>CM075676.1:32137500-42137500 GCA_037962975.1 Clitoria ternatea
TGAAATTATGAAATAAATGCTCAAGTAATTCAAATAAGGGGTGGAAGGGGAAGGGGAGGAAAAGAAAAGAAAGAAAGAAAGAATAGAATGAAGGGAAAATAACAAAGTTGGGGGTTATATGTCAAAGGGAAGTGGACTTGGAGCAAGAAAATACCTAAGAGTGTAAATTTTGTGAGTTCATTAGACCAAGTTTTGAAGAATACTCTTTCACTCTATTAGATGCTTTGTTATCTAGAAAAATAATGATTCCCTGTTAGCCAAGCCTCATTGCAACCTTTTGAAGACCTTGTAAATCCTTGTTGACTATGTGGGAGTGATAAATGATAAGGTGAAAATCATATCTAACTTGTCATGGCGCATAGCTTGAATTGAGTGAAATTTCACCGTGTCAAACACCCATTAAGAGATATATTTAAGAGTTTGACCATTGAAGCTCTTTTGAGTGTATGACTTTGGATTATGATTACCCTTGATTCATAAGCTTTTCATTCATCTATATCACTTTCTTTTTTATTTGACTTGTGAATTGAAATTCTTTCCCTTTGAGTATTCTAAATTTTTATGAATAATCATTACTTAAATTTTTGGATATCACTTATGGTAATTAAAGTAGTATTGTTATTGATCCTTTTTTATAATATGGTAAATGCTTGCTTGGGGACAAGCAGGTTTTTAAGTCAGGGGTGTTTGTTTGTCTATTTTAAGTTATTTTTTCTATATTTTTAACCTTGTTTTAAGTGGTAAAGCACCAGTTGATTAACAATTTTCTTATTATTTTATGAATATTAAGCATCTATCTAGAACTAGCCTCACTATAGTTTTTTACTTTGTTTTGTTAGAGAAAAAGCTAAGAAAAAGGAAACTGAGCATGATTTTCAGAGAAAGTATTCGACTAGTAGCTCGCCTAAGCGAGATTTCCTCACCTAGTCTACATGAGAAGAAAATGTCCATCTCACCTAGGCTAGAAAATCTCTCATAGGTGAGCCATCAAGATTAATAGTACCTAAATCTTTATTGTACGTGAATATGAAAATGTCTTCTAGGAGCATGGAAGAGAAAACATTGGATCTTGGACAGTGGATGCTAAATGCATATGACAAGGAAGAAAAGAAAGTTCTTCATTCTAAAAGAAGGATAGTGGAATAGTAAATTTCGAAGACAATAGAAAAGCTTAAATTAAGGGTATTGGTAAGATTGGTAAGGTCAACTAAGTCCTAAAAATGACATTTATTATGTAGAAGGTCTAAAACACAACCTTCTCAACATTAGTTAGCATTGTGAAAGTGGCTATAAAGTTACATTTGAATCAAAAAAAAATGTGTGATAAAAGAGAAATCAACTAGAAAAGTTATGTTCTCTGGCCCAAGAGAAAAGAGTCTATACATTATTCATCTTAAGGATCTTTCTAATGAAACTTGTTTCATGACCAATGATTATGATAAGTGGCTTTGGCATAGAAAAATTGGACATGTTAAAATGAAAACCATTTCAAAACTATTTAAGGTGAATCTTGTAAAAGGTCTTCTAAAAATCAATTTTGAAAAACACAAAGTCTGTGAGGCTTGTGTTCAAGGAAAAACAAGTCAAATCAAGTTTCAAAGATAAAGATGTTGTTTAAACAACAAAGCCTCTTGAACTTATTCACATTGATTTTTTTGGACAAACCAAGGATGCAAGCTTTGAATGGATTTGTCATAGCTGACGATTTCTCTAGAGTCACATTAGTTAGATTCCTCACCCATAAGGATAAGTCTTGTGATGTTTTAAAAATCTTTTGTAAAAAGGTTCAGAATGAGAAAGACTTATAAATCATATGTTAGAAGTGATCATGGTGGTGAATTCTGAAATTCATAGTTTCAAATGTTTTATGATGAAAGTGGCATCTCGTATAGGTTTTCTTGTCCAAGAACAGATGAACAAAATGGTGTTGTGGAAAGGAAAAATAAATCACTTCAAGAGATGGCTGGAACCATGATCAATGAATGGTAGAGACAATTATTACCTTATGCTACATTATGAATACAACTTCCATCAGAAAAATTCTCAATAAGACTCCTTATGAATTATGAAAGGATAGAAAATCCAACTTTTCATATTTTTATTCATAGTATCCGAACGCGGATTTCACAACCGTGATCGCACCGTGCTGTCGTGTCGCGGCTCCTCCACACGATAAAGGTTTCACGGCCCGCGTTGCACAGGGGTTCAAATCACGGGTGTCACGCGGCGATCTCGACGTCACAGATTGCGGGTTGTCGTGGGCGCAATTCTGGTGTGCATCCAAAATTACGTCATTTTGGTAAGTCAGCTTCTCTCCTTTTTTATTTAAGGCTTTTCTGATAGCCTTCTCTCTCTATTTACTTTTTCTTCTTCTAATCTTTTCTTCTTCTTCTTCTTCTTCTTCTTCTTCTTCTTCTTCTTCTTCTTCTTCTTCTTCTTAACATCACATCTTTTGCTCACCCACCCTCCAATAACAACACCCACTGCCCCCTTACTGTCTGGCGACTACCATCGACCGTTGTCCGACCTCCGACGACCCTGTTTGACTTCCGACGACCCCTATTTGAATGGAGGTGAGACTATTTGACCTCTGGTGACCACCTCTAACCTCTGACAATGCTGTTCAAACCTCCAAACAGCCCTCAACCAGCTGCTGCCCCTCCAAACCACCATCTGCCACCTCCAAAAAATAGCCTTCAACAACCTACTTCATTCTCTATCAATGGCAACTGTTGGTGAAGATTCTAGTGGCACTCCAAGCCCTCAATTATCCACACAGCTCTTTAAACCCACCAGAAACAACATTGATCCGGGCCGGGAATGGAATTCTTTAAAGGACCTCAACAACAAGAAGCACGTCATATGTGACTATTGTGGCAAGACCACCACCAATGGTATTACTAGAGCAAAAGAATATCAAATTGGTGTAAGAGGGAATGTGGGGAAATACTTGAAGACCCCCAAAGAGGTGAGACTAAAGTTGATAGAACTTGAAGCTAAGAAGGTTGCGGATAAAGTCTTATTATGAATGAAGATGAAGAGGATGAAGAGATGCAAGAAATTTAATCTTTGAAATAAGGAAAACGGGTTCCATCGTCTTCAAGTCATGGTTCAACATCTATGTTGTTGAAGAAATCAATGAACGTAAAAGGGCCAATAAATTTACTCTTGATGAGGGATTCAGAAGTAAGTAAAAGGTTGGAGAAGAATACAAAACAATCAAACATTAAGGATCATTGCACCAAAGAGGCAAGAGCAAAAATGATGCAATATATAGAGCGGTTCCTATTTAGAAATGGGATCGCTTTTAATATTGTGCAGACAAAGAGCTTTAAAGACATGATCCAAGCTATTGGAGAATGTGGTCAGAATTTAAGCCCCCAACCTATCATGAATGCAGGGTTTCTCTTCTTAAGAAGGAGTTGGAGCACACCAATGACCTTATAAAGAAACATGTGGTTTGGATAGAAAACATCAGATGCTCTATCATGTCAGATGGTTAGACTGATAGAAAAGGTAGGACACTGATTAACTTCTTGGTTAATACTCCTATCAGGTCAATGTTCATTAAAAGCATTGATGCTTCTTCATTCATGAAGATGGGGGACAAGGTGTTTGAGCTGTTGGACAACTTTGAAGAGGAGATTGGATAAGATAGTTGTTCAAGTAGTCACAGACAACAGGAACAACTATGTTGCAACAGGTAATAGTTGCTATTATTCATTTTATTTAAGCTAATCATGTTTGATTTAATTACTTAGGTTTAATTCTATTAGTTACTTAAATTCTTATCAATTTAGGTAAGATGTTGATGGAGAAGAGGAAGCATTTGTTTTGGACTCCATGCGCTGCCCATTGTTTGGATTTGATGTTGGAGGACATCGGGAAGCTTCCAAAAATTAAAAGGGCTTGTTTAAGGGGAACAAAGTTGGTTGGTTACATCTACAACCATTTATTTACATTAAATTTGTTAAGAAAATTCACCGGTGGAACCAAGCTAGTAACACATGGAGTGACAAGGTTTGCCATAACCTTTTTGACCTTGCAAAGGTTTCAAAGCCAAAAGAAGAACCTTTGCAAGATGTTTGTATCAGAAGATTGGTCAAAGAGTAAGGGTGCAAGAGATGCTAAGGGAAAAAAAGCAACGAACACTATTTTAATGGCTTCATTTTGGGCAGATGTGGTTTTTAGTTTAAAGGCTATATGGCCTATTGTCCAAGTTCTACGTTTGGTGGATAATGAGAAGAAACCCGTAATGGGTTACATCTATGAGGCTGTGAATAGAGCTAAAGAAAATATTCAAACAGCATTCAAAGGAGATAAAAGAAAATACCGGGACATCTTTGCCATGTTCGATAAGCGATGGGATTCTCAGATGCACCATCCATTACATACTGTAGGGTATTATCTTAATCCTGCATTTTTCTTTACGGACCCTGTAGGCATTGAGAATGATCTAGAGGTGAAAACTGGCCTCTTGGAGACCATTACTCGGCTCTCCCCTACTATTGAATTTGAAGATAGGGCTTCTGAAGAGTTGGTGCCTTATAAAACTGCGAAAGGGATCTTTGGTAGGGATGGGGCTATAAGACAAAGGACCACTATGGCCCTTGGTAAGATTTTCCTTCATTTAATTGCTTATTTTTTTATATTTGGAAAAGTGAGGTTACAATTAATTTAATTAATTACAGTTGAATGGTGGAACCAATATGGGACATTTCACTACTAGAAAAATGACAAATAGCTACACAACAATAGCGACCGCCGAATACCGTCGCTAAACAATGACCGCACTAGCGACGGCCAGAAGAAAAGGGACTTCGAATACAAAAATAGTGGCCATTTTAGCGACCAACCCGACGCCGTCGCTGAATTTGGGAAATAACCGTCACTAACACCGTTGCTAACTCATACCCCGTCCCTGACACGGTCGCTAAAGTTATTTCCCTCCATTTTTTTGGTTTCCCTCCAAGTTATAGATGGCGCCAAGTGATAGCGACGGTGACACTGCCGTCGCTATGTCTGTTGAAAAATCAGCGACGCGGATATGCCGTCGCTACGAGAAAGGTAGTGACGGTAGGCGATTACCGTCGCTAGTTTATGGTTTGTACTAGTGACGGAATTGTCCTACCGTCACTAGTATTTTTGGTCTTCCCTCCATTATTTTTACTTTAAGAATGGCACGGTAGTGACAGTTGGCTACTACCGTCGCTAAAGTTCTAAGGATTAGGGACGGCGAAGTGTGGTCGTCGCTAGTATATTCGTTATTCCCTCTATTGTTTTACTTTAAGAAGGGTAAGGTAGCGACGGTTGGAGATTGCCGTCGCTCTGGGTGATTAGTGACGGAGGAGCGAACCGTCGCTATAATATTTGGCTTTCCTTCCATTATTTTAACTTTAAGAAAAGGAAGTAGCGACGGCTCTGTTGGTCATCACTATTTCTATCAGTTAGTGACTTCGTTAGTGACGGAAGTTTACCGTCGCTAAGTTTTAAATCTAACTCGATAGCTTCCCCCTTCCTATCATTTGCCCTAACTCAACAGCTTCCTCTCTCAGCCCTGCCGTCTCCCTCTCCCTCAATCTCTGTTGCCTCCGTCTTCCACTCCCACTCCCTCCGTCCCTTCCTCCCATCCGGCTCCCTTCCTCCGTCCCTGCCTCCCCTCTGACTCCCTTACTCTGTTTGTCCCTCCCCTCTGTCTGTCCCTCCCCTCCACCCCTTGCTGCCTCCGTCCCTGCCTCCCCTGCCTCCCCTCTGTCCCCTCCTCCCCTGCCTTCCCTTCGGCTCCCTCCCTTCCACTCAGTTTCTCTCTCTCACGAACCACCATCTTTCTCCGGTTCACTCACTCGAGAGGTTTGAAGCTTCCTCCACTCAAAGGTTGTCTCTGGTGGCTCTGGTGGCTCCTCCCTGTCTCCTTCAAGGTATGTTCCATATTGCATTTGTTTAGTTTTGTTTGGTTTGTAGCTAAACAATGTGTGATGCTTGGGTAATTTTGGTTGATGGAAACAAAAGGGAAATTACTGATTGATGAATTGCCTGTGTATCATAGTTAGTTTTAATCATAGCCTTGTGATGTTCTTCAGTTTCTACTGAAATACTAGTTTAAATCAAGGATGTAAATTCTTTGAGGAATCTACTGATTAAATCACTAGCACAGTAATGATTCTGCTATAATCCCTTTCCTTTTGCCTGGTTCATTTTATTGTACCGATTATGCTATAATTTTAGGAACATTGTTGGCTTACTGGATTTGTAATTTCTGGATGTATAAAACTTGAGCTATTTAATTTGTAATTTTTGGATTTGATCTTAAAATTTAGTAATTTGAGTTGTTAATGTCATTGTTCAAATGTTCTAAAATGGATTAAGGAGAGTAGTGGTAACCTATATAACCTTTAAATAGATTAACTATAAAAATGTAAAATTAAATAAAGCAATCATAGAAAAGATATGTACTCATGGTAGGTTGGTCCCAGGAGAGAGTTTTGTGGTATTCATAGTTTTTAATAAATTTAATTTATATACATTATTCAGGTTGGACCTAGTTTGCATAGGATGGATAGACTTGGTGATATGAAGAGGAGAAGAAGTTGGTTGGAGGTACTTGTTGAGGACTGACTAGGGGAGAAATTAGGAGACAAATTGGGTGAATTAAATTGACTAGCCCTTGAGTGACATAACCCCTGAGTGAGGATGGCCTAGGCAATTATGCCACAAAGTGTATGTAGTATGTGTGTGAGGTACAGGAGGTGTATCAATGGATAGTGTGTGAACATATGCACGTGACTGTAATATTTATGTTAGGAGTTAGAATTAGAACTAGGTAATGAGGAAACATCAGTGGAAACTACAGTAAAGAAAAATTGGGATAACATCAGTGTATCGTTCCCATTACACTTGTAAGCTTTCATCTTTCATACTTCCACTTTCTTTCTCCTTTGTTGTGTGTGTTTGCTTCATATAGAACCGACATAACTCCAACCTAATGGGGGTAACTCTGCTTCTGCGTAGGTTTCGATACTGCTACTCCTTCTTCTGCCACTAAGTTTCACATATGTGTACTCTCTCATTTTTCTTTATTTCTCCTTTTTGGAGTTAATGTCTCCTGCCAACTCACTCTATTTTCAGCTTGACTTTTGTGTCTTTTGGTGTGTGTGAGAGAGAGAGTTTCTATGCTTGTTCTTGTTTCTCTAGCTTTAGTTTAATGGTTTCTGGTTTTATCACTTGGTTTATGTATTTGGGTTTTGTATTTTGTATGTGTTCTTTGTTTGTACTTTTGTGTTCAGATAGTTGTTAGGCTATGCCTTTCTTGATTGTAATTCCCATCTTATTTTTGTCTCTTTCTATTTTATCTTTACTCTTATTATGTCCTGCTTTCAAGACTTTTAAATTCATCAGTTTTTATTGCTTTTGCTTTCTAGAATAATGTTCCAAGTTATTCTATGTATTATTATTGATTACTGGTAAGGTATGGGAATTTGAGCTGTATTTTGATGTTTCTTTTAATTCAGCTTCTTTCTATTGAGGGTTATACACTCAAGAACTTGATAAAAATCTGAGGTACAAAACCATTGTTTTCTTTCCTTGTACTGTCTAAAAACGTTGGAAACTTCCCTGTTTGCTTCTGCTCACTTCTTAATATAGCTCAAACCTTCACCTTTTTGACCTTTTTTTTCTTCTAATATGCAAATGATGCCCGGTGACCCCTTTTCCTAATCCATTTCCATTGGAAGCATCTCTCAGGAGCAAAACACTAACCCTAACCCTAACCCTAACCCCCCTCCCAAGAAGAAGAGAAATCTTCCGGGAACAGCAGGTCATCCATCATCATTGATCAAAAGTGACCTAGAACAGATATTAATGGTCATTCATCATAGATGTTTAAGATATACACCAAGTTAATTCACCACAAATTTGAGTTATGACTTTTATTACAAAACTTAATAGATGTTTAAGATATACGTCAAGTTAATTTTTACATTAACATCCTGGATGGTCAACGTGCCGGGCATGTCCACATTAGGCAAATGTATTCCCACACTTTTTGATATCAATAATTTTTATATCAAGTTAATTTCAAGAACCTATAGGCAGTCTCTATTTGAAATAATAGAATCCACAAGAAAAAATACAGTAACTCTCATCTTACCAAATTATTCTTCCCTCATACTCTCCTACTCTTCAGATTTCTCTCCCTCCCCTGAACCACGTCCCAGTCTGAGTTTATAAAAGAAAAGAATTGAGAGCTCCTCCTAAAGTCTAGGTTCTAAATAACAGAAAAATAATCTTTGATGGAGCGAGTCTTCAACCTCCTGAATCCATTAAAGCCCCCTATCCGAATCCATTAAAGTGTTCTTATCCGAATCCATTAAAGAGTTATTAGTAATCAATTTTCCAATTGAACGCTTTATTTTTGCCACCTTAGCTACAATTTTCTTTGACTGTCTCTATTTGTTTAGTTTCCTTGCAATGTACTTAATCTATAATTTACATTACGTGTCTCTCTTTGTTTAGTTTCCTTGCTACTTGTAACTGTCTAACCAGTTATTGGTTTGTCATGTAGACTAGCACACGTTACGCGTGGTCTGTGATCGTTTGTCGACAGTTTTATATTCTTCCCTCACTTTTTTCCTCGAGGTAATCCCGTAACACTGACTTTGTCATTATGTGTATGCATGTGGATTGTTGTTTGTTAGTGGAGAGCAGGGCTCATTAGGCATTGGTTTTGTGTGCTGATAGCATGATTTGAAGATGCATGTGTAATGTTGTTTGTTAGTGGAGAGCAGAGCTCATTAGGCATTGGTGATGTGTGCTGATAACATGATTCTTTATGCATGTGTAATGTTGTGTGTTAGTGGAATTGGTTTTGTGTGCTGATAACATGATTCTTTATGCATGTGTAATGTTGTTTGTTAGTGGAGAGCAGAGCTCATTAGGCATTGGTTTTATATACTGATAACGTTGTCTCTCGATCGTGTTCATAACTATGAATATCATATACAATACGTATGGTATGTATATTTATCATTTCGTGAAAGTTTTCTGTATGTAACAGGTCGTTCGTAAATTTGGGAAATGTCCAGTTTACAGGGGAGACTCTGCCAAAATTTTGACAGGCTCCCTTTCTTAGGAAACTTAAAAAATGAAACTCATGATTTAATAATGTAGAGTTTAGTCGTGTGTGTACCCATTAGATTCCCGTTCAAGTTTCAAAACAACCGGCTAATGTACCGTGTTGTGTTGGATCTTGAATTGTCCCAGTTGGACAGTTTGGTATGAATTTGTAACCAGTAGGGCGTAACCCATCAATATTGTATATAGTCTATCTAAAGACGTTGAATGTTCATATGAAATTTCGGTTATGGTGTTTTGTATTGTCCCCAGGGTGCATGTCTGCGTGTGGTGTTTCATACCGTACGTATCTCTGTGTACTCGGGGACTAATGCGAAATGCTGCCGAAATTTCAAATGAACATCAACGACACAAGATAGACCACATACAACATCGATGGGTTACAGATGGTTGCATATTCATCCCGAATGGGATAGGGCCATACCTATTTACAACATCAAAGAGATAGAGAGTGATTCACAACCGTTAGTGAAATAAAATTACAATAATTTAAAGTAACAGAAAATCGTGCTTGTTAGATATTGTAAATGGAGGTACCGACAAATCGGCGATGGATGTACAACCGACTAGATGGCAATCGGCGAGTGACTGAGGAGTTTATGATGGGGCTATTGGAGTTCATTCTGTTCGCTACGGCAAACACGCCTGGATTTGAAGTTACTCAGAAGATCCATTGTCCGTGCTCAAGGTGCAAATGCATGAGTTTTGAATACGCGGATGATGCCATGTGCCACCTAACTGAGAAAGGGTTCATGGAAACATACCACTGTTGGTACAACCATGGTGAGCAGTTACCGCGTAGACCATCAGACGTAACTGTGCAACAGTCTTACTACGAGGTTGGAGGAAACAGGGATACGTACAACAACATAGAACAAATGGTGATGGATCATGTTGGACCCTCCACCGGGCGTATGCTGGAACATAATGACCAAGGAGGTCATGGGGACTCTGACACTAACGTGGAGGAGGATCCTAATCCGGAGGTGAAGAGATTTTATGATTTGTTGGCGGCGGCCCAGACTCCATTATGGGACGGGTGCAACAGTCACACTGAGTTATCCGCCTCCCTAGCTGCTTTAAGCCTTAAGGCAGATTATAATCTATCTGGAGGTTGTTTTGATAGGATGGTCACTCTGATGGGTTCCACCATGCCTACTAATCACAGAATGCCAGCAAACCTGTATGGTGCTAAGAAACAAGTCGTAAACTTGGGGTTAGGTTGTGTAAAGATAGAGTGTTGTGTTGGTGGATGTATGCTGTTCAGAAATGAGTTTGCAGACAAGAGTGTCACAAAATGTCTGCATTGTAATGAGGAATGCTACAAGACCGTTAAAAGGAGAGGGAAGGTAACCCGGATGGCCAGGAAGAAAATGTGGTACTTTCCTATAACACCGCGTCTTCAACGCCTGTATGCCTCATTGTCCACGGCAAAACACATGCGTTGGCATGCTCTGAACCGAACACAAGAGGGGTTTCTTTGCCATCCTTCCGACGGGAAAGCATGGAAGTGTTTGGATGAGCTATATCCGGACTTTTCTTACGCTCTTTAAAAGATAAAGTGTCGAACAAAGCCTGCGTTGAAGCATCAATTTGTGAGGCATACTTAGTCGAAGAAATGACAACCTTTGCTTCTTTCTATTTTCCGACGGAGATAGAAACTAGAATGAGTAGAATTCCCCGCAATCTTGGGGTAGCCAGCCGTACAGGGTTTGATGAACAAACGTCGATTTTCAACTATCCTGGTCACCCGGGGGGCAGGCTCACAAAATGTTACATTGATGAGAAAGATCGAAAGGCGGCTCACTTGTACATTCTTCTCAATTGCCCAGAAGTGGAACCCTTTATTGAGTAAGTCATAGAAGTTATATTATACATTCTTAACGTAGCTTTTATATTAAACTTATTTGTTTCTTTCAATAGCTTATACACAGATATGCTAAAACTTAAGCAAAATGATTTAACTGATGACCAAATTCATAGTGAGGTGTCATCCAAGTTCGTTGGTTGGTTCGCGCAACATGTAAGACCCGTATACCAAGTGTTTTTAAGCCTATTTGCTTCTAACTCCCGTCAATATGGTAACAATGACCTACTTCTTATGTTGTACATAGATACAAGACCCTAACAACCATATTGAAGATTCTTTACTCCAAGCCCTTTCTTGGGGGCCGGTGAAGACTGTTAAAAAATGGCCTATTTACTACGTAAATGGCTACAAGTTTAATATTCTTCAATGGAGTGAAGGGATGCGCACCCATAACTACGGGGTTTGTGTTAAAGGCACCGCCGGTCAGTTGGAAGAAGACTTTTATGGAGTACTGACGGAGATTGTTGAAGTTTCATTCTCTGGACGACTAAGAAGAGATATTGTTCTATTCAAATGTGATTGGTTCGACAACACAATCGGTGTTGGAACAAAGGTTGACAACAACTACGGCTTAGTTGAGGTCAAGAAGAATGGTAGATATAAAGGGTTTAATCCCTTCATTTTTGCCCAACAAGCTGAGCAGGTTTATTACACCGACTTCCCGGGAGGACATCGGGACTGGTATGCAGTAATCAAGGCCAAGGCCCGAAGTCAGATCACTGACAATGTCTCCGAGGAGGTCGATGACGCTTATCAGCTTGCACCACACGAGCTCAACGATGCCAATTTGTTGTTCAACATTGATCCAGTCATAATGGATGAGACACTCACCACTACGGGGGGTGAACACATTGACAAAGACCTTGTCTCTCGATCAAAACGGTCTAGGGCTGATTTGGATACTGATGAACTTATTCAAACAGATAACCACAGTGACACTGAAACTGAGGGGGAATTTGAAACTGAAACAGACACAGAGCATGTAGTTGTTAAACATATATACATAGGTTTATATATATCCTGAGACTAACCTTTCTTTTCATGATTTTATCCACAGATGACGGGACGTCGACTGCCCTTCAGTAGGAGTGGTGGGTCCAGGACCCCGGCTTCCCGTCTGGGGACTCCTACCCCAGGGCAGGAGACCACTCCATCACCACCACAACGGACCACTCCATCACCACTACAGCAGACCACTCCATCACCACCACCACAACAGACCACTCCATCACCACTACAGCAGACCACTCCATCACCACCACCACAACAGACCACCCCATCACCCCCATAGCTGACCACCCCAGAGTAGACTCCTGGAGTTGGTGGCTTGGAGGACCATGGCCATCAGGCGACCCCACCTCTGGCATCCCCTCTGCCCATGTTGGTACCCGTGCCAGCCGGAGACGAGTAAGTGACTAAATTTCATATACTTTTATGTTATTTGTATGATACTTTATATTAGGGTTTAGTGGAAAGACTTGTTGGTTTATTGGATGTTACTTTAATTAGTACTTGTATAGATTGAATTGTACTGGGCACTCTTCTGTTTGTAACAGGGTAACTATTTAAACTTGGAAATGTTACATTTACAGGGGAGACTCTGCCGAAATTTTGGGTGTCTCCCTAGATTGTGTGTTGTTTTACTCCTAACATAATTGTTGTCATTACAGCTTTGTTGATAGTAGTCGCACTACCAAAGTGATTACTAAGGTTTTGAAGGCCCAGTGGGATGGTCCATATATATCTTGGACAGATCCTGGGAAGGTTGTGCAAGATAGGTGGTTTGACACCTTCTCGGTAAGTTCCTAGCTCATTTATTGTGACTTGATTTGTAAAATAGACCTGTTATTAATTTTGATTTCTCAATTCATTTTACAGCGTGATTACCAGTGGGTGGAGGGTATGATTGATGAGATTAGGAAGGTCTTTGCCACAAAGACCTCCAAAATCATCAAGAGTACCCTTTGGAAGGTGAGGGACAAGGGTGAGCGCCCTCGTTGGATCCCGGAGGACCATTGGTACGGGATGGTCCAGAAGTGGGGTGGGGTCCCATTCCAGCAGGCGAGTGCTCGGAATAGGGCCAACAGAGCCGCCGATGCTGCAGCCTCGGTTTACACTGGGGGTAGCATTTCAAACCTCAAGCACAAGAAAAGATTTGTAAGTATATTTATGTTAAACATTTCTATTATGATTCGTCTTACATGTTTACAAATAATAATCTCAATGTTTTTTGTCCACCACAGGAGCAGAGGGAGCACCGGGAGCCTTCTTTGTTTGAGGTCATGCAAATGACCAAGAAGAACAAAGCCGGTGCATGGGTAAACCAGAAGACTACGGAGCTAGCGGTATTTACTTTTAACTGACACATGCTTATAATTTACAAATCAGCTTACTAATCCTATCGTTTTTTTTTAATTTACAGGAGGCGTATCAGGCCAGGAGGGCCGAGAAGGAGGCGGACCTGGTGGCTTCCACTCCTGAAGGGGAGGTTCCTCCCACCCTATCTTGTTCTGACGACAACGCCATCTATATGGAGGCTGTTGGCGGTGTGAACAAGAAAGGGAGGGTGTTTGGATTGGGTGGCGTCGGCACGCAGCTGGCGAAAAAGGGGAAGACCCCTTCCTCTTCGTCTTCCTCTGGTCTTCCGACTGAGGTCGTTCAGGTAATTCAAAACCTGAACGATGAGCTACAGGAGGAGCGACGTCAGAGGTAGTTGTTGTTGGAGCGGCACGAGGCGGACCGACAGAAGGCCGAGGCGGACCGACAGCGGGCCGAGGAGCAGCACGCCGAGACTCGTCGGCAACTTGCTCAGCAGCAGGAGCTACTGATGCAGTTGATGGCGAGGCTACCTCCCCCCACTTCCTAGGCGCCCCCACCACCACCCCAGGATCCCCCACCACCTTGATTGTAGTTCTTTTATTTATACACATTGTATATTTGATTTTTAGTTATGTTATATTTTCATTCAGTATTTATTTTGTCATTCTTTATTTATTATGTCAATATTTCTTGGTAATTACATTCAAATCACAAAGCCTTATTCTACCTATCATTAATAATTCAACCTATTTGATAAATTAATTTAATCTATTATTTTGTTTTTAATAATAATTTATTACTTTAAAAAAAATTATTTTAATTTAATTATAAAATTTTATCAGCCAATACAAAATACAAAATATTAAGATATTTTTAAAGTTAAATTAACAAAACCAGTCAATATTGAATCAATTTTAAAAAAATTTAAAAATTCCCGTTAGCGACGGTCCACGTCCGTCGCTGGATTATTAGCAGTAGCGACGGACGTCGTGGTCGCTACATCGCAACCACTAGCGACGGAATGTGTGGTCGCTGTATCACAATAACTAGCGACGGATGTTGTGGTCGCTGTATTATTAGAAACAGCGACGGCCAAGGGTGGTCGCTACATGAGTACCTATAGCGACGGCATACGGTGGTCGCGGGTGGCTGTTAGTAGCGACGGGGTTTCGAGGTCGCTGTATGGCAACACTTAGCGACGGCTGGAGTTATTGGGGCAGAGACGATTTCAGCGACGGCCTTATGCCGTCAATATAGTAGCGACGGCAAGTATGTGGTCGCTGATGTGTTTTCGACGAGGGTTTTAGCGACGTCCTCTTTCCCGTCTGCGATGCCGTCGCTAATGGTTTTAGCGACGGCCATTCCATGGATTAGCGACCAATTCCTTCCGTCGCTAACAGGTGTTTTTTTAGTGGTGTTTACTCCACATCTGATGAAGATTACCATGAAAGTCTTATCCTTGACTTGTAGCTCTTCTGGTTGTGAGAGAAACTGGAGCACGTTTGAGCATGTAAGCTCTTTATCTCTTTTTTTAATATTATTAGTTTGTGACTAATTGGATTGGTGGTGGGTGGTGGCTAACCGTTTTTTAAAATCAAATAGATTCATTCCAAGAAGAGAAGTCGTCTTGAGCATCAAAGGTTGTGTGACTTGGTTTTCATCAAGATACAACCAAACCTTAAATGAGAGGTTTAATGCAATGACCATTAAAGATCCAATTCTATTGAAGGAAGTTGATGATACCACAACTAATGAGTGGTTTCTAGGAGAATTAGGCGGTGATGAAGATGGAGAGGAAAATGAATTTGTGCTTAGTGAGGAAGATAGGTTGACATGGCAACAAGTTTCACATACTACCGGTGTTGGATAACCATTTCATTTCACTAGGAGGAAGCATAAGCAAACTGTCACTTCTAGGCCTTCCTCAAGCAATAGGAAAAAAAGGAAAGGGAAATATGTTTTGCAAGAGGAAGAAGGGGATGAAGAGCTTGATGGTGAAGAAAAGACTTCCGAAGAGGAAGAAATTTATACAAGTGGTCAAGATGATGTTGTTCAAGTGGCCTCAATACTCAAGAGGGGGGGGGGTGAATTGAGTTTTAAAACTTTTAGTTGGAAAGCCTTTGAAATTGATTTCTTTTTCACTAAGTATGTTTGTATGTAAGAAATTGCAAGTGTAGAGCAAGAACCAATATGAGAAAGTGTACAAATGTTGCTAAGGCAATTTATCAAACACTTGGTGTGCAACACTTTAACTTAGCCTAGTTACTCAAGTTCAAGCAATAATATCACAATCAAATCAATATACCAATTAAGTACAATAAGTAAATACAAGAGAGTAGGGAAGAAAAGCTTGCAAACCAATTTAACGAGTTCCACCAACTCGGTGTACGTCTCACTTTCAAGCAACCCACTTGAAGGATTTCCACTATTAAAGTTTAGAGATACAAGCTATGAGCAATTGCAGCTTCCTAGTGTCCCACACTCAAGAACTCAATCCTCACTAGCACAAGGGCAACCCACCCAATCTCTCAAACTCTCAATACCCAAAGGTTGAACCCCAACCTTTATGACCACTCAACCTTGAGTGAATAAACTTGGTGTTTTGATGTTTGGTTTTATAATCAATAAACTCTCTCAATAGAGTATATGAACAAATGAAAGCTCACACAATTTCTAACTCTCACGGGATAGGATTTACAAATATAAGCTCTAAGTTTCAGAAAATGAAACTTAAATAAAGAAATAGAACTCACAAGACTCAAGCTTTGATTTCCCTTTGATGGATTTTGATGCATTGAGTAGCTTGAAGGAGTCTTGCATTTATAGGCCTTGGAGAGGTGCCCTAAAGTCTCCAGAGCCGTTGCACAGCATGGGCATTCGAGTTGGAATGGAGAAGTGAGCTGGTTTCCCACTTAAAAATGCTTTTCCCCAAATTCTGGCACTTGTGTAATCGATTAGGCTTCAAGCTGTAATCGATTACACTTTGAATTCTTTAGTGTAATTGGACTGGTAATTGATTAGCCTTTCCCATGTAATCGATTAGCTAAGAGACATAACCTTGCTAATCAATTGTTCTTTACCTTGTAGTCGATTATGAGTGGTACCTGATGCATTTAATTTGGTTACACAGCATGGTAATCGATTGTAGCTTATGTGTAATTGATTGGGTATCAAACAAAAACTCTATAATCGATTAGTTCTTAAGTTGTAATCGATTAGTGACATTACATAACACTGGTAATCGATTGTGGCTGCCTTGTAGTCGATTAACAGATGCACCTGATGCTTTTAATTCATTTTCTCAGCTTGGTAATCGATTGGCTTCCTTGGTGCAATTGATTAGGTGACAAACAGAAGCTCTCTAATCGATTAGGAGAGATCTTGTAATCGATTATGTAACAGACAGAAGCTTCGTAGTCGATTAGCTCTGGTCTTGTAATCGATTAGCTTGCGTGTTTTTGCAGGCCTGATGCTATTTTCTCTATTTTTATCCTTGCATGTGTTTTTATGAACACTTGATCTCTTTGCCATGATTCTTCAATTGCTTTTTGACCTCTTTGTCATTATCAAAATTATACAACCTGAAAACACATATTCAAACACATTCTCCCCCTTTTTGATGATGACAAACAATGTTCATCTCATGAGGGTGTTAGTCCAAATAAAGTTTTCTCCCCCTTTCTTAAGGAGTTTGTGCATATGTTTCTTGTTGCTCTGAGATTAAAGCCAGTTAATAACCATATAGAATTAAAGCCAATTGAGAATCAATATGTGTTAATCATTTATTAATCCACTTGATGATTGTTACTCTACTTGTTGATTGCCATTTGTTATTTTGGTTATAAAAGATGAACACTAATTCTAATTCTTCCCCCCCTTTGTAATCATCAAAAACACATATAAAGATATAAGAAAAGGAAAATTCATTCATTGATAAGGGAAATTACAGAAGTAAATTGCAGAATGGAAATTGCATAATAAAAAGGAAACAAAACAAAATAAAACAAGAAGGATCTAATTATCTAGATTAAAGAAACGCATTTCAGAAATTTTGTTTGAGAGCTCCTCATAACATTGCTCCATGAGCTCAAAATGCTGTTGCTCGGTCATTTGAAATTATTGAAGAGTGTTGTCAATTCTTTCAAAGCACTAATCGAGATGAGCATAGAGAGAGGTAGAAGGGTCAACGGGAGCAGATGGTTCGCCTTGTGTTTCTTGAGTTGCAGGAGGAGGAGGGGCAGGATCATTGGCTGGAGCTTCAAAAGGAATGTTGGCATGAATGCCTTCCATCTTGGAGAGCCAAGCTCCATTTACATAGATGATACCCATCTTGGTGAGATGATGGGTGCCAATGCATGCTTTTGGAGGTGTTTTCTCAGGAAGTTCCCGAGCAAGGTCAACACCAAAAGTTTCGAAAATTTTTGTAAGAAGGATGGCATAAGGAAGCTTTTGTTGATCCTTGGCCTTGAGCATATGCAACTTCAACAGCTGAATCCAATTAATTTCTTTCTTATTTTGCTAGCCTACATTAAGATCACATCATCTTCTTCAACCAAGGCATAATTACCACCACGAGGGACCAAGAGTTTAACCAAGAAAAAGTAAAGGAGATGGTTATTGATAGTTAGATGGCCTACCAATTTTTGATTGCTCCGGGGACGGTCATCTTTCCAAAGGGATTGGTAAGCAGTGATGGCATTGAAGTCCCATTCATCCTCTGTATTTCCACCAGCAAACTCAGCATCGGAGAGGGGAAGTTGTGTGATCTCAGCTAGTTGGGCATTGGTGATCCTTAGAGTCACATTCTTGACTCTAGCCTCAAGTAATCCATCAACGAGCCTTAAATTACAGAAAAAGACTCTCATGAGTTTGGGGTAGTAAAATTCTTCCTTAAGAGTGAGGAAGGGAAGAAGATTGTAGTGATGGAGGGAGTGAGTGAAGGTGAAGCTGGGATGGTTAAAGATTTCAACATTGATGTAGTGAGGGGAAATGATATCTTTTTCAAAGAACTTTTGGATGAAGTTTTGGAGGTCACTAGGATTGGTAAAGAACCTTGAAAAATCAATAGGGTTATTGGTTTGGGCAAGTGAGGACCTAGCTCTTTTCACATTCCTAGAGGAAGACATTATGTGAATGGAGAAGAAAAGATAAAGAGAGTGAGGGGTCTTTGGAAAATTTGAGATGTTGGAGGAAGGAGAGGTATTGGAGGTGTGAGGTAGAAGAGGTGAAGGAGGGGTTATTTATAGGGTAAAAATAGGGTTTAGAGATGAGAAATAGGGTTTAAAGAGGTGAGTGTGGATTGGCCCAACGATTTTCACTTGGATTCTACAAAAGTCACGTTTTTGATACGCTTGTAATCGATTACGGGGTTACTCGTAATCGATTACACCCTTTCAGAATTTGAATTATCAGGTGTTCTAATCGATTGGGCCATGTTGGTCATCGATTGCATTAAAAACAGAACCTTGGAAATCGATTAGGAAGAGTATGTAATCAATTATCAGGAAGATAAAACGTCAGTAATCGATTGGACAGAGGTTCTAATCGATTTGGCATGAAACAGAGAGCTAGTAATCGATTAACTATCAAAGTGTAATCGATTATATACGAAACAGAAGGTTGCTAATCGATTAGGTAAGGCTTAGTAATCGACTAGGGAAGCCTAGAAATACTCAAAACATACGGATTTAAACAAAGGCACTTGAGATTCAATATATCATACCTCAATCAATCACTTACTCATTAAACATACTGTAAAGAAAGGAATTATCAAAATCATTCAATATTCAAACACAATTTGAAATATCTAGGATTCCTAATTGTCTTCTAATATATATAAATTGTTCATTTGCAAGAGGTTTGGTGAAGATATCCGCTAGTTGTTTAGAAGTTTCAACATGTTCAAGCATGCAATCACCCTTTAACACATGATCTCTAATGAAATGATGTCTTATCTTTATATGCTTGGTCCTTGAATGCATGACAGGATTCTTTGAAATGTTAATGGCACTAGTATTGTCACATTTAAGAGGAACATGGTCTAATATAACACCAAAGTCAAGAAGTTGTTGCCTCATCCAAAGGATTTGAGCACAGCAACTTCCAGCTGTAACATATTCTGCCTCAGCTGTTAATAAAACAACACTTACTTATTTCTTGCTATGCCAAGAAACAAGAGAGCTACCAAGAAAATGACATGTACCACTAGTGTTTTTTCTATCAAGATTACATCCAGCAAAATCAGCATCAGAATATCCTATTAGAGTAGATTCAACACCTTTAGGATACCAAAGACCTACATTTAGAGTGCCAACAAGGTATTTCATTATTCGTTTTACAACAGTGAGGTGTGATTCTTTTGGACATGCTTGATATATAGCACATATGCAAATGACAAACATTATGTCCGGTCTACTTGCAGTAAGATAGAATAAAGATCCAACCATACCTCGATATTTGGTAATTTCCACATCTTTACCTTTCTCATCTTTGTCCCAGTAGCAAGATGTGCTCATAGGGGTGGCAATTTCATTTGCCTTGTCCATGTTGAATTTCCTAAGTAACTCCTTGTAGTATTTGGATTGACTAATGAATGTACCTTCTTTGGTTTGCTTAATTTGTAGCCCAAGGAAGAATGTAAGTTCTCCCATCATGGACATCTCAAATTCATCCTGCGTTAACTTAGCAAACTCCTTGCAAAGTAATTCATTAGTAGCACCAAAAATAATGTCATCCACGTATACTTGAACCGATAGTATGTCATTCTTTTTGTGCTTGATGAATAATGTTGTGTCAACCTTTCCTCTTTCAAAATTATTTTTCAAAAGAAATTTGCTTAATCTTTCATACCAAGCTCTTGGAGCTTGTTTTAAACCATATAAAGCTTTTCTTAGTTTGAAAACATGATTTGGAAATTGATAATTTTCAAAACCAGGAGGTTGATCAACATATACTTCTTCTTGAATGTATCCATTCAAGAAGGCACTCTTGACATCCATTTGGTACAATTTGAAATCTTTACAGCATGCAAAGGCTAACAATAGTCTAATAGCTTCTAACAGGAGCATACGTTTCTTCATAATCTATGCTCTCTTCTTGATTGTAACCCTTAGCTACTAACCTAGCTTTGTTTCTAGTGATTATTTCATTTTCATCTAGCTTGTTCCTAAATACCCATTTAGTACCTATTATTTGGTGATCATTGGGTAGTGGTACTAATTCCCAAACTTCGTTTCTTTCAAAATGATTTAGTTCTTCTTGCATGGCTAACATCCAATGTTCATCAATAATAGCTTCATCAATGGTTTTAGGTTCAATTTGAGAAATAAATGCTAGATGATTGCAAGTATTGAAAGAGCATCGGGTACTTACACCTTTTGTGATATCACCTATAATGTTGTCCAATGGATGGTATTTTGAGGTGATCCATTCCTTTTGTTGAGTTTCCACTCTTTGTGTTGTGTCTTTTTCTTTGTTATCTTCTTCTTTGTCATCCAAGTTCAATTCTTGAAAAGTACCTACAAGATCATCAAAATCTTCCTTTCTCAGAGGGTTATGGCTATTTTCATCAAATTTCACATGAATTGATTCCTCAATAGTATTTGTTTATTTGTTAAATACTCGATAAGATTTACTTAATGATGAATATCCAAGAAAGATTGCCTCATTAGCTTTAGCATCAAACTTTCCTAGATTATCCTTTTCATTGTTAAGTACAAAGCATTTGCATCCAAATATATGAAAATAGGAAATGTTTGGTTTTCTACCTTTGTAAAGTTCATAGGGAGTTTTCTTTAGAATAGGCCTTATCAAACATCTATTCATAACATGACAAGCGGTGTTTACCGCATCGGCCCAAAAATGTTTCGCAATGTTATTTTCGTTTAACATGGTTCTTTCAAGCTCCACCAAAGATCTATTTTTACTTTTAACTACTCCATTTTGTTGTGGAGTTCTAGGAGCTGAAAAATTATAACCAATACCATGTTTTTCACAAAATTTCTCAAATAGTTGATTTTCAAATTCTCCCCCATGATCGGTTCTTATGGATGTAATCTTTGAATTTTGCTCATTTTGGATAATCTTGGCTAGTTTCTTGAATGCATGATATGCTTCATTTTTATGAGCAAGAAACAAGGTCCATGTATATCTTGAATAGTCATCTACAATTACTAGACTATAGTAATTACCACCAAAGCTTTTGATTTTGGAAGGTCCAAATAGATCCATGTGCAAAAGTTGTAAAGGCTTTTGAGTAGAAACAATGTTTTTAGCTTGAAAAAATGTCTTTACTTGTTTTCCCTTTTGACATGCATCACAAAATTTATTTTCAAATTTAAGCTTTGGCAAACCAATTACCAATTCTTTAGAAACAAGTTTGTTTAGATGGTCTACATGTATATGTGCTATTCTTCTATGCCATAACCATGATTCATCCTCTCTAGTCATGAAGCATTTCACATCATTTGAAGATAAACTATCAACATCAATCATGTAAATATTATCAATTCTTTTACCAACAAACTTAACTTCCTTATTTAGCTTATTTTCAATTATGCAACAATTAGATTCAAATAATACTCTATATCATTTATCACATAATTGACTTATGCTAAGCAAGTTATGTTTGAGTCCTTCAACATATAATACATCACTAATTGAGGTAGAAGAATTTTTACCAATGTTTCCAATGCCAAGTATTCTTCCTTTGGTATTATCCCCATAAGTGACGCTTCCTTTTCTTTTGGGAGTGAAAGTTATGAATTTGCTCATATCTCCCGTCATGTGCTTTGAACACCCACTATCCAAGTATTAATGAGTGTTGCTTGCCTTGAAGCATACCTACAAAACAAAATTAGTTTAGAGAACTTGGTACCCATTTTATGTTGGGTCCTTTTTGGTTAGCTTGTGGTAATGTCCCTTTGGGAACCCTCACCTTTCTTACCACTTTTGGTCTAAGCTTTCTAATATGGCAATTTAAAGCATTATGTCCTTTAACACCACAATGATTGCATTTAGTGAATGATGATGAAGATTTTCTAGGTGGTACAAAGAAGTTTTTGTAATGCTTTTCCTTTTTGGTAGAATTGTATCCTAATCCTGCTTTGTCAAACATGCATCTTTGATTTCCAAGTAGTACATTCAAATTATCTCTACCATTAGTAAACTTCTCTAAGGTTTTATTTAAGTCTAAGACCTTAGTTTATAGGATGTCACATTTCTTTACAAAATCACAAGGTTTATTCTTGGAGCATGCTTGAACATTTGCTAATTCCTTTTTCAAACATTCATTTTCTTTGCCAAGTTCTACAAGATGCATTTCAAGAGTATCAATAGTTTTCCTAGATAACTTATACTTGTTTGAGATTTTAACAAACTTGTCATACAATTCCTCAAATGCATCAAGCAATTCATTTCTATCTAAGTCAAGAAGACTTACCTCATCATCTTCCTCTTGATGATTTGCCATGAGGCATAGATTGGCTTCCTCATTTTTAGATTCGTCTGAGCTACTTATATCATTTTCATCCCAAACAATATAAGCTCTTCTTCTTCCTCTTTTCTCCTTGTTCTTCCTCTTGAGATTTGGACAATCTACCTTGAAATGCCCTTCCTTGCCACATTCAAAACAGTTTGGTGAAGAAGAGTTTTCATTAGAGGTAGGTTTCTTACCTTGAGGTTTGAAGCCCTTTTGGAATTGTTTGTTCCTCATAAATTTCCCGAAATGCTTCACAAATAATCCAAATTCTTCTTCATCAAGCTCACTACCAGATTCTTCTTCATTGATAGAAGTGGCCTTGAGAGCTAGACCTTTCTTCTTGGAAGATTTTTCTTCCTCTTCCGCCATCTTTAATTCTTTTAACTCTTGTTCCTGTTCTTGTAACTTACCGAATAGTGTAGCAAGAGACATTTCATTGATGCTAGGAGATTGTTTGATGGCGGTGACTAAAGGTTGTCATTCCCTGGTGAGACTTTTTAACACTTTATGAATAAGTTCTTTGTTAGTGTAAGTCTTGCCAAGAGTAATGAGATGATTTATAATAAGGGTGAACCTCTTTTGCATATCAACAATTGTTTCTCCAGAATTTAATCTAAAGCTTTCATATTGACTAGTTAAGGTACTAATCTTAGAATCTTTGACATCACTTGTACCTTCATGGGTTATTTGTAAGGTATCCCACATATCCTTGGCGGATTTACATGTAACTACTCTAAAGAATTCATCAGGGCCTAAAGATAAAGTGATTAGATTTTTGGCTTTATAGTTATATTGGACTTTCTTTTCTTCTTTGCTAGTCCAATCATCCATTAATTTTTCTACTTGCTTACCATCTAAAATATGCAAAGGTATGAAAGGACCATTTTCAATTGCATTCCAAACTTTAAGATCAATAGATTATACAAAAACTTTCATCCTTTCTTTCCAAAAAGCATAGCCTTTCCCATTGAAAGCAGGAAGTCTATTTGTGGCACCACCCTCAGGAAAAAGATTTGGAGAATTAGAGGTCATTGTTCTCTTGAAGCTGTTAAGCTTGATCTACCAAGAGTCAAGCTCTGATACCACTTGTTCTTCAAGTGGCCTCAATACTCAAGAGGGGGGGGTGAATTGAGTTTTAAAACTTTTAGTTAGAATGCCTTTAAAATTGATTTCTTTTTCACTAAGTATATTTGTATGTAAGAAATAGCAAGTGTAGAGCAAGAACCAATATGAGAAAGTGTGCAAATGTTGCTAAGGCAATTTATCAAACACTTAGTGTGCAACACTTTAACTTAGCCTAGTTACTCGAGTTCAAGCAATAATATCACAATCAAATCAATATACCAATTAAGTACAATAAGTAAATGCAAGAGAGTAGGGAAGAAAAGCTTACAAACCAATTTAACGAGTTCCACCAACCCGGTGTACGTCTCGCCTTCAAGCAACCCACTTGAAGGATTTCCACTATTGAAATTTAGAGATACAAGCTATGAGCAATTACAGCTTCCTAGTGTTCCACACTCAAGAACTCAATCCTCACTAGCACAAGGGTAACCCACCTAATCTCTCAAACTCTCAATACCCAAAGGTTGAACCCCAACCTTTGTGACCACTCAACCTAGAGTGAATAAACTTGGTGTTTTGATGTTTGGTTTTACAATCAATAAACTCTCTCAATAGAGTAGATGAACAAATGAAAGCTCACATAATTTCTAACTCTCACAGGATAGGATTTACAAATATAAGCTCTAAGTTTCAGAAAATGAAACTTAAACAAAGAAATAGAACTCACAAGACTCAAGCTTTGATTTCCCTTTGATGGATTTTAATGCATTGAGTAGCTTGAAGAAGTCTTGTATTTATAGGCCTTGGAGAGGTGCTCTAAAGTCTTTAGAGCCGTTGCACAGCATGGGCATTCGAGTTAGAATAGATAAGTGAGCTGGTTTCCCACTTAAAAATGCTTTTCCCTAAATTCTGGCACTAGTGTAATCGATTAGGCCTCGAGCTGTAATCGATTACACTTTAAATTCTTCAGTGTAATTAGACTGGTAATTGATTAGCCTTTCCCATGTAATCTATTAGCTAAGAGATAGAACCTTGCTAATCAATTGTTCTTTACCTTGTAGTCGATTATGAGTGGTACCTGATGCATTTAGTTTGGTTATGCAGCATGGTAATCGATTGTAGCTTATGTGTAATTGATTGGGTATCAAACAGAAACTCTGTAATCGATTAGTTCTTAAGTTGTAATCGATTAGTGACATTACAGAACACTGGTAATCGATTGTGGCTGCCTTGTAGTCAATTAGCAGATGCACCTGATGCTTGGTAATCGATTGGCTTCCTTGGTGCAATCGATTGGGTGACAAACAGAAGCTCTCTAATCGATTAGGAGAGATCTTGTAATCGATTATGTAACAGACAGAAGCTTCGTAGTCGATTAGCTCTGGTCTTGTAATCGATTAGCTTGCGTGTTTTTGCAGGTCTGATGCTATTTTCTCTATTTTTATCCTTGCATGTGTTTTTATGAACACTTGATCCCTTTGCCATGATTCTTCAATTGCTTTTTGACTTCTTTGTCATTATCAAAATTATACAACCTGAAAACACATATTCGAACACAGATGAAAGCTCAAGTGAAAGGGAAGAAGAGTTGCAACTAGGAGATGAAGGTGATGAATATAACTTGTGATTTATAGATTTTCATTCTAGTTCACTCTACTTCATTTAGACAATGTTTGATTTGGATAATGTTGCTTTTTCTTATTATGTTTGATGTTTTAGACCATTTTTAATGTTTCATATTGGATAATGTTGCTTTTTACTATGAACTTAGAGTCTTTTTAGTTATATTTTTGTATTTTTTAAGTGATTTCTGTATATTTACATGTTTATGTGTGTTTCCCCCACGATAAATCAAATAGCATCCATGATTTGCTCTGCGACGCTGCAATCCCAATTTAGGGGTCGGCCGTTATGTGACGCGATCCAAGATTGACTACTATGTTTTCATTCATTTGGATACATTTGTTATATTCTGAATTACAAAGAAAATCTAGGGAAATTTGATTATAAAACTTATAAAAGAATTTTCTTGGGCTATTATAAAGCTGATAAAGGAATTGCAAAGAAAATCTAGGAAAATTTGATTATAAAACTGATAAAGGAATTACAAAGAAAATATAGGAAAATTTGATTAAAAAGCTAGATGATTTAGAAACACATCAATTTTGACAAGAAAGAAGAGCCATATAAATCTAATCAATCAGATTTTCTTAAAAGCTAGAAGTTTGTGATACATGATTCAAGAGATCAGATCCTTAAAGTGGCAACAAAAGGAGTCAACCATATCCATCTTTAGAAACAATAACTCCATGATGGCTGTCATATCCCAAATTGAGCTAAAGAACATAGAAGAAACTCTCAATGATGAATTATGGATAAAGTATATAAAAGAAGAGATCTAATAATTTGATAAGAACCAAGTTTAGAACATGGTACCACCTTCTAAGAAGCAAATGGATGAAAAAGGCAAGTTGACCAGAAAGAAGGCAAGGCTTGTAGCTCAAGGCTATAATTAGCAAGAAAGCATTGACTATAACGAGACTTTTACTCCAATAGCAAGACTGGAAGCAATTAAAATCCTCATGGCCTTTACAACTCCCAACAACTTCAAGTTGTTTCATATGGATGTTAAAAGTGTAGTTCTGAATGGCTTCATCAATGAAGAAGTCTATGTGTATCAACCTTTTGGCTTCAAAAATGAAAAATATCCAAACCATGCCTTTAAGCTCACAAAGCCATTATATAGATTGAAGCAAGCCCTAAGAGCTTAGTATGATAAACCAAGTTCATTTCTCATTTAGAATGGCTTCACAAAATGATTGAGAACAAGAACCTTTTTATAGTATATATTTATGTTGATGACATTATATTTGGATCAACAAATGAGAATCTATGTAAAGAGTTCACAAATATGATGAAAGGAGAGTTTGAGATAAGTGTGATGGATAAACTAAAATAGTTTTTTTGGATTTTATATTAGACAAGAATTAGAAGGCATTTTTATTCATCAAGAGAAGTATACAAAAGATCTTCGTAAGAAGTATAAAATGCTTGATGCTAAGCCTATGTCAACTCCTATGCATCCTTTTAGAAACCTTGACTCTAATAAAAAAGGGAAACCTGTATCTAAAAAGGAATATAGAGGAATGATTGGATCTTTGCTCTAGTTAATAACAAGTAGACCTGATATCCTATTGACAGTAGGATTATATGCAAGATTCCAAGTTTCTCCCAAAGAGTCTCATGTCACTAGTGTGAAGAGAATCTACAAATATTTGGTTGGAACACCAAGCCATGGCATATGGTACAAGATGAAGATTAACTTGAATTTGAAAGGATTCTATGATATTGATTATGTTGGAGACAAAGTAGAAAGTAAAAGCACCAGTAGTGGATGTCATTTCCTTGGTGAATGCTTGATCTCATGGCTGAGCAGAATATAGAGCAGAGTAGCAATATCCACTATAGAAGTAGAATATGTTTCAGTGGCAAGTTCTTACTCTCAAATTTTATGGATAAAGCATTAATTAGAAGATTACTCATTAAGGTACTCTAAAACTCTAATCTTTTATAATAATACCAATGCTATTAATTTGTTAAAAAATCTCATTCGATATTCAAGATCAAAACATATCGATACCAAACATCACTTCATCATAGATCATGTTTAAAAGAAGGAAATACTTATGAATTTCATTGACACAAAACTTTAAATTACTGATATCTTCACTAAACTATTTGTGAAAAAATTCAAGTTTCTTTTGAAAAAATTAAACATGTGTTCAATAAGTTTAGAATAATTCATAAACAAAATGTTCCATTTTTGAACATGAACCTTTTTAGAAAAATTTATCTTTTCAATTTTGAAGAATCTCCAGCATGATATCAATTTGTTTTCATGCATTCATATGATTGTTTAACATATTTTATCTGATTGGGAATAAATATGCTCATCCAAATTTGTTTCTAAATAAGAACTGAACGTTTTATTTTCTTGTCTTTCTCAAAAAGGTAGTTTCAAAAGGACCTTTACACATATATTTTAATTAAATAAGCCCAAAATGGTGTTTTTGAAACTAGAACTTGACCTAGTTTGAAAATTGTATAACCTATTTTTTCAAAAACTAGGTATTTGGCTTGTGCTTGGACCTTTGTAATTGATGGACTTAATTATGTTTGTTTGATGTGCATGAAATCTGATGTTTATGAGAGTTTTAAATGCATGACATGCGAAAGGAAATATGGTATCTATCGAGAAAAAGTATGGTAAAAAAATAAGTTTTAAATCCTGTTGAACTAGACCCCTAATTTTATGATTTGTTTATATCGATCATCAAGTATTTTCGCTAAAGAAATAAGGTCTGAACTGTTCATAACATTTCTTTCAGTGCATAAGTAATTTCAGGTTATGAAGATTAATTTGTAAAAACAAAGGGGGAGCATGTGTGTTCTAAAAAGTCTAATGGAACAACAAAAGTCCGATAGAAGCATCTTGGTTAAAGAAATCTCCTTCAATGTTTGAAAATTATATTTTGGTGATGCTTCAGAAGAAATGATCATATCATATTTGCGTGCTTATCATCAAAAAAACAAAAGAACAAAATTAACATAAGCAGCAGCTGTCAGCATACCTACTTCTGCGAACTCTGATCACAAGTTAGAAATCTCATCAAGACATCTCAGAAAACAACCTCTCGCTCAATCAAGAATAAGTTCATAAATGGTTTTATGCATGGAAATGCATGAGAAACTATTCTCATGAAAATACTAAAAATGATTCAGACCTCTCTCAAGCTTGAATTCAATGTTAAGGTCTGATCTCAAGAAGCTTAAGGCAAAATACCTTCAAAGGATTTCCAACGTCTATATCTACTTCCAAGAAGTAAAAATAGATATATCTTTCAAGTCACTTTAAATATCAAGAAAGTTTGAATATCAAAACACACAAGAAAAATATCAAAAAAAAGCTCTTCAAGTTATCATCCAATCTCATTCTAGTTCATTTTTCTTGTAAAAGACAAAGACCCTCTTTACTTTCTTGTGTAAAAAATACTTAGTGTTTAATCTCAAAATTGTCTATTATTTGTACACTAAGTTCTGAAAGCATTTCTTATTCTTGTTGTTCGTATAAGTCTGGTGGGTTACTAGAACAAGTTTGTGTTGGGAAACACTTTGACCTGAAGAGGCTTTCGAAAAAATATTTGGCTTAAGCCAGGAGTGGCTTGTTGAAAGAATACTTAGGATAAGCCATAAATGGCTAGTGTAAAGAATACTTGTAGCACAGGTCTGATGCTGATATTGTACAGGAGATTTTTACAATAGTGGAAATCCTTCAAGTTGGAAAGGACTGGATGTAGCTTCTGTGTTGAAAGTGAACCGGTCTAAACTCTGTGTGTTTATTTTCTCTTACTCATCATCGTTTAATTACTTGTACATTTTATTTGATTCAAAATTTAGGCAAGAAAGAGTCTAAGACTTATTCAACCCCCCTTCTAAGTCTGACTCTGAACCATCAGTATTGATGATATAATAAGCATTTCTAGATATACTACCAGCTTATGGCAACATAAGTTTTGTTTAGTGCTTGACATGTCAACTACAATCCACGTAAATAATTGCTTATACTCTCGGAGGAGTTCAACAAGCCTCTTCTTTATATTGGAATTGAGCTTGTCTCTGATGTTTGTGATATTTTTCTACAGAATGTCCAAGCCCTAAATCATTGGATCCTTCATCCTGTGTAGGCTTTGAAGGATGCAAAGGATCGATGGTTAATTTAGCTATCAGTTCCAAGTTAATCAAGTTGTCTGGCCTAATTAATGTACCTCTATCATTAAACTATTTCATTTTCATTGTGCTCTTCTATTTCTCTATATATAGCCTTAAGTTGTAACAATATCGGGCCACCTTCTACTCACCCTGGATTGATGAAACGTGGTTTTCCTTATTAATTAACTTTATAAATAGCTGAGGAGTTGATACTATGGCTTCCATAGAATTCAACATTGGTCTACCCAAAATTCCATTAAATTTTGACGTGACACCCATCCCTAAGATTCTTGTTTTGGCAATTTTGGTGTAGGGATCAGCCTTAAAAGGTGATTCTGGTATCTAGATACCCTTTGGTGGGTTGTGTTGCCCCACTGAAAGCAATCAAATATTAAGTGCAAGGTTGTAAGTCTTGTTATGTCAAACTTATCTTTTTAAAGATTTTGTAGAAAAAAATCACATCATATGAATTTCCTTGATCCACTAGGAATATTTTAACTTGTATATTAGCTATGACAAACTCAATCATAACGTCATCACCATTCAGAATGGTAGGGTCATAATCATCATCTAAAATGGTGATAAGAGAGGTTTTGATACTACCTTGAAAAGGCTTCTGGTTGTTGATATGGACCAACATGAACATTCTCAAGTGTTTCTTCCTAGAGGTATTATATACTCCATAAGAAAATTCATCAACAATCATATTGATGACTTCTCTCTTTTGCTTAAGAGGTGGGTCCTCAAGCTCTTCCTCATCTTTAATGGCTTCAACCATGTTGGCCTTGTATTTCTTTACCGATATGGTTATTTTAGGACCTCAATTGTTTCCTTCATCCAAAGACGGATCTCTATGCATCTTGGCACTCTAGTCCGAATCATCGTAAGATTTTTTGTAAATAAGCATTACTTCAATTTTCCTTTTCTAATAAAGACCTTTATAACACATTTAAGTTGTCAGAAATCGGCAATTGTATGCCCTCCGACTTCATGGAACTCACAATACTTGGAACTTTTCTTTTTTAAGGGTGTCAATTTCTTGACACCGTACACATATAAGCATGTAAAGCCAAGGTCTCTAAAGATCTGCCTGCTTAATTTTTAATGGGGTGTAATAATCAAAGTTGAACATTTTCTTTTTCTTAGGCCAGGGTGGTTGATCCATTTCTTAATCTTTCATAAGGAGTCTTCTCCTTCTTGGGCTTCTTTTTGGGAGTTAGTGCCGATTTTATGGCTTCCAAGTACATATCTTGCCACATATACTTTGCAGCCTTATTTATAAACTACTATAGGGTCCAGGGTGGACCTTTTGCTAGAGAGATAGAAAATGTTGATTTCAGTTGTAGAGCCTCAATGATGATATGAAGCTGAATAAGCTTTGTCAACCCTGAAATCATTAAAGCTTCTTTATAAAACCTCTGTAGAAAATCTCTTAGGGACTTTACCTTACCTTATCTAATTTGAGCTAAGGTATGGAAAGTTATTAGTATGTCTCGTGCAGTGACAAAATGTCTCGTAAAATCTTCAACTAGATTAAACTATGAGTCGATTAACTCTATAGTAAGCCCTTAACCTAGTTCAAGGCTTATCCCCTCAAAGTTCTTAGGAACATTCTACACATTATATCTTTCTCCCCACCCTAGGAACAATAACTCATTGGTAAAGGCATCCAATTATTTTTTAGGGTTAGCCTTCTGACCTGTTATACCTCTCACTAGGCAAAGGATGTTGAGTCTACAGATGTTAGGGGATTGGGACCCTCGAGTAAAGGGAATGTTGAACGTGTAACCCGTGGAACCTCTTGAAGCTTAAAGGCTTAGTACCAGGGTGTGTGACATTATGTTCAATATATATACAGATTGTAGCTTTCATCAAACGTCAAAATTCTAGAATATTCCCACAATGGTGACATTTCACGGTGATGGATTGAAGCTTGATACATCATAGAAGTGGTCTTTGGGATACAACAATTTTGTGTTTATAGGTTTCACTTCGACTTTGCCTCAAATCTTGAAGCATCACACATAACATACAAATCACTCATCGTGTGGGTTTGGTTAAGTGACCACACCAGCTTTCTTCGTGGTTTGCATCATTGACATGAGGGTGGCTCTGTACCCAAGTTATAGCCCAATGGCTCTTGCTCTATTTGGGTAAGGTCATGTATATCATCCCCCCAATGTGAGTTATGTATAATGACTCACTTTCATTGAATGATTGTGGTTGTGGGAATAACTTTAGTGTGCCCACCGGACATGTCAATGATTTGTTCGGTATAAGGGCTACCAAGCCTATATATTTGGGTACTCGACTTAGTAGGGATTCAATATTATATTCACTAGTCCAATAGGGATTAAGAGGTTTTGTAGTATTCTGTCCAATCCGGTATCCTTGTATTGTGGAGAGAATTATGGTGTGCAAGGACACTCTAACACTTAAGTCAGTATGATATGAAGTATTAAAGCTAAAGCCTTAAAGGTTAGATTAATGTACCTCAAAGGTATTGAAGCATGGTATTTATAGGAGGTAAAGGTAGATCCTCGCTATAATGGTTATGTTAGTAATTTTCCACAAAGTGTGGAAAAGTTAACACAAGTGCATTAATATTTGACACATCTGTAGATGCTTTTTGATATGCCCTAGGATAGACCCTTAACCTCTTGTTGATACTAGTATAACCTCTATATCGATTATTAAGGGTTGTGATGACTCTATTATCCTAGGGGTCTCATGGATACCAAATAGCGCTGTCTAAATGCTACCATGGGCCCCATGATACCAGCATTAGGCCAGATCAATACCTATATATCAAATTGATTTTCAAAATAGGCCATGGGTATAAAGGATTAATGATCTACTAAGGTTCAATAAGAATGTATTCGAAAGCAAGGACTATGCAAATTATTAGCCTTATTTTGTTTTAAATAATATTTCCCAATAAAAGATACCTTGAAAGACTAATAACTTACATGATAATATGTAAAACGTATATATAAGGATGAAGTATGCCCTTATATGTCCTAACAAGGTTACATATCGGATACTTATTCCAGGATTTCTAAGCTAACTTTTAACTCTTACAACTCAGTTGGGTACCTGCTAGTAAGGGTGTTTGTAGTCTGGATTGAATCGATTTAGAAATAAGATATCCTCCAATCCAATCAAATTATTAACGCATGGTTTGGCTTGTTTTGATTGGAAAGTAATGTCATCCAATATAATCTAATTTGATCAAATGTTAGTTAGATTCGATTAGTTATTTTGGTTTTTGTTTTATTTTTGAAACATATAATATTTTTATTTTTTTATTTCAAATAATTTTAATTTCATTAACTAGAATATAGAAATATTTTATAATTTCAAAATTTTTCTCTATATTGTTTTAAATATTATAGAAAATTAATAGTTTTTTATTTTTTTTACTGATACCAATATATAATGTATTTAAACAACTAATTAAAATTGTATTTCTAATATTTTATTAACGTAATACAACATTAGATAAAAGCCTATTCAAGAATATAAGTGTAAAACTAAAATAATTTAGCTATATTTATGGTTTGATCAGTTTGGTTCGCTTTTGAATATAAGATATAAAAGAATCCTAAGTATATAAAAAATTGTAGTTTTTTCGATTCCTAAAATTTCACATATTGGTTCTTTAGTCTTTGTTCAAAATGAGTGTAAGACACAAAAACCCTATAAAATTACCTTAGAAGAATTAGGTTTTATTGCTCAGTATGTTACTTAAAATACAGAAGAGGCTCTGAGGTCATATTTATACAACAATAAAAATGAGGTTTTTTATCCAAGCCTAAAATGACGTGGACGTAGCTATATCCAGTAAAGATTAGGTGATCAAAATCCTATTTATTCCTACCTAAAATAGGGGAAAGATGGGGTGTCATAGGGCCCTCTCAACCCAGGGGGAACATGAGCCCCCTAGTCACGAGCTTTAAGCGTAGAGTCGAGTTGAGTGACTAGGTGTCAGGTTGAGGTATTCCTAGGTGATTGTCGTCGTGTGACTCTTGAGTGAAAGACATGTTTCAAGTAAGGAAATGCTTCGAGTCAGGAAATGCTCCGAGTTGAGAAATGCTCCAAGTGAGGAAATGCTCTGCGTGGAGAAATGCTCTGAGTAAGGAAATTTTTTGAGTAACAAAACAAACCCGAGGGATCACGGAGAGGAACCCCAAAGGAAGACACGTGCCATATGGTGGATACCCGTCCTTTTGTTTTTCCACACACTATTTAAACCTAGCTATTTTCGTAATGATAAGACGTTTCTATATCCTTTGGCTCTCTTAGGTTCAGGCGCGTTGCTTCTAACATGACAAATTTCAGTGCCACGTGTTGAAGGCAACTGCTCCTTGAAGAGTCATTATGGTATCGTGGCCTTAGGGATCATCAGATTGCTCCTAACCGTTAGATCCATCGCTTAAGGGTTGCTCCCTATGCCTTTATATAGTCTCTTTCTTCCTTACTTGCCATCTTTGTTGTTATTGTTCTTGCGTTTTTCTTCCTGCATTTGCCAAAACGTTCTAAGCTTCTTTGCTTCCTTGGCTTTTCATTTTTAGAGAGGTTAGTAATCCTTTTCCTCTATTTATTATCACAGTCTTTCATTTGTCTTCTTCTTTTTGTCCAACTCTTTTCCTGCTTCTATGTTTGAGAATGGCTTCTTCTTCTTCAAACTCCTACTCATGGGTTAGGGGGGTTTTGTCAAAATCCCCCTCCCTCCAAAGTGATGAGGCTATTACCAAGTTGTGGCAAGGGGAGGCCTTTAATGACTCATTGTTAGCACAAAATGTTAAGTGTTTGTGTTACTCTTCTGAATAGGGGGTTTGCCATGCCCGAATGAACTTTAAGGAATTAGATTATATTTATGTGTATGGGACTTTCTTTTCTCGTCTTCATCTGTCATTTTGTTTTTTTGATCTTGAAATGAGATTTTTAAATGCCTTGAATGTTTCCTCCACCAAACTTCATCCGAATAAATGGGATTTCCTGAAAGCCTTTGAAGTTTTGTGCAAGTACTTTGGTCAGACCCCCCCATTCTTGTCTTTTTCTATTTCTTCTAAGAAAAAAAATCCTCAAGGCGGGGGTCTTAGTGGGCTGGGTTTCATTGAGCGGGGCTTCTGGTCGGCGCTGATAGAGGTGTTCGACTAATCGTATAAAAATTTCAAGGGTCTCTTTTTCAAAATCTGGGTGAGTCCAAACGTGCCCAGGAAGACTTCCTCTACCATCCAGATGGTTGCCCTACTTTTCAATTGTATTGGACTCAGGAACTTGTTCAATACCTGATCAACTAGGAATATCGCCTCTCATCGAGCGAGATGGTGTAAGGTTCCTCATCAAGGATGTAGGGCACTTTTTCAGTTCCCAAGGGCTGATCTCATTATCCATCGACCGATGTCATCTGGACTCTTGGATGCGTAAATATAGCTTTCTTAGGGTGTGTGTTTTGGCTACTCAGTATATCATATTAACTTTCGTTTTTTCTTTTGCAGATGATATGGCTCCCCGCTATATGTATACTAAAGACATGCGAAAGGCCTAAAAAAGGTGTTACCTCAAAGGGGAGATAGCTTGTACTGTTGACTCTAACTCTAACTCCAACTCCGACTTTCGTCCCTCTATCTATTATCCTTATGACAAATCTTCCTGTGTTCTTATGCTCAATAAATCACTTAAAATACAGATAAGGCTAAGGCAATATTCATACAATGGTAAAAAAGGTCTTTTATCCAAGTCTAAAATGACATGGACGTAGCTATATTTGGCTAAGATCAAGGGGAATCATAATCCCCTTTAAAAATTATTGTCTAAAATAAAGGAAAAAGGAGGTGTCATGGGGCCCTTCTCAACCTGGGGGAAGTCTTCATTTTTTTATTGGTTGAACATTTTAAAATGGATTATATCACTTCATTAAGGTGGTGTTTAGTATGAGGGATCTTTAAACTTTCCTGGGAATGTTACTTAAAACATTTCCTTACCCATGTTTGGTATCAGATAAAAAAAGATATTCCTAGGAATGTGAGATTCCCATGAAACTTAATTATGAAGGAATTAAAAATTTTACTTTCCCATTTCAACAGGTGGGTATCCTATACATTCCAGGGAATAAAAAATTTTAAGACAAAAATACCCTCATTTTCTTCTCAAATCCTCATAAAACAAAAAGATCTCAGGTAAGTTTTTTTAATACCAAACATGGGAATGAGACAAACTAAAAAAATTCCTAGGTAAATTTTTTTAATACCAAACATGGAAGATAAGTTACCCAGGAAACACATTCCTAAGAATCTTACTTAAAAAGATCTCTCATACCAAACACCACCTTAGGTAAATGGGTGGGCCAGTGCATCGACTATCATAGTAGTTTCCAAAGTAAAAGTATCAAATCCATAAGGACATGTTTTATAACCTGACAATCAATAAAATATACTTATAAAGGTCTAACTAAAAAGACTATTAGCAAAAAATGTATGATTAGATGGTTGGGTTGGTTAGATGTATGAAAAACAACAATAAATAAAGCATGTAAAGAAAAAAAAAGTTAATTAATCAAAAAGGCATTAAGACAAAGTTTCGCATTACTCTATCCAGGTTTATGAAATTAGACAAAGTATACCTACATGTCTAACAATGCAACATAATCACTAAGCTTAATTCCTTAGTGAATAGATTTGAGATTTATTTCCCCTAAGTTTAAATTCCTTGACAACCTGATATGAATTTGTGATAGATAATGACTCAAACAAGATATTTAAAAAATTAGCTTCAAAAACATTTAGAGTCGCCACAAAAATTTTATTTTATTTTAAAATAGTAGAAGTTTGAAAATAACCCTTTAGAGTTCTAGGTTTGAGATTTGGTTACGAATAAGGGAGATGTTAGTATTCTTATTCATTTGTTCAAAACACAATACCTCAACAAAGTTGTGTAATTTTATGCTAATTTTGAAATTGACCTAAAAGAATATTTTTTAATTTAAATTTATTTAAAGAAAGGAATTTTCTTTCATATTTTTGAAAAAATTATGTTTTCAATTCTTTTGAGAAAAAAATTATCTTCTTTAAAGTAGCCTCAAGTGTTTATGATCAGTTTTAAAGACCTCTCCTTTTTCGTCATATGCCAAAACATTTTGTTTTATTTTAGTATTCTTGAAAATTGTCCAAAACTTATTTTGAATCACATTTTTATTTTATGACTTTTGTTGAAAAGAATATTTTTCATTTAAAAAGCTTTATTTGAAAAGGTTGATTTTAATTTATTAAAAAATGAAATTTAATTTTTTTATATTTTTGAAAATATATTTGTTTACAAAAAATTAAAATGTTCAAAAACTACTAAAAATTCAAAAACAAATTTTACATCTAGACAAATACCGAATTGGAGAATTCTAATGTCCTCCAAGTTTTGATCAACTTTTTTTCTATACAGTGCGTGGAGCACGTATTCAATTTATTGACCATTGAATTAATTCGACGGTGACTTGGTGTGCACTTACGCCCGGGAAACGAGGCTCGTAATGGGTAAACTGAAGTATGTAACCGGTTAGGAAAAAAGTTGGCAATTTTTGGTTATTAAATTATGCAAGGCGTTTTGGTCAAATCCACAAAAGGTTGGTGTAGGGAGCCATTGCGGAAGGCGTAATCAAAGAAATTAAAAGATTGTGAATGTGAATTTGGTCCTGGAATTACAAGAGGAAGCAAGCAAAAAAATATTGGGGGTGCTCTCTAATTGTGCGTGTGGATATGTTATGGAAGACATGTGTGTTCGGGTTTATGGTTGTTACTTTTTTTGAATGGGTTTACAGTTTATGGTTTAGAAAAAATTATAAAAAAATATTTTCAAAACTTTGTTACATTTTATTTTAAAAATAATGAAAAAAATATTTTGGGAACTTTGTTACAGTTTTTAAGAAAAAAAGTTAAGAAAAAAATATTTTAGGAACTTTGTTATGGTTCTTTATTGTCATTAGAATAATAATTTGGTAAATATTGTATCAAAATTTGATGTTTAATATGTTAGAAACAGTATATATGAGCTTAAGGTTCATCACAGTTATTTTGAATTGATTGGAAAATATGTAAGATTATATTGTATGTAAATTTATTATTATTATGATGATTGTTGTTGTTGTTATTATTATTATTATCATATAAATTTAAAAGTCAGTTTTTGTTATACCAGTTGTAGGGTAATGTTGAAGAAAGTATGGGTAATAAAACATTTATAGACTTACTAGCAAATATAGAAGATATTTCACCGGCACAAGTTAGATGTTTGGTTTTGTGGATATGGAGGAAGCATACATGTCCTACAATCAGTATGGGAAAACAAATGGGTTTAGTGTAAGGAAAAACAAGAGATGAAAAAATAAGAATGGAGAACTAATATGACAGCAATTTACGTGTTCAAGTGAAGGGTTAGGCAGTTAAGACTTACCAATTTGGGTAACAGACAAAGAGATCATCAACGTAAGACTAGATTTGGGTGCCTAGCACTAACGCAGGTACAGTTTGATTTAGAATGTGTTCATGACAGTTTTCTAGAGTGACCACAATCATTGTTTTAGTAGGGGACAATTATAGTAGGTTGTTAAGATCCCGTCGAACAATGTTAGATGCCGATGTGACTCAAATGGAATTATAAGGAGTAGCGGGATTAGTACAACGAAAGTGTACAACACATTTGCAGCACAATCCAGAAGCTATGATCTTGTTGAGTTTAGACGGAAAAACTTGTATAATGATAAAAAAGAATGACGATTAGAGGAGTTAGAAGTGGCTGAGGTGGATAAATTTCTGGTTACGTTACATGAGGTCGATCCGTACCCGTTTTAGAGTCATAAGATCAGTGATGATGAAAGGTTGTTACATTTATTTTAGTGTGATGGAATAAGTTGGAAGGACTACCAGATTTTTGGTGATATGTTAACGTTTGATGCGACGTACAAAAGAAATAAATACAAGTGTCTGAATGTGATCTTGAGTGGTGTGAATCATCACAAACAAACATATGTGTTTAGTTGTGCTTTGGTATCAGATGAGAGGATCTCAACATATGTCTGGTTGCTGGAACGGTTTCTAATTGTGAGTAATGGTAAGGCGCCAAAGTGTGTCATTACAGATGGGGATCAATCAATGAAACAAGCTATCAGTCCAGTGTTTCCATATGCTTACCATAGGTTATGCGGTTGGCATTTAATAAGGAATGTCACGACTAAGTTTCATAATCCCAGGTTCATAAAATTGCTTACTTAATGGATGCTTAGCGATTATACTGTTGCCTAGTTTGAGGAGAAGTAAAATGCTACTTTGGTGGACTGTGACTTGGTTCATGATGTGTATACGCAGGAGTTGTATGTGAAGAAAAAATGTTGGGCAAGTGCGTACTTGTTGGGATTTTTTTTGCAGGCATACGAATAACTTCCCAGTGTGAAGGCTTGCATGCAAAAATAGGATAGTACGTTGATGAAGGGAATAACTTGAAGCAATTTTTTTTCAACTTCTATAGGTGTGTCAAACACATGTGTAACAATGAGATCGAGGAAGATTTCATGTCGATGTACATGGAACTGGTCATGGTGACCGACACTATGATGTTGGAAAGGTTTGTCGCTAGTCTATATACAAGAAGAATGTTTGGTAAATTTTGTGTTTTGTTGGAAAAGTCAGAAGGGTATCAAGTTATTAACGTTTTGTGGGGCATATCCCAGACAAGCTACAAGGCTACGTTCATAACAAAGAACCACATTCATAGAATTATCTCATACTGGGAAAATTATGATGAGTTCCAGTGCTCATGCATGGGTATGGAATCATTGGATTTATCGTGTGTGCATATTCTTACTGTTTTAAAGTATTTGGACGTTTAGGACCTACCTTCATGTTTGGTGTTTTGAAGATGGACAAAGACCGCAAAATCGGGTTTCACCATCCCCGATGACAAAGTATATGATGACCCTGTTAAACCCGCGTCTAAATCTAAAATTTGGTTTGGTGTGTTAAGTTTTGCGGCATGTGATGGTTGTCACCTAATGATTGTTATGCTCTAATCATTATCATAATTTTTAATAGATTTCCAATTAATAAAATGGATTATTAATTACTAAAATTGATTTTTAATAGATTTTTATTTAATAAAATTAAACAACACAAAACTTACATATGATTGCACTACATTAAAAGTAACATCATAAATTACAGATAACATAATTTATAGCCCACAAAGTCCAAAAAGGAAACTTAAATTACAACACCACAATGAAAATAGTAGTAAACTAAGTTACAAATACTTGTCGTTCAACAATCAATTAGAGCTACTCTAAACCATCTAAATGGCATTCTCAACATACTTCTTCATATCATTACCGGATGTGATGACACCATAAATTGTAGTTTTCAAACGCACCTCTGGTTCGTTAAGCTGTTTTACACAAGAAATTGGTCCAAGTTACAAAATAATTATTTACACTATTTAACATGTTAGTAACATTATAAAAAAAATTCTTACAACCCCAATCATGGTTTTTTGAAAGTGGTTTCCCAAGTTGAGCCAGTCAAGGACCCAAATAGTAGAGCTTGTGCTTGACCCAACATTGGGTATTCCCTTTGGCTCAATAATTTTCCAATTTTCAAAATTTGTACCACTTTCTATCATTCCTTAAATAAAGTAATCAGAAGCTAGGATTTGACTAATCATGCAAGCCTACAAAACAATTAACAAAGTTAAATGAATCTATCAACAATTTAAGAATTTTACTTAAGTGGCTGATGATGCATGATTTATCTCTAATTCTCCAATTTAAATGTGTATAATTTGCCATCACTTAGTGTGTAACATATTGCATTTTAACACATTTTTATCATTTGATCTTTATGTAATATTTGATTGTTAATTTGTGCCAAAAGAAAATAGATCAAAGAAACTCAAGAATTCCAATCCAAAATGAAGATCAAAGTGCCTAAGGATCAAAGGAATCAAGAAATATTCAAAAGGATCTCAAAAAGGGTAAAAAGTGTGCAAAATATGGAGAATCAGGGGGATGAATCGATTCATCCCCCTCTTGAATCGATTCATGCGAATTGAATGCACCAGGAAGTGAAATTTTGCATGATGAATCGATTCTTCCCTGAAATGAATCGATTCATACGTCTGAATCTTGCAAAAATTGGCTTTGAATCGATTCAGGAGGAGTTTTAAAGGCAATGAATCGATTCTTTCCCTAAATGAATCGATTCATACGAGTGATTTTAGCCCAGAATTGCATTTTGGAAAGCTTGAATCGATTCATATCACCATTGAATCGATTCATACGTTCAATAATGGCCCAGAAACACGTTTTCAAGCTTCTGGAAGGTGGGCAAAGCACTGAGATGGTGGGAAATGCACTAAACTTGATCATGGAGCACCATTGAATTGATTAATGAAGAGTGCTCCTTCCATTGAAATATTTTATGGCATAATTTTGCTTTTGAACTCCTATAAATAGGCACAAGAGCAAGGGTCATAACACACCATTCTTCATTCATTCTTCATCTCCCTTCTTCACACATTCTCTGCTTCTCTTCTTTGTTGGAGTTTCTCCAGCAAATTCTCCATTTCCGGGTTAGTTTTGTTGTTTGTAATTGTAATTATGGAGGGCTAAAACCCTTAGATTGATTTTCTTGGAGAATGTTGTAATGTAATTTTGAGGTCATTAATTTTAATATAGTATGCTTTTATTATTGTTATTTCTTCATAATCATTCTCTACTTATTTAATTCCATTTTGTTTAATTGAATTTGTATGCTTAATCGGTTTAGTTATCCAAATGGAGTTGAATAAGATTTCAAATTAGAATGGATTAAGGAAATATGCATGCTTAATGAATATTTTCATAATCACTTTTAATAATTATGGTTTGCTTAATTCCATAATTTGAGAATAGATTATGTATATAGGCGATGTTCTTATGTATGCTCAATAATTCCTAGATTTTAAGATCTTGACTCCTTTTGCTTAATTAGGATGCTTGATTCAAATATTCATTTTTAAATGAAAGTAAAGGAATTGTGAATTGAAAAAGACGCTTAGTTGATCAATTCAAATTGAGCTAAGAAATTAACATTAATAAGTATACAAGTTATTTTTAGTGAACCAAGGATAAATTTATTTACAATACTCCAAGAAAATCAATCGCTTGTTATTTATTGTTTTAAATCCTTTATTTACCTTGTTTTAATTTTAATTGTCACAACAAAAATCAATCAAACCCCCCCCATTTGTATGTTAGTGAACTTATGTTTGTAAAAATTTTTAGTTGTTTAGTTTTTATTTTTAATTGTTAAAAATTAGTTTAAGACTTGATTTTTCCTAAATTTCTGTGTTGATCCTTGAGAGACCGACCTAGGTTGACACCCTAGTACTACATTAATTAGTTTTAATGTACTAATTTGACGGGGCCACGACAACCCGCGTCAAATTTTGGCGCCGCTGCCGGGGATCAACGATCTTTAGGAAAAATTCTTGTTTTAAATTAATTTTTTTTTTTATTTGAAAAAAAAAATTTTAAAAAAAAAAATTTTTTTTTTTGTTTGTTTGTTTCTTTGTTTTATTTCTTTTGCATGATTTAGGATTCTTATGATTTATTGCTCATCATGATCAAATATCTTGTTGTATGCTATGTATGACTAGAAGAACTTTTGAGCATTTATATTCATTTGATCCTGAAATTGAAAGAACTTTTCATAGGTTAATTAGAGAAGCTAGATTTAATAATAATTTTGTTGATATTGATAGTGATAGTATTTTTTCTGAATCTGTTGAAAGTACTGCTAGTTTTTCTGATATGGCTGAACCTCGTGAAAGAACTCTTAGAGAACTAGCTGCTCCTGAATTCACTTACGAAAGTTTGTGTATTCAATATCCTGATGAGGATGTCCCTTTTATTCTTAAGACCGGACTTATACACCTGTTGCCTAAGTTTCATGGTCTTGCGGGAGAAGATCCGCACAAACACCTCAAAGAATTCCACATTGTGTGTTCCACAATGAAACCCCAAAACGTTCAAGAAAACCATGTCTATCTTAAAGCGTTTCCTCATTCTTTAGAGGGTGTTGCTAAGGATTGGTTGTATTACCTTGCTCCAAGATCAATCACAAGTTGGAATGACTTAAAGAAAATGTTCTTGGAAAAATTCTTTCCTGCCTCTAGAACAACTGCAATCCGTAAAGACATATCTGGCATTAGGCAACTCTCTGGAGAAAGTCTTTATGAATATTGGGAGAGATTTAAAAAACTTTGTGCAAGTTGCCCTCACCACCAAATTTCTGAACAACTTCTTCTTCAGTACTTCTATGAAGGTTTACACCACGTTGATCGCAACATGATTGATGCGGCAAGTGGAGGAGCTTTAGGAGATATGACTGCTGCTGAAGCAAGAAATCTGATTGAGAAGATGGCATCCAATTCTCAACAATTTGGTGTGAGAAATGATTCTTTCAAACCCATGTTTGATTCCAATTCTAGTTCATCTGGAATTAAATTGGAGAGCAAACTTGATGCTCTCACCACTTTAGTCACACAATTGGCAGTAAATCAAAAATCCATGACTGCTAAAGTGTGTGGAATCTGCTCTTCACAAGAGCACCCCACTGATTGTTGTCCTTCTCTACAAGAAAAGGATAATAATAGTCCTCAAGCCTATGCAAGTAACATCTACCATGATAGACCTCCACCACAACAAAACCATGACCTTTCCACCAATAGATACAACCCAGGTTGGAGGAACCATCCAAACTTAAGATGGGGAAACCAACAACAAAATCCCCAACCTCTATTTCAAAACAATGCACCAACCTTCCAAAGACCTACACCTCAACCACCCACGAGTGGCCCTTCTTTGGAGGATCTGGTGAAACAAATGGCTGCGCAGAATTTGGAGTATCAACAGAGGAATGATGCTACCATCCAGAGTTTAAGCAACCAAATTGGGCAATTAGCTTCATCATTAAGCCAGTTACAATCTCAAAACTCTGACAAATTACCATCTCAACCAGCTGCAAATCCAAGAAATGTGAGTGCAATTCAGTTAAGATCAGGTAAGAACCTTGAAGTACCCATACCTAAGGAACCTGAAAAACAAAAAGATGTGCCCACAACAGTTGAGAATGATGTACCCTCTTCAAGCACAAGAAAGTCTGAGATACAACCACCCCAAATTCCACCTCATATCCCTCTTCCTTTCCCACCAAAAGCAATTCCAAGCAAGAAGATGGAAGAAGTGGACAAAGAAATTTTGGATACTTTCAGGAAAGTGGAAATAAATATACCTCTTCTTGATGCAATCAAACAAGTCCCCAAGTATGCCAAGTTTCTAAAGGAACTATGTACTCACAAAAGGAGACTCAAGGGCAATGAAAGGATAAGCATGGGAAGAAATGTATCTGCACTGCTTAGTAAAGAAGTTTCAAATATCCCTGAAAAATGCAAGGATCCAGGTACGTTTTCTATACCCTGTATCATAGGCAATAACAAATTTGAAAATTGTATGTTAGATTTAGGAGCTTCAATAAATGTTATGCCTATGTCTGTTTTTAAATCTTTGTCTCTTGGAAATTTACAACCTACTGGTGTAGTAATTCAGCTAGCCAATAGGAGCACTGCTTACCCTGCTGGAGTTATAGAGGATGTTTTGGTTCAGGTAGAACAACTTGTTTTCCCTGCTGATTTTTTTGTACTTGATATGGAAGAAGGTATGCCTCAAATTCCTGTTCCTATCATTTTGGGAAGACCATTTTTGAAAACAGCCAAAACTATAATTGATGTCCATGCTGGAACTCTTTCTATGGAATTTGGTGACACTAAGGTAAGATTTAACATTCTAGATGCCATGAAACACCCTTCTGAAAATCATTCTGTTTTCCAAATTGACATTATTGATGAACTAGTTTTTGAACATTTTTTTGATGTTGATTTGGAATGCATAGATGATTCATACAGTTGTTTTGCATGCAATAATTCTGAGAATTGTCATATTTGTGCTGAAATTGACAAATACATAACTGCTGATTTAGAGTCTATAGAAATACCTGTTCTAAATGCAAATTTTCAAGAAGACTCTAACAAATTTTTTGAGGTGCAAGAATCCAAATCTGCTTTGTTAGTTCCATCTACTTTGCAGGCACCTAATCTGGAGCTAAATTTCTTACTTGAAAACCTCAAGTATTCATACTTGGGAAATGATGAAGAGCTCCTGATAATAATCTTTACTTCTCTTGATGAGAATCAAGAAGAAAAATTGCTGCAAAATTTGGAAAGGCACAAGAAGGCTAGACCACTATCCAATCTGCTTCAAAAGGATGTGGTATTTGAGTTTAATCCACCTTGAGGGAGTTTTTCTTACCCATCTCTTTACTTTTTCATTATATTGTCTATTTTGTATGCTCTGTCTTACATTGAGGACAATGTATGATTTAAGTGTGGGGGTGGGATCATTTGTGTGTTTTTATCATTTGTGTGTTTTTGTGTGATTAAATTTTTTGTGTTAAAAATAAAAAAAAAAAAAAATTTAAAAATAAAAGATTTTGTGTGTGTTTTTGTTTTAAAAAAAAGCATGTTTTATTGGAATTTTAAGATATGCATGAGTAACAAGTAAATTCTTTCATGTCTGATATGAGCTTAATGATATGTTATAATTTGAACTCAAACATTTTTGGTATGTTGAGAATGACATGATAATTGAGAAATGATCATATATGATGGAATTATACCTTGTGAGATTTTTGAGCCTTAAAATTTGATGGATCACTTTAAACCATCTTAATCCTTTCATGTGTGATTAATTCCTGAAGGCTTACATCTTAATTTTTGTCTTGTTTCTTGATGATACTTGAAACTCATATGAATGTATTTTGATACAGGCATTTTGTTCAGTTGAGCCACTAAGCCAGATAAGCCTACCATGAATAAATCATCTCTTGATAGCCATTTTGAGCCTATTTAACTGTTTCCTTGTTACAGCTCAAATAAACCATGGATGAAGAACCAAAAATATACCTACCTTAAGAAAGATATTGAAGCTTCGGAATCAAGTCAAAAACAGGCATTCAAATAAGTGTGGGAGTGTGCAAAAAGGAATTGCAACTCTTGTTTCAAGTGTTATGCAATCTCATAAAAAAAAAAAAAAAAAAAAAAAATTTACCAAATACCATACAATAAATGTTTTACCCTCACTGTTTGCCAGTAAAATTAATTGCTTCATTATTCTTTTTGGTATATATATATATAAATATATATATTTCATCCATTTTAACCTTGGCCACATTGCAACCCTGTGAAAGCCCTGTTGATCTATACATGCATTTGTGTTGATTGTGGAATTAAGAAACTTGCCAAATTTTTAGACTGTTTGTTTTTCAGGAATTGTTTTGAGTGTATACACAAACTTTAAACACTTGAGAGTTGAGAGTATGTCTTGTGAGGTTCTATCACTTATGATCTTCTTTTCAGTTTAATTTAATTTTTACATGCCTAAGTGTTTGAATGATTTTTATATATATCTTGATGCTTTGTATCTTTCATGTTGAAAACTCTTGTTTCTTTGTATATTTCTAAGATTTCATGACAAGCATGCCAATTGTGTGTGTTGTTTTCAACTTAATGTTTTCAAATAAATTGTGATACTTGTTTTTATTTTGATTTTTCCCGGGAGTGCAAAAGAATAAGTGTGGGAGTATTTGATGATGCATGATTTATCTCTAATTCTCCAATTTAAATGTGTATAATTTGCCATCACTTAGTGTGTAACATATTGCATTTTAACACATTTTTATCATTTGATCTTTATGTAATATTTGATTGTTAATTTGTGCCAAAAGAAAATAGATCAAAGAAACTCAAGAATTCCAATCCAAAATGAAGATCAAAGTGCCTAAGGATCAAAGGAATCAAGAAATATTCAAAAGGATCTCAAAAAGGGTAAAAAGTGTGCAAAATATGGAGAATCAGGGGGATGAATCGATTCATCCCCCTCTTGAATCGATTCATGCGAATTGAATGCACCAGGAAGTGAAATTTTGCATGATGAATCGATTCTTCCCTGAAATGAATCGATTCATACGTCTGAATCTTGCAAAAATTGGCTTTGAATCGATTCAGGAGGAGTTTTAAAGGCAATGAATCGATTCTTTCCCTAAATGAATCGATTCATACGAGTGATTTTAGCCCAGAATTGCATTTTGGAAAGCTTGAATCGATTCATATCACCATTGAATCGATTCATACGTTCAATAATGGCCCAGAAACACGTTTTCAAGCTTCTGGAAGGTGGGCAAAGCACTGAGATGGTGGGAAATGCACTAAACTTGATCATGGAGCACCATTGAATTGATTAATGAAGAGTGCTCCTTCCATTGAAATATTTTATGGCATAATTTTGCTTTTGAACTCCTATAAATAGGCACAAGAGCAAGGGTCATAACACACCATTCTTCATTCATTCTTCATCTCCCTTCTTCACACATTCTCTGCTTCTCTTCTTTGTTGGAGTTTCTCCAGCAAATTCTCCATTTCCGGGTTAGTTTTGTTGTTTGTAATTGTAATTATGGAGGGCTAAAACCCTTAGATTGATTTTCTTGGAGAATGTTGTAATGTAATTTTGAGGTCATTAATTTTAATATAGTATGCTTTTATTATTGTTATTTCTTCATAATCATTCTCTACTTATTTAATTCCATTTTGTTTAATTGAATTTGTATGCTTAATCGGTTTAGTTATCCAAATGGAGTTGAATAAGATTTCAAATTAGAATGGATTAAGGAAATATGCATGCTTAATGAATATTTTCATAATCACTTTTAATAATTATGGTTTGCTTAATTCCATAATTTGAGAATAGATTATGTATATAGGCGATGTTCTTATGTATGCTCAATAATTCCTAGATTTTAAGATCTTGACTCCTTTTGCTTAATTAGGATGCTTGATTCAAATATTCATTTTTAAATGAAAGTAAAGGAATTGTGAATTGAAAAAGACGCTTAGTTGATCAATTCAAATTGAGCTAAGAAATTAACATTAATAAGTATACAAGTTATTTTTAGTGAACCAAGGATAAATTTATTTACAATACTCCAAGAAAATCAATCGCTTGTTATTTATTGTTTTAAATCCTTTATTTACCTTGTTTTAATTTTAATTGTCACAACAAAAATCAATCAAACCCCCCCCATTTGTATGTTAGTGAACTTATGTTTGTAAAAATTTTTAGTTGTTTAGTTTTTATTTTTAATTGTTAAAAATTAGTTTAAGACTTGATTTTTCCTAAATTTCTGTGTTGATCCTTGAGAGACCGACCTAGGTTGACACCCTAGTACTACATTAATTAGTTTTAATGTACTAATTTGACGGGGCCACGACAACCCGCGTCAGTGGCACTTATAATTGTTTCGACATTCTTCATTCTTAGGGGATCCTTGTCATTAGTAGGGAATGTGTCTAATTTATGAATTTCATGGTCTTTTGATATTAACCACCATCAGATACCAGTGATAGTCTTCCTTTATGGGAATATAGATCAACGTTGGTAAAGAAAAATTCAATCTATAAATTATGTTTATCTGGTTAATAAAACATACTTGTAAGTTAGACACGGTTCACACATGCGTGAGATACACACTTCTAGGCATCTATTTAAGAACATAGTCAGTCATCAGGTCACCAATAGTGTGACTAGCCAAAACGTTCTCCTGTTATTTTATTTTATTGGTTAAAAGCCAACGAGGGGAAACGTAAAAATACACAAATAAAAAACAAACAAACAACTTAATGATTGTCCTCATAGAAAATGAAGGTGGAAGACACCACTTAGTAATCTTGTCGTTGGTTCAGTTGGCGTGTGCATAGTTAAGTGACACCATACAAAAAATCTTTAAAATTGTAATTAGGCGTTACATGAAGGATTCATTACATATTGGCTTATTCCGATAGACCATGCTTACTTTTTCAGTGACAGTGTTACCAGGGACTAAACAATGGAAGTCTCCACGATGCAACATAAAGTTGTTTGTTGAGAAAATGACATCACTATCAGATTTTTAACCATGCATACTTTAATTATTTTATCGGTCCCATATAAATAAGACATTTAGGGAAGATACTATTTAAAACTACTTATCTATAGTCCAAAGTGGCCCTAAAAATATAGTACGCAGCCATGAGTTCCTCTTTGCTTAGTCCATAATCAGAAGCGATCTTAAACTTACTCTTCAGATGCTACATAGGGTTGCGGAAAAATTATTAGAAATAAAAAATAAAGACTCAGATGTAATATAAGCACAAAAAAATAAAAAATAAGGAGGATACATGAAAAAAATAAAGAGATGACCTTAGGCAGGATATAACCAGCAGTCCTTCTAGTCACTGAGACTGTGGGCCTCAGATTAGATGGAACTAGTTTTGTGAATATTGGTGGGGAAGTTTGACTTAATATTAGTGGGGATGTTTGACTTAATATTTGTATACCCTCTGTTGGGATCAACCTTAGCCGAGTCAGTGGAAGGACCAAACGAAAGCATACTTTATTTGAGGATCATGTACTGTTGGAACATGGTTCAAACATTCTCTTTTCCCCCAAGTCGTAGTATGAGTTACTCCCTTATGACAAAAAATAACAAAAAAACATGTATCACATTAAAACCAAAAATGCACATTTATAAAACTTTAACATCAAACACCAATACATATTTTTCAAGTTATAATATCTGTAAGGTTGTTGGTGTACAACACCCTCCTATAGATGAGGAGTCCATATTCGAGACATTCATATTAATTAAGGGACGTTTCCCTTTCTATGGGTGTGTGGTGACTGACACAGTTTGTTGTGTTTCAACCTTATCCCCATCCAACAACACCACCTCATGGGGTGATGCATTAGCCAGGAAACTTTCTATGTTGAAGTCCTCAACGTCAATGACCTTAGACTTGCCCTTATCTTTCAACGACATTTCCTAAACATCCACCTTTGTTGGTGGTTGTTCACCATATTGGTTATAATAGGTGTGTGGGGTACCCTACTACCCATGCATAAATGGCAGTATAGCTAGAGACATTCACCTAACTCTGTTTTTAACTAGTGGATTTGCATTTCTGATTCTGCTTGGCGGTCAACCAACTATTTAATATATGCTAACATTTGATCCACCAACGATGGTGGTAAACCTTGGCCACCGTTTAAACTCATTCCATGATTAGGATTTCCAACATTGTCCATCTAGTTCTAAGTATTTCTAGGTATTAGTGTGACGTCCTTCGTCATTTTATATTTATTTATACCCGTTTAATTAATTTTTTCAATAAATTTTTTACAATTAATTAATTTAATTATGCCTTAATTCAAAATAACATTTATTTTCACTAAACAAATTCAAAAGGATAATTATATAACACCTCAAAACCTGAAACAGGGGCCTGACGCTGCGCGCCAGCCCCACGCGTAGCGTCAGCCTGGCCTTGCGCACCTCACACTATGCGTCAGCCTCACGCGTAGCATGGGCATGTTAGTAACAACACCTGATGTTGTTACACATTTTAGGCCATTTGGCCAACTTCTAGTCTACCCCATTGACCCGTTTCAAGTCTGATTGCCATAAAACTTCACAGGCCACATGTTTTCCCCAATCCAGAACTGTTGGCCCTGTCTATTCACCAGAATTCTAACATATACGCAAGTTATGCGCAAAATGTAGTTTAACTTGATTAGATGCAAAACCCTTGCACCAAACATCCTAAATGGATTCCAATTAACCAAAAGTCAATGCACACAAATCCTAAAGGTCCTAGAGAACCTATGAGTACCTTCCGGGGTCCTGAAACCCACCGGGTCTCCATTCCACCTATCCAGTTCCTTAAATCCCATAATTATTCACTATATGAACAACTTCCTAATTCAATCGAATCATCAATCAAACATCAATCATATGACACACACACATCAATCATGCATATAGCATAACCTGCTCATATCATTCGTCATTCACGCATCATTGGCTCTGTACCGTACTTTCACATCATCATCATCAACAATTTATCACAACACATCAAACATGATCATAACAAATTCATCCCATATCATTTGTTATCTACCACACACATAATTCTACATTACATATATTACATTCATCTATTCATCCTTGACATCAATCTTCCACTTGGCGCACCTCCACGACATTAGCATCCTCCTTGTCATTGGTCACTAAAATTTAACAACAGCAAGGGTGAGTGTTTGGAATATCATAATTAATATAGAACGAAATATTAAACGTATTAATACTTACAGCTCACATTACATGAATTCTTGAGCTTCCTGCATTCATGCATACATAAACTTATACATACATATGTTCATCACTATATCACCTCACAATTTCTACACTAGCACAAATCATACTATGTATCCATTACCAACCATACATCAATCATCAATTTGCATATTCCACAACTGACTCTCATGCATCTGACTCTCTAGTATCCGGATACCTAAGGATCGGCCTTCAGCTAGGAGTCTGACTTGACATCCTGTGAAGCCGACTTGGTTCACCAAGCCCGACTTGGCTCTCCACCTCTACCACTGGGTCTGACTTGACCACGGGGTAGCTCAACTGGGCACAAAGACCACGGGAGCCAGAAATGAGGGGTATACATACCGTTGGCCGTCCCAAACCACATAATCACATAACATATTTCACAAACACAACGTATCAATCTATAATCAGCATATGCAACTTCCAGAAACTGGCGTGTGCTCACAATACTGGGCGACCGACTTGTCAAGCCCATCCGTACAATGCCATTGCATATATTATCATGCATGCATAATCACCAATAATCCATAATTCCACATTCTTATTCATACTAAAATATGCATATACACCTCATTGTGAAATTATCACACACACACATATATTAATTTCACCATTCGAATTATCATTCATACTAATCGAATAATCGTTCAATTACATAATTAATTTAATCAACACATTTCCTCATTATTCAACCATTTGATCTCACTTTAACATCTCATATAATCATAACCAATATATTTAGACAATCTATGCTATTTATAATAAATCTTACCCAAATTCTAAACTCTCTGAAATTTATTCGAATATCGATTCTAATTAATTATGACCCAAACACCCCCTTACCTCTATTCCGAGCTCTGACAGTTTGCTCAAAGGGTTGGTCACGTCCTACAGCCGTTGGATTCACTATTCCTCTTCCGCTTCCAACGTCCGCTTCGTTGATCACTTGCCTAACGCTCTTTCCAGCACCTACGGTCACTAAAACATCAAATTAATTAGTACATTACATTCCTTACACTTCCAAACTCATTACCCAAGCTTCACAAGTCACTGAAACTCATAATCAAAACCCCAATCAATCACATGCATATTCGGATTTCATGAGAGGGAAAGGAAGAAACTAGATATTAGAGGTCCTAAATGCCTTACCTTGGTTTCAAATTGCCTAAAACCACCAAGAATCAAAGTTTCCCTCAAAACCCTAGACAAATCGCATAAGAGAAGATAGAAAATAGAAGAAGAAGCTCGTGGTTTCTGTTCTGTATGTCACTGTTATAGAACAAGTCGCGGCGCTGGCGCTACGCGTCAACTCACTAACTCGCACCTGACGCTATGCGTCCCGGCCGCGCTACGTGTCAAGGTCCTGATGTCATTTTTCCTAAAATTCCATGTTCCTCTTAATTTCTCTTATATTATTATTATTTTAAACCAAATAATGGTTTCATTTACTTTCAATTTGTTTTCTAGTCTAAAAACATCAGGGATGTTACAATTAGTATAAGCATGTGACTTATGTTCCACAAATGGATGGCTTTTATCATGGTCATATTACCAATATTGGTTGGGTTTAATTAATGACCGGATTAATTGAAAAAACAAATGCAAATGATTACATCCAATTTCCAATGCCGCGTAAAACCATATAAAATCTTGTACAATCTTACTTGACTACTAAAATTTCCCCACATCACTAGTTGTAGCCAGAAAATTTCTTATCATAAACAGTAACACATTAAATAGCAACAACACTTGTGTCATTTTTAAAATTGTGAAATTTTAGAAACCCCGCCAAAACCTTGTTCCCCGAAACAAATTCTTTTACTAACAAAATACCAACGAATATAAACTAATTTAGATGTAACAAATCTTTGATATTAACCACCTCATTTTTATAAAGATGTTTCCAGTGATAGTTTTTTTTAGTGTTGTCACAATAAACGAGAAACATAAAATACAGTCGCCATATGTAATAAAAACAATAATTGTTCACCTAAAAAAACACAAAACACTTATTTTAAATCATTTATTTTAGTGGCGTTGTTGATTCCCATAGTTTTAAAACTCATTTGAGCGTAGTTGTCCATTTCCCAGCCAATACTTTAAAATTTGTCTAAAGAAACTAAATCGCAAAATAGTCATCAGCATAAAAAATTTTCACTTCCCTAATGGAAACCTTACCTACATGGCAGACACCAACTATGAAAAATTAACTCCGGTCGTACCTACCAAACAGAAAACAAATAAATACAATCAATGCCAACAACAAGAATATCTTATTAATAACATATTAATAATGTTTACATTTACAAATTAAATTTGAAAAATACATCATTTTATTCTAACAAGCCCTAAAAATCTGTTTCATTAAAAACTAAATACTATTAATGTTTACACTTAAAATTTAATTTTCAACAGAAAATGATTTTACTTAAAAACATTGAAATTTATTCTATCAAAAGTTAACACACGATAATATGTTGTGAATAACAACTTAAATTTTTTAGGAAACATCATTTTATTTTAACAACCCCTAAAACTCTATTTCATTAAAAAGTAAAATACCATACACAATAAATAAACAACTAACAGAAGCAAACAGAAACCCACAAAATAACCATACAACATTGCAAACTAAATACTAAACACTTAAAGACAGTTTAACATATTTAGACATTAATTTTGATGTTCGCTCTTTTTCTGTTCTTATCTAATGTCTTTCCTCTTTTGTTGATAAAGCAAATTGAATCCTACGAAGCAATGGACAGACTAAAAGATTTGAAAGCGGAAGCTACGGCTAGTGCTGTTGAGAACAATATCCAGCCCAAAAGGAACACACCAAAGGCCTAAACTTAGACCATCACCCTCTTAGAAGAAGAAGTTGGGGCAATCCCATTGTTAGAGGCCCAACAACAGGAGCATGTCGCTGAGAGGAAAAAAAATCCTACCTCGGCGAAAAACCAAAAAACTCTATAAGACAGTGTGTAACATCCCTAATATTTTAGAAAAGTTTTAATTGGCGAAAAATATTAATAATTGCCCAACAGGATTTATTGAAATTTTGGGAATTATTAGTATTAAAAATGCAATTAGAAATAATTAAATGTTGTGGGAATAAATAAATTTATTTGATTAATCAATTATAAAAGATTAAATAAAGGTAAATAGAAGGAGGTAAATTTGAAGTTACAATGGGGTAAAAGGTGAAGGGTGAAAGGTAAAGGTAAAAGTTTTAATTAAAACTTTTAAAAGAAAATGTAATTGAAATAGGAAATGACCAAATCACCCTTGGGTATTAAAACCTTAAGTTTCATTTTCTTCTCCTTCTTCATTCACGCGATTTGCCTTCTTCTTCCTCTCCATGCTTGTCGTGACCTGCATGCACCAGGGGGAGGTCAATCTTGTGCCGAAACTTCGAGCTAACTACGTTTTTGAGACCGTAGCTTCGAGGTGAGTCTAATGGGTCTTTTAAATTAAGCTTTCGTAGCTCTTTCGTTTTCTCCGTTAAGCCGAAGGGTCGTGCATGGGGGAAATGAGTTTTCATTTCTTACTCCTCTAGTGCGTAGAAGCTTGAAAATGGCTTTTAAAGTAATGTGGATGGTTTAACATTGACGGATTTTGCGTTTCGACCTCCGTAGGTAACGAAACAGTCGTCGGAGGATCAAACGGTGAAGTGGGTGTTGACTTCGAACGTAGGACGTTGGACATAGCGTTGAGAGAACGCCAATCTCATCAAGAACGAGTCGTCGGAGCTCGGAATCAAGGTAAGGGGGGTGTTCGGGTTATAATTAATGAGGATAGGTAAATGTAATTGAATTGAGTAAGTGGATTAAATACGGAACTAACGAGAATTTACAAGAAAATGATAATTGTATGTGTATGAATGTGAATTGTGTATGATTTGTGATGATTATGAGTACAAGGTGGATTGAATGGTGTACAAGTCATAGTGATTATGAGATTAGAATGTTTGATATTAAGATGAATTAATGTGTATAGTGGCAATGTGGTGGCGGACTTGACAAGTAGGTCGCCCAAGGGATGAGTATATGTTTTGTTGCTGGCCACTTGCAGTATTATATGAGAAATATGAATATACATGTGTGATTATGTGGTGTAGGACGGCCGACGGTATATGCAGCCCCTCGTTTCTGGCTCCCGTGGTGTTTATGCCCAGTTGAGCTACCCAATGGTCAAGTAGGACCCAGTGGTTGAGGTGGAGAGTCAAGTAGGACTCGGTGGACCAAGCAGGGTTCACGGGGTGTCAAGTAGGACCCCCAGCTGAAGGCCGATCCTTTTAGTATCCGGATACTAGGCGTCGAATTGATATGAGAGTCAGTTGTGTTATTGAATGCATTGTTAGTATTGTACCATGATATGAATGTGTTTTATGATAATTGTTGATTGTAGTTGGAAAATTAGTGATAAAAGAATGAGAATTGAATTCTTGATTGGTGAACTGTTCTTTACAGGGGGTGTAGAAGTATGCTTGTAGAACAACTCAAAATATACATATAAATGTGTTTTTGATACAAAGCAATGTGCGTATAAATGTAAATACGGAGAGTCTTTGTATGCTGAGGCGGAGTGCAATGTACTCTGGGGCGGCGTCACAGTCCGCCTGACGGGATCTACGTTGCCTTGACCCGATTGGGGGAGGTACCTGCAATCGTTCTCCGACGCTCAAGTCAGTATTTCAGAATACTTAGAGACTTAGAAAGGCAGTCAGAGAGAATTATGCAAGTAAGAGAGTGTAAGGTTCAGAGAATGGGAAAAAAGATCCCTTATACCTTTTTGAGAGAGGTTTATATACCTGTTACTGGTGCTCCATTATTGGTAGGACCCGCTCCTTGTCTTCAGGCAAAATGCTGAAAAGGTAGTGGGTCCCTGCGCCGTTTACATGCACCATTATTGTAGTAGGTATCACCACTTGTCTGGAAAGCGTTAGTGCTTTAATATTTTATTGTTATTTCTCTTTATGCGTGACAGCGTTATTCCCATTATTAACCTCTCAAGACAGAGTCAATCTCGTGCCGGGGTTGTGAGTATGGGCTCGCTACGCAGTATGGGAAATTCGATATTCCGCCAATATTGAGCCTATGGCTTGGCGGAGTAACAACTTTGGCGGGGTTACATTCCTTGGCGGAGTAACATGCCTGGACGGAGTTACATTCCTTGGCGGGGTAACGTGCCTGGGCGGAGTTATGAGCCTTGGCGGTATGCACTCCGTGTAGTATTTGTAGTGTATTTAAAGAGTACTTCTCTTTATTCAAAATGCTGATCTGGCAAGGCATTAAAGCCATGTTCTTGGGGGCCGGTGTTAGGACCGGATCATATGCCCCCTAGCTTGTTATAGTGACTGGCGGAGTCACTTTAATAAGCTATAACACTTAAGTTTAGCTTTTGTAGGCATGGGTTTAGGCGGCATTTGCTAGTTCAGGATTTGTGGACAAGTGCTTTCATGCATTTATTGGTTTGTCATTACTTGTCACGCCTGTCATTAATGCGCCTCAAAACCACGTTTTTTGTTCTTCAGTCTCCTATTGCCACGTATGCCCTCGTAACGGTTGCCATTCCAATGATGGGACATAAATACGCGTGATGGCATTTGAGAACCGTTTTCGAGGTTATTACCGTGGGCCTTGGATTTTGAAAATGTGGCCCATGAAATATCTGCCCTTAGATATATCTATTGGTTTCAGCAAAAAAGGAACCGTCAGTGGGACAAATCCAACGGTTGTAAACGCATATTTCAATTTTGTATTTGTATGTTGATGTAGGTTTTGATAATGACACAACAAATGGAGAAATATCAAGAACATTATTATGTTTGATATGAAACTTAAAATGGTTAATGTTTAATTTTGATGAACAATCAAGAACTTATGTTAAAGCCATTTAAGGAAAATTTAATCAAGCACAAGTGATCAACAAATGTGCCAAGAATCAAAGGATTGGAGCCAAGACTCATCAAATATGAAAAAGGGTAAAACAAAGTGTCCAATTTCATGCAACAGGTGCATGAATCGATTCATTATGCAAGGCAATGATCAATGAATCGATTCCCACATTAAAGAACAGCCCAAGATTGCTTTTTACATAGCATGAATCGATTCCCTCCATGTGTGAATCGATTCACACGGCTGCAGTGGTCCAGAATGTGCAAAATTAAGTGCATGAATCGATTCCTTCCATTCCTGAATCGATTCAACATGCTGTCAGAAGGCAAAATCATGTGCAGACTCAAAATTCCCTTCGGTGCACTCAAAATGAAAAGACCAAGGCAATGTTTCATGCTTTGTCCCTCTCCACATGCATGTGTTACATTGAAAATGCAATTAAATTAAATATTATACAAACATGCTTCTTGATGCACATGCAATATTCTCTTGGAGACACTAAAAGGTTTATTGGAATTGGAATGCCAAGTTGAATGGAGACACACATGACCAACACTTCAAGCTCCCAAGGAATTAAATATTACACATGTCATGCCTCATGGAGCCTATAAATAGAGAAGGAGTTGAAGGCAAAACTTGCACCAAGCATTTGAAGCATTTCCATTTGCTTTCTTCCTCCTCCATTCTCTTGCTCTTCTACTTACTCTCTTTATTCTTGATTGGCATATTTCTTGAGATTATTTTTGAGAGTTAATTTGTGGGAAGATTATATTTGTGTACTTAACTTGCATATCCTCTCTTTGAGAGTTACTATCTTGTGTAAGCTTTAAACTTGTATATCCACTCTAGTAAGAGAGTTTCCTTGTACACTTAAACACTAAACTTCATAGAAATCTTGGGTTGGGTTTCAACCTTGTAATTGTGAGATTGAGAGATTGGGTGGGGTGCCCTTGTACTTGTGAGGATTGGATTCTTGAGTGTGGGACACTAGGAAGTTGCAATTGCTCAAAGTGTATCTCTAATCTACAATAGTGGAAATCCTCTAAGTGGGTTGCTTAGAGGCGAGACGTACACCGGCGTGGTGGAACTCGTATACATCGGTTTGCAAATCTTTCTTTCCTTAACTCATTTAAATTTGTGCACTTAATTTGTTTGCTTAAATTCCTTGCTTTATTAATTTGACTAAGTGCATGATACATTAAGTTGAAACCTTTTTAATAACTTTGTTGAACTTGGACTTAAGCATTTCTTTTGAATCAATCTTTCTAAAGTCCTATAAATTGCTTTGTAACTAAATTGATTCATTGTTCAAACTCTTTAAGTAGTTATTAGTTTGTCTTGTGTATAATTTGTTGCTTCTTGTTATCTAATTTATTATCTTAAGTATACATAGTGACAAAAGAATCAATTTCAAGAGCATTCCAAAGAAAATTTTTTAATACTCAATTCACCCCCCCTCTTGAGTAATTGAGGCCACTTGGTTAACAAGTGGTATCAGAGCTTGACTCTTGGAAAATCAAGCTTAACGGCTTCAAGAGAACAAATGGCCTCAACCTCATATAACATGTTTCCCGAGGGTGGTGCTACTAATCGACCTCCCGCTTTTAATGGTGAGGGTTATGCTTTTTGGAAAGCAAGAATGAAAATTTTTGTACAATCAATAGATTTAAGAGTGTGGAATGCTATTGAAAATGGTCCCTTTATACCTATGCATATTGTGGATGATAAACAAGTTGAAAAGCCTATGGACATTTGGTCTAGTGAAGAAGAAAAGAAAGTGCAATATGGTTATAAGGCAAAAAATCTTATTACTTCGGCCTTAGGTCCCGATGAATTCTTTGGAGTAATAACATGTAATACGGCTAAAGAAATGTGGGATACTTTACAAGTAACCCATGAAGGTACCAATGATGTTAAAGACTCTAAGATTAGTACATTAACTAGTCAATATGAGTGCTTTAGGCTAAATTCAAATGAATCAATTGTTGATATGCAAAAACGTTTTACACTCATTATAAATCAACTCATTACACTTGGAAAGACTTATACTAATAAAGAGCTTATTCACAAAGTGTTGAAAAGTCTTAATAGGGAATGGCAACCATTAGTCACGGCCATCAAACAATCGCCTAGCATCAATGAAATGTCTCTTGCTACACTATTTGGTAAGTTGCAAGAACAAGAACAAGAGCTAAAAGAATTGAAGATGGGGGAAGAAGAAGAGAAAGTCTCCAAAAAGAAAGGACTAGCTCTCAAAGCTACTTCAATTGTTGAAGATGAAACCAAGAGTGATCTTGACGAAGATGAAGAGTTAAGCCTTTTTGTAAAAAGGTTTGGAAAGCTCATGAAGAACAAACGCTTTCAAAGGAACTTCAAATCACAAGGTAAGAAATCTATACCTAAAGAAAATTCTATTTCACCAACTTGTTTTGAATGTGGAAAGGAAGGACATTTCAAAGTGGATTGTCCAAATCTCAAAAAGAAACACAAGGATCAAAAAGGAAAAAGGAGAGCATACATAGCATGGGATGAAAATGAGGTGAGTAGTTCGGACGAATCCGAAAATGAAGAAGCAAACCTTTGTCTCATGGCCAATCAACAAGATGAAGAAAATGAGGTAAACTTTCATGACTTAGAAAAGGATGAATTACTTGATGTTCTTGATGATTTGTATGAAAAATTCACCAAAGTATCTAATAGGCTTAAATTATCTAGAAGAACTAGTAATACTCTAGAAATGAATCTCATGGAAGTATGTAAAGAGAATGAATCTTTAAAAGAAGAATTAGCAAATGTTCAAACATGCTCTAGAACCAAACCTTGTGAGTTTTTAAAGAAATGTGATATGCTAGAAACTAAGGTTTTGGACTTGAATAAAACTCTTGAAAAACTTACAAATGATAGAAACAATATAAATGATCAAGCATGCTCTAAGGTTAAACCATGTGATTTTGCAAAAAGATGCATTATATTAGAAACCAAGGTTGTAGACCTAAATAGGACACTAGAAAAGTTCACTAATGGAAGAGATAATTTGAATATCCTACTTGGGCAACAAAAATGCATGTTTAGTAAAACCGGTTTGGGATATGACCAAGAACATAGCAATCACAAAATGGAAAAACACTATAAAAACTTCTTTGTACCTCCAAGCAAATCCTCCTCACCCTTTATAAAATGCAATCATTGTGGTCTTAAAGGTCATAACTCTTATAATTGCAAAGTTAGAAGATTAGGACCAAAAATGGTGAGAAAAGTATGGGTTCCTAAAGGAACTTTTTCACAAACTAACATACAAGGACCCAACATAAAATGGGTACCAAGCTCTCTAACTTGAATTGTTTTGTAGGTATGCTTTAAAGCAAGTAACACCCATTGGTACTTGGATAGTGGGTGTTCTAAGCATATGACGGGAGATAAGAGTAAGTTTATATCACTTACTCCACGAAATAAAGGATTTGTTACTTATGGAGATAACACAAAGGGAAGAATACTCGGAATCGGAAATGTTGGTAAAAACTCTTCCACTTCCATAAATGATGTGTTATATGTTGAAGGTCTAAAACACAACTTGCTTAGTATTAGTCAATTATGTGATAAGGGCTATAAAATTGTTTTTGAATCAAATGATTGCATAATTGAAAATAAACTAAACAAGGAGATAAAGTTTGTTGGTCAAAGAGTAGATAACATTTACATGATTAATCTAGATTGCCTTGCTTCAAATGATGTACAATGCTTCATAACTAAAGAGGATGAATCATGGCTTTGGCATAGAAGAATCGCTCACATTCATATAGACCATTTAAATAAACTTGTTTCAAAAGACTTAGTTATTGGTTTACCAAAATTGAAATTTGAAAATAAATTTTGTGACGCTTGTCAAAAAGGGAAACAAGTAAAGGCTTCTTTTCAAGCAAAAAATATTGTTTCAACAACAAGACCTTTACAACTTTTACATATGGATTTATTTGGACCTTCGAAAATCAAAAGTTTTGGTGGAAACTATTATGGTCTTGTGATTGTGGATGATTACTCTAGATATACATGGACATTGTTTCTTACTCATAAACATGAAGCATATCAAGCATTTAAGAAACTTGCCAAGGTTATCCAAAATGAACAAAATCTAAAAATAGCATCCATTCGAACGGATCATGGGGGAGAATTTGAAAACCAATCTTTTGAAAAATTTTGTGAAAAGTTTAGCATTGAACATAATTTTTCGGCTCCAAGAACTCCACAACAAAACCGGCGTTGTTTTTCGCTTTCTGCCGCATTATGAGGAGAGTAAATATGAAAACCGGCGGCATGGGTTTTGTGACTCTCCGGGCGGAGCCAAAGATTTTAAACTTTAAGGAGTTTGCTGATTCCGCCAAGGAAGGCGGACTTCACTTCAGGATGAGTTTTGTGAAGGTATCCGTCAGGAAGGACAAACCTGTTTTTTGGCGGAATAAAGAGGGTGTTGATAGATTTCCAGTGGCATGGACGCATGAGCACTTTCTCTTAACCAAACGAGCATATAAAGTTGAAGAGGGTGCTCTATCGGCGGCGTCTGTGGAAGTACTCCGAATGTTGAAGGAGTACAACTCCGTCCACAAGCTGATTCTTTGTCGAAGGCTGCTTGGGCGGGATGCTCAAGGATACTTGAGTAATATTACGAACAATTGCAATGTGATTGAGTATTACCTCTATCTTACATTTTCTAACCGTATCCTCATATTGTTATTTCGCAGGAGAAATCACGGAGTTCCCTGGGATGGAGCGTATCAAGCAGATCCAAATGAGCCACAGGGAAATAAACGCGGAGAATAATGTGCAGCCCAGGAGGAATCTGACTGCCGCCCTGACAAAAACTCTCCCCTTCCCTGCATCCACCAACATAGTAAATTTTGAATGTGGTGCAGGATCTTCAGCAGCTGGTGTTGAGAGGCGTTCTAAAAAACGTCAAGAACCAGAAGCTGCTGAAAAGGAAGAAGAGGAAGTAGACCTTCATGCCTTGCAAAGGAGGAGGACTAAGGGCAAGAGGAGGGCTGAGGAAGGGACATCAATCGATGTTGCCATTGACTTGGAGGAGACTCAGGAGGTACCTGTTACGGGTACTTCTGCTGATATGGGCGGTGTTGAAGGCATCCCCGAAGAAGATGTCGCTGGGGAGCAAGCGGAGGGTTTCCAAGCCTCTTCTGACCAAGATACGGGGGACGAGGCAGGGAGAGTTCAAGTTTCCCCAGTCCGCCCATCTGAGGATCCCGCCCTGAGCTTGACCACTCGAGGTACAGCAGTTTTCCCCATTGATGTGCCAGGGCAATCATCCAGGCGGTTTGTCTCTTTGCCCGAGACGGGGTCTCGCTTGAATCCCTTTCTGTACTTTACAAATACGGGATCCCGCCAGTCAGAGAGGCGTGATCCAGAATTCATTCTCCGCCCCAACATCGACTTTGAGGAGATTCCGGAGGCTGCTGCAGCTGCGAGGTGGCACCTTGCTGAGTTAGATGGTTTCTTGGCCTCTGTCCCCTGGATAGCTGACGTTGCTGCTGAGGCGAACATGTTTCAGGCGTCTTACCACGAGTCTGTGGAAAAGATTCGTAGCTTGGAACATGACAATGAGCAGCTGTCCGAGGTGATCAAGGCCAAGGACAAACATCTTGACACCGCCGACTCCAACATCAAGAAGTTGACGGAGGAGTTGGCTAAGGTGAAGGCTGAGAAAGTCCAGCTAGAACAACAGAATAAAAAGCTGGGCGAGGAGGTGAGTGGACTTTCCCAGGTCAAGGCTGATAATGTTCTGCTGAAACAACAAGTTTCAAATTTAAATCAGCAGAACCAAATTTTGGGCGGGGACGTGAGCATTCTTCAGCAGAGCCTGGTCTCTATAGAAATAAATAAAACCATAGCTGAAGATGCCTGGGCAGCGGAGTTGGGCGAAGCAGCAACCGCATATGGAAATCTTGAAGTGCGGGTTCAAGAGTTGGAAGTTGAGAAGACTGCCTCAGATGCCACCAGTGAGAGGCTCGATAAAGAATTACAATCTGCCTTGGATGCAGCTGAGGCAGCGATTGATGATGCTTTCAGCATGGCTGTTCGCCAACTCCGCTATCGCAACCCAGGTGTTGCTCTCTCCACCACAGGCATTCATCCCTATTACGAATTTATCAATGGAGAATTGATGGTGCCTATGCAAGGAGGTCATATGCCTGCGCCCAATGATGAATATGTCTTGGCGGACTTGCCTCCTTCTCAAAGTTTGACCAGGCTAGGAGAAGGTCAGCTCACCTCCACTCAGCAAGAAGGGAAGCCGTCTGACCCTTAAAGATCAGCTTCTCGGTCTCTTTGCAAATCTTGTTTTTATTAGCATTTTAATGATATCGCCTTGTTCCAGGATAGGCTCTAGACTTTTATTAATATTGGCAATATTCAATAAAACATATTTTCTGCAAATGTATACTTGTTCATAGAAGTAATGTTTAAGTCCGTCGTATTTATGCCTTGTAAAATAATATTGAGAAGGCGGAATATTCATCTGAGGACTTAATGAAATATGACTAAGTATAACGAGGCGGAATAGCCTTTTTGCGATTCTGGTGAAGTAAAATTCAGTAAGGAGGCGAAGTAGCCTCTTAGGAATTTCAATGAAATAAATTCAGTAATGGGGCGGAGTAGCCTTTTTGAGAATTTAACTGAAGTAATTTTAATAACGAGGCGTAGTAACCTCTTGAGAATTTCATTGAAATAATTTTAATAGTGAGGCGTAGTAGCCTCTTAGGAATTTCAATGAAATTGGATTCCGTATGCAGGCGGAGTAGCCTCTTAGGAATTTAAAAGGAATTGGATTCCGTAAGGAGGCGGAGTAGCCTCTTAGGAATTTAAAAGGAATTGGATTCCGTAAGGAGGCGGAGTAGCCTCTTAGGAATTTAAAAGGAATTGGATTCCGTAAGGAGGCGGAGTAGCCTCTTAGGAATTTAAAAGGAATTGGATTCCGTAAGGAGTCGGAGTAGCCTCTTAGGAATTTCAAAGGAATTGGATTCCGTAAGGAGGCGGAGTAGCCTCTTAGGAATTTCAAAGGAATTGGATTCCTCTTAGGAATTTAAAAGGAATTGGATTCCGTTAGGAGGCGGAGTAGCCTCTTAGGAATTTCAAAGGAATTGGATTCCGTAAGGAGGCGGAGTAGCCTCTTAGGAATTTCAAAGAAGTTGGATTCCGTAAGAAGGCGGAGTAGCCTCTTAGGAACTTTAAAGAACTTGGATTCCGTAAGAGGGCGGAGTAGCCACTTAGGAATTTTAATGAACTTGGATTCCGTAAGAGGGCGGAGTAGCCACTTAGGAATTTTAATGAAGCACATTTTACAAGTGTTGAACTTACTTGAACTTGTTGACAGTGCTTGAGTTTGTTGATTATGTACTCTGTAAAACATTGGGAGTTAGGCAGAGTCAAGTTTTGGATGGAATGTTCATCCTTTTGCATTTTGATTGGAGTGCGATTCCTGATCGAATGAAAATTATCACGTCAGGATTGCTATGGTGCAACATATAGCTGTGACACCAATTTTTCCTACAAGAAATTGGTTGGGTTTTGGGGTTAGCGTGGTGCAGCATATAGCTGTGTCACCAGCTCTTCCCACAAGAAGCCTGCAGGACCTTGGGGGCGAATTAGTGCAGCATATAGCTGTGACACTAGTTCTTTCCATAGGCGGCCTGTAGGACCTTAGGGTCGGTATGGTGCAGCATATAGCTGAGACACCAATCCTTTCCCCCTAAGGAGTTTTCTGTACCTTAGGGTCGGTATGGTGCAGCATATAGCTGAGACACCAATCCTTTCCCCCCAAGGAGTTTTCTGTACCTCAGGGTCGGTATGGTGCAGCATATAGCTGAGACACCAATCCTTTCCCCCCAAGGAGTTTTCTGTACCTTAGGGTCAGTATGGTGCAGCATATAGCTGAGACACCAATTCCCCAAGGAGTTTTTGTTGACTCTGTTTGTGAAGCGGCGTTGCATGTTGGTTGATCTTTATGGAATAAAGAGTTATGCGCTTGTGCTTCAGTTTTAGAGTCGTTGTTTTATCTGCATGGGAACAAATTCTGCCATGGATAATCAATTCAAAGTTAGAGTGAAGATTAAATGCAGGAAGGCATTTCATTGAGAATGGAACTACATAAAGGATTGAGTTGGGATATGTCTTTTCGAAACCCTTTCAAGGAAAGCATACAGAGGAAGATCCTTGAGTTAGGAAGAAAAGATCATACCGTATTACCCAACTAACTGTAATATAAGCGTAAATTTAAAATGTTCCATTTATTTCTGACCGGAGTGCCATCCAAGTTTTCTAGGCGGTATGTACCCTTGCCCAAAACCTCGATGACTCGGTATGGACCTTCCCAATTTGGTGCCAATTTGCCTTGGTGCGCAAATTTGTTGCCAATGTTGGCCCTTCTCAAGACCAAATCTCCCTCTTTGAAACGGCGTTCGCAGATGCGTGCATTATACCGTTTGGCGGCCTTTGCTTTGACAGCTTGATCTCTCACAAAGGCTTCCTCTCTCAACTCCGCCAAAACCTCTAATTCGTGTGCGAGGTTCTGTTGATTGGCTTCCTCATTGAAATGGAGGACTCGAGCTGAAGGGGCTGTTAATTCAATGGGAATGACAGCCTCGACTCCATATGTCAGCCGATACGGAGATTCATTCGTGGTGGAGTGTGGGGTGGTTCTGTATGCCCATAAAACATGGCATAACTGATTTGCCCAATCTCCCTTTGCCTCACCAAGGCGTTTTTTGAGGCCCTTCAAGATTTCTCTGTTGGCGACCTCTGCTTGTCCATTGGTTTGAGGGTGTTCCACAGAAGAGAAAATCTGCGTGATGCTGAGATTTTCTAAGAGTTCAGTGAACTTGCGATCTGTGAACTGGGTGCCATTATCAGTGACTATGCGTTCAGGGACTCCGAAACGTGCAATGATATTCTCATAAACGAATCTTCGAGTCCTGGCTGACGTTATGTGCACCACTGCCTCTGCCTCAATCCATTTGGTGAAATAATCAACACCAACTATCAAGTATTTAATACCGCCGGGCGCAGTTGGGAATGGACCTAGAATATCCATGCCCCATTGATAGAAAGGCCAGGGCGTTATTGATGATGACATTTCCTCGGCTGGAGTATGGTGAAAATTCGTGAATCGTTGACATTGATCGCATTTTTGAACATATGAGGCAGCGTCTTGCTTCATAGTGGGCCACCAATACCCCGCCCTGAGGATTTTTCTCACTAGACTCCGTGCCCCTAGATGATGTCCACATTGCCCTTCATGGACTTCTTCCAAAACAGCTGGCACCTCGTTTTCATTTATGCAAATTAAGTATGGGACAGAAATTCCTCGGCGATATAGCTGCCCATCCAGGAGTGTATAATAGGGTGCCTCTTTCCTTAGCTTCTTTCGCTCAAGATCATCCATGGGTAATTGTCCATTAACAAGATAACGAACTATTGGTGTTACCCAGGAGTTGTCATCAACGGGGCAGCTTTTAATCATATGAATTGAAGAGGGAAAGGAAATACTTGGCTCCGCCAGAGTACTCTGCACAACCGTGGTTGTGCATCCCGCCTTCTTTGTGCTGGCTAACCTGGACAGGATATCAGCACGTGTATTTTCTTCGCGAGGTACATGCTTGAAAGTTACTTCATCGAAGCGCTGTTTCAACTCATTGACACAGTCCAGATATTGTTGCAGCAGAGGCTCTTTAGCCTGATACTCACTAAGAATTTGTGAGATGACTAGTTGAGAATCACTGCATAGAGTAACAGTTTTGGCCCCAATATCTTGTGCTGCTCTAAGTCCGGCTAAACAGGCTTCATACTCCGCCTGATTGTTAAACGTAGTGAAGGTAAAGTGCAATGAGATTTCGAGATGTACCCTGTCATCACTTTCTATAATGATTCCTGCCCCACATCCTTTGCTGTTCGAAGACCCATCAACATATATTGTCCAGTGTGAATGATCTGCATCTGGGCTAGAGCCTGTTAATTCAACTACGAAATCTGCTAGGACTTGTGCCTTGATAGCACTTCTTGGTTCGTAGGATATGTCAAATTCAGAGAGTTCTATGGCCCATTTGATCATCCTTCCTGCCAAGTTTGGGTTGAACAATATAGTACGGAGTGGCAAGTCTGTGCGAATCAGGATAGGATGTGCATGGAAATATGGTCTTAGGCGTCGTGAGGCCCAAACGACTGCAAGTGCTGCCTTTTCAATCTTCTGATAACGGCACTCCGTACCATGCAATGTTTTACCGGTGAAGTATACCGGTCGTTGGCCTTCAACTGTTTCCTTGACCAGGGCTACTGCCAGCGCTTCATCTGAAACAGACAAATAAACAATGAGTTGCTCACCTGGGCTTGGTTTTACCAGGATTGGAGGGCTGGCTAAGACATTTTTCAAGCTTTGGAAGGCCGCCTCTTGTTCTGGGCCCCAATTGAATTTTTTATCCTTCTTCAGCATCTTGTACAAGGGGAGAGAGCGATGAGCCATTTTTGGCATGAATCGTGCTAGAGCAGCGATTTTGCCATTGAGGGATTGTACCTCTTTCAATGTTTTGGGGCTCTGCAACTCTTGTATCACACGACACTTGTCAGGATTAGCTTCTATGCCTCTTTGTGTTAACATGAAACCCAAGAATCTCCCCCCAGGCACAGCAAACGTGCATTTTAGTGGGTTGAGTCTCATGTTGTATTACCGCAGGCGTTGAAAAATGAGGCGTAGGTCTTCAACATGGTCTCCTCCCTTTGGAGTCTTGGCGATGATATCATCAATATAAACCTCCACCAGCTTTGTGTGCATGCCCTCAAAGACTTTGTTGATCATGCGCTGGTAGGTGGCCCCAGCGTTCTTCAGCCCAAATGGCATGACATTGTAGCAAAAGACCCCTCTGTCATTGATAAATGCTGTTTTCTCCTGATCATCCTCACACATTGGAATTTGGTTGTATCCGGAATAAGCATCCATGAAGGATAGATACTTGCATCCTGATGAGTCGTCAACCAGTCTGTCAATGTTGGGGAGAGGATAAGGATCTTTGGGACAACATTTATTCAAATCAACGTAGTCTATGCACATGCGCCATTTGCCATTGGCTTTCTGCACCATAACCACGTTGGACAGCCAAGAAGAGTAACGGAGTTCCCTGATGAACCCCGCCTTAAGGAGTTCTTCGGTTTATTCGCAAGCAGCATTTTGCTTAGCAGGGCCCATACGCCGTTTCTTTTGTGCCACTGGCTTAGTTTCAGTATATACCGCCAGGCGGTGGCAACAGAAGTTAGGATCCATACCAGGCATGTCTGCGGCTGTCCAGGCAAAAATTTCCTTGTACTCATGGAGGAGTGCAATCAGTCTTGCTTCCATGTTAGGCTCCAGCTTGTCATTGATGTTAGTAATTTGCTCCGGGGTGCTGCCCAAAACAATAGACTTGGAACCACCATCAGGAGTTGGTTTCGAAGGATTTAGTGGGTCTATAGAAGACTCCGCCCTGGGATCAAGATCCACCAAGTTGACGGATGCCGCCGCACTGTTTCCTTCGTTCAATTTCCTTTTCTTAGACATGGTTTCAAGCTTCACCATGTTAAGACTTAAATTGTAACAGTAACGAGCCATCTCCTGGTCACCCCTGACGGATGAGACTTGATTATCTTTATCAATGAACTTGATTAACAAGTGGGGGGTTGAAACGATGGCTTCCATGGCATTTAGAGTAGGCCGCCCAATGATTCCATTGTATGGGGATTTAACATCAATGACAAGAACCCTGGATTTCACAGTCCTAGCTCCAGGTTCACCATCGAAGGTAATCCTTGTGTCCAAGTAGCCTTTAGTAGGCTGTTTGGCGCCATTAAAAGCTGTAAGGTCCTGTGTGTAAGGCTGCAAATCAGCGTCAGTCAGTCCCATGCGTTTAAAACAGTCATAAAAAATAACGTCGCAGGAACTTCCCTGATCAACTAGGATGCGTTTTACATCCATATTAGCGATCACCGCAATGATCACTACCGCATCATCTCCCTCAGGAATGGTTGGGCCAAAATCATCATCTGTGAAAGTTATAGGCGGGGTCTGAACTCCGTCCCTGAATGGGCGATATTCTTTGTTCTTGCCCTGCACAGATAAGATCATACGATGATGATTTTTCCGGGCGGTGTTTGAGGGTCCGCCTCCTGCGAAGCCTCCAGCAATCATGTCCACCACCTGCCTCTTACCTCGTGATCTAGGTTCAGGGCTCGGTTCTCGTCGGGCGGACTCCAGGACATTGCCTTTTTGTTTCTCTGACACCGCCGTGCGTTTTGGTTCCCGAGTACTATCAGGATCCGGAGAACGATCACGATGTCGCTTTTCAAACTTCTCAGGCTCATCATGAGATTTGCCTTTGAATAGGTAATGTTTCAGTTTACCTTCACGAATGAGCACCTCAATGGTATTTTTGAGTTGCTTACATTCTTCTGTGGTGTGGCCAACTGACTCATGGAATTCACAATATTTCTTTGGGTTTCCACCGCGCCTGATTGGGGGTGGACGTTGAATTCCATAAACATTGAGGGTGGTCCATCCTATTTCACGCAAGATTTGCTCGCAAGTTGTGTTCAGTGGTGCACAGTGAGCAAAATTGAACACGCGTCTGTCTTGCTGTTTGAAAGGTTGGTTCCCTACTTTGTCCCTTTGGTGGGACTTGTCATTCTTCAACGACTTCTCTTTCCCTTTGTCATGAGGTGGAGTTACAGGGGGTGGTTTACTGCGAGATGCAGTGGCTTCCAAATGCATCTCGATACCCACGTACTTGGACGCCTTCCTGCGAAATTCCTCCATCGTGGTTGGAGGTCCATTTGCCAAAGACAAAGCGAAAGGTGATTTTGGTTGCATAGCTTCTATGAGAATATGCAACTGGATTGCCTCTGTCAGATCAGGGACCATGGCTGCCTCCTTGTAAAATCTCTTAAGGAAATCCTTCAGAGATTCTTTGTCGCCTTGTTTGATCTGAGCCAAGGTATGAGAGGTTCTGGGTGCATCCCTGGAGATCACGAAGTGGCTTCCAAAAGCTGAAGCCAGCTCCTCCCACGAATCAATGGAACCTGAAGGCAAGCTCTTGAACTAACTAAGAGCTTCGCCTGTAAGGGTTCTGGGGAACATTCTGCACATGACATCCTCCTCAGCTCCTAGAAATATGGCCTCGTAGATATAAGCATCTAAATGCTTAGAGGGATCGGTTTCCCCAGTATATTTCCCTATAGAAATGGGCTGCATAGTTTGCAAATGTCTGGGTACATGTGCATTCATGAGCCTTTTAGAAAATGGGATGCTCATCTTATATCCTAAGGGGGATGCGTTCGAGCCTGCTCTCCTTTCTTCTTGATGCTGAGCATTCACCAGTGGGAGGCTTCGTTGCTCCTCCATGTATGTAGGAATACGAGAGTAGTGAGGAGTGCTTGATTCCTCCTGCATGTGTGGTTCATGATGTGGCTGTCTTGCGGGACCAGCTTTCTCATGCACTGGGTTTGCTTTTTCACGACGAAGTTCCGTAAGTTCTTCTCTCAACATTCGAATCATGTCATCTCTTGGATCTAGAGAATCAGCTTGCGTTGCTTTTTTCTGAGTACCATCATCGAAGTTAAGACGTCTGGGATTGCGTGGAGGAGAATCCTCGTTCTGCATCTCTGGTCCTTGTCTCTCCATTGATGATGAAGATTGATCAAAGATTGTGGGATTACCAAGTTTACAGGTCCCACTGGGCGTGCCAATGAACTGTTCTTTACAGGGGGTGTAGAAGTATGCTTGTAGAACAACTCAAAATATACATATAAATGTGTTTTTGATACAAAGCAATGTGCGTATAAATGTAAACACGGAGAGTCTTTGTATGCTGAGGCGAAGTGCAATGTACTCTGGGGCGGCGTCACAGTCCGCCTGACGGGATCTACGTTGCCTTGACCCGATTGGGGGAGGTACCTGCAATCGTTCTCCGACGCTCAAGTCAGTATTTCAGAATACTTAGAGACTTAGAAAGGCAGTCAGAGAGAATTATGCAAGTAAGAGAGTGTAAGGTTCAGAGAATGGGAAAAAAAATCCCTTATACCTTTTTGAGAGAGGTTTATATACCTGTTACTGGTGCTCCATTATTGGTAGGACCCGCTCCTTGTCTTCAGGCAAAATGCTGAAAAGGTAGTGGGTCCCTGCGCCGTTTACATGCACCATTATTGTAGTAGGTATCACCACTTGTCTGGAAAGCGTTAGTGCTTTAATATTTTATTCTTATTTCCCTTTATGCGTGACAGCGTGATTCCCATTATTAACCTCTCAAGACAGAGTCAATCTCGTGCCGGGGTTGTGAGTATGGGCTCGCTACGCAGTATGGGAAATTCGATATTCCACCAATATTGAGCCTATGGCTTGGCGGAGTAACAACTTTGGCGGGGTTACATTCCTTGGCGGAGTAACATGCCTGGACGGAGTTACATTCCTTGGCGGGGTAACGTGCCTGGGCGGAGTTATGAGCCTTGGCGGCGTTACTTGCCCTGGCGGTATGCACTCCGTGTAGTATTTGTAGTGTATTTAAAGAGTACTTCTCTTTATTCAAAATGCTGATCTGGCAAGGCATTAAAGCCATGTTCTTGGGGGCCGGTGTTAGGACCGGATCAATTGGTAAATGGAAATTGATGACAAGAGGTAAGATAGATAGTATAAACTAAAGCTAGTGAATATGCATCTTGTTATTTAATTGCCATTCTATATTAATTATGATACCAAACACTCACCCTTGCTGTTGTTTCTTAAATTTAGTAACCAGTGACAGTGAAGAGGTTGAAGCCCCGGAGATGCGTCAAGCGGAGAATTGATGCCAAGGAGCTAAGGGAATTTATGAAATGGACTATGTGTGTAATATGTGTCGTGAGTTATGGATGTTAAGTCTAGATGTTGTTTGTGTGTGTTGAGTTAATTTGGGTAATATCACCATGGTCATGAATGTGATGGATAATGAGTAGAACTTGAATGCTATTTGATAAGGATATAAATTCATGATGATGAAATAATGAAGTGTGGATGGTTATGCTAATTTCCTTAAATTGGATGTATGATGGCATGGAGCCAATATCATTATTATGGCCAGGTCTTGTTTGTATATGTGAAGAGTGAAAAGTGAAAACCATGAATATGCGCTGTTAGAAATTAGATGATATGCCAAATGAATGATGAATTTATCAATGATGTAGTTGATGAATTAGAAACATGATTGAGGGACATGTTTAGTCAAAATTAATCTCATGTGCATATTTGATTGTATGGCAATAGATGAACTAGGCTAAATGATGTATGTGAATGCTTACGTTGCTGATTGGTATGACAATTCCAGATATTTACGTATAAACTGCATAATTCGCTTGAGCTAATTGAACTGTCGCTTAAGCGAAGATGTCCTGTACTATCCATATAGCCACTGGAGTAGTTTCGCTCAAGCGGATCCAATCTCGCTTGAGCGAAAGATAGAGGAAATGGCCACTGTGTTGATCTCGTTCAAGCGAGAGGAATTCCCCGCTCAAGCGAGAGGTGTTTGAGGTATCAGGGGCAGCTGCTGGATGTTTTTAGCTCGAGCGGATTGAGTGCCGCTCAAGCGAGGGCCATAGGATTAGATTCTTGAGTGTATTCGCTCAAGCGAGATATACTCGCTCAAGCGACTAAAGATGGAACTAGCTACTGGAGAAGCCTCGCCCAAGCGAGAATAATTTGTTTAAGCGAGTCATGTTAGTGAGGTTACTGGAGTTAATTCGCTCAGGCGAGACAATCTCGCTCAAGCGAACTAAGGTCTAATGTGTATGGATGTTTTCGCTTAAGCGTGAGGGTGGTTCGCCCAAGCATGGGATATAAACCTCGCTCAAGCGAGTGGGCACTTCGCTCAAGCGAAGATTCCTGATCTCGCTTAAGCGAGTTAGGGCCTCGCTCAAGCGAGAGGCCCCTGGTTCCATTTTCTTTCTTCTTTCTTTCTTTTATTCCATTTAAATAAATTCCTTTTCTCATTTTAATTATTTGAATTGATTATGACTGATTATTAGTTTAAAACATGTTTAGTGAAAAACAAACATTATTTTGAACTAGGACGTAATTAATTATGATTGATCGTAAAAAATTTATTGTAAAATTTACTAGAATGAATAAAAATAAATGTAAATTGACCTAGGATGTCACACAGTGGCTTCGTGTGGGATGAAGTACCAAATCACAGAGTCTCTTCATGACAAGATTGTGAAAAAATAAGATCCTATTTAGATTGTGAAAATATTTTTAGTTTATATTTCTTGTTTGTAATTTTAATTATAAAACTGATATTATGTTTTTTATTTTAAAAAAATTATACTAAAAAAGTACAAATAAGAAATAAAAATAGGAAAAAATGTTCCTTTTAGTTTTTTATACAAAATTTTAAAAATATAAAATAGGATAATAATTTTATAACTAAAACTAAAAAATAAAATTAAAAAGAATAAACATTTTTGCCATCTAAACAGAGGTAAAGAAAGATAGGAGAATTGATCCCAAAAGCACCGGCAAATATATATAGATATATTTTAGAAAAAAGAGTCAATAATTACAATACAGCTGTCCCGGCCCAACGGTTTGAATAGTGCAAAAGTACAATTCTCCGTATCACCTTGCTTGTTTTGAGTTAAAAACTTCTTTTTGAAAACCCTTCTCATAAAGCATTACTATCGTCACGGTTTCTTTCCCTTCAGTGGATACAGCTGCAAAATCATCCTTACTCTAATTATACACATCACTTTCATTTTGCTGTCCACTATCAATTCTACCGCTCCCTCTCAATATATTTTACAACTTTTTTCCAGAGAGAAAAATTACTAAGCAACTCGTTTGAATATCAACTCCTAAAAATAGATTAAATGAAGTTTAATTGTTTCAAACGAGTGAAGGATCAATATCAACTCTTAAATTTTTTTATTTTTTTAACTCTGTTTCTCCAACTAGAATGGATGAAACTGAATATACGTTGATCATTGCATTGCATGTTGATAATGTTTCCAATTTTTGTTTTTGGTGAATTGATTATGGTTATAATTATATGAGTTTGAGTTTGTTAGAAGAAAAATACTAGGGGTGCATGGAGACAGGTTGAGTAGGTAGTAGGTATAAGGAGGTACAAGTAACAGAAAGAGATTGGATACGGATCTGTTTGATCATATCTTTGGCATTTGAATAGTGAGTACCATACCCCCATCCTACCCGACAACTTTCTCTTTCGCCCTTTCCCTATACATCCCCTAATCCCTCTCTTTCCATTCTTGTTCCTACTCCTTTATTACCAGCTTTGGTTCAAAGATTACAATTACAATCAACTCCATATTAATCATTCTTAACTAAAATTAGTTCTATTTCAGTCTAACCATGTTTCAACTGCTTAAACCTATAAAAATTTAGAAAAATTAAATTTGTAACACGGGTTTCATTTATTTATTTCAAGCTCAAGTTTAACTTGACCTTTTTTACAACGTGATTACCACCTTCCAAATCAGTTATCTTAAAAAACTAATTTAAAAAATCTAAATCTATGAAATACATATCTAACTATAGGAAATTAAAATTCATTCTAAGAGTCTAATTTTAATAAGGTTTTTATTAAGTAATGCTTTAAAAATATTGTTTAATATATAAGATATAAAATTATCTTATAAAAAATTGTATAAAGATAGTTTAGTCATAAATAATGTCATTTTTAAATTAATTTTTGCTGTTTTTAAGGTAGTTAATTGTAGTTTTCCTTTTAATAAGAGGATAAGCATATGGATTTGCTAGCGAGGAAGTAACCGACAGGTGTGTGTGGAGGGAAGACGATGGAGGCAGGTAAAGAATACAGGCTGGACTGACAGGAAAGCAGTAATGATTCGCGCTCCGATCGGCTACCGATCTTGTCGTTTTGTGCCATCTCAGCATAGCGGTGGGGCCCACCGGTGCTATTTTTTCCTAAGAAAAGGACCAAACTTCGAAAAAATAAAAAATATCCCACACGAAATGCTCTACAGCCTGGAATAGTCCTCAGTCAAACTCAAGCAACCATCACCCAACCGTTATCTCTCTCCATTTTTTTTTTCCTTTTTCATTTTAAATTAAAATATCAGTATTTAGTGTGTTCTACTTCGGTACAATATTTTATGTCTACTTATATACGTAAATATTCTTACCGTCGTCTTTGAATATAAAAAAATATTATCTTATACTTTCTAAAAACAAATTATAGTTATCATGATTTAATGTTATTAATTTCATAAAATGATATATTTTTAATTTAATATCTGATCTAGGGTACCCAGACCAGAGTCTAAGAGCGCCGAGTCACGTCATTTAAAACGCCTGAAATCTATAACCGAGGTTCGAAACTGTTGAATGACTACAGACTCATCTTTTGACCCCAGCTCGCAGCTAACAACCAGACAATGAGTCAGAGGAGGTATGGGCACACACTGTATCAACAGTAAGTTAAGAAGATGATCAAATCACTTCCAAAAACTAAGGTAAACTCTATAAATACCATTCATTTATTACATAAGAGGGATTTGATCTAATCCTGTAAGTTACCTCCGTAATATCATTACCTTAGTGACCATACCGACTTAAGCATTGAGAATCTTCTACAGGTACACCTCCGATGTGGTTTTTTGACTCCAGTACGGACAGAACATCAATAGCCACATTACTTGAAGAACCTTAGATTCTCATTGAATCTAGCTGTATAATACCGTATTTCACTGAGGCGGTGTAAAACTGAGAGTTTGTGAGATAACTACGATTAGAGTTCCTAACCTTTGAACCAATCAACACATCCAACTTTTGATCCCGGTTCTTGAACAGAACATCATTTATTAAAATTTGTTGTTAAAGTACTAAATAAAAATATATAAGAAATACTTCTATATTTAACTAGAGGTAATTTATATTTATTTATATGATAGTAGTAAAAATTATTTTTTTATATTTAAGGATAAAAATAATATTTATGGAGCATTTGTGGAGTACCCAATGAATTTAAAATATCAAACTCATTTATTTTTTTTAAAATACGAATATTTAAACCTCACATTTTGTTCTGGCTCTCAGCGTCCTCTTTGTCCACATTAACTTCCTGAACTGTTCTATTCACGTACGTCCACATCCCTAACTCTCCTCAATTTCACTTTCCCTTTCCTCCGAACACAGTTGCATACAAAATCTAAAAAAATATTCTTAAACCAAAAAGCCGTCCAAAAAAAAAAAACCACATCATACGTCAAACGTGAAATTCAAATTTGGAGGCCATAATTGAGTGTTCAGCGGACGCGCCGTTGCATGAAGATAGAAAGAAGGCATCACCTTGCTACTACAACTGTTCAAAGATAAATAAATATAATAAGAAATCGAAAAAATAATATATATTGTTACATTTTTGTTCAAATTTCAAATTAAAAGATAAAAAATAATATGATAAGTTCTGAAGTAGTCACTTAAGATTTGTTTCTAAATATATATATTTTTACTTAAGATAAGTTCTGAAGTAGTCATTACTCTCTTTTTTTCTACGATTTGTTTCTAAATATATGTATTTTTAAGATTTTAAAAATAATCAAACACTTCTTTGCAATTATATTCTTATTTTTTATTTAAATAAAAACATTAATTAAAAAATAATATCAAGTATAATAAGAGAAATAAAATTAGATAAAAACATATTAATTAAATTATATAATCTTAAAAGATGAATAAAAAAACATAAAAATAATTTTCTATTGTATGATTATATGTTGAAAAGTTACAGCTGCCTTACTTTTTATCTTAATAAAATAGCTCTTCTCTAAATTCCAATACAAAAATAAGTGAGTTTAAACTCACATTAATTAATACTCAAATATTTCTTTAAAAATTATGATTTTTATATTGAAAATTCTCTTAAGAATGTGAAGTACCTTAAACACATTCAAAAATAAAATTAAGACATTTTTATTAGTAATTAATAGTAATACACCTTTTCAATATATCTCATACCACTTTATAAAAAAATAGATATATCTCATTCCTGTAATTTTTTAGGAAAAAAATCAGTTTCAGTTTTTAACCCGCGCACCGGATCATTTTGTATGTAAACTCACACAGCTATTCATAGGTTTAATAATATTTATATTACTCTTTTAGCAAATTTGCGTGTCTCTAGGATATATAAATTGGATTTTTTATCATTAAAATTAACCTGAATATTATATCGTTATAATTTGTTTGGTATAAGTTGATTATAAAGTTAAGTGAAAATGTGTATATATAAATAAATTACAAATCTTAAAAAAAATAAATGAGAATTTGAAAGGATAAACGAGGAGAGGAAGCATGACTTGTGTAAAGGGGACAAGCTGAGAAGCGACGCGTGTCGAATTACAGCTGTATCCCAAATCCAAAGGCAACCGCTTCCAAGGGACAACCGGTACCCACAGTACTACAACCGACGCTGAAACCCGTAAAAGTCCAACCACCTAAACCGGTTCCCTCGGGCCCTATCCCTCACACATATAAGCAAATGCAAGCACGCCCCCAACGACCCAATGTTTCACCACAAACCCTTCATTCGCTTATTCATTTCGCGTAACCAACTCAACATGATGGCCGCACCCCGAAAGGACACGGATCGGATCAAGGGCCCATGGAGCCCGGAAGAGGACGAAGCTCTACAGAGGCTCGTCGAGAGACACGGGCCCAGAAACTGGTCATTAATCAGCAGGTCCATTCCGGGCCGCTCCGGAAAATCCTGCAGGCTCCGATGGTGTAACCAACTCTCACCTCAAGTGGAGCACCGGGCCTTCTCACCCGAAGAAGACGAGACAATACTCCGCGCCCATGCCCGTTTCGGCAACAAGTGGGCCACCATAGCCCGCCTCCTCTCCGGTCGAACCGATAACGCAATAAAAAACCACTGGAACTCAACTCTTAAGCGCAAGTGCGCTTCCATCATGATCGCCGACGATCCTTCCGCCTCCGCCGGTGGTTTCAGCCCGCAGCCTCTCAAGAGGTCCATGAGCGCCGACGCGGCGGTGCCGCCGGGAAGCCCTTCCGGATCCGATGTGAGCGAGTCCAGCGCTCCCGGCGTCGTGTCTCCTTCGCACGTGTTTCGACCCGTGCCGGTTCGACCGGTGGTGGAAACGACGTCATCCTGCGATGAAGGACCACCAACTTCGTTGTCGCTGTCTCTTCCCGGCGTAGACTCGTTGGATGTGTCGAATCGGGTGACTGCGGTGCCGGCGATGCCGATAGCCGCCGTAACGGCTCCAGTGGCGGCGGCGGCGGAGGTAGGGTTGGGAGCAATGAATATGAGTGCGGAGTTTATGGCGGTGATGCATGGGATGATAAGAAAGGAGGTGAGGAGTTACATGGAGCAACAGAATGGGATGTGTTTTCAGGGTGTTGATGGGTTTAGAAACGTGTCGGTGAAGCGAATTGGGATTAGCAGGGTTGATTCCTAGTTGAAAGGATTAGAGTGTAATTAGTGTTAATTAAATCGGGTTTGGGATCAAGAAAAAAGGAAGCTATTTTCCTTTTGGTTTTAGGCAATAATATCGGGGTAGTGTACAGTGGAGGCGAGACGATAGAGGAATGAAGAGTAAGAGTAGCATGGAAAATGAAATTTCATGGCAAATGTTGAAATTTCTATGACTTATCAGATGGAAAAAGAAAGTAAAACGGGTAGGATTAAAAAAATGGAATATCCTCAAATTTTCAGTATTAAGTTTAATTTATTTTCTTATATGCACAAGCATACTGTAAATACTCGTTTTGGTTCAATCCAAAATTAGCGAATAGTTTTTTCACGCGCAACAGCTACAAATGGTAACCGGTAGTACTTGGTTTGAAAGTAGTTTTTGGCTGTTATCCTATTATGGATCTCATTCTGAAAAACAGTTGATCAGCTTAATAATTTTGTTTTTGTTTTTGTAGCAAACAATTTTTTAACCGGCTGAACCGTTGAGGCGGTTTATGATTTATCTACATTGCATTTAGATTACTATTTAATCTTTAAATAAAAGAATTGAGTTAAAACTATATATTAACCTGTTATTTTTAAAAGAAGTCCAAGTCTACTTATAGTTTCAATGAGGGCATTTTAAATAATTATATAAATAGTATATGAAAAGTATATAAATCTTAAAATCATTTAAATTTTCTTAGCATGAAAGCTTTCCCTTCCATGGAATTTGTTTAGTCTTAAGTCTGAAGAAGATAAATCAAGTTATATGCTGAACAAAAGGAGGATTTACACACAAAAGAAATAACCTCTCTCTCTGTCTCTATGTGTGTACAAAATGAGAACCTTACATAACATAAAAGCTAGTATTGCCTATTAATGACGTGTCTCTTTAAATATCAGTATTGAAGTTATATGTTAAACAAAAGGAGGAGTGAGTGTAAAGCTTGGAAGTATACAAAAGAAATAAAAATGTCTTCCGCAAAAGAGGGAAACTTGAGACATAAATAAACTTGGGACATATCTCTCTCTTTCTTTTTGTGTGTGTCATGTCTGTTAAATTATTTTATAAGAAAATTAGTGTCATTTCTCATAACCAACGACCATTTTTTTAATTGTGTCAAGTCCTTTTTCCTTATTCGATTTCCTTATTATTTTTTTGGCCTCCTCATTCATGCTTCATACTTGTAGATCTTGAAGCTCTCTCATATTACCTTGCGTGTGTGTTTTACTAGTTATTTAATAGTGACATTTATAAATAACGTCTGTTAAATTATTTTAGTGAGAAAATTAATGTCATTTCTCATTTGATTTCCTTATTACTCTTTTGGCCTCCTCATTCATGCTTGCATATCTTAAACCAAAGACTTGTAGATCTTGAAGCTCTCTCACAAGCAAAATAACTTGCTTGGGACATATTTGTGTGTGTGAAAGAGAAAGTGTGTGTGTGTTTTGTCGGTTATTTAGTAGCGGCGCTTATAAATAACGTCTGTTAAATTACTTTAGTGAGAAAATTAGTGCCATTTCTCACAATCAATTACGATTTTTTTTAATTGTGCCAAGTCCTTATTTCTCATTTGATTTCCTCATTACTTTTTTGGCCTCCCCATTCATTATTGCAGATCAAAGCTCTCTCACAAGCAAAATAACTTGTGTGTTTTGTCGATTATTTAGTAGCGACGCTTATAAATAACGTCTGTTAAATTATTTTAGTGAGAAAATTAAGGCCATTTCTCACAACCAATAACGATTTTTTAAATTGTGTCAAGTCCTTATTCCTCATTTGATTTCCTCATTACTTTTTTGGCTTCCTTATTCATGCTTGCAGATCTTGAACCAAAAACTTGCAAATCTTGGAGCTCTCTCACAAGCAAAATAACTTGCTTGGGACATATCTGTGTGTGTGAGAGAGTGTGTGTGTTTTGCTGGTTATTTAGTAACGACGCTATAAATAACGTCCATTAAATTATCAGAGTCAGACTTAGAAGGGAGGTTGAATAAGTCAAAGACTCTTTTCGTGGAAATTAGAACCAAATAAAAACTTGTAATCAGATGGAGCAAAAGAGTAATGAGGAAAGGTTAACACCGAGGGATTACACTGGTTCACTTCCAACACAGAAGTTACGTTCAATCCCTTCTAACTTGAAGGATTTCCACTATTGTAAAATCTCATTTACAATAACAACACCAGACCAGTACCACAAGTATTCTTGATTCCAGCCACTTTTAGCTTAAACCCAAGTATTCTTTCAACAAGCCACTCATGGCTCAAACCCAAGTATTCTTTTGAAAACCTTTTCAGGCTAACAGTGTTTCCCACACTAATAGATTCTAGCAACACACCAGACTTTACAGACTGTTTGTGAATAGAGGAGTAACTCTTAGAACTTAGTGTATGAAAAATAAACAAAGAATTGTACACTAAGTTTTGACATGAGACCAAGATTTGCTAGAGGCAGAACAAGCAAAGAAGGTCTTTGTCTTACATGAGAAGAATGAATACAAAGAGAATTTTTGACTCAAGAGAAACATTGAATAATTGTTTCGTAAGTTTTCTATTTTTGAAGTTCAATCTTCCTTGTTATAGAAGCTGGAGGATATGATTGTTGCTGCTTCTTGAAAGGAAATATAGTCGTTGGAAGACCTTTGAAGGTATTTACCTTAAGCTTTCGAGTACCAGACCTTAACATTGTCACAGGTTCATGGGTCTGGTAGTAGACTTCTTCAATTCTTTCATAAAAATGGTTTCTCATGCGTCTCTAATGCATAATGCCATTATTATTTTACTCCTTGATTGAGCGAAAGATCAGAAGTCAGCGCCAAAAAGGCTTTCTGAAATATTCTGACATTATTTCTAAATATGCTCAATTATCTCTGATTATGCACAAAGGTAGGTACACTGACATCTGCTGTTGAGCTTGATTTTGTTCCTTGTGTTATTTGATGATAAGCATGCATATGTGATAAGTGCATGGATCCTAATATATCACTTAAATAGAATTAAGAATGTTGAGAGTGTATCTATGATTTTTGAGTGAAAACGTTCCAACTTCAGCAGTATGCATCTACCAGACTTTTGATCATTCTACCACACTTTTTAGAGTGCTGGTACTCCCTTTTTGTTTCATAGCCTAAAACTTGTATCCATAAAACCTTAGGCACACACATTACAACAGACGTCACTTACTAATGAAAATTCTTGATGTGTGATATTAACAAATCTGAGGGTACTAAAAACTGGGGTCTGGTCCAAGATAACTTAAGAAAATTCTTTTCATCCACACCTTTCTTCAACAGCTACAATTGAGCGTGAGAAGTCTACTTCTTCGATCAAGGAAAAGCCTTAGCATGTTTCACCTTCTCCCCCTCTAGCAAAGAACTCAGTACCATACCCCATGGTTACTGATGCTCCCACGAAGTTACCAGACTCAAATGATCAAGTCCCTATTGGTCACTGGATGAAACAGCAAGCAACACCTCCTTTATAACATCCTTAATTTTTAAATAAATTCTCAATAACCCAAATAAAATTTTGCAAATAATCCGAATTTCAAAACAGAATTTGAATTAAACAATTACAATATCCGTTTTACAAAAACCGACCGGCTCTTTTAAATATACAATTAAATATTTTTCACTCGGTATTCACAGGAGCCGGCCAAGGCTTCTACCAAAATACACTCCGAGCAGCTGAGTGACTTCTCATATCATGGTTGGGCCCTACATCCACTGAAAAATAACAACAGTAGGGGGTGAACATAAACATATCAAATAACAGTTATTGAATTGGATTAAAAGACCAATTCATAACTATATTCATAAACAAAATCGATCACATAATATCATCACAAATCATTCATTCTCAATAATCATATATATAAACATCAATACACATGATCAACCAAATGGATCATTATTAAGTCTTTTAAATTTTGTGTTGCAACACTGGCTCCCCGAGCCATAATTCAGCTCCCAGCTGATCCGGCCGTTTTACAGGTACCAAACCGCTCTACGCCCATAATGTAACACCGAGTATCACTCCCAGTGATAGCGGTAACTCTACTCAGTGCTACGGGCCGGCCTTGAGTCCCACTCAAAGGCGTCCGTGGTATAAAAATAAACCACCACAGGGTCTATGCCTTCATCAGGCCGTCCACATCTGGACCGGCATCACAGGCCCCCTGCGGTCCTGTGTGCGTCTGAATACAATTGATATATCAAATAAATATCAATCATCAATCACGTATCAACATCATCCTATGCTACCAACCGATCAAATCATCAACATATTCATCACATAAATATCCCATGAAGAGTTCATGGAAACCATTCTCATCATCATCATATACATATATATAATCAGCACATCAATATGAATGGAAATATGAAAACATAAAGTGTCATATAATCGGGGTCTCAAAAACAGTTATGCACACAACATATACACATCATAATGATATCACCTCGCATCCATTCATAAACTATCTATTTGAGATGTAACGTTCCCCCTACCTGGAATAAGGAGTTCCAGAAACTCTTCAAGCGGTATTCAATTCACTGCTCACGTATTCTGACTGGAGTTGCAGTTCTGCACCAGTCCCAAGCCTTCTTCGTAAAGAGAAGAAATGAAGAATTAACTTTCTTCTTATTCGTTGGTTTCCAGTAAGGTTTGGAAAGAAAGGATTATTGATGATGATTTCCACTTCAAAAGTTCTTAAATTAATCTATCAATGGAAGTATTTATATATCTTGCATGCAGAAGAGACGTGAATGAATTGAAGTATTCTGACACACGTCTCTTTAATGATAATGAAGCATTAAGATATTTTATGAAAAGGGACAGCACATTAAAAAGGGTCCCATCTTAGAAAAATATCTAAGAAAGGATTTTGCTAGAACATAGAAGAACAGGGTGACGTGGAAAGGATCCATAGTAAAATATTTATTAATTTCCGACTCGGTTTCTGCGTATTCCGACTCGGTTCTAGTATCCTAGACATATCCTTCCGAGTCAGAATCTTACTCTTTCATCATTCAGAAGTTTCTCAATTGAAAGACCACTCAGAGTTCGAAGTCCACTTCCTTTCTCGAAAATCATTCCTCTTGAAAGGATTACTCGGGTTGAAGGCTATTTTAAGAACGAATCCGAGCACAAGCTCTCGGAAACACTAAGGATTGATCCAAGCACGAATTTAAATGATTTCATCGCCCGGATATTTGTTCTCCTTAGAATTATTCCCTTAGAGGCATAACATACTCAATCGGAGTTGAAGTCTTTCTTTGTCCAGGAGCACTCTCACTCTTCCTGAAAAGGCTCACTCAGAATATCTCACTCGGAAGTGTCACAAAGACACTTCACTCAGAAAGTTGCTCCACTCGGATATACTCCACTCGGGAGTTCACCAATCAGAAATATCTTTCCGAGAAGTACCCCTTTTAAATCAAAACTTATCTTATTCGAATAAGCACTTCCCTTGGTAACTCATTCAAAAACGTAACCCACGTGGAGACGTTTCACTCAGACTTGCTTCACTCGAACGTGTCTCAATTGGACACAGCGTTACTTGACTCAGAAATGATTCTCTTATGATGTTTCACTCGAAAACATCTTAACTTCACTTGGAAATTAGTCTTCTGTCTTATTTCACTCGGTGTCATATTCATTTCACTCGGAATGAGATTCATTTCACTCGAAAAATTCTTGTCTTTGACATTTCCACTCAGAATTTTATTCAGAAATTCTTCTTTAATCCTTTTTAAATTATTTTTCTAAAAATTATAATTTTTGGGATGTTACATTTTTCTCCTCCCAAAGCTGACCAAACCTTGTCTGAGAACAACCCTCATCATAAAAAGCCTTCATTTGAAAGGTTTAAGGTATTTATCAGGTCTTTCATGGAGATGTATCCAGTTATCAAGGTCACTGGTTGGACTGGTGAAGACTAGTTCAATGAATACTGTAATCAATGTGATAAATACTTGAAATTAAAGGCTGAGAAACAGAAGAAGAAGGAAGAGAAAAAGAAAAAGATGGAAGAACTGAAGGAGAAAGTAAGGCATGATGGTGTTTCTGTAAAGGTTGAACCCGTAAGTCCTATTGCCTCTCCTTAAACCAACCAACCTGAAACCCACATCCCTGAACCTAACACAAACCCCTAAACCCTCTACCTCCACACCTAAATATGTTTTCTCCATCAACCCTTGTCCTAAACCAACCAGCAACATCCATCTATCTCTACTTACCCTGGTTCAAAACCCTTCACCATCACCAGACCTGCTAGATAAAGATGACATAGGTTATCAGTACTCCTCAGTTAAACCATCCCAAATTCTCCTAGTTTTGACCCAAATAAGATCCCTGTATTTTCCCATGTTCCTCGCTTTCCACCTTCCATGCCCTCAGAAGACATTGTGCAAGACACCTTCCTGACCTCCGCATCAGACCATGTTATGATCTATGTCATAAAGGAAGACCAGAGGAAGATTCACTTTGATATGCAACAAGGCCAGTATTGTCACAACCTTCATCCTTGTATGTCCACACTATAAAAGAAGATCTTCATAGGTCTATATCATCACTGCCCTCAGGTCCGAATTGAAAAAGGTAGATTAAAATGCCAGTCCCACCCAAGTCTGTCTACTTTAAGGAACCATTAGGGATGGCAATATGGGTTAGGCTCGTGGGCTGGCCCATTTGGCCCGTTAAAATGGGTCGGGCCGGGCCAGTTATTAAAATATATATTAATATATTATATGTATAATATTAATACTTAGTTGGTTGTAATTTTAATTATTTGTATTTATTGTTTTCATTTAATGAAATAAATTAGATTAATTATAAAAACTTTGCCTTAGAAAGGTGAAATCTAATTTTTATTTCTAATTTTTCTTAAAAAATATTTAAAAATAGTTTAAATTTAAAATAAAAATAGTTTGTATAATTATATTAAAGAAATGGGGATGGCCCGTTTTGGCCCACGGGCCATAAAGAAAATTGGCCGGGCCAATGTTTTTGGCCTATTTTCCTATTATGGCCCGGCTCAGCCCGTATTTGGACCGGCCTATGCGGGCTTTGGCCCGGCCTAGCCCGTAGACCCGTTTTGCCACCCCTAGGAACCATGATACGAGCCAAACCTAAGGAGTTATCTAAGGCCTCTCTGAAGAGCATTCTAATTGCTCCAAAGCCAAATGAAGATCATGCCAACGCTTTATGGAACCATTATCTATGGCAATTTGGACGGAATGACGAATACTCCCACCAAGAAAACACTCCTAAGAGCTTCAACTTGAGCTTCTTTTGGGAACATCGAGGTTGTGTGTTCAAAACCAGTGTTTTATCTTGCCAAGATCTTCCCATCATTCCCATCTCTCTATCTGTTATTTTCATTTCCTCTCCTTATCTTTTGTGTGTACATTGTGGTCATTTTCTTATTGTTTCTAAATTTTTGTCCGCCCTCATTCTTAACAGCTCAGCATGTGGTCTCCAGTTGGCTTTGTGATGTCCCATCTTTTATTGATATCAAAAAGGGGAGTAGACTACAAGTCTATTATGAGTTGTGTATATGTCTACGTTAGGGGGAGTAATGCTTAAGGGTGAGTATACTTTAATTTTGTAATTTTTATTCTTTTTGAGTCTTTTACAAATTACTTGTGTTTAATGAAAAATCTGCTTTCACTTATATTGTTCTAAAAATGTTTTAGATAAATATACTCTAATCATTATAAGTTCTTATGCTCTGATATATACATATGCTCCGATTTCTACAAGTTTTCACATATGCTCTGATGTATGTTTCTCATGATTATAACTCTAATATATTCTAATTTTGTTATATATGCCATGTTCTGATCTTTCTTACAAGCATAGAATAAGAATATGCTCTGATTTGAGTGAATATGCAAAATTTGATGATTACATGAAAATGTTTTGCTTTGAAAATCTTTATGTGCTCTATTATATTTGCTTCAGTATCAATACATATTTGCTTCAATATCAATACATATAATATTTTGATAAAATTCTCCAATATGAAAAATGATAATGTGTTGGTCTCTCTCTGATATATTTTGATCATCAATAGACTTTATTTAATAAAAGACTTGATGCCTGCTATCAACAAATAGAGGGAGATTGTTAGAACTAAGTCTAGTTTGTAAAGGTTTTTGAAACCATTGGTTATCATTTACTAGAGCCCAAGATTTGTTAATAACACACATCAAGACATTTAATTAAACAAAGTCTGCCTACGTGTTATCTAACATGTTCAATTAAGTGTTTCAGGTTACAAACCTAAGATCGGGTTATAAATGAAAGAGGGAGTCCACCAATATAAAGTTTGCCTTAGCCATGCAAGTTATTTCAAAACAATTCTGTCTGGATCAAAAACAGTTTGCATACAAGTTCGTCCCAAGAAAAGTTTGATCCTAAAACAACGCTCAAGAAGAGTCTAATTCAAGTATGTCCGTCCAGACTTTTGGACTGCTAAGTTATATTCATTCTTGCTCTGAACTTAGCACGCATACTTGCTTCATCAATCAGATCCCAGACTTTTGAAGCAACAAGAACATTACTCCAAAGCTTACATCAAACAAAAATCAAGGACATTTTTGAAGATGATTTGAATTAAATTCTTTTTAAAAGAAACTGCTCTTATCATTAATAGAGGAAAGAAGACAAATCAGTGCAAGAACCAATGACTGCATGGATAGAAAATTGAGGAAGCTAATCTGTGTAAATCTGAAAAGCTAATGAAGTTGAGTACTTGTATCAGAAAGTAATCAGAAGGTCAACCATTCCATTTATGCACAAGTTCATAATAAAAGAAAGGATACAAAAGGACTTTCATTACGTTTCACTCGAGGAACACCATTTCAGTACAATTTCTGAAGAACCTCATATCAGACCTTTTGTCATGTTCTCAACTTCAAAGTCAACAAGCTCCAATGGCTATCTCTCTTCAATCGATTAACAACAACCACTTTGCTTGACCTATAAATATGAAGAGAATCCAGACTTTAAAGAAGTTGATCGAGTTTGAAAAAGCTCACATTTGAAGGCATCATTCTTCAAGCTCTCTATTTAAGCTTTCTTCTCTAAAGCAAAGACTCTCTTTGTATCTCTGCTTATTGCAGATGTAGTCTTTGTCTTTCATACTTAGTGTATCCATTCTTTAACTTGTATCATCTTATACACGAAGTTCTTTGTAATATAAACACACTTTTAAATCTCTATGTGTCAAGTCTGGTGTATTGTCAGTCTTTGTTTGTGTGGGAAACACTGTTTGACCTGAAGAGGTTTTTGAAATAATACTTGGCTATTGAGTCAAAAATGGCTTGTTGAAAGAATATTTAGGATTAAACTAAGAGTGGCTGGAACTAGGAATACTTGTGACACGAGTTTTACTGAGATTGTAAAAAGATGTTTTTATAATAGTGGAAATCCTTCAGGTCTAAAGGTACTAGATGTAACTTCTACGTTAGAAGTGAACCAATATAAATCTTTTATGTGTTATACCTTTTCCCTTTATCTCATAAAGTTTGGTTCGTAAGTCCGCTGCATCAAGGCCTCAGGTAAATACGGTCTGTTAGTGAAGATGCCTCCACTAATGTGACGCCCCAAAATTTTTGGAATAAATTTTTCGCGTTTAAAGAATCATTTTAAAATTTATAATTTAAATTCTGAGGTCACGTAAAAATTGATAAATACGGAATATTATCATGCATACTAGTCGTGAACAAATAAAACATGATACGTTTATATAGCGGAAACGATAGATAAAATTACAGTACATGGTACATAATATCTTTACAACCCATTAAAATTCAAATGAAGACAAGTCCAAGCAATAAATCATAAAAGCTTCATTAATTGCATCACTCGTCATTCTGTGTAGCATGCACTGTAAAAATAATGTAAGAGTGAGACAGAATATAGAATAAATATAAAATAAATAAAATTGCACAAACACAATCAACAAACCATAATGATATGATGAATATGCCAAACAAGGTCATTTACATTTTACAATCTTTAATTTAGTCGAATGATGTCATGCTGGATCCATTTTGATTTGGTGGGAATACTGCAGTAAAAAGTCTCATAGAGACACAAGTAGGAATTAGCATAACCATGAATCCCTACACCTTCATGGTCCTCAAGTACCATAGTACACAAGTAGGAATTAATATAACCATGAATCCCTACACCTTCATGGCCCTCAAGTACCGAAGTACACAAGTAGGAATTAATATAACCATGAATCCCTACACCTTCATGGCCCTCAAGTACCGAAGTACACAAGTAGGAATTAATATAACCATGAATCCCTACACCTTCATAGCCTTTATCGAAAATAGGGCTTTAACTCATCAAAGAGTAACCCCCACCAGGGTAGGCAATCATGAAACCCCTAAATTCCATGGTGCGTCCAAATGCTTATGATGCATGAATGCCTTTAATTCTCTTTATCGACTTAACATACCATGATATCAATATTTCCATAATCACTTGGAAAACCACAAGTCCTCAAAGGACACATCACATATAATAATTCTCAAATCATGGATTTACAGTTCAACAACATGTCTCAATAAACCAAAAGGCATTCATGTATACATTAATTTAGTCATTCATATTTATTCATGACAAAGATATACATACTGTATGACATTCATAAAACACTCAATAACATCCATAATAATCAATAATCCCTCAATAATTCAATAATAAATCATTACTCATATGAAAAATATCATTTCCATCCATAATAACCATTATAGGTAAATTTCAGAATTTTACAATAGCAACATACGTTAGTAAAACGACCATAACGTGAGCAAATCAAATCCTTTTTAAGTAATTCCACTTTCTGTAGTTCCATAACAAAATGATCTACAACTTTCATGAAGACCATAATTTAAAATTCCAAACAGAAACATCACATAATCACAGTATACTAAACCATCTCAAAGAAAGTAACAAAACATACATATGTTGGTATTTTCAATGTTTCTGGAGCTACAAAAATAATTTTGGCATGGGACCAGTTCCAAATTACTCATAACACAAATATATAAAACTTTTATGAAGACACTAAACACTAATTCTCATCACAAAATTCCCAATTTTAAAAATACAATTCGTAATTCATATCAGCAGATTTTTAGCATGAACATACTTCTGTATTTTAGGCATAACTAGAGCTAAAAATGTCCTTTTAACTTGAAACAACTTTCTATAGATCCATAACATAAATATCTACAACTTTTGTGAAGACATCAAAGTCTAAAAACGTATGTATAATTCCCAGAATATTAATATATACACAAAATAGAAGATACGTATTCCAAATAGACATGCTATAGTATTTTGGCTATAACTCATGCTATACATATCCAAATTAGTCGGTTCAAGTCTCAAAATTCACATAACAAAAAGATATACAACTTTGATGAAGAAGTCAGAATCAAATTCACACGGTTTCAGCTTCAAAATTGAGCAACAAGTTACGAAAATAATTCTGGAAAATCCTAGAACAGCATACAATTCTACCCATTCTATATTTATTCACAACCCTATCCCCTCTTACCTTGATGAAGGGTCTTAGATTGGTTGAAAAACGTTTTCTTCTTACTGTCCTAGCTTCGGATCAAAGGTGACTTGACGGAGGAAAGGAAAATAAGAGAGACACTTTACTAAATCTCGTTTGTTCTCCATTTAATCGAGTTGTAGTGTCGATTTAATAATGTAAAGATAAGTGGGTAGACAAGCTTTTTCGTAATTGGATTGTAGTGCATTAATTACGGTGATAATGGAGGTTTTAGATAAGAAGTGAGCTGTATTTTGACCATTTCCGCCGCCAGCTTGCATGATTGAAGTAGATATATTAAAATATGTAAAAGATGCTATGATTAGAGTGAAAGATCAATTCTGACACTGGTTCAGTATTTTTGGGAATAATTGCCGACTGGACCATTACCGGGTCAGTATATTTGCTGACTGGAACTCTACCGGGTCAGTATATTTGCCGACTGGACCAATACCGGGTCAGTATATTTGCCGACTGGAACTCTACCGAGTCAGTCCGAGAAGAATTCATCAGAGTCTCTTCGTTCAGAACTGGTCCACTCGGAAGAGAATTTGCTCGGACATGTTTCTGCTTGAAACACTCGGATATAGCCTTTCTTCCTCGAAAAATGACTCATTCAGAATTGTCTCACCCGGGACACCTCATTCAGAAATGTCTCACTCGGATATTTCTGCCCGAAAGTGTTCTTTCAAAGTCGGTCACTTTTCGTTCAGAATTGATTTACTTGGGAATCATCCACTCGGATATATCTGACTGAAAAGTACTTATTCGAAGTCAGTCTTCACTCGAAAATACTTCTCTCGGAAGTGAATCACTCAAAAATCATATAACCGAAAGATCATTCAGAGCTAAGTCACTCGGAAATCTTACAACAGAGATCATTCGGAGTTATGTCTCAAAAATCTTACAACTGAAAGATCATCCAGAGTTGTTCAGTCCTCTCTCGGAAATCGTTAAACTTGGAAGTATCACTCGAAGTCGAAGGCAAGCTTGAGGAAGGGCCCGAGCACAAGCTCTCGGCAACTTCAAGACATCCGAGTACGAATAGAATGAAGGGATTCATTACTCGGATATTAACTACACCCGGAAGCTGTTCACTCGGAAATATATCCATTTGAAGTCAGTCTTTCTCTGTTCCAGTACTTCCCCTAGAAATGACTCACTCGGTAATCTCAATCGGTGACATATCACAGGGAATCGGAAAGGTCTCACTTGGTGTTATCTCACTCGGTGCCATTCCACACGGAAGTGTTGCACTCTGAGACATTCCATTTGGGAAAGTTGCTCAACTCGGAGATACCATACTCGGAAATATCTAAGTCTGAGAATTACTCATTCGAAATCAAAGCTTTTCCTTCGTTCGGAAGTACTTCTCTCGGAAACGTTTCACTCGGAGACGTTTCATTCGGGAACGAGTCATTCGAAGATATTTGACTCGGAAATGAGTCACTCGAAGACGTTTGACTCGGAAACGAGTCACTCAGAAACATTTGGCTCGGAAACGAGTCACTCGAAGACGTTTGACTCAGAAACGAGTCACTCGAAGACGTTTGACTCGGAAATGAGTCACTCGGAGATGTTTGACTCGGAAATGAGTCACTCGAAGACACTCCACCCGAAAGTATGGAACTTCCTTCCAAGTCAGAGCCCCTTTCACCCAGAAGTGGTTCTCTCGGACACACTTCACTCAGAAATGTCTTCGAGGCTAGGACTCCACTCGGAAGTGGTTCTCTCGGTCATGACTCACTCGGAAGACATAAATTTCACTCGGAATTTCAACCTTCACTCGGAATTTCAACCTTCACTCAGAATTTCTCTCGGTCATAACCTTCACTCGGAAACAGATCCCTTTCTTCACTCGGACAGTCTTATTTTTGACCTGATTCACTCAGAATTTCTTGCTCACTAATATTTTAGTCGGTAATGTCCCAATCAGAGTGCTACCAGAGGTTAATACTAAAGGAAACTAGTTGAACGAATCAAAAGAAGCTTCAATTCACAGTCACACTTATGTAGAAAGTTAACATAACTGGATAATATCATTAATGATCTAGATTAAAGATGATTATACACGAGATTGAAATTTTTAGGATGTTACAACTAACACCTTAATCCTAACCCAGGAAAAAGCTTTCAGAATGAAGGGTGGGGATCAAAAGGTAGTTGCTTGGCTTTAGAATTCCTTACCACTAAAACTTACTTAATAAATAGAAATAAGAGATCAATCACTAAAAAATCTAATCCTTCGATTAATCTAAAGCTAGAGCCTCAGGCAACTAGGATCCCCTCGACCGGTGAAGCATTGAGACTTCACAGAAACACCCTCAACCTATAAATCATTGAATTGGAGGTCACCCTTAATTCTTTCCCTCATAACCAAACCCCAGTGGTAAAAACAATACCTAAATGGCCCTTAACTTGTAATCTTTAACCAAATGACACCATAAAAGTAAGCAAGAACATGTCACCAAAAAGATATAGTGAAAATGAAGAGGAGGAAAGAGTAAGAAAAATAGAAGTTTATTTACTATTGAAATGGGGAGAGGGAAAAGAAGATGAAACATAAGGGACACACAATCCTTTAAACGAGTGAAGCAAACTGCAGCTTGCAAAAGTATCTCTGAAGACAACTACAATGAAACGGGCTAGATAGAGAGAAGACAAGGAGGGAGATAAAAGAGTTAAAAAGAAGGAAGAGAGTAATCCAATACATGAAAATAAAGAGGAAGAAAAGTTGGAGGAACGAGTTTCTCTCTCTTTTAAAAGAGTGGGGAAGACAATACCAGATAGAAACAGGACCACAAGAAAGTTACAAATATCACATCCTCATTGTTGAACATTTGATAGGTTACCAATCTTAACCACATAACCACAAGATCAAACAAAGTTATTGGATAAATAATATCACTTCCCTGTGAACGCTCCCCTCCATACACTTGGCTATCCCACTAGCACCATTATTTATTGGCAAAATGATTGACAGAAATAAGTTTACACATCGCCCCAGGTAATCAACTGCCTTAAAAAAGGAAACGATCAACAGAGAAATCTCTAGAAAGTCCAACGAGCAATGAACAAACCAATAAAAAAATTAAAACTATTACCATCAATGTGCGAGATAATAACTAAAAGGAATGATTTGCAAATTAGATCCCACCTATATAAATACATGATCAGTTGAAGCCAATATTTAAGACAAGAAAATGACATAAGTTAGCTTTCATGAAACCCCAACAAGGAATAGTAAGCCAAATTGGTTTTCATTGTTTATGAATAAACACTTCGCTTGATGGATTTCAGTTGGAAAATAAGTCATCCCTAATACTTCGCACCACATTTCGATAAACACCAATCAAAAGTGGGGAATCATCTCAAAGAATTTCACTCGACTACCGTTAGACATACTCGGCCCAATCATCTCTAGCCCGTGAAGGCAAACATGACCAATTCCAATTAGGTTAAGTGGATCTACATTAACCATGTCAATTGGATCAATAAACCCATTTACAACCCAACCTCCCGAAGAAACCAACCAGAGATCACAATAGAGAGAAAAACATTATTAATCGTGTGATTATCAGAGAAGGGTAGTTTCCACTTATACCATTAGATGCCCTCCTTAAAACTAAGTGACATATTTGAGATACTTAACAAAGGAAAATGTTAACCAATACCCTAAAAGCATTTAAGGTATTGGTTAAGAAAAATTTGTAAGTAATTTCTATAAAATTTTTAATAAAAACTTTATTTTTTTTACTAAGACACTGATTAACAAGACCTTAACAAAAACATAATCCTAGTATCATCTTTAGTACTTAGAGAATTGCATCATTACAAGAGTAAAGTTAAAAACGTATTTTATTAATTTAATAATACGAAGAGGTAAAGTCGTGTTTTGTTTTCCTCTAAAGCGCCAGTGAAAACCAACAACTAGAAAGTCCAGAACTTACTACTACTCTTACTAATGACTTGTCTATGCTTCAAGCTCCCCATGGTCAACACCCATAAATTTTGGGTTTTTCAGATGTATAACTGAGTTGACTAGGATCTACAACCAACAATGTATGTTAATTTATGCTTCAAGCTGCGAGTGGTCAACGACCATAAATTTTGGGCTATAATTGCTTTCAGATGTATCAGTCAAATTAATAATGCAAGAGTCTGAACTCTGTAGACAGTAGTGGTATGAAAGCCTTCAATTAAATAGATATTGTATAGCAGTGTTTCGAACACTTCTGAAGCACAATTGCTTAGGTATTTTATTTTATTTTTCTGGTCGAAATTGCTTAGGGAATTCTAAATCACTTGTTTTTATGTAGCAGGTCCATCTATATATATAAATTAAAATTTCCGGTAAGGTTAACAAAATGAGTCGAGGAGCCTTTAAGTGCTTTCGATCTCCAAAACTAGGCTGGAGGAAGGGAAATACTCAATTTTAAAAGCCAAACAAACACATAAATTAATGCTAGCAATAGGAAAAGTCAAACTGCAAATCTATTAAACTTTAGCACTAGTGGAGAAAGGGGTTTTAAGCACGGTTCTGTTGGACCTTTAAGCACGGTTCCAGAACCGTGCTTGTTCCCGCCGTGCTCGTAGATAGACACTTTTAAGCACGGTTAAATAACCGTCTTCGTAGCTTACTTTTAAGCACGGTTCCTTTGAACCGTGCTCGTATCTAGCCTTTTTTTATTTTAATATGCAGAAAAATAGCACTATTTTCTGGGTTCAGATCCAACGTTTTGTTCAGATCCAACGTTCATATGGTTAATTTCAACTGAGTTCGTAAATTAACAAGCTTGGTTGTTATTCTTGTGCCCATTTTGTTGCTGTTACTGTCCATTTCATCATCATCAAGAGAAGGAGGGAATGAAAGTAGTAGTGAGCGTGAAGTTTATATTGTGTACATGGCTCGTTTAATCAAAGAAGAAGCACACTCCATTTCTCAAAAATCTGGTGTGGTCTCTGTTTTCCTAGACTCCATTCTTAAGCTCCACAAAACACGTTCCTGAAATTTTCTCAAGTCATACCAAACCTCAATCAAACAACTAAGCCTAAATATATATTGTATCAACCAAACAATATTCCTGACCAATAAATTAATAATAATGAAAATGGGGTTTTAGAGGAAGAACCTGTGTATGTAGAGAGTTGGTGGTAAGTGGTAGAGAGAAAGAGAACCTTCTATGTAGAGAGAGAAGACGCACACCGTGGTGGGAGGGAAACGAAAATGGAGTTTGGTGAAGGGGGAAGACGAAAGGGAGAGGGAAAATGGATTTGGTGAGTGGGGAACACGAATGGAAACCTTCGTAGAGAGAAAGAGAGAAGAAGAACACCTTTTTATTTTAATGGAGGGAGGAGGAAGAAGAGGAGGGAAATGAAACAACGCTTAAGTTTTCGAGAAAATGACCCTATAAGCACGGTTCCCCTCAGAACCGTGCTAATAGCTCAATTATTTTACTACTTTTAAGCACGGGTCCCTTCCAACCGTGTTCGTAGGTTTTTTAAAAAAAAATTTAAAAAAAATAAAAACACTTTTAAGCACGGTTCAAAGGAACCGTCCTTATAACTCTCTCAGAAAAAAAAAATTTTAAAAATTTTTCCAGTCTTTAAGCACGGTTCGTTGCCAACCGTGCTCGTAGCTCTAGTTTTAAGCACGGTTGCCAGTCAACCGTCCTCGTATGTGACACCTTTAAGCACGGTTCAAAGCAACCGTCCTTATAACTCTTTCAGAAAAAAAATTTAAAAAATTTTTCCAGTCTTTAAGCACGGTTCGTTGCCAACCGTGCTCGTATCTCTAGTTTTAAGCACGGTTGCCAGTCAACCGTCCTCGTATGTGACTTCAAAAATTTCAAAAATGCCACCGCCTTTTTTTTAGCACGGTTTTGACATAACCGTGCTCGTATCCTGTCCTCGTATCCATTTTCTGCACTAGTGGGAGATAGGTATAATTAATCCTATATATTCCGTTATGCTTAAAATTACACCAAATGATTTATAATTTCAATTATAATGATTTTTAATAACTAATTTTGATTTTACATTTTATCATGTTAGAAAACAACACCCATGATTTTTATAGCTTAGGCCATTTACATGCTAAAAGAAAATTGGTCAGAGCCGTGACTAATGTTATCTTCAATGAAGAGTGCTTAAATGAGTTGTTAGAGGCTGGCTAGGTACTTGTGCAAGCATCCGCAAATAGGAATTCTTAGAATAAAAATTTAATTTATTATTTTTTAAAAATAAATATAAAAATAATAAATATGGTAATTTAATATAAGAGATTCATGTGAAACCTATTATGAAAGAGTACTTGTCTGATTTCTAACATTGGAGTCCAAGTATTTCTTAAGAAAGAGTATGGGTACACAAAGAAAAAATCAATATTTTTTATAATCAATAACGGTTACTAAATTGATAAATATATCAATTATTAAACCAATAATTAAATCATAACCGAATTGGTAATAATATAAAAAATTAATTCAGATTGATAATCTAACTGATTTACAGTTGATTAGATTATCCAAATTTAAATTTTGATAATAATAGAAAAAACTCATTTAATAATACTTGAGAACTCAAGTGGAAACCCCACTGTGAATGTTTTAATAAGGGGTGTTTGGTTAAAAGTTGAAGTCGGTAAAATATTTGACCAATTCTAAAAAGATCTTACGGGTCAAATAGAATTTTGATCGTCTTGTCTTGAATGGTGTAAATGATCAATATTAACCTTTAAATTTTTTCATTTTTATTACTTTGGTTTCCCAACTATATACCAAACAAATCTGTAGTTTCTCATAGAAATGCCCTTTATTGCAAAATAAAATCAACATCTAATATATAATATAGGACAACGTGAGGAGTTGTCAGCTATTTTTCGCGTCGACAAATCTTATTTTAGGACCAAGAGATGTATGTTCATATTATTCCTTTAATATGCGATTTTGTTGATTCCATTTGCAAGGAAAAACAAGGATTAGGAAAAAAGAGGGTCATGTTAGGTTGCACAAAGAATCTATTGGTTTATACATCTTTTGAAATATGTTTTTTACATTTTTTTACAATGGATTTATTTTTTACTTTATACACCAATTTTTCATGCGGTGTAGATTTAGTAGGTGTGAAAAATTTTCTAACTGGCGTAAAAATTTACACAGACAAAAATTCATGTCTGATGCAAAATTATTTTTTACACCGGTTCCACTACAAAGTTGGTGTAAAAAATATGTAAATATTTACAAAAATTGCCACCGCACTCTTTTTGAGATCGCTTTTTCTACACCCAGTGTAAAAAGTATTTTACATCGGTTCTCTTGAACGACCGGTGTAAAAAATGAATAGATAATTACAAAATTATCACCGCCACTTTTTTTACATCTGTTTTTTACGAAACCGGTGTAATATGTCCGGTGTAAAATCTTTGTGCATGAATACCCCCAATAGATGCTTTGTGCATCATAGAATTCACTGAAAAAGGAAAGAGGCGTTCTATGATGGACAAGGAATCTATTTGTCCATGAACGGGTAAATTTTTTGGACCATTGAGATGGCATCTGATTTGTGGTGTTTAAAATCAATGGTGGAGAAAAAAGATTCTATTTCAAAAACATTTTATGGAATTTTGGTTTTTTTATCCACAAGGAGTAAAATATTTAACAAAAAAAATTAAAAAAAGGCATATTATAATAACCGACAAATACAAGTCACCCGGTTTGCATTGGTTTTCTTTTAGATATTTTGCAGGGGCTGTTGAGCTATGAATACATATTCGTGTGGATAGGCATTACCAATGACATTTTTATTTATTAATGCTAATTATTAAACATTAAATAACAGTATAAGTATGGAAAGAAAAATAACAACTATATTTAACAGGAACCTCTTTGTTCGGTTTGCATTTTATGAACTAGTTTATTGTGGATGTTTCTGGTTATCATGTTATATAATTATAATTATGATGTTTGCTTTTAAGGCACAACTTTTCCATTAATATGAGTAACCACTGATGCAACATTGAAGGAAAGTCTCTCTGGTAGACTCTGGTGGTAAATAAAAAAAAAGTTAGTTACGTGCAATATTATTACTAAGGTCATGTTAACCAATTTGTTTTAGGGGCATTATTTAAAATATCAAATATACAAATTGAATTTATCTAGGTTAGGGTGTAGGATTTGACCACACGACAGTCCTTAAAATGATGTTTCAAGTATAGGTTTTATATCGGTCTAGTGGGGATCCGGTAGTATATCCTTTGTTCCAGTGGGGAATAAAGGTCTTGGAGTGATTCCTCGTACCAACGGCACCAGCCTTACGCGTTGAGGGGTGAAAAGGGATGTCACCTGCAAGGACACTCCGACGCCCAAGTTAGTGAATATTCAAGAAGAATATCAGAGCTCAAGTGTAAGTTTTAAAGAGACTGTTCTACCTTTGTTACGTTAATGCATGGGAATTTATACCTGGAGGTAGTGGAAGCGTCTCATTGTTTGCTAAGCTTTCCATACATGATGTCAATACTTTTCTGATCTCTTCTTGAAGAAAGGTTGACACATGAAAGGGACGTGACCAAACAACTTTACTTACTGATCAGTCACTTTGCAAGTTACTTGTTTAACATGCTAAAGCATAGGTTAACCATGACCCCCCGGTGTTGAAAGAATGACTCATACTGGGGTTGGTTTAGAGATCCTACGCGTGATTCAAGAGGTCTGGTGTTGAGAGAATGACTCACACCGGATACTACGTGACATCAATCCTTAACAATGGATTTTGGTTAAATTACCATTAAGTTCAAGGGCCAGTATCAGGACCAAATCACAAATTTTACTTTAAAATGTGTTTAATTATGAAAATTTAAAGTATGAAATAATTGAATTATTTAGGCTATTTTTTATTTTTTTTAAATGTACGAGTTAACCAATTCAACCAATGATATAAATTTATTCAACCATTGACTCGGTACCTTGACTATCACTAGTTCAATAGTCAATCACTAGTTCGATTTTAATAACACTAGATAAAAGTTTCTTCCTTCTCAACTTATGTTTATTTTTAAAAATCATTTATGAAAACTTTCATCACATAAAGAACAAGTCATCTATATAATTTCCACCCATTTCGATGCTGTCACAACTAAGGTCATCACCCCGGTCAAAATCTGTTGGATCATCCTGGAAATATAAACACTTTTAAGGAGATAGGCAACTTATTTCAAAATCGAACGGACATTTAACCCAAACCCATATAATATAAGAAAAATCATTGTCCAAAAAAATAAATACACAGTGTTTCAAGAGACACAAAGCTAGAGTACTAATTATTTCATCCCAATTGTTGTTTTCTAACGTCTAAACGGAACCAATGTTTCTCACTACATTTGCCATTGGAAAAGGAAATATGCAACGAACCTAGTGTAGTTTTCTCGAAACACTATTCAAGGATACTGGACCATAAACGATCCAAGGAATCAATTTGTGCATGATAAAACGACCAAAAACCCAAACTAATTTCAAACAGTGGGGAATGCTCAATTTGTCTGGAATGAAAAAGGCGCCTACAGATATACAAGGGAAGGAATATTGATTTTATTTTTTTTCTCTCAAATGCTTGAGATACGCTCAGTTCAATTCTAAGGGATGATAATGGTGCCTAAAGATATACAAGGCAGGGAATATTGACATTTTTTTCCCATTAAACACGGTAAATAATATGCAATACACTACAATACTACTTCACAAGTTCGCGGTTGTAATAGTATTGCTTGGGCCTGTGATATTTGTCTTAAGAGACAGGAGTCTAGATTTAAACTCGCCAAACAAATTTAATACATCCTGCTTCCAGGACCAAGATGGTTCATTCAAACCACGTATGGAATTGAGGCAAACAAGTAGAGTTCCACCTTCATGTAAAAGAACCTGCAGCATGCAAAGGATAAAGAAGAGACTTATTAAAATCAAACATACCGCGGAAAAGAATTTAAGACAAGCAAATCAAGAAATTAAGGTAATGCTATCATCATTCAGCCACAAGGGAGAGAGCAATTCACAGGAATTCTAGCTAACAGGCTAAGCTGATATAGTTTTATAATGAGAGAGTAAACGATTAACTGCCTATCTTTACGAGTGGTTATTGGCATGGCAAAAACCATAGGCAATCTTTACGAAAATGATCGTGAGATTTCTTATCACAACCAGTTACAAAATGCTTGTTCAAGTCATTCACTACATGATGATGATGAGTCATATCACAGGTGCCAAAACAAAACAAGAGTTTGGCTGACCGAAAGGTCAAGCATGAAATTTAAATGAATTTGCATACCGTCAACCACAACGGCAGAAATCCCAAAACTGATGGTAGGGAAGCCATGACAATGCATGTCAACGCTAGAGCCACATTTTGTTTAATCTGCATTCACATTCACATATAAATCATAAACAAACAAGAGTTGAAGAATTAATGCAACTGTCGCATTAAAATACCAGTGAAGTTGTTTGGCGAGACTTGGCAATACAAAATGGCACTGCAGATATGTTTTCTCGAAGCAACAATATATCTGCAACAGCTATGGCAGTTGCACTAGCACGATGAGCAAGCACTATCCCAACAGTTGCAGCAGCAAGTGCTGGGGCATCATTGATGCCTTCACCAACCATAATTAAGCCTCCCCCTGTCACAAGTATAAACAAAATGGCATAAGAGCATACAAAGTATGTCCATAAGACACCAAACAATTTAATCAGAGTATTACGTAGGAATCTGGTTAACAAAATAGTGTCCTTAAAAAAAAAAAGTTGTATCACTGATCAACAGAAGAAACAAGACCACTTGAAAGTGTAAAGGTGATCTTTTAGGCTGCAGTTCTGCACAATTTACTTGTGCAGTTGAAGGCTTAAAGCTAGAAGCAGCAAGAGGGAACACATGAAACGTATAGTGGAAAGGAACCATTAGAGTGCTAAAGCAAAAATGATAAACATGTGCATGCAGTACATAAATCAGTCCAAATATAATTAATACAATCTTTAACCAGGGAAATTACCCATATCTCTTGAGATGTCTTTTACATGACTCAGCTTATCTTCAGGCTTCAGGTTGCAATGAAACTCATTGATGCCCACAGCACTTGCAACTCTCCTTGCACTAAACTCATGATCACCAGTTAACATCATCACACGAAACATTGCTTCATCTTGCAATTCTCGAATAACATTAAAAACCCCAGGGCGAGGCCTATCCTCTAGGTGAATCAATGTTACCTGCATCAAGTGATCATTCAGGTAAGTAAAACAATCGGGTACATGACCAGCTTCTCCAGCTTGCGAAATCTTTAAATATGCTTTAAAGCATTACTCCTTCCTAGAATACAAAACATGTATAAATAACAGTATACCACCTTCTTATCAACTGAAAGGGCAGCATGAACAAATTCACTTCCATAAGAAGATGTATTAACAGCTTCCTTGATCTTTTTTGACTCGTCAGATTGCCAGAATGAAGTGATGAAATCTATGGACCCAAGTGATGCTTTCAATAATTTAGCACCTCCAGCTCCTGACTATATAACAACAAAAATAAGTTTTAGTCATTTTATTTGTCATTCACATAAAAACTGAGAACTGAGAAGGAAAGATGTCTATATTCATTCATTTATTAATCATCACTTCATGGATCGTTAGGAACCCAGAAGAGAAAATAGAGAAAAGAAAAAGAAAATTATCTTCTTGATTAATGAATAGAACACCCTATGGGTGTCCGTATGTCCATACCTAAATCCACTATCCAATTACAGGTAAATGCCCATATGTACCTATTTACAATACTGCTCTACTTACATTATTTCATACATACCAAACTTTACATATATAATTGATTCGAAATCATGGCTCAATATTTAATTTTTTGCATTTAATCTTGCAAAAACATATTGCTTCTTGCTTCTTACTACTCAAACCTTCTACTCTTCCTCTAACTAGCTACCTATCTAACTAACGTTCTAATTTAACTGACTAGATATTTGTTAATATCTAAAGCGGGTCCCATTATAGTACATAGTCAGCACTGCATTAGTGTCAATATGTAAGAAAACATATGCAAAATATATTAAAAAACAAATGTAAAAAAGAGCATACATGGAAACAATGGGAGGTTTATAATAGGAATGTGTAATTGTGCACAACATGAACTCAAGATACAGACAATACACGGTGTACACTACAATAACTTGTGTCGTGTTGAGCAATACACATAATAACAAGGTACCTCAATGCTGTTTGCTTTTATGTTTCTGGTTATCATGTTATATAATTATAATTATGATGTTTGCTTTTAAGGCACAACTTTTCCATTAATATGAGTAACCACTGATGCAACATTGAAGGAAAGTCTCTCTGGTAGACTCTGGTGGTAAATAAAAAAAAAGTTAGTTACGTGCAATATTATTACTAAGGTCATGTTAACCAATTTGTTTTAGGGGCATTATTTAAAATATCAAATATACAAATTGAATTTATCTAGGTTAGGGTGTAGGATTTGACCACACGACAGTCCTTAAAATGATGTTTCAAGTATAGGTTTTATATCGGTCTAGTGGGGATCCGGTAGTATATCCTTTGTTCCAGTGGGGAATAAAGGTCTTGGAGTGATTCCTCGTACCAACGGCACCAGCCTTACGCGTTGAGGGGTGAAAAGGGATGTCACCTGCAAGGACACTCCGACGCCCAAGTTAGTGAATATTCAAGAAGAATATCAGAGCTCAAGTGTAAGTTTTAAAGAGACTGTTCTACCTTTGTTACGTTAATGCATGGGAATTTATACCTGGAGGTAGTGGAAGCGTCTCATTGTTTGCTAAGCTTTCCATACATGATGTCAATACTTTTCTGATCTCTTCTTGAAGAAAGGTTGACACATGAAAGGGACGTGACCAAACAACTTTACTTACTGATCAGTCACTTTGCAAGTTACTTGTTTAACATGCTAAAGCATAGGTTAACCATGACCCCCCGGTGTTGAAAGAATGACTCATACTGGGGTTGGTTTAGAGATCCTACGCGTGATTCAAGAGGTCTGGTGTTGAGAGAATGACTCACACCGGATACTACGTGACATCAATCCTTAACAATGGATTTTGGTTAAATTACCATTAAGTTCAAGGGCCAGTATCAGGACCAAATCACAAATTTTACTTTAAAATGTGTTTAATTATGAAAATTTAAAGTATGAAATAATTGAATTATTTAGGCTATTTTTTATTTTTTTTAAATGTACGAGTTAACCAATTCAACCAATGATATAAATTTATTCAACCATTGACTCGGTACCTTGACTATCACTAGTTCAATAGTCAATCACTAGTTCGATTTTAATAACACTAGATAAAAGTTTCTTCCTTCTCAACTTATGTTTATTTTTAAAAATCATTTATGAAAACTTTCATCACATAAAGAACAAGTCATCTATATAATTTCCACCCATTTCGATGCTGTCACAACTAAGGTCATCACCCCGGTCAAAATCTGTTGGATCATCCTGGAAATATAAACACTTTTAAGGAGATAGGCAACTTATTTCAAAATCGAACGGACATTTAACCCAAACCCATATAATATAAGAAAAATCATTGTCCAAAAAAATAAATACACAGTGTTTCAAGAGACACAAAGCTAGAGTACTAATTATTTCATCCCAATTGTTGTTTTCTAACGTCTAAACGGAACCAATGTTTCTCACTACATTTGCCATTGGAAAAGGAAATATGCAACGAACCTAGTGTAGTTTTCTCGAAACACTATTCAAGGATACTGGACCATAAACGATCCAAGGAATCAATTTGTGCATGATAAAACGACCAAAAACCCAAACTAATTTCAAACAGTGGGGAATGCTCAATTTGTCTGGAATGAAAAAGGCGCCTACAGATATACAAGGGAAGGAATATTGATTTTATTTTTTTTCTCTCAAATGCTTGAGATACGCTCAGTTCAATTCTAAGGGATGATAATGGTGCCTAAAGATATACAAGGCAGGGAATATTGACATTTTTTTCCCATTAAACACGGTAAATAATATGCAATACACTACAATACTACTTCACAAGTTCGCGGTTGTAATAGTATTGCTTGGGCCTGTGATATTTGTCTTAAGAGACAGGAGTCTAGATTTAAACTCGCCAAACAAATTTAATACATCCTGCTTCCAGGACCAAGATGGTTCATTCAAACCACGTATGGAATTGAGGCAAACAAGTAGAGTTCCACCTTCATGTAAAAGAACCTGCAGCATGCAAAGGATAAAGAAGAGACTTATTAAAATCAAACATACCGCGGAAAAGAATTTAAGACAAGCAAATCAAGAAATTAAGGTAATGCTATCATCATTCAGCCACAAGGGAGAGAGCAATTCACAGGAATTCTAGCTAACAGGCTAAGCTGATATAGTTTTATAATGAGAGAGTAAACGATTAACTGCCTATCTTTACGAGTGGTTATTGGCATGGCAAAAACCATAGGCAATCTTTACGAAAATGATCGTGAGATTTCTTATCACAACCAGTTACAAAATGCTTGTTCAAGTCATTCACTACATGATGATGATGAGTCATATCACAGGTGCCAAAACAAAACAAGAGTTTGGCTGACCGAAAGGTCAAGCATGAAATTTAAATGAATTTGCATACCGTCAACCACAACGGCAGAAATCCCAAAACTGATGGTAGGGAAGCCATGACAATGCATGTCAACGCTAGAGCCACATTTTGTTTAATCTGCATTCACATTCACATATAAATCATAAACAAACAAGAGTTGAAGAATTAATGCAACTGTCGCATTAAAATACCAGTGAAGTTGTTTGGCGAGACTTGGCAATACAAAATGGCACTGCAGATATGTTTTCTCGAAGCAACAATATATCTGCAACAGCTATGGCAGTTGCACTAGCACGATGAGCAAGCACTATCCCAACAGTTGCAGCAGCAAGTGCTGGGGCATCATTGATGCCTTCACCAACCATAATTAAGCCTCCCCCTGTCACAAGTATAAACAAAATGGCATAAGAGCATACAAAGTATGTCCATAAGACACCAAACAATTTAATCAGAGTATTACGTAGGAATCTGGTTAACAAAATAGTGTCCTTAAAAAAAAAAAGTTGTATCACTGATCAACAGAAGAAACAAGACCACTTGAAAGTGTAAAGGTGATCTTTTAGGCTGCAGTTCTGCACAATTTACTTGTGCAGTTGAAGGCTTAAAGCTAGAAGCAGCAAGAGGGAACACATGAAACGTATAGTGGAAAGGAACCATTAGAGTGCTAAAGCAAAAATGATAAACATGTGCATGCAGTACATAAATCAGTCCAAATATAATTAATACAATCTTTAACCAGGGAAATTACCCATATCTCTTGAGATGTCTTTTACATGACTCAGCTTATCTTCAGGCTTCAGGTTGCAATGAAACTCATTGATGCCCACAGCACTTGCAACTCTCCTTGCACTAAACTCATGATCACCAGTTAACATCATCACACGAAACATTGCTTCATCTTGCAATTCTCGAATAACATTAAAAACCCCAGGGCGAGGCCTATCCTCTAGGTGAATCAATGTTACCTGCATCAAGTGATCATTCAGGTAAGTAAAACAATCGGGTACATGACCAGCTTCTCCAGCTTGCGAAATCTTTAAATATGCTTTAAAGCATTACTCCTTCCTAGAATACAAAACATGTATAAATAACAGTATACCACCTTCTTATCAACTGAAAGGGCAGCATGAACAAATTCACTTCCATAAGAAGATGTATTAACAGCTTCCTTGATCTTTTTTGACTCGTCAGATTGCCAGAATGAAGTGATGAAATCTATGGACCCAAGTGATGCTTTCAATAATTTAGCACCTCCAGCTCCTGACTATATAACAACAAAAATAAGTTTTAGTCATTTTATTTGTCATTCACATAAAAACTGAGAACTGAGAAGGAAAGATGTCTATATTCATTCATTTATTAATCATCACTTCATGGATCGTTAGGAACCCAGAAGAGAAAATAGAGAAAAGAAAAAGAAAATTATCTTCTTGATTAATGAATAGAACACCCTATGGGTGTCCGTATGTCCATACCTAAATCCACTATCCAATTACAGGTAAATGCCCATATGTACCTATTTACAATACTGCTCTACTTACATTATTTCATACATACCAAACTTTACATATATAATTGATTCGAAATCATGGCTCAATATTTAATTTTTTGCATTTAATCTTGCAAAAACATATTGCTTCTTGCTTCTTACTACTCAAACCTTCTACTCTTCCTCTAACTAGCTACCTATCTAACTAACGTTCTAATTTAACTGACTAGATATTTGTTAATATCTAAAGCGGGTCCCATTATAGTACATAGTCAGCACTGCATTAGTGTCAATATGTAAGAAAACATATGCAAAATATATTAAAAAACAAATGTAAAAAAGAGCATACATGGAAACAATGGGAGGTTTATAATAGGAATGTGTAATTGTGCACAACATGAACTCAAGATACAGACAATACACGGTGTACACTACAATAACTTGTTTTCATGCAAAACGAATATTTAAGTCGTGTTGAGCAATACACATAATAACAAGGTACCTCAATGCTGTTAACAGTTGCAGTAAGGCCTCTACCAGGAAAGTATTCGAAACTTTCAACAGAAACAGATGGGAGGTCTTTACCTTCACTATGGTCAACCACAGCCCTGTAATTCATTTAACAGGAAATAAATGCATAAAGACTGAGAAGAGATAATCATGTTCAAGATTGTGCTTTATTTATGCATGAGCTTGCATTGAACAGTCAAAAACAGAATTGTGTTGTAGAGAATCTCAATGAAATTAGTGCTTAATGAGATGAACTGTTATTATTGTAAATTGATAGCAATCTCCTACTTTCATCCTGATTAATTGTAGTGAGTAAACATTCAAGTTGGTCCTCAAACGATAGGATGACCACCAATTAGATCTCTCAAAGATGATGGTCGCTAAATAAACCTTCCAAAGATGGATTTGGACACCATGTTGGTCACTATCTTTCTTAGAGGTTTAAATAACTCTCAGCGTTTTAACCACTAAGAAAGACCTTTAGTGACTGTTAAAAAATGAGGAAACCTAGAGGCATTGGATGAATTCCGTGTATTTGAATACACAAAGGGTTAGCATATTTATAATAATGAAATAATAAATACAGGATCATAATACAATCATATACAATCAATCCTAATCAATTTACAATATTCTAACACTCCCCCTCAAGCTGGAGCATATAAATCATATGCATCAAGCTTGTCACATATGTACTTAATACGAGGACCCCTAAGAGACTTTGTGAGAACATCTGCCAATTGATCATTGGAATTTACAAATTTTGTAACGATGTCCCCTGATACAATCTTTTCTCTGATGAAATTGCAATCTACTTCAATGTGTTTGGTCCTCTCATGAAACACTGGATTAGAAGAGATGTGCAATGCTGCTTGATTATCACAAATGAGTGTCATTGGCGTAGTTTCCCCAAATTTTAGTTCTTCAAGCAACTGTTTGAGCCATATGAGCTCACATGTAGCCAAAGCCATGGCTCGGTACTCTGCTTCTGCACTTGATCGGGCTACAACACTTTGCTTCTTACTTTTCCAAGAAACCAAGTTATCCCCAAGGAAGACACAATAGCCCGAAGTAGACCTTCTGTCAATAGGAGATCCTGCCCAGTCAGCATCTGAATATCCAGTTATTCTCATATGACCCTTGTCTTCATACAAGAGCCCTTTTCCTGGTGCTCCTTTGATATATTTTAAGATGCGGACGATTGCATCCCAGTGACCTTCACAAGGAGAGTTGAGAAACTGACTTACTACACTAACGGCAAAGGAAATGTCAGGACGTGTGACAGTAAGATAATTTAGCTTTCCAACTAGTCTTCTATATCTCTCTGGATCAGAGAAAGGCTCCCCCTGTTCTGGCATAAGCTTAATGTTGGGATCCATAGGAGTATCTACCGGTTTGGCCCCCATCAAGCCGGTTTCCTCCAAAATATCCATCGCATACTTTCGTTGAGAAATCACAATTCCTGATCTAGATTGTGCCACCTCTATCCCCAAGAAGTAGTGAAGTCTTCCAAGATCTTTTGTCTGGAAGTAATGATGTAAATGTTGTTTTAAGAGAGTAATGCCAGTGTGATCACTGCCTGTGATAACAATGTCGTCAACATACAAAATCAAGTAAACACACCCAGAGGTAGAATGTTGATAAAAAACAGAATGATCCACCTCACTCCGAGTCATGCCAAATTCTTTTACCACGGTGCTGAATCTGCCAAACCATGCTCTTGGGGATTGTTTAAGACCATAAAGAGACTTCCAAAGTCGGCAAACTGATCCTGAACACTCCCCCTGAGCAACAAAACCAGGTGGTTGCTCCATATATACTTCTTCAGTTAGATCACCATGGAGGAAGACATTCTTGATATCTAACTGGTAGAGGGGCCAATGACGAATGGCAGCGATGGAGAGAAATAGGCGGACAAAGGCCATCTTAGCCACCGGGGAGAAAGTATCACCATAATCAAGGCCAAAGATCTGAGTATAGCCTTTGGCCACTAAGCGAGCCTTCAACCGATCAACAGAACCATCTGGGCCAATTTTGACTGTGTAGACCCACCTGCATCCGACCACTGTCTTACCAGAGGGAAGAGGAACCAGATCCCAAGTTCCACTGCTTTGTAGTGCACTCATTTCCTCAAGCATGGCCTGCCGCCATCCAGGATGGGATAAAGCTTCACCTATAGTTTTAGGAATGGCAACAGAAGACAAAGAAGACACACCTATATAATGGGAAGGGGACAAACGATGATAAGACAAAGTAACATAGTGAGGAGAAGGATTACGAGTGGAACGAATACCTTTGCGAAGAGCAATAGGAATATCACTATTAGAGGACGGGCCTGGAGGAGACGGAAGAATTGGCTCCAAAGGTAAGTCAGATGGGACTTCATTGGGAGGAACCTGCAAAGGAGGACGGGGCCGACGGTGGTATACCTGAAGAGGACGAGGTGGATCGGTGGGAACATCGCTGAGCTCAGGAGACTGAAGTATAACCTGCAAGGGAGAAACAGAAGCAGGAGCAGGAGAAACAGGATGAGACGCAGAGTTGTCCCCGGTGGGGTCTGTAAAATAGGGACAAGACTCAAAAAAGGTAACATCAGCAGAAACAAAGTAACGATGAAGACTAGGAGAGTAACATTTGTAACCTTTTTGAGACCTTGTATAACCAAGAAACACACATTTAGTAGCCCGGGCAGAAAGTTTATCATTGCCCGGGCCAAGATTGTGGACAAAACAAGTAGAACCAAAAACACGAGGGGGTAAAGAATATAAAGATTGATGAGGAAACAAGATGGAATGAGGTACCTGATTATCAAGAACAGATGAGGGCATGCGATTAATTAAATAACAGGCAATAAGAACAGCATCCCCCCAAAACCGATGAGGAACATTACCATGTAAAAGTGTTCGAGTTGTTTCGACAAGATGGCGGTTTTTTCTCTCTGCAATGCCATTCTGTTGAGGAGTATGAGCACAAGATGTTTGATGTAAAATCCCATGAGAGGCCATAAAAGTTTGAAATGAATTAGATAAATACTCACGGGCATTATCACTACGTAAGGTACGTATAGGAACACCAAACTGAGTTTGAATTTCATTGCAAAAATTTTTAAATATTGAAAATAACTCAGAACGATTTTTCATTAAAAATAACCAGGTGCACCTAGAGTAATCATCAATAAAGGATACAAAATATTGATATCCTAAAGTAGACACAGTACGACACGGACCCCAAATATCAGAGTGGACTAAAGTAAAGGGAGACGCAGCTCGACCAGAGACTCGATTATTAAAAGAAGAACGACTATGTTTACCTAACTGACAGGACTCACAAGATAACGTAGATAACTTGGACAGGATAGGCACCATTATTTGTAATTTGTGAAGACTTGGATGACCCAACCGAGCATGAAGAAGCCTAGAATCCACCACGGACCTAACATGTGCAGAAGGTTGAAGTTGATAAAGCCCATGTGACTCACATCCGGTGCCAATCATCCGTCCTGAACTCCGGTCCTGAATGAAAACAGAGTCTTTAGTAAAGGACACAATGCAATCAAGAGAACGGGTCAAACGACTAATGGATAATAAATTAAAAGGAGACCCAGGCACATATAGAACATGGTCGACAGATAAAGAAGGGAGAGGATGAACAATACCAAGTCCTTGAGATTGGGTTTGGGAACGATTAGCCATCGTAATAGAAGGTAAAAAACTAGAGCTAGAAAGAGTAGAGAACAAGGACTTGTTACCGGTAATATGATCGTTGGCCCCAGAGTCAAGGACCCAAGGACCAAGAGAGTGAAAGACACCAACAAAAGAATTACCCGTGTGCACTACAGAAGCTGTGGAACCTGAAATCTTACGCTCCTCAGACCATCAGAGAAAGTCGTCGTAAGTAGGTGTGGGCACAGACAGCGGACCAGAAGAGACGGAGATAGGTGGCTCAGGTTCAGAAGGTACCTGCACAACATTCGCCATCTTGGGGGGACGACCATGTAATAAAAAACATCGATCAATAGTGTAGCCAAGCTTATGACAATGCTTACACTTGGGGCGGGGTCTGCCAAAACGACGATTGTTGTTGCGGTCCTGAGCAAGTAGAGCAGAGAAGTCAGCCTCAATGGGAACGGACACCGAAGGAGCGGGCGGAGTAGTGGTAGACTTGGCCTTGGCTCGGATTAGAGTGGACCAAGTGGAGTCCATGGTAGGGACCACAGGAGAGCCAAGAATTTGCTCACGAACAACCGCATATTCAGGAGGAAGACCATGTAAGGCTAACGCCATAAACAGTTTGCGACGGTTCTCAAGATCTGTGGACGGATTGTCAGCTAAGGGAAGAACTTCATTCAAATCATGAAGAACGCCACTGACGCGGCCTAAATAATCAGAGATAGGACCAGTGATCTGCTGAGGAGTGAGAAGCTGCATAAGAGCGTCGCAAACGCCATATAACCGCTGAGTATCATTGGTATGAAGAAGCTTGGCCTGCGCCCAAAGAGATTCACAGGTGTCGTAAGGGCGAAATATCTGTTTCTGAGTGGGGGATAGAGTGGATCGCAGAATGCTGCAAAGTTGGGCATCGAGAGTGCTCCATTTGAGACGGTCAGTGGCAGCAATAGTGTCTTCTTTGGTAGTAAGGTGATCAAGATAACCATGACCCTTAAACCAAAGTTTAACATCGGACGCCCATGTAGCATAGTTGGTGCCATCAAATTTTTCAACATGTAGGGTATTGAGAACACTAAGAGAACCGCCTATTGGAGGATCAGTCTTCGCTGCGGCAGGGGTAGCCATCAGAGGAGAGAGAAAGTCACACACAGCGGGGCAAAACGGACTGGAACAGCGTTAAACGATGTCCGAAACTGACAAATAAGGGCAGAATCTGAAAGGAGAGAGAGAGAGGCGAGTTGATCGGTGCCATCCGGAGCCGGAACGGAGTTACCACGCGCCGGTGGAGACGCGGCCAGGAGAGAGAAACCCGCGAACAGAGATGCCGCGCGTGGGAGCGCGTGCGGCGGCCGGAGGGGGTGGGCTTCTGGGGTTTAGCTGATTTTGGGGGGGGGGGCGGTTCCGATCCCGGGGGTGGTGGCCGGAAAAGGGGGGCGGCGGCCGGCAGAGGCGGTTTTTGGGATACCGAACAGGTGGTCGGAGAGATGGACACGACCAATGGGAAGAAGAAAGCGAAGAAACCTGGAATATAGGCACAGGTTTCAAAAAAAATTTCACAGTGAGCAGTGGGCCCACTGGGTAAACACGGATTAGGGTTGCCTCTAGTTAGGCTCTAGATACCATGTTAAAAAATGAGGAAACCTAGAGGCATTGGATGAATTCCGTGTGTTTGAATACACAACGGGTTAGCATATTTATAATAATGAAATAATAAATACAGGATCATAATATAATCAATCCTAATCAATTTACAATATTCTAACAGTGACCAAATCAATCTTTTGATGACTTATTTGGTTTAATAATCTTCATCCTTGAGAGACCACCATAAATATTTAGTGACCATTATTCATGTCCAAACTTTTAACCAAAACACAGAAGGAGAAAACTTACTTCTCCTCTTAATTGAGAGAAGAAAGAATGATGTAAAGAATCAAGAATAACCACAATTGTAACTTGTAACTAGCATAGTTGTCAATCCCAAATAGTGGCGTGGAGCAGCCGCCCTTAAAACTAGGATAGAGGGATAGCAGAAAGCAAAAAGTGGAAGGCGGAATGACTACTATTTCGATGAACCTTATTAAACATTTCCTACACTTTCTACACACATATATGCTAAAAAAATTCAAAAAAAAAAATACTCTTAAATTTGGGTATTGGGTCTAACTCAATCCTAAAAGCTAGCTCATAGGATGAGAACTACCCTCTACCTTATATACTTTTGATTGGTCACATCTCTAGTCAATGTGGGACTTTTAACACACTCTCTCACACTGGAGCGTGAATGAATACAGGTGGCCCACGGGACTTATTAACACCCTTTCGCACTCAATGCGGAAGAATATGGGTGGCCAATGGAACTTATTAACACACCCCTTCACGCTCAAGAATGGAGTGTGGGTGAATCCAGGTGGCCCGTGAGACTTGTAGAACACCCCCACACTCATGAATGGAGCATGGACAACATGGGTGACCCAACAAGGATCCAGGATAGACTCTGATACCAACTTAAATTTGGGTATTGAGCCTAACTCAATCCTAAAAGCTAGCTCATAAGATGGGGATTATCCTCCCCCTTGTATACTTTTGATTGGCCATATCTCTAGTCAATGTGGGGCTTTTAACAAATACCAACAATTACATTTAAAACCATAGTACCATACTCATAAATCATAATGACATCACAAAGAAACAGACACATGTAAATTCAGGTTCCAACACAATTAAACAAAGCAACTAGATAGCAAACTTCAAGTTCCTATCCATCACATCTTCAAGAGGGGGGGTGATGGCCTCACATTGGCAGCATTCCCTTTAACAGCTCCCATTGCGTTTTCAGCCATTAGAGGTCGAAGAAGATGAAGATTAAGATGACCAAAATTTGCAAAAGAATTTGAACAAAGGATGAAGGTCGCCAGAGAAAACCAGGTTCGTCAAAGAAGGGTGGGGGTTGCCGGAAATAGGATGGGGGTCGTCGGAGTACAGCTCTCCTCTCTTCTCTCTCGTCGTTTCTCTCTGTTTAGGTTCAAGGTAGTGCAAGCAAATGAAGATGGCTGATGTTTTGTTTTAGGGTTTTCAAAATATAACCCCTTAGGGCTGAAACACCGAACATACCCTTTAAAAAAAGGGTCATAACATTGAACCAGAAGGGCATTGCAGGCAGGAAGCAATAACAGCCATAGCGCCACTATTTGCCACTCCTACTCCAACACAAATAGTGCCGCTATTGCCACGACCTGAGGCATCCTGCTACAAGCCCCTCCATTGGGCCACCCAACCGCTCCGTTGCAACGCCGCTATTGACTACTATGACTAGTATAAGAGGAAGGTTCAAAAGTAACAACAATGCATTATGTTCAAAATGATACCTTCCAATGGGGTGAGTAGTACCCTTTTCCATAGCTGCAGCAACAGCAAGAGCTTCTTTTTCACAGGTAGGAATGCAACAGGAAGAAATATTTGACTCATTTCTAACATGATGACCATAAATGGGCTCAATTGCTTTGAATACAAGTCCACCAGTCGTTAATGTCCCTGTTTTATCAAATGCAATAGTATGACAAGAAGCTAGAGCATCAAGAACATGCCCACCTTTGAGTAATATCCCCTGCAAATTGAGATAACTGTCACCCACAATAAAGAAGCATCACATGCTAAAATTTTGGAAAATTTTGAATAACTTTCTACTTCACTCATCCCAGTAAACCTAAACCATGTGAAGGAATTAAATCACAGGATCAAGATAATCAAATTATTCCATTTAATTCAGCATATTGACATATCTGATCAAGAATCTATAATCAAGCAGTAAAAATTAGTTTGACCATCTTGAAGACAACAGTTGTTTATCAACCATGTTCATGGCTTAGTTTCTCCTCAATCACAAGTCTGATAAGTATTCAGTTCATATTTGGTGCTTAAAGTTAAATTAGTACTTAGAATGATGTGGGCAGAGAAACTGGTATTAGAAAGAACACAAAATACTCCATGTACAATTCACAAAACACATCACATGACAGTTAATTGAAAATTTAGAAGTTCTTTCCTCTTTCTAGAAATAAATAAATAGAAATTTAGATGCTAACATCAGCATACCCTATCTGATTAAGATTTTGTAACTTCATTTACAAGGATATCACTTCTTATCAATAAGTTTAGGAAACTATAACTATGCAATAGATCTGAGTGTAATATGAGAGTAAATACCAGCAGATTTTTCAAGGGGCATGGGATTATAATTCTTGAAAATATACTATTCCATACAAAAATGAGAAAATCATATTGATGGTGCAAATACTGCATTGAAACACTAGGATTGCACTTGGATTCTAGCAAAAGGGAAAACTATAAGATTCAAAAAACAATTTCATATATGATGCTAAAACTTGGAACATATTCTGACAAGTATTTAGATACTCTAGGTATGCTGACTGGTACCTTTCTGGCACAGGAGCTGATTGCTGTAGCATATGCCAATGGGGCCACAGCCAAGGCACAAGGGGATGCTGCCACCATAAGCCCTAAGGCTCTGTAAATTGAACCTCTGCAAGCTACATCAATCAAACACTGAATAAGATGAAATATGAAAGTTACATCAAATATGGATATGCAACTACATATTTTTACCTTTTTAGGATCCTACAGCCTTTAAAAAATTGAAGAAAACAGAGACATTGAGCACTTTATAAAATTGGTGAAATGACTAGTCTATAGCTTGACATTAATAAATATGAGCTTCACAAGACTTTGGTACCACTTTGCAATCATGATACACCCTTTGCCCGAGTCTATCAAAGGCCAAAAAAAAACCAAGGGCTATGCCCATAGGGCTGAAGGAGCAAGAAGAAGACAAAAGAGGCTGTTAATAAATCATAACCTGAATAGCTGGCACAATATGAATGGGAATGGATAAGTGAGTGACTCAGGCATTACCACAAGAAGTTGGATAAACACGAGGGAGAGTAGTGAGAATGGCATAGGAAAGAATTAAGAAATGGTGCAGTTTTGGGAAGCATTGATATATTCTGTGTATCTGCAGAACCTCACTTGTCAATTGTAATTTTTGTTTTTTTTTTTCCCTGCACTTCCTCTGTGATGTCAGTCTAAGTAGGGGGTGCTTTGTTCCTAACAGGTGATGTTCTGAAAAGGAGTATATGGACTGGTAAGGCACTTGATCGTAAGATCGCATGATCTTGCGAGTATGATCGTAAGATCGCATGATTATTAAAGGAAAGGTGTACATGGCATATCAAATGATTATTAAAGGAACAAAGTATGTTCCTAACATGATCTTCCTAACATTATTTCTACTTAAATTCCAAGTTTCTATCAAATGATTATTAAAGGAAAGGTGTACATGGCATATCTGACCTTACAAACAACAGATTAGTAAATAAATTCTAAAAAATTATATTATACAGCACTACTAGAGCAAACAAATTAAGAAATTACCAGATGTACTAAATAATGGCCACTTAAATACAAGTGGTCCAATAACAGCAATAGCAACTGACAACACCACAACAACTTTGCTATAACGTTCACCAAATTCATCCAGCCACCTTTGAAGTTTGGGTTTGTTTGATTGTGCCTCTTCAGTCAACTGAACAATCCTGCTGAGAGTGGATTCCTTCCAAGTTTTTGTAACCTGCAATAAAGTTTGTAATATGTTGCAAGTTTCCAACTAAGTCACACTTTAAACAAGACAAGCACCTATTCAAAAGCAAGTGTTGAACAAAACAAACTATTACTGACAAACTAGCACTAGCATCCACAATCTATAGCAACCTATCCATACAAATCTAAATTCCACCAACTCAAATTATCATCACAACCACCACCTACAACCTTAGAACTTGAAGTTTACAATCATACTCCTGAAATAAAACTAAAAAAAAGTCAAAAGGGTAATAATAAGATTAATTATTACTCAGCCACTGCCACCTTGTTAGTAGTACTACTTCTTCCCAGCCATTAACGCCATCACTGCGACCTTGTTCTCCTATGATAAGAACCTTGGAAGAATCACACCATAAAAGCCATTGTAGTTGGAAAGCTCAAGGTCCTACAAACCACACACTACTTCTCATACTTCCAATGTGGACTCAAGTCTCATATCTTGCAATTGGATCCAATTATGCAAACAATATAATCCATCACTGTCATGACATGTCACCACCAATGTTGTCAAAATCGCGAGTATGATCGTAAGATCGCATGATCTTGCGATTCTTCAGCAATGGGGCGATCCACGAGTGATTGAAAATCGCAAATGGAGAAGATTGCTCATGGATCGTCGATTTTACCTGCAAACTCGTTGGATCGTGACACGTTTCAATCCTGGTCTCCATGTCATGGGCATGGGTCGGGTTCCTTGACCTGGTTTCAAAAAATCACATTTTCAAGGGAACGAACCACACCCTTGTCTCTTCAAGCACTCCTGCGACCTCTTCCAAACCTTTTTCACACCCACCTAAGCTTCTTCCTCCTCCCATCGTAACTTCATCTGTGTTTCGTGGCTTCTTCGTCTCTCTAGCTCTGTTCGTGACTTCTTCATCTCTTCAGCTCTGTTTTGAGGCTTCTTCTTCATCTCTTAAGCTTTCTTTTGTGATTTCTTCATCTCTCCGGAGCTTGAAAATGAACTCCCTTGCCCCATTGTTGTGCGTTGCAATTGGTGGGTTGTTAACCCATCTCTAATGACAACGTGAAGCCATCTCCAAGGACGACGTGAGCTGCGATGCTCTGTTTCAAAGACACTTGAGTTGTGGTGCTCTGTTTTGAAAACACCAAACCAACTCCCATCTTCAGCTCTATTCTATTTGATTCTTTTCTTCCCTTTGGTCTCTGTTTATTTAGAAAAATGGCTTTGAATACTGGTGGTAGAACTCAGACAGTTAGGAACAACGGGAATGGGGTTGATAATCCTAGTGGTGCGTCTCAGGTTCTTGCAACTGAAACAAGTGGAAAAACTCAAAGGAATGTTGTTGGGATGAGGACTAATACTGCATGGAAATATGATGTTTCGATTGGAGGGGATTCAAGAAGAATTATGTGCAAGTTCTATCAAAAAGAATCTAGTGGAGGTGCTTATCATTTCAAACATCATCTAGCAGGGACAAAGAAAGATGCTAGTGTTTGCAAATCGGTGCCGGATGAGGTTTGGAAGGAAATGTGGGGCATTGTCCTTGGGTTGCAAGAAAAGCTTGTCAAGAAGACAAAAGAATTTGAAGTTGAAGATGGTGTTGGAAGTGCTGAAGATTTGGGAAAGAGAAAAAGGCAAGAGGAAGGCACACCTGCAACTCTTTTCAAGATAAGGGGAGCAAGCAAACAACAAACAATTAATTCTATTTTCAAGAAGGATTTGAGGAGGATGAGTGCCTAGACATTGCTTCTTTCTTCTACAACAATGTTATTCCTTTTCATGCCGAAAAGAGTGAAGAATTCATTAAAATGTTTGATACCATTGCAAGACATGGGATTGGACTTAAACCACCATCCTATCATGAAATTCGAGTGAAATATTTGAAGAAGGTTGAAACAACAAGGACATTGTGCTGAAACACAAAAGACTTTGGGAGCAAGACGGCTGCACTATAATGATAGATGGATGGACTGATCGGAGGAGGAGGACTATACTTAATTTTCTGGTAAAAGTCCTATGGGAACTATTTTCCTAAAGTCCATTGATGCTTCTGATGTTTGCAAGACAGCTGATAAAATATTCAAGATGATGGATGAGATTGTAAAGGAGGTTGGAGAGGCAAATGTGGTCCAAATAGTCATTGATAATGCTGCTAATTACAAGGCAGCAGGGGATTTGTTTATGGAGAAGAGAAAAAGAATTTCCTGCACATCTTGTACAGCTCACTGCATTAATCTAATGCTTGAAGATTTTGAGGAAAAAAAATACCTCTCCACAAAGACACCATTGCAAGTGGTGAGAAGGTTACAACTCAAATATATTCAAGGACTAGTCTCATATCATTATTGCATCAGTTTACTAAGGGAGGTGATTTGATTAGACTTGCCATGCCTCGTTTTGCTACCTCTTATCTTACTTTGGGGTGCCTAAATGACAATAAGGGAGACCTAACAAGAATGTTCGCATCAAATGAGTGGAAAGGCAGCCAAATGGCAAAGACAGCCGATGGGAAGCTTGTTGAGAATTTAATTATTGATAAGGAGTTTTGGAAAGTTGTCTTGGATTGCTTAAGGGGTGCATATCTCGTAATTAGAGTGCTGTGTTTGGTAGATTCGGAAGAGAAACCAGTCATGGGATTCATATATGAAGAAATGGATAGAGCAAACAAGAAGATACAAAGTAACTTCAAAAATATTTAGAGGAGGTACACAATATCTTCAGCTTCATATACACTAATTGAGTTTTGTATCTTACTATTTAATTGGGAACTAATTCAATATTTATTCTATGTTTGCTTTCTTTAATTACATGCCTTTATGGGAAATACTTGATAAAAGATGAAATCGATAGTTGCATAAACCTCTACATGCTACAGGCTACTACCTTACTCCAATGCTACATTATGATGAAGGTTTTAAGGTAGATGTTGAGGTGAAGTATGGTCTATATGATTGCTTACAAAGAATGATTAGAGATATGGATGAAGTCAATAAAGATCGATGGCCAGCTTGAATTTTTCAAAAGTAGGAAGTTTTTTTGGTTCAGAGATAGCTACATGTGGCCTTAAAAACAAAACACCAGCCCAATGGTGGGAATCCTATGGTGATGAGCACCAGGAGTTGCAGAAATTTGCTATTCGTGTATTGAGCTTAACATATAGCTCAAGTGGTTGTGAAAGGAATTGAAGTGGTTTTAAGATGGTAAGCATAAGATTTAATCTTGAACTTTAAATTGTTGGTCACTAAATGAAGTAATTATTTACTGTAGTTGTTCAACTCAAATTGTTAGTGACTTAGTCTTGTAATTTTTATTTTAGGTTCACACCAAGAAAAGAAACCATTTAAAGCAAAATACCATGAATGATGTAGTATTTGTGATGGCCAACTCAAAGCTAGAAAAGAAGAAACAATCTAGGAAACAACCAACCTATGACATTGAGGATATTTGTTCCGATGATGATTGGATTGTTGAAGAGAAGGAAGATGTGTCTGAGTTGGAATTAGATGAGGACAATGTCATTGTAATTGACAAACAAGGTAGTGGTGCTGCTACAAGTGCACCAAATGATGATTTAGAGGTTCCTCTTCATGGTGATAGTGAAGATGCTGCAGCAAGTACAATTGATATGAATGATGATTTAGTGGATGACTTGACATATCCTGATTGGGACAACTTGCAGGATATACTGTAATAGTAATTTAGTACACTAATTTGCACATAGACACATGGCTATTTTGGGTTTGCTGATATTTTTTGGGTATTTAGTACAACTAACAGTAGCATTAGTACACTATTTTTGTTGCATATACATAGCCTGTGACACAGACTATTCTTTTTTTGTCAAACAGCCTTGTGTTCTTATTGCAATTGTATTTAAATATATGACTACTAAAACTTTTATGGTATGATAATGTTATATTTCTTGTTCAATATTATTTTCTATGCTTAGGTATAAATTTAAATATAATTTTATGTTTAGTAGGATCTTACGAACCTCCGATTTACAATTTTTCAACCCCCCTGGATCCCATGCAAGATCTTGATTTTTACAAGATTGGCCACCACCTTGACCTCACCATACCATATCCATCACCACCCAGCCACAACTACAATGATTGTGATTGCCTTTTCTGTTGTGAACATTATTACAACTTTTTCCAATGTAAATATAAATGAAAAACTTTGAAATTTAATGTAATTGTAATAAAAAAAAATTGCTAAAATATGCAAACATAATATACAATTCAAGTAACAAACCTTCACAATTATCCTCCCATCTAAGTTCCTTGCACCACCGGGAATTCTGTCTCCAACTTTGGCCTCCAAAGGTTTGACTTCCCCTGTCAAGTGCTCAATGGTAATTGTGGCATTGCCTTGGAATACTTCACAATCTACTGGCACAGACTAGTCACAATACCATCCGCATTATACTTTAATAGTCTGCTGTATAAAACTTGAAACTCCAAATCGTGCATGTATGAGTCTGTACTGTGCATTAGAATATACTCTAACTCAAGGTTTGAATGAAAATCATACTGTTTTTTCTTTTAGGTTTTCGCCCTTTTAGGAGGAGAGGAGGATGGGGTAATGTATAAGAATTTTTTATTAAGAAAGGAGACATAGAACATGAGAACTGGGAATGTCTTAAAACAGCAAAAGAAAAAGGAGATACATATAAATTTTTTAAAAAATTAGAAAATAATATTGCAAGGGAGCTTACTGAAAACAAATACTGAAATGTGTGAGAATATTTGAAGGCAGTCTTTGCAAAACAAAATTTTAGATTTCTGATAGTAATGTTTTCAGATCACAGTGATGTATGAAATATAAAATAACAAAAAGGCAGTGATCCATATGTTGTTAGATTCATTATAATCTCCTGTGCCTACTTATTAATGCCATGAAAAACATTTATACTACCAAATTGATGTTGTAGCTTAATTTGACTGCACGCTATACTTGATATACTAGTATGTACCAAAGAAAGATAATATCTAAAGCCCATTGTTTGAAAAATTTCAAAAGTTTATGGCTTCAATGTGTTTGGCTTCCCTACAGATCACTTACTGAGCATACAAATGAATGGTAAAAATTTAGTATGCGAATTTGAAATAAATGATTTATATTCAAGTACAATAAAATTGCCAATCAAAAGCTTCTCAGCAGAGAAAACTGAATTGCTATTCAATGTACACAAACTGTTAATTATAATTTGAATATTTTCTCAATCTTTGGATAACAATAATGCTGTATAAAATTTTTTGAATCATAATACATTTATTTTAATTATTTATTTATAATGTAGAAAAGCAACAAACCATATACACAAAGGTTAAATATGTCCAAACCACCAAAACGACAGCCAAGATTTAACCTTCTAGAATTTGAAGAAAATGAGTTATGCTGAACCAATTTAACTTTCAAAACTATAGCACGGCAACAAATCTTTTATTTTCTATCTATCTATCATCTACTAAAACTCACCTCACCAGCACCAACCAGAATATACGATCCCACAGTGACATCATGTACAGGAACCCTCTTGTAAGCCAAGTCAAGTGTATTGGGAAGTTCATCCTCATCGGTATCCAGAACAAGCGCAAAATCAGGATTATTTTCTTTCAACTCTTTAACATCAACCATCGATTTGCTGGTGAAATACTCTTCAGCTGCAGAAACCATTAACCCAAGCAAATCAAGCACACTGCAGAACAGTTAACCATGAAGTAGCCTTGCTTAGTGAAACCAATTTCAACAAACGTGAGAGTCCAATTACATGCTAACCTATATGAGCGAGATTAAACATGGCAAGAAGCAACCCTCCTTCCAAAGAGTTTCCCATAAACATTGACGCAAAAGCCGCCATTGCCATTAGCACATGTATGTTCACCTTTCCACTACTAATCTCAACAAGAGCATCAAGTGATGCAGAAACCTAATACAAACACACGCGCGCACACAGTTGAGTGTAATAATAGTGAGAAAGAGAATGGAGCGAGAGATTGTTTGGTAATTCGTACCCCAACCAAAGGAAAAGCGACGAAGATGAGAGAGTTTTGAAACGGCTTGACTAAGGGCTTGGGCAAGGTATGAGGACAAATGGCAGCGGCTACAAATAAAGCAGTGGAGAAGCAGCATAGATGCAAATGCTCTCTGAGCATGTCTGCTAAGTCCATCCATTTGGTGGCTTTGGCGAACCCTAAAACCGCTCTTTGCGGACCGGTAAGATTAGCGCCGTCGATGTTGTGCGAGTGGTGGTGATGATGATGGTGATGGCGATGGTCGTGGTGGTGGTGATGATGATGGTGATGGCGATGGTCGTGGTGGTGGTGGTGTTTAGAGGTGGAATCAGCGACGCAACGAAGTCTGTGTTGATGGAGAATGAGGAATTTAGAGGAGTATAAAGGTTTGATTGAGATTGGGGGCGGGCGAAGGAGGAGGTTGGAGGATCGGGTTCTTGTAGGTGTGGGGTGAATAGGAAGAAGTGAATGGGTAGAGACTGCTTCCATCTTGTGATTGGAACTTGGAGGAGGGGCTTCAGGCCATTTTTTAATCAAGGGAGACGGGGAGAGAGAGAGAATCAGAGTCGAGTTCGGGCGCTATCGAGTGAAAAATGTCGTCGTCACGCCATCCCCACCACATAGTGTGCTCATTCCAATAGTTTGGGCACCCTGCTCGTGGGACCGTGTAAATTCGTAATTGGTAATCTCTCACTCTCAGTTTATTTTTAAAAAATGTTAGATTAAATAACCACAGAATATAAGAGTATATTTATTTGGTTAAAAAATAGTATAATTTAAAAAATAAGTATTATCTTAATTTTAAAAATTAAATATTATCTTAAATTTATTAAAACTTAGAAACAAACAAAAAGTAAGATCTTTACAATAAAAAATACAAGTGCAAAGTAAACAAATACAAAATGAATTAAATAAGTTAGTTTACGCTTAATTACAATTTTATTCCTCGACTTTAGTCCTTAAACTAATTAATTTGTTAATATTTGGTCTATCAACTTTTAATTTTACAATTTTAGTTTTTAAACTATTCTATTTATTGACATATTCAATCATCTAGTTATTATTTTTTTAATTGATAGAATAAAATTATATCATACGTCAATCTATAACAAAATATTTTAATATAATATTTATATTATTATTTCTATAAATCAATTTTTTTTATAATATAATAACCATGAATGTTTATAAAAAATGATAATAGAAAATATTGTTAATTTGACAAAAAAAAACATAGAAAGAGGGACCAAATGTGTAAAAATTTTGGGATTAAAATTCCGCAATTTAAAATTAAGAGACCAAGTCTTAATAACTCATAGTTGATCAAAATCGTTTAAAATGATCATAATATTTATTTCTTAATCATTAGTCCAATTAAGACTTCTACTTCAGCGAGCAATATAATGCTTAAAAATTGTTGAATGACGACATACAGAACAAAGTCACTCATCATCTAACAGAAAAAAAAAATGTCAAAATGTTTTATTATTTAATTTTTAGTTTAATTACAAAACTGTTTCTAAAATTTTATATAAAAAAACACTAAAATATTTTTTTATTTTCTGTTTTCATTTTATATTTTTAATTTTTCTATACAAAATTATAAAAACAACAAACAAAATAACAATTTTATAATTAAAACTAAAAAAACAAAAAACGTTTCTAAATCCAATCAAAGTCTTATTTCTCTATCTCTCTTCTCATATTTATTACATCATTCATCTTATGCTCCCCTCTTTGTACAACATCCGGATATTATTTTTCATAAAAAAAAAAGTGAAAATATGGAATGTTGAGTTTTTAAAAAAAATGTTTAAATATAAGAATGAAAGACTAAATAGATTTCACTAGTCACTATTTTAATTTTTGCTCATCCCTTACCTGGAGAGGTCATAATATGTACCTGAACCATCAAATGTTTCAATTGTATAGCATTTGCAAAATATGGTGTAAACTTGAAAAATTAAAGAATGGATTAGTAAATATTCTTAAACTTACAACAACAATTTAATTTCAACCCTGAATTCTTCAGGGGAAAGATGATATTATCTATATATGCCAATCATTCAGAATACAACAGATGAAGGTTCGGATTCAATGCTGGTTCTCATTCATCCTTCCCCTTTCCTTTTCCTTCAGAGACTTTGGCGCCATCATATGCGGAAAGAAAGAAGGTACTTTGATTTTTCTGCAAAAACCTGCAACGAGTTCATGTATCAGACCAACAGCAGCAAAATCCATAAAGAAACATAACAGAAAATAAACTTCACACTAATGAACCTGACAGGAAAAAAAAATGCATTCCCCAAACAAAAAGGGGGAGAAATATAAGTGGATTATGTTGGGGAAAATACATATTTTAATTTATTCACTTCAGCATCATACATGTCATCACCCTAGACATATATATCAATAAGCAAATGGGGATAAAGTAATATCTCTGATAAAGTAATATCTCTGATATTATGTTCCAAATCCTTGCAATCTGGAGAAGCAACACCTGTGCATCCTGTACAGATGTGGACCTTTATGCATGTACGTCATGAATTGTTTGTTACATTCTTTCTTTTTATCACAGAATGAGAACACAAATTGTTAATAGATCATCACGAAATAATTTGTAATGTTGAAACATTGTTTTTCATTTTCAGGATTGCAAGGCAGTAAAAGCCTCTGCTAATTGATACCCGAGACTGACCTCTCCCTAAAAAATAAAGATAATACCAGAGTACGTACTTAAAAAATAGAAATGCATACATGGCTGGTAATTTACATAAATGATTGTGCAATCATAAGCTTAATAATAATGTGTTTTCCAGGATGACTATGCATCAAAACTCTCTAAATAATAATAATGTGATTTCAAAATACGCATTCAGGACAATAGTATCTGATTTCTAAATATAATGAGTTAGGCTTTGGTTTTTACTTGAGAAAGTCAAGTAATTTCTGCTGCAACCGATTCAATGTTTCCTCTTCAATATTTACATATGCCAAAAGCTCAGGTAACTTAACTGCAAGCACAAGCAAAAATAATAATAATAATAATAATAATAACAATAATAATCAATTATTTCTTTGCAGAATATAATAATATAAAATCCATCAGGTATATGGATCATGGATAATTTTCAAAAAAATAATTATTTATGCTATACCAACAATGTTTCTAACAATATTCCATCATTGTAGACTAAAATATACAAATTAAAAATAACATTAAGATAGGAACCCGAAACCAAATCCTTGCAACCAGCCAAGAAACATTATAATAAGAGGATGTAAAATTTTTCAAGTAAAACAAAACTTCACGTAACTTCAGAATGAGTAATCACCGAGAATTTTTAATTATTTAGCAGATATCACATTAACAAAATCAAAAGTTAAAATCCATATTCTTGCAACTAGCCATGAAACATTAAATGTAAAGAAATGTCAATTTTTCATACTTACATCAAACAAAGCTGACAAAGCATTCTTTTAACCGGGTCAAAAGAGCCCAGAAAATGCAAGGATTAGGGGGAAAACATCCCAACACAGAATTGCAAGCAGTCAAGCAGAGGTGTGCAGGCACACAATATACTCCTTTCAAGCACATACTTAGAAGCAGCAAAAAGTGATGGACATACCAAAGAGGCGTAATAAATGTTCAGCTCCATATATGGTAGATGGAGATACACTATCTGCAACTGCTTCACTATATTGCTTGCGTTCCTTTTTGTATAAGAGCATCATAGGCAATGCTTTATCAAAATAACATCTTATTCCATTCAAAATTTCTCCTATTGAATCAGTGGCCCTGAACCACAAACATTGTACATGAATTCAACATTAGTATAAATAAGGCATCCACAGCTCATATCTAATATCTACAACTAATCTACAAGATGAATCAATAGCAAAAATAGAAAGCCAGAGTAGAAAAAAAGAGAGGATATGATTTTTCAAAATATCAATATTTTCTTACACGCCATCCTTCTTTGATTTGTATTCAAGGTACTTTGTCAGGATTTCATCGACAGTTGGTGCGCGAGGAAGTTTTACAAGCTGCAGGAATTAATATCAAGTATCAACACTTCAACACATTATGAGCTGACTCATGCATTAAATTAGGTTGTAATAAAGTGATAATTAAACAACAAAAAGGTTATACAATCAATCATTGCATTAGAAGCAACACAATGCCACAAAAAACTTTGTAAGTAGAAAATATAACCATGAATATGCATTGTAGAGACATGGGGGGGGGGGGGGGGGGTAGCACTCATAATGAATTTGAGAATAATAATTCTCCCTAATTCACACAGAATATAAATAAAGTGAATTATTTTCATTTCAATGAAAGATAGATAGCACAAACAGGAAGAACTAAGCATATAGCATTGTGAGGCAAGGAAACCTACACAAAAGCAGGCAATTTGAGACGACACTCACAGGTTATCCACAAGAGTTCAGAAGACACCAAAGCTGGTGAATGTGAGAATAAAATCATTGTCACATATAACTTCCCAATCATTAATTTTCAAATCAACAGTTACTATTTTGCACAATTGCATTTTATCCTCTAAAGTGGACTCTACACTTTAGAGAAGCCTAATCAGATAACAAAGAGAACCACACCATCAAAGGTAGTCGTTCCAGACTCATTGGAGAGTCTAAGGCTATTAGAAAATAAGGGGCTTAACTAAACTCAAAAGCTAACTTATGAGTTAAGGGTTGCCAAAGCTTTATAAGGAGTATAGATGTGAGACTTATCTCAACATCGTAACACAACCCCCTCACGATCAAGACTGACATCTGGTGCATAAAGTTAGCAGGACTAGACATCTGTAGGTGGTCCAACATTTAAGACAGAGGTCAGGTCTGATACCATATTAAAAAACGGGAGGCCTAACTCAACCCAAAAGCTAACTCATGAGTTAAAGCTTGCCTCAAGCTTTATAAAGAGTATACATGTCATATTTCTAGCCGATATGAGACTTATCTCAACATCTTAACAAAGGCATTGTCAAGGCCACACCAAAAATCTTATATAGGCCACAAGTTTCCCTGATAAGATCGAATTTGACCACCATAAGACAAATGGCCTTGATAAAATCAGAGTAAGAGAAACTCTCACAGATAAACTCCTAATTTTATTCAAATTCAACTTGATTTGATTTGCATTACATTGAGTCCCTATTTTTAAGCTTTATAAACTATTGGAATCCTAAAGCAAGTAAATTTTCACTAATACTCTCGTTATATTCCACTAAATATTCCCACTAACAATTATTAACCTCCCTAACTCTTAAATGACCCCACTAGCATTGAAATAAAATCCATGAACCTTAACAATGACTTTGCACCTCTCAAAAACATTAAAATTCCACAAAAGACATTAAAAAATCACTCTAAAAAAATCCACCAAAAAAATACATAAGAAAATTACATAGGAACCTGAAGACTGATTTTATTGTTTGAATGGAATTGAAATAAAATAGGAGGAAAGCATTCTCTGCCTCCTCCAAGGTTTTTCCCTTCCTAAAGGATTTCTCCTTTCACAACCATGTCATTTCTTTCTCTGAAATGAAACAAGGCAAAAGGCCTCCTTTTCCCCCATGACCTGCACCCCCACCCTCCTCAACATTTAACTAGTTTGCTCCAATTAACCATAGTCCACGGTCCACCTAACTAATTTTCCAATTCCTAACACAATCAGATAGCTTCAATTTGCTGGGTAGCATGTTAAATTGTACTACCAAAATATTATCATTTAATTTCAAGGGAGAGGAAAATGACTTAATACGAGGTTTTCACACTATTTATGATATAACTTAAAATGAAACATAACATGCATAAAATCTAATCCTAGAAATGTGCATTTAAGCATCTAAGAGAGCATAACAATTGGAAAGAATGAATTTAATAGTTTCCATGTACCTTATCCTGCTGAGTAACAAAGTCCCAATCATCAACAAGTTGTTTCTTTAATGTTGCTGGAATTTGAATCTTGACAAGCTTTTCAACAGACCCGCTGCCCTTCTATTAATTAGAAAACCATTCTTTAGTAGAATATTATCAATTAAAAGGGTAGTAGTGAAAAAAATGAGAAATTCCAATCAAACAAACAGGAAGGTGTTTCCATTCTTAAGGAAACAAAGAAGAAAGATGAAAAGTCAATTTCTTCAGCTTCAGCAACTCCTTTAAAACACCTGATACTTATAATGGTATTTTGTTGTATCATATGAAATGTGAAATGAAAACAGGCAAGCAAAGCCAGAAATACAATCAAACCACAATAACCAAACCTCAACTCCTGCGTCATTCTTTCGTTTCTTCCCTTTTGCCACTGCAAAGTTTGACATATTTGACTTATTAGTAAATACAAGTTGTAATATGGCAGGCAAATATAGCAAACACTCCATGTCCAATTTGTTACCCACCGCACTTAAATGCAGAGAGTAGGGACCAAGGAAAACAAGACCATGGAGGGGCTTCATTATAAAATATAAAAATATAAATATTTGGCAAGTATGGCATGGCCTAAACAAAAATTGAGATGGCCAAAAGCCTCACTAGAGATTTCAAATATAAAATACAAATTTTACAATATATATATAACAAGAAATGCATATAACTACAAATAATTAACAATTGATGAAGCCAAACACCTTAAATTTATGTTAGAAGAGGGTTAAAGAAAAATTCATACAATTATATTAAATAAATTAAGATGTAATATATTATAAACAGGCTGGTTTGAATTGGATATTTTTCATTTAGACATGGCCCAAGTACTTTTTTGGTTAAAAAAGTGAGGGCCGAAATGGGATTTTTTCAGGGTCAGGGCTTGGCAGGCCTTGATCCCAATGATGCCCTTTAATGAATGGTAAAAGGCTTTATTAATCTGAAAAATATATCTAGTTAACAAACTGTTAACCCTAATTGCATTGAGATTATTGACTCGTTTGACTGTCATGAAGGATATAAATATAGTACATAGCTAAGAATGATCGTCGGTAGATTACAATACTAAATGCTACAATCAGGTAGTATATAATAAGCAGGAATGTGGGTAGCCATTCAGTAGGAGATTAAATCTAAAAGAAGAGAAAACCTTGAAACTTGCATCTTTTACCCAAAATGCTCTAAATTATATTCTTGACACAATTCTTACAAGTGGGATCTACTATCTAAATATTTAAAACACAATTGAAACTCATCATAGAGATTATGAGAAAAATATCTATATCAATATGACTATCTCTACATCTACATAGATATATAATACATGCAAAAAGAAGAATGAAAGATGAAATTTAATGAATACCATTATTCTTGATATCCTCTTTATCCACTTTGGCATCTGCATAATCCAAAGCAAATGGAAAATTGTCAAGCTAACCAAAAAAAGTATTCAAAGGATAATCTTTCCAAGCCCAACAGTTCAGGAAAAAGAGCAAAATAAGGAATGGGTGCCTGTGAAATTGTACATGCATATTGTCAGGTATTTAAAACAAAGTAAAACTAATTTAAATAGAAAAACTTACAGCAGAGGTGGCATAAACAATTTCAAAAGGACATGATAAAATGTTTGTGCTTACATGGAAGGTCCAGAATTAATTTGGTTCAAAGGTAAGTAACACATTTCCCCACCAAGTTTTGAAAGAAATCAAGAATACTTGTTAATGTTATCAACACATGCTCTACGTCTTATAGTATATACTCACACCACCACTTTTCATCCAAGCAATAGGTAAGTATAGATTTTTTATCTCATACAGTCATACCCCTTTTCCTTTTGAACAATCCATATATCCTCTTCCTAATAAAAGCGTAACTACGTTCAAAACAAAATATCAACCAAAATCTATGATGCACAGATACAATGTATATCAGATACGATACGTGTATCAGATACGGTATGTGTATCAGATACAGTACATATCTGATATTGCGATGTGGCAATTGTTAAAATGTATAGGATATAATACGTGTGGAATACCCATCTAGATTTGCATAAATTTCATAAAACAAAGACTTCAAAGTTGCAATCATATAGCAAATCCGAATTAAAAATATGATTTTTGACCACAACTAAGACAAAACTAAAATTTTGAATGATTGTCTTCATAATTATCTATGTATTTCTTGTAATCTTTTTAAGAGCTTAGATACTCAATGAAGAAGTATCGGTGAAGTATCCAATAGAAGTATCAGTGCTTCATTCCTAAATTTTAGAGCTCAGTTGATAAAAGCCCTTTGAAGACCTCATTAGTCATTATTACTCATCACTTATTGAAAACATAAAACTAAGTAACTGATGACAAAGGTAGAACATAAAACTAATATGGTCTCACTTCCATGCAAAGAATTTAAAGTAAATTCTACCTAGCCCCTGCCACAGTACCACTTAAAATTCCCCTAAAGAAACCAGCAAAAATGGAAACTTTCAGGTGGCTACAAATGTTACTTAAATATATCAAAGATAGGTAAAATCCATGAGTAAAAAGAGGTTCAATTCAATAATTGAATGCATAATCCAAATATTCTAGAGAGTAATGAAAAGGGAACATTTTATATTATATTGTCAAACACGCTTACCAAAATAGGTTCATTATGCACAAACTAGATAAGCAAAATATTACAGAAATTGTCATAATCACAATCACCATTTGAAAGAAAGCATTAATTACCCATAGAACCTTTGGCCTTTGCCTGAGTTGAACGCCCAGATTTAACATTTTTGTCTACATTTAGCTTTTTGTCTAGGGCCAGCTGTTTCAAGACATTCTCTTCAGTATGCTTCATTAGACGGTCCTCACCTACCCATTCGTCCCAACTGTTGGAAATATGTTGAATCCATGATAATGATTCTGTGTAACCTTTTTACATGTAATGATGTAATAATAATCATTTATAGAACATTTATGGCAAAGCAAGCCATCATGAAGATGATTCTCTCTAAGATCTATATATCAATTATTACAACAGCCCTAAAAACAAGTTGTTATACAAGTTCCAACAAGCACCTTATACACCACTTTCATTGCCACTTAAAATGAGAATTTGACTTTGGAAATTTTCCAATTCCAAGTATTAACTTTTCTTCTTGATTTTTCTTTTACCAATTTTGAGTCACACAAGAACAACTGTAGAATTTCAGAAGACTTATTGTAAACTGAAATATTGGAGCACCACCATTAAGATGTTGCCATTTGTACATCCATTACTTGAAATGAAACAAAACAAAGGAAAGATAAGAAACTTACTTTTTATTCCAGCCCTGCAAAAAACCAAGTAACCAAAAGTCAGTAGCATATCCAAGAATGACTAGAAATTTTCAAATCTTAACATTTTCGGCAATTTCAAATTTATTATGCTTAAACATTAATCTGAAAAGTTAAAATCAAGGAACCCTAAAGTAAAGACGTAACAGATAGAAACAAATAAGTACTTTATACATGATCCAAGAACAAAGAAATATTATGGTTGAACTCACAAGGTAGTGAACAAAGTATCTCCATTCTTTCTTTCTGAACTCAGCCTTTTGCACCTGGCAATCAAAGCACGCAGTAAATTAGATGACAGTTACAAAAGGACAAAGGAAGCGGGTGGATAATGAAATAAAACACACTCTGTCCAGACAGTGATTAATTACTATTATTATTTACTACAAAACCTTACATTAGCAACGTAACAGGGAAAAAAAAACAAATTGAAAAATTCCTAAAAGCACTCTCAAGTCCGCATCTTACACCCTAAATTCTATAAATGAGAGCAAAAGTGAATATAACAATTCCAGAAGCAGACATTAAATCAACCATACATTATATAAATTATATGTCGCCATACGATAAAATCACCACTTAAATTGTATAGATTGAATGAAACAAGAGAAACCAGGGAAAATTATGAGAAACCATAAAAGGCCATTCAAAGTTAATCCATAACAAGAAAACCTGTTTAAGTCACAATTCAGTCAAAGCAAAGAGAATTGGCTATTTTAACAAACAAACACAAATTCGAGCGCGAAGAACACACTAGCCAAATCCCTAACACAGAAAAAGGCCAGTGCCGAAAAATTACTAAGTAGTGAGCAACTACGAAGGTTCCGTTTTTAACGGTCACGGAAAATTGTTGAACTCCAAACGAGAAACACCACTTAGAACGGGAAAATTAAGAGAACGGAAAATTCAAAGAGAATTTTCGAAGAACAACGAAAGGGGAAAGATAAGTAGTACCTTGGCTTCGTAGATGCGAGGGCCATGATAGGCAAGAACTTTCTCGGCCTCAGAGTAGAGGCTAGAATTGGTGGGCTGAACGTCGCCGGCGGAGGCGTCGCCGGAGGTGGCGGAATCGTCCTTGGACGAGTTTCCCATGGTGGAGTTTGGGGGAGCAAAATGGAACTGGGCGGGAACGGGGAAACGACACGCTGTGTAAGAGAAGAAAATCAGTGCCTGCTCGACCGATTAGGGACCGTTTTTTGGAATTTTAGTCATTCGCTCTTTTATATGATGGATGAGATACACGGTTGGCCTGCAACTGAGAGCCTTTTTTTGGGGTCTATGAGACCGGTTTTGAGGATTTTCTTTTTTAATATTTTGGACAGGCCCAAACCCAAAACAGGCCCGTTCCAGTCCAATCCCATGTTGACCAATGCTTTTAACACATTCTTGTTCGCTCTTTACACCATCCAATTTCTAAAAATAATTTAAATACCATAATACCCCTTTGTGATCCAGATTTAAGAAGAGTAAATCAACAAATTCACCTCTCACTTTGTTATAATCAGGCAACTTAGGTCATACGAATGCAGGTCAACCCACCCCGTTAAATGAGGAACAAGACGGGTTTGTCCTCTATCAAAAGCATGTTGGAATTTATGGTTCGTCACGCTTTATTGGCAAGTTGGCGAGTTGACTTGGTTTAGTAGCAGGTTGATAGGTTTTTCCATCTAAAAAGATATATAAAATAATTAAAATTAATAAAAATTAATTAACTTATTTTTAAGAAGAAAATTAGAGAAAACTCAATTAACTTATTTTTATTTTCAAATATGTTTTTTAAAAAATTAATACCGAAGAAAAGTATGGAATAAAGTAATTTATGCACTCATTTCCTTCATAATTTAATAACCTTGATACAAATAAAGTACATCGTATGACACCGCTATAAAATTATTGCATGGTTTATTTAATGAAAAATTATTTATTTAAAAGAAATGGTTCTCGAAGATACATTCTTCAACCAAATTTATTTTTAAATGCATGAAAATATATTTTATTAATCTTATAAAAATATTTTTTTACGAAGATAGATCTCAAACAAATGTTGTTAAGCCAAAATTTAATTTAAAAACCATAACATTTTTATATTTTTTTAGTTTCTCGAGACAAAATAAACAATAAAATTAAAATGAGACATGATGCTTAAACATGTAACATCCTAATTTTTGGAATAATTATAAATTTTTATTAAATTTAAACTAAGGGATTGATGAAAATTTAGTGGTAATAATTAATTAATAATATGGGGATTAATTATTCGAGAGTAAAAGTGACCCATTAAATTATGAGGTTAATCTGGTTAATTTTAGAATTTAAATCAAAGAGTGTTTAGTTTTTGTGGTTAACCAAAAAGGTTAAATAATCAAACTACTCCTAACTTACATAAATTAATAAAATTAATTAACTTCTCTTTTTTTTCACTAAAACTCACTTCACTCTCCATTTTCCCTCATGTCATTTCCTCCCTCTCTTTCATTCAATTCATCATCCTCACCAGGACGTCTTATTTTTCTCTTCCTTCAGCAAACCCGTGTGTCTCTTCTTTCTCCATTCTCCACCAAATTCGTTTTAACTCCGTTAAGGTAAGGCAATGCATGGTTCCAAGTCCATTTCCTTCTTCTCTATCCCCCAAATTCTCTTAGTCATGCATGAATTTCATTTCCTTTCTCCTTTTAGTCGTGGCAGCCATTGGAAGGCATGGTTGAAGCTTGAATCCTTAAAACCTCACTCTTGAAGCTTCTAAGGGAAGGACCCTAACTTACACCTTTTTCGATTCCTTTTTCAGTGATGGAAACTATAAATCATTCTTCCACTTTTGTAGTTTTCCTTTTGGGTAATTGTCGAAAAAATGTTAGAAGTCAATTTCAAATATCGTCGAAAGGGTTTTGAAGTCCCGAAGTGGGTTCCATAATCTGACGACAAATTTTGTAACCTTCAATAAGTAAAACCCTTTTCGAAACCCTATCAATAACATTCAAGCTTTAATCCTTATATTTTAGTAGCTCATATTTAGCAAGAATAATTTTAGTTAATTTTTAGAATTGTTTAAATATAGGATATTAGCGTTTGAAGTTGAACCGGATGTCGAGACTCAATTTGGAAAGTCAGAATCGACCTGAGGTACGTGTTGATGTATAAAGGAGTTTACCATTTGAGTAATGAGTAGAAAATATTATATTAGGGTCAGGTTTTTAATTTAAATTGTTAAGTTTGAAAGCTAATGTTTCTTTTGGTTATGGAATTATGAGAATACTTGAGCATTGATGATTAATTGATAATATTACTATTGGAAAGTCATTGACTGTGTCGTGTGGTAATGCTATATATGTTGAAGCATAATATGCTAGTTTACGTGTCCTTTGACAATTCATTGTTAATGATATAGTGATTATGGCGGTAATTATATTTAAATGCGACTTAATAACTCTATCTTTTTTACTTGTGTATTTGCGAATTGATGAGTGATGAATTAAGGAATATTGAGGTTAGTGGAGCTAGGCTATGCTGTCAAGATTGTGTAGTTGCACCTTGATTCGCACTTATGCATAATGCATAATTAACTTATGACATCATAAGCATTTACGTCAATAGTTCCTTGATTCACTCAACACTTTGATTTGTTGCATGGGTCCGTCGATTATAGCATTAAGCTTTGCTATGCAGTTCCCAATGTACCACCATTTATAGCCAGATCAAGCCAAACTTTAAAAGGTCTAAGTCTGACCTACTTCTAATTGTCAAGGCTTAAGTCTGGCCTATTAGCTCGTCATAGGGTTTTTTTTTTAAGGTTTGACATGCCTTGTCTGAAGGCTTGACCCGTTTAAAAGCCTATTTAAAGGACTTGTTTACAATTAGTCTTTCAAAAGGCCAACAACCACCAAAAAAGTCTATCAAACTATATAGGCTAACAGGTCTATCACTATAAAGGGGTTCATCATTATAAACAGACCTATCAATATAAATGAGTCAAATGCCTTCGATTTTAAATTCAACAAGACAAATACAACTTTTCATACAAATCAAAGGTAATTAAATCTAAAATAATCACCATAATTATAAAATAAAATTTTATATTATAAAAAATTATTATAACTGTAATATTAATTTATATTATGTAAATATGTAATATATATGTATATATATACATTATTTTTATATTATATATATAATTAGTAGTTAAGGCCGCCTGTTGGGTTTCAAAAACTTTTTAGAAAGTCTATACTCTGACCTATTTACTTAAAATGACCTTTTTAAAAGCCTAGGCCTGGTCATCTAGCCCGATAAGCCTGACCTATATAGGCTTTAAACAGACCAGGCCACGGGCCCACGATAGACGGCCTGATCCATTTCCATCTCTAATTATAATGAAGGTTGTTAATGAAGATAAAAAGGGTTTTTCTTTCTATATGGATATGGCAGCTATGGTAAAACTTTTGTGTGGAACACATTGTCTGCAATAGTTAGATCAAATGGTCAAATTTGTTTAAATGTAGCTTTAAGTGGAATTGCATCATTGCTATTACCAAATAAGATAATTGCTCATTAAATAGGGAACAACTCATGCCAAAATGTTAGAACAATCTAAATTAACAATTTGGGATGAAGCTTCTATGATGAACAAATTCTAGTTTGAGGCTTTGGATTGAATGTTAAGAGATGTCCTCAGATATTGTGATTCATTCAATCCTAATATGCCATTTGGAGGTAAAATGGTTGTCCTTGGGAGAGATTTAGACAAATTTTGTTTGTAATTCCCAAAGGATCAAGTTACAACATTTGTTGTGCAAGTATTAACTCTTCATATTTATGGTCATCATGTAAAATTCTTAAGTTGTCAAATAACATATGACTTGATGAGAACAATTCCATACATGGGCAATCAGATATTAAGAAGTTTAGTAAATGGTGAAACAACCTAATTTAATAAATAAATAAAACCCAAAACAGGGAAAATTTTTCCCAAAAACCGATCGGGTTCCACCCGCTCAAGGCTGTCGGAGCAAGATAAAATAATTGGGCCAGGAGGGAATGGAAAGCCACTCACAAGGAAGCCCAGCGGAAGACACAGCAGCGCTCAAGCGGAGCCCTCAAAAACGTTCACTCGCTCAAGCGAGATCCAACTCCGCTTGAGCGAGACAGCCCAACTCGCTCGGGCGAAACTCCATTCGCTTAAGCGAACCAACCCAAAAGCCTTCCATACACTCACACTAGCTGGGGCGAATACCTCATTCGCTGAAGCGCGAGAAACCACACTCGGCATTCAATCACTCGGAATCAGGGGTTCCATTCACTCAGGAAACAACCCCAACATACGAGCCTCCCTTGGGAGCCCATAATTATTCCTTATTTTTATCCGTATAGTTCACACATGTGATCCACTCAGAAATCTATCGACTATTTCACTCAGTCGAATCACACTCGGATATATCTCACATAGTTCTCACTCGGTATACGTAATCCTTTTCACCCGAAGACTCCTCACTAAGTTAATGACTTGCCTAAGGATTCTAAGGCTTCGTTCACTCGGAAATACTCTAGTTCCTTTACACTCAGGGAAGTCCTAATAAGTTCTTACTCGGAAGTTCTTAAGTCAGTTTCCACTTGGAATTGTATGACCTTGCTCACTCGGAATATTATAACCTTACACACTCGGGATAGGCATATTAAAGGGGGTCCTTACACATAACACTCTTCGAATATTTCTCCTAAAGGGGTAGTTCTTAATAGGTGCGATTCACTCGGAATTGGCCCAACACTTCCTCATTCGGAAAAGTGTCAAAATACTCACCTCACTCGGATTTACCTTAACTCTCCCTTACTCGGTATCACGCAAGCATTATTCATTCGGTAAAACATCAGCGTACACACTGGAACATTTGCCTCATCATTACTCACTGAAATAAAATAAAACACATAACATTAGATATATATATATATATATATATATATATACATATAAATACATTTGGTCCTACTCTCATTACCGAGAGAGTTCAAATCCTACATATTTAAAGCAAAGTGTTGAACTAAGAGCCGGCCAAGGCTATACAAAATCATCTATACAATATATATATATATACATCCCCTGTACAATGCACATCCATAAACTGGTGCTCTTCCATCACTCCTCATTCCGAGCAACATCCACTGAAATATGGCCACGATAGGGGTGAGCTTTTACATTTAAAACGACAGTTAACAACTAGGAAATCCTCAAGTTCCTACTATGCATTATTATAATTCAATCAACCTATCACATACACTGTTATTTCATATATTTACACTCGGTATCATTCACTCGGAATTCATTCAACAATACACAGCCATATTAAGCAATAATACACAACCATTTTGATCATATAGATTTTTCCCATACATGCGCATATAACCATATTGAGTCCATCAACCATTTTAAGTGTGCACACATTAATTTTCAGTCGGATCCAATCCACTATTATAAATTTTTATGTTGCAACATAGGCTCCAAGCCTTTTTACTCAGCTCCAAGCTGATTTGGCCGTTTTACAGGTACCAAACCGTTTGCCCTCACACGTAACACAATTGCTCCAAGCAACAATGGGAGTGTTACGAGCAGCCCCGAGTCCAACTCGGTAAGCTTGCCTTGAGCCCAACCCAAGGACTTTTACCAAGCGTCCAACGCTGGTTTTCCGAGTGATTCACTCGGTATTGCCTCGAGTCCAACTCAAGATCTTTTTATTATTTTTCCATACATGCTTATCAGCACAACAGTAACAATTCACTCGGTAAAACCACATATCATATGCATCTCATATATTCATCATAAAATCCCATCAAAATCATTCTAACATTCATATGCATTTAATCATAAGATATCAATCGGGATTATCCACTGCCATTCAGTATAAGGCTCTTGGTAATTATACCATATTCACACAACATGCATTTCATGATTTACAATATAACTATATATACAGGAATCACCAACCGTCCCACAATACGCACTCGGTATCAGCAATATTAAAGACGCATACTACATGCTGTCAAGTATTAAGCTATACACGAGACTTATCATAATAAAACCTTAACTCATGCACTAGGTCGACACCGACCCAGCATATTTCATACATTTACAAGCTCATTAACGCACATCTTATGGACAGAAAAGGGCTATAACCTATACGACTCCACTATCACACACATACATACCCGGTATTAGAAAGATATCATGCTATAACTTACTCATACAACATGTTCACAACCATAAGCACACACAGAAATGTTTTCACCCGGGATCCATTCATAACTATGCATTTGAGATGTAAAGCGCCCCCTACCTACTGGAGAACGCAACAAGCTCCTCGGCTTTCAGTGATGACCCAAGCTCAACCCGTTCCCTCCGATTCACATGCTCAACACTTCCAGCTTCAAACGAACACCACTCTTGGCTTGGAGAAGCTGAAAGCTGTTCCACCGAACGTTCGCTCTTTGACAGCCGTGGGGTCTTCGAGTCCCCCAAACAACCACAATCACAAGTTGTTGGAGAAGAAGAGGAACAAAGGAGAAAAGGAAGAAGAAGAAGAAGAAAAAGAAGAGAAGTCTCATGGAAATGAGAGAAGCGAATGAGTGGTTCAGCTGCAGCTCTCCCATCAATAGAAAGAGCAGAGAGTGAACGGGTAGGGAAACGTGCAATGGGGCCAGCCATCAATCAAATGTCACTTCCATCAATTCTCCCTCAGCACTACATTTTCCTTTTTATTTAAATTAAATTCTCAATTAACACTTAATGTTTACTTAAAATAAATTTTACTTGCACTCAAAATTAATCTGGTCATTAATTTAATATTCGGGATGTTACAAATGGCTTTTCCAAATAAGGGATAGGGTGGTTGAGAATTCAACAGATCAGGAATTAGAAGTTAAAATTCTATATGATATTCTTGTAAAACATTTTGATGGTTCCTTAGATGATTTAATTTCCCTTGTGTACCTAAAAATGATGGATAACATGAAGAATGAAGGTATTTTAAAGGAAGATAATGTAAATAATTACATAATGGGAAACATTTAGGAGATGAAAAAGTATATTTAAGTTTTGATTCTTTATGTACCCAAGAGAAATGTTCAAACTTTGAAATAGAAACCTTTACTCTTGAAATCTTAAATACAATTAATTGTTATGGATTACCCCCTCGTAATTCATCATTAAAGATAAAAGTATCTGTGATGTTGTTAAGAAATACTAGATAAGTCAAATGGCTTTTGTAATGGTACAAGATTACAAATTAAGTGTAGGGGCAATCATGTTTTTCAATGTCAAGTGTTAACAAGTATCAATGTTGGGGAAATCATTCATATTCCCCGCCGAATAAGTATGATTCTTTCGTCAGAAAGTCTTCCTGTCAAATTTCAACAAAGACAATTTCCTATAACTATCTCTTTTGCAATCACAATAAACAAGTCACAAGGACAAACATTGTCTCATGTTGAATTATACCTTCCAAGACTAGTATTTACACGTGGTCATTTATATGTAATACTGTCACGAGTTACATCAAAAGTCAGAGAAAGGATATTTTTGGAAACAGAGAAGTTTTTACAACTTGGATTAGTTATGTATTGCATTGATTTGAATAATTTTTTCACTCGTTTACTAATTTTTTAATATAAATATGTAGAAAAATGTAAACTTATATTACTCTTTATCGTTGTTATTACACATAAATATTTAAAATAAATTCCTTGAAATTTAATATCAAAATGTAAACTTATATTATTAGCAATATTAGATTACATGTGCAAAATTTAATATCAAAATTTTAATAGTTATCTAACACTTTTCAATTATATTACAAATTTTTATAAATAACTTATCCATGTGCTTGAATTTAAATATCCTTTTTTATAACATGGTTTTGAAATGTTTTATTTCTTATCATTGTTTCCTTCTATGCAATTGTTGTAATAGATCCAACTTCATCATTGCAAGCATATGATTTATATTACATACATGTGTTGTCATTGTATATTGAAATTGTATACTGATATGATAGTTAAACAACTATATTTTATTATCAACTCAACTTTTAGAATTATATAATCTTTTTGCAAATTCATCTTAAAATTGTTATTAATTTGTTTTAAAAAATATTTATTACTATAAGACTCTCATTATATATAAATATAATTGTTTCATAAAAACTATCTTCTTTTATAAGAATATATACAATTGAAATCAAATCAAATTATATTTATCAATTAAAATATATTTTTTAATATATCTTATTTTATTAAGGGCCCGTGAAACGCTAGGACTGATAAACTAGTTATGTAATATAATATATGTATGGATTATAGTTTACTATAATGATAATTACTATATAATTAATTAATAAGACTGAATAAATATTTGAAAGCTACAAAGGTTAAGTTGAAAGAAATAATAAGAAATTCATCTTATTTCACATTTCAACAATTTGTACAAATGGACCTCTTTATACAATTTCTCGAATTGTTATTTCAATTTGAGATAATTTCAAATTGCTTTACCCTAACTACAAAGCTATAAACATATGTAAAATTTTAAAAAATGGTAAAAAAGAGTCTCGAATGATCTTTTCTCCCATACCGTGTATATATTGTTTAGAAGTTATTTTCTTCAACATATTTTCGTTATCTTATAGAATTGATTCTGCATCCCTAGACAAAAAAATAGGGAAACTTGTTAAGAATATGAAACCTAAATAAAAATTAAAAAAGAACACCATAGTTAAATTCTCAAACATAATGAAGAAAATATTCTTTTAATTTCTCTGCAAATTTGAACTTAGAAGTTAGAATGTTCATAAAAATCCTGAAACAATAATTTCAAAAAAGATGAAGAAAAGTAAAGTTTTAATAAAAACTCAATCAAGTTAAACACAAATTACTTGTCTATAAACATAATTCATATATCATTGTTGTTCTTCAAATTCTAATACATTAATTAGAAACATTGTAAAGGAGAGAATAAATTACAAAAAATAAGTTAAAAAAACAGTAGCGTTTAGGAATATATAACAATAGCTAGGGAAGTTTTGCAAAGAAAAAAAAAAGTAATCATCGAATGAGAAAGGATTAAAAACTAAGCAAGATGAAATGGAAGAAAATGAGAGAGATTTATTGAGAAATGTTAGAAAGAAAAAATGAGGCACATAAAAATTAGGGGAAAAATGGTAATCAAAATAAATCTTGCTAGCATTTTTTGTCCCAAAATAACAGTCTTTATAACAAATCAATGTATAATAAATCAATTACATACAACTTAATAAAATTTTATATATTATTAAAGGATTTTAATTATTTATATTCTATAAAATTATTGTATTTAAAAGGAGATAAAATTGATGTTACATAAAAACTTGACATGTGGTAAAAATATGCCTAAAATAACTTTAAAATGCTTCACAAATGTGTGTGTCTATATATATATATATTAAAATTTTATGCAATAAATTATTTTTAAATAATAGTTCATACTTCAAATTATTGTAAAACTTATTGGAATAAGTTAAAATAACTTATTTTAATAAGTTATATGAAGTAACTTATTAAAATAAGTTATAAACAACTTGTGAGAGTTATAAATTATTTTCATAAGTTGTTTATAAACTTTTTCAAACTTACCCTTATTTATTTATTGATTCTTTAAAAATTATTCAAACAAAACTAGTTACTAACTATGGAAATTAATTGAACGTGTAGAGAACATTATTTAGATGAATTAAATTTCGGAATTCGTCCTCCGGAATCATCCACCAACAAAGTCATTACATTCTTTAAATATCATAGTTATATAAATTAATACTAGAAAATTTGACAACTACATCTGTATATGAAAAAAATAAAAAGTAAGTAACACATGATATAATCATGTATAATATATTAGTTCTTTAAAGTTGAAAATAATACATTTGGCGTGCTTACCTTTCACACTGAGGGAAAGAAGACACAGAACTATCTAAAGTAAAATATATCACCTAGTACACGAATGAACTATTACACAATGAATAGTGAAGTATAAATGGGAACAAAAAAGTAATGAAGGAATCAATTAATGCGAAACTTATTTGGTAGCTATGCAAATGGTTGGCCACTGTTGTCTATTGAAGAGTGTGGGAAGTGAGAAACATTTCAGTGTCCTTGGCCAGGGGTTGGACCTGAATCCTTCATTCCACCAAGGGTCTCACTGTTGGTAAATTTGTGACCCACCCCTCCAGAGCTAGGACCCGAGTCCTTAATTCCACCAAGGGTGTCACTATTAGTGAACCCGTGACCCTTGCCACCAGGACTTGGACCTGAGTCCTTAATCCCTCCAAGGGTGTCACTAGTGGTGTACTTGTGCCCCACTCCTGGGCTTGGCCCAGATTGCTTCATTGCTCCTAGTGATAACCAATCAAAGAAGTCCACAACAGTGCCTGAGTTTTCTGTTTCAATGATACTCAATGGACGGGCTCCTAAGACCATCAAAGAAGAATTCACCAACAAGAAAAGAACCAATAAGGCCTGAATATCGAGGATGCGTGTCATTTTTTCAAAACCTTTGGAAACAGAGTTATATGCAAAGCTGATGTCTTTGTTTGTGTTTGGGAATATGAGAGTCAGAGAGAGACAGAGATTGGGGGAATTTATTTTGTGTGTTTGATGTTGTGGAGCATGGGGATATATTGGGTCCTTTTTATAGTATGGGGCAAGGTAGTAAGTAAGCATTTCATTTGGTGTCTTGACTAAAATGTATCCTATAGTATGCACATTCAAATGTGGAAGCAGACCCAAAAAAATAATTATTTTTTCAATGTTCAAACTTCAAACAACGTGAGTATATGGTTTTTCTCGCGGAGGAAACAACCTACGAGGTTCTTATTAGGAGAAAAGTGTTTATAACAGCATAATTATTCAAGTAGAGTAGCAAGATGGAATTAGAAAATAGAAGAATTACGGGTCCAAGTTGTGTAAGTTGGTAAATGGAACTCGAGTTATTAGGTTTTTTCTTCGTGCCCACGGCTTCAAGTCCAAGACCCAGAGTATGTAGTAGTGTAAATACTCGAATTTAAAACTAATCGACAGAAACTGTGTATTAAACAAACTCAAAGTTTGATTGTCTTTGTTTTAATGAAGTTAGTTTATGGCCTGATTAAAAATATCAGTTTCAGCTTGCTATAATTTTTTAAAAATTTAATTAGAATTAATACATTGATGTCCATTTCATTAAAAATTATTAATTTATTTATGTAATAATAATGGGTGACTTTTAATTTATTAATAATGTGAAAATTTATATAGTTACGATGCATATTAAATCATATTTTTTTGGGGTTAACTAATGTATTATTTTTTTAGAAGTAATAATTATATTCATGGTTTAGTTATTGTTAAAACTCTTCATGTTTGTTAAAAAATATCTTTAGGGATGATCAATCTTGATGTTTTTCTCCCAATTTTAGTGTCAATTCATAAATAAATTATAATTTTTTGGTGAGAGTTTGCTATATAAATTGTTGAATAAATAAAAAGGATTAGGAAATGGAAAAGGAGGCTGCGATATCATCACGACTAGTCAAGCAGTCGTCTAGACTATGTCTATATGGAAAAAAAAAAATTAAATAGAGACAGGAAAGTAGCTAAATTTATTAACAGACAACTGCCCCTTGACTTGTGCTTATATTTTTATTATTTATTTGGTGAATTCTAATTAAAGGAGACCAACACTACAAACATGGTTTTGTTTTTTTATTTACGATCTGTGTGATTTTCAGTTAAGGAAACTGAATTATGAAAATAAAAAAATCTAAAGGTTAATATATTGATCATTTACGCCGTTAAAAACAGTTAAAATTTTGTTTGACCGTAAGTAGGCATGGCAACGGGGCGGGGCGGGCACGGATAGTGTTTACCCGCTACCCGCCCCGTGATAGGCAATCCATACCCATACCCGCCCCGCTACCCGCCGGGTACCCGCCTAAACAGGTTTAAGCGGGTTTGACGGGTACCCGCGGATTTACGGGTATCCATAATTAAATATTATTCAATTAAATCTCATGAAAAATATAACTTTAAAAAGAAAAAAACACAATTAAAATCATAAACATGTGCAAATTGTCAAATATAAGAACAATTCATTAACATAATACATGTCAAATCATATATAGGCTCCATAATTCATATCCTTCACATCTAACGGGTACCCGCGGGTACGGGTACCCCTATACCGCTACCTGCCCTATTTATTAACGGGTTTTAAAAATATCCGTTTAATTTACCCGCGGGTACCCGTTTGGCTATCTATATCCGTCCCATCACGGGTAATATCCATGGATATCCGCAGGTACAAGTTTTTTGGCCATTCCTAACCGTAAGATCTATTTTAAAGTTGTCAAATCAGAGTTTAAGCAACATAATTAGGAAACAAAACATGTTTAAGGTTTACCGTATTAACAGGCCACTTAGGATGTCGAATGGCCCAGGTCGTACGTAGCATTGGGCTTATTTACAACCACGTACATTCCCTCCGTCCTCTTTTCGGCCTTTGACATTTTAATAAATTTGATTTATTTATTTTCATTATCATTTTGTAAAAGTAATGAATAATTGAATTTGTTTGGTATCATGCTTTCTGATTGTAGAGCCCGTTTCGTTCAACATGTAGATTTGATAGAAGGAAAGGAATGAGATTCTTATTGTTATTTGGTTCTCACTAATTTGGTCCTTATAGTCACGTAGGAATAATGTAATTTTTTAATACTGAACCTAGATGTGGAGATACTGTCCTTGAGTTTAAAAAATTTGGGAGGTGGTCTTAGCTAATGACAAATTTGAAAGGTGTTCATTTTTCGTACTTTTATTGATATAGAGAACAACTTGTTTGTTTATTAGGATGCAATCAACCTTAATTTTTGTATATCGGTTTCTACATCTCTTGTGTCTTTTTAATACTATTTTTTGTTTTGGTTTAATAAAAAAATAATACATAAAGAATGATTTTTGATATATAAGCAATGCATAAAAGAAATTATCAATGGTATGTAAAGAGAACTCCAAACTCATTTCAAATAAAAAAAAACATACAACAACTCACCCAAATAACATGAATAGTATATATACACACATAACCAACCTATATATAACTTTTAACTTATATTAGATAAATATTATTTAATTTATCATATTTAATAAATTAAACTGGTGACTCACTTATTCAATCACTAACTCATTGACCAAATATATTTACTAGATTAATTATTAGTCACGTTTTAATAACTTTAAGAGATATAAAAACACAAAGAACCATTCTTTATCTTTGATGACACCCATTTATATCAATCATTTCACACAAATCTAAAATTCCATTATTGAAACCATCCTAATTCTCTATTATCAAATTTGTCTAAACCATTGCAATCCAAATCTAGCCAAGCAAAAGCATAACTTTCCTCCACCATTCCTCACCCAATAGTATAGGTAGTCAACACTTGCATAGGTATTTTTATGAGAAGCCAAATGAAATGTATTACATCCTGCTATATCCGTATTATATCAACCATACAAAGTTCGACTAATAGGAGTTGTAGTTTCTAACCATCAATAATAAGAAAGCACGTAAAAAATGATGAACCACGTATTCATCTTATCAATTAAAAAACAACCGTATAAACTTAATTAGTAAAACAACAACTCACATTTGCCAAATTTAACTGAACAGAAATAGCATTCGGTAATAACTGACAAGCAAAGACAAGAATTTTAATGAGGAGCGTGAAGTTTCCATACCTTACATTGCCTAAGAACTATTGTGAAAATCAATTTTCATACTTGACATAAATTTAATATATTAAATAATATGTGACTATATAAAGCACAGTATAGCCTCAATAGAAGAATTACCATTTGAAGCTTGAAGAAAATATTAGCTGAGGGAACAAGTCTCAATAAGGTAATGAAATACATGAGTATTGCATTAATTGAAATACATTGGGACTCAATTTCATTTAGCAAATAATTATATAATTTTCTCTATATTTATCCTCCTACCGGTTCAGTTTCAATTCACACTCTCCTTATTGTAAAGATATTTATCCTTTGATTTTTATACAATTAAGCATCATCTCATATTTAATTTATTATTTTATTATCATTGTTGTTCATTTTTTATGAGTTTAATCGGTAAATATTATCAATATAAAATTTTTACACAGAATTCATCCTATATATAATTTTAAAAATAACTATTACATAAATCATAATAAACATTACACTAACATGTTTAAATTAAATAATTTTATGAATACTAAAATTTAAACATTTAATCTTAAGTTAAGCTATTCAGATTCTTTATCATTAAGAAAACTTTAGTGGGATATCATTATTGTTTGGATGACATATCATATTAAATATATTTTTCTCCCTAGTTCCTACAAAATATTTAACATTTATTAATGTTAATATTGTTTGGTCATTTCTTAGGTAAGAGTATAATAGGAAAAAAGGTAACCGCCTAACTAAAATTTGTGTTTTTTTTTATAAAACAGAAGTACTTGTAAATAGCTAAAGAATAAAATAAATGTCCGTTTAAGAAATACATATTTTACTAAAATATCAATAATAAAAAATACTAACTAAAATAGTTTTTTTAAGAAAAAATTATGTATTTAATTGAGTTGTCAATAAAGACTATAAGACCAGATGCGGATCATGACCTTTGTTGAGTCAAACGAAAAAGGCTTGGACTACATTTGAGTTTGAGAAATAAAGCCCACTAAAACCTATAAAAGCCCCTTTTTTCACGAGTTTTGTGGTTTTGCCCCCATTGGGCCTTCGTTGGGCAAAGGATAAAATACTTGAAAAGTTTTTGAGCTTGTAATTTTTATGTATTCATTTTAAATTAGCTCATTAAACTCAACCCATTTAATAGCTCTAATATTTAACAAAAATTAAATAAATATACAAGACAACTAAATGACAAGGGTAGAAATGGAGTATAGAAAGAATCAAAAGATCAATATGCATCTTAAAAGAATTTGTTTGAAAAGTATAAATTAACTAGAATTTGCCAATGTGCTACTACATAAAAAAATTTCAACAAGGTCTCAGCAAATACCTTTGCCAATAGAGTTAGCCTTGTTAATGATTTAGATATTCTAGAATTTGAATATACATGCTTGTCTTTGATAGAAAATATGTGGTTATAAGGTTATAATATATAGGTTAGGTTGAACTTCTTTCAACTTGATTCAATATTATAATTATTTTCTGGTTTAAATTTTTTTTAAGAACCAGATTTTCAATTCAAGTTTAACTTGTTTAATTTTTTTGAGTTGTTTGCATGAGTTTTTAAAATTGTCATTTACTTGTTCTTTTGTTGTAAAACAAAAGTTAAGAAATAAAATAAAAATGATTTAAATGAATTATTTCTTTTTTATAAATTTGAGAACAAAGTGAAATTTTTGTAAAGTTAGACCTATCACAATTGACACTTTTATATATATATAGACTCATGGTCTCATCCATAGTTGTTAGTGTTTTTTAGTAAAGAAAATGAACCGATAATTTCTCTTCCACTTTATATTTTTTTAAATACTAAACCACCTTATTTAGTTAATGAAAATGAGTTTAATTATGTTTGACTATATTTTGCTATTTTCACTAAGCTTAACTCTTAATTTAAATTCAGATTATTTGGTTCATGCGTCAAATTCACCAAATCAATTATGATTTTACAGTCACGTAACAAAATTTTATCAAGTTGATTTGCTGGATATTCAACCCTAGATGTGCAGTTTACACCCAAAAAGGTAAATTTGTATTCGGACAAAAGTATATTAATTCAATAAAAAATTAAATTTAATTTAGAGTTGCTGATAAATATTTGAGTATGATACATTTTCTAACTGCAATGGTATTTTTAAATATCAATTGATGGTAGACATTATCACCGTAAAAATGCTTATATGTATTTATTGGAACTAATCATATATATATATATATTCTTATGAAATACATCCATTTTACATTAATAAGTTATTGAAAAAAGTAATTACCGAATATTGATTTCATTATTGAATCTTTCCTTTTAGTTATTTTTTCCTTAACTTTTATTATAAAAAACTAAATATTATTGGTCCATATCCATCTAATAATAATGTTTTTATGGAAACAACTAAATATGAAATTCCCCTTAAAAAGTTAGGGAAATTAATTAATGAAATTAATTAGACGTGTTATATTTTATATTCCACCTAATTACAAATTTTCGTAGAAGCAAAAGTCTTAATTTTCATTAAAAAATATTTTAAAAATCGTGCCTACAATTATATTGAATTATTTGACTATATAAAATACTACATAAAAAAATAATATTTTATTTGATTCACGTTTGGCTAATATTTTTCCAATGACCATAATAGGCTAATAATTAATGCATAGGAGGAAAATATTAATTATTTATAAAACATGTATTTTTTAAAATTATTTTTTCTTATATATTACGCACCACCCCATTGCATACATTGGATACATCACGCACAATGCATATCTATATGCTAAGTATCTTTTATTTTACAACAAAATAAAACATGAAAATGTTTTTATTTTTTAATTACAAGTATCCATCATATGAAATTTAAAATAAACTTATTGGGAAGTTGATCATATTTGTGACTTTGTCATATTTAGTAAACTCGAAATCCTTCTATTCTCAACCTATATTCTATCAATTAAATCACAGCGCACATGTATTCTTTTAGTTTTAAGTATATCTTCCTTGAGTGAAAAGTCCATAAAAAAATAAAATACCATATTCAAATTCCAAATAGGATGAATATTTTAATGTTAAAATAAAACTCTCTTTGTATATAATCTTTTCTTTGCAATCTCCTATACATCAAAGTTTGACTTACACCACCATTTCACTTTTCCCAAACACATAAAAATGTCAAAAGACCTACTCAAACTCTCAGAAACAATGCCAAAAGAAAAAAAATTACATGTTCTCATGGTGTCAATGGCCTTACAAGGTCATCTCAACCCCATGTTTAAGTTTGCCAAGTTCCTTATTTCAAAGGGAGTTCATGTCACCATCGCCACCACCGAAGATGGTCGTTACCGCATGCTCAAGCACACTAAAAATAACTCCACAAACCCAAACTCCGAAATCCAGCTTGAGTTCTTTTCTGATGGTCTTAACATTGACTTTGATCGTTCTGACACCGTGTCAATGATCAAAACCATTAGAGAAAAAGGTTCAAAAAATTTGTCTAATCTCATCGCCAATCTTACCAAAGTCCACCACTTTTCATGTGCTATTGTCAACCCCTTCTTGCCATGGGCCATAGATGTGATTGTTGAACATAACATCCCTTGTGCCTTGCTTTGGATCCAAGCGTGTGCCGTGTATTCCATTTATTATCGTCATTTCAATGGCACCAACATTTTCCCCAATTTGGAGCACCCAAATGAAAAAGTGCATTTACCTGGGCTACCAATGTTAGAGGTTAGAGACCTTCCTTCTTTCATGCTTCCTAGTTCTCCTTGTCACTTCAGGCAAGTTATGATGGATTTGATGAAAGCTTTGAGTAAAGTGAAATGGGTTTTTGGTACTTCATTTTATGAGATTGAGGAAGAGATAGTGAAGTCCATGGATTCACTGGCCCCAATTGTCCCTATCGGGCCATTGGTGTCACCATTTCTATTGGGAGAAAAAGAAACAAGTGATGTCAGCGTTGACATGTGGAATGCTGAAGATCACTGCATTGAATGGCTTGACAAAAAACCAATTTCCTCGGTTATTTATGTTTCATTTGGGAGTATACTTGTGTTGTCACAAAATGAGGTAAATAATATAGCCGCGGCTTTGAAGAACATTAACAAAGCGTTTTTATGGGTTGTTAAGCCAGCTGATCAGGGAGGGGAAAAGGAAAATAGTGCTGCTAAATTACCAAATGAATTCATGGAAATAACTAAAAAGAGTGGTTTAGTGGTGAAATGGTGTCCACAGGAGAAGGTGCTAATGCACCCTGCTGTGGCTTGCTTTGTGAGCCATTGTGGGTGGAACTCCATGCTTGAGACTGTGGTCACTGGTGTGCCTGTTGTTGCTTGGCCTTCTTGGACCGATCAACCAACAAACGCTACCCTTATTGCCAATGTTTTTCAAAACGGGGTGAAGGTGAATTGTGGGGATGATGGGATTGCTAGTGCGGAAGAGATTGAGAGATGCATTAGAGATGTTACTGAAGGGCCACATGCTGAAGAGATTAAGAAGAGGGCAATGGAACTCAAAGAGTCTGCCAAAAAAACTTTGAAAGAAGGTGGTACTTCTAGTAAGAATATTAATCAATTTATTAGTGACTTGATTGTTGGGAATATTCCAGCCAGGGCTTGATCAATCTTCATTTGAGAACTTACATTTGTATACAAATAATTTATTTATTTAAATAAAAGATGGATAGAAAAAGAAGAAAGTAAATTATGAGATCAAATCAACAATGTGATCAGTATACAGGGCCAAATTAATAAATAAAAATATTTTTTGAGTTTTTATATAATTTTGTTGTGTGAATATCACTACAAGAATAGAAAGGTGTTGTGTGGGGCATAAATTTATGCTAACAAGTAAAAGATAAAAACTACATATATGAAAGAAATGCCAATGTGGGAAATGTCTCTGTTGGTGGTGTAGACGATGTTGTTGGGAGCCTAAACTACTTCTCCTTACAGAAATTAACTAGTTATCCAATCTAGCATCATAATGAGATTGATGGTTAACCTTGGGCGAACCTGCTTATTAGGCACATTGAAGCTCATATACCTTGGCCTTTTGCTCATCTAGTTGTGCCTTTATTTGCTTCATCTCAGCTTGAAGGCGAGCCACCTAGGGATCCTATTGTGTCTAGGAAGGGTTGTGGAAGACCCGAAAATCGACTAAGTCATCAATGAAGAGCTTAGGTGTACATTGTTGGCCAAGTTACTAGTGTCATAAACACGACCTTGGCTACCACCTACCATCTCAACCTAGATGTTGATCTTTATTTATTGATCTACAGAGCCTTTAGGTCCTGCTAGCTCCTAAAGACGACATTGGTACTTCATTTACTATGGCACAAATTAAATAATTATGAACGTCATTAATTAAAGAATTAATTAATTTTGGAAATAAATTAGAGTTATGTTACTTATGATGGTGTCATAAGATCGATCATCGATTGAAGGATGCAATGTAAATATCCATCGCCAAAGGTGGTGGTAACCTAACTAGGCTTGGGTATCATGATGATCCTTGGCTATGGCCTCTTAACAATGATGATCAGGTGGTTGGTCACCCATGCAACTCACCCAACCGTGACATCCTCTTCAATCCACCGCCTTAGGTGAATCGAAGTTTCCCTTTCCTAAGTCACTCCCACTCCCAATGATTCAGGTCACGATCAACCATCCAAGGGATAAATGTAATGTTAATAAAAACATAAGAATGATTATAAATTTATTTTAAGACTACCTGTACTTCATTTTCCTTATAATGTGATTTGACAAAATTAGGAGGTTATTGCTCAACGGTGACCTTAAAAGGTCAAAGTTATCTGTGATTTATGACATGACAATGCTACTTATCCCACCAACCAAAACATTTTTCACTTTCTTAAATTTCAAATCTCTCTATGCTCAGCCCAAACCCAATAGCTTGGTTTGAAACAAAATTTGTACAAATGAAATCTAACACAATTTTCACTCCAAATTTTACAACATTTACATCTCCCACATGAACACCTTATACCGCCCTCTTAATAATAATAAGGTTACTCATTAATTTTATTAACAAACTCTCTAACCTTTATTGTAAACTCACCTTTTAAACATTTTCTATACAGACAAACTCTATGATATATACATCCATAAACACTCTATTACAAAATTTATATTGTCAACATACCAACACATGTATTATTCAAAATACAATAACAAACCTAAATTAATTGTGTAAACATTTCATAATATCTCTAAGTCCAAAATTATTTGGCCTAAATTATTCAAACCATATAGTGCTAAGTCTAATTTTTTTAAAAAAATATAAATCATCAAATTTGAAAAGGCACTAATCTAAATAAAATGTCTTTACTTATTATTTGGCCTCAGAATCCACTTCCCCAATGTCCTTCTCTGGAGGAACCTTATCATGTGCACGATATTGAAAATAGCCTTGAATGGATTGAAGGAATCAACTCCCTACTCCTTAGTTTCCAACTCCTCAGCTGTCTGCTCTTGGGTTTCAACTCCCGCTTCCTAATTTCCTCTTGACACCAAGGGTCATCAACGATTAGTCATCGTGATTGCTTATCCAAATAATATGTTAAATATTAAAAAAATTATAAATATTTTTTTAGACTACTTATGTCTCATTTTGCTTGTGATATCATTTTGATTGTGATGCGGTTCCATAATATTAATAGTTTGTTGTTTAACATTGACCTTAAAAAAAGGTCTAAGTTATCAATGGCTTAGGATACAATGATGTTTCTTATTCCACTAACCAAACCTTTTGTAACTATCATAAATTTCACCTCTCCATAGTCGATCCAAACTCAGTAGTTGGGTTTGAACCCAAACTTATGCAAGTGAAATGTAACATAAATTTTATTTAAAATCTTACATCATCTACATCTCACACATGGACATCTTATATCACCCGTCTAAATACTAATAGGGTTGCTTTGTAGTTTTTGTTTTTTTATTAAACTTCTTAACCCCTCTAATAAACTCATTTTTTAAACCACTCCTAAGGGAACAAACTCATCATAAATCCACAAATGGCTCATCACACAATTTACATTTCCAACACAACACTAAGTTACAAATATGTATTATTCAAAGCTACACACTTAACCTAAGTTAATTATGTAAAAAATTAGTACATATTTAATTTGTATATTTCTAAATTTGGTAATTTGAAATTTCTAAATTTATTATTTTTAAAATTTATTATTTTCTAAAGTTTCTAAAATTATTATTTTCTAAATTCTAATTAGAAATTTTTAAATTTTTTTTATTTTTCTAAACTCTAGTGAGAAATTTCTATAATTATTATTTTCTAAATTTATAATTAGAAACTTTTAATTTTTCATTTCCTCAATTCTGATTTGAAATTTATAAATTTTTTATGTTCTAAATTCTAAATTTAAAGTTTTATTTTAAAATTTCTAAAGTGCTAAATTTGTAAAGCTCTAAATTTTCATCATAACAGGCTTACTTCAGGGTTGTTTTAAAATTTTTGGAGGCACGGTTCTATTTATATATGAAAATTGGGTCCTTCCTCAAATGTTTAAAAATAAAAGTGTAATTTTAATAAAAGGCCTAGTGCAAGTTTATGAGCTTTTAAAATTTGAAGACGCTTAATAATTAAAGACTCTGGGTAGAAGGTCTACTTGCAATTGGAAGGTTTTGACGATGCTAACAATTTTAGGAGAGTTTTTACTAACTTGAGATTCTGCCCAAAGTTCACTCATTTTTAAATTTATACAATTAAAATTGTAAGATTCTAAACTTATATGTGATAAATTTCTTAGTATTGAAATTTGAACATAATATTACTACATAAATTTTAGCAATATATATAAAATCTTATCAATGCAAACACGAGGAAATCCTAATTTTTTTGTTAAATATATTTTAATCTCAGATTTATTTCTAAAATTTAATCTCCGTTCATATAATTTAAATATGAAATGCAAGTCCTTATATTTTTAAAGTAATTTAATTTTTTGTATTTATTTAATACCTTCGAATTAAATATTGAGGGTTAAATATATATTTTTGTCTAGTATTTTATATAACATATTTTTAGTTTTAGTCCTAATTTTTATTAGTTTCAGCCTTGTGTTATTTAAAAAGTTGAATTTGATCCATAAATTGTAACTTTATTAATACAGCTGTTGACTTAAACAGAAGTGCCAACTAGACTATTTAATTTTTAAATATTACATATGTAAACCCCACAGGAAACAAATCTGAACAAGTAACAGCTTATCTCCCTCCCATAATTTAGACCGATATAAGAAATTTAAATCATAGTGAATTGGCAAACCTGTTAATGGATTTTAGTGACGAACTTTAAAATTTTAAATAATATAAGTGCTAACCTATGATAAAAAGCTTAGAGATTAAAATCCAAAAATGATATATAGAGACGAAAAACATATTTAACTCTAATGTTTATTCATCTTAACTCATTAGGTAAGACTGGAAATAGGTCAAATTACTTGTAAGCCTTATCAGCTACTCTATTTAAGGTCTAATTTGACTTAATTTGTTTAACAAAAAGATTATGTTAAGGCTTTTTTGAAAAAGTTATTTAAATAAAGAGGTCAGATCTAGGATTTTTAAAATGTTTTTTAAATATGTCATACCAGCTTTTTAAGTTCTTATATATAATTATATAAAATAAATCAAAAATTATAATATATTATAATTTATAAACACACATGGGATCTGTAACACCCTGGAGCCAACTTGTAAATCTCAAGATAATTACCCCCACCATATAAAATCACTTAGATAACTTATTTTTCACTTTGTAATTATCAAGAGATTCACAACCTGATTCCAGAGGTTACTGATACAATATCAGAGTACGCAATCTTTACATAATTAACTTCTTATTATCATACATAACATCAGAGTTCCATACATATTATATTTTACAACAGACACCTAGATCTTATAAAATATAAAGATGTAAAGTACCAAAACATAGCAAATACATAATTCAGCAATAGTAGTCATGCAAGCAAGCATCATCATCAAAAATCTTCATAATTCATCCATATTCAGTAACATCCACTTTGTCACATGTCCTCCTGGTTAACCACTAAAGGGTTGCCACAAGTAATAGAAAGAGTGAGATAAAATATCAAATAAATAGAAATTAAATCAGAACAAACACAATCACAAGTAGGATGCTATGCGATGCAAATGCCAAACAAGTATTTTGTTTTATACTGATATTATTATATTCTGTTCTTTTATATAAATGAAAATGCATGATAGATCCATTCTGGTGGGAACATCTGCAGTGATTTCCAACAATAATATTTTTACGGATATCCAACCGATACCGTGCCCCATAATGCAACACCACATCGGATAACAATATCATAATATCAATAACAAGTGTTGCGGGACCCCCTTTAAGGACACACTGCTTAGCCCTTAAGACGGCCGTGGTATAAAACCACCGCAGAGGTCTATGCTCAACAGAGCGCGTTCCCCCACCGGGAACCCCCTCAAAGAACCCCTCTGCGGATTCTTTGAACGGCCAATGCATATGATGCATGAATGCATTACATTATCAAATTCCTTTATAACTAATTTTAACAATAAAATTATTATAACAATCAATTAAGCATACTTTATTTATAACTCAAGAATATGGAAATACATTTTCTATATTATTTATATCATAATTCAATCATACGGAAACACATTTCCCATAATATTCATATCATATTTCAAACATATGAAAACATATTTTTCATAATATTTCATATTTCAAAGAATATGGAAACATATTTTCCATGTTATAATAATCGTTTAATATCATATTCCAAACCATTTACATCCATTTCACAATTTAATTCAAATTAAATTAAAATATAACTATATGAGTTTCTAAACAATTAAACAAGTAATTCTAACTTAATTTCTATGTATTTAATATCCTATCCCCTCTTTCTTACCTCAAGTGAAGATCGTTAAACTTTCCTTATGCTAAACTCCTTTGTATTTCTTCAAATCTTCAAGTTTGCGTAATTTCTTCTTATGCGAAAATTAAAGAATGAAGGTTTTGAGAGCTTGAAGAGGGAGATGAAAGGTTATAGGATTAGTGAGGTTTTTGGTCTGAGGAAATGTGGGAGGTTGGGGCTCTATTTATAGGCTTTCAATGTCGGTACTGTAGCAAATTACTGTAGCAAATCAATGTAGCAAATCACTGTAGCATCTCGAAATTGACATGAGGCGGTGGAAAATTGGAGAATTCTCACGAATTCTCTATATTCTACAACATTTTTCATGTGACGTTACTGTAGCATTTTACTGTAGCAGATTTTTATTTTATTTTACTATTATATTCTATATTCTATTCTCGTTTATTTCCGTTTTAAGTCAAACTGAAAATATCCTTGTATTCATAATTAAATTTCCTATTTTCTAGGTTTCAGTTCTTATTTCTCTGAGAAATTTTAATTTTTTCACTATTTAATTTACTGCTTAAAAATTTGGGCTGTTACAGGATCTTCTATATAGTTCAATTTATAAAATTAAGATATATATTAAAATTATTTGTAGTATGTAAAATTGATAACTAAATATATATTTTATATAGGTTATTTTTAGAGACTCATTTATTTGTTAAAGATGGACTCATTGATATTTTAATATTTTTTATCTTTTATTAATTTTAATGTAAATTAGACTATCAAGTTAAATAAAACTTCTAAATAAGTATATCATACCTAAAAATATAATCATATTAGATAACATGTTGTGCTTAGATTAATTATCAACTCAGACTAAAATCCTATAAAATCTAACTAAACTTTGTCTATTTCCACCCCTATCAATAAAGTCAGTATAATGGACAAAACAATACATTATAGCAATTCCAGTCATCCCACTTTAACTATATGAGTCTAAGTTAAGGTTTAATAAGCATAAAAATTTAAACCAATATTTCAAAAACATATTTCTCTTTTTCTATTAACACATGACAAATTTGTCATGGAGTTTCATTCTCTCATGGATTGTTTCTTTGAAAAAATATTATCATTTTAAGGAGTTAATTGAGTAGAATCAGATATTGAGGTTGAATGGTAAGATAAGATAAATGTAAAAGCAAGAAAGTAAAGACTTGGGTAAGTTAGTAAGTTTTTTAAGAAAAATAAAAAATTATTTTTGAAAAAGTTGAAAAAATAGAAAAGGTGTTTGTTTATAAAATATTTTAAAAAAACTTATAGAAAATTGAAAACCGGGTTTTTTATTTAAAAAAATCAGAGAAGTTTTTAAAAAAGTTTTCAAGAAAACTGAAAAGTGGAAAATTATTTCAAGAATTTTTTTTATTCTAGGAAATGAAGATTTGAAAAACAAACAGAAAACTTTTTTTAAAAAAACTAGAATAATTTTTGTAACTAAATGCAGTCTTAATTTATCTGTATCGATCTATTTATTATTATATATATAGAGAGAATATTCGGATTCGAACTGAAAAAGGGCATTATAAATAAAAAAGTTTTTTTTTTTACTAAAATTTAACCTAGCTTCATTTACTGTCTTTCATTGGGAACTTTTCTCCTCCCTCTAATTTTTTGTTCACGAAAAACTTCTGATGTTCCCTTTTTATTTTAATATAGGGAAAGACTATCCTTTATGTTCACTTAAATTTCTAGTTGATCCTTTAAATAGTTTCTTTGTTAATTTTCTCTTTTATATATATTAATTTTTTTACAGTATTCTCTTTTAATATCATAATAACATTAACTTTCTTTTCTCTTCCCACCCTCTCTTATAACTACTTAATAATAATAATAATAATAATACAAAAAATCACTAATTAAAACTATTCACAGTTACATATCCATCACTCATCGTCACAAAATTAACTCCTACCCACAATGGTTGATTGGGCAGTAATTTTTCAACTATGGATGATACAAGGTTATTTTGATACTAAAGAGTTTTGGGCAGAGATATTTACTTTACTCATAGAAAGGGGTTATAAAATAAAATGAAAAAAAAGAACCAAAAAATTAACAACGTTAAAACGTAAAAGGAAAATACTATAAAACTTTAAAGGTTAAAAACTAAATTAAAAAAAAAACAATAATAAAGAATTATAACAGACATTTAAGTAAAACGAAGAATAAAAATTACATCGTAACTTTTTATATATAAACATTTTACGAATGAAGCAGAGAGAGAGAGAAACAGGAAAGGAATGGTGAGTGGTGAAGATTAGCCACTCTTGAATAGATTATTAATGGTTCCCACTTGTCTCATTCCAATCCCCTCCCGTGATAACTTATTTCTTTGTTAGTCACTCCCTTCTTTTCATACTTTCACATCTCTTTCCTTTCCAGGAGCCCCAATCAATACATTCGTTTCTAAACTTGTATTTTCATCCCTTCTCATTCATTAATTAATATCATCTTTTTGCATTAATATAATCTATTTTACACCAATCTCTTGCTTTTGTAATCAATTTCCCTTGAAATTAAATTTTTAATGTGCATATCCTATCCTACATTAATATTGTCATTTAACATTGTTAACACAAAAGATAGAGGTAGTAAGTCAAAGCCTTTCTTATTGTAACACTTGAGAAGAATAATCCATGGAAGCCCTATTTATAATAAGGAAAGAGTACCAAATGGTAATATATGTAAATGAAAACTCATTAATTGTTGATCGTTGTCGATATTGATCTGTTGTGGTATATTGTTGACATCACCTGTAGTACATGTAAAAAGTGCCCAAGGGACCTAATGGGGGTGGGCCTATAAGACCTTTCCAAAGCCAAAGTCAGGGTATGTTGGTGGTAAAGGTTGGAGTAAATGAAGAATTTCTAATTAAAATATTAATCAAAAGTACATGTAAAATAGATGTTGGGTGTATTTACAGCCTCTTATGTTGTTAGAAACAATTACGAATGTGTTAGGGTGACTAGGTTGATATGTCAAGGGTGTCGGTGTTAAGGACTGTACGCTGGGGGTTCTGATACCATCAATATGATTTTGACGTCAACATGCCTTACTATTGAGACCTTCATATATTCTGTTCTAGGGTATGTGATAGGCTTGGTGTCGAGGTATTGGTGTACTTGGTCTAGATCATATGCCCCAGGCTGGTATCAAGTCCAATGTACTTGGTATTAGGCTTAATCCTATTAAGGTGTCATGCTTCATGTGTGCCTAGTCCTTGTTGAAGTCAAAATTTTGAATTTAAAAATTGCTTTCCCAACAGTTAAAACGTTTAGTATCCCGTCATTAATGCTCCTAACAGAAGATCACATGTGGCTTGTTTTGACTGGCAAGTTGGGGTGATCAAAGCGGTTTATACTTGTTCATGCCTCGTGGTAACTGTTGGGGTGAAAAGATGTAACTTCCCCAATGTTGGGTTCTATAAATAAAGGGAGAATCCTCTATTTACTTGCTTGTTGTCTAAATCCTCTCTTGCTCTGGTGTTATCTTTCTGTTGTTCAAGGAAACGTGCCTCCAGCTTCCCATTGTTTTCTTCCCTTTCGCTCATATATGAGGTACCTCCCTATCCTTTTTTTTCGTTTACGCCTTTTGCTTTTAAACGGTCGTCCTTAGGGAGTTGGATGGAAATAGTGTGAATTTCATGGGGATAGTCCAAGTTTGCCGTCTACATCGCCGCTTGGGGTTCTAGTACTCGAGGATGGCATTGGTCGAATAAAGTCAAATTCCATGAATGTCGATGAGGGACTTAGTGATGAGTACATAGGCTATTAGATGAAATCAGTCCTTGGAGTTTTGACTCCTCTAAGAAAAACTATAAAGAGATCAACAAGCCTATGAGGGATTCATTTATTATTATTTCATTAGGTGATTCAAATCACAAGGCTATGGTGGCCTGAATTTTCAACATCTTTCAAGTATTGAGGAATCCTAAACCAGAGGGCAGCCTTGGCTTGGTGGCGTTAATGGGTCATCATAATTGGTTGATCTTCAAGGGTACACCAAGTCTGTAAAAACCTTCTCTTAGAATTAAAGAAACTATTACATTCTGATACACATGGATGAAGGGTAGAGTTGTCCCTATGTAAATGAAGACAACTAGCTCTCATTCAGAACCTCATGGAGCTATGAGTGTAACATCCCAAATTTTAAAATAGGGGATTAATTAACAGAATAAATATTAAAAAATTGTATGTGGATTATTAAACATCCCAAATTATTGAAAATAATTAAATTAAGAATTTTGGGAATTGTTGGTGATTTATGGAGACCGGTTGAGCTAAAAATAAGCCCGGTTGAGATATAGGTACCGGACCAAGTATCTCTGAATGAGATGATATTGGTCAGGGCTGTTAAGGATAATATTGGGAATCCAAATATGTGTTTAGAATAATTTTCGGATGAAGTTTTAAGCCCGAATGAAGAGCCTGTTTATGAGAAAACGATAAAATCTTAATGAGAAGGATTTAAAATAAACCCAAAAGCCCAAATTTCTTCTCCTTTTCACGCGTGAACTTCTGAATATATTGAGAGGCACATTTCACTTCTTCATTTTCCTTATTCTATTCATCTTCCTCTCTTCTTCTTCATTCAAAACCCCAAGTCAAGGTGGTGACTTCTTCTTCCTCTCCATTTCCGTCTTGCAAGGAGCTTTAAGAAGACTAGTGGAGTTGAAGTCTTCTCTTCTTTCTTCTCTTTATTTTCGTGTGGTGTTCTCCTCCATTCTAGAACCGACTTTGTTTTGGGTTTGAGGTATGTATGCTCATTTTTATTAAGGTTTTAGCTATGGGTATATGGCATTATATATTTAGAAGCCATGCATGTGAATGGATGTTTATAAGGAGTATTTAATGCTTATGCCCTATAGTGGGTTGCCCTAAATGTGAACATTTATGAGAGGTTAATGATGGTAGAAGCATTTGGGATAGAATGGAGATGAGAGATGGGTGTATTTATGAGTGTGGTTGGGTTTGGTAGAAACCCTAACCTTGAAGATTTAGGGAAAATGGTTAAAATTGGTTCAAGAGCATGTTTTGTGAAGAAATGCATGACATTGATGGCTATGAGTATGGAAGAATGGAGTTATATGAAGACTTAGGCTATTGTGGTTGGTAACCTTTGAATTTAATGATGGTGGCTTGATGGGAAGGAATTCCCAAAGCCTAACAAGTAATGAAAATGAGATTATAGCATGTCTTGTACATGTTAAGAAGTGTTAAATATAATGATGATTAATTAAGAGTTGAAATTATGTCGTAAATGAGTGATTAATTAGGATCTTGCATGTGTGACTATATAGGAAACGACCCCATCGACGAGGCGAAACCATCAGACCGCATTGATCACTACTTCACTTGAGGTAGGAGGGGGTAACTATTCTAAATGCATGATTTCATCCATTGATGATGTGAAAATATGTATATATGATTACGTTGATGATTGTTTGAATGGATGATATGATGATGTTATGATTTGAATGCATTTAGAATGATGATTGTTATATGGCATTGGGATAATATTGTGATATGGTGATGATATTATGATGATGAAGTATGTTGATGGTTTGAGACCATGTATGAATTGAAATCTATAATATAGAATATCCCAAAGATGTGTGTATGATTTATTGAATGTGTATGCCACTAACTATTAATGTGAATAAGTCTCAAAGAGAATTGGGATTGGATAAGAATGATGAGGATATTGAAATCCACTAAGTGGTGGTGGTGAATGATTGAATGTGGAGTGGCATCTAGGATGCACAGTATGAGGATGCATTTGATTTGTATTTACATAGCATCCATGGCATATCATTGCTGTCTATGTGGAATATTAGGGGGTTCCACTAGGCGGCCCTAGTAGGAGGGCGGCTCAATGCATGAGCGTATTGTTGTTTTCCCCTGTGACTCGGAGTGTGAGTCACGAAGCTGTCCATAATTTGGTGACGAGGCACCCTATGTGGCGGGCCCAGTAGGTGGGCGGCTCTATGGTGAGCGAGTTACCTTGGTGTTCGACGGTGCACGGCTCTCTTGATGTATGTTCGGGAGGGGCCCATAGCACTTGTGGTAAATGAGGCCACGTTGTTGATCCGCAAGTCACAGGGTGACTAGTGCTACAGATGGGCGAGAGCGGTTTGGTACCAGTAAAATTATGATGATGTTGAGCATGCATAAATTGAGATATATGTGTACACAATTTACTACTACAGTAGGGGCATAGTAGCACACCTATGCTTGTCCCACAAGTTGATTTGGTGTTGTATTTCCCACAGTCGGATCCGCATTGTTTGATGAGAAATCCTTGTGCATATACATTAGCTTTAAGAGCATTTGCATATAGCTGGAGATATGCCTAGTTGAAAGCCCATGGTGGCAAATGGATAAGTGAGACTTGGAAAGAGAAAGAGTTGGATGCTAACCCCATGTATGTAATTGGTGAATCAAATGAATATGGTTGTGGGTGTATACTTGAGATTATGAAATATGCTTATAAATGATGTATGATGTTGTGTAAGATATGCTATATGTGCAAGTATACATGTATTTTATCATAATGTATGACTTTAATTCATTTGGATTATGTTACTCACCTCCTTGTTGCTATTTTTAAAGTTGATGTAGGTATGACTTAAATCCTACCACTTTGGAGGCTGAGTTTGAAGAAGGTAAATATGGAATAGGAATGTGTGAGCCTTGGCCGACATGAAATCGTTTTGTGGAGTATATGGTGTTCATATACTCAATTTTGTAATTAGTTGATGATTTTGGAGGTCATGGAAGAAAATTGGATATGTGTGTATGGCCAATTTTTATTCATGACCCAAATGATGTAAAGGATACATTAGTGATGCTTGATGATGTCAAGTTAAATGAAGGAATGTATGTATGTGTGTTTGTACTATTTTATAGAGCATGTTAAATGATGTTGAATTTAGAGTATATGCATAGAGTGAATGATAATTTAGTGATCATGTTGTTGATTGCTTGATTCCATGAAAAGATGAAGTAAATCTCAAACTATAATGCTTCATGAAGTTGATAGAATTTATAGGTGTATAATGAAGTAATATGATGCATTAGGAAGGGTTAGAGTAGTAGAAAATGATGTTTCATATGTTAAGTTGGGAAAATTCTTGTTACTGCATAATTCCTGCAGAACTCGCTCAAGCGAGTGGGAATCTCGCTCGAGCGAGATTGTTATGAAATAGGGGAATCGTCACTGGCCTGAATACGCTCAAGTGAATGGCCATCTCGCCCAAGCGAGATTGATGAGGAATCAGAGGTTAGCCTCTGGATGATTTTCGCTCAGTGGATGAATGGTCGCTCAAGCGAGGAGGACATGAATTAGATACTGGACGATTTTCGCCCAGGCGAGAGATGTCTCGCCCAAGCAAAAATTGGCCAGAGAGTTCCCATTGTTTCTGGAGCAATCTCGCTCAAGCGATACATGTTTCGCTCAAGCGAGATTGGTACCTGATGCAATCCTCTTCCCTTGTTCAAGCACCTCACTGGCTCGCTCAAGGTTTCTTTTCGCATCTCGCTCAAGCGAGACAGTGCTCGCTCAAGCGAGATGAGTCCTGATGCATAATGTAACACCCCTATTTTTATTTTTATATTGAAATTTTGAAGGAATTAAATTATGGTTCTTTAGAACTTTTTAATCTACGTATTATTTATGTTTTTTTGGAATTTTTTGGAATTTTGGAATTTTTTTTATAAAATAATATTTTTTAAATAATTTTAAATTCATATAAGTGACTTAAATTAAAAATATTTATAAGAAAGTGAATTTAAATTATAAGAAAATTTTATAAAATTCGTTTCAAGTAGACTTATCTAAAAATTATCGGTTTGAGAAAAATCTTGATTTTTTCCAATCGTTAAAAAATTGGAAACGTATCAATAAATTTTTATTAACAGAAAATTTTAGATTTTTAAAATTTCAGCTTTATATTACTTATTATAAAATTAGTGAGGACTGATATAATATCGCTAAATTTCAAAAAGGACTCATTTTGAATATTTAAAATATACCGAGTAAAGGGTTACTATTTGACTTAATAATTTTACCGACAGTTACTATGCAAAACACTGTGCATGTATGAAATTTTCAAAAGATGCACAGTAACCAGGAATAAAAAATTCAAAAATGCATAGTATTTTTATATTAAAATAATGGAATGCATAGTAAATTTTTTTCCTATAAATACCGAAGGATTTCTTCTTTAGAATTCACAATTTCAGATTAAGTTTTCTTAATATAGTAGTGCTAGTGAGATAGTGGTGGAAGTGAGAGAGAGAAGAAATTTTTTTTGGGAGAAGGTTCTGCTAAAATCCTAAGGTAAGAATACTTCTCTTTTATATTTTTTTGGGTTATTTTCATATCGTTTTTAGAAATCTGTTATTATACTAGAAATAATATTATGTTAAGTTACTATTCTGTATAGTAAAACACTATTTCAATAGTAAATTACTATTTTAATAGTAAATTACTATTTGAACTGTTCTTTACAGGGGGTGTAGAAGTATGCTTGTAGAACAACTCAATATATACATATAAATGTGTTCTTGATACAAAACAATATGCGTATAAATGTAAATACGGAGAGTCTTTGTATGCTGAGGCGGAGTGCAATGTACTCTGGGGCGGTGTCACAGTCTGCCTGACGGGATCTCTGTTGCCTTGACCCGATTGGGGGTGGTACCTGCAATCGTTCTCCGACGCTCAAGTCAGTATTTCAGAATACTTAGAGACTTAGAAAGACATTCAGAGAGAATTATGCAAGTAAGAGAGTGTCAAGTTCAGAGAATGGAAAAAGATCCCTTATACCTTTTCGAGAGAGGTTTATATACCTGTTGCTGGTGCTGCATTATTGGTAGGGTCCGTTCCTTGTTTCCTAGCATAAAGCAAGAAAGACAGTGGGTCCCTGTGTCGTTCACGAGCACCGTTAGTGTAGTAGGTATTTCCACTTACTTGGGAAGCGTGAATGCTTTATTATTTTATTGTTATTCCCCTTTATGCGTGACAGCATGATTCCCATTATTAACCTCTCAAGACAGAGTCAATCTCGTGCCGGGGTTGTGAGTATGGGTTCGCTACGCAGTATGGGAAGTTCAATATTCCGCCTGAGTTGAGCCTATGGCTTGGCGGAGTAATATGCATTCTGGCGGCGTTACCTGCCTAGGCAGGGTTACTTCCCTTGGCGGAGTAACTTGCCTTGTCGGAGTAACTTGCCTTGGCGGAGTTATGACCCTTGGCAGGGTAACATGCCTAGGCGGAGTATTGTGCCTTGGCGGTATGTACTCCGTATAGAAGTGATTATAATGTGCTCAATCGCGTACTCCTCTTGTTCAAAATGCTGATCTGGCAAAGCATTAAAGCCATGCTCTTGGGGGCCGGTGTTAGGACCGGATCACTATTCAAATAGTAAATTACTATTTACTATTACTATTTACCTTTACTATTCACGTTTTACTATTTACCGTTACTATTCACGATTTACTATTTACTATTACTATTCATGTTTTACTATTCACTATTCACTATTTAAAATTTACCATTTCTGTTTTAAGTAGTAATCTTAATCCTTATCTTATGCCTATAATGAAATAAGATTGGTATTAATATTTCTAGAAATCGGAGGCGCAAAGCAAACTCTCTTTTGGTAACAACTCAAGGTAAGGGGGAGTGAGATAAGAGGATAATATAAAAAGACATAAGAATAATGGGAGGAGTCCCCTACTCCTTTTAAATTTGATAATATTATTATTTTAAAATATTAACTTTTAACTTAAAATTTTTAATAAATTTTAAATTAAATATCCGGTTTAACTAACTCTAACATACCTATGCAAGGACTTGGACCATTATGACCTATATGGACTGAACTATACCTATGCAAAGACTTGGACCATTATGACCCATATGGACTGAACAATACCTATGCAAGGACTGGATTATATGGACTTACATATACCTATGCTAGGAATGGACAAAAGGAACAAAAAAATCAACTATATTAATAATCATTAAATTTTGCATTATGATATGCATTTAATGATATTTAATTGATTTGATTATGATTGATTTATGATTGATGATGTTTAACTGTGATTGATAATATTTGATTGATGATATTGTAATGTGGAGTTTGAGCATATAGCGAGCATGACGGAAAGCTAAAATTCAGTAAGAATTTCTTACCTTACTCTTTAAATTTTTATTATCTTTTATTTCTTCTTAGAAATTATTTTTATATTTAGAATAAAAAAATTAGTATTTATTTTAGAAAGTAGACATTTCATGAAAATTAATTTATATTGAGATAATTAAATTTTGAATTAATTTTTTTTATAATTTTAAGTATTTACGGTTAATGATTTAAAGATTATTCTCTTTTAATAAAATAAAATTTTTAAAAGAAAATTATTTTATTTTTCCAACTTAATAACTAAAGATATTTGAAAATAATTGAGAATTTGATCTTGTTAAGATTTAATATGAAAAGGTTTTGAGATATTTAAGGTTTAGAAACTCAATTTCAGTGAGAATTAAAAACTGTACCAAATTTATTTCTGTGGGACAGAAATTCAAAGAATTGAGAAAATGTACAGTTTATAGAAATGATGTTGTAAACCTTTTAAGGTATTTAATAATTGAGTTTCTAAAAGCCTTAACCAACTAAATACGCGAGTAGTTCATGCATCATGAATCATTAAAGTGAAATAAAATGATATTGTCTGGGGACGGATTATAGAAACCGAGGATACATTAGAGGAGACTTAATTACGAGCCTTGGGATGAGAGGGTGTGAAAGGGTGCTTCAGGGGACCCGGGGTAGCTCCCTAGTGTCGGGTACTTTTACAATAAAAACTTTCTCAATCTGACTAGTCTCTAAGTGTTTCCATGCCAGTTGAGCTGTTCATATTATTATTATCCGGACTTATGGAACAGTGTAAACTCCTGGTTGGCCCAATGCAAATTAAAATTTAAGGGCCACATATATAGGTAAGTTATGATGAAGATATTGCATAACATTCATGCATTCATAATTGATTGTGTATGTGATTGTGATTGATATTATTATGTATTGGTTTGTGAAAACCCTTTGTTGCTTATGTCTTAATCGAGAATATTATATTCTGTTTCTCACTCCTTTCTCCGTGTTTTTGTTTCACATGTTTTAAATTGATGGTTCAGAGGGGAGGATCGAAGAATATCGGCAGTAAATATAGCACATTCTAGAAAGGGAGCTCGGTATGAATACCGTAGTCCAATGAATAAATAATGTTATTAAGTAACTGCTTCTAGGCCATGGAGTTTCCTTTCTTTCTTATAATGTTTAATATTTATTTTCGTTGGATGAATGTAAAATTACTTTATAAAGTTTTAATAATATTTATGAGGTATTTCAGAAATAATGTATATAATTTATTCTGATAGTTTCTTTTTAACAATCATATCTTCAGTAAAAAAAAATTACGAATTTTTCTAGAATTTATTAAGGTGTAACAGAGGGTGTTACACATAAAAACTTCATTCGCTCAGCCTTTCTCAGCGTCGCCCAAGCGTGCCCACGCTGGCTCGCTCAAGCGAATTGATTCTTGCTTGAGCGAGTGGCACCCTGATATGAACATTTAATTTATATCACACAGAATTTTATTTCAAGTGCTTAAAACCTCATTTTTACTTATCAATTGAGCATCTAGATCTAACATTAAATCTTAAGCGTTTTGAATTTCATCCCTCATTAATAATTAATTTTTCTGCTATCTCTGATTGGAAAACTATTAAGAAATTATCTTTTAAATTTTACCCTCTCATATCTTCATATATGAGAGTGGTTTATCTTAGATCCGGGGGATGGTGTTAAATGCGTCACCACTCTAATTACTTGACTAATTAATAATTTTTGAAAACGTGAAAAATCTTTACCCCTATTTTTGATAAGGGGCGTCACAATGAGCATTGGCTTTTAGATGTCGGCACCTAAAATGTCAGTGATCATTTTTTGGGAAAAAAGTATAAGCTCACCAAGATTGGGCTACTAGAGTTGATAGGAGGGAAGGAAGATGGATCCCTTCCTGTATCAAAAAGTTATAGACTTTGATATTGAGACCCTCAATGCTTACCTTGGTATAACTCTTTTGTAAATCATATTCACTATTGTATTTCCATTCTCTTACCATGTTTCCTTTTGTTTCAAAAAGCAAGATGTTAGATACGATTAAGGCAATGATGGCGAAATGCCAACAAATGAAAAACTGAGATTACAATGTTGGTAATGAAAACCGTGTGGTTTCTTATGCTTCAAAAAGGATACCGTCATTAACATCTTTCAAGGACATGCCACAGTTAATCAATAATTACAATGGCAAGAGATACGTAGAAAAAGAAGGCAGTGGACGATGTTGGGAATGCTAGCCAACGTCAACGTGAAAACAATGTCCTACCACCACAACAACCTAATGACGTTGTTACGATTACACCCTCAATGCCTCCCACTGGGGGCCATGTGGTGGGGTCATCTAGCCATAACAACCTTCCTCATATTAATGTGTTTATAGAGCGAACGACTGACTGTGTTACTCAACTTTCTTCGCCCTTTCGTCTACATTGTAATTTGAAGTTGTTGTGAGCTTAATATGGCCAAGTCAACAATCGTCGGTCTTCAAAACTACAAGGAGGCATTGACTGTCGAGGTTAAGAAGCTAAGGCCCTTACTAGGTTTATTGGAAAATAAGAAAGCACTAAGGGAGCATCAGTTGGAGGAGTACTGTGAAATTGTCAACGCTACCTTTAGTAACCACATCCATTAGATCTGTTATAGGAAAATTCATCTACTCTAAATATTGTGAAATAGTGGTGCCTTGAATACTCTAAGACCAATGCCTTCTACTTTTTTAGGAAAATTCTGTTGGTGTATGCACTACGAGCTATTAATGTATCAATTTTAACTTATCAATAAAATTAGTATTTTCAGTTTTAAGACTATTTTTAAAACTATTTATCCTGGAATGATAGGTCATATGAGAATTATTCCTAAAACGTCCCTAATCAAGTATTTACATGGGGATATGTAAATACATTAAGATTAGTGTGTGAATGTACTGATGATTTGATCTTATAAATCATGGGTATATGATATTAAGTCTTTACACTGGTACACATTAAGAGTAATGTTGTACTGGACAGACCCACCATGAGAACGTTGCATGGATCATTACATGAGTGTCATAAACAGTTCTCAATGTGATAATGGTATATAGTCCTTTGACCTGAAGTCATTACAATTCCTACATAAGGAGTTTGTTGTTTTAATACAATCAAACGTTATTTGTAATAAGATGACCATAAAGATTGTGATTAGGCAATAGATAAATTATGCAAAGGGATGTGAGTGATGTAGATGAAATTTGTCTCTCCTATGTGACAGAAGTAATATCTATGGGTCACTTGATGGAGTAAGACTAACGAAATGCATGACCATGCTAGGACAAATAAATATTAGATATTTATTCTATAAAGTCTACTCTGGTATCAAGTAAAATGAATTGGGTCATACAAGGATGACGATGACTATGCCTTGGGCCCAATTAGATATCGTGACAAAAGGAATAAATATATAAAATAATTATCACTTATAGGTCATGTCGATGATAAATAATATTCGAACATAATGATGTATTGTTAGATACCACTCTTATTTTTATATTAATAATAAAATAGTTTATTATTAATATAACCAAATATTTTACCTATAGGGTCACACATATAGATTAAGCCCACCAGAGGATAGTTTTATTTTAGTTGGACTAAAAATAAAACTATTTAGGCCTAACTCATTTAGAATGAGTCAGGAGCCCAATGTTTAATGAGAGCTCAGGTTAAGACCTAAGCCTATATATAGAGCATGAAATGCTCATAGGCTGCTGCTCAAAAATTAGATTATTATCAAATTTCCGTACTAGCATTCGAAACTTTATTTTTCTGGTGGGAGTGCTCGTGTGGACTCCTAAGAGCGAAGTTACAATTGCTTCGATCGAGGAACTCGCTTTGCGTTTACAAGAGGTAAACCCTAAATCAAAAATTTAATTTTGCATAATTCCTTGAGACATTTGTTTTTACAATCCTTTTTTTTAGGAATCCTTTGTGTTTCTGCTGCCTGACCCTGATAGATTCCCTAACAAATTCATCTACTCCATTACAGAACTAAAAAAACCTAACATACCTTGGAAGTAGTGTGTATAAAGAGTTCTTTTTGTTTTTTTTCCCAAAGCACTAGCAAGGAAAACACTTTTCAAACATCCTTTTGAGATCATTGGAAACTCAAGATGTGCCTTGAAAGTATGACTATTGTAAGTAGAGTTTAACTTTGATAAGCAACACACTTTAGGATAAACTTTTGTTTGCATTAAGTTTGAGTCTCTAGTCTTTATGACTTGTATTTTGTATCAACATACTTTTAATTCATCTTCCTGTACATAGACTTTTCATTTTTTCTAAATATTTATTATCATTAAAATTTTAGAGTATCAACAATCTTCGTTCTAACATTTATCTCTCACTTTTGTTTCAATTCAGTCTTTTATCTTTTTGTGTGTCAAATTGGTTCCTTAATTATGGAAACATTTTCAAATTAGTAATTTCAATCGATTTTTAACTAATGGTGTCAATGAAAATGTCACATGTCATTTAAATAGTTTTAAATTAGTCCCTTTTATGTTGTTTTTGTAACACCCCCTTATATACACGAGATAAAAAAACTTTTTAGAAAGATATACATATTTATCACTATTTATCTCGTGTATACAAGGACGTATATACATCTGATTTTCTTTGAATATTGAAAGTAAAAAAAAATTGTCTTTCAATATTTGTCCATAATGACAAAATAATTTATAGAAATCATAAGTGATAAATCATTACAATATTATATCCGAATGAAAGAGTTTATCAAAGTTTAACCTTTACCTTGTTACAATTATCTACTTGATATTGTAATAAGGCAAAATAAAATTAAACTATACCTCTACTACAAATGTGAACAAACATTTCCTAGTCCTTGAACCATCGAGTTTTTGAATCCTACTTTTGTCATATCTCTTCATCTAATCGATTGAGGATGAGACCACTTTATCCTCTTGTAATTACATATCCTTCCATCTTGGACTGCTAGCTATATATCATATAACATATATTTTGGACACAAAAATTCAAACAAGAAGGAGTGAGAAACAAAATATAATATATTACAGATAAGACATAAGCATAAGGGTTTTCACAAACTAATATAGTAATATCAGTCATATTCTCATATACAATCAATTATGAATATAGGGTTTCCACATACATAACACTTATATTTTCCTTCATAATCATCTATATAGAATGTCACAATCACATGAATGTTATGTAATGCTTATGCTACTATCTCATTCAGTTTATGCATGTGGGCTCTTAAAGTTTTAGTTTGCACTGGGCCAACCAGGAGTTTACACTGTTTCATAAATTCTGGATAATAATAACATAAATGCCTTCATGGCATATGAACAGCTCAACTGGCGTGGAAACACTTAGAGACTAGTCAGACTGAGAAAGTTTTTATTGTGAAAGTACCCGACACCAGGGAGCGACCCCAGGTCACCTGAAGCACCCTTTCACACTCTCTCATCCCAAGGCTCGCAATTAAGCCTCCTCTAATGTATCCTCGGTTTCTATAATCCGTCCCCAGGCAATATCACATCTCATTTCTCTTTAATGATTCATGATGCATGAACTACTCGTATATTTAGTTGGTTAAGGCTTTAGAAACTCAATTATTAAATACCATAAAGGTTCACAAAATCATCACAATAAACTGTACATTTCCATAAGTTCTTCTTTGAACTTCTGTTATACTGAAATAATTTAGTACAGTCTTCAAATTCAGATCTTACCAAAATTGAGTTTCCAAGCCTTAAATATCTTAAAGCTTTCTCTTAAAAATCTTCATATATTTACATAATCTTTCTCAATTTGAATCTTAACTAGATTAAGTTTTTGAAATCTCCACAAAATATTCTTTAGTTATTTCGTTGGGGAAAACCAAAATAATTTACTTTAAACTTCTAATTTCTAAAGAAAATAATTTAAAATCATTAACTAAGAATACTTAAAACTATAAAAATTTTCTTTAATTCAAGAATTAATTATCTCAACCTCTGATTTTCATAAAATAGCTTCTTTCTAATACTAGATTTTATTATAGAGATTAAAAATAAAGTTAATAAAAATTATTTATAAGAAGAAATAAAAGACTAAAATAATTACAAAATACTTTCTCTTGGAATAAAAATTTAAATAGTAAGGTAAGAAAATTCTTACTGAGTTTTAACTTTCCGTCATGCTTGCTATATGCTCAAACTTCATATCACAAGATCATCAATCATTCATCAACCACAATCAAGTACAGTAATCTCATCAATCACAATCAAATATCATCAATCATAATTGCATATTATTAATCACAGTCTAATATTATAAATCACAATATCATTAATCGAAATCAAATATAATTAATTATAATCAAGTCAAATCAACTAAATATCGCTTATAAATATAATTCAAATTTTTAATGGTTATTTAAATTAGTAGATTTGGTTTTGAGTCCTTATAGTCCATTCCTCGCACAGGTCTATATAAGTCCATATATCCAGTCTTCGCATAGGTATAGTTCAGTCTAGACAGGTCATAATAGTCCAAGTCCTTGCATAGGTTTAGTTCGATCCATATAGGATATAAAAATCCAAGTCCTTGCATAGGTTTAGTTCAGTCCGTATAAGTTATAATAATTCAGATCTATGTATAGATATTTCAGAATAAGTTACACAATATATTAAATTTATTATAAATTTTAAGTTGAGAAGTTATTACTTTAAAATAATAATATTATTAAATTTAAAAGGAGTAGGGGACTCCTCCCTTTATTCTTATGTCTTTCATATTATATTCTTATCTCACTCCCCCTTACCTCTTGTATACCGATTCGTTATTGAAAATCCATGCGCGCCTCGTCTCCGAGTTCTAAAACATACCAATTTCATTTTAATATAATTACAAGATGAAAATTAAGATTACAACTTAAAATAAAAAATGGTAAATTTTGAATAGTGAATAGTGAATAGTGAATAGTAAATCATGAATAGTAACAGTAAATAGTAAAACGTGAATAGTAACAGTAAATAGTAAAACGTGAATAGTAATGGTAAATAGTAACAGTAAATAGTAATTTACTATTTGAATAGTAATTTACTATTGAAATAGTAATTTACTATTGAAATAGTGTTTACTATGCAGAATAGTAACTTAAAATAATATTATTTCCAGTATAATAACAGATTTCTAAAAACGATATAAAAATAACCCAAAAAATATAAAAGAGAAGTATTCTTACCTTAGGATTTTGGCAGAACCTTCTCTCCAAAAACCTTTCTTCTCTCTCTCACTTCCACCACTATCTCACTAGCACTACTATATTAAGAAAACTTAATCTGAAATTATGAATTCTAAAGAAGAAATCCTTCGGTATTTATAGGAAAAAAATTTACTATGCATTCCATTATTTTAATATAAAAGTACTATGCATTTTTGAATTTTTTATTCCAGGTTACTGTGCATCTTTTGAAAATTTCATACATGCACAGTGATTTGCATAGTAATTGTCGGCAAAATTATTAAGTCAAATAGTAACCCTTCACTCGGTATATTTTAAATATTCAAAATGAGTCCTTTTTGAAATTTAGCGATATTATATCAGTCCTCACTAATTTTATAATAAGTAATATAAAGCTGAAATTTTAAAAATCTAAAATTTTCTGTTAATAAAAATTTATTGATACGTTTCTAATTTTTTAAAGATTAGAAAAAAATCAAGATTTTTCTCAAACCAATAATTTTTAGATAAGTCTACTTGAAATGGATTTTAGAAAATTTTCTTATAATTTAACTTTACATTCTTGTAAATATTTTTAATTTTAAGCAACTTTATATGAATTTAAAATTATTTAAAATATATTATTTTATTAAAATAATTCAAAATTTTCAAAAAATTCCAGAAAATCATAAATGTTATATAGATCAAAAAGTTCAAAAGAACCATAGTCTAATTCCTTCAAAATTTTATTTTAAAATTCTAATAAGAGTTAAATCTTAAATATGTAAAAAAACAAAAATATAACAACATAAAATAAAAATGGTGAATAATAAGGATATTAAAAATTCTTAATATAATTTTCTTAATTAGTGAATATTAATTAAGTCACTTTAAAATTCTCATTCAGAAATATTTTCATTTTTTTATTATTATTATTTTAAAAAAACAAATAATAAAAATATAAATACCAAAATTTCAAAAAAAAATAAACTAACTTATAGTAAGTATTTTTCAAGAAATATATATTAATATCTATTTCCTATTTGTGATGAAAATAGGATGTTACAGTTTTAAACTGGCTTGAGTTAAAAATTACATGGATGATCCTACAACATTAATGAATTTAACCTTTTTCTACCAACCTTTTCTCCCCTAACCATAATCTCTTGCTATCACCTATCTCCTTCCACCAAACTTACCACTACTTTTCTCCTTCTCTTACACCAACACCATCTTTACCATTTCTCCTCACCTCTTATTTTTTTATTATTTTCATTATCCCCTCCTTCTCATTACTTATACTCTTTACAGATTCACATCCTTTTTATGGTAAAAAATGATTAAATGTTTAACATAGTCATAAATTTATCCTAATAATTACACATTGATGTAATTCATAGAAGAAGAAAGATAAAGATAAGGAAGAGATTGAAGGTGGAAGATGAAAGATGTTGTAAAAGAAGGGTAAGGAATAAGGTAAAAAGGTGTAGATGAAAAAATGGTAAGAGTGAAGGATGAAAAAGAAATGATGAATATGGTAGTAAGAAGGCGTGGCGATGGAGAAACTGTAAGGTCATGTGAGGGAGAATGGATTTGTGAATTTTAGAGTTTAATATATACATCAATTAACTTATGAACACATTTTTTTTACACATGCAAGGAACCAATTTGAAATATCATAAATGCATAAAAAATTAATTTAAAATTATTTAAAAATATAAGGAACTAATATGCATGTTAACTCGACTATATATTTGGAGCCACATGATGGTTAACTACCATATGTCATATATATTAATATTAGTAAACACATTGATAGAAATGACTAATATAAAAGTGATAACATAGTTACAAAAACCGATCAGTACAAAAATTAGAAAAAGGATTGGATTGAAATGAAGGTGAAACATAGGAGACGATAATATATATTAAGGACATGTGTTAAGTGGAAATTTTGTAACAACGTGTTTATCTTTATCTATCTAAAATATATAAATATTGAAGTGCAAGATATAACATTGCTTTGTTGTTCTTCAGTTTAAATAACTATTTTTAGAAAACTTAGACATGCATTTGAATATCTATTTCTCAAAGAGATATTGCCAAAGTTTTTTACTCATGATATTTGATATGGGCCCTACACCGGCCTAGATGATGCAATGCTAGATTGGTCCCCGGAAGTGAAGACGCTCCATTCAGAGCACCTCGTAACACCAATTAATCCCCAACGTAATCCCAACCCCTTGATCGGAGTCTCCTAAGACTAAAGTCTGGAGGAATCTGACAAATGTGTTGGAGGCACACTAGGGACTAACTTGTAGAGGGTGCCAGAAATGTCTTTCGAGGTATCAATTTTCCCCATAACTTACAGATCTGTACTAACACAACGTCATACAGGACTCAATTATCACTCAACTCTATAAATACTTACCATTTATGATCCATCAAGGTACTAATAACATCTAACTTACGCTTGAGCTCTAATATTAAGTATCCAAACTAACGTGAGTGTTAAAGTGTCCTTGTAGGTGACACCATCTTTCACCCATCAATATGATAAACCAATGTGATAAATGGAGAGGCGACATCAAGTCTATTTGTTTCCCACTGTACCAGAAGATACAATACTAGAGAGGCGACATCGAGTCTATAAAAACCTTTTCTTAGAATTAAAGAAACTATTATATTTTGATACGCATGGATGAAGGGCAGAGCTGCCCCTAGGTAAATGAAGTCGATGAGCCCTTATTCAGAAATTACATTTCCATTCTTTTACCACATTTCCTTTTGTTACGAAAAGCAAGATGTCGGAAATGATTAAGGTGATGATGGAAAAATGCCAACAAATAAAAACTCAAGATTACAATGTTAGGAATAAAAACCGTGTGGTTTCTTATGATTCAAAAAAGGTTGTCGTCATTAACATCCCTCAAGGGCACGCCATGATTGATCAACAACTAGAATAGCGAGAGATAAGCAAAAGTGGAAGGCGGTGGATGACATTGGGAATGCTAGCCGACGTCAACGTGAGAACAATGTCCCGCCACCACAACAACCTGGTGACGTCGTCGCGATTGCACCCTCAGCACCTCCCACCAGGGACCACATGCTGGAGTCTTCTAGCCATAACAACTTTCCTCACATTAATGTGTTTATAGAGTGAAGGACTCACTGTGTTGCTTAACTACCTTCACCTTTTTGCTACATTATAATTTGATAAATGCCAAGGAAGTGGTCGTCACTGATGTCGCTATGCACAATGCTTACTAGCAATACTGTGTGTTAGTGGATATTCATAACACGTTAGAGGAGAAGGTTGACCTCAAGAAGAAATATGTCGAGTTACTGTAGTGGGAAAATAACTACTCTAAGGAAGTGTAAGACTTGGGGAAGAACCTGGCAGTACAAGAATAACTATTCATGTTGATATCAATATTTTATTAATTCTTATTTTTACAGGGTCTTAATTTTTTTAATTTTTTAAGGTTATTGTTAATTGTTTAATTCTTTTTTACTTTTCATATTATTTTTATGTTAAGAATGTTTTAATTTTAATTTTTTTAATAGTTATTACTAATTGGTTTATTGTTTAAATTTTCATGTTATTTTTTTAATTTTATGTTTACAATATTTAAATTTAGCCATTGGAATTAGCAAATACGTGTGAAGTTGTGAGCGAATATTGGACGCCAGCTTCTCTTTCTAGGTGTTATTATTCTTTTCTTGTGTTAATTTGTTGTTTTATTTATCTTTCATAGTATGCCTCCTAAAAAAACATTTATCTGGAAGTGAGGGTTAATTAAATCACAAAGAGAAGCTCTTTATAAATTTATTTTTAGAAAAGGTAAATTCTCATAAAAATTTAGATCAATCAATTGAAATTGTACATAATGAAAATCATTTAAGTGAGAATGAAGTTAATGATTCTAGTGAGCCTAATGATGTGTCAAATGAATCTAATATGGAAAATACTGACATTGACAAAGAATAATTAATTCCTTCTTTAGATATTTATGATCCTAGAAATTAGGGTAATAAAGGAAAAGATAATAAAGGAAGAGATATTTTAATTGACAAAGAGCATAATAGAGAAAATGTAACACCACTATCTTTTTTTTATATTAAAATTTTAAAGTAATTAGATTATAGTTCTTTAGAACTTTTTAATCTACGTATTATTTATGATTTTTTGGAATTTTTTTATTTTTTTAATAAAATAATATATTTTAAATAATTTTAAATTCATATAAAGTGACCTAAAATTAAAAATATTTATAAGAAACTGAATTTAAATTATAAGAAAATTTTTTAAAATCCATTTCAAGTAGACTTATCTAAAAATTATCAGTTTGAGAAAAATCTTTATTTTTTCCCATCGTTAAAAAAATTGGGAACGTATCAATAAATTTTTATTAACAGAAAATTTTAGATTTTTAAAATTTAAACTTTATATTACTTGTCATAAAATTAGTAAGGACTGATATAATATCGCTAAATTTCAAAAAGGACTCATTTTGAATATTTAAAATATACCGAGTGAAATGTTACTATTTGGCTTAATAATTCTGCCGACAGTTACTATGCAAAACACTGTGTATGTATGAAATTTTCAAAAGATGCACAGTAACCAGGAATAAAAAATTAAAAAATGCACAGTACTTTTATATTAAAATAATGGAATGCATAGTAAATTTTTTTTCTATAAATATCGAAGGAATTCTTCTTTAGAATTCACAATTTTATATTAAGTTTTCTTAATATAGTAGTGCTAGTGAGATAGTGGTGAAAGTGAGAGAGAGAAGCAAATTTTTTTAGAAGAAGGTTCTGCTAAAATTCTAAGGTACGAATACCTCACTTTTATATTTTTTAGGGTTATTTTTATATCATTTTTATAAATCTATTATTATACTAGAAATAATATTATTTTAAGTTACTATTCTGTATAGTAAAATACTATTTTAATAGTAAATTACTATTTCAATAGTAAATTACTATTTACTAGTACTATTTACTTGTACTATTCACGATTTACTATTTACCATTACTATTTACGATTTACTATTTACCGTTACTATTCACGATTTACTATTTACCGTTACTATTTATGTTTTACTATTTACTATTACTATTCATGATTTACTATTTACTATTTACTATTCACTATTCAAAATTTACCATTTCTGCTTTAAGTAATAATCTTAATTTTTATCTTGTAAATATATTAAAATGAAATTGGTATATTTTAGAACTCGAAGACGAGACGCGTACGGATGTTCAATAACGAATCAAGATACAAGAGGCAAGGGGGAGTGAGATAAGAGTATAATATGAAAAGACATAAGAATAATGAGAGGAGTCCCCTACTCCTTTTAAATTTAATAATATTATTATTTTAAAATATTAACTTTTTAACTTAAAATTTTTAATAAATCTTAAATTAAATATCTGGTTTAACTAACTTTAACATACCTATGCAAAGACTTGGACTTTTATAACCTATATAAATTGGACTATACATATACAAGGACTTGGACTACTATGACCCATATGGACTAAACTATACCTATGCAAGGACTGGATTATATGGACTTACATATACCTATACGAGGAATTGACCAAAAGGACTCAAATTGACTATATAAATAATCATTAAATTTTGTATTATGATATGTATTAATGATATTTAATTGATTTGATTATGATTGATTATATTTGTGATTGATGATGTTTAACTATGATTGATAATATTTGATTGTTGATATTGTAATATGGAGTTTGAGCATATAGCGAGCATTACGGAAAACTAAAACTCAGTAAGAATTTCTTACCTTACTCTTTAAATTTTTATTATTTTAAAATCTTTTATTTCTTTTTAGAAATTATTTTTATATTTAGAATAAAAAAAATTAGTAATTATTTTAGACAGTAGACATTTTATGAAAATTTTATGAAAATTAATTTATAACAAGTTGAGATAATTAAATCTTGAATTAAAAAAAATTGATTAATGATTTAAAGATTATTCGCTTTTAATTAAAATTTTTCAAAAGAAAATTATTTTATTTTTCCAACTTAATAACTAAAGAATATTTGGAAATAATTGAGATTCCTAAATTTGATCTTGTTAAGATTCAATTTGAGAAAGATTATGTAAAGTTTTATATGAGAAAGTTTTTAGATATTTAAGGCTTAGAAACTCAATTTCAGTGAGATTCGAAAACTGTACCAAATTTATTTTTATGGGACAGAAATTCAGAGAATTGAGAAAATGTACAGTTTATTAAAATGATATTGTAAACCTTTAAGGTATTTAATAATTGAGTTTCTAAAAGCCTTAACCAACTCAATACGCGAGTAGTTCATGCATCATGAATCATTAAAGTGAAATGAAATGATATTGTCTGGGGACTGATAATAGAAACCGAGGATACATTAGAGGAGGTTTAATTACGAGTCTTAGGATGAGAGGGTGTGAAAGGGTGCTTCAGGGGACCTGGGGTAGCTCCCTAGTGTCGGGTACTTTCACAATAAAAACTTTCTCAATCTGACTAGTCTCTAAGTGTTTCTATGCCAGTTGAGCTGTTCATATTATTATTATCTGGACTTATGGAACAATGTAAACTCCTGATTGGCCCAGTGCAAATTAAAATTTAAGGGCCCACATATATAGGTAAGTTATGATATTGCATAACATTCATGCATTCATAATTGATTGTGTATGTGATTGTGACTGATATTATTATGTATTGGTTTTGTGAAAACCCTTTGTTGCTTATGTCTTATTCAAGAATATTATATTCTGTTTCTCACTCCTTTCTTCGTGTTTTTCTTTCATATATTCTAAATTGATGGTTTAGAGGGAAGGATTGAAGAATTTCGGCAGTAGATATAGCACGTTCTAGAAAGGGAGCTCGGTATGAATACCGTGGTCCAATTAATAAATAATGTTAATAAGTAACTGCTTCTGGGCCATGGAGTTTACTCTCTTTCTTATAATGTTTAATATTTATTTTCTTCGGATGAATATACAAATACTTTATAAAGTTTTAATAATATTTATAAGGTATTTTAGAAATAATGTATGTAATTTATTCCGATAGTTTCTTCTTAACAATCATATTTTTCTAAAAAAAAATTTATGAATTTTTATATATTTTATTAAGGTGTAACTGAGGGTGTTGCAAAGTGGTATCAAAGCAGTTAATCCAATAGGCCTGGGGAAAAGGTCTATCTTGCTTTGTTTGTAAACTCTGTATAGGTGATAGAGAATAGAATATCTAACTTGGTAGTAACTGTGATTGATGTGACAAATCTCAGTTACTATGAAACAGGAAACTAATGGCTGGAAACGATCTTGCTGGAGTTGTAGAACGCTTAATCAATGCAATGAAAGCACGCGAAGGTCAAGGTAACGATGCCTTGAGAAGGCTGGACCTATTAGAAAAGCGCAATCTGTAACACCCTCATGTTACATCTCAATAATTTCTAAAAAATTCATGAATTTTTTTTAAAAATATAATCACTAAAAGAAACTATCAGAGTAAAATTACATATAATATTTCTGAAATACCTCATGTATTATCATTAAAATTTATAAAGTAATTTTACATTCACCCAAATAAAATAGATATTAAACATTATTAGAAAGAGAGGAAACTCCATGGCCCAAGAGCAGTTGCCTAGTGACATTATTTATTCATTGGACCACGGTATTCATACCAAGCTCCCTTTCTAGAACGTGTTATATATACTGTCAATGTTCTTCGATCCTTCCCTCTGTACGAACCATTAATTTAAAACATATGAAATAAAACCATAGAGAAAGGAGTGAGAAACAGAATATAATATTCCCAAATGGGACATAAGCAATAAAGGGTTTTCACAAACTAGTATAATAATATCAATCACAATCACATACACAATCAATTTATGAATGTATGAATGATATGCCATATCTTCATCATAACTTACCTATATATATGGGCCCCTTAAATTTTAATTTGCACTGGGCCAACCAGGAGTTTACACTGTTCTATAATTCTGGATAATAATATCATGAACAGCTCAACTGGCATGGAAACACTTACAGACTACTCAGATTGAAAAGGTTTTTATTATGAAAGTACCCGACACTAGGGAGCTACCCCAGGTCCCCTGAAGCACCCTTTCACACCCTCTCATCCCAAGGCTCACAATTAAGCCTCCTCTAATGTATCCTCGGTTTCTATAATCCGTCCCCAGACAACATCATTTTGTTTCTCTTTGATGATTCATGATGCATGAACTACTCGCGTATTTAGTTGGTTAAGGCTTTTAAAAACTCAATTATATTATCAGGGCCTACGAATCACGACATAGCCACCCCAGTAAACTATACTTTTTCAACTTCTCAAATAGGCACATAGAATTTTGGTACAGTTCCTTTTCAAATCACAAATCAAATCTCCTTATAAATTTAAGTTTCAAAGCCTTAAATATATTTCACAACATTCTTTAGAAAGTTTATAGGTCAATTCAAAATCAATTTCTAAAAACTCGAATTCAGAATTATCAATCTTTAAAACCTTAGTACTTAAAAATTTTGTATAATATTTTTATACATTTAAATAATATGTATATATATATATTAAAATATTAGTAAAAATTTATTTTTATAAAATAGTTTCTCTTTCTTTTTCTTTTTGATAAACTAACTAACAAATCTAAATTTTAGTAAAGATATATACATATATATTAAAAGATAAAAAGAGATTTCTAAAAACTTATGTAGTTTTATTGAAATCTAAGGAATTTCTTAAAAGTAATTTAAATAAAGATGAATAAGTAAATAAAGAAGTAGGAGATAAGTAAATTCTTACTGAATTTTAGCTTTCCGTCATGCTTGCTATATGCTCAAACCCCACAGTACAAGATTATCAATCATCATCAAACATTGTCAATCATAATCAAACATCATAAAACATAAATAAATATTAACAATAATAAATCAAATCAAATAATTAAGCATCAGTTATAAATATGATAATTTAAAATTCAATGATTATTTAAATTAATAAAGTTTGTTTTAAGTTCTATGGTCAATTCCTCGCACAGGTCTATGTAAATCCAAGATAGTCCAGTCCTTGCATAGGTCTAGTTCAGTCCATATATGTCATAATAGTCCAAGTCCTTGCATAGGTTCAGTCAAGTTCATAATAGTTCAAGTCCTTGCATAGATTCAATCCAGCACGCATAGGTCATAATAGTTCAAGTTCTTAAGTAAATATTTCAGATATTAAGTTACACAAGATGCTTAATTTATTAATAACAATTATTATAAATTTAAAGTTAAAGGTTATTATTTTAAAATAATAATACTGTTATGTTTAAAAGGAGTAGGAGACTCCTCCCAATATTCTTATGTATTTTTATATTATATCCTTATTTCACCCCCCTTACCTTGATTTGCTACCAAAAGTGAATTCGTTCTACGCCTCCAAGTTCTAACAAAATATTAATATTAATTTATTTCAGTATGAGCATAAGATAAAAATTAAGATTGCTATCAGAATGATAAATACGTGTGAACACCTATTTTTGTCCGGTGATATATATTAAAAAAAAAAAAGGAAAATAAAAAAAAAGAAGAAAAAAAAAAGAGTTTTTTGTCCTAGAGTCCGGAGTCAATGTCGACTGCATTAACCGGGGTCCTAGCACGGTTTCATGACCGGTGTTACCTCATTAGTTCTAAGCTCGTACAGCCTCAGTGGAGTACGGTATTTTACACCTCAGTTCGAAGGGAATCCGAGGTTCTTCAAGGTTAAAACTGATGTGTTAATCCGTACTTAAACTTCAAGACACACCGGAGGTACACCTGATGTGTTAATCCGTACTTGAACTTCAAGACACACCGGAGGTACACCTGCAGGAGATTCCCCAATGCTTAATATTTAACCGAGGTGAAGAGAAATGTCTATAGTTGACCAATGATTTCAGACCCCGGTTATGACTTACCAGTTCTCGTTGGTGACGCGGTACAGTGCTTAGAACCCCGCCCAGTCCAGATTGCCACCCCGGATCATATTAAAAAAAAATAATATTAAAATTGCATAGTGACCGTTGGAATAGTAACCCTTCCCCATCTCTATAAATACCCAATCCCTCTTCATTTCCTATCACACCTCTCATTTCATCAATTCTCTTCATTTCTCTCAAGCAATGGCTGATAGATGCCGAAGCCAAGAGGAAAGAATAAGGGAGGGAAGACGATGTTTTGTGACTACCTTTTTACTCCTTATAGTGTGGGTAGTAATTTATATTTATTGGATATTTTATATATTTCCATATATGTAATAAATAATTTATGTTTCCATTTGTACCTTTAAATAAAAGGCCAAAAAAAAATGGGCAAAAAAAAAAAAAAAAATCAGAAAAAAAAATCAGAAAAAAAAAAAACGAAAAAAAAAAATAATAAAAAGGGCACAAAAAAAAAAAAAAAGAGAAAAAAAAAGAGGGCCCAAACAAAAAAAAAAAACAAAATAAAAAAAAAAAAGAAAAAAAAGCCAAAAAAAAAAAAAAAGAGAGATATGGGCCAAAAAAAAAAAGGTCCAAAAAAAAAAAAAAGTTAAAAAAAAAAAAACGAAAATTAAAAAAAAAAAAAAGAAAAAAAAAGAGAAAAAAAAAAAGAAAAAATCAGAAAAGAAGTGACGGTGGTTTTAGTGGTGGGCCCCGGTTTGGTTGGATAATTGGAGAAAATTGGGGAAATTGATATGGAATTTGGACAAATTGGAAAAGTAGGAAAGTGATGTCTTTTAGGGAGGATCCAATGCCAATTTTCTTCTATAAATAGAAGGTGATATTGAGGCATTTGAAAAAGGAAGAGAAAAAAGAGGGGAAAGAGTGATAAATTTTTGTGAGAATTTTTAGAAGTTTGGGTTTTCATAAATTTCTTTGTGTAATTCTAGTTAGGAAAATGAGTGCACCACTCTTGTTTGTTTTAGTATGTGAGTTTTTGTGAGCTAAAATACTGTCCAAGTGTTGTAACCGGTATCCAAACACCTTCAAATCAAGTCCAAACAAAGCCAAAAGCAAAGGAAATCTACACAAAATTGATTTCCTGACTTCCGTTCTAGTTTCTCTGTAATTGATCTTGTACCAAGGTATTTTTTATTAATACAAAGTTGTTTATTTATATTTATTTATTCGTCTTATTTAATTGTTATTTATTTTTCTGCACTTTTATTTTTCTTTATTTATATTCAAGCACTTTATTTTTCTGCACTTTATTTTTCTGCAGTTATTTATCTGTTTATTTATTTTTATGCATCTCCATCTTTATTTATTTATTTGTACCTTTATTTTTCCTTATTTATTTATTTATTTTTTACACTTTTATTCCTTTTTATTTACTTTTCTGCACTTTTATTATTGTTAATTTATTTTTCTGCACTTTATTTATCCGCACTTTATATTTCTGCAATTATTAGTTCATTTTTTTTTATTTTTTACATTTTTATCTTTATTTATTTATTTTTATGCCCTTTTATTTTATTTATTTACTTTCCCATCCCTTTATTTTTGTTATTTACTTTTCTACCCATTTATTTTCATGTATTTACTTTTCTGCCCTTTTATTTTTGTTATTTATATTTCTGCCCCTTTATTTTTATATATTTACTTTTCTGCCCCTTTATTTTTGTTATTTACATTTCTGCCCCTTTATTTCCATGTATTTACTTTTTAGCCCTTTTATTTTGGTTATTTACATTTCTGCCTCTTTATTTTTGTTAATTACATTTCTGCCCCTTTATTTTTGTTATTTACATTTCTGCCCTTTTATTTCTATGTATTTACTTTTTAGCCCTTTTATTTTGGTTATTTACATTTTTGCTCCTTTATTTTTGTTATTTACATTTCTGCCCCTTTATTTTTGTTATTTACATCTCTGCCCCTTTATTTTCATGTATTTGCTTTCCCGTCCCTTTATTTTTGTTATTTACTTTTCTGCTGCTTTATTTTTGTTATTTACTTTTCTGTTCCTTTTTTTTATTATTTATTTTTCTGCCCCTTTATTTTATGTATTTATTTTTTTTTTTTCTGCTCTTTTATTTTTATGTATTTATTGTTATGTCTATTTATTTTTATTTTTATTTTTTTGAACTTTTCATTTATTTTTTTTCTACCTTTATTTTTTTTATTTTATTATTATTATTTATTCTCTATACTCTTTATTTTTAGTTATTTATCTTTTTGCTTTTATCTTTCTACACTTTCTATTTATTTATTTACGTTTGACCATTTTAATAGTTTATAAATATGTTATATATATACATAATTATCCATTTTTATTATGGTCATGATTTCCTATTATTTTCTCTTAGTAACCTTTTAATAATTAAGAAGAAATTATTTTCATAAAAAATAAAAAAATCAAGACTAATAAATAGTGTGTTATTTATTCATTCATTTTTCTCTTAAATTTAAGATGAGAATAATTTAGATGAGACATCTTATTAATCTTATTTTCTTAAAAGATAATTAAATAATATTCCGTGTCAATTTTAATTAATTAAGTGTATTATATTTCTTTATCTTCATGTTGATGTGTTTAATTTTATTTTATTTTTTCTCTTATCTTTATTTATTTATTTATTTATTTGTTTTGAGCTTTATATTTCTCAATAAAAATCAATTTTTTTTTTACTAGAAAATAAGTAAGACAAGACGTCTTATTGTTTTTTTTATCTTTTTATTTTTATGGTCTTTTAATCATTTGTTTATTTATTTTCTTAGAACTAAAAAACAACAAACTTAGGAGATGTTTTTTTTTACTATCTTTGTTTTATTCATATTTATATATTTTTTTATTGTGTATATTATTTATGATTGTTTTATGAAGGATGAAATATTTGATAATCATTTTTTAAATTATGCATGATCAATTTGGGTAACCGTTTTTTACGGACAGTGTGGGGTGCTAATACCTTCCCCTCCTGTAATTCGACTCCCGGACTAAACAGAATCTCATTTTTTTTTAAAAAAAAACCAGTGCTATTTAAAGGTTTTCCTAATATTTTCCTTAATAAATATTGGTGGCGACTCCTTGAACCCTTTATTTTTTAGGCTTCTCAAGAGCCTCACTTCAATGCCGTTTCAATTTTCTTTTATTTGTCTTTAACCAGTCCGCGTCGTGCGCCGGGACCCCGGTCGCGACAGATGGCGACTCCGCTGGGGACATTTTGAGAGTCAAGCCCGTTAAATTGATCTTGTGTATTTTGTTGATTGTTAATTATTTCATCCTTTATATTTATTTGTTATGTTATTCTTGTTATTTATCTAGTCTTTCGTTAATTTTAGATTTTATACTTTTTTTTTTTTACTTCTTTATTGCCTTAATTTAGAACCTTAGGGTAGAAGACATGTGATATTTATTTTGCTTTATGTTTGTTCATTGTGAAGAATGGGTAAAAATCCAGGTATGAATGCCCCACACACTTCACATTCACCATAATGCACACACTATTAGAAGGGACCCTATTCCCGGGCCCCGCAAAAGACATAGGCTAGGGGAGATTATTAGCGGTGTCATTTAGGACGAGACGTCCTACCATGATTCGCGTGAAAATCTCAGCCGGGGTGTTATCTTAGTTATGATGTCCGCACTAAGTAGGATTCCCTACTTTTTGCATAAGACTCATAGCTAAAGATCAGAGCTCCGGTGACCTTCTTAGAACCAATTAGAACAATTACCTTTTGAAGAAACACGATTAAATAGCCTTAGAGCCAATTAGGTGGTTACCTTGTCTAAGACACAATTGGGCAAACATTCCTTTTATCTTTTATTCATTTGCACAAAGTTTTTTTTTTTTTTTAAAAAAAAAAAATCATCAAAAATGTATATTTTCTATACTCAAGTCATGATAAATACTATCACTCTTATGTGAAGATATTTATCAAACTGTTTTCTTTGTTAATCTGATTCATTTATTTCTTTTGTTAAAGGTGAAATTTAAACATCGGTAAGTATCACTAAAAATGGAATTTAACATGAGATCAAGTGATCAAGAAGTGAAGGCAACTGGTTTAAAAAATTTGTTACACCTCAAAGTCATCAGATCAAATACTAGCAATCTGTTGTCCTTAAGCAAAAGGATGGATATTACCCAGAAAATGACCTTTACAAGGAAGTATGGAAAGATCTTAAAATTCTTAGAGGTCGAAGTGCAAGAAGGGGCCCTTACTGCTCTAGCTCAGTTTTATGATCCTCCTCTTCGCTGTTTTACATTCAAAGATTTCCAGTTAGCTCCTACTTTGGAGGAGTTTGAACAGATATTCGGCTTGCCGTTAGAAGATTTGAAACCTTATCGTCGAACTGAACATCATGCTTCAATCTTCAGTGTAGCTCGTATCCTCAAGATGGATCCTGAAATGCTTAAGAAGGCTCAATTAAACAGGAACCAAATTTCAGGATTCGCACTAAGCTTCTTTGAGCAGCAACTCCTCAGTCAGGCAGGGAAAGGAGAATGGGACGTGTTTGTTGACATTTTGGCGTTGGCCATCTATGGTGTGATCCTCTTCCCAAGCCTTGATAATTATATTGATTTCAAGGCAATTGATGTTTTCCTAGCTAGAAAGCTTAGGGGTGAAAGTTCCATGACTGCTGTCTTAGCTGATATCTATTGTACAATGGATTCCTGTCATAACCGGAATGGGAAAAAGATTGTCTGTTGTCTACCCGCCTTGTATCTATGGCTTACTTCTCATGTCTTCAATCAAGTTGGCAAGGTTGAATGTCCTATTTCTGATTTGAAGCTCCTTAGGTTAACCAAGAAGACTAATAGGGAGTGGGCAAGACATCTGGCAGGATTATCTGCTAGCATGATTCGGTGGTACCCTCAGTGGATGAACGTGAATTCCATTATTTACTGCTGTGGAAAATTTCCGAATGTGCCTCTCATGGGAACTCAAGGATGCATCAATTACAATCCTAGCATTGCAAAAAGACAACTTGCTTATCCTATGATACAACCTCCAGAAGAAGAAACAGTAACGCCTTTCCTTCATTATTATATTGAGGGAAATAGTGCTCCTGTTATTCAAACTGTCATTGATGCTTGGGGCAAGGTTCATAGTAAAGGAAAAGAATTGGGTGTCCGAAGTCATGCCGCAAAAGAAAGTTACCACCGGTGGATTTTAAATAGGGTAGCCATTGTTAAATTACCCTTTAAAGATCATGGTGCTCATGTGAGAAATCCAGTTCCCGATGAAAGCAAAGAGATTGAAAATTTGAGGAGTGAGTTGGCTAAAATGACAAAGAAAAATCAAGCTTTGGAGGATGATTTGATCAAAATTCAACAAGACAATGCTTCCCTTAAGAGAAAAAGGTGTGAATTAGAAAATGCCTTTGAAGACATGGGTAAGAAGCGACAAATTGAAAGAGAACATATGATGCAATTGGATCAATGCCTCCAAACAGCGAACAGCCAATTGAAGACCAAAGAGAAACAAAAGGATGATATATTGGCTGACAAAGGGCGGTTACGAGGAATTCTAGCCAAGACAAAAGAAGAAGCTCAAGTTGAAAAGAACCTTATGCAAGCGCGAATTGATGAACTAGAACGACAAGTCAGAGATGTCGTCAGTGCTTGCGAGCGTGAAATAAATGAAGAAAAATGGCAAGCCATGGAAGACAAGGATAGATATGAAGAAATTATACGTTTAATGACCCTAGAAAGGGTTGAGTTGGAAAGTCTTGTCTATTCTTGGAGAGACCGTTTTTCTAATCTAGCCGGTCTTGCTAATGGAACACTTGGAAATATTCCTCACCTGTTAAAGAGGGCTGAAGCGATGATGAATCCGCTTTCTACACCGGAGGAAATTACAACATTCATCCAATACTGCAAGGGGCGATTGGATGAAATGAAGGTCTGGATTGCTAAAGCAAGAGAGAATTGATTTTGAGTTGTTGTAACAAACAATGTATCAGAACTTGTTGATCAATGAATAAATCTCATGTTGAATTTGCATTTTTCTTCTAACTTAGTACTTTAGAAAAAGACATTCTAAAAGAAAGGTTTATCTTTGCTTACCGATATCTTAAATTCATCATGTATTTACTTTACATCTCTTTATGTCATTTAACAATACTTGTTCTTGTACCAAAGGGGGTTTCTTTGTATTTATTCACATCACGGGGAGAAGGGGCTCAAAGCATCCTTATCAAACCAGACTGCAAACAAGACTCATGGCAGAGCCGGAAAGCGCAGTTGAAGAATTGAGGAATGAAGTTGGTCAGATCAAGGAGCAGATGGCAGAAATACTTAAGCTCCTTGAAAGAAGAGGTACAGAAAGGGGATCTTCTGCAGGAAATGGGGAACAAACATCCACCCCTCAAGTTCAAGCTCAAGAGGGGAACCCTATACCTTTAAATGATCCTGCTCCAGTCACTGAAACTCCATTCATCCCACACCAACCTTATGGTATGCCATTGCCACCTTTTGTTTCCCAAGACGGGAATGTTCAGCAAGCATATGCTTGGCCTCCATACGGCTTACCTCAAGGGTATTACACCATGCACCCTAATCCTAATCAAGAAAATCCTCCTGCTGCTCAACAAATTCCCAATCCCCCGATATCTAACCCTCCAAATTTCAACCAATCAACAGCTGTCCCCCAAAACACTCAGGCTCCACCCAATGTCACTCCACCTAATACAATTCCACCACAAAATCACCAGACTCCAAATGATGCCACACAACCAAACCCACAAGCAGTGCCATATTATTTCCCTTATGGTTGCCCAATACCACAGGCAGGTGCTTCCCAAAACCTGTCACACAAAGCTCAGGTCCCTCCACCAAATCTTGATCAGCCAGCAGCGCCTTTGTCAAAAGGGCAAATGGAGATATTGGAAGAAAGGTTGCGTGCAGTAGAGGGAGGAAGTGGCTTAGGCATAACAAATGTTTCTGAATTATGCCTAGTCCCAGATGTGGTAATTCCTCCTAAATTCAAATTGCCGGAATTTGACAAATACAAAGGAACAACTTGTCCTCGTAACCATTTGACCATGTACTGCCGAAAGATGGCTGGATATGCTTATGATGAAAAGCTGTTGATTCATTTTTTTCAAGATAGCCTTGCTGGGGCAGCGTTGAGCTGGTACACTCACCTTGAAAGAACTCGTATTCGTTGTTGGAGGGATCTAGCCGATGCCTTTCTGAAGCAATATAAATACAATATGGATATGGCACCAGACCGGCTACAACTTCAAAATATGACCAAAAGGAATACTGAGTCCTTCAAGGAATATGCTCAACGATGGAGAGAAATGGCTGCACAAGTTGAACCACCCCTGATAGAGAAAGAGATAGTGGCAATGTTCATTGACACTCTTCAGCCACCATTCTATGAAAGGATGCTTGGGAGTGTATCATCAAGCTTTTCTGATATGGTGGTAATAGGGGAAAGAATTGAAAGTGGTTTGAGAACAGGAAAAGTTGTCCAAAGTTCCCCATCGATAGGAAGACCTATGACAGGGGCAGGAAGAAGAAAGGGTGAGGAAGCAAATGCTGTAATGGGAAATCAAGGTCAACATAATCAAAAAATGTTTCAACCTTCCCCTTTCCCTTTCCCACCTCATTATCCACCGTACGGAACTTACCCTTATGTAGCTGCTGCTTCTGGAAATCCATTTCCCCATCCTCAATCATATAGACCCCCACCCGTCCATAATTTCAAGAATACACCACCACCTCCTCCCCAACAATGGATGCAAAATCCCAACCCAAATCTTCCACAAAAAAAGCCAAACAATGACCGTCCTTCTGTCCAATTTGATCCAATTCCCATGACATATACTGAACTTTTACCTCAACTTCTCAAAAGTTCTCTTGTTGTACGATGTCCTTTAAAACCCGTAGGGCCACCCTATCCTAAGGGGTATGATCCTAATGTGAAGTGTGATTATCATGCTGGGGCACCGGGGCATTCTACAGAAAATTGCATTGCCTTAAAGTTTAAGGTACGTGATTTGATAAATGCCAAGTGGTTGGATTTCGAAGAAGGCTCTCCAAATGTAATTAGAAATCCTTTGCCTAATCATGGAAATACTGGGGTAAATGCAATAACACATGACTTGGGAAATGATCATTGTCCCCCTTGCAATGATGTCAACATGATCCATGGGCAGCATGGTACAGACTCAGTAAGTCCAGTCACCCCTGTTCCTTTGGTGGTCTATTACACCAAGAAACCTTTGACCGAACCAGTCATAAACCATCCATCCTTGACAATTAGGACCCCATCTCCATTTTCATACAAGGATACCCATGCAGTACCTTGGAAGTATGAAGTGGATGTAATCCCTCAACTCCTAAAGGGATCGTCATCCTCAGTAACCAATATTTCTGAGACAAGTGGAATGACTAGGAGTGGACGAGTTTATGCTCCTGAAAACTTGAGAAAGGAGGATGCACCTGTAAGTGAAAAAGAAAGTCGTGGTAAAGAACAAGATCCTCCCCAAGGAATAACAGAGGAAGATGCTTGTGAATTTTTGAAATTCATTAAGCAAAGCGAATACCAGGTCCTCGACCAGTTAAACCGCACTCCTGCAAAAATATCCTTGTTATCTCTCTTATTGGACTCAGAACCACATCGTGGAAAGTTATTGAAAGTCTTGAATAAAGCACATGTTGCGAAAGATATTTCGCCTGAAAAGTTTGAAGGGATAGTGGGGCATATTGCCTCAAATGACTACTTAACTTTCACCGACGAAGAGATACCTGCTGAAGGAAGAGGTCATAATAAGGCATTACACATCTCTGTCAAGTGTCGGGATCATATCGTAGCCAAGGTCCTAGTTGATAATGGCTCCTCTCTGAATATCATGCCAAAGTCCACTTTAAATCAACTACCTTTTGATGGGTCACATATGAAGCCAAGCTCAATGGTAGTAAGAGCTTTTGACGGTACTCGGAGAGAGGTCATTGGAGATATTGAGATCCCCATCCAAGTGGGCCCATGCACCTTCAACGTATTGTTTCAAGTGATGGACATCAACCCTGCTTATAGCTGCCTATTGGGGAGGCCTTGGATACATTCTGCCGGTGTGGTTCCATCTACCCTTCATCAAAAGCTTAAATTTGTGGTAAACAACAAGCTAGTCATTGTTTCTGGTGAGGGAGATTTCCTTATCAGTAAGCCCATGTCAACTCCATATATAGAAGCGGCTGAAGAAAGTCTTGAGACTTCCTTCCAATCATTGGAAATTGCTCACACCACCTATGTGAGCGAAGGGTTACAACTAGCTCGTCCTTCTAAAGCTTCTATGATGGTAGCTAAAGTGATGATGAAATCTGGATTCCAGCCAGGGAAAGGGCTTGGAAAGATGCTTGATGGAGGAGTAGACCCATTATTGGTTAAGGAGAATAAGAACGGCTTTGGGCTGGGGTATCATCCATCTCCAATGGAAAGAGCGAAGGTTTTCGCAGATAAGAGAGAAAAGCGACTTGCACGGTTAGAAAACCGAGAACCTCTAACTGCGAAGATCCCTATCTGTGACCTTTACCGAAGCTTCAGGAGTGCAGGCTTGACATCTCCAAACCAAGTGGCGGTCATCGATGATGAGTCCAAGAGAGAAGAAGACTTGATTTACCCTTGTCCTTCAGATACTGAACTGTGTAATTGGGAAGCCGTTGAGCTTCCAGAGATCATTTCAAAGTAATTGTTCACTTTGTAGGTTTTTGTTTAAATCCTTTGGCTATGCCTAAAGCCTTAGGATGAGTTTTAATAATGGCAAAACATGTTTCCTTTATCATTTCAAATAAATAAAAAGTTAAGTTCAATTATCATTTTCCTTATTTTGCCTTTTTTTATATTAAATAAATTGCAGATCTGAAATTGAATTCCAAAATAATAAGATTGCTCTCTCCCATCATGATTTTAATCCAACAAGCGAAGAGGATGAAGAGTCCGATGAACCTTCCCCTGAATTACTAAGGCTGCTAGATCAGGAAGATAAAGAAATTTCTCCCTATCTAGAAATTGTTGAAGTCATAAATTTGGGGAGTGAAGAAAACAAACAAGAAGTCAAAATCGGCACCTCTTTGAGTAGAGAACATAAGAGAGAATTAATAGAATTGTTGGTCGAATTCAGCGATGTGTTTGCTTGGTCGTATCAGGATATGCCGGGATTAGATAGCTGCATCGTTGAACACAAGTTGCCATTGAAACCCGGTTGCGTCCCCATAAAGCAAAAGTTGAGAAGGATGAAGCCAGAAATGCTCTTAAAGATTAAAGAAGAGATAACCAAACAGTTGGATGCTGGGTTCTTGGCTGTCTCCAAATACCCTGAATGGGTGGCCAACATTGTTCCAGTCCCGAAGAAAGATGGGAAAGTACGAATGTGTGTTGATTACCGGGATTTGAATAGAGCTAGCCCAAAAGATGACTTTCCATTACCACATATTGATGTTCTTGTTGATAACACGGCCCAACATTCCATTTTTTCATTCATGGATGGATTTTCTGGGTACAACCAAATCAAGATGGCACCCGAAGACATGGAAAAAACCACTTTCATTACTTTGTGGGGAACCTTCTGCTACAAGGTGATGTCTTTTGGATTGAAGAATGCCGGTGCCACTTACCAAAGAGCGATGGTAACTCTATTTCATGACATGATGCATAAAGAGATAGAGGTTTATGTGGATGATATTATTGCCAAATCCAAATCCGTTGAAGGTCACTTGATTGACTTACGAAAGCTCTTTGAACGCCTGAGAAAATTCAAACTCAGATTAAATCCGGCTAAATGCACTTTTGGGGCTAGCTCTGGAAGGTTGCTTGGTTTCATTGTCAGTGAGAAAGGTATCGAAGTGGATCCCGATAAAGTAAAGGCAATCATGGAAATGCCCGCTCCTAGCACTGAAAAAGAAGTACGAGGATTCCTTGGAAGGTTGAATTACATAGCTCGTTTCATTTCTCAACTAACAGCTGTATGTAATCCAATCTTTAAGTTGCTTCGTAAAAATCAACCATCACAATGGAATGATGACTGCCAGGAGGCCTTTGACTAAATAAAGCAATACTTGCAATCCCCACCGATCTTGGTTCCCCCAACCCCAGGAAGACCACTCCTGTTGTATTTGACGGTGATAAATGAGTCTATGGGCTCTGTACTGGGGCAACATGATGAGTCTGGGAGAAAAGAGCATGCTATTTACTATTTGAGCAAGAAGTTCACTGAGTGCGAAGCACGATATTCTACTGTGGAACGAACTTGTTGTGCATTAGCATGGGCTGCTCGTCGCCTAAGGCAATACATGTTATCTTATACTACTTGGTTGATATCTAAGATGGACCCAATTAAGTACATCTTTGAAAAACCGGCTCTGACGGGAAGAATAGCTCGTTGGCAGGTTCTTTTGACTGAGTATGATATCATTCATGTCACCCAAAAAGCTGTAAGGGGGAGTGCTTTAGCTGATCACTTGGCCCACCATCCCCTAAAAGAGTACCAACCAATGTCATTCGAATTTCCTGATGAAAATATTATGATGTTGTCAGAAGAGAAAGATTGTCCTAATAGAACTTGGATTTTGATGTTCGATGGGGCGTCGAATACACTGGGGCATGGGATTGGGGCCATCCTAATCTCACCAGATAACAAGCTTTTCCCATTCACTGCTAGACTTTGTTTTGATTGTACCAATAATATTGCAGAATATGAAGCTTGTGTTTTGGGGATTCAGGCGGCACTTGAAGCAAAGGTGAAATCTCTACAAATATACGGAGATTCTGCCTTGGTGATTCATCAACTGAAAGAAGAATGGGATACTAGAGATGGAAAATTGATTCCTTATCAAGCTCACATCATGGAACTAATCAAAGGGTTCGATGAAGTCTCTTTCCATCATATTCCTCGGGATGATAACCAATTAGCCGATGCCTTGGCCACGTTGGCCTCCATGTTCAACGTAAGTAGGGATTGTGACATGCCCTTCATCGAGATTGAAAGGCGTCTCGAACCTGCATATTGTCATGAGATAGAAGAAGAGCCCGATGGGAAACCATGGTTTCATGACATCAAAAATTATATTCAAAATCAAGAATATCCTCCTGGTATCTCAGAAAATGATAAAAGAACCCTCAGGCGCCTAGCCATGAATTTCTTTATGACTGGGAATACACTCTATAAGAGAAATTATGATTCTGTTCTCCTTCGTTGCGTAGACGTGACGGAAGCTAACAAAATCATGAAGGATGTTCATGAAGGGCCTTTTGGAACACATGCAAATGGGCACTCGATGGCAAGAAAAATTCTCCGATCTGGATATTATTGGATGACAATGGAGAATGATTGTAATAACTATACCAAGAAATGTCACAAGTGTCAAACCTATGCAGACAACATTCATGCACCACCATCTTCTTTGCACGTTCTAACAACGCCTTGGCCTTTTGCTATGTGGGGCATAGATGTTATTGGTCCCATTGAACCAAAAGCATCGAATGGGCATCGCTTTATTTTGGTGGCCATTGATTACTTCACTAAGTGGGTTGAAGCAGCTTCCTACACCAACGTGACTAAAAATGTTGTGGTCAAATTCATCAAGAGAGAATTGATTTGTAGATATGGTTTACCAAATCAGATCATCACTGATAATGGTACAAACCTAAATAATAAAATGATGCATGAACTTTGTGAGGAATTCAAAATCAAACACCTTAATTCATCTCCATACAGACCTAAGATGAATGGAGCAGTGGAAGCTGCTAACAAAAATATAAAGAAAATCATACAAAAGATGGTTGAAACCTACAAAGACTGGAGTGAGTTGCTTCCTTTTGCTTTACATGGGTATCGTACCTCTGTACGAACTTCGACAGGGGCAACACCCTTCTCATTGGTGTATGGTATGGAAGCTGTTTTACCAATAGAAGTGGAAATTCCGTCTTTAAAAGTAATCATGGATGCCAAATTAGAAGAAGCTGAATGGGTTCGGTCCCGGTATGATCAATTAAATTTAATTGATGGGAAAAGGTTAACCGCTCTCTGTCATGGGCAGTTATACCAAAAGCGTATGAAGAAGGCATACGAAAAGAAAGTGCGACCTCGTCAATTTCATGAAGGTGATTTGGTACTGAAGAAAATCTTACCGAATCAAAATGATCACCGAGGCAAATGGAAGCCAAATTATGAAGGACCATTCGTCGTAAAGAGAGCCTTTTCTGGAGGAGCTTTGATTTTGACGAACATGGATGGTGAGGAGTTATCTTTCCCGGTCAATTCAGATGCAGTCAAGAAGTATTATGCTTGAGCGTACTCTAAAGGGATAGGGTAGTCTTTATATCCTCTAAAAGTTTGGATTAAAAATTATGATATAAACTTGTAATTTTCCCAAGTAAATATATGGAATTCTCAATTTCAGTTCTAATCCTTGTCTTGTCAGGTTTCATTTGCATGCATTTTGTGGAAAATATTAAAAAAAAAATCATGAAAGGCATATTTTTAATCTCAAACAAGCTTGATACTTCCCAATTACACAGACCTTGGTAATCAGGATATTCCGCTCTGTCATGAGTAATAACAAGTCCCATGAGGATTGTGGTAGTCACCTGGAGGAAGCAAGATCTTTGACCTTTGGTTTTCCACTTGACTATTTCTTCCATGCAGGTTTGAGGGTACAACAAGGACAAACGCTCCCCATGAAGAGTCGAGATCAACAGTTTCAGCCTATCCCCTAACTCCAGTCGGGATGGTTTACTAAGATGTGAAAATGCAATCCTTGTATTCACTCAGAACCCACACTAAACTAGAAAAGTCAATCTCAGACACATTCTTCTTGATCATAAATCTCATATAATTCTCTACCATAAGTCATTATGGTAGAGGTATCTCCCTTAAGTCTTACTTCATGTCCAAGCCTAAGGTATCCATTCCTAGGCTACTCAGATCAAATCAGGGGCATTTCCCCAGTCATTTAGTTTCATGTCAAAGCCTCAGGTATCCATCCCTAGGCTATCTCAACCAAAATCAAATCAGGGGCATCCCCCCAATCATTTAGTTTCATGTCAAAGCTTCAGGTATCCATCCCTAGGCTATCTCAATCAAAATCAAATCAGGGGCATCCCCCCAGTCATTTAGTTTCATGTCAAAGCCTCAGGTATCCATCCCTAGGCTATCTCAATCAAAATCAAATCAAGGGCATCCCCCCAGTCATTTAGTTTCATGTCAAAGCTTCAGGTATCCTTCCCTAGGCTATCTCAATCAAAATCAAATCAGGGGCATCTTCCCAGTCATTTAGTTTCATGTCAAAGCTTCAGGTATCCTTCCTTAGGCTATCTCAATCAAAATCATTCAGGGGCATCCCCCTGTCATCTATTTTGTGTCGAAGCCTCAAATACCCATTCTTAGGCTCCTCGAAATGTCAAGACAACTTCATATTTTTCCAAAGCTTCAGGTATTAACCCCTAGGTTATGTCATTTATCTTCCTGTCATGTTCCAAGTGCCTCTCCTTAAACTGTCTAGCATAGAGACAACACCATTCGGCTATTTACTTCTTGTCAAAAGTTGTCGAGTATTCTTAGTGGTGTTCACGTCTTTACTTTCTTTTCACATCAATAATATGAATATGTCTCATATTCTTTCATGAAAAGAAGTAAAGAGGGGCATCTGTGAACACCTATTTTTGTCCGGTGATATATATTAAAAAAAAAAAAAGGAAAATAAAAAAAAAGAAGAAAAAAAAAAGAGTTTTTTGTCCTAGAGTCCAGAGTCAATGTCGACTGCATTAACCGGGGTCCTAGCACGGTTTCATGACCGGTGTTACCTCATTAGTTCTAAGCTCGTACAGCCTCAGTGGAGTACGGTATTTTACACCTCAGTTCGAAGGGAATCCGAGGTTCTTCAAGGTTAAAACTGATGTGTTAATCCGTACTTAAACTTCAAGACACACCGGAGGTACACCTGATGTGTTAATCCGTACTTGAACTTCAAGACACACCGGAGGTACACCTGCAGGAGATTCCCCAATGCTTAATATTTAACCGAGGTGAAGAGAAATGTCTATAGTTGACCAATGATTTCAGACCCCGGTTATGACTTACCAGTTCTCGTTGGTGACGCGGTACAGTGCTTAGAACCCCGCCCAGTCCAGATTGCCACCCCGGATCATATTAAAAAAAAATAATATTAAAATTGCATAGTGACCGTTGGAATAGTAACCCTTCCCCATCTCTATAAATACCCAATCCCTCTTCATTTCCTATCACACCTCTCATTTCATCAATTCTCTTCATTTCTCTCAAGCAATGGCTGATAGATGCCGAAGCCAAGAGGAAAGAATAAGGGAGGGAAGACGATGTTTTGTGACTACCTTTTTACTCCTTATAGTGTGGGTAGTAATTTATATTTATTGGATATTTTATATATTTCCATATATGTAATAAATAATTTATGTTTCCATTTGTACCTTTAAATAAAAGGCCAAAAAAAAATGGGCAAAAAAAAAAAAAAAAAAAATCAGAAAAAAAAATCAGAAAAAAAAAACGAAAAAAAAAAATAATAAAAAGGGCACAAAAAAAAAAAAAGAGAAAAAAAAAGAGGGCCCAAACAAAAAAAAAACAAAATTAAAAAAAAAAAAGAAAAAAAAGCCAAAAAAAAAAAAAAAAAAGAGAGATATGGGCCCAAAAAAAAAAAGGTCCAAAAAAAAAAAAGTTAAAAAAAAAAAACGAAAATTAAAAAAAAAAAAAAGAAAAAAAAAGAAAAAATCAGAAAAGAAGTGACGGTGGTTTTAGTGGTGGGCCCCGGTTTGGTTGGATAATTGGAGAAAATTGGGGAAATTGATATGGAATTTGGACAAATTGGAAAAGTAGGAAAGTGATGTCTTTTAGGGAGGATCCAATGCCAATTTTCTTCTATAAATAGAAGGTGATATTGAGGCATTTGAAAAAGGAAGAGAAAAAAGAGGGGAAAGAGTGATAAATTTTTGTGAGAATTTTTAGAAGTTTGGGTTTTCATAAATTTCTTTGTGTAATTCTAGTTAGGAAAATGAGTGCACCACTCTTGTTTGTTTTAGTATGTGAGTTTTTGTGAGCTAAAATACTGTCCAAGTATTGTAACCGGTATCCAAACACCTTCAAATCAAGTCCAAACAAAGCCAAAAGCAAAGGAAATCTACACAAAATTGATTTCCTGACTTCCGTTCTAGTTTCTCTGTAATTGATCTTGTACCAAAGTATTTTTTATTAATATAAAGTTGTTTATTTATATTTATTTATTCGTCTTATTTAATTGTTATTTATTTTTCTGCACTTTTATTTTTCTTTATTTATATTCAAGCACTTTATTTTTCTGCACTTTATTTTTCTGCAGTTATTTATCTGTTTATTTATTTTTATGCATCTCCATCTTTATTTATTTATTTGTACCTTTATTTTTCCTTATTTATTTATTTATTTTTTACACTTTTATTCCTTTTTATTTACTTTTCTGCACTTTTATTATTGTTAATTTATTTTTCTGCACTTTATTTATCCGCACTTTATATTTCTGCAATTATTAGTTCATTTTTTTTATTTTTTACATTTTTATCTTTATTTATTTATTTTTATGCCCTTTTATTTTATTTATTTACTTTCCCGTCCCTTTATTTTTGTTATTTACTTTTCTACCCATTTATTTTCATGTATTTACTTTTCTGCCCTTTTATTTTTGTTATTTATATTTCTGCCCCTTTATTTTTATATATTTACTTTTCTGCCCCTTTATTTTTGTTATTTACATTTCTGCCCCTTTATTTCCATGTATTTACTTTTTAGCCCTTTTATTTTGGTTATTTACATTTCTGCCTCTTTATTTTTGTTAATTACATTTCTGCCCCTTTATTTTTGTTATTTACATTTCTGCCCTTTTATTTCTATGTATTTACTTTTTAGCCCTTTTATTTTGGTTATTTACATTTTTGCTCCTTTATTTTTGTTATTTACATTTCTGCCCCTTTATTTTTGTTATTTACATCTCTGCCCCTTTATTTTCATGTATTTGCTTTCCTGTCCCTTTATTTTTGTTATTTACTTTTCTGCTGCTTTATTTTTGTTATTTACTTTTCTGTTCCTTTTTTTTATTATTTATTTTTCTGCCCCTTTATTTTATGTATTTATTTTTTTTTTTCTGCTCTTTTATTTTTATGTATTTATTGTTATGTCTATTTATTTTTATTTTTATTTTTTTGAACTTTTCATTTATTTTTTTTCTACCTTTATTTTTTTTATTTTATTATTATTATTTATTCTCTATACTCTTTATTTTTAGTTATTTATCTTTTTGCTTTTATCTTTCTACACTTTCTATTTATTTATTTACGTTTGACCATTTTAATAGTTTATAAATATGTTATATATATACATAATTATCCATTTTTATTATGGTCATGATTTCCTATTATTTTCTCTTAGTAACCTTTTAATAATTAAGAAGAAATTATTTTCATAAAAAATAAAAAAATCAAGACTAATAAATAGTGTGTTATTTATTCATTCATTTTTCTCTTAAATTTAAGATGAGAATAATTTAGATGAGACATCTTATTAATCTTATTTTCTTAAAAGATAATTAAATAATATTCCGTGTCAATTTTAATTAATTAAGTGTATTATATTTCTTTATCTTCATGTTGATGTGTTTAATTTTATTTTATTTTTTCTCTTATCTTTATTTATTTATTTATTTATTTGTTTTGAGCTTTATATTTCTCAATAAAAATCAATTTTTTTTTTACTAGAAAATAAGTAAGACAAGACGTCTTATTGTTTTTTTTATCTTTTTATTTTTATGGTCTTTTAATCATTTGTTTATTTATTTTCTTAGAACTAAAAAACAACAAACTTAGGAGATGTTTTTTTTTACTATCTTTGTTTTATTCATATTTATATATTTTTTTATTGTGTATATTATTTATGATTGTTTTATAAAGGATGAAATATTTGATAATCATTTTTTAAATTATGCATGATCAATTTGGGTAACCGTTTTTTACGGACAGTGTGGGGTGCTAATACCTTCCCCTCCTGTAATTCGACTCCCGGACTAAACAGAATCTCATTTTTTTTTAAAAAAAAACCAGTGCTATTTAAAGGTTTTCCTAATATTTTCCTTAATAAATATTGGTGGCGACTCCTTGAACCCTTTATTTTTTAGGCTTCTCAAGAGCCTCACTTCAATGCCGTTTCAATTTTCTTTTATTTGTCTTTAACCAGTCCGCGTCGTGCGCCGGGACCCCGGTCGCGACAATACGCATAGTAATAGTAAATAGTAACGGTAAATAGTAAATCATCAATAGTAATGGTAAATAGTAATTTTTGAATAGTAATAGTAAATAGTAAATTATGAATAGTAAATTTTGAATAGTAGTGGTAAATAGTAAATCATGAACAATAACAGTTGATCCGGTCCTAACACCGGCCCCCAAGAGCATGGCTTTAATGCTTTGCCAGATCAGCATTTTGAACAAGAGGAGTACGCGATTGAGTACATTATAATCACTTCTATACGGAGTACATACCGCCAGGGCAGGTAACTCCGCCAAGGCATGTTACTCCGCCAAGGAACATAACCCCGCCAAGGCACGTTACACTACCAAGGCACCTTACTCCGCCAAGGCATGTTACTCCGCCAAGGAACGTAACCCCGCCAAAGTTGTTACTCGGCCAAGCCATAAGCTCAATATTGGCGGAATACTGAATTTCCCACACTGCGTAGCGAGCCCATACTCACAACCCCGGCACGAGATTGACTCTGTCTTGAGAGGTTAATAATGGGAATCACGTTGTCACGCATAAAGGGAAATAACAATAAAATATTAAAGCACTAACGCTTTCCAGACAAGTGGTGATACCTACTACAATAATGGTGCATGTAAACGACGCAAGGACCCACTACCTTTTCAGCATTATGCCTGAAGACAAAGAGCGGGTCCTACCAATAATGGAGCACCAGTAACAGGTATATAAACCTCTCTCGAAAAGGTATAAGGGATCTTTTTCCATTCTCTGAACCTTACACTCTCTTACTTGCATAATTCTCTGACTGTCTTTCTAAGTCTCTAGGTATTCTGAAATACTGACTTGAGCGTCGGAGAACGATTGCAGGTACCACCCCTAATCGGGTCAAGGCAACATAGATCCCGTCAGGCGGACTGTGACACCGCCCCAGAGTACATTGCACTCAGCCTCAACATACAAAAGCTCTCCGTATTTACATTTATACGCACATTGCTTTGTATCAAAAACACATTTGTATGTATATTTTGAGTTGTTCTACAAGCATACTTCTACACCCCCTGTAAAGAACAGTTCAATAGTAAATAGTAAATTTTGAATAGTAACAGTAAATAGTAAATTTTGAATAGTAACAGTAAATAATAAAAATAACACAGTGGTAATTTATTTTTACTATAGTAACTTATTCATAATAGTACTAGTATATTAATGGTTTAAGAGTGCTAAAAAAATAAACTAAAATTATAAAAAGAATATAGAAGAAAGTTATTACCTTACACCTCCGACAGAACTTCTTTTTACCAAAAGAATTTACTCCCCACTAATTTTTTACACACTATCTCTCTAGATTCTCTCTCTAATTTTGGTGTGGAAATATTGTAAATGAGCCATCTATTTATAGGAAGAAAATTTTACTATTTAAGATTACTTAATTATTTATTTTACTATTCATGATATAAACATTCACCCACCGGTCACTATTCATGATATAAGCATTCACCCATCGGTCACTATTCATGATGTAAGTATTTACCCACCGATGATATAAGCGATGATGTAAGCGATGATGTCGGCAGTGGCATTTTGGTTATTAGATGAAAGGTTAAGGGTATTTTTGTCATTCTCAAAAAAATGAAAAAAATATAAAAATTCCAAAAAATTATAAATTATATAACAATCAAAAAGTTCTAAAGAACTATAATCAAATTCCTTTGAAATTTTATTTTAAATAAGAAATAATGAAATTAGGGGTGTTACACAATCCACCTCGTTTCAAGGGAGGATATAACCCTGATGGAGCACAAACATGGATTCGAGAGATAGAGAAGATCGTTCAAGCATTACAATGTAATGAAGCTGATAAGGTAGTCTTCGCTACTTATGCCTTATCTGAGGATGCCGAACATTGGTGGGATAGCATGCGTAGACAATTCGAAGTCAACGACATGGAGATCACTTGGGATCATTTCAAGGATATGTTTCTGGAGAAATACTTTCCAGCTGATGTTAAAGAGAAAAGACAATTTGAATTCCTGTCGTTAACCCAAGGAAATATGACCGTTGGAGAGTACGTATCTAGGTTTGAAGAGCTATCTCGTTTTCATTCTCATTATAATGATGCTACTAACGAAGGTGATCGATGTGTAACGTTTGTAAATGGATTGCGGCCAGAAATTAAGGAAGCTATACGAATGCAGGAAATCCGTGAATTTTCTGTATTGGTAAATCACTGCAGGATCTTTGAAGAGGATCATAAGGATAGAATGACCAAAAGTCGTGAGCCTATTCACAAGGTGGGAGAAATGAGAAGTGGAGGACCTCACAATCATCAAAGAAGAGACTTCAGAAGAAATAGGCCTTACCAAGCACTATTTCATCGGTTTGGAGCAGCATCTGTTCCTAACAGACCCCAAGCTTCAACTGGAAGCTATTACCCAACATCTGCATCAAATTTTAAATGTTTTATCTGTGGAGGACCCCATTTGAAAAAGGGATTATCCTAAAAACACTTATGTTTGCTTTAAGTGTAATAAACCAGGTCATCACATCAAGGATTGCCCAGAAATGAAGAGAGAAAACCCTGAATGGGCGAGTACAAACATAAATACTCAAGGAGGCGTACACAATGCAGTCGGAAGGCCGAAGGCAAAAGAAAAGGTTTTTACAATCACTGGAGAAGAAGCATCTCATTCTGATTCCATGGTGGAAGGTAAGTGTATCATTAATAAGATTCCTTTAACTGTTATGTATGACTCAAGTGCATCACATTCCTTTATTGCCAATGACTGTGTAGAAAAACTAAAATTACCTGTGATAAAATTGCCATTTGACTTATCTGTACATACCCCTGGAAACAATCCCATTGTCACTTCTAAAGCCTGTTAGAAATGCCCTATTGTCATAGATGGTAGGGACTTTAAGGCTAATCTTTTCTGTTTACCCCTTTCTGGCTTAGAAGTTATTATTGGGCTAGATTGGTTGTCTGACAATCATGTTCTAATAGATTGTCATAATAAAACCATAATGTTTAAAGAACCAGTGAATTTGAATTTTGAGGATTCGAGATTTCTAACCGCCAACCAAGTGAGTGCCTCTTTAAAAGGAGGGGCTCAAGGATTCATGTTATTGCTTTCAACAAAAGGAGAGCAAGAATCAAAAATAAAAAATCTGCCGGTTGTGTGTGAATTTCCTGACGTTTTTCCTAAAGATATCCTTAGTTTACCCCCAGAAAGAGATGTGGAATTCGCCATTGATCTAGTACCTGGAGTTGGACCTATTTCAATTGCACCATACCGAATGTCACCTCTAGAATTAGCAGAGTTGAAGAAACAACTTGAAGAGATGATATAGAAGTAATTTATATGACCCAGTGTATCCCCCTGGGGTGCACCAGTGTTGTTGGTTAAGAAAAAGGATGGTTGCATGAGGTTGTGTGTAGATTATCGGCAACTGAACAAGGTGACGATCAAGAACAGATATCCTCTGCCAAGGATTGACGACTTGATGGATCAGCTACGTGGTGCCACGGTGTTCTCCAAAATTGATTTGAGATCTGGATACCATCAAATAAGGGTAAAGAAAGAAGATGTACCAAAAACTGCTTTTAGAATACGCTATGGCCATTACGAATATCTAGTAATGCCTTTTGGTGTAACTAATGCACCAGCCGTATTCATGGATTACATGAAAAGGATTTTTCATCCATATCTAGATAAATTTGTAGTGGTATTCATTGATGATATATTAGTGTACTCTAAAAGCAGAGAAGAACATGTTGAACACTTGAAGGTTGTGTTGGAAATCCTGAAAAAGAAATAACTGTATGCAAAGCTATCGAAGTGTGAATTCTGGTTGGAAGAAGTGAACTTTTTAGGACATGTAATTAGTCAAGGAGGAATAGTTGTAGACCCTTCCAAGGTGGAGGCAGTTTTAAAATAAGAGAGACTAACCACGATCACTGAGATTAGAAGTTTCTTGGGTTTGGCTGGATATTATAAGAGATTCATTGAAGGATTTTCAAAGCTAGGATACCCATTGACCAAGTTAACACGGAAAGGACAACCTTTTGTGTGGACGACACAATGCGAGAATAGTTTCCAAGAACTGAAAGATCGACTTACTTCTGCACCGGTGTTAGTACTCCCTGATCCACATTAAAGTTTTAAAGTTTACTGTGATGCGTCTAAACAAGGACTAGGAAGTGTACTCATGCAAGACAAGAAGGTTGTAGCCTATGCGTCGCGCCAATTAAGGCAACATGAGATTAACTACCCTACCCATGACTTAGAGTTAGCCGCTGTAGTTTTTGCCTTAAAGATTTGGAGGTATTATCTATACGGTGCAACATTCGATGTGTTTAGTGATCATAAGAGTCTCAAGTATTTATTCGACCAAAAGGAGTTAAACATGAGGCAACGGAGATGGATGGAGTTCTTAAAGGACTACAACTTTGAGTTGCAATACCATCCTGGAAAAGCGAATGTAGTAGCTGATGCTTTGAGTCGAAAATCTCTACATGCATCCACAATGATGATTAAAGAGCTGGAGTTGATAGAGAACTTCAGAGATCTTAACCTAGCAGTAAAGGTTAATGCTAACAGCTACAGATTAGGAGCGTTGCAAATGACAAATAAATTCCTGAGGCAAGTTTTAGAGGCTCAACGAGATGATGAATTCCTGTAAGAAGAGAAAGAACTTTTGAAACAAGGAAAAGAAGTCGAGTTCAATGTAAGAAATGACCAATTACTGAGGTATAAGGATCGCGTGTGTATCCCTGATCAAAAGGAGTTCAGGAAAGCAATTCTGGAAGAAGGACACAAAAGTTATATGAGCATTCATCCCGGAGCTACCAAAATGTATCAAGATTTGAAGAAGTTATTTTGGTGGCCAGGAATGAAGAAAGCGGTGGCAGAATACGTGGCTGCATGTCTAATTTGCCAGAAGGTTAAAGTGGAACATCAAAAACCCCCTGGAATGCTACAATCAATGGAAATACTGAAATGGAAATGGGATAGTATTACCATAGATTTTGTGACTTCTCTACCTAAAACTCCATTAGGACATGATTCAATATGGGTAATAGTTGATAGATTAACCAAATCTGCCCACTTTATTCCCATCAATATTCGTTACTCTATGGAGAAGCTGGCAAAATTATACATCGAGGAGATTGTGAGATTACATGGAATTTCTTCAAGTATCATTTCTGATCGGGACCTTCGTTTTACATCATAATTCTGGAAGAGCTTACACAAGGCTTTGGGAACAAGACTGCGTTTGAGTTTAGCATATCATCCTCAGACGGATGGACAATCAAAAAGAACAATCCAATCTCTAGAGGACTTGTTACGAGCTTGTGTGTTGGAGCATAAAGGAAGTTGGAATCAATTCTTACCATATGTGGAGTTTACCTATAACAACAGTTTCCATGCTAGCATTGGCATGGCACCTTTTGAAGCATTATATGGAAAATGTAGGACCCCGCTATGTTGGTTTGAGACTGGTGAAAATTTGATGCTAGGACCAGAGTTGGTACAACAAACCACGGATAAAATCAAAATAGTTCAGGAAAAGATGAAGGCAACACAGAGCAGGCAGAAAAGTTACTATGACAAAAGAAGAAAGCCGCTCGAATTTTAAGAAGGCGATCATGTATTCTTGAAAGTCACACCTACGACTGGGGTCGGTCGGGCAATGAAATCTTGAAAACTAACTCCTAGATTTATTGGTCCATATCAAATAATTCATATAGTTAATCCTCTTGCTTACCAAATAGCATTACCACCTTTTCTTTCTAATATCCATAATGTTTTTCATGTGTCAAACTTACAAAAATATATATCTGATCCTACACATGTTATTGAACCTGATGTCATACAAGTTAAAGATAATCTTACATATGATGCACCACCTGTCAGAATAGGTGACAGAAGAATAAAAAAATTAAGAGACAAGACAATTCCGCTTGTAAAGGTCATTTGGAGTGAAACGAGAGGAGAAGATGCTACATGGAAACTAGAAATTGAGATGAAAGAGTCTCATCCTTTTTTGTTTTATTGAATAATGTAAATTTTGAGGACGAAATTTTCTAAGGGGAGTAGAGTTGTAACACCCCTATTTTTATTTTTATATTAAAATTTTGAAGTAATTAGATTATGGTTCTTTAGAACTTTTTAATCTACGTATTATTTATGATTTTTTGGAATTTTTATTTTTTTAATAAAATAATATATTTTAAATAATTTTAAATTCATATAAAGTGACCTAAAATTTAAAATATTTATAAGAAACTGAATTTAAATTATAAGAAAATTTTCTAAAATCCGTTTCAAGTATACTTATCTAAAAATTATTGGTTTGAGAAAAATCTTTATTTTTTCCCATCGTTAAAAAAATTGGGAACGTATCAATAAATTTTTATTAACAGAAAATTTTAGATTTTTAAAATTTAAACTTTATATTACTTGTTATAAAATTAGTAAGGACTGATATAATATCGCTAAATTTTAAAAAAGACTCATTTTGAATATTTAAAATATACCGAGTGAAAGGTTACTATTTGGCTTAATAATTCTGCCGACAGTTACTATGCAAAACACTGTGCATGTACGAAATTTTCAAAAGATACACAGTAACCTGGAATAAAAAATTCAAAAATACACAGTACTTTTATATTAAAATAATGGAATATATAGTAAATTTTTTTCCTATAAATACCGAAGGAATTCTTCTTTAGAATTTACAATTTCAGATTAAGTTTTCTTAATATAGTAGTGCTAGTGAGATAGTGGTGGAAGTGAGAGAGAGAAGTAAATTTTTTTGGAAGAAGGTTCTGCTAAAATTCTAAGGTACGAATACCTCACTTATATATTTTTTAGGGTTATTTTTATATCATTTTTAGAAATTTATTATTATACTAGAAATAATATTATTTTAAGTTACTATTCTGCATAGTAAAATACTATTTCAATAGTAAATTACTATTTACTGTTACTATTTACCTGTACTATTCATGATTTACTATTTATCATTACTATTCACGATTTACTATTTACCATTACTATTCACATTTTACTATTTACTATTACTATTCATGATTTACTATTCACTATTCACTATTCAAAATTTACCATTTCTGCTTTAAGTAGTAATCTTAATTTTCATCTTGTAACTATATTAAAATGAATTTGGTATATTTTAGAACTCGGAGACGAGACGCGTACGGATCTTCAATAACAAATTAAGATACAAGAGGTAAGGGGGAGTGAGATAAGAGTATAATATGAAAAGACATAAGAATAATGGGAGGAGTCCCCTACTCCTTTTAAATTTAATAATATTATTATTTTAAAATATTAACTTTTTAACTTAAAATTTTTAATAAATCTTAAATTAAATATCTGGTTTAACTAACTCTAACGTACCTATGCAAGGACTTGGACTTTTATAACCTATATAAACTGGACTATACCTATACAAGGACTTGGACTACTATAACCCATATGGACTGAACTATACCTATGCAAGATTGGATTATATAGACTTACATATACCTATGCGAGGAATTGACCAAAAGGACTCAAATTGACTATATAAATAATCATTAAATTTTGTATTATGATATGTATTAATGATATTTAATTGATTTGATTATGATTGATTATATTTATGATTAATGATGTTTAACTGTGATTGATAATATTTGATTGTTGATATTGTAATATGGAGTTTGAGCATATTGCGAGCATGACGGAAAGCTAAAACTCAGTAAGAATTTCTTACCTTACTCTTTAAATTTTTATTATTTTAAAATCTTTTATTTCTTTTTAGAAATTATTTTTATATTTAGAATAAAAAAATTAGTATTTATTTTAGACAGTAGATATTTTATGAAAATTAATTTATAACAAGTTGAGATAATTAAATCTTGAATTAAAAAATTGATTAATGATTTAAAGATTATTCACTTTTAATTAAAATTTTTCAAAAGAAAATTATTTTATTTTTCCAACTTAATAACTAAAGAATATTTAGAAATAATTGAGATTCCTAAATTTGATTCTTGTTAAGATTCAATTTGAGAAAGATTATGTAAAGTTTTATATGAGAAAGTTTTTAGATATTTAAGGCTTAGAAACTCAATTTCAGTGAGATTCGAAAACTGTACCAAATTTATTTCTGTGGGACAGAAATTCAGAGAATAGAAAAAATGTACAGTTTATTAAAATGATATTGTAAACCTTTAAGGTATTTAATAATTGAGTTTCTAAAAGCCTTAACCAACTCAATACGCGAGTAGTTCATGCATCATGAATCATTAAAGTGAAATGAAATGATATTGTCTGGGGACGAATTATAGAAACTGAGGATACATTAGAGGAGGCTTAATTACGAGTTTTGGGATGAGAGGGTGTGAAAGGGTGTTTCAGGGGACCTGGGGTAGCTTCCTAGTGTCGGGTACTTTCACAATAAAAACTTTCTCAATCTGACTAGTCTCTAAGTGTTTCCATGCCAGTTGAGCTATTCATATTATTATTATCTGGACTTATGGAATAGTGTAAACTCCTGATTGGCCCAGTGCAAATTAAAATTTAAGGGCCCACACATATAGGTAAGTTATGATATTGCATAACATTTGAACTGGTCTGAACCGGGGTCTAGGATCCGGTGTGGGACCAGCCACAAGAATATAGGTGTTTTAGGGTTTGTACACCGGTACAGCGGGTATCCGGTGTGGTAATCCGGCCTCTCAGTGGGAGAAACCGGTCTTGTTGTCCTGGAGATCCTTCACATCAGCATTTTGCGTTGAGAGAGGGTGAAAGGTGATGCCACCTGCGAAGATTCTCCGACGCTCAAGTCAGAAGAATGTATAAACTCAGTGAATACTCAAGCAATGCAATAATAAAGGAGTGAGTTTGGACAACGTTACCTTGCATGTGTTTTTGATTGAGCTATTTATAGTTGAACGTAGGAAATGAATCGTTGGATGCAAGTGGGCCCATTGACTCTGATAGCGTGTGAAGTGTGTCAATCAAAGTGGCTCAGTACTCAGAGTGTGTCAGGGGGGTAGGTCAATTATCAGAGTACGATCCTGTGATAAGGATGAGGGATAATCACCTTTCCGCATATTTCGCTGACACATGTACTTACTCTCTGAGGTAATTGACATGACATATTCCGCTATGTTAGGTATCTTCACTGATAAGTTATAAGGAACTCTTATCTCACAGTGATTCTGAGGCAAATGGCTATATAGATGTTCAGTGATAACGAGTGAAGTATCCGTGGTAGAGAGAATGAATAGAACGTCTGATGAGATAAGAGCAGATGGAGGGATACCGGATATTCGGTGTAACGCTGCCCGAACTGTGACATCGGTTTCCCTCTCATGACGTCATAACTTTAGGGACCGGTATCCAGACCGGATCAACATTCATGCATTCATAGTTAATTGTGTATGTGATTGTGACTGATATTATTATGTATTGGTTTTGTGAAAACCCTTTGTTGCTTATGTCTTATTCAAAAATATTATATTCTATTTCTCACTCCTTTCTCCGTGTTTTTGTTTCATATATTCTAAATTGATGGTTCAGAGGGAAGGATTGAAGAATTTCGGCAGTAGATATAGCACGTTCTAGAAAGGGAGCTCGGTATGAATATCGTGGTCCAATGAATAAATAATGTTAATAAGTAACTGCTTCTGGGCCATGAAGTTTACTCTCTTTCTTATAATGTTTAATGTTTATTTTCTTCGGATGAATGTACAAATACTTTATAAATTTTTAATAATATTTATGAGGTATTTTAGAAATAATGTATGTAATTTATTCCGATAGTTTTTTTTAACAATCATATTTTTTTTAAAAAAATTACAAATTTTTATATATTTTATTAAGGTGTAACTGAGGGTGTTACAGAAAGGAATCTTATTTTTCCTTTGGATAATACTTCTAGACATTTTTCATATGTCTATTATTCTAGAAAGTTAAACAATGGTGAGACTAGTGATAAAAAATGGTTGGTTTATTCCAAGCATGTTGCTAGAGTATATTGTGTTTGTTGTAAGTTGTTCAACTATGATAATAAAAAAAGTTCATTGACAAATGAGGATTTTAGTAATTGGATGCTTATTACTAATATACTTAAACAACATGAAAATAGCTTTGTACATATGACTAACACGAATACTTAATGAATTGAGAGCAAGATTAGACAAAAATCAAACAATGATAAAAATTTACAACAAAAAATTATGAAAGAGAAAGAATATTAGTGACAATTTTTACTGATAATATTTTCCGTTGTGAAATGTCTTGCTAAAAAATAATGCGGCTTTTTGAGGATCTAATGAAAAATTATTTCAAGACAATGATGGAAACTTTTTAGGATTGATTAAAATAATTACAGATTTGATTTGATAATGAAAGATCATGTTAGATGTATTCAAAGTTATGAAATTCATTATCACTATCTTAGGCATAAAATTCAAAATAAACTAATTTCACTTTTAGCCTATAGTGTTAGAAGTTTCATTATAAAGATCATTAAAGAAGCAAAACATTTTTCTATAATTCTTGATTGTACCCCTGACATGAGTCATTAAGAACAAATGACTCTAATCACCACTAAAAAAACAACTGATAGCGACGGAAGGTATTGGTCGCTAATCCACAGAATGGCCGTCGCTAAACACATTAGCGACGGCATCTCAGACGGAAAGGAGGACGTCGCTAAAACCCTCATCGAAAAGACATCAGCGACGCCACACCTGCCGTCGCTAACATATTGACGGCGTAAGGCCGTCGCTAAAATCGTCTCTGTCCCAATAACCCCATCCGTCGCTAAGTGTTGGCATACAGCGACCACGAAAGCCCGTCGCTAATAACAGCCATCAGCGACCACCCTATGCCGTCGCTACATGTACTCATGTAGCGACCACCCTTGCTCGTCGCTATTTGTAACAAGAACAGCGACGACAGAATCCGTCGCTAGTGGTTGTGACGTAGCGACCACAATGTTCCGTCGCTAGTGCTTATGATACAGCGACCACAATGTTCCGTCGCTAGTGCTTATGATACAGCGACCACGATGTTCCGTCGCTAGTGGTTGTGACGTAGCGACCACTATAGCCGTCGCTAGTGTTTGTGATGTAGCGACCAGGTCGTCCGTCGCTAGTGGTTGTGGTGTAGCGACCAAAGTGTCTGTCGCTAACCGTCATTTTTAAATTTTTTTAAAATTGATTCAATGATTTAATTTAACTTTAAAAATATCTTAATATTTTGTATTTTGTATTGGCTGATAAAATTTTATAATTAAATTAAAATAATTTTTTTGAAGTAATAAATTATTATTAAAAACAAAATAATAGATTAAATTAATTTATCAAATAGGTTGAATTACTAATGATAGGTAGAATAAGGCTTTGTGATTTGAATGTAATTACCAATAAATATTGACATAATAAATAAAGAATGACAATAAATACTGAATGAAAATATAACATAACTAAAAATCAAATATACAATGTGTATAAATAAAAGAACTACAATCAAGGTGGTGGGGGATCCTGGGGTGGTGGTGGGGGCGCCTGGGAAGTGGGGGGAGGTAGCCTCGCCATCAACTGCATCAGTAGCTCCTGCTGCTGAGCAAGTTACCGACGAGTCTCGGCGTGCTGCTCCTCGGCCCGCTGTCGTTCCGCCTCGGCCTTCTGTCGGTCCGCCTCGTGCCGCTCCAACAGCAACTGCCTCTGACGTCGCTCCTCCTGTAGCTCATCGTTCAGGTTTTGAATTACCTGAACGACCTCAGTCGGAAGACCGGAGGAAGACGAAGAGGAAGGGGTCTTCCCCTTTTTCGCCAGCTGCGTGCCGACGCCACCCAATCCAAACACCCTTCCTTTCTTGTTCACACCGCCAACAGCCTCCATATAGATGGCGTTGTCGTCAGAACAAGATAGGGTGGGAGGAACCTCCCCTTCAGGAGTGGAAGCCACCAGGTCCGCCTCCTTCTCGGCCCTCCTGGCCTGATACGCCTCCTGTAAATTCAAAAACAACGATAGGATTAGTAAGCTGATTTGTAAATTATAAGCATGTGTCAGTTAAAAGTAAATACCGCTAGCTCCGTAGTCTTCTGGTTTACCCATGCACCGGCTTTGTTCTTCTTGGTCATTTGCATGACCTCAAACAAAGAAGGCTCCCGGTGCTCCCTCTGCTCCTGTGGTGGACAAAAAACATTGAAATTATTATTTGTAAACATGTAAGACAAATCATAATAGAAATGTTTAACATAAATATACTTACAAATCTTTTCTTGTGCTCGAGGGTTGAAATGCTACCCCCAGTGTAAACCGAGGCTGTAGCATCGGCGGCTCTGTTGGCCCTATTCCGAGCACTCGCCTGCTGGAATGGGACCCCGCCCCACTTCTGGACCATCCCGTCCCAATGGTCCTCCGGGATCCAACGAGGGCGCTCACCCTTGTCCCTCACCTTCCAAAGGGTACTCTTGATGATTTTGGAGGTCTTTGTGGCAAAGACCTTCCTAATCTCATCAATCATACCCTCCGCCCACTGGTAATCACGCTGTAAAATGAATTGAGAAATCAAAATTAATAACAGGTCTATTTTACAAATCAAGTCACAATAAATGAGCTAGGAACTTACCGAGAAGGTGTCAAACCACCTATCTTGCACAACCTTCCCAGCATCTGTCCAAGATATATATGGACCATCCCACTGGGCCTTCAAAACCTTAGTAATCGCTTTGGTAGTGCGACTACTATCAACAAAGCTGTAATAACAACAATTATGTTAGGAGTAAAACAACACACAATCTAGGGAGACACCCAAAATTTCGGCAGAGTCTCCCCTGTAAATGTAACATTTCCAAGTTTAAATAGTTACCCTGTTACAAACAGAAGAGTGCCCAGTACAATTCAATCTATACAAGTACTAATTAAAGTAACATCCAATAAACCAACAAGTCTTTCCACTAAACCCTAATATAAAGTATCATACAAATAACATAAAAGTATATGAAATTTAGTCACTTACTCGTCTCCGGCCGGCACGGGTACCAACATGGGCAGAGGGGATGCCGGAGGTGGGGTCGCCTGATGGCCATGGTCCTCCAAGCCACCAACTCCAGGAGTCTGCTCTGGGGTGGTCAGCTGTGGGGGTGATGGGGTGGTCTGCTGTGGTGGTGGTGATGGAGTGGTCTGCTGTAGTGGTGATGGAGTGGTCCGCTGTGGTGGTGATGGAGTGGTCTCCTGCCCTGGGGTAGGAGTCCCCAGACGGGAAGCCGGGGTCCTGGACCCACCACCCCTACTGAAGGGCAGTCGACGTCCCGTCATCTGTGGATAAAATCATGAAAAAAAAGGTTAGTCTCAGGATATATATAAACCTATGTATATATGTTTAACAACTACATACTCTGTGTCTGTTTCAGTTTCAAATTCCCCCTCAGTTTCAGTGTCACTGTGGTTATCTGTTTGAACAAGTTCATCAGTATCCAAATCAGCCCTAGACCGTTTTGATCGAGAGACAAGGTCTTTGTCAATGTGTTCACCCCCCGTAGTGGCGAGTGTCTCATCCATTATGACTGGATCAATGTTGAACAACAAATTGGCATCGTTGAGCTCGTGTGGTGCAAGCTGATAAGCGTCATCGACCTCCTCGGAGACATTGTCAGTGATCTGACTTCGGGCCTTGGCCTTGATTACTGCATACCAGTCCCGATGTCCTCCCGGGAAGTCGGTGTAATAAACCTGCTCAGCTTGTTGGGCAAAAATGAAGGGATCAAACCCTTTATATCTACCATTCTTCTTGACCTCAACTAAGCCGTAGTTGTTGTCAACCTTTGTTCCAACACCGATTGTGTTGTCGAACCAATCACATTTGAATAGAACAATATCTCTTCTTAGTCGTCCAGAGAATGAAACTTCAACAATCTCTGTTAGCACTCCATAAAAGTCTTCTTCCAACTGACCGGCGGTGCCTTTAACACAAACCCCGTAGTTATGGGTGCGCATCCCTTCACTCCATTGAAGAATATTAAACTTGTAGCCATTTACGTAGTAAATAGGCCATTTTTTAACAGTCTTCACCGGCCCCCAAGAAAGGGCTTGGAGTAAAGAATCTTCAATATGGTTGTTAGGGTCTTGTATCTATGTACAACATAAGAAGTAGGTCATTGTTACCATATTGACGGGAGTTAGAAGCAAATAGGCTTAAAAACACTTGGTATATGGGTCTTACATGTTGCGCGAACCAACCAACGAACTTGGATGACACCTCACTATGAATTTGGTCATCAGTTAAATCATTTTGCTCAAGTTTTAGCATATCTGTGTATAAGCTATTGAAAGAAACAAATAAGTTTAATATAAAAGCTATGTTAAGAATGTATAATATAACTTCTATGACTTACTCAATAAAGGGTTCCACTTCTGGGCAATTGAGAAGAATGTACAAGTGAGCCGCCTTTCGATCTTTCTCATCAATGTAACATTTTGTGAGCCTGCCCCCCGGGTGACCAGGATAGTTGAAAATCGACGTTTGTTCATCAAACCCTGTGCGGCTGGCTACCCCAAGATTGCGGGGAATTCTACTCATTCTAGTTTCTATCTCCGTTGGAAAATAGAAAGAAGCAAAGGTTGTCATTTCTTCGACTAAGTATGCCTCACAAATTGAAGCTTCAACGCAGGCTTTGTTCGACACTTTATCTTTTAAAGAGCGTAAGAATCTTCAACATCATTAACAAGACGGTGTTAAGTTAGAAATACTATTATAAGAAGTGTTTGCAATAAAATTAAAGAGTTCACCAAGCATTCACCTTTCGAATGGATACATCCAACGATACTGCACTGGGCCACCAACCAAGGCCTCGTACGGTAGATGGATAGGCAAATGCTCCATGGAGTCAAAGAAACTTGGTGGGAAAATCTGCTCCAACTTACAAATCAATACCGGGATAGTTTCTTCCATCTTCACAAGTTTCTCCACACTCAACGAAGTAGCCGTCAACTCCTTAAAGAAGTGACTCAACTCCACTAACGTTTTCCAAATAGGCTTCGGTAAGGCATGAAACGCGTACGGGAGTAGTTGTTGCATAAACACATGGCAATCATGACTTTTCATGCCAAACACCCTGCCCTCCTTCACGTCGACACATCTACTCAAGTTAGAAGCGAATCCGTCAGGCAGGGTCAACCCATTCATCCAAATACACACAGCAATCTGTTGTGGTCTAGTTAAAGCATATTTTGCATGGGGTTTAAACATTCTTCCATGTCCCGCATCCCTCAACTCCAACTCCTTCCTAGAACACCACATCAGAAGGTCTAGACGACTCTTCTCGTTGTCCTTTGTTCTCCCTTTGATGTCCATAACAGTGTCAAAAATATTCATGAAAACATTACGTTCAGTGTGCATCACATCAATGTTGTGTCTTAACAACAAGTCTTTCCAATATGGCAAATCCCACAACACACTCTGCTTCACCCAGTGGTGTTCCTTACCGTAACCCGCAAACTCCTTAACACTCTTGTCCCAGATGTAAGGATACTCTTCGACCCTCTGCCAAACCCGTGCACCAGATAACCTACGGGGTGGAGGTTCATTAACAACCTTGTTCTTCTTAAAAGCGGTTTTGTTCCTCCTAAACGGGTGATCCAACGGTAGAAACTTTCTATGACAGTCAAAGAAACTTGTCTTGCCACTAACAGGGAGTGATTCCCCCCCGGTATGTTCCATGCATACAGGGCAAGCAAGCTTCCCAGACGTGGACCATCCAGAAAGCATACCATAGGCCGGGAAGTCGTTAATAGTCCACATCAAAACAGCACGCATCATAAAGTTGTTCTTCAAAGACACATCGTATGTCATTACCCCGACATCCCATAACTGTGATAACTCTTCAACCAACGGTTGCAAAAACACGTCTATGTTCGCCTTTGGATTTTTGGGTCCTGGAACCAGTATAGATAGAAACATGACCTCCCTCTTCATACACATATCAGGCGGCAGATTGTATGGGGTCAGGATGACTGGCCAACAAGAGTAAGCCCTTCCGTATTGACCGAAAGGGTTAAACCCATCAGTACATAATCCAAGTCTTACATTTCGCGGCTCGCCAGAGAAGTCCGGATATAGCTCATCCAAACACTTCCATGCTTTCCCGTCGGAAGGATGGCAAAGAAACCCCTCTTGTGTTCGGTTCAGAGCATGCCAACGCATGTGTTTTGCCGTGGACAATGAGGCATACAGGCGTTGAAGACGCGGTGTTATAGGGAAGTACCACATTTTCTTCCTGGCCGTCCGGGTTACCTTCCCTCTTCTTTTAACGGTCTTGTAGCGTTCCTCATTACTATGCAGACATTTTGTGACACTCTCGTCTGCAAACTCATTTCTGAACAGCATACATCCACCAACACAACACTCTATCTTCACACAACCCAGCCCCAAGTTTGCCACTTGTTTCTTAGCACGGTACAGGTTTGCAGGCATTCTGTGATTACTAGGCATGGTGGAACCCATCAGACTGACCATCCTATCAAAACAACCTCCAGAAAGATTATAATCTGCCTTTATGCTTAAAGCAGCTAGGGAGGCGGATAACTCAGTGTGACTGTTGCACCCGTCCCACAATGGAGTCTGAGCCACCGCCAACAAATCATAAAATCTCTTCACCTCCGGATTAGGATCCTCCTCTGCATTGTCAGAGTCCCCATGACCTGCTTGGTCATTATGTTCCAGCATACGCCCGGTGGAGGGTCCAACATGATCCATCACCATTTGTTCTATGTTGTTGTACGTATCCCTGTTTCCTCCAACCTCGTAGTAAGACTGTTGCACGATTACGTCTGACGGTCTACGCGGTAACTGCTCACCATGGTTGTACCAGCAGTGGTATGTTTCCATGAACCCTTTCTCAGTTAGGTGGCACATGACATCATCCGCGTATTCAAAACTCATGCATTTGCACCTTGAGCACGGACAACGGATCTTCTGAGTCACTTCAAATCCAGGCGTGTTTGCCGTAGCAAACGGAATGAAGTCCAACAGCCCCATCATAAACTCCTCAGTCACTCGCCGATTGCGATCTAGTCGGTTGTACATCCATCGCCGATTTGCCGGTACCTCCATTTACAGTATCTAACAAGCACGATTTCTGTTACCTTACACGTTTAAATTTTTATTTAACTATCGGTTGTGAATCACTCTATCTCTTTGATGTTGCAAATTGGTGGGGCCCTATCCCATTCGGGATGAATATGCAACCATCCGTAACCCATCCCATAATTGTATGTGGTCTATCTTGAGTTAAATGAATGTTCATTTGAAATTTCGGCAGCATTTCGCATTGGTCCCCGAGTACACAGAGATACGTACGGTATGAAACACCACACGCAGACATGCACCCTGGGAACAATACGAAACACCATAACCGAAATTTCAAATGAACATTCATTCAACTTCTCAAGATAGACCATATACAACATTGATGGGTTACGCCCTACAGGTTACAAATTCATACCAAACTGTCCAACCGGGACAATTCAAGATCCAACACAACACGGTACATCGACCGGTTGTTTTAAAACTTGAACGGGAATCTAATGGGTACACACACGACTAAACCCTACATTATTAAATCATGAGTTTCATTTTTTAAGTTTCCTAAGAAAGGGAGCCTGTCAAAATTTTGGCAGAGTCTCCCCTGTAAACTGAACATTTCCCAAATTTACGAACGACCTGTTACATATAGAAAAATATACATACCATACGAATTGTATATGATATTCATAGTTATGAACACGAGCAAGAGACAAGGTTATCAGTACATAAAACCAATGCCTAATGAGCTCTGCTCTCCACTAACAAACAACATTACACATGCATAAAGAATCATGTTATCAGCACACAAAACCAATGCCTAATGAGCTCTGCTCTCCACTAACACATAACATTACACATGCATAAAGATTCATGTTATCAGCACACAAAACCAAAGCCTAATGAGCTCTGCTCTCCACTAACAAACAACATTACACATGCATAAAACTCATTATAAACACATCAAAACCAGTTCCTAATCTCTCTACTAACAAACAACAATTGACATGCATACATATATCGAGAAAGTCAGCGTTAGGGGATTACCTAGCGAAAAAAGTCGGTGATGAATACGGAGCTGAAGAGAGACGATCAGAGACCCCGCGTGATCTGTGTTACTCTGTATGACAAACCAAGAAGTCGTTAGAAAGTTACAAGTAGCAAGGAAACTAAACAAAGAGAGACACGCAAAGTAAATAATAGATTACACAGCCACGACTTCTTAGTGATCTAGACACCTGGGATCCACGTGAGAATGAGTCCATGAGAGACGCAACAGAGACTACATTTGCATTATTAAACATTCTAAACGTTATTTGTAAAGACTCTTCTTAGATGAGTTAATTTATAAAGACTCTTCTTAGATGAGTTAATTAGTTAAAAGACCTAAGTTATTTCAGGTCAAAACGTTATGGGGCTGTTGCAGGAGGGTGCAGTTGCTGTGTGGGGTTGTCACCGGAGCCAACAATGGCTATTCTTCCTCCTTGCAGCTTGTTAAAAGCTCGCCAGAGACCAAGAGGCAGAAACAGAGCCTCCACCCAAGAATAAAAGAAAGAAGACAAAAACAAAAACCTTCACCCAAGAAGGGATATTTTCCAAATGAATTTTATGCTAATTAAACACCTCTTCGAAACGAAGTTGTAATACTATATTTTCTAAGGGAATAGTAGGGAAGGAGTGAGTGAGAGAGGGGAAAATGATAGGAAATATTAATATCTATGTGTTTGTTTAGTTGAATAAGGGTTGTTAAATTAGGATTGTTTAACATAAATTTTTCATTTATTGATTAAACAAAATTTAAACAATTATATAATTAATATTGATGGTTAAATAATACCTGTTACCAAATTTCGTTTATAGATAAAACACCTATTTTTATATTCCCTTGACACATCTCTTTTCTCTCACACGAGACTGCTGATAAAAGTCTTATTAATATGTTTTGAATAAAACACTAAATCACCGTTAAATCAACGCCTCCATCAACTATTTTTCACTCTGACTTTGTCAAACATGAAGCTGCATAATGAGAATATTGAGTAGAGTGGACAGTGGACAGTGGACACTCAAATTTATTTCTTCAAATTTGTTTGAGGACTTTTGGGTCGAGAAAAGATTTTCTGTTTCGACTTTTAATTATAAAATTGTTGCTTGTTATAAAAAATTTAAGTAAGAAATGATAAAACAGCTCTTAACTTTTTCATGTTTTCAAACTTACCTTGTTGTAGTTTAAAAATTAGCATGTGCTTAGGAATTCATAATGTGTGTTTTGATTAGCTTATTTTGGAGGGAAACAATTTCTGGGAAAATGAATAAATAAAGTGCTTGTTATTTCGAAAAAAAGACTATGTTCACCATCGATTCCCATCTATGGTTTCCACCTTTGCTTGAGTATTGGGTTGATGCACAGGTTCCCATTTGTTCACTAGAAAGGGAAGGAGAGTGGGTCTAAGTATGAAATTATGGATTTTGGGTGGTGAAGAAAGGAGTGTGGGTTTCTGTTCTTATTTATAGGCAAAGAGGACTAAAATAAAAATATTAACTCTATTTTTATTTATCAACTTTAAATCTTGTGAATGAAAAATATCTAATGAGATGAACCGGAGAAAGATGGTGGCTCGTGAGACAGAGAAACTGAGTGGAAGGGAGGGAGCCGAAGGGAAGGCAGGGGAGGAGGGGAGGCAGGGGACAGAGGGGAGGCAAGGACGGAGGGAGCGAGGGGTGGAGGGGAGGGACGGACGGAGGGGAGGGACGGACAGAGTAAGGGAATCAGAGGGGAGGCAGGGACGGAGGGAGGTTATCATACATTTCATGGGTTTCCCCATTGACCTCATGGGTTACGTTTAAGCGTAAGATTCATTGGTCAAAAGTAACAAGACTTCGTTAGTGTCTGCTACTACACTCCATTATATAACTTTTAACAACATTCTTTAAATTCACTTTACTCTATTCTTTAAATTTAGGGTTTAGGGTTTAGCTACCACCTCTCACATCCTATCTTAAACTAAATCTACTTTTAGCAGTTACTGACATTTAAATGTATAAGGATGACAGATCATTTAAATGACATGTAGGGAATCATATGAACTGCTCAATATACATCCAGACCAATTAAATGTATAACTATCACACAACGTTCAACTGCAGAATGTCATATTGTTCGTTGGAACTTATATAAGGGCATCACCAACCAATGATAAATCGTCAGGGTTTTTAATATCATACAAATGATAAACATAGGCAAAAGGTTGTTCATGGGAGTTAGCATGGCCAAACTAGAAAAAGTGGTGGTGGCTTTGCTAATCTGTGCAGTCGCACCCAACATCATCAAAGTGGATGCCGACTTTTCCACGAGCATGTACCTCACTTGGGGCGTTCAACACGCATCTATTCTGGGTGAAGACCTTCATCTTGTGTTGGATAAAACCTCAGGTGAAACATTTATACTTAACATGCAGCTATTTAGATTTTAATAAACTCGTGTTTTATGGCAACAGAAATTTTGCATCCTCGACATAGGAAATAATAAACAAAGGTACAAGTTTATTACATTTTCAATATGTTTCAATGGAATATTAGTGGAAATGATATTATGAATTAACATTTTTACGGGTAAATACCAGGCATCACATTATGTTCACATCGCTCTTTAGACAGAAATTTGTACTCAAGTAAAAATCATGCTAACGGCAGTGACATCAATAATTTTTAAGAAAATGCATTCATCTGTTATTAGCTAACGTGGAAACATGTGGAGCCTTTGGATTTCAGGATCAGCAGCTCAATCAAAGAGATCATTCTTATTTGGAAGTATTGAAATGCTAATCAAGCTGGTACCTGGTAATTCTGCCGGAACAGTTACAGCCTATTATGTAAGTTCGTTTAAACTGGATCTAAGATGTCACTCTCATAAACACCAACATAGAACAACCATATCCATCAGACTTCTATTAGTAAGTTTAGTGCTAAGTCTAATGCTTACTCAAAATCCACACAGTTATCCTCTGCAGGAAGCCAACATGATGACATAGACTTTGAGTTTTTAGGTAACAGCACAGGACAACCATACACTGTCCACACTAACATATATACCCAAGGACAAGGAAGCAGAGAGCAATAATTTTACCTCTGGTTCGACCCAACTGCTAATTTTCATAATTTAAAGAATGTTTTTCTATTAAAAAATTTAAATGGTTCGATCTTAGACAAACAAGTGAAAAGTTCTGTTTCAAAACTTTTATCAAGAGATTGAAATATAAAGATGGTTAAAGTTTTCAATGCATTAAACAATTATTAAATTTAGCTTCAATTTCTTATGAAATGTTTTTGAAAACTTTGAGAAACAATTAATTTTACATTTTCAAATACAAATTAAGTTTAAGCATGAGTAAAACTTGGTAAGGAAATTAGTGTCCCATATATGATAATTATATAAAATTTGTTTCCATTCCATACAATAGAACTAGTTACAAATCTGAAAACTTGGTAAGGAAACTATATACACTCAAGGACTGGATGTGAATCACGACAAAAACTAATAAAATGTGTCCTTATACAAAGTAATAAACCTATATAACTCTGCATATAATGTGTTTGCACTAAAGTATAATTAAGACTTGAGATTTTCTGCTACTTGTAGTTTGCCTTATAGTATGATATTTTAGTGCTAAGGGTAAGTAATGTAAACAGAACTATGTTAATTAATGGTTATGTAAATAATTTAATTAATGATATGTACAATGACAAGTATGATCAGAGTTAATAATGATAGCTCAACTTACTATAAATAGGGAAATGGGGAAAGGGTTCTAAGTCAAGCCATCCTAAGGCAGAGGTGGCAAATTTTCTTATGAAATATAACTCATAACTAAAAAATGGAGATTAATAATAATAATAAAACAAGGTTTAAAATATCCATACATACGATCAAAAAAAATTGTAAACGAATCCAATGAAACAGATATTCAATGAATAGACAAACAAAAACCTATCATGGCACAAGGGTTATTTGACTATAGTTATGATCCAAAGAAAACTAAAAGGAAGCATTTCAATATTTTAGGCCTATGTCAGTTGTGGGCATCAAACTAGTACAGAAATTTTGTTTCTTTATCATTCTTTTATCAATAATTTTTCTAATTTTAACTCTCTTACCTGTGACCCTTATTTCAGGCAATAGAAACTATGGTTGGATATAGGCAGTGGCTTCATGGTGAGGCTGTTGTAGCCGACACTATATATCTTTCAACAAAATACTACCATGACAATCATTTTAGTATGCAACATTAAACTCCATGGTTCATCTGTGTGTAACACTAGAGGTTTTCTTGACATGCCATAATCATAACATTATCACTAGATAGAAAAAACAAAAATAGAAGAAAATAGAGTAAGCGTGAGACACTTACTTGTGTGAGCTGAGAGAGTGGGTTGTCTCACCTCAGAGAGAGTGAGAAAGCCTGCTTCACAGATGAAATCTGAGAAAGTGACAGAGTGTGAGAGATAGTCGTGAAAGAACCAATATGGAAGAAGTAAATCAGGAAATACTTACCGTTCGTCACAGATGGTATGGGAGGCCGCACGTAGGAACTTGAGAAACACAGAGAGGAAGGTGACGAAGGGGAAACTGAGAGAGAAGTTTAGGGCATAAAGACAGGGAGGGAGATGAGCAGAGACGGGGGGGAGCCAGCGAGAGGGAGGGACACAAACAGAGGGAGATGACCGGAGATGAAAGTCGGAGGGAGACGGGGGCGAGGGAGATGATCGGAGATGAAAGTCGGAGGGAGACGGGGGCAAGGGAGAGTAGATTGGTTTAGGGCAATGATTGGAACAAAACTTTAGGGAAAAGGGATGTCTGAATTAGATTAAAATCTTAGCGACGGTGTAACTCCACCGTCGCTACATTTATGGGACCATAGCGACGACACATAATTCCGTCATTAATTTCCTGAATATTAGCGACGGCAGAGCAGATCCGTCACTAAGCACCTCTATAGCGACGGGAAACACCCGTCGCGGATTTATCAGAAGACATAGCGACCGCAGTATCCCCGTCGCTATCACTTGGCGCCATATATAACTTGGAGGGAAACCAAAAAAAGGGAGGGAAATAACTTTAGCGACGGTGTCAGGGACGGGGTTTGAGTTAGCGACGGTATTAGTGACGGTTGTTTGCCAAATTCAGCGACGGCGTATTGTTGGTCGCTAATATGGTCGCTGTTTTTGTTTTCGAAGTCCCTTTTCTTTTTCCCGTCGCTAATGCGGTCACTGATTAGCGACGGTGTTCGGCGGTCGCTACTGGTGTGTAGCTATCAGTCATTTTTCTAGTAGTGAATAATATGATGTGTAAATATGTCAAGTAATAAAATAAAAATTAAGGATACTTTTTAGAGTTTTTAAAAGTATATGACACATTTAAATTGATACTTTTTAATGAATTACATGACTGTTAAAGTCTTTTGATCTTGATATTGATGATGTAAGGGGTCAAGGTTATGATAATGGTACTAAAATGAAAGGAAAACACCAAAGAGTTCAAAGGAGATATCTTGAAATAAATCCGAGAGCATTATATATGCCTTGTACTTGTCTTAGTCTCAATCTTACTCTTAGTGATATGGCATATTCTTGTGTTAAAGTTATTTCTTTTTTTGGAATTGATTAACGTGTATATTCATTATTTTCAAATTCATCAAAAAGATGAAAATTTTTTCTTGATTGTGTTCCTAGGTCAATTGTAAAATCTGTCTAATACCCAATGAGAAAGTTGAATTAAAAGTATTAAAGCTATTAGATTTTTAGCTCCCAAATAAGATTTGTTTTGTTGGGTTACATAAAATTTGTGATGATGCTAGATCAAAAAGTGAAGCTGAGAGTTTGGGTAATGCAATTGAAAACTTTGAATTTTTGTTGGGCATGATTATTTGATATGATATTTTATTTGATATTAATATGGTGAGCAAAAAATTACAATCTAAGTCTATGTTCATTATTATTGTTTTTTGAAAAGTATATAGTTGAGTGTTTCATGTTTAGTATGAATGTTGCTAAAGAAGTTGCACTTGATATGGATGTTGAACCTATACTTTTAACAAAACTCCATATTATTAGGAAAAAAACATTTTGATAAAAATAGTCATAATTAAGAAGTTCAGTCGGCTGATGAGTCATTTAGAGTTAATTAATTTTTAGTTATTATAGACATAGTTATTACTTCTTTAAAGACTAGACTTGAGTAAATAAAAATATTTGAAAATACTTTTGGATTTTTGTTTAATTCAAAAAGTTAAAATCATTAAATGATAATGAATTGAAATAATGTTGTGCTAAAGTTCACTCTATTTTTTCATGACAATTTATCAGATGTTGATTTAGATGATTTTTTTTCTAAATTGAAAGTTACTTTGCCCAATCACGTAATATCAGCCACTGAAATTTTCAAGTTCATCGAAGTTGCAAATTGTTATCCAAATGTCTTAATTGCTTGTAGAATTTTATTAACTGTGCTAGTAACTATACCACCTGTCGAAAGAAGTTTTTTCAAAGCTAAAATAAATAAAAACTTACTTAAGTTCATCAATGTGATAAGAAAGGTTGAATGGTTTGACAATTTTATCTTTTAAAAATGACATGTTAGGGAGTATTGATGTTGATGTTCTCATTAATGATTTTACATCTAAAAATGCTAGAAGAAATTATTTTTTATGATAATTTGTGTGTTTTTTTTTTTACTTTGGTATAGGAGGAATGAATGGTTTTTTGAAGGAAAATATTGAAGTACCATTCATTATTTTTTGGCTTGTTATTATGCTCTTCCATAAGGATGACATATATGATTCATGTGTTCATAATTTATAGTGACTTTGTTAATGTTGGTTTGATTATTTAATAAGTTTTCTTGTTTAAAAAAAAATAATAAAGGGCCTTTATCTATTTTATCGCTTAGGACCCATAAAATTTCAGGACTAGTCCTCATTTCAGTGGGTAATATACTACCACGTCAATGCTTTTAAAATTTGACACATAATCAAACCCTAAACTCTAAATCAAATATGTTGAGTTTTGTCAATTTCTCTTAAATTCTATTACATATATACTTGTTATGAATAAAACAAAAACACTTGTATATACATAATCTACTTTAAATACGAGATAAATGTTACCTTACATAATGGTTAACTAATATTTTCACCTTGTTTGGAAGGGTTTATTTTATGGGCATGGATTTCATTTTAGTGGAAAGGAAAGGAAATTCCTTGTGATATTGATTTTGGATGAGGTGAATATTTGGATGGAAAGGATTTTATTTTAGTGGGACCCATAAAAATAAACTTTTTACCTAACCCATGTTATTTGGGAGGATTTTGGTTGATTTTTTTTCTTATTGTTGGAAATGCTACCTTCATGCGGTCCTTGTAGCAATTGTTAAGGCACTACCTGTGCAGATCTCTAGTGAGCTATGGCTGTGAGGGTGTTATCCTTGTACAACAAGCCATGGTTGTAAAGGTCTTTGTAATGAGGCCGTGGAGTCTTATGCGGTGGACTTGAATCATATTGTCGAACATATCACAAGCTTATAAAAAGGACATCACGTAGAGTAGACAACATAAATAGAGTTCATAGAGTGGTTACGTACACTTGCTAATTCCTTTCAACTGAGTTCATGATGAATTTAATAGAAAAAAATAAAAAAGAAGGAAAACAAGAAGTAAAATTAATAGGGGCAAAAAAATAATAATGATTATGCACTTGCATTTTCATTATATATATATATGTGTAAGTTTAATTCAATTGAAAAGCAATTTTGTTTATGATGTATTTATAAGTTCAATACATAAACGAGATGGTACAAAGATTGTAATAAAGTTCACCTCATAGGAGACGTAGAGATGGAAGGGATGAGAGTTTGCACAAGGGTATCCAAACACATAAAAATTTTATCTAATTTTCATTTAAGTCATTTCCACTCAAAATTTTCCACCTTATTTCATTCATGTATCCAAACAAAACATTTAAGATTTTCACAAAGACGAAAATGATGATTTCATCTCTCAAAAATGTCCATCTTCACATCTTTCACTCACCTACAAAAATGCTTTTAAGATATTTATTAGAAAAGGTAAAAGTAAAGATATCAAATAAATAAAAGCATGTGTTAATTAATATATAAATAAATACTTAGTATAAATTATATATGTATAAATGCCAAAACCATCTAAAATTTGAAATAGTATGAGTGATCATGATAATATTACGTATTAATAATTAGACTCATAAGATTCTGATTTTTGAAAAAATGTTTTTAAACGTATGATTTCATAAAGTTTTATATCCAGTGTCAATTTATCTTACCTCATTATACTATACTATATATTATTTTTATTATTGATCTAGGCCTTGATACTAATATTAGTATCTAAAGACCCAAATCAGTATGTAACTTCTTATATTTGATATTGCATACGAATGTACAAGATCATTGCTACATACCAAATTCCATACCCGCAACAAAAAAATAGGTGATCATCATATATTAAATGTCATACTTGATATCACTTGTAAATGTGTCTGAGACTTAGAGCATAAATAGTAGCCATTTCATAAATTATGAAAAATACTAGCAATGACATCATTACAAGGTTTACCCCCAAATCCGATAAAAACCACTCTCTATATGCCCCACCTTTAAATTACACAACTTGAGTGATTAAATTTGATTGCATTCTACCTTATACTTAGTATATGTTTGATCTAACAGATTTTGAGTTTTTCTCCTCCTTAAAAATGAGAAGCTAAGCTAAAAGATATTTTAGAGAAGTACTTATTAAACAAAAGTGCTTATTTTTAATGAAGAAAAATTAAATAAGGATTTTTTTTAATAAGCTAATGGAAGTAGCTTATAGTGTAACATCCCGAATGTTAAAATTTAAATTTATTTTTTTCATGAGATTAATTAAATATTATTGAAATAAATTAAATTTATTTAGACTTAATTAGGAATTTTTCTAAATTATTATAATAAATTAATTGTGAGTTATTTGTAAATAAAGTGATGCAAATAATTAGTAATTTAAATTTAGAGTAAATAATGGTAAAATATAATTTACAGTAGGGTAAAAGTAAACTTTATTAAAGGAAATAAAAGAAAATAAAAAAATGGTGAAAGGACCAAATTTCCCTTGTGGCCTTAAATAAAATTTCATTCTTTCTTCCCATCTTCTTCTTCGTGTGAGAAAGAAAACAGAGAAGCCATTGCCATTTGCTTTCCATGGCTAGCTCAATTTTGTGACAAAACTTGAAATTGATGGTATTTCTAGAATTGTGGAAGCAAGGTGAGTATTACGGCAATTTTAATTTCAAGTTTTACGACTTTTCTCAAAAACCCGAAAGGTGGCATAATCGATGAGGGCCCTTGGGTCTCTTTTGTTTTGATGTTTTTGCATGAGAAAGAGGTAGAATTAAGCCTAAAGAACTCAAAAATGGCATGCGATGTTAATGGGTTCTTGTTTTGACGAACGGTGGGTGGCGGACCGAGCGTAGGAGGGTCGTTAATTGAAGCAGACCTTGAAAACAAGACCAAAATTAGTCGAGGTAAGCTTCTGATCCATTAAAGTCATAATTAGAGTCGTTTCGGTTAATGGTGTTGGTTCCTATGGTTGAATTAATGAATCTCTTTCTTGGTTTGTTGAAATTATAGATATCGGGCATATACCTGGCGTAGAGAGCGAGAGTCGAAAGCTTGGAATCGAGGTAAGGTGTGTTAGGTTAAAGATTAATATAGAAAAGTTATGAACGCTATTCGACGTATAGGAAAAAGGTGGATTATAGCCCCTTGGTTGACTTAATTAATTTTGTGTAATTATATAATAACTGTTAAAGAATTGATGGCGAATTAAGTTGATCGTGAAGGTATTGGGAGTTAATATATTGACTAGTAATTATTTAGAGTAGTGATTGTAGTGAGATATCGAAATATAATGAGATTATATTAAAGAGTTTAAAAATTTAAAGAGTTAAATACTAATTGATCTTAAACCGATGAAAAATAATGAGTTAATATGAAATGATGATTTATAAGATTATATAAAATTGATTTCGTTAATTGATGAGGATTATGAGATTATATACTTAAATTGTATAGATAATGAATTATAGTTTTATGCATGAGAGTAGGTGTAACATTCCTGTTTTTAGTAGCAGTTTTATTTGGTAAATTTTGAAGTGTGGAAGGTCAGAAAGTAAGAATAAGTGAGTAAATACCTTGTATAAGGTCAGTAATACTCCAAAAATTCTATTTTTGGGTATAATTATGGAATTTATACAGACCTTTGAGGATATTATTCAAATTTCGAGAGAAAAAGGCTCTGATCCGCGTGACAGAGTGACATTCCGAGTGAAAAAGACTCTGTTCCGAGTGACAGGAAGCAATTCCGAGTGATAGAAAGAAAATCCGAGTGAGGAATGAAATTCCGAGTGTAAAGTTAGGTTGACCGAATAAAACATTACTAAAAAGGATACTACCGAGTGAAATATTGGTCTTAGAGATAGCTGGAGTGAAGTGGGTTCAAGGGAACCACTTCTGAGTGAATATTCCGAGTGAAAATACCCTTGAGAGACTCATTTCTGAGTCAAACCTTGCCAATTGCTTCTTTCTTGAGTGACAATTTCTACGATACCGAATGAATAGACTCAGTCAGGGATATAACTGATGCAATCCGAGTGAAGTTGTCCAAGTCAGACCTCCCTAATAAGATAGAAGATAGCAATCTGAGTAGGTTGAAAGCCATTTTGAGTAGGACTTAATATGTAGCCTTTCCGAGTGAATGGGTTTGAATATTCCCGAGTAAGATATGCTCGAGTGGAAAATAATACTGAGTGAAATGTGTGTATAAGAATGAATTTGGATATTCCCGAGTATAAAATCCGAGGGAAGATTGGTTATAATGGCTTAGATTGGAAAATTTCTAAGTATATGATAAACCGAATGAATGATCCATATATAAATCCGAGTGGATGGGGTTAGAACAAGCCTGAGTTGAACTTAATGTGATGATATTTCCGAGTAGATTAAATAATGTGTAATTAGAAGGTCTAAGTATGAAATGAGTCCGAGAGGAACCTAACTTAATAAGTTTTACCTGAGTGGTTAAGCATGAAATAAACCCGAGTGAATGATGAGGAGTTCCGAGTGAATGAATGCATAGGTGTTTTGATGCTTCTACCGACTGAAATGAGTTATTAAAATTATTTGGGAGGTGTTGATGGAAGAAATAGTGATGGATTCCGAGTGGTTATATATATATATTGTATGGTTAAAGCATTACTTGGCTTGAATATGAGTGGTGATGAATGAATAATGATAATTGAGTAGATACCGAGCGGAAAATGGTATTTGGGAACCCATTCCGAGTGAATTGTAGTAGGCAGGGCCATTTCCAAGTAAGTCTATGAGTATGACTCCTCTTCCGAGTGAGAAGTACTCTACTGGACCAAGTCCGGGTGAGGCTCATACGTGTGTGTCTTTTCCGAGAGGTAATGACCTTAATAGGCTTCGATTGAAATTGTAGTTGAAGAATTTGGTTCAAACCGAGGGAGAAATATGAGTGGACCGAGTGGAGAAAGTGTTGACTTCTGAAATAAAGGATGTTATAATTCTGAGTGGAAACTGAATGAATATGGATACCCTTTTCCGAGTAAGCCTAAGGTGTTATGAAATCCGAGTAAAAAGTGAATTGATGTTGAGTTGACTAAGGAATGATTTAGTTAAGTATGAAATAAATAAGAATAGGTTGTTTACCGAATAGAAATCCTGAGTAAAAAGAATCCGATTGAATCCAGAAGAAATCCGACCTAGAGAGGAGAAATCCGACTAGATGTTTTAAGAAGAAATAATCAAGAGTGAGGACCAAGAGAAACGAATCAGTTTTTGAAGATTTCCGAGCCATGAAGGGCGGACTCGCTCAAGCGAATCGGATTTCGCTTAAGCGATCCGATGTCAGCACTCCACACCAGTTAGCTAAAATAGGTCGTCCTTAGAGCAGGAGTTCACACCGGACAGCTCTGAGCCGGTGTTCATCACAACACCGCCCTCTTTACACAGACGGAGTCCTTAACTCCTTCACACACACCGTCCTTCCTTACTTCACACTCAACACCGCCCACTTCATACCGCCCTCACATAGCAACACCGTTTCACACTCCATACCGCCCTCACACAGCACACTGTTTCACACTCCACACCGTCCTCTCTTAACTCCGCCCGCACGCTACACTCCGCCCTCACATATTCAATACTGCCCTCTTCAAAACTCCAACACCGAACACCTTTTTACCCCACTCAGACCACTTTATATATTTTAATATACCACTAACCCCTTTTAATGCAAAGCTGACAGTGGAGTGAGTCAAAAGTTTCCATTATCACACCTAATCCTCCAATTGATGTCTCCCACTTGTCTCCTCCAACTATTAAATCAATGCATCTCCAAGCCAAACTATCAGAACCAAAAATTAAGAACTTCTTCCTCTTCCTCCTTTTCTCTTTCTCTTACGTACCAGTACCAATCTCTTTCGTTCTCTCTTAATTTCCTCTCCTCTGTTTCACTCGGATTTGAAGTAGGACAGTGAAGGGAACCTCTTTCTTTTCATCCAGGAACTTCATTGAGGTAAGGGGGGTATATTCTTGGGTATTCTGGGGGAATCTGAGTGAAAGGAAAGGGTTAAGGAATGTGTTTCCTTACCTCTCCAGGACAGATCTGGTTTGTTGTGATTTAATTGTTTTAATTGTTTGTTATATATATAATGTATTGAACATGTTTAATTACAGCGTTGTTTATTATTGACCATGAGAATTCAGTGAACCTGTTGATTTTATTGATTAATACGAATAAATAAGTGTATATGTTTGATACTGGACTGTAAAAATATTAAAAGTATCATGGGTATTTATGAGGACTCCAGTGAAGAGATATGAACTGACATCGGATACTATGATATTAAGCTCGGTATTGTACCAATCAACCAGAGCAGTTAAGAATACACAAATTCACTCAGAAATTACAGTGATATGACCAGTTATATATTAATCCGATTGGTTATCTGAAGAATACAAGTTTCTTATTTAAAACTTTCAAACAGGATTATATTACATTTGATAAACACCTTAATTTCACTCGGAAAACATCTTTTCAAGTTGATTTCACTCGAAATTCAGTATGTTACTTAGAAAGCTCTTTTTAATTGATTTCATTTGAAGCTATATATATATATATTTGAACTAGAATAAAACTTATTTCACTCAGAAAACAGTTATTCACTCAACTTATTTCATTTTTAATTCACTCGGAAAATCAGTTATTTCACTCAAGAAAACTTACCCAGTTTGATTTTTACTCGGAAAACATCTTATTTAACTCAGAAAACTTCATCAGTATGATTCTACCCGGATTTATAATCTTTTCACACATAAAATCTCTTTTAAATCAGAAATTACTCAGAAAATAATTATTTCACTCAGAGAACTCTTTCTTCATTATGATTTACTCAGGAAAATGTTTTAACTTCACTGAGAAAACTCTTTCAAATTGATTTCACTCGGATTCAGATTTGTTTTATTCAGAAAATCCTCTCAGTTTGATTTTATTGGAAATCCTGCTTATTTTCACTCGGAATCTTAACTTTTGCACTCGGTATTTATCCAAGTTTTACTCAGAAAGTCTGGTTATCAACATTTCCACTTGGACATAACTTGTGTTTTAATCGGAAAACTCATTTCTACTCGGTACCAATCTATTTCTACTTGGAAAAATTCATTTTTACTCGGAAACAGACTTCTTTTACTCGGATAATTATATTTCACTCGGTATTTAATTGATTTCACTCGGAAAAACCTATTTGTCACTCGGTATTTAACTCCTTCTCCTCGTAAAAGCAGTCTTAACGTTTTATACTTGGATCTTTCATTCAGAATCCTTTCTATACTCCTTATTGAGTTATTTAAATGTTATAAATATCATTATTGGTCTTTTCCCTATTATTATTCTTAATATTATTATTATTATTATTTACATTATTATTTTTATTATTGTTATTCTTATTATTATAATTAGTATTATTGCTATAAATATCTTATTTTTGAGTAAATAAATATGAATTATAATTTATTATTTATACAAAGTATAATTTCAACCAAGTTATAAACGATGTATTTTATCAAAATAACCTGCAACGTTTGATCCATTAAATCAAAAGCTTATGAACGAATATGATGAGGCTGGAATCACATAAATACCGATGACTCAAAAGATGAAAGAGAATGCATTTCGCATCATGAAAATATTTTTGAAGAAGAAAAACCTCTAGAGCATACACTTGGTACAGTGAAGGACACTCACGTTCGATCTCAGTAGAAGAATCTTGGGAGTACAACTGGAACGGCAACCCAATGGCATCAGAGTCGCGCCCTGATAGCCGGGTGAGATGAATAATTCTGGTGTACTTTGACTAAATGACGGAGTGTGACCATGATCGTAGGGATCCAAGTCTCAAATATATATATATATATATCAATGATGAGAACCAATGAGTTCATTTGTACCAGAGCTTGGGCGGACCCTGATCGCTCTAGAGAATTGGAATGGTGATATTCCAGAGAAGAAGAAATAATTTCTTGGGCCCACATGCATCATGAAACGTAATCAAGAAATATCATAATGGAACAAACTCATGCATTCCCTGATGACATATTTGATTGTTATAATCTTTGAAATGTGAATCGTATGATTACATGTTATTACTTGTTAGCTGGATTGTGTCCGCACCAGGTAACCTACAGGGTCTTGGGTTATACTCACCCTTACTGTTGACCATTTTTCAGAGGAATTAGAAACTCAAGAACCCGAATGTGAAGATCAGCAATGTGCTGAACCCATTGAGAATAATCATTAAGGATAGAATATTTATGATTAATAATCAGACACCGGATGACTGTATAATATCTAAGGGTGCCTGCGTGCCCCATTCTGTTAAGAGTACAATTATTTACAGTTTGTGATTGACTATGTGATATATATACAATATTGCTTCCACTGATCTGCCACGTACTTATTTATTAAAAAAAAAATATTCACTTTTTCTGAAAACTGTTAACACACTCAGTTAAATAGGATGAACCTACAAAAGGATTTGTCTTATCTAACCGAGGGTGTTACAGTAGGGATGGCAAAATGGGCTAGCCCACCGGGCCCTGGCCGCCCCGCCAAAACCCGCCAAAAAGCGGGCTGGGTTGGCCCGCCCCGCCTAAGGCGGGCCTAGCGGGTCGGCCCGCCAAAGTTAAAATTGTAATTTTTTTTAAAAAAATGTGTCAAATTAAAATTAAAAAATTAGAAAAATAATTTTTTAAAAGAATTAAAAAAATATTATTAAAAGAAATATATAAATAGTAAGAGATATTACTTTTTTTTTTAATTTTAGAAAATTAAAGTATATATTTTAATTAAATAAAGTATAAATTAGTAATATTTATATATCTTTTCTTTTGGCGGGGGCCCGTCGGGCCGGCCCGCCCCACCTAGGTTTTGGCCCGCCAAATTGGCGGGCCAGGCGGGGCGGGCCTTGGCGGGAGGCGGGCTAAAAATTCGTGTCCGCCCCGCCAAATTTGGTGGGCTTGGCGGGCCAGCCCGTTGGGCCTGACCCGTTTTACCATCCCTACATGAAAGTAATTGATGTATTGAAATTCTATAGATGAGTTTGATATTAATTAAAAATGAATTAAATGATGATCACGTATGATAGAAACCATGTGATGTTTGAATGATGACTTGTAGCATTAACTACATGTGTATGTTTTTGAAATATGAAACTAGATGTTGATAAATTGTGAGAATGAAATTCAAATTGATTGAGAAATATGGATTATATGTGAAACTATAGAAATTTTATTGTCATAGTGAATGACATGATGTTGATATGATAATGAAATGAGAAGGTTGATGATTTTAAAAAGTCTATGACTTATGATAATTATTAGGTGATGCGTATGGAATGAATTTGTGTAGAGATGTATGGTGATTATATTTAATGTGCCTTAGTGGTGGTGTAGTATTTGATTGAGAATGTATGATGTAGGCTGGGTCTGTATGGCCACCCTTTTGTTTGAGATTGACGTTTTAAATGGCTGTTGATGATATGAGATTATATGTTTGGTCAAGTCTGTGTGGCCACCCTTATGTTTGAAATGAGGCCTTTGTGCTAATTGTTGAAAAAAGATAATTTAAAATGAATATATGTGGTTGTATGGTTGGAGACGGTTGACGGTATATTTCACCCCTCAATTTTGGCTCCCGTGGTCAAGTAGGATCCAGTTGGGCTACTCAACAGTTAAGTAGGACCTAGTGGTCAGAGTGGATAGCCAAGCAGGACTCAATAGACCAAGTTAGGTTCACGGGGTGTCAAGTAAGATCCCCAGCTGGATTCTAATCCTTTTAGTATCAACATACTAGAGACTTTTAATTCTATTGACTGAGAGTCAGTTATGTGTTATGTGATAATAATGTAATGATGATTGAGATTTGAATTGATATTATAAATCGGTTTATGATGAAATTAAAAGTAAAGACAATCAATTGAATTAATATTTATACTTGATTCCGTGTTTTATGGATGATGTTGCGCTAGATGAGATATACATATGTATAAAGTTGATAATGATATCAAAAAAATCATTTATAGATTGGGTGAAGTGGCAAACTTGTGTTAGTTGTATAAACCATACCAAAGGATATAATAGATAAAGATGATATTAAGTTCTAATGGTAGCTAAATTACATTTTTCCCACTGTTATGTTTTTTGTATTAATATTTAATTCCAGTCACTCATCTTTTTATTGTGGTTTCAAGTGACTAATGGCAGATGATCGGTGGACACTACAGAGGTGGGCACTAAATGAGGCCAGTGTGAAGTCAATGCCAAGTTAAGGGGGAAATTATGTTGGTAGTCATTGCGTATATGTTATAATTCATTTGTTGTAAATAGTTATTATGTTTATGATGAATAATTGAGATGATGCCCAGGTTATGGATGTGATTGTTTATGGCACGAAGCCAGTTGTGTAATCTTGTATGCTTATGGGCAGGTTACTGAAATGATATGTATGATGTATATATATATATATATATGTGTGTGTGTGTGTGTATGTGTGTGTGTTGTGTATATAGCCAAGTTTAAATAGGAATGGTTAGTAATAAAAGTTATGTTATGAACACATTGCATTTACAAGTAATAGGCTGAATGGAAAAGGGAAATAGGTGAAATTAGCCAACTAAAAGGGTTTAATTAAGTTCCAGCGGGATCCAAAATCCCCAGACCGTATACACTTGACCCTAGGCATATTTATAGTATATGTGCGCAAAGAAATTGATGGTTGCAATGCATTTGAAGTGGTTTAGGTAATGAAGTTGCTTGATAAAGCGTCAAACTATGTTTTACGCATATCTTTTTGATTCAGATGAATTTTTTAGCACGCACCGCGCTTGCAGGTCTGAAATCATTAGTAGATAGTGCTATAAAATTTCATAGGAATCCGAGTTAAAACGGGAAAGATAAGGTGTGATGAAGTTTCCCTAGAGGCAAAACTATTGCGCATCTCGCTCAAAGCGAGACCATTCTTGCTCAAGCGAGACTTTGGTGAAAATGAGGTTGGCTTTTGGGCCATTTTCGCTCAAGCGAGAACAATCTCATGTGAGCGAAACCTAGAGGGGGGAGATTCTAGTGAATTTTCACTCAACCGAAAATCGGGCTCTAGCTCAAGCGAGCCAATTCTCACTAAAGCAAAATTAAAATTTGCTCTCGCTTTCTTCATGAAAGTTGTAGATAATTGAGTGGCGGATGTCTTCCCTTTGGAATAGCCTCAATCGTGGGTTCGTAGCTTAAGTTATGCCCAAAATACTACAAGGTTTTAAGTTGAAATTTTATACGGACTAGTTCCATATTTTTACGATTTGGGCAACCTCAGGGGCATAGTTGGCCCTCAGCCCCTTCAAAACCGATCCGGTCTGGATACCGGTCCCTAAAGTTATGACGTCAGAATGACTTCATGAGAGGGAAACTGGTGTCATAGTTCGGGCAGTGTTACACCGGATATCCGGTATCCCTCCATCCGCTCTTATCTCATCAGACGTTCTATTCATTCTCTCTACCACGGATACTTCGCTCGTTATCACTGAACGTCTATATAGCCGTTTGCCTCAGAATCACTGTGAGATAAGAGTTCCTTATAACTTATCAGTGAAGATACCTAACATAGCGGAATATGTCATGTCAATGGCCTCAGAGAGCAAGTACTTGTGTCAGTGAATTATGCGGAAAGGTGATTATCCCCATCCTTATCACAGGATCGTACTCTGATAATTGACCTACCCCCCTGACACACTCTGAGTACTGAACCACTTTGATTGACACACTTCACACGCTATCAGAGCCAATGGGCCCACTTGCATCCAACGATTCATTTCCTACGTTCAACTGTAAATAGCTCAATCAAAAACACATGCACGGTAACGTTGTCCTAACTCACTCTTTACTATTGTATCGCTTGTGAATTCACTGAGTTCATACACTCTTCTGACTTGAGCGTCGGAGAATCTTCACAGGTGGTACCACCTTTCGCCCTCTCTCAACGCGAATCGTTGGTGTGAAGGATCTCTAGGACAACAAGACCAGCTTCTCCCACTGAAAGGCCGGACTATAACACCGGATACCTACTGTACCGGTATGCAAACCCTAGAACACCTACACTCTTGTGGCTGGTCCCACACCAGATCCTAGACCCCGGTTCAGACCAGTTCATTGGCACGCCCAATAGGACCCGTTAGAGTTATTCCCACTTTTCGTAGAAGTTTGGTGGTCAGGATGGAAGGTAATGACGTGATTTCATTAAGGGTCATGTGGAGGACGTGACCCACTAGCAGACTGGAAGGAGGCTAGTCTTCGAGTCTCCTGTGACCAACACCCGAAGGATGGTGCAAGTGCCAACCCCTGACCCTCGTGATGAGGTTATCAGACAGCTCAGGGAGGAGTTGGTGGAGTTAAGGCGGGAGAAGAGAGGAGCTGGGGACAGGGTAACGTCCCACGTAGAGGAGGCTCACCATGCATCAACAAGGGAAAGATTTACAACCCTCCAGTACTCTAAAATTCCTACGTATAAGGAGAGAGCAAACCCAAGACTCTGGTGATAGAGTCAGTACTAGGAGAAAGGAGCAGGCAGTGGTAACTTCTGGGACTTACAAGCTCAGCGTTCCTTTCTCAAGGAGATTGATGAGCATTGTCATCCCGAAGCATTTGCAAACGACTCAGGCACTGTCGATCGGAAAGTATAATGGAGAAACTGATCCTACTAAGCACTTGGATGCTTATGTGTATGAAGCCATGTATCTGGGAGCTGATGAAGACGTCATGTGCAGAATGTTCCCAAGAACACTGACGGAGGAAGCTCTCAGCTGGTTCAAGAGTTTACCCTCAGGATCCATAGATTCTTAGGAGGAAATGGCAGCAGCGTTTGAAAGCCATTTTGTCATCTCCAGGGACATCCCGAGAACTTCTCACACCTTGGCACAGATAAGGCAAGGGGAGACTGAAACTCTTAAGGAGTTCTTGAAGAGGTTTTATAAGGAGGCTGCTTTGGTCCCTAACCTTACGGAGGTAATACAGCTCCATATCGTAGTGGAAGCTTTACAACCTGGTTCTGCTTTTGCCCTATCCTTGGCAAAGAGCCCCCCAACGACTTTCGAGGAGTTTCGAAGGAAGACTTCCAAATACGTGGGCATAGAGATGCATCTGGAGGCAACAACAGCCAGAATGAAGCCTCCAACACCCTCTCAACAGCCACAGAGGGAGAAGGAGAGGATGAGACTTGAGAAACATACCTTCCGAGAGGACTTTGCAAGCGTTCGTCCATATCAACGAGATAGGCGCGTCTCGTCGTTCAATAACTACGCCCCTCTGAACGCCAGGCACTCCCAAATCATGAGGGAGGTTGGCTGGCCAACGCTTAATGTTTTTGGTATAAGGAAGCCGCTCCCAGTCAAGAGGGGTGGTAACCCACGTAAGTATTGCACTTTCCATGAACAGACGGGTCACAACACTGACGAGTGCAAGGCGTTGAAGAATACGGTGGAGACTCTTATTCGGGAAGGAAAGCTGAAGCAATACTTATTCAGGGAGAAATCTGTAGATGAGCCTCAGAGGATGGACAAGAGGACCAGAGATCCTAATGATGAGGATGATAATACTCATAACCCAGTCAGGAAGTTCACTGCAGCTGAAAAGCAGAAAGGAGTAGTAATTGCTGAAGGAGCTCAACTGAACAACATGCCTCAGCAGCAGAGGCAGGGCAGACGTGAAGTGATTGAGATGATAGCTGGAGGATTTACTAGAGGAGGAGCATCAATCACAGCCCGGAAGAATCACCACAGGATGATTTTGTCTGTCCAGGGCAAATCAAGAGATAACCGTCCTTTCAGGGACGGTGTGGCAGCCCCAATGGTGTCATTCACTGACGATGACTTTGGTCCAACTATCCCAGGAGGGGACGACGCAGTGGTGATCATTGCTGTAATTGCCAACAAGGACGTGAAAAAAGGATCCTCGTTGACCAGGGAAGTTCTTGTGATGTAATTTTTTATAATTGTTTTAAAAGAATGGGTTTTAATGATACAGATCTATAGCCTTACACGCAAGAGCTCACAGCGTTTAACGGGGCCAAGCAACCCACTAAGGGGTACCTCGACACCCTGATTTCTTTTGAAGGAGAGCCTGGTGCAAGAACGGTCAAATCAAGAATTCTGGTGATTGATGTGGAATCTCCCTACAACGGTATCATAGGCCGTCCTACTTTGAACGCAATGGAAGCAATTGTGTCTACTCCTCACCTCCTGATCAAATTCATCGACAAGGACAACGGCATGTCTTCTCTCCGCGGTGATCAGGAGATGGCTCGGTACTGTTACAACCTGAGCCTCAATATGGTTAAGTTGGAAGCATTCAACAAGAAGAGGAAGCTGAACGATGGAGGAACAGCGGCTGGGTCCATCAGTCTAATTGACTTGGACCCAAGAGTGGAATTGAAGATTGACCCTCTCAATCCCTCAAAGCCCACACCGGATGGTAGTTCCAGGGACGTCGTCTTAGGGGATTCCCCAGAGAAGGTCATGCACATCAATGATAACCTGGAGTCAGTCATGGAGCAGCGTTTGCTAACCCTCCTGCAGGAGTTTAAAGACCTTTTCGCATGGACGACAGCAGACATGCCTGGGATGGACCCTAATTTTTGTTGTCACAAACTCGCTGTGTACCCTGAAACTAGACCGGTGGCCCAGAAGAAGAGGAGGTTGGGAACGGAAAAGCAAAAGGCAGCGTGTGAACAGACTGAGGAGTTGTTGAAAGCTGGTTTTATAAAGGAGATCCGTTATTCATCTTGGCTTTCCAACGTTGTTATGGTGCAGAAAGCCAACGACAAGTGGAGGATGTGCATAGATTATGTGGACCTCAACCGGTGTTGCCCCAAGGATCCGTATCCTCTCCCAAATATTGATCGTATGGTGGACGATTCCTCTGGTTATCAGTACCTCAGTTTCATGGATGCTTATTCAGGGTACAACCAGATTCCGATGTGGGAGGGAGATCAAAAGAAGACGACCTTCATCAATGACCGCGGTGTTTTCTGCTACACCGTCATGCCATTTGGGTTGAAGAATGCCAGCGCTACCTACCAGCGCATGATCAATAAAGTGTTCGAGGGAATGCACACTAAGCTGGTAGAAGTATACATCGATGATATTATCGCAAAGACTCCCGCTGGAGGGGATCACATTGGAGACTTGCGTGAAGTTTTTACTCGATTGCGACAGTACAACATGAGGCTAAACCCATTGAAGTGTACTTTTGCAGTCCCAGCTGGGAAGTTTTTGGGTTTCATGTTGACTCAACGGGGTATCGAGGCCAACCTTGGGAAATGTCAAGCAATTCTGGGCATGCAGAGTCCTAAGAATCTGAGGGAGGTCCAATCATTGAATGGGAAGGTGGCCGCTCTAGCTCGATTCATGCCTAAGATGGCCCACAGATCTCTTCCTCTATATAAGGCGTTGAAGAAAAACAAGAGTTTTGAATGGGAGAGGAACAGGAGCAGGCTTTTCGGCAGCTCAAGGCCGTACTTGCAAGTCCACCAATATTGGTGAAGCCTGATCCTGGTGAGAGTCTGATCTTATACTTGGCAATTTCTGATGAGGCCCTGGGCGCGGCTCTAGTGAAAGAAACAACAGAGGGCCAGAGACCGATGTAGTTTACCAGCAAGACGTTCCAGGGGGCAGAAGGAAGGTATCAAAAGATAGAAAAGGCCACTCTGGCAGTGGTGTGGGCTTCACGACGATTGAGGCCGTATTTTCATGTGCACCCAATACTGGTGAGGACGGATCTGCCCCTTCGTTCAGTGCTTAGCAAACCGGATCTTGCTGGAAGAATGATTAAGTGGTTCATCGAGCTGTCTGAGTTTGAAATTTCTTATGAGCCTCGAGGAGCCATTAAGGCGCAAGTATTGGCGGATTTTGTAGTGGAGATGACAGGGTCGGATCCAGCCACACCTCGAGCACATTGGACCATTTACGTGGACGGATCATCAAATAGTAAAGGTTGTGGAGCTGGTGTCGTGGTGGAAAGTGATGATGGTGTGTACTTAGAAATTTCCCTCCGATTTAATTTCAAGACCTCCAATAATCAGGCTGAATACGAAGCATGTTTGGTCGGCCTCTAAGCGGCGATTGACATCGGAGCGTCAGCAGTTACATTGTGCAGCGATTCACAGCTGGTGATTTCGCAAATCCAGGGGGAATATCAGGTCAGGGAACCACAACTTCAACTTTATTTGAATTGTGTGAATGAATTGAAGGGGAGATTCGACGTTCTGGAGTTCAAACATGTGCCTAGAGAGGAAAATACCAGAGCGGACATCTTGTCAAGGCTCATAAGTACCAAGCAGCCCGGTAGCACAACAACGGTGGTTCAAAGTACTTTGACATCACCTAGCATCCCTCTGTTCCCTTCTCTGAATGCTATAATGGTGAACTATCCTTACGAGAACTCTTGGGTCATACCCTATGTCCGCTATCTGGTAGATGGACAACTTCCTACTGATGAGAAGGAGAGGAGATGAGTAAAAAGGGAGCTGCCCTACTTCACCATGGTTGATGGAGTTCTCTACAAAAGAGGATTCTCTGTCCCATACCTCCTGTGTTTAAGAGAGGATGAGGTTCAAGCGGTGCTGGAAGAAGTACATGAGAGGCAATGTGGGCACCATGCTGGGGGTCAGAGTTTAATGAGAAAGGTCCTCAGAGCTGGATATTGGTGGCCCACTGTGAAGCAAGACTCAGCAGATTTTGTGAAGAAATATGATGCTTATCAAAGATTCTCTAATCTCCACCATACACCGGCCCAAGAGCTTTCTTCATCCGCTGTGCCTTGGCCGTTCTACCAGTGGGGCCTTGATATCCTTGGTCCGTTTCCCACTGCTCCAGGAGGTATCAAGTATCTGATTATGGGGGTAGACTACTTCACCAAGTGGATTGAGGCCGAGCCTGTAGTGCATATTACTTCTGCACGGACAAGGCGCTTCGTGTATGAAAACATTATAGCTCGATTCGGTGTACTAGGGTGGATTGTGACTGACAACGGCATCCAATTCACAGATAAGAAGTTCACTGACTTGCTCAAGGGACTGGGGATAGTCCAAATATTTTCATCTGTGGAGCAGCCCCAAACGAATGGCCAAGCCGAAGTGGCCAATCGAGAGGTGCTGAAGGGGTTGAAGAAGCGTCTTGGAGAAGCGAAGGGAGGTTAGACTAATCAACTATGCCATGTCCTCTGGGCATATCGTACTACACCGCACTCCTCCACTAATGAATCCCCATACCGGTTGACCTATGGGGTTGAGGCAATGATCCCAGTTGAGTTACAGACCAGATCGGCTCAAGTAGAATACTTCTTAGCAGAGGACAATAATGCCAATCTGGCATCGGAGCTGGACGTTCTCCACGAGTTAAGAGAAGGAGCTTTTGTTAGAGACCAGGCAATAAAGGCGAAAGCAGCCCTCCGGTATAACAAGCGCGTCCAGTACAGAGCTTTCAACACTGGTGACCTTGTTTTAAGGAAGGCAAGTGTGGGGAATAAATTTGCGCATCAAGGAAAGCTAGCGCTAACTTGGGAAGGTCCCTACAGAGTTTCTGAGGTGACTGGAAGGGGATCATACCGGTTGGAAGAACTTAATGGGACTCCAATCCACAACAAATGGAACACCCAGAATTTACGCGTTTATTACAGCTAGTTGGTAAGACAACATGTACTCTTTTTCCTTACTTGAGTTTTTTCCCATTGAGTTTTCTCAAGAAGGTTTTAACGAGGCATAACCCCAACTACGCTTTCTTTGTAATGTACTTTCAATCTTAATGAGAATGCAGTTCAATAACTCTATCACTCTCACTTTTTCCTGTATGTTGTGATTTATAGCTATAGCCTATTACGCGTATTCCCTAGGACGAATAATCTTAATCACAAAACTTGTGTTTTGACGATGTAACTCCTTGAGGGACAAGTGAAGACCCCTCAGGACGGATGATCTCAATCACAAAACTTGTGTTTTGACGATGTAACTCCTTGAGGGACGAGTGAAGACCCCTCAAGACGGATAATCTCAATTACACATTTTATATGTGGACGATGTAACTCCTCGAGGGGGAAAAGGGTTGTAGGGCTGGTCCTTTTTCAAGGCCACAAACCGAACCCCATTTGAAGACAACATAGGTTATAGAGCTGGTCCTTTTTCAAGGCCACAAACCGAACCCCATTCGAAGACAACATGGGTTGTAGGGCTGGTCCTTTTTCAAGGCCACAAACCGAACCCCATTCGAAGACAACATGGGTTGTAGGGTTGGTCCTTATTCAAGGCCACAAACTGAACCCCATTCGAAGACAACATGGGTTGTAGGGCTGGTCCTTTTTTAAGGCCACAAACCGAACCCCATGCGAAGGCTTGGGCGCAGTAAGCTGGTCCATCTAGAAGACCAAGCTGAACCACGAGTAACGGGCGCAGTAGGTTCAGGATTAGCCCTGATCCGAACCGAACACCGTGTGAAGACTTGAGTAGTAGGATTAAACCGAACCTCAAGAGAAAGGTGTAAAACTTACCCCCTTTTCAAGGCCGAACCGAACTTCAAATGCAATTTCCGTCCTCAACTCTGAAGTATTCATTACAGAGCGGTTGAACATTCATATAGCCGTTCTACATCTTAGAGGTCGGACAAAACTTTCAAACTTTTAAAGAAGTTAAAGGTGACTTTTACAGTGAAATTTCCCTTCCCAATATACTTATACTTGGGGACAGGGCATACTTTAACTTAATTGCCGCTTGTCTGTTACAATTTGTTATCTTAATCCGATGTGATAAGAACGCTTTAAACAGCGGTATAGCTAGACAAGAGCGGCTTTGCAAAGTATTGAAAAAGTTAAAGTATTATGCATATTGTTAAGTTATCTGGCAATCATATACTAGTCATAAATGATAAAGCGGAACAAAGCAAAGTCTATTTCTTGAAAGAAGAGGTTGTACAGGACTCAAAGTGTTAAAAGCTGGAGCTGATCCCAGAACACATCCACAAATGAAAGCATAGAATTAAGAAGCAGGTGGTTGATCCTCAGAAGTAGGCGCTTCCGTCCTCTCCCCTTCAGCTGCACCAGCTTGAGCCCCGTCCGCTCCGGCCTCGGGACCGGCTTGGGTAGTTTCTTGGGCCTCACTTTTGAGGCCAGAGGTAGGCACTGTAGGTTCCATGCTCTGACCCTCTGGAAGTGAAGGCAGTTCATACAGAGAATCGCGAGGGTCCTGGTACGAGCATCCTTCTTCACTTCGACAAGCTTCCCCTCATGGAACTCATAAAACGGATCCAGTCCGTACAAGTTAAGCTTTATTCCGGGGTTACGATAAAATACTTGATGAAGTGCCAGCCCAAAGGATTCGTAAGCTACCTTTTTGCATATCTCCAAGGCTTTGGCAGCCTTGGCCTTAGCAGCAGACAATTTCTTCTGAAACTTGGCAAAATCCTCCTCCGACGGCCCAGTGCTCGTACTCCCCTTCCTCAGCTCTTCAATTTGGGCCTGCATCTCCTTCCGAAGGACCTCCCACTCTCCAAGGCTCTTGTTGTGTCTGTCCTCTATTACTTTGAGATCGTCAGCAAGCTTGGCCGATCTCTTCTTCTCCAATTGCAGCTCTTCTTCGAGGAGGGGAATGGACTTATTTTGCTGTTGAAGCTCAACAACCTGCCGCTCTAGAGCTTTATTGGCAAAGTGAAGTTGGCTTATTTCTTCTGTCTTCTTCTGAAGTGTTTCCTTGGCCTTCTTCAATTCAGCCTCCACACCTCTATGAATATTGGCTTGCTTGGTAGCCCAGGTATCCTTCACAGCGAGTTCGGTTTCAAGCTTTTCAACCTTCTCCATATAGTCCGCCTTCTCGCTCAGAGAGTCCAAGAGGCCGGATAGCTCATCTAGCTGCCAGCGGCCGGCTTTACATGCCCCTCGGACCTCAGTAGCGTCGAGGGAGGGGCGGAGGCAGTACCTAGCCTTTGGAAGAGCGGGGGGCATGGACCCCTGGAACCATAGGTATGGTGAGAGAAAGGAATCGCGAGGAGGGTCAAACGCTGGAGGAGGACCGCTCTCAGAGTCTGGCCCAGAAGTGGTTTGTGAAGCAGGGACAGAAGAGTCAAGGACGGGCTTCTTCCCCTTGTCCTTTTTAAGCCCAGATTCCTCAAGTGTCTTTTGGCATTTCTTTGCGGGATCACCAGAAGGGGGCTTCTCCAGGTCCGCCGTCTTGACCAGGTGCCTCTTCTTCTTCTTCTTTTTGGGGACGGCCTCCTCATCGCCCTGCCCAGTGGCCTCTGTTTGTTTTTCCATCTCTTCCTCATCTAGGAGAGGAACCTCATTTCCCACTACAGAAGTCAGAGGAATGGTTGGAACCTTAGTGGCGTTCCTCTTCGCTTGAATCTCATTCTCCTCAGAGGAGGAGGAGTCATCAGCCATCATGGTCCTTAGAGACAACATCTCTGGGCAGGCTTTTTCGATTTGTTCTGCAAAACAAGAAAAATTAAGCCAACACATGAGAAGAAAATAGTCAGAACGGAATAAATGCATAGCATAACCACAGCAGAAGCGGATATTACGGAGATAGGTGGTTCGAACATCATCCTCTTCCAGGAGGAGCCTGCAGGAAAATCCTTTGAGGGTCTTCGAGGCCGTTTGCATGGCGCTCAGAACCTCAACAGAGTGAGGAGAAAGCTCACTCTCATCAGTGTAGTAAGCACGGCTCAAAAGTAGAAAATGCTCGTGCGTCCAACTGAGAGGGAACTTGGGGAATCCTTCCTTATTACGCCAAAAGACCGGCTTATTGGGCTGAATACGGACCCGCGTGTAGTAATGTTTAAAAGAGCGCCCGTCCACCTTTGCGGATTCCGTGTAGGATTTGAAGTTTACCACCCTTGAGTCACAACTGAGTGTTATGAACCCAAGGCCGCCCTTCTTGTTAGCACGGCAGACCACTTGGCAATAATGGAACAGTTTGGCCACGGTGGCGGTGAAGTTAAAATGCTCTCCTAGAACTTCGAGAGCTCACACTAGGCCCCAGCCGTTGGGATGTAATTGAGTCGGGGCGTAGTCAAGGAAACGCAGGACGACCATCTGGAATTCTGTCATAGGGAAGCGCACCCCCAGCTTCTGAAACATGAAGTCATACATGTAGACCGACCTCTCATCAGGGACGATGTGGCATACTCTTTCGGATAGACGTGGTGCTAGCGCAACATAGCGTGCTTTATACTTCTTGTCTGAGTAAATCTTGCAGCAGAGAGGGACCGTGCTTTCCTCTTCACTTGAGTGATGTGAAGGGATTTCTAGAAATTCCTCTTCAACCCAGCAATACGGCCTCTCCCTGTTGAGTTTTTCCCAATTCAGCCGGTGTGCCACGACATTGACACACCCTTCAGTGGTGCGAAGAATCAACGTTTTACCGGACCCCGAAATCTCCATGGTCTTTGATGCACGATGGAAAGCGTGCGTGCTGTGGTAAAAAGCAACATCGTCAGAGAGATAACATTCATTACTTGACCCTTCATCAGAGCTGCTGGTAGCCCTCGAGTCAAGGGGAACCTCAGAGCGGCGTTGATTAGAAGACGCCCGTGAGGTAGAGGTTTCAACTCTCTCTGAGCGACGAGGCCCAGTCACAGGAAGGTTCACTGGGATCCTTCCTCCACGGCGGCTAGAGGGGGCACGAGAGCTCAGACTCCCCCTGTTTGAGGTACTAGCGTTGCCTGTTCTAGGGCGCATATTGGAAGTAAAATGAACGAAATTGTAGGGAGGTAAAGAAAAAGGAGGTTACCTAAAAGAGAGAGGAACTTTGTGAAGGTTGAAGGCAGCAAAGAAATCTCCAGAAATTTGAGCAGAGGTTCACTAAGCTTGAAGACAAAGATGAATTCCAAAACCCGTTAAGTGTCCCTTTTATAGGTAACGAAGAAACATAGTGCTCTGTTGAAAGTCACGACGTTTACTTCAAAACGCAACCTTTCGAGTTCAAACGACTCTGTTGTTTCGCGAAAATGGTAACGTTTCGGTAAATGTTTTTACAAATGGGCCTTCGTCAGTTGAAATCAGGCCCAATAAGCCCAACCGACGGTTACATCCCTGCGAAGTGATGGCTCGTGCGTAAAAAGGTGCATTTAAGGTCCAATCATTTCAGACGCATTTAATGCGCCCTAACCACTCTTCGAATACCAAGGGTTTTGATTTCCAAAGACTCTTGGGATTTCCCTTATTATGATACGCTGTCTGAATTCGTTGTATATCACACGAGAAGAGCGGTAACTCAGTTGGTAGAACGGATATTACAGAGTTGTCAGGAAGAATTGCCAGAATGTTCCACCAGCATCCAGACTTTTCAAAGGCTGTATAGCTCATATGAGCAACTTAACAGTCCCTCATACAAGCTAGGGGACAAATGATCCGGTCTGGATACCGGTCCCTAAAGTTATGATGTCAGAATGACTTCATGAGAGGGAAACTGGTGTCATAGTTCGGGCAGCGTTACACCGGATATCCGGTATTCCTCCATCCGCTCTTATCTCATCAGACGTTCTATTCATTCTCTCTACCACGGATACTTCGCTCGTTATCACTGAACGTCTATATAGCCGTTTGCCTCAGAATCACTGTGAGATAAGAGTTCCTTATAACTTATCAGTGAAGATACCTAACATAGCGGAATATGTCATGTCAATGGCCTCAGAGAGCAAGTACTTGTGTCAGCGAATTATGCGGAAAGGTGATTATCCCCATCCTTATCACAGGATCGTACTCTGATAATTGACCTACCCCCCTGACACACTCTGAGTACTGAACCACTTTGATTGACACACTTCACATGCTATCAAAGCCAATGGGCCCACTTGCATCCAACGATTCATTTCCTACGTTCAACTATAAATAGCTCAATCAAAAACACATGCACGGTAACGTTGTCCTAACTCACTCTTTACTATTGTATCGCTTGTGAATTCACTGAGTTCATACACTCTTCTGACTTGAGCGTCGGAGAATCTTCGCAGGTGGCACCACCTTTCGCCCTCTCTCAACGCGAATCGTTGGTGTGAAGGATCTCCAGGACAACAAGACCGGCTTCTCCCACTGAGAGGCCGGACTATAACACCGGATACCCACTGTACCGGTGTGCAAACCCTAGAACACCTGCACTCTTGTGGCTGGTCCCATACCGGATCCTAGACCCCGGTTCAGACCAGTTCAAAAACATTTGTAGATAATTGAGTTATGGAGGTGTACCAATTATATTCACCTTGATCAGAGTTTTATAACTCCCGTTAGATTAAAATACTGAGCAATGTGCAAGGAATGTGCATCCTAAAAAATGTTTGATAAATTTTCTTCATGTTGTTTTGTGAGTTTTTGATGTGTGCCACGGTATTTCAAGTAAAATTTATTAAATTAAGGTCAAAACCTCTATTTTGAATTAAGTAAATATGGCGGGACGTTATATATAGCTTCTTTTTTTAATAATTTCATTTAACACCTCTACTACCATCATGACCATAGTCGTAATCACTATCACCAGGGTTATTCTCTCCATCTTCATTGTCGTCACTAACACCATTATCATCACCATTGTCGCGTCATTACCATTCATTCCTTATTACCACCATTGCTAGCATCACTGCCTCTATCATCCTTGCCACATTCTCTACCACACCACTACTACTCTTACCATCATCGCCTTCACCATCACCATTGTCGTTGCCATAACCACCATTGTGTTTGAGTTACCATCACCCTCAATGTCATTATTGCAGCCACTGTCATTGACATCCCCGTCATTGCCACTATTGTTGCCCCACCACAGTCATCGCAACGATTGTCATTGCCACCACCATCACCCCGTCGTTGATACCATTACCCTTGTTGTTGCCACCACCATTGCCATCATTGCGATCATCACCACTAATATCATTGTCACCGCCGCCGCCACAACCGTCGTTGCCACCCAGTGCTACCACCATTATTTCTGTGATTGTTGCTTTGACCATCATTATCACCACTAAGGCCATTGAAATCATTGTTGCACTACCACTGTCACCATCACCACTGTCGTTACTTCCACCACAACTACTATTGTTACCACCACCATTGTCATTATCGCTACTAGCACCGTTGTTGTCGCCACCATTGTTGCAACCACCATTGTCACCTCCACCTCCACTACCATCGTCTTTGCCACCACCATTGTCGTTATCATTGCCACCATCATTGTTTCAGTTGCTTCCACCATTGGTGTCGTTGTCAACATAACCACCATTTTCATTGTCACTACCATTACCATCGTTACCATTGACGTGAATTTCATACACCAAAAGGACCTTTATATTGAATTTTTAATAAAATTAAAGCGTTAAAAATATATTTTACCAAATAACTTTTAACTTTAAAGTATCATTTTTGTTTAAAAAATAGAGTACCAACAATTTCTCCTGTATTTTAAAATTTTTATTTTAAACTTTAACTTAAAGTAAGAAAAAAATTTAGGTGAAACGAAACTTTGAACAAGAATTTAAAATATCCTTCAAAAAGTGCTTATTGAGAAAATAAGATTATTGATTGACCCCTTGAATTTTGATATGATATCCTAGCATATCGTTCTACTAAACAAGCACTACAAATATAAATTAAACTGGTAACACGCTCAAACAAAAAAAAAGTATAAACAATCAAGGAGGATACAACAGTAAACAAGATTTTTATCTGTTTTTTCATATATTATTTATTTGAGCAATGAGACAAAAACTACAAAAGAAACGGTTTGTGAGCATTGTTTGTACAATGAGAAGATTGTAGTAGGCAAAATACATATTCCTTTCATTTCCTTTTAGTTAAAGAAACCGAGATTCGTCAAGGCCCCGGCCCTTTCATTTTTTAAAAAATAAACTGGAAACCACCAATTGAGGATTCTGGTTATCTTGAGCTTTGATGCACCATTCTGTCGTCCATCAATTCTGAAAAGTGAACAAAAAGAATCAATCAGGGCACATACACATATTACACCTTCCATCTTCCCTCCAATCATCTGTCGACGCTTATACCGGTCAATTCTGCTACAATTTAACTTCCTTCATTTTTTTCTCATCAAACTTCCCACACTTGGAAAATTAAAATTGACTAGTCAATTTCCTCCAAGCTCACATTGGGTATAAACCTTTGGACAACACACAAATTTTTTATTTATTTTCTAAGGACAGAAAGTTCACAGTCGGGAATCTTGCCGTTTTTCCTTTAAGTGCAATTTGTGAGGATGTTAAAGGGCCAATTCCATGGACTCAACTTTTTTTTTTCTTTTTCTATTTACTCATTCATCACTTTGTCAAATAAAATGTTTTTTAAAACCGGATTAGTTATTATATTAGTTTAAAAAAATCATAATAATCATATATTTAATTAAGGTTAAACCAATTATAATAAAAAATTATTTCAAATTGATCATGACTTATTATTTAACTAATCACCCGATTTTGTTTAATTCTAATAACAATATTTATAGCAATAAAGTTCTTTCGACTAAGATTTAAAACTATCCCACTAAGATTCGAGACAACTGAATTATATATTATTGGAGACTGAAATTAATGTTAAGTTAAAATAATTTCAAGTAATATGGCAACTGTTAAATGGTTAATGATCCTATTACGTTGATTCCACCTCCACTTATGCATCCGGTACTCTATTTCCACGCTAAATATATGCACCAGAAACTTGGGAACGATTAGACCTTTATTATTTCCAAGTCACTAGGAGGTCACTCAAAACATATACTAAAGTCAAGTTCTCATATATCAAGTGTGGAACTTGCTAGCGATGACTGCGCCTGATTATTACCATAAGAACAGTTTCAGTCAACCACTCCCTTCACTAGGTCCCACACTGGAAACCCCTTCACCGTTCATTTTTCCCTTCCTTGCTTCTCATTAATATGTAAAGGCCCTTAGCTTCCCCATCTTGAGATGCCAAGCCAAGCCAAGCCAAACCAATCTTTTTTTTATCTCCACTCCCCTTTTGTTGTGGAATAAGCACTCTTCAAGGTACTTCATCACCAATAGGGTTGAAGCCTTGAAGGTGCATGAACATGAACCTTTGTGCCAACTCTAGAATGAGGCTCTCTATTCTACTTCTAGTGATCCTCACGGTTCTGGCTGCAACAGGACCAAGGCTTATACACTGTAGAGTCCTTCCATCACCAACAAAGACAGAGAAAGCCACTCTTGGACATGTCAAAGTGCTTCAGTTTCTCAGGGCTTTTGTTACTACTACAGAGAAGGTCAACACTGAGGATAATATGAGCAACAGGGTTTTGATTGAGAACCAATTCCAAACTATGTCTTCAGGGCCAAGTAGAAGAGGTTCGGGTCACTAGGACAATGTTTCTGTTAATGACTTCTTGCTGGTTTTTCATTACTTTTAAGGTTGGAATCACATGATAGAGCATCTTTGTACATGAACTATATATATATATGGAAAGTGTAACTTCTGTCTATAAGGTATTTATGTGTTGATTTTTTAGAAGATTGAAAGTATATTGGGTAAAAAATCGAGTTTGGCACATTTTATGACAATTTGTAAGCTTGTATTATGATGAACATTCACAAGTTCTTGCATTGATAGTCTATAGAAGGGTTGGTTTATTAAGTGTTCAAGCTCTCAAAAGTTTATTCTTAATTTCTTATTGGTAGGATTGGTATTTGTTTTTTAATTTGACTTATTAGTTTAATTGTTAATCAACAAGTCAAGGTGTGTGAATCTCAGTGTGTAGTCATGGATCAAACAAGGGCTTTATGTATTCATGGCGCCTGCAGTGTAACCAATAAATTCAAATATGCATGGAAACTAAGCAAACCGCCAAAAACATCATAATCAAATGGCTAACATTTTCGCCGGTAGTTAAACTTAAAAGGCATATTAATAATTGTACTTGCATGGCAAATTTCATGCTCTTAAGCTCTTTAGCATAAGAGAAAATAGTTACAGCACTTGTAGTTGGTTACCAAAATATGACAAGGTAGTTGACTAGCTCTTGTGTGATCCAACCTTCGGTTTGCAAGTCAATAATCAGATCTATGCCCGTGGTCCTAAGTCAATGGACTATCCTGCGTCAATCTGTTCCCCGAAAAAACACTCAAACTCAAATAGAATTAAAACTTTTATAGGATTGCTTCGGTGAAACTGTGAAGAAGTCCTCTATTTTTTCAATACTGTAGTATAATTCCCAGACTGCAAATTTTGCTCCAAAAATTCAAGACAACATAATTCTAAATCTAATGGCATCAATTTTTTTCAGTTTCCTGATTACTGCATCTTAGTTTCACCCTCGTCTTTGCTGTATCTTAGTTTCACCCATTGAAGACAACATAATTCTAAATCTAACGGCCCCTAATTACTTGCTAATTTTTCTGTATCTCAACTGCATGTTGATGCTTTACCTTTAACCAAGTTAAGGAGATTCATTTGTTAATATAAGTGCATGCTGATGCTAACAACAAAATGTAGTAATAGTAGTAATACAACAAAGAGAAAAAACAAAAACAAGAAATGAACAAAGCTTCAGCAAGTAAGCATCTCACATCTTTATGCTTATGTAACTAAAGAGGACCATTTAATTCCATATATTTAATAATTAACATTGTAAATTTGTTATAGTTAATTAAGGGACTGAATGCAAAATTTCCATGAACAGATTTTTTTATCCAAAAGATAAGAAAAGAGTAACAACGTGCAGCAAAGAAAAAACAGCCATGCTCGAGCAAGGATAACACCTATGGCATCTACAAGAAGTAAGCAACTGGTCAGGGCCGCCAGTTCCTGCACCACACAGGGGACATATACTGTCTTCCTAATTCATGAAATGCGCACCAAAGTTTCTTCTATAAGCTTTCATGAGCTTAAGCAAGGTAAGTGCAACCAATCATAAGTTTTTGTGGCCTTCAATTTCCCGAATTTTCAATGATTTTTATTTTTACTTTAAATTCATCATAGTGGCATTCTAGTTAATGGTAGACGGAATAGAAAGAGGAAATATATTGCACAAGGCATTGTTGGCCAGTGTCCTGTACAATATATTCGTTGATACAATCATTCAAGCAAGTATCTAGGCAATGAAAATAATTATCAACAATCTATTGCAAGCATAGGGATGTACTAATGATCATTGGTTTTACAATTGCTTTCATAACTTTAAATCAACAATAATAGACTGACCACCAAAATTATAGGGAAAAAAAAAGTATAAAAAGAAAAAGGAATTGAACAGCTTACCAAACTATCTTAAAAGTGCTTACTATACTTAAGACCCTTGAGAATAGGTCATTGTGCCTTCAAGGGCTTGATATTCTATCTGGCATCATCAATTTTCAGCTGAGAGAAAACAGAATCCCCAGCATCGTCGGATTCATCACCCCTCACAATGGACAAATCATCCACTTCACTTAGTGTGGATAGTGAAGGAAGCCGCCGCACATTTGGCAATTGAATTGATGCAGAAACACTGCTAGAACTATCTTCATACGGTTCTCTTTGTATTGCATTTGCACCTCTCTGAAGCTGCAGCGCATACTCCAAGTCCCACAACACATCACCCATGGTTGGCCTATCAGAAGCATCCTCTTGCAAGCATTTCTCTACTGTCTCACTGAATTTCCTAAGTGAGTTTTGATCTATTTGACCCTTGATGGAAGGATCGATGATTTCTTCAAGTATCCCCTTGCTTTTGCAAAGCATCCCCCATTCAGCCAAGTTTATTTGCTCCCTTGGAAGAGAAGGATCAATGACTGGTCTTGCACATAACACTTCTAGAAGAACTACTCCAAATGAATACACGTCAGATTTTTCTGTAAGCTGTTCTGATCTAAAATACTCAGGATCAAGATACCCAAAAGTGCCTTTAACACCGGTGCTGACATATGGCTGATGATCAAGAGGACCTGTTCTAGAAAGGCCAAAGTCTGCAACTTTAGCCACAAGGTTCTCATCAAGTAATATGTTGGTGGACTTTACATCACGGTGAATGATTCCACCAGCTGCTCCTTTGTGAAGGTAATGCAGACCTCTAGCAGCTCCAATGCAAATCTCAAGCCTTTGCTTCCATGGCAAGCTTGGATTATTTGCATTATACAAATGGTCTCTGAGTGTCCCTTTTTCCATGTACTCATAAACCAGTATCATCTCATACCTTTCATCACAATACCCCATTAAGGAAACAAGGTGCCTGTGACGAATCTTGGACAAGACTATGATCTCTGTTTGGAATTCTGGAAGGCCTTGGCCTGACCCTGGCTCGCTTCTTTTGACAGCGACTCTCATGCCATTCTTGAGAACTCCCTTGTAGACATTGCCAAAACCACCCTTTCCAATTATCTGACTTGCGTGGAAGTTCTTGGTTGCCAACTGAAGATCTTGCAAGGGAACTTTCAGCCCAAGATTTATGTTGGGAAGAGGGGAGCCTTGAATATCAGTTAGTCTGCTGTGAGAACTGCCTCCTGCAGTAACGGGAATTGGCAACCAATCAGAATTCTCTTCGGGCTTTTGCTTCTTTGTTTTTTGACGCCAAAGAATCCCAAGTACCACCACCACAAAAATCAGGACTACAGCTCCAAGAACTGAACCTAGCACCACCGGAAGATGACGATTCTTGGATTCATCCTTGTCTGCGGGAACAGGACCCGATGAATCAATCAGTTTCATGATTTCTAGCCCATTTAAAAACGCATTCGGTTTAGGAATAGAGTCTGACACAATAGGTGCTACGCTGATGTTCATAAGGCCAGAGTCATCAGATTGAACCACAAAATCATAATAATAAGGGGCAGGCAACTGGTTTACTACAACTGTGTCATTATTTACAGGTATAACGAAGTTATTGTAAATGAACAGATCAAAGATTGTAATATCACGTTGTTGATTCCAGAAGTCACAAAAGTGTAGCCGAAGAAGATGATCCGTATTCTTGTCCACAGGAAGACCCCATGCTATGTTTAACAGGTTTGAATGCCCGCTAAGAGCAGCAGAGATATTACTAATCTCTTTAGCAGTTCCGTAGACATCATTTGGCGCGATGTATCTATTTGAGTTTGGACCATCCGAGTCATCAGGTACTTGGTATTTTATTTGACCCCTGTAGGAACTATTCATTACGTTTCCAGGATTGATGAGATAAATGTCATCTGGAATCCAGTTTCTCAGTAAGCCATCTTTGTCCCTTCTCACATTTTGTCCACCAACATTAATTCGATGTTTCGTCTCCAACGCCCGAGAGAGCAAGCCTTTGTAAGGAGATGTTCCTCGACCCGCGCGATAAGTGAAACGCGAGACACCATCAGCGATGAAATGGAGGGGGAGTAGGAAGAGTTCAATAGCATTCACAAACGCAAATGATGAAGGCAGAGGAGAGAAAGTGATTCTGAAATTGGGGTGAGTGATTTTCAAGAAAAACTCATTTACCGAAGCAGAGTTGTCATCAGTATTATTTATTGCATGGAAATTTTGCAACAGCCAGAAGCCAGGAACGGAAACGTTGAAGGAAGCTGAAGAAAGATTAGTTGGAGAGGAGAAAGCGAAGAAATGGAGGCGTACCACGTAGGTGGTGCCAGTGCCACCTGTGTTGTCGATATTGAACTCATACGAAGACTCCTTTCTAAATATCCTTGCTGTTTCGTACAGAGGAGAGGGTACTGATGACTCATTGCGCTCTGTCTCGCTGCGGCTAAATCTGGCTATAGGGTTTGACTCGCCAAAGTAAACCTGCTCATTTACAGTGACATTGCTATCCGACCCACAATTGATGAAGTACTCCTTTGGGAGATCGTACCCGAGTGAAGAGAAGTGCAGTGACGAGAACTGAAGAAGAAAAACAAAAAGTGGAAACAGAGAGTGTTCAATTTTGTGGAGCTGAAGAATTGCCATAGAAATATGTTATCTTCTTCAACTATAATTATTGATACTTCGAAACTAGGGTCTGGGGACTTGATGAACAACGTAAGACTCAGATAAGGTGAAGACGTCAAGTCGTCGGCTTTGATTTTTCTTCTTATTTCCTTTTTTTTGTTTTCCTTCTTAAAATTGACTTATCAACTACCGGAACTATTTTGAGGCATAATAATTGAAAAGTCGATGATTGGTTTGGGACTTTTGACGTCTTTAAACAATTGCTCAAGGTGCAGACCGTATAAATAACTATTCAGCAGAGTGAAGGAAGGGTGATAATAAAATAATACAGCCAATGGCAAGGCAATAGAATTACAAATATCTCTCCAAAATCATTCACATTTTCACGAGGCCCACCGGCATTTATTTTGTCCTGGCATTGAGAGGGAATAGCGCACAGGTTTAAGATTCCACAAGAAGATTAACATAGCAAATGACACTGCTAGTGTGTGAGTAAATAAAACTAAACTGAACAAAAAGAACATGTTCATCTTGTTGAACGTTTGATTGATTTATTCAGAGAAACAAAGATCAATGCACAAAAGATTAAATAGTTCCCTTCTAAGTGTGGATTACACAGATTGCAAATTACCCCTTTTTTACCGGCTACTAGGTGGTCTAACCATTTATTATTACTTGATATCCCTGAAGTGTTTCTGAGGTAATATAGGTAACAGGAGAAGAATATTGGACGGGCATGGTTATTGAGTAATGACACTGCTAATATTATTTGTCTATATTTATTTTTAACATTTTGTTATAAATAAGTGAAACTCTAAATACAGAATATGGAGAAAAACAAGAGAGATTAAGATTTAGAGAGGATAGTAAAAATGAAGTTGAATTATGCCTTGATGGAAGAGGGGATGAGTTCCTTTTATAGGCAAATGTGAGGTATAATGGACATCCACTATTATATAAAATATTCATAATACTCCCCCTTGGATGTCCATATTTTAGAATGTGCCTCGTTAAAACCTTACTAGGAAAAACCCAGTGGGATAAAAACCTAGTGAAGGAAAAAGAGCACAACATTCTTTACAAAGTAAATAAATAATTAAATGTACAACAATTTAATTCTCCCCCTCATCAGAACACTTATGTAAGCGTCGAAGACCAATCTTCTGAACTAGTTGCTCGAAGACTTTGGTTGGTAGAGATTTTGTAAATATATCTGCTAGATTCTCACATGATCGGACTTGTTGGACATTTATTTCACCATTTTTTATAAGATCATGAGTAAAGAAAAATTTTGGTGAAATATGTTTTGTCCTATCTCCTTTAATATAACCCTCCTTTAATTGGGAGATACAAGCTGCATTATCTTCACATAAGATTGTTGGTGGTAATTTTTCAGCATGCAAGCCACAAGTTTCTTGAATATGTTGAATCATAGACCTCAACCAAACACATTCTCGACTTGCTTCATGTAATGCTAGAATTTCAGCATGATTAGATGATGTTGTTGTAATCGTTTGCTTTATGGATCTCCATGAAATTGTTGTACCACTACTTGTGAACAAATAACCTGTTTGTGATCAACCATTATGAGGATCAGACAAATATCCTGCATCAGCATAACCAATTAGGTTTGCCTTAGATACATATGGGAAAAATAAACCCATGTCCATTGTACCTCTAAGGTAGCGAAATATGTGTTTAATCCCATTCCAATGTCTTTTTGTGGGTAAAGAACTATGTCTTGCTAACAAATTGACAACAAATGATATATCAGGTCGTGTATGACTAGCAAGATACATTAGTGCACCAATTGCACTGAGATATGGTACTTCAGAACCAAGTAGTTCTTCATTTTTCTCCTGAGGTCAAAAAGGATCTTTGCTCACTTCAAGTGACCTTACAACCATTGGACTGCTCAATGGGTGTGATTTGTCCATATAGAACCGTTTTAGCACCTTTTCTGTATAAATCTTTTGGTGCATTAAAATTTCTTCCTTTAAATATTCTAATTGTAATCCGAGACAAAACTTTATTTTTCCTAAGTCTTTCATCTCGAATTCCTTTTTCAACTAATTTACAACCTTTGAGAGCTCTTCAGGAGTTCCGATGATGTTTAAATCATCTACATAAATTGTAATTATAACAAACTCTTTTCCCAATCTTTTCATAAAAACACATAGACAAATCGGGTCATTTTTATATCCTTCTTTCAATAAATATTCACTAAGACAATTGTACCACATGCGTCCAGACTGTTTTAGTCCATAAAGAGATTTATTCAATTTAATTGAATAATTTTCTCGAGGATTTGTCTTGTATGCTTTAGGCAAATTAAATCCTTCAGGGAGTTTCATATAGATGTCATTTTCAAGTGAGCCATATAAATATGCTGCAATAACATCCATAAGGCGTAAGTCAAGCCTTTCACGGATTGCCAAACTTATTAAGTATCGAAAAGTAGTGGCATCCATCACTGGTGAATATGTTTCTTCAAAATCAATACCAGGTCTTTGTGAGAAACTTTGTGCAACAAGTCTTGCTTTATATCGCACAATTTCACCATTTTCATTTCTTTTTCTCGTAAAGACCCATTTGTACCCAACTTGTTTTACACCTTTAGGTGTTTAAACTACAGGTCCAAAAACTTTTCGTTTTGCAAGTGAGTTTAACTCTTCTTGCATTGCATCTTTCCACTTTGGCCAATCATTTCTTTGTGCACATTCCTTAATAGATTTTGGCTCATGATTCTTATCATCATTTATAATATCAAGAGCTACTTTAAATGCAAAAATTTCATCAATATCGACTTCAGGTCGATTCCATTATATACCATCCATGACATAATTTATCGAGATCTCTTTGTTTGTATCAATTTCAGGTACCTTAGTTTCTTATGGATTTGAAACTTTGATTATGTCAGGAGACTCTACTGGAGTTTTTATATCCTCGATTCGACCATCCTCTTTATTTACTTTTCTTTTCCGAGGATTTTTATCTTTAGAACCAACAGGTCTGCCACGTTTTATTTTAGCTTCAGACTCATTTGTAAATTTAGATTGTCCTTCAGGGATATCAATCTTTATTGGAGTATTAACAGCTGGTATGTGTGACTTAGTCACTCTTTTTGGATCAGCAAATGCATTCGGTAATTGGTTTGCTAAATTTTACAAACTAATTATTTTCTGAACTTCTAGTTCACATTGCTTTGTTCGAGGATCAAGATATGAGAGAGATATCTCATTCCAACTGATCCTTTTATCCAATTGTTTATTTTCTCCCCTTAATGGTGGGAAAACAGATTCATCAAAATGACAATCAGCAAAACGAGCTGTAAATAAATCACCTATTAAAGGTTCAAGATATTTTATTATGGATGGACTTTCATATCCAACATATATTCCCAACCTTCTTTGAGGTCCCATCTTAGTGCGTTGCATAGGAGAGATAGGAACATATACCGCACTTCCAAAGATTCTTAGATGGGAAATATTTAGTTCTTTACCATGAACCAATTGTAAAGGGGAATATTCATGATTACTTGTAGGCCTGATGCGAATAAGTGCTGCCACATGCAAGATTGCATGTCCCCAAGTTGAAATTGGGAGTTTTGATCTCATTAACAATGGTCTTGCTATTAATTTCAAACGTTTAATCAATGATTCAGCAAGTCCATTTTGTGTATGAACATGTGCTACAAGATGTTCAACATCAATTCCAATGGACATATAATAATCATTAAATGATTGAGATGTGAATTCACCATTGTTATCAAGGTGTATTTTCTTAATTGGATAATCAGGAAAATGAGCTCTTAAACGAATTAATTGAGCTAGTAATCTCGCAAACGTCTGGTTGCGAGTTGATAATAAGCAAACATGTGACCATCTAGTTGATGCATCAATTAAAATCATAAAATATCTAAATGATCCACATGAAGGATGTATTGGCCCACAAATATCACCTTGTATACACTCTAAAAATGTGAGTGATTCATTCCCAATTTTCATTGGTGATGGCCGAATGATCAATTTTCCTTGAGAACAAGCAGTACATGAGAAATTCTTAGTTTGCAGAATTTGTCTGCTGGACAAACAATGACCATTTGAATTCTTAACTATTTTTCACATCATAATTGATCCAGGATGGCCTAATCGTTCATGCCAGATAACAAAGTCATTCTTATTTGTAAACTTCTGGTTTACAATAACATTTGTTTCAACTGTACTAATCTAAGTATAGTACAAACCCGAGGAAAATGAAGGCAATTTTTCCATTATACATTTCTCATCAGAAATTAACTTTGTGATGTAAAGATATTCATCTTTTCCTTCATTTGTGGTCTTAATATGATATCCATTTCTGCGGATATCCTTAAAACTCAACAAATTTCTTTGAGACTTCTTAGAATATAATGCACTTTCAATGTGTAATTTTTTTCATCCAGGTAACAAAATACTGGCTCTACCGGAGCCTTCAATTATATTTATACTACCAGATATAGTATTAACATTGGCTTCTTGTTTTGCTATATGGTAAAAATATTTTTCATTCTTGAGAATGGTATGAGTTGTTGCACTGTCTGCGAGACATATATCTTCGGCATTCATATGAGCATTCATTCTTCATTAAATAAATAAAAATAAATTATGAGTAAAAATATAATTAACAATAATATTTAACAAAATTTTATTGATAAAGACAAAATTTACAACATGAAACATTAAAATAATTTATTTAGGGGCACTCCCTTCTCCAACCGAGTGGTCAATGTCTTCTTCAGGAAGAGTAAGAAAATCATCAACACTAAAATCAGAGAAATCATCATCTATACCAGTAAAATTTGTCTCTATTATTTTCCCTTTATTTTTAAGGGATTTTTGGTATAGATCTACGAGATGCTTTGGTGTGCGACAAAATCGAGACTAGTGTCCCTTGCTACCACAACGATAACAAATATTTTTAGTTTGTTCGCTATTTTGAGCATCTGTCCCTTTTTTCACATGTTCTTTATTTTTCCATGTGAATGATGATCTCTTATCATTTCGATGATGACCACGGCCATAACCATATCTACGACTATGACCAATACCATGTCCCCGAGCATTACCTCGTCCATGACCGTGACTACGGCCACGACCACGACCATGAGAATGAAGATCGTGTGTTGCTACATTCACTTCTGGGAATGGAGCAGTTCCAGCTGGACGAGATTCATAATTTTTCATAAGCAATTCATTATTTTGCTCAGCCACAAGGAGACAAGTAATTAATTCAAAATATTTTGTAAAGCCCTTTTGACGATATTGCTGCTGCAGGAGCATATTAGATGCATGGAAAGTGGAGAATGTCTTTTCTAACATATCACTTTCAGTGACCTTTTCTCCACATAACTTCAACCTTGAAGTAATTCTAAACATTGCAGAATTATATTCATTGACAGATTTAAAATCTTGGCAACGTAAATGCATCCATTCATAACGGGCTTTTGGAAGAATTATATCCTTTTGATGGTCGTATCTCTCTTTTAGATTATTCCACAAAACGAGAGGGTCTTTAACTGTTAAGTACTTATTTTTAAACCCTCATGGATATGGTGACATAAAAATATCATGGTTTTAGCCTTGTTTTGACTGGATGCCTGATTTCCATTTTTAATCGTGTCTCCAAGACCTTTTGCATCTAAATGGATCTGAGCATCTAGTATCCATGATAGATAATTTTTTTCAGATATGTCAAGAGCCGCGAACTCAAGGTTGGTAATATTTGACATAATTATATCTATGCAAGAGATTATAAATAAGTTAGTAGTAAAACAAGTTTATAATGATTAAAAGATATATGTGTATATATATATATATTATTTTTTTATTTTTGTTAAAAAAATAGAGTAACTTAACTTATAAATTTCAATAAATGATCCGGTAATAAAAATTTAATATTTTCATAAATTGTCATTCCGATACTAGTGATCTAATGGTAGATTGATAACTTATCATGTTATAAGTTCTGAGTTTGAATCCTTATAAATACTATCTTATTTATTAACCCATTTATTTATATAAAATATATTATATTATTTATAGATACTAATTATGAGGTACATTAATATTATTTAAAGGTAATAGAATTAAAATAAAAGTGTAGGTACAGGTATTGCAAAATAATTGTGCAAGCATAATCAGGTATATTCACGTGAATTGGCAAAGTGAAATCAGGTAGATAAAGGTAATGCATAAGAAAGTAATTTAGAATATAAAACATAAAGCAAATTGGCAAAGTGCAATCAGGTAGGTAATTGGAGCAAATTGAAAAGTTATTTATAATATAAAACATAAAGCAATTAAAAAATAATTGAAGTAGATACGTCCTACAGGGACTATCATATAGCAATAGTTAACAATTGAAAAATAATTAACAATTGAAAGGTTAACAATTAACAATTAGAAAGTTACAGGAGCCAATTCACGGGACATATAGCAATAACAATCAGCAATTGAAAATTGAAGTAGCAATTAGTTAAACACCCAGCAAATTATTAACATGAAGCTATAATAAAATGCATATAAAGATATAATATATATATATATATATATATATATTAAATTGATATAGTTCTTCAGGAACTATCAATAAACATTTTTAAGAATTCTTCAAGAATTCTAAATTATTTGACTATTAATTTTATACATCCTACAGGGATGTTTATGAATAAGTTTTTCAGGAACCTATATATTTTTATATGATATAGATATAATCTTATACATCCTTCTGGGATGTTTAGAATATAAGTTCTTCAGGAACTTTTATAAAAAATATAAATTAAAATTATAAATAATAATAATAATAATAATCATATATTACCTCTCTTATAGTCTTGACTAGATCTCAGTTGGTCAGAACCTCATGCTGATAACGTGTTATAAATAAGTGAAACTCTAAATACAAAATATGGAGAAAAACAATAGAGATTAAGATTTAGAGAGGATAGTAAAAATAGAGTTGAATTATGCCTTGATGGAAGAGGGAATGAGTTCCTTTTATAGGCAAATGTGAGGTATAATGGACATCCACTATTATATAAAATATTCATAATACATTTGTGGTTTTGAATTTTTTATATTTCTATTTTTCAAAATATATAAGGATATAAACCAATTAGATATCCAATCATCCGATTCAAACCAATTCGATTTAAATCAAAAGATTGAGTTTAATAAAAAACAAACAAATCTAATTTGGTGCAATCTAGTTAATTTTGATTCATTTAATTTTTCTATTGAAATTCAATCCAACTTAGTACTTGCTCAACATTAGATATTTGGAAGTAGGAACATGGTTATAAAGTCATATAAATTGACAATAGATTCTATTACCTTAGTAGTCACACCTATTTTTACACAATGAATCGGTCAAATAATCTAATGAACAAAATTCAGATACAATTTACTTTTGACTTTATTCACTAAATAAAATTGAAGTTTAACTCCATAATTTATAATATAGAAGTTGATATTAATAGTTAGTAAAGTTATCAAAACAAAACTTCAATTTTAATTGTAAAATAACAATTGAAATACTAAGAATATGATATATTGTTTGAAATATAAGTAGCAATGAAAAAACATCTGAAACCATGAATATCCATGGATAACATCCACCATGGACAATGTTTAGATTTTTAAATAAACATCCACGAATATAGATAGAGTTGGTAAAACAAGTTGGGCCATGAGTTGTCCATCAACGCGCCAAAGAAATGACAGGGGAGAATTTGACTTGGAACTATACCCAATTGCCCTACCTAGCCCATTAACCCATCATGTTTTTACGGGGAGGGGGGCCAACCTGACGAGTAGGGATAGAAATTGGCCAAGTCAGACTAAGCTTTGACAGCATGAGGCTGACCTACATTAAATTTTTAAAGCCTAAGCCTGACCTATTAATCTGTCATAGGTTTTTTTAAGGCCTAGTCTAGCTTGTTTGAAGGCCTAGTCCGTTTAAAAGGTCTGTTTATAGTGAGACTTTTAAAAGGCCAAGAACAACCTAAAAAAATTTGTGTTCCCTTCACTCCTAATTTTTTTTTAATTGTAAATTTATAATATTAATTTATATTATGTAAATGTAAATATGTAATATATATATATTATTTGATGTTATAAATATATTATATATAACTAATTAATAATTAATTTAATTAAACAAGCCAATTTGTTGAACTTCAAAGGCTTTTTAGAAAGCCTATGCCCTAGCCTATTTAGTTAAAAATACCTTTTTAAAAGCCTAACCTTCTAACCTACCAAGTCTGGCCTATGTAGGCTTTAAATGGGTCGGCCATAAGCCCTCAACAGATGGCCTGACCCATTTCCATTCCTATTGATGAGTTTTCTACTCATTTTTCACTATATTCATTTGCAGTTAGGCCACACCCACCCAGAAACTCATAAAAAGACTTCTCTTGACAAAAAAAAGAATTTATTTACCCTTACTCTAAGAGTAAGTGATGCACAACCACAACGGGTTTTTGGCCAAAATGGGGTGTCTTTAAAAAATAATATTTAGTGGTGGGAGACGGTTTTGTCTCGGATTACGTATTTTAAATATTGATAAAATTACATTCAATAAGGCTTAAACCTAAACCTATTGAACACAATAAGCTAACATAACCACTAGGACAATTGTTTCTTTAGTATAAACAAAGAATATTATTAGATATCTTTCTTTCTATTCTTTTACCAATCTTTCATATTTTTACAAAAAATAAAAAAGTTATATAATTTTTTAACAATTAAAAATATAATATTTAGTATACATTATATATTAAAATTATACATTATATATTAAAATATAATATTTAATATATAAAATATATTAACGTATAATATATATTAATGTATATATTAATATATAATATCTATATATTAACGTATATTAATGTTAATATATATTTAATATATAATATTTATATAATGTATATTAAATATTATATTTTAATATATAATGTGATTTGGTCTAGATACTGGCACCTAGGTAAGAGGGTAATTTCACCCGATCTCACTTCTTTACCAGTGTCACAGGTAAACCTCCAGACTGGAAGCCCGTATCAGATACATTTTTATACCGGAGGTCCAGGTCATCACCATGCACACTAGAAAGCATCTGTGTCATCCGACAAACAATATAAGGTATAGTCACAGGGGAACGTTCGCACGCGACGTGGAGGCACCCGCATTGTGTGTCAGAATCGTATTGACATAATGTACGAATGGTCCCCCAACCCTAAGAGACTCTGCATTCTCCACATGCATGCATATAAATACCTTTATTTCCACGACTCTGGTACGTTAAACTCATTCTCAAACTTACGCTCGATAACCTTGAATTCCTTTTCTGGCTACTAACTTGAGCATCGGAGAATCTTCACAGGTGACACCATCTTTCGTCCCCTGTCAACGCGAAAGCTTGGTGTGAAGAATCTCCAGGACTTCAAGACCCTTATTTTCCACTGGAATAGGGGACATAATACTGGATCCTTACTGGACCGGTGTACTAAACACTAGAATCAAATAACATTTGTGGCTGGTCCCACACCGGATCCTTGACTCTGGTTCAAACCAGTAATGGGACTAGCGCGGTCTTGTTTAGAGCGCATGGTGACAGTACTAAAAGCAGTTGAAATGAATCAAAGAAAGGAGAAAGGATGGTTGCCTAAGAATGTTTTGAAAGCATAGAGGGATAGAGAACTTCACTAAGAGCACTGGAGTAACAGCTTCTTTGAGGAGACATTTAAGTAGAGGTTTTCTTAGGGTTGAAGTAAGTGGTTTCTAGAAATGCCTAAGTTCCCCTTTTATAGCTATGGAAAGGGCATGGTAACCACCGGTCAAAAGTCATGTCATTTGTCAATAGATGCATAACTTTAAGGGTCAATGACGGTGTTGTTTCAATTTAAAGCGCATGAAAATAATGTTGTTTTACATAATGCTGAAATTGAATGGGTCGTAACATTTGAATTTTAGGCCTAATACCCACTATAGCGAAGATTGGCAATCCTTGTGCACGAAATCATTAGTGTTTGATAGGCCCACAAGTGCACGAGGTATCGCGTAATAAAAAGTTATCGTCCCACAGAGATTGTTCCCAAGTACAAGTCTTCACAGTGGTTCGATTATCTAGAAAATTGTGAAATTAGGTTTGAAATTCAGAAGATTAAGAAAAGCAAAAGTTAAAAGGAATGCTATCTGAAAGAACTAAATGAATTTCGAGATTGAAATAGAACAAATGATGGTGAAACTCTTGGGATTTGGTGTATGATCATGCTATGTATTTGATTTTCCCAAGACCCTTCTATTTGTTAATTCACGCTCTAAGGTTGGATTTCCGAATTTGATTAAGCCCTCTTCTCAGAGTAACATTAATGTGCCCAAATAATAAAGAACCGCGTTCGATTTATTATGTGAACTTGTTAAGAGCGGTGAAATCCTATTAAACCTCGAATCGTCATACCCACTTTCGTGACCTATGATTCTAAGTTCAATTTCATGCGTTCAAACAACTAATTAACCTTTCGATTCTCTTAGAGTTTAATTCCAATTGATCCTATCTCTAGGTATTCAAAAGCATTACGCGTTCATGGAAATTGAATAGAAGCAATGAATTAATAAACAGAAACATCCAAAAGAAGTTCAATACATAAGCATTGTCACACCCTAATCCCAAGATGTCGTTTAGCTACACATGCTCAATTCACTACAGCCCATTGATGGAATCATATGCAGAAATTACAGAGAAAGAGAAAACCTAAGGAAAAAGCAAAGAACACAAAGCAAAAGCTCTCACTTGTGCTTGCGAATCCTTCCGAAAAAATGCCCAAGGATGTTCTTCAACGCCTATGGTCTTGATTTCTTCAATAATCCCCAAGTAAAACTCTCTCTTTTTCTCCCCCAAAAATGTCCCCAAAATGTCTATGTCTTTTGTTCTTTTCAAACTGTCCCTATAAACCCCAGAAACTGCTCCCTAAAATCAAGGAACTGCTGTGCGTGCAAAAACCCACTGGCAGTGGGAAAAACCCACGGCCAGTGGATCGTACTGGAGGTCCAACAAATGCAATTTTGAACATTTAAACAGAGGAACCCACGGCCAGTGGGAAAAACCCACAGCCAGTGGGTTTCTCTGGACTCTAATTTGTTCCACTGGCAGTGGGAAAAGCCCACGGCCAGTGGGTTTCTCTGGACTTCACGTTGCTGCTTTTTGGTGTCTTGAAACCCTTCCATTTATCCAATGCTTCCTCGGATGCTTCTCGTTTGGAATGTATGTACCTGTAAACAAGCTATTCCTGCAAAAACTTGAAACACCCGAGTAACAAATGCGGAACGAAAGAAAAAATACTTGGAATTAGGGATAAGATAACACAAACGATCTAGAAAAACTTAATAAAAAGGCACTAAAATCTTGCAAACAAAACGCCTACCAGTGTTCACGTGTTATTAACAATAATTGCTCATCATTGGTGGTGTCTCAATGCCAGGGAGTTACAAATTTTAAATGCAAGGAGTTACGAAATTCAAAAACTCTTAAGTTCCCTATGCAAAGACAGGACGTTGTCTAAAACCAGCATCCCTAACCACAAAAGGAGACGTCGAAGGAAAGTCATTTGAGCTGACATCCATATCCGCAAGAGCGACCTTGACAAAGTAGTATAACTTATGTTAAGCAACTTACTCAGTCCCTCAAACAAGCTAGGGGAAATGATCCGGTTTAGATATCGGTACATGGGCAAAAGGGTAATTTCACCCGATCTCACTCGCTTACTAGTGTCGCAAGTAAACCTCCGGACTGTAAGCTCGTATCAGATACCTTTCTATACCGAAGGTCCAGGTTAGCACCATGCACATCGGAAAGCATCCGTGTTACCCGACAAACAGTACAAGGTACAGTCACAGGGGAACGTTCACAGACGACGCAGAGGCACCCACGTCGTGTGTCAGAATCGTATTGACATATTGTATAGATGGTCCCCTAACCCTAGGAGACTCTTCATTCTCCACATGCATGCATATAAATACCTACATTTCCATGACTCTAGTACGTTAGACTCTTTCTCAAACTTACACTCGATAACCTTGAATTTCTTTTCTGGTTACTGACTTGAGCGTTGGAGAATCTTCGTAGGTGACACCATCTTTCGCCCCCTGTCAACGCGAAAGCTTAGTGTGAAGGATCTCTAGGACTTCAAGACCCTTATTTCAGACTGGAATAGGGGACATAATATCAGATCCCTACTGGACTGGTGTACTAAACACTAGAATCAGATAACATTTGTGGCTGGTCCCATACCAGATCCTTGATTCTGATTCAGACCAGTTCATAATGTATACTAAATATTATATTTTTAATTGTTAAAAAATTATATAACTTTTTTATTTTTTTGTAAAAATATAAAAGATTGGTAAAAAATAGAAAGAAGGACATCTAATAATATTCCTTGTTTACACTAAAGAAATAGTTGTCCTAGTGGTCATGTATCTTATTGTGTTCAATTGGTTTCAGGTTTAAGCACCGTTGAATGCAATTTTTATCAATATTTAAAATGCGCAGTCCGAGGCAATACATGACGCCTCTATTTCTTTCTTAAGCTTCGCATAATATCGTAAAATACCCTTAATATTATTTATTACATCAAGCATTTATTGTCATATTTGGTAAACCGATATTTAATGGCATTGAAAAGTATACTTTTGCTTATATTATGAGATCAAAATTTTTTATTAAATTTAATGATATTTGGAACCAATGGTAGTACTGAGTTAATCTTCTTGCTATGAAATTGGTAATTAGCAATTGTTATTATGTTAATTTTCTTATTTTGGAATTGGTAATTTTGTAATTACTAGTTGCAAGTGTGTAAATTTGCTATGGTCAAATTAGGAATATTTGTAATTAGTAGATGTTGTTTGATATGTATAAGAATTTTCTTCATTTTTAAATGGATAACTTTGTTGACAAAATTGAATAAGAAATTTCTAGAGAAGAAACACCAAAGAAGTCAATTAAAGAACTTGCTAAGAAAAAACTAAAAGAACTACTTCTCACTTTTGGAATTTTTTCACTAAGGTTGGCTTAGGTAGTGATGGAAAAGAGAAAACAACATATAGTGGTTGTGGTGAAGGTTTTACTATTGATTGTAAGAAATATGGTACTTTAACATTAAATCATCATATTAAGAAGTGTAACAAGATTAAATTTACGGATGTTGGTCAAATGTTAAACACATAGATAAAGATAAAGTATAGAAAGATTAATAATTTGGTGATTTGGAAAAAATTGTTTAACTTGATTATTAGGTATGATTTATCTTTTAATTTTATTAATTTTTCTGAGCTTTAAGATTTGTTGCGTTATACGAATACTGATATTGTTCCTATTACTAAAAATATTGGATAATGCATTATGAAACAGTGTTTGAAAAATGAATAAATCCACCAGGTTGTCCTTCACTTAATTATATCTAATCGAACTCGAGAATTTTAATTATACCTATTAGTCCTTCACTTCACTTGTCGTTGAGCAGTTAGGTCTGCCTCCTTACAGACTTAACTCATCATACTAAAACAACGTGTTTAAATTTAATAGTAATAATAAATTTGTTTTTAAAAGTTAAATTAACTTTTGCTTTCATTTTTCCTTAATCATAGGTCTCATCCTTTTCTCTCCTCATTCTAGATGGCTACAAATTGAAGGTTCAGATATGGTGGTTGGATTCACAATGGTGAGATGTGAGGTTCCGATGAAGGGTGTGGTTGAGGGTTGTCTACGGTGATGGTGGTGAGATGAGCGACGATGCTCACCAAGACAACATAAGGAGGTTGTAGTGATTGCAGAGGAAGGATGCACAGAGGAACATTGTGATGGAGAAGCTCATCAATTTCATCTAATCGAGTGATAACCGAGACTTGCCAAGTAGAGATTTATAAGTACATCTAGTTCTCTAACAGTGAGCCACTCACCTTCATGTGAGATTTGGAGACCTCTACACTTACTCAGCAACATCGCTACCCTTTGCACCTCCGGTCAGCCTTCACAACCTCATTCGTATTCACTGTCATCTGCCGCCACTATTAACGACATGATCCATCGTAGAATATCATTAGAGGTAGTGCACCTTATAACTTTACCAACTCCATAAACAAAGGTTGATAATTATTTATTTCTAATATTTTTTTAAAGATTTTTAACGTGGATTCCACAAAAGATAGAACCTTTGATGTGGTTATGTTAATAGGTTTTTTTTTGTCGAAATTCCCAGATAAGCTACATAATTCTTTTGATGTGTAGGGTTGTTCTATTCTGACTCTTGAGTTTGATATATTTATAATGTGATGTGTTAATAATCTTTTTCTTTCAGTTTATTAAGTGTAATATGTTGGTCTTCTAGCTAGTTGGATTCAAAGGGCATTGTTGTTGTTATTTAAAGCAAGACCACTACATTGGTAGCCAAAAGTTGGATCCACCTTTTCAATTTGTTAATGATGTTTCTTTATTCGTTGAAGGTGCTTTATCTTGCGAAAAAAACTATCATCAAGAGGCTAAACCTTATTTTCAGTTTTTTTTTTTTGTATTATAATTGTGTGTGTTTCATTATTGAATGCAATTCCCATGCTATAATTGTAGAACAGTATCTGAAGTTGCATATTGACATTAAGAAGTATATAAATAGTGTAGCGATGAGTTTATTGTAAATTCATTCCTAAGTAGCAGTGACAAATCCAGAGTGATAAATCTTAGATTTGTGTTTCTAGTTGATGATTAGCAAGTGAACCAGAATGACACCAAATGCCAGCTATTGTAATAAATGAAGAAGGGCGCAAAATGGTTATGTCGGGACGAAAAAAGAGAAAAGGATTTCCATATTACTGTAGTTATAGCCTTTAGCAAAATTTACATTGTAGTAGTGAGACTATGTATCAAGTTGTTCCTTTCAATAGAACATTTAAGATATCTCTGTGTAATTCATATTTAAGAATATTTGCTCTAGTTGTAGTTAATTTGTCATTAATTTAGATCAATAATCATGTTAATTTGAAATGATTTTGGTTTAGAGAGTATAACTGTGGTGATTTTAAATCTCCAAAAGTATTAATTTTGATATAGTAATAATACTTAGTTTGTGATTTTTAACTATCAGAAACTTACATTTAAAATGTCATAAATATGTCCACATGTTACTTAACGTGACATGTCATCAAAATTTAACGACCATTTAACAGATATCAACGACAAGGACCCAACTATCTAACAACAATAAATGTGGGGGACAAACAATTATATTTAAATAACTAGAGGACCTAATAGTCTAACCTTGGACATCTTGAGGACAAACTAAGGGGTTTAACTATTTGAAAACTCAACTTGCATTGGGAAGGTCTTTGTTATGTGATGAGAAATACTTTCATGTGTGGTGTTGTACCAATATTTTGAATTTGATTGTTCAAGAGGGATTGAAAATTGAACATGATGCACTTCATAAGATTGGGGGGAACATCAAATATGTGAAGGGGTCAAAGGGTATAATGATAAATTTCAAACAATGCAAAAGATTGGGCTAGTTAAGACTTGTGTGTTGGGTTTTGATTGCCATACACGTTGGAATTTATTTTATGATGCTTCGAAATGCTCTTAAATATCAATGAATTTTTTCCAACTTCCATTGGGAGGATGATAATTATAAGGTTTTTCCTTAGTTGGAAGAATGGGGAAAAAAGCCTAAAAGATGTGTAGGTTCTCGCAACCACATGTGACATTACTACTTTGATGTCTTAACACATTTTATCTCACTTTCAATTTATATTTCTTGCAAGTTTAGAAAATTCAGTGTGTTATTTAATGGAATGAAAGATGATGACTTTGCAATAAAAGCTATGACAAAAAAGATGGTTTTGAAATATGAGGAATATTAGGATAAGTATATTGTTGTGCTTACATTTGGAGCGGTTCTTAATCCAAAGATGAAGTTACAAATTTTGTCCTATTATTACAAAAAGATTGATCCATATACTTTTGAAATGAAGATAGAAAAAATTAAGAGCCAATTATATGTTCGTTACTCTCAATATTCATCTACCATTATGGCTCCACAACAATAAACTTGAAAGACTTCATCTTCAGTTTCTAAGGAGCCATGTATTCTAATTTCAATGATACCTTATATTATGCAAGTTTTATTATTGTATTTTTACTTCCTATTGAATTAAGTATTTACATACATGTATGATGTAACTAGATAGCTTTGACAAGTATTGATTTGTTCATTTTTTATTGCATTTAGAAAATAAAAATACACAATAATAAAGTTGCCAAAAAAAACAAAGGTATTTATTTTGGATGAGTAACCACTTGAATTTGATAACTTAGACGAGTTGCATGTACTGGGATGGTGGAGGATAACAAGAAACGATTTCCCAAACTTGCAACAATTTGATAACTAAGTGTTCCAATTATTACGGTGGCTTCCGAATATGCTTTTAGTATTGGTTCTTATATCCTAACCAAGTATAGAAATTTATATCAAAAAGTGTGAAAGCATTGCTTTGCACTTGAAATTGGATGCATGAATTTGATGGTGATAATTTATTAATGTAATTGTCAACTAAAAATAAATTAGTTTATTTCTTTGTTAATTTAATCATATTAGAATCTTGTCTAACTTTAATTACTTTTAAAATTCCATGTAGATGGAGAGAATGATATTGATGATAACCAAGATGGAAAGTCATCTAACAAGAATGCATCTCCCTCGAAGGTTATGGAAGCTTGATGTTGTTGATGATGTTGTTTGATGTTTTCTTATTTAGTTTTAACTCGTAGTAGTTGATATTGGTAGTTTTAACTTCTTGGTGGTAGTTGATTACTTATTTTGGAGATTTAACTTTACTAGTTTAAAGGTTTGAGATGACTTGTGATTTTTGTACTTGGTTACCTATTTTGGATATTAGACTTTACTACTTTGATGATGACTTACTAGTAGTTTATCTTTTTATGTTTTGCATTTTTAGCATATTACTTTGTGTTCTTTTTTCTAATTTAATAAACTTCCTCCTTTTTTCTTTTTGAAAATAGTAAGTTTTATATATATATATATATATATATATATATATATATATATATATATATGGGGGTCAACCCATCAACCCACTAATAGTAACTTTGAAAAGTATTATCTTTTTGTCTTTTAAAATTTTGTCAGGTTAGCTCGCAAACTTCCTAGCAAAGCGGGACAAGCTAAAAAAATCAATTGCCCTCTAAGAGGTGGACAAACTCACCTCGCCTCACATTTAGCACGTTGAAGGTGTAGTAGGTTTGTCATTTTGACATTCCTATCCATAAATAAGATAAATAATATTTTCACCATCCATTAAATAAATACAATGGATGCAGATACTTTAATATCCATGTCCATATATATTTGTTAAGTGATTTTGTTAAAATATTCCTTTTAAGTATATATACACAGACACCCTCACTCCTTTCTATGTCCCCTCTCTCATAAAAAAAATTATTTAGCTTTTTGTTACTTTATCCCTAAAAAACCTTGCTACTACAGCTTTCTCCCTAAAAGTCCAAGACTTCAACTCAATATCATATCTCAACTTCATCATTACTTTGAATGACTCCATTATTATAAAAACTTTTAATACTTTATTCTGTATCTTCAAAAAAATTTCATATTTTGTCACTTTTTTGTATGTCACTAAGTATTGATGGATATTTCTTATTATCTATGGATATCCATATATCTTATGGAAATTTACATGGATATGACTAGAACATAGGTAATATTTTCATTCATGGATGCATGCAATGGATAATAACTATCTATGTATTCATTTACATTCCTATATATAAGTATATGTATACGACGGTTTGATTTTATATCTTCAAATATATAATTCATGTACAATGATCATTATAATAATATTATACGATTCAACTAGTTTAATTTCTTTTATGAGTACTACTAATAGAAATATAAGCTCAAAAAGGTATGGAATAAGAATTTGTTTTAGTATATTGATTTTTTTTAGACAAATAACAATTTAATTTTTTTTTTCTTGAAGAAAATTATTTAAGTAACATTTGAGCTAGTTTGATCTTTACCATTTGTTAATTTTGAAAACGATCAACCTATTGGGTGAAGATCACACCGTTCTTGAAATGGGAAAGGAGGATCAGAATAAGATCCATTAAGAATGGCATAAGTAATAAGCTTGTTTGCAGCTTCTGTGGCATGGATCCCATCCCAACTCACATAGTTGTAAGGGTCATCACATGCAGTTGCTATCACTGTGCTACCGTTTATCTGTTTGGTATTGCCACAGTAAACTTTAGGATCGAAGTTATAATTACCCCCTCCATAACCACAACATGCTTTTGTACCATATTGAAGACCTGACCCAATAAAAGAAATTAAGGTTAGAAGCATAATAAGGACATTCTTATCATATATTTTTCATTTGTTATTAAGTTATTTATAATAGCCAATGAGTGTCATTGAACTATCATTCTAAGTTTCGAAATAAGATGTTATATTATTCAAGATTGAGAAAGAATATTTTGTTAGGTCATATATAATAGTGTTTCCTTATTATTGTGTAAGGATTAGTGTTTGAACCATGAGAAGTAGGATGTTGGAAGAGCTCTAGTAGGACAGTGTGGGTGTCTACATAAATCACAGAAGCATTAGAAAGACTTTCTCTGGTTTGTCTCAACGCTTCTTTCAATATGTTGTTGTAGCCCACCACTGCATTGTTGTAAGACACTAAGCATCTAAACTCATCAAGGTCTGAATTATCATGAGGAAGCTCAACCAAGAATGCAGGGTAGCATCCCACTGGTGCAAGATTAAGAACCATAAAAGTACGCCCTCCAAGATTATATAGCTCCTACAATTACATTGAGCACAATCTAAGTAATAATAATTTTTCTATTACAACAATTAGTTGCATATTTGAGTTGGTTTGATTTTTAAGGTAATCTCACCTTAATGGTGGCAACAATTTGTGAAATAACTTGAGGGAGGTATTCTTGTACTCCACCTATGCCAATGGCTGCTAAGTTGGAAGTAAAATCATTTTGGCCAATGTAGAATGTGTAAAGAGATTTTCTAAATATATCTGATGAAGGGAGTTTAGTTCCTGAGAAACAACCAAAAGAAACTAGTAACACGATGGGAATGATTAAAAAGTTAAAAACGGAGTGGGAATTTGAATTTAGGAAATTAGTTCATGTTGTACCTTGCTGACCACCTTCATCAACCTTGGTTTTAAATTGTTTCATTTGGTTGAGCTGAATAGCAAGGGAGAAAGGGCTTATCCCGGTGACAAATAAAGAGGTGTTAGGAAGAAGTACAGTGGATGCCAATGTAGCATAGTTAGCCCCATGACTATAATCAGAACCAATTGATTGTAGATATGGACTCAAAAATGGCAATCCAAGAGCTTGAGCTGCAAAACAAAACACAACATATATGAACCTTTTCCTACTTATTAATACTTAGCCACGTGACTTCATTCACCTATTTCTAAGTGAAACAAAATGAACTTCTTTATTACAAAATTTAGTTATTGATTACTTAAGTTTGTTAAGAAAATTAATTAAACATCACAACAAACATTATATTACTCTCTCAGGTGCTTATAATAAAAATAGTTAATTGATAGTTAAGTTTATTGATTTTTTTAAAAATATATGACATTCCATGTATAAACCTATGAAATTAAACAAGCCTTTGATGTTGGTGAAAATGAGATTATTAATGATCCGGTCTAGATACCGGTACCAGAGCAGGGGTGTCATTTTATCAGGTTTCCACATGCTACCAAAGCTGCAGGTTGGTCAACGGACTATTAGACCATATAGACGTTCTTCTTATACCGGTATGTCCAAGACAACACCTCACACACCAGATATGAACCGTTCTGTGGTCACAGGGACATTGGCAAAGACACCGTTCTTCCCATACTATGTGTCAGAGGCATACTCTACGCAACGCACCTCCTATTTCCTGACCCAACACTTACGCTCTCCCTATTTTATTATACATAACCATTCGCCTATACTTTGGGAGGATAAGTGGCTGCTCCACTACCCAAATCCTCGTTACTTGAAGTGGGCCAAGTGTTCAAGCCGGTGTGCACATATTAATACCCTACACACCGAAAAGTATCTATGTCACCCGACAGAAGGTACAAGGTACAGCCACAGGAGTGATACGTGAGAAATGCGGCTCTCTCCCGCGTCGTGTGTCAGAATCGTACACTGAGCATTGTACTATTTATCTCCTGGCCCCACCTATGCCCAACGGTTCATTCTCTACGCTCATCTATAAATAGTTTATTTTCACACTCATAAAAGGTTACGTTGTTCTAACCCTTGATATACTGTTGCATTGCTTAAGTACCCTTAACCTGAATTCTTATTCTGGTGATTGACTTGAGCATCGGAGAATCTTCGCAGGTGACACCACCTTTCGCCCCCCATCAACGTGAAAGCTTGGTGTGAAGGATCTCTAGGACAACAAGACCGGATTCTCCCACTGAGAGTTCAGGCTATAATACCGGATACCCACTATACTGGTGTATAAACACTTAATCTTTGACTTTCGTGGCTGGTCCCCAGTCTAGTTCCTTGACCCCGGACTAGACAAGTTCATTGGCACGCCCAGTGGGACTCGATAAATTTATTCCCACTTTTCGCAGAAGTTCAATAGTCATCCATGGAGGGGGATGGACGTGCTTTCGTCGATGGTCATGTAGAGGATGTGACCCATCAACATGCTAACAGGAGACTTCTTTTTGAGTCTCTTGGAACCAACTCGAGGAGGGTGATACCTATGGCAGTTCCAGACCCTCGAGATGAAGTTATAAGGCAACTCAGGGAGGAGTTGATGGAGCTGAGAAGAGAGAGGAACGTGACTAAAGACAAGGTGATATCTCAGGCAAAGGAGACTCATCACACCTGTTGGAGAGAAAAATCCATCACTCTCTAGTATTCAAAGATTCCCACCTACGAGGAGAGAGAGCAAACACATGACTCTGGTGATAAAGTCAGTGGAAGAAGGAAGGAGCCAGTGACAGCAGCCTCTGGAACGTATCGGCTCAACGTTCCATTTTCAAGGAGGCTCATGAGTATGCCTATTCCTAGGCATTTGCAAACGACTTAACCACTCTCCATCGGGAAGTATAATGGAGAGACTGACCCCACTAAGCATCTTGATGCTTATGTATATGAAGCAATGTATCTGGGAGCAGATGTGATGTGTAGGATGTTCCCATGAACATTAGTAGAGGAGGCCCTTAGTTGGTTCAAGGGTCTACCATCGGGGTCAATAGACTTCTGGGAGGAGATGGCAGTTGCTTTCGAGAATCACTTTGTCATCTCTAGGGATGTCCCTAGGACCTCTCATACCTTGGCCCAGATTAGGCAAGGAGAGAACGAAACTCTTAAGGAGTTTCTGAAAAGGTTTTACAAGGAGGCAGCTATGGTGCCTAATCTCATGGAGGCCATTCAGCTGCATATTGTTATTGAGGCCCTATAGCCCGGATCAACCTTTGCCCTGTCTTTAGCAAAGAGTCCTTTGACGACGTTTGAAGAATTTTAGAGAAAGGCCTTGAAATACATGGGCATAGAGATGCATCTGGAGGCCACGACGGCTAGGGTTAAGCCACCAGTGTCTTCTCCTCAACCTCGGAGAGATAAGGAAAGAGTGAGGCCGGAGAGGCATGCACAGAGGGATGACTTTAGAAGCCCCAGACCTCAGCAGCAGGACAAGCGCGTAGCTTCTTTCAGCAACTACGCATCGCTAAACACCAGACATTCCCATATCCTAAGGGAGGTCAGATGGGCTGCACTCAGCGTATATGGGATTCAAAAACCAACTCCGCTGAGGCAGCCTGGTAATCCGCGCAAGTACTGGGGTTTCCACAAGCAAGTGGGTCACTCCACTGATGAATGTAAGGCACTGAAGAACGCCGTGGAGACTCTCATCAGAGAGGAAAAATTAAAGCATTACCTCTTCAAGGAGAAGTCCTTGGATGAGCCGAACCAGACTGAGAAGAGAGGGAGAGATCGTGATGATGAGGGCAATAATAGTCGCAACCCAGTCTGGAGGTTTACAACTGCTGAGAAACAAAAGGAGGTTGTTATCGGTGAGGCGGTTCAGCAAGACGGCATGCCTCAGTAGCAGAGGCAAGGTCAGCGCGACGTAATTGATATGATCGCTGGAGGCTTTACTGGGGGTGGTGCTTCAATCACAGCCCGGAAGAATATAGGGACAACCTCCCTTTCAGAGACGGTGTGATGGCACCAGTGGTATCATTCTCTGAGGAAGATTTTGGTCCAACTATCCCCGGAGGCGATGACGCTGTGGTTATCGTTGCTGTCATCGCTAACAAGGACGTTAAGAGGATCCTTGTTGATCAGGGGAGTTCTTATGATGTTATTTTTTATAACTGTTTTAAAAGGATGGATTTCAATGACTCAGACTTACAACTTTATACGCAGGAACTCTTAGCCTTCAACGGAGCGAAGCAACCTACCAAGGGTTACCTTGACACCCTTGTGTCCTTCGAATGCGAGCCAGCAAGAATGGTGAAGTCCAGGGTGTTGGTGATTGATGTGGAGTCACCCTACAACGGCATTATAGGCCGCCCTACCTTAAATGCCATAGAAGCGATCATATCCACTCCACATCTCCTTATCAAATTCATCGATAAGGACAACGACGTATCTTCCTTCCGAGGTGATCAGGAGATGGCCAGGTACTGTTACAACCTGAGCCTAAATATGGCGAAGCTGAAGGCATTCAACAAGAAGAGGAAGTTGAATGATGGAGGAACAGTGGTGGGGTCCGTCAGCCTGATTGATCTTGACCCCAGAGCGGAATTAAAGATTGATCTGCTTAACCCTTCCAAGCCCACACCAGAAGGAGGTTCTAGAGACGTGTTGGGAGATTCCCTAGAAAAGATCATGCATATCAATAACAAGTTAGAAACTGTGATGGAACAGCGGCTGCTTGCGCTCCTTCACGAGTTTAAGGACTTGTTCGCATGGACTGTTACGGATATTCCTGGGATAGACCCCGATTTTTATTGTCACAAGTTATCCGTCTACCCTGAGACGAGGCTAGTCGCCCAAAAGAAAAGAAGGTTGGGGCAAGAGAAGCAAAAGGTAGCTTGTGAACAGACAGAGGAGTTGCTGAAGGCTGGATTTATTAAGGAAATTTGTTATTCCTCTTGGCTCTCTAAGTGGTGATGGTCAAGAAGGCCAATGGTAAGTGAAGAATATGTACTGACTATGTGGGCCTCAATCGTTGTTGCCTAAAGGATCCATATCCCCTCCCCAACATAGATCAAATGGTGGATGATTCCTCTGTTATCAGTACCTGAGTTTCATGGATGCATATTCAGGGTACAACCAGATTCCGATGTGGGAGGAAGATCAGGAGAAGACAGCTTTTGTCAATGACCGCGGTATTTTCTACTACATCGTCATGCCCTTCGGTTTGAAGAACGCTGGGGCCACTTACCAGTGTATAATTAATAAGGTGTTTGAGGGCATGCACACCAAGTTAGTGGAGGTGTACATTGACGACATCATAGCCAAGTTGTGACGACCCGCGTCAATTTTCCATTTAGTTACAACCGGTTAATCATTTTTCTCAATAAATTTTCACGTTTAATAAAAATTAACTCGGTCTTAATATAAAATAATATTTACTTTTCTTAATTATATTCAAAATAATAAAAGCGTACTCAAAATAAAGACCGATGGGAAATAAATCTATTAATAAAATAGTTAATTAGAAACAGCGGAAGGAGAAAAGCAAAGATAGGAGTCATTCGCCTGAGCGAGACTCTGATTCACTTAGGCGAAGCCTGAGAAGGTCGCTTAGGCGAGTTCCGACTCGCTTGGACGAATGCTACACTTTACACCTGAGCGAACAACAAGATGTGCGAGGAAAATTAACAAGTCGGTTTCACTCGGAAATGGGTTCACTCGGTCATCTCTCACTCGGGAACAGCTTAACCTCACTTCACTCAGAAAAGGTTTACTCGAATATACCTCACTCGGAAACACAGTGATCTTTCTTCACTCAGAAATATTCTAATCTTCACTCGAAAGCACTCTAGTCTTTACTCGAAAGAGATTCTCTCGGCCATAGCTCAATCGGAGACACCCTGGCCTTCCACTCGGAAGTGGATCTCTCGGTTATTCTTCACTCGGAAAGGGACGAGGGATACTCACTTGAGCGAAATAGGCACCAGATCAACCGGCCCTCGCTCGGACAAGACAGAATCCGCTTGGCGAGATTCGCCCGGTAATCGACTTTACCACAACAAACACTCATGAAAATTAATATCGATCACATAGCAACAAATTCATATTCACATCAGTCGTCATACCGATTCGAAATTAGTTTATCACAATCATGTTGTAGCATCACAGAAAGCTCAATATATATTACACACATAATTCATTCAAAATCACTCGTTGCCTTGGCATCAATCCTCCGCTTGGTGCACCTCCAGGGCTCCGACCTCTTCCCTGTCACTGGTTACTAAATTGAAAACCACAGCAAGGGCGAGTGTTTAGCATCATAATTAATCTAGAACAGAAATTAACAGATTACATGTATATAACTCCGTCCGATTACTTTATCATCATAATGCAAGTCACATTCGGCAAACATAGCCAATCACACTCGGTAAATATAACAATTCATACTCGACAAACATAGCCAATCACACTCGGCAAGTATAACAATTTACCACTCGACAAATATAACAAATTGTACTCGGCAAGTATAGCAAGCTGCACTCGGCAAATATAGCAAACTGCACTCGGCAATTATACACATCACAACTAATAATTCATCAATTGTCACAACTGACTCTCACATAAAATTGACACCTAGTATCCGGATACTAAAGGATCGGCCTTCAGCTGGGGGTCCTACTTGACACCCCGTGAACCCTGCTTGGTTCACCGAGTCCTGCTTGACTCTCCACCTCGACCACTGGGTCCTACTTGACCACTGCTAGCTCAACTGGGCACAAAAGCCACAGGAGGTGGAAATGAGGGGCTATACATACCGTCGGCTGTCCCATACCACACAATCACATCATATCTCAATCATTGCATATCATCAATAAACACCAGATGCAACTACCAGAAACTGGCATGTGCTCACAATACAGGGCGACCGACTTGTCAAGCCCATCCATCACATTGCCACTGGGCGACCTACTTGTCAAGCCCGTCAATATAATGCCATCACATAATCAATTATATAGCATAAACATTCAATTTCTTTACTGGAAGCCTGTCAGGAGCCGCTCCTTGCTCGTGCAACGCACCGGTGACCACTCCCCGCCCTCAACAGTATACAGAGTATCTCATACACAATATGTAAATATAATTAAAACTAACATATGATCACCAGTCGGGCGGCCTACTAGCCAAACCCATCAACACAAGCCACTCTACACTTCAATTTATCTCAACATGTATTTTAAACTCAGTCATCATAATCCACACACGATCCTCAACCGATCGGTGTCTACATTCATGCATTCATACATATACATTCACATACAACTTTCATCCAGCATTATTTCTTACCATGTTCACAATCCGTTCAATGACTCGGACACAAATATGTCTTATTCTAATTAATTATAACCCGAACACCCCCTTACCTCGATTCCAAGCTTCGACGATTATCTCCTGATGCCGATCGCGTCCTCTACTCACTGGGTTCACGATTCCACCTCCGGATCCAGCACCAGCTTCATCACTTAGCTTACTGACGTTCGTTCTTGAAACCACTGCCACGGAAATGTAATTATTTCAAGGTTTTGATGCAAAATAGACCTCCCTTCAGAGCATGAAGCTCGCAGCGATGGAGGAAGGAGAAGAAGAAAAGTAACAGATGAAGAAGAAGAAGGTTCACGTGAGAGAGTGAATGATTGAGGAAAGAGAAAGAAACCTTTATTTAAAACTCATGGGCAACCGGTCACCTCCCCAATCGGTTACTTTTAATTAAACTTTTCTTTTCTTCTAATCACACCTTTTATAATTAACCAATCAATAAATTTATTTACACTCATAATATTTAATTACTTATAATTGCCCAATAATTCTTAAAAATATCAATTAAATCCTTAAAACAATTTTTAATATTTTCCACTACACAAAATTTTTCTATAAATATCTGGGATGTTACACAAGTCCCCGGCTGGGTGTGACCATATTAAAGATCTACGCCAGGTATTCATGCGCTTGAGGCAATATAAATGAGGCTAAAGTCATTGAAGTGCACTTTCGCTATCCCAGCTGGGAAGTTCCTGGGTTTCATGTTAACTCAGCATGGCATTGAGGCTAATCCGGGGAAGTGCCAAGCAATACTAAGCATACAGAGCCCAAAGAACCTGAGGGAGGTTCAATCTTTAAAGGAAAGGTGGCAACATTGGCTCGATTCATGCCAAAGATGACACATAGATCCCTTCCCCTGTGCAAAGTATTGAAGAAATCTAAGAAGTTTGAGTGGGGACAGGAGCAAGAGCAAGCTTTTTAGGAGCTCAAGGAGGTGTTGTTGAGTCCTTTGATTTTGGCAAAATCAGACCCCAATGAAACTCTCATCTTGTATTTGGCAATTTTAGATAAAGCTTTGTGGAGTAGCATTGGTCAACGAAACCCCGAAGGGGCAGAGGCCAGTGTATTTTACAAGTAAAACGCTACCGAAGCTGCAGGTTGATCACCAGACTATTAGACCGTATAGACGTTCTTCCTATACTGGTATGTCCAAGACAACACTTCACACACCGGATATGAACCATTCTGTGGTCACAGGGACATTGGCAAAGACACCGTTCTTCTCATACTATGTGTCAGAGGCATAGTCTATGCAACGCACCTCCTATTTTTTGACCCAACATTTACGCTCTCCCTATTTTATTATACATAACCATTCGCCTATACTTTGGGAGGATAAGTGGCTGCTCCACTACCCAAATCCTCGTTACTTGAAGTGGGCCAAGTGTTCAAGCCGGTGTGCACATATTAATACCCTGCACATCGGAAAGTATCCACGTTACCCGACAGAAGATACAAGGTACAACCATAGAAGTGATACGCAAGAAATACGGCTCTCTCCCGCGTCGTGTGTCAGAATCGTACACCGAGCATTGTACTATTTGTCTCTTGGCCCCACATATGCCTAACGGTTCATTCTCCACGCTCATATATAAATAGTTGATTTTCACACTAACAAAAGGTTATGTTGTTCTAACCCTTGATATACTATTGCATTGCTTAAGTACCCTTAACCTGAATTTTTATTCTGGTGACTGACTTGGGCGTCGGAGAATCTTCGCAGGTGACACCACCTTTCGCCCCTCATCAACGCGAAAGCTTGGTGTGAAGGATCTCCAGGACAACAAGACCGGATTCTCCCACTGAAAGCTCGGACTATAATACCGGATACCCACTGTACCGGTGTATAAACACTCAAATCTTTGACTTTCGTAGCTGGTCCCTAGTCCGGTTCCTTGACCTTAGACTAGACTAGTTCAATTAATATCTCCCCTTTTTCAATTTGCTGGTTTAGGTGTCACGTTCTCAAACAATTTATTATTTCTTGTAATTAATAAGGATCAATAAAGAAACACCAATAAATGTTCTATAGAAATTGTATCTTGAACTGGTCTGAACCGGGGTCAAGGATCCGGTGTGGGACCAGCCACAAGAGTGCAGGTGTTCAAGGGTTTGCACACCGGTACTGTGGGTATCCGGTGTTATAGTCCGGCCTCTCAGTGGGAGAAGCCGGTCTTGTTATCCTGGAGATCCTTCACACCAGCGATTCGCGTTGAGAGAGGGCGAAAGGTGGTACCACCTGTGAAGATTCTCCGACGCTCAAGTAAGAAGAGTGTATAAACTCAGTGAATTCACAAACGATACAATAGTAAAAGTGAGTTAGGACAACGTAACCTTGCATGTGTTTTTGATTGAGCTATTTATAGTTGAACGTAGGAAATGAATCGTTGAATGCAAGTGGGCCCTTGGGCTCTGATAGCGTGTGAAGTGTGTCAATCAAAGTGGCTCAGTACTTAGAGTGTGTCAGGGGGTAGGTCAATTATCAAAGTACGATCCTGTGATAAGGATGGGGGATAATCACCTTTTCGCATAATTCGCTGACACATGTACTTGCTCTCTAAGGCCATTGACATGACATATTCCGCTATGTTAGGTATCTTCACTGATAAGTTATAAGGAACTCTTATCTCACAGTGGTTCTGAGGCAAACGGCTATATAGACGTTCAGTGATAACGAGTGAAGTATCCGTGGTAGAGAAAACGAATAGAACGTCTGATGAGATAAGAGCGGATGGAGAGATGCCGGATATCCAGTGTGACGCCGCCCAAACTATGACACCGGTTTCCCTCTCATGAAGTCATTCTGACGTCATAACTTTAGGGACCGGTATCCAGACCGGATCATTTGTCCCCTAGCTTGTATGAGGGACTGTTAAGTTGCTTATATAAGCTATACAGCCTTTGAGAAGTCTGGATGCCGGTTGAACGTTCTGGAAATTCTTCCTGAAAACTCTGTAATATCCGTTCTGCCAAGTGAGTTACCATTCTTCTCGTGCGATATACAACGGATTCAGACAGCGTATCATAATAAGGGAAATCCTAAGAGTTTTTGGAAATCGAAACCCTTGGTATTCGAAGAGTGGTTGGGGCGCATTAAATGCATCTGAAATGATTGGACATTAAATACACCTTTTTACGCACGAGCCATTACTTCGCAGGGATGTAACCGTCGATTGGGCTTATTAGGCCTGGATTTCAACTGATGAAGGCCATCTTGTAAAAACATTTACTGAAACGTTACCATTTTCGCGCTTTAACGTTATAAAACGACAGAGTCGTTTGAATTCAAAAGGTTGCATTTTGAAGTAAACGTCGTAACTTTCAACAGAGCACTGTGCTTCTTCGTTACCTATAAAAGGGGGACTTAACAAGTTTTGGAATTCATCTTTTTCTTCAAGCTTAGTGAACCTCTACTCAAATTTCTGAAGATTTCTTTGCTGCCTTCAACCTTCACAAAGTTCCACTCTCTTTTAGATAACCTCCCTTTCCTTTACCTCCCTGCAATTTCGTTCATTTTACTTCCAATATACGCCCTAGCACAGGCAACGCTAGTACCTCAAACAGGGGGAGTCTGAGCTCTCGTGCCCCCTCTAACCGCCGTGGAGGAAAGATCCCAGTGAGCCTTCCCTTGGCTGGGCCTCGTCGCTCAGAGAGAGTTGAAACCTCTACCTCACGGGCGTCTTCTAATCAACGCCGCTCTGAGGTTCCCCTTAACTCGAGGGCTACCAGCAGCTCTGATGAAAGGTCAAGTAATGAAGGTTATCTCTCTGACGATGTTGCTTTTTACCATAGCACGCACGCTTTCCATCGTGCATCAAAAACCATGGAGATTCCGGGGTCTGGTAAAACGTTGATTCTTCGCACCACTGAAGGGTGTGTCAATGTCGTGGCACACCGGCTGAACTGGGAAAAGCTCAACAGGGAGAGGCCGTATTGTTGGGTTGAAGAGGAATTTCTGGAAATTCCTTCGCATCATTCAAGTGAAGAGGAAATGACGGTCTCTCTCCGCTGCAAGATTTACTCGGACAAGAAGTATAAAGCTCGCTATGTTGCGCTTGCACCACGTCCATCCGAGAGAGTTTGTCACATCGTCCCTGATGAGAGGTCGGTCTACATGTACGACTTCGTATTTCAAAAGTTGGGGGTCCGCTTCCCTATGACGGAATTTTAAATGGCCGTCCTGCGCTTTCTCGACTGCGCTCCAACTCAATTACACCCCAACGGCTGGGGCCTGGTCCGTGCTCTTGAAATTCTGGGAGAGCACTTCAACTTCACTGCCACCGTGGCCAAATTATTCTATTACTGCCAGGTGGTCCGCTGTGCTAACAAGAAGGGGGGCCTTGGGTTCATAACACTCCGTTGTGACCCAAGGATAGTAAGCTTCAAGTCCTACACCGAATCCGCTAAGGTGGATGGACGTTCTTTTAAACATTATTATACGCGGGTCCGGATTCAACCCAATAAGCCGGTCTTCTGGCGTAATAAGGAAGGATTTCCCAAATTCCCCGTCAGTTGGACGCACGAGCACTTTCTACTGCTGAGCCGTGCTTACTATACTGATGAGGGTGAGCTTTCCTCTCAATCTGTTGAGGTGTTGAGTGCCATGCAGGCGGCCTCGAAGACCCTCAAAGGATTTTCTTGCAAGCTCCTCCTGGCGGATGACGATGCCCGCACTACCTATCTCCGTAATATTCGCTCCTGCTGTAGTTATGCTATGCATTTATTCCGTTCTGATTATTTTCTTCTCATGTGATGACTCAATTTTTCTTGTTTTGCAGAACAAATCGAAAAAGCCTGCCCAGAAATATTGTCTCTAAGGACCATGATGGCTGATGATGACTCCTCCTTCGAGGAGAATGAGATTCAAGCGAAAAGGAACGCCACTAAGGCTCCAACCATTCCCCTGACTTCTGTAGTGGGAAATGAGGTTCCTCTTCTAGATGAGGAAGAAATGGAGAAACAAACAGAGGCCACTGGGCAGGGCGATGAGGAGGTCGTTCCCGAAAAGAAGAAGAAGAAGAGGCACCTGGTCAAGACGGCGGATCTGGATAAGCCCCCTTCTGGTGACCCCGTAAAGAAACGCCAAAAGACGCTTGAGGAGTCTGGGCTTGAAAAGGACAAGGGGAAGAAACCCGTCCTTGACTCTTCTGCCCCTGCTTCACAGACCACTTCTGGGCCGTACTCTGAGAGCGGTCCTCCTCCGGCGTTCGACCCTCCATGCGATTCCTTTCTCTCGCCATACTTATGGTTTCAGGGGTCCATGCCCCCCACTCTTCCAAAGGCTAGATACTGCCTCCGCCCCTCGCTCGAGGCTGCTGAAGTTCGAGGAGCTTGTAAGGCTGGCCGTTGGCAGCTGGATGAACTGTCCGGCCTCCTTAAATCCCTGAGCGAAAAGGCAGATTATATAGAGCAGGTTGATAAACTTGAAACCGAACTCGCTGTGAAGGAAAAATGGGCAGTCAAACAAGCTGAGATTCATAGAGGTGTGGAGGCTGAACTGAAGAAGACCAAGGAAACACTTCAGAAGAAGACAGAAGAGACAAGCCAACTTCACTTTGCCAACAAAGCTCTAGAGCGGCAGGTTGCTGAGCTTCAACAGCAAAATAAGTCCATTCCCCTCCTTGAAAAAGAGCTTCAATTGGAGAAGAAGAGATCGGCCAAGCTTGCTGACGATCTCAAAGTAATGGAGGACGGACACAACAAGAGCCTTGGAGAGTGGGAGGTCCTGCGGCAGGAGATGCATGCCCAAATGGAAGAGCTGAGGAAGGGAAGTACGAGCTCCGAGCCATCGGAAGAGGATTTCACTAAGCTTCAGAAGAAATTGTCTGCTGCTAAGGCCAAGGCTGCCAAAACCTTGGAGATATGCAAAAAGGTAGCTTATGAATCCTTTGGGCTGGCACTTCGTCAAGTATTTTATCGTAACCGCGGAATAAAGCTTGACCTGTACGGACTGGATCCGTTTTATGAGTTCCATGAGGGGAAGCTTGTCGAAGTGAAGAAGGATGGCTCGTACCAGGACCCTCACGATTCTCTGTATGAAGTGCCTTCACTTCCGGAGGGTCAGAGCATGGAACCTACGGTGCCTACTTCTGGACTCGAAGGTGAGGCCCAAGAAACTGCCCAAGCCGATCCTGAGGCCGGAGCGGATGGGGTTCAAGCTGGTGGAGCTGAAGGGGAGAGGACGGAAGTACCTACTTCGGAGGATCAACCACCTGCTTCTTAATTTTATGCTTTTATTTATGGCTGTGTTCTGGGATCAGCTCCAGCTTTTAACACTTTGAGTCCTGTACAACCTCTTCTTTCAAGAAATAGACTTTACTTTGTTCTTCTTTATCATTTATGATCAGTATATGATTGTCAGATAACTTAACCATATGCATAGTACTTAAATTTTTTTGATACTTCGTAAAGCCGCTCCTGCCTTGCTATATCGCTGTTAAAACATCCTTATCACATCGAATTAAGATAACAAATAGTAACAGACAAGCAGCAATTAAGTTAAAGTATGCCCTGTCCCCAAGTATAAGTATATTGGGAAGGAGAATTTCACTGTAAAAGTTACCTTTAACTTTTTTAAGAATTTGAAAGTTGGTCCGACCTCTAAGATGTAGTACGGTTATATGAATGTTCAACCGCTCTGTAATGAATACTTCAGAGTTGAGGACGGAAATTGCATTTGAAGTTCGGTAGGCCTTAAAAAGGGGGTAAGTTTTACACTTTTCCCTTGAGGTTTGGTTTAATCCTACTACTCAGGTCTTCACTCAGTGTTCGGTTCGATCCTACTAACCGTACTTGGAGTTTGGTGCAATCCTACAATCCAAGCCTTCAACACGGGGTTCGGATCAGGGTTAATCCTGAACCTACTGCGCCCGTTACTCGGGGTTCAGCTTGGTCTTCTAGATGGACCAGCTTACTGCGCCCAAGCCTTCGCATGGGGTTCGGTTTGTGGCCTTGAAAAAGGACCAGCCCTACAACCCATGTTGTCTTCGAATGGGGTTCGGTTTGTGGCCTTGAAAAAGGACCAGCCCTACAACCCATGTTGTCTTCGAATGGGGTTCGGTTTGTGGCCTTAAAAAAGGACCAGCCCTACAACCCATTCCACCTCGAGGAGTTACATCGTCAATGCACAAGATGTGTGATTGAGATCATCCGCCCTGAGGAATTCACGTAATAGGCTATAGCTACAAGTCACAACATGCAGGAAAAGTGAGAGTAATGAGGTTATTGAACTGCATTCTCATTAAGATTGAAAGTATATTACTAAGGGAGCATAGTTGGGGTCTTGCCTCTTCAAAACCTTCTTGAGAAAACCCAATGGGAAAAAACTCAAGTAAGGAAAAAGAGTACATGCCGCCTTACCAACTAGCTGTAATAAACACGTAAGTTCTGAGTGTTCCATTTGTTACGGATTGGAGTCCCATCAAGTTCTTCCAACCGGTATGATCCCTTTCCAGTCACCTCAGCTACTCTGTAGGGGCCTTTCCACGTCGGTGCTAACTTTCCTTGGTAGGCAAATTTATTCCCCACACTCGCCTTTCTCAAAACGAGATCTCCGGTATTGAAGGCTCTGTATTGGACACGTTTATTATACTGGAGAGCTGCCTTTGCTTTCACTGCCTGGTCTCTGATAAAGGCCCTTTCCCTTAACTCCTGGAGGACGTCCAGCTCTGACGCCAGATTGGCATTGTTGTCTTCAGCTGAGAAATACTCTACTCGGGCCGATCTGGTTTGCATCTCCACTGGGATCATCGCCTCAACCCCGTAAGTCAATCGGTATGGGGACTCATTAGTGGAAGAGTGTGGTGTAGTGCTGTATGCCCACAAGACGTGACATAGCTGATCAGTTCATCCTCCCTTCGCTTCTCCAAGACGCTTTTTCAACCCCCTTAGCACTTCGCGATTGGCTACTTCCGCTTGACCATTTGTCTAAGGGTGCTCAACAGATGAAAATATCTGGATTATTCCCAATCCTTCAAGCAAGTCTGTGAACTTTTTGTCCGTGAACTGGGTGCCGTTGTCAGTCACAATCCGCCCTGGCACACCGAACCGAGCTATGATATTTTCATACACGAAACACCTTGTTCGTGCAGAAGTGATATGCACTACTGGCTTAGCCTCAATCCACTTGGTGAAGTAGTCTACCCCCATAATCAGATATTTGATGCCTCCAGGAGCAGTGGGGAACGGACCCAGAATATCAAGGCCCTACTGGTAGAACGGCCAAGGCACGACGGATGAGGAAAGCTCTTGGGCCGGTGTATGATGGAGGTTGGAGAATCTTTGACAAGCGTCACACTTCTTTACGAAATCTGCTGAGTCTTGCTTTATAGTGGGCCACCAATATCCTGACCTGAGGACCTTTCTCATTAAGCTCCGACCCCCAGCATGGTGCCCACATTGCCCCTCATGTACCTCCTCCAAGACCGCTTGAACCTCATCTTCTCTCAAACACAAGAGATATGGGACAGAGAATCCCTTTTTATAGAGAACACCATCAACCATGGTGAGGTACGACAACTCTTTTTTCACTCGTCTCCTCTCCTTCTCATCAGTGGGGAGTTGTCCATCTGCTAGATAGCGAATATAGGGGATGACCTAAGAGTTCTCGTAAGGATAGCTCACCATTATGGCATTCAGAGAAGGGAATAAAGGGATGCTGGGTGATGTCAAAGTACTTTGAACCACCGTTGTTGTGCTTCCGGGCTGCTTTGTACTTGCGAGCCTTGACAAGATATCCGCCCTGGTGTTTTCCTCTCTAGGCACATGTTTGAACTCCAGAACGTCGAATCTCCCCTTCAATTCATTCACACAATTCACTACATTAGAAAGCCAAGAAGAATAGCGAATCTCCTTTATAAAACCAGCTTTCAACAACTCTTCAGTCTGTTCACATGCTGCCTTCTGCTTCTCCGGTACCAATCTCCTTTTTTTCTGGGCCACCGGTCTCGTTTCTGGGTACACAGCGAGTTTGTGGCAACAAAAATCAGGGTCCATCCTAGGCATGTCCGCTGCTGTCCACGCGAAAAGGTCTTTAAACTCCTGCAGGAGGGTTAGCAAACGCTGCTCCATGGCCGACTCCAGGTTATCATTGATGTACGTGACCTTTTCTGGGGAGTCCCCTAAGACGACGTCCCTGGAACCACCATCCGGTGTGGGCTTTGGGGGATTGAGAGGATCAATTTTTAATTCCGCTCTTGGGTCCAAGTCAATTAGACTGACTGACCCAGCCGCTGTTCTTCCGTCATTCAGCTTCCTCTTCTTATTGAATGCTTCCAACTTGACCATATTGAGGCTCAGGTTGTAACAGTACCGAGCCATCTCCTGATCACCATGGAGAGAAGACACGCCGTTGTCCTTGTCGATGAATTTAATCAGGAGGTGAGGAGTAGACACAATTGCTTCCATTGCGTTCAAAGTAGGACGACCTATGATACCGTTGTAGGGAGATTCCACATCAATTACCAGAATTCTTGATTTGACCGTTCTTGCACCAGGCTCTCCTTCAAAAGAAATCAGGGTGTCGAGGTACCCTTTAGTGGGTTGCTTGGCCCCGTTGAACGCTGTGAGCTCTTGCGTGTAAGGCTGAAGATCTGCATCATTAAAACCCATTCTTTTGAAACAATTATAAAAAATTACATCACAAGAACTTCCCTGGTCAACGAGGATCCTTTTCACGTCCTTGTTGGCAATTACAGCAATGATCACCACTGCGTCGTCCCCCTGGGATCGTTGGGCCAAAGTCATCGTCGGTGAATGACACCATTGGGGCTGCCACACCGTCCCTAAAAGGACGGTTATCTCTTGATTTGCCCTGGACAGACAAGATCATCCTGTGGTGATTCTTCCGGGCTGTGATTGATGCTCCTCCTCCAGCAAATCCTCCAGCTATCATCTCAATCACTTCACGTCTGCCCTGCCTCTGCTGCTGAGGCATGTTGTTCTGTTGAGCTCTTTCTGCAATCACTACTCCTTTCTGCTTTTCAGCTGCAGTGAACTTCCTGGCTGGGTTATGAGTATTATCATCCTCATTATCAGGATCTCTGCCCCTCTTGTCCATCCTCTGAGGCTCGTCTACAGATTTCTCCCTGAACAAGTATTGCTTCAGCTTTCCTTCCCGAATGAGAGTCTCCACCGTATTCTTCAACGCCTTGCACTCGTCAGTGTTGTGACCTGTCTGTTCGTGGAAAGTGCAATACTTACGTGGGTTACCTCCCCTTTTGAGTGGGAGCGGCTTCCTTATACCAAAAACATTAAGCGTTGGCCAGCCAACCTCCCTCATGATTTGGGAATGCATGGCGTTCAGAGGGGCGTAGTTATTGAACGACGAGACGCGCCTATCTCGTTGATGTGGACGAACGCTTGCAAAGTCCTCTCGGAAGGTATGTTTCTCAGCTCTCATCTTCTCCTTCTCTCTCCGTGGCTGTTGAGAGGGTACTGGAGGCTTCATTCTAGCTGCTGTTGCCTCCAGATGCATCTCTATACCCACGTATTTGGAAGTCTTCTTTTGAAACTCTTCGAAGGTCGTTGGGGGGCTCTTTGCCAAGGATAAGGCAAAAGCAAAACCAGGTTGCAAAGCTTCCACAACGATATGGAGCTGTATTGCCTCCGTGAGGTTGGGGACCAAAGCAGCCTCCTTATAGAACCTCTTCAAGAACTCCTTAAGAGTTTCAGTCTCTCCTTGCCTTATCTGTGCCAAGGTGTGAGAAGTTCTCGGGATGTCCCTGGAGATGACAAAATGGCTTTCAAACGTTGCTGCCATTTCCTCCCAAGAATCTATGGATCCTGAGGGTAAACTCTTGAATCAGCTAAGAGCTTCCTCCGTCAGTGTTCTTGGGAACATCCTGCACATGACGTCTTCATCAGCTCCCAAGTACATGGCTTCATACACATAAGCATCCAAGTGCTTAGTAGGATCAATTTCTCCATTGTACTTTCCGATCGACAGTGGCTGAGTCATTTACAAATGTTTCGGGATGACAATGCTCATCAATCTCCTTGAGAAAGGAACACTGAGCTTGTAAGTCCCAGAGGTTACCACTGCCTGCTCCCTTCTCCTGGTACTGACTTTATCACCAGAGTCTTGGGTCTACTCTCTCTCTTCATATGTGGGGATTTTCGAATACTAGAGGGTCGTGGATCTATCCCTTGCTGATGCATGGTGAGCCTCCTCTGCATGGGACGTTACCCTGTCCCCAACTCCTCATTTCTCCCGCCTCAACTCCATCAACTCCTCCCTGAGCTGTCTGATAACCTCATCTCGAGGATCGGGGGTTGGCACTTGCACTATCCTCCGGGTGTTGGTAACAGGAGATTCAAAGACAAGTCTCCTTCCAGTCTGTTGGTGGGTCACATCCTCCATATGACCATCAGCGAAATCACGTCCATCACCTTCCATTATGACAACCAAACTTCTGCAAAAATGGGAATAACTCTAACGAGTCCCACTGGGCGTGCCAATGAACTGGTCTGAACCGGGGTCAAGGATCCGGTGTGGGACCAGCCACAAGAGTGCAGGTGTTCAAGGGTTTGCACACCGGTACTGTGGGTATCCGGTGTTATAGTCTGGCCTCTCAGTGGGAAAAGCCGGTCTTGTTGTCCTGGAGATCCTTCACACCGACGATTCGCGTTGAGAGAGGGCGAAAGGTGGTGCCACCTGCGAAGATTCTCCGACGCTCAAGTAAGAAGAGTGTATAAACTCAGTTAATTCATAAGCGATACAATAGTAAAAGTGAGTTAGGACAACGTAACCTTGCATGTGTTTTTGATTGAGCTATTTATAGTTGAACGTAGGAAACGAATCGTTGAATGCAAGTGGGCCATTGGGCTCTGATAGCGTGTGAAGTGTGTCAATCAAAGTGGCTCAGTACTCAGAGTGTGTCAGGAGGGTAGGTCAATTATCAGAGTACGATCATGTGATAAGGATGGGGGATAATCACCTTTCTGCATAATTCGCTGACACATGTACTTGCTCTCTGAGGCCATTGACATGACATATTCTGCTATGTTAGGTATCTTCACTGATAAGTTATAAGGAACTCTTATCTCACAGTGGTTCTGAGGCAAAAGGCTATATAGACGTTCAGTGATAACGAGTGAAGTATCCGTGGTAGAGAGAACGAATAGAACGTCTAATGAGATAAGAGCGGATGGAGAGATGCTGGATATCCGGTGTGACGCTGCCGGAACTATGACACCAGTTTCCCTCTCATGAAGTCATTCTGACGTCATAACTTTAGGGACCGGTATCCAGACCAGATCATATCTATACCTTATAAAAAGAACCACCAAAAACTATAAAACTTTGACTTATAATAAGAATCACATTGATGGAGTAATATTTACGTAACATAATATTCTAAACAAAACCAAATACTTAAAGTCTATCAACTACTACTCTTATTTAGTTAATTCCGTGACTAAGATGGTTCTTAATTTCAATGTTTTCAAAGCGTATATCCTTTACTTTTTGTGACATAGGGGTTGTTTGGATACAAAGACCAACCCCAAAAATACATCCAACGATCAAACAGAGTTTTGACTATCTCGAACTGTATGAAAGATCAATATCAACCCTTAAATTTCTCCATTTCCCTAACTTCGTTTCCCCAACTGGAAACTAAACGGACACTTAGTCTTTAAAAAGTTATCTCACAACTTAGGTATGTTTAAGAGTTACGTTTAAAAAGAAAATTAAATTGGCTTTTTGTCACATAATAGCTCATACATTAAAGTGAGAGATGATTCTCTCATGTCACATTATGGTCATGAGTAAATTTTTGTTTCTATATATATATATATATATATATATATATATATTTTAATTTTGACAAGACTCACTTATTTAATACTACCCCTGATTCCAAATATAACCAAATTTTAGTAGATTTTTTTGGTATTATAATATAAACAAAATTATACATTTCTAATGTCATTAAATATTTGTCTATTAAATTTGCCTTTCTTATATATATTCTCAAAATCATTTATACTTTATGTAATAAATGATGTTAGAGATATGTTAAGAAAATATATCAAATATTTGGTAATATTAATATAAAAAACTACTTCTAACTATTTTTAATATATGTGAAGTTAGTTTCTTTTACTTATATTTAGAATTAAAAGCAACATCTAACAATAGAGAGAAAGAGATAATTTACACATGATCTTATCATGTAAAATGTCAACCTGTATTACTAAGTCCAAGTCCAAAACTGACAACACCAACTTACGTGGAACACTAACAAAAGTAAGTTACATGATTGTTAATTAGCTAGGGATCAATTATAATGATTCTATAATATATATATATATATATATATATATATATATATATATATATATAACAATAGCCATGTACATTTTGAATTGAATCAATAATAGCTACTCTTCATTCTCCCTATATATAACAATAGCCATGTACATTTTGAATTGAATCAATAATAGCTACTCTTCATTCTCCCTGGTGTTTTCTCTCTTGGTTTGACTCATGAGTTCTTATTTTGATGAGATGGTACTAAAACTCTAGTAGCTCTACTCGATTGACACTTTTGCACGTTATCATTTCTCTTCCTTGTAATTCAGGAGTTTATGGTTTTCTTCCGTGATTTTCTTGATTCATTCTGTTTTTTTTTTCATTTTCGATTGATTTATTCTTGAGAAAGTTAAATCATCATTTTCATGGAAGAACAATTTGTGAACTATCTCATAAATTCTTCAAACTTGTACTAGTATCCAAATAAAAGTTCATCGTTGATGTTGGTTCCTACTCTAATGGATGATAAGAACTATCCCTCTAGGGATATCAATGTGGTCACCCGTCCCGTCCCGCTATCAACCCGTCAAAAAACGGGGCGAGACGGGTTTGGTCCCCTACCGGACACGAGTTGAATTTTTTGACTCATCCTGTTTTGATGGCGGGGCGAGGCAGGGTAGGGTGAGTTAGCTTGCAAACCTTTAAAAAATTAAAATTATTATTACTATTTGAAAAATATTAATAGAAGGTTGGTTAATGGTTGGTCTGCTTAAAAATATAAAATAATAAAAATTAATTAACTTATTATTATAATAAGAAAAGTTAATTAAATAAAAAAATAAAGTAGTATACCATTAAAGTAAAAGATTTGAATATAATTATATTAATAATTTTAACTCAAACACTAATTAAAGTAATATGCTAAAATGAAACAATCTCATTCCTCATAATAAATTAACGATAATAAATAAAAACTAAACATTTGAATTTCCATTAATATTCAATAATAAAATGTTTAATATCTATCCAAAATAAATAATCAAACCAACATCAATAATTAAACTAGTTAAATTCATTTTTCAAAATAGGTGATTAAAGTTATCAAGCTACCAATTGATCCGGTCTGGGTACCGGTCCCCAAAGTTATGACGTCAGAATGATATCATGAGAGGGAAACCGGTGTCACAGTTCGGGCAGCGTCACACCGGATATCTGGTATCCCTCCATCCGCTCTTATCTCATCAGACGTTCTACTCATTCTCTCTATAACGGATACTTCACTCGTTCTCACTAAACGTCTATATAGCCGTTTGCCTCAGAATCACCGTGAGATAAGAGTTCCTTATAACTTATCAATGAAGATACCCTGCATAGCGGAATGTGTTAATGTCGACTGCCTCAGAGAGTAAGTACATGTGTCAGTGAAATATACGGAAAGGTGATTATCCCCCATCCCTATCACAGGATCGTACTCTGATAATTGACCTATCCCCTGACACACTCTGAGTACTGAGCCACCTTGATTGACACACTTCACACGCTATCAGAGCCAATGGGCCCACTTGTATCCAACGATTCATTTCCTACGTTCAACTATAAATAGCTCAATCAAAAACACATGCAAGGTTACGTTGTCCTAACTCACTCTTTACTATTGTATTGCTTGAGTATTCACTGAGTTTACACAATCTTCTGACTTGAGCGTCAGAGAATCTTCACAGGTGGCACCACCATTCGCCCTCTCTCAACGCGAATCGTTGGTGTGAAGGATCTCCAGGACAACAAGACCGGTTTCTCCCACAGAGAGGTCGGACTACCACACCAGATACCCACTGTACCGGTGTGCAAACCCTAGAACACCTGAACTCTTGTGGCTGGTCCCACACCGGATCCTAGACCCCGGTTCAGACCAGTTCATTGGCACGCCCAGTGGGACTCGTTAGAGTTATTCCCACTTTTCGTAGAAGTTTGGTGGTCAGGATGGAAAGTGATGGACGTGATTTCATTGAGGGTCGTGTAGAGGATGTGACCCACCAGCAGACTGGAAGGAGGCTAGTCTTCGAGTCTCCTGTTACCAACACCCGAAGGATGGTGCAAGTGCCAACCCTTGACCCTCGTGATGAGGTTATCAGACAGCTCAGGGAGGAGTTGATGGAGTTAAGGCGGGAGAAGAGAGGAGCTAGGGACAGGGTAACGTCCCACACAGAGGAGGCTCACCATGCATCAGCGAGGGAAAGATCTACAACCCTCCAGTACTCTAAAATTCTTACGTATGAGGAGAGAGAGCAAACCCAAGACTCTGGTGATAGAGTCAGTACTAGGAGAAAGGAGCAGGTTGTGGTGACTTCTGGGACTTACAGACTCAGCGTTCCTTTCTCAAGGAGGTTCATGAGTATTGTCATCCCAAAACACTTACAAACGACTCAACCACTGTCGATCGGCAAGTATAATGGAGAAACCGACCCTACCAAGCACTTGGATGCTTATGTGTATGAAGCTATGTACTTGGGAGCTGATGAAGACGTCATGTGTAGGATGTTCCCAAGAACGTTGATAGAGGAGGCTCTTAGCTGGTTCAAGAGCTTGCCCTCGGGTTCCATAGACTCTTGGGAGGAAATGACAGCTGCGTTTGAAAGCCATTTTGTCATCTCCAGGGACATCCCAAGAACATCTCACACCTTGGCCCAGATAAGGCAAGGAGAGACTGAAACTCTTAAGGAGTTCTTGAAGAGGTTTTACAAGGAGGCTGCTTTGGTCCCCAACCTCACGGAGGCCATACAGCTCCATATTGTGGTGGAAGCTTTGCAACCTAGATCCGCATTTGCTTTATCTTTGGCGAAAAGCCCCCCAACAACTTTCGAGGAGTTTCGAAAGAAAGCTTCCAAGTACGTGGGCATAGAAATACATCTGGAAGCCACAGCAGCTAGAATAAAGCCCCTGTACCCCCTCAGCAGTCGTGAAGAGAGAAGGAGAGGGTCAGGCCAGAAAAGCACGTTTTCAGAGAGGACTTCGCAAGTGTCCGACCTCATCAACGAGACAGGCGAGTCTTATCTTTCAGTAACTATGCTCCACTGAACGCCAGGCATTCCCAGATTATGAGGGAGGTTGGCTGGCCTACGCTCAGCGTTTTTGGTATAAGGAAGCCACCCCCAGTCAAAAGGATTGGTAGCCCAAGGAAGTATTACGCTTTTCATGAACAAACGGGTCATCATACAGACGAGTGCAAGGCACTGAAAAACACTATGGAGACCCTCATTAGAGAAGGAAAGTTGAAACAGTATCTGTTCAGGGAGAAGTCTTTGGATGAGCATAACAGAATGGACAAAAGGGGGAGAGATCCAAATGATGAGAGTGATAATAGTCGTAACCCAACAAGAAGATTTACTGCGGCTGAAAAGCAAAAAGGGGTGGTGATTGATGAAGGAGCCCAGCAGGACAACATGCCTCAGCAGCAGAGGTAGGGCAGGCGCGAGGTGATTGAGATGATAGCTGGAGGATTCGCAGGAAGAGGAGCATTGATTACAGCCCGAAAAAATCACCACAGGATGATTCTGTCTGTCCAGGGCAAAGCAAGAGATAACCGCCCTTTTCAGGGACGGTGTGGCAGCCCCAATGGTGTCATTCACTGACGATGACTTTGGCCCAACGATCCCAGGAGGGGACGACGCAGTGGTGATCATTGCTGTAATTGCCAACAAAGACGTGAAAAGGATCCTCATTGACCAGGGAAGTTCTTGTAATGTAATTTTTTATAACTGTTTCAAAAGAATGGGTTTTAATGATGCAGATCTACAGCCTTACACGCAAGAGCTCACAACGTTTAATGGGGCCAAGTAACCCACTAAGGGGTACCTCGACACCCTGATTTCTTTTGAAGGAGAGCCCGGCGCGAGGACGGTTAAGTCAAGAATTCTGGTGATCGATGTGGAATCCCCCTACAATGGGATTATAGGCCATCCTACCCTGAATGCAATGGAAGCAATTGTGTCCACTCCTCACCTCCTGATCAAATTCATTGATAAGGATAACGATGTGTCTTCCCTCCGCGGTGATCAGGAAATGGCTCGGTACTGTTACAACCTGAGCCTCAACATGGTTAAATTAGAAGCATTCAATAAGAAGAGGAAGGTGAATGATGGAGGAACAGCGGCTGGGTCTGTCAGTCTGATTGATCTGGACCCCAGAGTGGAATTGAAAATTGACCCTCTCAACCCTTCAAAGCCCACGCCGGATGGTGGTTCCAGGGACGTCGTATTAGGGGATTCCCCAGAAAAGGTCACGCACATTAATGATAATCTGGAGGCAGGCATGGAGCAGCGTTTGTTAGCTCTCTTGCAGGAATTTAAGGACCTTTTCGCATGGACTGCAGTAGACATGCCTGGGATGGACCCTGATTTTTGTTGTCACAAACTCGCTGTGTACCCCGAAACTAGACCGGTGGCCCAGAAGAAGAGGAGGTTGGGCGGAGAAGCAAAAGGCAGCGTGTGAACAGACTGAGGAGTTGTTGAAAGCTGGTTTTATAAAGGAGATCCGTTACCCATCTTGGCTTTCCAACGTTGTCATGGTGCAGAAAGCCAACGGCAAGTGGAGGATGTGCACAGATTATGTGGACCTCAACCGGTGTTGCCCCAAGGATCCGTATCCTCTCCCAAATATTGATCGTATGGTGGACGATTCCTCTGGTTATCAGTACCTCAGTTTCATGGATGCTTATTCAAGGTACAACCAGATTCCGATGTGGGAGGGAGATCAAGAGAAGACGGCCTTTGTCAATGACCGCGGTGTTTTCTACTACACCGTCATGCCATTTGGGTTGAAGAACACCGGCGCTACCTACCAGCGCATGATCAATAAAGTGTTCGAGGGAATGCACACTAAGCTGGTAGAAGTATACATCGATGATATTATCGCAAAGACTCCTGCTGGAGGAGATCACATTGAAGACTTGCGCCAAGTTTTTACTCGATTGCGACAGTACAATATGAGGCTAAGCCCATTGAAGTGTACTTTTGCAGTCCCAGCTGGGAAGTTTCTGGGTTTCATGTTAACCCAACGGGGTATCGAGGCCAACCCTGGGAAATGTCAAGCAATTCTGGGCATGCAGAGTCCTAAGAATCTGAGGGAGGTCCAATCGTTGAATGGGAAAGTGGCCGCTCTAGCTCGATTCATGCCCAAGATGGCGCACAGATCCCTTCCCCTGTATAAGGCACTGAAGAAGCACAAGAGTTTTGAATGGGGAGAAGAGCAGGAGCAAACTTTTCAGCAGCTCAAGGCCGTACTTTCAAGTCTACCAATATTGGTGAAGCCTGACCCTGGTGAGAATCTGATCTTATACTTGGCAATTTCTGATGAGGCCCTGGGCGTGGCTCTAGTTAAAGAAACCCCAGAGGGCCAGAGACCGGTGTATTTTACCAGCAAGACGTTCCAGGGGGCGGAAGGAAGGTATCAGAAGATAGAGAAGGCCGCCCTAGCAGTGGTGTGGGCTTCACGACGGTTGAGGCCATATTTTCATGCGCACCCAATACTGGTGAGAACGGATCTGCCCCTCCGTTCAGTGCTTAGCAAACCGGATCTTGCTGGAAGAATGATTAAGTGGTCCATAGAGCTGTCTGAATTCGAAATTTCTTATGAGCCTCGAGGCGCCATCAAAGCTCAAGTACTGGCAGATTTTGTAGTGGAGATAACGGGATCGGATCCAGCCATACCTCGGGCACATTGGACCATTTATGTGGATGGATCGTCGAATAGTAAAGGCTGTGGAGCAGGCGTTGTGGTGGAAAGTGATGATAGTGTGCACTTAGAGATTTCCCTCTGGTTTAACTTCAAGATTTCCAATAATCAGGCTGAATATGAAGCATGTTTGGCCGGCCTCCGAGCGGCGATTGACATCGGAGCGTCAGCAGTTACACTGTGCAGCGATTCACAGCTGGTGATTTTGCAAATCCAGGGGGAATATCAAGTCAGGGAGCCGCAACTTCAACTTTATTTGAATTGTGTGAATGAATTGAAGGGGAGATTCGACGTTCTAGAGTTCAAGCATGTTCCAAGAGAGGAAAATACCAAAGCGGACATCTTGTCAAGGCTCGCAACCTGGTAGCACAACAACGGTGGTTCAAAGTACTCTGACATCACCTAGCATCCCTCTGTTCCCTTCTCTGAATGCTATAATGGTGAACTACCCTTACGAGAACTCTCGGGTCATACCCTATATCCGCTATCTAGCAGATGGACAACTCCCTACTGACGAGAAGGAGAGGAGACGAGTAAAAAGGGAGCTGCCCTACTTCACCATGGTTGACGGTGTTCTTTACAAGAGAGGATTCTCTGTCCCATACCTCCTGTGTTTGAGAGAAGACAAAGTGCAAGCAGTGTTGGAGGAGGTGCACGAGGGGCAATGTGGGCACCACGCTAGGGGTCGAAGCTTAATGAGAAAGGTCCTCAGGGCTGGATATTGGTGGCCCACGGTGAAGCAAGACTCGGCAGACTTTGTGAAGAAGTGTGATGCTTGTCAAAGATTCACCAACCTCCATCACACGCCGGCCCAGGACCTTTCTTCATCCGCTGTGCCCTGGCCGTTCTACCAGTGGGGGCTCGATATCCTGGGTCCATTCCCCACTGCGCCTGGAGGTATCAAATATTTGATTGTGGGGGTAGACTACTTCACCAAGTGGATTGAAGCTGAGCCAGTAGTGCATATTACGTCTGCGCGAACGAGGCGTTTCGTATATGAGAACATCATTGCTCGATTCGGTGTGCCAGGGCGGATTGTAACTGATAACGGCACCCAATTCACTGACAAAAAGTTCACAGACTTGCTTGAAGGACTGGGGATAATCCAGATCTTTTCATCTGTCGAGCACCCCCAGACGAATGGCCAAGCAGAAGTAGCCAATCGAGAGGTACTAAAGGGGCTAAAGAAGCGTCTTGGAGAAGCGAAGGGAAGTTGGACTGATCAACTATGCCATGTCCTCTGGGCATACCGTACCACACCGCACTCCTCCACTAATGAATCCCCATACCGGTTGACCTATGGGGTTGATGCAATGATCCCAGTTGAGTTACAAACCAAATCTGCTCGAGAAGAATATTTCTCAGCTGAGGACAATAATGCCAATCTGGCATCAGAGCTGGACGTTCTCCACGAGTTAAGGGAAGGAGCTTTTGTTAGAGACCAGGCAATAAAGGCGAAGGCGGCCCTCCGATATAACAAGCGTGTCCAGTACAGAGCGTTCAACACCGGAGATCTTGTTCTGAGGAAGGCAAGTGTGGGGAATAAATTTGCACATCAGGGAAAACTAGCGCCGACGTGGGAAGGCCCCTACAGAGTTTCTGAGGTGACTAGAAAAGGATTATACCGGGTGGAGGAACTTGATGGGACTCCAATCCGTAACAAATGGAACACCCAGAACTTACGCGTTTATTACAGCTAGTTGGTAAGACGACATGTACTCTTTTTCCTTACTTGAGTTTTTTCCCATTGGGTTTTCTCAAGAAGGTTTTAACGAGGCATGACCCCAACTACGCTTTCTTTGTAATGTTCTTTCAATCTTAATGAGAATGCAGTTCGTAACCCTATCACTCTCACTTTTTCGAATGTTGTGATTTATAGCTATAGTCTACTACGCATTTTTCCCCAGGACGGATGATCTTGATCACCTGTTCTGTGATTCGACGATACAACTCCTGGCGTGGACAATTCCCATCATTATCCTGATGATGGAAGTCTTTGAAGACTCAATCCGTACTCTTATGATTGAGATGAAGACCCTCAGGATGGATGATCTCAATCACCAAATTCTGTGTATTGACGATGTAACTCCTCGAGAGCAACATGGGTTGTAGGGCTGGTCCTTTCTTAAGGCCACAAACTGAACTCCATTCGAATACAATATGGGTTGTAGGGCTGGTCCTTTCTTAAGGCCACAAACCGAACCCCATTCGAATACAACATGGGTTGTAGGGCTGGTCCTTTCTTAAGGCCACAAACTGAACCCCATTCGAATACAACATGGGTTCTAGGGCTGGTCCTTTCTTAAGGCCACAAACCGAACCCCATTCGAATACAACATGGGTTGTAGGGCTGGTCCTTTCTTAAGGCCACAAACCAAACCCCATTCGAATACAACATGGGTTGTAGGGTTGGTCCTTTCTTAAGGCCACAAACTGAACCTTGTTCGAATACAACATGGGTTGTAGGGCTGGTCCTTTCTTAAGGCCACAAACCGAACCCCGTTCAAATACAACATGGGTTGTAGGGCTGGTCCTTCCTCAAGGCCACAAACCGAACCCCATGTTGAAGGCCCAGATTGTAGGATTGCACCGAACTCTGGGTACGGTTAGTAGGAACGAACTGAATACCGGATGAAGGTTTGGATTGTAGGATTACACCGAACTCCAAGTATGGTTAGTAGGATCAAACCGAACACCGTGCGAAGACTTGAGTTGTAGGATTAAACCGAACCTCAAAAGAAAGGTGTAAAACTTAACCCTTTTCAAGGCTGTACCAAACTCCGAGTATAATGTCCGTCCTCAACAAGCATTCATTATAGAGCAACTGAACGTTAATATAGCCGTTCTACGTCTTCGAGGTCGGATGAACTTTTCAAACTTTCAAAAAGGTTAAAGGTATTTTTTACAACGAAATTTCCCTTCCTGAACTATTCATACTTGGGGACAGGGCACACTTTAACTTGTTTGTTGTTTGTCTGCTACGATTTATATTATCTTAATCCGGTGTGATAAATACGCTTTAAACAGCAATGTAGCCACATAGAGCGGATTTACAAAGCATCGAAAAGAATTAAGTATTATGTATACCACTAACTTATCTAACAATCACATACTTGACACAAGCAGTTGAAGAGAAGTAAAAGTAAATTTTATTGCCAGAAATAAGAAATCATGCAGGTCTCAAAGTAGTTAAAGCTGGAGCTGATCCCAGTACACAGCTATAAATGAAAGTATAAATTAAGGAGCAGGTGGTTGATCCTCCGACGCGGGCACTTCCGTCCTCTCCCCTTCGGTCCTTTCAGTCTGAGCCCTATCCACTCCGGCCTCTGCTCTAGTTTGAGCACCTTCTTGTGTCTCAGCTTCAGGGCCAGGAGTGGACGGTGTTGGCTCCATACTTTGACCCTTCGGAAGTAGAGGCAGTTCATAAAGAGCCTCGCGAGGATCCTGGTGCGAGCCGTCCTTCTTCACTTCGACAAGTTTTCCCCCATGAAATTCATAGAACGGGTCCAACCCGTACAAGTTAAGCCTCACATCGGGGTTGCGATAAAAAACTTGACGAAGTGCCAGGCCGAAGGATTCGTAAGCCACATTTTTGCATATCTCCAAGGCTTTGGCAGCCTTGGCCTTAGCAGCAGACAATTTCTTCTGAAGCTTGGCAAAATCCTCCTCTGATGGCCCAGTGCTCGTACTCCCCTTCCTCAGCTCTTCAATTTGGGCCTGCATCTCCTTCCGAAGGACCTCCCACTCTCCAAGGCTCTTGTGCCCGTCCTCCATTACTTTGAGATCGTCGGCAAGCTTGGCCGATCTCTTCTTCTCTAATTGCAGCTCTTCCTCAAGCAGGGGGATGGACTTATTTTGTTGTTGAAGCTCATTGACTTGCCGTTCTAAAGCCTTGTTAGTGAAGTGAAGCTGACTTATTTCTTCAGTCTTCTTTTGCAGCATCTCCTTGGCCTTAGTCAATTCATTCCGCACCCCTCTGTGAGTTTCAGCCTGCTTGGTCGCCCAGGCCTCCCTAACGGCGACATCGGCCTCGAGCTTCTCAACCTGTTCCATATAATCCTCCTTTTCGCTCAAGGATTCTAAGAGGTCGGACAGCTCATCTAGCTGCCAACGACCGGCCTTGCAAGCACCTCAAACTTCAGCAGCATCGAGGGAAGGGCAGAGACAATACCTTGCCTTTGGAAGAGTTGGGGGAGCAGATCCTCAGAACCAGAGATAGGGTGAGAGAAAGGACTCACTTGGAGGATCGAAAACTAGAGTTGGACCGCTCCCAGAGTCCGGATCAGAAGGGGTATGTGAAGGGGGAGCAGAAGAGTCAAGGACGGGCTTTTTCCCCTTGTCCTTTGTCAGCCCAGTCTCCTCCAGCGTCCTCTGACGTTTCTTTGAGGGGTCACCAGAGGGAGGCTTCTCCAGGTCCGCCGTCTTGACCAGGTGCCTCTTCTTCTTCTTCTTTTCTGGGACGGCCTCCTCATCGTCCTGCCCAGTGGCCTCTGTTTGTTTCTCTATTTCTTCCTTATCTAGGAGAGGAACCTCATCTCCCACTGCAGAAGTCAGAGGAATAGTTGGAGCCTTAGTGGCGTTCCTCTTCGCTTGAATCTCATTCTCCTCGGAGGAGGAATCATCATCAGCCATCATGGTCCTTAGAGACAACATTTCCGGGCAGGTTTTTTCGATTTGTTCTGCAAAATAAGAAAAATTGAGTTAACATATGAGAAGAAAATAATCAGAACGGAATAAATGTATAGCATAACCACAACAGAAATGGATATTACGGAGGTAAGTAGTGCGGACATCGCCATCCGCTAGGAGGAGCCTGCAAGAAAATCCTTTGAGGGTCTTAGAGGCCGTCTGTATGGCGCTCAGAACCTCAACAGAGTGGGAAGAAAGCTCACTCTCATCAGTGTAGTAAGCACGACTCAGCAGTAGAAAGTGCTCGTGCGTCCAACTGAGAGGAAATTTGGTAAATCCTTCCTTGTTGCGCCAGAAGACCGGCTTGTTGGGTTGAATCCGGACCCGCGTATAATAATGTTTGAAAGAACGTCCATCCACCTTAGCGGATTCAGTGTAGGACTTGAAGCTTACTATCCTTGGGTCACAACGGAGTGTTATGAACCCAAGGCCGCCCTTCTTGTTAGCACGGCGGACCACCTGGCAGTAATAGAATAATTTGGCCACGGTGGCAGTGAAGTTGAAGTGCTCTCCCAGAATTTCAAGAGCACGGACCAGGCCCTAGCCGTTGGGGTGTAGTTGAGTTGGAGCGCAGTCAAGGAAACGCAGGACGGCCATCTGAAATTCCGTCATGGGGAAGCGCACCCCCAGCTTCTGAAATACGAAGTCGTACATGAAGACCGACCTCTCATAAGGGACGATGTGGCAAACTCTCTCGGATGGACGGGGTGCAAGAGCAACATAACGCCCTCTATACTTCTTATCTGAGTAAATCTTGCAGCGGAGAGTGACGGGGCGCTCTTCTTCGCTTGCATGATGAGAGGAGATCTCCAAAAATTCCTCCTCAACCCAGCAATACAGCTTCTCCCTATTCAGTTTCTCCCAATTCAGCCGGTGTGCCACGACGTTGACACACCTTTCAGTAGTACAGAGAATCATTATTTTACCAGACCCAGGGACCTCCATTACTCGTATGTGCTGTGGTAGAAAGCAACATCGTCAGAGAGATAACCTTCATTACTTGACCCTTCATCAGAGCTGCTGGTAGCCCTCGAGTCAAGGGGAACCTCAGAGCGGTGGTGATCAGAAGACGCTCGTGAGGTAGAGGTTTCAACTCTCTCTGAGCGACGAGGCCCAGCCACAGGAAGGTTCACTGGGATCCTTCCTCCACGGCGGCTAGAGGGGGCACGAGAGCTCAGACTCCCCCTGTTTGAGGTACTAGCGTTGCCTGTTCTAGGGCGCATATTGGAAGTAAAATGAACGAAATTGTAGGGAGGTAAAGGAAAGGGAGGTTACCTAAAAGAGAGAGGAACTTTGTGAAGGTTGAAGGCAGCAAAGAAATCTCCAGAAATTTGAGCAGAGGTTCACTAAGCTTGAAGACAAAGATGAATTCCAAAACTCGTTAAGTCCCCCTTTTATAGGTAACGAAGAAGCACAGACGTTTACTTCAAAACGCAACCTTTTGACGTCAAACGACTCCGTCGTTTAGTAATGTTAAAGCGCAAAAATGGTAACGTTTCAGTAAATGTTTTTACAAAATGGGCCTTCTTCAGTTGAAATCCAGGCCCAATAAGCCCAACCGACGGTTACATCCCTGTAAAGTAATGGCTCGTGCGTAAAAGGGTGCATTTAATGTCCAATCATTTCAGACGCATTTAATGCGCCCCAACCACTCTTCGAATACCAAGGGTTTCGATTTCCAAAAACTCTTGGGATTTCCCTTATTATGATACGCTGTCTGAATCCGTTGTATATTGCACGAGAAGAGCGGTAACTCAAGTGGCAGAACGGATATTACAGAGTTTTCAGGAAGAATTTCCAGAACGTTCTACCGGCATCCAGACTTCTCAAAGGCTGTATAGCTCATATGAGCAACTTAACAGTCCCTCATACAAGCTAGGGGACAAATGATCCGGTCTGGGTACCGGTCCCCAAAGTTATGACGTCAGAATGATATCATGAGAGGGAAACCGGTGTCACAGTTCGGGCAGCGTCACATCGGATATTCGGTATCCCTCCATCCGCTTTTATCTCATCAGACGTTCTACTCATTCTCTCTACAACGGATACTTCACTCGTTCTCACTGAACGTCTATATAGTCGTTTGCCTCAGAATCACTGTGAGATAAGAGTTCCTTATAACTTATCAGCGAAGATACCCTACATAGCGGAATGTGTCAATGTCAACTGCCTTAGAGAGTAAGTACATCTGTCAGTGAAATATACGGAAAGGTGATTATCCCTCATCCCTATCACAGGATCGTACTCTGATAATTGACCTACCCCCCTGACACACTATGAGTACTGAGCCACCTTGATTGACACACTTCACACGCTATCAGAGCCAATGGGCCCACTTGTATCCAACGATTCATTTCCTACGTTCAACTATAAATAGCTCAATCAAAAACACATGCAAGGTTACGTTGTCCTAACTCACTCTTTACTATTGTAATGCTTGAGTATTCACTGAGTTTACACACTCTTCTGACTTGAGCGTCGGAGAATCTTCGCAGGTGGCACCACCATTCCCCCTCTCTCAACGCGAATTGTTGGTGTGAAGGATCTCCAGGACAACAAGACCGGTTTCTCCCACTGAGAGGCTGGACTACCACACCGGATACCCACTGTACCGGTGTGCAAACCCTAGAACACCTGAACTCTTATGGCTGGTCCCACACCGGATCCTAAACCCCGGTTCAGACCAGTTCACCAATAATACCAAGAATCAAACTAGTGAAGTGCATTCTCCAAAATAGGTAATTAGAAATTTTTTTTATAAAATACTATTAATATTATATTATTATTTTTAAAATAAAATATTATATAACCCGCTGTGTCAACCCGTCCCGCCTTGCCAAAAACCCACAAAAATATAGGGCAGGACAAACCAATTTTGAACCCATCGCGAAATAAATTTGATCAACTTACTCCGCCCCGTTTTAGATGGGTTGACGGGCGGCTCATCGGGCTCGCCCCGCTTTAACATCCCTAATCCTTCTTAGTATGAAAATGGAATTAATATCAAAGAATAAGTTGCACTTTTATAGATGAGATCTCTTCCAATACCTCATACACATAATCCCTTGCATGGGATTTTGCAATGATGCAATATGACAATAATATGTTGGCTTATAAGCCTATTTCTCCTTTTATTTCTTAATCGATTCTTATAAAGCCTTTGAAATATGGAAAAATTTTAATGAAAGATTGTTATATCGTGATATGTTTTGAATAACACCTCTCCATGAAGAGGTTTATTTATGTAAGCAAGGAGAGTTATTACTCTCTTAATACACTATACAAAGATAGAACCACTTTGGAAGGAACTTGAGATATTGAAATCTTTGTCTATTTGTTCATGCCACATACCTTGAAATTATGGTGCCATTACATAATTTAAACCTACTAGAAAATGGATTATGTGATTTGATTTCTATAGGGACTTGATGAATAATTTTTCAGGTGCAACCATAGACCATGCTACTCAAACCCATCCCTTCGATTATTAGAGTATTTATTCTTGTTGTTAAGCAAGAAGAGAATTCAAAAATCAGGTTCCCAAGAAGAGTTCAATGTTTGCAAACAACTTTAATTCAACATGTCCTCTTTATTGTGGAAATTCTAGTCATGCAACTAGAGGGCATACAAAGAGGATTTAATAGGGGTGAAACATCAAGTTGTGTTGTTATTGTTGACAAAACAATCACATTAATGAAGGAATCCATAGGGCCTTGGCGCCTCAATAAGGTACAGGCTAAATATACCTTTCTCTAGAAGTCTGATGGGGTTTTTATTCCTAAACATTTGCAAATCACCCAAATTAGTAGGTACTCTAATGGAACTAACCTAGGCAAACACATAGATGCATATACATACAAGGCCATGTTTCTAGGTGTGAAGTTTAATGTCATGTGTTGGATGTTCCCTACAACTTTTATTGGAGAGTCTCTCAGTTGGTTCAAAGGCCTCCTCTTTGGCCCCATCAATTCATGGACTTACATGGTCGAGGCTTTTGAAGACCACTTTGTCATCTTTAAAGACATCCCAAAGACCTCTCACACCCTAGTTCAGATTAAGCAGGGTGAAAAAGAATTCTTAATGGATTTTCTAGAGCGGTTTTACAAGCAGGTCATTATGGTGTCAGATTTAACGAATGCCATCCAGCTTCACATCGCCATTGAAGCCCTATAGCCAAAATCCATATTTTCCTTTTCTTTAGCAAATGGACCCCCTTAAACTTTCAAAGAAATCCCAACGAAGGCAATCAAATATGTTGGGATTAAGATGCATTTGGAAGCTACAACGACCAAATATTCTCCCGCACCTACCTCGAACCCACAAGAAAATGTGAAGAAAAATTAAAATTTAAAGAAGACACCTCAAAAGGAAAGAGGTAGAGAAACCCAACCTGATAATAGGAGAAAAAAATTTTAGCTTTGATCACTATGCTCCCCTTAATACCAGACCTACTCAAGTTCTATGTGAGATCGTCTGGTAAATTTTTCTCATTTATGGCATCAGAAAATCGGAATCCCTCAAAAGGTTGGAAACCCCAGGAATTTTTGCAAGTTTCATGAACAGTTTGGTCACACGACAGACAAATGCCAACAACTAAAGGACATTGTCGAAGTCCTTATCAAAGAAGTAAAGTTGAAGTAATACCTTTACAAGAGTAAGCCCTACAAAGGATAACCAATCTTAAAACAGAATTAGTGACTAGTCTTCCGACGGTGACAACAACGGCCAATAATAACTCACTATGACTAAAATTTAGAAGGCCCATATAGTAGAGGTTATTAAAGTAAAGGATGATGTACCTCAGCCATCATTGAAAGGTAAAAGGGCAGTGATTGAATGAACATCTGAGAAAGATCACACTGGCTCAGAAAAGGAAGGATCCATATAATTTTAAGCATATTATTATATACAAATGGCTCTAGTCGGTATGCAATTGCTTGAAGAATAGTGAATGCAATCCGTGTATTATGCAATTTTTTCCCTTTCAAAATATTTTCAAGATGGTGTCACTCAAACCACCACCGACATCATAACTAGGAGAAAAACGTCCCGACAAGTGGCGATGATCAGTTATCTCTTTTAAGATTTCAAATCAGACCCTTAGGAGTGGCACCCCAGTCACCGATAACAATGATTGACTACTTGGCCCCAATGAGCGGTGATGATTGGTTATCTCTTTTGAGATCACGTACCAGACCCCAACAAGCGGAATAAGTAAAAAAATCCCCAATGAGTGGTGAGGATCGATTATCTCTTTTGAGATTTCATACCGGGCCCTCAAGAGTGGTATCCCAGTCACCGATAACGGTGATTGGCTACTTGATCCCAACAAGTGGTGAGGATCGGTTCTTTTATGAGATCGTACCATACCCCAACGAGCGGTGCAAGTAGAATACAATGCTCCAAGAGTGACACCCTAGTCACCGATCATGGTGATTGGCTACTAAGTCCCAACGAGTGGTAATGATTGGTTCTCTTATAAGACTTGCCTAATCACAATGTTGAAGGTGATGTTGGCAATAACTTTAAAGGTATACATTGCCTCATTTTAATATTTCCTCTCCTGGGCATGTTCCTCCTCCAAAGCCTTGATGTAAGCTTGAAGCTTTGGCGCTAAGCTGGCAGTTTTTTCAATTCCATCCTTATTAGCCAACAACCGACCCCCTTCATCTTGTAAGACTTTCAACGCCTTTACTTACTTCAACTTGGACGCTTTCACTTTGTCCTTTAACTTTTGTAGGTCCTCCTTAGCCTTGGACCGGAGTGTCATTTCCTCTTCTAGGTTATTCCAAACAACTTTCTTCTCAGCCAGTGCCTTATTTATCCTGTCAAAGTATTTATTAGCTTGAGCTACGTGGCATAAGCACAATTGAGAAAACGAATGACATTGGTTGCCTTAGCCATGTGCCATATAGCAGCCTAAAACGCTTCCTAAATCTACTCAACTATCAATCCCCTCTTCAACATGAATAGGGTGTCAAACTACAGTGTCCCAAATCCCTTGTACTCTAAGTACTCTAATAGTTGAGAGCGGGCAAAAATATTTTCTCCCCCCACCTCATCCTGCATAGCAGCACCAGGAGTCTCGGGCCTAAAAACCCTAACAGTGCCCATCCTGGCCTCTTTCAGGGTCTTTTGCCTTTTTGAATCCTTACGCATCGGCTCTTTCCTGAATCAGCGTTAAGTCTTTTTCTTTGAAAGCTCTGCTTGAACCTCTAGATTAAGCTAAAGGTCCTCCACTTTGTCAACTGCTATGTTGAACACCTTGGCTTGAAATCCTTGTCCCCCTGCTTCGGTTGGACATTTCTCTCATTTGGTCCGGGATTCCTTACATCCTTTAGAGCTTGAAGCTTTTCCAAAGCATCCAGCTTCACCATTTCCTCTACAAAAATAACTAATGTTAGCACATTGGTGATACATAAGAATAAGTAGTAAAATGTAAGAAATAAAATCATTGCTCAGGTATGTATCCTAGTGAGACGGTTCTCCTAGAAGCACCTTATAAGATATTTTGTTAAAATGGGAAAACTCTTACAGAGCATAAATGACTTCCCCTGACGCTGGAGATAGTTCCTTTTCATCCACCGTGTAGGCCGCGCTAGATAGAAGGAAGTGCTCATACATCCAACTAGTGTAAAATTTTTGGCTGGAGTTAGAGTTCTCCCAAATGATGGGCTTCTCCGGCTTCACGTTCACATTAAAAAATGAGTGCTTGAAGCTGACCTTATTGATCTTTGTTGACTTTATGAAAGATTCAAATTTTGTTAAATTTGAGATACACTGGAGATTGATATAACTCAGTCCAAATCCTTTGTTGGCTCAACAGATGACACCGCAGTAGTAGAAGAACATGACCACCATCAATATGAAATGGAAGTACTCCCTGAGTACTTCCAAAGGCTTTACAAGTCCCTAGCCATTAGGGTGAAGTTGGCTTGGGGCGACGTCCAAAAATTTTAACACACCCATTTTGAAGTTGGTAAGGGGGAACCTTATTCTAATCTTTAAAAAAATCATTTCTTATATGTATATGACGTGTGATCCAGCATATGACATATCTGGTCTATCACAAGAGGCCAAACCATAATAACATAGTCCTTATATTCCTCGTCAGTATGAACTTCAAAGTCGGGGACTTCTTCATCATCCATAGAGGCAGAGTATTGAGAAGCAAAATTAAGAGGGTCATAGTGAACCCAGATATACCGATTCTTCACCTTTGAGGCGAGCTAGTTTATTTGATATGTCACCACATTAGTATGGACGAGGTCAGTGGTTACAACTTAAGGGGAGGCTAGTTCCAGAATGTCCATCGGATGCCATGGGGATTATTATATGTTAGAAAAAAAGAGACACAACTGTAAAAAGTCACATCGTTAGTATTATAATTTTGACACTACAATCAGACCCAAACAGGGTAGCTATTTCTGGATCCATAAAAGAACTCGATGACGTATCATACTTTCCTAATAGCTCACCTTGTTCTTGCTTAGATATCGTTTTAAATGGACGTCTAGCCCTCACTCCTTGAGCTGGGTGAATCTGGGTTTACACCACATACAGGTTACGCCAAGATGATGTAGACGGCCACGTCGGTGGAAATGATATCATTATCACTAACTCATCACTCGTGTTTTCTCCCATTACTTATTACTAGGTACAATATAAACAAATGGTAAAAGAATGAGGACATAATGGCTACTTGGCGAGAATACAAGTTGTTTTTCTAGTGAAAACCAATAAGCTATAACAAAATAATGTCGGCATACAAGTTTAGGATCGGAGTAGAGTTTCCACAATGGAAGCAAGGTGCTTTTAATGAGCAAACAAGTCCCCTTCTTATAGACAAGGATGGGGCCAATAGGCGAAACCTAAATGGGCGCATCGCTTCGCATTCCAAATGACAGGCCCATGGAAATGAAATGCCGCAGCCAACCAACATATGCCATGTGCCCATGCCCTTTCGTAAACAATTGCAACATGTCAACACCAGCCGATGCTTTAGGTCGTGCCTATTAAAAGGGCACCACATCAAACAAATAATAAAAATGCTAGTAATCAACTATTCTGTCATCAAGCTATAACTTAGCCCATTAAAACAACTCCTGAGTTACTTCAATAGACTAGGGGACAAATGATCTAGGCCTCATATTAGCCTAGATGACGCAACACCAAATTAGTCCCCAGGAAGTAAGTTGCTCTGTTTAAAGCACCTTACGACACTAATTAACCCCAACACAATCCCAATCCCCTGACTGAAGTGCCTTAGGATCGGAGTCAGGAGGAATCTGATAGATGTATTGGGGCATACCAATAACTAACCTGTAGAGGGTGTTAGAAATGTCTACAAAGGTGTCAGTTTTTCCCATAACTTATGGATCTGTACTGACACAACATCGTGTAGAACTTAACTGCCACCTAATTCTATAAATACTTTCCACTTATGACCCACCAAGGTACGTAAAAACATCTAACTCACGCTTGAGCTTCTATATTGTGTATCCGAATTGACTTGAGCATCGAAGTGTCCTTGTAGGTGGCATCATTTTTCGCCCATCAATATGACAGACTGTGTGATAACTAGAGAAGTAACATCAAGACTCCTTGTTCACCACTGGACTAAAAGATACAATACCGGATCCTTACTAGACCAGTGTAACATAGAAAAGAGAATAGATATGACACTGACACCGGTTATGTTATCCCCATACCAGATAGTTCAATATTCAACCTTATTTCTAATATGTGTTTGTGTTACCTTCAATCTTGACACAAGTAGATTCATCATCGTGTTTTATGTTTTTCTTGATGATTTCCCTATTTGATGGAAGTCTAAGAAATAATTCATTGTCTTATATGTTCCTCATCTAAAGTTGAGTATTGTATTGTAGCTTCTATCACTAATGAACTATAGTAGCTTCAAGTTACATGCCTTGGTCTTTGCATTCCATTCTCATCCCATATTTGTTCATACTCATATGAGAATCAATTTAACATTACATTGCCAAAAATCTAAGTTTCATAAAAGAACTAAATGTTAAAGGCGATTGTTTTTTTTTCCAACATCTTCAAGCTAGTCTACTTTAATTACTCCTTATATCTTCATCATTTAAGCCGAAAGATATATTCACTAAGATTCTCCATACACGACCATTTCATAATCTCTAACATATATAGTCAAACTAGGCAAGGTTATCCTACTTGGGAGTCTAGGTAGACTCGTTTATATCTTGTAGATTTAACTTGAGAGTTAATTTGTTGACTAACAAGAATCTATATCTTATTAAAATAATAAAAGTTATATACAAGGTTTTAAAAACCAGATCAGTGATCGAACCAGTGAAGGTACTGGTTTAAGGTTCATTGGTTCAACCGTGGTTAAACTGTGATCGAACCGGTTATAATAAAATATATATTTTTAATATAATATAATATATTTCTTGATATATTAACAATAAATTATATATAAATTAAGTTAATTAAGGATCATATTACATATTTTATAGAATTAAGAAATTATAATAAATAAAAATAATATGTAAATATTATATATAAGTTTTTTATTTATTTAAAAATATTTTTTAATAGATTTTTTAAAGAAATAACAAAAAAAACAATTTTAAACTCTGACCGGTTCAACCGGTTCTAAAATGGCTGATTTTTTCCTTGTCCGGACCGCTACCCTGACCGGTTCCCGGTCCAACGGGTCGAACCAACCAGTCTAGTCTGGTTTTCAAAACCATGCTTATATATGTCTAGCAAAACGAGTCATAAACACACAAAAGAAAACATTTAAACTTAAAATAACAAAATACCATAGTAATTAATACTAGTTAAAATACCAAAATTCCAAACACGAACCAAAGCTACTAAGGTCGATAGAAATGCAAGTAGATAACATTAACAACATGAATAGGAAACATTAGCAAATGTGCAACCAGACAAAGGGAAGAATGAAAAAACAAATGTGAAATAAAGCTTAGACCAAAATAGAAGCTATCAAGTAGCTACAAAAGAGGAAAAGACCTAAAAATTAGGATTTAGACACAGAACACAATTATTTCTATATTTTTTTAAAAAAAGTGAGTAACATTTCACTTGCGCAAGTTTGGTTTCAAACTCAATTACTGGGTTTGGACCGACGATGGCAAGGTGAAATTTATAAGAGTTGTCATATTCCAAGTCGTGGATAACTTTGACCTGTTTAAGGGCAATGTTTAGCAAAAACTTACTAATGTTGTGGAACCACATCGCATGCAAAACGAGAAAGAGATACTAACAAAATTAATTTATAATCATTTTTATCTCTTTTTTAATATTTAACATATTTTTTAGATGGTCGATGAAGGAGATGATTGTCAACGGGACATTACTAAGGGGAAGCTCCTGACAGTTTGTGGGAAAAATAAGAAAATAAATCGACTAGGTGATTTACGTGTGTGCATAAATCAACTGGTTACTAATTGAGACAAGTGTTTTAAGCCTGTCATCTAGATGATGTGGACACTAAAATGGATGAGGCCTTCCCTTGTAGACACTAATTAAAAGCTAGTTGAGAGCTCTAAGTTCGGCTCTGATGATGGTGGTGGCCAGGAGCGGTAGCAGGATTACCTCCAACAACAGGATGTTGCTGATGTTGAAGTTGGGGATCTGGGTGCTGGTACTTTACCCTTTAGATGTTTTGAGGTCCATGTTCATGATAGACCTCTTAGCAAAGGACACCTCTAAGAAGATCATTTTTACCCCTCTATTGAGGGGTAAGTACTTTTTATTTAAGTTGATGTCTTTTTGAATTTAATATTTTATATACTTTTTTACTTTTAAGACTAACAAATATTTATTTTGAAGTGGTACCTTCATAACGAAGAATGAAGGTACTACAAAACTAAGACATGCAATTCAATTGCATTTCCATGGACCATGAATGAACTACATGTCCATTTCATCCGATGCGATCGAGCAATGATGGAGGAAGTGGTTGGTAAGTTATTTTTATTTGTTATTTGTTATTGTTTATAATGTTTATAATGTCTTTTAGTGTTTTATATATTGCGTGTCAATTGTAGGAGTCTATGACTTCTATGTCTGGACACAAGGATGCGATGAAAGCCATGTTCCCGAGGGTGAGATAAACATGCCCCGGTGATATCCTGGGGAAGGCCTATAGATAGGGTCAGAATCGTCAAACCCCTACCTATCCCTCATGGATCAGAGAGGAGGCATGGGCTGGGCTTATAGTAAAATGAGCTAAGCCTAAATATTAGGTGATCAGGAATGCAATAGGTGCAATTAGAGTAATGCCACAGGTGGAGTGCTGAACACCTTAGATAGTAGGCCATATGTTGACATTTCCTAATTGTTGGTAAGTAATAAGCAATTTATTAAATTGTTTATCTGTTTTATAGTATGAATTTAATAAATTTAAGTTGTTTAATTATTTTTTATAGAAGAAGATATGTGGGCACCCCATCACCCCAGCTGAGATATTTATGATGACTCAACGGAAACACTTAAGCACAGGGACTTCACTGATGAATGCTTGCGTTATAGGATAGTAAGTTGCAGTCAACATATTAATTCCATCTCAAATTTATGTGCATTAAATATTCATGTTGTTTAATGTATATATTAATGCGAAGGATGAGTATAATAGACATCCAACTGGGCTTGAGGCTAGAAGCGAGCCTCTTGATCTAGCTATTTGGATGAACCTCGGGATTAGTGTTGTTAGTGAGAGGCACAATGATTGCCTTTATGGTTCGACTTCCTTAGCCTCGAACGTTCGTCAGGGTCTTCCTCGATGACACAACCTCTTTTCTCTACACCAACGCTTCATCAACACACAAACTCGAATGTGGCACAACTATAGACTGAGTTTGAGGCCAAAGGCAAGTTGATGCAATATAATCGGTTGTAGGCCCAATTTGACCAGATGCAGGGCTAGATGGGCAACATTCTACAAGCACAACACAGAGGGTTGTCTAAGGCTAGCAATTAGCCTTATAATGTTGCACTGGATGAACAGTCTATGTTTGAGGAAAAGGAGCCATGCCCATGCTAACACCATTGTTGTCCCTATTGTTAGTGTCATCATTAGGCCTCGTCGCAACAACAACAGACTAAGCAGGCCCAGACCCAACAGTGCCCCCCCTAATCCAACATAGCCCTCACTAGACCAACAACAATTCCACCACCGTGATCACGACATTAAATTTTCTTTTTGTTTTATTTAAACAATATATATTATTGTTATTTCTTGTCATTTAGTGTATTTTTTAATTTCTCATGTATTATTAATAATAATAAATTAATTTTAAAAAAAGAGGAGTAATTTGACTGGAAATGGAACGTGGAACATAAAATCCCATATAACTTTGATATGAGACAAATTAACATAAAAAAACATGAGATATTTAATTTTAGCGTGAGACGTTTAAGATTTATACCCTAAATTCATTGATTGTCCTGGTGTATCGCCTATCCTTATTGTTTTTTTCTTGATGGGCGACTATCCTTATTCCTTAGTACTATGTAACTATTTCCAGCTATTTCTAGTTAGGCGTCTAGTCGTGTAAGTAAGCGAAACTTCCTAAAGAAAAATAGTATAAAGTCCAAAATACAAATTATTACAAATTCACTACAATCTATTAGATTTCCTAATTATATATATATTACGCTAAAAGATTATTGAGTTGTCGGTTTTTTTATTTCTTATCACTTTTCCCTGCAGAATGCAAATAGCATTTTCTTGTCTTGGCTACGCATCGCACCCTCCATTCCAATATAAAGAAATTATATTGTATGAAACACCCCACGGAAATAAAATCAATGTAGGTTTAAATCTCAATATTATACGAGCTTTAAACTCAAATTCGATTTATTGAAACAAAAAACATTTCTCAATATTTGTATTCTAAAAAAGATCTTATATATCATCTACATTAATGTTTTAAATGCATTTTTAATTATCGAATCATTATTAGTGCTGGAAAAAGAAAAGGAAACAAAACAAGCATAAGCAGAAACCTTCATTCCAATTAAAACATCAAAGAAAATAAACAAGTTCTGAATAGATTTATAAATTACCTAGAAAATCAATAACAAGTCTTCCATCTGAAGCTCGACCTGCTGGTTTCTTGAAGTAAGTCATTCCATAAGGACCAGAAGATGCGGGGAAGGCTGCATAAAAGCCACCGGTATCTGAATTTGAATCTCCAAAGTTGAAAATCGCCTCGAAATCACATTCGGCGCGACTCAGATCGATAAAACAGAGCAATACAACAGTGAGAATGAGCAAGAAATTGGTGGATGCTTTTGAACTCATTTTTGGGAGCTTAAACCGCAGTTGGGATGAAAGGATATGGTAACATTTTTCTTTTCTCTTGTTTATATTCGTAACCGCACTCCCTTTACAATAATGGAGGCCAACATTTGCTAATCATCCAACACGTGGCAGATGGGCCAATGTACATATTCCGGATAACCGTTAGTGTTGACAGATAATTGACACGAGACAGTATGTTGTGGACTGAGAAGAATTATTAGAACACTTAACTTACACTTTTTTAAAGAAAATTTCTCAATTCAATTCCAAAATGTTTATCTCTTTTACTGCTTTCAATCTTATATTCTTATCAATAATTGTAACCTCCTATTATTTTTATCACCTCTTTCAAAAAAGAATTAAATAAAAATATTTTGGGTGATATTAATAGTGTTTTACCGAATATATTGATATTTTTTAAACTATGTGAAATAATCTTAACATTTTGTACGAGGGTTAGAACAAATAAAACAATTAATGACAATCAAATACTCTCAGACCAAACACTAATAACATTAATAAAAATTTAATTTAAGATAAAGATAAAATAGGAAAGTAGATATAAAAATGTTGTAATAAAAAAAATTATTTATTTTTCTTAATCTCTGTGATTTAACCTTAAAATACAGATAAAAATGAATGGAGGAGTATTTATTATGTTATTTTTTTAATCATATCTTAGCCTAAAGTAGATTCTATTATGCATATTATATATAAAAAAGTAGTTTCTATTATAGGAATGGGTAAAAAGGTGGTAGTGTAATCGTGGCGTGTAGTGGTATTGTTGGCGTGAAATTAAAATATCCAAATAAAACTAGAGAGATATTATAGATGTTTCTAATTTTAAATATAAAGACCTTTTGAATGTCTTTATGATATCAATTAGTTGATGAGATGATGATATTTATTAAATCAAATTAGGATTAATTTTCCACCCTTAAATAAGAGTCAATATTAATGTGTTTTTATTGCCAATTAAGAATTTTGGTTGAGGGGAAATAGAGAAAGTAACAAATAATTTCAATGTTTACATATCATCAAGTTAGCTAATGAGTAGATAGTCTTTCAAGTTTCAAGTTGACAAGTTTTCAAGTTGTAATTAAATTTCTCCCCTGATTAGGTTAGACTGGACACATTTTTAAATCATTCATTTGTGCAGTTTTGAAGGCTCAACAATAATGGGGCATGTGGTATTGTGTGGTTAGAACACATGGTAACCTCTCATGTAATGGGAGGGGGTAACTCGTTTCAAGTTTCAGTTGCGCTATAAGACATAAAAAGGAAAGTTAGACTTAGAAGTAAGGGGAGAACAAATTTAGAAGGCTCTGTCATCCAAGGGAAACGCTTAAATGCCCATCCTCGCAATTAGTAGCAATTGGAAGGATCTAAGAGCAACAATTTGTCTCTCAACTTTAATTTTTTCTATATCTTATTTTACTACATTTTGGTTCTGTTTAGACCCCTTTGTTGCAGTTTTATTGCGTATGTATTTATGTTTTTTTATACTTTAAATTCTGATGTGTTTTTTCATCATTGTTTAAGTCATTTTCTCACATTACAGTTTACTTGATTTCTGTAACTTGATGATTATAAAATGTCTCAAGTGTGATTTGTAATATATTTTTGTTTTATGTAGCCACTGTATTTCTATATCATTTTAAGTTATTCATCCATTTATACATCTTCTTTCCTACTTCATTTCTATTCTCTACTTTAAATTTCATTTCTATTTAAAACTCTTAACACCATAAACTTATCAATTTAAAAGCTTAAAGAGAACTCCAATTCACGTCAAATTTCATCCCAAACAAATTGACATACCTAGTAGGGCATAATTTGAAATAATGTAACAAGAATCACAAAAATTAAACAGAACTTGAATTTTTTTATTCATTATATTTTTTTGCTATGTTAAACATGCATTGTACTTTTTATGCATATAATTTTTTTATTATTCATAGTTACCAATAGACCTGATATCCAGGGATGGTAATAGGTTAGGCCGCCATACACCCGACCTAACCTATTTAAGGCCTAATTTGATATAGCCTATTTAATATAAAGATTAGACAACAACTTTCTAAAATGCCTATTTTATTGAATAGGTCAGGTTTAGGCTTTTGAAAAAGTCTTTCTAACTTGTCAGACCGACCTTTTTAAACTATTATATATAGTTTTATAAAAAAAATATAATTTGTAATATATTATAATTTATAAGTACATATGATATTTTCTATGAATCATAGTTTATTAAATTAAATTTCATTAAATCATTTTTAATATGATAAATTGATAATTAAATGTATATTGTACTTAAGTTGGTAGGCTTATAGAGATAAATTGATTTGTTTAAAATAGACTCATTGATTTATTTAATATATGTTTATTTATATTTTCATTAATAATAACTTAAATTGGATTTTTATATAAGTTAACATGCTAAACCAAACTTTTAAATAGGCTAGATTATACTTAAAAATATGACCTATGTCAAACTATATGTCAAAAACATGCTTCAAACTTAAGTAACAAGCTAAACCCAAACCTTAAAAACGTAACTTGGTTTAATCTATTCTCATCCCTACTAACATATGTTACCATAACCAACCGCTACTAACCACATGTATTCACCTTTTTATGTTTTTCACTTGAAATATATTATTAACCAAATCGATATTTAAATTTATGTTTAGTTTTTATGATTTTCTGTTGGGTAGTACGGGTGTTGCTCACCCATAGTCGATGGTTGCTGATATTGGATTGGTAATTAACATTGATGATGGTTCAATTATTAGGATGACGAGGAGAAAGATGTGAGGTTGACATTTGATAGCTATGAAAATAAAAAAAAAAGGAGTTTTTGGCCAAAATGGTGCCCTTTTTAGAAATATTTGTGTTTTTGGTGTAGTAAAAATAATATTTGATGGTCTAGCCATGTGTCACGCATGTACTAATTTCGACAACTGCTTCAATGATACAATTAAAGAATGTTATAATATCTATACCATTTATATATTAAATATATATAATAATAAAAATTTCCTACAACAGAGGTCAAACTTGGAACCCTTCAAGCAATACAAGTCATGGTAACTAAACAACTGCTTCATTGATACAATTAAGGAATGTTATAATATCTATATTATTTATATATTAAATATATATAATTTAATACATATAAAACACGTTAATAGTATAATTTATAGTATATAATTTATATATTAAAACCATTAAAATAATTTATAATGTCTATATCATTTATATTTTAAATATATTATAATGTATGATATTATAAATTATTATAATTCATAATTTTAAATTATTTTAAATATACTACATTTTAATATAATTTAAATATAAATGATATAGATATTATAAATTATTTTAATAGTTTTAATATATAAATTATATATTATAAATTATAATATACACTATTAACGTGTTATATATATATATATTAAATTATATATATTATACATTTCAATATATATTATTAACTTGTTTTATATATATTAAATTATTTAATTTTTAATGTATAATTTATTTATATTTTATACTTTAATATATATTTTATATATTCAATATATAAATGATATAGATATTATAACATTTCTTAATTATATCAATGAAGCAGTTGTGTCAGTAGTTACTATGTTTTATTGTGTTTGAAGGATTTTAGGTTTAACCTTTGTTGCATGTAATTATTATTATTATTATTATATATATATATATATTTAATATATAAATGATATAGATATTATAACATTCGTTAGTTACATCAATGAAGTAGTTATCTTAATGGTTATTATGACTTGTTGTACTTGATGGATACTAGGTTCAATCCCTAATGCATATGAATTTTATTAATATTTACATGTCAGGTGAATGTAGCTTGGACATGTGGAAATTGACCAAATATTGTTTTTATTAGCCAAAAATACAAATATTTCTAAAAACAGCGCCATTTTGACAAAAACTCAAAAAAAAAATGATAAGAAAGTTAAAAGCGTTAATAAATGTAATGAAAAAAGAAAACCTTGCAAAAAGATATTAAAAAGTAATAAAAGAGCAAACCATGACTTTTAAAAAAAACACAAGAGAAGGAAATTATAATTTCCTAGATAAATCAACCATATTTATAACATTATACTGTCATTGCTTCTTTTTTTTACTTGGTAGAATTTCATTCCTTGTAAATGTTGAGAAATATCCGTATGAGCAACATGTTTTAATGATATCAAATCGATGAGCTAGTTCACAAAAAAAAAATGATATAATTTGAATTCTTAAGTATATTTGATTGAGTAACTTGAGTGTTACAAAATAATTCACAAAATTGATAATCTTTAACGTAGCATAGTGTTGTTGCGGAAGAATGTTATTGTTTTATTGATTGTTGTGTAAACTAAACTGAGTTTTAATTAATAAAAAAATAAATAAGTTTGTTAGTTTAACATAAGTTTAATTATTTTAAATCACATATAGAATTAATATTAATAATTAGATTTTTTTACAATTCTATTTCATAACTGATTACTAAATAGATATTATATGTTATTATTTATTGAGATTAATTTACCGACACTATTTATAAGATTTCCATGTTTAAATTAAATAATGTAATTAATGTTTTTTTACTCTTAACTTTCTAAATACTACCTCCGGTTCCAAATATAAGCAAATATACCTAACTTTACACATATTAAGAATAGTAGTTGGAGGTAGTTATTTGCATTAATGTTACCACATATTTGATTTAATTTTCTAAAATACCCTTAGTATCATTTATTACATAAAGAATTAGTGGCCTTTGAAATATATATGATGAAGACATATTTGGTAAACAAGCATTTAATGACATTGGGAAAGTCTAATTTTGCTTATATTAAGGGACCAAAAAATTCCACTAAAATTTGCTTATATTTGGAATCGGAGGTAGTATTATCTTTATTTCTAATTATTTGTGAAGAAAAAAAAAGATGAATTTATTTTTTTTTATCTACCTATGTAGTAGTTTAAGATAATAAATTTTTCATAAATACTCTTTTATCAATACATTGAAATAAATAAACAAAGAAAAAGTCTAAATATATAAATAAAATATTTATAAGAAATTAATCAATAATTAGCTCATTAGTCTCTGTAATTTCTTCTAGGAACAGTGGCATAATGAGAATGTCTCAAATATATACACTAAGAGAAAATCATATATTTCAATACAAATTTCTTCATAACAATGATGATACCATTCATATTATAGTGAGCATCCATGATAATCAATTCCTACGATATAGATTCCGCTGCACTATCCAGTTCACTGCCCTTCACAATTGACAGGCCATCAACTTCACTTAGCGTGGAAAATGAAGGAAGATGCGAAACATTAGGCAATTGAAGTGATGAAGAAGCAGTGCTCGAGCCAACTTCCTGTGGGCCTGTGTGTATTGAACCTTGCTGAATCTGAAGCTGCAATGCATACTCCAATCCCCACAACACATCAACCATGGGTGGCCTCTCACAACCATAATCTTGTAAGCATTTTTCAACTGTCTCACTAAATTTTCTTAGTGAGTTATGGTCTATTTTGCCCTTGATGGAAGGATCAATGATATCCTCCAGCATCCCTTTGCTTTTGCAAAACATTCCCCATTCAGGCAAATTCACCATCTCCCTTGGAAGCGAAGGGTCAATGACTGGTCTTGCACATAACACTTCCAAAAGAACTACCCCAAATGAATACACATCTGATTTTTCTGTTAGCTTTAGCAACTTGAAATACTCAGGATCAAGATATCCAAAAGTTCCTTTGACATCTGTGCTCACATATGATTCAAGATTAACAGGACCTGTTGTTGAAAGGCCAAAGTCTGCAACCTTAGCAACGTAGTTCTCATCAAGTAATATGTTAGTGGTCTTTACATCACGGTGAATGATTCCTCCAGTTACTCCTTTGTGAAGGTAATGAAGACCTCTTGCGGCTCCAATGCAAATCTCAAGCCTCTGCTTCCAAGACAAGCTTGGCAAATTTGTGTTGTACAAGTGGTCTCTTAGTGACCCTTTTTCCATGTATTCGTAGACCAATATCATCTCATGCCTTTCGTCACAATACCCAATTAAGGAAACAAGGTGTTTATGACGAATCTTAGACAAAATTAGGATCTCATTTTGAAATTCTGGAAGGCCTTGACCGGAGTTACCTGACCCTGTCTCGCTTCTTTTTACAGCCACTGTCATGGCATTTTTAAAAACTCCCTTGTAGACATTGCCAAAACCACCTTTGCCAATTATCATATTAGCATCAAAGTTGTTGGTCGCCAATTGAAGATCAAGTAAGGGAAGTTTCAGCCTAAGATCTACGTTTGGGTGATGGGAGCTTTGGATGGTTCCTTCGGTCAATCTGCTGCCAGAACTCCAAAGAATTGGATGTTTCCTGATTTTAAGATGCCAAAGAATCCCAACAACCACTAGCACAAAAATTAGGACTACAGGTCCAAGAACTGAACCTAGCAACACCGGAAGACGACGATTCTTGGATTCATCCTTGTCTGCGGGAACAGGACCCGATGAATCAATCAGTTTCATGATTTCTAGCCCATTTAAAAACGCATTCGGATTAGGAATAGAGTCTGACACAATAGGTGCTACGCTGATGTTCATAAGGCCAGAGTTATCAGAGTGAACCACAAAATCATAATAATAAGGGGCAGGCAACTGGTTTACTACAACTGTGTCATTATTTACCGGCATAACGAAGTTATTGTAAATGTACAGATCAAAGATTGTAAGTTCACGTTGCATATTCCAGAAGTCACAAAAGTGAAGCCGAACAAGATGATCTGTATTCTTGTCCACAGGAAGACCCCATGCTATGTTTAACAGGTTCGAATCCCCGCCAACATCAGAGATATTACTAATCTCTTTAGCAGTTCCGTAGACATCATTTGGCGCGATGTATCTATTTGAGTTTGGACCATCCCAGTCATCAGATACATAGTAATTTATTTGACCGTTGTAGACACTATTCTTTACGTTTCCAGGATTGCTGAGATAAATATCATCTGGTATCCAGTTTCTTAGTAAGCTATCTTTGTCCCTTGTCACATTTTGTCCACCAACATTAATTCGATGTTTCGTCTCCAACGCCCGAGAGAGCAAGCCTTTGTAAGGAGATGTTCCTCGACCCGCGCGATAAGTGAAACGCGAGACACCATCAGCGATGAAATAGAGGGGTAGTAGGAAGAGTTCAATAGCGTTCACAAACGCAAATGATGAAGGCAGAGGAGTGAAAGTGATTCTGAAATTGGGGTGAGTGATTTTCAAGAAAAACTCATTTACCGAAGCAGAGTTGTCATCAGTATTATTTATTGGATGGAAATTTTGCAACAGCCAGAAGCCAGGAACGGAAACGTTGAAGGAAGCTGAAGAAAGATTAGTTGGAGAAGAGAAAGCGAAGAAATGGAGGCGTACCATGTAGGTGGTGCCAGTAACACCTGTGTTGTCGATATTGAACTCATACCAAGACTCCTTTCCAAATATCCTTGCTGTTTCGTACAGAGGAGAGGGTAGTGATGACTCACTGAGTTCTGTCTCGCTGCGGCTAAATCTGGTTGCAGGGTAGTCAGAGTTAGATTCACCAATGTAAACCTTGCCATTTTCCTTAGCACTGCTATCTGCGCCACAATTGATGAAGTACTTATCTGGGACATTGTACCCGAGTGAGGGAAGCAGCGGTGACGAGAACTGAAGAAAAACAAGAAGCGGAAACAGAGAGTGTTGAATTCTATGGAGTAGAAGAGTTGTCATATATGGAAGAAGTAAAGTTTGAGGTTACTTTTAGCTATGATTATAGCATATCTCTGCAAACTAGGCAGAGGGGAGTTGAGTAAATATGGGACTCGGATAAGACGAAGACTTGGCCGGAAGTAAGTCGTCAGCTCTGTTTCCTTCTCAGCTAGTATATAACGCGTGCATTTTATGCAGCACGGTAAAATAGTATACATTATTTTTTTTGTTTTATTAAAAATTAAATTTGTGTTAAGATGCAGCAATGCATCTTGTTTAATCAAGTGAGGTAGTGCTGTTAATAATTAAGAGTCATTAATAAAAGAAAACTATTTGCAACTTTTTGTTAGATATAAAATATGATATGAAGTTTAGTTCTGACTAGCTAAAAATATATCATTACATAAAAATATAAAATGTATATATTTAAAAATAATCACTAAACATTAAAGACTATGAATGTTTTGCACGCCAAGATGACATATGCAGGACTTCTTGTTCCTATAGGAAAAAGACAAACGCAGACGCATGAGAAGAAAAAAGATTAGGGTTTGTTCCCCCGGGTTGAAGGGGGCCCACGACATCCTCTCTATTTCATTTTAGGCTAGAATCGGGGAATGATCAAACCCTTATCCAACCCTAGTAGGATACAGTTATCCCCTACATCACTATGGACCTGGGCCTAAGACACCGTATACCTCACTTTCTTCTTTGGCATAATGATTGTATAAATGGCTTCTAAGCCCTCCTATTATAGTTAAGTGACACATTTGACAGAGTAATAGTAATCCTAATTTCCTAGAGTAATTCTCTAGGATTTTCTATGTGATTATACTCTAATTATGACATATTTAATGTTTATTTCCTAGATGGTTGTAATGGTTGAAGAAAGCAATGGTAATTTGAACCATAGGGAGAAGAGTTTGTTGTTGGGAACCAAAATTCAAGTTCTGGAATAAATGTTCAAAAAGGAATATGTCATATGGGTTATGAAGATATTTGTAGTTTTTGACTCATAAAAGAAAGCTATTGGGTTTTACGAAAAGTATGCAAAGTTTAAAGGATTTGTAATTAGGAAAGATGTGTTAGGCCGTGATATACATGGTAATGTCATGACCTATATTGAAGCAAGAGACCTTTTGGAAATGCATAAGATTCTAATAGCTTTTTGCAAGTAAGTTATGCTTGGGTCCACAATTTACTAGCAATACTCAATTAGCTTCATATTGCTTTAACTATAAGGACCTACAACCAAAGCTTTGTTACCAACTTTGTCATGACCCAATTGCAGACCATGACCGGCACATAAGCTAAGATACACACGCAAGCCTACTCATAAATATCAATTACAAACCATAAATATGCCTTTAACATTTTGAGCATTACATTCTGTTGAAATTTTGAGAGTTTTCCTTGTAATTCCAACATCCCAATATAGTAATATCACCTATTATAATTCATATTAATATATAAAATTTAGTTGTAGTCATATCCATCTAATTATTAAGCTTGAACTGGTCTGAACCGGGGTCTAGAATCCGGTGTGGGACCAGCCACAAGTGTGCAGGTGTTTTAGGGTTTATACACCGGTACAGTAGGTATCCGGTATTGTAATCCAGCCTCTCAGTGGGAGAAACCGGTCTTGCTGTCCTGGAGATCCTGCACACTAGTGTTTCGCGTTGAAGGGGGCGAAAGGTGGTGCCACCTGCGAAGATTCTCCGACGCTCAAGTTAGAAGAGTGTGAGAACTCAAGCAATGCAATAGTAAAGATGTAAGATAGAACAACGTAACCTTGCATGTGTGTTGGAACATGCTATTTATAGTTGAACATAGGAAATGAATCGTTGGATGCAAGTGGGCCCCTTGGTTCTGATAGCGTGTGGAGTGTGTCAATCAAGGTGACTCAGTACTCAGAGTATGTCAGGTGGGTAGGTCAATTATCAGAGTACGATCCTGTGATAGGGATGGAGGATAATCACCTTTCCGCATATTTCGCTGACAGTTGTACTTACTCTCGGAGATAATTGACATAGACACATTCCGCTATGCAGGGTATCTTCATTGATAAGTTATAAGGAACTTTTATCTCATAGTGATCCTGAGGCAAACGGTTATACACGTCGTGGAAATGAGAACGGATAAGGTATCCGTCGTAGAGAGGACGGAAGAATCATTTAATGAAGCGAGGACGGATACAGTGACAACGGATGTCCGTTGTGGCATTGTCTTCCTGTGATACCGGATGCTCCTTTAAGAGGTCACCCTGACGTCATAACTTTGGGGACCGGTATCCAGACCGGATCAAAGCTAAATCCTAAAATATACATAAATCCACAAAGTTACAATATTTATCATAAGACCTCTAAAGTTACAACATAGTCCAAATAAGATATAAAATAAAGACCACCGGAACAATGAAGGCCTATCGATTGATCTAAAGGACCGTAATTCCTAGTAACCTATTGTAAGATCCCATACTTTTAATCTCCAATTTTAAGCTTTAAAATGGAAATCTCAATAGATTTTTCACAAAATATTTAATTCAATAATTCCTTCATCATCAAACATTCACTAAACTCTAAAGTAATCTTAAACAGTTTCATTATAGTGTTTTTAAAGCTTAAAATTCTATTTAAGAGCCAAGAAACCAGTTTAGAGAAAACAGAGGCCTGGCGCTACACACCATTCCCACGCTACGCGTCAACACTTTCGCAGTCCCAATGCTACGCACCAGCAAGACAGTAGCAGCAATGTTGTTGTCATGACATTTTAGGTCATTTGACCAACTTCCTAAGGGCCTATCTCACTCAATTCAGCTCCAAATCTTATCAAACTTTAGGGATACTACATTGCCCATATTTTGGATCTGCTGGCGCAGTCCGTTTCTCAAAATTCTAATCCAAACAAGAGTTATGCATAGAAATCCATTGAGACTAATTTAAGATCATTCACTCTCACTATTCAACTTAAAACCCTTGTTAGACACTAAGTCAATTTTCAAACTAGTTCTAATTATCCTTATGAATTTGTTGAGCAATTCCAAGGATATCGAATCCCATCCATTCTCCATTTTATATACTTACTTGCTTAATTTCCCTTTTTTAAACTCTTTACTTTTAATACTCAATAGCTTGATTTATTTGTGATATAACTTTCTACATAATTTCATATTATCAAACAATACAATTCTTGCCAACAATGCATGATTTCAATACTAAATGGCTCCATGCCATAAACATATATACACAAACAGTTTCTAGTCATGATGCATGAATAATATCTAATGGCTCAATGCCATATCACACATCAATTCTCATAAACCTAAATATATCATACATGCACATATACTAATGACTCAATGCCACTAATCACTATCTCATACAAAATCATCATCACACATATAACAACTATAGTTATAAACAACCACGCATACTCATATAATTACACATATTTGTCACTGTTCATCTACTATATCAATATATATATATATATATATATATATATATATACATCATATTTTACAAACTATCCTGGCATTGCTTTTGTGCTCACTTTCTACCGGTCTCCGTTGCATCTACAATCTCCCTTTGCTCATTCACTACAAGATAGTTGTAAGGGTTAGTATCTTGCAATAAATAACAAGACAAATGATTAGAAAGGAATAACATCGCCTGGAGGATTTCACACACCTCCTTCATATAATAACCCATCAAATCCTTATATCATACTAATAATTATTAGTTACATCTAAACATCATAATTACGTCATTTTTTAACATATTCATCTTCACAAACTAAGCTCAATATCACAATTTTATCATTATCAATTCTCCTATTTTAATTTTATAAACAACATCTAATATTGGAATATTAGAGAAACAGTCATCACCTGGAAGTCATAATCTGACATCCTGTGAATCCTTCGGTCCCCCGAGCCACACATAGCGGCTCTACCTGAAAGGATAAACCAAGCCTACACACCGGCTTCCCCACCTCAACCACTGGGCCTCTACCTGGACCACTGGGTAGCTCAATTGGATCTCTACATGGACCACCGGAACTAGAATAAGAGGGTCTACATACCGAATGAATATTAATCGCACATATCATGCATACAACATATATTTATCCATTATGTCAATCAATGTATAATTTTTAACATAACCTCTATCACTTTTGAATATCATCATCTAATTCATCATAAAACATAACTTTTATAATAACAGTCCTACATGATCATTACCCGTCATATTTTCATATTATAACATCACTTGAATCTCATAAACTTTAGTTTTATTACCATCCAATACTTCCTCAATATACCCTTTTCATTTTCCTATTACTGTCAACATTATTCTACAAATCTTATTCATCCAAATCATTATATAATATAATTATGTTCCAAACCATATATATATTTATATTCAAGTACAACACTTATACATATATATTGATATCCACATATATATAATTTCAAATTCATAATATGAAAACCTTGAAATTAAACTATTTACATACTAAAACACTTCCCTTACCTCACTTTCGTTGTTGTTTCTCTTATCTGCGAGAACCAACGCTCTGAACCACTAAAATCGTAAGAATTACAAAGGGATTTAGAGATTTAACCGCCATATTCTTAATCTATTTCAAGAAAGTACTAGTAAGCCAACTTTTAAAGCTTTATAGGCTTACTGCAACCAAAGCTAACGATTATCTCGAGGAACCCTGACTTCCATTAAGCTTTCGATACTCCGTTCACAACCTAAACAAAGCAGAACTTACTTCCATCACTTATTCTTTCACTTAAGAGCCTTAAAGAACCCTTTAATCGATTCAGAACCTCAAATTTCAAAGTTTTCTTGCATTCCAAAGAAACTCAATACTATAAAAGAATCCGTCTTAAAAACTAAAATTGGAAGGTTTCACACGTTTACCTTGAAATTTCCACTTCTAATCCGTAATTAATTTCAAAACTTACTCCCAATTAGCTTGAATTAGGATCTTGAGCCTTGAGAGATGAAAGAAAAGAGAGAAGGGTTCAAAACTCTATTTTTTACTTTGTTTTACGTTGCTGTTTTTGAACTTTAAATTTTAAATCACGAGGCTGACGCTACGCCCCAGCTCCCAATTTTTACCCTGACAAGTTAAAAACATAATTCCCCCTTTAATTCATTCTAAAATCACGCAATATTATATATTCTCCGATTATCATACTGTAAATTCATTTATACATTTATTTATTTCTTCTATATAAAAAAATACAGGGATGTTAGACCTATGTCCCAACAAAAGGTTAAACAATGAAAGGGTAAGTCGCACAAACTCAATGAGAGCATAAAACAAAGTGAATAGGAAGGAGAAACAAATAATCAAACGAGTGTTTCAAAAATTAACTTAGCTTAAAGATAATAACTAAGAGGAATTTATTTTATCAAAATAGTAACAATGAATCCAAAATGTACTTTCTTTCACAATTTAATTTATAGTCCATAAAATAAAGAATTTTCTAAAATTATTTCTTCAAATAAATTCAACCATAATGGTTACTTGTAAAGAATAATGTAAATTCTTGGAGGGGAAAAATCTCAACCCTTCAAAGCATCTCTTTGGGGGAGTGGATTTCAACCTAAAAAGGCTTCTTAATTTAGAGAGCAATCTCAACCCAAAGAAGCATCTTATAATTTGTCAAGGGCCCGTACACCCATTTTAAATTCAAATAGAAGTCAATAAGTTTATTCACCCAAAGGTTATTAAAGGGTCCGTTCACTCATATTTATCTTACACACAAGCCAATGGGTTTGTTCACCCAAAAGTTATCTAAAGGGTCCTTTCATCCATATCATATTTTCATTTACTAACCAATGAGTTTGTTCACCTAAAGGTTGTCAAAAGAGTTCATTCCTTAAGCATGCATATATTATATATTATGTGCACATAGGTTGTTAAATCATTTACTAATGATAAATGATGTTTAACACATAACCTATCATAAATTTCAATATAAAAAAGCATTTAACTAGATAATAATCATTTAATTAAAATTTCATAATCTCAAACAATTTATATCTCCCTTACAACCTAATTATTGTCTCATAAAGGTCACATTAATACATGTACTTTAGTAATTAAATAAATTCAAGTAAAATCAATAAATCTTAGAACTATTGACTTCAATAAAAATACAATAATAGATATTGACATAGTAATCAAACTTCATTATAATTTAAATTTATCTTATGAAAACTAAATTCATTAATATGAAACATGAAATTAGTAGCACGATATAAAAGTTTTTTCCTTATATAAAATAAATAATTTAAAAGAGTCATACATAAACTATCCACTCACAACAATGAAGACTTATTACATACTCCTAGAATCGCTCCAAAACGTCCATAATACCAAAATCCTACAAATTTGAGCACCACAACATATAATAAGACTTTACAAAATTACACTAACAAAGGAATCCTTATATATATATATATATATATATATATATATATATATATAATCTGAAAGTATATCTCCTCAGTAAGGAAAAATAATTAAGGAACCACCATCTTTAAAATTTTTGGTTATGGGTATACCTCAAGAGCTTCAATTTGTATTTTCTAAATACTAGAGCACTCACCTTACTTTTTAGGAAAAAGTCCTAAACTCCAAAACATACCATTGGGTTGTGAAAACACATAATAAAATTATTAGGACTCAAATATTGTTAGGGAATTCTACAGGATCAGACAGTAGAAACATATAGGATTCTCGTGGTCTTGTATACTTACGTGTTTCAAAGCATACACATATAAGAATTACATTTTTTTAAATCGTACCTTTTGTTGACAAAAAATGAGTTGGTCTTTGAAGCAATCTTAGTTTTATCCTTAGGATTCCATGCAAACACTCCCACCAAAAACTACATACCAGAATGCTAATTCGACAATGTGCAACCCTCACAACTATTAAAAGATGATATGTGTATATCTTGAGCAATTGTTTATAAGTATCACATGCTCTATTTTGATAAGCTCCAGCTTGAATTGATGAGCTCTTAATGATGATTAGGCCCCTAACTCATTCTAAATGAGTTAGGCTCAATAGTTTTATATCCAGTCCTAACTCTGGTGGGCTTACTCTATATATGTGACCCTACAAGTAAAATAATTGATCATGTTAATGATAAGCTATTTTATTATTAATATAAAATAAAAACTGTAACACCCTGGAGCCAACTTGTATATCCCAAGATAATTACCGTCACCATATAAAATCTCTTGGATAACTTATTTTTCGCCTGGTAATTATCAAGTGATTCATAACCTAATTCCAGAGGTTACTGATACAATATCAGAGTGTGAAACTTTTTACATAACTAACTTTATTTTATTATACATAATATCAGAGTCTCATACATATTATATTTTACAACAGACACCTAAATCTTATAAAATATAAAGATGTAAAGTACCAAACATAGCATACACATAATACAGCCATAGTAGTCACACAAGCAAGCATCAGCATGAAAAGCCTTCATAATTCATCCACATCAAGCATCATCCACTTTGTCACATGTCTTCCTGATTAACCACTAAAGGGTTATCACAAGTAACAGAAAGAGTGAGATAAAATATCAAATAAATAGAAATTAAATTAGAACATACACAATCACAAGTAGGATATTATGTGATGCAGATGCGAAACAAGTATTTTGTATTATATTTATATTAATATTTCTATTCTCTATATGAATGAAAATGCATGATGGATCCATTCTGGTGGGAACATCTGCAGTGATTTCCAACAATAACATTTTTACAGATATCCAACCGATACCGCGCCTCATAATGCAACACCAACATTAGATAACAACATCATAATATTAATAACAAGTGTTGCGGGACCCTCCTTAAGGACACACTACTTAGCCCTTAAGACGGTCGTGGTATAAAACCACCGCAGAGGTCTGTTGCTCAACAAAGCACGTTCCCTCACCGGGAACCCCCTCAAAGAACCCCCTGCGGATTCTTTAAACGGCCAATGCATATGATGCATGAACGCATTAAATTATCAAATTCATTTATATAATTAATTTTAACAATAAAATTATTATAACAATCAAATAAGCATACTTTATTTGTAATTCAAAGAATATGAAAACACATTTTCTATAATATTTATATCATAATTCAATCATATGGAAACACATTTTCCATAATATTTATATCATAATTAAACATATGAAAACATATTTTCCATAATATTTAATAATTCAAAGAATATGAAAACACATTTTCCATGTTATAGTAATTATTTAATATCATATTCTAAAGAGTATGGAAAACATATTTTCCATGATATAAAATTATACTACTAAAATAATTTAAAAACAAGAGTTTTCTCCCTTTAAATGTTTAAATAAACTTCTAAATTTAATTTAATTTAATTAATTATATTTATTTTATTTCAAAATAAAGTCTCTAGAATAATTAAAATCCAATAATAATAAAAATTCTGATTTTTTTAAAAAATCATTATTTTAAGTTTTTAATCATATTTATGAAAATGCCATTGGTCTTATTTACAAAAATGTCATCGTTCTAATTTATTTACAAAAATGTCACCGCTTCTGATTTATTTACAAAAATGTCACCGCTCATTTTTATTTACAAAAATGTCACCGCTTCCAGTTTTTAACACCGGTTGAAAATATCCGTTGTTAAAGGGTCTAATTCTGCAAAACGAAAACAACATCTCTGTTCTTGCTGTTTTTGCTATTTTTCTCATTTTAATTACAAAATTAAATATGCCAATTGATTTCAAATCATCATACAACATCAGAAACATATCATATATCAAATTCCAAACCAATTAGCATCAATTCCATAGTTTAATTCAAATTAAATTAAAATCTAACTATATGAGTTTCTAAACAATTAATAATTAAATAAGTAATTCTAACTTAATTTCTATGTATTTAATATTCTATCTCTTCTTTCTTACCTTAATTTTAGATTCCCAAACTTGGTTTGTGCTTAAGCTCCTTGTTTCTCCTTGAATCTTCAATTGAAAATAGTTTCTAGGATTTCAAAATTGAAGGCCTTAGAGTTATAGAAACAAAGGTTTGAAGGTTTGAATTAGAGGATAATGAAGGATGGAAGGATTTGGGTGATTTGAATTGAAGAGAACTAAAGTGAAATGTCCTTTATATAGGCAAAGAAAGGCGGTGGAATGAGGCGGTGGAGGAAGAAGGTAGAAGCCTCGAAGGAAATATCAGAGAAGATTTTTCTTCTCTTTTCATTTTCTTTTTCATTTTTTTCAAAATAACGGGTTCTTTAATAATTCTACATTTTATTGTCATATTTTATTTCCGTTTAGTCTCATTTTAAATCCGATTTATAAAATAAAAATATCCCTGTAACCGGAATAAAATTTCCTATTTTCTAAGATTTATTTCTTATTTTTCTAAGAAACTTAAATTTTTCACTACTCAAGTACCGATTCAAATTTAATTAAAAATTGGGCTGTTATAAAAACAACATCTAACAATACATCATTATATCCAAATATTATTTAATATCGACATAACCTATAAGTGATAAACATTTTTATATGTTTGTTCCCTTTGTCATGATATCCAATTTGGCCCAAGGCATGATCGTTGTCATCCTTGTATGACTCAATTCAATTTTTTTTATATTGAAGTAAACTTGAATAAATATTTAACATTCATTCTCTTTAGTATGACCATGCATTTCTTTAGTTTCACTTTACAAAGTGGCCCATATATATTACTTTCGTCATTAGGAGAGATAAATCTCATCTACATCACCCATATCCCTCTACATGATTTGTTTATTATCTAATTACAACTTTATGATCACCTTGTTATAGATGACATTTGATTGTATCTAAATAGCAAACTCTTCGTGTAAGAATCATAGTGACTTTAGGTCGAAGGACTACATATATCATTATCACATTAAGAACCGTTCATGAAACTCATGTAACGATTTACGTAATGTTCTCATGGTGGGTTCATCTAATACACTATTACTCTTAATATGTACCCTGTATAGACTTGATATCAATTATATTCTTGATCTGTAAGATCAGATCATCAGTACACTTACATACTAGTCTTTAATGTATTCTTATATCCCCATGTAAATACTTGACTAGGGACTTTAGGAATAATTCTTGTATGACCTATTATTTCAAGGATAAATAAGTTTAAAATAATATTAAAACTAAAAAGACTTATTTTATTAATAAGTATAAAATAGTACAACAAAAAGCATAATAACTCGTAGTGCATACATCAACAAATAATTTTTCCTGAATTTAAAATGAAAGCTATTAAGTGAAGAATTGATACACTTACCAAAGAAAATGAACTAAATGGGGGAGACAATGGAGAGGGGATAGAGACGCTTGAAGAAAAACGAGAAAGTAGGTGAGGTTCTAAACCTCAATTGTATCATACCCTTTTTCAAATTCTCGATTCCTTTTTTTACTTTTTAATAAAATGGTGTATTGGACCCTCATTCATTAAAGTTGTCATACATTCTAAAGTTTTTGAAGAGGAGAATGATATGGGGAAAAATAAAGAAGAAAAGAGAATGAATGAGCAAAAGGTAGTGGGTATATGTATTAGTTATGGTTTCCAACAGTAATACACTTAAATGGGCGGTTTAAAATTATAAATATTGATTTTGCTTGACTAGGGTTAGTTCACATAATATTCTATGAACATATTTCATCCTTACCAAAATATATATACTAGTTTGGGGTGTGATGCAAGAAAAAAGAAACTTTTAGGGAGGGATGTAATATTATGAAACTTGAAGGATGGTCTTGATAATTTACCCTAATTAAAAATATTAATTTGGTCATTTTTTAAACCTTAAATTTGGTTCAAAGTTTAAATAATTTTATGTGAGTGAAGGGACTTGACATTCTAGTTTCTTCTATATTAATTATCTTTACCTTCAATGTTACTCATTTGGCTCATAGTATTTTGCTTCCTTATTATTACTCATGTTTGTACCTTCTCTTATTTGTGTACTTCATATTAGTATTGGTTAATCTTAATGTTTTAGAGGAATTAATCTTTATTGTTGATGGAGGGTATCTTTAATTTTTTTTTAAATATGCATAGTAAAATATATCTTAATTCTAGTTCTCTGTGTGTGTATTAAAATTAATGCTTCATGTTTATAAATCATACTTTCATACACAAAAAAAAGTAAGACTATCAAGTTTTACATCATATTATTTAGTCTCAAAGGATGCCTTAATTTGGAATAGGGTTTCAAATGGTCTGTATAAAACTAAGGATGCACTAGTGCAAAAAAGGGATTTAATCACGGTTAAAATTGGCCTTTAATCACGGTTCATGAACCGTGGTTGTTCCAGCCGTGGTAATAGATCAGGGCTTTTAATCACGGTTCATAACCATGGTTATAGATCACATTTAATCATGGTTGCCAACCATAACCGTGATTAAAAGTCAACCTTCTATAATCTTCCATGCCATAATCCATACCCAACTCACCATCACCACCACCGTTCCTTTCGATCAGAGAACATGATTAAAAGTTCATTGCATATCTCCACAGTTGCCACCAACATCCTCCTCAAAATAACCCCAATGTTGACCTTCAAAATAGAAAACCTCCATTATAGGAACAAAAGAAGCAAAATATAGAGAACAAAAACAAACAGAATAACTAAGAAACATGTAAAGCCTTCATTATAATCGAAAGAAATAGAAAAGAAGAGATGTATAAAAGAGAAGCCTTACATGGTTGAACGAGAAAATAAGAGAAGGGTCGCGTGGTGGTCGTCAATGGTGCGCAACTAGAATAGCAAAAGAAAACCTGCAAAATATATATGTAGAACCACGTTAGATCTAGAACATAAAAAAATGCAAACGTCAATGGTAATGAGAAAACAAAAAGGAGAAATCTTTAGAGAGAAAGCTAACAGAGAAAGATGGGAGAAAGCTAACAGAGAAAGAGAAGGAGCGCGACGTTCAAAATTTATATTTTGAAAACACCTATGACCACGGTTCCCAAACACCCGTGATTGTAGGGTATCTATAATCACGGTTTTCCTCTCAACCGTGAATGTAGGTACTTTTTTTAAAAAAAATAAAAAAATCTAGTTGTAGATATAATCACGATTTCCCATAAAGCCGTGATTATAGATGCCCTATAATCATGGTTTCCTCTCAATCGTGATTGTAGGTGTATTTTTTAAAAATATAAAAATTAAAATAAAAAACCTGGTTGTAGATATAATCACAGTTTCCCATAAAGCCGTGATTATATATACCCTACAACCACGGTTTCCTCTCAACCGTGATTATAGGTGATCCGTCCTTTACGGGGGGTGTAAAGTTATGATCCTGAAACAGCTCAATCTGATACAAAGCGATGTGCATAAATGTTCAGATATGAAGTGTCTAGGTATGTTGGGGCGGAGTTTGGACCACACTGGGGCGGAGTGTAACTCACTCTACGGCGATGTAGTAGTCCGCCTGGAATTGCCTCCTATGCCTTGACACGGAGTGCAGTATACGCTGGGGCGGTGTCCCAGTCCGCCTGGAGGAGTCCTCTCAGCCTTGACCCGATTGGGGGTGGTACCTGCAATCGTTCTCCGACGCTCAAGTCAGTATTTCAGAATACTTTAAGACTTAGAAAGACGATCAGAGAGAATTATGCAAGTAAGAGAGAGTAAGGTTCAGAAATGGGGGAGAGAGCCCCTGTATACCTTTTTGCTGAGGTTTATATACCTGTCACTGGTGCTCCATTATTGGTAGGGCCCGTTCCTTGTTTTCTAGCATAAAGCAAGAAAGACAGTGGGTCCCTGTGTTGTTCACGGGCACCGTTAGTGTAGTAGGTATTTCCATTTACTTGGGAAGCGTGAATGCTTCCTTATTTTATTGTTATTCCCCTTTATGCGTGACAGCGTGATTCCCATTATTAACCTCTCAAGACAGATTCAATCTCGTGCCGGGGTTGTGAGTATGGGTTCGCTACGCAGTATGGGAAGTTCAATATTCTGCCTGTGTTGAGCCTATGGCTTGGCGGAGTAATATGCAATCTGGCGGCGTTACATGCCTAGGCGGAGTAACATACCTTGGCGGAGTAACATGCCTTGGCGGAGTTACTCGCCTTGGCGGAGTAATATGCCTAGGCGGAGTAACATGCCTAGGCGGAGTTACTCGCCTTGGCGGAGTAATATGCCTAGGCGGAGTTATGACCCTTGGCAGGGTAACATGCCCAGGCGGAGTTATGACCCTTGGCAGGGTAACATGCCCAGGCGGAGTGTCATACCTAGGCGGAGTGACATGCCTAGGCGGAGTTACTTGCCTTGGTCGTATATACTCCGTATTTGAAGCGTACTTACCTCGTTCGAAATGCTGACCTGGCAAAGCATTAAAGTCATGCTCTTGGGGGCCGGTGTTAGGACCGGATCAATAGGTATATTTTTTAAAAATATAAAAATTAAAATAAAAAAACCTTGTTCCTACGACCACGGTTACTTCATAACCGTGATTAAAAAACTTCCTTATATTTACAAAAATGCCACCACGTATTTTTCAAACACGGTTTTCCCCTGGACCGTGATCATATCCCGTTGTCGTAGCCATTTTTTGTACCAGTGATGGTTTCGGCTAGCTTTCACATCCCCCCTTACATAAATCAATAACTAGGACTTAGGTTGGGTGTGGGAAATTGGAGTTTCTGAAAACATTAGATTTTTTATGTGGCTAGCAATGAGTGAAACCTTACCAATAAACAATTTTTCAGTTATAGGCAAATTTCTACTAACTGTTTTTTTTGCAGGTGTGATCTTCATGAAGAAACCATCATTCATATGTTGAGGGAATGTCCTATGTGGCAACTTATTTGGTCCTAGATAGAGTTCTACACAAATCAGAATTTCATGGGTGCTGATCTTAAATCTTGCCTAGAAGTGGTATTCGCAGTAGAAAAGGCACACTTTTTATTGTTATATGTTGGCAAGTTTGGAAGTCTTGTAATGATTTAGTGTTCAATGACAAAAGAAGTCTTCATTGGCAAATTTGGAGTCAAATACATGGAATGATGTCAGTCATACTTTACACACAACATTCATCTTCTTTGACTAGGATTGCTCGAGTTGTGAGCTAGTCACCAACAAATAAACATTAACTTAAAGTTGATGTAGTCGGTAATGTCAGGGCTGTTCAAGAGCAGATGGTTTTAGGGGAGTTATCAAGGAATCAACAAGAAAATGGCTAAAGGGATTCTTGGGTTCATGCGGTTATACAACAAATATGGTAGTTGAATTGTTTGGTATTCATGAATTACAACTAGCCTTGACTCCTAGTAAAAGAAATATCATTTGTGAATTCGATTCGTTGATGGCAATCGATTTACAACATGTTTGGTTCCGAGTTCTTTTAAGTGGAACGGAGTTAGGTGGAAGTGAAAAAATAATCCTACAGTTAAACAAAGTTTTGATTGTCTCGAACAACATGAAGAATTAATATTAATTATTAGATTGTTCCTCTTTTAAAACCCGGTTTTCCCAACTACATATTAAACGTCCCCTTAATCTATTAAGAAGGTAGCTCGTTACACCCTTCCATGGCTATTATCAAATTTATTTATTCTCTTCTAGCGTAAAATTGGAGGATTAAACTAAATCATACCTTGAGATAAGGTGACCAATAGATGGCTAAATTTGACTTCAAATTCATCTCAATGCACGTTGTGGGATTCCCTTCACCACAATTAAACCTTTTGCTTTATGATGATGCTGTAAGCATTTATCATCTTCGAACTTAGTCTTTTTTTAATATATTTTCCCCCTCAAAATTAAAAAAATACATAGTCTTAGTAAAGTAGAATTTATTTAGAAAAACCATGTTCCTAACAAATTTTTTAGTCCAATAAAGATGAAATTGAATTCATCCTATGTGCGCCCCTAGAAACTCAATTTTGCAAGCGCTGTCCATAGGTATGTAATAGAGGTTATTCTCTGCCTTCTGAATCCCGAAAGCATTCGACATTTTATGACTATAGATTGACCTTCAAACCAATTTTGGACGTAGTAGCTCTGCACAAATTCAAAATTCTAAACGAATATAATCTTGATGGTATTGGTTTAAGCTATTAGGGTGGCCAAGGCCAAAGTGGATCACATGATGGAAGAACAAGTGTCATAGTGTTGCTTCCAAGTCTGTAATCGGTGCACAAAATCCAGCTTCGCCCCTCTTAGGATGATCACATGACAATGACTTCTGACTAGGCATGGTAAAAAAATCCATCCCTGTGGTTAACAGCACCGCACCGCCCTTGTTTGAGTGGATTTTCCCTTTTTTTTGTTCAGGGACGGGGACGGTTTTTACTCGGTAGGTAAAAATCGGGGACGGGGGCGGGGATGGTAAAACTAGTATCCGCCCCGCCCCCGTTCTTGCCCCGACATACTTAAATTACTTAATACTCTTACTATATATATATTGCTAGAAATGATTTATTAGATAATGTTAATAATTGTGCTCTAGATAATTTATTACTAGTTTTATTATTGTATATAAAATATTTAATAATTTTGTAGATACAACAACTTTTAAAATACTTGATAAGGAAATTTTTTTAATAAAAATAGGGACAGGTTTGCCTGATCCTAATCAAGGATGAGGTGGGAGTCATTTTATCTCGCCCGACGAGGATTGGGGCTGAGGACGGTTAGGGGTCTAAGATAACGGGGATGAAGATGGTAGGGATCAAACCCATCCCTGAACTGCCCCGTTGCCATGCCTACTTTCGACCTCCATGGATAGTTTTAAAATAAGTAGTAGTAGTATCTAACAACTTATTTGTATCTGAAGTCTTGATCTTTGAATTATCAATAATTTAGTGGTTTACACTCTATTGAAGGTCTTATTGTCAATATTTGGTTCTCAATTACACCTTAAGAAATAGAAGAAATCGCGTTTGATATTGTCAATTGTGTTGGTTTCCATCTATCAAAGTCGATATTTATTGTCAATTGTCTTGCGTTGTTGTGGGAACCGTTTCACAAGGGCCTAAGGTAGGTGTCAAAATATTCACAATGAGTAGTAACGCACAAAACCCTAGAGGATTACTTTAGGAAATTAGAGTTGTATTAAGCTAGTAATGTGTCACTCAGAATACAGGAGCGCTCTAAGGCTATATTTATAAAGCAGTAAAAAAGGGAAGAGCGAGTCCTTGATTTAGACCCAAGATGATGTGGGTGTTAGGGAATCCCTAGTGTATGAGCAGCGAAAATACAAGGATTCCCATAGGGTTTGCAAAGCGCCATGTTTCAAAGCATAAGACAAAAACAAAAAAAAATTAGTTTTAGGATTACCTCTTGAAGAATATCGAAGCAATTGTAGCCTCGTTCTTTAGGAGTCCACATGAGTACTCCCACCAGAAATGCTACACCTTCAAAATCCTAGTTTGATGGCGTGTAGCTTTTACAACTTTTGCATATTTTTGTGTCTCTTTTTGGGTAGGTGCCTATGAGCATCTTATGCTCTATTTATAGGCTTAGGTTTGACCTAATTTGCTCTATAAAGAGTGGGCTCCTTACTCATTCTAAATGAGTTAGGCCCAATAGTCTTATTTTAGTCCAACTAAAATAAAAAGTTATTTTCTGATGGGCTTACTCTATGTGTGTGACCTTATAGGTAAAATACTCAGTTATATTAATAATAAACTATTTTATTATTAATATAAAATAAGAGCGGCATCTAGCAATGCATCATTATGTCCGAATATTATTTATTAACAACATAACCTATAAGTGATAATTATTTTATATGTTTGTTCCTTTTGTCACGATATCCTAATTGGGCCCAAGGCATGGTCGTGTCATCCTTGTACGGTCCAATTTATTTTACTTCATACCGGAGTAGACTTTATCCGAATAAATATCCAATATTTATTCTTTCTAGCATGGCCATGCATTTCCTTAGTCTCACTCCATCAATTGGCCTATAGATATCACTCCTGTCATATAGGAGAGACAAATCCCATCTACATCACTCATATCCTTCTGCATAATTTGTTCATTGTCTAACCACAACCTTTATAGTCCTCTTATTACAGAAGACGTTTGATTGTATTAAAACAATAAACTCCTTATGTAGGAATCGTAGTGACTTCAGGTCAAAGGACTACATATACCATTATCACATTGAGAATCGTTTATGACATTCATGTAACGATCCATGCAACGTTCTCATGGTGGGTCTGTCCAGTACATCATTACTCTTAATGTGTACCCGTGTGAAGACTTGATATCATTTATATCCATGATCTGTGAGATCAGATCATCAGTACACTCAGATACTAGTCTTAATGTATTTACATGTCCCCATGTAAATACTTGACTAGGTACATTTTAGGAATAACTCTCATATGACCTATTACTCCAAGGATAAATAAAGGTTGTTAAACTATTTAACAAAAAATGACTTATTCAAAATAATGCAACCTATATAGGCTTTTAGTGCATATTTCCAACAATCTCCCACTTGCACTTAGAGCCGATAAGGTTAATGCCCAATGACGTCTACAGTGCCCTTATGCTTTTACTACGTAAGTAGTTTTACTAGTGGGTTCCCAACAATTTTGTTGGTATGTACATTACATATTTTCACATCTTCCAAAGATGGAACTATTTAAGTATATGCTTAGATTAATCCACTTCCTTATATTGTTCTATGGTTCCATCGTCATCACAGTGGAAACTCATAGGATACAAAACATTTGGAATGATTAAATGTAAATTGACTTCTTTTGTAATTTAACATAGCAAAATACTTAGATTTGTTAGTAGAACCAACGATTGTTTCTTGCTTTGAACCCTTCAAGCATACATCGTAACCATCTTGACAATACATATATTTTGATTGCAATCTTAAGTCTTTCAAATTAATCAAAAATTGACATCGATGTAACCTTTACAACGAGCTCATTTTCCATTTATCAAGATTAAATCCTTAGTCCTTCTTAAGTGTTTAAGGATACTCTTGACTATAGAATGAGAATATTATTAGTTCTAGAAGAAGCATGTCTTCTGCATGTAATACTAGAACTATAACTGTGCAGTTACTAACCCTTTTATAGTCACAAGATTTATCTTCATTCTTTAATGAATATTCTAACTTCTAAAAGCTTGCTTTAGTCCATAAATAGAACATTTGCAGTTCATATACCTTCCTAGATGTTTTAGGCATAAAAGGCCTTTAGGTTGTGTCACATACACATCCTCAAGATGATTTCCACCTTAACATCTATCTACCATATCTCATAATGGTGGTATACTGCTACAATGAGCAGGATCTAAATGGTTTTTAAGCTAATTGAATTTTGTTAATCTTGCTTTTAAAGGTACTTTTATTACCATCCATGTTTAGTTTTCCTTTTGAAAACCCACTTGCATCCTATAGGTTTTACCCTTTAGGTGCGTCAACTAAGGTTCATACCTTGTTAATATACATGGAACCTATTTCAAATCCCATGGTCTTATGCCATGTCTTAGAATCTAAACTTGCATTGGCCTCTTCATAAGAAGCTTGGTCATTTAGCAATATTCCTCCTTCCTGATTTATAAGATATCCATATCTTTCAGGTTTGTTGACATATCCTATTTGATCTTACGCAAGTCTTGTGCTACCGAAACTAAGGATTTCACAACACTTTGTGATTTCTGCTCCAAGTCCATCCTTGACTTTTAAATGCTTTGTGATACTTGAATTTCTTTAAGTTCTACCATCCTCCCACTGATTCTTTAAGGGATGTACTCTTATTCAAGAATACAACATTCTAAGCAACAAGCCTTTTATTCTTAGATGGATTGTAGAATTGATAACCCTTAGCTTTTTTTGGGTATCTCATAGAAGATATTTATCTAATTTGGATCTGACCTTGTCAGAGTTGGATGCTCTATAGAAGCATCATAGTTCTAAATTATTAGTAAAGACATACTAGGTTTCTTCCTAGTCCATATCATATATGGTTTCTTTGAGAAAGTCTAAGATGAAACATGGTTAAGTGTGGAAATTTTGTTAATAAAGGAACGTTGAAGGAGTTAGAGATGTTTGATAATAATTAATAATTAAACTATGTCCAACAAGGTTTGACTTTTCCCCGTAGAGATGCTATTAAGGCATTCCATGAGGAATAAGTTAAGAGGTAATCTCTCACTCTATTAGATAGTTATCAAACTTGTAGCTCAAATTATTTGCTATCTTGATCTAATCAAGAGCTTTAATTGTCTTGCCAATTTGGTTTTTCACTTCATTATGAATTCTTTGAACTTTTCAAAGACTTTCTAACTTATGTTACATAAATCCATACTCATTGACTTTTCAATTAGTATGTTGAAGTATTGAAAAACATATCTAGTTATTGTTCCAATAGGCCCACATACATCGTTATGTATTAGATAATAGATTACTCATCTTTTCAATGAATGAGGTCTCAATAATCTCTCCAATAAATAAGATTTACATGTCTCCATTGATTCCAAAATCAAAAAGAGTTCATATAACCATATTAATGGTATTTAGAAAATGTGTTTCTTATCCATTTGCCTTAGGAGACAATACCATGTAAGTAAGGTTCAAAATCACTTATTTTAACCTACTTTGGCAGTTGTTATAAATAGGTGTTTTGAGATTTAGGATGTGGAATCCATTACTCAATTGTGCATCAACATCCATTTGAAGAAATAAAGTTATTTTATAATAAGAAAAACATTTCTTGTCTAACAAGAAACAATATGCACAATGTCTAGCCCAATAGGTAAAGATCTTATCTTTATTGTAGCAACTTTTGCTTAATTTTACACAGATTTCTCCACCCTTAACAAGTGATCTACTTCCTTGATCTTTCAAAATTTGAGATCTACTACTAGTATCTGATACTAATGTTAGTGAAGTAAAATAACTTGACTTCTATAACATGACCTGTAGTGGAAGTCTTACTTCCTTTTCTTTTGAACTCCTTCAAGTTCTTTAGACAAATTATTTCAATGTCTTATTTTGGCTAAAACTGGAAACAATTTCCTTTCTTGATCACCTTTTAGACTTCCAGACTAACTTGGCCTTAATAAAGTATGTATACGATCATATCGTATATCTCCCATATATTCATATTGCCTTTTACAGCTTAGAGTTTATGCAGACTCCATAGGGTATTCAAGACCCAACCATAGATAATATATAAGTCAAACATGACACACTGCCGCTTCATCTTTAATGAAGATAATTCTCAAGTCTCAATACCTATCTAGGAATTTTTTTAGATAAAGTGTCCTTCCAAAGGACAGATTACAACAAAACAATATTTGGTATATCATGGTTATTCTAAAACAAATTACATGCAAATCTATCACTTCTATTTAAAACATATTTAAATTTTGGTCATTAAATAAATATTTTGTCTCCCACTATTTTGATTTAAAACAAATACCCTCACTGAATCATAAAAAATCCCATTGGAAGATTTTTCTAGTAGGCCAAGATCCATATTTGGCCTAGTGTTGAGTCAGCTTTGGCTGATCGCCAACCCTTGGTTATTTAGGTAGGAAACACATTTCCAATTGCATCTCATGCAACTCTTGGATGATTGAGTGGGTAACTCTTTACCCTTATTCATCTTATGAATTTAAGCTCAATCTTTATGCCTCTAAGTTATTTTCAATCCAATTGAAAAACTTAATTAAGTTTAGGCCTAATAAAAACAATTTGGATATTACAATTATCCCATCGCGCCTTACTGATATAAATGATAGCACCCTGCTTTGGCAGGCCCACTATTTATTGACATTAGTCTCGACGAGTGTTACTTATTAGAAGTCGTTTAAACTTAATATTAACGCTTCTAGGTTCTTCAATCTGATTAAAGTTACCTAGATAAGTCCAATAACAAATGGTTGGATAATCCAATTATCCATCATTCTTTACTAATATCAATAAAAGCACCCTGCTTTGGCAGAACCTACACTTGATTGAAACTAGCATTGATGTCTGTTGTTTATTAGAACGCGTTTTAGACTGTTCATACCTTTAGGCTTTTCCAATCCAATTGAAAAAAGTCTATTTGAATAAAACTTAATAATACTTGCATAATCTAATTATCCAATCATGTCCTACTAAACATAAATAAAGGCACCCAACTATGATGTGACCTGCACTTTATTTATATCAAGTTAGACGTTATTACTTATTGGAAGGTATGATTGTCGGGCTTAAGGGATTTCAATTTTCTTATTATTCATTACCAACTTTCATTAAACGCTTTAATGAAAAATAAAACCCCAAAACATGCAATCAAAATTGTGAGATGGTTATGGTCTTCCTAGAAAATAAAATAAAATAAAATAAACCTAAAGAAACTATGGTGTCTTGACTTCATGAAGTCTTACTTCTTGAAACTACCATCCTCCTAGAGTTACCACTCATTTGTTCCTTTCAAGGTCATATCCATCACCACTTTAGGTTTTTTCTAGGTCTCCACCTTGTTGGCTTTTCCAAGATTACAATGTAATAAAGAAAACTCGTTTTACATACGAGTGAAGGGTTGAGAGAAGAAATTTAAGAATAGAGAAAGGCACAGCACGAGGCTGTATTTAAAATTAAATAAAAAAAATCTAAGACCATAACCATTCACCGCTGGACGTGTTAATTAATCAATTAATAGAGTAATCAATTGTATTTAAAATAAAATAAATTTTAAAACACATAATTAAACACGCGGGGTCATAAAAGGAAAACTACACAAAGAAGTTTGGCGACTCTGTTGACCGTTCAATAGACAAGGTCAAGGGCTGTTCCAACTCAAAAATTTAGTACTGTAATCAGGTTAGTTCCCAGGAAAGAGAGGTGGGTCCGGAGTGACCGCTTAAGTACCAAGTCTTTCCTAGCCAGAACGTCCCACTGACCATTAACAGCTCAAAATATTCGGTTATGATTTCAAATAATTTGAAATCTTTAATTTTAAAACGGTCAAGATTTAACTTTTAAACCTTATCTTTTGACCCTTACAATTATCCTAAAATAGGAATAGTCAAGGTTTAACTTTTAAACCTTATCTCTAGAGTCTCAACAATCATCCTAATTTTTAGGAACGATCAAGGTTTAAATTTTAGACCTTATCTCTAGAGTTCAAGATATTTTATTTCGAATCCTATTAAATTTGATAAAGATATTATCTTTAATTTGTAACTTTTACAAATCCTATCAAATTTATTAAGGATTAAATATTTGATTTTAAAATTATTAAATTTAATAAAGATCTTATCTTCTATTTGTAACAATTACAAATCATATTAAATTTAATAAATATGAATCAATTTGTAACTCCTACAAATCACATTAATTTTAAAGATCACATATGATGCAAATCCTATTAAAATTAATAAGAATAAATTATTTAAATTTGTAACTCTTACAAATCACATTAATTTTAAAAGGATCATAAACAATGCAAATCCTATTAAAATTAATAAGAATAAATTATTTAAATTTGTAACTCTTACAAACTTTAATTTTATCAAATAATTAAAAATTTGATTTGTAACTTTTACAAATTGAATTTAAAATATAATATTAAAATCAAATATTTTATTTGTAACATTTACAAATAAATAAAATACCATTACGGCTAGGTTTCTACTTTTAAAGCTTAGTTTTCATTACGGCTAGGTTTAACTCTTAAACTTTCTAAACACAATCTCACATGAACAATTCATATTAGAAAAGAGAAAGCATATAGACGTCATTGCATACAACCCTTGATTTCAATTTAATTAAATAAACATAAAACATGCCTTATAATTAGAACACATATAAAACAATCACCATTGCAACATACAACATGTTCATATAATAAAGCACATCTCAAAAACATGTTCTTTAATTAAAATATTGAGAAAAGCAATCAATATACATAAAACAAAAATAAATTGATGTTAGCTTTCAAAAGGTGCAACCTTTGCAACATATCTTAAAAAAAATGCAACCTTTACATAATATCTCATTAAAAATGCAACCTTTACAAGATATCTAAAAGAAAAAGATGCAACCTTTGCAAAAGGATTCAACCTTTACAATTATTTTCGTAAAAGAAATTTTATTTTATTTTTACATGTTCTTTAAACAAACATTTGCCCAAAACACGGTTTTTCAACCAGGCTTTGATACCACTGTTAGGGAATCCCTAGTGTATGAGCAGCGGAAATACAAGGATTCCCATAGGATTTGCAAAGCGTCGTGTTTCAAAGCATAAGACAAACACAAAAAAAATTACGTTTTAGGATTACCTCTTGAAGAATATCGAAACAATTGTAGCCTCGTCCTTTAGGAGTCCACACGAGTACTCCCACCAGAAATGCTACACCTTCCAAATGCTAGTTTGATGGCGTGTAGCTTTTGCAACTTTTGCATATTTTTGTGTCTCTTTTTGGGTAGGTGCCTATAAGCATCTTATGCTCTATTTATAGGCTTAAGTTTGACCTAATTTGCTCTCTAAAGAGTGGGCTCCTTACTCATTCTAAATGAGTTAGGCCCAATAGTCTTATTTTAGTCCAACTAAAATAAAAAGTTATTTTCTGATGGACTTACTCTATGTGTGTGACCCTATAGGTAAAATACTCGGTTATATTAATAATAAACTATTTTATTATTAATATAAAATAAGAGCGGCATCTAGCAATGCGTCATTATGTCCGAATATTATTTATTAACAACATAACCTATAAGTGATAATTATTTTATATGTTTGTTCCTTTTGTCACGATATCCTAATTGGGCCCAAGGCATGGTCGTGTCATCCTTATACGGTCCAATTTATTTTACTTCATACCGGAGTAGACTTTATCCAAATAAATATCCAATATTTATTCTTTCTAGCATGGCCATGCATTTCCTTAGTCTCACTCCATCAAGTAGCCTATAGATATCACTCCTGTCACATAGGAGAGACAAATCTCATCTACATCACTCACATCCCTCTGCATAATTTGTTCATTGCCTAATCACAACCTTTATAGTCCTCTTATTATAGAAGACGTTTGATTGTATTAAAACAATAAACTCCTTATGTAGGAATCGTAGTGACTTCAGGTCAAAGGACTACATATACCATTATCATATTGAGAATCATTTATGACATTCATGTAACGATCTATGCAACGTTCTCATGGTGGGTCTGTCCAGTACATCATTACTCTTAATATGTACCCGTGTAAAGATTGTGTTTGAATATGTATACAGGTTCAAGGATGTTCAAAGATTTTGATAATGACAAAACACTCTTGAAGAAACCTATGCAAAAACAAAGATATGGAATCAGGTGCTAAGTAACAGCAAAGATAATCGATTAGGTCACTTATGCTAATCGATTAGGAGCTTTCTGTTTTGGAAGAAACTGCATCAGGATTGAAGCTAATCGATTATGGGAATGAAAATAATCGATTATGAAGTCACTGGAATTAAGATAATCGATTACACACTTGTAATAATCGATTATGAACTCACTGGAATTAAGATAATCGATTATACACTTGAAGCTAATCGATTACAATTATCAAAAATGGGATTAAATGCATCAGGTATGATGTCTAATCGATTAAGGAAGCTATACAAATCGATTAGGAAGCCACTGGAATTAAGGTAATCGATTACAAGACATGCTAATCGATTAGGAAGCTGCAAAATCAAATTAAATGCATCAGGTATAAATGCTAATCGATTACAGGAATTGAAATAATCGATTAGTGACTCTCTGAGTTGAAGCTAATCGATTACAACGCGAGGGTGTAATCGATTACGATAGTGGAAAAACACATTTAAGTGGGAAACCAGCTCATGTCTCCACCATTCTTCCAAATTCCACTAAGTGCAACGGCTATGAAGAACGAAGGGCACACCTCAACAGCTATTTTGGCTCTATAAATTGAAGAGGAACACAAGCACAAACATATACCAAGAAGCTACAAATCCTTTGCTCTATTTTGTGCTTTGTAAGCCCTATTTCTTGTATTTTGAATTATATTTGTATATCCTCTCATCTTGAGAGATTAGAAAGTTTGTGAGAGCTATCATTGTCTATTCACTCTATTAAGAGAGTCACTCATTTGTAAACACTCCAAAAACACAAGAGATTTTCACTCTAGATTGAGTGGTCACAAAGGTTGGGGTTCAACCTTTGGGTATTGAGAGTTTGAGAGATTGGGTGGGTTGCCCTAGTGCTAGTGAGGATTGAGTTCTTGAGTGTGGGACACTAGGAAGCTGCAATTGCTCATAGCTTGTATCTCTAAACTTCAATAGTGGAAATCCTCTAAGTGGGTTGCTTAGAGGCGAGACGTACACCGGATTGGGTGGAACTCGTTATATCGGTTTGCAAGCTTCTCTTCCTTACTCTTTTACTTTCATATACTGCATATTAATTGATTGGTGTTGATTGGTGTTGATTGTTTGAGAAGAGCACACTTAAACTTGCTTAATTTGTTATACTTCAAATATTGCACACCAAGTGTTTGCTAAATTGCCTCAGCAATATTTACCTTTGTAGTGCATTGCATATCATCCTTTACTTGCTTTCACTTGCATACTCTCACAAACTTGGTTATAGAAATCAATTTCAAAGGTATTCCAAGTAAAAGTTTTATAACTCAATTCACCCCCCCCTCTTGAGTATTGAGGCCACTTGAACAACAAGTGGTATCAGAGCTTGACTCTTGGTAGATCAAGCTTAACAGCTTCAAGAGACTAGATGGCCTCAAGTTCTCAAAATGTTTTTCCTGAGGGTGGTGCGATAAACAGACCTCCCGCTTTCAATGGGGAAGGGTATGCCTTTTGGAAAGAGAGAATGAAAATCTTCATTCAATCAATTGACTTGAGAATTTGGAATGCCATTGAAAATGGTCCTTATATACCAATGCATACAGTAGATAGTAAAAATGTCGAAAAACCTATAGATGAATGGACAAGCGAGGAAGAAAAGAAAGTCCAATATGGCTACAAGGCCAAAAATCTAATTACTATGGCTTTAGGTCAAGATGAATTTTTTAGAATAATGACTTGCCAAACTGCTAAAGAGATGTGGGATACTCTACAAGTAACTCACGAAGGTACTAACGATGTAAAGGACTCTAAGATTAGTACACTAACTAGTCAATATGAGTGCTTTAGATTAAACTCTCATGAATCAATTGTTGATATGCAAAAAAGGTTCACTCTCATCATTAATCAACTCATTACACTTGGAAAGACTTACACTGACAAAGAGCTCATTCATAAAGTGTTGAAAAGTCTTAACAGAGAATGGCAACCGCTAGTTACCGCCATCAAACAATCTCCTAGCATAAACAAAATGTCTCTTGCCACACTATTTGGTAAGTTGCAGGAACAGGAACAAGAGCTGAAAGAATTAAAGATGGCAGAAGAGGAAGAAAAATCTTCCAAGAAAAAGGGTCTCGCTCTCAAGGCTACTTCCACGAATGAAGAAGAATCCGGAAGTGAACTTGATGAAGAAGAAGAGTTTGGACTATTTGTGAAACGCTTCGGGAAATTCATGAAAGGCAAACGCTTCCAAAGAAGCTTCAAAAACCCAAGTAAGAAACCTATCACTAAAGAAAATGCTTCCTCACCCAATTGTTTTGAATGTGGCAAGGAAGGGCACTTCAAAGCGGATTGCCCAAATCTTAAAAAGAAGGGAAAAGAGAAAAGAGGAAGAAGGAGAGCATATATAGCATGGGATGAAAATGAGATAAGCAGCTCGGATGACTCAGAAAATGAAGAAGCAAACCTTTGTCTAATGGCAAATCATCAAGAAGAGGATAATGAGGTAAATCTTCTTGACTTAGACAAAAATGAACTGTTAGATGCTTTTGAGGAATTATATGATAAATTTGTAAAAGTCTCTAATAGACTTAAATCATCTAGAAAAACTAGTAATACCCTTGAAATGCATCTCATGGAAGTATGTAAAGAAAATGAGAGCTTAAAAGAAGAACTAGAAAATGTTCAAACATGCTCCAAGGATAAACCATGTGATTTTGCAAAAAGATGTATTGTGTTAGAAACCAAGGTTGAAGACCTAAATAGGACACTAGAAAAGTTCACTAAGGGAAGAGATAATTTGAATATCCTACTTGGGCAACAAAAATACATGTTTAGTAAAACCAGTTTAGGATATGACCAAGAACATAGCAATCACAAAATGGAGAAACAATATAAAAATTTCTTTGCACCACCAAGCAAATCCTCCTCACCTTTTATAAAATGCAATCATTGTGGTACCAAAGGACATAGTGCTTATAAGTGTAGTGTTAGGAAACTAGGACCAAAGGTCTTAAGAAAGGTGTGGGTTCCCAAAGGAACATCTCCACAAGCTAACCTAAAAGGACCCAACATAAAATGGGTACCTAGTTCTCTAAACTGATTTTGTTTTGTAGGTATGCTTCAAGGCAAGCAACACCCATTGGTACTTGGATAGTGGGTGTTCAAAGCATATGACGGGAGACATAAGCAAATTTACATCATTCACTCCCAAAAGAAAAGGAAGTGTCACCTACGGAGATAACATTAAAGGAAGAATCCTAGGCATTGGAAATATTGGTAAGAATTCTTCCACCTCCATAAGTGACGTATTGTATGTTGAAGGTCTCAAACATAATCTACTTAGCATAAGTCAATTATGTGACAAAGGATATAGAGTCTTATTTGAATCCAATTGTTGTATAATTGAGAATAAGCTAAACAAAGAGGTCAAATTTGTTGGAAAAAGAATTGATAACATTTACATGATTGATGTGGATAGTTTGTCTACAAATGATGAACAATGCTTCATTTCCAAAGAGGATGAAACTTGGCTATGGCATAGAAGAATAGCTCATATACATGTAGATCACTTGAACAAACTTGTTTCTAAAGATTTAGTAATTGGTTTACCAAAGCTTAAATTTGAAAATAGATTTTGTGATGCATGTCAAAAGGGAAAACAAGTAAAGGCATCCTTTCAATCCAAAAACATTGTTTCCACTCAAAGGCCTTTACAACTTTTGCACATGGACTTATTTGGACCATCCAAAATCAAAAGCTTTGGAGGCAATCACTATGGTCTAGTTATAGTAGATGACTATTCAAGATATACATGGACATTGTTTCTTGCTCATAAAAATGAAGCATATCATGCATTCAAGAAACTTGCAAAGATTATCCAAAATGAGCAAAACTTAAAAATTGCATCCATTAGAACCGATCATGGGGGAGAATTTGAAAATCAATCTTTTGAAAAGTTTTGCGAAAAACATGGTATCAATCACAATTTTTCAGCTCCTAGAACTCCACAACAAAATGGAGTAGTTGAAAGGAAAAATAGATCTTTAGTGGAGCTTGCTAGAACCATGCTAAATGAAAACAATATTGCAAAACATTTTTGGGCCGATGCGGTAAACACTGCGTGTTATGTTATGAATAGATGCTTGATAAGACCTATTTTAAAGAAAACCCCCTATGAGATTTACAAGGGTAGAAAACCTAACATTGCATACTTTCATATTTTTGGATGTAAATGTTTTGTGCTCAACAACGGAAAGGATAATCTAGAAAAGTTTGATGCAAAATCTGATGAGGCAATATTCCTAGGATACTCTCAATCAAGTAAATCTTATAGAATCTTCAACAAACAAACAAATACCATTGAGGAATCTATTCATGTTAAATTTGATGAAATTAGCCATAACCCTCCGAGAAAAGAAGATGTTGATGATCTTGTAGGTACCTTCCAAGAAATGAACTTGGAAGACAAAGAAGAAGTTAACAATGATGGAGGAGCAACACAAATTGATAAGCAACAAGATTGGGTAACCTTAAAGGATCATCCCTTGGACAAAATCATTGGAGAAATAACCAAAGGGGTAAGTACTCGAAATGCCATTAGAAATGCATGCAATCACTTAGCTTTTGTATCCCAAATCGAACCCAAAAACATTGATGAAGCCATTATTGATGAGCATTGGATGTTGGCCATGCAAGAAGAGTTAAACCAATTTGAAAGAAATGAAGTTTGGGAACTTGTGCCAAGACCCAATGACCATCTAATAATAGGCACCAAATGGGTTTTTAGAAATAAGCTAGATGAAAATGGTATAATAACAAGAAACAAAGCTAGACTAGTTTCAAAGGGATACAATCAAGAAGAGGGAATAGATTATGAAGAAACGTATGCTCCCGTAGCTAGGTTAGAAGCCATTAGGTTATTGCTAGCTTTTGCATGTTGTATGGATTTCAAACTTTATCAAATGGATGTCAAAAGTGCATTTTTAAACGGCTTCATTCAAGAAGAAGTTTATGTAGATCAACCTCCCGGCTTTGAAAATCACAAATTTCCAAACCATGTCTTCAAATTGAGAAAAGCTTTATATGGTTTGAAACAAGCTCCAAGAGCTTGGTATGAAAGGCTAAGCAAATTCCTTTTAGAACACAACTTTGAAAGAGGAAAGGTTGATACTACATTGTTTATAAAACGCAAAAATAATGACATTCTTTTGGTACAAATTTATGTTAATGACATAATATTTGGTGCTACTAATGAAAATCTTTGTCAAGAGTTTGCCAAGATTATGCAGAATGAGTTTGAAATGTCCTTGATGGGAGAACTCACCTTCTTCCTTGGACTACAAATAAAACAAGCCAATGATGGAACGTTCATTAGCCAAACTAAGTATTGTAAAGAGCTGCTCAAAAGTTTTGAAATGGACAAGGCAAACGAAATAACTACACCCATGAGCACATCTTGCTACTTAGACAAAGATGAAAAGGGTAAGGACATTGAAATCACCAAATATCGAGGTATGATTGGATCTTTACTATATTTAACTGCTAGTAGACCCGATATTATGTTTGCGGTATGCATATGTGCTAGATATCAAGCATGTCCTAAAGAATCACACTTAACTACCGTAAAAAGACTTTTGAAATATCTTGTGGGTACTCAAAATGTTGGTTTGTGGTATCCCAAAGGCGTTGAATGTAATCTTTTAGGATATTCCGACTCTGACTTTGGTGGCTGTAAACTTGATAGAAAAAGTACTAGTGGCACATGTCATTTACTTTGTAGCTCCCTTGTTTCTTGGCATAGCAAGAAGCAAGCAAGTGTTACATTATCGACGGCTGAGGCAGAATATGTAGCCGCCGGTAGTTGTTGTGCTCAAATTCTTTGGATGAGACAACAACTTCTTGATTTTGGCATTGTTTTAAACAAAGTACCCATCAAATGTGATAATACTAGTGCCATTAACATCTCAAAGAATCCAGTAATGCACTCTAGAACCAAGCATATTGAGATTAGGCATCACTTTATTAAAGATCATGTGTTAAAAGGGGATTGTATACTTGAACATGTTGAAACTTCTAGGCAACTAGCTGATATTTTCACAAAACCCTTGGCTAGAGAATAATTCATTCACATTAGAAGAGAATTAGGCATTCTTGATATGTCAAATTGTGTTTGAATGATGGAATATTTTGATAAGAACTATGTTGTATGGCATGATGAATGGTATATGTTCCATGTTTGGAACCTTGCTGTATGAAAAACTTGAAGGTTTTGAATCAATAATCGATTACATTCCTCCTCACAATCGATTACTATGCTTCTGTTTCCTTCATAATCGATTAGTCCCATCCCCTAATCGATTACAATGATTCTGTTTCTAAGCTAATCGATTGCCCTTGATCCACAATCGATTACACAGCCTCTGCTTCAGGTACAAAACGTTTCCTCTTCTCCATAATCGATTACCCTCCTGTTCTAATCGATTAGGACGGTTCTGTTTCTTATCTAATCGATTAGTCAAAGGCGATAATCGATTATGCTCTGCACGAAACGTTTGGGATTCCCAGAAACAGTGATCTAATCGATTACCCCCTACCTCGTAATCGATTAGCCTCGGTTCTGAAGAGTCAAAATTACAACTTCCAAGGTATACTCGAAGCACTCCCTCTCTTAACTCCCTTCACTCCTTTCTAAACCCACTTTCCTCCTTTCTAAACCTAATTCTCACCTATAAATACCCCTCCCTTCACCTTCTCATCTCACACTACCTCCTTCCTCTCAAACCTCTCCAAAACTCTCAAGCACTCTTCTCTCTTCATCATATTCTTTGCCTTCTCCACCATGTCTATATCTAGAAATATCAAGAGAGCAAGGTCCTCTGTAGCTCAAGCCCATAACCCCCTTGATTTTTCAAGGTTCTTTACTTCTCCTAGAGACCTCCAAAATTTCATGAAAAACTTCTCTGAAAAGGAGATAATGACCCCCCACTACACCATTGCCGACACTTTCGACAACCCCAGCCTAACTTTCACCCAAAGCCTTCACCATTACAACCTCTTTCCCTTCCTATCCCTCAAGGAAGAAGAGTACTACCCTGAACTAATAAGGGTATTTTACTGCAATCTCCGCCTTGTGAATGGCATGGTTGAGTCCAAAGTGAAGAACACAACCATCAAGCTTTCCAACGCCCAATTCGCGGAAATTTCTAAGCTGCCCCTTAATGATGCTGACTTTGACGGAGGAGAACCCGAGGACGAATGGGGTTTTAATCCTATCACTACCCGTCGCTCTTTGTGGAAAGCGGATCCTCCTATGAGCAACCACAAGCTGGTAGGCCACTTGACCATGAACAACCGCCTGCTTCATTTTTTCTTGGTCAAGATGATTGTTCCCCGTGGTGGGAACTATGCTTTGGTTGAAGAAGACGACGTCCTCTTGATGTGGGCAATGCTGACCTCTAAGGAGATCAACTGGATTCAGTTGGTCAAATTTCATATGCGCCATGCGAAGGACCAGCAAAAGCTCCCCTATGGCATCCTTCTCACTAAAATTTTTAAATACTGTGGAGTTGATTTGGCAGGAGAACTCTCTGAGAAAGTGCCCCCAAGAGCATGCATTGGCATTCCCCACCTCAACAAAATGGGCATGATTTGCATCGCTGGAGTGTGGATTCTCAGGAGTGACCGAGAACATGGTGCCAATCCATTTGCTGAACCTGCTGCTCCTCCTCCACCTCCTCCTCAACCACAAGCTGCACCATCAGCCTCTTCATCTGCACCCTAAGCTGACCCATTTGCATCTCTTTACGCCCATCTTGACCGCCGCTTCGATCGCCTTGAAAACTCCATTCAAGAGTTTTCAATGACCGAGCAGTAACACTTCGAGATGATGCAACAACGCTATGAAGAGCTGTCTCACCAAATCACTGAAATTCGCTTTTTCAATCCGGATAATTAGATCCTTAGTCATGCTTTTGTTTAGGGTGCTTATGTTATTGTCTTTTTCAATTCTGAATATTGTCTCTTGGTTTACTTAATGTAATTCCCATCCGTTTTCAATTCAATAAAATTATCTCGTTTCAGTTCATATTATATCTCTTTAATTGCACGAATTATTTTTGATGATTACAAAGGGGGAGAAGAATATCTGTTCATATCTTGTTTAATTCTTGTTTAAAATATAGAGAAGAATATCTGTTCATATCTTGTTTAAATTTTAAAAAAAAATCTGTTCATCTTGTTTAAAATCTGAAAAAGATAGGATTAATAAATTCCTTTTGATAGGGGGAGATTTAGCAAGAGATAAGAGATAAGAGATAAAAAGAGATAAGATATCTGCTGCTGAATGTAATAATGATTCTGACTTTTGAACTTGGTAAATAGATAATATAATCTGCTATTTTGAAAAACTGATAATGCAGCAGAGATGTTTTTGCAAAGAGATAAAATTAGAGATAAGTTTAAATTGTTTAAACTAACAATCCTCAAGAGATGAACATAGTTGTCATCATCAAAAAGGGGGAAAATATGTTTGAATATGTATACAGGTTCAAGGATGTTCAAAGATTTTGATAATGACAAAACACTCTTGAAGAAACCTATGCAAAAACAAAGATATGGAATCAGGTGCTAAGTAACAGCAAAGATAATCGATTAGGTCACTTATGCTAATCGATTAGGAGCTTTCTGTTTTGGAAGAAACTGCATCAGGATTGAAGCTAATCGATTATGGGAATGAAAATAATCGATTATGAAGTCACTGGAATTAAGATAATCGATTACACACTTGTAATAATCGATTATGAACTCACTGGAATTAAGATAATCGATTATACACTTGAAGCTAATCGATTACAATTATCAAAAATGGGATTAAATGCATCAGGTATGATGTCTAATCGATTAAGGAAGCTATACAAATCGATTAGGAAGCCACTGGAATTAAGGTAATCGATTACAAGACATGCTAATCGATTAGGAAGCTGCAAAATCAAATTAAATGCATCAGGTATAAATGCTAATCGATTACAGGAATTGAAATAATCGATTAGTGACTCTCTGAGTTGAAGCTAATCGATTACAACGCGAGGGTGTAATCGATTACGATAGTGGAAAAACACATTTAAGTGGGAAACCAGCTCATGTCTCCACCATTCTTCCAAATTCCACTAAGTGCAACGGCTATGAAGAACGAAGGGCACACCTCAACAGCTATTTTGGCTCTATAAATTGAAGAGGAACACAAGCACAAACATATACCAAGAAGCTACAAATCCTTTGCTCTATTTTGTGCTTTGTAAGCCCTATTTCTTGTATTTTGAATTATATTTGTATATCCTCTCATCTTGAGAGATTAGAAAGTTTGTGAGAGCTATCATTGTCTATTCACTCTATTAAGAGAGTCACTCATTTGTAAACACTCCAAAAACACAAGAGATTTTCACTCTAGATTGAGTGGTCACAAAGGTTGGGGTTCAACCTTTGGGTATTGAGAGTTTGAGAGATTGGGTGGGTTGCCCTAGTGCTAGTGAGGATTGAGTTCTTGAGTGTGGGACACTAGGAAGCTGCAATTGCTCATAGCTTGTATCTCTAAACTTCAATAGTGGAAATCCTCTAAGTGGGTTGCTTAGAGGCGAGACGTACACCGGATTGGGTGGAACTCGTTGTATCGGTTTGCAAGCTTCTCTTCCTTACTCTTTTACTTTCATATACTGCATATTAATTGATTGGTGTTGATTGGTGTTGATTGTTTGAGAAGAGCACACTTAAACTTGCTTAATTTGTTATACTTCAAATATTGCACACCAAGTGTTTCCTAAATTGCCTCAGCAATATTTACCTTGTAGTGCATTGCATATCATCCTTTACTTGCTTTCACTTGCATACTCTCACAAACTTGGTTATAGAAATCAATTTCAAAGGTATTCCAAGTAAAAGTTTTATAACTCAATTCACCCCCCCTCTTGAGTATTGAGGCCACTTGAACAACAAAGACTTGATATCATTTATATCCATGATCTGTGAGATCAGATCATCAGTACACTCACACACTAGTTTTAATATATTTACATGTCTCCATGTAAATACTTGACTAGGGACATTTTAGGAATAACTCTCACATGACCTATTACTCCAATGATAAATAAAGGTTGTTAAACTATTTAACAAAAAATGACTTATTCAAAATGATGCGACCTATGTAATATCCCAAAAATTTCAATCTCATGTATAATCATTTTTAATCTAGATCATTAATGATATTATCCAATTTCTGAGTGAATAATGTCTAAAATAAGACTGTCCGAGTGAAGAAAGAGATCTGTTTCCGAGTGAAGGTTATGACCGAGAGAAATTCTGAGTGAAGGTTGAAATTCCGAGTGAAGGTTATGTCTTCCGAGTGAGTCATGACCGAGAGAACCGCTTCTGAGTGGAGTCCTAGCCTCGAAGACATTTCTGAGTGAAGTGTGTCCGAGAGAACCACTTCTAGGTGAAAGGGGCTCTGACTTGGAAGGAAGTTCCATACTTTCGGATGGAGTGTCTCCGAGTGACTCGTTTCCGAGTCAAACGTCTTCGAGTGACTTATTTCTGAGTCAAACATCTCCGAGTGACTCATTTCTGAGTCAAACGTCTTCGAGTGACTCGTTTCTGAGTCAAACGTCTTCGAGTGACTCATTTCTGAGTCAAACATTTCTGAGTGACTCATTTCCGAGTCAAATATCTTCGAGTGACTCGTTTACGAATGAAACGTCTCCGAGTGAAACGTTTCCGAGAGAAGTACTTCCGAACAAAGAAAAGCTTTGATTTCGAATGAGTACTTCTCGGGTCGAGATTTTTCCGAGCAGTGAATTTCCGAGTGGGTTACCTCTGAGTTGAGAGCAACTTTCCCAAACGGAATGTCTCCGAGTATGACACTTCTGTGTGAGACTACCAAGTGAGACATTTCCAAGTGGATGACACCAAGTGAGACCTTTCTGATTTCCGCGTGGTATGGCACCGATTGAGACTACCGAGTGAGTCATTTCCAGGGGAAGTACTGGAACAGAGAAAGACTGACTTTGAATGAATATATTTCCAAGTGAAAAGCTTCCGGGTGTAGTTAATATCCGATTAATGAATCCCTTCATTCTATTCGTACTCGGATGTCTTGAAGTTGCCGAGAGCTTGTGCTCGGGTCCGTCTTCAAGCTTGCCTTCGACTCTGAGTGATACTTTGATGAGTACTTATTTTATGATTAAATTCATGGCTCAATTAGAACTATTTTTGAATAACTTAACAACATTAATAAATAATTGAGCATGATTTTTGAGTATAAAGGAAGGAAAGAAGCTTCAAATCTGAGAATCAGGAACAACTTGTCAAAAGCCTTGAAAAAAACCAAGAGCATCAAGCAAAGGACACTTGAGCGTGGTACACTTCACGCCTGAGCGTGGAAGCCACTTTGCCCATGCACCCAAGTGAAACAAGGAACTCACCAACAGCCCCTCACGCTTGAGCGTGAGCCCGAGCTCGCTCAAGCGTGACTTCATGCATGACTGACGCTCAAGCGTGGCACCAAGAAGCTTAAAGCGTGATTGAATTGGAAGAAGGAACAGCATCAGGCCTTCTCACGCTCAAGCGTGAGCAGGAGCCGCTTGGGCGTGACCTCAAGCCCGCTTGAGCGTGGCTTGAGCGTGAACACGAGGAGCAAGCGTGAGAAGGCAAGGAAACCACGCTTGAGCGTGAATTACTTCAGCTTGAGCGTGAGATCATCAATAAGCATCAGAGCCCTTCACGCTTGAGCGTGACCATCAAGCTCAAGCGTGACTCACACAGCATGGGTTTCTTAATTCTCTATTCACCAATAAATGCGATGCCAACTCACCCACTTTCTTCTGTTTTCCACCAGTCTCTGAAAGATGCCGCATGGGTTCTATGTAAGTGGGGCAAGAGAAGCTGAGCCAAAAACTCCTATAAATCAAGCTGCAAACAGAGCACAAATCATCAATCTCCTATCATCTGATACATCATTTCATCCTCTGTATTTTTCATTTCACACTTTCCATTTTCTGTATTCATTTCTTTGATGGTGAAAATGCAAGGCATGAGTAACTAATTTCCCTTATGGGATTGGCTGTAATCCATTCAACACTGAAGTAATGCTGTCGTAAGTTTTCATTGAGTAATGAGATTTGATAAAGTTTCTGTATTTCCTTCTGTGTTTAATGCCTGAAAGTACTTGATCACTATTTTCTTGTTCTAAGTTTTCTTGAGTATGCTGGGAAGTGACTTGTGAAAGCAGACCCTGAAAGAAATACTTGTTGTGAGTAGGTAGCCAGGGATGGCGTCTAACGCAACAAACGTCAAAACAATCGATCGATAATGCTGGAATGGTTTCCAAAGTGACTGAGGGATCAGCGGTTTGGAAATCATTCTTATGAATTTTGTAGTCGAGGGATCGATGCAAATGACTTTGATTGTGACGTAGAACTTATCTTTTCGATTTACTTATATGGAAACTTATGCAGCTTACAGAGGTGGAGATATGATGAAGCCAATCCCTGTTTTACAAAACTGATTTTTCCAACCTCATTTACTGTTATCTTTTGCATAATATTATTCTCTGTTATTTTGTTACTTGCTGTTTTTTTCATTCAACCACATTCATAACAAACCCAAACAAAAACTTTCTGCCAAATCAATTCGAACTAGAATCTTCATTCTAGCACCTCCTCAGTGGAACGACAACTATACTGTATTACAACTTCTGTGTTTAAACTTGGCACATCCATTTCATTGAGTTTATATTATACAAACTTGATTCTCTTTCAGCAAACTCAATATAAACAAAACACCTATCAAGTTTTGGCGCCGTTGCCGGGGAGGTGATTTGAGCTTGAATATTTTAGCATTGAATTGACAAGACAGTGTAAATAAACTTGTTTGTAATTTGTTTTTTTTTATTTTTTTTTATTTATTTTACTTTTTTTACCTTGCTACTTTGAGTTCTTGATTTATGATCTTGAGAAGACAGGGTACAAAAGAACAGCTTGCATTTGATCCTGAGATAGATAGGTTCCTCAAGAAAATCAAGAAAGCAAAGAAGAACTTCCACGTAGGACAAACTTCCTCTGTTACAATGGAGGGGAACAGCCACAATCAAAATCCACCAAGGAGAACACTTGGAGATTACACATTGCAACAAGGACCTAGACACTACTCAAGCATTGCTATACCAAATACAATCAGGGCTATAGAAATGAAACCTGCTTTCCTTAGTTTAATTAGTTCCCATCAATTTCATGGAATGTCCAGTGAAGATCCTTACACTCACTTGGCAACATTCTATGAATTAGTAGGAACAATGGGATTTGAACAGGAAGTAATTGAGGCAGCATACCTAAGATTGTTTCCTTTTTCTCTTGCAGGAAAAGCCAAAGAATGGCTCCAATCACACCCAAATCAAAGCTTGAACAGCTGGGAGACAGTGGAAGAAAAATTCCTACACAGATTCTTCCCACCATCCAGATTCATCAAGGCTAAATCAGATATCACAACATTTAAACAAAGCCATGATGAACCCTTTTGTGAAGCATGGGAACGCTTCAAATCTCTCCTCAGAAGATGCCCAAACCATGGACTGGAAGATATTGCCCAATTGAATATCTTTTACAGTGGTTTAAAGGGTGATACTAAAATGATTTTGGATGCAGCAGCTGGAGGAACCATGATGACAGTGGATGCAGAACAAGCTACAAGGATCATTGAAGCATTATCATCCACAGATTACCAGGCTCAGCATGACAGAACACAAATCCAAAAGAAGGGAGTATTGGAACTTAATACAACAGATGCCATTTTGGCTCAAAATAAGATTTTGACACAACAAATTGAAGTTCTCACACAGCAAATGGCAAAACTCCCGCAACAACTGCATGCTGTACAGTCCTCTACAGGAAACCAACAAGCACAAATGAGATGTGACTTTTGTGGAGGAGAACATCAGAATGGACACTGCCAAGGAGAACAAGGAGACCAATCCATCCTCTATATGAATAACCAAGGTAAGCAAAGTAATTTCAATAATACTTACCCCAATAATTTTTCACAGGGATGGAGGAATAGTCAAAATGGTGGATGGAAGCAAGAAGCAAGCACATCCAACAGACAGCAACCTTATCAACAAGGTCCTTCATTGACAGAAAGGACATCAAAACTAGAGGACACTCTAGAAAAATTCATGCAGGTCTCAATCACCAACCAAAAGAACACTGATGCTTCGATAAGAAACTTGGAGACACAAGTGGGGCAATTGGCTCGCCAGATTGCAGAGCATCACAACTCTCAATTTGGAGCTAATACACACCCAAATCCAAAGGAGCAATGCAAAGCAATCACAACAAGAAGTGGAAAGGTCATTGGACAAAAAGAGAATGACAAGGTGGAAGAAAAAGTAGAAAAAGAAAAAGAAACAGAAGAGGAAGTTAGTGAAAAGAAGAATAATGATATGAAGGAGGAAGTTGAAAAAGAAAAAAAGAAAGAAATAAAAGAGGGGAAGAAGAAGGTGGACGACCCAACACCACAACTGAAGAGCTTGCCGTATCCAAAGAATCCTTCAAAAATGGACAAGGAAAGGCAATTCGCAAGATTTATGGATATCTTCAAAAGGCTACAAATAAACATACCTTTTGTGGAAGCCATGGAGCAAATGCCAACTTACGCTAAATTTATGAAGGAGCTGTTAACAAAGAAGAAGAGATTTTCTGAAGAAACAGTGGAGCTTGCAGCAGGCTGCAGTGCCATCATTCAAAAGGCACTGCCACAAAAAACAAAAGACCCCGAAAGTTTCACAATCCCAGTAACTATTGGTACTCTACCAGTAGGAAAAGCACTCTTGGATTTGGGAGCAAGCATTAATCTAATGCCTCTCTCAATGGTGAAAAAAATTGGAGATCTTGAGGTGAAGCCAACTCGGATGACCCTCCAGCTGGCAGATAGGTCTATGAAATTTCCATATGGCATAGCTGAAGATGTACTGGTAAGAGTTGACAAGTTTGTATTCCCTGTAGATTTTGTCATAATGGATATAGAAGAAGATGCAGAAGTACCTCTCATTTTGGGGAGACCCTTCATGAAGACTGCAAAAGTAATCATTGATGTGGATGACGGGAAGTTGAAAGTAAGAGTGCAAGATGAAGAAGTAAACTTCAACATGTTTGATGCAATGAAATACCCAAAAGACAAACAACAGTGCTTCAAAATTGACATTGAAGAAGAAGCCATCAGAGAACAAACCAACGAATGGTTCAACAGAGACCCACTAAAGAAGCTGAACTTTGGAGCAATGGAGGAAGACAAGAAGGACAAGCAAGATACTCAAAAAGAAAGTCACTCTGAAAGGCTGTCTGAGGAAACAAAAGAAGTTGTCCCACCAAAAGTGGAGTTAAAAGCTTTACCTCTACACTTGAAATATGTCTTTCTTGATAATGATAACCAAAAACCTGTTATTATTAATAGGGAATTGACAGGTACAGAAGAGAAGCAGTTGATTCAAGTGTTAAAGGAACATTCAACAGCGATTGGATGGAGGCTGGAAGATTTGAAGGGAATAAGCCCAGCTTACTGCACTCATCACATTTATATGGAACAAGAATTCAAACCAATTGCTCAGCCACAGAGACGTTTGAACCCAACTATGAAGGAAGTGGTAAAAGGGGAGGTAACTAAATTACTAGAAGCTGGTATAATTTATCCTATTTCTGATAGCTCTTGGGTAAGTCCTGTGCAGGTTGTTCCAAAGAAAGGAGGAATCACTGTCATACAGAATGAGAAGCATGAATTGATCCCTACAAGAACAGTCACAGGATGGAGGATGTGTATCGATTACAGGAAACTAAACACTGCTACCCGGAAAGATCATTTCCCTCTACCCTTCATGGATCAAATGTTAGAAAGACTTGCAGGTCAAGCATACTACTGCTTCCTAGATGGATACTCAGGGTATAACCAGATCGCAGTTGCACCTGAGGATCAAGAAAAAACAGCATTCACATGTCCCTTTGGGGTATTTGCATACAGAAAAATGCCCTTCGGATTGTGCAATGCCCCTGCAACATTTCAAAGATGTATGCTTGCTATCTTCTCTGATTTGGTGGAAAAATGCATAGAGGTTTTCATGGATGATTTCTCTGTTTTTGGTTCATCATTTGATCAATGTTTGAATAATTTGACCATTGTGTTGAAAAGATGTGTAGACACCAATTTGGTTTTGAATTGGGAAAAATGTCACTTCATGGTGACTGAAGGCATTGTATTAGGACATCAAATCTCCAAAAGAGGGATTGAAGTGGACAAAGCAAAGGTAGAAGTAATCGAGAAATTGCCACCACCAGGAAATATAAAAGGAGTCAGAAGCTTCTTGGGCCATGCAGGATTTTATAGAAGGTTCATCAAGGACTTCTCAAAAATTGCAAAGCCTCTGAGTAATCTCTTAAACAAAGACACTCCTTTTATTTTTGATGATTCTTGTTTACATGCCTTTGAAACTCTAAAGCATAAACTAACATGTGCACCTGTAATAGTTGCCCCTGATTGGGGACTAGACTTTGAAATGATGTGTGATGCCAGTGATTATGCTGTTGGGGCCGTATTAGGACAAAGAAAGGCTAAAATTTTTCATGTTATACACTATGCTAGTAAAGTTTTAAACCCTGCACAAACAAATTATGCAACAACAGAGAAAGAACTCTTAGCAATAGTGTATGGCCTGGAAAAATTTAGACCTTATCTGATTGGTTCCAAGATTACTATTTTTACTGACCATGCTGCCATTAAATATCTGTTGAATAAGCCTGATTCTAAGCCCAGACTAATTAGATGGATCTTGCTAATGCAAGAATTCAACCTAGTAGTCAAAGACAAAAAGGGCAGCGAAAATTTCATTGCAGATCATTTGTCCCGACTTATCAACCAGGAAGTCACACGGTTCCAACCTGAAGTGAAGGAAGAATTTCCTGATGAAAAGCTACTGATGATAAAAGAACGGCCATGGTTTGCAGACATGGCCAACTTTAAAGCTGCTGGAGTGATGCCTGATGACCTTTCATGGCAGCAGAAGAAGAAGTTTCTAAGGGATGCAAAGCAATTCATATGGGATGACCCCTACCTATTCAAACTTGGATCAGATCACATCTTGAGGAGATGTGTGTCCAAAGAGGAGGCTGAGAGCATCCTATGGCACTGTCACAGCTCACCCTATGGAGGACATTTCAATGGGGAAAGGACAGCAGCAAAGATCCTCCAATCAGGTTTTTATTGGCCCTCTTTGTTTAAAGATGCTAATGTTTTTGTGCAGCATTGTGAAGCATGTCAGAAGACAGGAAACATATCAAAAAGACATGAGATGCCCTTGACTGCCATCCTTGAAATAGAAGTCTTTGATTGCTGGGGCATAGATTTTACTGGGCCATTACCAATGTCATTCTCAAATGAGTACATAATTGTGGCAGTAGACTATGTCTCTAAGTGGGTGGAAGCCATGGCATGTACTAAAGCTGATGCCAAGACTGTCATCAAATTTCTTAAGAAACACATTTTCAGCAGGTTTGGCACCCCAAGAGTTTTAATAAGTGATGGAGGCTCTCATTTCTGCAACAGTCAACTCCAAAGATGCCTTGAACATTATGGAGTCAAGCACAAAGTAACTTCCCCTTACCATCCTCAAGCCAATGGCCAAGTGGAAGTGTCCAACAGAGAAATTAAGAAGATACTTGAGAAGACAATCAGCCAAAGCAGAAAAGATTGGTCATTGAAGCTAGATGACGCTTTATGGGCCTATAGAACAGCATACAAGGCACCAACTGGATTTTCACCTTATCAATTGGTATATGGTAAAAATTGCCATCTTCCAGTAGAACTTGAACATAAAGCATTTTGGGCACTGAAAAACCTCAACTATGACCCAAAGGCATCAGCTGAAGAAAGGAAGATTCAGATGCACAAGTTGGAAGAATAGAGGAATCATGCCTATAACTCATCCAGGATCTATAAAGAAAAAATGAAGGTTTACCATGATAGACACATCATGAAGAAAAGTTTTCACCAGGGACAATCTGTTCTTCTTTTCAACTCAAAGATGAAACTATTCCCAGGAAAACTCAAGTCTAAATGGTCAGGACCCTTTATTGTCAGGGAGGTGAAACCTTATGGAGCTATTGAGTTGCAAGATCCAAAATCTGAAAGAACTTGGGTCGTAAACGGACAGAGAGTAAAGCCCTATTTAGGGGGAGAAGTGGAGAAGGTTGCCACTGATATCCTGCTAAAAGATCCATGATCAAACTCAGGCGTCGAGCTAATGACGTTAAACAAGCGCTTATTGGGAGGCAACCCAATCGTTTGTGTTTTATTTCTTTGGAAATTTTTTCAAAAATAAAAACAAAAACAAAAAAATAATAAAAGCTTCTGTTTACCTTGTAGAAGAGTCTCAAACAAAAGGCAAACAAAAATGGAGTTGAAGGTTGAGTTCAGGAAGACATGAGGACATCACCACGCTCAAGCGTGGATAATCTAAGCTTAAGCGAGCCAAGCGTGACCTATTACGCTTAAGCGAAAGGGTCTGGACAGTAATCAGAGGTTGATCACGCTCAAGCGTGATACTTTGGCGCTCAAGCGCAACATCCCTGAGCTCAAGCGTGCCAAACATGCGCTCAAGCGAGACATTGAACAGAGCATCAGGTATTGAAATGTTGCTACACGCTCAAGCGAGGATAACACCAGCCTGAGCGAGGAAAGTATACCTTGGAATAATGCACACACGCTTAAGCGTGATAACCATGCGCTCAAGCGCACAACTCTTACGCCCAAGCGTGACAGGAAGACGCTCAAGCGTGAAGGCTTCATTCTCAGATGCTGGACCCAGGCCGATCACGCTCAAGCGGGGATATATGGCGCTCAAGCGTGGGACTCTCGCGCTCAAGCGTGACATCCTGACGCTTAAGCGTGAGAATGAAAACAGCCCCTGATGCTAATAAATGCAGAATTTTGAAAACTGCCCACTCTCTCATTTACATAACCGTTCATTAACCTTCTGACTCTCTAAGATGGCCAGAACCAAGCAAACTGCACCAGATCCTCCTGCCACCACTTCCCCAAAAAGAAGTTCCCGAAAGAACAAGGGCAAAAGACCACGAACAGAAAAACAAGATGATGCTCCAAGATTCAGGAAGCAAGGCAACAGCAAGCGGTATGAAGACATCTCAAATTGGACATTCATACCAGAAAGGAAAGTAGACTTGGCCTTGGGAGAATGCGATGCCTTCCTGCAGATTATCAGAAGGAGAAATTGGCTAAAAGTATGCTACCCAAGGGAGAAATTTGACCCTGAAGTGGTAAGAGAATTCTATGCAAATGCGTGGACAAGAGATGGAGGGGGGGAACGAAAAACCTATGTGCGGGGTACATGGCTCTCATATGACAGAGACACCATCAATTTCTACTTGGGGAACATCATGACCTTAGGAGAAGGGGAAATCTGCGAATATGCTGCCATGGTTGCAAGGAACCAGTTCATTGCCACACATGACCTTGAAGCCGCTATCTGTGTTCCAGGACACCACTTCCAAATGGGGCAAGGAGAGACACCACTGAGAGTTTTAAGAAAGGACATGACTACTGTTGCTCAAGTTTGGACTTCCTTCTTATTAGCTAACATAGCACCTAACGCTCATGTTTCTGATTTGATTTTTAGTAGGTGTTATCTCCTGTACTGCATTCTGAGAGAGGACATCTCTATTGATCTAGCCCAAGTACTATCGGATGAAATCCACAAGTTTGTGATTTCTGACCAGAAGTACTCCCAGGCAGGTCAAAAGGTAAAAGGGAGTCTTGGTTTTCCTGCCTTTATCACTGACTTTTGTGCAGCTCATGGTGTTGAGGTACAAGACCTCAAACCAATCAGGCCTTCAATAGACAAACGCTTCATTGAGCGTTACTGCAGCAATCCAGCACTCCCTGCAACTGATGCACCTCCTCTACATGCCCCACAAGCAGCACAGCAAACATCCAGCACTGCACCTGACCACCCCCCCCTCAGCACTGAAGCCAACCTGATTTTACAAGGCATTCACATCCTGAAAGTTCAAAACATCCATCTCCTAGCCCAGCTGAACGCTCAGCATAGAGGTTTGTTACATGTTCACAATGGCCTTTATCATAGCATTCCTGCAGGTCAACACAATCCATGGATGCCACCTGCCCAGTTTGAGGCCCTGCTTGCTTGGCCTGGGGACAGGCCTCCGTTTATGGGAGGAGGTGAGGCTACACAGGAGGATAGGCCAGGAACTTCAACTCAGGGACCTCCAGAAAGAGACTTGGGAACAGAGGAGGACTCATCCGAGGAAGAGTGAAACTTTTTAATGTTTTCAGTACTTGACAATTAAAATTGCTATTTAGTTTGACAATTTATAGCCTTACTTTATCTTTAGTACAGCACACTTTAGAAATTGTTTGAGATTATATGCCTGTGATTATTCCAATCTGCCTGTGATTATTCTTGTTTGTTTTTGATTATTCCGGTTTTGATGATTAAGACTTTGAACATCCCTGAAAACCCCAACCAAAGATTTCACTTTTTGAACAAAGAAAAGTTTCTAAGCAGCACAATGTTTTCAGGCAACAACACTGATTTGGTTTAGGCAAAATGACTTAATTAAGAACCAAGGAACTGGAATGCATGTATTGTTGCTTGTTTTTATGACTTGAACCCTTTTCTGTTAGAATAAGGAAGTAACATTTATATCTTGATGAGAGGTGAGAAAAGTCTTGAGAGCCTCATTTGAAATTGTTAAATTAGCATTGACTGATTTTCTAATTAAACCTTTTTCTTAAGAAACAAGCAAGGAAATGATAAGGCAATTTTGAAAAATAATTAGCCAAGAGCCAAAAAGCTACCCTGATAAAAATATCCGATTTTTTGGTAGCCCATCTTTGAGCCATAAAAGCATGAAAATTTTTCTCTACCCTGAGCTAAGCATAAGAGCAAAAATTCTACCTTACCTGCATGTTCATCTTGAAAAAGAGCATAAAATAATTTTCTCAAAAGAAGATGAAACAAATGGAGGCAGGAGAAGAAAAATGCAGAAAGAATAAGTAAGCTCTCCAAAGTTTGTATAAAAGAGCTGGAGTAAAACAAAAGAAAATTCTGAAGTTTCAATGCAGAAAAGGAGCCTTCTAAATCAACCAAAAACACTTATGCTCTTCTTTAAAAACATGCGTTTTGAAACCCAGAAAAACCAAAAGTTTCTTGTTAACCCAGCCTCATTACACCCCTAAAAGACCTTCTGATCCTTGCTATTCATTTGAAATTTGGTTTTACTAGAAATGACGGGCAATGTTAAGAAGACATTTCTCATGATGGATGAGCGAAACAGACACAGGGTAAGAAATAATGAGAAATTCTACATTCTTACAGCAATGGGTTACATGCTTTATGAATAAGGTAATGGTGCATTGCATTTTAAGGAATTGGTATTAAGAAAATCATTTGTCTAGATACTAAGCCAGATTATTGCCTTTTAAACTTTTGTCTGCAATAGAAACTCAGATTTTTAAATGCTTGTTTTCCCTTTTCAAATCTTCTTTTTACTTGAGGACAAGCAAAAATCTAGGTTGGGGAGAGTTTGATGAGTACTTATTTTATGATTAAATTCATGGCTCAATTAGAACTATTTTTGAATAACTTAACAACATTAATAAATAATTGAGCATGATTTTTGAGTATAAAGGAAGGAAAGAAGCTTCAAATCTGAGAATCAGGAACAACTTGTCAAAAGCCTTGAAAAAAACCAAGAGCATCAAGCAAAGGACACTTGAGCGTGGTACACTTCACGCCTGAGCGTGGAAGCCACTTTGCCCATGCACCCAAGTGAAACAAGGAACTCACCAACAGCCCCTCACGCTTGAGCGTGAGCCCGAGCTCGCTCAAGCGTGACTTCATGCATGACTGACGCTCAAGCGTGGCACCAAGAAGCTTAAAGCGTGATTGAATTGGAAGAAGGAACAGCATCAGGCCTTCTCACGCTCAAGCGTGAGCAGGAGCCGCTTGGGCGTGACCTCAAGCCCGCTTGAGCGTGGCTTGAGCGTGAACACGAGGAGCAAGCGTGAGAAGGCAAGGAAACCACGCTTGAGCGTGAATTACTTCAGCTTGAGCGTGAGATCATCAATAAGCATCAGAGCCCTTCACGCTTGAGCGTGACCATCAAGCTCAAGCGTGACTCACACAGCATGGGTTTCTTAATTCTCTATTCACCAATAAATGCGATGCCAACTCACCCACTTTCTTCTGTTTTCCACCAGTCTCTGAAAGATGCCGCATGGGTTCTATGTAAGTGGGGCAAGAGAAGCTGAGCCAAAAACTCCTATAAATCAAGCTGCAAACAGAGCACAAATCATCAATCTCCTATCATCTGATACATCATTTCATCCTCTGTATTTTTCATTTCACACTTTCCATTTTCTGTATTCATTTCTTTGATGGTGAAAATGCAAGGCATGAGTAACTAATTTCCCTTATGGGATTGGCTGTAATCCATTCAACACTGAAGTAATGCTGTCGTAAGTTTTCATTGAGTAATGAGATTTGATAAAGTTTCTGTATTTCCTTCTGTGTTTAATGCCTGAAAGTACTTGATCACTATTTTCTTGTTCTAAGTTTTCTTGAGTATGCTGGGAAGTGACTTGTGAAAGCAGACCCTGAAAGAAATACTTGTTGTGAGTAGGTAGCCAGGGATGGCGTCTAACGCAACAAACGTCAAAACAATCGATCGATAATGCTGGAATGGTTTCCAAAGTGACTGAGGGATCAGCGGTTTGGAAATCATTCTTATGAATTTTGTAGTCGAGGGATCGATGCAAATGACTTTGATTGTGACGTAGAACTTATCTTTTCGATTTACTTATATGGAAACTTATGCAGCTTACAGAGGTGGAGATATGATGAAGCCAATCCCTGTTTTACAAAACTGATTTTTCCAACCTCATTTACTGTTATCTTTTGCATAATATTATTCTCTGTTATTTTGTTACTTGCTGTTTTTTTCATTCAACCACATTCATAACAAACCCAAACAAAAACTTTCTGCCAAATCAATTCGAACTAGAATCTTCATTCTAGCACCTCCTCAGTGGAACGACAACTATACTGTATTACAACTTCTGTGTTTAAACTTGGCACATCCATTTCATTGAGTTTATATTATACAAACTTGATTCTCTTTCAGCAAACTCAATATAAACAAAACACCTATCATACTTCCAAGTGGAACGATTTCCGAGAGAGGACTGAACAACTCCGAATGATCTTTCAGTTGTAAGATTTCTGAGACACAACTCCTAATGATCTCTGTTGTAAGATTTCTGAGTGACTTAGCTCCGAATGATCTTTCAGTTATATGATTTTCGAGTGATTCACTTCCGAGAGAAGTATTTTTGAGTGAAGACTGACTTCGAATAAGTACTTTTCAGTTAGATATATGCGAGTGGATGATTCCCAAGTGAATCAATTCTGAACGAAAAGTGACCGACTTTGAAAGAACACTTTTGGACAGAGATATCCGAGTGAGATATTTCTAAATGAGTCCGGGTGAGACATTTCTGAGTAAGTCATTTTGAGGAAGGAAATACTATGTCCGAGTGTTTTAAGCAGAAACAGTTCCGAGCAAATCCCCTCTGACTGAAGCTATTCTGAACGGAAAAAGACTGCTGGAAACTTCTCAGAAAAGAGATATGCCAAACAGTGCCCGAATTGATAGGGGATATGATCAATAGAATCCGACTGGAACAGGGCTGGGACCGTAACGCTATTCTAAAAGGTTCGCTCATGCTAATGACCGGTCCACTGGTTCACACAAATCTGAGTGTGTCATCACGGACGAGACACATGCAGAGACTTTTTACTCCAATCATAGCATCTTTTACATATTTTAATATATCTACTTCAATCATGCAAGCTGGCGGCGGAAATGGTCAAAATACAGCTCACTTCTTATCTAAAACCTCCATTATCACCGTAATTAATGCACTACAATCCAATTACGAAAAAGCTTGTCTACCCACTTGTCTTTACATTATTAAATCGATACTACAACTCGATTAAAGGGAGAACAAATGAAATTTAGTAAAGTCTCTCTCTCATTTTCCTTTCCTCTGTTAAGTCATCTTTGATCTGAAGCTAGGATAGTAAGAAGAGAACATTTTTCAATCAATCTAAAATCCTTCATCAAGGTAAGAGGGGATAGGGTTGTGAATAAATATCGAATGGGTAGAATTGTATGCTGTTCTAGGATTCCAGATTTATTTTCATAACTTGTTGCTCAATTTTAAAGTTGAAAACGTGTGGATTTGATTTTGACTTCTCCATTAAAATTGTAGAACTTTTTGTTATGTGAATTTTGAGACTTGAACTGACTGATTTGGATATGTGTAGCATGAGTTATAGTCAAAATACTACAGCACGTCTGTTTTGGAACAATACCTTCTATTTTTTGTAAATATTAATATTCTGGGAATTATACATACATATTTAGACTTTGATGTCTTCACAAAAGTTATAGATATTTATATTATGGATCTATAGAAAGTAGTTTTAAGTTAAAAGGATATTTGTAGCTCTAATTATGCCTAAAATACAGAAGTATGTTCATGCTAAAAATCTGCTGACATGAATTATGAATTGTATTTTTAAAACTGGGAATTTTGTGATGAGAATTAGTGTTTAGTGTCTTCATAAAAGTTTTAGATAATTGTGTTATGAGTAATTTAGAACTGGCCCCATGCCAAAATGATTTTTGTAGCTCCAGAAATGTTGAAAATATCAATATATGTACATTTTGATACTTTCTTTGAGATGGTTTAGTATATTGTGATTATGTGATGTTTCTGTTTGGAATTTGAAATTATGATCTTCATGCAAGTTGTAGATAATTTTGTTATGGAACTACAGAAAGTGGAATTACTTAAAAAGGATTTGATTTGCTCATGTTATGGTCGTTTTACTAATGTATGTTGCTGTTGTAAAATTCTGAAACTTACCTATAATGGTTATTATGGATGTTAATGATATTTTCCATGTGAGTAATGATTTATTTATGAATCATTGAGGAATTATTGATTATTATGGATGTTATTGAGTGTTCTATGAATACCATACAGTATGTATATCTTTGTGATGAATAAGTATGAATGATTAGATTAATGTATACATGAATGCCTTGTGGTTTATTAAATATGTTGTTGAACTGTAAATCCATGATTTTGAGAATTTATATATGTGATGTGTCCCTTGAGGACTTGTGGTTTTCCAAGTGATTATGGAAATATTGATATCATGGTATGTTAAATCGATAAAGAAAATTAAAGGCATTCATGCATCATAAGCATTGGACGCACCATGGAATTTAGGGGTTCCATGATTGCCTACCCTGGTGGGGGGTTACTCTATGATGAGTTAAAGCCCTATTTTCGCAAGGGCCATGAAGGTGTAGAGATTCATGGTTATGCTAATTCCTACTTGTGTACTTCGGTACTTGAGGGCCATGAAGGTGTAGGGATTCATGGTTATGCTAATTCCTACTTGTGTACTTCGGTACTGCAGGAGCCATGAAGGTGTAGGGATTCATGGTTATGCTAATTCCTACTTGTGTACTTATTTTCGCAGGAGCCATGAAGGTGCAAGGATTCATGGTTATGCTAATTCCTACTTGTGTCTCTATGAGACTTTTTACTGCAGTATTTGTTGTTCAAGTGGCCTCAATACTCAAGAGGGGGGGTGAATTGAGTTATAAAACTTTTGCTTGGAATACCTTTGAAATTGATTTCTATAACCAAGTTTGTGAGATTATGCAAGTGAAAGCAAGTAACAATGATATGCAATGCACTACAAGAGGTAAGTATTGTTGAGGCAATTTAGCAAACACTTGGTGTGCAATATCTAAAGTATAGCAAATTAAGCAAGTTCAAGTATGTTCTTCTCAACCAAACAATACCAATCAACAAATATGCAATGTATGGAAGTAAAAGAGTAAGGAAGAGAAGCTTGCAAACCGATGTAACGAGTTCCACCCAATCCGGTGTACGTCTCGCCTCTAAGCAACCCACTTAGAGGATTTTCCACTATTGTAGACTAGAGATACAACTTTGAGCAATTGCGGCTTCCTAGTGTCCCACACTCAAGAACCCAATCCTCACAAGTATAAGGGCAACCCACCCAATCTCTCAATCTCACAATATCCTAAAGGTTAAGTCCACAACCTTTGTAACTACTCAATCCTAGAGTGAACAACCACTCAACCTAGAGTGAATAACTTGTGTGTTTGGAGTTTGTGTTTACAATCAATATACTCTCTTAATAAAGCAGATATACAAGTGAAAAGCTCTCCAAATTCTAATCTCTCAAGATGAGAGGATATACAAGTGAAAGTACAATATGCAAGAAATAGGCTTACAAAGCACAAAAATAGAGCTAAGGATTTGTTGCTTCTTGGTTCTTGTTGGGGTATATTGTGCTTGTGTTCTTCTTGCATTTATAGAGCCAAGATAGCTGTTGAGGAGTCCCCTAGCCGTTGCAAGATGATGGCTCTGCGCATAGTGGGATTTGAGTGCTTGTTTTCCACTTAAGTCTGTCTATTTAGTGGTGTTTCCCACTATGTGAATCGATTCGTAGATCCTTGAATCGATTCAGAGTATTCTGTTTTATGCATTTTGGAGTTCCAGAGTCGAATGAATCGATTCGAGCCTTGTTTGAATCGATTCAGAGCATTCTGTTTTGGGTTCCTGGTCTGTCAGCATCGTGTGAATCGATTCAGGGTCCTTGTGAATCGATTCAGGACATACTGTTTGCAATCTTAGTGACTTCCAGGGCTGTGAATCGATTCAGGGTCATGGTGAATCGATTTAACCCATTCTGTTTCTCATTTTTATGACTTCCAGGGCTGTGAATCGATTCACTCGTGCTTGAATCGATTCAGACTCTTCATTTTGACATTTTCTCATGCCTGTTGGTCATCCATTTGAATCTAATGATGCATGGTTGCTTTCCTTTTGTTTGATTCATTGGTTTCTTCATCTCTTGAGCCTTTGTGAGATCATTTTCTTCTTTTATATGATATCTCTAGTTGTTTTTGATTCTTTGAAGACTTTCCATTACTTGTTTCCATTGTCATTATCAAAACCTGTTATCACATGCAAATACATTCTCCCCCTTTTTGATGATGACAACCAATGGCCATCTCTTGGGGTGTTTATTAGCCAATAACAAGTTATGAAAACTAATGTCTCTGTTTTAAGCAATTATTTCTTTTAAGAAAATAGGTCTCCCCCTTTGTTTTTCAATAAAACCATCAAATTATCTCAATCGTTGAAATAATGTCGCACATGTATCACATTCACATATATCGCACATATATCATATCGCACATGTATCTCTCTATCACATTCACATATATCGCACATGTATCATATCGCACATGTATCTCTCTTTTTCTCCCCCTTTGTCATTATCAAAAACAAGTGTTGGGAGTATGCAGTAAATCGAGTAATGATCGCAGGCAATGCAGTTGAGATAAACAAAAATGATTAACTAAACGAGATAATTGTTCAACCGACATAGTCATAAAGCAAAGTAATAAACCAAAACGAGATAATCGTGCAAATCACAAACCAAAGTAATTATCCAAAATATAAACCAAAGTAAACAACCAAGTCTGAATGTGAAATAGAAAGAAAGAAAAGTAACGATCAATCATGGGTGTGGGAAGTGGATGCTGGATATCTGGGTGGCAAGCTCCGTGTATCGCTCTTCCATGTTTGCTTCAATCTTGTCCAGTCGAGCGTAGATGTTTGCTTCCATGGAGTTCAGGCGCTGGTCCAGGTGGGCAGTGAGTCTTGTGAAAAGATCATCAGTAGGAGCGGGTGGAGGAGGAGGAGGAGGAGGAGCGTCATCTTCAACTTCATGACGGGGACGCCTAAGAAATTGCCACCTGCCTTGGTATTCCACAATATTCATTTTAGTGAGATGAGATTTGCCAATAGGTGCTTTGGGACCAACCACTTCCGTGATTTCATTTTTCAAGTCCACTTTAAAATGGTGGAGCAATTTGGTAATGAGTATGGCATATGGAAGATGAGCGAGGTTTTGGGCTTCAATCATGTGATGCCCAGAGCAGCAAGATTTGGGCCTCATTTAGCCTTGCATAATTTCCACCGGAGGGGAGGAGAATTTTGACAAGGACAAAGTGCAAGAGGCGGTGATGGAGACTTAAGGTGCCAACCGTGCTTGAGGGACCTGCAAGATTAAAGAAGGCTCTTGCCTCTAATGGATTATAATTCCATGCAAGAGGAGGTTCTTTGCCATGGAAGGAAGCGTTGCTAAGAGGGAGTAAGCCAACTTGATTCATTACCTCATTATCAAGAATGATAGTCTTACCTTTCACTCGGGCAATATAGCGAGCATCTTGAAGGCGTAAAGTGGAGTAGAATACACGAATCAGTTCGGGGTAGATTGCTACTTCCTCAAGAGCCATGAAGCCAACTAGCTCTTGTTGATGTAAGGTGGTGAGTAGAGGAAGTCCAGATGCTTCAAAGAATGGGAGATCAAGCCAATGAGGAGAAATGAGATTTTTCTCAGAGAATGAAGATTGGTACCTTTCAAGATCTTTTTGGGTAGTGAATAATCTAGATAAATCAGAGTGTTGAGGCATGGAGGCTGCAACAGTGTTTGCACGTTGCTTCTTGCGAGGTTGAGAGGAGGAAGCCATGGAAGATGAAGGATTTTGAGTGGAAGGTTGAGGAGATGGGAGGTTTGAGAAGAGAGAGTGGGAGATAGTGGAAGAGTGAAATGAGGAAGTGTGTGATTTAAAGACTTGAATCAGCGTGAATATGCAGTAACTGACGCGTGAATCGATTCAAAGGATGGGTGAATCGATTCGAGCGTTACTGATTTGAGAGAAATGGAAGGGTCAGGTGCGTGAATCGATTCGAGGATGCTGTGAATCGATTCGAACCTCTCTGTTTGAGGGAATATGGACCATCAGGTGTTTGAATCGATTCAAGAGGAGTGTGAATCGATTCGAACGATGCTGTTTTGAGGATTTTTGAACCATCAGGTCGTTGAATCGATTCGAGGGGATGCTGAATCGATTCGAAGGGCTGTTTTCACTCCAAAAATCATTTCTTTCCATTCCAATATATTCAAGGCATGAGGAATTCATTATAGGATCATTAAATCTCCATTTCCATGGGGTTCTTTTGCATTAATCACTAGTAAAGGTGTCACGCAATCAATACACAAGATGAAGTGATCATTCAAACACAATTTGTCATATCAAGAATGCCCAATTCTCTTCTAATGTAAATAAATTGCTCTCTAGCCAAGGGTTTTGTGAAAATATCTGCTAGTTGCCTAGAGGTTTCAACATGTTCAAGTACACAATCTCCTTTTAACACATGATCTCTAATAAAGTGATGCCTAATCTCAATGTGCTTGGTTCTAGAGTGCATTACTGGATTTTTCGAGATATTAATGGCACTAGTGTTATCACATTTAATGGGGACTTTATTCAAGGTAATACCAAAATCAAGAAGTTGTTGTCTCATCCAAAGAATTTGAGCACAACAACTACCAGCGGCTACATATTCTGCCTCAGCCGTTGATAATGCAACACTTGCTTGTTTCTTGCTATGCCAAGAAACAAGGGAACTTCCAAGCAAATGGCATGTACCACTAGTACTTTTTCTATCAAGCTTACATCCCGCAAAGTCGGAATCAGAATATCCTAAAAGATTACATTCAACGCCTTTGGGATACCATAAGCCAACATTTTGAGTACCCACAAGATATTTCAAAATTCTTTTTACGGCAGTCAAATGTGATTCTTTAGGACATGCTTGATATCTAGCACACATGCATACCGCAAACATAATATCAGGTCTACTCGCAGTTAAATAAAGTAAGGATCCAATCATACCTCGATATTTGGTGATTTCAATGTCCTTACCCTTTTCGTCTTTGTCTAGATAGCAAGATGTGCTCATGGGTGTTGCTATCTCGTTTGCCTTGTCCATTCCAAACCTTTTAAGTAGTTCCTTACAGTATTTAGTTTGGCTAATGAACGTTCCATCAATGGCTTGTTTTATTTGTAGTCCAAGGAAAAAGGTGAGTTCTCCCATCAAGGACATTTCAAACTCATTCTGCATAATCTTGGCAAATTCTTGACAAAGATTTTCATTAGTAGCACCAAATATTATGTCATCTACATAAATTTGTACCAAGAGGATGTCATTGTGTTTGCGTTTTATAAACAATGTAGTATCAACATTTCCTCTTTCAAAGTTGTGTTCTAAAAGGAATTTGCTTAGTCTTTCATACCAAGCTCTTGGAGCTTGTTTCAAACCATATAAAGCTTTTCTCAATTTGAAGACATGATTTGGAAATTTATAATTTTCAAAACCGGGAGGTTGATCTACATAAACTTCTTCTTGAATGTAGCCGTTTAAGAACACACTTTTGACATCCATTTGATACAGTTTGAAATCCATACAACATGCAAAAGCTAGCAATAATCTAATGGCTTCTAACCTAGCTACGGGAGCATATGTTTCTTCATAGTCTATTCCTTCTTCTTGGTTGTATCCCTTTGCAACTAGTCTAGCTTTGTTTCTAGTTATTATACCATTTTCATCTAGCTTATTCCTAAAAACCCATTTGGTGCCTATTATTAGATGATCATTGGGTCTTGGCACAAGTTCCCAAACTTCATTTTTTTCAAATTGGTTTAACTCTTCTTGCATGGCCAACATCCAATGTTCATCAATAATGGCTTCATCAATATTTTTGGGTTCTATTTGGGATACAAAAGCTAGGTGATTACAAGTATTTCTAATAGCATTTCTAGTACTTACACCTTGAGTCATTTCACCTATGACTTTATCTAAGGGATGATCCTTCAAGGTTACCCATTCTTGTTGTCTCTCAAGTTGTGCTGCACCTCCATCATTGTTGACTTCTTCTTCTTTGTCTTGCAAGTTCATTTCTTGAAAAGTACCTACAAGATCATCAACATCTTCCTTTCTCGGAGGGTTATGGCTATTTTCATCAAATTTGACATGAATAGATTCCTCAATGGTATTTGTTTGTTTGTTGAAAATTCTATAAGATTTACTTGATTGAGAATATCCTAGGAATATTGCCTCATCAGATTTTGCATCAAACTTTCCTAGATTATCCTTTCCATTGTTGAGCACAAAATATTTACATCCAAAAATATGAAAGTATGCAATGTTGGGTTTTCTACCCTTGTAAAGCTCATAGGGGGTTTTCTTTAAAATAGGCCTTATCAAACATCTATTCATAACATAGCACGCGGTGTTTACCGCATCGGCCCAAAAATGTTTTGCAATATTGTTTTCATTTAGCATGGTTCTAGCAAGCTCCACTAAAGATCTATTCTTTCTTTCAACTACTCCATTTTGTTGTGGAGTTCTAGGAGCTGAAAAGTTGTGATTAATACCATGTTTTTCGCAAAACTTTTCAAAAGATTGATTTTCAAATTCTCCCCCATGATCGGTTCTAATGGATGCAATTTTTGAGTTTTGCTCATTTTGGATAATCTTTGCAAGCTTCTTGAATGCATGATATGCTTCATTTTTATGAGCAAGAAACAATGTCCATGTATATCTTGAATAGTCATCTACTATAACTAGACCATAGTAATTACCTCCAAAGCTTTTGATTTTGGATGGTCCAAATAAGTCCATGTGCAAAAGTTGTAAAGGCCTTTGAGTAGAAACAATGTTTTTGGATTGAAAAGATGCCTTTACTTGTTTTCCCTTTTGGCATGCATCACAAAATCTATTTTCAAATTTAAGCTTTGGTAGACCAATTACTAAATCTTTAGAAACAAGTTTGTTCAAGTGGTCTACATGTATATGAGCTATTCTTCTATGCCATAGCCATGTTTCATCCTCTTTTGAAATGAAGCATTGTTCATCATTTGTAGACAAACTATCCATATCAATCATGTAAATATTATCAATTCTTTGGCCTACAAACTTAATTTCCTTATTGGTCTTATGCTCAATTATGCAACAATTTGATTCAAATAAAACTCTATATCCTTTGTCACATAATTGACTTATGCTTAGTAAATTATGTTTGAGGCCTTCAACATACAATACATCACTTATGGATGTGGAAGAGTTCTTACCAATATTTCCAATGCCTAGGATTCTTCCCTTAGTGTTGTCTCCATAGGTGACGCTTCCTTTTCGTTTGGGAGTGAATTATGTAAATTTGGTTATGTCTCCCGTCATATGCTTTGAACACCCGCTATCCAAATACCAATGGGTGTTGCTTGCCTTGAAGCATACCTACAAAACAAAATCATTTTAGAGAACTAGGTACCCATTTTATGTTGGGTCCTTTAAGGTTAGCTTGTGGGATCGTTCCTTTGGGAACCCACACCTTTCTTAAGACCTTTGGTCCTAATTTCCTAACACTACATTTATATGCACTATGTCCTTTGGTACCACAATGATTGCATTTCATAAAAGGTGAAGAGGATTTGCTTGGTGGTGCAAAGAAGTTTTTGTAGTGTTTCTCCATTTTATGGTTACTATGTTCTTGGTCATAACCTAGACCGGTTTTACTAAACATGCATTTTTGTTGCCCAAGTAGGATATTCAAATTATCTCTTCCATTAGTGAACTTCTCTAGTGTCCTATTTAGGTCTTCAACCTTGGTTTCTAACATAATGCATCTTTTAGCAAAATCACATGGTTTCTCCTTAGAGCATGTTTGACCTTTCTCTAGCTCTTCTTTTAAGCTCTCATTTTCTTTACAAACTTCCATGAGATGCAATTCAAGAGTATCACTAGTTTTCCTAGATGCTTTGAGTTTACTAGAGATTTTTGTAAATTTATCATATAATTCCTCAAATGCATCTAATAGCTCATTTTTATCTAAGTCAAGAAGATTTACCTCATTGTCTTCTTCTTGATGATTTTCCATTCAGCAAAGATTGGCTTGCTCATCTTCCGAATCGTCGGAGCTGCTCACATCATTCTCATCCCAAGCAATATAGGCTCTTCTTCTTCTTTGTTTGTCCTTGCCCTTCTTTTTGAGGTTTGGACAATCGGCTTTGAAGTGCCCTTCCTTGCCACATTCAAAACAGTTGGGTGAGGGAGAGTTTTCTTTAATGATGGGTTTCTTACCTGAGCTTTTGAAGCTTCTTTGGAAGCGTTTGCCTTTCATGAATTTCCCGAAGCGTTTCACAAATAGTCCAAATTCTTCTTCTTCATCAAGTTCACTTCCGGATTCTTCTTCTTCAATTGTGGAAGTAGCCTTGAGAGCAAGACCCTTTTTATTGGAAGATTTTTCTTCCTCTTCCGCTATCTTTAATTCTTTCAGCTCTTGTTCTTGTTCCTGCAACTTACCAAATAGAGTGGCGAGAGACATTTCGTTTATGCTAGGAGATTGTTTGATGGCGGTAACTAGCGGTTGCCATTCTCTGTTAAGACTTTTCAACACTTTATGAATGAGTTCTTTGTTAGTGTAAGTCTTTCCAAGTGTAATGAGTTGATTAATGATGAGAGTAAATCTTTTTTGCATATCAACAATCGATTCATGAGAGTTTAATCTAAAGCATTCATATTGACTAGTAAGAGTACTAATCTTTGAGTCCTTTACATCATTAGTGCCTTCATGGGTTACTTGAAGAGTATCCCACATTTCTTTAGCAGTTTGGCATGTCATTATTCTGAAAAATTCATCTTGTCCTAAAGACATGGTGATGAGATTTTTGGCCTTGTAGCCATATTGGACTTTCTTTTCTTCCTCGCTTGTCCATTCATCTATAGGTTTTTCAACATTCTTGCTATCTATAGTATGCATCGGTATATAGGGACCATTTTCAATGGTATTCCATATTCTCAAGTCAATTGATTGAATGAAGATTTTCATTCTTTCTTTCCAAAACGCATACCCTTCCCCATTGAAAGCGGGAGGTCTATTTATCGCACCACCCTCGGGAAAAACATTTTGAGAACTTGAGGCCATTTAATCTCTTGAAGCTGTTAAGCTTGATCTACCAAGAGTCAAGCTCTGATACCACTTGTTGTTCAAGTGGCCTCAATACTCAAGAGGGGGGGGTGAATTGAGTTATAAAACTTTTGCTTGGAATACCTTTGAAATTGATTTCTATAACCAAGTTTGTGAGATTATGCAAGTGAAAGCAAGTAACAATGATATGCAATGCACTACAAGAGGTAAGTATTGTTGAGGCAATTTAGCAAACACTTGGTGTGCAATATCTAAAGTATAGCAAATTAAGCAAGTTCAAGTATGTTCTTCTCAACCAAACAATACCAATCAACAAATATGCAATGTATGGAAGTAAAAGAGTAAGGAAGAGAAGCTTGCAAACCGATGTAACGAGTTCCACCCAATCCGGTGTACGTCTCGCCTCTAAGCAACCCACTTAGAGGATTTTCCACTATTGTAGACTAGAGATACAACTTTGAGCAATTGCGGCTTCCTAGTGTCCCACACTCAAGAACCCAATCCTCACAAGTATAAGGGCAACCCACCCAATCTCTCAATCTCACAATATCCCAAAGGTTAAGTCCACAACCTTTGTAACCACTCAATCCTAGAGTGAACAACCACTCAACCTAGAGTGAATAACTTGTGTGTTTGGAGTTTGTGTTTACAATCAATATACTCTCTTAATAGAGCAGATATACAAGTGAAAAGCTCTCCAAATTCTAATCTCTCAAGATGAGAGGATATACAAGTGAAAGTACAATATGCAAGAAATAGGCTTACAAAGCACAAAAATAGAGCTAAGGATTTGTTGCTTCTTGGTTCTTGTTGGGGTATATTGTGCTTGTGTTCTTCTTGCATTTATAGAGCCAAGATAGCTGTTGAGGAGTCCCCTAGCCGTTGCAAGATGATGGCTCTGCGCATAGTGGGATTTGAGTGCTTGTTTTCCACTTAAGTCTGTCTATTTAGTGGTGTTTCCCACTATGTGAATCGATTCGTAGATCCTTGAATCGATTCAGAGTATTCTGTTTTATGCATTTTGGAGTTCCAGAGTCGAATGAATCGATTCGAGCCTTGTTTGAATCGATTCAGAGCATTCTGTTTTGGGTTCCTGGTCTGTCAGCATCGTGTGAATCGATTCAGGGTCCTTGTGAATCGATTCAGGACATACTGTTTGCAATCTTAGTGACTTCCAGGGCTGTGAATCGATTCAGGGTCATGGTGAATCGATTCAACCCATTCTGTTTCTCATTTTTATGACTTCCAGGGCTGTGAATCAATTCACTCGTGCTTGAATCGATTCAGACTCTTCATTTTGACATTTTCTCATGCCTGTTGGTCATCCATTTGAATCTAATGATGCATGGTTGCTTTCCTTTTGTTTGATTCATTGGTTTCTTCATCTCTTGAACCTTTGTGAGATCATTTTCTTCTTTTATATGATATCTCTAGTTGTTTTTGATTCTTTGAAGACTTTCCATTACTTGTTTCCATTGTCATTATCAAAACCTGTTATCACATGCAAATACAGTATTCCCACTAAACTAAAATGGATCCAGCATGACATCAGTTGACTAAATTAAAGATTATTATATGTAAATGACCTTGTTTGGCATATTCATCATATCATTATGGTTTGTTGATTGTGTTTGTGAAATTTTACTTATTTTATATTTATTCTATATTCTGTCTCACTCTTACATTAATTTTTATAGTGCATGCTACACAGAATGACGAGTGATGCAATTAATGGAGCTTTTAAGATTTATTCCTTGGACTTTGACTTCATTTGAATTTAATGGGTTGTAATAATATTATGTACCATGTACTGTAATCTTCTCTATCGTTTCTGCTATATAAATGTTTTATGTTTTAATTGTTCACGACTAGTATGCATGATAATATTTTGTATTTAACAATTTTTACGTGACCTCAGAATTTAATCACGAATTTCAAAATGATTCTTTAAACACGAAAAATTTATTTGGGAAAATTTTTTTTTTGGACGTCACAACCTATATAGGCTTTTAGTGCATATTTCCAACAGTGGGCATAAACAAATTCGTTTAGGATCAAAAGAGAATCGAAACCCCTCTTATTCTTACTTAAAATAGGGGAAAGATGGGGTGTCGTGGGACTCATTCTTAATTTGAGGGAAACTAAAAAGAATTAAAGAGACCAAAATTAATTAATTTGGCCTAAACTAAAGAGACTAAAAATATGCTTAAACCTAGATTTTAAAATATTTTAAAAATATTCCACATCTTCATGCACACTTTTGACACATTTAGTTCTCCCTCCTTTCTTATATACTTTTGACAGCTTTGCAACGGTTACAAGATGTGCATGTGTCAACAGGAATCTTTGAGGGTCCTGTTACATCACCACAAATCAACTTATTCACACCACACTACCCATTTATATATAAAGAGTGAAATGTTGCATGATTATGCAGCAAACTGAATTCAGAATGGACATTTGTGAATTTTTGAATCGCTGGTCGAGATCCTGAATGCATTTTTATGTAATTTTCATCCTGTTTAGCTTCTAAAGTGGTCAACTTGGTGTTTCTTTGCTTCGTTTAGATTGATATCTCAACCAAATGATCTCCAATTGTTATCTAACATTTTCTTGTTTATTCCTTGACCTTCAAAATCCTAAATAACTAAAAGAAAACATGCAATCATGGTCGTGGAAACCCAAGGCAAATGTGACACTTGTCTTAGACCTCCAAATACTTTTTAGGCCTATTTTTTATAAAAATGTATTATTAGATTTATTTATTAGTTAAAATAATTTAAAATGATAACATATATTATATCAAATTATTTTTTTTGGTAACATATCAAATTATTATTGTGTTGAGGTAATATTTTACATGAGTTTTTAAGCATGTATTTATAATTATATTTTATATATATAATTGAAAATTTCTAATATTTTCTAAGATCAAAATGTTCATTTTCTTTTGTATGTATTTTTCCGACAAATCTTCAAGTCACTATCTTGAAACTTTTTCAATTTTTTCGTTCCTTATTCTTCTTCTTTCTTCTTTAACTTTTTTAAAATGAAATCTCCTGGTCGATTAACATTAAATTATTCTAATAGATATTATTAACCCAATATAATAAATAAATGTCATTTTACAATTAATATTATTTTCATTAGTTTTCACTTTAATTATTTAAACAATAAATTTAAGACTCTAATTAGTGTTTACATTATATAGTATTTAGTCCTTCTAATTTTGCCTAGGCCCTAAAAATGTCTAAACACGGGCCTGCATGAAATGTGTTGAGCATGGAGGACAACTTATCTTGATTTGTAACTTTGTCACACCTTAAGAATATTCTTTGAAAGCGTTGAAGGCCCTCTTGATTAAAAATATGCCACCACTCCAAGTAATACGGACGCTTAGTTAGTCAAGAGTCCATTGATAAACTTTACTCGTGAATCGCCGCTAACATTTAACCGCTACATTGCTTATCAATTAAATGGTAGTAACAAAAATCATAGATGGAGAATGTACAAATGACATGCTTCTGTTGTGTTGGATTACTAACCAATCAATGTCAACACTCAACATACGAAATCAAGCAATAAAACCATGCTTTATTGAAGAGGGGAAATGTGAAAACAGAAGTTGGACATTTCATCAATTAAATCTGAGCATTCAAGGAATCTCACAAATGCCAAATGAATGAGACCACCCTTTGCAAAACAATCAATAGTACCAACAATATTAGCACCATTCATTGCACTTTTCAGCAGACACAGCTCTAATTTCAGCATTTTAACGCAAGATAAGCTAACTGTATCAAATTTCAGCATCTTTACGCTGCAAGATCAGTGAGAATTTAAGCACGTAAATACATAAATAAATAAATAAACCAGTAATTATTTATGCAGCAAGATTACTAGTGATATCAGTATTCGGTTCTTTGAAGATGACTAAATTTAATGGGAAATTCAAAGGAAATTACTTAAAACATTTTTCAGTTGAAGAGAAGCACAAAGGCTTTGAAGACAGCCCGTATAATAAAAGAAGAATACACGAAGCAAATACAGAATCCCCTCAGACAAGTTTAAGTTTAACAAAATGTAAATTTATTAGATTAAAAACAAAAAGAAACATTTATTCAAACCCCATTGAATTTGAAAGAGTTTTGTTTACAATAGTCGATCAAACGGATATATTTAATGATAAAAATCATACGGTTAAAGGAAATTTCAGATGCTATTGAAGTTGTAAGTTTTCCATTTATTGTTGTCTACTTCACTTGGTGTACAGAATGAGGGAAGACGTCGAACATAGGCAATTGAATTGTGGCAGAGGAACTGGTCTTGCAGCTCTCTATTTATTGCTCCTTGTTGAATCCGCAACGCATTCTCCAAGTCCCACAACACATCGCCCATGTTTGGCCTAGCAGAACCAATTTCTTGTATGCATTTTTCCACTGTCTCGCTAAATTTTTTGAATGAGTTCTGATCTATTTGACCCTTGATGGAAGGATGAATGATATCTTGGAGTGTCCCCTTGTTTTTACAAAGCATTCCCCAATCTGCCAAATTCACTTGTTCCCTTGAAAGCGAGTGGTCAATAACATTGCACACAACACTTCTAGAAGAACTACTCCAAATGAATCTACATCTGATTTATCTGTTAGCTTTTGCAACCTAACATACTCAGGATCAAGATACCCGAAAGTCCCCTTAACATTTGTGCTAACATATGATTGAAGATTAAGAGGACCTCTCTTTGAAAGGCCAAAGTCAGCAATTTTACCCACATACTCATCTAGCAATATGTTGGTTGACTTTATATCACGGTGAATGATTCCTCCAGAAAATCCTGTGTGAAGATAATGAAGACCTCTGTCAAATTTTCGTAATGGGTACTATTCACATGAATAGTAATTTTGTGAATAGTGAATTTTGGTCAATAATACCAAATTCATCCACAGCAGTGTTCTAATACATGGTGGTTCACTGAAATTGTCAGAAGCGATCCAGAGGAAGTCACATTTGAGTGGGAGCCATGGCAGCAGATGAAGGAAATGTGAAAATTGAGAAATTCGATGGTGCAGATTTTGGTTTTTGGAAGATGCAAATAGAGGACTATTTGTATCAGAAAGGCATGCATGAACCTCTCACAGGCAAGAAACCAGAGTCTATAAAGGAAGAAGACTGGAAACTTTTGGACAGAAAAGCTCTTAGAGTCATCTGATTAACATTATCTCGTAATGTTGCTTTCAATATAGCAAAAGAAAAGACTACGGCGAATCTTATGAAGGCTCTTGAAAGCATGTACGAAAAGCCATCGGCCTCAAACAAAGTTCATTTGATGAGGCGGTTGTTCAACTTACGGATGGCAGAAGGCGCCTCAACGGCATAACATCTAAACGAACTCAACACTGTCACAACCCAATTGAGTTCAGTTGGAATCGATTTCGACGATGAAGTACGGGCTTTAATTCTCTTATCTTCTTTGCCTGAGAGTTGGAGTGCTACTGTCACAGCTGTGAGTAGCTCATCGGGAAGTAATAAGTTGAAATTTGATGATGTTCGTGATTTGGTTCTCAGTGAAGAGATCTAGCGTAAAGAGTCGGGTGAACCATCAACCTCTTCAGTATTGTATACAAAGTCAAGAGGTAGAAACTCAACCAGAGGAAGAGGACGCAGTAAGTCAAAGGTGAGGCGTCACAAGTCCAGAAATCATCATAGCTCCAATAACTCAAAGACTATTGAGTGTTGGAATTGCGGGAAGATGGGATACTACAAAAACCAGTGTAGGAGTGCATCGAAGAATCAAGAGGCGAAAGAAGAGGCAAATGTTCCTTCAACCTTAGGAGGAGATGTGCTAATATGTTCTTTGGAGAACAAGGAAGAGTCTTGGGTGTTAGATTCTGGAGCATCCTTTCATGCAACTTCGCTGAGAGAATTCTTCAAGAATTATGTCACTGGAAACCTTGGTAAAGTCTACCTTGGTAATGAACAACCTTGTGAGATTATGGGAAAAGGTGTAGTAAAGATCAAGTTGAACGGGTCTGTATGGGAACTAAAGAATGTCAGACACGTTCCTGACCTGACGAAGAACTTAATCTCAGTAGGCCAGTTGGCCGATGAAGGCTACACAACAACCTTCCATGGAGGTCAGTAGAAAGAGTGGTACTCTTTAGTTCGTGGCAGAAAGAGTGGTACTCTTTATAAAACAGCAAGAGCATGTCATTTAATTATAGTTGTATCAAATGAAAATCCCAATCTGTGGCACCAGAGACTAGGCCATATGAGTGAGAAAGGGATGAAGTTCATGCATTCAAAGGGAAAACTTCCAGGTCTTCAGTCAGTAGAAATTGACATGTGTGAAGACTGCATATTTGGAAAGCAGAAGAGAGTCAGCTTTTAGACAAGTAAAAGAACCCCAAAAAAGGAAAAACTTGAGCTTGTTCACTCTTATGTTTGGGGTCCAACAACTGTCCCATCCATTAGTGGAAAACGATACTTTGTGACTTTTATTAATGACCATTCTAGAAAGGTATGAGTATACTTTATAAAACAAAAGTCTGAAGTATTTGAGGCTTTCAAGATGTGGAAGGCCATGGTGGAAAATGACACAAGGTTGAAGGTCAAAAAGCTTAGAACCGACAATGATGGTGAATATGTAGACACCAGATTCAAGAAGTTCTTCTATGAGCACGGGATCAGAATGGAGAGAATTATGCCAGGTACACCTCAACACAATGTTATAGCTGAGCGTATGAACCGAACGTTGACAGAGAGAGCCAGAAGTATGCGTGTGTAGTCAAGCCTACCAAAGCAATTCTGGGCAGAAGCAGTCAACACAATAGCTTACCTGATCAACCGAGGCCCATCGGTACCATTGGAGAATAGAATACCAGAAAAGGTATAGAGTGGACAAGAGGTAAAACTCTCACATCTCAGAGTTTTTGGATGTGTAGCATATGTGCATATTAGTGATCAAAATAGAAACAAACTTGATCCTAAATCAAAGAAGTTCACTTTTATCGATTATGATGAGTTCGGCTACCGTCTTTGGGATGACGAAAACAAAAAGATGATCTGCAGTAAAGATGTGATCTTCAACGAAAAAGTGATGTACAAGGACAAGCAAAATATAAGTGCCAACAACTTAGAATTGAGTGGGCCAATTTATGCAGAGGTGAATGATGTCCTAGAAAGTCCTACAGTTGAGAGTCCTCAGTTAGAGGAAACAACTGAACCAGGCAGTGGGCAGCAGTCTGACAGAACAGAGCATCATACTCCAACCCCTGAATTGAGGAGGTCTTCTCGAATTCCCATGCCTAACAGGAAATACATGAATTACATGTTGTTGACAGATGGGGGAGATCCTGAAGACTATGCGAAGCATATCAGACCACAGATGTGAGCAAGTGGGAGCTTGCCATGAAAGATGAGATGAAGTCTTTGATCTCAAATCAAACATGGGAACTAGCAGAGTTACCTATGGGAAAGAAGGCACTTCACAACAAATGGGTGTATCGAGTGAAGGAGGAGCATAATGGCTCTAAGAGATATAAAGCTCGACTAGTTGTAAAAGGATTCCAGCAAAAGGAAGGAGTTGACTACACAAAGATTTTTGCACCAGTTGTGAAGCTCAATACTATCAGATCTGTGTTAAGTATTATTGCCAATGAAGAGCTATACTTAGAACAGTTGGACGTAAAGACTGTATTTCTTCATGGAGATCTAGATGAGGAGATCTACATGCATCAACCTGAAGGCTTCTTAGAGAAAGGGAAGGAGCACATAGTGTGCAGATTAAAGGAGAGTTTGTATGGCTTAAAACAAGCGCCAAGACAGTGGTATATGAAGTTTGAAAGTTTCATGCACAGGGAAGGTTTCAAGAAGTGAAATTCTAACCACTGTTGTTTCTTCAAGAGATATAACTCCAGTTATATCATTTTACTACTTTATGTTGATGATATGTTAGTAGCAGGTCCAGACATGCCCGAGATCAGAAACTTGAAGATGCAGCTGTCAAAAGTGTTTGACATGAAAGACTTGGGTCCAGCAAAGAAGATCCTTGGAATGTAAATCATGAGAGATAAGCAAAAGGGAACTTTGTAGTTATCTCAAGCGAAGTACATCGACTGTGTTTTACAAAGATTCAACATGAGCAATGCCAAACCGGTTAGTACACCTTTGGCTAGACATTTTCGCCTATCAAAAGATCAGTCCCCTAAGACAGATTAAGGAAAAGAAATAATGGCTAAGATCCTTTATGCTTCAGCCATTGGAAGTTTGATGTATGCAATGGTCTGTACAAGGCCAGACATTGGTCATGCAGTGGGAGTTGTAAGCAGGTTCATGTCAAATCCAGGTAAAGCTTATTGGGAAGCTGTGAAACATATTTTAAGGTATCTACGAGGCACTCAAGAAAAGTGTTTGTGCTTTAGTAAAGGTGAGTTAAAGGTACAAGGCTACGTAGATGCAGACTTTGCAGGTGAAGTTCATCATCGGAGAAGCACCACTGGTTACATATTTACTGTTGGTACTACAGCTGTTAGTTGGATGTCGAGGATACAAAAAATTGTTGCTCTATCCACTACAGAGGCTGAGTATGTAGCAGTAATAGAAGCTAGCAAAGAATTGATATGGCTTCAAAGATTGTTAACAGAGTTGGGATTCATCCAAGAGAAGAGTGTTTTTCATAGTGATAGTCAGAGTGCAATACATCTGGCAAAGAATTCCTCATTTCACTCCAAAACGAAGCACATTGACCTCCATTATCACTTCATTAGATCTCTGCTTGAGGATGAGGTACTAATGCTAAGGAAGATTCTAGGAAGTAACAACCCAGCAGACATGTTGACAAAGATGGTAACTATTAACAAACTGAAGTTATACTCAACTTCAGTTGGCCTGCTAGAATGACAAACCAGAGAAGACTGTTGTATTAATCGAGGTGTGAAGACCGACTGAAGTCAGTCTTCAAGTGGGAGATTGTTAGATCCATTGGCCTATATTCCTAGCCATACTATTCCACCCTCCAAATTTAATACCAGCCACCCAAAGTACAGTAACTTTGAATTTGGAACATTGGTTTTGGTGAAGAGAAAATCATAGGCAGCCTTTGTTGATAATTGTTGCTATGCGTACACACATGAATCCAGCTTCTATAAATACTCATTAGAGCTGAAGGAAAATTCATTCAAAGGTTAAGAGTTCTAAGCTTTTAAGAGAGAAAAAAACTTAGAGAGATAAAGTTTTTTAATAAGTAAAATTTTGGGTGTACTTGGGTTGTGGGTTGTGAGAGGTTGTGAGTGTTTGTAAACACTTTGTGTATCTTCCCTTTCTATTAGTAAAATATCTGCAGCAGTCCGAAAACGTAGGCATAATTGGCCGAACTCTGTTATCAAATTTTATGTCTTATTATTCCACATTTTTACTCATTCTCGAATCTGATCAAAGACGTGATGTTACGAAATACCCTAACAGTTTCAGCCAAAGATTTAGAGGTTTTTTTGTTATAAAGTTGAGTTGATGGAGTTTAGAAAACTGAGGTTTTGTAAATAGAGTTTAGAAAACTGGGGTTTTGTAAACAGGGTTTTGTTTGGTTGAGAGTTGAGTTAAAGTGAGTTGAGTTGTAGTGATTTTGTTTGGTTTATAGTAGAATTGAGTTTGGAAAATGGTAGTTGAGGGTGAAATTACTAAAAAGGGTATAATTTAAATATATATAATTTGTGTGTATATTTGTTTATATTAATATTAAATGTATAATATAAAACCAAAAAATGGATTAAATTTAATAATACATATTTAATAAATATGAATGAATATATTAAACAATAATTAATGTTAAATTTTTTATATATAATAAAACCAATTAATTAATGTGATTAATTTTATATATTATGAAATAAGAATATATTTGATTGTTTTTATCATATTAAAACTAATAAATCACAGCCTTTTTATTTTTTATATATTAAAGGTTATAAGGTACGTTAATTATTAATTTAAAAATTGTTGGAATAAATTGGTTTATTATTTTCTCTGAATTAAAACCCCCCAACATATATTAAAAGTAATAAAGTTACAATACAATGATAAACATTACTGATTATTGAATTGTGCATAAACAAGTTGGTCCCTAATTGAATCACGAATTGCATTCATGGCCGGTGTTGAGGTTGTGTCAACTTCATCATTCGGTGCAAACTGAGAATAATTTTCTTGGGCCATATAGTTATCTTCATTTATGTTGTCAAAATCAATATCTGGTAGACTGCATCTTCGAATGAAGTTGTGTATCGTCATTGTGACATATACTAGTTTAACTTGAGTCTCGTAGGTGAATTTTGGCATAAACCTAAGAATTGCAAACCTACTCTTCCATACCCCGAAACTTCGCTCAATCGTGCACCTTAAACTGGAGTGGAAATAATTAAAAACCTCATTGTGATTTCGAAAATCACGTGCACGTCTAAAATCTGGGAGATGATATCTTTCATTTCTGTATGGACCCAAGTATCCCATTGACATTGGATATCTGCTATCGACCACATAGTATTTACCTATTTGATAAATTAATGAAACACATTAGCGTAATGATGAGAACCTTAGCATGTATACAACAAACGATATGCAATGACATGTAAAAGTCAAATAATCTAAAATCTAACCTGTGGGAGGGTGTGGGAAATTGTAAGTTGGGTTTGTAAGTGCGTCCTTAAATACACATGCATCGTGGGTAGATCCTTCCCAACCTGGTAAAACAAGTGTGAAACACATTTCCCAATCACACACGACCATGACATTTTGCGAGGTAAAACCTTTTCTACCGATAAACCTTATATTATCAGTTGAGGGCACTCACATGGGACATGCGTTCCATCAATTGCTCCAATACAATCTTTTAAATATGGCCAATATCTCTTATCTTCGTGAAATTTCTGGGGCACGTGTTGGAAGGTTGGATCTAATGGCTTTATCATATCAACTGAGAATGGCAAACATGCTTCTAAGACACGGTGAAAATTTCTACTCACTGTTTCACCTGAATGCTGGAACCTTTCTTGAATAACTCTATTGCCGACCCCATGTCCAATCATATGCAAGAACATGGCGACCATTTCATGGATGCCCATATTTCTGGATGACGTTAACCCCCGCGGTTGGCTAATTCCTCACACAATAAAAACAAGACATCTTTACTCATCCTAAGCATTTCATGACATCTAGTGTCATTACCGTTGATCAGCTCTTGTACCCATGCAAGCCCTGTTAGTTGACTTGTTCTACATGGTTCCTTACATATATATTTCATAACATGTTCCCCGTAAAGATTTGTTGAACAACCTACCAATGCTAAGTTAATGCTGGCCACCTGATCATCATTTAATCCTGTATCCTCATTAGATGATGACATAATCGCTTATCACCTAGTTAAGATAAACACATTTCAATGTAAGATACAATGCACATTTTAACCCTGAACACATTGACACAGACATCAACAACATTGATAAGTAATCCATTAGCATAAGATGCTTGCATCATTCAATATTTACCAAAATACACAATGCATTACCATCCAAAAAGAACACAACATAATGTTTATAAAGTGTCGCAACAAACACAACTCAATAAGTAAAGCATACAACTCTAAACCACAATACAACCTACACATAGTAAAGCATACAAATCCCTAAACACATTACAAGTGTCCGAACTCATGACATGTCCCTGAGCAAACCACGTAAGTAACATTTATGCTTCCATAGGGTCTTCAAACGTACAAACCACTCTCGAATTTCTTTATCTCTCAGAACTGTTAAGCACTTGTAAAAGACGTCTTCGTCATTACAGAACTCGGGCAGTGCGCGCACTATATCAAGGCACCTCTCAATAGAACTGCCATCCTGGTTGGTTTTGGCCACCTGCAGAGGTATGGGAACTAACCACCTGAGCCACCTGATTCATTGATTCCTGTATCATTGTAACACTATCCCTCCTGCTCCTTTTAGGTTATTTCCCTCTACCTCCTGCCCTCTGCCTTTTATCCCCACTTTTGGCTGATGGATTTGACTGGGAGTCCTGGTTCAGATCAATACCACCTAGTCTCATACTACCTGTGCCCCCAGTACTAACCCCCTCAGCACCTATGGTGAGATCCTCACTGTCACCTGATCCCTCACTCCTGCCCCGTGTCTCAGGTATCTCTCAACCTATACCTCTGGTATGCTTCTATCCTGCACACCTTCGTCAAACTCGGGAATATATTCATTCCCAAAAATAGAGGGCGGTATAATGCCCGATGATAGTGCCCAAGCATATTCACCAGTAGCCACATTGTCTTTAAACAATTGCGTTAGCTCATGGGCATGGGCCAAACCCTCGTAGCGGTACTTCCCATAAGATGGGTTTTCCTGCAGATAAATCATAATTTTCAGTCATCCTAGATATATAGAAAATAACACTAATGAAACTACATAAGTGATTAAACACCTACCCACTCCTTAGCATCCCACCATTCGTCATCAGCTATAAACGTGTGCCTCTGACTGTCTCATCCCAAGCCCGTTGTATGTTTAAACAAATTGTACCATGCCACCCATTCTTTCCGTAGATTATCCCACTTGTTTTTGAATTGATCCTTACTGTAGTGCCTGTTACACTTCATATTAAAGTAACCCTCCAAACCCTCCCACCCTTTCTTTGTTAGGGAAGTACCCTTGCGCTCCCCATTCCTAATTTGTTCCAAAGCACTATCCACAAAAACTTTTACAGCATAACGATCCCAAGAAGCCTTTACAGACTGCATGGGTGCCTTCCCCTTGTCCCTGTTCTGGGTAGACATGCTACACAATACAATTTGTCACAATATTGCACAAGAAAATAGAATTATGAACATTTTATGCATAACCTCAACCTTATATAATTGCATAATATTTACATGCATCTAAGACACTTAATAAGTTACTTTTACCCTTAATCCGTAGGGTTTAGGGTTTAACCTCGAAACCATAAACAAATACAAACCCTAAACACCAGGCCAACTAATTTTATTCCTAACCTCGTAATCAATTTAAATTTTAAACTCTAAACAAACTTTAACCTTAAACACTAAACCAATTAATTTTATCCATAACCTTTTAACCCTAAACTTTAACCCTAAATAATACAACCTCTAAATAAATTCATTTCATCCCTAAACCCTAAATAGATAATATATTATCCATAAACTCTTCATAAATTAATTTTAACCCTACACCATTAAATTAAAACTTACATATGTATTTAAAAAATTCATGTTATATTATTTTTAGATTTACACCTTAAAAAGCCATCTGTGACGCTACATCAAATTAAATGGTTATTTAAACCTTAAATAATTCTAAGTATATTCATTTTAAGAACCGATCCAAAACCGGGCATGATTGATTGATTTCGTTAATTGTATGAAATTTATTAATAAAAATTTATAAAATGAGCTAATATTATTTGTATAATAATATTTATGCAATAAAAGCATACAATATTTTTTCTATCTCTCATTATTATATCTATCTTATCTTGTACAAATTATAAATGACTTCCATTTTTCTTCCATAAGTAAATTTAGTTATAGTAAAAGAATTTAAATGTTAACGTTTTTTCAAAAAATATGGTTCAACACAAATCTAGACTTAATTTCGTTATAACTAACCGTTACATGCTATGAACCCGTTATTTACACAATATAACTTAAATTTTCGCATTACACATTACCTATTTACGCAATGTAAGTTAAATTATCGCATATACGCCAAGGTTTACGAATTCTTACGCATTACTCATCGTTATTCGTCGTTCATTAGCATAACAACTAAAATTAATCTACACAAATATTAAAATCTAAACTATAATTAACTTTAAAAATTAACTTTAAAAATACAAAACTAAACTAAATTACCTAATCTAACATGCCTTCATTAGCATAATCAACCTTATATAATCGGAGCATTAACCTTACATTTTTCATCCCTAAACAACATACAAACAACACTTTACATGAATAAACTAACATATAAACCAACCCTAAACACAATAAAATAGATATATCATTTCAAAAAAAATCAAAATAAAAAACAGGGCACTTCTACCTACACCAAGCAACAACAGCACACCCATGCACCACACCCAACTTCAGCAGCTTCACCTCATCACCACCGTCAATCCCAAAAAGCCATCATCCATCATCACCACCAGCAAGCACCACCAGCCACCCAGCCCGAACCCAACCCCATGCCCGAGCCCAACCCAACCCCAAGCCCAAACCCAACCCAACCCAACCTGTCCCTCCCCCCCAACATCCCACGGCCAATGACTCTATCCCACCACCACCCCTAACCCGGGACCAAAACCCAACAAACCCTCTACCCACAACCTAACCCGAACCCCACACCTCACCCAACCCCACCCCAACTGGCCACGAACTCACAGCCAACATCCCACCCCCACCAACACCGAACAACCACCACCCACAATATAACGTTCTTATTTTTAAATTAAATTACAATAATCCAAATAAATTTTTCACAAATAATTTAAATATCAAAACAGAATTTGGATTAAATAGTAACACTGTCACTTTTACAACAGCCGACTGGCCCATTTAAATATACAAATAAATGTAACAACTCGGTATGCACAGGAGCCGACCAAGGCATCTACAAAGTAACTATGTGCACTATATACAATACACACAAATACATAATGCTTCCGAGTAGCTGAGTGACTTCACATATCATTGCTTTGCCCTATATCCACTGTAAAAATAACAACAATAAGGGTGAGGATAAACATATCAAATGATAGTTATTGAATCGGATTAAAAGTTCAATTCATAACTATATATAAACATAACCGAATCATACAAACTCATCATAAACAGCATGTTATTCTCAATAACATCTATATATCAATGCATACAAATGCTCAATCAAATGGATCCATTACTAAGTCTTTTAGTTGTGTTGCAACACTGGCTCCCAGCCATAACTCGGCTCTCAGCTGATCCGGCCGTTTTACTGGTACCAAACCGTTTGCATCCTCATGTGACACAATCACTCTCAGTGACAACGGTAGTGCCACGGGCTAAAACCCCGAGCCCCGTTCAAGAGGTTGCCTTGAGTCCCACCCAAGGTCTTTTGTCTTTTCCATTGAGTCCCACCCAAGCCACATCATATTTCATATTCATTTATCACACAAGCATCACATACTGATCTATATGCATCCCATGCATTTATACATATCATGAAAATTCATGAATAACATTCATATCATCAGTCACATATATTCTATAGCATCTCATGCATAGAATTTTTCACAAACACGTACATCACACATATATATATTCATATCTCATATGAATTCAATATCATTAATATGAATGGAAGATATGAAAACATAAAATATGTTATTCAATCAGGGTCTCAATAACAGTTCATGCACATATTATATATATATATATATATATATCATAACAATATCACCCAAATCCATTCATAAACCATTCATTTGAAATGTATCACTCCCCCTACCTGGAAATAAGAGTTCCAGTAGTTTTTCAAATGATATCCTAGTCACTGCTCACGAATTCCGACTGGAATTACAGTTCTGAATTAGTTCAGAGCTTTCTTCGTGAAGAAAAGAAATGAAGATTGATTTCTTCTTCGTTTGATGGTTTCTAGTAAGGATTGAAAGAAAAAGATTATAGATGATGTTTTCACTTTCAAAAGTTTCTAAACTCATTCAGCAGTAGAAGTTGGTATATATATCGTTCATGCAAAAGAGAGACGTGAACGATAGGAAATTGTCTGCTACACGTATCTTAAATGATAAAGATGGAATAAGATATTTAATGAAAAAGGGACAACACATCAGAGAGGGTCCCATACTTAGAAAAATATCAGAAAAGTGAATTTGCTAGAATGTAGAAGAATAGAGTGATGTGGAAAGCTAAAATAATTATTAATTCTGACTCGGTTTCAGCATTCTGGGCATATCTTTCCGAGAAGATTCATCACAGCCTCTGTCCATTCAGAATTCCTTCATTCGAAGGAAATTCACTCGGAAAGGTTTCATCCCATGAAACACTCAGCTTTCCTTCCTCGGAAATGACCCATTTAGAAATGTCTTATTCGGAAATACCTCAATCAGACATATCTCACTCAGATATACCTCTGCCCGAGTCAAAGTCTTTCTATTGCATCACTCGGAAGTCTTCCATCTAAAAAAATCACTCGGAGTTTGAAGACAATCCTCTCTTTGGAAATCTTTCCACTTGAAAGGATCACTCGGGGTCGAAGACTCTCTTAAAGACGAACCCGAGTACAAACTCTCAGCAACTCTGAACATGGACCCGAGCACAAATTAAATGAATTCACCACTCAAATATTTACTTCCCTCAGAACTATTCATTCAGAAACATATTCATTCGGAGTTAAGTCTTTCTTTTTCCAGAAGCACTTTTCCTGGAAAAGACTCACTCGGTATGTCCCAATCGGTGCCACACCACACGGGAATTAGAAATTTCTCACTTGACGCTTTACCACTTGGAACGTCTCACTCGGTGCCATCTCTCTCGGAAGTATCACACTCAGTGACACTTCACTCGGAAAGTCACATAACTCGGAGATACTCCACTCGGTCTCTATTCAAAAGTTTCTCAGCCTGAGAAGTACTTATTCAAATTCAAGCTTTCTCTTTATTCGGAAGTACTTCTCTCGGAATAACCCATTCAGAAACGTTTCACTCGGAGACGTTTCACTCGGATTTTTGCCTTACTCAAAAGTGTCATTCAGACATAGTTCTTCTTAACTCAGAAATGATTCTTTTAATGATGTTTCACTCGGAAACATCTTGATCCGGTCTAGATACCGGTATCCGTTCTACAAGACATATTTCAACGTCTTTGACAGTTTGCTAACGTGCAACCAGTGTCATCGGTATACATCCGGACTCTAATTCCGTATCAGGCGCTCTCCCTATACCGGTTGTTCAGGATAACACCATGACACCGGATAAAATACACGTCACCATACAGAAGACAAAGGGCAATGCTACAGGGACCGATTAATAATTCCCCCACACTACGAGCCAAATTCTGCTCATGAGAAAGATCAACTTGTCCCCTAAATCCAGCCTACACTCCCTACGCTCAATATAAAATAGCCACTTGACCCAATCATGCTGGCAAGTGCATAATAAAATAATAATTTATAATGTTATTGGAGGTTAGTGGTTCCCCACTAACGAATCCTTGTATATCGAGCCAATCAGGTATATGAACTCTCTTCATCAATGGAGAGGGGGATCTTCAACTATTTTTCAACTCACAATTACTCTCTGAATACATTCCTTACTTAGAATATTATCACTGACTTGAGCGTCGGAGAATCTTCGCAGGTGACACCACCTTTCGCCCACATCAACGCATGAGGACGGTGTGAAGAACCTCCAGGACGCTTAAACTGCTCTCTCACACAGAGACACCGGATACTCATATATCCGGTCTTCAGAGATGAGAATTTCTCACTATTTGTGATTGCCCCGACACCGGATCTCTTGACCCCGGTTCAGGACAGATCATTGGCATGCCCGGTGGGACCCGATAGAGTTATTCCCATATCCTGCGAAAGAACAAGTGATCATCAATGGAAGGTGAAGCATATGACTTTGTGGAGAATCAACCTGAAGGCAGAACCAACACGAACGCTTTCAGAAAGCTTAACTTCGATTCTCAAGGGGGCAGCTCAAAGAAGGTGGTACCAGTGTCTAGCCCCGATCCTCGTGATGAGTTGATTGGTCAACTCCAGAAAGAACTCATAGAATTACGAAGAGAGAGAAGGCAGAGTGAGGACAAGGAGTCATCTCGCACAAGAGACACTCCCCATACAACCGATGGAGAAAAATCCATAACTCTCCAATACTCAAACATCCCCACGTTTGAGGGGAAAGAACAGACCCACGATTCTGATGATGGAGCTACTCGAGGGAAGAGGGAGCTAATTACAGCACCCCCGGTAACTTACAAACTCAAAGTTCCTTTTTCAAGAAGGCTTATGAGTATCCACATCCCCAAACATCTGCAAACCACTCAGCCACTCTCCATTGGAAAGTATAATGGCGAAACTGATCCTACTAAGCATCTTGATGCTTACGTATTTGAAGCCATGTACTTAGGGGCTGATGAAGACGTGATGTGTCGGATGTTCCCACGAACATTGTCAGAAGAGGCCCTAGGCTGGTTCAAAGGATTACCTTCTGGATCCATAGATTCCTGGGCTGAAATGGCAGCTATTTTTGAAACTCACTTTGTCATCTCTAGAGATGTTCCAAGGACATCTCATACTCTAGCCCAAATCAAGTAGGGCGAAAATGAAACCTTAAAGGATTTCCTGAAGAGGTTCTACAAGGAAGCATCCCTAGTTCTTAACCTCACGGAATCCATTAAGCTGCATATCGTTATTGAGGCGTTGCAGCCAGGATCAGCCTTCGCTCTCTCACTAGCAAAAAGCCCGCCAATAACATTTGAGGAGTTCAGGAAAAAAGCCTCAAAGTATGTGGGTATAGAGATGCACCTAGAGGCTATGGCTGCAAAGAAAAAGCCACTAACACCACCTTCACAGCCGCGAAGAGATAAGGAGAAAATGAGGTCAGAACGCATGGAGAGACCATTCAACAACCCCAAAGTTAATAACTCCTCTCCTCGACCTCGAGAAAGGCGTATTAATTCCTTTAGCCATTATGCACCTCTGTCAGCCAGGCCATCTCAGATTTTGAGAGAGGTAGGATGGCTAGCTTTCAGCATCTATGGCATTAAGAGGTCAGCCCCTGTGAAGAGACCAGGGAATCCCCGTAAGTACTGTGATTTTCATGAACAGACAGGTCATTCCACTGACGAATGCCAAGCTCTTAAAAACGCAGTTGAAACATTAATTAGAGAGGGCAAACTAAAGAAATACCTGTTTAAAGAAAAATCCTTTGATAGGGTAGATCAGAATGAGAAGAGGGAAAGAGATACAGACGACGGGGATGACAATAGCCGAAATCTGGTTAGAAAGTTCTCTGCTGCAGAGAAACAGAAAGGTGCAATGACCGATGACATAGCACATAGAGATGACACGCCTCAGCAACAGCGTCAAGGCCGACGTGAAGTCATTGATATGATCGCTGGAGGGTTCGCGGGGGAGGAGCTTCAATTACAGCCCGTAAGAATCATCATAGAATGATTCTGTCTGTACAAGGAAAGCATAAAGACAATCGTCCTTACAGAGGAGGGGTTGAAGCTCCAGTAATTTCATTCTCTGATGAGGATTTTGGCCCTACCTTTCCTGGTGGAGACGATGCTGTAGTCATCATTGCAGTGATAGCCAACAAGGACGTCCGAAGAATCCTTGTTGACCAGGGAAGTTCCTGTGATGTTATTTTTTATAATTGCTTTAAAAGAATGGGTTTTAATGACTCAGACTTACAGCCTTACATACAAGAACTAACAGCTTTTAATGGTGCAAAGCAACCAACAAAGGGGTATCTTGACACCCTCATCTCTTTTGAAGGTGAGCCAGGGACCAGAACGGTTAAATCCAGAGTGTTGGTGATTGATGTTGAGTCACCATTTAACGGCATCATAGGCCGCCCTACCTTGAATGCTATGGAGGCAGTCGTGTCAACTCCACACCTCCTTATCAAGTTTATCAATAAGGACAATACTGTTTTGTCCATCCGAGGTGACCAAGAGATGGCCAGGTACTGCTACAACCTGAGCCTAAATATGACAAAGTTGGAAGCCTCCAATAAAAAGAGGAAACTCAACGATTCTGGAACAGCTGCTGGTTCTATGAGCCTTGTCGACCTGGACCCTAGGGCGGATTTGAACATTGATCCGTCTAACCCATCAAAGCCCACACCAGATGGAAGTTCCAGGGACATCGTATTGGGAGATTCTCCAGAAAAGGTCACCCATATTAATGACAAGCTAGATACAGAAATGGAGCAGCGACTGTTGATGCTCCTACAGGAGTTCAAAGACCTCTTTGCATGGACTGCAGCCGATATGCCTGGCATAGATCCTACTTTCTGCTGTCATAAATTATCTGTCTACCCAGAAACGAGACTGGTTGCCCAAAATAAGAGAAGATTGGGACCAGAGAAATAGAAAGCAGCTTGCCAACAAACTGAGGAATTGCTGAAGGCCAGATTTATCAAGGAAATCCGTTATTCCTCTTGGCTTTCAAATGTAGTAATGGTCCGGAAAGCCAATGGCAAATGGAGAATGTGCATTGACTATGTAGACCTCAACCGTTGCTGTTCAAAGGATCCTTATCCTCTTCCTAACATAGATCGGATGGTAGATGATTCCTCTGGTTATCAGTACCTGAGCTTCATGGATGCATACTCAAGATACAACCAAATTCCGATGTGCGAGGAGGATCAGGAGAAGACAGCTTTCATCAATGATCGTGGTGTCTTTTGCTACACCGTTATGCCCTTCGGCCTGAAGAATGCTGGGGCTACATACCAGCGCATGATCAATAAGGTGTTTGAGGGCATGCACACCAAGCTTGTCGAGGTGTACATCGACGACATCATAGCCAAGACACCGGTTGGAGGTGATCATATTGAAGACCTACGCCAAGTGTTTATCCGCTTGAGAGAATTTAACATGAGGCTAAACCCATTGAAATGCACTTTCGCTGTCCCAGCTGGGAAGTTTTTGGGTTTCATGTTAACTCAACGCGGTATCGAGGCCAATCCAGGAAAGTGCCAAATGATTCTCAACATGCAGAGTCCAAAAAATCTGAGAGAAGTCCAATCCCTGAATGGAAAAGTAGCAGCCTTGGCACGGTTCATGCCAAAGATGGCTCACAGGTCACTTCCTCTGTATAAAGTACTGAAAAAGTCTAAGAAATTTGAGTGGGGACAAGAACAAGAACAAGTATTTCAAGAGCTTAAGGAGGTGTTTTCCAAACCTCCTATTCTAATAAAACCTGACCCCGAGGACACGCTCATCCTATACTTGGCCATTTCAGATGAAGCCTTGGGCGTTGCCTTAGTAAAAGAAACTCCTGATGGACAGAGGCCGGTCTACTTCACCAGCAAAACATTACAAGGTGCTGAGATCCGGTATCAGAAAATTGAAAAGGCCGCCCTCGTTGTTGTTTGGGCCTCTCGACGGTTACGTCCATACTTCCATGCCCATCCAATCATGGTAAGAACGGATCTACCACTCCGCTCTGTGTTAATCAAGCCTGACCTCGCTGGTAGGATGATCAAATGGTCCATTGAACTCTCAGAGTTTGATATATCTTATAAACCTCGAGGCGCTATTAAAGCTAAGGTCCTGGCCGATTTTATTGTGGAAATGACAGGGATAGATCCAGATACACCCCGTGTTCATTGGACCATCTATGTCGATGGTTCGTCAAATCAAAGGGGCTCTGGAGCAGGTGTAGTCCTTGAAAGTGATGACGGAGTACACTTAGAGATCTCCCTTCATTTTAATTTCAAAACTTCCAACAACCAAGATGAATACGAAGCTTGTTTGGCCGGGCTACGAGCTGCGATTGACATCGGAGCCTCTGAGGCGATGCTCTGCAGTGATTCACAACTCGTGATTTCACAGATCTTGGGAGATTATCAAGCTCGTGAGCCTCAACTCCAATTGTACTTAAACTGTGTCAAGGAGTTGAGAGAGAAATTCTCAAGAATGGAATTTAAACATGTTCCACGTGAAGAGAATACCAGAGCGGATATACTTTCCAGATTGGCAAGCACCAAAAGGCCAGGCAGCACCACAACGTTGGTCCAGAGCACACTGACGTCGCCCAGCATTCCTCTTTTCCCTTCTCTAAATGCCATAATGACCAATTCCCTTTATGGTGACACATGGATGGCCCCCTACATCCGTTATTTGGCTGATGGGCAGTTGCCTACTGATGAGAAGGAAAAGAAGAGAATAAGGAGGGAACTGCCATACTTCACTATGAAAGATGGTAACCTCTATAGAAGGGCACTCTCAGTACCTTACTTAATCTATCTGAGAGAGAATGAGGTACATGGAATAATGGAAGAAGTGCACGAAGGACAATGTGGACACTACGCTGAAGGAAGAAGTCTGATGAGAAAAATCCTCAGAGCAGGATATTGGTGGCCCACAATGAAGTAGGACTCCATTGACTTTGTCAAGAAATACGATGCCTGCCAAAAATTTTCTAATCTTCACCACACACCGACAGAAGAACTCTTCACATCCGTTGTTCCATGGCCGTTCTACCAATGGGGATTGGATATTTTGGGCCCTTTCCCAACTGCTCCTGGGGGCATCAAATATCTCATTGTAGGGGTCGATTATTTCACTAAGTGGATTGAAGCAGAGCCGGTGGTGCATATTACTTCAGCCCGAACTTGTCGTTTTATGTATGAAAACATTATAACACGATTCGGAGTCCCAGCACGGGTTGTCACAGACAATGGCACCCAATTCACGGATAGAAAATTTACAGATTTACTCGAGGGGTTAGGAATAACCCAGATATTTTCCTTCGTCGAACATCCCCAAACCAACGGCCAACCTGAAGTGGCCAACAGGGAGGTGCTGAAAGGACTGAAGAAATGTCTTGGTGAGGCCAAGGGCGGATGGACAGACCAGTTATGCCACGTCCTTTGGGCATACCGAACAACGCCTCATTCTTCCACCAATGAATCCCCATATCGCCTGACCTTTAAGGTGGAGGCAATGATACCTGTGGAACTACAAATTGCTTCTACTAGGGTCAAGTACTTCTCTGAAGAAAGCAATAACGTTAACTTGGCATCAGAAATGGATGTCATACAAGAACTCAGAGAGGACGCATTCATTAGAGATCAGGCCATCAAAGCCAAAGTCGCCCTTCGATACAACAAACGAGTCCAATCAAAGACTTTCAATGTCGGAGATTTGGTTTTGAGGAAAGCAAGTGTGGGAAACAAATTCGCTCATCAAGGCAAACTAGCCCCAAACTGGGAAGGCCCATATAGGGTATCCGAGATTGCTGGCAAAGGCTCTTATCGCCTTGAAAACCTTGATGGCACTCTAATCCGAAACAAGTGGAATACCTAGAACTTGCGTATTTATTACAGCTAGCTACTGGAACGATACAAACTCTTCTCTCCTCACTTGAGATTGTTCAACGGAGAAATCTTTATATCATGATCCCAGCTATGCTTTTATTGTAATTCTTATTTTTGTTCAATAAGAATCTCATACACCAACTTAACTCTTTCGAGTTTTACTTATGCTGTGATTTTCAGTCTATCCGGCGTGTACAAACGTATTCAGGACGGATGATCTCAACTACCTATTCTGTAGTTGACGATGTAACTCCTCGAATATGTATGAATAATTGAAGACCTGGGCACAGTAGGATTGGTCCCCTTACAAAGACCATATCGAATCCCAGGAAAAGGGCGCAGTAGGATCAGACCTTTTCATAAGGCTGTACCGAACCCCATTCGAAAACCCAGATTGTAGGATTAAACTGAACTCTGGGAACGGTTAGTAAGTTTGGTTGAACACCGTTGAAGGCTTGGATTATAGGATTAAACCAAACTCCAAGTACGGTTAGTAGGTATGGCCGAACACCGGAGAAGGCTTGGGCTCAGTAAGCTGGTTCTTCTTCAAGACCACGCTGAACCCCGAGTAACGGGCGCAGTAGGTTCAGGATTAGCCCTGATCCGAACCCCGTGTTGAAGACTCGGATTGTAGGATTGAACCGAACCCCGAGTACGACTAGTAGGTTTGGCCGAACGTCAGCGAAGAACGGTGAATGGATAAAACCTAACACAGACTGAAGAACGGTTAGTAGGATTAAATCGAACGCCAAGAAAGACATGGGTTGTAGGATCAAAACCAAACCCCAATGAAAGGCTTGGACTGTAGGATCGAACTGAACTCCATATACAACAAGTAAGTTACACCGAACTCTAAATTTCCCAGAAGCACTTCTCCTGGAAATTCTTCAATCGGTAATACTTTCTCTTGAAATTCCTTATTTGGAAACATTTTAACTTCAAAGTTCGGGTCATATTTTATCGAAGCCTGACTCATGATTTCCAACTCAGGAATAATTCACTCGGGTATGTCTCTATCTGAGGCGTATTCACCCGAAGCATTTCATTCGGAAATTCTCCATTCGATACCGCGCCATGCAGGAGTCGGAGATATTTCACTCGGTGGTATCCTATTCACTCAGGGTTTTTCCTATTCAGAAATTCTCCACTCGATGCCATGCCACACGGGAATCGGAGATATTTCACTCGGTCATATCCCGTTCAGAAATGTTTCATTCAAGAATATCCCGTTTGAAAATGCTCCACTCAAAACTATGATATTCGAAAATGCTTCACTCAGTGAAATCCCACGGTAAAGTGCCATACTTGGGATTATTCAAAATCGCTGAGAAGTACTTCCCCTAGGAATTCCCCCACTCGGAAATACTTTCCCTTAGAATTCCTTACTCGGAAATACTTCAAGTTCGATACTATACTCTGAAAATTCTTCAGTCGGTAATATTTCATTGAAATCCGACTCATGAAGAATTAATCATCATTCTCATTGACTTTGCTCGGAAATACTTTTCCTCAGAATTCCTTACTCGGAAACACTTCAAATTTAGTGTCCGACTCGTGAATTCTTTAAGTCGAAAATATTTCACTTCGAAGTTCCAATCAGCAATTATTTACTTGGGAATATTTCAACCCGAAACGTATTCATTCAAAGTCAGAACCTTCTTCTGACCAAGAATACTTCCCCTAAAGTAGCCCACTCAGAAATGCTCCACTCAGGAAAATTTGCACTCAGAAAATTTGAGCCTGAATGAAAACTCAGATTGTGAGACTAAACTGAACTCCGAGTGTAATGAGTACAATCAAACCGAGTGCGGTTGAAAGATCACTCGGAACCTTCCACCCAGGAAGGTTCAATCAGAACGCTTTACTCAGAAAGAATTAATCTGAGAGCTTCCACTCGGAGCTCTCACTCAGAAGAAATCCCACTCGGTGTTCTCACTCAGAAGAACTTCCACTCGAAAGTATCACTCGGAATTCGTCCAAGACAAAGTACCTGTCCTTGACATAAAATAAGACTCAGATAAAACGTACAAGCTTTTACTGAGTAACACGAGGGACAATGGAATTTCCCGGGTGACACGGCCAGAACCAATTCAGAATCAAATATTCACTCGGAACTAATCACCCAATAATACTTAGGGACAATATCGACTGGCTAACGAGTATTTCGAGGGATGAACACTTAGTAAAACATCCTCACAATTACTTCTCCTCAAGACTAACACTGCAAGCTGTTCTCATGATGACAACGTGTTTCACCATGATGGTAAACCCCATTATGGTACTCGTAAATGGAAAGCCTAATCATCAAAGCTTAAGGTACACCTTTTACCGGGCTCGTGTATGCCAAACGTGTGATTTAAGTAAACAATTTTGTCACACTACAATATCAATACAACAAAAGATATTCTATCTTTTCTATCAAACCGAGCCTTTGGTTATTAAAGTACCTACATATGGGGACAAAACTTGTTTATTGCTATCCGATTTAGTATCTACACATCTAAATCCGGATTGGATCATTACACATACAATGGTTCTATCGAAGTTATTTTCAACAAACAGACTTATAAAGGAAAGTGTCATTTTATTGATTAAATCCTGAATTACATAAGTAGATTTATTCAATAATCCGGAGCTGATCTCGGAACACAGTGGATTTAATTCAATAAAAGCTATAAGACAAGGAAGGCACTATTTTTGTTGGCTTGTCTCTCCGCCCTTTCCTTTGCCTTTATCTCCGGCCTCGCCTCCCCTATCACTAGCAGCTTTACCTACATCAGCACTAGCACTTGTTCCTTCACTTCTAGGCTGCTTGGTGATAGGGGTCAAGAGAGAAGGTCCCATTGACTAGCCTTTGGGGAGAGGAGCCAGCTTATACTTGGTGTTTGGCGGTTCCTCCTGACGATCGTCAACCAGAGCTACGAGTTTCCCTCCATGAAACTCATAGAACAGATCAATACCATTCAAATTAAGTTCCACTTTGGGATTTTGGTATTGAATCTGACGTACAACTAACCCGAAAGATTCCTCGACTGCTTGGACACAAATATCCACAGCCTCTTCCGCTCGGGCATTGGCAGCAGCCAAATCCGTTTTCAGAGCGGCGACGTCGTCATTCGAACTCGCCAATTTTAAGCTTTCAATCTCCAAGAGCATCTCCTTTTCCTTACGAGCCCAGTCTTCAGTCCCTTGGGAGTAGATGAACTTGTTAGCCTTCAACTCCTCACCCAGCTTGGCAGAATGCTCCTTCTCCGTACATAAGCTGGCATGGAGGTCAGAATTGATTTTTTTCTGATTAAGTGCTTGGACCTCCAGCTCCTTAACAAGATATTTTAGCCTGGAGATTTCTTGGTTTTTTTGCTCTTCCTCCTCTTTGGAAGCCTTCAACTAATTCTCCAATCGAAAAATGCTTGCCTTATCCTTGGCTGCGGCAACGTTAAGGTCATTAACCTTACCCGTTAACTTGCCAAGTCTTTTGTTATCCTCTGACAGCCTGTGAACCGACTTCAGAAGACTGGACAATTCTGCCAATTGTCACTATCCGGCGTCACAAGCTTGTGTTATTTCTTCAGTTTCCAATGAAGTTTTTAGCTTGTAAGGAGAATCAGGGATGCATTGAGGCACTGGACCCTCATACACTAGGTATGGGGCAAGATTGGAATTGTCTGGAGGGGGGCAAGAAACCCTGGGCGTAAAGTAGGAAGTTATTGGTTTTGCGCCGAAGGTGACCATATTACTTGGGGCAGCCGGTGTTGACTCTTCTACTCCCTTTCCTTTAGAGGCCCCAGGATCAGCTACCCCTTCGGAAGTTTTTGGTTTTTTAGGGGAAGGCTGAGATTTCGTTTTCTTGGAAGAGTCATTTTTTGCTTTCTTCCTCTTCTCTCCGGTCTTTTTACCCTCAACACTAGAGGTCAGCCTCTCAGATCCGCCCTCCAATAGGGGAATATCGTCACCAGCAGACGAAGTAAGTATTATGGTCTCAACGGTAGCCTTCTTGGAATTCCGTTTTGCCTGAATATCATTCTTAGCCGCAACAGATTTCCCTCCAGCTTTGAGCCCCTTCAACTTGTCCATCTCTGATGACTCAGCCTCGATTTTAACTACATAATCAGATAAGAAGACCATCAGTAATAGAAGATTTCAAGATATAAAAAGAAAGAACATGAAAAATGACAGAAAAATTATATAAATATTCCTCGTGTGTAGTTTTCGACCCTAGCAAACGCCTGCAGGAGAAAAATTTATGCGAGGCGGTGTATGATTGAAGAGCAGAAAGAACGGAGACCGAAGTTGGGGTTAATTCATCTTCATCGGTATAATAGGCCTGGGAGGTTAACAAAAAATGCTCGTGCATCCAGGCCACGGGAAATTCTTGAATCCCATCTTTATTCAACCAAAAAATTGGATCCTCAGGCTTAACACGGATCCTGGTGAAATAAGATTTGAAGGAACGCCCATCAACTTTGGCGGAGTCGGTGTAGGACTCGAAGTTGACGATCTTGGAGTGAGTCCGAAGGGTTCTCAAACTTACTCTTCCCTTCTCCCTATTTACACGACGGACCACTTGTGTGAAATAGAAAAGTATAGCGACCGTCGACGTGAAGTTAAAGTGCTCACCAAGCACTTCAAGAGAACGAATCAACCCCCATCCGTTGGGGTAAAGCTGAGAGGGGGCGCAGTCCAAAAACCTCAAGATCCCCATCTGAAATTTTGTTAAGGGAAGACGCACACCTAAATTCAGAAAGAGGAAGTCATACATGTATATTGACCTTTCATCCGGTGTATGACATATCCGTTCTGATGGAAGTGGAGCCAACACCATAAAATGCTCCTTGTATTTTTCCTTTTTGAAGACTGTAAAGCGAGGCTCCAACCTCGCTCCGTCCTCCCTAGCATGGATGGACGGTGTGTCATGAAATTCATCAGCCACCCAGCTATATGGACACTTCTGTTGGAACTTTACCCAGTCAATCTGGTGTGCAACTACATTATATAGTCTGGAAGCTGTCTTTAAGATATATTGCTGAGATGATGCTCCATGGCCAGAGGTGCTTTCTCCAGTCATCTTCTTTACAGCTAATTTAAACGCCTTCACGCTGCGATAAAAACTCACATCATCAGAGAGGTGTAAATCAGCGCTCTCCTCACTCTCACTAGAAGAGGATTCTAAAGAGAGTATTATCACCCTTCGCCTTGAGTAGGGCGACGCCTCCCTCTCTGAATGAAGTGGATTTGACTGGAAGATCACAGGGATCCTCCTACCACGACTTGAGGAAATTCGAGACAAAGCTCTTCCTCCTCTTCCCCTAGGGCCAACATGGCTCGAGCCACCAAAACCTCTCCCAGACATTTAGAAAAACTAGAAGAAAATACGAGAAGACGAAGGAAAGGTTACTTAAGAATGAAGAAAGATGGTGAATCAAATTTCACACAAGCAAACAGGAATGTCTTCTTGAAATTTTTGCAGAGTTTCGTCAGGGAAGCAAGACTGAGTGATTTCTGAATTCACTAAGTATTCCTTTTACCACTAAACGACACTTTTTTGTTAAACACAAGGCTGTCGTTTCAAACCCTAAGGCGCAAAATCAGCGTTGCTTCGTCAAAAGGCCTCTCAAATGGGCCTCAGAATTTAAATTTCAGGCCCATGAATCTCCATAGTGATGGTTATAAAGACGTGCGTATTTAAGGCAATAATGGCTCGCCCATGTGATTAAAGACATTAAATGTCCAATCATGAGAAACGTTACAACTGTTACTCGAATACCAAGGGTTGCAAGTTTCAAAAACTTTTGGGATAAAAGCACTGGACAATTGTTCCCAAGTCGTGATGGATCCTTCAGGAAGAGAGTATAACCACGCCCTTGCTTTATCTCTTAAGGAGAAAGGGAAAAGTCTTAAGCGAATTGCATCATTGGTGGCTCCGTTCATCTTCAGGGTGTCACAGTATTCAAGAAAGATTTGAAGGTGAAGGTTTGGATCTTCAGAGGGTAAACCCCCGAATTGGTTCTGTTGAACCATTGAGAGTAGTGAAGGCTTCAATTCAAAATTGTTAGCCTCCACTGTGGGTCTAAGGATGCTAGATCCTCTCCCATTAGTGCTTGGAGCGGCAAAATCTCTTAAGGGTCTGTGTTGGTCTGCCATTTGTTTTTCTTTTTGTTCTTTTTGTTGTTTTCGTTGTTTTCTCAAAGCTCTAAGGGTACGTTCTATCTCAGGGTCAAATCCTAAGTTTAGATCGACACTATGGCTTCGTCGCATAAATAGAAAATAAATGACAAATAAAACAAATAATTACAAAAATAAAACAGATACACAGAATATAGAACAAAATACAGAATTATAAAGAAAATAAAAATAAAAATAACAATAAAAATATTAACAAGTATGATCTAATCGAATTTCAATATTGCCGATATTTGAGGGACAACAGTCCCCGGCAACGGCGCCAAAAACTTGACAGGGCCCGCAAGCGCACGGGTTATGTCGCGTAATATAAAAGATTATCGTTCTCCACAGGGACTGTGTTCAAAGTACCAGCATATTGAAATTTAATTATCCACACAATTAATTTTTAAGATTTTTATAAAATAAAGTACAAATTAAAGTTACACAGAATATGAATAAAAAATAAAATTTACTTGACACTAAAAAATCAGAGTTGAGAGTATCTTGGGATTTTTGGGGGATTAAGACTCTATTTTATATTTAATGAATTTTAACTTTTCATAAATAAGAATCGAATTAAGTTTTCCAAGGCGAATTTTCCAAAAGCTAATTAATACGTTCCTTTCGGAATCCTATTAATGTACCTAACCTATGGAAAGCGCTGCTTAATCCTCAGAAAGGCCCATTATCGTTTTATGAAAATCCCTTTTATTTCCTCAAAAGAATTTTGATTACTTTCACGGTTTTACCGAGGTCACAAAAAGCATTTCAAAAATCTTAGGTTTAGTTCAAAGCTTTCCGGTAAAAATAAATCTCTCGATTCTATTTATTACCTAAACTTACTAATATACCCGTAAGTATACAGTTTTATCATTTAGGTTCTTGTTAGGAATTACTAAAAGCATTAAGCATAATTGAACTAAATGGAAAACAGAAATTTATTTAATTCCAAGTCAAAATAACATTAAAATAAAATATTATCATACCCCCTTTATCCCAAGATAATTAATTTAGCTACTCATGAAATAATTTAAATTCATGTAAATAATGGAAAAATAAAACATACAAGACATGGTAAAAATAAAGACTTACGGGTTTCTCCAAAAGCTCAGAATAATTTACCACTGTAATTCCTTGTTGCAATAATTTCTCCACCAATTACAAATTTAAAATCTCACTTTTACAGCCCTCACACTCTTACAAAATAAAAGAAAGAAAAGAAAATAAAAAGAAAGAGAAGAAAAACGGACAGAGAAAGAAAAAAAATGGAAAAGAATAGAACTAAAGAGAAAAAGAGAGAAAGTAACGAAGAAATGAAGCTTGAGTGATTTTAGACTGGGAAGAAGTTATTTTTTGCTGATGGGTTGCTGCTGCTTTTATAGGCTAATGGATTGAGGATTCCAGCAATGAAAACGCGTTCAATTTGCAAGTGGAAGAAACTTTCGGTGCATGTGAATTCCAGCTGTGCCAACTTGTTTCCAATTTGCATATTTTAATATATCCAATAATTCGGTGCTTGGATTTTAGTGAAAATTGGTGCAGAATGATGAAATTCAGAGTAGAAAAACGTTATTTTCCCACAAATCTGAGTGAAAGCTTGCTGGACGGTATAGGGAGTGAACTGGACAGCGTGGAGAGGAGTTGCTGGGCGGTATCATGTATTAGAAGAAGAAAGGGAGACGGTGTTGGGAAATGAGGATGGTTGGGCGGTGTGTTGAGGTGAGAACGGTTGGGCAGTGTTGGTGTTGTAGAGGATTGTTGGGCGGTGTGGAGTATTGGAAAGGAGAGGACGGTTAGGCGGTGTTGAGAGTGAGGGAAAGGAAAGGAGTATGGGCGGTGTGGATAGAAAGGAGAAGAGTCTGGGCGGTATGGATGGAAAGGAAAGGTGGGACGGTGTGTGGTATGGATTAGGAGGGGACAGCGGATAGAAGAGAGGAATGTGGGTCGGATTTCTGGATTGAGGACGGTGTAGAGAGTGATCCGATGTTTGGAGTTTGTGGAGTATAGGTCGGTTTTGAAAGGAGAAGGGACGGTGTTGTGGCTTGAAGGAAAGTAGAAGGAGGCGGAGTTGATGGAGGTAGTGATCCGGTGTTGCATGAAGAATTGGGTCGGTGTTTGGTTGAGTGTTTGTTGAAGGAGACCGTCTCGCTCAAGCGGAGAAAGGTTCGCTCAAGCGAGAGGTCTTGTTTCACTCGGTGTTTGAGAGTTGGACGGGCAAAGTGACTTACTCGGAATTGATTGAATCCATTCACTCGGCTTAAATTCATGAAGTTCATTCGGCACTGATTGAAGACTCATTCGGAATCAGAATTTATTCAATCGGTTCTCAATCATTTTCACTCGGCTGTAATCTGAACCACTCGGTTAAAACTCTGCTCGGATTTTGCATTGGAATTCTTCAGTCGGCCTTCATGCTTTTTACTCAGATTGGCCTTCAGTCGTCAATCAATTCACTCGGAATGGCCTTCTCTTTTACTCAGGAACTTGCACTTGAAGAGTTGGAATTTGACTGATTGAATTTCTTCTTATGTCCGAGCTTTGCTTTGCTCGGAAATGCATTTTTCTGACCCAACTCACTCGGAATTCCTTTCCTTGAAGACTTCTCACTCGGGCTCAGTGTGAAACTTGAGAGTCTGCCCGAGTGTGATTCATTTCTGGTCAGATTTTTCCTTGTCCGATTAAGACACCACTCGGAAATGCCTTGTTCTCCGAATAAAACTACTCGGATTCTCCTTATCAGCATTTATTCATTTCAGTGGCCTCTTCTACTCGGATTAGTTGCAATCAGAAAGGTCCCACTCGGATTCACTTCAATCAGCAAGCTTTTTCACTCGGAAAATAGCTTTGGACATTTTTATTGGAGGTCAGTCTCCTTTTTTCACTCGGAATGGATGCAGTCGGGGAGTTTCCACTCGGAATCACCTTTAACCGAGACTTATTCCATTTCAGCATTGGTCCTTCACTCCAGTCAGCTATTTATCACTCGGAATGTCTTTGTCATGGAACATTTCACTCGGATTTTCCTCCAGCAGTGCAGTATTCTACTCGGCAATGCTCTATTCTGAGTCCTTCCACTCGGATTTGGTCATTTTGAGTCGAATTTCAGTGCTCTGAGTCGGATTTTTGCTTTCTGAGTCGAATTTCAGCTTTAAAAAGAGAATTCTTTCCACTTTGGGCTTGTTCTTCTTGTTTCTTTATCATTTTATGGTCGTTTTTCTCTTGTTTTTGACCCTTTATTACCTTAATTCCTGCAAAATAACATACCCAAGTAGAATAGAGTGGAAAGAGAGCAAAAATCACAATAAATAAAGGAAATACAGTGGACAATGACTAAAATCCTAAGCAAACTAGATCTTATTTATTATATTAAAAAGCACTTATCAAAATACCCCAAACCAAAACATTGCTTGTCCTCAAGCAATCACCATATTCACAAGATAAAATACAGAAAACACTAAGCTTAATAGACTAAGGAATCCAAAATAGAGAAACAGATTTATTCAAATACCAGTTTTATTTTTCTTATGTGAATCAATTTTCAATGTCAAGACTTGAGATACTCTTCTCACAATTTTCACTCAAGTTTTTCAAGGTTTGTGTTTCTCTCAAATCATCATAGTCAAAAAATATTACCATAAGCTTGTTAATAAACCAGAAACTCCACAGTTTAAATAGAAAATATGTCAAAGTCTAAAGGTCTTTCAAAGGTTGTAATGTGGCCTTAGGTTGTATTGTCAAGGTAGGAATTTCAAGAAAAATGGAATACAAAAGGGCTTTAATAGTCATGAATGATTCAAATCACCATTATAAATTTAACAGAGCAAATTTTTGAACTTTTATGGACTTTTTTGGAATTCATTCAATATCATCCTTTTGATTTTCTTTTTCTTTTTCTTGCTTTTCTTTGCATCCAATACCATATTTTTCTTAAGTCCTTTTTTTTTATTTCTTTGCTCCACTAAATTTCCAACTTTTTCACCATTATAGAGAATATTAGTCAATGAAAGGTTTCAAAGAAAAATTTTCACTTTCAGGCTCAAAAGGGACAACTAGGGGTCAAATTATACAAAATTCTGAGGCTTAAGAATAAGACCTAATTGTGCCTTTTTCATCCTAAGACATATAATCAAAAACCATTTTGAATCGGTTGAAAAACAAGTTCTAGAATATTAATGACTATGAGATTCACTCAATCAAGAAAATATGGGTTTTGAAAATTTGTTTGATAAATTACCCATTTTGGCTCAAGTCTCACCATGGAAAGTCCTTTCAAAGAAAATTTTAATCACATAAGGTTCATTTAGACATTGATTTGGCATTTAAACAATCAAATTTTGAAAAATTTTACTCAAAATTTTGGGGTCCTTAGATACTTTAGCTTTGTGTTCAAAGTAAATTTATCATGCAATCAAGGTAAATTACAAGATTACAAACAAAGCAAGGAAAACACATGCAAAATAAAATAACAATCACACAACATAAACAAAACAGTTAAGTTTTCTTACCTACCACCCCAAACCAGAATTTGACATTGTCCTCAATGTTAAAATGGATGATAAAAGGATAAGAAAACTTACCTGTAATAACCCCAAACCAGCATCTGACATAGTTGGTTTTTTTTTTTTTTAGAATAAAAGCTTAAAATAAAACAACAACTTTTTATAGGGTTACCTCCCTATAAGTGCTAAGTTTTAAGTCTTCAGCCAGACTTCTCACCGTTTGGATTTACTCATCAGGAGCATCAAACAAGTCTAAGTCACTTGCTTGTTGTATTGGTTGACCGGTGAAGTAATGCTTTACTCTCTGTCCATTTACCCTAAATGTACCAGATTTCTCGCTCCATAGTTCGACAGCTCCAAAGGGAAAGACTTTTGCACCTTGAATGGTCCCGACCACCGGGATCTCAGTTTACCTGGAAAAAGCTTCAGTCTGGAATTAAACAATAAAACCATATCACCTGGATTAAATGTTCTCCGTTGGATGTGACGATCATGCCATTGTTTGGTTTTTTCTTTATAAATTATGGCATTTTCGTATGCATCTAGACGGAGTTCTTCAAGCTCATTTAATTCCAACAATCTTTGTTCACCTGCAGCCTTATGATCAAAGTTAAGAGTTTTAACAGCCCAAAAAGATTTATATTCTAGCTCAACAGGTAAATGACAGGGCTTCCCATATACTAACTTAAAAGGTGTGGTTCCAATGGGAGTTTTATATGCGGTTCGATACACCCATAAGGAATCATCTAACTTAATAGACCAATCCTTACGTGATGTATTCACCACTTTTTGAAGAATATTTTTAATTTCCCGATTGGATACCTCAACTTGTCCACTAGTTTGTGGGTGATAAGGTGTAGCAACCTTATGCTTAACTCCATATTTCTTTAGAAGGGTCTGAAAAGTTTTCTCAATAAAATGAGACCCTCTATCACTTATAACACATTTTGGGACCCCAAACCTTGGAAATATTATTTTCTTAAAAAGTTTAATAACAGTCTTAGCATCAGAATGAGGTGAAGCAATGGCTTCCACCCATTTTGACACATAGTCAACTGCCACTAATATGAACTGATTTCCAAAAGAAGAGGGAAAGGGACCCATAAAATCAACACCCCATACATCAAACAATTCAACTTCAAAAATTGTATTCAATGGCATTTCTTGTCTCTTACCAATGTTACCTGTTCTCTGGCAAGCATCACAAGTTAGAACATACTTACGTACATCCTTAAAAATATTTGGCCAATAGAACCCAGGTTGTAATATTTTAGCAGCTGTCTTGGAGGTGCTCATGTACCCTCCACAGGAAAGAGAATGGCAATGATCCAAGATAGCATGGACATCATCTTGTGAAACACATCTCCGAATTATACCATCTGCACATTGCTTGAAAAGGAGTGGTTCATCCCAATAATAATGCTTGACATCTGCATAAAACTTTTTCCTTTGCTGAAAGCTAAGATCAGGAGGTAAGATACCACATGCAAGAAAATTTACAAAATCAACATACCAAGGAACACGTTGGATACTAAGGTTCAAGAGTTGTTCATCTGGAAAAGATTCATTGATGGGAATATTATCTGTTTCTTCTTTTTCAGATGTTAACCTAGATAGGTGGTCAGCGACCAAGTTCTCGGTACCCTTCTTGTCCTTAATTTCCAAGTCAAATTCTTGCAATATTAGAATCCACCTAATTAATCTAGGCTTTGCTTCCTTTTTATTCAATAGATACTTAATGGCAGAGTGGTCAGTGTAAACAGTAACATGTGAACCTACCAAATAAGACCTAAATTTATCAAAAGCAAAGACAATAGCTAACAGTTCTTTTTCAGTTGTGGCATAATTTACCTGAGCATCATCTAGCGTCCGGCTGGCATAATGAATTACATGGAGCTTTTTATCCTTTCTTTGCCCCAACACAGCCCCTACTGCGTAATCACTCGCATCGCACATCAGCTCAAATGGGAGTTTCCAATCAGGTGGTTGTACGATGGGGGCAGAGATTAGAGCTTGCTTAATCCTGCAAAAAGCTTCCATACAAGATGAATCAAAATTGAAAGGTACATCCTTACCCAGAAGAGTTGTAAGAGGCTTTGTGATCTTGGAGAAATCTTTAATGAATCTGCGATAAAACCCTGCATGTCCAAGGAAACTCCGAATACCTTTCACATTCGTGGGTGGAGGTAATTTTTCAATTACTTCTACTTTAGCCTTATCAACTTCTATACCTCTCTCAGACACTAGGTGTCCAAGAACTATGCCTTTTCTTACCATAAAATGGCATTTTTCCCAATTTAGAACCAAATTGGTTTCTTCACAACGCTGCAAGACTTGGCACAAATTTGTTAAACAATTATCAAAATCCAAACCATGTACTGAAAAATCATCCATAAAGACTTCCATCACATTTTCAATAAGATCAGAAAAAATTGCTTGCATACACCTTTGAAAAGTCGCAGGTGCATTACATAAACCAAAAGGCATACGTCTGTAAGCATAAGTCCCATAAGGGCAAGTGAAGGTAGTCTTTTCTTGATCAGATGGATGAATGGGAATTTGATGAAAACCTGAATACCCATCCAAATAACAGAAATAAGAGTGTTTCGCAAGTCTTTCAAGCATCTGATCAATAAAAGGGAGGGGAAAATGATCTTTTTTCGTGGCGCTATTTAACTTCCTATAATCAATGCACATGCGCCAACCAGAGACAATCCTAGTAGGAATCAAGTTATGTTTATCATTTTCAATCACAGTTATTCCCCCCTTTTTAGGCACCACATAGACAGGACTTACCCATTTACTACTATCAACAGGATATATGACTCCAGCATCAAGCAATTTCAAAATTTCCTTTTTAACCACTTCTTGCATTTTAGGATTTAATCTCCTAAGTGGTTCTACTGTGGGCCTACTTTCATCTTCTACAGTAATTCTGTGCATACAAAGAGAAGGGCTAATCCCTTTGATATCATCCATTGTATAACCTATTACCTTTCTATACAACCTAAGTTGTTTCAAAAGTTTTTCAGTTTCACATGGATTCAATTCAGCATTCACAGGATATGTGGAATTAGGGCCAAGAAACTCATACCTTAATGAAGCTGGTAAAGGTTTTAATTCCACATTGGGGCTTACCACTTTGTCACACATGACCTCAGTATCATGTGGGGCCTCAGAGCAATCAGATGTTTCTGTCGGTTCAATCATGAAAATAGTTTCAAGTGGGTCATTAGGAAGGGTTGATTCCTTTACCACTTGTTCGATAAAATCCACAGTACAACAAACATCATTATAAGGTTTTTCTAAAACATTTTTCAAGTTGAAATCAACCTTTTGGTCTCCAACAGTTAGAGACAACTTACCATTCTTGACATCAATCACAGCACCTACAGTTGCTAAAAATGGTCTGCCTAAAATAATAGGAATCAAAGAATCTTCGTCCATTTCAAGCACAACAAAGTCAGCAGGTATAAAAAATTTTCCTATCTTAATAGGAACATCCTCTAAAATTCCTACAGGATATTTTACAGATCTATCAGCCAATTGTAAAGACATCCTAGTAGGTTTTAGTTCACCCAATCCTAACTTTTCAGCAACAGATAATGGCATTAAACTCACACTCGCTCCTAAATCACACAATGCTTTATCTATATTCATGTCACCAATCATGCAAGGAATAGAGAAACTACCTGGATCTTGGAGCTTGGGTGGAAGTTTCTTTTGAATTAGAGCACTGCACTCTTCAGTAAGTGCAACTGTACCATCTTCCTCCAGTCTTCTTTTGTTGGACAGAATGTCCTTCAAGAACTTTGCATATGTAGGCATTTGCTGCAAAGCATCTGTAAAAGGAATATTAATATACAATTTCTTTAAAACATCAAGGAACTTACCAAATTGTTTGTCCAACTTTGCTTTGGCTAAGCGCTGAGGAAATGGAATGGGAGGTTGATATGGCTTAACCTCCTCCTTCTTTTCTTGTGGTTTCTCTTCTTCAATTACTGGATGAGATGAAGATTCATCGACTTTCTTTTCCTCCTTTTTTGTCTTGTCAACTGGCCCATCGTATTGAGTACCACTCCTAAGAGTGACAGCCATGGTTTGGTTAGATGGTCCAGCCTCTGGTTTCCCAGGAAATGTTCCCGGTGCTCTTTGAGAATAGGAAGCTTGTTGGGCAATTTGATTTTCCAGTATTTTGTTGTGAGTGGCAAGAGAGTCTACTTTTGAAGCCAAGTTTTTTATTGCATCAGAGAATTCATCATTTTGTTTAAGTTGAGTAGCTACAAATGTCTCCATCAAGGATTCTAGCTTTGATTTTTGTGGGATATAGGTTCCTTGTTGAGGTTTGTAGTTACTTTGGAATTGAGGTGGCCTATTTTGGAAGCCAGGTGGACCTTGTGGAGGTCTGTAGTTACCTTGATAGTTTCCACCATAGTTTCCAATAGCGTCCACCTGATGCATTTCTTGTTCTTGATTAGGGGTCATGGCTAAGTTACAGTTTGTAGCTCTATGTCCTGAAACACCACAAACTTCACAAATAATATTAGTAGCACCTGTTGACCCTATTTTATCAAGTTTTAATGTTAATGCTTCAACTTTGGCAGAAAGTAGGGAAAGAGCATCAACAGAGTACTTACCTGGTGTTTTAGAAGGTAATCCTCTCTCAGAGTTCTACTGGTGAGTATTTTGAGCTATTTCCTCAATCAGGTTCTCAGCTTCATCAACATTTTTACTCATGAAGGCTCCTCCAGCTGCAGCATCTAAAGAAATCTTTTGTGTGGAAGTTAGTCCATTATAGAAAATATGGATCGTCAACCACCTTTCTATCCCATGGTGAGGACATTCTCTTAGCAACTCCCTGTATCTTTCCCAGGCTTCATACAAGGATTCATCATCTTTTTGTGAAAAATTGATGATTTGTTTTCTCAGAACATCAGTCTTGTTCCTTGGGTACCATTTATTGATAAAAGCACTGGACAATTGTTCCCAAGTCGTGATGGATCCTTCAGGAAGAGAGTATAACCACGCCCTTGCTTTATCTCTTAAGGAGAAAGGGAAAAGTCTTAAGCGAATTGCATCATTGGTGGCTCCGTTCATCTTCAGGGTGTCACAGTATTCAAGAAAGATTTGAAGGTGAAGGTTTGGATCTTCAGAGGGTAAACCCTCGAATTGGTTCTGTTGAACCATTGAGAGTAGTGAAGGCTTCAATTCAAAATTGTTAGCCTCCACTGTGGGTCTAAGGATGCTAGATCCTCTCCCATTAGTGCTTGGAGCGGCAAAATCTCTTAAGGGTCTGTGTTGGTCTGCCATTTGTTTTTCTTTTTGTTCTTTTTGTTGTTTTCGTTGTTTTCTCAAAGCTCTAAGGGTACGTTCTATCTCAGGGTCAAATCCTAAGTTTAGATCGACACTATGGCTTCGTCGCATAAATAGAAAATAAATGGCAAATAAAACAAATAATTACAAAAATAAAACAGATACACAGAATATAGAACAAAATACAGAATTACAAAGAAAATAAAAATAAAAATAACAATAAAAATATTAACAAGTATGATCTAATCGAATTTCAATATTGCCGATATTTGAGGGACAACAGTCCCCGGCAACGGCGCCAAAAACTTGACAGGGCCCGCAAGCGCACGGGTTATGTCGCGTAATATAAAGATTATCGTTCTCCACAGGGACTGTGTTCAAAGTACCAGCATATTGAAATTTAATTATCCACACAATTAATTTTTAAGATTTTTATAAAATAAAGTACAAATTAAAGTTGCACAGAATATGAATAAAAAATAAAATTTACTTGACACTAAAAAATCAGAGTTGAGAGTATCTTGGGATTTTTGGGGGATTAAGACTCTATTTTATATTTAATGAATTTTAACTTTTCATAAATAAGAATCGAATTAAGTTTTCCAAGGCGAATTTTCCAAAAGCTAATTAATACGTTCCTTTCGGAATCCTATTAATGTACCTAACCTATGGAAAGCGCTGCTTAATCCTCAGAAAGGCCCATTATCGTTTTATGAAAATCCCTTTTATTTCCTCAAAAGAATTTTGATTACTTTCACGGTTTTACCGAGGTCACAAAAAGCATTTCAAAAATCTTAGGTTTAGTTCAAAGCTTTCCAGTAAAAATAAATCTCTCGATTCTATTTATTACCTAAACTTACTAATATACCCGTAAGTATACAGTTTTATCATTTAGGTTCTTGTTAGGAATTACTAAAAGCATTAAGCATAATTGAACTAAATGGAAAACAGAAATTTATTTAATTCCAAGTCAAAATAACATTAAAATAAAATATTATCATACCCCCTTTATCCCAAGATAATTAATTTAGCTACTCATGAAATAATTTAAATTTATGTAAATAATGGAAAAATAAAACATACAAGACATGGTAAAAATAAAGACTTACGGGTTTCTCCAAAAGCTCAGAATAATTTACCACTGTAATTCCTTGTTGCAATAATTTCTCCACCAATTACAAATTTAAAATCTCACTTTTACAGCCCTCACACTCTTACAAAATAAAAGAAAGAAAAGAAAATAAAAGGAAAGAGAAGAAAAACGGACAGAGAAAGAAAAAAAATGGAAAAGAATAGAACTAAAGAGAAAAAGAGAGAAAGTAACGAAGAAATGAAGCTTGAGTGATTTTAGACTGGGAAGAAGTTGTTTTTTGCTGATGGGTTGCTGCTGCTTTTATAGGCAAATGGATTGAGGATTCCAGCAATGAAAACGCGTTCAATTTGCAAGTGGAAGAAACTTTCGGTGCATGTGAATTCCAGCTGTGCCAACTTGTTTCCAATTTGCATATTTTAATATATCCAATAATTCGGTGCTTGGATTTTAGTGAAAATTGGTGCAGAATGATGAAATTCAGAGTAGAAAAACGTTATTTTCCCACAAATCTGAGTGAAAGCTTGCTGGACGGTATAGGGAGTGAACTGGACAGCGTGGAGAGGAGTTGCTGGGCGGTATCATGTATTAGAAGAAGAAAGGGAGACGGTGTTGGGAAATGAGGATGGTTGGGCGGTGTGTTGAGGTGAGAACGGTTGGGCAGTGTTGGTGTTGTAGAGGATTGTTGGGCGGTGTGGAGTATTGGAAAGGAGAGGACGGTTAGGCGGTGTTGAGAGTGAGGGAAAGGAAAGGAGTATGGGCGGTGTGGATAGAAAGGAGAAGAGTCTGGGCGGTATGGATGGAAAGGAAATGTGGGACGGTGTGTGGTATGGATTAGGAGGGGACAGCGGATAGAAGAGAAGAATGTGGGTCGGATTTCTGGATTGAGGATGGTGTAGAGAGTGATCCGATGTTTGGAGTTTGTGGAGTATAGGTCGGTTTTGAAAGGAGAAGGGACGGTGTTGTGGCTTGAAGGAAAGTAGAAGGAGGCGGAGTTGATGGAGGTAGTGATCCAGTGTTGCATGAAGAATTGGGTCGGTGTTTGGTTGAGTGTTTGTTGAAGGAGACCGTCTCGCTCAAGCGGAGAAAGGTTCGCTCAAGCGAGAGGTCTTGTTTCACTCGGTGTTTGAGAGTTGGACAGGCAAAGTGACTTACTCGGAATTGATTGAATCCATTCACTCGGCTTAAATTCATGAAGTTCATTCGGCACTGATTGAAGACTCATTCGGAATCAGAATTTATTCAATCGGTTCTCAATCATTTTCACTCGGCTGTAATCTGAACCACTCGGTTAAAACTCTGCTCGGATTTTGCATTGGAATTCTTCAGTCGGCCTTCATGCTTTTTACTCAGATTGGCCTTCAGTCGTCAATCAATTCACTCGGAATGGCCTTCTCTTTTACTCAGGAACTTGCACTTGAAGAGTTGGAATTTGACTGATTGAATTTCTTCTTATGTTCGAGCTTTGCTTTGCTCGGAAATGCATTTTTCTGACCCAACTCACTCGCAATTCCTTTCCTTGGAGACTTCTCACTCGGGCTCAGTGTGAAACTTGAGAGTCTGCCCGAGTGTGATTCATTTCTGGTCAGATTTTTCCTTGTCCGATTAAGACACCACTCGGAAATGCCTTGTTCTCCGAATGAAACTACTCGGATTCTCCTTATCAGCATTTATTCATTTCAGTGGCCTCTTCTACTCGGATTAGTTGCAATCAGAAAGGTCCCACTCGGATTCACTTCAATCAGCAAGCTTTTTCACTCAGAAAATAGCTTTGGACATTTTTATTGGAGGTCAGTCTCCTTTTTTCACTCGAAATGGATGCAGTCGGGGAGTTTCCACTCGGAATCACCTTTAACCGAGACTTATTCCATTTCAGCATTGGTCCTTCACTCCAGTCAGCTATTTATCACTCGGAATGTCTTTGTCATGGAACATTTCACTCGGATTTTCCTCCAGCAGTGCAGTATTCCACTCGGCAATGCTCTATTCTGAGTCCTTCCACTCGGATTTGGTCATTTTGAGTCGGATTTTTGTGCTCTGAGTATGATTTTTGCTTTCTGAGTCGAATTTTAGCTTTAAAAAGAGAATTCTTTCCACTTTGGGCTTGTTCTTCTTGTTTCTTTATCATTTTATGGTCGTTTTTCTCTTGTTTTTGACCCTTTATTACCTTAATTCCTGCAAAATAACATACCCAAGTAGAATAGAGTGGAAAGAGAGCAAAAATCGCAATAAATAAAGGAAATACAGTGGACAATGACTAAAATCCTAAGCAAACTAGATCTTATTTATTATATTAAAAAGCACTTATCAGTGACTCCTGGCATAGACAAATTCCCATCATCATCCTTATGGTGGAATACCCAATCATCATCTTCATGTATCTTTGCAGTTCCCCAAGCCCGGAACAATACTCTCACATTGGACGACATTTTTATCTCCAGAGAGAATAATATGAATTAATACTAGTCATCCGTCCCGTGACACCGCTCTTGTGAACAACGGATCGACTCATTTTCTCCCCAAAAGTATTAAAGTTAATGCCCTATGACAGGTACCTATTCCTTAACATACTTGTACTTGGGGACAGTATTCATGTATATATCTCTCTGTTCCAAATTTATCTACCTTAAATGATCTAATTTTCCAAGGCGATTATTTCAATCCGACCTCAATGTTAGTCATACTGAACGGATTATCAATGAACGAAATGATATATACATCTAAGTTATACATGAAGTATTGAAGACAAATTACTGAAGGGAATTTTATTCATTCATAAAAACCAAGATTACATGTAATACCGGAGTTGATCTCGGAACACAACTTTACATATAAAAAATAACAGGACTACGGAGGGGGAACTTGCTCTTCAGTCTCTTTCTGTCCTTCCCCTTCTCCAAGTTCTTGTGTCCCTTCCTTTGGGATTTCCTCTGGAGTCTTCTCTTCTGGAGCCTTCGCACCTCCTGTAGATGAGGCGACCTCAGGCATAGGAATAATGAAATTCGGGCTGACGCTTGGGAAGAGGGGGCAAACCGTACAAGGACTCCGGAGGATCTTCATGTCGACCATCAATCACTGCAACTAACCTCCCTCCATGGAATTCATAGAACAGATCCATACCATAGAGGTTAAGTGACACAGTGGGGTTACGGTAGAAAACTTGGCGTATAGCTAGGCCGAAGGATTCTTTAACTACTTGGGTGCATATATCAATAGCTTCCTTCGCCTCAGCTTTAGCCACAGCTAATTCTTCCTGCAACCTCAGAAGTTCTTCACCCAATCCCTGAGGTCCCGTACTCATAGCCTTTAGTCTCTCAATCTCAAGGAGGAACTTCTTCTCCTTTTTGGACCATTCCTCTGCTTGTTTAAAATAATCCTCCACAGCAGCTTTGCTTTTATCTTCAAGATCTGCTTGTTTAGCTTGACTGCTACGGAGTTCTTCTTGTGATTTACCAAGCATCTCCTCCTTCTCTGCCAGTTTACCCTCCAAGTCTTTAAGAATGGTTTTGAGCTTGAGATTTTCCTTCTTCATAAGATCTCCGAACTCTTTAGACTTGGTGAGGTGATCTTCAGCTAATCTTAGGGCAGCTTTATCCTTCTCTACCGAGAGGTTGAGCTGTTCTACTTTATCACTCAGCTCATCAACCTTATCAGCATCATCAGCTAATAGGCTGAGCGAGTTAAGCATCCCAGTAAGTTTTACTAACTGCCATTTTCCGGCCTCACACGACTCTTTGATTTCTTTAGGTTTAAGCGTGGGTCGGAGTTCGTATAGTGGCTGAGGAAGGATCGCTGAAGTTGTCCCCCGGTATGAGAGGAAGGGAGTAAGGAATGACGCAGTTGGGCAAGAGATCGGACTTGATCCAAAGACCCCGGAAAGAATACCCTTATGGAGTCTGGACGCAACTCTAGCTGTATTCGAGGTCTCTACAGCTTTACCTTTGGAGGCCTTTGCTTTCTCCGGACTCATTAAAGGTTTGTATTTCTTCGATGATTTTCTTGAAGGGTCATTCTTGATCTTCTTCCTCTTCTCCGTTATTCTGGGATGATCCGCATTTGTACCAGCTAAATCTCCCTCCACCAGTGGGATCTCTCCTTCTACATCCAAGGTCAGAATAATCAATTCAGGCCGATCTTTCTTAGAATTCTCCTTTGGCAGGATTTCATTCTCACCAGCTATGGATTTACCTCCTGCTTTCAAGGATTTCAGCTTGTCCATGTCTGGAGATTTTTGTTCTATTTCACCTGTATGCATAAATAAAACGTATTAGCAACAAAGAAATACTCAATACAATCAACAAAGGAGGAAAAAAGGAATAAAACAGGAATTACGTAGATATTCATCCCGGACTTCACTCGAACTACTTAAAAGACGTCTACACAAAAATGCTTTAAAGCGTGTAGAATATGCTTCGAGGGCGAATAGCACCGTCGCCGTTTCAGTAGACAGCTCAGACTGATGAGTGTAGTATGCTAAAGAGTTCAGAAGAAAGTACTCATGAGTCCAGTTCAAAGGAAATTTATTAAGACCCTCTTCATCTTCCAGAAGACGGGCTTGTTCTTTTTAATTGAAATTCGGGTAAAGAAGGACTTGAAAGACTTCCCCTCCACCTTAGCCGAATCAGTATAAGATTCAAAGTTCACAAACAAACATAGAGTCCGGAGTGTGACTAGACCTACACCACCTTGCTTGTTAGCCCTCCGAACTACCTGAGTGTAGTAGAACAACATCGCCACGGTGGGTGTGAAATTGAAGTAGTCACCCAATACTTCCAGAGAACAGATCAATCCCCATCTATTGGGATAAAGTTGAGAGGGTGCGTAATTTAAGAACCTTAATACACTCATCTAAAACTCGGATAGGGGGAAACGAACTCCGAGATAATGAAATACAAAATCGTCCATGTATACAGAACGCTCATCTGGAACGTGGCAAATCCGTTCTGTAGGGAGCGGTGCGAACACCCTGAACCATTTTTTCATTTTCTCCTCTGCGTGAACTGTGAACCTTGGCTGAATCTGAGATCCATCCTCGTTCGCGTGATGAGAAGCCAAATTTTTAAACTCATCAGCTACCCAGCAGAAGGGCCATTTGGCCTGAAGTTCTTCCCAGTTTAACCGAGAGGCAACTGCGCTGTACAGACCTTCTGCTATTTTCAGAACAGTTTGATGTTGTTCAAGTGGCCTCAATACTCAAGAGGGGGGGTGAATTGAGTTATAAAACTTTTGCTTGGAATACCTTTGAAATTGATTTCTATAACCAAGTTTATGAGAGTATGCAAGTGAAAGCAAGTAAAGGATGATATGCAGTGCACTACAAAAGAAAATATTGCTGGGGCAATTTAGCAAACACTTGGTGTGCAGTATTTGAAGTATAACAAATTAAGCAAGTTTAAGTGTGCTCTTCTCAAATAATCAACACCAATCAATTAATATGCAGTATATGAAAGTAAAAGAGTAAGGAAGAGAAGCTTGCAAACCGATATAACGAGTTCCACCCAATCCGGTGTACGTCTCGCCTCTAAGCAACCCACTTAGAGGATTTCACTATTGAAGATTTGAGATACAAGCTTTGAGCAATTGCAGCTTCCTAGTGTCCCACACTCAAGAACTCAATTCTCACAAGCAAAGGGCAACCCACCCAATCTCACAATCTCTCAATACCCAAAGGTTGAACCCCAACCTTTGTGACCACTCAACCTAGAGTGAACAACCACTCAACCTAGAGTGAATCCCTTGTGTTTGGTGTTGTGTTTACAATCAATACACTCTCTTAATAGAGTAGATACACAAATGAAAGCTCTAACCAATTCTAACTCTCAAGATGAGAGGATATACAAATGTATTTCAAGATACAAGAAATAGGGCTTACAAGGCACAAAAAATAGAGTAAAGGATTTGTAGCTTCTTGTTGTGTGTTTGTGCTTGTGTTCCTCTTCAATTTATAGAGCCAAAATAGCTGTTGAGGTGTGCCATTCGTTCTTCATAGCCGTTGTACTCAATGGAAATTTGAAGTATGGTGGAGACATGAGCTGGTTTCCCACTTAAAAGTGTTTTTCCATTAGCGTAATCGATTACACCCTCGTGTTGTAATCGATTAGCTTCAAGTCAGAGAGTCACTAATCGATTATTTCAATTCTTGTAATCGATTAGCATCTGTTCCTGATGCATTTAATTTGATTTCGCATCTTCCTAATCGATTAGTATGTCTTGTAATCGATTACCTTAATTCCAGTAGCTTCCTAATCGATTGAATGGCTTCTTTAATCGATTAGACATTATACCTGATACATTTAATTCCATTTTTTATGGTTGTAATCGATTAGCTTCAAGTACATAATCGATTATCTTAATTCCAGTGACTTCGTAATCGATTATCTTCATTCCCATAATCGATTAGCTTCAATCCTGATGCAGTTTCTTCCAAAACAGAAAGCTCCTAATCGATTAGCATAAGTGCTCTAATCGATTAGCTTCGCTTTTACTTGGACCCTGATTCCATATCTTTGTTTTTGCACAGATTTCTTCAAGAGTGTTTTGTCATTATCAAAATCTTTGAACATCCTTGAACCTGTATACATATTCAAACACATTCTCCCCCTTTTTGATGATGACAACTGTGTTCATCTCTTGAGGATTGTTAGTTTAAACAATTTAAACTTATCTCTAATTTTATCTCTTTTGCAAAAACATCTCTGCTGCATTATCAGTTTTTCAAAAATATTATCTATTTACCAAGTTCAAAAAGTCAGAATCATTATCACATTCAGCAGCAAATATCTTATCTCTTTTTATCTCTTATCTCTTATCTCTTGCTAAATCTCCCCCTATCAAAAAGAATTTATTAATCCTATCTGTTTCAGATTTTAGACAAGATGAACAGATATTCTTCTCCATATTTTAAACAAGAGTTAAACAAGATATGAACAGATATTCTTCTCCCCCTTTGTAATCATCAAAAATAATTCGTGCAATGAAGGAGATATGAACGAAAACGAAATAATTTTATTGAATTGTAAAATGGATGGGAATTACAGGAAGCAAACCAAAAGATAATATTCAGAATTAAATAGAAACGATAACATAAGCACCCTAAACAAAAGCATGACTAAGGATCTAATTATCCGGATTGAAAAAGCGAATTTCAGCAATTTGGTGAGACAACTCTTCATAGCGCTGTTGCATCATCTCAAAGTGTTGCTGCTCGGTCATTGAAAACTCTTGAAGGGAGTTTTCAAGGCGATCGAAGCGGCGGTCAAGATGGGTGTAAAGAGATGCAAATGGGTCAGCTTGGGGTGCAGATGAAGAGGCTGATGGTGTAGCTTATGGTTGAGGAGGAGGAGGAGCGGGTTCTTCTGCGGCAGGAGCTTCGAAGGGAATGTTGGCATCAATGCCCTCCATTCGTGAGTACCATGCTCCATTCGTAAAAACGAGACCCATTTTGGTGAGGTGATGGGTGCCAATGCAAGCTCTAGGAGGCACTTTTTCAGAGAGTTCTCCAGCCAAATCAACTCCACAATATTTAAAAATTTTAGTGAGGAGGATGCCATAGGGGAGTTTTTGCTGGTCCTTCGCATGGCGCATATGGAATTTGACCAACTGAACCCAGTTGATCTCCTTAGAGTTCAGCATGGCCCACATCAAGAGGACATCATCCTCTTCAACCAAAGCATAGTTCCCACCACGAGGAACTATCATTTTGACCAAGAAGAAGTGAAGCAGACGGTTGTTCATGGTCAAATGTCCTACCAGTTTGTGGTTGCTCCTAGGGCGGTCAGCTTTCCACAAGGATTGACGAGCAGTTAGAGCATTGAAGCCCCATTCGTCTTCCGGTTCTCCTCCATCAAAATCAGTATTGTTGAGAGGTAGCTGGGAGATTTCCACAAATTGAGCATTGGTGAGTTTGATGGTTGCGTTCTTTACTTTGGATTCAACCATCCCATTGACAAGTCGGAGGTTGCAGTAGAATACCCTCATGAGTTCAGGATAGTACTCTTCTTCTTTGAGGGAGAGGAAGGGAAAGAGGTTGTAGTGGTGAAGGCTTTGGGTGAAGGTTAGGCTGGGGTTATTGAAGGTGTCGGCAATTGTGAAGTGAGGAGTCATTATCTCCTTTTCAGAAAAGTTTTTCACAAAATTTTGAAGATCTCTAGGGGAAGAGAAGAACCTTGAAAAATCAAGGGGGTTGTGGGCTTAAGCTACAGAGGACCTTGCTCTCTTGACATTTCTAGATGTAGACATGGTGGAGAAGACAAAGAAGATGATGAAGAGAGAAGAGTGCTTGAGAGTTTTGGAGAGGTTTGAGAGGAAGGAGGTAGTGTGAGATGAGAAGGTGAAGGAAGGGGTATTTATAGGTGAGAGTTAGGTTTAGGGAGAAGGAAAGTGGGTTTGGAAAGGAGTGAAGTGAGTTAAGAGAGGGAGTACTTCGAGTTTACCTTGGAAGTTGCAATTTGACTCTTCAGAACCGTGGCTAATCGATTACGAGGCAGGGGGTAATCGATTAGATCGCTGTTTCTGGGAATGCCAAACGTTTCGTGCAGAGAGTAATCGATTATCACCTTTGACTAATCGATTATATGAGAAACAGAACCGTCCTAATCGATTGTAACAGGATGGTAATCGATTATGGAGAAGAGGAAACGTTTTGTTCCTGAAACAGAAGCTTTGTAATCGATTATGGACAAATGGTAATCGATTAGCTTAGAAACAGAATGATGGTAATCGATTAGGGTCTTGGACTAATCGATTATAATGGAAACAGAAGCATAGTAATCGATTGTGAGCAGTCATGTAATCGATTATTGAATCAAAAACTTCAAGTTTTTCATACAGCAAAGTTCCAAACATGAAATGTAACATATACCATTCATCATGCCATACATCATAGTTCTCATCAAAATATTCCATCATTCAAACACAATTAGACATGTCAAGAATGCCTAATTCTCTTCTAATGTGAATGAATTGTTCTCTAGCCAAGGGTTTTGTGAAGATATCAGCTAGTTGCCTAGAAGTTTCAACATGTTCAAGTACACAATCCCCTTTTAACACATGATCTCTAATAAAGTGATGCCTAATCTCAATGTGCTTGGTTCTAGAGTGCATAATTGGATTCTTTGAGATGTTAATGGCACTAGTATTATCACATTTGATGGGTACTTTGTTTAAAATAATGCCAAAATCAAGAAGTTGTTGTCTCATCCAAAGAATTTGAGCACAACAACTACCGGCGGCTACATATTCTGCCTCAGCCGTCGATAATGCAACACTTGCTTGCTTTTTGCTATGCCAAGAAACAAGGGAGCTACCAAGTAAATGACATGTTCCACTAGTACTTTTTCTATCAAGTTTATAACCAGTAAAGTCAGAGTCGGAATATCCTAAAAGATTACATTCAACGCCTTTGGGATACCACAAACCAACATTTTGAGTACCCACAAGATATTTCAAAATTCTTTTTACGGCAGTTAAATGTGATTCTTTAGGACATGCTTGATATCTAGCACACATGCATACCGTAAACATAATATCGGGTCTACTAGCAGTTAAATACAATAAGGATCCAATCATACCTCGATATTTGGTGATTTCGATGTCCTTACCTTTTTCATCTTTGTCTAAATAGCAGGATGTACTCATAGGTGTTGCTATTTCGTTTGCCTTGTCCATTTCAAACCTTTTTAGTAGTTCTTTACAATACTTGGTTTGGCTAATGAACGTTCCAACATTGGCTTGTTTTATTTGTAGTCCAAGGAAGAAGGTGAGTTCTCCCATCAAGGACATTTCAAACTCATTCTGCATAATCTTGGCAAACTCTTGACAAAGATTTTCATTAGTAGCACCAAATATTATGTCATCCACATAAATTTATACCAAAAGAATGTCATTATTTTTGCATTTTATAAACAATGTAGTATCAACCTTTCCTCTTTCAAAATTATGTTCTAAAAGGAATTTGCTTAGTCTTTCATACCAAGCTCTTGGGGCTTGTTTCAAACCATATAAAGCTTTTCTCAATTTAAAGACATGGTTTAGAAATTTATGATTTTCAAAACCGGGAGGTTGATCTACATAAACTTCTTCTTGAATGAAGCCGTTTAAAAATTCACTTTTTACATCCATTTGATAAAGTTTGAAATTCATACAGCATGCAAAAGCTAGTAATAACCTAATGGCTTCTAACCTAGCTACGGGAGCGTATGTTTCTTCATAATCTATTCCCTCTTCTTGATTGTATCCCTTTGCAACTAGTCTAGCTTTGTTTCTTGTTATTATGCCATTTTCATCTAACTTATTTCTAAAAACCCATTTGGTGCCTATTATTAGATGGTCATTGGGTCTTGGCACAAGTTCCCAAACTTCGTTTCTTTCAAATTGGTTTAACTCTTCTTGCATGGCCAACATCCAATGCTCATCAATAATGGCTTCATTAATATTTTTGGGTTCAATTTGGGATACAAAATCCAAGTGATTGCATGCATTTCTAATGGCGTTTCGAGTACTTACCCCTTTGGTTATTTTTCCAATGATTTTGTCCAAGGGATGATCCTTCAAGGTTACCCAATCTTGTTGTCTCTCAATTTGTGTTGCACCTCCATCATTTTTGACTTCTTCTTTGTCCTCCAAGTTCATTTCTTGGAAAGTACCAATATTTCCAATGCCTAGGATTCTTCCTTTAGTGTTGTCTCCATAGGTGACACTTCCTTTTCGTTTGGGAGTGAATGTTGTAAATTTACTTATGTCTCCCGTCATATGCTTTGAACACCCGCTATCCAAGTACCAATGGGTGTTGCTTGCCTTGAAGCATACCTACAAAACAAAATCAGTTTAGAGAACTAGGTACCCATTTTATATTGGGTCCTTTTAGGTTAGCTTGTGGGGATGTTCCTTTGGGAACCCACACCTTTCTTAAGACCTTTGGTCCTTGTTTCCTAACACTACACTTATAAGCACTATGTCCTTTGGAACCATAATGATTGCATTTCATAAAAGGTGAGGAGGATTTGCTTGGTGGTGCAAAGAAATTTTTATAGTGTTTCTCCCTTTTATGATTACTATGTTCTTGGTCATATCCTAAACCGGTTTTACTAAACATGCATTTTTGTTTCCCAAGTAGGATATTCAAATTATCTCTACCATTTGTAAACCTCTCTAAGATTTTGTTTAGATCTAGAACTTTATTTTCTAGATCAACACATTTCTTAGCAAAGTCACAAGGTTTACTTTTGGAACATGTTTGAGCGTTTTCCAATTCTTCTTTTAAACATTCATTCTTTTTGCAAACTTCCATAAGGTGCATCTCTAGAGTGTCACTAGTTTTTCTAGACAACTTAAGTCTGTTTGAGACTTTTGTAAATTTATCATACAATTCCTCTAGAGCATCAAGTAATTCATCTTTATCTAAGTCATGGAAGTTTACCTCATCATTTTCTTCTTGATGATTGGCCATGAGGCAAAGGTTTGCTTCTTCATTTTCTGAGTCATCCGAGTTGCTTATCTCATTTTCATCCCATGCTATATATGCTCTCCTTCTTCCTCTTTTCTCTTTTCCCTTCTTCTTAAGATTTGGGCAATCCGCTTTGAAGTGCCCTTCCTTGCCACATTCAAAACAATTGGGTGAGGAAGAATTTTCTTTAGTGATAGGTTTCTTACTTGGGTTTTTGAAGCTTCTTTGAATGCGTTTGCCTTTTATGAATTTCCCGAAGCGTTTCACAAATAGTCCAAATTCTTCTTCTTCATCAAGTTCGCTTTCAGATTCTTCTACTTCATTTATGGAAGTAGCCTTGAGAGCAAGTCCCTTTTTCTTGGAAGATTTTTCTTCCTCTTCCGCCATCTTTAATTCTTTCAGCTCTTGTTCCTGTTCCTGCAACTTACCAAATAGTGTGGCAAGAGACATTTCGTTTATGCTAGGAGATTGTTTGATGGCGGTAACTAGCGGTTGCCATTCTCTGTTAAGACTTTTCAACACTTTATGAATGAGCTCTTTGTTAGTGTAAGTCTTTCCAAGTGTAATGAGTTGATTAATGATGAGAGTGAATCTTTTTTGCATATCAACAATTGATTCATGAGGGTTTAATCTAAAGCACTCATATTGACTAGTTAGTGTACTAATCTTAGAGTCCTTTACATCGTTGGTACCTTCGTGAGTTACTCGTAGAGTATCCCACATCTCTTTAGCTGTTTGGCAGGTCATTATTCTAAAAAATTCATCTTGACCTAAAGCCATAGTAATAAGATTTTTGGCCTTGTAGCCATACTGAACTTTCTTTTCTTCCTCGCTTGTCCATTCATCTATAGGTTTTTCAACATTTTTACTATCTATAGTATGCATTGGTATATAAGGACCAATTTCAATGGCATTCCATATTCTCAAGTCAATTGATTGAATGAAGATTTTCATTCTTTCTTTCCAAAACGCATACCCTTCCCCATTGAAAGCGGGAGGTCTATTTATCGCGCTACCCTCGGGAAAAATATTTTGAGAACTTGAGGCCATCTAGTCTCTTGAAGCTGTTAAGCTTGATCTACCAAGAGTCAAGCTCTGATACCACTTGTTGTTCAAGTGGCCTCAATACTCAAGAGGGGGGGTGAATTAAGTTATAAAACTTTTGCTTGGAATACCTTTGAAATTGATTTCTATAACCAAGTTTATGAGAGTATGCAAGTGAAAGCAAGTAAAGGATGATATGCAGTGCACTACAAAAGAAAATATTGCTGGGGTAATTTAGCAAACACTTGGTGTGCAGTATTTGAAGTATAACAAATTAAGCAAGTTTAAGTGTGCTCTTCTCAAACAATCAACACCAATCAATTAATATGCAGTATATGAAAGTAAAAGAGTAAGGAAGAGAAGCTTGCAAACCGATATAACGAGTTCCACCCAATCCGGTGTACGTCTCGCCTCTAAGCAACCCACTTAGAGGATTTCACTATTGAAGATTTAAGATACAAGCTTTGAGCAATTGCAGCTTCCTAGTGTCCCACACTCAAGAACTCAATTCTCACAAGCAAAGGGCAACCCACCCAATCTCACAATCTCTCAATACCCAAAGGTTGAACCCCAACCTTTGTGACCACTCAACCTAGAGTGAACAACCACTCAACCTAGAGTGAATCCCTTGTGTTTGGTGTTGTGTTTACAATCAATACACTCTCTTAATAGAGTAGATACACAAATGAAAGCTCTAACCAATTCTAACTCTCAAGATGAGAGGATATACAAATGTATTTCAAGATACAAGAAATAGGGCTTACAAGGCACAAAAAATAGAGTAAAGGATTTGTAGCTTCTTGTTGTGTGTTTGTGCTTGTGTTCCTCTTCAATTTATAGAGCCAAAATAGCTGTTAAGGTGTGCCCTTCGTTCTTTATAGCCGTTGTACTCAGTGGAAATTTGAAGTATGGTGGAGACATGAGCTGGTTTCCCACTTAAAAGTGTTTTTCCATTAGCGTAATCGATTACACCTTCGTGTTGTAATCGATTAGCTTCAAGTCAGAGAGTCACTAATCGATTATTTCAATTCCTGTAATCGATTAGCATCTATTCCTGATGCATTTAATTTGATTTCGCATCTTCCTAATCGATTAGTATGTCTTGTAATCGATTACCTTAATTCCAGTAGCTTCCTAATCGATTGAATGGCTTCCTTAATCGATTAGACATTATACCTGATACATTTAATTCCATTTTTTATGGTTGTAATCGATTAGCTTCAAGTACATAATCGATTATCTTAATTCCAGTGACTTCGTAATCGATTATCTTCATTCCCATAATCGATTAGCTTCAATCCTGATGCAGTTTCTTCCAAAACAGAAAGCTCCTAATCGATTAGCATAAGTGCTCTAATCGATTAGCTTCGCTTTTACTTGGACCCTGATTCCATATCTTTGTTTTTGCACAGATTTCTTCAAGAGTGTTTTGTCATTATCAAAATCTTTGAACATCCTTGAACCTGTATACATATTCAAACACATTTGATCTCCAGAGGTTCCTTCTCCAGTCATCGTTTGAGTCACGTGGACAAAACTTTATGCTCTACGATAAATAGTCACATCGTCAGAAGGGTAACAATCATTACTCATCTCACTTTTCGAAGAGCGACTACAATCAGAGGACGACTCTGAGAAGGGAAAAGTCACTCTCCACCGTGAGTAAGATCCCCTTTCTGAGCGACATGACTCAGCCCTCGAAAGAATCACAGGGATTCTTCCCCCACGATAATTAGGGTTGCAAGAAGTTAATCTCCCCCTCTTAAGGTACATTCTTTTCAAGCAAAAATAGCAGAGCAAAAGAAGACGGAAATAACAGAGGGAAAAAATGGTTACCTCAGATGATAAGGAAGATGAAGACTGAGAAAGCTTCACAAAACAAGCAACAAGCGTCCTTACAAAATTTCTGCAGAGTTTTGTTAAGGAATCAAAAGTAAGTGGTTCCCAGAACCCACTAAGTGCTTCTTTTATAAGAATCGGAGAGGTTCAATTACTAACTCTTAGGGTTGTGTCGTCCACGACTAAACGCGTCGGTTTACAAGTTAAACGACACAGTCGTTTCAAATTCGTGGGCGCCAAAACAACTTCAATTTGCCAAAAGGCCTCTCCATTGGGCCCAGAAGTTGTAAGCCCATTAAGGCCTAAGCGACGGTTACTGAGATATACGCCTCAGACGCAATAATTGCTCACGCACGTGACTAAAGGCATTTAATGCCTAATCATGCGACGCAATTCATGCTTTACAACCGTTACTCGAATTTCAAGAGTTATCAGTTTCAAAAAACTTTTGAAATTCTCATACAGCGAATCTTTGTCTGGATCTGTTGTAACAACATCACGACATTGGAACGTTCATTTAAAGAACTGTTCTTGATGATCAGATAATACATGTGCAAGAAAACATTTCCTGCATGTGCATACCGGCATCTAGACCTTTCGCAGGTTGGATAGCTTATGTGAATAACTACACAGTCCCTCACACAAGCTAGGGGATATATGATCCGGTCTAGATACCGGTATCCATTCTACAAGACATATTTCAACGTCTTTGACAGTTTGCTAACGTGCAACCGGTGTCATCGGTATACATCCGGACTCTAATTCTGTATCAGGCGCTCTCCCTATACCGGTTGTCCAGGATAACACCATGACACCGGATAAAATACACGTCACCATACAGAAGACAAAGGGCAATGCTACAGGGACCGATCAATAATTCCCCACACTACAAGCCAAATTCTGCTCACGGGAAAGATCAACTTGTCCCCTAAATCCAGCCTACACTCCCTACGCTCAATATAAAATAGTCACTTGACCCAATCATGCTGGCAAGTGCATAATAAAATAATAATTTATAATGTTATTGGAGGTGTTGGTGTATGCACTATGAGCTTTTATGCTTTTTCATTTGTATCATTTTTCTACTTATCAATAGAATAAATATTTCAGTTTAGAATTGTTTTAAAACATATTTATCCTTGGAGTAATAGGTCATTAAAAATTATTCCTAAAATATCCCTAGTTAAGTATTTACATGGGGACATGTAAATACACTGAGACTAGTGTGTGAGTGTACTGATGACCTGATCTCACAGATCATAGATATAGATGATATCGAGTCTTCACACGGGTACACATTAAGAGTAATGATGTACTGGACAGACCCACCATGAGAACGTTGCATGGATCGTTACATGATTGTCATAAACGATTCTCAATGTGATAATGGTATATGTAGTCCTTCGACCTGAAGTCACTACGATTCCTATATGAGGAGTTTATTGTTTTAATACAATTAAACGTCTTCTGTAACAAGAGGACTATAAAGGTTGTGATTAGACAATGAACAAATTATGCAGAGGGATGTGAGTGATGTAGATGGGATTTGTCTCTCCTATGTGACAGGAGTGATATCCATAGGCCACTTAATGGAGTAAGACTAAGAAAACGCATGGCCATGCTAGAAAGAATAAATATTAGATATTTATTCGGATCCAGTCTACTCCGGTATCAAGTAAAATAAATTGGGCCGTACAAGGATGACGCGACCATGCCTTGGGCCCAATTAGGATATCGTGACAAAAGGAATAAACGTATTAAATAATTATCACTTATAGGTTATGTTGATAATATTCGGACATAATGATGCATTGCTAGATGCCGCTCTTATTTTATATTAATAATAAAATAGTTTATTATTAATATGACCGGGTATTTTACCTATAGGGTCACACACATAGAGTAAGCCCATCAGAAAATGTTGTCTTATTTTAGTTGGACTGAAATATTTATTCTATTGATAAGTAGAAAAATGATACAAATGAAAAAGCATAAAAGCTCATAGTGCATACACCAACAATCTCCCACTTGCACTAGAGCCAATCAGACATTTGCCTAATGCCTAATGATCTAGTGTGCCCCTCATGTTTTTGTTGTGTAAGAGGTTTTGTGAGTGGGTCAGCAATATTCTCATCAGTATGCACCTTACATATCTTTACATCTCCTCGGTCAAGGATCTTTCGAATGAGATGAAATCGCCTAAGTATATGCTTGGATCGTTGATGTGATCTAGGTTCCTTAGCTTGTGCGATTGCTCCACTATTGTCACAGTAAAGACTTATAGGGTCCACAATGCTAGGAACAATCCTAAGTTCTGTTATGAACTTCTTGATCCATACTGCCTCTTTTGCAGCATTTGAGGCAGCAATATACTCAGACTCTGTAGTAGAATCAGCAACTGTCTCTTGCTTTGAACTCTTCCAGCTTACAGCGCCACCATTTAGACAAAACACGTACCCAGATTGCGATCTTGAGTCATCCTTATCAGTTTGGAAGCTAGCATCAGTGTAACCTTTTACAATGAGCTCTTCTTCCCCTCCATATATCAAGAATGAATCCTTAGTTTTTCTTAAGTACTTCAGGATATTCTTGACAGCAGTCCAGTGACTTTCACCGGGATCAGACTGGTATCTGCTCGTCATGCTTAAAGCGTACGAGACATCTGGTCGGGTACATATCATGGCATACATGATTGATCCAATAGCAGATGCATATGGAATCTTATTCATCCGTTCTCTTTCTTCTTTAGTGGAAGGAGATTGAGCTTTTGATAAGCTTATGCCATGAGCCATAGGCAAAGTTCCTTTCTTGGAATCTTGCATGTTAAACCTTTTTAACACTTTGTCTATGTATGTATTCTGACTTAGGCCAAGAAGTTTTCTTGATCTATCTCTATAGATCTTAATTCCCAATACGTAGGTTGCTTCACCTAAGTCTTTCATAGAAAAACAGCTTCCCAACCAACTCTTCACAGACTGAAGAGTAGGAACGTCATTTCCAATAAGTAGTATGTCATCAACATACAGGACCAGAAAAACAATTGTGCAGTCACTAACCTTCTTGTAGACACAAGGTTCATCCTCATTTTTAGTAAAGCCAAATTGTTTAACAGCTTCATCAAAACGAAGATTCCAGCTTCTGGAAGCTTGCTTAAGTCCATATATAGAACGTTGTAGCTTGCACACCTTCCTGGATGCTTCAGGCTTAACAAAGCCTTCAGGTTGTGTCATGTACACTTCCTCAAGAAGATTTCCATTAAGGAAAGTAGTCTTGACATCCATTTGCCATATCTCATAATCATGGTATGCAGCAATAGCAAGCAGAATCCGAACAGACTTTAGCATAGCAACTGGGGAAAAAGTTTCATCATAGTCTATACCATGTATTTGCTTGAAACCTTTAGCCACCAACCTTGCTTTAAAGGTACTTATATTACCATCCATGTCAGTTTTCTTTTTGAAAACCCACTTGCATCCTATAGGTTTTACCCCTTCAGGTGCATCAACCAAGTTCCAAACTTGATTAGTGTACATGGAGTCCATTTCAGATTCCATGGCTTCTAGCCATTTCTCAGATTCTGAACTTGCAATGGCCTCTTCATAAGATGTTGGCTCATTTTGATCCATTAGGAATACATCTCTTTCCTGAGTTACAAGAAATCCATATCTTTCAGGTTGTTGACGTATTCTACCTGATCTACGCAAGTCTTGTGCTACTGGAGCTGGTGTTATCACAACATTTTATGGGTCCTGCTCCACTTCCACCATTGGCTCTTCAATGCCTTGTGAGTCTTGAATTTCTTCAAGTTCTACTTTCCTCCCACTGATTCTTGTAGAGATGAATTCCCTTTCTAAGAATACAACATTCCGAGCAACAAACACTTTGCCCTCAGTAGGATTGTAAAAATAATAACCCTTAGTTTCTTTTGGGTATCCCACAAAAAGACATTTATCTGACTTGGGCCCAAGTTTATCAGAACTTTGGCGTTTAACATAAGCTTCACAGCCCCAAATCTTAAGAAAAGACATACTAGGTCGTTTCCCAGTCCATATCTCATATGGTGTCTTTATGACAGCCTTTGATGGAACACGGTTAAGTGTGAAAGTTGCTGTTAACAAAGCATGTCCCCAGAATGAGTTAGGGAGGTCAGTTTGACTCATCATTGATCGAACCATGTCCAACAAGGTTCTATTTCTCCGCTCAGAAACCCCATTCCATTCTGGTGTTCCAGGGGGAGTAAGTTGAGATATAATCCCACACTCTTTAAGATATTCATCAAACTCTAGGCTCAAATATTCACCACCTCGATCGGATCGAAGTGCTTTAATTGTCTTGCCAAGTTGGTTCTCTACTTCATGTTTAAACTCCTTGAACTTTTCAAAGGATTCTGATTTATGTTTCATGAGAAACACAAATCCATATCTACTGAAATCATCAGTAAAAGTGATGAAGTAACTAAAACCTCCCCTAGCCATTGTCCCTATGGGGCCACATACATCACTATGTATCAAGCCAAGAAGATCACTTGCCCTTTCACCTTTTCCGGTAAAAGGGGTCTTGGTCATCTTCCCTAATAAACAAGATTCACATGTATCTATTGATTCAAAATCAAAAGATTCTAAATATCCATCTTGATGGAGTTTAGAAATGCGTTTCTCATTTATATGTCCTAGGCGACAATGCCAAAGATAAGTTGGGTTTAAATCATTTGTTTTAACCCTTTTAGTATTAATGTTATAGATAGGGGTTTCGAGATCTAGAACATAAAGTCCATTACTCAAATTTGCACAACAATAAAACATGTCTTTTAAATAAACAGAACAACTATTGTTCTTTATTGTAAAGGAAAACCCTTTCTTATCAAGACAAGAAACAGAAATAATGTTTCTCCTTATTGCCGGAACAAAATAACAATTGTCCAATTCAAGGACTAACCCTGAGGGCAAGGATAAAAAATAAGTCCCTACAGCTAATGCAGCAACTCTTGCTCCATTTCCAACGCGTAGGTCTACCTCACCCTTCATCAACTGCCTACTCCTTCTTAGATCCTGCACATTAAGACAAATGTGAGATCCACATCCAGTATCTAATACCCATGATGTTGAAGTTGACATGTTAATTTCTATAACAAAAATACCTGAAGTGGAAGTCTCACTTCCCTTTTTCTTAAGCTCTTCTAGGTACTTTGGACAGTTTCTCTTCCAGTGTCCCTTTTGTCCACAATGGTGACATTTACCTTCCTTAGCCACCCCGCCCACAGGTTTTAAGGCTGATGTACTTGGCTTATCCTTGCCTTTCCAAATCTTCTTGCCATTTCCTACAATAGCCTTTCCTTTGCCTTTATACATGCCCTTTCCTTTACCTTTGCCAGAATTGACCATCATTATGGCCTTGCCCTTTCCTTTAGAAATATTGGGCTCAGCAGTCCTCAACATATTGAGTAGCTCTGGCAATGTTTTGTCCAATGCATTCATGTTGTAATTCATGATGACTGGCTTAAAACTGTCAGGTAATGATTTCAAAATGAGATCGGTAGCCAACTTCTGAGGGAAGGGGAATCCTAGCCTAGCTAGATTCTCCAAGTACCCAATCATTTTGAGCACATGAGGTCCTACAGAACCTCCCTCTTCAAGTCTGCAGCTAAATAGGGCTGAAGAAACTTCATATCTTTCTTGGTCAGCTTGACCTTGATATAGTTTCCTTAGGTTTTCGATCATATCGAAAGCCTCCATATGCTCATGTTGCTTCTGAAGCTCAGGAGACATGGTTGCCAGCATAAGGCATTAGACATCTAAAGCGTCATCCTGATGCTTCTTGTAAGCATCCTTGTCAGCTTTAGAGGCATTGTTCGCGGGTGGTTCCGGAATCGGACCTTCCAGGACATACTGCTTTTTCTCTTGTTTGAGGACAATCCTCAAATTTCTATACCAGTCAAGGAAGTTAGAACCAGACAATTTTTCTTTGTCTAGGATTGATCGCAACGAAAGGTTTGAAGGTGTGTTTGACGTCATGGTTATCTAAAACAGAAAATATGTAGTAAGTATCATTTTCAAAACATATTTAAATTATGGTCATTTAAATTAAATATGTCTCCCACTATTTCGATTCAAAACAAAAATACCCTCCACGAATCAGAAAATCCCGTTGGAAGATTTTCTAGTGGGCTAAGATCCATATTTTGCCAAGCGTTAAGTCAGCTTTGGCTGATCACCTAATACTTGGTTATTTAGGTAGGAAACTTTTTCCAATTGTATCTTTATACAACTCTTAGTCATTGGGTTAAGTAACCATTACTAATTATTCATCTTATGAATATTTAGCCCAATGTTTTACGCCTCTAAGTTATATTCAATCCAATTGAAAACTTAGTTAAGTTAAAGCCCAATAAAACAGTTTGGATATTACCATTATCCCATCGCGTCTTACTAATATAAATAATAGTGCCCTGCTTTGGCAGACCCATTATTTATTGACATTAGTGTTGATGAGTGTACTTATTGGAAGGCGTTTATAACTTAATATTATTTTGAGGGATTTTAATTTATTTTAAAATTACCGTCTTTGTTAAACGCTTTAACGTAATAAAATTATCCCCAAAACATGCAAACGAAATTGTGAGATGGTTATGGTCTTCCTAGAAGAAAATAAAAAAAAATAAATAAACCTAGAGGAACTATATAGCCAAGGCTTCATGAAGTCCTACTTCTTCAACCCACCATCCTCTTGGAGTCACCACTCCTTGGTTCCTTTCAAAGACAAAAGCGCTTAGAGTCACCACTCTAGTTTTCTTCTAGATCTCTACTTTGTTGCCTCGATCAAGATTACAAGATTTTTAAAGAAACTCGCTTTACATACGAGTGAAGGGTTGAGAAAAGAAATACAACAGAATGAAGAGAGGCACAGCACGCAGGCTGTATTTAAATAAAATAACTAAGACCATAACCATTCACCATGCAACGTGTTAATTAATTAATTATAACCCATTTGAAATAATTTAAAAAAAATAAATTTTTAAACGGGCCATTAAACACGTGGGTCGGTAATAAGGCGCTACGCAGAGAATGTACGGGGGTCCCGCTGTAGTCAGGTTGGTTCCCAGGAAAGAGAGGTGGGTCCGGTGTGACCGCTTAAGTACCAAATCTTTCCTAGCCAGAACGTCCCACTGACCATTAACAGCTCTAAAATTTCGACTAGGGTTTCAACCACTTTGAAACCCTAATTCCTTGTTGCGACCACTTCACAACGCAGCCGTCAAGGCACATGGAGGCAGCGCCGTCTAGGGTTTCAAAACCTAGAATTCAATTTGCGCTAATGCCAACATGCAATGCCTTTCATGACGGCCGTCTAGGTTTCAACTCTTGAACCCTAGATTAAGGAACGGCCATGGTTTAACACTTAAACCTTATCACTTAACGCCCCATAACATGAACCATTCATGTTCGAAGATCAACTCAATTGATTCAAAGTTTGTACGATGACTATCATATGAGTAAAACACATATCAAAATTGCATAAACTCATACATCATACAAATTTAAACGGCAACAACATACATACTAAAATTAAGAAACTCTATAACATGCATCATATACAATTTATAAAGAATAACTCAAAATTATATGTATCATGCCAAAACAGAGGTCATACCATATACATGATTAATCATTGTAATAATATGCATCATATGCGATAACTCAAAATAGCAACATAATCATGCATGTTCATTTTCGAATCCTAGTTTCACAAAACATTTTCGCAAAACAAAATTGCAAAGCTTTAAACAACGAAACGATTTCGTAAATCATATTTTCCAAAAGCTCTTGCAAACGAAAACATATCATCATAAAATATAAACAAATGCCCAAAACACGGTTTTGCAACCTAGGCTCTGATACCACTGTTAGGGAATCCCTAAGCATGAGCAGCGGAAAAATAAAGGGATTCCATAGGATTTGCAAGGTTCCGTGTTTCAAAGCACAAAAACAATTTCGAAATTATTTTAGGTTACCTCTTGAAGCACTCCGAAGCAGTCGTAGCCTCGTCCTTTAGGAGTCCACACGAGCACTCCCACCAGAATCGCAACACTTCCAACTGCTAGGTTGACGGCGTGTAGCTCTTGCAACTTTTTGCGAATTTGTGTCTCACTTGAGTGAACGGCCTATGAGCATCTTATGCTCTATTTATAGGCTTAGGTTTGACCTAATTTGTTCTCTCTAAAAGTGGGCTCTTTACTCATTCCAAATGAGTTAGGCCCAATAGCTTTATTTTAGAGAGAACAAATTAGGTCAAACCTAAGCCTATAAATAGAGCATAAGATGCTCATAGGCCGTTCACTCAAGTGAGACACAAATTCGCAAAAAGTTGCAAGAGCTACACGCCGTCAACCTAGCAGTTGGAAGTGTTGCGATTCTGGTGGGAGTGCTCGTGTGGACTCCTAAAGGACGAGGCTACGACTGCTTCGGAGTGCTTCAAGAGGTAACCTAAAATAATTTCGAAATTGTTTTTGTGCTTTGAAACACGGAACCTTGCAAATCCTATGGAATCCCTTTATTTTTCCGCTGCTCATGCTTAGGGATTCCCTAACAGGAGGTTAGTGGTTCCCCACTAATGAATCCTCGTATATCGAGCCAATCAGGTATATGAACTCTCTTCATCAATGGAGAGGGGGATCTTCAACTATTTTTCAACTCACAATTACTCTCTGAATACATTCCTTACTTGGAATATTATCACTGACTTGAGCGTCGGAGAATCTTTGCAGGTGACACCACCTTTCGCCCACATCAACGTGTGAGGACGGTGTGAAGGACCTCTAGAACGCTTAAACCGCTCTCTCACACAGAGACACCGGATACTCATATATCCGGTCTTCAGAGATGAGAATTTCTCACTATTTATGATTGCCCCGACACCGGATCTCTCGACCCCGATTCAGGACAAATCATATCTTAACTTCACTTAGAAGTAGTTTTCTCGATCTTATTTCACTCGGAATCATACCATTTTCACTCAGAATGTCTTATTTTAGACAGTTTTCACTCGGAATTTCATTCAGAAATTCTCCATTAATCCTTAGTAAATTATTTTTCTAAGAATCATAAATTTTGGGATGTTATACTTCTCTCCTCCTACAAAATTTCATCCTCGAAATTTAAATATAAAGATATATATTTAATGAAATAACTCGGGATATTGTTGCCTCATAGCGTCTTCACGTTCCCAAGTATGCATGATACACTGATCCTGCTGCCATGCAACTTTGACCAACTGAACATTCTTACTTCTTAGGCGTTTTACCGATCGGTCCACTATACCAGTGGGCTAGGATATAGTGGTCAAGTTCTCTCAGATTTCAACATCTTCATCTCGCATCTCATGGGTAGGATCTGGTAAATACTTTCTCAATTGAGAAATGTAAAATACACTATGCAGATTTGACAAATGAGAAGGTAACGCTATGTGATAAGCTACAGGTCTGACTCTCTTCAATATTTCATACGGAGCGATATACCTTGGGCTCAATTTCTTGCTTTTCAATGCCCTCCCAATGCCTTTGCTAGGAGAGACTTTCAGAAAGACTTTGTCGCCGACCTGAAATTCAATCGGCTTCGTCCGCTTATCATAATAACTCTTATGACGATCCTGGGATGCTTTCATTTTATCTTTGATCATTTGAATTTTCTCGGAGGTCTGTTGCACAATCTCTAGTCCTAACATTAAGCTCTCACCCGATTCCGACCAACAAAGAGGGGTTCGGCATTTTCTGCCATATAAAGCCTCATATGGAGCTATACCGATGCTACTGTGATAGCTATTATTATAAGTAAATTCTATTAGTGGAAGGTATTGCTCCCAGCCACCACCATGCTCTAGCACACAGGACCTCAACAAGTCCTCTAAACTCTGGATAGTTCGCTTGGACTGCCCATCTGTCTGAGGATGATAGGCCGAACTCAATCAAAGCTTCGAACCTAACTCCTGATGTAAACTCCCCCAAAATCGGGAAGTAAACCTTGGATCTCTATCCGACACAATAGAATATGGAACACCATGCAGTCGGACTATCTCACTAATATACAATTATGCTAGTCTCTGTAAGGGGTAACTCATATTGATCGGCAAGAAGTGTGCAGACTTTGTCAATCGGTCCACAATAACCCAAATAGCATCGTGCCCATTCCAAGTCCCGGGTAATCCCATTATGAAATCCATAGCAATAGCATCCCATTTCCACAAGGGAATCTCTAAAGGTTGTAGACCACCGGACGGTTTTTGATGTTCAATCTTCGCTTTCTGACAAATTATACAGTGAGCCACGAAGTCGACTATATCCTTCTTCATTTCGGGCCACCAGAAATGCAATTTCAAATCATGGTACATCTTAGTAGTACCCAGATGAATACTCAGCATACTCATATGTGCTTCATCGAGTACCGATCGTCATAAATCACCCGAATTAGGTACATGAATCTGACCTTTCACTCGGTAAATGCCATCAGAACCTTCGGTTAAAAATAGGTCCTTGCCTTTAGCCTGAGTTTCTTTCATCTCGGCTAAATAAGAATCCGGCATCTGCTGTACATAAACAAGCTTCAAAAATTCATTGGCTATTTTCAATGTACCGAGAGTTACTTTCCGAGACGAAGAAACATCCACTTGCAGGTTCATGTCTCAGAATTGTTCAAGCAACTCCATTTCTTTAACCATCGTCATTGCCATATGAATGGACTTCTGACTCAAGGCATCGGCTACAACATTTGCCTTTCTCGGGTGGTATTTCAAGTCGAAATCATAGTCTTTCAAAAATTCAATCCACCTTGTTTGCCTCATATTCAACTCCTTCTGGTCAAACAAATATTTTAGACTTTTATGGTCACTATACACTTCGAACTTAGAGCCATAAAGATAATGCCTCCAAATTTTTAGTGCAAAAACCACTGCTACCAACTCCAGATCATGCGTAGGATAGTTTTGCTCATGTGGTTGTAATTGATGTGAAGCATAAGCAATCACTCGGCCATTCTGCATCAGTACACATCCTAGACCGAGCCCGGATGCATCACAATAGACCACAAAGCTTTCCTGTAGATTCGGCAATGCCAATACAGGAGTAGAAGTCAGTTTAGTCTTCAATTCTTGAAAACTCTTTTCGTACTCGGAAGACCACACAAAAGGAACATTCTTCCTGGTTAGCTTGGTCAACGGCAAGGCGATTTTGGAGAATCCTTCAATGAATCTCCAATAGTAACCGGCTAAACCCATAAAACTCCTGACTTCGGTGACCGACTTAGGTCTCTCCCAAGTCATCACAGCTTCGATCTTTGAAGGATCAACCGAGACACCTTCGCTAGAGATGACATGACCTAGGAATTGAATCTTATCCATCCAGAATTCGCATTTAGACAATTTGGCAAATAATTGCTTCTCTCTCAGCACTTGAAGTACCGATCAGAGATGCTCTTCGTGCTCCTCGTGAGACTTCGAATAAATTAAAATATCATCAATAAATACCACCACAAACCGATCCAAATAGGAATGAAAGATATTGTTCATATAGTTCATGAACACAGTCGGAGCATTAGTCACTCCGAAATGGCCATACCGGGTCCTGAATGCCGTCTTAGGAATATCAATAGCTTTCACTCGGATCTGGTGGTATCCCGATCGCAAGTCAATCTTAGAGAAGACCGATGCACCACGTAACTGATCAATTAAGTCGTTAATTCTAGGAAATGAGTATTTATTCTTGATGGTCAGCTTGTTTAATTGTCGGTAATCAACGCAAAACCGCATGCCACCATCCTTTTTCTTAATGAGTAACATCGGAGCACCCCACGGTGATACACTCGGTCCGATAAATTGATTTTCAAGCAACTCGTCAACTTGTTTCTTTAACTCAGCTAACTCAATCGGAGACATTCTATAAGGAGCTTGGGAGACTGGCTCAGCTCCAGGAATCAGGTGAATAGAGAACTCAATTTCTCTATCAGGAGGAACACCAGGTACATCCTCCGGGAATAACTCAGGAAAGTCACAAACAACAGGAATATCTCGAATCCTAGACTCACTCTTTCCATCAACCATACAAAATAGCATAAATAGCTGAGATATACCTTGTATTTCATAGTCATCGACTTTCTGATTAGGAAAAATCACCCGCCGGTTCCGATAGTCAACTAGGACTTTATTGGCCGATAGCCAATCCATACCGAGAACAATGTCAAGACCTCTCAAAGGTAGACATATCAAATCAGCAATAAAATTCCTATCACCCAAAGTGAAGGATACATTCTCACACATCATAGAAGTCCACAATTTAGCACCAGTCGGGTTAGATACATTTAATGGCTGATTCATAGCAACAACAGGTAATCTCATACGCATCACACAATTATTGGAAATAAATGAGTGAGTTACTCCTGAGGCAAACACCACATCAAGAATAGTATTTCTGAGTAAACACTTACTCTGAACCAGGTCGTTGGCTTGAGCAGCCTCCTTAGCAGTGATAGCATACACTCGGCCTGCAGCTGGTGAACTAGAAGTCCCAGCCCGATCATTCTCGGCATTACAAAATTGTTACCGCATCCACCATTGCCTCTACCACCTCGGTTACCGTTTCCACGGCCTCGTCCTCGGAAGCCTCTTTACACTAGCATTTGATTCAGTCGGTTGTAGAAGAGGACAGTTAGGACGAACATGTCCTTTCTTATTGCAGTGATAGCAAATAACCTCTTCATCTTTATCACAATTCCGAGCATAATGATTGCCACCACATCTGAAGCATTTAATATCCCTCGGATGACTCATCGGTCGGCCACCAGAATTCACTCGGCCCCAGGATTTAGAGGATGATTCTCCTCTAATAGACTTCCCTTGCTTCTTAAAACTGATCGGTGGTAGCTTCGAAGAACTATCTGACCTACTGCTCGATCCAGTAGAAGCTTTATCGTCCTCCTCATATATTCGGCATTTATTGACAAGAATCGAAAAGCTTCTAATTTCCTAGTGTCGGAAAGCCTTCTTAATTTTTGGGTTCAAACCACTCTCAAATTTGATGCATTTCGAGCCTTCAGTGCCCGGCATCTGAAAAAGAGGATAAAATAAACAAAGCTCCTCGAATTTCACTGCATATTCTTCAACACTCAGATTGCCTTGTCGAAGTTCCATGAATTCCAATTCCTTTTGGCTCCTGACAGTATTTGGGAAGTATTTTTCAAGGAAATATTCCTTGAAATTTTCCTAATTCAGCTTAGTTCCCATAGCTACCAGTCGAGCCTTGGTCATTCTCCACCAGTTTTCAGCTTCTTTCCGAAGCATAAAAATAGCATACTCAACCTTTTGTGCCTCTGAGCACTGCAGACTGCCAAAGATCCGTTCTAAGTTCTGGATCCATGCATAGGCTTGGTCGGGCTGAAATCCTCCATGGAATTCAGTCGGTTTTCGCTTAAGAAAACAATCAATACTATGATTGTAACTCGGTTGAGGTTGGTTCTGCCTTTCTAAAATGTCAGCAACACGCTGGAAGGCAGCAGCCATTGCATCCATACCATGAGGGTCCATTTTCTTATCCTGAAATAATCATCTTACTTTAGTACCTATCATGGATATGAAAGCAATTTATTTATAGTTGATTTCCTCAACTATAATACGTAACAACAGTGATATGATTTCACTCAATTCATAGCACTTAGTAGCTTAACCTTGGCCTTGGACTTTTCAAGTCTACTCTGATACCAAAATATAATGTTCTTATTTTTAAATTAAATTACAATAATCCAAATAAATTTTTCACAAACAATTTAAATATCAAAACAGAATTTGGATTAAATAGTAACATTGTCACTTCTACAATAGCCGACCGGCCCATTTAAATATACAAATAAATGTAACAACTCGGTATGCACAGGAGCCGGCCAAGGCTTCTACAAAATAACTATGTGCACTATGTACAATATACATAAATATATAATGCTTCCGAGCAGCTGAGTGACTTCACATATCATTGCTTTGCCCTATATCCATTGTAAAAATAACAACAATAGGGGTGAGCATAAACATATCAAATGATAGTTATTAAATCGGATTAAAAGTCCAATTCATAACTATGTATAAACACAATCAAATCATACAAACTTATCATAAACAGCATGTTATTCTCAATAACATCTATATATCAGTGCATACACATGCTCAATCAAATGGATCCATTATTAAGTCTTTTAGTTGTGTTGCAACACTAGCTCCCAGTCATAACTCAGCTCTCAGTTGATCCGGCCATTTTACTGGTACCAAACCATTTGCACCCTTATGTGACACAATCACTCTCAGCGACAACGGTAGTGCCACGGGCTAAAACCCCAAGCCCCGCTCAAGAGGTTGCCTTGAGTCCCACCCAAGGTCTTTTGTGGAATCCTCGAAACCACATCATATTTCATATTCATCCATCACACAAGCATCACATGTTGATCTATATGCATCCCATGCATTTATACATATCATGAAAATTCATGAATAACATTCATATCATCAGTCACATATATTCTATAGCATCTCATGCATAGAATTTATCACAAACACGTACATCACACATATATATATTCATATCTCATATGAATTTAATATCATTAATATGAATGGAAGATATGAAAACATAAAATATGTTATTCAATCAAGGTCTCAATAACAGTTCATGTACATATTATATATATATATATATATATCATAACAATATCACCCAAATCCATTCATAAACCATTCATTTGAAATATAACACTCCCTCTACCTGGAAATAAGAGTTCTAGCAGTTTTTCAAACGATATCCTAGCCACTGCTCACGAATTTCGACTGGAATTGCAGTTCTAAATTAGTTCAGAGCTTTCTTCGTGAAGAAAAGAAATGAAGATTGATTTCTTCTTCGTTTGATGGTTTCTAGTAAGGATTGGAAGAAAAAGATTATAGATGATGTTTTCACTTTCAAAAGTTTCTAAACTCATTCAGCAGTAGAAGTTGGTATATATATCATTCATGCAAAAGAGAGACGTGAACGATAAGAAATTGTCTGCTACACGTATCTTAAATGATAAAGAGGGAATAAGATATTTAATAAAAAGGGGACAGCACATCAGAGAGGGTCCCATACTTAGAAAAATATCAAAAAAGTGAATCTGCTAGAATGTAGAAGAATAGAGTGACGTGGAAAGCTAAAATAATTATTAATTCTGACTCGGTTTTAGCATTCTGGGCATATCTTTCCGAGAAGATTCATCACAGCCTCTGTCCGTTCAGAATTCCTTCATTCAGAGGAAATTCACTCGGAAAGGTTTCATCCCATGAAACACTCAGCTTTCCTTCCTCAGAAATGACCCATTCAGAAATGGCTTATTCGGAAATACCTCAATCAAACATATCTCACTCAGATATACCTCTGCCTGAGTCAAAGTCTTTCTATTGCGTCACTCGGAAGTCTTCCATCTGAAAAGATCACTCGGAGTTTGAAGACAATCCTCTCTCGGAAATCTTTCCACTTGAAAGGATCACTCGGGGTTAAAGACTTTCTTGAAGACAAACCCGAGTACAAACTCTCAGCAACTCTAAACATGGACCCGAGCACGAATTAAATGAATTCACCACTTGGATATTTACTGCCCTCAGAACTATTCATCTTTGTCCAGAAGCATTTTTCCTGGAAAAGACTCACTCAGTATGTCCCAATCGGTGCCACACCACACGGGAATTAGAAATTTCTCACTTGACGCTTTACCACTTAGAACATCTTACTCGGTGTCATCTCTCTCGGAAGTATCACACTCAGTGACACTTCACTCGGAAAGTCACACGACTCGGAGATACTCCACTCGGTCTCTATTCAAAAGTTTCTCAGCCTGAGAAGTACTTATTCAAATTCAAGCTTTCTCTTTATTCAGAAGTACTTCTCTCGGAATAACCCATTCAGAAACGTTTCACTCGGAGACGTTTCACTCGGATTTTTGCCTTACTCAAAAGTATCATTCGGACACAGTTCTTCTTAACTCAGAAATGATTCTCTTAATGATGTTTCACTCGGAAACATCTTAAATTCACTTAGAAGTAGTTTTCTCGATCTTATTTCACTCGAAATCATACCATTTTCCCTCAGAATGTCTTATTTTAGACAGTTTTCACTCAGAATTTCATTCAGAAATTCTCCATTAATCCTTAATAAATTATTTTTCTAAGAATCATAAATTTTGGGATGTTACACACAACCCCCTTCCCAAAGCCTTTCCCCAACCCTATCATCCTCAAAACCCCAATGACACTCCCCAAGGCCCACCCCAAACTGTAACATCCTAAAATTTATGATTCTTAGAAAAATAATTTATTAAGGATTAATGGAGAATTTCTGAATGAAATTCCGAGTGAATACTGTCTGAAATAAGACATTCCGAGTGAAATAGATATGATTCCGAGTGAAGTAAGACCGAGAAAACTACTTCCAAGTGAAGTTAAGATGTTTTCGAGTGAAACGTTGTTAAGAGAATCATTTCTAAGTTAAGAAAACTGCGTCCAAATGAGACACTTTGAGTGAGGCAAATCCGAGTGAAACGTCTCCGAGTGAAGCATTTCCGAATGGATCTTTTTTGAGAGAAGTACTTCCGAATAAATAGAAGCTTTGAATTTGAATAAGTAATTCTCAAGCTGAGATATTTTTGAATAGTGACCGAGTAGAGTATCTCCGAGTTGTGTGACTTTCTGAGTGAAGTGTCTTTGAGTGTGATACTTCTGAGAGGGATGGCACCGAGTGAGACGTTCCAAGTGGGAAAGCGCCAAGTGAGAAATTTCTAATTTCCGTGTGGTGTGGTACCGATTGGGATATATCGAGTGAGTCTTCCAAGAAGAGTACTTCTGGACAGAGAAAGACTTCAACTTTGATGAGTACGTTTCTGAGTGAATAATTCCTGAGGGAAGAAAATAACCGAGTGGTGAATTCATTTAATTCGTGCTCGGGTCCATGTTTAGAGTTGCTGAGTTTTTGCTCGGGTTCGTCTTCAAGATTGTCTTCGACCCCGAGTGATCCTTTGGAATGGAAAGATTTTCGAGAGAGGATTGTCTTCAAACTCTGAGTGATCTTTTCAGATGGAAGACTTCCGAGTGACGTAAGTGAAGGCTTGACTCGGGCAGAAATATATCTGAGTGAGATGTCTGAATGAGATATTTCCGTGTGGGTCATTTCCAAGGAAGGAAAGCTGAGTGTTTCATGGGATGAAACCTTTCCGAGTGAATTTCCTCCGAATGAAGGAATTCCGAATAGACAGAGGCTATAATGAATCTTCTCAGAAAGATGTGCCCAGAATACTGAAACTAAGTTGGAATTAATAATTATTTTAATTATTGATGCTTTCCACGTCACTCTGTTCTTCTACATTCTAGCAGATTTACTTTTCTGATATTTTCTAAGTATGGGACCGTCTTTGATGTTTTGTCCTCTTTCCATTAAATATCTTGTTTCCTCCTTATCATTTAAGATACATATGACAGACATCTTCCTATCGTTCACGTCTCTTTTGCATGAACGATATATAAATACTTCTACTGTTGGATTAGTTTAAAACTTTCAAAAGTGAAAAACATCATCTATAATCCCTTTCTTTCCAATCTTTACTGGAAACCATCAAACAAAGAAGAAAATCAATCTTCATTTCTTTTCTTCATGAAGGAAGCTCTGAACTAATTCAGAACTGCAATTCCAGTCGAAATTCGTGAGCAGTGACTAGGATATCGTTTGAAAAGCTGCTGGAACTCTTATTTCCGGGTAGGGGGAGCGTTACATTTCAAATGAATAGTTTATGAATAGATGTGGGGTGATATTGTAATGATATATATGTTATGTGCATGAATCGTTATTGAGACCCCGATTGAATAACATATTTTATGTTTTTATATCTTCTGTTCATATTAATGATATTGAATTCATATGAGATATGATTGTAAATATGTATGATGTACGTGCTTGTGATAAATTCTATGCATGAGATGCTATAGAATATATGTGACTGATGATGAGAATGATTTTTATGAATTTTTCATGATATATATAAATGCATGAGATGCTTGTGTGATGAATGAATATGAAGTATGATGTGGTTTCGAGGATTCCACAAAAGACCTTGGGTGGGACTCAAGGCAAACCTCTTGAGCGGGGCTCGGGGTTTTAGCCCGTGGCATTACCGTCGCTGGGAGTGATTGTGTCATATGAGGGTGTAAATAGTTTGGTACCAGTAAAATGGCCGGATCAGTTGAGAGCTGAGTTATGGCTGGGAGCCAGTGTTGCAACACAAATTAAAAGACTTAATAATGAATCCATTTGATTGAGCATATGTTGCACTGATATGTTATTGAGAATGATATGATGATGTCTAATGAGTTTGTATATTATGTGTTTGATTTATATGTAGTTATGAATTGGATATTTAATCCGATTCAATAACTATCATTTGACATGTTTATGCTCACCCCTATTGTTGTTATTTTTACAGTGGATATAGGGCACAGTGATGGCATATGAAGTCACTCAGCTGCTCGGAAGCATTATGTATTTATGTGTATCGTACATAGTGCACATAGTTATTTTGTAGAAGCCTTGGCCGGCTCCCGTGAATACCAAGTTGTTATATTTATTTGTATATTTAAATGGGCCGGTCGGCTGTTGTTAACCCGGCGATAGTGTTTTAACTGTTTGTGTTTACCACCGGGTCATTAATTGGCAAGCGCACCAATCATTTGTAGTTTTCAAAATTTAGATATCGTTCCACTGGGATTGAAAGTCCAATAACAACAGTAATTTTCTATTCACTATGGTAAATGTAAAGAAACTTATGGACAAAAGAATGATTTATATACAATTTATACAATATTCACAGGATAGCATGGTTGAGTTGTTCATGAGATAAAAAGGAAATAAAAATCTATCTAAAAAGTTGAGTTGCAATCTAGAATAGGTATGATACTTGAGATAAACACAGATAAACAAATTATGTTGGAAATTGGATCCCTAATCTAGAATAACAATGAGGAACTCAAGACATGCATATTTAATCATCAAGTTTCATGTCATTGCAGCTTAAAATCATTATAACCGATCCCTCGTGATATAAATTCTAAGAATTCACCGTAAAGTCCAATTCCTCGTGAGCTTTCTCAGTAAAAACTTGCATTAAAACCTGGCCTTATGGCAACAATGGTTAACAACCCCTATAGAATTGAGATACCAAGGGTATTCTAACTTTTACTTTCGTCAAAATAAGTTTCAATACGGCATGAATAATCATTCTCCCATTTGACACTCACACTAATAAACCAAGTTTCAATACACATGAAAATCATTCTCCCGTTTGACGTTTATATTAATAAAAGATTAAAATACTAACATGGACTTAAATCATAAACATGCAGAGGTCGAATTCACAACATTATACTCAATAGATTAGTTCACCAATTCCAACATAAACAGATTAGTTACACATGGTAAAAGTAAAAACAACACTTACAGAGGTTAACATTATGAAGACGATGGAAACTTCACGATACAACGATCACAATACACCATAACACTCTCAAGTATCTAGAAAACTATTCTAGAACTACAAACTCTAAAAGAAATACTCAAAACTCGAGTATAGAAGAGAGAAAAAGAACTCTGAATGTAGAGAATGGGATGCTTAGAATGGTGTTGGATGGCCCTATTTATAGGGTTGAGCAAGGGTGCTGACGCTACGCGTCAGACCCCTGACTCAGCTTCCATTAAACAGCTGATAATGGCCACTTCAAATTATTAAATTTGATCATGCTTGGCCACTTGGACGTGTCTCTACTGTGTTTTGGCCATTTGTACTGAGTGGAGTGGCCATTGGTGCTGAGTGGAGTGGCCATTATTAGGTCAAAGCTGAGTGCTTGGCCAAGTTGGATATGGAGTCCACGTAGCACTGACGCTACGCGTGGTTGTGACGCGTAGCGTCAGCATCAAAAGTAGCTATGAGCGCTACGTGTGGGATTGATACTACGCGTCAGCTCCTCCAGTATAATTTTCTCTTGAATTCTTTACTTTTTCACTGCAAAACTAGAGAAAATTAATCAATGGCAGATTATTTCCAACAACATCCATTTATTGAATTAAAACCTAATTTTCTAACAAATTAACCAAATTTTTATTATTTTTATGAAATTTTTATTAAAAACTTTATTGTAAATTTGAGGACTAACAAATACCCCCAACTTGAGACATTGCTCGTCCTCGAGCAAGAGAGAAAAATAAAAAATAAAAATTTGAAATCAAATTTTTGAGTTAGTCCGAGAATTTACCACAAAAAGTAATTACATAATTTACCATTTTGAAATAGTCGATTATAGACATCTAATGTAACAAAGGTTTAATGGTAAAAATCTTTACAATATTTTATTAATATATCAAGCATAATTTCAGGCTTACCTTTCCAAGTGTTTATCTCTATGCAATTGGTAACCTGTTTCACTCAATCAATCATAAAATCAAACGAATTTAATTTTGATTTTCATCTAATCAATGGTTAGTTATACAGAGTTAATTCAGAAATCACAAGGTCTTTTCACGGGTTGTAATGAGGCTTGGCTTACAAGAATCAATGGTTTTTCTTGGAATTCAAAAACCTGAAATCATAAAAGAACATTTTATAATTTTTAGGCTTTCTCTTGGCCCAAACTTCTCATTTTCTTTTATTGATGAAAATTAAATACCCCCAACTTGAAATTTTCACTATTTTTGACTTTTCTTTTTCATACTTTATTTTCTTTTGAAAAGAATCAAGTTGCTTATTTTTACTCCCCATTTTTGTAAGAACTCTCAAAATATTTTTCATTTATTTCAACTGCTCTTTTAATCAATCAAGTATAGGGAATGGTTAAAACAGATTTAGGTTTAAGGGTACCAAAGAATTTATTTTAGGCTCAAATTGGCTTTCAAAGGATAAAATAATTTTTACCAAGGTAAGTTGTTTGGCCCAATGGTTTCTTTTCACCAATAAATATGCCTTGATCATTTTCCTGAATTCTCTGTACAACAACACAAATCAAAGATTAAAGCAAAATCAATTCGAATGAAGTTATGTTGATTAAACCCTCAAGTGTTTAAAAAGATCTCTCAACTCACCGGGTTATTGAAATTTTCTTGATAGTTAATAAACTTATTGTAATTAAATTTATCAAAATTCCTAAGTTATAAAAGAATCAATAATTGATTTTACAAAATTGGTTTTATTGTGTAAAAACTTTAAGTGAATAAATTAACTTACTAACAAAAATTTGAGTTATTTATTAAAACATAAAATTTATTTTTGGATTTTTCAAATAGAACACGTAAAAACATAATAAATTACACAAAAATAAACACACCACACATACTAAAAGACAAAATATGATATAATCCAAAAAATAATATCAATGTAAATATAAAACTAACAATAAACTAAAAGTGTATGTAGAAAGATGCGGAAAATAAAGAAGATAGCACCATCAGTCCTTCATTTGGTCATCATCATCCTCCTCCTCATCAGCATCACCATCAGAATCAGCCTGTGCTCTAGACGGTCCACCAGTCTCAGGGTAGGTAGGTAAATCACCAGGCCAAGCTACATGAGCTGCAAACTCAGCCGATGTGACATATGGTGCTCCCTCACCCTACAATCTGTACTGATAAAATTCATCATGAAGATGAACATATGCTCTGTGTGTGGCAGCCATCATCCGCATCATATGCTGATGCTCTAATGTCATCTTAGCAAATCCCTCTATGACAACATCAGCAGGTGGTGGCTGTACTGGTGGTCTCCTCCTCCTGGGTCTGGGCTGAGCCTCCTGCTCCAAAGGTGGAAGCTCGCACTGCTGAACAAAGTAGTCCCTATTCACCGAGACCTTGGGGACTCTCCTCGAAGAACTCGTGAACTCTGGTGATGGTACAACAACTCCCTGCCTCCTCAGTAAGGCAGATATGATGAGGGGAAATGGAATAGGACAGTTCACTTTATACCCAAGGGCATAAAAGTGAATCTGCTCAGAAATAAGCTCGGTGATGTCGATGGTATGGCCCTAGAGAATAGAAAAGAGAAGGCAACAGCGGTCAACTGGGATAGATGAGAGGTGGGTGATAGGGGTGATGTTATGCAGCATAAGGTGGGACCACGCCTGGGCTAGAGGGGTCAGTTGGGTCTTCAGAAGGTTAGATGGGCTCCATCCAACCTTACTCAGGTTAAAAAGATTCCATCTTTGCTCAAAAAATGAGCAACCTGTTCGAGAGAGTATCCTAGATCACCCTCAGCAACGATCTTGTTTCTATTTTCCTTCCAGAAACAAGTATCATCCTCGAGAGTAGGCTCCCAAGGATTACCCAATAGGGTACTAATGGTATCCCGGTCATAAGTGATATGCCGGCCCCTAACCCAACTCGTCCTCTAATGTCCAATATCTGGTGCGTCCTGGCGAGTCCTATAGGCATTTACGTAAAACTCCATCACTAAGATGGGATCCCCCTTAGTAGGCAAGGAAAACAGGGGTCCCCATCTCCTCCTTTGGACTTCATCCTGCAGCTCAGGATAGTCTCCAGCACTAAGATCCAACACCCTCTCCCAGATGAGTCTTTTCCTATTTATCTTATGAAAGCGGGCCCATTTTGCGTCAGTGTGAAATCTCGTAGGATCCCTCGGTCCCAACACCTCCTCTCCCTGAAGATCATGATCCTCAAAGGTGGTGTCAGTATCCGTGGCCTTCCTCTATCTTTTAGAGGGACCAGTAGTGGGGATAGATTTCCTCAGTGCCATCTGCAAAAAGAAAAATTTAAAAATCAAACACATTATTATTTGAAAAAATATCAAACATACACAATCAACAAATTATTTACAAAAAAGTTTAAACATAAAAATTTTATTAAAGAAAATCACACAAGATACAACATATAAATTCACACAAAATCCACAACAACATATTTTTGATTTATTTTGTAAAAATCAACATGCATATTTTTGGATTTTTAACAATAAAACAAAAATTCACACAAAATACAACATGCATATTATCATAAATTTCACATAACATGCATTAATATATACAATTTTTTTATTTTTTATTTTTTATTTTTATCAATGCAAGAAAGTATAACAAATACAAGCTAAGAAAATTTATTAATTTAAAAAAGAAAAATAAACAACAAACAAATATACAACATATTAAACAGATGAAAAACATAAAATAAAAAATAAAAATAAAAATAAAAATCAGAAACAGAGGCTGACGCTACGCGTGGATGGGACGCTACGCGTCAGCTCTGTTCTTCCCACGCTAAGCATCAGTGGGACGCTACGCGCGGGCTTGCATAACAGAAACTGCAAAACAGGGGTTGCGCAGCAGCAACCCCCTTCTAAAACCACATTCAATCCATTCAATTCCTTATTCTAACAGCAAACAAACACCAATGGTCTTCTAATCCTAACCCTAACCGCATGTAATTTTAAGAATTAAAATTGAATTTAAAGGGAAGGGATTTAGAACACTTACTTGGAATCCTTGATTGAGGAATTGGGAAAGTTGAATGGTTGAGAGAAAAAGAGGTTTTTAGGTTTTTTTTTAAAAATCTGAGAGTGGAAGCACAATGAGGCAGAGAGGGAATTTTAGGTTTTTAAAACCTAAGATGGGCCTCTCTGTTTCAGTTTTAAAAACTGAACGTGGGCCCTGACGCTACGCATGTGATGGACACTACGCGTCAGGTTGAAAATTCATAGTCCACGCTACGCGTCCCTGTGGCGCTACGAGTGGACTTCTGTTTTTTCATTTTCAAAATTTTGATTTTCAAAAGCCTTTTTTTTATGTAATTGAAAATAACAAGAAAAGAATGGGTTGCCTCCCATTGAGCGCTAGGTTTAATGTCTTCAGCCAGACATTACCTCTGATTAATCAGGTGGTTTCCCAATATTTGTTGAGGAATCACCTGTCTTTTTATTTCTCCTTCTTCTTCTCCGATGCTTAATTACCTGTCTTTCTTTATTCAAGGCATCAGTTAATTTAAAATAATTTAATTGATTGGGAAGAAATATACCTGGTTCGGTTGAAGGGTAAACTTTTTCCTCATCATTTGTCCTAAGATTTTCATGAGCACTAAAGCTTACCTCTTCTTCATAAACTTTGACTGCAACCATACCTTGATCGACATCCACCTTTATCTTTGCAGTCTTCATGAAAGGTCTTCCAAGGATCAGGGGGATCTCAGTATCCTCCTTCATATCCAGTACCACAAAGTCAACCCTGAAGTGGTACTTATCAACCTTTACCAACACATCTTCCACAATCCCAACAGGTTTCTTGACAGAGCGATCCGTAAACTGTAAGTTTGTCTTAGCTTCCTTTAGCTCAAATTCACCAATGCGCTTCATTAAATCTAAGGGCATAAGATTGATGTTAGGCCCTAAATCTAACAAAGCATTCCTGATGTTGATATTTTCAATAGTTACAGGAATGGTGAAACTCCCTGGATCTTTATATTTTTCCAGAGTTATGATGGTAGTACAGTTTGTTTCTTGCTCTTCATTCACAGGTTCTTGCATATTTTTTCTTTTTCATTTTTTTCATTTTTTTCTTTTTCACTTTCTCTTTCTTCTCCTTCTTTCTTTTTCTTATTTTTCTCTTTACAATCAATTTTCACAACTTTACAATTTTCAGAAGAAACAGCATTACATTGTTCCCTTGGGTTTTGAGTGTTTGTAGTAAACCCAGAATTTTACAATTCAGCTATTTCTTTTATAAGCTGACCCATTTGTATGTCTGATGTTTTCCTGGCAGCTTCATTTGTTTCCACAAATTACAATAACTGTTGGATAGATTCTTCAATCCTTGTCAATCTTGCATTATCAATTTGTGATTGTTGTGGTTTAAATTGATTGTTAGGAGGTCGGTTGGAAGGTCCAACATCTTGTCTCCAGCCAGAATTCTGATTCTGCCATCCTTGTTGAAAATTGTTAGGAAAAGAATTACCATAATTGAAAGGGAAGTTACCTAATGGTATTCTTTGATGGTTCAAAAAATTGGCTTGCTCTTGCTCATTTTTGTCAGGGGCACAATAACCACATGGTTGTTCACCCATGTAATGCATACATTGTTTCACTTGAGCGGGGGGTGGTGATGTTACTTGAGCAATTTGAAGTTTCTCCAATTGCTTGCTCATAGCTTCAATTTGTTGGGTCAGCAATTTTTGCTGAGCCAATACTGCATCATTCACTCCTAATTTGAGCATACTTGGCTTCCTCTATACATTACCTCTTTCAAGTTTTGCTTGGCGGTCACTAATAGACATTGATTCCAATATCTCAATAGCTTCCTCCACAGTTTTGTTCATTAAAGAACCACCTGTACAAGCATCTAACATCATCTTGAACTGAGGTAATAAACCATGGTAAACGATCCTTACCTTTTCGGCATCATCCAGGTTGTGGTTTGGACACTTTCTCAAGAGTGCCTTGAATCGTTCCCATGTTTCTCCTAATGATTCATCATTGTTTTGAGAAAAAGAATGTATGGCTGTCATGGCTTCAAAATATTTTAAAGGAGAGTAAAATCTTTCCAAAAATTTTCTTTCAACATCGGACCAGTTTGCAAAACTACTCGGTGGGCAAGATTTAAACCATTCTTTAGCTTTACCAATCAATGAAAAAGGAAATAGTCTCATATAAATAGATTCTTCTTGATTGGGTTCAAAACCAATTGTGCTGTATAACTCATAAAAAACAGTTAAATGTTCATACGGTTCTTCATGATTTAAACCAACAAATTGATTATTTTGAATAATATTTAAAGTAGCAGATTTAATCTCCACTGGCACAACAGGTCCTTAAAACATTCCCAAAACTCGGGGTGGACCATTAATAGCAGTAAACTGTCCCAATGTTCTCCTTTCAGCAGCCATATTTGAATTTTCAAAAATTTTAGAAGTAGAAGAAGAATTAGTTTGTGTTTTAGATTTCAAAGACTTGATTTTCTTTACAAACTTTTCTATCTCAGGATCAAAATAAATTTTACCTACGGTAGATCGAGTTTGCATACACAAACTAGACAAAAAAAAGTTAGTGTAACAGTAATAAGAAAAAGTAAATAAACAAAATTTAACTAAGGTAAAAAAAATATTTACCACAGTAATTAAAAATTTACTGTTTTACTGAATCAATTCAATCCCCGGCGACGGCGCCAGAAAACTTGTTAACCCGGCGATAGTGTTTTAACTGTTTGTGTTTACCACTGGGTCATTAATTGGCAAGCGCACCAATCATTTGTAGTTTTCAAAATTTAGATATTGTTCCACTGGGATTGAAAGTCCAATAACAACAGTAATTTTCTATTCACTATGGTAAATGTAAAGAAACTTATGGACAAAAGAATGATTTATATACAATTTATACAATATTCATAGGATAGCATGGTTGAGTTGTTCATAAGATAAAAAGAAAATAAAAATCTATCTAAAAAGTTGAGTTGCAATCTAGAATAGGTAAGATACTTGAGATAAACACAGATAAACAAATTATGTTGGAAATTGGATCCCTAATCTAGAATAACAATGAGGAACTCAAGACATGCATATTTAATCATCAAGTTTCATGTCATTGCAGCTTAAAATCATTATAACCGATCCCTCGTGATATAAATTCTAAGAATTCACCGTAAAGTCCGATTCCTCGTGAGCTTTCTCAGTAAAAACTTGCATTAAGACTTGGCCTTATGGCAACAATGGTTAACAACCCCTATAGAATTGAGATACCAAGGGTATTCCAACTTTTACTTTCGTCAAAACAAGTTTCAATACGGTATGAATAATCATTCTCCCATTTGACACTCACACTAATAAAACAAGTTTCAATACACATGAAAATCATTCTCCCGTTTGACGTTCATATTAATAAAAGATTAAAATACTAACATGGACTTAAATCATAAACATGCAGAGGTCGAATTCACAACATTATACTCAATAAATTAGTTCACCAATTCCAACATAAACAGATTAGTTACACATGGTAAAAGTAAAAACAACACTTACAGAGGTTAATATTACAAAGACGATGGAAACTTCACGATACAACGATCACAATACACCACAACACTCTCAAGTATCTAGAAAACTATTCTAGAACTGCAAACTCTAAAAGAAATACTCAAAACTCGAGTATAGAAGAGAGAAAAAGAACTCTGAATGTAGAGAATGGGATGCTTAGAATGGTGTTGGATGGCCCTATTTATAGGGTTGAGCAAGGGTACTGACGCTACGCGTCAATGTGACGCTACGCGTCAGACCCCTGACTCAGCTTCCATTAAACAGCTGATAATGGCCACTTTAAATTATTAAATTTGATCATGCTTGGCCACTTGGACATGTCTCCACTGTGTTTTGGCCATTTGTACTGAGTGGAGTGGCCATTGGTGTTGAGTGGAGTGGCCATTATTAGGTCAAAGCTGAGTGCTTGGCCAAGTTGGATATGGAGTCCACGCAGCACTGACCCTACGCGTGGCTGTGACGCGTAGCGTCAGCATCAAAAGTAGCTATGAGCGTTACGTGTGGGATTGATGCTACGCGTCAGCTCCTCCAGTATAATTTTCTCTTGAATTCTTTACGTTTTCACTGCAAAACTAGAGAAAATTAATCAAGGGCAGATTATTTCCAACAAAATCCATTTATTGAATTAAAACCTAATTTTTTAACAAATTAACCAAATTTTTATTATTTTTACGAAATTTTTATTAAAAAATTTATTGTAAATTTGAGGACTAACAAATACCCCCAACTTGAGACATTGCTCGTCCTCGAGCAAGAGAGAAAAATAAAAAATAAAAAATTGAAATCAAATTTTTGAGTTAGTCCGAGAATTTACCACAAAAAGTAATTACACAATTTACCATTTTGAAATAGTCGATTATAGACATCTAATGTAACAAAGGTTTAATGGTAAAAATCTTTACAATATTTTATTAATATATCAAGCATAATTTCAGGCTTACCTTTCCAAGTGTTTATCTCTATGCAATTGGTAACCTGTTTCACTCAATCAATCATAAAATCAAACGAATTTAATTTTGATTTTCATCTAATCAATGGTTAGTTATACAGAGTTAATTCAGAAATCACAAGGTCTTTTCACGGGTTGTAATGAGGCTTGGCTTACAAGAATCAATGGTTTTTCTTGGAATTCAAAAACCTGAAATTATAAAAGAACATTTTATAATTTTTAGGCTTTCTCTTGGCCCAAACTTCTCATTTTCTTTTATTGATGAAAATTAAATACCCCCAACTTGAAATTTTCACTATTTTTGACTTTTCTTTTTCATACTTTATTTTCTTTTGAAAAGAATCAAGTTGCTTATTTTTACTCCCCATTTTTGTAAGAACTCTCAAAATATTTTTCATTTATTTCAACTGCTCTTTTAATCAATCAAGTATAAGGAATGGTTAAAACAGATTTAGGTTTAAGGGTACCAAAGAATTTATTTTAGGCTCAAATTGGCTTTCAAAGGATAAAATAATTTTTACCAAGGTAAGCTGTTTGGCCCAATGGTTTCTTTTCACCAATGGTTTCTTTTCACCAAAGCTGAGTGCTTGGCCAAGTTGGATATGGAGTCCACGCAGCACTGACGCTACGCGTGGCTGTGACGCGTAGCGTCAGCATCAAAAGTAGCTATGAGCGCTACGCGTGGGATTGATGCTACGCGTCAGCTCCTCTAGTATAATTTTCTTTTGAATTCTTTACTTTTTCACTGCAAAACTAGAGAAAATTAATCAAGGGCAGATTATTTCCAACAACATCCATTTATTGAATTAAAACCTAATTTTTTAACAAATTAACCAAATTTTTATTATTTTTATGAAATTTTTTTTAAAAGATTTATTGTAAATTTGAGGACTAACAGCTGTTGTAAAAATGACTTACTATTTAATCCAAATTCTATTTTTGATATTTAAATTATTTGCGAAAAATTTATTGGATTATTGAAATTTAATTTTAAAAATAAGAACGTTATACAAACAACATCCCAACCCCACCGGCCACCCCACGACCCAACAAACACCCACCCCACCCCACTCCCCGAGCCCAGCCCCAAAATGAAACCCAAACCACCCGCAGCCTCCTCCCAAACCCAAACAACCCTAAACCCTACACACAAAAACCCACAGTCCCAGTCCCGATCCCATCCCCAAAACCCAACATTGCAAACCAAAAAAACCAGAGAGACCAGAGAGACGGAGAGAGGAAGAAACAGATCGGGGTTGTATTACCTCAACAACAGTACTGGATGTTCTCCTTCTTCAGATCGCAGGTGCCCTTGTTACAGCTACAGATCGGAGAAGAAAAAGGTCCCGTCATTCACCAGATCCGAGGAAAAGGGAAGTGTCACATCTTATAGACGTTGGAGGGGTATTTCAGACTTTCACCCAACACCGTTGAAGGGAGGAAAGTCCTGACTCCTTCTGCCCAACGCGCTTTGTGGCCAACCGAACGGCGTTAGCCTCCACGAAACGGAGCAGGGGTCGCGTACCAAACAGCAGGGATCGGCAAACGGAGATGCGACGACGGAGAAAACCTCCTTCAACGCGACGGAACGGGGCTCAGGCTTTTGAACCAAACAAGCTCTTATGTTGGGGTGATGGCTTTGTATAGTTCCTTGGGAACTCCTGTAACATCCCAAAATTTATGATTCTTAGAAAAATAATTTATTAAAGATTAATGGAGAATTTTCGAATGAAATTCCGAGTGAATACTGTCTGAAATAAGACATTCCGAGTGAAATAGATATGATTCCGAGTGAAGTAAGACCGAGAAAACTACTTCCAAGTGATGTTAAGATGTTTCCGAGTGAAACGTTGTTCAGAGAATCATTTCTGAGTTAAGAAAACTGTGTCTGAATGAGACACTTTCGAGTGAGGCAAATCCGAGTGAAATGTTTCTGAGTGAAACGTTTCCGAATGGATCTTTTCTGAGAGAAGTACTTCCAAATAAATAGAAGCTTTGAATTTGAATAAGTACTTCTCAGGCTGAGATATTTTTGAATAGTGACCGAGTGGAGTATCTCCGAGTTGTGTGACTTTTTGAGTGAAGTGTCTTTGAGTGTGATACTTCCGAGAGGGATGGCACCGAGTAAGACATTCCAAGTGGGAAAGCACCAAGTGAGAAATTTCTAATTTCCGTGTGGTGTGGTACCGATTGGGATATATCGAGTGAGTCTTCCAAGAAGAGTACTTCTGGACAGAGAAAGACTTCAACTTCAACGAGTACGTTTCTGAGTGAATAATTCCCAAAGGAAGAAAATAACCGAGTGGTGAATTCATTTAATTCGTGCTCGGGTCCATGTTCAGAGTTGCTGAGTTTGTGCTCGGGTTCGTCTTCGAGATTGTCTTCGACCCCGAGTGATCCTTTCGAATGGAAAGATTTCCGAGAGAGGATTGTCTTCAAACTCCGAGTGATCTTTTCAGATGGAAGACTTCCGAGTGACGTAAGTGAAGGCTTGACTCGGGCAGAAATATATCTGAGTAAGATGTCTGAATGAGATATTTCCGTGTGGGTCATTTCCAAGGAAGGAAAGCTGAGTGTTTCATGGGATGAAACCTTTCCGAGTGAATTTCCTCCGAATGAAGGAATTCTGAACGGACAAAGGCTATAATGAATCTTCTCGGAAAGATGTGCCCAGAATACTGAAACCGAGTCGGAATTAATAATTATTTTAATTATTGATGCTTTCCACGTCACTCTGTTCTTCTACATTCTAGCAGATTCACTTTTCTGATATTTTCTAAGTATAGGACTCTCTTTGATGTTCTATCCTTTTTCCATTAAATATCTTGTTTCCTCCTTATCATTTAAGATACGTGTGACAGACATCTTCCTATCGTTCACATCTCTTCTGCATGAACGATATATAAATACTTCTACTGTTGGATTAGTTTAAAACTTTCGAAAGTGAAAAGCATCATCTATAATCCTTTTCTTTCCAATCTCTACTGGAAACCATCAAACGAAGAAGAAATCAATCTTCATTTCTTCTCTTTCACGTGAAAGCTTGGATTTCATAAGTAAGAAAACTTGGACTGGTTCAGAACTGTAATTCCAGTCGGAATACGTGAGCAGTGATTTGGATATTGCTTGAAGAGCTATTGGAACTCTTTATTTCCAGGTAGGGGGAGCGTTACATTTCAAATGAATAGTTTATGAATGGACGCGGGGTGATATTGTTATGATATATATATGTTATGTGCATGAATTGTTATTGAGACCCTGATTGAATAACATATTTATGTTTTTATATCTTCCATTCATATTAATGATATTGAATTCATATGAGATATGATTGTATATATATGTGATGTACATGTTTGTGATAAATTCTATGCATGAGATGCTATAGAATATATGTGACTGATGATGAGAACGATTTCATGAATTTTTCATGATATAAATGCATGAGATACTTGTGTGATGAATGGATATGAAATATGATGTGGTTTCGAGGATTCTACAAAAGACCTTGGGTGGGACTCAAGGCAAAAGACAAAAGACATTGGGTGGGACTCAAGGCAACCTCTTGAGCGGGGCTCGGGGTTTAGCCCGTGGCACTACCGTTGTCGCTGAGAGTGATTGTGTCACATGAGGGTGCAAACGGTTTGGTAGCAGTAAAACGGCCAGATCAGTTGAGAGTTGAGTTATGGCTGGGAGCCAGTGTTGCAACACAACTAAAAGACTTAATAATGGATCCATTTGATTGAGCATGTGTATGCACTAATATATAGATGTTATTGAGAATAACATGTTGTTTTATGATGAGTTTGTATGATTCGGTTGTGTTTATATATAGTTATGAATTGGACTTTTAATCCAATTCAATAACTATCATTTGACATGTTTATGCTCACCCCCTACTGTTGTTATTTTTACAGTGGATGTAGGGCCCAGCGATGATATGTGAAGTCACTCAGCTACTCGGATTGTACATAGTGCACATAGTTATTTTGTAGAAGCCTTGGCCGGCTCCTGTGCATACCGAGTTATTGTATTTATTTGTATTTTTAAACAGGTCGGTCGACTGTTGTAACTTGACAATATTATTAATTAATCTAAATTCTGTTTTAAAATTTAAATTATTTGTAAAAAATTTATTTAGATTATTAAAATTTTATTTTAAAAATAAGGACGTTATAACTCCCATGTGCTGCAACGAGGATGGGACGTTTGATGATTTTAAGAAGCCCAAAAAACGCAAGCACCGCAACAGAAACCAATACTAAACCCCCAAGAACTGAGCCTAAGTAAATGCTTGGAATTTGATTCTTCCAAGTTTGCTGGAACGGAATCTGATGATTGAATCAGTTTCATTATTTCTAGTCCGTTTAAAAACGCATTCGGTACACAAACAGATATAATAGTTTCTACGCTGATGTTCATGAGCCCCGAGTGATCAGAGTGAACCACCAAATCATAATAATAAGAGGAAGACAATTGGTAAATCACCTTTTCATCATCATTTACCTGTATTGCAACGCTGTCATAAATTAACAGATTGAAGAATGTCAAATCAGGACCTCGACTCAAGAAGTCACAGAAATGTAGCCGAAGGAGATGATCTGCATTCTTGTCCACTGGAAGACTCCAAGTTATGTTCAGAACATTAATGGCAGAGCTATTACTAATCACTTTAGCAGTTCCATAGACCACACTTGGCGCAGTGTATCTATTTGAGTTTGGACCGTGAGAGTCGTCATCTACATAGAACTTAATTTGACCGTAGTAAGAGAAACTATTCTTTGCGTTTACAGGGTTAATGAGAAAACTATCATCTGGAATCCAGTTTCTCAACAAGCCATGTTGTCCCTTGTCACATTTTTATCACCAACATTAAGCCTGTGTTTGGTCTCCAACGCCCAAGAAAACAAGCCTTGGTAAGTAGATATTCCTGGATGAATTCCATAAGTGAAACGCAAGAGATCATCGCCGAAGAAATAGAGGGGCAGTATGAAAAGTTCAACAGCATTGACAAACGCAAATGACGAAGGCAGAGGCGTGAAAGTGATTTTGTGATTTTGAAACTACCCTGAGTGATGTGCACGAAAAACTCTTTTACCAAAGCAGAGTTGCTTTCAATTTCATTTATTGCATCGAAATTTCGCAACAGCCAGAACCTAGGAACCGAAACATTGAATCTAGCTGGTGAAGAGGAGGCAAAGAAATGGAGGCGTACCAGGTAGGTGCCATTTTTGTCGATACTGAACTTATACCAAGATTCACCTCGAAAAATCCTTGCTGTTTTATACAGAGAAGAAGTCACTGATGACTCGCTACTTGCTGTCTGGCTGCTAGCAAAACGAGTTACAGGGTAGTCAGTGTTGGACTCCCCAACATAAACCTGGCCATTTTCGTTAACATCGCTATTTGATCCACAGTTGATGAAGTACTTGTCTGGACGATTGTACGCGAGTAAGGGGAAGAGCAATGATGAAAAGTGAAGGAGAAAAACAAGTAATTGTAAAAACAGAGAGAGTTGAATTCTTTGGGGTTGAAGAGTTGCCATCGTATGCTTTAGGATTTCCATTGTTCAGGGATACGAAAGACTTTTAAGCAGAGGTCAAATCGTCGACTTTTATCTTATTTTCCTTCGCCTTATCAACTACAGGACTCATTTGATTTGAGCCATGCAAATTGAGAATTCTTTCCCACGTTAAATCTTCGTGACATTGATGCATCAATGGTTTTCTAAAAAGTGGTTATTTGAATTAGGCCCCGGTATTCCTAGTTTTCCTTGAGTGAATCCTAAATAAAACAGGATAATAGAATATACGTATTGAACACCCTAAACCCTGATCATCGCATCGCATCCCTCCGTCGCTGTGACAGAGTGGTTAAAAAACAGAGAATCGAGGTGCTTGTAAAGGAACTCGTGGAAGAGTAGTTAAAAAGTTAGTTAAAGGTAAAACTTCTTTTATATGCACAACAATTTGTAATTTTTTAAGATATTTTAATTAATATCAAGATTAATAATATTTAAAAATTTTTAATATTTATAACAACAAACTCATAAAATATATAAATAAAGAAAAACACATAGTTTAAATATGATAATTTATATATGTATTTTTTAATAGAAGTTAATTTTACATATCTATAATGCTTTTATAAAAGAAATATTTATAATAATAATAATAATGTAAACATCAAAGAATATTCATAATAAATTAACAAAGCAAATTAAAAAGGAAATCATAGTGGGAATAGAAAAGCGAGAAGAGAGAATAAAACCACGAAGAAATGAGAAAAGACAAGAAGTACATAGTCTCTGAAAACAGAAGAGAATGTGTGCGATAAAAGAGATGTTTTTTGTTTGAAGTTTTTAAAAATAAAATGATTTAATCCAACTACATCCTTCCTTAAACATTTCACATGGTACTAAGAATAATCTCGATTGGGAGTTGTTGGTTCATGAAAGAAAAGTAATGCTATTACTAACCATGTATTATTGCTTACTCCTTCATCATACGAGCATGCTAAGACCTTCCAGCAAACCTAGCATCTACATCACTTTAAAAAGACCTATATCACCCTAGGCCCCTATTTTCTCTTAATCGCCACTACGCAGGTCATGAGGTTATCACGAGAAACCCTGGGATACAATGCTTTCAAGAACGGGTACTCGGTTATCATGAAGAACCCCAAATGACAAGAGAACGCCCAATGATCCAACCTAACTACACCATCACCTCGAATAATGAAAATAAGATAAGAGATTTTCCAAATTTTTACTCTACACTAGATCGACAAGGACTCTAAGAATCTCACGTCGGATCCTAGCTAGCCAACTAGTTACAAACACGACAAAACCTTAACCATTCCTTTCACTCAACTAACATGGAAAAACGCATTTCAAAAACATGGAACACTCTTGTAAATGCTTTACACGACTCATTGTCCAGCAGAGCTCATCTTCCTGCACATCTCATCATCCCTGTATCATCCGTACAAACTTTCAACGATCGGGTTAAACCATAACTACATTAGTCTTTGCTCACCCAGTAAGAACACTAATGCTCCCCTACTTGTAGATCACGCATCGTTATGTCTACATGTAACTTTCATTTCCATTTTGTCATCGTTACCTAAATCCTAATCTCAACTTATCTATTTTTAATTCTGATTCAAATATTTAATGAATATTGTAGATAATGTAATGCAATAATAGTTAACAGAAAGCAAAACTACATAAATACATGCAATAACTTTTTAAAATTCTCATAAAAAATAGTGTCTAGAAGAAACAAAAAAAAATATACACAAAATAGGAAACTTGATGATAATGATATGATGAAACATGATACTTGCCCACGTATTTCTGCTAGTAAGATCAACAATTCAACCCTAATTAATATTATTATTTTAATATTTCTCTTTTATGTTTTGCCTATTTCCCATTAAGTAAACTTGGCTCTTACTAGTTATTGCACTGCAGATGATCTGGTCTCGATACCGGTAACAGGGACAGATAGGTAATTGCATCCGTTCTGCCTGTGTTACCGACCTCATCGGTCCGGACTATGAACCCGTATGAGGCGTTCTCTATACCGGTTTATCCAGGTTCTTACCTTGCACACCGGAAAGTATCCACGTCACCCGACAGAAGGTACAAGGTACAGCCGCAAAGAGAATACGCGAGAAACACGGCTCTCCCCTCGTCGTGTGTCAGAATCGTACACTGAGCAGTGTACTATTTGTCTCCTGGCTCACCTGTGCCTAACGATTCATTTTACATACCCACATATAAATAGTCTATTCTCACACTCATAAAAGGTTACGTTGTTCTTATTCTCGATACACTGTTTCATTGCTTAAAGTTCTCATTCTGGTTACTAACTTGAGTGTCGAAGAATCTTCATAGGTGACACCACTTTTCACCCATCTTCAACGCGAAAGCTTGGTGTGTAGGATCTCCAGAGACCGGATTCTCCCACTGAGAGTTCGGATCATAATACCGGATACCCACTATACCGATGTACAAACGCATTATCTTTGACTTTTGAGGCTGATCCCCACTCTGGATCTTTGACCCCGGATTAACAGGCAAAGTAGAGCATGTGATGGCTCAGGTTCCCAACTTAATTTATGCTTATTTGAATACAAATGCTTGCGTTTGAGCACAAGAAACGGTACATTTTATTATACATACATCTTCTCATAATTAATTACTACACTAATAATTACCTAATTTCCATGCTTCTACTTGTTGCTGTCTAGAAAGACCTTATTAACAATAGTGGGACGTGCTCTACACTTGGCCTCCAAGGGAATTAGCTTTGGTGTGGTAGCCCCTTTTCCTTCAGTCATGTCAATTTCCTTGTCACTTATTCGATTCCATTCAAAGCATTGAATCAATAAGGCCAAAGTAAAACCTACTGTACGTTGTCCCAGGGTGGCTCCAGGACAAGCCCTTCTTCCTAACCCAAATGAAATTAACTTATCTGCTTCCCCTTCTTTCTCAAATCTCTCAGGCTTAAATTGTGTAGGGTCGCTCCAAAGCTGAGGATCTCTGTGAATGGCCCAAGCATTAACCAGTAAAATAGTGCCTTGCGGAACATTGTACCCTCCTACAGTACAATCTTTTGATGAAAAATGAGGTGACAACAACGGGAATGCAGGGTACAATCGAAATGTCTCATGAATAACATTTTGAAGGTAAGCAAGTTTTGGAATGTCTGATTCATCTACTAGGCAATCTTGTCCTATGTGAGTATCTACCTCATCCCTTGCCTTATTCAACAAATCCGGGTGATTTAATAAAACAGACATTGCCCATTCTAAAGATGTAGCTGAAGTTTCTGTTCCTCCTAGGAGCATAACCTGTAAAGTTAAACAAAACAAAATTAATATTAATGGAAGGGATGAGTCAATCATTTTTTCCCTTCAAAAGTAATTAATTATTTACTATTTTGATTTATGTAATCTGTGTTTGAAATTCCTTCATTAAAGGTTCGGATGTAAGTTTTCTACCTCTTGGATATGTACTTTTATAGTTAGAAAGGAAGTATTAACAAATTCATATATTTTTTTTTTTAATGTATGAGTGTCTTCATGGAAAACGAAAGACTAATCCTTTGAGATGAGTCATGTATTTTCTAACAAAATCATTTCTATATAAACAACGTCATTCAAATTCCTAGAACATACTTACGGTAGTTAACCATCTATCAACTATGCTGGTTTTGTGGACTAGCAATTTCGTATATCATCCTTATTGATAAATACAACAAAATGTTCCCAAATTTCAACTGATACCCATGCTTCTGTTAGTGAAAAATTAATTTCTTAGATCTTCTCATGAATCAAATTATAAAAACCAGACCAATGAGTTCTTGATCAACCTAAAAGAAAAATAAGCAGGAACAATTTTATCCCTTCTAATGTGTGGAAGGTATATAAAAATAATATGAAATTGCGTCTTGCGAAGTGAGTTGGGTGTAAAAGAAGAAGGGGCAGAAATTCATAGAAGTAATGAAGCAAAAATGAAGTTAATAGCAACATTACCAGAATAATTCCTTTGATAATTTGATCCGTATAATATTCTGGCTGCGATTGTTGAAGACTTAATAGATGGCCTATCAATGTATCAGCGCTCTGTTTCCCACTACGGTGTTCATCAATGAGCCGTTGCAAGAAAGCATCATTTCTGGCACTAATCCCCTTCAACCTCTTCTCCAACTTATCAAAATCAAACCACCTAAGAACACTAACAAATTCCGCAGGGTTGCTTGATCCCACAAACGTTACAAGCTCCTTCATGAGCTCTCTGAATTGCCTCGCTTCCTCCACATCAGTAACATCACAATCTTCACCATAATACCTCTTTCCGGAAATCATTCTCATCATGGTATTAAAGGTCATCTCCGAAAACATGGACTTCAATTCCACGTGTGCAAACTCGTTGTTGGTTGAAAGACGTGCTAATTTTTGCACCAGCTTCATGATCTCGTCCCTTCGGACTCCCAAGAAGGAGTTGAGACGGTGCGTTGAGAGGACCTCGAGGGAGATTATGCGGTGGAGGTTGCGCCAGTGGTCGCCGTAAGGGGCCGCGGTCACGGTGGTGTAGTTGTAGCCGATGTGCTTGCCGGCGAGGAGCGGTGGGCGGTTCGCGAAAACGATGTCGTTTTGGGTGAAGCATTCTCGGACTACGGAGAGGGACGAAACGACGGTAACCAAGCGGGAACCGAACCAGAGAGAGAAGATTTGGCCGTGTTTTTGTGAGAGGCGGAGGAGAGTGCGGTGGAGAGGGTGGTTGAGTTGGTGGAGGTTGCCGATTATGGGAAGAGACGGTGGACCTGGTGGAAGGTTTTGGAGTCTTCTTGTAGGGAAAAGGAACTTCGCTGTGGCGATGAAAAGAATGCAGAGGAAGATATAATAGTAGAAGAGTGTCATTTTAAGTTGATTGAATTGGTAATTAGTAATTGCACGTCGTGTCTCGTATAAATAAGGGTTTGGGGTGGGCTAGAGTTGGGGTTGCGTTTGTGCTTATGTAATCAATCTTTCAATTGTTGATGGCGATCTTCCTAGAGATATATCCCGGCGTTTGAAATTTATTCGTAGAATGATCAATTTTTACATGCGATGAGAGACTGGAACTTTGATTTATCAACCAGAACTATTTTGAGAAATTTAAACGTCTTGTTGAAGATTGGAAAATGGGTACAGGGAAGATCCATCATTAATCATTTCTAATTTATTGTGTTGTACTTATCATTTTATATGAAGATAATTATTGAGAGTTTAATATTTTAAATAAATAAATATTATGTTGAATTTGTTTAAATTTAAAATTAAGTGATTTTTTAAAAATGATCTTTTTATAGGTGAATTTTATAAAAAGTGATTATTAATTTTTTTGGTTATGATTATAAAAAGTTGTTTTTTTAATTTCATTACACGTTTTGTGTCTCTTATTTGATTTTTTTCAACTATTTGTTGTTTAAAATAATTTCTTCAAATAAGTTATTTTTATCTATTTTTTAAAAATTTTAAAAACATCTAAACAATTACAATAAATGATTTTTTAGTTTCCCATACACATAATATATATATATATATATATATATATATATATATATCACAAATTACTTTATCAAATTGTTATAATATTATATCATTACATTAACAAGTTAATCACCTATAGAATCGAGTATCTCTATATATTACACAAGTTCAGTTGATCAAAGAGTCTTTATGTGAATTTGTTCGCCGAACACACCAATAAAGGCAAATTAAGGTGTCATCCACAAAGACATTCTAGTACTGAAGTCAATACTAAATAGATTAATATTAAACCTACGTGTGATTGGTTAACGTACCTTTATGAATAGTAAATTCGTGGTATTTACAAATTTAGGATGTAAGGACGTCTTACATGGTATATATCAATACGGATCCATAAAGTACAAAGATAAAACTGACACAAGTGCAGACATTCATAACATCCTTTATAGATCAATGTTCAATATGCCTCCTACATGCCCTAAAGCCTTTTCCTGACACCCATCACCATCGACTTTGGTCAATAATGTTTAAGATAAGAGCATATGAGTTGGCCAATTTGGTGTTATATATTGCTTACCAGGTGTTGTACATTGATTAACACCTTTGTCATACTGAAATCTTCTGGACTGGTATCATATCCAAATCAAATATAGTAATCATAAATTATTTATAAAAATAACAAAATATTTTGTTCAAAACAAGAAATAACTTGATAATCAAAAAATACAATTTCATTTTTTATTAACCGCATATACCTTCCATTAGAAGCAATATTATTTGAACAGAGAACATCCATATCATGATGGACTAACTTTCCCAACAGAGATTGTTTTCATTCATAAGGTTGGAACAAGATTTCCAATATAAATATTTTATTTGAAATTAAAAACCCACTTAATAATAAAAAATGCAATTTCATGTTGTTTGACGTAAAAAGTTTAATTATAATTATTTTTTATAATATTCACGATTTATTTTTTTATTTACATAAAATAAAATTATTATTGTTGTAACGTCCTAGGTTATTTTTGCATTTAGTTTTATTCAAACGATTACATCTTACGATAAATTTTTCCTTTTCTTGAAAATTAATCGAGGTTTAGTGAAATAGCATTTATTTTTACTGACTTATTCAAGTGAAAGCAGTCATAGTTAGATTAAATAAATGAGGTCTAGAGAGAAGAGCAAGTTAATCTAAGCACAACGGATGGGAGAAAGGGAATCAGGGTTTCCCGCTTGAGCGAGGCCCCTACTCGTCTAAGCGAGATTCCGGACTCTCGCTTGAGCGAGGTTTCTATTCGCTTGAGCGAATACCTTTCACACATCGGATTGGGCAAAACATGCAAACGGACTCCCAAAAATCTCACCCTAAAAATGATTCTGTTAACCAAAGGTTTGTCATAGCTACCATGAAAGCATATGTATATGACAGTGATGTATTTTAAAATATAGATTTGCATCTGATCCGGTCTTGGTTAAACACAACTAATAATAATACTCAGAAGTTCTTATACACACATATAACTCTATAGAGAGTCACTCAAAGTCACTCGGACCCTGGCACCGTTCTCCCCCTTGGCGCGACTCCATGGCTCCTTCCCCCTCCCTGTCACTGGTTACTAAAAAAAAAGGGCAAGGGTGAGTGTTTGGCATTGTAATTAATATAGAATGGAGCTTAACAAATATACATGCATATTTATACATATACATCAAGCATCATTCGAAAGTAAGCATACCGAAACATAGTGTATTATATACAGTAACTATATTAACCCAACCACGCAATTCCATCACATCCATCACGATCACAACTGACTCTCATACAATCTGACTCCTAGTATCCGAATACTAAAGGATTGGCCTTCAGCTGGGGGTCCTACTTGACACCCCGTGAACCCTGCTTGGTTCACCGAGTCCTGCTTGACTCTCCACCTCGACCACTGGGTCCTACTTGACCACTGGGTAGCTCAACTGGGCACGAAAACCACGGGAGCCGGAAATGAGGGGCTATCATATTCCGTCGGCCATCCCACACCACATAGTCATTCAACAGTTTACCTTTCACATAATAATATCAATTCTTCATCACTCGGGTAGCCTGCTTGCTAACCCGACGTCACATAACACTGATCATTTCAACATTAGATATCACAAGATCATAACATGATAAACTCAACCACACCCGATCCTCCACTAATTAATGAACCCAGTCACACATGCACAAGCATAAACACACAACTACGTTTAGCAACATTTTCCTTAACCTGTTTACATTACCTCAATGACCTGAATAAGAAGCGAGTCCTATTCTAATTAATTATAACCCGAACACCCCCCTTACATAATCTGCTTCGATAATCTGCTCTCTGTGTCTATTCCTTCCTCTGAGCACTGGTTTCGCAGTCTCAACTCCGTCACTCAATCTTCCGTTGCTTAACCTACTACCTACGGATCATAAAGTACAGCTCGTCACTTCAACGCCCTTAGTTCATGGACTGCATTTGGGCTCACACTCACCGAAGGAGTGGAGAACAGCCACGAATATAGCCATGCATGGCCCTTAACCGCCAAAGAATAAAAGGGATAAGGGAATCACAATTGGAACGGATCAGTAGACTCACCTTGAAGCCTCGTTCACAGGAATGGGAATCAATTGAAGTTTGGACATAAATAGAGTCCCTCTCCAGCGCATGCAACTCAGCGTTAAGAGAGGAGAAAACGAGAGAGAAGGGACAGACCAGCAGCAAAGGTAACTTGTAAATAATGAAGAGGGAAGGAAGAGAATCTCCTTATATATGTATATAGCTCATGGGCAAGATCGTCTTTTCCTTTATTTTATTTGTATTCTTACTAAATTTAATCAATTTCACTATATTAAACTATTGCATAGTTATCAAATCAATTACACTTATTTATTCCCTCAACGTTTAATTATTCACAATTCTCTAATACTTCGCAAGAGTATAGGCCCAATATCAATATCGGCCCCCCGGTGTCCTAGCTTAGTGTTCATACCTCGGAAATCCGAGCTACAACCTGAGAGGTCGGATATCTCATCCGTGCTCACCTCTTGGTTACCTACACCCGTTGTTTCAGTCATTATGAGGTTAATCCGGGCTATGACCCCGTGTGAGACGCTCTCCTCACATCGGTTGGACCAGACCACCTAGCCCTGCCCGCTCTTCTCCTACACTCCCGATCTTCAAATCCGCCTGCTCGCGCTTCTGAGACCGATCTCGACACCGGCTTTCTTGTCTCTGGCTCAGACAGAACAAATATTAAATAAAACTTCTAAAACTTTTACTAATCATTTCCCATTTCTTATAATTCTTATTAAAACATCAGGGATGTTACAATTGTTATATTCATAAGGATAATCGTATTAAAATACTAAATAAACTTAGTTACTATTTAAATAACACTTCAAATTAATTAATGATATAAGTTAACTTAGCTACTTTAAATACATACATATCAACTTAATTGATAGTATAATTTGTTAAATATAATGTCATATAAATCTTTTTTTAAAAAGGTTAGTGTAGTATAGTATTGTTTTTTTTATTATATAACTTCGATTATAGCCGCGTGCCATACACGGGTTTTGTGTTTTAATTTTTTTAATATTATTATTATAAATTTATTTATTATGGAAATTTATTATAATTTAAATATTAATACTTTCTAAAATATTATATTTACATGGTAAAATTAATATTTGAAAGGAAAAAATAATCATATCAGATCTGATCTCGATACCGGCCTATGGGCGAAAAGGTATTAGACCTAATGCAAGACCGGCATCACACATAATATTATAATTTAATATCAGCTTCCAACACCACACATGAGACTCATGACCCAATATCGATATGAGTCATTATCTCAATACTGGAAGGTTAAAGTTGACTTATGCAATTACGTGCTGAGAAAGAAACCTGCAAAGTGATTGATGGGAAGGTACAATCGTTAGGTAGTATCACTGTTGAATGTCAGCCTTTTTGCAATGATTAGAATCACATTGACATTTCGTATGGTAAGTTCACCTCTCGAAATGACTCTTCCGCTGCTCTAAGGTATAAAAACTTACAAATCAACGACGAAAAGGTAGAACATTCTTACTACAACTTATGCTCAAGCTCTTTTATTCTTTCGGAATATCCCACTGACTTGAACGTCAGAGGGTCCTTGCAGTTGACACTCTATTTCACCCTTCAACACATGGGGATTGGTGATATTTGCTCGAAGGAATACTTCAAGACTCTTATCTCCCCACTGGAATAGAAAATATAATACCGGATCTCCATTAGATAAGTGTAAAATATATATGGAAAAGCATCATTTGAGGACTGGTAGTCATGTCGGATCTTGCACCCTGGCCTAGACCACTTCAATCATTTATTATTATAATTGTATCTTATATAATATTATAATGAATAATTACATTTAAATTTTATATCAAATATAAATATAATAAAAGTTATAATTGATCCGGGGTGCTAACCGGACTCTATAACACACGGATGGAGTGCTACTAAATAATGCCACATCATCAAAGTTACTAGAAGAACCTTATTAAACTGTCACAACCGGAGTCTAAAACCAGTATAACTCCAGTCCTATAGTCAAGACTCTAGTTCCACTCTGACAGTTAGACAATGAGTCAAAATCAGTATGGGCAACATGTCCCTGCAACACTATTGCTATAGTAAGTTAGGAGAAAGGTCAAATCACTTCTCCTACTCAGGTATTCCCTATAAATACATCTTATTTATTATTGTGAAGGTATCAGAATTAATCTGAGAGTTACCTCTGTAATACCTTTATTTCTTGTAATATCCATACTGACTTAAGCATCGAAGAATCTTTTACAGGTGCACCTCCGGTGTGTTCCCTTAACTATGGTACGGACTTGAACATCGAATTCGCCCTATACTTGAGGAACTTAGGATCCCTACTGGACCTAGGTATAAAATAACGTACTCCACTATGGTGTAAAAGCGAGAGCTAATGATGTAACCCCGGACACCAGTTAAGACGGTCAACTCTTGACCCCGGTTCTAGGACAGAACAATAATTATATATGATACTATAGTATGAAACATTATTGTATGAGTAAAATTTTAAATAAGAAATTGATTTTTGGTGAATATTATAGTAAATATAGTAAATGATATATAATAATTTGATGGGTACAGTAACTTTTTTTTAAAATTAATCTTACATTGAACATTAGTATTGATCATGAATATTTATTAATAAAAAAATTAAATAAGATTTAGGCTATATATTTAACATATTGCATGGATATCAGAATCGGACCGGACCGGCCGGTCGAACCGCGAACCGGTGCCTTGTCCGGTCCGGAACGGGAAAAAACCGGTCAACAATTGAACCGGTCAAAAACTGGTAAAACCGGTCAAAAATCGGCCAAAACCGGGAAAACCGGTCAAAAACCCGGTTTGCAATTTATTTATTTTTAATTTTAGAAACCTTTTTAGTGTGGTTTTATGAAGAACCACACTAATAGACCCTGTACACTAAATAAAATTAATATTTTTTTATTTTACTTAGTTTGGACTAGTGTTTTTAGACCTTTTAAGCATGTTATAGTAGGATGTGTACTATTTTAAGGTTTTTTACTATGTAATATTTTAATTCTAACATATTTATTGAATTTATTTGATAAATAATATATTATTTTTGATCTAATCGATTATTATTTAATATATAAAATAATAATAATAATAATAATAATAATTTATTATTACCGGTTCGACCACGGTTCGACCACGGTTCGACTACTGGTTCAACCACTGACCCTTGAACCGGTGCCTCCACTGGTTCAATGACTGGTCCGGTTCTGAAAACATTGACATATTGTGAGATTGTGAATTATATAATTTAAAAAGATATATCAAATAATAGTTTTATTAAATATTCTATAACTAATTATATAAAATAACATTATTATTATTATTATTATTATTATTATTATTATTATTATTATTATGTTTTATTATAATGATATTTTATCATTTTAATACCTACATAAGTGGGTATTTTGATAAATTGTTGTTCTTATTATTTTATGAATTATTAGTCATTTTATGTTCATGTTATTATTATATATTATTTATTCTGAAAAAATTGTATGAACATCTAATTCAATATGATGATTTATTATATTTTTATTTATTAAATTAAATTTATATTTTTTATTTTAATGAATTACTATCTTTTATTGAATGTTTAAATCATTCATGATTATAAATGTAACATCCCAAATAATTGAATTAAAATCTATGATTGACGGGAAAATATTAATAATTATCTTCAAATTAAATTCTAAATTTTGGGAATTATTATTATTTGATATAAATACAGTTAAAATAATTGAATGTTGTGGAATTAAATGAAATTATTTGCTTGGTTAATATTAAAAGTTAAATAAGAGATGGTAAATTTAGAAGTTACCAAAGGTTAAAAGGTAAAGTTTTAATTAAGGTTTTAATTAAAAATTGAAAAGGAGAATTGGCAAATTACCAAACTGCCCTTATGCATATAAGACAAAAGCTTTCTACTTCTTCATTCTCCTTCATGCGAGCTTTCTTCTTCTTATGTCCCTCTCCATTGCCGAAGCTTCTTACTTCCAATTGGAGGCCTATTTTGCGTCGAAACTTCAAATTGATCATATTTTTTAGGTTAGGGCATCGAGGTATGCCTAATTACGCCTTCAATTTTAAGCTTCTGTTTCCCTCTCCTCTTTCTCTCTCTATCCGTGGGTGCATGTGTAAGGGAAGATCATGATTTTGCGGTTTATGGTAATGTGGGGCCTAGGTGTTGGTTCTAAGGCAATGGGTACGGTGGAAAACTAATAAGTTTTGTGTTTCGGTGTTCGTAGGTGGAGAAACGGACGTTGGAAGATCAATTGGTGAAGCGGGTGTTGGGTTTGGAAGCGAAGAAGCGAATCAAGTGACTGTAGGGTGTGATCGACATCGTGAACAACTCATTGAAGCTTGGAAATTAGGTAAGGGGGTGTTCGGGTCGTAATTAAATAGAATAGGTATGTATGTCAGGTTCGGGGTACTTAACAAAATCTCAATGAATTGAGAGAAGTTATGGAAAATTTACTAAATAATAATTATATGTGTATGTGTGTATGAATGTGAAATTGTATGCATGTTGTGGTAGTTATTAAACTATGGAAGAGATGATGGAATTATGAGATATGGTAAATTGATATGTATGGTGGCATTGTGTTGGTGGGCTTGGCACGTTGGCCGCCCCAATTGATGATTAGGATCTATTATTAATAGCCATATGGTATATGATATGAGAATATGATATATATGTATAATTATGTGGTGTGGGACAGCCGACAGTATGATTTTCCCCTTATTTTCGGCTCTCGTGGTCCTATGTGATCTAGTTGAGCTACCTAATGGTCAAGTCGGACCTAGTGGTTGAGGTGGAGAGCCAAGTCGGGCTCGGTGAACCAAGTTGGATTCACAAGGTTTCAAGTTGGACCCCGGCTGAAGGCTGATCATTTTAGTATCCGGATACTAGGCGTCGTATAATATGCTAGTCAGTAGTGATGCCTGATTAAATTGATCATGATGTGTAATGTTGCGAGTATAGTGGTCATATTAGTTGATTATGAATGGAATATTGAGAATGATGGAATTATATGAAATTATGTGAAATATGTGTGTTTGTGTAAGTTATGAATGTGGTCCAGTAAGAATGGTAAACAGAATTGTGTAATCATGGGAGACCCGGGAAGTTTGTATTAGTAGTAGGTATTTAATCAGTTATGTACTTTCATTATTTAATTACCGTTCTAGTTTAATTATGATTTTCAAACACTTACCTTTGCTGTGGTTTTCCTTTTAGTAACTAATGACAGGGAGGACACTAACGCCCTGGAGGAAGGCGCCAAGTGAGAGCTTGATGCCAAGAAAGTTGTGGAAGTTATCATTGTATAATAGTGTAGTGTTGAACCATTCAATATTAAGTTTATGTGTTGGATCATATGATGGTTTAATCTTTAGTATGAGGAGATCGAAATGTTGATTGTGTTGTAATAATGTAATGATGATGTATGCATGGCATGGAGCCATTGTGTGATTGCTTGAGATGGGCAGGTATTGCGATGTGTGTGTTATATCTAGGAAATGCTTGTGTGATGTTTGATATTGGTTATGTATTAGAAGTTGTTTTGAGTGGAGGGTGAATGAAAAATGATGATTTTATATGATAGAGATGCATAATTGAGCAATTGATAGGGTTAAATAGAGATTCATAAGGTTTGGATGGTAGGAAAGTTCCAACAGTATATATATATATGTGTGTGTGTATGTGTGATTTATGGCTTGTAGAAACTAGAACGGGTCAAATCCGTTGAAAATTGACCCTTGTGTTGCACAAAAATACCTTAAAATGGGCTAAACATATTTTTGCGCATAAGTCTCTCATTTTTGGGGAATTTTTAAGTGCAGTCAGTGGCTACACGTCATAAATAGTGTATATTAGGTTGTGTCAAAATTTGATGGTGATTGGATTTAATATAAGAAAGTTAGGGGTTAGAAGTTGGATTTTTCAGCTTTTTGGGACAAAATCTGCATAATTGTTGTCATGAATCGATTCAAGGTATGTTTGAATCGATTCATGAGCTTCTATTTCACCTGGGAATAATTCCAGAACCTCATGAATCGCTTCATTACTTGGGTGAATCGATTCATGACCCTCTGGACCCCAAAAAAGCATTTCCAGAACCTCATAAATCGATTCATGAAGGACTTGAATTGATTCATGACTTATTGGAAGGTTGGGATTGAGATTCAACTCGTATGAATCGATTCATGGGGTCCTTGAATCGATTCATAAGTCTCTGAGATGCAATTCTGGGCCCTTAACTCGTATGAATCAATTCATGGCCATGTCTGAATCGATTCATGACCTGTTATTACCAAATTTCTTAAGTTTGTGGCTTGTTTGATGTAGGTTGAGTCTTGGTTGTCCCCCGCCCCCCCCCCCCCCCCCCCCCCCGCTTTCTTTTGTGAAAATTTCAATTGTTAGAGCTATTGAAATTCCCCAAATTACCTAGTGCACGTTTATGACGATTATCAATGTTTATGATCCCGAAGCCCTCGTTGTGGTTAAAACCAAATTGTAAAAAATTTATTTGGATTTTTTGATTTTAAGTTAGGATGTGTGTTACAATAAATGTAATCATTTATATTTTAAGAATGATATTGTTAATAAATATATTATTATTATTATACACTAAAAGAATTTTTATTTACTAATAAAAAATTTAAAATGGTTAGAAAAGTTTTTGTTTAAATAGCTTTTAAGTAAAAAAGATAAAGTATTATTAAAGATATTTTAGGTTTTTACTAACAATAAAATGTATTATACTAACTGTTGATTTACATTAGTATAACTTAACTTTATAATAAAATTATTTATTAGTATAACTCACTAAATTGTTAGTATAAGTCCAAATGACATATACTAACCCTTTATTCTGTGTTAGTTAAATATTATACCGACACAAATTTTCCTAATAATTTCCAAATTTTGTTTGTTAGTAAATCATAATTTTTTAGTTAGATATAATATAATCTAATTATAATAAATATTTTATGATATCATTTTATTATCGTTCATTCTTAGTGTGTAAAGCTAAGACCCTAGAGAATTACTCTGAAAATTAGAGTTTTTACTAAAAAAATGTCACTTAAAGTACAAGGGGGCTACAAGGCCTTTTTTATATTGTAGAAAGGGGGCCTTAACTTCGGCCCAATTACTATGAGATAACAATAATCACTAGAATCAGGGGGAATTAAAAAATTAAAGATATTTTTCTTAAAAGAGAGGAATAGAGGGGTCTCACGAGGCCCCTCTTGATTCGAAGGAGAGAGCAACATGAGCCCCTTAGGCACGAACTTTCGACAAAAGTTTGGGTCGAGTGACTATGTGCCAAGTAAAGATGCTTTTGGGAAAGTGGATACCAAGTGGAGGTATTCTTAGTGGCTCATTTACAAGTGGGGTATTCTGAATAAATTGATTTCAAGGGAGAAATTCTGAATGGCTTAATTCCAAGTGAGAAATTTTGAGTGGCTTGATTCTGAGTAAGAAACTCTAAGTGGCTTGGCTTTTTTATTGCAAGAAGGTTGTTTTTATCTCTATTTGTGTTAGGTGGAATTTGTAATGTTTCCGAGGGGGTTCAAGAGAGGGCACATGTATGATAGTTGGTAGTTATTGTTTCATTTCTCAAGGTGATATGTGAGCAAAGTCATTTTTGTAATGATAAGGTATTTTGTATCCCAATGCTCTTAAATGTGTCTCTTAGGTTTATGAGCGCCACCTCAAGTAGGAATAGACTTTTCGCCATGTGTCGAGGGTAGTTATCCTTCGAGAGGTCATCGTGGCCGTAGAGTTCGTGATGTTGTTCCCAACCATTAGATCTTTTGCCTAGGGGTTACCTTCTCCTCGTGTATATATAGCCCAAGTGTCCTACATTTTTTTACCTTTTCACTATGATTTCCTCTAGGTTCTTATGTTTTGCTCTCCATTTTTCATTTCTAATTCTCTAGTCTTACTTGGTTCTTCTCTTTTCTTTATATCTCTTCCTATCTTTAGGTAGTATTCTTCTTTGACAAAGATCAGTTTCTTCTTTCTCCTTTTTACTTACATTGTTGGGTTATAGCATTTTTATTTTTTTAAATGGCTTTTGCTTCTTATGTGTTTTCATGGGTCAGAGAGAAGGTTGTGTTTTCCCTCCTTTATTTGGGATGAGGATATTGTTGCAGGTTATGGCAAGTGGGGACTGTTAATGGTTCTGTGTTGGCCTCCAATATGGAGTGCTTAGGTTGTTCACCAGAGAAGAGGATTTGGCATGCCAGGACAAACCTTGGGGAGTTGGATTATACCAACATGTATAAAACCCCTTCTCTCGCCTCCATTTATCTCTTCCATTTTCCAGTTTTGAAAGGGTGTTCTGAATGCTTTGAATGTTGCCCTGACTCAGCTCTACCTGAATGAGTGGGCTTTTGTAAAGGCCTTTGAGGTCCTTTATGACTATTTTGGGCGTGTTCCCTTGGTCCCTATCTTTTTTTATTTTATTCCAGGCTAAGATTTTAAACCGGGGGTTCCTGATAGTTAGGTTTCTCTAAGTGATCTCCTTGGTCATCGTCTAATAAAGGCATTCGACCAGTCCTATAAGAATTTCAAAGGGTTATTTTTCAAAGTCTGAGCCAGTCCAGATGTGGCAGGGGAAGACTTTCTTCATTACCTAAATAGGCATCCTTTTTTCTGTTGAATTGGACTTGGACACCCATTCAATACCGAATAAATTAGATGATCTATCTTGTGTCGAGCATAATGATGTGAAGTTCTTTACGAAGGACACGAGACACTACTTTAGTTCCTAGGCATTAATCTCCTTGTCCACCAACCTGGGTGCTTTGGGGGGTGTTTGGTTTGTAGTTGGGGAAACAGAGTTGAGTTGAAGTGAAAAATTTAAAGGTTAATATTAATTCTTCACGCCGTTCGAGACAATTAAAACTCTATTGACCTAAAGGATCAAAATTTTCCTTCTCTTCAATGGAAAAAACCGGTCCAGATGTGGCAGGGGAAGACTTTCTTCATTACCTAAATAGGCATCCTTTTTTCTGTTGAATTGGACTTGGACACCCATTCAATACCGAATAAATTAGATGATCTATCTTGTGTCGAGCATAATGATATGAAGTTCTTTACGAAGGACACGAGACACTACTTTAGTTCCTAGGCATTAATCTCCTTGTCCACCAACCTGGGTGCTTTGGGGGGTGTTTGGTTTGTAGTTGGGGAAACAGAGTTGAGTTGAAGTGAAAAATTTAAAGGTTAATATTAATTCTTCACACCGTTCGAGACAATTAAAACTCTATTGACCTAAAGGATCAAAATTTTCCTTCTCTTGAATGGAGATTTTCTCCGTTTGAGTGACCCTCCAAACGTGCTGTTGGACTCTTGGATGTGTAAGTATAGCTCTCTGTAGGTTTCTCATCCTATTATCTGACTTCATATATTGACTGTTGTATTTGCTTTGTCTTTTTAGATAATGTGACTCCCCCACAAAATGTCTACTCAGGATCTGAAGAAAACCTATCAATCCGAGAAGGGGAGTTCAACCAGGGGTGAGTCTTCTACTACCCTCATCTCTATCACATCTGTCGTTCTTACAACTTCTATCTCTTTACCAGTGACCGCCCCGGTAGCTGAGTTTGTTGCTCGAGTTGCTAAAAGGCAGAAGGCTTAGCTTGGTTCTTCATAGGGCGTGAGTGTGGCTTCCCGAGGAATGACTGGAGGTTCACAAGGAGTGCCTTCTGGTTCTCCCATAATCTGAGTGGAAGAATCTCTTGAGCCTCCTGAAGTTCCTCTAATCACTAAGGAGCGTGTATCTGTCGAGTGCCTGGTAGCTTCTCTTAGGTTTGATAGCAGTCCAATCTCTCGAGAGTAGGAATGCTTTATACTTCAAGGCCAATTAGTTGGGAATCCCGCCACATCATTATGGGATGCTTACTTTCCTATTCTGAATTTGTTCATCGTACTCTGATCTTTGAGAAGGATAGGTTGAAGTATATAGGTCCAAATCCTTTACTAGTTTGTCGTGCCATGGAGATGTTTGCCCTTCGAGCGGTGTCAATGGAATGCTATTTGGATGAGTTATGATAAGGTCGGACATTGAAAGAGTGTTTGAAGGTAAAGAATGTGGCATTGAGGAGTGCCGTGGCGACATTGAAAGACGTTGAGATGGCACTGGTGAGTTCCGAAGGGTCTCAGAGGGAGCTTTCTATGAAGGCTATAAAGGCTTATACGTCTTTAAAGAAGGTGCGGGATGCTCTAGAGTCAGCAAAGATAAGTTCCCTGGAGGATGAATTTAAGGTTTGAGATGTTGAGTTACGGGTTCTCTAGGAGTGCTCAGAGTGGGAGGATTAGGTTGAGGTTTTGAGGGGGATGGCAGAGAAGTTTAACTCGAGGTTTAATCTTTTCCATGCACTGGTTTTGACCTTGAACCCTTTTCTTGTAATATCTTGGAAGGGAGTGGATCCTTTCAAAATAGCGGTAGATGGGCAAGTTGTGGATCCTCCAGAGTATAATGGAGAAGATGTTGTTGTCGACCCTCTAGTTCTTTTTCCTCTCATTGAAGCTAAAGTTTCTTTGTAGGATGGCTCATCAGTTCCTTTTTCTAGCCAACTCTTAATTTTTTGACTTGTACTCTTTCTTTTTGCTTATATAAACTTTATTTTTAAGATGAAATATGATTTTTCTGTGTTGTTATCTCTGTTGTAAGAAAAAAAAATTGCTCCCTCACTCAGGATCTTAGGACTTAGTCGTAAGGAAAATTGTGGTTATCCCATCACTCGAGGTTTTAAGACTTAAACGTAAGAAGAATTTTCGTTACCCCCTCGCTCGGGGTTGTAGGACTTAAACATAAGAAGAATTACTGTTACCCCCTCGCTCGGGGCTTTAGGACTTAAAAGTAAGAATAAATGTCATTACTCTTTCACTCAAGGTTTTAGGACTTAAACGTAAGAAGAATTTTCGTTACCCTTTCGCTTGAGGTTTTATGACTTAAATGTAAGAAGAAATGTCTTTACTCTCTCACTTAAGGTTTTAGGACTTCAACTTAAGAAGAATTATCTTTACCCCCTCGCTCGGGGTTTTAGGACTTAAACGTAAGAATTTTCGTCCCCCCCTCACTCGTGGTTTTAGGACATAAATGTAAGAATAATTGTCGTTACCTTTTAACTTGGGGTTTTAAGACTTAAACGTAAGAAGAAGAGTTGTTACCCTCTTGCTCGGGGTTTCAGGACTTAAATGTAAGAAGAATTGTCATTACCCCATCGCTCAGGGTTTTAGGACTTAGCATAAAAAGACATGAAGAAAATTGTCGGGTTGAATTGCACTTGTGTTATTGATTATTTAATGGGGCCTCGTTAAAACCTCTCGGGAGAAAAACCCAATAGGAAAAACCTCCTAAGTAGGAAAAAGAGTAACTTGTTACATTCAACTATGATACATCTTTAAACGCATGGCATTCCATGTTCAAGGGATACTTTTGCCTTCTAATTCTTCAAGTTGGTATACTCCATCCTTTACCCTGTATGGGTCTTCCTAATTAGCTGCTAGTTTCTCATATTCTCTGTGTTTTCTATAGTTTTGTCTATCATTCTTAAGACTAAGTCCCTTCTCTAAAAGGGTCGTGGTGTAACATCCCGGATATTTTAGAAAAATTATGTGTAATAGAAAATATTAATAATTGTTTTAGGAATTTACTTGATATTTTATGAATTGTTGGACAATTATAATTGATTAAATATTGTGAATGTAAATAAATTTATTTGATTGGTTAATTATAAATGAGGTGTGATTAGAAGAAGGGAAAGGTTTAATTAAAATGTTTAATGAAATGGTAATGGGAATGGGGAAGTGACCGGTTGGGGAAGTTACCGGTTGCCCCTGAGCCTTAAATAAAGGTGGTTTCTCTCTCTCTTTCCTCATTCACTCATATTCACACGAACCACTTCTTCTTTCTCCTGCTTTAGTTTCTGTTCTTCTTCTTCTTCCTCCATCACTGCGAGTTGCATGCTCTGAGGGGAGGTCTTGTTCGCATTAAAACCGTGTGATAAGCCCATTTCCGTGACCGTGGTCTCAAGGTGAGTCCATTGAACCGTTTACATTTGTGTTACCTTGTCCCTTTCGTTTTCTCTGTTGAACCGAGTGGCCATGCATGGCTGAGTACAAGTCTGTTATCCACTCCTCTGGTGAGTGTGAGCTCGAAAGTGGTCTTTAGAGCTGAGAGTGGTGTAAAGTTAACGGGTTTTGCATTCCGACCCCGTAGGTAGCAGATCGAACACTGAAAGGCTGATTGACGGAGCTGGTGCTGGATTCAGAAGAGAAACAGTGAACCTAGTACTCAGAGGACGTAATCGGCACCAAGAGCAGATTGTCGAAGCTTGGAACCGATGTAAGGGAGTGTTCAGGTTATGATTAATTAGAATAGGACATACTTCGAGTCCGAGTCGTTGAACTGTGTGAACATGGTAAGAAAATGTTACTGAATGAAAGTTGTATGTGTATGTGTATGCATGTGTAAGTATGGACACCGATCGGTTGAGGATCGTGTATGTGTGGCTTAAGCTGATTGAGTGAAATATTTGATGCTGTGATAATCGGTGTATAGTGGCAAGGTGATGCTGGGCTTGACAAGAAGGTCACCCGTGTGATGAGTATATGTGTTATTGATGGCCACTTGATGTGATGAGAAATGGAATGTGATTATGGTAGAGGATGACCGACGGTATATATTACCCTTTTTTTGGCTTCTGTGGTCAAGTCAGACCCAGTTAAGCTACCCAGAGGTCTATGACCCAGTGGTTGAGGGGGAGCCAAGTCGGGCTCGGTGAACCAAGTCGGGTTCACGGGGTGTCAAGTCAGACCCCCAACTGAAGGTCGATCCTTTTAGTATCCGAATACTAGGCGTCAATTTGGTATGAGAGTCAGTGGTGACAATTAAATTATTAGTTGTGTGAATAATTGTATTTGTCGAGTGCAACTTGATGTATTTGCCGAGTGCTATTTGTTATATTTGCTGAATGAGTTGATATATTTACCGAGTGCAATTTGATATATTTGTTGAGTCTGATTTTCTATATTTGCCAAGTTCAATTTGTTATATTTGCTGAGTATGATTTGATAATTTACCGAGTGCAATTTGTTATATTTACCGAGTGAATTATTATGCTTGCCGAGTGTGAGTTGTCTGCCGAGTATGACTTTTAATTTGATAATAAAGTAACCGAAAGGAGTTAAATACATGTAAATTGTTAATTTCCATTCTAGATTAATTATGATGCCAAACACTCACCCTTGCTGTGGTTTTCAATTTAGTGACCAGTGACAGGGAAGAGGTCGAAGCCCTGGAGTCGCACCAAGCGGAGGACTGATGCCAAGGCACCGAGTGATTTTGAATGAATTGTGTAATATATATGTATAATGAGTTTTCCGAGTGTGTGATGCTACATGTTGCCTGTATATTTAACTAAATTTGAATTGGTATGCTGATTGACGTAAATATAAATTCTTGATGCTGTGGTCGGTGTTTATTTTTGAGTGAGTTTGCGTTGCTGTAGTATAGTTGATTACCGGGTGAATCTTGCCCGAGCGGATTCATTCTTGTCCGAGCGAAAGCCGATTGATTTGGTGTCTTTTGCTCAAATGAGTATCCCTCGTCCCCTTCTGAGTGAAGAATAACTTATTGATTCTCTTCTGAGTGGAAAGTTAGGATGTCTCCGAATGAGCTAGGGCCGAGAGAATCACTTCTGAGTGAAGAAAGAGTAGAATGTTTTCGAGTGAAGATTAGAGTGCTTCCGAGTGAAGGTAAGAATGTTCCGAGTGAGTTATGCCCGAGAGAGCCTCTTCCGAGTAAAGTAAGGTTAGGGCATTTTCCGAGTGATACATGACCGAGAGAACCTTTTTTGAGTGAGGTAAGGTTAAGCCGTTCCCGAGTGGACCCATTTCCGAGTGAAACCCGACTTGTTGACTTTCCTTGTAAGTCTTATTCGCTCAAGTTTAGAGTGTAGCATTCGCCCAAGCGAGTTGGAACTCGCCTAAGCGACCTTCTCGGCTTTCACCTAAGCGCATCAGGGTCTCACTCAGGCGAATGACCCCTGACCCTGTTTTCCTTCTTCTGCTGATTCTAATTGAATCCCATTTTATTATTGATTTATTTCTGACCGGTTATTGTTATTTTGGGTATGCTTTTATTATTTTGAATGTATTTAAGAAAGGTAAATATTATTTTATATTATTTTATATTAAGACCGAGTTAATTTTTATTAAACATGAAAAATCTATCGTGAAAAATGATTAATCGGGTGTAAATAAAAAGTAAATTGACGCGGGCCGTCACACGTGGCTTAAGCATGGTATTCTATTTCTGAGTGAATTTTTATTTGGAAGCCTATATCTTTACTTAAGCTATGTCTTATTTCCCTAGACTAAGATCTAGGTTTTCTCATCTTCTTTCATCATTCCCTTCTTTATCATAGGAGTGAGGAGTTGTATGATAAACCTAGAAAACTCTGGGTAGCTTTTCCTTCCATCCTTCCTTTGCTTGTCTTAGTCTTTGTTTTAACTGCTATAGGATAACTTTGTTGGCGGCTTTAGCTTGTCTGTTCGTCTACGGATGTTCTACTAATGAAAATTTTCATTTTATGCACTAGTTTTTACAAAACTCTATGAAATTCTTATCCGTGAACTGCCATCCATTATTTGAAATGATGGTATGAGGAAGTTCGTGTCTATAAACAATGTTTCTCTAAGTGAAGTGCAGAAATGATGGCAAGAGGATCAGTTTCTATCTACTTTATGAAAAGGTCTATGGCTACCAGTAGGTACTTTACATGTCCTTTCCCTAGGGGGAATGGTCTCAAGATGTCTATTCCCCATGTGTTGAAGGGCCAAGGGAAAAACACTCCGTGTAAGGGCTCAGGGTGACTCTATTAGCATTTCTTTGGCAAGATTCACATTTTTTGATAAATTCTAAGTAGTCTAAGTGTAGTGTGAGCCAGAAATATCCTGCTCGGAGGACCTTGGCGGCTAGGGGTTGTACTCCCTCATGGTGTTCGTAGATTTTTGAATGAAGCTCTTGTATTACATACTATGCTTGTTCTTTGTTGAGACATTTGATGAGCAGTAGGGTGAATCCCCTTTTGTAAAGTTATCCCCCTATTAGAGTGTAATTGGCCAAGTGTGTCTGAACTTTTTTGGCCTCTGAGGAATCTGAAGACAGGTCTCCTTTAGTTAAAAAAATCTATAATTAGGGCCATCCATGTTTTCTCTCGAGGTGCGATAGTGATCTTATTTACTTGTCTTTGTCCTTGACAATGGGCTCCTCCAGAGTAACTTGTATAAGGGTCTTCAAGTTTCTATCCTTCTTGGTGCTGACAAGTTTAGACAGTAACTGCTAAAGGACATGTACTATTTTGAACAACTTGAACTTTGCTACCAATTCCTTAACTCGAAGGAGGTATTTGGCGAGGGTAGGGTCCTTTGCTTGGTAGGCTCCTTCCACTTGTCAGGTAACCAATTATGAGTCAGGTTTTACTTGTATGCATCAGGATCCTAGCTCTAGCGCCATTTGTAACCTGGCTATGAGTGCCTCATAGTCAGCCCGATTATTGCTTACTTTGAATAGGAATCTCAATGACTCTTCTATGGCTATTCCAGTTGGTGATTAAAGTATAATTCCTACTCTGCTTGCTTTCACATTCGATGATCCATTTGGTGACAGGTCCATAGGTCATGTTCAACGTCATATTCTTCTTTATCATCCCCTAACTATGCTATAAAATCTACTAAAAACTATGTTTTAATGGCTCATCTTGGTTCATACTAGATTCTTTACTCGAAGAGTCTATGACCCATGTGACCATTCTTCCTACTAGTTCAGGCTTCTATAGAATTTTATTGATGGGTTGGTCGGTTCTGATGATGATTTGGTGGCTGTGAAAATAGGGTCTTAGTTTCTGAGTGACCACCACCAGGCTATATGCAAATTTATCTACCCATTGATATCTTGTTTTTGTACCCTGCAAAGTTTTGCTGGTGAAATACACTGGTCGCTCGAGTGCCCTTCTTCTTGTACCAGTGTTGTGCTAATGGCGCTCTCCCCAACTGAGAGATAAATGATGAGCTTTGCTCTTGGAGTAGGTTTTGTTAGGATTGGGGGAGACGAGATAGATTTTTAGATCTTTAAAAGCTTTTTCACATTCTTAGGTCGACTGGAAGGTATCCGTCTTTTTCAACACCCTGTAGAAAAGCATGACCTTTTCTACAAATTTAGAGAAGAATTGGGAGAGGGTTATGATTCTTCTAGTGAGATGTTGTACTTCCTTGATGTTATGTGGACTTAGCATCTCTAAGAGGGCCCGTCATTGGTCTAGGTTGGCCTCTATGCCCCTATGACTCAGTATATATCTTAGGAATTTGCCGTTTTGTACTCTGAATGACCATTTGTCTAGCTTAAGGCGCATATTGTATCTCCTTCGCTCGGCGAATGTTTCTTCCAAATCCTTGGTGTGATCATTTTCATTTTTGGTCTTTACAACAATATCATCTATGTATGATTCCATGTTTCTGCCAATTTATTTGGCAAATATTTTGTCCACGAGTCACTGGTATGTGGCTCTAACGTTCTTCAGTCCAAAAGGCATCACCTAATAACAGTAATTTACTCCCCTTGTAATAAAGGTGATTTTTTTTCATCTCTCAAGTTCATTCGTATTTAGTTATACCCTAAATACCAGTCCATGAAACTCAGTACCTAATACCTTGAAGTACCATCAACCAAACAATTAATATTAGGTAAAGGATAAGAGTCTTTGGGGCATACCTTATTGAGGTCAGTGAAGTCCACGTATATCCTCCACTTGCCATTTGATTTTTTACCATGACCACGTTAGAGAGCCAAGTTTGGTATTTCACTTCTTAGATAAAATTGGCTGTAAAGAGTTTGTCTGTTTCTTTTTCCATTACTTACTATTTCTGTGCTACTAGTCTAGCCTCTGGGTCTATATTCAATGAGTGACATATGACGCTTGAGTCGATCCCGGGCATATCTGAGGGGTTCCTCACAAAGAGGTTTGCATTGTCCCGTAGAAGTTTAACCAAAGATTCTTCCAGACTCTAATCTAACATCACACTGATTCAGGTGCATTGACTAGGACTGGATCCCACCTGCACCAGTTTCAAAGATTCTACCTGTTAGGGTCGTTCATGTTCTCTTTCATCTCTGAGGTCAAAATCAGTTTTGATGTCTTCTTCTATGATGAAAGTTTCTCTGGGTCTGAGACTCTAATGGTAGCATTCAGCACGAACAACTCCAATGCATTCATCTCTGAGTGAGAATTCCATAGTTAGGTAGAGAGTGAAAATAATCACGCTGAGTGCATTCAGCGTTGGGTGCCCAAGTATAGCATTATAGGAGCTAGGGATGTCAACAACCAAATACTTGAGCATGACTGCTTTATTGTTTTTGCCTGATCCAAAGATCGTTTTTAGCTTTATGTATCCTATAACTTGTACTAAGTATCCCGTGAAAATGAGTAGTGCCCCATCGTACCTTTTAAGGCAAGTGGAAGGCAATTTGAGTCATTTGTATGCCTTCTAATGGAGAATATTTACGGAGTTTCCCTAATCAACTAGCACTCTCCTGATGATGCATTCTGTTATCTCCATTGTGATCACCATTGGTTCATCTTTGTTTGGGACTCCTATCAGGAGGTACGAGTTGTCGAAGGTGATGGCTATACTACTCGGGATGTAGTGTATATAGTTACCTTGCATTGACCCATGTTATGTGTCAACTTTATTTCTGGGAAAGCCCCCGGAAATGGTATGGATAATTCTTTATCCATCACCCCTTATGTTCTCTAGCCTGCGAGATCGGGAATGTTCACACTCTTGTCTAGGGCATTCGCGTGGTTGTAGTTTTATTGGTCTTGGGGATTCTTTCATTTCTGCCTGATTTCTCATGGTGCCTCTCTTCCTTGGTCAATAAATCTCCCCAGGTATCCTTATCAAATGAGGTGCTTAAATTTGGTTCTTGAGAGACCAACAATCCTATTGATAAGTCTTGAAAAGACTTAATTATTTCACCTTTTATTTAACATAATCCATTAAATATTGTTTAGTTTGGTTTTATTATTTAATAAATTGTTAATAATTCTTATTTTATTTATTTATTTCAAAAGTGTTTAATTTATGCAAGAAAATGATTAAAAATAATAATTAGTTAAGGAATTATGTGTATTTATAAATTCACTAATCCAGCGTACAAACGCTAGACAGCCAGCGTACAAACGCTAGACAGCCAGCATACAAACGCTAGACAGCCAGTGTACAAACGCTAGGCAATTATTTGTTTATATGTGCAGGAACAAGCCATGCTCAAGCTTGAAGGCTGCAAGCTCAAGCGAGAAAGCTCACGCTTAAGCGTGAGTCCAAATTACCATCCACGCTCAAAGCTTCCACAATCACGCTCAAGCGTGACTCCCACAGTGCAGTGAATAACTCAAGCTCGCTCAAGCGCGGGTACCTCATGCTCAAGCGTGAGGGTGGTTATTTAAACACTGTTTTCCCTCCAAAAGAAGCTTTACACCGTTGCTATTTTTATTCGCTTGCTGTACATTACTAATTTAAGTATTGAGTTGTATTTATTTATTTATTTGTAATTATGTAATTAGTTTAGTTAGTTTAACTATTAATTAAGGTTTCTTTGTAATTAATTAAGTTAGTTAGTTAGTTAGATGCCTATATATACTTGTACATATTCTGTAAAAAAAGGGAGAGACAGAACACAGTAGAATACAACACAATTCATTTTCCCATTTTTAATCTCTCTCTAGTTCTTTTCTCTCTCTAAATTCTCTCATCCATGTCTCTCCATATTCCTTCGTCAGAATCCATTTCCATGGGTTACTAAACCCCTAGGGTTGGGATTGCAAAGGTTTTGTAATGAATTCTTGAAAGTGTATTGAGGAAGTCAACTTCTAAATCAAGAGGGGAACAAGCTGAGGAGTGGATTTATTTTGCTGGATTGACAAATCCAGATCTGATGAAGAAACTCACCAGTGAGGAATCATGGTTGAGGCTTAGGTAACTTCTCGCTTCCTAACTAATTCAGGCCTAGCAATTAGGTGAATAGTTAGGGTTCAACGCCCAATTTCGCATTAGATTTCTCTGTTAATTGAACACCTAAGGGATTAGGGTTTAATGCTTAGGAATTAGTGTTATTCACCTAAGGAATTAGGGATTAACCATCTGTGGATTGTCCTCTTGAGTCTGAAGCTTGATTGAACCTTAAATGCATGTCTCTTGATGAAATTGTCAACTGAAGCAATCCTAACCTATCTTCCATTACTTGCATTTCATATTTCGTACTGTCTCTGAAAATACAAAAACATTAGAAATATAAAACAACAAAAACAGAATGAACTCTATCTGCATTGCGTTGGTTCAGCTTGTACTAGTCTAAGATTGAGGTAATTACCACAATCCCTGTGGGAACGATCAAATATATTATAAATTTAACAATTGGTGCGCTTGCCAAAAGAATAAATCCTCTGAGAGCCATACAATAAGTCAATATTAATTCAAGATTTTTCATACCAAGTTAATGGCTCGTAGATTTAGCATCAAGTTAATGGCGCCGTTACCGGGGATTGTTGAGTAATATCAACAATCCTTGGACCGATACTAGACTGAACCGTTTAATTTTGTTTTGTATTTTAGTAAGTAGTTTGATTCTTGTTTTTAGTATAACAGTAGTTTTTGTGTAGCTGTAGCAGTAGCTTCAATTTTGTTTGTGTTTCATATTTGGTGTATGCAGTCAAGGAACATAGGAGAGCCTTTCTTCTTTGATCCTAATATTGATTTGTTAGAGCGTAAGCTTAGAAAGGAGAAAAAGCAAAAAGAGTAGAAAGAGATGGAACAGAGGAGAGTTACACTTGGTGACTACTCCAGGCCTACTAAAGAAGGATCGCAATCTAGCATCCTTAGGCCTCCGATTGCAGCCAATTATTTTGAACTTAAACCGACTTTACTGCAGTTGGTTAGAAATGATCAATTCAGAGGAAGTGAGGTTGAGGATCCAAATTTGCATCTAGCAATCTTCCTCCAAATTTGTGATACTCTAAAAATAAATGGAGTCCCTGAAGAAGTAATTAGACTGAGATTATTTCTTTTTTCTTTAAGGGACAGAGCAAAAGCTTGGTTACAGAGCCAACCAAGAGGTAGTATCTCTACTTGGGAGGATTTACAAAGAAAATTTCTGATTAAGTATTTCCCTCCTTCCAAGTATGCTAAGTTGCGTACTGAAATCACTTGTTTCCAACAAAGAGAGGGTGAATCTCTAATGGAAGCATAGGATAGATATAAAGAGAGTTTGAGGAAATATCCTCATCATCAAATCACTGATGTGCAGCAAGTTACTATATTCTATAATGGTGTAAGACCAGCAACTAGGGTCTTGATTGATGCCTCAGCTGGAGGTTCATTAACCACTAAAATTGTAGAAGAAGCTATAGAGCTGATAGATGTTATGGCTTCTAATGAATGTCTGGTTAGTGAGAGGAGCCAAATCCCTAAGAGAGGGATACTAGAATTGGAATCATAAGATGCTTATTTGGCTCAAAGTAAGTTGATGACTCAGGCTTTAGAGAAATTAAGTGTACAAATTTCAGAACTTCAAAAGCCTAGTCAAGTTTGTATGATAAGTTGTGGTTTTTATGGTGGAGATCATGAAAATGGAATGTGTGATCCAAATGTGCCTGCTGAGCAAGTGAATTATATGGGGCAGCAACAATTTCAAAGGAATTATCCCTCTAATTCCTTTAATCCTAACTATAGGAATCACCCCAATTTTTTATGGCAGAAAGGTCCACATTTGAATCAGAATATGCCACAAAATCAAACCATAATTAGATCACAACATTCTTCTCCCCCTCTTTCTAAAGAAAAATCAAAACTTGAGAATGTACTGTCTCAGTTCATTCAGGCCAGTTTTAAAAATCCAGAAGCGTCCATTCGAAATTTAGAAAATCAGGTTGGATAGCTATCAAAACAATTAGCTGAGAGACAGTCTGGTAATTTTCCTGGAAATACAGAGGTAAATCCTAGGGAACATTGCAAGGCGATAACCACCAGGAGTGGGAAAGTTCTTATTCCTACACCAAGTCAAGAGAATAGTTTAGAAAAAGATACTAAAAAAGAAAAAGAGCAGGAAAGTGAGCAAGATAATAATAGAATTGAAAATGAAGTAGAAACAGAAACAGAAAAAGAAAAAGAAAAAGAAAAAGAAAATCAAGTCCATCAAAAGAAAAAGAAAAAGGTTGATTTAATCTTGGAGGAAGCTTCTAAGCTAACTCCTGAGAAATTAAAGAATGCTCCATTCCCACATAGATTTAAGAAATAAATAAAGGAGCAAAAGTTTGCTAAGTTTTTAGATGTGTTTAAAAAGCTTCACATAAATATTCCCTTTGTTGAGGCACTGCAGGAGATGCCATCCTATGCTAAATTTTTGAAAGAACTTCTGTCTAAGAAGAGGAAGCTTAAGGGAGATGAGATGATTGCTCTCACTCAAGAGTGCAGTGCAATTATTCAAAAGAAACCCCCTCAAAAGCTGGAAGATCCAGGATCTTTTACAATACCTTGTGCAATAAGGGATGTTCATGTAGGAAGTGCCTTATGTGATCTAGGAGTTAGCATAAAGTTGATGCCTTTATCTTTAATGAAGAAGTTAGGAATTAATGACCTGCAACCAACTCGCATGTCTTTGCAGTTGGCAGATAGGTCCATTAAATATCCTCATGGGATGCTGGAAGATCTATTAGTTAAGGTAGATAAGTTTATCTTCCCAGCAGATTTTGTAGTCTTGGATATGGAAGCTGACAAAGAAATTCCATTGATTCTAGGAAGACCTTTTTTAGCTACAGGTAGAGCTTTAATTGATGTAGAAAAGGGTGAACTCATGCTGAGAGTTCAAGAGGAGCAAGTAACTTTTAATGTATTCAATGCTATGAAACATCTAGCTGAGAAGATGGATTATTTTATGATTGAAGAAATTAAAAGTTATAAGACTCCTATGCTATTAAAAATGGAAGAAGAGGTTTTACAAGCCTTTTTGGAGGATGATTTTGACTCTGAGACTGAGGAGTTAAATGACTCATATTCTAAATTGCTGAACCTACTTAAAGCATGTGAAGTAGGTGATTTTGAAAATGAAAAGAAAGAAAATTTGAATAATACTGAACTTGAGAAAGGTAAGGAGGTGTTTGAAGAAAAACATGAATTAAAACCTTTGCTTTCTCATTTGAAATATGTGTTTTTAGGAGATGATGAATCACATCCTGTAATCATTAATGCTGATTTAAAAGATAAGGATGTAGAAAAATTGATAGGGGTTTTAAGGAAACATGAGTCTGCTATTGGCTGGAACATTTCTGATTTAAAGGGAATTAGTCCATCCTTTTGTATGCATAAAATCTTAATGGAAGATGACTACTCCCCTGTTGTTCAGCCACAAAGAAGATTAAACCCCATAATGAAAGAAGCGGTAAGGAAAGAGGTGGTTAAACTTCTTGATGCAGGAATTATCTATCCTATCTCAGACAGCGCTTGGATCAGTCCAGTCCAAGTGGTGCCCAAGAAAGGAGGGATGACCACTGTTAAAAATGAAAAGGGTGAAGTCATTGCCACTAGATCAACTACAGGTTAGAGAATGTGTATAGATTATAGAAGGCTTAATGACTCCACTAGAAAAGACCACTTTCCTTTGCCATTTATAGATCAAATGCTTGAAAGGCTCTCAGGTCATGAGTATTACTATTTCCTTGATGGATATTCTGGTTACAACCAAATTGTGGTTGATCCAAAAGATCAATAGAAGACAGCTTTCACCTGTCCCTATGGAATCTTTGCTTATAGGCGCATGCCATTTGGTTTGTGCAATGCACCAGCAACCTTTCAAAGGTGTATACTAGAAATTTTTGGGGACATGATAGAGAAGTTCATTAAAGTATTCATGGATGACTTCTCTGTGTTTGGAAGTAGCTTTGATATATGCCTTAGCAACCTATCTAAGGTGCTAGTGAGATGTCAGGAGACTAATCTTGTCCTTAACTGGGAAAAGTGTCATTTTATAGTTAAAGGAGGGATAGTCCTTGGTCACAAAATCTCTGCTGAGGGTATTCAGGTAGATAGAGCCAAGATTGATATCATTGAAAAACTTCCTCCTCCAATCAATGTGAAAGGAGTGAGGAGTTTCTTAGGATGTGTTGGCTTCTATAGGAGATTTATAAAAGGTTTTTCAAAAATAGCAAAGCCTTTGACTGATTTACTTGTGAAAGATCATGCTTTTGTTTTTGATGAAAACTGTGTCAAGGCTTTTGAAAACTTGAAATAGAGATTGATTCCAGCTCCTATCCTTGCAGCACCTGATTGGTCTTTACCATTTGAACTAATGTGTGATGCAAGTGATTTTACTGTAGGAGCTGTGCTGGGCCAGAAAAAAGAAAAATTAACACATGTCATTTATTATGCTAGCAAAGTATTGAATGAGAATCAAATAAATTACACCACCACTGAAAAAGAAATGCTTGTTGTGGTGTATACATTTGATAAATTCAGAACTTACTTAATTGGTGCTAAGGTCATTGTGTATACAGATCATTCAGTAATTAAGTACTTGCTAGCTAAAAAAGAATCTAAGCCAAGGTTGATCAGGTGGGTTCTTTTATTCCAAGAGTTTGATTTAGAAATAAGAGACAAAAAGGGAGTAGAAAACTCAGTTGCTGATCAATTATCCCGTCTGGAAGGTGAATCTGATTCTATTTTAATTAAAGAGGAATTTCCAGATGAGAGGTTGATGGCAATTATCACAGGGCCATTGTATGCTGATATGGCCAACTTTAAAAGTGCCTTTGTGGTACCTGAAGGTTGGACATCTCAAATGAAGAGAAAATTCTTTCATGACAGTAAAACCTTTCTTTGGGATGATCCATTTCTTTATAAGATAGGAGTAGATGGAATTATCAGGAGATGTGTGCCTGAATCTGAGCAAGAAAGGCTCTTGTGGTATTACCATGACTCCTATTATGGAGGACACCATGGTGCCCCCAGAACAGCAGCAAAAGTTTTGTAAAGTGGCTTTTATTGGCCAACCATTTTTCAGGATGCTAAAGTGTATGTTCAAAGGTGTGATAAGTATCAAAGAAGTGAAGGTCTCTCTGCTAAAGCTGGCATGCCTTTGACAAATATTTTAGTTGTGGAGTTATTTGATGTTTGGTGCATCGACTTTATGGGACCATTCCCAAAGTCATTCTCCAATGAATATATCCTTGTTGCTGTGGATTATGTCTCTAAGTGGGTGGAAGCAATCCCTACCAGAACCAATGATGCACATGTGGTGCTTAGGTTTATAAAGAAAAACATTTTTTCTAGATTTGGAGTCCCTAAAGTCCTTATTAGTGATGAAGGGTCGCACTTTTGTAATAAAATCATGGAAAAAGCCCTGAGACACTATGAGGTACTGCATAAGGTATCTACTCCATATCATCCACAAACTTGTGGACAAGTTGAGCTTTCTAATAGAGAAATTAAAAGAATTTTAGAGAAAGTGGTAGGGAAGTCTAGGAAAGATTGGTCTGTAAGACTAGATGATGTATTGTGGGCCTATAGGACAGCATTTAAAACTCCTATTGGCATGTCTCCTTATCAGTTAGTTTATGGTAAGGCTTGCCATCTTCCTGTGGAGTTAGAACATAAGGCATGGTTGGCCATAAAGCTGTTAAATATGGATTTTGACCAATCTCAGGAAGAGAGAGTCCTAACACTCCATGAACTTGAGGAGTTTAGACTCAATTCTTATCAGAGTGCCTCCATTTATAAAGAGAAAACTAAGAGGTGGCATGATAAGTGGATAAATAGAAAAGAGTTTCAAAAAGATAATAAAGTTTTGTTGTTTAACTCTAGGCTGAGACTCTTTCCAGGAAAACTTAGATCTAAGTGGTCTGGACCTTTTATTGTGAATGAGGTTTTTCCTTATGGTGCAATTGAATTGAAAGACCCAACCACTAATAGAACTTTTAAGGTGAATGGCCAAAGACTTAAACTCTACTTTGGAGGAGAGTTTGATAGGCAGAAAACCTCCATGTTGCTGCAGGCATCTTTTTAGGTGCCAGAAGGTCAAGCTAGTGACCTTAAAGAAGCGCTTTAGGGAGGCAACCCTACATTTTGTTGTTACATTTTGTGTTTTTGTGTTTGAAATAATAAAAGAAAACTAGAATATTTGTGAATAAAGTGTGAATAAATTTGTGAATTTTTGAATAAGGTTTCAGCGTTCATACTCATTCATTCCTTAGTTAGAATTAGAACCAGGTACATGAGTCGCTTGAGCAAATCTATTTGCGCTTAAGCGTGACCTCCTGTTTGTCTAGGCGCTTGAGCGTGATCTTTTCTCGCTTAAGCGTGAATGGTGTCTAATGCCAATTACTTCTGCTCGCTCAAGAGAGTACACTGTGAGCTTAAGCGAATGCATCCATTTCTCTCATTTCGCTCAAGCGAAACACTTTGTGCTTAAGCAAATTTAATACAGAATGCAATTTGCTAAAGATTTGTCTTCTCGCTCAAGCGAAACTAATTAAGCTTAAGCGAGAAGCTCCTGTTGTTGTCTCACGCTTAAGCAAAAGCTTATTAAGCTTGAGCGTGATTGATGATTTCCTCCTGACGCTTGAGCGTGTCCTGTGTCGCTTGAGTGAATCATCCTCTGTTGCATACCACGCTTTGAGCGTGCCTTGTTTATAAGTGCCACGCTTAAGCGCCTCAATCCCACGCTTGAGCGTGATCGGGGCTGAGGTTATACTGTTTCATGTTCTCACTTAAGGGAGCTGCTATGAGCTTGAGCGAGAGTCCCAATTTTGAAGCCATCTATTACTGTGTATTTCACGCACTGAGCGTGATTCAACACGCTTTGAGTGTGACCACTGGTACCTGAAAGAAAATATCCACGCTTGACCCTTTGTGCACCACGCTTTGAGGGTGCCTAGTAGAGAAGTGTCACGCTTAAGCGCCTCAAGCTCTCGCTTGAGCGCGATCGAGAAGAAGGGATGTACTGTTCATTGTTTCGCTCAAGCGTGATGAAGTGAGCTTGAGCGAGAGTGCCATATTGAAGATACCTGATGCTTTTTGTTTGGCGCTTGAGCGTGGTATGACCCGCTTGAGCGAGTCTTATACCTGATGTTTTCTGTGTGATTTAAATTGGTCGTTGGTACGCCAATATTTCAGCGTACTTACGCGTATCTCAGGTAGTGGGTTCAACATTATAAAACCCCCTCAGTATACAAACCCTAACTTTCTATACTAGAAACTTGGGTTTTTAAAGAGGAAAAGGCACAACTTGTAATCCCTGAGAAAGGTACTATCTTTTCACTTCTTTCTTTCAATTCTTAGTTACATGGTTAATGTTTTACTGTTTCATTTGTTATGCAAGTGGCCTCAATACCCAAGATGGGGGGTGAATTGAGTTTTTAAAACTTTGCTTGGAATGCCTTTGAACTTAGTTCTTTTATCACAAGTTTAGAAATTATGCAAGTGAAGTCAAGTATAATGCAAAAGACAATGCAAAACAAGAGATAGATATAGCTGAGATAATTTATCAAACACTTGCTATGCAATGTTCAAAGTTAACTAAATCAAGCAAACTCAAGTATCTAAATCACAATCAATCAATCCAAATCAATTAAGTGCAGTATATAAATGTAAAAGAGTAAGGGAGAAGAGCTTGTAAACCAATTTAACGAGTTCCACCAACCCCGGTGTACGTCTCGCCTTCAAGGAACCCACTTGAAGGATTTCCACTATTGAAGTTTAGAGATTACAAGCTATGAGCAATTGCAGCTTCCTAGTGTCCCACACTCAAGAACTCAATCCTTACTAGCACAAGGGTAACCCACCCAATCTCTCAAACTCTCAATACCCAAAGGTTGAACCCCAATCTTTGTGACCACTCAACCTAGAGTGAAAACCTTTGTGTTTAGTGTAGTGTTTACAAGCAACTAACTCTCTTAATAGAGTGGATAAGCAAATGATAGCTCACACAAATTCTAACTCTCAACAAGAGAGGATATACAAATGAAATCTCAGAATATACAAGAGTGATAACACACTAAGCACAAGAAAGGAATGAAGGATTGATTGCCTCTTGTTGGTTTATTGTTGTGCTTGAGTTCCTCTTGCATTTATAGAGCCATTTCAGAGCTTGGTGAAGTCCCTAGCCGTTGCAAGTTAGTGGGCATCTGAGAAGTGATGGAAATGTGAGCTAGTTTCCCACTAAAAAGTGTTTTCCCATTATCGTAATTGATTACTCATCGAGCTGTAATCGATTACACTTCAAATTTTTCAGTCCAATTTGTGCTGTAATCGATTAGCCCTTTCTGTGTAATCAATTAGTTTTAAGTCAGAATGCTTGTAATCGATTAGATCTTGGCCTGTAATCGATTAGCTATAACCCCTGATGCATTTAATTCAGTTCTTGATCTTGGTAATCGATTAGCACACATGTGTAATCGATTATTGTCGTTCCAGTAGCTTGGTAATCGATTGGCTGAAGTCCTGTAATCGATTAGCATGTATACCTGATATATTTAATTCAATTTTTGATATTGGTAATCGATTAGCATGTTGGTGTAATCGATTAGTTGCAAGTCAGAAGCTCTGTAATCAATTGCCTGAGGTCTTGTAATCGATTGTATGTGAAACAGAAGCTATCTAATCGATTAGCTTATACTCCCTAATCGATTAGCTACGTAGTTTTTCTGGGTCTGATTCTAAGTCTTTGTTTTTGCAAGAATTTCTTCAAGAGTCCTTTGTCATTATCAAAATCCTTGAACCTGTAGTCATATTCAAACACATTCTCCCCCTTTTTGATGATGACAACCATGTTTATCTCTTGAGGGTTGTTAGTTTAAACAACAAGATTATCTCTAATTTTATCTCTGCAAAAACATTTGAATTCTACATGATCTCTTATCTCTTAACCAGATTTTAAGAATGTGCATGTTATCTCTAAAATGTTATCAGATTTTGCATTTAAACATTATCTCTTTTATCTCTTAAGCAAATAAATCTCCCCCTATCTTTAGGAATCTATTAACCACTTTAAAAAGATTTAACCGCTTAGAGATAATTAATCATTTAGCATAACTATTTTTAGCAGTCAAAACAGATGAACAATTATATGAACAAATATTTCTTCTCCCCTTTTGGAATCATCAAAAATAATAAAGCAAATAAGGCTTATAATGAAAGACAAATTTTATTCAATTGAAATTAAGGGGAAATTACATCAAAGGAAACTTTACAGAATTAAGAAAATGCAGAACACAAAACACATTCACCAAAAACATGAAAAACGAATTTAGTTATCCGGATTAAAAAATTGAAGCTCGAAAATTTGGTGTGAGAGTTCCTCATAGCGTTGTTGCATCAGCTCAAAGTGCTGCTGCTCAGTCATGGAAAACTCTTGAAGAGAGTTTTCAATGCGGTCGAAGCGGCGGTCAAGGTGAGCGTAGAGAGATGTAAATGGATCAGCGGGGGCTTCTGGTGCAGCTTGTGGTTCAGGAGGAGGGACTGGCTCATCAGCAGCAGGAGCTTCAAAGGGAATGTTGGCATGATAGCCTTCCATCCTTGAATACCATGCTCCGTGTAGAAAAACGATGCCCATTTTTGTGAGGTGATGAGTGCCAATGCAGGCCTTGGGAGGCACTTTTTCAGATAACTCACCAGCCAAATCAACTCCTACATCTTTGAAAAGTTTGGTAAGTAAGATGGCATAGGGGAGCTTTTGTTGGTTTTTGGCTTGGTGCATGTGAAGCTTGAGCATTTGAACCCAGTTAACCTCCTTGTGGTTGTGCATTGCCCACATTAGGAGAACATCATCTTCTTCTACCAACGCATAATTCCCACCGCGAGGAAACAAAATTTTTACTAGGAAAAAATGAAGAAGACGGTTGTTCATGGTAAGGTGACCTACTAATTTATGGTTGCTCCTTAGGCGGTTAGCTTTCCATAGCGATTGACGTGCGGCAATGGGATTGAATGCCTATTCATCCTTGGGTTCTTCTCCAGCAAACTCAGCATCATTTAGTGGAAGAAGGGAAATATGTGCCAATTGAGCATCTATGAGTTTTATGGTCACATTCTTGACCTTGGACTCAAGCAACCCATTAACCAACTTTAGGTTGTAATAGAAGACTCAAACAAGCTCAGGATAGTACAACTCTTCCTTGAGGGTGAGAAAAGGCAAAAGCTCATAGTGGTGGAGGATTTGGGTGAAGGTGAAGCTTGGGTGGTTGAAGATTTCCTCATTGATGAAGTGGGGAGAGATTATGGCCTTCTCAGAAAAATTTTTGACAAAATTTTAGAGGTCTCTAGGAGAAGAGAAGAACCTAGAGAAGTCTAAGGGGTTGTTAGCTTGGGCCATAGAAGACCTTGCTCTTTTGACAGTGCGGGAGGAAGACATGGGAAAGGAGAGAAGAGAGGCATAGAAGATGAGAGGAGAATGAAAGAGTTCTTGAGAACTTTTGAGAGAGTTAAAGGAGAAGAAGGTAGTGTGAGATGAGAGGGTGAGTAGGTGGGTTTATATAGAAAAAAATAGGTTTAGAAAGGAGTGAAGTGAGCTTAATGAGGGAGGAAGTCGAGCAGACCTCAGGAACCCGCGTTTGACTATTGTAGAACCGATGCTAATCGATTACGAGGCATAAGTAATCGATTAGCTCACTGTTTCTGGGGAATTTGAATCATTTTGTACAGTGTGTAATTGATTAGGGAAGTTGAAAAATCGATTAGTGAAGAAACAGAATCGTCCTAATCGATTAAGAGAGGCTTCTAATCGATTAGTGGAAAGATGAAACGTTTTGGACCTAAAATAGAGGCTTTGTAATCGATTATGGGCCAAGAGGTAATCGATTATGCAAGAAACAGAAGCTTAGTAATCGATTATCTGTCAAGTGGTAATCGATTAGGTGACTTAAAAATTCCCAGATTTTGCAGATTTCATTTCAGAGGACTCGAAATCTATTAAGTTGTTCTTTAGAACATTTCAAACTAAATAAAACATCATCAGAGTCAAGCAATCATCAAAATCATCCATTTATTCAAACACAATTGTTTATATCAAGGATTCCTAATTCTCTTCTAATATGAATGAATTGCTCTTTTGCTAGAGGTTTGGTGAAGATATCTGCTAATTGCTTAGAAGTTTCAACATGTTCAAACACACAATCTCCCTTTAATACATGATCCCTAATGAAATGATGCCGAATCTCAATATGTTTAGTTCTTGAATGCATTACAGGATTCTTTGAAATATTGATAGCACTAGTATTATCGCATTTAAGAGGCACGTGATCTAACATAACTCCAAAGTCTAGAAATTGTTGTCTCATCCAAAGGATTTGAGCACAACAACTACCAGCTGCAACATATTCTACCTCAGCTGTGGATAGTGCAACACTTACTTGTTTCTTGCTATGCCAAGAAACAAGAGAACTACCAAGCAAGTGACATGTTCCACTAGTGCTTTTTCTATCAAGTTTACATCCTGCAAAATCTGAATCAGAATATCCAACTAAAATGTATTCAACCCCTTTGAGGTACCATAGACCAACATTTTAAGTTCCAACAAGATATTTCATTATTCTTTTCACTACAGTTAGGTGTGATTCTTTTGGACATGCTTGGTATCTTGCACACATATCAACAGAAAACATGATGTCCGGCCTACTTGCAGTTAAGTAAAGTAAGGATCCGATTATACCTCTATATTTTGTAAGTTCAACATCCTTACCTTTCTCATCCTTGTCCAAGTAGCATGAAGTGCCCATAGGTGTGGCAATGTTATTTGCCTTGTCCATGTTGAATTTCTTAAGTAATTTCTTGTAGTACTTTGATTGACTAATGAATGTGCCTTCATTAGTTTGCTTGATTTGTAGTCCAAGGAAGAAAGTAAGTTCCCCCATCATGGACATCTCAAATTCTTCCTGCATTAACTTAGCAAACTCCTTGCACATTGACTCATTAGTAGCACCAAAAATTATATCATCAACATATACTTGCACCAATAGTATGTCATTCTTTTTGTGCTTTATGAATAATGTTGTGTCAACCTTGCCTCTTTCAAAGTTGTTTTCTAAAAGGAATTTGCTCAATCTTTCATACCAAGCTCTTGGAGCTTGTTTTAAACCATATAAGGCTTTATTTAGTTTGAAAACATGGTTTGGAAATTGATAGTTTTCAAAACCTGGAGGTTGATCAACATACACTTCCTCTTGAATATAACCATTCAAGAAAGCACTTTTGACATCCATTTGGTACAATTTAAAGTCCCTACAGCATGCAAAGGCTAATAATAGTCTAATGGCTTCTAACCTAGCTACGGGTGCATATGTTTCTTCATAATCAATGCCTTCTTCTTGATTATAACCCTTAGCTACTAGCCTAGCTTTATTCCTAGTAATTATGCCATTCTCATCTAGTTTATTCCTAAACACCCATTTTGTTCCTATTATTTGGTGATCATTGGGTCTTGGCACTAATTCCCAAACTTCATTTCTTTCAAATTGATTTAATTCTTCTTGCATGGCCAACATCCAATGTTCATCAATAATAGTTTCATCAATGCATTTGGGTTCTATTTGTGATACAAAGGCTGAATGATTACATGCATTTCTAATAGCGTTTTGAGTACTTACACCTTTTGTTATTTCACCTATGATATTATCCAAGGGGTGATTCTTTAAGGTGATCCATTCCTTTTGTTGAGGTTCTTCATTTTGTGTTGTATCTCCTTCATCTTTATTTCCTTCTTCATCTTCCAAGTTCATTTCTTGGAAGGTACCTACAAGATCATCAATTTCCTTTCTCGGAGAATTTTGGTTAAGTTTATCAAATTTGACATGTATAGATTCTTCAATTGTACATGTTCGTTTGTTAAAGAGTCGATATGCTTTACTAGTAGATGAATAACCTAAGAATATTACTTCATCAGATTTTGCATCAAATTTGCTGAGATTTTCCTTTCCATTGTTTAAAACAAAGCATTTGCATCCAAATATGTGAAAATAAGAGATATTTGGTTTTCTTCCTTTATAAAGTTCATAGGGGGTTTTCTTTAATATAGGCCTTATCAAACATCGGTTCATAACATGGCAAGCGGTATTTACCGCATCGGCCCAAAAATGTTTTGAGATGTTACTTTCACTTATCATAGTTCTTGCGAGCTCCACTAAAGATCGATTTTTCCTTTCAACTATTCCATTTTGTTGTGGAGTTCTTGGAGCCGAAAAATTATGATCAATGCCAAGTTTTTCACAAAACTTTTCAAACAATTGGTTTTCAAATTCTCCCCCATGATCAGTTTGAATGGATGCTATTTTCAAATTTTGTTCGTTTTGGATGATCTTGGCAAGTTTCTTAAATGCATGATATGCTTCATGTTTATGAGTAAGAAACAGAGTCCATGTATATCTAGAATAATCATCCACAATCACAAGACCATAATAATTTCCACCAAAACTTTTAATTTTTGAAGGTCCAAATAAATCCATATTTAAAAGCTGTAAAGGTCTATTTGTTGAAACAACATTTTTCGCTTGAAAAAAAACCTTTACTTGTTTTCCCTTTTGACATGCATCATAGAATTTATTTTCAAACTTCAATTTTGGTAAACTAATTACTAAATCTTTTGAAACGAGTTTATTCAAATGGTCTATATGAATGTGAGCAATTCTTCTATGCCATAGCCATGATCCATCCTCTTTAGTTATGAAGCATTGCACATCATTTGAAGCAAGACAAACAAGATTAATCATATAAATATTGTCAACTCTTTGACCAACGAATTTTATTTCCTTGTTTAGCTTATTTTTAATTATGCAACCATTTGATTCAAAAACAATTTTATAGCCTTTGTCACATAATTGACTAATACTAAGCAAGTTATGTTTAAGTCCTTTAACATATAATACATCGTTTATAGAAGTAGAAGAGTTTTTACCGACATTTCTGATTCCTAGTATTCTTCCCTTTGTGTTATCTCCATAAGTAACGAATCCCTTATTTCGTGGAGTAAATGATATGAACTTACTTTTGTCTCCCGTCATGTGCTTTGAACACCCACTATCCAAATACCAATGGGTGTTGCTTGCCTTGAAGCATACCTACAAAACAAGATTAATTTAGAGAACTAGGTACCCATTGTATGTTGGGTCCTTTAATGTTAGCTTATGGTAATGTTCCTTTAGGAACCCATACTTTTCTCACAACCTTTGGTCCTAGCTTTCTAACATTACAGTTAGATGCATTATGTCCTTTAAAGCCACAATAGTTACATTTCATGAAAGGTGTAGATGATTTACTAGGTGGTACAAAGAAACTCTTGTAATGTTTTTCTTTCTTGCTAGCATGTGATCCTTGATTATATCCTAATCCGGTTTTATTAAACATGCAACGTTGTTTTCTAAGAAGTGCATCTAAATTATCCCTACCATTAGTGAATCTCTCTAAGGTCTTGTTTAAGTCTAGGACCTTCTCTTCTAGATCAATGCATTTCTTAGCAAATTGACAAGGTTTACTCTTAGAGCATGCTTGGACATTTTCTAACTCTTCTTTCAAACATTCATTTTCTTTGCAAACTTCCATGAGATGCATTTCTAGAGTATCATTTGTTTTTCTAGACAATTTAAGCCTATTAGAGACTTTTGTAAATTTATCATACAATTCATTAAAGGCATCAAACAATTCTTCTTTATCTAGGTCATGGAGACTTACCTCTTTTTCCTCTTCAGAGTGATTGGCCGTTAAACAGAGATTTGCTTCTTCATTGTCTGAATCATCGGAGCTACTTACATCATTTTCATCCCATGCGATGTAAGCTCTTCTTCTTCCTCTTTTCTCCTTGCCTTTCTTCTTGAGATTTGGGCAATCCGCCTTGAAGTTCCCTTCCTTGCCACATTCAAAACAATTAGGTGAAGAAGATGATTCATTAGGAATAGGTCTCTTACCTTGAGGTTTGAAATTCTTTTGGAATCGTTTGTTTTTCATGAACTTTCCGAATCTCTTCACAAACAATCCAAATTCCTCCTCATCATCAAGGTCACTACAAGATTCTTCTTCATGAGTGGAGGTGGCCTTGAGAGCTAGACCTTTCTTCTTAGAGCCTTTTTCTTTTTCCTCCGCTTGTTTCAAGACTTTTAATTCCTGTTCTTGTTCTTGGAGTTTACCAAACAAAGTGGCAAGAGACATATCATTTATATTGGGAGATTGCTTAATGGCCGTAACAAGAGGTTGTCATTCCCTAGTAAGACATTTTAGAACTTTATGGATAAGTTCCTTGTTAGTATAAGATTTACCAAGTATAATAAGATGATTAATAATCAAAGTAAATCTCTTTTGAAATTCTAAAATAGTTTCATTGGAATTCATTCTAAAACTTTCATATTTACTGGTTAAAGTAATAATCTTAGAGTCCTTAACATCGCTAGTTCCTTCATGAGTTACTTGAAGGGTATCCCACATTTCCTTAGCAGAATTACATGTAATTATTCTAAAAAACTCATCGGGACCTAAGGCTGAAGTGATAAGATTTTTTGCTTTGTAATTGTATTGTACTTTCTTCTCTTCCTCACTAGTCCACTCATCCATAGGTTTTTCAACTTGTTTATCATTAACAGTATGCATAGGTACAAAAGGACCATTTTCAATAGCATTCCCTACTTTCAAATCAATTGATTGCACAAAAATTTTCATTCTTGCTTTCCAAAAAGCGTAGCCCTCACCATTGAAAGCAGGAGGTCTATTTGTGGCACCACCCTCGGGAAAAAGGTTTAGAGAACTTGAGGCCATCTTTTCTCTTGAAGCTGTTAAGCTTGATCTACCAAGAGTCAAGCTCTGATACCACTCGTTATTCAAGTGGCCTCAATACTCAAGAGGGGGGTGAATTGAGTTTTTAAAACTTTGCTTGGAATGCCTTTGAACTTAGTTCTTTTATCACAAGTTTAGAAATTATGCAAGTAAAGTCAAGTATAATGCAAAAGACAATGCAAAACAAGAGATAGATATAGCTGAGATAATTTATCAAACACTTGCTATGCAATGTTCAAAGTTAACTAAATCAAGCAAACTCAAGTATCCAAATCATAATCAATCAATCCAAATCAATTAAGTGCAGTATATAAATGTAAAAGAGTAAGGGAGAAGAGCTTGCAAACCAATTTAACGAGTTCCACCAACCCTGGTGTACGTCTCGCCTTCAAGGAACCCACTTGAAGGATTTCCACTATTGAAGTTTAGAGATTACAAGCTATGAGCAATTGTAGCTTCCTAGTGTCCCACACTCAAGAACTCAATCCTCACTAGCACAAGGGTAACCCACCCAATCTCTCAAACTCTCAATACCCAAAGGTTGAACCCCAACCTTTGTGACCACTCAACCTAGAGTGAAAACCTTTTTTTTTAGTGTAGTGTTTGCAAGCAAGTAACTCTCTTAATTGTGTTTGAATGTGTAAACAGGTTCAAGAATTTTGATAATGACACTCTTGAAGAAATCCTTGCAAAAACAAAGACATGGAATCAGACCTGGAAATACAGCGAAGATAATCGATTAGGAAGACCAGGCTAATCGATTAGGGTCATTCTGTTTTGGAAGCAATTGCATTAGGACACAAGCTAATCGATTACAGCAATTGAGATAATCGATTAAAGAGCTACTGGAGTTAAGCTAATCGACTACAAACATTAAATAATCGATTACCAATATCAAAAATGGCATTAAAGGCATCAGGTATAATGGCTAATCGATTGAGGGAATTTATCCAATCGATTAGAAGGCTGCTGGATTTAAGCTAATCGATTACTATACAAAATAATCGATTACAAAGCTGCGAAGCCAAATTAAATGCATCAGGTATAGTTGCTAATCGATTACAGGCCAATATGTAATCGATTAGATGCCCTCTGTCTTGAAGATAATCGATTACAGCTCGAGGGTGTAATCGATTATGATAGTGGGAAAACACTTTTAAGTGGGAAACCAGCACATATCTCCACCATTTTTCAGAACCCCACTATGTGCAACGGCTAGGAAGAAGAAAGGCACTCCTCAAGCTTTCAAATGGCTCTATAAATTGAAAAGGAACTCAAGCACAAATGACACACCAAGAAGCTACAATTCCTTTGCTCACTCTTGTGCTTTGTAAGCTCTATTCTTGTATATCTTGAGATTTTATTTGTATATCCTCTCTTCTTGAGAGATTAGAAATTGTGTGAGCTATCATTTGCTTATCCACTCTATTAAGAGAGTCATTTCCTTGTAAACACTTCAACAAACACAAAAGATTTTCACTCTAGGTTGAGTGGTCACAAAGGTTGGGGTTCAACCTTTGGGTATTGAGAGTTTGAGAGATTGGGTGGGTTGCCCTTGTGCTAGTGAGGATTGAGTTCTTGAGTGTGGGACACTAGGAAGCTGCAATTGCTCATAGCTTGTATCTCTAAACTTCAATAGTGGAAATCCTCTAAGTGGGTTGCTTAGAGGCGAGACGTACACCGGTGTTGGTGGAACTCGTTATATCGGTTTGCAAGCTCCTCTTCCTTACTCTTTTACTTTCAATTGGTTAATTGGTGTTGATTGATTGTGAATTGCATACTTAAGCTTGTCAAATTTATTATATTTCAAATACTGCCCACTAAGTGTTTGTTAAATTGCTTCAGTAATATTTATCCTTGTGGTGCATTCCATACCTTCTTTAACTTGATTTCACTTGCATATTCTTATAAACTTGGATATAAAAATCAAGTTCAAAGGCATTCCAATCAAAAGTTTTAAAACTCAATTCACCCCCCTTCTTGAGTATTGAGGCCACTTGAACAACAAGTGGTATCAGAGCTTGACTCTTGTTAAATAAAGCTTAACAGCTTCAAGAGACTAGATGGCCTCAAGTTCTCATAACATTTTTCCCGAGGGTGGTGCTACAAACAGACCTCCCGCTTTCAATGGGGAAGGCTATGCATTTTAGAAAGAATGAATGAAAATCTTCATTCAATCCATTGATTTGAGAATTTGGAATGCCATTGAAAATGGTCCTTATATACCAATGCATACTGTTGATAGTAAGAATGTGGAAAAGCCTATAGATGAATGGACCAGTGATGAAGAAAAGAAAGTACAATATGGCTATAAGGCAAAGAATCTAATCACTATGGCATTAGGTCAAGATGAATTCTTTAGAATAATGACTTGTCAAACCGCTAAGGAAATGTGGGATACTCTACAAGTAACTCACGAAGGTACTAACGATGTGAAGGACTCCAAGATTAGTACCTTGACAAGTCAATATGAAAGCTTTAGAATAAACTTAGGAGAAACCATTGTAGATATGCAGAAAAGATTTATTCTTATTATTAATCATCTCATTACTCTTGGCAAAGTTTACACTAACAAAGAACTTGTGCATAAAATTTTAAAAAGTCTTAGCAGGGAATGGCAACCACTTGTCACAGCCATAAAACAATCTCCAAGCATCAATGAGATGTCTCTTGCAACACTCTTTGGAAAATTACAAGAGCAAGAGCAAGAACTAAAAGCATTGAAGCTAGCGGAGGAAGAAGAAAAATCTTCCAAAAAGAAAGGCTTAGCACTCAAAGCCACCTCTATACATGAAGAAGAATCATGCAGTGACATGGATGAAGAAGAGGAATTTGGGCTGTTTGTAAAATGATTCGGAAGATTCATGAAGAACAAAAGATTCCAAAAGAACTTCAAGCCCCAAGGTAAGAAGCCAACTTCAAATGAAATTTCTTCTTCACCTAGTTGTTTCGAATGTGGCAAGGAAGGGCACTTCAAGACCGATTGCCCAAATCTTAAAAAGAAGGGCAAGGATAAACGAGGAAGAAGAAGAGCTTACATCGCTTGGGATGAGAACGATGTAAGTAGCTCCGACGATTCGGAAAATGAGGAAGCAAATCTTTGCTTAATGGCCAATCACCAAGAAGAAGATAATGAGGTAAACCTTCTTGATTTAGATAAGAATGAACTACTAGATGCTTTTGAGGAGTTATATGATAAATTTATAAAAGTGTCTAATAGGCTTAAGTCATCTAGGAAAACTAGTGACACCCTTGAAATGTATCTTATGGAGGTATGTAAAGAAAATGAAAGCTTAAAAGAAGAATTAGAGAATGTTCAAGCATGTTCTAAGGATAAACCATGTGACTTTGCAAAAAGATGCGTGATGTTAGAAACAAAGGTTGTAGATCTAAATAAGACATTAGAAAAGTTCACTAATGGACGAGACAATTTGAATATCTTGCTTGGACAACAAAGATGCATGTTTAATAAAACCGGGCTAGGATATATTCAAGAAAATAGCAATCACAAAAGGGAAAAACACTATAAAAATTTCTTTGTACCACCAAGCAAATCATCTTCACCTTTTATGAAATGTCATCATTGCGGTTTTAAAGGTCATAACTCTTCGAATTGCAATGTTAGAAAATTAGGGCCAAAGGTTATGAAAAAGGTGTGGGTTCCCAAAGGAACATTACCACAAGCTAACCTAAAAGGACCCAACATAAAATGGGTACCTAGTTCTCTAAACTAATCTTGTTTTGTAGGTATGCTTCAAGGCAAGCAACACCCATTGGTACTTGAATAGTGGGTGTTCAAAGCATATGACGGGAGACATAAGCAAGTTTACATCATTCACTCCCAAGAGAAAAGGAAGTGTCACCTACGGAGACAACACCAAAGGAAGAATCCTAGGCATTGGAAATATTGGTAAGAATTCTTCCACATCAATAAGTGACTTGTTGTATGTTGAAGGCCTCAAACATAATCTACTTAGCATAAGTCAATTATGTGACAAAGGATATAGAGTTTTATTTGAATCCAATTGTTGTATAATTGAGAATAAGCTAAACAAAGAGGTCAAATTTGTTGGAAAAAGGATTGATAACATTTACATGATTGATGTGGATAGTTTGTCTATAAATGATGAACAATGCTTCATTTCAAAAGAGGATGAAACTTGGCTATGGCATAGGAGAATAGCTCATATACATGTAGACCATTTGAACAAACTTGTTTCCAAAGAATTAGTAATTGGATTACCAAAGCTTAAGTTTGAAAATAGATTTTGTGATGCATGTCAAAAGGGAAAGCAAGTAAAGGCATCTTTTCAATCCAAAAATATTATTTCCACACAAAGGCCTTTACAACTTTTGCACATGAACTTATTTGGACCATCCAAAATCAAAAGCTTTGGAGGTAATTACTATGGTCTAGTTATTGTAGATGACTATTCTAGATATACATGGACATTGTTTCTTGCTCATAAAAATGAAGCATATCATGCATTCAAGAAACTTGTAAAGATTATCCAAAATGAGCAAAATTCTAAAATTACATCCATTAGAACCGATCATGAGGGAGAATTTGAAAATCAATCTTTTGAAAAGTTTTATGAAAAACATGGTATTAATCACAATTTTTCAGCTCCTAGAACTCCACAACAAAACGGAGTAGTTGAGAGGAAAAATAGATCCTTGGTGGAGCTTGCAAGAACCATGTTAAATGAAAACCATATTGCAAAACACTTTTGGGCTGATGTGGTAAACACCGCTTGTTATGTAATGAATAGATGTTTAATAAGGCCTATTCTAAAGAAAACCCCCTATGAACTTTACAAGGGTAGAAAACCCAACATTTCACACTTTCATATTTTTTGATGTAAATGTTTTGTGCTCAATAATGGAAAGGATAATCTAGGAAAGTTTGATGCCAAATCTGATGAGGCAATCTTCCTAGGGTACTCTCAATCTAGTAAATCTTATCGAATCTTCAACAAACAAACAAACACCATTGAAGAGTCTATTCATGTTAAATTTGATGAAAATAGCCATAACCCTCCGAGAAAGGAAGATGTTGATGATCTTGTAGGTACTCTTCAAGAATTGACCTTAGATGACAAGGAAGGAGAAATCAAAGACACAAATGAAGCCAAACATGAGGAACCACAACAATGGATCACTTTGAAGGATCATCCTCTAGACAAAGTCATAGGTGAAATGACTCAAGGTGTAAGTACTAGAAATGCTATTAGAAATACTTGAAATCACCTAGCATTTGTATCACAAATAGAACCCAAGAACATAAATGAGGCTATTATTGATGAACATTGGATGTTGGCCATGCAAGAAGAGCTAAATCAATTTGAAAGAAATGAAGTTTGGGAGCTCGTGCCAAGACCCAATGATCACCAAATAATAGGAACCAAATAGGTTTTTAGGAATAAACTGGATGAAAATGGAATAATTACTAGAAACAAAGCTAGGCTAGTAGCTAAAGGCTATAATCAAGAAAAAGGCATTGATTATGAAGAGACGTATGCACCCGTAGCTAGATTAGAAGCAATTAGACTACTATTAGCCTTCGCATGCTGTAGGGACTTCAAATTGTACCAAATGGATGTTAAAAGTGCTTTCTTGAATGGATACATTCAAGAGGAAGTATATGTTGATCAACCTCCAGGTTTTGAAAACCATCAATTTCCAAATCATGTTTTCAAATTAAAGAAAGCTTTGTATGGTTTGAAACAAGCTCCAAGAGCTTGGTACGAAAGGTTGAGCAAATTTCTTTTAGAAAATCATTTTGAAAGAGGGAAGGTTGATACAACTTTATTCATAAAGCACAAAAAGAATAACATACTATTGGTACAAGTTTATGTTGATGATATAATATTTGGTGCCACTAATGATTCAATGTGCAAGGAGTTTGCTAAGCTAATGCAGGAAGAATTTGAAATGCCCATGATGGGGGAACTCACTTTCTTCCTCAGACTACAAATCAAGCAAACCAATGAAGGCACATTCATAAATCAATCCAACTACTGCAAAGAACTACTCAGAAAATTCAATATGGATAAAGCAAATGATATAGCCACACCCATGGGTACTTCATTCTATTTGGACAAGGATGAGAAAGGTAAGGATGTTGAACTCACAAAATACAGAGGTATGATAGGATCCTTACTTTACTTAACCACTAGTAGACCGGATATCATGTTTGCTGTGTGTATATATGCTAGATACCAGGCTTGTCCTAAGGAATCACATCTCACTGCAGTAAAAAGGATAATGAAATATTTAGTTGGGACTCAAAATGTTGGTTTATGGTACCCCAAAGGGGCTGAATGTATTTTAGTTGGTTACTCTGATTCAGACTTTGCAGGATGTAAACTTGACAGAAAAAGCACTAGCGGAACATGTCACTTGCTTAGTAGTTCTCTTGTTTCTTGGCATAGCAAGAAACAAGTAAGTGTTGCGCTATCAACAGCTGAGGCAGAATATGTTGCAGCTGGTAGTTGTTGTGCTCAAATCCTTTGGATGAGACAACAACTTCTAGACTTTGGAGTTGTATTGAACCATGTGCCTCTTAAGTGTGATAATACTAGTGCTATCAATATCTCAAAAAATCCTGTAATGCATTCTAGGACTAAACATATTGAGATTAGGCATCATTTCATTAGAGACCATGTATTAAAAGGAGACTGTGTACTTAAGCATGTTGAAACTTCTAGGCAACTGGCAGATATTTTCACCAAACCTTTAGCTAGGGAGCAATTCATCCACATTAGAAGAGAATTAGGAATTCTTGACATGACCAATTATGTTTGAATGATGAAGTATTTTGATAAAAGCACTGTTGTATAGCATGTTTGTATGAATTTGGTATTATCTGTGGCATGATTCTTTAAGACTGCAAACTTCCTTTGAGAAAAATGCATAAAAGTGAATTTTTGACCCATATAATCGATTACTCAGCTCCTCATAATCGATTAACACGTTTCTATTTTGTTGATAATTGATTACCCTTTGATATCTAATCGATTACAATGCTTCTGTTTTAATCTAATCGATTACTTTCTAATCCATAATCGATTACACAGCCTCTGTTTCAGGTATAAAACGTTTCATCTTCTCACTAATCGATTACCATACTGTTGCAATCGATTAGGACGATTCTGTTTCTTCACTAATCGATTATTCCATTTCAATAATCGATTACACACTGCTCGAAACCCTTCAAATTCCCCAGAAACAGTGAGCTAATCGATTACCCATGTCTCGTAATCGATTAGTATCGGTACTGCAGAGTCAAAACGCATGTTTCCAAGGTCTGCTCGAATTCCCCACTCTCTTAACTCATCTCACTCCTTCCTAAACCTAATTTCTATCTATAAATACCCCTCTCTTCACCCTCTCAACTCACACTACCTCCTTCCTCTTTCTCATTCTTAAAAGTTCCCAAGAACTTTTCTCCTCTCCTCATCTTTTTCTACATTCCTTGTCAATGGCTTCCTCCCGCACAGTTAAAAGAGCAAGGTCCTCCATGGCTCAGGCCAACAACCCCCTTGACTTCTCAAGGTTCTTTTCCTCCCCTAGAGACCTCCAACACTTTGTTAAAAATTTTTCTGAGAAAGAAATCATGACTCCCTACTTCACCATTGCGGAAACCTTTGATAACCATAGCCTCACCTTCACCCAATGCCTCCACCACTACAACCTTTTTCCCTTCCTCACCCTCAAGGAAGAAGAATATTATCCTGAACTCATCAGGGTGTTCTACTGCAATCTCAAACTGGTGAATGGGATGGTCGAATCCAAAGTGAAAAACGTGACCATCAAGCTCACCAACGCCCAATTTGTAAAAATCTCTATGCTGCCGCTCAACAATGCAGATTTTGATGGTGGAGAACCAGAAGATGAATGGGGCTTCAATGCTCTAACTGCTCGTCAATCATTGTGGAAGGCTGCTCGCCCCAGGAGCAACCACAAATTGGTAGGACATTTGACCATAAACAACCGTCTCCTACACTTTTTCTTGGTCAAAATGATAGTTCCTCGTGGTGGGAACTATGCCTTGGTGGAAGAGGATGATGTCCTCTTAATGTGGGCGATGTTGAACCACAAGGAAATTAACTGGGTTCAATTGGTCAAGTTTCACATGTGCCACGCAAAAGACCAACAAAAACTTCCATATGGTATTCTCCTTACCAAAATTTTCAAATATTGTGGAGTAGACTTGGCTGGAGAATTATCAGAAAAAGCACCTCCAAGAGCTTGCATTGGCACCCATCACCTCACTAAGATGGGTCTTGTTTTTCTACACGGAGCATGGTACTCACGAATGGAAGGCATTCATGCCAATATTCCCTTTGAAGCTCCTGCTAATGATGAGCCCGTTCCTCCTCCTCCTCCTGCACCTCAAGCCTCTTCATCCGCTCCTGCTGACCCCTTTGCATCACTCTATGCTCATCTTGACCGCCGCTTCGATCGCCTCGAAAACTCCCTTCAAGAGTTCTCAATGACCGAGCAGCAACATTTTGAAATGATGCAACAGCGTTATGAAGAGTTGTCCCATCAAATTTCTGAACTTCGTTTCTTTAATCCGGATAATTAGATCCATTTTTCATGTTTTGGTTTAAGTTGCTTCATTTTTCTTATGCAATTTCCTTCATGTAATTTCCTTCCGTTTTCATTGAATAAAAAAAAATTTCTTCCCTTATATGCCATATTTGCCTTATTATTATTTTTGATGATTCCAAAGGGGGAGAAGAATTCATTGTTCATATCTTGTTAAATCTGAAATAGATTGCCAAATAATTAATATTTTGTCAAGAGATTAATAAATTCCAAAAGATAGGGGGAGACTTAGGAGTTTTTTAGTTGCTTCAAAGCTGTAAGGGATAACCTTTTAAAGAGATAAAGCTGTAGAGGATAACTGCTAAGAGATAAGAGATAATGATTTTGTTATGAGATAAAATGCTGAATGTGATTAAGAGATAATGCAGCAGATATGTTTCTGCAAGAGATAAAATTAGAGATAAGTCTTTTTGTTTAAAACTAACAACCCTCAAGAGATGAACATAGTTGTCATCATCAAAAAGGGGGAGAATGTGTTTGAATGTGTAAACAGGTTCAAGAATTTTGATAATGACACTCTTGAAGAAATCCTTGCAAAAACAAAGACATGGAATCAGACCCGGAAATACAGCGAAGATAATCGATTAGGAAGACCAGGCTAATCGATTAGGGTCATTCTGTTTTGGAAGCAATTGCATCAGGACACAAGCTAATCAATTACAGCAATTGAGATAATCGATTAAAGAGCTACTGGAGTTAAGCTAATCGACTACAAACATTAAATAATCGACTACCAATATCAAAAATGGCATTAAAGGCATCAGGTATAATGGCTAATCGATTGAGGGAATTTATCCAATCGATTAGAAGGCTGCTGGATTTAAGCTAATCGATTACTATACAAAATAATCGATTACAAAGCTGCGAAGCCAAATTAAATGCATCAGGTATAGTTGCTAATCGATTGCAGGCCAATATGTAATCGATTAGATGCCCTCTGTCTTGAAGATAATCGATTACAGCTCGAGGGTGTAATCGATTACGATAGTGGGAAAACACTTATAAGTGGGAAAACACTTTTAAGTGGGAAACCAGCACATATCTCCACCATTTTTCAGAACCCCACTATGTGCAACGGCTAGGAAGAAGAAAGGTACTCCTCAAGCTTTCAAATGGCTCTATAAATTGAAGAGGAACTCAAGCACAAATGACACACCAAGAAGCTACAATTCCTTTGCTCACTCTTGTGCTTTGTAAGCTCTATTCTTGTATATCTTGAGATTTCATTTGTATATCCTCTCTTCTTGAGAGATTAGAAATTGTATGAGCTATCATTTGCTTATCCACTCTATTAAGAGAGTCATTTCCTTGTAAACACTTCAACAAACACAAAAGATTTTCACTCTAGGTTGAGTGGTCACAAAGGTTGGGGTTCAACCTTTGGGTATTGAGAGTTTGAGAGATTGGGTGGGTTGCCCTTGTGCTAGTGAGGATTGAGTTCTTGAGTGTGGGACACTAGGAAGCTGCAATTGCTCATAGCTTGTATCTCTAAACTTCAATAGTGGAAATCCTCTAAGTGGGTTGCTTAGAGGCAAGACGTACACCGGTGTTGGTGGAACTCGTTATATCGGTTTGCAAGCTTCTCTTCCTTACTCTTTTACTTTCAATTGGTTAATTGGTGTTGATTGATTGTGAATTGCATACTTAAGCTTGTCAAATTTGTTATATTTCAAATACTGCCCACCAAGTGTTTGTTAAATTGCTTCAGCAATATTTATCCTTGTGGTGCATTCCATACCTTCTTTAACTTGATTTCACTTGCATATTCTTATAAACTTGGATATAAAAATCAAGTTCAAAGGCATTCCAATCAAAAGTTTTAAAACTCAATTCACCCCCTCTTGAGTATTGAGGTCACTTGAACAACATTAATAGAGTGGATAAGCAAATGATAGCTCACACAAATTCTAACTCTCAACAAGAGAGGATATACAAATGAAATCTCAAAATATACAAGAGTGATAACATACTAAGCACAAGAAAGGAATGAAGGATTGATTGCCTCTTGTTGGTTTATTGTTGTGCTTGAGTTCTTCTTGCATTTATAGAGCCATTTCAGAGCTTGGTGAACTCCCTAGCCGTTGCAAGTTAGTGGGCATCTGAGAAGTGCTGGAAGTGTGAGCTGGTTTCCCACTAAAAAGTGTTTTCCCACTATCGTAATCGATTACTCATCGAGCTGTAATCGATTACACTTCAAATTTTTTAGTCCAGTTTGTGCTGTAATCGATTAGCCCTTTCTGTGTAATCGATTAGTTTCAAGTCAGAATGCTTGTAATCGATTAGATCTTGGCCTGTAATCGATTAGCTATAACCCCTGATGCATTTAATTCAGTTCTTGATCTTGGTAATCGATTAGCACACATGTGTAATCGATTATTGTCGTTCCAGTAGCTTGGTAATCGATTGGCTGAAGTCCTGTAATCGATTAGCATGTATACCTGATATATTTAATTCAATTTTTGATATTGATAATCGATTAGCATGTTGGTGTAATCGATTAGTTGCAAGTCAGAAGCTCTGTAATTGATTGCCTGAGGTCTTGTAATCGATTATATGTGAAACAGAAGCTATCTAATCGATTAGCTTATACTCCCTAATCGATTAGCTACGTAGTTTTTCTGGGTCTGATTCTAAGTCTTTGTTTTTGCGAGAATTTCTTCAAGAGTCCTTTGTCATTATCAAAATCCTTGAACCCGTAGTCATATTCAAACACATCATTGTCAAACTTCTTTCATTGTTCATAACCATTCATCTTATATTTGTTGGTTTGCTGTGATTGTTTGGTTTTTGTACTTATTTTCATTTATACTTTTTAACCACCAATTTTACCACTCACAATGAGAAGAAGGTCACAAAGATTCTTGAAAAAACTTGAAGAAATTATGGAAGTGGAAAATGTGAAGAAAACCCCAAAAGATAAAGGAAAGGGGGTGGTTACTCTTAGTATCTCTGATTCTCCACCACCTAAACCAAGTCAAAGTCTGAGTGAGAGAAATAAATCCCAGGCAATTGAAAGTTTTGATGGGCATAGGTTTAGAGATTTTAAGGCCGCCCAAGATTATGAACAAAAGTTTAAAACCAAAGGAGTAATAAGGGATAGAGCTCTGGTTCTTGAGGGAGAAAAATGTGTTGACCTTAATGTGCAAGCTGCTATGATTGAAAGGGGATGACAGTTCTTTAATGAGAACTTAGGCAATGGTTACCAGGATCTCACTAGAGAATTTTATGCCAATCTAAGAACTCATTCTATGGAGGATAAGTTTCCTTTTTCTTCCTTCTTGAGAGGAGTCACTATTCCTCTAACTAGTAATATTCTGAACAAGCTATTGAAGGTACCTATACTAGAGGAAGAATGATGTCATTATACATGGAAAGTGGATATTTTTCATAGGGCTGAAAATGATAATCTTAGGAAAGAAATATTAGAGGAATGCTGTGAATAAGGAGCTGCATATTTGACAAGGGTCAATGGTGTACCAAAAAGTGTCAGAAAGAATTGTTTGAATCACCTTCCCCTTTTATGGTGCCACTATGTCCTATCATCTTTGCAACCTGTACTGCATGCTACTGAGATTACCATTAAGAGGTTGGTATTGATTTATTGCCTAATGAGAGGTTTATATGTAAATTTGGGTGAGTTGATATTGGAAGAAATGATGAAGAACCTTGAAAAGAATCTTCAACTGTCGTATTGCTCTGTTATCACCTTGCTGGCTCAAAAGAATCAGGCTATGGTGAATTATGCTGAACTGACAAAGGTAAAGCCTGAGAGGATTATGGATAAGCAATGGGTGATAAACCACATTGACAATTTTATGCCTCAAGAGTCTAAGTGTCTAAGGCAACCTCAACTAACATCTTTTGCACCACCACCTCCGACAGGAGCAGGTCCTTCTTCTGATATTTCCATGATAATGCAGGAACCGCAGGTTATGAAGAAGACGCAGTTAGGAACCTTTGATCTGGTCCTGAACCATGATCTCATGCTGAGAAAGATTGCCACCAAATTGAATATGGATCACACTGAAGAAATGGGAGTTCCACCTGATAGAGATTCATGGTTGGCTTCCATTGGATTCACCATTCCCCCTGATGACACACCTTTAGCAGCCGAATTTCCACCTTATCCAGAGCAAGATGATGATGAGTCTATGAGTGAAGAAAGTGAAGAAGAGGATGACTGATCTTTTACTTTGTGTTTATGTTATGTTGTTTCTTTGTAATGACTTTGTTTAAATATTCTCTTCAACAATGTATTTCCTTTTTCAGTTGTAATGGAACTTTATTTCTATGTTAAATTGTTTGTTGTTATTTCTTTTCTCAATTGTATAGTTAAATCCATGCACTCTATTCCAAACAATTTCGCACCGTTCACTGCCATTCAGGTAAAAAGGGAAGTACTCTATCCTTTCATCTTATTAATTGATAAACTATGTTAATTATATTTAATTTAGAATCCATCTTAATAATTTAAAATTTGCTGATTCTCAGGCTTTAATTGGATAATTAATTGATTTTCATTACTTGATTCATGATCCCTGTCCATAACTATTTTTTATTGTTAATTATTTGTTTATTCAGCACGCTAGTTAGCAATCTGAATTTATGATCTTGCATTAAGTTTGGGGACATGATTGGCTGATTACCTGTTATTCTTAGCTTTTGAGCCTTTATTAATTCTTTTCTGAGTGTGCCTGCATTCTTGTTTAGTGAGACAGAATTTGCTTCAGTGCTTGCTAAATGATTATATGTTTGCCAATTAGAAATGATGAAGGCCTTCTTTATTAATTTAGCCAGGGCCAAATTTAGCCATCCTAATTTTATTAATTATCCTTTGACCCAATAATTATATTTTGAGCCTGAGACCCTTTCATTCTTATTATGTACCTAACTTTACAAGCCTATTTATCTAAGAAAAACTAAGTGAATTATCCCTGGATGTTCCATTGATGAATTGTTGAGTCTTACTTGTTGCTAGGGACTAGCAAGTTCTAAGTTTGGGGATGAAGAGTGTTCCTAACAGCAAATAAAGGACACACTCTGACCTTAGTTATAGATGAGTACTTTGAGAAATGAAAGGAAGAACAGTAAAAGTAAAAGAAAAGTGAAAAATCAGCAAAGAAAGAAGGTGCAAAGCACCACAAGAGAAAAAATGGTATTGAAAAAAATTGAAAAAGATAGAAGAAAAGAAGGAAAGAAAGAGTCCAAAGGACTGAAAGAGAAGAGGGTGCAAAGCACCACAAGTAATTGAGTATCCTTTATCTAAAAAGATATAATGAAAAACAAAAGAGCTAGTTAGTAAAGGCATTTAAGTTAAGATTGAGGCAAGGCATCAGTGGCTGTGACGTCCCAAAATTTTTGAATAAATTTTTCACGTTTAAGAATCATTTTTGAAATTTGTAATAAGTCACGTAAAAGTTGATAAATGCGGAATATTATCATGCATACTAGTCGTGAATAATTAAAGTCATGAAACATTTATATAGCGGAAACGATTTAGAAAAATAACAGTACATGATACATTATATTATTACAACCCATTAAATTAAAATAAAGTCAAATTCTAAGCAATAATTCACATAAGCTTCATTCATGGCATCACTCTTCATTCTGCGTAGTATTCACTATAAAAATTAATGTAAGAGTGAGACAGAATATAGAATAAGTATAAAATAAATAAAATTGCACAAACACAATCAACAAGACATAATGATATGATGAATATGCCAAACAAGTTCATTTATATTTAATAAGTCTTTAATTGGTCAAATGATGTCATGCTGGATCCATTTGGTTTGGTGGGAATACTGCAGTAAAAAGTCTCATAGAGACATCAGTAGGAATTTGCATAACCATGAATCCCTACACCCTCATGGCTCCTGCGAAAATATATATATATATATATATATATATATATATAAGTAGGAATTTTGCATAACCATGGATCCCTACACTCCCATGGTTCTCGCGAAAATAAGTATACCAGTAGGAATTTGCACAACCATGGATCCCTACACCCCCATGGTTCCTGTGTAAATAGGGCTTTAACTCATCGTAGAGTAACCCCCCACCAGGGTAGGCAATCATGGAACCCCTAAATTCCATGGTGCGCCCAAATGCTTATGATGCATGAATGCCTTTAATTCTCTTTATCATTTAACATACCATGATATCCATATTTCCAAAACCACTTGGAAAACCACAAGTCCTCAAAGGACACATCACATATAATAATTTTCAGAATCATGGATTTACTATTTCAACAACATATCTCAATAAACCACAAGGCATTCATGTATACAATAATTTAGTCATTCATAATCATTCATGACAAAGATATACATACTGTATGTCATGTATAGGATGTAACATCCTATTTTCATCACAAATAGGAAATAGATATTAATATATCTTTCTTGAGAAATACTTACTATAAGTTAGTTTATTATTATCATTTTTTAAAAATTTTGGTATTTATATTTTTATTATTTATTTTTTTAAAATAATAATAAAAAAAATGAAAATATTTCTGAATGAGAATTTTAAAGTGACTTAATTAGTACTAATTAAGAAAATTATATTAAGAATTTTTAATATCTTTATTATTCATCATTTTTATTTTATGTTCTTATATTTATGTTTTTACATATTTAATATTTAACTCTTATTAGAATTTTAAAGTAAACTTTTGAAGGAATTAGACTATGGTTCTTTTGAACTTTTTGATCTACATAATATTTATGATTTTTTGGAAATTTTTGAAATTTTTGAATTAATTTAATAAAATAATATATTTTAAATAATTTTAAATTCATATAAAGTTGCTTAAAATTAAAAATATTTACAAGAATGTAAAGTTAAATTATAAGAAAATTTTCTAAAATCCATTTCAAGTAGACTTATCTAAAAATTATCGGTTTGAGAAAAATCTTGATTTTTTCTAATCGTTAAAAAATTAGAAACGTATCAATAAATTTTTATTAACAGAAAATTTTAGATTTTTAAAATTTCAGCTTTATATTACTTATTATAAAATTAGTGAGGACTGATATAATATCGCTAAATTTCAAAAAGGACTCATTTTGAATATTTAAAATATACCGAGTGAAGGGTTACTATTTGACTTAATAATTTTGCCGACAGTTACTATGTAAAACACTGTGCATGTATGAAATTTTCAAAAGATGCACAGTAACCAGGAATAAAAAATTCAAAAATGCATAGTACTTTTATATTAAAATAATGGAATGCATAATAAATTTTTTTCCTATAAATACCGAAGGATTTCTTCTTTAGAATTCACAATTTCAGATTAAGTTTTCTTAATATAGTAGTGCTAGTGAGATAGTGGTGGAAGTGAGAGAGAGAAATAATTTTTTTTGGAAGAAGGTTCGGCTAAAATTCTAAGGTACGAATACCTCACTTTTATATTTTTTGGGTTATTTTCATATCGTTTTTAGAAATCTGTTATTATACTAGAAATAATATTATTTTAAGTTACTATTCTGTATAGTAAAATACTATTTCAATAGTAAATTACTATTTCAATAGTAAATTACTATTCAAATAGTAAATTACTATTTACTATTACCATTTACCTTTACTGTTACTATTTACCTTTACTATTCACGTTTTACTATTTACTGTTACTATTCACGTTTTACTATTTACCGTTACTATTCATGTTTTACTATTTACTGTTACTATTCACGATTTACTATTTACTATTACTATTCACGTTTTACTATTTACTATTACTATTTACTGTTACTATTCACTATTCACTATTCAACATTTACCATTTTTATTTTAAGTAGTAATCTTACTTTTCATCTTGTAATTATATTAAAATGAAATTGGTATGTTTTAGAACTCGGAGACGAGGCGCGCACGGATTTTCAATAACGAATCGGTATACAAGAGGTAAGGGGAGTGAGATAAGAATATAATATAAAAGACATAAGAATAATGGGAGGAGTCCCCTACTCCTTTTAAATTTAATATATTATTATTTTAAAGTAATAACTTCTCAACTTAAAATTTATAATAAATTTAATATATTGTGTAACTTATTCTGAAATATCTATGCATGGATCTGAATTATTATAACTTATACGGACTGGACTAAACCTATGCAAGGACTTGGACTTTTATATCCTATATGGATCGAACTAAACCTATGCAAGGATTTGGACTATTATGACCTGTCTAGACTGAACTATACCTATGCGAAGACTGGATTATATATGGACTTATATAGACCTGTGCGAGGAATGGACTATAAGGACTCAAAATCAAATCTACTAATTTAAATAACCATTAAAAATTTGAATTATATTTATAAGCGATATTTAGTTGATTTGACTTGATTATAATTAATTATATTTAATTTTGATTAATGATATTGTGATATTAGACTATGATTAATAATATGTAATTATGATTGATGATATTTGATTGTGATTGATGAGATTACTATACTTGATTGTGGTTGATGACCTTGTGATATGAAGTTTGAGCATATAGCAAGCATGACGGAAAGTTAAAACTCAGTAAGAATTTTCTTACCTTACTCTTTAAATTTTTATTCCAAGAGAAAGTATTTTATAATTATTTTAGTCTTTTATTTCTTCTTAGAAATAATTTTTATTAACTTTATTTTTAATCTCTATAATAAAATATAGTATTAGAAAGAAGCTATTTTATGAAAATCAGAGGTTGAGATAATTAATTTTTAAATTAAAGAAAACTTTTATAGTTTTAAGTATTCTTAATTAATGATTTTAAATTATTTTCTTTAGAAATTAGAAGTTTAAAGTAAATTATTTTGGTTTTCCTCAACGAAATAACTAAAGAATATTTTGTGGAGATTTCAAAACCCAATCTAGTTAAGATTTAAATTGAGAAAGATTATGTAAATATATGAAGATTTTTAAGAGAGTTTTGAGATATTTAAGGCTTGGAAACTCAATTTTGGTAAGATCTGAATTTGAAGACTGTACTAAATTATTTCAGTATAACAGAAGTTCAAAGAAGAACTTATAGAAATGTACAGTTTATTGTGATGATTTTGTGAACCTTTATGGTATTTAATAATTGAGTTTCTAAAAGCCTTAACCAACTAAATATGCGAGTAGTTCATACATCATGAATCATTAAAGAGAAATGAGATGTGATATTGCCTGGGGACAGATTATAGAAACTGAGGATACATTAGAGGAGGCTTAATTGTGAGCCTTGGGATGAGAGAGTGTGAAAGGGTGCTTCAGGTGGCCTGGGGTCGCTCCCTAGTCGGGTACTTTCACAATAAAAACTTTCTCAGTCTGACTAGTCTCTAAGTGTTTCCACGCCAGTTGAGCTGTTCATATGCCATGAAGGCATTTATGTTATTATTATCCAGAATTTATGAAGCAGTGTAAACTCCTGGTTGGCCTAGTGCAAACTAAAACTTTAAGGGCCCACATGCATAAACTGAATGAGATAGTAGCATAAGCATTACATAATATTCATGTGATTGTGACATTCTATATGGATGGTTATGAATGAAAATATAAGTGTTATGTATGTGGAAACCCTATATTCATAATTGATTGTATATGAGATTATGACTGATATTACTATATTAGTTTGTGAAAACCCTTATGCTTATGTCTTATCTGTAATATATTATATTTTGTTTCTCACTCCTTCTTGTTTGAATTTTTGTGTCCAAAATATATGTTATATGATATATAGCTAGCAGTCCAAGATGGAAGGATATGTAATTACAAGAGGATAAAGTGGTCTCATCCTCAATCGATTAGATGAAGAGATATGACAAGAGTAGGATTCAAAAACTCGATGGTTCAAGGACTAGGAAATGATTGTTCACATTTGTAGTAGAGGTATAGTTTAGTTTTATTTTGCCTTATTACAATATCAAGTAGATAATTGTAACAAGGTAAAGGTTAAACTTTGATAAACTCTTTCATTCGGATATAATATTGTAATGATTTATCATTTATAATTTCTATAAATTATTTTGTCATTATGGACAAATATTGAAAGATAATTTTTTTTACTTTCAATATTCAAAGGAAATCAGATGTATATACGTCCTTGTATACACGAGATAAAGAGTGATAAATATGTATATCTTTCAAAAAGTTTTTTTTTAAAAGTAAGAAGAATACATATATATCTCGTGTATATAAGGGGGTGTTACATAGGACACTCAATAACATCCATAGTTTCTCAATAATTCAATAATAAATCATTACTCATATGGAAAATATCATTTTCATCCATAAAAGCCATTATGAGTAAATTTCAGAATTTTTCAACAGCAACATATGTTAGTAAAACAGCCATAACATGAGCAAATCAATTCCTTTTTAAGTGATTCTACTTTCTGTAGTTCCATAATAGAATTATCTACAACTTTTATGAAGACCATAATTTCAAATTCCAAACAGAAACACCACGTATCCACAGAATACAAAACTACCTCAAAGAGAGTTTTCAAAACGTACATATGTTAGTATTTTCAACGTTTCTGGAGCTACAAAAATAATTTTGGCATGGGACCAGTTCTAAATTACTCATAACACAAATATATAAAACTTTCATGAAGACACCGAACACTAATTCTCACCACAAAATTCCCAGTTTTAAAAATAAAATTTGTATTTCATGTTAACAGATTTTTAGCTTGAACATACTTCAGTATTTTAGGCATAACTAGAGCTACAATTATCCTTTTAACTTGAAACCACTTTCTATAGATCCACAACATAAATATCTATAACTTTTGTGAAGACATCAAAGGCTAACTGTGCATGTATAATTCCCAGAATATTAATATATACACAAAACATAAGATATGTATTTCAAACGGACATACTGTAGTATTTTGGCTATAACTCATGCTATACACATCCAATTCAGTCGGTTCAGGTCTCAAAATTCATATAACAAAAAGTTATACAACTTTGATGAAGAAGTCAAAATTAAATTCACACATTTTCAGCTTCAAAACTGAGCAACAAGATACGAAAATAATACTAGAATCCTAGAACAGCATACAATTCTACCCATTTCATAATTATTCACAACCCTATCCCCTCTTACTTGGATTGAAGATCTTTGGCTGATTGGAAAAGTCCTCCTTACTGTCCTAGCTTCAGCTTGAAGGTGTCTTGATGGAGAAGAAGAATTGAAAGGGAGAAAATTCATTAACTTACTTGTTCTAAGAGTACCGGTCTTAACAAGAGGTGGTGTTAATAATGCAAAGACAAGTGGGGAACAACTTTCTTGTGAGTGGATTTTTAGTGGGCTGTTAGTGGGTTGATTGTGGAAATTATGGAGGTTTAGATAAGAAAGTAAGTTATATTATTGTCCATTTCTGGCCGCCTATATGCTAGAGTGTGCAAGATTGAAGTAGATATATTAAAATATGCATAAGAGGACAAAATTGGTGTCAAAACCTTAATTCTGCCACCGTATGTCGATTGAAATTCTACTCGGTCAGTATCTAAACTGATTGGAAACTGCCAGTAGTGTGAAGAAAAAGGAAATCCGAGTCCCTCTCGCTTAAGCAAAATCCTCACTCGCTTGAACGAGTGTCATACACTACACTGTCAGGGGGAGTTTCGCTCAAGCGAATACCGACTCGCTTGAGCGAGACACATAAGCCTCGCTTGGTAGTTGCCTTTACTCAGAGTTCCAGCGTTGTTCAATCAGTCAGAAAGGAAAAGACTGGGCAGTAGTGATTGAACCTTCATCCCATCACTCGGTTTCCAATCCAAGACCGACCCGTCATCCATTCGGTTTCCACTCAGCAGAATTAATCCAAACCGACTCCTCTTACTCGGTTTTCACGCGGCACAATTGATTCCAAACCGAGTCATTCTTCACTTAGTTTTTCACTCGGCAATATATTCCAAAACCGAGTCAACTCTTAATCAGTCTTTCACTCGGCAACATCACTCAAGTCTGAGTCATCTCAATCAGTTTTTCACTCGGTTAAATCATTCCAGACCGAGTCTTTTCTCACTCGGTAATTTATTTCAAAAACCGACTTCCTTTTCATTTTCTCATGAGTGAAGCTAGTCCAGAATACTTCTAGGCAAACACTTCATAGATTCCACTCGGTGCCATCCCACTCAGAGTCACACTCGGAGATCTTTCATTCGGCAGAGTTACACTCAACTCTGAGATAACCCTCTCGGAATTTCTTTACTCGGAAATAAATTTTCCTTTGTACTTCTCTCGGAAATGAGGCACTCAGTGAACTTTTATTCAGAAATGAAACGTTTGACAATGATTGACTCAAAAACGAGTCAATGGAAAATACTTGACTCGGAAATGAGTCTTTCTGAGGCGTTTGACTCGGAAATAAGTCATTCAGAGATAATTGACTCGGAAATGAGTCATTTGAAGGCATTTGACTCGGTAGTGAGTCACTCCAAGGTGAGTCACTCGGATTCTTTCACCCAGAAGTGGTTCTATCAGTCCCACTTCACTCATAAGTGTCTCTGAGACAAGGACTCCACTCGGAAGAAACCCTCTCGGCCATGTTCCACTCAGAAAACACAACCTTCACTTGGAATTTCTACCTTCACTCGGAATTTTTCTCTTTCACTCGGAACAGAGTCCCTTTTTCACTCGGACAGTTCTTTCTAAGGCATGTTTCACTCGGAAAAAGAATAATATCTCTAAAGGTTTATATAAATTCCATGATTATGTCCAAAAATAGAATTTTTGAAGTATTACAAACCATCCACTGGTGTTTTATTCATTGATTATCACTTACAGACCTTCCATACTTCATAATTTACAAAATAGGACTATTATTAAAAACAGGATGTTACAGTGGCCACATCTTTTAACCCAACATTGACTAGAAAAACAAAAATGGAGCCTGTAGCCTAACCTCATTACAAGCTTAAAAAGCCCTTACTGATCCAATTGTGCTAGCATATTTCATAATGTTTAGAATTGTTGCAAGCCTATGTTGATCTAACAATTATGTAGGTGATGAGTGCATGTTATTGAACCTTATACACTGAGAGAAGAGAGAAACACCAATCCAGTGAGGAAAGTATCACCAGCTTGTTTCCCAAAGAATGTGTGAGTAATTATATTTTCAGAATTTGCGAAAAGAAAGCATGATTGGTATTCAATAATTATGGTATGAACTAAGTTAAGGAAAGGATTGATTGTCTTGAGTAAGTACTGTTATTTAATTAATCTGAGTATTTGCTTGAGGACAAGCAAGTTTTAAGTTTGCGGATGTGATAAGTCTTGAAAAGACTTAATTATTTCACCTTTTATTTAACATAATCCATTAAATATTGTTTAGTTTGGTTTTATTTAATAAATTGTTAATAATTCTTATTTTATTTATTTATTTCAAAAGTGTTTAATTTATGCAAGAAAATGATTAAAAATAATAATTAGTTAAGGAATTATGTGTATTTATAAATTCACTAATCCAGCGTACAAACGCTAGACAGCCAGCGTACAAACGCTAGGCAATTATTTGTTTATATGTACAGGAACAAGCCACGCTCAAGCTTGAAGGCTGCAAGCTCAAGCGAGAAAGCTCACGCTTAAGCGTGAGTCCAAATTACCATCCACGCTCAAAGCTTCCACAATCACGCTCAAGCGTGACTCCTGTAACATCCCTGTTTTTAGTAGCAGTCTTATTTAGTAAAAATTGAAGTTTAGAAGGTTTGTAAGTGGTAATAAGTCAATAAATTCCCTGTAGATGGTCTGTAATGTCGCAAGAATTTCATTTTTATATGTAATTATGGAATTTATATGGACCATTAGTGAAATTATGCAAAAACCGAGTGAAAAAGGGCTCTGTTCCGAGTAACAGAGAGAAATTCCGAGTGAATAATTAGAAATTCCGAGTGAAGGATGGAATTCCAAGTCAGTGTCATGTTTTCCGAGTAAAACATGACTGAGAGGGCTACCACCGAGTGGAGTCCTGACCTGAGAAGCAATTCTGAGTGAAGTGTGTTCAAGAGAACCACTTTTGGGTGAAAATTCCGAGTGAAAACACCCTGGAACGACTTGTTTCCGAGTCAAACCATGCCAAATGCTACCTTTTTCGAATGAAATTTCCCTAATTTCAGTATTCTGAGTGAAGGGACTCAGTCAGAGGTATAACCGAGTGCAATCCGAGTGAATTTGTCCAACTCAGGACCTCCCTAGTGAGGAAGGGGAAAGAACTTCGAGTAGAATATATATAAGTGTTTTATGTTGATTTGATGCCGACTGGAATGTGTTGATGAATTATGTGAGAAGTGTTGATGGATGAAATAGTGTTAAGTTAATGATTCCGAGTAAGTTTATAGTGTTTGGCTTTCTTTTCCGAGTGAAGAACACTTAAATGGATTATGAGAGAAATCCCTTTAGATGAATAAATATTGTGTAGGTTTTGATGAGAGCATTTCCCGAGTGGGGTAGAGTTTGGGTGATAACCCGAGTGAAGCAGTTTATGAATTCCGAGTGGGAAAATCCTCATTACCGAGTGGATGACGAGTCGGTCAGGATTATCTTGTTGAGTGGAAAACCTGAGTACCTTGAGACTGTTTCAAGGAGATTCTACCGAGTGAAATGTTTTCTAAGTGAATCCGAGTGGGCCAACTCTGATTGAGTCACTTCAAGGGAAAAATTAGAATATGCCGAGAGAAGAATGAATAATGCAACTCCGAATGGGGGATGTGTTGTCCAGAAGTACTCTGGAATAATTTCCCTGGTGAAGTAATAAAAGGGAGTCGGTTTTTGAAGTACATTACTGAGTGAGAAAAGACTAGGCTTGGAATGATTTAACCGAGTAAGAACCACCAGAAATGACTCGGATTTGGGATATAATACCGAGTGAAAGGCCAAGCAAGATAGGAGTCGGTGTGGGTATGAATTACCGAGTGAATGATGGGAAAGATGAGTCGGTTTCATGGGAATGCCGAGTGAGGATTGGCTGACTCGCTCAAGCGAGTCGGAATTCGCTTGAGCGAGGAGGAATTTTTGCCTTGCTGACCCTCCTTTCTTCACTTCACTCAGGCCAGCATTGTGCCTCGCTCAAGCAACTCGGAATTCGCTTGAGCGAGATGACCACTGCAGCGACTTCCTTTCATTCCTAATGCTGACTGGTCCACCTGTCCCAATTAAATCCAAAAAGAATTGTCACAGACAGGTCAACCGCAGGGAAAGTGGAACCTTTTTCACTCCACTCGAAGCACCCTTTATATATATTAATATATCCTTTCTATTAATGCAAAGCTGACAGTGAAATGAGTCAAAAGTTGCCACTATCTTCACCTAACCATCACTCACGGGGAAAAGTTGTCTCCCACTTGTCTCCTGCACTATTAAACCAACGCATCTCCAAACCAAACTGTCAGAACCAAAGTAAAGACCCTCTTCCTCTTTCTTCTTCTCCTACGTGCAAACAACTTCCTCCCTCTTAATTCCCTTCCTCTCCCACTCGGAACTGCAGCAGGGACAATGAAGGAAGCTGCCTCAACTCCATTAAAGGTAAGGGGGGTATATTCTCGGGTATTCTGGGAAAATTCGAGTGAAGGAAAGGGTTAAGGAACCTTGTTCTTTACCTTTCCAGGACAGATTCAGTGTTGGGTGAATTAAATGCTTTAATTGTTACTATTTGTATATATATATATATATATATATATATATATATATATGTTACTAAGTGCATATGCTCAGTGTTGGATTGTGAAAAGATATGAACTGTATTGGACTGAAAATACTAAGAATCATGGGTACCTGTATGATTTCCAGTGAAAAATTGTGAATAGAAGATGAATTTAATGATAATAAGCTCTGTTTCTATACCAATCCGACCGGTTCTACATCATTTCAATTGGTTTACATAATAATAATTTCAAATAGATTCTGAATTAAATATCTGTTTTTTATAAACTGACCGGATCATCTAAAAATACATAGTTCCAATCGGATTTTTACCTTACAAGAACAGTTTTCATTCGGACAAAACAGTTTTCACTCGGAAAACATCTTATTTCACCCGGACAGCATCTTCCTAGTCTGATTTTACTCGGAAAACTCTTCCTCAAACATATTTCACTCGGAAATCATTTTAACTTCACTGAGGAAAACTTCTTTCAGATTGATTCCACTCGGAATCATATTTTATTCCACTCAGAAACTTATTTTCACTCAGAAAAATTCTCCCAGTCGGATTTCACTCAGAATTTAAGTTATTTCACTCAGAAAATCCTTTTTAGTATCTGTTTCACTCGGAAAACACTTCTCAGACTGATTTCACTCGGAAAACATAGTTATTTCACTCAGAGACTTATTTTCACTCGGACTCACAAATATTTTTACTCAGGAAACTCCTTTCATACTGATTCCACTCGGAATCATACTTGATTTCACTCAGAAACTCATTTTCACTCAAAATTATAGTAATTTCACTCAGAAAACTCTGCCACAATCTAATTTTACTCGGAAAACAGTTTAACTTCACTCAGGAAACTCTTTTAGTCTGATTTCACTCGGATTCATGTTCATTTTACCCAGAAATTCATCTCAGCTTGATTTTACTTGGAATCCTACTCATTCCACTCGGAATCCTATTGATTACACTCGGTATCTAACTCATTTTACTCAGAAAATTCATTTTTTAATCGGAAACAGACTTATTTTACTCGGCAAACTCATTTCTACTCGGTATTCAACTTATTTCACTCGGCTAACCCATTTTTCACTCGGTATGTAACTCTTTCTCCTCGGAAAAGCTAGTTTTAACATTTTTACTTGGATTTTTCATCCAGAAACTCCTCTTTACTCCTTTTAGAATTATTGGAGCGTTATAATTTTCATTATTGTTCTTATTTCCATTTATTATCATTACTCTTATTAATATTATACTTATTATTATTATTATTGTTTCTATTAACTAGTATTATTGCTATTGTTTATTATTATTAATTCAGTTATAAGTAATAAAATAAGGAATATATTATCTTACTCTTTATAGTATAATTTTGAACCCAAAATACGACCAATATATTTTCTCGAATAAGATAATAAAATGAAATGCAACGTCTGAACAAATTGATGAGATCCAAGAGCTTGCGAATGAATATTATGAGACTGGAAACACATAGATACCCAAGAATCAAAAGATAAAAAGAATGCATTTCGCATCATGAAAATATTTTGAAAGGAGGAGAAATTCTAGAGCATACACCTGGTACGCTGGAGGACATTCACGTTCGATCCCCATGAGGATCTTGGGAGTACAACTAGAACGGCAACCCAATGGCATCAGAGTCGCGCCTGATAGCCGGGTGAGACGATGCAATTCTAGTGTACTTTGACTAAATGACGGAGTGTAACTATGATCGTAGGGATCCAAGTCTCAAAATGAAATATATATTGATGAGAACCATTGAGTTCATTCGTACCCTATGAAAATGAGAGCTTGGGCGGACCCTGATCGCTCTAGAATGGAATGGAGATATTCCAAAGAATGATATGAAGAAAAATTGATTTATTGGGCCCACATGCATCATGAAACTTAACCAGAGATAAATCATAATAAGTCCAACTCATACATTCTATTACAGCATGTTTGATTGTTATAGTTATGAATATGCTAATTGTATGATTTATGTGATATTGTATGTTAACTGGATTATGTCCGCACCGGATTAACCATCAGGGTCTTGGGTTATACTCACCCTTACTGTTGACAATTTTCAGAGGAATTAGGAAATCAAGAACCCGAGTATGAAGAACAGCAATATGCTGAACCAAATGAGAGCATTCCTTAAATATAATATAAGTAGTTGAATATTTATGGAGGACTGTATAATATTTAAGGGTGCCTGCGTGCCCCATTCTGTTAAGAGTACAATTACTTACAGTTTGTGAATGATTATGTGAATTATATACTATTTGCTTCCACTGATCTGTCATCTTATTAAAAAAAATATTAACTTTTTATGAAAACTTGTGACCTCTCAGTTAAATAGGATGATCCTATAGAATGGGTTGTCTTATCTAACCGAGGGTGTTACAACTCCCACAGTGCAGTGAATAACTCAAGCTCGCTCAAGCGTGGGTACCTCACGCTCAAGCGTGGGTACCTCACGCTCAAGCGTGGGTACCTCACGCTCAAGCGTGAGGGTGGTTATTTAAACACTGTTTTCCCTCCAAAAGAAGCTCTGCATCGTTGCTGTTTTTATTCACTTGTTGTACATTACTAATTTAAGTATTGAGTTATATTTATTTATTTATTTGTAATTATGTAATTAGTTTAGTTAGTTTAACTATTAATTAAGGTTTCTTTGTAATTAATTAAGTTAGTTAGTTAGTTAGATACCTATATATACTTGTACATATTTTGTAAAAAAAAGGGAGAGACAGAACACAGTAGAATACAACACAATTCATTTTCCCATTTTCAATCTCTCTCTAGTTCTTTTCTCTTTCTAAATTCTCTCATCCATATCTCTCCATATTCCTTCGTCAGAATCCATTTCCATGGGTTTCTAAACCCCTAGGGTTGGGATTGCGAAGGTTTTGCAATGAATTCTTGAAAGTGTATTGAGGAAGTCAACTTCTAAATCAAGAGGAGAACAAGCTGAGGAGTGGATCTATTTTGCTGGATTGACAAATCCAGATCTGATGAAGAAACTCACCAGTGAGGAATCATGGTTGAGGCTTAGGTAACTTCTCGCTTCCTAACTAATTCAGGCCTAGCAATTAGGTGAATAGTTAGGGTTCAATGCCCAATTTTGCATTAGATTTCTCTGTTAATTGAACACCTAAGGGATTAGGGTTTAATGCTTAGGAATTAGTGTTATTCACCTAAGGAATTAGGGATTAACCATCTGTGGATTGTCCTCTTGAGTCTGAAGCTTGATTGAACCTTAAATGCATGTTTCTTGATAAAATTGTCAGCTGAAGCAATCCTAACCTATCTTCCATTACTTGCATTTCATCTTTCATATTGTCTCTGAAAATACAAAAACATTAGAAATATAAAACAACAAAAACAGAATGAACTCTATCTGCATTGCGTTGGTTCAGCTTGTACTAGTCTAAGATTGCGGTAATTACCATAATCCCTGTGGGAACGATCAAATATATTACAAATTTAACGATTGGTGCGCTTGCCAAAAGAATAAATCCTCTGAGAGCCATACAATAAGTCAATATTAATTCAAGATTTTTCACACCAAGTTAATGGCTCGGAGATTTAGCATCACCTATGTGTTATGGCCAAAAGTCTTATGAAACCCACAAAATTTCATCCTATCAGAACCTTTTGCCTGCTCCGTGGAAGGGGTAAGTTTGAGTAGCTCAATGTTGTAAACTTCGTACATGATTCTGTCTCGCCTATTATTTAAAAGGGTGATTGTGTTATATTTTGGGTTGGGGTAGGCTGCATGTCTTGGTTCTTTGTTTGATTGGGGGATCCTCTTCCATGGCTCCACTCGCGTGACCTCCTGCTCGGAGTTTCCTACCCGATCAACCTTTCATTCCTCCATGTTCATGTGTATCATGTTGCTCTCTGTCTAAAATCATCTATATTAAGAAAGGGTTCTTAGCTAATGACTTATAGAATTTACTTGGGCGTAACCCTGTTTGGATTGCATTCAAGGCTAGTTCCGAGCTTAGGTCTTGGATCTGTATGACTTATTCGTTAAAATGGCCCATGAATTGTTTGGGTGTCTCTCTCCTACCCTGTTTTAGATTGACTAAACTGTGTAAGGTCTATTGGACCGTTGGGCTAGAAGCAAATTGGGTGAGGAATTTCTTTATCAATTCTACAAAATATGACATATTTCTCGAGTGAATAATAAGAACCAGAGAAGAGCGGACTTGGTAAGGGTTGTGGTGAAGGTTCTCTATAGCAGGGTATTAGATGCCCCTGAAATGAGTAAGTTGGTTATGAACTTAGTGAGATGTTCTTCTGGGTCTCCTCTCCCATCATAATTTCTATTGTAAGGGGCTTGTAATGCAATGGTGTAAAGGCTGCCATTATATCCTCCATGAATAGGTGTGTGAAGTAGGGGACTGGGGGTTCTAGTTTGTCTTTCTTTAGCTCTGTAGCCTAGGTATTTTGATAACTGGGGACTTCCCTCTCCTCCGATTGGTGGTATCTCAAGTTTTCATTTTCTTTTCTCAATTCCTCTACCGTGTGCTATAATGTTTTGACAGAAGCCAAAACTTCTTCCAACTGGTCGTCCCTGTATTTGCATGTGGTAAACAGATTTTGATAATGACAAATGCACATGAACTAGAAAGGCTTCACAATATCAAAAACAAATGCAAAGAAACAACAAGAACTCACAAGGAAAATTCCATGACTAGATCAAGAAACTATGAAGGATGTGGCTCCAAATGATCAAACACTAAAAAGGGAAATTCATGGAGATAAAGGAAAGGATCCATGAAGCAAATGAATTAGGAAAGCATCAAAAATCATGGAAAATCAAAAACAGCAACGCATGAATCGATTCATGAAAAGCATGAATCAATTCATAGGCCTGGAAGTCCCAAAAACACAAAACAGCAAAGCATGAATCTATTCACACCCATCATGAATCGATTCACACGAGTTCAAATTTTAAAATGCCCAAAACAGAATGTTATGAATCGATTCGTAAATGCATGAATCGATTCACATAGTGGGAAACATCACTAAAAAGACAGATTTAAGTGGGAAACAACCCAAAACCCACTATACGTAGAGACAAGATGGAACCATTATTTGCAACGGCTAGGAGGACCTTGGAACAGCTTCTAGGCTCTATAAATTGTATTCTAACTCAGGCATAATATATAACAATAAGAGGTAATCTTCCATCATCTTCATCTTGTGCTTAGTGAGTTCATATCTTTATATATTCTGAAATCTTGAGATTTAACTTGTATATCCTCTCTTGTTGAGAGTTAGAAATTTAAGAGAGCATTCACTTATGTATCTACTCTATTTAGAGAGTTCATATCTTATAAACACTACCAAACACAAAAGCTTTTCACTCTAGGTTGAGTGGTCACAAAGGTTGGGGTTCAACCTTTGGGTATTGAGAGTTTGAGAGATTGCGTGGGTTACCCTTGTGCTAGTGAAGATTGAGTTCTTAAGTGTGGGACACTAGGAAGCTGCAATTGCTCATAGCTTTTAATCTCTAAACTTCAATAGTAGAAATCCTTCAAGTGGGTTGCTTGAAGGCGAGACGTGTAACACCCTCGGTTAGATAAGACAAATCCTTCTGTAGGTTCATCCCATTTAACTGAGAGTGTTAACAGTTTTTAGAAAAAGTGAATATTTTTTTTAAAAAATAAATACGTGGCAAATCAGCGGAAGTAATATTGTATATATCACATAGTCATTCACAAACTGTAAATAATTGTACTCTTAACAGAATGGGGCACGCAGGCACCCTTAAATATCATACAGTCATCCGGTGTCTGATTATAAATATTCTATCCTTAATGATTATTCTCAATGGGTTCAGCGTATTGCTGATCTTCACACTCGGGTTCTTGAGTTTCTAATTCCTCTGAAAAATGTTCAACAGTAAGGGTGAGTATAACCCAAGACCCTGATTGGTTCATCCGATGCGGACATAATCCAGTTAACATACAATGTCACATAGATCATACATTTAGCATATTTATAACAATCAAGCATGTTGTCATCACATAATCGTATATTTAGCATGTTCATAATTATAAAAATCAAGCATATTATCATGAAATAAATCATACATATAACATATTCATAATTATAACAATCAAATATGCTGTAATGAATGCATGAGTTTGGATTTATTATGATTTATCTTTGGTTAAGTCTCATGATGCATGTGGGCCCAATAAATCAATCCATCATCATCCTTTCATACTTTGGATTCCATCCTGCTCAAGTTATTTCTTAGGCACAACGTTTCCATTCTAGAGCGATCGGAGCTCACCAAGTCCCCGTTCTTTTATCATATGGTACGAATGAACTCACAGGTTCTCGTTATTATATATATCATTTCATCTTGGGACTTGGCTCTTCACGGTCATAGATACATCCCGTCATTTAGTTGAAGTACACTAGAATTGCATCGTCTCACCCGGCTATCAGGCGCGACTCTGATGCCATTGGGTTGCCGTTCCAGTTGTACTCCCAAGATTCTTCTACTAAGATCGAACGTGAATATCCTCCAGCGTACCAGGTGTATGCTCTAGTTTTTCTTCTTCAAAACACATTTTCATGATGCGAAATGCATTATTCTTATCATTAGATCCCTGGGTATCTTATGTGTTTCCAGTCTCATCATATCATTTAATCCTTGTAAGATATTCGTTTATTAATTCTTTTAGAAATATATCTATCATATATATCTATTCTTTCATAAAGAGTAAAATAATATATATATATATCCTTTATGAATTTACGCATAATTTATATGTTAACAATGTATAATAATAAATAAACTAATAATAATGATAACAATACTATTTTTGACAATAAATAGAATAAGAATGATAATTATAACTTACTAATAACTTAAAAAGTAGTAAAGATTAGTTTCCAATTAAAAATTCAAGTGAAAAACACTAAAAATGGAGTTTTCCGAGTGGAATAGAGGTAAATCCGAGTGAAATGAGTATGATTCCGAGTGGAATCATACAGAGAAGGGTTCTCCAAGTGATCTGGCTAAAAATCTGAGTGAAATAACACTGGAAAAGCTGTTTTCCGACTGAAATAAATTTGGATCCGAGTGAAATGAAGTGTAATGCTGTTTTCCGGCTGGAACAGCTTGAATCCGAGTGAAAAATAAGTTTTCCACATGAGATAACTATGAATCCGAGTGAAATAAACTGAGCAGAATTTTGTAACTGAAATCAATAAGTAATCCGAGTGAAACAGAAGCTGAAAAATAAATTTCTTAACTAAATATCTTGAATTCTGAGTGAAACAAATTTCTGAGTGAATTAAAATATGAATCCGTGTGAGGTCAGTAGGGAAAATGGTTTCCTGAGTAGCATTGTTTGTAAATCCGAGTGAAAATCATTCTGCTGACTGGAATACCTTCGAGTAAAGTAAATCCGAGTGAAATAACTCCTGATTCCGAGTGGAATCAGGTTGATACAAGTTTTCTGAGTGAAATTGACTACTTATTCAAAGTGAAATTAAATTAAAAGGGATTCTCCGAGTGAAAATAACTGTTTGCTGAGTAAAATGAATTATTTTCCGAGTAAAATCACTGAACGGGTTTTCTGAGTGAGAATAAAATGATTTCTGAGTGAAATAAGGTGTTTTCTGAGTGAAATCAACTGGAAAAAGGTTTTCTTGAGTTAAGCTACTTAAATTCTGAGTGAAAATGAGTTCCTGAGTGAACTCAAGTATGATTCCGAGTGGAATCAGTAGGAAAAGAGTTTCTGAGTAAAAATAAAGTAAGTTCCGAGTGAAACATGAGTTTACCGAGTGAAATTAGTTGAAAAGAGTTCTGTCTGAATGAAATAATATAAATCCGAGTAGAATAATTGCTTGCTGAGTAAAATATAGTGTTTGCCGAGTGAAATAAGACTGGGAAGCTACTGACCGAGAGCAATAGAGTGTTTTCCGAGTGAAATAATTTAAGAAATAGATTTCCGAGTAAAATAAGACTTGGAGATGCTGTCCGAGAGAAAAAGAGTGTTTTCCGAGTGAAATGATACCAAAACCGATTGAAATGGCCTAAAACCGATTGAAATGATACCAAAACCGATCGGATTGGCCTAAAACAGAACCTGTTATCATTAAACTCATAGTTTTTCACTGGAAATCACACGGTACCCATGATTATTAGCATTTTCAGTCCAATAAGTACATGTCAAATCACAATTCATCACTCAGTAACTGATATATATATATATATACATGCATATACAGATATCAATATAAAGCATTTAATTCATACACACTGAATCTGTCCCCACTCGGTTTTCCCACAAGGCACCCAAGAATATACCCCCTTACCTCTATGAAGTTCCTGGAGGAGAAGAAAGAAGCTCCCTTCACTGTCCTGCTTCGAATCCGAGTGAAACACAGGGGAAAGGAGAAGGAAACTTGCTGGAAATGAGAGTGATGAAGGAGAGTGTTGGTCGTGTGTGTGGTGTTCCTTAGGGTCCTGGCACTGGTTTAAATAGGGAGGAAGTGAGTGGGTAGACAAGTGGGAGACATCGGTTGGAGAATTAGGTGGGATAATGGAGCCTTTTGACTCCTTTTACAGTCAGCTTTGCATTTGATTGGGATAAAATATATAAAGTTATTATAATGGAGGCAACTTTCTCCTTTGATTGGTTCGTTGTGCCAATCATTCTTATTTTATATGATTAAGTGGGCTGACCACTAACTAAAGTGGAATTCAGTGTTGGCAAAGAGGTCGGTATCTCATGTGAGGGCGGTATTGGATGTGTGAGGGCGGTATTAAATTATGAGAGGCGGTATGGAGTGAAGAAGACGGTGTTGAATGTGAAGGCGGAGTGAAGTGTGAGGGCGGAGTGAAGTTGTGAGGCGGAGTGTTGTTGTGAGGCGGAGTGTTGTTGTGAGGCGGAGTGTTGTGTTGAACACCGGCTCGGAGTTGTCCGGTGTGAACTCCTAATTTAAGAACGGATTCGCTATCCATCCGGTGTGCACATATGCTCATTCGGTGTGGAGTAAAGAAATAGAGGACGGTATGTGAGGGATTTGATGGACACCGTCGGTAGGTTTTGATGAATACCTAGCTCGGAATTCTTCCAAAACTGACTCAACACTTGCTTTCTTGCTCAGTAATGGTTCAGCCTCTCTATATTTCTCTCGGAATGGTTCCTTCTTCTATTTCCACTCGGTTCTTTAAGTAATTACATAAGAAACCGTTCGGAATACTTCCATAACACGTCCCACTCGGTAAGAAGCATCAAATCAACATAAACTTAGGTATTAAAGCTTTCTGTTAGGAATCCCTAGTGTATGAGTAGCGGAAATACAAGGATTCCCATAGAATTTGCAAAGCGCCGTGTTTCAAAGCATAAGACAAACACACAAAAAAATTGCGTTTTAGGATTACCTCTTGAAGAATATCAAAGCAATCGTAGCCTCGTCCTTTAGGAGTCCACACGAGTATTCCCACCAGAAATGCTACACCTTCCAAATGCTAGTTTGACGGCGTGTAGCTTTTGCAACTTTTACGTATTTTTGTGTCTCTTTAGGGTAGCCGCCTATGAGCATCTTATGCTCTATTTATAGGCTTAGGTTTGACCTAATTTGCTCTCTAAAGAGTGGGCTCCTTACTCATTCTAAATAAGTTAGGCCCAATAGTCTTATTTTAGTCCAACTAAAATAAAAAGCTATTTTCTGATAGGCTTACTCTATGTGTGTGACCCTATAGGTAAAATACTCGGTTATATTAATAATAAACTATTTTATTATTAATATAAAATAAGAGCGGCATCTAGCAATGCATCATTATGTCCGAATATTATTGATTAACAACATAACCTATAAGTGATAATTATTTTATATGTTTGTTCCTTTTGTCACGATATCCTAATTGGGCCCAAGGCATGGTCGTGTCATCCTTGTATGGTCCAATTTATTTTACTTGATACCGGAGTAGACTTTATCTGAATAAATATCCAATATTTATTCTTTCTAGCATGGCCATGCATTTCCTTAGTCTCACTCCATCAAGTGTCCTATAGATATCACTCCTGTCACATAGGAGAGACAAATCCCATCTACATCACTCACATCCCTCTGCATAATTTGTACATTGCCTAACCACAACCTTTATAGTCTTCTTATTACAGAAGACATTTGATTGTATTAAAACAATAAACTCCTTATGTAGGAATCATAGTGACTTCAGGTCAAAGGACTATATATACCATTATCACATTGAGAATCGTTTATGACATTCATGTAACGACCCATGCAACGTTCTCATGGTGGGTCTGTCCAGTACATCATTACTCTTAATGTGTACCCGTGTGAAGACTTGATATCATTTATATCCATGATCTGTGAGATCAGATCATCAGTACACTCACACACTAGTCTTAATGTATTTACATGTCCCCACGTAAATACTTGACTAGGGACATTTTAGGAATAACTCTCATATGACCTATTACTCCAAGGATAAATAAAGGTTGTTAAACTATTTAACAAAAATGACTTATTCAAAATGATGCGACCTATATAGGCTTTTAGTGCATATTTCCAACAATCTCCCACTTGCACTTAGAGCCGATAAGGTTAATGCCCAACGATGTCTACAGTGCCTTTATGCTTTTACTACGTAAGCGGTTTTACTAGTGGGTTCCCAACAATTTTGTTGGTATGCACATTGCATATTTTCACATCTTCCAAAGATGGAACTATTTAAGTATATGCTTGAATTAATCCACTTCCTTATATTGTTCTATGGTTCCATTGTCATCACAATGGAAACTCATAGGATACAAAACATTTGGAATGATTAAATGTAAATTGACTTCTTTTGTAATTTAACATAGCAAAATACTTAGATTTGTTAGTAGAACCAATGATTGTTTCTTGCTTTGAACCTTTCAAGCATACATCGTAACCATCTTGACAACACATATATTTTGATTGCAATCTTAAGTCTTTCAAATTGCTCAAAAATTGACATCGATGTAACCTTTACAACGAGCTCATCTTCCATTTATCAAGATTAAATCCTTAGTCCTTCTTAAGTGTTTAAGGATACTCTTGACTATAGAATGAGAATATTATTAGTTCTAGAAGAAGCATGTCTTCTGCATGTAATACGAGAACTATAATTGTGTAGTTACTAACCCTTTTATAGTCACAAGATTTATCTTCATTCTTTAATGAAGATTCTAGCTTCTAAAAGCTTGCTTTAGTCCATAAATAGAACATTTGCAGTTCACATACCTTCCTAGATGTTTTAGGCATATTTCCATCTTGACATCTATCTACCATATCTCATAATGGTGGTATACTGCTAAAATAAGCAGGATCTAAATGGTTTTTAAGCTAATTGAATTTTGTCAATCTTGCTTTTAAAGGTACTTTTATTACCATCCATGTTTAGTTTTCCTTTTGAAAACCCACTTGCATCCTATAGGTTTTACCCTTTAGGTGCGTCAACCAAGGTTCATACCTTGTTAATATTTATGGAACCCATTTCAAATCCCATGGTCTTATGCCATGTCTTAGAATCTAAACTTGCATTGGCCTCTTCATAAGAAGCTTGGTCATTTAGCAATATGCCTCCTTCCTGATTTATAAGATATCCATATCTTTCAGGTTTGGTGACATATCCTATTTGATCTTACACAAGTCTTGTGCTACCGGAGCTAAGGATTTCACAACACTTTGTGATTTCTGCTCCAAGTCCATCCTTGACTTTTAAATGCTTTGTGATACTTGAATTTCTTCAAGTTCTACCATCCTCCCACTGATTCTTTAAGGGATGTACTCTTATTCAAGAATACAACATTCTAAGCAACAAGCCTTTTATTCTCAGATGGATTGTAGAATTGATAACCCTTAGCTTTCTTTGGGTATCTCACAGAAGACATTTATCTAATTTGGATCCGACCTTGTCAGAGTTGGATGCTCTATAGAAGCATCATAGTTCCAAATTATTAGTAAAGACATACTAGGTTTCTTCCTAGTCCATATCATATATGGTTTCTTTAAGAAAGTCTAAGATGGAACATGGTTAAGTATGGAAATTTTGTTAATAAAGAAACATTGAAGGAGTTAGAGATGTTTGATAATAATCAATAATCAAACTATGTCCAACAAGGTTTGACTTTTCCCCGTAGAGATGCTATTAAGGCATTCCATGAGGAATGAGTTAAGAGGTAATCTCTCACTCTATTAGATAGTTATCAAACTTATAACTCAAATTATTTGCTATCTTGATCTAATCAAGAGCTTTAATTGTCTTGTCAATTTAGTTTTTCACTTCATTATGAATTCTTTGAACTTTTCAAAGACTTTCTAACTTATGTTACATAAATCCATACTCATTGACTTTTCAATTAGTATGTTGAAGTATTAAAAAACATATCTAGTTATTGTTCCAATAGGCCCACATACATCGTTATGTATTAGATAATAGATTACTCATCTTTTCAATGAATGAGGTCTCAATTATCTTTCCAATAAATAAGATTTACATGTCTCCATTGATTCCAAAATCAAAAAGAGTCCATATAACCACATTAATGGTATTTAGAAAATGTTTCTTATCCATTTGCCTTAGGAGACAATACCATGTAAGTAAGGTTCAAAATCACTTATTTTAACCTACTTTGGCAGTTGTTATAAATGGGTGTTTTGAGATTTAGGATGTGGAATCCATTACTCAATTGTGCATCAACATCCATTTGAAGAAATAAAGTTATTTTATAATAAGAAAAACATTTCTTGTCTAACAAGAAACAATATGCACAATGTCTAGTTCACTAACTAGCCCAATAGGTAAAGATCTTCTCTTTATTGTAGCAACTTTTGCTCAATTTTACACAGATTTCTCTACCCTTAATAAGTGATCTACTTCCTTGATCTTTCAAAATTTGAGATCTACTACTAGTATCTGATACTAATGTTAGTGAAGTAAAATAACTTGACTTTTATAACATGACCTGTAGTGGAAGTCTTACTTCCCTTTCTTTTGAACTCCTTCAAGTTCTTTAGACAAATTATTTCAATGTCTTATTTTGGCTAAAACTGGAAACAATTTCCTTTCTTGATCACCTTTTAGACTTCCAGACTAACTTGGCCTTAATAAAGTCTGTATACGATCATATCATATATCTCCCATATATTTATATTGCCTTTTACAGCTCAGAGTTTATACAGACTCCATAGGGTATTCAAGACCCAACCATAGATGATATATTAGCCAAACATGACACACTACCGCTTCATCTTTAATGAAGATAATTCTCAAGTCTCAATACCTATCTAGGCATTTTTTTTAGATAAAGTGTCCTTCCAAAGGACAGATTACAACAAAACAATATTTGGTATATCATGGTTATTCTAAAACAAATTACATGCAAATCTATCACTTCTATTTAAAACATATTTAAATTTTGGTTATTAAATAAATATGTTGTCTCCCACTATTTTGATTCAAAACAAATACCCTCACTGAATCATAAAAAAAAGTCCTATTAGAAGATTTTTCTAGTGGGCCAAGATCCATATTTGGGCTAGTGTTGAGTCAGCTTTGGCTGATCGCCCAACCCTTGGTTATTTAGGTAGGAAACACATTTCCCATTGCATCTCATGCAACTCTTGGATGATTGAGTGAGTAACTCTTTACCCTTATTCATCTTATGAATTTAAGCTCAATCCTTACGCCTCTAAGTTATTTTCAATCCAATTGAAAAACTTAGTTAAGTTTAGGCCTAATAAAAACAATTTGGATATTACAATTATCCCATCGCGCCTTACTAATATAAATGATAGCACCCTGCTTTAGCAGGCCCACTATTTATTGACATTAGTCTCGACGAGTGTTACTTATTAGAAGGCGTTTAAACTTAATATTAACGCTTCTAGGTTCTTCAATATGATTAAAGTTACCTAGATAAGTCCAATAACAAATGGTTGGATAATCCAATTATCCATCATCCTTTACTAATATCAATAAAAGCACCCTGCTTTGGCAGAACCTACACTTTATTGAAACTAGCATTGGTGACTGTTGTTTATTAGAACGCGTTTTAGACTGTTCATACCTTTAGGCTTTTCCAATCCAATTGAAAAAAAGTCTATTTGAATAAAACTTAATAATTCTTGGATAATCCAATTATCCAATCATGTCCTACTAAACATAAATAAAGGCACCTAACTATAACGTGACCTGCACTTTATTTATATCAAGTTAGATGTTATTACTCATTGGAAGGTATGATTGTCGGGCTTGAGGGATTTCAATTTTCTTATTGTTCATTACCAACTTTCATTAAACGCTTTAACGTAAAATAAAACCCCAAAACATGCAATCAAAAATTGTGAGATGGTTATGGTCTTCCTAGAAAATAAAATAAAATAAAATAAACCTAAAGGAACTATGGTGTCTTGATTTCATGAAGTCCTACTTCTTGAAACCACCATCCTCCTAGAGTCACCACTCCTTTGTTCCTTTCAAGGTCATATCCATCACCACTCTAGGTTTCTTCTAGGTCTCCACCTTGTTGGCTTTTCCAAGATTACAATGTAATAAAGAAAACTCATTTTACATACGAGTGAAGGGTTGAGAGAAGAAATTTAAGAATAGAGAAAGGCACAACACGCAGTCTGTATTTAAAATTAAATAAAAAAATCTAAGACCATAACCATTCACCGTTGGACGTGTTAATTAATCAATTAATAGAGTAATCAATTGTATTTAAAATAAAATAAATTTTAAAATACATAATTAAACACGCGGGGTCATAAAAGGAAAACTACGCAAGGAAGTTTGGCGGCTCTGTTGACCGTTCAACAGACAGGGTCAAGGGGTGTTCTAACCCAAATATTTAGTACTGTAATCAGGTTAGTTCCCAGGAAAGAGAGGTGGGTCCGGAGTGACCGCTTAAGTACCAAGTCTTTCCTAGCCAGAACGTCCCACTGACCATTAACAGCTCAAAATATTCGGTTATGATTTCAAACAATTTGAAATCTTTAATTTTGAAACGGCTAAGATTTAACTTTTAAACCTTATCTTTTGACCCTTATAATTATCCTAAAATAGGAATAGTCAAAGTTTAACTTTTAAACCTTATCTCTAGAGTCTCAACAATCATCCTAATTTTTAGGAACGATCAAGGTTTAAATTTTAGACCTTATCTCTAGAGTTCAAGATATTTTATTTCGAATCCTATTAAATTTGATAAAGATCTTATCTTTAATTTGTAACTTTTACAAATCCTATCAAATTTATTAAGGATTAAATATTTGATTTTAAAATTATTAAATTTAATAAAGATCTTATCTTCTATTTGTAACAATTACAAATTATATTAAATTTAATAAATATGAATCAATTTGTAACTCTTAAAAATCACATTAATTTTAAAAGGATCACATATGATGCAAATCCTATTAAAATTAATAAGAATAAATTATTTAAATTTGTAACTCTTACAAATCATATTAATTTTAAAAGGATCACAAACAATGTAAATCCTATTAAGATTAATAAGAATAAATTATTTAAATTTGTAACTCTTACAAACTTTAATTTTAACAAATAATTAAAAATTTGATTTGTAACTTTTACAAATCGAATTTAAAATATAATATTAAAATCAAATATTTTATTTATAACATTTACAAATAAACAAAATACCATTACGGCTAGGTTTCAACTTTTGAATCTTAGTTTTCATTACGGCTAGGGTTTAACTCTTAAACTTTCTAAACACAATCTCACATGAACAATTCATATTAGAAAAAAGAAAGCATATAGACGTCATTGCATACAACCCTTGATTTCAATTTAATTAAATAAACATAAAACATGCCTTATAATTAGAACACATATAAAACAATCACCATTGCAACATACAACATGTTCATATAATAAAGCACATCCTAAAAACATGTTCTTTAATTAAAATGTTGAGAAAAGAAATCAATATACATAAAGCAAAATATATTGATATTAGCTTTCAAAAGGTGCAACCTTTGCAACATATCTCATAAAAATGCAACCTTTACATAATATCTCACTAAAAATGCAACCTTTGCAATATATCTAATAAAAGATGCAACCTTTGCAAAAGGATTCAACCTTTACAATTCTTTTCATAAAAGAAATTTTATTTTTATTTTTACATGTTCTTTAAACAAATGTTTGCCCAAAACACGGTTTTGCAACCAGGCTCTGATACCACTGTTAGGAATCCCTAGTGTATGAGTAGCGGAAATACAAGGATTCCCATAGAATTTGCAAAGCGCCGTGTTTCAAAGCATAAGACAAACACACAAAAAAATTGCGTTTTAGGATTACCTCTTGAAGAATATCAAAGCAATCGTAGCCTCGTCCTTTAGGAGTCCACACGAGTATTCCCACCAGAAATGCTACACCTTCCAAATACTAGTTTGACGGCGTGTAGCTTTTGCAACTTTTACGTATTTTTGTGTCTCTTTAGGGTAGCCGCCTATGAGCATCTTATGCTCTATTTATAGGCTTAGGTTTGACCTAATTTGCTCTCTAAAGAGTGGGCTCCTTACTCATTCTAAATAAGTTAGGCCCAATAGTCTTATTTTAGTCCAACTAAAATAAAAAGCTATTTTCTGATGGGCTTACTCTATGTGTGTGACCCTATAGGTAAAATACTCGGTTATATTAATAATAAACTATTTTATTATTAATATAAAATAAGAGCGGCATCTAGCAATGCATCATTATGTCCGAATATTATTGATTAACAACATAACCTATAAGTGATAATTATTTTATATGTTTGTTCCTTTTGTCACGATATCCTAATTGGGCCCAAGGCATGGTCGTGTCATCCTTGTATGGTCCAATTTATTTTACTTGATACCGGAGTAGACTTTATCTGAATGAATATCCAATATTTATTCTTTCTAGCATGGCCATGCATTTCCTTAGTCTCACTCCATCAAGTGTCCTATAGATATCACTCCTGTCACATAGGAGAGACAAATCCCATCTACATCACTCACATCCCTCTGCATAATTTGTACATTGCCTAACCACAACCTTTATAGTCTTCTTATTACAGAAGACATTTGATTGTATTAAAACAATAAACTCCTTATGTAGGAATCATAGTGACTTCAGGTCAAAGGACTATATATACCATTATCACATTGAGAATCGTTTATGACATTCATGTAACGACCCATGCAACGTTCTCATGGTGGGTCTGTCCAGTACATCATTACTCTTAATGTATACCCGTGTGAAGACTTGATATCATTTATATCCATGATCTGTGAGATCAGATCATCAGTACACTCACACACTAGTCTTAATGTATTTACATGTCCCCACGTAAATACTTGACTAGGGACATTTTAGGAATAACTCTCATATGACCTATTACTCCAAGGATAAATAAAGGTTGTTAAACTATTTAACAAAAATGACTTATTCAAAATGATGCGACCTATATAGGCTTTTAGTGCATATTTCCAACATCTTTCACTCGGAATACTCAATTAGAGCAGTTTTCTTCGGAAAAGAAGTACTTGGCAAGGCTTGTCTCGGAAACGAGTCATTCCAGGGTGTTTTGACTCGGAATTTCATCTAGAAGGTGTTCTCTTGAACCCACTTCACTCAGAATTGCATCTCAGGTCAAGATTCCACTCGGTGGCTGTCCCTTCAGTCATGTTTTACTCGGAAAACATGACACTGGCTCGGAATTCCATCCTTCACTCGGAATTTCTAATCCTTCACTCGGAATTCTTCTCTGTCACTCGAAACAGAGCCCTTTTCACTCGGTTTTTGCATAATTTCACTAATATTCCATATAAATTCTATTATTACGTGCAAAAATGATATTTTTGAGGTACTACAGACCATCAACAAGGTATATATTCACTTATTCTTGCTTACAAACCCTCCATAATTAAAATTTACAAGGATAAAATTGTTTCTAAAAACAGGGATGTTACATTCTCCCCTCCTTTTAGAAATTTCGTCCCGAAATTTAAAGTTAAAACAATTGAGGGTACAATTCTCTCATTTTCTCCTCAATTTCCCAAGTAGCATCCCCATCATCTGTCTGACTCCAAACTACCTTGACCAAAGGAATTTCTTTGCCTCTTAGCTGTTTGAGACGTCGATCAGCAATCTTAACTGGCGATGCTTCAAAGGTAAGGTTTTCTTTCAGAACAAATTGATCGGGACTTAGAACATGATCAGGGCTTGGTACATATTTGCGGAGTTGAGAGACATGAAATACATTGTGAAGGTTTGTCAGCTCGGGTGGCAGAGCAATGCGGTACGCATGAGTTCCTATCTTTTGCAGAATCTGATAGGGTCCTACGTATCTGGGGCTTAACTTCTTGGCCTTCAAAGCTCTTCCTACTCCAGTGGTAGGGGTAACTTTGAGAAATACATGGTCACCTTCTTCAAATTCTAATGGCTTCTGACGTTTGTCATAGTAACTCTTTTGTCTATCTTGCGAAGCCTTCATTGCCATTTGAATCCTCTGAACTTGTTCTGTTGTCTTCTGAACAATCTCTGGTCCAATTATTATCTTTTCACCAGTTTCATACCAACATAAAGGTGTACGGCACTTTCTTCCATACAAAGCTTCATAAGGGGCCATTCCTATGCTTGCATGATAGCTGTTGTTGTAAGTGAACTCAATAAGTGGGAGATATTCTTGCCAACTTCCACCATGTTCCAAGACACAAAGACGTAACAAATCTTCAAGAGTCTTGATTGTTATTTCTGATTGTCCGTCTGTCTGTGGATGATATGCGGAACTTAACTTCAGACGAGTTCCTAGAGCTTGTTGCAGACTCTTCCAAAACTGTGATGTGAAACGAGGATCTCGATCGGATACAATTGCAGTGGCAGTTCCATGTAACCGTACGATCTCCTTGATATAGATCTGGGTGAGTTTCTCTAGGGAATACTTCATATTGACAGGAATGAAGTGAGCGGTCTTTGTTAATCGATCCACGATTACCCAAATAGCATCACATCCAGCCGATGTTCTGGGAAATCCACTCACGAAGTCCATAGCAATCTCATCCCATTTCCATTCGGGAATATCCAAAGGACGAAGGGTCCCACTTGGACGTTGTTGTTCCGCCTTTACCTTCTGACACATCAGGCAAGCTGTTACATACTCAGCGATATCCCTTTTCATTCCTTGCCACCAGAATAATTTCTTCAAGTCCTGATACATCTTGGTTGATCCTGGGTGGATACTGTACTTACTTTTGTGTGCTTTATCTAGGATAGATCTCTTAAGATCTGCGTTGACTGGAATACAGAGCCTCTGTTGATACTTGATCACTCCATGTTCATCTTTGCTAAACTCTGAGACTCCTTCTTTTGTCTTTTCTGCTAGATCTTATAATTCCTGATCATTGGCTTGAGCTTCTTTGATTTGTTCCAAGAAATCATTGGAAATCCTTAGCATTCCAACCATAAGGCTTCCCCTTTTTGGTGTTACTGCTAGGTTCAAATCGCGAAACTGTTCAATCAGTTCTAACTCCTTTGTCATCATATATGATAGACGTAGGGCCTTTCTACTGAGTGCATCAGCCACAACATTAGCTTTTCTAGGATGATATCGGAGTTCAAAATCATAATCTTTGATAAATTCCATCCACCTACGTTGTCGCATATTCAACTCCTTCTGGTCGAATAGATACTTCAAGCTTTTGTGATCACTGAAGACTTCGAAGTATGTACCATACAAGTAGTGTCTCCAGATTTTCAAGGCAAACACAACAGCAGCTAATTCTAAGTCATGTGTGGGATAATTAACTTCATGCGTTCTTAGCTGTCTTGAAGCATAAGCAACAACCTTTCTTTCTTGTATTAGGACACATCCTAGTCCTTGTTTTGACGCATCACAGTACACTTCATATGGCTTGGCAGGATCTGGCAAAATCAAAACAGGTGCACTAGTGAGTCGTTGGCGTAACTCCGTAAAACTGCTTTCGCATTTGTCAGTCCATTCGAATGGTTGATCTTTACGAGTCAGCTTAGTTAAAGGTGCTGCAATTCGAGAGAAATTCTCGATGAATCGACGATAATATCCAGCCAGTCCAAGGAAACTGTGGATTTCCGTCATATTCTTGGGTTGTTCCTAATTTAATACAGCTTCTACCTTTGTAGGATCCACAGCAATTCCTTCCTTAGAGATGACATGTCCTAAGAATTTCACTTCTGTCAACCAGAATTCACATTTTGAAAACTTAGCGTACAATTGCCTTGCACGCAAAGTGTTTAGAACGATTCGAAGATGCTCCTCGTGTTCCTCATGGCTCTTGGAGTAGACGAGAATATCGTCAATGAATACAACCACGAATTTGTCCAAGTACTCATGGAAGATTTGATTCATGTACCCCATAAATACTGCAGGTGCATTTGTAACTCCAAAGGGCATAACAAGATACTCATAGTGCCCATATCGTGTTCTGAATGCCGTTTTGGGTACATCGTCTTACTTTACCCTGATTTGATGATAGCCTGATCGCAGATCAATCTTCGAGAAGATAGTGGCTCCTCGTAATTGGTCCATCAAATCATCAATCCTTGGAAGAGGGTAACGGTTCTTGATCGTAGCTTTATTCAACTGACGATAGTCAACACATAACCGCATACTGCCATCCTTCTTTTTGACTAGAAGAACTGGTGCTCCCCAAGGTGAGACACTGGGTCTAATCATTCCTTTCTCTAGAAGTTCTTCTAATTGCTCTTTGAGTTCACTGAGTTCCTTGGGTGATATCCGGTAAGGAGCGATAGAGATTAGTCCCACGCCCGGTATAATATCAATGCTGAATTCGACTTCTCGCTCTGGAGGTAGCTCTCGTATGTCCTCAGGAAATACTTCTGGAAATTCTTGAACAACAGGAATCTGTTCAAGTTGAGAAGTGGCCTTACTTTCAGTTTCAGTAAGGATCATGTATAGTTGGACTTCTTTTGAGATTACCTTTTCTGAGCTAACAAGGCAAGAATTTGTGACTTGATCATATTCAGATGTAGTAGACCCGTGAGAAATGGATCTATTATGACAGTCAATTAAAATATGATTGGCAGCAAGCCAATTCATCCCTAGAACAATGTCTAGATTAATCAAAGGTAAACATATCAGATCTACCTGATAAGCTTTCCTTCGATGTTAAGAGGACATTCTAGACATATGTGAGTAGAGCAAATGGGCTTATTGGCGGCAGTTGTGACAATCATTTGATAGGGCAGAGAGGTTGTAGGAAGCTTTAAATGTTTTACACAATTCTCAGATATGAAAGAATGAGTGGCTCCAGAATCATATAATACATTTAATAGAGTACTTCCTATAAAGCATGTACCTTGCACAAGATCGTTCTCTTGTGATACTTCTGCACCATTCATGGTAAAAACTCTGGCATTTCCCCCTGGCCTTCCGGTTGAGTTGTTTCCGGGCCTTCCAGGATTATTGTTCTGTCTGAAGTTGTTGTTGCGGGGAACATTCTGTACTCTTGGGGCATTATTTGCAGGGGTATTTGTAGCAGGTCCCCTATTTCCTTGGCCTGTTGGTCGCACTACCTGTTTTTGAGTCATCTGTTGCTGGTTATTAGTATTTTTAAACCAACAGTCAGCATCACGATGTCCAGTCCGTCCATAAATTGTGCAGGCTCTACAATTTACTGCCATATGTGGTCCTCCGCAAATATAGCATTTCAGGTTCCGATTGTTCCCTTGATCTTTTGAAGGATTTCGGTTGGCTGAGTAAGGTGGTCGGGAATATGGTCGATCTCCTCGAAAATCCCTTCTTTGTTGTTGGTCTGGCATCCGTCGCTCGGGGCCATGACTGGACGTTCCAGGTCGTCGAAGATTAGAGGTGTTCTCAAATATGCGGCATCTGTCAACTAAAGTAGTGAATTGTGTAATTTGTTGACAACATATGGCTTGACGAATCTCATGTCGTAGCCCTGCTTCGAACTTTGCACATCTTGACGCTTCTCCCATATGAGTGTAGTAGGGACAACATTTTGCCAGTTCATCAAACTTAGCAGCGTACTCCCCAACAGTCATATTGCCTTGTTTCAGATTGAAGAATTCTTGCTCCTTTTGCCTCCTTACGTCTTCAGGGAAATATTTAGCGAGAAATTCTGTCTTAAATCGTCCCCAAGTAATGATATGCCCATCAGTAGCTAGTCTGACTCTAGCATGAGTCCACCAGTGTTCTGCTTCTCCAACCAGCATGAAGACAGCAAAGGTTACACAATCCTCATCAGAACATCGCATAGCGACAAAAATCTTTTCAAGGTGTTCAATCCATAGTTGTGCTCCTTCTGGATTGAAGCCTCATTTGAACTGCGTAGGATTGTTTCTTTGAAAATCAGCTAATCCTTGTCTGGCAGAAGCATGAGGTAACTCTTGTCTTTCTATTACCTCCACAATTCTGGTAAGAAGGTTCTCCATCACGTGATTGTTATTTTGGCGTGCCATTAGGAATTTGCTGAAAGAATATCAACAAATAGATTCAGGGTATGCGTTATGTGGAGTATTCCACATAGGATATTTAGTCTTAGGAGTGTTATGGACTGTTCAATATTTCTATCAGAGTACGTGGAAACCTAATGGTCCACTCCACAAGCTTAATGAATCGACTATGCTCTGATACCACCTTTGTAACACCCTCGGTTAGATAAGACAAATCCTTCTGTAGGTTCATCCCATTTAACTGAGAGTGTTAACAGTTTTTAGAAAAAGTGAATATTTTTTTTTTAAAAATAAATACATGGCAAATCAGCGGAAGTAATATTGTATATATCACATAGTCATTCACAAACTGTAAATAATTGTACTCTTAACAGAATGGGGCACGCAGGCACCCTTAAATATCATACAGTCATCCGGTGTCTGATTATAAATATTCTATCCTTAATGATTATTCTCAATGGGTTCAGCGTATTGCTGATCTTCACACTCGGGTTCTTGAGTTTCTAATTCCTCTGAAAAATGTTCAACAGTAAGGGTGAGTATAACCCAAGACCCTGATTGGTTCATCCGATGCGGACATAATCCAGTTAACATACAATGTCACATAGATCATACATTTAGCATATTTATAACAATCAAGCATGTTGTCATCACATAATCGTATATTTAGCATGTTCATAATTATAAAAATCAAGCATATTATCATGAAATAAATCGTACATATAACATATTCATAATTATAACAATCAAATATGCTGTAATGAATGCATGAGTTTGGATTTATTATGATTTATCTTTGGTTAAGTCTCATGATGCATGTGGGCCCAATAAATCAATCCATCATCATCCTTTCATACTTTGGATTCCATCCTGCTCAAGTTATTTCTTGGGCACAACGTTTCCATTCTAGAGCGATCGGAGCTCACCAAGTCCCCATTCTTTTATCATATGGTACGAATGAACTCACAGGTTCTCGTTATTATATATATCATTTCATCTTGGGACTTGGCTCTTCACGATCATAGATACATCCCGTCATTTAGTCGAAGTACACTAGAATTGCATCGTCTCACCCGGCTATCAGGCGCGACTCTGATGCCATTGGGTTGCCGTTCCAGTTGTACTCCCAAGATTCTTCTACTAAGATCGAACGTGAATATCCTCCAGCGTACCAGGTGTATGCTCTAGTTTTTCTTCTTCAAAACACATTTTCATGATGCGAAATGCATTATTCTTATCATTAGATCCCTGGGTATCTTATGTGTTTCCAGTCTCATCATATCATTTAATCCTTGTAAGATATTCGTTTATTAATTCTTTTAGAAATATATCTATCATATATATCTATTCTTTCATAAAGAGTAAAATAATATATATATCCTTTATGAATTTACGCATAATTTATATGTTAACAATGTATAATAATAAATAAACTAATAATAATGATAACAATACTATTTTTGACAATAAATAGAATAAGAATGATAATTATAACTTACTAATAACTTAAAAAGTAGTAAAGATTAGTTTCCAATTAAAAATTCAAGTGAAAAACACTAAAAATGGAGTTTTCCGAGTGGAATAGAGGTAAATCCGAGTGAAATGAGTATGATTCCGAGTGGAATCATACAGAGAAGGGTTCTCCAAGTGATCTGCCTAAAAATCTGAGTGAAATAACACTGGAAAAGCTGTTTTCCGACTGAAATAAATTTGGATCCGAGTGAAATGAAGTGTAATGCTGTTTTCTGACTGGAACAGCTTGAATCCGAGTGAAAAATAAGTTTTCCACATGAGATAACTATGAATCCGAGTGAAATAAACTGAGCAGAATTTTGTAACTAAAATCAATAAGTAATCCGAGTGAAACAGAAGCTGAAAAATAAATTTCTTAACTAAATATCTTGAATTCTGAGTGAAACAAATTTCTGAGTGAATTAAAATATGAATCCGTGTGAGGTCAGTAGGGAAAATGGTTTCCTGAGTAGCATTGTTTGTAAATCCGAGTGAAAATCATTCTGCTGACTGGAATACCTTCGAGTAAAGTAAATCCGAGTGAAATAACTCCTGATTCCGAGTGGAATCAGGTTGATACAAGTTTTCTGAGTGAAATTGACTACTTATTCAAAGTGAAATTAAATTAAAAGGGATTCTCCGAGTGAAAATAACTGTTTGCTGAGTAAAATGAATTATTTTCCGAGTAAAATCACTGAACGGGTTTTCTGAGTGAGAATAAAATGATTTCTGAGTGAAATAAGGTGTTTTCTGAGTGAAATCAACTGGAAAAAGGTTTTCTTGAGTTAAGCTACTTAAATTCTGAGTGAAAATGAGTTCCTGAGTGAACTCAAGTATGATTCCGAGTGGAATCAGTAGGAAAAGAGTTTCTGAGTAAAAATAAAGTAAGTTCCGAGTGAAACATGAGTTTACTGAGTGAAATTAGTTGAAAAGAGTTCTGTCTGAATGAAATAATATAAATCCGAGTAGAATAATTGCTTGCTGAGTAAAATATAGTGTTTGCCGAGTGAAATAAGACTGGGAAGCTACTGACCGAGAGCAATAGAGTGTTTTCCGAGTGAAATAATTTAAGAAATAGATTTCCGAGTAAAATAAGACTTGGAGATGCTGTCCGAGAGAAAAAGAGTGTTTTCCGAGTGAAATGATACCAAAACCGATTGAAATGGCCTAAAACCGATTGAAATGATACCAAAACCGATCGGATTGGCCTAAAACAGAACCTGTTATCATTAAACTCATAGTTTTTCACTGGAAATCACACGGTACCCATGATTATTAGCATTTTCAGTCCAATAAGTACATGTCAAATCACAATTCATCACTCAGTAACTGATATATATATATATACATGCATATATAGATATCAATATAAAGCATTTAATTCATACACACTGAATCTGTCCCCACTCGGTTTTCCCACAAGGCACCCAAGAATATACCCCCTTACCTCTATGAAGTTCCTGGAGGAGAAGAAAGAAGCTCCCTTCACTGTCCTGCTTCGAATCCGAGTGAAACACAGGGGAAAGGAGAAGGAAACTTGCTGGAAATGAGAGTGATGAAGGAGAGTGTTGGTCGTGTGTGTGGTGTTCCTTAGGGTCCTGGCACTGGTTTAAATAGGGAGGAAGTGAGTGGGTAGACAAGTGGGAGACATCGGTTGGAGAATTAGGTGGGATAATGGAGCCTTTTGACTCCTTTTACAGTCAGCTTTGCATTTGATTGGGATAAAATATATAAAGTTATTATAATGGAGGCAACTTTCTCCTTTGATTGGTTCGTTGTGCCAATCATTCTTGTTTTATATGATTAAGTGGGCTGACCACTAACTAAAGTGGAATTCAGTGTTAGCAAAGAGGTCGGTATCTCATGTGAGGGCGGTATTGGATGTGTGAGGGCGGTATTAAATTATGAGAGGCGGTATGGAGTGAAGAAGACGGTGTTGAATGTGAAGGCGGAGTGAAGTGTGAGGGCGGAGTGAAGTTGTGAGGCGGAGTGTTGTTGTGAGGCGGAGTGTTGTTGTGAGGCGGAGTGTTGTGTTGAACACCGGCTCGGAGTTGTCCGGTGTGAACTCCTAATTTAAGAACGGATTCGCTATCCATCCGGTGTGCACATATGCTCATTCGGTGTGGAGTAAAGAAATAGAGGACGGTATGTGAGGGATTTGATGGACACCGTCGGTAGGTTTTGATGAATACCTAGCTCGGAATTCTTCCAAAACTGACTCAACACTTGCTTTCTTGCTCGGTAATGGTTCAGCCTCTCTATATTTCTCTCGGAATGGTTCCTTCTTCCATTTCCACTCGGTTCTTTAAGTAATTACATAAGAAACCGTTCGGAATACTTCCATAACACGTCCCACTCGGTAAGAAGCATCAAATCAACATAAACTTAGGTATTAAAGCTTTCTTTCACTCGGAATACTCAATTAGAGCAGTTTTCTTCGGAAAAGAAGTACTTGGCAAGGCTTGTCTCAGAAACGAGTCATTCTAGGGTGTTTTGACTCAGAATTTCATCTAGAAGGTGTTCTCTTGAACCCACTTCACTCAGAATTGCATCTCAGGTCAAGATTCCACTCGGTGGCTGTCCCTTCAGTCATGTTTTACTCGGAAAACATGATACTGGCTCGGAATTCCATCCTTCACTCGGAATTTCTAATCCTTCACTCGGAATTCTTCTCTGTCACTCGAAACAGAGCCCTTTTCACTCGGTTTTTGCATAATTTCACTAATATTCCATATAAATTCTATTATTACGTGCAAAAATGATATTTTTGAGGTACTACAGACCATCAACAAGGTATATATTCACTTATTCTTGCTTACAAACCCTCCATAATTAAAATTTACAAGGATAAAATTGTTTCTAAAAATAGGGATGTTACAAGACGTACACCGGGGTTAGTGGAACTCGTTAAATTGGTTTGTAAGCTCTTCTCCCTTACTCCTTTACATTCATAGACTGCTTTGAATTGATTTGTGTTGGTTGATTGTGATTTATATACTTGAGCTTGCTTGAATTAGTTAACTTTGAATATTACACACCAAGTGTTTAACAAATTGTCTCAGCCACATACACCTCTTGTTTTGCATTGTTCCTTGCATTAAACTTGATCTCACTTGCATAATCTTTAAACTTGTGATAAAAGAATCAAGTTCAAAGGCATTCCAAGCAAAGTTTTAAAAACTCAATTCACCCCCCATTTTGAGTATTGAGGCCACTTGAATAACAAGTGGTATCAGAGGTTGACTCTTGGTAAATCAAGTTTAACAGCTTCAAGAGATAAAATGGCCTCAAGTTCTCTAAACCTTTTTCCCGAGGGTGGTGCCACAAATAGACCTCCCGCTTTCAAAGGGGAAGGATATGCGTTTTGGAAAGAAAGAATGAAAATCTTTGTTCAATCAATTGATCTAAGAGTTTTAAATGCCATTGAGAATGGTCCTTTTATACCCATGCATACTATTAATGGTAAAAATGTTGAGAAACCCATGGATAATTGGACTAATGATGAATAAAAGAAAGTAAAATACAATTATAAGGCTAAAAATCTCATTACTCTAGCATTAGGCCCCGATGAAATCTTTAGGATAATGACTTGTCAAACGGCTAAGGAAATGTGGGATACCTTGCAAGTAACCCATGAAGGTACTAATGATGTAAAAGATTCTAAGATTAGTACCTTGACTAGTCAATATGAGAGTTTTAGGATAAATTCCAGAGAAACCATTGTAGAAATGCAAAAGAGATTTACCCTTATAATCAATCATCTTATTACTCTTGGAAAAGTCTATACTAACAAAGAACTTATGCATAAAGTTTTGAAAAGTCTTAGTAGGGAATCGCAACCGCTCATCACCGCTATCAAACAATCCCTAAGTATCAATGAGATGTCTCTTGCCACAATCTTTGGAAAGCTACAAGAACAAGAACAAGAGCTAAGGGATTTGAAGCAAGCGGAGGAAGAAGAAAAATCCTCCAAGAAGAAAGGCTTAGCTCTCAAGGCCACCTCTACACATGAAGAAGAATCATGTAGTGACCTTGGCGAAGAAGAAGAATTTGGTTTGTTTGTGAAGAGATTTGGAAAGTTCATGAAAAACAAAAGATTCCAAAAGAACTTCAAACCCCAAGGTAAGAAACCAATTCCTAATGAATCCTCTTCTTCACCAAGTTGTTTCGAATGTGGCAAGGAAGGGCACTTTAAGGCGGATTGCCCAAACCTTAAGAAGAAGAACAAGGAGAAAAGAGGAAGAAGAAGAGCTTACATCACTTGGGATGAAAATGATATGAGTAGCTCCGATGAGTCCGAAAGTGAAGAAGCAAATCTTTGCTTAATGACAAATCATCAAGAAGACGATAATGAGGTAAGTCTTCTTGACTTAGACAAGAATGAATTACTAGATGCATTTGAAGAGTTGTATGATAAATTTGTTAAGCTCTCTAGTAAGTATAAAGTGTCTAGAAAAACTATAGAAACTCTAGAGACACATTTAATTGAGCAAGTAAAAGAAAATGAGTCCTTGAAAAAGAAAATTGTTGAGAAACAAACTTGCTCAAAATCATGTGAATACTTTAATAAATGTGTTGATCTAGAAAAGAAAGTCTTAGATTTAAATAGAACATTAGAAAAATTTACAAATGGTAGAGATAACCTAAATATATTACTTGGAAACCAAATATGTATGTTTGATAAAATTGGTTTAGGATACAACTCTACCAAAAAGGAAAAACACTACAAAAACTTCTTTGTACCACCTAGGAGATCATCATCACCTTTTATGAGATACAATCATTGTGGCTTTAAATGTCATAACTCTTCAGATTGTAATGTTAGAAAATTAGGACCAAAGGTCATAAGAAAGGTGTGGGTTCCCAAAGGAACATTACCACAAGCTAACCTAAAAGGACCCAACATAAAATGGGTACCTAGTGCTCTAAACTAATTTTGTTTTGTAGGTATGCTTCAAGGCAAGCAACACCCATTGGTACTTGGATAGTGGGTGTTCAAAGCATATGACGGGAGATATAAGCAAGTTCACATCATTCACTCCCAAAAGGAAAGGAAGTGTCACCTATGGAGATAATACCAAAGGAAAAATACTTGGTATCAAAAATATCGGTAAAAACTCCTCTACCTCCATTAGTGATGTGTTGTATGTTGAAGGACTCAAACATAACTTGCTTAGCATTAGCCAATTATGTGATAAAGGATATAGAGTTCTATTTGAATCCAATTGTTGTATAATTGAAAATAAGCTAAACAAAGAGGTTAAGTTTGTAGGTCAAAGAATTGATAATATTTACATGATTGATATTGATAGTTTGTCCTCAAATGATGTACAATGCTTCATGACTAGAGAGAATGAATCATGGCTATGGCATAGAAGGATAGCTCATATACACATAGACCATTTAAACAAACTTGTTTCTAAAGAACTAGTGATTGGTTTACCAAAGCTCAAGTTTGAAAATAAATTTTTTGATGCATGTCAAAAGGGAAAACAAGTAAAGGCATCCTTTCAAGCTAAAAACATTGTTTCCACTCAAAGGCCTTTACAACTTTTGCACATGGATCTATTTGGACACTCCAAAATCAAAAGCTTTGGTGGTAATTACTATGGTCTAGTGATTGTAGATGATTATTCAAGATATACATGGACTTTGTTTCTTGCTCATAAAAATAAAGCATATCATGCATTCAAGAAACTTACTAAGATTATCCAAAATGAGCAAAATTCAAAAATTGCATCCATAAGAACCGATCATGGGGGAGAATTTGAAAATTAATCTTTTGAAAAATTTTGTGAAAAATATGGTATCAATCACAATTTTTCAGCTCTAAGAACTCCACAACAAAATGGAGTAGTTGAAAGGAAAAATAGATCTTTAGTGGAGCTTGCGAACCATGTTAAATGAAAATAATCTTGCAAAATACTTTTGGGCCGATGCTGTAAATACCGCTTGTCATGTTATGAATAGATGTTTAATAAGGCCTATTCTAAAGAAAACCCCCTATGAACTTTACAAGGGAAGAAAACCCAACATTTCATATTTTCATATCTTTGGATGTAAATACTTTGTGCTCAATAATAGAAAGGATAGTCTAGGAAAGTTTGATGCAAAAGCTGATGAGGCAATCTTTCTAGGATATTCATCATTTAGTAAATCTTATCGAATCTTTAACAAACAAACAAACACCATTGAGGAGTCCATTCATGTGAAATTTGATAAAAATAGCCATAACTCCCCGAGAAAGGAAGATGTTGATGATATTGTAGGTACTCTTCAAGATTTAACCTTGAATGACAAAGAAGAAGAGAACAAAGACAAAGATACAACACAACATAAGGAACCACAACAATGGATCACTTTGAAGGACCATCCCTTAAACAAAGTCATAGGTGAAATGACAAAAGGTGTAAGTACTCGAAACGCCATTAGGAATGCATGTAATCACTTAGCGTTTATATCACAAATAGAACCCAAAAACATTGATGAAGCTATTATTGATGAACATTGGATGTTGGCCATGCAAGAGGAATTGAATCAATTTGAAAGAAATGAAGTTTGGGAACTAGTGCCAAGACCCAATGACCACCAAATAATAGGAACAAAATGGGTGTTTAGGAATAAATTAGATGAAAATGGTATAATTACTAGGAACAAAGCAAGGCTAGTTGCTAAAGGTTATAATCAAGAAGAAGGCATTGATTATGAAGAAACATATGCTCCCGTAGCTAAGCTTAAAGCTATTAGATTATTATTAGCCTTTGCATGTTGTAAGGACTTTAAATTGTACCAAATGGATGTCAAGAGTGCTTTCTTGAATGGATACATTCAAGAGGAAGTGTATGTTGATCAACCTCCAGGGTTTGAAAATTACCAGTTTCCAAATCATGTTTTCAAACTAAAGAAAGCATTATATGGTCACAAGCTCCAAGAGCTTGGTATGAAAGATTAAGTAAATTCCTTTTAAAAAATAATTTTGAAAGAGGAAAGGTTGACACAACATTATTCATCAAGCACAAGAAAAATGACATACTATTGGTTCAAGTGTATGTTGATGATATAATCTTTGGTGCTACTAATGAATCGTTGTGCAAAGAGTTTGCTAAGCTAATGCAGGAAGAATTTGAGATGTCCATGATGGGGGAACTGACTTTCTTCCTTGGACTGCAAATTAAGCAAACTAATGAAAGCACTTTCATTAGTCAATCAAAGTATTGCAAGGAATTGCTTAGGAAATTCAACATGGACAAGGCAAATGACATTGCCACACCTATGGGCACTTCATGTTATTTGGACAAGGATGAGAAGGGTAAGGATGTTGAACTCATAAAATATAGAGGTATGATCGGATCCTTACTTTACTTAACCGCTAGTAGACCAGACATCATGTTTGCTGTTTGTATGTGTGCAAGATATCAAGCATGCCCAAAAGAATCACACCTTACTACAGTAAAAAGGATAATGAAATATCTTGTTGGAACTCAAAATGTTGGTTTATGGTACACCAAAGGGGTTGAATGCACTTTAGTTGGATACTCTGATTTGGATTTTACAGGATGTAAACTTGATAGGAAAAGCACTAGTGGAACATGTCACTTGCTTGGTAGGTCTCTTGTTTCTTGGCATAGCAAGAAACAAGTAAGTGTTGCACTATCTACAGCTGAGACAGAGTATATTGCAGCTGGTAGTTGTTGTGCTCAAATCCTTTGGATGAGACAACAACTCCTAGACTTTAGTGTTATGTTAGACCATGTGCCTCTTAAATGTGATAACACAAGTGCTATTAACATTTCTAAGAATCCTGTAATGCATTCAAGAACCAAACATATTGAAATTCGACATCATTTCATTAGGGATCATGTATTGAAGGGTGATTGTGTGCTTGAACATGTTGAAACCACTAAATAACTTGTAGATATATTCACCAAACCATTAGCAAAAGAATAATTTATTCACATTAGAAGATAATTAGGAATTTTAGATATTTCCAAATATGTTTGAATGCTTAATTTATAGTGTGCTTGCTTGATAAATGATATGTATTGTTACTGTTGATAATGATGGAATGCATAATGTAATTTATGAATGTTGAGCATAAATCATTAGCCTTATTTTTAATCAAATAATTGAATTATAAGATGATCAGAAGTGTTTAATTGAAAAAGAGGGCAAAAGGAATCTCAAAATAGAAGATTTAAATGACCCCAAGTGTTGCCACACTGATACGAATCGATTTATACCCCTGGCACCCAGAATTTTTCAAGACAGCAAGTTGTGAATCGATTCACACGAATTGATGAATCGATTCATACTCCTGGAAGTCAAATTCTTGAAAAACAACAAGTTGTGAATCGATTCATGCATATCCATGAATCGATTCATGGGTGAAATTATGCTTAAATATGACAGTTTTGGACCAGTCTCTCAAAATTCTTCAAAATCCTTCAAACCTCTCAACTTCTTTTCTCCTCCTTCTCTCTAAAAAATGTTCCATCTCTCTAAAAATCCATCCTCTATCTCATGGCTTCTTCATCCCATCCTAGGAAGAAGCAAAGGGCCAACATTGCAGGATTACCCATTCCTCAACATTCCGATCTTATCAGACTTTTCTCTACCCAAAAGGAGTTGGAAACTTACTTGGAGACATTTTCTGAAAAACTCCACATTCCCTCACATTGGTTAAATCTTCCATACTTTGAATCTTCCAACCTTCCTTTTCTTGATACTCTCAATAACCAACATCTAATTGGATTTCTTACACTTGAGTCCACCTATATCTATCCCAAATTGATCCGAGCCTTCTACTCCACTTTGCACCTACAAGATGGTCGATATATTGCCAAAGTGAAAGGTGTCACCATGGTTCTTGATGATGAAGTCATGAATCAAGTTGGCAAGCTTCCAATTAACAATGCACAATTCTTTGGCAAAGAACCATCTCCAACATGGAACTTCAACCCTCTTGAAGCAAGGACATTCTTCAATCTTCCCGCCTCCACCGCAAGCACCGTTGGCACTCTTCGAGTTAACCATCGCCTACTCCACTACTTCATTGAGAAGATTCTTCTACCATTAGGAAGTAACAATGCCAGAGTGAGTGACACTCAAATTCTTCTCATGTGGGCAATCATCAATAACAAGGAAATCAACTGGATAAGTGTGATAAGGCACCACGTGCTTGAAGCAAGAAATCTCACTCGCCTTTCATATGCTGTTTTTGTGACCAAACTTCTTCGATACTTCAAGGTAAATCTCACAAATAAAGTCAAAGAATCCGTAGGAAGCAAAGGACTTCTTGGCAAAACGCATCTCAACAAAATGGGCATCATTGAAAGGTTTGGAATATGGGAAATTTTTCACCGCCCACACCTAGCTGCTCATGAAGAAGATGCTGATCCTCCTCCTGCTGCTGCACCTGCTGTACCCTCTGATGACCTATTTGCATGACTCACTGCACACATGGATCGTCGCCTTGATGAAATGGAAGCACATATTAACACCCGCCTTGATACACTTGAAGCCAACATGGAAGAATGATACACTGAATTGGCTACTCAAATCTCCAGCCTGAAATTCCCTCAGCCTTAGATGGCCTTCTTTTTGCACTTTGTTTAACCTTGACATGGTTTACTGTTATTTTGATTATGACTTTGTTTGTAACACCCCTAATTTCGTTATTTCTTATTTAAAATAAAATTTCAAAGGAATTTGATTATAGTTCTTTAGAACTTTTTGATTGTTATATAATTTATAATTTTTTAGAATTTTTTTATTTTTTATTTTTTTTATTATTTTTTTTGGAGAATGACAAAAATACCCTTAACCTTTCATCTAATAACCAAAATGCCACTGCCGACATCATCGCTTACATCATCGCTTACATCATGAATAGTAAAATAAATAATTAAATATTCTTAAATAGTAAACTTTCTTCCTATAAATAGATGGCTCATTTACAATATTTCCACACCAAAAATTAGAGAGAGAATCTAGAGAGATAATGCGTAAGAAATTAGTGGAGAGTAAATTCTTTTGGTAAAAAGAAGTTCTGCCGGAGGTGTAAGGTAATAACTTTCTTCTATATTCTTTTTATAATTTTAGTTTATTTTTTTGGCACTCTTAAACCATTAATATACTAGTACTATTATGAATAAGTTACTATAGTAAAAATAAATTACCACTGTGTTATTTTTACTATTTATAGTTACTATTCAAAATTTACTATTTATTATCACTATTCACAATTTACCATTTACTGTTATTATTCAAATTTATCATTTACCGTTATTATTCAAAATTTATTAGTTGTTGTTATTATTCAAAATTTACTATTTACCATTACTATTCAAAATTTACTATTTACATTACTATTCAAAATTTACTATTTATCATTACTATTTAAAATTTACTATTTACTGTTATTGTTCATGATTTACCATTTACCACTACTATTCAAAAAATTACTATTCACGATTTACTATTTACTATTATTATTTAAAAAATTACTATTTACCATTACTATTGATGACTTACCATTTACTGTTACTATTTATTATTACTATGAACATTTACTATTTATCATTCTGATAGCAATCTTAATTTTTATCTTAAGCTTATACTGAAATAGATTGGTATTAATATTTCTAGAAATTGGAGGCGTAAAGCAAATCTCTTTTGGGTAACAATTCAAGGTAAGGGGGAGTGAGATAAGAGTATAATATGAAAAGACATAAGAATAATGGGAGGAGTCCCCTACTCCTTTTAAATTTAATAATATTAATATTTTAAAATATTAACTTTTTAACTTAAAATTTTTAATAAATTTTAAATTAAATATCTGATTTAACTAACTCTAACCTACCTATACAAGGACTTGGACTTTTATAACCTATATAAACTGGACTATACCTATGCAAGGACTTGGACTACTATGATCCATATGGACTGAACTATACATATGCAAGGACTGGATTATATGAACTTACATATACCTATGCGAGGAATTGACCAAAAGGACTCAAATTGACTATATTAATAATCATTAAATTTTGTATTATGATATGTATTAATGATATTTAATTGATTTGATTATGATTGATTGATTGATTGATGATATTTAGTTATAATTGATAATGCTTGATTTTGATTGATGATTTTGTAATGTGGAGTTTGAGCATATAGCGAGCATGACGGAAAGCTAAAATTCAGTAAGAACTTCTTACCTTACTCTTTAAATTTTTATTATCTTTTATTTCTTCTTAGAAATTATTTTTATATTCATAATAAAAAATTAGTATTTATTTTAGAAAGTAGACATTTTATGAAAATTAATTGAGATAATTAAATTTTGAATTAAAGAAAAAAAATTGTAACTTTAAGTATTTACGGTTAATGATTTAAAGATTATTCTCTTTTAATAAAATAAAATTTTTAAAAAGAAAATTATTTTATTCCAACTTAATAACTAAAGATATTTAGAAATAATTGAGATTTCTAAATTTGATTTTGTTAAGATTTAATTTGAGAAAGATTATGTAAAGTTTTATATGAGAAAGTTTTTAGATATTTAAGGCTTAGAAACTCAAATTTCAGTGAGATTCAAAAACTGTACCAAATTTATTTCTGTGGGACAGAAATTCAGAAAATTGAGAAAATGTACAGTTTATTGAAATGATATTGTAAACCTTTAAGGGATTTAATAATTGAGTTTCTAAAAGCCTTAACCAACTCAATACGCGAGTAGTTCATGCATCATGAATCATTAAAGTGAAATAAAATGATATTGTCTGGGGACGGATTATAGAAACCGAGGATACATTAGAGGAGGCTTAATTACGAGCCTTGGGATGAGAGGGTGTGAAAGGGTGCTTCAGGGGACCTGGGGTAGCTCCCTAGTGTCGGGTACTTTCACAATAAAAACTTTCTCAATCTGACTAGTCTCTAAGTGTTTCCATGCCAGTTGAGCTATTCATATTATTATTATCCGGACTTATGGAACAGTGTAAACTCCTGGTTGGACCAGTACAAATTAAAATTTAAGGGCCCATATATATAGGTAAGTTATGATGAAGATATTGCATAACATTCATGCATTCATAATTGATTGTGTATGTGATTGTGATTGATATTATTATGTATTGGTTGTAAAAACCCTTTGTTGCTTATGTCTTAATCGAGAATATTATATTCTGTTTCTCACTCCTTTCTCCGTGTTTTTGTTTCACATGTTTTAAATTGATGGTTCAGAGGGAAGGATCGAAGAATATCGGCAGTAAATATAGCACGTTCTAGAAAGGGAGCTCGGTATGAATACCGTGGTCCAATGAATAAATAGTGTTAATAAGTAACTGCTTCTGGGCCATGGAGTTTCCTCTCTTTCTTATAATGTTTAATTTTTATTTTCTTTGGATGAATGTACAAATACTTTATAAAGTTTTAATAATATTGAGGTATTTCAGAAATAATATATATAATTTATTCCGATAGTTTCTTTTTAACAATCATATCTTTAGTAAAAAAAAATTATTATGAATTTTTATATATTTTATTAAGGTATAACAGAGGGTGTTACAAAGTGGTATCAGAGCAGTTAATCCAATAGGCCTGGGGAAAAGGTCTATCTTGCTTTGTCTGTAAACTCTGTATAGGTGATAGAGAATAAAATATTTGACTTGGTAGTAACTGTGATTGATGTGACAAATCTCAGTTACTGTGAAACAGGAAACTAATGGCTAGAAACGATCTTGCTGGAGTTGTAGAACGCTTAATCAATGCAATGGGAGCACGTGAAGGTCAAGGTAACAATGCCTTGAGAAGGCTGGACCTATTCGAAAAGCGTAATCCACCTCGTTTCAAGGGAGGATATAACCCTAATGGAGCACAAATCTGGATTCGAGAGATAGAGAAGATCTTTCGAGCACTGCAATGTAATGAAGCTGATAAGGTAGTCTTCACTACTTATGCCTTATCTGAGGATGCCGAACATTGGTGGGATAGCATGCGTAGACAATTCAAAGTCAACGACGTGGAGATCACTTGGGATTATTTCAAGGATATGTTTTTGGAGAAATACTTTCCAGCTGATGTTAAAGAGAAAAGACAATTCGAATTCCTATCGCTGACCCAAGGAAATATGACCGTTGGAGAGTACGCATCCAGGTTTGAAGAGCTATCTCGTTTTCATTCTCATTATAATGATGCTACTAATGAAAGAGATCGGTGTGCAAAGTTTGTAAATGGATTGCGGCCAGAAATTAAGGAAGCTATACGAATGCAGGAAATCCGTGAATTTTCTGTATTGGTAAATCGCTGCAGGATCTTTGAAGAAGATCATAAGGATAGAATGACCAAAAGTCGTGAGCCCATTCACAAGGCAGGAGAAATGAGAAGTGGAGGACCTCACCATCACCAAAGAAGAGACTTCAGGAGAAATAAGCCTTACCAAACGCCATTTCACCGGTTTGGAGCAGCATCTGTTCCTAACAGACCCCAAGCTTCAACTGGAAGCTATTACCCAACATCTGCACCAAATTTTAAATGTTTTATCTGTGGAGGACCCCATTTGAAAAGGGATTATCCTAAAAACACTTATGTTTGTTTTAAGTGTAACAAACTAGGTCATCACATCAAGGATTGCCCAGAGATGAAGAGGGAAAACCCTGAAGGTGCAAGTACAAGCATAAATACTCAAGGAGGCGCGCACAGTGCAGTCGGAAGGCCGAAGGCAAAAGGAAAGGTTTTTGCAATCACTGGAGAAGAAGCATCTCATTCTGATTCCATGGTGGAAGGTAAGTGTATCATTAATAAGATTCCTTTAACTGTTATGTATGACTCAGGTGCATCACATTCCTTTATTGCCAATGAATGTGTAGAAAAACTAAAATTACCTGTGATAGAACTGCCATTTGACTTATCTGTACATACTCCTAGAAACAATCCCATTGTCACTTCTAAAGCCTGTTGGAAATGCCCTATTGTCATAAATGGTAGGGACTTTAAGGCTAATCTTTTCTGTTTACCCCTTTCTGGCTTAGAAGTTATTATTGGGCTAGATTGGTTGTCTGACAATCATGTTCTAATAGATTGTCATAATAAAACCATAATGTTTAAAGAACCAGTGAATTTGAATCCTGAAGATTCGAGATTTCTAACCGCCAACCAAGTGAGTGCCTCTTTAAAAGGAGGGGCTCAAGGATTCATGCTATTTCTTTCAACGAAAGGAGAGCAAGAATCAAAAATCAAAAATCTGCCAGTTGTGTGTGAATTTCCTGACGTTTTTCCTGAAGATATCCCTGGTTTACCCCCAGAAAGAGATGTGGAATTTGTCATTGATCTAGTACCTGGAGTCGGACCCATTTCAATTGCACCATACCGAATGTCACCTCTAGAATTAGCAGAGTTAAAGAAACAACTTGAAGAGATGATAGAGAAGCAGTTTATATGACCCAGTGTATCCCCCTGGGGTGCACCAGTGTTGTTGGTTAAGAAAAAGGATAGTAGCATAAGGTTGTGTGTAGATTATCGGCAACTGAACAAGGTGACGATCAAGAACAAATATCCTCTGCCAAGAATTGATGACTTGATGGATCAGCTGCGTGGTGCCACGGTGTTCTCCAAAATTGATTTGAGGTCTGGATACCATCAGATAAGGGTGAAGAAAGAAGATGTACCAAAAACTGCTTTTAGAACACGCTATGGCCATTACGAATATCTAGTAATGCCTTTTGGTGTAACTAATGCACCAGCCGTATTCATGGATTACATGAATAGGATTTTTCATTCATATCTAGATAAATTTGTAGTGGTGTTCATTGATGATATATTAGTGTACTCTAAAAGCAAAGAAAAACATGTTGAACACTTAAAGGTTATGTTGGAAATCCTGAAAAAGAAACAACTGTATGCAAAGCTATCGAAGTGTGAATTCTGGTTGGAAGAAGTGAACTTTTTAGGACATGTAATTAGTCAAGGAAGAATAGTTGTAGACCCTTCCAAGGTGGAGGCAGTTTTAAAATGGGAGAGACCAACCACAATCACTGAGATTAGAAGTTTCTTGGGCTTGGCTGGATACTATAGGAGATTCATTGAAGGATTTTCAAAGTTAGGATACCCACTGACCAAGCTAACATGGAAAGGACAACCTTTTGTGTGGACGACACAATGCAAGAATAGTTTTCAAGAACTGAAAGATCGACTTACTTCTGCGCCGGTGTTAGTACTCCCCGATCCACATCGAAGTTTTGAAGTTTACTGTGATGCGTCTAAACAAGGACTAGGAAGTGCACTCATGTAAGACAAGAAGGTTGTAGCCTATGCGTCGCGCCAATTAAGGCAACATGAGATTAACTACCCTACCCATGACTTAGAGTTAGCCGCTGTAGTTTTTGCCTTAAAGATTTGGAGGTATTATCTATACAGTGCAACATTCAATGTGTTTAGCGATCATAAGAGTCTCAAGTATTTATTCGACCAAAAGGAGTTAAACATGAGGCAATGGAGATGGATGGAGTTCTTAAAGGATTACGACTTTGAGTTACAGTACCATCCTGGAAAAGCGAATGTAGTAGCTGATGTTTTGAGTCGAAAGTCTCTACATGCGTCCACAATGATGATTAAAGAGATGGAATTGATAGAGAACTTTAGAGATCTTAACCTAGCAGTAAAGATTAATGATAACAGCTACAGATTAGGAGCGTTGCAAGTGACAAGTGAATTCCTGAGGCAAGTCTTAGAAGCTCAACGAAAAGATGAATTCCTGTAAGAGAAGAAAGAACTCCTGAAACAAGGAAAAAAAGTCAAGTTCAATGTGGGAAACAACCAATTATGGAAGTACAAGGATCGAGTGTGTATCACTGATCAAAAGGAGTTGAGGAAAGCAATTCTGGAAGAAGGCCACAAAAGTTATATGAGCATTCATCCCGGAGCTACTAAAATGTATCAAGATTTGAAGAAGTTATTTTGGTGTCCTGGAATGAAGAAAGCAGTGGCAGAGTACGTGGCTGCATGTCTAATTTGCCAGAAGGTTAAAGTGGAACATCAAAAACCCCTGGAATGCTACAATCAATGGAAATACCAGAATGGAAATGGGATAGCATTACCATGGATTTTATGACTTCTCTACCTAAAACTCCATTAGGACATGATTCAATATGGGTAATAGTTAATAGATTAACCAAATCTGCTCACTTTATTCCCATCAATATTCGTTACTCTATGGAGAAGCTGGCAAAATTATACATCGAGGAGATTGTGAGATTGCATGGAATTCCTTCAAGTATCATTTCTGATCGGGACCCTCGTTTTACATCACAATTCTGGAAGAGCTTGCATAAGGCTTTGGGAACAAGACTGTGTCTGAGTTCAGCATATCATCCTCAGACGGATGGACAATCAGAAAGAACAATCCAATCTCTAAAGGACTTGTTACGAGCTTGTGTGTTGGAGCATAAAGAAAGTTGGAATCAATTCTTACCATATGTGGAGTTTACCTACAACAACAGTTTCCACGCTAGCATTGGCATGGCACCTTTTGAAGCATTATATGGAAGAAAATGTAGGACCCCGCTATGTTGGTTTGAGACTGGTGAAAACTTGATGCTAGGACCAGAGTTGGTACAACAAACGACGGATAAAATCAAAATAGTTCAGGAAAAGATGAAGGCAACACAGAGCAGGCAGAAAAGTTACTATGACAAAAGAAGAAAACCGCTCGAATTTCAAGAAGGCGATCATGTATTCTTGAAAGTCACACCTATGACTGGGGTCGGTCGGGCAATGAAATCTCGAAAACTAACTCCTAGATTTATTGGTCCATATCAAATAATTCATAAAGTTAGTCCTATTGCCTACCAAATAGCATTACCACCTTTTCTTTCTAATATCCATAATGTTTTTCATGTGTCAAACTTACGAAAGTATATATTTGATCCTACACATGTTATTGAACCTGATGTCATACAAGTTAAAGATAATCTTACATATGATGCACCACCTATCAGAATAGCTGATAGAAGAATAAAGAAGCTAAGAGACAAGGAAATTCCACTCGTGAAGGTCATTTGGAGTGAAACGAGAGGGGAAGATGCTACATGGGAACTAGAAAATGAGATGAAAGAGTCTCATCCCCAATTGTTTTACTATAAAAAAAGTGTAAATTTCGAGGACGAAATTTTTTTAGGGGAGTAGAGTTGTAACACCCCTAATTTCGTTATTTCTTATTTAAAATAAAATTTTAAAGGAATTTGATTATAGTTCTTTAGAACTTTTTGATTGTTATATAATTTAGAATTTTTTAGAATTTTTTTATTTTTTATTTATTATTATTATTTTTTTTGGAGAATGACAAAAATACCTTTAACCTTTCATCTAATAACCAAAATGTCACTACCGACATCATCGCTTACATCATGAATAGTAAAATAAATAATTAAATAATCTTAAATAGTAAAATTTTCTTCCTATAAATAGATGGCTCATTTACAACATTTCCACACCAAAAATTAGAGAGAGAATCTAGAGATATAGTGCGTAAGAAATTAGTAGAGAGTAAATTCTTTTGGTAAAAAGAAGTTCTGCCGGAGGTGTAAGGTAATAACTTTCTTCTATATTCTTTTTATAATTTTAGTTTATTTTTTTGGCACTCTTAAACCATTAATATACTAGTACTATTATGAATAAGTTACTATAGTAAAAATAAATTACCACTGTGTTATTTTTACTATTTATAGTTACTATTCAAAATTTACTATTTATTATCACTATTCACAATTTACCATTTACTGTTATTATTCAAATTTATCATTTATCGTTATTATTCAAAATTTATTAGTTGTTGTTATTATTCAAAATTTATTAGTTGTTGTTATTATTCAAAATTTACTATTTACCGTTACTATTCAAAATTTACTATTTACCATTACTATTCAAAATTACTATTTATCGTTACTATTCAAAATTTACTATTTACTGTTATTGTTCATGATTTACCATTTACCACTACTATTCAAAAAATTATTATTCACGATTTACTATTTACTATTACTATTCAAAAAATTACTATTTACCATTACTATTGATGACTTACCATTTACCGTTACTATTTATTATTACTATGCACATTTACTATTTATCATTCTGATAGTAATCTTAATTTTTATCTTAAGCTTATACTGAAATAGATTGGTATTAATATTTCTAGAAATTGGAGGCGCAAAGCAAATCTCTTTTGGGTAACAATTCAAGGTAAGGGGGAGTGAGATAAGAGTATAATATGAAAAGACATAAGAATAATGGGAGGAGTCCCCTACTCCTTTTAAATTTAATAATATTAATATTTTAAAATATTAACTTTTTAACTTAAAATTTTTAATAAATTTTAAATTAAATATCTGATTTAACTAACTCTAACCTACCTATGTAAGGACTTGGACTTTTATAACCTATATAAACTGGACTATACCTATGCAAGGACTTGGACTACTATGATCCATATGGACTGAACTATACCTATGCAAGGACTGGATTATATGAACTTACATATACCTATGCGAGGAATTGACCAAAAGGACTCAAATTGACTATATTAATATTCATTAAATTTTGCATTATGATATGTATTAATGATATTTAATTGATTTGATTATGATTGATTGATTGATTGATGATATTTAGTTATAATTGATAATGCTTGATTTTGATTGATGATTTTGTAATGTGGAGTTTGAGCATATAGCGAGCATGACGGAAAGCTAAAATTCAGTAAGAACTTCTTACCTTACTCTTTAAATTTTTATTATCTTTTATTTCTTCTTAGAAATTATTTTTATATTCAGAATAAAAAAATTAGTATTTATTTTAGAAAGTAGACATTTTATGAAAATTAATTGAGATAATTAAATTTTGAATTAAAGAAAAAAAATTGTAACTTTAAGTATTTACGGTTAATGATTTAAAGATTATTCTCTTTTAATAAAATAAAATTTTTAAAAAGAAAATTATTTTATTCCAACTTAATAACTAAAGATATTTAGAAATAATTGAGATTTCTAAATTTGATTTTGTTAAGATTTAATTTGAGAAAGATTATGTAAAGTTTTATATGAGAAAGTTTTTAGATATTTAAGGCTTAGAAACTCAAATTTCAGTGAGATTCAAAAACTGTACCAAATTTATTTCTGTGGGACAGAAATTTAGAGAATTGAGAAAATGTACAGTTTATTAAAATGATATTGTAAACCTTTAAAGGATTTAATAATTGAGTTTCTAAAAGCCTTAACCAACTCAATACGCGAGTAGTTCATGCATCATGAATCATTAAAGTGAAATAAAATGATATTGTCTGGGGACGGATTATAGAAACCGAGGATACATTAGAGGAGGCTTAATTACGAGCCTTGAGATGAGAGGGTGTGAAAGGGTGCTTCAGGGGACCTGGGGTAGCTCCCTAGTGTCGGGTACTTTCACAATAAAAACTTTCTCAATCTGACTAGTCTCTAAGTGTTTCCATGCCAGTTAAGCTGTTCATATTATTATTATCCGGACTTATGGAACAGTGTAAGCTCCTGGTTGGCCCAGTGCAAATTAAAATTTAAGGGCCCACATATATAGGTAAGTTATGATGAAGATATTACATAACATTCATGCATTCATAATTGATTGTGTATGTGATTGTGATTGATATTATTATGTATTGGTTGTGAAAACCCTTTGTTGCTTATGTCTTAATCGAGAATATTATATTCTGTTTCTCACTCCTTTCTCCGTGTTTTTGTTTCACATGTTTTAAATTGATGGTTCAGAGGGAAGGATCGAAGAATATCGGCAGTAAATATAGCACATTCTAGAAAGGGAGCTCGGTATGAATACCGTGGTCCAATGAATAAATAGTGTTAATAAGTAACTGCTTCTGGGCCATGGAGTTTCCTCTCTTTCTTATAATGTTTAATGTTTATTTTCTTCGGATGAATGTACAAATACTTTATAAAGTTTTAATAATATTGAGGTATTTCAGAAATAATGTATATAATTTATTCCGATAGTTTCTTTTTAACAATCATATCTTTAGTAAAAAAAATTATTATGAATTTTTATATATTTTATTAAGGTGTAACAGAGGGTGTTACATTGTTGCTTCCCTATGATAATCTATTTTGCATGGATCTTATTGTTCAAACTGGTTGGTTGATAATTATGCAGTAATTACCTCCTTTTCTATAGCTTACATTGTTTTTGATAATGACAAAGGGGGAGAGAAAAAGGGATATATATATATATATATATATATATATATATATATACATAAAGGGAGATATACATATTTGCTTATAATTGTTAAATCACAAACAGGGAAAGAAATGAGTATGATAAGAATAGTGTATGATTAGATGAATATTTGTGCATATACTTATCTTACTCAAAAACAAAGGGGGAGACTCATTTCTATTCTACAATTTACAATTATAACAAGCAGTCTTCTCTCATTTAATTCATTTGATACTAACACCCCAAGAGATGGCCATTAGTTGTCATCATCAAAAAGGGGGAGAATGTATTTGCACATGGTAAATAGATTTTGATAATGACAAATGCACATGAACTAGAAAGGCTTCACAATATCAAAAATAAATGCAAAGAAACAACAAGAACTCACAAGGAAAATTCCATGACTAGATCAAGAAACTATGAAGGATATGGCTCCACATGATCAAACACTAAAAAGGGAAATGCATGGAGATAAAGGAAAGGATTCATGAAGTAAATGAATCAAGAAAGCATCAAAAATCATGGAAAATCAAAAACAGCAACGCATGAATCGATTCATGAAAAGCATGAATCAATTCATAGGCCTGGAAGTCCCAAAAACACAAAACAGCAAAGCATGAATTGATTCACACCCATCATGAATCGATTCACACGAGTTCAAAATTCAAAATGCCCAAAATAGAATGTTATGAATCGATTCGTAAACGCATGAATCGATTCACATAGTGGGAAACATCACTAAAAAGACAGATTTAAGTGAGAAACAAGCACCCAAAACCCACTATATGCAGAGACAAGCTGGAACCATTATTTGCAACGGCTAGGAGGACCTTGGAACAACTTCAAGGCTCTATAAATTGCATTCCAACTCAGGCACAATATATAACAACAAGAGGCAATCTTCCATCACCTTCATCTTGTGCTTAGTGAGTTCATATCTTTGTATATTCTGAAATCTTGAGATTTAACTTGCATATCCTCTCTTGTTGAGAGTTAGAAATTTAAGAGAGCATTCACTTATGTATCTACTCTATTTAGAGAGTTCATATCTTGTAAACACTACCAAACACAAAAGCTTTTCACTCTAGCTTGAGTGGTCACAAAGGTTGGGGTTCAACCTTTGGGTATTGAGAGTTTGAGAGATTGGGTGGGTTACCCTTGTGCTAGTGAGGATTGAGTTCTTGAGTGTGGGACACTAGAAAGCTGTAATTGCTCATAGCTTGTAATCTCTAAACTTCAATAGTGGAAATCCTTCAAGTGGGTTGCTTGAAGGCGAGACGTACACCGGGGTTAGTGGAACTCGTTAAATTGGTTTGCAAGCTCTTCTCCCTTACTCCTTTACATTCATATACTGCTTTGAATTGATTTGTGTTGGTTGATTGTGATTTATATACTTGAGCTTGCTTGAATTAGTTAACTTTGAATATTGCACACCAAGTGTTTGACAAATTGTCTCAGCCACATACACCTCTTGTTTTGCATTGTTCCTTGCATTAAACTTGATCTCACTTGCATAATCTTTAAACTTGTGATAAAAGAATCAAGTTCAAAGGCATTCCAAGCAAAGTTTTAAAAACTCAATTCACCCCCCTCTTGAGTATTGAGGCCACTTGAATAACAGTCCCTACCCTGGTGTCCTCCTTGGTTCCCCTGGGGATGTCTGTCGTCTCTACAATAGGGGTTGCTATGTGTGGTCACCATCCTCTTCTTCTTTGGAGCCAATCTTTCTCTTTATGATGTGGGGACCATTTTACATGATTAACAAAGTTTTCAAAGGTATGCACATCAAGTTAGTAGAAGTATACGCGGACGACATCATAACTGAGACCCCGTTTGGAGGAGACTACATCGGTGACCTCAGGAAAATTTACTAAATGCTCAAGATGTACGATATGCAACTCAACCCCATAAAATACACATTCGAGGTTCCAACTAGGAGATTCTTGAAGGTTGAGAGGTATTGAAGTTAAGTCTGATAAGTTCAAGATTATCAAGGAATTATAAAGCCTCAGGAATTTAAAAGAGGCATAGTCATTGAATGGGAAAAGTAATAACATCTTTATTCTGGTTCATGCCTAAGATGGCATACCAACCATTGCCATTATATAAGATTCTTAAGAAAAACAAAAAGTATGAATGAGGTTAAAAGCAAGAAAAATCTTTCCAAAACTTGAAGATGTGTTAAACCAACCACTAATATTAGTTAAACTCAATCTTAGGGAAAAGTTTTTCTCGTACTTATTTGTTTCAAACGAATCCATGAGAGTTATGCAAGTGAAGGAAGCTCTAAAGGGATAAAGACCAGTGTACTTCACTGGGAAAACCCTTCAAAATGGCATAACTCTAGTGCTAAAAGATCAAGAGGGCTACTCTAACAATAACTTAGGCATCCCAGAGATTGAGGTAATACTTCCATGCTCATCTAATAGTTATCCAAATAAAGCTCCCCCTAAAGATGGTGTTGCATAAGCTAAACTTGGCAAGAATGATCTAGTGGGCAATTGAACTTTCAGAGTTCAACATCTACTATGAACCGAGGAATGCTAACAAAGCCCAAGTCTTAGTAGACTTTGTTGCTGAAATGATAGGAAAGATTCCGGAGGACAAACGTGTGCACTAGACAGTGTTCATGGATAGGTCAACTGGTATAGTGATTAAAAGCGACAATGAAGTATATATTGGGATATCTCTCATATTTAATTTTAAGAGTTCTAATAATCAGGTAGAACATGAGGCTTGTTTAGACAAACTTTTAACTAGCTTGGATGTCAATGCAAAGAAAGTCATGGTGTGCAATGATTCCCAACTTGTAATCACACAAATTTCAAGAGAATACCAAGCTAGAGAGCCTATGTTGCAACAATTCTTGGCTAAGGTTAAATACTTGGAGAAGATGTTTGAGAAAATAGAATTTAAACATGTCACAATGGAAGAAAACACACAGGCCAATTTAAACATTATTATTACATTTCAAGAATATAATCTTTATTTTAACACCAATTCACAACATAAGACAACATCATTTATCAATACAATTATCATCAATTATCAAGTTGTCATATAACCTCAACACACACTACTATTACACAATAAATTCAAATTAAAAATAGATAGTAACGTGTAGGTACTATATTCAATACCCACATACTTAAGTCACGCCCTCTTCCATACCTGGATTAACGACGCTCAGAAAAACAGAGTCGACGTCCAATGTCACCTACTAACCTACACACCGAAAACACCTGATCATTTAACAATTATAATTTAACCTCAAATTTGCTAATTTAACTTAACTTAAGCTACTCGAGGTATGAGTAACTAGGAATTAAACCTAATTGATGAAACAAGTTAGTTTTAGAATGTGTCGATTTACCGAATTGAAGATGATGTAAAGATTTCGAAGTAAATTGAGGGTTATGGCACTACCTAAGAACTTTAACCACTTTCTTAGAATCAAGTGGGTTTAAAGGAGAAGCTTGTATCTCTTAGACATACATGTAGGTGGAGAAGGGAGGAATTGGGATGGAAGCTTGAATGGAGTCTTGCCTTTGCCTTGCAATGGACGAGGAATGAAAACGGAGGAGAGAAAGAAGATGATGGATACGATGGAGGAGAAGAAATGGGCACGAAGAGAAAGTGAGGTATTTTCCTTTTCTTTTTATTTTGTTTGTTTGTAAAAGAGTGTTAGATTAGGTGGTTGAGGGTAAGTTGGTAACCATACCCGAGTAACCTTAATCCAATCCTAAAATTAACCAATTTTAAACCCTATTTAATTTTACTCATTTGATTATAATTAATCAGTTTCCCTCATCGTTTAATTATCATCATCCAGTCCTTAAATTAAAATTTAGGATGTTATAATTTAAAATGGTTTTTTTTCCTATTTCTTTAGTTTCCTCTTCCTTTGACACCACCTGGACCTCCATAGATTGACCATCTAGTAAAGGAAAAATTGGGCAAGGTTCTAAAGATGGCTCCAGGTACCGACCTCGGCACACATGATATATAACCCTCACCCGATGGAATTCATGATGATAAAGGCCAATGCCACTATTATTCAATTGGATAACGAGGTTGCGATGAATTAGCTACCGAATTGCATTGCTGAAGGTAGCTTCGGCAACTTTCTTGTACATTTCCCTCCACTGCTTCCATTCCGTTGTCTTCTCCTCCAAATTTTGCTTCACAGCCTATAAATTAATAACCACCTAAAACTATAAAAAAAAAATTAAAATATTATAAAACTATAAGGAATGGAAATAGTATTGTATATCACATATATACATATAAATGCTATGAAGCTGAAAAATATTAATAATATCAAAAATATAATTATGATATAATTTTATAAATATAATTAATTTATGTTGTTAAAGCCGAATTATAAATAACACAAAAATAGTATTTGTAAAGTTTTTAATTAGCATAAGATATATATTTGTTTGGTAAAAGAAGGGACAGAGCCCAAAGCATAAAATATTGCTCCTAGCTATTACATTACATAAAATAATAATAGAAACTTATAAAAAATACAACTTAAAGGTTTATAAATGGATTAAAGGGAAAATTATAAAACTAAAATACGAACGTAATATAATTAATATAACATAAGAAAGGACGAAAAGTTATTGATCGGGAATAATAAAAATAGTTGTAAAGAAAATGTGATAAATAATAAATAATAGTCTAATAATATATAAATTAGTTATTATAAAAATTTATTTCCAAGCAATAATACAATGAGAGGGTTTGTTTAAGGATGTTTTATAAAATTTATAATGAAATATTAATATAATTAAGTTATATTTGATGATAATCATTATATTATTAATATCATATAAGGTCACATTGTAATATAATATTATTATATTAATTTTAATAAAAAGAAGATATAAAGAGAAAGAAAAATAATATTGGATGGTTGGATTGTGTAACTGTATAGAAGATGAGAAAAGTATATGGATTAAAAGCTAAGCAAGGTAGAAATTAGGTTGTTTATTTTGACAAAAAATGTTTATTAAAAAAATTATGACAGTTTTAAAAAGAAAATTATGAATATTATATACCTTGGTACACGGATGAAATTTCGAGTGGGTGAGAAAAGCGCAGTAGGAAATGTTGATAGATTTTAGGTTTTAACATACTTATATACCTTTAAAAAATCTCTTAAATTATTAAGTCGGCCCTGTAAAGTTTTTAGTGATAACCGTTAAGGCGACAAATATTTTACCACCTTAACGTTATTGCGTGTCGTCACTTAAAATTTTGTAAAGTTTAAATACCATAAACCTTTATTAAATTTTAGAATCAGGGATACTTTTTTAAAAAATTGTTAGTTTTATGTTTGAAAAATTTTTCCTTCCATTTTATAAGTTTATATTGTCAACTTTTTCCTATTAGCTAATCATTATTATCTTTTTTGATTTTCATGTAAAATTGAACACTATTTGTGGTATTTTTTTTATTGTTGTTAAAAGACATAACAAATGTTAAACTTCTTTCTTGTTGTGTATGTTTAATCTTCTATGCAACATTACCTCAAACCACCATTCTCCACTACCAACCTCATAAATCCTTAATCATTCATTGTATACCAAATTGAAGAACCAATTTATAGAATTGAAAAAAAAAACAAAGAAATAATAACACAACATCGCAAATAAAACCAAATATAACATCTTTCTCAAACCAACAAAATAACAAAAAAACATGTTGAGGACTTGTCAAATACTTGGTAGAGAATAAGAAAAATCAAGGCTGGAAGAGCACACAACACCAAAAGGAATAGTGAATGTTTCTTATAGTAAGTGTTTCATCAATGATCGAATGGTTCTACACGAAAGAAATGAAATGGTTGATGAATTATCGACAATTGGGTTGATAAAGGTAATGAAAAGTGAAAATGGGAGTCAACAGGGGCGGTGTATTTATTTTAGCAATTAATAGTGACAAGTTGATGACAATACTTATTTTATAGATGAAAAATTTATAGGGTTTAAAAGTAACAAATTTGTTAAAATAGAGTATCTTTAACTTAAAATTTTAGTAGGGCTTACGATATATTTAATCCTTTGAAAATTTTAGGTGTGTGACATAAGGTAGTGCTGGTGTAACAAGATGTTTGCTAACTTAACTGTGGAAACTTAATGACAGATGGTGAAACCAATCAACCTAATTATTTAATGGTTTAAAACCGAAGGAGGTTAAGTCTAATCTACAAATTTTTAGAAGGTTAAAAGTATATTTAAGTTTAGATTTTATTAAGTAATAGATGCATAACAAGGTGTATTGGATTGAAACTTAAAAGAAGAGAAAAAAGAGAATCACGTGAGTTTTTAATTGATATTTTTATTTAATGATTTAAAATGATTCCCTCATTTTTAAATTGTAGTTTTTTTTATACAATAATAATTTTTTTAAGAAAAACTATTGTATGTAAGGATTTTAGAATTTATAATTTTCACATATATATATAATAGTAAGAAAAGCTTACTTTTATCTATGAGAAAATACAGTAATAACTTCAATTTCCTTTCTCAATCTGCCTCTTTGCCCCCATGTTTTATGTAACATCCTAAATTTTTGAATGTTAGAAAATAATTTATTAAGGATCAGTGAGGAATTTCCGAGTGAAATTTCGAGTGAATATTGTTGGAAATAAGCTATTCCGAGTGAAATGGTATGATACCGAGTGAAAATAGAAATAATTCTGAGTGAAAGGGGGCTCTGACTTCGAATGAGCACCTTTCGGACAAAGACGCTCCTAAATTCTACGTTTCTGAGTGAAACATGATCGAGAGAACTACTTCCGAGTGTAGGAGGATAAGATACTTTTGAGAGTAAGAAGTTAAGATACTTCCGTGTGTAGAAAAAAAAATTGAGATACTTCCGAGTGTAGGGAAGTTAAGCTGATTCCGAGTAGAGCATCTCCGAGTTGTGTGACTTTCCGAGTGAGGTGTCTCCGAGTACGACACTTCCGAGTGGGACGAGACCGAGTGAGACGTTTCCAAGTGGGACAACGTCAAGAGACATTTCTGGTTTCCGAGTGGTATGGCACCGATTGAGACATACCGAGTGAGTCTTTTCCAGGAAAGACTTCAAATTCGAATGAGTATATTCCAAGTGAATAGTTACCGAGTGGATAATATTTGAGTGGTGAGTTCCCGAGTGGTGAAGCCTTCATTTAATCCATGCACGGGTGTTTTAAAGAGTTGCTGAGAGCTTGTACTGGGGTTCGTCATAGAGATTGACTTTGATTCCGAGTGATCCTTTCAAGTGGAAAGATTCCGAGAGAGAAATAAACCTCGATTCCGAGTAATAATTTCGAATGAAAGACTTCCGAGTGACGTAAGCGAAGGTTTTGGCTCAGACATAAATACATATAACCAAATAAGTTATTTCTAAAGGTATTTCCGAGTGATATATTTTTGTGTGGGACATTTCCGAGGAAGGAAAGCTGAGTGTTTCATGGGATGAAACCATTACGAGTGAATTTCCTCCGAATGAAGAATTCTGAACGGACAGAGGCTATGTTGAAATCCTCTCAGAAAGATGTGCCCAGAATACTAAAACCGAGTCGGAACATACTGAAACCGAGTCGGAATTAATAATCACTTTAATTATTGATGCGCAGATTCTTTTTCCTGATTTTGCTAAGTGGTGGACCCTTTCCATAATCCTATCCTCTTTTATTTTATTATTTCATTGTTAAGTGCGTATCAGTGCTTACTCCATTCACTTATTCAATTCGTTTATGTCATTTTCATGAACGAATTATGTCAAATCCTATTATTAGACTAGCTTGGAATCATATGAGTTTCATCATCACCTTTAATCTTTCCTTATCGATAAAAAGAGGAGATCAATCTTCATTCTTCTCCTTAATGTGAAACTTGGTAAGAACTTTGAGAAAGAAAGCTGTGGACTGTGCAGAACTGAAGTTCCAGTCGGAATTTGTGTACTCCTTACTTCCAGAACTGAAGTTTCAGTCGGAATTTGTGTACTGTGGTTGAATATAGCTTGAGGAACTCCTTACTTCCAGGTAGGGGGAGCGTTATATCTTAAATGCATGGTTTATGAACGGATTGGGATATTATTAAATCCTGAATATGAATATAATATGTGTGATATATCTGTGATATTTTCGTTTATAAGATATTGATGTTGATATGTGATTGATGATGATGATATGAATGTTATTCATGAATTTTCATGATATATGAATGCATGGGATGCTTATATGATGAACAAATATGAGATATATTATGCGGTTTCAAGGATTCCACAAAAGACCTTGGGTGGGACTCAAGGTAAACCTCTTGAGCGGGGCTCGGGGTTCAGCCCGTGACACTACCGTTGTCGTTGGGAGTGATTATGTCACATGATAGGGCAAACGGTTTGGTACCAGTAAAATGGCCGGATCAGCTGAGAGCCGAGTTATGGCTCGGGGAGCCAGTGTTGCAACACAAATTAAAAGACTTAATAATGGATTCGACTGATTGAGCATATATTTGCACTGATATGATATTGAGAGTAATATGATGATTTGATCGGCTGATGTTATGAGATTATATGATGTGTTTATGTTCTATATACATAGTTATGAATTGGACTTTTAATCCGATTCAATAACTATCATTTGATATGTTTATGCTCACCCTCTACTGTTGTCATTTTTTTTTACAGTGGACATAGGACCCAGCAATGATGTGTGAGATTACTCAGCCGACTGGAGCATTATGTATTTGTGTATTGTACATAATGCACGTAGTTGTTTGTAGTTGCCTTGGCTAGCTCCTGTGTATACCGATTGTGGAACATTTGTAAACATTAAATGAGCTGGATTATGTAATGTCGATTGCTTTGTTATTTTAATTTGAAAATTCTGTTAAAATTTTCATTTATTTGCGAAAAATTTATTTGAAAATTGAGGGTGTTACATTTTGGTATCAGAGCAGACTTGAAAAGGTCCAAGGCCAAGGTTAATCTACTAATGCTATGAATTGAGTGAAATCATATCATGGTTGTTGAGTATTATAGTTGAAGAAATCAACTATAAATAAATTGCCTTTGTATCCATGAGAGGTACTAAAGTATAGTGATTATTTTCAGGATAAGAAAATGGACTCTCAATGTATAGATGCAATGGCTGCTGCCTTCCAGCGTGTTGCTGATATCTTAGAAAGGCAGAACCAGCATCAACCGACTGACAATCAAACTATTGATTGTTTTCTAAAACGGAAACCGACTGAATTCCATGGAGGATTTCAGCCCGACCAAGCTTATGCCTGGATCCAGAACCTTGAACGGATCTTTGGCAGTCTGTAGTGCACTGAGGCACAGAAGGTCGAATATGCTGCATTCATGCTTCGGAAAGAAGCTGAAAACTGGTGGAAAATAGCTAAAGACCGACTGACAGTTATGGGAACCGAGCTGACCTGGGAGAATTTCAAGGGATGTTTCCTTGAAAAATATTTCCCGAATACTGTTAGAAGTCGAAAGAAATTGGAATTTATGGAGCTCAGACAAGGTGATATGAGTGTGGAAGAGTACGCGGTAAAATTCGAGGAACTCTGTTTGTTCTATCCTCCTTTTCAAATGTCGGGTACTGAAGGCTCAAAATGTATTAAGTTTGAAAGTGGTCTGAACCCAAAAATCAAGAAGGCTTTCTGACACCAGGAAATTAGAAGTTTTCCGATTCTGGTTAATAAATGTCGAATCTATGAGGAAGATGGTAAAGTTTCTACTGGACCGAGCAGTAAGTCGGGTAGTCTTTTGAAGCTACCACTGATCAGTTTTAAGAAGCATGGGAAGTCTGTTAGAGGCAGGTCATCCTCTAACTTTCGAGGCCGAGTGAATTCTGGTGGCCGATCGATAAGTCGTCCCAGAGACGTTAAATGTTTTAAATATGGCGGTGATCATTTTGCTCGGGATTGTGATAAAGAAGAAGGGGTTATTTGCTTTTATTACAATGAGAAGGGACATATTCGTCCTAACTGTCCTCTTTTGCAACTTACCGAGTCAAATGTTAGTGTAAACCGAGGAGGCTTCTGAGGACGAGGCCATGGAGTCAGAAATAGGGGAGGCAGAGGAAATAATGGACGTGGCAATAATTCTATGATGCCGAGAAATGATCAAGCTAGGGCTTCTAGTTCACCAGCTGCAGGCCGAGTGTATGCCATCACTGCTGAGGAGGATGCTCAGGCCAATGACCTTGTTCAAAGTAAGTGTTTACTCGGAAATACTACTCTTAATGTGCTGTTTGATTCGGTTGCAACTCACTCATTTATTTCCAATGATTGTGTGATGCGTATGAGATTACCTGTTATTGCTATGAGTCGGCCATTGAGTATATCTAACCCGACTGGAGTTAAACTATGGACTTCTATGATGTGTGAAAATGTTTCCTTCACTTTGGGTGATAGGAGTTTTATGGCTGACTTGATATGTCTACTTTTGAGAGGTCTTGACATTATCCTCGGTATGGATTGGCTGTCGGCCAATAGAGTCCTAGTTGACTGTCAGAATCAGAGGGTGATATTCCCTAATCAGAAAGCCGATGATCATGAAATCCAAGGTATATCTCAACTATTTATGTTATTCTGTATGACCGATGGAAAGAGTGAGTCTAGAATCCAGGATATTCCTGTTGTATGTGATTTTTCTGAGTTATTCCCGGAGGATGTACCTGGTATTCCTCCTAATAGAGAAGTTGAATTCTTTATTGATCTGATTCCTGGAGCCGAGCTAGTCTCTAGTGCTCCCTATAGAATGTCCCCTGCTGAGTTAGCAGAACTAAAGAAACAAGTTGACGAGTTGCTAGATAAACAATTTATCCGACCGAATGTATCACCGTGAGGTGCTCCGGTGTTACTCGTTAAGAAAAAGGATAGCAGCATGCGATTATGTGTTGATTACCGACAATTGAATAAGTTGACCATCAAGAATAAATATCCATTGCCCAGGATTGACGATTTAATTGACCAGTTACGTGGTGCATCAGTCTTTTCTAAGATTGATTTACGATCGGGATACCATCAAATCTGAGTGAAAGCTGCTGACGTTCCTAAGATGGCATTTAGGACCCGGTATGGTCATTATGAATATGTGGTGATGCCGTTCGGAGTGACTAATGCTCCGGCTGTGTTCATGAACTATATGAACAATATCTTTCATCCCTATTTGGATCGGTTTGTGGTGGTATTTATTGATGACATATTGATTTATTCAAAGTCTCATGAGGAGCACGAAGAGCATCTCCGATCGGTACTTCAAGTGTTGAAGGAGAAGCAGTTGTTTGCCAAATTGTCTAAGTGTGAATTCTGGATGGACAAGATTCAATTCCTAGGTCATGTTATCTCCAGTGAAGGTGTCTCGGTAGATCTTTCAAAGATTGAAGCTGTGATGAATTGGGAGAGACCTAAGTCGGTCACTGAGGTCAGGAGTTTTATGGGCTTAGCCGGTTACTATCGGAGATTTATTGAGGGATTTTCCAAAATCGTTTTGCCACTGACCAAGTTAACTCAGAAGAATGTTCCTTTTATGTGGTCTTTCGAGTGTGAAAAGAGTTTTCAAGAATTAAAGACCTGACTTCTACTCCTGTATTGGCTTTGCCAAATCTACAGGAAGGCTTTGTAGTTTATTGTGATGCATCCGGACTCGGTCTTGGATGTGTGTTGATGTAGAATGGCCGAGTGATAGCCTATGCCTCGCGTCAATTGCGACCACACGAACAAAATTATCCGACCCATGATCTGGAGTTGGCAGCTGTCGTCTTTGCACTGAAAATTTAGAGGCATTATCTTTATGGCTTTAAATTTGAAGTATATAGTGATCATAAAAGTCTGAAATATTTATTTGATCAGAAGGAGTTGAATATGAGGCAGAGGAGGTGGATTGAATTCTTGAAAGATTGCGATTTCGACTTGAAATACCACCCGAGAAAGGCAAATGTTGTAACCGATGCCTTGAGTCAGAAGTCCATTCACATGGCAACGATGATGGTTAAAGAGATGGAGTTGCTTGAACAATTCTGAGACATGAGCTTACAAGTGGATATTTCTTCACCCAGAAAAATAACTCTCGGTACATTGAAAATAGCAAATGAATTTTTAAAGCTTGTTTATGTACAGCAAATGTCGAATTCCTATTTAGCCGAGATGAAAGAAACTCGGGCTAAAGGCAAGGACCTATCCTTAACCGAAGGTTCTGATGGTATTTTCTGAGTGAAAGGTAGAATTTTTGTACCTGACTCGAGTGATTTACGACGATCGGTGCTCAATGAGGCACACAGAAGCATGCTGAGTATTCATCCGGGTACTACTAAGATGTATCACGATTTGAAATTACATTTTTGGTGGCCCGGAATGAAGAGGGATGTTGTAGACTTCGTGGCTCACTGTATAATTTGTCAGAAAGCAAAGGTTGAACATCAAAAATCATCCGATAGTTTATAACTTTTAGAGATTCCCGTATGGAAGTGGGATGCTATTGCTATGGATTTTATAATGGGATTACCCAGGACTCGGAGTGGACACGATGCTATCTGGGTTATTGTGGACCGATTGACAAAGTCTGCACACTTTTTACCGATCAATATGAGTTACTCCTTGTCGAGACTAGCACAGTTGTACATTAGTGAGATAGTCCGACTGCATGGTGTTCCATCTTCTATTGTGTCGGATAGAGATCCGAGGTTTACTTCCCGATTTTGGGGAAGTTTGCATCAGGAATTAGGCTCGAAGCTCCGATTGAGTTTGGCCTATCATCCTCAAACAGATGGACAGTCCGAGCGAACTATCCAAAGTTTAGAGGACTTGTTGAGGTCCTGTGTGCTAGAGCATGGAGGTAGCTGGGAGCAATACCTTCCTCTGATCGAATTCACTTATAATAATAGCTATCACAGTAGCATCGGTATGGCTCCATATGAGGCTTTATATGGCAGGAAATGTCGAACACCTCTTTGTTGGTCGGAATTGGGTGAGAGCTTAATGTTAGGACCTGAGATTGTGCAGCAAACCTCGGAGCAAATTCAAATGATCAAAGATAAAATGAAAGCATCCCAAGATCGTCAGAAGAGTTATTATGATAAACGGACGAAACCGATTGAATTTCAGGTCAGAGACCGAGTCTTTCTGAAAGTTTCTCCGAGCAAAGGTATTGGGAGAGCATTGAAAAGCAAGAAATTGAGCCCGAGGTATATTAGTCCGTATGAAATATTAAAGAGAGTCGGACCTGTAGCCTATCAGATTGCGTTGCCTTCTCATTTGGCAAATCTGCATAGTGTATTTTATGTTTCTCAACTGAGAAAGTACTTGCCGGATCCTACTCATGAAATGCCGAATGATGATGTTGAAATCCGAGAAAACCTGACCACTATAGCTGAGCCCACTGGTATAGTGGACCGATCGGTAAAACGCTTAAGGAGCAAGGATGTTCAATTGGTCAAGGTTGCATGGTAGCATGATCAGTCAATTATACATACTTGGGAACGAGAAGATGCTATGAGGCAACAATATCCCGAGTTATTTCGTTAAGGTATGTCTATGTTTAAATTTCGAGGATGAAATTTTTGTAGGAGGGGAGAAATGTAACATCCTAAATTTTTGAATGTTAGAAAATAATTTATTAAGGATCAGTGAGGAATTTTCGAGTGAAATTCTGAGTGAATATTGTTTGAAATAAGCTATTCTGAGTGAAATGGTATGATACCGAGTAAAAATAGAAATAATTCCGAGTGAAAGAGGGCTTTGACTTCGAATGAGCACCTTTCGGACAAAGACACTCCTAAGTTCTACGTTTCTGAGTGAAACATGATCGAGAGAACTACTTTCGAGTGTAGGAGGATAAGATACTTTTGAGAGTAAGAAGTTAAGATACTTCCGAGTGTAGAAAAAAAATTGAGATACTTCCGAGTCTAGGGAAGTTAAGTTGATTCCGAGTGGAGCATCTCCGAGTTGTGTGACTTTCTGAGTGAGGTGTCTCCGAGTGTGACACTTCCGAGTGGGACGAGACCGAGTGAGACGTTTCCAAGTGGGACAACGTCAAGAGAAATTTCTGGTTTCCAAGTGGTATGGCTCCGATTGACACATACCGAGTGAGTCTTTTCCAGGAAAGACTTCAAATTCGAATGAGTATATTCTAAGTGAATAGTTACCGAGTGGATAATATTTGAGTGGTGAGTTCCCAAGTGGTGAACCCTTCATTTAATCTGTGCACGGGTGTTTTAAAGAGTTGCTGAGAGCTTGTACTCAGGTTCGTCATAGAGATTGACTTTGATTCCAAGTGATCCTTTCAAGTGGAAAGATTCCGAGAGAGAAATGAACCTCGATTCCGAGTAATAATTTCGAATGAAAGACTTCCGAGTGACGTAAGCGAAAGTTTTGACTCAGACAGAAATACATATAACTAAATAAGTTATTTCTAAAGGTATTTCTGAGTGATATATTTTCGTGTGGGACATTTCCGAGGAAGGAAAGCTGAGTGTTTCATGGGATGAAACCATTCCGAGTGAATTTCCTCCGAATGAAGGAATTCTGAACGGACAGAGGCTATGTTGAAATCCTCTCGGAAAGATGTGCCCAGAATACTGAAACCGAGTCGGAACATACTGAAACCGAGTCGGAACATACTGAAACCGAGTCAGAATTAATAATCACTTCAATTATTGATGCGCAGATTCTTTTTCCTGATTTTGCCCAGTGGTGGACCCTTTCCATAATCCTATCCTTTTTTATTTTATTATTTCGTTGTTAAGTGCGTATCAGTGCTTACTCCATTCACTTATTCAATTCGTTTATGTCATTTTCATGAAAAAATTATGTCAAATCCTATTATTAGACTAGCTTGGAATCATATGAGTGTCATCATCACCTTTAATCTTTCCTTATCGATAAAAAGAGGAGATCAATCTTTATTCTTCTCCTTAATGTGAAACTTGGTAAGAACTTTGAGAAAGAAAGCTGTGGACTGTGCAGAACTGAAGTTCCAGTCGAAATTTGTGTACTCCTTACTTCCAGAACTGAAGTTTCAGTCGGAATTTGTGTACTGTGGTTGAATATAGCTTGAGGAACTCCTTACTTCCAGGTAGGGGGAGCGTTACATCTTAAATGCATTGTTTATGAACGGATTGGGATATTATTAAATCCTGAATATGAATATAATATATGTGATATATCTGTGATATTTTCGTTTATAAGATATTGATGTTGATATGTGATTGATGATGATGATATGAATGTTATTCATGAATTTTCATGATATATGAATGCATGGGATGCTTATATGATGAACAAATATGAGATATATTATGTGGTTTCGAGGATTCCACAAAAGACCTTGGGTGGGACTCAAGGTAAACCTCTTGAGCGGGGCTCGGGGTTCAGCCCGTGACACTACCGTTGTCGTTGGGAGTGATTGTGTCATATGAGAGGGAAAACGGTTTGGTACCAGTAAAACGGCCGGATCAGTTGAGAGCTGAGTTATGGCTCGGGGAGCTAGTGTTGCAACACAAATTAAAAGACTTAATAATGGATCCGACTGATTGAGCATATATTTGCACTGATATGATATTGAGAGTAATATGATGATTTGATCGGCTGATGTTATGAGATTATATGATGTGTTTATGTTCTATATACATAGTTATGAATTGGACTTTTAATCCGATTCAATAACTATCATTTGATATGTTTATGCTCACCCTCTACTGTTGTCATTTTTTTTTACAGTGGACATAGGACCCGGCAATGATGTGTGAGATCACTCAGCCGACTGGAGCATTATGTATTTGTGTATTGTACATAATGCACATAGTTGTTTGTAGTTGCCTTGGCCGGCTCCTGTGTATACCGATTGTGGAACATTTGTAAACATTAAATGAGCCGGATTATGTAATGCCGACTGCTTTGTTATTTTAATTTGAAAATTCTGTTAAAATTTTTATTTATTTGTGAAAAATTTATTTGAAAAAATAGGGTGTTACATTTTATTCTCACCAAGAGACAAAACTTATATTTCCTTTATTAACCAACTTTCATCAAGCTGGTTACCATCTTTTGAAGTTTAAAATTAACTTCGTATACTAACCAATAAATTCCTTTATTTTATTAAATCATATTTAGACTCATAATTATATTTCACATGAGCCGTCGCATAATAAATATTTTATTTAATTATTTCCAACAATAACTAATATCAAGGAAGAAATAAAAATAGAAAAAAGGAGATGATTCTTAACATGGCTTTTGCTTACAAAAATACTAATAGCTCCACCTTTGTTAATTATTCAAACCAACTCCATGAACTTCAAAACTTTCATTGTTACCAATCAAGCATGCCTCAAATTCAACCTTTGATGGTTGAAAGGAGCATTGAATTTTATAATTAAGTTGACAAATTAGAACATCCGTTGTTTATTTTTTGCTTCATTCAAAAAAGAACTACAAACTTAAGATCACAACTACTTATATCATCCTAGATTGGGTTTTATTAATGATACTTTTGGCCAAGCAAGCAACTCTTTGCCAATAACTCAAAATGCAACAAAGAGGTCTAATTTAGTTGCCAAACCTTTATTTGATAGTGAGATTTTTTTTCAAGGAAACAATTCTTCTTTATCAGAAATTCAGAATGCTAATATAGCGATGACTAATTTCAATTCAAAGCCTTAACTTGACCTAAGTGATGAGAATTCAGCTCAAGAAAATAATGGGATTGGAACCCTAGAGAAGCTTGATTTGAATCTAAAGCTCTGAACTACAATTAACCAGTCACTTCTTGTGATTGCACTATAATTATGCTAACGTTAGGACTTTATTTTTGTTAATGTAATCTATTTAAGAATGAGATTAGAATTTTGAAAATTTTCATATATATATTTTTTTAAAATAGAATTAGGAATGCGTTTGCCTTAGAAAAAATTAACTCATGTAAGTTAGAACGTATATTTATCCATTAATGATATGGAACCAAGTTTACATTCAAAAGGGTACTATTAGGGAGAGTTAGAATGTATCTATTATCTAATCTAATTATATTAGATATCATAGTAATAATTTATTTGAAACTACATGCAACATAGCATAGATATCATTACATACATAATTCACCGCAAATTTAAATGAATATTCTCACTTATTTTACATTCAAATCTTCCTAAATGCAACTGCTTAATTTAATAGGTTCACTCGATAGAAAATAGAGTTAATTAGATATATAATGACTTAGTTAGGATGGAGAGAGAAAATAAAATAAAAATATTAGGAAAGAAATAATTATGAAGTAAAAATAAAATAAAAATAAGTTGGAAAAATATATTATTTAAATGAATAGAAATAAAAGAGAAAAAAGTGGAAAAAATAAATCTTTTGTTATTTGTATGGATAAAAAAATATAGATGAAAATAAATTTGTTATATAAAAATTAAATTCATTTAAGGTATTGGGAATAGGTCCTCCATTATAAGTCCGACATCTTTCTCTTTCTATTTTACAATGGTTCAATGAGATCCGCTATTATATCTCTTCGTTTAATGTGAACTAGAAGTTTTGAGTTTATCTTCATTATCCACTCTGGCATTCACGTTGTTTGGTGAATTTGAGTGTCACCTAGAAAGATAAATGCGTTATCTTATAAATGCATGTATTTTTAGGCATTACTTAAGGACTAACTCTGATGTAACATGTATCAGTTCTTGCGTTGTTAACACGTTGTCAGAGAAGTCTCCTGCTCAAAAAGTCCTAGTTGGCTTATTTGTATGCCTTAGTTTCGGTATGCCCTTTAGCTTTTACACTATTCTTCGAATTCGGTTATGTGACCTGGATGTAGAGGATATGATAAGGTATACTCTATTGATTATCATTGTAGCCGAACTCATTATGAGTGTTATGCAGCCGAACTCATGCCCTTAGGATAGGAAATGATATCACGCCCAAATCATATACAAAAATTTATTTTTATATATAAAAATTTAATTTTTTATTATGATAAATTTTAATATATAAAAAAATATTTTTTTTATTTTAAATTTGTTACTAAATTTTTATATTTATTAAATGACAATTTAACTGTATTTTCTCCCATTTCCTTTCCTTTAATCTTAGGAAAAACGAACACATGAGATTTCCTTTTGAAAAATGAATCACATCAGTGACCAAAATGAAATTAACGACCCTTTTGGGGTAGGTCCCAAGTCGAAATTGAACGTGACTAGCCCTGGAAAATTTTTATTTATTGGATTAATTGTTTAACATGAAAAAATAAAATTGGGAAATGAAGATTATGGTTGAGCTTCGCCGTCGTCACTAAATTAATTCATAAATGGTGGAACTCTCGCTTCCGTGTTTGTTTTGCGTCTTCCACTTTTGACCGCTCTTAATCCCATCGCCGCCGTAAAGTCTTCGTTTTCCTCTTTCTCTCCCTCAAGCTTGTCTTCGTCTAATACGATGCTGTTTTCTCGGATTTCAAAAAACCTCAGAAACAGCTTCAACGGATGTCGGTGGTTTCTGTCCATTGGAGACCACAACCACCGCTTTATTTCCTCGCACAATTTTCATTCACCACGGGACTCTACTCAACAGGTTCTACCCTCTGAACCTTTTTGTTTTGTTTTGTTTTACTTGTGGATTTCTGGGATCCTCATTTGTTGTTGTTCGGTTTAAAGTCTTAAACTTTATTGTTTTTGCTTTCACCCCTTTTCCCACAATTTGAACGGTTTCAGCAATGTGGCTTTGGGATCACACTGTTTTGTGAATTCTATTGATAGGCATGGTTTTAGTGCCCACCATATGTTTGGTGTTAGAGAGAACCTTTGTTTAGTTATGAAATGTAATAGTGCTTGATGGGCTTGGTTGCACGTAGTATTTGCGGTCTAATAAAGTTGAATGGTTTCAATGATTAGGGAAGCATTTATAATTTGATGATTGTTGCTTCTTTTGGGAACTTTTATTTTAGTGATTTAAGGCTTGTATTTGTATCGAATATTATATTATACGACAAGGGATGAATAGTTCTGGCCTTGGGGCACTGAAAATTTACTTGTACACGATTTTTGTGTGATGCAGGTTGTGCGGAGATTATTTTTTTCAAAGAGCCTGCCAGCTTTGCATGGTAGTAAATATCAAATCCATCATCAAAGCAGCTCTATAGTGGAGGTTTTTTTCTTTCTTTTTTCTTTGTGCTGATTAGACTCCCTATTCCGCGTAGGTGGTTTCTGTTTTGATACATTTAAGGTTATATTGTGTTGTAGACTCTTTATAAACCCCTTAGACAGTGGAATTTCTTAGGGTCCGTTTGACAAAACAAGCTTATAGCTTGTAACTTATCACTTATGGCTTACGATTTTTTGAGTAGCTTATACCTTATAGCTTTTTAGTGACCATTGAAATAGAGCTCTTTGGTAAAAGTAGCTTAAATTGTGTTAAATGACTTTAAAGGACATAATATTTTAATTATGTGAGAGATAAAAGTTGTCATTAAAAAAAAAAGATAAAAACGACAACTAAACAATTAACGAGGGAGCTTATAAAAAAGTTGGGAGCTTATAGCTTTCATTTTTTGTGTTCACCAAACAGCTTTAGTAGCTTTTGAAAAGTCATAAACTCCTTAAAAAGTTATAAGCTTGTTGCGCCAAATCGACACTTACTAAATCATAAACTCCTTAGCCATGTTAGTGCATGTATGTGTGTGAATGCATTTTTATTTATTCAAAGGAAAAATGCAAGAACATTATTAGGAACACATACTGCATTATTCATCCATTGATTTATACGTATTTCCAAGCTGTTCTCAGGAGTAACTTGAACTTTTTTGGTTTTTGACTAGTACCAATAGATTTAATAAAATAAAAGAAGTTCATTGGAGACTCTTACCTGCATTTTTCAATTGTGTACCTATGCCTAATTCTCCATTATGATACTTGTGCTATTCTTAGGATGAACTTGATCCATTTTCACTGGTTGCTGATGAACTATCACTTCTTGGTAACAAACTGCGAGCAATGGTAGTTGCCGAGGTATCATATTGTTCTACATTACTTTTTAATGTATGCATCAAATCAGCAGCTCAGTCCTGAGCCATTTACTGCTTATAAATGAGGTCTAAATCATGGTGAGAATTTGGTATTATGTAACAGGTTCCTAAACTTGCCTCAGCTGCTGAATACTTCTTCAAAATGGGGGTGGAAGGAAAAAGATTTCGTCCTACAGTAAGAATATTCTCAATGCTGCTATGCAGTTGTTCATGTATTCTTTTGCAGAAACGTTTGCTTCATATCTTGTATGCTTTTGCAGCTATGTTGCTTAGATAATTAATACGATATGGATACAAGATTACGAGAATTTTACATAAATATGCAATATATTGCTAAAGAAGCAATATAAATAATCAGTTATCTAGCCAGGTTTCATTCAATTAGTGAGCTTAGACTTAGTTGTGTTCCTAATAATTACTTATTTGCTAGTTAAATAGACAATATTTCTGTAGCTTGCATGAACAAATTAGCGATAATAAGAATAAAATGTCAAGAAATAACATAGTGTATTTAGACCATGTTAGAATATAGCAAAAAAGAAATAAAACAAGAATCATAGATCCAAGTTTTATTTAGCACAGAAGCATAATAAGGATTATAGAAGCAGTGAAAAAAGAAAGAAAATTAAGGGGGGAAAGAATAAAATCAAGCAAAGACAATATTTTATCTCATGAATAAGTAATATTAAAAAAATAAAAAATTAACGAATACTTCTTTAGTATGCTTCCGGGCGTAGTGGAAGAATATCGAAGATGTATCCATAAATATTTTAGAACAATAATTAAAAAGGTTAACCGATACTTTTGAGTACATATCTGAGTATTGGAGATATGTCAGTATCAGAGATATGTATCCAATACAAAGACTTCATTTTTGAAGTATCAAGGCTTCATAGTTTTGTAGCAATGTTTCTTTGGTTTGAATCAATATATGCATCTCACTTATACTAAACTGCCATTAACTTCATACTTGGAAATTCATGAATTTATTGATCAATACTTGTCTTTCAAGTTCCCTTTAATACCTCAAGTTGGGTAATATATCCATGTGGATTGATGTATTTCATCTGTTCTATTAGAAGCTCAGATTTACACAACTGTGTTTGTGTGAAATGTGATCATTGTCTTTTGTGTTCAGTAAATGCATTGTAAAATACAGAACAGGGGAAAATATTATCTAAATGTGTGAGTAGATTGACTTAAGAACGACAACAAGTAATTACGATTGCTATAAGGGGTCTTGGTAGTTTTGTTAGAACTGAATCAACTGATACTCATGAGGAACAGAAAAGTGTATTTTTATTAGAATACCAGACCTAAGCGTCTCTAATGCTGAGAAGATCTGAACTAGAGTAACAAGTACAAAGAATACAGAACTAGTGGGATTAATTCAAGTAGCCAGCCTGGCCTACTCTTAAATTCCAAATGATAACTACAACAACAACATCCCCTCCTTTAAAGGTCTCAGCCTCTTTATTTACCTTTCCCGGGTATCTCTTCTAACCACTAATTGTTTAGTTAGTTAGGAATACAGTTACAGCCTAACTACTTATGATCCTTAGGAGCTTGATCCCTACAACTTCCTTTCTTCGTCTCTTATACACCCTCCTAATAGGCGGTTGGTCTAACAAGTTTGGACTATGTCCAGAGCAAGGATATTTTAAATTATAATAAAAGCTACAACTACAATTCAAGCCTATCCTTTACTTATTTTGATATTTCTGGGATCAGGGAGCCTTCTTGGCATGCTTAATACTCACTTATAGTGCTAGTTTAAGTCTGATAGCTTTACTATTATTTCATCTTTTGATTTCTGTGATGTTGTAAGTGATACAATGGATATTCTATGAGTTTTAAGCCTTGTACTCATGTATTATTCATTATTTATCTTGGTTAATTTTTTCACATATGGGATTTGGGGTGATGAGTGGATGTTTCTGCAGGTTTTATTGTTAATGTCAACAGCATTAAATCTACCAATACCCAAAGCGCCTCCTCCTATTGAGCTAGGAGGTACTTTGACAGCTGAGCTACGTTCAAGACAACAACGCATAGCTGAAATAACCGAGATGATCCATGTATGTTTTTCAGAAATTTTCATATTAAATAATGCTTCCATGATACCGCTGGTAATATTAACTTAGAATTTATGTAAACTATTTTATTGTATGGCACTCAATTAGGTGATGTCTAATGGTTTTACTTTGTTTAATAACATGACTGCTGGTAACTTCACACAACGAAGTTCAGATATGAATGTGTGTGAAGAGATTGCTATAATATTGTTTTACATTTTATTTATTCCTATCTTTGGTGCACCACCTAGGAATATATTATGCTTAGCATAATTTTGTTGATTATTTTCAAGCTATGTTGACAATGGCTAAAAGAGTGCTGTTTTCTTTACTTTTTGCTGTAGAATATTGCAATGGATTGTATTGGTTTTTTTCTTTCTATTTTGTTTTACTTTTACTATAATCCATAATTGTTATTCAATAGTAGACCTGTGGTTTATTTTTGGTATGTGATTCTTGTCTCTTGGTTATGTGATAACAATTCCTAAGGAGAAAAAAGAGCATAGATCCGACATACTCAGTTCATTATCTATTGTCAGAGTTTGAAGACAGAATTATTTGTCACAAATCTGGAGAATGCACATGATTGTGACATTATGTTTAGGACCTCAATTTATTAGTGATTATGGTTGTTGTGGTACATGAGTAAGTGAAACCATGTGATAAAAGATAAAATTGAGAATGAAAACTATGCTGGTGCGATCTTAATTTCACTGATCTATTTATTCTGTCTATTAGGATTATCATCATCTTTGTTGTTTTTGTTTTTGTTTTTTGTTTTGTTGTTTTAGATCCCAAATCAGTTTACATGGGCAAGATGTCTGCTATAATGACTTGAGCTGTCCTTTCTTGAATTTGCTTTTGGGTTTGAGTAAGGTCAAGTTTGTTCTCAATTCCAATTTGGTAGTAGAGACTATCTCAGTCCTAATTTCAGGCCACCTGCAACTGTCTAATATTGGAATTTGACTCCCCAAATTCTTGTCCTAGGCATGAGTTGTTTGTTAAGATCCCAATTGGGCGGGTTTATGATGAAAGTTTCTCTTTATACAGTTTTAAGGTTTCTTTTCCATTATCATTATTACAAAATACCTACAGGTGGCGAGCCTTCTTCATGATGACGTGTTGGACGATGCAGATACCAGACGTGGTATTGGTTCATTGAATTTTGTAATGGGTAACAAGGTATACCTGCATATTATATGCCATTATTTATCATGCATATGCTGTCATATTGTGGTGGGGGTAGCTTTCTTGAGTTTTTTTATTTCCAGTTGGCAGTATTGGCTGGAGATTTTTTGCTTTCTCGGGCTTGTGTCGCTCTGGCCTCCTTGAAGAACACAGAGGTAAGGTAATGGGTAATATGTTGTGTATACTTGTAAAATTGTAAAGATGTATGATGGATCTAGTTTCCTTGGTGGTGCAACATAATTATGTTCCTGTCATATTTCTAAGGGCTACATCTCTGTAGGTTGTATCTTTACTGGCAAAAGTTGTAGAGCATCTTGTAACTGGGGAGACCATGCAAATGACCACATCATCTGATCAACGGTGTAGGTATGCTTCTGAGTTTGTTCTTGTCATATATGTTTATGTGTTTTCTTTTGCTAGGATCTTAATTTCTATCCTATCAGGAATGAATGTTTTTTATAGAAAAATTCCTTAAAACTTTCTTGCACAAACACATAATTATCAGTTATTCTTAAGAATGCAGACATGTAGTTCTTGTTTGGTACCTTCAACCATGTTTGAAACCACATTGAGTGGAACGGAAACCTTTTTCCATCTATTCAACAAGCTTCATAACAATCGTCGATCTTCTCTTAAAAAGCAAACTCAGTTGAACTAACGCTATACCAAATGGGCACGAAGGACACCAATCTATGAATAGTTTGATTTCACACCATAATTTGTATTTTCAGCATGGAATATTATCTGGAAAAGACATACTACAAGACTGCATCCTTAATATCAAATAGTTGCAAAGCAATAGCCATCCTTGCAGGGCATACAGCAGAAGTTGCAATGCTTGCTTTTGAGTATGGAAAAAATCTGGTATGTATAGGCATAGATTTACATTCTAAAGTATGACTTCCTGTTTTAAATACTGTGTTTAATGATTATTCATTTAATAGTTGAATGCTTTGCATAAAGAGAATAAATGGAACTGTTTTCAAGATGTATTCACTGTCTCGTCTTGCAAAGCATTTTGTTGATATGTGTTTTCCTGTCTGCAATATGTATTTTTCTGTTTTAAAATTTTTCTTGAAATTTATTTCCTTCACTGTTTTGCAGGGTTTGGCATTTCAATTGATAGATGATGTACTCGATTTCACAGGCACATCTGCTTCCCTTGGAAAGGGTTCATTATCAGACATTCGTCATGTAATTTCATAATTTATTCTAATTTTCAATTTGATCTAATCTTGATTTTGACTATTCAATTATGAATTAAAATAGTTAGTTGAAAGCCTATGAAATATGAATCCTTGATGCCCATGGTCAACTTAGTTAAAAATGATACACTTTCTGTAGAATCGCAATTCAATTTTTTATATCTATTTTTGGCTTTGTATATGTTTCCATGTTGCATATATGCTTTTCAAATAATATTATCCATGGTTGAGTTTGAATGAAAATGACATTCTCTATCATTAGACATTGCCGAAAGACTTCCATCCCATATTTTATTTAGTTGTAGTGGATCATGTAGGGCTCACCTGGTATTTATACTGGTATCTTGACTGTTTATTAATGGGAATAATTCAAATACAATTGCACTGTTTGTGCCTTTAACAGCTCTTTCTTGGGTAAATAAAAACAACCTGAGTACTGAGATCCTATCTTGGTCAAAACTATACGTAGTTATGCTTCTTACAGGAGCTATACTACTTTCTTATAACCCATTTACATCATTTAGTAATAACGAATATGTATTAACCTACCATGAAGTTAAATTCTGTTGATAACTTGATATAGGAATTTTCCAAAGGCAATGCTGCCAGTTCTATGACTTGGAACATTTTCATTTCTTATCTGTAAATGTGTAAATTCATTGTGATATTTTTTGACCCTGTTTTTGACATCATTTAGAATTTTATTCATTCATGTTAAATCTGTATGCTAACAACCCTTTTTTGGGTTGATGTCATTTATAATATTATCTCCCTTTTTAAGTTGAGGTTTGCTTTGCCTCTATTCTTCCTGAAATCAGTTAATGTGTTTTGTTTTATACTACTCTTTGACCTGATGTTGGTCCAAAAAATTATTGCAGGGAATTGTTACAGCTCCAATATTGTTTGCGATGGAGGAGTTCCCTCAGTTGCGTCCAATTGTTGAAGAGGGCTTTGAAAACCCTGCAAATGTTGATCTTGTAAGCTAATTTGTGTTGCTTGGATGCATTTATTCTACATAATTAGTTCTTATGCCTTTAAACAAGGGAAATAACCCCCTTTAGAGCTCTGGCTTTGGCGAATCTCTCATGATTCATCTAAGGAGTTGCAAATGGTTTTGGTATATTTCAATTTAAGATTTTAGTTCGATAAAATCATTGATGACCTCTCTATTGAAGTGGTTCAGAATACAATCCCTGGAGTTTTACTAGTTTCCTACTTTTATAATTCAGTAGAATCTTGCATGGTTATCTTATGATTGAATCAACCTTTATCATCTGTCTGTTAAATTGAACATTGTGTTACACAAAGCTCACATACTTTTGTATTTATGTAGGCCTTGGAGTATCTAGGAAAGAGCCGAGGTATACAGAGGACAAAAGAGCTAGCTGTGAAGCATGCTAACCTTGCAGCAGCCGCAATTGATTCCTTACCTGAGAGTGACGACGAGGATGTAAGAAGATCTAGGAGAGCCCTTATAGATCTAACCCATAGAGTCATTACAAGAACAAAATGAAAGGAAGGCTCACCCTTCACTTTTTTTCTTCTCTTTTTTTTTTGAATAGCTAAAGGAAGGCTCACTTGATAAAATCAATAGCCAACAATTGTTTTTGTTGCCATCAATTTTTCTATAATTTGTTCCCCTAAGCCCGAAAGTGTGGGGGGGAAATAAGCTGTTTCTAGGATCATGGGTCAATGCCGTTTAGTTTTTTTTCTTAATTATTTAGATTTAATCTCTTTCCCTCCTTTGTGTTCCCTTCTTGTTTTTTTTATAATAGTGACCTTGAACAAGTATTTTTAGTGTGCCTTGATTTTCTCATTAGTTCTTTACCCTCATTCCGCCTCTGTTTGGAGCATCGAACAATTCTGAGATGTTTTGTTCATAAATTTAAGTTAGCTCGTATGGTTTTATCTTCTATTTGTTTTAACAATTAAGCATCATAAGTGAAGATTTCTCAAGTTGTAATAAAGTACTCCCTGAGTTCTCATATAATGTGGGAATAATTGAATGATCAAGATCAATAAAAGTAGTTAGGTGTATTGGTTTTCTAAGAAATAATGACATTGTAATTTTATCCTTATGAGCTTGATTAAAAGAGGGTTGTGCAAGGTCTCAATAGTCAATGTAAAATTTGATGATTCTTATGGACATATATCAACAATGTTATAGTGTTAATGCAAGGTCGTTGTCCAAAAAGTAACACGTTGTATGAGCATAATGTTAAATAAACTATAGTTGTTGAGGTTTAGATGTAGTGTTAAATAATCAAGGGTTCTTATATTTTTTAAGGCAAATGTCGGTAGAGAAGTTAATCCAAGAGAATCATGAATATTGGGTCAATGTCACAAATATATTGAGGTTGTGGATGTAACATCCTATTTTCTACTAAAGAATAAATTGGGAAAAATGTAGTTCTAGTGTTTGTTTGTTATTAGGTCTTGTTTAAATAGATGGTGCATATGTGTCGTGGATGAGAAAAGCATGGTATAGTCGTTGATACTCTTAGACCTAGTTGATCTTGTGAGATGTATGAACTGATATGTATCTCGGTCAAACCTTTCAAACGATTCCAATCGAGACTATCTTTACCTCAAACCTTTGTTTGTGTTACTGGGTAGTCATATCATTTTTCGAGGGGGGACTTGGATGAGACACGTGTTTGATTGTGGGTAGCCATCATTTTTTTTGAAGTAGTATCTAAATGAGGCAGGTTTCTATAATGATAAGGCATTTTGTATCCGCTTGACTTGAATGTGACCCTTGGGAGTATGCATGTTGTTTCAGGTGTTAGTGGGTCTTTTGCCACATGTCGCGGGCAGTTGTTTCTATGAAGTCATCGTGGCATCGTAGCCGTGATGACTTTAGAAAGATAGGCCTTGGCTCCATGGTTTGGGACCCCGACAGAAGCTGCAACTTGTACGACTCCTCATACCGGCCCTTGTTCACAACAAATAGATACCCACCATAGAACTCACGGAAGACATCTATCCTATTGCAATTTGGTTGGATATGGGAGTTATGGTGTTGGATTTCTTGTACAACACTACTGAAGGTTTCATCGGTGATTTCCTTGTGGATTCTCACTAACTCCTTGACGTTTTCGTGCACCCGTGCATTTTTCTCTTCTAAGCCCTTGATGTCATATAGGAGTTTTGGCACCGCACTGGCAGACTTCTCAATAGAAGCCTTATCAGCCAACAATTTTTCTTTCTCTTTTTACCAGGCGTTCTACGCTCCGGCTTGCTTCAGTTTGAACTTTCACCTTCTTTAGCATCTTTGCTTCATCCCCCAGTGTTCTCATATTGGCCTCTACCTTACTATAAAGTTCTCTCCCTTTCTTCAGGTCGCCAACAACCACATTCTTCTCAACCAAAGCCTAGTTCATTTGGTCAAAATATACTAGCTCGGTTGAGAGAACATATTACGTCGGCTACTCCACGAAGTGCCACAGTGCACCTTGAGATGCCTCATGTATCTGTTCAAATATTAACCTGGATCATATACAGAACGAGGTGTCAAACTTTATTGTTCCCAATCCCCAGCATTGGATGTATGAGGACAACTCGGAATGGGCTCAAACTCCATCCTCTTTTTCATCGTTCTCCCCTTAAGCACCCGGAGTACAGGTCACGACGTATCAACTGGGCCAGTTCTGGTTTATTCTAAAGTTTTCTTCCTTTTGTCCCTCCGCAGCGAAGCCTTTCCTTCCTGACACTAGTGCTTTTTCTTTGAAGGTTCCCCGTGAACCTCAATATTGAGTGACAGTTCCTTGACCTGATCTGCCGAAATATTGATCACATATGCTTGGAACTTTGGGGTACCTCACTTTGGGGATACATAATTTTATTTAGGCCAAGCTTAGCAGGCTCTTTATAGCCCTTCAACCTTTCCAGAGCGCTCATCTTGGCCATCTCCTCTAAAAAACAAAGAACAATGTTATCACATCGGCAAGACGCTAAAAATTTTCTAAGTTAAAATGTTTAAAAAACAAGAAACAAACTCATTACTTAAATAGATATCCCGACGAGATGCTTACCCAACAAGATCTTGCAAGATATTTTATTAACATGTGAGTACTCCTACAACACCGACCATCCCCCTAATGTCGATGATAACTTATTCTCATTGACGATGTAGGCCGCACTAGTCAACAAAAAATGCTCATGAGTCTACTTGTTGTAAAATTTATAAATGGAATCAGAATTCTCCTAGAGAAAGGGTTTCCTCAGTTTCACCTTTATTTTGAAAAATGGGTGCTTGGAGCTGATTGTATATGTCTTGGTTGACTCAGTAAAGGATTTAAAATTTATTTGATTCGGGTTACATCGGAGGTTGATGTAACATAATTCTCCTCCCTTATTATCCTGGCGCATGACTCTGTAGGAGTAAAAGAACATGGCCACCATAGGGACGAAGTTGAAGTACTCCCCAAATACTTCTAGTGATTTCATAGGCCCTAATCATTGGGGGTGTAGTAGGCTAAGGGTGGCATCTAGAAATCATAAGAACTCCCATCTCGAATTCGATGGGGATCTGATGTCAATTTGGGTGAATAAAATTTAATACATGTACAGAGAATTGGAGTCATCTGCCATGTGGTAGATCTTGTCTGTGTTTAGTGGAACGACTACAGAGAAGTCATCTCTGTATTCTTCTCTACACTAGCGTTAGTGGAATACTAGGAGATGATATTGAGAGGCTCGGAATACACATAGCAGTATAGGCTCTTCACCTTGGCGCCAAGCCATTTGATTCAATATGCTGCGACATTTGTATGCATGGGGTTGGTAGCTATGACGCGAGGAATGCTAGTTCTAGAGTTGCCGTTAGATGTCATCGTCTTCATAGCGTGTTGAAAGAAAGTTATATAACTGTAAAAGGTCACGTTGTCAATAAAATATAAATTGGCACTATTATAAGACTTGAACAGGGCAACTATCTCTAGGTCTGTACTCGAACCCGACGAAGTATTATATTGTTCTAATAGCTGCTCCTGCCCTTGCTTGGACACCGTCCTCATTGGACAATTTGACCTTTCCCCCAAGCTAGACAAATAAATCTTCCCCCTTAAGTTGGGCCCTCAGCTCTACCTCTCTGTGTCAGATTAATACAAGTTTACACCACCCGCGGATTATGTTGGGTTGACGTCGTCAATTATGTTGGTGGAGGTGTTATTTCTCTCACAGACTCATCACTTATGGTTCCCCTCATTTTTTATCCAAGTTATGAAAAAGCAAGACTGAAGGAAAGAAAGGACAAAATGACCACCTAGTGTGGTGAAACGAGTAATTCTTTTCGTACGAGCCAGGACTCTATAGATAGCACCAATGTGAAGGGTTAAGATCGAAGCAGAATTTTAGTATACGAAACAGAGTACCTTTAACATCTAAGTGAGCCTCCTTTTATAGGCAAGGCTGGGGTAGTTATGTAGGAAGTTTAAAAGGTCGCATCGCTCCGCATATCGTCTGATAGACCTATAGAAATGAATTGTCACCAGCCAACCCCGCACATGCCACGTGTCCAGGCTTCTCCCTTATCGATGTAAGATGTCAAGACCAATTATTATTTTCAAAAGCCATGTCCATGAAAAGTTGTTATACCGACCAAACATTAGAAACATTTTTTTATCCATTATTTCATAACTGGGCTATGACTTAGCCCATTGAAGCAACTCTTGGATCACTTCAATAAGCTAGGGGAAAATGATCTAGGCCGTATATCGACCTAGAGATTTTGACATTGGGGTATGTCCAAAACCATGAAAACGCATCCACATAAAGTTCATAATGATATCAGAAGATCCCGACATAGACCATATCCCATGACCAGTTTCCTTGCATACCAGTGCTTGGTATATCCACTAAGGGGCATACCAGTAACTAATCTACAAAGGGTGTCAAGAATGTATCTGTAGGTGTCAACTTTTCCCGTGATTCCCAGATTTGTACTAACACAACGCCACATAAGACTTAACTGCCACTACCTTTATAAATACTTTTCATTTATGACCCACCAAAAGGTATGTTGCATTTTCAAAGTTGCGCTTAAGCTCTGTTTAAATATCTGAACTGACTTGAGTGTTAGAGTGTTTTTACATGTGACACTATGTTTCACCGCTTAACGTGTTAAATCAGTGTAATAACCAAATATAAGAAACAGGCTCCTAACTTCACATTGAATTAGAAGCCAGATCCCCACTAGTGGACCAATGTAACATATAAAAGAGAGTTGAAGTCAATGTTGACACTGAAAGTACTATTCCCATATCGGATAGATCATTTAGAAATGGAAAGTCAATAAATATTTATTAAAATATAAAAAAATCATAAAAATGAAAAGCTAATAATAAATAAATAATTAAATTAATTAAATTGGATGAATTATAAAAGTAGAAAAATGTCATTTAAAAAAATTAACTTTTTGAGTTTTTTAAAAGCGAAAACTAAACACACAAACCACCTAAGTTAACTATAAATTAACCCTTAGAAAATGAAGAAAATGAAATCCTAAATTTTTATTAGTAAATTTTTCTAATTTGTATTTATTTAAAATCAATATAAATGTTATATATTGTAATTTTTTTATAAAAAATATATAATAATTTTAAGATAAGTTTGAAATAATTGCCTATAATTTTTTTATAATTTAAAAAACTTTTCATTAATGTCCTAAAACATTTGTAGGTTGTAATAAACAAGAAAATTGAACGGAGGGATGGACATGGACATTAACTTTATTTTTAGGTTTAAAAGGAAACGAAAGAAAGAATTAAATGGAAAAAAGAAAACGGAGAGAGAAAGCGGTAACCGGGAAGTAGAAGAAGAAACGGACGGAAGCGGTGTAAAGTAACAGAGGCAGAACCTGACCCCGTGACCGTGACTGTGGCAGTTTCTCTCTTCTCCCTCCCTCCCTCCCTCAGATAGATAACTCTCTCTCTCTCTCTCTCTCTCTCTCTCTCTCACATCTCACAATCTCCAAGACGAGACTAGGCCTCATGCTCGCTTAGTCTAATGGACCACACCACCGCCATCTCCTCCGTCGAACTCAATTACCTCGTTTTCCGCTACCTTCAAGAGTCTGGTATTCCCCCCTTCCTTCTTTTTTATTTTTTGCTTTGTTCCTCGTCAAATTCCATTCATATGTTTTTACCTCTCTCTGTTTTCCTTAAAATTTTATTTTCCTTTTTGTTTGTGTTTAAGATGTTGTTGAGGTTCTAGAAGTTACGACGAACATCGTGTTTTTTATTATTTGAAAGTTTCGAGCTGGTTTGAGTGTTTTAATGTTGTTCCAAAGGTTTAGGGTTAGCTATTGCTGTGAAAAGGAAAACAAATTACGCAGGAGAAAAACTGGTTCTTCATTTTTATATTTTATTTTATAGGGAGGACTGAAAATTCTTAGATCTGCTTCTGAGAAATAGATTTGGTGTTTAAACTTCATTTTTCGAGTTCTGAGATTCTGTGTTTATTTTATCAGTGATGTTTTTTTAACTACTATAGGTTGATAATGAGACGGTACTGGTGGTTATTGTTATTGGTTGGAGGCTTTTTGTTTTATACTGAATGGGATGTGGAAAGTAGATAGACGAATGCTTATGATGGGCTTAATTGCTTGCTATTCCTACTTAAATATGTCTTGGTTGTAATTGATGTAAGTTGGGGATTATATTTGGATTTTGTAATAGGATAGTAGAATTATCGATTAAAAAGAAGCTTGAGGCAACTTGGGAAAGACTCTTAGTTGCTTTGGACTTTGGAGAATAAGTGTTCGCGTGGTCATTAGAATATAAGGCCATACAACATGACAGCGGCGTGGAACTACCGCCCTTAAAATTGGGATAGCGGGATAACGAAAAGCGGGATAACGGCTATTTTGATGAACCTATATAAACATTTCCTACATTTTCTAAACACATATATGCTAAAAAAAATCATAAAAAATACCAAAAATTAAGTTTAAAATCATAGTACCATACTCATAAACCGTAATAATATTCTTGACAAACATAAAACATCACAATCATATAACATGACGTAAAATTAAAATACTAAACAGTTCACACAAAGTCACAAAGACTAGGTGGTCAGAAATGGAAGAGTTCACCGGAAATGGAAGGACTTTGCTGAAAATGGATGGGTTTTGCTGGAAATGGGTTGGGGGTTGCTGGAAACAAGGTGGGTGTCGCCGGAAACAAGGTGGGTGTCGCCGGAAATGGGTGGGTGTCACTGGAAATGGGTGGGTGCACTGGACAGCAGCTGAAATGAGAAGAAATGAGAGAGGGTGGCTGCTGCAATGGACTTATGAAATAGGGTTTCAGAAATGACTATAAAAACCAAAAATACCCTTACAAAATGGTATTAAAAAGGGGTATTTCAGGGAGAAGGCAATAGCGGGCTATTTGGGCCACTATTTACCACTCCGCTATGCCGTGAATAGGGCGTTATTTTTTCCATACCGCTATTGGTCCCCGTGTCGTGCCTCCATCCTGCTCCCCTACACCTCTATAGCAGCCACTATGGCTGCTATTGACAAGTATGGTTAGATATAAAACCATTCAGCACCTTCGCCAAGCAGCTTAAGCTTTTTGTAATGTTAGTCTTCAACCAGACAGAATTTCAGGTCCCCTATGGCCACGTGGTTAGGAGTTTGATGTTTGCTGTTTCCGTTCTTTCTAAATAAAATTTAAACTTGGGCATGTGGTAAATTTGAGCCTTTTCATTTTACATGCTTCAAGCCCAGTGGGCTCTTTTGTGGTGTGGCGTGGTAAAACTTACAAATATAATAAATCTATTTTGGTATTCACGTAAGTAACAGAATAAGCTTTTGGAAAGTTGGTTCTTGATAAGGTAGCAGAGCCTCCATGGCCAAATGGTTTGGAATTTGAACCGTCACCCCAATTCTTCAAAATAAAAGTTGAACTCCAATACTAGGTAAGTGAGCCAATGCATTGTTCATGCTTCTAGTCCACGTGGCTGTTGCCCTAGGTTGCTTGGGCCTGTCTGTAGAGGACCTGGAGAGGCCCTCAATTAAGAGAGTAAATCAGATATTGATTAATCCAATTGCTGGGCACATAGGAGAAGGCAGAGCTGAAGACAATATCATTAGAAATGATTTTAGAGGCTTAGATTAATAGCTTGTCGCTTTGTTTATTGACATGATTTACTATAGAACATTATCACATTGTTTGACCGATGTAGCTGACCCCATCTAGTGGTATTAGGCTTAGAAGGACACTTGGTGGTGGTGGTGGTGGTGGTTATTGTTGTTTATCTTAACAGCTTAAGATTTTAGGAGTTGGTCCTTGAAAATGTCCATTAGAAGAATATTACATGGTTGTTTGTAATGCGCTTTGTTAAGATGTAAATGATGATATTGATTTCACTTTTTTAAATTTTGATGTGTGAAGATATTTGTAAAGATAACAATATTTTGGTTCTGTTGTCTTGGAGGAATCATTAGGTTGATGGTTAGTGTACTTTGTTTACTGAACGATAAATGCTTTCCATTTATATGAAGCTTTTCATATTTGTGAAATGGCAATATGGGCGTCAACCATAGTAGTTAAAAGGCGGAATCGTGGCCGTGATTGCGCCGTGCATTGCATTGCGGGCCTTCACTGGGATACCACAATTGCGCTCCGTGATCTTTCATTTTTCTTTATTTCTCTTCCTCGTTAATATATCATTGTTTGGTGGTTCCACTAGCCTTTATTGTTTTGTTTTTATGTAGTCCCACTACTGTTAGTCTGCTATCTTGTTCTCTTTTTGTTGTTCGGTCAGTGGTATTCGGTGGTGGGTGGTCAATGGTCTGCAACTTTGTTTATTAATATTATTGTTGTTCCGTGGTATTTTTGCTAGCCGTTATACTTTCATTATTAATATTATTGATCTTTGATGCTTTGTTTTAGTTGTTCTTGCTTAGTTTATGGCTTTTTTCTTTTTGCCGTTAGCAGCATAATCTTTTTAAAATATAAAATATATTAACAAGTAACAACATTATCTTAATAAAAAATAAAAAAGTATTAATTAAATTTATTTGAATGAAAATTTAATATTTTAAAAACCAATAATTGTGAATATTATTTAATAAAAAGATTACAAAAAATTTTATTTTTTAAGACATAAAATAAATAACAATATTATTTTAATAGATGAATTTAATAATTATGGAAATCAAATTTGTATGTTTATTTTCTTTAAAAAATAAGCTTAGGGAATGTCTTTAGTTATTTTTTTCTGTTTTTTTTTTAATTTTTCTGCATATATATAATTTATATGTTTATTTTTTTTTAAATAAGCTTATGGAATGTTTTTAGTTATTTTTCTGTTTTTTAATTTTTCTGCATATACATATATTTACATTTATATTTATTTGTTTTACCCCGCGATAGTGTAAAATAGCGTCCGTGATTTGATCCGCTGTGCCGGGATCCCAGTTTTGGGGTCGGTCGCGTTGTGACGTGATTTGGAATTGACTACTATGACGTCAACTGAATTAGTTTAATGGTTACTTATTTTACATCACTGCTGCAGGTTTCACACATGCTGCATTTACTTTTGGCTATGAAGCTGGAATTAACAAATGTCCCATTGATGGGAATTTGGTGCCGCCAAGTGCTCTTGTTACATTTGTTCAGAAAGGGCTACAATACTTTGAGATGGAAGCCAACTTGAGTAATGTTAGCATTATCTACTTTTTTGCATTCTTGATTTGCTATGAAAATAACATTCAAGCATTTGAGTAGACCTTTTAAGCTTTTGTACCCTAGGTCTCATTGATCAATTTTCTTTTAAACCTTCCAGTGTGATGCAGACCCGGAAGAAGATTTTTCATTCTTACAGCCTTTAGATCTTATAACTAAAGATGTGCATGAACTTAGGCAAATGATAAATGAAAGAAGGAAAAAACTACAAAAGGAAAGAAGAAAGGAATTTGAAAAGGAGCATGAAGTTGAACGTGGACGGGCAAGAGAAAAGGAAAGACGTGAAAGGGAGAAAGAATTTGAAAGGGATAGACGTGAAAGGGAGAAAGAAGGTGAAAAGGATAGACGTGAGAGGGAGAAAGAAGTTGAAAGGGATAGACGAGAAAGAGAGAAAGAAGTTGAGAAGGATAGACGTGAGAGGGAGAAAGAAGTTGAAAAGGATAGACGTGAAAGAGAGAAAGAAGTTGAAAAGGATAGACGTGAAAGGGAGAGAGAAGTTGAAAAAGATAAGGAGAAGGTAGAAAATGATAAAGAGCCAGAACAGCAGCATGGAGATCAAACCATCAGAGAAATGGTCATAGATCATGAAGATATGGTTCCTGTAAAGCCTGAGGAGAATGGTGCAGTTGGAGGTAGTTTTCTGTTCAGTGGGAAGGTTTACATTGTCTTATGTAGAATATGTTCTTTGTTGTATTTTTGGTACTTAGCTAGTTTTTTTTCGTCATAATCTGCCCTAAATGTCAATGCCATATAATTCCATTCCTTTTGTATCCTTAATTTTGTGTTCATCTTTATATATTTCTAAGAGTAATTTCTTTCTAAAACTTATAGCATATTTGTTTGAATATGGTGGTTGAGTGACGAGGCAGGAGCATGACCAAGGATAAATTACTGAACTGATAACCCCTTATCCGTAGTTTTCTTGTGTGTGTGTATATATATATATTTTATGTATTATATATATATATATTTTTTTTAAACAGATATATCTGTTTTGTAGTTTTTTTTCCTTAAGTTTTTGGAAGGGGGATTGTACTAATGAAATTGCTTATCATAGTTGCAAGTGTGATACACTGTTAGACTCTCTTGCCTGATACCATTATTATCAAGAGTATTTTATTGTAGGATCTGGCTCTTAAGTGCAGGGATGCACTTTCGAGGACAAATGCACTAATAAATATTGATTAGAAAACCAACATTTTTGATTATGAGTTATGACACACAAATATTTGTTACATATTTTTGAAATTGTTACAATATGAACCATTGATTTTCTAGTCACTGTCTTAGTTCACTTTATTTTAAAAAGTGTAACCCTCTCACTTTAAGTGTCAAATCTTCTGTTGTGTGTGGCGGTGGCACACAAAAAGAACCGAATAGTGGTCTGTTTCAATTAATATTCTTCCTTCATAGGTATTTTCCATTTGCTTTAATAGGACCAGAACCAATGGACATTACAACATCAACATCTCAGCTATGTGAAATTCCTAGTTCAGATGTGACAATTTTGGAAGGGCATACTTCAGAGGTTAAGTATATCATCAATGTTTTTTTTGTTTCTTAAATTTTATATTCTCATATACTGTTTCTTCTGTTGGACTCTCTGTTAATTAGCTGTTCACTGTCTGTCTAGGTTTGTGCTTGTGCATGGAGCCCTACAGGATCTCTTCTTGCATCAGGGTAGGCATCTATGTGAATTAGTTTTGCATAAAAATATGTATTAAAATGTGTATAATTTTAAATGTGCATAATACTGTGCATTTTGGATTTCCATTTGTAATGCTTTTAATTTTGTTTGACTTTCTTTTTAGGAGGGAAACTAAATGCATTCAGCTGTGATATTTTCTATTAATTAAACTTATTTGTAAGCATTGTTTTATGTATTCAATTCCTGAAACTGTAATTTGGTTTTCTTGTATATATATATGTATTAAAATGTGTACAAATTTAAATGTGCATAATACTGTGCATCTTGGATTTCCATTTGTGATGCTTTTAATTTTGTTTGACTTTCTTTTTAGGACAGAAACTAAATGCATTCAGTTGTGATATTTTTTATTAATTAAACTTATTTGTAAGCATTGTTTTATGTATTCAATTCCTGAAGCTGTAATTTTATTTTCTTGTATATATAACAGAAAATAAATCAATATGAAATGTTTTCAGAAACTGGTGCTTCTGGAATGAATGGCTTTCACAGTGCTCTATGGTAGTTATATAATTCACAAATAGCAACTTCAATTGATAAAGGCTGCTGCTAAATCCTTTTCTTTTGTTGGTGGCTTTCGAGAAGAACATTTCAAATGATTTAATGGGTATCCAATTAATCTTATGTCAACAATTTCACTGGCATTGATACCCATGCTTTAGTCACTGTTGTTGAAATAGCTAAGGGGCTCTATCTTTCTCTAGTTTCCCTTTTTAACCCTCTCAATTTCTCACTTTCTAGTCCCTTTCTTTCCCATTGAGCCTATCTTTTATAAGTTCTTCTAAGATTATCAAATTGAGATTTGAATCTTGAACTGGAAGACCTATTTTCTGGATTGTGAATTGAATCATATAATGAATTGTAAGATACATGATCAATAATGCAAGCCAACATAAAGTCAAACCCATTGTATACATTTGTAGTATATCATTTGTGAACTTCAAAATAATCAAGATAAGAATTTTAGTACTTTGGTTTTCCTATTATCTGATATCAGTTTCCTGTTTCTTCTTTGTTTGACCCATTGCCCACCAAAAAAAGCTACAAATTGAGGGGGACCACGAAACACGTGGCTAGGAGACAAGAACAGTGTAGGAGGGACCAGCAGAATAATTAGAAAATTATAAAAAAGAATGGGGCCAAAATAGAGACCATTAAAAAAAAGACTAAAAACTGGGATGAAAAGAACACAACGTAGGAGTTGGGATGCACCACGTACCCACCCTATGTATTTTGTTAAAAATTTGAGTTGGGTTGATGAAGGGAAGAATTTTTGGCCCTTTCCCTCCATTCCAGTTTGGTTGAAAAAAAAGTGCAAAATAAAAACCTCACCTTTTTACTGATTTGGGTTGTGCAAACCCGATCCTTTGCCGCATGTCCTACTTCCATGAATTGTCCAAATCTCAACTTCTTTCACGATTCATGTGACATGGGCTTTTTGTGCAATTTGCCTTATGATTTAGTGCCTAAAACAAGCCATATTGTTCTGAAGCTGTTTTGTGTATGATTCTTGTGATTCTGACTACTATGGTTATGTATATAAAAAGTTGGTCTGAGGTTTCTTTCTCTCAACTATAATTCACAGATGGGTTATGTGTGGTTTGTAATGTATATGTTTGAGAGATTGGTTGAACACATGTATCAAGAGTAATATGAATTGTTAAATTTGCTTGTTGAAAAACCATTCAGCACATGGTTAGTTTTGTTTGAATGGCTTTTTACAATGTTTTTGATAAAGATCCTTTTCATTTTTGTAATAAATCATGCGCACACACACACTTTAAAATGTTGCAACAGATTTATTCTTCCGAACTTCTCTTTTTCAATAACATTATAGTTTTCACTCCGTGGAATTGAAAATTGTTTGGCAGAGACAAATGACCTTGAGCAGGATTTTATAATCAATAAAGTTCTGGTTTCTGAAGATGCATATTTATGTTACTTAACATGATAGTTTATCTTAATGATAATTAATTCTAAATTTACTTTTCCTTTTTATCATATTTTATAACTTGTCATCAACTCATTCTTGCAATTCCATGCAGTGGTTTTTTAACTTTCTTTTCTGATAAAATGGAATTCATTGATGATGCTCTGTCTTTTTTTTGTTGAGGTTCTAAAGCACTTTTGAAGAAACTTTAATGATCATCCCTTTCAATTTTATGATTTTGAAATTGAATTTTGATAGATGGAACCATTCTCTTACTTTTCCATGACTATTTAATCATTTAGGTCTGGGGATTCAACAGCTCGTATTTGGACAATAGCAGAAGGGAGATCGAAGTCTGGCTCACAGAATGGCCCATTGAATGTGTTAGTGTTGAAGCATGTCAGGGGTAAAACAAATGAAAAGAGTAAAGATGTCACTACACTTGATTGGAATGTGAGTTCAATTGCTTGTTATGATTTAAATTCAAGAAAACTAGTTGTGTTTAAATCCAAAGCTAATTTTGGTTCACCATTATAATTTGTAGAATTCATTCCCCCTTTTACCCAAACAAATAGCAAGATACAACTGTCCTTTTATATAGAACTCTTTTACCTAATTCACGAGTATTAAGAAAGTTAGTTAATTTAAGTCATTAAATTTGTCTATAATTTGTATTTGTATTAATTTTTCAAAATTATCCTTGAAATTATTGCGACTCATCATCCTACTCTCCATATGAAAATGCATAGAAGTAGTAGATGAAAGGGTACCCTTGATTCTACCCAATTATCAGTAGAGATAAATGGTCTATTCATTAATGTATCTAACTTGCTGTTATTATGATTTCACTACAGAACTCTTATTCATTAATAAGAGTATTTTGGTAATAAAAAACATTAATAGCATTAAAATTTGGAGGATGGTCTTACAAAAAGGGACAACTAAATTTTTGAAAAGGGTTTTATAAAAAGGGATCTGAGGTATAGTATACTACTGTTATACAAAATTTGTTTCCTTTGATTCTACCCAATTATCAGTGGAGATAAATGGTCTATCCATTAATGTATCAACTTACTGTTATTATGATTTCACTACAGAACAGTTATTCATTAATAAGAGTATTTTGGTAAAAAAAAAATCAATAGCATTAAAATTTGGAAGATGGTCTTATAAAAAGGGACAACTAAATTTTGAAAAGGGTTTTATATAAAGGGATCTGAGGTATAGTATACTATTGTTATACAAAATTTGTTACCTTGCAATAAGATTTATTTACAAGTAAAGAATTTTTGAGAGTTAGATTTAAGAGGGGCAGTTAGATAATATAAAGACCCTCATTATCCAAGTAGTAGTAAGCGTGCTATTAATTTTGAATATAGAAAATCACAGTATTTTACATTCATATGAAGAAGTCCAATTTTGAATTAGATATTGTTTTGAATTTGTTTTTATGGACTTATTGTTACGGGTTCTATCCTGTACCATTTTTAATTGGTTTTCAAGTTGACAAATGTTCATGTTAACTTCAACAGGATAGTAGTTGTAATTTTATGCTGTGTTTTTCTTCCCCTCCTTTTGTTTCTTTATGCTGTTTTGGACACATTTAAATGATTGTCTTGAGATTTTTATGACTTCCATTTCGCAGAGGGAAGCAATCTACCTTTGTTTCATTATTCTTTTTTATTTGCATCTTTTATTCAGATAAATCTTGCTGTCTATTGTGCCTGAGAAGCAATGATTGGAAATTATCTTCCCGCTGAAATACTTCATGACATTAACATGATGTTGAAGTCAATTTTCATTACATTCTCTATGAAGCCATTGAGAACCTGCTGTATTTTCCATCATATTTCTCTTAGTTCCTCTTCTTTTTCAACTATTAAAAAAATGCTATGCTGCTCTCACAAATACTGGGCATTTACTTCAAACGTAGCTATATAAATGCTTATTTCTGCCTGAAATTCTGTATAAACCTGTTTGTATTTGTACCTTTTAGTTTGTGCTCTTCGTATTTTTTACTGAAATAGAATTTCTTTTACTGCAAAACAAAGCGTAAACTACTTGAATTCCTGCTCTCTATATTCCCACACTGCGGTATCTACATTCTTAAAACCCATACCCACATCTGTTGAACAAGGTAAGTTTGGAAAATCATGACAATCAAGGAAGGGTTGTCATTATAAGGGATGTTGGTGATGTTTCCCCCTTAGCTTTTCAATGATTAGGTATTATTATTTATTCCTGTGAATCTTGGGTATGTACATTAGTGTTGTTATTTGTAATATCTGCCATGGTAGTTAAAACCGCGATTTTACAATTTTACAAGGCATCCACGATTTGAATCGCTCAAAAAATCGGTTTCGTTGTAAAATCGCGATTTTGGGGGAAATCATAAAAATCCCGATTTTTGGGATTCAAAACGATTTTATGGGGACCCATTTTCTTAAATCTACCCGGTTTTTGGAACCGAGTCAGACCCGTTTAAAGCCATTACCACACGGTTTAGGAACCAACAGATCCCATCGTGTTTGCTTGTCTTGGCCAGGCGCATTCCTCACTGTCACCGAATAGCTTTCTTCATCTGAACAGCCGCCGCCGAACTGCCTTCTTCTTATCCGTTGCTCTGCAAGACGTGTTTTCCAGCTCTGGAAGACACAGTTTTCACCTCTGTTTTTAGCCCTGTTGCTCGTGTGTTCCAGCTCGTACTGGTACTGGTAGCAGCTCTGGTGGGGCAGGCAGTGGCACTGGTGGTTCTGGCAGTGCCCTTGCTGCCTATATAATCTTGGTGTCTTCAAAATCCCGAGGAGCAAGGACGGATCCAGCTTGGAAGCATGCTATTGCAGTTTCGGCTAATAACACTACAAAGATCAAATGCAAATATTGTGAGAAGGAATACTTGGAGGGAGTTTATCGGATGAAGCACCACTTGGCTCAAACGAGATGAAATATCAAGTCTTGCAGAGCTGTGCTTGATGATGTGAAAATGGAGATGTTGCAAATTGTGAATGCCTCTTAAGCAAGTTTACTGAAAAAGACTGCTATGGTTATGGATGTTGATGATGATGACATTATTCACGTGGTTGGCGGAAAGAGAAAGGTCAATGAAGAAAGTGTAGAAGATAACAAGGTTCTTTTCAAGAGAGGGTCAGCCTAAACAACAATCAACACAATTTTTAAGAAGAGTTTGAAAGAAGATGTGCACTAGGCGATTGCTCAAATTTTCTACAATAATGCACTTCCATTCAATGTGGCGAGGAGTGAAGAATTCACTAATAATTGCACACCATGGGAAGAACTTTATTGCCCCTCCCAATCATGATATTGGAGTTAAGTATTTGAAAAAAGAAGTGAAGTCGACAATGGATGTTATTGAACAACACAGACATGTTTGGAAGGAAGTTGGGTGCACAATAATGACTGATGGGTGGACAGATAAATGAAGGAGAACATTGCTGGATTTTTTGGTGAACAACCCCAAGGGAACTGTGTTTTTGAATTCTATTGATGCTTCTCACTTGGCCAAGACAGCTGAAGCCATATTTGGGATGCTTGATGAGGTGGTGGAGGTGGTTGGTGAGGACAATGTTATTCAAGTTGTGAATGGTAATGCAGCAAATTACAATGCTGCTGGAGCACTTTTGATGGAGAAAAGGAAGAAATTATATCGGACTACGGGTGCCGCACACTGCATTGATTTGATGTTAGAGGACTTTGAGAAGAACATACCGTTGCATTTAGAGACAATTCCAAGGGGGAGAAAGATCACATTCAAGAAGTTCTCTCATTTCCTTGTTGCAACACTTCATGAAAGGTAGAGATTTGGGGAGACCTAGAATAACTTGATTTGCCATATCTTATTTAATCTTGGGTTGTCTTCTTAAACGTTAAGGTTGATTTGATGAGAATGTTCATCTAAGGAATGGAAGGATAGCAAGTTTGTCAAAACAAAAGATGGTCATCTTGTGGAAGAAACTGTGTTGGATAATTTGTTTTGGATGAATGTCGCAAGTTGTTTGAAGGGTGCATATCCTTTACTGAAGGTCCTTCGTTTGGTTGATTCTGATGAAAAGCCGGTGAGATTCATTTATGAAGTGATGAACCAAGCTAAAGAGAAAATTCAAGATACTTTCAAGGGTGTTTAGAAGAAGTAAGTAAATTTAAACTTTGAAATTCCAATTATCATTTAAATTGGATATAGCTTTATATGATAACTAATTCAATGAATTATTATTTTTAGTTATCAACCTTTGGGATATCATTGATGAGAGGTGGGGTAAACAACTTCATAGACTTTTGCATGTTGCTGGCTATTTTTTTAACCCTCAAATGCAATATAGTGATGGGTTTAAGGCTGATTTAGAAGTGAAATCTGGCTTATTTGATTGTTTGGCAAGGATGGTGCCGGATATTCAAGAACAAGCCAAAATTGATCTTCAGTTTGATTCCTAGGAAAAAGGAAGGGAGATTTGGTTGTTATTTAGCCACAATAAATTTGTTAAAGAAGACTCCAACAGATTGGTGGAATACTTATGGTGATGAATATCGAGAGCTGATGTTGTTCGCCATATGTGTATTAAGCTTGACCTTTAGTTCTTCTGGATGTGAGCGTAACTGGAGTGCCTTTGAGATGGTAATCTTTCTATACATACTACATGATTTTGATAATTAACGGGTAGCTTATAAAAATTTATTTGCTTGTGTTTAGGTCCACACTAAGAGGAGAGACCGATTGGCTCAAAAAACAATGAATGATCTTGTTTTTGTCTTGGCCAATTCTAGTAATGCATCCACACCATTAACTATACATGAAGTTTTATCAGATGATGAGTGGATTATGGAAGATAATGGGAGAGCAATGGTGGATGTTGATGACTTGGATTTAGAGCAGCCCGATGAAGAAAAAACTTGGTTCAAGAGAACCAAGACCAAGGTGGAGAGAATTTGGATGATGAAGTTGATGGACTTGAAGATGAGGATGTATTTATGGATCCTTTTAATCAGGATGATTATGTTCTGAACTTGTTGGATTAGAGTTGAAATTCTGAACTTTGTGTTTATGTTTTATGGATGTTTGCTAGTTTGTGTTTTATTGATGTTTTTATGTTTAATGGATGTTTATTGACAATATAAATTATGAGTTCACTTGCATTTATAGGAATTTTTATGCATATATACCAATGTATATGATTTTATATGTATATATAGGAATTTTTAAAATCTTACGATACGATTTACGATTTTTGGGACCCTCTACGATTCAATCTAGAATCCCGATTTTAACTACCTTGATATCTGCTAGTAATGTTTTATACCGTATGCTGAATAGTTCACTCTGGTGGCTGACTGGTTGTTGTACAGGGGGAAGGTACACTTCTTGCAACTGGTTCATATGACGGGCAAGCAAGAATCTGGACCACTAATGGTAGGTCATTCTTTTGTATCTTTAGATTCTGCAGTTGATTTTTCTTTAAGACATGGAATGTGATGAAATGAAAAGAACTTAAAAAAGTCATGGTATCATATTCTTGTATGCTATTATCTTGTTGGGTTTGGTGAGCATTTTTAGCTATCTTGGAGGACTATGGTAAGTGGCCTGGGGAGGCAAGCGTTGGCTTCTTTTTCACACATGCTTTTACTCCTACAATCATACGATAAAAAGGGAGAATTTAAAGTATTGTTTGCTTTGTGTATGCTCTATGTTGCTATATGTTTTACTGCAAGTCAGCAACTGGTGCTTAGGAAGCTGATAAACAGTTACTTTTGGTTTTATTTCCTGAATTATTTTATTGGTTTTGATTCCTATAAATTATAAGTATTTTGAATGTAGTCCTTATTTTCATTTTTCAATGATGTGTCATGCTCTAGACATGTCAGGTTACATGTCATCTCATGATGGTTGCTGATGGTGACATACATCTGGCCATGCTATGATTATTATGTGATGATAGGGATCATTTTGAAAACTTTTAACTTTTACACAGACTAAAAACAGCAGAATTTTTTCGACAACTAAAACCAACAAGAGTTATATTTACAGGGAACTAAACATTTAAATCTATTTATAATTGTCTTAGGGAATATGCTAGGAACTGCAACCTAATTTATATTTAGGTTAAACTTGATGTAAATCCATGCATGGCACACACAAATTTTGAGTGAGTTATATTAATGGTTGTTACAAGAGACTAACTATTTTGTGTTAGGCTGCATACACTTCTGGTCATTAACTCGTAACTCGTTGATTATTGGTTCTATTAGAGGGTAATCTCAGTTGAGAGCTAACAAAAACTATCCCTTGATAAGCGGCAGTTGATTCATAATATAATTAGAATAAATATAGTTGAGTCTGCACCCTAACATTGTTTCTCATGTTCTAATATAAATGTTAATACTCTTGCACCCGTCTCAATATGAGGCTATTGAGCTCTCAGCTTGTTACAACTACATCCAGTGAAAGTGGCAAACATGGACTAAGCTAGAAAAATGACCCAACGACTCTAACCTGCTTAGGATTAAGACTGAAAGGCCATATGCAAGCCAAAGTGCAGCTAAACATGGTGAATACATGTTCTAACAATTTCTTTCTAATTGAATTTATGTTTTTATTGAAAATTGTTGTGTGGTTTGTAAAAATATTAAATCTGAAGAGTAAACACATGATTGTTGTTTTGATCAAGTGTTGCTATCTATACTAGGTGAACTGAAGACTACATTAAGCAAACACAAGGGACCAATATTCTCTCTGAAGTGGAATAAGAAAGGCGATTATCTTCTGACTGGAAGTTGTGATCAAACTGCAATTGTGTGGGATGTGAAGGCAGAGGGATGGAAACAACAATTTGAATTTCACGCAGGTGCAAATTTTGTATGTGGAATCAAGGAGAATTGAGAGACTATGTTTATGAATGATTGTTTGATTTGGGCTTGATATGTTTAGGTCCAACACTTGATGTTGATTGGCGCAACAATGTGTCCTTTGCTACAAGCTCCACTGACAATATGATATATGTTTGCAAAATTGGGGAAAACCGTCCTATAAAAACTTTTGCTGGGCATGAGGTTTGTACACGAGAACTTATTTTTGTGAAATGACACTAGAGTTTACATTTTCACTGCTGGAATTATACCTTGTTGTGAGGAGAGGTCATTCCCCTGCTACATTCTTTACAAAAAGTTTAAAATGATAGTCAAGTTCAACTATAGGGTTCCAAAATTTTTATTTACTTTCTTTTGATGGAAAAAAAAAATAAAAGAAAAATTAGAAAATAATTGAAAAGTCTTTTTTTTTACAAATTAAGAGCTAAAGTAAAAATTTTATGAGATTAAAGCTGCTTAAAACAATTTACACTATTATAAAAATTAAAAAACAAGAAGTTTATTTTAAATTATTTATATTTATTTATTTAGTTGCTTATCAAGCTAGTTCATGAACCAAGTGAGTTGAGCTGTACTTGGCTTATGTTCAGCTCATTTAGTTAATGAACCTAGTTCTTAGATCAAGTTTCAGTTCATTTGGTTTATGAACCAAGTTCATCGAGTCAATTAACGAATCGAATGTCAAAATTCTGTTGAGTTGGTTTGTTTCATTTCCAGCCCTAGTCAGCTATATAAATTATTGGATGACTGTTGGCTGCAATTTTCAAAATGAGTCTTGAGAGGTGCTCCACTATTAGCCGGATTTCTTGCAAAATTGACCAGATCTATATAAATTAATTTTGTAGCAATTTCAATGTGTAATTTTCTTTGATCAAGTAAAATCCTACTTAAAGAAGATTACAGGGTATGTATGTTTGTCTTTGTTTGCATATTGTATTGTAGACGAGTGTTCAGAAAGCAATAGTTTGATATCTCATTGAGACACAATATATTGATTGGATAAGTCATTACATCTTCTAATAACCTTGCTGCATTTTCAGGGCGAAGTTAATTGTGTTAAATGGGATCCCACCGGTTCATTACTAGCCTCCTGTTCTGATGATATCACAGCAAAGGTAATAGTAGGCTTCATTTAACCTAATAATCTTAACTATATCATAATTCCATTATTATGTTTTTTGGGCTGGCACAGGCTTTTGCAATCTTAAGTTTTTTCTAATAGACTGTTTATTTGCAGAAAAATATGAAGTAATTTGTAAAATTTCTGTGGTTGATGTTCCCTGTTTTGATTCGATATTCGATTGTTTTGTAGATTTGGAGTATGAAACAGGAGAACTATCTTCATGACTTAAGGGAGCATACCAAGGTACTGAGTTTTGAATGCTTTCCAATTTCAGTTCTTGCATTTGTGTTTGTGTTTGAAGTGTTTACTTATTCTGCATGTTATTTGGAAAACTAAATAATTTTCTTTGTAGGAGATATATACTATCAGATGGAGCCCAACTGGTCCTGGTACAAATAACCCTAATCAGAAATTGGTGTTGGCTAGGTAAGTTGTTTGCACAGTGAAATTAGGCTCCTTGTTTTGTATTTACATCCATGCATTTATGCATGACTCTCCAGATTTAGAATTATTGTCTACTCTATTCCAGTTCCCTGAGTCCTAGTTGATAGGTGGGCACTGCATTTTTTTTGGTAATGTGAGTTGCTTTGGATGGTGTGCTGCCTTTGGCGGGCTGCTGTTTCCAGTTGATTATAATTGTGTGCATAAATTGTTATACTATTTTCACTCTCGGACTTTCCCTCCCTTGTGGAAATTCTTTTTAGTTGAATAGTTGAACAAGATTTACATACTATTTATTTGATTGCAGCAGAGTAGATGTGAAAGTACTGTGTAGTTTTCCATTTTTTTGTAAAATACTTAGTTTAATGTCATGATATGATAGCTGCCCGCATGCTATTTTTTTTGTCGGTACTATTGGAAAAAAATGTTTTCATTTTGTGAACCACAATTCATCTTTTTGTGCAGTGCTTCATTTGACTCAACTGTAAAGCTATGGGATGTGGAACTCGGGAAACTCATCTATAGCTTGGATGGACACAGGTGCTTTTTTTAATAGCTTAGTTATATATGAAGATCTTTTTCAAGATTTGGTGTATTCTTAATGGAGCTTTACTAAATCAGCTTCTCTCCATTGTCTGGTTCAAAGTGTTACACAATAGATAACAGGTGTATTCACTTATGAATTGAAAAAACTTTTTGCCAAAATCTCATATGCTTACTAAATTTTCATTCCAACACATAATGGGGTTGGGGAGATATACGTGTTGGATAACAAGAGTTATGATATTTAGTTTGATTCATGATTAGAAAGGAAAATGAGATATACAGGTTAAAAAGTGCACCAATTTGTGGTTTCACGAATGCTAGACATTTATGAAACTATATGAAGTTCCTAACTTGTAGTTTAGCTGATAACCCGTGGAAAACATGACAGGCGTTTAGTGGAGGCTGCTAGTTTTTTCCTTCCTCCTGACATGTTTATTTGGTCCTACAGGCATCCCGTATATTCTGTGGCATTCAGTCCCAATGGTGAGTATTTAGCCAGTGGGTCTCTTGACAGATCCATGCACATTTGGTCATTGAAGGAAGGGAAGATTGTTAAAACATACACGGGCAATGGGGGCATTTTTGAGGTCTGTTGGAATAAGGAGGGTGACAAGATTGCTGCGTGTTTTGCGAATAATACGGTTTGCGTTTTGGATTTCAGAATGTAAGATATCAGAAGCACCAAGCAGCTCTGCTGGCTAGTACATTAAATTCTTTATTTTCCCCCTTTTAGATAAGATCGGTGGGTGTATTTTGCGTGGGTGGGGTACCCAATTTAACCATAGCTGTAGGCATAACTCAATTGTTCTTGGATCCTGTTGTAATTTGCTATAACACTAGTGAAAAGTAGTATGTAGGAATGCATTCTTAATAAGCACATTGTATAGATAATACCCTGTATATTTATCGCTCGACTTCTGTACTTGTCTTCTCTCTTGCATCGATGTTGAAGGTTAATAATCTCGTGTTTAGAATGTAAGTTATCATATCAGTATACATTTTAGTTTTAGGGATGTTTAGTATTCAGTAGGTTGGAGTTAAAAGCAGTTATCTAGATCTTGAGTTTTTTGGTTTTGTCACGAGTTTGTTTCTTTTACATCTAGGCATGCTTGAATGAGTGGGATGGGGAATTTTTATTTTGTATAATGGTTATAATTATTTGGCCTTTTAATGTGGCAGATTAGACCGATACCTCATACTTGTTAGCAATCCTAACCAAAATTTATTTACCTCGTAAACACATGTATTCTTTACCTGCTTATGCGTTTATAGCGCAAGATTTTACTACTCAAGCTGCGCTATATACTCATCATCAATACATCGCAGGATTTATTATGACAGGGGCTTTTGCTCATGGAGCTATATTTTTTATTAGAGATTACAATCCAGAACAGAATGAGGATAATGTTTTGGCAAGAATGTTAGATCACAAAGAAGCTATCATATCCCACTTAAGTTGGGTTAGCCTCTTTCTGGGATTTCATACTTTGGGACTTTATGTCCATAATGATGTCATGCTTGCGTTTGGGACTCCGGAGAAACAAATCTTGATCGAACCCATATTTGCCCAATGGATACAATCCGCTCATGGTAAAGCTTCTTACGGGTTTGATGTACTTTTATCTTCAATCCTAACCAAAATTTATTAATTACGATGAATACATATGCAACTTTTGTATTAAGTGATGCAATGAAAATGCAGGGTATAAAAAGGGAAGTGGAAAAAGAGATGAATTGTTCTCCAAAAAAAGAGACATGGAGATTTAAGGGGAAATCGGAATTGAAAAATAAGTGGGAGTAAAATTGATTAATTTGATCTGGCACTGTCCATAGGACGACCAATAAAAAACATCTAGCACTACATCTGAAAGGAATAAAGATAATATTAGCCGAGTTGGTGTGTATGATTGATTAAAAGGACGAATGGTTTTGTTACTATTTTGTTTTCACAAATACTATTTTACTGAAAATTTGTCGGTAAAGATCTGTGGCGCAATGAGGCATCTAACATTCTTCTACCTTTTCATCTCATTCTTAATTCACCGTAGAAGTATGCAGAGGTTATTTATTTATTTACTAACTATATGTATTTCTTCCAGAGATAATTATCTCTGAATTTTCTTATAGTTATTCCAAATATGGAGTGATTTGAGTGACAGTTGTAGGTTTAACATTTTAAATTGTATGAGACTACGAGTATACTAAGGAAATCTGGACGATTTTATTGTCATGAATTTCAGAATCTGTGCAGCTTTTAATCCATTAAATGCAATTACAATGAAGTTATAGGGGAATGATAACAAATCTGGGGGGACTGATTTATAAACACTTCATTTTCTCCACATATTCATTCAATACGTTTCTTTCTTTTGATCTCTCTCATCTTTCTCCATCAAATCAACTATCACATTCTCTCTCTCTCTCTCTCTCTGTCTCTCTCTCTCTCTCTCTACCCTATCTCTTTAAAAGCACCCTTGACAACCCAGACCATTATTCTAAATAAGGTGTTTCTTTTAAAATAAAGGAATTTTATGACTAAAATTAAATTGAGTTCACCAGTAATCCCCACATGAGCATGAACCGTTCTCAAAGTGGTGGAACCGGTTCCGGTCTCTCATTATTATTTTACGGCCAGTGATCTTCGAAATCATCTTCATAACGGCATGACAATCCAAACACACACGAAGGTTCTTTACAATTTTTATTGTAGTTCCTGGACCGGTACTGATAAGCCCGAATGCTAAGGCAAGCTTCTCACTGTGAACTTCCAAGGATTGCTCTTTTTGTCGCTCTCCTAAGTCATGTAACACCACATCTGTGTTTGGTGTATAACCTCTGGCCTTGAGCCAACCATTCATCTCCTCCAGCATCAAGTATATATCTTCGCTCTTTTGGTGTCTTAAATCACCAGCAAGAAACTCATGCACCTTATTGTTAACTTCAATCGAGCTACAACCCGGTTCCTTTTCAACTCCGCTGCCTTTCATCAATGATCTCACTTTAGCCACACCCTCCCACTTTCCAGCAGCAGCATACATGTTAGAAAGAAGCACATAAGTACCTGAACTAGCCAAATTATTGTCCACAAGAAACTCAGCAATTTCCTCCCCCAAAGAAACATTGTTATGGATCCTACAAGCCCAAAGTAAAGTTCCCCACAGCACAGGATCAGGCTCAACCCCCATGCTCCTGACAAGATCATAAGCTTCTTGCAAACACCCAGCTCGGCCAAGAAGATTCACCATACACCCAAAATGCTCAATCTTTGGTTCAATCTTATACCTACTCTTCATCAAATTAAAAACCTCCCACCCTTTGTTGACCAACCCAGAATGCGCACAAGCAGTCAAAGCAGCAACAAAAGTAATATCACTAGGCTTCATTCCAATGTCACACATCTCATAAAATAACTTCAAAGCTTCATCACTAAACCCATTTATGCCATACCCCATGATCATGGAATTCCAAGCCACCACATCCTTCCTTTGAATCCCATCAAACACTTTCCGCGCATCCCCCAAGCTCCCACATTTACAATACATATCAACCAAAGCAGTACCCACACGAACATTAACCCCAACACCGTTGTTCTCAACAAACGAATGCAGCCACCTCCCAGACTCCAAAGCACCAAGCTGTCCACAAGAAGACAAAACCGCCAACACAGTTATCTCATTAGGCCTAACCTTATCACCCAACATTTTCCTAAACAACAACAAACACTCATTGGGACACCCATGTTGAGCATAGCCATCAATCATCACGTTCCAGCAAACCACATCTTTCTTCTCCATTCCCTCAAACAACAACCGAGCCTCTCGAAGCATCCCATGTTTCGCGTAGCAGGTAAGCATAGCCGTCGAAGAAACCAAACTCTTCTCAGGCATTGTGTCGAACAGTTTCTGCGCAGACATAACATCGCCGCCACGGGCGTAAGCGTCGACGAGGCCCGTAGTAACGAATAAGTCAGAGGCGAAACCGAATTTAAAAGCATGAGAGTGAATGGTTCTGGCGGGTTCAAGAGTGCAACCTTTGAGGAGAGAAGAGAGGGTAAAAGCATTGGGCTGAACAGGGTGGGTTAGCATTTGGGCATAATAAGAAAGCGCTAAGTGGAAGAGCCCAGAGTGAGAATGGGCGTTGATGATGGCGGTCCATAAGAAGACGTTTGGGCTCTGGGTCCGGCTGAAAAGGGCCACGGAGTGGTGAAGGTGGCCCAACGAGGAGTAGGAGCGTTGGAGTTTGAAGTTCAAGATAGGGTGGTGGTCGAGGTTGCGCCGAATCAGCGCAGCGTGGATTTCGTGGAGGTGGTTTATGGATTTGGACTTGTCGATTAGGAGGGCGAGTTTGTCTACCTGAGTTGAGTGAGTAGTTGGTGTCGCCGCCGCGGACCGTGGTGGTGGCGTGAAAAGAGGGGTTGAGGACATGGTTGTTGTTTTGAAGCGTCTACCGCCGGTGTTTGTATTGTACACCAAGCCTATGCTATCCTGCCTGATTTCTTGGCCACAACGTGTATAGGGAAGTAATAAATTGGTATACTTTTTCACAAGTTAAAAAATCAAATCTTTTTTATTTATAATTAATTTCGGGATTTTTAAGTCAATTTCAATAATTTTATCTTTTTATTTTTTACTGTGTAAAATCTGGTATAAATTTCCAAAAAAAAATAAGAATCATCCATTGTCAAGCAAAACTCAATTTCACTTCTGCAGTTACAAACTAGGTAGTGCAACCTTTTTAAAAAAACATTTTATAAAATATAAGTTTCTCGATAAACAATATCAATTGTTCTTGTTCAACTTTCAAAATTACCTTTAATATAAGTGAAGAGAGAGAATTAAACTTCCTATATTCCATTGACATCACACGAGAGTTGAATTAATATCACCCTTGGTTCTTTGTATAAGAACAAATATTTATATTAATTATGTTAGATATTTAATATTTTTTCATAAATAACCTTTATTAAACTTTTAAAATAGGATAATGTGATATTTTTTCACAATAAATTGAGGTATGAAAGGAAAATAACCATTAGCATAGAAGAGACTTCTTACACCACTCAACAATACTCTTAGGAAGTCTTTAATTTTAGATTTTTAACAGAACCAACTCTTATATTGAATCAACTCAAACATTTTATTTTAAAAAACAACCCCTAAAATAACATTGTTCTATGTCCCCCCCCCTCATCCAAATAATAGCAAGCTACAATACAATAAGACCATGTTTACTCTTGAAATATGTAATTATGTCTTCTAAAAAAGACAAAAAAAAGGGATCAATTTTGGCTTTTATAAAACAACTTTTTCTAGCCAATTAAACCTTACATATGGCAAGTAATAAAAAGATAAAGTTTTTATTTTAAATTAATATTAATGTGATTTCCTTGTGATTTAGCATAATTTTCAATGAAAACTTTCATTTTTTATTTCTGATTAGAAAAATGCTTGTAAAATAGAGCTATATGTAGTAGGAATTTTCCAACTTGTATATTGAACTGGTCTGAACCGGGGTCTAGGATCCGGTGTGGGACCAGCCACAAATGTGCAGGTGTTTTAGGGTTTATACACCGGTACAGTGGGTATCCGGTATTGTAATCCGGCCTCTCAGTGGGAGAAACCGGTCTTGTTGTCCTGGAGATCCTTCACACCAGTGTTTCACGTTGAAGGGGGGCGAAAGGTGGTGCCACCTGCGAAGATTCTCCGACGCTCAAGTTAGAAGAGTATGTGAACTCGATGAATACTCAAGCGATGCAATAGTAAAGATGTAAGATAGAACAACGTCACCTTGCATGTGTGTTGGAACATGCTATTTATAGTTGAACGTAGGAAATGAATCGTTGGATGCAAGTGGGCCCCTTGGTTCTGATAGCGTGTAGAGTGTGTCAATCAAGGTGACTCAGTACTCAGAGTGTGTCAGGTGGGTAGGTCAATTATCAGAGTACGATCTTGTGATAGGGATGGAGGATAATCGCCTTTTCGCATATTCGCTGACAATTGTACTTACTCTCTGAGATAATTGACATAGACACATTCCGCTATGCAGGGTATCTTCGCTGATAAGTTATAAGGAACTCTTATCTCATAGTGATCCTGAGGCAAACGGTTATACACGTCGTGGAAATGAGAACGGATAAGGTATCCGTCGTAGAGAGGACGGAAGAATCATTTAATGAAGTGAGGACGGATACAGTGACAACGGATGTCCGTTGTGGCACTGTCTTCCTGTGATACCGGATGCTCCTTTAAGAGGTCACTCTGACGTCATAACTTTGGGGACCGGTATCCAGACCGGATCATTTGTCCCCTAGCTTATGTGAGGGACTGTTAGGTTGCTTACATGAGCTATACAACCTTTAAGAAGTCTGGATGCCGGTGGAACGCTCTAGAAATTCCTTCTAAAGACTCTTTGACATATGCGTGTTTGGTTTCTTACCAACACATCCGCTCTGTAAATTAAGTAACCGCTCTTCTGATGCCATTCACAACGGATTCAGACAGGGATTCGTAACGAGGGAAATCCCAAGAGTTTTTGGAAATCAAAACTCTTGGTATTTGAAGAGTAGTTGGGGTGCATTAAATGCGTCTGAAATGATTGGACATTAAATGCCCTTTTTAACACGTGAACCATCATTACCCAAGAGTGTAACCGTCGATTGGGCTTATTGGGCCTGGATTTCAACTTCCACAGGCCCGTTTCGCAAAAACCTTTACTGAAACGTTACCACTTTCGCGCTTTAAGTTACGAAACGACGAAGTCGTTTGAATTTGAAAGGTTACGTTTTGAAACAAATGTCGTGACTTTTGGCAAAACACTGTGCTTCTTCGTTACTATAAAAGGGGCACTTAACGAATTTTGGAATTCATCTCTGTCATCAAGCTTAGTGAACCTCTGCTCAAATTTCTGAAGATTCCCTTGCTGCCCTTTCCTCTTCACAAAGTTCTTCCTTCTTTTAGGTAACTTCCCTATCCTTTACCTTCGTATCATTTTTAGTCATTTTGCTTCAACCATGCGCCCTAGAACAAGTAGCGCTAGTACCTTAAACAGGGGGAGTCTAAGCTCTCGTGCCCCCTCTAGCCACCGTGGTGGAAGGATTCCAGTGAATCTTCCTGTGGCTGGGCCTCGTCGCTCAGAGAGAGTTGAAACTTCCTCTTCGCAAGCACCAGTTGATCGGCGCCGCCCTGAGGATCCCCTTGACTCGAGGGCTTCCAGCTGCTCTGATGATGGGTCAAGCAATGAAGGTTATCTCTCTGACGATGTTGCCTTCTACCACAACACACACGCGTTTCATCATGCATCAGGTACCATGGAGATTCCAGGGTCTAGCAAAACGATGATTCTGTGAACTACTGAAGGGTGTGTCAACGTCGTGGCACACCGACTAAACTGGGAAAAGTTGAACAGGGAGAGGCTGTACTGCTGGGTTGAGGAGGAATTCTTGGACATCCCCTCTTATCACGCAAATGAAGAAGGAAAACTGGCCACTCTCCGCTGCAAAATTTATTCTGACAAGAAGTATAAAGGACGCTTTCTTGTCCTTACCCCCCGCCCAACTGAGAGGGTCTGCCACCGCGTCCCAGACGAGAGGTCGGTCTACATGTACGACTTCGTCTTTCAAAACTTAGGGGTCCGCTTTCCCATGACAGAGTTTCAGATGGCCGTCCTACGCTTCCTCGACTACGTCCCTACTCAACTGCATCCCAACGGCTGGGGCTTGGTGCGCGCTCTCGAAGTTCTGGGAGAGTATTTCAATTTCACCGCCACTGTGGCCAAACTGTTTTACTACTGCCAAGTGGTCCGCCGTGCCAACAAGAAGGGTGGCCTTGGGTTCATAACACTCCGTTGTGACTCAAGGGTAGTGAACTTCAAGTCCTACACCGAATCCGCTAAGGTGGATGGACGCTCCTTCAAACACTACTACACGCGGGTCCGAGTTCAATCCAATAAGCCGGTCTTCTGGCTCAATAAAGAAGGGTTCACCAAGTTCCCTATCAGTTGGTCTCACGAGCACTTTCTGCTGCTGAGCCGTGCTTACTATACTGAGGGAGCGAACTTTCCTCTCATTCCATCGAAGTGTTGAGTGCCATGCAATCGGCCTAAAAAACATTCAAGGGGTTCTCTTGCCGACTTCTCTTGGGAAATGCCGATGTCCGGGACACCTATCTCTGTAATGGCCGCTCTTGAACTATGATTATCTTACATATTTATTCCGCTCTTATTGTTTTTCCTCCCATTTGTTAACTCAATTTTCCTTATTTTGCATAACAAATTGAAAAAGTCTCTCCCGAGACGTTGTCCCTGAAATCTATGCTGGCGGATGGTGATTCTTCCTCTGAGGAGAATGACATTCAGGCCAATAGGAATTCTACTAAAGCAATGGCTCCAACAATTCCTCTAACCTCCACTGTGGGAGACGAGGTCCCTCTCCTTTATAAGGAAGAACCTGAAGGACAAATAGAGGCTGCGGGGCGAGGCAATGAGGAGGCCGCCGTAGAGAAGAAAAAGAAAAAGAGGCATCTAGTCAAGGCAACGGATGTGGAGAAGCCTTCTTCTAGTGACCCTGTAAAGAAACACCAGAAGACTCTCGAGGAGTCTGGGCTGAAAAAAGATAAAGGGAAGAAGCCCGTCCTTGACTCCTCTGCCCCTCCTTCACAGGCCACGCCTGGACCGGACTCTGAGAGCGGTCCTTCTCCAGTGTTTGATCCTCCAAGCGAATCCTTTCTCTCACCTTATCTCTGGTTCCAGGGGTCTACGCCCCCACTCTTCCAAAGGTGAGGTACTGTCTCTGCCCCTCTCTCGATGCTACTGAAGTTTGAGGTGCGTGTAAGGCCGGTCGCTGGCAGCTGGATGAGCTATCTGGCCTCTTGGACTCCTTAAGCGACAAGGTAGACTACATGGAACAAGTTGAAAAACTTGAGGCCGACATCGCTATAAAGGAGGCTTGGGCGGCCAAGCAAGCTGAGACTCACAGCGGGGTGGAGGCAGAATTAACTAAGGCCAAGGAGACGTTGCAAAAGAAAACTGAAGAAATAAGCCAGCTCCACTTCACCAACAAATCTTTGGAGCGGCAGGTTATTGAACTTCAGCAGCAGAATAAATCCATCCCCCTCCTTGAAGAAGAGCTGCAATTGGAGAAGAAGAAATCGGCTAAGCTAGCTGACGATCTTACAGCAATAGAGGCCGGCCACAATAAAATCCTAGGAGAGTGGGAGGCCTTTCAGAAGGAGATGCAGACTCAAATCGAAGAGCTGAGGAAGGGGAGTACGAGCACTGGGCCGTCGGAGGAGGATTTTGCTAAGCTTCAAAAGAAATTATCTGCTGCTAAGGCCAAGGCTGCCAAAGCCTTGGAGATATGCAAGAAGGTAGCTTTCGAATCCTTCGGCCTGGCGCTTCGTCAAGTCTTTTATCGCAACCCCGACGTGAAGCTTAATTTGTACGGACTGGATCCGTTCTATGAATTCCACGGAGGGAAACTTGTCGAAGTGAAGAGTGACGGCTCGCACCAGGATCCTCCCGATGCTCTTTATGAACTGCCTCCACTTCCGGAGGGTCAAAGCATGGAACCAGTACTGACCACTTCTGGCCCTGAAGGTGAGACACAAAGGGATGCTGAAACTGGCCCAGAGACCGGAACGGAGAAGACTCAAGCTGAGGGAGCTGAAGAGGGGAGAACAGAAGTGCCCACATCGGAGAACAAACCACCTGCTCTTTGATTTTGTGCTTTTATTTATAGTTGTGTACTGGGATCAGCTCCAGCTTTGATGCCTTGAGACATATAAAATTCTCCTTCACAGAAATAAAGTTTGCTTTCGTTTTTCTTCTATCGTTTGTGACAAGTATATGGTTTCCAGATAACTTAGTAAATCCGCTTTGCTTAACCGTATTGTCGTTTAAAGCGTATTTTCCACCCCGGGGTAAAATAATAGAAATCGTAACAGATATGCAACACTTACTGTTAAAGTATGCCCTGTCCCCAAGTATAAGTATTTTAGGAAGGGAATATCTGTTGTAAAACGTTACCTTTAACTTCTTGGAAATTAGAAAGGTTCATTCGATCTCGAAGACGTGGAATAACAATATTCACATTCAACCGTCCTGTGATGAGTGCTTCAGAGATGAGGACGACAATTATACTTGGAGTTTGGTTCGATCCTACCATCCAAGTCTTCATGTGGGGTTCGGTATAACCCTACAACTCATTTCCCCCTCGAGGAGTTACATCGTCAATACACAGAATGGGTGATTGAGATCATCCGTCCTGAGGGTCTTCGTTCATCCCTCAAGGAGTTACATCATCAATACACATAATGGGTGATTGAGATCATCCGTCCTGAGGGTCTTCATTCATCCCTCAAGGAGTTACATCGTCAATACACAGAATGGGTGATTGAGATCATCCGCCCTGAGGGTCTTCATTCATCCCTCAAGGAGTTACATCGTCAATACACAGAATGGGTGATTGAGATCATCCGTCCTGAGGGTCTTTATACGAAACAGCTTATAGCTATAAATCGCAACATACAAATGAGAGAGTGAGATTGATATAATCATAAATTGCATTCTCATTAAGTTGAATATATATTACAAAGGAAGCGTAGTTGGGGTCATGCCTTGTTAAAACCTTCTTGAGAAAACCCGATGGAAAAAAACTCAAGTAAGGAAAAAGAGTACATGCTGTCTTACCAACTAGCTATAATAAATACGTAAGTTTTGAGTGTTCTACTTGTTGCGAATTGGGGTTCCATCGAGCTCCTCGAGCCGGTATGATCCCTTTCCTATCACTTCAGAAACTCTGTAAGGGCCTTCCCATGTTGGCGCCAGCTTCCCTTGATAAGCAAATTTATTCCCTACACTCGCCTTCCTCAGAACAAGGTCTCCAGTGTTAAACGCTCTATATTGGACACGCTTGTTATACCGGAGAGCTGCCTTCGCTTTTATTGCCTGGTCTCTGATAAAGGCTCTCTCTCAACTCATGGAGAACGTCCAACTCTGATACCAGATTGGCGTTATTGTCTTCCGCTGAAAAATATTCCACTCGGGCTGATCTGGTTTGTAGCTCTACTGGGATCATCGCCTCAACCCCATAGGTCAACCGATATGGGGATTCATTAGTGGAAGAGTGTGGTGTAGTACGATATTCCTACAGAACATGGTATAGCTGATCAGTCCATCCTCCCTTCGCTTCTCTAAGACGCTTCTTCAGCCCCTTTAGCACTTCTCAATTAGCTACTTCCACTTGGCCGTTTGTCTGGGGGTGCTCAACAGATAAAAATATTTGGACTATCCCCAGTCCTTCGAGCAAGTCTGTGAACTTCTTATCTGTGAACTCGGTGCCATTATCAGTCACAATCTGCCCTGGGACACCGAATCGAGCTATGATGTTTTCATATACAAAACGCCTTGTCTGCATAAAAGTGATATGCACTACTGGCTTAGCCTCGATCCACTTAGTGAAGTAGTCGACCCAATCAAATATTTAATACCTCCTGGAGCGGTAGGGAACGGACCCAGGATATCAAGGCCCCACTGGTAGAACGGCCAAGGCACAGCGGATGAAGAGAGTTCTTGGGCTGGTGTGTGATGGAGATTAGAAAATCTTTGACAAGCATCACACTTATTCATAAAATCAGCTGAGTCCTGCTTCACCATTGGCCACCAATATCCAGCCCTGAGGACTTTTCTCATTAAACTCCTGCCCCCGGCATAGTGCCCACACTGCCCCTCGTGTACTTCCTCCAACACTGCTTGTACCTTATCTTCTCTCAAACAAAGCAGGTATGGGACAGAGAATCCCTTTTTGTAAAGAACACCATCGACCATGGTGAAGTATGGCAGTTCCCTTTTTACTCGTCTCCTCTCCTTCTCATCAGTGGGAAGTTGTCCGTCCGCCAGATAACGGATGTAGGGGATGACCCAAGAATTCTCATAAGGATAATTGACCATTATAGCATTTAGAGAAGGGAACAGAGGGATGTTAGGTGATGTCAGTGTGCTCTGAACCACCGTCGTTGTGCTACCAGGCTGCTTTGTACTTGCAAGCCTCGATAAGATGTCCGCTCTGGTATTTTCCTCTCTTGGTACATGCTTGAATTCTAGAACGTCGAATCTTCCCTTCAATTCATTCACACAATTCAAGTACAATTGAAGTTGTGGCTCTCGGACTTGATATTCTCCCTGGATTTGTGAAATCACCAGCTGTGAATTGCTGCACAATATAACTGTTGACGCTCCGATGTCAATCGCCGCTCGGAGGCCGGCCAAGCATGCCTCATACTCAGCTTGACTATTAGAGGTTTTAAAATTGAACCGGAGGGAAATCTCTAAATGTACGCCGTCATCACTCTCCACTACGACACCGGCTCCACAGCCTTTACTGTTTAATGACCCATCAACATAAATGGTCCAATGCGCTCGAGGTGTGGCTAGATCCGACCCTGTCATTTCCACCACGAAATCTGCTAGAACTTGAGCCTTAATAGCTCCTCGAGGCTCATAAGAAATTTCAAACTCAAAAAGCTCAATAGACCACTTGATCATCCTTCCAGCAAGATCTGGTTTACTAAGCACTGAACGGAGAGGCAGATCCGTTCTCACCAGTACTGGATGCGCATGAAAATACGGCCTCAATCATCGTGAAGCCCATACCACTGCTAGAGCGGCCTTCTCTATCTTTTGATATCTACCTTCAGCCCCCTGAAATGTCTTGCTGGTGAAGTACACCAGCCTCTGCCCCTCTGGAGTTTCTATAACCAGAGCCACGCCTAGGGCTTCATCAGAAATTGCCAAATACAAAATTAGAGTCTCACCAGGGTCAGGCTTTACCAATATTGGTGGACTTGAAAGCACAGCCTTAAGCTGCTGGAAAGCTTGTTCTTGCTCTTCTCCCCATTCGAAACTCTTGTGCTTCTTCAACGTCTTATATAAAGGAAGGGATCTATGTGCCATCTTGGGCATGAATCGAGCTAGAGCAGCCACTTTCCCATTCAACGATTGTACCTCCCTTAGGCTTTTAGGGCTCTGCATATCCAGAATTGCTTGACATTTTCCAGGGTTGGCCTCAATACCCCGCTGGGTCAACATGAAACCCAAAAACTTCCCAGCCGGGACTGCAAAGGTGCACTTTAATGGGTTCAGCCTCATGTTATATTGTCGCAGCCGAGTGAACACTTGGCGCAAATCGTCAATGTGATCCCCCCCAGCGGGAGTCTTTGTGATGATGTCATCGATATACACCTCTACCAGCTTGGTGTGCATGCCTTCAAATACTTTGTTGATCATGCGCTGGTATGTAGCACCAGCGTTCTTCAATCCAAACGGCATGACGGTGTAGCAGAAAACGCCACGGTCATTGACAAAGGCCGTCTTTTCTTGATCTCCTTCCCACATCGGAATCTGATTGTACCCCGAATAAGCATCCATGAAACTGAGGTACTGATAACCAGATGAGTCGTCTACCATACGATCATTGTTTGGGAGAGGATACGGATCCTTGGGGGAACACTGGTTAAGGTCCACGTAATCCGTGCATATCCTCCACTTGCCATTAGCTTTCTGCACCATCACTACGTTAGAAAGCCAAGATGAATAGCGAATCTCCTTTATAAAACCAGCTTTCAACAACTCCTCAGTTTGTTCGCACGCTTCTTTCTGCTTTTCCGGTCCCAGCCTCCTCTTCTTTTAGGCCACCGCTCTCGTTTCTGGGTACACAACGAGTTTATGGCAACAGAAATCAGGGTCCATCCCAGGCATGTCTGCTGCAGTCCATGCAAAAAGGTCTTTAAACTCCTGCAAAAGAGCCAACAAACGCTGCTCCATGCCTGCCTCCAGATTATCATTAATGTGTGTGACCTTCTCTAGGGAATCCCCTAAGATGACGTCCCTGGAACCACCATCCGGTGTGGGCTTTGAGGGGTTAAGAGGGTCAATCTTCAATTCCGCCCTGGGGTCCAAGTCAATCAGACTGACAGATCCAACCGCTGTTCCTCCGTCATTCAGCTTCCTCTTCTTATTAAACGCTTCCAACTTGACCATGTTGAGGCTCAAGTTATAACAGTATCGAGCCATTTCCTGATCTCTGCGGAGGGAGGACACACCGTTATCCTTGTCAATGAATTTGATTAAGAGATGGGGAGTGGACACAATTGCTTCCATTGCATTTAGGGTAGGGCAGCCTATGATCCCGTTGTAGGGGGATTCCACATCGATCACCAGGATCCTCGATTTCACCGTTCTCGTGCCAGGCTCTCCTTCAAAAGAAATGAGGGTATCAAGATACCCTTTCATGGGTTGCTTCGCCCCATTAAACGCCGCGAGTTCTTGCGTGTACGGCTATAGATCTGCATCATTAAAACCCATTCTTTTGAAACAGTTATAAAAAATTACGTCGCAAGAACTTCCCTGGTCAATGAGGATCCTCTTCACATCTTTGTTAGCAATGACAACAATGATCACCACTGCGTTGTCTCCTCCTGGGATCGTCGGGCCGAAGTCATCATCAGTGAATGACACCATCGGGGCTGCCACACCGTCCCTGAAAGGGCGGTTATCTCTAGGTTTGCCCTGGACAGACAAAATCATCCGATGGTGGTTTTTCCTGGCTGTGATCGATGCCCCTCCTCCTGTAAATCCTTCAGCAATCATCTTGATTACTTCACGCCTACCCTGCCTCTGTTGCTGAGGCATGCCGTCTTGCTGGGCTCCTTCAGCGATCACCACTCCTTTTTGCTTCTCAGCTGCAGTAAACCTCCTGACTGGGTTACGGCTATTGTCACCCTCATCATCTGGATCTCTTCCCCTTTTGTCCATCCTGTCAGGCTCGTCTGAGGATCTTTCCCTGAACAGATATTGTTTCAGCTTTCCTTCTCTAATGAGGGTCTCCACAGTATTCTTTAACGCTTTGCACTCATCTGTGTGGTGACCCGCCTGTTCATGAAAGGTGCAATATTTACGTGGGTTACCAGGTCTTCTGACTGGGGGTGGCTTCCTTATACCAAAGACATTAAGCGCTGGCCAGCCAACTTCCCTCATAATTTGGGAATGCCTGGCATTCAGAGGAGCATAGTTACTGAAAGACGAGATGCGCCTGTCTTGTTGATGAGGTTGAACGCTTGTAAAGTCCTCTCTAAAAGCGTATTTTTCTGGTCTCACCCTCTCCTTCTCTCTTCGTGGCTGCTGAGAGGATATTGGGGCCTTCATTCTAGCTGCTGTAGCCTCCAGATGCATTTCTATACCCACGTACTTGGAAGCTTTCCTTCGAAACTCCTCAAAGGTTGTTGGGGGGCTCTTTTCCAAAGATAGGGCAAAAGCGGAACTAGGTTGCAGAGCTTCAACCACAATATGGAGCTGTATGGCCTCCGTTAGATTTGGAACCAACGCTACTTCCTTGTAGAATCTCTTCAAAAACTTCTTAAGAGTTTCAATCTCTCCTTGCCTTATCTGGGCAAAGGTGTGAGAAGTCCTTGGGATGTCCCTGGAAATGACAAAATGACTTTCAAATGCAGCTGCCATTTCTTCCCAGGAATCTATGGATCCCGAGGGCAGGCTCTTGAACTAGCTGAGAGCCTCCTCCATCAGTGTTCTTGGGAACATCCTACACATGACGTCTTCATCAGCTCCCAGGTACATAGCTTCATAAACATAAGTATCTAGGTGCTTAGTGGGATCAGTTTCTCCATTGTACTTCCCGATCGACAATGGCTGAGTCGTCTGCAAATGCTTAGGGATGATGACACTCATAAGTCTCCTTGAGAAAGGAACGCTGAGTCTATAAGCTCCAGAGGTCACCACTGTTTGCTCCCTTCTCCTGGTACTGACTCTATCACCAGTGTCTTGGGTCTGTTCCCTTTCCTCGTACATAGGGATTTTCGAGTACTGGAGGGTCGTAGATCTTTCCTTCACAGATGCATGTTAAGCCTCTTTTGCATGGGACGTCACCCTGTTCCCAGCTCCTCTCTTTTCCCGCTTTAGCTCCACCAACTCCTCCCTGAGTTGCCTAATGACTTCACCACGAGGGTCAGGGGTCACCACTGGTACCATCCTTCGGGTGTTGGTGACAGGAGATTCGAAGACGAGTCTCCTCCCAGTCTGTTGGTGAGTCACGTCCTCCACATGACCATCAACAAAATCACGTCCATCACCTTCCATTTTGACAACCAAACTTCTACGAAAAGTGGGAATAACTCTAACGAGTCCCACTGGACGTGCCAATAAACTGGTCTGAACCGGGGTCTAGGATCCGGTGTGGGACCAGCCACAAATGTGCAGGTGTTTTAGGGTTTATACACTGGTACAGTGGGTATCCGGTATATTAATCCGGCCTCTCAGTGGGAGAAACCGGTCTTGCTGTCCTGGAGATCTTTCACACCAGTGTTTCGTGTTGAAGGGGGGCGAAAGGTGGTGCCACCTGCGAAGATTCTCCGACGCTCAAGTTAGAAGAGTATGTGAACTCAATGAATACTCAAGCGATGCAATAGTAAAGATGTAAGATAAAACAATGTCACCTTGCATGTGTGTTGGAACATGCTATTTATAGTTGAACGTAGGAAATGAATCATTGGATGCAAGTGGGCCCCTTGGTTCTGATAGCGTGTAGAGTGTGTCAATCAAGGTGACTCAGTACTCAGAGTGTGTCAGGTGGGTAGGTTAATTATCAGAGTACGATCCTGTGATAGGGATGGAGGATAATCGCCTTTCCGCATATTTCGCTGACAATTGTACTTACTCTCTGAGATAATTGACATAGACACATTTCGTTATGCAGGGTATCTTCGCTGATAAGTTATAAGGAACTCTTATGTCATAGTGATCCTGAGGCAAATGGTTATACACGTCGTGGAAATGAGAACGGATAAGGTATCCGTCGTAGAGAGGATGGAAGAATCATTTAATGAAGTGAGGACGGATACAGTGACAACGGATGTCCGTTGTGGCACTGTCTTCCTGTGATACCGGATGCTCCTTTAAGAGGTCACTCTGACGTCATAACTTTGGGGACCGGTATCCAGACCGGATCATATATCTTACCTATAATAAAAAAATAAAAAAAGAGAAAATTTATTTTATTAGAAATTATGTTCAATTTTGATTTAGAATTACAAAAACTGCATTTATGTTAGTTTTAATTGAAAACTTTTTACTTTTAATTTTATATTTAGTTACAAGATTGAACATGTTAAAAAATCGTAATTAATAAGGGCATGTATTAAAATAATAATAATAATAAATGAATATTGGAAAATGAAAATTATTGTATAAAAAGAAGAAAAACTCTAAAAAATGATCTATACTAATATGATGTTGGTTCCTTCCATTTTGGTTTGGTCCTCTATTTCTCGGTTGTTTTAAGTGAGTCACTTATCTTTTTTATCATTATTATTTCAATTTAGTCCCCTAAATATGTCCCCTTTGTCAAATTGACACTGACACTATTAACTGATGTTTAGCGTGAAGAAAGTTATTAACAAGTGAAATAAAGAGGATCTATTTAAAATTCATGAAAAAGAAGAAGAACCTACAATTTAAAATTCATTAAAGAGTTAAGGAAATGATTGAAACAAATAAAAGAAAGGCAATTAGTATAAGGTGAAGGTGTAATTCTTACAGACAGATGGTCCTCTTAAGTCCTCACTAGGAAAATCCAAGATCCACCTCCAACAATAAGTATTCTTACACTTTACAAATCTAATGTTTTGATTAAATAGGGATGTGAAATGAAATGGAAAGAAATAAGAATGAAGGAAATAATACAAAAATAAGATGAAAAAGTATGTTGTTTATATATAAAAATTAAAGAGAAAGAAATAGAAAAATAACTTTTTTTCTTGTTTGAATGAATAAAAAGGTGGATAAAAATAAATTAATTGTATAAAAATAATTTTTTCCATAGTGCTTCACTTTTTTCTTTCTCCTGTCTATTTTTCCTTCTAATAAAAATAAGAGAAACTTTTCTTTTTTACCAACTCTCATCCCCCCCTAAAAAAAATTAGTGTGTAAATGCATTTAGAAGCATTTGGTTATTGAGGTCTCTGCTTATTACTACAAGGAGCCATCCTTCATAAAGACCCTTTAAAAAGTATTCATCTAATTCAATAATAGTTTGGCACCTCATAAAACCTTCCTTGCAAGCCTTAAACCTCAAAGTATCTCCATCTATCCTCATCAATGTGTCATTTGAACACCTCACCTATATACCTTATTTTCTTTCCTAGTTTTATTCAAACTAGAGATTCACCATGGGTTTTCTTATTGAAAATCCTTAAGAGTATTCTTAAATAAATGAAGTCATTTAAAGGTTAATGGTATTCTTCAGGACATGTGAACATAAGGAGCTTTGGTATAATAATGAACTTGGGTACATAATTAATTAGTTTTAATGACATCCTTTAAATTTTGAATGAGTTTCTAATCGGTCTCTCTTATTTTTAATTAGTTTTAAATATGTCTCTTCTTTTCAATGAGTTTCAAATAGATACCTTTTGGTTTGACATGTGAACGACCTTGTTAGTCTATCTTGTTAACCTCACCGACCAAGTTTGACATAAGTTAACAAAGTAAGTATCAATTTGACATAAGGGACGAAAATAACACACTTTCAACACTTAGGGACAACAAGTGGTGGACTCTAGGTTCTTAATAGAGATTATGGTCAAGTGTCCTATGTCTCATTTGAACTTAGGGTTCGAAATGTAAACTCTTTTATTTGGAAGGGTATTTCTATTGTTTGGTATATTATTCAATCTCACGAGGCTTTGTCCATTAGTGATGACACTTCCATCCGCTACTAAAAAAAGGCCTCTCAATGAAAACCCTAAGTCGTCGCTAACGCATATGTAATCCGTCGCTAAGTACAATAGCGACAGAAATTTTAACGGCATGAAAGTCATTGTTACCGCAATCATCGCTGATACAACAACAATGAGAGAAGCTCCTCGTCGTAACGCCTGTGACGGTGTACCGTCATTGCTACCTCTGTGACGGTGTACCGTCGTTGCTACCTCTATGACGGTGTACTACCATCACTACCTCTACGACGGTGTATCGCCGTCGCTACGTTGGTCCTCATGGTTGGTGACACAACCCGTCGTTGGTGTCACAATGTAACGACCATATATCTCTCGTCGCTAGTATGACAATGTAGCAACCATCTACCTCCCGTTGCTAGTGTCACAGTTTAACGACCACAGTTATCCGTCGCTGGTGTCACAATATAGTGACCATTGAGTACCGTCACTACTACATAGCATAATAGCGATAAAATCTATCTTTATTGTCCGTCGCTAGTGTATGTATTTGTTTTTTAGTTAATTTTTATTTATTATTTTTTAACTAAACTGATTATATATTAAATATTGGTTAATAATTACAATAATATTGTGATTTAAGGTTTTCTTCATTGAATTTTAATTTTTGATAATATAATATTAAATTGGTAAATTCACATGGAAAAGGAGAATGACATAAAACAGATATTGAAATATCAAATATGATATAAAGTATCAACCAAATATATACAATGTATACAATATACAAAAAATCAACTATAGAAAAGTAAAATCATGGTACAAGGAGATCCTGTTGTGGTGGTGGTAGTGGTGGTACGGACGACTGGGAAGTAGTAAGGGGTAGCCTCATCATCATTTGCATGATCATCTCCTGCTGCGCCGCTAGCTTTCAATGAGTCTCGAGATGTTTCTCCTTGGCTCATCATTGATCCTCAACAGCTTGCTCTTGTAGTAGTTGCCTCTGGCATCGGTCCTCCTTGGCCTGCTCCCGCAAAAGCCTCTAGCGTCGCTTCTTCTGTAGCTCATTGTCTAGGTTCTGAATAACCTGAACAACATCTGTTGGAAGGACAGAGAAAAAGGAAAAGGAAAAGGAAAAAGGTCTTGCCCTTTTTGGCCAGTTGCGTGCCCACGCCTCCCAATCCAAACACCCTCCTTTTGTTGTTCATGCCGCCAACAGCCTCTATATAGATGGCGTTGTCATCGGAACGAGAAAGGGTAGGAGGTACCTCCTCTTCAGGTGTGGAGGCCACCAAGTCTGCTCCTTTTCGGTCCTCATGGCAAGATATGCCTCCTGCAAATGTAAAATAATGATAAAATTCATTAATATAATTTGTAAGTTTAAGCATGTGTAAGTTAATTAAATTACTGCCATGTCTGTTAATTTTTGGTTAACCCAAGCACTGGATTTGTTTTTCTAGGTCATTTGCATGACCTCATACAATGGTGGCTCGTGGTGCTCCTTATACTCCTGTTGTTCACAATATATTGAAATTATTAATAGAAAACATATTAAGTCATTCATAAAAAATGTTTAACAAAATATACTTACGGATCTCTTTTTATGCTCAAGGACTGAAATGCTGCCTCTAGTGTAGATAGAGGCTGCAACATAAGCCGCTCTATTTGCCTTGTTCCAAGCACTGGCCTACTGGAACAAGACACCCCTCATTTCTGCACCGTCCCATCCCAGTGGGCCTCGGGGATCCAACGAGAGCGCTCGCCCTTGTCTCTCAGTTTCCAAAGGGTACTCTTGATGATTTTGGAGGTCTTTGTGGCAAAGACCCTCTTAATCTTATCAATCATACTGTGAATACCATTTTTTAAATAATAAAAATTAAATAATAATTTTTCCCCCACCATTCTGGAAAACTAGTCTGGAATCCGGATCTGGTCTCCTCCTACTCTCATCTTCATCTTCTTTATCATACTTAACAACTCACCATCTAAAAAATCAACAACCAGAGAACAAGAACGATCATCCTCTCTAAGACATTCAAAACCTCTTTCTTTCATCTTCTCAACACACCACAACTACCAAAACTAAATAAAAAAATAGTAACTCAATACAAAAAAAAACAGCACAAACAGCAGTGAAAGAAAAAATAAAAGAGAAAAAAGGAGCTCTCCACCGGGTACCACCACGGTTAGCACTATCGTCTCCATCCCTTTCTTTCACTTTGTCGTTTCTTCCTTCTTAATTCTCTTTACCTTTTAGCATATTTCCCTTCTTTTATTATTTCATTCCTTTTCAATGACATGTTGTGCTCTGCCACTAGTGGAAAAAATAGATATAATCATGGTTAAAAAAGGCCTTTATTCACGGTTAAAGAACCGTGGTTGTTGCAGCCGTGGTAGTAGATGATGGTCTTTAACCACGGTTAACAACCGTGGTAATAAATCACATCTAACCACGGTTAAGAACAACTGTGAATATAACTTACTATTTATATTCACGATTATCGAGCACAACCGTGAATATAAGAACTGAAAGGTGTCAGTTACATCCACTTATATTGACGGTTATTATGGACAACCGTGGATATAGACTATATTTATCCACGGTTACTACCAAAACCGTGGATATAGACCCACTTATATAGACTATATTTATCCACGGTTACTACCATAACCGTGGACAAAATGTATCTATATCCACGGTTGTCCATCATAACCGTCAATATAAGTATTAAAAGGTTTCAGTTACAAACTACTTATATTCACGGTTATTATGGACAACCGTGGATATAGATACATTTATATCCACGGTTATGGTAGTAACTGTGGATAAATATTGTCTATATTCACGGTTGTTGCCATAACCGTGAATAAATACTGAGGTTTTTTTTTAATATGGATTCTGTTTTATCGTTTCCCAACCCTGTATTCAGACAAACCAGTACAGTATACAGTATGCCACAACAACACTATATCAAAAGAATGGTATGTATATATATAACAATTTATTTTCAATATGAATTCATAACAACCTAAAAAATAAAAGTATATACAATTAAGTTGAATGTAATGTAATAAAAGTAAACCCTAAATCCTACTAGATACATATATAAAAGAATAAAGATCCTATATCTAGCTTTGCCTAACTTCAATGAAGTGTGAGGCCCATTGCCTTCTAACATCATCTACAAGTTCCTTTGGGAAAAATGACCGGTCTTTAAAGTACTGCAAAGAATGCACAAAACAATTAGAACAAAAGCTTTATTTATTACATGAAATTGATGAAATTGGTAGAAAAGTAGTCCAAATGATGAGACTTACCTCTGCCCATCCATCTACTAAATGATGTTGGACAATGGTCAGTATAGTGTGCATGACGAAATAGCCACACTCAAAGGAACCCTTCTGCCTGTAAGACTACAATGGACATATAGTATAGAATAAGTGAATTCGCAACTTAAAAAACATGTACTGAAGTTATTCATGAATACGATTGACTTACTTTTGGGTTTAGCCATACAACTGTTTTTCCTTTGGGCTTGTTTCCAATCAGTAGATTGTATCCAACCACCGCCCTACGTCAAACAAAACACAAGATAAGTTAGAATTGTATAGTTCTAAAAATGATGTAATCGAATTTGTGGTTATTTTTTAGGGATGAACTTACCCGTCTACTATATCTTTCAGGTCTTGTGGAGCTGTCCGATGCAAACTATCAAAGTACACAGCAAGATAGTCCTTCGGACAGATCACCAAAAGCGTCCAGTGAGCCCTGCAGTTACCAGTGATAAGTGAGACTTCAAAATGCAAAATATCATGTTAATAATTATGGAATAGAATATTACCCTTTATGATAGGGGCCCATGTATATAGACTTCCCAGACTCAAACATCCAATTCTGGATGTATGTCTGGGTGTTCTGCAAGGTGTTTCCTTGCCTCTGTATGAGAGAGGGCTCTAAGAAACCGTAAGTTCCTTGGAAACCCAAGTCCACACAGAGTTTTGCCAGAAACCTAAACAAGTTAAGACATGGTTAGCGACAAATAACTTGTATAATGAAAAAATTGGACAAAACAAGGATATACTTACAGCTCCCACATCTGAAAGATGGAGCCGTTCAGCATCGACGTCCCCAAAATAATGTCACAAATGTCAGAATTTGTAATGTAAACTGGAAAAGCACTGGGACGGCCGAACACTAGTGGCTGCCATGGGACCTGAACAGTGACGTCTGCTTGCTCATACCCGATGCGCCATAGCATCCGGATGGGATCCTTGGCCGGGTCTGGCTTCTTCAATGTCTGTTCCTGTTGAACAATTGACAACCATCACGTTTTGTACCATAATTGACAAGGAAATAAAGCTAGCTAGTGTTTAGGGTTTTTACCTGTCCAGGGGCAATCACCAGAAGTCTGTTGGGCCACATCAGAAAGTGGCCCACCGCCTGACCAATGGTCTTCACCTCCTGAGTTGCCACTGGCACAGCAGCATCCTCCTCGAGGACGAGCACAACCGAGACCCTGGACATACCATCAGGTAATGTCTGATGGTGAACCACAGGGCCTAAGTTGTGCACCATACCAGTGGCAACTGGCTCCTCCGACCCGTCAATGAACAGGTCACATTGACGGGTGTCTGGTGGCTCGACCCCGTCATCCTCAGGGTCAGCTGCAGCGCACGACCCCTTAGTGCTAACCTTCCATACCTACATATTTACACATCAAGCAGAAGTTAATCAACAATGAAATAAAGTGATTACAAACAATAAAATTGAGGAAATTAAATAAAGAACCTAACCAGTGGGTCGCTAGCTGGTGCAGTAGTCTCCTGGCGGTGGCTGAGTGAGGCCTTCATCTCCTCCTTGAATCGGGCCATCTCCTGGTGGAGCCTAGATATCTCCTCCTGGTACTCAGCCTTCACAACAGCCACCTTTTGCTCCACCATTTGCTCAAGGGATGGGGCAGGGTCGGGAGCACCGTAATAGGCGCGGAGACCTGTGAAATATGAATGATTAGCCCATAATTGTTTAACAGATAACAAAATGAAGGCATAGAGTTAGTTAGCACTTACCTACACCTCGACCAATAGCACGCACTCTTCCTGGGTGCTCTGGCCTGCCGATGGCGGTAGTCAAAATATCCTCCCGTCCATGGGCTACGAAAGACCCTTGGGTTGATTGCTCAACCAAGGAATCCTGAAACCAAACAAGTTAGTATTCAATTCCTTGACGTAAACTGATATAACAGACATTGATATAAAGGGGAATACTTACTATCCGTGAGGTAACCTCCTGAGCCTGTGAGGAAGTGTATTCCCCACTCTTCTTGATCCTAGCCCGCTTCCATCTGTCGTGGCGTGCAGGTGGGGAAGGGGGATCCACAATGCCAGTGTCAGTCTGACACTGACTCAGCCTCTCCTGTGCCAGCCGCTCCTCCAACCTACGGTAACCCCCACGTGACAGTGTGTGTGGGCAGTCATTTAGCTTCCTAGTCTCCTTGGCTTTCTTTCTGGTCTCCTATAACAAGAAAAAAATATTCACAGTTAGCCGTATAAATTATACATATTATTTAATCATCTAAAAACCAATGTACCTGAAACTCGGTAGAATGTCTAGATGCAACAAAAGCATCCCAGGTCTCCTGATCGATGAATGGATACTTCTCTCCAGGGAACTTTCCTTGGTCGTCCCCGAATACATACCTACAATGAAAGGTACATTTTAACTAAGGATTAGTATAATTTGGTGAAGCGTTGATTAAGATTTTAAAGTTCAACATACCTCGTGGTGAGTATGGATTTGAACGACCTCCATCGCTCAGCCATGATACCGAGGACCTTCCTCCTCGCTATGTCGGAAGATGGTATCTCAAAAGAATCCTACATGAAAGGAGTTAGTCCATAAAGGAGTCCTTATTAAGAGTTACATGAAATAATACACTAAAATAAAACTTAAATAATATCTAAGTTACCAGAACATCACTCCATAGCTGGTTCTTCACCACCTCCTCGACACTATCCCAGTCGGGGATAATGATGGACACCTTCGACCGTACCACAACCCCCAGATAACTGCTAAGCTTCGTGGCATGCGGTCCACTGAATCTACCGGTGTTGACATCCATGTCAACAACTGGCCTCTCTCCCCGGTGACGCCTACGTGCGACGTCTGGCATCCGGGTAACACCTCTACTTTTCCGAGCAGAGGAACCACTGGCCTGTGAGTCGGACCTGGATCGTCCATCCTGGTCAGCCATGAGTATCTGTCCAAACAAGGAAAAAAACTGTCAAATATTTAATATAACATTTAAAACAACGAATAACTAATATAAGATATAATTCAATGAATCACCAACAAGATTAATACCCTATTAAGATGAAATATTTTCCCACAAGCCCTCATGGTGGTCATGACGACTGGCAACTACATCATCTATGTCATGTTCCACGATAGATGTTGGAATACGTGTTGTAGTTGATGGAATGTCCACAATATCAAGATTGGGGTCTCCAATGTGTCTACCTTGGATAACAATTGACCACCGTTTGTCAGCTGGGTCAGCCACATAAAAAACTTGCTTCACCTGCGTTGCCATTATGAATGGTTCTTCCTTATGCCCGATCTTGTTGAGGTCCACCAACGTAACTCCTAAATCATCAGTTGTGACACCGTTCTTATTGTCAACCCATTTGCATTTAAACACAGGAACGGTGAAGGGACCGTAATCAACTTCCCATATATCTTCAATCACACCAAAGTAGCATGACTCCGCCATCACAGGGTTGTTGTCCTTTGTAGTTGAGAAATGCATTGACTGAGCCACAACCATCACTCCACTGTTTTGATTTGTACTCTTTTCATCCTGTGTCCTTGTATAAAATGAATAGTTGTTTATGTCATACCCACAAAAGGTGAGGACATCAAAGTTCGGGCCCTGTGCTAGTCGATGTAATGTCGAGGATGCAGATGCATCTTTCAGGATGGTCTTTTGGAACCACTGCATGAAACTCTTGTTGTGTTCATTCAACAACCACTTTTCAGTCATTTTAGGGTTGGTTTTCTTGACTAGCTCCTTGTGTGTGGCTAGATACGGTTGCACGTCGTCCGTGTTGTTTAAAATATACAAGTGTGCCTGAAGGACATCAGCACGTGGCATGCTCTTCACTTTTTTTCCAATCGTTCCTTTCCCATCCAATCTCCCTTCATGACGGGTCGTTGGAATACCAATGCTTGCAGCATGTGACATGTATTCAGTGCAAAACTCAATTGCTTCCTCTGCAATATATCTTTCCACAATTGAAGCTTCGGGACGACGTTGGTTCTTCATATACCCTTTCAATATCTTCATATATCGCTCAACGGGATACATCCAATGGAGGAACACTGGACCACAACAACGGATCTCTCTCACCAAATGGATGATTAAGTGGACCATTATGTCAAAAAAAGAGGGCGGGAAATACATTTCAAGCTGACATAATATAAGTGATACTTCCTGTTCCAACACATCCAATTCGCCGGGCACGATTACCTTGCAACATATGGCATTGAAAAACATACACAACCTTGTTATGACATTTCTCACATTTTTAGGAAGAATGTCACGAATGGCGATAGGCAGAAACTGCTGCATCAACATGTGACAATCGTGAGACTTCAACCCAACTAACTTCAAATCTTTCATGGAAACACAAGACTTGATGTTGGAGCCATAACCAGACGGAACTTTCACACTTCGTAACGATTCACACAGACTTTGCTTTTCTTTTCTAGATAACGTATGACATGCTGGAGGCAAATATGTTCTTTTGCCCTTTGATTGTGGATGCAAATCCTGACGTATACCCATCAACTCTAAGTCCATACGCGAGTTTAGGCTATCCTTAGTCTTCCCGGGTATGTTTAAGAGTGTACCAACTAAACTGTTGCACACATTCTTCTCCATATGCATTACATCAATGCAGTGTCTTACATCAAGCTCCCTCCAATATGGCAGGTCAAAAAACACTGACCTTTTCTTCCAGTTGTTTTGTGTCGGGTGCTGTTTTTCATACTTACCAAATTGCACGTTGACGTCCTTCACCTTTTCATATGCCTGGCGACCAGATAGTGGTGGAGGAGCCATTTCAAAATCTTGGGCACCGTTAAATGACTTCTTCAACCTTCGAAACGGATGATTCGCTTTAAGAAACCTTCGATGTCGAAGATAAACATTTTTCCTGCCATGATGCAACCGCACAGAACTAGTCCCCTCCTCACATACTGGACAAGCTTTATGACCCTTCACACTGTACCCAGATAAGTTACCATACGCTGGAAAGTCATTGATTGTGCAAAATAACATGGCACGCAATTTGAATGATCGCCCGGTAAACCCATCAAACACTTCAACCCCGTCTTCCCACAACCTTTTGAGGTCTTCAACCAATGGAGTTAAATATACATCAATGTCGTTCCCCGGTTGTCGTGGACCAGAAATCATCATTGATAACATCACATATTTTCGCTTCATGCACAACCATGGCGGCAAGTTGTAAACAAACAACAAAACAGGCCACGAACTATGGTTTGTGCTCAGGTTCCCAAACGGGTTCATGCCGTCTGTGGCTAGTGCAAGCCTAACATTTCTTGGTTCATTGGCAAATTCTGGAAAAATCCTATCCATTTTCTTCCATTGCGACCCATCGGCCGGATGCCTAAGTAGTCCATCAACAACCCTCTCATCAGCATGCCATCTCATAAGTTTTGCATCATCTGCATTGGCAAACAGACGCTTTAGTCTTGGAACTATAGGTAGATACCACAACACCTTTGCAGGAGACCCTTTAGTGCATACCTCATCAGAATCCGCCTCTTTCTTCTTATACCATGACACCCCACATCTAGGACATCGATGCAGCATTTCTAACTCACCCCGGAATAATACACAATCATTTGGGCATGCATGTATTTTCTCATACTCCAAACCCATAGGACACAACACCTTTTTGGCCTCATAGTTACTTTTCGGCAAGGTGTTTCCAGCTGGGAGCATTTCTTTCAACAACTTCAGTAAGTCAGTGAAACTTTTATCCGTCCACCCGTTTATGGCCTTCAAATTAAACAACCGCAAAACAGCTGATAACCTCGTGAAATTGACGCAGTTTGGATACAACGGCTGCTCAGAGTCCTGACACAGAGTTGTATATACATGAGCTTTCTTAAAACCTTCTACCCCTACATCACGGATCATATCCTCGAGTCGGTCATCCATGTCGACATCGTTGTCATGCATCGAGCTTCGATTTTTAGTCTGAGAGCTGTTACTTGGCACCACCACATCTTCACCATGCCATATCCAACGCGTATAACTACGTAGAAAACCGTCACACAGTAGATGTTCTCGCACCTCTTCTAAGTCTACCCGACGCAGGTTGAAGCATTTAACACAAGGGCAAAAATACTTTCCATTCACCCCCACTGCATTCCTCGCTACGAATTCTATAAATGATTCAACTCCCCCCTCGTACTCCAGACTTAGGCGTGACGCAGAAATCCAACTCCGATCCATACCAACTGTTTACAAGGTGCTATGATCAACCTCACTTTTTATACAAAGGTGGTGGTCCTATACCCATTCAGCATGACAATTATTTTTATACGTCATTCATATATACAGGTTAGGACTTATTTTAAAATTTGATGAAATTTCGGCAGCATTTCGCATTGGTCTCTAAGTACACAAAATGAGAGTGGTCAAATGAAATTCAACCACAACCAAATATGCACCCAGAGAACAACACAACATACAAGTTACCGAAATTTTATCAAATTTTAAAATAACTCCTAACTTGTACATACTAACAATGACGTATAAAAAATAATTGTTCATCCCAAACTGTCCAAACGGACAATTCAAGATTCAACACAAACGATGACATTAATTGATTTAATGACCATTTGTGTCGAATCTCAAACGGGGAACTACGGTTCACTCATATGCACAACAACTTTCATACTAGTTAACTAGTATGAGCCTACGAGTTTGTAAGATTGAAAACCACATACATACAATAGACATAAATAACATTATATACAGGCAACCAACAACAACAACAATAAAATTAAATAAAGGTTGAGCTTGCACACAAGGTAAAAATAGCAATAACTACTAATTCACCAAATGGATTTATTTACGATTTACGCTTGAAAAATGATTCTCCTTTACCATCCAAAGTGTTAGGAGATAGGATAGAAGGGAATATGTCAATGTAATTGGTAAGCTAGTTTATTAAAACTTGAATGGTTTACTTAGATGTATTTAAGGGGAAGGGTATAAGGATTCATTCAAAGATTTGAGTAGATTCAAAGCTATATTTTTAAAGTTTTATGGTGTTTTGAATATCTGCTTTGAAGTAATAAAACAAATATTTAGAATATAAGTTCTGAATATCTACTCATGGTGTGATATGCTTCAAATTTCTTTATATCACATTCTACTGATAGGAGGCTTACTAAATTTCAGATTGATATTTGGACTTTCTGAAACAGATTGAGTTGATCCAGAAAAGGTTGACTTATGAAAGCAATGGTGAACTCATGTAAATTGTGTTTTATTCTCTTTATAGTAGAGTTATTTGTCACTTATTCTGATTCAAGTTCAACATGTAATTGGTCGATGATTACTGTACCCAATCAGATGAATATCAACTCTAAAATTCTTGTTCAATTTTTTCTACTTGTCGTGCAAAGTGCTTACATGCTTAACTGATTGCATTCTAAACCTGTTACTAAAGGTAGCAAAATTATTGAAGGTAGCAAAATTTTTTATCTAATTGGATTCTTTTTGAAACCTAGAAATTTGGGAGAGTTGAACTTTGACATATGGAGTCATTTTGCAGTTCTTCTAGATCATGCAGTCTACAGGGAATTGGATGAAGACTTTAGAAAAGACTTCTGTTAGTTATGGGAAGCTTTGATTCTCAAGTATGTGAAAAAACAATGTGGCTTGGTGAGCGATTTGGTGCTGGGAGGTTTTCCAGATACTTACCCATCATTTTCACTGGAAAAACTATTGAAAGGTTCCTGCCTAACAACTAAGTAATTATACACATACAGCCAGAAGAAAATAGAACAGGCACATTATACATACAACCAGCAGAGGCAATGATGAACGAAGGGCAACAAAACACTTACCTGACAATGGTGAACGAAGAAGAAGAAGGGCACGCGAAAGAAGAAGGAAGTGAACCCAGAAGCCTACGACCAACAAAGAGGAGGACGAGGAAGAAGACGATAACCAGCGCGAAAGTAAGGAGAAAGTGAAAAAAGAGTGAAAGGCGCGGCTTTTGAAGTTTCAGAAAGGATATATATTCACGGTTCCCCTTGAAACCGTGAATATATTAAACATATATTCACGGTTTAACAAACAACCGTGGATAAAAGTTAACTATATATCCACGGTTACGATACCAACCGTGGATAAATATTAAATCTATATTCACAGTTATAGAAACAACCGTGGACATAGAGTACCCAGTGATTAAACCCTAAAACCTGAACTATATATCCACGGTTGGAAATACAACCGTGAATATTGACATCTATATTTATCCACGGTTAACATCATAACCGTGAACATACCCATCAATATATATTCACGGTTGTGATTAAAACCGTCGATATATATTTCAGGTACTATATATCCACGGTTGGCTCCTCAACCGTGAATATATATTGATGGTTACGTTCACGGTTATGATGTTAACCGTGGATATATAGTTTTCTCTGATTAAAACGTTCACCTTATAATTTCAAAAATGCCACCGCGCATGTTTTTATCACTGATCCTCTTCTACCCGTGAATATATCCCCGTTGTTATATCCATTTTTTCCACTAGTGTGCACTTTTCACGCCCCTGCAAAGTTCACGTGGCCCATTCTGTTTTGTTTTTTTTAATAAAGATAATTTTCGCTTATGATATTTATGGTTAAAATTTTGTTAATTAAGTCGTGGTGGTTGTAGTGGCAAACTTGTGCTTTAGCATTCCAAAGAGGACAAGTTCAAAACTTGGTTCCCTTATTTTTGTTTCTTTTTTGAAGCTATAGTATTACCATGTGTTATAGGTAATTTAATCTGTCACTATAGCATAAAAATTTGGTTGTCTTGGTGGTGGATGCAATAAATTCCAGTACAGAGGGAGGCAAGTTCAAGCCTTGGCTCTCTATTTTTTTATTTAAAGTTTTTCCTTTTATTTCTCTTTTGCCTTGTCATTCATGTTGTTTTATTTTATTCCCTCTTTAACCTCTTTTGATTATTGTTTAAGTGTCCTTTCTTTTGTTGTTAATAAGTTTATGTTATTTTTTCTCTCTTTTCTCTTTTAAATTAATTTAGTTTAACTTTTCCCTTTGTTTTATTTACTCTCTTTCTAATACTTGATTTTCCTATAGGTGTGTTTTCTTTTTTGGGTGACTATATTAAAATCTAGAAACATATTTCCAATATAATCTTGAAATTTTGGTTTCCTTTTCTTAGAAATAAAACCATTGTTTTCATTAAATAAAATGTGTAATGATTTTATAATGGCGACGTCCAAAATGTCTTGCCTACACTGATATTATAAAATCGTGAAAGGTAATACACGTACGGAGTAATTCGTCTTGTATTTTCCTTATGCATAAGATTTATTTTGCAAACATCCTAAAAATACAAAAAAATCCTTTTCAAAACACATGAAAATGTAAAAAATAATATTTTCTTGCAATCAAAAAAAGCTTCAAAAATAATTTCTTTTTTCTTTCTAATATCCAAGAATAATTTTCCAAACAAAGAACGTAACCCTAATTTCTCAATAAATTTGAGAATACGTAGGAGCGGGAATCAATTCCTATCGGACTCATTTTTTGCTATTAATTTCCATGTCTCTGCTATTATTTCAATTAATTTTATATAGTCAATATTTTAAAATTTTATTGTCGTAAAGAGGTAAATTTAGACGAGACGTCTTGTTAATCTCATATTTCTAATATTTTTATTAGAATATTATTTTCTTTAAAATGAGGTTAATTTAGACGCGACGTCTTCTTAATCTCATTTTTTAACATTTTTATTAAAAATAATATTTTCTTAATAAACTTTATCTTTTTTATATCATTAATTTTAATCTTTAAATTTATGTATAAATTAAGGTTAATTTAGATGAGACATCTTGTTAACCTTTACTTTCACTCTGTTTTACTTTTTCTTATTGTTGTTATTTTGTCAAGTTTCTTATTGTCTCTGTTTGTCATTTCTTATTGTTATTGTTTTTTTACTTTCTTACCGTCGATATTCTGTTAAGTTTCTTACTGCCACTGTGTGTCGTTTCTTATTATCACGGTTTTGTTAAGCTTCTTACTGTCACTGTTTTGTCAAGTTTCTTACTGCCATTGCTTTGTCATTTATTACTGTTACTGTTTTAATCTTCTACTGTCATTATTTGTTTCCTTTTTTTACTATCACTGTTTAGTCTTCTACCATTATTATTTTCTTACTGTTTAGCTTTTTATCTTCTAATCCCTTACTATCACTATTTGATATTTCATTGTATTTGCTTAGTTAGGTTGTGCGATTTAAGATTAATTTGGATGAGACGTCCTATTAATCTTATTTCAAACTTTCATATATATTTTGTCTGTTTTCGTATGCTTTGTCATTGTATATGTTTCTTTTCATAAAAGAAGTTAAAATAATTCCTAGACTATTTTGAAATAAGCGCTATCAATTTGAGGTAACCATTTTATAATGAACAGTTGTGAGGTATTAATACCTTCCTCACCCGTAATTCGACTCCCGAACTTAGAATTTTATTTTCATAACCAATGTTTTAAAAGAGCTTTTTCTTGATATTTTTATCCTAAAAAGATATTGGTGGCGATTCCCTGTTTTCTTTTCCAAAGGATTTCGAAACCTTTCTTTTATTTTTAAGGGTCGGTCATCTTGTCGCGATCCCGATCGCGACACATACCCTCTGTCCACTGATAATCATGTTGTTACATGAAATAAGATTTCAAAATTAAAAACAGGTGTATGGATTAGCAATAAACTCACAACAAAGGGAAGTGCTAAACTTGCCGAGAAGGTCTTAAACCATCTATCCTGGACATCCTTACCAGCATCTGTCCAAGAGATGTATACACCATCCCACTAGGCCTTCAAAACAAAGCTGTAATAAACAACAGTTGGAAACAAATAAAACAATATAGACACAGGGAGGCTACCAAACTTTCGACAGAGTCTCCCTTATAAATGTAACATTTTTAAATTTGAACGATTACCTTGTTACAAGCGAGTTCCCAGTACAGTTTAATGTATACAAGTACTAAATAACTAACATACAACAAGACAATTTAGGTACTATATGAATTTTAATTACAAAGCAACTAACAAGCTACCAACTAAGAAACTTAAAACAAATTATATAGTAATACATACTCGTCTCCACCGGCAGTAGGATCAAGTGGGTAGGGGGATGCCGTAGGTAGGGCCGCCTCAAGGCCAGGGTCATCCAAACCCTGCGATGAAGGAATCTACTATGCTATAGTCTGTGGTGGTAAGGAGTCTGGTGTGCTGTGGTGGTTTGTGGTGGGGAAGGAGTTTGCTATGTTGTGGTAGTCTGTTGTGGTGTGATCTACTGTGATGGTGTGGTCTGTGGTGGTGACAGAGTTTGTTGTAAGGTGGGGCTCTACAGTGTTGTGGTAGTCTGTTGTGGGGTGCTGGTATGGTATGGTGTGCCCAGAAGGGATCTTGGAGTCCTCGAACCACCACCTTGGCTGAACGGTAGTCTACGTCCTATCATCTGTGGATAACACCATGAAAACAAATGTTAGTCTCAAACTAAAAATATATGTATATATGTATATATGTTGAATAACTGCATACTCTGTGTCTATTTTAGTTTGAAATTCTCCCTCAGTTTTAGTGTCACTATGGCTATTTGTTTCAACGGGTCCTCAGTTTACAAATTGGTCGTAGACCGTTTTGATTGGGAGACCACCTTTTTGTCAATGTGTTCACCCCTCGTAGTGGTAAGTGTCTCATCTAGTATCACTAGATCAATATTGAATAGCAAATGAATGTCATTGAGCTCGTTCAGAGCTAGCTGATAAGCATCCTCAACGTCATTGGAGACATTATTAGTTATCTAACTTCAGGTCTTGGCCTTGATGACTGCATACCAGTCTTAATACCTTCTAAGGAAGTCCGCCTAATAAACCTGGTCAGCTTGTTGGGCAAAAATAAAGGGATCAAACCCTTTATATCTACTACTTTTCTTGATCTCAACTAGACCGTAGTTGTTGTCAACCTTTGTTCCTACACCGATTGGGTTATCGTACCAATCACACTTGAATAGAATGATATCTCTTCTTAGTCGTGTGGAGAAAGAAACTTCAACAATCTCTATCAAGACTCCACAAAAGTCTTTCTCTAACTATCCGTTTGTGCCTTTAACACAAACCCTGTAGTTATGGGTGTGCATCCCTTCACTCTATTGGAAAATTTTAAACTTATAGCTATTTATGTAAAAAATGAGCCATTTTTTAATAGTTTTCACCAGCCCCAAGAAAGGGCTTGGAGTAAGGGATCTTCAATATAGTTATTAGGGTCTTGAATTTATTTACAACATAACACATAATAACGTTAGATAACTAAACTTTGAAGTTCAACAACAAAACGAAAAGGTATACGGGTTTTATGTGTTTTGCAAACCAACCGATGAATTTGGATGATACCTTATTATGAATTTGGTCATCAGTTATATCATTTTACTCTAGTTTCAACATATCTGCATATAATCTATTTAAAGAACAACAGTTTAGCTACAATGAATGCTAGCTTCAGAACGCAATATATAAGTTGGTGACTTACTTGAGATAGGGTTCTATTTCTGGACAATAGAAGAATGTACAAGTGAACCACCTTTTGATGTTTCTCATCAATGTAACATTCCCTGACCTTGCCATAAAACGATCGGGATAGTTAAAAATTAAACTTTGATAATCTAACCCTGCATTTGTGGCCACCCCAAGGTTGAGGGGAATTCTACTCATTCTAGTTTCTATCTCTGTCAGAAAATATAAAGAAGCAAAAATGGTTATTTCTTCCACTAAGTATGCCTCACAAATTGATGCTTCAACGTATGCATTATTTGACACTTTATCTTTTAAAGAGTGTAAGAATCTAGAAAAACATAAACACATGTTAAGTTACATAATACTATTACAGTAAAAAAATTGTTCAACAAAATTAAGTAGTTCTGGACGCCACCTTTCAAACGGATACATCCAACGATACTGTACTAGACCACCGACTAAGGCCTCGTATGATAGATGTATAGGCGGATGCTCCATAGAGTCAAAAAAACTAAGTGGGAAAATCTGCTCCAACTTACAAATCAAGGTCGAAATACTTTCCTCCTTCTTCATAAGTTTCTCCTCAATTAACAAAGTTGCCGTCAACTCCTTAAAGAAGTGACTCAACTCAATCAGCGGTCTCCAAATAGGTTTTGCTAAAGCATGTAACACGTACGATAATAGTTGTTGTATAAACACATGATAATCATAACTTTTCATGCCAAACACCCTGCCTCCTTCACGTTGACACATCTACTTAAGTTAAAAGCAAATCCGTCAGGCAGCGTCAACCCATTCATCCACACATATACAATAATCTGTTGTGGTCTAGTTAAAACATATTTCGCATGCGGCTTAAACATCTTCCCACGCCCCGCATCTGTCAATTCTAACTCCTTCCTAGAACACCAAATTGGAAGGTCTAGTCGACTTTTCTCATTGTCCTTTATTCTCCCCTTGATGTCCATCACAGTGTCAAAAATATTCATGAAAACATTTTGTTCAATGTGCATCACATCTATGTTGTGTCTTAACAACAACTCTTTCCAATATGGAAAATCCCATAAGATACTTTGCTTCATCCAATGGTGTTCCTTCCCATATCCCGTAAAGTCCTTAGCATTCTTATCCCAGATATACAGATACTCTGAGACTCTCTGCCAAACCCTTGGACTGGATAACCTACGGGGTGGAGGTTCATTAACAACTTTGTTCTTCTTAAAAGTGGTTTTGTTTCTCCTAAATGGGTAATCCAACGGTAGAAATTTTCTATGACAGTCAAAAAAACTTATCTTGCCACTAACATGGAGTGATTCCCCCGTATGTTCTATGCATACAGGGTAGGCAAGATTCCCAGATGTTGACCATCTAGAAAGTATACCATACACAGGGAAGTCATTAATGGTCCACATCAAAATAACCCGTATCATGAAATTATTCTTCAAGGATGCATCATAGGTCATCACTCCAACATCCCATAATTATGACAACACCTCAATGAACGGTTGCAAAAATATGTCTATTTTCGCCTTTGGATTTTTGGGTCCTGGAACTAATACAGATAGAAACATGACCTCCATCTTCATACATATATCAGGCAGAAGATTGTATGGGGTCAGTATAACCGACTAACATGCTTTCGTACATTGTGCGGCTCGCTTGAAAAGTATATATATAGCTTATCCAAACACTTCCATACTTTCTTGTCGGATGGATGGCACAAAAAACCCTCTTGTGTTCGAGTCAGGGGATGCCAACGTATATGTTTTTCCAAGGACAATGAGGCGTACAAACATTGAAGACGCAGTGTTACGGGAAAGTACCACATTTTCTTCCTAGCCGTCCTAGATACTTTCCCTATTCTTTTAACGGTTTTGTAGTGGTCCTTATTACAGTGTACACATTTTATGACACTCTTGTCTATAAACTCATTTCAGAACAACATGCACTCGCCAACACAACACTCTATCTTCACATAACCCAACCCCAGGTTTGCCATTCTTTTCTTAGCATGGTACAGGTTTGATGACATTCGATGATGACTAGGCATCATAGAACCCATCAAATCAACCATTCTATTAAAATAACCTCCTGAAAGATTATATTATGCCTTTAGGCTTAAAGCGGCTAGGGAGGCAGATAACTCAGTGTGACTCTGGCACCCGTCCCATAATAGAGTCTGAGCCACCGCCAATAAATCATAAAATCTCTTCACCTCCAGATTAGGATCCTCCTTTACATTGTCATCTTCATTCCCAACTTGGTCATCATGTTCTAGCATACGCCCGGTGGAGGGTCCAACATGATCCATCACTATCTGCTCCATGTTGCTGTATGTATCCCTGTTCCTTCTGACCTTATAGTGAGACTGTTGCATGGTTACGACTAGTGGACTGGGCGGTAACAGCTCACCATGGTTGTACTAGTAGTAGTATCTTTCCATAAACCTATTCTCACTTAAGTGGCACATGACATCATCCACGTATTCAAAACTCATGCATTTGCACTTTGAGCATGGACAACGAATCTTCTGAGTCGCTTCAAAATCAGGAGTGTTCACCATAGTGAACAGAATAAACTCCAACAACCCCATCATAAACTCCTTAGTCACTCACCGACTGCGATCAAGCTGGTTGTACATCCATCGCCGATTTGCTAGAACCTCCATTCACGATATCTAACAAGTATAGTTTTAGTTACTTTAATTTAAACATTATATGACTATCATTCGTGAATCACTCTCTATCTCTTTGATGATGTAAAAAAGTGGGGCCCATCCCATTTGAGATGAATATGTAACCATCTGTAACCCATCTACATGTTTGCGTCAACCTCTTGTTATTGATGTTCATTTAGAATTTCTGCAGCATTTCACATTGATCCCTGAGTACACAGATACCGCACGTAGACATGCACCCAGAGACAATACGAAACACGGTAACCAGAATTCCAAATGGACATCCAACACAAGATATAACACAAACAACAGCAATGGGTTACGCCCTACTAGTTACAAATTCATCCCAAACTTTCCAACTAGGATAATTCAAGATCCAACACAACACGGTATGTCGGATAATTGTCTTGAATCTTGAATAGGAACCTAGTGGATACAGATACGACTAAACCCTACATTGTTAATTTTTAATGTATCTTTTATGTAACCTAAAACAGGGAGCCTACCAAAATTTTAACAGAATCTCCCCTGTAAACTAGACATTTCCAAATTTTTTACAACGCCCTGTTACACACAAAAAATTTTCCAGAACAGTTTAATATATACGTTACGCATTGTATATGAAATTGAGAGAGGTAATCACCACAACCTAGTGAGCTGTACTCTCTTCTAACAAACAATAATACATATGGATAAAACATCATGTTATCAACACATAAAACCAATGCCTAATGAGCTCTACTCTCCACTAACAAACAACAATACACATGCATAAAACACATGTTATCAACATATAAAATCAATGCCTAATGAGCTTTGCTCTCCACTAACAAACAACAATCGACATGCATACACAACAACACACAACATAGATCACGAGAAACTTAGTGTTAGAGGATTACCTAGGAAAGATACACAACGATGAAGACAATGTTAAAGAAAGACGAATAGAGACCACAAGGTGTGTTGGCCTGCATGATGAACTGGGAGGAGGATGACAGTTATAAATTTCTTGTTTTGAAATGAAAAATTCAAGTGCACAACATGAGGTATCATATATAATATATACCCCATAATGGGACAGGATAATATTACTAAAACAATTGGTTTCTTAATTTAATATTATAAAAATTTTCAAAATTCTAATTGATTAAATTGAATTAAAAGTGAACTTAATTTAAAACAATAGTTTGCCAAAGTCAAAGCTTGAAACAATAGTCAACAATCTATTCAAAATCCATAAAAAATAATATAGAAAAAAACCAAAAGAGTCACAAGGGATACACAAAGTAAATTTAAGACCTACCATCTAACTTGAAACACCAGAGTTATATTCTCAGACAATTCCATTACAATTAATATTTAAAAACTTTAAGTATGCTTGTTATGAATTCATCCACTTTTGTTTCAATGTTCTAAAAAAATTATTATTTGACTGGCTGAATAATTAAATCAATAATTGACTACTTAAATAACCTGTTAACGTTGCTATAAGTTAGTTATTTGTCCCTTTATTATCAATCGTGCCCATCTCTAGAAGAACCTAACTTTGTACCTTGTTATTCAAATAATGCAATTCACATTTTTAAATTCTCTTTTCAATCTCTCTATCCACTGGTTCTAATACTCAAAAACCAACAGAAGCAATGCTTCAGGAACTAACATGAATAACAAATGAAATCTGAGGCATTCAAGGTGTTCTGAATTCTAACATTGATATAATGCATCATGCATGTGATATCGTTCTTACACTGTAAATATATATGTGGATAAGCCCACTCAACTTAAATTATTTAGGAGAAATCATTACAATTTTTATTCTTTCTAAATTTGTGTTTTTGGCTAGTGCCACTTAGAAATGACAGTATCCACAATATTTGTAGAGTTTTATTAACATGTTATGGAAATTCCATTTATAGTCAACAGAATTCAAAACAGAACCAGACAACTACACACAATGAACAAGAATATGCCAATTCCATTTATTGTCAACAAAATTCAAAACAGAACCAAACAACTTAATAGGGAGGGAAAAAAATCTCTAATTAAGTTATATTAAACGCAATACTCTTTCTTCTTCAAGCATGACTATAAAGTACATGTAAATCACATAAGCAGGTTCCCAAATAAATTTTATAGCTTTCTAGTTGTATCATTTTGTGAAAGTAAACAAAAATATATAAGAGTTGTATATGCAAGTAAGTCTTAATCATAACAAACTTTGATTCTCTCATCTATGATTTCAGTTTTATTTTGACACTTCATTATCACTTGATTAAAATAACACTTTGCGGTGTTTTTTTCTCTTTTTTTTTTTTCACTTTCTACACTAAAGTTGTAGTGACATGTAGCTTAGTTTTTATGAATGAGTGTCAGGGGCTTATAATTTTATTTTTAGTTGTAATAGCAATAATGCTAGAATAATGAGCTTTGATGTTATGAATTAAGAGGATAATACTAGAATAATGCTACTGTACCAACACATTATTATTACTATTAATTTAAAAACATTAATTTAATATAGATATCCCCGGACCCCAATCGGTATGTGTCTATTATAATTAAGACTTTTAATTTCATTCAACTATGATGTGTTCTTCCTTATTCTATTTTTTTATGGTTTCTTCTTTGGTAGAGGGTATATATACTTGGGCTCTAGGAGATATTTGCAAGTATATTGCACTTTTACTTGTTACTTTATCAAGTAAGTTTGTTTCTCTTTTACTTTTCATAGTGTTATATAAGTATGTTGTTTTGACTTTCACGATGTTAAAAGACAACACAGGACTTTACTTCAGGGTCTTTACATTTAGTATAAGAACTATCAAGTATAAATTTCTATTAACAACCAAAATCATTTAAAAATATTCACAATATTGTTCCGGTAATAATATAACTTTCAACTATTTAAAAGATAGAAGGTGTATTGTTTTTTCATTCTTTTTGGCTCATTTTTCGTGTGCCTTATATATTTATTTTTTTCTTATACTAATTTAGGACCATATAGCCAGAAGAATGCAGTTTTTATATTTTTTTTGGGATCTTTCCTTTTTTTAATCTAACTTGGGCTTGCCATTACAATTTACATATATATTTTATTCAATTAAAGATCATGTTGTTATAATTCTGATATTGTTATTTACATAACTAAGTTTGGTTTTTCGGTTTATTTTTACTTTTAGAATTTAGATCAATAAATTTGAAATGTTGACTTTTTGGATGAGAGTTGTCATACTAATGATCAATTTCTAAAACTTCTATATTGTCTGCATGTATGATTATATATTGTGCACATATTTAAAATTCTTTACCATAGTAAATGTTTTTTTTTTCCTTCATAGATGTAGGAAAAAGAGTGCACATGCAATGGATAAATTATGGATTACAAAGCCACGCAATTCACTTGCGTATGATCAAGGGGTTCATGGATTTATTGATTTTGCTTTTAAACATAGTTCTGTTGATGGCAAAATAATATGCCCTTGTCCTGTATGTGGTTTTAGAAAGTGACAGCCTAAGGGAGTGGGATATGATCACTTAATCTGTAAACAATTCCCTCAAGGGTACACGTTTTGGTTCTATCATGGGGAGCCCCAGATGGGAGAAAGTTGTAATGTTAGTCTGATATTTCAAATGAAGTGCGAGATATCATGGTTGATGAAAATCCTATTCAAAACATGATTAATGAAGCTTTTATAGTTAACGGGAACCAAGCAAATGAAGTGTCTCATTATTTATACCAGGTCTGTTGCTGATTAAGTTCAGAATCATGAATATTTTATTTTAGTTTCTGGACCTTACCATATTAATTGATCCTTTTGAATAAGGCAAAGAAAAAAATTTATTAACAAGGACTTTGATATATTTTAATAAAACAATACCATGGATTAATAATAAACTACAGAATTTGAGTATTTGTGTGTGCAGGGATCTCAAAAGGGTGTGATAGGCATAACCTTAGTAGCTAACTGGTCTATACCATTGATCAAAATGCTACCGAAAGAGCGATTGACTTCATGTTTGGATGGTAAGAGCAACTAACTTCAAGGCTGTATAATTAAGGGTTTAATTGCTGCTTTTTCTTTTAGGTGATTTCCATAACTTGTTAATGGAAGACTAATTCTTAAGCTTATTGATTTTAGGTTTATTGATCCACTAGGAGATTATCCAAAAAGTATGCGATGCACGATTACCAAAATTTACTGTAGAACAATCTAAGCTACTCATTGGTTCATTTGACTTCATTGGTCTCAACTATTATTCTTCAACATATGCATCTGATGCACCTCATTTAAGCAATGCCATACCTAGCTACCTAACAGATTATCTAGTTGATCCAGCATGTAAGGAACTAATCAATACATTTTCAAAATAGTTTCTTTTCTATTCAATGTTCTATTGAACACAAATATGTTACTGCAGCCAATCCACAGTTTGGAAAGAAGAAAATCACCTTAAGGGAGAGTGAGAAGCAGCGTCGGAAACTAAGGGAAGGTGAGAAGCAGAGTCGGAAACTGACAAATAGTGAAGGAGGGTGAGAGATAGTCATGGAACAACAAAAAAGGACAATGTATATAATGATGGAGGCTGCACGTTATTGTTTGTCGAGTTAGAGATGATCGCTTCCTCTGTGCGTCGGAGTGAGGTTACAGCGAGAGAGGGGAAGCTGAGGGAGGGGAAACTAAGAGACAGGCTCTCGGAGTCCGAGATTAAAGCGAGAGAGACAGAGGGGAAGGTGAGGGAGAGTGAAACTGAGAGAGAAGGGTTTTGGGTGGTTAAGGCACAATCGAAAGTGATGAAGGGGAAAGGTTACCCTCGAATAAGTTATTAGATTTAGCGACGGTCAGGAACCGTCACTAACATCCGTCGCTAAGTGCCCACGTGTCCAATTTAAGCTCCGGTAGCAACAAAATCAGTGATGCTGACTCCTTAGCTAAAGAGAGGGTGAACTAAACGACGACCACCGCACCATTGCTAGGTGCCCATGTGTCAAATTTAAGCCACGGTAGCGAAGAAATCAGCGACATGGATTCCTTAGTCAAAAACGAGGTGACCTAAGTGACGGCCTACGTCTCGTTGCTAAGCTAAACGTTCAGTAAAAAAAGGAGGGTCGGTTCAAAAGGAAGAAGGTGGAGGGAAAGTTAGTGACCGGTACCATGACAGATCATTTTTCATATCATTTAGCGATGTCCCGAGTACTGTCGCCAGTACCGTGAAGGTTCGTTTTTCATATCACCTAGCGACGTCCCTAGTATCATCGCTAAGCTTAGGGTTTAATTTAAAAGGAGGGTCAGTTCAAAAGGAAGGAGATGACAAGAGCGACGGAAGTAGTGACAGTCAGTTTTCACTATAAGTAGCGACGGTGGCTCCACTGTCGCTATAGTTCGTGCTAACTTAAAAATATGGAGAGAACCCAAATAAATGGACGAGGGAAAGTTAACGACCGCTATCACGATGGTGTGACAGTTTAGCGACGATTTTAGCAATGGATTGTGCTTAAACTTAGCGACGATAATAATGTGTCATCGTTGATTCGGTCTCTAACTTTGTATTCATGGTCCCTTTCCCCCTGCGGTTGTAACATCCCAAAAATTTCATTCTCATGTATAATCATTTTGATTTAGACCATCAATGATATTATCCATTTTATCTTAACTTTATACATAAATTTTGGTTAGGACAACATCTTTAATTTAATCTTTTACCATGGTAAATAATTTTAACTTTATATCTTAGGTAAAAGTTAATCAAATAACTTATTACCTATTTCCTTAGTTATTAATTTCTTGGGTTTTTCCAATTACTCTCATCAAATTACCACATACTTCACTCAAAATGCGTAATTTTGTACACATTTTAATTGCTAATTAGAGTCTGACTTTAGAAATGTGGTCAACTACAAAGTTGTTCCTCTTTTTATTAGATTTCCAACAAGACCAAATTTATTAAAATCCATTAATAGTTGATAGAGATATGCCCAAAATGCTGAAACTGTTCCAGAATTGGTATTTTACTTCAATCATATCATTTTGTAAATATTTTAATGCCTAGTTAGAGTCTGAATTTGAAAAAGTGGTAAACTAAAACGTTGTTTCTCATTATCTTATCTTTCCAATAAGACCAAATTTATTAAATTTTATTAAGATATGAGAGAGATATGCCCAATATACCAAAATAGTGTCAGAATTGATATTTACTTCAATAATACAAGCTACATTATGTAGGCTACAAAAATGGTCAACAATCCAGCCCATTTTTCTCACCTAAAACCTCTATTATCACCATAATTAATGTACCTAACATCCCCCTACAATCCCATTATGAAAAGCTTGTCCCCCACTTGTCATTTGCATGATTAAACCAACACTACATCTTGTTCCCAAGTCTGAATTCTTAGAACAAGTTGAAGTTAGTGAAGTCTCTCTCTCACATTTTCTTTCATTTTCTCCATCAAAGTCCATCTTGATCTGAAGTTAGGATAATAATAGAACACTTTCAACCACTCTAGGATCCTCCATCAAGGTAAGAGGGGATAGGGTTGTGAATAAATATGGAATGGGTAGAATTGTATGCTATTCTAGGATTTCCAGATTTATTTTTGTAAATTGTTGGTTGCTTTTGAAGCTGAAAACGTGTGAATTTGACTTTTATTTCTTCATAAAAGTTGTAGATCTATGTGTTTTATGAATTGTGAGCTTTAAATGACATGATTTGGATGTCTGTATCTCGAGTTATTGCAAAATTGCTAAAGTATGTCTGTTCTAGAATATGTATCTTCAATTTTGTAAATATTGAAATTCTGGGAATTATAAATACATATATAGACTTTTATGTCTTCATAAAAGTTGTAGATATTTATGTTATGAATCTATAGAAAGAGGTTTCAAGTTAAAAGGATATTTGTAACTCTAGTTATACCTTAAATACAGAAGTATGTTCATGCTGAAAACCTGTTGACGTGATTCACTGTTTGTATTTTTAAAACTGAGAATTTTGTGATGAGAATCAGTGTTTAGTGTCTTCATAAAAGTTTTAGATATGTTTTATGAGTAATTTAGAACTGGTCTCATGCCAAAATTATTTTTGTAGCTCTAAAAACGTTTATTTTACCAACACATGTACGTTTTGTTATTTTCTTTGAGATAGTTTAGTATACTATGAATTTGTGATATTTCTGTTTAGATTTTGATCTGTCCTGAACCAGGGTCAAGAGATCCGTTGTTGAGGCAATCACAAATAATGAGAGGATCACGTCTCCGAAGACCAGTTATTTGAGTATCCGGTCTATATATCCGATGTCTCTGTGCAAGAGAGCGGTCTAAACGTCTTGGAGGTCCTTCACACCGTCCTCACGCGTTGATGTGGGTGAAAGGTGGTGTCACCTGCGAAGATTCTCTGACGCTCAAGTCAGTGATAATATTCTAAGTGAGGAATCTATTTTTGACAATAATTATGAGTTGAAAAAAATCGAAGATCCCCCCTTCATTGATGAAGAGAGTTCATATACCTGGTTGGCTCGATATACGAGGACTTGTTAGTGGGGAACCACTAACCTCCAATAATATTATAAATTATTATTTTATTACGCACTTGCCAGTATGATTGAGTCAAGTGGCTATTTTATATTGAGCGTAGGAAGCATGGGCTGGACTTAGGGGACAAGTTGATCATTCCCATGAGCAGATTTTGGCTCGTAGTGTGGGGAATAGAATCTTTATCCTTGTTCCTGTTGCAATACCCTTTGTCTTCTGTATGGTGACGTGTATGTTATCCGGTGTGCATGGTGTTATCCTGGACAACCAATATAGGGGAACGCCTGATACGGAATTAGAGTCCGGATGTATACTGATGACACCGGTTGCACGTTGGCAAACAGTCAAAGACGTTGATATATGCCTTGTAGAACGGATACCAGTATCGAGACCGGATCATATGTCCCCTAGCTTGTGTGAGGGACTGTGTAGTTGTTCACATAATCTATTCAACCTGTGAGAGGTCTAGATGCCGGTATAGTTATGTGGGAAATGTTTTCTTACACGCGTATTATTATAGCATGAAGAACCGTTCTTTAAATGAATGCTCCGTTGTCATGATGTTGTTACAACGGATTCCGACAAAGATCACTGTATGAGAATTTCAAAAGCATTTCAAATTTTTTTTGAAACTGAAGACTCTTGAAATTCGAGTAACGGCTGTAAAGCATAAATTGCGTCGCATGATTAGGCATTAAATGCCTTTAAAGACGTGTGCAAGAAATTATTGCATCTGAGGTGTATATCTCAGTAATCGTCACTTAGGGCTTAATGGGCTTACAATTTTTTTAAAACTTCTGGGCCTAATGGAGAGGCCCTTTAGCAAATCGACATTGTTTTAGCGCCCATGAATTTAAAACGACTATGTCGTTTTACTTGTAAGTCGACGCGTTTAGTCATGAACGACACAACCTCAAGAGTTGGTAACCGAACCCCTTCGTTTCTTATAAAAGAAACACTTAGTGAATTTTGGGAACCACTTGCTTCTGATTCCTTAGCCAAACTCTGCAAAAATTTTAGACGAGCGCCTGCTGCTTGTTTTGCGAAGCTCTTTCTGCCTTCACCTTCCTTATCATCTTAGGTAACCATTTTCTTCCCTCTGTTATTTTTGTCTTCCTTTTTTTCTGTTTCTTGTTGAAAATAATGTACCCTAGGAGGGGGAGATTAGCTTCTCGTAACCCTAACTACCGTGGGGGAAGAATCCCTGTGATTCTTCCGAGGGCTGAGTCACGTCGCTCAGAAAGGGGATCTTACTCACGGCAGAGAGTGACTTTTCCCTCCTCAGAGTTGTTCTCTGATTGCAGTCGCTCTTCAGATAGTGAGGTGAGTAATGATTGTTACCCTTCTGACGATGTGACTTTTTATCGTAGAGTAAAGATTTTTGTCCACATGATTCGGACGATGGCTGGAGAAGGAACTTCTGGAGATCAAACTATTCTGAAAACAGTAGAAGGCTTGTGCAACGTTGTTGCCCATCGGCTAAACTGGGAAGAACTTAGGCCAAGTGGCCCTTCTGTTGGGTAGCTGATGAGTTTAAAAACTTAATTTCTTATCATTCAAATGAGGAAGGATCTCAAATTCAGCCAAGGTTCACAGTTCATGCAGAGAAGAAGATGAAAAAATGGTTCAGGGTGTTTGCACCGCTGTTTACAGAACGAATTTACCATGTCGTCCCAGATGAACGTTCTGTATACATGCACGATTTTGTATTTCATTACCTCGGAGTCCGTTTCCCCTTAACCGAATTTCAGATGGGTGTATTAAGGTTCTTAAATTGCGTACCCTCTTCATCCCAATGGTTGGGGACTTATCTATGCTCTAGAAGTACTGGGTGACTACTTCAACTTCACTCCTACAGTGGCGATGTTGTTCTATTATACACAGGTAGTTCGAAGGGCTAACAAAAGAGGCGGTGTGAGTTTAGTTACGCTCTGAACTCTGTGTTCCTTTGTGAATTTCGAATCTTATACCGATTCGGCTAAAGTTGACGGGAAGTCTTTCAAGTCTTTCTTTACCCGAATATCGATTAAAAGGAATAAGCCCGTCTTCTGGAAGAATAAAGAAGGTTTTAATAAATTTCCTTTGAGCTGGACTCACGAGCACTTTCTTCTGACCTCCCAAGCATACTACACTCATCAATCCGAACTATCTACTGAAACGGCGACGGTGTTATTTGCCCTTGAAGCTTATACTACACGCTTCAAAGCATTTTTGTGTAGACGTCTTTTAAATAGTTCGAGTGAAGTCTGAGATGAATGTTTACGTAATTGTCATTTTATTTTTCTTTTCCTCCTTTGTTAATTGCATTGAGCATTTCTTTGTTGCTAATGCGTTCTATTTGTGCATGTAGGTGAAATAGAACAAAAATCTCCAAACATGAAAAAGATGAAATTCTTGAAAGCATGAGAGAAATCCGTAGCTGGTGAGAATGAAATTCAACCTAAGAGGAATTCTATGAAAGACCGTCCTGAGTTGATCATTCTGACCTTGGATGCGGAAGGGGAGATTTCGTTGGTGAAGGGAGATTCTGTTGGTGTTGGTGCAAATGCAGATCAACCCAAAATAACAGAGAAGAGGAAGAAGATCAAGAATGACCCTTCAGGAAGATCCTCTCTTGTACCGAAGAAACACAAACCTTCAACGAGTCCAGAAAGAACAAGGGCCTCCAAAGGTAAAGCTGTAGAGACCTCGGATACAACTAGAATTTCTTCCGGACTCCACAAGGGTATTCTTTCTGGGGTCTTTGGATCAAGTCCGATCTCTTCCCCAACCGCTTCATTCCTTACTCCCTTCCTCTTATACCGGGGGACAACTCCAGTGATCCTCCCTCAGCTGCTATATGAACTCCGGTCCACACTTGAACCTAAAGAAATCAAAGAGGCGTGTGAGGCTGGAAAATGGTAGCTAGCAGAACTCACAGGGATGCTTAATTCGCTCAGCTTGTTAGCTGATGATGCTGCTAAGGTTGATAAGCTGAGTGATAAAGTAGAACAGCTCAACCTCTCAGCGGAGAAAGATAGAGCTGCCCTGAAATTAGCTGAGGATCGCCTAACCAAGTCTAAGAAGTTCAGAGATCTCATGAGCAAGGAGAATCTCAAACTTAAAACCATACTTAAAGACTTGGAGGATAAACTGGAAAAAAAGGGGGAGATGCTTGATAAGTCAAAAGAAGAACTCCGTAATAGTCAGGCTAAACAAGCTGAGCTTGAAGATAAAAGAAAAGCTGCTGCGGAGGATTATTTTAAACAAGCAGAGGAGTGGTCCCAAAAGGAAAAGAAGTTCCTCATTGAGATTGAGGGACTGAAGGCTGGGGGCACGGAATCTCAAGGAATGAATGAAGAACTTCTGAGGTTACGGGACGAATTGGCTGTAGTTAAAGCTGAGGCGAAGGAAGCCATTGATATATGCAGCCAAGTTGCTGAAGAATCCTTCAGCCTAGCCATACGCCAAGTTTACTACCGTAACCCCACTGTGACACTTAACCTCTATGGTATGGATCCATTCTATGAGTTCCATGGAGGGAAGCTAGTCGCAGTGGTTGAAGGTCATCATGAAGATCCTCCGGAGTCCTTATATGGTTTGCCCCCTCTTCCCGAGGGTCAAAGCATGGGCTTGGATTCCGCTATTCCTACGCCGGAGGTCATCTCATCTGAAGGAGGTGCGAAGGCACCAAAAGAGAAAGCTCCAGAAGAAATCCCTAAAGAAGGGACACAAGACTTTGGAGAAGGAGAAGGACAGAAAGAGCCTTAAGAGCAGATTCCCCTTCCGTAGTCTTGTTGTTTTTCATATATAAAGTTGTGTTTCGGGATCAACTCTGGTTTTGACTAATTACATGTAATTCTGCTTTTTGTTAATGAATAAAATTCCAGTCAGGCATTTGTCTTCAATACTTCATAAAGAATAATATAACTTATATGTATATATCATTTTAGTAATCAATAATCCGTTCCGTATGAATAATATTGAGGTCGGATTGAAATAATTGCCTCGGAAAATTAGATTATTTAAGATAGATAAATTTAGAATGGAGAGATATATACATGAATACTATCCCCAAGTATAAGTATGTTAAGGAATAGGTACCTGTCATAGGGTATTACCCTTAATTCTTTTGGGGAGAGAAGGAGTCGATCCGTTGTTCACAAAAGCGGTGTCTCAGGACAGATGACTAGTATTAATTCGTATTATTCTCACTAGAGAGAAAAACGTCGTCCATTGTGAGAGTATTGTTCCGAGCTTAGGGAACTGCAAAAATACGTAAGGATGATGGTTGGGTTTTCCATCATAAGGATGATGATGGGAATTTGTCCATGCCAGGAGTCAAATCATCAAATCACAGAATAGGTGATTGAGATAATCCGTCCTAGGGAAATACTTCAATCGTAAGAGTAATTGTCCACGCCAGGAGTTACATCATCAAATCACAGAATAGGTGATCGCGATCATCCGTCCTGGAGAAAAATACTTCAATTGTTAGAGTATGGATTGAGTCTTCAATTTCATCATCAAATCCGGTATCGAGACAAGATCATCATTCTACTTGTCCCCTAGCTTGTGTGAGGGACTAGTAAAGTTGCTCATATAAGCTACGTCGTTTGTAGTAGGTCTGGATACCGGTTCATATACGTTGGAAAATTTTTTATTTAACATGTGCTAGATTTCAGATTACGTTGTCATGTAAATATCCGTTCTTGGAACGAAGGCTTCGTTGTCATGGCGCTCCTTGGGACGGATCTGGACAAAGATTCTTTGTGTGAGAATCCAAAAAGTTTTTGAAACTTGCAACCCTTGGTATTCGAGCAACAATTGCAACGTTTCTCATGATTGGACATTTAATGCCTTTAATCACGTGGGCGAGCCATTATTAATTAAATGCGCATGTCTTTGTAACCGTCACTCAGAAGCGTTACGGGCCTGAAATTCGAATTCTGAGGCCCATTTAAGAGGCCTTTTGGTGAATCGATGCTGCTTTCGCGCCTTAGGGTTTGAAATGACAGCCTTGTATTTACCAAAAATGTGTCGTTTGGTGGTAAACAACATAACCTTTGACCCGGTAATTGAGTCTGTTGACCCCTTATAAAAGGAATACTTAGTAGAGTCAGAAATCATTCAATCTTGCTTCCCTGACGAAACTCTGCAAAAATTTCGAGAAGACATTTCTGTTTGCTTCTGTGAAATTTGATTCACCATCTTTCTTCATTCTTAGGTAACCTTTTCCTTTGTCTTCTCGTATTTTCTTTTAGTTTTTCTAAATGTCTAGGAGAGGTTTTACTGGCTCGAGCCATGTTGGCCCTAGGGGAAGAGGAGGGAGAGCCTTGTCTCAAACTCCCTCAAGTCGTGGTGGGAGGATCCCTGTGATCTCCTACTTAAAGCCACTTCATTCAGAGAGAGAGGCGTCGCCCTACTCAAGGCGAAGGGTGATAATATCCTCTTTAGAATCCTCTTCTAGTGAGAGTGAGGAGAGCGCTGATTTATACCTCTCTAATGATGTGAGTTTTTACCGCAGTGTGAAGGCTTTTAAACTAGCTCTAAAGAAGATGACTAGAGAAAACACTTCTAGTGGCGGAGCACCATCTCAACAGTATATCTTGAAGACAGCTTCTGGACTGTGTAATGTAGTTGCACACCAGATTGACTAGGTAAAGTTCCAAAAGATGCGTCCATATAGCTGGGTGGCGGATGAATTTCACGCCACACCGTCCATCCATGCTCGGGAGGACGGAGCAAGGTTGGAGCCTCACTTCACAGTCTTCAAAAAGGACAAATACAAGGAGCGTTTTATGGTGTTGGCTCCCCTTCCCTCAGAACAGATATGTCATACACCGGATGAGAGGTCAATATATATGTATGACTTCCTCTTTTTGAACTTAGGTGTACGTTCTTTAGAAGTGCTTGGGGAGCACTTCAACTTCACGCCGACGGTCGCTATGCTCTTTTATTTCACACAAGTGGTCCGTCATGCAAATAAGGAGATGGGAGGAGTGAGCTTGGTAACCCTCCGAACTCATTCCAAGATTGTCAACTTCGAGTCCTACACTGACTCCGCTAAATTTGATGGGCGTTCTTTCAAATCCTATTTCACCAGGATCCGTATTAAGCCTGAGGATCCAATCTTTTGGTTGAATAAAGAAGGGATAAATGAATTTCCCATGGCCTGGACGCACGAGCATTTTTTGTTGACCACCCAGGCTTATTATACCGATGAGGCTGAGTTAACCCCTACTTCAGTCTCCGTTCTTTTTGCTCTTCAATCATACACCGCCTCGCACAAATTTTTTTCCTGGAGGCATTTGCTAGGGTCGGAAACTACTCGCGAAGAATATTTACGTAATTTTCTGTCATTTTTCATTTTCTTTCTTTCTATGTCTTGAAATCTTCTATTATTGATGGTCTTTTTATCAGATTATGCAGTTGAAATCGAGGCCGAGTCATCAGAGATGGAGAAGTTGAAGGGGCTCAAAGCTGGAGGGAAATCCGCTGCGGCTGAGAACAATATTCAGGCAAAACGAAATTTCAAGAAGGCTACCGTTGAGAACATAATACTTACTTCGTCTGCTGGTGACGATATTCCCTTACTGGAGGACGGGTCTGAAAAACCGACCTCCAGTGTTGAGGGCAAAAAGGCCGGGGAGAAAAGGAAAAAAGCAAAAAATGACTCCTCCAAGCAAACGGAGCCTCAACCTCTCCCTAAAAAACCAAAAACTTCCGAAGGAGTAGCTGATTCGGAGGCTTCTAAAGGAAAGAAGGTAGAAGGGCTCATACCGGATGCCCTAAGCAACGCTGCTACCTCTGGCGCCAAACCAATAACTGCTTACTTTGCGCCCAGGGTCTCTTGCCCCCCTCCAGTCAACTCCAATCTTACCCCATACCTAGTGTATGAGGGTCCAGTGCCTGAGTGCATTCCTGATTCTCCCTACAAGCTGAAAAATTCATTGGAGCCTGAAGAGATAACATAAGCTTGTGACGCTGGACAGTGGCAATTGGCAGAACTGTCCGGTCTCTTGAGATCAGTTCGCAGGTTGGCGGAAAGCAAAGCAGAACTAGGCAAATTGATGGGCAAGGTTAATGACCTTACCGTTTCCTCAGCCAAGGATAGAGCGAATATTCTCCGCTTGGAAAGTCGGTTGAAGGCTTCCAAGGAGGAAGGGGATCAAAAGGATGAAGAGATCTCCAGGCAAAGATTTCTGGTTAAAGAGTTGGAGGCCCAATTGCTTGATCAGAAAAGGCCAATTCCGACCTCCATGCCAGCCTCTGTACGGAGAAGGAGCATTCTACCAAGCTGGGAGAGGAGTTGAAGGCGAACAAGTTCATCTACTCCCAAGGAGCTGAAGATTGGGCTCGTAGGGAAAAGGAGCTGCTCTTGGAGATTAAAAACTTAAAATTGGCGAGTTCGAATGACGACGTTACCGCTCTGAAAGCGGATTTGACTGCTGCCAACGCCCGAGCGAAAGAGGCTGTGGATATTTGTGTCCAAGCAGTCGAGGAATCTTTCGGGTTGGCTGTACGTCAGATTCTCTACCGGAATCCCAAAATGGAACTTAATTTGAACGGTATTGATCCGTTCTATAAGTTTCATAGAGGGAAACTCATAGCTGTTGTTGATGATCGTCAGGAGGATCCGCCAAACACCAAGTATAAGCTGGCTCCTCTCCCTGAAGGCCAGTCAATGGAGTCTTCTCTCCTGGTCCCTATCTCCAAGCGGCCCAAAAATAAAGGAGCAGATGATGTTGTTGGTGATAGGGAGGGTAAGGTCGGAGGTAATGGTAAAGGAAAGGGTGGACAGACAAGCCAAAAAAGATAGCGGCTTCCTTATTGTTTTTATCGAATCAATTCCGCTATGTTCCGGGATCAGCTATGGATTATTGAATCAATTCACTTATGTACTTCAGGATTTTATCAATAAAATGACAACTTCCTTTACACGTCTATTTGTTAAAAATAATTTCGATAGAATCGTTTTATGTGACCAATTTGGATTTAGATGCGTAGAAACTAAATCGGATAGTAACAAACAAGTACTGTCCCCATGTATAGATACTTGAATAATCAAAAGCTTGGTTTGGTAGAAAAGATAGAATTTATCTATCTTATGTTGTATCAAAATTGTAGTGTGATGAAGTTGTTTACTTAAATCATAACATTTGGCATTCACAAGCTTAGTAAGAAGAATACCTTAATCTTTAATGATTAGGCTTTCGATTATAAGTATCATAATGGGGGTTGCCCACTTGGGGAAACACGTTGTCATCATGAAAACGACGTTTACTAAGTGTTTATCCCTTGAAATACTCGTTAGCCGTTGGATATTGTCCCCAAGCATTATTGAGTGATCAGTTCCGAGTGAACATTTGACTTTAAAAGAGTGATTCCGAGCAAATATTCGACTCTGAGTGAGTGACTCCGAGTGAGGTGGGTTTTGGCCGTATCACCCGGGAAATTCCGTTACTTGTAATCTCCTCGTGTTGCTCGGTAAAAATATGTACGTTTTATCCGAGTCTTATTTTTTGTCAAGGACGGGTACTTTGTTTTGAACAACTTCCAAGTGATACTTCCGAGTGGAAGCTCTTCCAAGCGATAGCTCCGAGTGGGAGCTCAGATTGTTCCTTTCTGGGTGGAAAGATCCGAGTGATCGTTCCTGGGTGAAAGATTCTGAGTGATCCTTTGACGGTGCTCGGTTTAACTGAACAACGACACTCAAAGTTTGGTTTAGTCTTTTAATCCGAATCTTTATTCGGGTTGGGAATTTCTGAGTGCAACTTTCCCGAGTGGGTGTGTTTACGAGTATGACACTTCCACGTGGGATTGCACTGAGTGAAACATTTCCGAATAGGATTATACCGAGTGAAACATTTCCGAATAGGATATCACCTAGTGAAACATCTCCGATTCCCGCATGGCATAGCACCGAGTGGAGAATTTCCGAGTAGGATATCACCGAGTGAAATATCTCCGACTCCTGCAAGGCGCGGTATCGAATGGAGGATTTCTAAATGAAATACTTCAGACGAATACATCTCAGATAGAGACATACCCGAGTGAATTATTCCTAATTGCAACTTCAAAGTGATAATTTCCAATTAAAGAATTCATGAGTCGGATTTTAGTAAGACATTGCCGACTAGATTATTTACAGACATGACTTTGAAGCTAAGGTGTTTCCAGATAAGGAATTTTAAGAGAAAGCATAACCGAGTGAAGAATTCCCAGGGGAAGTACTTCTGGGAGATTTGGAGTTCGGCATAACTTACTTGTCGTATTTTAGAGTTCGGTTCAATCCTACAATCCAAGCCTTCGATTGGGGTTCGGTTTGATCCTACAACCCATGTCTTCAATGGCAATCGGTTTAATCTTCAATCGGTGTTGGATTTTACCCGTTCACCATTTTTCATCGACGTTCGGCCAAACCTAGTAGTCGTACTAGGAGTTCGGTTTAATCCTACAATCCGAGTCTTTGACACGGGGTTCGGATCAGGGCTAATCCTGAACCTACTGCGCCTGTTACTCGGGGTTCAACGTGGTCTTGAAGAAAAACCAGCTTATTACGCCCAAGCCTTCATCGACGTTTGGTCAGACCTACTAGTCATACTTGGAGTTCTGTTTAATCCTACAATCCGAGCCTTCAATGGTGTTCAGCCAAACTTATTAACCGTACCCAGAGTTCGGTTTAATCCTACAATCTGGGCCTTCAAATGGGGTTCGATACAGCTTTATGGAAAGATCTGATCCTACTGCGCCCTTTTCCTGGGATTCGGTATGGTCTTTGCAGAAGACCAATCCTACTGTGCCTAGGTCTTCGATTGTTCACACATATTCGAGGAGTTACATCGTCAACTATAGAATAGGTAGCTGAGATCATCCGTCTTGAATATATTTGTGCACGCTGGAAAGACTGAAAATCACAGCATAAAGAAAAACTCGAAAGAGTTAAGTTGGTGTATGAGATTCTTATTGAACAAAAATAAGAATTACAATAAAAACGTAGCTTGGATCATGATATAATGAATTCTCTGTTGAGCAATCTCAAATGAGGAGAAAAGAGTGCATGTCGCTCCAACAGCTAGCTGTAATAAATGTGCAAGTTCTGGGTATTCTATTTGTTTCGGATTGGGGTGCCATCAAGGTTTTCAAGGCGGTAAGAGCCTTTACCGACGACTTCGGATACCCTGTATGGGCCCTCCCAGTTCGGGGCTAATTTGCCTTGATGAGCGAATTTGTTTCCCACACTTGTTTTCCTCAAAACCAAATCCCCAATGTTGAAAGTCCTGGGTTGGACTCGTTTGTTGTACCGAAGGGCGACTTTGGCATTGATGGCCTGATCTCTAATGAACGCGTCCTCTCTGAGCTCTTGTATGACATCTATTTCTGATGCCAAGTTAGCATCGTTGCTTTCCTCAAAGAAGTACTTGACCCTCGTAGAAGCAATTTACAATTCCACAGGTATCATTGCTTCCACCCCGTAGGTCAAGCGATACGGGGATTCGTTGGTGGAAGAATGAGGCATTGCCCGATATGCCCAAAGGACGTGGCACAACTGGTCTGTCCATCCGCCCTTGACTTCCCCAAGATGTTTTTTCAGTCCTTTCAACACCTCTCTATTGGCCACTTCAGCTTGGCCGTTGGTTTAGGGATGTTCGACGGAGGAAAATATCTGGATTATTCCTAACCCCTCGAGTAAATCTATAAACTTCCTGTCCGTGAATTGGGTCCCATTGTCTGTGACGACCCGTGCTGGGACTCCGAATCGTGTTATAATATTTTCATACATAAAACGACAAGTTCGAGCTGAAGTAATGTGCACCACCGGCTCTGCTTCAATCTACTTGGTGAAATAATCGACCCCTACAATGAGATATTTGATGCCCCCAGGAGCAGTTGGGAAAGGGCCCAAAATATCCAATCCCCATTGGTAAAACGGCCATGGAACGACGGATGTGAAGAGCTCTTTCGCCGGTGTGTGGTGAAGATTAGAGAACTTTTGGCAGGCGTCGCATTTCTTGACAAATTCAATGGAATCCTGCTTAATCATGGGCCACCAATATCCCGCTCTGAGGATTTTTCTCATCAAACTTCTTCCTCCGGCGTGGTGCCCACATTGTCCTTCATGCACTTCCTCCATTACTCCTTGTACCTCATTCTCTCTCAGACAAATTAAGTAAGGTACAGAAAGTGCCCTTCTGTAAAGGTTGCCATCAATCATAGTGAAGTATGGCAATTCCCTCCTTATCCTTTTCTTTTCCTTCTCATCTGTAGGCAACTGCCCATCGGCCAAATAACGGATGTAGGGGGCCATCCATGTGTCACCGTAAAGCGAATTGGTCATTATGACATTTAGAGAAGGGAAGAGAGGAATTCTGGGTAACGTCAGTGTGCTGTGGACCAACGTTGTGGTGCTGCCTGGTCGTTTGGTGCTTGCCAGTCTGGAAAGTATATCCGCTCTGGTATTCTCTTTGCGTGGAACATGTTTAAATTTTATTTTTGAGAATTTCTCTCTCAACTCCTTGATGCAGTTTAAGTACAATTGGAGTTGAGGCTCACGAGCTTGATAATCTCCCAAGATCTGTGAAATCACGAGTTCTGAATCACTACAGAGCGTAGCCTCAGAAGCTCCGATGTCATTCGCGGCTCGAAGCCCAGCCAAACAGGCTTTGTATTCAGCTTGGTTGTTGGAATTTTAAAATTAAAATGAAGGGAGATCTCCAAGTGTACACTGTCATCACTTTCAAGAACTACACCTGCTCCAAAGCCCCTTTGATTCGATGAACCATCAACATAGATGGTCCAGTGAACACGAGGTGTAGTAGGATTGTTAACCGGCGATAGCGTCTCAACAGTTCGTTTCCACCACCGGGTTGTTAATTGGCAAACGCACCAATCGTTTGTAGTTTTCAAAATTTAGATATCGTTCCACTGGGATTGAAAGTCCAATAACAACAGTAATTTTCTATTTACTATGGTAAATGTGAAGGAAGTTATAAACAAAAGAATGATTTATATACAATTTATACAATATTCACAGGATAGAATGATTGAGTGATTCATAAGATAAAAGAAAATAAAATCTATCTAAAAAGTCGAGTTGCAATCTAGAATAGGTAAGATACTTGAGATAAACACAGATAAACAAATTATGTTGGAAATTGGATCCCTAATCTAGAATAACAATGAGGAACTCAAGACATGCATATTTAATCATCAAGTTTCATGTCATTGCAGCTTAAAATCATTATAACCGATCCCTCGTGATATAAATTCTAAGAATTCACCGTAAAGTCCGATCCCTCGTGAGCTTTCTCAGTAAAAACTTGCATTAAGACCTGGCCTTATGGCAACAATGGTTAACAACCCCTATAGAATTGAGATACCAAGGGTATTCCAACTTTTTACTTTCGTCAAAACAAGTTTCAATACGGCATGTGTTGTTCAAGTGGCCTCAATACTCAAGAGGGGGGGGGTGAATTGAGTTATAAAACTTTTGCTTGTGATGCCTTTGAAATTGATTTCTATGACCAAGTTTATGAGATTGTGCAAGTGAAAGCAAGTGATAATGATATGCAATGCACTACAAGAGGTATGTATTGTTGAAGCAATTTAGCAAACACTTGGTGTGCAATATCTAGAGTAAAGTAAGTTAAGCAAGTTCAAGAGTGTTCTTCTCAACCAAACAATATCAATCAGCAAATAAGCAATATATGGAAGTAAAAGAGTAAGGAGGAGAAGCTTGCAAACCGATGTAACGAGTTTCACCCAATCCGGTGTACGTCTCGCCTCTAAGCAACCCACTTAGAGGATTTTCCACTATTGTAGACTAGAGATACAACTTTGAGCAATTGCGGCTTCCTAGTGTCCCACACTCAAGAACCCAATCCTCACAAGTACAAGGGCAACCCACCCAATCTCTCAATCTCACAATATCCCAAAGGTTGAGTCCACAACCTTTGTAACCACTCAATCCTAGAGTGAACAACCACTCAACCTAGAGTGAATAACTTTGTGTGTTTGGAGTTTGTGTTTACAATCAATACACTCTCTCAATAGAGCAAATATACAAATGAAAAGCTCTCCCAAATTCTAACTCTCAAGATGAGAGGATATACAAGTAAAGTATAAGATGCAAGAAATAGGCTTACAAAGCACAATAGAAAGCAAAAGATTGTAGCTTGTTGGTTACTTGTTTTGTGCTCTTGTTCCTCTTCATTATATAGACTCATTTATGCAGTGTTGAGGGTTCCTAGCCGTTGCAAGATGATGGCTCCAGCTTGTCTCTGCGTATTAAAAGATTGGATCCATGTTTCCCACTTAAATCTGTTCTTTTAGTGGTGTTTCCCACTTCTCGAATCGATTCATAGTGCCTTGAATCGATTCAAAGCATTCTGATGTGTGCAGATTTAAGTTTCAGGTTCGTGTGAATCGATTCGAGCTTTGTTGAATCGATTCAGAGCATTCTGTTTGGGGTTCCTGGACTGTCAGCATTGTGTGAATCGATTCAGGGTCCTTGTGAATCGATTCAGGACATACTGTTTGCTATCTTAGTGACTTCCAGGGCTGTGAATCGATTCAGGGTCATGGTGAATCGATTCAACCCATTCTGTTTCTCATTTTTATGACCTCCAGGGCTGTGAATCGATTCACTCGTGCTTGAATCGATTCAAGCTCTTCATTTTGACATTTTCTCATGCCTGTTGGTCATCCATTTGAATCTAATGATGCATGGTTGCTTTCCTTTTGTTTGATTCATTTGTTTCTTCATTTCTTGAACCTTTGTGAGACCATTTTCTTCTTTCATATGAAATCACTAATTGTTTTTGATTCTTTGAAGACTTCCCATTGCTTGTTTCCATTGTCATTATCAAAACCTGTTATCACATGCAAATACATTCTCCCCCTTTTTGATGATGACAACCAAAGGCCATCTCTTGGGGTATTTATTAGCCAATAGCAAGTTATGAAAACTAATGTCTCTTGTTTTAAGAGATTATTTCTTTTAAGAAAATAGGTCTCCCCCTTTGTTTTTCAATGAAACCATCAAATGATCTCAAGCGTTGAAATTAATGTCGCACATGTATCACATGAATATATATCGCATAATATCGCACATATATCTCTCTATCTTAGTATTGCACATGTATTTCTTTATCTCTCTATCTCTCCCCCTTTGTCATTATCAAAAACAAAAGTTGGGAATAAGCAGTAAATCGAGTAATAATCTCTGGCAAATGCAATTTAGATAAACCAAAATAATTAACCAAACGAGATAATTGTTCAACCGACATAGCAAAGTAAGAAACTAAGACGAGATAGTGTGCAAATAATTAACCAAAACAGAAACCAAAACAACCAAGTCTGAAAGTGAAAAATAAAAGGAATAAAGAAAAGTAAAGATCAGTCATGGATGCGGGAAGTGAATGCTGGATATCTGGGTGGCAAGCTCCGTGTATCGTTCTTCCATGTTGGCTTCAATCCTGTCCAGTCGAGTGTGGATGTTTGCTTCCATGGAGTTGAGGCGCTGGTCCAGGTGAGCAGTGAGTCTTGTGAAAAGATCATCAGTAGCAGTGGGTGGAGGAGGAGGAGGAGGAGCGTCATCTTCAACTTCATGTCGGGGACGCCTAAGAAATTGCCACATGCCTTGGTATTCCACAATATTCATCTTAGTGAGATGAGATTTGCCAATAGGGGCCTTAGGACCGACCACTTCCTTGATCTCATTTTTCAAGTCCACTTTAAAATGGTGGAGCAATTTGGTAATGAGTATGGCATATGGAAGATGGGCGAGGTTTTGGGCTTCAACCATGTGATGCCTAACCAAGTCAATCCAATTTATGTCTTTCTCATTGACAATTGCCCAGAGCAGCAAGATTTGGGCCTCATTTAGCCTTGCATAATTTCCACCGGAGGGGAGGAGAATTTTGACAAGGACAAAGTGCAAGAGGCGGTGATGGAGACTTAAGGTGCCAACCGTGCTCGAGGGACCTGCAAGATTAAAGAAAGCTCTTGCCTCCAACGGATTATAATTCCATGCAAGAGGAGGTTCTTTGCCATGGAAGGAAGCGTTGCTAAGAGGGAGTAAGCCAACTTGATTCATTACCTCATTATCAAGAATGATGGTCTTACCTTTCACTCGGGCAATATAGCGAGCATCTTGAAGACGTAAAGTGGAGTAGAATACACGAATGAGTTCGGGGTAGATTGCTACTTCCTCAAGAGCCATGAAGCCAACTAGCTCTTGTTGATGTAAGGTGGTGAGTAGAGGAAGTCCAGATGCTTCAAAGAATGGGAGATCAAGCCAATGGGGAGAAATGAGATGTTTCTCAGAGAATGAAGATTGGTACCTATCAAGATCCTTTTGGGTAGTGAATAATCTGGATAAATCAGAGTGTTGAGGCATGGAGGCTGCAGCGGTGTTTGCACGTTGTTTCTTGCGAGGTTGAGAGGAGGAAGCCATGGAGGATGAAGGGTTTGAGTGGAAGGTTTGGAGAAGAAGTTGAAGAGATTAGAAGTTGAGGATTTTGAGAGAGAGTGGGAGATAGTGGAAGAGTTAAGTGAGGGAGTGTGTGATTTAATCAGCGTGGATATGCAGTAACTGACGCGTGAATCGATTCGAGGAATGCTGTGAATCGATTCGAACGTTACTGATTTGAGAAAAATGAAGGGATCAGACACGTGAATCGATTCAAGTATGCTGTGAATCGATTCGAACCTCTCTGTTTGAGGGAATATGGACCATCAGGTGTTTGAATCGATTCAAGGGGAGTGTGAATCGATTCGAACGATACTGTTTTGAGGATTTTTGAATCAACAGGTCTTTGAATCGATTCGAGGGGGTGCTGAATCGATTCGAAGGGCTGTTTCACTCCAAAATTCATTTCTTTTCATTCCAATATATTCAAGGCATGAGGAATTTCATATAGGATCATTGAATCTCCATTTCCATGGGGTTCTTTTGCATTAATCACTAGTAAAGGTGTCATGCAATCAATACACAAGATGAAGTGATCACTTTAAATACAATTTGTCATATCAAGAATACCCAATTCTCTTCTAATGTAAATAAATTGCTCTCTAGCCAAGGGTTTTGTGAAAATATCTGCTAGTTGCCTAGAGGTTTCAACATGTTCAAGCACACAATCCCCTTTTAACACATGATCTCTAATAAAGTGATGCCTAATCTCAATGTGTTTGGTCCTAGAGTGCATTACTGGATTTTTCGAGATATTAATGGCACTAGTGTTATCACATTTAATGGGGACTTTGTTCAAGGAAATACCAAAATCAAGAAGTTGTTGTCTCATCCAAAGAATTTGAGCACAACAACTACCAGCTGCTACATATTCTGCCTCAGCTGTTGACAATGCAACACTTGCTTGTTTCTTGCTATGCCAAGAAACAAGGGAACTACCAAGCAAATGGCATGTACCACTAGTGCTTTTTCTATCAAGCTTACACCCCGCAAAGTCGGAATCAGAATATCCTAAAAGATTACATTCAACGCCTTTGGGATACCATAAACCAACATTTTGAGTACCCACAAGATATTTCAAAATTCTTTTTACGGCAGTCAAATGTGATTCTTTAGGACATGCTTGATATCTAGCACACATGCATACTGCAAACATAATATCAGGTCTACTCGCAGTTAAATACAGTAAGGATCCAATCATACCTCGATATTTGGTGATTTCGATGTCCTTACCCTTTTCATCTTTGTCTAGATAGCAGGATGTGCTCATTGGTGTAGCTATCTCATTTGCCTTGTCCATTCCAAACCTTTTAAGTAGTTCCTTACAGTATTTGGTTTGGCTAATGAACGTTCCATCTATGGCTTGTTTTATTTGTAGTCCAAGGAAGAAGGTGAGTTCTCCCATCAAGGACATTTCAAACTCATTCTGCATTATCTTGGCAAATTCCCTTTGGTTATTTCTCCAATGATCTTGTCCAAGGGATGATCCTTCAAAGTTATCCAATCTTGTTGTTTCTCAACTTGTGCTGCACCTCCATCATTGTTGACTTCTTCTTCTTTGTCTTGTAAGTTCATTTCTTGAAAGGTACCTACAAGATCATCAACATCTTCCTTTCTCGGAGGGTTATGGCTATTTTCATCAAATTTGACATGAATAGATTCCTCAATGGTATTTGTTTGTTTGTTGAAAATTCTATAAGATTTACTTGATTGAGAGTATCCTAGGAAGATTGCCTCATCAGATTTTGCATCAAACTTCCCTAGATTATCCTTTCCATTGTTGAGCACAAAACATTTACATCCAAAGATATGAAAGTATGCAATGTTGGGTTTTCTGCCCTTGTAAAGCTCATAGGGGGTTTTCTTTAAAATAGGCCTTATCAAACATCTATTCATAACATAACATGCGGTGTTTACCGCATCGGCCCAAAAATGTTTTGCAATATTGTTTTCATTTAGCATGGTTCTAGCAAGCTCCACTAAAGATCTATTCTTTCTTTCAACTACTCCATTTTGTTGTGGAGTTCTAGGAGCTGAGAAGTTGTGATTAATACCATGTTTTTCGTAAAACTTTTCAAAAGATTGATTTTCAAATTCTCCCCCATGATCGGTTCTAATGGATGCAATTTTTGAGTTTTGCTCATTTTGGATAATCTTTGCAAGTTTCTTGAATGCATGATAAGCTTCATTTTTATGAGCAAGAAACAGTGTCCATGTATATCTTGAATAGTCATCTACTATTACTAGACCATAGTAATTACCTCCAAAGCTTTTGATTTTGGATGGTCCAAATAAATCCATGTGCAAAAGTTGTAAAGGCCTTTGAGTAGAAACAATATTTTTGGATTGAAAAGATGCCTTTACTTGTTTTCCCTTTTGACATGCATCACAAAATCTATTTTCAAATTTAAGCTTTGGTAGACCAATTACTAAATCCTTAGAAACAAGTTTGTTCAAGTGGTCTACATGTATATGAGCTATTCTTCTATGCCATAGCCATGTTTCATCCTCTTTTGAAATAAAGCATTGTTCATCATTTGTAGACAAACTATCCATATCAATCATGTAAATATTATCAATTCTTTGGCCTACAAACTTGATTTCCTTATTAGTCTTATGCTCAATTATGCAACAATTTGATTCAAATAAGACTCTATATCCTTTGTCACATAATTGACTTATACTAAGTAAATTATGTTTGAGGCCTTCAACATACAATACATCACTTATGGATGTGGAAGAGTTCTTACCAATATTTCCAATGCCTAGGATTCTTCCCTTAGTGTTGTCTCCATATGTGACGCTTCCTTTTCGTTTGGGAGTGAATGATGTAAATTTGGTTATATCTCCCGTCATATGCTTCGAACACCCGCTATCCAAGTACCAATGGGTGTTGCTTGTCTTGAAGCATACCTGCAAAACAAAATCATTTTAGAGAACTAGGTACCCATTTTATGTTGGGTCCTTTAAGGTTAGCTTGTGGGAACGTTCCTTTGGGAACCCACACCTTTCTTAAGACCTTTGGTCCTAGTTTCCTAACACTACACTTATATGCACTATGTCCTTTGGTACCACAATGATTGCATTTCATAAAAGGTGAGGAGGACTTGCTTGGTGGTGCAAAGAAGTTTTTGTAGTGCTTTTCCATTTTATGATTACTATGTTCTTGGTCATATCCTAGACCGGTTTTACTAAACATGCATTTTTGTTGCCCAAGTAGGATATTCAAATTATCTCTTCCATTAGTGAATTTCTCTAGTGTCCTATTTAGGTCTTCAACCTTGGTTTCTAACACTATGCACTTCTTTGCAAAATCACAAGGTTTATCCCTAGAGCATGTTTGAACTTTCTCTAGTTCTTCTTTCAAGCTCTCATTTTCTTTACATGCTTCCATGAGATGCAATTCAAGAGTATCACTAGTTTTTCTAGATGCTTTGAGTTTACTAGAGATTTTTGTAAACTTATCATATAATTCCTCAAATGCATCTAACAGCTCATTTTTATCTAGGTCAAGAAGATTTACCTCATTTTCCTCTTCTTGATGATTTGCCATTAAGCAAAGATTGGCTTACTCATCTTCCGAGTCGTCAGAGCTGCTCACGTCATTCTCATCCCAAGCAATATAGGCTCTTCTTCTTCTTTGTTTGTCCTTGCCCTTCTTTTTGAGGTTTGGACAATCGGCTTTGAAGTGCCCTTCCTTGCCACATTCAAAACAGCTTGGTGAAGATGAAGTTTCATTAGAGGTAGATTTCTTACCTTGGGGCTTAAAGTTCTTTTGGAACTTTTTGTTCTTCATAAATCTTCCAAATCTTTTTACGAACAGCCCAAACTCTTCTTCTTCATCTAAGTCACTGCATGATTCTTCCTCATGCATGGAGGTGGCTTTGAGGGCTAGCCCTTTCTTCTTGGTGGATTTCTCCTCTTCCTCGGGTAGCTTCAATGCTTTAAGTTCTTGCTCTTGTTCTTGCAATTTTCCAAATAGTGTTGCAAGAGACATTTCATTGATGCTAGGAGATTGTTTTATTGCTGTGACAAGAGGTTGCCATTCCCTGCTTAGACTTTTCAAAATTTTGTGCACAAGCTCTTTGTTAGTGTACACTTTGCCAAGAGTAATAAGATGGTTAATAATAAGTGTAAACCTTTTCTGCATATCAACAATAGATTCTCCTGAATTTATCCTAAAGCATTCATATTGGCTAGTAAGGGTACTAATCTTTGAGTCTTTTACATCATTAGTACCTTCATGGGTTACTTGAAGAGTATCCCACATTTCTTTAGCGGTTTGGCATGTCATTATTCTAAAAAATTCGTCTTGTCCTAAAGCCATGGTAATGAGATTTTTGGCCTTGTAGCCATATTGGACTTTCTTTTCTTCCTCGCTAGTCCATTCATCTATGGGTTTTTCAACATTCTTGCTATCTATGGTATGCATTGGTATATAGGGACCATTTTCAATGGCATTCCATATTCTCAAGTCAATTGATTGAATGAAGATTTTCATTCTCTCTTTCCAAAAGGCATACCCTTCCCCATTGAAAGCGGGAGGTCTATTTATCGCACCACCCTCGGGAAAAACATTTTGAGAACTTGAGGCCATTTAATCTCTTGAAGCTGTTAAGCTTGATCTACCAAGAGTCAAGCTCTGATACCACTTGTTGTTCAAGTGGCCTCAATACTCAAGAGGGGGGGGTGAATTGAGTTATAAAACTTTTGCTTGTGATGCCTTTGAAATTGATTTCTATGACCAAGTTTATGAGATTGTGCAAGTGAAAGCAAGTGATAATGATATGCAATGCACTACAAGAGGTATGTATTGTTGAAGCAATTTAGCAAACACTTGGTGTGCAATATCTAGAGTAAAGTAAGTTAAGCAAGTTCAAGAGTGTTCTTCTCAACCAAACAATATCAATCAGCAAATAAGCAATATATGGAAGTAAAAGAGTAAGGAGGAGAAGCTTGCAAACCGATGTAACGAGTTCCACCCAATCCGGTGTACGTCTCGCCTCTAAGCAACCCACTTAGAGGATTTTCCACTATTGTAGACTAGAGATACAACTTTGAGCAATTGCGGCTTCCTAGTGTCCCACACTCAAGAACCCAATCCTCACAAGTACAAGGGCAACCCACCCAATCTCTCAATCTCACAATATCCCAAAGGTTGAGTCCACAACCTTTGTAACCACTCAATCCTAGAGTGAACAACCACTCAACCTAGAGTGAATAACTTTGTGTGTTTGGAGTTTGTGTTTACAATCAATACACTCTCTCAATAGAGCAAATATACAAATGAAAAGCTCTCCCAAATTCTAACTCTCAAGATGAGAGGATATACAAGTAAAGTATAAGATGCAAGAAATAGGCTTACAAAGCACAATAGAAAGCAAAAGATTGTAGCTTGTTGGTTACTTGTTTTGTGCTCTTGTTCCTCTTCATTATATAGACTCATTTATGCAGTGTTGAGGGTTCCTAGCCGTTGCAAGATGATGGCTCCAGCTTGTCTCTGCGTATTAAAAGATTGGATCCATGTTTCCCACTTAAATCTGTTCTTTTAGTGGTGTTTCCCACTTCTCGAATCGATTCATAGTGCCTTGAATCGATTCAAAGCATTCTGATGTGTGCAGATTTAAGTTTCAGGTTCGTGTGAATCGATTCGAGCTTTGTTGAATCGATTCAGAGCATTCTGTTTGGGGTTCCTGGACTGTCAGCATTGTGTGAATCGATTCAGGGTCCTTGTGAATCGATTCAGGACATACTGTTTGCTATCTTAGTGACTTCCAGGGCTGTGAATCGATTCAGGGTCATGGTGAATCGATTCAACCCATTCTGTTTCTCATTTTTATGACCTCCAGGGCTGTGAATCGATTCACTCGTGCTTGAATCGATTCAGGCTCTTCATTTTGACATTTTCTCATGCCTGTTGGTCATCCATTTGAATCTAATGATGCATGGTTGCTTTCCTTTTGTTTGATTCATTTGTTTCTTCATTTCTTGAACCTTTGTGAGACCATTTTCTTCTTTCATATGAAATCACTAATTGTTTTTGATTCTTTGAAGACTTCCCATTGCTTGTTTCCATTGTCATTATCAAAACCTGTTATCACATGCAAATACAGCATGAACAATCATTCTCCCGTTTGACATTCATACTAATAAAACAAGTTTCAATACATATGAAAATATTCTCCCGTTTGACGTTCATATTAATAAAAGGTTGAAATACTAACATGGACTTGAATCATAAACATGCAGAGGTCGAATTCACAACATTATACTCAATAGATTAGTTCACCAATTCCAACATAAAGAGATTAGTTACACATGGTGAAAGTAAAAACAACACTTACAAAGTTTGACATTACGAAGACGATGGAAACTTCACGATACAACGATCACAATACACCAAAACACACTCATGTATCAAGGAAAACTATTCTAGAACTACAACTCACAAAAGAAGTACTCAAAGTCAAGCACAAGAGAGAAAAGAAGAGAATGGGATGCTATGGGATATCTAGAATGGTGTTGGATGGCCCTATTTATAGGGCTGAGCAAGGGTGCTGACGCTACGCGTCAGTGTGACGCTACGCGTCAGGCCCCTGACTCAGCTTCCATTAAACAGCTGATAATGGCCACTTCAAATTATTAAAATTGATCATGCTTGGCCACTTGGACGTGTCTCTACTGTGTTTTGGCCATTTGTGTTGAGTGGGGTGGCCCTTGGTGCTGAGTGGGGTGGCCATTATTGGGTCAAAGCTAAGTGCTTGGCCAAGTTGGAAGTGGAGTCCACGCAGCACTGACGCTACGCGTGTATGTGACGCGTAGCGTCAGCATCAAAAATAGCTGTTGATGCTACGCGTGGGGTGAGGCTATACGTCAGATTCTCCAGTGTAATTTTCTCTTGATTTCTTAACTTTTTCACTACAAAACTTAGAGAAAATTGATCAAGGGCAGATTATTTCCAACAACATCCATTTATTAAATTCAAAGCCTAATTTTCTAACAAATTAAACTAATTTTTGTAATTTTTATAAAATTTTTATTAAAGTTTTTATTGAAAATTTGAGGACTAACAAATACCCCCAACTTGAGACATTGCTCGTCCTCGAGCAAGAGAGAAAAATAAGAAAAATAAAAATTTGGAATCAAATTTTTGAGTTAGTCCGAGAATTTACAACAAAAAGTAATTTTCACAATTTAACTAACTTTGTAATAATCAAAAATTAGTATAAAGTATAACAAAGGTTTAATGATAAAATTTATTTACAATATTCTATTAACAATCAAGCAGAATTCCAGGCTTACCTCACAGGTGTTTATCTCTATGTAATAGGTAATCTGTTTCACTCAATCAATCATAAGATCAAACGAATTTAACTTTGTTTGTCATCTAATCAATGGTTATTTATACAGAATTAGTTCAGAAATCACAAGGTCTTTTCACGGGTTGTAATGAGGCTTGGTTTACAAGAATCAATGGTTTTTCTTGGAATTCAAAAACCTGAAATCATAAAAGAGCATTTTATAAGTTTTAGGCTTTCTCTTGACTCAAACTCTCATTTCTTTTGTTGATGAAAAATAAATACCCCCAACTTGATTCTTTTCACTATTTTTGACTTTTCTTTTCCATATTTTATTTTTTTCTGAAAAGAATCAAGTTGCTTATTTTCACTCCCCATTTTTGTGAGAACACTCAAAATATTTTTCATTTATTTCAACTGCTCTTTTAATCAATCAAGTATAGGGAATGGTAAAAACAAATTTAAGTTTAAGGGTACCAAGGAATTTTATTTTAGGCTCAAATTGGCTTGCAAAGGATAAAAGAATTTTTACCAAGGTAAGCTGTTTGGCCCAAGGTTTTTTTTTTTACCAAAAATATGCCTTGATCATTTTCCTAAATTTTCTGTACAACAACACAAATCAGAGATTAAAGCAAAATCAATTTGAATTAAAAATATGTCGATTAAACCCTCAAGTATATAAAAAGATATCTCTCTACTCACCGGGCTATCGAAATTTGCTTGATGGTTAATAAACCTATTGTAATTAAATTTATCAAAATTCCTAAGTTATAAAGAACTAATAATTGATTTTACAAAATTAAGTTTCTTTGTGTAAAAACTCTAAGTGTATAAGTTAACTTACTAACAAAAATTTGATTGATTTACTAAAAGATAAATTTTATTTTTGGATTTTTGGATTTTTTTTTCGAATATGCAAAAACAAATAATTACGTAAAAACACACCACACAATAATAAAATACCATAATATAAAGTGTCAATGTAAATGTAAATATAAACTAAAAATAACTGTACTCAAGGTAAATGCAAGAAATAAGAAGATGGCATCATCAATCCTCCATCTGATCATCATCCTGCTCCTCCTCCTCATCATCGTTGTCAGAGTCAGCCTGTGCGCCAGACGATCCACCAGTCTCAGGGTAGGTAGGTAAATCACCGGGCCAAGCTACATGTGCTGCAAACTCGGCCGGGGTAACATAAGGTGCTCCCTCTCCCTGTAACCTGTACTGATAAAATTCATTGTGAAGATGAATATAAGCTTTATGAGTGGCAGCCATCATCTGCATCATATGCTGATGCTCAAGTGATATCCGGGCAAAGCCCTGTGTGACAGCATCAGTAGATGGAGGCTGCACTGGTGGTCTCCTCCTCCTCGGTTTGGGCTGAGCCTCCTGCTCTAGTGGTGGAAGCTCGCACTGCTGAACGAAATAATCTCTATTAACTAGAACTTTGGGGACTCTCCCCAAAGAACTAGTGAACTCAGGTGAAGGTACGACGACTCCCTGCCTCCTCAGTAAGGCAGATATGATGAGAGGAAATGGAATAAGGCGGTTCACTTTATACCCAAGTGCTTACAAGTGAATCTGCTCAGATATAAGCTCAGTGATGTCAATGGTGTGGCCCTGGAGGATAGAAAATAGAAGACAACAACGCTCAATTGGAAGAGATAAAAGATAGGTGACAGGAGTGATATTATGAAGCATGAGGTAGGACCATGCCTGGGCTATAGGGGTAAGCTGGGTCTTTAGGAGGTTAGATGGACTCCTTCCAACCTTACTCAGGTTGAAAAAGATTCCATCTTTGTTCAAGAAGTGAACAACCTCCTCGAGGGAGTATCCTAACTCTCCCTCGGTAATAATCTTGTTTCTGTTTTCCTTCCAGAAACAAGTGTCATCCTCGGGAGTAGGCTCCCAAGGATTACCCAATAAGGTACTGATAGTGTCCCGGTCATATGAAATATGTCGGCCTCTTACCCAACTCGTCCGCTGCTGTCCAATATTTGGTGCATCCTGGCGAGTCCGGAAGGCATTTGCATAAAACTCCATCACTAAGATGGGGTCCCCCTAGTAGGTAGAGAGAATAGAGGTCCCCATCTCCTCTGCTGAACTCCATCCTGAAGCTCAGGGTAGTCTCCTGCACTCAAATCAAGGACCCTCTCCCATATAAGTCCCTGGCCTTTGATTTGATAAAACTGTGCCCACTTTGCATCAGTATGAAATCTGGTAGGATCCCTCGGTCCTAACACCTCCTGTCCCTAAAGATCAGGATCCTCAGAGGTGGTGTCAGTATCCGTGGTCTTCCTCTATCTTTTAGAGGGACCAGTAGTGGGAATGGATTTCTTTGGTGCCATATGTGATTCCTTGAGCAAATAGGATTGAGAAGGTTTGGAAGAGAGAAAAGGAGGTTTCGAAAATTAGGTTTTGAAAACTTAAGTGAGGCAGAGAGGAGATCTTAGGTTTTAAACCCTAAGATGGCCTCTCTGGTTCAGTTTTAAAAACTGAACGTGGGCTCTGACGCTACGCGTGGATGGGACGCTACGCGTCAGGTCCAAAATTCAGAGTCCATGCTACGCGTCACAGTGGCGCTACGCGTGGGCTTCTGTTTTTGATTTTTCAAAATTTTGATTTTTAAAAAACCTTTTCTTTTGAGTTTTAAACCCCTTTTCTTTTAAAATTGATTTTTTTTAAATAATTGAAAATAACAAGAAAAGAATGGGTTGCCTCCCATTGAGCGCTAGATTTAATGTCTCCAGCCAGACATTACCTCTGATTAATCAGGTGGTCTCCCACTATTCGTTGAGGAATCACCTGTCTTTTTCTTCCTCCTTCTTCTTTTCCGATGCTTAATTACCTGTTTTTCATCTTTCAAGGCATCGGTTAATTTAAAACAATTTAATTGATTGGGAAGAGATATACCTGGTTCGATTGAAGGGTAAATTTTTTTCTCATTACTTGTCCTTAGATGTTCATGAGCACTAAAGTTTACCTCTTCTTCATAAACCTTGACTGCAACCATACTTTGATCAACATCTACTCTGATCCTTGCAGTCTTCATGAAAGGTCTTCCTAGGATCAGGGGGATCTCAGTATCCTCCTTCATATCCAGTACCACAAAATCAACTCTGAAGTGGTGCTTATCAACCTTTACTAACACATCTTCCACAATCCCAAAAGGCTACTTGACAGAGCGATCCGCAAACTATAATTCTGTTTTTGCCTCTTTTAGCTCAAATTCACCAATGCGCTTTATTAAATCTAAGGGCATCAGATTGATGTTAGCCCCTAAATCTAATAACGCATTCCTGATGTTGATATTTCCAATTGTTACAGGAATGGTGAAACTCCCTGGATCTTTGCATTTTTTAGGGGTTACACAGTTTGTTTCTTGCTCTGTATTTACTTGCACATTTTTTTCTTTTTCATTTTTTTCATTTTTTTCTATTTTTTCACTTTCTTTTTCTTTTTCTTCTTTCTTTTTCTCACTCTTTTCTTTACAATCAATTTTTACAACATCAGAAAAAACAGCATTACATTGTTCCTTTGGGTTTTGAGTGTTTGCAGTAAACCCAGAACTCTTTAATTCGGCTATTTCTTTTGCAAGCTGACCTATTTGTATGTCTGATGCTTTCCGGGCAGCTTCATTTGTTTCTACAAACTGCAATAACTGTTGAATAGATTCCTCTATCCTTGTCAATCGTGCATTGTCAGTTTGCTGTTGCTTAAACTGATTGTTAGGAGGTCGGTTGGAAGGTCCAGCATCCTGTCTCCAGCCAATATTCTGATTTTGCCAACCTTGCAGGTAATTGTTAGGAAAAGAATTTCCATGATTGAAAGGAAAATTACCTAAGGGTGCTCTTTGATGGTTCATGAAATTGGCTTGCTCTTACTCATTTCCACAGTAACCACATGGTTGTTCTCCCATGCAATGCATACATTGTTTAAGTTGAGCAGGGGGTGGTGATGCTACTTGAGCAATTTGGAGTTTTTCCAACTGTTTACTCATAACTTTAATTTGTTGGGTCAGTAATTTTTGCTGAGCCAACACCGCATCATTTACTCCCAATTCGAGCATTCCTGGCTTCCTTTGTACATTACCTCTTTCATGCTTTGCTTGGCGGTCACTGATAGCCATTGATTCCAATATTTCTATGGCTTCCTCCACAGTCTTGTTCATTAAAGAACCACCTGCACAAGCATCTAACATCATCTTGAACTGAGGCAATAAACCATGGTAAACGATTCTTACCTTTTCAGCATCATTCAGGTTGTGGTTTGGACACTTTCTTAAGAGTGCCTTGAATCGTTCCCATGTCTCTCCTAATGATTCATCATTATTTTGAGAAAAAGAGTGTATGGCTGTCATTGCTTCAAAATATTTCGAAGGAGAATAAAATCTTTCCAAAAATTTTCTTTCAACATCGGACCAGTTTGCAAAACTACCCGGTGGACAAGATTTAAACCATTCTTTTGCTTTACCAATCAATGAAAAAGGAAAAAGTCTCATGTAAACAGACTCTTCTTGATTGGGTTCAAAACCAATTGTGCTGCATAACTCATAAAAAATAGTTAAATGTTCATATGGTTCTTCATGATTTAAACCAGCAAATTGATTGTTTTGAATAATATTTAAAGTGGCAGGTTTAATCTCCACTGGTACAACAGGTCCTTGAAACATACCCGAAACTCGGGGTGGACCATTAATAGCAGCAAACTGTCCCAATGTTATCCTTTCAGCAGCCATATTTGAATTTTTAGAATTAGAAGTAGAAGAAGATTTAGTTTGTGTTTTAGATTTCAAAGACTTGATTTTCTTTACAAACTTTTCTATCTCAGGATCAAAATAAATTTTACCTGCGGTAGATCGAGTTTGCATACACAAACTAGACAAAGAAAGTTAGTGTAACAATAAGTAAATAATAAAAAATTTAACTACAGTAAAAAAAATATTTACCACAGTAATTAAAAATTTACTATTTTACTAAAACAATTCAATCCCCGGCGACGGCGCCAGAAAACTTGTTAACCCGGCGATAGCGTCTCAACAGTTCGTTTCCACCACCGGGTTGTTAATTGGCAAGCGCACCAATCGTTTGTAGTTTTCAAAATTTAGATATCGTTCCACTGGGATTGAAAGTCCAATAACAACAGTAATTTTCTATTTACTATGGTAAATGTGAAGGAAGTTATAAACAAAAGAATGATTTATATACAATTTATACAATATTCACAGGATAGCATGATTGAGTGATTCATAAGATAAAAGAAAATAAAATCTATCTAAAAAGTCGAGTTGCAATCTAGAATAGGTAAGATACTTGAGATAAACACAGATAAACAAATTATGTCGGAAATTGGATCCCTAATCTAGAATAACAATGAGGAACTCAAGACATGCATATTTAATCATCAAGTTTCATGTCATTGCAGCTTAAAATCATTATAACCGATCCCTCGTGATATAAATTCTAAGAATTCACCGTAAAGTCCGATCCCTCGTGAGCTTTCTCAGTAAAAACTTGCATTAAGACCTGGCCTTATGGCAACAATGGTTAATAACCCCTATAGAATTGAGATACCAAGGGTATTCCAACTTTTTACTTTCGTCAAAACAAGTTTCAATACGGCATGAACAATCATTCTCCCGTTTGACATTCATACTAATAAAACAAGTTTTAATACACATGAAAATCATTCTCCCGTTTGACGTTCATATTAATAAAAGGTTGAAATACTAACATGGACTTGAATCATAAACATGCAGAGGTCGAATTCACAACATTATACTCAATAGATTAGTTCACCAATTCCAACATAAAGAGATTAGTTACACATGGTGAAAGTAAAAACAACACTTACAGAGTTTGACATTACGAAGACGATGGAAACTTCACGATACAACGATCACAATACACTGAAACACACTCAAGTATCAAGAAAAACTATTCTAGAACTATAACTCATAAAAGAAGTACTCAAAGTCGAGCACAAGAGAGAAAATAAGAGAATGGGATGCTATGGGATATCTAGAATGGTGTTGGATGGCCCTATTTATAGGGCTGAGCAAGGATGCTGACGCTACGCGTCAGTGTGACGCTACGCGTCAGGCCCCTGACTCAGCTTCCATTAAACAGCTGATAATGGCCACTTCAAATTATGAAAATTGATCATGCTTGGCCACTTGGACGTGTCTCTACTGTGTTTTGGCCATTTGTGTTGAGTGGGGTGGCCCTTGGTGCTGAGTGGGGTAGCCATTATTGGGTCAAAGCTGAGTGCTTGGCCAAGTTGAAAGTGGAGTCCACGCAGCACTGACGCTATGCGTGTATATGATGCGTAGCGTCAGCATCAAAAATAGCTGTTGATGCTACGCGTGGGGTGAGGCTATGCGTCAGATTCACTAGTGTCATTTTCTCTTGATTTCTTAACTTTTTCACTGCAAAACTTAGAGAAAATTGATCAAGGGCAGATTATTTCCAACAACATCCATTTATTAAATTCAAAGCCTAATTTTCTAACAAATTAAACTAATTTTTGTAATTTTTATAAAATTTTTATTAAAGTTTTTATTGAAAATTTGAGGACTAACAAGGATCTGTCCCTGTCATTTTGACAATAAAATCAGCCAACACCTGAGCCTTGATAGTGCCTCGAGGTTCATAACATATATCAAACTCTGAGAGTTCAATGGACCATTTGATCATCCTACCAGCGAGGTCAGGTTTGATTAACACAGAGCGGAGTGGTAGATCCGTTCTTACCATGATTGGATGAGCGTGAAAATATGGACACAACCGTCGGGAGGCCCAGACAACAACGAGAGTGGCCTTTTCAATTTTTTGATACCGGATCTCAGTGCCTTGTAATGTTTTACTAGTGAAGTATACCGGCCTCTGTCCTTCAGGAGTTTCCTTTATTAAGGCTACGCCCAAAGCTTCATCTGAAATAGCCAAGTATAAGATGAACGTGTCCTCGGGGTCAGGTTTCGTTAGAAGAGGAGGTTTGGATAACACCTCCTTAAGCTCTTAAAATGCTTGTTCTTGTTCCTGTCCCCATTCAAATTTTTTGGACTTTTTTAGCACTTTATACAGAGGAAGTGACCTGTGAGCCATCTTCGGCATGAACCGTGCTAAAGCTGCTACTTTGCCATTCAGGGATTGGACTTCCCTCAGATTTTTTGGACTCTGCATGTTGAGAATCGTTTGGCACTTCCCTGGATTGGCCTCGATACCACGTTGAGTTAACATGAAACCCAAAAACTTCCCAGCTGGGACAGTGAAAATGCATTTCAAAGGGTTTAGCCTCATGTTATATTCTCTCAAGTGGATGAACACTTGGCGTAGGTCTTCAATATGATCGCCTCCAAACGGCGTCTTAGCTATGATATCGTCAATGTACACTTCAACAAGCTGGGTGTGCATGCCCTCAAACACCTTGTTGATCATGCGCTGGTATGTGGCCCCAGTGTTCTTCAGACCGAAGGGAATAACGGTGTAGCAAAAGACACCACGATCATTGATGAAAGCTGTTTTCTACTGATCCTCTTTGTACATCGGAATTTGGTTGTAACCTAAGTACACATCCATGAAGCTGAGGTACTGATAACTAGAGGAATCATCTACCATCCGATCTATATTAGGAAGAGGGTAAGGATCTTTTGGACAGCAACGGTTGAGGTCCACATAATCAATGCACATTCTCCATTTACCATTAGCTTTCTGGACCATTACTACATTTGAGAGCCAAGAGGAATAACGGATTTCCTTGATAAATCCGGCTTTTAGTAATTCCTCAGTTTGTTGGCAAGCTGCTTTCTATTTCTCTAGTCCCAATCTTCTCTTCTTTTGGGCAACCGGTCTAGTCTTTGGGTAGACGGATAATTTGTGACAGCAGAAAGCAGGATCTATGCCAGGCATATCGGTTGTAGTCCATGCGAAAAGGTCTTTAAACTCCTATAGAAGCATCAATAGTCGCTGCTCCATTTCTGTTTCTAGCTTGTCATTAATATGGGTGACCTTTTCTGGAGAATCTCCCAATACGATATCCCTGGAACTTCCATCTGGCGTGGGATTTGATGGGTTGGACGGATCAATGTTCAACTCCGCCCTAGGGTCCAAATCGACAAGGCTCACAGAACCAGCAACTGCTCCACAATCATTGAGCTTCCTCTTTTTATTAAATGCCTCCAACTTTGTCATATTTAGGCTCAGGTTGTAATAGTACCTGGCCATCTCTTAGTCACCTCGGATGGAAGAAACAACATTGTCCTTATCGATAAACTTGATAAGGAGGTGTGGAGTTGACACGACTGCCTCTATAGCATTCAAGGTGGGGCGGCCTATGATGCCGTTGAATGGTGATTCAACGTGAATTACCAGCACCCTGGATTTAACCGTTCTGGCCCCTGGTTCACCTTCAAAGGAGATAAGGGTGTCAAGGTACCCCTTTGTTGGTTGCTTTGCACCATTAAAAGCTGTTAGTTCCTGTTGTTAGCCAAGGCCACGATACTTAAGAGGGGGGGTGAATTGAGTATTTCAAATTTTCGTGCGAAATCCCTTTCAAAACGGTTAGTAGTACATAAATGATGCAAAGTAAACGAGATAATTATGAAGCACATATCATACTAAGATAATTTAAGTTGAAGATACAATGTTCAAGAATTGTTTTTGATAAATAAGGTAAGTTATTAGTTTAAGCATTTCTTGAAATACTTAGCATGCAATAATTAATTCAATAAAAGTTTAACTTAAACAATTTCTAATTAATTATGCATGAATAATTTACCAAGTTATTAACAATATTATTCAACTCCCTTATACAATAATTAAATCCAATAATATTTAAGTCAATTAATTCAAGGATTTAATTTTATCAATTTACCAAATAAATTAAACATAAATATTTTGGCATGCAAATTAAATTCACAATGATGAAGGAGTTTAAGGGAAGAGAGAATTTGCAAACCGATATAACGAGTTCCACCACCCTGGTGTACGTCTCACCTTCAAGCAACCCACTTGAAGGATTTCCACTATTAGAGATTAGAGATACAACTTTGAGCAATCGGGGCTTCCTAGTGTCCCACACTCAAGAACCTAATCCTCACAAGTATAAAGGCACCCCACTCAATCTCTCAATCTCACAATTACAAGGTTGAACCCTCAACCCAAACCTCTAAGGGATTTTGGTGTTTTTATGGTTACAATGATAACTCTCTCACTAGAGTAGATTTACAACTTGAAGCTCTCAAAAATAATAACTCTCAAAGAGAGGATGTACAAATTTAAGCTCACTCAAAATATTTTCTCTCTAACTCTTAAATAAACTATCAAGAGGAATATGCTAATTAAGTGACCAAGAGAGAAATTGCAATGTTAAGAGAAGGAGGAGGAAGAAACCAATGAAATTGCTTCACTGGTTTGGGACGATTTTGCAAGCTGAGTCCTTCTTCTATTTATAGTAGATGGAAGCATGGTGATTGCAATTAAAATATTCACCCTAGGATAATGTAGTATGGTTCCTTGTATCTTTAACTTCTTTTGATGACATGGAGCAACGTGGTCATTTTATGGTGGAGCAGTGTATTTAATTTCCACGACAAGGTGGAACAGTGGAGCGTATGTCTATTTTTAGTTACTTAAATTACAACTTGCATAGTGGAGACCTGGAGAATGCAATCTGCTCAGAGAATGTTGGAACGCTGTATTTGGCTAATTCATAGTGTGATTCAGTTTGTCCAAGTGCGATGCAAGGCTGTCATATATTCAATAGAGATTCAAATTCAAATTCACATAATTCATTTGAATTAAGTAAACTTATCTGACTCATGGTGACGTAGTTTAATCATCTGAGAGTAGCATGATGTTTGAATTAGCTTATTGGAACTTCTGATATTCCACTGCACATCATAAACACATGCTGTAAATAATTTTGTAGCATCCTCGCTCAAGCGAGTTTAATCACGCTTAAGCGAACAGGTATATTTCCCTTGATTTCCTTTTCACGCTTTGCATCATGCTTGAATCCACGCTCAAGCGTGCTATCACGCTTAAGCGAACCTTGTTTACGCTTAAGCGAGACTTGTGATTTTGGGCTCCTGATGCATCACGCTTTGCTCCACGCTCACGCTTAGGCTCCATAGCTTCACGCTCAAGCGAGCTTGTCCAGCGCTTAAGCGATACTTCCACACTGACTCACGCTTAAGCTCCATAGCTTCTCGCTTAAGCGAGCTTGTCCAGCGCTCAAGCGCCAAGTTCCTGATTCTTCATTCTTTTGCTTAAGCTTCCTTTATTTCATTGCATATTTTATCTCACGCTCAGGCTTCCTCGACCACGCTCAAGCTTCCTCGACCACGCTCAAGCGTGTCTTTACTCGTGCTTAAGTGAGCAACCAATCATATCATCACGCTCAAGCGGCTCTCCTCGCGCTTAACAATTGTGTCCCTCGCTCAAGCGAGCTTCCTTCATGCTTGGGCGTGCCAAGCACCTGTTTCTCACGCTTAATCCTTTGTTCTTTTGGAAATCATTTGTTTATTTTATCAATCATTATTGATTTGTGTATTTGAACTTAAATCTTTATTTGTTGTGTCATTATCAAAACGTACATCATTATATAAATACATTCTCCCCCTTTTTGATGATGACAACAAATGTTCATCTCGCGGGGTGTTAGTTTCATAACAGTTCAAATTCATGGCATAAACAACTCCCCCTTACAAATATAATTTGATACCATTTGTTAAACACATGACACACAAGAATTGATACCTATTGTTAAAAGATCATAATGTATCATCAAGATAATATCTCCCCCTTAATCATACAATAGATACCATAAAATAGTTCATTCAATTTAGAGCATAGTGGTAGTGTAAGCAAGCATAATGATTAAGCATAATGACGTTTTCTCCCTTTATATCTCTCCCCCTTTGTAAAGTACTTTATGCCATTTAGAGTGTATATATCTTCTCCCCCTTTGGCATCATCAAAAACTTCTTTTTTGATATCATCAAAACATGAAACAATGCTTATAGTAATTCTCCCTTTTGGCATAAATGATATTCTACTCTTTTTACTAATCCTTTCACTAATCTCTCCCCCTTTGGCATCATCAAAAAGATCATCATCTTAATTATATTCTATGCCATCAACATATAAGGTCATATATTTGAATAAGAGAGATTAAGTATTTCATGAGAAGGATTTCAAATCAAAGCTCATAACATGATCAAGGATATATACCATTTGGTTGCATCTAGAGTCAATAATTAATCACATAATTCATTTATCAAGTCAACATATAATTGATTGCTAACTCATTTCAAGTAAGCACATAATTTTCTCCCTTTTTGGCATTACCAAATGCATAAGAATTTTTTAAGTAAGCATATAGGAAAGTAGAAACAAAATCATAAGTGCTATAAACATAATCATAGAGAGATGAAATCAAGGATAATCATTCATGTGTATGCTCCCCCTTATTATTGTAATTGATATCACTTAAAAAATATACCACTTATAAACATGTGAAACCAATTATACCAATTTGATCAAGTCTGATACTACTTATGAGTTAATTCAATCAAGTTTATTTCTTAAGCATATGATCTCCTTCTTAATAGATACCACTTATTGACACAACAGATATCACAATATAAATAGATACCACTCAAAGGTTAGATACCACTTGCATATGAAAATCACTTATTAATCATCCATTAATAGTATTTGATGCATTTCTAGGTATCAAAGTAGTAATCATAGAAGATTTTTCAACAATGTACACTTAAATGTAGGTATCAGAGCAATGGTGGAATTATTAATACAGCTTGTTGACTTACTCATGCATTTGTATTATAACATATGCCAATATATCTATCCTTTTTCATATGACCTTTTTGTAAAAAAAGAGAAAGCATTTTGCATAAATAATCAACACATATAGACAAATCACAAAAGCATATCATGGTCATCGTGTGTAAGTCATATACTTATTGCCATAACATATATGTCATACCACTTGTTATTATACTTCATATAGCGTATAGTGGTAAAACACTAATTTCAACATAGACAATGATAATCTTTCTTAACCAACATCTTTTATTTCTTATTCATTGTCTATACTACTTGTTACTAGTATCTAGGCATGATATCACTTGAAGATTTGCCAATTTAAGCTCTTGATATCAATTATGAACATTTAAGCATATTATCACAAGATTGTTGACATTCAAGCATACATCGTTTTTCAAAATGTTGTTCAAAAACTCTTTTCAATTTCAATGATGTATAGTTTTAAAAAAAAATTTCACAGTCAAGATCATGCATCATCAAACACATGGTGTAGATGTCACTCAAGATAGATGCCAATTTGCTCAAGCATGGTGTATCAAGGAAGATCTTGTCATGTAATATAGTACATTGTCTCTTAATATATCATGTATTTTCACATATCATGCATTGACATTTAACATATTTTATGATATTATTAGACATGAAATTAAGGTCTAGATACTCACTTATTATAACATACATAGAGCATACATTTTTCCTTAGGCATTATCAAAACCAACATATAATTACATAGAAATATTTTTCCTAAGATGGACATCTTTGTAGAAACATAGGGATAAGTCATAGAATCCTAACATAGTCCTAACTTAAAGCAACCTAGAAGAAAATTGTCATAATTATCTTGTCATAACTTTCTCTTGATATGAAGTTCAATGCCACTTGTACATGCAATATATGTATCTATTATCAAAGCATAGTGGTAAGTGTATAATCAAGATTATGTCCCCATGATCTCTTCCTCTCACTAATTCAATTGATACCATTTCGTTAAAGGAAGATGTTTGTCACTTAAGTACCACTAACAACACATCTCTTGTTCAATAAATGATACATCATCGAGAATTCATATTTTATCAAAAATCCATACATCATTTAAGAATCCATATGTTATCATAATACATACATCATCCAAGAATCATATATCATTAAGAGTTCATGCATATTTTAAGACTTTGAATCTAAACATCAAGATTTAACATTTTAATATTTTGATGTTTTAATCCTTCCTAACACACATGGATAGACACATCTCAAATTTTTCATAGAATCAGAACATGTTAATCATTTATCAAACTTATTATTAATCATTTAAATCAAAGTCATGCACATACATCATTGATCCTAAGATTTTAATGATTTTAAGGGGTTCTAAAGTTATTCATTTATCTATCTCAAAGTTTTATGCCATTCATGCTCCAAATCAAGTATCACATATCAACTCAAGGTTAGATCACAAAAATTCATTATGAACAAGTATGGAATTATTTAGACATTTCTAAATATTCTTAATAAACTATCAACCAAGTCCATAGATATTTCAATATAATTAAGCATACATAATATTTGATCAACTAGAGTAAGAGTTGAACGTACCTTGGAGTTTTACGAATCCTATATCCTTATCATTCTTTATTCTTTGGAGTGAAGATTATGAATCTTGATTCTTTGGTCATTCGTCAATGAGAGATTGCCGATTTAAAGTATGCCTACAAAATTTAAAGTTTGATGGTACCCTTTGAGAGTTGGGTCCTTCCTTGTTAGTTTAGGATTTCAAAGTTATTTTTGGAATCCGTACTTTTCTTGTACACTTTTGACGAGATTTCTTTGTAAAGAAATTTGAAGATATATGACCATATATTCCACAATAAAAACATGTTGCATCTAATGAATAAGTCATGGTATGATTGTAATGGTTCCTTTTATATTCTTTCTTTTTAAAACAATTTGACAATGAGTTTTCTTTTCTTTCATGGTTTGTACATCTTAGAGTGGATTTAGATTTTTCCTTGTAGAATACAAGATGGTTGTTGTAATGATCTATTTTCCTTCTATCAAGTGTATGCTTTTGATTTTCAAGAGGTGCACTTAGATATGTTTGACTATTTGTGAGCTTCCTAAGTGCTTCTTTTCGTTCTTCATTCTCTTTTTCAAGAAGCATATATTTATCAATAATCATACAATCATTATTTCCATTACAAGTCCTAGGAGATACATTTGAAGCTACTAATTCATCATTTTGAATTCTAAGATTTTCCTTTTCAATGTGAACATTATGCAATTCATTTTTAAGCTTCAAAATGGTTTATTTTGAGCATGCATATTTCTTTGATAACAAAACAAATTTTTCATGCAATTCTTCAAAAGCTTCTAGCAATTCATCTTTATCAAATTCACTTTCATCATCACTAGATTCGTTTAGAGAACTTACCTCATCATCTTCGGAGTGCTTTGTTATAAGGCAGAGATTGGTAAATTCCACTTTCGATTCCATGGTCTCTTCTTCCGAATTTATTTTGAATTCTTCGTGTTTGCTAGAAAGAGTACTAATTCTTACATCTTGATCATCATTAGTATTTCCATATATTGTTTCAAGAGTTTCCCATATTTCTTTAGCATTGTTACAAGTAATAACTCTAGAAACATCATTAGGTCCTAATGTTAATGTGATAAGAATTTTAGCTCTTAGATTAAATTGTACCTTTCTTTCTTCTTCCTTAGTCCATAAGTTCATGGGCTTCATACATTCTATATTAATGTATTTGGGAATGAAAGGACCAAATTGAATAGCATTCTGTAACATCCTAATTTTTGATTTAATTACCGGCTGAGATTAGTTACTGAATTAAGGAAATTGTAGATTAAGAACTAGTGGTTAATTAATGCAATTGGCTGGAGATAATGACGCATGTGCCCTTAGGAGTATAAAGAGGCTTCAGTTCCCCTCTCCCTCATTATTCACGTTGCTGGAAAAAAGAAACTGGAAAGCTGGACATCTTTCTCTTCGTGCATGCATCTGGCCTCCTCTTTTCTACTGTTTTTCGTCTCCTTCTTCTTCTTCTTCCACTCAAAGGCTAATGGGATCTCAAGTGGAAGTGAGCAGCATTGAGTGCCCAGAATTGTTGGAATGTTTTATTGATGGTGAGACGAAGCTGCTCAAGAAGTGAGCAGGTCGCTGAGTGCTTCGGAGGTTTAGGAACCTCCACTGTTCTTGCCTACGTAGTTGGGTGCATGGAAGTCTGGGTGTCTTGGAGACAGGACTGGTCGGGTATGGAACAGCTTTGGAACCCCCACTATCCTTGCATGCAGGGAGTGTCTTGGTGGCTGAACTGCTCGGGAGTTTGAGACAGCTTTCGATTCCTTCAAGCTGTGCAGAATACAACGACGAGAGCGTTTAATGAAGGAGGGCGACTGAAGAATCGATCGAAGAGCAGCCGATCGGAGCTGTGAGTCAAAGGAGCTTTCAGAATCTTCATTCCAGTTAGGGGGGCTTCCTTACATCTCAAATGCACGGTTTATGGACGGGTTCCGGGTGAAATCACTCTGCTTTGTGTGTTATACTTGAACGTGTTGATTTCATCCAAATTGCTGAGTGCATTTACTGGGACGTTGCTATGCCGATTCTTGTCTATGAGTTAAAATAACAAAATGCATGTGAATGTTACTGGGATTGACGAGTATATTATATACGAATGCAGTGCTGGATCCGTGTGACTTATAATAATTATATCAAATGCATGTGTGTGGGTCATGAATACCGAGCCCATTATACTGGGACATAGTGGATAATATCCGTTGATGTTATATATATTAAATGCATGTTGATTCTATTGGGATGCCGAGTGTATGAGCTTGCTATGCTGAATTCGTATGTGACTTTGTGTTTAAAAATACAGGATGCATGTTACTGACATTCAATGCTGAGTGTATAATATGAGAACTGTGGTGTTAACCCCTGTTTGGGCTTTTATATTAAAAGGCATGTGATGTATGCGATGAAAATGTGGATTCTGAGTGAATGTATATGTTGTATGGAATTGGTTGTAGTTCTATAATGGCTGCATGCAATGTAATTGATGAATACAACCATATGCATCTGATTTGCCCCTTGAAAATGCTATGAGCATATAATGTGGGACACTAATACAGGAAAGCCAATCAAATGAATATGTGTGAAAAAGTCCTTTGAGCGGGGCTCAGGCAACCTCTTGAGCGAGGCTCGGGTTTTAAAGTTAAAGTCCTTTGAGTGGAGCTCAGGAAACCTCTTGAGCGGGGCTCGGGGTTTAACCGTGACACTGCCGTTTACGCTGAGAGTGTTTGTGTCACAAGAGAGGGCAAACGGTTTGGTACCAGTAAAATGGTCGGCTCAGCTGGGAGCTGAGTAAAAGGCTGGGAGCCTATGTTGTAACAATAAAATTTAGTAATAAAGGATGGGATCCAATTGAATATCTGTGTGCACACTTATGAATGCCATTGAGCTCAATGTGAATTATATGAATATGTAGATATGATATTGAAAATGAAATCTTTGGTATAGTTTGGAATTGACTTGAGTGAATCCGAGTGGATGAATGCATGAATATTGATGTTATGGTTGTGTTATACGTTGTGGTGAATAATATGAATTATATAGCCATGTATGAATCGAGTAATTCCGATTGGCAGATTGTATGTATGCTGATGCTGTTGCCGAGTGCAATATAAAATTATGGCTGTGGTATATGTTGTGCTGGATATTGTGAATCATAGCGCCTGAATGAATTGAATATTTTTTGATTGGGTAATGTTGTGTTGAATGATAGTGTGTTACAACTGATAGAGATATGTTATCCTATAGTTAAGGAATTATGGATAAATCTAAGCCAATGACTAACATTTAATATGTAAAAGCTCTCCCCTACGTCATTTTTCAGTGTACGCAGGTCGGAATGGGAATGATGTGAAGGCCTTAACCCGAGTGATGGGTATTTGTGCTGTTGTGGCGTACAGAGTATACTGTATCGTTTGTATTTATAGTTCTGTTAAAGCCTTGGTCGGCTCTCATGTAATATGAAGATTAAACATACTTATATATATGAGGATTGATTATCCGAGTCGTGGACAAGTATACATTTATGTATGTGTATAATTATATATTTTATGTGGATATAATGTTACTTGGATTGACTGAGGAATGTTGATGGATAGAATAATGCTAAGTTGATGAATTCCGAGTGGAATAATGTTGTGGTGAGAGCCATTCCCGAGTGAGGCTTAAGTATGTGGACTTTTCCGAGTGATAAAGGCTTAGGATAGATCCGAGTAAGATGTACTCGAGTGGGCTACTTCCGAGGGAAGACTAGTCCATGAGTTGCCGAGTGAAAAGCATGAGTAAAACCCCGAGTGGGGAAGGGTTTGGGTATTTTTGAGTGGAAATCCTGAGTGAACCTCTTCTGAAGGATGAGTGATTATAATGGTTCTAATTGGGGTGTCTTAGGAAGTCCTCTTCTGAGTGAACGAGGTTATGTATATATTCCGAGTGGCTAAATATTAGATAAATCCGAGTGAACCACCTCAGAGGTAAGGAATGTTGTAATGGTTGAGATTGGGGTATATTCTAAGTGTATGATATATATATAATCCGAGTGAATGAGGTTCTATGTTCCGAATGGTTAAGACTTGAATAAGCCGAGTGAGACTTAACTTAGTAAATTCCTCCGAGTGATGTGGGGATAGAGTAAACCCGAATGGATTTTAATTGTGGAGACCCCTTCTGAGTGAAGGAAGGTCTAAGTGTTCTCCGAGTGAGAGAAGTGAAGGTATACCGATTGGTGAATATATACTACATTCCGATTGTTGTGAGGGAATACCGAGTGTAGTTACTCACCTCAGCGAGTGGGAGATTTGCTCCAGCGAGTGTGAATGGATGGGAGGTTCTTAATTGGTTTCGCTTAAGCAAATGGTACTTCGCCCAAGCGTGATGGGTTGTCTCGCCCAAGCGAGTTTGGGTCTCGCCTGAGCGAGTGAACACTGGTGTGGGCTCGCTTAAGCTGTGTCTTCCGCTGTTTGCCGTGTGAGTGGCTTTTAGTTTCCCTTCCCTCCCATACGTTCTTTTTGGGATCTCACAATTTGGTATCAAAGCGTTGTTTTGTGCGTTCTGTTATTTAAAAAAATAAAAAATAAAAAATTTAAGGATGTTTTATTTTGGTATCAGAGCAGACCAAAAGGTCCATGGCCAAGGTATGCCTACTGTTAGTGGGCGGTTGTGTGCAATATGACCAATTGTCATCATTGCTTATGGTAATCTGTTAGATTTGATGCATGCTTAAGCATGATTTGTGTGATGATCTATGCCTATGAGTTCTGTTGGGAGCAGTAGTGAGAGGTACTACTGTGGAGATTATTGATTTGGGGGTAGAGGATTGTTACTACCCTGGTTCAACTATTTATTGAATAAGAGATTGTTCTAAGTGTGGGGTTGAATGAGAGAAAAATGGAATGATAGGTGTTAAGACCTTCACGTGTATTGAAACTATATTAGTTGGTTCGGTCTCATATGCAGACCATGCTAGCGGTTCATGGTCGGGGTATACTTGTTAAATGGATTAGAACTCACATATTTGAGTTGATTAAGTGAATAATAATGAAGGAATTCCCTGGTGTAGTGTTTCCGAATTCAAGCGATTGGTTGTGCCATTTGTAAGGGATCATCCTTTGGCACGAGAACCCTAAGTGATATATGATGTACGTGATTTATGGTATAAGTGGTGTGTTGCAGTTCCTAAGTTGGAAATCTGGGTATGTGAAAGGTGATTAAATATAAAATCTGATGCATGTTTAATTGGGATAGTGTCTCAGTTTCTGGTGTGTGAAAACCGAGTGAATAATGGATTAGATGTTAGACCCACTAGGGTGGTGACCTAGATTGATTGGACACCATCATGTATGAACAGATACTATTGAGATGGATGCCTGAGAGATTAGAAAACTGGGTGAGAATTTGGTGTAATTGGATACTTGAGGATTCAGCTTAGACTCGGTCTTGTAGCTGAAATGCGAGCAAATAATTGATTTAGTGGTGACCCATAAGGTATGGAAATCCCGATCAGATTTAGTATAAAAGTATGCTATCAGGTTTTGTGGAGCTGGGCCCTATGGTGGTCCAGACTCGATAGTATTTGAATGTTGTGGGAATGTCCCACAATGGGTTCTAGGTAACCCTTGGGCTTATTAAGTTTAATGTTTGACCGGATCGTGTGAATGGTCTAGACTCGGTGATAATTGAATGTTGTGGGAGTGTTCCATGATGGGTACTAGGTGACCCAGAGACTTTTGAGTCGGATAAATTGATTGACCTCATGGATTGTTGAGGCATTAATTGTCATAAGATGACATGCACAAAATGAACGTAATACTGGAGGGATAGTGAATAGTAAGGTTGAAATCCGAGTACGCTTGGGTATTGAGAATGGTGATGGTAGAAACATTATGATAATGATTATGCGTCCACTGGTGTATAGTGTTTATGATTAATGGAAAGGTTTACTAATGTAGAAACCTGTTATGTGAGTAGAAGTGATATTGTAATCCGAGTTGTATGTCTAAGTGAACGTAGTGAACTACCTAGGCTTAAATTGAGCTATGGCCAGTGAGGTGTGATGAAATAAAGGATTAATAGGCTGTCAAATTATGGTTTTAAGATGGATAAGATCCAATGATGAGGTATTTACCCGGTAAAGGCTGGAAGCCGATTGTTGTTATGCCATCTTATGGTGATGGTGACTGGAACTTGGTGATTATCATCGTGTGACTTATACTAGATTATGTGTAATGATGAGGCGTGTACCTTGTGAGGGTCGAAAGCCTATTACCATTATACTTTTTTACAGTAGTGGCAAACTGTATTTCATGATTGTTGCTGTGTGATGTGCCCTAGGTGGTGCATAATGATGATGACGATGTAAATGTATTGCCTATATATATATGTGTGTGTAAATTGCCATTAATTTTTATGAATTAGTATTAGTTGAGTAAGTTGGTCGGTGTGAGCAAAAGGAGTGTAACGGATACTGTTCCGAGATGACTCTTTATACCATAGGTATTGTGGCACCATACCCTTTTGCAGTGACTTTATGTAATTGTTGTTACCCTATAGGAATAAGACGTCATCCTATAAGTTGGATGCAGCAATCCATAAGTCGGGCAGGTGAGGTTGTAGCTGCTTATGGTGATGGTGAGTCTATCGAGCTGTTCTGAGTGAAGATGAGGGTTGTGCCGAGTGGATAGTAATTGGTAGTGTATCAAAATAAGAGTAGAGGATTTAATTTAACTCTGGTGTGCTTACCTCTGAAAGGATCAGAGATCATTTCGGTGTAAATTGGCTATTAAGTGGTGGTTGAATGTCAGAATGGAAGGGTGATCCTTCAGACAAGAGTGCTCGATGTAGCTGGTCGAGAAGAGCGGTGGTGGTAGTGGTTATGCCTTGATTGCCACTGATTGGATGAGTTAATTACAGGGAATAATACCTACTTCCGAGTGCTGATGATCTGGTTGATCAGTTGTGAGGTGATTCAGTTCCTTCTAAAATTAAATTACAGTCGGTTGGAATCCAGATCTGGAACACACTATGTCCGAAGGTGGCATTGCTATTGGTTCATTTAAGGTGATAGTAGTAATGGTATAAGTGTGACCCAAGTCTGTCACGGAGATTGGAAGTTTTATGGGTCTAACCGAGTGATACTGTGGATTTAGTGAGGATCAGGACTCTGAGCTGGAATAAATGATGAAGTGAGAATTCACTCAGGTAAGAATAGTATATTTCCGAGTGTGATAAAGGGGAGATGATTCCGAGTCGAATCTTTCTGAGAGAAAGAACTACTGAGTGGAGTTATGATGTTCCGAGTGAAACATCGTTTGGGAGTCATTACTAAGTTAAAGAACTAAGTCTAAATAACACTTTTGATGTTAGGCGAAATCCACGTGAAATACTTCCGAGTCATGTGACTTTTGGGTGAAGTGCCTCGGAGTGTGATACTTCCGAGTGGATTGGTACAGTGTGGAACGATTCCAAGTAGAAAGGTATTGAGGATGAAATTCATAACACCCGTATGATATTCCACTAAGTAATCTTTTTCCAGGAGAAAAGTACTTCTAGACGGGAAATAGGACCTGAAATAGGAAAGTTTCCAAGTGAATGGCTCCCAAGGGGAGTAGATACTTGAGGGGTAAATTTATTCATATTTATGTTCGGGTTAATGTTTAAAGCTGTTGAGTTTGAACTCAGATTTGTATTTGATGTAGGCTTGAATGCCGAGTGAAAAATTTTGTAAGTGGAAAGTTTTCCAGGTGAGAATTACTTTCAAACCCCGAATAACCTTTTTGATTGAGAGATCCGAGTGACATTCTCAGGGTGTAGGCAAGGAATTGGCTAAAGGAATGGATAGAAATCTAAGATTTTAGAACCGAGTGTGGTGCCTGTACGAGGTAAATCCAGGCAGGTTGTACTAATTGATGCACATGGGGAACCCTTTTGAGTGTTCGTCTCGATATTGTCAAGATACATCACAATTTGGAGGAGAATTTTAGTGGTTGGATGTTGAATATCCGAGAGTTTAATCCGAGATAAATCGGACAATAGTGAGTATTAGTGGGAATCGGTAATGTTATTTACCGACTGGACCTTCCCAACTGGATAATTGACATTCCTAATGTGTCTCATGTGACACAACTTTGGGCTTATACTTTTTGTGGGTACTTAATCGTGCCGAGTAACTCCTATAAATCAGAAGAGCTGACGGTGGAAATACACCAATCGGCGTTGAGAATATAAGGCCGAGCGGCCAAGGAATTTGGAAGTGCCATTAATTATGGTGAACTGGTAGAATTGGATGGGTAACTATACTTGGGAAATTGAATCCTAAATATGTTGAATCCTGTGAAGGATTATTTTATTTATGCCGATTGGAAGTTACGAAGCAGTCGGAAACATTGAGAAACAAAAGGGGTGCAATCGATTAAGCGTATGACAGTAATATCCTGAACTGTTTGTTGAGATAAGTCTGTGTTTGAATTTCGAGGACGAAATTCTTTGAGAGGGGGAGAATTGTAACATCTTGATTTTTGATTTAATTACCAGCTGAGATTAGTTACTGAATTAAGGAAATTACAGATTAAGAACTAGTGGTTAATTAATGCAATTGGCTGGAGATAATGACGCATGTGCCCTTAGGAGTATAAAGAGGCTTCGGTTCCCCTCTCCCTCATTATTCACGCTGCTGGAGAAAAAGAAACTGGAAAGCTGGACATCTTTCTCTTCGTGCATGCATCTAGCCTCCTCTTTTCTACTGTTTTTCGTCTCCTTCTTCTTCTTCTTCCACTCGAAGGCTAATGGGATCTCAAGTGGAAGTGAGCAGCGTTGAGTGCCCAAAATTGTTGGAATATTTTATTGATGGTGAGATGAAGCTGCTCAAGAAGTGAGCAGGTCGTTGAGTGCTTCGGAGGTTTAGGAACCTCCACTCTTCTTGCCTACGCAGTTGGGTGCATGGAAGTCTGGGTGTCTTGGAGACAGGACTGGTCGGGTATGGAACAGCTTTGGAACCCCCACTGTCCTTGCATGCAGGGAGTGTCTTGGTGGCTGAACTGCTCGGGAGTTTGAGACAGCTTCCGATTCCTTCAAGCTGTGTAGAATACAATGACGGGAGCGTTCAATGAAGGAGGGTGACTGAAGGATCGATCGGAGAGCAGCCGATCGGAGCTGTGAGTCAAAGGAGCTTCCAAAATCTTCATTCCAGGTAGGGGGGCTGCCTTACATCTCAAATGCACGGTTTATGGACGGGTTTCGGGTGAAATCACTCTGCTTTGTGTGTTATACTTGAATGTGTTGGTTTCATCCAAATTGCTGAGTGCATGTACTGGGACGTTGCTATGTTGATTCTTGTCTATGAGTTAAAATAACAAAATGCATGTGAATGTTACTGGGATTGACGAGTATATTATATACGAATGCAGTGCTGGATCCGTGTGACTTATAATAATTATATCAAATGCATGTGTGTGGGTCATGAATACCGAGCCCATTATACTGGGAGATAGTGGATAATATCCGTTGATGTTATATATATTAAATGCATGTTGATTCTATTGGGATGTCGAGTGTATGAGCTTGCTATGCTGAATTCGTATGTGACTTTGTGTTTAAAAATACAGGATGCATGTTACTGACATTCAATGCTGAGTTCATAATATGAGAACTGTGGTGTTAACCCCTATTTGGGCTTTTATATTAAAAGGCATGTGATGTATACGATGAAAATGTGGATTCTGAGTGAATGTATATGTTGTATGGAATTGGTTGTAGTTCTATAATGGCTGCATGCAATGTAATTGATGAATACAACCATATGCATCTGATTCGCCCCTTGAAAATGCTATGAGCATATAATGTGGGACACTAATACAGGAAAGGCAATCAGATGAATATGTGTGAAAAAGTCCTTTGAGCGGGGCTCAGGCAACCTCTTGAGCGAGGCTCGGGGTTTAAAGTTAAAGTCCATTGAGCGGGGCTCAGGCAACCTCTTGAGCGGGGCTCGGGGTTTAGCCGTGACACTGCCGTTGACGCTGAGAGTGTTTGTGTCACAAGAGAGGGCAAACGGTTTGGTACCAGTAAAACGGCCGGATCAGCTGGGAGCTGAATAAAAGGCTGGGAGCCTATGTTGCAATAATAAAATTTAGTAATAAAGGATGGGATCCGATTGAATATCTGTGTGCACACTTATGAATGCCATTGAGCTCAATGTGAATTATATGAATATGTAGATATGATATTGAAAATGAAATCTTTGGTATAGTTTGGAATTGACTTGAGTGAATCCGAGTGGATGAATGCATGAATATTGATGTTATGGTTGTGTTATACGTTGTGGTGAATAATATGAATTATATAGCCATGTATGAATCGAGTAATTCCGATTGGCAGATTGTATGTATGCTGATGTTGTTGCCGAGTGCAATATAAAATTATGGCTGTGGTATATGTTGTGCTGGATATTGTGAATCATAGCGCCTGAATGAATTGAATATTTTTCGATTGGGTAATGTTGTGTTGAATGATAGTGTGTTACAACTGATAGAGATATGTTATCCTATAGTTAAGGAATTATGGATAAATCTAAGCCAATGACTAACATTTAATATGTAAAAGCTCCCCCCTACGTCATTTTTCAGTGTACGCTTCGGAATGGGAATGATGTGAAGGCCTTAACCCGAGTGATGGGTATTTGTGCTGTTGTGGCGTACAGAGTATACTGTATCGTTTGTATTTATAGTTCTGTTAAAGCCTTGGTCGGCTCTCATGTAATATGAAGATTAAACATACTTATATATATGAGGATTGATTATCCGAGTCGTGGATAAGTATACATTTATGTATGTGTATAATTATATATTTTATGTGGATATAATGTTACTTGGATTGACTGAGGAATGTTGATGGATAGAATAATGCTAAGTTGATGAATTCCGAGTGGAATAATGTTGTGGTGAGAGCCATTCCCGAGTGAGGCTTAAGTATGTGGACTTTTCCGAGTGATAAAGGCTTAGGATAGATCCGAGTAAGATGTACTCGAGTGGGCTACTTCTGAGGGAAGACTAGTCCATGAGTTGCCGAGTGAAAAGCATGAGTAAAACCCCGAGTGGGGAAGGGTTTGGGTATTTCTGAGTGGAAATCCTGAGTGAACCTCTTCTGAAGGATGAGTGATTATAATGGTTCTAATTGGGGTGTCTTAGGAAGTCCTCTTCTGAGTGAACGAGGTTATGTATATATTCCGAGTGGCTAAATATTAGATAAATCCGAGTGAACCACCTCAGAGGTAAGGAATGTTGTAATGGTTGAGATTGGGGTATATTCTAAGTGTATGATATATATATAATCCGAGTGAATGAGGTTCTATGTTCCGAATGGTTAAGACTTGAATAAGCCGAGTGAGACTTAACTTAGTAAATTCCTCCGAGTGATGTGGGGATAGAGTAAACCCGAATGGAATTTAATTGTGGAGACCCCTTCTGAGTGAAGGAAGGTCTAAGTGTTCTCCGAGTGAGAGAAGTGAAGGTATACCGATTGATGAATATGTACTACATTCCGATTATTGTGAGGGAATACCGAGTGTAGTTACTCACCTCAGCGAGTGGGAGATTTGCTCCAGCGAGTGTGAATGGATGGGAGGTTCTTAATTGGTTTCGCTTAAGCAAATGGTACTTCGCCCAAGCGTGATGGGTTGTCTCGCCCAAGCGAGTTTAGGTCTCGCCTGAGCGAGTGAACACTGGTGTGGGCTCGCTTAAGCTGTGTCTTCCGCTGTTTGCCGTGTGAGTGGCTTTTAGTTTCCCTTCCCTCCCATACGTTCTTTTTGGGATCTCATAATTTGGTATCAAAACGTTGTTTTGTGCGTTCTGTTATTTAAAAAAAAAGAAAAAAGAAAAAAAATTTAAGGATGTTTCACATTCCATACCTTGATGTCATAGGATTGTACAAAGATTTTTATCCTTTCTTTCCAAATAGCATAGTCTTTACCATTGAAGATTGGAGGTCTATTTATTGTACCATTTTGTGGAAATGCATCATAAGAGATAGAGGCCATCTTGATCTCCTGCAGCTGTTAAGCCTTGTGGCAAGAGTCAAGCTCTGATACCACTTGTTAGCCAAGGCCTCGATACTCAAGAGGGGGGTGAATTAAGTATTTCAAATTTTCGCACGGAATCCCTTTCAAAACGGTTAGTAGTACACAAATGATGCAAAGTAAAAGAGATAATTATGAAGCACATATCATACTAAGATAATTTGAGTTGAAGATACAATGTTCAAGAATTATTTTTGATAAATAAGGTAAGTTATTAGTTTAAGCATTTCTTGAAATACTTAGCATGCAATAATTAATTCAATAAAAGTTTAACTTAAACAATTTCTAATTAATTATGCATGAATAATTTACCAAGTTATTAACAATATTATTCAACTCCCTTATACAATAATTAAATCCAATAATATTTAAGTCAATTAATTCAAGGATTTAATTTTAGCAATTTACCAAATAAATTAAACATAAATATTTTGGCATGCAAATTAAATTCACAATGATGAAGGAGTTTAAGGGAAGAGAGAATTTGCAAACCGATATAACGAGTTCCACCACCCTGGTGTACGTCTCGCCTTCAAGTAACCCACTTGAAGGATTTCCACTATTAAAGATTAGAGATACAACTTTGAGCAATCGCGGCTTCCTAGTGTCCCACACTCAAGAACCCAATCCTCACAAGTATAAGGGCACCCCACTCAATCTCTCAATCTCACAATTACAAGGTTGAACCCTCAACCCAAACCTCTAAGGGATTTTAGTGTTTTTATGGTTACAATGATAACTCTCTCACTAGAGTAGATTTACAACTTGAAGCTCTCAAAAATAATAACTCTCAAAGAGAGGATGTACAAATTTAAGCTCACTCAAAATATTTTCTCTCTAACTCTTAAATAAACTATCAAGAGGAATATGCCAATTAAGTGACTAAGAGAGAAATTGCAATGTTAAGAGAAGGAGGAGGAAGAAACCAATGGAATTGCTTCACTGGTTTGGGACGATTTTGCAAGCTGAGTCCTTCTCCTATTTATAATAGATGGAAGCATGGTGATTGCAATTAAAATATTCACCCGAGGATAATGTAGTATGGTTCCTTGTATCTTTAACTTCCTTTGATGACATGGAGCAACATGGTCATTTTATGGTGGAGCAGTGTATTTAATTTCCACGACAAGGTGGAACAGTGGAGCGTATGTCTATTTTTAGTTACTTAAATTACAACTTGCATAGTGGAGACCTAGAGAATGCAATCTGCTCAGAGAATGTTGGAACGTTGTATTTGGCTAATTCATAGTGTGATTCAGTTTGTCCAAGTGCGATGCAAGGCTGTCATATATTCAATAGAGATTCAAATTCAAATTCACATAATTCATTTGAATTAAGTAAACTTATCTGACTCATGGTGACGTAGTTTAATCATCTGAGAGTAGCATGATGTTTGAATTAGCTTCTTGGAACTTCTGATATTCCACTGCACATCATAAACACATGCTGTAAATAATTTTGTAGCATCCTCGCTCAAGCGAGTTTCATCACGCTTAAGCGAACAGGTATATTTCCCTTGATTTCCTTTTCACGCTTTGCATCATGCTTGAATCCACGCTCAAGCATGCTATCACGCTCAAGCGAACCTTGTTTACGCTTAAGCGAGACTTGTGATTTTGGGCTCCTGATGCATCACGCTTTGCTCCACGCTCACGCTTAGGCTCCATAGCTTCACGCTTAAGCGAGCTTGTCCAGCGCTTAAGCAAGCTGGTCCAGCACTTAAGCGATACTTCCACGCTGACTCACGCTTAAGCTCCATAGCTTCTCGCTTAAGCGAGCTTGTCCAGCGCTCAAGCGCCAAGTTCCTGATTCTTCATTCTTTTGCTTAAGCTTCCTTTATTTCATTGCATATTTTATCTCACGCTCAGGCTTCCTCGACCACGCTCAAGCTTCCTCGACTACACTCAAGCATGTCTTTACTCTCGCTTAAGCGAGCAACCAATCATATCATCACGCTAAAGCGGCTCTCCTCACGCTTAACAATTGTCTCCCTCGCTCAAGCGAGCTTCCTTCATGCTTGGGCATGCCAAGCACCTGATCCTCACGCTTAATCCTTTGTTCTTTTGGAAATCATTTGTTTATCTTATCAATCATTATTGATTTGTGTATTTGAACTTAAATCTTCATTTATTGTGTCATTATCAAAACCTACATCATCATATAAATACACCTGTGTGTAAGGCTGTAAGTCTGAGTCATTGAAATCCATTCTTTTAAAGCAATTATAAAAAATAACATCACAGGAACTTCCCTGATCAACAAGGATTCTTCGGACGTCCTTGTTGGCTATCACTGCAACAATGACTACAGCATCGTCTCCACCTGGAACGGTAGGACCGAAATCCTCATTAGAGAATGAAATTACTGGAGCTTCAACCCCGCCTCTGTAAGGACGATTATCTCTATGTTTTCCTTGTACAGACAGAACCATTCTATGATGATTCTTACGGGCTGTAATCGAACGTCCTCCCCCAGTAAACCCTCCAGCGATCATATCTATTGTTAGAAATCCCTAGTGTATGAGCAGCGGAAATACAAGGATTCCCATAGGATTTACAAAGCACCGTGTTTCAAAGCATAAGACAAACAAACACAAAAATTGCGTTTTAGGATTACCTCTTGAAGAATATCAAAGCAATCGTAGCCTCGTCCTTTAGGAGTCCACACGAGTACTCCCACCAGAAATGCTACACCTTCCAAATGCTAGTTTGGCGGCGTGTAGCTTTTGCAACTTTTGCGTATTTTTGTGTCTCTTTAGGGTCGCCGCCTATGAGCATCTTATGCTCTATTTATAGGCTTAGGTTTGACCTAATTTGCTCTCTAAAGAGTGGGCTCCTTACTCATTCTAAATGAGTTAGGCCCAATAGTCTTATTTTAGTCCAACTAAAATAAAAAGCTATTTTCTGATGGGCTTACTCTATGTGTGTGACCCTATAGGTAAAATACTCGGTTATATTAATAATAAACTATTTTATTATTAATATAAAATAAGAGCGGCATCTAGCAATGCATCATTATGTCCGAATATTATTTATTAACAACATAACCTATAAGTGATAATTATTTTATATGTTTGTTCCTTTTGTCACGATATCCTAATTGGGCCCAAGGCATGGTCATGTCATCCTTGTACGGTCCAATTTATTTTACTTGATACCGGAGTAGACTTTATCCGAATAAATATCCAATATTTATTCTTTCTAGCATGGCCATGCATTTCCTTAGTCTCACTCCATCAAGTGGCCTATAGATATCACTCCTGTCATATAGGAGAGACAAATCCCATCTACATCACTCACATCCCTCTGCATAATTTGTACATTGCCTAACCACAACCTTTATAGTCCTCTTATTACAGAAGACGTTTGATTGTATTAAAACAATAAACTCCTTATGTAGGAATCGTAGTGACTTCAGGTCAAAGGACTACATATACCATTATCACATTGAGAATCGTTTATGACATTCATGTAACGATCCATGCAACGTTCTCATGGTGGGTCTGTCCAGTGCATCATTACTCTTAATGTGTACCCGTGTGAAGACTTGATATCATTTATATCCATGATCTGTGAGATCAGATCATCAGTATACTCACACACTAGTCTTAATGTATTTACATGTCCCCACGTAAATACTTGACTAGGGACATTTTAGGAATAACTCTCATATGACCTATTACTCTAAGGATAAATAAAGGTTGTTAAACTATTTAACAAAAAATGATTTATTCAAAATGATGCGAACCTATATAGGCTTTTAGTGCATATTTCTAACAATCTCCCACTTGCACTTAGAGCCGATAAGGTTAATGCCCAATGACGTCTACAGTGCCCTTATGCTTTTACTATGTAAGCGGTTTTACTAGTGGGTTCCCAACAATTTTGTTGGTATGCACATTGCATATTTTCACATCTTTCAAAGATGGAACTATTTAAGTATATGCTTGGATTAATCAACTTCCTTATATTGTTCTATGGTTCCATTGTCATCACAGTGGAAACTCATAGGATACAAAACATTTGGAATGATTAAATGTAAATTGACTTCTTTTGTAATTTAACATAGCAAAATACTTAGATTTGTTAGTAGAACCAATGATTGTTTCTTGCTTTGAACCTTTCAAGCATACATCGTAACCATCTTGACAACACATATATTTTGATTGCAATCTTAAGTCTTTCAAATTACTCAAAAATTGACATCGATGTAACCTTTACAACGAGCTCATCTTCTATTTATCAAGATTAAATCCTTAGTCCTTCTTAAGTGTTTAAGGATACTCTTGACTATAGAATGAGAATATTATTAGTTCTAGAAGAAGCATGTCTTCTGCATGTAATACTAGAACTATAATTATGCAGTTACTAACCCTTTTATAGTCACAAGATTTATCTTCATTCTTTAATGAAGATTCTAGCTTCTAAAAGCTTGCTTTAGTCCATAAATAGAACATTTGTAGTTGACATACCTTCCTAGATGTTTTAGGCATAAAAGGCCTTTACGTTGTGTCACATACACATCCTCAAGATGATTTCCATCTTGACATCTATCTACCATATCTTATAATGGTGGTATACTGCTACAATAAGCAGGATCTAAATGGTTTTTAAGCTAATTGAATTTTGTCAATCTTGCTTCTAAAGGTACTTTTATTACCATCCATATTTAGTTTTCATTTTGAAAACCCACTTGCATCCTATAGGTTTTACCCTTTAGGTGCGTCAACAAGGTTCATACCTTGTTAATATACATGGAACCCATTTCAAATCCCATGGTCTTATGCCATGTCTTAGAATCTAAACTTGTATTGGCCTCTTCATAAGAAGCTTGGTCATTTAGCAATATGCCTCCTTCCTGATTTATAAGATATCCATATCTTTCAGGTTTGGTGACATATCCTATTTGATCTTACGCAAGTCTTGTGCTATCGGAGCTAAGGATTTCACAACACTTTGTGATTTCTGTTCCAAGTCCATCCTTGACTTTTAAATGCTTTGTGATACTTGAATTTCTTCAAGTTCTACCATCCTTCCACTGATTCTTTAAGGGATGTACTCTTATTCAAGAATACAACATTCTAAGCAACAAGCCTTTTATTCTCAAATGGATTGTAGAATTGATAACCCTTAGCTTTCTTTGGGTATCTCACAGAAGATATTTATTTAATTTGGATCCGACCTTGTCAGAGTTGGATGCTCTATAGAAGCATCATAGTTCCAAATTATTAGTAAAGACATACTAGGTTTCTTCCTAGTCCATATCATATATGGTTTCTTTAAGAAAGTCTAAGATGGAACATGGTTAAGTATGAAAATTTTGTTAATAAAGAAACATTGAAGGAGTTAGAGATGTTTGATAATAATCAATAATCAAACTATGTCCAACAAGGTTTGACTTTTCCCCGTGGAGATGCTATTAAGGCATTCCATGAGAAATGAGTTAAGAGGTAATCTCTCACTCTATTAGATGGTTATCAAACTTATAACTCAAATTATTTGCTATCTTGATCTAATCAAGAGCTTTAATTGTCTTGTCAATTTAGTTTTTCACTTCATTATGAATTCTTTGAACTTTTCAAAGACTTTCTAACTTATGTTACATAAATCCATACTCATTGACTTTTCAATTAGTATGTTGAAGTATTGAAAAACATATCTAGTTATTGTTCCAATAGGCCCACATACATCGTTATGTATTAGATAATAGATTACTCATTTTTTTAATGAATGAGGTCTCAATTATCTCTTCAATAAATAAGATTTACATGTCTCCATTGATTCCAAAATCAAAAAGAGTCCATATAACCACATTAATGGTATTTAGAAAATGTGTTTCTTATCCATTTGCCTTAGAAGACAATACTATGTAAGTAAGGTTCAAAATCACTTATTTTAATCTACTTTGGCAGTTGTTATAAATGGGTGTTTTGAGATTTAGGATGTGGAATCCATTACTCAATTGTGCATCAACTTCTATTTGAAGAAATAAAGTTATTTTATAATAAGAAAAATATTTCTTGTCTAACAAGAAACAATATGCACAATGTCTAGTTCACTAACTAGCCCAATAGGTAAAGATCTTATCTTTATTGCAACAACTTTTGCTTAATTTTATTCAGATTTCTCCACCCTTAACAAGTGATCTACTTCCTTGATCTTTCAAAATTTGAGATCTACTACTAGTATCTGATACTAATGTTAGTGAATTAAAATAACTTGACTTCTATAACATGACCTGTAGTGGAAGTCTTACTTCCCTTTCTTTTGAACTCCTTCAAGTTCTTTAGACAAATTATTTCAATGTCTTATTTTGGCTAAAACTGGAAACAATTTCCTTTCTTGATCATCTTATAGACTTCCAGACTAACTTGGCCTTAATAAAGTCTGTATACGATCATATCGTATATCTCCCATATATTCATATTGCCTTTTATAGCTCAAAGTTTATGCAGACTCCATAGGGTATTCAAGACCCAACCATAGATGATATATAAGCCAAACATCACACACTGCCGCTTCATCTTTAATGAAGATAATTCTCAAGTCTCAATACCTATCTAGGCATTTTTTTTTAGATAAAGTGTCCTTCCAAAGGACAGATTGCAACAAAACAATATTTGGTATATCATGGTTATTCTAAAACAAATTACATGCAAATCTATCACTTCTATTTAAAACATATTTAAATTTTGGTCATTAAATAAATATGTTGTCTCCCACTATTTTGATTCAAAACAAATACCCTCACTGAATCATAAAAAAAAATCCCATTGGAAGATTTTTCTAGTGGGCCAAGATTTATATTTGGCCTAGTGTTGAGTCAGCTTTGGCTGATCGCCCAACCCTTGGTTATTTAGGTAGGAAACACATTTCCCATTGCATTTCATGCAACTCTTGGATGATTGAGTGGGTAACTCTTTACCCTTATTCATCTTATGAATTTAAGCTCAATCCTTACGCCTCTAAGTTATTTTCAATCCAATTGAAAAACTTAGTTAAGTTTAGGCCTAATAAAAACAATTTGGATATTACAATTATCCCATCGCGCCTTACTAATATAAATGATAGCACCCTGCTTTGGCAGGCCCACTATTTATTGACATTAGTCTCGACGAGTGTTATTTATTAGAAGGCGTTTAAACTTAATATTAACGCTTCTAGGTTCTTCAATCTGATTAAATTTACCTAGATAAGTCCAATAAAAATGGTTGGATAATCCAATTATCCATCATCCTTTACTAATATCAATAAACGCACCCTGCTTTGGCAGAACCTACACTTTATTGAAACTAGCATTGATGATTGTTGTTTATTAGAACGCGTTTTAGACTGTTCATACCTTTAGGCTTTTCCAATCCAATTGAAAAAAAGTCTATTTGAATAAAACTTAATAATACTTGGATAATCCAATTATCCAATCATGTCCTACTAAACATAAATAAAGGCACCCAACTATGATGTGACCTGCACTTTATTTATATCAAGTTAGACGTTATTACTTATTGGAAGGTATGATTGTCGGGCTTGAGGGATTTCAATTTCTTATTGTTCATTACTGACTTTCATTAAACGCTTTAATGCAAAATAAAACCCCAAAGCATGCAATCAAAATTGTGAGATGGTTATGGTCTTCCTAGAAAATAAAATAAAATAAAATAAACCTAAAGGAACTATGGTGTCTTGACTTCATGAAGTCCTACTTCTTGAAACCACCATCCTCCTAGAGTCACCACTCCTTTGTTCCTTTGAAGGTCATATCTATCACCACTCTAGGTTTCTTCTAGGTCTCCACCTTGTTGGCTTTTCCAAGATTACAATGTAATAAAGAAAACTCGTTTTACATACGAGTGAAGGGTTGAGAGAAGAAATTTAAGAATAGAGTAAGGCACAGCACGTAGGCTGTTTTTAAAATTAAATAAAAAAAATCTAAGACCATAACCATTCACCGCTGGACGTGTTAATTAATCAATTAATAGAGTAATCAATTGTATTTAAAATAAAATAAATTTTAAAACACATAATTAAACACGCGGGGTCATAAAAGAAAAACTACGCAAGGAAGGTTGGCGGCTCTGTTGACCGTTCAACAGACAGGGTCAAGGGGTGTTCCAACCCAAATATTTAGTAGTGTAATCAGGTTAGTTCCCAGGAAAGAGAGGTGGGTCCGGAGTGACCGCTTAAGTACCAAGTCTTTCCTAGCCAGAACGTCCCACTGACCATTAACAGCTTAAAATATTCGGTTATGATTTCAAACAATTTGAAATCTTTAATTTTGAAACGGCCAAGATTTAACTTTTAAACCTTATCTTTTGACCCTTATAATTATCCTAAAATAGGAATAGTCAAAGTTTAACTTTTAAACCTTATCTCTAGAGTCTCAACAATCATCCTAATTTTTAGGAACGATCAAGGTTTAAATTTTAGACCTTATCTCTAGAGTTCAAGATATTTTATTTCGAATCCTATTAAATTTGATAAAGATCTTATCTTTAATTTGTAACTTTTACAAATCCTATCAAATTTATTAAGGATTAAATATTTGATTTTAAAATTATTAAATTTAATAAAGATCTTATCTTCTATTTGTAACAATTACAAATCATATTAAATTTAATAAATATGAATCAATTTGTAACTCCTACAAATCACATTAATTTTAAAAAGATCACATATGATGCAAATCCTATTAAAATTAATAAGAATAAATTATTTAAATTTTTAACTCTTACAAATCACATTAATTTTAAAAGGATCACAAACAATGCAAATCCTATTAAAATTAATAAGAATAAATTATTTAAATTTATAACTCTTACAAACTTTAATTTTAACAAATAATTAAAAATTTGATTTGTAACTTTTACAAATCGAATTTAAAATATAATATTAAAATCAAATATTTTATTTGTAACATTTACAAATAAATAAAATACCATCACGGCTAGGTTTCAACTTTTGAATCTTAGTTTTCATTACGGCTAGGGTTTAACTCTTAAACTTTCTAAACACAATCTCACATGAACAATTCATATTAGAAAAGAGAAAGCATATAGACGTCATTGCATACAACCCTTGATTTCAATTTAATTAAATAAACATAAAACATGCCTTATAATTAGAACACATATAAAACAATCACCATTGCAACATACAACATGTTCATATAATAAAGCACATCCTAAAAACATGTTCTTTAATTAAAATGTTGAGAAAAGAAATCAATATACAGAAAGCAAAATATATTGATATTAGCTTTCAAAAGGTGCAACCTTTGCAACATATCTCATAAAAATGCAACCTTTACATAATATCTCATTAAAAATGCAACCTTTGCAACATATCTAATAAAAGATGCAACCTTTGCAAAAGGATTCAACCTTTACAATTTTTTTCATAAAAGAAATTTTAAATTTATTTTTACATGTTCTTTAAACAAATGTTTGCCCAAAACACGGTTTTGCAACCTGGCTCTGATACCACTGTTAGGAATCCCTAGTGTATGAGCAGCGGAAATACAAGGATTCCCATAGGATTTGCAAAGCGCCGTGTTTCAAAGCATAAGACAGACAAACATAAAAATTGCGTTTTAGGATTACCTCTTGAAGAATATCAAAGCAATCGTAGCCTCGTCCTTTAGGAGTCCACACGAGTACTCCCACCAGAAATGCTACACCTTCCAAATGCTAGTTTGACGGCGTGTAGCTTTTGCAACTTTTGCGTATTTTTGTGTCTCTTTAGGGTCGCCGCCTATGAGCATCTTATGCTCTATTTATAGGCTTAGGTTTGACCTAATTTGCTCTCTAAAGAGTGGGCTCCTTACTCATTCTAAATGAGTTAGGCCCAATAGTCTTATTTTAGTCCAACTAAAATAAAAAGCTATTTTCTGATGGGCTTACTCTATGTGTGTGACCCTATAGGTAAAATACTCGGTTATATTAATAATAAACTATTTTATTATTAATATAAAATAAGAGCGGCATCTAGCAATGCATCATTATGTCCGAATATTATTTATTAACAACATAACCTATAAGTGATAATTATTTTATATGTTTGTTCTTTTTGTCACGATATCCTAATTGGGCCCAAGGCATGGTCGTGTCATCCTTGTACGGTCCAATTTATTTTACTTGATACCGGAGTAGACTTTATCCGAATAAATATCCAATATTTATTCTTTCTAGCATGGCCATGCATTTCCTTAGTCTCACTCCATCAAGTGGCCTATAGATATCACTCCTGTCACATAGGAGAGACAAATCCCATCTACATCACTCACATCCCTCTGCATAATTTGTACATTGCCTAACCACAACCTTTATAGTCCTCTTATTACAGAAGACGTTTGATTGTATTAAAACAATAAACTCCTTATGTAGGAATCGTAGTGACTTCAGGTCAAAGGACTACATATACCATTATCACATTGAGAATCGTTTATGACATTCATGTAACGATCCATGCAACGTTCTCATGGTGGGTCTGTCTAGTGCATCATTACTCTTAATATGTACCCGTGTGAAGACTTGATATCATTTATATCCATGATCTGTGAGATCAGATCATCAGTATACTCACACACTAGTCTTAATGTATTTACATGTCCCCACGTAAATACTTGACTAGGGACATTTTAGGAATAACTCTCATATGACCTATTACTCCAAGGATAAATAAAGGTTGTTAAACTATTTAACAAAAAATGATTTATTCAAAATGATGCAAACCTATATAGGCTTTTAGTGCATATTTCCAACATCTATGACTTTACGTCGGCCTTGACGCTTTTGCTGAGGCATGTCATCTCTATGAGCTATGTCATCAGTCATTGCACCTTTTTATTTCTCTGCAGCAGAGAACTTCCTAACCAGATTACGGCTATTGTCATCCCCGTCGTCTGGATCTCTTTCTCTTTTCTCATTCCGGTCTACCCTGTCAAAGGATTTTTCTTTGAACAAGTATTGCTTTAGTTTGCTTCTCTAATTAACGTTTCGACTGTGTTTTTTAGAGCTTGGCATTCATCGGTGGAATGACCTGTCTATTCATGAAAATCGCAGTACTTACGGGGATTCCCTGGACTTTTCACAGGGGCCGGCCTCCTAATGCCATAGATACTGAATGCTGGCCATCCTACCTCTCTCAAAATCTGAGATGGTCTGGCTGTCAGAGGTGCATAATGGCTAAAGGAATTAACACGTCTCTCTTGATGTTGAGGAGAGGAGTTGTTAATTTTGGGGTTGTTGAACGGCCTCTCCATGTGTTCTGACCTCATCTTCTCCTTATCTCTCCGCGGTTGTGAAGGTGGTACTGGTGGTTTTTTCTTTGCAGCCATAGCCTCTAAATGCATCTCTATACCCACATATTTCGAGGCTTTCTTCCTGAACTCCTCAAATGTTGTTGGCGGGCTTTTTGCTAGTGAGAGAGCGAAGGCTGATCCTGGCTGCAATGCCTCGATAACGATATGCAGCTTAATTGACTCTGTAAGGTTAGGAACCAGAGATGCTTCCTTGTAAAACCTCTTCAGGAAATCTTTTAAAGTTTTATTCTCGCCCTGCTTGATTTGGGCTAAAGTATGAGATGTCTTGGGAACATCTCTAGAGATGACAAAGTGAGTTTCGAAGACAGCTGCCATTTCAGCCCAGGAATCTATTGATCCTGAAGGTAAACCTTTGAACCAGCTAAGGGCCTCTTCTGACAATGTTCGTGGGAACATCCGACACATAACATCTTCGTCAACCCCTAAGTATATGGCTTCAAACACGTAAGCATCAAGATGCTTAGTAGGATCAGTCTCACCATTATATTTTCCAATGGAGAGTGGCTGAGTGGTTTGCAGATGCTTAGGGATGTGTATGCTTATAAGCCTTCTTGAAAAAGGAACTTTGAGCTTGTAAGTTACCGGGGATGCTGTTATTAGCTCCCTCCTCCCTTTAGCAGCTCTATCATCAGAATCGTGGGTCTGTTCTCTCCCCTCAAACGTGGGGATGTTTGAGTATTGGAGGGTTGTGGATTTTTCTCCTTCGGCTGTATAGGGAGTGTCTCTTGTGCGAGATGACTCCTTGTCCTCACTCTGCCTTCTTTCTCTTCGTAACTCTGCGAGTTCTTTTTAGAGTTGACTGATCAACTCATCTCGAGGATCGGGGCTAGACACTGGTACCACCTTCTTTGAGCTGCCCCTTTGAGATTCAAAATTAAGCTTCATGAAGGCGTTGGTGTTGGTTCTGCCTTCAGGTTGATTTTCCATAAAGTTATGTGCTTCGCCTTCCATGGATAATTACTGTTCTTTCGTAGGATGTGGGAATAACTTTATCGGGTCCCATCGGGCGTGCCAATGATCTATCCTAAACCCGGGTCAAGAGATCCGGTGTCGACGCAATCATAAATAATGAGAGGATCACGTCTCCGAAGACCAGTTATTTAAGTATCCGGTCTATATATCTAATGTCTCTGTGCAAGAGAGCGGTCTAAGCGTCTTGGAGGTCCTTCACACCGTCCTCACGCGTTGATGTGGGTGAAAGGTGGTGTCACCTGCGAAGATTCTACGACGCTCAAGTCAGTGATAATATTCCAAGTGAGGAATCTATTTTTGACTATAATTATGAGTTGAAAAAAATCAAAGATCCCCCCTTCATTGATGAAGAGAGTTCATATACCTAGTTGGCTCAATATACGAGGACTTGTTAGTGGGGAACCACTAACCTCCAATAATATTATAAATTATTATTTTATTATGCATTTGCCAGTATGATTGAGTCAAGTGGCTATTTTATATTGAGCGTAGGAAGTATGGGCTGGACTTAGGGGACAAGTTGATTATTCCCGTGAGCATATTTTGGCTCGTAGAATGGGGAATGGAATCTTTATCCTTGTCCCTGTTGCAATGCCCTTTGTCTTCTGTATGGTGACGTGTATGTTATCCGGTGTGCATGGTGTTATCCTGGATAACCAGTATAGAGGAACGCCTGATACGGAATTAGAGTCCGGATGTATACCGATGACATCGGTTACACGTTGGCAAACAGTTAAAGACGTTGATATATGCCTTGTAGAACGGATACCGGTATCGAGACCGGATCAGATTTGGAATTTTCGGTCTTCATGAAAATTATAAATAACGGAATTATTGAAACATAAAACTTGGTCTCATTCAAAAATTATTTTTATACCATGAGTTATAGTTAATTTGCTAAAGATTGTCAAACCAGGAAATTTTCCAAAATTGGTGATAATGATAATTGTTAACCTATTGACTATTTTATGATTCTGTGATGTTTCGTTTGGAATTAAAATTTTTGGTCTTCATGTTGTAGATAATTTTGTTATGGAACTACAGAAAGTTGAATTACTTAAAAAGGATTTGATTTGCTCACGTTATGGCCTTTTTATTAATGTATGTTGCTATTGTAAATTTTTGAAATTTACCTATGATGGTTATTATGGATGAAAATGATATTTTCCATATGGGTAATGATTTATTTATGAATTATTGAAGGATTATTGATTATTATGGATGTTATTGAGTGTCCTATGAATGAGTGTCCTATGAATGTCATACAGTATGTATATCTTTGTGATGAATAATTATGAATGACTAAATTAATGTATACATGAATGCCTTTTGGTTTATTGAAATATGTTGTTGAACTGTAAATCCATGATTTTGAGAATTGATATATGTGATGTGTCCTTTGAGGACTTATGGCTTTCAAGTGATTACAGAAGTATTGATATCATGGTATGTTAAATTGACAAAGAGAATTAAAGGCATTCATGCGTCATAAGCATTTGGACGCACCATGTAATTTAAGGGTTCCATGATTGCCGGCCCTGGTGGGGGGTTACTCTATGATGAGTTAAAACCTTATTTTCTTTGAGCGCCATGAAGGGTAGGGATTTATGGTTTATGCTAAGTCCTACTTGTGTGCTTCGGTACTTAAACGCCATGAAGGGTAGGGATTCATGGTATATACTAAGTCCTACTTGTGTACTTTGGTACTTTAGCGCTACGAAGGGTACAGATTCGTGACATTATGCTAAGTCCTACTTGTGTCTCTATGAGACTTTTTACTGCAGTATTCCCACTAAATCAAAATGGATCCAGCATGACATCATTTGGCTAAATTAAAGATTATTAAATGTAAATGACCTTGTTTGGCATATTCATCATATCATAATTGTTTGTTGATTGTGTTTGTGTAATTTTACTTAATTTATATTTATTCTATATTTTATCTCACTCTTACATTATTTTTAAAATGCATGCTTCACAGAATGACGAGTGGTGCAATTAACGAAGCTTTTATGTTTTATTGCTTGGACTTTGGCTTCATTTGAGTTTTAATGTGTTGTAATAATATTATATACCTCGTACTACAATCTTATCTATCATTTCCGCTATATAAATGTATTATGTTTTATTCGTTCATGACTAGTATGCATGATAATATTCCGCATTTATCAATTTTTACGTGACCTCAAAATTTAAATTATGAATTTCAAAATGATTCTTTAAACGCAAAAAAAATCTATTTCAAAAATTTGGGTTAATTAATTTGAATTTGTAATTTGGGTTTTGGGTGTCACAACTGAAGTGGTATCAGAGCGTTTTCAAAAAAAAAAATTCAGGGCCAATTGCTATGACATGTATTTTTTTTTCTTTGATACACTACATGAATTGTTTGGTTACTTGTTTGATAATATGTTAAGTATGTACTATATGACTTGTTGCCTAACTGATAAATTGTAGAGTACTTATAGTTGTGTTATAATCTTGTAATTGTATACAATATACTTTCCCTTAGAATTAGTATAAACTAAACTACGAATGTAGGATGGCAAAAAAAATAACGACGCTATGGCAGCCACTTTCAACCGCTTGGCCGAGGTCTTGGAGAGGCAAAATCAACAAAGAAATATTGGTGGACTTCATGGATTGGATCACTTCTTGAAAAGGAAGCCATCACAATTTAAAGGAGGCTATAATCCAGAGGTAGCATACCTATGGATTAAGGAAATGGAATGTATTTTCTGATCTTTATCCTGCACAGAATTCGAAAAGGTGGAGTATGCCATCTACATGATGATTGAGGAAGCAGAGAACTGGTGGATCCATGCCAGGATTCATATGACTGAGACCAACAGACCATTGGATTGGGCTAACTTTAGAGACTATTTTCTGGAGAAATATTTTCCAGCAACTGTGAAAAGCCAAAAAGAGCTAGAATTCATAGAGCTGAAACAAGGCTCAATGTCTGTTGGTGAGTATGCTGCTAAATTTGAAGAGTTATCCCTCTTTTACCCTCCTTTCCAACAGGAAGGTGCTGACGCCTCAAAGTACGTCAAGTTCGAGAATGGTTTGAATCCTGAAATCAAAGAGGCTATCTATTATTAAGAAATTAGGAGCTTCTCAATCCTAATCAATAAATGCTGAATTTTTAAAGAAAACCACCAAGCCAGATTGGCTCAAGAGAAGATCAATAGACAATTGAGACCTCAGTCAGTTACCTTCAAAAGGAAAGGATCGTTCCATCCAAATCGTTTCAAGGGAGGATCATCATCATCTTCTGAGAGACGTAACAATCATGTGAATATAAAGTGTTATAAGTGTGGAGGTAATCACCATATACGTGACTGCAACAGACACCTAGAAGATGTCACTTGCTTTCAATGTAATCAGAAAAGTCACATCAGCCCAAATTGTCCACAGAACCGTCAAATCAACAACAACAATAACAACAATAACACCATGAATAATCAAACAGGTTCTAGTTATCAGGGAGGCCATGGAAGAAACACGCGTGCTGTTCAACCTCTAAGACAGAATGGGGAGTCAGCAGATAAAAGATTACAACTAATAATAGGAAGAGTCTTTGTCATCAACGGTTCAGAGGCAGACCAAGAAGACGACCTTGTGCAAAGTAAGTGTGAGATCAATGGTACCATTTTATCTATATTGTTTGATTCTGGTGTTACACATTCTTTTATTTCTGAGGAGTGTGTTAGATGTCTTCAATTACCTGTAAAGTCTATGATGTATGACCTGACTGTTTCCACTCCCACCGGTACACAACTTAGGACTACTAAGGTGTGTAACGATTGTTCTGTGCTCGTAGAAGATAGAAACTTTCTTGTCAATCTTGTTTGTTTACCTTTGAAGGATCTAGAAGTAATTCTAGGGATAAACTGGTTATCAGCGAATCGTGTCTTGGTGGACTGTCATAACAAGACCGTGATATTTCCATCAGAAGGAAACACTATTTCTAACAATCCCAAGATCTTTGCTTTAAAAGGAGAAATCCAATTATTTGCCTTGTTTGCTCTTTCCAAAGGAGGTGGTGAATCTAAAACAATTGAGATACCAATTGTCTTTGAATTCCCTAAAGTATTTCCAAAAAATGTCTCAAGTTTACCTCCAGAACGTGAAATAGAATTCTTAATTGACTTAATTCTAGGAGCAGAACCAGTGTCTAAGGCTCCATATCGTATGTCATCTATTGAACTGGCAGAATTGAAAAAGCAAATTGAAGAGTTGTTGGAGAAGCATTTTATCAGGCCCAGTGTGTTGCCATGGGGAGCGCTAGTATTGCTCATCAAGAAGAAAGATTGAAGCATGAGATTATGTGTAGATTATCGTCAGTTGAATAAATTAACAGTGAAGAATAAATATCCTTTTCCCAGAATTGATGATCTAATAGACCAATTGACAGGTGCTACAGTATTTTCCAAGATTGATCTATGATCGGGTTATCATCAGATTCGTGTCAAGTCTGAGGATGTTCCAAAGACAGCCTTTAGAATACGCTATGGTCATTACGAGTATCTGGTGATGCCTTTCGGAGTGATAAATGCCCCAGCTGTATTCATGGATTACATAAATCGAGTGTTTCATCCATACTTGGATCAGTTTGTTATTATCTTCATTGATGACATTCTGATTTATTCTAAGACTTGGGAGGAGCATGAAAAACATCTTCAAGTGGTATTGCAGATTCTAAAAGAGAAGCAGTTGTATGCTAAGTTATCAAAATGTGATTTTTGGTTGAAAGAAGTAAAGTTCCTAGGCCATGTGATCTCAAGCGAAGGAGTGTCTATGGATCCTTCTAAAATAGAAGCTGTAACAAACTGGGAGAGACCTAATTCAGTTACTGAGATACGAAGCTTCTTAGGATTAGCTGGTTATTACTGGAGATTCATTGAGGGGTTTTCTTGAATTGCCTTATCGATGACTCGTCTGACTCGGAAAAATCAACCTTTTGCTTGGACGCCAGAATATGAGAAAAGTTTCCAGGAACTAAAATCGCTAAAATCGAAGCTTACATCTGCTCCAGTCTTAACTTTACCTAATCCACAAGAAGACTTTATGATTTATTGTGATGCTTCTAAGATGGGTTTAGGTTGTGTTTTGATACAGCAACAAAAGGTGATTGCCTATGCTTCTAGGCAGCTGAGGTCGCATGAAATGAACTATTTGACGCATGATCTAGAATTGGCAGCGGTGGTATTCGCTTTGAAAATCTGGAGACACAATTCGTATAGAGTCAAGTTTGAGGTGTTCAGTGACCATAAGAGCTTAAACTATTTGTTCGATCAGAAGGAATTAAACATGAGGCAGCGAAGGTGGATGGAGTTTCTTAAAGATTATGATTTTGATTTAAAGTTCCATCCAGGAAAAGCAAATGTGGTAGCAGATTCACTTAGCAGGAAATCCATTTATATAGCATCTTTAATGGTAAAAGAGATGGAAATGATAGAACAGTTCAGAGATATGAACTTGGGTGTGGAGATGAAATCTTCAAGAAGTATGACCTTGGGAACTTTAAAGATCACCAATGATTTTCTGAAGCTGATAGGTGAGAGGCACAAAAAAAAAGACTTGCAATTACAAGAATTGAGAGAGACTCGGGCGAATGGAAAGGATGTGGGATTACAAGAAGGATCAGATGGAATTTGGAGGATTAGAAGTAGAATTTGTGTACTAGATAATGTTGATCTAAGAAGGAAAATCCTAGAAAAAGCACATAAAAGTATGTTGAGCATTCATCCTGGATCAACTAAGATGTATCAAGACCTGAAGAAAAGTTTTTGGTGGCCAAGGATAAAGAAAAAAATAGCTGAATATGTGTCTTCATGTCCGATATATCAAAAAGCCAAGGTGGAACACCAGAAGCCATCTGGTGAACTGCAACCATTGGAGATTCCTGTCTGGAAATGGGATGACATTACGATGGACTTTGTGTTAGGATTGCCAAGAACACGTTCAGGAAATGAAGCAATTTGGGTTATTGTAGATAGATTGACTAAGTCTGCTTACTTTCTCCCAATGAATATGAAGAATTCTCTAAAAAAGTTGGCATAATTATATGTGAAAGAGATCGTGAGACTACATGGTGTACCATCCAGTATTGTGTCAGATAGAGATCCGAGGTTCACTTTCAAATTCTGGGGAAGCTTGCATCAGGAGTTGGGTTCAAGACTTCGATTAAGTTCATCTTATCATCCTTAAACAGATGGACAGTCAGAACATACCATACAAAGTTTAGAAGACTTACTGCGATCTTGTGTGCTCGAGCATGGTGGTAGTTGGGAGTAGTTTCTTCCACTAATTGAATTCACGTATAACAATAGCTACCATAGCAATATTGGTATGGCTCCATTTGAAGCATTATATAGAAGAAAGTGTCGAATACCCCTTTGTTGATTAGAAACTGGTGAAAGTCTGGCGTTAGGCCCTGAAATTGTGCAATAGACTACTAAAAAAATAGAAATAATCAGAGAGAAGATGAAGGCATCCTAAGATAGACAAAAGCACTATTACGATAAAAGGAGGAAACCACTTGAGTTCTAAGTTAGTGATCATGTGTTTTTGAAGGTTTCGCCTCACAAGGGCATTGGTCGAGCATTAAAAAGTAAAAAGTTAAGCCCAAGGTTCATTGGACCATATGAAATTCTAAAGAGGATTGGCTCGGTGGCTTATCAAATTGCACTTCCTCCTTATCTTGCAAATTTGCACAATATGTTCCATGTATCACAATTGAGGAAGTATGTACAGGATTCTGCTCATGTGATTGCTACTGATGATGTTGAGGTCAGAGAGAATTTGACCATTCTTGTAGAACCTAGGCAGATTATGGAAAGGTTGATTAAACGCCTGAGAACTAAGGATGTACCATTAGTGAAGGTGACATGGAAACAAGGAAATGGTGTAACTTTAACTTGGGAGCACGAAGATGCTATAAGGACGCAATACCCAGAATTATTTCACTGAGGGATATGTTGTATTAAATTTCGAGGATGAAATTTTTATTAGGGTGGGAGAATTGTAACATCCCAAAAATTTCATTCTTATGTATAATCATTTTGATTTAGACCATCAATGATATTATTCATTTTATCTCAACTTTCTACATAAATTTTGGTTAGGACAATATCTTTAATTTAATCTTTTACCATGGTAAATAATTTTAACTTTATACCTTAGGTAAAAGTTAATCAACTAACATATTACTTATTTCCTTAGTTATTAATTTCTTGGGCTTTTCCAATTACTCTCATCAAATTACCACATACTCCACCTAAAATGCGTCATTTTGTACACATTTTAATTGCTAGTTAGAGTCCAACTTTGGAATGTGGTCAACTACAAAGTTGTTCCTCTTTTTCTTAGCTTTCCAACAAGGCCAAATTTGTTAAATCCATTAAGATGTGATAGAGATGTGCCCAAAATACCGAAACTGTTTCAGAATTGGTATTTTACTTCAATCATATCATTTGTACATATTTTAATGCCTAGTTAGAGTTCGAATTTGAAAACGTGGTAAACTAAAAAGTTGTTTCTCATTGTCTTAGCTTTCCAACAAGACCAAATTTATTAAGTTCTATTAATATATGAGAGAGATATGCCCAAAATACCAAAATAGTGTCAGAATTAATATTTACTTCAATAATACAAGCTACATTATGTAGGCTACGAAAATGGTCAACAATCCAGCCCATTTTTCTCACCTAAAATCTCTATTATCATCATAATTAATGTACCTAACATCTCACTATAATCCCATTATGAAAAGCTTATCCCCCACTTGTCATTTGCATGATTAAACCAACACTACATCTTGCTCCCAAGTCTGAATTCTTAGAACAAGTTGAAGTTAGTGAAGTCTCTCTCTCATTTTCTTTCATTTTCTCCATCAAAGTCCATCTTGATCTTAAGCTAGGACAATAAGAGAACACTTTCAACCATTCTAGGATCCTCCATCAAGGTAAGAGGGGATAGGGTTGTGAATAAATATGGAATGGATAGAATTGTATGCTATTCTAGAATTTCCAGGTTTATTTCTGTAACTTGTTAGTTAATTTTGAAGCTGAAAACATGTGAATTTGAATTTTACTTCTTCATAAAAGTTTTAGATCTATGTGTTATATGAATTTTGAGCTTTGAATGACATGATTTGGATGTCTGTAGCTCGAGTTATTGCAAAATTGCTAAAGTATGTCTGTTCTAGAATATGTATCTTCTATTTTGTGTAAATATTGAAATTCTTGGGAATTATAAATACATATTTAGAATTTTATGTCTTCATAAAAGTTGTAGATATTTATGTTATGAATCTATAGAAAGAGGTTTAAAGTTAAGAGGATAATTGTAACTCTAGTTATACCTTAAATACAGAAGTATGTTCATGCTGAAAACCTGTTGACGTGATTCACTATTTATATTTTTAAAACAGAGAATTTTGTGATGAGAATCAGTGTTTAGTGTCTTCATAAAAGTTTTAGATATTTGTGTTATGAGTAATTTAGAATTTGTCTCATGCCAAAATTATTTTTGTATCTCCAAAAACATTCATTTTACCAACACATGTACGTTTTGTTATTTTCTTTGAGATAGTTTAGTATACTATGAATTTGTGATATTTCTGTTTAGATTTGGAATTTTTAGTCTTTATGAAAATTATAGATGATGGAATTATTGAAACACAAAACTTGATCTCATTCAAAAATTATTTTTATACCATGAGTTATAGTTAATTTGCTAAAGATTGTCAAACCAGGAAATTTTCCAGAAATTGGTGATAATGATAATTGTTAACCTATTGACTATTTTGTGATTATGTGATGTTTTTGGAATTTTTGGTCTTCATGAATGTTGTAGATAATTTTGTTATGGAACTACAGAAAGCCAAATTACTTAAAAAGGATTTGATTTGCTCACGTTATGGCATTTTTACTAATGTATGTTGCTGTTGTAAATTTTTGAAATTTACCTATGATTGTTATTATGGATAAAAATGATATTTTTTATATGGGTAATGATTTATTTATGAATTATTAAAGGATTATTGATTATTATGGATGTTATTGAGTGTCCTATGAATGTCATATAGTATGTATATCTTTGCACTACAACAAAACTAGTGTTTAGCGGCGGTTATTTTGGAAATTAGCGGTCGTTTAAACCGCCATTAAATGACATCTGCGGCAGTTCTAAAACCGCTGCTAAATGCTCCGCCGCTAGGCATTTAGCGGCGGTTTATTTTAACCGCTGGAATAACCGCCACTAATAGTTTAACTACAGGGAAAATGATGTTATCTGCGATTACAACCGTTGCAAAAAATAAAGGCCATTTAAATGTTTCAATTTAAAAAAAAACATTTTCCTTAATTATAACAAATTATTTTTATATCCATTAATTTTTAAAAGTCAGATTTTACCTTAATTATAATATTATTTTTTATATCCATTAATTTTTTATATCCATTAATGTCTTAGACATTTATATTTAATAAATTTTAATATACAAATTAATTTGACTATCAATATATAAATAGGATAAGTTAAATTTTTAAAAATATAACTACAAGATCAATATATAGTCAATAGCAATTATATTAATAACAAGTCAATAGGTCTTAACCCAATTACAAGTAATTAATATACTGTGTAAGTTATACATCTATAAATCAATAAACTCATCTATTTATATACACAATATGTAACATAAAGTAACTAAAGTTGATGACTAGCTGAGGAAGACCAACTGAGTTTATCTATTTATTTCTTCAATCCCTGAATGGTGGACTTTAGATCCTACATTTCTTTCAGATATTTGGGCTTCACTTTCCAGTATTTGTTTGACCTCTCATTAAATATTCATACACTAGAACCCTTTGTTCTTCTTCACAGCAGTATCCTATCAGCTTCACCAGGTGTGGGTGCCTAAGTTCTAAAAAGACAACTTCAATCTATTACAAAACCAAAGCAGGGTCAGAACTCATAACTATATACTTGCTACACTTTAAAAAATAAAATATAACTTGTAATTATAGAACTCGTGACTTATAAATAAACTTTAATTAGATACAAATTTTACTAAAAGATATTTACTTAAATTAAGAGCTTAATAGAAACATTTAAAAATAATTTATACTTATTCTAATTTAATTCTGACTTAATTATATATTTCAAAAAATACAATAAGTTATTTTGATTTCTCGACATGTTTTATGATTAAATTATACCATAAACTCTAATATAAAAATAATTTATTTCATAAAAGTTTTAATTAAATTATATACCCTAAATTTTAAACACAAGATTTGACATGTTTTTTTTATCCTTTGAAATAGTAGTAGTAATGGAATTTGACTTTATTCACTAAAAACTTATTATAAAAGAGTTTACAATAAGCAATTTAATTCAATAAACATAAATCGACAGTTATTTTACAATGAGCTAGAAAATTGTATTAAAATAATGCAACATTGATAACTTAACCAATTAACTTGTAACTAAATATCTCAAAAAGCAATCACTATTCTGTAGATCTTGGGTCATGTTTACACACCTGCAGTTAGGGAAACAGGAAAATAACTTTAGGCCTTCAAAAGAGGGTATAAGAAATTTTGATCACCTAGCATGATTTGTTCTTTTCATATCCTCTAGAAGCATATCAGTACAGCTACTTGATAAAAAGTTAACAACACTCACATAATGAACGTGGATAGTGGATACAGATGTAATTGTTACATGCACATGATAAAAAGTTAACACAAAAATAAACAAGTTCTGCAGAGACTATAAGAAACCATCTTGTTTGAGTTGCTCTATTGGGAAGTATTCATATTATTGTCTTACCATTAACACTATCTTGGTTTGATGTTATTATTTGTTCACCATTACAAGATACTTTGGCACCACTTTCTGTAACAAAGTCTGAATTCCTTTCATTTTAAAGTAATGTAGAGAAGGTAAAATATGCACTAAGAATCCATATTCAATGGGTATTATTAGCTAATTCAAATCTTAAATAATAAAATGGTATTTCATATATATTGACATAATTCAAAAGGTATTATTATGTTAAAATATCTACGCCAATCAGAGTTATAGTTCGAGCATTTGTTCAGAGACTATACTTCTGAAGTACAACAAAAAATAAGAAAAGACAAATAATCTAATTAATTATCATGTTATCAGTTATGTCATATTTTATTATAGCAGTAATACAAGCCAAGGTCACCATAATACAAGTATCTCAACATTAAAATTTAAAACATTAACATCAAAGTATATACCTACTTGACAAGTTCTAGGTTTGTCCTGTAATGAAAGAAGCTGCTGGTAAGCAGAGGAATGCCACCAATGAAGACACCTCCCCTACCTCTCCAATCCGTCCAAGAGGGATTCTTGAAATAAAACAGTCAAGAACCACACCTTTAAAATACTGCAAGGAAATGCTTAATTAAATAAAGGTAAACCAATGATACAATACAAGTGTTTCACAATGACAAATGCAACAGAAAATTACATTATCACCCGTAGGGGTTTTGATTGGTACAGTTTTTCAAGCAAAACAGATCCATATATACCTTTTGTTGCACTATAATGGGACAGATCCTACATTTAATGGTATAACACCAGCAATAGAGGATATGAAAATGATGTTTCCAGCTTCTGAAGCCTTTAGCAGAGGATGCACAAGTTGGCATATGTGGTAAGCAGATTCAACGTTGGTATTAAACAGAAATTTTAAATCTTCCCCTGTGAAATCCAGGACTTGTTTGTCTATGTTTGTTCCCACCTTATTCACCTAAATCAGTATAAGCAAAAGTAAGCCTAATATGACAAAATTCAAAACGTTAACAGAAAAATATAAATATATTTCTAACTAAAAAAATTCCTTAATCTTAACAACTTATAGTTCCCTGCAAATCATTAATAAAATGTTGGAGAATATATTATTATGAAATGATAATCTAATTTAACTCAAGAATTATATAAGACTTATTTAACTTAACATTTTAAAGTTGTAAGTCAAATTTTGATAAGAAGTTAATTATATATATTCCTAACTCTTCTTTTAACATCTTTTACATATATATCTTGTCAACTCACGACATTGAAAGGAAGGACTTACAAGGATATTAAGTTTTCCATTAAACTCAGAGGAAACGGTAGCTATGAGCTTCTCTCTCTCCAGAGGAGATACGATGTCACAGATAGAACCAGTAGCCTTATATCCTTTTAAGGCCCATTCATGTAAAGATTCATTCAGTTGAGTTTGATTCCTAGAGCAAGTATGTATCGTGAGCCAACTCCTCCACGATAGCATATCTATTTAGAGTAAATATCATAAAAACATAAAATAGTTGAGTGATATGCTTGATAAAGTGGGTTTTCATTCAAAATTAAGTTTCTATATATGTAATAAGAAAAAAAAGATGGAAAAGGTAGTAACTCAATTCCTTTGGATCCACCAATGACCAAAGTTGTCATCCCCTGCAAAGACCATTTGTTACCTATATTTGTCCTTGTTTTAGCCATTCGTTTCTGTCTGTAAAATATCTGATACTTGACACTTCTTCTAACATCTAAGGTATCTATTTACAGGCTAAATAATGTCTTTGTTTCCCTTTCTTTTCCTGTAAAAACTAATGAATCAAAAGCAAAGAGTGGAGACATGAGAAGAGATCTCATCCAATCTCCTCTCCTGAGAATCAAATCAAATTTAATAAATGATAAATCATATCCAGCAATAGAGAAGAAAAAATGCTAACCAAATTCAAAACCAAGAGCAACAGGGTAAAGGGCCTTACCTTCCACCCCAAGCACCCATGGATCCTTGTAAGTCCCCACAGCGGAGTCATCCAGCTGTGCGACTACTGCGTCAGAACTCTGACCGACCACTTTGACGAGCACGAGGGCACTGTCCGAGGCATCCACTTTCAAAAATCCCAGCCCTTCTTCATCTCCAGCGGTAGCGACAACTACAAGATCGAGGTGTGGAACCATAAGCTCCATTCTCACTCACAGAAGGCACACACGTAAGGGAGGGACAACAACACGGTGGTCGGAGACAGAACTCGAAAGTAGAATGAAGAGGGAAAAGAGTAACTAGGAGGGAAGACAAAAGGTGGTCTCTTGACAATTAGGGATTTCACAAGAGAAAGAGGGGAAAGTGAAAAGTGAAAAGCGGGGAAGGGAAAAGTGAAAAGAAAAAAGAGGCGCTTGAGCATAGCATATGCATTTTAATTGGATTTAGCAGTGGTTCAGAAAAAACACTGGCCCAACCACGTCTATCTCTTATATATTTACGGCGGTTATAAAAAACCGCCACTGGAACCGCCGGGACATTATCAACGACGGCGGTTACAATAAAACCGCCGCTATATGCCCGCAGCTAAATTCCCTTTTCCTTGTAGTGTTATGATGAATAATTGTGAATGACTAAATTAATGTATACATGAATGCCTTTTGGTTTATTGAGATATGTTGTTAAACTGTAAATCCATGATTTTGAGAATTGATATATGTGATATGTCCTTTGAGGACTTGTGGCTTTCAAGTGATTACGGAAGTATTGATATCATGATATGTTAAATTGACAAAGAGAATTAAAGGCATTCATGCATCATAAGCATTTGGACGCACCATGGAATTTAAGGGTTCCATGATTGTCGGCCCTTGTGGGGGGTTACTCTATGATGAGTTAAAACCTTATTTTCGTTGAGCGCCATGAAGGGTAGGGATTCATGGTTTATGCTAAGTCTTACTTGTGTACTTCGGTACTTAAACGCCATGAAGGGTAGGGATTCATGGTATATACTAAGTCCTACTTGTGTACTTTGGTACTTGAGCGCTACGAAGGGTAGGGATTCGTGGCATTATGCTAAGTCCTACTTGTGTCTTTATGAGACTTTTTACTGTAGTATTCCCACTAAATCAAAATGGATCCAGCATGACATCATTTGGCTAAATTAAATATTATTGAATGTAAATGACCTTGTTTGGCATATTCATCATATCATAATTGTTTGTTGATTGTGTTTGTGCAATTTTACTTATTTTATATTTATTCTATATTTTATCTCACTCTTACATTATTTTTACAATGCATTCTTCACAGAATGACGAGTGGTGCAATTAATGAAGCTTTTATGTTTTATTGCTTGGACTTTGACTTCATTTGAGTTTTAATGTGTTGTAATAATATTATTTACCTCGTACTATAATTTTATCTATCGTTTCCGCTATATAAATGTATTATGTTTTATTCGTTCACGACTAGTATGCATGATAATATTCCGCATTTATCAATTTTTACGTAACCTCAGAATTTAAATTATGGATTTCAAAATGATTCTTTAAACGCAAAAAAAAATATATTTCAAAAATTTGGGTTAATTAATTGGAATTTGTAATTTGGGTTTTGGGTGTCACAACAATCGCTGATATGGCCGCTAAATAGCGACGAGGTGTTGTCCGTCACAAATTCTTGGTAACTGTCAGGGGTTTTTCTAGTGGTGATTAACTTTTCGACTGACATTTGGGTTGATAACAAAAATAGGCTCCAAAAGGTGATGGATGATGTCTATAATAGCTTAGTCTATTGTTTGGAATTAGTAATTCAGAGAGTATTAGCTCAAAATTGAAGACTTCCAAATATCAAATTGGAACTCTAAGGCTCAATTCTAATTTCAAACTCCAATTCCTTCATCTTACTATACACTTAATTCTTTTGGTCTGATTAACAGAAACAGACCGGCATTCTATGTATTGCATGACGTCCTGAAGATCTAAACGATTAGCAGGCTAAGTACAACCTAAGTCTTTATAACGCAACATTCAAAGTAGTACAACCTTGACAGGGATAGTATCTATATTGCTACCGTAAGTTTCATACAAAAGGCGGAGAAAAATAATATAACAATAAAGATAAAAGCCAGATTTTATTCATATGGTATGAAGTTAAAAACCAGATCCCATCACGATACAAGGCTATCTGTATTGATTAAACCATAAAAGAGGCAAATAGAGATTTGAATTTATTAAAACAGAGGATAGTCATAAGGGAGGAGCGTCGTCTTTACCGAAGGGAGGAGTCTGGCCTTCTGGAGGAGATGAAGTATGGTCTTCTGGAATTGTGTTGTCTCCTGAAAGTGGTTGGGCGTTCTCAATTTCTGAAGGGCTGGGTTGATTGGTCATGGACTGTGAAAGGGCAGTTCCGCTAGCTCATAAGGAAAGTCCTCAAGTTCCCGGCATTCGTTGTCTACCACGACAAACAGTTTTCCACCATGAAACTCAAAGTAAAGACTGATGCCTTTTAGGTTTAAACTCACACTAGGGTTTCTATGTTGAACCTGCCTAATGGCCACACTGAACGCACCACCAACGACCTTCTCACATAATTCGACGACTTCTACCGCCCCTTTTTGATCTGCAACTGCTTCCCCCTGTAGTTTTTCATACGCTTCATGGAGGGAACCAGTGTCAGCAATTTTCTTCTTCAACTCTTCCATGTCAATGACCAATTGATGCTTCTCCCTGAGCCAATTTGTTTCTTTGTTGATGTGCTCTTCAATTTGACACAGAATTTCAGCATGTACATCGTCACAACATTTTTTTTCCATTTTTCACTATTGGCTTTAAGCTGGACTGTCACGACCGGGGTCCTAGTACACGACACGAACTGGTTAAAGACAATAAAAAATGAAACTATATTAGAATGAGGCCCTTAGATGTCCTAAAAAAAATAAAGGGTTCAGAGAGTGGCCACTAATATTTATCAAGGAAAATATCAGAAAAATCTTTAAATAACATTGGTTTTTTTTAATGAGATTCTGTTTAGTCCGAGAGTCGAATTACAGGATGGGGAGGTATTAGCACCCCGCAGTGTCCGTCCTAAAATGGTTACCCAAATTGATCATGTATAATTTTTCAAAAAAATGATTATTAAATATTTCATCCTTCACAATAATGATATATGATATTTATAGATAATATTTATAATAATAAGGACATTTTGAAAAATATAAATAAAAATAAAACAAAATTAAATAATAAAACACATCACCTAAATTTTCATCATTTTTAGTTCAAAGAAAAAAATAAACAAATAAGTGATTAAAATACAGTAAAGTAAATAAAAAATGTAATAAGACATCTCGTCTCCATTATTTTCTAGTAATAAAAAAACAATCCATTGATTTTAATAGGAAATATATGGTTCATAAAAAAATAAATAAAAAGGTAAAAAAAGAATAGACATAAAAAAGGAAAAAAAATGGAATTAAATGCATCAATATGAAAATAAAGAAATATATACACTTAAGTAATTAAAATTAACAAATGAAACTTATTCAAATATTTTTTAAAAAATAAGATTAATAAGATGTCTCATCTAAATTAATCTTATTTCAAACTTAAAAGAAAGATAGATGAATAAATAACAAACTATTTATTAGTCTTGGTCTTTATTATTTTTTTATGATAATAATTTTTCTTAATTATCAAAAGGTTGCTAAGAGAAAATAATAAGAAGTCATGACAATAAATAAAATGAACAATTATGTATATAAAAAAACTATTTGAAAATTATCAAAAAAATAAACAAATAAAATAATATAGGTAGATAAGAGAGAGAAATGAAAAGATAAATAACAATAAGTAAATAATTATTAAAAAAACTCAAGAAATTGTATATATATGAAACATAAAATTAAACTATTATGTAAAATATAATTTCAAAATTATTATAGAGTAAATAAATAAATGTTAAAAAATAAGGATGGAAGAATAAAGTATTAAAAATAAAATAAAAGTGTAAAAAAATAAAAATAAAAATAGAAGTGTAAGAAAATAAATGAAAAATAAATAACTACAAGAAAATAAAATATAAAAAAATAAAATGTAGTAAAATAAATAAATAAAAATAAAAGTGCAAGAAGATAAATAAATAAAAGTGCAAAAAAATAAATAAATGAAAATGAAAATGTAGAAAAATAAATAAATGAAAATAAAACTACAGAAAAATAAATGAATAAAAATAAAAGTGCGGAAAAATAAATAAACAAAAATAAAAATGTAGAAGAATAAATAAATAAAAATAAAAGTGTAGAAAAATAAATAAATAAAAGTAAAAGTATAGAAAAATAAGTAAATAAAAATAAAAATGCAGAAAAATAAATGAACAGATAAATAACTGTAGAAAAATAAAGTGCAGAAACATAAATAAAGAAAAATAAAAATACAGAAAAGTAAATAAATAAGAATAAAAGTACAAAAAAATAAATAAAAATAAAAATACAGAAAAATAAATAAATAGATAAATAACTGCAGAAAAATAAAGTGTAGGAAAATAAAATGCAGGAATATAAATAAAGAAAAATAAAAGTGCAGAAAAATAAATAAGAATTAAATAAAGACAAATAAATAAAGATAAATAAATATTCTCGTATTAATTAAAAAATACCTTAGTATAGAAACAAATAAAGAAGTACAACAATGAAATTCAAGAGATCGATCTTTGTAGATTTCCCTTATTTTTGGCTTCGTTTGAACCCAATTCAAGGGTGTTTAGGATACCGGTTATAAGGCTTAGACAGTATTTTGATTCACAAAGCTCATATACTAAGATATACTAGGATGACACACTCATTTTTCTAACAACATTTCCATAACTTAGTTTTAGAAAGAAAAAACTTCTAAAAAATCTCACAAAAATTTAACAATCTTTCACCTCTTTTTTTCTTCTTCTCCCCCATTTACCTTAGCATCTTGCCATATTTATGAAAGAAAATTGGTCTTGAATTCCTCATAAAATAACATCACTTTCCTACTTTTTCAATTTGTCCAAATTTGATGTCAATTTTCCCAATTTTCTCCAATTATCTAACCAAACTGAGTCCCACCTCAATAAAACCACCGAAACCTCTTTTCTTTTTTCTTCTTTTTTTCTAATGTTCATTTTTTTACTTTTTTTGGATTTTTTTGGCCCATTTTTTATTTTTTGGACCTTATTATGGCCCATTTTTGTTTTTTTTCAGATTTGATTTTTTCAGGACCTTTTTATTTATTTTTTAATTTTTTTAAAATTATTTTTAAAAATTTTTTAAATACAAATGAGTAATCACTTACTCTTATGGAAACATAAACTATTTTAGAATTCAAAAATTATTTATTACACATGTGGCCATAAATAAAATACTCAATAAAGATAAAAGACTACCCATGCTACAAGGAGCAAGAAGGTAGACACCAAACATCGGTTTCCTCCCTTATTCTTTCCTCCTTGCTCCGACACCCATTGACCATTGCTTGAGGAAAATTATAAAAGAAAGTTGATGAAAGAAGAAGTGTGGTAGGAAATGAGGAGAGATTGAGTATTTATAAAAATGGAGAAGGTTACTATGCGACAGTCACTATGTAATTTTTTAATATTATTTTTATAAATTTATTTATTTATTTATCCAGACAAAAATAGGTGTTCACATGGACGTTCTCCTCATTTAGCAACTCCAATTGTTGGTTTTCAGTGTGAAGTTTCTCCATTTCTTGTTTTAAGGCCAGGACCTCTGCCTTATCCTCATCTTAGGCCTTCTCCTTGGCCTTTATAACTTCTTTCAAATTTTTTATTTCCTTATTTTCCACCCTATTATCCTCCACGAGGGTCTAAACTTGGTCGTAATATAAGGAGCTCTCATCTACATGATCTGTTATACTGTTGAAAGACTCCAACATTCCATCCAGTTCGGCCAGCTGCTAGCGAGAATCTTTGATGGCAGCCTTCCTCTCCTCAGCCTCCAAATTAGAGCAGAGGTAATATCCGGGGACCTTAACTTGTCTAGCTCTGTTTCCATCCTCTGATACATAATAAGTGGGCTCAAGTGTGACCTAGGGACAATAGCGTAGTAGCGCCCTAACGTAGTCTTGCCAGATCGAGCCATTTCAATTTCAGCGGGGAAGGCCGTGGATTCACCCCAGGAAGATGAGATGTTGATTGGAGTAATTGGTTGGCTAGACTCCTTTTCCACAGACTTCTTGCCTTTGAATTTCTTAGGAGGAAGTGGTAGATTTTCTCCCCCTTCAGGCTCTTGTTTTATCTTCTAAGCCTTTTCCCTCTCGGGATCAAGCCTGTGCTTCTACCTTTTTTCTTGAGCCTTTATTGTTGTTCTGGCTCTAAGGTCTCCTTCATTGGGGTCGGGTTGATTTCGTCAGGAAAATTAATTGTAGCTTGGCTGGCCTTTTGGACATTCTTTTTAGGTTGCACCTAGTTCTCTCCCCTAGCCGCTGCCAGCTGAGCTTACAATTTTTTGAGCCTTTTCATTGCTACGAAGCTCTCGATTTCTCCTGTAACAATAGAAACAAAAGGTTAGAAGATGATAATCTTAACTTAATCAAAGCAAGAGAAATCCCGGGGTCATTACGTAAATAGGCTTCTTGCTGAAGGCGAGAGCCAAGAAGTCGCTTGCACAAGAACTTCCTATAGGCAGAGCAGTCTACATGCATGGCCCTAACCACTTCGACATAGATAAGGGATAACTCATTCTCATCAGTAATGTAGGCTGCCCCGGTCAGCAAAAAATGTTCATGGGTCTATGACACCAGGAATTTTTTGATCCCATCCATATTTTCCCATAACACGGGCTTGTTAGCCTCACTTACACCGTTATGAAGCACTTCTTGAATAAGCCACCCTTAGATTTAGCAGACTCAGTGAAAGCTTTGAAGTTAATTATTTTGGAGTCACAACGGAGTGTGACGAAGCTGAGACCGCCGTTTGGGTTAGCCTGGCGTATGACCTGGATGTAGTAGAAGAATAGTGCCATGGTAGGTATGAAATTGAAGTGCTCCCTAAAAACCTTAAGACTTTGGACCAAGCCCCACTCATTTGGATATGGTTAAGTGAGGGCACACTTACGAAAGTGAAGGACCTCTATTTTAAATTTTGATAGAGGAAACCTCACTCTAAGGTGGGTGAAGAAAATGTTGTGCATGAAGATACTTCTTGCATCGGCTGGGATGTGATGGACGCAATCCTCAGCCCTAAGGTGCTAGATGGTGTACCTTTATTTGTATTTCTCCTTGGCATGGATGAGATACTTGAAATCCATGACCCCACCGATGGCCTTAAAATGTCGAGAGAGAGTCTTTATGATCTCCCATAGGTACCTTGTGTAAGGGTTATCGCCTATAAGCTTTTAGTCAAGTGGCCTCAATACTCAAGAGGGGGTGAATTGAGTTTTAAAACTTTTGCTTGAAAATCCTTTGAAATTGATTCCCCTTTAACACAAGATAATAATATGCAAGAGACAGCAAGTGTAATACAAGAAATAAGATAGAAAAGAAGTGCAGAATTCACTTTGGCAATTTACCAAACACTTGGTGTGCAGGATCTTAGTTTAGCCAAATTAATCAAGTTCAAGCAATGCAATCATAATCAAAATAACACACCAGCCAGATGCAATATGTAAATGCAAAAGAGTAAGGAAGAGAAGCTTGCAAACCAATGTAACGAGTTCCACCACCTCGGTGTACGTCTCACCTTCAAGCAACCCATTTGAAGGATTTCCACTATTGAAGTTTAGAGATACAAGCTATGAGAAATTGCAACTTCCTAGTGTCTCACACTTAAGAACTCAATCCTCACTCGCACAAAGGCACCCCACCCAATCTCTCAAACTCTCAATACCCAAAGGTTGAACCCTAACCTTTGTGACCACTCAAAACTAGAGTGAAACTTGGTGTTTGGTGTTTGTGTTTACAAGTAAATAACTCTCTCAATAGAGTAGATATACAATTGAAAGGCTCTCATAAATTCTAACTCTCACAAGAGAGGATATGCAAATTTAGAACCAAAGTTTCAGAATAATGAAACTATACACAGAAAATGAACTCACAAGGCACAAGTACAAGGTATGAATGATTTTCTCTTTGATTGCTTGAGTAGCTTGAATGGATGATGTATTTATATTCCTTGGAGAGGAGCTTTGGAGGCTTCAGAGCCATAGGCATGGACTGGGAAATAGAGAAATGAGCTAGATCTAAACTTTAAAAATATTTCCCCACATTCTGACACTAGTGTAATCGATTACTCCTCGAGCTGTAATCGATTATGCTTCGTTGTATTCCATTAGTTTAAGTGTCCAGTGGCTGTGTAATCGATTATGTCTTTTCCTGTAATCGATTATGTTAATGTAATCGATTATGTCATATCCTTGCAATCGATTATGCATTATACCTGATGCATTAAATTCCTGTACGCAACACTGTAATCGATTATGTAACTCATATAATCGATTGTACATCAAACAGAACCCCTGTAATCGATTAGTCATGCCTTGTAATCGATTAGGCAAAATACCTAATACATTATCCCTTTTATTGCAATAGTGTAATCGATTATGCTTTTACAGAGAGCTTAAGTCTGGTCTTGATTCAGTGTAGACTTTTGTATTTCTTTGTTTTAAACTTCTGGGAAGTTTATTGCGTATTGTCCTTGGCATTTTGAGTCTCTATGAACTTCATTGTCATGTCATGATTCTTCAATTTGTTTTCTTTATCATTATCAAAATCCTGAAACAATTTTCAAACACATAAGCTGCACCCAGTTTATGCGGTGCTCGATAATAGTAGAGCACTCTGGCTGTGTCTGTATTACTTCTCTTTCTCCTTCTTTAGTAACCATCGTCTTGATCACGTGTCTCAGACCTCCTACAGATTTGTAAAATCGAATGTCATTAGAGGTATAAATCACAACTTTCTTCCTCAAAAGCCCCAGGTTCAAGGTCTTTTCTGGAGACCCATTCTCACCTCTGTCTTCCTCATTCCACCCTGGACCTTGCGACCCAAGCCTGTAACTCTTTACGGAAATCCTACCCCTACAATACACTGATGGCCTTCCTCTTATCCTTATTCTTTCACTCTTCATAGGGGTAAACACAAACTAAAACAAATATATATATTGATCTGTCCTGGACCGGGGTCAAGAGATCCGATCTCAAGCCAGTCACGAATAGTATGTCAATACCGTCTAGTAGACCGGATGTATATGTATCCGATGTAGGTATCCGTTGTCCTTGAATGAGGAGAGCGGATTGGGCGTTCTGGAGATCCTTCACACCGACCTAACGCGTTGAAGTGGGCGAATGGTGGTGTCACCTGCAAAGATTCTCCGACGCTCAAGTCAGTGACTATATTCCAAGTAAGGAATGTATTCAGAGAGGAATCAGTCGTAAAAGAGCTGAGGAAAAAGATCAAGATCCCTAACTTCAATCATGAAGTTAGTTCATATACCTGATTGGCTCGATTAACGAGGACTCGTTGGTGGGGATCCACCAACTCCCATTAGCATTATTATATTGCGCACTTACCTGCATGATTGGGTCAAGTGGCTATTTTATATTAAGCGTAGAGAATGTAGACTAGGATTAGGGAACAAGTTGACCATTCCCGTGAGCAGAATTTGGCTCGTAGTGCAGGGAATTATTGATCGATCCCTGTAGCAACAATCCTTGTCTTTTGCATAGTGACGTGTGTATTATCCGATGTCATGGTGTTATCCTGGATAACCGGTATAGGGAGAACGCCTGATACGGGATTACAGTCCGGATGTATACCGATGACACCGGTTACACGTAGATGTCTTATCAAAGACGTTGAAATATGTATAGAAGATCGGATACCGGTATTGAGACCGGATCATATGTCCCCTAGCTTGTGTGAGGGACTGAATAGTTGTTCACATAAGCTACTCAACCTGCGAGAGGTCTCAATATCGGTAAGCTTACGTGTGTAACAGTTCCTTAGCATCTGTTGTCGTTCGTAAAGAACCGCTCTGAATTTAATAGAAAAGACCTTTCGGTATTGTCACAACGGATTCAGACAAAGATTCGTTGTGTGAGAATTTCAAGAGTTTATTGGAATTGAAAGCTCTTGAAGTTCGTGTAACGGCTGTAAAGCGTAAATTGCGTTGCATGATTAGACATTAATGCTTTTAATCACGTGGGCAAGCAATTATTGCGTCTGAGATGAAAATCTCATTAACCGTCGTTTTGGGCTTAATGGGCCTGAAGTTTTCAAAACTTTTGGGCCTAGTGGATAGGCCTTTTCTGAGTCGCTATCGTTTTGGCGCCCAAGAATTTGGAACGGTTGTGTCGTTTCGCTTGTGAACGGGTTCGTTTTATCGAGAACGACACAACTTCAAAAAGAGGTAACCGGTCCTCTTTGTTTCCTTTAAAAGGAATACTTAGTGGATTCTGGGTTCCATTTGCTTTTGCTTTCTCAACGAAACTCTGCAGAAATTTTGCAAGGAAGTTTATCGCCTACATTGCGAGGGTCTCATCGTTCCTCAAATTCATCACCGTCACCTGAGGTAACTATCTTTTCCTTGTTGCTTTAGTTTCGTTTTGAGTTGCTACTCGTAGTTATAGAAAGTAGGCTTCATCTAAGGGGAGGGAATCAGTTTCCCTCAACCCTAACAGTCGTGGGGAAGAATCCTCGTGATTCTTCCTAAGACTGAACCGCGTCGCTCAGAAAGGGGATTTTATTCACTGCGGGAAGTGACCTTTCCCTTCTCAGAGTCGCCCTCTGATTGTAATTGCTTTAAAAATGCAGTGAATAATGATTGCAACTTTCTGACGACATTTTATTCCTTATCGTAGATTAAGGAGTTCGGTTTAGATATTTCCAATGGCAACTGGAGAAGGATCTTCTGGAGACAGCGCCATTTCAAAGACAGCAGAAGGTCTCTACAGCGTAGTTGCTTCGAGACTAAATTGGGAGGAGGTTCAGGCTAAATGGCCTTTCTGTTGGGTATCCAGCGAGTTTAAGGACCTTGCCTCTCGTCATGCGGATGAGGAGGGATCTCGGATTCAACCGAGGTTCACGCTGAGTTCGGATGAAGAGACGAAAAAGTGGTACAGGGTTTACGCGCCACTTCCATCAGAGCGGATATGTCATGTTGTCCCCAACGACCGTTCAGTGTACATGTATGACTTTATCTTCCATAATCTGGGAGTTCGTTTCCCATTAACCGAACTCCAGATGGGTGTCTTGAGGTTTCTGAACTGTGCACCCTCTCAACTTCATCCCAACGGTTGGGGCCTCATCCGAGCTCTTGAAGTGCTTGGGGAGCACTTCAATTTCACGCCAACAGTAGCGATGCTGTTCTACTATACCCAGGTAGTTAGAAGGGCGAATAAACAGGGCGGCGTTGGTCTGGTGACACTCCGGACTCTCTGTTCTTTTGTGAACTTTGAGTCTTATACTGATTCGGCCAAGGTTGATGGGAAGTCCTTCAAGACTTACTTCACTCGCATTTCCATCAAGAAGGGCAAACCAAAATTTTGGAAGGACGAAGAGGACGTCGACAAATTTCCCTTGAGCTGGACCCATAAACATTTCCTCTTGAGCTCGCACGCGTACTACACTGATCAATCCGATCTGTCTCGTGAGACGTCAAGAGTGTTGTTCGCACTTGAATCGCACACTACAGGTCGTCACGTCTTCTCGTGTAGGCGTTTGCTAAGTAGCTCAAGCGGAGTCCGGGAGGAATATTTGCGTACTTCTCGTTTTATTCTATCTTTTCTCCTTTATCAAATATGTATAGAATATTTGTAGTTGCTGACATTTTGTGTTTGTTCATGTAGGTGAAATAGAACAGCAAACTCCGGAGATGGATAAATTAAAGAAATTCAAAGCGGCTGGTAAATCCGTCTCCCGTGAGAATGAAGTGAAGCCCAGGCCCTCAACCAAGGATCGTCCTGAGTTAATAATACTGACCTCGGATGCTGAAGGGGACGTTCCGTTGGTTGAGGGCGGTTCTTCTGCCGCTGATGAATCTACGGGTCATCCTCCAGTTTCTGAGAGGAGAAGAAAAATCAAAAATGACTCAGTGGGAGGCCCGTCCAAAAAGCGCAAAACTTCGGAGGGCAAAGAAACTGCTGCTGGAGCTTCTGGGTCAAATCCGACCTCCTTCCCAACGACCTCGTTTCTCACCCCCTTCCTCTCTTATGAAGGTTCTACTCCGGCCACTCTTCCTCCTCCGATGTACAAACTCCGGCCTACACTCAGTCCTAAAGAAATTACGGAAGCGTGTGAGGCCGGAAGGTGGCAGTTAGCTGAACTTGCTGGAGTGCTTTCTTCAATCAGTGAGTTGGCTAGCAGCGCCGATAAAGTTGAGGAATTGAGCGACGAATTGAAAGAACTCAAGCTTTCCTCGGAAAAGGACAAAGCCGCCGTGAAGTTAATGGAAGATCGTCTTCACAAGTCTAAGGAGTTTGGGGATCTCATCACTAAAGAGAATCTCAAACTCAAAGTCGATCTTAAAAACTTGGAAGGCAAGGTGGCAGAGAAGGAGGAAGAACTCCGCAGCAGCCAGGATAAAAATAAGGCTGATGCTGAAGAGTGGTCTCAAAGGGAGAAGAAGCTCCTTCTTGAGATAGAGGGACTGAAGGCTAGGAATGCGGAGTTGGAGGTGTCTAGTGAGGAGCTGTCCAAGTTGCGGGGAGAATTGGCTACAACGAAAGCTGAGAGAGAAGAAGCTGTTGATATATGCAGCCGGGCTGTCGAAGAATCCTTCGGCCTAGCTATACGCCAAGTTTTCTACCGCAACCCCACTGCGAAACTTGACCTTTATGGAATAGATCCGTTCTATGAATTCCATGGGGGAAAGTTAGTCGCAGTGGTGGATGGTCGTCACGAAGATCCACCGACGTCCCTGTATGGTTTGCCTCCTCTTCCTGAGGGTCAAACCATGGGACCGGATTATGTCTTTCCTATGTCCGAGGTTCCCTCTACTGAAGAAAGGATTGAAGCTCCTGGAGGTGAGACTCCTGCGGAGGTTCCAAAGGAAGGGGGACGAGAGCCTGGTGCTGAGGAGGCACAAAAAACTGAAGAACAGATTCCTCCTCAGTAGTTTTGTTTTTATTTACATGTATAGTTGTGTACCGGGATCAACTCCGGATTTAAACTATTGTATGTAATTTCGTTTCCATGAATGAATTATGGTTGAAGAAATTTTGTCTTCATTGTTTCATGTATATATAAATCGTTACTAATCCGTTCAGTGTAATTAATCTTAAGGCCGGATTGAAATAATAGCCTCGGAAGATTAAATAACAAATAAAATTTAGAACGGATAAATATATACATGTCCCCAAGTGCGTATTAAGAAGAAGGTGCCTGTCTCTGGGGCATGATCCTTAATTCTTTTTGGGGAAAGATGGGTCGATCCGCTGTTTAGCAAAGTAGTGTAACAGGACGGATGACTGCTTTCTTACAGGAGATGATAATATTGTTCCAAGTTTAGGGAACTGCAAGGAAGTGGTGTTTGAGCCCTTTATCATAAGGATGATGATGGGAGTTTTTTCTGCACCAGGAGTTACATCGTTGTATCACAGAATAGGTGATAAAGAGTATCCGTCCTGGGAGAATACAACTAGAAAGCGAAAGTGCGGACTGACTTTCAGAATTTTCCATCATAAAGATGATTATGAGTATTGATCCGGTCTCAATACCGGTATCCGATCTTCTATACATATTTCAACGTCTTTGATAAGACATCTACGTGTAACCGGTGTCATCGGTATACATCCGGACTGTAATCCCGTATCAGGCGTTCTCCCTATACCGGTTATCCAGGATAACACCATGACATCGGATAATACACACGTCACTATGCAAAAGACAAGGATTGTTGCTACAGGGATCGATCAATAATTCCCTGCACTACGAGCCAAATTCTGCTCACGGGAATGGTCAACTTGTTCCCTAATCCTAGTCTACATTCTCTACGCTCAATATAAAATAGCCACTTGACCCAATCATGCAGGTAAGTGCGCAATATAATAATGCTAATGGGAGTTGGTGGATCCCCACCAACGAGTCCTCGTTAATCGAGCCAATCAGGTATATGAACTAACTTCATGATTGAAGTTAGGGATCTTGATCTTTTTCCTCAGCTCTTTTACGACTGATTCCTCTCTGAATACATTCCTTACTTGGAATATAGTCACTGACTTGAGCGTCGGAGAATCTTTGCAGGTGACACCACCATTCGCCCACTTCAACGCGTTAGGTCGGTGTGAAGGATCTCCAGAACGCCCAATCCGCTCTCCTCATTCAAGGACAACGGATACCTACATCGGATACATATACATCCGGTCTACTAGACGGTATTGACATACTATTCGTGACTGGCTTGAGATCGGATCTCTTGACCCCGGTCCAGGACAGATCATTGGCACGCCCAGTGGGACACGATAAAGTTATTCCCATATCCTTTGACAGAGCAGGTAATCTACCATGCAAGGCGAAGCACAAGACTCCATGGAGAATCAAGCTGGAGGCAGAACCAATCCTAATGCCTACAGAAAACTCAACCTTGATTCTCATGGGGGCAACTCAAAGAGGATAGTAACAGTGTCTGATCCTGATCCTCGCGATGAGTTGATCAAACAACTTCAGAGGGAACTCGCTGAATTGCGAAGAGAAAAAAGGCAAAGTGAGGATAAAGAGTCATCTCGCACGCGAAACACTCCCCACACAACTGATGGTGAAAAGTCCACCACTCTTCAGTACTCAAAGATCCCAACCTTTGAGGAGGGAGAACAAACTCGCGATTTTGAGGATGCAACTTCCCGAAGGAAGAGAGATTCAACAACAGCACCCCCATTGTCTTACAGTCTTAAGGTTCCTTTTTCAAGGAGACTTATGGGCATCAGCATCCCCAAGCACCTTCAAACCACTCAACCACTTTCCATCGGAAAGTATAATGGTGAAACTGATCCAACTAAGCACCTTGATGCTTATGTGTTTGAAGCCATGTACTTGGGGGCTGATGAAGACGTGATGTGCCGAATGTTCCCTCGAACATTGTCTGAGGAAGCCCTCGGGTGGTTTAAAGGCCTACCTTCTGGATCCATAGATTCTTGGACGGAAATGGCAGCTGCCTTTGAAACCCACTTTGTCATCTCCAGAGACGTACCCAAGACGTCTCATACCTTGGCTCAGATTAAGCAAGGTGAAACAGAGGGCTTAAAAGATTTTCTGAAGAGGTTTTATAAAGAAGCAGCCCTGGTTCCTAACCTCACAGAATCTATCAAGCTGCATATCGTGATTGAAGCATTGCAGCCAGGATCAGCTTTCGCTCTTTCATTAGCAAAGAGCCCCCCAGCAACTTTTGAGGATTTCAGAAAAAAAGCCTCAAAGTATGTGAGCATAGAGATGCACTTGGAGGCAATGGCTGCAAAGAAAAAGCCACCAACACCATCTCCCCAAACCCAGAAGGGTAAGGAGAAGACGAGGTCAGAACGCATGGAGAGGCCATTCACCAATCCTAAGGTGGATAATCGCCCTCCTCGACCTCGAGAAAGGCATGTCAATTCTTTCAGCCATTATGCACAGTTATCTGCCAGACCATCTCAGATTTTGAGAGAGGTCGGATGGCCAGTTTTCAGCACATATGGCATCAGGAGGCCAGCTCCTATGAAAAGACCAGGAAATTCACGAAAGTACTGTGATTTTCATGAGCAAAATGGTCATTCCACTGATGAATGCCAAGCTCTAAAGAACGCGGTTGAGACGCTAATTAGAGAGGGCAAATTGAAGCAATACCTGTTCAAAGAAAAATCCTTTGACAGGGCAGAACGGAATGAGAAGAGAGAAAGAGATCCCGACGATGGGGATGACAACAACCCCAGTCCGGTTCGAAAGTTCTCTGCTGCAGAGAAGCAAAAAGGTGTAATGACCGATAATGCAGCACAGAAAGACAGCATGCCCCAGCAACAACGTCAGGGCCGACGTGAAATCATTGACATGATTGCTGGAGGGTTCGCTGGTGGAGGAGCTTCAATTACAGCCCGAAAGAATCATCACAGAATGATTCTATCCGTGCAAGGGAAAGTCAAAGACAATCGCCCTTACAGAGAAGGAATTGAGGCTCCCATAATCTCTTTCTCTGACGAGGATTTTGGTCCAACCGTTCCTGGTGGTGACGATGCTGTAGTCATCACCGCTGTGATCGCCAACAAGGACGTCCGAAGAATCCTTGTTGACCAGGGAAGTTCCTGCGATGTTATTTTCTATAATTGCTTTGAAAGAATGGGTTTTAAAGACTCAGACTTACAGCCTTACACGCAGGAACTAACAGCTTTCAATGGCGCAAAGCAACCAACTAAAGGGTATCTTGACACCCTTATCTCATTTGAAGGCGAGCCAGGAGCCAGGACGGTTAAGTCTCGGGTGCTAGTGATTGATGTCAAATCACCATTTAATGGCATCATAGGCCGTCCTACTCTGAATGCAATGGAGGCAGTTGTATCAACCCCTCACCTCCTTATCAAGTTCATTGACAAGGATAATGCTGTATCATCTATCCGGGGTGATCAAGAGATGGCTAGGTACTGCTACAACCTTAGCCTCAACATGACAAAGCTGGACGCCTCCAATAAAAAGAGGAAACTTAATGATACTGGAACATCGGCTGGATCTGTAAGTCTTGTCGACCTGGATCCTAGAGCGGATTTGAACATTGATCCGTTCAACCCATCAAAGCCCACACCGGATGGAAGTTCCAGGGACATTGTCTTGGGAGATTCTCCAGAAAAGATCACCCATATCAATGACAAGCTAGATGCTGAAATAGAGCAGCGACTGCTGGCTCTTCTGCAAGAGTTTAAAGACCTCTTTGCATGGACCGCAGCCGATATGCCAGGCATAGACCCTGAATTCTGCTGTCATAAACTTTCCGTCTATCCAGAGACGAAACCTGTGGCCCAAAAGAAAAGACGATTGGGCCCAGAGAAACAGAAGGCAGCTTGCCAGCAAACTGAGGAATTGCTGAAGGCCGGATTCATCAGGGAAATCCGATATTCCTCTTGGCTTTCGAATGTGGTGATGGTCCCTAAATCCAATGGCAAATGGAGAATGTGCATTGACTACGTGGACCTCAACCGCTGCTGTCCAAAAGATCCTTATCCTCTTCCTAATATAGATCGGATGGTGGATGATTCCTCTGGTTATCAATACCTGAGTTTCATGGACGCATACTCTGGTTACAACCAAATTCCGATGTGCGAAGAGGATCAAGAGAAGACAGCTTTCATAAATGATCGTGGTGTCTTTTGCTATACGGTCATGCCTTTTGGCCTGAAAAACGCTGGGGCGACATATCAGCGCATGATCAACAAGGTTTTCGAAGGTATGCACACCAAACTTGTTGAAGTATATATTGATGACATAATAGCAAAGACACCGGTTGGTGGCGATCATATTGACGACCTGCGCCAAGTATTCACCCGCTTGAGACAATTTAACATGAGGCTGAACCCAATGAAGTGCACATTTGCTGTCCCTGCTGGGAAATTTTTGGGTTTCATGTTAACTCAACGTGGTATAGAAGCCAATCCAGGGAAGTGCCAAACGATTCTAGACATGCAAAGTCCTAAGAATCTCAAAGAAGTCCAATCCCTGAATGGCAAGGTAGCAGCTTTGGCACGGTTCATGCCGAAGATGGCTCACAGGTCGCTCCCTCTGTACAAAATACTGAAAAAGTCCAAGAAATTCGAGTGGGGACAGGAACAAGAAAAAGCTTTCCAAGAGCTTAAGGAGGTGTTGTCCAAACCTCCCATTCTCACAAAGCCTGATCCCGAAGACACACTCATTCTGTACTTGGCTATTTCAGATGAAGCTTTGGGCGTTGCCTTGATAAAAGAAACTCCTGATGGACAAAGACCGGTCTATTTCACTAGCAAGACCTTGCAAGGTGCTGAGATCCGGTATCAAAAAATTGAAAAGGCCGCCCTCGCTGTTGTTTGGGCCTCACGACGGTTGCGTCCGTATTTTCACGCCCATCCAATCATAGTGAGAACGGATTTGCCACTCCGTTCTGTCTTAATCAAGCCCGATCTCGCTGGGAGGATGATCAAATGGTCTATTGAACTCTCTGAGTTTGATATATCCTACGAACCCCGCAACGCTATTAAAGCTCAAGTCCTGGCTGACTTTATTGTGGAAATGACAGGGACTGATCCAGACTACCCTCGAGTCCATTGGACCATTTACGTTGATGGTTCATCAAACCAAAGAGGCTCTGGAGCAGGTGTAGTTCTCGAAAGTGATGATGGAGTACACCTGGAGATCTCCCTTCGTTTCAATTTCAAAACATCCAACAACCAAGCTGAGTACGAAGCTTGCTTGGCCGGGCTAAGAGCTGCAATCGACATCGGAGCTTCTGAAGCGACATTCTGTAGCGACTCACAGCTGGTGATTTCGCAGATCTTAGGAGATTATCAAGCTCGCGAACCTCAACTCCAATTATACTTGAACTGTGTCAAGGAGTTGACTGAGAAATTCTCAAAGGTGGAGTTCAAGCATGTTCCACGAGAAGAGAACACGAGAGCGGATATACTCTCCAGGTTAGCAAGCACTAAACGACCGGGTAGCACCACTACTCTGGTTCAAAGCACGCTAACGTCGCCCAGCATCCCTCTTTTCCCTTCTCTAAACGCCATAATGACTGACTCCCTTTACGGAGATACATGGATGGCTCCTTACATCCGTTATTTGGCTGATGGACAGCTACCCACAGATGAGAAGGAAAAGACGAGGTTAAGGAGAGAATTACCATATTTCACTATGATTGATGGTAATCTCTATAGAAGGGCACTCTCTGTGCCCTATTTAATTTGTCTCAAAGAGGGTGAGGTGCAAGGTGTAATGGAGGAAGTGCATGGAGGACAAAATGGACACCATGCCGGAGGAAGAAGCTTAATGCGAAAAATCCTCAGAGCTGGATACTGGTGGCCCACAATGAAGCAAGACTCCATTGACTTCGTCAAAAAATGCGACGCTTGCCAAAAATTCTCTAACCTGCACCACACACCGGCGGAAGAACTCTTCACATCCGCTGTTCCATGGCCCTTCTATCAATGGGGATTGGATATTCTGGGCCCCTTTCCAACTGCTCCTGGGGGCATCAAATATCTCATTGTAGGGGTCGATTATTTCACTAAGTGGATAGAAGCAGAGCCGGTGGTGCATATTACTTCAGCCCGAACTCGCCGTTTCATGTATGAAAACATCATAACACGGTTCGGGGTCCCAGCACGAATTGTCACAGACAATGGCACCCAGTTCACGGATAAAAAATTCACAGATTTGCTTGAAGGGTTAGGAATAACCCAAATATTCTCATCCGTCGAACATCCCCAAACTAATGGTCAAGCTGAAGTGGCCAACAGGGAGGTGCTGAAGGGACTAAAGAAACGCCTTGGTGAAGCCAAGGGCGGATGGACAGACCAGCTGTGTCACGTCCTATGGGCATATCGGACAACGCCTCATTCATCCACCAATGAATCCCCATATCGCCTAACATACGGGGTCGAGGCAATGATACCTGTGGAACTGCAAATTGCTTCCACCAGGGTTAAGTACTTCTCTGAAGAAACCAACAATGCTAACTTGGCATCCGAAATAGATGTCATACAAGAACTCAGAGAAGACGCTTTCATCCGAGATCAAGCCATCAAAGCCAAAGTTGCTCTCCGGTACAACAAACGAGTCCAATCAAGGACTTTCAACGTTGGAGATTTGGTTTTGAGGAAAGCAAGTATAGGGAATAAATTCGCCCATCAAGGCAAATTAGCCCCAAACTGGGAAGGCCCATACAGGGTATCCGAGGTCACTGGCAAAGGCTCTTATCGCCTTGAAAACCTTGATGGCACTCCAATCCGAAACAAATGGAACACCCAAAACTTGCGCATCTACTATAGCTAGCTGTTTCTACACTCTCCTATCCTTATCTTGGATTGAATACTGGAGAATTTATTTTCGCAGCTACCCTCTCCTTGTAATTCTTATTTTTGATTTAATAAGAATCTCTCATAACAATTTAACTCTTTCGAGTTTTTCTTATGCTGTGATTTTCAGTTTATCCGATGTACAAAAGCATATTCAGGACGGATGATCTCAGCTACTTATTCTGTAGTTGACGATGTAACTCTTCGAATATGCGCAACGCACAAGAACATACTCAGGACGGAGGATCTCAATTATCCATTCTGTAATTGATGATGTAACTCCTCGAGTGTGTAAATATTGAAGGCCCAGATTGTAGGATTAAACCGAACTCTGGGTACGGTTAGTAAGTTTGGCTGAACACCGGTGAAGGCTCAGATTGTAGGATTAAACCGAACTCTGAGTACGACTAGTAGGATTAAACCGAACGTCGGAGAAGACCTGAGTAGTAGGATTAAACCGAACCTCAGGATATGGGTTGTAGGGCTGGTCCTTCTTCAAGGCCACAAACCGAACCCCATTCGAAGACTACATGGGTTGTAGGGCTGGTCCTTCTTCAAGGCCACAAACCGAACCCCATGCGAAGGCTTGGGCGCAGTAAGCTGGTTTTTCTTCAAGACCACGCTGAACCCCAAGTGACGGGCGCAGTAGGTTCAGGATTAGCCCTGATCCGAACCCCGTATCGAAGGCTCGGATTGTAGGATTAAACCGAACTCTGAGTACGACTAGTAGGATTAACCGAACGTCGGTGAAGAATTGTCATTGGAGAACGGCTGGTAGGATTAAACCGAACGCCAAATATGACATGGACAGTAGGATCAAACCGAACTCCAAACACAACAAGTAAGTTATACTGAACTCCAAATTAATACTCTCTTATGAAGTTTTTTATTTGGAAGTTTTATAACTAACTCGTAAACTCCGACACAAACAATTCACTCGGGTACGCCACAATCTAAGGCATTTTCACCCGAAATTCCACAGTCGGAAATATTTGAAGAGGAGTTTCTATTTTAATCCTCATTCTCAAGATCTCTCACGTGAAAATCTCACTCAGAGTTTATTCAAAGTGAATCATCACCCAATGAAACTGGGGGACAACATCAACGGTTTAACGAATAATTTGAGGAATTAACTCTCGTCTAAAACGATCTCACAATCATTCCCCTTAAGCCGTTCTTGAGCACTAATGTTTTCCCTCACAAGCGGTGGTTTTATTATGAAATCCATTTCGCATGTATATGTCCGGTATGGAGATTTTGTTTTACAATCCGATCTTCATTACTTAAATCCGGAATAATACAATACACATGCAATCCCTCTATTAAAGTTGTTTGTCACTAAACAAGAATGGAGGTAAAAAATTCTTTTATTGATTTAATAAGAATTACAATTCGTGTAATAATCCGGAGCTGATCCCGGAACACAGCGAATTCAAATCAATAAAACAAAAAAGCAAATAAAGAAGGCGCTACTCTTTCTGGCTTGGGTCTCCCTCCTTCCCCTTGCCTTTGTCTCCGGACTTGCCTCCTTCAGTGCGAGAGCTCGATCCTGTACTCGAGGGCTTCAGGAGGGAAGGTCTCATTGATTGACCTTTGGGTAAGGGAGCAAACTTATAAGGAGTTCTAGGCGGACTCTCTTGACGATTGTCAACGATGGCCACCAGTTTCCCTTGGTGAAACTCATAGAACGGATCAATACCGTTCAAACTAAGTGACACCTTGGGATTCCGGTATAACACCTGACGAATTGCCAACCCGAAAGCCTCCTTGACTGCCTGGTCACACATATTTACAGCATCGTCCAGGTCTGCTTTCAGGGTCTTGACTTCGCCATTCGAATCCGCCAGCTTTGATAGCAGCTCCTTTTCCTTACGTGCCCAATCATCCGCTCCTTGGGAATAGACGACCTTAGCCTCCTTCAACCCCTCTTCCAGCTTTGAGGAGCGTTCCTTCTCCACACAAAAATTGGCATGGAGGTCAGCATTGATTTTCTTCTGATCAGAAACTTGACCCTCCAGCTCCTTGGCAAGCTTCTTCAACTTGGCAATTTCTTCATCCTTCTTCTGAGTTTCTTCTTTGGAAGTTTTTAATTTTCCTTCTAATTGGAGGATGATTGCCTTGTCCTTACCAACCACCGAGGTGAGCGTCTCATTTTCTTCTGTGAGCTCGCGAACCGACTTGAGGAGCTCGGATAAATCAGCCAAGTGCTTCTGTCCGTCGTCGCAAGCTCTGATCAGTTCTTCATTCTTTAACGAGGGCTTCACCTTGGGTGAGGATTCAGGAACGCCCTCAGGAACGGAGCTCTCATACACCGGATTTTGAACAAGACCGGAATTACCTTCAAGAGAGCAGGGGGCTTTGGGCGCGAAATAAGTCGTTATAGGCTTCGCCCCATGTGTTATAACACCACTTGGAGTATCCGGAATAGACACTTCCGCTCTCTTTTCTTTAGCAGGCCCTGGCTCAACAGCCCCTCTTGAAGTTTTTGGCTTTTTGGGTGAGGATTGACGATCTGAGGTCTTCGGAGGATCACGCTTAGTCCTCTTCTTTTTCTCGACCACCTTCTCAGATCCGCCCTCAATCAGAGGAATATCGTCACCAGCAGACGAAGTTAATATTATCGTCTCAGCAGTAGCCTTCTTCGAGTTCCGCTTTGCCTGAATGTCATTTTCAGCTACAACGGAAGTCTCTCCGGCCTTGAGACCTTTTAGTCTATTCATCTCTGGTGATCCGCTCTGAATTTCACCTGCACAATTCAAAGACAATCAGAAACGAAAAAAGTTTCAAGACATGACATAATAACGCATGAAGAATGGCAGGGAAATTACGTAAATACTCCTCGCGAGTAGACTTTGATCCTAACAAACGCCTGCAGGAGAAAAATTGGTGTGAGGCTGTGTAGGACTGCAGAGCCGAAAGAACTGAGATCGAAGTTGGGCTCAGTTCGTCCTCCTCGGTATAGTATGCTTGGGAGGTCAATAAAAAATGTTCGTGCGTCCAAGTCAGTGGGAACCTCGGAATCCCTTCTTCAGTCAACCAAAAAATGGATTCATTTGGATGGACACTAATCTTTGTGAAATAGGACTTGAATGAACGCCCATCAACTTTGGCGGAGTCCGTGTACGCCTCGAAGTTGATGATCTTGGAGATAGTCCGGAGGGATATCAAGCTCACTCCTCCTTTCTCCTTATTCGCACGGCGGACCACTTGAGTGAAGTAAAAAAGCATGGCCACCGTCGGTTTAAAGTTGAAGTGCTCCCCAAGCACTTCAAGAGAGCGGACCAATCCCCATCCATTAGGGTGAAGTTGCGAGGGGGCGCAGTCCAAGAATCTCAGGACTCCCATCTCAAACTTCGTCAGGGGGAAACGCACACCCAAGTTCAGAAATATAAAATCGTACATGAATAAGGACCTCTCGTCCGGTGTGTGGCATATCCGAACTGATGGAAGGGGAGCATATACATGAAAGCACCATTTGTATTTGTCCTTCTTCCATAAGGTAAACCGCGGCTCCAGCTCCCCTTCGTCCTCCCGAGCGTGGACGGACTGTGTCTCACGAAATTCCTCAGCCACCCAGCTGAATGGGCGTTTCTGTTGGAATTTCACCCAGTCTATCCGGTGTGCAACCACATTGCAGAGGCCGGACTGGGTCTTCAAGATATATTTCTCAGAAGGAGATTCCCCTTCAGATGATTTCCTCCCAGTCGCTTTCTTCACCACCATTGTGAAAGCTTTTACACTGCGGTAAAAATCCACATCGTCAGATACATACAGGTCACCGCTCTCAGCACTCTCACTAGAGGAGGATTCTGAAGAGGGTATAATCGCCTTTCGCCTCTGATACGGCGACGCCTCCCTCTCTGAGCTTAGTGGCTTCGATTGAAAGACCACTGGAATCCTCCCACCACGAACTGTGGGGTTTTGATTGAAGGCCCTTCCTCCTCTTCCTCTAGGGCTGATACCACTAAAACTAACACCTTTCCTAGACATTTTCAGAAATTGAAACAAGACACAAAGTATGGAAAGAAAGTGGTTACCTAAGGATGGATGAGGATAGTGAATTAAGATTCACAGAGACAAACACGATAATCTTCTCGAAACTTTTGCAGAAGTTCGTCAAGAGAATTAGAAGAAATGGTAACTGAGATTGCCAAATATGCTTATATCAGGGCACCAAAAACCTGTCGTTTACCCCCAAACGACTTCCCGTTTAGTGGACCAAAATCGTCGTTTAGTACATCAAGGCGCGAAAATGCCATCGTTTCGTCACAGAGCTTTCTAAATGGGCCTACGAAATCCAAATTTTAGGCCCAACAAGCCCCTACGTGACGGTTATTAAGACATGCGCATTTAACGCAATAATGGCGCACCCACGTGAATTAAGGCATTAAATGTCCAATCATTAGAAACGTGGCCACCATTACTCGAATACCAAGGGTTGCGAAATTCGATAAACTTCTGATATTCCCATTGTCGAATCCGCCCATAAAATTTCACCACTACGGAACATGGATCCCAGAGCGGATATTTACACTTCGGCACAAACCCGAAATCCAGATGTACTACGATCAATATAGCTCATATGAGCAAGTCAACTGCTTCCTCACATCAGCTAGGGGGCTAGTAGAGGTAAGACTCGGGTTTCGGATGGAGCGAAAATTGCCAATTGAATCCGCACTCCTTTGATTGGAAAAATTCACCAGGACGGATGATCTCAATCACTTATTCAGTGATTCGATGATGTAACTCCTGGTACGAAGAGCTCCACTAATCACTCCAGGACGGATGATCTCAATCACATATTTTGTGATTCGATGGTGTAACTCCTGGTGTGAATCATTCCAGGACGGATGATCTCAATCACATATTTCAGTGATTCGACGATGTAACTCCTGGTATGAACAATTCTCATCACCATTCTTGATGAAAGTATTCACTCAATCCGTACTCCTACGATTGGAAAATGTCTCCAGGATGGATTATCTAAATCACTTAATCTGTGATCTGACGATGTAACTCTTGACGATGTGTACTTTTCCAGAACGGATAACCTCAGTCATCCATTATGTGATATGACGATGTAACTCCTAACGCGGTGTACCTGCCCAGGACGGATGATCTCAATCACCCATGCTGTGATCTGACGATGTAACTCCTGGCGCAATACACACCCAAAGGACGGATGATGTAGTTCCTGATATCGTACACATCCCCAAGACGGATGATCTCAATCACTTATGAAGTGATTTCATGATAAAACACCTGGCATGATCAATACTTGATCTGTCCTGGACCGGGGTCAAGAGATCCGATCTCAAGCCAGTCACGAATAGTATGTCAATACCGTCTAGTAGACCGGATGTATATGTATCCGATGTAGGTATCCGTTGTCCTTGAATGAGGAGAGCGGATTGGGCGTTCTGGAGATCCTTCACACCGACCTAACGCGTTGAAGTGGGCGAATGGTGGTGTCACCTGCAAAGATTCTCCGACGCTCAAGTCAGTGACTATATTCCAAGTAAGGAATGTATTCAGAGAGGAATCAGTCGTAAAAGAGCTGAGGAAAAAGATCAAGATCCCTAACTTCAATCATGAAGTTAGTTCATATACCTGATTGGCTCGATTAACGAGGACTCGTTGGTGGGGATCCACCAACTCCCATTAGCATTATTATATTGCGCACTTACCTGCATGATTGGGTCAAGTGGCTATTTTATATTGAGCGTAGAGAATGTAGACTAGGATTAGGGAACAAGTTGACCATTCCCGTGAGCAGAATTTGGCTCGTAGTGCAGGGAATTATTGATCGATCCCTGTAGCAACAATCCTTGTCTTTTGCATAGTGACGTGTGTATTATCCGATGTCATGGTGTTATCCTGGATAACCGGTATAGGGAGAACGCCTGATACGGGATTACAGTCCGGATGTATACCGATGACACCGGTTACACGTAGATGTCTTATCAAAGACGTTGAAATATGTATAGAAGATCGGATACCGGTATTGAGACCGGATCATATATATATATATATATATATGTATAATCAAGTAAAAGTTAAAGGTAAGGGTTCACTACCTGGAAACTATGATGGAGTCCTAGGGTTCACGAACGAGTGGATTTATCTTAAGACTTTGGAAGCACGAAAAGGCTAGGTAAGCTTTTGAGTGTAAGTTTCAGGTTCTCTAAATAGCAAGGGTTTTTTTCTCTAGATTTCAACAAAGTCTCAATACGTAGAATACGTGTTTTATGACTCCTCTTGAACCACCTCTTATAAACATGGTTGAGAGCAGACAATGGTGGCATTTCGATGACTTTTGGATTTAAATTTCTTGGCAAAGATGTTTTAATTTTCAAGGCCTATTATCCAAAAGTAACTGCCAAAATTATGATTGAAGTGTAACTGCCATGCATGGTTGAAAGTAATTAACACATGATTGGTGCAAACCTCGATACATGCAACGTTGTGTTTTGAGAGGGAAATAAATGCGAAACAATCATGAAGATGCATGGAGGAAAATGAAAATTTTTCTAAGTTAAGCAAAGCATTCTTACCATGCCTATAACAGGTACCTCAATGAAGGATATAGCTTATTTGAGCAACTAACATCGTTCATCAAACAACCTAAGGGGCAAAGGGTCCGATCTTGATATTGACCTTTGGACAGCAAGGTCATTTGACCTAAAAGTCGTTGTGCAAGACTGACATTGCTGAAAACATTAAAGTTTAACACCAGGTCCCAACAACGCATATGAGACTCATGACTTGATTCCATTGTGAGCTACTCTCTTAACACTGGATAGTCAAAGTTGACTTATACAATCACGTATTAGGGAAGCAACCTACAAAGTGACTGATGGAAGGGTACAGTAGGTAGGTAGGTGATCCGGTCTAGATACCGGCCCCCATACTTGTGACGTCAGACTGATCTCATATAAGGAAAACCGGTGTCCAGGTTCAACGTTACCACACCGGATATCCGTTGTCTGGTCATCCGCCCTCACTCCATGACAACGTCATTCATTTTCTCCATAGCGGTTCTATGTTCATCTTTACAGAGTGTTTATATAATTGTTGGCTTTTCAGTCACAATAAGAGAAGAGTCCCTGATAACTTATCAACGAAGACACTGTTTGTAGCAAAATACGTCACATCAATGGCTCCAGAAATTAAGTGGGCATGTCAGCAGATTATGCGGAAAGGGTGATTATCCTCTCCTCTTTCTAGAGTATTTTACTCTGATAATTGACTTACCCCCCTGACACATTCTGAAAGTCAAGCCACTTTATTGACATAATATACACGCAATCGGAGATAAGGGACCCACCTGCATCTAACGTCTCATTTTTCTCTTACGTTCAACTATAAGAAGCCATATCAACACACGTGCATGGTATCGTTGTTCTAACTCATACTTTCTGTTACTACGCTTGAGTATTCATTGAGTTCAAACACTCTTCTGACTTGAGCGTCGGAGAATCTTTGCAGGTGGCACCACCTTTCGCCCCCCTTACAACGCGAATCGTTGGTGTAAAGGATCTCCAGGACAACAAGACCGGCCTCTCCCACTGAGAGACCGGATTAATACATCGGATATACACAGTTCCGGTGTGCAAACCCTAAAAACACCTGCATTCTTGTGGCTGGTCCCACACCGGATCCTAGACCCCGGTCCAGACCAGTTCATTGGCACGCCCGGTGGGACTCGATAGAGTTATTCCCATTTTCGCAGAAGTAAGGTTGTCACAATGGAAGGTGATGGGAGAGACTTCGTGGAAGGTCACGTGGAGGACGTGACCCATCAACAGGCTGGGAGGAGACTCATCTTCGACTCCCCTGTAACTCAAACCCGGAGGATGGTGCAAGTGCAGACGCCTGACCCTCGCGATGAGGTTATTAGGCAACTAAAGGAGGAGCTGATGGAGTTGAGGCGAGAGAGAAAAGGAGCTGGGGACAGAGTAGTGTCTCATGCAGAGGATGTCCACCATGCATCAGCGAGGGATAGATCTACCACCCTCCAGTATTCGAAGATCCCTACATATGAAGAGAGGGAGCAAACACAGGACTCTGGTGATAGAGTCAGTACTAGGAGAAGGGAGCAGGCGGTGGTAACTTCAGGGACATACAAGCTCAATGTCCCTTTCTCAAGGAGGTTGATGAATGTTGTCATTCCAAAACATTTGCAAACAACTCAGCCGTTGTCGATTGGGAAGTATAATGGAGAGTCCGACCCCACTAAGCATTTGGATGCTTATGTTTATGAAGCTATGTATCTGGGAGCAGACGAAGATGTCATGTGCAGAATGTTCCCAAGGACGTTGACAGAGGAAGCTCTCAGCTGGTTTAAAAGTTTGCCTTCAGGATCTATAGACTCTTGGGAGGAAATGGCTGCTGCATTCGAAAGCCATTTCGTTATCTCCAGGGATATCCCAAGAACTTCTCACACTCTGGCCCAGATAAGACAAGGAGAAACTGAGACTCTTAAGGAGTTCCTCAAAAGGTTTTACAAGGAGGCTGCGTTGGTCCCTAACCTCACGGAGGCCATACAACTCCATATTGTAGTGGAAGCCCTTCAGCCGGGTTCAGCCTTTGCCTTATCTTTGGCAAAGAGCCCACCTACAACCTTCGAGGAGTTTCGAAGGAAAGCTTCCAAATATGTGGGCATAGAGATGCATCTAGAGGCAACTGCAGCAAGAGTAAAGCCTTCTGCACCCGCTCAGCAGCCACGGAGAGAAAAGGAGAGAGCGAGGCCCGAGAAGCATGCCTTTAGAGAGGATTTCGTGAGTGCTCGTCAGCATTCACGAGATAGGCGCGTATCATCGTTCAATCACTATGCTCCATTGAACACCAGGCACTCACAAATCATGAGGGAGGTTGGTTGGCCAACTCTGAACGTCTTTGGTATAAGGAAGCCAGCCCCAGCCAAGAGGGGTGGTAACCCGCGTAAATACTGCACTTTCCATGAGCAGACAGGGCACAACACTGATGAGTGTAAGGCGTTAAAGAATACGGTGGAGACTCTCATTCGGGAGGGAAAGCTGAAGCAGTATTTGTTTAAGGAGAAATCTATGGATGAATCTCACAGGATGGAGAAAAGGAATAGAGATCCTGATGATGAAGACGATAATACACGCAACCCAGCAAGGAAGTTCACTGCGGTTGAGAAGCAGAAAGGGGTAGTGATTGCTGAAGGTGCCCAACAAAATAGTATGCCCCAGCAGCAGAAACAGGGCAGACGAGAAGTGATTGAGATGATAGCTGGAGGATTTGCGGGAGGAGGAACATCAATCACAGCACGAAAGAACCATCATAGGATGATTCTGTCAGTCCAGGGTAAACCAAGGTATAACCGCCCTTTCAGGGACGGAGTGACAGCCCCGACGGTGTCGTTTACAGATGATGACTTCGGCCCAACAATTCCAGGAGGTGATGATGCAGTAGTGATCGTGGCCGTCATAGCCAATAAAGACGTCAAGAGGATCCTCGTCGATCAGGGAAGTTCTTGTGATGTTATCTTTTATAATTGTTTCAAACGAATGGGTTTCAGTGATGCAGATCTACAACCATACACGCAAGAACTCACAGCATTTAACGGAGCCAAGCAACCCACTAAGGGATACCTCGACACCTTGATTTCTTTTGAAGGAGAGCCCGGTGCAAGAACGGTCAAGTCAAGAATTCTGGTGATTGATGTGGAATCCCCGTACAACGGTATCATAGGCCGTCCAACATTGAACGCTATGGAAGCAATTGTATCCACCCCTCATCTCCTGATCAAATTTATCGACAAGGACAATGGTGTGTCCTCACTCCGCGGAGATCAGGAGATGGCTCGATATTGTTATAATCTGAGCCTCAACATGGTTAAGTTGGATGCATTCAACAAGAAGAGGAAGTTGAACGACGGAGGAACAGCAGCAGGGTCTGTTAGTCTTATTGACCTAGACCCCAGAGCGGAATTGAAGATTGATCCACTCAATCCATCTAAGCCCACACCAGATGGTGGTTCCAGGGATGTCGTATTGGGAGATTCCCCAGAGAAGATCACGCACATTAACGATAAGCTGGAGTCGGCTATGGAGCAACGCTTATTAGCACTTTTGCAGGAATTCAAAGACCTTTTCGCATGGACAGCAGCAGATATGCCAGGGATGGATCCTGAGTTCTGTTGTCACAAACTTGCAGTGTATCCTGAAACCAGACCGGTGGCCCAGAAGAAGAGGAGGTTGGGACCGGAGAAGCAGAAAGCGGCTTGTGAGCAAACAGAGGAGTTGTTGAAAGCAGGTTTTATAAGGGAAATACGCTATTCATCTTGGCTTTCTAATGTGGTTATGGTGCAGAAGGCTAACGGCAAATGGAGGATGTGTACTGATTATGTGGATCTTAACCGTTGCTGCCCTAAAGATCCATATCCCCTGCCCAACATTGATCGCATGGTGGATGATTCATCTGGTTACCAATACCTCAGTTTCATGGATGCTTATTCGGGGTACAACCAGATTCCGATGTGGGAGGGAGACCAGGAAAAGACTGCATTTATCAATGACCGTGGTGTTTTCTGCTACACCGTCATGCCTTTCGGACTGAAGAACGCCGGCGCTACCTATCAGCGCATGATTAACAAAGTCTTTGAAGGGATGCATACAAGGCTGGTCGAAGTTTATATTGATGATATTATAGCCAAAACACCCACTGGAGGAGACCACATTGAAGATCTACGCCAAGTTTTCACTAGGCTTCGGCAATACAACATGAGGTTAAATCCTTTAAAGTGCACCTTCGCCGTTCCAGCAGGAAAATTCTTGGGATTCATGTTGACTCAACGAGGCATTGAAGCTAACCCCGGGAAATGTCAAGCAATCCTGGACATGCAGAGTCCTAAATGTTTAAGGGAGGTCCAGTCATTGAATGGAAAAGTGGCCGCTTTAGCTCGTTTCATGCCCAAGATGGCGCACAGGTCCCTCCCCTTGTATAAGGCGTTGAAGAAACATAAGAGTTTTGAATGGGGAGAAGAACAAGAGCAAGCGTTCCAACAGCTCAAGGCCGTTCTCTCGAGTCCACCAATTCTTGTTAAACCTGATCCAGGTGAAACGTTAATTTTATACTTGGCAATATCCGATGAAGCTCTAGGTGTAGCCTTGGTGAAAGAAACCCCTGAAGGGCAGAGACCGGTGTACTTTACTAGTAAAACGCTTCAGGGGGCAGAAGGAAGGTATCAGAAGATTGAGAAAGCCGCCTTGGCAGTTGTTTGGGCATCACGACGGTTGAGGCCTTATTTCCATGCGCACCCAGTATTGGTGAGAACGGATTTACCACTCCGTTCAGTACTCAGCAAACCAGACCTCGCTGGAAGGATGATAAAATGGTCTATTGAGTTATCTGAATTTGAGATTTCATATGAGCCTCGTGGAGCCATCAAGGCACAAGTATTGGCCGATTTTGTAGTGGAAATGTCTGGGGCAGACCCGGCCACCCCTCGAGCGCATTGGACCATCTACGTCGATGGTTCGTCGAACAGCAAAGGTTGTGGAGCAGGTGTGGTGGTAGAAAGTGATGACGGTGTGCACCTAGAAATTTCCCTCAGATTCAATTTCAAGACCTCCAACAATCAAGCCGAATACGAAGCATGCTTGGCCGGCCTCCGTGCGGCGATTGACATCGGAGCATCAGCAGTTACACTCTGCAGTGATTCCCAGCTGGTGATTTCGCAAATCCAGGGGGAGTACCAGGCGAAGGAACCACAACTTCAATTGTACTTGAATTGTGTTAATGAACTGAAGGAAAGATTTGAAGTTTTAGAGTTCAAGCATGTGCCCAGGGAAGAAAATACCAGAGCGGACATCTTGTCAAGATTGGCAAGTACAAAGCAGCCTGGAAGCACAACAACGGTGGTTCAAAGCACTCTGACATCACCCAGTATACCTCTATATCCTTCTCTGAACGCTGTCATGGTGAGCTATCCATATGAGGATTCTTGGGTCATCCCCTATATTCGTTATCTGGCTGATGGTCAACTTCCCACTGACGAGAAGGAAAGGAGACGAGTAAAGAGGGAGCTGCCATATTTTACTATGGTTGATGGTGTTCTCTACAGAAGGGGATTCTCTGTCCCATATCTTTCATGTTTAAGAGAAGATGAAGTTCAAGCGGTCTTGACTGAGGTACACGAGGGGCAATGTGGGCACCACGCTGGAGGCCGAAGCCTAATGAGAAAAGTCCTCAGGGCTGGATACTGGTGGCCCACTGTGAAGCAGGATTCAGCAGATTTCGTGAGGAAGTGCGACGCTTGCCAAAAATTCTCCAATCTCCACCATACACCGTCCCAAGAGTTATCTTCATCTGCCGTGCCTTGGCCGTTCTACCAATGGGGCCTTGATATTTTGGGTCCGTTTCCCACTGCGCCAGGAGGAATCAAATACTTGATCGTGGGAGTAGATTACTTCACCAAATGGATCGAGGCAGAACCCGTAGTGCATATCACTTCTGCACGTACAAGACGTTTCATGTACGAAAATATCATTGCTCGGTTCGGGGTGCCAGGGCGGATTGTGACTGACAACGGCACACAGTTTACAGATAAAAAGTTCACGAATTTACTTGAAGGACTGGGGATAGTCCAGATATTTTCATCTGTTGAACACCCCCAGACCAATGGGCAAGCAGAGGTAGCTAACCGAGAGGTGCTAAAGGGGTTAAAGAAGCGTCTGGGAGAAGCGAAGGGAGGATGGACTGACCAGTTATGTCATGTTCTATGGGCATACCGCACTACGCCTCATTCTTCAACTAACGAATCCCCATACCGGTTGGTGTACGGGGTTGAGGCGATGATCCCAGTTGAGTTACAAACAAGGTCGGCTCGTGTGGAATATTTTTCAGCAGAAGATAACAACGCCAACTTAGCATCAGAGCTGGACGTCCTCCAAGAGTTAAGGGAAAATGCTTTCGTCAGAAATCAGGCAATAAAAGCAAAGGCCGCACTCCGGTACAATAAACGTGTCCAGTACAGAGCTTTTAACACCGGAGACCTTGTTCTGAGAAAGGCCAGTGTTGGGAACAAATTCGCTCACCAAGGAAAGCTAGCACCAACATGGGAAGGACCTTATAGAATTTCGGAGGTGACTGGAAAGGGATCATACCGATTGGAAGAACTTGATGGAACCCCAATCCGCAACAAATGGAACACTCAGAATTTACGAGTGTATTACAGCTAGTTGGTAAGACGGCGTGTACTCTTTTTCCTTACTTGAGTTTTTTCCCACTGGGTTTTCTCAAGAAGGTTTTAACGAGGCATGGCCCCAACGATGCTCTTTGTGTAACCTATATTCAATTTTAATAAGAATATATTTTCACCGCCCTATCATTCTCACTTTTCTTGTGTGTTATGATTTAAAGCCGTGGTTTAATGCGCATACACCTCAGGACGGATGAACGCAACTACCTATTTTGTAGTTGGTGAGATAATTCCTCGAAGAACGGAGGAAGACCCCCAAGTCAGACGATGTAATTCCCTGAGGCGGAATGGGTTGTAGGGCTGGTCCTTTCTCAAGGCCACAAACCGAACCCCATTCGAAGACTACATGGGTTGTAGGGCTGGTCCTTTCTCAAGGCCACAAACCGAACCCCATTCGAAGACTACATGGGTTGTAGGGCTGGTCCTTTCTCAAGGCCACAAACCGAACCCCATTCGAAGACTACATGGGTTGTAGGGCTGGTCCTTTCTCAAGGCCACAAACCGAACCCCATTCGAAGACTACATGGGTTGTAGGGCTGGTCCTTTCTCAAGGCCACAAACCGAACCCCATTCGAAGACTACATGGGTTGTAGGGCTGGTCCTTTCTCAAGGCCACAAACCGAACCCCATTCGAAGACTACATGGGTTGTAGGGCTGGTCCTTTCTCAAGGCCACAAACCGAACCCCATTCGAAGACTACATGGGTTGTAGGGCTGGTCCTTTCTCAAGGCCACAAACCGAACCCCATTCGAAGACTACATGGGTTGTAGGGCTGGTCCTTTTTCAAGGCCACAAACCGAACCCCATGCGAAGGCTTGGGCGCAGTAGGCCGGTTCACACAGAAGACCGTGCTGAACCCCGAGTAACGGGCGCAGTAGGTTCAGGATTAGCCCTGATCCGAACCCCGTGTTGAAGGCTTGGATTGTAGGATTGCACCGAACTCCAAGTACGGTTAGTAGGATCGAACCGAACACCGTGTGAAGACTTGAGGTGTAGGGCCAAACCGAACCACAAGAGAAAGCCATGAAGCTTACCCTTGCCAAAGCTATACAAAATTCAAAGGTAATATCCGTCCTCAATTGTGAAATGTCCATCCCGGAGCGGTTGAACGCTAATGTACCCGCTCTACATCATCGAGGACAGTTAAGCATCTCTATCTTTTGAGAATTTAAAAGGTAATCCTTGAGGTAAAATTCCCCTTCCCAATGTACTTACACTTGGGGACAGGGCATGTTTTCACTTAATTGTCACTTATTCGATACTATTTGTTGTCTTAATCCGGTGTGATAAGTACGCGTTAAGCAGCTAGGTAACCACACAGAACGGATTCGTAAAGCATTAAAAACAATAAAGTGTTTGGTACAGCACTAAGTTATCCAACAATCATAAGAAAAGCAACAGTGAATTTTATTTCCAAGAATAAAGAAATTGTTCAGGTTACAAGGTAGTAAAACTGGAGCTGATCCCAGTACACAGCTATGAATAAAACAAAGTTAAGGGGCCGCTGCTTGATCCTCCGAGGTGGGCACTCTTTCCTTCTCCGCTCTGTCCTCCATTCCAGGGGGGGCACCTTCTTGTGCTTCAGCTCCAGAGGCAGCAGTAGGCGTGGTAGGCTCCATACTTTGGCCTTCAGGGAGAGGAGGCAATTCGTACAGAGATGCAGGGGGCTCGTGGTGCGATCCGTCCTTGTGAACTTCGACAAGTCTTCCCCCATAGAACTCAAAGAACGGATCTAATCCGTACAAATTCAGCTTTATTCCAGGGTTACGATAGTAGACTTGACGAAGGGCCAGGCCGAAAGATTCATACGCCACATTCTTGCATATATCCAAGGCTTTGGCAGCCTTGGCCTTTGCAGCAGCCAGCCTTCTTTGAACCTTGGCGTAATCCTCTTCTGAATGCCTAGCACTCGCACCACCCTTTTTGAGTTCATCAATTTGGGCTTGCATCTCTTTCCGAATAGACTCCCACTCCCCGAGGTCCTTGTTGCGACCCTCCTCCATAGCTTTGAGATCGTCAGCAAGCTTGGCCGATCTCTTCTTCTCCAGTTGTAATTCTTCCTCAAGGAGGGGTATGGATTTGTTCTTATTTTGGAGGTCGGCAACGTCCCGCTCTAGGGCCTTGTTCGCCAAGTGAACTCGGCTTGCCTCTTCAGTCTTCCTCTGGAGAGTTTCTTTAGTTTTCTTCAATTCTGACTCCACCCCCCTGTGAACTTCAGCTTGCTTGGCCGCAAATTTCTCCTTCACCGCGAGTTCGGTCTCAAGTTTTTCAACCTGATCCATATAGTCAGCTTTCTCGCTCAGGGACTCAAGCAGGCCGGATAGTTCATCAAGTTGCCAACGGCCAGCCTTACAAGCACCTCGGACTCCAGCAGCGTCGAGGGAAGGGCGGAGGCAATACCGTGCTTTGGGGAGAGTAGGAGGCATAGATCCTTGAAACCACAGATAAGGAGAAAGGAAGGAGTCACGCGGAGGATCGAACGCCGGAGGAGGACCGTTCCCAGAATCCGGCTCTGAAGCATTTTGAGAAGAAGGTGCAGAGAACTCAGGAGCGGGTTCCTTTCCCTTGTTCTTCTTTAATTCGGCTTCTTCGGCCGTCCTCTGATGCTTTTTCACAGGGTCATCAGAGGAGGGCTTTTCTTGATCAGCCTTCTTCACAAGATGCCTCTTCTTTTTCTTTTTCTCTGGGACGGCCTCCTCGCCACCCGCCCCAGCGGCCTCATTTGCTTCTTCGGCTTCTTCCTCATCGAAGAGAGGAATCTCATCTCCTACGGCAGAAGTTAGAGGAATGAGGGGAGTTTTGGTGGCGTTCCTCTTCGGCTGGATGTTATTTTCCTCAGAAGAAGAGTCATCGTCAGCCAACATGGACCTCAGCGACAACATCTCTGGGCAGGCCTTTTCAATTTGTTCTGCAAAACAAGGAAAGTTGAATAAGCATGCAAGGAGAAAAATAGCTAGAGCGGAATAACCATACAATACAAAGAGAATAAGAGCGAATATTACGTAGGTAGGTGTTTTTGATGTCTTCCTCAGCCAAGAGAAGACGGCTGGAAAACCCTTTGAGGGTCTTCGAGGCCGTCTGCAGGGCGCTCAAGACTTCAACAGAATGAGGGGAAAGTTCACTCTCATCTGTATAATAGGCACGGCTCATTAGGAGAAAATGCTCGTGCGTCCAGCTAAGAGGAAACTTAGTAAACCCCTCTTTATTTTGCCAGAAGACCGGCTTATTTGGTTGTATCCTGACCCGCGTGTAGTAATGTTTGAAGGAACGCCCATCTACCTTCGCGGACTCCGTATAGGACTTGAAATTTACAACCCTTGAGTCACTACGGAGTGTAATGAACCCAAGGCCGCCCTTCTTATTGGCTCGGCGGACCACTTGGCAATAATAGAATAGCTTGGCCACAGTGGCGGAAAAGCCAAAATGCTCCCCCAAAACTTCCAGAGCCCGGACAAGACTCCAACCATTGGGATGTAATTGTGAGGGGGCACAGTCCAAGAAACGCAGGACGGCCATCTGGAAATCCGTCAGTGGAAATCGCACCCCCAGCTTTAAGAAAACGTAGTCGTACATGTAGACCGACCTCCCATTAGGGACACTGTGGCATATTCTTTCAGAGGGATGCGGTGCCATCGCAGCGTATCGCGCCTTATACTTCTTGTCCGAATATATTTTACAGCGGAAAGAAACCGTCCGCTCCTCCTCGCTAGCGTGGTGCGAAGGGATCTCTAGGAACTCCTCTTCTACCCAACAGTAAGGTTTCTCCCTGTTGAGTTTCTCCCAGTCAAGCCGGTGTGCCACAACATTGACACACCCTTCAGCAGAGCGGAGAAACGGCGTTTTACCACGTCCTGGAAGATCCATTGTTGTGCAGGCGCGGTGGAATGCGTAGGTGCTGTGATAAAAAGCAACATCGTCAGAGAGATAACCCTCAGCACTTGACCCCTCATCAGAGCGGCTGGTAGCCCTCGAACCAAGGGGAACCTCAGAGCGACGAGATGAAGCAGACGCTCGTGAGGAAGAGGCTTCGGCTCTCTCTGAACGATGGCGCCCAGCCACAGGAGGATTCCCTGGAATCCTCCCACCACGGTGGCTAAGGGGGGCACGAGAGCCAAACCTCTCTCTATTTGAAGGACCAACGCGTCCAGCTCTAGATCGCATGATGGAAATAGAATGATTAAAATTGCAAGGAGTTGAAGGGAAGGAAGGTTACCTAAAGGAAGAGGATCTTTGAGAGGTTGAAGACGACAAGGAAATTCCAAGGAAATTCGAGCAGAGTTTCACTAAGTTTGAGAGCGAGGATGGATTTCCGAATTTGCTAAGAGTTCCTTTTATAGGTAACGAAGAAACACAATGTTACACCGAAGGTCACAAGGCTCGCCTCAAAACGCAATCCTTTCAAATTGAAACGACTCCGTCGTTTCATTACAAACGGGCGCGAAAACAGTAACGTTTCAGCAAACATTTTCGCTTAATGGGCCCCCACACAGTTTGAATCCAGGCCCAATAAGCCCAATCGACGGTTACGTTCTTGGGCAATGATGACTCTCGCATAAAAAACGCATTTATTGTCTAATCATGCTGCGCACATTTAATGCCTCCCAACCACTTTTCGAATATCAAGGGTTTCGATTCTCAAAGACTCTTGGGATTTCCATTATTTAGTTTATGCTGTCTGAATCCGTTGTGCGCAACACGAAAAGGGCGGTCACTCGTTTATTAGAGCGGATGCCACCGAGTTCCCAGAGACTTACAAGAATGCATTACCGGCATCTAGACTTCTCTCAAGAGTTGTGTAGCTCATATGAGCAACTTAACAGTCCCTCATACAAGCTAGGGGACAGATGATCCGGTCTAGATACCGGCCCCCATACTTGTGACGTCAGACTGATCTCATATAAGGAAAACCGGTGTCCAGGTTCAACGTTACCACACCGGATATCCGTTGTCTGGTCATCCGCCCTCACTCCATGACAACGTCATTCATTTTCTCCATAGCGGTTCTATGTTCATCTTTACAGAGTGTTTATATAATTGTTGGCTTTTCAGTCACAATAAGAGAAGAGTCCCTGATAACTTATCAACGAAGACACTGTTTGTAGCAAAATACGTCACATCAATGGCTCCAGAAATTAAGTGGGCATGTCAGCAGATTATGCGGAAAAGGTGATTATCCTCTCCTCTTTCTAGAGTATTTTACTCTGATAATTGACTTACCCCCCTGACACATTCTGAAAGTCAAGCCACTTTATTGACATAATATACACGCAATCGGAGATAAGGGACCCACCTGCATCTAACGTCTCATTTTTCTCTTACGTTCAACTATAAGAAGCCATATCAACACACGTGCATGGTATCGTTGTTCTAACTCATACTTTCTGTTACTACGCTTGAGTATTCATTGAGTTCAAACACTCTTCTGACTTGAGCGTCGGAGAATCTTTGCAGGTGGCACCACCTTTCGCCCCCCTTACAACGCGAATCGTTGGTGTAAAGGATCTCCAGGACAACAAGACCGGCCTCTCCCACTGAGAGACCGGATTAATACATCGGATATACACAGTTCCGGTGTGCAAACCCTAAAAACACCTGCATTCTTGTGGCTGGTCCCACACCGGATCCTAGACCCCGGTCCAGACCAGTTCAGTAGGGTCACTATTGTGTGTTAGTCGTTCTGCAAATGATAAGAATCACGCTGACACCTTATACGATAAACCCACCTACTCAAAATGACTCTTTCGTTGCCCTAGGTATAAATACTCATGTAACAATAACAAAAGGTAGAACATTCTCATTTGAACTTATACTTGAGCACTGATATTCCCTTTTAATATTCATTGACTTAAGTGTTGGAGTGTCCTTGCAGGTGACACCCCCTTTCATCCCACAATGTGTAAGGCTAGTGATTTTGTACAGGGAATCACTACAAGACCTTTAATTCCCCATTGGAATAAAGGTTATAATATCGGATCCTACTAAACTGGTGTAAAATCTGACCATACAACACATATTAAGGACTATTCTGAGGTCGGCCCTTGCACCCTGGCCCAGACCAATTCACGTACTAAACTGACAATAAAAAACATATATAGTGAAATTTGTCTTCAAAAATTAAAATGAAAACTACAAATATGAAAAAAAAAACTAAGGTTTGTGTGGTGGCATTGAAGTTTTTATCCTATGAGGTCTTTCGGACTATGCCACCTAAGCTAGGTAGGTTGTGGGGGCCGTTAGGCTACTTGGACTGTTTTTGATGTCAATGATGGAGACGTCTCTGCTACTTGTGAGCATGACGCTACTAGTGGGACTTAGCCTTAGGCTGGGGTTGATGTTGCTCATTTGAGACAGACTAGTTGTCTAGTCTAGTATTATAATGAGGCTAATGACTAGCCTAAATTAATTAAGTAAAAATTTCATAATCTTTAATTTGAAATTACTAATACACTACCAAGTTACAACACATATATTATTCAAGGTTTCACATAAAACCTAACTTAATTAAGTAAAAATTTCATAATCTTTAATTTGTATATCTCTAAAATTTTATTTTCTAAATTCTAATTTGAAATATCTAATTTTTTATTTTCTTTATTTCAATTTGAAATTCATAAATTTTTTATTTTTTAAATTCTAATTAGAAAGTTTTTTTTCTAAATTCTACTTTTAAATTTCAAAATTTTCATTTTTAAATTTAAAAATGTATACAATTCAAATATTCAAAATTTTATTTTTCTAAAATTTTAATTTAAATGCTTCTAAATCTTTAACTTTAAAAGTTATAACTTTCTAAAGTTATATTTTTTTAATTTCTAAAGTTTTAAATTTCTATCGTAGCGATCCCAGGTATGAAATCTATTCTTAACAAACTAACTTTACAATAAGAAATTTATCCTAAAGTTTAAATATCAACATTTTCTAAAATATATATTATGAATTATCTATCTAAAGTTTTTACTAGTATACAAATAAACCTTAAAACATAAAACCAAAGAAACTAAAAATGTGAGTACCTTTGAATAAAACTAAAATTTCAATAGATTGAAAGTGTTGATTTTTGCCTTACGAATATAATACAACTAACAAGATATTAAATAGTTGCCTTTACATTCCAAACAAACAAAATAAAATTGAGAGGTTTGTAGGAAAGTTTAGGAAATATTTTAGGTAGAATGAGAAATGTGGGTCTGGCTAACATCCTCACAAACCAGATGTTTGACCAAAATATTTTATTAAACCTGCATAATTTTTGGGTTGTTGATGTGATCCAACGGACATGGTTGATTTTGGGGCACAAAACACGAGACGCATTAACAGATTAGTAGGTGTTTGGTAACCGGTAACAACCATTGGCAATTTTGTGAATAAATATTGATTAAAGGTTATTTCGGTATTTGAGGTTCTCCCCCTGTACCACGTTCTCAATTTGTGATATTTGCTCAGAGTTGTCAATTTCTCATATTTGCCATTATGTGCTTAAGCTTGCGCTGAAGAGAGTAACATTATAAACCACGCTTAAGCGAAGAATTTTCTCGCCTAAGCGTGGTCGGGCTGGATCATGACCAATTGAAGCAATCACGCTTGAGCGTGATTAAATTGAGCTTAAGCGTGAGCAGTTCAACTTGAGCATGGTTTATAATTGCTGTTCAGCTTGAGCGTGGTTTATAATTGTTGGTCAATTTGTTCAGTGCAATTGAATTGTTCCAATTCTTTTAGTTAGTATAATTGTTGTTCACATCACTGTTACACGTTTCTGGCTCAATTTCCTACACCACTGTGCGCGTTACATTTGGTTTCCATTCGAAATTTTTAATTGATCAATTGTTCAAATTGGTTTAAATTGCAACTTGTAAAAACAAAAAAAAAACAATTATAAATAACTATATATACTATATATGGATGATACAGCTAGGGGAGCCAACATGGAAAGTGCCAATATTTCAATTCTAATCGGATTTGCGCATGTGCTTTATTTAAGGACTATATCTACAACGAAATTCGTTTAAACTGCAGGACAGTAAACTACTGACAACTAGCGGGTAATTAAGGAAAATCATTTTACACGAAATTGAATTTATTATATAATTATACAATGTATTATGCGTACATAATGCATGCTTCATGAACCAAGAAACGTGTTTAGTATATGTTTGTTTTGTTGGATATACGTTAGTTAAAGTTGTATATAGTTATATATATTGGTTATTTACGGTTAGAGATATGAGGTATGCATTATGAGTTAGTATTTTTTTTATTGTATTATTTTATTTTATTAATAAAATAAGCATGCTGATTTGAGTACTTGTATGGTTCCTGTGCACGATGAATTTTTTCTTTCGGTCTTAAAGCTCAGTCAGGTCACGCTGAAGCGCCCTTATTCACGTTCAAGCTTGTTTTGTTCACGCTCAAGCGTGATGACAATTGATACTACTATACAACATTTCCTGTACATGTCAAATCTATCTACTGTGTGAAATTTTCTACGCTTGGACAATTACTTCTATGTCCTCATATACAAGTTAACCGGTCAAACAAGTTACCCATTCGTCATCTCAGCCATCCATTTGATCAACGGACTATAACCAGTACTTACGGTCCCCTCTTCTGTCAAACATTAAACTTTGAGGGGATGTTAGAATTTTCCGAGAAATGTGGAGGGGGCACGCACCTATTTGAATGTTGCATCGAACCTTGAGTCTACACATGATGCCCTCTGGTTTTTTTTTTAAATCATGGTCCTAGATCCAATAATCGATAAGAAATATGATCCGTTGGTCATAGTGTCGGACTCTAACTTCAACGAAACAACTTAAAAAATTATGCCTTTTAAAATCTCATGATCATTGCATTTGTTTTTTCAAATGCAATGTTGTGTTTGAGTTAGGGTTCAATACTAGGGGTGTTTATCATCCAATCCAGATCGAATAAAATCGTTCAATCGATTAAACTAAAATCGTAAAAAAATACATTGTATGTGGTTCAAATCAGATTTTAGATTTACCTTTCAAAACCAAACCGAACTTAATCGAACCAGAATATTTAATATATTATATTATCTTACTTAAACTTAAAGTGAGACTCAAAGGATTCTAGTTCTTGATTTGTAATTTTTTAATATGCTAAAATTTTTAGAGTGGTAATTTTATTTTTGAAGTGGTTATTTTTTTATTTTATTAGGTTGGAATTATATATCTTATACTTAATTTTACAAATAAAAATAATTAATATAAAACTAAACAAATCAGTTCCTACCGCATTTAATCAAATTAAATTAAATCGGATATTATATCATACATTTCAACCAAACTAAACTAAGTTATAACTTAATAATATGATTGAATTAGATAATATTTTATCTAAAATTCAAACCAATTTACATTTCTACACCTATTATTCTATCGATGTAACATTTTCATGCTAAAACAGTCCTTGAAAGTGATGATGTAATAGATGATTATTGATGACGAGCTAGACACCCTCCGTAGGAACGAGAGAGAACATATTTGTTTATGATCATTATTGAGTGCATTAACGAGAATGGGGAGAAGGATAGTATTCCAGTAGCTCCTGGGTGGCACTGTTAAAGCTTTGCCCGGCATTCAGCCCCACAGAAGGGGAGATTATACAGTGTTTTGTTCCCTTTTCTGTATCCTTGGATGTTATGGCAACTCAGCGATTATGAGGCACGTAACTTACTGTTGATTTTCGATGGTTTCAGCGCTGACCCTACACGATTAGATGCCAGGATACACCACTCTTTTACAATATCTTCTTTTCAGTTTATAATTTCGAAGTTAAAAATATAATCCACATTAAAACACACTTCTTTGAATATATTTAGATGAGGTATCACATGTGTCTTGTGATAGTGAGATGAGTGAATCAGTATTGTATAATCATATAATGAATGATTAACATTAATCATGTGAATTTTTAAAAAATCATATGAAAAATTTTTAATCTCAACAATCCATTGTATGATTATTTGGACCAGATTTGTTCTCCCTTTCACATAAGAGAACCTTTCTAATAATATACATTGTCTCTATATATAAAATGTACACATATCAATTAGTTCAAATTTCAAAATAATTAAAATACACATATCAATTAAATATTCACGAGTTCAAAATCAATTTTGTTAAATTTTAAACAATTATATAATCTCAAAATATTAATTATAAAAAAATTAATATAAAAATATTTATAATAATAATATTTTATTATTATAATATTATTAATATTTATTTAAATAAGTTACATTTTTTTCGTCATTGAATGTTATTTAAATAAGTTGGTTTATGAGATTAAAACGTTTTTTTTAATGATTTGAAAGTCAACATATATTTCTCAAAAAAATTCAGTACGATTCATTTAATAGGTATAAACTTGATGACGTATTTCACCGCATCCCTGGTTAATTTGATTTATTAACATGGAAAGTTGAGGATGAAATATTGAGTTTTGATATATTTTTTAGAAGACACATTTTTGTGACAGGGTGGGTGTTCCTTTAATATTGCCTACTCGAAGTGGATACAGGTCATAACTTTAGTAAAATAGTAGAAATAGCAATAACAAGAGAAAAAATTGTGTTCTTAAACTGGAGGTCGGTGGAAAAAGGTATGAATGTAATTTTGAAATTACTTTAATACTCTAATATACATCAATATGATAAGAATCAAGATTTCAATTTAATACTTTAAGTTATGATTCTTTTATGGGATGGATTAGTTTTTTGAGTTGTATTTTTTTTATGTATTTAAGTTTTATTAATTAATATTTTTATTGAGAGATATGTTTATAAAAATGGTTACGTATTAGTACTGTGAATGATGGAGTCACTAAAAAAAACTATTGTTAAATCTCTTCATATACTTAAGTTATATATATTATCATATATATGATATATTGAGAGTATTTATGTTTTTAGGGCCATCATCTAGAGAAAAAAATGTTGAAAAAAATTATAAAGAAAAAAATAAACTTAGAAAAGTTCATATACTTGTATTGATGATGTTTGTTACAATAAAAAGAGTGAAAAAAGTATGAAAAATATAATTTTATTAGTTTGATATTAGGAAAAAGTATTGAAAAAAATTCTTACATATGTACCTTATATAAGGATATGATGGTAACTTTCATACTAAAGGAGTAACAAAATTTATGCATTGGTATGTTGGAAATTTCATACCAGGTGGTATATTTTATTTCCTATCACAAACCGAAAAATTCATTAAATGTTTTTTTTATCAGGCTACACTGCAAGATAAGGTACCGTCCTTTTTCTGATTCTATTTTTTATTTTTAGTTTAATTATAAAACTATTATTTTTGTTTTTAACATTTTGTATATGAAATATTAATTTTATTATTATTTTTTACTGTATAAAATTTTTTAAAGTAGTGAATGAGATGAAAATTTTATAATTAAAACTAAAAAAATAGATTAAAAAAATAGAAACAGAACAACACGTTACCTAATGTTTTGATCATCTAATGTTAGTTTCATTTTGAGTCTCTGATTTAATTTAACTTCTATTTTGTTCTTATAAGTTTAAATATATTTAGTTTTAGTCTTTTGCATGTTAATCCCACCATATAATTTTGTAGATTATAGTGAAAGAATCATCTTTTGTGGAAGAGAGAATACAAACACAAATTTATAAAAGAAACATATTTTTGACAAAATATCAACACATAAAAAAATTAAAAATGAAATATTTTTAAAAGTTGAAGGACCAAAATGAGTTAAAATTATACTTAGAGAAGTGAAATTAACAGCAGCAAAATTTTCATTTTTGCCTAAAAATACATAAAAAAAGATAATATAAGTGATCTAGATGTTTTGGTTTAACTAAGAATCAAACTTGTTTCTGGGGTTCACAACAAGTCATGCACTCTAGTCTTATACACTCTACTCAATTCCAAAGATGAAAATAAGCTAGATCGTCCATTAAAGGCTTATGACCTATCCTATTTATCATGGTTATTAGAACCACACCGGACTGACCGGTCGGACCGGGAATCGGTCATTTATTGAATCGGTCAAAAATCAGTTTGCAATTTATTCTTATTTTATATTTTATAAATTCTGTTTGTAACAGCCCAATTTTTTTAAGCAGTAAATTAAATAGTGAAAAAATTAAAATTTCTCAGAGAAATAAGAAATGAAACCTAGAAAATAGGAAATTTAATTATGAATACAAGGATATTTTCAGTTTGACTTAAAATGGAAATAAACGAGAATAGAATGTAGAATAGAATAATAAAATAAAATAAAAATCTGCTACAGTAAAATGCTATAGTAAAATGCTACAGTAACGTCACATGAAAAATGTGGTAGAATGTAGAGAATTCGTGAGAATTCTCCAATTTTCCACCGCCTCATGTCAATTTCGAGATGCTACAGTGATTTGCTACAGTAACCGACATTGAAAGCCTATAAATAGAGCCCCAACCTCCCACATTTCCTCAGACCAAAAACCTCACTGATCCTATAACCTTTTATCTCCCTCTTCAAGCTCTCAAAACCTTCATTCTTTAATTTTCGCATAAGAAGAGATTACGCAAACTTGAATATTTAAAGAAATACAAAGGAGTTTAGCATAAGGAAAGTTAACGATCTTCACTTGAGGTAAGAAAGAGGGGATAGGATATTAAATACATAGAAATTAAGTTAGAATTGCTTGCTTAATTGTTTAGAAACTCATATAGTTATATTTTAATTTAATTTGAATTAAATTATGAAATGGATGCAAATGGTTGGAATATGATATTAAACAATTACTATAACATGGAAAATGTGTTTCCATATTCTTTGAAATATGAAATATTATAGGAAATGTGTTTTCATATGTTTGAAATATGATATGAATATTATGGGAAATGTGTTTCCATATGATTGAATTATGATAAAAATAATATGGAAAATGTGTTTCCATATTCTTTGAATTATAAATAAAGCTTGCTTAATTGATTGTCATAATAATTTTATTGTTAAAACTAGTTATAAAGGAATTTGGTAATGAAATGCATTCATGCATCATATGCATTGGCCGTTCAAAGAATCCGCAGAGGGGTTCTTTGAGGGGGTTCCCGGTGGGGGAACGTGCTCTGTTGAGCACAGACCTCTGCGGTGGTTTTATACCACGGCCGTCTTAAGGGTTAAGCAGTGTGTCCTTAAGGGGGTCCCGCAACACTTGTTATTGATATTATGATATTGTTATCCGATGTGGTGTTGTATTATGGGGCGCGGTATCGGTTGGATATCCGTAAAAATGTTATTGTTGGAAATCACTGCAGATGTTCCCACTAGAATGGATCCATCATGCATTTTCATTCATATAAAAGAATGTAATATAATACAAAACACTTGTTTGGCATCTGCATCGCATAGCATCCTACTTGTGGTTGTGGTTGTTCTAATTTGATTTCTATTTATTTAGTATTTTATCTCACTCTTTCTGTTACTTGTGGCAACCCTTTTAGTGGTTAACCAGGGAGATATATGACAAAGTGGATAATGCTTGATGTGGATGAATTATGAAGACTTTTGATGTTGATGCTTGCTTGCATGTCTACTGTGGCTGTATTACGTGTATATTATGTTGTTGGTACTGTACGTCTTTATATTTTATAAGATCTAGGTGCCTGTTGTAAAATATAATATGTATGGAACTCTGATATTATGTATAATAATAAGCAGTTAATTATGTAAAAGGTTGCGTACTCTGATATTGTATCAGTAACCTCTGGAATCAGGTTGTGAATCTCTTGATAATTACCATGTGGGAAAATAAGTTATTCATAAGATTTTATATGGAGACGGTAATTATCTTGGGATTTACAAGTTGGCTCCAGGGTGTTACACTGTTAGTGTGGTTTTTTAGAACCGCACTAATAGAACCTCTACACCAAATAAAACTGACATATTTTTTTATTTTACTTAGTTTGGTCTAGTGTGTTTTTAGACCTTTTAAGCATGTTATGGTAGGATGTGTATTCCTTGATCTAATCAATTATTATTTAATATATAAAATAATAATATTATTAATAATAATTTATTATTACTGGTAAGACCACGGTTCGACCATCGATCCGACTAGTGACCCTTGAACCGGTGCCTCCATCAGTTCAATGACCGGTTCGATTTTGAAAACATTGTTATTTATGACCTAGTTTTAGGCCAACCTATTTTATATAAAAATCAAGCTAAGACTTTTCAAAAATTTTATTTAATTAAATAGGTCATATTTGAGTTTTTGAAAAAATATTTTTAAATATATTATAATTTATAAATACATATTCTAATTTCTATGAATTATAACTTATAAAATTAAAATTGGTTAAAGTCACTTTTTGAACTGGTCTAAACCGGGGTCTAGGATCCGGTGTGGGACCAGCCACAAGAATATAGGTGGTTTTAGGGTTTGCACACCGGAACAGTGAGTATCCGGTGTATTAATCCGGTCTCTAAGTGGGAGAAGCCGGTCTTGTTGTCCTGGAGATCCTTCACACCAGCGTTTCGCGTTGCAGGGGGGCGAAAGGTGGTGCCACCTGCGAAGATTCTCCGACGCTCAAGTTAGAAGAGTGTAAGAACTCAGTGAATGCTCAAGCGATGTAATAGTAAAGTGTAAGTTAGAACAACGTCACCTTGCATGTGTATTGAAATGAGCTATTTATAGTTGAACGTGAGAAAATGAGTCGTTGGATACAGGTGGGTCCCCTAGCTCTGATAGCGTGTACATTATGTCAATCAGGGTGGCTCAACACTCAGAATGTGTCAGGAGGGTAGGTCAATTATCAGAGTACGATCCTATAGGAAGAAGAGAGGATAATCACCTTTCCGCATAATCTGCTGACACATGTACTTGCTTTCTGAGGCCATTGACGTGACATATTTTGCTACATACAGTATCTTCGCTGATAAGTTATTAGGGGCTCTTATCTCGCTGTGACTGAGAAACTAACAGTTATATAAATGTTCTGTGAAAATGAACAATGATCCTTTATAGAGAAAATAAGTGGGGCGGTTGTGAGATGAGAACGGAAGGCCAGACATCGGATATCCGGTGTGGTAATGTTGAACCAGGACACCGGTTTTCCTTATATGAGGTCACTCTGACGTCACAAGATCGGGGGCTGGTATCCAGACCGGATCATCTGTCCCCTAGCTTGTATGAGGGACTGTTAAGTTGCTCATATGAGCTACACAACTCTAGAGAAGTCTGGATGCCGGTGGTACATTCTGGAAGGTCTCTGGAAGCTCTGTGGCATCCGCTCTAATAAACGAGTGACCGCTCTTCTCGCGCTGCGTACAACGGATTCAGACAGCGTAAAATAAATGATGGAAATCCCAAGAGTCTTTGAGAATCAAAACCCTTGGTATTCGAAAAGTGGTTGAAAGGCATTAAATGCGCATGGCATGATTGGACATTAAATGCATTTTTTACGCACGAGCCATCATTATCCAAGAGTGTAACCGTCGATTGGGCTTATTGGGCCTGGATTCAAACTGAAAGGGGGGCCCATTTTGCCAAAACGTTTACTGAAACGTTACCATTTTCACGCTCGTACGTGACGAAACGACGGAGTCGTTTCAATTTGAAAGGTTGCGTTTTGAGGCAAGCATTGTGACCTTCGACGGAACACTATGCCTCCTCGTTACCTATAAAAGGGACTCTTAGCAGATTTTGGAATCCACTCTTGTTTTCAAGCTTAGTGAACCTCTGCTCAAATTTCTTGGAAATTTCTCTGCCATCTTCAAACTTCTCAAAGATCTTCTTCCTTTAGGTAACCTCCCTTTCCTTCAACTCCTTGCAATTTTTGTTCATTCTGTTTCCACCATGCGCCCTGGAGCAGGCAACGCTGGTCCTTCAAACAGGGGAAGTTTTGGCTCTCGTGCCCCCCTTAGCCACCGTAGTGGGAGGATTCCAGTGAATCTTCCTGTGGCTGGGCCTCGTCGCTCAGAGAGAGCTGAAGCTTCTTCCTCACGAGCGTCCTCTTCCCAACGCCACTCTGAGGTTCCCCTTGACTCGAGGGCTACCAGCCGCTCTGATGAAGGGTCAAGTGCTGAAGGTTATCTCTCTGACGATGTTGCTTTTTACCACAGCACGTACACGTTCCACCGTGCCTGCACAACTATGGATCTTCCGGGACGTGGAAAAACACCAGTTCTCCGCTCTGCTGAAGGATGTGTCAACGTTGTGGCACACCGGCTTGACTGGGAAAAGCTCAACAGGGAGAAACCCTACTGCTGGGTGGAAGAGGAATTCCTAGAGATCCCTTCGCACCATGCGAGTGAGGAAGAATGCACGGTCTCTCTCCGCTGCAAAATATACTCAGACAAGAAGTACAAAGCGCGATACGCTGTACTGGCACCACGTCCCTCTGAGAGAGTATGCCACAGAGTCCCTGATGAGAGGTCAGTCTACATGTATGACTTCGTCTTCTTGAAATTGGGGGTACGCTTCCCCATGACGGAATTCCAGATGGCCGTCCTACGCTTCTTAGACTGCGCCCCTACACAACTGCATCCCAACGGTTGGGGTCTAGCCCGGGCTCTGGAGATTCTGGGGGAGCATTTCAACTTCTCTGCCACTGTGGCCAAACTGTTCTACTATTGCCAAGTGGTCCGCCGTGCTAATAAGAAGGGCGGCCTTGGGTTCATTACCCTCCGTAGTGACTCAAGGGTGATAAATTTCAAATCTTATATGGAATCCGCAAAGGTGGATGGACGCTCCTTCAAGCATTACTACACGCGGGTCCGTATTCAACCGAATAAGCCGGTCTTCTGGCAAAATAAGAAGGGATTTACCAAGTTTCCTCTTAGCTGGACGCACGAGCATTTTCTCCTCATGAGCCGTGCTTATTACACAGATAAGAGTGAACTCTCCTCTCATTCTGTTGAGGTCTTGAGCGCCATGCAGACGGCCTCGAAGACCCTCAACGGATTTTCCAGCAGGCTCCTCTTGGCAGAAGATGACATCCGAAACACCTACCTCCGTAATATCCGCTCTTACTCTATTTATGTTGTATAGTTATTCCATTCTGATTATTTTTTCTTCTTATGTGCTAACTCAACCTTTCTTGTTTTACAGAACAAGTCGAAAGAGCCTGCCCAGAGATGTTGTCGCTAAAGTCCATGATGGCTGACGGTGATTCCTCCTCTGAGGAGAATGAGATCCAGGCGAAGAGGAACGCCACCAAAACTCCCCTCATTCCCCTGACCTCTTTAGTAGGTGAAGAAGTTCCTCTCTTTGATGAGGAGGAAACAGAAAAACAAGCTGAGGCCACTGGAGCGGGCGACGAGGAGGCCGTCCCAGAGAAGAAGAAGAAAAAGAGGCACCTTGTTAAAGAGGCAGATCAAGAAAAGCCCTCCTCTGATGACCCTGTGAAGAAGCGTCAGAAAACGCTCGAAGAAACTGGATTGAAGAAGGATAAGGGAAAGAAGCCCGTTCCTGAATCCTCTACCCCTTCTTCACAGAATGCTTCAGAGCCGGACTCTGGGAATGGTCCTCCTCTGGCGTTTGATCCTCCGCGTGACTCCTTCCTCACTCCTTACTTGTTGTTTCAGGGGTCCATACCTCCCACTCTTCCAAAGGCACGATATTGCCTCCGCCCTTCCCTCGACACTGCTGGGGTTCGAGGTGCTTGCAGGGCGGGCCGTTGGCAGTTGGATGAACTGTCCGGTCTCCTTGAGTCCCTCAGTGAGAAGGCCACTTATATGGAGCAGGTTGAAAAGCTTGAAACCGAAATTGCTATGAAAGAGGTGTGGGCAGCCAAACAAGCTGAAGTTCATAGAGGCGTGGAGTCGGAATTAAAGAAAACCAAGGAAACGCTCCAGAGGAAAATTGAGGAGGCAAGCCAAGTTCATTTTGCCAACAAGGCTCTAGAGCGGGAAGTTATCGACCTTCAGAAATAGAACAAATCCATACCCCTCCTCGAAGAAGAATTACAACTGGAGAAGAAGAGATCGGCTAAGCTTGCTGACGATCTCAAAATTATGGAGGACGGTCGCAACAAAGACCTTGGGGAGTGGGAGAGCCTTTGGAAGGAGATGCAAGCCCAAATTGAAGAACTCAAGAAGGGTGGTGCAAGTGCTGGGCCTTCAGAAGAGGATTTTGCCAAGGTTCAAAGAAGATTAACTGCTGCGAAGGCCAAGGCTGCCAAAGCCTTGGAGATATGCAAAAATGTGGCGTATGAATCCTTCGGCCTGGCCCTCCGTCAAGTTTATTATCGTAACCCTGGAGTGAAGCTGAATCTGTACGGATTGGATCCGTTCTTCGAATTCCATGGGGGAAAACTTGTCGAAGTACATAAGGACGGCTCGCACCATGAACCCCGTGCATCTCTGTATGAACTGTCTCCCCTTCCAGAAGGTCAAAGTATGGAGCCAACAACGTCCACCACTGCCTCTGGAGCTGAAACGCAAGAAGGTGCCCAAACTGGAGCAGAGGACAAAAAGGAGAGGACAGGAGTGCCCACTGCGGAGGATCAGGCACCGGCCTCTTAATTTATGCTTTATTCATAGCTGTGTACTGGGATCAGCTCCAGCTTTAACTACTTTGTGACCTGCATAATTTCTTATTTTTGGAAATAAAATTCACTGTTGCTTCTCTTCAACTGCTTGCGTCGAATGTATGATTGTTGGATAACTTAGTGTTATACAAAACACTTTATTGTTTTCAATGCTTTGTGAATCTGTTCTGTGTGGTTACCTAGCTGCTTAAAGCGTACTTATCACACCGGATTAAGATAACAAATTGTAACAAAGAAGCGACAATTAAGTTAAAGCATGCCCTGTCCCCAAGTATAAGTACATTGGGAAGGGAAATTTTATCTCAAGAATTACCTTTTAACTTCTTAAAAAGATAGAAATGCTCATCTGTCCTCGAAGATGTAGAGCGGGTACGTTAGTGTTCAACCGCTCTGTGGTGGATATTCCATAATTGAGGATGGACATTGCCTTTGAATTTTAGTACAGCTTTGACAAGGGTAAGCTTTACGCCTTTCTCTTGAGGTTCGGTTTGGTCCTACATCTCAAGTCTTCACACGGTGTTCGGTTCGATCCTACTAACCGTACTTGGAGTTCGGTGCAATCCTACAATCCAAGCCTTCAACACGGGGTTCGGATCAGGGCTAATCCTGAACCTACTGCGCCCGTTACTCGGGGTTCAGCGTGGTTTTCTGTATGAACCAGCCTACTGTGCCCAAGCCTTCGCATGGGGTTCGGTTTGTGGCCTTGAGGAAGGACCAGCCCTACAACCCATGTTGTCTTCGAATGAGGTTCGGTTTGTGGCCTTGAAAAAGGACCAGCCCTACAACCCATTTGGTCTTCGAATGGGGTTCGGTTTGTGGCCTTGAAAAAGGACCAGCCCTACAACCCATTTGGTCTTCGAATGGGGTTCGGTTTGTGGCCTTGAGAAAGGACCAGCCCTATAACCCATTTGATCTTCGAATGGGGTTCGGTTTGTGGCCTTGAGAAAGGACCAGCCCTACAACCCATTCCACCTCAAGGAGTTACATCGTCAAAACACACGATGTGTGATTGAGATCATCCGTCTTGAGGGGTCTTCATCAGTCCCTCGAGGAGTTACATCATCAACTACAGAATTGGTAGTTGAATTCCTCCGTCCTGAGGTGTATGCGTGTTAAGCTACAGCTATAAATTGCAACACATAAGAAAAGTGAGAGCGATAGGGCAGTTAAACTGTATTCTCATTAAGATTGAAAGTACATTACAAAGAGAGCGTAGTTGGGGTCATGCCTCGTTAAAACCTTCTTGAGAAAACCCGATGGGAAAAAACTCAAGTAAGGAAAAAGAGTACACGCCGTCTTACCAACTAGCTGTAATAAACACGTAAGTTCTGAGTGTTCCATTTGTTGCGGATTGGAGTTCCATCAAGTTCTTCCAACCGGTATGACCCTTTTCCAGTCACTTCAGAAACTCTATAAGGACCTTCCCACGTCGGTGCTAGCTTTCCTTGGTGAGCGAATTTATTCCCCACACTCGCCTTTCTCAAAACAAGATCTCTGGTGTTGAAAGCTCTGTACTGGACACGTTTATTATACCGGAGTACTGCCTTTGCTTTTACTATCTGATCTCTGACAAAAGCCTTTTCCCTTAACTCCTGGAGGACGTCCAGTTCTGATGCCAAATTGGCGTTGTTATCTTCAGCTGAAAAATACTCCGCACGAGCCGATCTTGTTTGTAGCTCCACTGGAATCATCGCCTCAACCCCGTACGTCAACTGGTATGGGGATTCGTTAGTTGAAGAATGAGGCGTGGTGCGGTATGCCCATAAAACATGACATAGCTGGTCAGTCCATCCTCCCTTCGCTTCTCCCAGACGCTTCTTCAACCCCTTTAGCACTTCTCGATTGGCTACCTTCGCTTGTCCATTGGTTTGGGGGTGTTCAACAGACGAAAATATCTGGATTATCCCCAGTCCTTCAAGCAAATCTGTGAACTTTTTGTCTGTAAACTGGGTGCCGTTATCAGTCACAATCCGCCCTGGCACCCCGAATCGAGCTATGATATTTTCATACACGAAACGTCTTGTTCACGCAGAAGTGATATACACTACTGATTCTGCCTCGATCCACTTGGTGAAGTAGTCTACCCCCACGATCAAATATTTGATACCTCCTGGCGCAGTGGGGAATGGACCCAAAATATCAAAGGCCCCATTGGTAGAACGGCCAAGGTACAGCAGATGAGGACAGCTCTTGGGCCGGTGTATGGTGGAGATTGGAGAATTTTTGACAAGCGTCGCACTTCCTAACAAAATCTGCAGAATCCTGCTTCACAGTGGGCCACCAATATCCAGCCTTGAGGACTTTTCTCATTAAGCTCCGACCCCCAGCATGGTGCCCACATTGCCCCTCGTGCACTTCCTCCGAAACCGCTTGAACCTCATCCTCTCTCAAACACAAAAGATATGGGACAGAGAATCCCCTTTTGTAGAGAACACCATCAACCATAGTAAAATATGGTAACTCCCTCCTCACTCGTCTCCTCTCCTTCTCATCAGTGGGAAGTTGACCATCAGCCAGATAGCGAATATAGGGGATGACCCAAGAATCCTCATATGGATAGCTCACCATGACAGCATTCAGAGAAGGGTACAGAGGTATGCTAGGTGATGTCAAAGTGCTTTGAACCACCGTTGTTGTGCTGCCGGGCTGCTTTGTACTTGCAAGTCTTGACAAGATGTCCGCTCTGGTGTTTTCCTCTCTGGGCACATGCTTGAACTCTAAAACTTTAAATCTTCCCTTCAACTCATTAACACAATTCAAGTACAATTGAAGTTGTGGCTCCTTCGCTTGGTACTCCCCCTGGATCTGCGAAATCACCAATTGAGAATCACTGCACAGTGTGACTGCTGATGCTCCAATGTCAATCGCCGCACGGAGACCGGCCAAGCATGCTTCGTATTCAGCCTGGTTGTTGGAGGTCTTAAAATTGAATCGGAGGGAAATTTCTAGGTGCACACCATCATCACTTTCTACCACAACACCTGCTCCACAACCTTTGCTATTCGACGATCCATCAACGTAAATGGTCCAATGCGCTCGAGGGGTGGCAGGGTCCGCCCCAGTCATCTCCACAACAAAATCAGCCAACACTTACGCCTTGATGGCTCCTCGAGGCTCATACGAAATTTCAAATTCAGACAACTCGATAGACCATTTTATCATCCTTCCGGCGAGGTCTGGCTTGCTAAGCACTGAACGGAGAGGCAAATTCGTTCTCACCAGTACTGGGTACGCGTGGAAATAGGGCCTCAACCGTCGTGATGCCCACACGACTACTAGAGCAGCTTTCTCAATCTTCTGATACCTTCCTTCCGCCCCCTGAAGCGTCTTACTAGTAAAGTACACCGGTCTCTGCCCTTCAGGGGTTTCTTTAACCAAGGCCACGCCTAGGGCTTCATCAGAGATTGCTAAATACAAGATCAAAGTCTCACCAGGGTCAGGCTTAACTAAAATTGGTGGACTCGAGAGAACGGCCTTGAGTTGCTGGAAGGCTTGTTCTTGCTCCTCTCCCCATTCAAAATTCTTGTGTTTCTTCAACGCCTTATACAGGGGAAGGGATCTATGTGCCATTTTGGGCATGAAACGAGCTAGAGCGGTTACCTTCCCATTCAATGATTAGACTTCCCTCAGGCTCTTGGGGCTCTGCATATCCAAGATTGCTTGACACTTCCCAGGGTTAGCCTCAATGCCTCGCTGGGTCAACATGAATCCTAAGAATTTCCCAGCTGGAACGGCAAAGGTGCATTTTAAGGGGTTTAACCTCATGTTGTACTGTCGAAGCCTAGTGAAAACTTGGCGCAGATCTTCAATGAGGTCTCCTTCAGCGGGCGTTTTGGCTATAATATCATCTATATAAACTTCGACCAGCCTGGTGTGCATCCCTTCAAAGACTTTGTTAATCATGCGCTGATAGGTAGCGCCGGCGTTCTTCAATCCAAAAGGCATGACGGTGTAGCAGAAAACACCGCGGTCATTGATAAAGGCAGTTTTCTCTTGGTCTCCCTCCCACATCGGAATCTGGTTATACCCCGAATAAGCATCCATGAAACTGAGGTACTGGTAACCAGATGAATCATCCACCATACGATCAATGTTAGGCAGGGGATATGGATCCTTGGGGCAGCAATGGTTAAGATCCATATAATCTGTGCACATTCTCCATTTGCCATTAGCTTTCTGCACCATAACTACATTAGAAAGCCAAGAAGAGTAGCGTATCTCCCTTATAAAGCCCGCTTTCAACAACTCCTCTGTCTGCTCACAAGCTACCCTCTGCTTCTCTAGTCCCAACCTCCTCTTCTTCTGGGCCACCGATCTTGTTTCAGGGTACACAGCAAGTTTGTGGCAACAGAAATCAGGGTCCATCCCAGGTATGTCTGCTGCTGTCCATGCGAAAAGATCCTTGAACTCCTACAGAAGGGCTAATAAGCGTTGCTCCATAGCAAACTCCAGCTTATCATTGATGTGTGTGACCTTCTCTGGGGAATCCCCTAAGACAACATCCCTGGAACCACCATCCGGTGTGGGCTTAGAGGGATTGAGTGGATCAATCTTCAATTCCGCTCTGGGGTCCAGATCAATTAGACTGACAGACCCTGCCGCTGTTCCTCCGTCGTTCAACTTCCTCTTCTTGTTGAATGCTTCCAACTTGACCATGTTGAGGCTCAGGTTATAACAATATCGAGCCATCTCCTGATCACCACGGAGAGAGGACACACCGTTGTCCTTGTCAATAAATTTGATCAAGAGGTGAGGAGTGGATACAATTGCTTCCATCGCATTCAGTGTAGGACGGCCTATGATACCGTTGTATGGGGATTCCACATCAATCACCAGAATTCTTGACTTGACTGTTCTCGCTCCAGGCTCTCCTTCAAAAGAAATCAGAGTGTCAAGATACCCCTTGGTGGGTTGCTTGGCTCCATTAAACGCTGTGAGTTCTTGCGTGTAAGGTTGTAAATCTGCATCGTTGAAACCCATTCGTTTGAAACAATTATAAAAGATAACATCACAAGAACTTCCCTGATCGACGAGGATCCTCTTGACATCCTTGTTGGCTATGACTGCCATAATAACTACTGCATCATCACCTCCTGGAATTATTGGGCCAAAGTCATCATCAGTAAATGACACCGTCGGAGCTGCCATACCATCCCTGAAAGGGCGGTTATCCCTTGGTTTGCCCTGGACAGACAGAATCATCCTATAGTGATTCTTCCGTGCTGTGATTGACGCTCCTCCTCCCGCAAATCCTCCAGCTATCATCTCAATCACTTCCCGTCTGCCCTGCCTCTGCTGCTGGGGCATGTTATTTTGTTGGGCACCTCCAGCAATCACTACTCCCTTCTGCTTTTCAGCTGCAGTGAACTTCCTTGCTGGATTACGTGTATTATCATCTTCGTCATCAGGATCTCTACTCCTTTTTTCCATCCTCTAAGGCTCGTCTACAGATTTCTCCTTGAACAAATACTGCTTCAGCTTTCCTTGTCGAATGAGAGTTTCCACCGTATTCTTTAATGCCTTGCACTCATCAGTATTATGTCTTGTCTGTTCATGGAAAGTGCAATACTTGCGTGGGTTACCACCCCTCTTGACTGGGGATGGTTTCCTTATACCAAAGACGTTCAACGTTGGCCAACCAACCTCCCTCATGATTTGGGAGTGCCTGGTGTTCAACGGAGCATAGTTGTTGAACGATGATACACGCCTATCTCGTGGATGCGGGCGAGCATTTACAAAGTCTTCTCTAAAGGCATGCTTCTCAGGTCTCACTCTCTCCTTTTCTCTCCGTGGCTGCTGAGTAGGTGCTGAAGGCTTCATTCTTGTTGCGGTTGCCTCCAGATGCATCTCTATGCCCACGTATTTGGAAGCTTTCCTTCGAAACTCCTCGAAGGTTATTGGGGGGCTCTTTGCCAAAGATAGGGCAAAGGCTGAACCAGGCTGAAGAGCTTCCACTACAATATGAAGTTGTATGGCCTCCGTGAGGTTGGGGACCAAAGCTGCCTCCTTATAAAACCTTTTCAAGAACTCCTTAAGAGTTTCAGTTTCTCCCTGCCTTATTTGGGCCAGGGTGTGAGAAGTTCTTGGGATATCCCTAGAGATGACAAAATGGCTTTCAAATGCAGCGGCCATTTCCTCCCAAGAGTCTATAGATCCTGAGGATAAGCTTTTAAACCAGCTGAGAGCCTCCTCCGTTAGTGTTCTTGGGAACATCCTACACATAACATCTTCATCTGCTCCCAAATACATAGCTTCATACACATAAGCATCCAAATGCTTAGTGGGATCGGTTTCTCCATTATACTTCCCTATCGACAGTGGCTGAGTTGTTTGCAAATGTTTCGGGATGGCAATGCTCATCAGCCTTCTTGAGAAAGGGACACTGAGCTTGTACGTCCCTGAAGTCACCACCGCCTGCTCCCTTCTCCTGGTACTGACTCTATCACCAGAGTCTTGAGTCTGCTCTCTCTCTTCATATATGGGGATCTTCGAATACTGGAGGGCTGTAGACATGCCCCTCGCTGATGCGTGGTGAGTCTCTTCTGCATGGGACGTTACCCTGTCCCCAGCTCCTCCTCTCTCCCGCTTCAACTCCATCAGCTCCTCCCTGAGTTGGCTGATAACCTCATCGCGAGGGTCAGGCGTTTGCACTTGCACCATCCTCCGGGTTTGAGTTACAGGGGACTCGAAGACAAGTCTCCTTCCAGTCTGTTGATGGGTCACATCCTCCACGTGACCATCAACGAAATCTCTCCCATCACCTTCCATCGTGACAACCAAACTTCTGCGAAAATGGGAATAACTCTAACGAGTCCCACTGGGCGTGCCAATGAACTGGTCTGAACCGGGGTCTAGGATCCGGTGTGGGACCAGCCACAAGAATATAGGTGTTTTTAGGGTTTGCACACCGGAACAGTGAGTATCCGGTGTATTAATCCGGTCTCTAAGTGGGAGAAGCCGGTCTTGTTGTCCTGGAGATCCTTCACACCAGCGTTTCGCGTTGCAGGGGGGCGAAAGGTGGTGCCACCTGCGAAGATTCTCCGACGCTCAAGTTAGAAGAGTGTAAGAACTTAGTGAATGCTCAAGCGATGTAATAGTAAAGTGTAAGTTAGAACAACGTCACCTTGCATGTGTATTGAAATGAGCTATTTATAGTTGAACGTGAGAAAATGAGTCGTTGGATACAGGTGGGTCCCCTAGCTCTGATAGCGTGTACATTATGTCAATCAGGGTGGCTCAACACTCAGAATGTGTCAGGAGGGTAGGTCAATTATCAGAGTACGATCCTATAGGAAGAAGAGAGGATAATCACCTTTCCGCATAATCTGCTGACACATGTACTTGCTTTCTGAGGCCATTGACGTGACATATTTTGCTACATATAGTATCTTCGCTGATAAGTTATTAGGGGCTCTTATCTCGCTGTGACTGAGAAACTAACAGTTATATAAATGTTCTGTGAAAATGAACAATGATCCGTTATAGAGAAAATAAGTGGGGCGGTTGTGAGATGAGAACGGAAGGCCAGACATCGGATATCCGGTGTGGTAATGTTGAACCAGGACACCGGTTTTCCTTATATGAGGTCACTCTGACGTCACAAGATCGGGGGCCGGTATCCAGACCGGATCACTTTTAATATAAAAATTGATAATTAAATGTGTATTGTAATTAAGTAGGTTGTTAGCCTTTTAAAGAGATATTAATTTTTTAAGATAGATCCATTGATTTATTTAATATATGTTTGTTTGCCTTTTTTATTAACAATAATTTAAATTAAACTTTTATACAAACTATAAAGTTAAATCAGGTTTTTAAATAGGCTAAAACATGCTTAAAAATATGATCTATCAGTCTATATATGAAGCTCATACCTTAAATTTGACTACCAGGCTAGATCCAAGCTTTGTAAAGCTTAGTTTGATCCCTATGTCCAACCAATTGAACTAGTTTTCTTAAATGATGTAGGTCGGATAAAATGATGTAATGTAAATACATAGGAGAGTAAATAAGAAGTGAAATGAAAAAAAACTCTCCTAAGCTAAAATCAACTTATAAGTATTTATCTAGGGAAATTAATTTTTAAAAATTTGTGACACATGCATTGCATAAGCGTTTTAACTAAAAAGGTATTAAATTTGATTAATTTATTTTTTCTTTTACGATAGCTTCGGAAAATAAAAACTAAATTAGACTTCATTCCTTATCATCCCATTCCTCTGGTCGACATGTGACATGTACATGACTCCTCTCCAGACTAATTTATCTTCACGTTTCACTTTCTTTCGTTTTATTATAATACTTTCTCAATGCTCCCCACCACCATATATAGTTAAAATTGTTTTGAGTCACTGCATTTCGACACCGTACCATTTGCCAATTTTTCCAAAATGAAGATCTTTAAGGTGCACCATTATTGATGTGAAGCCAGTTTAGCAGGTGTGGGAGACACAGGATATTTATTGTGTGGAATGTGTATGTCATGTGACCAATGTTTCACTACAAGAATCCCCCTTTGTTGCATGCGAAATTATCCCATGCAATATATATATATATCCTAGGTAAAGTGGGTATGTGGAGCCAGACTCCTATGCTAAAGCCTACATGTACGGGTGTCAAAATGGATAGTTTGAATAACATTTAAGTTGGTTTTCAAAAAAAATAACATTTAAGTTAAAATTTATTCGATGAACAAAATCTATTCATTAATTTATTTATGATTCATTTAAAGATTCTTAAAATATCTATCCAATCCATAATCTTAATTAACTAAATCCACTCAATTCATTCATTAACATCTTTTTTTGGATGGATATCCAACCATCCATTTAAAAAATAATGTTATTTTTTTCTTTTTTTATTTTCTTAGTTTATATTTTATATTTTTGCACTTTATTTTTTTCTCTAAACCTTTTCTTTTAATTTATCTCCATATTTTTTAATTTAATTTTTTTACCCTCCAAAGTTTTTCTTTTAATTCTTTTTTTCACTTTCTCGTTTCATATTCTTACATTTAAATTTATCTTTTTTTACTCTCTAATTTTTTTTTACTTCTTTTTTATTTTATATTCTTACACTTTAATTTCTCTTTTTTATTTGCTTTTTATTCTGAAAAATAGCGTTGTACAAACAAAAAAGGTTTCATCATGCATTCAAAGAAGCTGAAAAAATGTTGCGAAATCCTGACACTTCATTTTTTCTCAACAGATTCCTTAACACCTTTTATCAAATTAGTTATATTCATTTATTGATTTCTTCGTTTAATTCTTGTAAACATGATATAAAAAGTTTTCAATTGAATTCGTCGGAACAGAAGACAAAACTCCAAATTTGTTGAGATTAAAATCAAATACTCCTTCCATTTCCAAATTTGTTTCTTTTTATATATCATTTTAAGAATTCAAAAAATATTAAATACTTATTTTATTATTATACTTTTAATTTTTAAATAAATAAAAATAATAAAGATAAAAATGATAAATAATAAAAATGAGATTAGAAGGTTAAGTTTAAGTATTATAAATAACAAACTGTACAATCACAGTAATCCACCACAACAAACTCAACACCAAAGAAACACCCAAAAGACCTAACCCAATAACACTGTGTGGATTTTTTTTAATTTAAAAAATCCAATGGATTTTAATAAAAATAAAAATAAAATTTAATGGATTAAAATTATGATAGATACATCCCTGTCCATCCAATAAATAAATGGGATCCAATTCATTAAATCCATCATATTTTTATTTTATAAATAGATGGATTGGATAAATTATGTGTGAATGGATTGAATACTTAATGGATAAATGGATAAAATTGACATCCTACCTACATGTAACAATCACAACGCGTGGGACATTAGTTACAACGAACGTTATTGTTGCTGTATCGAACATTATGTCCCGCAAAACAACTGACTTTTATTGTTGTTGTTGTTATTATTATTATTATTATATGATCAAAAATAAGAAAACATACTAAATATATATATATATATATATAATGATGGTTCGGAGAACAAACTTAGAAGGAGGTTGAATAAGTCTGTTCACTTTTTTCAAACCAAAAAGTGATATTTAAGCATGAATGCATTAGGCACATCAGACCAGACTTTTGTGAGATAGAGAGCGTGATTCTTTGATTGAATGAGCATTATTTACTAGACTTTTACTATCAAAGATATTACCGAAAATGCACCAGACTTTTGATAGTTAAGAGTAGGGAGAAAGAGACAACACACAAGTAATTTATACTGGTTCATTCTCAATGTATAAGTTATATCCAGTACCTTCAAATATGAAGGATTTCCACTATGTAAACATCATTTACATCAAATGTTGAGTATTATTGACTCCAGCCACTTCAGGCTTAAGCACATCTCGTGCTTTGAGTATTCTTGATTCCAGCCACTCCTGGTTTGAGCACAACTCATGCTCTGAGTATTTTTGACTCCAGCCACTCCTGGATTAAACACAACTCATGCTTCAAGACACAGGACCCCTCTAGATTCCTATGAGTACTCTTTTGCAGCACCCACTCCTGGGGCAGACCCAAGTATTCTTTCACAAGCCACTCCTGGCTCAAACCCCGAGTATTCTTTCAAAAGCCTCTCCAGGCCAATAGTGTTTCCCACACTAACAGAGTCTGAAAACACACCAGACCTGTACTACCAGAGGATTGGAAGAATTATCGCAAACTGACTGAATAAGGCTTCTAACTTAGCTGAGCTAAGTGATCAACTACATGAGTTGGTTTGTAAAGAAAGAAAATGACTTATTCATTCAATAGACTCAGTACCTGTGTAATATGAAACAAGAATACAAGAGATATTGAGCCTGAAAGCATGACCAGAGATTATATGCTCTTTGAAGAGCAGAGAGATATGAATTGGTGGCATATCTCTGGTTGCTATGGCTTTTGGGAGAGAGGAAATGCACATAGCGATCTTTCTTTTTCTTCATGGCAATTCTTCTTGGTCTGATTTTTTCTATGAGTAGATTGTCATTTCTTTCTTTTTCTTGGGCTTTTATATATGAACGTCTGGTGCCCATTCATACTTTTCTCTTATCATTCACACTTTTCTTAGTGTGTTTTGCCCTTCTTCCTTTTCTTCAACAAGCTCTCCCACTTCCTCTATTTTTCATTTTTTTGTGTTCTCTGTATTTTTGCTCTTACTTAAGCCTATTTTTTCTATCTTACCCTATCTTCTTTTGAAGAGATTGGTTCTATTTATAGATGATTTTTCCAAAGACCCCAAGGAGAGGATAACTGATATAAGTCCGTTAGGAGAAGATATACCCAGGGAGAAGGATGTTGCACAACGGACAACAAGGTTTCTTTTGTCAAAGAGAGACGTTCTGAGCATGTAATTGTAGGATAGAAAGCTTTGAGATGTGTGTGAAAATAGGCAGGGCATAGGTAGCGTAAGTTTCACAAAGGAGGAAGCTTTTATTCAGAGAATCTCTAAATCTATAAGGCACAGGTGAAAGACTTGACGCTGTTAGAATAGAACATAGTCTGCCTTACTTTGTCATTCTTCTTTTTGTGGATCTTTGCTTAAAAGCGCTTACGAAGATGTTTTCTGACTATTGAGATTCTTTGAACTGGACTCGTATAGGAACTTTCTTTTTAAAGGATTCTGGGTCTGGTGATTCTTAAGGTGTTGATGATGAGACAATTTTAAAGCACAAGTTATTCAGATGCCTTTGCAAGGTCTGGGAGCTTTGAGGCATATGTGAAAACAAGATCTGATATTCATACTTTGAGGTATGAGATAAACTTTTCTGAACTAGGTTTGGTAAAACATTCAGATGCAAAGATCTTTCTCTTGGAGGTGAATTTCCAAACTTCAAGACTTCTTATTTTGGATCGAAGGAATTATATTGAGACCAGACTTTAAAAATTCTTCCAAACTTTTGAAACATATACTCCCCCTTTCTTTTGTAACAAAAGCCTTATGTTTTCCTGAAACACTTAAGCGTACATATTAAATAATAACATTATATGACTTGATTTAAATTATAATATATGATGTTAGTTATCAACAAATCTTAAGAGAATTCTGAGTCTTCTTGACTCTAACATATAATATGTAGTATAAGTGTTCAATAAAGAATAAAATAAAAATAAAATATAAAATATAAAAAACAAAAAAAAATAAGCACAAGTTAACATCTAAGACAAGAGCGGTGACATGGGTGCTGTTGGGTCTAGGGGCGACAAGGGGGTTGTTATTGGGTTTGAGGCTAATGAGCTTATTGTTGCTAAGCCTAGGGATGGCGGTGATAGTGATGTCGACAACATAGGCACTTTTGCTCCTTCTAAGAGACCGATCGGTTCTCCAATCTAGCATCATACTGAGGCTAATGACTAGTCCTAGATGACCCTCCTTGTTATGCTTGTTGAAGTTGAACCAATTAGGCCTATATTTTTTATCGAATTGCGACCTCATTTACTCATAATGCGTCATCTGACCTCTCATGTCCTACAACTTATGTCGGGAGTCGTACCACCTCCAGATTTGTGCATAATGATGAAGGACCGCTGTCGCGATCGGCAAATCACGGCGGCGCAGCCGACTCTAGAAAAATGAAAATAGATCATAACAGGGAGTCGCCACTAACGTTTTTATCTATAGGAAAAACATTGGAAAAAAAACTTTAATAAAGCACTAGTTAAAAAAAAGTGAGATTTAAGTTCCGGAGTCGGTTACGAGTAGGGAAGGTATTAGAACCCCACATCGCCTGTTAAAAACAGTACCAAAGTTGAAAATGCCATCATGAATAGCCTCAAAATTGTTTCTATTTCTTTTTTTCTTGAAAATGAAGGAGACAAACAAAATGAAAAAGGAGTAAGATCAATAGGACGTCTCATCTAAATTAATCTTGGCTTTAATGGGGGGAAAACGGGAAAAAGAAGAAAGGAAACCTATAAGACGTTTCGTCTAAATTAGTCATCCTTTCGTCAAGATACCAGATCGGGAAAGAGAAAGGAGAGATTAGCAGGACGTCATGTCCAAGTTAACCTGGGTTTTTAATGGAGGTATGTATGGAAAGCGAGAAAACGCTAACAGGACATCTCGTCCAAATTAGTTATTTTCCATCAAAATGCAGGGTCGAACAATGAAAGGAGTTAATAGGACGTCTCATCCAAATTAACCTATTTTTTATGAAGAATAATAACGGCCAAGGGAAAGGAAGAAAATCAATAAGACGTCACGTCTAAATTGACATCCATGAAGATGGTAAGGGTTAGATTAATTTTTAAAAGGAAGAATAATAAAGGAAAAGAAGTGGGCCCGATAGGCTTAAGTCCTACTCCTACGTATTCTCGAGTTTTCGAGAAATCAGGGTTACGTAGTTCTTGATAAGAGGTAGTCTCACAGTAGTGTTATGAGATTCATCATCAGATCAGGTTTAAGAGGAAAAAGGAATACAAGGTGAAGTTCTTCGCACGTGTATAGGACATAGAAATAGTATAGGCAAAAGTACTTCTGCATGACACAAACCTAGAATTACCAATGTACAAGAATATCAAAAATACATGTTTTTGTTATTTTACACTATGCAATGGAACAACAAAGGAATTTCAATAGAAACAGAAATAAATAAAAATAGGAAAAAGCAAGAACGAAATGGAGGAATTATGACCGGTGTAGAAGTACACATTATGAAGACCGAATTTGAGACTCAAGGCCGGTGTGGATTAGGAAGGCGATGACCGGAAAGAGGCAGCGGAAATAGACAAGGCAGTTAACGAATCCGGTGTGGGAGCACAGTAAAAGGAGCATACAAAGCGAAGTTCTCCGCACGTGTATAGGTCTTAGGAATAGTGTAGGCAAAAGCGTTTCTGCATGATACTAACTTAAAATTACTACTATACTGGTTCACCAGGATATCAATAATACATATTTTGTTACTTTTGCATTATGAACAAAGATAAGGGAGAATTTAACAAAAAAGTAAAACAGTAAAAAGAGAAAAGCAGTAGAGAAACCAGAATAAACAAAACAACAAAAGAAGTGATGAAGGGATTATAACTGGCATGGGCGTAGATACTAGGAGAGCCAGTATGGATTGTACGGACCGGTGTGGATTGGAACAACAACGACTGGAGTGACAGCGACAAGACCAGTTCAATTGATTACTGGGTCTGATGTAGGGGCTCAGTGTAGATCTGATGTCGGAGTTGAATGCAGGTCTGGTATAAGGCAATGGGGAACCTTTTATGAGTATCTGAACTGCGTCTGGGCCGTAGGGGGGACCCACTTCAAGCAGGGTAAGGGCCAGTGTCCTAATGACTGGATTCAGAACCTTGGGGGAAATTCTTTTCCTCCAGAGACTTGAAGAGTCATGAATTGAAGTGATTCTCTAAAAGACTTTAGGTTTCAAACCCCGGTGCAATTTCTCAAGATTCAGGGATTCAAGGTATGGACCATTGGACCTCTTCAATGGAGGTATTTATAGAAGACCTCTAGAGCTTGAGTGCCTGGACAGTTCATGCTTCCACTCAGCCATACGCGTAGTAGAGACAGCCTGGCCACTAGTAGTTGCGGGGAACAGTGGCTGGTGATGAGTTTTTTATTGTTTCAATTTTTTATTCACTGTCTGCCATTTCTTGGATTTTAGGATCGAATCTTGTAGTGCGATTCCAAGTCACAGCATGGGCAGCCGGACTCTGCAAACAGTGTCACATGGGTCCGGTGTTGGGTTTATGGAAACACCTTCCTACATCAGATAATAACGTACACCGGTCTCGCTGAATGGACTCAGCAAGATGGTGTCTCTCCCATTGGCCCAGATCGGTATCCCTCAATGACCCAGACCGGTGTTCCTCTTCTTTTGGACATCGGACGCTGTCTCCTCATGGCTTAAACCAGTGTCTTTGACGATGTTTCACTTTATTTGACATCAGACGATGTTAGGACCTATTGTTGACGGTGCCTATTCTAGGTGGGAATTGGCTGGACCAAAATAGATGTTCACAACCGCTAGAGGAAGAAAGTTGTGTCAACAACATAAACCCTTGATGAACGTTGGAGGCTAGGGAAACGATGCCATGAAGATGACCATGGTTCATTCCACCAACAATGTCAATCCAAAAGTCTATCCTCGCAGCTAAATCAAGTGGTTGGCCTCCAACCTCAAGCTCATCTAGACACTACTGACATTTTTCTTGCTCATTAAAACACTAAATATTATTATCAATGCATATAATTTTAGAGTTAATTAAATTTAAAACAAAATTAGTGTTGTTATTTACGATGGTCTCATAGGATCGTCAATTGATACATTCCTAAAATGTATTAATTTTTAGTCATAATTTGTTAGATTTTTAATAAATATCTTAAGGATTATGTTAGTCTTGTGTAGTTTTTCTTTGTTTTCATATTTTGGTTTGTCTACGCTTTGTTTTTTTTTGTTTTGTAGGAAAATAGGTGAAAAAAGGCCTAATTTCAAGCCTAAGGAGGATAACAAACATGAAAAAAGTAAAAACAAAAAGTCAGAGTTCAGCCAACTAAAGCTTAATGGAGCCAACCAAGAGCTCCATACCCTCTGGAGGACTCAATTATCAAGTCATAGGCCTAAGGCCTTGGTCATAGAGTTAGTCTCACTCAATTTTTATTTTCTTTTCTGATTCTATTTAGACTAGGCTAAATTATGTTTTAGTTAGTCACTATTAGCAGGTACTGGGAGACTACATTACACCTAGTTTTTAGTTTTAGAGAGTATCAAGTTAGAGTAATCCTAGCTTTGAGTTTTGAGTTATTCGTAAAGTACTCTAAAGAATTGTGAAGAGACAGTGACAACTCATCCATTTTCTCAAGATATTCCAAGCTTTATTTTTGTTTTTGTTTCTTATTCATCATGGTGAGTGGTATAGGTTCTTGTGTGAGTTCCTTTTTAGTCTTGGGGATGTAAGGGTAGTCCCAATTAGAGAACTGTGTACCTATTAATTCATCTATTTGAATTTATGTGTTTAGATTATCTTGTATTATGTGCTAAATTTAGTTAATTTTTGATAAGAAACTATGACAACCTTAGAAGGGTTAATTAACATTGTAGGGTTTAATCCTAACAATTGAACTTTAGGGACAAAGGAACCTAACCAATTTAACAACTCATGATTCTCTTAGCCTTCATAGGTTATTAGTTTGACAATTGGCATGAAATGAAACCCATGAAAGTGTTATCCATAATTGAATTTACATGATTTAAAGTACTCCATTCTTATTTTAATCCCAAAAATCATAATTATTGCTTGCTCAAACTAAAGTTTAAAGATCTAACCAGTGCCCAATGGTGCGGTCCGTATGAGATTAATATTTTCATTACACAATAGAACACACACACTTGCGGGAAATATCAAGTTGTTGTCGTCATTGTCAGGGCATTGTGGTCCAGTGGAATTTGTCAAGTTAGTGGAATTTAGGATTAAGGATTTTCTTTTCCTTTTCTTATATTGTTTTGTTTTGTTCAGATTTTATTTATGGTTGTATTGTCTATTTTCCTTTGTGCAAGACTTAGTCTTTTAATCAAGAACGAGATGAAATGGTGAAACATATCTACTCCTACTTGATCCCGACATTGAGAGAACTCTTAACCGGTAAATGAGAGGAAACTATTGTAGAGATGGCCAATGAAGATGGAAAGAGACCACTCAAAGATTTCATTGCATGATAGGTATGCGTTCTAGAATAATAGCCCTTATATAGAAGCCAACAAGTTCAAGATGAAGTTTGGGCTTGTGAGCATGATAATAAAGATGCCATTTGATGGACTACCTACAAAGGACCCAAACCTACAAAATCAAATTCCTCTTTATCCATCTTGAGCACTTTTGGTGTTGCTTCTTTTGAAAGCTCAAGTCTAAAGGGATTTAGAGCCAGAGTCCTTGACCGCTTCTTTTATGTTGTATTCTTGAGATAAAGCTCATGAACTCTTATAGATCTTAGGAGTTTGTCTAACTTTATTTTGTTAAGATCCTTTGACTCTTGAATAATTATAACTTTAAGTCCTCATTCACCTAACAAGATGTCAAGGATTTTGACATTGTTTTCTTCAAGAGATAACTATTTTCAAAGAACCTTTAACCCATTGATGATAGTTTAGAATCTTCCAATAAGATCATATATAGATTCATTATCATTCACCTTGAAAAGCTCATACTGCCTGACTAGCAGTTTTGTCTTAGTTCTCTTAACATTATCGGTTCTTTTATTGGTAACCATAAGATTGTCTCGTATTTCTTTAGTTGTCTCACAACTATAGATTTTGTTATATTCACCCTTAGATATCAATACAAAATGAGATATTTTTCTTTAGCATTAAGCTCTTGTAATTTTAATTTCTTAGGTGTCCACTCTTCTTCAGGGATAGGAATATTTAAAGGAGACACAAAGAGAGGATAGTCACCATCAGTAATATTTTCCAAAGGTTTCTCTGGTGAGATTTATAAAAATCTCCATCCTATTTTTCCAATACGGATGGTCTTCCCTAAAGAAAATAAATGGTTTGGAGAAAGAACATTCTTTAGAGAGGAGTTGATTATTTAAATCTACCATGGATCTTTCCTTTTACATAATCAGGTGCTCAACCAAGAGGTTGAGCTTTAATACCAACTGAAGGTAACACATGAATACATTAGAAGGGGTTGAATAATGTGTGTAAAAACATGGGAAAATTCCTTTTTAAAAATAGATATTCAAACACCTATTTAAGTTTTAGCAAAGACTAAGTTAAAAACATGAGGACAACAAAATAATTTTAAAGAGAGTTAAGAAAACATCACACAAGCTAATTTTATATTGGTTTACCTCTCAATCAAGACTACATCCAGACCTTGTTCGAGTATAACAAGATTTATATTACTGATCAAGAAACTAAGGGGAAACCGTACTTCCTTACAATGATCCCAAGTATTCTTTCATAACTTAGCCTCGTCAGGATAATTTCCTAAGTATTTTTTTATTAACTTAGCCTCTTTAGGATAATTTCTTAAGTATTTTTTTCTTAAACAAGCCTTTTCAGGCTCAACCAACCTTCGAGTAGAAGAGAGATTTCATAAGTCTTTATAAAGACCTAAGGGTTTGAATTTACAAAATTGAATTAATTGTTCAATATATAAAACAATGAAAAACTCTAAGTATTTTTAAGAGAGAGAATCAAAGAATTCGGTACATCTTGTATAAAATGTAGAAAAGTTGTAAGATAAAGTGAATTAATGTGTTATACTCTTCAAATGAATTTATTTATATAGGCTATAGGCTTTTTAAAGAGAAACATCGAGAAACAAAAAGCTATCATCCAAGTATGTTGTGACAACTGAATAAAGCTTCTAAAATAGTTAGAAAGTATATTTGTCCTTTTTCAGTCTTTCTTTTAGCCTTGTTGTCTGACTTTCCTTTTTAGTGCATAAGTAAGACGATAATTTTGCTTAGGCAGTCCTTCTGAAGTTTTGAATATATTGACAATCATATTTTGGGTCAATAGTTATAAATCAACATAGAAGCACGAACTTTATGAACCTTCAGACAACTTATCAGAATTTCTTGTTTCTTAACTTGAAGCTTGTAGTTTTTGCATAGTAAACTCAAACCCTTGAAATATTAGTTTAATAAATAATGTAATGTTTTTATCATAATCAAAACTTTTGAGGGGTCCTTAGAACCTCATATTTTCTTTCAGGACATAAAAGGCTTTTTTTATCCCAATACTATTTTGTTATACCTCTTGTAAATATTTTAAGAAATTAGCTTATTTTAACACTAAAGTAATGCATTATCATTAAAATAAGTTAAGCTAAGATAAAATGGCATATTAACAATTTATCATGTCATTATGGTAAGTAACAAAAGTTATAAACTTAATTTATTTTAGAATTTAAGTTTCATTCTTGAATTGCATGCATAATATTTTTCATTTACGCTATTGAGCAAAAGGTGTTCTGACGGTGTATATAGGAGGTTGTTGGACCAAATGGCTTTGAGGATTAGGGAACAAAGAACAAAGTCTAGGTTGACATTGTGAGTTGAAGGAACTAGGTTTGTATATATGGTATTGATGACTTAGTTGTCAACATCCGCCAAGGCTCTTTCTCTCTGACCCAACTGACTACTAGGTCAATCGTCCCTTCCTCCTAGCTACAGGATCTTGATGTGATTCAACTTTGAGTTAAGGTGGACTAGTTGAAGGCATAACTACATGAGCTGGACAAGTTGATAGCTTAGATGTGGGAGCTTCAACATGTACGAAAGGCTGGTTCATCTATGGCTAGCTATCAACTTCAGTATGATGCTAGACTATATGATTTTTATTTTTTTTTGAATGAGAAGTATTAACCCACCCCAATGTCAGTCCCAACCCCGCCAGCAATGTTAGGCTCACCATCAACATCGATGTGTCTATCCTCATCATCCCTAGCAATAGGCACCTCATCCTTCCGAACCCCGACAACAACCCAACTATCCCTCAATGCACATGTGACATTGCCTAGAGGATCATGCTAGACATCACTATTACTGTCACCATAAACGCTAGGTTTTTTCCCTTAGTTTCAGTTTTCTTTTTCTGTTTAGTACACCTAAATATTGTTTTTTTGTGTTTTAATATTATACCAAGGGATTATTTTATTTTAATTTCATTTCTTGGTATAATAATAAAAAAAACAACAATAATAATATACTAATAATAATAGTTAAGTTTAATTTAATTGAAAAACTAAAAAAATTATGTGTTGCATTAGAGCTTTTAACAGACCTACGTTGTGTGGAATATAAACTCCTACGCAATTCTTATATTGCATGCTTTTGCCTTCATCCCGACTTCAGCACAATGCAGGTTGTTGTGGTAGAATATTTGGTCACAGTGTCGGGCTTTAATTCTTGTAACGGTGGTTTCTTTCAAAGCTTTAACATATAAACATTATCAAAGTGAGTCTTGTCTCTCTCAATAATATATTTTTGTATACATAATAAGATCAGATCCTCTAACATGTTTAAAAGACCCAAATATTTATTAAAAGTTTCTAATTTTATTTGTGAAAGAGACAACAAACTAATTTTCACAGCATAGGGGACAAAGTCTTAAGAAATAAAACTTGAAGGACAATTATGTGTTTACCGTTCCTTTAAATAATTTTTGAACTATCATGAAAGTTCTACATTCTTGGCATTAACTCGTGTGCGTGTATGTGTTTTGTTTGTGTAGGGTTGGGAACTTAGAGATGTTTCTTTATATTTTTTGTTAAGTCTACCCATGTATAACAGATTTTAAGTTTATTTGATTTTTAATTGGAATTTCTTAAATATGACTAGTTAAATGTTATTTTTTAATTTGTTGGGTAAAATTTAGTTGACATTGATAAAATTTGGTTGATTAAGGGAATATCAACCGAACACTTCATCACCATAAAGTGTAGAAGCAAAACTTTTAAAGAGGACCACACTTTATTAGCATTTGTTACATGATTAGAATCTATTCTCCTTCAGTTTTTCTTTCCCGTCTTTTACCTTTAATGTCTTCCATTTTAATTAAGAAAATGTTTTATAAAAGCATTAAACCAAACAGAAGCTCACATAGGAATATATCAGGATAAGCCAACCCAAGCTCACTTGGGAGATTCCTTATAACTACTTCAGAACCAGCAATTGTTGCTTGCTTGCTTGGATCTTTATCAAAAAATGCTTGAAGTTGATACCCTTATGAGATTTTGACTCAATATGCATATTATCCAATAGCAAGTCTTAGCTAACCTCTATGTTTGCTGACTTTTTCACTAAAAGTTTGAACTTTGATGTTTGAACAAACAATGGATATTTTTCAAGGGCATTGCAGCTTCTAATTTAGCATTTGGATTGTTCCTAATGGTTGCAGATTTAAGATTTGCCAAATCCTAATTGCGATATGTCAATGCAAACAAAAGGAAGTGGCGAAGGGATTTGGTATGTGCTGTTTATTTGTGAATGGTATGTTGCTGAATCATAAAGCAGTTATGATTTTTTGTGATTTAAAGAAAGGGTAGGTACTGCGTTTTGAACTGACACTAATTTCAGCTTTCTGTAGATCGTTGACAACTCTTTTGGCCTCTAATCTTAGTAGTTTTAAATTTATTATATTCCAATAAGATAAGACATGTCTAGTTCGTAACTTCCGACTCATCAATCCAACACCTCAATTATTTTTATCATAACGAAGCTTCAACATCACAATTGCTTCATCATCCCATTACCAGGGGGAAATTATAAAACTTTCTTAAGAACAGCATTAGAGCAAGATTCTGATATCTAAGAATAAGCACAAGTGGCTCTAAATACACTTATACTGTACATGGACGTAGCCCATTGACAACTAGACACCACACAACCGCATATCTTTGTTAGAAACTGATTTTAAAAACTCAATATCACTAGTTTCCCCTTAACTTTTTCTTACCATTATTGACTGCTTTTTGGGACCCCTTTAACTTCCAGAATAGGAGTGTTACATTATTATCAATAAAAGTAAAGATTGTGCACAACCAACGACAACTCGATCCACTAACTTTAGTGTGTATTTGGTCATTTTCTAATGTTGAAACATAGAGTTTGCTTTTTTTGTTTAATGAAAATGTGCCCCCCCTCTCTGTGTTGCATATCATGCGTTTCTTTTGCCGTGCCTACTCTGAGTAACAACAAAATGAAGTCCATCTTATGTCTTGGATGGACCATACCGTGGCCAATCCAACATTTAATGTACTAGTAGGCCAATGTGTGTGCATTTAACTTGTGGCCTTTACAAACTAGATCTTTTTTCACATCAAATTTGTGGCTCCTAGACACTTTAAGAGTCCAAGATCAATTAATGTAGCAATCATACAATGCTCCATAGTTTGCTAGATGCAGCATGGGTGCCTATAACTACGCAATGGGTGAAAAGCCCCCTGTTGATTGGGATTTGGGAACAGGGACCAAGAACTACCAGAGTGTAATGAATTTGATTTTTCACTGGAGAGTTCTAATTATGTGTTCCAAAGCAAGAGAAATTTCGATATTGTATAATTCAATGTGTGTCACTCTCAACTTTGGTCGTCATACTTTTTCTCACTTCCACTATTTTGTTTTTTGTTTCATACTTCCACTATTTTTAAATATAGCTTTGATTTGTTCACGTCCAACCTTACCACTTATTTGGATTTGAGAGAAATTGAAAAGAAAGAAAAGAAATAAATAGCCCTTCTACTTTTTTTTTCACTAAATCATAATCATGAGATTAATTTCACACTTTAATAGTTAGTACATGAAGTGGTAGAGGCTAAGTAAAACTGGTAAAATGGGTTGATTTTAGACATATAAAATTGAAACTCAAATTAATACATGTTTTTCTAATGTAACTCGAAATAATTAGTATCTAACATGAGCCTAACAACTTCAATATTTCACTTATACAATTATGTAAGCCCCTTAAAAAAATAATTTGAACATCTATGATTGAGGTCTAAATTAAAACGAAACATTTTAGTTCTATTCTAAAAAACCGACAGCCTACATAAACCCACCCATTCACGATAGTCCATCTGAATTGATAGCTTTAAGATCAAGTAAGTGTTCTTTGTTCATAAGAGCTTAAGATAAAAGCTTCAACCACTTTATTAACAAAGTAGGTGGTAAACCATTATATTTATTCAAGATAATTAAATAATCCTTTTTTTGTTTCTGGGTTTAGGGATGAAACAAATCATTAACTAACTCAACATACATCAGCAAAAATTATTCTTAAGGACTAGAAAATTATGTGCAAAATTGATACAAGCTTGGGTTTTACAAAAAAATTAAAATTTTTTTGATGAGTTGAGTTGGATTGGATTGTTACAAGGTTTGATGAACGCTTATAGTAATATTATTATATATTTGTTTCCAAACCTGTTTATCTTTCTATTTTTCTGTTTCTATGAAGCATTTTAAAATGTAAACATTGCAAAGAAATAAAATTGAATTCCCTTGTTCTTTTATCTTTTCTTCTCTCAACATTATCTTCTATCTATTCTTCTTTATGACCAACAATTGGTATCACGAGTCTTTTTCTTACAGGACATATATAATGGAGGTTGAAACAAGTTCTTCCCATGCTACTCTTCCTCTTTTTGATGGGGAGAACTACGACCTGTGGGCGATGAGAATGGAAGCTTACTTGGAGGATGTTGATCTTTAGGAAGTCATGGAAGAGGATTATGACATACTTCCTCTAAAGAATCCTACCATGGTTCAGATCAGAAATGACAAGAAGTGAAAGATTAACAAGGCAAAATCATGTCTATTTGCTAGTGTTTCTCTAACCATCTTTACAAGAATCATGGTCCTAAAATCAGCAAAAGCAATCTAGGGTTATTTAAAGGAGGAATATGTTGGAGATTAAAGAATAAGAGACATGCAAGTGTTGAATTTAAAGAGGGAATTTGAGTTATAAAGGATAAAAGAGTCTGAGGTTGACAAAGAGTACTCAGATAGATTTCTTAGCATTGCTAACAAGATAAGGTTGCTGGGTAGTTATTTTGTTGACTCTACATTTGTAGAAAAAATTTTGGTTACATTGCGGAGGTATGAAGCATCAATAACCTCCTTCGAGAACACAAAGGATAATTTATCTAAGATCACATTAGCAGAAGTGTTACATGTCTTGTAGGCCTAGGAAAAGTAAAGACTTATGAGACAAGATGGTAATGTTAAAAGTGCTTTAAAAATCAAGCATGAAGAAGGCCAAAAGAACAAAAAAAAATCAAGAAGAATCAGACATCAACCAGCTATAACACAACAAACCATCAAATCAAAGGCAAAAGTAGAAAGAAAAATTACCTACCTTGTGAACATTGTGGGAAAAAGGCCATCCACATTTCAAATGCTAGAAAAGACCAAATGCAAAATTAGTAGGCGTAAAGAAATAGAGCATGAAGCTGTAACTTGTCAAAGTAAAATTCAAGATGGTGAAAGAGCTCAAATTACTGATCAAAAAGAGGAGGATCGATTGTTTATTGCTACTTGTTTCTTAAGAAGTGAATTAAGTGAAAGTTGGTTGATTGATAGTGGTTGTACCAACCACATGACCTTTGACAAGACTCTCTTTAAAGAACTAAGGTCGATGAATAGCTCGAAAGTCAGAATAGGCAATGATGATTGTATTTTAGTTAAAGAAAAAGGGACTGTTGTAATTACAAGCTATTCAAGAACAAAAGTTATTTCTGATGTTCTTTTTGTTCTTGAAATTGACCAAAATTTGTTAAGTGTTGGTTAGCTTATCGAAAAAAAGATTCAAAATTATTGTTAAAGACAAATATTGCTTGATTAAAGATGTGGCTAGTCAAGATATCTTTTAAAGTAAAAATGAAAGAAAAAAGTTTTACTCTAAATCCATTGTTAAGTGTTTTCTCATTGAAGGAAAATATAACATAAATGTGGCATAAGAGGCTTGAACATTATGATCATCAAAGGATGTTGTTGTTGAAAGAAAAAGAGTTGGCACTTGATATTCCAGAGCTTGATGATCAAATTCTGAGCTATAAGGCTTGTCAATTTGGCAAACTGAAGGTAACATGGAGAGCATTAAGAAAGCTATGATTAATCCACATAAATGTTATAAGCCCTTAAAAAACACCTTCATTAAAAGGTAATCTTTATTATATTGTATTCATTGATGACTTTACTAGAATGTGTTGGATTTTTAAGTACAAATCAGTGGTGGCTCAAAATTTCTAGAAGTTTAAAGCCAAGGTTAAAAATTAAAGTGGTCTTAAAATTTAAATTTTATGGTCAAACAATGGCGAAGAGTATACATCTAAAAAATTTACTTAATTTTGTGAAAATGTGAGCATCAAGCATCAACTTACTACCCCCTACACCCCACAACAAAATGAGGTTAGTGAGAGAAGAAATTGATTCATCCTGGAGATGACAAGATGCATGTTCCATGAGAAGAACTTATGAAAGAAATTCTAGGTAGAGGTAGCAAGTACAAATGTGTTCCTTCAAAACAGACTTCCCACAAAAGCATTGCAGGTTTGAACACCATTTGAGGCTTGGTATGGCTACAAACCATCTTGATTTCTTAAAATATTTGGCTGTTTTTACATCACTCGTGTTTCAGAAAACCAACAAGATAAACTAGATAAAAGAGCATCACCTGGTATCTTTATAGACTACAGTATGGTCAACAAAGCCTATAAAATCTTCCAACCACAAACTAGAAGAATTGTTGTTAGTAAGGAAATAGACTTTGTGGAGGATGAGGAATGAAGTTGGAATGATCCAAGGGAGACTGATCAGGTATCTAAAAATTTGATGTTCAAGTTTGTTGTTTCAAGCATAGAAGAAAATGGAGATGAAGATTGGCATAACCAAATGGTGGATGACGTTCCTATAAAAGGTACCAAAAAATTAAAGTTTCTAGGTTTTGAACTTAGGTCCTTTAGGAAAAACACTAACAAGACCACCATTAGACCATAACATACCATCCTTACATAAATGGTAATATTAATATATAAAAGATACTATTCATATTCGCACGTGTTTATCAATTATTAATTAATACATATATATTGTTGATAATATATATATTGATTAAATATATTTTTAATAATATTATTTGAATAATAAATTTTATAATATAATTATATATTTTAAAAACATATTTCTTATGAATATATTTAACAAAACATTTTAATAATATATTTATATTGTTATATAAATTATTATTATTATTATATATAGTTAAATTTTTTTAAAATATATTAGTATTAAAAATGTATATATAAATATATTATATATATACATTTTTAATACTAATATATTAAAAATATATTTTTAGATTCTAAGTTCAAATATCAGATTTAATAATAGATTTTATAATTTATTTTTATCTTTCTATATATTTTTTGAATTCATGAAAAGAATGGTAAAATCTGATAAATAACTACCTAAATTTTTTATGATTTGGCCGACCCTAAAGTGTTATTCTCTTTCCCATGTGGTTGATGTAAAATAAATTTTTTTTTGTTTGAATATAATGTTGGCGGAATTCGAGTTACTTGTTTAATATTTGGTGATTTCAATTTCTAAAAGTTACGTTTTTCGTTTGAATAACAACACTCTCTGTCTAGGTTAGTTATTACTGTAATTATTTAGTTCCTTTGTTTATTTTATGCTAGTTCATTTGTGTTTTTTAACTGAAGAAATAAACATAAATTATATAAATGAACCAAAGGATTGGGTTTTGTTAAACTACAGAAATCCTTTGCAGCATTATGTTTTACCTACAACAATACGTATTGTTCCTTAATTTGCCTGCCACGTATGTGAACTATAGAAATATAAAATGTAATCTGACTCTAACAACAGTATAAAACACTTTTAATAGTCAAAGGTCTATTCTAAATCCACCACAACCGAGAACCCAAGTAGATGCTATAAGTAGTGTAAATCTCAAGACAAGTAGAATCTGAAGCCATAAATTGCCAACACCACCAGATGACATTAGCACTGTCCCAATTCTTCCCTCTAAAGTATATGCAAAACTCGGTGGGAACATAGGGCATGGCGTAGTGCTGAGATCACAAAAAGATAACACACTTCACCAAATAAGATTCAGCTCCCACTTCCTTTGTTTTTCCCCATAGTCAAGACCAACCACTCCAATTACCATACCCTCTCTACGCCAAAACTATTCTGATTTGAAATATTTGTTACTATGACCTTCACAAGGGAGGATGAAGTTGATGATCATCATCATGTGCCAATCAACAACAACACTAAAGGTGATGGTGGACCACATAGCACTTCCGACTACGAAATTGTGACCCCTGAAGAGGATAACAACATTGGAGAATGGTTGACTTTAGGCCTCAAAGGAGACATGGCTGTCCTGGAAACAGCAGAACAAAACCAAGGTAACCAACCAAAACCTTCTCACAAGGTATTCTCATGCAACTTCTGCATGAGGAAGTTTTACAGCTCACAAGCCTTAGGTGGTCACCAGAATGCACACAAGAGGGAAAGAGAAGCAGCTAGAAGTCACAGGATGATGACAGCATCAATTGGATTTGCTTACACAGCTTCTCTGGCATCAAGGTCACTGGGAATACAGCCACACTCACTTGTGCACAAACCGGGCAGAGAAAGGTCCAACATGGTGGCCAGATTCAGTGATGCTAATTCAGGGATTGGAATGGCATCATCATGGACACCCTTAATGCTTGAACAAGCCGTGGATTTCATTTGGCCAGGTAGCTTTCGAATGGACTTGCCGAAGAAAGAATCAGATGTTAATAAGCTTGACTTGGATCTTCGGCTCTGATACATTTGATCCAACTTCAGACTTCAGGGTATTGATTTGCGCTACTAGTACTACTACTTCTTGATTTCCCTGTCTTATATGTCGCTTGTGCAAATAAGATGTCAAGGTCGAGGATACTATTGTAACTCAGTGGTTGTGTTTTCGAGATTGAAAACAGCAATGTCTATATGTCTATGTGTATTTACAGTACATAACTTATTTTTACATTTCTTTCTTTCTAATGGTCAAGTTATCCGCAATGGTTAAAATAATTCATGTTTAATTTTTTAAGTAATATCTTAGATTAAATTAAGAGATACATGATGACTCGCAAGAATTGTATTTTACAGGACTCATTTTATTCTGTCTCACCTGGAACTTTTTTACCTTCTTTTTCGTTTTCACTTTTTTCTTTTATTATTGTGGTAAGGTAACGCAAGTTTTCGGTCCAAAAAAAAAAGTACACAAGTTTTATATTATATAGGTCTACTGATTTTGATTTCAAGTAAAAAGTTATTTCAAGAAACAACCTCAACGTTCCTTTCATCTTCAATTTTTACACATGTGGTGACATGTTAAAGCAATGGTGCGGATTTGTTTAAGTATATATCTCAATAATGTTCAACAATTTTATAACAATTCTACTAAAATTTAAACCAAACACGCACTGTGAATACAATAAATAACCAGCTGTAATTGAGGAGTATTAGTTGCAAAAGTAGGTTGAAAGAATAATGTTTTGGCATTTGATATTGAAATATTTTATCCAAATTCTGTCTAAATTTTCTGACCGCGTAGCATTTCTTTAAGGTTTCATTAAGGATAACCATAGCAAGAAAGGAATTCGTACTATTCAAAACTAAATTGAAGCTAAAGTGCTCTGTTAATAACTTCATGAAACCCCCTGCCAAAATATGCATGTCAAGTTTCAAAAGTACACAGAAACCCCCCAAAAGAATTTTCAAACATGAACTTGCAGTTTGAAACCTTCAAATTCGTTTTTAAATTTTAGTGATGTTGCTCTTCCTAAAAAATGTCATGTCTAATTCTATAACAATAGTATACTTAATTTAACCCGAAACAAGCGTACTCTTAATTAAGGTTCCATCAATCCTGATATAGTTTAAAGAGAAATTATTGGATACCGTCTATTAATTGATCACTCATAAATAGTCAACGTATTAAAACATTTTATATGCTAAAATTTAAATATAACAAGGCTTGATCCCGCAACACATTGGAGAGAAAGTAAGAACCTTATCACTAAACTATTTGACACATTTAAAAAACATGATGCAACTATATATAGTTATATTATATCTGTAGAATGTATATCCGTTAATAAAATCTATTTATGAAATAAACATTTTTGTCTTTTTTTCATTTTGTATAAAAAGTAAAATTAATGAACGAAAAAAAGGCGGGAATATTTATTTTGCAAATAAATATTATTAATATATATACATTCTACAAATATAATATAACAATATATGGTTATATTACATCTCTTAAATGTAACCTAGTGGTAAGGTTTTTCTTCCATCTCCTACTCAAATCAAACACTTCAGATGTTATCTTAGAATCTTAACAAAAATGATGATTTTGAAAAATATGTGGCATAGACAGAGTTGACATGTGGCTAGAGACTAATACATGTGATATAAATTTAGTTGACACGTGATTAAAGGCATCCATTCCAGTTGCTTCACATACGTGACTGTAGGCATCTATTCCTAAAAAAACTAATGATATATGTTTTAATTTGCTAAGGTTCATCTTCCATCTCTTATATATACGTTAGAGGATCAAACCTTGTTACACTTAAATTTTGAAATATAAATATTTTAAAATGTTGACTATTTACAAGTGACTAGTTTGACCGGTTGCTAAGCGCATTAATTGAGGGCTCTAATGCTCCTAGCCCCCTAGTCATGTGTCAATTGAATTTATGTCACATGTATTAGTCTCTAGCCATGTGTCAACTCAATCTATGTCCCATATTTTTCCAAGTCATCATTTTTGTTTGGATTCTAAGATAGTATTTGAAGCGTTCGATTTGAGTAGGAGATGAAAAAATAGCCTCACCACTAGGTTACATTTAAGATATGTAATATAAGTATATATTGTTATATTATATTCGTAAAATGTATATACGTTAATAAAATTTATTTGCAAAATAAATATTCCTACATTTTTTTTGTTCATTAATTTTAGTTTTAATTGTTATACTAAATGAAAAAAGACAAAAATGTTTATTTGTTAATAAATTTTATTAACAAATATACATTCTACAAATATAATATAACTATATAGTTGCGTCATAATTTTTAAATGTGTTAAGTAGCTTAGTGGTAAGACTCTTTGTTTCTTTCCCATGTGTTGTGGTATCAAGTCTTGACATTATCAAATTTTGGCATTTTAAATATTTAATGCGTACCATGTATTTTGACACGTGGCATGACACATGGCTAAGGGCATCAATTCTAGTTACTTAAATTACACACAATTAAAACCCTAGTTTAAAAGGGTTATGAATCTTGATAAATAAACATGTTATGAACCATTGTGACACTTAATGAAAGAGTAGGTTCCTTCTTCCCTCTTTTTATAAATATATGTTTTAGGAATATATATATATATATATATATATATATATATATATATATAATATATACATATATATATATATATATGAAGACATTGTGTGTTAATTAAATTTCATCAACTTTGAAAGGGAAAGTCTCGTCCTAGGATAAGAACATCCTATCATATAATTTAAGACAATTATAATTATTGAAAAGTCATAAAAAAAATACAAGAATCATCTATATTTTAATTAGTGTCTTAGATATATGCAACTTAGATCTAATAATAATTGTTTATGAATGAATTTGTTTTTATGATGTTCAATAAATTTTAACATGTGATATCAAAGCCTTAATTACATGCCTTAGGATGGATATTGAAAGTTTGAATATTGATTTGTATGCATGAAATTCCTACGATGAAATATTTATTGGTTTTATGCATGTTGAGAGTAAAACATGTCAATATGGATTTATTCTCCCCTCCTATAAAATAATTCATGTTTTAAATCCTAATTTTCTTTATCTTAAGGTTTTGGGTCATGTATTTTTAGATTTTGGGTCTTGGGTGAAGTTTTTATAAGCTCATCCAAGCCAATTCTAAATTTAGTAGGAGGTATATAAGCCTTTACTCTTTTATAAAACTCACTTAATGAATCATTTGGCAAATTTTTAGTGAGATAAGTGAGAACCTCTCTCTCTAGTTTCTCCCTAGTGCTTAGCAGTTACCTAAATTTCCTTATCCTTTGGACACCTCCCCTAAGGTGACGGAACTAGCTCATCTCCTCCCTAGAGAGTGGCATAACAAACTCCACAACCTCCTTAACCACTTCCTAACAACCTCTTAACCACTTCCTCCTTCCATCTCCACTTCTTCGAGTCTAATCCCTCCCTTTGCTTTCCCTTGGAGTTTCGGCCAACCCATATCTTCCATCATTAAATATTCACAATTCAAGATCAACAAGGAATCATAAAATTCTTGGAGAAAATAGAACTAGATCTACCATTCTCTATGTAGGCCATCCTACATCATAAACCATAGTAGCCATTAGTAGAGTTTCCCCCCAATGTCGTAGGTCCCTCAAACTAGAGCTATTATATTCTTGAAAAGAGGGTACCATCAGTTGCAAATAAAACTAGAGGGCTTGTCCCCATTGCTCAATCTCGCTTCTAATTGGCTCCCTCCATTTTCGAGTATTAGAATCAATGGATGGAGGTGGTTGCCACTACATTTGCATATAAATGACACCATCGCAACAATAACCATCGTTCACCTTCCATGGTATCTCTTAAATATTTTATTTATTTATTTATTAAAAAATAATTATCACTCACTTTTTAAATTTATTAATGGTTCACTTGATCTAATTTTTTTTTATTGTGTAGTACAAGAGATATTAAGGGGAAGGTGCTTTCAAGGAAGTGCATCCTTTTTCATTTATGAATTCTTCTACTTTCAATCAATGAATTTTAATAGGGGTTCATTTTAGGGTAATAAAATATTTCACGGACCATTTTTTTGCTTAACATTTAAATAATGGAAAATGTAGATAGGAAGTGTTTGGCGAGTTGGAAGTAACTGAAGTGGTTTTGAATCAAATTGAGGTGGTGGACTCCTTGCGTAATTCCATGGATATAAAGTGTCTTTATGAGGTCCATTTCCTCAAGGCTTCGAAGCATAAGAATATAATTAAATTTTACAATTTTTGGGTTGACAACAAATAATTAGAATATCAACTTCATTACTCAAAATTTTCACCTCAGGAATTATGTTAATGAGTGTCTTTTAAGTTTGTTAGGGTTTTGTGTTCAGGGTTTGACTTTGTTAATGGGTGTTGGGTGTTGGGGTTTGACTTTGTTACTGGTTGCTAAATGAATAAAAAGGGTAAAATGAAGAAGATAAGTAAAATTAGGGTATAAAATTTAGAGAGAAATGTAATTAAAAATTGTACTTGTCTCACTTAGATAAACGAGAGTGTTTTAATGCCTATGTGGCTACCCATAATGGCATCACACATGTCAAAAAAAAGGTTCTAGTTAAGTAAAAATTAATGAAGGTTTGAAGAAATTGACAACAAAGGCCTATTACATTACCGAGAGTGGAAGATGAGGGACCACATGTAAATTTTAAATATTTGATAGACCTATTAACCCGATCTTACAAAAATGAGAGATTAAGAAATGTATTTACTATTTCCTCTTAGCATGGAAATATTTTAATATTGTTTAATATATATATATATATCATTCTCTTTCTTGGGTGATTATGTTATATGATACTTCCTTCTCCATAAAATTTTGTTTATTAAAATAAAGGAAAAACTCTTTCTTTTAATGTTTTCAACAATAAACAAGCAATTTTTCAACATTTATCAAAGCTGACCATTTTCAAAGAGTGATTATTTAGCATCAAAATTTATATTCCAAGCATCTAAATTCATCTCAACCATGGGGGAAGGGTCACGTTAGTTTTAAGCTTCAAGGATCATGATTTTTTTTAAGTTATTTCTTAGTGAAATAGACATGCATGCACCCAAAAATTTCTACAGCAACACAACCATTAAAATTTAGCAATTCACAATTTAGAGTTCATAAGATTTAAAATTTTGCAAGATCATGATGCAGTCATGGTACCACCCAAGATGACATAGATTTTTGCAAACGATTTTCAAGATCAAAACCACAAAACAAAGCCTTTCAAGAGGGGGTACCAAGGTGTGAATGTTAGGGACATCCACACCTTACCATGCATATGAAAATAAAGGATTAAAATGAGTAAATATTCCTCTTACCTTGATGGCAGTTTCGGCTAAGGAAAGGAAGGAACAAGGATTAAGATCTCTATTTTAGATCCTCCACAAGTTGTAACATCAAGAGAAAAGGAGGAGATAGAGGCTTGGTGGATGCGGGAATGACATGATGATGGTGAGAAGAAGTAAAGATAGCTATTGTTGTTGGAAGATATTAAAAGATGGTGAAGTGTTTAGGAATTGCTATCTCATGCATAAAGGTTTAAGGAAGGTGGTGAAGTGTTTTTGCTTAATGTCGTTGGGAGGATGATGATGGTTGACGTGAAAAGAGGAGAATGAGAAAAGGAAGAAGGGTTGTTGTACTTAGGAAAACTGTTAAAGGGAAGGAAATGTTTTGGAAGGAGAAAGATTTTTGCATGGACTTCCCTTGGTGGCCAAGGAGCCACGGCTAAAGAGAGAAAGAAGAAGATGTGTCAAGTCTTCCTCATGCAATTCCATGTGTCATACTCAGCCATTAGAGTGTCAATGAAGGAGTTGCCAAGAAAGGGGCAAGTGTCCTTAGCATGTTGTCATATGATTGGTCTATTTCCATACAAAGCTGAGGTGTCAAAACCAGCTCCAGCAAATTGTCTTATTTTCTTGAGGATGTTACGGTCGGAATTATGAAAAATATAAAACATGAGAATTGTAGATCTTTGTCTTATCTTTAAAATGATATATGACACGTAAAACTCCATCATTGGACAAGGGAGATATGATCGTTTTATGAAAATTATCCTAGGTTATTATGGGATTTAAGTTAGTTACAAAGAATAATTTTCTGAGCCAAATTGGTGCCTCCATGCCCTTCATCAGAGTTGTAGAGAATTGAGTCTAAAAAATTTTGGCGAAAGAATGGTTCGATTCCATGGTCATTTGAGTGAGAAACGTGGAAAACACTGGACATAGTGCAGACTGTCACCAGGAAAACATTAATTAGTATGGTATTTTAAATTATAGGATAGAATGGGCTTTCATGGTCAACGTCAAAGTTGTAGATAATTTTAATATGGAAAATTTGGGACAAGATTGACTTGATTCCAATAACGGGAAAAGAAATTATGCCCAAAATACATACATGTGTGCAGATTAGCTCATACGGTTAGCTTGAAAATAAGTCTTTAGGGGTTAGGCGATAGAAAACGGACATTGAGTCCTTCATGAAAACTATAAGACATGGTATGAGGAATGTACCGAGATAAAATGACTTGGCTCAAACACTCCAAATAGCCTTTTGGCCAGAACTGGGGTATTACGCACAAAATTAATAATTTAAAATATCATAATTTAAATATGCCTATTAAATTACTAAGTTTTCTTAATTAATTAATTAATTATTATTCACATAATTAGGTTGAAAATAATCATTTTTAATTCTTTAAATTCTTTCAGAATATTAGTCACCTATTATACAAGCAAGTCGACCATAACCTAATCATTATTGCACATAAAATTTAACACATAAACAATGTATTCAGTCTCAGGGACCATCACATAAAGTGAGGGTTGTTACATCTTTCAGTTTTAAATACAAGATTTTTCAAAACATTAAATACTAACTATTTGTATACTTCTTGAATGTATTCTAAAACAACTAATTTTTTATATGATAAATTATAATAAAGATATTTTAAGAAAATAAAAATTATTTGATATTATTGATGAAAATAACTTCTTTTTACTAATATTCTTAATAAATATAAATTAATTTGTTTTATATTTAGGGGGAATATTTGGGCCTTCAATGCTTTTTAAATCCATTTATAAATGACACAACTTGGTCCATATTCATGTTGAATTTCACTTGACACCGAAGCATGTTTAAATGAGAAATTTTATTTCCATTGCTTTCTTCTACAATCAGGAGAGTGATATGAAAAGAAAAAGATAGGAATTCGAGATATAATAAGAAATATAACAAAAAAATTATAAAAATGCATGAATTGCCGAAAATATGTATAAAAATAATATAACTACTAAAAATTTCAGTTACTGATACTTCAGGATGTCCTTGTGCGGACTAGTAATAAACTAGGTTTATTTATAATAGACGCTAAAACAAAAACAAAAACAAAAAATAAATGCACAATTCGTGGATTTTAAGATGATTGTTTGTACTTTGTATATTTGTAGATTTCTTTGAGTGCTTATAATTGTTTTTCGTATTCTTGTATGCTTTGTTTGGTTGAATGGAAATAATATTGGGAAAAAATGATAATTGTGTCCTTGTAAAAACAAATGCATTTGGGCTCACAGTTGGAACTTGGAAGGTGTGTCTTGATTTTGGGCTTAGGTATAGCCGTTTCACCTTGTCCAAATTCTGTTTAGCTCCTGCAATCGCTATTTACACACACTACATGTATTGGATAATTGAATATGAAAAATACAATCACAATAAATTCTTCACAATACCCTGAGCAATTCTTTTTTTTTCATAAAGATATCATGAGGAATATATGACTAAGGTGGGGGTGAGATGGGAAGGATATCTCATTTAAAGATGTTGAGTTTAGTTCTGAGGTAAAAAGTTTATTTGAAACTTGGAAGGTACTGTTTTAACTTTATAAATAGGTCTATTCGACAGAGAGTGATAAAATACGAGACAAATATAAATCTGGGGCTGTTTTGGGGTGATATTTACAAATATGGGGCTGTTTGTGGAGAAATTACATGTCTAGTGTTGTTTTTTATGTGTCGGAGTAACAGTAACCGACACCTAAAACGTATAAAATGAAAACGACATAGGCAGGGGTTGACACGTGTCTGTGTCGGCAGCATTAGAGACGACAGAGGTGAGTCACCACAAAACCGTACGACACAAGCCCTGTGTCGTCAAAATTGGCTACGACACATGATGTTTGTCGCCACAAAACCATGCGACACACTTCCGTCCTCAATCCTTTCTACATATATGCATTCAGGCATTCTCCAAAGCACTCATTATAAACTCATTTCCAGTGAAGTGTTTTGCTGTGTTACAAATTTTTTTGGTCTAATTAAGTAAGTAGTTATTAAAATGAGTGTTTGGTCTGATGATGATTCAACCAATTATAGCATACCATCGGATGAGGTGTTAAGCGACTCTTGTGCAGATGATGAAGTGTTGATGATTGATTCCGATAATGATAATAACGATGTTGGTGGTTTGGAGACGACCGCTAATTCTGGTGCTTCAAACCAAATCCAGGTTCAGCCTATACAACAACATTTGGACGCTGGTAATTTGTATTTTGTGGTTTTTGATTTTTAAATTTATATATAAATATATAAATAGTTAGGTAGTTTAGATCAACCGTATTAAGAGTTAAAATTTTTGGGATTTACGTAGGTACTGGTGTAGTCCCTTTTTGGAACGAAGCATCCCACTTTCAAAATATAAATATGGAGCATCCTGATCAAGAGATTGAAATTGATGATGATAACTGGAATGTCGGGGACGAGCTGTACGTTGGGTTAAAGTTTGAGTGCAAGGGTGATGTTCAAAATGCGTTAAAATAATGGTGCATGAAAGTGCATCAAAGTTATATTGTTGTGGAGTCCAAGCCAACTAAATTTGTGGTGAAGTGTCCTAATCAAGTTAGTGCATGTTTTTGGAGGATGCGTGCAATTTTGTCTAAAAGAGGGCACAAATGGCTTATATCACAGTATGAAGGGCCACACACTTGTGTTAACAGTTTCTTATCACAAGACCATAAGAAACTAGATGCGGACTTAATCTGTTCTGTCATCTTAGGTAAACCAATGTGACTTTGTAAATGATTATTTTTCAATATTATTTTTATGTTTATGTTTTTTACAGGCATGATAAAGAAGGAGCCATCGGTTCCTATATCATTAATTCAAGAAAGAGTAAAGGGAGAATATGGATTTACTGTTTCGTATCAAAAAGCGTGGAGGGCTAAGCAAAAGGCAATAGCAAAGGTGTGGGGAGATTGGGAAGATTCGTATGCCTTCTTGCCCCGATGGTTAAGTCATATGAAAGAAGTTGTTGTAGGGTCCGTAAGTGTGATACAAACTAGCCGTATTTTCATTGGAGACCAGGTTCATCCAAGGCATCGTAAATTTCGTAGGGTGTTTTGGACATTCAAGCCCTGTTGTGATGCCTTCAGCTATTGTAAGCCCATAATTCAAGTAGATGGAACTCACTTGTATGGAAAATACAAGGGGACTTTATTGGTGGCAACAACCCAGGATGGAAATAGTGCGGTGTTACCATTAGCATTTGCAATTGTGGCAGGCGAAACGTTGGAGGATTGGAGTTGGTTTCTTTCTAACTTGCGGTTGTATGTGACGCAGAAGAATGGAATTTGTATAATATCAGACCGACATAGAAGCATTCTTGGTGCAATCAGGGGTTCAGGGGCGGCATGGACTGCACCTGCTGCATATCATATGTACTGTATACGCCATATAGCAAGTAACTTCAACCACAAGTTTAAGAATCAAGAGTTGAAGAAGGACCTGATTAAAATGGGTAAGTTTTATATATTGTTCAATATGTTGCAAACTGTTGATTTTTATATGGTAACTAATTATTGTGTACCACAGCTTATAATCCAAGCAAGCATTCGTTTGATCGACAATATGAAAAGTTCAGAGAAGCTAGCCCTGAAATTGCCAGATGGATGGATTCAATCCCCAAAGCTATGTGGTCGTTGGCTTATGATGAAAATGGAAGTAGGTTTGGCCACATGACAACTAATCTGTCTGAGTGTGTGAACAAAGTTCTCAAAGGCGCCCGTAACTTACCTATTACAGCATTGGTGAAGTTCACCTACTCTCGTTTGGTTGAGTACTTTGTTAATCGCACTGGGCGTGTTGTGTCAGAAATGGCTGCTGGGCAGATTTATTGCACAAAGATTATTGAGAAGCTGGCATTGTATTAGGCACAAGCTTGTTCTATCGATGTTAAAAGATTTGATGCGGAGTCGACCAGATTTGAGGTTGAAGAAAGGTTTAACCCAACCACCCAAAAGGGTGGGTTTGTGTGGACGTTGAACCTAACAGAAAGATGGTGCCAGTGCGGAAGGTTTCAAGCGTTCAAGTACCCATGCATGCACGTGATTGCTGCTTGCAATGCTGTTAATGTCAACTTTTTCCAGTACGTGCATGAATGTTACACATTACGCCACGTTGGTTAGGCTTATGCAGGGCAATGGTATCCCATTGGGAGTGATGACTTAATTCCTGAGCTTCAAGAATCCTACATAGTTGTTCCTGATGACGACATGCTACGTGCAAAGGGACGTCCGAAGGCTTCAAGGATTAGAAACGAAATGGATTGGGTTGAGTCAGAGACTCCCTATAGATGTGGTATTTGTCGACAAACAGGTCATAAGCGTTCGACGTGTCCTAATTCTGTTGGTAGTGCTTCTGGTTCTGGTTTCAGTAATAATAGTAACTGATCAGACTTAGATGTTTGTATTTTATGTTTCAGGGGTCAATGTGTAAAAATAACGATCAAGGTAATAAAGTCCATGAATGTCTACATGAATATAATAAAGTCCATAATGTTTCAACCCATAATAAATAAATAATTACAAAATTCAACAACAATTTACTTTCTAAAAAGCAAATACAAATGAAACAAAAGGAATCCTACTGGTGACCTCGGGGTGGAGGAGGGGAGAAAAGGCAAGGCCTGGGGACACCGCGGTTAACTCGAGGAGGGAGTCGACGAACAGCTTCAACCTCGTCCTCAATCTGTGATTCTTCCTCAATCTATGGTTCTTCCTCTTCAGCTGCAACTACATTTGTGGAAATATCTCCTTCACGTGCAACAGCCTCTGATGCAGCTGTGTTTAAGTCAAACATCATTGGATACAACCCAACGGAAGGACCTATGTCGGTCTCCCAATGTGCTCGGGAGGGGCCAGGCGGGGTCATCATGTATGGGACATAAGGTGGTGGGGTAAGGAATGGGGGGTCAGGAATGTATAGGGACACAGGGATCTGAGCTGAAGTTTGCTGTCCAACTGAACCACCCCCCTGGCAACTACCACCAATATCACCCACGTAGGAGGTGCCTGCCCCTGCAAACATCTGAACATTGAAGTACTCATTCGTGTTCATGGGATCCTGTTGCGACAACTGAGATGGGTACTGGTATGTCGGCCAGGGCGAATGTGGTGGCGGTTGAGATGGAACGTAGTATTTGCCTGGTTGTCTGGTGGGCACATCAGGGATGATGTAGTCCTCCTCTGGCTCTCTAAACCTTCGCCTTTGTAACCCAGCTCTTTCGACTCGAGTGCCAGGCATGTCCACATGCACCTCTACATCTGGGGCCATCTCTGTTGGGATAGGAGCATGCACGTTGGCCTGTACAATTCGATCCCATTCTCCTATCGACATTAGTATCCTCTCTGTTTCTTGCCGGATGTTATCCATAGCAAAAGCAACAGGTTGTTCAGAGTTCTCTGGCGAGGACAAGAACTGAATCACCTTGATGCTGTCCATCTGAAAAAATAAACATGTGTTAACAAAACCCTTCATCCCTAATAAGTCATTACTAAACTCATAACACAAAGTCCATAATGTTACCGTGGATCCCCGTACAGCCCCTTGTCTGGTAATCCACCGACGAGTCTGCATTTTGTACCATCTAAAGTATTCATGGTTCGCCGACATCTCTCCAAACAGTGGCTGACCAGAATATACATGTCCTTGTCTCCCATTCCATAAATGCAACAGAGGTTCCATAACTGTGGGCCAGTTCTCATCTGATTTGCCCTTCAGCGTGATAGCATGTAAGTCTTCGGGTTGGGATGGTGCGGTCGGTATGTGTTGCTCCATCCCAAATTGTCGCATTACCCTGTCGGGCTGATGCCACTCTGCAATCTGGAAACAGATTAATGGAACAACTGCACGCCAAGCCCCCCGACCCTGCAGACAAATTTCTGGCAGACCATCCGTTGCTGACCCAGCGTATGGCTCCCATATAAACTACAAAACAAAAACCAATAAACTTATCAAGGATGCTTCAAATTACTGGTAAATATTACAGTTTAATGTATCCAACATTTCTAAATATCAAAAGTTAATGCTATTATACCTGATCCTTACTCAACCAGTCCAACTGTGTCCTGAAATGCTGCAAATCAAACTGTGTATACCTATTTCCCATTGGGTGGATCCACCTGCCCCCGAAAGGGCTGTCAGCATCCCTGACACCAGGTTCTGCCGGAGCTAGATGTCGCATACGCTCCCAGCCCCACACCTGAACCAGCATTGTCAAGCCACATATATCTTTTTGACCATAATCAGTGGCGGTACATAGCTGTCGATAAAGGTATCCGAGCGCAGATGCGCCCCACGCATAACCGCCACAAAGATCAAAATTCTCCAGCATTTGAAGGTACCTAAGAGGGACCCTGCTAGACGACTGGTCTGAAAATATACTCCCACCAATCAATCGTAAAATATAGGCCCTGGCAAATCTTTCTATGCCAACCTCATCCTGATTATGCTCTGTAATGTCACCAAAATTCTTCTGCAACTAGGACATCTTAAGACTTTGACCGTGAAGTGCACTGCGAGGGGGCCGTCTCCCTAGCTGTGCTTCTACATATTGTTGCCAATCTCGTGAACCTGCTATCGCCACAACTGCGATCCCATCAATGTTGAGTCCCAGAAGGATAGCAATGTCCTGCAATGTGATGGTGCATTCTCCAACAGGTAGATGAAAAGTGTGTGTCTCTGGTCTCCATCTTTCAACCATTGCAGTGATGAACTCCGCAGACACCGGTAAATAAGCAACCTTCGCAAAGTGATAAAAACCAGCTCTTCGTAAATATGGTATAATTTCCTCTAGTATTTGATCACTTCTGAGGCGGAGTGCTTTTCTAATTCGTAGAACCCGGTCTGGTTTTCCATTCCAAACATGTGTCGATACATGCTTCTCTTGTAATGTTAATAGTTGTGGGTTTAACGGTCCAGGGTTGATCTTCTTCTGCTCAGCCATACTGCATTGAAAATTGCTACTTATATTATAGAATCATTGATTATTTTAAATAAATAACTTACAAAGCATAAAACATAGCAATTAATCTATTGTTAAATTTAATTTAAGTAAAAGTTTTTTTCATTTATATAATTATAAATTCTCTAGTTCAAAAATTTGTTATACATATTTTACAATCAATGGCTCTGGTTAAAAAAATAAGTTAACACATAATGAATTTATAACATAAAATATATGTGTATTTTATATTCTTAATATTATTTTTAAATATATAATTGTTAACTTTAAAATTTTGGCAATTCTTATGTATATTATATAATCAAACGATTTTTTTTGAAAAAAAAGGTTAACAAAACTAGAATTTCTTACATTAATTATTTTGGATTTATTTTTTTTGATTTTTATTTTGAAATGTCTAATTACCTGATTATGCTCTAATCAAACATATGAAATAATTTTTAGTTTTTTTTATTATTAATTTCTGGATATATAAAAATAAATTTTGTAATGATAACTTAACAATTTTATAATCATAACTTAACAATTTATGAATTTATAACATAAAATACGCATCAATGTTATATTCTGAATATTTTCTAAAATATATACTTGTAAATTTTAAAATTCTGCAAATTATCTTTAAAAATTTAAACAAAATTATCTAAACAAAATTATCATTTGTAACATTAATTTTTTTAAAATTTTATTTTCTGATTTTTAATTTCTAATTTCTAATTACAAATTTTCTATTTTTGAAAATTCTTATATATTTTATACAATCAACGATATACTAGTAAAAGTAACTTAACACATATAGAACATATGAAATAAAATATTTTCAAATTCTTTTTCCGAAATAAAATATTTCACATTTTTTTCCCAAATAATATTTTTAAATATATAATTATCAGTTTTCAAATTCTGAAAATGGTAATATATTATATCATCTTTAATTTTATCTAACAATAACTTAACACATATACCATTTTATAACATAAATTTTTTTCAATTTCATTTTATGAATTTTTTTCTGGAAAAAATTATTTTCAAATTTTTAAAATACTTAAACATAACATATCATCATTTATTACCCTAAAAAATAACTTAACAAATATTACATTTATAATAGACTTTATTTTTGAATTTTATATTTATGCATTTTACTTTTTAAATATATTATTTTATACTTTTGCAGTCTAAATATAGTTATATATTTTTAAATATTTTATTTCATAATGTCTATTCCTAACTACAAAACAATCATATACATATATGCAACAAAAACAAAGTAAAAATAATAATCCATACTAATGTTACAATTAATAAAATTTTTGAGCAAAACAACAAATAAAACTATGCCAACTGATTATTTACGACACACCTTTCACCAAATGCAAGCTTGGAAGGGGACCACTTTGCAAAACGCCACTGCACTTTCTTCCTCCACTTCCTCTTCAGCAATTTTTTACAGAGAAAGAGATGGCACTGCGTGGGGGAACCGGTGGGGACGGAGGAAAACGAAACCTGTGTCGTGGGCTTTATACACGACACACCGCCCAGGACGACCAATGGCCTTGTTGCGTCACAACACCCTCCGACACAACTTTAGTTGTGTCGTTACCTTTTGCTACGACATAGCTTGCTTTTGCAGAGCTGTGCAACGTGTGCCTTCCCTCTTGTGTCGTGTGCAGTATTGCCGACACTGGTGTCGGGATTTCTACTGCCGACACCCATACAGCCCCAGACCACGTAAAATCCAACCAAACAACCCCAATAACGTAAATATCTCCTAATACTACCCCATTACTAATATTTACCCATAAAATACCAGTAAATTAAATTGTGCGTAATTAAAAATAATATTTTGACTTTGCTTAGTAAAAATTCTAGTCATATTCAATATCATGATAAAAACTCCTTTTACAATCACTGGCCGTATCTTATAGCTCTTTTAATTTCAATTTGTATATATCCAATATAAATTGTTGTTGTTCTTTTTTCTTTTATAATATCTTAAACTATTTACATATTAAACTCAACATTAGTTAATAAATTTACTTATTTTAATTTTATTGATTGTTTTTTATTTTTTATTTGTTTGAAAATATATAAAATTTAAAAAACTAAAAATTAAAATGGAAAAAAAGAAATTTTTATTTGTAATTTTTTTATATTCTATTTAATTAAATAAAATAATTTATTATAGTTTTAATCTCTTAAAAATACTTAAGTGTTGATATTTTTTTATAATACATAACAAATAGCGTAACAGATTACATGATTCTTTTGTGTACAAATATATCTTAACAAATACATATATATTAAGTACTTCCATTAAAAGCTACGTGCGATACAGGGAATATCCAAATCTGTTACATGTAAACATCAATTAGATATCAAAACACGTTATGCAGATCTCAAACACATTACGTAAACCAAAATTCATAGCAATTAGTTAGAAATTATAAAAGGTGGCTCTAGGTTGGGTCAGATTATGATTTTACAGGGTTTACATCTAATTTGATATTTAATTTTCACGTCTAAGTCTAATTTACGTGATATAACTATGTTTTTGATGTGGTCTCTTTAAAAGTTTGGTTTATCCTATAAAAATCTAATTTAAATTATTGTTAATGAAACAATCATATATTAAATAAAATAATGGTCTATCTTAAACAAATAAATAAATATATCTCTAAAAGACTAACAACCTACACACAATATACATTTAATTAACAATTTTGTATATAAAAGTTGATTTTAACAAATTTTAGTTATATAAATTTTAATTCATAGAAAATATAAATGTATATTTATAAATTATTTTAAAAATTTTTTTTTAAAGTCCAAACCTAACTGTTTAATTAAATAGACTTTTTGAAAAGTCTTTAGTCTAGTCTTTATATTAAATAGACTAGGTCAAACCAAGCTTTAAATAGACTAAGTTATAGGCCTCTCACGGATAGCCTAACATATTCTTATCCGTAGAGATTAGGAAGATGTTAAAAGTTCTATATTAACTAAAGATATGAGCAATAAAAAAATATATAAGGTGAGGATAATCTTCTTCCTATAAAATAATTTTTGGGATAAGTTAGGGATGAATTAGGTTTACCATTCAATTTATAACTTATGGGAGTGTCTTAGGTTAAGATTTATAATTTGTGACAACCCTTAACTTAACTTAGGAATTAGTTTTTTGATTGAATTAGAATTTGAACTTAGCAGACACCATTAACATTAATATTTCTTTAGAAGTTAACAGGAAATTATCTTTTCCTATGGATCCAAATTCAATTGTCAAATGTAGGGATGAGAAAATAAACTATCATATCTTGCCAAAACATGTCAACATGCGGACTGAGTTGGCACGCCCCCACCAAGATAAAAGGACTGATAAGTCTAGCATGTCTTGTTTAATAGTGGCTGGTATTTTGAAAATGAGAAAACTTTATTTTTTATTTTGTCCGTCCGTCAATTTTTTTAACAATAAATATATGTCAAATTAATATTAAAAAATTACAAAAAATAAAATACTTTTTAAAAGAAATCAAAAAAAATATTATTAAAAAAAGTACACAAGTAGTGAGACATGTAAATTTTTTTAAAATTTTAAAAATGAAAATATAAATTTTAATAAAATAGAATATAAATTATTTTATTATTAATCTTTGCTCCGTCAAGCTGATGGACTAGGCAAGTTGGGGTGTAACTAAAATTTTTTGGGCCTCAATTTTTATTTTATTTTTAATTGGTAAAAATGTCAAACGTGGACATTTCCAGAAAACATGGAACATATGTTTAATAGTCTACTAGGAATCAAATAGCAGAGCCGGAGGCATGTGATGTGAGATACTCAATAGGGTGCCAAATTTCTATTTTGCTCGACATGATCTGAAATTGCAGAAAGAAGGATCCCATTGCAGCGGTGGAATCTAGCTAGGTACACCATTTCTTCAGGCTATAACATATAAGGTCCAGAACCTCAACAGGCCAACCACGTGAAGTAGAAAGAAGATACATATTTAATTTGAATATGAATATGTATGTATATAAATATTTTATTCCTTCACCCAAAAAATATATTAAATTTTTATTCTTGTATATTTATACTTGCAATTTAAGAATTCAATTTTAACATGAATTATATATGAATGAAGGATGGACTAAGTAATAGACATGATATAATACATAAGGAATCAAAGAATCAAGAGTCTCCCTCTTACATCTCAAGCAAACAAGATAATATCAAATTAAGCAATGAATCAAGTGATAGCACCTCAAAAGATATGCTCTTAATTCTCTCAAGTGCCTAGGTTTTTGTATACCCTCAAAAAGCACCTAAATAAACTATTACTATCATAAGCTTGACAAGTTTCTAATTTACATATTTAAACACACGTGCATAAAGATCAAAAGAACTTTGCCAAAGTTGTAGGGCCAAGGTGATTGGGTGGATAGTGTGAAAGGGTATGACTAAGCTGAGAGATAAAAAAGGAAAAAAATTCATGACTAGAGCAGTTTGACACAAATATTTACAAATCTGGGGTAGTTTCCTGTAAATTTACGTGTTTGGATCACTTTTTTATATGTCTGAATAAATTTAGGCGACTTGGAAAACGTTAACATTTTTTACGACTTGCCCCTAGAGTGACACATGGTTGTGTCGTCAAAAGTTCTTACGACACAACCTGTGTCGTCATAACTTAATACGACACACCTTGTTTGTCGCCAAAAGAGTAAGCAACACACCATGTATCTTGTACAACGCACTTGTGTCGTGTAGAAAAAATAAAATATAAACAAAAGAAATATTTTTGAGGACACATACCTTATCAACAAAATATAATAATTTTAAATATTAAAATTTTCAATTTTCTAATTCTAAACACAGTTATATATATTAAAACATCACTGATTTTTTTTAATATAACTTAAATCTAACTTAATAAAGTATTATATTTTTAACTTAAATTAATTTTGAAAATAAAATTTTCAAAATTAAAATAGTATACAAGAAAATTTTAAAAAATTTTAAAAAACTAAAATATAAAATTAACTAATCCAACCAAGATATAATAATTTTAAATTTACTAACCCTAAATATTTTATATATTAAATGATTACTTATTTTTTAAAATGTAACTTAATAAAAACATATTAAACCATTATTACTTTTGTTAAATATAACTTGAATCTAACTTAACAAATATATATATATAACTTAAATTATATTTGATTTTAAAAATTTAAAAATTATAACTTATATGGGTTTTTGTCGTTAGAAAAGTTCACGACACAGCCCTCCACGTCGTGCCAACCAATCAGAATGTGTCGTCACAATTTTTGACGACATCACTTTTCATATGTCGTCACAATTTCTGGCGACACACAAACAGCCCCAGACAACGTAAATAACCTTGAAGCAACCCCATATTTGTATTTATTTTTTTTCAAACACCCCATTTAAACACATTACCCATAAAAAAGAGTAATAGGAAACAAGAGCCAATGATCATGAAAGTACAATTCAAAAACCCAAGACAAAAAAAAAGCAAAGAAACTCAAGGACAAAGTACCAAGGCAAATAATGTTTTATTTTTTTGATTGAATTTTTTTTGTTCTTTTATTCTTTTCCTTCTTTCTTTTTTTTCCTATTTTCTTTAAAACATTTTCCACTTTTATGTAACTTTTTTTCTCCAACTTTTTCTTGGACTAATGAAAACAAGTCCACCAAGAAGGACCAAAGCACTTACAAAACATAACTTGGGTGCACTTCTACAATAATCATGAATCTCTTCCCAAAACAATTCTAAAGCTCTTACTCAACTCTAAAGCAAGGGTAATCATGGTTTTTCTATTATTGGCTAATGATGAGACTAAATCAAGAAATGGATGTATATATACTCAAAAATGGCTAAGAATGGAAAATGTAAAGGATAGGCTATATAGCTTGTGGCTAAAATAAACAAATGGTCTTAATCACACCAAACCATGCACATGGAACAAGATATATAAAAAAGAAACAAGTCAAGTTCTAGAGCATCGACAAACATGGATGAATCACACAAGAAAGAAGGAAAATGTCACAAAATGGTCCACTTCCATAACATAGCTCAAAAGGTCACTAAGGAAGAAATCTATCATAATTAAACCATAACTTAATTATCGAACCATCATGAAATACTTAAGAATGCAAAAGATCAATTTCAATTTAAATCAAGAAACTCTTATCCCCACATGTGGAAAAATGCTACCATAAAAGAGAATACTTAATTCAATGAAAAGACTATACCATTTTTTTTTCAAAAACAAAAATAGAAAAAGTCAAACAACAAAAATAAACATTAAGACACTAAAAACAACAAACAATAAAAATAGACAACTGAAACAACAAATAATAAATAAAACATATGTAGAAAGTAACAACAACATGTAGACAGACATTAAAAACAACAAACAGTAAAAACATACAGCAAAAACTACAACTACCAAAAACATAACGTATGCAAAAAAAAAAACAATGACAACATGCAAATTAACAGATAGTAAAAAGACAAATTGAAAAATCAAATCTCCCTAACAACTCCACACTTAAAACCACACATTATCCTCAATATGACAAGAAAGCATATCATAATGAAGCACCAATATGATGAAAAGAATGCATGATTCAAGAGTAAGAGTCAAAAAGAATAAAAACTCCCTTATATATTTTCCTGGTGGCAACCTAGCACTATCTAGCAGTGCATAGTCCTAAGGGACAAAATAAATAACTACTAAATACGCATGCGTCCACATATTTGGTGGCATAGATAGAATGTGTGACGACCCGCGTCAATTTAATCATTTTTCGTAATAGATTTTTCACGTTTAATAAGAATCCACTCGGTCTTACTATAAAATAATATTTACTTTTCTAAAATACATTCAAAATAATAAAATCATGCTTAAAATGGTAATAACCGACTGAAACCGATCAGAAATATTTCAACATAAAATAGGATTTAGAAACAGCGGAAGAAAACAGAGTCAGGGTCATTCGCCTGAGCGAGACCCTGATTCGCTTAGGCGAGATCTGACTCGCTTGAGCGAATGATACTCTTTAAACCTGAGTGGACAAGACTTACAAGGAAAGTCAACAAGTCGGATTTCACTCGGAAATAGGTCCACTCGGTCAACTCTCACTCAGGAACAACTTAACCTTGCCTTACTCAGAAAAGGCTCTCTCTCGGGCATAACTCATTCAGAAGCATTCTCACCTTCACTGAGAAGCACTCTAATCTTCACTTGGAGACATTCTACTCTTTCTTCACTCGGAAATACCGACACCAAACCAACTGATCCTTGCTCGGACAAGAATGAATCCACTCGGGAAGTATTCGCCCGGTATTTGTGTGACGTCCTAGGTCAATTTACATTTATTTTTATTCATTCTAGTAAATTTTACAATAAATTTTTTCACATTTAACAATAATTAATTAAGCCCTAAATCAATATAGCATTCATTTCTCCCTAACATGTTCAAAGGACATTATCTCTTTTACTCAAATAGCGTAATCGTATATCCCTTTGATTAATCAAGGCTTGGACGGACTGAAAATAGTTAATTACAATGTCCTAATCGATTACCAAGCAACGAGTAATCGATTACCAGCTTCCTGGAATGGTTCATAGGATCAGGGGCAGTATTTAATCGATTACCTCAGCTACCTAATCGATTACCATGGTTCTGTTGAGTTCACAATCGATTACAGAACCTTGGCTAATCGATTACAAGGTTTCTGTTTGACACGTAATCGATTACCCACTGAGGTATAATCGATTATGTTGCAGACAGAGGCCTTGTAATTGATTACACCTTAGAGGCTAATCGATTACACCCTGTCATTATGCAGAAATTATGCAGATTTTACATCCCAAGTGAACTTCTTAACTACCAAAGATTATGTAAACGATGTCGGAATGCCACCAAATTTTAACACAAGTCAAAACACATTAATTGTGACGTGTGACAGCTGACCGCACTCAAAAATTCCTAAAAATGAGAGATTTATGCGCCTAAATGCGTTTATCCCATTTTAAGGCATTTTAGGGTAGTCAATGAGTCTATTTTTGGCAAAATGGGTCCATTCCATTCTTCACAAACCATAATTAACATATCTAAGCCATTGCATCCCTTCCACTACATCAAAACCACATATATCATCATTTGACCATGCTAGTTCCTAGCTCATGCATAAAACAACTATCCAAAAGCTTAAAACACACCACCTAAGGAGCTATAATTCACACTCCCAACATTCATTCTCCATCAAACAAGCAAGACCTGCCTATAAACATTTATGTCTAATTTATGAAGCTTATAATGAATTCTCTTTTCCATCACCAACATACAATCTCTATCTAATACTTATTACAAACCTTCATAACTACATTAATCACACTTAAATTAGTCTAACACACATGGAAGGCATATATCAACATAACACATATAAAGCACAACACACACACATCCTTCAATTCATAATTCTCTGCACTCCTTGGTATCAACTCTCCGCTTGGCGCATCTCCGGGGCTTCAACCTCTTCCCTGTCATTGATTACTAAAATTAAAGAAAAAACAGCAAGGGTGAGTGTTTGGTATCATAATTAATATAGAATGGCAATTCAATAACAAGATACATATTCACTAGTTGTAGTTTCTGCCATTTATCTTACCTCTTGTCCTCAATTTCCACTTACCAATCAAATTTGATTCCAATCTCTTGATCCATAATTTGCCAATCATAATCAACAATTATCATGAAACACATTCATATCATTCTACAATGCTAACAATGCATCAAATAACATAACTGACTCTCATATTAAATCGACGCCTAGTATCCGGATACTAAAAGGATCGGCCTTCAGCTGGGGGTCCTACTTGACACCCCGTGAATCCTGCTTGGTCCACCGAGTCCTACTTGACTCTCCACCTCAACCATTGGGTCCTACTTGACCACTGGGTAGCTCAACTAGGCATAAACACCACGGGAGCCAGAAACGAGGGGCTGTACATACCGTCGGCCGTCCTACACCACATAATTACACATGTAAATTCATACTTCTCATATCATACTGCAAGTGGCCAACAACAAAACACATACTCATCAATTGGGCGACCTACTTGTCAAGCCCATCACCACAATGCCACCATACTCATCAACTCATCACTATTCAATCCACATTGTACTCATAATCATCACAAATCATACACAATTTACATTCATACACATACAATTATCATTTTCTTGTAAGTTCTCGTTAGTTCTGCATTTAATTCACTGACTCAATTCAATTACATTTACCTATTCTAATTAATTATAACCCGAACACCCCCCTTACCTTGGTTCCGAATTCCGACAACTCGTTCTTGATGAGATTGGCGTTCCCTCGACGCTATGTCCGACGTTCCACGTCCGAAATCAACACCCACTTCTCCGTTCGATCCTCCGACGACTGTTTCGTCACCTACGGAGGTCGAAACGCAAAACCCATCAATGTTAAACCGTCCTCATTACTCTAAAAGCCATTTTCAAGCTCCCATGCACTAGAGGAGTAGGAAATCGAAGCTCCCACCTCCATGCATGGCCATTGTCTAGAGAGAGAAAATGAAAAGAGGAAGATAACTCCATTCTAATGGGTCCATTGAACTCACCTCGAAGCCACGATCTCAAAAACGTAATTATTTCAAAGTTTCGGCATGAAACGAGCCTCCCCTTGAGGCATGCAAACTTCGGCAATGGTGAGGAGAAAGAGGAGAGTGAACTCGCGTGAAGGTGGGGAAGAAGAAGGAAATGAAATTAAAGTTTAAGGTACAAGGGCGAAATTGTCATTTCTCTATTTTCTTTATAATTTCTTTTAAAGGTTTTAATTAAAACTTTTACCTTTACCTTTCACCCTTCACCTTTTTCCCCAAGGTAACTTCAAATTTATCTTCTTCTATTCATCTTCATTTAATCTTCTATAATTAATTAATCAAATAAATTTATTTATTCCCACAGCATTTAATTATTTCTAATTGCATTTTTAATACTAATAATTCCCAAAATCTCAATAAATCTAGTTGGGCAATTATTAATATTTTTCTGCTAATTAAAGTTTTTCCAAAATATTAGGGATGTTACATCCACCCCCCCCCCTAAAAAGGGATTTCGTCCCCGAAATCAACGTACCTTATTGAAAAAGATCGGGGCACAACCGCCTCATGTCTGATTCCAACTCCTATGTATAAGTCGGTCCATTTATATTCTGCCATTTTACTTTCATCAATGGTACTTCTTTGTTTCTCAATCGTTTAGCTTGATATCCTTCAATACAAATAGGTGTCACCTCCACAGTTAAATTTTCTTTCAGTTCAATAGAATCTTCAGGTACAATCATCGAATCACATGGAACATACGCCCTCAATTGTGAAACATGGAATACATTGTGAATATTTGTCAATGCATGAGGAAGATTTAATCTGTGAGCTACTTCACCAATTCGTTCCAATATCTGATAGGGTCCAATATACTTTGGATTAAGTTTCTGACTCTTCATCTCATGATCTACACCCTTAGTAGGTGACACTTTCAAGAACGCCCAATCTCTCACCTGAAACTCTAAGTGGCCTATGACAATTGTCATAGTAACTCTTCTGACAGTTTTTGCATAATTTTTTTTTCACAAATTATTGCCACTTGATCCCTCATTTCTTAAATTAACTTAGGTCCCAAATATTTTGCATCTCTATGTTCATACCAATATAAAGGCGTACGACACCGTCTTCCGTATAAGGCTTCATAAGGAGCCATTCCAATGCTACTATGATAACTTTCATTATAAGCAAATTCCCCCAACAGCAAATACTTCTCTCATGAGTCACCTTGCTCCAGTACACAAACCCTGAGCATACCTTCCAAGGTCTGTATAGTCCGCTCAGAATGGCCATCAGTCTGAGGACGATAGGTTGAACTCAATCTTAACTCGGTATATAACTCCTGCTGCAGACTTCCCCAAAATTTAGAAGCGAATCAAGGATCACAATCTGAAATAATACTTGAAGGCACATTATGCAACCTTACAATTTCAGTGATGTACAATCTAGCCAATCGGTCCAATGACTATTTCATGTTCATAGCCAAGGAGTGAGCACTCTTGATCAACCTGTCCACAATCACCCATATTGCATTACAACCAGAACGGGTACGAGGTAACCCGGATACAAAAGCCATCGTGATACTCTCCCATTTCCATATTGGAATTTCTGAAGGTTGAAGTAAACCTGGGGGTCTCTGATGTTCGACCTTACACTTCTGACATATCATACAAGATCTTACATATTCAATTATTGCTTTCTTCATTCCTAGCCACCAGAATTCTTTCTTGTAACACCAGGATAAATGCTTAAAGAACTTTTATGTGCATCTGATAACACGGCTTGTCTAAAATCACTTTTTGTAAGCACCATAACTCGGTTTCTGAACCACCAAATTCCATTGTCGCCTCTGGTTAATTCCATATTCTTACTTCTGGCTTGAGCGTCAAGCAATTCCAGTAACTTTTCATCGTTCTCTTGGGCCACCGCTAATGATTTTAGAAATTCATTGGAGATCTTCAGCATCCGACTATCATTTGATCTGGGGCATTCATAACAACTCCAATATTCATATCACGAAAAATTTCCAACAACTCTTGTTCTTTACCCATCAAGAAACTACATGTAATACTTTTCTACTTAAAGCGTCAGCCATAACATTTGCTTTTCCAGGATGGTACTTCAAATCAAAATCGTAATCCTTTAGGTATTCCACCCATCTCCTTGTCTCATGTTTAACTCTCTTTCTGATCGAACAAATATTTCAGGCTTTTGTGGTTACTAAATACCACAAGACGAGAACCATATATAAATAATGACGCCAAAATTTTTTTTAATGCAAATACCACTGCTGCAAGCTCCAATTCATGAGTGGGGTGATTCTGTTCATGTGGTCTCAATTGTCTTAAAGCATAGGCAATCTATCTGTCATCCAGCATCAGCACACATCCTAAACCAAACTTAGATGCTTCACAATATACTACAAACTCCTTCATCATATTAAGTAGTGTAAGTACCAGTGCAGAAGTCAAGCATTGCTTCACAGTTTGGAAACCTAATTCGCATTTTCTCAGCCACACAACCGGACTCTCCTTTGGTTTATCTTATTTCCTTAATTCCTATCGATACTTCATCAATTCCTCACTAAGTGTACCTTAGGAGGGACTCGATCTATCCAATTTCCTTTTAAGGTCCTCCTTTCTTTAAAAGAAATCTAGCAATAATTCATAATAACTACCATGCCACAATATTTACTTTTCTATACTCATTATTCGTCAGTTACCAAACCTCATCTCTATTTGTTCCTCATTTCTAATCATTTACCAATTTCAGAAATACGAACCATACATTTCTCTTTTCTAAATCTGATCGCTCAAGATTGGCTACAACATGTTTGTCTCCTCGACTCCACACGACCTCAACTACCAGTGCAACTACCTGAGGTGATCAGTCTCAGGAGTTCAACACTCTGTAGTTAAGTCATGTGAAAGTCGGGTATACAATTCAACTATTTACATCATCGATCGATATGCAAACTGTTTACATCATAATTCATTTCCCTATGTCTATTGGCACCTCTATATTGAATTAGTGTTAAAAGGAACCCACGGTGGCCAGCCGCTATGATTCCCATGTAACACTAATATCAATGTAAAGCCCAAACGACTAGGTAAAACTTCTCTTCATTCTCATTATCTATCTGCTTAATTACCTTTTAATCACATCCTTTTAGTGTCATCCAATCTCTACTTCTCTTATCATGTACGTAACAGTCCGGTGTACATATACTTCACTTGACCATCATTCATATGATACATCCTCCTAGTCCTTTCCTGAGTAAAATATCGCCTCGCCAATTATATCACTGAAAATTATTACTAGCCACTCTTCTTCTATTACCTTCAACTTGTACAGGTATTCTTACACCGTCATTCATCAATTACTCATAATTTCTCTTAATATCCATTAATCAATCGTCTAACAATAGGAATATGACATACCTATAGCACTTAATTAAATCTGCTTCATAAAAACAGTATAGGAGGTTCACCCCCCCTAAAAAGTTAACCTTACGACAACGTTGCTAATTCTCATTACATCATCATTCATCCATTCAATCCTCTATCCTCCAACTTCATAAAATCAACATTCTTTAATCACAAGTACCATTGCACCTAATCTCTTAAACTACGTCCAACCATCATCTCTTGATTTATTCATAAACCCCTTCTATTTACTCATACCACCAATGGTTCTCTAACTTTAAACTCAATACGAGACAGTTTATTACTACAATTCATTCCTTCATCCTGAGGGTTTTCGTATTGTCCATCAAGTAGATTCAACACCAAAAATGAGCAACTAACATCTATCATCGTTCATACAAGGTAGAAGGATATAGGGAATTCACCCTTCCTAAGAATAATCGTATTAGAGTATTCATCAACTTATTTTATTCTATGCATTATCAAACTTCAGTATTCAAACAAACTTATAGCTACCAACACACTTACTATTCTCATTTCACTACGAGATTTAACCTTTATGAGCTATACCCATTTGTAGATGTTCACTTCAATACGCACATATACACACATACATATATATATGCTTACTTTAAATATCATTTCCAATTCAATCTGTCATTCATGTGCTTCATCTCTGTCCTACCTCGCCTAATATTTATAGGGTGGACTAGATTCAGTCCTATTCATCATTTACAAAAATTTCGAGGAGAGATCATCTCCTTCCACTAAAACTAGTTTTCTCAGCCATAAAATAATTCTACGATAACCAAACACATCACCAGTACTAACCAATGATCTACCAGGGAATAGGATATTTACCTCATACACATATAAAACACAACGCCACCAGAGTGCCAAGGGAATGATGCCAAGTTAACCTGTTACAACTCAATTAACACACAAACAATTGCAATACAATGTAAAAATAGTCCGACATGGGACTCAAACTATCCTCTAACACTGCCCATCCACCCGGCTCTAGAAAGAACCGCTCTGATACCACCTGTGACGTCCTAGGTCAATTTACATTTATTTTTATTCATTCTAGTAAATTTTACAATAAATTTTTTCACATTTAACAATAATTAATTAAGCCCTAAATCAAAATAGCATTCATTTCTCCCTAACATGTTCAAAGGACATTATCTCTTTTACTCAAATAGCGTAATCGTATATCCCTTTGATTAATCAAGGCTTGGACGGACTAAAAATAGTTAATTACAATGTCCTAATCGATTACCAAGCAACGAGTAATCGATTACCAGCTTCCTGGAATGGTTCATAGGATCAGGGGCAGTATTTAATCGATTACCTCAGCTACCTAATCGATTACCATGGTTCTGTTGAGTTCACAATCGATTACAGAACCTTGGCTAATCGATTACAAGGTTTCTGTTTGACATGTAATCGATTACCCACTGAGGTATAATCGATTATGTTGCAGACAGAGGCCTTGTAATCGATTACACCTTAGAGGCTAATCGATTACACCCTGTCATTATGCAGAAATTATGCAGATTTTGCATCCCAAGTGAACTTCTTAACTACCAAAGATTATGTAAACGATGTCGGAATGCCACCAAATTTTAACACAAGTCAAAACACATTAATTGTGACGTGTGACAGCTGACCGCACTCAAAAATTCCTAAAAATGAGAGATTTATGCGCCTAAATGCGTTTATCCCATTTTAAGGCATTTTAGGGTAGTCAATGAGTCCATTTTTGGCAAAATGGGTCCATTCCATTCTTCACAAACCATAATTAACATATCTAAGCCATTGCATCCCTTCCACTACATCAAAACCACATATATCATCATTTGACCATGCTAGTTCCTAGCTCATGCATAAAACAACTATCAAAAAGCTTAAAACACACCACCTAAGGAGCTATAATTCACACTCCCAACATTCATTCTCCATCAAACAAGCAAGACCTGCCCATAAACATTTATGTCTAATTTATGAAGCTTATAATGAATTCTCTTTTCCATCACCAACATATAATCTCTATCTAATACTTATTACAAACCTTCATAACTACATTAATCACACTTAAATTAGTCTAACACACATGGAAGGCATATATCAACATAACACATATAAAGCACAACACACACACATCCTTCAATTCATAATTCTCTGTACTCCTTGGCATCAACTCTCCGCTTGGCGCGTCTCCGGGGCTTCAACCTCTTCCCTGTCATTGGTTACTAAAATTAAAGAAACAACAGCAAGGGTGAGTGTTTGGTATCATAATTAATATAGAATGGCAATTCAATAACAAGATACATATTCACTAGTTGTAGTTTCTGCCATTTATCTTACCTCTTATCCTCAATTTCCACTTACCAATCAAATTTGATTCCAATCTCTTGATCCACAATTTGCCAATCACAATCAACAATTATCATGAAACACATTCACATCATTCTACAATGCTAACAATGCATCAAATAACACAACTGACTCTCATATTAAATCGACGCCTAGTATCCGGATACTAAAAGGATCGGCCTTCAGCTGGGGGTCCTACTTGACACCCCGTGAACCCTGCTTGGTCCACCGAGTCCTACTTGACTCTCTACCTCAACCACTGGGTCCTACTTGACCACTGGGTAGCTCAACTGGGCATAAACACCACGGGAGCCAGAAACGAGGGGCTGTACATACCGTTGGCCGTCCTACACCACATAATTACACATGTAAATTCATACTTCTCATATCATACTGCAAGTGGCCAACAACAAAACACATACTCATCAATTGGGCGACCTACTTGTCAAGCCCATCACCACAATGCCACCATACTCATCAACTCATCACTATTCAATCCACATTGTACTCATAATCATCACAAATCTTACACAATTTACATTCATACACATACAATTATCATTTTCTTGTAAGTTCTCGTTAGTTCTGCATTTAATTCACTGACTCAATTCAATTACATTTACCTATTCTAATTAATTATAACCCGAACACCCCCTTACCTTGGTTCCGAATTCCGACGACTCGTTCTTGATGAGATTGGCGTTCCCTCGACGCTATGTCCGACGTTCCACGTCCGAAATCAACACCCACTTCTCCGTTCGATCCTCCGACGACTGTTTCGTCACCTACGGAGGTCGAAACGCAAAACCCATCAATGTTAAACCGTCCTCATTACTCTAAAAGCCATTTTCAAGCTCCCATGCACTAGAGGAGTAGGAAATCGAAGCTCCCACCTCCATGCATGGCCATTGTCTAGAGAGAGAAAATGAAAAGGGGAAGATAACTCCATTCTAATGGGTCCATTGAACTCACCTCAAAGCCACGATCTCAAAAACGTAATTATTTTGAAGTTTCGGCGTGAAACGAGCCTCCCCTTGAGGCATGCAAGCTTCGGCAATGGTGAGGAGAAAGAGGAGAGTGAACTCGCGTGAAGGTGAGGAAGAAGAAGGAAATGAAATTAAAGTTTAAGGTACAAGGGTGAAATGGTCATTTCTCTATTTTCTTTATAATTTCTTTTAAAGGTTTTAATTAAAACTTTTACCTTTACCTTTCACCCTTCACCTTTTTCCCCAAGGTAACTTCAAATTTATCTTCTTCTATTCATCTTCATTTAATCTTCTATAATTAATTAATCAAATAAATTTATTTATTCCCACAGCATTTAATTATTTCTAATTGCATTTTTAATACTAATAATTCCCAAAATCTCAATAAATCCAGTTGAGCAATTATTAATATTTTTCTGCTAATTAAAGTTTTTCCAAAATATTAGGGATGTTACAATTTGACTTTGCTACAGCAATGTAAATTCACTCATAAAATAAACACCGATCACATAACATCAAAAATTTATACTCACACCAATCGGCATACCGACTCAAATTTAATTCATCATACAAGCACATGTTGTAGCATCAAACACTCGGAAAACTTATTATACACATGTATTACACTTCATTCAAAGTCTCTCGGTGCTTTGGCATCAATTCTCCGCTTGGCGCACCTCCATGGCCCCGACCTCTTCCCTGTCACTGGTTACTAAAATTGAAAACCACAGCAAGGGTGAGTGTTTAGCATCATAATTAATCTAGAACGGAATTTAAATAATAAAATACGAGTATAAACTCCGTCCGATTCTTTCATCCTCAATTTGCTCATTACACTCGACATTTAACTCACACTCGACAATTAACTCACACTCAGCAAACATGTCCAATCTCACTCTGCAAATATAATAATTCTTATTCGGCAATCTTAACAAATAACTCATTCGACAATTACACAAATTTACCACTCGGTAAATATAATAAATCACTCGGCAAATATATGAAATTACACTCGACAAATTTAGCAATTCACACTCGGCACTTATTGCATTTTTCACTCGGCAATTATAACCATCCCACTCGGCAATTATAACAGTTCACATTCGTCAAATACAATAAATTGCACTCGGCAAATATAACATCATACTTATCAATTCTCACTCGTCAAATATGGCAAATCTTACTCTGCAAGTACAACGAATCTCACTCGGCAAATGTGACAAGTCTTACTCGGTAAGTACAATAATTCATACTCGGCAATTATAGTAATTCACACTCGGTAAATACAGCCAATCACTCAGTAAATACAGCCAATCACATTTGGTAATTATAGTAATTCATACTCGGTAAATACAACCAATCACTCAGAAAATACAGCCAATCACATTCGGCAAATATGTCAAATCATACTCAGCAAATATAATCATTCGACAATTATAACAACCTGCACTCGGCAAATATCTCACACTCGGCAATATAATCAATCATACTCGGTAAATATAACAATTCACATTCGGCCACTTTAGCAAATCACTCTGTAATTATAGCCATTCACACAGTAAGCAACTCATTCTACAAGTATAACAGTTTACCACTCGGCATAACAAATTGCACTCAGCAATTATAGTAAATTGCACTCGGAAAATAATTAATCACATACTCATCACAATACTAAATCCATCAATTGTCACAACTGACTCTCATATAAAATTGACGCCTAGTATCCGGATACTAAAAGGATCGACCTTCAGCTGGGAGTCCGACTTGACATCTCGTGAACCCGACTTGGTTCACCGAGCCCGACTTGGCTCCCCCTCAACCACTGGGTCAAAGACCTCTGGGTAGCTTAACTGGTCCGACTTGACCACTGAAGCCAAAAACAGGGTAATTCATACCGTTGGTCGTCCTCCACCACATAATCACATATCATGTCTCAATCATTACATATCATCAACAAACAACAGATGCAACCACCAGAAACTGGCATGTGCTCACAATATAGGGCAACCGACTTGTCAAGCCCATCCATTACACAGTCAAACACATAACATAATCATACCATCATTTTACTGGAAGCCTGTCAGGAGCTGCTCCTTGCTCGTGCAACGCACCGACGACCACTCCCCGCCCTCAACAGTATACAGAGTATCTCATGCACAATATATATAACTCAATATAATTAAAATGTTATCAATCTCACGCACAAATGTTAGAACTGACATATGATCACCAATCGGGCGGCCTACTTGCCAACCCATCAACACAAACCACTATATACTTCAATTTATCTCAACATGTATTTCAAGCTCAATCAAGCCACACACGATCCTCAACCGATCGGTGCCCATACTCACATGCATACACATACATATACCATTTTCGTTCAGTAATATCTTCTTACCGTTTTCACAATCAATTTAATGACTCGGACTCACAGCATGTCCTATTCTAATTAATTATAACCCGAACACCCCCTTACCTCTATTCCACGCTTCAACAATTCCTGGGTTCACAGTTCCACCTCCGTTCCAGCAATAACTCCCTTAATCGTCCCACTGATGTTCATTCCACCACCTACGGGTTTGGAACGTGAAGCTTGTTAACATCACACCACCATCCACATGGTTAAAAGAACCATTTTCAGGCTCACAGCCAAAAGGAGTAGAGATCGGAACAGTACCCCCACATGCATGACCATTCGGTCCAGAAAAGAAACGAACGGGATAAGATAATAAACTTAAACGGTCCAAAGATCTCACCTTGAAACCACTGTCACGGCTATGTAACTATTTCAAGGTTTTGATGCAAAATGGACCTCCCCACAGAGCATGCAGCTCGCAACAATGGAGGAAGGAAAGGAAGAAAAGAAATAGGTGAAGAAGAAGAAGAAGGTTCTCGTAGAAAATGAATGATTGAGAGAGAGAAACCTTTATTTAAATTCATGGCAACCGGTCACCCCCCCCCCCATTTTCTTTACAATTTCATTAAAGGTTTTAATTAAACCTCTCTTCTTCTAATCACACCTTTTATAATTAACCAATAATTCATAAAAATATCAAATAAATTCCTAAAAACAATTTTTAATATTTCCACTTCACAAAAATTTTCTATAATTATCCGGGATGTTACAGAATGTCCTCTACATTGCAAAATGGTTAGTAAAAACTAAATCTAGAGGATCAAAAGGTAAGGGAATACCAGGGGAAAATGTAATGTAAAAGTAAAGGAAAAAGAAATATCATAGGAACAAAGTTTAGTTCCTAGTATAGGGGAAGCTCAAGATTAGCTCCATCATCAACTACTCCTCCTACCTAAAAAATATCATGTTTCTCAACCTCATCACTGGGTGGAACATGCAAGTCAATAGTAGGTTCCACATCATGTCGCTGCAACAATCTTAGTACAAATACTACAACTACCATTAGTGCAATTGGAAGGTGGATGTAATTAATCTAGTAACTCATAAACTCATAAAGTGTGTTATCATGGGATGCATGAGAATCTATCAAATCAATGCAATGTACATTTAGAGAATGAACAATAGCCTCACCATTGAGTAACACATGTATGTTAATATAAGGCTTAACATCATTAGCCTCTATCGTTGCCCTAAAACCATTAACACTAATGGCAGTAGAGTCGTCATCTCCATATGGGATTTCAACCTTTATTTGATCAATAGTAAGATTTGCCATTATCTATACAAGAAGCTATAAAGAATTCTGAGATTTAATCTAAGTTAGAAGGGAAGTATTTATTTGTCTAACTGTTTCACCATATTATTAGCAGTGGTGATAAATTCTTGACGAAAGTGTTTTGTACTCTGTTGGAGTGGCATATTATCCACAATCATTTGCTTCAGCATCTTAGGCAAGTAATCTACAAATAATACTTTATAGTGTTGATTTTCAGTTTGGACCCCATTCTCTTTATTCATTTGTAGTCGTATAAGTCTTTGTGGTTATTGTATTTCTAAAGATCAAAAACAGTACAAACATATTGATAAAGGTAAACGTGTTTTAAACAAATTTGCCTTTCTTTGTAATCACTCAAGACACTCAACCTAAAAATTTCCATTCTACTTCTGGTTTTATGGGCCATCTTTTGTTGGAGTTGTGCTTTAACATCTTACTCATATGAAAAGAGTTATTAAGAATTTATGATTTAGTTTGTATTGCTAAGTCTTTATTTTGTAATCTGAATTTATGATTAGCAATTCCCAGTCACATTAGAGCATTGACCTCATGAGTCATGATCAATTTATTGTAATTTGAATTCAATTTGCTGAACACTTATTTTGAATTGTTAGTTTGCCATTATATACTCCTTGTAAATATTTGTTAATCTTAAGCAAACATTTTTTTTACTCTATCCCTCTCTCACTTATAAAAAGTCATCCCTAATAATAACTTAGTACATGTTTCATTTTTATAATTTATTTGTTTTTTGAATGTGGTTAATTTAAGCCTTCTTATCTAAATTGGTTCCAATCATAGGTGATATATAAAGATGAAATAACTTCATGCATGATTGCAACTTGGTTTATTCATATACTTAGGGACTAAATTTTGGCATGATTTTGATTTAATTTGTGTAGTTTGAATTGCAGAATGGTAACTTAGGAACTAATATTAATTTGTGTGTGGTGTTGTGTTATATGTGAGTGGGGTGTGTGAGTGTAATGTAGTGGTATATGTGAGTGGGGTGTTTGAGTGTAGTGTGGTCTTATATGTGAATGAGGTGTATGTGAGTGAACTATTTTTAAAATTGCAGTGAGTGTAGGAACCAAAACTGACAATAAAATTTTTACATAGGAATTAAAATAAAAAAGTGTAAAGTATAAAGGATAAATATAACATTGTTATATGAAGCAAAATGTAAGACTTTTCATGTAAGGACTTAAGTGTAAAAATGTATAAAAGCATATACACGGTGCTAATCTTGAGTTAGTATAACTTCATGCAAGTCTATTTTTGTGGTGTGTTGCTGACATTTCTTCATCTCTAAATCCCCCATACCCTCTCTTAATGACTTGCACTCTACTTCTCATGAGAGCTAAGTCTCCAAAACCATTGATTACTGCATTTTCATGGTAGAATAATTGGCTGATAGCTAATTTTGACATGTGGAAGTATTGTGAGTAGTTTGTGTTAAATCGCATATGTAGTTGTACACCGTTGATGGTTTGTGTCATATATGCTAAATGATTTGATTCTAATGAGTAACTTAAGAACTTAATTCTATAGAGTTTTAATATCTACCTAGTAACTTATGACATTTATAAGACGAAAGCATTACATGAATGGTACATTGGATATAAATATGATAAATTTTCTAAAAACTTTTTTAAGTAATTAAGCAATCTCAACAAAGAAAAATATTTCCTGCCAACATATTTAAATGGACCGAATGAGGAATTGTCTTAGTCCAATAATTAATCTGATTTTTCTGTTTGATCTAACCATTTTAATCGGCTTATGGCTTAAGCAGATCTCGCCTATCTGAGAACTCTAATAATATAGCATTTTACTTCGTATCTTAAGAAAATATACATATTTTCCTTCTGTCTAAAAAATTTTACATATCTTTCCTTCCATCATGAGCTCTTGAGCGTGGCACATCCCATGTATCTATGTCATATATATTAAATAGTGAATAATCTGATAAGGGTTAAGATAACCACTGCTGCTGGCTGTGAGGAAAATGACAATCAAACAAAGTCACGGATGGAGCTATTCATGTTTCACGCTGTTTGTATTTTAATCATTATGTTTATGTCTTCAAGACAAAAAAAACCTAGTCATTTTTAGCTAAGAACTAAACAAATGGAGATGCAAACTTGACAATTTTTCTTCACGCAATTTCTTTTGGAGGTGGGGGATGGATGGGAATTCAACAAGATATAGAGCAATACTAATTAAAAAATCTTTCTTGAAAGATACTAATATTTTGTCCTTTTATAAAAAAATTATTAATGATGATTGTATTTATCAGATCAATTATTTGTTGTGATGAAAAACATGATGCGAAAATGTGTTATAGAACACTAATTTAATTCCCTTACTACTAAATTGAAATAGAAAGCAACGGGACATGAGGGAGAAGGAGCAAGGAAGTAGCATACGTCTGTATATGCTGTGGCAAATATTAATTTTTCTACTCAACTTAGGTACTAGCTTAGCTATACCCAGACAGGCATGGACATTAATATCGCGTTTGTAATTAGATAGAAGCGTAAGGACGTATACGAATACATTACTCAAACTGTTTTATTGATAGTTATAAAAAATAATTAAAATGAGTAAGCGAACTATACATAAATATTTTAATACATTGTCAAATATGTCTTAGGTTAAGTTCTAGGGACAAATAATCTAGGCCTTAAGTTACTTTAACATGGTCAGATTATTTGCCTTCTAGCTCATTGAAATGGTTTAGGAGTAATAACTTAAAAATGAGGAACAAAACTAATTACCGGATATAAGTGTAACGAGTGATTTAGTATCAACTAGTGACTCCATATAAGTATAACTAGTAACTTAGTTAATCGACAGATATGAGCGTGATTGGTGACTGTTCACTTTAAGTATGTAAAACATAAAACCCTAAAGAATTACTTTAGGAAAATTGGGGTTCTATTACTCAAAATGTCACTTGAATTACAGAGAGTTCATAAGGTTACATTTATACAATGGTAAAAAAAGGCGGAAAGGGGGGCTTTGATCCAGGCCTAACTGGCTAGGAGATAACTGTATTCTGTCGAGATTATGAGGAATCAGAATCTCCATTATGCTCTCCAAAAATAGAAGAGAAAAGAAGGCTCGATAGGGCCTTCTCCTAATCCGAAAGGAACAAGAGCCCCCCAGTCACGAGCTCCATGCATAAAGCTGAGCCAAGTGATTAGGTGTCAAGTTGAAATGTTTCTAGATCGACACCTTATTTGTATATCTTCTGCTACTACTTCTAGTCCACCTTCTTGTCTTTAAAGCTCTTCTTCAAGGCATTCATATTGGAAATAACCTTGGCTTCCACATCATATTTTTCTAATTTTAGGTCATCAAATTTCTTTTACATAGTAGCAAGAGTATCAGCAAATTCCATCAACGTGACCATAGCCTTAGAAGACTTCTTTTTCTCGACCATGACATCAACTTTGGTAGCTTTTTATGCCCATATAATGATGCGCTTGGCTACTTGAGCCTCCACCATAGTGGCATTGCATTAATTTGCTTCCAAGATGTTGAGGTAACATTTGGCAAGTGATTAGATAACACTTGCACTCTCTATTAAGTTCCAGATTACCCCAACAACAACATCCCCAACGTTCTTGACCAACAAATCTTTATTCATTTGGAATGGTATATTGCACATCAGCTCCTTCTTAGATCTTGTCTCTAGAAATCGAGAAATTCTAGAGGTAAAGAAATCAGGCTCTAAGATCTCTTTCATTAGACTTGAGCTTACATTTTGTTCACCAGAGTTACCTTGATAAGCATTGTCAATTAAAACCAAAGTATCAAATCTTCAGCCCTATTAGCCCTTTCTTTGGCCTCTTGGGTTTCCCTTCCATAGCCAAGCCTTTCCTATCCCGGCGGTTTCTTCATGCCACCGGAACTAAGAACAACATCTTGTTTTTGCTTAAGCACAACCATAGCCTCAACCTCCATGCCCATCGTTCCAACCACTATGGACTTGGGCTTGTTAAGTCAATGAAAAAACATATGAGGTTCTATGGACCCCTTAATTATTTTGATTTATGATACAAACACTATTTGAAGTTCTAACGTTTCATGGCTATGTAAGTTTTGCTTAATATAAACCACATCTGAAGCCAATGAAGCAGCCTGTCTGAAAGACATCAATCGTTTGACAATGTGTCATCTTAGATACACTAAGTCAGAATGATGAATAAGCATTATATGTTACAAATTTCAACTTTTTGATGTATCAAATGGAGCTTTTAATCGTTGCACGTATCTTTGAAGATAACATTTTCTTAACGAATTCAAGAAAAGGTGGCTAAAGCTAAAAACTTCCTACAGACTATACTTTCACAAATATAAAAATATATAGAAGCATAAAAACTTTATACAATCAGACAATTCTTTGATGCATCTGCCACTATATGTTTAAGTCGTCCCAAGTGGCCCTGCATGCTTCTCAAGTATATCAACTCCCCTATCTCTTCATCTCAATGGCTCTTTTCAAAGGCCTATATAAAGGAGAAGTTATCCATCTATTATGTTTGCTAAAACTAAATTTTTATAAAAAAGAAATTAATGTCTTCCTACTGCATTCTTAATCAATTTCAAAGTGATTGTTAAGTTATAGTTTTTTTGTACTTTGATATTTGTGTAAACAGCTTTCATAGAGCTTTACTTGTTTCATATCCTAAACATATTGTTTAGTTATTAAAAGCTCAAAGTTCCTTAAAGTCTTGTCTGTAAAAGTTAAGACTAAAAAATACATAGACCTTTCTTTCTCTTCGTCTCAGGTCGATGTATCTTCTTAATTGAAGGATCCCCAATATCAATAATACACATTCCAGTTGAGCCATAATCAATCACTTTTACTCTCACTGCGAAAATTTATTGGAGAAGATTCTCCATCTTGTCTAAGTACTGAGACACGCTCGTCCCCTCTTGCATCTTGCTTGAAAAAAACCGTTATCGAAGAAACTTTATGTTTACCATTGCTACTGACTTATACATTATTTGTGCAGTCTCCCAGATTTATCATGCAAACTTAATGTCTCCCACTGAAACTAATACCTTATCCTTGACCACCAAGGAATGGGCTGATATAGGTTCAGAAAGCAGAAAGAATATTGATTCTTAGTCCCAAAGATAATAAGATCCGACTTTGATAACATGGTCTTAAAGTGAGATACCAAGGATTGATCCATTAATTTTCTTGCATAGGCTAGAAACAATATATCTTATCTCTTATCTCAATGACACCAAAGATAGGGATATAAAATGAATGGAATGGCAAGTCTTTGTGAAATAACTCTGATGAGAAGAAAAAAAGCCGTTAAGAGACCTTCCTGGCCCAACCCTAGACACTTTAAGAACCTTTTTAAAACCTACTAGTTTTTACTGTTCATATATTATGATTTGAATATACCACACGAATTCGTTATGTATGGATGATAAGATTCTATTTGATACAGAGCCAATCGTTCCTTTTTCTCTGACAAATGGTCAGAACTTTATATGGGTTCGATCTGGAATTAGAGCTCAAGTGGGGCCACCAACCATAACACAGGTTGAAGAAAACTAATGTAATTAGACAGATCTCTGAATCTGCTTAAAGATGCTTTTGAAGCTTGAGTTCCAGGCAAGATAAAGACCTAGATAAATGGCCAAAAATTATAGCTCAGTTACGTAGAGCACCTCATTTACATACGCACCAATGTTTTTTTCAGAGAAGTGTATATTGTAATTAAAAGAACAAAATCAAGAGAACAATAGCCTGACAAAGGATTTAGACGTAAAATAGAATCCCTCCTTGATAGAATGAAAAATAAAAAAGTCGTCTTATTCAAAACCCTAATTATGAAATCCCACTTGACACCTCAGAATGTATCATTTGTTCTTATAAAGAGAGAGGCACTTTCATATTTTATTAAGCTGAAATAGTTGAGGAAAGCAAAGGTTCCCGGTACTCTGGGGAACAGATATATGTTGTAGAACCTAAGAAGGCTTGTTGAAAGAATACTTGTTGCTTATTAGTCTAGAGAGGCTAAGTTTAAAAAAGAATACTTAAGGTTGTAAATTAACTTGAAGAGGCTAAGTGAAGAAAGAATACTTGTATCTTTATGCTATGGGAATAACTAAGTGGATCTGCTCTATAAAACTCTTGTTAGGACAAACAAGGACTGGACGTAGCCTTTTTGTTTTTAGTGTGAACTAGTATAATATTTTGAGTGTTGGTCTTCTTTCCTTAAATTGTTTTACAAACCTCTTTCCATTTGTCTACTATTCTGAAAAATCCTTTTTTGATAACTCAGACACGACATCGTCTAAACTATGTTTAGACAATCTTTTCAACTAAGGCTTGTGAAACCCTTTCTTAAAGCTTTTCATCAAAAAGGTGTTAAAAAAGTTTTAAGTCATACTATTCAACCTTTTTCTAGTGTGCACTTGTCGACTTTCAGTTGATATCAAAGCTCAGCCTCTAGGTTGAGCATTTGACAGTGTTGGAAGAAAAAGATTCTATAACAATGGTAAACAACTGACTTCTTACTAAAGGATGTTCTATGAATAGACCCCCTACCTTCTATAGGGAAAACTATCCCTATTGGAAATCTAGGATGAAAAATTATATTAAATCAACACAGAGAAGCCTATGGAAGGTTATCTCCAATGGTAATTATCCAGCTCTTGTCTTTGGGGTTAAAGATTCCTATCCCAGAAGAAAAGTAGACACCTGAGCAACTAAGGCTTTAGGAACAAAATAAGAAAGCTATATATCTCATTATGTGTGCTATGTCCAAAGCTGAATACAACAAGATTTATAGTTGAGCTATAACTAAAGAAATATGGGATGTTCTTATTGTTACTTATGGAGGAAACAACAAAGTCAAAAGGACCAAAACCACCATGCTAAATAAATAGTATGAGCTATTCAAAATGAACAACAATGAGACTGTAGAGGAGCTAATTGGAAGATTTCAAACTTAATAGTTTGAAGGCTCTTGGAACGGAATACTTTGTCAAGGAGAATAATATCAAGATTCTTAAGAGCTACCAAGAGAATGGGAACCCAAAGTCATTGCCATTCATGAGGTAAAAGATCTAAGCATAGTAGATCTAGATGTCTTTTGAGATCAGTAAGAATTCATGAGATTTATCTCAAGAATAAGGCTCAAAGAACTATACAAAAAAAGTCCTTAGCTCTTAAATCCATAGCAGAAGAAGTGTCACCCTCAAAGGCTTTGAAGACAAATAAAGAAGAGTCTGAGTTTAAAGAAGACTCTGGATATAAGGATGAGTTGTCACTCATCACAAGAAGAATTAACAAGCCATGGAAAAAGAAGAGAAATTAGATGAGCAAACATGGAAAAGGTTCAAGCTTCAAAGAAAAGAAAGTTGTAAAGGAAGACAACAAATCCAACATCACTTGCTTCCATTGCAAAAAGCCAAGACACATCAAAGCTGACTGTTCATTTCGGAAAAGAGACTCCAAGAAGTTTCATAAGAAGAAAGGTTATGTTGTTGCCTGGGATGAATCAGATCTAGGCTCAGACAATAAGATGAAGCTACTAAGTCAAGTCACTTATGTCTGATAGAAAATTTAGATGATTAGTCAGATAGAAAAATAGAAAAGGTATACTCTAAATCCTTTATACTTGAAACTACTTTTGAAACCATTTTAAAAGATTCAAAGTTTCTTGCCTCTAAGCACGCTGATCTCAAGAAACAATATGACTTACTATTGCTTACCTTGAAATAAAAAGATAATGAGATTAAAGAGCTTAAGGAAAAGAATAAAGCTCTAGAAACACAATTTAAAACTACAACTCAGACAATCCTTGTAGTTGAAATAATTCAAGAAAAGATTGATAAGCTTACCATTGACGTGTTCAAATTTAGCTTGAGATCTGAAAAGATAAACCTAATGCTAAAAATCAACAAGCCATACTAAGACAAAATGGGTTTAGGCTTTGACTACAACAAAGTGAAACAAAAAATTTCATGCTTTTACTTTGGAAAGAATGGTCATCTATCTTCTAAATGTTTTCAAAAAAGAAAGAAGAAAAGAAAGCCATTTATTATAACTAATCCAAAAGGACCCAAGAAAATTTGGGTACCCAAGAACCTAGTAATTCTTGTTGTAGTTATCTTCAACAAGAAAAACGAAACACCAAAAATGGACATTGGTTGCTCATGGCACATAACGAGGGAAAGTTCTATGTTCCTAGACCTTTAGCCACATGAAGAAGGGACAATTTCCTTTGGTGGTAACTATAATGGGCACATTGTAGGAGTGGGTATAATTAGTAATTTGTCGTAGCTTGGGAGTTTAGATTTATGTTGTAGCTTAGGAATTTAATCATAACTTAAATGTTATTGCTGCACATGCTTTGATGTAGAAAGGCCTCAGAGTTTGCCATACATCAAAAGACCTTTGGGTAGAGTATATGCGGATGAAACTTATGTATCTTAACAAGTTAAAGGCCAAGAAGGTTGCTTTGGGTGAGGATGAGGGAACTCTGACCTGTGATTCTAGGGATGCTGATGAAAAGGAATGAAGAGATGAAAACAAAGAGTTACTTATGTCCCTTGATGACGAGAAGGAAAATAATGATAGGCCAAGCATTGAAAGTGAAGAATCAAAGAAGAACCAGGAATTGTTTGAGTAACATGGTATGGATACTTTTAAAATAATCTACGGTGGAACAATTGTAGCCATGCCTTCAACTCTAAGCCTTAGGAAGCAATTTTTTGAAGTATCAGAGGGTAAAAATTTATCACATTATGAAGACATGCTAATATAGGATGGGGACAAACTATGCCCTCATCACATGCATAACAAGATATTGAATGACATAAAAAGGGATTTTTCTAAACAACCAGAATTCTGGGACTGGCTAGCAAGGCATGAATGCAATCTTGAAAATGATCAGGAGATAAGTGAAGATGATGTAATTCCTCAGGTGGAATGAAATTAATATTATTATGAGGGGTGCATTAGAAAATATTGTAATTTTATAAATAAACTAAGGTTTGAAGCAAGTGGAATTTAAAGAAGGAAAATGACCCTTTTTTAAGGTTATTTAAGGTTAAGCTTCAATGCCCTAACAACTATATTGCATATATATCTTTGCCCTTTCACTTTGGGATTAATCATGTTTTTAATTTCAACTTTTAAGTTATGAATCTCCTTCACTTTCATTTTAGGCTAATGTTAGAAGGCAACAAGCAAGCTAAGATAACAAATGTGAGTATAGAAAACATTATTCTGGGAAGTGTTTAATGTCAAAGACTGCACTACTGAATAACAAATGATCATGAACCCTAAACCCTTATCTCAATATAATGAGAACTGAACAACATAACCTAAAAAGATTAAATTGTTTTATGCTAGAGAAAATGAAAAACAATTTGAAATTTGAAAGAGATTGTGTGAATCCCTCAAAATATGGTAACTTAACATCTTTTTACTTTTAATTTCTTTTTAAATCAACAAAACATAACATGTTGGTTTGAGGATCTGTAACATGTAAACTAATCTCCCATTCATTGAACCCAAGTCCTCTAGGAGAGGAAAAGATATTCATTAAGATGAAACAACATGAGCAACACCAGAAGAGAGTAATTAATAACATTGATGTGGAAAAATATCTATCTTTTACCTCAGAAATAAACTTAGCTAGCCAATCAACAATTTTATTAGTAATCCTCCTAACAAGAGATAAAGACTAAACAAAGTGGATAGTCTAACACATCAACAACATGCAATCTCCAAACAATCTGCCTTACAAATGCAACTTTAGGGAAGAATAACCGAGTGAAAGAACTGACTTGAGGGGGTGACAGACAACGAAGATGAGGGAGTAAGCTTGACTGGAGACGAGAGAGATGAAGATGTGGGGTCATCATCGGAAATGAGAAGCGACAAGAGAAACCATAAGAGAGGGAAATAAGAGAAGGGAGGCATGACCTACAAATCGGAAATAAGAGGAAGAAGGCATGACTCGAAAATCCGAAATGAGAGAAAGCAAAGAAACTCAGAGAGGGGAATGAAAGGCGCGTTTAAGGCTTTGCAAGTGAAACTAATGGAGGTGACCCTTACATAAGTTATTAGACTTAGCGACGACAAAAGCCCGTCGCTAGTTTAAAAAGTAGACATGTATCCAAAATAACGACCAAAAGACATTGTCGCTAACTTTTGGAATATAGCGATGAAACAACTTCATCGCTCAAACATAAAGGTGACTAACAATACTTCATTTAACGGTGGGCTCAGCCACGAAGCCTCTTTATCTAAATTTAGCGATAGCAGTAGTTCATCACTGACGTGGCTAAAGGCAGCAAAATCATTTTCTATCATTATGTTAGCAATGAATTGTGTCCATCGCTAACTTGGGCGCCAACCAAAAAAAATGGAGGGAATGTAAACAATGGAGGGAGGTAAATATAGCAACAGCAGTAGCGACAAATCCTTTTAAAATTTAGAGACGACTGGCTGTTAATCGCTGACTTTGTAGCTAAGTTCCTTTCTTTCAACTTCTGGTAGTTGTTAGGAGGCAGTGTTAGCTACGCCTTGTATTTCATCACTATTTTACAATAACTTTAGCAACATCGTGCTACTGTCATTGCCATTGATGCTAACAAAAACCTTTGGAGGGAAACCTAAATAATAGAGGGGGGAAATACAACGACTGGTTTAGCGATGAGGAACTGTTTACTGATGGTGTTGGTGACAGATTGTTGTGAAAATGATGGTTTTTTGGTGGTCGCAGACTTGGTAGAAAATTTCCTTTTGGAGGACCCTTTCACCACATTGGTCGCTAATGCGGTCGATAAATAGTGACGACTATTCTCGGTCGTTGATTTTTGGTAGTTGTCAGGGTTTTTTTAGTAGTGATTAAATATATTCATGGATACATTCCTCTTTATGTGCATCACATCTATATTATGGCAAAGTAAATGTTTTCCTCAGACAATTACTAGAAGATACTCTTTTTGGTCCAGTTGTGTTGCTTACCATTTTTGGGTAACTTTTCCATCTTCTTATGCCAAATAAAAAGATCCTCTGCAATATATTGTAGATTTGTTCACTTAACAAATGAGGTGGTTGCCCATTATTAATGGTCTTGTTCCTCATAAAAATTTGTTTATTTCTATCTGAAAGGATGATCACGTGAAAAAAACTTCTATGACAATTAAGGAATGAAACTTTATCACTTTTAGAAAGATGATGTCCCCTAAAATGTTCATGCAAATAGGGGCCTTAAGTGAATCCTGTAACATCCCTGTTCTTTTAAGAATAGTTTTACTCTTGTAAAATTTGAATTATGAAAGATTGTGAGTAAGAATAAGCCAATATATACCCTGTTAATGGTCTATAGTATCTCAAAAATGTCATTTTTGCACATAATAATAGAATTTATATGGACCATTAGTGAAATTATGCAAAAATCGAGTGAAAAGGGCTCTGTTCCGAGTGACAAAGAAGAATTTTGAGTGAAGGAATGAAATTCCGAGTGAAGGAGTGAAATTCCGAGTCAAATGCTTCCTTTTCTGAAGGGAATTACTCTGATTGGGGCATTCCGAGTAAAAGAATGCTTAAATACTCATGTTTATGTTGATTTGATGCTTCCTACCGACTGGAGTGTGTTGTGGAATCAATTGGGAAGGATTCCGAATGGTTTCATATGTATTTGCTTAAGAAACCGAGTGGAAAATGGTAGAGGGACCCAATTCCGAGTAAGATATACTCTACTGGACCAAAACCGAGTGAGACTCGTACGTGTAGGTCTTGTTCCGAGAGGTAATGGCTTAAATAAACATTAATTGGAAATATAGTTGAAGAAGTTGGCCTAAACCGAGTGAACCAAGTGAATGAAGACTCGGATTTCCGAGTGAAGACTCTGAGAAAGAGAGGACTCGGTCTGGACAGGTATTACCGAGTGAGAAACTGAGTACATGAGTCGGTTTCAAAGGAATTCCGAGCGAAGAATTGAAGCCTCACTCAAGCGAGCCTTGCATTTGTTGACTCGGAAGTGAGAATTCCAGTCGGTATAGTGGTTAACCGAGTGGAATTTTCACTCGGTATTCAATGTCAGTAGTGCGTATTGACTCCAATTTTGTCTTTTAATGATTATTTAATTCAATAATGCGCATTATAGATAATGGACGACTAGAAATGGGCACTGACTCAGCCTATCCTCTTAATTAATTCCCACTGACCCTCCATTATCACTCCACTAACAGCTACTCAGAAAAGCTGTCCCCCATTCCACTCACTCTCTCCCTATTTAAACCAACTCAAGGATTCTCAGAACCCACACACACGACATAAACACCCCTTCATCATTTTCCTTTCCAGCAAGCTTCTGTCTCTCTCTTTTCTCTTCTGTTTCACTCGGAATTCGTGCAGGACAGTGAAAGGGAACTTCTTCTTCTTCTCCAGGAGCTCCATAAAGGTAAAGGGGTATATTCTTGGGTGCTCTGTGGGAAAACCGAGTGAAGGAAAGGGTTAAGGAACTTGTTCCTCACCTTTCCAGGACAGATTCAGTGTTGTGTGAATTAAATGCCTTAATTGTTATTATTTGTATTTATATATATATATTTGTTATTAAATGCATATAATCAGTGAGGAATTGTGAAATGATATGAACTGTATTGGACTGAAAATACTAAGCATCATGGGTACCCTGTGATTTCCAGTGAAAAATTATGAATAGAAGATGGATTTAATGATAACAGGTTCTGCTTTATGTTAATCCGACCAGTTTTACATCTATAACAACTCGGTTTTGCTTAGTTTCAATCGGATTCAACCTTAACTGAATGTATTTTATTCTGATAGAACAATTCTTCACTCGGTAAACAACCTAATTTCACTCAGAGAACATTTTCTAGTATATTTTCACTCGGACAGCATCTTCCCAGTTTTATTTTACTCGGAAAACAGTTTTGTTTCACTTATAAAACCCCTTTTCAGTGATTTAACTCGGTAAACACCTTAATTTCACTCAGAAAAACTTATCAGTGTGATTCTACTCGGATTTATAATCATTTCACGTATAAAACTTCTTTCAGTCGGAATTTACTCAAGAATTAATTAATTTCACTCAGAAAACTCCTCTTTGACTGATACCACTCGGAGTTATATTCTATTCCACTTAGAGACTCATTTTCACTCGGATTTGCAAACAATTCTACTCAGGAAACCATTTTTATACTGATTTCACACGGAATCATGTTTTTAATTCACTCAGAAACTTATTTCACTCAGAATTTAAGTTATTTCTTTAAGAAAACTCTTTTCAGTTTCTGTTTCACTCGGAAAACATATTAATTTCATTTAGAAAACTCTGCTCAGCTTTATTTCACTCGGATTCATAGCTATCTCATGCGGAAAACTCATTTTCACTCAGATTCAAGCTGTTCCAGTCGGAAAACAGCATTCCAGTTCATTTTCACTCGGACTCAAACTTATTTCAGTCGGAAAATAGCTTTCTAGTGTCATTTCACTCGGATTTTTAGCCAGATCACTTGGAGAACCCTTCTCTGTATGATTTCACTCGGAATCATACTTATTTCACTCGGATTTACCCCTGTTCCACTCGGAAAACTCTATTTTTAGTGTTTTTCGCTTGAATTTTCAATTGGAAACTAATCTTTACTACTTTTTAAGTTATTGGTAAGTTATAATTATCATTCTTATTCTATTATTATTATTATTTATTATCAAACTTAATATTGTTATTATTATTATTAGTTTTATTATTATTATACATTGTTAACATCTTAATTATGAGTATTTACATAAAAAATATATTATTTTACTCTTTATGGAAAATATAATTTTAACCAAGATATAATAGATATATTTCTAAAATAATAAACGGATATCTTACAATGTTTAAATAATTGATGGAATTCAAAGAACTTGGGAATGATATGATGAGACTGGAAACACATAAGATACCTAAGGAATTAATTAATAAAATAAATGCATTTCAAATCACAAAAATATTTTTGAAGAAGAAAAACCTCTAGAGCATACACTTGGTACAGTGGAGGACACTCACGTTCGATCTCCATGAAGAATCTTGGGAGTACAACTGGAACGGCAACCCAATGGCATCAGAGTCGCGCCTGATAGCCGGGTGAGACGATGCAATTCTAGTGTACTTTGACTAAATGACGGAGTGTAACTATGATCGTAGGGATCCAAGTTCCAAAAATATTTAAATCAATGATGAGAACCAATGAGTTCATTTGTACCATATGGAACTTGGGCGGACCCTGATCGCTCTAGATGATTGGAATGGAGTTATTCCAAAGAATGAGAAGAAGAAATGATTTCTTGGGCCCACATGCATCATAAGACTTAATCAAAGATAAATCATAATAAATTCAATTCATGCATTTTCATGATGACATGCTTGATTGTTATAAATATGCTAATTGTATGAACTATGTGATATTATTTGTTAACTGGATTATGTCCGCACCGGATTAACCAATCAAGGTCTTGGGTTATACTCACCCTTACTGTTGACAATTTTCAGAGGAATTAGAAAATCAAGAACCCGAGTGTGAAGAACAGCAATATGCTGAACCCACTGAGAACGATCATTAAAGATAGAATATTTATTATTAATAATCAGACACTGGATGACTGTATAATATTTAAGGGTGCCTGCGTGCCTCATTCTGTTAAGAGTACAATTACTTGCAGTTTGTGAATGACTATGTGATCTATATAATATTGCTTCCACTGATCTGCAATCTCTTTATTTTTAAAAAAAAATATTCACTTTTTCTAAAAACTGTTAACACTCTCAGTTAAATAGGATGAACCTACAGAAGGATTTGTCTTATCTAACCTAGGGTGTTACAAAGGTGGTATCAGAGCATAGTCGATTCATTAAGCTTGGGGAGTGGACCATTAGGTTTCCACATACTCTGATAGAAATATTGAACAGTCCATAACACTCCTAAGACTAAATATCCTATGTGGAATGCTCCACATAGCGCATACCCTGAATCTATTTGTTGATATTCTTTCAGCAAATTCCTAATGGCACGCCAAAATAACAATCATGTGATGGAGAATCTTCTTACCAGAATTGTGGAGGTAATAGAACGCCAAGAGTTACCTCATTCTTCTACTAGGCAAAACCAAGGATTAGCTGACTTCCAGAGGAATAATCCTACTTAATTCAAAGGAGGATTCAATCCAGAAGGAGCACAACTATGGATTGAACACCTTGAAAAGATTTTTGCCGCTATACGATGTTCTGATGAGGATTGTGTAACCTTTGCTGTCTTCATGCTGGTTGGAGAAGCAGAACACTGGTGGACTCATGCTAGAGTCAGACTAGCTACTGATGGGCATATCATTACTTGGGGACGATTCAGGATAGAATTTCTTGCTAAATATTTCCCTGAAGACATAAGGAGACAGAAGGAGCAGGAATTCTTCAATCTGAAACAAGGTAATATGACTGTTGGGGAGTACGCTGCTAAATTTGATGAATTGGAAAAATGTTGTCCCTACTATACCCACATGGGAGAAGCGTCAAGATGTGCAAAGTTCGAAGCAGGGCTACGACATGAGATTCGTCAAGCCATATGTTGTCAACAAATTACACAATTCACTACTTTGGTTGACAGATGCCGCATATTTGAGAACACCTCTAATCTTCGACGACCTGGAGCGTCTAATCATGGGTCAGAGCAACGTATGCCAGATCGACAGCAAAGAAGGGATTTTCGAGCAGATCGGCCATATTTCCGACCTTTCAACTCAGCCAACCGAATTCCTCATAGAGGTCAGGAGAACCAAAGCGGTAAAAACTGCACAATTTATGGACGGATTGGACATCGTGATGTTGACTGTTGGTACAGAAATAAAAATAACCAACAACAAGTAACTCAAGGACAGGCAGTACGACCAACAGGTCAAGGAAGTGGAGGATCTACTGCAAATACCTCTACCAACAATGTCCCAAGGATGCAAAATATACACCGCGGCAACAATTTCAATCAGAATAATAATCCTAGAAGGCCCGGAAATAACTCTACTGGAAGACCAGGAGGAAATGCTAGAGTTTTTACCATGAATGGTGCGGAAGTATCACAAGAGAACGATCTTGTGCAAGGTACATGCTTTATAGGAAGTACTCTATTAAATGTATTATATGATTCTGGAGCCACTCATTCTTTCATATCTGAGGATTGTGTAAAACATTTAAAGCTTCCTACAACCTCTCTGCCTAATAAGATGATTGTCACGACTGCTGCAAATAAGCCCATTTGCCCTTCCTACATGTGTTTGAAATGTCCTCTCAACATCGAAGGGAAAGCTTATCAAGTAGATCTGATATGTTTGCCTTTGATTGATCTAGATATTGTTCTAGAAATGAATTGGCTTGCTGCCAACCATATTCTGATTGATTGTCATAATAGATCCATCACTCTCGGGTCTACTACATCTCATTGTGATCAAAACACTGATCCTTGTCCTATTAGCTCAGAAAAGATAATTCCAGCAAAGGAAGTCCAACTATACATGATCCTTACTGAATCTGAAAGTAAGGCCACTCCTCAAATTGACCAGATTCCTGTTGTTCAGGAATTTCCAGAAGTTTTTCCTGATGATATACTAGAGCTACCACCTGAGCGGGAAATTGAGTTCAGTATTGACATTATACCGGGCGTAGGACCAATCTCTATTGCTCCTTACCGAATGTCACCCAAGGAACTCAGTGAACTTAAAGAACAAATAAAAGAACTTTTAGAGAAAGGAATGATTAGACCCAGTGTCTCACCTTGGGGAACACCAGTTCTTCTAGTCAAAAAGAAGGATGGTAGAATGCGGTTATGTGTTGACTATCGTCAGTTGAATAAAGCTACAATCAAGAACCGATACCCTCTCCCAAGAATTGATGATTTGATGGACCAATTACGAGGAGCCATTATCTTCTCGAAAATTGATCTGCAATCAGGGTATCACCAAATCAGAGTGAAGAAAGATGATGTACCCAAAACAGCATTCAGAACACGATATGGACACTATGAGTATCTTGTTATGCCCTTTGGAGTTACCAATGCACCTGTTGTCTTTATGGGATACATGAATCGAATCTTCCATGAGTACTTGGACAAATTCGTGGTTGTATTCATTGACGATATTCTCATCTACTCCAAGAGCCATGAGGAACACGAGGAGCATCTCCGAATTGTTCTAAATACTTTGCGTGCAAGGCAATTGTACTCCAAGTTTTCAAAATGTGAATTCTGGTTGACAGAAGTGAAATTTTTAGGGCATGTCATCTCTAAGGAAGGAATTGTTGTGGATCCTACAAAGGTAGAAGGTGTACTAAATTGGGAACAACCCAAGAATGTGACGGAAATCCACAGTTTCCTTGGACTGGCTGGATATTATCGTCGATTTATCGAGAATTTCTCTCAAATTGCAACACCTTTAACCAAGCTGACTCGTAAAGATCAACCATTTGAATGGACTGACAAATGCGAAAGCAGTTTTACGGAGTTGCGCCAACGACTCACTAATGCACCTGTCTTGATTTTGCCAGATCCTGCCAAGCCATACGAAGTGTATTGTGATGCGTCAAGACAAGGACTAGGATGTGTCCTAATGCAAGAAAGAAAGGTTGTTGCTTATGCTTCAAGACAGCTAAGAACCCATGAAGTTAATTATCCCACACATGACTTGGAATTAGCTGCAGTTGTGTTTGCCTTGAAAATCTGGAGACACTACTTGTATGGTACATACTTTGAAGTCTTCAGTGATCATAAGAGCTTGAAGTATCTATTCGACCAGAAAGAATTGAATATGCGACAATGTAGATGGATGGAATTCATCAAAGATTATGAATTCAAACTCCGATATCATCCTAGAAAGGCAAATGTAGTAGCTGATGCACTCAGTCGAAAGGCTTTACGTCTATCATATATGATGACAAAGGAGTTAGAATTGATAGAACAGTTTCGCGATTTGAATCTGGCAGTAACACCAAAAAGGGGAAGTCTTATGGTTGGAATGTTGAGAATTTCCAATGATTTCCTAGAACAAGTCAAAGAAGCTCAAGCCAATGATCAGGAGTTTCAAGATCTAGCAGAAAAGACAAAAGAAGGAGTCTCAGAGTTTAGCAAAGATGAACATGGGGTGATCAGGTATCAACAGAGGCTCTGTATTCCAGTCAACACAGATCTTAAAAGATCCATCCTGGATGAAGCACACAAAAGTAAATACAGTATCCACCCAGGATCAACCAAGATGTATCAGGACTTGAAGAAATTATTCTGGTGGCAAGGAATAAAAAGGGATATTGTTGAGTATGTGACAGCTTGCCTGATGTGTCAGAAGGTAAAGGCGGAACAACAACGACTAAGTGGGACCCTTCGTCCTTTGGATATTCCAGAATGGAAATGGGATGAGATTGCTATGGACTTCGTAAGTGGATTTCCCAGAACATCAGCTGGATATGATGCTATTTGGGTAATCGTGGATCGATTAACAAAAACCGCTCACTTCATTCCTGTCAATATGAAGTATTCCCTAGAAAAACTCACCCAGATCTATATCAAGGAAATCGTACGGTTACATGGAACACCCACAGACAGACGGATAATCAGAAAGAACAATCAAGACTCTTGAAGATTTGTTGCGTCTTTGTGTCCTAGAACATGGGGGAAGTTGGCAAGAATACCTTCCACTTGTGGAGTTCACTTACAACAACAGCTACCATACCAGTATCAGAATGGCCCCCTATGAAGCTTTATATGGAAGGAAATATCGTACACCTTTATGTTGGTATGAGACTGGTGAAAAGACAATAATTGGACCAGAGATTGTTCAGAAGACTACAGAACAAGTCCAAAAGATCCAAATGGCAATGAAGGCTTCACAAGATAGACAAAAGAGTTACTACGACAAACGTAGAAAGCCATTGGAATTTGAAGAGGGCGATCACGTATTTCTCAAAGTTACCCCTACCACTAGAGTAGGAAGAGCTTTGAAGGCCAAGAAGTTAAGCCCCAGATACGTAGGACCCTATCAGATTTTGCAAAAGATAGGAACTCATGCCTACCGTATTGCTTTGCCACCCGAGCTGTCAAACCTTCACAATGTCTTTCATGTCTCTCAACTCCGCAAATATGTACCAAGCCCTGATCATGTTCTAAGTCCCGATCAATTTGTTCTGAAAGAAAACCTTACCTTTGAAGCATCGCCAGTTAAGATTGCTGACCAACGTCTCAAACAGCTAAGAGGCAAGGAAATCCCTTTGGTCAAGGTAGTTTGGAGTCAAACAGATGATGGGGATGCTACTTGGGAAATTGAGGAGAAAATGAGAGAATTGTACCCTCAATTTTTCCAACTTTGAATTTCGGGACGAAATTCCTAAAAGGGGAGGAGAATGTAACATCCCTGTTCTTTTAAGAATAGTTTTACTCTTGTAAAATTTGAATTATGAAAGGTTGTGAGTAAGAATAAGCCAATATATACCCTGTTAATGGTCTATAGTATCTCTAAAATGTCATTTTTGCACATAATAATAGAATTTATATGGACCATTAGTGAAATTATGCAAAAACCGAGTGAAAAGGGCTCTGTTCCGAGTGACAGAGAAGAATTCCGAGTGAAGGAATGAAATTCCGAGTGAAGGAGTGAAATTCCGAGTCAAATGCTTCCTTTTCTGAAGGAAATTACTCTGATTGGGGCATTTCGAGTAAAAGAATGCTTAAATACTCATGTTTATGTTGATTTGATGCTTCCTACCGACTGGAGTGTGTTGTGGAATCAATTGGGAAGGATTCCGAATGGTTTCATATGTATTTGCTTAGGAAACCGAGTGGAAAATGGTAGAGGGACCCAATTCCGAGTAAGATATACTCTACTGGACCAAAACCGAGTGAGACTCGTACGTGTAGGTCTTGTTCCGAGAGGTAATGGCTTAAATAAACATTAATTAGAAATATAGTTGAAGAAGTTGGCCTAAACCGAGTGAACCAAGTGAATGAAGACTCGGATTTCTGAGTGAAGACTCTGAGAAAGAGAGGACTCGGTCTGGACAGGTATTACCGAGTGAGAAACTGAGTACATGAGTCGGTTTCAAAGGAATTCCGAGCGAAGAATTGAAGCCTCACTCAAGCGAGCCTTGCATTTGTTAACTCGGAAATGAGAATTCCAGTCGGTATAGTGGTTAACCGAGTGGAATTTTCACTCGGTATTCAGTGTCAGTAGTGCGTATTGACTCCAATTTTGTCTTTTAATGATTATTTAATTCAATAATGCGCATTATAGATAGTGGACGACCAGAAATGGGCACTGACTCAGCCTATCCTCTTAATTAATTCCCACTGACCCTCCATTATCACTCCACTAACAGCCACTCAGAAAAGCTGTCCCTCATTCCACTCACTCTCTCCCTATTTAAACCAACTCAAGGATTCTCAGAACCCACACACACGACACAAACACCCCTTCATCATTTTCCTTTCTAGTAAGCTTCTGTCTCTCTCTTTTCTCTTCTGTTTCACTCGGAATTCGTGCAGGACAGTGAAAGGGAACTTCTTCTTCTTCTCCAGGAGCTCCATAAAGGTAAAGGGGTATATTCTTGGGTGCTCTGTGGGAAAACCTAGTGAAGGAAAGGGTTAAGGAACTTGTTCCTCACCTTTCCAGGACAGATTCAGTGTTGTGTGAATTAAATGCCTTAATTGTTATTATTTGTATTTATATATATATATATATATATTTGTTATTAAATGCATATAATCAGTGAGGAATTGTGAAATGATATGAACTGTATTGGACTGAAAATACTAAGCATCATGGGTACCGTGTGATTTCCAGTGAAAAATTATGAATAGAAGATGGATTTAATGATAACAGGTTCTGCTTTATGTTAATCCGACCAGTTTTACATCTATAACAACTCGGTTTTGCTTAGTTTCAATCGGATTCAACCTTAACTGAATGTATTTTATTCTGATAGAACAATTCTTCACTCGGTAAACAACCTAATTTCACTCAGAGAACATTTCCTAGTATATTTTCACTCGGACAGCATCTTCCCAGTTTTATTTTACTCGGAAAACAGTTTTGTTTCACTTATAAAACCCCTTTTCAGTGATTTAACTCGGTAAACACCTTAATTTCACTCAGAAAAACTTATCAGTGTGATTCTACTCGGATTTATAATCATTTCACGTATAAAACTTCTTTCAGTCGGAATTTACTCAAGAATTAATTAATTTCACTCAGAAAACTCCTCTTTGACTGATACCACTCGGAGTTATATTCTATTTCACTTAGAGACTCATTTTCACTCGGATTTGCAAACAATTCTACTCAGGAAACCATTTTTATACTGATTTCACACGGAATCATGTTTTTAATTCACTCAGAAACTTATTTCACTCAGAATTTAAGTTATTTCTTTAAGAAAACTCATTTCAGTTTCTGTTTCACTCGGAAAACATATTAATTTCATTTAGAAAACTCTGCTCAGCTTTATTTCACTCGGATTCATAGCTATCTCATGCGGAAAACTCATTTTCACTCAGATTCAAGCTGTTCCAGTCGGAAAACAGCATTCCAGTTCATTTTCACTCGGACTCAAACTTATTTCAGTCGGAAAACAGCTTTCCAGTGTCATTTCACTCGGATTTTTAGCCAGATCGCTTGGAGAACCCTTCTCTGTATGATTCCACTCGGAATCATACTTATTTCACTCGGATTTACCCCTGTTCCACTCGGAAAACTCTGTTTTTAGTGTTTTTCGCTTGAATTTTCAATTGGAAACTAATCTTTACTACTTTTTAAGTTATTGGTAAGTTATAATTATCATTCTTATTCTATTATTATTATTATTATTTATTATCAAACTTAATATTGTTATTATTATTATTAGTTTTATTATTATTATACATTGTTAACATCTTAATTATGAGTATTTACATAAAAAATATATTATTTTACTCTTTATGGAAAATATAATTTTAACCAAGATATAATAGATATATTTCTAAAATAATAAACGGATATCTTACAATGTTTAAATAATTGATGGAATTCAAAGAACTTGGGAATGATATGATGAGACTGGAAACACATAAGATACCCAAGGAATTAATTGATAAAATAAATGCATTTCGCATCATGAAAATATTTTTGAAGAAGAAAAACCTCTAGAGCATACACTTGGTACAGTGGAGGACACTCACGTTCGATCTCCATGAAGAATCTTGGGAGTACAACTGGAACGGCAACCCAATGGCATCAGAGTCACGCCTGATAGCCGGGTGAGACGATGCAATTCTAGTGTACTTTGACTAAATGACGGAGTGTAACTATGATCGTAGGGATCCAAGTTCCAAAAATATTTAAATCAATGATGAGAACCAATGAGTTCATTTGTACCATATGGAACTTGGGCGGACCCTGATCGCTCTAGATGATTGGAATGGAGTTATTCCAAAGAATGAGAAGAAGAAATGATTTCTTGGGCCCACATGCATCATGAGACTTAATCAAAGATAAATCATAATAAATTCAATTCATGCATTTTCATGATGACATGCTTGATTGTTATAAATATACTAATTGTATGAACTATGTGATATTATTTGTTAACTGGATTATGTCCGCACCGGATTAACCAATCAAGGTCTTGGGTTATACTCACCCTTACTGTTGACAATTTTCAGAGGAATTAGAAAATCAAGAACCCGAGTGTGAAGAACAGCAATATGCTGAACCCACTGAGAACGATCATTAAAGATAGAATATTTATTATTAATAATCAGACACTGGATGACTGTATAATATTTAAGGGTGCCTGCGTGCCCCATTCTGTTAAGAGTACAATTACTTGCAGTTTGTGAATGACTATGTGATCTATATAATATTGCTTCCACTGATCTGCCATCTCTTTATTTTTTTTAAAAAAAAAATATTCACTTTTTCTAAAAACTGTTAACACTCTCAGTTAAATAGGATGAACCTACAGAAGGATTTGTCTTATCTAACCGAGGGTGTTACAAATCCCCATGTAAAATTTTTATTTTATATAGTTTCATCTTATAAAAAATAATTCATTTCAACAATGTTTATTTTATTTTTAAATAAGGGAAAAAAGTAGATCTAGAGAACTACTAATGTGGTTAACTACTAAGTTCATTGATTTATGGTTAACTACTAACATGGTTAGCGATGGAAATAAGTATCTGTTGCCACACTAAATTTTCATTTACATGTCATTCCTAAAAGAGAGCCAAAACCTTACTGGTTAGCGACAATATTGCATGGTCGTCGCCCAAACGTTCTCGGATTTGGCCACGGTGTCAAACATCCGTCACTATAGGTGTGACAATTAGCATTTTGCCATTAGATATTGCAACAGGTATCCTATGAAAACAGTTACCAACGCTAAGTCTATCATCAAAGTCATTGCTAGTTCATACCCCAAACCTATTTTGTCGCTAAGTGTATGTCGTCGCTAAATTCGTGAAAATTAACGACGGTTGTCAATGCCATCACTAAATTTATAACTTGATTAGGTTTTTCTTGTATTTAAATTGGTGTTAGAGACTCTGACCTATGCTGATGAGCTTTAGGGTGAAACTTTTTGGTCTTAGTGTGGGACAAAGTCTCATACTAAACCATTAAAATCTTGTGGTTTTTAAATTAATCTAATTTTTACACAAATGATCTATATGATATGAACTTTGAATCTAATGGTAGGTTTTAAAAAATAATAATCTAATAAAAAAGTTATTAAGCTTTATAAATTGGTTAAAATTACATTGGTGTGACTTGATGCTCCTTTCTTTCTCTCTTTACATGTGTCTGTGTGTGCATACATACATACATATATGTATACACATATAGAATGTATAAGATGAGAAAAGTTATCTCATGTGAGAGTGAAAGGAGTGAATCTGGGTCATACAACCATACAATGGATGATTGAGATCAATCATGTGAGTTTTTAAAAAATTCATGTGACCTTTAATTTCAACAATCTATTGTATGATTATACGGTTCAGATTCGCTCATCTCGCTCTCACATCATATAACCTTTCACATAAGATACATCTCCCCCCCCCCCCCCCCCCACACACACACACATATATATATATATATATATATATATATATATATATATATACATATATATATCATATGGAAAGACTTTCTTAGGTGAGGGTGAGAGGAATACATTTGAATCGTTAGATTTTATAATGAATGGTTAAGATTAAAATATATTAATCATGTAACTTTTTAAGTGATCATGTAGCTTTAAAAAATTTTAATCATAATCATTCATGTATGATTATACGGTCTAGATTTACCTCTTTCACTCTCACCTAAAATAATCTTTTTCATAATATACATTATATTTCAATTTTTAAGACCTTAACTTAATTTTTGCCATTTTCAAGGTAGTTTTTAGTTTTTTCTTTAAATTAAATGAATAATTTGAAAACTTATAGCTGAAAATTAAAATTTAATTTTTATGATTTTGAAATATAATTTTCAAACCGTTTTGAAAATATATTTTAAAAATTGAAATTATTTCATTTCAAAAAAAATTATTTTCAAAATAAAAAAATCAAAAACTCATTGAAAGTCACCTCACACATGGCCTTAAGTGTATCACCTTGTAAAAGTTTTATTTTATATAGTTTCATCTTATAAAAAATAACTCATTTCAGCATTGTTTATTTTATTTTTAAATAAGGACAAAAAAGTAGAAATCGAGAACTTTAGCTTGACAAAACTGTCAATTTTAAAGGTAAAGTTTTGAATCATTAAAAAGTTGACATGAGATGAATTCAAGTAAATTTTTATTAAGTTGAACAAAATTAAGAAAAAACTTGCATATAAACTTTTGTTTTGTTATAAAAATTATCATATTTAAAAAATAAAAAATCTAATATATTCATTATACAAATATTTATCTGATATAAAACAAATTGTTAATTACAACTAAATACTTTTTATGTAAATCAAACTGCACATAATTTTTAATTACTACATAAATCAAATTAATTAAATATTTATAACGAAAATCATTTTAATTATAGTATGCAGTAAAAATTGCATTTATATATCAATTAATTAAATATTTGTGTAAGATATTTTCAAATGTATCGTTAGAATAATTTATTACTACTTAATTTTATGTTATAATAAATATTTTAATATAAATTAATTTGTTAAAGTACATAATTAGATTTAAGTTCCATATAATTAAATTGGATTGTGTAACAATTAAAAATTATATAATAATTTTCTTTAGATGAAAATATTTGAGTAGTTTGAAATTTTTATTCATGTAAATTAAAATTTATATAATAAATGTGGTTTTTTAATTAAAAATTTAATATTTATTAGAGTAATTTTTATAACAAAAGTCGAAGTTAATACATAACATGTGATGTGCTATGCCCATTGACCATACGTCACACAGTGTTGTGTTGATACTATCATTTGCATTTGCATTTACATATGCGTGATATTAGGTAATTAGGAGTGCCAATTTAGACAAAGCCATACAATATTTTCTACAAACTATTTTAATTTTAATTTTAATATTATTTATTTTTATTACGAAAATTAATTAATTAGGTTTCGAAACTTCATCTGTATATTTAACTGTATCTTTCTTAGTTTTTTTATCGAGTTATTGGTTTACTTTTTATCTTATTCTCAAGGGAATTAATTTAATGTGTTTGAAGTTTTCTAGTATTATTACAAGCTCCTATTAAAAGAATATCTTGTGAGAGGATCTGATAAGAGATATTTTTTATTGGTAATAAAAATTAAATAAAAAAACTTATCAATTTTTTTAATAGAAGTTATAAAAATTTATTATAGGATAAAACCTTAATTAAAAATTATAACCATCAACCAAACAATACCATACGTTGTTATTGGAAGTATCACTTTATCTTTATCTTCTCCTTGTCTCTGAAAACATGCATAATTATAATTATAGTGTCCCTGACCCAAAAGATATTGCTCACAAACAGAACTCAGGACCACGTACCCGCCAGTGTCATATCTGTGCGTGTAAACAATCACGTCACAATTATATACCACCAAATTAAAGGTACGTATGGGTGGGCCTTGTTATGCTTTTTGTTCTTCCTTTCTTTTTTTTTATAAAATATTTTTATCATGTGCAATGTCCGGATAAGTTACTAATTATCATTTATTAAGAAGGCTTTTATATGTGAAAAAAATGTTGATACACTGATAAAAATGCAGTTATAGTAAGAATTGCAATCCATAAGTTTTAGAGAGAATTAATTACGTGAATAAGGCGAACTCTACTACAAAATTTCTTGAAATGTAATACTATTAAATCCTTCATAAATAATCATATTTGACTCAAACTTAAATATATAGAGTATCAAACTATAGAAATTAGCCGCAGTTTACTTTTGTATACAAATGATATGTGTACATTTTAGTTTAGTTAATTGCTAGGTAACCATACTAACCACTGCCCCTCCACTTCAAACATGTATTTTAAATAATAGTAACTCGGTTACAATATAAGTAAATATACTAATTTCACATAATGGTTGAAGGTAGTTATTTACATTAATGTTACCACATATTTGATTTAATTTTTTAAAATATCCTTAATATTATTTATTACATACATAATTAGTGGTCTTAAAAATATATATAATGATGATATATTTAGTAAACAAATATTAAATGACATTAAAAAAGTCTAATTCGGATAAAAAATTTCACTAAATTATAGGGTAATATTGCCGTGTGAATCCTTCCACATGGATTATATTAAGTAAAATCGGAATGAGTTTGACCAAATGCAACTATATAGAAGAGAAGAATAGTAACCCCAATACAATCGAGTAACGTATTCAAACTGGATAAGTTAAAAGCTAGGTAGGCAATCAAGTCAAGAATGTTTTGTAGTCAACGAAGATCTTTAAGCTCTTCATCTCTATTGTTTTGGTTACACACACTTGTGTTTAGTCACGTCTATGTTCTAGAATTTCACGACATGAGGTTTCCCTCTAATAGAAACTGGTGGGGGTTGATAGATTAATTGCTCTTTTTATATTTATTAATTGTTGGTCGAAGACTAGACCGTGCAATATGGTCTAGTCCATTCGTTGAATTTGCAACATTAAAATAATAAAAAAAATTGAACTTGCCAGAGATTGAGAAAATTATGTTATATAGGGTTATATAATGAAATGGAAAATTCAAATACCTAGCACCTAACAGCAAAATATTCGTTAAGACCAACATAGTTTATGCATGATGTACATATACATAAAATATTAAGTTTTAATTCTTATTCTTGCATTTCTTGATTCTTATCCATATTTTCTTTACCCTTATTCTAAAAAAAAAAAACTTAGCAGTAATCTCCTAAATGCTTTTATCTTCAACCAATTTAAAATTTCTTTAACTTATCTTTTAACAAAAGGCAAAATATTGATCAGGCCTATACACCGACCTAGTCCACGACATCAGATCACCCCTAGCATGAGTAGAGTATCTCCCATAAGAACAAACTACAATTTACAACCTTGTTAGATGTCTCTTGTAGATAATCGGAGCTCTTATATGCTACACCGCAACGAGCTCGGTCATTTGCTTGGGGCACACTAGTGCCAACTTGTAAAGCATGTTAGGCATGTCTGTGAGTGTCAGATTTTATTTGTAGCTTACGAATCCATATTGACAAAATGCCAAGTAAAACTTAACTATCACTCACCTCTATAAATACTTCTCATTTATGACTCACTAAGGTATAGACATGATACTCCTGCTTAAGCTCCATTATTAGCTACTTAAGCTTACTTGAGCATCGAAGAATCTTTACAGGTGGCACCACCATTCGCCCTGTAACGCGAAGGCCAGTGTGACAAGTGGAGTAATACATAAAAGAGAAAGTGAGCCAGATTTGGATACCGAAAGAGTTATCCCCCATACCGGATAATTCATTGGCATGCTTGGTGGGACCCGTTAAAGGTATTCCCATAACTCATCAGTCAGCTTCATGGACGTAGGTAGCAAGGTCCTTAGGACTCCTAGTGGTCATGTAGAGGATATCTCGCATTTAGAACCCCCAACATCTTACTTACAATGTCGGATTCATTGATACACCAGCCTCCGCCTAAAAAAGCACTCGACTAGGCACTATGATGCCACCTTTAGACCCTCGCAATTATACACCAGCTAAGAATAGAGTTGGATGAGTTAAGGAGAAAACGTGCCTAGCTAGAGTAGCGACCTGTGGCCCAACATCAGCCTCGACCTAAAGAGTCTCACCATGAAGTATCAGTGACCCCCTCTTATTCTAGAATTCCTACTAATGAACTCCAATCCCATTACAGGGAAAACCAACATTCCCCTTAAAAGAAAAACCCTAATATTGGTGTTATTACGACTTAGTACAAGTTGAGTGTGCCTTTTTCCAAGAGGTTGATAGGAATTCCTATTCCTAAACATTTACAGACCACCCAACCGTTGTTAATTGGCAAGTACATAGGGGAATCAACCCAATCAAGAACCTTGACGTATACACCTATGAAGCCATGTTCTTGGGAGCTGAGCCCAATAATGTCATTGTCAGATGTTTCCTAGAACCCTTACCGGTGAATCCTTCACTTGGTTCAAAGGTCTTCCCTCTTGTTCCATTAACTCTTAGGCTGATATGGCTGAGGCTTTGGTAGCCAACCAGTTAATCCTATGTGCTACAATGTTTGTATGGATGGGATCGATAGCCACTATGCGGCATGGGCTGGTTTCAAAATCTCCATCAGAAGCCAACAGTTACACTGTGTGTGAGGAAGGGGATGCAACTATAAAAGGTCAAATCATCAGTAAGGTACAAATCACCCTTATTATAAGACCTGAACATAGCAGTTATTTCTAGGTTCGTTGCCGAACCCGAAGAGGTATCATATTCCTCTAATTGCTTTTGTTCAAGTATGGATTTCATCCTTACTAGACGATTTGACCTTACCCCAGACCATGTTGCTTATTCTACCACCCTGACTAGGTGCCTTACCTCTACTCCCTTGGGTTAGATGAATACAGATTAGCACTACTCATGGATTACGCCAGGATGCCGCTGTTAACCATGTTGGAGGTTGTGCTATCATTTTCACTGACTCCTTACTCATATTGACTCTTTCTTAACTAAAAATATATTACTTAAAACACATAAGGAATGATGAAATGGCTACATGGAGTAACACGACGAGTGGTTCTTTTCGTATGATCAAAACTCTAATAATAACACTCGATTATGGATGGCAAGGTTGGAGCAACGTTTCAACTCTAAGTGTGAAGGTGCCTTCACAATACGAATGAGGCCTTTTTTATAGGCAAGGCTGGGAGTAGCTACACGGGAGCATTAAAAGGCTACACTGTTTCACATACCGACTACCAAGGCCCATAAAAGGATCACTTCATTTTGCATGCTGTCTAACAGACCCATTGGAGTGAATTGTCCTCAACCAATCGACGCACTCCACATGTCCAGGAACTTTCAACATCGATATATTACATCAATACCAGTTGCGGGAAGAAAAGAAAGAAGGGAAGGAGAAGTCATGCCTTTAAAAGCATCACATCAGTCAAGCCCAGTAAACATTCCACGTCCATCACTCCACCATAGGAGTATAACTTAGCCTATTAAAATAACCTTAGTCCACTTCAATAGGCTAGGGGGCAAATGATCTAGTCCGTACGTTGGCTCTGATCCAGACATCAGATCACCCTTAGCATAAGTAAAGTACCTCTCATGAGAATACACTATGATGTTACCACCTCGACAAATGTTTCCTCTGGCAACTAGAGCCCTTGTACAGCGTAGCGGGCTCAATCATTTGTCGAGGGCACACCGGTGCGAGCTTGTAAAACATGTCAGACATTTATGCGTGGGTGTCAGATTTTCTCTATAACTTACGAATCCATACTGACACAACGTAACATGAGACTCAACTGTCATTCACCTCTATAAATACTCCCCATTTATGACTCACTGAGATATGCACATAATCCCTAGACACTTTAAGATCCTTTTTCAAACCTGTTCCCATTTCGAGTCAAGAGATATTCTTGCTTAAGCTTCATTATTAACTACTTAAACTGATTTGAGCGTCAGATCTTTACAACTGGCACCACCATTCGCCCTGCAACACAAAGGCTGGTGTAACTAGAGATCGAAGTAGAGACTCCTGATTCTCCACTAGACCAAGAGTGACAATACTGGATCCCACTAGATTAGTGTAACACATAAGAGAAAAAGTGGGCCCGATTCATAACTCGAAATACCGGATAATTCAATATTAACTTATCTTTAAAAAATTATTGAAGTGAAACCTTAAATCTAATTGAAAAACAGCACCTAAGTATATCTTTAACAAACTTTTGTCAAAAATATGGTGATGAATGTATTAATGTGTGGTTGATGTAAGTTTTCAATATTTGATTCTCTTTGAACAATATTTTTTATTTAAACCTTTTGATGAAAAATTCTGTTAACTCTATTATAATATGGAAAACACGATTGCTAATGATAAATGATATTATCATTAAAAAGAATACAGTGATTGAGGTGGGTCATCAACGGAGAAATATGCTTCAATAGCTAGTTGGCATGGATTTCATATCATTGTGTACTCAAAATCTTTGAATTGCGAAGCATTTTGTCGGGAACGTATGAAATAAATTTTTTCTTTCCACAAATACCTAATCATATTCTGGCACGTAGGCTGGGATTCTTTTGGTCAGAAATCGAAGGCAACCATATTCTAAATTTAATTTCATGTATTGGTACACAGTAGTACCCTTTCTCTTTAATCTGATCTTGACAGTCCAGTGTATTTGGCTTAACAAACCAATAGAGTCGTGTTTCGTATAAAATCATAGATAATTGATGCTTAAAAAACTCAAACATTCTAGAGTTTGTAAAAGTCCTTGATCTTAGCCAAAAGAACCCAAGAAAGTTAAAATATGATTAATGTGTGTAAAACATTCAATGTCAAGCAATTTTGTTTGATTGCCTTCTATGGTCACAAGAGTTAATGTTAAAAAAGTTTTATGTCACTTTCCATTTATTTTGTCCGCACGATCAATTTATCTGCCTTTTTGTTTAATTACTTTTTAACACTCATTTCTAGACAATAACAGTGTTATGCTTCGCTTAAAACCAACACGATATATTTGTAACTAGCAGCGTCAAAAAGTTAAAATCCTTTCCTTTTGCTTGCTTGTGGTGACTTTGCGATTTCGGAGATAATTGAAGCCAAGTTCTGACATTTACACCTCAATTCAATGTATGTACTTTTTTTTATCAACTTTGTTCAATGCTTCCAATGTTGATAGCAACTGCGAAAATGATGGCATTACCTTTTTTTCTACGATGCAGGCACGCTCCACAGTATGTGAGGGTTCGGTTCAAGTTCGAAGCTTTTACGATTTATGCGTGTCTCCTCTGTTTGGACGAGGTTTTCTTTTAATCAGTAAAACAAATAAGGGTACATCAACTACCGTAACCCAGCCATTAGAATAACTTGATAAGCAAGCCCAAGTGAAAGATGTTCAGAGAACATAGCATAAATTGCATTGCCTGTGAACGTAAAAGCGGTTCCTGATTCAAAATAAGAAGCAAGGAATCCACCTAATTCTGTCCAAAATTATGTCCATTATCTAATTTTAATTAAAATGCCCAACTGCAGATTTATACATATCATTCCTAAAGAGAACATTTTAAAAAGCTTCTCTGTTTGGACGGAGTTGAGACACATAAGAAGAAGAAAAGTAACCTAATTTTCATCCTTAAATATAAAAAAACAATTTTTTTCTAAAATACAAAAAAATTTAATTAACTTTAGTTCCTTAAATATAAAAATATCTCTAAAATGTCCTTATTTTTTATTTTCAATATAGTAATACTAAACTTTTAGTTTTACAAGTTCTAATGAAAGACATTATTATAAAAAGTATATAACATCCCTAAATAACTACCAGAATTTAAATAATATAAAAAATTTACTTAAATATTTAAACAATCTTACAGACATAACTACATATATCTAAAATACTTTGTTGTATAAACATTTATAAAGATACAAACAAAACTGTATATGAGTTTGATTTTTGATTACATTAATACAAAAGGCACGTTTAGATTAGCAATAATCCTAACAAGTTAGACGCTAACTGATGCCAAAATAGATTTCAAAACATGTGAGTAGTTAAATAGTATAACAAAAAGAACTACCCAACCATCAAGCATGGTTGGAGTCACTATCAAAAAACCACCCATAACATTCTACTGGGTTAACGATGGCTACTAAGCGTCCTCTATGGTGGAGTCACTTCCAGATGAAGCTTCCTCTATATCTTCTACATCAGCTAGTGGGGGTGGGGGTGGTTGCCCTTGGAAAGGGTCATTATTGTCACAACCAGGATCGCGGCAGGAGGCCGACCGAAAAAGATAAACCGTTTTGAAATCCTTTCAAAAAATATGGAGTCGCCACCAATATCTTCCAAAGGTAAAAATACCGGGAAAACCTTTGTTAAAACACTAGTCGTAAAAATAAAATTCTAAGTTCGAAAGTCTGATTACAGGTGAGGAAGGTATTAGCACCTCACATTGTCCGTTATAAAACGGTTACCTCAAATTGATTGCGCACATATCAAATAGCCTAAAAATCAGTTTAACTTCAAAAAGAAACCAACAACACAGACAAATAAATTTTCGACATAAGATCAATAGGACGCTTCGTCCAAATTAATCTCAAATCGAAATACTTAATTAAATTGTAACAATAATGATTAAAAGCAAGACAAGGTAAAAATCAAATGTTAAGAGGATGTCTCGTCCAAATTAACCTTAATTTATGATAAAGATTTAGAGATTAAAACAAAATAAAGTTAAATGAGATTAGATTAAATGGAACAGTGTGAGGTGACATGAAGTGAATTAAAATCGAACAAAAAGATTAACAGGACGTCTCGTCCAAATTAACCTTTTTTATGAGAAAAAATTATTATAAATAAAAGATATTATGAAAAATGAGAAGATTAACAAGACGTCCCGTTTAAATTAATCTCTTCCTATAAGAAATATTATTTAAATTATTGAAAATATGAGATTAACAAGACGTCTCGTCTAAATTAACCTCCCTTTATAAGAAACACTACTAAAATAAAGATACCGAGAATATGAAGAGGTTAACAAAACGTCTCATCTAAATTAACCTCGTTTTGTAAGAAGGATTATTTGAATGGAGGATATTAAATACGAGGAGGTTAGCAAGACGTCTCATCTAAATTAACCTCCTTACAGTGAAATAACATTTTAATATTAAATGGTAGCAAATTAATCGAGATAACACAAAGGCACAAGAATATTAATAAAAGGAAAGTGGGCCCGACAAAAATTGATTCCCGCTTCTACGTATTTTCGAACTTTCGAGAAATCAGGGTTACGTGGTTCTTTGCGTTGATTTTCAAAAAGATATTTAAAAATTATTTTTAATTGATTTGATTTTTAATAATGAAAGAAAATTTATGAGGAAGGAAAATTACAAGGCGAAGTGATTCGTACATGCATAAACCTTCGAGATCTTATATTGCAAATGTAGGCAGAAGTAATTTTGCACAATTGCCCATAAGATTTTAAGACTTTTATCCTAAAAAGAAGAATATATTTAATATTTATTTTTTAAAAAATTTAACATAAAAAACATTTAATCTTTATTCTAAGAAGGACGTTTAGATTTTAGTATTTTTTATATTTTGACTTAGCATAAAAATTATCTATCATTATTATTGTTTTTTAAAAAAAGGTATTTGTTTTAAGATATTTTTCATAGATAAAAAGTTACCTACTATTATTTAAAAGGATATTTAAATTTTGATATTTCTATTAAAGATTTATTCATTATTATTATTATTATTATTATTATTATTATTATTATTATTATTAAAGAAGTGTTTATTTTTTAAAAGAGAAAAGAGGTTTTAAGAAAAACCCAATAATCATCCTAAAATAAATAAAACACTCATTTTTCATTTGAAAGGATTTAAAACAAAAATTCCAAATTTAATAATAACAAAACACTTTATTTGTGGATTTTTGTTTGAAACAAAAAAAGAGACATTCTTTAACACTGTTGGGCTTCAGATTCTGAAGCCTATTCTCAAATTAACCAAAACAAAACAAAAATTGACCCATTAAAGTTTTATTTGAACAAAAAAAAAGAAAGAGAGCATCAAGGGGGAGGGGTGGCACATTTGAGCTGAAGAGAGAGAGAAAAACGAGCTTGAGAGAGGAAGAGGAGAAGAAGACCGAGAAGGGGAAGAGAGATCAGATGAGGGAGCCGGCGGTGCACGTGGAGGCTTGGGTGACCGGCGTCGTCTCGGTCGGCGCTTGTCGGGGTCTACAAATTGGAGGTTCTGGCAGGGATCTGGTGTGGGGATTCGCGGTCGACGCGTCAAGGGAGATTTCGGTGGCGGTCGGCCGGTGGTGGGTCTGACGGCAGCAACCTCTTCTTCCCTTTTTCTTTTTTTGTTGTTTCCTTGCTGTTTGTATAATGGTTGATGGATATTGTTGGCTTTTTTGGTTGAATGTTGTTGGGTATGTGTTTGTTTGGGTTTATGACTTTTGTTTGTTGCTGGTTGAGAATATGAGAGGGATGAAGGTTTGTGATTTTTTAGGGTTGTTGGTTTTCTGATGTTGGTGGAATGTAAGATGAAGAGAATGAATTTTTGATAGTTCTCAGAGAAGGGATCCCCCGTTCTGTTTATGATTTTCACTGTTTTATACTCTCTAAAATGGTCCCCCCCCTTTTTACCATGGTTGCTCTTGCAGAGTTGACCTTGTGAGGGTGGTTCTAAAACAAAGCTTTTGTCATTGTTCCCTTCCCTGCTGCAAAAGATGGGTTGGCCTAAAACAAGAAAAAATCCCAATAGAAAATCAAAGAAGACAAAATAAAGTAAAATAAAAATGAAATAATTAATAATAATAATAATAATTAAAAGAGAAAGAGAATGAAAGGAACAGAGCTCTATTTCCAAGTTTATTATATTACTTGTTTTATTTTTATTTAATTTTTCAAAAAAAAGGGTGTTCACAATTATCACGAAGATCAAAAATAAGTCTAGCCCGAAAAGAAAAAGAAAGGGCCCCAAGAGGATCGGGCAAACCAACTATAACTTGATATAATCTCACAGTAACTATACCATTATATATATACATACACACACACACACATTCCTTATATCCAAGAATCTCCATCTCCTTATTCCACCTTGACGAGGCCTAATTCTTACATCTATCAACTATGGAATATTATTCATAGCGAAAATCTATGCAAGTTCAAAATTTACACCACATAAATAAGGAAAAGGGTGAGAAACAGAAAGTACCAATATTATACAAGACATATATAAATAATATATTTTAACAAACAATAAATTTTAATAACAATTTCTTCATACATGTTATTTACAACATGGAATGAAAATATAAAGACGGCAGATAGTTCTTAATTTTAATTAATAAATATTTTATCAATTCTTTTATTAATGATAAAGATGCAATGCATATGGGCCCTTAAGTTTTCTTTTATTGGGAGGAGTCAGGAGTTAACACTGTTTCATGATAATCTACCAATATGGCCAACGAACAGCTCCACTGACCATAATATGCACTTAGGGCCTAGTCAGATTGACAAGAGTTTGCTGTGAAATTACCCAACACTAGCGAGCAACCCTGGATCTCCTAGGCCTCTCTTCACACCCTTCCATCCCAATGTTCGCTATTGAACCATCCTAATGCATTTCTCGGATTATAATCGTATCTCCCAAAATATTCTTGTCTTTCACTTGTTATATGATACATGTCACATACTGAATTAGTTCAAACTTTTAGCACATATTTTTCATTCTTGTTCACAAAATTTATCAAAATTTATAGCAGGGTTTCCTCTGTAAATTGAATATTTCTAAAATTTATCTTTGACCTGTTATACTCAAAATTCCCAGACAACATAATACAACTATATTAAATATGTATTTTTTATTCAAACATCAAACAAAGTATGACATATAAATAATTATTGTAAATAAGTAAAGACATAAAAATAATAACTGAAATAAATATTGAGAGGATTAGGGAGTCCCTTCTATTATTTAACATGTCTTATATTTAGTAATTTCCTATCTCACCCTCCCTTTACCTAAGAAACTTGCTTTTTCCAAGAAAATATTCTGAAGCTAATCTAAACACATAGGTTCTTATTGTTAGTGTTTAGTTCATCTTATTTTATTATACTTTTGTTTTATTTAACACTTAATATAGCGATATTAAAAATAAATTTTTTTAATAATTAGATAATTATTATAATAACACAATAATATTAAAAATGACATTGTCATAAAATTTAAAAGTGTATAATAAGAATTAAACATCCATTGAATATTATAAAATGGTAACAATTAAATAAATGATTAAAAATAAAGTAAATAGATAAATGAATGATAATTAAATAAATATTAAACATAATAAATAATAAATATATAATAATAAAAATAGTTTAAATAAGTAAGTAAATAAAATGTAAATGAGTGAATGGATAAATAATAGATAAACTATAAATTAGTAATTAATTAGATAAATGAAGAAAAATAACAAAACTAAATTAAGATGAACAACAACAACAATAGAAATAAATAAAACAAATAAATAAATTGGTATTTAAATAAGTCAATAAATGAATCAATAAATAAGTAAATAAATAAGTAAATAAATAGAAATAATAAATAGTAAATAATAAAAAATATACAGTAAATAAATGAAACAAATATTAATTAATTAAAAACAAAATTAATAATAAAGAAGCAATAACAGAACAAATAATAATATAGAAAAATAAAAATAACAAAGTAAATAAATAAGCAAATAAATAAATAAATAAATAAGTACTTAAGAAATTAACTAAACAAATAAATAACTAATTAAATAAACATTTAAATAAAAAATTAATTAATTAATTAAACAATTAAATAATTAATTAAATAATTAACTAAACAAATAAATAATTAAATAAACCAATAAATAATTAAACAATTAAATAATTAATTAAATAATTAAAAAAATAATAAATAATTAAACAATTAAATAACTAAATAAACAATTAAGAAAACAAATAAATAAATAATTAAACAATTAAACAAGTAAATAAAAATAAATAAGTAAATAAACATTATATATAAATATATTTACAGTAAATGTTCTTTATATATATTATATATATATATATATATACATAAAGAAAAAGGTAGAAAGAGAGGAGAGAGGAACTCACATTCTTCTAACAAAGATTTTGGCACGCGAATAGGAAATTTGCATCTGTATATATAGGCGTTATATAACATCCTTAATTTTTAAATTAATTTTTAGTAAATCAAATAGATTATTTTTTTGCAAATAATTTAAATTTCCCAATAGAGATCGGGTTCAGTCATTAAAATTACTGATTCCTCATCAAACCGACTGACCCATGGGAATGCAATTTAAACATAAATAGACTTTTCATAAACCATTTCATGATTAAAACAAAATTTGTATTAACATTATTATCACTCTGTCGGTCTTTCACTCGGTAATTCACCCTCACACCGACTCAGCATCTGATCAATCTTCACTCGGCGAATTATTTCAAGACCGACTCTTCTCTCGTGTGGTTTTTCACTCGGTAATTATTTCCAAGACCGACCATCATCACTCGGTTTCCACTCGGCAAAATAATCCAGGCCGAGTCTTTTCTCTCTCTGTATCGTTCCACTTAGAAATGTCGTGCTTGGAAACATTTTACTTGAAAAGTTTCAATTCAAAGATACTCCACCCGGAACCGTTTCACTCGGATTTCCTTATTTGAAAGTGTCTCATTCGGACACTATTTTCTTAACTTAGAAATAATTTGCTTAATGATGTTTCTCTCGGAAACATCTTAATTCCATTCGGAGATAGGTTCCTTGGTCTTACTTCACTCGGTATCGCATCATATTCACTCGGAATATCATATTTCAAACAACATTCACTCAGAATTTCATTCAGAATTTCTTTATTAATCCTTCATAAATGAATTTGCTAAATATTATAAAACTTGGGATGTTACATTCCCCCCTCCTACAAAAATTTCGTCCTCGAAATTTAAATACAAAAATTATACATCAACGAAATAACTCGGGATATTGTTCCCTCATCGTTCCCAAGTATGCATGACACTCTGGTCTTGATGCCATGTAACCTTGACCAATTGGACATTCTTATTTCTTAAGTTTCACTGATCGGTCTACTATACCAGTGGGCTTGGCTATAGTGGTCAGGTTTTCTTGAATTTCAACATCATCATCCGACATTTCTTGAGTAGGATCTGGCAAGTACTTCTTTAATTGAGAAATGTGAAATACGCTATGTAGATTTGCTAGATGAGAAGGCAATGTAATTTGATAGGCTACAGGTCCGACTCTCTTCAGTATTTCATACGGACCAATATATTTTGGACTCAATTTCTTGCTTTTTAATACCCTTCCAACGCCTTTGCTTGGAGAGACTTCCAAAAAGACTTTATCACCGATCTGAAATTCAATCGGCTTCATCCGATTATCATAATAGCTCTTTTGACGGTCTTGGAATGCTTTTATTTTGTCCTTGATCATTTGGATTTGCTCAGAGGTCTGCTGCACAATCTCTGCCCTAACATTAAATTTTCACCCGATTCCGACCAGCAAAGATGAGTTCGGCATTTTCTTCCATATAAAGCTTCATAGGGAGCCATACCTATGCTACTATGATAGCTATTATTGTAGGTAAATTCGACCAATGGAAGGTATTGTTCCCAGCTCCCACCATGCTCTAGCACACAGGATCTCAACAAGTCTTCTAAACTCTGAATAGTCCGCTCGGATTGCCCATCTGTTTGAGGATGATAGGCCGAACTCAATCGGAGCTTCGATCCTAACTCCTGATGCAGACTTCCCCAAAATTGGGAAGTAAATCTCGGATCTCTATCCGACACAATCGAAGATGGAACACCATGCAGTCAGACTATTTCGCTAATGTACAATTGTGCTAGCCTTGGCAAGGAATAACTCATGTTAATCGGCAAAAAGTGTGCAGACTTTGTCAATCGGTCCACGATAACCCAAATAGCATCATGACCATTCTGAGTTCTTGGTAGTCCCATTACAAAATCCATAGCTATTGCGTCCCACTTCCAAACGGGAATTTCCAAAGGTTGTAAACCACTGGTTGGTTTTTGATGCTCAACCTTTGCTTTTTGACAAATTATGCAATGGGCCACAAAGTCGACTACATCCTTCTTCATTCTGGGCCACCAAAAATGCAATTTCAAATCATGATACATTTTAGTAGTACCCGGATGAATACTTAACATGCCTTTATGTGCCTCATTAAGCACCGATTGTCGTAAGTTTTCCGAGTCAGGTACATAAATCCGCCCCTTCACTCGGTAAATACCGTCTGAGCCCTCAGTCAAAAATAAATCTTTACCTTTAGCCTGAGTTTCTTTTATAACACCCTCTTTTACACCTTAATAAATTCTAGAAAAATTCGTAATAATTTTTTTTTTACTAAAGATATATTTGTTAAAAAGAAACTATCGGAATAAATTATATACATTATTTCTGAAATACCTCAATATTATTAAAACTTTATAAAGTATTTGTACATTCATCCGAAGAAAATAAACATTAAACATTATAAGAAAGAGAGGAAACTCCATGGCCCAAGAGCAGTTGCCTAGTGATATTATTTATTCATTAGACCACGGTATTCATACCGAGCTCCCTTTCTAGAACGTGCTATATATACTGTCAATGTTCTTCGATCATTCCCTCTGTACGAACCATTAATTTAAAACATATGAAACAAAAACATAGAGAAAGGAGTGAGAAACAGAATATAATATTCCCAAATGGGACATAAGCAATAAAGGGTTTTCACAAACTAGTATAATAATATCAATCACAATCACAAGCACAATCAATTTATGAATGTATGAATGATATGACATATCTTCATCATAACTTATCTGTTAGCCAAGGCCTCGATACTCAAGAGGGGGGGTGAATTGAGTATTTCAAATTTTTGCGCGGAATCCCTTTCAAATCGGTTAGTAATATACAAATGATGCAGTATAAAGGATGTAACAATTATGAAGCACATTTCATACTAAAACATATTGAGTTGAATGGACTATATTCAAGAATTGATTTGATGAACAAGGCAAGTTATTGGCTTAGACAATTCTTGAAGTTCTTGGCATGCTATAATTAATTTCAATATAAGTATAACTTCAACAACTCAAATTAATTAAGCATGATGATTTACCAAGTTGTTAACACCAATATATTACTTCCTCAATAACTAAATCCAACAATGTTTAAGACATTTGATTCATGGATTTAATTTAATCTAACTTCAACAATGTTAACCAATATAGTTTGCAACTTATAGCATGCACTTAGTCCAATTTAATTACGAATGATATAATAAATCAAGTGAGCAATTTAAGTGCACAAATTAAATGAGTTTAGGGAAGAGAGAATTTGCAAACCGATATAACGAGTTCCACCACCCTGGTGTACGTCTCGCCTTCAAGCAACCCACTTGAAGGATTTCCACTATTGGAGATTAGAGATACAACTTTGAGCAATCGCGGCTTCCTAGTGTCCCACACTCAAGAACCCAATCCTCACAAGTACAAGGGCACCCCACCCAATCTCTCAATCTCACAATTACAAGGTTGAACCCTCAACCCAAACCTCTAAGGAATTTTGGTGTTTTAGTGATTACAATGATAACTCTCTCACTAGAGTAGATTTATAATTTGATGCTTCTCAAAAATAATAACTCTCAAAGAGAGGATATACAAATTTAGCTTACTCAAAATATTTTCTCTCTAACTCTTAAATAAACTATCAAGAGGAATATGCCAAATAATTAACCAAAGAGAGAATTGCAATGTTAAGAGAAGGAGGAGGAGAAAACCAATGGAAATGCTTCACTGGTTTGGGACAATTTGAAGTGTGCAGCTCTCCTTCCTATTTATAGCCTTCAATGAGCATAATATTTGCATTTAAAAAATCTTCAGCTTGTTCCCATTTGCATTTTTAATTCCAACGTGAGATGGTGCAACATGAAGTGTCCAATTGATTTAATTTCTTTGAAGTAGTGCACCATGAATTATGGGACTTGTGTCTATGTAGTGCGATTTGTGCTTTCCATATGCGATTCCAGGTTGTCCAGCGTTCAGCTTCAATTTCAAATAGAATGAATCTATTCATTTTCTAAATGAATCAATTCATTTAGTGTTATCTGTGCCTTGATCAGCGTGTGAATCGATTCAGCCTTGGTGGGAATTGATTCAAGCTACTTAAAATGCAATCCTGGACATAATTAATCGAATGAATCGATTCAACTAATATAGGAATCAATTCAAGCTTCAATTTTAAGCTTCCTGGACCCTTTGAGAACGCATGAATCGATTCAATGTGGTGTGAATCGATTCAATCAACTTGAAAATGCATCCTGACCATATTTCCTTCGCATGAATCGATTCAATGGAGGAGGGAATCGATTCAATCATTTGTTTTGCACATCCTGGAGCATTCTGAACCGTATGAATCGATTCAATACAAGGAGGAATCGATTCAACATGCTGTTCCTTCATTTTTGCATATTTGTTTCATCCTTTTGGCATGTACTTGCATATGTCTTTTGTTTTCTTGGTCCTTAGGCACTTTGTTGATCATTTGCACTTGTTGTGAACTTCTTTAAATGCCTTTAAACATTTCTTTGAAATTCATCAATTTTCCATCATCAACCATAATTAATTCGTCCATAAATATATATGTTTGATCTTGATCCTTCATTTGTTGTGTCATTATCAAAACCTACATCAACATAAAAATACATTCTCCCCCTTTTTGATGATGACAACAAATGCTTGTCTCTTGGGGTGTTAGTATCATAACAATTCATACATATTGCAAGAAAGACTCCCCCTATCATATATAATTTGATACCACATGTTGATGAAATCATAGACACAAGAAATCAAGAAAGTATTTAAGAAACAAAGGTCTCTCCCCCTTAATATATGTTCTCTCCTTCTTAATCATCTCCCTTTAATCATACAATAGATATCAATCATACAATAGATACCACAAAATAGTTCATCTAATTTAGAGCATAGTGGTAGTGTATATCTTCTCCCCCTTTCTTATATATATCTCTCTTTATATCTCTCCCCCTTTGTAAAAGACTATATCTTCCTATAACCTTCTCCCCCTTTGGCATCATCAAAAACTTTCCTTATGATAAAACAATAGTCATAGTAATTCTCCTCTTTTTGGCATAAATAACATTTTACTAATCCTTTCACTAATCTCTCCCCCTTTGGCATCATCAAAAAGATTATCATCTTAATTATATTCTATGCCATCAAGATATAAACTCATGTATTTGAATAAGAGAGATTTAGAGCAAATATTTCATGAAAAGGATTTCAAATCAAAGCTCATATCATGATCAAGGATATATACCAATTTGATGCATTTAGAGTCAATAATCACTCACATAATTCATTCATCAAGTAAGCATATAATTGATTACTAACTCATTTTCAATCATGTAATTGATATTACTTTCATGTATGGTAAGCGTCACATGATTCTTTCCAAATAAGCATACATATCATTTCAAGTAAGCACATATATCATTTCAAATAAGCACATAATCTTTTCCTTTTTGGCATTATCAAACACACAAGGATTTTTCCAAGTAGGCATATAGGAGAATAAAATTGTAAGCATAAATGCCATAAACATAATCATAGAGAGGTAAAATGATGGATATTCATTCATGTGTATACTCCCCCTTACTATTGTAATTGATGTCACTTGTAAAAACATATACCACTTATTAACATGTGAAATCAACTTGATGAAGTTTGATACCAATTATTGAACACATGTCATGCATTTAATAGATACTAATTGTTGAAGGATATACCAATTTGTTAGAAGATCATAATGTATCATGCAAGATAATATTTCCTCCTTAGTCATTTAATAGATACTAAGATGTCATGATATATTCTCCCTTTTTCACATATATTGATACCAATTGTTATGAACCCAATTACACTAATTTGATCAAGTCTAATACCAAATGTTATTAACACATGTAATTGAATACCAATTGTAATTGAATACCAATTGTTAAGCTAATTGATGTAATTCTTAAGCATATGATCAACTTCTTTCAATAGATGCTACTTATTCAACCAATAGAAATAACAATATGAATAGATATCACTCAAAAGTTAGATACCAATTGTATATAAAATTCATTGGTCAATCATCAATCAAAGTGGTAATCATAGAAGAATTTTCAACAATATGCACTCAAATGTAGGTATCATAGCAATGGTGGAATGAATAATACAACTTGTTGGCTTACTCATGCATTTATATTATAACACATGCCAATATATCTATGACCCTTTTTATGTCAAGTATTCTTTTCTTGATCAACACCATTTATTACTAATTCATTGTCCATGCCACTTGTTGCTAGTATCTAGTCATGATATCACTAGATGGATTTGCCAATTTAAGCTCTTGATATCAATTATAAACATTTAAGTGTATTAGCATAAGATTGTTGACATTCAAGCATACATCATAATGTTGTTCAAACATTCTTTTCAATCTCAATGATGCATATATTCAAGTTTCTTTTCTCATTCAAGATCATGCATCATCAAACATATATGTCACTTAAGATAGATGCCAATTTACTCAAGCATGGTGTATCAAGGAAGGTCATGTCATGTATTATAATGCATTGTCCTTTAATATACCAAGTATTATCACATTATCATACATTGTCATTTACATGTCACCAAAATCATGCATTGTCATATACATGTTACTAGTCATGAAATTAAAGTCTAGGCATAGAGCATACATACTTTCTCCTTAGGCATTATCAAAACCAACATATAATTGCATATAAAATATTTTGCCTAAGATTGTCAACTTTGTAAAACATGTAAGCATAACATAGTCCTAACTTAAAGCAACTTTAAGGTTTGTCATAATCAACTAGTCATAACATTTTCTTAATATGAAGTTCAATGCCACTTGTTATGAAAAGATACTTGCTTGTTAAGAAAATGACATACCACTTGTTAAAACAAATTATGCATAAATTATCAAAGCATGAATACCACTTGTATACAACATATGTATTTATCATCAAAGCATAGTGTCAAGTATCTAATCAAGAATATGTCCTCATGATCTCTTCCTCTTACTAATTCAATTGATACCATTGTTAAAGGAAGATATTTGTTATTTAGATACCACTAGCTAACCAACATATTTCTTAAACAATACATTATCAAGAATTCATATTCAATCAAGAGTTCATGCATCATTAGGAATTCATATGTTACCAAGGATTCATACATGCTTCATTCAAGAATTCATACATCATATATCATTAAGAGTTTATGCATCATTTAGGACTTTGAATCTAAGCAACAAGATTTAGTATTTCAACATTTTCATGTCTCAATCTAACACACATGGATGCAAACAACTTTAATCTCAAGTTTTTTTTTTTTTTTTTTTTTTTTTTTTTATGAAATTAAAACATGTTATTTAAGCAATCATGCACCAATCATCAAAAATCATAAGGATATACATCATTGATCCTAAGATTTCAATTACTCATTTCAAAACTTTACACCTTTCATGTTCAAACTCAAATATATCAAATCAAAGTTTGATTTTCACACATCAAAATTCATTATGAACAAATATAGAATTATTTAGATATTTCTAAAAAATTCTTAATAAAATATCAACCAAGTTCATATATTGTTCAACATAATTAAGCATACAAAACATATAGTCAACATGATATTTAATTAACTAGAGTAAGGATCCGATCGTACCTTGGAGTTTTACAAAATTTATGTCCTTGTCTTTTTCATCCTTTGTTCTTTGGAGTGAAGATCATGAATCTTGATTCTTTTGGCCATTCGTCAATGAGAGATTGTCGATTTAAAGTGTTCTTACAAAAATGTCAAGTTTTATGGTACCCTTTAAGAGTTGGGTCCTTTGTTGTTAGTTTAGGATTTCAAATTTGTTTTTGGAATCCATACCTTTCTTGTACACTTTTGACGGGATTTCTTTATAAAACAATTAGAAGATATATGACCATATATTCCACAATGAAAACATGTTGCATTCAAAGAGTAAGTCATTTTAGAATTATAATGGTTCATACAACAATTAGACATAGAGTTTCTTTTTCTTTCATGGTTTGTGCATCTTAGAGAGGATTTGGATTTTTCTTTGTAGGATGCAAAATGGTTCTTGTAATGATCTATTTTTCTTCTATCAAGTGTATGCCTTTGATCTTTAATGGGTGCACTTAGATTCTTTTGACTACTTGTAAGCTTACTAAGTGCTTCTTTTAATTCTTTATTCTCATTTTCAAGAAGCATACATTTATCAATAAGCATACAATCATTATTATCATTACAAGTTCTAAGAGATACATTTGAAGCTACTAATTCATCATTTTGAACTCTAAGATATTCTTTTTCTATGTGAACATCATGCAATTCTTTTTCAAGAGTCAAAATGGTTTGTTTAGAGCATGCATATTTCTTTGATAACAAGACAAATTTTTCATGCAATTCTTCAAATGCTTCTAATAATTCATCCTTATCAATTTCATCATCATTATCATCACTAAAAGCATTTAAAGAGCATACCTCATCATCTTGAGAGTGCTTTGTCATTAGGCATGCAATTTCTTCTTCCTTCTCGTTGGTCTCTTTTTCAATGCTTCTTTCGAATTCTTCATCTTGACTAGAAAGAGTACTAATTCTTGCATCTTTATCATCATTAGTATTTCCATAAATTGTTTCAAGAGTTTCCCACATTTCTTTAGCATTGTTACAAGTAATAACTCTAGAAACATCATTAGGTTCTAATGCTAATGTGATAAGAATTTTAGCTCTTAAATTAAATTGTACCTTTCTTTCTTCTTCTTTAGTCCATAAGTTCATGGGCTTCATACATTCTATATTATCAACAATGTATTTGGGAATGAAAGGACCAAATTTAATAGCATTCCATACCTTGAGGTCATAGGCTTGGATAAAGATTTTCAACCTTTCTTTCCAAATAACAAAGTCTTTACCATTGAAGATTGGTGGTCTATTTATTATTTCACCTTGTGGAAATGCATCATAAGAAGTAGAGGCCATCTTGATCTCTTGAAGCGGTTAAGCTTGATCTTCCAAGAGTCAAGCTCTGATACCAATTGTTAGCCAAGGCCTCGATACTCAAGAGGGGGGGTGAATTGAGTATTTCAAATTTTTGCGCGGAATCCCTTTCAAATCGGTTAGTAATATACAAATGATGCAGTATAAAGGATGTAACAATTATGAAGCACATTTCATACTAAAACATATTGAGTTGAATGGACTATATTCAAGAATTGATTTGATGAACAAGGCAAGTTATTGGCTTAGACAATTCTTGAAGTTCTTGGCATGCTATAATTAATTTCAATATAAGTATAACTTCAACAACTCAAATTAATTAAGCATGATGATTTACCAAGTTGTTAACACCAATATATTACTTCCTCAATAACTAAATCCAACAATGTTTAAGACATTTGATTCATGGATTTAATTTAATCTAACTTCAACAATGTTAACCAATATAGTTTGCAACTTATAGCATGCACTTAGTCCAATTTAATTACGAATGATATAATAAATCAAGTGAGCAATTTAAGTGCACAAATTAAATGAGTTTAGGGAAGAGAGAATTTGCAAACCGATATAACGAGTTCCACCACCCTGGTGTACGTCTCGCCTTCAAGCAACCCACTTGAAGGATTTCCACTATTGGAGATTAGAGATACAACTTTGAGCAATCGCGGCTTCCTAGTGTCCCACACTCAAGAACCCAATCCTCACAAGTACAAGGGCACCCCACCCAATCTCTCAATCTCACAATTACAAGGTTGAACCCTCAACCCAAACCTCTAAGGAATTTTGGTGTTTTAGTGATTACAATGATAACTCTCTCACTAGAGTAGATTTACAATTTGATGCTTCTCAAAAATAATAACTCTCAAAGAGAGGATATACAAATTTAGCTTACTCAAAATATTTTCTCTCTAACTCTTAAATAAACTATCAAGAGGAATATGCCAAATAATTAACCAAAGAGAGAATTGCAATGTTAAGAGAAGGAGGAGGAGAAAACCAATGGAAATGCTTCACTGGTTTGGGACAATTTGAAGTGTGCAGCTCTCCTTCCTATTTATAGCCTTCAATGAGCATAATATTTGCATTTAAAAAATCTTCAGCTTGTTCCCATTTGCATTTTTAATTCCAACGTGAGATGGTGCAACATGAAGTGTCCAATTGATTTAATTTCTTTGAAGTAGTGCACCATGAATTATGGGACTTGTGTCTATGTAGTGCGATTTGTGCTTTCCATATGCGATTCCAGGTTGTCCAGCGTTCAGCTTCAATTTCAAATAGAATGAATCTATTCATTTTCTAAATGAATCAATTCATTTAGTGTTATCTGTGCCTTGATCAGCGTGTGAATCGATTCAGCCTTGGTGGGAATTGATTCAAGCTACTTAAAATGCAATCCTGGACATAATTAATCGAATGAATCGATTCAACTAATATAGGAATCAATTCAAGCTTCAATTTTAAGCTTCCTGGACCCTTTGAGAACGCATAAATCGATTCAATGTGGTGTGAATCGATTCAATCAACTTGAAAATGCATCCTGACCATATTTCCTTCGCATGAATCGATTCAATGGAGGAGGGAATCGATTCAATCATTTGTTTTGCACATCCTGGAGCATTCTGAACCGTATGAATCGATTCAATACAAGGAGGAATCGATTCAACATGCTGTTCCTTCATTTTTGCATATTTGTTTCATCCTTTTGGCATGTACTTGCATATGTCTTTTGTTTTCTTGGTCCTTAGGCACTTTGTTGATCATTTGCACTTGTTGTGAACTTCTTTAAATGCCTTTAAACATTTCTTTGAAATTCATCAATTTTCCATCATCAACCATAATTAATTCGTCCATAAATATATATGTTTGATCTTGATCCTTCATTTGTTGTGTCATTATCAAAACCTACATCAACATAAAAATACATTATCTATATATGTGGGCCCCTTAAATTTTAATTTGCACTGGGCCAACCAAGAGTTTATACTATTCCATAATTCTGGATAATAATAACATGAACAGCTCAACTGGCATGGAAACACTTAGAGACTAGTCAGATTGAAAAGGTTTTTATTGTGAAAGTACCCGACACTAGGGTGCTACCCCAGGTCCCCTGAAGTACCCTTTCACACCCTCTCATCCCAAGGCTCACAATTAAGCCTCCTCTAATGTATCCTCGGTTTCTATAATCCGTCCCCAGACAATATCATTTTGTTTCTCTTCAATGATTCATGATGCATGAACTACTCGCGTATTTAGTTGGTTAAGGCTTTTAGAAACTCAATTATATTATCAGGGCCTACGAATCGCGACATAGCCACCCCAGTAAATTGTACTTTTTCAACTTCTCAAATACGCACATAGAATTTTAATACAGTTCCTTTTCAAATCACAAATCAAATCTCCTTATAAATTTGAGTTTTAAAGCCTTAAATATATTTCACAACCTTCTTTAGAAAGTTTATAGGTCAATTCAAAATCAATTTCTAAAAACTCGAATTTGGAATTATCAATCTTTAAAACCTTAATACTTGAAAATTTTGTATAATATTTTTATACATTTAAATAATATGTATATATATATATGTATATATTAAAATATTAGTAAAAAAATTATTTTTATAAAATAATTTCTCTTTCTTTTTCCTTTTTAATAAACTAACTAAAAAAATCTAAATTTTAGTAAAGATATATACATATATATTAAAATATATAAGAGATTTCTAAAAACTTATGTAGTTTTATTGAAATCTAAGAAATTTCTTAAAAGTAATTTGAATAAATATGAATAAGTAAATAAAGAAGTAGGAGATAAGTAAATTCTTACTGAATTTTAGCTTTCCGTCATACTTGTTATATGCTCAAACTCCATAGTACAAGATTATCAATCATAATCAAACATTGTCAATCACAATCAAACATCATAAAACATAAATAAATATTAACAATCATAATCAAATCAAATAATTAAGCATCAATTATAAATATGATAATTTTAAAATTCAATGGTTATTTAAATTAATAAAGTTTGTTTTAAGTTCTATGGTCAATTCCTCGCACAGGTCTATGTAAATCCAAGATAGTCCAGTCCTTGCATAGGTCTAGTTCAGTCCATATAGGTCATAAATAGTCCAAGTCCTTGCATAGGTTCAGTCAAGTTCGTAATAGTTCAAGTCCTTACATAGGTTCAATCCAGTCCGCATAGGTCATAATAGTTCAAGTTCTTAAATATTTTAGATATTAAGTTACACAAGATGCTTAATTTATTAATAACAATTATTATAAATTTTAAGTTAAAAGTTATTATTTTAAAATAATAATATTGTTATGTTTAAAAGGAGTAGGGGACTCCTCCCAATATTCTTATGTATTTTCATATTATATCCTTAATCTCACCCCCCATTACCTTGATTTGCTACCAAAAGTGAATTCGCTCTGCGCCTCCAAGTTCTAACAAAATATTAATACTAACTTATTTCAGTATAAGCTTAAGATGAAAATTAAGATTGCTATCAGAATGATAAATAGTAAATATGTATAGTAATAATAAATAGTAACGGTAAATGGTAAGTCATTAATAGTAACAGTAAATAGTAATTTTTGAATAGTAATAGTAAATAGTAAATTATGAATAGTAACTTTTTGAATAGTAGTGGTAAATGGTAAATCATGAACAATAACAGTGAATAGTAAATTTTGAATAGTAACAATAAATAGTAAATTTTGAATAGTAACGGTATATAGTAAAAATAACACAGTGGTAAATTATTTTTACTATAGTAACTTATTCATAATAGTACTAGTATATCAATGATTCAAGAGTGCTAAAATAAATAAACTAAAATTATAAAAAGAATATAAAAGAAAGTTATTACCTTACACCTCCAGCAGAACTTCTTTTTACCAAAAGAATTTACTCCCCACTAATTTCTTACGCATTATCTCTCTAGATTCTCTCTCTAATTTTTTGGTGTGGAAATGTTGTAAATGAGCCATCTATTTATAGGAAGAAAATTTTACTATTTAAGATTATTTAATTATTTATTTTACTATTCATAATGTAAGCGATAATGATGTAAGCGATGATGTCAGTAATGGCATTTTGGTTATTTGATGAAAGGTTAAGGGTATTTTTGTCATTCTCAAAAAAATAAATAATAATAATAAAATAAAAAAATTAAAAAAATAAGAAAATTCTAAAAAATTATAAATTATATAACAATCAAAAAGTTCTAAAGAACTATAATCAAATTCCTTTGAAATTTTATTTTAAATAAGAAATAACGAAATTAGGGGTGTTACAACTCTACTCCCCTAAAAAAATTTCGTCCTCGAAATTTACACTTTTTTTTTTAGTAAAGCAATTGGGGATGAGATTCTTTCATCTCATTTTCTAGTTCCCATGTAGCATCTTCCCCTCTCATTTTACTCCAAATGACCTTTACGAGTGGAATTTCCTTGTCTCTTAGCTTCTTTATTCTTCTGTCAGCTATTCTGATAGGTGGTGCATCATATGTAAGATTATCTTTAACTTGTATGACATCAGGTTCAATAACATGTGTAGGATCAAATATGTACTTTCGTAAGTTTGACACATGAAAAACATTATGGATATTAGAAAGAAAAGGTGGTAATGCTATTTGGTAGGCAAGAGGACTAACTTTATGAATTATTTGATATGGACCAATAAATCTAGGAGTTAGTTTTCGAGATTTCATTGCCCGACCGACCCCATTCATAGGTGTGACTTTCAAGAATACATGATCGCCTTCTTGAAATTCGAGCGGCTTTCTTCTTTTGTCATAGTAACTTTTCTGCCTGCTCTGTGTTGCCTTCATCTTTTCCTGAACTATTTTGATTTTATCCGTGGTTTGTTGTACCAACTCTGGTCCTAGCATCAAGTTTTCACCAGTCTCAAACCAACATAGCGGGGTCCTACATTTTCTTCCATATAATGCTTCAAAAGGTGTCATGCCAATGCTAGCATGGAAACTGTTGTTGTAAGTAAACTCCACATATAGTAAGAATTGATTCCAACTTCCTTAATGCTCTAAAACACAAGCTCGTAACAAGTCCTCTAGAGATTGGATTGTTCTTTCTGATTGTCCATCCGTTCGAGGATGATATGCTGAACTTAGACGCAGTCTGGTTCCCAAAGCCTTGTGCAAGCTCTTCCAGAATTGTGATGTAAAACGAGGGTCCCGATCAGAAATGATACTTGAAGGAATTCCATGCAATCTCACAATCTCCTCGATGTATAATTTTGCCAGCTTCTCCATAGAGTAACGAATATTGATGGGAATAAAGTGGGAAGACTTTGTTAGTCTATCAACTATTACCCATATTGAATCATGTCCTAATGGAGTTTTAGGTAGAGAAGTCAAAAAATCCATGGTAATGCTATCCCATTTCCATTCTGGTATTTCCATTGATTGTAGCATTCCAGGGGGTTTTTGATGTTCCACTTTAACCTTCTGGCAAATTAGACATGCAGCTACGTACTCTGCCACTGCTTTCTTCATTCCAGGCCACCAAAATAACTTCTTCAAATCTTGATACATTTTAGTAGCTCCAGGATAAATGCTCATATAACTTTTATGGCCTTCTTCCAGAATTGCTTTCCTCAACTCCTCTTGATTAGGGATACACACTCGATCCTTATACCTCAGTAATTGGTCACTTCTTACATTGAACTCGACTTCTTTTCCTTGTTTCAAGAGTTCTTTCTTTTCTTGCAGGAATTCATCATCTCTTTGAGCCTCTAAAACTTGCCTCAGGAATTCATTTGTCACTTGCAACGCTCCTAATCTGTAGCTGTTAGCATTAACCTTTACTGCTAGGTTAAGATCTCTAAAGTTTTCTATCAATTCCAGCTCTTTAATCATCATTGTGGACGCATGCAGAGACTTTCGACTTAAAGCATCAGCTACTACGTTCGCTTTTCCAAGATGGTACTGTAACTCAAAGTCGTAATCCTTTAAGAACTCCATCCATCTCCGTTGCCTCATGTTTAACTCCTTTTGGTCGAATAAATACTTGAGACTCTTATGATCGCTAAACACATCGAATGTTGCACCGTATAGATAATGCCTCTAAATCTTTAAGGCAAAGACTACAGCGGCTAATTCTAAGTCATGGGTAGGGTAGTTAATCTCATGTTGCCTTAATTGGCGCGACGCATAGGCTACAACCTTCTTGTCTTGCATGAGTACACTTCCTAGTCCTTGTTTAGACGCATCACAGTAAACTTCAAAACTTTGATGTGGATCAGGGAGTACTAACACCGGCGCAGAAGTAAGTCGATCTTTTAGCTCTTGAAAACTATTTTCGCATTGTGTCGTCCACACAAAAGGTTGTCCTTTCCGTGTTAACTTGGTCAATGGGTATCCTAGCTTTGAAAATCCTTCAATGAATCTCCTATATTATCCAGCCAAGCCCAAGAAACTTCTAATCTCAGTGATCGTGGTTGGTCTCTCCCATTTTAAAACTGCCTCCACCTTGGAAGGGTCTACAGCTATTCCTCCTAGACTAATTACATGTCCTAAAAAGTTTACTTCTTCCAACCAGAATTCACACTTCGACAGCTTTGCATACAGTTGTTTCTTTTTCAGGATTTCCAACACAACCTTCAAGTGTTCAACATGTTCTTCTTTGCTTTTAGAGTACACTAATATATCATCAATGAACACCACTACAAATTTATCTAGATATGGATGAAAAATCCTATTCATGTAATCCATGAATACGGCTGGTGCATTAGTTACACCAAAAGGCATTACTAGATATTCGTAATGGCCATAACGTGTTCTAAAAGCAGTTTTTGGTACATCTTCTTTCTTCACCCTTATCTGATGGTATCCAGACCTCAAATCAATTTTGGAGAACACCGTGGCACCACGCAGCTGATCCATCAAGTCATCAATTCTTGGTAGAGGATATTTGTTCTTGATCGTCACCTTGTTCAGTTGCCGATAATCTACACACAACCTCATGCTACCATTCTTTTTCTTAACCAACAACACTGGTGCACCCCAGGGGGATACACTGAGTCGTATAAACTGCTTCTCTATCATCTCTTCAAGTTGTTTCTTTAACTCTGCTAATTCTAGAGGTGACATTCGGTATGGTGCAATTGAAATGGGTCCAACTCCAGGTACTAGATCAATGGCAAATTCCACATCTCTTTCTGGGGGTAAACCAGGGATATCTTCAGGAAAAACGTCAAGAAATTCACACACAACCGACAGATTTTTGATTTTTGATTCTTGCTCTCCTTTCGTTGAAAGCAATAGCATGAATCCTTGAGCCCCTCCTTTTAAAGAGGCACTCACTTGGTTGGCGGTTAGAAATCTCGAATCCTCAGGATTCAAATTCATTGGTTCTTTAAACATTATGGTTTTATTATGACAATCTATTAGAACATGATTGTCAGACAACCAATCTAGCCCAATAATAACTTCTAAGCCAGAAAGGGGTAAACAGAAAAGATTAGCCTTAAAGTCCCTACCATTTATGACAATAGGGCATTTCCAACAGGCTTTAGAAGTGATAATGGGATTGTTTCTAGGAGTATGTACAGATAAGTCAAATGGTAGTTCTATCATAGGTAACTTTAGTTTTTCTACACAGTCATTAGCAATAAAGGAATGTGATGCACCTGAGTCATACATAATAGTTAAAGGAATCTTATTAATGATACACTTACCTTCCATCATGGAATCAGAATGAGATGCTTCTTCTCCAGTGATTGCAAAAACCTTTCCTTTTGCCTTCAGCCTTCCGACTGCACTGTGCGCGCCTCCTTGAGTATTTATGCTTGTACTTGCACCTTCAGGGTTTTCCCTCTTCATCTCCGGACAATCCTTGATGTGATGACCTAGTTTGTTACACTTAAAGCAAACATAAGTGTTTTTAGGACAATCCCTTTTCAAATGGGGTCCTCCACAGACAAAACATTTAAAATTTGGTGCAGATGTTGGGTAATAGCTTCCAGTTGAAGCTTGGGGTCTGTTAGGAACAGATGCTGCTCCAAACCGGCGAAATGGCGCTTGGTAAGGCTTATTTCTCCTAAGTCTCATCTTTGGTGATTGTGAGGTCCTCCACTTCTCATTTCTCCTGCCTTGTGAATGGGCTCACGACTTTTGGTCATTCTATCCTTATGATCTTCTTCAAAGATCCTGCAGCGATTTACTAATACAGAAAATTCACAGATTTCCTGCATTTGTATAGCTTCCTTAATTTCTAGCCGCAATCCATTTACAAACTTTGCAAACCGATCTCTTTCATTAGTAGCATCATTATAATGAGAATGAAAACGAGATAGCTCTTCAAACCTGGATGCGTACTCTCCAACGGTCATATTTCCTTGGGTCAGCGACAGAAATTCGAATTGTCTTTTCTCTTTAACATCAGCTGGAAAGTATTTCTCCAAAAACAAATCCTTGAAATAATCCCAAGTGATCTCCATGTCGTTGACTTTGAATTGTCTACGCGTGCTATCCCACCAATGTTCGGCATCCTCAGATAAGGCATAAGTAGCGAAGACTACCTTATCAGCTTCATTACATTGCAATGCTCGAAAAATCTTCTCTATCTCTCGAATCCAGATTTGTGCTCCATCAGGGTTATATCCTCCCTTGAAACGAGGTGGATTGCACTTTTCGAATAGGTCCAGTCTTCTCAAGGCATCGTTACCTTGACCTTCACGTGCTCCCATTGCATTGATTAAGCGTTCTACAACTTCAGCAAGATCGTTTCCAGCCATTAGTTTCCTGTTTCACAGTAACTGAGATTTGTCACATCAATCACAGTTACTACCAAGCCGGATATTCTATTCTCTATCACCTATACAGAGTTTATAGACAAAGCAAGATAGACCTTTTCCCCAGGCCTATTAGATTAACTGCTCTGATACCACTTTATAACACCCTCTGTTACACCTTAATAAATTCTAGAAAAATTCATAATAATTTTTTTTTCACTAAAGATATGTTTGTTAAAAAGAAACTATCGGAATAAATTATATACATTATTTCTGAAATACCTCAATATTATTAAAACTTTATAAAGTATTTGTACATTCATCCGAAGAAAATAAACATTAAACATTATAAGAAAGAGAGGAAACTCCATGGCCCGAGAGCAGTTGCCTAGTGATATTATTTATTCATTGGACCACGGTATTCATACCGAGCTCCCTTTCTAGAACGTGCTATATATACTGTCAATGTTCTTCGATCCTTCCCTGTAACACCCCGAATTTTGTAAAATGAGTAATTGATGAGAATGGCAAATGGTTGAATATGAGTTGAATGGAAATTGTTGTGCGCGAACACTGGAGACAAGTTTTAAATGATTATTGTAAGGTATATGAAGTATAGAATTGAGTTAAATAGGCTTTGAATGGATTTTGTTATGTATGCTATTGAGAGCTCATGTTTCTGCCCAGGTCCTGATTCTTCTCGCCCAAGCGAGAGGGATTCTCGCTCAAGCGAGAATCCTTTTATGTTGATTACAAGGGCTCTGGCCCGATCTCGCCCAGGCGAATGAGGGATCAGGTGAGCGGGCGAGAGAAGAAATGGATTTTGAGTGTTGGTCGCTCAAGCGAGCTTGGGACGCCCGAGCGAGGGTGAAAGGAATCAGTTGCTGGATGGAACCCGCCTGAGCGAAAGGTCTTGAAGGATGGAATTCGCTCAGGCGAAGCAATTGATTAATGAGGGACCACTGGTGCTCTTGGATCATTGTAGGGCCCGGTTTCCCTTTTCTCTTTTCTTCTTCTGTGTGGTCCCCATAGTGATGACTCATGTGCCTTGATGGTCAAATGGGTCCGGTTTTCTCTTCCTTCTTGTCCACGTGGTGTTTGTGTAATCATTGCTGAGAGAATTGACATTAAATGTTGATGGACTTGCATTAAATGAGGATGGGATGTTGTGATGAGTGGGATGCTGATGAGGCTGAGATGATAAGGCCTTGGTTGCATGTTTTTCTTCTCACTCTCTCCCTATTCCTTGGGAGTGCATGTTCTGATGAGAGAGGTGCTCCTTCTTCTCTCTAAAACTTGTTGGAGCTTCTGCTTCATCTTCTTCCTTCCTTTTATCTTCTACTTCTACTCATGTATGGTATAGAATTCTAGTGGAATTGTGTGGTGTTGAGGAACAGATATGGCCGTGTGTGGAGGCTGGGTTTAGGTCCCTTTTTATCCTTCCCTGTTCCCTGGTGCTTCCTCTTCATTTTTCTCTATGTGATGGGCTGGTTGTGCCTTGGTTGGAAGCTGTAGCAGCCTCTGGGTGCCTCAGTTGTGGATACAAGATGGTCCACTATGTTGTGAAGATAAAGACATGTATGTTGCATGGAGGCATAGTGGTCCTCCACTGTTGTTGAAGGTGTATGGTGCTGCTGTAAGGAAGAAGGCATGCATGGAAGCTGGTGGTCCTCCATGGTGGGGAGGATGGTGCTGTACGAGTGAGGAACAACTTTGTACTAAGCTTTGGAGGTTGCTGCTCGAGTAAACAGCATGGATTCCTCCATGGCTGTGAGCATAGTGGAGCTTGGAGTATTGAGGCTCATGTGTTGCGTCCAGATGGGCTACTGGGTGTATCTCGCTCAAGCGAGAATGGTCACGCTTGAGCGAGCCAGTGAAGAAATGGTCACTGGACCATTTTCGCTCAAGCGAGTGTGTGTGAGGCTGAGCGAAAGACTGAAGACTGATTCTGGTTGGCAAGGAAGCTGTGTGGCTTTTTCCACGTTCAGAAAGCCGAGCAGAGTGCTGCTGTGGCTGGGCCGAGTGTCCATGTAACCCTTGGAAGCTTCATCCAGGTAAGGGGGCTTTGCATCTCAAATGAATAGGTTATGGACGGGTTTCCGGGTAAAATTGTCACTGTGTTGTGTTTTAATGTGTATGGTATGCTGTAATTGAGTAAATAGCTCGGACTATTGATGCTTATTAATTATGTAATGTATGATACCCGTTCATATGATGTGTGATGTTTATTGATGATGTTTATGTTGAAATGTATGAGATGCACATGATGAATGTTGTGTTCTTTGTGTGATCCTCTATTTGTCCCTGGGTATGTTGTACCTTGAATGCATGTGAGCTTTGTCCATGCATATACTTGTGATAAATGAATGAATAGGGACTGTTATGATAAATGCCAAGTAGGCTTTATGGATGAAAGCATGAAATGCTTGCTGGAAAGGAGAAATCTGAGTGATAGAGGATAAATCCGAGTGATAGACAATAAATCCGAGTGGGTGGCGTAGTGATTGCCGAATGCATGTGGTATAAGCCGAGTCATCTGATTATTGTTGAGTTGCCGAATGAATTTAATGTTGAACGTAAATTTTCGAGTGGGCAATCGAATGAATATGTGTTGAATTTATATGCATACGAGTTATTGAGTTATTGAATGTGAATGAACACCTTGCGGGGTGCCACAAGGGTATAATCCCGAGTGAAGAGGACGTGGTCCTAATGTTGAATGTGATGAAAGACCTCGAGTTAGACTCGGGGCAGTGCCTGGGGCACTAAGCGTGAAATGATACGCTTGTTGAAATGCTGAATGCATTGGCGTTGGACGCCGAGTGAATGAAACCGTATGCATCCGATCCGCCACTGGAGTGCGTTGAATGTTTATTTACCGATCGGTAATCAGATGACATTATATAGAATATGGCTAAGTCCTGAAGCTAGGCTCAGGCACACTCCTTGAGCAGGGCTCGGAGTTGAATGAAATCCGAGTGGATCAGTATACTAGTTGCTGAGTGAATTAGGTTTTATAGCCGAGTGAAATGAGTAAGAAACCCGATCGGAAGATGTTTGTGATTGCTTATGTTGGATGGCAGTGTATGTTGAATGATTGATGATATATATGTATAATTGTAATGCGGATTCCATGATTAATCCGAGCCAATATCTGTCATTTAATATGTAATGCTCACCCCTACACCATTTTTCAGTGTTTACAGGTCGGTTGGAATGTTATGATGGCCTTAAGCCCGAGTGATGGGTATTTATGATGAGGCTGTATGAGTGATGTAATGTACCGAGTGCAATTATTGTATTAAAGCCTTGGTTGGCTTATATAATCTGTTGAACAATGAATACAAATATATGTATTGGATCCGAGTGTGTATATACAAGATTTACATTGAAATCATGTAAATGTACTGGATAATGAATGTTAGTGAATGAATAAAGTTAAGTTGACATTATCCGGGTGTAAACTCCTATTGGTATGTATATACGTTTTATGTGGGCATTATGTATTGGAGTTGGTTTAGGATTAACAATGATAAATCATGTTAAGATGATGGATAATCCGAGTGTCTGTATGTATGTATATGTTTTAAGGATAATATGAATATGTATTAGTGTTGAGTATTGCTGAGTGGGTAGTCGGCTTTGGAAAGCAGAAAGTACATTTATGTATGAGATTTATGTTGATTTGATGCTTCTTACCGACTGAAATATAATGGTGTTGAAGGAGTGAAATATAAGAAGTTTAGTGCTTTTCCGAGTGTGACTTATGTGTAAGCCTTTTTCTAAAGGGTGGTAGCCTTAGTGAATTTTGAGTGAGAAACATTATTTGGATATAGAATAAGAAGGTGAAAGTCGGTTCTGATAGAACCATATGATTTGAGTTCCGAGTGAATAAATGGATATGTATGTATATAGGTATTTATGTTGATTTGATGCCTCTCACTGACTAGGGAAGGATATGTTATGAATGATGATTAAGTTAATAAATTCTGAGTGGAATATTATTGTAAGAGTTGGTCTGAATATTGAGGCTTAAGTATATGAGCTTCCTGAATGTGTAGGCTTGATTTCTTTCTGAGTGAGGCTATGTAGGTGGCCCTCCCCTGAGTGGAAAATATGGGTAAACCCAAGCGGGGAATGGTTGTGTTTCCCGAGTGGAATCCGAGTGAATCTCTTAAGGGAAGACGGATTGTACTAACTTAGTTCGGAAATATATTCTAAGTATAAAATATATGTATGCTGAGTGTTAAGAGCGGAATGAGTTCGAGTGGAGCCTGATTTAATGGTTTTCCGAATGGTTAAGTATTTTATATGTCCAAGTGACTTAACCTGGTGAAATCCTCTAAGTATGGAGGAGTTCGGATAATTCCGAGTGGAATTGCTTAGGAAGTTATTTCCTAGTGATGGATGTTAAGGTGTTCCCCGTGTGAGAAACGATGGAATATTCCGAGTAGAGTATGGTTGAGGAGATCCCTTCTAAGTGAAGGAAAATCCATATATTCTCCGAGGGTGATAATAGGCTTGAATACCGAGTGTGAGGCCGAATGAGTATTGGTCGAAAATGATACTAGTTACCGAGTGGAATACCACTCTGATGATGAGTTAGTTTATGAATGATTAGACTGAGTGATTTATGGCCAAAAGGAAGCCTATGTATTTTCTGAGTGATAGAGTTCAAATATGCCGAGTAACTCGAGGATTGAATGATACCGATTGGTGTTTGGTTGAGTAATAACCCGAGTGTGAGGGGTTTGATAGAATCCGAGTGGAATCACCTTCTTTTCCTGAGTGGATCATTATGTTGACCTTGTGGATAAAAATTGAAAGACTAAGTTATGGGTTGCCGAGTGAGGCAATTGTTGGGGTAGTTCCCGAGTGATTGGAAATCCCATATACCGAGTGGACTAAGTTATTACCGAGTAATGGTTGTCTCGAATACCGAGTGGTGAATAAGCCGAGTGTGGCTTCTCGCTTCAGCGAGTGAGTGCTCGCTCCAGCGAGTATGTTGTTTGGTAAGGCTTTTATATGGTTTCGTCCAAGCGAATGTGTGTTCGCCCGAGCGAATTGTGCTGTCTCGCTCAAGCGGAGTCGGATCTCGCTTGAGCGAATGCACGCTGTTTGTGAGATCGCTCAGGCGCTGTTGTCTTCCGCTGTGAAAGATTTTATTTGCCTGTTGCCTTCCTTTCCTTCTTCTCCTTGGCCGTGGGACCAGCTCTCATATCTTCATATATGAGAGTGGATTTTATAGATCCAGGTATGTTTTAACGCGAAAAATTGACCCCTATTTTCCCTAAAAATTAGGATGTTACATTCCCTCTGTACGAACCATTAATTTAAAACATATGAAACAAAAACATAGAGAAAGGAGTGAGAAATAGAATATAATATTCCCAAATGGGACATAAGCAATAAAGGGTTTTCACAAACTAGTATAATAATATTAATCACAATCACAAGCACAATCAATTTATGAATGTATGAATGATATGACATATCTTCATCATAACTTATCTATATATGTGGGCCCCTTAAATTTTAATTTACATTGGGCCAACCAGGAGTTTATACCATTCCATAATTCTGGATAATAATAACATGAACAGCTCAACTGGCATGGAAACACTTAGAGACTAGTCAGATTGAAAAGGTTTTTATTGTGAAAGTACCCGACACTAGGGTGCTACCCCAGGTCCCCTGAAGCACCCTTTCACACCCTCTCATCCCAAGGCTCACAATTAAGCCTCCTCTAATGTATCCTCGGTTTCTATAATCCGTCCTCAGACAATATCATTTTGTTTCTCTTCAATGATTCATGATGCATGAACTACTCGCGTATTTAGTTGGTTAAGGCTTTTAGAAACTCAATTATATTATCAGGGCCTACGAATCGCGACATAGCCACCCCAATAAACTGTACTTTTTCAACTTCTCAAATACGCACATAGAATTTTAATACAGTTCCTTTTCAAATCACAAATTAAATCTCTTTATAAATTTGAGTTTTAAAGCCTTAAATATATTTCACAACCTTCTTTAGAAAGTTTATAGGTCAATTCAAAATCAATTTCTAAAAACTCGAATTTGGAATTATCAATCTTTAAAACCTTAATACTTGAAAATTTTGTATAATATTTTTATACATTTAAATAATATGTATATATATATATGTATATATTAAAATATTAGTAAAAAAATTATTTTTATAAAATAATTTCTCTTTCTTTTTCCTTTTTAATAAACTAACTAAAAAAATCTAAATTTTAGTAAAGATATATACATATATATTAAAATATAAAAGAGATTTCTAAAAACTTATGTAGTTTTATTGAAATCTAAGAAATTTCTTAAAAGTAATTTGAATAAATATGAATAAGTAAATAAAGAAGTAGGAGATAAGTAAATTCTTACTGAATTTTAGCTTTCCGTCATGCTTGCTATATGCTCAAACTCCACAGTACAAGATTATCAATCATAATCAAACATTGTCAATCACAATCAAACATCATAAAACATAAATAAATATTAACAATCATAATCAAATCAAATAATTAAGCATCAGTTATAAATATGATAATTTTAAAATTCAATGGTTATTTAAATTAATAAAGTTTGTTTTAAGTTCTATGGTCAATTCCTCGCACAGGTCTATGTAAATCCAAGATAGTCCAGTCCTTGCATAGGTCTAGTTCAGTCCATATAGGTCATAAATAGTCCAAGTCCTTGCATAGGTTCAGTCAAGTTCGTAATAGTTCAAGTCCTTGCATAGGTTCAATCCAGTCCGCATAGGTCATAATAGTTCAAGTTCTTAAATATTTTAGATATTAAGTTACACAAGATGCTTAATTTATTAATAACAATTATTATAAATTTTAAGTTAAAAGTTATTATTTTAAAATAATAATATTGTTATGTTTAAAAGGAGTAGGGGACTCCTCCCAATATTCTTATGTATTTTCATATTATATCCTTAATCTCACCCTCCATTACCTTGATTTGCTACCAAAAGTGAATTCGCTCTGCGCCTCCAAGTTCTAACAAAATATTAATACTAACTTATTTCAGTATAAGCTTAAGATGAAAATTAAGATTGCTATCAGAATGATAAATAGTAAATATGTATAGTAATAATAAATAGTAACGGTAAATAGTAATTCTTGAATAGTAATAGTAAATAGTAAATTATGAATAGTAACTTTTTGAATAGTAGTGGTAAATGGTAAATCATGAACAATAACAGTGAATAGTAAATTTTGAATAGTAACGGTAAATAGTAAATTTTGAATAGTAATGGTAAATAGTAAAAATAACACAGTGGTAAATTATTTTTACTATAGTAACTTATTCATAATAGTACTAGTATATCAATGGTTCAAGAGTGCTAAAAAAATAAACTAAAATTATAAAAAGAATATAAAAGAAAGTTATTACCTTACACCTCCAGCAGAACTTCTTTTTACCAAAAGAATTTACTCCCCACTAATTTCTTACGCACTATCTCTCTAGATTCTCTCTCTAATTTTTTGGTGTGAAAATGTTGTAAATGAGCCATCTATTTATAGGAAGAAAATTTTACTATTTAAGATTATTTAATTATTTATTTTACTATTCATGATGTAAGCGATAATGATGTAAGCGATGATGTCAGTAATGGCATTTTGGTTATTTGATGAAAGGTTAAGGGTATTTTTGTCATTCTCAAAAAAAATAAATAATAATAATAAAATAAAAAAAATAAAAAAAATAAGAAAATTCTAAAAAATTATAAATTATATAACAATCAAAAAGTTCTAAAGAACTATAATCAAATTCCTTTGAAATTTTATTTTAAATAAGAAATAACGAAATTAGGGGTGTTACATCTTTCATCTTGGCTAAATAAGAATCGGTCATCTGTTGTACATAAACAATCTTCAGAAATTCATTAGCTATCTTTAATGTACCAAGAGTCACTTTCCGAGACGAAGACATATCCACTTGCAAATTCATGTCTCGGAATTGTTCGAGCAACTCCATCTCTTTAACCATCATTGTCGCCATGTGAATGGACTTCCGACTCAAAGCATCGGCTACCACATTGGCTTTTCCTGGGTGGTATTTTAAATCGAACTCATAATCTTTCAAGAATTCAATCCATCTTCTCTGCCTCATATTTAATTCCTTTTGATCAAACAGATATTTCAGACTCTTGTGGTCATTATATACTTCAAACTTAGAGCCATAAAGATAGTGTCTCCAAATTTTCAGTGCAAAGACCACTGCTGCCAATTCCAGATCATGAGTTGGGTAGTTTTGCTCGTGTGGTCATAACTGTCGTGAAGCGTAAGCAATTACTCGGCCATTCTGCATCAGTACACTTCCTAGGCCAAGTCTGGATGCATCACAGAAAACTACAAAGCTTTCCTGCAAATTTGGCAAAGCCAATACAGGAGTAGATGTCAATCGGATTTTCAATTCTTGAAAACTCTGCTCGCACTCGGATGACCACACAAAAGGAACATCTTTCTGGGTTAGCTTAGTCAATGGTAAAGCGATTTTGGAGAACCCCTCAATGAATCTCCGATAGTAACCAGCTAAACCCAGAAAACTTCTGACTTCAGTGATTGACTTAGGCTTCTCCCAACTCATTACAGCTTTGACCTTTGAAGGATCTACCGAGACACCTTCTCTGGAAATAACGTGACCCAGGAATTGAATTCTATCCACCCAGAATTCACACTTAGACAATTTGGCAAACAATTTCTTCTCCTTCAACACTTGGAGTACCAATCGGAGATGCTCTTTATGTTCTTCATAAGACTTTGAGTAAATTAATATATCATCAATAAATACCACCACAAACCTATCCAAGTAAGAATGAAAGATATTGTTCATATAATTCATGAACACAGCCGGAGCATTTGTCACTCCGAACGGCATTACCACGTATTCATAGTGTCCATACCGGGTTCTGAATGTCGTTTTAGGAATATCGGTAGCTTTCACTCGGATCTGGTGGTATCCCGACCGTAAGTCAATTTTCGAAAAGACCAACGCACCACGTAGCTGATCGATTAAATTGTCGATCCTAGGCAAAGGGTATTTATTTTTGATGGTTAGCTTATTCAGTTGGCGGTAATCAATACATAACCGCATGCTACCATTCTTTTTCTTGACGAGTAACACTGGAGCACCTCACGATGATACACTCGGTCAGATAAATTGTTTTTTGAGTAGTTCATCAACTTGCTTCTTGAGTTCTGCTAGCTCAATCGGGGACATTCTATAAGGAGCTCTAGAAACTGGCTCAGCTCCAGGGATTAAATCAATAGAGAATTCAATCTCTCTATCTGGAGGAACACCAGGTACATCCTCCAGGAATAACTTGGGAAAATCACAAACAATAGGAATGTCTCAGATTCGAGACTCACTCTTCCCATCAACCATACAAAACAGCATAAGCAGTTGAGATATACCTTTAATTTCATATTCATCGGCTTTTTGTTTAGGAAAGATTACTTGCCGATTCCGACAGTCAACCAGGACTTTATTGGCTGATAGCTAATCCATACCGAGAACGATGTCAAGACCTCTCAAAGGTAGACATATTAAATTAGCAGTAAAATCCCTATCACCGAGAGTGAAAGATACGTTCTCACACATCATGGAAGTCCACAATTTTGCACCAGTCGGATTAGACACATTTAATGGCCGATTCATAGTAACAACAGGTAATCTCATTTGCATAACACAATCATTAGAAATAAACGAGTGAGTTGCACCCGAGTCAAACACCACGTCAAGAGTAGTATTTCCAAATAAACACTTACTTTGAACTAAGTCATGGGCTTGAGCAGCTTCTTCTACAGTGGTAGCATACACTCGGCCTGCCGTCGGCGTAATAGAACTCCCAGCCTGATCGTTCCTTGGTATCATAGAATTATTGCTGCGTTCCCCATTGCCTCTTCCTCCTCTGTTACCGTTTCCACGGCCTAGTCCTCTGAAGCCTCCACGGTTTACACTGGCATGTGATTCAGTTGTTTGAAGAAAAGGATAGTTAGGACGGACATGTCCTTTCTCGTTGCAGTGGTAACAAATAACGTCCTTATCTTTGTCACAGTTCCGAGCATAGTGACTACCCCTGCATCTATAGCATTTGATGTCTCTCGGTTTATTCACCAGTCGGCCACCAGCATTTCCCCGACCTCTAGATTTAGAGGAAGATTCTCCTCTCATAGTCTTTCCTTGCTTTTTAAAGCTGATTGGTGGTAACCTTGAAGAACTATCCGACTTGCTACTCGAGCCAGTTGAAGCTTTATCATCCTCCTCATATATTCTACATTTATTAACAAGGATCGGAAAGCTTCTAATCTCCTGGTGTCAGAAAGCTTTCTTAATCTTTAGGTTCAAACCACTTTCAAATTTGATGCATTTCGAACCTTCTGTACCCGGCATCTGGAAAGGAGGATAGAACAGGCACAGCTCCTCAAACTTTCCTGCATACTCCTCAACGCTCATATTGCCCTGTCGGAGTTCCATGAATTCCAACTCCTTTTGACTCCTAACAGTATTTGGGAAATACTTTTCAAGGAAGCATTCCTTGAAATTTTCCCAATTCAGTTCAGTCTCCATGGCAACCAATCGGCTTTTTGCCATTCTCCACCAGTTTTCAGCTTCTTTCCGAAGCATGAAAACAGCATACTCCACCTTTTGTGCTTCAGAGCACTGCAAACTACCAAAGTTTCGTTCTAAATTCTGAATCCAAGCATAGTCTTGATCAGACTGAAATCCTCCATGGAATTCAGTCGGCTTTCTTTTCAAGAAACAATCAATGCTTTGATTGTTACTCGGCTGAGGCTGATTCTGCCTTTCTAAAATATCAGCCACACGCTGAAAGGCAGCAGCCATTGCGTCCATACCATGAGGGTCCATTCTTATCCTGAAATAATCATCATACTTTAGTAGCACTCATGGATATGAAAGCAATTTATTTATAGTTGATTCCCTTAACTACATTACACAACAACAGTGATATGGCTTCACTCGATCATAGCATCTAGTAGCTTAACCTTGGCCTTGGACTTTTCAGGTCTTGCTCTGATACCAAATATAACATCCTTAATTTTTAAATTAATTTTTAGTAAATCAAATAAATTTTTTTTTTGCAAATAATTTAAATTTCCCAATAAAGATCGGGTTCAGTCATTAAAATTACTGATTCCTCATCAAACCGACTGACCCATGGGAATGCAATTTAAACATAAATAGACTTTTCATAAACCATTTCATGATTAAAACAAAATTTGTATTAACAATATTATTGTCACAGTACAAAAGCCGACTTATCACTCAGTCGGTCTTTCACTTGGTAATTCACCCTCACACCGACTCAGCATCTGATCAATCTTTACTCGGCGAATTATTTCAAGACCGACTCTTCTCTCGTGTGGTTTTTCACTCGGCAATTATTTCCAAGACCGACCATCATCACTCAGTTTCCACTTGGCAAAATAATCCAGGCCGAGTCTTTTCTCTCTTTGTATCGTTCCACTCAGAAATGTCGTGCTTGGAAACATTTTACTTGAAAAGTTTCAATTCAAAGATACTCCACCGGGAACCATTTCACTCGGATTTCCTTATTCGAAAGTGTATCATTCAGACACTATTTTCTTAACTTAGAAATAATTTGCTTAATGATGTTTCTCTCGGAAACATCTTAATTCCATTCAGAGATAGGTTCCTTGGTCTTACTTTACTCGGTATTGTGACGCCCCAAATAATTTCCCGAATAAATTTTTCGCATTTTAAAAATTCATTTTTAAAATTTGTAATAAGTCATGTAAAAGTTGATAAACGCAGAATATTATCATACATACTAGTCGTGAATAATTAAAGTCATGAAATATTTATATAGCGGAAACGATTTAGATAAATACAGTACATGAAACATTACATTATTACAACCCATCAAATTAAATAAAGTCAAATTCCAAGCAATAATTCACATAAACTTCATTCATGACATCACTCTTCATTCTGTGTAGCATTCACTGTAAAAATTAATGTAAGAGTGAGACGAAATATAGAATAAATATAAAATAAATAAAATTGCACAAACACAACCAACAAGGCATAATGATATGATGAATATGCCAAACAAGTTCATTTATATTTAATAAGTCTTTAATTAGTCAAATAATGTCATGCTGGATCCATTTGATTTGGTGGGAATACTACAGTAAGAAGTCTCATAGAGACACAAGTAGGACTTAGCATAACCATGAATCCCTACACTTCATGGCTCATAACAAAATAAGTATACCAGTAGGAATTTACACAACCATGGATCCCTACACCCCCATGGTTCTTGTGAAAATAAATATACCAGTAGGAATTTGCACAACCATGGATCCCTACACTCCCATGGTTCTTGTGAAAATAAATATACCAGTAGGAATTTGCACAACCATGGATCCCTACACTTCCATGGTTCTTGTGAAAATAAATATACCAGTAGGAATTTGCACAACTATGGATCCCTACACTCCCATGATTCTTGTGAAAATAGGGCTTAAACTCATCATAGAGTAGCCCCCCACCAGGGTAGGCAATCATGGAACCCCTAAATTCCATGGTGCGTCCAAATGGTTATGATGCATGAATGCCTTTAATTCTCTTTATCATTTAACATACCATGATATCAACATTTCCAAAACCACTTGGAAAATCACAAGTCCTCAAAGGACACATCACATATAAAAATTTTCAAATCATGGATTTACTGTTTCAACCACATGTATCAATATCTGCAAGGCATTCATGTGTATATATATATATATATATATATATATATATATATATATATATATATCAATTTAGTCATTCATAATTATTCACCACCAAAGTATACAAACTGTATGATACTCATTAGACACTCAACATCATCCATAACAATTCATAGTCACTCAAGAATTCAATAATAAATTGTTACCCATAGGGAAAATATCATTTTCATCCATAATAACCATTATAAGTAAATTTCAGCATTTCCAACAGCGACATACGTTAGTAAAACAACCATAACATGAGCAAATCAAAACCTTTTCAAGTGATTCCACTTTCTATAGTTCAATAATAAAATTATCTACAACTTTCATGTAGACCATAAATCCAAATTCCAAATAGAAACACCAATTATCCACAGAATACAAAACTGCCTCAAAGAGAGTTTTCAAAACGTACATATGATAGTATTTTCAACGTTTTTGGAGTTACAAAAATAATTTTGGCATGGTACCAGTTCTAAATTACTCCTAACACAAATATATACAACTTTCATGAAGATCATAATTTCAAATTCCAAACAGAAACACCACCTATCCACATAATACAAAACTGCCTCAAAGAGAGTTTTCAAAACATACATATGTTAGTATTTTCAACGTTTCTGGAGTTACAAAACTAATTTTGGCATGGGATCAGTTCTAAATTACTCCTAACACAAATATATACAACTTTCATGAAGACCATAATTTCAAATTCCAAACAGAGACACCACTTATCCACAGAATACAAAACTGCCTCAAAGAGAGTTTTCAAAACATACATATGTTAGTATTTTCAACGTTTCTAGAGCTACAAAAATAATTTTTGCATGGGACCAGTTTTAAATTACTCCTAACACAAATATCTATAACTTTCATGAAGACACTGATCACTAATTCTCACCACAAAATTCCCAGTTTTAAAAATAAAATTCATATTTCAGATTAACAGAATTACAGCTTGTACATACTTCAATATTTTAGGCATAACTTGAGGTAAAAAAATCCTTTTGACTTGAAACAACTTTCTATAGACTCATAACATAAATATCTACAACTTTCATGAAGACATCAAAGTCTAAAAACATATGTATAATTCCCAGAATATTCATATATGCACAAAACATTAGATAAGTATTTCAATCGGACATGCTGTAGTATTTTGATCATAACTCATGCTTATACATATCCAATTCAGTCAGTTCAGGTCTTAAAATTCACATAACAAGAAGATCTACAACTTTGATAAAGCACCAATCACTAATTCTCACCACAAAATTCCCAGTTTTAAAAATAAAATTCGTATCTCAAGTTAACAGATTTACAGCTTGAACATACTTCAGTATTTTAGGTATAACTCGAGCTACAAAAATCATTTTGACTTGAAACCACTTTCTACAGATCCATAACACAAATATCTACAACTTTCATGAAGATATAAAAGGCTGATTATGCATGTATAAGTCCCAGAATTGTAATATATACACAAAACATAGGATAAATATTCCACACGGACATGTTGTAGTATTTTGGCTATAACTTTTGCTATACATATTCAAATCAATCGGTTCAGGTCTCAAAATTCATATAACAAAAAGATCTACAACTTTCATGAAGAAGTTAGAATCAAATTCATACATTTTCAACTTCAAAACTGAGCCACAAGATACGAAAATAATACTAGAATCTTAGAAAAGCATACAATTCTACCATTTCATAATTATTCACAACCCTATCCCCTCTTACTTGGATTGAAGATAGTTGGCTGATTGAAAATGGTCTCCTTGCTATCCTAGCTTCAGATCAAAAGTGTATTGATGGAGAAGAGGAATTGAGAGTTTTAGAATCATTGTGTGATTATTTAATAATGCAAGGCAGTGGGAGACAACTTTCCATGAGTGGGTTTCTAGTGGGCTGTTAGTGGGAAATAAGGGTGGTTTAGATAAGAAAGTAGGCTCTATAATTGTCCATTTCTGCCGCCTGCCTAATGGAGTGGGTATGATTGAAGAAAAGTATATAAAAATATGCATAAAAGGACAAGATTGGAGTCAAACGTTAATCTGACACTGAATACCGACTGGAATTCCACTCGGTCAGCCTCTGAACCGACTGGAATTCTACCTAGTCAGCATATATGCCGACTGGAAATTGTCAGTATCGTGAAGAGTCCGAGTCCTCTCGCTCAAGCGGAATCCTCTCTCGCTTGAGCGAGTGCCACACATTACACTGGCAGAGGAGTTTCGCTCAAGCAAAAACCGACTCGCTTGAGCGAGTATGAGTTTCGCTCAAGCGAATATCGACTTGCTTGAGCGAGACACACAAGCCTCACTTAAGCGAAATCCAACCAGAGGTCGTTATTCCCCAAAACCCACTCGGTTTCACTCAACAAATTAATCCAAACCGACTCCTCTTACTCAGTTTTCACTCGGCATAATTTATTCCCAACCGAGTCATCCTTCTCTGTTTTTCACTCGGTAATATATTCCAAAACCGAGTCAACTCTTTCACTCAGTCTTCAACACTCGGTTCCTCAGTTGTAAATTCATTTTCGAATCCGTGTCTTCACTCACACGGGTTCCACTCGGTAATTTCATTCCAAATCCGAGTCTCCACACACACACGGTTCCACTCGGTAAAACTTTTCAGAAACCGACTCTCCCCCATAGTTGTCTACTCACTCGGAATCTTATTCCAGGATTGACACATCACCTGGCCAGCTTTCACTTGACATCTCATTCCCAAGACTGACTTCTTTTCTTCTTCATTCACAAGAAGTTATTCCTGTGCACATCTGGACAATCATACACCGTGTGTGACTAGTCGGAAACCTACCACTCGGAAATACATTTTCCTCTGTACTTCACTCGAAAATGAAGGCACTCAGTGAACTTTCATTCAGAATTGCAACGTCTGACTATGATTGACTCAGAACGAGTCATTCAGAAGCATTTGACTCGGAAACGAGTCTTTGGAAAATCCTTGACTCGGAAATGAGTCTTTCTGGGGTGTTTGACTCTGCAGTGAGTCACTCCAAGGTGAGTCACTCGGATCTTTTTACCCTGAAGAGGTTCTATCAAACCCTCTTCACTCAGAAATGCCTCTGAGACAGGGATTCCACTCGAAAGAAGCCCTCTTGGCCATGTCCCACTCGGAAAACACAACCTTCACTTGGAATTTCTCTTGTTCACTCGGAAGTCTCAACCTTTACTCGGATTTTTAACCTTCACTCGGAAACAGATCTTTTATTCACCTGGAAGGTCTTATTTCTGACCTGTTTCACTCGGAATTTCACTCGAAAATTCACCACATCATGAAATTATTTTTCTAAGGTTCCCACTTGAGTGAAATTTCGTCCAAAATATTACTTGCTCCCATTCATTCGTCACGCTCGATCGAGGCACGACAATATCTGTCACTCGCTTGAGTGAGTACTGACCAATCATCATACTTCACATTCTCGCTCAAGCGACTCACCCACGCTTGAGCGAAAAGTGTCCAGTGGCAATATCTTCTCTAGCTCGCTCAAGCACGGCCACACCCGCTTGAGCGAGATTCGTCCAGTATCTTCCCAGATTGCTTAACATGCTTCTCGCTTGAGCGGAAGTCTCACTCGCCTGTGCGAAATTGGTCTAGAAACCATTATACCGATACAGGGGATTCTCGCCTGAGCGAGATACCTTCTCGCTTGAGCGAGATTTCCAGAACATGAACAAAAACAAAATACTCACCGCTCAACATATGAAATCACATTAAGGCCAATTCACTCTCTTCCAACACATCATATACCACTCGTTCTAAGCATTCTCACTCGGAAATTGGATAATATTAATAATGACCTAAATTAAAAATAATTACACATGACATTGAAATTTTTGGGATGTTACAGGTATCGCATCATATTCACTTAGAATATCATATTTCAAACAACATTCACTCGGAATTTCATTCAGAATTTCTTTATTAATCCTTCATAAATGAATTTGCTAAATATTATAAAACTTGGGATGTTGCACGTTAATTTTTTTATTTTATTTTATTTTTTCATAATTATCCATAACTATACTATGGGTATTTTTATGACATAAATTTTATACTTAAAATTTTGTTATAAATCCTCATAATGTACTTAATAAAATAAATGTAACTTTTTAGTGAATTTCTTTTACTCTAAATATTTCAATTACTAAATATTTAACTACCCATTTTTATAAGTTCATTGGTTTATTTTTTTAACCAAATGATCTCTAGACTTTACGAAATTCTAAGTTTAAGCTCACAAGTACAAATCTAAACTCCCTATCAAGTTTCATAATTTTTTAATAACATTTCCTATATTGGTATAGACCCAAATGGCTCTATTTTGGACTATTTTTACTTATCTCTAAAAATATCCAAAATTTCCCATAAAATCTTATAAATTACAACAATCAATCAGTTCTAAAGAATCTTAAGCTAATTTTGTCAAAATTTTAAATTATAATTTTCTTTACAATTTTATCCTTTTATATATATAAAAAATAGTAAAACTATAGGATGTTACAAAGTACATATCTTTTTAGATGAAATCAATAATATTAAATAACATTAACTACTTTCCCTATGGTAATTATGTTTTACTTATATTTAAGAACGAAAGTAGTATTAAATAAATGACTTGTAATAAAACTTTAGTATCATCGAATTACTTAAACTTAATCGTCTTCATCCTTGGCCTTTAATTGTTAAAAGAAAAAAATATAATGAACTGATCTGGGCCGGGGTGCAACAGTCAACTTTGGGATAGTTCTTAATATGTGATTTCAAGTGTAAGTTTTACGTCAATTCAGTGGGATCCGGTATTATATCATTTATTTTAGTGGGAAATAAAGGTCTTAGAGTGATTTCTCATACCAAATCACCAGCCTTACACGTTATGGGGTGAAAGAGGTGTCACCTACAAGGACACTTTAACGCTCAAGTCAGTGAATATTCAAGGAAATATTAGAGCTTAAGCGTAAGTTTTAGAGAAAATGTTCTACCTTTGTTACGTTGATGCATGGGTATTTATACTTGGAGGTAGTGGAAGAGTCTTCTTTCTCACCAAGTTTCTCGTACACTGTGTCAGTACTTTGCTGATCCTTTACAAAAAGGCTGATACATGAAAAGGACATGTCCAAATGGCTCTACCTACCAAATAGTCACTTTGCAAGTTACTTGTTCAACACATTGATATATAGGTCAACTTTAATCTTCCGATATTAAGGGAATGACTCATATCGGAGTCATTTTTGGGACCTTTCTTGTAATACCGACACACCAGTGTTGTTACACTAAATTATGGGGGATGTCAGTCCTGAATGACGGACACGAACTGTAGTGGAATTAACGTATTGCTCATAGGTCGGTATCAAGACCAGATCATATCCAAATCAAGAAATATAATTAATTTATCTTACATATCCATTTTTTTCTCTCATTCATTTATTAAATTACATTATTTTTTTTATTCAATATACTTCTCTATGGGTATTATTAAGAAAAAAGCAATTATTCATGTTTTATATAACATCCGTAATTTTTAAATTAATTTTTAGTAAATCAAATAATTTTTTTTTGCAAATAATTTAAATTTCCCAATAGAGATCGGGTTCAGTCATTAAAATTACCGATTTCTCATCAAATCGACTGACCCATGGGAATGCAATTTAAACATAAATAGACTTTTCATAAACCATTTCATGATTAAAACAAAATTTGTATTGACAATATTATTGTCACAGTACAAAAGCTGACCGGCCATTACATGATACAAAAATTTTATCACTCGGTAATCAATATTTCACTCGGTAAACACAAGAGCCGGCCAAGGCTTCTACCCAGTTTACTATATACACTATGTATTACGCATACTAATACATAATGCTCCAGTCGGTCGAGTGACTTCAAATGCCATCACCGTGTCCTCTATCCACTGCAAAAATAATGAGTAGGGGGTGAGCATAAACATATCAAATAATAGTTATTGAATTGGATTTAAGGTCCAATTTATAATTATACACTTACCGCAACCCGAGTCATGCAACATAAATAGCATTTCCTACCGGTAATCAAAACATACACACCCAAAACTAGTGCATACCAATGCACAAACAAATGGATCCATAAGATTGTTAGTTTTGTATTGCAACACTGGCTCCCCGAGCCATAATTCAGCACTCGGCTGATTTGGCCGTTTTACAGGTACCAAACCGCTCTACGCCCCCAATGCAACACCGAGTACCACTCCCAGAGTGATAGCGGTCCTCTACTCGTATTACGGACCAAACCCCCGAGCCCTGCTCAAGAGGTTGCCTTGAGTCCCACCCAAGGTCTTTTATGAATATCACAACATATCTCATACTCATGCATCTCAAGCATATACGTAGATATTATGAAAAATTCCCATACTCATCATCAATCTCATATCACTGTCAATATCAATATCAGAAAGATGAATGGAACACACACACATATATATATATAAAAACGTAAAGCATTACACAAGTGGGGTATCAAAACACACGACACACATATATAACATAATAGTATCACCCCACATCCATTCATAAACTATTTATTTGAAATGGAATGCTCCCCCTACCTGGAATTAAGAGCTCTTGCAACACTTAAAGCTTTATCCAATTCACAGCTTGTGAATTTCGACTGGAATCTCAGCTTTGTGCTAATCCAGTGTTTTCTTTATAAAAGAAGAAATGAAGACTGATTCCTTCTTCGCTAATGGCTTTTTCAGCAGTATTTGGAAGAGGATGATTACAGATGATATCTTTTCTTTCAAAGGTTTTTCTAAACTCCTCTAACAGTGGAAATTGGTATTTATATCATTCATGCAAAGAGACGTGAATGACTAAAAGGTATCTGTTGTACTTTTCTTCAAATGCTGAATAAGGAGTAAGCATTTAATGAAAAGGGACAGCACATTAGAGAGGGTCCCATACTTAGAGAAATATCAGAAAAGACTTTACTAGAAGGTAGAAGAACAGGTTGACGTGGAAATCATCAGACCTAATTCTCGCTTGAGCGGATCTCTCTCGCTCGAGTGAGAACTCTGCTCGAGTGAGAACTGTCCAGTAACCATTTTCCATGTTTTCGCTCGAGCGAGGCTCCCTCCTAAAAGCCACTCGCTCGGGCGAGAAATATCCAGTAACGAATTTCATACTTACTCGCTTGAGCGAGGTATCCACTCGCTTAAGTGAAACCTGACCCAACACTCGGTTTTGCACTTGGGAAAGTCATTCCAGAACCGATTCCTCTTATTCAGTCCTTCACTCAGCAACTTACATTAAAGCTGACTTATCACTCAGTCGGTCTTTCACTCGGTAATTCACCCTTACACCGACTCAGTATCTGATCAATCTTCTCTCGTGTGGTTTTTCACTCGGCAATTATTTCCAAGACCGACCATCATCACTCGGTTTCCACTCGGCAAAATAATCCAGGCCGAGTCTTTTCTCTCTCTGTATCATTCCACTCAGAAATGTCGTGCTTGAAAATATTTTACTTGAAAAGTTTAAATTCAAAGATACTCCACCCGGAACCGTTTCACTCGGATTTCCTTATTCGAAAGTGTCTAATTCGGACACTATTTTCTTAACTTAGAAATAATTTGCTTAATGATGTTTCTCTCGGAAACATCTTAATTCCATTCGGAGATAGGTTCCTTGGTCTTACTTCACTCGGTATCGCATCATATTCACTCGGAATATCATATTTCAAACAACATTCACTAGGAATTTCATTCAGAATTTCTTTATTAATCCTTCATAAATGAATTTGCTAAATATTACAAAACTTGGGATGTTACATTTTAGAACTCAATATGGACCATTAAATAATATTTATTTTATCTCTTTAAACATCTAAATAGAAATCATTACATTTACAACAGATTTTCCCATAGATTAACAATAGTTTTAACACATACCACTAAATTTGTCGTTGGGATTTTTTACACAGTTTTAAGTAACCACCAGAAGTACCACCACTAACTAGATGTAGGTTAAAAACCACCACAAAAATCTGAAGTTAAATAAAAAATTTAAAAGTAAATACAAATTCTAAATAAAAACAATAAATTTAAATAAGAAACAACATTAATATTTACATATTCATTTGAAAAAAATATTCTTTCCAATGTAATCATGACCTAAAATTTTTTATTCTTCAAATTAAACTTATGAAAATTATATTAAAAAAACTTATCAAACAAACGATCTTGCTTACTGGGAAATTTCATCAGTCGCGCCTATGTCCATTGCCTTCATGTTTGATTAACTTCTACAAATAAAACAACTAATAAAGTAACAAGAAACAAATTCATTTTTATAATTCACTGATGCCCTAACAATTGCAAGAGGATCCATAGATAACCAAATAATCAGAGATGCATTTTCTACCCACTAAGTATCTTATAATAATACAAATAATAACCATAATAATAAGAAATAATAATAATATTATTATTATTGAACTATCTGGATTGGGGATAGTACTTTCACTGTCAGTGTCAGTTTCAATTCTCTCATATCACTACCATAGAAAAAGGGTTATTACTCTATTACTGCGGTTTTAATTACCTATTACTGTAGTTATTTCCCCATATTGTGGTTCTTGGTATATTACTCTTTTTTTTAAAGCAATAAGATGATGTGCTATAATAACCTTATTTTGGGCTAGTGTATATTACACTAGTTTAGTGGGAATCCAGTATTATCTCTCCCAGTAAGGAGTCGGGAGTGTCTATGTTTGATCTCTGGTTATCACATCGATCTCACGCATTGAGGGAAGAAAGAGGATATCACATATGCAAGGACACTCCAAAGCTCAAGTCAGTTTAGGTACTTAATATAAGAGTTTAAGCATAAGTTAGTGAATATAACGTACCTTGGTGGGTCTTAAATGAGGAGTATTTATAGAGATAGGTGACAATTGAGTCCTATATGGCATTGTGTCAGTACGACCCCAATAATCATGGGAAAAGTTCATGCTTATACAAATATTCCTGAGAGCCTTTTGTAGATAAGTTACTGTTATGCCCCTAGTAGATCTACCAGACTCGTCATGATACCAATCTATAAGGACTCCAGTCATGAGATAAATTCTCTGTCAAGGTCATCTAGTATTATTATGTGTTTCATGTGGTTGCGTCTTTATGATTTTGGACACGATCCAGTGTTGAAGTCTTTGGGCCGATATATGGACCGGATCATTCCACTAGCCTATTGAATTGACCCAGAGGTTGCTATAATTTAGAAATAGCCTTAAGCGAATGACGTTATTTATGGGTCCATTCATCTTGAGAGTATTATAGTACTTCAGGAAAATTTGGAGGTGGAGATTTGGGTCCTCAGAAGCTATTCCTCCAAATTGGTTTTGTTAGACCATGGATAACATGGAAGATTTTAGTTCAAATTTATTGGCCTCCACAACTGGTCTTAAAATGCTTGACCCTCTTCCATTGGGTTTGGGGGTAACAAAATCTATCAATGCCCTATTATCATGGGCAGCCATTAGTTCAGGATTCGATTGTCTTTGTTGCCTTCTTAATTGTCAAAGGGTGCGTTCAATCTTGGGATCAAAGCCTAGATCGAGAGTTGCACCTTGTCTCATTCGCATAAATAAGAAAGGATCCTACAAAGAAGTAAACAAAAAAGATCAAGCGCACTTCTAAATAAGCAATTGTATTATAAATAAATAAATAAGTAAATGAAAATATACAAGAAAAATAAAAGTATGATCTAACTAAATCTCAATGCAACCAATATTAGGGGAAACATAGTCCCCAACAACGGCACTAAAACTTGATACTACAAGTGTACGAGTTTTATCGCGTAGTAAAAGAATTAATATCCATGAGGACCGTGTTCCAAGTACCGATATGTTGAGATTTTGTTATCCAGACAACAAAGGAAGGTTTTTAAATTACATAAAATTCAAAGTAAATTTAAATTAGCAAGTGAACTTTTTAAAACTAAGGATTGTCATAGGAATCAAGTATTTCTTGGGATTTCAAAGGGATAAAACGTAACTCATACCATGATTTTCCTTATTAACAACGATCAAATTAAGTCTTTAAAGACAGATTCTCTTAAGCTAATTAACATTTTCCTCTCGATCATGTATTAACGTATTTAACTAACAGAGAACCACGTTCAATCCTAAGCTAAAACCATTATTGATTCATGAAAATCCATTTTTAAGTTAATTCCTTAAAAGGTTTATATTACTCTCATTATATAACCTTAGGTTCAATTAATTCTAATCATTTATGATCACCTAAGATTACCTCTAATTCATAAGGTGCAATAAGTAAAAAATAAATTGAATAAAAGATAGAAATTAATTAATTTAGGAAATCAAAGTAAAATCATACATAAAGCTATCACAACTCCTCCATCACAAGAAAATGGGGTTTAGTTACTCGTAGAACAAAGATACCCAAAACTAGAATTCAAGAAAGGTATAAAAACAAACAACATTACACTAAGAATTACAAATTTTATCAAATAAGAATTGCTTGCATGATCTTCAATTAATCCTTGTTCTTTAGCATTTTTCTCCTTCCTCTCTTCCACGTTCCTCTCTTCACAGCCGTCAAAAAGTTTTAAAAAAGGTAGGAATGGCTCCAAGGAGCTAGAACTACAAAATTTAGACTTCTGCACAGCCTAAACCACGACCATGGTGGGAAACACAGTCAGGCTGTGGTTCTCTCTAAAAGGCTCAAAATTATCTAAGTGTTTCCTGCCATAGTTGTGGTTTTCTTTAGGTGATTTTATCTTCTTATTTTGAGTCCTTGCTTCATGTCATCCTCTCCTAAAGCCTCAAACTTATCTTATCTTTAATTGGTCCAATACAATGCAAAACCTATGAAACAAGAATATCCAAGCAGCATATGCGAAAAGGAAACATATAACATAGGGAGAAGAGAAAAATACAATGCATATGCTCTAAAAACCTAAGGAAATGACCCTAAGTAATGTACTTTAAAACACCCATCATCCATTCTTTGCCATTAAACAGAGGCCATAACAAAATATTGTCTGATATTTAAAATATAGAGCTAAAGACCATATAGAAGTAAAAGTTAAGAATAATATAAATTTAAAATTCATAAAGCATCAGAAACATCGTCGTGGTTAATTGGCTTACCTTGTCTAAGATGGTGCACATCTATTAACTGTTGGGATTAAAATTTTGAATTTGGAAATGTAATGCTTGAAGCACGAGTGCTAGTAGACATGCAGAGCTCGATTTGGACTATGACAAATAACCCAACATTAGATACATTAGATCCAATGCTGGACTAGAGGACATATGATCCGAACCAGGTACATCGATGCACTCGCACCTGGCTCAGTATGTCTACCCTGAATGGAGACCCATGAGAGAGATCAAAGGCCCATACATCAAAACCTCCATACACTATAAACATCAAGGTACATACCCTTCAACTTCAGTAGATAGGTGTCGATCCAAGGTGTTACGTCACATATACACCCTAATAAACCTTAAAAGGCTATTAATAGGGTCATGATTACTTCTAACAACCCTAAGCCATAAATACCTCCAGCATTTATTAACCAAGTTCTTAACCCTCAGCTACTTGCATTAATAGCTCCAATGTCACCACCATCACATTGACTTAGGCATCAAAAAAGTCTCAAAAGATCTACCCTTTTGATCCCTTAATTTTTTTTTTTACAGATACAATAGTTGACTTCAACACTACACACTGGATCTCAAAGTTACACAACAAAAATCATTACCAATTAAGTGTAATTAAAAGCTTAGTTTTGCTAATGTTCCTTTTTTCATCTCATCTTTTTGGATTATTTCATTTCATGTATATATATATATACACACACTACAGAATGATGTCTTCTATTATACCCATTAAGGCATACTAAATTGACGGCAAAGAATAATTTAAGGGACTAAATTAAAAGAAAATCAAAAGACAGAATGAACCTAAAAAAATAATAATAGAACAAGATGAAACAAGTTAGAAGAAGAAATCTAAAATATTTATTCTGAAAATCTATAGCTGATGTTGGTAAGACTTTATTTTTTAAGTTTTATCTTACTAGTTAAAACCACATATATATAGATTCAAGAAATTTGTCCAAAATGTTGTTTTAACACTTTCCGCGCATTATTGGATATTTTAACCCCCATTATTATATAATCGGTTAAGTGGTGACAGGTTTAGATACTTTACCTAAGATAATAGGTTTAAATCTCATTGATTTCACTTGTAGATGAATTTTTTTATAATTTTATCCTGTTATAATATACTTTAACTAAATTCATAAAATATGAGTTGTATACACTCATTTTCTCTTTCTTCATATCTATCCCTTTTTTTAAAAATTATTCATCCTATTTTCACTGTATACATATAAAAGAAATAGAGATTAAAGACAATACCCTGATTTTGAGAATGGATCAAATCGGTTGGTGCCACTAATAAGGGAACAGATCTGGATAAGTATACAAAAATTGGACAAATTTAAGATTGGTCTAAACTGATACAAAAATCAGTATTAATTACCGGTCTATTTAAAATTCATTTTTTTCATTTTTTTATTTTTAAAAAATGAAGTATAAAATATTTTTATATATTTAAAAGGATCTTATAAAATATTCATATACAAGTTATTTTATTATTTTTAATTATTATGATTTTTTTTATATATAATGGATCACGAGTCCGTTTTTAAAATGTTGGATAATAACCCATAATATTTGATATCTGACTGAAACCTTGATAATATATATTTGTATCAAACAAAACAAAACATTGGATGATATACATGTTTTGTTTTATTTTATTTCGGTTTATTACTCGTAATTTTTGATATTTTGAGTACGGCATTTGTAATATTTTAATGTTAACTTTGCATAAATTTAGTTTTTTAACTTTTAAAATTGTTTGGTTTTGGTTTTTTCGACAAGCATATTAACGAAAATTTGACATGATAATAATGTCATGAAAATGAATACTTTTAAAGTTTTTCAAAAATTAAGAGAAACAAAAATCATACTCATTTAAAAGTTATGGGATTAATGCATTAAAAATTGTGGGATTACATTCACGAAACTAATAAGTAAATATTTAATTAAACATAAAATTAAATTCAAGGGCTAATCATCCTAAATCAGGTCATAATATATGGTTTGATCTTTACGTATTGCGAAACTTTAGAACTGTTCTTTTGATAAAGTTAAAAGGACAAAGAGATGTTTTACGAGTTTGAGTAAGAAGATCAAAATAATAATTATATTTACATACCATCAATTAGATATCATTTAATATTACGCATTAACTTTTTTATATTTATAAGTTATCGCATTTTATATTTCTTCTTATAATTTATATTTTATGTAAAAAGGATTTTCTTAAATAGGTTTCAAAACACATGTTAAAAATATTTTTAAAAAATATGTAAGATTTAACTTAAAAATAAAAGGAAAATATATTTTTTAAGAACTTTTTAACATGTATCTAAGACCCACCTTAATTATGATTTTTTTAGGGTGTAACTTACCTTGCATGTTGAAGATAGGCGTAAAAACTTCTTCACATTCTCCATGGTGCAGCCGGCATCTATCCCTTTCTGCAACCAAATGACCGTGTGCTTTGGCTGACCAGTATCCTAATTGCTGACGTGGTGACAAACGTGGCCCCACATGTCGGCCATAATGTCCCTTCCTGCGTGTTTTGTGTGACCCCACGTGTCTGCTAAATAAGCTGCAATTAATTAAACATAACAATCTTTTGTCTCGCCGATCCCCATTAACTCCCTATGCGTCCCTCCAAAGTACTGTTTGCTCCCGCTTACCATGACGTCCTCTCTCACATGCTCCACACTCCAAATTTCTTTTCACTTCTTATACCTTCACTCTATAAATACCCATCTCATTTCGCTACCTTTCTTCATCCAACAATTCACTTCTTTCTTCGCTTAATTTCCCTCTTCTTTTCTTAATTTCTCAGTTTGCTAGCTAGCAAATCCAACTTTACCCTAAACTTAATTGTGAGAACTAATCCAGCATGGCTATTGGTGCTGAGTTATCCCCATCCCCTCTTGCACTTCCAGCTACTACTGATGATAAGAATGCAAACGCTTTGCAGTTCATTGAGAATATGACCCAAAATACTGACAATGTCCAAGAGAGAGTCCTTGATGAAATTCTGGAACAAAACTCCCAGACAGAATACCTAAAACGGTTTCACCTCAATGGAGCCACAGACCGTGATACTTTCAAGTCCAAGGTTCCTGTGGTTTCTTACGAGGATTTGAACTGTGATATCCAACGCATTGCTAATGGTGACCGATCTCCCATCTTCAGTGCTCATCCAATATCTGAGTTTCTCACTAGGTATATATATATATATATATATATATATATATATATATATATATATATATATATATATATATATATATATTGCGTAGTTTAAAAATGCACTAATAAAGAATAAACTTAGATGCGGTAGTACCATCCAACTTTATTGAGATAGATTTTTTATTGTAAATCAGAAAACGCGCCAAGTATTTGAATATGTAACTTCATTAATTTGATTTCACTTTATATATAAATGTTAACTAATGTGGCTACTGCGAAATTGCAGTTCTGGAACATCTGCAGGCGAAAGAAAATTGATGCCAACAATTCCTGAAGAGATGGACCGTCGTCAGTTACTTTACAGCCTTCTCATGCCAGTGATGAACCAGTATGATCCTGTTTTGATTTATCAATAATATGCAACTATGAGACTAGCTAATTTTTATTGTGTAAAACAAGTCTATATTAATTAATTTATTTATATAAACCCTTTTTTTCATTTTTGGTTTACGAAACGATATATACCAAATGTGTACTTAACATTTCTAATTCTCACACACATATAATATAGTGATTAATCCATATATGTCCACATTGTTGGCAGATATGTGCCTGATTTGGACAAGGGGAAGGGGCTCTATTTCCTGTTCATAAAAGCAGAGACGAAAACGCCAAGTGGGTTAGTGGCACGACCAGTGCTAACTAGCTATTACAAGAGCCAACAGTTCAAAAACAGACCATACGACCCATACAACGTGTACACAAGCCCAGACGAGGCAATCCTCTGCCCCGATTCCTTCCAAAGCATGTACACCCAAATGCTATGCGGCCTCATCATGCGCCACCAAGTCCTCCGTGTCGGAGCCGTCTTCGCCTCCGGCCTTCTCCGGGCCATCCGCTTCCTCCAGCTCAATTGGCAGCAATTAGCCCACGACATCTCCACCGGAACCCTAAGCCCCAAAATCACGCACACTCCATTAACAGAACGAATGGCCGAAATCTTGAAACCTGACCCTGAGCTCGCCAATTTCATCGCAAAAGAATGTTCTGGAGAAAACTGGGAAAGCATAATCACACGGATTTGGCCCAACACCAAGTACCTAGACGTCATTGTCACGGGTGCTATGGCACAGTACATTCCAACTCTTGATTATTACAGCGGTGGCTTACCTCTGGCGTGTACCATGTACGCTTCTTCAGAGTGCTATTTTGGGCTTAACCTAAGCCCAATTTGCAAGCCCGGTGAAGTTTCTTACACCATCATGCCAAACATGGGTTACTTCGAGTTCTTGCCTCACGATGATTCTTCTCCCTCTGCTGTGTCACGTGATTCGCCACCTCGCTTGGTCGACCTTGCTGACGTGGAAGTAGGTAAGTTCTACGAACTCGTCGTAACGGTTTACTCGGGTCTATGCCGTTACCGTGTGGGAGACATCCTCCAAGTCACGGGGTTCCACAACACGGCACCCAAATTCCGTTTCGTGAGGCGGAAGAACGTGCTGCTGAGCATCGACTCGGACAAAACGGACGAAGCGGAGCTTCAAAACGCCGTGGAAAACGCTTCCGTTCTGTTGAAGGAGTTCAACACGAGCGTGGTGGAGTACACGAGTTTCGCGGACACGAAATCCATCCCTGGGCATTACGTGATTTACTGGGAACTTTTGATGAAGGATTGTTCTAATGCTCCAACGAGTGAAGTTCTTGGACAGTGTTGTTTGAAAATGGAAGAGTCGTTGAACTCGGTTTATAGACAGGGAAGGGTTTCGGACCGTTCGATTGGGCCGTTGGAGATAAGAGTGGTGAGGAATGGAACGTTCGAAGAGCTTATGGATTACGCTATCTCGCGTGGCGCGTCGATTAACCAGTACAAGGTGCCAAGGTGCGTGAGCTTCACACCTATAACGGAATTGCTCGATTCTAGGGTGGAGTCCGTTCATTTTAGCCCCGCTGAACCACACTGGACCCCAGAACGTCGTCGTTGAAGGGTAATTCATAAGTAAAAGCAGCACGTGACTGTGCAATAATTGATAATAAACTGCACGTGTCTGTATCTGATCTGATGATGAATTGTGATGTTATCTTATGTGCCTTTCCATAGCGTTCTCTTTTTCCCCCCCTTTTTTTAGGTTGTATTCTATGCTTTTTCAATTTGTTGTCTGTGAAAATAAGCGTAGATGGCACCATGATGGAATTGTCGTAGACATGCTTGTTTATCCAATATGTGGAAAAACCATCATGTGCACACTTTTTAAGTCTTTATGTATATTTATACAATTATTATTCCTCTTTTTAATCTCTGTTATACTTTCGTTGAGAAAAAAAAGCGCAAGAAACACGTTTCTGTTTGGTCCATATCCTTTCGTAGGAAATTAATACTAACATTTTTTTAGTATTATCATATCGTTGAAGTTACTTATGTCTGGTCAACACTACAGGCTCCATGGGAGTGTCCATATGTGCACATGCTAACTGCTACATATACTGCCTGAGTCAATAGGTTTAGATTTCGCAATAAAGTATTTACAAAATGCATATGAACCGGAGTTTTAACAATAACATTACCACATCAATAATTATATTCATACAACTTAATTATAATAATTTCATCACCTCTTTTTCTTTTTATTTTATTATTCTTAATTATTATATCAACCATTTCCTATTTACAACCTTCATTCAAAAAAAAACGTTTTTTATAGCTATAAGATCAATTTTTTAATAATTATTTTTTTATATAAAAAACACTTATAAATAAATAATTTTTTTAAAAATTACTTAATTTTAAGTTTAAGCAAACCAGTAGTTATTTTATCCTTCATTCCCGTGACGAATATGATTATTTTAGATTAACATCTTTGACTCTTTTTACTCCACATCTAACTAAAGAAGGGAAACATGAATTGAAATAGATAGTGTTCCTTAATTGGAAGACGCTTAAACGATGAACGCATGAGCGTCAAAGCTTAAATATTGTGCCAAATGTTTGAAACTCCTAATCCTACATGTAAGTTATAAACGCAACAGTAAAACTGTGGAAACAGAGTTTTGCTTTAAATATAGAAATGAAAAATTATTGAAAAAAGAAAACAATGTATATAGAAAAAATATTCTTTTATATGAGAATGATAACAATAAATTTAAATTGTTTTATCTTATTGTTATTATGGATGTCGATGTTAGAATATATGAATCATGTAAGTTCTTTAAAAAGTCGTGACTTTTTAATTGATAATGTAATTTTAAAAAAAAATTAATCATAATTATTCATATATGATTATATGATATAAGTTTGTTGTTTTCATTTTCACCTAAGCGAACTTTTCTCATAAGATACATTGTATATGTATAAAGAAAAGGTTTCATTATAAACGGATGTATTTTAGATACCATAGGATTAAGAATAACAGAAAAATAGAAAAATAGTATTGTTCCATTTTACAATACTCGGTTTTAAAAGTTAGGGGATACAAAGTATGTGATCCTCCCGTCTTTGATTATTATGATTGTAGGATATATTACTATAATATATATATATATATATATATATATATATATATATATATATATATGAACACATTTCTTTTAGAGTTTTAATTGATTAAAATGGACATTTCTTTAAAATTCAAAATATGAGTAAATATGGTTTTCTGTACATGTTTTAAGAGTTTAATTTAGGGGCATTTTTTTATGTAAAAGTTTTTATATTGTCTACTAATTATTAGAAATCATATAGGATGTGATTTTTATTACAATTATCACACAAGTCAATAATTTTTATTTATATGATAAATTATGAATGATAATTATATATTTGCACCAAGATTTAAGTTAGTTCCCTATTTTATTCTGATAAAATTAATAACACTTTCATACATTACCAAATTTTCTGAAATCAGGGAACAAATTGAGAGGGGAATAAATAAGTGGCATGACCTTTAGTGACCCATCACTTATCTGGTCGCTAAATTAGCAGGAGAAAATCAAAATGAATTGCGCCGCTTTAAAAATTTTGCTATGCCGCACTATATATCGATCACTAATGAAAACATGAAAAAACAAAAATAACTAACCCACTAAATGATCTCAATCTACAAAATACATAGTTCTGCCACAAATGAAAAATTAACAACCACATTGTATGTATTGGTCACTAAATGATTTTATAAACATAACAAACCCACTTTTTAGCCACTGTGACATGTGATAGTAATCTTTATCTGAAAAAATATTATGTGTGTTTGGTATGTAGTTAAGAAAATAAAGTTATGAAAATGAAAAAAATCTAAAGATTAATATTTATTCTTCACATCGTTCGAGATAGTTAAAATTTTGTTTGACTATAGGATTTTTTTTTTGTTAAACTTATTTGACCAATCTCAACAGATAACCAAATATCCTCTTTAGATGGTAGCTAAGTCAGTCACCAACAGAGAAAAATTAGTGGACAAACTTATATTTTGTCACTATTTTAAATATTCCTATAAATATATTTCTATTGAACTAGCTCAAGTTGATCACTAAATGATGCTAACTAATTAGTTAATTGTTTTCAAGTAGTGTCTTCTAGAAGAGAGATGGGAAATAATAGTATTGTTATTCATATGTTTTATAACACTCTTTTTATCCTTTCCATTGTATCAAGATAAACTTTATAAAATAAGAAAATATATTAAATTAAAGAAATAAAATAAATTTAAACTTCTCAAAATTTAAAATAAATTCAGACATCTCAACTTTTTAAAGAGTTGAAAAAATAAATTCATAAATAGATTTGAATTTACATGATATGTTATTAATTATCTGACTGTATGTAACTTAATTACTGCTTTAACCAAATGCATATTATAGAGGCTCTGAGTCACATGACACCCGTGACTCCAACTGTTATGTAGCATAGAAATCAATTGGATTGAAGAAGGTGTTGAGTTTGCAAGACACTCTAAAGACGTTTATATATGGCCTGTGATGTTCATCCTTAGGGAGTCATCATGCGCCCCAACAAGCATTTAGCACCATCGTCGCCCTAAATAGATTATGATTTTGTTATTTTCACCTTTTATTCGTTTCTTTAGGATTTTTTTATGCATTATTCATGTTATATTATTCACATAATATCTAGTTTTTAAAGTATTTGTTAATATTAAATATCCAAAATTGGATTACATGGATGCAATTTAGTTTTCTTATGTGAATATAATCATCAAAGAAGGATGTTCGTAGTCCGAACTAATTTAGTTTTTAAATATAATGTTGTGGTTTGATTTGGTTTAGTTAGAATATATGATCATATGATCTATTTGATCTGATCAAATAAGTTCGGATTGGATCGATTGTTTAGTTTTATAATAATTATATTTTTTGAAAAATCATGTGTACGACATATTCAATCCAATAAAATCAAGAATAATTATTTTAAAAATAAAATCACTATGGTAAAAAAAAATTAACATAATAAAAAAATCATCAATTATTACCTAGAGTTTTTTTTTAAGTCTTACTCTAAGTTTAAATCATGTATATAATTTAGTGAGGTAATTTAAATATAAGAGTAATATATTGAAGATTGATTCAATTGAATTTGGTTTGATTTTCGAGAGGTATATCTAAAATTTGAACCAAACTGCACACATAATACGATTTTTTAAGGTTTTGCTTTGATTGATTTTTAGTTATTTAAAGTCGATTAAGCGGTTTTATTTAATCTAAATTGGATAATAAAAAACCTTATGACCAAGTGTATACAAAAATATTTTAAAAAGGAATTGAAGTTACTGTGCCAACCATAACCAACTCTATGATGGTATCTAAGCTGGTTTGGGTCGGGGTGTAAGGGCTGGCCTCGGGATAGTTCTTAATAATATTTATAAGCTTATATTTTACATCAGTAGTGGGGAACTGGTATTATATCCTCTATTCCTGTGGGGAAATAAAGGTCTTGGAATGATTCCTCGTACCAAACCACCAACCTTACGCGTTGGGGGCGCAAGGAGGTGTCACCTGCAATGACACTCTGACACTCAAGTCAGTGAATATTCATTAGGAATATCAGAGCTCAAGCGTAAGTTATAGAGAAAATATTCTACCTTTGTTACGTTGATGCATGAGTATTTATACTTGGAGGTAGTGAAAAAGCCTTCTTGCTTATGAAGTTTCTTGTATACTGTGTACGATCCTGATCCTTTGTAGAAAGATTGACACATGAAATGGACGTTTCTAAATAGGTCTACCTACAAATCAATCACTTTATAGGTTACTTGTTTAACATGCTGATGCATAGGTTAACTCTGACTTTGCGGTGTTGAGAGAAAGTCAGTTCAGGGACCTTACGCGTGATACTGGAAAGTCGGTGTTATAACACCAAGCTATGTGGGATACCAGTCTTGAATGAAAGATTATGGTCAAATTACCTTATTACCCATGGGTCGGTATTAGGATCGGATCAGTATCCTTTCATGGCTACATGAAACCAAAGTATGACTACCGAATTTTATAATTCACATATTGTAAATTGGACCAGATAAATAATACTCGGGTTTAACAAGGACCAAAAATTTTATCCCTGGGTTTTTTTAGCTAGTATTGATCCCTATAATTTTTTATATATATCTAACTAATTTATATGGGATATTTTGTGTTTAGTCATATTAAAATTTAAATATGTTACATGTTAAAATGACTATTAAAATTACATATTATCTTATCTATGTGATTTTAATATTTTCAATTGACTACTAACACGTGATTTTGATAGTTAAAATTAATACACAATTTCAGGTGGTTAAAAACCTCAATAATTTTATTTTTCTAACGATCTTGAGAGCAATTTAAACTTCTAGCAATTATATTTTTAGTCACCTGAATCATATGTTAATAGTCAGTTAAATATACATACCCATATGAAAGTGATATATGATTCTATTTATCATTTCAACACTTAACTAAGTTAACTTAACTAAAAATAAAATATTCAATATAAGTTTGATGTAAAATAAATAAATAAATAATTTGACTGGATTAAAAATCAAAGGAGCTTTATTAGAGAGAAAAAGGAAAAAATGTGCTACAGGGAGAAATTTCTGTTTTTTTTTTTTGGTGAATAAAATGGGAGAAATTTCTTGGGATAGGTCATACGATGCTGGGGCTTTTGGATCTTAAAGCTAGGCATTGACCCCAAAAAAGTTGCTATTCATGTCCTACATTATATAAAACTTGATTGGAGAGCTTTTATATATTGGGTGTGAATAAAATGGGAAATCCGTGTTAAACAAAGGGCTCACCTATTCATGTTGTTTTGTTTTATATTGAGCGTTGTTCTTTCCATTTGAAACAAAAATAATTCACAATTCGTTGTTAGGGTTACTAGATTATCTTAATTTTTAAATTGTATTACTAGTTTATTTTGCCAATGCTAAAATATATAATGAATTTTATTTCAATTACTGCTTGACATGTCCTTAAATCTCACTTTCAAATTCTATTATGTTTAATTTAAATTGATTTAAATATGTAATTACTTTAAATTTAATTAAATTGAGCCAATATGCTCATGCAAATAAGTTAGAAATTTTTTAATTAAATTAAATCCTTAAATTTATCATCAGAAAATTTATTTTAAAAATTCTAATTCTTCATGATGGTATTTCAAAAACCGGAAGTATTAAAATATAAACAAAGAAAGGAAAAATGGAAGGACTTTTGCAGAGTTTTTACCGTCGCGAATTTGCCAAAGGAAAGCCCATGTGCGCACGAGCCACAGACGACGAAGACACTTGCACGAACGTGGCCCACACACATTTGCCAGCTTCCTTCTTTGTCTTCTTCCCCGGTCCGTACTCTTTTACTTTATGCTTCCCATATAGTACACCACTCTTCCAAAATTTTAAGACTTCCATAGTTTAAAACATATGTTTTTTAATATATTTTTAACTATTCTAAAATTTTCACATTAGATTTAACCTTTTATAAAAATAATTTCTTTTTCACCCCTCAAATAATTAGATTGATTGGTTTTACTCATGACCTTTTATAAAAATAATTTCTTTTTCACCCTTCAAATAATTAGATTGATTGGTTTTACTCATGTTGCTAATTTTGTGTGAGCTGTTGTGGTAACGAACATTTTGTCATCTCAGTACTACTAAGTGCCACTTAAAATTTTTTAAGGTTTAAATATATTATAAGTCATTCTAAATTTTTGGGGTTAGAGATAACCTTTTAATAAAAATTACTAGTTTTAAGTCTTATTAAATTTCCCTTCTATAAAATAAGTCCATGTTGTTAATTTGTTATTGTTAACTAATTACTACTATCCAGAGAATAAGGAAAAAAAATTAGGGCTGGGAGAGTACATAAGGAAATGGTTGATAAGAGGAAAAGTGGGTCATGTTTTATTAGTGACCGAAGAGTAAGGATTCTGCACGACAAAAATGAAATGATTGATTAATTATTGATAGTTGGGTTGATGGATGACGTAACGAGAAGGGAAAATGAGAGAGGTAAGGGGTGTTATATCTCTTTCAGCAATTAACAGTGATAAGTTGATGACGGGGGTTTATTTTATAGATGGATAATTTTATAGGGTTTTAAAACTAACAATTTTTTTAAAAAAGGTATCTCTAACAATAAAACTTTAGGAGGATTTATGCTATATGATCCGGTCTCGATACCGGTACCAGGACAAGGACGTAATTTCATCCATCCTCATTGCGCTACCGACGCTGTATGTAACATCCCGGATATTTATAGAAAATTTTGTGAAGTGGAAATGTTAAAAATTGTTTTAAGAATTTATTAGATATTTTTTTAAGAATTATTGGTTTATTATGAAAGGTGTGATTAGCAGAAGAGAGGTTTAATTTAAATCTTTAAAGAAATTATAAGGAAAATAGAGAAATGACCGGTTGAAGAGGTTACCGGTTGGAAGTGACCGGTTGAGAAGGTAACCGGTTGCCATGAGTTTAAATAATGGTTTCCTTCTCTTTAATTATTTTGTGCAATCATTCACTCTCTTTCACGAGAATCTTCTTCTTCCTCATCTGTTACTTTTCTTCTTCTTCCTCCATTGTTGAGAGCTGAAAGCTTTGTAGGGAGGTCCCTTGTTGCATCAAACCTCGAGATAATTACATAGCTGTGACAGTGGTTTCAAGGCAAGTCCTTTGAACCGTTTGAAATTGTTACCTCATCCCTTTCGTTTCTTTTCTGGACCGAATGGTCATGCATGTGGGGGGTACTGTTCCGATCTCCACTTCTCTTGGCTGTGAGCCTCAAAGTGGCCCTTTAATCGGGTGAGTGGTGGTGTAACGTTGATGTGTTTCACGTTCCAAACCCGTAGGTGGTGGAATGAACACTGATGGAACGATTAACGAAGATGGTGCTGGAACGGAGGTGGAACGGTGCACCCAACAACTGTTGAAGCGTGGAACAGAGGTAAGGGGGTGTCCGGGTTATAGTTAATTGGAATAGGACATACTGTCTGAGTTGTAGAGACATTTGTAAACCAAGTAAGAAATAATGCTGGAAGAAAAGTATGTGAATGTGTATGAATGTATGTATGGATGTGCACACCGATCGGTTTAGGATCGTGTGTGTGTGTGTGAGTAAAGAAACATTTGATGTTGTTGCTGAATGAAATTTGAGACTGTATGAGTATGCATGTGTGTAAGCACCGATCAGTTTCTGATCATGTGTATGTGACTTGAGAAATAATTGATGCTGTGATATTTGAGATTATGCCGAATGAGTGGATATGAATATGTATGGATGCATGTATGTGGACACCGATTGGTTTCTGATCGTGTGTATGTGGCTTAAGCCGACTGAAATTTGAAATAACGGATGCTGTGACAATCGGTGTTTAATGAAAATGTGATGTCGGGCTTGACAAGCAGGTCGCCCAGTGGCAATATGATGAATGGGCTTGACAAGTCGGTCGCCCTGTGTTGTGAGCACATGCCAGTTTTTGGTAGTTGCATCTGTTGATTGTTGATAATATGAAATGATTGAGATGTGATTATGTGGTATGGGATGACCGACGGTATATGTTACCCTTGTTTTTGGCTTCAGTGGTCAAGCAGGACCTAGTTGAGCTACCCAGAGGTCTTTGACCCAGTGGTTGAGGGGGAGTCAAGCAGGACTCGGTGAACCAAGCAGGGTTCACGGGGTGTCAAGTAAGACCCCCAGCTGAAGGCCAATCCTTTAGTATCTGGATACTAGGAGTTGATTTTATGTGAGAGTCAGTTGTGACTTGTAATTTGATGAATTATTAGTCGTGGTGTATATTTGCCGAGTGCAGTTTGCTATACTTGCCGAGTGAAGTTTGTTATAATTGCCGAATAAGATTTTGATATGTTTGCTGAGAATAATTTGATGTATTGCTGAGTGCAATTGGTTTTAATTGCCGAATGAAAACTGGTTATAATTACTGAATGAGAATTGGAATATTTGCTGAGTATTTGACGTATTTGCCAAGTGTAAATATATATATTGCCAAGTGATTATTATGTTTTCCGAGTGGAAAGTTGTTATATTTGTCGAGCGGAAGCTATTTGCTGAATGTTGTTAAAATTGTAGAATGAGGACTGTTATATTGTTGAGAGAATTACTATAATGCAGAGTGTAAATGGATATATTACCGAGTGTAAGTAAATTGTCGAGTGTGAGTTTATTGCCGAGTATGAGTTAAAATGTCGAGTGAAATATGTAATTGAGGATAAAAGAATCAGACGGATTTTACATTTGTATTTTGTAATTTAAATTCCGTTCTAGATTAATTATGATGCTAAACACTCACCCTTGCTGTGGTTTTCAATTTTAGTAACCAGTGGCAGGGAGGAGATCGGAGCCATGGAGGTGCGCCAAGCGGAGGATTGATGCCAAGGCACCGATTGAAATTGAATGAATTATGTAATATATATATTTTGAGTTTTTCCAAGTGTTGATGTTACAGTGTTGCCTGTATGATGAAATAAATTCTTGACGTTAAATGATTGATGTTTATTTTATGAATAAATTTTGCATTGCTGTAGTAGAGTCGAATACCGGGTGAAGCTAGTCGAGTGGATTCTTTCTTATCCGAGCAAGGGGCTGATTGATTTGGTGCTCATTATGCTCAAGTGAATATTCTTCGTTTCTTTCTGAGTGAAGAATAACCGAGAGATCCACTTCCGAGTGGAAGGTTAGGATGTCTTCGAGTGAGCTGTGGTTGAGAGAATCTCTTCTGAGTGAAGAAAGATTAAGTACTCCCTGTGAAGTTTAGAGTACTTCCGAGTGAAGACTAGAGTAACTCCGAGTGAATGTGAGAAGGTTTCTGAGGGAGTTATGCCCGAGAGAGCCTTTTCCGAGTAAAGTAAGGATTGGGTGATTTCCGAGTGATGTCAGATCGAGGGAACCTTTGTTGAGTGAAGGTTAAGCCATGTCCGAGTAAGAGATACCCGAGTGCACTTATTTCCGAGTGAAATCCGACTTGTCGGCTCTCCTTGTAGGTCTGTTGTTCGCTTAAGTTTAAGAGCAGCACTCGCTCAAGCGAGTCGGCACTCGCTTAAGCGAATCAGGGGCTCGCTCAGGCGATTGACCCCTAACTCTGTTTTCCTTCTTTCGCGGTTTCTGAATAACTCTATTTTATTAATGGTTTCAGTTCCAAACAGTTTCAGTCGGTTATTACTATTTTAAGTATGATTTTATTATTCTGTATATATTTAATAAAAGTAATTATTATTTTATATTGAGACTGGGGGGATTTTTATTAAAAACGAAAAATCTATTGTGAAAAATGAGAAAATTGACGAGGGTCGTCACAGTTAGTATGAGAGCGGTTCTTTCTAGAGCCGAGTGGATGGGCGAACCGAGTGATTGTGTTTTGCATTTTATTGCATTGTATTTCTAGTTGTTTGTGCAACTTGGCATCAATCTCTTGGCACTCCAGTGGCGTTGTGTTTTATGTGAGGTAATTATCCGACTCCCTGGAAAAGTATTGTTTACTAATGGTGAAGTGTTTATTCATAATAGAATTATTTTATTGCTGGAAAACTAGTTTTGCTGAAGGAGATGGCTTCTTCTCAGAATTTTCTAAATTGATGAGTAGGACTGAATCAGGTCCCACTCTTGATGAATTCCTGAAAAGGAATTCCCCCTGCTTATAAAGAAGGACATGACTATGGTGGGGTGTATGTTTGGATAAGGAAAATCAGATAAGCTTCTGAGTATTTCGAGTGGTCGGAGGAGCATAAAGTACAGTTTATGACTTATCATTTGAAGGAGAGGCTAGGACACGATGGTCTCAGACTAAGGTACCAATGAAGACGACGAGTGAGTCGCTAGTGTGGGTGAATTTCCGAGAGTGGTTTCTTGTCAAGTACTTCTCGGATAATTAGAAAATTCGAAAGAAAATCGATCGGTTCTTTCGAGGCGGTAAGTCCTCCACTACGTCTTCTTTATCTTCTGGCCGGATTTCTATAGGCGGATCTGGTAGTCAGTCGGGTAGCCGAGCATGCTATGGTTATGGTTGGGCCATATTGTGAAAGACTGTCCGACTGGACAAATCGTTTGTTTCCAATGTGGACAACTGGGACGCCTTAGGCCCGATTGCCCACAGAGGCAGCAACCGAGTGGCCTGGTAACCGAGCCAACACTTTTAGGGCTCGGGTACTAATTTTCTGAGAGGAGGATAAATCCTGTGATGAAATAGGAATGGTAAGTGCGTTGATAGCTATGAGTTTGTTGGAATAATGGAGTTCGACGTTTCATAGAATGAAATAAATGGATGAATACTCTGACATGATTATTCTTAGGAAGGATGAATTTCCTATACGTTTCTACCGGGTCAGAATGACGATTGATATTAGTTGTTTATTCAGGTGTTGAGCGTACTTGATGGATAGTACGAAAATTCTTTAAGTAAAGGAATGAAACTATTGTAGTAAACTGTTCTGTATCGAGCTTAAGGAGCAAGTGATGGTATGCTTGTAATGACGAGCAACCAAAGATGTGGGAACATCAGTGGTATAAGTAAATAGAAGGGATTATAAAATAAATCAAAAAGGGAATGGATGAGTAATAGATGATGCAAGATAGCAACGTTGTAATAAAGGTAGCCGTCTAGGAGGGGTGAGCCTCCTGTAGTGATTCTGTAAAGTGGTTTAAATAAAAGTTGCCAGTATGTCATGTCCAAGTTGTTAGACGATTGATTAACGGATATTAAGAGAAATTCTGAGTAGGTAATGGAGGATGGTGTAATAATACCGAATAAGTTGAAGGTAATAGTCGATGGGTGGTTAGCAATAATTTTCAGTAAGATAACTGAGGCAAGAATTCACTCGGAATAATGAAGAAAATGTATTGTGGGAGTAATGGTCGAGTGAAGTGTATATATATATATATATATAGGATTGTTGTGTATATGATATGGAGAAGTAGTGAATGAAGGACATGAGACGAAGAGATTAAAAAGTAGTTGAATAAGAATGAAGAGAAGTTTTACTGAGTCGATTGGACTTTACACTGATATTAATGTTACATGGGAATCATAATGGCTGGCCATCGTGGATTCCTTTTAACATTAATTCATTGTGAAGATTGCCAATAGGCATAGGTGAATGGATTAAGATGAAAACAGCTTGCATGTTGATCGGTGATATGGATAGTTGGACTGTATACTCGACTTTCACTCGATTTAACTACGAAGTGTTGAACTCTTGAGACTGATCACCTCAGGGAGTTGCACTAGTGGTTGAGGTCGTGTGAAGTCGAGGAGACAGATGTGTTTTAGCCAATCTGGGGTGATCGGATTTAGAAAAGAGAGGTGTATGATTCGTATGTCTGAAGTCGTTAAATGATTAGAGATGAAGAATAAATAGAATTGAGATTTGGTAACTGACGAATAATGAGTATAGAGAAGTAAATATTATGATATGGTAGTCGGTATGAATTATTACTAGATTCTAGGGAGAAGAGATTACCTATGGTACACTGAGTGGAGAATTTCTGAGTAAATCATGTTGGAGACAAGACCTTTCGGGTGAAGAAAATCTGATTTCGAATGAGTACTCGGGCCAAGATATTTCTGAGTGGTGAATTCCTGAGTGGAATACCTCTAAGTGGAGTACGACACTTTCTGAGTGGGATGGTACCAATTAAGATATCTCGAGTGATTCTTTCTTTAGGAAAAGTACTTCTGGACAAAGAAAGAGGAACTTCGAATGAGTATATTTCTGAGTGAATAATTTCCAAGGGGAGTATGTATCCGAGTGGTGAATTCGTTTCATTCGTGCTCGGGTCTATAATCAGAGTTGCTGAGTCTTTGTTCGGTTCGAGTGATATTCTCAAGAAGTAATGTGGAAATTAACCGAAGGTAATGATGGAATTTGTAGATTCCAAGACCGAGTGGTAGTGCATGTAAAAGGGTTCTTTGAGCATTCATTACAGTGTTACCGGGTAAGAAAGGATTCTAGTGGTCGGGAATGAAGGAGGCAATAACTTGTAAGGTTGAACATTAGAGACCCCCTGGATTGCTACAACCATCGGAGATTCCGATTTGGAAGTGGGAGAGTATCCCCAAGGACTTTGTATTCGGGTTACTTCGTAACCAATCCGGGTGTAATGTGATCTGAGTGATGGCAGACCGATTGACCAAGAGTGCTTACTTCTTGGCCTTGATCCGAGAGAAAATGAAGAAGGTCCAAGACCGATAGAAACGTTTCTATGACAATCGGCATAGACCACTTGAGTTTCAGACGGGCGACTGAGTATTCCTGAAGGTTTCAGCCGAGTGATTCTATTAAATTGAAGGAAGACCTGACGGTGGAAGTTACATCGATCAGTATTGAGGAGTATCAGACCAAACGACTAAGAAACAAGGAAGTGCTATTAGTAAAGATGAAGTGGCAGAATTTGAATGGGGGAGCCTACACTTGGAAAATTGGAATCGGACATGAGGTGGGTATACCCCAATCTTTTCCAATAGGTGCGTTGATTTCGGGGACGAAATCTCTTTTTAGGGGGGTAGATGTAACATCCCAGATATTTATAGAAAATTTTGTGAAGTGGAAATGTTAAAAATTGTTTTAAGAATTTATTGGATATTTTTTTAAGAATTATTGGTTTATTATGAAAGGTGTGATTAGAAGAAGAGAGGTTTAATTTAAATCTTTAAAGAAATTATAAGGAAAATGGAGAAATGACCGGTTGAAGAGGTTACCGGTTGGAAGTGACCGGTTGAGAAGGTAACCGGTTGCCATGAGTTTAAATAATGGTTTCCTTCTCTTTCTTCAATTATTTTGTGCAATCATTCACTCTCTTTCACGAGAATCTTCTTCTTCCTCATCTGTTACTTTTCTTCTTCTTCCTCCATTGTTGAGAGCTGAAAGCTTTGTAGGGAGGTCCCTTGTTGCATCAAACCTCGAGATAATTACATAGCTGTGACAGTGGTTTCAAGGTAAGTCCTTTGAACTGTTTAAAATTGTACCTCATCCCTTTCGTTTCTTTTCTGGACCGAATGGTCATGCATGTGGGGGGTACTGTTCTGATCTCCACTTCTCTTGGTTGTGAGCCTCAAAGTGGCCCTTTAATCGGGTGAGTGGTGGTGTAACGTTGATGTGTTTCACGTTCCAAACCCGTAGGTGGTGGAACGAACACTGATGGAACGATTAACGAAGATGGTGCTGGAACGGAGGTGGAACGGTGCACCCAGCAACTGTTGAAGCGTGGAACAGAGGTAAGGGGGTGTCCGGGTTATAGTTAATTGGAATAAGACATACTGTCCGAGTTATTGAGACATTTGTAAACCAAGTAAGAAATAATGCTGGAAGAAAAATATGTGAATGTGTATGAATGTATGTATGGATGTGCACACCGATCGGTTTAGGATTGTGTGTGTATGTGTGAGTAAAGAAATATTTGATGTTGTTACTGAATGAAATTTGAGAATGTATGAGTATGCGTGTGTGTGAGCACCGATCAGTTTCTGATCATGTGTATGTGACTTGAGAAATAATTGATGCTGTGATATTTGAGATGATGTCGAATGAGTGTATATGAATATGTATGGATGCATGTATGTGGACACCGATCGGTTTCTGATCGTGTGTATGTGGCTTGAGCCGACTGAAATTTGAAATAACGGATGCTGTGACAATCGGTGTTTAATGGAAATGTGATGTCGGGCTTGACAAGCAGGTCGCCCAGTGGCAATATGATGAATGGGCTTGACAAGTCGGTCGCCCTGTGTTGTGAGCACATGCCAGTTTCTGGTAGTTACATCTGTTGATTGTTGATAATATGAAATGATTGAGATGTGATTATGTGGTATGAGATGGCCGACGTTATATGTTACCCTCGTTTTTGGCTTCAGTGGTCAAGCAAGACCCAGTTGAGCTACCCAGAGGTCTTTGACCCAGAGGTCTTTGACCCAGTGGTTGAGGGGGAGTCAAGCAGGACTCGGTGAACCAAGCAGGGTTCACGGGGTGTTAAGTAGGACCCCCAGCTGAAGGCCAATCCTTTAGTATCCAGATACTAGGAGTTGATTTTATGTGAGAGTCAGTTGTGCCTTGTAATTTGATGAATTATTAGTCGTAGGGTATATTTGCCGAGTGCAGTTTGCTATACTTGCCGAGTGAAGTTTGTTATAATTGCCAAATAAGATTTTGATATGTTTGCTAAGAATGATTTGATGTATTGCTGAGTGCAATTGGTTTTAATTGCCGAATGAAAATTGGTTATAATTACTGAATGAGAATTGGAATATTTGCTGAGTATTTGATGTATTTGCCGAGTGTAAATATATATATTGCCGAGTGATTGTTATGTTTTCTGAGTGGAAAGTTGTTATATTTGCCGAGCGGAAGCTATTTGCTGAATGTTGTTAAAATTGTAGAATGACGACTGTTATATTGCTGAGAGAATTACTATAATGCAGAGTATAAATGGATATATTGCCGAGTGTAAGTAAATTGTCGAGTGTGAGTGTATTGCCGAGTATGAGTTAAAATGTTGAGTGAAATGTGTAATTGAGGATAAAAGAATCAGACGGATTTTATATTTGTATTTTGTAATTTAAATTCTATTCTAGATTAATTATGATGCTAAACACTCACCCTTGTTGTGGTTTTCAATTTTAGTAACCAGTGGCAGGGAGGAGGTCGGAGCCATGGAGGTGCGTCAAGCGGAGGATTGATGCCAAGGCACCGATTGAAATTGAATGAATTATGTAATATATATATTTTTTGAGTTTTTCCGAGTGTTGATGTTACAGGGTTGCCTGTATGATGAAATAAATTCTTGATGTTAAATGATTGGTGTTTATTTTATGAATAAATTTTGCATTGCTGTAGCAGAGTCGAATACCGGGTGAAGCTAGCCGAGTGGATTCCTTCTTATCCGAGCAAGGGGCCGATTGATTTGGTGCTCATTATGCTCAAGTGAATATTCTTCGTTTCTCTCTAAGTGAAGAATAACCGAGAGATCCACTTCCGAGTGGAAGGTTAGGATGTCTTCGAGTGAGCTGTGGTTGAGAGAATATCTTCTAAGTGAAGAAAGATTAAGTACTCCCGTGTGAAGTTTAGAGTACTTCCGAGTGAAGACTAGAGTAACTCCGAGTGAAGGTGAGAAGGTTTCTGAGGGAGTTATGCCCGAGAGAGCCTTTTCCGAGTAAAGTAAGGATTGGGTGATTTCCGAGTGATGTCAGATCGAGGGAACCTTTGTTGAGTGAAGGTTAAGCCATGTCCGAGTAAGAGATACCCGAGTGCACCTATTTCCGAGTGAAATCCGACTTGTCGGCTCTCCTTGTAGGTCTGTTGTTCGCTCAAGTTTAAGAGCAGCACTCGCTCAAGCGAGTCGGCACTCGCTTAAGCGAATCAGGGGCTCGCTCAGGCGATTGACCCCTGACTCTGTTTTCCTTCTTTCGCTGTTTCTGAATAACTTTATTTTATTAATGCTTTCAGTTTCAAACGGTTTCAGTCGGTTATTACTATTTTAAGTATGATTTTATTATTTTGTATATATTTAATAAAAGTAATTATTATTTTATATTAAGACTGGGGGGATTTTTATTAAAAGTGAAAAATCTATTGAGAAAAATGAGAAAATTGACGAGGGTCGTCACACTGTAGGTATACTCCGGACTGTAAACCCCGTATCAGGCGTTTTTCCTATATCGATATATTTAGGTTAACACCTCACACACCGAAAAGCGTCCACATTACCCGACAGAAGGTACAAGGTACAGCTACCAGGGGACGTTCATAGGAGACGCGGCTCCTCTCGCGTCGCGTGTCAAAGTCGTATACTGTACAGTGTACTATTTATCCCCTGGCCCCTATAAATAGTCGAATCTCATACACAGAAAGGTTAGGTTGTTCCGATTCTCATATACTATTTTATTGCTCAAGTTTCCTGAACTTAGATCCATATATTGGTGGCTGCTTTGAGCGTCGGAGAATCTCTGCAGGTGACACCACCTTTCGCTTCCTCTCAACGTGAAACCTTGGTGTTGAGGATCTCCAAGACTTCAAGACCGGTATCTCCTACTGGGATATCGGATACCAATACCAGATACCCACTGTACCGGTGTAAAACTACACTTCATAGTTGACTCTTGTGACTGGTCCTACACCGGATTGTTGACCCCGACCAGACCAGTTCACTATATTTAATTCTTAGAAAATTCTAGGTGCATAACATATGGCAATGTTGAGGTGGTAAAACAATTTTCACATCAACAATTAACAATGAAAACTTAATGACAAAAGGGTGAAACCAAATAACCTAATTATATGAGGGGTTAAAGTCAAACATTTTTCTATAGGGGTTAAGTCTAATTTGAAAATTTTAAGAGGGTTAAAGTATATTAAAGCCTAAAATATATGTTTGGTCTTAATTTTTTTAGGTTTTGATCTAATGTTTTTTAGTTTTTTTTTCATTTTCCTTCCTTCATTTTGAAATGTTATCAATGTTCCTTTTAGATTGCCTATTAAAAGAATTCTGATTCAGGCTTCCATCAACAAATATGAGTTAAATAATTGTTTAACTATTTTTATTAAAATTTTAGAAAATATTAAATGATATTTTATAACTAGTTTGAAAAAGTATAAAGTTATTTTAGAAAATTTCTTTCTTTAACCCAAAGGAAATCCAATCCATTGTGGAGAATACGACGAGACTATGTTTCTGACCAACGGTAAATTTCAGATTTATTTAAATTAAATATTATTTTGTAAAATAAACTTATTCAAAGAATTTAAATTTTTATAATTCCTTATATCTAAAATTATAAGCAAATGACAAAATTAATTTAATTAAACTATACTTTATACTTTATTAGTACCTGTTTAAGTAACATTATCTTACGAGATGCTTTATGATTTTAAAGGTTATAATACCATGTTTTCCTAAGACTATTAAAAAGAGAAATTTTTACAAGTAGGTTTTAATATAGTTTTTTAAGTTAGAAAAATACATACATACTAAACGACATACTAAGGACAAAGGGATGCTAAGTCAAGAACCCCACTTGACACTCGACTAAACAAGTGAAAGATCAAACATTGTATTATGCATTCATGGCATATGATTGAACCTAGTACTAGAGCCCCAATGATAGGTACACTAGAGAACACGATCGTTCGATCCATGTTGTGGGGATCTTAGGAGTATAATTGGGTCGGGTACCTAACGGTTTGGAGTAGTGCCCAGAACTGGGATGTCCGTGGCAAACCCGTATACTTTAACTAAAGACGGGTGTTTCTGAAGCCATAACGAACCAGTTCCGTTTTATGTGATCATTTAGTAAAGATTTTTAGACTATGTCTCCGTTACCCATATATGTATATATTTTCGGGAACTTGGTGAGCTCTGGTCACTCTAAGTACACAATTACGTCGTATAATGGACTTATTGTGACGAGGTAATTGAAAGGGATATGAGTTATGAGCCCCAATTGCATCATGAAACACTAATGAAAGATAAAACATAAAACTTCTAACTTATGCATTAAATACCATTAACTAACTTGTTATGTGGATAGTAGTTGCCCAAGTTAGGTGTTTGATTAAATGGTAAATATTGGTATTAGCTACCCACTACATGAATACTCAGGGTTGGAAGTGTTGTACTCACCCCTCTAATTGTTGTATGTTTTATTTGTATTCTTCCTAGAAGAAAATCGTGGGAAATATAGACAAGGATTCGAGAAGTGAAGAAAAGGAACTGCTACGTGTAGTTTCGTGGAGACGTAGTGTGTGCGCCTGACATACCTAGTAAGAAGGAAACGATACCTATTTAGTTACGTTAATTAGTGGTTGTTAGGAGCTTGTGTGCCTTGACTTCTTTCAGAGTATATAATCTTTGATTGATTAAACCATGCTACTGTTTAGAAGAACTATTTCATGATACCAAATGTACAAAAAAAAAAAATCTCTTCTTGTTGTAGAATTTAAGTAATACCTTAGTTAATTAAGAAATCCTAAGTATAAGAATCATCCTAGTTAACCGAAGACGTTACACTAACATTCAGTTGAAAACATCATAACCATTTAAATATATTGACATGCAATTTATTTACTCATATCAACAATTAATAAAGTCAAGTTCAAAGTAGAGACAAAATCAAAATATTCAATGTAAGATGGATATAGAAGATAAAAAAAAATTATAGGGACTAACACTAAAAGATCCTTATTTATATGGACCAAAAACATATGTAAGCATAGTATTATTAAGGACTTAAAATAGAAGAATTCATTGAAAATATATTATTTTTTATCTTAATATATGACCATTTTAAGAGATTTCTTTAATCCTTAAATATAAAACTCATCAAAAATTTTACAGCATTCATTATTTCATTACCAAAATGCCCTTAGTCCAAAAAATAATTTTTTTATAAATGGAGGGGTGGAATATAAAAAATAATAAATATAGTACATCAGAAAAGGATAATCTTTCTATTGATAATTGACGAAGTTGAATTGCCAAGACTACATCTTTCATCTTCTAATGCCATTTAATAAAATAAATTAAAACTAGGGTTAGATAGGGAGTCTCATCAATTTTAACGGTTATAAATTGTTGACAAATTATATAATTTTAATTAAATTAACTAATTTTTTAAATTAGAAAAATTAATTGAAGGGAAGGTAATATATATTAATAATTTCTTAATGCGTATATTTGAAATATTGATTAACATTTTTTATATCAATATTCAATAAAATAGAAGATAGTAAGACTTATAAAATGATCTAAAGATTGGAAGAAAAAAAAAAAGAAGATATAAAGAAGTCTAATAATTCGATTAATAAATCAATAAATTAATTATTAACTTAGTGGATACACCACAGACAAATTCAAGCGTTAATTAATTTCCCGAAGCTGACGTGTTTTGAAGGTGGCACGGAAATGCCCACATATGCACTTCTCCGCGCGCTCCGCACACTATCCCCACATTCGGTTGTAGCGTTTCACAACCTCCACACCTCCAACAACAAACAAACAACAATTCCTACTCACGTTAGCATAATCCAAGAACAAGTCATGCACGTGACTGCGACACCACGATACACCTTCTCAACAATTAGAATAATCATAATTCACATAATAAATAAAGTACCATTAAACATTTACCTTTTACTAAAAAAAAATCATCAACTAGTTGGTTGTTAGAGAGGATAATCTTCAATCGTGTCGGAAGAATCAAGATCATCGAATGATCCGAGTGCGAAATTATAGCGAATAGTGGCATAAACATTTTGCATCTATTTCATCACCATGTCTCCGAACCCTCAAGAGCAAGAAGTGCCACTATTGGGGAATTCCGTGAGAGAAGAAGATGAGGTGCAAGAAACGGCTTACGATTCCTCGGAGAAGATTGTGGTGGTTGGAATCGACGAGTCGGATAGCGAGGAGAACTGGGCCCGGGTGCCGCCGTTTTCGTGGAAGAAGCTATGGTTGTTTACTGGGCCGGGCTTTCTGATGAGTATAGCGTTTTTGGACCCTGGGAACCTGGAAGGGGACCTTCAGGCCGGTGCCATTGCTGGGTATTCATTATTGTGGCTTCTGATGTGGGCCACGATTATGGGCCTGTTGATTCAGCTCTTGTCGGCGAGGCTTGGCGTGACCACTGGTAAGCACTTGGCGGAGCTGTGTAGGGAGGAGTACCCAACGTGGGCCCGGATGGTACTTTGGGTCATGGCTGAGCTTGCTCTCATTGGCTCTGATATTCAAGAGGTTATTGGAAGCGCTATTGCTATCAGAATTCTCAGTAATGGTATTGTGCCCCTCTGGGCTGGGGTTGTTATTACCGCTCTTGACTGGTACAAAATTCATCTCATTTCTTTCCTCCGCTTTTACTTAATTTGTTAAAATATTGTTTTCTTCTTCTTCTTTTTTTATGGCACTAAATCTCAAATTGGAATTATTTGAGTGCATGTTAATTTAATTGTGGGTCAATTAATCACTTAGCAACATTGACCAAGACACTAGGATATTTTTTGGTTTACCATAAGAAAACTATAAATTCTTATGTTTGCACCTAGATCCTTTTGGTGAGAACCCAAACCCTTCACCTCTAGAACAATCCTAGTGGGTTCACCTTTGACTAGGATTACCTCCAATCTTATAAAGGATAAGAGGAGTTAAAGCAAAAATATCTGGACTTTAAGTGTAGTAAGGTCTTGATTAGTAAAAATATTGGGTGGAAGAGTTTTGTACTTGTGTTAAATGTAATAAGGTCTTCCATTTGACTGATTGAGTCTGAGTTGCATTAAAATTCAGTAAAAGGACTTTTATTGTACAAGTTAATCCTGTCTTGCTGGAGGTCTAATAGAGTGTATGTGTAAAAAATGTAGTAAGGTTTTATTTATCTTTAGATACTTGAAACATTTGTTGTTTTATTTTTTTTAGATTTATTCCAATTTTGATAGGTTGGCTTGTTGCTTGAATGGAACTGGAAGCCTTTGTTATTTGAATTTAAATCTGAATTATTGATGAGTCTTTTCTGTGGCGACATTTTGAAAGTTACTAAAAAGGGTATTTTTATTTGTTGACTTGTCAGTTTTATTTTTCTCTTTCTTGAGAACTATGGTGTGAGGACATTGGAATATTTTTTCGCTGTTCTAATTGGAATAATGGCAATCTCGTTCGGATGGATGTTTGGTGAAACAAGGCCCAGTGGCAAGGAGCTTCTTCTTGGTAAGGAGTTTATTGTTTCATTGATTTGAAGTAGTCATTATTATAAGTAATATGTAGGGTCCCTAGTGTTTAAAATCTGATAGAGAGTCCGGTTGTGTCTTTGTAGGCATTTTGGTTCCAAAACTCAACTCCAAAACTATACAACAGGCTGTTGGGGTTGTGGGCTGCCTTATTATGCCTCACAATGTGTTCTTGCACTCTGCTCTTGTTCAATCGAGGCAGGTTGACCGCAACAAGAAAGGCCGAGTTCAAGAAGCTCTTACTTATTACTCTATAGAGTCCTCCCTTGCCCTTTTTGTCTCCTTTGTCATTAACATATTTGTCACAACTGTATTTGCTAAGGGGTTTTATGGTTCTGAAATCGCAAATAGCATTGGTCTTGTAAATGCAGGACAGTATCTTCAGGAGACGTATGGAGGTGGGCTACTTCCAATATTATATATATGGGGTATTGGGTTATTAGCAGCAGGCCAAAGTAGCACAATCACCGGTACTTATGCCGGACAGTTTATCATGGGAGGTTTCCTGAATTTAAGGTTAAAGAAATGGATAAGGGCATTAATTACCCGAAGTTTCGCAATAATCCCAACCATGATAGTTGCTCTAATATTTGATACCACAGAGGAATCATTGGATGTTCTGAATGAGTGGCTTAATGTTCTTCAGTCAGTCCAAATCCCCTTTGCACTTATTCCTTTGCTTTGTCTAGTGTCAAAGGAGCAGATAATGGGCACTTTCAGAATTGGCGCTGTCCTCAAGGTATATTGTAGTTCAATCTGCATTTTGATCTCCCTGATCATTTATTAGACTCCATTATCACTTTATATATTTGGTAAACATCTGTTTGATATATGAAAGTGCTGTCTGTATATGCCTATATTGTTTGTTCTTCAATGAATCTTCAAATTTAATTAGGTAGGTTTCTTCTTGCAATTGGAGATAAATTTAATTTATTCGCCATCTCCTTTGCAATTAGTGTTAGATGCTAGCAAGACAAATTAGTGGGTTTGTTGGTTATATTTTTCTGACTTGAGAATTTAAAGGTGTGGTGTATCCAGTTGATGAAGATTTGCCTTCAATGATTGATTGTGGATCTATCCTGGGAGGTTAATAGCTTGCTTCCAAACCACTTACATCATCAAATCTTCAATCTCTTTGAGAAACCATGCCTTGGTCAAATGTAGAAGTGGTGGTGTTTAAGGTGTTTCCTAACAAAACTAGAAGAAGAAATGCAAAAAGATGGAGAGGAAAGGAAGAGGAATTGGCACCACCTAGATAGGATAAGCCACTTGATGATCACCATGATGGAGGTGCTCCATTGATAAGATCTTAAGGAAAATGCCATAGACTCTAGGAATTCTAGAGTTTCTCACTCAAGGAAATATGCTCTTGCATGAAATGATCTAACATGCTTACATGAGAGAGAGAATCCTATATATAGGCAAGTCCCATGGGAATTTCGGCCAAGAGAATGGGCTTAGCTAAAGCTTCACCCAAGGCCCGAAATCTAAAGCTATCTAGGCTCAAAGATGGCCCAAAGCAAATACAACTCAAATGGCCTTCAAGCCTAGGGATAGCTATCCTGGTCCAAAAAAAAAAAAGCCTAGGGGTAGCTATCAAATCCTAACAAAGGCTCCTAAATGCAAATACAAGGAAATGGCATAGGCCCTAACATAAGATCCTAACCCTAACTACTAAAGTACCCAAGAAGAATGAAGAGACAAGTGTGGGCCTCATAATGGGCTTGGACCCCCTTGCTAGGTGAGGGGTCATCACCAGTGGACTACTTTTGTTACTTCTTTTCCCCTTATAATCCTACATATTCCAGCCTCTTGTATGTCATGCAAATAGCTATCCGCATGTCATTATAAGTATTTGATACAATGCTACAAATTTTTTCACCCTTTTTTGCTATTTATCATGATGTATTCAATATGCAGTTGTTGAACATTCCTGCTGTCGGAAACTACATATGATGTCATTGTCATCATTGACATCAATTATCCATAAAACATTTGCATTGGTTCCACTCTTATGTTGAGGGTGCAGTTCTACTTTTATCCCCATTTACTTAAATTTGTGTGATCAATTGACTTGATTTCTTGTATTATACATGTAGCCCAGATTTTTGAAGTGTTCCATCATTCACATGCATACAGTGTTTGCTTCATGCTTACAAGCCAGTTTAATTATTGGTGATGCATAACTCAGTTGTGTTATACAAGTGATAGATTATTGCGGATATAGGAAAAAGGGGATTGTGACACTTTCCTGGACTGTGGAGTATATGAGCAGTTAGCTTGGATACCTTTAAAATGGAATTACAACATGCGATATTTCAAGACAAATTATGAAATATTAGCCCCCCTTGAATTCTTTGTAACAATTTAGGGAAACAGATGAATTGTTCATAATGCACTTATGTAAAATAATGATGTTTGCCAATTTTGTCTCACCTTGGAAGGTAGAAGGTTTGCTTATGGTGAAAAAAATTTACTTATGTAGCCTGAATTCTGAAGGCGTTATTAGTTTCGAAGCTTCATGCTTTATTTCTTTCCTTTGTTTTCTATTTGGATCTTTCATTTTGGTGGATTGATGCTGTGTATTTTCTCCCTTGATCATTGATGCTTTGACTCAAGGGTAAGTGTTCTTAAACCATAACATATCTGAACCTTGGAATTTATATGCATATGTTTTCTGTTCTAACTTCTAACGCTGCTTCATCACATGTTGTTATTGGTAGTTTAATTACTGAATGGCTTTTGATATGGATACAGATTTTTTCATGGTTTGTGGCTGCTCTGGTGATAGTGATTAATGGCTATCTTTTGCTGGAATTCTTCTCCTCTGAAGTGAAAGGAGCAATATTTGGCGCCGTAGTTGGTGCATTAACGGCTGCATATGTTGCATTTGTAGTATATCTTATTTCAGGGGCCATCACCTTTTTACCTTGGCAAAGGGTTACACAACCAAAGACAATTGCTCACTCAGAGAGTTGAATCATGTATCGTTAAAATCGTTGAATAGGAAGTGCCATTCTGCCACGGCTTTTATGAGTCATGATTCCTTTTCTGATCGTTTTTTAAGTTAAACAAGTTCATGCACTAAGCGGTGGCACCTTATTGTTTGGCTGTAATTGTAGTGTAAGTTAGAGTTGATTTTAGCACTGTTACTTTCAATTGGAAACACATTGATTAGTTCAGACACCTTCAGAGCTCTACTGTTCTAAAAGGCAGCAACAGAGCTCCTTTCTTTCACCCTCTGCCTTTTTTAACTTTACACCAACGATACTCTGAACTTACTAGGAGAAATTATTACAGTGACAGACCACCATCTCCACATGTGATACAGCCAATAAACAGTTAACATTAATTGTTTTAATAATCAATATAAAAAATATATTTATAATAGCCATTAAAATAATAAATATAAAAATATTTATTACACTCGTTAAGAAATTGATATAAAAACATTTTTATATTAATTATTTAATCCTTTACCGTAGTGGCTGTGGACTCAACAGCTTCATCAGAGAGTGGAGTTGCTCCCTTGGCAACCTTGGCCACCTCGGTCTGAGATAATGATTTTTAAAGTCGGTGTCACCTTCAGCATTGTTTCCAAGTCTTGAGCCTCCAGTTTTGGAGCGGCGCATTCTCTTTCGAGGGTTCGGTTGGGAAGTTTTTGCAGTTCAGCAGCTCCTGAAGCCGTTATGCTCCCAATTGTGGCTTTTTTGGACTTAGGTTGGACAGGGTTCTCTGTCTCACTTGACCCCTGCAAACTGACTCTCTTTGAACCTACAGACAACAACATAAAAATCAGAACATCAATTACAATTACAATTACTTCAGAAAAACTTTTTACAAGAAAACAGATAGAAATAAACCACCAAAGGCTAAATATATTTCGACTCTATCTTGTGTTTTACCGTAGTCTCTTACTTCTACTGCATTTTATTCAAATCCCCAAACTTTTAAAAATGTTTCATTATAGTTCTTTTTTTAAAAAAACGTTTCAATTTAATCATTCCATTAACTTTTCAACTAATACTGTTACTAATGTGGCATACACTTTAGTTGCCAATAATTAGCTTTGAAATTAAAAAGCTACAACTAGTAGCTAAAGGTCACATTCTAAAACTATGACCATTAAGCTACACACCACCCTCATTAATAAAAGATTAATATTTATATATAAAGCATACCATTCAATATATTTATAAATTCTTAAATATATTGTAAATATATTATTATTAAATATATTATTATTGTTATTGTAAGTATATTATTAAATATTTTATTGATAATAATATAATTAAATATAGTTTCTAATATTTTTAATAATATTTATAAAAAATATATTTAAATATTTAATTATTCATACATTGCTAAATATTTAATTATTAATATATTGTTAAATATTTTATTAATAACAATATAATTAAATAGATCTACTGATATATTTAGGGGATTTTTGCCAGTTTAGGGTAGTTTTTAAAATTAATTATACAAATGGGGTGGTTTTAAAAAAAATTGAATGTCTGGGGTAGAAAACGTCAATTCAGGTATTACGTTACGCACTGCGAAGTAACGTAATAGCATTACGTATTTCCGAACAGCGTAATGCATGCAAGGACGACACTTGGCACAACCATGAGCATTACGCATTTCCGACCTACGTAATGGCTGCACATTACGTTTCTCCAAGCTACGTAATGTGTTACGTATGTCCATCATACGTAATAAGAGTTACGTATTCCCGTTGTACGTAATATCTGGACGATGAGCCAATCAGCCAATGCCACGTGGCATTACGTGATATGCAAATACGAAATGGAAATTATAAAACGCAGGTTCCATTGCGTCTCCTCTCCAGCAATTGTGAGAATTGCAATCAGAAATTTTGCAAGAAAATACAGAGATGGCATCCGAAGTCATGATGGTTATTTATACAAATGGGCGGAAATACGAAGGGCCAGAAGGTTATACCTTTGAAGGAAACACAAAGTTGATTCAAATTAGGCGTGACATTACATTTGATGAGCTGAAAGCTAAAATTTGTAGTAAGTTAAAACTGAAAGGTAAGTGCGTAATTACTCAGCTAACTTGCAGGGTGGTTATTGGTAAGAAAAAAAAATAAATTTTCTGGTTTTGAATTAACTGATGATGAGGAGCTGGAGTCGGTGTTGTGCATTTTTGAAAAACAATCTGACATGGCTGCAGTCGAGGTTTTTGTTGATGTTGGGAGGTGTGATTTGAATGAGCCGGAAGCCCCTTCGCAGTGTTTAACACAAGGTGAACATCTTACCAATTAGGTACATGACTTTATTTGTTGTTAGGATCCACATTGATGAAAGTTGTGTTTTTTTTCTAGGTGCAGATGAAAGAAATGATGATTTACTTATTGATGATAACTTGGATTTAAATGAGGAACTTGAGTTTGAAAGTGATGATGAAGAATTTGATGAAGGAAATATTCCGATTGATAGTGATGCGGACACCGATGTTGAAGGTGACTTTGAGTCATTATCGGTGACCCTACAATTAGGAAATGCACGTCGCGTTGGTCCATCTTTAAGTGGTTAGTATGTATTACTCACAATGTGTATTTTAAGTTAAAGAAACACCTGACAGCCTAAAAGTAAATTATTTTATCACTGTAGGGTCGAGCGGCCAAGCCTTTTGGAGTTCCTCGCCATTTTACAATAATGTAGATTTAGATCACCAAGCTACGGAGAATGATATGGTGGGGTTTGATAACCATCCAAAATGGCGTGTTGGGGATGAACTTTATGTTGGGTTAAAATTTAGTTCTAAAAATGCGGTGCAAATTGCCTTGAAACAATACTCGATGAGGGTCCATCAAACATACACGGTCATTGAATCAAAACCAACACATTTTACTGTTCGTTGTCCAAACCATTTCGATGGTTGCCCATGGAGGATGAGGGCAATGTTGTCAAAAAAGACAAACTTGTGGCTTGTTAGTAAGTGGGGAGGGTCTCATACCTGTGTAAATGTAAGACTTTCCCAAGATCATGCCAAGTTGGACTCAGAGTTTATATCTTCATGCATAATAGGTTGGTATGCATAGTGTGATGATTATCATGAATTAAAGTGTAGACACACTTATGTAATTCTCATGTGTAATGTTTTATGCAGGAATGGTTAACCAAGATCCGTCTATCTCTATCGCATTGATACAAGAACGTATAAGCAGTCAGGTTGGATACAAATGCTCATATAGTAAGGCATGGAAGGCCAAGCAAAAGGCAATTGTTAAGGTGTTTGGGGAGTGGGATGAATCTTATCGTTTATTGCCACGTTGGCTTAGCCGTATGCGTAATTGCCTCGCGGGTTCTGCGTTTAAAATGGTGACGACTGAATTTTTTGCTGGCACTGAGGTCGATCCACGATTTCGTACATTTAAACGGGTGTTTTGGGCATTTAAACCATGTGTCGATGCGCTAGCCTTTTTCAAACCCATGTTGCAGGTTGATGGCACTTTCCTATACGGAAAGTATCGACACACTTTGTTGATTGCTACAACACAGGATGGAAATAACTCGATTCTTCCTATAACATTTGCCATAGTTGAAGGTGAGACCCTCCAGGCATGGAGTTGGTTTTTGATGCAAATCCGATGCCATGTGACACAAAGGGCTGGTTTGTGTCTTATATCAGACCGTCACCAAAGCATCAAGTCAGCTGTTGGAAATCCACAGATCGGATGGCAACCACCGAACGCCCACCATGTGTTTTGCGTCTGACACATAGCCAGTAATTTTAACCACAAGTTTAAGAATGTTGCTCTAAAGCAAGATTTACTGAAAATGGGTTAGTTTTGATATAACTTCTGTTTTATACGTAATCACCTCATCACAAACGTCATTAATATGTGTTGTTGTAGGGTACACGCCATGTAAAGCGGTTTTTGACAGAAGGTTGCAAAGATTTCGAGAGGTGAAACCACAATCAAAGGTAACCCATCCACACGTAAACCGACCTGGATGGCAACATCTTGCAATGTAATCGTGCACTCGCCCGGTCGCATATGAAATGTGTGTGTTTCAGGCCTCCATCGCTCAACAAGTGCTGACAACAATGCAGGCTCTATCTGAAAGAAATGGAGTTGGGCAACACCAAGAAATCCCGCCCTCTGTAACAGTGGCATAATCACCTCTGGAACACCTTCTACACTACTACAGAGAGCCAAAGCACGCCTACATTTTAAAATTCGATCTGGCTTTCCGTTCCAAACCGATTCAGACACGTGGACATTTTGAAACCTCAACAACGACGGATCTTCCGGACCCGGATTCACTTCACGAGGTTGCGACGATGACGCCATACTGCAATAAAACTCAATTTATCACTAACAACAAACACGCTTACTGCACAATCAATAAATACATTCTAATTAAAATGTTTTACATAAAATACAGTTGGATCCATGTCAACAAATAGTTTTGTTTAATAACACTTTCCACTTATGCATCCATCTTAATAACATTTTACACAATACAATATAAATTAATAACACATAATAATTACATTTTAACTAACATATATTTTTCATCATATATAAACAAAAAAAATTACATTTAAACTAACATATACTACAAATAAAATTACTTACATAATACTATATATTTTAACAATTTAAACTAGACACATAATAACATAAACCCACATACCGTATCAAAGATGGAAGGCAACCTTCAACTAAATGCAAAATGAGAGCTCAAATTCAATGGAAAAGGAGACACCCAAGGCCAACTTGTTGCTGAAATACAACTCAACAAACTAACCCAGTTTCAAGAAGGAAGGACCACTGCCCTTTTAAAGGGGTTCTCGGTGCCACGTGGCACATCCCCATGCATTACGTCTCATGGGCCAACGTAATCATGGTCAAAGCCTGCCCCCCTCTGCGTCTCTACATTTCGTAGCATGGCAGGACGTAATGCAGACTGCCATTACGTATTCTGGCCATGCGTAATGGAGGGGGCCGTTCCACTTGTCCACCATGCACAAGTTATGTATTCTGGGCGTATGTAATACGTATTACGGGTGCCAGAAATACGTAACATAAACTTTGATAAGACCCTTCCCACCCCAGACATGTTAATACTTTCAAAACCACCCCATTTGTATAATTAATTTGAAAAACTACCCTAAAGTGGCAAAAAACCCTATATTTAGCCTAAACCAAAACATTCATTTCAAAATTGAATATCCCAACTCAAAATGGGCTTGCCCAAGAAAAGATGAAACCTGGCCACCTTTTGCAACTTCTCTACCACACTCTTTGACCTTGAAGTTAAATTTGTCTCTTTAGTCATGTAAGCATAAGTGTAAAGAAGGAACTATTCAAGCATTCAGTTGGTGTAAAATCTTCGGGATCTGTTAGTATTTTCCTAGAACACAGACGATTTTCTTTCACTACAACCTTGTAGTAAGCATGCTTGAAAAACGTTCCATTAATCTTGGTTGATTCGGTATATGACTTGAAATTAACAATCACGTTGTCACAATGAAGATTTATGTAGCTTAGACCATTTACCGAGGTTGTCTCTTCTCAACACACGGGCATATCAAAAGAACATAGTCACGGTTAGCTCATAGTTCCAATATTGTCCTAGAACTTCCAAGGACAAGACCAAACCCTAACTGATCTAGGTCTGATACCAACCTAAACGGTATAGACACCGGAACGTTGTCCCACAACACACAGACGCCTCCCACGAGTGTTCCCATGCATCAATGGACCACGCGTGATTCAGATCTTCTAACCAGAGTCCTTAAGGACCTGAGTCAGGAAGAGTTTGACAATCCATGAGGGGGCATATAGGCGATTAACATGCAAAGGTGTCAGAAATGTTTGTGATTGTGGATGCTTTATCCACGTTTTATAAATTTTATACTGATACAAGCCATGTAGGACGTCTCCACCTCTCAAATATATAAATACCATGCATTTACTGCTCATTAAGGTACGTTTTCACCAGTCATCGCTTAAGCTTCGATATTGATTGATCTGATATTCACTTGAGCGTCGGAGTACCTTCGTAGGTGACACTCTATTTCGCCCCACAACATGATATATTGGTGTATTGGTTGGACGATATAACTATAAGACTCTTTGCTCATAATTGGACTAAGATATATAATACTGAATTCTCACTAGACCGGTGTAACAGATTGTGAGAGAGATTCCCCCTGTACCAATACCAAACAGTTCACCAACCATTTGGATAAAGTTGGTCGAGGGCAATGTTCAAAAAATTCAACACCCTATTTTATAACTATCAGTGGAAATTTGACTTAGATCTTCACAAAGCATATCTCATACATAAAAATATTAATCCCTGCAAGTGGCAATCCGGTCTGTGATCAATGGAGAAATCATGGAAAAATTCTCCTTATTTTCTTCGACACTATGAATTGGGACTTCACCGATCTTAACCCTGTTCATTTCTTTTGCATACTTCAAAATAATGGACAATAGCTCCTTGTAAATCTAAAATGTTGAAACCAAGTCTAGTTTGAAAAAGAAATTTGGTAACAACCATTAACCAAACCCAAGTTACGTTAATATAACTAGACCCCAAGATTTGTTAATAACACACATCAAGATATTTAAACTCAATGAAGTCTGCCCTCGTGTGTTCTGATCTGTTTAAACTAAGTGTTTTAGGAAACAAATTCCAAGTACACAAGTTACAAAAGAAAAAGGGGAGTGCATCAGAACAAAAGTCTGATTCAACAAGTGTCTGATACTAGACTTTGCCCAAAAAAAGTTTGATTTAAAAACTTTCAGAAGCTTTGGACCATCAATCAAACCTCTTTGAAGCAACAAGATCATGCAACAAGAACCTTACTTCAAGTACTCATCATACAATGTTTAGAATTTCTCTTTAATGATAATTCGAGTCAAGCTCCTTTCAAAGATAATTGTGTTTATCATCAAAGAAGAAAAGAGACAAAATAGTGGAGCAAACAAAGCTCACTTGTGAAGAAACCAATGTAGTTACCCTGCGCATTTTAGAAAAGCTGATTTCATTCAGCTATTGTGTCAAAAAGTTACAAAAGATCAACAGCAATATGCTCTGTGTATTTTTCAGAAGAAAAAAGCTAGCAAATGATCTTTATGCTCTGAAGATCTCAAGGAACTCTTTTTTCATGCAAGCTTCAAAGTTCTTTCATAATACCTCTAGCGGACCTTGGTCTTCTTTGTCTATCTTTCTTAATGTATTAATTCATTCTTTGTATTTTTTATACACTAAGTTCTTAGAAACACCTTACACAATCTATCTTTGTAAATTTGTTGTTGTGTAAAAGTCTAATGTATTGCCAACCTTTAGTTTTTGTGGGAAGCAATTTGTGACTTGAAAAGGCTTTTGGAAGAATACTTGGGTTTGAGTCAGGAGTGACTTGTTGAAAGAATACTTGGGTTTAAGCCAGAAGTAGCTAGAGTCAAGAATACTTGTGGCACAAGTTTGGTGTTGTTATTGTAAAGGAGATTTTACAATTGTGGAAATCCTTTAAGTTGGAAGGGACTGAACGTAGCTTCTATGTTAGAAGTAAACTAGTATAAATTCCTTGTGTTCATTCTTCTATTTCCTTACTCTTTAAAAGTCAATTTTACGAGTTTAATTGCTTGCGCTCTAAAAGTTCAAATTACACAAAAGAGTCTAAGACTTATTCAACCACCTTTTCTAAGTCTGACTCTAAACCATCACAAAAGTATTGGTCCTTGGATTTTTCTCCGATCTAGTATATCATGTCTGCCAAAATATTAGTGTTGACGCGGCCAGTGGCAACCACTTGGCGACTACCAGTGTCAGAATGGTGAAATCCTTTTGAAGCCATTTGATTGACGATATGTCATAAAATGGGAACGCACCTATAAAATTCTATGTCATTAGAAATGTAATATTTGTAACTATAATCTGCATCTAAAACGAGGAAAGAGATACCATAGAAGAAGTAGGTGGCTTATAAAAGGTATCAAATGAAACGTTTGTTTGAGTTACAAGCGATGTTCTTCACTAGTTAACCTCCCCAATTTTCAAGGAGGATTCGATAAATAAGCCAAAGAAATTTCCACTTTTGATTTTAGAAATTGATGTATATCTACTTGTGATACCTGAGACTTGTGTCGCTATCTTATAGATGACTACGATGGTGGCTTGGATAGAACTTTCAGTAAATCACCACTTATATGGTCGCCCTCTATAATCTAAATTTTTTTAAAAAAGGTAAGATATTTATGAAAAGTTTACAAAGACAGGATAAGAAAGATACCTGAGTAGACATAATGATATATCTTGTAAGTGTGAGTATAGAAACCGATCAAAAATAATATCAAAGAAAAGTGGCATTGTAAGATGAGAAGTGAAAATTGAATGAGACGTTTTTCACTTTTATAGTTAAGCCTTGGGAAGGAAAAAGGCACTATTATGAGACAGAATGATGGCAACATGCAATGACTTAGCCATCACAAAAATCTAAGTGTTATGCCCAATCAACGAGTCACATGAAAAAAAGGCAACCCAGACATGGCAATCATTGGGGTATAGCGGAAAAAGATTTTTTTTGTTAAAAAACTTTTATGGTTCAGAGTCAGATTTAGAAAGGGGGTTGAATAAGTCTCAACTTTTTTTCACGTAACCTTTTAATGATGATCTTAATAAACATTTCAAACTTATGATCGAACATAATTTGAAAGAGAAGGGTAAATAGAAGATAACACAACAGATTTATATCAGTTCACTTCCAAAGTAGAAGCTACGTTTAGTACCTTCAGACTTGAAGGATTTTCACTATGTAAAAACACTTTTTACACAACAAGCACATCCTATGCTTCAAGTATTGTTGACTTTAATCACTTTTGACTTAACCTAAGTATTCCTTTAATAATGCCACTTCTAACTTAGTCCCAAGTATTATTTTAAAAACCCTCTTGATCTGTCTAGAACCGGGGTCTAGAGATCCGGTGTCTAGTCAACCATAAATAGTATGAAGATTCTGTGCAGAAGACCGGATGTATGAGTATCCGGTATAAGAATCCGTTGTCCTTGTATAAGAAGGGCGGATTGGGCGTTCAATAGGTCCTTCACACCGGCCTAACGCGTTGATGTGGGCGAAAGGTGGTGTCACCTGCAAAGATTCTTCGACGCTCAAGTCAGTGATAATATTCCAAGTGAGGAATGTTTTTCAGAGAGTAATCATAAATAAGTTGTTGGTCAAAAGATCCCCCCTCCTTCATGAAGGGAGTTCATATACCTGATTGGGTCGATTTACGAGGACTCGTTAGTGGGGAACCACTAACCTCCAATAGCATTATTTTATTGCGCACTTACCAGAATGATTGGGTCAAGTGGCTATTTTATATTGAGCGTAGAGTGTATAGACCAGAATTAGGGGACAAGTGGACCATTCCCGTGAGTAGATTTTGGCTTGTAGTGCAGGGAATTATTGATCGGTCCCCATAGCAATGCCCTTTGTCCTTTGTGGGGTGACGTGTATAGTATCCAGTGTGTGGTGTTATCCGGACAAACCGGTATAGGGAGAGCGCCTAATACGGAATTATAGTCCGGATGTATACCGAGGACACTGGTCATACTTTGTTTGAATATCAAAGATGCTGAAATACACCTTGTAGATCGGATACCGGTATTGAGACCGGATCATATGTCCCCTAGCTTGTGTGAGGGACTATGTAGTTGTTCACATAAGCTACTCATCCTACGAGAGGTCTAGATGCCGGTATACCTATGTAGGAAATATTTTCTACATGTATGTTGTTCAGCATTAGCCGTACTGCGGATGAGCAATCCGTCGTCTTGATATTGCTACAACGGATTCAGACAAAGATCCCCAGCATGGGAATGCCGAAAGTTTTTGGAAATTGAAACCTTTTTGAAATTTGAGTAACGGCTGTAAAGCACAAATTGCATCGCATGATTAGACATCAAATGTCTTTAATCGTGCATGCGAGCAGTTATTGTGCATAAAGCGTAAGTTTTAGTAACCGTCGTTTGGGTTTAATGGGCCTAATTTTTAAGGCCTCTGAGCCCAATAAGGAGGCCCTTTAGTGAATTAACATCATTTTGGCGCCTGTAGATTAGAAACGTCTGTGCTGTTTGTTTTGTAGACCGATGCGTTTAATCTTGAATGACACAACCTTAAGAGTTGGTGATCGAAACCTTTCGTTTCCTATAAAAGTTAGACTTAGTGGATTTTGGGAACCGCTTGTTTCAGCTACCTTAACAAAACTCTGCAGAAATTTCGTAAGGACGCTCGTTGCCTGTTTCGCGAAACTTTTCTTGCCTTCGTCCTCCTTACTTTCTAAGGTAACCATTCTCTCCTCCTCTGTTACTTCATTTGTTCCTTTTTATTCTGTTCTTTGCTCATAATAAATGTATTTTTAAGAGGGGGAGAATAGCTTCCCGCAACCCTAACTATCGTGGGGGGAAGAATCCATATGATTCTTCCAGTGACTGAGTCACGTCGCTCAGAAAGGGAATCTTGCTCACAGTGAAGAGTGATTATTCCTTCTTCAGAGTCGTCCTCTGATTGTAGTTGCTATTCAGATAGTGAGGTGAGTAATGATTGTTACCCTTCTGACGGTGTGACTTTTTATCGTAAAGCAAAGATTTTGTTTAGGCGACTCAAATGGCGACCGGAGAAGGAATTTCTGGAGATCAAGCCGTTCTGCAGATAGCAGAAGGCCTCTACAGCGTTGCTGTCTCTAGGCTGAACTGGGAGGAACTTCAGGCTAAGTGGCCTTTCTGCTGGGTGGCTGGTGAGTTTAAGAACTTGGCCTCTCATCATGTAAATGAGGATGGATCTCAAATTCAACCAAGGTTCACACTTCATGCAGAGGAAGAAATGAAAAAGTGGTTCAGGGTGTTTGCACCTCTTCCTACAGAACGGATATGCCACGCAATGCCAAATGACCGTTCTGTGTACATGTATGATTTCGTATTCCACTACCTTGGAGTTTGTTTTCCTCTATCCGAGCTCCAAATGGGTGTGTTGAGGTTCTTAAATTGCGCACTCTCTCAACTTCATCCCAACGGTTGGGGCCTCATCCGTGCTTTGGAGGTGCTGGGCGATTATTTCAACTTTACGCCTACTGTAGCGATGCTGTTCTACTACACCCAAGTAGTTTATAGGGCTAACAAGCAGGGTGGTGTTGGTTTAGTGACACTCCGGACCTTATGTTCCTTTGTGAACTTTGAATCCTACACCGATTCGGCTAAAGTTGATGGAAAATCATTCAAATCCTACTTTACCTGGATATCTGTTAGGAAGAAGAAACCTGTCTTTTGGAGGGATGAAGAGGGTCTTAATAAATTTCCTCTGAGCTGGACTCATAAGCATTTTCTTTTAAAATCCCAAGCATATTATGCTGATCAATCCGAGCTATCCCCTGAATCGTCGAAAGTGTTGTTCACACTTGAAGCGCACACTACACGTTCTAAAGTATTTTCGTGTAGGCGTCTTTTAAGTAGTTCAAGCGGAGTCCGGGATGAATATCTTCGTAATTCTCATTTTATTTCTCCTTTTCTCCTTTGTCAAATGTGTAAAATATTTCGTAGTTGCTAATATCTTGTGTGACACCCTAATTTTAGGGGAAAAATTTTCGCGAATTAATTAGAAAATATCCTGGATCCATAATAAAAACACTCCCTTATATGAAGATAAGAGAGCTGGCCCCATGGCCAAGCAGAAAAAGACAGGGAAGGCAAGGGAATTAAAACCATTCACACGGAATCACCAACAGCGCCTGAGCGAACCACAATGCAACACGCACTCGCTCAAGCGAGATCCAAATCCGCTTGAGCGAGACCGACCAACTCGCTCGGGCGAATCACCATTCGCTTAAGCGAATCCGAATACGAAAGCCTTCCCAAACAACATACTCGCTGGAGCGAAGCCTTCATTCGCTGAAGCGAGAAGCCACACTCGACATTGAATCACTCGGGAAACCGAGACATTCAATCACTCGGTAAACAATCAGGTCTAGTCAGAATTCATGCCAAAGTCCTCTCGGAATTTAATATCTTAGACCACTCAACATTATGGGGTTCCGCCACTCGGAAACTACCCCAACAGTCACCTCACTCGGCAACCCATAACTTAGTCTCTCAATTTTATTCACAGCGTCAACATAAAGATCCACTCGGAAATTGAGGGTATTCCCACTCGGATTCCATAAGCCCTCTTTCGCTCGGATATTATCCAATCAAACCACTCGGTATAATTCAACCTCGAGTCACTCGGTAAACATCAACCATTTAGCACTCGGCATAACAGAACTCCCTTACTCAGAGAGTACATAGACTTCCTCTCAGCCATAAATCACTCGATTAACACTTATATTTCTCTCCACTCGGGGAAAATCACAACATCAAGTCACACTCGGACTCATTCCATAACTTAGCCACTCAAATTACATATTACCCTATTCACTCGGAATAGGTTCCCATATTCACTCGGGATACATTCATAATTCATACACTTAGAATATAACCAATCTGAGTCATTACAACAACACTCCTCTTGGAAGAGGATCACTCGGATTTCCACTCGGATTACTCGAATCATTCCCCACTCGGGGTTCACCATATATTCTTCACTCGGAATCCACAAGAGCCATTATCACACAGTAAGAGGCTCACACATGAGTTACACTCGGATATGGAGTCTCGTACATAAGACTCACTCGGAAAAGCAACTAAGCCACATATATTCCACTCAGGATTCATTAACTTAGAAAAATTCATACATCATCATTTCCTAGTCGGTAGGAAGCATCAAATCAACATAAATCACTTGTACTTATATATTCTCTAATTCCAAGTCCGACTACTACTACAGCAATACACTTCCACCGATTCATAACCATGTTATCAACATAACATATATGTATATACACAAGCATACACTCGGGTTCTTATCTTTATACTTTCCATTCACCAACACATTCAATCGGTATGCATATAATACCATCACTCGAAGTATATATATATATATATATTAACATACACTCGGATTTCCATACAAATGTAATAATATTCATCATACAACATTGTTGTGAGCCGGCCAAGGCTTAAATACAACAAAAGACACTCGGATTATAATTTTCACATACACAGCCTTATCATAAACACCCAACACTCGGGTTAAGGCCCTTATATAATTCCAATCCGACCTGCAACACTGAAAAATGGTGTAGGGGTGAGCATTACATATTAAATGACAGATATTGGCTTGGATTAATCACAGAATCCATAACATGCCATAGCACACAACATCAATCAGCATATAAACACTGCCATTCAACATGAACAATCACAAGCATCTTCCGATCGGGATTTCACCCATTTCACTCGACTATAAAGCTCAATTCACTCAGTACAAGTATACTGACTCACTCAGATTTCTCTCAACCCCGAGACTATTTCAACATTATTCATACTCCGAGCCATGCTCAAGGAGTCTGTCCGAGCCCAGCTCCAGGACTTAGCCATATTCACCATATGTGGCCATCTGATTGCCGATCGGTATAGGAGTCCAACGCATTCCAGTGGCGAATCGGATGCATACGATTTTATTCACTCGGCGTTCAACGCCAATGCACTCGGCATTTCATCAAGCGTCTCATTTCACGCTTAGTGCCCCAGGCACTACCCCAGTCCAACCCGGGTCTTTCATCATATTCAACATTAGGACCCCGTCCTCTTCACTCGGGATTACACCCTTGTGGCACCCCGCAAGGTGTTCATATTTAATAACTCAATAACACGTATGCATATAACTTTAACTCATATTCATTCGATTGCCCACTCGGAATCTGTGTTCAACATCATGTGCACTCGGCAATTCAACAACAATCAGATGACTCGGCTTATACCACATCCACTCGGCAATCCTATGCCATCCACTCGGCAATCACCATACCATTCACTCAGCAATCACTATGCCATTCACTCGGATTATCATCTATTCACAAGCCTCATAGGCTGTTTCATGGGATACACTCGGACTTAGCATTTCCTAAGCCTCACACACCATGGTATAGGAAATTCCACTCGGAAATCAACTCTAATAGTCATCCTATGCCAATATTTCTCTTGATATTAGTCATAACAGCCCCCAATCATCCATTCATCATAAACATATGCATCAATACGCATTACATTCATCTAAATGTATAATTTCACACATGAATTAGTAGAGGGCCACACCATGCACTCAATATCAATGTAACATGCATCTCAAGCATCATAACAAATTCATTATCATAAACATCAACATATACTGCATGGATGGACATCAATCACATCAAAACAAACATAAACATTATACATATCCGGGCCACTAATCACTCAGAAATCAACAAAAACAACACACATCAAATGTCACGCATCATAGTAAGGGAGTTTCACCCGGAAATCCATCCAGAAATCCATGCATTTGAGATGCAAAGCCCCCCTTACCTAGATGAAGCTTCTAAGGGTTACATGGGCCACTCGGCTCAGCCACAACAGCACCCTGCTCGGCTTCCAACGTAGGAAGAACCACACAGCTTCCCTGCCAACCCGCATCAGCCTTCAACCTCTCGCTCAAGCCACACACGCACTCGCTTGAGCGAAGATGGTCCAGTGACCATTTCTTCACTGGCTCGCTCAAGCGTAACCATTCTCGCTTGAGCGAGATACGTCTAGAAGCTCATCAACACTCCATGCTCCACTCTGCTCTGCCTCCCAGTCAATGGAGAAGCTTCCAAGATCCACCCAACCATGACTCCTTCCTCACAACGTCACAGCCTCAACACAATGGACCATCTTCCATAACAAGGCACCACACAGCTGTAGGCTCCAACCTAGCCCAAACAGCCTCATCAACTAGAAGAAGAAGAGGGGGGAAGAAGAAGCACAACCAGGAGGACAAAAGAGGGATCCTAAACCCAGCCTCCACGCACAGCACCATGCTGTTCCTCATCACCACGCAGCCGTAGGAAGGATTCTCAACCTTCAAGGCACCCAGTACCACACTGGACTCCACCACCATGCAGCTCCACTCGATTCTACACCATACGTGAGAAGAAGAAGAAGAAGATGAAGGAGAAGATAAAGATGAAGCAGTAGAGAAGGAGGAAGCAAGAGCTTCATAGAGTTTTAGAGAGAAGGAGAAGCATTTCTCTCATCAGAACATGCACCAACGAGGAAAATGAAGAGAGTAGGGAGGAAAACAAAAGCTGAAGTCTTATCAACACACCTCTATCATCTCACTTTCCCACTCAGCCCCATCATCACGCTGCTCTGCCACAGCTCCTCAAACAACCATCACTTCTTCATTTAATGAAAGTCCTTTAGTATTTAATGCTAATTCTCTCAGCACTCATTACACACATCCAACGTGGACAAGAGAGAAAGAACCGGACCCATTAACCAGCAAAGGCATATATTATTAATATTATTATAACACAATAAATTGCCTAATTGGTAATTAATCCATTAATTAACCATTAATCCCATCAATCCATAACCTTAATCTAGAATTTATAATCAATTAAAATCTGGGATGTTACATCTTGTGTTTGTGCATGCAGGTGAAATAGAACAGGAATCTCCAGAGATGAATAAGCTGAAGGGGTTTAAAACGGCAGGTAAATCCGTAGCTCGCGAGAATGAAATTCAGGCTAAGACTTCTGTAAAGGATCATCCTGAATTGATTATTCTGACATCGGATGTGGAAGGGGAGATTCCGCTGGTCGAGGGCGGCTCGACTGGTGTTGGCGCAACTACTAGTCAGCCCCAAATAACCGAGAGGAGGAGAAAGATCAAGAATGATTCTTCTGGAGAACCGTTGAAGAAACATAAACCTTCAGGGAGCTCAAAAAGGGGAAGAGTTTCAGAAGGTAAGGCTGTAGAGACCTCGGATGCAGCTGATGTTTCTTCCGGGCACCATAAGGGGATTCCTGCCAGGGTTTCTAGATCTAGTCTGATTTCCTACCCAACAACTTCATTCCTTACCCCCTTCCTCTCATATCGGGGAGCAACTCGAGCGATTCTTCCTCAACCGCTGTATGAACTCCGGCCCACGCTTAAAACTAAAGAGATCAAGGAGGCGTGTGAGGCCGAAAAATGGCAGTTAGCAGAATTGACTGGGATGCTTCATTCATTCAGTTTGTTAGCTGAAGACGTTGACAAGGTTGATGAGCTGAGTGATAAATTAGAACAGCTCAACCTCTCGACGGAGAAGGATAAAGCTGCCCTAAAATTGGCTGAAGATCGCCTTGCCAAGTCTAAAGAGTTTGCAGATATTATAAACAAAGAAAATCTCAAGCTCAAAACTATGCTTAAAGACTTGGAAGGTAAATTGGCAGAGAAGGAGGAGACGCTTAGTAAATCTCAAGAGGAACTCCGTAGCAGTCAAGCTAAACAAGCTGATCTTGAAGACAAAAGCAAAGCTGCTGCGGAGGATTATTTTAAGCAAGCCGAGGAGTGGTCCCAAAAGGAGAAGAAGTTCCTCCTTGAGATTGAGGGACTGAAGACTGGGAGCACGGAATCTGGAGGATCGAGTGGGGAACTATCGAGGTTGCGGGAAGAATTGGCTGTAGCAAAAACTGAGAAGCAGGAAGCTATCGATATATGCACTCAGGCGGTTCAAAAATCCTTCGGCCTGGCTATACATGGAGGAAAGTTAGTCACAGTGGTTGATGGTCGACATGAAGATCCTCCGAAGTCCTTGTACGGTTTGCCTCCCCTTCCTGAGGGTCAGAGTATGGGACCTGATTTCGTCTTTCCTACGTCTGAGGTTGCCTCATCTGCAGAAGGTACTGAGGCTCCCGAGGGGAAGACTCCTGAGGAAATCCCGAAGGAAGGGACACAAGAGCTTGGAGCAGGGGAAGCACAGAAAGAGACTGAAGAGCAAATTCCCCCTCCATAGTCTTGTTTTTGTTTATATGTAAAGTTGTGTACCGGAATCAACTCCGGTTTTGAATAGTTACATGTAATTTTGCTTTTTCTTTTCCTTCTTTATGAATGAATGAAATTATATTCGGATATTTGTCTTGGATGTATATATTGTCTCAGTGCCTGATAGTCCGTTCTGTATGACTAACCGTTGAGGTCGAATCGAAATGATTACCTCAGAAAATTAGGTAATAGAAAGACATATACATGAATACTGTCCCCAAGTATAGGCGTGTTAAGGAATAGATACCTGTTGTAGGGCGTCATCCTTAGTTCTTTTGGGGAGAAAAGTGGTCAATCCGTTGTTCACAGAAGCGGTGTGTCAGGACGGATGACTAGTATTAATTAGTGTTACTCTCACAAGGAGGTTCACATAGTCAATCTGTTGTTCAATGTGAGAGTATCGTTCTGAGATTTGGGAACTGCAAAGATGATGGTTGTGTTTTTCATCGTAGGGATAGTGATGAGAATTTGTTCACGCCAGGAGTTGATACATAAAATCACAGATCAAGTGATAGGGAGTATCCGTCCTGGAGAAATATCTCTCAATCATAAGAGCTCGGATTAAGCCTTCAAGATCACAGGAGTAATATCATTAAATCACAGATTGGGTGATTGAGATTATCCGTTCTGGGGAAGTACACCATGCCAGGAGTTACATCGTCAAGTCACAGATCAGGTGATTGAGATCATCCGTCCTGGAGAAGTACACAGTACCAGGAGTTACACAGATCAGGTGATTGAGATCATCCATCCTGGAGAAGTACACTGTACCAGGAGTTACATCGTTAAGTCACAGATCAGGTGATTGAGATCATCCGTCCTGGAAAAGTACACTTTGATCTTCAGGGTATGGAATTGAGTTTTCAATTTCACTATCGAATCCGGTATTCAGGGTCATCACTTTGTTTGTCCCCTAGCTTGTGTGAGGGATTAGTAAAGTGACTCATATAAGCTACATCGTCTATAATGATTTTGAATAGCGGATGATATTCGTCGTTTATAAAAAGTCGTTACGTGGTTGCATAAATATCCGTGCTTGGGATGAAGTTCCGTTATCGTAGATCTTCTTAGGACTGATCCGTACAAAAAGTTCTTTTGTGTGGGAATCCCAGAAGTTATTGAAACTTGCAACCCTTGGTATTCGGGAAACAGTTGCAATATTTCTCATGATTGGACATTTAATGCCTTTAATCACGTGGGTAAGCCATTATTACTTTAAATGCGCACGTCTTTATAACCGTCACTGAGGGGCTTAATGGGCCTGAAATTTAAATTTTGAGACCCATTTGAGAAGCCCTTTTGACGAATTGACGCTTATTTCGCGCCTCAATGTTCGAAACGACAACCTCGTGTCTACGAAAAATGTGTCGTTTAAAAGTGTCGTTTGGTTGTAAACGACATAACCTTCGACTCCTTATAAGAGTAGAATTTAATAGATTCAGAAGTTACTCAGTGTTTGCTCACTTGACGAAACTCTGTAAAAATTTCGAGAAGAGACTCCTGTTTGCTTGTGTGAGATTTGATTCACCACTTCTCTTCATTCTTAGGTAACCTCTCTTTCGTCTTCTCGTTTTTCTTCTAGTTTTTCTAAATGTCTGGGAAAGACTTTGCTAGCTCGAGGTATGTTGGTCGTAGGGGAAAGAGAGGTAGAGTGTTGTCTCGGACCTCCTTAAGTCGTGGTGGAAGGATCCCTGTGATCGTCCACTCAAATCCACTTCATTCAGAGAGGGAGGCGTCACCCTACTCGAGGCGAAGGGTGATAATACCCTCTTCAGAATCCTCTACTAGCGAGAGTGAGGAGAGCACTGATTTGTACCTCTCTGATGATGTTAGCTTTTATCGCAGTGTTGAGGCGTTTAAACTAGCCGTAAAGAAGATGTCTGGAGAAAGCACCTCTAGTGGTGGAGCATCTTCTAAAAAATATATCATGAAGACAGCTTCTGGATTGTGTAATGTAGTTGCACATCGGATTGACTGGGTAAAGTTCTAGCAGAAACACCCATATAGCTGGGTTGCTAACGAATTTCGTGATACGGTGTCCATACATGCTCGGGAGGATGGAGCAAAGTTGAAGCCTCGCTTCACCATTTTCAAAAAAGAAAAGTACAAGGAGCGTTTCATGGTGTTGGCTCCCTTGCCATCACAACGGATCTGTCATACACCGGATGAGAGGTCAATATATATGTATGACTTCTTATTCCTAAACTTAGGTGTACGCTTCCCGCTCAGCAAATTCCAAATGGCTATTCTGAGGTTCTTGGATTGCGCTCCCTCACAGCTTCACCCAAACGGATGGGGTTTGATTCGTTCTCTTGAAGTGCTTAGGGAGCACTTTAATTTTACACCGACGGTGGCCATGCTCTTTTACTTCACGCAGGTGGTCCGTCGTGCTAATAGGGAGAAGGGAGGAGTAAGTCTAATAACCCTCCAGACTCTCTCCAAGATCATCAACTTCGAATCCTACACTGACTCTGCCAAAGTTGATGGACGTTCCTTCAAGTCTTATTTTACCAGGATTCGTGTGAAGCCTGATGAACCAATTTTTTGGTTGAATAAAGATGGGATTGAAGAGTTCCTCGTGTCCTGGACACATGAATATTTCTTGTTGACGTCCCAGGCTTACTATACCGACGAGGACGAGTTAACACCAATATCGATTTTCGTTCTTTCTGCTCTTCAATCGTACACCGCCTCGCATAAGTTCTTCTCTTGCAGGCGTTTGCTTGGGTCAAAGACCACCTGCGAGGAATATTTGTGTAATTTCCTGTCATTTTACATGTTCTTCTTTCTTAATAACTCAAAATCTTTTGTTTCTGACGGTTCTTTTTTCTGATTATGCAGTTGAAATTGAAGCTGATTCGCCAGAGATGGAGAAGTTGAAAGGCCCCAAGGCTGGAGGGAAATCCGTGGCGGTTGAAAACAACATTCAAGCAAAGCGGAATTCCAAGAAGGCCACTGTTGAGACCATCATACTCACCTCGTCTGCTGGTGACAATGTTTCTTTGTTGGAGGGCGGATCTGATATACCGACCTCCAACATTGAGGGAAAAAAGGTTGGTGAGAAAAGGAAGAAAGCAAAACATGACCCTTCCAAGAAAACCGAATCTCAACCCTCTCCCAAAAAACAAAAGATTTCTGAAGGGGCAGTTGATGCAGAGGTTTCCAAGGGTAAGGCGGTAGAGAAGGTCACACCGGATGCCCCGAGCAGTGTTCCTACGTCGGTTGCCAAACCAATAACTGCTTACTTTGCGCCTAAGGTTTCCTGTCCTCCCCCAGGGAATTCCAATCTTGCCCCACACCTAGTGTATGTGGGTCCCGTGCCTCAAAGCATCCCTGATTCTCCGTACCAGCTGAAGACTTTAGAGCCTGATGAAGTAACAAAAGCTTGTGACGCCGGACAGTGGCAGTTAGCAGAACTGTCCGGTCTCCTAAAGTCGGTTCGGAGACTGTCGGAGGACAACGAACGGCTCAGTAAATTAGTAGGCAAAGTTAATGACCTTAGCGTTGCTGCAGCTAGGGATAAGGCAAGCATCCTCCGACTGGAGAATAAATTAGAGGCTTCCAAAGAGGAAGGGTATAAAAAGGATGAGGACATTGCCAGTCTGAAACATCTTGCTAAGGAGTTGGAGTTCCAGATACTTGATCAGAAGAAAACCAATTCCGACCTCCATGCCAGCCTTTGTATAGAGAAAAAACACTCAGCCAAATTAGCAAAAGAATTAAATGAGGCTAAGGTCGTTTACTCTCAAGGAGCAGAAGACTGGTCGCGTAAGGAAAAGGAGTTGCTTTTAAAGTTGGCGGGTTCGACTGACAAAATCAAAACTTTGAAGGCGGATTTGGATGAGGCTGTAGGTATCTGTGACCAAGCAGTCAAGGAATCCTTCGGACTGGCTGTTCGTCAAATTCAATACCGGAATCCTAAAGTGGAACTCAATCTAAATGGTATCGATCCGTTCTATGAGTTTCACCAAGGAAAACTGGTGGCCATTGTTAATGACCGTCAAGAGGATCCGCCTAACACCCCTTACAAGTTTGCTCCTCTACCTGAAGGTCAGTCAATGGGACCTTCTCTCCTGAAGCTTAAAAGCGAAGGAACAAGCTCTGGCGCTAATGAAAACAAGGCTACTGGTGATGGGGGAAGCAAGGCCGGAGGTAAAGGCAAAGGAGAGGACGGAGAGACGAGCCAAAAGAAATAGTGTCCTCCTTGTCTTAGTCTTTATTGATTAAATATGCTGTGTTCCGGGATCAGTTCTGGATTACTGTATGACTTCCTTCTTGTAATTTAGCATTTGATCAATAAAAGAACAATTTGCCTTTATATGTTTGTTAGCTGAGAACAGCTTCGATAGAAGGGTTGCATGTGTAATGAATCATTCCGGATTTAAATATGTAAAGTGAAGAGCGGATGTTAACATATATAACTTTCACTCCGGATTTGAACATGCAGGATGAAGAACGGATAGGGACATACAACTATCGTTCTCATGTACGGGCACTTTGATAATTAAAGGCTTGGTTTAACAGAAAAGATAGAGTATCTTTTGTCAAGCATGGATAATTTGGTGTGATGAAGTCATTTTCTAGGATCACACGTTTGGTATACAAGCCTGGTAAAAAGTGTGCCTTGCTCCTTGAAGATTAGGCCTTTTGATTGTAAGTATTATAGTAGGGATCACCGTTGTGAGGGAACATGCTATTGTCATGAGAAGGGCTTGCAATGTTAATCTTGAGGGGAAATGATTGTGAGAACATTTCACTAAGAGTTCATTCCTAGAAACATTCATTAAGTTGTAGATACTGTCCCCTAGTATTGTTGGGTGATCAGTTCTGAGCGAATATTTAACTGAACAAATTCCGAGTGAAACTTCCGAGTGGAAGTTCTTCTGAGTGAGGATTTCTGAATGAAATTCTTCGGATGTGATATTCTAGGGTAAGATTCCACCGACTAAAATTTCTCCGAATGATGCTTGGCATGGTATCGAATGGAGAATTTTCGAATATTTCAGGTGAATATGATTCGAATAGGGGTGTACCCGAATGAATTATTCTTGAGTCGGAATTCATGAGTCGGGCTTCGAATAAATAATGCCGACTGGAGAATTGATGACCCGGACTTTGAAATCATGAAGTTCACAAATAAGGGACTTCAAAAGAGAATGTCAATCCGGAGTTCAGAATAACTTACTTGTGTTTGGATTTCGGTTCGATCCTACAATCCAAAATTCTGATCGGGGTTCGGTTTTGATCCTACAACCCATGTCGTATCTGGGGTTCGGTTTGATCCTACTAACCGTTCTTTGTTCGGTCCTTGGTTTTACTCAATGACGATTCTTCACCGACGTTCGGCCAGACCTACTAGTCGTACTCGGGGTTCGGTTTAATCCTACAATCCGAGCCTTCAACACGGGGTTCAGATCAGGGCTAATCCTGAACCTACTGCGCCCGTTACTCGGGGTTCAGCGTGGTCTTGAAGAAGAACCAGCTTACTACGCCCAAGCCTTCAATACGGTGTTGGGTTTTACCTTCTTACCGTTCTTGGAATGGGGTTCGGTACAATCCTACAACCCATTTCCTGGGGTTCGGTTTGATCCTACAACCCAGGTCTTCACCTGTGTTCAGCCAAACTTACTAACCGTACCCAGAGTTCGGTTTAATCCTACAATCCAGACCTTCAATTTCTCACACTTACTCGAGGAGTTACATCGTCAACTACAGAATGGGTAGTTGAGATCATCCGTCCTGAGTATGCTCTTGTACGCTGCACATATTCGAGGAGTTACATCGTCAACTACAGTATGGGTAGTTGAGATCATCCGTCCTGAACATGTTTTTGTACGCCGGATAAACTGAAAATCACAACATAAGAAAAACTCGAAAGAGTTAAGTTGTTGTATGAGATTCTTATTAAACAAAAATAAGAATTACAATGAAAGCATAGCTGGGATTATAATTTCTCCAGTGATAAGTCTCAAATGAGGATAGGAGAGTATGTATCGCTCCAGCAGCTAGCTGTAATAGATGCGCAAGTTCTGGGTGTTCCATTTATTTCGAATTGGAGTGCCATCAAGGTTCTCAAGGCGGTAAGAGCCTTTGCCAGCAATCTCGGATACTCTGTACGGGCCCTCCCAGTTTGGGGCTAGTTTGCCTTGATGAGCGAATTTGTTCCCTATACTTGCTTTCCTTAAAACCAAATCTCCAATGTTGAAAGTCCTTGATTGGACTCGTTTGTTGTATCGAAGAGCTACTTTGACTTTGATGGCCTGATCTCTGATGAACGCGTCTTCTCTGAGTTCTTGTATAACATCCATTTCTGATGCTAAATTAGCGTTATTGTCCTCCTCAGAGAAGTATTTGACCCTGGTAGAAGCGACTTGCAGCTCCACGGGGATCATTGCCTCCACCCCATATGTTAGGCGATATGGGGATTCATTGGTGGAAGAATGAGGTGTAGTTCGATATGCCCAAAGGACATGGCATAATTGGTCTGTCCATCCGCCCTTAGCGTCACCAAGACGTTTCTTTAGTCCTTTGAGCACCTCTCTGTTGGCCACTTCAGCTTGGCCGTTTGTTTGGGGATGTTCGACGGAAGAAAATATTTGGGTTATTCCTAACCCTTCTAGCAAATCTGTAAATTTTCTGTCCGTGAATTGGGTGCCATTGTCTGTGACAATCCGTGCTGGGACTCCGAATCGTGTTATAATATTTTCATACATAAAACAACGAGTTCGGGCTGAAGTAATATGTACCACCGGCTCTGCTTTGATCCACTTAGTGAAATAATCGACCCCTACAATGAGATATTTGATACCCCCAGGGGCAGTTGGGAAAGGACCCAAAATATCTAATCCCCATTAGTAGAACGGCCATGGGACAATGGATGTGAAGAGTTCTTTAGCCGGTGTATGATGAAGGTTAGAGAATTTCTGGCAGGCATCGTATTTCTTGACGAAGTCAATGGAGTCTTGTTTCATCGTGGGCCACTAGTACCCCGTCCTGAGGATTTTTCTCATTAGACTTCTTCCTCCGGCGTGGTGTCCACACTGTCCTTCATGCACTTCCTCCATTATGCCCTGCACTTCGTTCTCTTTGAGACAAATCAAGTAAGGCACAGAGAGTGCCCTTCTGTAAAGATTACCATCAATCATGGTGAAGTATGGTAATTCTCTCCGAATCCTTTTCTTTTCCTTCTCGTCTGTAGGTAACTGCCCATCAGCCAAATAGCGTATGTAGGGGGCCATCCATGTGTCTCTGTAAAGGGAGTTAGTCATTATGGCATTTAGAGAAGGGAAAAGAGGAATGCTCGGCGACGTTAGTGTGCTTTGGACCAGCGTAGTAGTGCTACCTGGTCATTTGGTGCTTGCTAATCTGGAGAGTATATCCGCTCTGGTGCTCTTCGCGTGGAACATGTTTGAATTCCATTTTTAAGAATCTATCTCTCAACTCCTTGACACAGTTTAAGTACAGTTGGAGTTGAGGCTCACGAGCTTGATATTCTCCCAAGATCTACGAAATCACGAGTTATGAATCGCTGCAGAGCGTCGCCTCAGAAGCTCCGATGTCGATTGCAGCTCTTAGTCCGGCCAAACAAGCTTTGTATTCAGCTTGGTTGTTGGAAATTTTAAAATTAAAACGAAGGGAGATCTCTAAGTGTACTCCATCATCGCTTTCAAGGACTACACCTGCTCCAGAGCCTTTTTGCTTAGATGAACCATCGACATAGATGGTCCAATGGATGCAAGGTGTATCTGGATCAATCCCTGTCATCTCCACAATAAAATCTGCCAAGACCTGAGCTTTAATAGCGCCTCGAGGTTCATAGGATACACCAAACTCTGAGAGTTCAATGGACCACTTGATCATCCTACCAGCGAGGTCAGGTTTGATTAACACAGAGCGGAGTGGGAGGTCCGTTCTTACCAAGATTGGATGGGCGTGAAAGTACGGTCGTAACCGTCGAGAGGCCCAGACAACAGCGAGGGCTACCTTTTTAATTTTTTGATACCGGATCTCCGCACCTTGTAATGTTTTGCTGGTGAAGTAGACCGGCCTCTGTCCATCAGGAGTTTCTTTTACTAAGGCAACACCCAAAGCTTCATCTGAAATGGCCAAGTATAAGATGAGTGTGTCTTCGGGGTCAGGTTTTGCTAGAATAGGAGGTTTGGACAACACCTCTTTAAGCTCCTGAAATGCTTGCTCTTGTTCCTGTCCCCACTCGAATTTCTTGGACTTTTTCAACACTTTGTATAGAGGAAGTGACCTGTGAGCCATCTTTGGCATGAACCGAGCCAAGGCTGCTACTTTGCCATTCAGGGATTGGACTTCTCTCAGATTCTTTGGACTCTGCATGTCAAGAATCGTTTGGCACTTCCCTGGGTTGGCTTCGATACCGCGTTGAGTTAGCATGAAACCCAAAAACTTCCCAGCTGGGATAGCAAAAGTGCATTTCAATGGGTTTAGCCTCATGTTAAATTCTCTCAGACGGGCAAACACTTGGCGTAGGTCGTCAATATAATCACCTCCAACTGGTGTTTTGGCTATAATATCGTCGATGTACACTTCGACAAGTTTGGTGTGCATGCCCTCAAACACCTTGTTGATCATGCGCTGGTATGTGGCCCCAGCATTTTTCAGGCCAAAGGGCATAACTGTGTAGCAAAAGACACCACGATCATTAACAAAAGCTATTTTCTCCTGATCCTCTTCGCACATCGGAATTTGGTTGTAACCTGAGTAAGCATCCATGAAGCTCAGGTACTGATAACCAGAGGAATCATCTACCATCCGGTCTATGTTAGGAAAAGGATAAGGATCTTTTGGACAGCAGCGGTTGAGATCTACATAGTCAATGCACATTCTCCATTTGCCATTGGATTTGCGGACCATCACTATATTTGAGAGCCAAGAGGAATAACGGATTTCCCTGATAAATCCGGCCTTCAATAATTCCTCGGTTTGTTGGTAAGCTGCTTTCTGCTTCTCCGGTCCCAATCTTCTCTTCTTTTGGGCAACCGGTCTCATCTCTGGGTAGACGGACAATTTATGACAACAGTAAGCAGGATCAATACCAGGCATATCGGCTGCGGTCCAAGCAAAGAGGTCTTTGAACTCCTGAAGGAGCATCAATAGTCGCTGCTCCATTTCTGTATCTAGCTTGTCGTTAATATGGGTGACTTTTTCTGGATAATCTCCCAAAACGATGTCCCTGGAACTCCCATCCGGTGTATGCTTTGATGGGTTGGACGAATCAATGTGCAAATCCGCCCTAGGGTCCAAATCGACAAGGCTTACAGAACCAGCAGCTGCTCCAGAATTATTGAGTTTCCTCTTTTTGCTGGATGCTTCCAACTTTGTCATATTCAGGCTCAGGTTGTAGCAATACCTGGCCATCTCCTGGTTACCTCGGATGGATAAGACAGTATTGTCTTTATTAATAAACTTGATAAGGAGGTGTGGAGTTGATATGACTGCCTCTATAGCATTCAGGGTGGGGCGGCCTATAATGCCATTGAATGGTGATTTGACATCAATCACCAGCACTCGGGATTTAACCATTCTGGCCCCTGGTTCACCTTCAAATGAAATAAGGGTGTCAAGGTACCCCTTTGTTGATTGCTTTGCCCCATTGAAGGCTGTTAGCTCCTGTGTGTAAGGCTGCAAATCTGAGTCATTAAAACCTATTCTTTCAAAGCAATTATAGAAAATAACATCACAGGAACTTCCCTGGTCAACAAGGATTCTTCGGACGTCCTTGTTGGCTATCACTGCAGTGATAACTACAGCATCGTCACCACCAGGAATGGTTGGGCCAAAATCCTCGTCAGAGAAAGAAATTACTGGAGCTTCAACCCCTCCTCTGTAAGGATGATTATCTTTAACCCTCCCTTGTACAGACAGAATCATTCTATGATGATTCTTCTGGGTTGTAATTAAAACTCCTCCCCCAGCGAACCCTCCGGCGATCATATCAATGACTTCACGCCGGCCTTGACGCTGTTGTTGAGGTATGTTATCTTTATGTGTTGTTTCATCAGTCATTACACCCTTTTGTTTCTCCATAGTAAAGAATTTTCTAACCGGATTACGGTTATCGTCATCCCCGTCGTCTGGATCCCTTTCTCTTTTCTCATTCCGATCTGCCCTGTCAAAGGATTTTTCTTTGAACAGGTATTGCTTTAATTTGCCTTCTCTAATCAGCGTTTCAACTGCGTTCTTTAGAGCTTGGCATTCATCAGTGGAATGACCATTCTGTTCATGGAAATCGCAGTACTTACGGGGATTCCCTGGTCTTTTTACAGGGGGTGGCCTTCTAATACCATAGATGCTGAAAGCTGGCCATCCGACCTCTCTCAAAATCTGAGATGGCTTGGCTGATAGAGGTGCATAATGGCTGAAGGAATTAACACGTCTTTCTCGAGGTCGAGGAGAAGGTTGTGATTGGTGATTGGTGAATGGCCTCTCCATGCGTTCTGACCTCATCTTTTCCTTATCTCTCCGTGTTTGAGGAGGGGGAGTTGGTGGCTTTTTCTTCGCAGCCATAGCCTCTAGGTGCATCTCTATACTCACATACTTAGAGGCTTTTTTCCTGAACTCTTCAAATATTGTTGGTGGGCTTTTTGCCAGTGAAAGAGTGAAGGCTGATGCTGGCTACAAAGCCTCAATAACGATATGTAACTTAATGGATTCTGTGAGGTTAGGAACCAGGGATGCTTCCTTATAAAACCTTTTAAGGAAATCCTTTAAGGTTTCGTTTCCGGCTTGCTTGATCTAGGCCAAAGTATGAGATGTCTTGGGGACATCTTTGGAGATGACGAAATGGGTCTCGAAAACAGCTGCCATTTCAGCCCAAGAATTTATAGATCCAGAAGGTAAGCTTTTGAACCATCCGAGGGCCTCTTCTGACAATGTTCATGGGAACATTCGACACATCACATCCTCATCAGCCCCTAAGTACATGGCTTCGAATACGTAAGCATCAAGATGCTTAGTGGGATCATTTTCGCCATTATACTTCCCAATGGAGAGTGGCTGAGTGGTTTGAAGATGTTTAGGGATGCGGATACTCATAAGTCTTCTTGAGAAAGGGACCTTGAGTCTATAAGTTACAGAGGGTGTTGTAATTACCTCTTTCTTCTCTCCGGTAACTTCCTTATCAGAATCATGGGTTTGTTCTCTCGCTTCGAACGTGGGGATGTTTGAGTATTGGAGAGTTGTGGATTTTTCTCCATCGGTTGTTTGTTGCGTCCCGTCAGTTTGGGATGCTGATCTCTCTCCTATACTCTGTCTTTCACGTTTTAACTCTACCAACTCCTCCATCAACCTTCGTATCATCTTATCTCTTGGATCGGGTGTAGGTACTTGCACCACTCTCCTTGAACTTCCAACAGGTGATTCAAACACTAAGCGTCTGTTTGTTGGTTGTTCTTGGGCTGTAACATCCTCTACGTGTCCCTCGGATACGTTTCTTGCATTGCCTTCCATAATGCTCCAAACCAGACTCTGTAAACGAGAGGTGGGGATAACTTTATCGGGTCCCACCGGGCGTGCCAATGATCTGTCCAGAACCGGGGTCTAGAGATCCGGTGTCTAGTCAACTATAAATAGTATGAAGATTCTGTGCAGAAGACCGGATGTATGAGTATCCGGTATAAGAATCCGTTGTCCTTGTATAAGAAGGGCGGATTGGGCGTTCTATAGGTCCTTCACACTGGCCTAACGCGTTGATGTGGGCGAAAGGTGGTGTCACCTGCAAAGATTCTCCGACGCTCAAGTCAGTGATAATATTCCAAGTGAGGAATGTTTTTCAGAGAGTAATCGTAAATAAGTTATTGGTCAAAAGATCCCCCCTCCTTCATGAAGGGAGTTCATATACCTGATTGGCTCGATTTACGAGGACTCGTTAGTGGGGAACCACTAACCTCTAATAGCATTATTTTATTGCGCACTTACCAGAATGATTGGGTCAAGTGGCTATTTTATATTGAGCGTAGAGTGTATAGACCAGAATTAGGGGACAAGTGGACCATTCCCGTGAGCAGATTTTGGCTCGTAGTGCAGGGAATTATTGATCGGTCCCCGTAGCAATGCCCTTTGTCCTTTGTGGGGTGACGTGTATAGTATCTGGTGTGTGGTGTTATCCGGACAAACCGGTATAGGGAGAGCGTCTGATACGGAATTACAGTCCGGATGTATACCGAGGACACCGGTCATACTTTGTTTGAATGTCAAAGATGCTGAAATACACCTTGTAGATCGGATACCGGTATTGAGACCGGATCACCTCTTCAGGCCACAAAGTGTTTCTCACTTACTCTAAAGGCTAGTAAACACACTAGACTTGTTACATAAAGAATGAGTGATAGAATAAAGTTATTACAAAGATAACTAAGCGTACAAAGAGATTTGTGATCTAAGCAAAGAATACGCCAAGTTATGATAAGCAAAAAGCCAAGGTCTACTAGAGGCAAAACAACAAGAAAGACTTTTGCTTATAAATCAAGAACAAAGAAAATCTTAAGAGTTTGCAAGCTAGCACTTTTGATTTTCGTTCACGTTCTTAGAATCCAACACTTCAAAGCTTCTGATCTTCTCCTATATATAGTGTTATTGAGATAGTTGTTGATAATCCGTTAAAGAAGATATAACCGTTGATCATTTTTGACTTTGAAGAAGAATGCAGTGGTAGGGTCTGAATCAAGCGTGTTTCAGGGCTTATACCAAAATGGTTATCTATATCAGAAGATACTTATTTGCTTAGTTATTTCAAGCTAAAAGGTACCCTCTTGTAGAGGTTAACCTTAGACTTTTATTCTGCCACAATTTCAATTTTTTCTAATGCTTTGAGATATACGAGGCATCTTACTGGGTTACTATGCATGTGATCCTTAGCTTTTTGTCTCTTTTCCTTTTTAGTGAATGGTGCAGGTATGAGACAAACACGTTGTTGTTAGCATTTTCATGGAAAGTGAGAATTTCTTTTCAAAGAACGTTCTTTGAGAAGGATGATACTCTAAGGGTTTGATAATATATTCAGACTTTTCTTATGCATTCAGATAGACTGGTTTATATTGTTGAACCATACTTGTCTTTCAAATGAATTTTGTTTGATGGACTCCCTATTTTTCTTTCAATTGGTGCACTTTAGACTTTTCCTAAAACACTTGTTGAACCATGTTAGAAAAACTTACAAGCATACTTTTATTTAACTAAGAGTCTTGATGTGTTAAATTAACAAATCCCAAGGGTTCAAACTTTTTAGTCTTTCATTTAGACTTAGTTCTAACAATCTCCCCCTATTTGTTGATAGCAAACATCAAGTCTTTTTGTTAAATATAGTCTGTAGAAGATATGTGCACAAGGAATATATCATAACATACAGACTTGTTTAATTTTAAAGAGATGAGTGTTAAACATTAGAGCAATCTTTTTAGAAACTGGATTTTTTTTCTTCAAAGTAGACTAGCTCAATTTATAAGTTCAGAGTAATGCAGAGAAATGATATGATTAATTCATAAAAGAGAAAGCTTGGTAGATCAGTTAAAGGCATACTGTAGTTAACCTGCAAAGAATGCCAAGAATATCTTTTGACTAGGATAGCTTTATCTATTTTATATGAATCTCGTACTAACACAAGTCACGTAGGATGCTCTCACCACCCAACTCTATAAATATGATACATTTATTTATTATTAAGGTACGTTCACCAACCCATGCTTAAGGTCTAATCTTGACTGATCTAATACTGGCTTGAGCATTGGAGTCTCTTTATAGGTGACATCTTATTTTACCCCATAACGCGAGATACCAGTGTGTTAGTTGGACAACGTGACTACAAGACCTGCTGCTCCCCACTGGACTGAGAGATATAATATGGGACCTTACAGGACCGGTGTAATAGATTATGAGAGAGGTTCCCATGGCACTGATATCAGAAGTTCTGTCCTCATACTAGACAGATCAATTACATTTTAAGGACTTAAAACAATAATTTAAATAAATATAACCAAAACCAATAAAAATAACTAAGGGAGAAAAACTAAAAATAAATCAAAACTTATGAACAAAAACATATTCATCCCTTTGTGGAAAATATATTTAAGGTTGAAGGATTTTACAATTTATTGATACAAACCTATATAACTTCGAATTGGAAAAACTTTTGTTCAACAATTATTTTGGACAAAAACAAAAAATGAATTTAACTAAAATGTATTGTTGGTTTGAATATTTTTATATTAGGCTTAATTATGTTTTTGGCCCTCGAAAAGAAGATTAGTTTTATCATTAGTTCGTATAATTTTTTTTGTCTTGTATTAGTCCTTAAAATGTTTTGAGTGTTTGTTATAGAATCATGTCATTAATGTTCTTTGTTAACTAATGGTACGATAAATGAAAATGTCATATCATCGGTGATTCATGTCAAACATGTTCACACACATTGTCAAATCCTTTTTTTAAAATTTTTTCTCTTCTATTTCTTTCCACTCTCTTCCTCACCCCCAACAACATACCTCATAACATCTCTTCTTCCTTCCCTACAATTGCCCACATCCTAGAGCTATCAAAACGGGTTACCTGATCCAACCCATATCAAGTTTGGGCTTTTTTAGGCCAGGTAAAAAATCCCGCTTTGAATTTAGGCCCAACTTTTTAGCCTTGGGCCTGGCGGGCTTAGTGTGCTACCTTGCTTAGGTAGAAATTTTCAGGCTTATACGGTGCATGTTTCAAATCAACTACAAAATCTAATTCAAGTAAAAAATATAGAAAGTACTCTTTTTTCCATGATAGTAAAAAATTTAAAAAAAAACATAATGCAGCCTTATACGGGCTGGGTTGGAAAAAGCCTGACCTAGGTATGAGTTTTTTGGGTCAGACTAAAAAACGTTTGTTTTTAATTTGGGCTCCTTCTTTGGATTTTAAGCCTGCCTATCTTACAGGCAGATCTGACCCATTTTGACAGTTCTACCTCACCCTACCATTTTCATCTTCCTTTCTTATATCCGCCCCAACCTACCACAGGCGTGACACCCTAACCTTGACTGTAACATCCTTGGTCATTTTACATATAATTATATTCATTTGATTAACTTTTATAATAAATTTTCGCGTTTACAAATAATTAATCAAGTCCCGTTTCAAATATGCTACTTATTTTTCAATACACATATTTAAAGTAATAAACAGTAACAATTTAATTAATTAAATAAAACAAGAAAAGGAATTTTAGTTGAAGTAAGTAAGAAGAGAAGTATGAAGCAAAAGCCCACTCGCTTGAGCGAAGCCGGATTCGCTTGAGCGAGATCAGAAGTCTTTGCTGAAGCGAAGCCAAATCCGCTTAAGCGAAAGACACATTTCTTTCCTAAGCGAGGCAGTGAAACGCTTGAGCGAATGCCCCATCTAGAGGCTGGGCGAACAAAACGCACACGCGGACTCACATGGGGTTTCACCCGGTAAAATGTTTCACTCGGCTCAAGGGTTTCACTCGGGAAGCGCTCAACTTCCATTTACTCGGACATTCCTCACTTGACTCGTTGCTACCCTTCACTCGGTCCCAACTCTCTCGTCAATAATTTAACCTCCACCACTCGGTTATAGCTTCTCCGAATGCCTTCACTCGGTGAATACCCTACTCTTACTTCCCTCGGGAGGAACTCAGATTTTCACTCAGACACCTCTCAATCCTCATCACTCGGAACTCTCTCCCAACCAATCTCACTCGGACAGGGGTGGAAACTTCACCCAGTGATGAAGCAAACATTAAGCTAGCGGCCCTCGTTCAGCCATGGATGAATCGACTCGGGTAAGTCTCTCTCGGTAAAATTCTATCACGGCAAACTCATAAAAAAAATATAAACTAAGCATAACACAATGTCATTTTACACCTGATTTAATTTAAGTCAGCATACAGGCAACATTACACGCTCGAACAATTCCTTATACATAGTTATATTCGACAACTACTCAAAATCATTCGGGCCTTGGCATCGATCTCCCCCTTGGCACGACTCCATAGCTCCGGCTTCCTCCCTGTCACTGGTTACTAAATTGAAAACAGCAGCAAGGGTGAGTGTTTGGCATCATAATTAATATAGAACAAAATCAACAAGTTGTAATTATAATAAGCTTCGTCCAGTTGCATTCTCATGACTTTACAAATCACACTCGGTCAATATGACACACTCCACTCGGAAACATAACATAAGTCACCCGGCAATATTAATAATTTTACTCGGCAAATGTAACAAATGTCACTCAGCAATTATGCATATCACAACCAATAATTTATCAATTATCACAACTGACTCTCATATAAAAGTTGACACCTAGTATCTGGATACTAAAAGGATCGACCTTCAGCTGGGAGTCCGACTTGACATCCCGTGAACCTGACTTGGCTCCCCTTTCAACCACTGGGTCAAAGACCTCTGGGTAGCTTAACTGGGTCCGACTTGACCACTGAAGCCAAAACAGGGTAATTCATACCGTTGGTCATCCTCCACCACATAATCACATTCAATCACATAAACATAAGCATATCATTCTGATTATCACTTACAACTGTCAGAAACTGACCAGTGCTCACAACGTAGGGCGACCGACTCGTCAAGCCCTTCAATATAGCATACTAATTATCTCAAGCATTACGTGTCTCATGCCATTGCAAGGTATACACACATACATCCACACATAAATGATCCACATTCTCTCAGCATTAAATATATCAAGCTCATGACAAAGTTAACTCCACTGCATACCCGGTCTTCAACTGATATATATATATATATATATTTACAGTCACACATGCACAACATAGGTACACCACAATATTCGAGAACACTTACTTACCTTACTTGCACTGTTTAGTGACTCAGATAGGAAACAGATCCTATTCTAATTAATCATAACCCGAACACCCCCTTACCTCGATTCCACGCTTCGATGATCTGCTCTCGGTGTCGATCCCTTCCTCTGAGTACTGGATTCGCAGTCTCTGCCCCGACACTCAGCCTTTTGCTGTCTGATCTACCACCTACGGGTCAAAATGCAACACCCATTAACTCAACCCCTCAACTCTTAGGCCACATTTGAGCTCATACTCACCTAAGGAGTGGAGAACGGGCTTGAATTTAGCCATGCATGGCCCTTGGCTACCAGAGAGACGAAAGGGATAAGGAGCCACAAATAAAACCGATTAGTGGACTCACCTTGAGGCCACGATCACAGGAATGAGGTTTGATTAAAGTTTTCACACGAATGGAGTCCTCCTTTGGTACATGCAATTCAACAATGAGAGGAGAGAAGACGAAGGAGGAGGAGAACAGATTAAGAAGAAGAAGAAGTGATTTATGAATAATGGAGAGACAGGGAATTTCCTTTTTATATAAAGTTCAGGGGCAAGACAGCCTTTTCCCCTATTTCATTTGCATTCTCATTAAAAGTTTTTAATCAATTTCATCTCATTGGATCCTTTTATAAATTCTGACCCACTATGCTTATTCGCTTTCTCTATGTTTAATTATTTGTAGCTGCCTGTTACCTTGTAAGAGTATCGACCCGAGTTGGATACCGTCCAACCGGTGTCCAAGCGTAGTGCCCACTCCTCGGTAATCCGAGCTATCACTTGAGAGATCGGATACTTCATCCGTCCTCACCTCTTTGTTATGCACATCCATTTGCCTCAACCATCCAAGAGGTCAATCCGGATTATGATTCCGAGCTAGGCGTTCTCCTTACACCGGTTAATCCAAGACCACTCCAGGCACACTGGATGAGCGTTAGTCATAGGACAGCACGTCTTTGGCCGTTCTTCCCAGCACAACCGATCTTCTATACCATTTGGTCCTCACGATTGAGACCGGCCCAACACTGGATTCCTTGACCTCGGTCTAAGCAAATCAAATATTAAATAAGTCTCTAAAACATTTGCTAATATTTTCCACTCTCATAATTTTTATTAAAATACCAGGAATGTTACATCCACCCCCCTAAAAGGGGATTTCATCCCCGAAATCAGTGTCCCGATTGAAAAAGATGGGGGTACATCCTCCTCATATCCGATTCTAATTCCCAAGTATAGTTTATCCAATTTAAATTCTGCCATTTCACCTTCACCAACGGCACCTCCTTGCTTCTTAACCGTTTGTTTGATACTCCTTAATACCGATCGGTATAGCTTCAACCGTCAGGTTTTCTTTCAATTCAATGGAGTCACTTGGTACAATCATTGTGTCACACGGAATGTAGGCGCGAAGCTGAGATACGTGAAACACGTTGTGAATGTTAGTCAACGACTGGGGAAGATTCAGTCGGTAAGCAACTTCACCGATCCGCTCCAATATTTGGTAGGGTCCAATGTATTTTGGATTAAGCTTTTGGCTCTTCAAAATCCGACCTACACCCTTAGTCGGTGAAATCCTCAAGAACACCCAATCGCCCACTTGGAACTCAAGCGGCCTATGTCGATTGTCCTAATAGCTCTTTTTTTGGTCTTGGGCAATTTTTATCTTCTCTCGGATTAAAGCAACTTGTTCGTTCATCTCTTGAATCAGCTCGGGCCCCAGATGAATGGCATCGCCATTCTCATTCCAGCATAATGGAGTACGACATTTCCGACCGTAAAGGGCTTCATAGGGAGCCATCCTAATGCTGCTATGATAACTGTTATTATATGCAAACTCCACCAAAGGCAAGTATTTTTCCCATGATCCGCCCAGCTCTAATACATATGCCCTTAGCATATCCTCGAGGGTCTGTATGGTTCGTTCCGACTGGCCATCGGTCTGGGGATGGTACGCTGAGCTCAGTCTGAGCTCAGTACCCAGTTCTTGTTGCAAGCTTCCCCAAAATCTTGAAGTAAATCGGGGATCCCGATCAGAAATAATGCTTGAGGGTACACTGTGCAGTCGTACAATCTCAACAACATACAACTCAGCCAATCGGTCCAGTGACCATCTCATATTCATCGCTAGGAAGTGGGCGCTCTTGGTTAGTTGGTCAACAATTACCCAAATCGCGTTGCACCCAGTTCGGGTGCGAGGTAGCCCGGATACGAAGTCCATGGTGATGCTTTCCCACTTCCAGATTGGAATTTCTGGGGGCTGAAGCAAACCTGGGGGTCGTTGATGTTCGACTTTGCACTTTTGGCATATCACGCAGGACCTCACGTATTCAGTTATTGCTTTCTTCATGCCCGGCCACCAGAATTCCTTCTTCAAGTCATGATACATTTTCGTCACACCGGGATGAATACTCAAGGAGCTTCTGTGTGCCTCGGCTAGCACAGCTTGCCTGAAATCTCCACGTGCAGGCACCACCACTCAGTTTCGGAATTTCCATATTCCATCATTGCCCCGAGTTAACTCCATATCCTTGCCTCGAGCCGAGTGTCAATCATTTTCAGCAACTCTTCATTGTCTTTCTGAGCCGCAACAATAGACTCCAGAAATTCGTTGGAGATCTTTAACATTCCGATCGTTATTCGATTTAGAGCGTCCATAACAACTCCAATATTCATATTCCTAAAGCTCTCCAGCAGTTCCTGCTCTCTGCCCATCAAATAAGCCGCATGCAACACCTTCCTGCTCAGTGCATCGGCCACAATATTCGCTTTACCCGGGTGATACCTCAAATCGAAGTCATAATCTTTCAAGTACTCCACCCACCTTCTCTGCCTCATGTTTAGCTCTCTTTGATCGAATAAATATTTCAAGCTTTTGTGGTCACTGAACACCACAAAACGGGATCCATAAAGATAATGACGCCAAATTTTCAATGCATATACTACTGCTGCCAATTCCAGATCATGGGTTGGATAATTCGATTCGTGGGTTCTCAATTGCCTGGAAGCATAGGCAATCACCCGGTCGGATTGCATCAGCACACATCCCAAACCGAACTTGGATGCATCACAATACACCACAAATTCCCGTGTTACATCAGGCAATGCAAGCACCGGAGCAGTCGTCAAACACTGTTTGAGAGTCTGAAAACTCAGCTCGCACTTCTCCGACCACACAAAAGGGCTCTCTTTCCTTGTCAACCGAGTCAGAGGGAGTGCTATCCGAGAGAACCCTTCAATAAAACGTCTATAGTATCCAGCTAACCCAAGGAAACTTCTGATTTCAGTTACCGACCTCGGTCTCTCCCAAGCCATAACCGCCTCAATTTTTGTCGGGTCAACCGAGACGCCCTCTCGGGAAATTACATGTCCTAGGAATTGCACACTACTTTCCCAAAAATCACACTTGGATAGTTTAGCATACAGCTTTTTCTCTCGGAGTATCTGCAGAACGATCTGAAGGTGTTAAGCATGCTCTTCAACCGACCTCGAATATACCAGGATGTCATCAATGAATACCACCACAAACTGATCCAAGTATGGTTAAAAAATCTGATTCATGTAGTCCATGAAGATGGCGGGGACATTCGTCACTCCAAAGGGCATTACAATGTACTCGAAGTGCCCATACCGAGTCCAAAATGCTGTCTTCGGAATATCTTCCGACTTCACTCGGATCTGGTGGTATCCCGACCTTAAATCGATTTTAGAAAACACAACAGCACCCCTCAGTTGGTCCAACAAGTCATCAATCCGAGGCAATGGATATTTATTTTTAATCGTCAATTTATTCAGCTGTCGGTAGTCAATGCACATTCGCATGCTACCGTCCTTCTTCTTTACCAGTAACACCGGAGCACCCCATGGTGAAGCACTCGGTCGGATAAAGCCTTTTTCCAGCAGTTCATTTACTTGTTTCTTTACCTCGGCCAACTCCGCCGAAGAAATTCTATATGGCGCTCGGGACAGAGGCTCTGCCCTGGGAATTAAGTCAATAGAGAAATCAATCTCCCGACTGGGAGGCAACTCCGAAATTTCTTCTGGGAAAACATCAGGGAATTCACAAACAATTGGAATATCACTTGGTAGAAGGCTATACCGACCCTCCGAAGCAAATAAAATAATATACGTGGCTGAGACATCACTCACCACATCCTTCGCGTCAAGTTCCTGAGAGAAAACAATACTCTTCCGATAGCAGTCGACCATCACATGATTAACAGCTAGCCAATCGAGGCCTAGAATAACATCTAAATTCCTCAACGGCATACAGATAAAGTTCACCCAGAAAGTATGGTCTTCAATTTGCATCGGTATATCTCTACACATGGTGGTCGCACGAAAAGTGGAACCGGTTGGAGTGGAAACAATAAGGGAATTCTCCATTAAACCGATCGACAAACCAAGCCGTCGCACACAACCCTTGGAAATAAATGAATGGGTCGCGCCCGAATCATAAATTACATCAACAAGATAGCCACAGATGAAGCACGTACCCTGCACCAAGTTGTCATTCCTCGTGGCTTCCGAGGCATCAAACGCGAACACCCTCTCGGTCATAGCATTCTAGGCACCACTGGACTGGGCATCAGATCTTCCCGATTACTGACCTCCCTGACCAGCACCATGCCTGCCTCCCCTCTGAAAATTGGCACCCCGAGTCCTAGAAGGGTTGGTTTGATTGCCTGGCCTGCTCTGCTGTTGTCTCTGTGGGTACTCGGGTCTGAGGTGCACCGGTTGTCCACACTGAAAGCATACAATCTGATTGGCTAGACAGTGTTTTAAAATATGGCCTTCCTGGCCACAATTATAGCACGTACGGCTACCAGAGAGATTACCCGATCGGCCAGTAGAGCCCCGACCGGAAGAAGATAAAGAAGTAGCAGAAGACTTACCGCCCCTAAAGAATTGGCCCATCTTCTTGAAGCTGAAGCCCTTTGCTTTCAGTGGTTTCTTGTCTCTCGGCTGGGACGTTCTTTGTAACTACACCTCTTCGGTCAGTCTAGCTTTGTTCACCAGGGTCGGGTAGTCCCGAATCTCCATAGGTACAACTACACTACGGAGTTCAATCCATAATCCAGCCTCGTATTTAGCACACTTGCTGCCCTCAGTCCCTTCCAACGAAAAAGGATGGTAAAAATCACACAGCTTGTCAAACTTGCTGGTGTACTCGGCCACAGTCATTCGGCCCTGCTCCAACTTCAGGAATTCCATTTCCTTCCGGATTTTGTAGTTATCCGGGAAGTACTTAACGAGGAATCTCCTTCGAAAATTTGCCTACACTAGCGGCTAATTTGCCGCGTTCATCTGTACCTTCATCTGAGACCACCATACTCTAGCCTCGTCCTTTAATTGATAAGTAGCAAACAAAACTTTTTGCTCTTCTGAGCACTCGAAGTATTCAAAGACCTGCTCTATGTCCCTGACCCAAATGTATGCCCCATCATAATCGTGTCCTCCCTTGTAAGCCGGGGGATTCCTTTTTAGGAATTTATCCAGAGTGGGACCAGACTCGGTCCTACTCATCAACTGGGTAAACTTGGAGAAGAAATCGTCCCCTCCACGGGAACTGGTTCCTTCGGTCATATTGTAATTCTACAATGAGCAAACACATCACCATTAGGAACCAGTGTCAATCAGGGAGTCGGAAATTTACCTCACATACATAGAATGCCATGCCGATGGAGTGCCAAGGGAACGATGCCAAGCTGCACAAGCAAACACAACATAATTGGATGCAACCAGCCCTCACCGGACTCATACAATCACTGAATTGACCCATGCACCCGGCTCTAGAAAGAACCGCTCTGATACCAAATGTAACATCCTTGGTCATTTTACATATAATTATATTCATTTGATTAACTTTTATAATAAATTTTTACGTTTACAAATAATTAATCAAGTCCCGTTTCAAATATGCTACTTATTTTTCAATACATATATTTAAAGTAATAAACAGTAACAATTTAATTAATTAAATAAAACAAGAAAAGGAATTTTAGTTGAAGTAAGTAAGAAGAGAAGTATAAAGCAAAAGCCCACTCGCTTGAGCGAAGCCGGATTCGCTTGAGTAAGATCAGAAGTCTTTGCTGAAGCAAAGCCAAATCCGCTTGAGCGAAAGACACATTTCTTTCCTAAGCGAGGCAGTGAAATGCTTGAGCGAATGCCCCATCTAGAGGCTGGGCGAACAAAACACACACGCGGACTCACATGGGGTTTCACCCGGTAAAATGTTTCACTCGGCTCAAGGGTTTCACTCGGGAAGCGCTCAACTTCTATTTACTCAGACATTCCTCACTTGACTCGTTGTTACCCTTCACTTGGACAATTTCACTCGGTCCCAACTCTCTCGTTGATAATTTAACCTCCACCACTCGGTTATAGCTTCTCTGAATACCTTCACTCGGTGAATACCCTACTCTTACTTCCCTCGGGAGGAACTCAGATTTTCACTCGGACACCTCCCAATCCTCATCACTCGGAACTCTCTCCCAACCAATCTCACTCGGATAGGGGTGGAAACTTCACCCAGTGGTGAAGCAAACATTAAGCTAGCGGCCCTCGTTCAGCCATGGATGAATCGACTAGGGCAAGTCTCTCTCGGTAAAATTCTGTCACGGAAAACTCGTAAAAAAAACATAAACTAAGCACAACACAATGTCATTTCACACCAGATTTAATTTAAGTCAGCATACAGGCTGTGTTTGAATATGTTAACAGGTCCAAAGATGTGCAAAGATTTTGATAATGACAAGCACTCTTGAAGAAACCGATGCAAAAACAAAGACATGAAATCAGAATTGAAGTAACAGCGAAGCTAATCGATTAGGCCATAGATGCTAATCGATTAGGAGCTTTCTGTTTTGGAAGAAATTGCATCAGGTATGAAAGCTAATCGATTATGGAGCTGAACAATCGATTAGGTACTCACTGGAATTAAGGTAATCGATTATACACCAGAGACTAATCGATTACAACAATTAGAAATAGGACAAAATGCATCAGGTATGAAAGCTAATCGATTAAGGGAACCATATAATCGATTAGTGAGTCACTGGATTTAAGGTAATCGATTGCAAGACATGCTAATCGATTAGGATGCTGCGAAAACAAATTAAATGCATCAGGTACAAATGCTAATCGATTACAGGAAGTGAAATAATCGATTAATGACTCTCTGACTTAAAGCTAATCGATTACAACGCGAGGGTGTAATCGATTACGCTAGTGGAAAAACAGATTTAAGTGGGAAACCAGCTCATGTCTCCATTATTCTTCAAATTTCCACTAAGTGCAACGGCTATGATGAACTAGGGCACACCTCAACTGCTATCATGGCTCTATAAATGGAAGAAGAACACAAGTACAAAGAGCAACCAACAACAACTAAGAAGCAACAATTCATAGCTCTATTTTGTGCTTTGTAAGCCTATTTCTTGCATATTGTACTTTCACTTGTATATCCTCTCATCTTGAGAGATTAGAATTTGGGAGAGCTTTTCATTTGTATATCTGCTCTATTGAGAGAGTGTATTGATTGTAAACAAACACCAAACACACAAGTTATTCACTCTAGGTTGAGTGGTTGTTCACTCTAGGTTGAGTGGTTACAAAGGTTGTGGACTCAACCTTTGGGATATTGTGAGATTGAGAGATTGGGTGGGTTGCCCTTATACTTGTGAGGATTGGGTTCTTGAGTGTGGGACACTAGGAAGCCGTAATTGCTCAAAGTTGTATCTCTAGTCTACAATAGTGGAAAATCCTCTAAGTGGGTTGCTTAGAGGCGAGACGTACACCGGATTGGGTGGAACTCGTTATATCGGTTTGCAAGCTTCTCTTCCTTACTCTTTTACTTTCATTTACTGCATATGTGTTGATTGGTATTGATTGGTTGAGAAGAGCATACTTGAACTTGCTTAATTTGTTATATCTCTAATATTGCACACCAAGTGTTTGGTAAATTGCTTCAGCAACATTTCTCATTATAGTGCATTGCTTGTTATCCTCCATTCTATTTCACTTGCATAATCTCACAAACTTGGTTATAAAAATCAATTTCAAAGGTATTCCAATCAAAAGTTTTAAAACTCAATTCACCCCCCCTCTTGAGTATTGAGGCCACTTGAACAACAAGTGGTATCAGAGCTTGACTCTTGGTAGATCAAGCTTAACAGCTTCAAGAGATTAAATGGCCTCAAGTTCTCAAAATGTTTTTCCCGAGGGTGGTGCAATAAATAGACCTCCCGCTTTCAATGGGGAAGGGTATGCCTTTTGGAAAGAAAGAATGAAAATCTTCATTCAATCAATTGACTTGAGAATATGGAATACCATTGAAAATGGTCCTTATATACCAATGCATACTATAGATAGCAAGAATGTTGAAAAACCTATAGATGAATGGACAAGCGAGGAAGAAAAGAAAGTCCAATATGGCTACAAGGCCAAAAATCTCATTACTATGTCTTTAGGACAAGATGAATTTTTTAGGATAATGACATGCCAAACTGCTAAAGAAATGTGGGATACTCTTAAAGTAACCCATGAAGGTACTAATGATGTAAAGGACTCCAAAATTAGTACCTTGACTAGCCAATATGAATGCTTTAGGATAAATTCAGGAGAATCTATTGTAGATATGCAAAAAAGGTTTACACTTATTATCAACCATCTTATTACTCTTGGCAAAGTATATACTAACAAAGAGCTTGTGCACAAAATTTTGAAAAGTCTTAGCAGGGAATGGCAACCTCTTGTCACAGCAATAAAACAATCTCCTAGCATCAATGAAATGTCTCTTGCAACACTCTTTGGAAAATTGTAAGAACAAGAGCAAGAACTTAAAGCATTGAAGCTAGCCGAGGAAGAGGAGAAATCCACCAAGAAGAAAGGGCTAGCCCTCAAAGCCACCTCCATGCATGAGGAAGAATCATGCAGTGACTTAGATGAAGAAGAAGAGTTTGGGCTATTCGTAAAAAGATTTGGAAGATTCATGAAGAACAAAAAGTTCCAAAAGAACTTTAAGCCCCAAGGTAAGAAACCTACCTCTAATGAAACTTCCTCTTCACCAAGTTGTTTTGAATGTGGCAAGGAAGGGCACTTCAAAGCCGATTGTCCAAACCTCAAAAAGAAGGGCAAGGACAAACAAAGAAGAAGAAGAGCCTATATTGCTTGGGATGAGAACAATGTGAGCAGCTCCGACGACTCGGAAGATGAGCAAGCCAATCTTTGCTTAATGGCAAATCATCAAGAAGAAGATAATGAGGTATGCTTCAAGGCAAGCAACACCCATTGGTACTTGGATAGCGGGTGTTCAAAGCATATGACGGGAGACATAACCAAATTTACATCATTCACTCCCAAAAGGAAAGGAAGTGTCACCTACGGAGACAACACTAAAGGAAGAATCCTAGGCATTGGAAATATTGGTAAGAATTCTTCCACCTCTATAAGTGACGTATTGTATGTTGAAGGCCTCAAGCATAATCTACTTAGCATAAGTCAATTATGTGACAAAGGATATAGAGTTTTATTTGAATCAAATTGTTGCATAATTGAGCATAAGACTAATAAGGAAATTAAGCTTGTAGGCCAAAGAATTGATAATATTTACATGATTGATATGGATAGTTTGTCTACAAATGATGAACAATGCTTCATTTCAAAAGAGGATGAAACATGGCTATGGCATAGAAAAATAGCTCATATACATGTAGACCACTTGAACAAACTTGTTTCTAAAGATTTAGTAATTGGTCTACCAAAGCTTAAATTTAAAAATAGATTTTGTGATGCATGTCAAAAGGGAAAACAAGTAAAGGCATCTTTTCAATCCAAAAACATTGTTTCTACTCAAAGGCCTTTACAACTTTTGCACATGGACTTATTTGGACCATCCAAAATCAAAAGCCTTGGAGGTAATTACTATGGTCTAGTTATAGTAGATAACTATTCAAGATATACATGAACATTGTTTCTTGCTCATAAAAATGAAGCATATCATGCATTCAAGAAACTTGCAAAGATTATCCAAAATGAGCAAAACTCAAAAATTGCATCCATTAGAACCGATCATGGGGGAGAATTTGAAAATCAATCTTTTGAAAAGTTTTGCGAAAAACATGGTATTAATCACAACTTTTCAGCTCCTAGAACTCCACAACAAAATGGAGTAGTTGAAAGAAAGAATAGATCTTTAGTGGAGCTTGCTAGAACCATGCTAAATGAAAATAATATTGCAAAACATTTTTAGGCCGATGCGGTAAACACCGCGTGTTATGTTATGAATAGATGTTTGATAAGGCCTATTTTAAAGAAAACCCCCTATGAGCTTTACAAGGGTAGAAAACCCAACATTGCATACTTTCATATTTTTGGATGTAAATGTTTTGTGCTCAACAATGGAAAGGATAATCTAGGAAAGTTTGATGCAAAATCTGATGAGGCAATATTCCTAGGATATTCTCAATCTAGTAAATCTTATAGAATTTTCAACAAACAAACAAATACCATTGAGGAATCTATTCATGTCAAATTTGATGAAAATAGCCATAACCCTCCGAGAAAGGAAGATGTTGATGATCTTGTAGGTACCTTCCAAGAAATGAACTTGCAAGAAGAAGAAGTCAACAATGATGAAGGTGCAACACAAATTGAGAGACAACAAGATTGGGTAACCTTGAAGGATCATCCCTTGGACAAAATCATTGGAGAAATAACCAAAGGGGTAAGTACTCGAAACGCCATTAGAAATGCATGCAATCACTTGGCCTTTGTATCCCAAATAGAACCCAAAAATATTAATGAAGCCATTATTGATGAACATTGGATGTTGGCCATGCAAGAAGAGTTAAACCAATTTGAAAGAAATGAAGTTTGGGAACTTGTGCCAAGACCCAATAATCATCTAATAATAGGCACCAAATGGGTTTTTAGAAATAAGCTAGATGAAAATGGTATAATAACTAGAAACAAAGCTAGACTAGTTGCAAATGGATACAACCAAGAAGAAGGAATAGACTATGAAGAAACATATGCTCCCGTAGCTAGGTTAGAAGTCATTAGATTATTGCTAGCTTTTGCATGTTGTATGGATTTCAAACTGTATCAAATGGATGTCAAAAGTGCGTTCTTAAACGGCTACATTCAAGAAGAAGTTTATGTAGATCAACCTCCCGGTTTTGAAAATCATAAATTTCCAAACCATGTCTTCAAATTGAGAAAAGCTTTATATGGTTTGAAACAAGCTCCAAGAGCTTGGTATGAAAGATTAAGCAAATTCCTTTTAGAACACAACTTTGAAAGAGGAAAGGTTGATACTACATTGTTTATAAAACGCAAACATAATGACATCCTCTTGGTACAGATTTATGTAGATGACATAATATTTGGTGCTACTAATGAAAATCTTTGTCAAGAATTTGCCAAGATTATGCAGAATGAGTTTGAAATGTCCTTGATGGGAGAACTCACCTTCTTCCTTGGACTACAAATAAAACAAGCCATTGATGGAACGGTCATTAGCCAAACTAAATACTGTAAGGAACTACTTAAAAGGTTTGGAATGGATAAGGCAAACGAGATAGCTACACCCATGAGCACATCCTGCTATCTAGACAAAGACGAAAAGGGTAAGGACATTGAAATCACCAAATATCGAGGTATGATTGGATCCTTACTGTATTTAACTGCGAGTAGACCTGATATTATGTTTGCTGTATGCATGTGTGCTAGATATCAAGCATGTCCTAAAGAATCACATTTGACTGCCGTAAAAAGAATTTTGAAATATCTTGTGGGTACTCAAAATGTTGGTTTATGGTATCCCAAAGGCGTTGAATGTAATCTTTTAGGATATTCTGATTCCGACTTTGCGGGGTGTAAGCTTGATAGAAAAAGTACTAGTGGTACATGCCATTTGCTTGGTAGTTCCCTTGTTTCTTGGCATAGCAAGAAACAAGCAAGTGTTGCATTGTCAACGGCTGAGGCAGAATATATAGCAGCTGGTAGTTGTTGTGCTCAAATTCTTTGGATGAGACAACAACTTCTTGATTTTGGTATTACCTTGAATAAAGTCCCCATTAAATGTGATAACACTAGTGCCATTAATATCTCGAAAAATCCAGTAATGCACTCTAGAACCAAGCACATTGAGATTAGGCATCACTTTATTAGAGATCATGTGTTAAAAGGGGATTGTGTACTTGAACATGTAGAAACTTCTAGGCAACTAGCTGATATTTTCACAAAACCCTTGGCTAGAGAGCAATTCATTCACATAAGAAGAGAGTTAGGCATTCTTGACATGTCCAGTTGTGTTTGAATATTTTGATAAGAACTATGTTGAATGGCATGATGCATGGTATATATCACATTTCATGATTGGAACTTTGCTGTATGTAAAATTTGAAGTTTTTGACTCCATAATCGATTACATTGTTAATCCCAATCGATTACTAAGCTTCTGTTTCTAAGATAATCGATTAGAACTCACCCATAATCGATTACAATCATTCTGTTTCTAAGATAATAGATTATCCATGATCAATAATCGATTACGAAGCTTCTGTTTCAAGTTCAAAACGTTTCCTCTTCTTCATAATCGATTACCACATTGCTCCAATCGATTAGGACGATTCTGTTTCTAAACTAATCGATTACCCTAAGCCTCTAATCGATTACCCTTTGTATGAAATGTTTGAAATTCCCCAGAAACAATGACCTAATCGATTACCACCTGTCTCGTAATCGATTAGCGCGCGTTCTGATGAGTCAAAACTCCAATTTCCTAGGCTCACTCGAACAACTCCCTCTCTTAACTCACTTCACTCCTTTCTAAACTCTCTTTCCTCCTTCCTAAACCTAATTTTCAACTATAAATACCCCTTCATTCACCTTCTCATCTCACACTACCTCCTTCCTCTCAAACCTCTCAAACCTCTCAAAAACTCTCTACCACTCATCTCTCTTCATCTTCCTCTTTGCCTTTTCCAACCATGTCTACCTCAAGAAATGTCAAGAGAGCTAGGTCCTCTACTGCTCAAGCCCATAACCCCCTTGACTTCTCAAGGTTCTTCTCTTCTCCCAGAGAACTTCAAAATTTTATGAAGAATTTTTCTGAAAGGGAGATTATGACCCCTCATTACACCGTTGCTGACACTTTTGACAACCCAAGCCTTACCTTCACCCAAAGCCTCAACCACTACAACCTCTTCCCCTTCTTATCCCTAAAAGAAGAAGAATACTATCCTGAGCTTATGAGAGTATTCTACTGCAACCTCCGCCTTGTCAATGGGATGGTTGAATCCAAGGTGAAAAACACCACCATCAAACTCTCAAATGCCCAATTTGCAGAAATTTCCAAACTGCCCCTCAACAATGCTGACTTTGATGGAGGCGAACCCGAGGATGAATGGGGTTTTAATCCCATCACTGCCCGCCGTTCTTTGTGGAAGCCGGCTCCTCCCATGAGCAACCACAAACTAGTTGGCCACTTGACCATGAATAACCGCCTGCTCCACTTCTTCTTGGTCAAGATGATTGTTCCCCGTGGTGGGAACTATGCTCTGGTTGAAGAGGATGATGTCCTCTTAATGTGGGCCATGCTGAACCACAAAGAGATCAACTGGGTTCAGTTGATCAAATTCCACATGCGCCATGCCAAGGACCAGCAGAAGCTCCCTTATGGTATCCTCCTCACCAAAATTTTTAAATTTTGTGGTGTTGATTTGGCAGGGGAACTCTCTGAAAAAGTGCCCCCAAGAGCTTGCATTGGCACTTCCCACCTAAATAAAATGGGCATGGTCAACATTGCTGGAATGTGGATTCTAAGGAGTGACCGGGAACATGGTGCCAACCCCTTTGCTGAACCTGCTGCTCCTCCTCCTCCTCCACCTCAACCACAAGCTGCACCATCAGCCTCTTCATCTGCACCCCAAGCAGACCCATTTGCATCTCTCTACGCCCATCTTGATCGCCGCTTCGATCGACTTGAAAACTCCCTCCAAGAGTTTTCAATGACCGAGCAGCAACATTTTGAGATGATGCAGCAGCGTTATGAAGAGCTGGCTCACCAAATTGCAGAAATCCGCTTCTTCAACCCGGATAATTAGATATGTTTTGTTTAGCTGTTGGTTTCTTTTTGTTTTCTGAATTTTTGAATAATTTTACTTCTTGTATTTCCCATTTTTATTAATTCAATAAAAGTATCTAATTTCAGTTTATTTTATTTCTCTTCACTGCTCTAACTATTTTTGATGATTACAACGGGGGAGAAGAATATATGTTCATATGTTGGATAATGCTCTGATACAAATATGGATAATATTGATAGATGCTCTGACTACAATTTTGAATATGCTCTGATACTAAGAATATGGATAATAGATGCTCTGTTAACAAAATTTGAAAAATATTATCTGTTTGTTAAATTCCTTTTGATAGGGGGAGAGTTATAGATAAGAGATAATAGACAATAGATAAAATGAGATAAGACATTGGCTGCTGAATGTGATTATTCTGATTTTTGAAATTGGTCATCTGCTATTTGAAAAAGAGATAATGTAGCAGAGTTGTTTTTGCAAAAAGATAAAAGATAAGTCTATATTATTTAAACTAACAACCCTCAAGAGATGAACATAGTTGTCATCATCAAAAAGGGGGAGAATGTGTTTGAATATGTTAACAGGTCCAAAGATGTGCAAAGATTTTGATAATGACAAGCACTCTTGAAGAAACCGATGCAAAAACAAAGACATGAAATCAGAATTGAAGTAACAGCGAAGCTAATCGATTAGGCCATAGATGCTAATCGATTAGGAGCTTTCTGTTTTGGAAGAAATTGCATCTGGTATGAAAGCTAATCGATTATGGAGCTGAACAATCGATTAGGTACTCACTGGAATTAAGGTAATCGATTATACACCAGAGACTAATCGATTACAACAATCAGAAATAGGACAAAATGCATCAGGTATGAAAGCTAATCGATTAAGGGAACCATATAATCGATTAGTGAGTCACTGGATTTAAGGTAATCGATTGCAAGACATGCTAATCGATTAGGATGCTGCGAAAACAAATTAAATGCATCAGGTACAAATGCTAATCGATTACAGGAAGTGAAATAATCGATTAGTGACTCTCTGACTTGAAGCTAATCGATTACAACGCGAGGGTGTAATCAATTACGCTAGTGGAAAAACAGATTTAAGTGGGAAACCAGCTCATGTCTCCATTATTCTTCAAATTTCCACTAAGTGCAACGGCTATGATGAACTAGGGCACACCTCAACTGCTATCATGGCTCTATAAATGGAAGAAGAACACAAGCACAAAGAGCAACCAACAACAACTAAGAAGCAACAATTCATAGCTCTATTTTGTGCTTTGTAAGCCTATTTCTTGCATATTGTACTTTCACTTGTATATCCTCTCATCTTGAGAGATTAGAATTTGGGAGAGCTTTTCATTTGTATATCTGCTCTATTGAGAGAGTGTATTGATTGTAAACAAACACCAAACACACAAGTTATTCACTCTAGGTTGAGTGGTTGTTCACTCTAGGTTGAGTGGTTACAAAGGTTGTGGACTCAACCTTTGGGATATTGTGAGATTGAGAGATTGGGTGGGTTGCCCTTATACTTATGAGGATTGGGTTCTTGAGTGTGGGACACTAGGAAGCCGCAATTGCTCAAAGTTGTATCTCTAGTCTACAATAGTGGAAAATCCTCTAAGTGGGTTGCTTAGAGGCGAGACGTACACCGGATTGGGTGGAACTCGTTATATCGGTTTGCAAGCTTCTCTTCCTTACTCTTTTACTTTCATTTACTGCATATTTGTTGATTGGTATTGATTGGTTGAGAAGAGCATACTTGAACTTGCTTAATTTGTTATATCTCTAATATTGCACACCAAGTGTTTGGTAAATTGCTTCAGCAACATTTCTCATTATAGTGCATTGCTTGTTATCCTCCATTCTATTTCACTTGCATAATCTCACAAACTTGGTTATAAAAATCAATTTCAAAGGTATTCCAATCAAACGTTTTAAAACTCAATTCACCCCCCCTCTTGAGTATTGAGGCCACTTGAACAACACAGGCAACATTACACGCTCGAAAAATTCCTTATACATAGTTATATTCGACAACTACTCAAAATAATTCGGGCCTTGGCATCGATCTCCCCCTTGGCGCGACTCCATAGCTCCGGCTTCCTCCCTGTCACTGGTTACTAAATTGAAAACAGCAGCAAGGGTAAGTGTTTGGCATCATAATTAATATAGAACAAAATCAACAAGTTGTAATTATAATAAGCTCCGTCCAGTTGCATTCTCATGACTTTACAAATTACACTCGGTCAATATGACACACTCCACTCAGAAACATAACATAAGTCACCCGGCAATATTAATAATTTTACTCGGCAAATGTAACAAATGTCACTCAGCAATTATGCACATCACAACCAATAATTTATCAATTATCACAACTGACTCTCATATAAAATTTTACACCTAGTATCTGGATACTAAAAGGATCGACCTTCAGCTGGGAGTCCGACTTGACATCCCGTGAACCCGACTTGGCTCCCCTTTCAACCACTAGGTCAAAGACCTCTAGGTAGCTTAACTAGGTTTGACTTGACCACTGAAGCCAAAACAGGGTAATTCATACCGTTGGTCGTCCTCCACCACATAATCACATTCAATCACATAAACATAAGCATATCATTCTGATTATCACTTGCAACTGTCAGAAACTGACCAGTGCTCACAACGTAGGGCGACCGACTCGTCAAGCCCTTCAATATAACATACTAATTATCTCAAGCATTACGTGTCTCATTCCATTGCAAGGTATACACACATACATCCACACATAAATGATCCACATTCTCTCAGCATTAAATATATCAAGCTCATGACAAAGTTAACTCCACTGCACACCCGGTCTTCAACTGATCGATATATATATATATATATATACATATATATATATATATATATTTACAGTCACACATGCACAACATAGGTACACCACAATATTCGAGAACACTTACTTACCTTACTTGCACTGTTTAGTGACTCAGATAGGAAACAGATCCTATTCTAATTAATCATAACCCGAACACCCCCTTACCTTGATTCCACACTTCAATGATCTGCTCTCGGTGTCGATCCCTTCCTCTGAGTATTGGATTCGCAGTCTCAGCCCCGACACTCAGCCTTTTGCTGTCTGATCTACCACCTACAGGTCAAATGCAACACCCATTAACTCAACCCCTCAACTCTTAGGCCATATTTAAGCTCATACTCACTTAAGGTGTGGAGAACGGGCTCGAATTTAGCCATGCATGGCCCTTGGCTACCAGAGAGACGAAAGGGATAAGGAGCCACAAATAAAACGGGTCAGTGGACTCACCTTGAGGCCACGATCACAGGAATGAGGTTCGATTGAAGCTTTCACACGAATGGAGTCCTCCTCTGGTACATGCAATTCAGCAATGAGAGGAGAGAAGACAAAGGAGGAGGAGAACAGATTAAGAAGAAGAAGAAGTGATTTATGAATAATAGAGATAGAGGGAATTTCCTTTTTATATAAAGTTCAGGGGCAAGACAGCCTTTTCCCCTATTTCATTTGCATTCTCATTAAAAGTTTTTAATCAATTTCATCTCATTGGATCCTTTTATAAATTCTGACCCACTATGCTTATTTGCTTTCTCTATGTTTAATTATTTGTAGCTGCCTGTTACCTCATAAGAGTATCGACCCGAGCTGGATACCGTCCAACCAGTGTCTAAGCGTAGTGTCCACTCCTCGGTAATCCGAGCTATCACTTGAGAGATCAGATACTTCATCTGTCCTCACCTCTTTGTTATGCACATCCATTTGCCTCTACCATCTAAGAGGTCGATCCGGATTATGATTCCGAGCTAGGCGTTCTCCTCACACCGGTTAATCCAAGACCACTCCAGGCACACCGGATGAGCGTTAGTCACAGGACAACACGTCTTTGGCCGTTCTTCCCAGCACAACCGATCTTCCACACCATTTGGTCCTCACGATTGAGACCGGCCCAACACTGGATTCCTTGACCTCGGTCTAAGCAAATCAAATATTAAATAAGTCTCTAAAACATTTGCTAATATTTTCCACTCTCATAATTTTTATTAAAATACCAGGAATGTTACATTGACTACCTTTATAACCACAACATTCCAAAATTCTCCTATCCAACAATTACCCCCCGTGTCTCTCCCCTCGACCCACTTTTCAAATCCAACAATAGTGCATGGTGATCATCAACATGGGCATTGCGTTCATCTTTGACGATGTTGGCAGTTGACATAACAAACTCCTCGCTAGCGATAGGGGCATCACTCTAATCTACTACTTCAACGCCTTGAAATTCCCCATGCGCTTCGACGACCAGAGTCGTGGCATCTCCACCCAAGGCTACATCAACAACAAAAACAATCAAAGACCTGACGATTGCCTTCGTTACTCACCTCCAATAAGTTTCAAAGGTTTCTCCTAGATCAGTGAATGTTTCTTCATTTTCTTTCTGAATTTAAATTTGAATAACTAGGGATTTCAATTTAGTTATAGATCGATATTAACATTCTATTTCCACTGCTTATACTACCTCCAATTACTACTTTTATGATACTGCTAACCATATTCAGATTTCATTTCCTTGTCCCTCATTGTCTCTTTTTTTGAAGGCAACATTTGATTAGGGAAATTAGGAATTTTGTTTGTAAAAGGTATAGGGTGGTAGTGTTTGAGGGTTGGGATTGTGGTGAGGTGGAGGAGGTTTGAGGTTTAAGTGTGGGTTTTTTCGTGGTTGTCATGGCATAATGGCTTTGTGCACCTTCCTATGTGATGTGTTTGGGAGAAAAGTAGAAAATAGATAAGAGTACGGGAGAGAAAAAAAGAAATAGATGAGAAATAATTTAAAAAAATGTTTTGTCAATATATGGTGACATGTCTGACATGTGTCACTACTAATATGACATTTTTATTTGTCATATCATCGGCTAATAGAGCATATTACTAACATGGACCTATGACAAACACTTGAAACTTTTTAAGGACTAATACTAGACAAAAAAAATTATAAAGACTAATGACAACTTTACAACTTTTCAAGGAACAAAAATATAATTAAGTCTTTATATTATTAACCAATTATAAAAATAGCTAAGTCAAATTCTAACCATTGGTTTTAAAGGACAAACATTATACTATTAAGGACATCTGTAATAGTTATATTAATTTTTTATTCATAAATAATTTATAAACAAAAATATGAATATATTAAATTTAATATGTTTATTTTAAAATTTAGTAATTCATTAAATATAATTTATTTTAATATTTTTGAAAAACTAACCTGATCTGTCCTGGACCGGGGTCAAGAGATCCGATCTCAAGCCAGTCACGAATAGTATGTCAATACCGTCTAGTAAACCGGATGTATGTGTATCCGATGTAGGTATCCGTTGTCCTTTAATGTGGAGAGCGGATTGGGCGTTCTGGAGATCCTTCACACCGACCTAACGCGTTGAAGTGGGCGAATGGTGGTGTCACCTGCAAAGATTCTCCGACGCTCAAGTCAGTGATTATATTCCAAGTAAGGAATGTACTCAGAGAGTAATCAGTCGTAAAAGAGCTGAAGATGAAGATCAAGATCCCTAACTTCAATCATGAAGTTAGTTCATATACCTGATTGGCTCGATTAACGAGGACTCGTTGGTGGGGATCCACCAACTCCCATTAGCATTATTATATTGCGCACTTACCTGCATGATTGGGTTAAGTGGCTATTTTATATTGAGCGTAGAGAATGTAGACTAGGATTAGGGAACAAGTTGACCATTCCCGTGAGCAGAATTTGGCTCGTAGTGCAGGGAATTATTGATCGATCCCTGTAGCAACAATCCTTGTCTTTTGCACAGTGACGTGTGTATTATCCGATGTCATGGTGTTATCCTGAACAACCGGTATAGGGAGAACGCCTGATACGGAATTACAGTCCGGATGTATACCGATGACACCGGTTACACGTAGATGTCTTATCAAAGACGTTGAAATATGTATAGCAGATCGGATACCGGTATTGAGACCGGATCATATGTCCCCTAGCTTGTGTGAGGGACTGAATAGTTGTTCACATAAGCTACTCAACCTGCGAGAGGTCTTAATATCGGTAAGCTTACGTGTGTAGCAGTTCCTTAGCATCTGTTGTCGTTCGTAAAGAACCGCTCTGAATTTAATAGAAAAGACCTTTCGGTATTGTCACAACGGATTCAGACAAAGATTCGTTGTGTGAGAATTTCAAGAGTTTATTGGAATTGAAAGCTCTTGAAGTTCGTATAACGGCTGTAAAGCGTAAATTGCGTTGCATGATTAGACATTAATGCTTTTAATCACGTGGGCAAGCAATTATTGCGTCTGAGATGAAAATCTCATTAACCGTCGTTTTGGGCTTAATGGGCCTGAAGTTTTCAAAACTTTTGGGCCTAGTGGATAGCCCTTTTCTGAGTCGCTATCGTTTTGGCGCCCAAGAATTTGGAACGGTTGTGTCGTTTCGCTTGTGAACAGGTGCGTTTTATCGAGAACGACACAACTTCAAGAGGAGGTAACCGGTCCTCTTTGTTTCCTATAAAAGGAATACTTAGTGGATTCTGAGTTCCACTTGCTTTTGCTTTCTCAACGAAACTCTGCAGAAATTTTGCAAGGAAGTTTATCGCCTACTTTGCGAGGGTTTCTTTGTTCCTCTAATTCATCACTGTTATCTGAGGTAACTATCTCTTCCTTGTCGCTTTAGTTTCGTTTTGAGTTGCTACTCGTAGTTATAGAAAGTAGGCTTCATCTAAGGGGGGGGAATCAGTTTCCCTCAACCCTAACAGTCGTGGGGAAGAATCCTTGTGATTCTTCCTAAGACTAAACCGTGTCGCTCAGAAAGGGGATCTTATTCACTGCGGGAAGTGACCTTTCCCTTCTCAGAGTCGCTATCTGATTGTAGTTGCTTTAAAAATGCAGTGAGTAATGATTGCAACTTTCTGACGACATTTTATTCCTTATCGTAGATTAAGGATTTCGGTCTAGATATTTCCAATGGCAACTGGAGAAGGATCTTCTGGAGACAGCGCCATTTCAAAGACAGCAGAAGGTCTCTACAGCGTAGTTGCTTCGAGACTAAATTGGGAGGAGGTTCAGGCTAAATGGCCTTTCTGTTGGGTATCCAGCGAGTTTAAGGAATTGGCCTCCCGACATGCAGATGAGGAGGGATCTCGGATTCAACCGAGGTTCACGCTGAGTTCGGATGAAGAGACGAAAAAGTGGTACAGGGTTTACGCACCACTTCCTACAGAGCGGATATGCCATCTCGTCCCTAATGACCGCTCAGTATATATGTATGACTTTATTTTCCATTATCTGGGAGTTCGTTTCCCTCTCACCGAACTCCAGATGGGTGTCTTAAAGTTTCTGAACTGTGCACCCTCCCAACTTCATCCCAACGGTTGGGGCCTCATCCGAGCTCTCGAAGTGCTTGGGGAGCACTTCAATTTCACGCCAACAGTAGCGATGCTGTTCTACTACACCCAGGTAGTTAGAAGGGCGAATAAGCAGGGCGGAGTTGGTCTGGTGACACTCCGGACTCTCTGTTCCTTTGTGAACTTTGAGTCTTACACAGATTCTGCCAAGGTTGACGGGAAGTCCTTCAAGACTTACTTCACTCGCATCTCCATCAAGAAGGGCAAACCAAAATTTTGGAAGGATAAGGAGGACGTTGACAAATTTCCCTTGAGCTGGACACACGAGCATTTCCTCTTGAGCTCTCACGCGTACTACACTGATCAATCCGATCTGTCTCGTGAGACATCGAGAGTGTTGTTCGCGCTTGAATCGTACACTACAGGTCATCACGTCTTTTCGTGTAGGCGTCTGCTAAGTAGCTCAAGCGGAGTCCGGGAGGAATATTTGCGTACTTCTCGTTTTATTTCATCTTTCCTCCTTTATCAAATATATATAGAATATTTGCAGTTGCTGACATCTTGTGTTTGTTCATGTAGGTGAAATAGAACAGCAAACTCCGGAAATGGATAAACTGAAAAAATTCAAGGCGGCTGGTAAATCCGTTGCTCGTGAGAATGAAGTAAAGCCCAGGCCCTCAACTAAGGATCGTCCTGAGGTAATCATCTTGACCTCGGATGTTGAAGGGGACATCCCACTGGTTGAGGGCGGTACGTCCGATGTTGGTGCAATCTCGGGTCAGCCTCCCGTTACTGAGAGGAGAAGAAAGATCCAGAATGATCCTGCAAGGCGTCAGTCCAAGAAGCAAAGAGTTTCGGAGGATCCTGCTGCCGGGGTTTCCGGATCAGAGCCGACCTCCTTCCCAACTACCTCGTTTCTCACCCCTTTCCTCTCTTATGAAGGTTCTACTCCAGCCACTCTTCCTCCTCCGATGTACAAACTCCGGCCTACACTCAGTCCTAAAGAAATTACGGAAGCGTGTGAGGCCGGAAGGTGGCAGTTAGCCGAACTTGCTGGAATGCTTTCTTCAATCAGCGAGTTGGCTAGCAACGCCGATAAAGTTGAGGAATTGAGCGACGAATTGAAAGAACTCAAGCTTTCCTCGGAAAAGGACAAAGCCGCCGTGAAGTTAATAGAAGATCGTCTTCACAAGTCTAAGGAGTTTGGGGATCTCATCACTAAAGAGAATCTCAAACTCAAAGTCGATCTTAAAAACTTGGAAGGCAAGGTGGCAGAGAAGGAGGAAGAACTCCGTAGCAGCCAGGACAAACATAAAGCTGATGCTGAGGAGTGGTCTCAAAGGGAGAAGAAGCTCCTTCTTGAGATAGAGGGACTGAAGGCTAGGAATGCGGAGTTCGAGGTGTCTAGTGAGGAGCTGTCCAAGTTGCGGGGAGAATTGGCTACAGCGAAAGCTGAGAGAGAAGAAGCTGTTGACATATGCAGCCGTGCTGTCGAAGAATCCTTCGGCCTAGCTATACGCCAAGTTTTCTACCGCAACCCCACTGCGAAACTTGACCTTTATGGAATGGATCCGTTCTATGAATTCCATGGGGGAAAGTTAGTCGCAGTGGTGGATGGTCGTCATGAAGATCCACCGATGTCCCTGTATGGTTTGCCTCCTCTTCCTGAGGGTCAAACCATGGGACCGGATTATATCTTTCCTATGTCCGAGGTTCCCTCTTCTGAAGAAAGGGCTGAGGCTCCTGGAGGTGAGACTCCTGCGGAGGTTCCAAAGGAAGGGGGACGAGAGCCTGGTGCTGAGGAGGCACAAAAAACTGAAGAACATATTTCTCCTCAGTAGTTTTGTTTTTATTTACATGTATAGTTGTGTACCGGGATCAACTCCGGATTTTGAACTATTGTATGTAATTTCTTTTCAATGAATGAATTTTGGTTGAAGAAATTTGTCTTCATTGTTTCATGTATATATAAATCGTTACTAATCCGTTCAGTGTAATTAATCTTAAGGCCGGATTGAAATAATAGCCTCGGAAGATTAAATAACAAATAAAATTTAGAACGGATAAATATATACATGTCCCCAAGTGCGTATTAAGAAGAAGGTGCCTGTCTCTGGGGCATGATCCCTAATTCTTTTGGGGAAAGATGGGTCGATCCGCTGTTTAGCAAAGTAGTGTAACAGGACGGATGACTGCTTCTAACCCGTAATGTTCTTACAGGAGATGATAATATTGTTCCAAGTTTAGGGAACTGCAAGGAAGTGGTGTTTGAGTCCTTTATCATAAGGATGATGATGGGAGTTTTTTCTACGCCAGGAGTTACGTCGTTGTATCACAGAATAGGTGATAAAGAGTATCCGTCCTGGGAGAATACCACTAGAAAGTGAAAGTGCGGACTGACTTTCGGAATTTTCCATCATAAAGATGATTATGAGTATTGATCATGCCATGTGTTTTATCATTAAATCACTTTATAAGTGATTGAGATCATCCGTCTTGGGGATGTGTACGATACCAGCAACTACATCATCAGGTCGCATATTAGGTGATTGAGATCATCCGTCCTTTGGGTGTGTATGGCGCCAGGAGTTACATCGTCAGATCACAGCATGGGTGATTGAGATCATCCGTCCTGGGCAGGTACACCGCGTTAGGAGTTACATCGTCATATCACATAATGGGTGACTGAGGTTATCCGTTCTGGAAAAGTACACATCGTCAAGAGTTACATCGTCAGATCACAGATTAAGTGATTTAGATAATCTATTCTGGAGACATTTTTCAATCGTAGGAGTACGGATTGAGTGAATACTTTCATCGTAAGAGTGATGATGAGAATTGTTCATACCAGGAGTTACATCGTCGAATCACTGAATAGGTGATTGAGATCATCCGTCCTGGAATGATTATTGGAGTTCTTCATACCAGGAGTTACATCACCGGATCACTGAATAAGTGATTGAGATCATCCGTCCTGGTGTGATTATTGGAGTCCTTCGTACCAGGAGTTACATCATCGAATCACTGAATAAGTGATTGAGATCATCCGTCCTGGTGAATCTTTTCCAATCAAGGGAGTGCGGATTCAATTTCCAATTTTCGCTCCATCCGAAATCCGAGACGAAATCCGAGTATTACCTCCACTAGCCCCCTAGCTGATGTGAGGAAGCAGTTGGCTTGCTCATATGAGCTATATTGATCATTGTACGTCTGGATTTCGGATTTGCACCGAAGTGTAAATATCCGCTCTTGGAATCATGTTCCGTAGTGACGAAATTTTAAGGGCGGATTCGACAATGGGAATATCAGAAGTTTATCGAATTTCGTAACCCTTGGTATTCGAGTAATGGTGGCCACGTTTCTAATGATTGGACATTTAATGCCTTAATTCACGTGGGCGCGCCATTATTGCGTTAAATGCGCATGTCTTAATAACCGTCACGTAGGGGATTGTTGGGCCTAGAATTTAGATTTAATAGGCCCATTTAGAAAGCTCTGTGACGAAACGATGGCATTTTCGCGCCTTGATGTACTAAACGACAATTTTGGTCCACTAAACGGGGAGTCGTTTGGGGGAAAACGACAGGTTATGTTTAGTGGGTATTTGAAAAATTTTGGTGCCCTGATATAGGCATATTTGGCAATCTCAGTTACCATTTCTTCTTGCTTCCTCGACGAACCTCTGCAAAAGTCCCAAGAAGTTCTTCGTGTCCGCCTCTGTGAATTTCCATTCACTATCCTTAGGTAACCACTTTCCCTTCGTTTTTTGCATCTCTTTTCAATATTTGAGAATGGCTAGGAAGGGTGTTAGCTTCAGTGGTGTTAGCCCTAGAGGAAGAGGGGGAAGGGCTTTGGCTCAAAACCCTAGTGTTCGTGGTGGGAGGATCCCAGTGATCTTCCAGTCGAGGCCACAGTATACAGGGGAGGAGGAGTCGCAATATCAAAGGCGAAGGGTGATTATACCCTCTTCAGAGTCTTCCTCCTCCAGTGAGAGTGCTGAGAGCGGTGACCTATATGTATCTGACGATGTGGATTTTTACCGCAGTGTAAAAGCCTTCACAATGGTGGTGAAGAAAGCGACTGGGAGGAAATCATCTGAAGGGGGATCTTCTTCCGAGAAGTATATCTTGAAGACCCAATCCGGCCTCTGCAATGTGGTTGCACACCGGATAGACTGGGTGAAATTCCAACAGAAACGCCCATTCAGCTGGGTGGCTGAGGAATTTCGTGAGACGCCGTCCGTCCACGCTCGGGAGGATGAAGGGGAGCTGGAGCCGCGGTTTACCGTATGGAAGAAGGACAAATACAAATGGTGCTTTCATGTATATGCTCCCCTTCCATCGGTTCGGATATGCCACACACCGGACGAGAGGTCCTTGTTTATGTATGATTTTATATTTCTGAACTTGGGTGTGCGTTTCCCCTTGACGAAGTTTGAGATGGGAGTCCTGAGATTCTTGGACTGCGCCCCCTCGCAACTTCACCCTAATGGATGGGGATTGGTCCGCTCTCTTGAAGTGCTTGGGGAGCACTTCAACTTTAAACCGACGGTGGCCATGCTTTTTTACTTCACTCAAGTGGTCCGCCGTGCGAATAAGGAGAAAGGAGGAGTGAGCTTGATATCCCTCCGGACTATCTCCAAGATCATCAACTTCGAGGCGTACACGGACTCCGCCAAAGTTGATGGGCGTTCATTCAAGTCCTATTTCACGAAGATTAGCGTCCATCCAAATGAATCCATTTTTTGGTTGACTGAAGAAGGGATTCCAAAATTCCCAGTGACTTGGACGCACGAACATTTTTTGTTGACTGCCAAGCGTACTATACCGAGGAGGACGAACTGAGCCCAACTTCAATCTCAGTTCTTTCGGCTCTGCAGTCCTACACAGCCTCACACCAATTTTTCTCTTGCAGGCGTTTGTTAGGACCAAAATCTACTCGCGAGGAGTATTTACGTAATTTCCCTGCCATTCTTCATGCGTTATTATGTCATGTCTTGAAACTTTTTCGTCTCTGATTGTGTCTTTAAATTGTGCAGGTGAAATTCAGAGCGAGTCACCAGAGATGAATAGACTAAAAGGTCTCAAGGCCGGAGAGACTTCCGTTGCGGCTGAAAATGACATTCAGGCAAAGCGGAATTCTAAGAAGGCCACTGCTGAGACAATAATATTAACTTCATCTGCTGGTGACGATGTTCCTCTGATCGAGGGCGGATCTGAGAAGGTGGTCGAGAAAAAGAAGAGGACCAAGCGTGATCCTTCGAAGACCTCAGACCGTCAATCTTCGCCCCAAAAGCCAAAAACTTCAAGAGGGGCTGCTGAGCTTGTGCCCTCTAAAGAGAAGAGAGCGGAAGAACCCAGTCCGGATGCCCCCGGCGGTGTAATCACTTGTGGGGCGAAGCCAATAACAACTTACTTCGCGCCCAAGGCCCCCCGCTCTATTGAAGGTAATTCCGGTCTTGTTCAACATCCGGTGTACGAGGGCTCTGTTCCTGAGGGCGTTCCTGAATCCTCACCTAAGGTGAAGCCTGTTAGCCAAGGCCTCGATACTCAAGAGGGGGGGTGAATTGAGTATTTCAAATTTTCGCGCGGAATCCCTTTCAAAACGGTTAGTAGTACACAAATGATGCAATATAAAGGATGTAACAATTATGAAGCACATGTCATACTGAAGTATTTTGAGTTAAATGAACTATATTCAAGAATTGATTATGATAAGCAAGTTATTAGTTTAGGCAATTCTTGAAACACTTAACGTGCAATAATTAATTTCAACATAAGTATAACTTGAACAACTTCTAACAAATTAATTAAGCATGATAGTTTTACCAATTTGTTAACACCAATATTTTTCTTCCTCAATAATTAAATCCAACAATGTTTAAGACATTTGATTCAAGGATTTAATTTAATCTAACTTCAACAATGTTAACCAATATAGTTTGCAACTTATAGCATGCACTTAGTCCAATTTAATTAGGAATGATACAATGAATCAAGTGAGCAATTTAAGTGCACAAATTAAATGAGTTTAGGGAAGAGAGAATTTGCAAACCGATATAACGAGTTCCACCACACCGGTGTACGTCTCGCCTTCAAGCAACCCACTTGAAGGATTTCCACTATTGGAGATTAGAGATACAACTTTGAGCAATTGCGGCTTCCTAGTGTCCCACACTCAAGAACCCAATCCTCACAAGTACAAGGGCACCCCACCCATTCTCTCAATCTCACAATTACAAGGTTGAACCCTCAACCCAAACCTCTAAGGGATTTTGGTGTTTTAATGGTTACAATGATAACTCTCTCACTAGAGTGGATACACAATTTAAAGCTCACACAAAAATAGTAACTCTCAAAGAGAGGATATACAAATTTAGCTCACCCAAGATAACTTCCTTTCTAACTCTCAATTAACTCTTAAAGAGGAATTATGCAAGTTAATAAATAAAGAGAGAGCAAGTAGAAGAGCAAGAAGCAAGGAGGAAGAAGTAAGCAAATGGAAGTGCTTCAAATGCTTGGGACAAATTTTGCCTTCACCTCCTTCTCTATTTATAGGCTCCAATGGCATGGATTTTCCAATATTAAATTCCTCCATCACATGGCTTTGCATTATTTAATTCCTTGGAAGCTTGAACTTGGAGCATGCTTGTCTCAATTCAAAATGGCATTGCAATTCCAATGAGCTTTTAATGTCTCCAAGAAAAACATGGCATGTGCATCAAGAAGCATGTTTGTCTTAATTCAAATTAATTCCATTTCCAATAAGACACATGCATGTGGAGAGGGACAAAGCATGGAACCTTGCCTTGGGCTTTCCATTTTGATTAAACCGAAGGGGAACATTCATTCTGCGCATGACTTTGTGTTCTGACAGTAACAAGAATCGATTCTTTCAAGATGTGAATCGATTCATCTCATTGAATTTAGAATTACTGGGCAAATCAGACGTGTGAATCGATTCTGGACTAGGATGAATCGATTCAACCAATGTAAAAGCATATTCTGGACCAAAATAAAACGCATGAATCGATTCAACTGCTTGGTGAATCGATTCATCATGCTGTTCCTTTATTTTGCATATTTGTTTCATCCTTTCGGCATGTACTTGGATATGGCTTTTGTTCTCTTGGTCCTTAGGCACTTTGATGATCATTTTCCACTTGATTTAAGCCACTTAAAATGCCTTGAAACATTTCTTTGTATTTCATCAATTTTTCATCATCAAACATAATTAATGCATCCATAAATATATATGTTTGATCTTGATCCTTCATTTGTTGTGTCATTATCAAAACCTACATCAACATAAAAATACAATCTCCCCCTTTTTGATGATGACAACAAATGCTTGTCTCTTGGGGTGTTAGTATCATAATAGTTCAAATACATTGCAAAAATAACTCCCCCTATCACATGTAATTTGATACCATATATTTATAACATCATAGGCACAAGTTAAGAAGAGAATATTAGAGATAAGAGTCTCTCCCCCTTTGTAAGATAAATATATTCTCTCCCCCTTAATATGTATTCTCTCCTTTTTAATCATCTCCCCCTTAATCATTTCAATACTTTAAAGATCTCTCACCTTTTGCAAGATATTTTTATGCCATTTAGATAGTGTATATATTCTCCCCCTTTCTTATATATTTCTCTCTTTATATCTCTCCTCCTTTGTAAAAGACTTTATTCCATTTAGGGTGTATATATATCTTCCTATAATCTTCTCCCCCTTTGGCATCATCAAAAACTTTCCTTATGATAAAACATTAGTCATAGTAATTCTCCTCTTTTTGACATAACATTTTACTAATCCTTTCACTAATCTCTCCCCCTTTGGCATCATCAAAAAGATCATCATCTTAATTATAGTCTATTGCCATCAAGATATAAACTCATGTATTTGAATTAGAGAGATTTAGAGCAAGTATTTCATGAAAAGGATTTCAAAACAAAGCTCATAACACGATCAAGGATATATACCAATTTGATGCATTTAGAGTCAATAATCAATCACATAGTTCATTCATCAAGTAAGCATATAATTGATTGCTAACTCATTTTCAATCATGTAATTAATATCACTTTCAAGTATGTTAAGCGTCACATGATTCTTTCCAAATAAGCACACATGTCATTACAAATAAGCACATAATCTTCTCCTTTTTGGCATTATCAAACACACAAGGATATTCTTCCAAGTAAGCATATAGGTTAGTAGAATTGTAAGCATAAATGCCATAAACATAATCATAGAGAGGTAAAATGATGGATATTCATTCATGTGTATGCTCCCCCTTACTATTGTAATTGATGTCACTTGTAAAAACATATACCACTTATTAACATGTGAAATCAATTTGATGAAGTTTGATACCAATTTTTGAACACATGTCATGCATTTAATTGATGGTAATTGTTGAAAGATATACCAATTGTTAGAAGATCATAATGTATCATGCAAGATAATATCTCCTCCTTAGTCATTTAAAAGATACTAAGATGTCATGATATATTCTCCCCTTTTCACATATATTGATACCAATTGTTATGAACCCAATTACACTAATTTGATCAAGTCTAATACCAAATGTTATTAACACATGTAATTGAATACCAATTGTAATTGAATACCAATTGTTAAGCTAATTGATGTAATTCTTAAGCTAATTGATACCAATTGTTCATGTAGGCCTATTTAGCAAGTTTGATACCATTTGTTTATTTCTTAAGCATATGATCAACTTCTTTCAATAGATGCCACTTATTCAACCAATAGAAATAACAATATGAATAGATATCACTCAAAAGTTAGATACCAATTGTATATAAAATTCATTGGTCAATCATCAATCAAAGTGGTAATCATAGAAGAATTTTCAACAATATGCACTCAAATGTAGGTATCATAGCAATGGTGGAATGATTAATACAACTTGTTGGCTTACTCATGCATTTATATTATAACACATGCCAATATGTCTATATGATTTTTCTCATGACCCTTTTTGTGTCAAACATTCTTTTCTTGATCAACACCATTTATTTCTTATTCATTGTTCATGCCATTTGTTGCTACTATCTAGTCATGATATCACTTGATTGATTTGCCAATTTAAGTTCTTGATATCAATTATGAATATATTATCATAAGATTGTTGACTTTCAAGCATACATCATACTTCATAATATTTGTTCAAAAACTCTTTTCAATCTCAACGATGCATATATTCAAGTTTCTTTTCACATTCAAGATCATGCATCATTAAACATATATGTCACTCAAGATAGATGCCAATTTGCTCAAGCATGGTGTACCAAGGAAGGTCATGTCATGTATTATAATGCATTTTCTCTTAATGTACCATGTATTATCACATATCATGCATTGTCATTTACATGTCATCAAAATCATGCATTGTCATTTAACATATTTCTAGTCATGAAATTAAAGTCTAGGCATAGAGCATACATACTTTCTCTTTAGGCATTATCAAAACCAACATATAATTGCATTGAAAATATTTTGCCTAAGCTTGTCAACTTTGTAAAGCATAACATAGTTCTAACTCAAAGCAACTTTAAGGTTTGTCATAATCAACTTGTCATAACATTTTCTTGATATGAAGTTCAATGCCATTTGTTATGAAAAAAATACTTGCTTGTTAGGAAAATGATATACCACTTGTTAAAACAAATTATGCATAAATTATCAAAGCATGGATACCACTTGTACACAACATATGTATTTATCATCAAAGCATAGTGACAAGTATATACTCAAGATTATGTCCTCATGATCTCTTCCTTTTACTAATTCAATTGATACCATTGTTAAAGGAAGATGTTTGTTGTTTAGATACCACTAGTTAACTAACATATTTCTTGTTCAATAAATGATACATCATCAAGAATTCATATTTATTCATGCATCATTAAGCATTTATACATTATCAAGGATACATACATCATATATCATCAAGAGTTTATGCATTATTTAAGACTTTGAATTTAAGCATCAAGATTTAACATTTCCATGTTTCAATCCTTCCTAACACACATGGATGCAAACAACTTTAATCATATCTCTTATTTTTCATAGAATCAAACATATTATCCAAGTAATCATTCATCAAACTTTATACCAATCATTTAAATCAAAATTTGATTTTCACACATCTAAATTCATTATGAACAAATATGGAATTTGGCTTTACAAAAATTATTTAGACACTTCAAAAAAAAATTATCAATCAAGTCCATAGATGTTTTAACATAATCAAGTATACAAACACATAGCAAACATGATAATTGATCAACTAGAGTAAGGATCCGATCGTACCTTGTAGATGTGTGAAGCTTACGTCCTTATCCTTTTCATCCCTTGTTCTTTGAGTGAAGATTGTGATTCTTGATTCCTTGGTAATTCGTCAATGAGAAATTGCCGATTGAAAGTGTTCCTACAAATTGTCAAGTTTTATGGTACCCTTTAAAAGTTGGGTCCTTTCTTGTTAGTTTAGGATTTCAAATTTGTTTTTGGAATCCATACCTTTCTTGTACACTTTTGACGGGATTTCTTTATAAGGCAATTAGAAGATATATGACCATATATTCCATAATAAAAACATGTTGCATCCAAAGAGTAAGTCATAGTAGAATTGTAATGGTTCTTATTATGTTCTATATGATTCCTTTTAAAACAATTAGGCAATGAGTTCTCTTTTCTTTCATGGTTTGTGCATCTAAGAGAAGATTTGGATTTTTCTTTGTAGGATGCACAAGGGTTCTTGTAATGAACTATTTTTCTTCTATCAAGTGTATGCTTTTGATCTTTAATAGGTGCACTTAGATTCTTTTGACTACTTGTAAGCTTACTAAGTGCTTCTTTTAGTTCTTTATTCTCTTTTTCAAGAAGCATACATTTGTCAATTAGCATACAATCTTTATTTCCATTACAAGTCCTAGGAGATACATTTAAAGCTACTAATTCATCATTTTGAACTCTAAGATATTCTTTTTCTATGTGAACATCATGCAATTCTTTTTCAAGAGTCAAAATGGTTTGTTTTGAGCATGCATATTTCTTTGATAACAAGACAAATTTTTCATGCAATTCTTCAAATGCTTCTAATAATTCATCCTTATCAATTTCATCATCATTATCATCACTAAAAGCATTTAAAGAGCATACCTCATTATCTTGAGAGTGCTTTGTCATTAGGCATGCAATTTCTTCTTCCTTCTCGTTGGTCTCTTTTTCAACGCTTCTTTCGAATTCTTCATCTTGACTAGAAAGAGTACTAATTCTTGCATCTTTATCATCATTAGTATTTCCATAAATTGTTTCAAGAGTTTCCCACATTTCTTTAGCATTGTTACAAGTAATAACTCTAGAAACATCATTAGGTTCTAATGCTAATGTGATAAGAATTTTAGCTTTAAGATTAAATTGTACCTTTCTTTCTTCTTCCTTAGTCCATAAGTTCATGGGCTTCATACATTCTATATTATCAACTATGTATTTAGGAATAAAAGGACCAAATTAAATAGCATTCCATACCTTGAGGTCATAGGCTTGGATAAAGATTTTCAACCTTTCTTTCCAAATAACATAGTCTTTACCATTGAAGATTGGTGGTCTATTTATTATACCATTTTCCGGAAATGCATCATAGGATGTAGAGGCCATCTTGATCTCTTGAAGCGGTTAAGCTTGATCTTCCAAGAGTCAAGCTCTGATACCAATTGTTAGCCAAGGCCTCGATACTCAAGAGGGGGGGTGAATTGAGTATTTCAAATTTTCGCGCGGAATCCCTTTCAAAACGGTTAGTAGTACACAAATGATGCAATATAAAGGATGTAACAATTATGAAGCACATGTCATACTGAAGTATTTTGAGTTAAATGAACTATATTCAAGAATTGATTATGATAAGCAAGTTATTAGTTTAGGCAATTCTTGAAACACTTAACGTGCAATAATTAATTTCAACATAAGTATAACTTGAACAACTTCTAACAAATTAATTAAGCATGATAGTTTTACCAATTTGTTAACACCAATATTTTTCTTCCTCAATAATTAAATCCAACAATGTTTAAGACATTTGATTCAAGGATTTAATTTAATCTAACTTCAACAATGTTAACCAATATAGTTTGCAACTTATAGCATGCACTTAGTCCAATTTAATTAGGAATGATACAATGAATCAAGTGAGCAATTTAAGTGCACAAATTAAATGAGTTTAGGGAAGAGAGAATTTGCAAACCGATATAACGAGTTCCACCACACCGGTGTACGTCTCGCCTTCAAGCAACCCACTTGAAGGATTTCCACTATTGGAGATTAGAGATACAACTTTGAGCAATTGCGGCTTCCTAGTGTCCCACACTCAAGAACCCAATCCTCACAAGTACAAGGGCACCCCACCCAATCTCTCAATCTCACAATTACAAGGTTGAACCCTCAACCCAAACCTCTAAGGGATTTTGGTGTTTTAATGGTTACAATGATAACTCTCTCACTAGAGTGGATACACAATTTAAAGCTCACACAAAAATAGTAACTCTCAAAGAGAGGATATACAAATTTAGCTCACCCAAGATAACTTCCTTTCTAACTCTCAATTAACTCTTAAAGAGGAATTATGCAAGTTAATAAATAAAGAGAGAGCAAGTAGAAGAGCAAGAAGCAAGGAGGAAGAAGTAAGCAAATGGAAGTGCTTCAAATGCTTGGGACAAATTTTGCCTTCACCTCCTTCTCTATTTATAGGCTCCAATGGCATGGATTTTCCAATATTAAATTCCTCCATCACATGGCTTTGCATTATTTAATTCCTTGGAAGCTTGAACTTGGAGCATGCTTGTCTCAATTCAAAATGGCATTGCAATTCCAATGAGCTTTTAATGTCTTCAAGAAAAACATGGCATGTGCATCAAGAAGCATGTTTGTCTTAATTCAAATTAATTCCATTTCCAATAAGACACATGCATGTGGAGAGGGACAAAGCATGGAACCTTGCCTTGGGCTTTCCATTTTGATTAAACCGAAGGGGAACATTCATTCTGCGCATGACTTTGTGTTCTGACAGTAACAAGAATCGATTCTTTCAAGATGTGAATCGATTCATCTCATTGAATTTAGAATTACTGGGCAAATCAGACGTGTGAATCGATTCTGGACTAGGATGAATCGATTCAACCAATGTAAAAGCATATTCTGGACCAAAATAAAATGCATGAATCGATTCAACTGCTTGGTGAATCGATTCATCATGCTGTTCCTTTATTTTGCATATTTGTTTCATCCTTTTGGCATGTACTTGGATATGGCTTTTGTTCTCTTGGTCCTTAGGCACTTTGATGATCATTTTCCACTTGATTTAAGCCACTTAAAATGCCTTGAAACATTTCTTTGTATTTCATCAATTTTTCATCATCAAACATAATTAATGCATCCATAAATATATATGTTTGATCTTGATCCTTCATTTGTTGTGTCATTATCAAAACCTACATCAACATAAAAATACAAAGCCCTCGTTAAAGAATGAAGAACTGATCAGAGCTTGCGACGACGGACAGAAGCACTTGGCTGATTTATCCGAGCTCCTCAAGTCGGTTCGTGAGCTCACAGAAGAAAATAAGAGGCTCACCTCGGTGGTTGGCAAGGACAAGGCAATCATCCTCCAATTAGAAGGAAAATTAAAAACTTCCGAAGAAGAAAATCAGAAGAAGGATGAAGAAATTGCCAAGTTGAAGAATCTTGCCAAGGAGCTAGAGGGTCAAGTTTCTGATCAGAAGAAAATCAATGCTGACCTCAATGCTCATCTCTGCACGGAGACAGAACGCTCTTCAAAGCTGGAAAAGGGGTTGAAGGAGGCTAAGGTCGTCCATTCTCTAGGAGTGGATGATTGGACACGTAAGGAAAAGGAGCTGCTATCAAAGCTGGCGGATTCGAATGGCGAAGTCAAGACCCTGAAAGCAGACCTGGACGATGCTGTAAACATGTGTGACCAGGCAGTCAAGGAGGCTTTCGGGTTGGCAATTCGTCAGGTGTTATATCGGAATCCCAAGGTGTCACTTAATTTGAACGGTATTGATCCGTTCTATGAGTTTCACCAAGGGAAACTGGTGGCCATCGTTGACAATCGTCAAGAGAGTCCGCCTAACACTCCTTATAAGTTTGCTCCTTTACCTAAAGGTCAATCAATGAGACCTTCCCTCCTGAAACCCATGAGTACAGGATCGAGCTCTCGCACTGAAGGAGGCAAGACCGGAGACAAAGGCAAGGGGAAAGAGGGAGACCCAAGCCAGAAAGAGTAGCACCTTTCTTGTTTGCTTTTTCGTTTTATTGATTTGAATTCGCTGTGTTCCGGGATCAGCTCCGGATTATTACACGAATTGTAATTCTTATTGAATCAATAAAAGAGTTTTTTACCTCCATTCTTGTTTAGTGAAAAACAACTTTAATAGAGGGATTGCATGTGTATTGTATTATTCCGGATTTAAGTAATGAAGATCGGATTGTAAAACAAAATCTCCATACCGGACATATACATGCGAAATGGATTCCATAATAAAACCACCGCTTGTGAGGGAACACATCAGTGCCTCAAGAACGGCTTAAGGGGAATGATTGTGAGATCGTTTTAGACGAGAGTTCATTCCTCAAATTATTCGTTAAACCGTTGATGTTGTCCCCCAGTTTTATTGGGTGATGATTCACTTTGAATAAATTCTGAATGAGATTTTCACGTGAGAGATCTTGAGAATGAGGATTAAAATAGAAATTCCTCTTCAAATATTTCCGACTGAGGAATTTCGGGTGAAAATGCCTTAGATTGTGGCGTACCCGAGTGAATTGTTTGTGTCGGAGTTTACGAGTTAGTTATAAAACTTCCAAATAAAAAACTTCATAAGAAAGTATTAATTTGGAGTTCAGTATAACTTACTTGTTGTGTTTGGAGTTCGGTTTGATCCTACTGTCCATGTCATATTTGGCGTTCGGTCGAATCCTACTAGCCGTTCTTCAATTGGTCTTTGGTTTTATCCAATGACGATTCTTCACCGACGTTCGGTTAATCCAACTAGTCGTACTCAGAGTTCGGTTTAATCCTACAATCCGAGCCTTCGATACGGGGTTCAGATCAGGGCTAATCCTGAACCTACTGCGCCCGTCACTTGGGGTTCAGCGTGGTCTTGAAGAAAAACCAGCTTACTGCGCCCAAGCCTTCGCATGGGGTTCGGTTTGTGGCCTTGAAGAAGGACCAGCCCTACAACCCATGTAGTCTTCGAATGGGGTTCGGTTTATGGCCTTGAAGAAGGACCAGCCCTACAACCCATGTAGTTTTCGAATGGGGTTCGGTTTGTGGCCTTGAAGAAGGACCAGCCCTACAACCCATATCCTGAGGTTCGGTTTAATCCTACAACTCAGGTCTTCACCGACGTTCGGTTTAATCCTACTAGTCGTACTCAGAGTTCGGTTTAATCCTACAATCTGAGCCTTCACCGGTGTTCAGCCAAACTTACTAACCGTACCCAGAGTTCGGTTTAATCCTACAATCTGGGCCTTCAATATTTACACACTCGAGGAGTTACATCATCAATCACAGAATGGGTAATTGAGATCATCCGTCCTGAGTATGTTCTTGTGCGTTGCGCATATTCGAAGAGTTACATCGTCAGCTACAGAATAAGTAGCTGAGATCATCCGTCTTGAATATGCTTTTGTACACCAGATAAACTGAAAATCACAGCATAAGAAAAACTCGAAAGAGTTAAATTGTTATGAGAGATTCTTATTAAATCAAAAATAAGAATTACAAGGAGAGCGTAGCTGTGAAAGTAAATTCTCCAGTATTCTGGAGAATCTCCCAAGACAATGTCCCTGGAACTTCCATCCGGTGTGGGCTTTGATGGGTTGAACGGATCAATGTTCAAATCCGCTCTAGGATCCAGGTCGACAAGACTTACAGATCCAGCCGATGTTCCAGCATCATTAAGTTTCCTCTTTTTATTGGAGGCGTCCAGCTTTGTCATGTTGAGGCTAAGGTTGTAGCAGTACCTAGCCATCTCTTGATCACCCCGGATAGATGACACAGCATTATCCTTGTCAATGAACTTGATAAGGAGATGTGGGGTTGATACAACTGCCTCCATTGCATTCAGAGTAGGACGGCCTATGATGCCATTAAATGGTGATTTGACATCAATCACTAGCACCCGAGATCTAACCGTCCTGGCTCCTGGCTCGCCTTCAAACGAGATAAGGGTATCAAGATACCCTCTAGTTAATTGCTTTGCGCCATTGAAAGCTGTTAGTTCCTGCGTGTAAGGCTGTAAGTCTGAGTCTTTAAAACCCATTCTTTCAAAGCAATTATAGAAAATAACATCGCAGGAACTTCCCTGGTCAACAAGGATTCTTCGGACGTCCTTGTTGGCGATCACAACAGTGATGACTACAGCATCGTCACCACCAGGAACGGTTGGGCCAAAATCCTCGTCAGAGAAAGAGATTATGGGAGCCTCAATTCCTCCTCTGTAAGGGCGATTGTCTTTGACTTTCCCTTGCACGGATAGAATCATTCTGTGATGATTCTTTCGGGCTGTAATTGAAGCTCCTCCTCCAGCGAACCCTCCAGCAATCATGTCAATGACTTCACGTCGGCCCTGACGTTGTTGCTGGGGCATGCTGTCTTTCTGTGCTGCATTATTGGTCATTACACCTTTTTGCTTCTCTGTAGCAGAGAACTTTCGAACCGGACTGGGGTTGTTGTCATCCCCATCGTCGGGATCTCTTTCTCTTTTCTCATTCCGTTCTGCCCTGTCAAAGGATTTTTCTTTGAACAGGTATTGCTTCAATTTGCCTTCTCTAATTAGCGTCTCAACCGCGTTCTTTAGAGCTTGGCATTCATCAGTGGAATGACCATTTTGCTCATGAAAATCGCAGTACTTTCGTGAATTTCCTGGTCTTTTCATAGGGGCTGGTCTCCTGATGCCATATGTGCTGAAAACTGGCCATCCGACCTCTCTCAAAATCTGAGATGGTCTGGCAGATAACTGTGCATAATGGCTGAAAGAATTGACGTGCCTTTCTCGAGGTTGAGGAGGGCGGTTATCCACCTTAGGATTGGTGAATGGCCTCTCCATGCGTTCTGACCTCGTCTTCTCCTTACCCTTCTGGGTTTGAGGAGATAGTGTTGGTGGCTTTTTCTTTGCAGCCATTGCCTCCAAATGCATCTCTATGCTCACATACTTTGAGGCTTTTTTCCTGAACTCCTCAAAAGTTGTCGGGGGGCTCTTTGCTAATGAAAGAGCGAAAGCTGATCCTGGCTGCAATGCCTCAATCACGATATGCAGCTTGATAGATTCTGTGAGGTTAGGAACCAGGGCTGCTTCCTTATAAAACCTCTTCAGAAAATCTTTTAAGCCCTCTGTTTCACCTTGCTTAATCTGAGCCAAAGTATGAGACGTCTTGGGTACGTCTCTGGAGATGACAAAGTGGGTTTCAAAGGCAGCTGCCATTTCCGTCCAAGAATCTATGGATCCAGAAGGTAGGCCTTTAAACCACCCGAGGGCTTCCTCAGACAATGTTCGAGGGAACATTCGGCACATCACGTCTTCATCAGCCCCCAAGTACATGGCTTCAAACACATAAGCATCAAGGTGCTTAGTTGGATCAGTTTCACCATTATACTTTCCGATGGAAAGTGGTTGAGTGGTTTGAAGGTGCTTGGGGATGCTGATGCCCATAAGTCTCCTTGAAAAAGGAACCTTAAGATTGTAAGACAATGGGGGTGCTGTTGTTGAATCTCTCTTCCTTTGGGAAGCTGCATCCTCAGAATCGCGAGTTTGTTCTCCCTCCTCAAAGGTTGGGATCTTTGAGTACTGAAGAGTGGTGGACTTTTCACCATCAGTTGTGTGGGGAGTATTTCGCGTGCGAGATGACTCTTTATCCTCGCTTTGCCTTTTTTCTCTTCGCAGTTCAGCGAGTTCCCTCTGAAGTTGTCTGATCAACTCATCGCGAGGATCAGGATCAGACACAGTTACTATCTTCTTTGAGTTGCCCCCATGAGAATCAAGGTTGAGCTTTCTGTAGGCATTAGGATTGGTTCTGCCTTCAGCTTGATTCTCCATGGAGTCTTGTGCTTCGCCTTGCATGGTGGATTACTTGCTCTGTCAAATGATATGGGAATAACTTTATCGCGTCCCACTGGGCGTGCCAATGATCTGTCCTGGACCGGGGTCAAGAGATCCGATCTCAAGCCAGTCACGAATAGTATGTCAATACCGTCTAGTAAACCGGATGTATGTGTATCCGATGTAGGTATCCGTTGTCCTTTAATGTGGAGAGCGGATTGGGCGTTCTGGAGATCCTTCACACCGACCTAACGCGTTGAAGTGGGCGAATGGTGGTGTCACCTGCAAAGATTCTCCGACGCTCAAGTCAGTGATTATATTCCAAGTAAGGAATGTACTCAGAGAGTAATCAGTCGTAAAAGAGCTGAAGATGAAGATCAAGATCCCTAACTTCAATCATGAAGTTAGTTCATATACCTGATTGGCTCGATTAACGAGGACTCGTTGGTGGGGATCCACCAACTCCCATTAGCATTATTATATTGCGCACTTACCTGCATGATTGGGTCAAGTGGCTATTTTATATTGAGCGTAGAGAATGTAGACTAGGATTAGGGAACAAGTTGACCATTCCCGTGAGCAGAATTTGGCTCGTAGTGCAGGGAATTATTGATCGATCCCTGTAGCAACAATCCTTGTCTTTTGCACAGTGACGTGTGTATTATCCGATGTCATGGTGTTATCCTGAACAACCGGTATAGGGAGAACGCCTGATACGGAATTACAGTCCGGATGTATACCGATGACACCGGTTACACGTAGATGTCTTATCAAAGACGTTGAAATATGTATAGCAGATCGGATACCGGTATTGAGACCGGATCATAACCTATATTTTAAAGCTTAAAAGCACTAATAAAAATATATTATATAAAAATAATTTCCTATTTTTAAGTAGGAGATGGTACTTTCTTTGGTCTATTTTATATGATTATTTTTAATGATTTGTTTATAAGACTTTGTATACACATAGGGTTGGAATATGAGTTTAAACTCTATTCTCCCACTTTTTGATACATATCTCACTTCCCTCTACCACTATTTTGAAGAACTAGATATAATCATAATTGGTTAAAACTGGTTGAAAATAGGTACAAAAGATCATGATTAAACTAGACCTTTTTTTTAGAAAATGCCCTTCCATTTTTTGTTTATTTTTAAATTTTTCTAAAACATTTTTTAAGTAAATAAAAAACTTAGATTTTTTTGGGTAAGGCTTTCCCCTCAGGTATTCTTTGATCCAAAAGTCTAGAGACTAGTCCTTAGTCTCCATTCTTAGCTAACTAAGTGGTAGGGGAATGACCACATGGTTTACTACATTCACATAAGTCAGGAATCGAACCCCTGAACACAAGCTTAAGTAGGGTTGAGTCATAGGTCAGATTTACTTGTTTAACTTGCTTATTCGAACTAAACTAACCAAGTTGGATTGGATTGTTTTGATAATTGGATTGAAATTTATTGAGAAAAAATCTGCTAAAAAATATTAGTTTTAAGCCCTGTAGGACCAAACCCCAGATTTTATAAATTTTTGAATTTGTTTATATCGTTCATCAAGTATTTTTGCTAAAAGAATAAAGTCTGAATAGTTCATAACGTTTCTTTTAGTACATAAGTAATTTCAGGATAAGAAGATTAAGTTGTAAAAACAAAGGAGGGCGTGTGCGTTCTAAAAGTATGGTAGAATAACAAAAGTCTGATAGAAGCATCCTGATTAAAGAACTCTTCTTTAACATTCAAAAATTCTATTTGGGTGATGCTTCGGGAGAAATGATCATATCATATTTGCGTGCTTATCATCAAAGAACAAAAAGAACAAAATCAACATAAGCAGCAGCTATCAGCGTACCTACCCCTGCGAATTCTGATCACAAGTCAAAAGATCTCACCAGGACATCTAAAAAAAACAACCTTTCGCTAAATCAAGAATTAGTTCACGAATGGTTTTGTGCATGAGAAATCATTCTTATGAAAATACTAAAATATGATTTAGACCTCTCTCAAGCTTGAATTTAACTTCAAGGTCTGATCTCAAGAAGCTTAAGGCAAAATACCTTCAAAGGATTTCCAACATCTATATCTACTTTCAAGAAGCAATAATGGCTATATCCCTCAATTCACATAAATATCAAGGAAGTTTGAACATCAATGTATACAATAAAATCTCAGAAGAAAACCCTTCAAGTTATCATTCAATCTCATTCTTGTATATTTTCTTGTAAAGACAAAGACCCTCATTACTCTCTAGCTCTGCTTCTAGCAGACTCAGGTCTCGTGTCAAAAATACTTAGTGTTTAATCTCAAAATTGTCTATTATCTGCACACTAAGTTTTGAAAACCTCTTTATTCTTACTATTCATGTAAGTCTGGTGTGTTACCAAAATAAGTTTGTGTGTTGGGAAACACTTTGGCCTAAAGAGACTTTCGAAAGAATACTTAAGTTAAACCAGAAATGACTTGTTGAAAGAATACTTGGGATAAGCCAAAAGTGGATAGTGTCAAGAATACTTGTAGCACGGGCCTGATGCTGATATTGTAAAGGATATTTTTACAATACTGAAAATCCTTTAAGTTTGAAGGGACTGGACGTAGCTTGTGTTAGAAGTGAACTAGTATAAACTTTGTGTATTTATTCTCTCATTCATCATCGTTTGATTACTTGTAAATTTTATTTGGTTCAAAGTTTGGTGAAAAAAAGTCTAAGACTTATTCAACCCCCTTCTAAGTCTGACTCTGAACCATCAAAATTAATTTAATCCAATCAATAATCAACTGATATCAGATGAGATCGGTATTCAAATTCGTAAATCGAGGACTCAATTATTGTCTGACATAATTTTATATTTATATTTATATATTTTTTAATTATTATTATATATTTTTTAAGCTATTAACTCAGAGAGTAAGTTGAAGAAAATGGAACTTACTTATTCCTAAAAGCTTAACCTAATATTAATCTTTGATTTCAAGACTTTAACTTGTACTTTGTAATGTTGATGGAACATGAATTTGTAATGTTTGACGATGGGTTTAAGTTTAAATTTTAAATGTTTGATCACGCATATGATTTTGGAATTTTTCTATAAATCTACTTTCTTAAAATTTTTAGCAAGTTATGAATTAATCATATACCTAATGAAAACCAAACCAACTTAGATCATATTGAATTTTTTTTTTAAATTACACAAATCCGATTCAATCCAATTCAATTAACTTGGATTGGATCACATTTTGTTTTGCTAAAAATCCAACCAAATCAAACACTCACTCAACCCTATGCTAAAAGGATGAGGTACTAAACCATCACGTTAACTATTCTTATTTATGAGGAATTTTTTATCTTATAAAACACATAATATGATCCTTTTATATTATTTTAAAATTTTACTTAATTTAATTTATATAATTTATTATTAATAAATCAACATATATTATATTATATTAAAATGTTTCATTAGTGTGTTGTTCAAAACATTATTTTTCTTTCTAATTAATATTAAGGATATATTTTTAAATGTATAACAAAAGTATTTGATAAATTTAATGCATTTAACTAGAATTACTTATTTTTATATGCATAAAATTTCAATATATATATATTTTGGTTTAATATGCCTATTCGAGTTCGAGCGGAGCAAAGCTATTGTGAATGATAAAATATTTAGTTGCATTCTCTAGACTTAAAACTCAAGATCTCAAGTTAAGCTATAAGAGTCTCTATTAACTTATTTACACATTTGGTGGTATAAAGTAGATATATTCGCAGTCCAGATCGGTTCGATTTTAGACAAAATATCATATGATCCGAACAGATTATTAAGTTGTAGTTTGATTGAAATGTATGATGACATCCTATTCAGTTCAATCCAATGAAATGCAGTTTGAATTGGATCAGTTTATTTGATTTTATATTAATTATATATTTTGCAAAGTCAAGTATAAAACATATAATTTTAGCCCAATAAAATCAAGAATGACAACTTCAAGAACAAAATCACCATTGTAAAATATTTTAGCATAACAAAAAAATCACAAATCACTACCTAAAGTCTTTTAAGTTTCACTTTAAGTTTAAGTCATATATGTAATTTAATAAGTTAATATAAATATGAGTAATATATTTAAAATTACGGTTTGATTGAGCTCAGTTCGGTTTTCAAATATAGATCTAAAATCTGATCCAAATCGTATACATAATACATTTTTTTTGCGAGTTCAATTTAATCAATTTTTGATTATTTTGGATCGATTGAACAGTTTTATTCAGTCTGAATCGGATGATGAATCCCCCTAATATAAAGTTAAATATTTGAGTCTTATAAAAATATCATATATATATTATTAAAATTCTTCTACTAGAAATCCTTTATAACATTTTCTCTTAATTTTTGTTTCTTTTACTTATATTTACTATTCACTAATTTTACATTTTCCCGTCTGATTATTAACTTATTATATTTTTACCTTTTCACAATTTTATTTTTATATATTTTTAGTTACTTTATTCATTAGAATATATATTTAATGTAAATAAAAATTATTTAATTATATTATAATAAAATAAATTAAATAATTAATGTTAGTAAATAAATTATTACTTTTGTTATGAAGAGGTACTAATATATAAGGATGACAAAATAAGTTAGACCTGCCTAAATAAGGTTGGGACACACCAAGGTAATTAGGTCCAACTCTTTTAGAGATGGGTTGGTGGGTCAGTCTATTTCTCCTTCATTTTTAATTTCTTTTCAAATTAAAATCTTATTTTTTAAAATGAAAACTAATTTTTACCAGGTGACATTTTTTATAATGGTCTATTTTTTTTTATAATTCATTAACAAATATATTTAAATAAATTCTATAAAATAATGTTTAAATAAATATTAAATTATTTTTAATATGATGTATAAAATCTATTTTATTTTAACTTATTTCTTTTTTTACAATTTTAACTTATTTCGTAATAGATCCAAATAGGTTTTTTTTGGTAAAAAAAACTATTTTTGGTAAAAAAAACCTTTCACAACCCATCCTCTGACCTATATTTACAGGCCGGCCCAACTAGCCCATTTTAGTACCCTTTCTTGCGTACACCTTGTAACCAAAAAAAAAATTACAACGTACACGTAAAAAAATCTAGTAATTATTATTTTATGAAGATATAATTTTCACGAATTCGATGTTTTTTACCCCTGGAAGCTTCTTCTACCCTTGAGCCCCATTTTCCTATCCCCGTTTTCTCTCGTCTTCTTTCCCAACGTCCATCTTCCTCTTGCAGAGTAAGCACGCTTTTGAATCTCTAATCGCAACCGTGCCTAATTTCCCTAATTTCGAAGCCGTGACATAGCACGCTCCGAATTTTCAAATTAGGGCTAAAACTAACAAATTGCACAACCGCTGCTATAACAACCGAGTTTCTCGCATCATAACTGAGGTATTACTATTTACCACATTCACCCCTGCTTCTTCTGTTTTTTTAACTGAACGTTTGGATTTCGTGTTTTCATTCCCTAGTAGATTTCTTAGTTCTGTTTGAAAATAAAGGGATTCGGTATTTCGTTTTGGTTCGATATTTGTGTTTAAGGCTGTAAACAGAACTGCGAATTCCGTTTAGGGTTATGTTCTTAATATGGTGCAATGCTATTACTGTGGCTCCGCTTTCATAACCCTTAGGTCGTGTTTGTGTAGAGAATTTTGAAATCGACAATATGTTTGAATGACAAGGAAGAATTTTACAGATTCCAACTATAAAACAACAATTATTATCTATTACTTCTTAAACCATTGAAAGTTTTCTCCATTCTATTAACCCAAGGGAGACATATATGTTGTGAAACTATCGGCAAGTTGTTTTAGTACATTTGATAAACTGTAGTATAGATCCGTATTTTCGTGTTTTGAGATCGATTGATGTGTAAAACAAAAGGCCACGTTTGGATTACGAAAAAGTTTTAATTACAAAATTACCCTTCTGTTTTGTTTCTAAAATCTTGTATAGAAAACACTGAAAACAATTTTTTTTGTTTCCTGTTTTCACTTTTTTTTAGTGCAAATTTTTTAAAACAGGAAACATAATGACAGATTTTTAATTAAAAATAAAAACAGAAAATGAAAACACGAAACGTTTTCACAATCTAAACAGACCCTAATTGTTTTTTATGTATGTTAAGGAGGTTGTAGGTACCCTTGGGTAAAAAGTTGAGAAAGAATGAGGATATCAAAATCTAATTAGAGTTTAGTTCAGATTATGAGAAGCTGATAATTATTTTATGTGTGATTGAGGCATTTGGCAGCAGTTACTGTTTATTGTTTTTGTCACGATATTATTAATGTTTGTCATTGTTTTTGACTGTTAAATTGCGCTGTTCTTGAAGTGTCGTTGGCAAGGCTGCTTGAATATGGGTGACGAGGAGCAAGGCAAGGAAAACAACATAGGGTCTATGATAGAGCAGCTTGCCCAGGCATTTCTTGAATTGGAAGCTCGAAAGGGGGCTTCTGAGAATAAGATTCAGTGGGTTGAAATTAAGCAACATTTTCATGACCTTGAGACAACATTGAATAAGAAACTTGAAGAGCTGGAAGCTAAGGAGAGGGAATACGAAGCGAAAGAAATGGAAGTGGATGCAATGCTTGCTGAGAGGAAGGCAGCAGTTGTTTTGAAAGAGCAAGACCTCTTAGATCGGTTGCAGGAGCTTAAAGATGTTGCTGTGGCTTCCATTGTAGAGGCTTATGCAAATCACCGGGATGCAACTCTGGAGTCTGCATATGATGGGGAGAACAAAGATAACAAGGTAAATAGCTCTATTGGCGATACAAATTCCTCAGAGGAGGATTTTCCTCATAAATCAGGTGAAAAGTCTGAAAGTGTGGCTGTTGACATTAGGCCACATCCAGAGCTGACACATTTTTGTGAGCAAATGGATGCGAATGGTCTACTGAATTATATTGTGGAGGAGAATAAAAAAAATCCTTCTGTTATTCATGAAGAAATTTCGGTTGCATTAGAAAGTGCAACTGATCCAGCACGTTTGGTGCTGGGTTCACTGGAGGGGTTTTACCCCACCAATGAAACTTCCCAACTAAAAGATAAAAGGGGCGCTGCCCAACAGGGCATGCGCAAATCCTGTATTATAATTTTGGAAGCCATGACCACCTTACTGGCAAGGGCTAACCCAGGTGCAGATTACCTTCTGAGCCCTGAAACCAAGCAGCAAGCCAAGGCAATTGCTGATGAGTGGAGGCCCAAGTTAGCTAGAGCAGACATTGATGCTGCCAATGGAAATTCATTGGAAGCAGAGGCATTCTTGCAGCTTATTTCAACTTTTAGGATTGCTTCAGAGTTTGATGAAGAAGAACTCTGCAAGCTTGTACTTGCAGTTGCTCAGCTTAGGCAGGCACCTGAGCTCTGCCGCTCTATTGGGTTAATTCACAAAATGCCAGGTTGGTGTTCTTTTAATAAACTGACCTGTGAAGTCTGCAGTGACGGATTGTCCTGTCAGATATCATCCATATGTTAGATGAGTAGTTTTCTTTAGGGAGCGTTTGGTATGTGGGATGTTTTTAAATTCCTGGGAATCATATTTCCCGGGAATCTTGTTTCCTTATTACTGAGAATGTTCAATTGTTTTGACATGCTTAAAAGTTTTTTGGGAATGTTATTTAAGTAAAAGTAAAATTTTCCACCTATTTGAAAAACTAATATTCTCACATTTCACTTGGGAATGTTTTGTTGGGAAACTTTGTAAAATATAACTAAAAAACTTCCTTGAAAATCTTAGTTTTCGAGGATTTTTTTAAAAAAAGACAACAAACATGGGAATGTAGAATTCCTAAGTTAAGATTGCTGGGAAACTAAAAAGAATTCTTGGTACTCATTTTTCATATGGGAATGTAGGATTGCTATCCTAAGTTAAGATTGTGGAACCAATGTGACAAAGAGTAGACACATGTGACATATAATCTGCTACTTTTGGTATGATTTGCACGCCAAGAGATAAGATATGATTATCAGATTTTGGTATTTTAATTTTCATTATTAATGCAGATGTTGTAGAATCATTAATCAATAATGGGAAACAAATTGCTGCTGTACATTTTATCCATGCTTTCCACCTTCAAGAAAGCTTTGCCCCTGTGCCCCTTCTGAAGATATATCTTAGGAATCGAAGGAGAAACTCACAAGTAAAGACCGGAAGTGTGCGTGATATTGCTAGTGCAAAGGTATGTGTTGTTGCGATTCCAAATGCGTAGTTTTCATTCTGGATCTCTCTTCTTATGCATTGCTTTTATTGTCATTGTCATATGTACATCCTCATTCTGTTGCAGAATGATGCCAATGCACAAGAGCTTGCAGCACTGAAAACTGTAATTAAGTGTATTGAAGAATACAAGCTGGAATCTGACTACCCACTTGATACACTTCGAAAAAGAGTTACTCAACTAGAAAAATCAAAGGCAGACAAAAAGAGAAGTGGAGAGTTTAGTAGACGTCCACAATCAAAGAGGCCAAGGACTAATGAGAAATTTTTTTCACTCCATTCATCTGGTAGTGGTGCAGCTTCAGCTGTTGTTTTGGGTAGGCAGGTTCCCCCAGTTAGGGCAGCATATGCAGGAAATCTAGATCGGTATCCCCATGCTGGTACAATGACATATGATTATCATGTTCCTGGTCAAGCTATGTACACTCAGCCTGCTCATGCCCCTCCTTCTAACTATGGTCGTTATCTGGGTAGTAGTTTGCAATCCTCTCACCAGCCATACATGTGATTGGTTACATCCAAGCATTACTAGAAAGACTGCAGACATGCGTGAGGTAACTCATTAGTGAGTCTACCTGCATTTGAAAATGTGCCTTTTATTTTTGGTTTTCCTTTTGAGCTTCTTATGATACCAAAGGGCCGGTGGACTCATACAATTATATGATTCTATCCAATAGTAACTGTTAAATGAAGTGCATATTGCAATCTATTCTAGGGAGTAGGAGAATTACATCAAAGTATGAAGATTTCCCCATCTGATATGTAGAAGAGTATCCGTTAAATTTATATTTTGGAAACATTCATTTTTTCTCTTGATTTTTTAAAACTGCTTTCTGATCTTGTAAATTAAAAAATAAAATAAAAATGGTTGATGTATTAATTTTTAGAAACAGTTTAAATATAAATCCTTTTATATTTACAAAGGTCACTTGGTCTGTGAATGACACCTTTCGCTAATTTTTTTTTTTTATGGGGATTCATGAGCGTCATTTATAGACCATTTCTTTTAGATGAGAAATGATGTATGCGTTGTGTAGGCAATTTTTTTTGTCAAGTCTTAATCCTTTTGTTTTCATACATACTCTAACATAATTTAATGAAACAAAATTAAATAGCATGCATTGCAAACAAAAACCAAGAAAACTAAACTTCTTTACAATGCTTATAACATTGCAAACAAAATTAAAAGAAAGTTTTATTATAAATATAATATATTATATTTATAATACTCCCACTTGTTGTCCCCTTTTTAGTTCTATAAATAGGATTTGAATTAATATGAAAGATACATTCTTCATTCTCCTACTACAATTCCATTCTCAGATCTCTTCTCTCATTTTGCTCTCTACAAGCTCTTCTCTTTTCATTTATTTTCTTCTATAATTATAGTTTATTAATAACACGTTATCAGCACGAGATTCTGACCAATTGAGATCTAATCAACACTACGAGAGGTAATATGTGATTATTATTATTGTTATTATTATTAATAATTTTAATTTACATATCTTATATTGTTTATATATATATTATAAAAGTTCTTGAAGAACTTATATTCTAAACATCCCAGAATGATGTATAAGATTATATCTATATAATTAAAAAAGGGTTCCTGAAGAACTTATTTATAAACATCCCTGAGGATGTATAAAATTAGTAGTCAAATAATTTAGAATTCTTGAAGAATTCTTAAAATATTTGACAATAATTGCTGAAGAACTATAATAATTTAAAATAAATAAATAAATAAATATATATAATACATTTAATTATTGATTATTAAATTTTGCTTTACATATATACCTGTCTGTCCGTTTTCATTTCATGCACTGGATTAGGGGTGTGTATGGGTTGGATAAGTATAAATCCAATCCAAATCCAATTTAAAACCATTTATTAAGATTGGATTTTAAAATGGATTTACTTTTTTATGTTAAACTGGATTTAATCTAAATCCAATTTTTTATAAAATGGATTTATCCAAATTCAATTTTTACAATCTGGATTTAGTCAAATCTGGTTTTTTAAATCTGGATTTTATCTAAATTTAAATCTGGTTTTTATTGAATCCGATTTTAAAAACCAATTTTTTTAATTATATTTCAATTTTAAAATCTGAAAATTTTAACTAAATTAACCATTTTTTAATACTACCTATGAATTGGGGAAAATTTTTAACTATATTCCAGTTTTTGTTTGTTAACTTAAAATTAAAAATTTTCATACTAAAAATTTAACTGCGTAAACTTGGACACTGTTAGAGAGTCACAGGCTGCAATATTTTGATTCTTTTTTTTCGGTTGAATTTCCTCTAACATTAAATTCTTCTACCCTTTTAATCATTGTTAATTAAAACATTAATCATCCAATAGTAGTTTTACTTTGTAATTAAAATTAATTAGCCTATAAAACTGACATGATCAATGTGCATGTGATCATGTTTGTGCCACTCATTTGTAATTGCATGGGCACAATTTCACTTTTAATTTTATTCATGTTTGATAAAATAAATTTTCTTCACCACAGTAGATCTTGCATTTGTGTGGTTAATTATTCTTTATCTTAATGATGGTGAAATTTTCAAAAGGTGTAGAAAAATGTCGAGTTTGCATCTCATTTTGTATTTAATGGAATTATAAAGGATATGGTTTGGCATATTGCATAAAACAGTAGCGGTATTTAACATAATGAAAATCAAACTTAGTCAACAAAAATCTGATTATTCTTTCGTAAAGCGAACGTTTTGTTTTTCTTGATCCAGTTTATGTTTTAACAAATCCAGATTTTCAAAAATCTGTTCTAATTTTATAAAATATGGATTTGGTGGATCCAGTTTTATTTTTTTTAAATAATGTAAATCCAGTTTTTAGAAATCTAGTTTTTTTTAATATAGTTTGGATTAGGATTAGGTTTGGATACAGAATCCAGTTTTTTTGCACACCCCTACACTAGATACCGTTATTTTGCCATTACTAATAATTCCCATTATTTTATTTATTTAGCCTTACTAGTATTTGCAACTGCTATTTAATATACTTTAGTGAACCTACTATACCATTGTTACAATAATTAACATCTGCACTGCATTCCATTGATTCATGAACTAAACCATTGCAATTATTTTACATTATTTTAATGCTATATGCTATTTGCTTTTTATCCATTTATATTATTCTTATTGCAATTCCCCCGGTACAACTAGGGAATTTTATATTAAATTAAATAATTGCTATGCTATTTAGCTTATGTGTATTGATTTTATATTATTAAATAATTAATTCCTAGACTCATTTGGAATTTATAATTGATATAATATATTAAAGGAATCGAACACAGGTTTATACCAATGGTAAATTATCACTCTATCACTAGGTCACTTGTATTTGAATGATATTTTATGAAAATTTTAAATTTTCATTACTGAATCATTTATGTGAAATTTTATTTATACTTATCTCCTTGTGGCTGAAAAAATAATGAATTACTTATGTGAAATCATGAGTCCTGCCCAATTGGTATTGCTCCATTCCCAGAAGTGAATGTAGCAACACATGATCATTATACTCATGATCGTGGTCATGGTCGAAATGATAATAAATTATTATTTCTATGGAAAAATAAAGAATGTATGGAAAAAGGAAAAGATGTTCAAAGTAGCAAACAAACTAAAAATATTTGTTATCGTTGTGGTAGCCAAAACCATTGGTCTCAGGTTTGTCGCACACCAAAATATTTAATTGATTTATACCAAAAAAAATTTAAAAATAAAGGGAAAACAATATAAACAAATTTTGCTAGAATAGATGATGTTTATACTCACTTTGATGTTGATAATTTCCTTAGTCTTCTTGAAGAAGACATTGACCACTCGGTTGGAGAAGGGGAATGCCCCTAAATAAATTATTTTATGTTTCATATAATTTGATTTTGTTATGAATTTTAGTCTTTAAATTTTTATGTTAAATATTTATTGTTGTTAATTATATTTTTCACTCATGATTTATTTATTATTATTTAATGAAGAATGAATGTTCATGTGAATGATGAATACATATGTCTTGTAGACAGTGCAACAACTTATACTATTCTCAAGAATGAGAAATGCTTTTACCATATACTAAAATAAGAAGTTAGTGCTAATACTATATCTGGTAGTATAAATATAATTGAAAGCTCCAGTAGAGCCAGTATTTTGTTACCTGGAAGAACAAAATTGCACATTAAAAGTGCATTATATTCTATGAAATCTCAAAGAAATTTGTTGAGTTTTAAGGATATCTGCAGAAATGGATACCATATTGAGACCACAAATAAAGGAAATGATAAATATCTTTACATCATAAAGTTAATTTCCGATAAGAAATATATATTAAAAAATTGCCTTTATTTTCCTCCGGTTTGTACTACACATATATTGGTACAGTTGAAACAAATGTTATTGTAAACCAGAAGTTTACAAATAAGAATAACTTTGTTATTTGGCATGAACAATTAGGCCATCCTGGATCAATTATGATGTGAAAAATAGTTGAGAATTCAAATGGTCATTGCTTGACCAGCAGATAAATTCTCCGAACTAATAATTTCTCATGTGCTGCTTGTTCTTAAGGGAAATTAATTACTCGACCATCATCAATGAAATTTGGGAGTGAATCACTCACATTTTTAGAGTATATACAAGGTGATATGTATAGACCATTTAGATATTTTGTGGTTTTAATTGATGCATCAGCTAGATGGTCACATGTTTGCTTATTGCCAACTCGCAACCAGGAGTTTGCGAGATTACTAGCTCAGTTAATTCGTTTAAGAGCTCATTTCTCGATTATCCAATTATGAAAATACGCCTTGATAACGCTAGTGAATTCACATCTCAATCTTTTAATGATTACTGTATGTCCATTGGAATTGATGTTGAACATCCTATAGCACATGTTCATACAAAAAATGGACTTGCTGAATCATTTATTAAAGGTTTGAAATTGATAGCAAAATCATTGTTAATGAAATCATGCAGCAGCACTTATTCGCATTAAGCCTACAAGTTATCATGAGTATTCTGTAACGCCCCAGCCGCTTTTCAGGAATGAACGACTGGCCCCACAGACCAACACGAGACCTTTCCAATGTGCTTTTGACCTCACTCGTACATTTCCTGAGAACTTCCCAGGAGGTCACCCATCCCAGAATTACTCCAAGTTAAGCACGCTTAACTTTGGAGTTCTTAAGTGATAGGCCACCGAAAAGGCTAATGCATTTGTTGGTATAGGTAGTACGAATTCATTTCTTTAAGCTATCCTCGACTGTGTAGTCCCATACCTATACAGTCTTTGGATCCCTCTCATTCTGGTATGTATTCGGTTTATTCATGTGTCCCTCCCACTGGAAGCCTGCCAGGAGCCGCTCCTTGTCCGTGCCTATGCACCGGCGATCACTCCCCGCCCTCAACAGTGCCCGGGATGTCACATCCCCCGCTGGAAGCCGGCCAGGAGCCGCTCCTTGTCCGTGCCCATGCACCGGCGATCACTCCCCGCCCTCAACAGCGCCGGGATGTCACATGCCCACCAGCTTCCGCTTGGTTCGTCCCCGAACCATACCGTACTAGGAGAGGCTAGGCTCTGATACCACTTCAGTTGTAACACCCTGGAGCCAACTTGCAAATCTCAAGATAATTACCCTCACCATATAAAATTCTCTTAGATAACTTATTTTTAACCTGGTAATTATCAAGAGATTCACAACCTTGGATTCCAGAGGTTACTGATACAATATCAGAGTACGCAACCTTTACATAATTAACTTCTTATTATTATACATAACATCAGAGTTCCATACATATTATATTTTACAACAGGCACCTAGATCTTATAAAATATAAAGATTTAAAGTACCAAAACATAGCATACATATAATACAACCATAGTAGCCATGCAAGCAAGCATCATCATCAAAAGCCTTCATAATTCATCCACATCAAGCATCATCCACTTTGTTACATGTCTTCCTGATTAACCACTAAAGGGTTGCCACAAGTAACAGAAAGAGTGAGATAAAATATCAAATAAATAGAAATTAAATCAGAACAAACACAATCACAAGTAGGGTGCTATGCGATGCAAATGCCAAACAAGTATTTTGTTTTATACTGATATTATTATATTCTGTTCTTTTATATAAATGAAAATGCATGATGGATCCATTCTGGTGGGAACATCTGCAGTGATTTCCAACAATAACATTTTTACGGATATCCAACCGATACCGCGCCCCATAATGCAACACCACATCCGATTACAATATCATAATATCAATAACAAGTGTTGCGGGACCCCCCTTAAGGACACACTGCTTAGCCCTTAAGACGGCCGTGGTATAAAAACCACCGCAGAGGTCAGTGCTCAATAGAGCGCGTTCCCCCACCGGGAACCCCCTCAAAGAACCCCTCTGCGGATTCTTTGAACGGCTTATGCATATGATGCATGGATGCAGTAAATTTATATTAATAAATTAATTCATAATTTAACAATAAGAAATTATTGTAAAATTCAAAATGATACGACATTTCATCATGTTTACAAGTATAACCCATATATTATATTTAAAAATATGGAAACATAATATAAACTAATTACTATATTTAGTAATTCCAACAATAAGGAAACATTTTTCATGTAGACTACTATAATTATTATTCCAAGGGTTATGGAAACACATTTTCAATAACATTTATTGAATTAACATACTTTCAATTTCAAGAAATATAGAAACATATTTTCAAAATAGTTATTTTATCCATTTATTCAATTAAATAACTTTAATATTATTTTGTTTAAAAAATTCAGATTTTGATAATTTTAATGTCTTAGTAGTTAAGATTTAAGTAGATGTTAACAATGATATATACATATAAGGTAGTATAGTAAAAGAAAATTGACAAAAATACCAACAAGAACTTAAAATAGAAACTCTGAAACTATTAGTGCGCCACCTATTAGTGCGGTTGTAACAGGAACCGCACTAATAGGGTCCTGCATATGCTGTTACGAGAACAACATATAAGTTTTGTGATTTTATACGTTTTAACCATTCCAATTTGCAATTTAAGCATACCAAATGATGTTAAATCATCATATAACATTAGAAATATATTATAGATCATATTTCAATGTATTAATGTAAATTTCAAAATTTAATTCCTTTAACTAAAAAAAATTAACTATTCACATTTAATGTTTTTTAATCAAATACTGATATATTTCTAATCTAATTTCCATCTATCCGATATTCTATCCCCTCTTTCTTACCTTAATTTTAGATTCCCGAACTCGGTTTGTGCTCAAGCTCCTTGTTTCTCCTCGAATCTTCAATGGAAAATGGTTTCTAGGATTCCAAAATTGAAGGCCTTAGAGTTACAAAAACGAAGGTTTGAAGGTTTGAATTAGAAGATAATAGAGGATAGAAGGATGTGGGTGATTTGGTTTGAAGAAAAAATAAAGTGGGAGGCCATTTATATAGGCAAGAATGGCGGTGGAAATGAGGCGGTGAAGGAAGAAGGAGACACAGAGAGTTTTCGAGAGAGAGAAGATATTTTCTCTTTTTTTTAATATAATAATGGGTTCCTTAATAATTCTATATTTTATTATCATATTTTATTTCCTTTTATTCTCATTTTAAATCCGATTTTTGAAATAAAAATATCCCTGTAACCAGGATAAAATTTCCTATTTTCTAAGATCTATTTCTTATTTTTTTAAGAAACTTTAACTTTTCACTGTTTAATTACCGATTCAAATTTAATTAAAAATTGGGTTGTTACACTCTCCCCCGTTATAAAAATTTCGTCCTTGAAATTTAAACGTACCTTGTTAGAATAATTCAGGATATTGACTTCTCATTTCATCTTCTCGTTCCCAAGTCATGCTTATTTCATCTCCTTGTTGCCAAGCTACTTTCACCTATGAGATCTCCTTGCCTCTTAGTCGCTTGACGTCTCTATCCATTATCTTCACTGGTGTTACTAGAATCGTAAGGTTTTTCTTAACTTCTATATCATCAGTTTCGATCACATGGTCTGGGTCAGGTACATACTTTCGTAATTGTGAGACATGGAACACATTATGAAGATTGGAAAGGTGAGGCGGTAATGCGATCTGATATGCCACTTTACCAATTCTTTTCAGGATCTCATATGGCCCTATATACCTTGGAGTAAGGTTCTTACTTTTTAACACTCTTCCAACTCCTTTGTTGGGTGATACTTTTAAGAATACATAATCTCCAACTTGGAATTCTAATGGCTTCCTTCTTTGATCATAATATGACTTCTGTCGATCCTGCGTAATTTTCATCCTTTCTCTAATCATTCGAATTTGCTCTATCGTTTGCCGGACAATTTCTGGTCCAAGAGTCAGGTGCTCACCTGTCTCTAACTAACAGATTGGTGTCCTGCACTTCCTACCATACAATGCTTCATATGGTGCCATCCCAATGCTCGAGTGATAACTGTTATTATATGTGAATTCGATTAGTGGAAGGTAATGTTCCCAGCTTCCTCCATGTTCTAACACACATGCTCTCAATAAATCCTCCAGACTTTGGATAGTCCTCTCTGACTATCCATCAGTCTGTGGATGATAGGCAGAGCTTAACTTTAGTCTGGTACCAAGTTCTTTATACAAACTTCCCCAGAATCGAGAAGTAAATCTAGGATCTCTATCAGACACTATACTTGATGGTACCCCATGTAGTCTCACTATCTCCTTTATGTACACTTGAGCCAATTTCTCAAGTGAATACTTCATGTTGATTGGAAGAAAATGGGCTGATTTTGTTAATCTATCGACTATCACCCAGATAGCATCATTGCCTCTTTATGTTCTAGGCAAGCCTGACACAAAGTCCATGACAATGTCATCCCATTTCCATACAGGTATTTCTAGTGGTTGTAATCCACCAGATGGTTTTTGATGTTCAACTTTACTTTTCTGACATATTAAGCAAGATGAAACATACTCAGCTATCTCCTTTTTCATCTTCTTCCACCAGAAATCCTTTCTTAAGTCTTGATACATCTTCGTAGATCCAGGATGAATACTAAGCATGCTTTTATGGGCTTCATCTAGAATCATCTTCTTTAGTTCTGCATCCTCTGGGACACATATTCTTCTTTTCATCCTCCATACTCCATCTGAACCTTCTTGTAATCCCAGATCTTTTCCATTATGTTGTGTCTCGATCATTTCTTGAAGACATACATCCAATCTTTGTTTTTCACACACCATTTTCAGAAAATTATTAGTGATTTTTAGAACTCCGACAACCATATTTGTTGTAGATTTCTCCTCAATTGCTATGTTTAGGTCTCTAAATTGTTCAATCATTTCTAATTCTTTTATCATTAAAGCTGCCATATGAATATCTTTTCTACTAAGCGCGTCAGCAACCATGTTGGCTTTCCCCGGGTGGTACTTCAACTCAAAGTCATAGTCCTTGAGAAATTCCATCCATCGGCGTTGTCTCATGTTTAATTCTTTTTGGTCAAACAGGTATTTAAGACTCTTATGGTCACTATAAACTTCAAACTTTGCACCGTATAAATAGTGCCTCCAAATTTTTAAAGCAAAGACAATGGCCGCTAATTCTAAGTCATGAGTAGGGTAATTAAGTTCGTGTGGTCATAATTGCCTTGAAGCATAAGCAATTACTTTTCTTTGTTGCATTAGGACACAACCAAGTCCCAACTTTGAAGCATCACAATAAACTTCAAAGTTTTCTTGGGGGTTTGGTAAAGCTAGAACTGGTGCAGTTGTTAATCTTCTCTTTAACTCTTGGAAACTTGCTTCGCATTCAGGAGTCCAGATAAAAGGTTTATTTTTACAGGTTAATCGAGTCATTGGTAGAGCAATTCGGGAGAATCCTTCAATAAATCTTCGGTAGTAGCCCGCGAGTCCTAAGAAACTCCTAATTTCTGTGACAGTCTTTGGCCTTTCCCAAGCTATTACAGCTTCAATCTTCGCAGGGTCGACTGACACTCCATTCTTAGATATCACATGGCCTAAAAATTTTACTTCATTAAGCCAAAACTCATATTTGGATAGTTTGGCATATAGCTGCTTCTCTTTTAATATTTGTAGCACTAAGTACAAATGATCCTCATGCTCTTCCTTGGTTTTGGAATAGATGAGAATATCATTTATAAAGACAATGACAAATTGATCAAGGTATGGATGGAATATCCGGTTCATGTAGTCCATGAACACGGCTGGGGCATTAGTTACACCAAAAGGCATAACTAAATATTCATAATGGCCATAGCGTGTTCTAAAGGCTGTCTTTGGAATATCTTCTTTCTTTACACGAATTTGATGGTATCCCGATCTCAGGTCTATCTTGGAGAACACAGTAGCTCCTCGTAGTTGATCAATAAGGTCATCGATCCTTGGTAACGGATATTTATTCTTAACGGTGACTTTATTCAGTTGGTGATAATCAACACAAAGTCTCATACTACGGTCCTTCTTCTTGACTAGTAGTACAGGTGCTCCCCAAGGAGATACACTAGGTTGTATGAATTGCTTTTCTAATAACTCATCCACTTGCTTCTTTAATTCAGTCAGTTCCATTGGATACATTCTATAGGGTGCTCTAGTAATGGGTTCTGCTCCAGGAATTAGGTCAATAGAGAATTCTATCTCTCGTTGAGGAGGTAATCCTGGAACATCCTCAGGGAATACTTTTGAGAATTCACAGACTACTGGTATCTTACTTACATCAGGAATAACTTTCCCTTCTGTAAGTGTAAATACCATAAACAATTAGGCTTCATTATTCAAGGAATATCCTATAGGGTTTTGTGAGGCATCATACTCCTGACACTCCATGTTGTCAGGTGGAAAGATCACGGTTTTATTACGGCAATCCATAAGGACATGGTTAGCAGATAGCCAATCCATCCCCAAGATAATTTCCAAGTCCTTTAATGGTAAGCATACTAAGTTCACGTTAAAATTTCTACCCCCTATATGTATAGAACAGCCTTCACACACGTTAGCTATTCTAAGATGGTTACCAGTAGGAGTAGAGACAAGCAAATCATATTGCATAGATTTCATAGGTAAATTCAGACGCCTAACACATTCTTCAGCAATGAAAGAATGTGTCGCGCCAGAATCAAATAAGACAGATAAGGTAGTGTCGTTAAGAATGCACTCACTTTGTACTAAGTCGTCTGCTTGTGATGCCTCTGATCCACTGATTGTAAATACTCTGCCAGCTGCCGGTGATTTGTTCTGATTATTCACTAGCTGTCCACTTTCTCGTCCTCGACTAGTTGTGCCTTTGACATTAAGTCCTCCGCGACCATTGGTATTACGTCAATCTCGAATGTTGGCTCCTCCTCTGTTGGCTTCATTGTTGTTGTTATCGGTTTTAACATTCACAGTGTCAGTGCCTTGGTGAAGTTGTGGGCAATTAGGATGAATATGTCCCTTTTGGTTGCATTGGAAACAAGTAACATCTGTCTGTGTGCAATCACGGGTTTTATGATTTCCTCCATATTTGTAGCAGTTCCATGTGATTGGTTGGTTCGCGCGTCCTTCAGAAGATGATCCTCCTCGAAATCGATTCTGATTAAATGCTCCTCGCCTTTTAAAGTTCACTAGTTGAGGTCTCAATTGTTTACTGCTTTTCTCTTGCTCGATCCTGGCCCGATAGTTCTCTTCAAAGATTCTGCATTTGTTGATTAAAGTAGGAAAACTTATAATTTCCTGATGTCCTATGGCTTCTTTAATTTCTGGCCTTAAGCCATTTTCAAATTTGACGCATTTAGAAGCCTCAGTCCTTGGTTGTTGGAAAGGAGGATAGAACAATGACAGTTCCTCAAATTTGGTAGTGTATTCTCCGACAGACATATTCCCTTGCTTTAATTCTAAAAATTCTAATTCCTTTTTGCTTCTAACACTAGCAGGGAAATATTTCTCGAGAAAGGTTTCTTTAAAATTCTGCCAGTTGAGTAGCCTACCAGCTTCCAGTAACCTATCGCGAGCAAAGATCCACCAATTCTCTGCTTCCCCTACCATCATATAGGTAGCGTATTCTACCTTCTGGGCTTCAGTGCAAGGTAAGGATCGAAAAATACGTTCCATTTCTTTAATCCACAGGTAAGCCACCTCTGGATTATAGTCTCCTTTGAATTGGGCAGGTTTCCTTTTCAGGAAGCGGTCAAGTCCATGGGTTCCCTCGGCTAACCTTTGCTGTTCCTGTCTTTCAAGGATCTCAGCAAAGCGATTGAATGCAGCAGCCATAGCATCATCATTCTGACGTCTAGCCATTTCTTATCCTACAGGTATGAGTACCACTGCATTCAGTTACTGAGTATCTAATATACTCAGAGTTCTAACAATTTTTATGTTATCTAACTAGTAATTATACTAAACAAAAACATATAAAGAGCACACATAACACACAAGCACACAAATTTCAAACAAACAAAAATCAAGGTTCACACACTTCAAGCTATCTTATGTTAATCTCTAGTCACTTCCTAAGGTTTTCTTTATATTTTATAAATCATTGCTTTGATACCACTGTAACGCCCCAGCCGCTTTTCAGGAATGAACGACTGGCCCCACAGACCAACACGAGACCTTTCCAATGTGCTTTTGTCCTCACTCACACATTTCCTGAGAACTTCCTAGGAGGTCACCCATCCCAGAATTACTCCAAGTTAAGCACGCTTAACTTTGGAGTTCTTAAGTGATAGGCCACCGAAAAGGCTAATGCATTTGTTGGTATAGGTAGTACAAATTCATTTCTTTAAGCTATCCTCGACTGTGTAGTCCCATACCTATACAGTCTTTGGATCCCTCTCATTCTGGTATGTATTCGGTTTATTCATGTGTCCCTCCCACTGGAAGCCTGCCAGGAGCCGCTCCTTGTCCGTGCCCATGCACCGGCGATCACTCCCCGCCCTCAACAGCGCCAGGATGTCACATGCCCACCAGCTTCCGCCTGGTTCGTCCCAACCATACCGTACTAGGAGAGGCTAGACTCTGATACCACTTCAGTTGTAACACCCTGGAGCCAACTTGCAAATCTCAAGATAATTACCCTTACCATATAAAATTCTCTTAGATAACTTATTTTTAACCTGGTAATTATCAAGAGATTCACAACCTGATTCCAGAGGTTACTGATACAATATCAGAGTACGCAACCTTTACATAATTAACTTCTTATTATTATACATAACATCAGAGTTCCATACATATTATATTTTACAACAGGCACCTAGATCTTATAAAATATAAAGATTTAAAGTACCAAAACATAGCATACACATAATACAACCATAGTAGCCATGCAAGCAAGCATCATCATCAAAAGCCTTCATAATTCATCCACATCAAGCATCATCCACTTTGTTACATGTCTTCCTGATTAACCACTAAAGGGTTGCCACAAGTAACAGAAAGAGTGAGATAAAATATCAAATAAATAGAAATTAAATCAGAACAAACACAATCACAAGTAGGGTGCTATGCGATGCAAATACCAAACAAGTATTTTGTTTTATACTGATATTATTATATTCTGTTCTTTTATATAAATGAAAATGCATGATGGATCCATTCTGGTGGGAACATCTGCAGTGATTTCCAACAATAACATTTTTACGGATATCCAACCGATACCGCGCCCCATAATGCAACACCACATCCGATTACAATATTATCATAATATCAATAACAAGTGTTGCGGGACCCCCCTTAAGGACACACTGCTTAGCCCTTAAGACGGCCGTGGTATAAAAACCACCGCAGAGGTCAGTGCTCAATAGAGCGCGTTCCCCCACCGGGAACCCCCTCAAAGAACCCCTCTGCGGATTCTTTGAACGGCTTATGCATATGATGCATAGATGCAGTAAATTTATATTAATAAATTAATTCATAATTTAACAATAAGAAATTATTGTAAAATTCAAAATAATACGACATTTCATCATGTTTACAAGTATAACCCATATATTATATTTAAAAATATGGAAACATAATATAAACTAATTACTATATTTAGTAATTCCAACAATAAGGAAACATTTTTCATGTAGACTACTATAATTATTATTCCAAGGGTTATGGAAACACATTTTCAATAACATTTATTGAATTAACATACTTTCAATTTCAAGAAATATAGAAACATATTTTCAAAATAGTTATTTTATCCATTTATTCAATTAAATAACTTTAATATTATTTTGTTTAAAAAATTCAGATTTTGATAATTTTTAATGTCTTAGTAGTTAAGATTTAAGTAGATGTTAACAATGATATATACATATAAGGTAGTATAGTAAAAGAAAATTGACAAAAATACCAACAAGAACTTAAAATAGAAACTCTGAAACTATTAGTGCGCCACCTATTAGTGCGGTTGTAACAGGAACCGCACTAATAGGGTCCTGCATATGCTGTTACGAGAACAACATATAAGTTTTGTGATTTTATACGTTTTAACCATTCCAATTTGCAATTTAAGCATACCAAATGATGTTAAATCATCATATAACATTAGAAATATATTATATATCATATTTCAATGTATTAATGTAAATTTCAAAATTTAATTCCTTTAACTAAAAAAAATTAACTATTCATATTTAATGTTTTTTAATCAAATACTGATATATTTCTAATCTAATTTCCATCTATCCGATATTTTATCTCCTCTTTCTTACCTTAATTTTAGATTCCCGAACTCGGTTTGTGCTCAAGCTCCTTGTTTCTCCTCGAATCTTCAATGGAAAATGGTTTCTAGGATTCCAAAATTGAAGGCCTTAGAGTTACAAAAACGAAGGTTTGAAGGTTTGAATTAGAAGATAATAGAGGATAGAAGGATGTGGGTGATTTGGTTTGAAGAAAAAATGAAGTGGGAGGCCATTTATATAGGCAAGAATGGCGGTGGAAATGAGGCGGTGAAGGAAGAAGGAGACACAGAGAGTTTTCGAGAGAGAGAAGATATTTTCTCTTTTTTTAATTAATAATGGGTTCCATAATAATTCTACGTTTTATTATCATATTTTATTTCCTTTTATTCTCATTTTAAATCCGATTTTCGAAATAAAAATATCCTTGTAACCAGGATAAAATTTCCTATTTTCTAAGATTTATTTCTTATTTTTTTAAGAAACTTTAACTTTTCATTGTTTAATTATCGATTCAAATTTAATTAAAAATTGGGTTGTTACATATTCCCCTTTACAATTGGTTCATGGTAAAGAACCAAATATTTCCCATATAAGAATTTTTGGAAGTGCAGTATATATTCCTATTTCTCCTCCATAACGCACTAAAATGGGACCTCAAAGAAGGTTGGGAATATATATTGGATATGAAAGTCCATCCATAATAAAATATCTTGAACCATTAACAGGAGATTTATTTACAGCTCGTTTTGCTGATTATCATTTTGATGAATTTGTTCTCGGGGGAGAAAGTAAACAATTTGATACAAGGATTAGTTGGAATGAGATATCTCTATCTCATCTTGATCTTTAAACAAAACTGAACTGTTCTTTACAGGGGGTGTAAAGGTGTGATTGTCGAACAATTCAAAATGTACATGTAAGATAAGATCTGGTATGAGGAGGTTCTTATACAGATACAAATACGGAGTGCTTTTGTACGCTGGGCGTAGTACAGTGCACTCTGTGGCGGTGTAGCAGTCCGCCTGAGGTGGTCTCCTTTGCCTTGACACAATTGGTGGTTGTACCTGCAATTATTCTCCGACGCTCAAGTCAGTATTATGGAATACTATTAGACTTCGAAAGCAAATCTGAGAGAGTTATGCAAGTATGAGTGTCAGGTTCAGAATTAGGGGATCCCCCCTATACCTTTTTGCTGAGGTTTATATACCTGTTATTGGTGCTCTATTATTGGTAGGACCCATTCCTTGTTTTCAGGCATAATGCAAGAAAGGTAGTGGGTCCCTGTGCCGTTCACGAGCACCATCACTGTAGTGGGTATTTCCACTTACTTGGAAAGCGTTAATGCTTTATTATTTTATTCATTGTTCCCTTTTATGCGTGACAGCGTGATTCCCATTTTCAACCTCTCAAGACAGAGTCAATCTCGTGCCAGGGTTATAAGTATGGGCTCGCTTCGCAATATGGGAATTTCAGTATTCCGCCTGTATTGAGCCTATGGCTTGGCGGAGTGGTATGCATTGGAAATGCTTTATGCATAAGATTTTCAATATTTTCCATTTTGGCGGAGTAATAAGCTTTGGCGGAGTAACGTGCACTGGCGAAGTTACGTGCCCTAGCGGAGTAACATGCCTTGGCGGAGTAACATGCCTTGGCGGAGTAACATGCCTTGGCGGAGTAACGTGCCCTGGCGGTATGTACTTCGTTATAAAAGTAATTATAAGGTATTTGAAACGTACTTCTTTTGTTTGAAATGCTGATCTGGCAAAGCATTAAAACCATGCTCTTGGGGGCCGGTGTTGGGACCGGATCAAAAACAATCTGAACTAGAAGTTCAGAAAATAGCTAGTTTGTAAAATTTAGCAAACCAATTGCCAAATGCATTTGCTGATCCAAAAAGAGTGACTAAGTCACACATACCAGCTGTTAATACTCTAATAAAGATTGATGTCCCTGCAGGACAATCTAAAATTGCAAATGAGTTTGAAGCCAAAATACAACGTGACAGACCTGTTGGTTCTAAAGATAAAAATCTTCGAAAAAGAAGAGTAAATAAATAAGATGGTCGAATCGAGGATATAAAGACTGTAGTAGAGTCTCCTGACATAACAAGGTTTCAAATCCAGAAGAAACTAAGGTACCTGAAATTGATAAAAAGAAAGAGATCTCTATAAATTATGTCATGGATGGAATACAATAGAATTGACAAGAAGTCGATGTTGATGAAAGTTTTGCATTCAAAGTATCTCTTGATATTATAAATGATGATAAGAATCATGAGGCAAAATCTATTAAGGAATGTGCACAAAGAAATGATTGGCCAAAGTAGAAAGATGCGATGCAAGAAGAGTTAAGCTCACTTGCAAAGTGAAAAGTTTTTGGACCTGTAGTCCAAACACCTGAAGGTGTAAAACCAATTGGGTACAAATGGGTTTTTATGAGAAAAAGAAATAAAAATGGTGAAATTGTGCAATATAAAGCAAGGTTTATTGCACAAGGTTTCTCACAAAGACCTAGTATTAATTTTGAGTAAATATATTCACCAATGATAGATATAAGTACTTTTCGATACTTGATTAGTTTGTCAATTTGTGAAAAACTTGATTTATGCCTAATGGATGTTGGTGCAGCATATTTATATGGCTCACTTGAAAATGACATCTATATGAAACTCCCTAAGGGATTTAATTTGCCTGAAGCAAAATGACATCTATATAAAACTCACTGAAGGATTTAATTTTCCTGAAGCAAAATGACATCTATATAAAACTCCCTAAGGGATTTAATTTGCCTGAAACAAAATGACATCTATATAAAACTCCATGAAGGATTTAATTTGCCTGAAACAAAATGACATTAATATAAAATTCCCTAAAGGATTTAATTTGCCTAAAGCATACAAGACAAATTCTTGAGAAAATTATTCAATTAAATTGAATAAATCCCTTTACGGACTAAAGCAATCTGGACGTATGTGGTATAATTGTCTCAATGAATACTTATTGAAATAAGGGTATAAAAATGACCCGATTTGTCCGAGTGTTTTTATGAAAAGATTCAGAAAAGAGTTCATTATAATTTCTATTTATGTAGATGATTTAAACATCATCGGAACTCCTGAAGAGCTATCAAAGGCTGTAAATTACTTGAAAAAGGAATTTGAGATGAAAGACTTGGGTAAAATAAAATTTTGTCTTGGATTACAATTAGAATATTTAAAGGAAGGATTTTAATGCACCAAAAGACTTATATAGAAAAGGTGCTAAAGCGGTTTTATATGGACAAATCACACCCATTGAGTAGTCCAATGGTTGTAAGGTCACTTGAAGTGAGCAAAGATCATTTTCGACCTCAAGAGAAAAATGAAGAACTACTTGGTCCTGAAGTACCATATCTCAGTACAATTGGTACACTAATGTATCTTGCTAGTCATACACGACCTGATATATCATTTGCTGTCAATTTGTTAGTAAGACATAGTTCTTTACCCACAAAAAGGAATTAGAATGGAATTAAACACATATTTCGCTACATTAGAGGTACAATGGACATAGGTTTATTTTTCCCATATGTATCTAAGGCATACCTAATTGGTTATGCTGATGCAAGGTATTTGTCTGATCCTCATAATGATCGATCATAAACAAGATATTTGTTCATATGTGGTGGTATAACAATTTCATGGAGATCCATAAAACAAACGATTACAGCAACATCGTCTAATCATGCTGAAATTTTAGCATTACATGAAGCAAGTCGGGAATGTGTTTGGTTGAGGTCTATAATTCAACATATTCAAGAAACTTGTGGCTTGCATGCTAGAAAATTACCACCAACAATCTTATATGAAGATAATGCAGCTTGCATTTCTCAATTAAAGGAGGGTTATATTAAAAGAGATAGAACAAAGCATATTTTACCAAAATTTTTCTTTACTCATGATCTTATAAAGAATGGTGAAATAAATGTCCAGAAAGTCTAATCATGTGAGAATTTAGCAGATATCTTTACAAAATCTTTACCAACCAAAGTCTTCGAGCAACTAGTACAGAAGATTGGTCTTCGATGCTTACATAAATGTTCTGATGAGGGGGAGAATTAAAATACTTGTACATTGAATTATTTATTTACTTTGTAAGGAATGTTGTACTCTTTTTCCTTCACTAGGTTTTTATCCCACTGGGTTTTTCCTAGTAAGGTTTTAACGAGGCACATTCTTAAGTATGGACATCCAAGGGGAGTGTTATGAATATTTTAGTATTTATGGATGTCCAAATTGCTCTATAAATTGGACTCCTAAGCAAGCATAATGGACACTCTCAATTTTCCACTTCAACTTGATTACTCTCTCTAATTCTCTTTACTCCCTCTTCTCTCTTACTTCAACTTTAATTCCCTACTTTCATTTCCTCCAAACTTCAATTTCTATTGCTAAGTTATAAGTTATTGTAACATATTTAATATATTTTCTTTCAACACATGTATGTTGAAAACTACCAAAAAGTCTTATTATAGGTATACTGCGTAATAATGGCGAGGAATATTTTTTTTGTTTGGTTCTTCTTCACACCTCGTCGTGTGTTTTCAATTTCTTTTAAAATAAAGAGAGTCAGCTAAAATATGTCTATGTGTTTGAACTAAACTATTATTATTATTATTATTATTATTATTATTATTATTATTATTATTATTATTATTATTATTATTATTTCTAAAATTATTATTATTATTATTGATACATTTTAGATCTGAATATACAAGATAAAAAGTTTTTTAGGATAATTTATTTTATTTAAATTGTTTAAAATAATTCATAATTAATTTTTATACTAAAATGACAAAAACATGTAAAATTACTTATAATAGTAAATGTTGTATTTAAGGTAATTAATTATTGATCAAAATAAATTTTAAATAGAAAAAAATTTATTAATTAATTATAATATTCAAAATCTTATTTATTTAAAGAAAATAATTAATTATAATATGAATTTCTCCAACATTACTTAAAACAAATGCTCTACCATAATGGATTTGGCTAAGAAGGATGGTAAGAAAAGATATAAGGAAATTGTTATATGAATAACTTTCATCAACGATGATGTGTCTGGTATTTGGGAAACAATTTTCGGTATGGATGCCGGGTATATTTCTCTATATGTTAGAAGGTTTAATGGGGATTTAGTATTATCCTTGTAGGGATCGAAGAGTCTTGTCGTTGTAACATCCTCATTTCTTTATTAATTAGGATATTTTACGAAATTTAAATGAAACATATGATTAAAGTTTGTCGGCCCATAATTAATTGAATTAATTATTCAAAAGTCGTTAAATTAAGTTCTAGGGCACAACCATTAAATCGAGGAATTGATTAAGTTAATTTCCTTTCCCATTTTTACTTTCTTTTTACCACACTCATTAACTCGCTATACTTTTTATCTTTCTCAGAAACCCTAACACCGTTTCTTATTTCCCTCATACTTACTCTCTCTCGACGCCACTATCTCACAGTCATCACTCTCTCTCCTTATATATTCTCATTTTTCCACCACCACCCAATGCATGTCTCTTTCTTTCCATTCTTCTCTCTGTCTCTCTTCCTCCACCGCCCACTCCATCTTCCTCTATATCCACATCGAAACCACCACCTCACGGCCACTATCTTCTTATTCACCTCATTCTCTCTTTTCTTCTCTTATTCATCACCCTCACAAAAGCCATTATCTTCCTCTTCTTCCAAACTATAACCACCTCCATCATCCACCCTACAACATCACCTCCTCCAAGCCACCACCACCAAAACCGTACTCTTCCTCTCTCTCATGTAAGCTCCCTCTCTTCCTCTTGAATCCCCTTGTATTTATAGCCACGATCGTCGCAAAGCTCGGAGGTTTGTCGAGGGTTAAACGAACTTTCGATCAAAAGCCGAAACGGGGAGTCTTGGTCGCTGATCGGTATGAAATCGACGTCGATAAGCTAAACTCTATCTCTTATCCCTTATTTCTACATGTTAAAATTATAATTTTCATGGGATATTTGATTCATCTACATAGGTATATTAAAGGAGATAGGACAAAACATATTTCACCAAAAAATTTTCTTTACTCATGATCTTATAAAGAATGGTGAAATAAATGTCCAACAAGTCTGATCATGTGAGAATCTGACAGATATTATTACAAAATCATTACCAACCAAAGTCTTCGAGCAACTAGTACAGAAAATTGGTCTTCGACGCTTACATAAGTGTTCTGATGAGTGAGAGAATTAAATACTTGTACATCTAATTATATATTTTCTTTGTAAAGAATGTTGTACTCTTTTTCCTTCACTAGGTTTTTATCCTACTAGATTTTTTCTAGTAAGGTTTTAATGAGACACATTCTACAATAATGACATCCAAGGGGAGTATTATAAATATAATATATTATAATTAATGGATGTCCCCCTTTTAGTCCTATAAATAGGACTTGAATTAATATGAAAGATACATTCTTCATTCTCCTACTACAACTCCATTCTCAATTCTCTTCTCTCATTTTGCTCTCTACAAGCTCTTTTCTTTTCATTTATTTTCTTCTATAATTATAGTTTATTTATAACAAGTTTAAATTTGTCCATATTATTTTTCTATCTAAAAGCATTTTCGTAGATGGATAGAAATGTCTTTAAATTGCATATTTCTTCACAAGGGCTCTTGAAATTTTTTTTAAATCATATGCAAACAAAATACGTGAGCTGATAGGTGCTTGAGAAGACAAACCTACCTAATAAATTAATTATTTTGAATACAAATACTTTTTAAATTTTTATAAAGATTAGATCGGAATCTTATTCTATATTGTTTTTTCAATATTATTCTTACAATATGAATAAATTATTTCTAAATTCATTTTTTTCTCTACATTTTTTACTTATTTATGAATAATATATATATAATATTTAAGTAAATTAAAAAATATTAACATCAAAAAGGGGAAAATCAACCAAAAAAAGTAAAAAAGCTAAAATTAAAAATATTTAAAAGGGTAATGGAAAATGGAAATCAATTAATATCTGATTTTCTTCCCCACTTTTCTTTCCTTCGGCGTGACGCTGACTTGACTCCCCTCCTCGCTTTTCCTTTCTCTAAAATTCACAGGGAGAGAGAAAGAGACTCTCTACCGTTCTTCCTTTTCTCTCTCGATCCGTTACCATAACTCGGATCCTCAGTCGTTCCACCAGCCCGAGTCACCAACTCATGGCGCGGGCACCGACTCATCTCTTCATCACCATCCTCTCCCTGATCCCGCTGCACGTCATCGCCGACGCCGGCGACACCGCGCTCCTCCGTAACCGGGACCATGGCTCTCGCCCTGCCATGATTCTTCCCCTATACCTCTCCACTCCCAATTTATCTACCTCAGCACTCGATCCCCGTCGCCAACTCCATGGATCCGAGTCCAAACGCCACCCTAACGCTCGCATGAGACTGCACGACGATCTCCTCATTAACGGGTTAATCTCTTCCCTACTCGCTCTGCGCATTTGTTTTTCTTGTTTTCTTTCAAATTGAATCCGTGGATTTGAGATTTATGTGTTTTTGTTTGGGAATTGAATTGTATAGGTACTACACGACGCGGCTTTGGATCGGCACTCCTCCGCAGATGTTTGCTCTTATTGTTGATACGGGGAGTACTGTGACGTATGTTCCGTGCTCTACTTGTGAACAGTGTGGCAGCCACCAGGTAACGCTCCATTGCCGTTTCTTTCCTTTCTGTTTAGAAATGTGTATATGTATATGTATATTTGTGTATGTTTGTATGTACGAATATGTATGTGTGTTTGTTCGTATATATTTAAATGAGTTGTGCTTAGGTTGATGTTTTCTCTGTTATTTTTTGAGAGCCTTACCTTTAAGTCAGTTAATTGGATCGAGTATATTACATGTTGCAAGTGGAAAACGAAAATGAAATTGCAAAAGCGCTGTTATTGTGTTGTAGATGTCAATCATGTGATGGTGACTCGTAATTGTTTTAACCTGGGTCTTGAGTGTTATAGGATAGTATGGTTTGTGGTCTAGGATTTTGTAAGTGTTGATGTGCTACTAGGCGGCCTGTGCTTGGTGGATGGTGAGACTGAAAACAGAGAGGTGTGAAATGGAGTGAAGATCAATATTGCATTTGGAACTTGGATACAATAGAACTCTAGATACTAATAATATTATACTTCTGTCATTTCATTCTTCCTTTTTCTACTTTCCACCTTTAGGTGTAGCAAGCGCACTCTTAATGTAGTGCTCAGGATTTGGAACCAAGCCAGGAACTTATTTGGCTTTCAGCTTTGCTTGCCTTGGTATGTTAAATGTTAAGTACCCATATTATTAAGTAGGTTATGATTAGACCTTAGAAAAGACCTAATTAACCTTAAAAAATTGTGTGTTAGTTTATAATATGCATATTTAGTTTATGATGAGTTGATTAAATGATGCCTATGCCTAGTTGAGACCTTATCACCTTACCTTGTAGGCCTATTAACCTATTTGAAGGCTATCAGTGAATATCAACCTTCAAATTGGATTTCAGAATAAAATAAATTATATTTTGATAAAGTACTAAATGAGGCATACAAAAAGGCTCGTATCATATAATAGGCTTGCTAAGCAAGTGATTCGCAAAGATTGGTCTAACCTATTTGATTTTCCATCCCTTTTAATGCAGTAGACTAATTATGCTTCCTTTGTGTTTCTGAATACTATCAATTTTCTGTAAAAAAGAGATGTAAAAAATGACTTTGTTTTAGAACTTCCTGTACCCATCCACTTTATCTCAAGCAGATTGCATTTGTGTGTCTGATTACATTTTAACAGGACCCTAAGTTTCAGCCAGATTCTTCAAGCACCTATCAAGCTGTGAAATGCACAATTGATTGCACCTGTGACAGTGATGGGGTGCAGTGTGTGTATGAGAGACAGTATGCTGAAATGAGTACAAGCAGTGGTGTCCTTGGCGAGGATATCATATCCTTTGGAAATCAGAGTGAGCTTGCCCCACAGCGTGCTGTTTTTGGCTGTGAAAATGTTGAGACCGGTGATCTTTTTAGTCAGCATGCTGATGGCATCATGGGTTTGGGCCGTGGAGATCTTAGTATCATGGATCAACTTGCTGACAAAAATGTAATAAGTGATTCATTCTCACTGTGCTATGGTGGAATGGATGTTGGTGGGGGTGCTATGGTTCTTGGTGGCATATCTCCCCCATCAGATATGATCTTTGCAAATTCAGATCCTGTGCGCAGGTGTTTATTTAAAAAATTTTAATTTGTGGATATGAGATGTAATGCATTTTCTTAACAAATGCATTTTATTAATCTCACACATTTACTCTAGTTTCGGGATGGCGACAGCCCATACTACAATATCGATTTGAAGGAGATACATGTTGCGGGGAAGCGGTTGCCTCTACACCCAAATGTGTTTGACAGGAAACATGGAACTGTCTTGGACAGTGGGACAACTTATGCTTACCTACCAGAAGCAGCATTTCTTGTATTTAAAGATGCCGTAAGTTCTTCCACATATGTTTTATATATTGTTCAATACTTCAATGGAGCAATTTATAATTACATAAAAAAATTTAAGGAAATATTATGGCCAATTTGATTTGAGAAAATATTTTGTTTTCATTTTCTATTTTCTCTTCTAATTACAAAAATGTATTCTTGTTTAATGTTCACTTTTTTTTTTTCAAAAGTTTATATACAATAAAGTTTAATTGTTCCCTAAACAAATACATGAATGCAAAAAAATGAAATAAGGTAGCAATTTTTTTGGTAATTAAAATAAAAAACTGAACATTTTCTTGAACTAAATGACATCTAAAATTTTTAACTCCTAAGAGTAGTTTTGGGGGGGGGGGGGGGAGGGGTTACCCAAGTTTTACTAGGATAGTTAATGTGAGATATCTTAATACACTCCTTTATGACCCGGCATTGGGCATTTAGGGTTTGCATGATGGAACACTTGTGAGTGGATTGCTGCTCTGGTATCATATTTAAAATGCCTCAAGTCTAACTCAACCACAAAAGTTAGTTCAACCCTTCAAAGGGGCAGGATTTCTTAGTCTTATGAAGAGTGGGCATGTTTTTAGCTAATGTGGGACATCCTAATAGAGTTCAGCCCTATACACATACTATAAGAATTATGTTGACAAGTAGAAGAAACTTCTGTAGTTTTAAATATTTTGGGGGAGGCCTTGACTTTTCTATTGCACAAAGAGGGGCCACCTCTGCATGCTGTTGCTTGTGAATCATAATAAAACATTACTTTGAAGTTTGAACGTTATTTCGCCTTGCTAGGTGATAAGTGGAGTTGTAGAATTAAGGGGTTGTTTACTTTCAGAAAACATTTTCTATTTTCACTGTTAATTACAAAACTATCCCCTTATTTAGTGTTTCCAAAAGTTTGTACAAGAAACACTGAGAACAAGATAACGTTTGGTTTTAGAAAATGATTTTTGTATTTCAATTTTGATTACAAAATTCACACCTTGTTTTCTATTTCCAAAAGATTGTACAAGAAAGATTGAAAACAATTTTTTTTCTATTATCATTGTTTCCTGTGCAAACTTAAGGTGATAGTCTTGTAATTAAAACTAAAAACAGGAAATGAAAATAGACAATGTGTTTTGAACGTAAACGGCCCCCAAAACACCTTTCTTAAATTTGGGTATTGGGCCTAACTCAATCCTAAAAGCTAGCTCATAGGATGTGGATTACCCTCCACCTTATATTTTTGATTGACCATATCTCTAGTCAATGTGGGACTTTCAACAACCTTGACTTAATGTTTGGATAATATTTTATAGAAATTTCTTGGAGATTTATTTGATTGACTTTGGCAAAGTTACGTTATATATTCTGATTTCTGAGAGGTTTTTTTCTAGTGGAAAACTACCAATATATCATTGCATGTAAAATTGTACTGAGATCTAATTAAGTTTTGGATCGTCTCTTGAATATTTGGGATAGATTTTGGTGCCAATATTTTAAATGCCAACTCTTGATGGTTGTATTTCATGGCTTCTAATTAATGGGATGCTAAGGTTGCGTTTAGCTACAGAAAATTATTCTAATTTTTTGGGAAAAGTTTTCCGCTTGTTTTTTAAACTTTTCATTTCTTAGAATAGTTAGAAAAATTTTGAAAACTCGTTTAAATAATGTGATCGTTTTTCAATTTGAAAAACTAGAAAACTAAAAAAGTTGTTCAAGTGCATTCAATTTTCTAAATTTTTTTAAATATTTTTTAATTTAAATTAATTGAGATATGTCTTATATATATATATATATATATATATATAATTTATGACAATGTTGTATATTATATGCATCGCATAAAAATTATGACAAAAATTTTAAGTTATATTAAAATGAAAGCAAATGAGTTTGTGTTTAAATATATTTCAAAATAGTAGCAGTAAAACTTTTTGAATCAATAGCTGTTTGTTTCATATTCTCATTTGGCTACAACAGTCTTTATCTTGTAAGTCAGTTACCTTATCTTGTAATTCAGTTACTATCTTTTCTATTTTTTACTTTTCTTAGAAAACATTTTAAAAGAGTTTTCTGATTTTCTTAAAAAATAGAAAATTAGTTTTCTATTTTTCTATAAAAAAAATTTAAATAATTTATAAATAAACAATTTTTCTATTTTTTAAATTTTTCTAAGAATACTTTTCTATTTTTCTAAGAAAACTTATGAACTAAACGCAACATAAGATTCATACTGTTTAACGTCTTCGGAATAAATTATAAAGATTTTATGAATCAGATAAGATATTCTTCATTTAAATAGGCATTGCATTATGTATGCTTTACTTTTAATTGGGTATTTGATGACCTGGGCTTCATCATTGGTTTCTTTGTATGATCCCAACCAAGCAAATTTAGGATTTGAAGTATTTAGGTTGCGTTTAGGTACAGAAAATTATTCTAATTTTTTGGTAAAAGTTTTCCGCTTGTTTTTCAAACTTTTCATTTCCTAGAATAGTTAGAAAAATTTTGAAAACTCGTTTAGATAATGTGACCGTTTTTCAATTTGGAAAACTAAAAAAACTAAAAAAGTTGTTCAAGTGCACTCAATTTTCTAAATTTTTTCAAATATTTTTTAATTCAAATTAATTGAGATATATCTTTTATATATATATATATACATACATTATTTATGACAATGTTGTATATTATATGCATTACATAAAAATTGTGACAAAAATTTAAAGTTATATTAAAATGAGAACAAATGAGTTTATGTTTAAATATATTTCAAAATAGTAGCAGGAAAACTTTTTGAATCAATAGCTGTTTGTTTCATATTCTCATTTGGTTACAACAGTCTTTATCTTGTAATTCAGTTACCTTATCTTGTAATTCAATTATCTTATCTTGTAATTCAGTTACCGCCTTTTCTATTTTTTACTTTTCTTAGAAAACCTTTTAAAGAGTTTTTTGATTTTCTTAAAAAATAGAAAATCAGTTTTCTATTTTTCTATAAAAAAAATTTAAATAATTTATAAATAAACAGTTTTTCTATTTTTTAAATTTTTCTAAGAATAATTTTCTATTTTTCTAAGAAAACTTATAAACTAAACGCAGCATTAATTTTCTGTTTTTGGTGGGCATCATTTATAGTGTATTTTCTTTTTTGAGGCAAAATTCTAGCTACAGAATTGTATGTTAAAATGAGTCTGATTTTGTACTTATTCTTTTTGCAGCTTATGAAAGAACTTCAATCATTCAAGCGAATCAGTGGTCCAGATCCAAATTATAATGATATATGCTTTTCTGGTGCTGGAACGTATGTCTGTTTCATTGACTAAGAGTTCACTTCTCTCTTTCATTGTTGTTTAATTAACAGTTTGGCTTTACTTGTATTTCAGTGATGTTTCAGAACTCTCTAAAATCTTTCCAGTGGTTGACATGGTATTTGGAAATGGTCAGAAGTACTCGCTGTCACCTGAAAATTACATGTTCCGGGTTAGTTATATAAGATTGTTAGTATTTTTAACCGTCTTTACAGGCTGGTGCAATTGTTTATCATTTTTTATTGATTTCTCTATCTCTACTTTTTTTGGGGTTATACTTCTTGAAGCATTCAAAAGTGCGAGGTGCATATTGTCTGGGGATTTTCCAAAATGGAAAGGATCCAACAACTCTGTTAGGAGGTAATTTGTTTTCTTTTGGGAACTTTATTCATTTTAAGCTTTATACATCATGTGAAATCTTTTTCCTCTTTTATTTTGTACGACATGGTTAACTTTTCTGGAGTAGGTTTCTGCAATTCATTAGTGATCATTCCCGGATTTTTCTGTTTGCATAGGTATCATTGTCCGAAACACTCTCGTAATGTATGATCGTGAGCAGACAAAAGTTGGTTTCTGGAAAACTAATTGTGCTGAGTTATGGGAAAGATTACAGATATCTGTTACCCCATCATTGCCTCCAGATTCAGGAGTAAGAAATTCAACTGAAGCATTAGAGCCTTCAGTTGCTCCATCTGTGTCGCAGCGTAATATACCTACAGGTATCATAAGCTGTGCTTGTATTCAATGTGAATTTAAAAGCATATACAGCGACATTGGGTATCAAAAAACTGCTGGTATTCAAATTGTATTTAAAAGTATATACGTTGGCATCATGTTATAACATGATTGGATCACATATTGTAGTTCACAAACATAGTTCATCATCCTTTTTTATGTCTAATATTTTGTTCAATTTCTTTTGATGTATATACTCATTGATGACTGATTGACTATACTAAACTTAAATCACAGGGGAACCCAGAGTTGGACGAATAACAATTGTAATTTCATTTAACATCAGCTATGTGGATATGAAACCTCATATTACAGAATTAGCTGGACTCATAGCTCATGGGTTAGATGTTAATACTTCCCAGGTTAGAAAATTATTACGCTGTGCATGAATATTTGTTGCATAATTACATACTCAAGTTCAATTTTCGATTTTAATCCTGTTAAAAAGGTTTGATTAAAAATATACATGTACATAGTTACATACTCAACCATGGCTAGCTCAGGTGGATAGGATAGATAGGTTGGGGATTTTGGTTGATATCCTTACTTTCTAAAGTAATATGGCCACAGTATTTATTTCTGGCAAATTTACACTGCTAATGTGTGCTTTGTTACTTTATGATAAATTGTTGATAACACTTTTTAGGTGGATGCTGCTTACAGGTTCACATACTCAATGTTACATCTCTTGGAAATGATTCACTCTCTAAATGGGCAATAACTCCAAAGCCACATGCCGATTACATTTCTAACATTACTGCAATGGTAAGTTGACTTTCATGCATCTGCATCTGTGTGAAGACTGCCCCATGTAATGATGATTTTCTATATGCAGAGTATAATTGCTCGGCTTGCTGAACATCGAATGCAACTTCCTGGCACCTTTGGAAGTTATAAGTTGATTGATTGGAATGTTGAAGCTCCATCAAAATGGTAAGTTTTTTTTTGAAAGAAGAAAGCCTTGATTTGGAACTTTTGTGTTTCATTACATACCAATACCATCATCATTTTGTATTTGTTGTGGTTTGCTTTATGTTTTAATTCAACATTACTATTGCTTTGTGCATGCCTGATGTTTCGCAAATACAAATTCATTGATGCTAGATGCAACAGATTGCTTTTTCCATTAAAAACAGTGAAAACAAATTTGTGTTTGAAATTTACATGCTATGACTTCTAATTATGAGCTGGGTACAGCCTTTTTCCTTTCTAATGTCACCTTTCCTTCTAACACTATAGTAAGGTGTGTGTGGTGCCCCTAAGAATTACTAGATACCTTTGTGAGAAGAATACAACTGAGATAGAAGAGCTAGTTCAATGAGAAGGTATTGGATATAAAGTACTACAAGACTATGTTGAACCTTTTGAATTTAACACAGAACAATTTTGTGCTTCTTTTAATGTTAATTAATTAATGTTTCCTTGCTTGTATATATAAATATTCTAATATATCATATTTTAGATTTAGGGTTTAGGATTTAGGGTCTCTTAATAGGAGGCATATAAGTTAGAGCATAAGAGTAACTCCTATCTGTAAACCCTGCAGATATTAACACGTTATATATAATGATGCAGGAATTGGGGGCAGCAATATTACTTGGTTGTTAGTTTAGCTGTTTTGCTCACGTTACTTGTAGGATTGTCAATATTAGGGATGTTCTTAATTTGGAAAAGAAGACAGCAAAGCGGGCATTCATACAAGCCAGTGGATGAGGCTGTTCCTGAGCAAGAACTTCAGCCATTATGAACCAAGTTTGCCAGTCATTATGAGCCAAATTTGCGGTTCAGCTTCTTGATATCTATCTTGATTAGTGTTGGCAGCATATTCGACTGCTATCCAGAGCAATTTATGCAAATCATAGTTACTCGACTAAGTTTTTTGTTTCAAAGATTCAGCGATCATTTAACCCCTGATAGAGGTACATAAAGAATTCCCTTGATATTCTATCATTTGTAAACGCAATTTTGTTTGTGAATATTGTAATATACAGGTGAATCAAAGGGTGGCGGCATAAGGTTGAAATACAATTTCATATTTTGTAATTGTAATTTTTTACATTTCATTTCAGCTGTTGCTTTTTATCTAGTTATGTTCGTATTTTTCATTTCCACTTTTCTCGACAGGGAATGATGTCTGACAAATTAATCTCCTTGTATTTTTCTCGCAAGTTATAAGTTGGGCATATTGCTTACCCATACGCTAAAGATGGATAGTTGAAAGATAAAACGGAATATACAAATTAGAGATTGACTTCATATCATAATCTTTTACGAAATACTGAACTTCTTTGTTTTGTCTACATCTGTGTTACAAGTTAATTTTAAGTTATTTGCAAACAGTCGGATATCATGTTAAAATATGCTACTGCCATCTTTAAAAAAAAAATAGCTAATTTAGTTTAATGATAGGGTTTTGTTAACCAATGTTTTTAGAGCATTCTATAGGGAAGTAAAAGTAGAATTTTTTTATTGAAAATAAGAGGTTATTTAAAAATTAGGATGGATAAGTGAGTTTTAATGTTTTTAAATTAAAATTTTTTATTCTTATTTTCTTAACTATTGTTTTAAGAGTATTTATTAGCATTTCTCTTCATGTTATTGATTTCATCTAAATTTTGTTTATTATCGTTATAATGTCTTTTATTGGAATTTGTTTTAAGGGGGTTAATTTTTTCTATTGAAAATTAAATGTCTACTCTATTTGTTCCTATCTAATAATTTAGAGACATAAAAATCTCAAACCAACTAATGTAAATTATCATGTCTCAATCACGTAAGAAAATTCTTCATCTACCTTTCATTAATGTATTATCTCTGATTAATTACCATACTTTCTCATAGGGCCATAATCATTTCCATTTTTTAATTTTTTTTTTTACAATGAACCGAAGTTTGATTGACTCAATAATTAACCAAACTGGCACATAGTTTGGGAAGAAAACACATTGAAATTTCTTCTCCATATTTTTTGGAAAGTGGTGGAGTAACGAGAGGAAAAAGAAGGAATAGAAGAAATCATAAATAAAGTAATTTCTTTGATTTGAAAAAAAAAATGGAGAAATAACTTTTACCTTGGAAATTTGAAATTCCTAGTGATTAACCATGTCATAACTTCCTATATTCTATAAACATGGATCAGAATCAAATCATGCAGTTTTACTATGTTCAAAAGTTGAATATGCATATTTAAACAGCATAAAGGTGCCTTAAAGTCTGTGTTATAATCGAAAAAATAAGTCCCTTCCTCATTGATTGAGTTTATAATTGGCTCAATTCTCACCTAGTAGGAATGTAGACTTTATGTTTGAGTAACACAAGCTTTGTGACACCAGCCATAGAAGAGGTGGTCAGTCACAACTAGTCTGAACTGAGGAGTGGACAACCTCTTCTGCCAGGTTTGGCTACTCATAAATTGAGATTTGGAATGGCGATGGAAAGGATTTGCATGATATAATGATCAATGGCTTCGGAACATTTTTTTTTGCTCTCTATTGGATTAATGTTGAATTTGTTACCACATTTTCCAATCCATCGTAGGCGGCGATTTCACATTGCACAATTTGTTTAAATGTTTAAAACAATTGATAACGAGCAGTATTTCAGGGCTCAGTGGTTTTACAAAGTTGGAGTAGTTAGGTTATGTTTGGAGAGGAGGAAAATGAAAAAAAAAATTAAGAGAAAAAAAAAAGACAAAATGATTTTTGTGAGAGAAAAAATTCAAAATTTTCTCTCCACCCATTTCCTTCTCCCATCCAAACATATTGTTTGACAAAAAAAAGTGTTTACATTTGAAGTCAAAGATGAGAACTAACTTTTTATTGTTTCCAAACTGAAAATTGCCCAAATCACTAAATGTGAAGTAGACCAAAATATCCTTATGTTGAAGCACGACACGACACAATTGAAGGAAAAAGGAACTAAATTTTCAATTTATAAAATATAGATCTTGCTTGAAAAAATTTACATCATTTTTGCATGGAACGAACAATCTCTTAAAAATGAGAATCTAATCAAATCGCACTTAAATGGAACCAATAATCACTTTTATTGGCTTCATCATGAAGAAGCAAACAAGAAAAGCTAAACAGAAAACTGAAAAGAGGCATCTGAATTATTGAAAAACTGGAAATTGTGCAATGAGAATTTATATCCACTAGTCACAAATCGATTAACTCAACATAAACTCCATTACTATACCAAAGGGAACTTTCTCATACACCTGGTTTTCATCTTAGTATGCCGTAGCAGTTGTCCAAGTACCTTGCACACTAGGGTGTTTGGTTACATGTCTTGTTCTCAATTTCACTACCTTCCTTCCCAATGCATTCCTTAGCCTGGTTGCATGCAAAAGTATCTCTTCTGGATCCATGTTCTTCACACATATCACTCGCTGATTCTTGTTCTCTGCATTTCATTATAGAATCATCAATCACAAAAAAATGTTTCAATTAAGTAGAATTGGCTACATGAATCAAACAACACCATATTCAACTACCCTCCATCTAATCTACTTTTGGGTCTTCTCCACACACTTCCAAAGCAAGTAACAATACAAGATTGTAATATCTTTTCCCTGATAGATGCTTCACCAACACCAGCCTATTCTAATGCGTTCCTTTTTAATCTTATCTTGTCTAGTGTGTCACTCAATCATTGAAACATTCTCTTCTGTGCAATATTATGTTTAATCTACCTGCTTTTTTTCACCACCCAGCATTTAGCCCCATGCAACATGTAGTGGGAGAATCATCAATTTCAAACAAGATATTTAGCATTAAAGCTACAGGCGAGCACAAGAAGCTTACTGTAAAAGCCCTTAAGATGTGGATGCTGACCGCGAATAAGTTCAGTAACCACCTCTAATTGAGGATTCTTCTCCTTAAATGCTGGCAAATGTGACTCCATAAATGCCCTATCAAATGTAAAACGTGCAAATATTTAGAACTGAAATGACAATCCCATGTTCAAAGCAGGAGAAAACAAGAAAACTTATTCATAGAATTCTAGTTCCGAGTCTTCAGCACTACGTATAACCCAAAGGCAAGCAGGGAAAGTGGGGTTATCAACATGTACGGTTGATTTATAACTTCTTTCTAAAATGATTTTTAGGAAGCTTATGATTGGTATGAAATCACAACCATAAAGGGGGCAAATACAAACTATGGTTTCTGTTAAAGCACCATACAGGCAGGAACAAATTGTGAATTCGCAATCTATAAACCTTTCCATTCGGAAGAAAAAAATGACAATGCTCAACATACAGTTCGTTTATAAAGTTATCATCTAGATTTCTAGACCTAAATCTTACAATGAATAAGCCTGCAGTTAAGGGGGAAAGATAACCAAGGGCAAAACATATATGCGACCCATTCCAAAGAACACAAATTTGATTAATTGTTAAGCCCTGAAATTGAATATCGGGTATCCTCTAAAATCACACATCATCACATAAATATCGTGATGATAAGAACAATTAAGCCCTAAAAACTCACAAATATGGCGTCATGCACTACAGCAATTTAGAAAAACCTATAAAACCCAGAAACCCAAGTAATAAAAATAAAAACTTTATTTTCTCTGAAGAGCATTAATAAGAATGGGCATAAAAAACATGAAATTGAAGAGATCATAAGATAGTAGATGTACCTTACACCTCTACTACTTCCACCCCAGTTGCAATAACTGACAATGAGCTTCTCAAGTTGCCAAACTCCACGCAAAGCCATCTGGTCTGTAAAAAGATTTAAAAAAAAATAGAAAATAGAGATATTATACAAACTCAAAATCCGCAAATGAGAAGAATAATTAAGAAGCTATGACATGAATAACATATTACATCACTAGTCAGAAAGAGATCTAACCAGAGAGAGAGAGAGAGAGAGAGAGAGAGAGAGAGAGAGAATGGCCACACGAGGGACAGGCTCCGGCGAGGGCTACTAGGGTTCAAAAGAGTGCAAAGAACTTCGGAAATTCCATATCCCTCCTTCTGTTCCTTATTTCGTGACTAAGGTTTATTTTTTTACCTTGCAAAATTTTCTATTTAATTTTGATTTTATGTTAAACATGTTTTTATGTTTAAAAAAATTAATAAATTTAATAATTTGAGACTGCATACCAATTCATCTACCTACTTGATGGTTCATTCTTTCTGTTAGGGTTATACGTTATTTAGTTCTCCAATATTTATTGAATCAATTAAGTTTTATTTATTTTTAAAATTGAGTCAATTTAATTCTCATTTTCTATGAAACATTTATTCAAATCAAATTGATTAAATTATTTTTATTAAAAACTTACAAGCAAAAACATGAAACTTTATCTAAAATGAGAAAAAAAAGCCTCTCTTTAATCCATAGTTAACATCACACCTTTTAAAATCATTTGTATACCATTAAATTTCTATTACAAATAAATTTTATTTTTAAAGTTTAAAAATATATTATATTCCAAAAAATTCTTCAAACCACCAAATATTTGTATAAAACTAAGAATTTAGAGGGTTTTTTTTTGGGACTTATGTGTTTTAATAAAATAAACAAAATAAGAGGTATAAACAATTCATTTGATGATTTTAACTTCAAAATTAGACCCCTCTCTATTAGACTATACTTATCACATTACTCTTTATTGTCCTTTCAAAGGATAAAAAAAATTAAATTGGACTACTCTATGTCGTTTGAAAAATTAAAGGCTACTTTGACATACTTAGAACATAAATGCAAATGCTACCAAACAAAATAACAAACACTTTGTTAATAGAAGTAGATAAGATAGAGTATAGGCGTTTGTTCCTTAATCTTTTACAGAATTTTAATTCGAGTTTTTAATTAAATTTTTCTCATGTTTTGGTCAATTAACTATAAAAAAAATAATAGTTAAAACATTTTTTAACTATCTTAAAGTTTAGGGTTTTGAAAAAAGCCTTTATTAAAAAAACCCTACGATTTTGGCCCTTATAAAATTTTTAAGTTTGTAAAATCAAGGAAAAGTTAGTCTTGACTGTTAATTGATAAGGTGATTAATGTCTGTGTCTCCTCATCACTGACACTTGTAACATGAAATTATTAATTTATTGCACGTATGTCCAGGTGGCTCCTAACATATAAATTTGTAATGTTCCCCAAATTAACAAACCCTAATTAATCTATATGGGAGCACGTTAATAATAGTTGTCTTCAACCTCTAAATTTCTCAGGCAGAATGCAAAAAAGATGGGTAAATCAAATGCTTTAACCGCCTCTTCCTCATCTATGGAGATTCAACACGTTAAGTTTAGGTGTGGGGAACACCCAGTGATTCTTGTTTCAAAAATAAAGAAGAACAATGGAAGGGCCTTTTGGAGATGTCCATTTTTCTTGGTAAGTGGAAGAATTTATTGTGTCATCATTTTCATAGCTGGGGTTTCTTTTTATGGTTTGTATTTTCTTGTCTCAGAGCAATGGTGATTGTGAGTTTTTCAAGTGGGCTCCTACTCGTCAAGTTGAAAGGAGTAAGGATTATACCTACAAATGGGATCTGAAGAAGATGCGTGAGAATTTCAGATTAAGCATGCAAAAATGAAACCTAAGTTGGTGGCTAAGAAAAATAAATCTTCAATGTTGGTTACGGTTACAATTTTTTCCTGGCCCATTACGTTGATGATGATGATGTTATATCTAGCAACCAAGCATTAAGGAGAAGTATGTCAATGGAGAATGAGGGCATAGGGGATTGGGTGTTAGGGTTAAAAACTAGGTATTGGTTTTGTAAGAGAAACTTTGTATTAAATAATGTTTTGAGAAAAAAAAACCTATCATGTCAAGGGTTTATGGTTTAGCCCTTGTTTTATGTAGGCTTTAGTATTTAGCCCCCCTTTCATATAGGGTTTAGGGCTTAGCCCCTGTTTCATTTAGGGTTTAGCCCCTGTTAAGGTGTTGTGGTTTGTAGTCAACAAATTTTGTAATGTCATTCAATATTTATGGTTCAGAATCAACAAATGTTGTCGTTTGTAATCATCAAAAATTGCACACAAAGTTAAATGAAACCTCAACATGATTAAATTAACATGATTAAATCAACATCAGAAGTTACATAAGGACCTTTGCATCAGAGTAGATGGACCTATTGGTCAGGTTCCAAACAAATACATCAAAACAAATACACATAATATAAGGACTTGTTGGTTATGTTTCAAATAAATACATTACAACAAATACACATAATATAAGGACTTGTTGGTCAGGTTCCAAACAAATACACATTCAAATGTTAACACTTTGTTGAGTTCCTGGAAAATCATGAGGCTCAATTGTGGTATCTTGATATGTTACACTCTCAATTTCCTTTCCCCTTCCTCCTCCTCTTCCTCTACCTCTGGGTCTACCCCTCCTTGATGTTGTTGCATGTACATCACTATCAGTGTTTATAGCATCAGTATCAGCAGGTGCATTAGTGTAATCACCTATCTCAGACTCAACAGGTGCATCAGGTGCAGGTGCTTCAGCTGCGGGTGTATCAGGTGCATATGCATTCTGAAAAAATTATGGAACATTAAATACAACAAGTGCAGGTGCAGGAAAATAACATATCAACATTGACATAATGTTACCTTTGTAACAGGGAGTTTGGACATGTTGTTCTGTTATGATCAGTACCATCACAGTTCGTGCAATGGTATTAGCCTGTAAATCTTGGGCATTTTGAGGGGTTGTCTTCTTCATAGGGATCTCTCCTCCTAAGCTTATTGGGTCTGCTTGGACCCCTCTTATACAAGGGAGGGAGGACCTCTAGTGCATCAACATGTGGCTACAATGCATGTCCATTTATTGGTTGGATAATACTAGCATAACACCTTGCATATGCTATTTTGGAGTACCATGGTGACACAAATTGCTTTGGATTGTCACCTTTATATTTAATAGTAGAGATGACATGCCTACATGGAATGCCATTTAATTCCCATGAATTACAGCTACAAGTTTTTTTTACCAAATCAACAACAAACATGTAATCAAAGTTAATGTATTTTAATTCAAATAGCATCTCCCCTGCCCAAACAGGAACCTATTCCCCACTAAACTCGACTTCTCTCAACAGCCTCCTATGTGGTCTTGGCATAATGTCCCCCTCAAGTGTTCACATCTTGGTTTTAAGTTTGACAAACCTACCTAACAAATACTACCTTATCCACTCCAGCATTATGGTTATTGGCTTATTCCTAAATAGCAATATCACTGAGTTGAAATCTTTACAATTGTTGTTCATAATCGCATCACAAGTAGGGTAATGGAAAAAATATGCCTGCACTAACCCTTGGTTGGGATTGCCATCAACAACTCATAGGCCTTCTCATCTATCTCCTTTATTTGTTTTATTTTGGCCTGCCAACCTTGGACAAATGAGGCTTTGCTTGCACCCAACATGAGATGCTTCAGTAGGGCACCTCCACCATATCTCTTCTTCAGGTTTGTGTACAGATGTCTGACACAATACCTATGTTCAATACCATCCAACAGATCATCAAAAACCTATAACAGACCTTGCAAGCACAAAAAAAAAACACAAGCTGGTTAAGATAACTACTTTATTAGGTTGGTAACTAAAGAAAAAAAGTCAAGTACTACCTTTTGTTGGTAAAAAATAAACACATATCTCTTGCTCCTTACATCACTAATATCCTCATCTATCTCAACATCAGTATGCATCTCATCAGTGTCATACCTGTCACTAATGTCTCCATAATCATCACCCCCAAGACCATGCAGGTCTTCATTTATAAAGTATGTACTACACCCAAGCTCCTCACTAGTGTTGCCTCCAACATTTCCCCCCGTACTGGCTTCGGGACTAGAATCAGGTTCAGGCCATATAGGAACCCTGTACTCGACTATGAACAACTTTGTGATTCTAATACCAGAATCACTAGGGTATTTAACAAAAAGAACCTGTGCACAAGGCAGCCCTCCCACTGGGCCTGCCTATTGAGACCTCTAACATCCCAAACTAGGCAGCTATGATATGTCTTGAATGCAATGCCAATCAATGTAACCTCACATTGTGCATCCTAAAAATGTCACTCATCCACAATTCATTTGTTATTGACACCATCTATACTTAGTAGGTTTTATCAGACTTTCACATATAGAGTTAGTGGCATACAACAATTTCCAAACATATATTTATCAAGGCAACTCAAGGCCCAATATTATTTTACAATCCAAGCTATGCATTTCCATCCCCAATTTCCATTTTCATCATTCACATACACACGGTGGTAACACAAAACCAACCTATAAAACTCATTTACAACATACCTTTATATAATATATTAAATGCCATCAATATCTCTCATTATTCATAAGCATACTATACAAGTCTAAATGCATGTCATCGCATATTTGTCAAACAACATATATTAACATCGTATATGGAAACATATACTCCAATAAGGCAAACATGCTATACTACATTATACATAGACTATTAAATGGATAATATCATGCATTTAAACTATGTTATCCCCTGCTACCTCAAGAAAAGTAGGCGTTGTAATTTAAGGATTTTGCTTCGTCAACAGTGTTGGTTCATACATTTAAATAAATATAGAATTATAATTATATGTCTATAACACCAAGCTTAAACACAAAAAATATAAATAATTATAAACTTGGACTTAAATAATTTAATAGATATATGAATTTTATTTATATTTAAATATAAGAATTCTTTTCTCATAATCACTTGTTCTAATATTTTAAGGGTCAAACCCAAATATAAAGCTATTAAAAATTTCTAAACTTTATTATAAAATTCCGTAAACATTATTTTGATCTTATAGGCTCTAAAACATAATTCCTAAAATTTTTCTAAGTTTATATTACCTAGGTTCTCATACTTACAAAGTTTTTCATAGTAGAACTATTAACAACTTCATCCACAATTATCAATAATTTGAATTTCACTAACTACAACTTATTCCCAAACATAATGTTATCTTTCCATACATAATGATATATTTTCCCCAATTTCTAGAATTAGGTTTTCCATAATCTTGTTTGGGATTTTAATTAAACTTATCAATATAGCTAATTCATCACCTTTTCCTCCTCCACAAATCCTAATTTTCGTATACACCATTTCACCCTCACAAAACTATACATTGTCATCACCCCACCTTATGGTTTGGCCTCTAAATGGGTTCTCTAACATACCCAAACATAAAACTCATTCTTTCCAACACCTAAAACCATATCCAAGGGTTCAAGAATCATAAAAATGGTGAGAACTTACCTCAAATCCAAAAAGCAAAATAACCCTAGAGGAAGCCAAAGAGAAAAACAAAATAGGGAGGAAAGTTCCACGTAGTACGATCTTCTCCTCGCTAATGTATGGTTCGAAATTGAGAGAAAAGACAGGGGGTGCAAGGTTCAGTGACTTTGTTGTAATGAACGAGAAGAGAAGATGAGAGGGTATGAGAGAAGAGGTGGAACACGTGAAAATGAAGAATAAGGAGAGTGTTTCTGACTTCCTATTTTCCCCAAGAGGCTATTACACATACCTATTCTTCAAAAAGCCTATTTCTTTTTTTTAATTTTATCAATTTTTGGGCAATAGGATCTTCGTACGGGCCTAATACATGTCCAATTTTTTTTTCAAAAATATCCTCATACTGCTAAGAACATTCTCTATCATCCTGACCAACGGTGAGCAAAACAGAAACAGTTGGTTTGACGTTGATATTATAATTAATTAGTTCTGGTGTTCATTTTTGCTCTAAAAATTAGTAATTAAATATTTTTAATTTATATTCATCCCAATTTATTTATTCTTAAAATTTTGGGACCTTAATTAATTTATTTTAATTATTTCCATTTAATAATTAAGAATTTTAAAACTTTGGGATGTTACAACGATGGTGGTGACGATAGTGGCAATGGTAGTGGTAGCGGTAGTGGTAGTGACAATGATGATTGTGGTGGTAGGGTGGTGATGGTGATGGCGATGATGATGGTGGTGAAGAGTATGGTGGTGGTGGGAACAATGGTCATAGTGGTGGTGGCGACACCAACGATGGTAGTTGTAGTGATAGAGAGGTAATGGTCGTTACAATGATGGTGGTGGTGGTGGCAACAATGATGATGATGGTCGTAATAGCTATGGCAATGGTGGTGGTGGTGACGATAATGATGGTTGCGGTGGCAGTGATGGTAGGAATGATAGTGGTGTGGTGTTAGCAATAGTGGCGATAAAGGTTATGGTAGTGATCATGACGATGGTGGTAAAAGTGGTGGTCATGGTGGTGGTGGCAATGATAATGGTAGGTGTGGTAATGGTAGGAACAACGATAATGGTGTTGTGGTGGTGACAACGGTAGTGACAATGGCGGTAGGGGTGATGGTGGTCGTGACGGTGGATGGCAATTGTGGTGACAATGTGGGATGATGGTAGTAGTGGTGGTGGTGGTGGTGATAATAGCAGCAACGACGGTGATAATGCGATGGTAATGATAATAATGGTGGTGCTAGTGGTGGACAACGAGTATTAAGAATTTATAAAACTAAAAGCAAAAAACAAGAAACAAGAAACCTTTTTTTTCTTATTTTAAAAAATAATAAAAAACATTTTGAAAATGAGTAAACACTTATTTTAGTACTATTTTTCTAAACAAATTTTGTTTTTAAATTCACTTAAAAAAACAAAAGTCACACTCTTCCATAATACCAAGTTAAGTTTTGTAGTCATACTAATATTCAATAGGAAAAAGTGTAATAATTTAAAAAGGTATAATCTCACTGTACAATAAATAAAATTCAAACAATTTCGCTTCTGTTTTCAAATTTTAATTTTCAATCAAATAAAACACTTTTAATATTTTTTACCTTTATTAATTGATAATAATAATTATTATTGTATGACTTTTATGTATGATGAGCGCATCTAATGATGTTTTTTAATTCAAAGCAATATGATGAGTAATTCAAAAAATTGTGTCATTCAAGACGTAAGTATCACCTGAAAATTAAATATTATAAATATATTACTTGAAAATATTAAAAATAGTCTATTAAACATAAATGCATTCATATATTAAAAGATTACTCAAATGATTAATTTATTTTGTAATTTGATCATTTCATTTATTAAGATTTTTATACAATATTATATAAATAACTATTTTTCAACTTTGATGATTAGATTTTTTTTAATTGATACAACTATTAGAATTCAATAAACTTGAGAACTTATAGTTGATATAGCGAAGAACACTTTCATAGAGAGGAGATCAATTGTTTTAATTCTCCCGGTAGTTCTTTTTATAAAATATAATTTTAAAGTTTTTTTTTCTTCTTAAAAGGCATAGTTATAATTTCTTGAAACATTTATAAATGTTTTTTTATTTACTCATATTGAAGTAATAAATTGTGAGATAGTGACCACATAAACTAATTAGTCAAAAGAAGAAAGATTAATATCTTCATTATTATTAAATACATTAATTAAATTTGTAGGAATAAACTTAAAATGCTATATTATTTTTTAGGAAACCAATAAACTACTTTTATTAATCTTGATGATTCAGTCAATTTACCTAATAAAAAGGATGGGTAAAGTAAATTAATGTAAACAAGTATTTTTATAGTGTAAAAAAATAAGCTTTACATCAATTTATTAAAATAATATGTGTATTAGGTCTTGCTGCACCAAACACCAACCCATCTTACTTAAGAGAAGTTACACTCAAGTTCATACTCATTTTGTAGCTTTAGTCGTTTCATTAAGGGGATGTTTGGTACAAAGTTAAGTTAATGGAGTTTAGAAAACTGAGGTTTTGTAAATGGAGTTTAGAAAACTAGGGTTTTGTAAACGGAGTTTTGTTTGGTTGACAGTTGAGTTAAAGTGAGCTGAGTTGTTTTGATTTTGTTTGGTTTGTATTAGAATTGGGTTTAAGAAATAGTAGTTGAGGGTAAAATTACTAAAAAGGATATGAATTTAAATATATATAATTTGTGTGTATATTTGTTTATGTTAATATTAAATGTATAATATAAAATCAAAAAGAGAATTAAATTTAATAATACATATTTAATAAATGAATTAATATATTAAACACTAATTAATCTAAATTTTTTTATATATAATAAAACTAATTAATTAATGTGATTAATTTTATATATTATAAATTATAAATATATTTTATTGTTTTTATTATAGTAAAACTAATAAGTTACTTTTACCCATAATCCTAAAATATTTTATTTAAACAATTAATAAAATTAAGTTTTAAACATAATCCTTGCATATGTTATTAAAACACTTAACAAATTAAACTAATTTATATACAAAAAAAATTCAGCAACAAAAAATCAGGCAATGCTTCTATACACCACATAGCAGCACCTCACCCATGCACCACACTCATCACGTCCCTCCATCAACTGGACTGTACATCATCACCGTCCATCCCAACTGCCATCACCACCAGCCAACCTACAACCCCACCAGCAACTGCCGTCCCCACCCCACCAGCAACCCCACCACCCCAAAAACCCCCATCCCACATCCGAAGCCCAGCCCCAAACAACCCACCCCATCAAACCCGAAAACCCACAACCCCATCCAACCCCAAATAACCCTCACCTCAACGTTCCCACAACCCACAGCCACCCTCAATAGCCTTGATCCCACAACATGCCACAGAGAAAAAATCAAAGAAAGGAAAAAGAAAGAGGATGAACGGAGGGGTATTGTCAACTTTCTCCCGTTGGCGTTGAATGGAAGCAGCTCGAGGCTCCTTTTGCCCAACGGAGCACGTTGTCGTTTGCCTCCACGGAACGGAGGCCTGGCTCACACCCAAACAGAGCGTCGTTGGCGCAGACGGAGAAGGGGGCCATTGAACGTGACGGAACGGAGGAGAACGGAGGGGAAGCCTACCAACCAAACAAGCTCTAAATTCTCTTTAATAAAATAACAAATTATCTTTGTAAAAACCAAACAAAATTTACCTTAGATTATATTTGTGATTAAATTTTATGCATTAATTCTTTTTTTAAAATATAGTATAATAAAATTAAAATTTCTACTAGTAAACAAACAAAAAACTAAATTAACTAAATGCGAACCTTTTTTCTTAACTTTTGCATAAAAAAAATTGCTTACTTTTTATTCATATATATTTATATATTACTCTATTTATATTTTTCTAGAAAATGAAATTAAATTAAGATTTTCCACCATGTTAAAAATATCGTATTCCATTGCAATTTTAAAAAAATATAAAAACAAATTAAAATGGTTAAAAATAAAGGATGTCAATATATATAATATACAATATTAAAAGAGTAGTTATTATTAAATTTAAACAACAAATAAATAAAAAGTATTTTAAAAAAGACAATATCTTGTGACATTTTAATGACAAAAACTTTAGTACATATAAACATTTTAATTTTTCTTCATCACACCAAATAGCTCATTCTATATTTCTCTTATCTTTTTTATGATTGAAAATAAATAAATAAATATATATATATAAAGGCATTTTATTTTACAGAATAATTTCTTTTAGGTTTAGGACCATTATAACAAGTTATCAACGGCTGTCCAGTATCGTGGTGAACAGGTGAGTGGACTCTACAAAAATGATTTCTCTTAAGCTGCATAATCATTGTTGGCTGGTTGATAGGTAATAACTAGATGCTGAGATGTTCTTCATTTTTTTGGTAGATCGAATTCGTTATGACAAAGGGTAGTGATAAAAAGCTGTCTACCTTCCAAGTAATGATGTAAAGCCAAATCCAACAAACGAAAGGCTAATACAGCAACATCATCAATAAAATAATAACAAGTGTCTGAAGGTAACAATGTAAAAATAAATGTAATGTGTACCCCAAAACAGGGTCGAAAAGAAGAAAAAAGAGGAAAATGAAATTAATGATACAAGAATATTTATAATACCAAACAACAAGTGTCTCTCTAGAAGATCAAAACAAGGGTAGCCCAACCCAAAGCCAAGCCTCCGAGCACCTTCTTCAAGCACATGATGGTTTCTGCTCCACTCTGAAATTAGGAGAAAAAACACTTTCAGATCCCAAATTTAGACATTCTCAGCTACATGCACAGTTTGTTTAAATCCAAAAACAGTTCTGAGCTACTCGCAATAATTTGCAATCTTATTTTTCCACATTTATTTAAATTCATTTTTCATCATGAACAAAATCCTATATCAACTCCCCTATTTAACATCAATAATCACAGAATTTAACTTAATAATTAAACATTATTAAAACAACACGTCAGAGGTGAGGTTCTCTACAGACCACTCTACTATGTCTAAAACAACTATCTTTACCAGGAGGCACCTTTTGAGTATAACAAGGTTACAATTTTTTTTATTTAAATATTCAAACACTCTTTCTATCCATATTCATTAAACTGGTATGAGTAAAATAACTGACTAGTTCATGGTTAAATTCGTCGTGGTCCAATTTTTATAATAATATTTTGGAGTATAAATAGTTTATGTCGATAGCTTCCTAGAACAAGATCGATAGTTACTAAGTTGAAATCCACACATCGAGAAGTAAATCCTACCGACTTGAAGGGATAATATACAAAATTTGGCAAGAACCACTTTTAACTAATGGTGAAAAATGTGTTACCAGAATTTTTTTTTTGTAAAAGACAAGACCCGCAAACTAAAAATTAATACTTTGAAGTATTTTGAAGTTTGCTCTCTGGTCCGAAACTCAAGAAATAACAGTGGATAGGAGATCGAGATAAGCTACGTATAACTATGCAAGACGGGTTAGATTGAAAAACTAAAAAGCACCGACACGTTCTTTCAAGTTTTAACTTAATATTTGTGATAACCAAATCCACCGTCAATGGTGGCGCGTGGGCACACCGCAACCGTAGATTTGAGTTCACTTTGCAGTTAGGGGCAGTAAAAAACCAAAACTGGGTTAAAGTAAAAGAAACAAGAACAGAAAAAAGCAGATCTGAAGCACATTGTAAAAAACAAGCGTATAATGTACGTAGAAAATACGAACAAGAGACAAAACATACCTCGTCGTTAGCAGAAGCGCCAGGACCAGGAGAAGAAGCATCTTCACTGGGACCAGGAGCCCCAGTGGGTGGTGCAGGTGGACTCAACAACGACGGTGAAGGTGCTGGTGCACCGTGCTTCTTACTCTTCGTCTTCTTCGACTTGCTCGGTGCCGGAGCCGGAACCTCAGGGGTGGTGGGAGCCGCCACGGGAGGAGAACTTGTCGGAACAGGTGCCGGAGGTGAGCTCACCGGAACCGGAGCAGGTGGAGCGCTCACCGGAACCGCCGCCGGGGGAGAGCTCACTGGGGTCACCGCCGGGGGTTTAGTCGCCGGTGCAGGTACTGCGGCGGTGGGAGGAGATGCTGCCGGCGACGATGCAGGGGTTGCGGCTTTAGGAGCCGAAGCTGGAGGAGAGGATTTGGGAGAAGCGACGGGAGCGGGTGAGGTAGGTTTGGAGGGAGCTTCGGAAGGTGATGAAACTGGAGTGGTGGCGGCGGGGGTAGCCGGAGATTTGGTCGGCGATGAGGCCGGAGACTGGCCTCCGACGCCGGCGACTACAATGCAGATGAATGCGAAGGAAAGAAAAGTGTTACGATCCATTTTTGTGGAAGACAATGTGGGGAGAGAGATGGAGTAAGAGAGATGTGGCGAAAGGGGTTATATAGGCCTTGGGTTTTGCTGAGTCTTATTAGGTTCGTTTTTTTGACGTTGATGAAGGTGTTGTTGGAATAGAACCTATATCAAGACCGTTAATTGTCAACTGGGTCCCATGTATCATGGACCACAACTAGCCGTTGGATCAACGTGTCTGACGTAGGACTTGGGACACAATTCCGCGTTTCAAATCTTTCCATGTGAAATTATAATTCATGTTCATTTCTTCCTAATAAAACACAGTCTCGTAATTTTTTTAATTAAGGTCCCTTTCGGTTGGCACTGAAAGCTTAATCATTTAAAGGTATAGAGAGTAATGAATTTTATCTCATCTAACAAAAGCTTTATATACGTGTAACAAGATTTAAATTCTTGATAACATAATTAAAAATCTGGTTTACAAACAGCCAATTAACCGTGTTAAGAAAAATATAAATAAGTCAATTAAGGAAGAAATATTACACGTTGCGGTTTTTTTTTGGGAAGAAAATAATGATATAAATGTTATTAATTATTGAAATAATAAAATGTGAGTTTCGGTATATTATAAAATGTCAAAATATATTTTAAAAATATATTTATTACGTAATTCTTAAGCAATATTATTTGAATACGTCTGAATTAGTGATAACATTCAAAATTAATATTTCTACCATGTCAGGTAATTAGAAACATTTTAATATAGTTTCATGATTGAATATGTATTTTGATAAAATTAGTATTTAAAAAATAAATTAAAGTGTCAAGAGTATTATATTAATGTTTTGGAAACCTACCAAAATTGATTATTGAAAAAGTATTTATAAATTAAAGGGCAGTTTATTTATATTGTATTATGTGTTCCTACCATCGTCGGGCCATATTAATTATTGTCTTAAACTTTCTTTTATTGAGATGAAACAGAAAAGAAGAAAACAAAGCACAGTGGCATGGTGTAAGATCCAGTCTGGAAGGGGCCCATATGGGGCAATAGGCGCATGTGATATCTAAGAGTTGAATATTGCGGGTGACATTTGAACTAATCTGCATTTTATTACCCATTTTGCAATTAGCAAAATCTTGTTTCTTTGCTTCTTTTGTGGGACCAACTGCCAGCTGGTGCTGCTCATACACCTTAGCCAGATAACTGGTGGGTCCTACCCTTTTCGATCACCCAATAACCTTATGCCACGCAAATATCTCTTCCAAATGATTCCTCGTCACTCATCGATAACAAAGCGACGTTTGTTTTGTAATTAGAAAAACGGATTTTAAAAAATAAAGACATGTCAATATTAATATTAATTATTTTTGTTATTTGAGATAAGTAATCTCTATTAAATTGTAAGATAAATTTTTACTTTCTCTTTTCCGTTCTGACAGATCAAACATGCTCCAACACAACTAGCACCACCGCAAACTTGTGGTTCCAAAACGCGGATGGGAAATTTTTTTTAATCAAGAGTTTACAATTCGATTTTGTTTTAAATATGGAGGAATTTTAAAACTTTATACCAATTATTTATTTATTGAAATGTCTATAAAATTATCTTAATCGATAGCGGATTCTTAGATTACATTAAAAACAATTTTGTGGGAACGCGAAAATGCTTTAACAATATAAGATTTTCCTGTTTCAGGTAAAAATATATAGGATGATTATGGATACACACACTTTAAAATTACTAGTTGGAGTGCACGCAGATCGGTTGAGTTCTTATTAAAAGATTTGAAAAAAGCTTATTAAAATTGATCCACAAGGTTTGATTTGGTTTGTTTAAATTTCTTTGCGCAATTCAAGCCATATTAAAGCGGGTTGGTTGATTCACAGTGTCGGATCCAACCTTTTAATTGTAGCATTAAATGATCCATTAAAAAAAAGGAAGAATTACAAACATGGAATCGGAAAACATTTTTAAGAAAATCTCCTAAACCAATAATGCTAGAGTCATACTCATACAACTCATCCAACTCACGCTAACAAATCAAACAATGTATTATCTCAAAAAAATCAACTAATTTTTTTTTAGAATTAATTGTAATTGTAACCTTTTTATCATGGTATTTGTGTAATTTTAGTTACCCAATTTTTATTTGTACCAAACTATGATCATTCTTCAATTTTTCGTCAACTTGTGAATTATGTTTAACATGGAAAATGACATCATTCAACTACAATAACAAGACATCAAATTTTTGTTTACGCAATTTAACCAAAAAAAATATAAAAAAATATATAAAATTCTAAAAGTTGGAAGGTAAGTTTTGTATAATTAAAAGTTAAGGGACTACAACTGCATAAATCCTATAGTTGAAACACTAAAATGTAATTAAATTTATTTTGTTAATATTATAAATATATCAATATTTTAAAATATTTGACAAAAATGGTAAAACGGAAAAAAAAAAGTAACATTGGATGTATTTTGCTTAATGAAATAATTAAAAAATTGTAACAATGGAGTAAACAACAAATGTTCTTCAAATTAAAAGAGAACAACAGAGGAAGGACTAAAGAATTTAAGGCACACTTTTTAGAAATTTGTAATGGTGTTAAGGATAGATTTAGGCGTGGTTTGGTTCACCACGTTTTCCAATGGAACAGAGTTGGCTAGGGGGAGAAATTTTATCCTACGATCTAATAAAGTTTTGATTGTCTCGAACGGCATGAAGAATAAATATCAACTTTTAAATTTTTTTATTTTCACAACTTTGTTTCCTCAACTACAAACCAAACATCCCTTTAGATTTGTTGTAGTTGAGGGAACGTGTAATTGATGTATTTACACATTCTAGATTGATTATTTATATATAACCAATTTAGAAGCTATCATATTTAAATCAGTTATTTAAATCATTGATTTAAAAAAAAACTACTTTTAAAATCAATTTCTAAAATAATGACTTAGAAACATTAAATGTCCAAATGTATTCCTTCTCAACTTCACCCAATCTGGATATGTTAAGGACACGACAATGGAAACATCTATGTTGAGGACCTTGACAAGCAATAAATGGCGATAAAGGGTGAGTTTAGCTTAGGCGTCTATGTTCAGATCGTAAAATGGGTTATAGTAACCTATAAGTAGATGGTAAAGTGGGCTAGTCTATCTTGTTCCGTCAAAAGCCTACTAAAAATGAGTTTGGGTGGATTGGCCCACTAAGTGAGAGTAGGTTTGAAATTATGGCTCGTCACACTATGAGTTTCCTAGCTGGCTCACTAGCATTGAAAATTAGGGAAAATGCTTTAAAAGAATGAAAAAAAGAGTCGTATATGGCATGTTGGCCTGCACAACTCGCTGAAAAAATAAGAAAAAGTCAACTCATCCTAACCTGCCTTTGGCCTGTGGTGGGTTGACTAGTTAAATAAGTCTAGGCCATTATGAGTGGTAGGTTGGAATTGTTTTGTCCACCAAACCCGTTTTTGTCATCCCTTATTATGATAAGAGTTATAACACCCCCCCCCCCCCAAGATGGGTGGATGTCTAAAGCAAGCCCTTTAGGAGGACAAGCTCCAACTACACAAACTCAAATAGGACATCACTAAATTAGGATCTCGCTTAATATGGCCTTTTAGCCCAATATGATAGCTTGGCCTCTGCACCCCATCTCAATAAAAGGTTCAGTCTCAAAGTATTCTCCATATCCTATCCTAGATTTGTAATAGACTTATGAGATTTAGATATTGTAATAATATGATCAATCTGTTGCAATCTAAAATATTCGTTTGTCTAAAATTAGGATATGACATGTTTTACTTATCTTTTGTACTTTATATGTACCGTGCAGAGAATCAATAGAAATTAATGAATTCAGGTGGTTAGTAGGCATTGTAACATCCCAAAAATTTCAATCTCATGTATAATCATTTTTAATCTAGACTATTAATGATATTATCGAGTTATATTAACTTTCTACATAAGTTTGGCTGTGAATCGAAGCTTCTTTTGATACGTTCAAATAGTTTCCTTTAGTATTAACCTCTGGTAGCGCTCTGATTGGGACATTACCGAGTAAAATATTAGTGAGCAAGAAATTTCCGAGTGAATCATGTCAGAAATAAGAAATTCTGAGTGAAGAAAGGTTCTGTTTCCGAGTGAGGTAATACCGAGAGAAATTCTGAGTGAAGAAAGGTTCTGTTTCCGAGTGAGGTATTACCGAGAGAAATTCCGAGTGAAGAAAGGTTATGTTTCTGAGTGAGGTATGACCGAGAGAACTTCCGAGTGAAGGAAGGTTACGTTTCCGAGTGAAACGTCTCCGAGTGGAACTTTTCCGAGAAAAGTACTTCCGAACGACGAAAAGCTTTCATCTTGAATGAATAATTCTTGGACTTAGATATTTCCGAGTAGTGAATTTCCGAGTATGGTATCTCTGAGTTGAGCAACTTTCCCAAATGATTTTCGAGTGACGCAACTCCGAATGATCTTTCAGTTGTAATAGTTCCGAGTAACGCACTTCCGAGAGAAATAGTTTCGAGTGAAGATTGACTGACTTTCAAAGAACACTTTCGGGCAGAGATATCCGAGTGAGACATTTTTGAATAAGGTGTCCCGGGTGAGACATTTCTGAATGAGTCATTTTCTGAGGAAGGAAAGGCTATATCCGAGTATTTCAAACAGAAACATGTCCGAGCAAATTCCCTTCCGAGTGGAGCAGTTCTGAACGAAGAGACTGTGATGAATTCTTCTCAGAATGACCCGATAGTGGTCCAGTCGGCAAATATACTGACCCGGTAGTGGTCCAGTCGGTAAATATACTGACCCGGTAGTAGTCCAGTCAACAAATATACTGACCCGGTAATGGTCCAGTCGGCAAATATTCCCAAAAATACCGAACCAGTGTCAGAATTAATATTTTACTCCAATCATATCATCTTGTATATATTTTAATATATTTACTTCAATCATACAAAGCTCCAGTAGGTAGGCGGCGGAAATGGTCAACAATACAGCTCATTTCCTTATCTAAAACCTCTTTTATCACCGTAATTAATGAACTACAGTCCAATTACGAAAAAGCTTGTCTCCCCACTTGTCTTTTGCATTATTAAATAGACACTACAGCTCATTCAATCTCAGAACAAACGAAATTTAGTAAAGACTCTCTCTCATTCCCTTTTCTCCATCAAGTTAGTTTTGATCTGAAGCTAGGACAGTAAGAACAGAACATTTTTCAACCAATCTAAGACCTTTCATCAAGGTAAGAGGTGATAGGGTTGTGAATAAATATGGAATGGGTAGAATTGTATGCTGTTCTAGGATTCCAGATTTATTTTTGTAACTTGTTGCTCAATTTTGAAGCTAAAAACGTATGAATTTGATTCTGAATTCTTCATCAAAGTTGTAGATCTTTTTGTTATGTGAATTTTGAGACTTGAACCAACTGATTTGGATATGTATAGCATGAGTTATAGCCAAAATACTATAGCATGTCTGTTTGGAATATGTATCTTCTATTTTGTGTAAATATTAATATTCTGGGAATTATACATACATATTTAGACTTTGATGTCTTCATAAAAGTTGTAGATATTTATGTTATGGATCTATAGAAAGTGGTTTCAAATTAAAATGATATTTGTAACTCTAATTATGCCTAAAATAGAGAAGTATGTTCATGTTGAAAATCTGCTGACATGAATTACGAATTGTATTTTTAAAACTAGGAATTTTGTGATGAGAATTAGTGTTTAGTGTCTTCATAAAAGTTTTAGATAATTGTGTTATGACTAATTTAGAACTGGTCCTATGCCAAAATTATTTTTGTAGCTCCAGAAACGTTGAAAATACCATATGTACGTTTTGATACTTTCTTTGAGATGGTTTAGTATACTGTTTTTATGTAATGTTTCTGTTTGGAATTTGAAATTATGGTCTTCATAAAAGTTGTAGATAATTTTGTTATGGAACTACATAAAGTGGAATTACTTAAAAATAATTTGATTTTCTCACCTTATGGTCGTTTTACTAACATATATTGTTGTTGTAAAATTCTGAAACTTACCTATAATGGTTATTATGGATGTTAATGATATTTTCCATGTGAGTAATGATTTATTTATGAATCATTGAGGGATTAATGATTATTATGGATGTTATTGAGTGTTCTATGAATGCCATACAATATGTATATCTTTGTGATGAATAAGTATGAATGATTAAATTAATGTATACATGAATGCCTTGTGGTTTATTAAATATGTTGTTGAACTGTAAATCTATGATTTTGAGAATTTATATATGTGATGTGTCCCTTGAGGACTTGTGGTTTTCCAAGTGATTATGGAAATATTGATATCATGGTATGTTAAATCGATAAAGAGAATTAAAGGCATTCATGCATCATAAGCATTGGACGCACCATGGAATTTAGGGGTTCCATGATTGCCTACCCTGGTGGGGGGTTACTCTATGATGAGTTAAAACCCTATTTTCGCAGGAGCCATGAAAGTGTAGGGATTCATGGTTATGCTAATTCCTACTTGTGTACTTCGGTACTTGAGGGCCATGAAGGTGTAGGGATTCATGGTTATGTTAATTCCTACTTGTGTACTTCAGTACTTGAGGACCATGAAGGTGTAGGGATTCATGGTTATGCTAATTCCTACTTGTGTCTCTATGAGACTTTTTACTACAGTATTCCCACTAAATCAAAATGGATCCAACATGACATCATTTGACTAAATTAAAGATTATTATATGTAAATGACCTTGTTTGGCATATTCATCATATCATTATGGTTTGTTGATTGTGTTTGTGCAATTTTACTTATTTTATATTTATTCTATATTCTGTCTCACTCTTACATTAATTTTTACAGTGCATGCTACACAGTGCAATTAATGAAGCTTTTAAGATTTATTGCTTGGACTTTGGCTTCATTTGAATTTAATGGGTTGTAATAATATTATGTACTATGTACTGTAATCTTCTCTATCGTTTCCGCTATATATAAATGTTTTATGTTTTAATTGTTCATGACTAGTATGCATGATAATATTTTGCATTTAACAATTTTTGCATGACCTCAGAATTTAAATCACGAATTTCAAAATGATTCTTTAAAAGTGAAAAATTTATTTGGGAAAATTTTTGGACGTCACATTGGTGGTATCATAGCATTTTCAAAAATTCAGGGTCAATTGCTATGACATGTATTGTTTCCTTGATATGTTACATGAATTATTTGATTACTTGCTTGATAATATGTTAAGTGTGTGTTGTATGACTTGTTGCTTAACTGATAAATTGTAAAATACTTATAGTTATGTTATAATATTGTAATTATATACGATATACTTTCCCTTATAATTAGTATAAACCAAAATGCGAATGTAGGATGACAAGAAACAATAACGACGCTATGGCAGCCTCTTTCAACCGCTTGGCTGAGGCCATAGAGAGGCAAAATCAACCAAGAAGTGTTGGAGGACTTCACGGATTAGATCACTTCTTAAAAAGGAAGCCATCACAGTTTAAAGGAGACTATAATCCAGAGGTAGCGTACCTATGGATTAAGGAAATGGAACGTATCTTCTGAGCCTTGCCCTGCATAGAATTCGAAAAGATGGAGTATGCCACCTACATGATGATTGAGGAAGCAGAAAACTGAAGGATCCATACCAAAATTCGTATGACTGAGACTGACAGACCTTTGGACTGGGTCAACTTCAGAGATTGTTTTCTGGAGAAATATTTTCCAACGAGTGTTAAGAGCTAAAAAGAGATAGAATTCATGGAGCTGAAACAAGGCTCAATGTCTGTTGGTGAGTATGCTGCAAAATTTGAAGAATTATCCCTCTTTTACCCTCCTTTCCAATAGGTAGGTGCTGAAGCCTCAAAGTGTGTCAAGTTTGAGAATGGTTTAAATCCTAAAATCAAAGAAGCTATCGGTTATCAAGAAATTCAGAGTTTCCCCATCTTGATCAATAAATGCTGAATTTTTGAAGAAAACCACCAAGCCAGATTGGCACAAGAGAAGATTAATAGACAACTGAGACCTCAATCAGTTGCCTTCAAAAGGAAAGGATCGTTCTATCCAAATCGTTTCAAGGGAGGATCATCATCATCTTCTGAGAGATGTAACAATTATGTGAACATAAAGTGTCTTAAGTGTAGAGGTAATCACCATATACGTGATTGCAGCAGACGCCTAGAAGATGTCACTTGTTTTCGATGTAATCAGAAAGGTCACATCAGTCCAAATTGTCCATAATAATACTTTGAATAATCAAAGAGGTTCTAGTTATCAGGGAGGCCGTGGAGGAAACACGCGTGCTGTTCAACGGGAGTCAACAGACCAGAGATTACAACCAGCAACAGGAAGAGTCTTTGCCATCAGCAGTTCAGAGACAGACCAAGTAGACGACCTTGTGCAAAGTAAGTGTGAGATCAATGGTACCATTTTATCTGTGTTGTTTGATTCAGGTGTTACCCATTCTTTTATTTCTGAAGAGTGTGTTAGACGTCTTCAATTACCTGTGAAGTCTATGATATATGACCTGATTGTTTCCACTCCCACCGGTACACAACTTAGGACTACTAAGGTGTGTAACGATTATTCTGTGCTCGTAGAAGGTAAAAACTTTCTTGTCAATCTTGTTTGTTTACCTTTGAAAGATCTGGAAGTAATTTTAGGGATAAACTGGTTATTGGCGAATCGAGTCTTGGTGGACTTTCATAACAAGACCGTGATATTTCCATCAGAAGGAAACACTATTTCTGACAATCCCAAGATCTTTGTCTTAAAAGGTGAAATTCAATTGTTTGCCTTGTTTACTCTTTCCAAAGGAAATGGTGAATCTAAAGCAATTGAGATGCCAGTTGTCTCTGAATTCCCTAAAATATTTCTAGAAAATGTCTCAAGTTTACCTCTAGAGCGTGAGATAGAATTCTCAATTGACTTAATTCCAGGAGCAGAACCAGTGTCTAAGGCTCTATATCGTATGTCACTTATTGAACTGGCAGAACTGAAAAAGCAAATTGAAGAGTTGTTGGAGAAGCATTTCATCAGGCCCAATGTGTCACCATGGGGAGCGCTGGTATTGCTCGTCAAGAAGAAAGATGGAAGCATGAGATTATATGTAGATTATCATCAATTGAATAAATTAACGGTGAAGAATAAATATCCTTTGCCTATAATTAATGATTTGATAGATCAATTAAGAGCTACTACAATATTTTCCAAGATTGATCTACGATCGGGTTATCATCAGATTTGTGTCAAGTCTGAGGATATTCCAAAGACAGCCTTTAGAACACGCTATGGTCATTACGAGTATCTTGTGATTCCTTTCACAGTAACCAATGTCCCAGCTGTATTCATGGATTACATGAATCGAGTGTTTCATCCATACTTGGATCAATTTGTTATCATCTTCATTGATGACATTCTGATTTATTCAAAATCTTGGGAGGAGCATGAAAAGCATCTTCGAGTGGTATTACAGATTCTGAAGGAGAAGCAGTTGTATGCTAAGTTATCTAAATGTGAGTTTTGGTTGAAAGAGGTAAAGTTCCTAGGCCATGTAATCTCAAGCAAAGGAGTGTCTGTGGATCCTTCTAAAATAGAAGCTGTAACAAACTGGGAGAGACCTACTTCAGTTACTGAGATACGAAGCTTTCTAGGGTTAGCTGGTTATTATCGAAGATTAATAGAGGGGTTTTCTCAAATTGCCTTACCAATGACTCATCTGACCAGGAAGAATCAACCTTTTGCTTGGATGCCAGAATGTGAGAAAAGCTTCCAGGAACTAAAAACGAAGCTTACATCTGCTCTAGTCTTAACTTTGCCTAATCCACAAGAAGACTTTGTGGTTTATTGTGATGCTTCTAAGATGGGTTTAGGTTGTGTTTTGATGCAACAACAAAAGGTGGTTGCCTATGCTTCTAGGCAGTTGAGACCGCATGAAATGAACTATCCGACGCATGATCTAGAATTATCCGACGCATGATCTAGAATTGGCAGCGGTGGTATTTGCTTTGAAAATCTAGAGACACCATTTGTATGGAATCAAGTTTGAGGTGTTCAGTGACCATAAGAGCTTAAAGTATTTGTTTGATCAGAAGGAATTGAACATGAGGCAGCGAAGGTGGATGGAGTTTCTTAAAGATTATGATTTTGATTTAAAGTACTATCCAAGAAAAGCAAATATGGTAGCAGATGCACTTAGCAAGAAATCTATTCATATGACATCTTTAATGGTAAAAGAGATGGAAATGATAGAACAGTTCAGAGATATGAACTTGGGTGTGGAGATGAAATCTGCAAGAAGTATGACCTTGGGAACTTTGAAGATAACTAATGATTTTCTAAAGCTGATAGGTGAGAAGCAGAAAAAGGACTTACAATTACATGAATTAAGAGAGATGCAGGTGAATGGAAAGGATATGGGATTACAAGAAGGATTAGATGGAATTTGGAGGATTAGAAGCAGAATTTGTGTACCAGATGATGTTGATCTAAGAAGGACAATCCTAGAAGAAGCACATAAAAGTATGTTGAGTATTCATCATGGATCAACTAAGATGTATCAAGACCTGAAGAAAAGCTTTTGGTGGCCAAGAATGAAGAAAGAAATAACTGAATATGTGTCTTCATGTCTGGTATGTCAAAAAGCCAAGGTGGAACACCAGAATCCATCTGGTGAACTACAACCATTGGAGATTCTTGTCTGGAAATGGGACGACATTTCAATGGGCTTTGTGTCAGGATTGCCAAGAACACATTCAGGAAATGATGCAATCTGGGTTATTGTAGACAGATTGACTAAGTCTGCTCACTTCCTCTAAATGAAAATGAATATGAAAGTTGTATGGTAGAAAGTGTCGAACGCCCCTTTGTTGGTTAGAAACTGGTGAAAGTTTGGCGTTAGGACCTGAAATTGTGTAACAGACTACTAAACAAATAGAAATAATCAGAGAAAAGATGAAGGCATCCCAAGATAGACAAAAGCGCTATTACGATAAAAGGAGAAAACCACTTGAATTCCAAGTTGGTGATCATGTATTTTTGAAAGTTTCGCCTCACAAGGGGATTGGTCGAGCTTTGAAGAGTAAAAAGTTGAGCCTAAGGTTCATTGGACCATATGAAATTCTAAAAAGGATTGGCCCAGTGGCTTATCAGATTGCACTTCCTTCTCACCTTGCAAATTTGCACAATGTGTTCCATGTATCACAATTGAGGAAGTATGTACAAGATCCTACTCATGTGATTGCTACTGATGATGTTGAAGTTAGAGAAAATTTGACCATCCTTCCAGAACCCACACAGATTATAGAAAGGTCGATTAAACGCCTGAGAAACAAGGATGTACCATTAGTAAAGGTTGCATGGAAACAAGGAAATGATGTAACTTTAACTTGGGAGCGTGAGGATGCTATGAGGACGTAATACCCATAATTGTTCCACTAAGGGGTGCGTTATATTAAATTTCGAGGATGAAATTTTTATTAGGGTAGGAGAATTGTAACATCCTAAAAATTTCAATCTCATGTATAATCATTTTTAATATAGACTATTAATGATATTATCCAGTTATATTAACTTTCTACATAAGTTTGGCTGTGAATCGAAGCTTTTTTTGATACGTTTAAATAGTTTCCTTTAGTATTAACCTCTGGTAGCGCTCTGATTGGGACATTACCGAGTAAAATATTAGTGAGCAAGAAATTTCTGAGTGAATCATGTCAGAAATAAGAAATTCTGAGTGAAGAAAGGTTCTATTTCCGAGTGAGGTATTACCGAGAGAAATTCCGAGTGAAGAAAGGTTCTGTTTCCGAGTGAGGTATGACCGAGAGAACTTCTGAGTGAAGGAAGGTTACGTTTCCGAGTGAAACGTCTCCGAATGACTCATTTCCGAATGAAACGTCTCCGAGTGGAACGTTTCCGAGAAAAGTACTTCCGAACGACGAAAAGCTTTGATCTTGAATGAATAATTCTCGAACTTAGATATTTCTGAGTAGTGAATTTCCGAGTATGGTATCTTCGAGTTGAGCAACTTTCCCAAATGGGATGTCTCCGAGTGCAACACTTCCGTGTGGGATGGCACCGAGTGAGATAACACCAAGTGAGACCTTTCTGATTCCCGTGTGACATGTCACCGATTGAGATTACCGAGTGAGTCATTTTCAGAGAGAGTACATCTGGACAGAGAGACTATAACTCTGAGTGAGTAATATTTCTGAGTGAAGATTTCCCGGACGAAGGAAATATCCGAGTGTTGAACCCCCTTCATTCTATTCGTGCTCGGGTGTTTTAAAGTTGCCGAGAGCTTGTGCTCAGGTCCGTCTTCAAGATTGCCTTCGAATCCGAGTGATATTCTTAAGAGGAATGATTTCTGAGTGACGCAACTCCGAATGATCTTTCAGTTGTAATAGTTTCGAGTGACGCACTTCCGAGAGAAATAGTTTTGAGTGAAGACTGACTGACTGACTTTGAAAGAACACTTTCGGGCAGAGATATCTGAGTGAGGCATTTCTGAATAAGGTGTCCCAGGTAAGACATTTCCGAATGAGTCATTTTCTGAGGAAGGAAAGGCTATATCCGAGTGTTTCAAGCAGAAACATGTCCGAGCAAATTGCCTTCTGAGTGGAGCAGTTCTGAACGAAGAGACTCTAATGAATTCTTCTCGGAATGACCCGGTAGTGGTCCAGTCGGCAAATATACTGACCCGGTAATGGTCCAGTCAGCAAATATTCCCAAAAATAACGAACCAGTGTCAGAATTAATATTTTACTCTAATCATATCATCTTGTGCATATTTTAATATATTTACTTCAATCATACAAAGCTCCAGTAGATAGGCGGCAGAAATGGTCAACAATACAGCTCATTTCCTTATCTAAAACCTCTTTTATCACCGTAATTAATGCACTATAGTCCAATTATGAAAAAGCTTGTCTCCCCATTTGTCTTTTGCATTATTAAATCGACATTACAGCTCGTTCAATCTCAGAACAAATGAAATTTAGTAAAGACTCTATCTCATTCCCATTTCTCCATCAAGTTATTTTTGATCTGAAGCTAGGACAGTAAGAATAGAACGTTTTTCAACCAATCTAAGACCCTTCATCAAGGTAAGAGGGGATAGGGTTGTGAATAAATATGGAATGGGTAGAATTATATGCTGTTCTAGGATTCCAAATTTATTTTTGTAACTTGTTGCTCAATTTTGAAGCTGAAAACATATGAATTTGATTCTGACTTCTTCCTCAAAGTTGTAGATATTTTTGTTATGTAAATTTTGAGACTTGAACCGACTGATTTGGATATGTATAGCATGAGTTATAGCCAAAATAGTATAGCATGTCTGTTTGGACATATCTTCTATTTTGTGTAAATATTAGTATTCTGGGAATTATACATACATATTTAGACTTTAATATCTTCACAAAAGTTATATATATTTATGTTATGGATCTATAGAAAGTGGTTTCAAGTTAAAAGGATATTTGTAACTCTAATTATGCCTAAAATACAAAAGTATGTTCATGCTGAAAATCTGCTGACATGAATTACGAATTGTATTTTTAAAACTGGGAATTTTGTGATGAGAATTAGTGTTTAGTGTCTTCATAAAAGTTTTAGATAATTGTGTTATGAGTAATTTAGAACTGGTACCATGCCAAAATTATTTTTGTAGCTCCATAAACATTGAAACTACCAACATATATACGTTTTGATACTTTCTTTTAGATGGTTTAGTATACTGTGTTTATGTGATGTTTCTGTTTGGAATTTGAAATTATGGTCTTCATGAAAGTTGTAGATAATTTTGTTATGGAACTACATAAAGTAGAATTACTTAAAAACGATTTGATTTGCTCATGTTATGGTCGTTTTACTAACGTATATTGCTGTTGTAAAATTCTGAAACTCACCTATAATGGTTATTATGGATGTTAATGATATTTTCCATGTGAGTAATGATTTATTTATGAATCATTAAGGGATTATTAATTATTATGGATGTTATTGAGTATTCTATGAATGCCATACAGTATGTATATCTTTGTGATGAATAAGTATGAATGATTAAATTAATGTATACATGAATGCCATGTGGTTTATTAAATATGTTGTTGAACTGTAAATCCATGATTTTGAGAATTTATATATGTGATGTGTCCCTTGAGGACTTGTGGTTTTCCAAGTGATTATGGAAATATTGATATCATGGTATGTTAAATCGATAAAGAGAATTAAAAGCATTCATGCATCATAAGCATTAGACGCACCATGGAATTTAGGGGTTCTATGATTGCCTACCCTGGTGGGGGGGTTACTCTATGATGAGTTAAAGCCCTATTTTCGCAGGAGCTATGAAGGTGTAGGGATTCATGGTTATGCTAATTCCTACTTGTGTACTTCGGTACTTGAGGGCCATGAAGGTGTAGAGATTCATGGTTATGCTAATTCCTACTTGTGTACTTCGGTACTTGAGGACCATGAAGGTGTAGGGATTCATGGTTATGCTAATTCCTACTTGTGTCTTTATGAGACTTTTTACTACAGTATTCCCACTAAATCAAAATGGATCCAGCATGACATCATTTGACTAAATTAAAGATTATTATATGTAAATGACCTTGTTTGGAATATTCATCATATCATTATGGTTTGTTGATTGTGTTTGTGCAATTTTACTTATTTTATATTTATTCTATATTCTATCTCACTCTTACATTAGTTTTTACAGTGCATGCTACACAGAATGATGAGTGATACAATTAATAAAGCTTTTAAGATTTATTGCTTGGACTTTGGCTTCATTTGAATTTAATGGGTTGTAATAATATTATGTACTATGTACTGTAATCTTCTCTATCGTTTCCGCTATATATAAATGTTTTATGTTTTAATTGTTCACGACTAGTATGCATGATAATATTTCACATTTAACAATTTTTGCATGACCTCAAAATTTAAATCACGAATTTCAAAATGATTCTTTAAACGCGAAAAATTTATTTGGGAAAATTTTTGGACGTCACAGGCACTCTCTAAGGCATAAACATTTTGAAGGGTCCATTAAGGGTTTTTTTTGAACAATACCCATAAATTCTAAGTTGACGATTTGTCATTGAGAAGTGTTAGAGTAAGATATAATATAACTAAAGTTACATGGTATATTCTCTTATTTTTCATTTTTTAAAATTATTTTAATTTATTAATTATCTAAATTTATCATATAATAAATTTATTATTTTATTTAATTTTTTATCTTAAATATTTCATCATATTTTATTTTACATGATGTTTTGATCCAGGATACCGGATATTGGGCCATAATGGATCGTATCTCTCTTAAATGAATACTAGCCTATCATCTCGTAATCATAATGTTATTACTTAAACATGTCTATTTAAATACATCTAATCATGTTTCTTAGTGTCTAAATCTTAACACGGTAGTTGATTTTGGTCTGATATTGGTTTCAATATCGTAAGGTCCATACTGGTAGCTAGGCAATGCATTCAATATCAACATGAGCATCATAGTATCACCCCCACAACACCCTTGCTAATTAGTATATATAATGAACCAATATCAAATAAAGGTCGATGGGCATACCAGAGATATATTGGTTAACACTATAAATATGTTAGGAACATGATAAGTGTTTAGGTTGCATTAGTTTTAGGGTCCATGTAGTCTTAGTTTTAGTTCAATTCATCTTGTTTTCCCCCTAATTTCCATGGTTATTCTTTTATTTCCGCATATGCTACTTTGGTAATTGTATTTTGCAGGAATCTTCATGATATAAGTCTATTTGCAAAAAGAATTGGAAGAATTTGAATGGAATAGTGAAAATTGGAAGAGTTCAAGCTTGTGGAATACTCAAAATTGAAGCAACTCCAACAATTGAAGAGGGATATACTAAAGGAGGCATTTCAGAACCCCAAAACACCCACAAAACGTATGTTTTCCAAGGTTCAGAAAAAACCACTGCCAGTGGAATTTCCCACTGCCAGTGGAATTTCCCACTGGCAGTGGAACACATTGGAAAAGTGGGAAAAATGAGGCAGAAAAACCCACTACAGTGGGAAATTCCACTGGCTGTGGAGTTCATTGCCAAAAAATCCACTGGCCGTGGATTTTTCCACTGTTAGTGGTTTCTGCCCAAATTTTAATTTCCAAACGTTTTGGGTGCCAGGCAGTACGATCCCTTGCTAGTGGATTTTCCCACTACCAGTGTATTTTACACGTTACAGTGGTTACCTTTAGTTTTTGCCTAATTTCAAATCATAAAAAGGAAAAAATGGAGGGGACTCGATACATAGAGACTTTAGGCACTTTTTGGGATAGAAAATTGAGAGCTTTCTCAAGGGATTTCAGAGGAGATTCAAGGACCAACACCAAGGAACATCGGATTGTAGCGTTTTGGGTAAGGATTTAGAAGACAAAAGTGAGAGCTTTTCTTCTATTTTCAGAATACTTATTTTGTATTTGGTTTTTCTCCTATGCTGGGCATTGAATTAATGGCTTGTTGCTTTGTAATTAATTCTATGATGAACTAAACCCCTTCTTTTGGGATTAATGGGGTAATATGCATATGGATTGAATTGACTATTTTTCATCTTCTCCTTTTATGGAATTTATGTTTTCTATTCGATTTCATGAATGCTTAATGCTTCTACGAGAGTAGGTATATTGTTTGAAAGCATGAAATTGAACCTATGGTTTTGAGTTACAAGAGTAAGCGAAACTATTTGAGGGCTAATGGGTTTTTACAAAAAGTAATAGACTTAATTTACAAATTGAACGCGGTTCTTTGGGAATTAGGTACATTAGTAAGGCTTCAAGAAATAGTTGCTAATTACATTAAGAAAATCTACCTTAGAAATTAAATTTCATAATTGGGGAAGTGAATTACATGAAATTTGATACTAGCATATGAACCTTTTTAACTCCTAAGAGTTTTCCTTTGATTGATTCTTAGAAAGCAATTGACTTTTATTCCAAAAGGCTTTAAGTTTTCTGTTTCTGTTTCTAGTTTGAAATAAAGTGAACATTCCTTTAATTGAACTAATTTGTCTGGATAATCAAATCATAATAAACCAGTTCTTGGGCACAATCTCTGTGGAGAATGATAATATTTTATATTACTTCAATAAACCATGCGCTTGCGATTGGCTATCACCCAACTCCTATAAATATCATTTGTTTACTAAAGTTTTAAGGTGCATTCAACAACCCCAATGCTTGAGCTCTAACATCAAATATCATACTAATTTTAACATCACAATGTCTTTGTAGGTGACACCTTTTTTCACCCCACAATGTAAGATATTGATTTGTTGGATGAAGATATGACAAGACCTTGAAATTCTCTCTGAATTCAAAGAGATAATACTAAATTCTTACTAAACTAGTGCAAGAGATAAAACACGTATACTCGGTATCCATATTGGAAGTCTATGCCTTTATACCCAAAAGATTAAAAGTATCTTAAGTTTATCTTATATCTCGATTGGTGTGATTCGGCTACTCATGATCATTTCCTTGTTTCTTTTACTTTTATTAACTTGTAATCACTTTCATTTTTTGAAACTATTTAGCTTATTTTTCCTGGTTAGCCTCTCCAGGGTGAACCTTAAGGTTTGTTGAATTTTGATTTAAGTAAGGCCTTAGGATCCATTTCAAATGTACCTCTTTGGCCAATTTTCCTAAGCTAAACCTTGAGGTCTAACAGAGTCTCATGAATTAGTGATCCAAATTGAAAAGATTCATCTTAAAATTCAATTTGTAGAAAAGACATTTTTTTGGGTAAAAGGTTCAAAGAAAATGCCACACTCAAAAAATAAATGAGAAGTGAATGAAGGTTGATCGTCATAAGTAAATTTGATAAGATCGATATGATCACCATAAGTTTCCTTGATAAGGTCCGATTTGATCATCGTAAGATAATTGCCTTGATGAGATCAACTTAGCTTTTTACTCAAGAACTAAGAGAAAACTCTCACAAAAGAGAAAACTTAGATGTACTCAAAACTCAACTTGATTTTTTCATAGGCTTTAGCAAACTATTGAAGTCCTAATAGAGATAAATTTCCATTAATGCTCGCATTATATTCCATTGACTATTTAACTTCTCTAGTATTAAAAATTGAAATACACTCCTAACTATTATAAGGGTCTAAAATCTCATAAAAAAATTAAAAAGTCACCCAAAGAAAACTATAAGATATTTTAAAAAATATATTTAAAAATAAATAAAAATTTATAAAAAATAAAAATTTATTCATTTTAATAATAATTTGTTCATTTGATTTCATATCATTGCCTTCCTCTTTAGAATGATTCACCTTCGAATCATCATTTTGCTTTAGTTGCAACATAAGTCCTCCCTGGTCAAGATTAACCTCTTGAAACCACTATTTACTTGAATTTCTCTAGTATAGTCAATCAAATTTTAAAATATTGAATCTTCAAAAAAGAGATCATAATCACTCTTGGGCTCTTTTGGAGATTAACTTCTCAAGATAAATGATAGTTCAAACTTATAAGAGTTTTAGTAACTTTTTCTGCATTAGAGTCATTTCAATACTTGGATAGAAATTATTAGGATATGTAAATTTTAAGACTAAGGAAGTGACAACATTTTTTATCTTATTTTTTCTTTCCTTTTCTTCCTTAGTCATAACTTTTAATTATCTCTCATTCTGATTTTTACTCATATGTTCTTTTTTTCTCAATATCTTTTTCTTCTATTGCTTCTTCATTTTCTCTAATAATAACACTGAATATTTATAACACTATTCATAGTGCAAAGGAAAAGTTGCGTCGTGGTTATGAATCACTACCTTGAAAGTAAAATTTTAGTGGATCTTTAATGCAATGAAAGTTGGCACTACTCCCAAGAGTTTACACAGCCACACACAGGGGTCTAAGGAATTAGTGCACTTAGACCCCTGTGTATTGGAAACTCCATAATATTTCCCAAAAATGAGAGAAGGAAGAAAAGGAAGATGAGCAAAATGCTTACTCAAAAGCATGTCTGACAATGCTAGTTGAGGGTCCTTTATAAGCTTAAATGGGATCAAAATAGGTAAGAAAGACATTAATGACATTATGTTTTAGGGTAATAGAACTGTAACCATTATTGTCATTTTACTTTGTCTCGTAACCAAAAAACAAGAAAAGTCACAAAAAGAATGATCTCGTGACAAAAGGTTCTCTTTATGATCTTATGACCCAACTTGGCCTAGACCAGCCCGACAACACACATGCATAATAAGGCTGATTAACGATCTCATTCACTAGTCTTTTATCCAAAATACCAATGGGGGTTGACTAAAATATATAAATTCCTATTCAAGAAGGTGGGTTATCAATGTGGGACTCAAAACCAAGGAATGCCAAAAGCCAAAACCATTATTCCAACAGTAACTCTTCAATTTATTTTTCCTTTTATTGTCTCTCATCTTCCTCCCCATTTTCCCTTTTCTTAATTTTTTTGTCTCCTTGTCATTTTTCAACATCTCCTTAAAAATTCCCCGAATCTCACTTTTTATCCTCTCAAATTTTTCCTACTTAATTTCCTTTCCTTTTTCTCTCTTTTCCTTTATTCTTCATTCTAAGTAAGATTTGGTATCACATAAGAAAATGGTACCACAATCTTATCCCTTTTCAATTTTTTTACTCTATACATTTTTCTTTTCTTCTCAAGTCTCAAATGAAATCTATCAATTCTCTCATAAACTTCCCTAAAAAACTTACCACTTTTAATGACAATGGCATTACAATGCTCTTTAGGGTTGGCCTTTAGTTGAATAAGTGATTTGGTGACCTATTGCTCAACAACTTGCTTAGCTAGTTGGTCAAGTTGAATCTCAAGGTTCTTGATGGGGGCATCAATGTTTTTCTGATTAGTCATCACTTGACCCGTGAACTAGGTAAGCATATCCTCCAACCTTGTGATTCAATCTGGTGGTTGTTTTTGCTAAAACTGTTATTGTTGAGGTTGGTACTGGAGTTATAGTCTGTTTGATGGGCTAGCTCCTTGGTTATTCCACTCTTGTGGCTCTATTTGATTGCCTACATAGTTAACTTGTTCAAGGGAGGAAACTTGAGCCACTTGGAGCATTAAGGCTTCTATTTATCGAATGAGAATCTTGTTTTGGGCTAAAATAACATTATTGGTGCTTATTTCCAAGATTCCTACCTTCTTTTAAATCAAAGCCCTGTCACTTCTATGTTAATGATCACTGGCTACCATGGCTTTTAAAATAACAATGGATTCCCTCCACAGTCTTGCCTATGATGGAACCACTAACGGAGGCATCTAGGAGGGATTTAGTTTGCCTTTTCAAATTGTTAGAAGTATGTAAGAAGAGCCTATATGGTTAGTACATACCACTTTGTTTGAATTAAAACATTTTTTAAATAATTTAATAACCCTTATTAGTCCTTGGAATAATATGTCAATATAAAAATTATTCCTAAATTATCCTTAGTCAAGTATTAATATGCAAATATATAAATACCCTGAGACTAGTGTATGCATATATTGATGATCTAATCTTACAAACCATAAATATGGAGGATGTTAAGTCTTTACTCAAGGGTACACATTAAGAGTAATAGTGTACTGGATAAATCCACCATGAGAATGTTGCATGGATCATTATATGAATGTCATAACGGTTCTTAATGTAATAATAGTATATGTAGTCCTTTGACCTAAAATTACTATGATTCCTACATGAGGAGTTTGTTATTTTAATATAATCAAACATCTTCTATAACAGGGTGACCATAAAAGTTGATTAGGTAGTGAACAAATCATGCAACAAAGTGATATTTATGGGTTATTTGATAGAGTGAGACTAAAGAATGCATGGCCATGCTAAAGAGAATAAATATTGAATATTTATTCAAGTAAAGTTTACTTTGGTATCAAGTAAAATGAATTGGGTCATACAAGGACGATGACCATGCCTTGGGTCTAATTAAATATCGTGACAAAATGAATAAACATATAAAGTTTATCATTTATCAATTATATCAATCTAATATAAATTTATATTTGGATACTGATGTATTGCTACATGTAGGTCATCATATTATATTAAATATATATTTAATATAAACAAAATATATTTCCTATAGGGTCATATGCATAGAGTAAACCCATTAGAGAGTTTTATTATTTCAGTTAGAATGAAAATGGCTATTGAGCATATCATGTTCTATTTATAATGCTTAGGTCTGGCCTAATGAGCATTCTTAGTGAATGCACTCTTTACTCATTTTAAATGAGTTGGCTCAATAGTTTTAATTTTAGTTAAAAACTATCTTTTAAGGACTTACTTTATGTGTTTGACCTTATAGGAAATATATTTGGTTTAAATTAAATATAAACATTTTGTATGTAATATAATATAATGAACGACATCTAACAATACATCATTATCTAAATATAAATATCAAAATAACCTACAAGTGATAAACTTTATATGTTTGGTCCCTTTGTCAAGATATCTAATTGGGTCTAAGACATTATTGTCATCCTCCTTATATGACCCAATTCATTTTATTTGATACTGAAGTAGACCTTTCTTGAATAAATATCTAATATTTAATTTCTTTATATGACCATGCATTTTCTTAAGTCCCACTCCATCAAGTGGTGCATAGATTATCACTCTTGTCACATAGGAAAGAAAAATCCTATCTACATCACTCATATCCCTCTGCATGATTTGTTCACTGCCTGACTACATTTATGATCACCTTGTTAGAGATGAGATTTGATTGTATTAAAACAAAAAACTCCTCATATAGGAATCGTAGTGACTTCAGGTTGAAGGGCTACATATACCATTATCACATTAAGAACCTTTTATAACAAACATATAACAATTCATGGAACGTTCTCATGATGGATCCGTCCAATACACTATTACTCTTAATGTGTACCTTGTGAAGACTTGATGTCGTCTATATCTATGATATATGAGATTATATAATTAGTATACTCATACACTAGTCTTAATGTATTTATATGTCTCTATATAAATACTTGTCTAGGGATAATTTAGAAATAGTTTTCATATTGACCCATTATTCCAGGGACTAATAAAGGTTGTTAAACCATTTAATAGAAATGCCTTATTCAAAGTAATGTGTCCTATATAAGCTCTTTGTGCATATTTACCAAAATCTCCCACTTACACTAAGAGGCGATGAGGTTTACACCTAATAACTACGATGGCCTCATGCTTCTGCTGCGCAAGAAGTTTTACTAATGGGTTCCCAACAGTTTTTTTTATTGGTATGCACATTGCATACTTTTATATCTTTCAAAGATGAAACTATCTAACTATATGCTTGGATTGATTCATTTTCTTATGTTGTTCTATGGTTCCATTGTCATCATAGTGGAAACTTATAGGTACAAAATATTTGGAATAATTTTAATTCTTAAAATGTAAATCAACTCCTTTTGTAATTTAACATAACAAGATATTTAACAAACGATTATTTCTTGCATTGAACATTTCAAGCATACATCACGACCATCTTAACAATATATATATATATATATATATATATATATATATATATCAATTACAATCTTAAGCCATTCAAATTAATTAGAAGGTTGGCATCGGTGTAACCTTTACAACGAGCTCATCTCCCACTCGTCAGGATCGTATCCTTAGTCTTTCTTAAATGCGTAAGGATATTCTTGACTATAGAATGAGAATATTATTTCTATTAAGAAACATGTCTTAACATACAATATTAGAACTTAGAGCTGGTAAAATGGGCAGACCCGTATGGGTTGGCCCGAGCCCGCCTGTAAAAATATAGTGCGTGGGCCTAAAAAAATTCAAAATTAATAAGCGAAAAAGTTTGATACTAAAAAAACCCAAAAAATAGGTCGAGTGAGGGTCGCTGGCGGCCTTAGTATTTTTTTGAAAAAAATAAAAAGCCTATTCAAATCTTCAATTTACAAAATCACACACACTTATTGTATTAACCAACAATATATAAAGTATATGTACCTGAGAAAAGTCCTTCGGCATATCAAATCCATAACAAGCCTCATGTAGTGGAGATTTCTTCATCATAAATAAATTTGTTGAGTATGTAGAACTTAAATTCAAACCTGACAAGTACTAAGTAATGGGCATTTTGTATTTTAATAGAAAACAAATATTTATGAAACATAGTTTTAAAATTTTTTATAGATTTAATTTTTTTGGGATAGATTTTTAATTTTTTATAAATTTATTTTTTAACATTTTTTAAAACGGGCTGCCTGATCAAGCCTGTAGCCCGTTGAGAGCTGGACTAGGGCCTTTAATTTCAATGCCTGAATTTTTATGGGCTTTTTATGGTCTAACCCTAAGTTACCCGCTGCCCGCCCGGATTGCCATCTAGATTAGAATTATAACTGTGTAGTTACTAACCTTCTTGTAGTCACAAGATTCATCTTTATTGTTTAATGAAGATTCCAGTTTTTGGAAGCTTGCTTTACTCCATAAATGGAACATTTGTAGTTCACACACCTTCCTAGATGCTCCAAGCATCAAAGGCCTTTACGTTGTGTTATGTATACATCCTCAAAACAGTTTCCATCTTAACATCTATCTACCATGATAGTTCGGAGAACAGACTTAGAAAAGGGGGGTTGAATAAGTCTGTTCACTTTTTCAAACAAAAAAATGATATTCAAGCGTAACAACATTTTGCACTACGAACCAAACTTTTGCTTATGTGGAGAGCATGATACTTTGGTTGAGCGAGTGTAATTTACCAGAATTTTACTATCAAAGATATTAATAATAATGCACTAGACTTTGATAGTTAAAGAGTCAGTGAAAAAGAGATAATACACAAGCAATTTATACTGGTTCACCTCTAACTCAGAGACTACATCCAGTACCTTCAAATCTAAAGGATTTTCACTATGTAAAAATCATTTACATCAGATGTTGAGTATTATTGACTCCAGCCACTCATGGCTTAAGCACAACCTTTGCTTCTGAGTATTCTTGAATCCAACCACTCCTGGCTTGAGCACAACTCATGCTCAAAGTATTCTTGACTCCAACCACTCCTGGATTATGCACAACCCGTGCTTCAACACACCAGACCCCTCTATATTCCTAAGTATTATTTTACAGCACCTACTCCTGGGACAGACCCAAGTATTCTTTCACAAGCCACTCCTGGCTCAAACCTCGAGTATTCTTTCAAAAGCCTCTCTAGGCTAATAGTGTTTCCCATACTAACAGAGTCTGACAACACACTAGACCTGTACTACCAGAGGATTAGAAGAATTATCATAAGTTGAATGAATAAGCCCTCTAACTTAGCTGAGCTAAGTGATCAACTACATGAGTTAGTTTGTAAGGAAAAAAAAGACTTATTCATTCAGTAGACTCGGTACTTGTGTAATATGAAACAAGAATACGAGATGTACTAAGCCTGAAAGCATGACCAGAGATGATATGCTCTTTGAAGAGCAAAGAGATATGAGTTGGTGGCATATCTTTGGTTGCTATGGCTTTTGGGAGAGAGGAAATGCACAAAGCGAGCTTTCTTTTTCTTCATGGTAATTCTTCTTAGTCTAATTTCTTCACCTTGAGCAGATTGCCATTTTATTCTTTTTCTTGGGCTTTTATATATGAACATCTGCTGCCAATTCATACTTTTCTCTTTCCATTCACACTTTTCTTAGTGTGTTTTGCCCTTCTTCCTTTTCTTCAACAAGCTCTCCCACCTCCTCTATTTTTTATTTTTTTGTGTTCTCTATGTTTTTGCTCCTACTTAAGTCTGTTTCTACTCTCTTACCCTATCTTCTTTTGAAGAGATTGGTTCTATTTATAGATGATTTTTCCAAGGACCCCAAGGAGAGAATAACTGATATAAGTCCGTTGGGAGAAGATATACCCAGGGAAAAGGATGTTGCAAATGGACAAGGTTTTTTTTGTTAGAGATAGATGTTATGAGCATGTAATTATAGGATAGAAAGCTTTAAGATGTGTGCAAACATATGTAGGATAGAGGTAGCGAAAATTTCATGAAAAGAGGAAGCTTTTATTCAGAGAATCTCTGAATTTATAAGGCACGGGTGAAAGACTTGATTCTGTTAGAATACCATTCTTCTTTTTGTGGATCTTTGCTTAAACGTGCTGATGAGGATGTTTTCTAACCGTTGAGATTCTTTGAGCCAGACTTGTATAGGAGCTTTCTTCAAAGAGGATTCTAGGTCCGGTGATTCATAGGATGTTGATGATGAGACAATTTTAAGTCGCAAGTTATTCAGATGCTTTTACAGGGTCTGAGAGCTTTGTGACACATGTGAAAAACAAGATATGATGTTCAGACTTTGAGGTATGAGATAAACTTTTCTAAACTAAGTTTGGTAAAACATTTAGATGCAAAGATCTTTCTCTTTGAAGGCGAATTTCTAGATTCGAGACTTTTCTTATTTTGGATCGAAGAGTTTTTGTTGAGACCAGACTTTAAAGATTCTTCCAAACTTTTGACACATGCTCCTCCTTTCTTTTATAACAAAAGCTCTATGTTTTCCTGAAACACTTAAACACACATATCAAATAATAACATGATATGACTTTATTTAAATTAGAATACATAATGTTAGTTATCAAAAAATCTTAAAAGAGTACTTAGTCTTCCTGACTCTAACATACCATATCTCATAATGGTGGTGTCCTGAGACAACAAGCAAGATTTAAATGGTTTTTAAGCTAGTTGAGTTTTATCAATCTTGCTTCTAAAGGTACTTTTATTCATCCATGTTTAGTTTTTTTTTTTGAAAATCCACTTGCATTCTATAGGTTTTACCCTTCAGGTGCAGCAACCAAGGTCCATACCTTGTTAGTGTACATAGAGCCCACTTTAGATCCGATGGTCTCATGCCATGTCTTAGAATCTAAACTTGTATAGGCTTTTCATGAGAAGCTTGGTCACTTAGCAATATGTCTCATTCTTGATTCAGAAGATACCCATATCTTTTAGATTTGATGACATATCTTAAAGAATTCTTGGTTTGTAGTTGGAAAAATGAAGTTATGAAAATGGAAAAATCTAAAGGTTAATATTGATCCTTCACACCGTTCGAGACAGTCAAAACTCCGTTTAACCATCAGATTAATTTTTCCCTTCAACTCAATGAAGTTTCGTTCATTGGAACTCCCAACCAAACAACCTCTTATCTGATCATGTGTAAGTCTTGTGCTACTGAAGCTAATGATGTCATAACACTTTGTGATTTTTGCTCCAGGTTCACCCTTGGCTTTTGAATGTTTTGTAATACTTGAATTTCTTCAAGTTTTACTTCCCCCACTGATTCTTTTAGAGAGGCACTCTATTTCAAGAACATAACATTTTAAGCAACAAACCTCTTATTCCTATATGGATTAGAGAAATGATAACCTTTAACTTTCTTTGGGTATCTTACAGAAGACATTTATCTAATTTTGATATGACCTTGTCAGAGTTAGATGATTCATAGAAGATCATAATTTCAAATCATTATTATAGACATACTAGGTCTCTTCCTAGTCTATATCATATATGTTTTATTTGAGAAAACCTAAGATTGGACATGGTTAAATGTGAAAAATTTATGTCTTAAATGTGAAAAAGTTTATGTTGATAAGGTTTGACGTTGAACAAGTTATGGATGTTTGATAGTAATCAATAATTGAGTTGTGTCCAATAAAGTTTGACTTCTACTTATGGAGATGTTGTTATGGCATTCTATGAGGAATAAATTAAGAGGTAATCTTTCACTCTCTTGAAGAGTTATCAAACCTGTAGCTCACATTATTTGCTATCTTGATCTAATTGAAAGCTTTGATTCTCTTGTGGATTTGGTTTTTTACTTCATTATGAATTCTTTGAACTTTTCAAAGGCTTTCTAAATCGTGTTACATAAATCCATATTCACTGAACTTTTCAGTTAGTGTGACGAAGTATTAAGAAAGTATCTAGTTATTGTTCTTGTGAGCCTATATACATCATTATGTATTGGACTAAAGATTACTCACCTTTCACTTTTTAATGAATGAAGTCTCAATTATCTTCCCAGTAAATAAGATTTATATGTCTTAATTGATTCAAAAATCAAAAGAGTCCAGATAACCATATTAATGGTATCTAGAAATGTGTTTCTTATTCATTTTCCCTAGGAAAAATTATCATGTAAGTAAGGTTCAAAATTACTTATTTTAACCTATTTTGGTAGTTATGTTATAGATGGGTGTTCCGAGATTTAAGATGTAAAATTTAATACTTAATTATGCATCAACATTCTCTTAAAGAAATAAAGTTATTTTATAAAAAGAAAACATTTCTTGTCCAACAAGAAATAGTCTGCACAATGTCTAATTTACTAACTAGCCTAATAGGTGAAGGTCCTATTTGTAATGTTGTAATTTTGCTCTACTTTACACATAGATTTCATTCCCCTTAGTTAACGATCTACTTCTTTGATCTTTCAAATAATGTTAGATTTGTATCTACTATCTGATACTAATGCTAGTGAAGTAGACAAAACTTGACTTCTATAACATGACATTATCACAATGTGGGTTTCGATGCGACACATAGTGATCCTGAAGAACTTATATAGGTTAAATGTTTGAAAATATAGAGTCACCGTAAAATTTTTGTTTTATTTTTAAAAAGGTAAAATATTGGGAAAAACCTTTTAAAGTTGAGTTTGGGAGTTGATTACAAATAGGGAAATATTAACACCCCTATTTGCCTATTTTAAAGAATGGTACCTTGAATTAAATCTTGTAATTTAATGATAATTTTGAAATTGACCCAACAAGCAAATGAAAATGGAAAAAATTATTTAAAGGAAAAGTGGGTCCGACAAGAATTGATCTTGTTCCAATGTATTCTCGGGCACACTGAGAAATCAGGTAACATAGTTCTTGGATAGGATTTGGAAAATTTTGATTTTTATATTTTTGAGAAAAATGATTAAAATATTTTGTATTTTTTATATTTAAAAAATAGAATATCATGCCAAATAATACAAGATAGAGTAATCTATACACTTATTCTTCTTTTATAATTTTATAGTATCGGTACAAATGAAGTATATCATACGATATGACTATAAAATTATTACATGGGTTTTTTATAAAATTTGTTTATTGTTATTTTTTTAAAAAAAGAGACTTTATGTCAAAGAAAAGTACGAGATAGAGTAATTTATACACTTACTTTCCTTCATAATTTTGTAGCATTGGTGTCGATCAAGCACATCATATGACACAACTATGCAATAATTGTATAATTTATTTGATAAAATGTATTTATTTTTAAATATATCTTTTAAAAAGCTCAATACTAAAGAAAAGTATAAGATAAAGTAATCCATATGCTTATGTTCCTTCATAATTTCATCACATTAGTGCCGATTAGAGCTGGCAAAATGGGCTGGCTTGCATTGGGCTGGCCCGAACCCTCCTATAAAAATGTAGTGCGCGAGCTTAAAATAAAAAATTAAAATCAATACATGAAAAAAAAGCCCGACCCCGCGGGCGGCCCAATTATTTTTAAAAAATAAAAATAATAATTTTTAGTTAGGTTAGGTGCTTGCTTTTGTGACTTTTATTATGGACTTTTATGAAATACATTATTCAACTTTGTGCATTTTGTTTTCTTCCATAATGTTTTCTTTGATTGATTTTGTACATTTTATTAATAAGCATTGTGAACACCTCTTTCGGTCCGGCCCAAATTGTTATGACACCGGACCCATCCTTGAAGTTGGAAACACCGGACAAGGCCTAAGTTAACACCGCACCGCGACTCCGCCCTCATATACTTCGAAGAAGGTGTGGAACTCCGTCTCTTCATACACCGCCCCGTGTAGCACTCCGCCCTCCTCACACAACGTTCCACAGGCGATGTTAGCTAACATCAACTCCGCCCATGAGTCCTCATCACTCCGCCAACCGCCCTCATTTGCACTCCGCCCTCATATACTTCCCAGATGATGTGGAACCCCGCCTCTTCACACACCGCCCCATAAACGGTGTGGCACTCCGCCCTCCTCACACAACGTTCCACAGGCGGTGTTAGCTAACATCCACTCCGCCCAAACGCTCTCACCTCAAAACTCCGCCCAACATCCTCACCTCAGGAGTCCCTTAATGGCCGATGTCGCGGATTTGACAACAAAAGACGAAGCGAGTCCGGCCTAAGTAAGACGATCTCATGGGCTGACCGAGGTCAAAATAGGCACACCGGCTGGTAGTAGATCCGGACCAGGAAGGAGAACACCGGCCCCTATGATTACATTGAAAAATTCAGCCGGTGTGAATACACAGGCAATGATTCTTAAGGCCCCACATCGGATCAGTGGAGACTGTCCAACCAATGGCTTTGCTAACCGGTGTCACAAATTTGACAATGGAGAGGCGAGGTCGGAAGATTATGCGCAATGACCTGGAATCGCACTCCCTAGAAAGTGGCAGACAGGGGGGGCGAAGGTGGACAATTAAAAAAATCCCACTGAAAACCCTGCTCCCCACCAATGGTAATGGCCAGAGCTGCACACCACTACATGGATGGGTGAGTGGGTTTCTGGTTGTCCCAAAACCCTCAGCCCATGACTCAAAGGCCCTATAAATGCCCCAACCAAGGAAGCTCAAGGGGTTAGCCTTCAGATTCTCCCTCTACGCGAGAAAGCTCTGGAAATTCTTTCAAATCCCTCAAAGTTCTTAACTAATCTCTTCACTCGAAACCAGTGATTGGCCTTAGTCACTAGAAAGGATCCCTTAGTTCGAAAAGTTTTTTTGAGCTTTTCTCACTAACACAAAGTCACTGCTCTCACACCGTCCGTATCCCGAACGTACCTCGTCACCACAGAGCTGATTCCACTCCAACTCCCATACATTGTCAATCCTTGTCACTGCTCAACAGCGTTCACTCCGGATCAACTTCCCACAATACCGGTCGCGACCTTCGGATCTCCAGTTCGGGTCCAACTCCGGTCCATTGTCCCTGCCAGCGTACGGGTTCGAAATCAGTCCGACACCGTCACTGTGCTCAACCTCTCACGTCGGTTCATAGCTCGTCACACCGGTTCCACTCCTTTCCTTATTCCTTTGCTTCCTGTTTCCCTCTTTTTTTTATTTTTCTGTGAGTTTGCTGTTTGTTGATTGTAGCTAGTCTGCGTACCATTAGTTGGTTCTATTAGCATCTTTATTCTTTTCCATAATAAGTTGACATAATAAAAAAACAGTTTTGTAAAAAACAGTGTCGTACGGGAGCACTCCTGTCTACACAACCCTCTTAGGATTCGTGCACGTGCGAAGAACTTCGCCTTGTATAGATCCTTCTCTTTAATGATATCCACCAATATCTTTCAGATTCCTTCATAAAAATAGCAACATCCAGAACTACGTAACCCTGATTTCTTGATAATTCAAGAATACGTAGGAGCAGGACTTTAACTCCTGTCGGGCCCATCTCTCTTATTTCTTTTTTGTTGTTGATTTACTGCTTTACTTTTTATATTTCTTTCATAAACGTCCCTTTTTGGTCACTTCCATGAAAATCAATTTAGACGTGACGTCTTGTTGGTTTCCCCATAGTTTTTGCCCAAGTCTCGCCATAATTTCATAGGGGAGGGATACTTAGGACAAGACGTCCCGCTTATCCCTTTCCTATCCCTATCCTTTTATCCGAGGATGTTTAATTTAGACGTGACGTCTTATTGGCATTCTCTCACCCCCCTCTGTCTCATATCGAAGTCGAGCTTAATCCGGACAAAACGTCCTCATTAACCTCGCTTTGACATACTATGTCCGTACAATTCTTTACTCCACTCTATCATTTTCAAAATAAAAGGGAAGAAATCATGTTTTATTTAAGGCTATTTATGTTGTGCTTTCAATCTTGGTACTGTCTTTGACAGGCGATGTAGGGTGCTAATACCTTCCCTACTCGTAACCGACTCCCGAACTCGGATTTCAATTTCTTACCAGTGCCTTCCTTAAACTTAGTTTTTTTTTCCAATGTTTTTCCTGTGGATAAAAACGTTGGTGGCGACTCCCGGTTTCATTTTCTCTCTCTCTCGTTCGCTGCGCCGTCGCGATCCAGGTTGCGACAGATGGCGACTCCGCTGGGGAAAGTGAAGAGAGTCAGGCCAGTTTGATTGAAAGCGCATGTTCTTTTTATATAGCCTTTGTTATCTCGGATTTCTTCCCATTGTCTTATTTTCTATTGATTGATGTGAATGTTTGTTCTTGTTTTAATCGTCTTGTTATTTGTTTCGTTGTCTTTGTTTTGCATGTTTATTGAACCCTAGGGTAGGAGACCATGTTACTTTTCCGCAAACATTGAACCCTAGGGTAGACCACTTTGTATATTTGCTCTGTGTTTGTTCTTTGTGCAGAATGGGTAATGTATAAGGTATGGACTGCCCTTCCACACACTACACTCACAATTATTTGCACACACCTATGAGTGGCGCCCTATGCCCGGGCCCCAAATGAAGCTTAAGTTAGGAGAGGTTGGTAACGGAATCGTATGGGATGAACTTCCTATCCGGTGTTCGTGAGAACCTCGACCAGAGTTCGACCTCTCATGATATACGCACCTAGTGAACTCCTCACTGTTTGCGTCCCTGTCATGATTAGGATCTTGGCTCTGGTGACCTTCTAGATGTCTAGAATAAGCCACCTGGTGTGAAGAGCCACTTTTAGACAAGCCATAGGGCCTAGAAAAGACTTCCAACAAAACCCGACCTAGGCCACGAAAGGGCAAACTTTACTTTACCTTACGTCATTTTGCTTTCTTTTTTTTTTAAAAAAAAAGGGAGTGAATTACCTATTACCCGCAGGTGTTTAGTTTTCGAAATAATAGCTCATTTTGAAACACGTAATATTCTTTGGGTGAATAGGTAATCCACTTCTGGTCGTGTACCCCTGAGTCCTGAGTCATAGATTTTTCTAATCGTCAAAAAAAAAAACAAAAAATATATACAACTGTATTTCCACTCCAACAGGGGCGTCAATGACGATTAGAAATAATTATGACTATTGCGGCTGGGATCCTTGGTATTCGCTGTTTTCCCAAAAAAAATCTGCTTTATGTTAAATCAATGGGGAAATACCGGTTCCAAAAACATGACAACAACTAATTTCTTTTCCTTATCCTCATTTTCGTGAGAAGTTATTCAGAATTCAACGAATACCCTTCGAGTATCTATGGGAGCTAACATGGGATTGAACCCGAGAAATAAGGGATGTAATTGCCCAAAGAAAATGTTTGAGCTTGAGGCTCCCGCCTCGGGGTGAAAAATTTCTTCTGTCCTCATAACTATCCCATATTAGTTTCCATGTTTACTATACCTAGTATTTTCGAACGATCAGTTCAAAGGAATGGTGAAAGGATGTTTGTCAAAGTCTGTGATTGCTTCCCACGATATCCTCTTTCCTTCTGTTTCCACCTGGCATTCCTTTTTCTTCTTTCAACGACACCGAACGACACCTTTGTTAGACTTTCAAAGGAGACTCATGGCTGAAAGAGAGCAAGAAATTGAAAACCTCAGAAACGAAGTTAACCAGCTAAGGAAGCAAATGGTGGAGATGGCCAGACTTCCAGAGAAGAAGATCATGGAAGAGGAACCCTCTACGGGTGTCAAGAATGGTCAACGTTTGCCAACCACCCCACTCCACTTTCCTGGATTGATAAAGGACCAAATTTCCCCGTTCCATAATCAACAAGAGGATCATGATTTACAAATGATGAATCCCCATATTTCACAGACCTCCCGGTCGCCTGGGGCTCCTATCACGAGAATGTCTGCATCGGGAGATAAGGGGAAAAGAAAAAGGGATGCTAATTCCACTGCCCGTAACCAAAAAAGGACCCAACCCAGATCAGTAACACATACTCCCTTTCAACCTGCCAATCTCCCTGCACCTTACATGGCCACCACCACCCCTAACCAGGGCTCTAATTTTTTCCCATTTCAACTCTACTTTCGTCCGAATATTCCTCAAATACCTTCCTATTCTCATTTGCCTGCTATTAGGTCTACCCTTCCACAACCCTATCATCCCCCACTAGTACAAACTCAGCCACTTAATCCGGACCAAAGCACAATAAAACCTGCTAGTAGTCGAGCACCGGTCCGGTTCGACCCCATTCCTATAACCTACACAGAACTTCTACCTCACCTTTTTCGTAATTTCCTTGCAGTACCCTGCCCACTGAAACCAGTGGATCCTCCTTACCCCAAAGGCTATAATCCCAATGCCCGATGTGAATACCATGCTGGAGCCCCGGGGCACTCTACTGAGGACTGTCATACCTTGAAACTCAAAGTGAGGGATTTGATTAAAGCTAAGTGGCTAGATTTCCAAGAAGGGAGTCCCAATATAATTATAAACCCCAGGTCCAACCATGAGACCTCTGGGGTCAGTGTGATAAAGAGGGACTAGGGGTGTAAAGAGGATGCATGCGAGATTTTGTGAATCACACGCCAACTGGAGAGGTTCATGACCAAGAGACCACTTAGTTCCTTATGACTTTAAGCTTCTGTTTCAACCCAAACGCTATGCCTAAGGCTTTGGGATATTGTTATGTAATAAGGGCAAAAACATGTTTTATCATCTTAAGTTTCTCTCAATAAATATGTGTCAAATTTCAAAATGCCTTTTCTTGCTTTCCTTATTGCCACCATGAATCCTTTTCCCTTTTATCTACTTCTTTTTCTCATTTTACCATGAAAAAAAAAAAACCAAAAATACAGGGCTAAAATGATCCTTTTGAGAACAATGAGATCATGATTCCATTTCATAACTTTGACCACCCAGTTGATTACGCTGACGAAAGGGGTAGCAAAAAGGAAAGTTCCTTGGCCGAATTGTGTAGGATGTTTGGATAAGAGTCACCTAGTTCTACCCAAAGGCAAGGTCAATACACAGAATGAAGAAGATTCACAAACAACAGAAGACGTTGCAAGCTCAAAACGAAGATAGTGCCAGATTCCATAAATGGCGTGTCTACCCTTCAAAGAAACGGTAGCATTGATCAACGGGGATGGTCAAGAAATACTCTCAAAAAAAAAAAACAACAAAATGCTATAAAAAAAAAAGGGTCAAGGTTGGTGCCCTACGCATATACCAATCAGGGCGAGCCGATTCATAGGTCAAATTACCACTTTTCCATATGGGGGCATAAATGTTATCAAGCTAAGAGCACGACAGAAATAACGTTTCATCTGTGTCGTAATCAGCACCCCAACTTTAAGGGATGCATCAGCGTAACCATTGGATTGGTTTACTGTGATGCCATTAATATCATATTTCTTTACCACGTTGGTTAGGAGATAAAATGGCTAGACCCTAACAAAGGTACCAAAGGGGTCATTCAAAAAAAAAACGAAAAAAAAAGCAAAAAAATAACAAAAAATAGGTGAAAAAAAAAAGAACAAGGGAATAAGGGCTCAAAACGAGCCCCCTCATTGATACCGAAAAGGGCACGCCTTTGTTTCCTTGGATACATGGTGTTAGGGGCAAATTTTCCTATCTGAAATAACATTTATTCCCCCACAGGATAAGACCAAATTGAGAAAGATCAAATAAGCTCATTGGCAATCAGCTTAAACCTTTGTTGTGAGGGACACAACCTTAAAAAAAAAAAAAAAAAAAAAAAGGAGAGTAAAGCGAAAACCAAAAGACGTCACAGGGAGAGAGAAGCTCGCTAGGCTGAAAGCCTGGAAGGGCAGCCTAGGCAAAAGTTAGAGTAACCGGATAAGCTAAAAACCTGAATAAGCGGCTCGGGCAATCAATTGGGATCAAAATTTTGACCAAGTAATCGTAGTCCGACTACCTTTTCAGAAGCAGAGTCAACTGGTGAATTCAGAGTCATGATGTGGGATTAAGATATGCTTTGTTCTCAACTGGAAAATCTGTAAAATAATTCCTACTTTACCCCAATTACCAATATTTTCCATACGTCTCCACTTGCTTCCACACTTACCCAACTTGTAGATACAATCTCACCTATTTTGACACGTATTTATTGTGATTTTCCATGATTTGATAAGACATATGTTTTCCCTTAACATATAAAAAATGAGAAGGTGATGAAAATTTAAAGTCATGAGGATAAGAAGTTCCTGTTACTTGATCTCGCCTCAATCAATCATTATGAAGACTGGGCCTGACACGTTTCCAGAGCTAGGATTGTTTCATCTGCTCTGTTTCAGTCATGAGTCACTTCGAATCTCTAAGGATTGTGTTTTTACGGTAAGTTCAAGTTCCAATCTGTTTCTTGCAGGATGTTGTAGTAAGTAGATGTGTCAAGTTTCCACCGCCAAAACCGGCACTGTCCAGGTGTATGTCCATCAGTCTTTAAAGCCCACTCTTGCCTTCACTCATTAAAGTAGGTCATCCTCGAGTTTTTTCTCATAACCCACCGAAATCATTGGACAAAACACCCTTCTATGGCCAAACATGACACCTTTCTGAGTTTCCATTTTGCTTTGAGATTTCCATAAAATCCATCAATACCTTGTAGTCGAAACTGACGTCTTCTCAAGTTTTTTTCATGAGGCATGTTAAGGGTCATACCTCCAAGAAATCAACTTGGTATATTCTAGGACCTGGTTAATTTGGACAGAAAGCCTTATTAACCTCAAATCTTTTCAGCCAAAGGCCAGTTTCCCCCGAAGTCCTCCTAATTTTCCCGAACTGGGGCATCTCCCCACGTTTCTATTCTCTTTCTGTCAAAGAGAAGCACCCCTAATTCCTTCAGGTAAATTTTTCAAACATGGGCATCACCCTGAACTCCCAAGCAACCCAAAACTGGGGCATTCCCCAGATTTCTCTTCTCTAGTGGACCCACTATCATCTCTAGAAGGAAAACAGACTGAGGATTCCTCCTGAAAAAACCACCAAATGGACTCAAAAAAAAGGGGAGTTATCTTTCTGACAGAACCGCAAGAGATCAAAGGCCATACCTTCCTTCCCCAAGAGGAAAACACTTTCCCCAGTGGAGTTACCCTCATTAAAATGTCCCAAGTTGGGACATCCATCAGATTTTTCTCCTCCGACAGGCCTGCCATGCATTCCCCAATGGAACCATAATCGCCAAAGTTGGCACCTTTTAATGTTTTCTTCTCCCATCGCCTAAGCAGACACCTTTAAAGTCTCCCACTCAACTCCAAAATCAGCACCTCTCAAATTCTCATCCCTAGTAAAATCAATCGCCAAAGTTGGCGCTTCTCAAGATCTCTTCCCCAAATGAATCCCAAACTTTACATTCTCAATCAAAGAGCAGTATCTTGAATCACCCAAATTCTTCCCCAATGGAACTACACTTTCTTCAAAACATCTCAAACTGGGGCATCTCCCCAGATTTCTTCTGTTCCAGTCAAGGGGCAATTCCCCAAGAACCTCCAATCATATCAAACTGGGGCATCACCCTATGTTTCTCCTTTCTCAATCGAGGAGACGATTCCCCATGTTCCTCCTCTTACCGTCAAGGGGACGATTCCCTGAGGTTCTCTAAAATCATGTCAAACCGGGGCATCTCCCTATGTTGCTCCGTTCGCAATCAAGGGGGTGAGTCCCCATGTCTCTCATCCTACTGTCACAGGGGATGGTTCCCCGAGATTCTTTCAAGGACCTTCAAGCTGGGACATCTCCCCAGATTTCTTTTGTTCTAGCCAGTTCCCCAAGAACCTTCAATCATGTCAAACTAGGGCCTCACCATGAACTTTGAAGTCCAGTAAGTTAATTTGGACGAGACGTCCTGTTAGCTCCCCCAACCTTTACATTTCCTACCAGCAGTGAGTTAATTTGGACGAGACGTCCTGTTAGCTCCCCCACATTTATTTCCCTGTCAAACCAAGGGCCACACCCCGCATTTATTTCTCTGTCAGTCAAGGGCCACACCCCACATTTATCTACCTGCAGCCAAGGGCCACACCCCGCATTTTCTGCAAACCAAGGGCCACACCCCGCATTTATTTCTCTGTCAGTCAAGGGCCACACCCCACATTTATCTACCTGCAGCCAAGGGCCACACCCCGCATTTTCTGCAAACCAAGGGCCACGCCCCGCATTTATTTCTCTGTCAGTCAAGGGCCACACCCCACATTTATCTACCTGCAGCCAAGGGCCACACCCCGCATTTTCTGCAAACCGAGGGGCAATCCCCCACCTTTACCTTTTGCAAACCAAGGGCCACACCCCACATTTGTTTTCCTGTCAGTCAAGGGGCAATCCCCCACCTTTACCTTTTGCAAACCAAGGGCCACACCCCACATTTATTTTCCTGTCAGTCAAGGGGCAATCCCCCACCTTTACTTTTTGCAAACCAAGGGCCACACCCCACATTTATTTTCCTGTCAGTCAAGGGGCAATCCCCCACCTTTACTTTTTGCAAACCAAGGGCCACACCCCACATTTGTTTTCCTGTCAGTCAAGGGGCAATCCCCCACCTTTACCTTTTGCAAACCAAGGGCCACACCCCACATTTATTTTCCTGTCAGTCAAGGGGCAATCCCCACCTTTACTTTTTGCAAACCAAGGGGGCACACCCCACATTTGTTTTCCTGTCAGTCAAGGGGCAATCCCCCACCTTTACTTTTTGCAAACCAAGGGCCACACCCCACATTTATTTTCCTGTCAGTCAAGGGGCAATCCCCCACCTTTACTTTTTGCAAACCAAGGGCCACACCCCACATTTGTTTTCCTGTCAGTCAAGGGGCAATCCCCCACCTTTACCTTTTGCAAACCAAGGGCCACACCCCACATTTATTTTCCTGTCAGTCAAGGGGCAATCCCCACCTTTACTTTTTGCAAACCAAGGGGGCACACCCCACATTTGTTTTCCTGTCAGTCAAGGGGCAATCCCCACCTTTACCTTTTGCAAACCAAGGGCCACACCCCACATTTATTTTCCTGTCAGTCAAGGGGCAATCCCCCACCTTTACCTTTTGCAAACCAAGGGCCACACCCCACATTTATTTTCCTGTCAGTCAAGGGGCAATCCCCCACCTTTACCTTTTGCAAACCAAGGGCCACACCCCACATTTGTTTTCCTGTCAGTCAAGGGGCGATTCCCCACCTTTACCTTTTGCAAACCAAGGGCCACACCCCACATTTACTTTCCTGTCAGTCAAGGGGCAATCCCCCACCTTTATTTTTCTGCAAGAACAAGGGCCACACCCCATATTTATTTTCCTGGTAGCCAAGGGGCAATCCCCCACCTTCACCTTTCGGCAAACCCAGGGCCGCACCCCATATTTATTTTCCTGTCAGCCAAAGGACAACCACAGCTTTCCACTCTTCCATAAATCAAGGGCCACACCCCGTATTTTATCTTAAGTCAAGGGGCAGCTCCCCACTCTTACCTTCCTATCACCCACTGTGTTAAAAAAAAAAAAAAAAAAAAAAAAAGAACGGTGTTGATCCGATATGAATACTAAGTAGAGGAGGTCCACTTTGTTCTAAGGCATGATCCAAAGGACGGTGTCAGGACCCTCAAGATCAAATGAAGTAGACCCTGTCAGGTTGCGAGAGACGGTGTCCCAATGGTTTCACCTCTTACTACTTCGAGGCGTAACAAACGGTGTCATGAAACCCACCTCGGATAGAATTCGGTTGCTGCCGAGACCGATGTCAGGTCAACTACAACGAAGGTTCAAAGGTTAATCGAAGTTGTGGACGGGGTGGCCATGATACACCAATCCGATGTTCTATGCTTCGCAAAAGACCGAATTAAGTCCATGTCCCAAGTTGATGATTAGACGGTGTTACTTCAAGTCATACCGGTCACAAGAAAAAGATACTTAGAAATATTTTGAAAGAAAAGAGAAGACAAGCTGATGGATGAAAATTGCATTGCATTAATAGAGGGCACTGAGGCCATTACAAAATTAAAACTCCGGAGCCCATCCCGGAACAAGGCTAAGAAAAAAAGAAAAAGATCAAGAGTTGGGTGCTGGAGAGTCCGGTCTAGCAGAGGCTGTCCTCTCAGATTCCTCCGACACCGTCCTCAGTTCCATGCTTTGGCCTTCGGGGAGAGGCATCAGTTCGTAAGGAATATCCTCAGGTTCCGAAGCCTGACCCCGGTCCATAGCATATAGGTGGCCACCATGAAATTCATAGTAGACACCTATACCGTTCAGGTTAAGGTGAACAGCGGAATTCCGGTGTACAACTTGGCGAACGGCAGAACTGAAGGCAACATCGGCCAGTACCGAAAATTCAGCCATCTGCTCCTCGGCTTCTATCCGCTCCTTCGCCTGTTCTTCCTGCACATCGGCAAGCTTCCCAGATAGTTCCTTATTTTTCTTGTCCACCTCGGCCTTTGCAGCCTTGGCTTCATCCAGTTCGGTCCGGAGAGCTTTGAGAGCGTCCTCTGAAGCTTTAGCCTTAGCCTCAGCAGCATCTGCCCTCTTGGCAGCCGATGTGTAGGCAGCAGTGAGTTCGGACAGATCCTCCTTGCTCTTAGTCAGCTCCTGCTCTTTCTGGGTCAAAGCAGTTTGAGCCTCGACTCTCAAGGCCTCAGCTTTTTTCATCCGGTCTAGGCATTCCTTAGCCTCGATACCGGAGTAGTAATAGCGGCCTAAAGAGCTGAGGACCCCGGCTGCCTCAACCAAATTAAAAATAGCAGCTTCAGCAGCAGTCTGAGCTTCAGAAGCAGGGAGATCGGCCTTGAGCTTGAAGGGGATATGGACCCTAGCCGGTGTCCCTCCAACGTACTCTAGAAAGTCCGAGAGGCGGGAGTTGACGACGATGTCCTCGGGTTGAGACCGGGCTGGAGAAACATTTATTGGACCGGCCTCCTCCTCCCTTGGCACCTCTACTTCGGCCACAACCTTCCGAGCCTTCTGCTTTTTCGGCTTGGAGGTTGAGCCGATGTTGGACTTCCTTTTAGCTGGGGCCCTTTCAGCCGGTCCCAGAGTCATTGCCTCAATATTTTCTGCCGGTATGCTCACCGCCTTGGCCGGTGTGCGACGGGGAGTCACCCTGTTCTCCTGAGCGGCAGCAGCAGCGTTCCGGGCTTCGGCAGCCTCCCTCAGTTTTCTGAGGATGTCTATCCGAGCCATCTCGCCTGGAAAGAAAAAAAGGGGAAACGATGTTAGAACCGGTGTAAATATATAATAGAAGGGGTAAAGTTAAGCAATATCTACCAAGGTAAGCATCCCGGCCCGACTCCGTCCCCAGAAGCCTCTTGCAGGAGAATTTGGCAATGGCCGAGTAACCCTTCAGAGCGTCCAGGACTTTCTTGGACTCAGTGGACAAAGTACTCTCACTGACGATGTAGGCATTGCTTGTCAGGAGAAAGTGTTCATGAGTCCAACCGGTGTAAAACTTTCTGGAAAAATCAGAATTCTCCCAGAACACCGGTCTACCGGCATTGACCTCGACCTTGACATAGGAGTGTTTGAAGCTGACCCTGTCCGTCTTGGCCGATTCGGTGTAACTTTCGAAGTTGACCACCTTTGAGTCGCAGCGGAGGTTGATGAAGCCTAGACCCCCTCCAGAGTTACCCCGGCGCATCACCCTGCAATAAGTAAAAAAGAGGGCCACTGTGGGGACGAAGTAGAAGTACTCCCCGAGCACTTCCAAGGACCTTACCAAGCCCCAGCCATTGGGATGAAGTTGGCTAGGAGCGCAGTCGAGAAACTGGAGTACCCCCATCTCAAACTCCGTCAATGGGAAGCGGACACCGATCTTAGAAAAGACCATCTCGTACATAAAGAGGTCCCTTGACCCCGGTTGGTGGCAGATCCTATCCGAGGTTTGGGGGCAGAATACAGTAAAGTCGTTTTCATGCTCAACATCGGCATGAACAACGACATCTTCAATGGTGACATCGGCAGCATCTTCAGCATACCGGGAGACGATGGTCTTTGGGTCTTCATGAACCCAGAAATAGGGGTCCCTGGCCTTCTCAGCTAGCCAGTTGATCCGGTGTGCCAAAACATTTGTCTCAATAGGGTCAGTTATCACAGCAACACCGGTGGAGGAATTTTCAGAAGCCATTCGGACGGTATGGCGAAGAAAGGGAATACAACTGTAAAAGGCCACATCGTCAGTAAGATATAAATCGGCACTACTTGCCCCTTCACTAGCAGTGCCAAAGTTAAATGAGGAGTCTGACGATGTGTCAAACCCCTCTGTTTCCCACAAAGGCAATTCGGAGAAACGGTGCCCTGATGAGACGAACCGATGTGAAGCTCCCGAAGTTGCCCCACTTTGGTGACTCGGACCTCGGCTCGAAACTCCACCCGGCTGACGCCGGGATGTAATTGAAGGAGGACTGGACAGGACCTCAATGGAGTCATTACTCGAACCGGTGTCCCCCATGACCTATCTACGAAATTAAAGTGAAGTTTGGGATGGCTACCTGCTGAGGCGATGCGTGCAGTTCTTTTAGTGCGAGCCAGGTCGTAACACCGGATGAAAAACTTTAACGTCGGAGGAGAACTTTGAACACCGGAGGGGTTGAACGTCGGAGAGACAGCACTTCAATATCAAGAAAGGAGTGAAAATGATGGATTCCCGAAGTTGCTTTTATAGAGGGAGGAGGAGATCCAGAACCTTCCGCATTCCGGCCCATGGCCCATTAAAAAAGGGGGCCGACTTTTGGCATTCCGGCCCAATGGCGCGAATTTTAAATTTTGAAAGAGCCAGTTAGCTGGTGACACATGGAATGACCAATCACCCAGTGACGTGGACCACATTTGAGACACGTCAGCTGTTTAAAATGCCACATCATTAAGCCCCACACCGGATTTTGGTCTTGCTTAACCCCTACATCGGTGTTCATATCTTTACTCCCCTTTCACTTCGGAAATTTACATTTCTCTTGTGAAAGAGAGTAAAGAGGAGCATCTGTGAACACCTCTTTCGGTCCGGCCCAAATTGTTATGACACCGGACCCATCCTTGAAGTTGGAAACACCAGACAAGGCCTAAGTTAACACCGCACCGCGACTCCGCCCTCATATACTTCGAAGAAGGTGTGGAACTCCGTCTCTTCATACACCGCCCCGTGTAGCACTCCGCCCTCCTCACACAACGTTCCACAGGCGATGTTAGCTAACATCAACTCCGCCCATGAGTCCTCATCACTCCGCCAACCGCCCTCATTTGCACTCCGCCCTCATATACTTCCCAGATGATGTGGAACCCCGCCTCTTCACACACCGCCCCATAAACGGTGTGGCACTCCGCCCTCCTCACACAACGTTCCACAGGCGGTGTTAGCTAACATCCACTCCGCCCAAACGCTCTCACCTCAAAACTCCGCCCAACATCCTCACCTCAGGAGTCCCTTAATGGCCGATGTCGCGGATTTGACAACAAAAGACGAAGCGAGTCCGGCCTAAGTAAGACGATCTCATGGGCTGACCGAGGTCAAAATAGGCACACCGGCTGGTAGTAGATCCGGACCAGGAAGGAGAACACCGGCCCCTATGATTACATTGAAAAATTCAGCCGGTGTGAATACACAGGCAATGATTCTTAAGGCCCCACATCGGATCAGTGGAGACTGTCCAACCAATGGCTTTGCTAACCGGTGTCACAAATTTGACAATGGAGAGGCGAGGTCGGAAGATTATGCGCAATGACCTGGAATCGCACTCCCTAGAAAGTGGCAGACAGGGGGGGCGAAGGTGGACAATTAAAAAAATCCCACTGAAAACCCTGCTCCCCACCAATGGTAATGGCCAGAGCTGCACACCACTACATGGATGGGTGAGTGGGTTTCTGGTTGTCCCAAAACCCTCAGCCCATGACTCAAAGGCCCTATAAATGCCCCAACCAAGGAAGCTCAAGGGGTTAGCCTTCAGATTCTCCCTCTACGCGAGAAAGCTCTGGAAATTCTTTCAAATCCCTCAAAGTTCTTAACTAATCTCTTCACTCGAAACCAGTGATTGGCCTTAGTCACTAGAAAGGATCCCTTAGTTCGAAAAGTTTTTTTGAGCTTTTCTCACTAACACAAAGTCACTGCTCTCACACCGTCCGTATCCCGAACGTACCTCGTCACCACAGAGCTGATTCCACTCCAACTCCCATACATTGTCAATCCTTGTCACTGCTCAACAGCGTTCACTCCGGATCAACTTCCCACAATACCGGTCGCGACCTTCGGATCTCCAGTTCGGGTCCAACTCCGGTCCATTGTCCCTGCCAGCGTACGGGTTCGAAATCAGTCCGACACCGTCACTGTGCTCAACCTCTCACGTCGGTTCATAGCTCGTCACACCGGTTCCACTCCTTTCCTTATTCCTTTGCTTCCTGTTTCCCTCTTTTTTTTATTTTTCTGTGAGTTTGCTGTTTGTTGATTGTAGCTAGTCTGCGTACCATTAGTTGGTTCTATTAGCATCTTTATTCTTTTCCATAATAAGTTGACATAATAAAAAAACAGTTTTGTAAAAAACAGTGTCGTACGGGAGCACTCCTGTCTACACAACCCTCTTAGGATTCGTGCACGTGCGAAGAACTTCGCCTTGTATAGATCCTTCTCTTTAATGATATCCACCAATATCTTTCAGATTCCTTCATAAAAATAGCAACATCCAGAACTACGTAACCCTGATTTCTTGATAATTCAAGAATACGTAGGAGCAGGACTTTAACTCCTGTCGGGCCCATCTCTCTTATTTCTTTTTTGTTGTTGATTTACTGCTTTACTTTTTATATTTCTTTCATAAACGTCCCTTTTTGGTCACTTCCATGAAAATCAATTTAGACGTGACGTCTTGTTGGTTTCCCCATAGTTTTTGCCCAAGTCTCGCCATAATTTCATAGGGGAGGGATACTTAGGACAAGACGTCCCGCTTATCCCTTTCCTATCCCTATCCTTTTATCCGAGGATGTTTAATTTAGACGTGACGTCTTATTGGCATTCTCTCACCCCCCTCTGTCTCATATCGAAGTCGAGCTTAATCCGGACAAAACGTCCTCATTAACCTCGCTTTGACATACTATGTCCGTACAATTCTTTACTCCACTCTATCATTTTCAAAATAAAAGGGAAGAAATCATGTTTTATTTAAGGCTATTTATGTTGTGCTTTCAATCTTGGTACTGTCTTTGACAGGCGATGTAGGGTGCTAATACCTTCCCTACTCGTAACCGACTCCCAAACTCGGATTTCAATTTCTTACCAGTGCCTTCCTTAAACTTAGTTTTTTTTTCCAATGTTTTTCCTGTGGATAAAAACGTTGGTGGCGACTCCCGGTTTCATTTTCTCTCTCTCTCGTTCGCTGCGCCGTCGCGATCCAGGTTGCGACAAGCATAATATAGAAAGTCAAACATAATGTCATCTCCATAAGATAATATCACTTTATGTCAACACCAATAGTTATGTAGTTCATGACTTCACCTTAATAAGGTTTCACAGTGTTGCCGTTGTGAATTGATAATATCACTTTATGACTTCACCAATAGTTATGCGCTACGTTATATGTATTTTTAATTTGATTACGACAAAACTTGAAGTTGTATGTCCATAATTTTTAGCTATAGCCTATATGTTTACACAAATCATGATCTTTGATATACGTATATTTTTTAAATCATGTGCCTTTCTCATTCGGTAATGTCATTTTCATTAAAACTTTTTTCAACTAATTTAATTAAATAGTATTATTACATAGAGCAATTTTTTATAAATTTATTTTTTTAACTTTTTTAAACGGACCGCTCGAAGTGGCACACGGCCCGTTGAGGGCCGGGCTAGGGCCTTTAATTTCAAGGCCTGAATTTTTGTGGGCCTTTTTTGGCCCGACCCTAAATGGCCCGCAACCCGATAAATCCTGGCCCGTTTAGGGCCACCCGCCCGAATTGCCAGCTCTAGTGCTGATGAAGTATATCATACGACACTGATATACAATTATTGCATAATTTGATTTAACAAATAAATTTATTTATTTAATAGGACCGATTCTCAAATAAACATTCATAAACCAAATTTATTTTTAAATGATTGAAAATATATTATTTTGATCTTATTCATAAAAATATTTTTTTTACGAACATAAATCTCAAACAAATGTTGTTAGTCCAAAATTTAATTTAAAACACCATGAACATTTTTTATATTTTTTTAGTTTATAAGACAAAAATAAACGATATAATTTAAATGAAACATAAATCTTAAACACACATAAGAGGAGACTGATGATTTATTATTATTTTGTTGTCTTTTTATATGAGGATAAGAAAAAATAAGTAGTAAATAAATAAATACATAAATAAATAAATAAAGATAATAAAAAAAATAAAAGAACTAATAATAATAAGAAGGTTGGGTAGGGTTGGAGGTGATGGTAGGTGTTAGTGTTGATTGGGCTTGGTGGATCGTTGGGTTTTTACACGTTGGTATTTAGTGTTAGTATTTGGTGTTGGATGTTGAAATTTAGTGTTGGTATTTGGTGTAAGAGGTGAGTTGGTGATAGGTGATGGTGAGGTGGTGGATGTGGTGATATTGTAGACGTTGGTTGATAGCATGGTAAATGGGTGGCTATGTAATTAAGATTTGATGATGTTGGTGGGTTTGGATGAGTGATGGTTGATGACTTGGGTGAATGATGTTTCTGTTTTTATAGTGATATCGTGATGATGATTTAATGAGAAAGAAGGTAACAAACACCAAAACAACAAAAACAAAACTAAATCAAAAATAGGATCAAGCAAGCAACCACTAAAATAAACAAAAGAAAAAGAAAGAAATGAAAAAATAAAAGAAAGGAAAAAAGAATTTACATATTTCTAGTGACTCGACCTTCTCGATTTTAACATTGACCGGACCTTTTATTTTTAACTATAACTTAGAAAGATCTTGGAATTCCCCCTACAATATTTGTAGGAAAATTCTAAACCTTAATAGAACCTTCACCTTCCATTTTAAAAAAATAACTACCCATTCCTTAATTTTTAAAATACAACTACCCACTCCTATATTATTCAAATATTAATAAAAATAAATAAATAAATAATAGAAACGGTAGAAAAAGTCATCCAACAAAAACAAAAAAGTAAAAAAAGAAGAAAAGAAACCGTCAAGGAAGAATAAAATAAAGAAAAATAAAATAAAATAAAATAAAATAAAATAAAATCAATGGTCGAACAAAAATCAATGTCAACAACTTACCCTTATTTACTTGTTTTTCACTAGATAATGTAAAAAGCGATAGCTTTTACATTATCGTAGTACGAAACATGTAAAGAAATAAACATATTTTTGTTCAGGAACTAAAGGTAGAAAAGACAAAAATAGACAAATGTCTCACAGGGTATTAGAAATTTAACATCCGGTGCAGAATTTCAACATTGAGTGAGAAATTTGACATAATGTGTAAAAATTTAACATGAGTGCAAAAAGTTGACATCAATACAAAAATTTAACATTAATATTGATGCGGAAATTTAACATTAGTGCATAAATTTAACATCAGTATAAAAATTTAACATCAGTGTCAAAATTTAACAAAGTGTAGAAATTTAACATCATGTGAAAATTTAACATTGTGCAGAAATTTAACATCGTGTAAAAACTTAACATTGTGCAGAAATTTAACATTGTTAAAAAATTTAACACCGTGCGGAAATTTAACATCGTTCAAAAATTTAACATCGTGTAGAAATTTAACATTGTGCATAAATTTAATAGTGTGTAGAAATTTAACATAAGGTGTAGAAATTTAATGTCAGCATAGAAACTTAACATCATTATGCAAGTGAAAGATGACTTACCTTGTTTAGGACCAAATTAGCTCATTTTGTAACATCCCCGATGTTTTGAAAATAGAAAATAAATTGAAAATGAGTAAATTATCATTTGGCTTATAATAAAAATGGTATATAAAATGTTAAGTGGGGAAAAGAAGTTTTAAATGAAATTTTAAGGAAAATGGCATCAGGACCCTGACTGTGTTTGAATGTGTATACAGGTTCAGGAATTTTGATAATGACAAAAACACTCTTGAAGAAATCTGTGCAAAAACAAAGACATGGAACTAGGTGCTGAGAAACAGCGAAGCTAATCGATTAGGGCAACTATGCTAATCGATTAGGAGCATTCTGTTTTGGAAGAAATTGCATCAAGCCACAAGCTAATCGATTAACAGCAATGAAGCTAATCGATTATGAAGCTACTGGAATTAAGCTAATCGACTACGCACGTTATGTAATCGATTACAACTGTCAAAAATGGGATTAAATGCATCAGGTATAATGGCTAATCGATTAAGGGAAGTTATACAATCGACTAGGAGGCTACTGGAATTAAGGTAATCGATTACCAGACATGCTAATCGATTAGGAAGCTGCGAAATCAAATTAAATGCATCAGGTACAGATGATAATCAATTACAGGAAAAGAAATAATCGATTATGGACCCTTTGACTTGAAGATAATCGATTAGAACGCGAGGGTGTAATCGATTACACTAGTGGAAAAACACATTTAAGTGGGAAACCAGCTCATGTCTCCACCATTCTTCAAAATCCCACCAAGTGCAACGGCTAGGAAGAAGAAGAGCATACCTCAACACCTGAAATGGCTCTATAAATTGAAGAGGAACACAAGCACAAAGTCACACCAAGAAGCTACAAATCCTTTGCTCTATTTTGTGCTTTGTAAACCCTATAGCTTGTCTCTTGAATTTCATTTGTATATCCTCTCATCTTGAGAGATTAGAAAGTGTGTGAGCTATCATTTGTATATTCACTCTATTAAGAGAGTTATTCACTTGTAAACACTTCACAAACACAAAAGATTTTCACTCTAGGTTGAGTGGTCACAAAGGTTGGGGTTCAACCTTTGGGTATTGAGAGTTTGAGAGATTGGGTGGGTTGCCCTAGTGCTAGTGAGGATTGAGTTCTTGAGTGTGGGACACTAGGAAGCTGCAATTGCTCATAGCTTGTATCTCTAAACTTCAATAGTGGAAATCCTCTAAGTGGGTTGCTTAGAGGCGAGACGTACACCGGTGTTGGTGGAACTCGTTATATCGGTTTGCAAGCTTCTCTTCCTTACTCTTTTACTTTCATATATTGCATATTGGTTGATTGGTGTTGATTGCTTGTGAAGAACATACTTGAACTTGCCTAAATTGTCACATTTCAAATACTGCCCACCAAGTGTTTGTTAAATTGTTTCAGCAACATTTACCATTGTAGTGCATTGCATATTATCCTCAACTTGATTTTACTTGTATAATCTTATAAACTTGGATATAAAAATCAATTTCAAAGGTATTCCAATCAAAAGTTTTAAAACTCAATTCACCCCCCCTCTTGAGTATTGAGGCCACTTGAGCAACAAGTGGTATCAGAGCTTGACTCTTGGTGGATCAAGCTTAACAGCTTCAAGAGACAAGATGGCCTCAAGTTCTCTTAATATTTTTCCCGAGGGTGGTGCTATAAACAGACCTCCCGCTTTCAATGGGGAAGGCTATGCATTTTGGAAAGAGAGAATGAAAATCTTCATTCAATCCATTGATTTGAGAATTTGGAATGCCATTGAAAATGGTCCTTATATACCAATGCATACTGTTGATAGTAAAAATGTAGAAAAGCCTATTGATGAATGGACAAGTGAGGAAGAAAAGAAAGTACAATATGGCTACAAGGCCAAGAATCTAATCACTATGGCATTAGCTCAAATTGAATTCTTTAGAATAATGACTTGTCAAAACGCTAAGGAAATGTGGGATACTCTACAAGTAACTCACGAAGGTACTAACGATGTGAAGGACTCCAAGATTAGTACCTTGACAAGTCAATATGAAAGCTTTAGAATAAACTCAGGAGAAACCATTGTAGATATGCAGAAAAGATTTACTCTTATTATTAATCATCTCATTACTCTTGGCAAAGCTTACACTAACAAAGAACTTGTGCATAAAGTGTTGAAAAATCTTAGCAGGGAATGGCAACCACTTGTCACAGCCATAAAACAATCTCCAAGCATAAATGAAATGTCTTTTGCAACCTTGTTTGGAAAGCTACAAGAACAAGAACAAGAACAAGAATTAAAAGATCTAAAGCAAGCAGAGGAAGAAGAAAAGATATCAAAGAAGAAAGGGCTAGCTCTCAAAGCTACCTCAATCGTTGAAGAAGATTTTGAAAGTGAAGTTGATGAGGATGAAGAGCTAAGACTATTTGTGAAACGTTTTGGAAGGCTCATGAGAGACAAAAAATTCCAAAAGAGCTTCTCTTCGAAAGGTAAGAAATTCATCCCTAAAGAAAATCCTACTTTACCCACTTGCTTTGAATGTGGTAAGGAAGGACACTTCAAGATGGATTGTCCAAACCTAAAGAAGAAAAACAAAGACAAAAGAACCAAGAGAAGAGCATATATAGCATGGGATGAAAACGAGATAAGTAGCTCGGATGAATCGGAGAATGAAGAAGCAAACCTTTGTCTCATGGCCAATCACCAAGATGAAGAAACTGAGGTAAACTTTTATGATTTAGATAAGGATGAATTTCTTGATGCTCTTGAAGATTTGTATGATAAATTCACAAAAGTCTCTAATAGACTTAAATTGTCTAGAAAAACTAGTGATACTCTAGAGATGCATCTTATGGAAGTTTGTAAAGAAAATGAAGATTTGAAAGATGAATTAGCAAATATCCAAGCATGCTCTAGGACCAAACCTTGTGAATTTGTAAAGAAATGTGATATACTTGAAAAGAAAGTATTAGACTTAAACACAACGCTTGAAAAATTCACCAACGGTAGGGATAATTTAAATGCACTTCTAGGAAAACAATGTTGCATGTTCAATAAAAGTGGTTTAGGATATAATCAAGGATCAAATGCTTACAAGAAGGAAAAACAATACAAAAATTTCTTTGCACCATCTAGTAAATCATCTACACCTTTTACGAAATGCAATCATTGTGGTCTTAAAGGTCATAACTCTTATAAGTGCAATATTAGAAGGCTAGGACCAAAAGTAGTGAGAAAAGTATGGGTTCCTAAGGGAACATTTTCACAAACTAACCTACAAGGACCCAACATAAAATGGGTACCAAGTTCTCTAACTTGAATTGTTTTGTAGGTATGTTTCAAAGCAAGTAACACCCATTGGTACTTGGATAGTGGGTGTTCTAAACATATGACGGGAGATAAAAGTAAGTTTATATCACTTACTCCACGAAACAAAGGATTTGTTACCTATGGAGATAACACAAAAGGAAAAATACTTGGAATCGGAAATGTTGGTAAAAATTCTTCCACCTCTATAAATGATGTATTATATGTTGAAGGACTAAAACACAACTTGCTTAGTATTAGTCAATTATGTGATAAGGGCTATAAAATTGTTTTTGAATCAAATGGTTGCATAATTGAAAATAAACTAAACAAGGAGATAAAGTTCGTTGGACAAAGAGTAGATAACATTTACATGATTAATCTAGATTGCCTTGCTTCAAATGATGTACAATGCTTTGTAACTAAAGAGGATGAATCATGGCTTTGGCATAGAAGAATTGCCCACATTCATGTAGACCATTTAAATAAACTTGTTTCAAAAGATTTAGTTATTGGTTTACCAAAATTGAAATTTGAAAATAAATTTTGTGACGCTTGTCAAAAAGGAAAACAAGTAAAGGCCTCTTTTCAAGCAAAAAATATTGTTTCAACAACAAGACCTTTACAACTTTTACATATGGATTTATTTGGGCCTTCAAAAATCAAAAGTTTTGGTGGAAACTATTATGGTCTTGTGATTGTGGATGATTACTCTAGATATACATGGACATTGTTTCTTACTCATAAACATGAAGCATATCAAGCATTTAAGAAACTTGCCAAGGTCATCCAAAATGAACAAAACTTAAAAATAGCATCCATTCGAATGGATCATGGGGGAGAATTTGAAAACCAATCTTTTGAGAAATTCTGTGAAAAGTTTGGCATTGAACATAATTTTTCGGCTCCAAGAACTCCACAACAAAATGGAGTAGTTGAAAGGAAAAATCGATCTTTAGCGGAGCTTGCAAGAACTATGTTGAATGAAGCTAATATTTCAAAACATTTTTGGGCCGATGCGGTGAACACCGCTTGTCATGTTATGAATCGTTGCTTAATAAGGCCTATATTAAAGAAAACCCCCTATGAACTTTATAAAGGACGAAAACCAAATATTTCTTACTTTCACATCTTTGGATGCAAATGCTTTGTCTTAAACAATAGAAAGGAAAATCTTGGCAAATTTGATGCAAAATCTGATGAAGCAATTTTTCTAGGTTATTCATCTACTAGTAAAGCATATAGACTCTTTAACAAACAAACCTATATAATTGAAGAGTCCATACATGTTAAATTTGATGAACTTAACCAAAATCCTCCGAGAAAGGAAGTCGATGATCTTATAGGTACCTTCCAAGAAATGAACTTGGAAGACAAAGAAGAAGCCAACAATGAAGGAGATGGAACACAACTTGATAAACAACAAGATTGGGTAACCTTAAAGGACCATCCCTTGGACAAAATCATTGGAGAAATAACCAAAGGGGTAAGTACTCGAAATGCCATTAGAAATGCATGCAATCACTTAGCGTTTGTATCTCAAATTGAACCCAAAAATATTGATGAAGCCATTATTGATGAACATTGGATGTTGGCCATGCAAGAAGAATTAAACCAATTTGAAAGAAATAAAGTTTGGGAACTTGTGCCAAGACCCAATGACCATCAAATAATAGGCACCAAATGGGTTTTTAAGAACAAACTAGATGAAAACGGAATAATAACTAGAAACAAAGCTAGGCTAGTTGCTAAGGGGTATAATCAAGAAGAAGGAATATACTATGAAGAAACGTATGCTCCCGTAGCTAGGTTAGAAGCCATTAGATTATTGTTAGCTTTTGCATGTTGTATGGATTTTAAACTTTATCAAATGGATGTCAAAAGCGCTTTTCTAAACGGCTTTATTCAAGAAGAAGTTTATGTAGATCAACCTCCCGGCTTTGAAAATCATAAATTTCCAAACCATGTCTTTAAATTGAGAAAAGCTTTATATGGTTTAAAACAAGCTCCAAGAGCTTGGTATGAAAGACTAAGTAAATTCCTTTTAGAACATAATTTTGAAAGAGGAAAGGTTGACACTACACTGTTTATAAAACACAAAAGTAATGACATTCTTTTGGTACAAATTTATGTTGATGATATAATATTTGGTGCTACTAATGAAAATCTTTGTCAAGAGTTTGCCAAGATTATGCAAAATGAGTTTGAAATGTCCTTGATGGGAGAACTCACCTTCTTCCTTGGATTACAAATAAAACAAGCAAATGATGGAACGTTCATTAGTCAAACTAAGTATTGTAAAGAACTATCAAAAGGTTTGAAATGGACAAGGCAAACGAAATAGCTACACCTATGAGCACATCTTGCTATTTAGATAAAGATGAAAAGGGTAAGGACATTGAAATCACTAAATATCGAGGTATGATTGGATCCTTACTTTACTTAACTGCTAGTAGACCCGATATTATGTTTGCAGTATGCATGTGTGCTAGATATCAAGCATGTCCTAAAGAATCACACTTAACTGCCGTAAAAAGAATTTTGAAATATCTTCTGGGTACTCAAAATGTTGGTTTGTGGTATCCCAAAGGCGTTGAATGTAATCTTTTAGGATATTCCGACTCTGACTTTGCGGGCTGTAAACTTGATAGAAAAAGTACTAGTGGCACATGTTATTTACTTGGTAGTTCCCTTGTTTCTTGGCATAGCAAGAAGCAAGCAAGTGTTGCATTATCGACGGCAGAGGCAGAATATGTAGCCGCCGGTAGTTGTTGTGCTCAAATTCTTTGGATGAGACAACAACTTCTTGATTTTGGTATTGTTTTAAACAAAGTACCCATCAAATGTGATAATACTAGTGCTATTAATATCTCAAAGAATCCTGTAATGCACTCTAGAACCAAGCATATTGAGATTAGGCATCACTTCATAAGAGACCATGTACTAAAAGGGGACTGTGTACTTGAGCATGTTGAAACTTCTAGGCAACTAGCAGACATTTTCACAAAACCCTTGGCTAGAGAACAATTCATCCACATTAGAAGAGAATTAGGCATTCTTGACATGTCAAATTGTGTTTGAATGATGAAGTATTTTGATAAAAACTGTGGTGTATGGCATGATTAGATGAATGGTATGACTCATTAATATTACATTTCATGTTTGCAACTTTGTTGTATGAAAATCTGAAGTTTTTGAATCAATAATCGATTATATGCATCCCCACAATCGATTACTATGCTTCTGTTTCTTTGATAATTGATTACTCTTTAATCTCTAATCGATTACCATTCTTCTGTTTCTAAGCTAATCGATTGCCCTTGATCCACAATCGATTACACAGCCTCTGTTTCAGGTATATATCGTTTCATCTTCTCTCTAATCGATTACAAATATGTTCTAATCGATTAGGACGTTTCTGTTTCCCTACTAATCGATTATAACAATGCTTTAATTGACTACACTCTGTTCGAAACGTTTGGAATTCCCCAGAAACAGTGCTCTAATCAATTACGCTCTGTCTCGTAATCGATTAGCCTCGAAATCTGCAGAGTCAAAACTGCTATCTCCAAGGTCTACTCGAGTTCCTCCCTCTCTTAACTCACTTCACTCCTTTCTAAACCTAATTCCCTCCTTCCTAAACCTAATTCTCACCTATAAATACCCCTCTCTTCACCTTCCCATCTCACACTACCTCCTTCTTCTCAAAATCTCTCAAAAGCTCTCAAGCATTCTTTTCTTCTCTTCATTTTCTTCTTTGCATTCTTCACCATGTCTTCATCCCGCACTGTTAAGAGAGCACGATCCTCCATGGCTCAGGCCCATAACCCTCTGGACTTCTCAAGGTTTTTTTCCTTCCCAAGAGACCTCCAAAATTTTGTCAAGAACTTTTCTGAGAAAGAAATAATGACCCCTCACTTCACCATTGCGGAAACCTTCAACAACCATAGCCTCACCTTCACCCAATGCCTTCACCACTACAACCTCTTTCCCTTCCTCACCCTCAAGGAAGAAGAATATTACCCTGAACTCATAAGGGTGTTCTACTGCAACCTCTGACTTGTCAATGGGATGGTTGAATCCAAAGTGAAGAACGCAACCATCAAACTCACCAATGCTCAATTTGCGGAAATCTCCCAGCTGCCTCTCAACAATGCTGATTTTGATGGAGGAGAACCGGAAGACGAATGGGGCTTTAATGCTCTAACTGCTCGTCAATCCTTGTGGAAAGCTGACCGCCCCAGGAGTAACCACAAACTGGTAGGACATTTGACCATGAACAACCGTCTGCTTCACTTTTTCTTGGTCAAAATGATAGTTCCTCGTGGGGGGAACTATACCTTGGTGGAAGAGGATGATGTCCTCTTGATGTGGGCAATGCTGAACCACAAGGAGATTAATTGGGTTCAGTTGGTCAAATTCCATATGCGTCACGCAAAGGACCAATAAAAACTCCCTTATGGTATTCTCCTTACTAAAATTTTCAAATATTGTGGAGTAGACTTGGCTGGAGAATTATCAGAAAAAGTGCCTCCAAGAGCTTGCATTGGCACCCATCACCTCACCAAAATGGGTCTTGTTTTTACGCATGGAGCATGGTACTTACAAATGGAGGGCATTGATGCCAACATTCCCTTCGAAGCTCCTGCTGAAGAAGAACCCGTTCCTCCTCCTCCTCAACCACAAGCTGCACCTCAAGCCTCTTCATCCACTCCTGCTGACCCCTTTGCATCACTCTATGCTCATCTTGATCGCTGCTTCGATCGTCTCGAAAACTCCCTTCAAGAGTTCTCCATGACCGAGCAGCAACATTTTGAAATGATGCAACAACGTTATGAAGAGTTGTCCCATCAAATCGCTGAAATTCGTTTCTTTAATCCGGATAATTAGATCCGCTTTTCATAATCTGGCTTAAGTTGTTTCTGTTTTTTAAATTAATTCCTGCCATTTGCTTCATGTAATTTCCTACTTTCTGTTTACAATTCAATAAAATCTTCAGTTTATGATATATCTCCTTACTTGCACTAATTATTTTTGATGATTCCGAAGGGGGAGAAGAAGAACTGTTTATATCTTGTTTAACATATCTTGTTAAAATCTGAAATAGATTAAAAGGATTAATAAATTCTTTTTGATAGGGGGAGATTTGCTAAGAGATAAGAGAAAATTAGATAAAGATGCTGACTATGATTAAGAGATAATGCAGCAGATATGTTTTTGCAAAGAGATAAAATTAGAGATAAGATTGACTTTTTAAAACTAACAACCCTCAAGAGATGAACATAGTTGTCATCATAAAAAAGGGGGAGAATGTGTTTGAATGTGTATACAGGTTCAGGAATTTTGATAATGACAAAAACACTCTTGAAGAAATATGTGCAAAAACAAAGACATGGAACCAGGTGCTGAGAAACAGCGAAGCTAATCGATTAGGGCAACTATGCTAATCGATTAGGAGCATTCTGTTTTGGAAGAAATTGCATCAGGCCACAAGCTAATCGATTAACAGCAATGAAGCTAATCGATTATAAAGCTACTGGAATTAAGCTAATCGACTACGCACGTTATGTAATCGATTACAACTGTCAAAAATGGGATTAAATGCATCAGGTATAATGGCTAATCGATTAAGGGAAGTTATACAATCGACTAGGAGGCTACTGGAATTAAGGTAATCGATTACCAGACATGCTAATCGATTAGGAAGCTGCGAAATCAAATTAAATGCATCAGGTACAGATGATAATCGATTACAGGAAAAGAAATAATTGATTATAGACCCTCTGACTTGAAGATAATCGATTAGAACGCGAGGGTGTAATCGATTACACTAGTGGAAAAACACATTTAAGTTGGAAACCAGCTCATGTCTCCACCATTCTTCAAAATCCCACTAAGTGCAACGACTAGGAAGAAGAAGAGCACACCTCAACACCTGAAATGGCTCTATAAATTGAAGAGGAACACAAGCACAAAGTCACACCAAGAAGCTATAAATCCTTTGCTCTATTTTGTGCTTTGTAAACCCTATAGCTTGTCTCTTGAATTTCATTTGTATATCCTCTCATCTTGAGAGATTAGAAAGTGTGTGAGCTATCATTTGTATATTCACTCTATTAAGAGAGTTATTCACTTGTAAACACTTCACAAACACAAAAGATTTTCACTATAGGTTGAGTGGTCACAAAGGTTGGGGTTCAACCTTTGGGTATTGAGAGTTTGAGAGATTGGGTGGGTTGCCCTAGTGCTAGTGAGGATTGAGTTCTTGAGTGTGGGACACTAGGAAGCTGCAATTGCTCATAGCTTGTATCTCTAAACTTCAATAGTGGAAATCCTCTAAGTGGGTTGCTTAGAGGCGAGACGTACACCGGTGTTGGTGGAACTCGTTATATCGGTTTGCAAGCTTCTCTTCCTTACTCTTTTACTTTCATATATTGCATATTGGTTGATTGGTGTTAATTGCTTGTGAAGAACATACTTGAACTTGCCTAAATTGTCACATTTCAAATACTGCCCACCAAGTGTTTGTTAAATTGCTTCAGCAACATTTACCATTGTAGTGCATTGCATATTATCCTCAACTTGATTTTACTTGTATAATCTTATAAACTTGGATATAAAAATCAATTTCAAAGGTATTCCAATCAAAAATTTTAAAACTCAATTCACCCCCCCTCTTGAGTATTGAGGCCACTTGAGCAACACTGACGCGTACCGTGGATGGGACGCGTAGCGTTAGGTGCGATTTAAAGAGTTGACGCGTAGCGCCAGGCTGACGCGTAGCGCCAGTGCCGCGATCTGTGTTATAACAGGGTCACACAGAACAGAACCTGTAAACCCTTTCTTTTATTTTCTCTCTTCTCTGAGGTAATTTGGCTAGGGTTTTGAGGGAAACTTGGATTCTTGGTGGTTTTAGGCAATTTGGAACCAAGGTAAGGCATCTAGGACCTCTAATCTTTAGTTTTTTCTCCTTCCTTTCATGAAATCCGAGTTTGCATGTGATGATTGAGGTTTTGATTCTGAGTTTCAGTGGCTTGTGAAGCTTGGGTAATGAGTTTGGAAGTATAAGGAAGGTAACGTACTAACTAGTTTGATGTTTTGGTGACCGTAGGTGCCGGAACGATCGTTAGGCAAGCGATCGACGAAGTGGACGTCGGAAGCGAAAGAGGAACGGTGAATCCAGCGGCTGTAGGATGCTATCTACCCCTTGAGCAAACTGTCGGAGCTCGGAATAGAGGTAAGGGGGGTGTTCGGGTCATAATTAATTAGAATTGATATGTAAATAGATTATGAAAGGTTTAGGAAATTGAGTAAGATCTATTATAAGTAGCATAGATTAATTAAATATAATAGTTATGAATATATGAGTATATGGAAGTGTGATTAAATGGTTAAATGATGAAGAAATATATTAATTGAATTAATTATATGAGTTGATGATTATTTTGATTGGTGTGGATGATGATTCGAATAATGAGATGTATATATGCTTAGATGAGTTCGAATTGAATGGTGGGGAAATTAATGTATGGATGAATATATATGTGTAAAGGTATTATAACGATGGGCTTGACAAGTCGGTCGCCCTGCATTGTGAGCACATGCCAGTTTCTGGTAGTTGCACATGTGGTTTGTTGATGATATATTATTATTATGAGATTTGATATGTGAATATGTGGTATGGGATGGCCAACGGTATGTATACCCCTCACTTTTTGGCTTCCGTGGTCTTTGTGCCTAGTTGAGCTACCCAGTGGTTAAGTCGGACCCAGTGGTTGAGGTGGAGAGCCAAGTCAGGTTCACGGGATGTCAAGTCGGACTCCCAGCTGAAGGCCAGTCCTTTAGTATCCGGATACTAGGCGTCAAATTGCATGAGAGTCAGTTGTGACATATGTGAATCTTATATTGATTGATGATGGAAAACGAATTATGAATTAAAATTGTAATGTGAATGAATGAAAGTATGGCTTGAATAAGTTAAAGATGGATATGTATGTGTGTATTTATATCAACATGGATAAGTGCAGAAAATTGAAAGAGATTATATAATAACAAGGAGTAGTAGGTATTGTTAAGTTTAATATTTTGTTCTATATTAATTATGATATTCCAAACACTCACCCTTGCTGTTGTTCAATTTTAGTGACCAGTGACAGAGAGGATGCTAATGCTGTAGAGGTGCGCCAAGAGGAAGGTTGATGCCAAGGAATGGAGATGTATATAATAAATGTAATGTTTTGAGTGTATGTGTTTAAGTGTGTAATAAGTAATATATTACTATGGTGGGTGATAGATGATAAAGTATGTGTGATGAACTTCCCATGATTATGCATGTTGTGGTTTGATAAATTATTGATGATGATGAATTATGGCACGGAGCCATTGATATGTGTGAATGTTGAATGTAATGGCAGGTGTTTTATTGATGCATGATTGATATGTGTGTTATATGATTGATGTTAGAATAATGTTTGGATTGATTTAGGAAGTCATGCATATAGTTAATTTTATGAATATAAGGAACTGGATAGGTGTATTAGAAATCTAGTAGGTTTTGGGACCCTTGGAATGCATGAATAGGTTCCTTAGAATATTTAGAATTTGTGTGTATTGGTCTTAGGTCATTTGGAACCCATTTAGGGTGTTTGGTGTCAAGGTATTGCACCTATTTGAATTAAACTGCGTTTTGTGCATAACTTGCACATATGTTGGAATCTTGGTGAACGAACATTGCCAACAGTTCCGAAATGGGGAAAACAGGTGGCCCGTGAAGTTTCGTGGCAATCGGATCTAAAACGAGCCAATTGGGTAGATTAGAAGTTGGTAAAATGGTTTAAATATGTAACAGCATCAGGTGCTGTCACTGTCATGCCCACGCTACACGTGAGGCTGGCGCGTAGCGTGAGGTGCGCAGCAGAGGGCTGACGCTACGTGTGGGACTGGCGCGCAGCGTCAGGTCCCTGTTTCATATTTTTTGGTTTCTTTCTAAATTAAGGGAACTCTAAGGTTTTGTCAAACTATATAATTATTATTTTGAGTATGTTAGTGAAAATAAATATTATTTTGAAATGAGAAATAATTAAATTTTATTAAATGCAAAAAATTTATTGTAAAAATTAATTAAACAGATATAAATAAAGGTAAATTGACGTAGGACGTCACAGGTGGTATCAAAGCGGTTCTTTCTAGAGCCGGGAAAATAGGCAGAGTTAGGGGATTGTTTGAGTCCTATATCAGGCTGTTTTGCATTTATTGCATTATGCTTGTGATTGTTTACGTATTAACAGGTTGACTTGGCATCATTCTCTTGACACTCCGGGCAGCATCTTATTATGTGTTTATACATGTGGTAATTTTTGTACTCCCTGGTCAATTATTGGTTATTAATGGTGATGTGTTTTGGGATATTGTAAAACTAAAATATGACGGAAGAAAGTAGTTCTGTTGGTGGTGATGACCTCTTTGAGAGGTTTTCTCAAATGATGGGGAGGACTGATTCCGGTCCCACCCTTGATAAATTTTTGAAGAGGAATCCACCTATTTACAAAGGAGGACATGATTATGATGGGGCGCATATGTGGCTGCGTGACATTGAGCAAACATTTGAATACTTTGAATGCTCTGAAGAACAGAAAGTGCAATTTGCTACTTATCAATTGAAGGATGAGGCTCGTGTATGGTGGTCAAGGACTAGAATTCAGATGAATGTTGCGGGCGAACCATTAATGTGGATAAATTTCAAGAGGAGATTTCTTGCTAAATACTTTCCAGATAATTATAAAATCCGCAAGGAGATGGAATTCCTAAAACTTGAGCAAGGCAGGATGTCAGTGGCTGAATACACATCACAGTTTGATGAACTATGTGATTTCTATCATCCTTTCTCTCTTGAAGGAACCGAAGGTAGTAAGTGTGCAAAGTATGAATCCGGGCTAAGAATTGAACTCCGAAGTGTCATTGTTCCTATGGAGATCCGTGACTATCCTACTCTGGTAAATAAGGCCAGACTTGCTGAGGAAGTGCAGTTACAGAGAGCATCCCAATCAAGGGACAAGAGACCATTGAAGGCTAAAGGATTCAGTTTTAAAAAGATGAGTCAGTTTTTCCATGGTGGCAAGTCTTCTGCTACATCTTCTTCTTCTTCTGGACGCGGATCTACTGGTCGTTCTGGTGGTCGTGCTTGTTATAATTGTGGTCAGGAAGGTCATTTTTCTAGGCATTGTCCTACAAATCAAACTGTTTGTTTCCAGTGTGGACAACCTGGACACCTAAGGCCCGACTGTCCACAGAGGTAGCAGCAGGGAGGACGTGGTAATCGGGCAAGTGCTTCTATGGTTCGTGGTGGAAATTTTCAGTGTGGAGGCCGAGGCGGTGGTAGCCGTGGAGGCCAACACCCTAGGCGATCTGATGCTCAGTCCAGTGGTACACAGAATGTTATGGCTGGATGTGTGTTTGCTTTTGATGCTTCTGAAGTTGTAAGAAATGATAATTTGGTACATGGTAAGTGTCTTATCATGGCTATCTTGTAAATGTTATTTATGACTCTGGTGCAACCCACTCTTTTATTTCTGAGAATTGTGTTCAGCGGCTTGGTTTGTCGGTGGTATTAATGGAGAATGCTCTTAATGTCTCCACTCCTACTGGTTCTACATTTCGAGCAACTACTATGTGTGAGGAATTACCTATGCAAGTAGAGGATCGATCTTTCCTGGTGAATTTAATATGCATGCCATTGAAGAATTTAGATGTTATTCTGGGTCTTGACTGGTTGTCTGTTAACCATGTTATGGTGGACTGTTACCGCAAGACTATAATTTTCTCTCAGGAATTGGACACTAAAAATGTGGTGAATGATGTTTCTGTAATTTATGTTATTCTGTTGGCTTCAGAGGGGCGGTATAATCTTAAACTTGCAGATATTCCAGTGGTGTGTGATTTTGCTGATGTATTCCCGGAAGACATTCTGGAATTGCCTCCAAACAGGGAAATTGATTTTGCTATTGATTTAGTTCCCGGGGCAGAACCTGTGTCCCGTACACCTTATAGAATGTCTTCAGTGGAGTTGGCTGAAGTAAAGAAACAAGTAAATGAGTTGTTAAACAAGGGGTTTATCCGACCGAGTGCTTCATCTTGGGGCGCTCCGGTGTTATTGGTGAAAAAGAAGGACGGCAGTATGAGAATGTGTATTGACTACCGATAATTGAATAAATTGACGGTTAAGAATAAATATCTTTTACCACGAATTGATGATTTGTTGGATCAGTTGCGAGGTGTTGTGGTGTTTTCTAAGATCGATTTGAGATCTGGATATCACCAGATTAGAGTGAAGTCAGAAGATATTCTGAAGACGGCGTTCTGGACTCGATATGGACATTTTGAGTATGTTGTAATGCCTTTCGGAGTAACCAATGCTCCCGCTATCTTTATGGATTATATGAATCGGATTTTCCAACCTTACTTGGATCAATTTATCGTGGTGTTTATTGATGACATTCTAGTATATTCAAATTCTATTGAAGAGCATGCACAACATCTTTAGATTATTTTACAGGTGCTACGTGAAAAGAAGTTGTATGCTAAATTGTCAAAGTGTGATTTCTGGGAAGCAAGTGTGAAATTTTTGGGGCATGTAATCTCTTGTGATGGTGTGTCTGTTGATCCATCCAAGATTGAAGCAGTTATGGCTTGGGAAAGGCCTAAATCAGTGACTGAAATCAGGAGTTTTCTTGGGTTAGCTGGCTATTATCGTCGTTTTATTGAAGGGTTTTCCCGCATTGCACTACCCTTGACTCGACTGACAAGAAAAGAGAATCCCTTTGTGTGGACAGAAAAGTATGAATTGAGTTTTCAAATGCTGAAGCGATGTCTGACTACTGTACCTGTGCTTGTATTACCAGATGTGACGAAAGAATTTGTGGTATATTGTGACGCATCTAAGTTTGGTTTAGGATGTGTGCTGATGCAGGATGACAGGGTGATTGCCTATGCTTCAAGGCAATTGAGACCGCACGAACAGAATTACCCTACCCACGATTTAGAGCTTGCAGCAGTGGTATTTACATTAAAAATCTGACGTCATTATTTATATGGTTCTCGTTTTGTGGTATTTAGTGACCACAAAAGCTTGAAATACTTGTTTGATCAGAAAGAGTTAAACATGAGGCAAAGGAGATGGGTGGAATACCTTAAAGATTATGATTTTGATTTGAAGTACCATCCTGGTAAGGCGAATGTTGTGGCTGATGCCTTAAGTAGAAAAGTATTACATGCAGCTTTCTTGATGGGCAAAGAACAAGAACTGTTAGAAGACTTTCATGATATGAATATTGGGGTTGCCATTCAAGCCTCAGATCAGATGGTAATTGGAATACTGAAGATCTCCAATGAATTCTTGGAATCCTTAGTTGTGGCTCAGGAGGATGATGAAGAGTTGCTGGAATTGCTTGACACTCAAGCAAGAGGCAAAGATATGAGATTAACCAAAGGTAAGGATGGAATTTGGCGGTTCAAGAACCGTGTAGTGGTACCCATAGAGGGTGATTTCAGACAAGCTGTATTAGCTGAAGCGCATAAAAGTTCTTTAAGCATCCATCCTGGTATCACTAAGATGTACCATGATTTAAAGAAAGAATTCTGGTGGCTGGGAATGAAGAAAGCAATAATTGAATATGTGAGATCTTGCGTAATATGCCAGAAGTGTAAGGTCGAACATCAGAGACCCCCAGGTTTACTTCAACCCCCGGAGATTCCAATATGGAAATGGGAAAGCATTACTATGGATTTTGTATCCGGGTTACCTCGTACTCGTTCTGGTTGTAATGCAATATGGGTAATTGTAGACAGGTTGACCAAGAGTGCTCACTTCTTGGCTATGAATATGAAATGGTCATTGGACCGGTTGGCTAGATTATATATTACGGAGATTGTAAGATTGCATGGTGTACCTTCAAGTATTATTTCGGATCGTGATCCCCGATTCACTTCTAGATTTTGAGGGAGTCTGCAGCAAGAATTGGGTATTGAATTGAGGTTAAGTTCAGCTTATCATCCTCAGACTGATGACCAGTCTGAGCGAACTATACAGACCTTGGAGGATATGCTCAGGGCTTGTGTACTAGAGCAAGGTGGCTCATGGGAGAGATATTTATCATTGGTGGAATTTGCTTATAATAATAGCTATCATAGTAGCATTGGGATGGCTCCTTATGAAGCTTTATATGGAAGACGGTGTTGTACGCCTTTATGTTGGAATGAAGATAGAGATGCAATCCATTTGGGACCCGAGTTAATTCAAGAAATGAATGATCAGGTGACAATGATTCATGAAAAGATGAAAATTGCACAAGACCGTCAGAAGAGTTACTATGACAATCGTCATAGGCCACTTGAGTTTTAGGTGGGAGATTGGGTATTCCTGAAGGTATCACCTACTAAAGGTGTAGGCCGTGTGATGAAGAGCCAGAAACTTAATCCAAAGTATATTGGACCCTACCAAATATTGGAACGAATTGGTGAAGTAGCATACAGATTGAATCTTCCCCGTGCATTGAGAAATATTCACGATGTATTTCATGTTTCAAAATTAAGAGCATATGTTCCCTATGATTCAATGATTGTACCTGAAGATTCTATTGACCTGAAAGAAGATTTGTCTGTGGAGATAGCACCTATTTGTATTGAAGGTTATCAAACTAAATGATTGAGAAACAAAGAAGTACCCTTGGTAAAAGTGAAGTGGCAAAATATAAATGGAGTGACGTATACATGGGAACTAGAATCTGATATGAGACAGTTGTATCCAAATCTTTTCCAATAAGGTACATTGATTTCGGGGACGAAATCTCTTTTTAGGGGGAGTGGATGTAACATCCCTGATGTTTTGAAAATAGAAAATAAATTGAAAATGAGTAAATTATCATTTGGCTTATAATAAAAATGGTATATAAAATGTTAAGTGGGGAAAAGAAGTTTTAAATGAAATTTTAAGGAAAATGGCATCAGGACCCTGACGCGTAGCGTGGATGGGACGCGTAGCGTCAGGTGCGATTTAAAGAGTTGACGCGTAGCGCCAGTGTAACATCCCTGTTTTTAGTAGCAGTTTTAATTGGTAAAAGTTGAAGTTTAGAAGGTCTGTAAGTGGTAATAAGTGAATATACACCCCGTTGATAGTCTGTGGTATCTCAGAAATGTCATTTTTGTACATAATAATGGAATTTATATGGACCATTAGTGAAATTATGCAAATTCCAAGTGAAATAGTCTCTGATCTGAGTGACAGAGTGAAATTCCGAGTGAAGGATTAGAGATTCCGAGTGATGGATGAAATTCCGAGTGAAGGATTAAGAGATTCCGAGTGAAGGATGAAATTCCGAGTGTAAGGTTATGTTATCCGAGTAATATATGACCAAGAAGGTTACTACCGAGTGGATCCTTGATCACAGAGATAGCTGGAGTGAAGTGGGTTCAAGGGAACCACTTCTGTATGAATATTCCGAGTGAAAACACCCTTGAGAGACTCATTTCCGAGTCAGACCTTTCCAATTGTTTCTTTTCAAGAGACAATCGTTATAATTATAGTATACCGAGTGGATAGACTCAATTAGAATTATAACCAAGTGCAATCCGAGTGAGTTGTTCAACTCAGATCTTCCTAGAGAAGAAGGGAATAGCATTCCGGGTAGAAAGATCTTCGAGTGTGGTGTTTTGGGTAGTAGAGTTCCGAGTAAGGGCATATTTGAATCCAGTATAACCTGTTCTAAGAAGCATGACTCCAAATATGCAATTCCGAGTGAAATATAGAGTAATGGAAGCTCATTCCGAGTGAAATATATGGGGCAGAGATATTCCCAAATAAGGTTATGTTTATTACTCATTTTCCGAGTGGTGAAAGACCTGAAAAGATTCTGAATGAAATCCTTTAAGTGATGGAGAGTTTGAATGGTTCCGAGTAGACAAGAATTTAGTAGGTCTGAATGAGAAACCCGAGTGAATGCTGAGGAGTTCCGAGTGAATGAATGCATATATAGAGTTGATGCCTTCTACCGATTGAAATGTGTTATTAAAAATTATTGAGAAATGTTGGTGGAAAAAAAAATAGTCATTAAGTTATGGATTCCGAGTGGTTATATATATATTGTATGGTTAAAGCATTACTTGGCTTGAATACGAGAGGTGATGAATGAATAATACTAATTGAGTAGATACCGAGCGGAAAATGGTATTTGAGAACCCATTCCGAGTGAATTGTAGTAGGTAAAGCCATTTCCGAGTAAGTCTATGAGTATGACTCCTCTTCCGAGTGAGATATACTCTATTGGACCAATTCTGAGTGAGACTTGTATGAGTAAGTCTTTTCCGAGAAGTGAGGGCCTTAATATGATCTGATTAGAATTGTAGTTGAAGAATTTGGTTAAAACCGAGAGAGAAATATGAGTAAACCGAGTGAGTAAAGTTTGGGTATTTCTGAGTGGTAAATCCGATTGATTCCTTTCTAAGATATATCCTAAGTGATTGGAATATATCCTAAGTGATTAGAGTTTGAATAAATTCCGAGTGATTGAATAATTAGGAGAGAGAGTCGGGTTCTAGAAGAAACACTTCCGAGTGAGAATTGTAAGTCTATGCCGAGTGATGAATGTGAAGTACATTCCCGATTATGTTGAAGTTAAGTACACCGAGTGGTATGGAAAGTAGCATTCCGAGTAAATGGATGACTTTTACCGAGTGGAACAGTGTATGTAGAGATTCAGATTTGGAATAAAAACTTCGAGTAGAAGAAAGATAGGAAAAGAATGCGAGGGAGTCGGTTTTTGAAGGACATTACCGAGTAATAAAGGACTAGGCTTGGAATGATTTAACCGAGTAAGAACCATTAGAAATGACCCGGATTTGGGATATAATACCGAGTGAAAGGCCAAGCAAATTAGGAGTTGGTGTGGGGGTGAAATACCGAGTGAATGATGGGAAAGATGAGTCGGTTTCATGGGAATACCGAGTGAGGATTGGCTGATTCGCTCAAGCGAGCAAGCCACGCTCAAGCGAGCTTTGCAATTGTTGACTCGGAAGTGAGAATTCCAGTCGGAATAGCTCCTAACTGAGTGTAATTTCACTCGGTATTCACTGACAGAAGTGCGTATTGACTTCAATTTTGTCTTTTAATGATATTTAAATCCAATCGTGCGCATTATGGATGGTGGACGACCAGAAATGGACACTGACTCAACATATATATTTGTTTAATCCCTAGTGACCCTTCCATTATCACTGACTCAGCATACCACTCAGAAATGGGCACTGACTCAGCATACCACTCAGAAAAGCTGTCTCCCACTTGTCTTCCCACTCACTTCCTCCCTATTTAAACGAACTCAAGGTCCTCAGAACTCACACCATACACACAACCCAAACACTCTTCATCACTCTCTTTCCCAGCAAGTTTCTTTCTCTCTTTTCCCTTCCATTTCACTCGGATTCGAAGCAGGACAGTGAAGGGAGCCTCTTTCTTCTCCTCTAGGAACTTTATTGAGGTAAGGGGGTATATTCTTGGGTGCCTTGTGGGAAAACCGAGTGGAGGACAGATTCAGTGTGTATGAATTAAATGCTTTAAATTGTATCTGTATATGCATCTGTTACCGAGTGTATATAATCATTGATGAATTGTGAAATATTGGACTGAAAATATTAAGAATCATGGGTACCGTGTGATTTCCAGTGAAACAAATATGATAACAGGTTATGTTTTATGATAATCCGACTGGTTTTACACTTATTTTACTCGGTTTTGCTTATTTATACTTGGATAGTATCTTTCTAGTTGATTTCACTCAGCAAACATAGTAATTCACTCGGAAAACACTCTGTTTCTCTCGGACAGCATCTCCCAAGTCTTATTTTACTCAGAAATCTCTTTTTTATATTATTTCACTCGGAACTTGACTTACTTCCACTCAGAAAATATAATTACTTTTTACTCAGAACTCTTTTTCAGTAAATTCACTCGGAAACACACTATTTTACCCGGACAGTAGCTTCCCAACCTTATTTCACTCGGCAAAACAATTTATTTCACTCAGTAAATAGTTATTTTCACTAAAAGAACTCCTTTCAACTTGATGTAACTCGGTATATAAAGTCAACTCACTAGAAGACCTTTCCCAACCTGATTCCACTCGGAATCAGGATTATCTTACTCGGATTTTCTTTATTCAGATATATCTTATTCAGACAGAACCCTTTTTAATTAATTTCACTCGGTAAACTCATGTTTCACTTGGAAACTTATCTTATTTTTATTCAGGAACATTTTCACTCGGATTCACAAACATTTTTACTCAGAAAACTCCTTTCAGACTAATTCCACTCGGAATCCTATTTTATTTCACTCAGAATTATATTAATTTCACCCAGAAAACTGTTTCTTCATTTTGTTTCACTCGGAAGGCATTTTAACTTCACTAAGGAAGCTCTTTCAGATTGATGTCACTCGGATTTAGAACTGTTTTACTTAGAAGACCCTCTCAGCTTGATTTTATTTGAAATCGTGATTATTACACTCGAAATCTTAATTATTTCACTCGGTATTACACCTATTTTACTCAGAAAGCTTGGATATCAACATTTTCACTCGGATATAACTTGTTTTAATCGGAAGAATTCTTTCCACTCGGAATCAGATCTGTTTCAGTCGGAAAACAGCCTTTCCAGTACAATTTCACTCGGATTTTTAACCAGAACGTTTGGAGAACCCTTCTCAGTATGATTCCACTCGGAATCATACATATTTCACTCGGATTTGACCCTGTTTCACTCGGAAAACTCTATTTTTAATGGTTTTCGCTTGGATTTTCATTTAGAAACTACTTCTTAATACTTTTTAAATTAATGAGAAGTTATAATTATTATTATTATCCTTATTCTATTACTATCCTAATTATTATTAATCTTATTATTATTATCAGTAGTTTTTCTTGTTATAAACCTTGTTAACATTTTAATTATGCGTAATTATATAAAGAATAAATTATTTTACTCCTTATGGAAAATACTATATAATAGATATACTTACAATGTTTAAATAATTGATAGAATCCAAAGAACTTGGAAATGATATGATGAGACTGGAAATACATAAGATACCCAAAGGATCAATTGATAAGATAAATGCATTTCGCATCATGAAAATATTTTGAAGAAGAAAAACCTCTAGAGCATATACTTGGTACAGTGAAGGACACTCACGTTCGATCTCAGTAGAAGAATCTTGGGAGTACAACTGGAACGGCAACCCAATGGCATCAGAGTCGCGCCCTGATAGCCGGGTGAGACGAGTAATTCTGGTGTACTTTGACTAAATGACGGAGTGTGACCATGATCGTAGGGATCCAAGTCTCAAATATATATATATATATATATATATATATATATATCAATGATGAGAACCAATGAGTTCATTTGTACCAGAGCTTGGGCGGACCCTGATCGCTCTAGAGAATTGGAATGGTGATATTCTAGAGAAGAAGAAATAATTTCTTGGGCCCACATGCATCATGAGACTTAATCAAAGATAAATCATAATGGATCCGAACTCATGCATTCATTACATCATATTTGATTGTTATGATTGTGAATATGTTATATGTATGATTTATTTCATAGTAATATGCTTGATTGTTATAATTGTGAACATGCTAAATATACGATTATGGGATGACAACATGCTTGATTGTTATAAATATGCTAAATGTATGATCTATGTGACATTGTATGTTAACTGGATTATGTCCGCACCGGATGAACCAATCAGGGTCTTGGGTTATACTCACCCTTACTGTTGACCATTTTTCAGAGGAATTAGAAACTCAAGAACCCGAGTGTGAAGATCAGCAAATAAACTGAACCCATTTAGAATAATCATTAAGGATAGAATATTTATAGTCAGACACCGGATGACTGTATAATATTTAAGGGTGTTAAGGATAGAATATTTATAGTCAGACACCGGATGACTGTATAATATTTAAGGGTGTTAAGGATAGAATATTTATAGTCAGACACCGGATGACTGTATAATATTTAAGGGTGCCTGCGTGCCCCATCCTGTTAATAGTACAATTACTTACAGTTTGTGAATGACTATGTGATATATACATTATTGCTTCCACTGATCTGCCACGTACTTATTTATTTAAAATATATATATATATATATTCACTTTTTCTGAAAATTGTTAACACACTCAGTTAAATAGGATGAACCTATAAAAAGATTTGTCTTATCTAACCGAGGGTGTTACAGCCAGCGCCGCGATCTGTGTTATAACAGGGTCACACAGAACAGAACCTGTAAACCCTTTCTTTTATTTTCTCCCTTCTCTGAGGCGATTTGGCTAGGGTTTTGAGGGAAACTTGGATTCTTGGTGGTTTTAGGCAATTTGGAACCAAGGTAAGGCATCTAGGACCTCTAATCTTTAGTTTCTTCTCCTTCCTTTCATGAAATCCGAGTTTGCATGTGATGATTGAGGTTTTGATTCTGAGTTTCAGTGGCTTGTGAAGCTTGGGTAATGAGTTTGGAAGTATAAGGAAGGTAACGTACTAACTAGTTTGATGTTTCGGTGACCGTAGGTGCCGAAACGAGCGTTAGGCAAGCGATCGATGATAAGTGCTTATTTTATAATTAAATTCATGATCAATTGGACCTATTTTCTGAATAACTTAACTAAATTGATAAATAATTGAGCATGACTTTGATTATAAATAATGTGTTAAGTAAAGAAGCTTGAATTGCAAAAATCAGTTAAGAAGTTGTCAAAAGCCTTGAAGAACCCAAGAAGCATCAGAGCATTAAGCAAGGACGCTTGAGCGTGACACATTGCACGCTTAAACGTGGAAGAAACAGAAAGCCTACGCTGCCTTGCGCTTCAACGAAAATAAAACAACACAACAACAGTATATCACGCTTAAGCGCGAGCCCGAGCTCGCTTAAGCGTGACCATGAGCATGATTGGCGCTTCAGCGTGGTTATATGAAGCTCAAGCGTGACTCAATTGAAAGAGGAACAGCATTAGGTCCCTCCTCCTCGAGCGTAAGCATAAGACGCTCAAGCGCAACCCCGACCCCGCTTGAGCGTGGCTTGAGCGTGGAACATATATATTGAAATAAAAGTGCTCGCTTAAGTGTGACAGATTTAGCTTGGGCAAAGATGAAAGAGTATCAGGAAATGTCTCACGCTTGAGCGAGACAAGGAGGCGCTCAAGCGTGAACCCGAGTACGCCTGAGCGTGAAGTAAGCGTGGATCTAGCGTATGCTAAACAGAGGAACCACGCTTAAGCGTGGTCAAGGAAGCTCAAGCGCAAGACAATCAGTGAACATTAGTACCCTTCACGCTTGAGCGTAACCACTAAGCTCAAGCGTGACTCATGCAGTATGAGATTTTTCAATTTAATATTCACCAATGGTGCGATGCCAACTCACCCACTTTCTTGTGTTTCTACAAGTCTCTAAAAGATGCTGCATGGGTTCTACACAAGTGGGCAAGGGAAGCTGAACCATAACCTCTATAAATCAAGCTGCAAACATCATCAGAAGGATCATCAGATTTAATCCCCTGTATCTCCTTCACAATCCAATCTTTTCCATTATTTTCTGTATTCATTCTTTTGATGGTGAAAATGCAAGGCATGAGTAACTAAACTCCCTTATGAGATTGGCTGTAATCCATTCAACACTGAAGTAATGTTGTTGTAAGTTTTTATTTAGTAATGAGATTTGATAAGTTTCTGTATTTCCTTCTGCGTTTAATGCCTGAAAGTACTTGATCACTATTTTCTTATTTTAAGTTTTCTCAAGTATGCTGGGAAGTGACTTTTGAAAGCAGATCTGAAAGAAATACTTATTGTGAGTAGGTAGCCAGGGATGACGTCTAATGCAATAAACGTCAAAACAATCGATCGATAATGCTAGGATGATTTCAAAGTGACTGAGGGATCAGCGGTTTGAAATCATTCTTATGAATTTTGTAGTCGAGGGATCGATACAAATGACTATGATTGTGACGTAGAAATTATCTTTTCGATTTACTTATATAAAAACTTATGCAGCTTACAGAAGGTGAAGATGTGATGAAGCCAATCCCTGTTTTACAGAATTGATTTCTCTCAGAAAACCATTCACTGTTATCTTTTGCAAAATTTCACTCTCTGTTATTTATTACTTTTTCATTCAACATCATTCATAACAAAACAAACTAAAAACCTTCTGCCTAATCAATTCAAAACTAAGATCTTCATTCTAACACCTCCCTAGTGGAACGACAACTATACTATATTACAACTTCTATGTTTAAACTTGGCACAAGCATTACATTGAGTTCATATTATACAAACTTGATTCTCTTTCATTGAACTCTTCATTCCAATATATCAAAAATAACTCCATCAAGTTTTGGCGCCGCAGCCGGGGAGGTGATTTAAGTTTGAATATTTAGCATTGAATTGACAAGACAGTGTAAATAAATTTGTTTTCAATTTGTTTTTATTTTTCTTGTGTAAGTAACTTTGCTATTTTGAGTACTTGATTTATGATCTTGAGAGGACAGGGTACAAAAGAACAACTTGCATTTGATCCAGAGATAGACAGGTTCCTCAAGAAAATCAAGAAAGCCAAGCAGAACTTCCACGTAGGACAAACTTCCTCTGATACAATGGATGTCAACAGCAACAATCAAAACCCACCAAGGAGAACACTTGGAGACTATGCTTTACAACAAGGGCCAAGACATTTCTCAAGCATTGCAGTTCCAAACACTGTCAGAGCACTAGAAATGAAACCAGCATTTCTTAGTTTGATTAGTTGACACCAATTTACTGGAATGTCAAGTGAAGATCCGTATACTCACTTAGCCACATTCTATGAATTGGTTGGAACCATGGGATTTAACCAAGATGTTATTGATGCTGCATATTTAAGACTATTTCCTTTCTCTTTAGCAGGAAAAGTAAAGGAGTGGTTACAATCTCATCCAAATCAAAGTTTGAATAGTTGGAACATAGTTGAAGAAAAATTTCTACAAAGGTTCTTTCCTCCATCTAGATTCATCAAGGCCAAATCAGATATTACAACATTTAGACAAGGCCAAGATGAACCTTTTTGTGAGGCATGGGAACGCTTTAAATCACTGCTCAGAAAATGCCCAAACCATGGACTTGAAGATATTGCACAACTTAATATTTTTTACAGTGGTTTAAGGGCTGACACTAAAATGATTTTAGATGCAGCAGCAGGAGGAACAATGATGACAGTGGATGCTGACCAAGCCACAAGGATAATAGAAGCTTTATCCTTAACAGACTACCAAGCTCAACATGATCGTCAGCAAGTTCAAAGGAAAGGAGTCCTTGACTTAAACACCACAGATGCCATTTTAGCACAGAACAAAATTCTGACCCAACAATTAGAAGCATTGACCAAAAAGATATCCAATCTTCCACAACAATTACATGCAGTACAATCATCACAACCAGGGCAACAACAAATGCCTGCAACATATAACTTTTGTGGAGGAGATCATCTCAATGAGAACTGTGGCTCACAAGAAGCAACTGTATACTTCATGAACAACCAAGGAAGGTCTGGTAATTTCAATTCAAATTTTTGTAACCAACCATTTCAGGGATGGAGAAGTAACCAAAACTAAGGCCAAGGATGGAAGCAAGAGCCCAGCTCTTCAAATAAACCATATCAAAATAATGGTCCTTCTTTGGTGGAGAGAACTTCTAGATTAGAGGACACCTTGGAAAAATTTATGCAAACTTCTTTAGCAAGTCAAAAGAACAATGAGGCATCGCTTAGGAACTTGGAAACACAATTGGGAGAACTAGCCCGACAACTTGCTGAGAAACAGAAGCCTCAGTATGGAGCAAACACTGAAACAAATCCAATAGAGCATTGCAAGGTTGTGACCACACTGACTAAGGAAACAACTGAGGAAGAAGATGGACATGATGCTATCATCTCTGAAGCAGTACCTCATAACACCAAAGATCCAGGGAGTTTTTCTATTCCTGTCACTATTGGAAATCTTTCAAAAAGTAAAGCTTTATTAGATCTTGGTGCTAGTGTAAATTTGATGCCATTATCCACACTTAAAAGTATAGGGGATTTTTCAGTAAAGCCAACAAACATGACCTTAAAAATGGCAGATCAATCAATACAAACCCCTTATGGTATTGCTGAAAATGTTAAGGTCAAAGTTGATCAATTTGAATTTTATGAGAATTTTGTTGTCATAGATATGGAGGAAGATCCTGAAGTCCCTCTAATACTGGGGAGACCATTCTTGAAAGCGGCCAAAGTCATCATAGATATGGATGACAGAAAAATAAAAATTCGAGTGCAAAAAGAAGAAGCTGATTTTGCTATTGAAGGTGCACTTGAAAAACAGAATGGAAGAAAGCCAAGACCTGACTTAGGCAAGGAGGTGGAAAAACTCAACACTCTCATCCACCAGCTCCATGATCCATATTGAAAAATCTATCAGGCGTCAAGCTAATGACGTTAAACAAAGCGCTTATTGGGAGGCAACCCAATCTTTTATGTTTTCTTTTCATCCTGTTGATTTTACTTTAAGTAAATTTTATCCTAAGATTGAATTTTTCTTTTAATTTTCAGGCAGCTCATCAAATTCATCCCACTCATTATCCGAAAGCAAGTTTGCAGCCCACATTGTTTAGCCTGGGGACAGGCCTTCTTTCTTAGGAGGGGTGAGACTTTATAGGCTGGACCAGGACCCTCCTCAAAAGGGCCTTCAGTAAGGGAACAGGAGACAGAGGATGACTCTTCTGAGGATGAGTGATGAGTTTACTGCTTTAGTTTTTAATTGCTTTAGTTTACTTTGAGTTGGTTTTCTTACTGCAGCATACTTTGAAAATTTTTAAAATTTTCATGCTTTTGGTTGATTGTTTTGATGCAAAGTCACATGCTTAACACAAAAAAAAAATTTGTTTTGAAAAACCCAACCAGGATTTACAATTTTGGTTTCAAGAAAAGATTCTGAGTTAGTAATTATTTTGAGGCAATAACATTGGTTTTGAGAAGGTAAATTAACTGATTTAAGACCATGAAAATGAAGGAAATGAACCATTAAAATTGTTTGCATGCTTGAAACCCTTTTAGAATATGGAAGTATGCCTTATAAACCGGTGAGAAGGGAGAAATTTAAACACTGAGAGTCTCATTAGAATTTGCTAAGTTTGCATTGCCTAATTTTCTGATTAATAATTTTTTCATAAGAAATTAAGCAAGGAAAGGATAAAGGCAAATTTGCAAATAAAATATCCCAGAGCCAAAAAGCTACCCTAAAGTATGCCCTATTCCTTGGTAGCCCACTTTTGAGTAAAATTTTTATTCTATAAAAACACCCTAACCCAAGCATGAGAAATAAAAATCCTACCTTATCAGCATGCTTAAATTTGATAAGAGCATAAAATAGTTTTGTCCAAAAGGGTCATGAAAGAAACAGAGGCAAAAAAAGAGAATATTAAAAAAAGTAAGTTCTCCAGAGATTCAAACAGAATTAGAGAACTAGAAAAAGAGAAAGAAAGAATTCTGTAGCTCAAAAAGGAAGAAACCTCATAAACTTTGAAAAGTTTCATAATTTATGCTCTTCCTTATGCATGTATTTTGAACTCAAAGAAAAACCAAGAATTCCTGTTTAGCCCAGCCTCATTACAACCTTAAAAGACCTTTTGATCCTTACTGCTCTTATGATTTGATCTTGATTGGAAATGACTGGCAATGTTAATTAGGCAGTTCTTATGATGAATGTAAGACACACCTGGTGAGAAATAATGAGAGTTCCTTATTCTTAATTGGTTACTTGCCTTGTGAAAAATTGAGTGGTGCATTGTAATTCAAAGGATTGGTATTAAGGATGTTATTTGTCTTAAGTTAAAATTGAGATTATTGTCTTTCAAAATTTTGTCTGCAACTGACTTAGATTATTGAATGCTTGATTCCCTTTCCAAAACTCCTTTTTACTTGAGGACAAGCAAAAATCTAGGTTGGGGAGAGTTTGATAAGTGCTTATTTTATAATTAAATTCATGACTCAATTGGACCTATTTTCTGAATAACTTAACTAAATTGATAAATAATTGAGCATGACTTTGATTATAAATAATGTGTTAAGTAAAGAAGCTTGAATTGCAAAAATCAGTTAAGAAGTTGTCAAAAGCCTTGAAGAACCCAAGAAGCATCAGAGCATCAAGCAAGGACGCTTGAGCGTGACACATTGCACGCTTAAACGTGGAAGAAACAGAAAGCCTATGCTGCCTTGCGCTTCAACGAAAATAAAACAACACAACAACAGTATATCACGCTTAAGCGCGAGCCCGAGCTTGCTTAAGCGTGACCATGAGCATGATTGGCGCTTCAGCATGGTTATATGAAGCTCAAGCGTGACTTAATTGAAAGAGGAACAGCATTAGGTCCCTCCTCCTCGAGCGTAAGCATAAGACGCTCAAGCGCAACCCCGACCCCGCTTGAGCGTGGCTTGAGCGTGGAATATATATGTTGAAATAAAAGTGCTCGCTTAAGCGTGACAGATTTAGCTTGGGCGAAGATGAAAGAGTATCAGGAAATGTCTCACGCTTGAGCGAGACAAGGAGGCGCTCAAGCGTGAACCCGAGTACGCCTGAGCGTGAAGTAAGCGTGGATCTAGCGTATGCTAAACAGAGGAACCACACTTAAGCGTGGTCAAGGAAGCTCAAGCGCGAGACAATCAGTGAATATTAGTACCCTTCACGCTTGAGCGTAACCACTAAGCTCAAGCATGACTCATGCAGTATGGGATTTTTCAATTTAATATTCACCAATGGTGCAATGCCAACTCACCCACTTTCTTGTATTTCTACAAGTCTCTGAAAGATGCTGCATGGGTTCTACGCAAGTGGGCAAGGGAAGCTGAACCATAACCTCTATAAATCAAGCTGTAAACATCATCAGAAGGATCATCAGATTTAATCCCCTGTATCTCCTTCACAATCCAATCTTTTCCATTATTTTCTGTATTCATTCTTTTGATGGTGAAAATACAAGGCATGAGTAACTAAACTCCCTTATGGGATTGGCTGTAATCCATTCAACACTGAAGTAATGCTGTTGTAAGTTTTTATTTAGTAATGAGATTTGATAAGTTTCTGTATTTCCTTCTGCGTTTAATGCCTGAAAGTACTTGATCACTATTTTCTTATTTTAAGTTTTCTCAAGTATGCTGGGAAGTGACTTTTGAAAGCAGATCTGAAAGAAATACTTATTGTGAGTAGGTAGCCAGGGATGGTGTCTAACGCAATAAACGTCAAAACAATCGATCGATAATGCTGGGATGATTTCAAAGTGACTGAGGGATCAGCGGTTTGAAATCATTCTTATGAATTTTGTAGTCGAGGGATCGATACAAATGACTATGATTGTGACGTAGAAATTATCTTTTCGATTTACTTATATAAAAACTTATGCAGCTTACAGAAGGTGAAGATATGATGAAGCCAATCCCTGTTTTACAGAATCGATTTCTCTCAGAAAACCATTCACTGTTATCTTTTACAAAATTTCACTCTCTGTTATTTATTACTTTTTCATTCAACATCATTCACAACAAAACAAACTAAAAACCTTCTACCTAATCAATTCAAAACTAAGATCTTCATTCTAACACCTCCCTAGTGGAACGACAACTATACTATATTACAACTTCTGTGTTTAAACTCTTGGCACAAGCATTACATTGAGTTCATATTATACAAACTTGATTCTCTTTCATTGAACTCTTCATTCCAATATATCAAAAATAACTCCATCAATCGACGAAGTGGACGTCGAAAACGAAAGAGGAACAGTGAATCCAGCGGCTGTAGGACGCTATCTACCCCTTGAGCAAACTGTCGGAGCTCGGAATAGAGGTAAGGGGGGTGTTCGGGTCATAATTAATTAGAATTGATATGTACATAGATTATGGAAGGTTTAGGAAATTGAGTAAGATCTATTATAAGTAGCATAGATTAATTAAATATAGTAGTTATGAATATATGAGTATATGGAAGTATGATTAAATGGTTAAATGATGAAGAAATATATTAATTGAATTAATTATATGAATTGATGATTATTTTGATCGGTGTGGATGATGATTCGAATAATGAGATGTATATATGCTTAGATAAGTTCGAATTGAATGGTGGGGAAATTAATGTATGGATGAATATATATGTGTAAAGGTATTATACCGATGGGCTTGACAAGTCGGTCGCCCTGCATTGTGAGCACATGCCAGTTTCTGGTAGTTGCACATGTGGTTTGTTGATGATATATTATTATTATGAGATTTGATATGTGAATATGTGGTATGGGATGGCCATCGGTATGTATACCCCTCACTTTTCGGCTCCCGTGGTCTTTGTGCCCAGTTGAGCTACCCAGTGGTCAAGTCGGACCCAGTGGTTGAGGTGGAGAGCCAAGTCGGGCTCGGTGAACCAAGTCGGGTTCACGGGATGTCAAGTCGGACTCCCAGCTGAAGGCCAGTCCATTAGTATCCGGATACTAGGCGTCAAATTACATGAGAGTCAGTTGTGACATATGTGAATCTTATATTGATTGATGATGGAAAACGAATTATGAATTGAAATTGTAATGTGAATGAATGAAAGTATGGCTTGAATAAGTTAAAGACGGATATGTATGTGTGTATTTATATCAACGTGGATAAGTACAGGAAATCGAAAGAGATTATATAATAACAAGGAGTAGTAGGTATTGTTAAGTTTAATATTTCGTTCTATATTAATTATGATATTCCAAACACTCACCCTTGCTGTTGTTCAATTTTAGTGACCAGTGACAGGGAGGATGCTAATGCTGCGGAGGTGTGCCAAGAGGAAGGTTGATGCCAAGGAATGGAGATGTATATAATAAATGTAATGTTTTGAGTGTATGTGTTTAAGTGTGTAATAAGTAATATATTACTATGGTGGGTGATAGATGATAAAGTATGTGTGATGAACTTCCCATGATTATGCATGTTGTGGTTTGATGAATTATTGATGATGATGAATTATGGCACAGAGCCATTGATATGTGTGAATGTTGAATGTAATGGCGGGTGTTTTATTGATGCATGATTGATATGTGTGTTATGTGATTGATGTTAGAATAATGTTTGGATTGATTTAGGAAGTCATGCATATAGTTGATTTTATGAATATAAGGAACTGGATAGGTGTATTAGAAATCTGGTAGGTTTTGGGACCCTTGGAATGCATGAATAGGTTCCTTAGAATGTTTAAAATTTGTGTGTATTGGTCTTAGGTCATTTGGAACCCATTTAGGGTGTTTGGTGTCAAGGTGTTTCACCTATTTGAATTAAACTGCGTTTTGTGCATAACTTGCACATATGTTGGAATCTTGGTGAACGGACATTGCCAACAGTTCCGAAATGGGGAAAATAGGTGGCCCGTGAAGTTTCGTGGCAATCGGATCTTAAACGGGCCAATTGGGTAGATTAGAAGTTGGTAAAATGGTTTAAATATGTAACAGCATCAGGTGCTGTCACTGTCATGCCCACGCTACGCGTGAGGCTGGCGCGTAGCGTGAGGTGCGCAGCAGAGGGCTGACGCTACGCGTGGGACTGGCGTGCAGCGTCAGGTCCCTGTTTCATATTTTTTGGTTTCTTTCTAAATTAAGGGAACTCTAAGGTTTTGTCAAACTATATAATTATTATTTTGAGTATGTTAGTGAAAATAAATATTATTTTGAAATGAGAAATAATTAAATTTTATTAAATGCGAAAAATTTATTGTAAAAATTAATTAAACAGATATAAATAAAGGTAAATTGACGTAGGATGTCACACATTTGAACAAATTTTACTTGTTTTAAAAAATGAGGTTGCCCTAACTATTGGTCCTCTAATGAGATCACCCAAGATTTAGCATCAATTCTATGAATGGTCATTTTGTACTCTAACTTTTGCCTAGATTGCCCTTTAGGTGTTTAGCTTAGCGAACGTTTTCTTTTTTCTTTCTTCATTTCTTTTTCTTTCTTATTTCTTTTTGTTTTGCGCTTTAACTTTTACCTAGGCTGCCTATTTAGGTTTTCAACCTAGCAAGCTCTATTTTCTTTTGCCTATCTTAGTCCTAACTTTTGCCATAAACATAATTCTTCTTGATAATATTTGAGTTTATTGGATGCAATGACTCTTAGCCATGCATGTTTGTAAGAATAAAGGCTCATCTTAAGAGGGCTTTCTTGACAACATAAGGTCCTTTATAGTTTAGGGCTTATTTTCCCTGATGGTCCTTTTGGATGGGTAAAATCTTTTCTAGCACTAGATCCCCCTCGTGAAAATCTATAGGGTGAATTTTTCTCATAGGCTATTTTCATCCTTTTTCTGATATAATTGACCATGACATAAAGCCATCAATCTCTTGTCTTCAATCAAGTTGATCTGGTGAAACCGAGCTTGTAGACATTCAACTTCATCTAATTTTACTTCTGTTAGAGCTCACAGGGAAGAGATCTCAACTTAAAAAGGTAATAACATCTCCATACTATACACTAATGAGAAATAAGTTGCCTTTATTAAGGTATGAACGGAAGTGCGATTTCCATGTAAAGCAAATACCAATATCGCATCTTAATCTTCAAAAGTCACCACCATCTTCTGAACAATATTCTTGATGTTCTTATTTGTTATCTTAACTACCTCGTTTGTCTTTGGATGATATGGAGAAGAATTCTGATGTTTTATTTTGAAGGTGTCACATAACTTCTTCATCATTTTGTTGTTTAAATTTGTGGCATTATCTGTGATAAATTTGTAGGGAAAACCATAGCGGCAAATTATTTCCTTCTTGACAAACCTGAACACCATATTTCTTGTGCTATTGGTGCAAGATAACACTTCCACCCTTTTTGTGAAGTAATTAATCATGACAATGATGAAATGATGACTGTTCGAAGCTTTCTTAACTTTAATGGTGATTGGACCTTCTAATTTTAATGGTGACTAAAAAATATCGTGATTCCCCTACGATATTTATTGAGAAATCTTGAACCTTAACAACACTTCTAGAAAATAAACAGAAATATTGAACCTTAATAGCACTTCTACAAAACTACCCACTCCCTCACCATTCAAATAATAAATAAATAAACAAAAATGACAGAGAGAAAGAAAAGGAAAATAAAATAAATAAAAATAATCTAACAACAAAAAGAAGAAAGAAAAGGAAAAGAAGAAAAGAAAGGCCAGAGAAAAATAAAATAAAATGAAAATTAAATAATAATAATAAATAAATAAAATGGGTAGCCGGACAAAAATTAATGTCAACAGACATTAAATAGAAGTCTTCATTCCTTTCTTTTTGAACACATTCAAGTTCTTTAGACAGTTATTTCAAAGTCGTATTTTGCCAAAACCGGAAACAATTGTCTTTCTTGATAACCTTTTAGACTTCTATTTATCCAGATCAACTTGGCCTTAATAAAGTCTATGTAAGATCATATTGTATATCTTAATTTATTCATATTGCCTTTTACAACATAGAGTTTATGTAGACTGCATAGGGAATCCATTACCCAATGACATATGATACTAGAATAGGCCAAACATGACACACTGTCACTCCCTCTTGCTTGAGGACAATCCTTCAGTCATGATACTTATCTAAGGATTTTTCCAGATAAAATGTCCTTCCAGAGGACAGATCATAACGAAAATAATATTTGGTTGTCATGGTTGTTTTAAAACATATTATATGCAAATCTATCACTTATTATAAAACATATTTAATTTTTGGTCATTAACTAAATATGTCATCTCCCACCATTTTAATTCAAAAACAAATACCCTTACTGATAAAAAAAAATCTCGTTGGAAGATTTTTCTAGTGGGCCAAGATCCATATTTGGCATAGTGTTGAGTCAGCTTTGTTGGTTGCCTAACCCTTAGTTATTTAAGTAGGAAAGACATTTTTGATTGCATCTCATGCAACTCTTGGATGATTAAGTGGGTAACTCTTTACCTTTATCCATCTTATGAATTTACGCCTAATCCTTACGCCTCTAAATTATTTTTAATCTAATTGAAAATTTTAGTTAAGTTAAGGCCCATAAAACAATTAGGACATTACAATTATCTCATCTCGTCTGACTAATATAAATGATAGCACCCTGTTTTAGCATACTCATTATTTGTTGACATTAGTCTCGACAAGTGTTACTTATTGAAATACATTTTTAAACTTAATATTAACGCTTACCGGTTCTTCAATCTAATTGAAGTTACTTAGTTAAGTCTAATAATAAATGGTTGGATAATCTAATTATTCATCATTCTTTACTAATAACAATAAAGACACCCTGCTTTAGAGAGCCTACACTTTATTAAAACTAGCGTTGATGAATGTTGCTTATTTGAATGCGTTTTAGACTATTTATACCTTGAGGCTATTCTAATCCAATTAGAAAAACTGTCTATTTAAATAAAACTCAATAAGTCACACTTGGATAATCCAATTATCCATTCATGTCCTACTAAACATAAATAAAGGCACCCAACTGTAGTGTGACTTATACTTTATCTATATCAAGTTTGATGTTATTACTAATTGGAAGGTATAATTGTCAGACTTGAAGAATTTCAATTTTCTTATTATTCTTTATTGACTTTCATTAAATGTTTTAGTACAAAATAAAACCCCAAACATGCAATCGAAATGTGAGATAATTATGGTTTTCTTAGAAAAATAAAAGAACACAAGCCTAAGGAACTATAGTGGCACCATTTTTTGAAGTCCTACTTCCAGGATCCACCATCCTTTGGAGTCACAACTCTATTGTTCCTTTAAGGGTCAACATATTCCAAGTCTCCATCTTATTACCTTGACTTGATCAAGATTACAAATGTATATAGAAACTCGTTTTACATACGAGTGAAGGGTTGAGAAGAGAAATACAACAAAATAGAGGCATAACACATAAACTGAATTTAAATAAATTTAAAAATATCTAAGACCACAACTATTCACCATGTAACATGTTAATTATTTAATTAAGTGATTAATTGCATTTAAAATAAAATAAATTTTAAAACACATAATAAAACACGCGGAGTCGTTAAAAATACACTACGCAAAGAAGTTCGGTGTTCTGCTGACCATTCAACGGACGAGGGTCAAGGGAAGGCTACCTTTTCCGGGGTGTCGAGTAGTGTTCCGGCCTGAAAATTCCACTGACCATTAACAACTCAAAATTTTTGGTTAGGATTTCAAATTGTTTAAAATCATATTTCTAATTTTAACTCTTGAATCATAAATTTTTAGAATGGTGAAGGTTTAACTTTTAAACCTTTTCTTTTGACCCCAACAACTATCCTAATAATAGAAATAGAATGTTTAACTTTTCAACCTTATCTCTAGGGTTTCAATACTCATCATAGTTTTAAGAACAGTCAAGGTTTAATTTTTATTAAACCTAAACTATATACCTGCATACAAGTAACTTAACTTAAGTTCTACCACCAACCTTTTATATAAATATAACATGTAAATTATAAAATAGAGTGCTTATACCACAATAAGTTATTTGTAAAAAGTAGTAAAAAGATAAACTATATCTTTCTTTTATTTCTCGTAACTTTTAAGATTGACTATAATCTATGCTTATTGTATCAATATATACTTCATAGTTAAAACAGAGGTTTAAAATCGTTAACCCAAACCAATCCAAATCGTAATAGTTTGATTTTTATATTTTATTTGAATTGAACCAAGCCAAATTACACATTTTTTGTTATGCAGTTTAGCTAGTTTGTTGCTTCAAAATCATACCAAACTGCATCACAATCACTACTGGGTGGCAGAGATGACAACGACAATGACAACAATGACGATAAAATTATATTGTTAGAAATTAATAATTTAGTTGGAATTAAAAATTGTTATTTTTAATTATATTGTAATTTCATAAAATTTGAGGTTAGAATTGTGATTTTAATTCTTAAAAGATAAATTTAAAGGTTTAATGTCAATATTCAATCCTTAATTTTGTACTCAATTTATTACTTAAACAGTATTTATAATAATGAAATGACCAACCAGCATCATACAATTGATAGGATCAAATTACGTTGACTCCAAGTCCAAGATCTTGAGTTCAGTTTTTGTTGGTGAAGGTGATCACTACCCAAAGTAATTATAATTGACTTTGCATCTTTTCAATCTTTTTCTTTTCTTAATTGTGTTATGCGATTGCACGCGTTGGCTCTGAAACAAATTAAGGAAACGATGAGTGGTTTGATTGGTAAAATAAATAGTACGTTCCACTACGTTTCTCCTTCGAAATAAGTTGTTGTTGATTTATTTTTTATTTTAATATAATTATCATGATCCAGATCATTTTCTCTTATTTATTGTTATTCCAATAAATAAAAAATGGAATATTTATTAATGGAATAAGAAAGTCCTTTTTATCATGCTCTTTTTCTCTTTACAGTACGTGATCACTTCACTGTCACTAACGATGGAATGAAGAGCAAATATAAAAGTGTAATAATTAATCAAGAAAAGAGCAAAGGAGAAAGATATAAACAAATGCCATGATACATGCTTTACAGCCTTGTATTAGTGACAAGGTGTCAATTATCAAATGCTCAAAGCTTACTTCACTTTATTTCATCGACTTTGCTTTTGATTTCTTGGCTACTAAGGCACACACCATACATATAAAGAAGAAGACATAGAAGAGCAAATCAGCTATAAACACGCATAGTTTCTTCAACTTCAAGATATATATATATTGTGTATTCATATGAGACTCATATATTCATTACTTTTGGTAGAAGGTAAACACGAATTTACATGCATGTAAATCTTTAAGTTGCATCGTAGTTCTTTTATCAAAGGTTTAAACTTTTGAGTCGTCACTAAGGCTAATTGGTTCAAATTGTTAAGTCATTCCTTTCGGAGGACAGAATTTAATTATGGAGTAATATTTTACATATTTTATGTGTTGCTTTTATTCATTTTCCTCCTTTTTATAGACTCTTATAATATTAACTTTTTAAAAAATAAAAAAAATGTAATTAACATAATTAATTTTTTCAATAATTTTTCTATACTCTTAAAATTATTCTTAATATTACTTAAGTACTCATTTGTTTCAAGAGAGCCTAATCAATAAAATTATTTTTGTAAAAAAATAATAAATATACTTGTAAATTTAAATAATGTCATATAAACATATTTTAAAAAGTAAAAAAAAAAGTCTTATAAAGAACCTCAAAGAATGATTAGGATGTGAAAACCCTCTTTCCAAACTCATCCTTCGAAAATCGTTTCCGATAGAATGGTGAAAAGGTCACCCAAAAACCAATTAATACATTCCCTTCCCCCATTGAATATGCAAACTATCTCTCAAATAGTCAAGCTATGCCACACAAAAAAAAGTCACCCACCTTCGTGTCCATTTGGTATGCAGTTAGGAAACGAAGTTATGAAAATAAAAAAATCTAAAAGTTAATATTGATCATTCATGTTATTCAAAATAGTCAAAACTCTATTTAACCGTAGGATCTAAAAATCCCTTTCCCCCAACCTCCGTTTAAACAACTAAACGGGAAAGTAAAAAGTCTGTTCTTCTTACCCTCCAAAATACGAAGATATATACTTATGAGAAAGGACCCTTTGCAGTAAGTCAAAAACCTATATTAATGGTCTTATTTTATTTGTAATTGATTTCCATAACTCATTATTCTTTTGTTTACAATTGAATTAGAAGGTTAGGAAGAAGGCCCAGGAGATTCAAGGGAAGAACAATTGTCCCCACAGACTCTCACGTGGTGGATATCATCTTCTTAAACAGCAGATGACTGTTGAAAGGGCCAACCAGCTAGACACTAACTCTATTGATCCTCATTTTCCCTCCTCACGCCATGAGAAATGGAAGCGAGCCCGTACTAAGAAATCGGGTGACTTTACTTCTCCAAAGACACAACATGTTACAAAGAAGATTGTAAGTATAGAATATCTAAGCAAGAAGTTTATATTTTGTATTTTAGCATTCAAAGTTAATTGTTGATGATGGTTTAATTTATTATCTTTTGTAGGATGAGTTAGTAGTCGCGTCTACGCAGGAGAGTTTTGTTGCTGATGGTCGATATGATATATTGATTGTGGCCATCGGTTGACTAGAGCACCCTGGTATAGTTCAGGCTGCTGGTAGAGGCCACACTATCCACAGTGTGTATGGCCCATCTATTGTATCTGCATCTTCATCTTCAGCTAAAATGGTAAGGATGTCCGAGTCGAGGTTGAGTGAGGAAAAGGCTTAGCTTGCTTTTGAGTATGATGAGAGATTCAAAAGCTTGAAGGAACATGGATATGCAGGCCTAAAAAATTGCAAGGTTGACTGAGAAGTTACAGGCACCTCCCCTGTCACAGCCTGTAGCTGACCCTCCTGTACCCGTAGTTGTACTTTCGCTAGTGCCTATTAGCACCAAGGGTTTGTGTGTGGGAGTTAATCCTGATGGGACAAGCACCGGTGTCGACCTTGGAAGGAGATGTCAGCTGTTCCTAGATGAAGTACCTGACCTAGTTGCCAACACGATTGTGTTTAGAGGGTCGACGGTTCACAGGAAACCCTTGCTGGATGGCATGTCAATGGTATCTGTGGTGTAGGTTGAAACATCCAATGCTCTTTTAAGAATGCTTTGATACCAAAATGAAACAACCCAACTTAATAAACCCAAACCGAGAGACCAGGGAAAATTTTCCCAAAAAATTCACCATGCAGCCGGGTAAAAATAAAAACAGCAAAAGCAAGGGAAGCAAAGCCGATCAGAGTAAAAGGGATACCGACTCGCTCAAGCGAGACCCAAATCCGCTTGAGCGAGATAACCCATCTCGCTTGGGCGAAGCACATGTCGCTTAAGCGAAACAACCCAAAAGCCTTCCATCCATTCACACTCGCTGGAGCGAATCCCTCACTCGCTGAAGCGAGAAGCCACACTCGGCATTCTATCACTCGGAATCAGGGGTTCCATTTACTCGGGAAACAACCCTAAACATACATACCTCCCTCGGAAGCCTATATTTAGTTCCTTATCTTTATCCATATAGGTCACACACATAAGATCCACTCGGAATTTATTAACTTAGCATTATTCATTCTATCCATCATCATCAATTCTCAGCCGATAGAAATACATGTTATCAATGTAAACCATATATATATATATATATATATATATATAAACATGCACTCAGATTCTTATACATATAAATTTGTATTCTTTATACAACATTCTTATGAGTCGGCCAAGGCTTTAACATAACTATATACAATCGGTACAGTATACTCTGTACACTATAACAGTACAAATACCCATCACTCGGGTTAAGGCCATCTCCTCAATACCAGTCCGACCTGCATACACTGAAAAATATTGTAGGGGTGAGCTTTTACATATTAAATGACAGTTATTGACTCAGATTAATCTCAGAATCCATAACCATGCAATAACATATATCATCAATCAAATATACACACTGCCATTTAACATGGACATTCATATAACATCTTCTGATCGGGATTTTACCCATTTCACTCGGCTATAATGCACACATCCTCAATAACAATGTATCATATACATGTATTCATCCAATCGGATTTCACCCCAAATCTATTCCAAGCAATATCAATAATGCTTAAACTCCGAGCCTAGCTCAAGGAGAGTGTCTGAGCCCCGCTCAAGGTCTTAATCATATCCTCACATATTTTCGTCTGATTGCCGATTCAACAATAAGCGTCCAACGCTTCATGCTCCCAGCATTTCCAGTGGCGAATTGGATGCATACGGTCTCATTCACCCGGCGTCCAACGCCAATGCACTCGGCATTGCCTTGAGTCCAACCCAAGGTCTTTCATCAAGCGTCCAACGCTTAGTGCCCTCGGCACTGCCTCGAGTCCAACCCGAGGTCTTTCATTATATTTGACACGTATTCATCCGATTGCCGATCGGTATTAAGCGTCCAACGCTATATGCACTCGGCATTCCAATGGCAAATTAGATGATCCACATCTCATGCACTCGGCAACCATAATGCCAACCACTCAAATTATCCTTACAACAAGCATCTCATGCTTTCTCATATAACATTCAACTCAGAAATCAACACTAGTAAGCATCTCATGCTATTCTATATAAAATTGCACTCGACATTAACATAGTAGTCCCCATCCTATGCACTCAGCATTCGCATATTCAATGTCAAGCATCACATGCATTTAAACACACCATCACACACGGGGACCAATAAAAGACCACACAAATGCACTCGGCATTCATAATATGCATCTCATACATTTAACATAACCACAACATGCATCATACATCATATGGACGAAAATCATACACCACACGATAATAATCATCACACATCCGGGCTCAACTCAAACAACATACAATCACAAAACAAACACAACACATTACAGTGTATTAGTTTTACCCGGAAACCCGTCCATAAACCATACATTTGAGATGCAATAGCCCCCCTTACCTGGAATGAAGATTCCAGCAGCTCCCAGAGCTTGCAACACCGACCAACTGCTCCTTGGTCACACGTTCTCAATAGAACGACCCAGCTACCAGCTGTTCACACAGCACTCTGCTCTTAGCTTTGGAAGAACCAACAGCTGCTTCCTCACGAGTAGATCAACCACCAAAACACCCCATGCCAAGCCTCCAAGGCACAACACAGTCCTCACGTAACCCAGTGAAGGACTCCAAACGCTGCTCCACACTCGAACAGCCCAGACACCTAACACTGTTAGGCAGAACAGAGGAGGATCTCTGCCTTCAAAACACACAGCACCATGCTGTTTCCTCTACCACCACACACATCTCTCTCAACCACTCTGTTCCTCTTCGCATTCCACTTCTCACTCGGGCTCTACTCAGCGTTGAGTGGAAGAAGAAGATGAAGAAGATAAGAAGAAGACAAACAGCAAAGGAGTAGAAGAAGAAACCACAGGACGCAAGAGAGAAGGAGGAGTGTTTCTCCAATGCCAAAGTGTAATGAGCAGGGAGTGGGAAATGTGTAACTCTTATCCCTTCTCTGTCGTGGCAGCCCACTCCCATCAGCCATCACATCCCATCCTTATTTAATGCAATCCCATCAGCCATCATTAATCACATTTAGCATGATTAAAGAGAGAGGGAGAGAGAACTGAAGCTCTCAAAACACCACCAAGGGCACATGGGTCATTTCTTTGGCTTTATTATTATTATTATTATTATTATTAAATCAACAACTTTAATTATGTAATTAGCCTCAATCAGTAATTAAACCAAAACCAGGATGTTACATTACTCCCCTCCTTCAAAGAATTTCATCCTTGAAATTCCAACATGAACTTATCTCAACAAGCAGCTCAAAATATTGCTGCCTAAACTAATTACATGTCTCTGTTTCCTAAGCATTCACCGACCGGTTCACCATTCCAATCGGCATAACTTCACCTCACATGTGGTTTACTGACCGCCCTACAATTCCAGTCGGTAAAAACACTAAAGTCAGGTCCTACCTGATTACAACCTCTCCATAGAATTCAATATATTTGGGGATTCAATTTTTAAAACGTACAAGTTACCCCATTTAACTCTGCGAGTTCACCATAAGCAATGGCATCTCTAGTTCTTTGGCCACTCGGCCCTACACTCCCATCGACAATCGGTGTACATCCACCGTCAGGCTCCTCAAATCGTAGGAGTCACTCGACTCAACTATAGACTCATACGGAGTATAGACTCAAAACTGCGTCATATGAGACACATTATGGAGGTTAATCAACCAGCTGGGAAGAATCTAGTCGGTAAACAACATTACCGATTCCCACCAATACTCATTATTGTTCGATTTATCTCGGATTAAACCCTCGGATATTCATCATCCGACCACGAAAATCTCTTTTTAAACCATGATATACCTTGACAATACCGAGCCAAACACTCAAAAGAGTTCAGATGTGCTCCAATTAGCACGGTTTGCCTGGATTTACCTCGTACAGGCACCACACTTGGCTCTAACATCTTAGATTTTTAACCATTCCTTCGGCTAATTCCATGCTTACACCCCTGAGAATGTCACTCGGACCTCTCAATCAAAAATATCATTCGGGGTTTAAGGGCAATTCTTACCCGGAAAACTTTCCACTTATAAAATTTTCACCCGGCATTCAAGCCTACATCAAATACAAATCTAAGTTCAAACTCAGCAACTCTAAACATCAACCCGAACACAAATATGGATAAATTTACCTCTCGGGTATCTATTCCCCTCGGGAGCCATTCACTCAGAAACTTACCTCTTCCAAGTCCCACTCAGAAATGTCACACTCTGAGACACGTCATCCGAAAGTCACACGACTCGGATATTTCATCCGGACACAGTTCCTTAACTTAGTAATGATTTCCCCAAAATGATGTTTCACTCGGACAATCATAACTCCATTCAATAGTTCTTTCTCCCATAAAGATTTCACTCGAAATTATCTCTACTTTCTCACACTCGGAATATACTAATCTTTCCCGAGCAAATTCTCACTTTACCGATCACCCATCTATTTCAATAATTAATCTTTACTTTATTGGCCAATAGCCAATTTATACCCATAACAACCTCTGATCCTCTCGGAGGTAAACACATCAAGGTTAAAACAACCTTCTATCCTCATTTGGATACACTAACAATTACTTTCCACTCAGAACAGTTCGATAGACTCACCATCACCATAAGCAGCTACAACCTCACCTGCCTGACTTATGAATTGCTGCATCCAACTTATAGGATGACGTCTCATTCTTATAGGGTTACAACAATTACATAGAGTCACTGCAAAATTGTACGCTACCACAATACCTATGGTAGGTAGAGTCGTCTTAGAACAGCATACATTACACTCCTTTCACTCACACCGACCGACTCACTCCAATAATACTAATTCATAAAAATTAATGGCAATTCATATACATATATATATATAAACACATATTAACATTATCATTATGCACCACCTAGGACACATCACGCAGCAACAATCATGAAATATCATTTACCACTACTGTAAAACAGTATAATGGCAATAGGTTTCCGACTCCCACAAGAATCACACGGCTTCAGCACTACATTCACCTATACTCACTCGGCATATCAACAATCAGCTTCCAGCCCATACCAAGTAATATCTCTTCTCAAAATCTCATTCATCATAAACCATGGCTCAACAGCCTTATAATCCCTCATTTCATCATTGGATCTTTTCCATCATAAAATCATAATCCGACAGCCTATTAATCCTTCATTTCATCACTCATCACAGGCCATTAATCAATTAAAGCCTAGACGTTTCACCGAGCATAAACATAATCCATCAATCGGTCATGCAATTATCATTATAGTATGATTTCTAATACCACCATAATTAATACCCAAGCGTACTCGGATTTCAACCTTACTAGTCACTATCAATCAGGTATCCCATTTATTATTCGTATTTCACCTTAAGACAATTCAAGCCTCAAGAATTTATTACACAATCACTTACTCGGCTCAACAATCCATAAGGTCAATCGGATTATCAGACTCGGAAATTCCAGGGGTCACCTAGTACCCAACATAGGACACTCCCACAATATTCAAATATCCCGAGTCTGGACCACCATAAGGCCCAGCTCTACAAAACCTGATAGCATACAATTATACTGAATCCAATCGGGATTTCCATACCTTACGGGTCATAATTCAATCAATTATTCACTCGGTTTTTAACCACAAGACCGAGTCCAACTCAAATCCTCAGGTATCCAATTACATCAATTTCTCACCCAGTTTTCTAACCTCAAGTATTCATCTCAACAACATCCGATCATACAAGATCATGCCCAACCAAGTGGGTCACCACACCTAGTGGCCAAGCATCAACCGATCATTCACTCAGTTTTCATACACCAGAAACCGAGACACTACCCCAATCAAACATGCATCAGATTTTTACATTTAACCGCCTATCACATACCCAGATTTCCAACTTAGGAAACTGCAACACATCACTTATACCATAAATCATGTACATCATATATCATATGGGGTGTTCGTGCCAAAGGATATAAAATGCATCCCATACACATGGCACAACCGATCAGTTAAGTAGGAAACACCACACTAGGGAATTCCTTTATTATCATTCACTTAATCAATTCAAATATATGAGCTCTATAATCCATTCAACAAGCATGACTCGGCTATGAACCATTAGCATGGCATACCCAAGAGTCCTAGCCAATTAATCCGACCTCCACCTATATAAGGGTCTCAATATATATATATATATATATATATATATATATATATATATATATTCCTCACTTTATCTCTTTCTAATCCACCCGACTTAGAATAACTTCTAAGCATTTCATGAATAACCGAACCAGGGTAGTAAGCAACTCTACTCCCAATTAACATCATAACAGTAGTACCACTCATTACTGTCCACAACCAAACATATAAGCATATATAATCACACCAATCATGGTTAAACATATATCAAATCCAACAGGATACCATAAGCAATGATGACAATCGGTCATATTACACACAACCGCCCATTCACAGTGGGTATACCTTGGCCATGGACCTTTTGGTCTGCTCTGATACCAAAATAAAACATCCAATGCTCTTTTAAGAATGCTTTGATACCAAAATGAAACAACCCAACTTAATAAACCCAAACCGAGAGACCAGGGAAAATTTTCCCAAAAAATTCACCATGCAGCCGGGTAAAAATAAAAACAGCAAAAGCAAGGGAAGCAAAGCCGATCAGAGTAAAGGGGATATCGACTCGCTCAAGCGAGACCCAAATCCGCTTGAGCGAGACAACCCATCTCGCTTGGGCGAAGCACACGTCGCTTAAGCGAAATAACCCAAAAGCCTTCCATCCATTCACACTCGTTGGAGCGAATCCCTCATTCGCTGAAGCGAGAAGCCACACTCGGCATTCTATCACTCAGAATCAGGGGTTCTATTCACTCAGGAAACAACCCCAACAAACATACCTCCCTCGGAAGCCCATATTTAGTTCCTTATGTTTATCCACATAGGTCACACACATAAGATCCACTCGGAATTTATTAACTTAGCATTATTCTTTCTAGCCATCATCATCAATTCTCAGCCGATAGAAATACATGTTATCAATGTAAACCATATATATATATATATATATATATATATATAAACATGCACTCGGATTCTTATACATATAAATTTGTATTCTTTATACAACATCCTTATGAGCCGGCCAAGGCTTTAACATAACTATATACAATCGGTACAGTATACTTTGTACACTACAACAGTACAAATACCCATCACTCGGGTTAAGGCCATCTCCTCAATACCAGTCCGACCTGCATACACTGAAAAATATTGTAGGGGTGAGCTTTTACATATTAAATGACAGTTATTGACTCAGATTAATCTCAGAATCCATAACCATGCAATAACATATATCATCAATCAAATATACACACTGCCATTTAACATGGACATTCACATAACATCTTCCGATCGGGATTTTACCCATTTCACTCGGCTATAATGCACACATCCTCAATAACAATATATCATATACATGTATTCATCCAATCGGATTTCACCCCAAATCTATTCCAAGCAATATCAATAATGCTTAAACTCTGGGCCTAGCTCAAGGAGAGTGCCTGAGCCCCGCTCAAGGTCTTAATCATATCCTCACATATTTTTGTCTGATTGCCGATTCAACAATAAGCGTCCAACGCTTCATGCTCCCAGCATTTCCAGTGGCGAATAGGATGCATACGGTCTCATTTACCCGGCGTCCAACGCCAATGCACTCGGCATTGCCTTGAGTCCAACCCAAGGTCTTTTATCAAGCGTCCAACGCTTAGTGCCCTCGGCACTACCTCGAGTCCAACCCGAGGTCTTTCATTATATTTGACACGCATTCGTCCGATTGCCGATTGGTATTAAGCGTCCAACGCTATATGCACTTGGCATTCCAATGGCGAATCAGATGATCCACATCTCATGCACTCGGCAACCACAATGCCAACCACTCAAATTATCCTTACAACAAGCATCTCATGCTTTCTCATATAACATTCCACTCGGAAATCAACACTAGTAAGCATCTCATGCTATTCCATATAAAATTCCACTCGGCATTAACATAGCAGTCCCCATCCTATGCACTCAGCATTCGCATATTCAATGTCAAGCATCACATGCATTTAAACACACCATCACATACGGGGACCAATAAAAGACCACACAAATGCACTCGGCATTCATAATATGTATCTCATACATTTAACATAACCACAACATGCATCATACATCATATGGACGGAAATCATACACCACACGATAATAATCATCACACATCCGGGCTCAACTCAAACAACATACAATCACAAAACAAACACAACACATCACAGTGTATTAGTTTCACCCGGAAACCCATCCATAAACCATACATTTGAGATGCAATAGCCCCCCTTACCTGGAATGAAGATTCCAGCAGCTCCCAGAGCTTGCAACACCAACCAACTGCTCATTGGTCACACGTTCTCAACAGAACGACCCAGCTACCAGCTGTTCACACAGCACTCTGCTCTCAGCTTTGGAAGAACCAACAGCTGCTTCCTCACGAGCAGATCAACCACCAAAACACCCCATGCCAAGCCTCCAAGGCATAACACAGTCCTCACGCAACCCAGTGGAAGACTCCAAACGCTGCTCCATACTCGAACAGCCCAGACACCCAACACTGTTAGGCAGAACAGAGGAGGATCTCTGCCTTCAAAACATACAGCACCATGTTGTTTCCTCTACCACCACACAGATCTCTCTCAACCATGTTGTTCCTCTTCGCGTTCCATTTCCCACTCGGGCTCTACTCAGCGTTGAGTGGAAGAAAAAGATGAAGAAGACAAACAGTGAAGGAGTAGAAGAAGAAACCACAGGATGCGAGAGAGAAGGAGGAGTGTTTCTCCAATGCCAAAGTGTAATGAGCAGGGAGTGGGAAATGTGTAACTCTTATCCCTTCTCTGCCGTGACAGCCCACTCCCATCAGCCATCACATCCCATCCTCATTTAATGCAATCCCATCAGCCATCATTAATCATATTCAGCATGATTAAATAGAGAAGGAGAGAGAACCGAAGCTCTCAAAACACCACCAAGGGCACATGGGTCATTTCTTTGGCATTATTATTATTATTATTATTATTAAATCAACAACTTTAATTATGTAATTAGCCTCAATCAGTAATTAAACCAAAACCAGGATGTTACATAGGTTATCACACCTGACCCTGACATGGTGGTTCCTGTGTCTATAGATAAGGTATTTCACATTTCACAAGTGCTTCACCAACTCCTTATGTGGCCCACATCCCTGATGAAGGTCGTTGCTGATCAGGTATGTTGAAAAGTCATATATTTATTGATTATTTAATTTTATATTATATATTTATAGGGGAAGTCTGAAGTTGCAGTTCCGAGGCAGCCAGTGAATCCCGTACGAGAGTTATGGAGAGTCTGTGCTGAGTTGTATGGCACACCTGCCCAGGTGCCCTAGAACAAGGACGTCTTCGGTAGGACGAGCAACGTTCCCATATACATTGATTAGAACAACATATCGAAGATTACAAATAGGATGATCATGCTTAACATCTCCATTATACATCTTTGGGAGATGTAAGTACTTATACATGTAAACATATATTTACCAAATTTATGTGTACTGATGTTTTTCATCGACTATATGTTGTAGGTTCATGCACGATGTATCTGTGGTTGAAGGGAAGGATGACACATTTGGATTCCTAGAGCCTGAGGCCATACAAGGGAGTGGAACCAGTGATGTAGAGACCCAAGCTTACGTAGAGAACTGGATGTCCGAGTCCAGGAAGACGGTTTACTTGGCGCCATATATTAACAAGTAAGTTGACACTATTTTTAGTATGTGTGTATTTATATAAATATATATCATTTATTCGTGTATTGAGTACTTACTCAGTTCCCTTTCATTTTAGTGCTCATTGGCTTCTTGTGGTTATCTTCCTAGCAGATAACTTGGCAGTTTGAATTTGTTCAGTACATGGATTAGTTCCTGTATAATTTAAGCTTTGTGCTAAAACGTAGGTTGACATTGGTACTTTTATTATGAACTACAAACAAGCTTATTTTATTGACAGTTCTAATTGGTGTTTTTTTCTTCCAATAAGGCTGTAAATGGATATAACAGATTGAGGAGCGTCAACACAAAGAAAAAATTACAATTGTTGTACCCAAAAGTAAGTACACTTTCTATATAGATTTTATTTTTATAATCTGAAGCAAATACTAACAAACTTTGTATATATATTGTGTAGTATCATAGACAGACAAGAGGATATGAGTGCAGGTATTATGTGATGAACATGATGCAGACCATCATTGAAGCAAACATAAATGATTCATAGGCAATTGTAAGTTTCGTAACCAATTCATTAATTTCAAACAAATTCGGGTAATGATGTAATTGTGTATTTGTATATGTAATAACTAAGACACACACACACACACACACACACACACACACACATATATATATATATATATATATATATATATATAGGTTTTCCAGGATCGGTCCCCACACACTGTCAAAGAGATCAAGGAAATTCGGGAGCAATGAGCCTTATATTTTGAGGGTTAGAGGACAATAGTATAGGTATATAAGTATTAGTTTTTGGTAGTTTGTTAGGAAAACCTGTTTTAGTTTTAGGAGTTTGTATATATACAATTGTTTGGTATATCTGTTTACTTGCATTGGGTCATTTTTGTTGTTCGCAAGTTTGGAGTAATAGAAAAACAAAACACATTTTTAAAAAAATCCTACCTATGAACTCGATTATGTCTTTAACCAAGTTTGTAGGGTGTCTATGAATTTGGTTCAAACAACAATCGAGTTCATAAATTGACCAAGAAACAAAATATGAACTTGATTTAAGAAAAAACCAAGTTCATATATTGACCCAGAAATAAAATACAAACACGGTTTAAACAGCAATCGAGTTCATAAATTGACCCAAAAACAAAATATGAACTCGGTTCGTCTTAAACACATGTCATAGATTGGCTCTATGAACTCCGTTTGGTAAATTGAGTTCATACCTTTATTACCTACGAACACAACTGGAACGAACTCACTCTTGCAATCGAGTTTGCAGCCCAATTTTAAGCAAGTTCATAGACCTTTTCTGCACTAGTGATTACAGTACTTTGAGAACTAAATAAATTGATCACGAATAGGTTAGAGAAAATTTTAAAGTTTTATTCTCTTTAAAAAATGGTTTCCATTATTAAACATTCCTACGTTAAGGTCAAATAACTTAATGACTATTACAATATTAAATTATCAAATTTGTATTATTATTAAACATATGTGACTAGGACACATGTAATGTTGCAGGCAAGTTGAGTTGAAGTTTCGTTAGTTAACTTAACACTTAAAGAAAGTTAGGTAAAGATTAATTTTGTTTTATACTCATAATTGTTTAGGGACTAAAAGTTTTAAACAAAATGTTTTTCGAACTAAACCAAAATAAATATTTATAAAGATAGACTTAGTTAAGTTATTAAACTTAAAAGGCTATGCTACACACGAAGAAACCAAGTTTAAACTTTCATTTGCCAAGTTAATTAAAGATCCCCTCCCTCTATGTTATTGCCGTAATTTTATCCAATTTTGGCAATGTACTTAGTGGTCATTTTGGCATGGGACCATTAAATGGTCACAATTCTTAACCTGTAGTAGCAAGTCCAACGAATACAGGTACTCCTTGCGTTAATATATATAAAAACTTCATAACTGAGCCATGAGCTTTTCTTTTTCATTATAAGTCTCGTTTTTCATTTACTCCCTTTCATCCTATTTATCATATACTATTACCATATTTTAAACATATTAACAAATCTAGTCATTCTAAATAAATGTATTAATTATTCTAGTCATACTTTCAAAATTACTATTTGTATTAATGAAAAGAGATAAATGAATTTTTTAAAATTTATTTATATTAAGAGGGAGTGTGTATTTAATAAAGGTATACATTGTAAAATAATAATAGTAAATATACACGGTAACTTAGAAGGAGTAAAAAAAAAAAAGATCTCACAAAAAGAACTAGAGTGAGCATATCCAACAAGAAGTTGTTGGTGCTGCTCCTCCTATTGTTGTTGTTGTTGGTAAAAAAAAAATTAATTGAAAATATCATAATAATAACAACAACAAACAATAACGATATTTAGAATTGGTAAAACAATGTAATTGAAAATATAATAATAAGTATTATATAAAAATTTTAAGAATAACAAATAGGCTAAGGTATTGTGAATTGAAAGAAAATTATATTAAAATTACTTAGAAATCAGTTTGGGTATATAAATGATGTTTTTAAATAAATTTTTTATTTTAATTCCTTAATTAGTGCTCTTAAGGCATTAGTACACTAGTTAACACTTTTCATTTTTAATCAAAAAGTTTAGTGACAACAGTAAAATTGATGATAACATATTATGTGCGATTAGCATAATTAGTGTATTGTATAAATATAAAATATCCTGGGGCCTAAACATTTGTCCCCTACTTCTTAACACTTATCCCTTAGGATAAAAAAGAAAAATCAATGATAATGTTATTGAAGAACGGTTAAAGTTGAGGAGCTACTACACTATATGGGATATTTAAAGACATAAAAGATAATCTAATCATATACTTTTAATATTTTTAAAAATATTTACATATTTATTAGTTACGTATTTTTTATTTTGTATACTTTGTACCAATAGTTTATTACTTCTTTAGTCTATTGTAATTTTATATTAATAATTTTTACATTTTAATATCTTGAAAACTAGAATAAGTTAATAATTTCAATTATTATTACACTAAAAGATCACATGATAAAGAACTAGTACCCACAAGTGTTTATTATCAATTTTAAAAATAATAACAATGAAAATAAAATATGATATAATGTATTAATATAATATTATTATATAATACCAATTAGTATTTGTAATAAAATTATAGTTTCTTATATTAAAAATATTATCATGAAACAATATTAAAAAACTATATCATTATACAATAATAATAAATCTTAATATTTGAATGTATTTGATAAAATAATGAATATTGATAAATTTGAAAATACATATAGGGTGGTTTATGGTTAAATACTCATAACTGCTCATTTAGTGAATATATAGATACGAGTATATTCACGGCTATATTTTTTTTCACTTATAATTTTTCTTCTATGAAATCAAGAATGAAGATACCTTTATGATGATAGTAGAAAAATAATAAATAACTTTTTTTTTAAAAGAAATAGATTGTAAACCCTAAACATAATAAACAATTACATAATAATAACATAAATGTCTTATATAAAAAACCATATTACGTTAAACAAACAAGATTTCTATCTAATTTAATGATGTAAGTGTTGTTACTCGTACGGGACATCCATGGCTTGAACTCTTCTCCATGAGGGTTTTCTGCCTCGAATCTTTCTCCTTGTAGTTGATGGGTGGTTTGACTTATTTTAATTCCTAATTAGGACTTAATTTGACCTATTTTCATCCCTAATTGGGACTTGATTTAACATATTTTTATCCCTAATTAAGACTTGATTTTATTATCTTTGTTTTTGTAAGACTTATACTTAAGGAACTTCAGAGGCATCTATGTTAGTTTAAGCTCCTTTTTTAAGACTCTTAAGGATCACATTGTCTTTTGTTGGATCAGTGCAGTTAAGCATTTGAGCTCTGTCAAAAAAAAAATATTTGAGTTCAAAAATAGGAGTTTATTACAGACATTTATAAAATTGTTCTATTTATTTAATACGGGACTTCTACCTAATATATTTAGATATATAACATGTTATCATTACATAAATACATAAGTCATTTTTTAAATTTAAAATTTGTGAAAATTAAAGTTAATTTTCTAAAAATAAAACTAAAGTTAATTATATTTATAAATTTATAAATATATTTGACCCAGTTTTCTTCGGTTGTAGAAGCTACATGCCCCCCAGCCCGTACATTGTTTTTGGTCGAAAGCCCGATTCGCTAAGGATGCTTTTACTTTCTGCACTGTGTAACATGTGCTACGCAAACTTACTATCGTGTCACGAGTTGTTGGGCCTCCACCCTGCCCAAACAAACAACCAATTGTCGATTTTTTATAAGGACATAAAAATATCTAGTTGCATCAAAGAAAATATTCAATATTATTCTTTAAGTAATTAGAAATATATGTTTAACTTTGCTTGGTACTGAACTATTATACAGCGCATACATGCATGATTCTGAGGATTTGATTTTCCTGTCACCAAGAAATAAGTGAGTCATATTAAATAGAGGAAATGTCAGTTTTTTTTGTTGTTGTCAAATATAACACAGTCATACGATACGTATCAAGAACTATGTTTTTGTGACAAGAAAACCTAACTTACTGGTTAAATAAGTGTTTCATTCTCCGTAGAAAGAGAAAACTATGTTTGTCTTTTTAATATGATTCTTTGATACTTTTTATTTTGACGTATTCTGTGTTGGATATATACACTAACACTTAATAAATATTTTGTTAAAAAAACACTTATCAAATATGTTAGACACTCATTTATAAATGTTTATGTAAATTTATTAACAACTTGAGTTCTGTGTTGATAGTCTGACACTTTCATATGAATCAGACACTCGGATCAATATTTCTAAATATACGTTAATATTATTAAAAATATATTTATTTTTAATCTTTATAAAAAAGTTAAACTTAAAATATAATAAAAAATATTAAAAATATATATGCGAGTGTTATGTTATGATGTTGTGTGATTTAGACATTAATCATATTAAAACGTCAATGTTCATGTTATCTTTAATGTCCTTAATAATATTTATGGTCTAATGTTCCTAATAATATTTAGGGTTAGATAGTTGATAACTCTATTACAATTATATTTAAATTATACAACATATCCTACTTATAAATATTTTTTTTGGATGTGTAATCCTTCACCTGCTCAAAGGCAAATAAATAATACCCTAAACTTCAATCTTAATAGCATAAGCCATGAAGTTCCAAATCCCAGAAATTTCAACCAGCAAGACTAGTCACAATTTGCCACCTCCTATGCCAACATGCACAACTCGTTCCTGTTTCTTCTGCATCTTGTCTGAAACAGACCCTTCAGTGAGAAGAACCAAAATTTCCCAATACTTCAAACAAATGCCTTTCAGAGAAGACCAAGAACACATCCTAGTCTTAAGTGGCCTCTGGAAAATCGCCATGACTAACCCAAACGACCCAGAATTTCCTTCCCTTGGCATCTTCACATGCATGGCCAAACTGATCACAAAAGGTGTCAGTGACAGAACATGGCTTCTCAAGCACCAGAACATATACATACCCTATTATGCAGCACACATCATTGGTTCCTACACCATGAAGAAACCCAAGTTTGCCAAAACAGCTGTTAAGTCCTTAGTGGTTCAGCCACTAGTGGAACTTCTTCAGGGAAAGATAACTTGGATTGAACAAAGAGTTGCATTTAGAGCATTGGGTCATATAATCAACCATGAAGCAACTTTTGAAGCAATTAAAAACCATGAAGCTGAAATCATAGAAGCAGCTATAAACATAGCTTCCACATGCCTAAACGAAGTGTATGATAACTTTGTTGGCTTGAAGGGGTCACAAAGATTGGAGTACCATAGAAACTTGTTAACAAGAGGGCTTGGAGGATTGGAATTAGAGAACAGAAAAGCAGAAGAATGGGCTAGCCAGCTTCAATGTTGGTCTCTCTATCTACTACACTGCTTTGCATGCAGAAAAGGATCTCTCACTCTCAGATTAATCTGCAAGAAGAAGCAATTCTTGAAGGACTTGTGTGGAATGTGGGGAGGGCTATCAAACCCATCTTCACCTTCAGGAATAGGACTTCTGAAAACTCTTTGTCGCACCCAAATGGGAAGAGAAAGCATAGCAGAATTACAAGAAGTGATAGAGAGTTTCTGCAACGTGGCAAGATCCTCAGATGAGAGACAACACATGGCAATTGAAAGCCTTTTGCAGCTTCTCAGAGACCCAATTACAAGATATAAAGTTATAGACAAAGCAGCACCGGTTCTTGCTGATTTGGTTGAACTTAGAAACACCCACGAAGTTGGAAAAAAAATCACGAAAGTTCTGTTACAGGATTATCACAAAATCAAGTTTTTCAACTTAACTTTGAGTAAAGGCCAAAGAGCAATGAGAACAATAGAAGAACTATGGGATTACAAGGCGGAGAGAGTGAAAAGAGAGAAACTAATGAGTGGACAAGAAATGAGAGAAAGAGAAGCATTGTTGCGTGTTCTGAAGAAAGAAGGGAACAAGAGATTTTCCTCTGGGGAGATAGAAAAGGCCATGAAGAAATACTCGGAGGCATTGGATTTGTGTCCTTTGAGACTAAGGAAAGAAAGGATTGTGCTTCATAGCAACAGAGCTCAGTGTCATTTGCTTCTTAAGGATGCAGAAGGTGCCATCAGTGATGCCACTAGAGCACTGTGCTTATCGAGTGTGGTTTGTCCTCATAGTAAGAGTTTGTGGAGAAGATCACAAGCTTATGACATGAAAGGACTTGCTAAGGAGAGTTTGATGGATTGTTTAGCTTTCATTGGTACCAGATTCAGGTCTTGCAAAACAAAGGGGTTCAACTTCAAGATACCATACTATGCAGCACGATTTTTTAACAAGCAGATGAACTCCACCTGGCCCTTTGACAAAGCCATGAGACATAGAAAACACGAAGAATTGAAAGGATTCATGATGGGGAAGAATCATGTTGATTTTATGAACTTGAGGAAGAAAACCAGGAGAAAAATGAAAGGTAGTTCTACTATGTTTCAACTTGAAAATCATTAAAAGATTACTACCTCTTACCTAATTCATGTAAACTATTATAGTTGGTTACTGAGTTAAAATTTTTAACTAGTTTAAAATAATTAAAAATACTATTTTTTCTTTTTACGTTTTCTCTTTACTAATTCTCTCTTCATCATAGTTCATAATTTGTGTTTCATAAAAAAGACAAAGTCAATACATCTGTGTCAGTCAATTATAGGAGTTTAGCAATATAATTTATTTATTGTATTTTTAAACTCTAATAATAGTTATTAAACTCCAATAAAAGTTACTCATTTAATAGCGTATTTTAGTCTAAAAATAATTAATAACATTGAAATTTGAAAGAGAGTCTTTAATAAAAAACAAAAATATTTTTAAAAAGGGTCTTACATTTAAGGATGAAGGTAGTATCATATTTTTTGTAACGTCCTGGTAATTAAATTAAATTTAAATTATGTTGTAGAAATTAATTGGCGATTATTGAGGTGTAAATTAAATAAATCTAGGAGTGAATTAATTAAATTGAAATTAGAAAGGAAGAGATTTTAAAGAAAAATAAAAGAGAAAATAGATTAAGGAATAAAAAGAAAAAGAGAAATAGAAATAGAAAATAAAAGAAAATAGAAAGAAAAAAAAGACGAAGTTATCATTTTGCCCTTAGAGTAAAAGTAAATTTTTCATTTCATTTTCCATGTTCTTCCTCGCGTGAAAGAGAGTGAAAGCCAAGAGAGAAGGAAAACCATAGTCGTGAGTTCCAAGCTCAAATTGGAGGTCAATTTGCTATTGAAACTTAAAATTGATCATGTTTTCAGAATTCTGGGAGCGAGACTAACAAATAGGCATCCTCAATTTCGAGATTTCCCATTCTTCTTCTTTTTTTCTCTAAGGTTGAATGTGCCATGATCATGGGGGTTTCTTATTTTTCAGTTTCATGGCATTTAGAGGCATGGGAATGAAGCTAGGTATGATGGGTAATGTCTGATCGCTGACGGGGTTTCATTTTGTTGATGGTAGGTTGTGGAACAAGTGTCGGAAGGCTGTTAGATGAAGCGGGTTCTTGAAATGAAGGTGGTAAACGACAAAAGTGAGCTTCGAGAGTTCTGAATTGGCAATTGAAACTAATTTGGTCTAATGGACTATGATTCTGGAAGTCGACATTTAATTTTAGTACACGAATCCTTTAATTTTAGATATTCAGAGAAGCTGGGAGACTTGGTGGTTAATTCAAAGCTTGGAAAGCACGAAGTTGAGGTAAGGGATATACATGGTGTATAGATCAATGAAAATAACAATTGAAGCCGATTTCAACAAGTTGGGAAAAAGGTAGGATAGTCTAAATAATAAGAAATTATATATATAAATATATGAACGCTTGTGTATGTGTGTGTGATTAGAGACAAACGTAGGTGAATTGTGATTATTGAGTATGATTTCAAGTATATGATATTGGTTTATAGCATGAGTTGCTTATATATATATATATATATATATATATGTTGATGATTGATATTATGGTGGTTGATAGTGTGTAGCATAATGGTGATGATGATGTTGATGTGTATATATATATATATGTATATGATGAATGTTGATGTTTAAGAGCTTAAGAGATAATGTGATAATGAAAAGAGAAGTATGATACTGTTGCTGGCAAAATTGTGGCCTGAATGGCTTATTTTCATGTCCTAGGGTGATGACTATAATGTCGGGATCGACTTGTGATGAATTATTTAAAATGATGAGAAATATTGATGTAAGGACGATATTGATGACTTATAAATGCTATTTTTACATGTTGTGTGGTAAAGACGGCTGATCGGTATAGATTACCCCTTGTTTTTTGCTACAGTGGTCGGTTGTGGCACAGGACCCAATGGTAAGGTGGGGAGCCAGGTAGGGCTCGGTGCACCAGGTAGGGTTCACGAGGTCTCAGGTAGGACCCCTAGCTGACGGCCGATTCTTTTAATATCTGCATACTAGAGTCGTGTTATTTTTACGATTGATTGAGAGTCAGTGGTGACAATAGTTGAGATGGTGCTAATTAAATTGATGATGAGGGGATGATTACATTAATGATGACATGATGTTAATTAAATTGATGATGAGATGATGTTAAATTGATGATGAGATGATATTAAGTAAATTGATGGTGAGGTTGATACCAATTGAACTGATGATGAGAGATTATGAATAAATTGTACTATGCTATGTTTTTCCCACTATATTTACATGTATAAATTATTGTTGATTATTGACATTGATTTATATTGCGAGTCACTTACCCTTACATCTATAAGACAGAGATGTTGTAGAGGCTGTAGAGACTAGTGCCCACTAAGTTTGAGGCAATGCCAAGAATAGTGTTTGTGATTGATGTACATGTGTATGACTATGTAGTTTTGTGGTATTTTAAGTATTTATGACTATAACAATGGTTATGTAAATATGTATATATATCTATATGTGTGTTAGTGATGGTTACTAAGGGTGATAAGGCTGTGATGTTTGAGTGTGGTGTTGATGGTCCAGTGTTGGCCATGATGATATGTGTGTGTGTGTGTTCTAATGGTCGTGTATGAGGATTTATTTTTGATGTTGGCATATTGTGAATTATGATGATGAATGTGTATAGTGGTGTAATAGTAAAACTGGGGTGATTTCGTTGATTGATATCCAGGTTATGTTTGACATTCTATGACACTGAGCCATTAAATGTGCATCTGTGTTATATAGGCAGGTGACTGTGATTTATGCATGATATCTATATGTGTAAATGGTTGTGGTTAAATGGCATATTGATGTTGTGATAGCCATGGAGAAGTGGATGAAATTAGAGTAAAACAAGTAAGTTTAGCCAACTGAAGAGGTGAAACAGAGTTTTAATGAGATTCAGAGTCCCTGGAGGGTACCAATAGGTCCCTAGAGGTATTTGTGATGTGTATGAATAATTGAATGATTGCATTGCATTTGGATGAGTTTAGGACATAGAGTTGCTATAAATTGTGAAAGTTGTATTTTAGCGTATAAGTTGGCCATATAGTGAATTTTTTAGCATGAACTATGCCGATAGATCCAGAATGGGGGAAGTATAATGCCCATAAAGTTTCGTAGTAATTGGAGTTGAAACGGGCAAGTTAGGTAGGGTGGAAGTTGGCCTAAAGGCCTTTTGCATAATTATGCAGAATAGGGTCCCTGTAATCGATTACCAGGGTTGTGTAACCGATTACCAAGCCTTATGTAATCAATTACAGCATTAAAAAGTGGGGTTTTGAGTAATGCAGCCCTTAGGTTCCAGCTGTTTATTGTCGGGGAAGTTTTGAAAGCGAAAAATTTACCTTAATTTTAATCAGACCCCTGGATAAATGTTAGGAATCGTTAAAGAGGCGCCGTATTTTCCTTTTTTTTTGCAATGTTTTAAATTTAGTACTTCCTTCATCCCAAAATAATTGTCACTTTAAAATTTTTTACACAAATTAAGAAATCATTAAATGTGTAGTTATCTGAGCTGATATGGACTAAAATACTTTCATTTAATTTTGTTATTTTATTAATAATAAATATTTTATTCATTAGTCAAATGAAAAGTGATAGGAAAGAGTTATTTTAATTACAAAAAATACAATTGAAAAATATAAATTGATTATACCTTTAACTTCTAAAATGACAATAGTTTTAAGGGGAAAAAAGGATATTTGAGTTAAACGCAACAATTATATTTTTTAAGATTTTGTACTCACACCTTAAATTAAGTTAAAATAACACTTAAACTTTCTTTTAGATTGAACATAAACCTCTAAATATTCCTCCCATTTTACACGTTAACTGCTGAAATAATTAGTTAGTTTCATGATCACTAACAGTGATATTTTGGCAGATCAGAAAAACCTCTAAATTAATACTACTATTTGAGAAAAAATATAATTAGTACATAGTAATAGGAAGGTAGAATAAATATATTTTCAATAAAAAGTTATTACTTTTGGTTATTTAAACTGAAAAGCTAGCTAAGCTCAACAAACATCCTTTCATTTTTTTAGCATAATTTTTGTGCCGAGTCTAATAAACTAATGTTTAATATGCAATGCAGGTTTGAGTTACATTGTAGAAGAACCTATTATTAGGAGAAGAGTATTAGGAATATAGAGGTTAGTTAGTTGTTAAATCTTTCTTTTCTCTATAAATATTTGTATCATTCCCTTTTGTTGATTATCTTTTTCAAAATGAAATCACACTATTATGTGTTTGGTTTTTTGCCTTCTCCCTTTCCTAATCAAAAATTTAACATGGTATCAAAGCTCTCCTTTGAGGAGAGAAACCTTCCGCCCTCATACGTCTGTTCTGTAAGCGTACGATTATCGAAGCAATATAAAAGATTATCGTATCCACAGGGATTGTGCCCAAATACTGGTTTACTATGACTCAATTATCCAGACAAATGATATGAATTAAAAGAAGGTTCACTGCGAAAGGAATTTAAAATGTGAAAGCAGAAATCTCAAAATACTCAGAAAACTGGAAATCAATCACTTCAAAGAGTCAATTAAAGGATGAATCTTTGGATTTAAAAGGTTTATATGCTTAATAATTGAATCTATGCAATTTCATTTCCCCAATTGTGAAGTTTAGTTTCTAAGGTAGATTTTCCTAATGATATTAGCAACCTTCTCTCAAAGCCTTACTAAAGTACCTAATTGCCAAAGAACAACGTTCGAGTTATAAATTGTTGGAAATTTTGCTTATTTCAAAAGTTTCTAGTCCCACATTGCTTGGACAACATTTCTCTTAAGGCTTTATATATAGAAAGAGAACTTATAGTGGTAAACAAGATAGAAAGGAAGTGGGCTCGCACGCAAGTGGGTTTGGGCTGAAATATCTGTTTCGTGTGCAAATCTGATGATTTGCCCCCCCTGCGCGCACGATGATATACGCCGTTCTTTTTTATTTTTAAATTCTTTTTCTTTAAATTTGAATTTTAAATTTGAAAAGCCTATCAGAGAAAGCCATTTATTGGGGCGTTTAATTTTAAGAACGTTACGATTTGTTTTTAAAGGGAATATCTTACCTGGTTATCTGATTAATTTCCGGTTAATGAGTATGATTAGTATTTGAATTTTGTAACGTCTCATTAACACGGAATTAATCGGTTATGTTTATGATATTAAAAACAATATCTTTCTTTCCGGTTTACACACAATTACACTTAACCTTTTGCTAGTTCTGCTCCTGTTCTATTCAGACGGATTGTTGTATCCTGGGGGGTCACGCGCTACGCGAACAAACCCTTAAGCCCAGTGCGCTTCTCACACGCCTCAGTCTTACATTTTCTCCTACATAAATTAGATCCTTTATCGATTTATGAAAATCCCTTAATCCTCAAAAGTTCTTTTGTAACTTAGGCTTAATTTGTGCTTTAAAATCATATACCTACTCTCGTAGCATATATAATTTAGAATCAACTACACTTCTCTCGAAGTCTTGTAGAGGCATTAAACAATCAAACAAATTGAATAGAGAACATGAATTCAATAAAAAGAGAAGATTCCAGAGCAGTTGAGTCAAATATCAATATATACTACCTTCTTAATCCCAAGAAAAAAGGTTTAGTTCATCATAACGTTAATTACAAAGTCATAAAATCCCAATTCAAATCCCAACATTGAATAATTCCCCAAATTACAAATCTAGGATTCAGAAAAGTGAAAAATAAGCTCTCACTCTATTGATCACAATCTTCCCCCAAAACAAAGAATTGGTTGTTTCTTTGTTGTTGATCCTTGAATCCCCTTCGAAATTCTCTTGGAAAGGCTCCTCCAATCGTTGGCTTCGGTCCCTCCTTTTTATGTAGAAAACGGCCCCTAAAAATCAAGGTTCTGAACTTAGCGCGCAAAACTCATGGCGTGTAGGAATTTCCCACGGCTGTGGATTCTTTCTAGTGCACTTTCCTTTGCTTTTTGCCTAGACCAAAGGGAACCACTACATGTAAGAATTTCCCACGGTCGTGGGTTCCAAAAAGGTTCTCCAAATTATGAATTTTTTATTCCTTTGAGGTTTGGGAGGGTTCCACTCGCTTGTTTCTTCTTTCCAAGGGTCGGAATAAACTTACTTTTGAGCTTTTGATGACTTGAACTTCCTTTCATTTACATGATGTTCAACAAATGTCTCTAATTCTCTAGCATATGGGCTTGTAACATCATAATTCCTGCAAAACCGACACACTTGAGTAACATATGGGAATGAAAGGAGATATTTGAGATTATAGGGGAAAAACAAACATCATAACCAAAAAATAAGAATGAAATGACCCTAAAACTAATGCAAATTAACTACTTATGACGTCCCTACAAGCAACTATATACCATCCTCATTCGTTCCTCCTTTTGCATTCGATCATCTCTCATATATGGAGATTAACAACAAGGGAGAAGAAGTTCAGCCCTCTTCGCATTAACAACATAAATTCTCCCAAAGTTGCACTAGAATAGAAATTGACACCTGATCCGTTCATTTTTGTCAATTTCGGTTCAGATGTAGAGGAAGAAGAAAACATGTCCGCACTAGAGATATAGGAGTCATCGACACAGCTCAATGCCCCGACGAAAACAGATCCAATGCACGAGACTTGGAATTATTACAATCGAATAAGTGACCAGTATGAAAACTAGATCGGTTCTAAGTTCAGGGAGGTGATTTATGATGTTGTTGTCTCTGTTGAGAAACTCATTAACGATGTTCTAGTCGAGGTTGAAACCAGGGGTTCTGGCATTATTTCTTAAAGACTTACTGGACAGTCTGGGTCTAATGAATTTGTGATGAAAATCCCTAACAACAATGTTGGTCTTATAATTGGTAAAGGTGGAGAAACAATAAAGAACATGCAAGCTTTGACTTGTGCACAAACTCATTAATTGTTTGATAAAAGGCCTCAATCAAGTATAGTTTTTGTTGTTAATGCTCAAGTTCCTGAACAGTCGCGTTTTTAATTATGGTTAGAATATCAGGGAGAGAGTCACAGCATTTGATTACATCCAAGTTGTTTGATTTAATTCATGTTGAAAAGTACTCGCTCGATGTGAGAGCTTACATCACTATTCTTTATACCTATGGTCGTTTAGGCAAGTACAATCGAGCTATTTACATCTTTGAGAAGATGAAGGAGTCTGGTGTTGATCTAACTTTGGTCACTTACAATGTTATGCTTGATGTTTATGGAAAGATGGGTAGGTCTTGGAATAAAATCTTGGACCTGTTGGATGAGATGAGGAGTAAAGGGCTACAACTTGATGAGTTTATTTGTAGCACTGTGATATCTGCTTGTGGGAGACAGGGTATGCTAGATGAAGCAAGGAATTCTTTTACTGAATTGAAATTGAATGGCTATAAACTGGGAACTATTACGTACAATGCTATACTACAGGTTTTTGGTAAGGCTAGAATCTACACTGAGGCCTTGAATATCTTAAGGAAATGGAGGATAACAATTGCCCTACTGATTCTGTTACTTACAATGAGCTTGTGGTATTGTATATGAGAGCTGGGTTTTATCGATGATGAAAGGGTTGCGGTCATGGATACTATGCCAAGTAAAGGAATTTCGCCAAATGCTATTACTTACACCATTGTGATTGATGCTTATGGTAAGACGGGAAAGGAGGACGAGGCGTTGAAGTTGTTTGGCCAGATGAAGGAATTGGGTTGTGTTCCCAATGTTTGTACATCCAACTCCGTTCTTGCAAAGCTATGAAAGAAATTTAGATCAAAAGACATGATTAAAGTTCTCTACGACATGAGCTTGAATGGATGTTCTCCTAATCATGCCACATGGAGCACCATGCTTCTTGTTTTTGGTGAGAAGGGTAAGAACCATTATGTTAAGCAGGTCTTGAGGGAAATGAAAAACTGTGGGTTAGATCCTGACAAAGACACATTCAATATAATGACCAGTGCATACGACCGGTGTGGATCAGATGTTGATTTTGCAAAAGTGTACGGTGACATGGTTAGGCACACAGGTGACATTGAAGCAACAATTGTGACTTGCTGATCATATTGTAATCAAATGGTATTTGCATTGGTTGTGTTTTTTTTAGAGAGTTTCAAACCAATAGTTGGTGCCCTCTTATTGGTTTAAGGGGGATATTAGGAATATAGAGGTTAGTGTTAAAGCTTTTTTTTTTTAAATATTTGTATCATTCTTTTTTATCGATTATCTTTTTCAAAATAAAATCACACTATTATATGTTTGGTTCTCTGCCTTCTCCTTTTCCTACTAAAACATTTAACAAAGAGGATAGGAAAGAAGAAAGCTTAGAAGGAAAAGTAGAGGTAGAAAATTAGTGAGTTGTGAATATGTTTGAAGAAACACAATATAGTGATTTATTGGAAACATAAGGAGGAAAAGAAGCACACAAATAGATCTTTTACGTTTGCCTTCACTCCCAAGAAAAGGCGAAAATGTTTTTCTATGATAATTGCTTTTCACTAGAAATTACTAGGAATAAACGAAGGTCACAATTAAATGAAATAGATACATGTTTACTGATCAAAATTAAATTTATTTAATTTAGTTTTATTTTTTAAAATCACATTTTAAAAAAACAAAAACTGAATTCATCCAAAAAAGGTATTAGGAATTTAAGTTGTGATCGGTTTTATAATTAATTATGGGGAGTGCATATACAAGAGTTATGGAAAAATGAAATAATTTAATTTTGTTCATTGTAATATAATTTTTTGTATATATTTTCTCTTTTTAAAGTAAACTTTTGTATATCTATTTTTAATGGATTAAAATATATCAAATATATAATAGTTTTCTTTTTGATATACCATATTTTAATTTGAGTCAGACATAATTAGTATGATAACTTATAAAAAATTAATTATTTTTTATTTTTTATGAAAAAGGGAAAATATTGTATTGACACAATATTTTAATTAATTTTATAAGAATTTAATTATAATACTCTTTGTAACCTTTACAATATTATGTAAATTATTATATAAGTTAAAATTATAATCTCATATATTAATTATATTAAAAGTTATATTTATGATTATGTATGTGTATGTCACTTAGATTTGTCTAAGGCTGGGACAAATAAGGGGTCGTTGGTTTTTAAAAATATTTTTTATTTTTATTTTTAATTATATGTTTTGTGTTTTGTTTTGGAACCGGGGTCCATAGGACCGGGGTCAAGAGTAAGAAACCCAGACCGGGGTCCAGAATCTATAGTTGCGGGTTGTTGGATTGGACGGTCTCTGGGCCGGACCGTAGTCATAGGATGATGTCTTGAGCTCCTCAAACCGGCCTTACGCGTTGAGGGGCGAAAGGGGTGGTACCTGCAAAGAAACTCCGACGCTCAAGTCAGTACGAATTCTAACATCGAAGCTACATCAGGTCTATGAGATGGATACCAGGGAGCTTACCATTTACGAGTACATTTGTTATATTTATAGCGAGGGAGTGTCAATGTAGCACCTCGTTATGCATGCTAGATCAGGTCCTTACACGTGGGCTTCTCGCAGGCACTGTCCGGTATAGGCTGTTTGGCCTTTTTATGACTCCGGTCATTTGGCCACTCAGATGGGCCTCTGACACCGGTCAGGATGGGGCTTCTGCCTCGCCAGTGTTACTGAATCTAGCTGATGTAGTGTCCTTTAGGGGCCCACATCGATTGAGGTGGAGATAGGGGCTGGTCTTAATCCATGAATTTGGGGCCGGTATTTGGGCCGGATCATTTTGTTTTTTGTTTTCAAAAGTTTATAACTATAAAACAGAAGGAAAAAATAATTTAAGTGTTTCCTATTTAAATTTTTAAAGACAAAGAACAAAAAATTGAATTTGTTATTAAAAATAAATACAGGAATTAAAAAAATATTTTTTAAAATTAAACAACCCCTTAGGCTTTTGTGGCTAACATCTCTGTCTTGCCAGTAATAATGGTGACTGAAATGCAGGAATTAATTATGAATGGAATTAATAATATATACACACTTGCTACAAATGGAGAAAGCAATGCCAATAATACATATATCTTACTGAAAATAAATTGTCTTGTTTTTTACAAAGTAATGTACATTTTTTTAATGATTCTAGATACCACTCCTATATTTGTAAGTTGTAACAAAAGCCACCGTCGTGGCCATCTGTGGGATCCCGACAAAAGCTGTAAGTTGCATAAGTAGATATACGTAGGTGGGGTAGGATTGAATCATGGGGCTAGGGGTGGCAAAACGGGCTAAAGGGTCGGCCTGGGCCAAAGCTCGTATAAGCTCGTCAAAATACAGGTCGGGCCAATGTATTCAAAGTGGCCTGTAGGCCAAAACGGGCCGACCTATTTTTGATGATGAACCAATAATTTTTATATAAATTACTACACTATAAATTAATTATATGATGAACCAATAATTTATATATGATGCACAAAGTAAAAATGAAAGTTGGCTTGCTCTTGATAATAATGAACCAACTTAATATAACTAGCTTCATGATGATTGATGGACCAAATTGAAATCTAAATTAAAGTGAAAATTGCTTGTTTTGCTTCAGTTAAGTGGCTTGTGGTTTGCCTTGCTGTGTTGTTGATGTGTGACTCAGTGAAACTCACTCGGTGTGACCGTTGAGCAAGAGACGTGGCTGGCAGCTGCTTGATTGTGTATGCTTGTTATGCGTGTTGCGCGTTGTGTTGTGTTGACTGCCAGACCGGGGGTGTCTCACGTGTGCGAGGAGAGAGCGTTGCAACTATTGTTGTTTGTGTGTGGAAGTCAAGGATACGAGCAAGGAGACAAGAGTCAAGGACGCAAGCGTGGAGAGAAACACAAAGAGTAAAAACGCAAGCAAGAAAAGAAATTAGGGCCAACACAGGAAAAAAAAAATTAGGTTCACTTAAGTATTTAATATATATATATCTATATAATTTTTAATATATTTTTTAATAGAGGCCCAATAGGCCAGCCCGGCCTGTCAGGGCCCTTTTTTTACGGGTCAAAATGGGCCAGACTTATTTAGAAAAGTAGACTTCAAAGGTTGTCCCATCTAGCCCTTTTTTACAGGCCAAACGGGCTGACCTATGGGCCAGACCCAAATTTCCATCCCTACATGGGGTGTCAACTCTTTAAACCTAAGATAAATAAATTTTAAAGGCTCAGCCCTTCCGTAGAATCATCCTTTACATCTTTTGATCCAACTGCACTAGTCCCCTCTTCCAGTATTTTCACCTACACATGACACTAATTCTAGCACAGTGCACTACTTCGTTGAGGACATTGATTTTTATTTGAATGTTCCTTTTTTGTAACACAGTTTCCATGGCTGCTGGATTTTCCACTATGAGAACCAACCCTGAAGACACGAACATGTTGGCAGACGACATCAATTGGATTGCCCATAAGGCCCAAAACCCTTACTTCTGGGTTCAAAGAGAAATCTTCAACATCCCAGCCGTCATGCGGAGAGGTGACGATGGGGTGGAGCTGGATGCCCATCGCTTTTAGTGCTCCAATAAATACAAAGATTCTTTTGCAATAATCACGCCGTAATATAGTAACCGAGTTTTCCATATACCCCGGGAGCGATATTTCTTTCTGCACGAAATTCTTTTAACCAAAGTTGGAGTTCATCTTCCATTCAATAAATTCGAAAAGGGGGTGATTAGATTTTTGGACGTCACCCCCAACCAGCTTCACCCGAACGGATGGGGTTTGGTTTTTTCCTCGAACGTGCTTGTGAAACACTTAGGCTTCACTCCAACTATTGCCATTTTTTAGATATGCTCACATATGCCACCGCGGGAAACCTAGAGGCGGTATAGGTTTTGTCAATCTACGATGTCAAAGTGACATTGTCAACTTCAAAGTGTACGTGGAATCCGCCAAGACTGCGGGCGCTTCTTTTAAACATTCACCTTTTTAAAGTTTTTGCCAAGAGGAATGGGAACCCCTTTTAGAAAGACAAGGAGGGCAGACTCTTGATCCATACCGACTGGACACATGAATAATTTTTTATGGCAAGCTCCACATACTCTATAGAGGAAAATAAGTTGAGTGAAGGCTCTAGAGCCATCATAGACGCTCTAAATGACATCTCTCAGGATGCCCCTCCTTAAGTGTTGTTCCTTGCTGGGAACTAAAGAGACAAGAAGGGAATACATCAGCCACTTGGGTACTTTGAAATTTGCAATATATTTTTTCTATATCATCTTATCATACTGGGTTTTAACCCGTCTTTTTTTGTAGGAACCATGGGAGGCAGTGCCAGCTCCGTAATGTGATGGCCGGTGTCAACACAAATGTGGTTGAGGAGAATCGGGTCACTCCTCAACTTAAAAAAGCTAAGCACGTTTCCCTCCCTAGTGGGAATACCTCTCAGCCCTCTGAACCTGATAAGAGGAAGAAATCCGCTGAGGAAGGTTAGAGGAAAAAACACAAAACCTTTGGGGGGTAGGAGAAGGATCCCGCCAAAGGGAAAGGTCCAATCATCACCACGCTCCGTAGAAGACCCCGACCCATGCTAATAGAAGGGAAGACCTTGCTGATTTGATCGAACGGGTATACCCCCTTAAGACAGAGTTTGTGCAACCATTCTGGCTCAGGGAGGGATTAAACTTGCAAGACTTAAATCATGCTTTAGATGTTGCCATGTGGTCGTCCTTAAAGAGTTTGTTAATCCTTCACTTCGTCACTACCAAAGGGCCGGGAGATTGAATGTCTTCGCTCTAAGAATGCCCGACTTGTGGATGATCAGGCTCAAGTCCACAAGCGTATTCAAGATTTAAATAAAAAGAACTTGACCCTGTTGAAATCTAATAAAATTTGAAGGGTAAAGTTGATCGGCTTCGTCAGGAGGTTATTGAATTAAAGATCAAGTTGCCAGTCTGCAAGGTGAGAAGAAGAGTCTTTCCACCAAGTTCAAGGAAGATGAAACCAAGTATCTTCAAGATATGCGGTTGTTCGGACAGGCCGTAGTGGAGTCTTTCAGCCACGCAGTTCGGCAGGTTGTGTACTGTAACTGCGGTATCACTCTTAACTTAAACGGAATAGGCCTTTGTAATAAATTTCGTAATGGGGAGTTAGTTACTGTGGTCAATAGGGAAGACTATGAACCTTCTGACATTCCTGTTGACTTCGTCCCTCTGCCTAAAGACAAAAATGATACCCCTAAAACTCTGACTTATGACAGGCTTTATAGACCGGGGTCCATTCAGTAAACATACCGGTTTCCTCCTATTTCAAGCCTTTGCTATTTTTTAGACCAGTCTTACCCTTATTTGTGTCATACCAGTCTAGGGACCAGTTTTGATACCGAATTACACAATATATTCTCGTTTGATAAAAGTAATCTTTTTTTTTTCAATAGAACCTTGTTATTTAATAACAACAAAAGAAGTTCTGAATTCTTATTTTATCCATGTCTCCACAAATTTTGCTACAAAAATAGTTTTTCTGGATATCATTGTTCTTAAGAAAATGTTTGAGAGATTTTATCCAAGTTACAATAAACTGTAAAGTCTAAACTTCATAGGTATTCAACCAATACTAGTTATTTCAAAAGAATTCTTGCATTAGACGGTTATTCAATTTTTTAATGGAAACACGTAAATTGAATTTAAAATGATTGGTGCCTCTCTTTCGGCCTTCCAAGACTAAATTTCAATCCTACTTTACACCTGTGGAGCAGCTATGAGATATGTGAATGGACTTGTCAACTTTATTAGGTATCCATAGCACCGAATCTGATGTTAAGCAGCTACTAATTAAAAAAATTAAATATCTAGTAAATAAGACAAAATAATAAATAAAGAAATTTCAGGGAAGAAGTTTTACTTTATCCAAGGAATGCAAATTAAAGTTTGAAGAGCATAATCAATTCATGTGATGTAGAAACACTTCACAAGATGAATAAATAATTAGTTTGATATTGGAGATGCAAAAAGCACTAAAAAAAAAAACCAAATAATTAGTTTAGTAAGAATGAAGCTTATTCAGATTGTTTTTTTTTCTCCCCAAATTCCCATGCTATGGAAGTTACAATTAAAGGATTTGTTTGAAATCTGAATATATTAAAGGGATTGATTTGCTTCACCACGGTTTTTTTCGATTCCCCTTAATTTTTTCTTTTTTTTTTTATTTCACGTAATTTTTTTAATATTTCTTTTTATCTATCTTTTAAAAATATTTATTATTTATTTTTTCATTATACATTTACTCATTAAATAAAAGCTAAAATACTTTTTCAATCTTCTTAAAGTCTAAGGTTTAGAAAAATGTCCCTCAAAATTTTACCCTAAACTTTTGGCCCTTAAAAAATTTTAAGGTTTACGAAATTAAAAAAACGTTAAACTTAGCTGTTAATTAATGAGGTAGCTAACATCTATGCCACCTTATCAGTGTCACGTAGTTCACAAGTGACAAATTTTTAAAAAATAAAAAATCCACATCATTCCTCTTCCCTCTTCCTATGGCCATTTACCTCACTTTGTCTCTCTAAATCCCTAACTAGGTCCCTAAACTGCAAATCAACAACACCCTTCTCAAATTATTGCCTATTCCCCAAATCCGCGTTCTCGTTCTTTTCCTCTTCCACCTCTTTCTCTTTCAAGCACCATGTCAGGACACAGGTAAAACAAGATAATTAAACTCAAGCAAACAAAAGTAATCCATACTATATCAAATACATGAAGAATCATCTTGTAAATAACTACTTAACAACATATTTCACCTTTATTCTACTCATATCAGTAAAACCCATCCCTTACATAAAAAAGCAGAAGGGAATACAGCAGCAGCTACTACTACTACTTACACAAGCCTTCAAATTCAAATCCTCCACCTGAAAAATAGTAGTCTTTCCTATGGATTCAAATCTCATTTTCATCCCTAAATAGAGTGTTGGTAGATTGAATTTAATCCTACTCCTAAAAAGTCATCTTTTCCAATCGTGTTCCACAATTTATTAATCACAAATAGGCGTACTGATATAACCTGACTTCTATAATTAAATTATAACAAAAATTTATGACAAAATTAAAAAAATTCAAATTTTTAGCTTTCAGATGATAATTTTGAATCATGCTGGGGTATCTTTTATTTCACTCAGCTCTTCTATCCTGTCAAGTGAAATGGACGACATAAACCGTTGATGTTATTAGACTCTGAAACTTGAAAAATTATTCACAGCACGAAAAACAGTTCAGAAAAAGGATAAAACAAGATTGGTGACGTCCCCTACAAAACAATATTTTATGAACTCTAGCCATTAAGTTTGGATTTATGCGTCTTATCCGACCAAATTGCTTTGGGTTTTTTCTGCGCACTGACAATTAAATATTCATTATTTATACAAAAAAAGTAAGGGTGAATATCTCAATCATGGATGTACACCTAACCAAGAGGTGTTAGATAAAACCGGAAATTAGTGGAAGGGTGGACATTAAATATAAGGATGTAAAAAATTACGCTAGAACCGATTTCGACTGCTCTCTTTTAATTGGGGTAGGGCAAGCAGATAACTATCCAGCCAGTGATTTTGAAAATTTGGTGAAAATAGAAATGTTACTGTCTCATCCAATGCCACAACTTACATTATTGTACAATCGCTGACATATAAGGTTACAATTGTAACAAGACCGTTACAGTTAATATGGTATAACTTAGCTAGTCGGTTTTACAAGAGTTCAATCATCAGAAAAGCTCAAAGCTGCAACAACCGAACCTGTTGTTGCAAAGGTTGATGCAATATCAGGATAATCTTTCCATGAGGTTGTCACTTTCAGAGATGGGTACAGCCACTTTTTAACCGAATCCACAAAGGAGTTTGGATCTAAGCACAAAATGGCTTCCCAATCAACCTGTAAACCCTGTGGGATGCTTCCAGTGAACTCCATATTGGCAGCAAGTAACAAACCCAGCATAACAATAAATCCAACTGCAGCAGATCCCCTAGACAGTGGCATAAAGTTATACCTGAAAACAAGTACAGTCAGATTTCCAGAAATGGTTTTCACATGTCAACCAGAGATAATTTACAAATCTTGAAAATGTCTAACCAGTAATATGTCATCCTTAAAATTGCGTCTCGGACATTATCAAGGGCATTGAAATCAGCAGACCCATAATTTTCACCACAGAAAGCATCGCAGAGAGTCTGACAATTAAATGTTCAAAGATGGATAAAACATAAATATTAGAATTCCAGTAACTTGAGCTATAAATAGATTAAAAAAATGTGTTTTCAAATGAAACTTCAAGAATAATAGAATATCAGTCAGCAAATTTCTAAAGCCGACAATGGCCATGGAAGTGTTGTTGATGATTGAATGATGAACACGGGATGAAATCATTGGTAAAATGCTTCAGAAAAATTCTTACTACATGAACGAGCTACAAAATGGTCATATAAAGGAAGCATATCTATCACTACCAGCTAATTAACATACTGAAAGTTGTTTGGTACAAGAAACATACTTCCCATGCCCCCACCATTTCTGCATCAAAATCTTCCCATCTAGCAGGTGTACAAGGTGTTCTAATTGCAAAATCAAAACTGTGCTCCCCCCTGAAAAAATGTTTAGTTCTTCAATACAATATACAAGCTTGAAAAGAAAATTGGGGAACACAATAATTTGGAATTTTCACAAGGCTACAGTCTAGCTTACTTTTTTACAAGGGTTATCCTAGTCCCTTCAAGCTGCTTCCTGAAGAAATATTAACATTCACAAAGTAAGCAAGCTTCAAATAAATTGTTTCCAGACACTGTCAACACTATGGACAATTACCCTTCAAATGCAGTACTGTTGCACCAGGTAGCCAACCAGAAATCTTCACCAACAACTCTATAAAGATCAGAGCATGATTTTGCATTCATAATCTGCCATATCAAACATTGAAATTTACCTTTTCATAAATGGTTAGACTAGAAAAATATTATTCTTCAAGCTATGCACTATGGAAAGGTAAAACATGTAATGTTAACCAGAGACTATTAATTTTTTATAACATTCACAACAAGAGCAAATAATCTGCAAGCGTTTCTTTGTCAATTAATATTTAGAAGGGATAACCAATGCTCACGAGCTAATCTAAAACATTAAAACCGAATGAATAAGAAATCACAGATTCCATGTTTCACGGTTCATCTGACTTGACACATACACTGTTATCAAACTTACGAATTTCAACATTCTAATTTTAGGCACACTTAAACCCTATCTAAATGATAAGGCTGTTGAGGAGTGCTATAGCATGCTGTGTGCATGTAAAAACAGAAACCTCTTCTAAATCACCAACAATAAAGATGACAACATATCTACAACAATCAACAACTCACCGCTTCTAATTTCCCATCTTTGGAAAGATGAATGATCTCATCTGTTTTGCTGCGGACGAATGATCTCTCTTTCATGACACTCTTTGCAATATCCAATGTCCTGTGACATTTAAAAAAAAATTCAATACTTTCAGTCTACAGATATTGAATAAATCAATAAAAGCAAGCTCTTTACCTTTCATAATTAGGAAAGTATCGGACAACTTTGGCTTGTCCAAGAATCATGGGTGTGTTAGAACCAAATCCAGAATTGAACTCTTCACTGCAGTGCAAATAAACCAATTAAAATTCAACACAAGATCTTAATTTGACCCAACTCTGATCTGAGGAAAAACTAAGCACATTAACCAATACTGCTATTTTCTCAGAGACGAGCACCAATGAAACCATAAAGATATCCAATGTAAAACAATATAACTCTGAGCCTATTGTCATGAATAAAACAAACTAGGAAACTGTATACTTCAGAATAAAATAAAATAACCTCCTGAAAATTGCATAATTTGAATAAAATGCAATCAATCTTAACAGAGTAACAAATAAATAATTGAAAGCGCTAAAACTGGAAAATAATATGAGGGCCAATTATACTTGATCTCTAGTTGCACTGAGATTTCATTTTCCTCCTCTCAATATTAATGCTTGAGTTATCTAAGTTAGTAAGGGCAGTTTATCCCTCTTTTATGGTCCTTAATAATATATAGGCATCATTTAGTTTATTCATTTTAGACTCAAAATATATAGATGTAAGATGTGTGAAGTATCAGGAAATGATTTTTATAAAAATTATATCTCAAATAAGCAACTTAGTAATTTGGAAATCTTCTGTCAGCAACAAGTTTGTCAGTTTATCTAGATTAATTTGGAAATTTTTTCTCAAGTGTAAATCCTCATCCTCTCTGTCTTTCCCCCCATGTCATGTTGTAAGGTTACCATTATTTGTTATCAATTTATTAATTATTATATGAACAGGTGGACTTGTCTACCTACCCTAAGAAGTAAAAGCAAATTTTCATGTAAGCATGCTGCCTCAAGTCAAGTCTATGGAGTTTGTGTTTGAAGATATGAAATGACCTTACAAACATTCATATCAACAGCACTAACTGAAAATAAGAGTGGGACTTCAAATATGTAGGTAATAGAGAGATGAATTAGAGAGAGCAAGGGAGAGATGCGACTGAATCTGTTATTAATAAAAAAAGTATTACAAGTCTGAGCAACTATATTTATACAGTGGACATACAGGAGAGGTTACAACTGTTAGTATCGACTATCACTAACTGAATTAAAAACTAAGTAAGGAGTTTATACTTCTCCTATAGTATAGAATTTCTGTAAGCATAGTAGACCATAAAACATGATAGCTTTGTTATGCATCCAAGACAAACAATTATATTATGCCAGACCAGAGATTAACAAAACGCTACATTAATTGGAAAGTGTTAACACATTGAGATAAGTCTCATATCGGTTAGAGATATGGCCAGTATACAACTTGTGAAGCTTGAGATAACCCTTAAACTCATGAGTTAGATTTTAAGATTGAGTTAGATTTGATATCCAAATTTAACAATGGTATCAAAGTTGAGGTCGATTAGGTGACTAACTCAGACGAGTACATGCCTCCTCATGGTGATGTTGATGGTGTCACACAGATAGAATGGTGACACAAGATGAAGCCCTGGCAGAAAGCTAGTGGCACCCACGTGCGAAGGGTGTGGAGCCCAAAAAGTGCCATTGAGTGAACAACAACTCATGTGGAAGAGAGCGGAGAGGAGGCTCTAGTGTAGAGTATGGATACTCGTGGACGAAGAAGAGACTTCTATTAGAGGAGAAACATTCAATGTGAAATAAAGTCACACTTAAGGGAGAGTGTTGACAATCAAGTGTGAATGGAAGTCCCACATTGAAGGGACATGAGCAAGTTGAAGGGTTTATAAATGAATAAACTCATACACGTACACCTAAAGCCTTAAGGTTTTGGGTTGTATTGTGGTGTCCTACACTTCTGCTCCATTCTTTTGGCCCGTGTCCTCGATGTGTGGTGGTGATCTCCTCAATGACGTGGCTCTCTTCTTTTTGACCCAACAATAGTATCATCCTCTAGTTGTATGAGCTAGCTTTTATGATTGCATTAGGCCAAATATCCAAATTTAAGGTGACATCAGAGCCTATCCTAGATCCATTAGCGGGACACCAATGAGGGGGTGTGTTGTGTAAGTCCCAACTAATGCTATATGAGATGAGGGTAGTCCTCATCTTATAAGCTAACTTTTGGGTTTGAGTTAGGCCCGTCATTTTCTAATATGGTATCAGAGTTTGACCCTCCTTGAATGTTAGACCACTTTCAAATGTCCAATCCTACAAACTTCACACACCAGATGTTTAGTCCTAAGTGTGAAGGGATGTGTTAAGATTAAGATAAGTCTCACATCGGCTAAGAATATGACAGTATACAACTTATAAGGCTTGAGACACCTCTTAACTCATGAGCTAACTTTTAGGGTTAAGTTAGTCCTAATATCCAAATTTAACAGAAAGATAAAAGAGAATTCACAAAAAAGTGGATATAAAGTGAAAATAGAGTATGTCCTGAATATAAATATTAGAGTCCAAGCTTATAAAATTTCGGAATAATAACTCAAAGATGGGATACCTTAGCTTGTTAACCCACACGACAGGGTCACAAGGCTCAGAAATCTGTCTCCATCGAACAGCTAATGAGTAAACATTGTGCCATGAAAATGTTCGGCTGGATGATCTATCATCTTTTGTTCCATATGAAGATGTTTCCAAGCTACTGCTTGTGCTACAACCGGCACCTCCTCTATTTTGACTGGGTATATTAATCCTTTCCCTTCTCCTGCTCCTTCTTCCATTCTTTGAATTTCCTTTATTAGAATATTTCCATTCAGCATGTAGGGAACGCCAAGCCTTTGAGACCTTTTGTGCTATTTCAATGGCAGCAAGTCCTGCCATACGATGCTGATAATAAGGAAATATTAACACACGGATATAGACAGTATAAAAAGAGGATATTATCAGCAATAATGAAAATAAACATACTTGTTGGTCAGATGCAAGTTGTTTTAAAGTGAAAACATGAAAGTTAAAATATATCATAAGATATCTACAATAAAATGCAAAGGAAATAATGAAAGTATGAAACTAAATATATTATATAAAACAAGTCCATGCATGTTTGTACTTTGATACAGTTAAAAATAGGGGGGAATTTTCTGACTTGTTTGTACCAGAAAACTGACATCTTTAACTATACCTCTTATAATGTTATTCAATCATTACGTTTAAGTACCATTATTTCTGTCACCCAAAACTAAAAATCACAAAATAGCTTGTATTAGCCACCTAGAAAACACACAAATTGAAATTGTTCAAAATTTTCTGACTTGTTTGTACCAGAAAACTGAATTCCTTTAACTATACTTCTTTAATAATGTTATTCAATCATTACGTTTATGTACTATTATTTCTGTCACCCAAACTAAAAATCACAACATAGCTTGTATTAACCACCTAGAAGACACAAAGAAATGGAAATTGTTGAAAGTCTCACATTGACTCGAGACATGACTAATTAATGGTATATGTTGGAAGTCCCACATCGCCTGCCTCATGATATTTCGCATGGCTTAAATACCTATTGGGCAACTTCAACCATTGCCAATTGGTTTTGGGATGGAACCTTTGACATGGTATCAGAGCCAGAACATTCTTTCCGATTCTTATGGGCCAAGAGTTGTCCTTTCGTTGTGGGTCAAAACTTACCCCTTTCCTGGTCCGGTAGGCTTCGTTGGAGGGGGCGTGTTGGAAGTCCCACATCACCTGCCTCATAATATTTCGCATGGTTTAAATATCTGTTGGGACACTCCAACCATTGCCAATTGGTTTTGGGATGGAACCTTTAACATGGTATTAGAGTTAGAGCATTCTTTCCGGTTCTTATGGGCCAAGAGTTGCCCTTTCGTTATGGGTCAAAGTTACCCCTTGCCTGGTCCGGCAGGCTTCGTTGAAGGGGGCGTTTTGGAAGTCCCACATCGCCTGCCTCATAATATTTCGCATGGCTTAAATACCTGTTGGGCAACTTCAACCATTGCCAATTTGGTTTTGGAATGGAACCTTTAACAGTATATAAGGTGAGGGTAATTCTCATTAGGTTTTAGGATTGAGTTAGACTCAATGTCCAAATTTAAAATGGTATCAAAGTCTCTCCTAGATCCTTATTGGGCCACATGTGAGAGAGTGTGTTAAAAGTCCCATGTTATTGGGTCACTTGTACTTGTTCACGCTTTAGATATTTATTCCTAGGTATTGGGGGGGAGGGGGCGTGCCCACATTGACTAGAGATAGAGATATGACCAATTATTAGTAAAGTGATGGGTAATCCTCCTCCTATGAGCTACCTTTTAGAATGGTATCTAAGTTTCCTAAATTTGTTATTAGGCCACCTATGAAGGAGTGTGTTTAAAGTTCCACGTTATCGGGCCACTAGCCCACTAGTATTTGTCCATCCCTCAAATGTTCATTCTTAGGAGTTGGGTATGATGGGACACGTCGAAAGGTCCACATTGACTAGAGATGTGACCATTTATTAGTAATAAAGGTGAGGATAATCTTTATCCTATGAGCTAACTTTTAAGATTAAATTAGACTCAATATTTAAAAGAAATAATAACATTTTTCTATTTTTTCTGTTCGATTTTACTACATAATATATATGAGGGTCGTCAAATCTTTTTAGATGCAACAAATTCCTTTTCTAAGTCTATTAGACGTTAGAACAAAGAAAAAGTACAAGTCTAATTTAACACCAAGGAATATTGAGAGAAAAGTGTCCCCTAGAACAAAATGGATTTGTAGAAAAAGAAAGCAAAATGATTACAATCAATAAGCCACAAAATATAGATGAGCAGGAAAACAGGAATAACTTCACCTGACGTCTGTTAGGTAGGAATCCAGGACAATCATACTGGATTTTCTGGCCAATGGCATCTGCAGCCATTAGAAGAGCAGCCTTCTGCTTCGTAATAGTAAATTCTTGCTTTCTAAGCTTTCCTTTTCTTAAAGACTCACGTAAAGGAGGCTGCCTGAAGACCTTTTCACACACATTCTTTGGATGCAGTCTCTTGCACCAGTATTCCTGAATATTTAAGATAGAAATAAATATCATAGAAACAGGAAACCCCCATATTTCAAACCTAATTGCTGAAAATCCTAGAAACCCATATTCAATTCCCCCTGGGCATGCTCCTGAATATCTTATATTACCTTTTATTTTTCCTATTTTTCTAGTAAGTGGGTTACTTTACAACATGACAACAATTACAGACAAACCAAGAAATCCTAAAGTCAAGGGAACAGGGTGTTCCAATTAAGTCACCTACTGTTAGAACTGGTACCAAAAGGTATGAGCAATCTCACCAATCATTAAAATAGTAATGAGTCAATCCAATTCTTGATCTTGAATATAAATTGAATGTGGTGTATTTGATTATTTTGAATGCTCTTGAGAAGATTACAACTGATTTCCAATAATCAGCCACAAATCCTAGTTCTCTTCCCAAGATTGCCTAATAAAGATACCGTCCCCTTTATTTATATTAAACCTAATAAACTAAAAGTAGATAACTAAACTCTTAAAAGATAATGAAAATAAAAGAGATAAGCTAAAACATAAAATAGATAAACTAAAGATAAAACAGATAAACTAAAAGATAAAATAAATAAAAACTCAAAGTTGTTGCTAAATATTATCACTATCTTCCCCTTTGATGCGCCTCCAGTATACCTTGTTAGCATAAGAACCATAGTAGTCAATCCCAAATCGCGATGCAACGCAGCCAACTCCTAAACCGGGATTGCATTGTCGCGGAGCGAATCACGGACGCAATTTAATACTATTGCGGGGTAAAACACACAAACATGTATATATGCAAAAAAGGGAAGAGTAGGAAATAAAGGGAGACAGTGGCTGTTAGAGTCCAACAATGGCTGTTGGAGCCTGCAGTAGGTGATCGGAGCTAGTTTGAGGTCGCCAAAGATGGAAATGAGGGCGGGCTTGCTCGCCGGAGATGGAAATGGGGATGGGGTTGCCCGCTGGAGATGGAAATAAGGGTGGGTGTGACCACCAGTGTCTAGCAAGGGGGTTTTTGTGGAAGAGGAGAAAATGGGAGGTGGAGATGAAAAGGAGAAAGATCAAGAAGATGGATTTTTTCAAAAACCCTAAGTTAAAAGAGAGGGAAAGATAAACTTACCTTTTTACCCTTAAGTGATTCCCAAAACGACGTAGTTTTGAATACTGGAAAGAATAGCACCGCGATTTCCCGCGATCCGTGACATCGCGATTGCACCTATGTTAGCTGCGATTCACGTTGGTCTGCAACAGCCACTGTGCAGGAGGAATCGCAGGGAGGGGCCGCAATGCGACATTGCACGCGATCGCGGTGGCTACTATGATTTATATTAAACCTAATAAACTAAAAGTAGATAACTAAACTCTTAAAAAATAACGAAAATACAAGAGATAATTTCAAAGATAAAATAGATAAACTAAACATAAAATAGATAAACTAAAAGATAAAATAGATAAAAACCCAAAGTTGTTGCTAAATATTATCACTATCTTTCGCTTTGTTGGGCCTCCTATTGACCTTAGTAATAGGAGGTTTAACTCTAATTCTATCACCTACCTTTGAATTAAAAAAAATGAGAAGTACAAAGAAAGGTGGATTTTTCATAAATTTTACCTTAAAAATTGCATCAATATCCCCATCAATATCAAACCAGCAAAAATCACCATTAAACTTTGAGGCAGTATACAGGGCAATCTCTTTCTGCAAAAGAAAAAAACAAAGGTTGAAGCTAGAAGTAGGCTCTTACTGATTGAAATTTAAGAAGGACCATGTTAATTCCTAAAAAGCACCGATGGACATAATTCCTAGAGGCAGTATACAGCACATAAAATGTACAGAACTAGTTACCTATATGTAGTTGAATAAAGGGAAGTTAACTCAAACAAGTGTCTCAATGTTGACATAACTAAGCAGAATGAGGAACTAAAGTAGAAGAGAACAGCTCCACTCGTAACATGCTAGAAATTTGCATATTCAAATCAACATGCTATGAATTATATATTGGTAATGGTAGGGCTATAATCTCTCTCCTGCTCTAATTGAGAGCTTGTCGTAACATCTCTACTAATGTTCTCAACATTGTTGATGGATTTTTAAATGTAGAATGAAATTTAATTATGTTCTTCCTGATAAGTAGAATGGAAGCATAGAAAAAGAAACAAAAAAAAATAGACAAGTTACAAATATACCATTTGATGAAAACATACCTGATAAAAGGCAAGGCACTGGAGCACGAACTTGTCCATAGAGTCCAATTCCAAATCCAGTGCAGCATCATAATCCTTAACCTGTGATCATTAAATACAGTAGTAGCATGACAAATGTAAACAACATTTGCACCTAAAAATGAAAATAAACAAAGTAATCATACCGCTTCTTTGTATTGTCCAACAGCATGGTAGCAAGAAGCTCTTAAATACCAATACTCGATGTTTGTGCCATCAATGTTCAACGCCATTGTCAACTCCTTGATAGCCTTCCTGTCACATTCCAGCCCAATTTAATATTAAATTAGAAATAAAATCAAGTAATGGAACACACAGTACTGAACAAAAATATTTAAGACTGATGATTGGTGTGAAATGTTAGAAGGCTTTTACATGGACCTTATATGCCTTCGTAAATTCAAAGTTATCAACACATTATCATACTTCTAGCAGAAACCCTCACCATCCAACAATTCATACACAATATATTTATCCAACAATTCATATACAATATATTTATCCAAAATAGCAAGCAACAGCTGGCCATTTAATTCTTCTATATTTTAGGAATCAGGAATGAATAATACTAGCTATTACAGAACTACATGATTTGAGTTTAGGATTTCAGGAATACTTATAATTAACAATCACCACATAAATCTTCCTCAAAAGTGCTTGTTCTCCAATACATACCAAAATTTACAAATACAAAACTATCCTCATGAGATTCTAATTCAATCATTTTTTGTTATAAAAAATAGAAAGTAATCTTAGTTCCCACCATGATCCCTCCTCAGTTCCTAAAACTATTATTATCCATATTTCTCTTATCCCATAACAATTTCAAACTTTCACCTTATTCCATGTTCCACTATCTGAATATGTTCTCATTACTGCTTGTCAGTGTGACGCTACATCTTAATTGTCCTTACAAATATTCATAGTCTATATCCTCAAACACTCATGACAAGTAAGAAACAGCCGCTTCAAAATGTATATTCAACCTCAATTTCTCAGAATACCTGTGTTCACCCATTGCATGGAAAAGCAGGCCACGCAAATGATAAGCTCTTGCAAATCTAACATCAAAATATTAAAGTAATCAACCTTTAAGTAAAATGAACAGGCACAGAGTGCATCAAGCAGAATAGACCCACAAAACAATATGAATACAAGTAATCAGTTAGCTCAAACACAACAATTACCTCCCATCAATTTGAAGCACCTCATTTAGACATTCCTGAGCTTTTGTTGGCTTTGCTAAATCTTGATAGAACTGTACAAAAAAGATTTGCATAACATCACCAATCAAAATCATCTGACAGAACAGCTTCAAACAACTAAAGGCAGAAAAGGGACACCACAGTTAACATATGGTAGCTAGATCTTTGATAAAACTTCCACACATTCAGACCAAAGGCTAGTAAGCAAAATCATCTGACAGAATAGGTTTAAGCCTATAGATAAAAAGCCAGAAAAATTGTGGCGACATAACCTACTAAATAGAAATAAGCCTATAACTGAAATAGAAAATGCAGTGTGAACCAGTTAGACATAAAATGGATACTTAATAAATATCAAGTTCAATAAATGAATTATATTACAGGCAGACAGAAAGGTCGTGGATGGTAGTGAAGCAGGATATGAGTCGAGACACCAGAGAGAATTCAAGAACAAAACTAAGCACATTTATCTAAAGTATAAACTTGTTTCTTTTAATATGACCATGCTATCGGTACATTATGGGTACAGTTGATAGATACCTGAGTCAGATGTGCCCATGCTTCAAGGAAATTTCGGTCAAGTTGAAGTGCTTTTAGATGTGCTTCCTCAGCTTTCTTATATTCACCAATTGAAGATAATGCTAAACCCTGTAAAATCATTTTGTTCAGTGAAAGAACAAAGACCCTTCAAAGTAATGATCAGGTAATCCACATCAAAGTCAAGAATCAATGAGGATTCAAAATTAAGACTTAAGACTCACTAGATATGTGTAGGCAGACGAATTATCTTTATCTAGCTTCACGCAAGCTGAAAGGTCCTCAACAGCAGCATTAAACTCTTTAAATTTGAAATTGACAATTCCTACATTGAATTTTATAAAAACACTAATTAGCAGTGAGACCAAAACTTGGATTAATTAGTTATGTATTCAGTACCAAGCTCCCGAAATTTGTAATTGACAGTGATATATAAACAAAAGGTCAAAATTAGGGACAAGCACGTTCACCCCAGAACTATAACATCAACAGAAAATGGATAGAGAAAGGGAGGTAAAAATCAGAATAGCCCCAAAACTCAGCATAGAAGTTTAAATGAAAAAAAAAAGTGAAGTAAATAAAGGATTTTAAAAAAAAATAATTGCTTAGTAGTTTCCTTGATAGAATTCCTTATGTGATTGAACCTTGTAAAAACCCACAATGTTCCCAGAAAAATACTCCATAACAGACCAGTTGATGTGAAACTTAGCCACAACACAAAACCTTACCTGAAACGAGCTTCATTCAACTTCAAGCCACTAGACTAAATTTTAACTTAGGAATTAGGAATATACAAAAAAACACCAAGGAAAATATCAATGCTCAATATAGGTGCACAATGAATATAACAATCCAAGGGACTGAAATAAGAAAAACCAAGTCCATGCTAATCACCTCAACATGGCACTTTTCTGTGTTGTAACTTGTAATAAATCAATTAGCACCATGATTTTAAAAACAGGACCAGCAGGATTGACCGGGAACAGGTTAGGGTATCAATCTGGACAAGTAAAAAAAAACCATAGGAATTCAAAACCGGTCTTAAATCGACACTAAAAACAAGGATTGAACGGGTCTGTTCTTAAAAAATTATATTTTTCATTTTTTGTTATTTTTTGAAAAGTTTATGCTAAAATATTTTAAAATAAATGATATGCTCATATATAATATTTACACACTTTTTATTTATTATGAATTTCTTCTCTTATAAAACGTGTAATATAACCTTTCATACTATTTTAAAATTTTATTTAACTAATTTTTATATAATTTATTATTAATATATCATGAAATATATTATATTATATTTAAAATATATATTTTATTATCATTGATTCAACTTCGACCCCAATTGAATTAATAAACCATGAACCAATGTCTTCACCATTCAATCCGGTCCAATTTTTAAAACATTGATTAGCCCAAGTGCAGGAAATGAGTTTGTGCCTATACCTTAATTTAAGAATGCTCAATAAGCAACCTAAGGTTTTGCCATCATTACCCCCTAATAATTCAATGCACAAAGAAAGCTTCTTATATAAATTCATCCAGTGAATCCAAATACATTAATTTGCTATTTGCTTCTAACAAATGGAAATATATACTGGCAAAAGAGATATTAACAGTAAAGACTAAATCATACCACAGAAACTAATTCAATTTCTGTCTGAACTCATGGAAAGAAAATAGAAATTACCACAAGATAAATGAACTCAACAAACATTGCAGCAAACAAGGAAAGCAAAAGAGAGGCATAATTGTTCCAGCATATCTCATTTATCCAAAACCAAATCAACTAAAGACTTAGACAGCTACCTCTCTCATGTAAAATATCTGCTGTGTTGGGTTCCAACGCTAATGCCCTTGTCAAGTCTTCAATAGCCTGGTATCCCATATACAAAAAGTGGGGAAACGACAATCATCACATTTACAGGTTAGCACTTGCCCAAATTTCAATCTTCTCATATCTCAAATTTTGTATGCAATATGATATAAGATAACGTAGGTCATAGTTAGACACTGCAATAGACAAAAAAATCACAGGGCTCTTTATGACCACATTAGTTTAGCACTGAGACAATGATGTGCTACTGCTTTAGCATTCAACTAAAAGTCTTTGCGGCAATGGCCAAATAGTACTTCAAAAATTCTTAGCATCTACATTAAACAAGTAAAGCCCCACATAAACATAATTCCCTTGCCAGTTTCATTTTGTGTATCCTAACCTAAAACAGTTTCAGGATGCTTGGCAGCTACTACGATCTAAGAACTAGGTTTAGCCATGCTCACCTCGACAAACTCTCCCAAGGCAGCCCGTGCTTGACCTCTTCTTTTCCATGCCTCACAAGCCAATGGATTAAATTGTATAGCCTAAGATACACAAAAATGTGAACCACTTAAATATAGGAGACATACCATATCTCTATATACAGCAGTTAGATATTGTTTGTTCAAGTACCTTTGTAAAATCAGCTATAGCAGCATCAAGTTCTCTCTGGAATGCATATGCTGTACCCCTTCCTATCAGTGCCTCAGGATATGCAGGGTCCTTCTTCAGTATCTGCATGAATGATGGGGGCAAGGCAATGAATTGTTGTTTAGAGAAAGAGAGAGAGAGAGAGAAAGAGAGAGAGAGAGGCATGAAAGGAAGAAACTACCAAGAGTATCACCAGTCAAAAAACTATTTACCTGGTCAAAAATGGATATGGCATGAGCATATTTTCCTTCATTAACCTGCAAAAGCACCACATTATCAAATATGTGTTTCGAAAAATACAGAATAACACACAGAAGTTGTTATGTAATATTGCTTATTGCTTATTCAATAAAAAGCATGAAGACAAACCTCTGCTATACCCCTTGAGAGTCGAAAATCTACACTTATGGAATTTGAATTTGAAATCCGAGCAACACAGAACTTGTTATTTTTCCTTGTCTCGTCTTTTCTTTCATCAGAAAAAGTCAACTTACCAATCGGGTTCTTAAAAATTTCAGGGACATTGACTGAGTCACTACTATTGGTGGATACTTTATCACTAGATTCTGAGGCATCACTTGAGTCATTACACAATTCCGAATTGTAACTGAGTGTATCAAGAACATCAGGGCTAGTATTTGCTTGGCCATCAGATTTATTAGACTCTCTATCTTCCTCGTGAAGTTCATTTTTCGAATCAAAATTAACAGTAGACTTGAGGCATATCTCAGATTTATCACTAGCATCCCCACATAATTCATCCTGAGCACTCAACCTATCTTGAATCTTACAAGTTTCCCCCAAGCTCCCATTCCTCAAAGAATCCGATTCAGATTCTGGCACAGATGACCTATGTGTTTCACTCGGTGCACTGTTTCCCTGTTTCGCAGTCGTCATTAGCTCTTCAAGCTCCAGCAGCTGTTTCAAATCTGCAGACTGATGCAGAGCATGCTCATAGCCTTGCTCCCATACCAATAGAGCATCCACTTTCCTTCCCAACACAGAGAGCGCACAACCTAGACAACAGAATAAACCACCAACAAGTTCAAAAACACAACACATACATCGAGCATGAGAAAAATGACATTTCAACCTTCAATTTAAATCAAAAAAACCTCACGATCCTAACCTATAAGCAGCAAAACCATATCCATTACAAAACAATTCCTCCACATCGTTATACATCAACCAATTCATTTGAAATCAATGAATCAATGTAACTGATCACTAGTCAGATAAAGTCAACAGAGCCACAGCAAATTTCCAATGCAAAATACACAAGGAAAATTCGCTTCACGCAGCTTGAGAGAACTAATTCAATTAGCAATACCAGAATAGTACGCAATTGAGAAAGGTAAGAAAAACCTAAATTCAATCGAAAGAAGAGAAAACGGTAATCGAAATTCACAGAGGAGAACCTTTGAGGATATAAGCTTGAAGAAGTGTAGGATCGAGCTGAAGCGCTCTGTCGCAATCCTTAATCACGTGTTTGTGAAGCTCTAATTTGCTATAACAGAAGGCACGGTTGCTGAAAGGAACGACGAGAATGAATAAGATCTAGAGATTACGATGAGAGCAAATTGAGAAAAATGAAAGAGAGTGAAATAGGAACCAGATGTCTTGGATTGAAGAGGAGTGAGAAATGAGGGAATCGAGGATTCGAATGGCCTTGGACCAGTCCTTGGAGGCGCAGAGCCTGGCTAACTGGGCTCGCTCGGAGGTAGGAGGGGCCATGAGGTGGCACGTGTTGTTGTTGTTTCAACGGAAAGAGAAATGCAGTTGCGCAGTGATGAAATCCACAGGACGAGAGAAGGAGGATGAAGGCGAGAATTAAAGGGCAAAGGTCTTTCGAAACGGCCTTGTCACGTGCACGCCACAACGCGTGAAATGCAATGCACCTAGCCCGAAGCTTCTCTCCCTTATCTCTTTTTTTTTTGTTAGGGCAGGCCAAAGCTTCTCTTTAATCCTACATCTTTCAGAAATTCTACCCAGCTGAGTTAATTTTGGTAGCTTAAATACAACTTTAAGCATTCACTAAAATAAAAAAATAAAAAAAATACAACTTTAAGCAGATTAATGATGTTTAGATAGGCAATTAATTCCAATATAAGAAATACTTCTTTTTTATTATTCTAATGTTTTTACACATAAATAAATTAATAAATACAATTAATATATTTTTAAATCTTTTCATTCTTTATAATTTTTTTCCCTTCTATATTTAATACTACTTGCATCTTAATTAATGTCTTCTTAATTTATTTTGAACGAAGTAAATTTTACCTACTAATAATATTAAATTTAAAATATTTTTATCTAAAATATACAAATATTAACTATGTACACTCTTAATAATACAATTTTTAAAAGAGTTTATTTAACCTATATAAAATTATGTAGGATAAAAAATAAAAAAATAAAATTTTTATTTAAAAATATTATTAGTAGGTCACATATGTTAAAAAAACTCTTCCTAAAATACTTTTCATATTAATAAAGAGAAATAATATATGTAACTTTTAAAATGGAGGGAAAAATTATTGTTTTAATAATTAATGAAGAGGATAATTAAAGAATTATAACTTGTTTTCTAATAAGATTAAATGATATCAATTAACATTATTAATTAGCATGAATTAGTTATTTGCTAGGTATATTTAATATTAGAAGAAGTAGAATTTTTAGTTAACTGGTTTTCCTTATTTTTTTTAATGTACAGAGAGAAAATAAATATGCATATTAAAAAGTAAGGCTGATATTGTTAATTTTCATAAAAATATTATTTTTTTAATTTTATAGCACTTCATACTAAAATTCATTATTTGCACTTAATTTTTTTAGTTTTTTTAGAGTTTTCCGTGTAATTAATAAATAATTTTAATTGAAAATATGGTGAGAATATTGTATTTTTTTAATTAATGGTTTTATATTTCAATAAAGTAAATATAATAAATAAAATTCAAAAAAGGTATTATTGGACACAAAATTATACAAAATGTAATATTTATAATATTGTCTAGCAGTTTGATAGATGTACTCATAATAGAGTTTGCAGAATATAACTAAATATTGTTATTGTGCTGAACGTGAACATGGACAACATCAATGGTGGCACGGAACTGAAACTAGATTATGAACATCTTGTAAATATTATACACTGTATGTTCGGAAAAATGAAAATGAAGAGATATAAAATAAGTACCGATGATTGATTTCCTCATTAGTTGATAGGTTGGTGTTGTGCTAGGCCCAAAAAGAAAACAAAATTACCTTCTTGGATGAAGGATTTTTCTACTTAGCTACTTAGTGTCTTGGACTTTTAAATATTGTTTTTTGATGGCCCATTTATGTTTAGACTCTTTTGCATTTTCGTATTTTAGCACTTGTTATTTTCACTACTAGAATCAAGAAAGAAAAGTTAAGAATTATCCCCTTTTCTGTTGTCCTTCTTCTCTTTCCTTAACAGAATCTGTTTTCTTGGTAGTGGTACATTATTGCCCTACCAATTGGTGCTTTCATCCGGCCACCATGCCTCCCAGACCATCTCTTGAAGAGGCCATCCTCTCCATCAATGAAAAAATACAATCTCTACAAACGTGATGCATAATATGACAGACTCGTTACCTCCATGGAAGCTCGCCTAGAAGTCGTTTCTGGGGTGCTAGCTACTGTCCTTAATAGATGGGCCACCATTCCTACCCCCATCCAATCACATTCACCTCCTGGTACCCTCCATGTTAGCCCAGATGGTGTCGTTATCCCTAACCCTACCATGACTAGTGACACTACGAATTCCATCCCTACAAACTCAACCACTTATGTAACATCCCAGATTTTTAAAGGAAATAAATTTATTGGAAGAGGATAATTAATTATTTATGGATGAATAATTATGGGAGAATTTATTAGACATTAGAGATGAATTATCGGTAAATTAAAATTTACCGGAATCGGGTGATTTAACAGATAATATGGGACCCACTAAGTGGAAATAAATATTTGATGGGTCTTGAGTGTTTAGAAAATTATTTGTGTATTATTTAATGTCCCAATATATTAGAAATAATTGAATTAAGATTTTTGGGACTATGGGTGATTTATGCAGACCAGATAAGCTGAAAACTGACCCGACTGAGATATGGGTGTCGGACCAAGTATCTCCGATTGAGATGCTATTGGTCAGGGCAGTAAAGAATATTACGGAGAGTCCGAATCTATATTCGGAATAATTTTTGGATTTTGTATTGAGCCCGAACAGAGAACCTGTTGGTTATAAAGCGGAGAAGCATTTATGAAGGGTTAAGTTAAAAACAAAATCTCCTCCACTTCTCTTCACTTCCCGTCAGCTTCTTTCTCCCTCTCCCTTCTTCACTTCCTTCATCTTCTTTCCCCTCTCTTCTTGCCCAAACCGTGCCCCTTTTTCCATGGCCATTTTCACCCAAAATCAAGAGGATTCCTTGGGTTTATGAAGCTTGTAATGGACATAGAGGCAAAGCTTGGCTCATCTCCTCTTCTCTCCCTCTCATTTTCGTCACCCATCCTTTCTCTCTTGGAAGGTCACTTGTTTCATGGCTTGGGGTAAGTTCCTCACCATTTTTGTTGAGCTTATACCATTGGTTATGAGTTTATTTGTTAGGAGAGTGTAAAATATGTATGGGTTATGAATTAGAAGCCATTTTTGTGTTAAACCCTAAGGTGGGGTGTGATTTATATGTGTTTCTGGATGGGTATGAAGGGGTACACGAAAATATGGTGTTTAGAAATGAAAGATGATGGTTGTTAGTGGTGATTGCTTGATTTTAATGAAACCCTAACCCTAGGATTTGGGGGAAATTAGTAATAATGCCATAAAAAAGGATTTTTAGTGAAAACCCATGATAATATGTGTGTGGGTGTTGTTAATGATGGAGATTGGTGGTTATTAGAAATGGTTATTGAGTTTTGATGAAAACCCTAAGTATGATAAATTGGGGGTCTTAGCTAAATAGGTGATTTTGATGATTATTGATGTCTTAAGAATGATTTTATATGAGGAGATGAATGTTTGAAGCATTGGTGTTGATTAATGAGGTTGGAAGAATTAAATTGGATTGTTGATGTTTATGATGATGTTAAAAATGGTTGCAAGTCATTGATAATGGATTAAGGAAATAGATACTTGAGTTGATGAATAAGTAGGCCTTGATATATACCATGTTTATAGTGAAATGATATGTATGGTAAATTGTTGGCTATTGATGATAATATATGTGTATATATGATGATGAATAACCCATGAGAGGTTGAAACATGTACATGTTAATGAACCATTCTTGAGGGGATGAAGTATATGTTTTGTGAATTGAGAATTTATGTGGATGATTGGCATTGGATGCGATAGCCATTGTGATAGTATTGGTGATAAGTTTGAGGTTTATGCATGATAGAGGAACTCATAGAGTCAAATTGAGTTTTAGGTGATTTTGATGGCTTGGGTTAGTCCCAATAGCCCATATATGTAGTTTATGACTTGTAGGAATTGGAATGGGCCAATTCCATTGAGAATAGGCCCTTGAGTTGCATAAAAGTGCCTCTAATTGGGTAAAACGTATTTATGTGCATAAGTCCCTCATTTTAAGGAATTTTTGAGTGAGGCCGGTGGCCACACGTCACAAATGATGTGTATTTATTGTGGTTAAAATTTGGTAGCATTTGGAGTTGATATGAGAAAGTTAGGGGGGTTAGAAGTCCCAAAATTATGCATTTTCTGCATAATTTCTGCATTCTGGCATGCGTAATCGATTACAAATGGGTTCCTAATCGATTAGAGTCATTCTGGGACATGTGTAATCGATTACAAATGTATTTGTAATCGATTATAAGCATTCTGCGTCATGTGTAATCGATTAGGTGCTTGGCCTAATCGATTAGCTATGACAGAATTCCCCGATAAGCATTCTTTGCTGTTTTTGGGCCGTTTGGGGATCTTAATGACATTTTTGGCCTCCGAGTTCTTCACGAAAGTTGTAGATAATTATGTTACGGAGGTGTGAGAATTAGTCTCACTTTAATTGGAGTTTTCTAACTCTCATTAGATGAAAAAATACCAAACCCAGCGTGTTGAAAAATACAAGTTTAAGAGGGTTTTGAACCCAACTTTTTATGGTTATCAAATTGGGACTAATAGGTGATATTTGTGACATGTACCACTATTTTTAAGACTAAAAGTAAGCTTTCCTCATGTCTCAATGTTGAAATTATCATGGGCTCATTATTGCCCAAAATTCCTTTTAGTATGGAGAAACAAGAGAATTCACTAAGGGTATATGTGTGGTTTGTCTTAGAGGTGATTGGGGAATGACTTAAGGCCATGGCAAGCTATGTATATGTCTATGTTATGTTACAGAAACATGTATGCTTCCCCTCTATTGATATATTATAAATCTTGATGAGAAGTAAATAATGTGGGATGTAGTTAGCCTTTAAGATCTAGAGGATCTTGGCTTTGGGAAAGGAATTCCCGAAGCCTAACACAATTGCATAAGTTGATGTTTACCAAGTCTAGGACTTGAGGTTGAGCTTTATAATAAGCTAACAAGTGCTTGGAATTATGATGGTTATTAATCATGTGAATATACTTGCATATGGTATGTAGATCGTATTCCGGATGATGTGAAGGAGCATTCGGAGCATTGGAACCGTTCGACTCTTCCCTTGAGGTAGGAGAGGAGTTATATATTCAAATTGCATGAGTAGTTTGATGGTGATTGTTGTATGTGATGGATACTCATGCTTGCCTTGCCATGTATATGTATTGAATTAATTGAAATGGCAAATTGATAATTATTGAGAATTATTATGATGCTTTTATGATGGGTGCAAGTAATTGACTTGCATGTGTGTGAGGCAAATATGATTGTTGATACATATATATGTAATTTGTAATACTGTGTTGCCACATGTGTGGATTAATATTATGTTTATTGCTATGCCTCTGATATCCATATGTAGATTACTATGAATGATGTTTGTGGCCATTGAGTGCCAATTATATGAATGACATGCCTTGAGGGGCCCGTATGTAATTATATGATTATTGTAATGCCGTTATGGTTGATTACAAGTGTTGACTTGCGTATATGATGTGAAATATATATATATATATGAAAAATGTTGAGATGGAAATGCCACATTAAGACTTGAAAATAATGACTAAAGCCAATAAAGATAAAATCCACTATGGTGTATATGGTGGTGTTGGTGATTATGATGATGGAGATTGATGAGTGGCATTTAGGATGCACAGGGTGAGCTTGCATTTGAATTGTATTGCATTGCATCCATGGCATATCATAGCTGTCTATGTGGAATATTAGGGGGTTCCACTAGGCGGGCCCAGTGGGAGGGCGACTCAGTGCACGAGCGTATTATGATTTTCCCCTGTGACTCGATGTATGAGTCACGAAGCTGTCCATAGTTTGGTGACGAGGCACCCTATGTGGCGGGCCCAGTGGGCGGGCGGCTCTATGGTGAGCGAGTTTACCTCGGTGTCCGACGGGACACGGCTCTCTCGATGTGTGTTCGGGAGGGGCTCGTAGCACTTGTGGTAGTTGAGGCCACGATGTTGATCCGCAAGTCACAGGGTGACTAGTGCTACAGATGGGCGATAGCGGTTTGGTACCAGTAAAATAATAAGTATGTAAGCATGTTTAAAATTGAGATATATGTGTACACAATTTTTTTCTACTGCAGTAGGGGCATAGTAGCACACCTATGCTTGTCCCACAATTGAATTGATTTAATGTTATATTTTCCCACAGTCGGATCCACATTATTTGATGAGAAATTCTTGTGCATATGCATTAGCCATAAGAGCATTTGCATATAGCATGGAGATATGCCATAATATGATGACGATTGATGATGATTGAGATGATGAGATGGTATTAATGAGAAGGGTAATTTAATATACCGAAAGACCACATAAAGGTAATAAATAATATGAATAGATGAAATGATGTGAATATGACGATATATATATATTGTGGCCCAATGTTTGAAGGGCGTAATTGTTATAATTGATGATGATGATGTCAGCCCTTGGTGGCTCTAATGAAGGGCCAGAATGGTCCATGTTGACGATGTGATGACCCATGGTGGTGGTATATGATTGTGTATATGTTGTGCTTAATTATGATATGAATTGTGATTCATGAGGCTTGTAGGCCTATTATAATAATAAGACGATATATGAATGATGATTTGATGATTTGATAGCAAAGCACACATGACGTTGTATGCATATACACATGATCACAATATATATATATTATTCGTCATTTTGAATGTATAACTTCCTCTCCCATGTGGTCTCTTTTTTTTAGCATTGTGATGCAGGTTACCATGGGATGAGTTCGGATTTCAATTAAAGCTTGGGTGAAGGTAAATAGTGGTAATGGAAGTGCCTCGGCCGGCATCATTTATGGATTCTTGTGTAATGAATAAATTGTATATGATTGTATAGATGATTTAGAAATTTTGAGTATATATAAGTTACTCCATTGAATTGATGAATGATATATATATATATATATATATATATATATATATATATATAGAATGTAAGAGATGATTTGATGTGTATTAGAGGGATTGAAATTGAATGATGTTCATTGATGATTGAGATAGTCGGGAGAAGATTCCCAAATGTATATAAATGTATATATGTATATATATATAGTTATATCTTAGGCATTGCATGCTTATATAATTATGTAAAATGATGATGTCTATTAGGCTATGATGTGCCATTGCGTGCTTTGCCGAGCCTTTTCTCATATCGTCATATATGGGACTAGGCGCGTGCCCGGTATACATATTCTTCCGCTATAAACTCTATTATTTTTGTATACCGTTATGGGCAAATTATCTATCGATCCAGCTTTAGGTTATATAATCTCACTCTTTGGTTTCCTGTGATTTGGGTCTTGGTGTGATCATGGTGGTGTCTTGGAAATGTTTTCAAACGTGAAAAATTTACTCGTATTTTTATTAATTACGACGATCACATCGGGATTCGAGTATAGAAAATCAGGGGTGTTATAATCTGGTATCAGAGCATATTTTGCTCTGAATTAGAGCTCTTGATTATTGTCAATGCATGGTTGCTTGGTAATAAAGTCGATGTTATGGATGTTTGGAGCACGATTGCTCGATTGGGAAATATTCTGATGATCATTGTAATATGGTTGTTTGCCTAGATTCAAGAGTGGTAGATGTCTAGAGGATACTGATATTATGTTTGATTGCCCTACATGGACATATGATGGACTAAGTGTCTAGGAATTATGAATTGATTATAAGGGCATAATTGCTTATTGAGGAATTATTATGAATCATTAGCGTTGAGTTGGGATTGATGCTCAATGAGGACTTTTTATGAGATTATGATTCATAAGATGTGGTTGTTGACTATTGGGAGTATACCCTTTATCCCTGGGGTTGTATAATGCACTTATGGAGCGTAGTTGCTCATTGATAATCATGAATGAATTATGGGATTGAATATGAGTGAATGAATTTTCTCAATATATGATTGATGTATTTATTGTGTAAGACCGGCCAAGTTCCTTACCCTATTACCTTCAAATGACGAATATATTGTTATTGTGTATTGATGTTGATATATAAAATGCAAATTGATTTGATGATGGATCCATGATTAAATGTGATCGTGGAAATGAAATATTAGAGTTGATGAATATAAAATATGAGATATGAATTGATATGATGATGAATCTGTACCATGTGTAATCATGGATATGATATGTTAGTTATGTATTGATTTAATGATGGACCTATTCCGTATGTCGATTACGGATAGGAAGTAATAAAGGTGAATGGATATGGTAGTAGACCATGGTTGTTGAGACCATGAAATGCATATATTGAAATTGAATTAATTTGATTGAGTTTCTTATGTAATTCATGCTTATGGCTCATGGCCAAAGTATGTTTGTTAAGTATAAGCACTTCATGTGCTTGAGCTGATTGAAGGAGTGATATTGAAAGAATTCCCTAGTGTGGGTATTTCAAATTTAAATGATTTGTTATGCCATTTGTGAAGGATGGATTTTATATCCTTTGGCACAAGGACCCTATATGTCCTATGATACAAGTGATTTATTGTATCCCCCTATATTGGGAATTTGAATGTGTGATAGGCGATTAAATATGAAATCGGATACGTGTTAGATTAGAGTTGTGTATCGGTTTTTGGTGTTTGTAAAACCGAGTGAGCAATTGATTTGATTTTGACCCACTAGGTGTGATAACCTAGATTGACTTGGTATGATCTTGTATGATCAATTGTTGTAGAGAATTAATTTAATTGGACCTTATGGAGGTCTAGGCTCTATGTTGTTTTTGTGAGCCATATCTAATGATGTTGTGTGGTATGTGGGAACTCCACAATGGGTGCTAGGTAACCCTTAGACTTCCTAAGTCTATTGATTGGTCGAGCCTTATGAATGGCTGAGCCATAACAAAATTAATTTTGAAATACGTTGTTGAAGCTAGAGCTGATATATGATGGAATACGAATGAATGAATGTAACCCCTGATGATTAATGAATAATAATGTTGAATTTGGGGTATAATTGGAATTGATTATGGTATATGATTTTATGAAGTGACCTTGGGCTAAATTGTGTGCCCTTGGGATTATGATCATTGGATTAATTATGGATTATGATGTGATGTAGAGATGATAGGTGTGAACATGAGCTGGTAAATGGAGTTTAATCCTGTAGATACCTCTCTTTTCATTTTGAAAGGGATTAAATTGGTGATAGAAACCCTATGCCGATGTGACACGATGTGAATCGTATGTCCAATTTATGGACTTTGGTTGTGATATGTGAAGGAAAATTAGTAGTGTGGAAAAGTTATTACATGGGTATGAACCTTATTTTAACCTTGGGAGCATATATTTGATGTGAGTTTGGTGAATAGATCAGGTTTGAATCGGATTACAGCCGATAATGTTTGAAATAAACTGATGATTACTAAGTTGCTTGACCATGACTTCAAATGGATGAAGTCCAATAGTGGGGTGATTACCTTGTGATGGTTGGAAAATTATTACCCATGTAGCAATGTATGGTTATGGTAATCGATATTTGATGATTTATACGGCACGAATGATACCGAATTATATTTAATGATGACGTGACATGAACATGTTGAGTGACAGACTTATACGAGTTGTCATTAAGTCTCATGTGAGTTGGTATTATTTGGATAAGTGTGACCGATGTGAGCATGGGAATACGAAGTGCTGGTCCCGATATGGCCTTACATGCCATAGGCATTGTGGCAACATGCACTTATGCGCCGACTTTATGTGTTTGTGGTAACCACTACGGGATTGGGACGCCTTCCTGTATGTCAGATGCAGCAACACATACGCCGGGCAGGTGTAGGGATTGTAACTGCTTATGGTGAATGTATTGAGCCTATCTGGTCGTACTGAGTATGAACATGTGAGCTCTATTGGGTGATTTGTGATTGATGACATATGACACACTTTGATGTAGGAATTTTATGTTAAGAATGATGAAGTGATAATGTACATGTCTTGACGAACTTTGAGAAGTCTGATGTTATTTCGTGGTGTCATTGAACCCTATTGGTGTGTGGCCGAAGTATGGCCTTATGGTATATGCCGACGTTGAACTTCGAGGATGAAGTTTCTTTTTGGTGGGGTGGATTGTAACATCCCAGATTTTTAAAGGAAATAAATTTATTGGAAGAGGATAATTAATTATTTATGGATGAATAATTATGGGAGAATTTATTAGACATTAGAGATGAATTATCGGTAAATTAAAATTTACCGGAATCGGGTGATTTAACAGATAATATGGGACCCATTAAGTGGAAATAAATATTTGATGGGTCTTGAGTGTTTAGAAAATTATTTGTGTATTATTTAATGTCCCAATATATTAGAAATAATTGAATTAAGATTTTTGGGACTATGGGTGATTTATGCAGACCAGATAAGCTGAAAACTGACCCGACTGAGATATGGGTGTCGGACCAAGTATCTCCGATTGAGATGCCATTGGTCAGGGCAGTAAAGAATATTACGGAGAGTCCGAATCTATATTCGGAATAATTTTTGGATTTTGTATTGAGCCCGAACAGAGAACCTGTTGGTTATAAAGCGGAGAAGCATTTATGAAGGGTTAAGTTAAAAACAAAATCTCCTCCACTTCTCTTCACTTCCCGTCAGCTTCTTTCTCCCTCTCCCTTCTTCACTTCCTTCATCTTCTTTCCCCTCTCTTCTTGCCCAAACCGTGCCCCTTTTTCCATGGCCATTTTCACCCAAAATCAAGAGGATACCTTGGGTTTATGAAGCTTGTAATGGACATAGAGGCAAAGCTTGGCTCATCTCCTCTTCTCTCCCTCTCATTTTCGTCACCCATCCTTCCTCTCTTGGAAGGTCACTTGTTTCATGGCTTGGGGTAAGTTTCTCACCATTTTTGTTGAGCTTATACCATTGGTTATGAGTTTATTTGTTAGGAGAGTGTAAAATATGTATGGGTTATGAATTAGAAGCCATTTTTGTGTTAAACCCTAAGGTGGGGTATGATTTATATGTGTTTCTGGATAGGTATAAAGGGGTACACGAAAATATGGTGTTTAGAAATGAAAGATGATGGTTGTTAGTGGTGATTGCTTGATTTTAATGAAACCCTAACCCTAGGATTTGGGGGAAATTAGTAATAATGCCATGAAAAAGGATTTTTAGTGAAAACCCATGATAATATGTGTGTGGGTGTTGTTAATGATGGAGATTGGTGGTTATTAGAAATGGTTATTGAGTTTTGATGAAAACCCTAAGTATGATAAATTGGGGGTCTTAGCTAAATAGGTGATTTTGATGATTATTGATGTCTTAAGAATGATTTTATATGAGGAGATGAATGTTTGAAGCATTGGTGTTGATTAATGAGGTTGGAAGAATTAAATTTGATTGTTGATGTTTATGATGATGTTAAAAATGGTTGCAAGTCATTGATAATGGATTAAAGAAATAGATACTTGAGTTGATGAATAAGTAGGCCTTGATATATACCATGTTTATAGTGAAATGATATGTATGGTAAATTGTTGGCTATTGATGATAATATATGTGTATATATGATGATGAATAACCCATGAGAGGTTGAAACATGTACATGTTAATGAACCATTCTTGAGGGGATGAAGTATATGTTTTGTGAATTGAGAATTTATGTGGATGATTGGCATTGGATGTGATAGCCATTGTGATAGTATTGGTGATAAGTTTGAGGTTTATGCATGATAGAGGAACTCATAGAGTCAAATTGAGTTTTAGGTGATTTTGATGGCTTGGGTTAGTCCCAATAGCCCATATATGTAGTTTATGACTTGTAGGAATTGGAATGGGCCAATTCCATTGAGAATAGGCTCTTGAGTTGCATAAAAGTGCCTTTAAATGGGTAAAACGTATTTATGTGCATAAGTCCCTCATTTTAAGGAATTTTTGAGTGAGGCTGGTGGCCACACGTCACAAATGATGTGTATTTATTGTGGTTAAAATTTGGTAGCATTTGGAGTTGATATGAGAAAGTTAGGGGGGTTAGAAGTCCCAAAATTATGCATTTTCTGCATAATTTCTGCATTCTGGCATGCGTAATCGATTACAAATGGGTTCCTAATCGATTAGAGTCATTCTGGGACATGTGTAATCGATTACAAATGTATTTGTAATCGATTATAAGCATTATGCGTCATGTGTAATCGATTAGGTGCTTGGCCTAATCGATTAGCTATGACAGAATTCCCCGATAAGCATTCTTTGCTGTTTTTGGGCCGTTTGGGGATCTTAATGACATTTTTGGCCTCCGAGTTCTGCACGAAAGTTGTAGATAATTATGTTACGGAGGTGTGAGAATTAGTCTCACTTTAATTGGAGTTTTCTAACTCTCATTAGATGAAAAAATACCAAACCCAGCGCATTGAAAAATATAAGTTTAAGAGGGTTTTGAACCCATAATTATGTCTATTAGGCTATGATGTGCCATTGCGTGCTTTGCCGAGCCTTTTCTCATATCGTCATATATGGGACTAGGCGCGTGCCCGGTATACATATTCTTCCGCTATAAACTCTATTATTTTTGTATACCGTTATGGGCAAATTATCTATCGATCCGGCTTTAGGTTATATAATCTCACTCTTTGGTTTCCTGTGATTTGGGTCTTGGTGTGATCATGGTGGTGTCTTGGAAATGTTTTCAAACGTGAAAAATTTACTCGTATTTTTATTAATTACGACGATCACATCGGGATTCGAGTACAGAAAATCAGGGGTGTTATAACTTACACTATTCCCGTTAGCCAACCCATATTTTCCCAACCTGATTTCACTCAACCTTTTCTCCAAAACCCAATACCTCTCCCTTCTTCCCTTATCTGTCCACCAAAATTACAACTCCTTCCATTTGATGGGTCTGACCCTCTAGATTGGCTTTTTCAAGCCGATCAATTTTTCACCCTTCATCAGGTACCCCCCCAACGTTTGGAAATCATCTCCTTCTATATGAAAGGTGATGCCTTGAGCTAGTTTAAATGGATGTATAACAACCATTGTCCACTTGGGAAGCCTTTGTTCGTGCATTGGGGGTCCGTCTTGGCCCTTCTTCTTATGAGAACTATCAAGCTGCATTCTTCAAGCTTAAACAGACTTCCTCTGTTTCTTCCTATCAACAGGTATTTGAAAGACTTTGCAACCAAATTTTTGGCCTTACCCCTGAAATCATATTAAATTGTTTCATCTCTAGATTAAAAACTGAAATCCAACGTGAACTAAGCATCCTAAAACCTTATTCTATCTCTCATGCTATTAGCCTAGCCAAACTCATAGAAAGCAAATACCTTAACACTTCATCTTCCCCTACCTTTTCCAAGCCTAAATCTCAATCTGTTTTCACCTCTTCACCTACCCTACCCAAAACTACCCATCCCTCTTCCTTGCATTCCTCTTCCTCTAACCCTAGCCTTCTACCTACCCCCAAAAACCAACTTCCCATTAAGCATAATGCAAGAGCATAGGGCCCAATATCTATGTTACAACTATGACTCTAAATACACCTTTGGTCATAAATGTTAACCTAAGCTTTTCCTCCTCTTATTAGATGATGATTGTTAGACTGATCATGATGTCACCCAAGCCCTTGAACATTTTGACCCTGAACCTCCTAACCCTTCCAGTGTCCACTTCCAGCTTTCCCACCTAGCACTCACTGGCTCTGGTTCTCCCAAGACCCTTAGATTCCATGGTACCATAAATAGCCATACAGTTACCATATTGGTTGATACGAGAAGCTCTCATAATGTCCTACAACCCCGCTTAGCTCAATTCATTTCCCTCCTTATCATAAAGGTCCCTGAATTTCCTGCTATGGTGGGCAATAGAGCCTACATTCACTGTAATTGCCTCTGCTTTAATACCCCATTAAAGATTCAAGGTCATACATTTGATGTCCCTTTTTACTTACTACCAATCAAGGGTGCTGATTGTGTCCTGGGAATTGATTGGCTCAGTTCTTTAGGCTTCATTACTTCTGATTTTTCTGTCCTTTGCATGTTATTCTCTGTGGCTTCTACTCCTATTACCCTCATTGGTGACTCCTCTACCCCCAAACTAGCCACCTTCCACCAATTAGCTCGTCTCTCTCACACTAAATCCATAGCCTATATTTATACCTTACTACCATCAACCACCAAACCCCTCGACCTAGACCCAACCAACCCTATCATCTTTCCTAACCACCTTTCCTCACCCATTATTGACCTTTTAAACCAATTCTCCACAGTCTTCTCTAAACCATATGGTCTCTCTTCCTTCCGTGAACACGTCCATCATATTCCCTTAATCCCTAACACACCTTCTGTCATTGTTAAACCTTACAGATACCCACATACCCAAAAGGATGCCATGGCTACCCTCATATCTGAGCTTCTTAAGGACGGTTTCATCAAGCCTAGCACTAGCCCCTTTTCGTCCCAGTTTTACTGGTTTGAAAAAAAAGACGGCTCCTAGTGACTCTGTGTAAATTATCGGGCCCTAAATGTTGTGACAATCAAAGACAAGTTCCCAATTCCTACAACTGATTAGCCTTTTGATAAGCTCAGTGGTGCCTCTATTTTTTCAAAAATTGACCTTCGATATGGGTTTAATCAAATCCAAGTGGCACCAGCCGACACTCATAAAATAGCCTATCGAACATTTGATGGTCACTACGAATTTCTAGTGATGCCCTTTGGCCTTACAAACGCCTCATCTTCCTTCCGAGCTGCTATGACTCATTTATTACGCCCATATTTATGTCGATTTGTTTTAGTGTTTTTGATGATATACTTATCTTTAGCACTAATCTTATTGATCATTTGGTTCATTTAAGACTGGTTTTACAGTTGCTATATCAGAATTCTTACTTTGCCAAATTGTCTGAATGCGTTTTTGTTACCCCTTTGATTGATTATTTGGGTCATCTCATTAGTGCTCAAAGAGTTCAACCAGACCCTGCAAAAATCTAGGCCATGGTTGATTGGCCCAAGCCACGTTCTCTCATGACACTTAGGGGATTTTTGGGCCTCACTGGATTTTATAGGCGTTTTGTACGCCACTACACCTCTCTCGCCGCTCCTCTCACCGACCTTCTTAAATCAAAAACTTTTACATGGTCCATGGCAGCCTCTGTGGCCTTTGCAGAATTATAAAAAAATACATGTGCAACCTCCCTACATTAGCACTTTCTAACTTTTCTATTCCTTTTGATGTTGAAACTGATGCATCCACCATTGCCTTGGGAGCAGTCCTTTCACAGTAAGGCATTCCTCTGGCCTTCTTTAGTAAGAAGCTCTGCTCTCTCCACGTCAATAACAACTCTCCGCTTATTCTAGGGAAATGCTCGGCATTACAGAAGCAGTGAAGAAGTGGAGGCAATACCTAATTGGTAATTTATCTAAAATTGTCACAGATCAAAAAAGCCTGAAGGAATTAATTACACAATAAATGCACACACCAGAACAACAAAGATGGGCTATTAAGTTACAGGGGTTTACTTACACTGTGGTATACCGTCCTGGAAAAGACAATCGCGTCGCTGATGCCTTGTCTCGAAGCCTTTCTGAATCTGCCCCACATTCAAAAGTGCCAATCTTTCACTATATTTCTTCCCTTATACCACTTTTCATTGATGAACTTCAGAAGTACCTTCTTACCCCTACAGGGCTACAATTGACAACTAAGTTACTCGCCTCCTCACCATAGTTCCAGATAAAACACGGCCTAATTTTTTTTTGTAGATCGGAGTTACGTACCTGATCACTTGGAGTGGCGATCCAAACTATTTTCTGAATACCATGCTTCGCCCCTGTCTGGGCACTCAGAGGTTAAACCCACCACTACAAGACTGGTTGCTTCGTTCTACTGGCCCTCACTCAAAATAGACATCAAAAATATGATTAAATCATGTTTTCCTTGCCAACAAAATAAATATTTACCATAAAAAATATGGCCTTTTGCAACCCCTCCCTATCCCAAATCAGGTATGGCAGGACATCAGTATGGATTTTATAACAAGCTTACCTCCTTCACATAGGCATATTATTATCTAGGTAGTGGTGGATCGTTTCACCAAATATACACACTTGATTGCTCTACCTTCTTCCTTCACCACTCCTACACTGGCAGAAAGGTTCATGACAGACATACATCGACTCCACGGTATTGCCCAGAACTATCATTTCAGACCGAGATAGGCTTTTCCTTAGCACCTTCTGGACTTCCCTGATTAAACTCTAAGGTACAAAATTACAGTTCAATTCAGCTTATCACCCGGAGTCAGACGGTCAAACCGAAGTGTTAAATAGAATGTTAGAGGCTTACCTGCGTTGCTTCTGCAGTGACTACCTTCATTCTTGGTTTCTCCTCACATTCACCTTGAGGACAAGGTGATTCTTGATGGGCCATCCAATGTTAGGCCCAAAAGGAAAACAAAATTACCTTCTTAGATGAAGGATTTTTCTACTTAGCCACTTAGTGTCTTGGACTTTTAAATATTATTTTCTGATGGCCCATTTATGTCTAGGCCCTTTTGCATTTTCCTATTTTAGCACTTGTTATTTTCACTACTAGAATCAAGAAAGAAAAGTTAAGAATTATCCCCTTTTCTGCTATCCTTTTTCTCTCTCCTTAACAGAATCCGTTTTCTTGGTAGTGGTACACCATTGCCCTACCATGTTGTAATGTGTCGTTTGATAATTACTGTTTTAATATTTAGATGTAATGAAATTAAATGAATTTATTATGAAAGATAAAATTTATTTAAAAAATAAAGTAAGTTATGAACTATTGCATGTTCATTTTCATTGAAATGATTATCCACTTAAATTATAGGTCATATATTATTTATATTGTGGTATTTACTTTGTTAAATATATTATATATTATTATTTTATATGGTATTTACTTTGTTAAATATATTATATATTATTATTTTATTAATTGATCCGGTTCTGATACCGGTCCCTGGGCGTAACGGTACTTTGACTAGGATCTATCTAACACCGGATCTTCAGAGTCACGTGCAAGGTCTCTAAACTGACCTCGGTATGAGTCAGTCTCTCAATACTGGGTGATAGGTTCCAGAACGGACCTTGGTATTATTCTTTCAATACCACCGGGTGATCAAAGTTGACCTAAGTAACAGCATGTTAAATAAGTAACCTGCAAAGTGACTGGTTGGTAGGAAGAGTTGTTTGGACATGCCACTTTCATGTGTCAGCCTTTCTACAAAGGATCAAAAAAGTGCTGACAGAGTGTACGAAAAGCTTGGAAAGAAAGAAGACTCTTCCACTACTTCAGGTATAAATACTCACACATTAACGTAACAAAGATAGAACATTCTCTCTAAAACTTACGATTAAGCTCTGATATTCCCTTGAATATTCACTAACTTAAGTGTTAGAGTATTCTTGCAGGTGAGACTCCCTTTCGCCTCACAATGCATAAGGTTGTGTTGTTGGTACGAGGAATCACTTCAAGACCTCTATTCCCCATTGAATTAGATGATATAATACCAGATCCCTACTAAACCAGTGTAAAATATAAGCTTATTAATAGGATTTAGGACTACCATGAGGTCGACCCTCTCACCCTAGCCTAAACCAGTTCATTAGCACGCCTGGTGGGACCTGTAAATTTTAAGTCCCATATTCGTATTCTTGAGTTCAATATCTATGGAGGATCATGAGCCTAAGGGGCATGTTAAAGATCTAACGTACTTGGAGCCAAGACATTTGGCCTTTGATATTGCAAGTGCGTATGCAAGAAGAATATTCTAGTGGTCACTCCTGACCCTAGTGACGAAATTATTAAGTAGCTCAGGGAGAAGCTTGTTAAGCTGAGGCGTGAGCGTTATACTCACGTGGAGAAGGTAGCCCTAACAAGGTTCAACAACTTAAGGCTTTCAGACATGAAGTGTCTCGTACACTTTCTTATTCAACAATCTCTATGTATAAAGAAGAACAGGAGACTCAGTCTCATACAAAACAACCAAACCCTGGGCTAAGGGTGTTATCTCTAGTATTCCCTCATTTGAATACAAGTTGAGTACTCCTTTCTCTAAGAGGCTCATGAGTGTGCCCATCCTCAAGCACCTTTAGACCACCCAGCCTCTTTCTATAGGAAAATATATAGGTGAGACAGATCCATGTAAACACCTCGATGCATACGTTTACGAGGCTATGTTTTTGGGTGCTGAGGTTGACATTATGTGTCGCATGTTCCCACACACATTAACTGAAGAAGCCCTAGCATGGTTCAAGGGTCAACCCTCTAAATCTATAGACTTTTAAGAAGAGATGGTTGAGGCATTTAGAAAGCATTTTGTCATCTCCAGAAATGTGCCTAGGACGTATCATACTATGGCTCAGGTCAAATAAGGTGAGACCAAATCTCTAAAGGACTTCTTGAAGAGGTTTTATAAGGAAACAACTATGGTTCCATATCTCATAGAGGTCATCCAGTTGCACATTATCATTGAGGCTTTGCAACCAAAGTCTCATTTCGCTATGTCATTAGCAAAAGGCCCACCCACTACCCTGGAAGAGTTTAGACACAAGGCATCCAAGTATGTGGGCATTAAAATACGTCTCGAGGCCACAGCGACAAGGAGCAAGCCACCTACTCCTGTATCACATGTGGAAAAGAAGAAGGAAAACCTAAGTATGAGAAAACACCTTAAAAAGATCAGGGTGGGAATCAACAACCTCGCCAGCAAGAGAAATATGTTGATGTATTTTCCCAATATGCTTCCCTTAACACTAACCCATCCCAGATCCTGAGGAAGGTTGGTTGGCCCTCTTTCAATGTGTATGGAGTATAAAGACCCACTCCTATCAAGAGGCCAACAAAACCCTAAGAAGTACTATAACTTCCACAAGCAGACAAGGAATTCTACTGATGAGTGCAGACATCTAAAAGACACCATCAAAGTCCCGATTCGAGAGGGTAAGCTGAAGTAGTATCTCTTCATGAATATGTTTTTGGATGAGCCTGATCAGATGGAGAAAAGGCACAAGGATTATTCTCCTGACCCTGATGATACTCGGGGTCCCAAGTGGTTCACCATGGTAGAAAAGCAAAAGGGTCCCATGGTAGAAGCAGTTCAAGAAGAAGAGCAGATGTCATCCCCACCTCAGTAAGGCTGATATGAGGTGATTGATATGATTGTTGGGGGGTTTTACAGGAGGAGGTGCATCAATAACAGTGCATAAGAATCATCATCACATGATATTGTTTATCCAAGGTAAGAAGTAAGACAATCAACCTTTTAGGGACGGAGTGTAAACTCCTCCAATATCTTTTTCAGACGATGATTTTGGTCCTACCATCCTGGGGGTGATAACGTTGTGGTGATTGTTGCTGTCATTGCCAATTTAGATGTTAAGAGGATTTTGGTGGACCAAAGCAGCTCCTACGACGTCCTCTTTTATAATTGTTTCAAGAGGATAGGTCTTACTAACGTTGATTTGTAGCCATACACATAGGACCTTACAGCCTTTAACGAGGCTAAACAGCCCATAAAAGGGTACCTCGATACCCGTATTACTTTATGGGGAGCTTGGAGCTTGGACTGTCAAGACTAGGATTTTGGTTATCAATGTGCAGTCCCCTTATAACGGCACCATAGGTCATCCCATATTGAACGTCGTGGAGGCTATCATATCAACCTCTTATCTACTCATCAAATTCATTGATAAGGACAATTATATGTCCTTTGTACAGGGTAATCAGGAGATGACGAGGTATTGCTACAACCTCAGCCTCAATATGGTGAAATTATAAGCCATCAGTAAGAAAAGAAAGTTAAATGATGGAGGCCCTATGATAACTTTTGTCAACCTGGTGGATCTAGACCCAGAGTTGAGCTAAAAATAGATCCCCTCAACCCTTCTAAGCCATCCTCAAATAAGGGATCTAAAGCAATCATGTTGGGAGATACCTTGGAAAATGTGACTCAGATTAATGGGAAACTTTAGCGCAAGATGGAGTAGCGTTTGGTGGCACTACTCAGAGAGTAAAGAGTTGTTTTCTTGGACTGCTGCTAATATGCTAGACATGGATCCTAATTTTTGTTGTCACAAGTTGTCTGTCTACCCAGAGGCAAGACCAGTGGCCCAGAAGAAAAGACGCCTAGGTCCAGAGAAACAAAAAGTTGTATACAAGCAAACAGATGAGCTCATTAAGGTCGGCTTTATCAAGGAAATTTGATATTCTTTGTGGCTATCAAATGTCGTGATGGTGTAAAAGTCAAACGGGAAGTGGCGTATGTGTACAAATTGCATGGACTTGAATAAGTCCTACCCCAAGGATCCTTATCCCTTACCCAACATCGATAGAATAGTGGATGATTCTTCGGGTTACCAATTCTTGTCGTTTATCGATGCTTATTCTGGTTATAACAAAATACCAATGTGGGAGGGCGATCAAGAGAAGATGGCATTCGTAATGATAAGGGTGTGTTCTGTAACATCCTAAAATTTAGAATTTTAGAAAAATAATTCATTAAGGATCAGTGGAGAATTTTCGAGTGAATTATGTCTGAGAGAAGACTTTTCGAGTGAAGAAAGGGATCTGATTTCGAGTGAGGTCTTTCTGAGTAAGAGAATTACTTCTGGGTGAAGTAAAGTTAAGACGTTCCCGAGTGAGTCATGTTTGAGAATCACTTCTGAGTGAAGAAAAACTCTGTGTCCGAATGAGACACTTGAGTGAGGCAAATCCGAGTGAAACGTTTCCGAATGGGTCGTTTCTAAGAGAAGTACTTCCAGGCGAGGTAAAGCTTTGATTTTGAATGAGTACTTCTCGGGCCAATATAATTCTGAGTAGTAAATTCCCAAGTGGGGTATCTCCGAGTTGAGTGCAACTTTCCCAAGTGGGATGTCTCCGAGTGCGACACTTCTGTGTGAGATGGCACCAAGTGAGACATTTCCCGATTCCTGTATGGTATGGCACTGATTGAGACATACCGAGTGAGTTTTTCCATGGGAAGTTCTTCTGGACAGAGAAAGACTTTAACTTCGAATGAGTATGTTTCTGAGTGAATAGTTCCCGGGGGAAGTAAATATCCGAGTGGTGAACTCTTTCATTCAATTCGTGCTCGGGTGTCTTAAAGATCGTCTAGAGCCTTGCTCGGGCCATATTCAAAGTTGTCGAGAGCTTGTGCTCGGGTTCGTCTTTGAGATTGTCTTCGTTTCTGAGTGATATTCCCAAGTAAAAAGATTTCCGAGAGAGGACTAAACTTTGACTCCGAATGATTCTTTCGATTATAAGACTTCCGAGTGACGCACTTCCGAGAGAAATATTTTCGAGTGAAGAAAGGCTTTGACTCGGGCAGAGATATATCCGAGAGAGATATTTCTGAATGAGGTGTCTCCGGGTGAGACATTTCCGAGTGAGTCACTTTCGAGAAAAGAAAGCTATGACTGAGTGCTTCAAGCAGAAATATTTCCGAGCGAATTCCTCCAAGTGAAGCAATTCTGAACGAAAAGAAACTCTAATGAATCCTTCTCAGAAAGAGATATTCCCGAGTATTTTCAATTTAATCTTTTTACCATGTTAGAGTTGGAATTTGGAAATATGGTCAACTACAAAGTTATTCCTTGTTGTCTTAGCTTTCCAACAAGACCAAATTTATTAAAATTCATTAAGATATGAGAGAGATATGCCAAAATATCTAAACAATGTCAGAACTGATATTTACTTCAATCATCGAGGCTCCTCCACGTAACTCTATTCTTCTAAATTCTAGCAGATTCTCTTGTCTTTTTTAAGTATGGGACCCTCTCTATTGTCCTATCCTCTTTTATTTTAAATATCTTGTTTCTTCCTTATCTTTTAATATACGTGTATCGTACTTCTTCACTTCGTTCACGTCTCTTTTTCATGAACGATTTATATCAAATTCTACTGTTGGATCAGCTTGGAATTTTGAAAGTGTAAAACATCACCTCTAATCCTTTTCTTTTCCAATCTTTACTGGTGATCCGGTCCTAACACCGGCCCCCAAGAGCATGGCTTTAATGCTTTGCCAGGTCAGCATTTTGAATAAAGAGAAGTACGCTTCAAATACATTACGATTACTTCTATACGGAGTGCATACCGCCAGGGCAAGTAACTCCGCCAAGGCATGTTACTCCGCCAAGGAACGTAACTCCGCCAAATTTTGTTACTCCGCCAAGGTGGAAAATATTGAATATCTTATACACATGCATGAAATGTTCCCAATGCATATTACTCCGCCAATCCATAAGCTCAATACTGGCGGAATATTGAATTTCCCATACTGCATAGCGAGCCCATACTCACAACCCCGGCACGAGATTGACTCTGTCTTGAGAGGTTAATAATGGGAATCACGCTGTCACGTATAAAGGGGAATAACAATAAAATAATAAAGCATTGACGCTTTCCAGACAAGTGGAGATACCTACTACAATAATGGTTCTTGTAAACGGCGCAGGGACCCACCACCTTTTCAGCATTATGCCTGAAAACAAGGAACGGGTCCTACCAATAATGGAGCACCAGTAACAGGTATATAAACCTCTATCAAAAAGGTATAAGGGCTCTCCCCCCATTTCTGAACCTTACTCTCTCTTACTTGCATAATTCTCTCTGATCGTCTTTCTAAGTCTTAAAGTATTCTGAAATACTGACTTGAGCGTCGGAGAATAATTGCAGGTACCACCCCAAATCGGGTCAAGGCTGAGAGGACTCCTCCAGGCGGACTGGGACACCGCCCCAGCGTATACTACACTCCGTGTCAAGGCATAGGAGGCAATTCCAGGCGGACTGCTACATCGCCATAGAGTGAGTTACACTCCGCCCCAGTGTGGTCCAGACTCCGCCTCAACATACGAAAACACTCCATATCTGAACATTTACGCATATCGCTTTGTATCAGATTGAGCTGTTTCAGGATCATAACTTTACACCCCCCGTAAAGGACGGTTCATTGGCACGCCCGGTGGGACCTGTAAATTTGGTATTCCCACAATCTTTGATCAATCTCCATTACATTCATCATTAATGGAAAGACCAGGACCAGAGGTGCAGACTGAGGATTCTCCTCCATGCAATCCTAGACGTCTCAACTTTGACAACGATGCTCATAAAAAGGCAACGCATACTGACTCTCCAGATCCGAGATATGACATGATCAGGATGCTGAGAGAAGAAATTGCTGAGCTTCGTCGTGAAAAGGCAAATCACACTCACGATAGGGCAGGTCCTACTAAACAGCCGCATCATGAGGCGCATGCACAGGAGGAATCAAGTACTCCCAGCTACTCTCGCATCCCTACTTACATGGAAGAGCAACGAAGCCTTCCACTGGCAAATGCACAACACCAAGAGGGAAGGAGAGCAGGCTCAATTGCATCCCCCTCAGGATACAAGATGAGTATCCCATTTTCTAAAAGGCTCATGAATGCGCATGTCCCCAGACATTTGCAGACCATGCAACCTCTTTCCATAGGAAAATATACTGGGGAAACAGATCCTTCTAAGCATCTAGATGCTTACATCTACGAGGCTATGTTCCTAGGTACAGAAGAAGATGTCATGTGCAGGATGTTCCCCAGAACCCTTACAGCTCTGGGCAGCCACTTCGTGATCTCTAGGGATGCACCTAGAACCTCTCATACCTTGGCTCAGATCAAGCAAGGTGACAAAGAATCTCTGAAGGATTTCCATAAGAGATTCTATAAGGAGGCAGCCATGGTCCCAGATCTGACAGAAGCAATACAGTTGCATATCCTCATCGAGGCTATGCAGCCAAAGTCACCTTTTGCTCTGTCGCTGGCAAAGGGACCTCCATCCACAATGGAAGAGTTTCGCAGGAAGGCGTCTAAGTATGTGGGTATTGAGATGCACCTGGAAGCCACTGTATCTCGCAGTAAACCACCCCCTGCAACTCCACATCATGACAAAGACAAAGAAAGGTCATCCAAGAATGACAAGTTCCACCAGAAAGACAAAATAGGGAATCAACCCTTCAAACACCAATATAAACGTGTGTTCAATTTCGCTCATTATGTACCCCTGAACATGACGTATGAACAAATCTTGCGTGAAATAGGATGGACTACCCTCAACATTTATGGGATTCAACGTCCACCTCCAATCAGACGTGGTGGGAACCCGAAAGAATATTGTGAGTTCCACGAATCAGTTGGCCATACCACGGAGGAGTGCAAGCAACTCAAAAACACCATTGAGGTGCTTATTCGTGAAGGCAAACTGAAACATTATTTGTTTAAAGGTAAATCTCATGATGAACCAGAGAAGTCTGAGAAAAGATCTCGTGATCGTTCTCCTGATTCTGATAACATTTGGGAGCCCCTCAGCCCGAATCCTCCACTTCAATGAAGAAGCCAATGAACAGAACCTCGCCCATGAACTCGAGGTCTTGGCGGAATTGAGAGAGGAAGCCTTTGTGAGGGACCAAGCTGTTTAAGCAAAGGCCGCCAAACGGTATAACACACGTATTTTTGAACGCCATTTTAAAGAAGGAGATTTGGTGCTGAGAAGGGCCAATATTGGCAACAAATTTGCACATCAAGGCAAATTGGCACCAACTTGGGAAGGTCCATACCAAGTCATCGAAGCTTTGGGCAAAGGCACATACCGCCTAGAAAACTTAGATGGCACTCCGGTCAGGAATAAATGGAACATTTTAAATTTACGCATATATTACAGCTAGTTGGTAATACGGTATGATCTTTTCTTCCTAACTCAAGGTTCTTCCTAGTTATGCTTTCCTTGAAAAGGATTCGAAAAGACATACCCCAACTCAGCCATTTTTGTAGTTCCATTGTTAATGAAATGCCTTCCTGCATTCAATCTTCACTCTAACTTTGAATTGATTATCCATGGCAGAACTCGTTCCCATGCAGATAAGACAACGACTCCAAAAACTGAAGCCTACATGCATAACTCTTTATATCATAAAGATCAATCAACATGCAACGCCGCTTCACAAACGGAGTCAACAAAAACTCCTTAGGGGAAAAGGATTGGTGTCATAGCTATATGCTGCACCATACCGACCCTAAGGTCCAAAAACTCCTTGGGGGAAAGGATTGGTGTCTCAGCTATATGCTGCACCATACCGACCCTAAGGTCCAGAAAACTCCTTGGGGGGAAAGGATTGGTGTCTCAGCTATATGCTGCACCATACCGACCCTAAGGTACAGAAAACTCCTTGGGGGGAAAGGATTGGTGTCACAGCTGTATGCTGCACCATACCGACTCTAAGGTCTTGCAGGCCGCCTATGGAAAGAACTGGTGTCACAGCTATATGCTGCACTAATTCGTCCCCAAGGTCCTGCAGGCTTCTTGTGGAAAGAGCTGGTGTCACAGCTATATGCTGCACCACGCTAATCCCAAAATCCAACAAATTTCTTGCAGGATGAATTGGTGTCACAGCTATATGCTGAACCATACCGCCTCAAAGGTTCAACTAATTTTTTGCAGGAACAATTGGTGTCACAGCTATATGCTGCACCATACCGCCTCAAAGGTTCAACCAATTTCTTGCAGGAATAATTGGTGTCACAGCTATATGCTGCACCATACCGCCTCAAAAGTTCAATCAATTTCTTGCATGAACAATTGGTGTCACAGCTATATGCTGCACCATACTATCTCAAGGGTAAGAACCAACAAAATTCTCACAGGAAGAATTGGTGTCACAAGCTATATGCTGCACCATAGCCATCCTGGATTCAACAATTCTTATTTGATCAGGAGTTACACTCTGGTCCAAGTTCAAAAGGATAAACACTCCATCCAAAGCTTGACTCCGCCTAACTACCAATGTTTTACGGAGTACATGAGCAACAAACTCAAGCACTACCCAACAAGTTCAAGTAAGTTCAACACTTGTAAAATTGTGCTTCTTTGAAATTCCTAAGAGGCTACTCCGCCTCCTTACGGAATCCTACTTCTTTAAAGTTCCTAAGAGGCTACTCCGCCTCATTGTTGAATTTACTTCAATGAAATTCCTAAGAGGCTACTCGGCCTCCTTACGGAATCCTACTTGTTTGAAGTTCCTAAGAGGCTACTCCGCCTCATTGTTGAATTTACTTCAATGAAATTCCTAAGAGGCTATTCCGCCTCCTTATGGAATCTTGTTTCTTTGAAATTCCTAAGAGGCTACTCCGCCTCCTTACGGAATCCTACTTCTTTGAAGTTCCTAAGAGGCTACTCCGCCTCATTGTTGAATTTACTTCAATGAAATTCCTAAGAGGCTATTCCGCCTCCTTATGGAATCCTGTTTCATTGAAATTCCTAAGAGGCTACTCCGCCTCCTTACGGAATCCAATTTCATTGAAATTCCTAAGAGGCTACTCCGCCTCCTTACGGAATCCTATTTCATTGAAATTCCTAAGAGGCTATTCCGCCTCCTTACGGAATCCAATTTTATTGAAATTCCTATTCTGCCTCCTTACGGAATCCTACTTTCTTTGAAGTTCTTAAGAGGCTTCTTCGCCTCATTATTGAACTTGTCTCATTGAAATTCCTAAGAGGCTACTCCGCCTCCTTACGGAATCCAACTCCTTGGAAATTCCTAAGAGGCTACTCCGCCTTCTTACGGAATCCAACCTCATTGAAATTCCTAAAAGGATACTCCGCCTTCTTACGGAATCCAACCTCATTAAAATTCCTAAGAGGCTATTCCGCCTCCTTACGGAATCCAACTTCATTGAAATTCCTAAGAGGCTATTCCGCCTCCTTACGGAATCCAACTCCTTGGAAATTCCTAAGAGGCTACTCCGCCTTCTTACGGAATCCAACCGCATTGAAATTCCTAAGAGGCTACTCCGCCTTCTTACGGAATCCAATCTCATTGAAATTCCTACGAGGCTACTCCGCCTTCTTACGGAATCCAACTCCTTGGAAATTCCTAAGAGGCTACTCCGCCTTCTTACGAAATCCAACTCCTTGGAAATTCCTAAGAGGCTACTCTGCCTTCTTACGGAATCCAACCTCATTGAAATTCCTAAGAGGCTACTCCGCCTTTTTACGGAATCCAACTCCTTGGAAATTCCTAAGAGGCTACTCCGCCTTCTTACGAAATCCAACCTCATTGAAATTCCTAAGAGGCTACTCCGCCTTCTTACGGAATCTAACTCCTTGGAAATTCCTAAGAGGCTACTCCGCCTTCTTACGGAATCCAACCTCATTGAAATTCCTAAGAGGCTACTCCGCCTCCTTACGGAATCCAACTTCATTGAAATTCCTAAGAGGCTATTCCGCCTCCTTACGGAATTCAACTTCATTGAAATTCCTAAGAGGCTATTCCGCCTCCTTACGGAATCCAACTCCTTGGAAATTCCTAAGAGGCTACACCGCCTTCTTACGGAATCCAATCTCATTGAAATTCCTAAGAGGCTACTCCGCCTTCTTACGGAATCGAATCTCATTGAAATTCCTAAGAGGCTACTTCGCCTCATTATTACATTTGTTTCATTGAAATTCCTAAGAGGTTACTTCGCCTCATTATTGAATTTTAATTCACCAGAATTTCAAAAAGGCTATTCCGCCTCGTTATACTTAGTCATATTTCATTATGTCCTCAAATGAATACTTTTCCTTCTTAATATCATTTTACAAGGCATAAATACGACGGACTCAAACATTGCTTATATGAACAAGTATAGATTGACAGAAAATATGCTTCATTAATATTGTCAAGGATTAATAAAAGTCCAGAGCCTATCCTGGAACAAGGCAATATTAACAAAATGCAAAAAACAAAAACTTGCAAAATGACTGAGGAGCTGGTCTTTAAGGGTCGGATGGCATCCCTTCTTGCTGGGCATGGCGGAGCTGACTTCCAACAGATTTGGACAAACTTTGGGAAGGAGGCAAGTCCGCCAGGACATATTCAACACTGGGCGCAGGCATGTGACCCCCTTGAACAGGCACCATCAATTCTCCATTAATGAATTCATAGTAAGGATGAATGCCTGTGGTGGAGAGAGCAACGCCTGGATTGCGATAGCGGAGTTGGCGAACAACCATGCTGAAAGCATCATCAATCGCCGCCTCAGCTGCATCCAAGGCAGATTGTAACTCCTTGTCAAGCCTCGCACTGGCGGCATCTGAAGTGGCTTTTTCGGCTCTCATCTCTTCAACCTGTTTTTCAAGGTTATTGTATGCAGTGGCTGCTTGGTCCAACTCCACCGCCCAGGCGTCTTCAACAGCGGTTTTATTAAGTTCAAGGGAAACCAACTTTTGCTGAAGCTCACTCACATCCTCGCCCAATTTTTGTTTCTGCTGAGTCAGATCCGAAACTTGTTGTTTCAGCAGATCATTGTCAGCCTTCACCTGGGACAGCCCATTCACCTCCTCGCCCAGTTTTATATTCTGCTCTTTTAAGCCAGAAACTTGCTTTTCCAGCAAGACTTTATCAGCTCTCACCCGAGCCAGCTCCTCCTCCAGCTTCTTGATGTCGGAGTCGGCGGCGTCAAGGTGTTTATCCTTCGCCTTGATCACCTCCGACAGCTGTTCATTATCATGTTCCAAGCTGCGTATCTTCTCAACGGAGTCATGAAAAGATTCTTGAAACATGTTAGCTTCAGCAGCCACCTCCGCAATACATGGTACGGAAGCAAGGAAACCATCAATCTCAGCAAGATGCCACCTTGCAGCAGCAGTGGCATCTGCAACTTCCTCGAAGTCGATGTCTGGGCGGAGAATAAAGTCTGGATCACGCCTCTCTGACTGGCGGGATCCCACACTTGAAAAATATAAATAAGGGTTCAGACGAGACCCCACCAGAGGCAGAGAGACGGATCGCATAGATGACTCCCCTGGAACATCAATTAAGAAAATTGCTGTCCCTCGAGCAGTCAAGTCCAAGGCGGGATCCTCAGACGGGTGGACTGGGGAAATTTGAACTCCCTCTGCCTCCACAACTTGGTCAGGAGAGGCTTGGATTCCCTCCGCTTGCTCCCTCACGACATCTTCTTCGGGGACGCCTTCAACACCGCCCATATCAGCAGAAGTACCCACAACAGGTACCTCCTGAGTCTCCTCCAAGTCAATCGCAGCATCAATTGATGCTCCTTCCTCAACCCTCTTCTTGCCTTTGGTCCTCCTTCTTTGCAAGGGCTGGAGATCTACTTCTTCTTCTTCCTCCTCAGCAGCTTTTGGTTCTTGGCGTTTTTTAGAACACCTCTCAACAGCAGCTGCTGAGGATCCTGCACCACCTTCCAAATTTATTATATTAGTGGATGCAGAGAAAGGAAGAGTTTTTGTCAGAGCAGCAACCAGATTCCTTCTGGGCTGCACATTATTCTCCGCGTCAATCTCCGCGCGGCTCATACGAATCTGCTTAATACGTTCCATCCCAGGGAATGCAGCAATTTCTCCTGCAAAATAACATACATGAATATGATTAGAAGCTGCAGGAAACAACAAGAGTAATATTCAAGCAAAAAGTCTTAAAGAATTACTTAAATAATCCTCAGCATCCCGCCAAAGCAGCCTTTTGCATAAGATCTGCTTGTGGACGGCGTTGTACTCCTTCAACGTCCGGAGCACTTCCACAGAAGTAGCTGACAAGGCACCCTCCTCAACTTCAAAAGCTTGTTTGGTCAGGAGGAAGTGCTCATGGGTCCACACTACTGGGAATTTGTCAATTCCCTCCTTACTCCGCCAGAAAACGGACTTATTCTTCCTGACAGAGACTTTTACAAAGCTCATCCGAAAATGAAGTCCGCCTTCTTTGGCGGAGTCAGCGAATGCCCTGAAATTTACAATCTTCGGCTCCGCCCGAAGAGTTACAAAGCCCATGCCGCCAGTTTTTGTGTTTACTCTCCTCATAATGCGGCAAAAGGCAAAGAATAACGCCACAGTAGGCGTAAACTCCAGATGTTTAGCCAACACCTCGAAGCTGCGAACTATTCCCCAACCGTTAGGGTGCAGCTGAGAAGGGGCGCAATCCAGGAACCTCAGTACGCCCATCTGGAATCTGTTCAATGGAAATCGTACCCCCAACTGGGTAAACAAAATATCGTACATGTATAATGTACGTCTATCTTGAGGACGATGGCATATACGTTCATACGTCTTGGGTGAACGGACGATGAACCTCTTCTCATACCTCTCATCCTTCCAAACCGGAACAGACAACTCCACTACCCCTCCGCTTGTTGTCGCATGACGAGAGGAAGCACCCTTAACATCTTCCTCAACCCAACAATAAGGGTCGACCTCAAGCATCTTTTTCCAATCCAACCCATGCAACACAACGTTTTGACACTCTGCCATTGTTCTTACTTCAATCTGAGGAATACCTCCTGATACAAACGAATGTACAGCATTACTAAAAAACTCCACGCTGCTGTAAAATGTTGCATCCCTCCCAGTATAAAAAGCCTCATCTTCACTCTCAATATCCGAAAACATGGGACGAATAAAAACCCTAGAGCAAGACTCTGACCTTTTTCCTCTCATCTTCGTTTTAACGAACACACAGAAAGAAAAAACAGAACCAACCCAATGAAAATGAAGACAGAAAGCAGAGGAAGAAGCAAGTTACCTTAAGCTTCTGAAAGAACTGAAGAACTCCAGCACCAATAAACTCGCGAGAGAGTAGCAAAAACAGTTTCAGTAAACAAATGCGAAGTGGAAGATGGAGCAAAACATTTCCCTCCTAAGAGTTTACCTATTTATAGGCATGGCTTGGGGGGAAATAAGCGAAATCTCAAAAATTTCAAAGATGTGTTTGCAGTCGTTGGATAAATCTCATCAACGGTTCTAAAATTCAAGCACACGTTTACAACCGTTGGATGAATCTCACTGACGGTTCCTTTTTTGATGCTGAAACCAATAGATGAATCTAAGGGCAGGTATTTCCTGGGCCTTTTTTTCAAAATCCAAGGCCCACGGTAATAACCTCGAAAACGTTTCTCAACTGCCATCCCACGCATTTATGTCCCATCATTGGAATGGCAATCGTTACGAGGGCATACGTGGCAGTGGGAGATTGAAGAGGCAAAAACGTGGTCTCGAGGCGCATTAATGACAGGCGTGACAAGTAATGATAAAGCCAATAAATGCATGAAAACACTTGTCCATAAATCCTGAACTAGCAAACGCCGCCTAAACCCATGCCTATAAAAGCTAAACTTAAGTGTTATAGCTCATTAAAGTGACTCCGCCAGTCACTATAACAAGCTAGGGGGCATATGATCCGGTCCTAACACCGGCCCCCAAGAGCATGGCTTTAATGCTTTGCCAGGTCAGCATTTTGAATAAAGAGAAGTACGCTTCAAATACATTACGATTACTTCTATACGGAGTGCATACCGCCAGGGCAAGTAACTCCGCCAAGGCATGTTACTCCGCCAAGAAACGTAACTCCGCCAAGGCATGCTACTCCGCCAAGTCATGCTACTCCGCCAAGGCATGTTACTCCGCCAAGGAACGTAACTCCGCCAAATTTTATTACTCCGCCAAGGTGGAAAATATTGAATATCTTATACACATGCATGAAATGTTCCCAATGCATATTACTCCGCCAATCCATAGGCTCAATACTGGCGGAATATTGAATTTCCCATACTGCATAGCGAGCCCATACTCACAACCCCGGCACGAGATTGACTCTGTCTTAAGAGGTTAATAATGGGAATCACGCTGTCACGCATAAAGGGGAATAACAATAAAATAATAAAGCATTGACGCTTTCCAGACAAGTGGAGATACCTACTACAATAATGGTGCTTGTAAACGGCGCAGGGACCCACCACCTTTTCAGCATTATGCCTGAAAATAAGGAACGGGTCCTACCAATAATGGAGCACCAGTAACAGGTATATAAACCTCTATCAAAAAGGTATAAGGGCTCTCCCCCCATTTCTGAACCTTACTCTCTCTTACTTGCATAATTCTCTCTAATCGTCTTTCTAAGTCTTAAAGTATTCTGAAATACTAACTTGAGCGTCGGAGAATAATTGCAGGTACCACCCCAAATTGGGTCAAGGCTGATAGGACTCCTCCAGGCGGACTGGGACACCGCCCCAGCGTATACTGCACTCCGTGTCAAGGCATAGGAGGCAATTCTAGGCGGACTACTACATCGCCATAGAGTGAGTTACACTCCGCCCCAGTGTGGTCCAGACTCCGCCTCAACATACGAAAACACTCCATATCTGAACATTTACGCATATCGCTTTGTATCAGATTGAGCTGTTTCAGGATCATAACTTTACACCCCCCGTAAAGGACGGATCAACTGGAAATTATCAATCAAAGAGGAGACCAATCTTTACTTCTTCTCTTTCACGTGGAAGCTTGGCTTTTATGAAGAAGAAGCTTTGGACGGGTTCAGAGTTAGAAATCCCAGTCGGAACTTCTAAACTGTGATTGGATATAGCCTGAGGAGCTGCTAGAATTCTTTATTCCAGGTAGGGGGAACGTTTACATTTTAAATGCATGGTTTATGAACGGATTCGGGATAATATTATTGTATTTAATAAGAAATCCTGAATATACATATATATGTTATGTGTGACATATTTGTGATGATTATGATATTTCCGTCCATATGATATTGATGTTGAGATATTGAATTTGGTATGAAAAATGAATTGTATGTGTGAATTATTCCTATAGATGAGATGCAGTAGGAAATATGATGTTGATATGTGATTGATGATGATGATATGAATGTTATTCATGAAATATATCATGATGTATGAATGCATGGGATGCATTTAATAAGCATGGGATGCTTGTGTATTGAACAAATATGAAATATGATTGTGGTTTCGAGGATTCCACAAAAAGACCTTGGGTAGGACTCAAGGCAAACCTCTTGAGCGGGGCTCGGGGTTTAGCCCGTGACACTACCGTTGTCACTGGGAGTGATTGTGTCATGTGAGAGGGCAAACGGTTTGGTACCAGTAAAACGGCCGGATCAGCTGAGAGCTGAGTTATGGCTGAGGGCCAGTGTTGCAACACAAATTAAAAGACTTAATAATGGATCCATTTGATTGAGCATATGAATGCATTGATATATGTTATTAAGAATAACATGATGATATGATCATTTGATGATATGAGAATGAATGATATATGATAAGATTATGTGATATGGTTATGATTTATATATAGTTATGAATTGGACACTTAATTCGATTCAATAACTATCATTTGACATGTTTATGCTCACCCCCTATTTATTGTTATTTTTACAGTGGATATAGGATGCAACGATGAGATATAAGATCACTCAGCCTGCTCGGAGCATTATGTATATATATGTATGGTACATGATGCACATAGTTGTTTTGTAGTAGCCTTGGCCGGCTCCTGTGTATACCGGTTTCTAAAATATATGTATTTATGAATGGGCAGGTTAATGTAATGTTGACAGTATTATTACATTAATCCAAATCCTGTTTTAAAACTGAATTTATTCGTGAAAAATTTATTTGGATTTTTAGAAATTTAATTTTAAATTCTAGGATGTTTTATGTTCTATTACACTATTATGCCCTTTGGCTTGAAGAACATTAGAGCCGCTTACCAATGTATGATTAACAAGGTGTTTGAAGGCATGCACACGAAGCTCGTAGAAATGTATATTGACAATATTATTACCAAGATACCGACTGGAGGTGACCACGTGGAAGACCTCCGTAAGATTTTCCAATGACTCTGATAGTACAACATGCGTTTGAATCCTCTCAAAGCACATATTCGCAATCCCTAGTGGAAGATTCTTAGGTTTCATGCTAACCTAGAGAGGTATCGAGGCCAATCTAGACAGGTGCAAGGTGATTCAAGAGCTTTAGAGCTCAAAGAACCTAGAGAAGGTGCAATCCTTGAATGGTAAAATCATAACTTTGGTGTGGTTTTCAAGCCCAAGATGGCCCACCCGTCTCTTCCCTATACAAGATTCAGAATAAGAGCAAGAAGTTTGAATGGGGGCCAAAGCAGGATGCGGCGTTCCATAACCTAAAGAAAGTCTATCCAAACCTTCCATACTGGTAGAGCCTAACCCTGGTGAACAACTAATTCTTTATTTGTCTGTTTCAGATGAAGCACTAGGAGTTGCCCTAGTTAAAGAGACCCCAGAGGAACAAAAGCCAATGTATTTCACTGGGAAAATACTACAAGAAGTTGAGTGTCGGTATCAAAAGATAGAGAAGGTAGCTTTAGTAGTTGTCTAGGCCTCAAGACGGCTAAGACCTCATTTCCACTCACATCCTATCGTGGTTTGGGACTATCCTTTTCAAGCCAGATCTAGCAGGTAGGATGATCGAGTGGACGATGGAGCTATCAGAATTTGACATCATATATGAGCCAAATAGTGTTATTAAGGCTCAGATGCTGGCAGATTTCATTGTGGAACTTTCAGGTTTAGACCCTGAGGGATCCCGTTCTCATTAGACGGTGTATGTCGATGGATCATTTAACAATAAGGGGTGCAAAGCCGGTATTGTAGTAGAAAGTGATGATAAGGTGCACCTCAAGATCTCCCTCCATTTTAACTTCACCACTTCCAACAATCAAGCTGAGTACGAAGCTTGTATTGTAGGTTTAAAAACATCCCTTGATATCAGCGCCAATACTGTCACTTTGTGTAGTGATTCCTAGTTAGTCATCTCGTAAATCCTTGGGGAATACCAAGACAAGGAACCCTTGCTTCAATAGTATTTGGCTTGTGTCAATGACTTGAGATAGTGGTTTTAATCCATCACTTTCAAGCACATCCCAAAGGAGGAAAACACCTGCGATGATATCCTTTCAAGGTTGGCTAGCACAAAAAAGGCTAGGAGCACGACGTTAGTGGTACAGAACATGCTTATGGAACCCAGCATTTCCCACCCGCCCCTCCATGAATGTCATACAGTTATGCACATTTAGCGATAATTCATGGGTTGTTCCCTTTGTTCGATATATGGTGAATGACCAACTCCCCACGGACGAGGTTGAGCAGAGACGAGTCAAGAAGGAGTTACCTTTTTTCACTATAGTTGATGGGATGTTATTTTGATGAGGTTTTTTTGTCCTATATCTATTATGTCTGAATGAGAATTAAATTCAAGGGATTATGGAGGAGGTCCATGAAGGGCAGTGCAGACACCACTCCGGGTCACGCAGTCTCATAAGGAAAATTCTCCGGGCTGGTTATTGGTGGCCAACAATGAAGAAAGCGAGCTGGTCATGGATAATGGCACCTAGTTCACAGATCATAAATTCATCGAGCTGCTTGAGGGGTTGAAAATTGTGCACGTATTTTCCTCTGTCGAGCACCCTTAAACCAATAGGCAAGCTGAGGTAGCAAATCATGAAATCCTCAAAGGCCTCAAAAAGCGATTGGGAAAAGCACAGGGAGATTGGACTAATTAGCTCTGCCATGTGCTCTAGGCATACCTGACTACACCCTACTCAACGACTAATGTGTCACCCTTTCAACTAACCTATGGAGTCAAAGCCCTCATATCGGTCGAGCTCCACACTTCTTCTACAAGGGTTCAACGCTTTTCAACAGAAGATAACAAAGCCAACCTCCGGAATGAGCTAGATGTGATTGGCGAGCTACATGAGGAGGCTTTCTTTAGGGATTAGTGTAACACCCCCTTATATACACGAGATATATATGTATTCTTCTTGTTTTTTTTTAAAAAAATTTTAGAAAGATATATATATTTATCACTCTTTATCTCGCGTACATAAGAACGTATGTACATCTGATTTCCTTTGAATATTGAAAGTAAAAAAAAACATTATCTTTCAATATTTGTCCATAATGACAAAATAATTTATAGAAATCATAAGTGATAAATCATTACAATATTATATCCGAATGAGAAAGTTTATCAAAGTTTAACCTTTACCTTGTTACAATTATCTAACTTGATATTGTAATAAGGCAAAGTAAAACTAAACTATACCTCTACTACAAATGTGACCAATCATTTCCTAGTCCTTGAACCATCAAGTTTTTGAATCCTACTTTTGTCGTATTTCTTCATCTATCTGATTGAGGATGAAACCACTTTACCCTCTTATAATTACATATCCTTCCATCTTGGACTGCTAGCTATATATAACATATATTTTGGACACAAAATTCAAACAAGAAGAAATGAGAAACAAAATATAACATCTTACAGATAAGACATAAGCATAAGGGTTTTCACAAACTAATATAATAATATCAGTCATAATCTCATACTCAAGCAAATATGAATATAGGGTTTCCACATATATAACGCTTATATTTTTATTCACAACCACCCACATAGAATGTCACAATCACATGAATTTTATGAAATGCTTATGCTACTATCTCACTCATTTTATGCATGTGGGCCCTTAAAGTTTTAATTTGCACTGGGCTAACCAGGAGTTTACACTGTTCCATAATTCTGGATAATAATAACATAAATGCCTTCATGGCATATTAACAGCTCAACTGGCATGGAAACACTTAGAGACTTATCAGATTGAGAAGGTTTTTATTGTGAAAGTACCCGACACTAGGGAGCGACCCCAGGTCACCTGAAGCACCCTTTCACACCCTCTCATCCCAAGGCTCGTAATTAAGCCACCTCTAATGTATTCTCGGTTTCTATAATCCGTCCCCAGGCAATATCACATCTCGTTTCTCTTTAATGATTCATGATGCATGAACTACTCGCGTATTGAGTTGGTTAAGACTTTTAGAAACTCAAGTATAAATTATATCTTTGGGGCCTACAAATAACAACATAGCGACCCCGATAAACTGTACATTTCCAAACTCTTAAATAAGTTTTGCCTCACGTAGAAGAATTTCAGTACAGTTTTCTTTACCACTCACAAATCAATATTATTGTGATTTGAGTTTCAAAGTCTTAACATATATTCCAAACCTTCTTTAGAGCATTTATAGGAAATTAATTTACTTTAGACACAAGTTTGAATTATCGATCTTTTTTCCATCTTAAATTATAATACTTGAAAAGTATATAATAAAGTATTTTTGAAATTAAAGACTCTTATTTTCAAAAGTTTAAAATGAAATATTATTAAAGTATCTTATTTCCATTTGAGAATCAAATATTTTCATATATATACATATATGAATATATTATTTTTATAAAACAATTTCTTTTTCTTTATTTTTATAACTAAAAATATTCTAAAATTTAATTAAATAATTTATCTTGGAAGAAAAAGGTAAGTTATAGAAATTATATATTTTTATTAAAAATTAAGAAAAATTTCTTAATAATAATTATGAATAAACATTGATAAATTATCATAAATAATTTCTTTTAAAATAATACTGTAAAGAGTAAGGAATAAGTATATTCTTACTGAGTTTTAGCTTCCCGTCATGTTTGTTATATGCTCAAACTCCACATCACAAGATTATCAATCACTCATCAATCACAATCAAGTATTGTAATATCATTAATCATAATCAAATATCATTAATCAGTATTATCAATCATAATCAAATCAAATAAATATCATAATTTAAAATTTAATAGTTATTTAATTTAATAAACTTAATTCCAAGCCCTTATAGTCCATTTCCTTGCATAGGTCTATGTAAGTCCATATAATCCAATCTTTGCATAGGTTTAGTTCAGTCCATATAGGTCATAATAGTCAAAGTCCTTGCATAGGTAATTCAAAGTAAGTTACACAAGATACTTAATTTAAAATTTATTATTTTAAAATAATAATATTATTAAATTTTAAAAGGAGTAAGGGACTCCTCCTACTATTCTTATGTCTTTCTATATTATATTTTTATCCAACTCCCCCTGGAATTGCTACCAAAAGTGAATTTGCTCTGTGCCTCTGAGTTCTAAAAAATATTAATACTAATTTATTTCAGTATAGGTATAAGATGAAAATTAAGATTACTATCAGAATGATAAATAGTAATTATGTATAGTAACAGTAAATAGTAATGGTAAATAGTAAATCATCAATAGTAACAGTAACTAATAAATTTTTTTTTTGAATAGTAATGGTAAATAGTATATCATGAATAAAACGGTTTAAATGGTAATGGTAAATGGTAAATTGTGAATAGTAAATTATGAATAGTAGTGATAAATGGTAAATTATGAATAGTAACTTTTGAATAGTAGTGGTAAATGATAAATCGTAAATAGTAAATTTTGAATAGTAATGGTAAATAGTAAATTTTGAATAGTAACGGTAAATAGTGAATTTTGAATAGTAATGGTGAATAGTAAATTTTGAATAGTAACAGTTACTAATAAATTTTGAATAATAACGGTAAATAAATTTTGAATAATAACAGTAAATGATAAATTGTAAATAGTAACAGTAAATTGTAAAAATAACACAGTGGTAATTTATTTTTATCGTAGTAACTTATTCATAATAGTACTAGTATATTAATGGTTTAAGAGTGCTAAAAAGAATAAACTAAATAATTATAAAAAGAATTTAGAAGAAAATATTATTACCTTACACCTCCGGCAGAATCTCTTTTAACCAAAAGAATTTACTCCCCACTAATTTTGTACGCACTATCTCTCTAGATTCTCTCTTTAATTTTGGTGTGGAAATATTGTAAATGAGCCATCTATTTATAGGAAGAGAAATTTACTATTTAAGATTACTTAATTATTTATTTTACTATTCATGATGTGAGTATTTACCCACCGGTCACTATTCATGATATGAATATTTACCCACCGGTTACTATTCATGATGTAAGTATTTACCCACCGGTCACTATTCATGATGTGAGTATTTACCAATCGATGATGTAAGTGATGATGTCGGCAGTGGCATTTCGGTTATTTTCTCAAATATTTATTAAAAAATTCAAAAATTCTAGAAAATCATAAATAATGCATAGATCAAAAAGTTCTAAAGAACCATATTCTAATTCCTTCAAAGTTTTATTTTAAAATTCTAATAAGAGTTAAATCTTAAATATGTAAAAACATAAATATAAGAACATAAAATATAAATTGTGAATAATAAAGATATCAAAAATTCTTAATATAATTTTCTTAATTAGTGAATACTAATTCAATCATTTTAAAATATTCGTTAAATATACATATTTTTATTTTATTATTATTTCATTTTATTTTTTTTAAATAATTTAAATATAAGTACCAAAATTTTATAAAAATATTAATTAGTTAAAAAATCAACTAACTAATAGTAAGTATTTTCTCATTAAAGAGATATTAATATCTATTTTCTATTTGAGTAAAAAAATAGGATGTTACAATTAGTCAGTTAAGGCCAAGGTCTCCATACAGTACAACAAGAGGGTTTCACAACGACATCTTGAAGTCGGAAATTTGGTGTTACGCCGAGCTAGCATAAGCAACAAATTTGCCCAAGGTAAACTCACTCCGTCATAGGAAGGTCTCTACCACATCTTCGAGGTATTAGGTAAAGGCACTTACCACCTTGAATGTCTAGATGGAACGCCAATAAGAAATAAGTGAAATATTTTAAACTTGAGGTTTTTTCCCACTTGGTTTTCCTCAAGAAGGTTTTAATGAGGCATATCCCAACATAGCTCCGATGTATATTCCATATTATTAAAATGAATGATTGTTAACTATTTACATTTGATTTGCTAATTACTTATCTTGTTAATAAAAAATCTTTTTGGCCCTAATGAACGATGAGGATTGGACCTCTTTGAGGTTGTACCGAACCCCGACGAGTGGCACCCCAGTTCCTTAAACAAGGATTGGCTACTTGGCCCCAATGAGTGGCGTGAATTGGTTCTCTTATAGACTATACCAGACCCCAACAAACAAAGCAAGTAAAACCATTTAGCCCCAACGAGTGGTAAGGATTAGACCATATAAGAGGCCATACCGGGCCCTAATGAGTGGCACCCTAACCAACAGTTGTTTGCTTGACCTCGACGAGTGGCAAATATCAATTTCGACTAAAACCATACTATGCCCAATGGGTGGTACAAGTAAAACTCGAAGCACGAGTCAAGTTACTTAGGATTTTACCTAAGTTACACGATGATATCCAAATTCACGTAAGTTGTTAATGAAGAGGACCGAGATCCTACCTACGGGATAACGTCCTACATTTCCCAACACAGACTCAGCGTGATATTGTTACAATGAAATACATGCAAGTTTTCAAGAACGTCATGATTATTATTATTATTATTATTATTATTATTATTATTATTATTATTATTATTATTATTATTGACAAAAGGCAGATAGAGTATAACAACGATAAAAGGCAAACACTTTTCATTTGTTATAAAGCAGAGATTACAAAAACAAGAGCCTATCCTGGAACAAGGCTGTTAATACATAGGAAGTCATACTAAAAAAGGACCTAAGAGGACTCAGCCAACTCCCTATGTAATCACAAAGGCTGAGTAGTGTCGAAAGAATGAGTAACAGTCTCTTCAGTGGCCGCCTCAATGTTTTCATTAGGAAAGGTCAATTACGGGGACATAGATTGAGACGCAGGTAGAGCAACAAGCTCATATGGGATGCTATCTGGTTCCCGGTGTTCATTATTCACTATGAAAACCAAGTTTCCTCTATGAAATTCTAAGTAGGGGTTTACACCATTTAAGTTAAGAGTCACATTAGGGTTTCAATGTATGATTTATTGAATGACGGCACTAAAGGCCTCATCCATAACGGTCCCACAGAGTTACACCGAGTCTGTCGCCATCTTTAAGTTCAATACGACTACATCCTACAACCTTTTGTTCTTCTTGCACACGTCTATAATGGTTTGGAGCTTATCATTCAACTCTACAAATTTTTCCTTAAATTGCTCCTAGTCCTTACGACGGCCAGACTTCTCCCAGACAATTTCATCGTTTAAGCTTACAATTTTATCCTACACCTTATCATAGGCATTCACAACCTCAGCTTTTTGCTGACTTGGTTTCTGGTTTTCTCCCTTCAGACGGTGGTTTTCTTCGCTTAGCTATTCTGCCTCCTAAGGCAACCAGATTAGCCTGTCCATCCTCTAAGGCCTTGTCCCTAGCTTTGACAACCTCCTTCAACAGTTTGTTATCTTTAGTGGTAGCACAAAACTCGGTATCCAGAGCTTGAGTCTGGTCATAGAAAATAGAACTTTGTTCGGTGTGGTCTGCAAGCCCATTGAAGGACTTCAACATCCTACCAAGCTCCGTCAACTGCCACCTTAAAACCTTTACTGGCTCCCTCACCTCAACAAGATCCAGATCCTTGCGTAAGAAGTAGCGGGGCGGCCTCAGCTTCCCTTGGTCATTTTCATTTCCCCGGTAGAGTAAGAAAGGCTCAAACGAGACCCGAGGCCACAGCATGGTATCGACCAGGACTTGTCTCCCCGGGTTGAGCAATCTCTATTCCTCCTAAAGTCATTAAGGAAGAGACTTCTATAGGTATTACCTCAAGGATGACTTCCTCTTGTATCACTTCTTTAGAAGGCGGCAAGTTTCCACCTCGGTCCTGGTCTTGCCTCTTGTGACTCGGTTCAACTTCTTGTTTTTTCTTTGATCATTTTTCCTGGGTGCCCTCATCAGCGGCATCTCCTCTGGCCTCTAACAACAAGTCCAGGCTGACACCTTCGGGGAACTTAATGCTGGCTTGTTGGGCTTGTGGATTGTTCCCCTTGGCTTGTATCTGATTCTCTTCCTAAGTCGCTGCCACATCAGCTTAAGGTTGCTTCAAGGCCTTCATCGATGCAAAGCTTTCAATTTCTCCTAAAATAACAGAATGATAAACGTTAGAAGATAGCAAACTTGAACTCAATAGGAACAAGACAAATCCTAGGGTCATTACGTAAGTAGGCGTCTCTCTAAGAAGAAGAGCCAACGTAACACTTGTAATAGAACTTCCTGTTTTCGAAGTAAAAAGCATGCATGGCATGAAAAACTTTTCGATAGACGTGAAGGATAGGTTATTCTCATCATAGACATAAACTACCCTAGTCAGAAGAAAATATTCATGGGTCCATGACATCAGGACTTTTTTGATCTTGGTGTCATTTTCCTAAAAGATCGGCTTGTTGGCCTTTATTTGCACTTTAACGAAACTTTTTTGAATGAGCCGTCTTTGGACTTGCTGACTCTATGAGAACTTTAAAATTTATCACTTTTGAGTCACACTAGAGTGTGACAAAGCTTAAACCACCATCGAGGTTAGCCCGATATAGCACGCAGCAATAGTAAAAGAATATTGCCATTGTAGGAGTGAAGCGGAAATGTTCCCCGAGCACTTCCAGGATGCGGACTAATCCCTAACCGTTTGGATGTAGTTGGGTAGAGGCATACTCAAGGAAGTGGAGGACCCTTATTTCAAAGCCAATTAAGGGGAATCTCACCCCGAGTTGTGTGAACAAGATGTCGAACATATATATGGACATCTCTTATGGGGGCATGTGAATGACCTAGTCTCCAACTCTAGGGCGTAGGGTGACAAACTGTTCCTTATACCTTTCTTTTAAGTAAATGGGACATCAGAGGTCCATTATTCCCTTATTGGCTCTAGCATGACGGGAGGAAGTTTCCATGATCTCCCGTTGTGCCCAAACGTAAGGGTTACTACCTAACAGCCCTACCCAGTTTATGTCATGCACAATCATAGTTGGGTACCTCAGTTAAGTCTAAACAACTTCTTTCTCTTCTTCTTCACAAGTCATTCTTTTCACCATGTGCCTATGTCTATATGTAGATTTGTAAAAGTAGACGTCGTCAAAGGTGTAAAGACTAGAGCTATCTTCGTCAGAAGCCCCAGGTGAGTGGTTTCCTTTAAACGAAAACACTTGCTCTTATCTCGCCCGTCCCCACGTACAACCTTCAAGGTCAGGTCTCTGATGTCTAACGGAGATTCTGCCCCCACAATGTGTCAAAGATTTTCCTCTGGTCCTTATTTTACCACTCTCCAAAGGAACAACAATGACTAGAACAAGAAAAGTGTATGTAAAGAAAAAGTAACAGAGAAAGAGTTGGTGCACTACCTGACTTTTCTAGAAAATCCTAGGGTTTTAGAAACAACTCACGAACTACTCTTAGAGTTTTAGGTTGCCTTAACAAGAAGGTTCCTCTTCTTTGGAATTTTCTAGGGCTCAATCCATTCTCTCAAAAATTTTGCAGAATAATGGTAAGCAAGTGTAGCAAAGTGTTGTTCATGTTCGCAAAGCTACCTCTTATAGTCGTGGCTAGGGGGAAACCACCAATACGATGACGTTCTATACATTTGAATTTTTGGGCCGAGTCTTTTTAATTTCCAAGGCCCATTGTCCAAAAGTAACTGCCAAAATGAGTAAATAAATACAATCGTCACATGTGATTAGGAGTAACGGCTGAATGATTGGCGCATCCTACGATACATGTAATGTTGTGTCTTGTATGGATAATATATGCATGACAGTTATGAGTATAAGAAGGGCAAGTAAAAAAATTTGAGTTGATTAAGACTTTAATCTTACCCACGCCTATAACATATACCTAGTGCTAAGTCTGTACGTCTGTTATGAGATTATGAAAATCCATCAAGTCTGAAGGGTCTGGATGTAGCTTCTGCCTCTTGGAACTGAAACGATATAAATCCGTTGTGTAATTTTTATCCCTTTTTTGTTTACTTAAGTGTGTTATAGTTTTCCTTAAATTTGTATTTTTGTTTTCAAAAAAGAGTTTAAAAAAGGAACACAACTCTGGTTTGTAAAGGATTTCAAACTATCGTTTTTCAATTACCAGACCCAAAGATTTGTTTATAACACACATCAAGACATTTAAATTAAATAAAGTTTGCCTATATGTTATATAACATGTTCAATTAAGTATTTCAGGATACAAACATAGAATGGACAGGTTACAAATAAAAAGGGGAGTTTATCAATTAAAAAGTTTGCCTTAAGCCATGCAAGGACAAGTCCGCCTAGGATAAAAAATAGCCTACGTACAAGCTCATCCTAAGAAATTTTTGATCCTAGAACAATGCTCAAGAGGATTCTGATTCAAGTGCGCTCGTCAAGACTTTTGGACTGCTAAGTACTTAGCACGCGTACTTACTTCATCAATCAAACCCCAGACTTTTGAAGCATTAAGAATGTTACTCCAAAGCTTGCATCAAATGAAGATCAAATTTTATTTTAAAGATGCTCTGAACTAAGTTTTTATCAAGAGAAACTACTCTTATCATCAAAAGAGAAAAGAAGATAATCCAGTGCAAGAACCAAATCTCGCATGGGAAAACCCCAATGTAGCTGTTCTACGTATTTCAAAAAGGTTGATGAAGATCAGTTCTTGTGTCAGAAAACATACAGAAGGTTAACCCTACATGTTCTGCATGTTTTAGTTGAAAGAAGAAATCCAATAAAAGGTCTTTTGCTCTGAAGCTCTCAAGGAACACTATTTCAGTGTAAGCTTTGATGTACCTCGTACTAGACCTTTTGTCCACATCTCATCTTCAAGGTCTAATGCTCACAACGGCTAAATCCCTTCAACGGATTTACAATGGATATCTCAAAGGCCTATATATATGAAAGGTTTAGGGTTTAAGGTTTAGATCTATATATATGAAGGGGTCACAAAACTTGAAGAAGTTAACAACTCTAAGAATCAGATTCACGAAAGCTTCTATTTCAAGTTCTTAGTCTTAGCTTTCTTCTCTAAAGCAAAGACTTTCTTTGTTGTTTTGCTTCTATCAGACCTTAGTCTTTCTCTTTCATACTTAGTGTATTAGTTCTTCATCTTGTATCTTTTGTATATACTAAGTCATCAAAAATACAAACACAAACTCTCTTTCAAATCCTTAGTTGTGTAAAATTCTGGTGTGTTTCCTGCCTTAGTTTCTATTAGGAAATAGTTATTGGCCTGAAGAGGTTTTAGAAATAATACTTAGGATTGAGCCAGGAGTGGCTTGTTGAAACAATACTTGGGTTTAAGCCAGAAGTGGTTGAAGTCAACAATACTTGTGGCACAGTCTGTGCTATTGTGTAAAAGGTGTTTATACAAAGTGGAAATCCTTCAAGTTTGAAGAGATTGGAAGTAGCTTTTGAGTTGAAAATAAACCAGTATAAATTCTCTCTGTTCAATCTCTCTATCCCTGTTCTTATATAGTTTGGTTCAAAACTTCTGCTAGTTTCACGCTTAAAAAGTTTCTAAGTTATGTGTGAAAAGAGTCTAAGACTTATTCAACCCTCTTTCTAAGTCTAACTTTGAACCATCAATTAGTATCAGAGCTTATGTTTTCGGGTTGATCACTCTCATAGGTGAAAGGATAAAGATTTATGGAAGCTCCTCAGAACAACCAACTAATAGCAGAAAGATCCTCAATAAAAAAATAATCAACCTTCCTTAGTGAAGACTACCCGTATTGGAAAGACAAAATGGAAATTTTCATTAAGTCCACAAAATACAGTCTGTGGGGAATTATTACCAATGGTGAAAATCCTATTCCTATTGATAAAGATGGGAAGCCTAAACCTAAGGATTAGTGGACTATGCCTGATATAAAGAAGATAAAGGCCAATGCTAAAGCCAAATTTCTTATTACTTATGCTCTGAGTAAACTTAAGTAGAATAAGGTGTTTAGCTACAAGACAACTAAGGAAGTCTGGGATGCCCTTCAATGCAACTATGAAGGGACCTCCAATACGAAAAGATCCAACAAGATACTGTTGACAAAATAGTATGATACATTCAAAATGAAGGAATATAAGTTAGTGGACCAGATGTTTGAAAGATTCTAAACTTTGTTGAATGAGCTTCAGGCCTTGGGGACAACTCCATCCATCAAAGATATAAATGCCAAGCTCCTTAGGAGTTTACCTAAGAGGTTTAATGAAAAATGCTTAGCCCTTGAGAAGGCCAAAGATCGTAGCACCCACACTCTTGATGAACTCCTTAGAGTGATTAGGGTTCATGAGATGAAGCTGAAGTAGAAGGAAGTCACCAAGCCTTCCTCCTATAAAGGTATTGCTCTAAAGTTTGAAGACTCGAGTAAGAAGTCCAAGGCTCTCAAAGATGAAGAGTCCACCAGTTCAGAACCAGACTCTGATGAGTCAAGAGAAGACACGAATGAGGAGCTGGCTCTTATGACAAAAAGATTCCAAAGGCAGACCTGAAAGATTTCACAAGAAAGACCACAGAGGTAAATCTCAATTCAAGTTTAAAACTGACAAGTCTACTCTTGAGTGTTTTAACTACAGGAAACTAGGACATATAAAAGTTGAATTTCCTCTCCTAAATAAAGACAAAAAGGACAAGAAAGAGAAGAAAAAATTCTTCAATAAGCTAAATCTCAATTCAGAACCAGACTCTGATGAGTCAAGAGAAGACATAGACGGGGAGCTGACTCTTATGATAAAAAGATTCCATAGGTTGCTGAGAAAGAAGAAAGACAAACCTGAGAGATTTCATAAGAAATACCACAAAGGTAAATCTCAATTCAAGTTTAAAATTGACAAGTCTACTATTGAGTGTTTTAACTGTAAGAAGCCAAGACATGTAAAAGCTGAATGTCCTCTTCTAAATAAAGACAATAAGGACAAGAAAGAGAAGAAGAAATTCTTTAAAAAGAAGAAGGGACTCATCATATGGGATGATGAGGATTCATTAAGCTCAAGTGAGTCTAAGGAAGAAAATGAGTCTGCTTAGATCTATCTAATGGCCAACTCAGAATCAGACTCAGAGGCTAGCTCCAGTGACTTAGACTCTGAGGAAGTAAGTTATCCAGAACTTAAGGAAAACTATGAACTTTTGCTTAATGATTTTGTAAAATTACTGAAAAACTTCAAGAATTTGAAAATAAAACATGTTAATATGACTACTGAATATGAAAACTAGATTTTTAAATTAAAAGAAGAAGGTTTTGATAAAAGTATTCAGAATGAAATGGAAGAGAATAAGAGAATGCATCTTAAAGAGTTGTATAACATCCCAAAATTTCAAGTAAATTTTTTCGTAAATAATTTAAATTTTAAAACAGAATTTTCAATTTAACATAATAATGCAGTCGGCATTACATCAACCGGCTCATTTATGTTTACAAATATTTTACAAATCAGTATACACAGAAGCCGGCCAAGGCTACTACAAATAACTATGTGCATTATGTACAATACACACAAATACATAATGCTCCGAACGGCTGAGTGATCTCACACGTCATTGTTGGGTCCTATGTCCACTGTAAAAATGACAACAGTAGGGGGTGAGCATAAACATATCAAAGGATAGTTATTGAATCGGATTAAAAGTCCAATTCATAACTATATATTAAACATAAACATACCACATAATCTCATAACATCAACTGATTAATTCATCATGTTATTGCTCAATAACATATCAGTACAAATATATGCTCAATCAAATGGATCCATTATTAAGTCTTTTAATTTGTGTTGCAACACTGGCTCCCCGAGCCATAACTCAGCTCTCAGCTGATCCGGCCGTTTTACTAGTACCAAACCATTTGCCCTCTCATGTGACACAATCACTCCCAGCGACAACAGTAGTGTCACGGGCTAAACCCCGAGCCCCGCTCAAGAGGTTTGCCTTGAGTCCCACCCAAGGTCTTTTGTGGAATCCTCGAAACCACATCATATTTCATATTTGTTCATCATATAAGCATCCATGCTTTATCAGTATGCATCCCATATCATGAAAAATTCATGAATAACATTCATATCATCCTCATCATCAATTACTTATCAACAACATATTTCCTACTGCATCTCACGCATAGAAATAAACACAAATTCACACATCACATAACAACATCAATTACATATGAACAAAAATATCACAGATATATCACACATATTATATTCATATTCAGGATTTAATATTATCCTAAATCCATTCATAAACCATGCATTTAAGATGTAACGCTCCCCCTACCTGGAAATAAAGAGTTCTTCAAGCTATACCTAAACACAACTCACAAATTCAGACTGGAATTTCAGTTCTGAATAGTCCACAGCTTTCTCTCTTAAAGCTCTTACAAACTTTTCACGTTAAAGAGAAGAATGAAGATTGGTCTCCTCTTTTTATCGATAATTTCCAATAATGATTGGAAAAGAAAAAGATTAAAGGTGATGTTGACACCCACATAATTCCAAGCTAATCTAATAATAGGATTTGACATAATTCGTTCATGAAAAAGACGTGAACGAATAAAGAAGTCTAATGTGCGTATATTAAAATATAAGGATAAAACAAGATAATAAAAGAAAGAGGATAGGACAATAGAGAGGGTCCACCACTTAGCAAAATCAGGAAAGAGAATCTGCTAGAATAGTGACATGGAAAGCCCCAATAATTGAAGTGATTATTAATTTCGACTCGGTCTTGGTATTCTGGGCACATCTTTCCGAGAGGATTCAACATAGCCTCTGTCCGTTCAGAATTCCTTCATTCAGAAGAAATTCACTCGGAATGGTTTCATCCCATGAAACACTCAGCTTTCCTTCCTCGGAAATGTCCCACAAGAAAATATATCACTCGGAAATACCTTTAGAAATAACTTATTCGGTTATATGTATTTCTGTCTGAGTCAAAGCCTTCACTTACGTCACTCAGAAGTCTTTCATTCGAAATTATTACTCAGAATCGAGGTTCAGTCCTCTCTCGGAATCTTTCCACTTGAAAGGATCACTCGAGGTCGAAGTCAATCTCTATGACGAACCCGAGTACAAGTTCTCAGCAACTCTTTAAAACATACGAGCACGAATTAAATGAAAGGTTCACCACTCGGGAACTCACCACTCGGATATTATCCACTCAGTAACTATTCACTTGGAATATACTCATTCGAAGTTGAAGTCTTTCTGTCCAGAACCACCTTTCCTAGAAAGACTCACTTGGTATGTCTTAATCGGTGCCATACCACTCGGAAACCAGAAATGTCTTGACGTTGTCCCACTTGGAAATGTCTCACTCGGTGTCATCCCACTCGGAAGTGTCGTACTCGGAGACATCTTACTCGGAAAGTCACACAACTCAGAGATGCTCTACTCAGAAACAGCTTAACTTCCCTACACTCGGAAGTATCTCAACTTTTCTACACTCGGAAGTATCTTAACTTCTTACTCTCGAAAGTATCTTAACTTCCTACACTCGGAAGTAGTTCTCTCGATCATGTTTCACTTGGAAACGTAGAACTTAGGAGCGTCTTTGCCCAAAATGTGTTCATTCGAAGTCAGAGCCCCCTTTCACACGGAATTATATCCATTTTCACTCGGAATGTCCTGTCTAATACATAATTCACTTGGAATTTCACTCGAAAATTCTCCACTGATCCTTAATGAATTATTTTCTAACATTCAAAAATTTAGGATGTTACATTTCTCCCCTCCTACAAAAAATTTCATCCTCGAAATTTAAACATAGACATACCTTAACGAAATAACTCGGAATATTGTTGCCTCATAGCATCTTCTCGTTCCCAAGTATGCATAATAGACTGATCATGCTGCCATGCAACCTTAACCAATTGAACATCCTTGCTTCTCAAGCGTTTTACCGATCGGTCCACTATACCAGTGGGCTCGGCTATAGTGGTCAGGTTTTCTCGGATTTCAACATCATCATTCGGTATTTCATAAGTAGGATCTGGAAAGTACTTTTTCAGTTGAGAAACGTGAAATATACTATGCTGATTTGCCAAATGAGAAGGCAACGCTATCTGATAGGCTACAGGTCCGATTCTCTTCAATATTTCATACGGACCAATATACCTCGGGCTCAATTTCTTGCTTTTCAACGTTCTCCCAATGCCTTTACTAGGAGAAACTTTCAAAAAGACTCGGTCACCGACCTGAAATTCAATCGGCTTCATCCGTTTATCATAATAACTCTTTTGATGGTCCTGGGATGCTTTCATTTTATCTTTGATCATTTAAATTTGCTCATAGGTTTGCTGCACAATCTCAGGTTCTAACATCAAACTCTCACCCGCTTCTGACCAACAAAGAGGTGTTCGGCATTTCCTGCCATATAAAGCCTCATATGGAGCCATACCGATGCTACTGTGATAGCTATTATTATAAGTGAATTCGATCAGTGGAAGGTATTGCTCCCAGCTACCACCATGCTCTAGCACACAGGACCTCAACAAGTCCTCTAAACTCTGGATAGTTCACTCGGACTGCCCATCTGTCTAAGGATGATAGGTCGAACTCAATCGGAGCTTCGTGCCTAACTCCTGATGCAAACTCCCCCAAAATCGGGAAGTAAATCTCAGATCTCTATCCGACACAATAGAAGATGGAACACCATGCAGTCGGATTATCTCACTAATATACAACTGTGCTAGTCTCGGCAAGGGGTAACTCATATTGATCGGTAAAAAATATGCAGACTTTGTCAATCGGTCCATAATAACCCAGATAACATCATGACCACTCCGAGTCCTGGGTAATCCTATTACAAAATCCATAGCAATAGCATCCCACTTCCACACGGGAATCTCTAAAGGTTGTAAACCACCGAATGGTTTTTGATGTTTAACCTTTGCTTTCTAATAGATTATACAATGAGCCACGAAGTCTACCACATCCCTCTTCATTTCGGGCCACCAAAAATGCAATTTCAGATCATGATACATCTTAGTAGTACCCGAATGAATACTTAGCATGCTTCTATGTGCCTCATTGAGTACCGATCGTCGTAAATCACCCGAATCAGGTACATAAATTCTACCTTTCACTCGAAAAATGCCATCAGAACCCTCGGTTAAGGATAGGTCCTTGCCTTTAGCCTGAGTTTCTTTCATTTCGGCTAAATAGGAATCCGACATCTGCTGTATATAAACAAGCTTTAAAAATTCATTTGTTATTTTCAATGTACCGAGAGTCACTTTTCCTGGTGAAGAAACATCCACTTGCAGGTTCATGTCTCAAAATTGTTCAAGCAACTCCATTTCTTTAACCATCATCGTTGCCATGTGAATGGACTTCCGACTCAAGGCATCGGCTACAACATTTGCCTTTCCCGGGTGGTATTTCAAGTCAAAATCATAATCTTTCAAGAATTCAATCCACCTCCTCTGCCTCATATTCAACTTCTTCTGATCAAACAAATATTTCAGACTTTTATGGTCACTATACACTTCGAACTTAGAGCCATAAAGATAATGCCTCCAAATTTTCAGTGCAAAGACCACAGCTGCCAACTCTAGATCATGGGTCGGATAATTTTGTTCGTGTGGTCACAATTGACGTGAGGCATAGGCTATCACTCGGCTATTCTACATCAACACACATCCAAGACTGAGTCCGGATGCATCGTAATAAACTACAAAGCCTTCCTACAGGTTTGGTAATGCCAACACAGGAGTTGTAGTTAGCCTAGTCTTCAACTCTAAGAAACTCCTCTCACACTCGGAATTCCACACAAAAGGAACATTCTTCCGAGTCAGCTTGGTCAATGGCAGTGCAATCTTAGAAAATCCTTCAATAAATCTCTGATAATAACCGGCTAAGCCCATAAAACTCCTAATCTCCGAGACCGACTTAGGTCTCTCCCACGCCATAACAGCTTCCACTTTGGAAGGATCAACCGAGACACCTTCCATGGAGATCACATAACCCAGAAATTGAATCTTATCCATCTAGAATTAACACTTAGACAATTTGGCAAACAATTGCCTCTCCTTCAACACTTGAAGTACCGATCGGAGATGCTCTTCATACTCTTCATAAGACTTTGAATAAATCAATATATCATCAATAAATACCACCACAAACCGATCCAAATAGGGATGAAAGATGTTGTTCATATAATTCATGAACACAGCCGGAGCATTAGTCACTCCGAATGGCATTACCACATATTCATAATGACCATACCGGGTCCTGAATGCCGTCTTAGGAACGTCAGCGGCTTTCACTCGGATTTGATGGTATCCCGATCGTAAATCAACTTAGAAAAGACTGATGCACCACGCAATTTGTCAATTAAATCGTCAATCCTGGGCAATGGATATTTATTCTTGACGGTCAGCTTATTCAATTGTCGATAATCAATACATAACCGCATGCTGCCATCCTTTTTCTTAACGAGTAACACTTGAGCACCCCACGGTGATACACTCGGTCAGATAAATTATTTCTCAAGCAACTCGTCAACTTGTTTCTTTAACTCTGCTAACTCAGCAGGGGACATTCTATAGGGAGCACTAGAGACTGGCTCGGCTCCAGGAATCAGATCAATAGAGAATTCAACTTCTCTATCAGGAGGAATACCAGGTACATCCTCTGGGAATAACTCGGAAAAATCACATACAACAGGAATATCCTGGATTCTAGACTCACTCTTTCCATCGGTCATACAAAATAACATAAATAGTTGAGATATACCTTGAATTTCATGATCATCGGCTTTCTGATTAGGGAAGATCACCCTCCAATTCTGACAATCAACTAGGACTTTATTGGCCGACAACCAATCCATACCGAGGATAATGTCAAGACCTCTCAAAGGTAGACATATCAAGTCATCCATAAAACTCCTATCACCCAAAGTGAAGGAAACATTTTCACACATCATCGAAGTCCATAGTTTAACACCAGTCGGGTTAGATACACTCAATGGCCGATTCATAGCAATAACAGGTAATCTCATACGCATCACACAATCATTGGAAATAAATGAGTGAGTTGCACCCGAATCAAACACCACATTAAGAGTAGTATTCTGAGTAAACACTTACTTTAAACAAGGTCATTAGCCTGAGCAGCCTCCTCAGCAGTGATGGCATACACTCGGCCTGCAGCTGGTGAACTAGAAGCCCTAGCTTGATCATTTCTCAACATCATGGAATTATTGCCGCGTCCACCATTTCCTCTGCCTCCTCTATTTCCGACTCCATTGCCTCATCCTCAGAAACCTCCTCGGTTTACACTAACATTTGACTCGGTCAGTTACAAAAAAGGACAGTTAGGACGAATATGTCCTTTCTCATTGTAATGAAAGCAAATAACCCATTCTTTTTTATCACAATCCCGAGCAAAATGATCACCGCCATATTTAAAACATTTAACGTCTCTCGATCGGCCACCAGAATTCACTCGGCCTCGAAAGTTAGAGGATGATCCACCTCTAACAGACTTCCCATGCTTCTTAAAACTGATCGGTGGTAGCTTCGAAAGACTACCCGACTTACTGCTCGGTCCAGTAGAAGCTTTATCATCTTCCTCATATATTCGACATTTATTAACCAGAATCGGAAAGCTTCTAATTTCCTGGTGTCGGAAAGCCTTCTTGATTTTTGGGTTCAGACCACTCTCAAACTTGATACACTTTGAGCCTTCAGTACCCGGCAATTAAAAAGAAGGATAGAACAAACAGAGTTCCTTAAATTTTACCGCGTACTCTTCCACACTCATATTACCTTGTTTGAGCTCCATAAATTCCAATTCCTTTCGGCTTCTAACAGTATTCAGGAAATATTTTTCAAGGAAACATCCCTTGAAATTCTCCCAGGTCAGCTCGGTTCCCATAACTGTCAGTCGGTCTTTAGTTATTTTCCACTAGTTTTCAGCTTCTTTCCGAAGCATGAATGCAGCATATTCAACCTTCTGTGCCTCAGTGCACTGCAGACTGCCAAAGATCCGTTCAAGGTTCTGGATCTAGGCATAAGCTTGGTCGGGCTGAAATCCTCCATGGAATTCAGTCGGTTTCTGCTTTAGAAAATAATCAATAGTTTGATTGTCAATCGATTGAGGCTGGTTCTGCCTTTTTAAGATATCAGCAACACGCTGGAAGGCAGCAATCATTGCATCCATACAATGAGAGTCCATTTTCTTATCCTGAAAATAATCACTATACTTTAGTACCTCTCATGGATACAAAGGCAATTTATTTATAGTTGATTTCCTCAACTATAATACTTAACAACCATGACATAATTTCACTCAATTCATAGCATTTAGTAGATTAACCTTGGCCTTGGACCTTTTTAAGTCTGCTCTGATACCAAAAATATAAGATCCCAAATTTTCAAGTAAATTTTTTTCACAAATAATTTAAATTTTAAAATAGAATTTTCAATTTATCATAATAATGCAGTCGGCATTACATCAACCGGCTCATTTATGTTTACAAATATTTTACAAATCGGTATACATAGGAGCCGGCCAAGGCTACTACAAATAACTATGTGCATTATGTACAATACACATAAATACATAATGCTCCGAACGGCTGAGTGATTTCACACGTCGTTGCTGGGTTCTATGTCCACTGTAAAAATGACAACAGTAGGGGGTGAGCATAAACATATCAAATGATAGTTATTGAATCGGATTAAAAGTCCAATTCATAACTATATATTAAACATAAACATATCACACAATCTCATAACATCAACCGATCAATTCATCATGTTATTGCTCAATAACATATCAGTACAAACATATGCTCAATCAAATGGATCCATTATTAAGCCTTTTAATTTGTGTTGCAACACTGGCTCCCCGAGCCATAACTCAGCTCTCAGCTGATCCGGCCATTTTACTAGTACCAAACCATTTGCCCTCTCATGTGACACAATCACTCCCAGCGACAACAGTAGTGTCACGGGCTAAACCCCGAGCCCCGCCCTTGAGTCCCACCCAAGGTCTTTTATGGAATCCTCGAAACCACATCATATTTCATATTTGTTCATCATATAAGCATCCATGCTTTATCAGTATGCATCCCATATCATGAAAAATTCATGAATAACATTCATATCATCCTCATCATCAATTACTTATCAACAACATATTTCCTACTGCATCTCACGCATAGAAATAAACATAAATTCACACATCACATAACAACATCAATTACATATGAACAGAAATATCACAGATATATCACACATATTATATTCATATTCAGGATTTAATATTATCCCAAATCCGTTCATAAACCATGCATTTAAGATGTAATGCTCCCTTTACCTGGAAATAAGGAGTTCCTCAAGCTATACCTAAACACAGCTTACAAATTCCGACTGGAATTTTAGTTCTGAACAGTCCACAGCTTTCTCTCTTAAAGCTCTTACAAACTTTTCACGTTAAAAAGAAGAATGAAGATTGGTCTCCTCTTTTTATCGATAATTTCCAATAATGATTGGAAAAGAAAAAGATTAAAGGTGATGTTGACACCCACATAATTCCAAGCTAATCTAATAATAGGATTTGACATAATTCGTTAATGAAAAAGACGTAAACGAATAAAGAAGTCTGATGTGCGTATATTAAAATATAAGGATAAAACAAGATAATAAAAGAAAGAGGATAGGACAATAGAGAGGGTCCACCACTTAGCAAAATCAGGAAAGAGAATCTGCTAGAATAGTGACATGGAAAGCCCCAATAATTGAAGTGATTATTAATTCCGACTCGGTCTCGGTATTCTGGGCACATCTTTCCGAGAGGATTCAACATAGCCTCTGTCTGTTCAGAATTCCTTCATTCAGAAGAAATTCACTTAGAATGGTTTCATCCCATGAAACACTCAGCTTTCCTTACTCGGTAATGTCCCACACGAAAATATATCACTCGAAAATACCTTTAGAAATAACTTATTCGGTTATATGTATTTCTGTCTGAGTCAAAGCCTTCACTTAGGTCACTTGGAAGTCTTTCATTCGAAATTATTACTCGGAATCGAGGTTCAGTCTTCTCTCGGAATCTTTCCACTTGAAAGGATTACTCGAGGTCGAAGTCAATCTCTATGACAAACCCGAGTACAAGCTCTCAGCAACTCTTTAAAACATCCGAGCACGAATTAAATGAAGGGTTCACTACTCGGGAACTCACCACTCAGATATTATCCACTTGGTAACTATTCACTTAGAATATACTCATTCAAAGTTGAAGTCTTTCTGTCCAGAAGCACCTTTCCTGGAAAGACTCACTCGGTATATCTCAATCGGTGCCATACCACTCGGAAACTAGAAATGTCTTGACGTTGCCCCACTTGGAAATGTCTCACTCGGTGTCATCCCACTCGAAAGTGTCGTACTCGGAGACACCTTACTCGGAAAGTCATACAACTTGGAGATGCTCTACTCGGAAACAACTTAACTTCCCTACACTCAGAAGTATCTCAACTTTTCTACACTTAAAAGTATCTTAACTTCTTACTCTCGAAAGTATCTTAACTTCCTACACTCGGAAGTAGTTCTCTCGATCATGTTTCACTCGGAAACGTAGAACTTAGGAGCGTCTTTGCCCAAAATGTGTTCATTCGAAGTCAGAGCCCCCTTTCACACGGAATTATATCCATTTTCACTCGGAATGTCCTGTCTAATACATAATTCACTCGGAATTTCACTCGAAAATTCTCCACTGATCCTTAATGAATTATTTTCTAACATTAAAAACTTTAGGATGTTACAAGTTGCACATACTTAAACAAGAAAAATCTTATTTTGAAAATTGATTTGGAAAACACCAAAGTATGTTGTAACTCTCAGGCTAACAAAATCAACAAGCTTTAGAAGCAAGTGAGTTCACTTACTTCAGACCTAGGCAGGTTTGTTAATGGCATTGAAAATCTGAACAAGCTTTTGGGAAAACGTCCTAAAAGTCATGACAGACCTGGTCTGGGTTATATGGAGAAAGTTGATCTTAAGCAATCTTTCTCTCCTTCATTTGTGCAAAAGAAATATAAGTATGTAAAATACAACTACTGCAAGAGGCATGGTCATGTCATTAATGATTGTCAAAAAAGAAAGAAAAGAAATGCAAAGGTTGCTAACTATATGGGACCCAAAAGGATATGGGTACTAAAATCATTGATTATTCATATTGCAGATATGCGTAAAGACAAAGATAAAGCATCATATAATAGGAAGAAGGTCTATGTTCCTAGACCTGGAGCAGTTTAAAAGTGAAACAATCACCTTTGGAGGTAACCAGACCGGAAGCATCATCGGTACTGGTAGAGTGGGTAAAATTCTTTCCCCTATTATTAAGAATGTTTATCTTGTGGAAGGTCTAAGACATAACCTACTCAGCATAAGTCAATTTTGTGACAACGGATATAAGGTCTCTTTTGATAAAGAAAAGTGTATTATCATTAATCATGATGGAACCATACTCTTTTTTACAAACAAACATAACAACCTGTACAAGGTTGATCTGAGTAAGCTAAATGATCAAAATATAACATGTCTATTTTCAAACTCTAAAGAGAGATGGATCTGGCATAAAAAGCTTGGGCATGTAAGTCTAAATCATATTTCAAAACTTCACAGGAAATGCTTAGTTAAGGAATTGCCAAAAATATCTTTTAATAGTTTCTTGCCTCATGAAGCATGCCAAAAAGGGAAACAAAATAAAACCTCTTTTGAAAATAAAAATGTTGTTTCCATAGCCAGACCATTAGAACTATTACATTTAGATTTGTTTGGTCCATCTCAGGTACAAAGTTTGGTAGGAAAGAAGTATGGATTTGTCATTGTTGATAATTACACAAGAATGACATGGGTATATTTTCTAGCCCATAAAGACAAGTTTGTGAAAGAATTTAAGATTTTCTATAAGAAAATCCAGAATAAGAAATGATTACGTATTGGTACAATAAGAAGTGACCATAACAGAATTTAAAACTAAAGTTTTTGAAAAATTCTGCAATGAGTCTGGCATAACTCACAGTTTTTCTTCTCTAAGAACACCTCAACAGAATGGTGTTGTAGAAAGGAAAAATAGATCTCTATAATGAATGGTCAGAACAATGCTTTGTGAAAATGATCTTCCAAAATATTTCTAGGCAGGGGTTATGGACACTTGTTATATTCTAAACAGGATCCTTATCAGACCAATATTGAACAAGACTCCCTATGAATTGTGGAAGGGAAAAGACCCAATATATCATATTTTCACCCCTTTGGGTGCACATGTTATATTCTCAACACAAAGGATCATCTTGAAAAATTTGATTCTAAGTGTGATAAAGGAATATTCATGGGGTACTTAACCACATCAAAATCTTACAGAGTTTTTAACACAAGAACTCAAACCAATGAAGAATCAATGCATGTAAGATTTGATGATCTTCAAGAGACTGACAAGAAACTGATAGATCTAGATATTGATGATATAGGTATTCAACAACAAGAGTCTAACCTTGCTCAACCAGATTCAACAAAAGATGGAAACAAAGAGTCTAAATAACTATCATCAGTTTCTGAACCTAAAAAGCCTAGAAACTAGAAGTTCAAGGCCTGTCATCCTTCAGACCTCATCATTGGAGATCAAGCTGCTAGAATAAAGACTAGATCTAAACTTCTCAACCAATTAACCATAGCTCTTATCTTAGAATTAAAACCCAAGTCTATGGCAGAAGCTTTGGAAGATACAGATTGGATCATTGTTATGCAATAGGAGTTGAACTAGTTTGGGAGAAATAAAGTTTCGAACCTTGTCCTAAGACCCAAGAATAAAGGCATTATTGGAACTAAGTAGGTCTACAGAAACAAGCTTGATAAGAATGGAAAAGTTGTTAGAAACAAAGCCAAACTTGTAGCACAAGGCTACAATTAGCAAGAAGGTATTGATTTTAGTGAAGCTTTGCTCCTATAGCCAGACTTAAAGGCTATAAGGATTCTTCTTGCCTTTGCTGCATTTAAGGGAATCAAAATATATCAAATAGATATTAAAAATTCTTTTCTAAATGGTTTCATTGATGAAGAAGTCTTAATGAAACAACCTCTAGGATTTGAAGATAAATCTTTTCCAAACCATGTCTTTAAACTCAATGAAGCATTGTATGGTCTGAAACAAACCCCTAGAGCTTGGTATGACAAACTGAGTAGCTTTTTAATATTAAAAGGATTTACAAGAGACAAGGTTGACACCACCTTATTTAAAAAAAGCTCTAAAAGACACTTTATAATTATTCAAATCTATGTGGATGACATTGTTTTTGGTGTAACTGATGACAGTTTACGCAAAGAGTTTTTTGGAATGATGCAGGCTGAATTTGAGATGAGTATGATAGGAGAACTCAAATTCTTCCTAGGTCTACAAATCAAATAGAATGATGTTGGTATTTTTATCCATTAGTAAAAGTACACCAAGGAGTTGCTTAAAAAGTTTAAAATGACTAATGCCAAGCCAATGAGCATTCCTATACATCCAAGTTACATAATTAGTAAAGATGAGTCTAGTACATTAGTGGATCAGACCTTGTATAGAGGAATGGTTGGTTTATTTTTGTACTTAACATCCAACAGACCTAATATAATGTTTAGTGTTTGCATGTGTGCAAGATATCAAGCAGACCCCAAGGAATCACATCTATCTGTAGTGAAGAGGATTCTGCGATATCTTGTAGGTACTACTAACCTTGGGTTATTCTATAAAGGAACAAACTCATTTTCCTTGTCTGGATTTTGTGATGTAGATTTCATAAGAGATAGAATGGATAGAAAAAGACACAAGTGGAGGATGACACTTTCTAGGCAAAAGTCTGATCTCCCAGGGAAGTATGAAGTAGAACTTAATTACCCTCTCAACAGCTGAGGCAGAGTATATGTCTGCAGCAAGTTGCTACTCTCAACTTCTCTGGATGAAGTACCAACTAGAGGACTACTCCATCAAAGAAGTAGAGATTTCAGTCTTCTGTGATAACACAAGCACAATCAACTTATCAAAGAACCCTATTCAGTATTTAAAAGCTAAGCATATAGAAGTGAAATATCACTTCATCAGAGACTATGTGTAGAAATGAGTTCTTGACATGAAGTTTGTCGACATAGACCACCACTGGGCATACATCTTCACAAAGCCTTTGGCTGAGGCCAGGTTTGCGTTTATCAAGAATAACTTGAATTTAAGAAATGTTGCTTGAATAAGTCTGCTTCATGTGTGAATATGTTTATTTTAAAAAGTCTGTATGTTTGCATGATAAGTCTGGGTCTGGGTATGTATGCTTTTGTGTTTGATATGTTTGACATCATAAGAGTCTGCTCTTATTAATGCTGAGGTTAAATCAGTTAGAATTGTTTGTTAACCAAACCGTTTCACATTTTATTGTCATTTAGTTTAAAACGTCCCACATGGCAGAAGTTAATGTTTCAGTGTAACTGCTCTCTGAACCATTTTCTCTCTCCTTTTAGTTGAATAATTATTGCCTATTTAAATAAGTGTCCTTTCACATTATTTCCCTCCTCTATATAAACCTTTCAGTTTTCCCCTCTATCTTTGCTTTCTCTTTGTATGTGTGAAAAACATTTTCCTCTCCCAAAACCCTAATCCTTTTCATCTTCTTCAACCTTTAAACCATACCATGGCTCTCATCTTCAAGTTCTGATATTGTGGAGTCAGCCTTTTTCCACCTTGAGCAACACAAGCTGGATGGAATAAATGTCACTGCTGAGCTTAATGGGATTAGTTAGATGAAGTTTTACGTCGACAGGGAACTCTTCTCTCATTCTCTAGTGTTGGAGTTTTGGAAGACTGCCAAAGTGGATAACTCCAAATTCATCATCAATGGCAGTCTTAAGGGAAGAACTATTAAGATCTCTGAAGATATGATTATAACAACGTGTGGATGTGTACTTGGTGGAAATGTCTACACTGATGATTTTAAGGTTACTAAAGTCTCATCCCTAGAGATTAATGAGTTATTGTATGAAAGGTCTCATCCTAGAAAGTTGACCTTTGGGAACCTAATACCTAAGGTGAAGATGTTACCTCCTGATGAAGCAAGTCTTTTGTCCCAGGAAAATTGCAAAAGACACTGTCTCAAAGTTAGATAGGTTCTGTATGTACCATATACTGATGAAGCAGAAGATAAGTCTGGCCAACATTATCATGACTTACCTGATTTCTTCAGTAGGGAAGAAGCAGAATAAGATCCCATACCCTGTTGTGCTTATGAAAGTTTTTGCTCTAGAGAATGTTCCAACCCAGGCCGTTGGGGATTTGACCCAAAGTTCATCGTTGATGAGTAAGTTACCAACCTTCTCACCCCTTTTGGACCAGATCATGGAAAGGTCTACTACATCACTTGCTGCAAAGAAGAAGTCTGCTCCTGTTTTGGTAGTAGCAAAGCCAGCCTCTAAGAGAAAGCTTGTTGAAAAACCTTTTGTTGTGGAGCCAACAATCAAGAAGGGTCAGACTATCAAGATAACTTAGGTTGAGCGAGAGAAGTTTGCCTCTCTTCTCAAGGAAAAGCCTAGGAATGTTGCTCCTCATCCCCCTCTAGCAAAGGTATCAGTGTTGGACCCCATGGTCACTAAAGTTCCTAGAAGGTCTCTAGACCCCGATGACCAAGTCCTTATTGGTCAGTTAAAGACTCAAATTAGCATATCCTTCTTCTCCTGAACAACAAAAGTCTTCATCTCCTCCTCATTCTCAGACTTTCCCAATCTTAACTAAGTAGAGTAAGCGTTTCATTAAAGTTTTTATAGCTGTGAATCATTCTGTTCAAGTCAAGGGTTGGTCTGCCCAAGATTGCCTTGAAAAGTACCATGAGATACGTTCATCTTACTTCAAAGAAACACATGCCAAGAAGGAATCTTTGGCAAACGATAAATATGTTATTTGTCCCAACTTCACCAAGATGATTTCCTTTATTGAGGTGCATCTTGTGAAGTTCCTTGACCTAGACATTAGTAAATAGACCAATATGGATTGGTTTTATCAGTTTATTATAGTGTACAGAGAGTACAAGGGTGATGAAGAAGAGCTCAGAAGAAAGGCTTAAGAAAAAAAAGAAAGAAATGTAGAAGGAGATAATAAGACATAAACATGTACAGTCTACACTTGTAAGTAATCCTGACGCTTCTTCATATTCCCAACCTAAATCCACCCAACTGGTAATTTACAAACCTCAACCCATAAACCAAACCCCAACACCTACACCCTCTAATGCTTTACCTCTATGTTATCTCCGTCTTAGATGTACCTTCTCCATCATTCCCTGTTCCAGATGCACTAGCAACATTCCTCTTACCATATTTATCCCAAGCTTAAAACCTTTTACCATTACAAGACTTATCTTAGACAAAGATGACATAGGTTATCTGCATCCCAACAACCTAGCCATCATACACTCTCCTAGCATTAACCCTTATAAAATCCCAACGTTTCCTACAGTCCTTCACTTTCTACCCAAGATGACTTTTGAACAAATCATGCTTAACATGCACTTAACCTCTCCATCAGACTGTGCAATGTTTCATGTCTTAAAGTCTGAAAAATCGAAAGTTCTGTTTGACATGTAACAAGGCCAATATCATCATGATCTTTACCCCTACATAGTCACACGAGGAAAGCAAATCTTGCTCACCTTAGACCACCTTAACCCAAAATCATTGGTTATTAAAAATGGAAGATTGAAAAACCATTCCCTCCCAAGTCTGACTACTATAGGGTTTCTTGGGATGATCCCAAACCAAAGGAGTTATTAGTAGCTTCTTTGAGGAATATCTTGTCTGATTCCAATCAAATGAAGATCATGCTAGTGCTCTCTGGAATTATTATCTCTAGCATCTTGGATAGTAGGACTCATTCTCCAACACCAACCTAAAGTCTAAAAATTGCTTTGACCTTAATTTCTTTTAGGGGATTCGTGGCTGTGTGTTCAAAACAACTCTCTTTTCCTCGTAGGACCTTCCTCTCTTTATCAATCGTTCATCAGCCATTTTCATTTATTCTCTTCAAATCGTGTGTGTTCAAATTGGCTATCTGCTAATTATTTCATAATCTACCTCCGCCCTCATCCTCAATAGCTCAGTATGTGGTCTCCAGCTGACTCTATGATGTCCCTCCTTTTTTGTTGATATCAAAAGGGGGAGTAAAGTATAGTCTTTTATGGGTTTTAGTCAATATCTATTTTAGGGGGAGTAAAATAGTTCAAAGAAAGTAGAGTAGAATCAAAATAAATATCTTGTAATTTTTCATTGCTCTAGACTATTCGTGATTAATAAAATCTGTTTTTGCTTTGATAATGTTTTGGATAAATATGCTCTAGTTCCTATGACCAGACCCATGCTCTGATAATTGTTATGCGCTATATATTTACTCTAATCGCATAACTACTATGATTATCTATTCTTTTGCTTAAGAAGAAAAATTTGTTCTGATGATTAAAAGTCTGGTTTGGATAACTGATCTGCTTTGATAATGTCAAATTTTACTTTAATCATATATCTGCCTATTTAAAAGCATCAGTCATATATGCTCTAATCCTTGTTTAAAATTTGCTTTAACACTAATGTACATAATTTTTTGAATGAATGTTTTGGTGCCATATGAAATCTGATGATTTCGTACTCTCCCTTTGATATGCTTTGGTTATCATAGACTTTATTTAAATAAAAGACTTGATGTTTGCTATCAACAAATTAAGGAAGATTTTTGGAACCAAGTCTGGTTTATAAAGGATTTCAAACTATCATTTATCATTTACCAGACGCCAAGATTTGTTAATAACACACATCAAGGCATTTAACTTAAATAAAGCCTGCTTATGTATTATCTAACTTGTTCAATTAAGTGTTTCAGGATACAAACATAGAGTAGGTATGTTACAAATAAAAAGGGGTCCATCAATTAAAAAGTATAACTTGAGCCATGCAAGAACAAGTCTGTCTGGGATCAAAAACAGCTTACTTATAAGCTCATCCCAAGAAATGTTTAATCCTAAAATAATGCTCAAGAAGAGTCTGATTCAAGTGTGCTTGTCCAGACTTTTGGATTGCTAAGTACTTAGCACGCGTACTTACTTCATCAATCAAACCCCATACTTTTGAAGCAACAAGAACATTACTCCAAAGCTTGCATCAAACGAAGATCAAAGTTTATTTTGAAGATGCTATAAACCAAGTTCTTATCAAGAAAAATTGCTCTTATCATCAAAAGAGAAAAGAAGACAATCCAGTGTAAGAACCAAAGCTCGCATGGGAAGACACCGATGTAGCTGTTTTGCACATTTCAAAAAAACTGATGAAGATCAGTTCTTATGTCAAAAAACGTACAGAAGGTCAACCCTATATGTTTTGCATATTTTCATTGAAAGAAGAAAACCAATATAAGGTCTTTTGCTCTAAAGATCTCAAGGAACACCATTTCAGTGCAAGCTATAATGTATCTCGTACCAGACCTTTTATCCATATCTCATCTTCAAGGTCCAATGCTCACAATGTAACACCCCCTGTTACATCTCAATAAATTCTAAAAAATTCATAATTTTTTTTAAAATATAATCGTTAAAAAGAAACTATCATAATAAATTACATACAACATTTCTAAAATACCTCATGAATATCATTAAAAATTTATAAGTAATTTTACATTTGTGACACCCAAAACCCAAATTACAAATTCTAATTAATTAACCCAAATTTTTGAAATAAATTTTTTGCATTTAAAGAATCATTTTGAAATTCGTAATTTAAATTTTGAGGTCACATAAAAATTGATAAATGCGGAATATTATCATGCATACTAGTCGTGAACGAATAAAACATCATACATTTATATAGCGGAAACGATAGATAAGATTGCAGTATGAGGTACATAATATTATTACAACACATTAAATCTCAAATGAAGTCAAAGTCCAAGCAATAAAACATAAAAGCTTCATTAATTGCACCACTCATCATTCTGTGAAGCGTGCATTGTAAAAATAATGTAAGAGTGAGATAAAATATAAAATAAATATAAAATAAGTAAAATTACACAAACACAATCAACAAACAATTATGAAATAATGAATATGCCAAACAAGGTCATTTACATTTAATAATCTTTAATTTAGTCAAATGATGTCATGCTGGATCCATTTTGATTTAGTGGGAATATTGCAGTAAAAAGTCTTATAGAGATACAAGTAGGACTTAGCATAATGCCACGAATCCCTACCCTTCGTAGCGCTCAAGTACCAAAGTACATAAGTAGGACTTAACATAAACCATGAATCCCTACCCTTCATGGCGCTCAACAAAAATAAGGCTTTAACTCATCATAGAGTAACCCCCCACTAGGGCCGACAATCATGGAACCCTTAAATTCTATGATGCGTCCAAATGCTTATGATGCATGAATGCCTTTAATTCTCTTTATCAATTTAATATACCATGATATCAATACTTCTATAATCACTTGGAAAGCCACAAGTCCTCAAAGGACACATCACATATATCAATTCTTAAAATCATGGATTTACAGTTCAACAACATATCTCAATAAACCACAAGGCATTCATGTATACATTAATTCAGTCATTCATAATATTTCATCACAAAAATATACATACTGTATGATATTCATAGGACACTCAATAACATCCATAATAATCAATAATCCTTCAATAATTCATAAATAAATCAATATCCACATGGAAAATATCATTTTCATCCATAATAATCATCATAGGTAAATTTTAGAAATTTACAGCAGCAACATACATTAATAAAAAGGCCATAACGAGCAATTTAAATCCTTTTTTTAGTAATTTCACTTTCTGTAGTTCCATAACAAAATTATATACAACATTCATGAAGACCATAATTTTAAATTCCAAACAGAAACATCACATAATCACATAATAGTCATTAGGTTATCATTTTTCATTATCACCAATTGCTGGAAAATTTCCTGGTTTGATAATCTTTAGTAAATTAGCTATAACTCATGGTATAAAAATAATTTTTGAATGAGGCCAAGTTCTGTGTTTCAATAATTCCATTATCTATAATTTTCATGCAGACCAAAAATTCCAAATCCAAACAGAAATATCACAAACTCATAGGATACTAAACTATCTCAAAGAAAGTAACAAAACATACATATGTTGGTAAAATCAACGTTTCTGGAGCTACAAAAATAATTTTGGCATGAGACTAGTTCTAAATTACTCATAACACAAATATCTAAAACTTTTATGAAGACACTAAACACTGATTCTCATAACAAAATTCTCAGTTTTAAAAATACAAATAATTAATCACGTCAATAGGTTTTCAGCATGAACATACTTCTGTATTTAAGGTATAACTAGAGCTAAAAATATCCTTTTAACTTGAAACCATTTTCTATAGATTTATAACATAAATATCTATAACTTTTATGAAGACATCAAAGTCTAAATATGTATTTATAATTCCTAAAATTTCAATATTTACACAAAATAGAAGGTACATATTCCAGAACAGACATACTTTAGCATTTTTGCAATAACTCGTGCTACAGGCATCTAAATCATGTAATTCAAACCTCAAAATTCATATAACACATAGATCTACAACTTTGATGAAGTAAAAGTCAAATTCATATATTTTCAGCTTCGAAATTAAGTAACAAGTTACGAAAATAAATCTGGAATTCCTAGAATAGCATACAATTCTACCCATTCCATATTTATTCACAACCTTATCCCCTCTTACCTTGATGGAGGATCCTAGAGTGGTTGAAAGTGTTCTCTTATTATCCTAACTTCAGATCAAGAAGGACTTTGATAGAGAAAATAAAAGAAAATGAGAGAGAAATTTCACTAACTTCAACTTGTTCTAAGAATTCAGACTTGGGAACAAGATGTAGTGTTGTTTTAATCATGCAAATGACAAGTGGGGGACAAGTTTTTCATAATGGAATTGTAGTGGGATGTTAGGTACCTTAATTGTGGTGATAATAGAGGTTTTAGGTGAGAAAAAGGGCTAGATTGTTGACCATTTCCGCAGCCTACATAATGTAGCTTGTATGATTGAAGTAAATATCAATTCTGACACTGTTTCGGTATATTAGGCATATCTGTCTCATATCTTAATGGAATTTAATAAATTTGGTCTTGTTGGAAAGCTAAGATAGCTAGGAACAACTTTGTAGTTTACCATTTTTTCACATTCGGACTCTAACTAGGCATTAAAATATGTACAAGATGATATAATTGAAGTAAAACATATGAAATAAAACATATGAAATAAAAACACGGAGAAACGAGTGAGAAACAAAATATAATATTCTTAAATGGGATATAAGCAATAAAGGGTTTTCTCAAATATAATACAATAATATCAATCACAATCATATACACAATCAATTATGAATGTATGAACGTTATGCAATATCTTCATCATAACTTACCTATATATGCAGGTCCTTAAATTTTTAATTTGCACTGGGCCATCCAGAAGTTTACACTATTTCATAATTCCAGATAATAATAACATGAACAGCTCAACTGGCATGGAAAAACTTAGAGACTAGTCAGACTGAGAAGGTTTTTATCGTGAAAGTACCCGACATTAGGGAGCGACCCTAGGTCCCCTGAAGCACTCTTCCACACCCTTTCATCCCAAGGCTCAAAATTAAGCCTTCTTTAATATATACTCAGTTTCTATAATCCGTCCCCAGACAATATCATTTTGTTTCTCTTTGATGATTCATAATGCATAAACTACTCGCTTATTTAGTTGGTTAAGACTTTTAGAAACTCAATTATATTATCGAGGCCTACGAATCGCGACATAGCCACCCTAGTAAACTGTACTTTTTCAAATTCTCAAATAAGTTCTATCACACATATAAAATTCTAGTACAGTTCCTTTTCAAATCACAAATTAAATCTCATCATAATTTGAGTTTCAAAGCCTTAAATATATTTCACAACCTTCCTTAGAAAATTTATAGGTCAATTCAAGATTTATTTACTAAAAACTCGAATTATCAATCTTTGAAACCATAGTACTTGAAAATTTTGTATAATATTTTCATACATAAAATTATACATATATATATATATATATATATTAAGAGTTTAAAGTAAAATATTAGTGAAAGATATTCTTTTCATTTAAGAATTAAATGTCTTTATATATGTATACATGTATATAAAAAAATTGTTTTTCTAAAATAACTTCTCTTTCTTTTTCTTTCTGATAAACTAACTAGAAAATCTTAATTTTAGTAAATATTTATTTATTTTTTAAGATAAAAGAGATTTCCAAAAATTTATGTAGTTTTATTGAAAACTAAGAAATTTCTTAAAAGTAATTTGAATAAATAATTAAATAAATAAATAAAGAAGTAAGAGATAAGTAAATTCTTACAAAGTTTTAGCTTTTCGTCACGCTTGCTACATGCTCATTCTCTATAACAACATAGAATAATCATTCACAAATCAATCAAATAAAAATAATACAATCATTATACAAAATCAACACAATTTATTCAAAGTGTGTTAATTATTAAAGTTTATTTTAAGTCATATTAGTCCAGTTATTATGTTAGTTGGTCCATCTCAAGTCTAAAATAGTCCAATAGTCATATAGGTCTATCATAGTCCAATCAACGCAAAGGTATAATTCAGTCCATATAGGTCCATATAAGTCCATGAAAATCCATAATAGTCCATAATAGTCTAAATCTCAATGATACGGTATTTTAGGTTAATAAATCATCCAAATATTTTAAACTTTTGAATAAATTTTATTTATTTATTTACTTAAGATGATAATAAATATTACTTTAAAATATAATAATTATTCATAGTTAAAAGGAGTAGGGGACTCCTCCCATTATTGTTATGTTTTCCCATATTATATTCTTATCTCACTCCCCTTACCTCTTGTATCTTGATTTGTTATTGAAAGTCTATGCGCACCTCGTCTTCTAGTTCTAAAACATACCAATTTCATTTTAATATAGTTATAAGATAAAAATTTAGATTACTACTTAAAACAAAAATGATAAATAGTAATTATGCATAGTAACAGTAAATAGTAAATTTTAAATAGTTATCATGAATAGTAACAGTAAATAGTAAAACATGAATAATAACGATAAATAGTAAAACATGAATAGTAACAGTAAATAGTAAAATGTGAATAGTAATAGTAAATAGTAAAACATAAATAGTAACGGTAAATAGTAAAATGTAAATAGTAAAGGTAAATAGTAATAGTAAATAGTAATTTACTATTTGAATAGTAATTTACTATTAACATAGTGATTTGCTATTTAAAATAGTAACTTAAAATAATATTATATCTAGTATAATAATAGATTTTTAAGTGATATAAAGACAACCTTCGTAATCATAAAAGAATATAAAAGAAATTTATTATTACCTCAAAATTTTTGCATAACCTTTTTCCTTTGGAAAATTCTTCCTCTCTTCACTTAGTATTCTCCTCCCAACACTACTAAGTTTTAAAATTTTCGTGATTTCTTCGGTGCCTCGCCCATCTATTTATACTAAAAATTTCACTGTGTATTTGAATATTTTATTACAAAAGTATTGTGTAAGAATTGAAAATTTCATACAGATTACTGTGCAAAGTTTGAAAATTTCAAAATTGCACAATAACTTTTCTCATGAAGGTGGCTGAAATTATGAAGGGGTGGTGTGAATAGTAATTTAGGGGGTGCAAAAGAAGTTATTCATTTTTTAAAATAATTTTTTTTAAGAATTTTTTTTATAAATTTTGAAATAATATACTGATCAAAAAATTCAAAAGGCCTATGGTCAAATTCCATTAAAATTTTAATATAAAATTTATGTAATCAATTAAAATAAAAATAGGGGTGTTACACACAACGGCTAAATCCCTTCAACGGATTTACAACGGCTATCTCAAAGGCCTATATATATGAAGGGATCACATAACTTGAAGAAGTTAACAACTCTGGGAATCAGATTCATGAAAACTTCTATTTCAAGTTCTTAGTCTTAGCTTTCTTCTCTAAAGCAAAAGCTTTCTTTGTTGCTTTACTCCTAGCAGACCTTAGTGTTTGTCTTTCATACTTAGTGCATTAGTTCTTCATCATGTATCTTTTGTATATACTAAGTCATCATAAATACAAACACAAACTCTCTTTCAAATCCTTAGTTGTATAAAAGTTTGGTGTGTTGTCAGTCTTAGTTTATATTGGGAAACAGTTATTGGCCTGAAGAGGCTTTACAAATAATACTTGGGATTAAGCCAGGAGTGGCTTGTTGAAACAATACTTAGGTTTAAGCCAAAAATGGTTGGAGTTAATAATACTTGTGGCACGGTCTATGTTGTTGTGTAAAAGGTGTTTTTACAAAGTGGAAATCCTTCAAGTTTAAAGGGACTAGACGTAGCTTTTGAGTTAGAAGTGAACCAGTATAAATTCTTTGTGTTTAATCTCTCTATCTTTGTTCTTATAAAGTCTGGTTCAAAAAGTTTACTAGTTTCACGCTTAAAAAGTTTCTAAGTTCCGCGCAAAAAAATTTAAGACTTATTCAACCCTCCCTTATAAGTTTAACTCTGAACCATCACATGTCACATTCGTAAAAGAATTACTGAATAGTGTTCAACCATAGTTTCTAGGAAACTACCACTAAAACTTAGGGATCCTGGTAGCTTTTCTATGCTTTGTAAAAAAATCGACTTATACTTTAATAGAGTTCTTAGTGACTTAAGGGCCTTTATAAGGAGGAGAAAATGACAAAATGGTTCCTCTTTTACATAGTAAAGGTAATTCTTGTAAAAGTGTACAAGCAACTAACTACAACAAAGGCACTAAAAGTAGTTTCTTTGCTGACATCCTAAATAAAGGTATAAAAATGTGTAAGATTCTTTAAGCAAATGTATTGATTAAAATCCCTTTATTTTGGAGTGACTATAGAAATCATCTCAAACACATAAGAAGGACTTCACACTTCAAGAGCTCATCAGCTACATGAAAATGGAAGAGTCAAATTGTCAAAACAATAAGTATCAAACCTCTCTCCAAAACTTTTCTAATGCTAATTTAGTTAAAACTGGTGGTGGTTCTAGAAACAGGTTTAACAAAGGAAAGAAAGTGACAAGACAAGAAATAAGGAATCATACAACATACCCACGTTCTAAAAAAATCAATAATTTTATGTGTGTGTAGGAAAATTAGACCCAAAGCCTTTTCATGCCCTATTTGAAAAAATGTCAAAACTATAACCAATAGTTAGTATTCAAAAGCACAAGCAAACTTAGCAAAGGATGAGGAGATCATTGTTATTGTAGTTGTTGAAGAAAATTTGATGGACAATATAGCCAAACAGATCCTAGATACTTGAGGTATTAGACACATTTATGCAATAAAAAAAACTGTCGGTTGGAATATACGGTAAAGGAAAAATTCTTCTCAAATTAACACATGGAAAAAGTCTAGCTTTATCCAATATGCTATATGTTCCCTCTATGTGTAGAAATTTGGTTTATGGTGCTTTTCTTTGGATTGAAAATAGTTTAGAATCTAATAAAATTGTTATCAATAAAAATGGGAAATTGTGGGAAAATGTTATGATCAATAATTTGTTTGTGTTGAACACCGCTAATAATAATAATGCTTCTGTTGCTAATATTGTGGAGTCTTTTGATATTTGATATAGACTAGGACATCTAAATCACACATCAATAGAAAAAACTTAAATCAATGGACCTTTTAGTATGTCTCTTTAAAAATTTTGCTACTAAAGTATAGTTTGTGTTGAAGAAAAATTACACGAAAAATTATTTTAAATAGGTGGTGACAAGACAAACTGAAATTTTAGAATTAATACACTCAAACTTGGCTAATTTTAAAAATTTTGAGTAGAGATAGGAAAAAAATATTATGTTACATTTGTAGATGATTTCTCATGCTATATTGAAGTCTTTTGTTATCATATAAAGATGAAACTAAACCTATGTTTCTTAAAAAAATAAAGGTGAAGTGAAAAATCAATTAGAATGGAAAATAGAAAGGTTAAGTTTTGAAGGTGAAATATAACACTATAAGTCTTAAAGATTTATGTGAAAAAAATGGAATTGTTCATGAATATACCGTACCTTATTCACTTCAATAAAATAACATTGTTAAAAGGAAAAGTAGAACCTTAAACATATGATGAATGTTATGCTGATTAGTTCTAGTATGTCTGATAAGATATGGAGAGAAACCATTCAAAGTGCTTGTTATATTCTTAATAAGGTCCCTTATAAACATTTGGATAAAGCCCTTTATGAGATGTGGAAGTAGGTATTCCCTTAATTTGAAAATTTTGAAAAGTTTGGAGTCTTTTTCTTAGCCAAAATAGGAATACTAGATTTTAAAATATCAAACATTGTTACTAAAACTATTGATACCATTTTTTTGGTTATGCTCATGATAATGCCACTTGTAGATTTCTTTGTTTGAATGACAATACTATTTTGAATCTAGAAATGTCGAGTCCCTTGAAAATATCTATCCTTATAAGAAAAGTAATGCAATTAAACATTTTGTTTCTAAAAATCTATACCTTTTCCTTTATTTGTTAACGCTTCTAGTTCTAAAATGATAACAACTAGTTCTAATACTATCGTACCTATAAGAAGTAAAAGGAAACGAACATAATATAGATTTGGACAAGATTTTATAATTGCGTTTTTTATTGAGATTAAAGATGTTGATATTTTAAAAAGCTATAGAAAGCAAAATAGATTAAATAATGAGTCACGATGTGATGATTTGTCGACGACATATGCCTTAACATGACGAGGGTTGGAATGACGTCGCACTGACACGTGTTTGACAAGACGAGGGTTGAAATGACCACACGATAACATGTGTCCCTTGGCTGGTGAAAATGTGACACATGGGATGCATGGGTGGTGTGCACGTGACACTTGTTAGTGCGGGGGAGAGAATTTACCGTATGCTTGACATGTAGCATCGATTGTGGAAGAAAATACAAAACACACAACACATGGTATACCGGGTGAGAGAAAGACAAAATTTCCCCTTATTTTATTGGCTCTTGGTTGTATGATAGGGTCCATTTTGTTCATTTCCTCGATTCTTGTTCCTTATGGTTCAAGGTTCGGGGTTACCAGAAGTTCTCGGAATAAATTAAAATAATAATATTTTCATACTAAGTAACTTCCAAACTATATTTTAATAAGTTAAATCCTCGATAACAAATCTTCACACATTCACATACCACACAAATATCACTCACAACTATAAGTCAATTATAGCTCTATTTTTAAATACTGAAACAAATCATAATAATTAGCAATAAATCACATACGCATAAAGACATACATATTATATAAAATATCGTTACACCTATTATGAAAAGTCTAACTGCTATATAAATAGCCTATTATGGTGGTGCTATTGAAACACACTTGATGTATCTATTAGAGAAATGCTTTTGAGAAACACTTATATACTTTCAAATAATTTAATAAAAGTTTATTCATAAAAATACTTTTGAGACACTTTACCAAGGAATTTTGATACTTATATGAATAAATATATGAGTGAGAATGATAAAAGTCATCTTCTTTGAAAGACTTAAGCAATTTTTCTGAAACATTCATATGTTTCCTAAGGTTGAGAATGACTTTATATAAAATATCGTGGAAACTCTAAATTTAAAGTTAAGGTGTGTGTAGTGGGGGTTTCAACCCTAGTTTAAGAGTAATTCACTTTTGAATAAAATGTTATTATATCACTTTCCTACATGTTAATTCAATCCTTTGGGCATTAACACTTATGCACAAAAATAACTTTTTCTTCCTAGAGAACTTCTTTTCTTTGCAAAGCCATAAGTGGAGGATTGCTGGGATAATGACTTTGGTGCACAACTTTCCGGCTTCCTTGGTTTTCAAGTACCATGTTGATAATACTTCCTTTTGATCACAACTTTATATATTCTTGTCAATCTCTTTTAGTATCTGGGATAAGATCCTAGTGTATGAGATTGCCAACTAGGTCATATCACACTCACGTCATCAGGTCAGATCGGGCTGGGCTTGGTCAATAGATCATAAAGAGTTTGTTTTTTGCCAGATCTTTCTTTTTATGAGTTTTTACCATTGTTTTAAGTTACGAGACAAAATCAAGGACAATTATGGTTGCAGTTTGGTTATGCTTTGCCTTGATTCTTGATTGTTTTGCTTCACTCTAGTTAATGGCTTTACCCTTTTTTTGTCTATTTTGATCCCTCCTGGCGCATATGAAAAGAACCTTTAGCCAACATTGTGAGACATACTTCTAAGCAAGCATTTTGCTCTCATTCGTTCTTTTCTTCCCTTCCTTTCATTCTTATTCCTCCCTAGGTAGTGTTGTTGACTTTCCAACACAGGGTTTTGGAGTGCACTAACTCTTGTATATGGTCGTGTAAACCTTTAGAAAGCAATACTGACATTCCATTACACTGAAGGTCTACCGAATTTTTGTTTTCAAGATAGTGACTCAAAATCATTACATAACTTTCCTATTTTAAAACTAACAAATTAAAATAAACTTGGAAATTCAATTTTCAAAATTCAAACAAAATGTTATTTGAAACTTTTTGAAAATTAAAAATCTGGACATCATTTTAATAAAGTTGTGTAAATAGCAAAACGATTAAAAATAATCACCCATTAAATTGTATAGGATTTGATTATGACCCGACCCAACCCAAATATAATCATCTAGAAAAATTGTTAATCAATTGACGCACACCTAAGCTATTCAAACCCATTTTAAGTAATGAAATTGATCCTCATTTAATTTGTTCCGTTGGCAGCAGTTAGAGTTAGACATTTTGAACAGTGTGACTAATGACGGAGCCAAGAATGGAATTACGAGGGGACCATGGATAGCAAGACTTTTACAAAATCTACTTTATAGGAGGTAAAAAAACCTAAAATAATACTACTTTATGGGGGTGCCATAATTTACTTATATAGATAATTATTCAAGAGTTGAAAAATATGGGATCCCAATAGCTTTGTTATTAAATGTGACGGATCAAATATTAATTATTAAATGATTTGTTGGTTAAATTTAGTTTCCGCAACTAAATATTAAATATACTTAGTAAGTTGGGGTTTTTGACCCATCTGGGGTCTTTTTAAAAAAAATTATGATTTTAGGTCTGTTTAGAAATTATTTATCAGACGAATTTTCCACGTGTCAGACAAGGAAAAATAATTAACAAAATCACCCGCACTAGAAATCAAACCTGTCACCCATGAGTCATAGTCAAATACCACAACCACTAGGACAACTGGTCCTTTAAGGTCAATAAAAATACTATTAAATATAATATTTTCTATTCTTACATATATATAAATATACATACATAAAATAAAAAACTTACAATATATATATATATATATATATATATATATATATATATAACACGTTAATATTACATATATTAACATATTATAATATATAATTTATAAATTAAATATATACTTATAATATATTTGTCAATGCTTCTTTCTAAATATGTATCTTCTCTTAATAAGGACCAAAAAAACTCCCATGAAGTTATCATGGAAGCAGTTCATCAAAACAAATGCGGTTTCTTTTTCCTTTATGGGTATGGTGGATCAGGGAAGAATTATGTTTGGAATACTTTATCTGATCTATCAAGTCTAATGGTCAAATATGTTTAAATGTTGCTTCAAGTGGATCATTGTTACTTCCAATCGGACGAACAACTCATTCTAGATTCAAGATCCTCTTATTGTCAATGAAGATTCAACTTGCAATATAAAGCAAGGTTATGTCTAAAATACACCCAGACGAATTCAAAAATAATTGATGTGACTAAAACACACCCAGACAGACAAATAATTTCTAAACATGCCTAAAACCATAATTTTTTTAAAAAAGACCCCAAATAGTTCAAAAACACTAGAAATTGTAGACGAATATTGACATTTAGAAATTGAGCCTCAATGATTTGTTCCGTTAGTACATAAATAACAGAATCAGTAGTCCAGTCACAGTTCATATATGATTATTGCCATTTTTTTCAGTGGAATATGATTCTTTGCCATTTAGAAGTTAGCTTCATGAATGGATAATAAATAATTGTGTTTTCGTTTATCGCAACAAAACTCGGACTCATAATTCCTTTCTTGGTCAGCGTACGACACAAAGCTAACAAGAAAGGAATAAACTAGTTTGCAAGCAAAGAATCAAATAATAAATATTCTATTATATTATATTTCACGAATGAGTTTAATTAATTGATACTTTCATGAACTAAACTAACCAGAGTTGAAAAATATGGGGAGGTTTTTAGTTTTAAAATTTTTAAAAATTAAAATTTATTTTTGAGTTTTAGTTTATATGGTTTTGAATTTTAAAAAGTTGTTATAAAATTTTTATAATTATAATCAAAACTACTTTATATATAAGCAACAACAATAATAGAATAATATCAATAGTAATAATAAATCTTTTCTAATGATGGTGATTCTGGTGGTGGTGAGGGTGGTGGTGGCGACGATGGTTGTTGTTATGGTGGCAATGACAGTGACGACAATGATGATGGTGATAATAGCAATGATGATGGTGGAGGTTGTAATGGTGGTGGTGGTGGAGGAAATGCTTGCGGTGGCAACGATGGTAGTAATGGGGTCATTGTCGTTATGATGATGGTGACAACATTTGTGATGGTAACAATGGTGATAACGGCGATGAAAAGGGTGGTGAAAGTGACAAAGACGACAGAGGTGGTGGGGGTGATGATGGCGGCAGTAATGGCAATGGTGGTTGTGGTGGTGATTAGAGTTGTTAATATAAGTTAACTCGTCCCACCCCACCTTCAATTTGTTAAATACAGGGTGATGTCGGTTTGGTTCGCTACTGGCCGCTTTAATGACGAGTTGGCGAGTTGGCAGGTTGAGAGATTGGCCTCTCAAGTTGGCATATTAAAATAATAGTATTAATTATCTTGAATTAGAGTATTTGGTTAAGAAATGGTTAATATAATTAAGATATTTTAATATCTTATGTATCTAGAATTTTAATTAATTGAAGGGGAGAAAATGGAATTATTACAAAATTCAATTTGTAACCTGTTAAATAGGTAGTCATCAATCAATGAGTCATTGATCAACATTCAACAGTTAACATTCCTTGAGTCTTGCATATACCAAGAACAACAAAGTCCACCACACCCTTCACCATGGTCACCAGGAAAAAGACACACGTGTTAGCTAAGGACAAAAGTTGTATATTCAAGTATCTCCCCACCCAAATTGTTGTTTATATTCTTTTCAGTGTGGTAGCTCAACAACAAGAAACACTGTTTGCAAGCCATAACTAAACTTGGATAACATGAATAAAATTACAACTAAACTGTAGAGTTGTAAATTTTAGGTCAAACCTAGCTTTAAAATTTAACAAAATAAAAGTATAAATTTTATTAACCTGAGCTCTTAAGTCACTAAAATTAATATTGTTTTTATTATATATAAATGTATTTATTATATTTTAATTTTATGATAATATTAGTATAGGTTAAATCATTATTCCATTCCCCTATCTTTTACTAAAGTTTCATGTCAAACCTTTAACTTTTTTTAGTCAGTTAGGTCCCCATGTTTTAAAAATATTTCAATTAGATCCCCTTTATCTATTTTTTACGAAGTCGTAACCAAAATTTGATGTGTCATTAACTGTATTATGTCATTGGCATGGACCTTTTATCTAGCATCTTATGGTTCAATCTCCATATAATGCATTTTTTTCAATTTTTAATTTAACCTATCAACCAATGAACAATTGGCATGAGTAGTCGCATGTCAGCAAGGTCTACTCACCATGTCAACATTGTTTGACAATGGAGCAACTGTATCAACAACATTTGACATATGGAATAATCATGCCATCAATGTCAATGACACATCAGATTTCTATTGTTAATAGAGTTAGTAAAGATTGTTTGAGGAGGACCTAGCTAAAACATTTTTAAAACATATAAAGAATTTAACTAACCAAAAAAAATGGGGTTTAAATTAAAACTTTAAAAAGGGACTAGAATATTAAAATAAACCATTATTATATTTATTCTGATAAGAAAAAAATATCATTTTTGATTGTCTAACAAAACCCTAGAACCATTAATCAATATAGCATATACTAATTAGTTAAAAATAAATTTCCATTCAATGAGAAAACTAGCATCAATTAACACACTTCAACTAGCAATTTAGTTACTGTTAGTTGCACGATTATGGAAACATATGACAGCGTGTTGGAATTACATAAACCACAGTAAAAAGTTCAAACTAAACGGAAGAAAACTATTCCCCTACAAATAAAAAATGTAAATTTAATAGTTGTATGAGTCGTAGATCTTAGCTTTACAAAATTTAAATTTTTTAATTTAATTCTGAAATTACAAAAAGTTATTTATTTGAAGTTTTTTATATTTTGTATTACAAAGAATTAATTTTTAAAACAAGAGATTAAACCAAGATTTGAGGATTACATTGAGAATTTACTGAAAAAACACCATGTTACATGTACTAAATGACTTTTTTTTTTCATTGAGATGATATGATGTTCATCCAATGACCAACACCTTTTTTACATGAATAAGCTACACAGGTCCGGTCTTGAAATTTTATGGGTCCTGAACAAAATAATACATAAGGCCTTTAGTATATTATTTTTAAAAAAATTATTGAATAATCAAATCAATATTAACAAGGTCATTGTAAATTCTAAACACATAAATCAAATATATCGATCTATTGTAGAGAATAATAACAAGTCAGACAGTACTCCTACAGTCATATGCTTTCTTTCAAAAATCGTTCTTCCACCTGTACTGAAGCAAAAAAGACACAAATTATCATAAAAAATGGTTTCTTCTAGCATTTTTAGATGCAAAATCATTAATGAAAACATTAACATCAACACTCCCTAACATATCCTTTTCAATAGACGGGGTCAAACCGCCAAAGTAAAAAAAAAATAAAAATTATAGAGACAGAAGAAGAGGAAATGAAGAATAATAAAACAAGAAAATATAATTCTTTTAGTTATATATCTGTTATATTATAACATCGGTGTTGTCTGTTGGTATTACGTGTAGGCAAAATTCATATAAATTTACCATTAAACCATTTAGACTATAATAAAATTTATTGATTTTTTTTCACATAAGCTAAATATTATTTTTTTAAAACCCCTATTGACAATGGGCCCTGAGTCATTACCTTTACTACCAAGACCCAAGACCGGCCATGAACCTAAATAACCCTAATAAGAGATGACAATTGATTTGAGGATCATTTTCCCTCTGCCAAATCACAACGGATATGGTTGAGCAAAACAGGAATAACAATATCGGGAGAACTCAACTGTGGCAAGTGACCCTCTGTGGGCATGACCTCCACAATGGTTTTGCCACCAAGATTCTGCTGTAGAAATTCAGCAACAACAACGGGTGCAGCTAGGTCCTTTGTGCTCTGTATGATGTGGCATGGCACTGTGACATGGCCCAGAATGGGCCTCATGTCGAACTCAAATATGGTTTGGGCCAAACTCAGTGCTATGTCAGGCCTCATGTTGAATAAGGTTCGGCCGAATTCCTGCACTGCCACTGAATCCATATCGCCACCAATTACCAGAGGAGCAAACCCTGAACACCATGCTTTGTAATTTGATCGAATCCCATCGTATAGTTGACTCAGATCTTCCTCTTGAAACCCTCCAAAATATTCTGAATCATTCAGGAACCTGTATTTCCACAAAATTAACAAGAACCCATATAACATGAATATATCACAATTAATAGAAAAGGTTTTTTTTTTTCAGATCATAAAAGTTTCATTTATTAAACTATTTTTTTTACGACACCACTTCATACAAACTACCTGCTTTTAATAAGTAACTACACAAAATTAGAAGCATTTAATTTTATTACATTATTTACTATTTTACCCAAGAATTCAGTGTTTTTTTTAAATTTGTATGATTAATATAGGATAGTTGAGTTTAACTTTAAATGAGTATAAATTTGAAAACATAAAATTTTCTTTTATAAAATCAAAACAATAATGGTTTTCTTAAAATTATATACCCCAATAAGGAGAGACTTATAATATGAAATAGAAAAAGTATCTTTAAAATTAGACCTAACACTTATAAAGTGGTGAGGATAGTTCAAGCTAACTCAATGTCAAAGTGTGATTGAATTGATATAAAGAGTAAAATGATATCGAGCATCTAACAGTTTATGGTTCAACCAATTATGTCCAATTGGTCCAATCAATTTTGATAATCGGACATAAAATAGAAAAAATCAATTATGTCGATTATATTTTTCATGAGAAAAATATACGTTATGTTGCTTAAGGATTGACGTTGTGTCTATGGAGAGAAATTTCATTAATATGAGAATCTTATTGGAGGGTACTTTGTAAATATCCGTATAAGCATTTTTCTAGTATCAATATATGAACCAATGAGATCCAAGACCCAAATTACATAAATTTCTATTTATAAAAAAAGAAAAAAAGTTTTTCCTTTACAAAAGTTATATAAAAAATGATGAAGGATGAACGAGGACTAATAACTAATATATGCATAAATATAATAAATTTTTATTTAGTTTTATCATAAGTTTATTAAAATAAACTAAAACAAGTTACAAGAATTATAAAATATTTTCATGAAATCAAAAAAGTTTTGTTCCCCTCGATCGGGAGGGTGCCCCACATGACCCTTCTCACCTTTATTTTGGAGAACATAACGAAGATTCTGATTCCCTATTATCTCAGATTACAGTTATCTTTTCGACAGTTGGGCTTGGATCAAATGCCCCATTTTTATTTTACCATTGTATAAATGTAATCGAAGGAGTTCTTTGTAATTCAAATGATATTTTTGAGTATTGCCCTAATTCTTATAGAGTAATGCTCTAGAGTTTTGTGTCTTACATACTCAAAGTGAACATTTTGGTGCCCGCTGTGGAGCCCGGTGAAACGGTTCCCACAAAAATACAAAAGAGATTGGCTCCAAGGAAGACGACAATGGTAACTATACGTAGCAATCATAGCCACTACGAAGGTGGCAATCACCAGGGGAAACGTAAGGATAATAGGACAGGGATAACTAACTGCATGAGGTGTTGACCCTCGTTAAGAAATTACAATGTACAATGGAGGAATAACAAAAAGAGAATGAGGACTTATGTAACCATAGGTTGGAGGAGAGCGAGGCCTCCAATTACCACAACACCCAAACCACAGGACAAGGGGAAGACAAGCCTGAGCCTTTGGTTCCTTACACTACTTACTCGTTCATAGAAGAAATAATGGCAGCCCCAACACTAACGCACTACAAACCTCTAACGATGGAGAAATATGACGGAAGGGGTGACCAGAGGAGCACCTAACCATGTTCACCATCAACTTCTTGATCACCAGAGCATCTGACGCCCTACTCTGCAGGACGTTCCCCGTAACCCTAACCAAATCGGCCCTCTGTTGGTTCTCACACATTTCTATTAGGAGTGTATCATGCTTCATAGAGCTAACGTAAAAATTCCTAACCCAATTCACCTTTAGCTAATCAGTGCAGCAGACCTCGCACAACTTAGTTAATTTAAAGCAGGGTAGAGAGGAGATGCTCAAACAATTTATGGCTCACTTTAACGTACAGGCCATCCAAATCCGAGACCTAAGCTTAGAAGTAACCCTTTATGCCATCCAAACAGGGTTACACCTAGGCAAATTCTCTGATTCTTTAGCTAAGAAACCCCCTTTGAATATGGATGATTTCAGGCGATGGACGACTCGGTACATCAACATGGAGGAGCGCGAGTAAAGAACAAAAGAACATGATCTATCCTAACCCCAAGTACAACACATTCATCCCCCTAAACAGTAGGTGAGACAAAATCATGCATGAAATCTACAGTACTAGGATGCTCGAGCTTCCCTCATTCGAAGAATAGCCAAAAGGCTTAGATAAGACTAATTTCAACGAGTTCCATCAAACCTTCAGCTTTGACACGGAGTATTGCTAGTCGCTCAAAAACCAAATTGAGCATCAGTTATGTCAAGGGTACTTAGAAAAATTTATTGATCAGAAAGGAGAAACACTGCGAGAATCCAAGTGAAAGAGAGCACAAGAATCCCTCAGACGGGTGGGACTGCAACCGCGTGATCGCCCCCAATAAGAGTGCGAGTGTTCCCGATCCCGCAGATTAGACAAAGTGAGAGACGATGGAAAAATAATCATTCACACTATTGCCGGAGGCTTTCCTAGAAGCAAAACTAACATCTCACATAGGGCGGTTACGTACCTAACCTGGCTCTCTAACGTGGTTATGGTAAAAAAGGCAAGTGGAAAATGAAGGATGTGTGGGGATTTCACTGATCTCAATAAGGTATGTCCTAAAGATCCTTATCTTTTACCTAACATTAATTGTTTGGTAGATGGTATGTCGGGGTATCAGATGTTGAGTTTCATGGACGGATACTTGGGATACAACCAAATATGGATAAATCTGAAAAACGAAGAGAAAATCATTTTCATTACTGGAAGAGTAAATTACTGCTATCGAGTGATGTTTATCGGGTTAAAAAACATTATCGCCATTTACCAACGACTAGTAGACAAGATCTTTGCCAAGCAGATCGACAGAAACATGGAAGTATACGTGGAAGACATGGTTGTAAAGACTAAAGAAGCAGGAAATCACACCAAGGACATGTGCCTCGACCCTGATATTTGGGGTCCAAGGTAGAAAGTTCCTGGGACATATGCTGACTCACTGAGGCATAGAGGCCAACCCGTCAATGTCAATCCATCTTAGAATTATGGAGCCCCAAAACATCAAAGAAGTATAGCACCTTACCAAGATAATTGCGGTCCTCTCTAGCTTCCTCGCTAAGTTTATAGAAAAATCTATGCCCTTTTATGGGTCCTAAAGAAAACAAATACCTCCAAGTGGACCCAAGAATATGAATGAGCTTTCAAGGAGCTGAAAGTCTACTTGGCTTCACCCCCCATGTTAACCAAACCAACCCCGAAAGCAGAACTTATCATTTACCTATCAACTGGGGAAAATACCATCACCGTAGCCTTAGTACAAGAGGAAGGGCCTATTCAATGGCCAGTGTATTTCACGAGTAAAACTCTCCAAGGAACAAAGGCAAGATATTAGAGGGTAGCAAAATTTGCATACAGCCTAGTGGTGGCTGCTCAGGGAGAATGGTCATACGGATTATAGAACTCTCTGAGTATGGAATCAGGTACAAACCAAAGGGAGCCATTAAAGTATAGTTTTTGGAAGACTTTGTCATAGAGTTGGGGGGATGATAAGGAAGAGTATGATGCAGAGCATGCCCTATAGACCCTGTCAATAGATGGACCGTCGAATGAAAAAGGGAGTGAAACAGGAGTTATACTTGAATGACCTATGGGAATAGCCATAGAGGAGCATTGAGATTCTTATTCAAATCATGTAACAACCAGGAAGAGTATGAAGCACTCATAGCATAACTATGAATGGCGTTGAACCTGGGATCCCGATGCACACAAGTGAAAATCGACTCATAGTTGGTAACACAACAGGTGGAAAGGGCATACCAAGCCAAGGACCCGACCCTTGCAAAATATCTTTCTCGGGTCAAACAATTAATAGCAAAGTTTAAATTATTCAAGATAGTACATGTCCTAAGGACGAAAAACGAAAAAGAAGACTTACTTTCTGAACTAGCTAGCATCGAGAAAGAAGGAAACTTGAAGACTCTTTTCCAAGTCACTTTGATGGAACCCACCATTAAAGACAGAGCACATGAACGAAGTCACCATCGTACCCAGGGAAAACAAGTGGATAACCCCAGTAATAGACTTCCTAACTAAAGGGGACCTACCTTCTAATTCCTCAGAAGCCAAGAAAGTTACAAACATACTCAGCCAACTACACCCTCATTGAAGGTTAGCTAGAGTCCTTCGGGCAGGATACTTCTGGCCTACACTATGATCAGATTGTTTAGACTTTATTAGGAAATATGAATCCTACCAAAAGAATGCCAACCTATCTTAAACCTCTACACGAAATCTATCCCTTTAGCCTTTCAATACATGGGGTATGGATATCTTCAGACCGCCCCCTAGGGAAAGGACATGTAAAGTACCTTTTGGTGGCGATAGATCTTTTCATGAAGTGGATAAAAGTCGAGCCCCTCGCTACCATCTCAGCATCTAAAGTACAAAACTTTACATTGAAAAACATCATATGCAGACACGGGCTTTCGCACACCATTATTTTAGACAACAGGCGATAATTCACAGACAAGAACTTCATTAAGTTTTGTAGAAACCTGGGCATAAAAAGAAAATTTTTATCGGTAGAGTACCCTCAAACGAACAGTGGGCTGAAGCTACAAACAAGGTGATTCTGCATGAACTAAAATTCAGACTAGGACAAGCAAAAGGAAGAAGGGAAGAAGAGCTGTTTGGGGCCTTATGGGCCTACCAAACAACTCCTCACTCGACCACACAGGAGACCCCATTTTGACTCATATACAGAGCAGATGCCATGATCCCTGTAGAGCTCGAAGAACCCCCCTTCGAAGACTCTTATACAATGAAGATGAGAATGACGAAACAAGAAGAGAACACCTCGATCTCAGCTTGGGAGAACGAGACATAACTTACGTGGACATACAGGTCTCTAAACAAAAATCTGCCTAAAAGTGGAATACCATGCTTAAGCCACAGCCCTTTCAAAAGGGAGACTTAGTCTTACGAACGTCAAACAACAATAGGAGAGTAAAACAAGATGGAAATTTCGTAGCCATCTGGGAAGGCCTGTACCAGGTAAAAGAAGTAACTAACAAATGAGTATACCAACTAGAAGAATTGGAAGTATTCCTTGAACATGGAATGCCACAAAATTAAAGATGTATTACAGTTAATGTAACACATGTACTCTTTTTCCTATCTGGGAGGTTTTTAACAAGACCTACACAAAAATCAATAATATGAGAACCATTCAGCTCAATAATTTTTCTTCAAGATGGGATTACGTTAAGTCCTAAAACTCCAAGTAGAGTCTCACTCACCCAGAGGTAACGGCGATTTATTTTACGATTACGTTAAATCCTAAAACTCTAAGTATGGTCTCACTCGCTCAGAGGTAATGACAATTTCTTTCACGATTACGTTAAGTCCTAAAAATCTGAGTGGAGTCTCGCTCGCTTAGAGGTAACGACAATTTCTTTTACGATTACACGAAGTCCTAAAACTCTGAGTGAAGTCTCTAAAGAATGACTCAGTTTCACACTAAAGTCCAAGGAAATATTATCAAACAAAGAAGACATACAACCCATGATAATGCAATGACAAAAAACATATTTTTCATTATGAAATAAAGATTACATCAATGGAAGAAAGAAAAAAAATACAAGACAGAAAAGACAAAAGCTAAATGGTGGGAGCTTCAACCTCATTGCTAGGAGGGGAATTGAGGGGTCAGTGACAGTATCTTCCTCATCGGACTTTAGAGGATCCCTAACCTTCCCATCCACCATCACTTTGAAGGGGTCTGATCTCTGCCAAGAGATGGCCTGAAAAGGGTTCAGTGTTGATACCTGCACACGACAGATCTCGAACTCAGACACAAACTTCTTTATAACTTCCCCCCTCACCACTTTGATTTGCTCCTTCAATTCCAAACGCTCCTAACGATTCTTCAATTCAGCTTCTTGGAAATTTTATCGCTCGAAATCCAAGATCTGTTGCACCTCTTTCAGAGATGCATCAACCTCTATATTTTTCACAGCTAACTATTGGCAGGCCTCCTCTGCGCTCACCGGTTTCTTCTCAGAATTGGCCAATTCCTCCTTAGAATGAGCCAGCTTCACCTCGGCATCCTTCAACGACGCCTTGGCCTTTTCCAACGTGGCATCCTGAGCCTTCAGCCGCTCTTTTACCTCGACCATTTTATTCATAGCCTCCTTAAGTTTGGCACCAAAAGCATTTTTTCATTGGTCAGAGTGACCAAAGCCTGATCTCAGGCAACAATGTACAATCCAGATAAATCGAGGCCGCTCAGAGAGAGAACATTTCCATTGTCCTGCAGACGGCCACGGGTATTATATAACTATATATATCGCAAAGGCTTTTTCTAGTGACATGATGTAATTGTGAATTGTCCTGAGCTAAGATTGAGAAAGGAAATTAGATTGAGGGAAAGATAAAAAATAAAGTTTTCTTATGCTTGTTTAGAAAGAAAAAGAGGAAGGAAATAGAAAAAGAAAGTAGTTTGAATAAAAATTAATTTTCTTATCATATAAAAGAAAATGAAAAGAAATTTAGTGGAGTTTTTATTTAATAAATATTAATAAATTTATAAATATTTATTAAAATAAGTTAAAATAATTTTTATATAATAAGAAATGAATTAAATTTTCAATACAAATATTTTGTTTTCATCTACTTTATAAATTCATTTATTTAAACTAGAAATATTCATTTTCTCACTATTTTTTTATTTCTCTTCATTTAAATAACAAACTTTACTTTTATATTTAAAATTTATTATTTATTTTCATCTCATTCAAATAAAAAAGCTACATAAAATATTTATTTAGATTAATTTACCTTGGGGAGGCAGAGAGCAAGATGAGCTTAGTGAAGAGATGAGGGTGGGAAATGGAAGCGAGGAGACCGACCATAGCTGAAAGAGAGTGACCAACGAAGATGCAAGATGGGACTTGAAGCTCTTCCAAAATGGAAAGTAGGTCAAAGACAAAACCTTGAATTGTGGAGTATCGTTCAAAGTCGAAGTAGTCTGGGTTTGTGGTACCAGCACCCATGTTGTCATATAGAATCACACGGTAATCATCAACTAGATGCAGTACCAGGTGCTTCCACACCGATTGGTCAGTGCCAAAGCCATGCCCAAGTACCACTATTTGATTCCCTGTTCCCACTATTCTCACGTTGTGAGCCTCTTCCACTATCCCCATAATCTAACTTCTTTGGCTACGCTTTCCGTTCGCATTCTTATCATATGGATGCCTGTCCAATTTATTGTGGTTGACAATATACAGATAATGCTAAAGGCAAGTTGTATGATGAGGAGTGTGAAAGGCCACGTGACAAGAAGTTGTATAATGTAGGTGGGGCGTTTCTCATAATTAATTAGTTTTAGTTTTAAAGTGTGTTTGGTTTATAGTTGGGAAAACGGAGGTGAGTTGAAATAAAAAATTTAAAGGTTAATATTAATTTTTTACGTTGTTCGAGACAATTAAAACTCCGTTGACCCGTAGGATAAAAACTTATTTTTATTTAACGGAGAAAAACTCTGTTAGGGTAGTACCCCAAACATGCTCTTTAATAACTTCAGTATTCATTATTAAGTTTAAATAGTTAATTTTGGTAATTTTTTTATTAAGATATACACATCCTTACCTTTGATTGTAACATGTACAGTAATTCTTAGTATTTTTGTCCTAAAATATAAATAGGATCGGCTCACTTTATTTGTATTTTGCTTTTATTTTAAAAATAAAAAATGGGTATGAAAACATATATTTGATTCAGTAATAGAAAACATCTTCTTTGAAGATTAAAACAAAATACGGTGTATAAAATGAAAACAAAAATTAGTTAGGGCTTGTTTAATTCAGTTTAGTTTTTTAGTTTTTAAATATAGTTTTAAGATATAATTTTAAAGAATTGTTTTTAGATCAAGATAAAAAAAAACTTGTTTGATAAATCTATTTTTAACTTTTAAAAGAAAAAACTCATTTGATTATTATTTGATATGGGGATAGAAATACTAGAATCGATACTGAGATCAATCTTTTTCACGTATTATACTGGTCCATTAGGGATCCGGTGTTATATCTCTTAGTCCAGTGGGGAATAGAGAATCTTATAGTCAGTCCGCTGGCCAATACATTGGTCTATTGCATTGAAGAACGAAAAAGAGTATCACTTGCAAAGGTACTTCGAGACTCAAGTCAATGGTCAAATTATGTAACCCTTCATGACATTTTTAACACATAAGACTTTTGTGTTTTCTTCATTTATATTTTCTTTTACTGATAGTTTGATGTCTTAATTTTTGTTTTCTTTTTCTTCTTTATTCTATCTTTTTAGGGTCTTAAAAACTCCTTATACTACATTGTCGAGTGTGTTTACCCATGAATATGAAACTTGTCTTGATTCAAATTTATTTTCTTAAATTAATATTTTCATACCGGTAAGACCACAATAGTGAGATTAATTAACTATTCTAACAATAATTTTTTTTTACAAGACTTAAACTCAAGACCTTACTTAAAAGAAATGTAACATGTATCTTTTGAATCAATTAAAAAATTTTATTTCATGTTTAACTATTTAAATATTTAAACTTTTTATTTTCTTATTATATATATATATATATATATATATATATATATATATAAGATTATATCGATTGGTATAATTAGATGTACCAGCTTTTAAATAATCCAGTAGGCAAAGTTAGATATTTAAAAAGATGATACTAAACATTATAAGTATATCTATATCAAGTATAGATGTTGGACTTAAATCTTTAACCTGTAAACCAAACGTGCTTTGGTCTATTTTACGCCCTTACAAAATGGGTTTTTCCGTGGGTTTAATATGCGACATAGGAAATTTTGAATCATGCATGCTTTTACGGGTTGAATTGGAATTTTGAATAACTTGATGCTGAACTTTTGGCAGTCATGTCATGGCTTGTCTACGACTTAGAATGAAGGATACTCTAATTTATTTATATATTTTGGTCGAAGCTTCTCTAATTGTTTAGAAGCAGTATTTTTGAGTTCTCTAGGAGCTAGCCCTTTCCACATATACTATCAACGATTTATTGGAAATTCAGATTGTTAACTCTGAGGGAGACAATTTTTTGTTGCCAAACTTGAAGCTTCACAGGGGAGCAAGCCCATATGGCTCCGTCATACTCCTCGCGAATTAAAATTCTCTTCTTTACAATGACATGGTTGTTATTTTTTTATTTGGTCCATATAAAGACAAAATACATGTGGATATTTTAAGTTTTCTTTAGTCTTTTAAGTTTTCTTTATCAATTTAATCCTATAAGTTTTATATATTTTTTGATTTTGTCTTTTACATTTTATTTTTTTAATTTAGTCCTTTAAATTTTATGTATTTTATTTAGTTCTTTAAATTTTTTTAGTAAATTTAGTCTTTTAAGTTACAAATTTATCTCATAAGCATTAAGTAATGAGCATGATAGATATAACTCTCACTTATGCTTACCATTCCTTCTTCTCTTCCCACTCTCATTTCTTCCTTTTCTTTCTCCTCATCATCCATATCATTGTCCACCACCACCATTACCTCAAACTAGGAATTGCCAAAAATAATAATTGTATATAATGTCAATTTTAAATTCTAATAATAAAATTGTTTCTTGACTTTATGACAATTTAAGAAAATTTTAACTACTAGGTTGCACAAGATGCAACTAAGCATGTTTAGCAAGCAAAATCTAAAGATCCATGGTAGTTTTTTTTAAAAATCAAATAGTTATGATATATACATTGTATAACAATTACCAAATTTTCTCACAATTCAACATGGGTTTCCCACTCTCCTTATCCCCTGTTTGGTGTACCATTATAATTAGTCAACGAGGGTTTACTAAACAGAAGAAAAATATCTTACGGTCAAATAGAGTTTTGATTGTCTTGAACAACGTGAAGAATCAATATTAACTTTTAGATTTTTCTATTTTCATAACTTCATTTCCCCAACTGCACACCAAACAGACACTTAGTCCTATATGATGCTATGTTGTATAGGAATTTCTAAAATCACCGCTACACCAACCCACTACACAAACCTTTTTTCTCGGGTGAACATAGGTCCCTCCTTTAGGAACACCGTATGTTGTTTTAGGGGTTTCTTTTATTTTATTATTTCAAATTTGGATTAATCAATTTTATTTGTTGAGTTATTAGTTTTGGTAATTCCTAACTTTGAGGTTGTGAGAATGATGGTGGACAGTGATGAGATATGGTCTGGGAAAACTTAAAGCACTAAACTAGAAGAAATATGAAACTTAAAAAGCTAAATTGACTGAAACAAAACTTACGGGAAAAAATGAAACTTAAAGAACAAAAGTGATAGAAATAAACATGATGGACTAAATCAAAAAAATTATAAAACTTATAAGACTAAAATAATAGGAAAAAACTTAAAAAAACTTAACTAAAAAAATATGAAACATGTATTTTTTTCTAATATAAATATAATAGTAATATATCAAATATTACCTGTTCCCCCCAGGAAACAAGGATAGACCCCACCGTTGGTCTCATCTTCCGTAATCAGGGAAAAAGACCCCACCATAAATATTTGTTATGTTAGTGGCATCGTTTGTGAAGCCCACTTATTATCCTGTTGTATAAATAAGGCCATGGCCTAATGTTGTAGGCAAGTGACATACATTGAATAACAGGCTTTGAACATTTGGAATCCCAGTTATTTTCTGTGTGAACATTTTGGCGCCCACCGTGGGGCCCGGTAAAATGGATCCTATAACCACCATCTCAACGTGAAAACCCAGATTACAGGAGGGAAGACAATGGTAAACACTAGAAACACACGAAGGGGAGAAGATAGTAGGCAACAAGGGACTCCTCGGGAAGAAGAAGATCAGATGTTACGTCTCACTAACATGGTGGAGACATTGCAAAGAACGGTGGCTAACTTGCAGCAAGAGAACGCCGCACTCCGAGGGCAAAAGGAGAAAGAAAGGGAAGCCTTCAGCTATAACGGCGACCGATCCACCCACCATAGAACTGTGGAGCAACCCTCTCTCCAAACAGAAACCACAAAACTTAATGTTGAGCTGCCTTTCGCGGCACACCCATGGGTCGATTCAATAATGGAAGCCCCTACACCTGACAATTACAAGCCCCCGTTGATAGAAAAATATGATGGGATGGGCGATCCTGACGATCACTTGACCATTTATGTCAACACCATACTGGTAACTGGGGCCTCTGATTCCCTTTTTTGCCGAACGTTCCCCACCACCCTTTCCAAATCGGCACTTAGGTGGTTTTCCCACTTACCGCTGAAAAGCATCGCAAACTTTTCCGATTTAAGTAAAACGTTCCTCAATCAATTCTCCACCAGCAGGTCTGTACAACAGACGTCACATAGCCTAGTCAATTTACGACAACTTCCAAAAGAAACTTTGAAGCAATACATGGCCCGCTTCTTTGAACAAGCCATTCAAATCCGAGATCTTAGCCCGGAAGTTGCCCTACACGCTATCCAAACTGGATTACGCCCGGGTAAGTTTGCTGATTCCTTGACCAAAAAACCGTCATTGCACATGGACGATTTTAGGGCGAGGGCCTAACGCTACATCGCCGTTGATGAACGAGAAGCTGATAGGAACAAAAATCTTGATCGAGAACATTTTCCCGACCATAACACTCACCAAGATACCGATCGAGAGCGTTTTCCCGACCGAAACTTTCGCCGTGTGGAAATGAAGAAAAAGTCATCCAAGCCCGACCGAGACAAACGGATCGGCGTCTACACAACTCCCATTTACACAAGTTTCACCCCGTTGAATGATCGCCGAGACCTATCCTGTATGAAGTTTATAACACGGGACTCTTAACACTTCCACCCCCAGGGGAAGGACCCAAGGGATCAAACACCACTAGGTTCTGTGAATTCCATAGGACCCACGACCACGCCACTAAAGATTTTCGATCCCTACGGAATCAAATTGAACATCTCATACAACAAGGGCACTTGGGAAGATTTGTCGATCGGGAAAAGGATCACTCGGCCAAAGGAAAATCCTGAATGAGAGAAAGAGAACACCCCGACCAAGTAGAACTACATACTCGGAGATGGTCAAGAAATTCTTGATCTCGATCTCGCTCCAGGTCCCCGAGGCCGAGAGATGAAGAAAACACTCCCCGACGATTTATACACACTATTGCTGGGGGATTCCCGGGTTCTCGTCAACTTCACCGATCGGGCCAGGTAAACTTGTTACAGGAACACTCAGATTCAGAAGTCATCATCTTTGACAAGTCAGATTTCCCAAAAAATGGCCCGAATCGTGACGAACCCATGGTGGTCTCTATGGGGGTGGCCGACTGTATTGTTGAAAGAGTGCTCATAGACCAAGGAAGCTCGGCAGACATTTTACACTAGAAAGCATACAAGCAAATGGGGTTATCCACTCGGAATCTAGAAAGGTATGATGGTACACTCATTAGTTTTTCTGGTGATTCTGTGCAGGTCATGGGATGCATCGACCTTATAACCACCTTCGGGGGTAGAGAAAATAGTCGTGCTATAAAGGTCAAATTCTTGGTGGTAGACTTCCCCAGTTCCTACAGCGCACTACTCGGACGACCCTCATTAAACACCTTGGGAGCTATCGTCTCCACAATGAACCTCACTATGAAATTCCCGCTCGGGGATGGAAGAGTAGGGGTGGTTAGGGCCGACCCAGAAGTGGCACAAGAATGCTACCATGAAAGCCTCAAACCCAAATCCGCATTCATAATTGAAGATGACGTAGAAACCAACTTTGATCCTCGCGACGAACAGGAATATGAGAGGCCCCAACTAGTTGAATCCCTCAAGCTCATACAAATTGGAAAATCTCCAAACCAATTCAGAAGAATCAGCGTAATTCTTGAACCAGCCCTGGAGGAATCACTCGTTAATCTTTTACGAGAAAATTTCGACTTGTTCGCTTGGAGTCCAGCTGATATGCCATGTATCGATCCTGACATCATTTTCCATTCGCTAAATTTGGAGCCGGGAGCCAGACCAATATCCCAGAAACCAAGAAAAATGGGTCCTGATCGAAGACAAGCGGTCAAGGAGGAAACGAAAAAATTATTATCAGCTGGCTTTATCCGTGAAGTCAAATATCCTGCCTGGTTGTCGAATGTGGTAATGGTCAGAAAAACAAGCGGCAAATGGAGGATGTGCGTCGACTTCACAGATCTAAACAAGGTATGCCCTAAAGACCCTTACCCCTTACCTAACATTAATCGTCTGGTGGATGGTACCTCAGGTTACAGGATGTTGAGCTTCATGGACGGTTACTCGGGTTACAATCAAATCCGGATGCACCCAGAGGATGAAGAGAAAACCGCGTTTATCACCGGGGGAACAAATTATTGCTACCGAATGATGCCCTTCAGATTGAAAAATGCAAGAGCTACTTATCAGAGGCTGGTGGACAAAATATTTGCCAAACAAATTGGCAAAAATATGGAGGTCTACGTAGATGACATGGTAGTAAAGTCTAAACAAATCAATTCTCACATACAAGACTTGAATGAAACCTTCACCGAACTACGAAGGCACAACATGCGACTTAATCCCGAGAAATGTTCTTTCGGAGTTCAAGGGGGAAAATTCCTAGGCTATATGCTTACATACCGAGGCATTGAAGCAAACCTAGATCAATGCAGGGCCGTTCTTCAGATGCGAAGTCCCCGGAATGTCAAAGAAGTCCAACGCCTCACCGGGAGAATCGCAGCCCTCTCCCAATTCCTTTCTAAATTTGCAGAAAAATCCATGCCATTTTATAAAACGTTAAAGAAAACGGACTCGTTTGAATGGACTACCAACTGTGAGAAAGCCTTTCGAAACCTTAAAGCTTATCTGGTTTCCCACCAATCTTGACACGACTAGAAACAGGGTCAGAATTGATCCTCTATCTTTCCGTTGGAGCCAAAGCTTTCAGTTTAGTCCTAATCCAAGAAGAAGGCTCGGTTCAAAAGCCCATTTACTTCACCAGCAAAACGCTGCAGGGGGCGGAAGTACGTTATCAACGAGTAGAAAAATTCGCCTACAGCTTGGTAATAGCCGCGAGGCGTTTGCGCCCCTATTTCCACAGTCATCAAATAGTGGTCCGAACCACCAACCACTCAGAAAAATTCTTCAAAGACCGGAGCTTGCAGGACAAATGGTGGCATGGTCAGTAGAGTTGTCCGAATACGATATTCGATACGAACCCAGGGGACCCATGAAAGCTCAAATACTCGCAGACTTTATAGTCGAATTGGGAGAAGATAAAGAAGAATACGATGCCGAACATGGGTTATGGACCCTGTCAGTTGATGGTTCCTCTAATACAAAGGGCAGTGGTGTAGGAGTTGTGATAGATCCACCAACCGGGCTAACAGTTGAAGAATCCTTACGATTCCGATTTAAAGCCAGCAACAACCAAGCAGAATATGAAGCCCTCATTTCCGGGTTGAAGACAGCCATTGATTTAGGGGCTCGGTGCATCCAAGCAAAAACCGACTCCCAACTCGTTGCCAGACAAATCGAAGGGACCTACCAAACCAAAGATGTGACACTGGGAAAATATCTTTCCCGAGTAAACGACATGGTAGCGAATCTCAAACATTTCCGAATAGTCCATGTTCCCCGAGCAGCAAATGAAGCAGACATTCTCGCTAAGCTCGCTAGCACGGTTAAAGCAGGGAACCTAAAAACAATAGTCCAGGTGATCTTAGAGGAACCAACAATCCAAGAGAACCAGCAAACCCACCAGGTAAATGAAATTCATATTAAAACATCTTGGATGACTCCTATTATTGAATTTCTAACACCGGGAACCTGCCAAATGAACAACAAGAAGCCAAGAAATTACGGGTTCAGGCAGCCCACTACACCATGATAGATGGGCAACTATATAAAAGGGGTTTCACAGTACCCTTCCTCAAATGTCTGGATGAAGAACAGGACGACTATGTCATGCGAGAGTTACACTCGGGAATTTGTGGGCTCCATGGAGGAGTCCGACCTTTGGCAGCCCGCGTCCTTCGAGCAGGATACTTCTGGCCCACCCTACGCTCCGACTGCTACGACCTAGTCAAGAAGTGTGACCCGTGTCAACGAAACGCCCACCGAAACCATAGCCACCTGGAACCACTACACGGAATCCTTTCCCCATGGCCATTTAACACATGGGGAATGGACATTCTAGGCCCTTTTCCCCCGGGAAAAGGACAAATAAAGTTCCTCCTCGTGGCCATAGATTTCTTCACAAATGGATTGAAGTCGAAGCTCTAGCCACCATCACAGTAGCTAAAGTACAGTCCTTTACATGGAGAAACATCATCTGTCGACACGGACTTCCCCACACTATCATATCCGATAATGGTCGGCAATTCACAGATAAACACTTTGTTGAATTCTGTGAGAATCTTGGCATCAAAAGGAAGTTCTCTTCGGTGGAACATCCCCAAACAAATGGACAGGCAGAAGCAACAAATAAGGTTATACTTCAATAGCTCAAGAAATGACTCGGACAGGAAAAAGGACGTTAGGCAAAAGAATTGCATGGAATTCTGTGGGCATACCATACAACCCCGCATTCTTCAACTCATGAGACACCTTTCCGACTCACCTATGGAGCTGATGCCATGATACCCGTGGAATTAGGGGAACCCACACTCCAACGATTGATCTATGACGAGGTTTCAAATGATGACAAGTGACGTGAAGATTTAGACCTTGGTGTAACACCCTCTGTTACATCTCAATAATTTCTAAAAAATTCATGAAATTTTTTTTTTTAAATATAATCGCTAAAAGAAACTATCAGAGTAAAATTATATACAATATTTCTGAAATACCTCATGTATTATCATTAAAATTTATAAAGTAATTTTACATTCATCCAAATAAAATAGATATTAAACATTATTAGAAAGAGAGGAAACTTCATGGCCCAAGAGCAGTTGCCTAGTGACATTATTTATTCATTGGACCACGGTATTCATACCGAGCTCCCTTTCTAGAACGTGCTATATATACTGTCAATGTTCTTTGATCCTTCCATCTGTACGAACCATTAATTTAAAACATATAAAACAAAAACATAGAGAAAGGAGTGAGAAACAGAATATAATATTCCCAAATGGGACATAAGTAATAAAGGGTTTTCACAAACTAGTATAATAATATCAATCACAATCACATACACAATCAATTTATGAATGTATGAATGATATGCCATATCTTCATCATAACTTACCTATATATGTGGGCCCCTTAAATTTTAATTTGCACTGGGCCAACCAGAAGTTTACACTGTTCTATAATTCCGGATAATAATATGATGAACAGCTCAACTGACATGGAAATACTTAGAGACTAGTCAGATTGAAAAGGTTTTTATTGTGAAAGTACCCGACACTAGGGAGCTATCCCAGGTCCCCTGAAGCACCCTTTCACACCCTCTCATCCCAAGGCTCACAATTAAGCCTCCTCTAATGTATCCTCGGTTTCTATAATCCGTCCCCAGACAACATCATTTTGTTTCTCTTTGATGATTCATGATGCATGAACTACTCGCGTATTTAGTTGGTTAAGGCTTTTAGAAACTCAATTATATTATCAGGGCCTACGAATCACGACATAGCCACCCCAGTAAACTGTACTTTTTCAACTTCTCAAATACGCACATAGAATTTTGGTACAATTCCTTTTCAAATCACAAATCAAATCTCCTTATAAATTTGAGTTTCAAAGCCTTAAATATATTTCATAACCTTCTTTAGAAAGTTTATAGGTCAATTCAAAATCAATTTCTAAAAACTCGAATTCAGAATTATCAATCTTTAAAACCTTAGTACTTGAAAATTTTGTATAATATTTTTATACATTTAAATAATATGTATATATATATATATTAAAATATTAGTAAAAATTTATTTTTATAAAATAATTTCTCTTTCTTTTTCTTTTTGATAAACTAACTAACAAATCTAAATTTTAGTAAAGATATATACATATATATTAAAGATATAAAGAGATTTCTAAAAACTTATGTAGTTTTATTGAAATCTAACGAATTTCTTAAAAGTAATTTAAATAAAGATGAATAAGTAAATAAAGAAGTAGGAGATAAGTAAATTCTTACTGAATTTTAGCTTTCTGTCATGCTTGCTATATGCTCAAACCCCAAAGTACAAGATTATCAATCATCATCAAACATTGTCAATCACAATCAAACATCATAAAACATAAATAAATATTAACAATCATAAATCAAATCAAATAATTAAGCATCAGTTATAAATATGATAATTTAAAATTCAATGATTATTTAAATTAATAAAGTTGGTTTTAAGTTCTATGGTCAATTCCTCGCACAGGTCTATGTAAATCCAAGATAGTCCAATCCTTGCATAGGTCTAGTTCAGTCCATATATGTCATAATAGTCCAAGTCCTTGCATAGGTTCAGTCAAGTTCATAATAGTTCAAGTCCTTGCATAGATTCAATCCAGCCCGCATAGGTCATAATAGTTCAAGTTCTTAAGTAAATATTTCAGATATTAAGTTACACAAGATGTTTAATTTATTAATAACAATTATTATAAATTTTAAGTTAAAAGTTATTATTTTAAAATAATAATACTGTTATGTTTAAAAGGAGTAAGAGACTCCTCCCAATATTCTTATGTATTTTTATATTATATCCTTATCTCATCCCCCCTTACCTTGATTTGCTACCAAAAGTGAATTCGTTCTGCGCCTCCAAGTTCTAACAAAATATTAATACTAATTTATTTCAGTATGAGTATAAGATGAAAATTAAGATTACTATCAGAATGATAAATATGCATAGTAATAGTAAATAGTAATGGTAAATAGAAAATCATCAATAGTAACGGTAAATAGTAATTTTTGAATAGTAATAGTAACACAACTAAAAAAACCCCAAACAGCTACCTCAAATTAGCGACCACCACCTGCCGTCGCTAAATAGCGACCGTGTTAGCGACCGCCTGATGCCAAAAGGGACCGAAAAGGTATTGGCGACTAAATTAGCGACCACGTATAATACGTGGTCGCTAATCCTTGTCACCACCGTCGCTAGAAGGGTCGCTATATTTTAACTCCACCATTTTTTCTTTCCCGCCCCGGTTTTCAGTTGGCGGCAAAAAGTTGCGACGGTGAACTACCGTCGCTAATGTTCCCTCCAACTAAAGCGACGGTCAGTCCCCGTCGCTATGGTTTGTAATAGTGACGGAGGTACAATACCGTCGCTAATATTTTCACCTAGGCTCCAGCTATTTTTTCTGTTGAAGTTAGTGACGGGTAGTGACGGTTGGGCGATACCGTCACAATGTTTAGGAGATTAGTGACGGAGTTATCCAACCGTCGCTAAATTTTAGGAGATTAGTGACGGTTGGGCGATACCGTCGCTAATTATGAAGAGGTTAGTGACGGTACGGTCTACCGTCGCTATGTTTTCGTCTTCCCTCCACTTAATTGAAAAATAATGGAAGGTAGTGACGGGGGTGTGTAACCGTCGCTACGATTCAGTATATTAGTGACGGACCCTTCCTCCCGTCGCTATGTATTTCACTTCCCTCCAATTTTTCCTTTTAATGATTGAAGTTAGTGACGGTGGGTTGAGGCCGTCGCTACGGTTCAGGGGATTAGGGACGGAGTTGGTTTACCGTCGCTAAGTGTTTAAAGATAGTGACGTCTGCAGCGATGGCGTTAGTGCCGTCGCTAACGTTTAATGTTACTCGACAGCAGCCCCTTTCCCTCTCAGTTGCCCTAACTTTCCCCCCTCTCACCCTAACCTCTCCTTTCAGCTCTCCCTCCCTCTCCTCACCTCCGTTCACCTCCTCCCTCCCTCCGTTCAGCTCTCCCTCCCTCTCCTCACCTCCGTCTTCTCGCTCCCTCCTCTCCTCACCTCCGTTCACCCCCTCCCTCCCTCCGTTTACCTCTCCCTCCCTCTCCTCACCTCCGTCTTCCCCCTCCCTGTCTCCGTTCACCTCTCCCTTCCTCTCCTCCACCTCCACCAAACTTCCACCTGCACCGAAGCTCCACCTCCACTGAAGCTACTCCTCCACCGCCTCCGTGAGCCCCTCTCACAAAGCCTTCGTGGAAGCTCCACCTCCACCGCCTCCGCCTCCGTCAGCCCCTCTCACAAACTGGTTAGTGAGCCCCTCATCCTTGTAGTTCAGTGGATATAATTTAAAATTTGCTTCTTTAGCTTTTTGGAAAGTTAGTCTTTACTTTGGGTGGATTTTTTCTTCTTTGCTTGTGTTTGAATTTTAGTTTTAGGGCATTTTTTGTATCCTTACATCTGTGTTTACCATAGTTGCTTATGTTTGAATTTTAGATTCAGAATGATTGTGTAGAAAGTATGATGATAATTTTATTTTTTCATAAACGCAAGCATGAGAAGACCCAAGTCCTGCATACGAATTTGCTTGCCAAAGAACAAAGATGTACAGAACCAATCAAGAAACTACCACATGCACATCTCCATTAAATTTGCTTGTGCTTAAAATTGATATGTAACATGAACATCAGTTCACTTTGAATATTACCTTGCACAGCTAGCAAAACAAACACACTACATAAGATTTCATCCTAGTTAAAATGAAAAATAGGATTCTAGTGAACATGAATTTACCTTTGAATAGCTCTTCTACGCTGAATATTGATATGTAATGTGAACTTCAATTCACTTTGAGAATCATTTAAGACAACTAGCAAAACAAACACACTGCATAAGATTTTTCTTTTTAGTAAAAATGAAACACAGGATTCAGTAAACATTAAAACTAAGATGATAGTTTTTATAAAACATAGGAAAATCATATTTCCTTGTTTTCATTGTTTCTTGCAGCAACTTTTGTGAAAATAAAAAAACAATATGATAATTTTATAATTAAAACTAAGATGACAGTTTTGTAATTAAAAGTAAAACCAGAAAAAAGATGAATATTCCAAATTTACCTTTTTCTGGATCTTCTTTGCCGAATAAAGAAGAATATTCCAGAAAAAAGAAGGGCTGATGCTGCTATGATCAAGGAAACAAACAGTTTCTTGGGCCGTTTTTTGTTGTCCTTTCCCCCTCCAATGGCTTCCTCTGTATATTCCTTTTGCTCCTCTAATACTTGAGACTCTTCTTTGCTCGCTTCATCTCCTTTCCCGTAGGCTTTTTCTTCTTTAATTTCGTGTATTGCATGACTTTCTGCTAGATCATTGTTTCTGCATTGTTGAACGGCAGGGTACTGTGGTTGTTGAGGCTCTTGCTGTTCAACTTCTTGGTCTGTTTCACCTTTGGTTGATTCTCGACCATCTATTTTAGAGTCCTTTGAATCTTCAGATTGTTTACTTCCAACTCCATTTTTTTGTTCAAATTGTTGAGTGGATGATGAGCCTGATAACTTCAATGGTTCATCCAATTCATCCGCTGCTTCTTGTGATGTTGTAGTAGTTTCTTCTATGGAATGAATGGATTCTTTTCCCTCTTGCGTTTGCACTAAACTCTCTGCCTTTGAACCATTACCTTTTATGCTAAATTTCTCCAATTCAGAAGGCTCTTTGCACAATATTTCAGAAGATGGAGATGGCACTTGATTTACTTGTGCAGGTTTCTCTTCTTTTGAAGTGGTTACTTCTAGTGCATGAATTGACCTTTCCCTCTCCTTTTCTTGCTGTACTTCCTCTATCCGTGGAATATTGTAGTCCTTGCTTGGCCATGATAACTCATGAGGTTCTTTTCTTTGGATTTCCAAAGGCATCGGTGCGGCTTCTTTTGATTCTCTTTCATGTTCCCTGTCTGGACTTTCATGCATCTTTTCTGCAGTTATTTCCTTCATTTTAATCTTGTTATCTTCAATTATATTAAATCGTAAAGAATTAGCATGCTGAAACATGAAATAATTTTAAAAAATGAGTTTGCACATGGAAACTACTAATAGACTCAAGAAAAGAAAGAGTAAGCGTAGAACTGGCTACTACTACTAATTACTAATAGTATTAACATGCATTCAATTTCATCAAGTATCAATTCTAAGATTAAATTAATATAAGGTTCATCACTAAAAAATATATAACCATATTATGAACAAGCATTTATATATATATATATATATATATATATATATATATTCTCTACACTCACGTTTCCAAAACAAGATGAGAAATGCATAATTAATGTTGAGTAAACCTCCTACTCAATGCCCATATACTGATTTTTATCTAAAATTGTTTCAAAGCAACATATATCTAATTCAGTTCCAATCCAGCCAAAATATTGATTATTATCATTTTACATCAAAATGCATATTAAGAACTTAACCAAAATATATATTATATAAACAAAGAAAATTCAAGTTGATCAATATAATAATGCAATATTGTCAACCCAAGAACCCATTAAAATCGCATTTAACTTCGCTTCGTCCATAACAAATTTCACTCATAATCACGAAATGTGGACAAAATAGTAAGAGTAATACCCTTATTTCTCTTTCTCATCACCTAAAAATATACAAACCCCGTAGATATGTGTCATTATTTGATCACGCGTGGTTTGTTATACAGAGTAACACAGATGGGTTACAGATGTCATTATTTGATCCTTGCTACTTGTAACTTTTTAACGACTTCTTGGTTTGTCATACAGAGTAACACAGATCACGCGTGGTCTCTGATCGTCTCTCTTCAGCTCCGTATTCATCACCGACTTTTTTCGCTAGGTAATCCCCTAACACTGACTTTCTCGATATATGTATGCATGTCAATTGTTGTTTGTTAGTAGAGAGATTAGGAACTGGTTTTGATGTGTTTATAATGAGTTTTATGCATGTGTAATGTTGTTTGTTAGTGGAGAGCAGAGCTCATTAGGCATTGGTTTTGTGTGCTGATAACATGATTGTTTATGCATGTGTAATGTTGTGTGTTAGTGGAGAGCAGAGCTTATTAGGCATTGGTTTTGTGTGCTGATAACATGATTCTTTATGCATGTGTAATGTTGTTTGTTAGTGGAGAGCAGAGCTCATTAGGCTTTGGTTTTATGTACTGATAACCTTGTCTCTCGATCGTGTTCATAACTCTGAATATTATATACAATACGTATGGTATGTATATTTATCATTTCTGGAAAGTTTTCTGTATGTAACAGGTCGTTCATAAATTTGGGAAATGTCCAGTTTACAGGGGAGACTCTGCCAAAATTTTGACAGGCTCCCTTTCTTAGGAAACTTAAAAAATGAAACGTTTGGTTTAATAATGTAGAGTTTAGTCGTGTGTGTACCCATTAGATTCCCGTTCAAGTTTCAAAACAACCGGCAAATGTACCGTGTTGTGTTGGATCTTAAATTGTCCCAGTTGGACAGTTTGGTATGAATTTGTAACCAGTAGGGTGTAACCCATCAATGTTGTATATAGTCTATCTTAAGACGTTGAATGTTCATATGAAATTTCGGTTATGGTGTTTCGTATTGTCCCCAGGGTGCATGTCTGCGTGTGGTGTTTCATACCGTACGTATCTCTGTGTACTCGGGGACTAATGCGAAATGCTGCCGAAATTTCATATGAACATCAACGACACAAGATAGACCACATACAACATCGATGGGTTATAGATGGTTGCATATTCATCCCGAATGGGATAGGGCCACACCTATTTGCAACATCAAAGAGATAGAGAGTGATTCACAACCGTTAGTGAAATAAAATTACAATAATTTAAAGTAACAGAAATCGTGCTTGTTAGATATTGTAAATGGAGGTACCGGCAAATCGGCGATGGATGTACAACCGACTAGATGGCAATCGGCGAGTGACTGAGGACTTTATGATGGGGCTATTGGAGTTCATTCCGTTCGCTACGGCAAACACGCCTGGATTTGAAGTGACTCAGAAGATTCGTTGCCCGTGCTCAAGGTGCAAATGCATGAGTTTTGAATACGCGGATGATGTCATGTGCCACCTAACTGAGAAAGGGTTCATGGAAACATACCACTGCTGGTACAACCATGGTGAGCAGTTACCGCGTAGACCATCAGACGTACCCGTGCAACAGTCTTACTACGAGGTTGGAGGAAACAGGGATACGTACAACAACATAGAACAAATGGTGATGGATCATGTTGGACCCTCCATCGGGCGTATGCTGGAACATAATGACCAAGCAGGTCATGGAGACTCTGACAATGTAGAGGAGGATCCTAATCCGGAGGTGAAGAGATTTTATGATTTGTTGGCGGCGGCTCAGACTCCATTGTGGGACGGGTGCAACAGTCACACTGAGTTGTCCGCCTCCCTAGCTGCTTTAAGCCTAAAGGCAGATTATAATCTTTCTGGAGGTTGTTTTGATAGGATGGTCAATCTGATGGGTTCCACCATGCCTAGTAATCACAGAATGCCAGCAAACCTGTACCGTGCTAAGAAACAAGTGGAAAACTTGGGGTTGGGTTGTGTGAAGATAGAGTGTTGTGTTGGTGGATGTATGCTGTTCAGAAATGAGTTTGCAGACGAGAGTGTCACAAAATGTCTGCATTGTAATGAGGAACGCTACAAGACCGTTAAAAGGAGAGGGAAGGTAACCCGGACGGCCAGGAAGAAAATGTGGTACTTCCCTATAACACCGCGTCTTCAACGCCTGTATGCCTCATTGTCCACGGCAAAACACATGCGTTGGCATGCTCTGAACCGAACACAAGAGGGGTTTCTTTGCCATCCTTCCGACGGGAAAGCATGGAAGTGTTTGGATGAGCTATATCCAGACTTTTCTGGCGAGCCGCGAAATGTAAGACTTGGCTTATGTACTGATGGGTTTAACCCTTTCGGTCAATACGGAAGGGCTTACTCTTGTTGGCCAGTCATCCTGACCCCATACAATCTGCCGCCTGATATGTGTATGAAGAGGGAGGTCATGTTTCTATCTATACTGGTTCCAGGACCCAAAAATCCAAAGGCGAACATAGACGTGTTTTTGCAACCGTTGGTTGAAGAGTTATCACAGTTATGGGATGTCGGGGTAATGACATACGATGTGTCTTTGAAGAACAACTTTATGATGCGTGCTGTTTTGATGTGGACTATTAACGACTTCCCGGCCTATGGTATGCTTTCTGGATGGTCCACGTCTGGGAAGCTTGCTTGCGCTGTATGCATGGAACATACCGGGGGGGAATCACTCCCTGTTAGTGGCAAGACAAGTTTCTTTGACTGTCATAGAAAGTTTCTACCGTTGGATCACCCGTTTAGGAGGAACAAAACCGCTTTTAAGAAGAACAAGGTTGTTAATGAACCTCCACCCCGTAGGTTATCTGGTGCACGGGTTTGGCAGAGGGTCGAAGAGTATCCTTACATCTGGGACAAGAGTGTTAAGGAGTTTGCGGGTTACGGTAAGGAACACCACTGGGTGAAGCAGAGTGTGTTGTGGGATTTGCCATATTGGAAATACTTGTTGTTAAGACACAACATTGATGTCATGCACACTGAACGTAATGTTTTCATGAATATTTTTGACACTGTTATGGACATCAAAGGGAGAATAAAGGACAACGAGAAGAGTCGTCTAGACCTTCCGATTTGGTGTTCTAGGAAGGAGTTGGAGTTAAGGGATGCGGGACGTGGAAGAATGTTTAAACCCCATGCAAAGTATGCTTTAACTAGACCACAACAGATTGCTGTGTGTATTTGGATGAATGGGTTGACCCTGCCTGACGGATTCGCTTCTAACTTGAGTAGATGTGTCGACGTGAAGGAGGGCAGGGTGTTTGGCATAAAAAGTCATGATTGCCATGTGTTTATGCAACAACTACTCCCGTACGCGTTTCATGCCTTACCGAAGCCTATTTGGAAACCGTTAGTGGAGTTGAGTCACTTCTTTAAGGAGTTGACGGCTACTTCGTTGAGTGTGGAGAAACTTGTGAAGATGGAAGAAACTATCCCGGTATTGATTTGTAAGTTGGAGCAGATTTTCCCACCAAGTTTTTTTGACTCCATGGAGCATTTGCCTATCCATCTACCGTACGAGGCCTTGGTTGGTGGCCCAGTGCAGTATCGTTGGATGTATCCATTCGAAAGGTGAATGCTTGTTGAACTCTTTAATTTACTTGCAAATCGTGCTTATAATAGTATTTTCTAACTTAACACCATCTTGTTAATGATGTTGAAGATTCTTACGCTCTTTAAAAGATAAAGTGTCGAACAAAGCCTGCGTTGAAGCTTCAATTTGTGAGGCATACTTAGTCGAAGAAATGACAACCTTTGCTTCTTTCTATTTTCCAACGGAGATAGAAACTAGAATGAGTAGAATTCCCCGCAATCTTGGGGTAGCCAGCCGTACAGGGTTTGATGAACAAACGTCGATTTTCAACTATCCTGGTCACCCGGGGGGCAGGCTCACAAAATGTTACATTGATGAGAAAGATCGAAAGGCGGCTCACTTGTACATTCTTCTCAATTGCCCAGAAGTGGAACCCTTTATTGAGTAAGTCATAGAAGTTATATTATACATTCTTAACGTAGCTTTTATATTAAACTTATTTGTTTCTTTCAATAGCTTATACACAGATATGCTAAAACTTAAGCAAAATGATTTAACTGATGACCAAATTCATAGTAAGGTGTCACCCAAGTTCGTTGGTTGGTTCGCGCAACATGTAAGACCCGTATACCAAGTGTTTTTAAGCCTATTTGCTTCTAACTCCCGTCAATATGGTAACAATGACCTACTTCTTATGTTGTACATAGATACAAGACCCTAACAACCATATTGAAGATTCTTTACTCCAAGCCCTTTCTTGGGGGCCGGTGAAGACTGTTAAAAAATGGCCTATTTACTACGTAAATGGCTACAAGTTTAATATTCTTCAATGGAGTGAAGGGATGCGCACCCATAACTACGGGGTTTGTGTTAAAGGCACCGCCGGTCAGTTGGAAGAAGACTTTTATGGAGTGCTGACGAAGATTGTTGAAGTTTCATTCTCTGGACGACTAAGAAGAGATATTGTTCTATTCAAATGTGATTGGTTCGACAACACAATCGGTGTTGGAACAAAGGTTGACAACAACTACGGCTTAGTTGAGGTCAAGAAGAATGGTAGATATAAAGGGTTTGATCCCTTCATTTTTGCCCAACAAGCTGAGCAGGTTTATTACACCGACTTCCCGGGAGGACATCGGGACTGGTATGCAGTAATCAAGGCCAAGGCCCGAAGTCAGATCACTGACAATGTCTCCGAGGAGGTCGATGACGCTTATCAGCTTGCACCACACGAGCTCAACGATGCCAATTTGTTGTTCAACATTGATCCAGTCATAATGGATGAGACACTCGCCACTACGGGGGGTGAACACATTGACAAAGACCTTGTCTCTCGATCAAAACGGTCTAGGGCTGATTTGGATACTGATGAACTTGTTCAAACAGATAACCACAGTGACACTGAAACTGAGGGGGAATTTGAAACTGAAACAGACACAGAGTATGTAGTTGTTAAACATATATACATAGGTTTATATATATCCTGAGACTAACCTTTCTTTTCATGATTTTATCCACAGATGACGGGACGTCGACTGCCCTTCAGTAGGGGTGGTGGGTCCAGGACCCCGGCTTCCCGTCTGGGGACTCCTACCCCAGGGCAGGAGACCACTCCATCACCACCACAGCGGACCACTCCATCACCACTACAGCAGACCACTCCATCACCACCACCACAGCAGACCACCCCATCACCCCCACAGCTGACCACCCCAGAGCAGACTCCTGGAGTTGGTGGCTTGGAGGACCATGGCCATCAGGCGACCCCACCTCCGGCATCCCCTCTGCCCATGTTGGTACCCGTGCCGGCCAGAGACGAGTAAGTGACTAAATTTCATATACTTTTATGTTATTTGTATGATACTTTATATTAGGGTTTACTGGAAAGACTTGTTGGTTTATTGGATGTTACTTTAATTAGTACTTGTATAGATTGAATTGTATTGGGCACTCTTCTGTTTGTAACAGGGTAACTATTTATACTTGGAAATGTTACATTTACAGGGGAGACTCTGCTGAAATTTTGGGTGTCTCCCTAGATTGTGTGTTGTTTTACTCCTAACATAATTGTTGTCATTACAGCTTTGTTGACAGTAGTCGCACTACCAAAGCGATTACTAAGGTTTTTAAGTCCCAGTGGGATGGTCCATATATATCTTGGACAGATACTGGGAAGGTTGTGCAAGATAGGTGGTTTGACACCTTCTCGGTAAGTTCCTAGCTCATTTATTGTGACTTGATTTGTAAAATAGACCTGTTATTAATTTTGATTTCTCAATTCATTTTACAGCGTGATTACCAGTGGGCGGAGGGTATGATTGATGAGATTAGGAAGGTCTTTGCCACAAAGACCTCCAAAATCATCAAGAGTACCCTTTGGAAGGTGAGGGACAAGGGTGAGCGCCCTCGTTGGATCCCGGAGGACCATTGGGACGGGATGGTCCAGAAGTGGGGCGGGGTCCCATTCCAGCAGGCGAGTGCTCGGAATAGGGCCAACAGAGCCGCCGATGCTGCAGCCTCGATTTACACTGGGGGTAGCATTTCAACCCTCAAGCACAAGAAAAGATTTGTAAGTATATTTATGTTAAACATTTCTATTATGATTCGTCTTACATGTTTACAAATAATAATCTCAATGTTTTTTGTCCACCACAGGAGCAGAGGGAGCACCGGGAGCCTTCTTTGTTTGAGGTCATGCAAATGACCAAGAAGAACAAAGCCGGTGCATGGGTAAACCAGAAGACTACGGAGCTAGCGGTATTTACTTTTAACTGACACATGCTTATAATTTACAAATCAGCTTACTAATCCTATCGTTGTTTTTGAATTTACAGGAGGCGTATCAGGCCAGGAGGGCCGAGAAGGAGGCGGACCTGGTGGCTTCCACTCCTGAAGGGGAGGTTCCTCCCACCCTATCTTGTTCTGACGACAAGCCATCTATATGGAGGCTGTTGGCGGTGTGAACAAGAAAGGGAGGGTGTTTGGATTGGGTGGCGTCGGCACGCAGCTGGCGAAAAAGGGGAAGACCCCTTCCTCTTCGTCTTCCTCTGGTCTTCCGACTGAGGTCGTTCAGGTAATTCAAAACCTGAACGATGAGCTACAGGAGGAGCGACGTCAGAGGCAGTTGCTGTTGGAGCGGCACGAGGCGGACCGACAGAAGGCCGAGGCGGACCGACAGCGGGCCGAGGAGCAGCACGCCGAGACTCGTCGGCAACTTGCTCAGCAGCAGGAGCTACTGATGCAGTTGATGGCGAGGCTACCTCCCCCCACTTCCCAGGCGCCCCCACCACCACCCCAGGATCCCCCACCACCTTGATTGTAGTTCTTTTATTTATACACATTGTATATTTGATTTTTAGTTATGTTATATTTTCATTCAGTATTTATTTTGTCATTCTTTATTTATTATGTCAATATTTATTGGTAATTACATTCAAATCACAAAGCCTTATTCTACCTATCATTAATAATTCAACCTATTTGATAAATTAATTTAATCTATTATTTTGTTTTTAATAATAATTTATTACTTTAAAAAAATTATTTTAATTTAATTATAAAATTTTATCAGCCAATACAAAATACAAAATATTAAGATATTTTTAAAGTTAAATTAACAAAACCCGTCAATATTGAATCAATTTTAAAAAAATTTAAAAATTCCCGTTAGCGACGGTTTACGTCCGTCGCTGACTTATTAACACTAGCGACGGACGTTGTGGTCGCTACCTGACAACCACTAGCGACGGACGTCGGCGTCGCTACATCGTAACCACTAGCGACGGATATTGTGGTCGCTACATCACAATCACTAGCGACGGAATGCCTTGGTCGCTGTATCACTACCTATAGCGACGGCATACGGTGGTCGCTGGTGGCTGTTAGTAGCGACGGGGTCTCGAGGTCGCTGTATGGCAACACTTAGCGACGACTGGAGTTATTGGGGCAGAGACGATTTTAGCGACGGCCTTACGCCGTCAATATGGTAGCGACGGCAAGTATGTGGTCGCTGATGTGTTTTCGACGAGGGTTTTAGCGACGTTCTCTTTCCCGTCTGCGATGCCGTCGCTAATTGTTTTAGCGACGGGAATTCCATTGATTAGCGACCAATTCCTTCCGTCGCTAACAGTTGTTTTTTTAGTGGTGTAAATAGTAAATTGTGAATAGTAAATTTTGAATAGTAGTGGTAAATGGTAAATCATGAACAATAACAGTAAATAGTAAATTTTGAATAGTAACAGTAAATAGTAAATTTTAAATAGTAATGGTAAATAGTGAATTTTGAATAGTAACGGTAAATAGTAAATTTTGAATAGTAACAGCAACTAATAAATTTTGAATAATAACGGTAAATGATAAATTTAAATAATAACAGTAAATGGTAAATTATGAATAGTGACAATAAATAATAAATTTTGAATAGTAACAGTAAATAGTAAAAATAATACAGTGGTAATTTATTTTTACTATAGTAACTTATTCATAATAGTACTAGTATATTAATGGTTTAAGAGTGCTAAAAAAATAAACTAAAATTATAAAAAGAATATAGAAGAAAGTTATTACCTTACACCTCCGGTAGAACTTCTTTTTAACAAAAGAATTTACTCCCCACTAATTTCTTACGCACTATCTCTCTAGATTCTCTCTAATTTTTGGTGTGGAAATAATGTAAATGAGTCATCTATTTATAGGAAGAAAATTTTACTATTTAAGATTACTTAATTATTTTTTTTTACTATTCATGATATAAGCATTCACCCACCGGTCACTATTCATGATATAAACATTCACCCACCGGTCACTATTCATGATGTAAGTATTTACCCATCGATGATGTAAGCGATGATGTCGGCAGTGGCATTTTGGTTATTAGATGAAAGGTTAAGGGTATTTTTGTCATTCTCAAAAAAATGAAAAAAATATAAAAATTTTAAAAAATTATAAATTATATAACAATCAAAAAGTTCTAAAGAACTATAATCAAATTCCTTTGAAATTTTATTCTAAATAAGAAATAATGAAATTAGGGGTGTTACACTTGGCATAGAAGAAAGAGACGTAGCTTACATCAAGATCCAAGCGGCTAAGCAAAAATCTGCTCAAAAATGGAATTCTTTCCTCCGACCCAGACCCTTCAAAAGGAGGGATCTCGTCCTACGGACTGCAGAAAACAATAGACGAGTGCGAGAAGAAGGCAAGCTAGCACACTCCTGGGAGGGACCATACCGAATCAAAGAAGTGCTCGGAAAAGGTGCTTACCGCATTGAAGAATTATCAGGGAAAGAAATACCAAGGACATGGAATGCAACCCATTTGAAATTCTACTTCAGTTGAGTATTATGTACGAGCACCCTTTTTAAATACTAAAGAACTTTTCTCAGATCTTAAGGCTTCGCTCTCAATAAAAAGTCTGAGATACGAAACTATCTTTGGCACCGAGTACGAAACGATCTCTCGGTATACATCTAAAAAGTCCGAAATACGAAACAATGTTCGGCACCGAGTACGAAACGATCTCTCGGTATACATATAAAAAGTCCGAAATACAAAACGATCCTCGGCACCGAGTACAAAACGATCTCTCGGTATACATATAAAAAGTCTGAAATACGAAACGATCTTCGGCACCGAGTATGAAACAATCTCTCAGTATACATATAAAAAGTCCGAGATACGAAACTATCTTCGACACCAAGTACGAAGCGATCTCTCGGTATACATCTAAAAAGTCCGAAATACGAAACGATTTTCGGCACCGAGTACGAAACGATCTCTCGGTATACATCTAAAAAGTCTGAAATACGAAACGATCTTCGGCACCGAGTACGAAACGATCTCTCGGTATACATATAAAAAGTCCGAAATATGAAATGATCTTTGGCACCGAGTATGAAACAATCTCTCGGTATACATATAAAAAGTCCAAGATACGGAACTATCTTCAACACCGAGTACGAAGCGATCTCTCGGTATACATCTGAAAAGTCTGAAATACGAAATGACCTTCGACACCAAACACGAAGCGATCCCTCGGTATACATTAAAAGGTCCGAGAAGGAAACGATTCTCAGAAAAACCGAGTCCCTCGGTATAAATCTAACAGATCCGAATACGAAGTAATTTCCAGCGCAAGTCAAGAAAACCGAGCACGCAAACAATCTCTCGGTATAAATCTAACAAATCAAGAAAACCAAGTACGAAATCAATTCCTCTACAAAAATCTAAAATACGATATGCCTCGGGTTCGGGACTATCATTATAACAAATATAACACAAGGAATGAAGAAGAAAGAGACTTGCAAAGAAAATTCATTAAAAAACTCGAAGTCTTTTACAAAGTAAATAAGCTATCCCTAAGTTGTTCCTTCAGGCGCATCTGCACTCGGAATCCCGACACTCGGCGCATTTTCAAGAATCCTTGGGCCAGCTTCAACATTTGTCGGGTTCTCTACTGGCTCGGGAGGAAATACCACTTGTCCATCCACCACAACCTTGAACGGATCGAGGCCTTCAAAATTTAGCTCAATGGAAGGGTTTAGAGCTGAGATCTACTCCTTGCAAAGCTCAAAGGCCTCGACATATTGAATTGCCACATCCTGCTGAACTACAGCCAGATCCTCTTATGATTTTACTTTCAGGGACTCCAACTTTGAATTTACCACTTGGAGTGCCACCTCCAATTCCTGTTTCTGAAGGGTTAAGGCGTTGGACGATTCTTCAATCTCAGCAACCTTGTTCTCCCAGTACGAATACTTCTCCTCAAAGATCGCCAATCGAGACTCTGCAGAATCCCTCTCGTCCCGAGCAGATTTCAACTCCTCCTCTGACCTCTTTATAGTCTCCTTCATCAGGGTCACCAACTTTCTGAGCTCCTTAACCCGATCGATTTCTTTCTGCTTCTTCTCCTCTAACGTCTCCTTTTCCTTTTTCAAGGACTCATTTTTGGAAGCCAACTCTGCCAATAACTTTTCCCGATCAAACAAACGTTTTTCCAGACCTCGTGACATAGAGGAAAGACGTAAGCCAAACATCTCCATTGCTTGACACATAGCAACAGGGTTATTGGAGGTATATTTTTCTTCGTCTTCCTTGAAGAAAATTGTCTGATCCACAAATGGGCCAATGGGAAACCGAATATCCCACAAAGAATGCGCTGGAGTCTCCTCCGAAACCTGAGACCCATGAATGAATGTTTCCCACGAACGTTCGGAGTCATCTGAAAGACATGGGATAGCACTGGCTATCAACTCAGCCGAGCCAAGAGGAGATGGATTTGAAGAGGAAGGTGTAGCATGAGCTCTTTTAACCGATCGACTACGAGTCTCCAGAGGCGGAACCCCTTCCGTCTCAGCATCGGTAACCAAAATCGTCTCGGTAAAAGGAAAAGCCTGAGGAACAGAAGACGGTTCCCTCCCAACCTCGGTAGCGGTATTATCAGAACGAGGCTTTTTATTCACTCGTCTAGCCTCAGCTTCCAGTTGTGAAGGAACAGTTGTCAGAGGAGTAGCAACGATTGGAGTTTGGATGATAGGCTGGGCTACGGTTACAGCAGAAGAAGATCCCGTTTTCTTCTTCAGTACCTTCCCGACTCCCTTTGAAAGGGCTTCCTCATAACGTCTCTTGAGCTCCTTTTTTGAAAGATGATGAGGAGCCATGTGGCCTGCAAAACAAAAGGAAGAGTTTTTAAATTAGCATCAAATAAACAAGAGAAAATCCAATCGGAGCACACTGCTAAAACTTACAAATCCAGGCGGCCAGAGCGTCCGGAGACGGAGCCAGGCCTATCAGCGCCTGAGAACTAAAAAATATATTCACATCCTCGAAGAGAAATTTCATATCCGACTTCTCAGGAACAGTCAGATCATCCCACAACACTCAAAATTGTGTCGGGTTCTGGGTCCAGTACAGAGGAAATAAGGGTTAAGAATCAACCCCGTGAAGGAAATCTTCCCCGGGTAAGTCTGAATTTACCCGAATCTTGAAAAAACCCTTTTTAAAATGTTTATAAGATTGGTCAAAGGCCCTGATTAGATTGCGACGGGCCACATCGTTAAGTGAAACCCATCCTAAAGGAACACCCACCTTTGGTACTCTCGCCTGAAAATAATAGAAAAACACAGAGACGGAGGGTACCCGACCAAAAAACTCGCAGAGAACCTCAAAAGCCTTAACAAAGGCCCACCCATTTGGGTGAAGTTGGGTTGGAGCGATGTTTAACGTATTTAAAACCCCAATTTCAAAAGCGGAAAAAGGAAGAGACAGATGAAGACGAGAAAAAAACGTTTCATATACATACACGAAATCTAGCTCGCTAGGGTCAGCACGACGATGACACACCCTCTCCGACTCAGAGCAACTTACGCATTCTACGTTAGATGCTAACTCAGAGTGAGAAAAACTCTTGTCTCATAGCCTAGCTATGGAAGTTTCATCCTGGAAAGAAGAAGAAATAGCAAGAACCTCTTCTCGCACCCATGAATACGAAGATCCAGAAGAAGAAGCCATTGAAACAAAAGGAGAAAACAAGGAAGAAACAAAGAACACTAACCTAAATGAGGTAAGGACAAGAGACGAAGAAAGGGAAACCAGAAGACCAAAGAAGATTGAGAGCACAAAGCTTGAGGAAAACTTAGGAAGCTTAAGAAATACAATGAGTGTAAAAGAGCTTTGAAAAGAAAAACAAACCCTATATTTATACCCTACAAATAGACAACAACGGTCAAAGAAAGCCATCCCTTCGACAGATAAGCGGATGACCACCACGTGGCGATATCTGGAAACTAAGGCAACCCAATGAAAAGCTTTTAAGTTCCAGAGCGAAACAATCGAAGGGCTAGAAAAAAAGGAATACCAAGAGATAAAACGATCCAACGAACGAAAATCTAATCGCCACGATTATTGGATTATAATTACATCCATAAACCCCTTCAGACCAAAGAACGCTCCTTTTCTTAAAAAGCCAAAAGACATTCCTTTTCCCAATACGCATTTATTGGACCCTTCGAAAAGACATCACAATCATTAGAATAATTAATGCTTCAAAGCAACGGTTGAATTTCCATAAACAGTTGGCAACAATCTACTCTACACTGCTAGGTGAGACATTCTCGATCCTTCTTCATCCTACCCAAGAAACACTCATTCGGAACCAAAGCTTTCTTTCACTCGGCAATTGTTCTCTCGGACACGCTTCAGTCAAAAGTCTCCAAGGCCAGGATTCCCTTCACTCGGAACTCGTTCACTCGGTAATTGTTCTCTCGGACACGCTTCAGTCAAAAGTCTCCAAGGCCAGGATTCCCTTCACTCGGAACTCTTTCACTCGGTGATAGTTCTCTCGGCCATACCTCAGAAAGATCTCACTCGAAGTCAGAGCCTCACTTCACTCGGAAGTAATTCTCTCAGACTCAGAGATGTCTCATTCGGACCCAGAACTCTCCTCCACTCGGAAATAGTTCTGTTGAAGCATTCCAAACTCAGAAAAGCACTCATTCGAAGGCAGCTTCTTCTTCACTCGAAAGCTATTCTCTCGAACATCCCTCACTCGGAAAGGCCCTCATTCGGAAAAGCCTCATTCGCAACCACACTTATGTAGCCACTTCGCTTGACCGATCGCTCAAAGCTCGTGGCTGGGGGGCTCCTGTTCCCCCCAGGAAACAAGGATAGACCCTATCGTTGGCCTCATCTTCCGTAATCAGGGAAAAGGACCCCACCATAAATATTTGTTATGTTAGTGGCATCGTTTGTGAAGCCCACTTATTATCCTGTTGTATAAATAAGGCCATGGCCTAATGTTGTAGGCAAGTGACATACATTGAATAACAAGCTTTGAACATTTAGAATCCGAGTTATTTTCTGTGTGAACATTACCATTTTTACGGTTTTAATAATTTTTAATTTGATCAAAATGCGGTTGATAAATTTTATTTAATGCAAAACGAATGATAAACACTCCTACGACGGTGCAAATATTCAAAATTCAATGGATAAGATTAAGACAATTTCTCCATTGCACTTGTACATCTCAGGAAAAAAATACTCTTTTACAATAGCGCGAAATAGGAAAGACAAGAATAAAAGAAAAACCTTTTCCACGTCCGTATCACTTTATTTCTAATCTTTTTTTTCATTTCACGGCTTTCCCATTCCTCGTTCCGTCTTTTCTTCCTCTGACTCGCGTGACATTGTGCAGTCCCCAAATCCTATTTTCGCATTCTCCACCGATCCAACTACAAAGCATCGAAATTCACACTTCAATCATGACAACCATAAGCAACATTTCTCTTTGGAGCTCTTATCATTTAAGACTCCATCATGGCCACAAATCACTCTCATAATATCCTAAACAATACCAATTCAATTGTTGATCTAAACCCATTTTAACCCGAACCCAATTAGAAAAGTAGGAATATCAAAAAGCAATTTTGATTACAGCCTCATGATCCCCACGAGAAAGTAAGAAATTTTGATTGGAGCCTGCACTACAACAATATTATAAAATTCAATTCAAATTAAAGGAAAAACAAAGGCATGAGCCAGAAAGGTAATCTAATCTAAATCTAATCCAATCTAAATCTTAAACTAGAAGCATGCGACCAACCACATCAACACTCATGATTATGGGTTTGATAACAAAGCCTCTTCATCAGGGTGAGTTGCATGAAGCTCCTTAAGCCATTCAAACGTTCTACGACGCGACATAACCTTCTTTCCTTGCTTTTGCCTGTGCTTCGGCTTCTTCAACTCCACCACAACTTTTTCTTTCGCAGCATGCGTTGTTGTACTTTCTGTCTTGTTCCTACTTTTGGTACCACTTCCACCTTTGATCATTACCATGTTCGATTGCACCGTTTCAAAAGAACAATCACAACCACTCAATAGTCCACCGCTTTTACTAACAAACTGTTTCAAAACATTATTACTCTTCTTGCTACTCATTTTCACACTTTTTGCGGCACCATTGGAAACACTGTTGTTACTGCTGCTACTGCTGTTGCGACTCACACAGTTCTTGTTTACATTACTACTGCGAACCTTAAGGTCTTGCAATCCAATCTCGGGTGCAGGGACCACTCCCAAACGGAAAATTTCCCATGCTGATGATGATTTTCTACCTTGATTACCGAAACTTGTTAATTGTCTTGGACCAGATGCTCTTAACTGTGGTTTAGGACTTGGGTGTGTGTGAAATTGGTTTCGAATTTTGGGTTTAGTTCTTGGGGGTCTAATAGTTGTGGCGGAGCTAGTGCTACTTGATGAGTTCTGGCTTCTAAGACTACTACTTCTACTACTATTACTACTACTTTGGAATTCAATGGTTGAACAGTGGTCGAAGGAATCTGAACTTGATTTGGAGCGATTGATGATAAGTTGCTTACCATAATGTTGAGATAGAGATTGAGATGGTGTGGTTAATAAGCCAGCTTCGGAACTGAAGGAGAGACGCAGGGGGAGAATCTGGCCTTCGAAGAAAACTTCATCTGCCGCACACATTTCTGGTTCTTTAGAAAAGAAACCACCCCATGAGCGGAAATCGAATTCTTCATTGACCTTGTTGTCGAAGTTTTGATCTTTGTTTCCGGGTTGGTGGTGATCATGGTTGATCACTGGAAGATCGGAAAGGGACAATGCTTCTTCTTCTTCTTCTTCATCATCATCATCTTCCTCTTCTTCGGTGTGGTTCCATTTACCTTGGACGCTGTTTGTCGCCATCTAACGAAATTAAGGAACAAGTTTGGTTCGAAAGTTGCTTGGTGTGTTAGGGGAATGAAATGTGAATAATTTGAACGGGGGAGGGTGAGGGTGTATGTGGGTGACAGAGTGACACAGACACGGACAATTTTGGAATATAAAAAGAGGGAAAAGGAGGTGCTGACGGGCACTAAAGTGGGAAATGAAAAAAATGGGACAGTGAAGTGATCACTATATAGTGACCCAACAAAAAAGGGTCTTAATTTACTTGTTTGGGAGTGAAGAAAGGGGAATGTGGCTTTTTGGGCATGCTACTAGTGTTAATCATGCTAAATTCTTCTCGAATCTTGATCATCGCAAGTGGGTTTGTCAAATGTTTACAACCAAGTGCGGGTGGGGACAGTTGTAGACTCTGCTATTTGAAAATTCGAAATTGAATTATACGGATACGGGAGATATAACATTAAGGAGGTAGGGGGCATTAACTCAAAATATTAAAGAAGGTAAATGTTATTGATACCTAAAATCAATTCTCTTCAATGTACATGTGGTTTTGTTTTATTTTAAAGTGTAACATATTTTGTTTTGAATATAAAAGTTGTAATCTTTTTTCACTGTGTTAAAGAGAGATTTTTTATTCGATTCAATTAGAATATCATTAGAATATATGATAGTCTAGATTATGTCGATTCAATTTTAGAAAAAAATATTATTTTAATAGTGGATTGTTTCGATTCAAATGCATGATAGTTTCAATCGAATTTATTTGATTTTATTAATTATAATTTTACAAAATAAAGTATTAAATATATAATTCCTACCCGATTAAATAAAAAAATAATTATTTAAAAAATAAATTTTTTAACATAATAAAAAATTACAACTCATTAAAATTTTAATAGGGTAATATAATAAACACACATAATGCAATTTCAATTTCAGTTTTATTGACTTTCATTTATTTTGAATGATAAATCCAAATTAGATAGTTAAAAAAAGGAAAATCCGATTTGGATAGTTAAAAATTGGATGAAGAACGTCTTTACTTTCTCTTTCCTCTTTCATAATCATTAAAATTTGTATTTATTTTCTTGCTACTGAATTTTGTTGTATTTACAATAAAAATATAATTTAATTCGCTGACGATTTTAAGCAACAGTATGAGAATGGAGATTGAGGGTTAACATGTAAATGGGAGGTGATGAAATTTATTATAGGAGAAAATGGGATGAGCGAAGATTACAGAAAAGATATTAAAGGCATAAAAGAGATGTTCAGATGCGATGAGTAGTATTAACTTGGGACTGAGAGGTAACAACAGCACCAGAGAGAGTGGGTGCTTCAGTGGAACCAGGTCCACGACCTTGCTGTGGTTCTTGATGACCTTGGGTACCATAACCCTGTTGCTTATACTCCTCCAAGTCCTTGTATTGTACGTACGGACTCTCCTTCATTGGAAGCCCTTCTGTGTTTTCACTCTCTCCCTTTCCCTTTGCCTTATCATCCATTTGCTTCTCCATCTTTATTTACCTTCTTTTTCTCTCTACCATTCTTTCTATTTATAACACACTCTTTCTTTTGCCGCTTCGCTCAGTGGAACACACGTGCTCATCCCATACATGTTTACGGAAACGTGGCCACTCTCCCGTTCCTATCCCCTCATCGCCTCCACCTATTTCTCATTGCTCCTCTAAATATGTGAATCAATAATCACTCTTCATTTAATAATTAAATAATCAACCATGGAGATCAAAACCGGTTACCGCTAGATTAAGTAAGCATCGATATGTTTACTTAAGAATCCGGTTAAGGTTGTGGTGGACTTAGTTTTTTTGTCCATCATAGACCCATTACTTTTTACCTGTTATAGTAATACTTTATTTTTTTATTATTTAAAAATTTAATTTTACCTCTATTTTGTTTTCCCCTTCTCGCTACCCATCCTCCTTCTGCCTCGTATCATCATCGGCGAGTTCTCTCCCCCCCACTGGCACGCCCTTCGCCGGCCCTTCGACTATGGTCTGAAATTAACCCTAAATAAGATTAATATTCTCTTCATTGTCTTAAATTTCTTCGTCTTCTTCCTCCTCCTCTTTGCTATGTTGTTATCTTCTTCCTCAGCTCAAGTTCCTACCCCTATGGTCTGAAACCCCTATGTCTTATCCTCTTTATTTTCTCTTATTCTTTGTTTTTTCTAGCTTGTAGCCTCATTCCCTGGTGCTTTGAGGTGCTCAAGCTGAGAAATCCTCCCTCAAACACTCCCTCCACTGTATCCTCACTGACGGCGGCAACACGCGTGAGGCCTTCTGTCAATCCGTCGTCAACACGCTTCAGTGCCGCCTCTTCTACATCCCGTCCTTCAAGATCTACCGTGACATCGTCGGCCTCTTCGACTATGGCCCTCCCGGCCTCTACAACGAGAAACTCCAGCATGACCTTACTTTCTCCTCCGATAAAGTCGCATATCTCATGCAGAAAAGTAGAAGAATATGATTTCTATATCACCACCGTGCGTTATCTTCATCCTCAACCATCGATCGTCGTTATCTTCATCCCCTCCTCTCCTTTTTTTTGTAATCATCGTCAAAGCTAAAATTATCAATTAAAAAACAAAAAGCAACCCAATTCATTACATTCCATTTCCCGGTGAGAAAGCCCAGGAAAACAATCAAGATCACATTTTTAACCCTTAAACATAACCAAACATGTTTCTAAGATATATCTGCTTGTAGAAAATGCAATAAAAACATGCTTTTTTGACGGGGTATGCAAAAAATGTCTGAACACATCCTTCATTTCCACCAAACTGGTTGCTGCCTCCTTGCGCCATCAGGCAGCTTGGGTTCAGCATCGTCAGGTTGAAGTGCCGCTGCCATCGGTGGAAATTAAACTCAACAGAACCAACGAAACCTAATTTTTTTTTAATTTCTCTATTTTTTTTAAGTTAATCAACTTAATATGTTAATTAAATTAATAGATATGTTATTAGTTACATAATGTTAATCAATTATATTAAAACTTGATACATTTAGAATTTATTAAATTTCAAGAGAAAAAATGAAAATATTACAAAGTTTAAATAGTGACCTATTAAACATGTTACCATCAATGAATTAAGATCATTTATTAACATCTAATGGTTGATATTTTTTAATCTACTATACACCCACCAGATCAAAGTATACCACAAAATTCACCTAAGAATCTTACCTTTCCTATTTCTTTTTCAAAAAACATTGTCATGGAAGCGTTGTTGTTTAAAAAACTTGTTTCCAAAATATATTTTAAAAATAATTTTTTCCTTACAAAAATTATTTGACAAAATAATTTTAAAAAACAATTTATATATAAAAACTTATTTCATAAATTTATTCTTAAAAACGAGTAAACACCTCAGTTAGTCCCTGACCCCAATAGAGTCGGACACTTAGGTCCTCCAGTTAATAAGTGAGTCCCGTTAGTCCTCCACGCCCGTCAACGTCGGACAAATAGATCCCTGTCGTTAATGAAGTGTTAACGTCCGTGAGTTTCAGCTGACGTGGATCGTTAAATTCCAACAGGGATGCAACATCAAAGTCGGCAGGGATCTATTTGACCGACGTTGACGGACGTGGAGGACTAACGGGACTCACTTATTAACTGGAGGATCTAAGTGTCCGACTCTGCTGGGGTCAGGGACTAATACGACGCATAACACCACATCTAATATGACGCTATTTTAGACAAACCCTATCTATGTTCTTCCTTTTCATTTTCTCGTTGCCGTTGTGGTTCTTCTTCTCCTTCTTCGACATTTTGTTCCTTCCTAATTCAATAGCTTCCATAACCACTGAAACACTGAGTTTGCTTCATTGTTAATATCTTGAGCTCAAAGAGGACCTCAATTGTCAGTAGAAGGTTCTCAGATATCGATCTCAGTACTAAGAACCAGCCCTTCACATATGACAAGAATAGGGTATGCAAGCCAGCCCTCGCAACTGCATTGTTTAGCACTGTATCTTTCTTGCTTGGTGCGATAACTTCGGTCCTATTTGGTGCATTTGTAAGCAAAGTAGGAATTTCAATTGTTGATGTCCTGACTCCCAAGGTCTTCATTGGACTCATAGTTGGTGCCATACTTCCTAACTGGTTTTTTGCCATGACCATGAAGAGTGTCGGGAGTGCAGCTTTGAAGGTTGAGGAAGTCCATAGGCAGTTCAACACCATTCCAGGACTCATGGAGGGTCATGCCAAGCATGATTATGCTACCTATGTCAAGATTTCAATTAGCTAGCATTGGAATTTTTCCTCTTATTGCATGATTTTCTGGTCATTCTTTTCATATTTACCAAAATGAAATTTTCAATTTGCTAGCCTTAGAATTTTCTACTAGTCCCCCCCCCCCAATTCAGTGAGATCTTGTTTGGTTCCAAAATACGGTATTCGAGGTTTGTAGATATGAATCCATAATTGCAACTGTTTCATTTTGAATATTATAGGATATGCATATGGATATTTATTTTTGATTAAATTGTCTTTTAATCCAAAAAAACAAAGAATATAGCAAAGCAGGATAAAAAAAATTAAAACAATGAGTAAACACCTCAGTTAGTCCCTGACCCCAGCATAGTCGGACACTTAGGTCCTTAGTTAATAAGTGAGTCCCGTTAGTCCTCTGTCATTGTCGGACAAATAGATCCCTGCCGACTCTGACGTGGCGTCCCTGTTGGAATTTAACGATCCATGTCAGCTGAAACTCACGGAAGTTAACACTTCATTAATGGCAGGGATCTATTTGTCCAACGTTGATAGAGGTGGAGGACTAACGGAACTCACTTATTAACTGGAGGACCTAAGTGTCTGACTCTGTTGGGGTCATGGACTAATTGGAGTGTTTACTCTCTTAAAAACTATTTAAAATTAAAGTATTACTAAATATTTAATTTTCAAATAAAATTTTTATTTAAAATTTATTTTAAATAAATACCTTTTAGAATACAACCAAAATAATATTTGTTAAAATTTGTTTTTAAAAATTATTCATATTTATAAGGTTAATAATATTTAAAAGTTACTCAGAATGAATCTAATAAATTGTAAAAAAATAATTAAACATTACTAAAATTTATTTATACTAAAATTTATTTTTGAAAATAAGTTAATTTTACAAATAAATCTTAGAAAACATCTCAAAGTTGTTTTAGTTTTTTAAAGAATTTCTGTTTTTTACAATAATAATAGATAAAAATAACTTACAAAATTAACTTTTTATTTTTAAAATAAAAAAGGATTCTAAAAATACGAACTTTAATTTTATGAAAATGAATTTAGTTATATTTTATAAAAAATTTTAATAAAATATTTTTAAGTGAGAATTTTTAATTATAATAACATCACTAAAAACTTTTAAATATACTAAACATATGTTATGACTAAACTTTCAATGAGCATTGCAATGGTTACTAAAAATGGTGATTATGATAGATAGAAAACAAGAATTTTTTTATAACAGGAAATAAGATTTGTTTGCTTTTGAATCTGAAAGCCAACCATAATTGCAGGAATTTAAAAACATGCTTGCTTAAGAAATGTTCCAATATTCTTCTGATTTTTACGTTTTTTTCTTGTTTAAATCCTTTTGCTTCTGAATCTGAAAGCCTTCATCATCTTCAACGACATTTCCAACTCTAAGCAAAGTTTTGAGCTTAAACCGACTCGTTTGAAACAGTATTTGCTTCCTCATCATTGTTTTTAGAAGAGGAGAAACAGAGAAAAGGAAAGAAGGAGAATATATTGACTTGAATCTTTTTATTAACTGAAAAAAGAATGCTACATCATATTTATAGAATAGGCTAAGTGTAACTGATTACAAAGGGAAGCTGACAGCTCTTATTAGTTAGAAGTAACAAACTCTTAACTAACTCTAACAGCTCACTCTAATATGCTCCCTTAATCAAAACCTCTCCTTGTCAACAACATGCAGCTGATCTCTTAGAGTCAAAAATCTTGATGAAGAAAGAGACTTAGTAAGAATGTCAGCACATTGGTCTAAAGATGGAATATGAGTTACAGTCAGTTTATTTGCCATCACCATGTCTCTCACAAAAAAAAATGTCTACTTCCATATGTTTTGTTCTTGAATGAAGTATAGGATTATGTGATAGCATAACTGTACTTTGATTATCACAAAATACTTGAGGTGTGGAGAAGGAAATTCTGAGTTCAGACAACAATGATTGGATCCAGAGAATTTCTTGAGTAGTATTAGCCAAGCTCCTATACTCTGCTTCAGTGTTGGACCTTGCAACCAGAGACTGTTTCTTTGCCCACCAGGAAATTAAATTTGGGCCAAGAAAAATACATGATCCTAATGTAGACTTTCTATCATCAGGATCAGCTGCCCAATCTGCATCACAATATGCAGTGATAGGAAGAGACTTGTTGGGAGAAGCTTTCTGCAGCAATAAGCCATGAGTTCTAGTACCACTAAGATACCTTAGGATTCTTTTTACAGCTTTCCAGTGTTGCTCAAGAGGTCCTGAAAGAAATTGGCAGGCTTTGTTAACAGAGAAACTGATTTCAGGTCTGGTAACTATAACATATTGTAATGCTCCTACTATGGATCTGTACATTGTAAGATCTGCTGTAACATCCTTGTTTTTAATAATAGTTCCATTTTTGTAAATGATGAGGTATAGAAGGTCTGTAAGTGTTAATCAAAGAATAAAACACTCTATGGATGGTTTGTAATACTCCAAAATTTCATTTTTGGGTATAATTATAGAAATTACATAGACCTTTAATGATAAGATCCATTTTCCGAGTGAAACATGCCTTAGAAAGGACTGTCCGAGTGAAAAAGGGACTCTGTTCTGAGTGCAAAAGGAAATTCCGAGTGACTAAGAGAAATTCCGAGTGACAAATGGAAATACCGAGTGAAGATTTCATTTTCCGAGTAGAACATGGCCGAGAGGGTTAATTCCGAGTGGAATCCTTGTCTGAGGCACTCCTGAGTGAAGTGGGACTGAAGGAACCACTTCTGAGTTCAAGAATTCGAGTGAGGATGGTACCGAGTGGAGATCTATGATGTGTTGTCTGGAAATATCCTGGAATAACTTCACTCGTGAGAAAATGAAAAGGGAAGTCGGTCTTTGAAATAAATAACCGAGTGAGTCTCATGTATATAAGCCAAACTCCGAGTGAGACTCGTATGTAAGGGCCTTTTTCGAGTGATAATGGCCCTGATGGACTCAGTGAAACATAGTCAAAAAAGTTGGTCTGATCTCGGCTAAGTAATGATTAACCGAGTGAAACCCGAGTGGGAAATACTATATTCCTAAGTGTTGATATCCGAGTGAAAGATATTATACATATTCTGAGTGAATCACATAAACCGTATTCTAAGTGACTATGTATGGTGTAAGTCCGAGTGGGACTTGGTGAAATTCTCCAAGTGATGAGGAGTGGAATAATTCTGAATGGAAACTGATTGGGGAGTTTATTCTAAGGAAGGATTACCGAGTGGAATAATTCCTAGTAAAATGGAGGCATGAATACCGAGTGTGGGACCAAATGGATATTGGTCGGTCTTGGATTTGTTTACCGGGTGAAATACCGCTCGAACGATGAGTCGATATATGAATGGATAACCGGGTGATCGATGAAGATGGTGGCCCCTTCAGAGTGAAGGAACGTCTGTGTGTTTCCCCGGGTGAGAGAAGTGAGTTAACCCGAGTGATGGGTCGTTGGTATATTCCCGATTATATTGAAGTTAAATACACCGAGTGGTGATTGTTTGAGATACTTCCGAGTGAGGGAAGATTTATGGAATTACCGAGTGGACCGCCGAGTGGAATAAGTCAGCTTTGAGGTAATTCACCGAGTGAGAACTGATTAAGAATTGAGTCGGAGTTGTAAGGAATTTCCAGTGAGAACCGATCAGGTAGTGAATCGGATTTAGAATAAATTACCGAGAAGTAGACTATGTAAGTGTGAGTCGGCTTAGGAATGAATTGATTTGAAGTTGCCGAGTGGAAAACTTAGAGAAGAATGACTCGGTTGGGAATAAAATATGCCGAGTGAAAACCGAGTAAGAGAAGTCGGTTTGGATTAATTTGTTGAGTGAAAACCGAGTGGATGAAGGGTCGGTTTTGGGGAATGACGACCTCTGCTTAAGCGAGTGAGAGTGGAGTGAGTGAGGCATGTGTCTCGCTCAAGCGAGTCGGTATTCGCTTAAGCGAAACTCCCCTCTGCCAGTGAAATAAATGGCACTCGCCCAAGTGAGTGAGGAGTTCGCTTGAGCTAGAAAGACTCGGATTTCTTTACCTTCATTTCCAGTCGGTATATATGCTGACTGGGTAGAATTTCAGTCGGTTTAGGGGCTAACCGAGTGGAATTCCAGTCGGTATTCAGTACAGGAGTAACTTTTTGACTCCAATCTTGTCTCTTGCGCATAGTTTAATATATCTAAACCCATTATGCACCCCTAGTATGTAGGACGGCCAGAAGTGGACCATTATAAGCCCACTTTCTTATTTTAATCCTTCATTATCTCTACTAACAGCACTACGATCCACTCAAAAGGAGCTTGTCTCCCATTGCCTTGCATTATTAAACAAAGCACTATCCCTTCTGAAACTCTTGGAAACAGAAAAGATAGTGAACCTTCTACCTCTCATTTACTCTTCTTCCTCAAGACCCTTCGAACAGAAGCCAGGAGGACAACCAGGAAGCCATTTTCAGTCGGCAAAACAAGTAAGAGGGGACAGGGTTGTGAATGATTATGAAATGGGTAGAATTGTATGCTATCCTAGGATTCCAGTTTTATTTTCGTATTTTGTTGCTCAATTTTGAAGCTGAAAACGTATGAATTTGATTCTGACTTCTTCATCAAAGTTGTAGATCTTCTTGTTATGTGAATTTTTAGACCTGAACCGACTGAATTGGATATGTATAGCATGAGTTATGATCAAAATACTACAACATGTCCGATTGAAATACTTGTGTTTTGTGCATATATGAATATTCTGGGAATTATAAATACGTTTTTAGACTTTGATGTCTTCATGAAAGTTGTAGATATTTATGTTAGGGATCTATAAAAAGTGGTTTTGAGTTAAAAAGATGCTTGTAGCTCTAGATATTCTCAAAATACAGAAGTATGTTCATGATGAAAACCTATCAACTATGAAATCCGAAACTTATTTTCAAAACTGGGAATTTTGTGGTATGAATTAGTGGTTGATGTCTTCATGAAAGTTGTAGGTAATTATGTTAAGAGTATTTTAGAACTGATTTCATGTTAAAATCATTTCTATAGCTCCAGAAACATTGAAATTATTAATATATGTACGTTTTGGAAACTCACTTTGAGGCAGTGTGGTATTTCGTGAATAAGTGATATTTCTGTTTGGAATTTGAAATTGTGTTCTTCATGAAAGTTGTAGATAATTCTGTTATTGAACTGTAGAAAGTGGAATCACCTAAAAAGGATTTTATTTGCTCAAGATATGGCTGTTTTACTAATGTATGTCGCTGTTGGTAATGCTGAAACTTACTTATAAAGGCTATTATGAATGAAAATGATATTTTCTCTATGGGTAATAATTTATTATTGAATTCTTGAGTGATTATGAATTATTATCAATGCTGTTGAGTATCATACAGTTGTATATTTTGGTGATGAATAATTATGAGTGACAAAATTAATTTATATGCACATGAATGCTTTGTGGTTATTGACATATGTGGTTGAAACAGTAAATCCATGATTTTGGGAATTATTATGTGTGTTGTGTCCCTTTGAGGACTTGTATATTTATCCAAGTGGTTTTAGAAATGTTGATATCATGCATCATAAGTATTTGTATGCCATGAAGTGTAGGGATTCATGGCTTATGTTAAGTCCTACTTGTGTACTTCGGTACTTGTGTGCCATGAAGTGTAGGGATTCATGGTTTAGGCAAAGTCCTACTTGTGATACTTGTGTACTTTGGTACTTGTGTGCCATGAAGTGTAGGGATTCATGGTTTATGCAAAGTCCTACTTGTGATACTTGTGTACTTCGATACTTGGGCGCCATGAAGAGTAGGGATTCATGGTATATGTTAAGTCCTACTTGTGTCTCTATGAGACTTTTTACTGTGGTAATTCCACCAAACTAAATGGATTCAACAGGACATCATTCGACTAAGATAAGGATTATTAAATATAAATGGACTTGTTTGACATATTCATCATATCTTTAATTTCGTTGTTTGCATTTGTGTAATTCTATTTATTTTATATTTATTCTATATTCTGTCTCACTCTTACATTAATTTTTACAGTGAATACCACACAGAATGAAGAGTGATGCCATGATTGATGCCTATGTGAATTACTACTTGGACTTTGATTTTATTCTAAGTTAATGGGTTATAATAAATGCAACATATCATGTACTATTATTTTCTAAATCGTTTCCGCTACGTAAATATTTCTTGAATTTTATTATTCACGACTAGTATGCATGATAATATTCCGCGATTATCAACTATTACGTGAACTCTGAATTTAATTCATGAATTTTAAAATGATCTTTTAAAAACGCGAAAAATTTATTCGAAAAATTATACGGGACGTGTCACCTGCCAAGAAATCTGAACCTTGTCTGCTAAGCTTAAGATTACCCACCATAGGAGTAGAAATTCCCTTGGCATTAGTCATACCAGCCTTCTGTAGAAGTTCAGTAACATATTTTGTCTGAGACAATATAACAGAACCATTGGGCAAATATGAGACCTGAATCCCCAAAAAGTACTCCAAAGCACCTAACTGTTTAAGGCAAAACTGAGATTCAAGTTTTGAATGAGACCTCTAACAGCAGCCAACGAATCACCTGTTATAATGATGTCATCTACATAGACAAGGACATACAAACACTGATTTTCACTGCTTTTAATAAACAAGGATGAATCATATTTGCTGGACTTGAAACCATACTGAGTAAGAGTGGCCTTAAGTCTGTCAAACCAGGCCCTAGGTGCCTGTTTCAGCCCATAAAGAGCTTTGTGCAGTTTGCAAACCAGAGTTGTATCTTGTGCCTCAAAACCTGGTGGTTGACACATGTAGACTTCTTCCTCAAGCAGTCCATTTAGGAAGGCATTATTCACATCAATTTACTGAATTGGCCATCCTTTTGAGATAGCAATAGTGAGAATAGTCCTTACTGTCACAGGTTTTATGACAGGAGAAAAGGTCTCAGTATAATCACTCCCTTGTTGTTGATGGAACCCTTTGGCCACTAATCTGGCCTTGTATATGTTCAGAGAATCATCTGAGTTTTCTTTCACCTTAAACACCCATTTAACACTTATTGCTTTCCTACCTTGAGGAAGAGGAACCAATGACCAAGTGTTATTCTTTATCAATGTAGTGTGTTCTTCTTTCATAGCCTGCAGCCAATTAGGATCAGCCATAGCTTGTTTAACAGTAGAAGACTCACAATGGGTTAAAAATATTTTAGGCTTTGTTATACCATTTTTGGCTCTAGTTACCATAGGATGAGTATTCTGATTTTGAATGGTTAGTAAAGGTTATGATTGAAGAAAAGATTCAGATGCAGATGGAGTTTGAGATAAAGGTGAGGGTTAAGGTTGAGATAGGTTGAGGTCAAAATTGGTAGACGTGGTGGCAGAGGTGTTTGAATTTGGAGTGTTCGCTGTAGATGCAGTGTTTTGAGATGAACCAGATACATGTGGAATAGTTTGATAAGGTGTAGGTACAGACTGAAATAATGAGACAGGAAGGACAACAGGTTTGGGTAAGTCAGTTTGTGTTGTAGGTTCAGACTTTGGAAACAAAATAGGATATGGGAATCTAGACTCATGAAATATTACATCTTTAGAAATTAGAATTTTTCCATCTGAAGTAAGGAACTTATATCCTTTATGAGAGAAAGAGTATCCAAGAAAGACATACTCTCTAGAATGATAATCCATTTTGTGATTGTTATATGGCCTAATAAAAGGGAAGCAAGCACACCCAAACACTTTTAGAAACTTGTAATCAGGTAGTTGTTTAAACATTCTAAAGTAAGGAGAATCTAGCTGTAAAACAATGGTTGGAAGCCTGTTAATCAAATAAACTGCAGTAAGAAAGGCATGTTCCCATAGCTTAAAGGGCAGACTAGCTCGTGCCAACAAGGTCAATCCAGTTTCAACTAAATGCCTATGTTTTCTTTCAACCATCCCATTTTGATGATGAGTGTGAGGGCAAATAATTCTATGATTGATGCCTAGCTCAGAGAAATAAGAGGTAAAGGGTCTAAACTCTCCACCCCAATCTGTTTGAACAATTTTAATTTTGTAATTCAACTGAAGCTCAACCATGGCTTTGAAGTGTTTAAAAACTTGGCAGGTTTCAGACTTTGATTTCAAGGGAAAAACCCAAGTATACCTAGTGCAAGCATCTACATAAGTAAGTAGATGCTTAGATCCTGTAAGAGACTCCACAGGATAGATCCTAGATCTACACGATTCTGTATGATCGTCACTATGGAGTTGTACTCGTCTGGAAGTCCATTAAGAATAGACTCAAGATGATCACGAAATGCAACAGGATCTTCGATGGAACATAACGTATTAACAACAATCTTGATTCTTTGAAGATACTCAGAGATGGACAAGTTCCTTTTCATAATCGTCTTTAATTCCAACCGAAGGTGACTTGATTGAGCCTTGTTTTGCGCTTGAAAGAAGCTATGTAACTCATCCCAGATCTGCGAGGACTGTACACAAGTCATAACACGTGGTAGAACCGATTCAGAGATAGAAGAAAGAAGCCACGCGAAGAGAAGAGAGTCTTTGTAAAGTCCCGTGTAATTTTCCGAATAAATTTTTCACGTTTTTGAAAGATCAATTTAAAATTCGTAAATTAAACTCAGAGTTCACATAAAATTCGATAATTACGGAATATTATCATGCATACTAGTCGTGATTAATAAAATTCATGAAATATTTGCATAGCGGAAACGATTTAGAAGTAACAGTACATAGTACGTAATATTTATTACGACCCATTAAATTAAAGTAGAAATCAAAGTCCAAGCAGTATATCATATAGTCATCAATCATGGCATCACTCTTCGTTCTACGTGGCATTCACTGTAAAAATTGATGTAAGAGTGAGACAGAATATAGAATAAGTATAAAATAGATAAAATTGCACAAACACAATTAACAAATCATAATGATATGATGGATATGCCAGACGAGTTCATTTATATATAATGAGTCTTTAATTAGTCAAATGATATCATGCTGGATCCATTTGGTTTGGTGGGAATACTGCAGTAATAGTCTCATAGAGACACAAATAGGGCTTTAGCATATACCATGAATCCCTACACTTCATGGCGCTTAAGTACCGAAGTACACAAATATCATAAGTAGGGCTTTGCATAAACCATGAATCCCTACACTCCATGGCACACAACAAAATAGGGCTTAACTCGTCATAGAGTAACCCCCCACCAGGGTAGGCAATCATGGAACCCCTAAATTCCATGGTGCGTCCAAATGCTTATGATGCATGAATGCCTTTAATTCTTATTATCATTTAAAATACCATGATATATTAATTTCCAAAACCACTTGGAAAACCACAAGTCCTCAAAGGACACATCACATATAATAAATTTTAGAATCATGGATTTACTGTTTCAACCACATGTAACAATAACCGCAAGGCATTCATGTACATATAAATTAATTTCGTTATTCATAATTATTCACCACCACAATATACAAACTGTATGATACTCAACAACATTCATAATAATTCATAATCACTCAAGAATTCAATAATAAATTATTACCCATAGAGAAAATATCATTTTTATCCATAATAACCATTATAAGTAAATTTCAGTATTTCCAAACAGCGACATATGTTAGTAAAACAGTCATAACATGAGCAAATCAAATCCTTTTTATGTGATTCCACTTTATATAGCTCAATAACATAAATATATACAACTTTTATGAAGACCATAAATTCAAATTCTAAACAGAACCATCACTTATTCATAGAATACAAAACTGCCACAAAGAGGATTTTTAAAACGTACACAGATTAGTATTTTTAACGTTTCTGGAGCTACAAAAACAATTTTGGCATGAAACCAGTTCTAAATTATTCTTAACACAAATATATACAACTTTCATGAAGATCATAAATTCAAATTCTAATCAGAAATACCATTTATCCACAAAATACAACACTGCCTCCAGATGAGCTTTCAAAACGTACATATATAGTATTTTCAACGTTTCTGGAGTTACAAAATTAGTTTTGACATGCTACCAGTCCTAAATTACTCTTAATATAATTATCTACAACTTTCATGAAGATACCAACCACTAATTCACACCATAAATATCCCAGTTTTGAAAATAAGATTCGGATTTCATAGTTAACAGATTTACAGCTTGGACATACTTCAGTATTTTAGGCATAACTCAGGCTAAAAAAATCATTTTGACTTGAAACCACTTTCTACAGATCCATAACACAATTATCTACAACTTTTGTGAAGACATCAAAGGCTTATTATGCTTGTAAAATTCCCAGAATATCAATATATACACAGATCATACAACAAATATTCCACTCGAACATGCTGTAGTATTTTGCCTATAACTTTGTCTATACATATTCAAATTAATTGATTCAGGTCTCAAAATTTAGATAACAAAAAGATCTACAACTTTCATAATTATTCACAACCCTGTCCCCTCTTACTTGGTTTACCGACTGAAAATGGCCTCTTGCTGTCCTGGCTTCTGTTTGAAGGAGTATTGAGGAAGGAGGGAAATCTAGGCAAGGATAGTTCACTAGTTTTGTTCTAATGCGTTCAGGTCTTAGCAAAAGGCAGAGTTAATAATGCAAAACAAGTGGGAAACAACTTCTCCATTAGTGGATGTTTAGTGCTGTTAGTGGAGATAATGGATGATAAAAAAAATAAGAAAGTGGCTTATAATGGTCCACTTCTGGCCGTCCACCCACTAGGGTGAGTAATAATGGTTTTGGTTGCATTAAAAATTGCATAAGAGACAAGAAAGGAGTCAAAAGTTACTCCTGGCACTGAAAACCGACTGGAATTCCACTCGGTTAGCCTATAAACCGACTGGAATTCCTCCAGTCGTGTGAAGAAGAAGGGAAACCGAGTCCTCTCGCTCCAATGGAATCCGACTCGCTTAAGCCAGACACTCTCCCTCCCCAAAACCGATCCTTCATTCACTCGGTTTTCACTTCAACATCTTAATCCACTCAGTAGAAACTCCTGAAACCGAGTCTTCACCTATTATTCACTCGGAATTGGTTCTATTTGAAACTCTCAGTCTGATTTCTCTTCCTTGGAGGTGACAGTCGGAGTTTCCTCACCCGGACTTACTTATAAAATATCTCACTCGGCATATTCTCCCTGAAATCGAGTCAGTTCTTCTCTGTTTTCCACTCGGTCGTTTCAAATCATTAATAAGCCGACTCATTCCACTCAATTATCCATTCGGTAATTTAATTAAAATCGACTCCTCTTTCTTCATCCTTTCACTCGGTCAAGTCGTCTCAGACCGACTCAATACTCCCAGGTTTCCACTTGGCAGAAGCCCTTGAATTGTTCTTCATTCGGAATCCTCCAAGGTTTTCACTACTCGGAAAAGGACAATATGCATAAGCTTCACTCGGTATGTTACACAATTCTGATTCCTCTTTCAGAAACACCTCATTCTTTTTATACTCGGAGGTATTCCTCTGAGTCCGACTCCAACACTCAGGTTTTCCACTCGGCAAGGTAATCCTTATTGCTCATCATTCACTCAGTTTTCATTGCCAAAGAGGACACAACATTAGGTCAGTCGTTGCTAGGTAATTCATCTCCAAACCGAGTTATTCAACTCGACTGTTTACTCGGTAAATTTATTAAAACCGATTCCCAATTCTTGGGTTTTTGCTCGGTAGAACTTTCATTCGGTATTGCATTATGATTGACTCGGAAATGAGTCTTTAGAAGAAGCTTGACTCAGGAATGAGTCTTTCTGGGGTGTTTGACTCAGAAACGAGTCACTCAGGAATAATTGGCTCGGAAATGAGTTATTTGAAGTACTTGACTCGGAATTGAGTCTTCCTGAGATGTTTGACTCAGCAGTGAGTCTCTGAGACAAAATGTCACTCGGAATAAGTCCTCTTGACCATGTTCCACTCAAAAAAATACGATTTTCACTTGGTATTTCCATTTTCCACTCAGAATTCCTTTTGGTCACTCGGAATTTGTAGTTTTCACTCGGAACAGAGTCTCTTTCTCACTCGGACAGTTCTTTCTAAGGCATTTTCACTCGAAAATTAGGCCTTATCAATAAGGATCTATATAAATTCTAGAATTATACCTAAAAATGAAACTTTTGGAGCATTAAAAGCCATCCATAGAGTGTTTTATTCATTGATCAACACTTACAGACCTTCCATGCTTCATAAATTACATAATTGAACTACTATTAAAGCAGGATGTTACATTTCTCCCACCCTAATAAAAATTTCGTCCTCGAAATTTAACTTAACGTACTCCTCAGTGAAACAATCCTGGATACTGCGTCCTCATAGCATCTTCACGCTCCCAAGTCAGAGTTACTTCGTTTCCTTGTTTCCATGCAACCTTCACTAGTGGTACGTTCTTATTTCTCAGGCGTTTATTCGATCTTTCTAGAATTTGTGTAGATTCTGTGGAGATGGTCAGATTTTCTCTAACTTCAATATCATCAGCAATCACGTGAGTGGGGTCTTGTACATACTTCCTTAGTTGTGATACATGAAACACATTGTGCAGGTTTACCAGGTGAGGAGGAAGTGCAATCTGATACGCCATTGTACCAATCCTCTTCAGGATCTCATATGGTCCAATGAACCTTGGACTCAACTTCTTACTCTTCAATGCTCGACCAATTCCCTTGTGAGGTGAAACCTTCAAGAATACATGATCACCAACCTGAAATTCAAGTGGTTTCCTCCTTTTGTCATAGTAGTGCTTTTGTCTATCTTGGGATACCTTCATCTTCTCTCTGATTATTTCTATTTGTTCAGTAGTCTGCTGCACAATTTCAGGTCCTAACGCCAAACTTTCACCAGTTTCTAACCAACAAAGGGGCGTTCGACACTTTCTACCATACAATGCTTCAAATGGAGCCATACCAATACTGCTATGGTAACTGTTGTTATATGTGAATTCAATCAGTGGAAGAAACTGCTCCCAACTACCACCATGTTCAAGTACACAAGATCGCAGTAGGTCTTCTAGACTTTGTATGGTACGCTCTGACTGTCCATCTATTTGGGGATGATAAGCTGAACTTAATCGAAGCTTTGAACCCAATTCCTGATGCAAGCTTCCCCAGAATCGGGAAGTGAACCTTGGATCTCTATCTGACACAATACTAGATGGTACACCATGAAGTCTTACGATCTCCTTCACATATAATTGTGCCAATTTTTGTAGAGAGTTCTTCATATTCATTGGGAGAAAATGAGCAGACTTTGTCAATCTGTCTATAATAACCCAGATTGTATCGTTCCCTGAACGTGTTCTTGGTAACCCTAACACAAAGTCCATTGAAATATCATCCCATTTCCAAACTGGAATCTCTAATGGTTGTAGTTCACCAGATGGCTTCTGGTGTTCCACCTTGGCTTTTTGACATACCAGACATGAAGACACATATTCAGCTATTTCTTTCTTCATCCTTGGCCACCAAAAGCTTTTCTTCAGGTCTTGATACATCTTAGTTGATCCAGGATGAATGCTCAACATACTTTTATGCACTTCTTCTAGGATTGTCCTTCTCAGACCAACATCATCTGGTACACAAATTCTGCTTCTGATTCTCCAAATTCCATTTGATCCTTCTTGTAATCCCATATCTTTTCCATTCGCCTGTAATTCTCTCAACTCTTGTAATGGAAAATCTTCTTTCTGTCTTTCACTTATCAGCTTCAGAAAATCATTGGTTATCTTCAAATTTCCCAAGATCATATTCTTTGAAGATTTCATCTCCACACCCAAGTTCATGTCTCTGAACTGTTCTATCATCTCCATTTCTTTTACCATCAAAGATGCCATGTGAATGGACTTCCGGCTAAGTGCATCTGCCACCACATTTGCTTTTCCTGGATGGTACTTCAAATCAAAATCATAATCTTTAAGAAATTCCATCCATCTTCACTGCCTCATGTTCAATTCCTTTTGATCGAACAAATACTTCAAGCTCTTGTGGTCACTGAACACTTCAAACTTGACTCCATATAAATGGTGTCTCCAGATTTTCAGAGCAAATACCACTGCTGCCAATTCTAGATCATGCGTTGGATAGTTCATTTCATGTGGTCTCAATTGCGTAGAAGCATAGGCAACTACTCTTCGTTGTTGCATCAAGACACAACCTAAGCCCATCTTAGAAGCCTCACAATAAACCACAAAGTCTTCTTGTGGGTCAGGCAAGGTTAAGACTGGAGCAGATGTAAGCTTCATTTTTAGTTCCTGGAAACTTCTCTCACATTCTGGCGTCCAATCAAAAGGTTGATTCTTCTAGGTTAGACGAGTCATTGATAGGCAATTTGAGAAAACCCCTCAATAAATCTCCGATAATAACCAGCTAATCCCAGGAAGCTTCGTATCTCAGTGATTGAAGTAGGTCTCTCCCAGTTTGTTACAGCTTCAATTTTAGAAGGGTCCACAGATACTCCTTCGCTTGAGATTACATGGCCTAGAAACTTTACCTCCTTCAACCAGAATTCACATTTTGACAACTTGGCATACAACTGCTTCTCTTTTAGAATCTGTAATACCACTCGAAGATGCTTTTCATGTTCCTCCCACGTCTTAGAATAAATCAGAATGTCATCAATGAAGATAATAACAAACTGATCTAAGTATGAATGGAACACTCGATTCATGTAATCCATGAATACAGCTGGGGCATTGGTTACTCCGAAGGGCATCACAAGATACTCGTAATGGCTATAGCTAAAAGCTGTCTTTGGAATATCCTCGGACTTGACACAAATCTGATGGTATCCCGATCGTAGATCAATCTTGGAAAATACAGTAGCACCTCTCAATTGATCTATCAAATCATTAATTCTGGGCAAGGGATATCTATTCTTCACCGTCAATTTGTTCAACTGACGATAATCTACACATAATCTCATGCTTCCATCTTTCTTCTTGACAAGTAATACTGGCACTCCCCATGGTGACACACTGGGCCTGATAAAATGCTTCTCTAATAACTCTTCAATTTGCTTCTTTAGTTCTACCAGTTCAATAGGTGACATGCGATATAGAGCCTTAGATACTGGTTCTGCTCCTGGAATTAAATCAATTGAGAATTCTATCTCACGTTCTGGAGGTAAACTTGAGACATCCTCAGGAAATACTTCAGGAAATTCAGAAATAACTGGCATATCGATTGCTTTAGATTCACCATCTCCTTGTGGAAGAGTAAACAAGGCAAATAATTGGCTTTCACCTTGTAAGGCAAAGAGTTTGAGATTGTCAGAAGTAAGATTTTCTTTTGATGGAAGTATCACAGTTTTGTTATGACAGTCCACCAAGACTCGATTTGCCGATAACCAATCCATCCCTAGGATTACTTCCAGATCCTTCAGAGGTAAACAAACAAGATCTACTAGAAAGTTTTTACCTTCTATGAGCATAGAACATTCGTTACATACCTTACTAGTCCTAAGTTGTGTACCGGTGGGAGTGGAAACAATCAGATCATATATCATAGGCTTCACAGGTAATTGAAGGCGTCGAACACACTCATCAGAAATAAAAGAATGTGTAGCACCCGAATTAAATAACACAGATAAGATTGTACCATTGATTTCACACTTACTTTGTACAAGATCATCAGCTTGATCTGCCTCTGAACCGCTGATGGCAAAGACTCTCCCAGTTGTTGATTGTAACCTCTGGTCTGTTGACTCCCTGTTCTGTCTTGGAGGTTGAGCAGCTCACGTGTTTCCTCCATGACCTCCCTGATAGTTAGAGCCTCTTTGATTATTCATAGTGTTGCTGTCGTTGTTTTGTCAGTTCTGCGGGCAATTTGGACTGATGTGTCCTTTCTGATTACATCGAAAGCAAGTGACATCTTCAAGACGTCTGTTACAATCACGTACATGATGATTACCTCTGCACTTAAGACACCTCATGTTGTTGCGTCTCCCAGAAGATGATGATGATGATCCTCCCTTGAAACGTCCTTGATAGAACGATCCTCTCCTTTTGAAATCAACTGATTGAGGTTTCAGTTGTCTATTGGCTTTTTCATGTGCCAGTCTGGCTTGGTGATTTTCTTCAAAAATTCTGCATTTGTTGATCAGAATAGGAAAACTCCGAATTTCTTGGTACCCTATCGCCTCTTTGATTTCCAAATTCAGCCCGTTCTCAAATTTAACACATTTTGATTCTTCGGCACTAGTCTGTTGAAAAGGAGGGTAAAAGAGAGATAGTTCTTCAAACTTTGTAGCATATTCTCCAACAGACATCGAGCCTTGTTTCAACTCCATAAATTCCAGCTCTTTGCGGCCTTTCACACTTGCTGGAAAATATTTCTCCAGGAAACAGTCTTTGAAGTTTACCCAGTTCAAGGGTCTGTCAGTCTCGATCATACGGATCCTAGCATGAACCCACCAGTTTTCTGCCTCTTCCACCAACATATAGGTGGCATACTCCACCTTTTCGCATTCTGTGCATGGGCAATGCTCGAAAGATGCGCTTCATTTCCTTGGCCCAAAGATATGCTCCTTCTGGATTATAACCTCCTTTAAATTGTGAAGGCTTTCTTTTCAGGAAGTGGTCTAACCTATGGAGTCCTCCAGTGCTCCTTGGTTGGTTTTGTCGTTCTATGGCTTCAGCTAAGCGGTTGAAAGCTGCTGCCATATTGTTGTTGTTGTTGTTGTTGTTGTTTCTTGCCATCCTACATTCGTAGTTTGGTTTATACTAATTTTAAGGGAAAATATATTATATTATAACCTAACTATAAGTATTCTACAGTTTATCAATTAAGCAATAAATTGTATAACACATTTATCATATTACCAACAATAATCAAACAAATCATTTTGCAATTAATCAGTCAGGCACAAGTCATATAGTACACACTTAACATGTTATCAAGTAAAGAATCAAACATTTCACATATTATATCAAGAAATAGTACATGTCATAGCAATTGGTCCTGAATTTTTGAAAATGCTCTGATACCACCAATGTAAAGTCCTGTGTAATTTTCCGAATAAATTTTTCGCGTTTTTGAAAGATCAATTTAAAATTCATAAATTAAACTCAGAGTTCACATAAAATTCGATAATTGCGGAATATTATCATGCATACTAGTCGTGATTAATAAAATTCATGAAATATTTGCATAGCGGAAACGAGTGGAAAAGGACAATATGCATAAGCTTCACTCGGTATGTTACACAATTCTGATTCCTCTTTCAGAAACACCTTATTCTTTTTATACTCGGAGGTATTCCTCTGAGTCCGACTCCAACACTCAGGTTTTCCACTCGGCAAGGTAATCCTTATTGCTCATCATTCACTCAGTTTTCATTGCCAAAGAGGACTCAACATTAGGTCAGTCGTTGCTCGGTAATTCATCTCCAAACCGAGTTATTCCACTCGACTGTTTACTCAGTAAATTTATTAAAACCGATTCCCAATTCTTGGGTTTTTGCTCGGTAGAACTTTCATTCGGTATTGCATTATGATTGACTCGGAAATGAGTCTTTAGAAGAAGCTTGACTCAGGAATGAGTCTTTCTGGGGTGTTTGACTCAGAAACGAGTCACTCAGGAATAATTGGCTCGGAAATGAGTTATTTGAAGTACTTGACTCGGAATTGAGTCTTCCTGAGATGTTTGACTCAGCAGTGAGTCTCTGAGACAAAATGTCACTCGGAATAAGTCCTCTTGACCATGTTCCACTCAAAAAAATACGATTTTCACTCGGTATTTCCATTTTCCACTCAGAATTCCTTTTGGTCACTCGGAATTTGTAGTTTTCACTCGGAACAGAGTCTCTTTCTCACTCGGACAGTTCTTTCTAAGGCATTTTCACTCGGAAATTAGGCCTTATCAATAAGGATCTATATAAATTCTAGAATTATACCTAAAAATGAAACTTTTGGAGCATTAAAAGCCATCCATAGAGTGTTTTATTCATTGATCAACACTTACAGACCTTCCATGCTTCATAAATTACATAATTGAACTACTATTAAAGCAGGATGTTACATTTCTCCCACCCTAATAAAAATTTCGTCCTCGAAATTTAACTTAACGTACTCCTCAGTGAAACAATCCTGGATACTGCGTCCTCATAGCATCTTCACGCTCCCAAGTCAGAGTTACTTCGTTTCCTTGTTTCCATGCAACCTTCACTAGTGGTACGTTCTTATTTCTCAGGCGTTTATTCGATCTTTCTAGAATTTGTGTAGATTCTGTGGAGATGGTCAGATTTTCTCTAACTTCAATATCATCAGCAATCACGTGAGTGGGGTCTTGTACATACTTCCTTAGTTGTGATACATGAAACACATTGTGCAGGTTTACCAGGTGAGGAGGAAGTGCAATCTGATACGCCATTGTACCAATCCTCTTCAGGATCTCATATGGTCCAATGAACCTTGGACTCAACTTCTTACTCTTCAATGCTCGACCAATTCCCTTGTGAGGTGAAACCTTCAAGAATACATGATCACCAACCTGAAATTCAAGTGGTTTCCTCCTTTTGTCATAGTAGTGCTTTTGTCTATCTTGGGATACCTTCATCTTCTCTCTGATTATTTCTATTTGTTCAGTAGTCTGCTGCACAATTTCAGGTCCTAACGCCAAACTTTCACCAGTTTCTAACCAACAAAGGGGCGTTCGACACTTTCTACCATACAATGCTTCAAATGGAGCCATACCAATACTGCTATGGTAACTGTTGTTATATGTGAATTCAATCAGTGGAAGAAACTGCTCCCAACTACCACCATGTTCAAGTACACAAGATCACAGTAGGTCTTCCAGACTTTGTATGGTACGCTCTGACTGTCCATCTATTTGGGGATGATAAGCTGAACTTAATCGAAGCTTTGAACCCAATTCCTGATGCAAGCTTCCCCAGAATCGGGAAGTGAACCTTGGATCTCTATCTGACACAATACTAGATGGTACACCATGAAGTCTTACGATCTCCTTCACATATAATTGTGCCAATTTTTGTAGAGAGTTCTTCATATTCATTGGGAGAAAATGAGCAGACTTTGTCAATCTGTCTATAATAACCCAGATTGTATCGTTCCCTGAACGTGTTCTTGGTAACCCTGACACAAAGTCCATTGAAATATCATCCTATTTCCAAACTGGAATCTCTAATGGTTTAGTTCACCAGATGGCTTCTGGTGTTCCACCTTGGCTTTTTGACATACCAGACATGAAGACACATATTCAGCTATTTCTTTCTTCATCCTTGGCCACCAAAAGCTTTTCTTCAGGTCTTGATACATCTTAGTTGATCCAGGATGAATGCTCAACATACTTTTATGCACTTCTTCTAGGATTGTCCTTCTCAGACCAACATCATCTGGTACACAAATTCTGCTTCTGATTCTCCAAATTCCATTTGATCCTTCTTGTAATCCCATATCTTTTCCATTCGCCTGTAATTCTCTCAACTCTTGTAATGGAAAATCTTCTTTCTGTCTTTCACTTATCAGCTTCAGAAAATCATTGGTTATCTTCAAATTTCCCAAGATCATATTCTTTGAAGATTTCATCTCCACACCCAAGTTCATGTCTCTGAACTGTTCTATCATCTCCATTTCTTTTACCATCAAAGATGCCATGTGAATGGACTTCCGGCTAAGTGCATCTGCCACCACATTTGCTTTTCCTAGATGGTACTTCAAATCAAAATCATAATCTTTAAGAAATTCCATCCATCTTCACTGCCTCATGTTCAATTCCTTTTGATCGAACAAATACTTCAAGCTCTTGTGGTCACTGAACACTTCAAACTTGACTCCATATAAATGGTGTCTCCAGATTTTCAGAGCAAATACCACTGCTGCCAATTCTAGATCATGCGTTGGATAGTTCATTTCATGTGGTCTCAATTGCGTAGAAGCATAGGCAACTACTCTTCGTTGTTGCATCAAGACACAACCTAAGCCCATCTTAGAAGCCTCACAATAAACCACAAAGTCTTCTTGTGGGTCAGGCAAGGTTAAGACTGGAGCAGATGTAAGCTTCATTTTTAGTTCCTGGAAACTTCTCTCACATTCTGGCGTCCAATCAAAAGGTTGATTCTTCCAGGTTAGACGAGTCATTGATAGGCAATTTGAGAAAACCCCTCAATAAATCTCCGATAATAACCAGCTAATCCCAGGAAGCTTCGTATCTCAGTGATTGAAGTAGGTCTCTCCCAGTTTGTTACAGCTTCAATTTTAGAAGGGTCCACAGATACTCCTTCGCTTGAGATTACATGGCCTAGAAACTTTACCTCCTTCAACCAGAATTCATATTTTGACAACTTGGCATACAACTGCTTCTCTTTTAGAATCTGTAATACCACTCGAAGATGCTTTTCATGTTCCTCCCACGTCTTAGAATAAATCAGAATGTCATTAATGAAGATAATAACAAACTGATCTAAGTATGAATGGAACACTCGATTCATGTAATCCATTAATACAGCTGGGGCATTGGTTACTCCGAAGGGCATCACAAGATACTCGTAATGACTATAGCTAAAAGCTGTCTTTGGAATATCCTCGGACTTGACATGAATCTGATGGTATCCCGATCGTAGATCAATCTTGGAAAATACAGTAGCACCTCTCAATTGATCTATCAAATCATCAATTCTGGGCAAGGGATATCTATTCTTCACCGTCAATTTGTTCAACTGACGATAATCTACACATAATCTCATGCTTCCATCTTTCTTCTTGACAAGTAATACTGGCGCTCCCCATGGTGACACACTGGGCCTGATAAAATGCTTCTCTAATAACTCTTCAATTTGCTTCTTTAGTTCTGCCAGTTCAATAGGTGACATGCGATATAGAGCCTTAGATACTGGTTCTGCTCCTGGAATTAAATCAATTGAGAATTCTATCTCACGTTCTGGAGGTAAACTTGAGACATCCTCAGGAAATACTTCAGGAAATTCAGAAATAACTGGCATCTCGATTGCTTTAGATTCACCATCTCCTTGTGGAAGAGTAAACAAGGCAAATAATTGGCTTTCACCTTGTAAGGCAAAGAGTTTGAGATTGTCAGAAGTAAGATTTTCTTTTGATGGAAGTATCACAGTTTTGTTATGACAGTCCACCAAGACTCGATTTGCCGATAACCAATCCATCCCTAGGATTACTTCCAGATCCTTCAGAGGTAAACAAACAAGATCTACTAGAAAGTTTTTACCTTCTATGAGCATAGAACATTCGTTACACACCTTACTAGTCCTAAGTTGTGTACCGGTGGGAGTGGAAACAATCAGATCATATATCATAGGCTTCACAGGTAATTGAAGGCGTCGAACACACTCATCAGAAATAAAAGAATGTGTAGCACCCGAATCAAATAACACAGATAAGATTGTACCATTGATTTCACACTTACTTTGTACAAGATCATCAGCTTGATCTGCCTCTGAACCGCTGATGGCAAAGACTCTCCCAGTTGTTGATTGTAACCTCTGGTCTGTTGACTCCCTGTTCTGTCTTGGAGGTTGAGCAGCTCACGTGTTTCCTCCATGACCTCCCTGATAGTTAGAGCCTCTTTGATTATTCATAGTGTTGCTGTCGTTGTTTTGTCAGTTCTGCGGGCAATTTGGACTGATGTGTCCTTTCTGATTACATCGAAAGCAAGTGACATCTTCAAGACGTCTGTTACAATCACGTACATGATGATTACCTCCGCACTTAAGACACCTCATATTGTTGCGTCTCCCAGAAGATGATGATGATGATCCTCCCTTGAAACGTCCTTGATAGAACGATCCTCTCCTTTTAAAATCAACTGATTGAGGTTTCAGTTGTCTATTGGCTTTTTCATGTGCCAGTCTGGCTTGGTGATTTTCTTCAAAAATTCTGCATTTGTTGATCAGAATAGGAAAACTCCGAATTTCTTGGTACCCTATCGCCTCTTTGATTTCCAAATTCAGCCCGTTCTCAAATTTAACACATTTTGATTCTTCGGCACTAGTCTGTTGAAAAGGAGGGTAAAAGAGAGATAGTTCTTCAAACTTTGTAGCATATTCTCCAACAGACATCGAGCCTTGTTTCAACTCCATAAATTCCAGCTCTTTGCGGCCTTTCACACTTGCTGGAAAATATTTCTCCAGGAAACAGTCTTTGAAGTTTACCCAGTTCAAGGGTCTGTCAGTCTCGATCATACGGATCCTAGCATGAACCCACCAGTTTTCTGCCTCTTCCACCAACATATAGGTGGCATACTCCACCTTTTCGCATTCTGTGCAGGGCAATGCTCGAAAGATGCGCTTCATTTCCTTGGCCCAAAGATATGCTCCTTCTGGATTATAACCTCCTTTGAATTGTGAAGGCTTTCTTTTCAGGAAGTGGTCTAACCTATGGAGTCCTCCAGTGCTCCTTGGTTGGTTTTGTCGTTCTATGGCTTCAGCTAAGCGGTTGAAAGCTGCTGCCATATTGTTGTTGTTGTTGTTGTTGTTTCTTGCCATCCTACATTCGTAGTTTGGTTTATACTAATTTTAAGGGAAAATATATTATATTATAACCTAACTATAAGTATTCTACAGTTTATCAATTAAGCAATAAATTGTATAACACATTTATCATATTACCAACAATAATCAAACAAATCATTTTGCAATTAATCAGTCAGGCACAAGTCATATAGTACACACTTAACATGTTATCAAGTAAAGAATCAAACATTTCACATATTATATCAAGAAATAGTACATGTCATAGCAATTGGTCCTGAATTTTTGAAAATGCTCTGATACCACCAATGTAAAGTCCCGTGTAATTTTCCGAATAAATTTTTCGCGTTTTTGAAAGATCAATTTAAAATTCATAAATTAAACTCAGAGTTCACATAAAATTCGATAATTGCGGAATATTATCATGCATACTATTCGTGATTAATAAAATTCATGAAATATTTGCATAGCGGAAACGAGTGGAAAAGGACAATATGCATAAGCTTCACTCGGTATGTTACACAATTCTGATTCCTCTTTCAGAAACACCTTATTCTTTTTATACTCGGAGGTATTCCTCTGAGTCCGACTCCAACACTCAGGTTTTCCACTCGGCAAGGTAATCCTTATTGCTCATCATTCACTCAGTTTTCATTGCCAAAGAGGACTCAACATTAGGTCAGTCGTTGCTCGGTAATTCATCTCCAAACCGAGTTATTCCACTCGACTGTTTACTCAGTAAATTTATTAAAACCGATTCCCAATTCTTGGGTTTTTGCTCGGTAGAACTTTCATTCGGTATTGCATTATGATTGACTCAGAAACGAGTCTTTGGAAGAAGCTTGACTCAGGAATGAGTCTTTCTGGGTTGTTTGACTCGGAAACGAGTCACTCAGGAATAATTGGCTCGGAAATGAGTTATTTGAAGTACTTGACTCGAAATTGAGTCTTCCTGAGATGTTTGACTCAGCAGTGAGTCTCTGAGACAAAATGTCACTCGGAATAAGTCCTCTTGACCATGTTCCACTCGGAAAAATACGATTTTCACTCGGTATTTCCATTTTCCACTCGGAATTCCTTTTGGTCACTCGGAATTTGCAGTTTTCACTCGGAACAGAGTCTCTTTCTCACTCGGACAGTTCTTTCTAAGGCATTTTCACTCAGAAATTGGGCCTTATCAATAAGGATCTATATAAATTCTAGAATTATACCCAAAAATGAAACTTTTGGAGCATTAAAAGCCATCCATAGAGTGTTTTATTCATTGATCAACACTTACAGACCTTCCATGCTTCATAAATTACATAATTGAACTACTATTAAAGCAGGATGTTACGGTCTTGTTGCTCCCATTTAGAGAAGGCAGGATTTACGTTGTTAGATTCACGATCCTCTGCTGTGAGATATTGCGTTGGAATCACTGGATTAACCATAAATCTCTGCAATTTATGACCTCGAATGACAACTTCAACTTGTTGCCTCCATAGGTAGAAATTCTTATCATTAAGTTTGAACGTAACTGCGTGAGAGAACGTCGCCGGAGCATTGGGCGCATCTGCCGGAAAAACTGGAGCCATGGTTACTGGATCAGAAGAAGCTCTATGATACCATTTTAGAAGAGGAGAAACAGAGAAAAGGAAAGAAGGAGAATATATTGACCTAAATCTTTTTATTAACTGAAAAAGAGAATGCTACATCATATTTATAGAATAGGCTAAGTGTAACTGATTACAAAGGGAAGCTGACAGCTCTTATTAGTTAGAAGTAACAAACTCTTAACTAACTCTAACAGCTCACTCTAATAATTGTAAAGACTATCTGATTCATCTTGTTTCCGCCGCTGCCATTATCGCCGACACGCACCGTCACCTCCTCGGCTGCGAAATTTGCTCTGGCGCTGAAAGTAACATGTTGGGGGGTTCTACAACGACAATACTACCGGCCTGAAGATCTTACCAACGGGGGTGCTCATCATGATTCTTTGCTTCATTGTCACTCTCTGCATGTTCCTTCCATATTTGGTTCGTAGAGTTTTATTCACACAGAAAATAACTGAGACTAGAAATGTTCAAGGTCTGTTATTCAATGTATGTCACTTGGTTACAACGTTTGCCCATGGCCCTATTTATACAAGAAGATAGTAAAATAAATGGGCTTCACATACGAAGTCACTAACATAAACAATTGTTCATGGTGGGGTTCTTTTCCCTGATTTGCGTGGGAAGTGGGATATGCAGAGAATAAGACTAGTGGTAGGGGCCACCCCTTAATTTCTGGGGGAACAGGAGCTCCCCAGTCACGAGTCTTGAGTGATTAGTCAAGCGAAGTGGCTACAAAAGTGTGGTTTCAAGCCGAAGCTTCTTTTTCGATTAGTTCAATCATTTCTGAGTGAAACATGAGAATTACTTCCGAGTGAAGAGAAGTTCTGGCTCCGAATGAGACATTTCTGAGTGAAGCCTATCCAAGAGAACAAGTTCCGAGTGAAGGGTTCCGAGTGCAGGAGTCCTGGCTTCGGAGACATTTCTGAGTGAAGCTTATCCGAGAGAACAAGTTCTGAGTGAAGGGTTCCGAGTGCAGGGAGTCCTGGCTTCGGCTGAGTGAGGCAAGTCCGAGAGAAGTACTTCCAAGTGAAGGAGAGCTTTGGGTCCGAACGAGACACTTGAGTGAGGCAAGTCCGAGAGAACTATTTTCGAGTGGAGGAGAGCTCTGGGTCTGAATGAGACACTTCTGTGAGGCAAGTCCAAGAGAACTATTTCCAAGTGGAGGAGAGCTCTGGGTCTGAACGAGACACTTCTATGAGGCAAGTCTGAGAGAACTATTTCTGAGTGGAGAAGAGCTCTGGGTCCAAACGAGACACTTGAGTGAGGCAAGTCTGAGAAAACTATTTCCGAATTGTTGTTTCCTCGTGTGAGTATATCCTACTTAGAGCAACTGTATCTTACTCGGATTCTCTTGTCATAAATGTTGTATCTTACTCAGTGAACGTATCTTACTCGGATTATCATTTCTTCTTGAGTTAGCATATCTTTCTTAGAGCAAGCGTATCTCACTCGGGTCTTGTCGTACTTTATTTATTTTTGAACTTTGAGTCATGCACCGAGTAAGCGTACATTACTCGGGTTTCTTGTATTTTTTGAGTTTTGGAAACGTATTGCTGAGGAATCGTGCTCAAGCTTTTCGTATATATTTAAGTCTTGAGCGATTCCTTGTTATATTTGCTATGATGATCTTTACCGAGTAATAGTTCCGAACTCGAGGCGTATCATATTTTAGATTTTTATCGAGGGGTCGTGTCGTACTCGGTTTTCTTGGGTCGCTCCAAAAATCGTTTCGTATTCGGACTTTTTAGATATATACCGAGGTGTCGTGTCGTACTCGATTTTCTTGAGTTGTGCCAAAAATCGTTTTGTATTCGGACTTTTTAGATATATACCGAGGTGTCGTGTCGTACTCGGTCTTCTTAGATACATACCGAGGTGTCGTGTCGTACTCGGTCTTCTTGAGTTGTGCCGAAAATCGTTTCGTATTCGGACTTTTTATCGAGAGCAAAGCCTTGTTAAGAGTATTTTGTTAAAATCTCCTGAAAAAGTTCTTTAATATCACAAATAGTGCTTGTTCATAAGATTAACGAGTGATTCCTCCAAGGCTGATTCAAGAATTGCACTGATTCGTGTGAATTGGCCTCGAGATTTTCCAAATTATATGAGCTTGAGGGATTCAACTGGTTAGGGCCTCTTATATTCCCGTTCGTCACGAGGATCAAAATTGGTTTCTACGTCATCTTCAATTATGAACGCGGATTTGGGTTTGAGACTCTCATGGTAGCATTCTTGCGCAACTTCTGGGTCGGTTCTAACCACCCCTATTCTTCCATCTCCAAGCGGGAATTTCATAGTTAGGTGCATTGTGGAGACGACAGCTCCCAAGGTGTTTAGTGAGGGTCGTACGAGTAGCGTGTTGTAAGAACTGGGGAAGTCTACAACCAGGAATTTGACTTTTATAGCGCGACTACTCTCTCCGCACCCAAAGGTAGTTATTAGGTCGATGCATCCCATGACCTGTACAGAATCACTTAGTGTCCTATCATACCTTTCTAGACTCCGTGCGGATAAACCCATTTTCTGGAATGCCTTCCAGTGCAGAATGTCTGCCGAGCTTCATTGGTCTATGAGTACTCTTTCCACAATGCAGTCGGCTACTCCCATAGGGACCACCATGGGTTCGTCACGATTTGGACCATTTTTTGGGAAATCTGATTTGTCAAAGATGATGACTTCTGAATCCGAATGTTCCTGTAACAAGTTTACTTGACTTGATTGGTGAGGTTGGCGAGACCCTGGGAATCCTCTAGCAATGGTGTGTATGACTCGGTGGGAGGTGTTTTCCCCATCTTTCGATCTTGGGGATCTGGAGCGGGATCGAGATCGGGGAACTCTTGACTGAATGTTGGTATGTAGCTCTACTTGATGAACGGTCTTTTTCCCACTTTTGACCGACTCCTGGTATGTAGCTCTACTTCGTCGGGGAGTTCTCTTCTCCCTCGGAATTCGCCTTTGGATGAACGGTCTTTTTCCCGATCGACAAATCTTTCTAAGTGTCCTTGTCTATTTGATTCCGGAGGGAACGACAGTCTTCAATGGCATAGCCATAAGCCCTATGGAATTCACAGAATCTAGTAGTGTTTGCCTCATTGGGTCCCTCCCCTGGGGGCGGAAGGGTTAAGAGTCCTATGTTATAAACTTCATGAAGGATACGATCTTGGCAATCATTCAGTGGGGTGAAATTTGTGTAACTAGGGGTTGTGTAGACACCGATTCGTTTGTCTTGCTCAGGCTTGAATGAACTTTTCTTCATTTCCGTACGGCGAACGTTTTGGTCGGGAAGACGTTCCCGCTCGTTATGGTTGGGAAAACGCTCTCGATCAGTGTTTTCATTACTATCAACTTCTCGCTCATTAATAGCAATGTAGCGTGAGGCTCTTGCCCTGAAATCATCCATGTGTAATGGTGGTTTTTTGGTCAAGGAGTCAGCAAACTTACCCAGACGTAATCCAGTTTGGATGGCGTGTAGAGCAACTTCCGGGCTAAGATCTCGGATTTGGATAGCTTGCTCCAAGAAACGGGCCATATATTGCTTCAAAGTTTCTCTTGGAAGTTGGCGTAAGTTGACTAGGCTATGTGACGTCTGTTGGACAGACCTGCTGGTGGAGAATTGATTGAGGAACTTTTTACTTAGATCAGAAAAACTGGCGATGCTTTTCAGTGGTAAGTGGGAAAACCACCTAAGTGCAGAATTGGAGAGGGTGGTAGGGAATGTTCAGCAAAAAAAAAAGGAATCAGAGGCTCCAGTTAGCAGCATGGTGTTGACATAGATGGTTAAGTGATCTTCAGGATCGCCCCTTCCATCATATTTTTCCATCAACGGGGGCTTGTAATTGTCAGGTGTGGGGGCTTCCATGATTGAGTCGATCCATGGGTGTGCCGCAAAAGGTAGCTCAACATTAAATTTCATGGTTTCTGTCTAGAGAGAGGGTTGCTCCACAGTTTTATGGTGGGTGGACCGATCGCCGTTATAGCTGGAGGCTTCCCTTTCTTTCTCCATTTTCCCTCGGAGTGCGGCGTTTTCTTGCTGCGAGTTAGCCACCGTTCTTTACAGTGTCTCCACCAGGTTAGTGAGACGTAACATCTGGTCTTCCTCTTCAAGAGGAATCCCTTGTTGCCTACTATCTTCTTCCCTTCGTGTATTTCTAGTGTTTACCATTGTCTTCCTCTCTGCAATCTGGGTTTTCACGTTTTGAGATGGTGGTTGTAGGATTCGTTTCACACAGAAAATAACTGAGACTAGAAATGTTCAAGGTCTGTTATTCAATGTATGTCACTTGGTTACAACGTTTGCCCATGGCCCTATTTATACAAGAAGATAGTAAAATAAATGGGCTTCACATACGAAGTCACTAACATAAACAATTGTTCATGGTGGGGTTCTTTTCCCTGATTCACGTGGGAAGTGGGATATGCAAAGAATGAGACTAGTGGTAGGGGCCACCCCTTAATTTCTGGGGGAACAAGTTTCAAATGTGGAACTAGATTTTAAATTTGTGGTTTTTTCGTAGATGAAGGATATCACATTTTTACCTTTTCGTGAAAATTAATCTCTGACATCTATATGTTTATCCATTATATTATGCCATTTGCATCTCAAGTCATGGTAACTTCGACGCCAGTATCTCTTCCTTTTGAATCTTTGATAGAGTTTCATTTTAGCCTTTTGAAATAATGTATATAAATAAAATATACTATTTAAAAATTGGGAAACGGGTTATAAATTTATAATAGGTAAAAAAAGATGGATCATTCATGGTCACATTTTATGAGGGACCATTGTAGAGGGCACCTTTCCTTATGCACAGGAAAGAAAGCAACATGAAAGTGTTGGGAAGTCCAAGAAATTTTTCCTACGAAGAACCGTTCCCTTACTCACCAACCATTCATAATTAACCATAACACCTTTAATTATTTCATATCATGAGGAATTGGCATTCATTTTTCTTCACTGTCAACGCTTTTTCATTCTACAAACTCAGAATTGTCATTGCATTAGTTGCAACATCAAACTGTATTCATCCATCATCTTCAACAATTTAGTTATTTTAGCTTTTGAATTGTAATGGCTTCCAGTGGCATCCAATTAAGCAGCTCTTCATATCATGTGACAAAGAAATATGATGTTTTTGTGAGTTTCAGAGGTGACACTCGCAACAACTTCACTGATCGTCTTTTTGCTGCTCTTTGTAGAAAATGCATCCTTAACTTCAGAGACGATACAAACCTCAGAAAAGGTGAATTCATAGAACCTGAACTCCTGCAAGCAATTAAAGGCTCTCAAACATTCATTGTCGTGTTCCCAAAGAACTATGCTTCTTCAACTGGTGCCTGTGCGAACTTGAAAAGATTTCCCATTCCATCCATGTATCAGGAAATCATCTTCTACCTATTTTCTATGATGTTGATCCACCCGAGGTGCGAAAACAGAGTGAAAGATATGAAACAGCCTTCGTTGTGCATGAAAAGAGATTCAAAGATAATTTGGAGATGGTGCAAAGATGGAGGGAAGCTCTCATACGAGTATGGTTGGGAGATCGGAAATAGGTAATTAGTATTCTTCTACATTGATAGTTTATTATGCCTATGCTATTATTTCCCAAGTAATATCACACATATAAGTACGTTATGATTATTTCTTAGCCACTAAGTGTTTTTTTTTAATTTACACTTCTTTTTCAAACTAAGTGGAGAAATTTACAAAGGAGTTTTAAAACCTAGTTGAGTTCAAGACTGAAGTTTTAGAAGTGTTTAAAACATGCGCACGAAAATACGCAGGATCTATTGTGTTTTACACATGTAAAATGTAACGCCCCGAAACGTTGATTAAAATTTTTGAGTAAATTTTTCACTTTTTTAAAAGATCATTTTAAAAATTCATCAATTTAATTCAGAGTTCATGTAACGATTAATAACAACGGAAAAATTATCATGCATACTAGTCGTGAATAATTTAATTCAAGAAAATATTTAAGTAGCGGAAACGATTGAGAAGATAATGGTACATGACATATTGTATTTATTACAACCTATAAAATCAAAGTTCAGGTAATAATTCAAATAGACATCCATCATGGCATCACTCTGCATTCTGCGTGTCATTCACTGTAAAAATTAATGTAAGAGTGAGACAGAATATAGAATAAATATAAAATAGATAAAATTACACAAACACAATCAACAATTCATAATGATATGATTAATATGCCAAACAAGTCCATTAATAGATCTTTAATTAGTCAAATGATGTCATGCTGGATCCATTTGATCTTGGTGGGAATACTGCAGTAAAAGTCTCATAGAGACATAAATAGGGCTTTAGCATATACCATGAATCCCTATACTTCATGGCGCTTAAGTACCGAAGTACACAATATCATAAGTAGGACTTTTGCATAAACCATGAATCCCTACACTCCATGGCACACAACAAAATAGGGCTTAACTCATCATAGAGTAACCCCCCACCAGGGTAGGCAATCATGGAACCCCTAAATTCCATGGTGCGTCCGAATGCTTATGATGCATGAATGCCTTTAATTCTTTTAACATACCATGATATCCATATTTCCAAAACCTCTTGGATAATACAAGTCCTCAAGGGACACAATACTCATAGTAATTCACAAAATCATGGATTTACTGTTTCAACCACATATGTCAGTAACCACAAGGCATTCATGTACATATATATTAATTATGTCATTCATAACTATTCACCATCACAATATACAGACTGTGTAATACTCATCAACATTTATAATAATTCATAATCACTCAATAATTTAATAAATAATTTCTATCCATAGAGAAAATATCATTTTCTTTCAAAATAGCCATTTTAAGTGACTTTCAGCATCCCCAACAGCAACATACATTAGCAAAACCGTCATAACATGGGAAAATCAACTCCTTTTTTGATGATTCCACTTTCTATAGCTCAATAATACAATTATCTACAACTTTCATGAAGAACACAGTTTCAAATTCCGAACAGAAATATTACTTATTCACGAAATACCACACTGCCTCAAGGTGAGTTTTTCAAAACGTACATATGTTAGTAATTTCAGTGTTTCTGGAGTTACAAAAATGATTTTTGCATGAAACCAGTTCTAAATTAATCTTAACACCAATATCTACAATTTTCATGCAGATCATAAATTCAAATTCTAAGCAGAAATACCATTCATCCACAAAATACAACACTGCCTCCAGGTGAGTTTTCAAAACGTACATATATTAGTATTTTCAACGTTTTTAGAGCTACACAAATTATTTTAACATGAAACCAGTTCTAAAATACTCTTAACATAATTATATACAACTTTCATGAAGACACAAACAACTAATTCATTCCACAAAATTCCCAGTATTGAAAACAAGATTCGGATTTTCAAAATTCCAGAATTTCAGAATTTCAGCTTGCACATACTTCAGTAATTTGAGCATAACTTGAGCTACAAAAATTATTTTGATGTGAAACCACTTTCTAAAAATCCAAAACTTAATTATATACAACTTTCATGAAGACATCCAAGGCTGATCATGCATGTATAATTCCCAGCATATCAAAATATGCACTAAACATGAAGCAAATCTTTCACTCGGACATACAGTAGTATTTTGGCTATAACTTTTGCTACACATACTCAAATCAATCAGTTCAGGTCTCAAAATTCACATAAAAAAAAGATTTACAACTTTCATGAAGACACTGATCACTAATTCTTACCACAAAATTCCCAGTTTTAACAATAAGATACGGATTTCAAGTTCATAGATTTACAGCTTGTACATACTTCAGTATTATGAGCATAACTTGAGCTACAAAAATTATTTTAATGTGAAACCACTTTCTAAAGATCCAAACCTTAATTATCTACAACTTTCATGAAGACATCCAAGGCTGATTATGCACGTACAGTTCCCAGTAAATCAATATATACACAAAACAAAGGATAAATCTTCCACACGAACATGCTGTAGTATTTTGGCTATAACTTTTGCTATACTTATTCAAATTACTTTATTCAGGTCTCAAAATTTAGATATCAAAAAGAGCTACAACTTTCATGAAGAAGTCAGAGACAAATTCACACGTTTTCAATTTCACAAATGAGCAACAAGTTACGAAGTAAATTCTGGAATCCTAGAACAGCATACACTTTTACCCATTTCACAAATATTCACAACCCTGTCCCCTCTTACTTGATTTGATGATCTTTGGCTGACTAGAAAAGAGTCCCCTGGCTGTCCTGGTTCTATACGAAGGTGTGTTGATGGAGGAGAGTAATTGAGAGTTTCAGAATCAGTGGTATGTTTAATAATGCATGGTGGGAGACAACTTTCCGTAAGTGGGTTTCTAGTGGGCTTTTAGTGGGAATTAAGAGTGGTTTAGGTTGAAAGCAAGCTCCACTTCTGTAGCCCATCCACTGGAGTGCGCATAATGGAAGATGACTTATTAAAAAAAAATGCATGAAGGGACAAAACAGAAGTCAACGTCGATCTGGCAGTGAATTCCGAGTGAAATTTCACTCGGTCAGCCTCTTGGCCGACTGGAATTCCACTCGGTCCATGTATATACCGAATGGTAGTGGTCGGTATTGTGAAGAGAGGGAAATCCGAGTCCCTCTCGCTCAAGCGGATACCGACTCGCTTGAGCGAGTTCCATACAATGCGCTGGCAGAGGGGTTTCGCTCAAGCGAAAACCGACTTTCATTCACTCGGTTTTCACTTAAACAGCTTAATCCACTCGGTAGAATATCCTGAAACCGAGTCCTCACTTATCACTCACTCAGAATTGATTCCTCATTAAACAGTCGGTCTGATTTCTCTTCCTTGGAGGTGACTCAGTCGGTATATTCTCCTAAAACCGAGTCATCTCAATTAATCTTTCACTCGGGTATATCTTTCCAATTCCGAGTCATCTCTTGCTAGCCTTCCACTCGGCAATTACATTAAAACCGACCCCTCACTCTATTGATTTTCCACTCGGAGTTTCATCCCAAAGACTGACACATTTGAGTAATGATAAACCGTGTGTCCCTAGTCGGAATTTGACCACTCAGAATTGCACTCTATTGAATCTTCATTCGGAATTGCAATGTCTGATCAAGATCGACTCGGAAACGAGCCTCTGGAAGACACTTGACTCGAAAATGAGTCTTTCTATGGTGTTTGACTCGGAAACGAGTCCTTCAAGAGTGATTGACTCGGAAATGAGTCATTCGATGGCATTTGACTCGGAAACGAGTCTTTCTAAGTAATTTAGCTCGGCAGTGTGTCACCCCAAGGTGAGTCACTCGGATTCTCTCACCCAGAAGTGGTTCTATCAGTTCCACTTCACACATAAGTGTCTCGGGTGTAGGAGTTTTACTCGGAATAAGCTCACTCGGCCATATTCCACTTGGCAAACACAACTTACACTCGGCATTTATAAGTCTTTTCTCTCGAAAGTGAAGTTTTTGGGCAATTTTATTCATAGATAGAAATGCCTAGCAATGTATGACTCAGAATTGAGTCATTGGACAATATTTGACTCGGAATTGAGTCTTTTTGACATGCTTGACTCAGCAGTGAGTCTGTGAGACAATATTTCACTCGGAATAAGTCCTCCTGACCATGTTCCACTCGGAAAACACTATTTGCACTCGGTATTTCCATTTTCCACTCGGAATTCCTCTTGGTCACTCGGAATTTTCATTCTTCACTCGGACAGAGCCCCTTTTTCACTCGGAAATTCATTTCTAAGGCATATTTTACCCGGAAAATGGATCTTATCAATACAGGTCTATGTAGTTTCTATAATTATACCCAAAAATGGAATTTTTAGAGTATTATAAACCATCCATAAAGTGTTTTATTCATTGATTAACACTTACAGACCTTCCATGCTTCATAAATTACATAATTGAACTATTATTAAAGCAGGATGTTACATAAAACAGATAGATGTATATGCTACCAATAGTAAGTGGATGTTTATTTCCAATGCTTGTATTCACATGTATCCACAATGAGACTGATCTTTATTTGCAATGTTTTGAATGTGAAACCTTTTAGAGAGAAAAACTATTTTCTTGTTATTTCAAATAGTGCTCTAAAATTGACCATTTTCTTTAAATGTTTTTCTATCCGGTGTCCGGGGTACAAAGTTAGTCTCGTACCACTAGAGTCTAAAATAACCTCACGTGCACTCGATTTTACACTGCCTTAGTGGAGTACAGTATTATATACTTAAGTTTAGTGGGGAGCCTAAGTTCTTCACGTTAGGGTGAGAGATTGATGTCTAATCTGCACCAGAGTCGAGGGGACACACCAACGGTGTTCTTGTAAAAGATTCTCCGATGCTTAAGTCAGTACGAGTATTACAGAAAAGCAAGTGTTATGGAGGTTCTTACATTAATGAGTGCAGGTCTTTTCAAGTTAATAAATGAGTTGTATTTATAAGAATTACCTGAGTAGGAGAAGTGATTTGACTCTTCTCCTTACTTACTGTAGCAACCTATATCGCGGGCACGTATGCGTGTAATAGGCTTGTATGTATTGGTAGAGTCCTTATCTTATTCCTTCCCTTTGGTCCGGAATAGCAAACTCGTTACTTTCAGTGTTTTCTGATTAACTCAATTTCCTTTATTTCTGTGTTTTGTCTTAAAAAAAATCTTGTTTTTTGTGTGTCTTACGGGTCATAAGACATAAGAAGTTGAAAAGTGTGTTTTTTTAAGTCAAAAATGGCCATAGAAGCTGTTTAGGTTTTTTTAGCTCTAAAGCAGCTCTTTCTTTAGCTCTAGACTCCGTACGTGTGTATGCCTGCATGTTGTTGCAGGTATCGCTACACTCCGTTCCACAACAGTGTTTGCAGGGACATATTACCCATATCTCTTTTGACTCACGTTTTGATGCAGACTATTGACCAGAGTCATTGTTTTGTGTCCGTACTTACGCTTGTATGGAACATCGGTTTTAGTGACTTCGTCTAGTACTTCTTGTAATTCTAATGACGTGGCATGGCTTTAGAAGAGTGAGAACGAATATAATATCCCTAAATTTTAAAAAGGACTAATTTTGAATATTTAAAATATACCGAGTGAATGGTTACTATTTGACTTAATAATTCAACCGACATTTACTATACAAAACACTATGCATGAACGAAAATTTCAAACTTGCATAGTAACCAGAAACGAAAATTTCAAAAATTATACAATACTTTTATAATAAAATATTCAAATGCACAGTGAATTTTTCTGCTATAAATACCGAAGGATTTTGAAGGAAAATTCACAATTTAAGATTAAATTTTCTTAATATAGTAGTGCTATAGAGATAGTGGTGGGAGTAAGAGAGAGAAATAATTTTATGGAAGGAAGTTGTGCCAAAATCATAAGGTAAGAATAACTCTCTTTTATACTTTTTAGGTTTATTTTCATATCGTTTTAGAAATATATTATTATACTGGATATAATATTATTTTAAGTTACTATTCTGAATAGTAAATTACTATAACAATAATAAATTACTATTGAGAATAGTAAATTACTATTCAAATAGTAAATTACTATTACGAATAGTAAATTATTATTACGAATAGTAAATTACTATTTAAATAATGAATTACTATTTACTGTTACTATTTATAATTTACTATTTATTATTACTATTCATGTTTTACTATTTATAGTTACTATTCATATTTTACTATTTATGGTTACTATTCATATTTTACTATTTACTGCTACTATTCATATTTTATTATTCACTATTTACTATTCAAAATTTATCATTTCTGTTTTACGTAGTAATCTTTATTTTTATCTTATGTCTATATTCAGATAAGTTGGTATTAATATTTTTAGAACTCGGATGTGCAAAGTGAACACACTTTTGGTAGCAATTCAAGGTAAGGAGGAGTGAGATAAGAATATAATATGAAAAGACATAAGAATAATGGGAGGAGTCCCCTACTCCTTTTAAATTTAATAATATTATTATTTTAAAATAATAACTTCTCAACTTAAAATTAATAATAAATTTAGTATCTTTTGTAACTTATTCTGAAATACCTATGCATGGATCTGGATTATTATAACTTATACGGACTTGACTAAACCTATGCAAGGACTTGGACTTTTATATCCTATATGGGTCGAACTAAACCTATGCAAGGTCTTGGACTTTTATATCATATATGGATCAAACTAAACCTATGCAAGGACTTGGATTATTATGACCTATTTGGACTTACATAGACCTGTGCGAGGAATGATCTATAAAGACTTAAAATTAAGTTTATTAACTTAAATAACCATTAAACTTTAAATTATAATATTTATGAATGATAAGTAATTTATTTGATTTGATTATGATTGATAAATTGATTGTGATTGACAATATTTGATTGTGATTGACAATATTTGATTGTGAGTGATGATATTTAATTATGATTGACAATATTTGGTTGTGATTGATGTGTGATTGATGACCTTGTGATATGGAGTTTGAGCATATAGCAAGCATAACGGAAAGTTAAAACTCAGTAAGAATTTTCTGACCTTACTCTTTAAATTTTTATTCTAAGAGAAAGTATTTTATAATTATTTTAGTCTTTTATTTATTCTTAGAAATTATTTTCATTAACTTTATTTTTAATCTCTAGAATAAAATCTAATATTAGAAAGAAACTATTTTATGAAAATTAAAGGTTGAGATAATTAATACTTAAATTAAAGAAAATTTTTATAGTTTTAAGTATTCTTAGTTAATGATTTTAAAAATTATTTTCTTTTAGTAATCAGAAGTTTAAAGTAAATTATTTTGGTTTTTTCCAACGAAATAACTAAAGGATACTTTGTTATAGTTGAGATTTCTAAACTCAATCTAGATAAGATTCAAATTGAGAAAGATTATGTAAATATGTGAAGTTTTTTAAGAGAAAGTTTTGAGATATTTAAGGCTTGTAAACTCAATTTTGGTGAGATCTGAATTCAAAGACTGTATTAAATTTATTTATGTATAACAGAAGTTTAAAGAAGAACTTATGAGAATGTACAGTTTATTGAGATGATTTGTAAACCTTTATGGTATTTAATAATTAAGTTTCTAAAAGTCTTAACTAACTAAATATGCGAGTAGCTCATGCATCATGAATCATTAAAGAGAAATGAGATGTGATGTTGCCTGGGGACAGATTATAGAAACCAAGGATATATTAGAGGAGGTTCAAATGCGAACCTTGGGATGAGAGGGTGTGGAAGGGTGCTTCAGGAGACCTGGGGTCACTCCCTAGTGTTGGGTACTTTCACAATAAAAACCTTCTCAGTCTGACTAGTCTGTAAGTGATTCCACGCCAGTTAAGCTGTTCATATGCCACAAAGGCATTTATATTATTATAAGGAATTATGGAATAGTGTAAACTCCTAGTTAGCCCAGTGCAAATTAAAACTTTAAAAGGGCCCACATGCATAACCAAATGAGATAGTAGCATTATAAGCATTGCATGACATTCATGTGAATGTGACATTCTATATGGGTGATTGTGAATGAAAGTATAATATGTTATGTTTATGAAGACTTGACATTCCTAATTGATTGTCTATGAGATGATGACTGATATTATTATATTAGTTTATGAAAACCCTTATGCTTATGTCTTATCTGTAAAGTATTATATTTTGTTTCTCACTCTTTCTTGTTTAAATTTTCTATGACCAAAATATATGTTATGTGATATATAGCTAGCAGTCCAAGATGGAAGGATATGCAATTATAAGAGGGTAAAGTGGTCTCATCCTCAATCAGATAGATGGAGAGATATGACAAGAGTAGGATTCCAAAACTCGATGGTTCAAGGACTAGGAAATGATTGGTCACATTTGTAGTAGAGGTATAATTTAGTTTTACTTTGCCTTATTACAATATCAAGTTAGATAATTGTAACAAGGTAAAGGTTAAACTTTGATAAAATTTCTCATTCGGATATAATACTGTAATGATTTATCACTTATGATTTCTATAAATTATTTTGTCATTATGGACAAATATTGAAAGACAATGTTTTTTTTTACTTTCAATAGTCAAAGGAAATTAGATGTATATACGTCCTTGTATACGCGAGATAAAGAATGACAAATATGTATATCTTTCTAAAAGTTTTTTTAAAAGCAAGAAGAATATATATATATATATATATATATATATATATATATATATATCGTGTATATAAGGGGGTGTTACAAGAAGCATCTCGTCCATAAGTCTTAGGGTCCAGTATGCACCCCGGATCAAATGTTATGAACTCTGGCTGTTAAATGTTTGAATTTTGAAGATATGAAACAATTTTAAATGTTTGAAAAACCTTTCAAATTACCTTTTGAATATATAATATATAAGAAAATGTTGCACGACGTATATAAAGAAACAGTGTAACTTTTTCTCCTTTTTAATACACATTGTTATATATATATATATATTTTGTTCCCCTAGATTGGAAGAGGGCGTATGGGACCCCTCTCCCACTATATTTGAAAAACATTTCTTGGATATTTTGTTTCTCCATGATTTTAGTAGGTAATAGTTGTTATCTCTTTATAAATGAGTCTAAGTCAAGCCCCCTTTTTACTTTACCATTGTATAAATATAGTCTCAGGGCCCTTTTTCAAGTGACATTTTGAGCAATAAACTTGAATTCTCCTAGAGTAATTTTCTAAGGTTTCGTGTCTTACATACTCAAAATGAACATTTTAGTGAAAGAGCCAAAGAGAATCGGAGCAGAAAAGCAGGGAACTGGGGAAATCACAGCGACAAAGATAGAAAATGGAGGAGGTTTAAACTATATATACAAGGAAGGAGTCACTCCCAAGTAGGAGATCCAATGGTTGGGAACAATCTCACCATTTTCATTGTCACGATGCCACGACGACCCTTCGAATGGCAACTGCCTTCAACACGTGGCAAGTAAACCACTCACCTTCGAAACAACACACGTGAACTCAAAGGGCGCATTTAAGAGCCTAGGGGTACAAAACGTCCCATCATTATGAAAACGACTAGACCTAGACATCATATTGAGTAATGAAATGATGACTATCCACCATTAGATAAGTGTCCTCTAAAACCCTTTCAAAGAACGCTACGAATTTCTCACTCAAAATAATATCCTTTAAACTTCGAAGCAACTGAAATTTAAAATATTTTTATTAAAATATAATCAAGTTTCAACTAATTAGACTCTATTTAATGATACAATTCCTAAAATACCTTTATAGTAATGAAGAGAGAAACTAACTTTCTTATTTACCCAAAACCCTAAATAAGAAAGGGGGCTTTTGAATAAGTAACATAATAAGTTATTTTTAAATAAGAAATTACACTATAAATTTGATTGTAAAATCTATTAAAAATAACTTATTTTGATAAGTTATATCAAGTAACTATCAAAATAAGTCAAAAACAACTTATAAGAGTCATAACTTATTTTCATAAATTTCTCAAAAAATAAATTCAAACTCAATCAAAAGTTAATGATATGTGAAATTAACTTTTAAAGTGAAGGGTAAATAGGAACTATTTAAGTATGTCAGAACACTTTTTATTAGTGTCTAAAAATATTATACAAACCAAAAGTTTTTATTTACCCTTTATTTATTATACTATATTAATTTTTTTATTTAACATACTTTCTACATTATTTAGAAAAAAGTACTCCCTCTTTTAAAGATTTTTTGTCTCAAATATAAGCAAAAGTATCTTTTTCAATATTATTAAATATTTATATACTTAAAATTCTTGAATACATTTCCAAGGCAACTAAATGTTTTATGCAATAAATGAGATTAAAAATACTTTAGACAAATATATTAAACATTAAATAACATTAATGTAAATAACAACTTTTAGTCAATTTTGAGTTTGCTTTTCCAACCCGATTGGTCAAACCTCGATTTGACCAACAGAGTTTTAATTATCTCGAACGACGTAAAAAATCAATATGAATCTTTAGATTTTTCCATTTCTCCAACTCTGTTTCCCCAACTGCAAACCAAATATACCTGAATGATTTGCTAACCAAGGTTGGTACAAGTGATAAAGGGTTTGGTATTGCTTAAGTAAGGTCTCAAGTTTGAGACATTGTGTATGTCAAAAATTTTCCGTTAAGACTAAATAAAACTAACTACTATTCTTATTTAATTTATTTAACATGAATTAGTTATTTGTTATTTAAATGCCATTTTAAAAATTTTTAAATCTACGATGAAACTATTTGTTACTCAAATACAAGAGACAAGATAAAGGAGTAGTTACTTTTTTAAAATTTATAATGAAATTATTCATCATTTTAATGGTACATCCATATCATTTTCTCGGGATTTTTGCCCTTCTGGGATAGAAGAACAAAAATTTTATAAAATGGGATGGAAGAAAATATTTGTGTGTCTAGGGTAAAAACTATCACTTCAATACTTACATTACGCATTTTCAAATGACGAAATAACATTTTGTATCATGGAAAGACGTAATTTGACTATTACGTATTTTGCGAACAAGAAATTTTGATTTTGTATGCTGGAAAAACGTAATGTCAGTGGTGGGCAATTATTCTCGGCGGTTGAAAACTTAAACAACAGACAACCGAGTACCCATAGTTTCATAAATTTAATAATAAAGTATAAATTTATATATTAAATAAATTTTTTAAAGTATAATTTTATTAAATGTATATTAAATAAATTTATATATTTAATGTATAAAAGTTGATCCGGTCTGGACACCTGCCCTTAAGACAGTACGTCATTTTGGCTGTCCTAGAGGGCCCACCGCTGTCACGGCCCAGTATCCGTGCTACAGAGATATGATAAAGGAAAGGATCCTATACCGGTCATCTGGGGTCTCATCTGATATATTGAATCCCTTATCTGTTCTCAGTTTTCTGTTACGTACAACCGTTTGCCTCAACGTCATGATAAGATAAGTAAGGGTTACTACTTATCAACGTTGATACCCTACACAGCGGAATGTGTCTGTATCACTCACCGAAGGAAGTAAGTACGATTACAGGCGTGATATACGGAAAAAGTTGATTATCCTCATCCCTGTGTCAGAATCGTACACTGATCATTGACCTACTCACTATCACGCTCTGAACACTGAGCCACTCTGATTGATACGCTACACACGGTATCAGAACCCTTGGGCCCACTTACGCCTAACGATTCATTTTCTACGCTCAACTATAAATAGCATATTTATAAACACATGCAAGGTTACCTTGTTCTTACTCTTACTATTCTATTGCATTGCTTAAGTGTTCTCTGAGTTTCCATACACTTTACTAACTTGAGCGTCTGAGAATCTTCGCAGGTGACACCACCTTTCGCCCCCTATCAACGTGAAACTCTGGTGTGAAGGATCTCCAGGACAACAAGACCGGTTTCTCCCACTGAAAGATCGGATTATAATACCGGATACCCACTGTACCGATGTACAAATATTATGAAACATACTCTTTTGTGGCTGGTTCCCACATCGGATTACATACCCCGGTTTAGACCAGTTCATTGGCACGCCTAGTCAGACTCGATAGAGTTATTCCCACTTTTCGCGGAAGTTTAGTAGTTCACTATGGAAGGAGATGGACGCGATTTTGTTGATGGTCACGTGGAGGATGTGACCCATCAGCAGGCTGGTAGGAGACTCGTTTTTGAATCCCCTATAACCAATACGAGGAGGATGGTACCTGTAGCAACCCTGACCCTCGAGACGAAGTCATAAGGCAGCTCAGGTAGGAGTTGATGGAGCTGAGAAGGGAAAAGAGGGGAGCTGGGGAAAGAGTAACGTCTCAGGCGGAGGATACCCACCATGCATCAGCAAGGGAGAAGTCCACAACTCTTCAGTATTCTAAGATTCCTATTTATGAGGAGAGAGAACAAACCCAATATTCTGGGGACAGAGTCAGTGCAAGGAGGAAAAAGCAAGTAGTGGTAACTTCTGGGGTGTACAGACTCAATGTTCCTTTCTCAAGAAGACTCATGAGTATCCTTATCCCCAAACACTTGCAAACAACCCAACCACTTTCAATCAAAAAGTATAATGGGGATACTAATCCCACTATGCATCTTGATGCTTATGTGTATGAGGCCATGTATTTGGGAGCTGATAAGGACGTTATATGTAGAATGTTCCCGAGAACATTAACGGAGGAAGCACTTAGTTGGTTCAAGAGTTTACCCTCAGGATCGATAGATTCTTGGGAAGAAATGGCAGCTGCATTTGAAAGTCATTTTGTTATCTCTAGAGATGTTCCAAGGACTTCTCATACCTTAGCCCAAATAAGGCAGGGTGAAAACGAGACTCTTAAGGAGTTTTTGAAGAGATTTTATAAGGAGGCTGCTTTGGTGCCTAACCTCACAGAGGCCATTCAGCTTCATATTGTCATTGAAGCTTTACAACCTAGATCCGCATTTACTTTGTCTTTGGTAAAAAGTCCTTCGACGACATTTGAGGAGTTTCAGAGAAAAGCCTCAAAATATGTGGGCATAGAAATGCACTTGGAGGCCACTGCAGCTAGAATGAAGCCATTAGCACCTTCACCGCAACCAAGGAGAGATAAGGATAGGGTAAAGCTGGAAAAGCATGCCCAAAGGGAAGATTTCATGAGCACTCGACACCAACAGCAAGATAGGCGCATTGCTTCTTTCAGTAACTACGCCCCTTTGAACTCCAGGCATTCTCAAATCCTGAGGGAGGTTGGTTGGCCCACACTCAGTGTTTACGAGATAAGGAAACCATCTCCAATGAAAAGACCTGGTAACTCTAAAAAATATTGTGCTTTTCACGAGCAAGTTGGCCATACCACAGATGAGTGCAAGGCGTTGAAGAACGCAGTGGAGACCCTTATTAGAGAGGGAAAGCTGAAAAAGTATTTATTCAAGGAGAAATCCTTAGACGAGCCAGACAGGATGGAAAAAAGAGGAAGGGATCATGATGATGAAGGTGACAATAATTGTAATCCGGCCAGGAGGTTAACAGCAGCTGAGAAACAGAAGGGAGTAGCGATCAATGAAGGAGCTCAGTAGGACGGCATGCCTTAGCAGCAAATGCAAGGCCGGCGTGAGGTAATTGATATGATCACTGTAGGATTCGCTGGAGAAGGAGCGTCAATCACAGCTCGTAAGAATCACCACCGGATGATCCTATCAGTACAAGGAAAGCCTAGAGACAACCACCCTTTTAGGGACGACATGACGGCATTGGTGGTATCATTCACAGATGATGATTTTGGCTCAACGATTCCAGGAGGTGACGATGCAGTAGTTATCATCGCTGTCATAGCCAACAAGGATGTCAAGAGGATCCTCGTCGATCAGGGAAGTTCTTGTGATGTTATTTTTTATAACCGTTTCAAAAGAATGGGCTTTAATGATGCAGATTTACAACCTTATACACAAGAGCTCACAGCGTTCAATGGAGCGAAGTAACCCACAAAGGGATATCTTGATACTCTCATTTCTTTTGAGGGCAGACCTAGAGCAAGAACTGTGAAGTCCAGGATCCTGGTGATCGATGTGGAGTCCCCTTACAATGGGATCATTGGCCGTCCTACTCTGAATGCTATGGAAGTAATCGTGTCTACCCCGCACCTCCTTATCAAATTTATTGACAAGGACAACAGTGTCTCATCCCTCCGGGATCAAGAGATGGCCAGGTATTGTTACAACCTGAGCTTGAATATGGTGAAGGTGGAGGCATTTAACAAGAAGAGAAAGTTGAATGACGGAGGAACAGCGGCTGGATCGGTTAGTCTGATTGATTTGGACCCTAGAGCGGAATTGAAGATTGATCCTCTCAATCCCTCAAAGCCCACACCGGAAGGAGGTTCCAAGGACGTCGTCTTGGGGGATTCCCCAGAGAAGGTCATGCACATTAATGATAATCTAGAGTCTGTTGTGGAGCAGCGCCTATTAGCACTCCTCCAAGAATTCATAGACCTTTTTGTATGGACTGCTGCAGACATGCCCGGGATGGACCCTGATTTCTACTGCCACAAATTATCTGTCTACCCAGAAACGAGATCGGTTGCCCAGAAGAAGAGGAGATTGGGACCAGAAAAGTAGAAGGTAGCTTGTGAACAAACGGAGGAACTGTTGAAGTCTGGATTTATTAAAGAGGTCCGATATTCTTCTTGGCTATCCAATATGGTGATGGTGCAGAAGGCCAACGACAAGTGGAGAATGTGCATTGATTATGTAGACCTCAACCGATATTACCCAAAGGATCCGTATCCACTCCCAAATATTGATCGTATGGTTGATGATTCGTCTAGTTACCAATACCTCAATTTCATGGATGCTTATTCGGGGTATAACCAAATTCCGATGTGGGAGGAAAATCAGGAAAAAACAGCTTTCGTCAATGACCGCGGTGTCTTCTGCTACACCGTTATGCCTTTCGGTTTGGAGAACGCTGGAGCTACGTATCAGCGTATGATTAATAAGGTATTCGAAGGCATGCACACTAAGCTGGTGGAGGTATACATTGATGATATTATAGCCAAGACTCCCGTTAGAGGTGACCATGTTGAAGTTTTACGCCAAGTGTTCACTCGGTTACGACAATATAACATGAGATTGAACTCGTTGAAGTGTACCTTTACAGTCCCAACTGGGAAATTTTTGGGTTTCATGTTAACCCATCGTGATATTGAGGCCAATCCAGGCAAATGTCAGGCTATATTGGACATGTAGAGTCCGAAGAATTTGAGGGAAGTACAGTCGTTGAATGGGAAAGTGGCCGCTCTGGCTCGATTCATGCCCAAAATGGCGTATAGGTCCCTTCCTCTGTATAAAGTGTTAAAAAAATCTAAGAAGTTCGAATAGGGACAGGAGCAGGAGCAAGCGTTCTAGCAGCTTAAAGAAGTGCTATCAAGTCTACCGATCTGGGTAAAGCCTGTAACATCCCAGATGTTTTGATAATAGAAAGAAAATTGGAAATGAGTAAATTATTATTTGGCTTATAATGAAAATGGTATATGAAATGTAAGCGGGGAAAAACAGTTTTAAATGAAATTTTAAGGAAAATGGCATCAGGACCCTGACGCGTAGCGTGTATGGGACGCATAGCGTCAGGTGCGATTTAGTGAGCTGACGCGTAGCGCCAGGCTGACGCGTAGCGCCAGGCTGATGCGTAGCGCCAGCGTCGCGATCTATTTTATAACAGGGTCACACAGAACAGAACCTGTAAACCCTTTCTTTCATTTTCTCTCTTCTCTGAGGCGATTTGGCTAGGGTTTTGAGGGAAACTTGGATTCTGGGTGGTTTTAGGCAATTTGGAACCAAGGTAAGGTATCTAGGGCCTCTAATCTTTAGTTTCTTCTCCTTCCCTTCATGAAATATGAGTTTGCATGTGATGATTGGGGTTTTGATTCTGAGTTTCAGTGGCTTGTGAAGCTTGGGTAATGAGTTTGGAAGTATAAGGAAGGTAACGTACTAACTAATTTGATGTTTCGGTGACCGTAGGTGCCGGAACGAGTGTTAGGCAAGCGATCGACAAAGTGGACGTTGGAAGCGAAAGAGGAACTGTGAATCCAGCGGCTGTAGGACGCTATCCACCCCTTGAGCAAACTGTCGGAGCTCGGAATAGAGGTAAGGGGGGTGTTCGGGTCATAATTAATTAGAATTGATATGAAAACAGATTATGGGAAGTTTAAGAATTTAATAAGAGTTGTCATAAATAATATAAAGTAACTAAATATAGTAGTTGTGAATATATGAGTATGTGGAGTGAGATTAAATGATTGAATATGAAAGAAATATGTTGATTGAATTGATTATACAATGAAATAAAGATTGGAATGATGAAAGTAAAAGATATATGAAATATTTCCACTTTGAGTGGTGTATGTATATTTGATTATGAATAAAAGTATGGAATTTGGATTGTTGAAGATATATGCAATAGCATTGTATGGATGGGTTTGACAAGTCGGTCGCCCTATATTGTGAGCACATGCCAGTTTCTGGTAGTTGCACATGTGGCTTATTGATGATATATTATGATTATAAGAAATGATATGTGAATATGTGGTATGGGATGGCCAACGGTATGTATACCCCTCACTTTTTGGCTCCCGTGGTCTTTGTGCCCAGTTGAGCTACCCAGTGGTCAAGTCGGACCCAGTGGTTGAGGTGGAGAGCCAAGTCGGGCTCGGTAAACCAAGTCGGGTTCACGGGATGTCAAGTCGGACTCCCAGCTGAAGGCCAGTCCTTTAGTATCCGGATACTAGGCGTCAAATTACATGAGAGTCAGTTGTGACTTATGTGAATCTTATATTGATTGATGATGGAAAATGAATTATGAATTGAAAGTGTAATGTGAATGAATGAAAGTATGGCTTGAATAAGTTAAAGATTGATATGTATGTGTGTAGTTATATCGACATGGATAAGTGCAGGAAATCGAAAGAGATTATGTAATAACAAAGAGTAGTAGGTATTGTTAAGTTTAATATTTCGTTCTATATTAATTATGATATTCCAAACACTCACCCTTGCTGTTGTTTAATTTTAGTGACCAGTGACAGGGAGGATGCTAATGCTGCGGAGATGCGCCAAGAGGAAGTTTGATGCCAAGGAATGGAGATGTGTATAATAAATGTAATATTTTGAGTGTATGTGTTTAAGTGTGTAATAAGTAATGTATTACTATGGTGGGTGATAGATGATAAAGTATGTGTGATGAACTTGCCATGATTATGCATGTTGTGGTTTGATGACTTATTGATGAGGAGGAATTATGGCACGGAGCCAATGCCATGTGTGAATGTTGAATGTGATGGGCAGGTGTTGTATTGACGCATGATTGATATGTGTGCTATGTGATTGATGCTAGGATGATAATTGGATTGATTTAGATAAGTTATGCATATAGTTGGATATTGAATTTAAGGAACCGGATAGGTGAAATTAAGATTCGGTGGGTGTGAGAAACCCCAGAATGCATCAATAGGTCTTCCATGAAATTTAAGATTTAGATGCATTGGCTTTTGGTCCATTGGAATCCATTTAGGATGTTTGGTGTAAGGGTTTTGCACCTAATTGGGTTAAAATGCATTTCGCGCATAACTTGCGCATATTTTGGAATTTTGGCGAATGGATAGCACCAACAGTTCCGAAATGGGGAAAACAGGTGGCCCGTGAAGTTTCGTGGCAATCGGATCTAAAACGGGCCAATTGGATAGGTTAGAGGTTAGTAAAATAGTTTAAATGTGTAACAGCATCAGGTGCTGTCACTGTCATGCCCACGCTACGCGTGAGGCTGGCGCGTAGCGTGAGGTGCGCAGCAGAGGGCTGACGCTACGCGTGGTAATGGCGCACAGCGTCAGGCCCCTGTTTCATATTTTTGATTCTTTTCTAAATTAAGGGAATTCTAAGGTTTTGCCAAACTACATAATTATTATTTTAAGTATGTTTAGTAAAAATAAATATTATTTTGAAATAAGAAATAATTAAATTTTATTAAATGCGAAAAATTTATTGTGAAAATTAATTAAATGGATATAAATAAAGGTAAATTGACGTAGGACGTCACAAAGCCAAACCCTGGTGAATCCCTCATCTTATACTTGGCAATTTTTGATGAAGCCTTGGGTGTAGCATTGGTCAAGGAAACTCCAGAGGGACAGAGGCCAATGTATTTCACTAGCAAGACGTTGCAAGGAGCAGAAAGCAGATACCAGAAGATAGAAAAGGCAGCTCTTGCAGTTATATGGGCCTCATGATGATTAAGGCCGTACTTTCACGCAGATCTGATTCTGGTAAGAACGGATTTGCCGCTCCATTCTATGCTTAGTAAGCCGGACCTCGCTGGGAGGATGATCAAATGGTCTATCGAGCTTTCTGAGTTTGAAATTTCTTATGAACCTCGAGGAGCCATCAAACCCCAAGTCCTGGTTGATTTCGTTGTGGAGATGACAGGGGTAGACCCAACCATACCTCGCGCTCATTGGACCATTTATATGGGTGGGTCATCGAATAGTAAAGGTTATGGAGCTGGTGTGGTTGTTGAGAGCGATGACGGTGTACACCTGGAGATTTCTCTTCGGTTCAACTTCAAAACTTCCAACAACCAGGCTGAATATAAGGTATGTCTGGCTGGACTCCGAGCAGCAATCGATATCGGCGCAACAGAGGTGATATTATGCAGTGATGATCAAATGGGCCTCACGACGATAGAAAAGGCAGCTCTTGCGGTTATATGGGCCTCACGACGATTAAGGTCATACTTTCACGCACATCCTGTTCTGGTAAGAACGGATCTGCCGCTCCGTTCCGTGCTTAGTAAGCCAGACCTCGCTGGGAGGATGATCAAATGGTCTATCGAGCTTTCTGAGTTCGAAATTTCTTATGAACCTCGAGGAGCCATCAAAGCCCAAGTCCTGGCTGATTTCGTTGTGGAGATGACAGGGGTAGACCCAACCATACCTCGCGCTCATTGGACCGTTTATGTGGATGGGTCATCGAATAGTAAAGGTTGTAGAGCTGGTGTGGTTGTTGAGAGTGATGACGGTGTACACCTGGAGATTTCTCTCCGGTTCAACTTCAAAACTTCCAACAACCAGGCTGAATATGAGGCATGTCTGGCTGGACTCCGAGCAGCAATCAATATCGGCGCAACAGAGGTGATATTGTGCAGTGATTCACAGCTAGTGATATCGCAGATCCAAGGTGAATACCAGGTTCGTGAGCCCCAACTCCAACTGTATTTGAATTGTGTGAACGAGTTAAAAGGGAGGTTCGATGTGTTAGAATTTAAACATGTACCAAGAGAAGAAAATACTAGAGCGGACATCTTATCAAGACTTGCAAGTACGAAGCAGTCTGGCAGTACAACGACAGTGGTTCAGAGTACGTTGATATCGCCCAGCATTCCTTTGTTCCCTTCTCTGAGCGCTATAATGGTTAACTCTTCGTAAGAGAATTCTTGGGTTACCCCGTATATCCGTTACCTGGCTGACAGACAGTTGCCTACCTATGAGAAAGAAAGAAGGAAGGTAAAAAGGGAGTTACCATATTTCACTATGGTCGATGGTGTTGTCTACAGAAGAGGATTCTCAGTGCCATATCTCCTCTGTTTAAAAGAGAGTGAAGTACAAGGAGTAATGGAGGAGGTTCATGAGGGATAGTGTGGGCATCACGCCGGAGGAAGAAGCTTATTGAGAAAAATCCTCAGGGCTGGATATTGGTGGCCTATGATGAAACAGGATTCCATTGATTTTGTGAAGAGGTGTGATGCTTGCCAGAAATTTTCTAATCTCCATCACACACCAGCTCAAGAACTCTCTTCATCCGCGGTGTCATGGCCTTTCTACCAATGGGGCCTCGACATCTTGGGCCCGTTTCCAACCGCACCTGGCGGCATTAAGTATCTCATTATGGGAGTTGATTATTTCACTAAATGGATTAAACCAGAGCCAGTAGTGCATATCACATCGGCATAAACACGATGTTTTGTGTACGAAAACATCATAGCTCGATTCGGCGTTCCAGGGCAGATTGTAACTGACAACGGCACCCAGTTCACTGATAGGAAGTTCACAGAATTGCTTGAAGGACTAGGGATAGTCCAAATCTTTTCATCTGTGGAACACCCTCAGACGAATGGCCAAGCTAAGGTAGCTAATAGAGAGGTGCTGAAGGGACTGAAGAAGCGTCTTGGTGAAGCAAAGGGGGGATGGACCGATCAACTATGTCATGTTTTATGGGCATATCGTACTACGCCCCATTCTTCTACCAATGAGTCTCCATACCGTCTCACTTACGAGGTTGAAGCGATGATTCCTGTGGAGCTTCAGACAAGATCGGTGAGAGTGGAATACTTCTCTGCGGAGGATAATAGTGCTAATTTGGCATCAAAACTAGACGTTCTCCATGAATTAAGGGAAGAGGCTTTTGTCAGGGACCAGGCGATAAAGGCGAAGGCCGCCCTCTGGTATAATAAACGTGTGCAGTACAGAGCCTTCAACACTGGGAACTTAGTTTTAAGGAAGGCAAGTGTGGGAAATAAGTTGCCCATCAAGGAAAATTGGCACCAACATGGGAAGGCCCTTACAGAGTACCTGAGGTGACTGGAAAGGGATCATACCGGCTGGAAGAGCTCGATGGAACACCGATCCGTAATAAATAGAACACACAAAACTTACGTATTTATTACAGCTAGTTGGTAAGACGGCATGTACTCTTTTTCCTTACTTGAGTTTTTTCCCATTGGGTTTTCTCAAGAAGGTTTTAACGAGGCATGATCCCAGCTATGCTTTCTTTGTAATTCACATCCAATTCAATGAAAATTTATTCATGAATACGTTGATTTTACCTTTTCCTCTTCTGTATTGTAATTTATAGCATTGGCTGATCTATGTGGAAAAGCTCAGGACGGATGATCCTAATCACCTATTCTATGATTGGCGATGTAACTCCGTAAGTCAAGAAATGGGTTGTAGGATCAGACCTCCTTAAAGGCTGTACCGAACCCCACACGAAGGCTCCGATTGTAGGATTGAACCAAACTCTGAGTACGGTTAGTAGGATTAAACCGAACACCGTTGAAGACCTGAGTTGTAGGATTGAGCCGAACCTCAGGAAGAGGGTAGTAGGATCAAACCTTGTTCAAGGTTGTACCAAACCCCATCTAAAGACCTGAGTTGTAGGATTGAACTGAACCTCAGGAAGAGGGTAGTAGGATCAAACCTTGTTGAAGGTTGTACCGAATCCCATCTGAAGGCTCAGATTGTAGAAGTGAACCGAACTCTGAGTACGGTTAGTAGGATTAAACCGAACACCGTCGAAGGCTTGGATTGTAGGAATAAACCGAACTCCAAGTACAACTAGTAGGTTTAGCCGAACGTTGGTAAGGATTCAATCGTTGTCCTTGTAATTGAAGTAATTTCCCCCAGGACGGATGATCTTAATCACCTATTCTGTGAATTGACGATGTAACTCCCGGCACGGACAATTCCCGTCATCGTCCTTATGATGGAAGACTCAATCATCATTCTTATGGTTGGAGTATTTTTTTGGCAGATTCCTAAGCACGGAATGCTATTCATAGTATTTGTTAATCATTATTACTCATTCTACGGTATTGCATTACAGAGATTGGATGGAATTTCTTACCCTCAAAGGAGTTAAAGGTAATATCTCACGACAGATATTTACCCCCCAAAATACTTATACTTGGGGACAGTACACGTATGAATGATTTTACGTTCTATAACTTGTCTGTTTTGAGTTTTATTTAATTATTTTCTTCGGGATGCATAATACATTTCAACGGTGAGATAATTATACAGAACGGTCTCGCGAATAGTTTGAAGGTAAAAGTGTAGCATATATGCCTAAGTTATGTTATAAGGGTACATTTCCTGCAAATGTCAAAAGCAAATTCAAGGAAAATTTCATTCATTCAATGAAAATTTTATATGAGTTGAAATAAAACTGGTGCTGATCCCAGAACACAGCAGCAAAAGCTGGAAATAGATACGAGACTAAGAGGAAGGCTTCAGATTTTCCGTTGTGGATGCCTTTTCACCTCCGTCATCCTCTAAGCTCGCCTGGGTCTTCTCCGCTCTGGTATCCTTCTCTTGAGCTTGTTCTTTTTGATGATCCCCTTGATCCGGAGTGGATCCAGAGGGGCCCATGCTTTGACCTTCTGGGAGAGGGGGCATTTCATATAGAGATAGATGGGGTTTCTTGTACTTGCCATCCACCACAACAACTAATTTCCCTTCGTGAAATTCATAGAAGGGATCCATACCGTATAGGTCAAATTTCACGCTGGGGTTGCGGTAGAAAACCTGGCGGACAACAAGGCCAAAGGAATCATACGCCACAACAGTACATGCCTCGACAGCCTTGTTTGCTCTATTTCTAGCTTTGACCAAGTCCTTTTTCAGCTTGGCATTTTCCTTCTCTAAGGAATTAGTCGCAGCATCCCCCACCTTTAACTCTTCAAGCTGCTTGAGCAATTCCCTCTCCCTGGCAGCAAAATCTTCCTGGCTCTTGAGTTTTCCGGCCTCTAAAGCGACCAGATCATCAGAAAGCTTGGAGCTCTTTTGTTTCTCTGCCTTGAGATCATCTTGAAGTTTAGAAATCTTTCCTTCAAGAGATTTGGTTGAGGCCCTCAAAGAAACTAACTCAACTGTTTGCTCTAGTTCTAGCTCTCGAGCCTTTTCCAATTTCTCCTCTGTGGTCTTCAAATGAGCCCTATCTTTTGCAGCCGAGATATTCAGATGTTCAAGCTTACCAGCCAGCTCATCTACTTCTTTAACGCTGTCGACAGTGCAGCTAAGGGAGTTCAGGAGCCCGGTTAACTCAGCTAGTTGCCATTTGCCAGCTATAATGGCCTCTTTTATTTCATCCACTTCTAGGGTGGGGCAGAATTTATAGAGTGGAGGAGGAAGTACGGCAGGAGAAGGCCCTTCATATACCTAGAAAAGGGAAAAAAAGGAAAAGGTAGGCGGTTCCATCCTCACCCTTTGAAAAGATGGGGGAGCAAGACGGTCAGAAGGCTGAGAGAGCGCTCCAGAAGATGCGTTATCTTTCCTCGCACCGGTGTCATGAGAAACTTTTTACCTCTTTTCCGGCACCATGGTGGAGGTCTTCTCTTTGTCAGAGGCTTTAGTAAGCCTAACCCTCTTCTTCTTCTCCTTCTTCTCCCCTTGCGTCTCTTCTTGGGAGACCTCTTCCCTTTCGGCTTGAGAATCCAAGAGGGGGACATCATCACCCACTTCGGAGGTCAGGGGGATGATTTCAGCTCTCACTTTAACGGCGTTCTTCTTCGGCTGGACATTGTTTTCTTCAATCTCAGAAGAAGAACCATCTTCGACTAGTAAGGACTTTAGCGCAAGCATCTCAGAGCTATTCCTTTCTATCCAATCTGCAAAAGCAAAGAGAGAAACATAAGTCACAATAACACATCAGATTACGATGTATGAGCATAAAGAGTTAAGTTGATTACTTAGATAAATATTCCTGCTAGAAGTAGACTGCAAGACACGTTTGCAAAAGATTTCTTTCTGAACAGAGGTAAACGCCCTTAGAGCACCCAAGACTTCAATTGAGTGAGAGGAAAGCTCACTCTCGTTTGTGAAATAAGCACGGCTGGTGAGCAAGAAGTGCTCATGAGTCCAGCTTAAGGAAAATTTAGGGATTCCGTCCTCACTCATCCAGAAGACCGGTTCTTCTGGCCTCACGTGAATTCTCGTGTAGTATTGTTTGAAAGAGCGCCCATCGATCTTTGCCGATTCAGTAAAAGACTTGAAATTGATGACTCTCGAGTCACAGCGGAGGGTTATGAAGCCCAAACCGCCTTTCTTGTTAGCACGGCGGACCACCTGGCAGTAATAGAACAACATAGCCACAGTGGGTTTAAAATTGAAGTATTCACCCAGGACTTCCAGAGCGCGGACAAGACTCCATCCGTTGGGATGCAACTGGGAGGGGCGCAGTCTAGGAATCTTAATACTCCCATTTGGAAATCAGTCATTGGGAAACGCACACCGAGGTATTGAAAAATAAAGTCGTACATATAAACAGAGCGCTCGTCTAGCACAGTATGGCAGATTCATTCCGTAGGCCGGGGTGCCAGAACCAAGAATTTCCCACGATTTTCCTCTCCAACAAAAACCCTAAAGCTTGGGGACGTCGGTCCACCATCTTCGCGAGCGTGTCGAGAAGGGATTTCTTTGAACTCTTCCTCTACCCAGCAATAAGGATGAGACCGATTGATAGCTTTCCAATCTAATCGGTGTCTAACAACGTTGACGCACCCCTCTTGAGTGCGTACGACAGGAACTTTGCCACGTCCCTCGATTTCCATCTCGTCAGTGGCGCGAACAAAGGCGTCTGTACTATGGTAAAAAAGCAACGTCATCAGCAAGGAACCATTCTGAACCCGATGAGCTTCCTAGGGAACCGATGGTCTCAGAACTAGAGGAGGGTTCAGAGTCAAGCCTAATCACTGGTTGTCTCGTGAAGGAGGCTCCACCTCTCCCTGAACCACGAGACCCAATTCTGGAAGGACCCACAGAAATCCTTCCACCTTGATAGCCAGAGGGCCTGAAAGGGATATTTCCCCTCCTATTCGAAGGACCAGCGCGGCTCTGCCTACGACGCATGGTTAAAAGTTAAAGAGAAATGAAGATGAAGAAGTTAAAAGGAGGAAAAAGAGGTTACCTAAAAGGAAGTTAAGGATGGAAGAGGGGAGAACTTCACAAAATTCCAACAACAATCTCTTCCAAAATTTCAGCAGAGTTTTACTAAGGTTGAATGGTGTATCTTTCCGGCATCCAGACTTCTCGAAGACTGTGTAGCTTATATGAGCAACTTAAGAGTCCCTCACACAAGCTAGGGGACAAATGATCCGGTCTGGACATCGACCCTTAAGACAGTACGTCATTTTGGCTGTCCTAGAGGGCCCACCGCTGTCACGGCCCAGTATCCATGCTACAGAGATATGATAAAGGAAAGGATCCTATACCGGTCATCCGGGGTCTCATCTGATATATTGAATCCCTTATCCTTTCTCAGTTTTCCGTTATGTACAACTGTTTGCCTCAACGTCATGATAAGATAAGTAAGGGTCACTACTTATCAACGTTGATACCCTGCACAGCGGAATGTGTCTGTATCACTCACCGAAAGAAGTAAGCACGATTACAGGCGTGATATACGGAAAAAGTTGATTATCCCTATCCCTGTGTCAGAATCGTATACTGATCATTGACCTACCCACTGTCACGCTCTGAACACTGAGCCACTCTGATTGATACGCTACACACAGTATCAGAACCCTTGGGCCCACTTACGCCCAACGATTCATTTTTTATGCTCAACTATAAATAGCATATTCACAAACACATGCAAGGTTACCTTGTTCTTACTCTTACTATTCTATTGCATTGCTTAAGTGTTCTCTGAGTTTCCATACACTTTACTAACTTGAGCGTCGGAGAATCTTCGTAGGTGACACCACCTTTCGCCCCCTAACAACGCGAAACTCTGGTGTGAAGGATCTCCAGGACAACAAGACCGGTTTCTCCCACTGAAAGATCGGATTATAATACCGGATACCTACTGTACCGGTGTATCAATATTATAAAACATACTCTTTTGTGGCTGGTTCCCACACCGGATTACATACCCCGGTTCAGACCAGTTTAAAAGTATAAATTTATATATTAAATAAATTTTTTAAAGTATAAATTTATATATTAAATAATTTTTTAAAAGTATAAATTTATTAAATATATATTTAATAAATTTATATATTTAATTTATTTATTAAATTTATATATTAAATATATTAAAGTATAAATTAATTTAATATATATTTAAAAAATTTATACTTTAAAAAATTTATTTAATATATAAAACTAACTGTTTTCAGCGGTTATAATTATTAACAGCTGACAATAGGGTGGTAGGAGTCATAAGTCTGTCCTGGGTATCTCATTGTCCACAGTTTAAGTTTTCAACCGCTGAGAATAATTGTCTGCCCACTGACATTATGTTTTTTCAGCATACGAAATCAGAATTTCATATTTCTAAAATACGTAATAGTTAGATTACGTCTTTCTATGATACAAAATATTATTTCGTCATTTAAAAATGTGTAATGTAAGTATTAAAATGACAGTTTTTACCCAAACACATAAATATTTTTTTCCATCCCATTTTATAATTTTTTTTCTATGCCAGAAGGGCAAAAATCCCTTATTTTCTCTAGCTACTGTGTTGAAAACAAGTATTATTAGGCTCCTACGGGAAAGTATTCATTAGGTGGGGACTGGAGTAAAGGTAAAATTTACCCAAAAAAAATTAATTAGTATTTTTTTAACTTTCAAAATGACCTATATTTAAGAACTGAAAATTTCTAAATAATCAACCCTTAAAAAGGAACATTAGGGAGTAAATCATAAAAGCTACATTTCCTTAGCAACATGGAATGAAGTTTTAAAATGATAAATTGTGATAAGAAATGATCTTTCAAAAAATCAGTGAATCGGTTATTAGTTCAATTTATTTATATTAAAGAATCAGTTTTTAATCAAATTTGTATTGAACAAATTAAATATTACTTCGATCAATTTAAACTAAAGAATCAGTTTTTAATCAAATCGGTATTGAATATATTAAACACTAATGTGATTTATTTAAACTAAAGAATCAGTTTCTAATTAAATTGGTATTGAATAGTAGTTCACCAATTTTGAATGTTTCAATCAAAAAAATATATTTTTAGTTTTTTTGTTGTGTTTGAGTGGTATTTTAAATTTTTTAAGCGTAATTATGAATGTTAAAAACATATGATATACTATTTTTAGTTTTTTTGTATTGTAAATATTTTTTTTCTGATATTATTTTTAGTTTTTAGTGTTTGACAAAATTATATTATATTTTATTAATATTATTTCACATAAGATATGAATTTTGTTAAAAAAATATCATTTTTAATATTATTGTACATGCAATATAATTTTATATTAAATTTAATATTTTTAATATAGACTCAATCGCAATTCAACCTCACCGGTAAGTGTGAAATTTTCCATTTCTGAATGTAGTGGATAGGAAGTGAGGAAAATTCATGAAATATCACTTTAAGAAAATTCTCATCTACTAACACACGTATTTGAAAGTTGTTATGAAAGTCTTCATCGGTATAATATTTAACCAACAAAAAAATGTTAGTATAGATAATTTGAATTTATACTAGTAATTTAATAAATTATGCTAATAAATAATTTTGTCACTATAAAATTGAACTATACTAATATTACATCAAATGTTAATATACTATATTTTATTGATATTTTACTAACACTTTATTTTTTATTAGTTAAAAGTTATATCAATAAAAGTTTTTTTGTAATAATTTTTAAATTTTATGTATTAGTAAATGAAAAATTTTTTATAGTGTATTTTATGAACAAAGATAAAAAACGGCTAGAGTGTGACAAAACTATAATCAATTAACGAGCAATGTAACTTTCAACTGTTTTGTTGTTGTGATAGATTCGACTGCAAAGTTAGCTGAGTTAATAAGGAAACCATATCTCACATTGACAAGTCCTGAAAAAGGACCTGGATGCATGCTGATAGTGATATTTCATTTTGTTTGATTACCATTAATATTGGTAAGAAATGCTCGTGCAAACTAGTGTTACTTTTTCTATTCATTGGCTTAGGAATTTCTACCATCGTGAAGTCAAGTTAAGGTGAGATCGTCACGTCACGAGCAACAATTTCATACAAGGAATGCTAAGAATGGCAAATCTTCTGTTACACATCATACGTTAACGAATGCGTCCCATTTGACACCACTCTTTGCTGTTGAGTCTAATTTTCTCCATCCGTTATGATACAGATACTTTACCATCACGTACATATAATTTGAGAAATGAAAAAAAAAATGTACAAATTTAATGTGTTAAAAACAATCATACGTTCTTTTATGAGATTAAAGAGGAAAAGTGAATAAGGCTTATAAGTTTGAGAGGTTCAACTAACCATTGACCTAATTAATACTTGTTAGTAAAGTTTGCAGAAAGAGACTTAACCAAAAGAGACATTTTCTCCCGAAAAAAGGCATACCCACCCTTTGCATGCATTACCTACCTTTTTAGTTTTCTTTGTAACAAAATTTAGGCGATCAAAGAAGGTACCACATTCTAAGGTAGAAAATAGTTTTAAATTCAAAGAGTTACTTTCATTTTTTCTCATCTCAAGAAGAAGAGTAGAAGCTTTAAAACGGATCCATGAAATACATGAAGGATAGGGCTGGAAACTAAATTAATTTTATTTTATATTAATTAACAAGAATAAAGATTTTGTTGTGTAAAGTATAATCCGAGATTACTTCATTATCAAGACCAAAGATTTTGTTATGTAAAGCTAGTGCAATTAGTACTTAGATTGGAAATTTAGACTATTATAGATAATAGTTATTCAATTAATGATAAAAATTATATATTTTAATCTAAAAAATTTAAAGTATATATAAAATTGTTTAAAAATTTGGTTGGGAGGGGTGCTTGCCTTCCTTTCTCTTTGTCTATGCTATAATCAATCATCATACATTGGGTTTGATTCATGTAAGACTATTATAGGATAAAATTTTTTGAATTGAGTTTAGTGTTTTATTCCCTATAGAATTTAAACTCATGTCTAATGTTAAACTAGCAAAGATAAATAAATAAAAATTAAAATATCACACATTTGTATGATTTTTTTAAGAATAAATTAATACTTAGCCAACAAAGACAAGCTTTTTTCATAATTTAGGAAGCCTATTGAGAAAATATCGTTATAATACTTCTTTTTTGTCTCTAGATGAAATGGCAAGGGGAGGTGATGCGTAATAATAGTTCCAATAAGAGATGGTAACTGCACTAATCGTTTAAACGAGTATAGAATTAGTATCGTATCCATAAAGAGACATGGAGAATTATGTGGCAGTATATCCTAAGATTATTCACTATCAAAACTATTAAGTGTAAGAGTGACAAAACATCCATATATACAAACACGTGTAGCAACAAACATATTTAATTTTCTATGGAATTTAGTTGCAGTAGTGGAAAATTATAACATAGGAATAAAACCATAGGTGATAAAAGCAATTAGGTTACAAAATGAGAAGCTTCAAGTTCTTAAGAATTCATATCAAAATTATGCTCGAATTTGGACATAAAAGTTAAGTCCTAAATTATAGACTTCACTTGATCTCTTGGCAAGAAATCTCTAAGTGACAAGTTAAGGTGTTGTTCATCCCAATCACACAAAAATAGCAGCTAGCTTGAAGATTCAAAATTCATTAACCATTCAAATAAAATCCAATGATCTGAATTAATTTTTTTTTACTTTCACTATATCACAATGTTCTCACTTGATAATGTAACTAATGGTTACATCATTTAATAACCCTTTATTAAGCAATTTATTCTTAAAACTCATAATTGAATTCAAAGTTCATATATCATATATAGCATTTGTTCTTTTATAGGAGATCATTTTCATTACTGTATTTGTCATTTTTATAAGACTTTTTTTTTATAAATTTTTATGTTAGTAATTTATATGTGTTTATTGATGAATAACTTTATTGTAATTAAAACCATAATAAATAGAGTACATTATATGATAAATCATTTTTTTTCTTAGTTTTCTAGTGATAATCAAGTAATTGAAGTGAATTATTCCATTTTACTATTGAAATGACTGGTATGTAGGGGGTACACTAGTACACTCGTAACCGATATAAAATCTCACTCTCATTCTCACTCTTTTTTTACACCGATTCAGTGGGAATCTGGAATTATATAATACGGGCTCAGTGGGAGATTCGTACTCTTCAACTTCAATGCTTTGGTACCTCGGATCATAGAACTCAGTAACAGGTGATAGTTGTACCTGCAAAGACTTTTTGATGCTTAAATCAGTAAAGATTCAATGAATACCAAAACATTAAGAGTGATAGAATGACTTACTTATTTTGTGATAAATAATGGTATTTATACTAAGGTCCAACTCGTGATTTGACACTTAATACAGATTCAGGTTACTTTTTTAGACAAGTTGCCCACTTGGTTTTGAAATTCTACCTCAGTGGCATACTTTTAAACTAGGGCCCATTTAGTAAGCATAATGGTTACTTTGTAGTTCGGGTCTTAGCTATCTCTCTCGACCCGTCTCTTGTTTTTACCTGTGCCACTGTAGTTTAAGGACCGGTATTGATAACAAATCATTTTCCCCCTAACTTGTGTCGTTTAGTTCTCGGATATGGATAACGGTCAGGGGAAAGACTAGCCACCCCTAGTTTTATTTAAGCTTTGTAAATGGGATAGGCTTCGTTCTATTTTTTGTAATAACTTTAATGGTCGATGTGCCTCATGTTTTTTGTTCTTTGGGCACGACCCTATTTTTTTGAAATGAAATATATATTGCTATTAGTTGTCTTAGCTTCATTTATTTATTTCTGTTCCGGAACTTAACTTGCATAACCTTAATCATTCCACGATTCAATATCCGTCATGATAATTTTAACCACGATTTGAGCTTGATCATAAGTGAATTAAAATCTTGATGCACAATAACCACCTCAGAATTTCAAATGGCATTTATTATTAGCTTAAGGGTGTTCTGTTATTTGACATCTATTCCGGGGTTTCGAATTACTAATGTTAATTGCCTTAACTGATCTAGAGTTTTAATAACCGCTCTGGGGTTTTATTAATTGTTCAACTACTCTGGGGTCTAACAACCACTCCGAGGTTTTTATTATAATTTTTTAACCGCTCTATGATTTAACAACCAGTATAGGGTTTTTGACCGCTCTATAGGGTCTAATTTGCTTAACAAAGATAGATAATCAACCTATTTTTCATAAATTAATTTACATCATGCTTTCCAGCTGCATGCCACGTTAAAAACCTCTAAGGCAAAATCCGGTGGGAAAAAACCTTGGTAAGAGAAAAGAGTAAAAGTCTTGTGGTGTCAGCTAGCTATAATAAATTCGTAAATTCTTTATATTCCACTTATTTTTGAAGACTATGTCTTGCAAAGTTTCTAGCAGATATGCTTTTCTAGTTGTCACATCGTGGACCCGGTATGGTCCTTCCTAAGTTGGGCCTAATTTTCACTGATGAGCGAACTGGTTTCCCAACTGATGTTCTTCTTAAGCCCAAGTCTCTGACTTTAAATCTTCTATTTTGCATCTTCTTACTATACTGGAGAGCAATTTTAGATTTAATTACTTGATCCTAGATGAAAGATGCATCTCAGACCTCTTGAAGATTATCTAGTTCATTCTGGATTCTCACGTCATTATTTGTCTCTTCGAACTGTTGAAGTCTTGGGGAGATTTGATTAATTTTGACCGGTATTACAGTTGGATTTGCTCAGTCAACCCTAAAACCTGAGTAGTCTCTTTGTAAAACCTTTTCAAAAAATCTCTTAAAATTTCATCTTCCCCTTGTTTGATTTGAGCCAGCATATGGGATATTTTTAATACATCCCATGAAATAATAAAGTGGTCCAGAAAGGCTTGAGCCATTTCTTCATGTGAGTCAAGTGATCCTAATGGAAGCTTTATGAACTATCCTAAAGCTTCCACAGCCAAAGTTCTAGGGAACATCCTACAGTTATCATTTTCCTCTACTCTTAGGAATAAAGATTCATTTGTATAGGCGTCTAAATGTCGTTCAGGGTCAGTTTCTCCTGTGTACTTTCCAATCGACAACAGCTGCGGTGTTTGGAGGTGATTTGGTTTGGGAACCTCCATCAATCTCCTAAAGAATGGTATGTGAAAACGATATTCCCCAAAGCCCCCAACGACATGAAATATGCAATCCCTTTCACTGGCTTCCAGGGTGGTTCATTCTCAAAGTGGACTCTTGATTATCATCATAAGTTGGGATTTGTGAGTAATCGGTGATGTCAAAATTTCTAACAGTTGCCTTCAGGGTGTTCCAATAGTTTTCTCTTCTGCTTCCTTAGCTTTTGCTTATTTAAGCTCAAAGAGCTCCACCTAAAGTTATCTAATTAGTCCATCCCTAGGATCCGGATGGACAACAATTGCTCTCCCTATAGGCGGGTTTGATCCTGGAGTCTCTACAATCCCGAAGTTAAATTCCAAAATACGTAGCTCCACTCGGGTCTCCTGGACGTGACCCTCAGGAGTAGGATGTCGTCGTGATGGCTCCATTGTTGATTACTTTCTTTGAATTATGGGACTTAATTTATGGGTCCCACCGGGTGTGCCAATGAAATGACTAGTATACAAGGCGTACACTGGTACATTCGCAACCGGTATGAAATTTCACTCTCACTTTCTTTTTACACTAGTTCAATGGGAATTTGGTATTATAAACACAGGCTCATTGGGAGCTCCGTGTTCTTCAACTTTAATGCTTTGGTACCTCGGACCATAAAACTCAGGAACACGTGGTGGTAGTACTTGTAAAGACTCTCCGATGCTTAACTCGGTAAAGATTCAATGAATACCAAAGTGTTAAGAGTGATAGAATGATTTACTCATCTTGTGATAAATGATGGTATTTATAGTCTTTCTGGGGTCCATCTCATGATTTGATACTCGACAAGTTTAGGTCACTTATTCAGGAAAGTTGCCCTCTTGGTTCTGAAATTCTGGCTTAGTGGCATGTTTTTAAATCAAGATCCATTAAACATACCAATTACTTTATAGTTCAAGTCTTAGTTATCTCTTTAGATCCGTCTCTTGTCTTTACCTGTGCCACTATAGTTTAGGGGCCGGTATTGATACCAGATCAACTATTTATATTCTTTTCTTATGGAGATTAGGAATTAAGTAAAATATATTAAATTAATTAAATTTGGCTCTTCCAAAATTTTGGTTCAAGATCAGCCATTAAATATGGCTCATTAATGTTGAATCTTCTTGATTCCAATTCAAGCCTCCCGCTCTCATTGAGTTATTACTTGAATTGTTATATGTGGATAAAATGTAAAGATTTAGACCGCATACATCAACCAAGAACCTCAATCAAGATCCAGTTGCGAAGCATAATTTAACCTTGAATTGTAATTACTCAAGGCTAATCACGAAATTCATCCTAACCTAATAAAAAAATCTAATAGAGTATGATGCAAAGTGAAATTGATATGAAGAAACCAATCCCTAAAGTTGAAATAAGAAATTCATCTGAGTTAAGGTTAGAAGATAGAGATAGGTAGTTACAACTAAAAAGGAATAAGAGAAAAGTTCTGTAAATCTGAGAGCGATTCCTAAAAAATGCTTATTAATAATGTATATTTTTAAATTTACTAACTAACCTATTTAAACAATAAAAAGGTCACCAAATGAGGGACCGCACTGCACCAATGCACAACATGTGGTGGTAGTTACACAACTATAAATTACAATAACAAACCTAACCACCCCTCGATAATGCGCGTGACACCTTGCTAAGGGGTGATTCTATTGACACCCTTTTTGAATTTATTGACACCCTTATGTATTTTTAAAAGGTAAAAATACATATTAAAAGTTATGGTTATTGGCACCCCTATTTATTGTTAAAAGGTATCCCTATTTATTGTTAAAAAGGTAAAAGGATATTTATAAAAGGTTGTGCCTAAAGGAATTGAAATTATTTTTTAAAAATTGTATGAAATTAATTAATACATGCTTTTATAGTTCTAGTATGATTTTCATGGTTATCAGAACCGAACCGGACCGGCCGGTCAGACCGGGAACTAGTGTCCTATCCGGTCCGGGTGCATATGAAAACCGGTTATCTATCGAACCGGTCAAAAACCGGTAAAACTGGTAAACACCGGGTTTGCCCGGTTTAAACCGGGTCAGTATATTTTTTTTGGTGAAGGTCAGTATATTTATTAAAAAATAATTTTTTACACCCAAAACTACATTGTATTGGGCCTAAGTTACGGCAAAATTCCCTTTCAAATTTCATTCCTTCGCGCCTCTCCCACACATCTTCTCTGATCTCTTCATCCTGTGAACCCACTTCGTCGTGCCTCCCCTCCCTTTCTCTGTCCATCGTCATCCCTTTCTCCACCCATCGTGCTGCAGGTTCCCTCCATAGCGGTGCAGGCTCTGTATTTTCCCCCTCTGTCATCGCCGTCGAGCCGTTCTGATCTCTTCATCCTGCGAACCCACTTCGTCGTGCCTCCCCTCCCTTTCTCCGTCCATCGTGCTGCAGGTTCCCTCCATTGCGGTGCAGGCTCTATATTTTCCCTCTCTACCGTCGCCGTCAAGCCTCTCTGTCATCCCCGTCATCGTCGAGCCCTCTCTACCGTCATCATCGAGCCGTTAAGTCCTGTCTTCCGTCGTCGTCTCACCTCCCTCACGGTGAACTTGTAACATCCCAGATTTTAAGGAAATTAAATTTATTGGATGACAATAATTGATTATTTATGGTCAAATAATTATGGGAGATGTTGTTACACATTAGAGGTGAATTATCGATAAATTAATATCTACCGAAACCGGGTGAACTAACAGATGATGTGGGACCCACTTGATTTGATTAGATGTTTGATGGGTCTAGAATGTTTGGAAAATTATTGTGGTTAAGGTGGTATAGTTAGAATAATTTTTGGTGTTAAGAAATAATTAATTGGACTCGACGAATGATAATAACCGGGGAAAATACAAACCAAATGGGATTAAAAAGAAAATGAAAATTTCCTTTCTTCTCTTCATTTCAGCCGTCCACTTCTTCTCTTTTTCCCAATTCTACTTTTCATGCTATTATACAATGGTTAATGGGGTTTTATGACCCAATGGACAAATGGCACAAAGCAAGGTTTTAACTATTGGACAATGTCCAATTTTTACTCAAATTCCTTCTCCCTTCTCTCATTTTTCGGTGACACCTCCTCCTCCTCACCTTTTCTTCACTTTTACTTCCTTCTTCCTCCTTCCATGGTAAAAACCGTCTACTACCTTCTCCACCTCCATTCTTGCTAAAAATTAAAACTTGAGCTTGGAAATATGAGGCATCTATGGAGCTTAGGAGCTTGCATTGGTCACCTCCCTCTTCCTCACTTCATTTTCATTTTGGTGGAGCTTAAGCTTGAGGTAAAGATTTCTTACCTCCACCTTGTTTTATTTATGGTTTTGGGTTGTTGGGTTGATGATGGTGATGTTAGAAACCTTGCATGTGGGTGGAAATGGAAACCCTAGGCTTGAATGTTTGGAAATGAAACCCTTGGTTTAGCGCTTTATGATTATGTGAGATTTAGAGGTTGATGGGGTCATTATGATAAAATAAAATGGATTGAAGATTGATAGAGATTATTGATAGTTGTTGGGTGATTTTGGAGAAGAAACCCTAAGTATTAATAATTTGGGGGGTTTTTGACCCACTTGATGATTTTGATGATTATGGATATTTATGAATGGAGTATATGAGAGGAATGGATTTTTAGAATCATTAAGATTGATTAAGGAGGTTGATGATATTTGCATGTGAGTAGATATGGCTTGAGGAATAAATCTTGAGAATAGGAAAATGATAGGCAATGTTGAGTGATGTTATTAGTGATAACAATAATGGTGGACGACCATTGATAATGGATACTTGACTTGATGAAGCCTTAGGCCATGATAGATGCCATAAGGGTTTATTGATTAGTGATGGCTTAAGAGAGTCCAGGGTGACTTAAGTTGAAATTGGATGCCTTGTGATAGCTTATTGATTACATGTGTATGTGTAATTATTGATAGGATTGTATTCCGGACGATGATGCATAATAACTGAGGCAAACGGAGCGGTTGGATTACGTTCTTCTCTCGAGGTAGGAGAAGAGATTACATTTCAATTGCATGAGTGATTAATTGAAAATTATGTAAATGTGTGAACTCATGCAATGTCTTGCCATGAATGTCTTATATGACTGATTTGATGAAGTGATGATTGATGGCTTGACTTATGTTGATTGTTATGAAAATATATATATTTATATAATGTTGATGATAAATGTTTGATGGTCCCTTAGTTGGACATGAACTAAATGATGGTGACAAATTATGAATGGATGAACTACATGAATTGTAGAGAATTATTTTGAAGTGATTATGTGGAAAGATGAATGAGGGAGTGATGTGGGGTGTAGTTAAAATCTTCCCCTCGTAAGATTAGATAAGTAAGAATAATTGATGAGTTGGAATGAGGATTTTCCGAGTATGAATGGGTAGAGAGAGTCTTATATGTCTCATATGATGTATATGATATCTTGATGTAATTAAACTGACTTATAATGAAGTTTCGTATGATGGCTTGTGTGAATTTATGTTTTCTATCAAAATTCTGATATTCTCGCTCAAGCGAGAAGGGATCTCGCTCAGGCGAGGATCCCCTGTATCAGTATTATGGTTCTGGACCAATCTCGCCCAGGCGAGCGAGCTCTCCACTCAAGCAAGACGAGTGAATGGTGAATGGGTGAGATTCTGGACGAATTCCGTCTGAGTGGGAATTTTAGAAAACAATTTCATGATGTGGTAAATTTCTGAGTGAAATTCCGAGTAAGCTATGTCCGAGACAGGACCTTCCGAGTGAGGAAGTGAATATAATTCCGAATAAGAGGTCTTCGAGTGTGATATTCCGGGCAGTGGAGTTCCGAGTGGGAATTCCCGAGTTCAATGTAACTCGTTTCGAGTGGAGTCCCTCCGTGTGTGTAATTCCGAGTGGGATGGCACCGATTGGGGATATTCGGTGTGAGTTTGTCTAGAAGTACTCTGGAATAACTTCACTCGTGTGAAAAAGAAGGGTAGTCGATTTTGAAATAATAGCCGAGTGAAGGACCGATCAGGAGATGAGTCGGTGTTGAAATAATTACCGAGTGAAAGGTGAGTCGGTTTGGAAACAATTATGCCGAGTGAAAAACTGGGTGAAAGATGAGTCGGCTTTGTAATGATTTTGCCGAGTGAAAGACCGAGTGAGAGATGAGTCGGCTTTGGATTGATTTTGCCGAGTGGAAAACCGAGCGAGATGAGTCGATTCTGGAATGATTTTGCCGAGTGGAAAACCGAGCGAGAGATGAGTCGGTTTGGATTAATTTTGCCGAGTGGAAAACCGAGCGAGATAAGTCGGTTCTGGAATGGTTTTGCCGAGTGAGAAACCGAATGCTGGGAAGCCTTGCCGAGCGAGTGAGTGCAGAAGGTAAGGACAGCCTCTGGTCGGACTTCGCCTAAGCAAGTAGGTGCCTCGCTCAAGCGAATGCCAGTGGAATTCGTTACTGGGCATTTCTCGCCCGAGCGAGTGACTAGTAGAAAGGAGCCTCGCCCGAGCGAAAGCATGGGAAATTGGTTACTGGATAATTCTCGCTCGAGCGAGAGTGTGGTCCGCTTAAGCGAGAATCGGGTCTGATGCTTAATAGCTTCCTCGCTTAAGGAAATTGTGGGCTCGCTCCAGCACTCCATGTTGTTGTCGTCCAGGCGAGTCGGGCCTATCTTGCTCAAGTGGAGGTGAATCTCGCTTGAGCGAGTTTCCACCAGAATGGAATTTACTCAATTTTAATTGTGGCAGGCTTATGTTAGACCCTCTTCTTGGTATTATGAGATAGACATGAGACAATTATGGGGATGTATGAGGGATAATGTGATGACGATATAACATGGTGGTGATTGAGGTTGATTGGTACATGGGGACTAATTAATTGTGATGTATTTACCACCTGAGATAGAATCATGAATTATGATGTATTTGCCATCTGAAATAGAATAATGAAAGGGCGAGAATGAGATTATGATGGCAGGATTATGAGATATATCCTAGAGCGAATTTGAAATTAAAGGAGGGATAATTAAAGCACATTAAATAATGATAGATGATGATGTTGAGCACTCTCTTGCATAAAGAGGTGTATATTTATATTGATGAATTGTTGTGTGCCATTGTGTGTGATACAAGCATGGTCTTGTATGTGTGGTATGAAATATGAAATTAAAAATGTTGTGAATGCTGCACAAATATATATACATATAAAAGTATACATGAGACAATGGTAATGAATCATGAGATGAAAATCCACTAAATGAAAGTGTGATAATATTGATGAATATTGTGTGTTATTGTGATGCCATTATGGTCGATTGCAAGTATTGACTTGCGTGTATGATGTGAAATATTTGTGAAATATGTTGAGATGAAAATGCCACATTAAAACTTGAAAACAATGACTAAGAAACCAACAATGTTGAAATCCACTAAGGTGTATGGTGGTGTTGGTGATCATGATGATGATGTTTGATGAGTGGCATTTAGGATGCACAGAGTGAGAATACATTTGATTTGCATTGCATTGCATCCATGGCATATCATAGCTGCCGGTGTTGGAATATTAGGGGATTCCCCCGGTTGGCCCAGTGGGAGGGCGGCTCAGTGCACGAGCATTTCTGTTGTTTCCCCTGTGACTCAGTGTGTAAGTCACGAAGCTACCCATGCTGAGCTACGGGGAGCTGCATGTGGTTGACCCTTGTGGGGGGTGGCTCTTGAGGAGCAGGTGTCCCCGGTGGTCCTTTGGATCACAGCTGCCATGTTGAGAATCATGGTTGGCCCGCAACACCATATGTTGAATATGTTGTATACCGCGGTCATGGTAAAAATGACCAGGTGTTGCATGATGGGCGATGCGGTTTGGTACCAGTAAAAATATGGTGAATATGCATGCATTATGATATATGTGTACACATTTTACTACTGTAGTAGGGGCATGGTATGTGATCATGCTTGAACCCACAATTCGGTGTTTATTCCCACAGCCGGATCCGCATTTGTTGTTTATTCCATTGTGCATATGCATTAGCCATAAGAGCATTTGTATATAGCATGGAGATATGCCAAAATATGATGATGATTGATGATGATTGAGTTGATGGTATGGTGTTAAGGAGATGAGAAATTAATATACCAAAAGACCACATAAAAGTAATAAATGATATGAATATACGAAATGATGTTGAATACGACGATATGTATGATATGGCCCAATGTAATGAAGGGCGTATTTGTTTATGGTTGATAATGATGATGTTAGCCCATGGTGGCTTTGATGAAAGACCAGAATGGTCTATATTGATGTGTTGGCCCATTGTGGCGATGAGATAGATATATGTTGGCCCATTGTGGTGGTGTGACAGATGTGTATATGCTTGCTTTGCTATGATTTGATGAATAAGTATAAAATAAGTATATATTGTTGAATTAATAAACTATGATGATTGTTGATGTGTTTAGCAAAGCATACATGATGTTGATATGCATATGCACATAATTTCAATTGTATTCATATCGTCATTTGAAATGTATAACTCACTCTCCCATGTGGTCTACTTTTTAGTATTGATGCAAGAAAACCATGGGATGAGGACGTTTATGAAGTAAAGCTTTTGGGAAGGTAAATAGTTGTAGAGGAATGCCTTGGCCGGCAACATTGTAATTTAACATGTTATGTATATGATGAATAATAAGATGTTAATTATTGATTTTGATGGACGAACTGTGAATATAAATATACACTTGGATGATGTACTAATAGTGATGATGATATATAAAATGAGGTTGGACCGGTCATGGTCGATTAGGAATATGGATATTGGAGATGTGTGTTGCATAACCATATAGATATGTATACACATTCTTCTTCCGCTGTAAACTCTGTTATTTTGTATACCGAATGGGCAAACCATTTCTCGATCCAGTTATATGTTACTTAATCTCACTCTTTGGTTTTCCGTGATTCGGTCTTGATGTGATCATGGTGGAGTCTTGGAAATATTTTCAAACGCGAAAAATATTCATATTTTTATTAATTATGACGATTACATCAGGATTCGAGTATAGAAAATCAGGGGTGTCATAGAACCCCTCTCTGCCGTCGTGGTGACCCCCTCTATTCGTCAGCGTTGACCCTATACAGGTGGTGAATCCCTTTCTTCTCTGCTTCAGATATTTGCTGAAACCTGAAATTGTTTGTTGGAACCCAATGAAATTGTTATTAAACTAAAATTGTAACCTTCTCTTCTCTGTTTCAGTTCAGATGAAGAACGAATGAAAAAAATTAAGCTTATTTTGATTAAGCTGGATAAAATATTATTATTCGTTATTGAATTTACAGGTATAAGAAGTAATTGAGTTCTTGTGTTTTTGCCTTGGCTGGCTAAGATTAAGCTGGATAAAATGTCTATTCATGGTTGAATTTACAAGTGTAAGAAGTAGTTGAGTTCTTGCATTTTTTATTAAGTTGGATAAAATGTTAAGGATGTGATTACCTTGAAAGTCTTGGCAGAATTTATAATTGATTTCTTGGCAGAATTTATAATTGAGTTCTTGCATTTTTTATTAAGTTGGATAAATGTTAAGTTTGCTAATGCTTCTTAAGATAAATATTTCTTGGCTAGGTGTTTAAGAAGTTGTCATTTTCAATCAATTTGTTAGATTTTTTTATAAATATTAAGTTATTTAACAATCTAATTAATTGTTTAATAAATAATAATAATTTATTACTACCGATTCGGCCACTGGTCCAACCGGTGACCCTTGAACCGGTGTCTTCACCGGTTCAATGACCGGTCCGGTTCTGAGAACATTGATGATTTCAATTCATATCACGTTATTTCCTCACCATCACGTTATTCCTGCCTAAATGAAATATTATCAAATCAAAATAATAAAATAACATATTATTTCTGTAATATTTAATAATAATAAAATGAAAATAAAAATAAAATAACAAAATAAAATAAAATAATAATAATACAATTAAATAAAATGATAAAATAAATAAATATTTAAATCAATTAGACAAATGAAATAAAAGATAAACTAACAAAATTAAGTAATTAAACAATTAAATAAATATTATATCTTAAATTATTCTAATACAATAAAAAAATTAAATAAATTTAACTAATATCTTTAATTAAAAAAATGGAGTTATCTTTATGATATTTAGTAGATCAAACAAACCATTATATATAAAAAAAAGAGGTTGTGAGATGAAGAGGAATGGTGTTGTTAGTTGTGATGGCCTAAGTCTCGAACATTCATACGCTTTATGCATTTATCATTATTTATACAGGAGTTGGTGACACATTAATATATACTTAACGATACTAAAGTATACTCAAACTTCAAAAAAACTTAAATAATAGAAATGATTTTTCACCTATTAAGAATATTTTATTATATGTGGATGTCCCACTAAAGTGCTATAAAAGGGATTAATTCCCTCTCATAATACATCTCTCATTTTCTCTACAAACTCTCTAATTCCCATTCAATCTCTCTTACTCTCTTCACTTCATCTCCTCTTCTTCTAAAAATTTATTCCTCTTTATTATTCTTGTTCCAATATTTCATAACACGTTATCAGCACGAGGTTCTGACCAGCTTAGATCTAAGGTAACATAGAATTTTAATTTCTTTTCATAATTTCATTTCAATTTATATTATATGTATATATATATATTTATATTGTAATAAGTTCCCGAAGAACTTATATTCCACACATCCCAACAGGATGTATAAAATATTAATAAGTTCCTGAAGAACTTATATTTCGAACATCCCTATGGGATTTAAAAGAATTCCCGAAGAATTCTTAAAATATTTATTGATAGTTCCTGAAGAACTAGAAATTAAATACTTAATTATTCGATATTAAAATTTATATATTAAGCTTTGGTTTTTTGTTTTTTTTTCTTTGTTTATAATTATTTCATGTTACTGTGATATAATTTTGATGCCAATAATTATTCCTTGATAAAATTGCGTCAATAATTTTACTTTGCTAATTGTTAATTATTTATGCCTTCTATTAATTTTCGTATGCTTCAATAATTATTTTAGCACCACTTTATGATTTAATTTCTACTATGCCTTCCATGTTTTCCACTATATACGTTAACACATCTGATGTGTTGTTCCTGTTTTCCATGCACTACTTTAAGATGTTATTATTATATATCACTGAGTTATATAGCACACTTGTCCACTTTATCTAATTGCTTTGCACACTGAATGTTATATTTCCAATAATAAGTTACCAGTGCCTGCTGCATGATTGTTATATGAAATAGAAGAGATTCAACTAAAAATTTCAATTACTTCCAATTGCTAATTACTTAACTTTGCTATGACAATTGATTTATAAGCATTACCTTACCTACTCCAATTCTACATTCATAATTACTACTTTTATAATATAAATATATATATATATATATATTATAAAAGATATTAATAAATAATATACACATTAGTAGAGAATCGAACCCAGGTTTATACCAGTAATAAATTATCACTCTACCACTAGGCCATTTGTATTTGAATGATATTTTATAAAAATTTTAAATTTTCATTACCGGATCATTTATGTGAAATTTTATTTAAGTTGATTTATAAGTTACTTTATCTATTTTAAAATATATATATATATATATATAATATTACTCTTATTATAAAATAAAATTAAATATTTATAATTAAATATTGACTTATTTAATTACTATTATTATTATTGTCATTATTATTATATTTAATATTATCTAATTTTTGTAATTTTCTTGTATAGAAATAATTATGTCAAATATTACCAACCTTGAGTTCGCGGCTCTTGACATATCTGGAAAAAATTATCTATCATGGACACTAGATGTAGAGATCCATTTAGATGCAAAAGGTCTTGGAGACACCATTAAAAATGGAAATCAAGCATCTAGTCAAAATAAATCTAAAGCCATGATTTTCTTACGTCACCATATCCATGAGGGGTTAAAAAATGAGTATTTAACAGTTAAAGACCCTCTCGTTTTGTGGAACAATCTAAAAGAGAGATACGACCATCAAAAGGATATAATTCTTCCAAAAGCCCGTTATGAATGGATGCATTTGCGCTTTCAAGATTTTAAAACTGTAAATGAATATAATTCTGCGCTATTTAGAATTACTTCAAAATTGGAGTTATGTGGAGAAAAGATCACTGAAAGTGATATGTTAGAGAAAACATTCTCCACTTTTCATGCATCCAGTATGCTCCTGCAGCAGCCATATCGCCAAAAGGGTTTTACAAAATATTCTGAATTAATTACTTGTCTCCTTGTGGCTGAGCAAAATAATGAATTGTTTATGCAAAATCATGAATCTCGTCCAACTGGAACTGCTCCATTCCCAGAAGTGAATGTAGCAACACACGATCATAATACTCATGGTCGTAATCGTGGCCGTAGCCGCGGTCGTGGACGAGGTAATGCTCGGGGACATGGTATTGGTCGTGGATATGGTTATGGCCGTGGTCATGGTCGAAATGATAAGAGATCATCATTCACATGGAAAAATAAAGAACATATGAAAAAAGCGACAGATGCTCAACATAGCGAACAAACTAAAAATATCTGCTATCATTGTGGTAGCAAGGGACACTGGTCTCGAGTTTGTCGCACACCAAAGCATCTCGTAGATCTATACCAAAAATCCCTTAAAAATAAAGGGAAAATAATAGAGACAAATTTTACTGGTATAGATGATGATTTCTCTGATTTTAGTGTTGATGATTTTCTTACTCTTCCTGAAGAAGACATTGACCACTCGGTTGGAGAAGGGAGTGCCCCTAAATAAATTATTTTAATGTTTCATGTAATTTGTTTTGTTGTAAATTTTGTCTTTATCAATAAAATTTTATGTTAAATATTTATTGTTGTTAATTATATTTTCACTTATTTTTATTTATTATTTGAAGAATGAATGCTCATGTGAATGATAAAGATATATGTCTCGCAGACAGTGCAACAACTCATACTATTCTCAAGAATGAGAAATATTTCTACCATATAGTAAAACAAGAAGCAAATGTTAATACAATATCTGGTAGTATAAATATAATTGAAGGCTCCGGCAGAGCCAGTATTTTGTTACCTGGAGGAACAAAATTGCACATTGAAAGTGCATTATATTCTAAGAAGTCTTAAAGAAATTTGTTGAGTTTTAAGGATATCCGCAGAAATAGATATCATATTGAGACCACAAATGAAGGAAAAGATGAATATCTTTACATCACAAAGTTAATTTCTGATAAGAAATGTATATTGAAAAAATTACCTTCATTTTCCTCCGGTTTGTACTATACTTATATTAGCACAATTGAAACAAATGTTATTGTAAACCAGAAGTTTACAAATAAGAATGACTTTGTTATCTGGCATGAACGATTAGGCCATCCTGGATCAATTATGATGTGAAAAATAGTTGAGAATTTAAATGGTCATTGTTTGTCCAGCAGACAAATTATACAAACTAAGAATTTCTCATGTGCTGCTTGTTCTCAAGGAAAATTGATCATTCGGCCATCACCAATGAAAATTGGGAATGAATCACTCACATTTTTAGAGCGTATACAAGGTGATATTTGTGGACCAATACACTCTTCATGTGGACCATTTAGATATTTCATGTTTTGATTAATGCATCAACTAGATGGTCACATGTTTGCTTATTATCAACTCGCAACGAGGCGTTTGCGAGATTGCTAACTCAATTAATTCGTTTAAGAGCTCATTTTCCTGATTATCCAATTAAGAAAATACGCCATAATAACGTTGGTGAATTCACATCTCAATCATTTAATGATTATTGTATGTCCATTGGAATTGATGTTGAACATCCTGTAGCACATGTTCATACACAAAATGGACTTGCTGAATCATTGATTAAACGTTTGAAATTGATAGCAAGACCATTGTTAATGAAATCAAAACTCCCAATTTCAACTTGGGGACATGCAATCTTGCATGCGGCAGCACTTATTCGCATCAGGCCTACAAGTAATCATGAATATTCTCCTTTACAATTGGTTCATGGTAAAGAACCAAATATTTCCCATAAGAATTTTTGGAAGTGAGGTATATGTTCCTATTTCTCCTCCACAACGCACTAAGATGGGACCTCAAAGAAGGTTGAGAATATATGTTGGATATGAAAGTCCATCCATAATAAAATATCTTGAACCTTTAACAGGTGATTTATTTACAGCTCATTTTGCTGATTGTCATTTTGATGAATCTGTTTTCCCACCATTAGGGGGAGATAATAAACAGTTGGATAAAAGGATTAGCTGGAATGAGATATCTCTATCATATCTTGATCCTCGAACAAAGCAAAGTGAACTAGAAGTTCAGAAAATAATTAGTTTGCAAAGTTTAGCAAACCAATTGCCGAATGCATTTGCTGATCCAAAAAGAGTGACTAAGTCACATATACCAGCTGTTAATACTCCAATAAAGATTGATATCCCTGAAGGACAATCTAAAATTGCAAATGAGTCTGAAGCCAAAGTAAAACGTGGCAGACCTGTTGGTTCTAAAGATAAAAATCCTCGGAAAAGAAAAGTAAATAAAGAAGATGGTCGAATCGAGGATATAAAGACTCTAGTAGAGTCTCCTAACATAATCAAAGTTTCAAATCCAGAAGAAACTAAGGTACCTGAAATTGATACTGAACTGGTCTGAACCGGGGTCTAGGATCCGGTGTGGGACCAGCCACAAGAGTTCAGGTGTATTAGGGTTTACACACCGGTACAGTGGGTATCCGGTGTGGTAATCCGGCCTCTCAGTGGGAGAAACCGGTCTTGTTGTCCTGGAGATCCTTCACACCAATGATTCACGTTGAGAGAGGGCGAAAGGTGATGCCACCTGCGAAGATTCTCCGACGCTCAAGTCAGAAGAGTGTATGAACTCAGTGAATGCTCAAGCAATACAATAGTAAAGAGTGAGTTAGGACAACGTAACCTTGCATGTGTTTTTGATCATGCTATTTATAGTTGAATGTAGGAAATGAATCGTTGGATGTAAGTAGGCCCATTGGCTCTGATAGCGTGTGAAGTGTGTCAATCAAAGTGGCTCAGTACTCAGAATGTGTCAAGAGGGTAGGTCAATTATTAGAGTACGATCATGTGACAAGGATGGAGGATAATCACCTTTTCGCATATTTCGCTGACATATGTACTTACTCTTTGAGGTAATTGACATTGACATATTCCGCTATGCAGGGTATCTTCACTGATAAGTTATAAGGAACTCTTATCTCACAGTGATTCTGAGGCAAACGGTTATATTGACGTGCAGTGAGAACGAGTGAAGTATCCGTTGTAGAGAGAATGAATAGAACGTCTGATGAGATAAGAGCGGATGGAGGGATATCGGATATCCGGTGTGGCACTGCCTGAACTGTGACACCGGTTTCCCTCTTATGAAGTCGTTCTAATGTCGTAACTTTGGCGACTGGTATCCAGACCGGATCATTTGTCCCCTAGCTTGTGTGAGGGATTGTTAAGTTGCTCATATGAGCTATACAGCCTTTGAGAAGTCTGGATGCCGGTGGAACATTCTGGAAATTCTTTCTGAAAACTCTGTAATATCTATTCTGCCAACTGAGTTACCATTCTTCTCGTGCTGTATACAACGGATTCAGACAGCGTATCATAATGAGGGAAATCCCCAGAGTTTTTGGAAATCAAAACTTTTGGTATTCGAAGAGTGGTTGGGGTGCATTAAATGTGTCTGAAATGATTGGACATTAAATGCATCTTTTTACGCACGAGCCATTACTTCACAAGGATGTAACCGTCGATTGGGCTTATTGGGCCTGGATTTCAACTGATGAAGGCCCATTTCGTAAAAACATTTACTGAAACGTTACCATTTTCGCGCTTTATTGTTACGAAACGACGGAGTCGTTTGAATTCGAAAGGTTGCGTTTTGAAGCAAACGTCATGACTTTCAACAGAGCACTGTGCTTCTTCGTTACCTATAAAAGGGACACTTAACGAGGTTTGGAATTCATCTCTGTCTTCAAGCTTAGTGAACCTCTGCTCAAATTTCTGGAGATTTCTTTGCTGCCTTCAACCTTCACAAAGTTCTTCTCTCCTTTAGGTAACCTCCCTTTCCTTTATCTCCCTACAATTTTATTCATTCTACTTCGACCATGCGCCCTAGAACAGGCAACGCTGGTACCTCAAACAGGGGGAGTTTGAGTTCTCGTGCCCCCTCTAGCCACCGTGGTGGAAGGATTCCAGTGAATCTTCCTGTGGCTGGGCTTCGTCGCTCAGAGAGAGTTGAAACTTCTTCCTCACGAGCGTCTTCTACTCAACGCCGCTCTGAGGTTCCCCTTGACTCGAGGGCTACCAGCAGCTCTGATGAAGGGTCAAGTAATGAAGGTTATGTCTCTGACGATGTTGCTTTCTACCACAGCACATACGCGTTCCATCGTGCATCAAAGACCATGGAGATCCCTGGGTCTGGTAAAACGATGATTCTCCGTACTACTGAAGGGTGTGTCAACGTCGTGGCACATCGGCTGAATTGGGAAAAACTGAATAGGGAGAGGCCGTACTGCTGGGTTGAGGAGGAATTTTTGGAAATCCCCTCACATCATGCGAGTGAAGAAGAACGCCTCGTCCCTCTCCGCTACAAGATTTACTCAGATAAGAAGTATAAAGGTCGCTATGTTGCTCTTGCACCCCGTCCATCTGAAAGAGTTTGTCACATCATCCCTGACGAGAGGTCGGTCTACATGTACGACTTCGTATTTCAAAACTTGGGGGTCCGCTTCCCCATGACAGAATTTCAGATGGCCATCCTGTGCTTCCTCGACTGCGCTCCGACTCAACTACACCCCAACGGCTGGGGCCTGGTCCGCACTCTCGAAATTCTGGGAGAGCATTTTAACTTCACCACCACCGTGGCCAAATTATTCTATTAGTGCCAGGTGGTCCGCCGTGCCAACAAGAAGGGCGGCCTTGGGTTCATAACACTCCGTTGTGACCCAAGGATGGTAAGCTTCAAGTCTTACACTGAATCCGCTAAGGTGGATGGACGTTCTTTCAAACATTATTATACGTGGGTCCGTATTCAACCCAACAAGCCAGTCTTCTGGCGCAACAAGGAAGGATTCACCAAATTTCCTCTCAGTTGGACACACGAGCACTTTCTACTGCTAAGCCGTGCTTACTATACTGATGAGGGTGAGCTTTCCTCTCACTCTGTTGAGGTACTGAGCACCATGCAGACGGCCTCGAGGACCCTCAAAGGATTTTCTTACAGGCTCCTCCTGGCGGATGGCGATGTCTGAACTACATACCTCTGTAATATCCGTTCCTACTGTGGTTATGTTTTGCATTTATTCCGCTCTGATTATTTTCTTCTCATATGTTAACTCAATTTTCCTTGTTTTGTAGAACAAATAGAAAAAGCATGTCCAGAGATGTTGTCTCTAAGGACTATGCTGGCTGATGATGACTCCTCCTCGGAGGAAAACGAAATTCAAGCTAAGAGGAACGCCACCAAAGCTCCAACTATTCCTCTGACTTCTGCTGTGGGAGACGAAGTCCCTCTCCTTGACGAGGAGGAACCAGAAAAACAAGCGGAAGCCACTGGGCAGGGCGATGAAGAGGCTGTCCCAGAAAAGAAAAAGAAGAAGAGGCACCTGGTCAAGACAGTGGATCTGGAGAAGCCCCCCTCTGGTGACCCCACAAAGAAACGCCAAAAGACCCTGGAGGAATTTGGGTTAAAAAAGGACAAGGGAAAGAAACCTGTCTCTGATTCAACCGCCCCTGCGTCACAAACCACGTCTGGACCGGACTCAGGGAGCGGTCCTCTCCTGGCAATGGATCCTCCCAATGAGTCTTTCCTGTCCTCTCTGGTTCCAGGGGTCCATGCCTACCACTCTTCCCAAAGCAAGGTATTGCCTCTGCCCCTCTCTTGACGCTGCTGGAGTTCAAAGTGCTTGCGAGGCCGACCGTTGGTAGCTGGATGAGCTATCCGGCCCCTTAGACTCTTTGAGCGAAAAGGCGGACTGTATGGAGCAAGTTGAAAAGCTTGAAACCGAACTCGCTGTGAAGGATACCTGGGCTACCAAGCAAGCTGATATTCACAGAGGTGTGGAGGCTGAACTGAAGAAGGCCAAGGAAACACTTCAGAAGAAAACAGAGGAAATAAGCCAACTTTATTTTGCCAATAAAGCGTTGGAGCGGCAGGTTAATGAGCTTCAGCAACAGAATAAGTCCATTCCCCTCCTTGAAGAAGAGCTGCAATTGGAGAAGAAGAGATCGGCCAAGCTTGCTGACGATCTCAAAATAATGGAGGACGGTCATAACAAAAGCCTTGGGGAGTGGGAGATCCTTCGAAAGGAGATGCAGGCCCAAATTGAAGAGCTAAGGAAGGGGAGTACGAGCACTGGGCCGCCGGAGGAGGATTTTGCCAAGCTTCAGAAGAAATTATCTGCTGTTAAGGCCAAGGCTGCCAAAGCCTTTGGGATATGCAAAAATATGGCTTACGAATCCTTCGGCCTGGCACTTCGTCAAGTTTTTTACCGCAACCCTGATGTGAAGCTTAATTTGTATGGATTGGATCCGTTCTATGAATTTCATGGGGGGAACTTGTCGAAGTAAAGAAGGACGGCTCACACCAGGATCCTCGCGAGGCTCTTTATGAACTGCCTCCACTTCCAGAGGGTCAAAGTATGGAGCCAACACCGTCCACTCCTGGCCCTGAAGCTGAGACGCAAGGAGGTGCTCAAACTGAAGTAGAGGCCGGCTCGGATAGGGTTCAAACTGATGGAGCCGAAGAGGAAAGGACGGAGGTACCCACTTCGGAGAATCAACCACCTGCTCCTTGATTTTATGCTTTCGTTTATAGCTGTGTACTGGGATCAGCTCCAGCTTTTAATACTTTAAAACCTGTATGACTTCTCCTTTCCAGAAATAAAATTTGCTTTTGTTCCTCTTCTATCATTTATGACAAGTATATAATTGCCAGATAATTTAACAATATGCATAATACTTTAACTTTTTCAATACTTTGCAAACCCGCTCTTGTTTAGTTATATTGCTGTTTAAAGCGTTCTTATCACCTCGGATTAAGATAACAAATTGTAACAGACAAGCAACAATTAAGTTAAAGTATGCCTTGTCCCCAAGTATAAGTATATTGGGAAGGGAAATTTCATTGTAAAAGTTACCTTTAACTTCTTTGAAAATTTGAAAAGTTCATCCGATCTCGAAGATATGGAACGGCCATATTTGCGTCCAGCCGCCCCGCGATGAATGCTTCGGAGATGAGGAAGGAAATTATGTTTGTAGTTCGGTATGACTTCAATACGATATTGAAAAAGGCTAAGTTTTTAACTCCCTTCTCTTGAGGTTCGGTTTGATCCTACAACTCAAGTCTTCACGCGGTGTTCGGTTCGATACTACTAGCCATACTTGGAGTTCGGTGCAATCTTACAATCCAAGCCTTCAGGTGGGGTTCGGTTTGTGGCCTTGCGAAAGGACCAGCCCTACAACCCACGTTCTATTCGAATGGGGTTCGGTTTGTGGCCTTGAGAAAGGACCAGCCCTACAACCTATGTTTTATTCAAATGGGGTTCGGTTTGTGTCCTTGAGAAAGGACCAGCCCTACAACCCATGTTTTATTCGGATGGGGTTCGGTTTGTGGCCTTGAGAAAGGACCAGCCCTACAACCCATGTCTCCCTCGAGGAGTTACATTGTCAATACATAAAATGTGTGATTGAGATCATCCGTCCTGAGGGTCTTCACTTCATCCCCCGAGGAGTTACATCGTCAACTACAGAATAGGTAGTTGAGATCATCCGTCCTGAGGTTCTTCGTTCATCCCTCAAGGAGTTACATTGTCAACTATAGAATAGGTAGTTGATATCATCCGTCCTGAGGGTCTTCGTTCATCCCTCAAGGAGTTACATCGCCAACTACAGAATAAGTAGTTGAGATCATCCGTCCTGAAGGTCTTCATCCCAATCGTAAGAGTACGGATTGAGTCTTCAAAGACTTCCATCATAAGGATAATGATGGGAATTGTCCACGCCAGGAGTTGTATCATCGAACCACAGAATAAGTGATTGAGATCATCCATCCTGAGGAATATGCGTAATGGACTATAGCTATAAATCACAACATATCAGAAAAGTGAGAGTGATAGAGTTATGGACTGCATTCTTATTAAGATTGAAAGTATATTACAAAGAAAGCGTAGTTGGGGTCATGCCTCGTTAAAACCTTCTTGAGAAAACCCAATGGGAAAAAAACTCAAGTAAGGAAAAAGAGTACATGCCGTCTTACCAACTAGCTGTAATAAATACGTAAGTTCTGGGTGTTCCATTTGTTACGGATTGGAGTCCCATCAAGTTCCTCCAGCCGGTATGATCCCTTTCCAGTCATCTTCGAAACTCTGTAGGGGTCTTCCCAAGTTGGCGTTAGCTTTCCTTGATGCGTGAATTTATTCCCCATACTTGCCTTTCTTAACACAAGATCACCAGTGTTGAATGCTCTGAATTGGACACGCTTGTTGTACCGAAGGGCTGCCTTCGCCTTTATTGCCTGGTCTCTAACAAAAGCTCCTTCCCTTAGCTCATGGAGAACGTCCAGCTCTGATGCCAGATTGGCATTGTTGTCCTCAACTGAGAAATACTCTACTCGAGCCGATCTGGTCTGTAGCTCTACTGGGATCATCGCCTCGACCCCGTAGGGCAACCGGTATGGGGATTCATTAGTGGAAGAGTGAGGTGTGGTACGGTATGCCCATAAAACATGGCACAATTGATCGGTCCAACCTCCCTTCGCTTCTCCAAGACGCTTTTTCAGCCCCTTCAGCACCTCTCGATTGGCTACTTCCGCTTGACAGTTCGTCTGGGGGTGCTCAACAGATGAAAATATCTGGACTATCCCCAGTCCTTCAAGCAAGTCTGTGAACTTTTTATCAGTGAACTATGTGCCGTTATCAGTTACCATCCGCCCTGGGACACCGAATCGAGCTATAATATTTTCATACACGAAGCGCCTTGTCCTTGCAGAGGTGATATGCACCACTGGCTCAGCCTCAATCCATTTGGTGAAGTAATCTACCCCCACAATTAAATATTTAATACCTCCTGGCGCAGTGAGGAACGGACCCAGAATATCAAGGCCCCACTGGTAGAACGGCCAGGGCACAGCGGACGAAGAGAGTTCTTGGGCTGGTGTGTGATGAAGATTAGAGAATCTTTGACACGCATCACACTTCTTCACAAAATCTACTGAGTCTTGTTTCACCGTGGGGCACCAATATCCAGCCCTGAGGACCTTTCTCATCAAGCTTCGACCCCCAGCATGGTGCCTACACTGCCCCTCATGTACCTCCTCCAGCACTGCTTGTACCTCATCTTCTCTCAAACACAGGAGGTATGGGACAGAGAATCCTCTTTTGTAAAGAACACCGTCGACCATGGTGAAGTAGGGCAGCTCCCTTTTTACTCGTCTTCTCTCCTTCTCGTTAGTAGGGAGTTGTCCATCTGCCAGATAACGGATATAGGGGATGACCCAAGAGTTCTCATAAGGATAGTTTACCATTATAGCATTCAGAGAAGGGAACAGAGGGATGCTTTGTACTCACAAGCCTTGACAAGATGTCCGCTCTGGTGTTTTCCTCTCTAGGTACGTGCTTGAACTCTAAAACGTCGAATCTCCCCTTCAATTCATTCACGCAATTCAAATAGAGTTGAAGCTGTGGCTCTCAGACTTGATATTCCCCCTGAATTTACGAAATCACCAGCTGTGAATCGCTACACAATGTAACTGCTGACGCTCCGATGTCAATTGCCGCTCAGAGGCCGGCCAAGCATGCTTCATATTCAGCTTGATTATTGGAGGTCTTGAAATTAAACCGGAGGAAAATCTCTAAGTGCACACCGTCATCACTTTCCACCACAACACCAGCTCCACAGCCTTTACTATTTGACGATCCATCCACATAAATGGTCCAATGTGCTCGAGGTGTGGCTGGATCCGACCCTGTCATTTCCACTACAAAATTCACCAATACTTGCGCCTTAATGGCTCCTCGAGGCTCATAAGAGATTTTGAACTCAGACAGCTCTATGGACCACTTGATCATTCTTCCAGCAAGATCTGGTTTGCTGAGCACTGAACAAAGAGGCAGATCCGTTCTCACCAGTACTGCGTGCGCATAAAAATATGGTCTCAACCATCGTGAAGCCCATACCACTGCTAGAGCGGCCTTTTCTATCTTCTGATACCTTCCTTCCGCCCCCTGGAACGTCTTGCTGGTAAAGTACACCGGCCTCTGACCCTCTGGAGTTTCTTTAACCAGTGCCACACCTAAGGCCTCATCGGAAATCGCCAAGTATAAAATCAGAGTCTCACCAGGGTCAGGCTTTACCAAAATTGGTGGACTTGAAAGTACAGCTTGAGCTGCTGGAAAGCTTGTTCTTGCTCCTCTCCCCGTTCAAAACTCTTATGTTTCTTCAACGCCTTATACAGGAGGAGGGATCTAGGCGCCATCTTGGGCATGAATCTGGCTAGAGCGGCCACTTTCCCATTCAGCGATTGGACCTCCCTCAGACTCTTAGGGCTCTGCATGTCCAGAATTGCTTGACACTTCCCAGGGTTGGCCTCGATACCCCGCTGGGTCAACATGAAACCCAGAAATTTCCCAGCTGGGACTGCGAAAGTGCACTTCAACGGGTTCAGCCTCATGTTGTACTGTCTCAACCGAGAAAAAACTTGACGTAAGTCTTCGATGTGATCTCCTCCAGCAGGAGTCTTTGCTATGATATCATCAATATACACCTCCACCAGCTTAGTATGCATTCCTTCAAATACTTGATTAATCATACGCTGGTAGGTAGCACCGGCGTTCTTTAATCCGAATGGCATAACAGTGTAGCAGAAAACACCATGGTCATTAACAAAGGCCGTTTTTTCTTGATCTCCTTCCTACATCAGGATCTGGTTGTACCCAGAATAAGCATCCATGAAACTGAGGTACTGATAACCAGAAGAATCGTCCACCATACGATCGATGTTTGGAAGAGGATACGGATCCTTGGGGCAACACCGGTTGAGGTCTACATAATCTGTGCACATCCTCCATTTGCCATTAGCTTTCTGCACCATCACTACGTTGGAAAGCTAGGATGAATAGCGAATCTCCCTTATAAAACCAGCCTTCAACAGTTCCTCTGTTTGCTCACACGTTGCCTTCTGCTTCTCCGGTCCCAACCTTCTCTTCTTCTGGGCCACCGGCCTCGTTTCTGGATACACAACGAGTTTGTGGCAACAGAAATCAGGGTCCATCCCAGGCATGTCTGCTGCTGTCCATGCGAAAAGGTCCTTAAATTCTTGCAAAAGAGCCAATAAATGTTGCTCCATGCCTGCCTCCAGATTATCATTAATATGCGTGACCTTCTCTGGGGAATCCCCTAAGACGACGTCCCTGGAACCACCCTCCGGTGTGGGCTTTGAGGGGTTGAGAGGGTCAATCTTCAATTCCGCCTTTGGGTCCAAGTCAATTAGACTGACAGACCCAGCCGCTGTTCCTCCATCGTTCAGCTTCCTCTTCTTGTTGAATGCTTCTAATTTAACCATGTTGAGGCTCAGGTTGTAACAGTACCGAGCCATCTCCTGATCACCGCGAAGGGAAGACACACCGTTGTCCTTGTCAATGAATTTGATCAAGAGGTGAGGAGTGGACACAATCGCTTCCATTGCATTCAGGGTAGGGCGGCCTATGATCCCGTTGTAGGGAGATTCCACATCAATCACTAGAATTCTTGATTTGACCGTTCTTGCACCAGGCTCTCCTTCAAAAGAAATCAGGGTGTCAAGGTACCCTTTAGTGGGTTGCTTGGCCCCATTAAGCGTTGTGAGCTCTTGCGTGTAAGGTTGCAGATCTGCATCATTAAAACCCATTCTTTTGAAACAGTTATAAAAAATTACATCGCAAGAACTTCCCTGGTCGACGAGAATCCTCTTCACATCCTTGTTAGCAATGACAGTAATGATCACCACTGCGTCGTCTCCTCCTGGGATCGTTGGGCCGAAGTCCTCATCAGTAAATGACACCATTGGGGCTGCCACACCGTCCCTGAAAGGGTGGTTATCTCTTGGTTTGCCCTGTACTGATAGAATCATACCATGGTGATTCTTCCTGGCTGTGATGGATGCTCCACCACCTGCAAATCCTCCAGCGATCATCTCAATCACCTCGCGTCTACCTTGCCTCTGCTGCTGAGGCATATTGTCCTGCTGGGCTCCTTCAGCAATCACCACTCCTTTTTGCTTTTCAGCTGCAGTAAATCTTCTCACTGGGTTACGACTATTATCACCCTCATTATCTGGATCTCTCCCCCTCTTGTCCATTCTGTCAGGCTCATCCAAAGCTTTTCTCTGAACAGATATTGCTTCATCTTTCCCTCTCTAATGAGGGTCTCCGCAGTGTTCTTCAATGCTTTACACTCGTCCGTGTAGTGACCCGTTTGTTCATGAAAAGCGTAATATTTCCGTGGTTTGCCAATCCTCTTGACTGGGGGTGGCTTCCTTATACCAAAAACACTGAGCGTTGGCCAACCAACCTCCCTCATGATTTGGGAGTGTCTGGCATTTAGAGGAGCGTAGTTGCTGAAAAACGAGACGCGCCTGTCTCGTTGATGAGGTCGGACGCTTACAAAGTCCTCCCTGAAGGTGTGCTTTTCTGGCTTAACCCTCTCCTTCTCCTTTCGTGGCTGTTGAGGGGGTACAGGGGGCTTCATTCTTGCTGCTGTAGCCTCCAGATGCATTTCTATGCCCACGTACTTGGAAGCTTTCCTTCGAAACTCCTCGAAGGTTGTTGGGGGGCTCTTTGCCAAAGATAAGGCAAATGCAGATCCAGGCTGCAAAGCTTCCACTACAATATGGAGCTGTATGGCCTCTGTGAGGTTGGGGACCAAGGCAGCTTCCTTGTAAAACCTCCTCAAGAACTCCTTGAGAGTTTTAGTCTCTCCCTGCCTTATCTGGGCCAGGGTGTGAGAAGTTCTTGGAATGTCCCTGGAGATGACAAAACGGCTTTCAAATGCAGCTGCCATTTCCTCCCAAGAATCTATGGACCCTGAGGGTAAGCTTTTGAACCAGCTGAGAGCCTCCTCCGTCAGTGTTCTTGGGAAAATCCTATACATGACGTCTTTATCTGCCCCCAGATACATAGCTTCATAAACATAAGCATCTAGATGCTTAGTGGGGTCAGTTTCTCCATTGTATTTTTCGATCGACAGTGGCTGAGTCGTTTGCAAGTGCTTAGGGATGACAACACTCATGAGTCTCCTTGAGAAAGGAACGCTGAGCTTGTAAGTCCCAGAAGTTACCACTACCTGCTCCCTTCTCCTGGTACTGACTCTATCACCAGAGTCTTGAGTCTGCTCTCTCTCCTCGTACGTGGGGATTTTCGAATACTGGAGGGTTGTAGATCTATCCCTCGCTGATGCATAGTGAGCATCCTCTGCATGGGACGTTACCCTGTCCTCAGCTCCTCTTTTCTCCCGCCTCAACTCCATCAGCTCCTCCCTGAGCTGTCTAATAACCTCATCACGAGGGTCAGGAGTTGCTATTGGTACCATCTTTCGAGCGTTGGTAGCAGGAGACTTAAAGACGAGTCTCTTTCCAGTCTGTTGGTGGGTCACATCCTCCACATGACCATCAACGAAATCGCGTCCATCACCTTCCATTCTGACCACCAAACTTCTGCGAAAAGTGGGAATAACTCTAACGAGTCCCACCGGGCGTGCCAATGAACTGGTCTGAACCGGGGTCTAGGATCCGGTATGGGACCAGCCACAAGAGTTCAGGTGTATTAGGGTTTGCACACCGGTACAGTGGGTATCCGATGTGGTAATCCGGCCTCTCAGTGGGAGAAACCGGTCTTGTTGTCCTGGAGATCCTTTACACCAACGATTCGCGTTGAGAGAGGGCGAAAGGTGGTGCCACCTGTGAAGATTCTCCGACGCTCAAGTCAGAAGATTGTATGAACTTAGTGAATGCTCAAGCAATACAATAGTAAAGAGTGAGTTAGGACAACGTAACCTTGTATGTGTTTTTGATCATGCTATTTATAGTTGAACGTAGGAAATGAATCGTTGGATGCAAGTGGGCCCATTGGCTCTGATAGCGTGTGAAGTGTATCAATCAAAGTGGCTCAGTACTCAGAATGTGTCAGGAGGATAGGTCAATTATCAGAGTACGATCCTGTGATAAGAACCATTCGTATGTAAAACCCAAAGATGGGATGTATTTATGTGTGTTTTAGGATGGATGTGAAGTGATATACAAAAATTTCAAGATTAGAGATGGAAGATGATGGTTGTTAATGGTGATTGTTTGATTCTAGTGGAACTTTAACTCTAGGATTTGAGGGAAATGAGTAATAATGTTAGGAAAGATGATTTCTGGTGAAAACCTATGATAATGTGTGTGTGGATGTTGTTATTGATGGAGAATGGTGATTATTAGAAATGATCGTTGAATTTTGATGAAAAACCCTAAGTTTAGTGATTTGAGGATTCTGACTAAGTTAATGATTTTAATGACCTTGAATACTCTGGAATGATTATGAGGAAATGAATGTTTGAGGCATTAGGTGTTGATTATTGAGGATTGGGAAAGGAGTGTATATAAGTAAGTATGTAATTGGAGGAATTAATTTAGACTATTGATGTTATGATAATGTTAAAAATAGTTGCAAGCCATTGATAGTGGATTAAGGAAATAATTGATAATGGATTAAGATACTTGAGTTAATGAATAGGTATGTCATTTTGAAATAGTTGAATTAGTGATGATCTTAGATGAAACCAAGAGGCTTATAATAAGTTTGAATAAATTTTAGAGATGGTTAAATGATTCATGTGATAATTTGGAGGTCTTATGACTAAGGAATCATAGTATTGTTATTGTTAGGTGTGGTTAGAGCTTTAAGATTTAAAGAATCTTGGTTTTGGGAGAGGAATTCCCGAAGCCTAATACGAGCGTGTAAATCAGATTTAGACAAGTCTAGGACTTGATAATGAGTTTTGAGGAATGATGCCTTATAATGATATATTAATAGCAAGTATTGTTATCCCTACCACTGGAATAGGAAGAGCTCTAAAAGCCAAGAAGTTAAGTCTCAGATACGTAGGACTCTATCATATTCTGCCAAAGATAGGAACCAATGCATGCCGCATTGCTCTAACAAACCTTCATAATGTCTCTTATGTTTCCCAACTTCGCAATTATGTATCAAGGCCCTGATCATGTTCTGAGTCCTGATCAGTTTGTTCTGGAGGAAAATCTTACCTTTGAAGCATCACCGGTTAAGATTGTTGACCGACGTCTAAAATAGCTAAGACGCAAGGAAATCTCTTTGGTCAAAGTAGTTTGGAGTCAGTTAAATGATAGTGACACTACTTGGGAGATTGAGGAAAAGATTAGAGGATTGTACCCTCAGTTATTCCAACCTTGAATTTCGGGACGAAATTCCTAAAAGGGGAGGAGAGTGTAACATCCCTGTTCTTAGTAGCTGTCTTATTTAGTAAATTTGAAGTTTGGAAGGTCTGTAAGTGGTAATAAGTGAATAAGTACCCTGTAGATGGTCTGTACCAATGTAACACCCTCGATTAGATACGACAACCCTTCTATAGGATCATCCTATTTAACTAAGAGTATTAACAGTTTTCATAAAAAGTGAATACTTTTTTTTTAAAAAAATAAAAAGATGGCAGATCAGTGGAAGCAAATAGTGGATATATCACATAGTCATTCACAAACTTACAAATAATTGTACTCATAACAGAATGGGGCACGCAGGCACCCTTAAATATTATACAGTCATCCGGTGTCTTATTATCATTAATAAATATTCAATCTATATAAATTCTATCTTTAACGATCGTTCTCAGTGGGTTCAACATATTGCTGTTCTTCATACTCGGGTTCTTGATTTCCTAATTCCTCTGAAAATTGTCAACAGTAAGGGTGAGTATAACCCAAGACCCTGAAGGTTAACCGGTGCGGACATAATCCAGTTAACAGATAATATCATAAAAATCACACAATTTACATATTCATAATGATAACAATCAAATATACTGTCATGGAATGCATGAGATTAGTTTATTATGATTTATCTTTGGTTAAGTCTCATGATGCATGTGGGCCCAATAAATCAATTCATCTTCATATCATTCTTTGGAATTTCTCCATTCCATTCTAGAGCGATCAGGGTCCGCCCAAGCTCCCATTTTCATAAGGTACAAATGAACTCATTGGTTCTCATTATTGATTTATATATTTTTAGGACTTGGATCCCTGCGATCATAGTTACACTCCGTCATTTAGTCAAAGTACACTAGAATTGCATCGTCTCACCCGGCTATCAGGCGCGACTCTGATGCCATTGGGTTTCCGTTCCAGTTGTACTCCCAAGATTCTTCATGGAGATCGAACGTGAGTGTTCTCCACTGTACCAAGTGTATGCTCTAGATATTTTTCTCCTTCAAAAATATTTTCATGATGCGAAATGCATTTCTTTAATCATTTAATTCCTTGGGTATCTATGTGTTTCCAGTCTCATCATATTATTCTCAAGCTCTTGGATCCCATCATTCAAATGTTGTAAGTCATTCATTCTTATTCTAGAAAATATATCGATTATATCTTGACTAAAATTATACTTTGTATCAAGAGTAAAATAATATTTTCCTTATTTAATTACTCATAATTAAAATAATAATATCAATAACAATAATACTAGTTAATAATAATAATAAGATTCACAATAAGAATAATAATAATAAGAAATATAGTAATAATAATTGTAACATTCCCAAAATAATTTAAAAAGAATTAAAGAAGAGTTTTTGAATGAAAATCCGAGTGAAATATATTAAAAACAGGTTTTCCGAGTAAAAAGAGTTTGATTCTAAGTGTAATAAATAGAATTCCGAGTGAAATAACTAAGATTCCGAGTGAAATATGGCTTAGAGGAGTTTCTGAGTAGACTGAATGTGAATCCGAGTGGAATAACCATGATTCCGAGTGATATCAAACTGAATGGAATTTTCTAAGAGGAATTAAGATGTTTTCCAAGTAATCTACATATAATTCTGAGTGAAATCCGACTGGAAAGATGTGTTCCGAGTGAAAAATCGTTCTGTCTGAATAGAATACATTTGAGTAAAGTAAATCCGAGTGAAACGGACACATTTCCGAGTGAAATGATTCCGAATGAGTTGTTTCCGAGAGATGTGGAAGTACCTCTCGGATTGATGTTTCTGGTTAAGTAGATTTCCGAGTGAAGTATATCTAGTGAATGGTTTACCGAGGAAAGGGTCTCGGTGATATTTCCAAATGAAACATTCCGAGTAGGTCTTTTTCCAGGATTGGGTTTCTGACTGAGGAAATCTAAGTCCGATTGGATATGTTTCTGAGTGTATAATTCTGACAAGACTAATTATCCGAGTGATGAAGGGCCCGATCATGATATGTGAAGTTGTTCAGCAGTTCTGATTGTATTTTAGTGGAAGGTTTGGTCAGTTTATGAGAATACTGAGTGAAATTATGTCAGTGTGGATAGTTTACCGAGTTAAATTATGTATTTTTGTGTTTCAAAAGATCCGGTCGGTTATTGTGAATCAGATATTCAATTAAAAATCTGTTTGCAATATTTTTGATGTAAAACCGGTCAGATTAATATAAAACGGGTTGAATTAATGTAAGTTTACCGAGTGAAATAATCCTGATTCCGAGTGGAATCAGGATGAGGAGGTTTCTGAGTGAAAATAACTATATTTTCCGAATGAAATCACTGGAAAGAGTTTTCTGAGTGAAAATAACTATGTTTTCCGAGTTAAAGGTTCTATCTCAATGATCTGGTCGGTTTATTATAAAACATGAGTGAAATTATGTATTTTTTCAATGATCCGGTCGGTTTATACAAGACCGAGCTTGTTATTCACTGAATCCGACTTCTGTTCTATATTTCCTCACTGGAATTCACATGGACACCCAGGATTCTTAGTATCTTTACAATTCAACAACAATCATATCCTTCGAAATTCAATATTTATCATATCATTCAATCATCATGATTAACAAAACTCAACACAGTAAATCAATCATACACATAAAATATATGAAACAAATATGAAACAAATATATAACGATTTAAAGCATGTTAATTCAGACAATTCCCGAACCTGCCCAGGAAAAGTGAGGACCAAAGGTACCCCAACTCTTCCTAACACTCAGTTTTCCCCAGAATACCCGAGAATATACCCCCTTACCTTAATGGAAGTCCTTTGATTAGTAGAGAGTGTCCTCCTTGTTCCAGCTCACAGCGAATAGGAAGGAAAACGGAAGAGAAAGGCCTTTGAATGTATAGAAGAATAAGAAAGTGTGTGTATTTTGCTAAGTTCTCTTGGGTCTGAAAGTTTCAGACTTGGAATAAGTTCTGCTGTCAATTTAATAATGAAAAAGGACAAGTGGGGGACAACTTTTTGTGAGTAAGCTGCTAGTGGGCTGTTAGTGGAGATAATGGAGATTTAAATAAGGAGGTAGGCTATCTTAGTGCCCATTTCTGGCCGCCTACAAGCTATAGGGCGCATGATTGGATTAGATAAATTAAAATAGGCACTAAAAGACAAAATTGGAGTCAACACGTCAATTCTGACACTGAATACCGAGTGGAATTCCACTCGGTCAGCCTCTAAGCCGACTGGAATCCTACTTCCGAGTCCAACTGAGGAGAACTCAGTAATTTCTACTGTTTCCTTTCTTTGGAAGGACTTAATCCGGTCTGATTCAAACCGATTCAAAGTCTCTCAGATTCCCACTCGGTTAAGTCATCCTAAAACCGTGTCTACTCTTAGCCAGTCTCACTCGGTAAAACTCATACACTCACTCGGAACCTCATTTCAGGATTGACATATTACCTGGTTAACTTTCACTCGGCATTTATTCTAAACTCTTTCTCTTCCACTCGAGTGATCTACCCAGCACAAGGTCTTCCACTCGGTGAAGTTGTTCCCAAGTTCTTCTCGACAACCATACGAATCTCCTCAATCGGTATCTACTCACTCGGAGTTACACTCAATTCTGTGTTAATTCTTCTCGGAATCCTCTTGAGCCTTTCACCACTCGGAAAGGAGTCATAAGCCTCACTCAAAAATGACTCCAAGCCTTATATATATATTCTACTCGGAATGTTATCCCTTCCTCACTAGGGAGGTCCTGACTTGGACAAACTCACTCGGATTGCACTCGGATATATCCTTGACTGAGTCCCTTTACTCAGAATACTGCAATCAGGGAAGTTTCATTCGGAAAAGGTAGCATTTGGCATGGTTTGACTCGGAAACAAGTCATTCAAGGGTGTTTTGACTCAGAATTTTCACTCAGAAGTGGTTCTCTTGAACATACTTCACTCCAATTGTCTCTGAGATCAAGATTCCACTCGGTAGTAGCCCTCTCGGTCATGTTTTACTCGGACATCATAACTTACACTCGGAATTTCTCTCTGTCACTCGGAATAGAGCCCTTTTCACTCGGAATTTGAATAATTTCTTTAATGGTCTATATAAATTCCATAATTACACACAAAAATGAAATTCTTGTGATCTTACAGACCATCTACAGGGTACTTATTCACTTATTACCACTTACAGACCTTCCAAACTTCAAATTTACTAAATAAGCCTGCTACTAAAAACAGGGATGTTACACTTACTCTCTGAGGTAATTGACATTGACATATTCCGCTATGCAGGGTATCTTCACTGATAAGTTATAAGGAACTCTTATCTCACAATGATTCTGAGGCAAACGGTTATACTGACGTGCAGTGAGAACGCGTGAAGTATCCATTGTAGAGAGAATGAATAGAACGTCTGATGAGATAAGAGCGGATGGAGGGATATCGGATATCCGGTGTGGCACTGCCAGAACTGTGACACCGGTTTCCCTCTTATGAAGTCGTTCTGACGTCGTAACTTTGGGGACCAGTATCCAGACCGGATCAGATACAAACAAAGAGATCTCGATAAATTATGTCATGGATGGTATACAATGGAATCGACCTGAAGTCGATGTTGATGAAATTTTTGCATTCAAAGTAGCTCTTGATATTATAAATGATGATAAGGATCATGAGCCAAAATCTGTTAAGGATTGTGCACAAAGAAATGATTGGCCAAAATGGAAAGATGCAATGCAAGAAGAGTTAAACTCAGTTGCAAAACGAAAAGTTTTTGGACCTGTAGTCCAAACACCTGCAGGTGTAAAACCAGTTGGATACAAATGGGTCTTTACGAGAAAAAGAAATGAAAATGGTGAATTGTGCGATATAAAGCTAGACTTGTTGCACAAGGATTCTCCCAAAGACCTGGTATTGATTTCGAAGAAACATATTCACCAGTGATGGATGCCACTACTTTTCGATACTTAATAAGTTTGGCAATCCGTGAAAGGCTTGACTTACGCCTTATGGATGTTGTTGCAGCATATTTATATGGTTCACTTGAAAATGACATCTATATGAAACTCCCTGAAGGATTTAACTTACCTGAAGCATACAAGACAAGTCCTCGAGAAAATTATTCAATTAAATTGAATAAACCTCTTTATGGACTAAAACAATCTGGACGAATGTGGTACAATTGTCTCAGTGAATATTTGTTGAAAGAGGGGTACAAAAATGACCCAATTTGTCCATGTGTTTTTATGAAAAAACTCGGAAAAGAGTTCGTTATAATTGTTATTTATGTAGATGATTTAAACATCATCGGAACTCCCGAAGAGCTTTCAAAGGCTGTAAATTGTTTGAAAAGGGAATTCGAGATGAAAGACTTGGGAAAAACAAAGTTTTGTCTCGGATTACAATTAGAATATTTAAAGGAAGGAATCTTAATGCATCAGAAGACTTATACTGAAAAGGTGCTAAAGCGATTCTATATGGACAAAGCACACCCATTGAGCAGTCCAATGGTTGTAAGGTCACTCGAAGTAAGCAAAGATCATTTTCGACCTCAAGAGAAAAATGAAGAACTACTTGGTCCTGAAGTACCATATCTCAGTGTAATTGGTGCACTGATGTATCTTGCTAGTCATACACGACCTGATATATCATTTGCTGTCAATTTGTTAGCAAGACATAGTTCTTTACCCACAAAAAGGCATTGGAATGAGATTAAACACATATTTCGATACCTTAGAGGTACAATGGACATGGGTTTATTTTTCCCATATGTATCTAAGGCAAACCTAATTAGTTATGCAGATGCGGGGTATTTGTCTGATCCTCATAATGGTCGATCACAAACAGGATATTTGTTTACATGTGGTGGTACAGCAATATCATGGAGATCCATAAAGCAAACAATCACAGCAACATCATCTAATCATGTTGAAATTTTAGCATTACATGAAGCAAGTCGAGAATGTGTTTGGTTGAGATCTATGATTCAACATATTCAAGAAACCTATGGCTTGCATGCTGGAAAATTACCACCAACAATCTTATGTGAAGATAATGCAGCTTGTATTTCTCAGTTAAAGGAGGGTTATATTAAAGGAGATAGAACAAAACATATTTCACCAAAATTTTTCTTTACTCATGATCTCATAAAGAATGGTGAAATAAATGTCCAACAAGTCCGATCATGTGAGAATTTGGCAGATATTTTTACAAAATCATTACCAACCAAAGTCTTTGAGCAACTAGTACAGAAGATCAGTATTCGACACTTACATAAATGTTCTGATGAGGGGGAGAACTAAATACTTGTATATTTAATTATTTATTTTACCCATGATTTGACTTTGTAAAGAATGTTGTACTCTTTTTCCTTATTTAGGTTTTTATCCCACTGAGTTTTTCCTAGTAAGGTTTTAACGAGGCACATTCTAAAATAGACATCCAAGGGGGAGTATTAAGAATATTTTATTATATATGGATGTCCCACTATAGTGCTATAAAAGGGATTAATTCCCTCTTATAATACATCTCTCATTTTCTCTACAAACTCTCTAATTCCCATTCAATCTCTCTTACTCTCTTCACTCCATCTCCTATTCTTCTAGAAATTTATTCATCTTTATTATTCTTGTTCCAATATTTCATAACATCACCCGATTTATTGTTAAAAAAAGTCTGAAAGGGTGGCAATAGTAATACCCATGGATCCCAAGAATCAAAATGTGTGATAGGCACCCTTACTAACATGTGAGACTCCTCGCGCGTTGCTTGAGTTACGAGTTTGACGATCGGGCAATTCTGGAAGACACTTCACTCCTGTGCGCAATAGTACAGTGAGGGTGAAGTTCCTTCGTGACTTCGATGGGTCCTCGCCACCCCTTGTGCACCACAACTCATAGCCCCTTCTTATTTCCTTTTCTTCAAATTTAAAAATAATTTAATGAGATCAATTAGACATTATAATTGTTAGATGAAATAATGTAAATTAAAATAATTATAGGATAAAGTTAACTAATCAATCAATAAATTATGTGTCAGAAACACTTAAAAAATTATTAACTGAGTCTTCTAAAAACTCATTGGGAGGGTAACAGAACACGATTCAACCCCGACCCTCCTATTAAATACCCTGCTTCAACCACTTGGGTTGATGATTAAGGACCTGCTATAGTATTTCCAATTCTAACTCTTCTTTTATGCCATAAAATTGATTTAGTCACAATTTATTTTACAGTACCACGCAAAATTTACTGTAGGCAAATTAAACGTAATTCTCCAACACAAGTTTAAATTACCAAGTATTCCCTTGTTTATGTGTCTTCTCAACACAATCACATTAGGATATAATAAAAACATTAATAATACTATTTTGATCACACTTTTTAATGCAACATCCACAAATGTACGATGTCTTCAAGTCTTTCTTAATTTTCGAGACCTATTAAAGCACGGTGATTATTTTTTTCGATTATTACCAAATCAATTTCATACTTCCCAAATATGAATTCTAGTTAAGTTAAAATAATTCGTACACTCGTAAAATCTCAATTTTTAAACATTACAAACTAAACTAGTATAAAGTCCATTTATGAAACCAGCTTATTGTATGTATGCCATTTAATTTTACGTCTTGAGGTTACAGGTTACAAGTAACTAGGATGAAGCAAATATGGGACTTTGAAGTGAAAAGCAAGGGCCAGCATAGCATGGTGATATTGATGAATGCTTAAAGCGCTGTACACTGGAAAAAATAGATAAGTGAAACATTTTTTTAATGTTGTTTTCCCCTTGCAACATTTATCCCAGGGAACAGCAACCAAACACAAGGTCCCAAGGCCATGGTGTTGTTTGTTTGCAAGATTCAAATATAATTAAAACCATATATATAGATATAATCACGAGGCAATCAAGGGAGGAAGCTTGTGCCCGGTCTTAATTACCACTAACCCCAATTAATCGAAATGGGCGTTCCAACCACGTGCTTCCCATCAGACCATTCCACCCGTCCAAAAGCATTCACAGCCTTCTGTTGTGGCGAACCCAATGAAGTAAACGTGACGGTGAACGGTTTTTTCTCGTTTTCCTTGAAACTCAACATTTGCGGCTCAACCGAGATTTTCACGTTGGATGCGCTGTCTGTTGTCACTGAAGCCTTGTACGTACCTGCGGGTCCCACGTTGGTCAGAATCCGCGTGTGCTTAACCACGCTGGACCCACTCCCTGATTCAAACACCACCGTAAACGAAGGGTAATTCAGATCCGTCACACTGTATTGTTTGCTCGCGTCGCACTGGAACCTTCTCCTCGCTAAAGTTGTTATTTCAGAGGCTGTGTAGTTCAGCGCGCATAGAAAACCAAGATAATCATCCGCCGTCAGATCATACACCAGTCCTGGATTAAGGGCAGCAACCGGGTCCACGTGTCCTGCTCCATGATCCAACGGCGTGGATGGTTTTCCCGTTGCACTGTCCTGTATCTTCTGACCGTTTTTGTAGACCGTGTAAGCCGTTGTCATCAGAGCCGAGCGAACCGCGGCTGGGCTCCAGTCCGGGTGAGCCGATTTGATCAAAGCGGCTAAGCCGCTCACGTGAGGGCAAGACATGGACGTGCCAGAGATGATGTTGAAATCCACGCGCCTCTCATCAACGGGCAACCCGGTGGGACCCACTTTCTTGGACCACCCCGCTAAGATGTTGACACCTGGCGCGATCAGATCAGGCTTCAAGATCTGCGGCGTGATTGAATTAGGTCCCCGTGAGCTAAACGCAGCAACTACCGGTGATGGCTGAATCCCAACCTTGGTTCCCTCGAACAGAATCTTCACCGTCGGTTTCGCGGCGGAAAACAAATACTTCTTAATCGCATCGCCGGCCTTCTCACCAACCGCCGACGCCGGCAAGAGATGAGCATCAGCCACCAGTTCTTCACCGTTAGCGGCGGTGTTGCTCAACACCATACCTAAACCTCCGGCGGATTTCACCACCGAACCTTTCTGAACCCTAGCTGTCAACCCACGGTCGCATAAAACGATCTTCCCGGCGACTTTCTCCGGCGATAACGTCCCCGTCACGCACAAATTACCGTTTGTAGCGTTGCTAGCATTCCCTGCGTAAACAAACGGCAAAGGAGAATCAGCCAAAGCGTTGCCTCGATAGAGCGACACGCCAGAGTAGTTAAGTCCATTCCCGAGGCTAACAAAAGCAGGGAAGTCACGATCCAGTGTGCCAGCGCCCACGGTAGTAATCCATGGAGCCACATTGGAGAGACTGTATGGACTTGGACCCGCGTTACCGGCGGAGCAAGACACAAGAATCCCTTTCTCCATTGCCGCAAAAGCTCCAATAGCGACACTGTCTCTGTAATAATCAGCCATTCCACCACCGAGTGAAAGGGACAGAACATTAACGTTGTCTGAAATCGCCTTCTCAATCGCCGCCAGAATGTCGGAGCTGAAACACCCTCCGGTCCAGCAAACCTTATAAGCCGCGACTCTAGCGCGCGTGGCCATCCCACGCGCCGTCCCAGCCGCGTAGCCGAATAAACTCGCCCCGGAAACCACCGAACCCGCGGCTGTGCTAGCAGTGTGGGTGCCGTGACCATCGTCATCACGAGGAGATTTAGACTCCTTGGTTTCATCGATGGGACCCAACATGGCTTCGCAACCCTTAGAAAAATACCTTGCACCGATCAACTTTCTGTTACAGTGCGACGCAGTGAAATTGGTACCGGTTTCACACTCGCCTTTCCAGGTACTAGGGACAGGTCCGAGTCCAGTGTCATCGAAGCTCTTGCTTTCAGGCCAAACGCCAGTGTCGAGGACTCCGATGATAACATCGCTCCCTGAGCTTGACTCGGGGAACATGTCGGCATTCTTGTCGAGTCCCAAAAACAGAGGAGTTCTAGTGGTGTGAAGCTGGTATTTGATCTCAGGCAAGACCGCTAGAATGCCCGTTTGGGTCTTAAGCAAACGCGCTTCTTCCTCCGTTAACCTGGTGGCGTAACCGTGGATGGCGTTGTCGTAGGTGTAGAGCATTTGGGCGGAGTGTGATACTGATTTCAGAGAAGACTGGTACCACGCCGTGTGGTGGTCGAAGGTTTGGGGCATTTGGGATTTGGCGACGTGGACTATGTAGGTAGTCTTGTGGTTGTGGCTCTCGACATGGTAGAGAGCCAGAAAGGGAAGTACTAGAAGGAAGAATTTGCGAAAGGATATCATTTCTATGACCCTCTCGGTTCTGGAATGGGAATGGGAATAGATAAGCGAGCTTTATCTTTTAATGTGATAAAAAGTATGCAAGCGGTGGGTGGTTGTCTGCTTCTCTAAATAATTACGTTCTGACAAAAGTGGAAGAAAGAACATATGTGTAGTGCTCGCTTATTTATTTTGTAACTATCCCACAATTATTTTATGCATTCGTTCCGAATGGGAATGGGCTTGCAAATTGCAATTAGATGATTGAAAGATATTTCATATTTTCACTTCATTCACATGTGCTCTCTCCATTCATGTTATAGTGCGCTACATCTTTTATCTTTTTAATCTCATTTTCCTTTTTCCTTTTTCCTTTTGCCTTTTCTCTCCTATCAAAACCCAATTACAAGGTCTTTTAACAGGACTGTGCAGTGCAGGTCCTGCCCTCCATCATCTTACTTGGTACACCAATCCTTAACCTACTTGCCTTGAATTCTCAACTGTGTCCATTTCCCTATATTTTTTATACTACTATATCCATCCATTATTGTTGTTATTATAAATGGTGCATGTACATTATGCTAACACAATGAAGATAAGTCGAAGCAAAAATATTGTAAATTACGAATTTCTGTTCACGGGTATTAATTTTTTAGTGGACATTAGACAATCTTCACTTCTCCTTATTAAATGCAAGATATTTTAGTTTTAAGTTTCGTACCTCATATCGTTTTTCTATCTATACCTGCCAACCTACCATGTTTTCTTTCTTTTTTTTTTCCTCACCAATTCCTCCTCTGTTAAGAAAAGAAACTAGAGTCACGGATTACCAAAAGGGAGAAATTTCAGTCACGGGCTTTACTTCTGTGCTGAGAATTTGCAAGAATTGACAAGAGCCAACCCTTTATTAAACAAGCTCTGACGAATTATTTTACAGTACCGATCCATATATGGCTAACATATATTTGTCTTTTTAATAGTTTTTTAAAGTGATTTTGTGATATTATTTGTTATAAAGAATTTTTTTGGTTTCTTCTCCGACAACTTTGATACGAAGAATTCACAATGGTCTCGGACTCATTTGACTCGAGTAAAAATGATTTTCTTCATTTTCTTATTCATGAAACTCCTATCAAAATTTAATGTGATCGCAATCAAACTATTGCCGGTCTAATAAATAAATATCGACAGTTAGAACAACCTATTCATATATATTAAAAACTAATAAATATCTTATATAAAATATTATCATTTTGGCTTAAAATAAATTTAAAGTAGGAAAATGGTAAACTTCAAAAAAAAATGGTATATGTACACTACTGCAGAGGTGCGTGTGTGTTTTTTTTATCTGACAGGGTAGATGAGAGTATAAGAAAAGGAAGAGGGAAGAAATTAAAAAAAAAATGTGACGGGTGATAAAGAGAAAAATAAAAAAAAATACGGGGGAAATGGTCCAAAATGATGTGTATTATAGGTGATTTGTGAGATAATTTCTATTTAAAATGTATATAAAAAAGAAATTTCAAAATATACATCTATAAGAAATCTAAATAAAAAATTTAAGAAATTGAAATTTAGGGAAATAGTAATTATAAGTTATGAATGATAATAGTATGATTGTCTAGATTCGTGCGGAACATTTTATAAAAATTTTACCCGTTTATCTTCATTAAGTTTTTTTCTCATAAATTATATGTAACGTGTCTATAAATACGTATTTGTGAAATGTAATATAATAAAATTCGTTATTTTTTCCGCTCTTATTCCCTCAACTTCCCTTAGGTGTGTTTTTCGGTTCAGTTTTAAAGAAAAAAGTAAATCAAATTAAATGTTAAAAATATTTATGGTTTTCTAAAAAAATTATAAAAACCGATCATACCAAACTACACCATTACAGTTTTGTTTGGTTTGGTTGATGTAGTTTTTTAAAAAATAAAAATTATAATTCAATTAATTTTGTTAAAAGATTGTCAATGATATTACAACCATAATGAATTAGCATGATTCAAAAATATTATAGTTATAAATAAACAAAGATAATAATTATATAAAATTACAGTATTAAAAATATTGTTAGTTTTGTAATTTTACTTAATTGACTCTAAATACTCTCTTTATTTTAAAAATTACAAGTTAATTTCACTTAATTAATTTTAAAATGTATGACAATAAATAACATGTATAAAGATACAATTTGATTTAGTTTAATTCTAGGAAAGGGAGCCACATACTGAACTAAACCACACTAAAAACTATATTTTTTTTATTTTATAGTTGGAGGTTCTCACCATCCTTAATTCTATTTGATTCAACTTTGCGATTAAATTTGGAATGAAATGAAATGGAAATCTTATGCTGCGTTTAGTTCATAAGTTTTCTTAGGAAAATAGAAAATTATTCTTAAAAAAATTTAAAAAATTTAAAAAATTGTTTATTTACAAATTATTTAAATTTTTATATAAAAATAATAAACTAATTTTCTATTTTTTAAGAAAATTAGAAAATTCTTTTAAAAGGTTTTCTAATAAAAGTAAAAAATAGAAAAGACGGTAACTGAGTTACAAGATAAGGTAACTGAATTACAATATAAGATAAAGACTTAACCAAATAGAAATATGAAACAAACTGCTACTAATTCAGACTGCTACAAGTTTTTGAAAATTAGAAACACTGCAATTTACATTGTTCATTAAAATTAGTATTATCATCCTTAAATATTGAATTGTCTTTCCTACAATCCTGCTTAACAAAAAAAAAATGGTAAAGGGTTGTAGAGACCTTATCTATATTATAAGTTAGTTATTACCAGAAAGACCAACCCCACCATATCTATCAATTTACATTTTTATTTTTTTGTTAAATTTAAGATTTAATATTTTGTATGATTTTTATGATGTATCATGATAATATTTTTATTATTCTTTATAACTATTTTGAAATATATTTAGACACGAACTCATTTGCTTTTATTTTAATATTACTTTAAATTTTTGTCACAATTTTTATGTTATGCATATACTATACAATATTATCATAAATAATATATATAAGACATATCTGAATTAATTTAAATTAAAGAATGTTTGAACAAAATTAGAAAACTGAGTGCACTTGAGTAACTTTTTTAGTTTTTTAACTTTTCCCAGAAAATTAGAATAATTTTCTGTAACTAAACACAATCTTATTCTTTCTGCTCTTTGTAACATCTTTAATTTCATTTTTTCTTATTTAAAATAAAATTTCAAAGGAATTTGATTATAATTCTTTAGAACTTTTTGATTGTTATACAATTTATAATTTTTTAGAATTTTTTATATTTTTTTCTTTTTTTTAGAATGACAAAATATCCTTAACCTTTTATCTAAAACCAAAATGTCACTGCCGACTTCATCGCTTACTTATTGCTTACATCATCGGTTAGGTAATTACTTACATCATGAATAGTTATCGGTTAGGTAAATACTTACATCATGAATAGTAAAATAAATAATAAAATAATCTTAAATAGTAAAATTCTCTTCCTATAAATAGATGGTTCATTTCCAACATTTACACATCAAAATTAGAGAGAGAATCTAGAGAGTAGTGCTTAAGAAATTAGTAAGAAATAAATTCTTTTGGTAAAAAGAGATTTTATCAGAAGTGTAAGGTAATAATATTTTTTTTCTATATTCTTTTTATGATTATTTATTTTATTCTTTTTAGCACCCTTAAACTATTAATATACTATTACTATTATGAATAAGTTACCATGGTAAAAATAAATTACCGTTATGCATTATATTTGCTATTTACTGTTATTATTCACTATTTATTATTACTATTCATAATTTATCATTTACTGTTAATATTCAGACTTTATTATTTACTGTTATTATTCAAAATTTATTAGTTATCGTTACTATTTAAAATTTACTATTTACCGTTACTATTCAAAATTTACTATTTACTGTTACTATTCATGATTTATCATTTACCACTACTATTCAAAATTTACTATTTACTGTTACTATTCACAATTTACTATTTACCATTGCTATTCAAAATTTACTATTTACTGTTACTATTGATGATTTACTGTTTACTGTTACTATTTACTATTACTATGCATAATTACTATTTATCATTTTTTATAACAATCTTAATTTTCATCTTATGCCTATACTGAAATAAATTAGTATTAATATTTTGTTAGAACTCGGAGGCGTGGAGCGAATTCACTTTTGATAACAATTCAAGGTAATAGGGGGTGAGATAAGAATATAATATGAAAATACATAAGAAACATGGGAGGAGTCCCCCACTCCTTTTAAACTTAACAATATTATTATTTTAAAACAATAATTTTTAACTTAAAATTTATAACAATAATTATTAATAAATTAAATATCTCGTGTAACTTAATCTGAAATATCTATTCAAGAACCTAAACTATTATGACATATGCAGACTGGACTGAACCTAGCAAGGACTTGAACTATTATGACCTATACGGATTGGACTAAACCTATGCAAGGATTGGACTATCATGGACTTATATAGACCTGTACGAGGAATGAACTATAAGGACTTAAAATAAACTTTATTAATTTAAATAACCATTGAACTTTGAATTATGATATTTATAACCGATAGTTAATTATTTGATTTGATTATGATTGCAAATATTTATTTGTGATTGATGATGTTTGATTGTGATTGACAATATTTGATTATGATTTATGATCTTGTAATGTAGAGTTTGAGCATATAGCAAGCATGACGGAAAGCTAAAACTCAGTAAGAATTTACTTATCTCCTACTTCCTTATTTAATTATTCATCTTTATTCAAATTACTTTTAAGAAATTTCTTAGTTTTCAATGAAACTACATAAGTTTTTAGAAATCTTTTTTTATCTTTTAAAGTATATATATATATATATATATATATATCTTTACTAAAATTAAGATTTTTAGTTAGTATATCAGAAAGAAAAAGAAAGAGAAATTATTTTATAAAAATAAATTTTTACTAATATTTTAATATATATATATATATTATTTTCAAAGTATAAAAATATTATACAAAATTTTCAAGTGCTAAGGTTTTAAAGATTGATAATTTCGAATTCGAGTTTTTAGTAATTGATTTTGAATTGACCTATAAACTTTCTAAAGAAGGTTGTAAAATATATTTAAGGCTTTGAAACTCAAATTATAATGAGATTTGATTTGTGATTTAAAAAGGAACCGTACTAAAATTCTATATGTGTGATAGAACTTATTTGAGAATTTAAAAAAGTACAGTTTATTAAGGCGGCTATGTCGTAATTCGTAGGCTCGGATAATATAATTGAGTTTCTAAAAGCCTTAACTAACTAAAGACGCGAGTAGTTCATGCATCATGAATTATCAAAGAGAAACAAAATGATATTGTCTGTGGACGGATTATAGAAACCGAGAATACGTTAAAGGAGACTTAATTGTGAGCCTTGGGATGAGAGGGTGTGAAAGGGTGCTTCAGGGGACCTGGGGTAGCTCCCTAGTGTCGGGTACTTTCACAATAAAAACCTTCTCAATCTGACTAGTTTCTAAGTGTTTCCATGCCAGTTGAGCTGTTCATGTTATTATTATCCGAAATTATAGAACAGTGTAAACTCCTGGTTGGTCCAGTACAAATTAAAATTTAAGGGCCCGCATATATAGGTAAGTTATGATGAAGATATGACATATCATTCATACATTCATAATTGATTGTGTATGTGATTATGATTGATATTATTATACTAGTTTGTGAAAACTCTTTGTTGCTTATGTCCTATTTGGGAATATTATATTCTGCTTTTTACTCCTTTCTCCATGTTTTTGTTTCATATGTTTTAATTGATGGTTCGTACAGGGGGAAGGATTGAAGAATTCAGGCAGTAAATAGTACGTTCTAGAAAGGGAGCTCGGTATGAATACCGTGGTCCATTGAATAAATAATGTCATTAAGCTTGGGCCATGAAGTTTCCTCTTTTTCTAATAATGTTTAATATTTATTTGGATGAATGTAAAACTACTTTATAAATTTTAATGATATTCATGAGGTATTTTAGAAATATTGTATGAAATTTTATTCTAATAGTTTCTTTTAACGATCATATTTTAAAAAAAATTACAAATTTTTTTAGAAATTATTGAGATGTAACAGAGGGTGTTACACTCTTATTCTCTCAGCTCTTTACTCTCTATTTCTTTATTTTATTTTGTTCTTTTTAAGTTTAGTAGCAATAGAGTGCAAGTGAATAAAATTTGAGATGAAAGATAGTTTTTAATATAAACAATTAAAGTAATTAAATTTGGAAGGAAAATGTTAACATAAAATATTTTAAGAATATAATTTAAAAGTTTTTAAAATTGTAAAATTGTATTAAATAATGGTGAGATCATGTTTCACCAGAAAGAAGTAAAAAATACCTTAGTAGACATTCTCTTTATTATTTGTTTAGGAAATACAATACATAACATCGGTTAAAATTTGGACTTGATTGCATTTTCATGTCTTTATTGTTGAAAATATGTAAAATTTTGGTTTGTTAATAATTTTGTAATCTCTCCATTGTTTTAATTGTTACAATTGTATTTATATTTTGTAAAGAAATTTCAATATGCTCCAATCTAAAAGAAAAAGAAAATGACCAAGGCCCATTTATTACATGTTCTTCCACCATTGTCTTCCTCAAAGGCTCACTCGTTATTGAATTCTTTATTACAAACAAGATTTATCATAAAATCAGCCACGCGGTTAGTTTCATTGTTGATAGTAAGGGTATTTATGGTATAGTTTGAGTTGATTTTGAAGAAAAAAATTAGACAAATCACATAAAAAAGTTACAATTTGATTATATTCAGTTGAAAAATTATAAAAACCAAATCACTTCATTACGGTTTAGTTTAGTTTGGTTGTTGCAAACATTACAAATTATAATTTGTTATCTACTATTCATAAATGCTTGTAAATTAACTATAACACAATAATAATATTGATAACAAATTGTCACAAAGGTGATATAATCTTCAATCTCCAAACATTGTCAAGAGATAAAATAACTAGTTAATACACAAAACAAGTAGTGTTGGGGTTCAAAATCCATTAAGCTAATACACTTCTAGAATGCATAATAATAAATACTAAAAAGTAGTTATTTCTATTATATTTACATCTCCAAACACTGTCACAAGATAAATAATAGCAACATCATTATGAAAAATAACATTACAACACTTAGATCACAATATCTTTATTTACAACCTCTTTAAAAAAACCTACAGCACCATAATAAACCTTTTCTTGGAAAACATTGTTACAAACATGAACATCAATTGCCTCATACCTACAAAAGTAATTGAACTAAGAGTTACAAATACATGTACAATATAGGACAAAACTTGTTAAGAGAAAAATAAATTTGGCTTTAAAAAACACATATAAACATACATGTTTAATCACTTTTAGCATCAGAATCTTCCTCACTTGACTTGATTGCGGGGTTGACAAAAGTTATAAATAAATTAAACAAGAAATTTGTATTAATTAACCAAAAACTACAATCAACAAAATTAAAAATAGTAAATAGAAAAGTTAAAGAAACTTACCAAACTCCAATTTTTTAAGTTTTTCGAATGCTCTTTAAAATTAATAGGCAATATGATCTAAGCAAATTTTATGAACAAATTAAGGGACCAACTATTTTTGGAGAAGGAGAATTCTTACAATGACTTAGAATTTACCAACTAGTACTGAAGGTAGATTCAAGAGCAACCATAGATATTAGCATAGCCAAAACATTTTTTACCATTTGAGCAAGAGTCAAGAAGTTAGTGGAATTCATATACCACCAATTTAGAATGTCAAAGCTCTTAATTGTTTTTTCCAATGTCTCCACCAGATACAAGTCCACTTTATTTTTAGTCTTACTTTCACTCAAATTAATGTCTTTCTCGAATTCTAAAGCAAATGGTGAATCTTCTACATTTGCCAAATATGAATTTTTTATCCCTTGAGTTGTTTGTGTAGGCTGATGTGATTGGTTACTGGCATTAAATATTTTGCAAATGCTAAACACATCATTAAATGTACCTTCACCTTCTCACTTAGAAATTCAAAATCCAACTTATCATAGAGCTTCTTAAAGATCCACTCCACAAACTTAACGGATAGTACAAACTTGCCTCAATTCTTCCACGGGTACCCGTACCTATACCCATGGGTTTTTATACCCGTAACAGGTTTTTATCCGCAGGTATCCACAGATTTAGATATCTTTGACATTCCTAGGAAGGATGATACTTTATCTATTGATAAGGCACTTGAAATTCTTCATCAGCTGCCTGAATGTGTAAGTGATCAAAGGTTTTTTTGTAAAGTGTGTGCATGCACTTAAAGATAAGGACACATGTGAGTGGTTTATATGAATAAAATACTGTTGGGAGCAAATAGGCTTTCTTATGGATGTAGTCCCAGACTGAATTTTTATTAATGATATGTATTATGTTATTGTTATTGTAATTTATGGTTTAACTGTATCCCTTAGGGTTAGGGTTTAGGAGTTATAAATATGAACTATATTATGTTGAAGTGACACATGTAACTTATGGTTTAACTACATCCTTTAAACTTTATGTGATGCATCATTATGAATTGTGTTAACGTACGATCTCTATAATTGTATAAATTCTATGCCATTAAAATTTTATTACAAATAATGTTAATATCTTCATTAATTTTAAAAAGTGGAAAGCAATACCTGTTCAAGTATGACATCTAGTGGTGATTATCATTGCTCAACCAAAGATGAAGTTGGCAACATTAATGTTAATATGCAAGTTATTCATCATTTGCAATTGGGGAATGGGCCATGAAATATTTATGCAAGGAACCATGTGGGACAAGTGAACTGAGTGGGCATGCATGAGTATAAGAGATACTTAACAGAAATGACATTAGATGTCATGAAATGATTATGATGAATAAACATGTGTTCTCTGCATTATGTGATGAATTAATTACCCACAGGATTAAAATCATCCAAACACATGGGAGTTCATGAAATGGTTGCTATGTTCTTACATGCGATTAGACACAACGTAGGAAATATAGTTATACAAGAAAGATTTCAACATTCAAGTGAAACAGTTAGCAGAAATTTTCATCGTGTGTTACAAGCATGTTTGAAAATGTCAATGGACATGATAAAGCTTGTGGATCCAATATTCCAACACGTGTCTTAAAAATTACGTAATAATAAAAGATATTGTTCATATTTTAAAAATTGTATGGTGCCTTTGAATAATTCTATAAGGTTTATCGGTAGAAAAGGTTACACCTCACAAAATGTGGTGGTCGTCTGTGATTAGGATATCTGTTTTATATTTGTTTTGTCAGGTTGAGAAGGATCCACCCACGATGCACGAATATTCAAAGATGCACTTACAAATACAACATATAATTTCCCATACCTTCCCACAAGTTTGGTTTCATACTATTTGGACCTACATATGTGATGATGGTATTATGCTAATGTTGTTTAGTTTATTTCTTTATTAGGTAAATATTATTTGGTTGACAATGGATATCTAACACTAATGGGATACTTGGGTCTTTACAAAAGTGAAAGAAATCATCTTTCAGATTTAGGCGAGCGCGTGATTTTCAAAATCATAATGAAGTTTTCAATTATTTCACTACAGCTTAAGATGCACAATAGAAAGGACTTTCAGTGTATAGAAGAGTAGGTTTACCATTATTTGTCACGTGCCTAATTTCAAGTATGAGACTCAAGTTAAGTTAATGTGTACCACAATGACAATACATAACTTTATCCAAAGATGCAGTCTACTGGATATTGATTTTGACAACGTAAATAAAAATGAAGACAACTATATGACAGATCAAAACCCTGCTCATTTTGTACCAAACGATAAATTTGACACAATTTCATCATTGGTCATGAATATGTTCGTGATTCAATTAGGGATCAAATCATTCATGCTGAATTCACTAATTAGTCATGTTTATCATTGTATTGTAAAATAAAATTATTAGTTTTAATATATTAAATTATTTTTATTTTAATATTTATAATAGATTTAGTTATAATGTTAATATATGTAACATTCACTATATATATATATAAAGTTAACATATATATATATATATTAAATATATAAAACCTAATAAAATAAAATTATTAATTTTAATATATTAATTCATTTTTTTAACATGTATAATTATTGGTTGTTCCAAGCCTAACCTTACTAATGAATGTAACATCCCTGTTTTTAGTAGCAGTTTTATTTGGTAAATTTTGAAGTGTGGAAGGTCAGAAAGTAAGAATAAGTGAGTAAATACCTTGTATAGGGTCAGTAATACTCCAAAAATTCTATTTTTGGGTATAATTATGGAATTTATACAGACCTTTGAGGATATTATTCAAATTCTGAGAGAAAAAGGCTCTGATCCGCGTGACAGAGTGACATTCCGGGTGAAAAAGACTCTGTTCCCAGTGACAGGAAGCAATTCCAAGTGATAGAAAGAAAATCCGAGTGAGGAATGAAATTCCGAGTGTAAAGTTAGGTTGACCGAATAAAACATTACTAAAAAGGATACTACCGAGTGAAATATTGGTCTTAGAGATAGCTGGAGTGAAGTGGGTTCAAGGGAACCACTTCTGAGTGAATATTCTGAGTGAAAATACCCTTGAGAGACTCATTTCCGAGTCAAACCTTGCCAATTGCTTCTTTCTTGAGTGACAATTTCAATGATGCCGAATGAATAGACTCAGTCAGGGATATAACTGATGCAATCCGAGTGAAGTTGTCCAAGTCAGACCTCCCTAATAAGATAGAAGATAGCAATCTGAGTAGGTTGAAAGCCATTTTGAGTAGGACTTAATATGTAGCCTTTCCGAGTGAATGGGTTTGAATATTCCCGAGTAAGATATGCTCGAGTGGAAAATAATACTGAGTGAAATGTGTGTATAAGAATGAATTTGGATATTCCCGAGTATAAAATCCGAGGGAAGATTGGTTATAATGGCTTAGATTGGAAAATTTCTAAGTATATGATAAACCGAATGAATGATCCATATATAAATCCGAGTGGATGGGATTAGAACAAGCCTGAGTTGAACTTAATGTGGTGATATTTCCGAGTAGATTAAATAATGTGTAATTAGAGGGTCTAAGTATGAAATGAGTCCGAGAGGAACCTAACTTAATAAGTTTTACCTGAGTGGTTAAACATGAAATAAACCCGAGTGAATGATGAGGAATTCCGAGTGAATGATTAGAAATTTCGAGTGAAGGAATAGAATTCCGAGCAAAGATTGGCTAAAGCGAATCGGGTTTCGCTTAAGCGATCCGATGTCGGGAACCACCCAACGTCTCCTATATCACACCGGATGACTGGTGTAAGAAAAGATTTACTTAATAACACCACACCGAATGAGCATATGTGCACACCGGTTGACTATTAAGTCCGTCCTTAGATCAGGGGTTCACACCGGATAGATCTGACCCGGTGTTCACCAAAACTGACCTCCTCCACAGACAGTGTCCCTGAACTCCTTCACACACCGTCCTTCCCTACTATACTCATTATCAACACCGCCCTCTTTCACAGACGGTGTCCCTTAACTCTTCCACACCGCCCTAACACTCCATACCGCCTCACATTCCACACCGCCCTAACACTCTATACCGCCTCATATTCCACACCGCCCTAACACTCCATACCGCCTCACATTCCACACCGCCCTAACACTCCATACCGCCTCACATTCCACACCGCCCTAACACTCCATACCGCCTCACATTCCACACCGCCCTAACACTCTATACCGCCTCACATTACACACCGCCCATAACTACACTCCACCTCATCTAATACTGCCCTCACATTGTACTCCGCCCTCACACTGCACTCCGCCCTCACAAACCCAATACCGCCCTCATGTATGCAATACCGATCTCTTCAAATCTTCCAAACACCTTTTTAATTCCACTTCAGATAGTGGTCAGCCCACTTAATCATATAAAACCAAGAATGATTGGCACAACGAACCAATCAAAGGAGAAAGTTGCCTCCATTACAATAACTTTATATATATTATTCCAATCAAATACAAAGCTGACTGTGAAAGGAGTCAAAAGGCTCCATTATTCCACCTAATTCTCCAACCGATGTTTCCACTTAGTTTCCCACTAACTCTTATTATTTAACCCAGTACTATGTCTCTAAGAACACACACATACACGAAACATAACCACAGACATACTTCTGTTATTCTTTCCTCTTCCTGCAAGCTCTCTCTCTCTCTCAATTTCTTCCTCTCTCACTCGGATTTGAAGCAGGACAGTGAGGGGGAACCTCTTTCCTTACATCCAGAAACTTCATTGAGGTAAGGGGGTATATTCTTGGGTGCTCTGTGGGAAAACCGAGTGGAGGACAGATTCAGTGTTATGTGAATTAAATGCTTTAATTATATACATATATATATATATATATATTTGATACTAAATGCTTATAATCAGTTCAGAGTTATTTGATTAGATGTTATGATTATCGTTTTATATTTGAACATATGTGTAACTAAATTGATAAAAATATATACTGGTTGGACTGTGAAGATATTAAGAACCTGGGTGTTTATGTGAGTTCCAGCAAGGATTTATAAAATAGAAGTCGGATTCAGTGAGTAATGAGTTCGGATTTTATGAAAAACCGACCTGAGCATTCGGATAGAACATTTTACTCGGAAAATACATTATTTTCACTCAGAAAGTTACTTTCACCCTAATTTTACTTGGTATTTTATTTTATTCCACTCAGAACAATGTTTTATCATTATGTTTCACTCGGAAGACACTTCTGAGACTGATTGTACTCGAAAAACATCTTATTTCTCTCGGACAGCTTAGCTTCATTCATGAAACCCTCTCCTAATGATTTACCTCGGTAAACAACCTTATTTCACTCAGAGAATATTTCCTTATTCACTTTTACTCGGACAACACCTTCTCAGTTTCAATTTACTCGAAAAACAATTTATTTTTACTCAGCAAACAGTTATTTTCACTAAAAGAACTCCCTTCAGTTTGATGTAACTCGGCATATAAATTTAATTCACTCAGAAATTTGTTTCACTCAGAATTCAAGATATTTAGTTAAGAAAATTATTTTTCAGCTTCTATTTCACTCGGATTACTTCTTAATTTCAGTCAGAAAACTCTGCTCAGTTTATTTCATTCGGATTCATAGCTATCTTATGCGGAAAACTTATTTTTCACTCGGATTCAAGCTGTTCCAGTCGGAAAATAGTTTTCCAGTGTCATTTCACTCAGATTTTTAGTCAGATCGCTTGGAGAACCCTTCTCTGTATGATTCCACTTGGAATCATACTTATTTCACTCGGATTCACCCCTGTTCAACTCGGAAAACTCTGTTTTTAGTGTTTTTCACTTGAATTTTCAATTGGAAACTAATCCTTACTATTTTTTAAGTTATTGGTAAGTTATAATTATCATTCTTATTCTATTTATTGTCAAAATTAGTATTGTTATCATTATTATTAGTTTTATTATTATTATACATTGTTAACATATAAATTATGCGTAATTACATAAAGGATATATATATTATTTTACTCTTTATGAAAGAATATATATATGATAGATATATTTCTAAAAAAATAAAAAAAATAAAAAAAAAATTAATAAACGAATATCTTACAAGGATTAAATGATATGATGAGACTGGAAACACATAAGATACCCAGGGATCTAATGATAAGAATAATGCATTTCGCATCATGAAAATATGTTTTGAAGAAGAAAAACTAGAGCATACACCTGGTACGCTGGAGGACATTCACGTTCGATCTCAGTAGAAGAATCTTGGGAGTACAACTGGAACGGCAACCCAATGGCATCAGAGTCGCGCCCTGATAGCCGGGTGAGACGAGTAATTCTGGTGTACTTCGACTAAATGACGGGATGTATCTATGATCGTGAAGAGCCAAGTCCCAAGATGAAATGATATATATAATGATGAGAACCTATGAGTTCATTCGTACCATATGATAAAAGAAAGGGGACTTGGTGAGCTCCGATCGCTCTAGAATGGAAACGTTGTGCCCAAGAAATAACTTGAGCAGGATGGAATCCAAAGAATGAAAGGATGATGATGGATTGATTTATTGGGCCCACATGCATCATGAGACTTAACCAAAGATAAATCATAATAAATCCGAACTCATGCATTCATTACAGTATATTTGATTGTTATAATTGTGAATATGTTATATGTACGATTTATTTCATGATAACATGCTTGATTGTTATAAATATACTAAATGTATGATCTATGTGACATTGTATGTTAACTGGATTATGTCCGCATCGGATGAACCAATCAGGGTCTTGGGTTATACTCACCCTTACTGTTGACCATTTTTCAGAGGAATTAGAAACTCAAGAACCCGAATATGAAGATCAGCAATGTGCTGAACCCATTGAGAATAATCATTAAGGATAGAATATTTATGATTAATAATCAGACACCGGATGACTATATAATATCTAAGGGTGCCTGCGTGCCCCATTCTGTTAAGAGTACAATTATTTACAGTTTGTGATTGACTATGTGATATATACAATATTGCTTCCACTGATCTGCCACGTACTTATTTACTTAAAAAAAATATTCACTTTTTCTGAAAACTGTTAACACACTCAGTTAAATAGGATGAACCTACAAAAGGATTGGTCTTATCTAACCGAGGGTGTTACAAGGTGGTATCAGAGCATAGTCGATTCATTAAGCTTGTGGAGTGGACCATTAGGTTTCCACGTACTCTGATAGAAATATTGAACAGTCCATAAAACACCTAAGACTAGATTTCCTATATGGAATTCTCCACATAACATATACCCAGAACCTCTTTGTTGATATTCCATCAACAATTTCCTAATGACTCACTGAAACAATGATCATGATATGGAGAAACTTCTTACTCAAATCGTGGAGATGATAGAACAACAAGAATTACCCCATATCTCTACTAAACAGAGCCAAGGATTAGCTAACTTTCAGCAGAATGATCTTACACAATTCGAAGGAGAGCTACGACAGGAAATCTGTCAAACATTATTGGAACTTGAAGAGTTAAAATAAGAACCGATTAGAAATCTGAGTATAGGACCAAGTAGCTCCGATTGAGATACCATTGGTTAAGACTATTAAGGATATTAGTGGAATTTTTGAAGTTAGTATTAAGCCCAAACTGAGATCCTGTTCGAGAAACAAGAGATGACCTATTTCCTTATTCTCTCTTCATTTTTGTGTGCATACTAGAGCTTGGGATAGCTCGGAGTGTAAGGTAAAATTCTCTAATCTTTGTTTCTAGGTTTTGAATTTCTATGTGATTAAGAGCATGTCTTGTGAATGGGTTTTAGGAATAGAAACCGTTTTCATGTAAAACCCAAAGGTAGAATACACTTATGTGTGTTTTAGGATGGATGTGAAGTGGTATACAAAAATTTCAAGATTTGAGACAGAAGATGATGGTTGTAGTGGAACCCTAACTTAGGATTTAAGGGAAGTAAATAATAATGTCATGAGAGATGATTTTTTAGCGAAAACCCACGATAATGTGTATGTAAGTGTTGTTAATGGAAATTGGTGATTATTAGAAATGATCATTGAATTTTGGTGAAAAACCCTAAGTGTAGTGATTTAAGGATTTTAACTAAGTTGATGATCTTGATGGCTTTAAATACTCTAGAATGATTACATATAAGGAAATGAATATCTGAGGCATTAGGTGTTGATTATTGAGGATTGGGAAAGGAGTGTATATAAGTAAGTATGTAATTGGAGTAATTAATTTAGACTATTGATGTTATGATAGTAGATTAAGGAAACAATTGATAGTGAATTAAGATATTTGAAATGATAAATAGGCATGTCATTTTGAAATAAGATGAATTGGTGATGATCTTAGATGAAACCAAGAGGCTTATAATGAGTTTGACTAAATTTTAGTAATGATTAAATGATTCATGTGATGATTTGGAAGTCTTAAGGCTAAGGAAATCATAGCATTGTTTTGTTAGGTACGGATAGCCCTTTAAGATTTAAGAGAATCTTGATCTTGAGAGAGAAATTTCCGAAGCATAACATGAGCATACAACTTGGATTCAGACAAGTCTAGGACCTGATGATAAGTTTTGGGGGACGATGTCCTATGATGGTATATTAATAGTATATATAAGTATGATTATGAAAGAATTGTATTCAGGACGATGATGCGAAACAATTTCACCTTTTGAATTTCGGGACGAAATTCCTAAAAAGGGGGGGAGAATGTAACATCCCTGTTTTTAGTAGCAGTTTTATTTGGTAAATTTTGAAGTGTGGAAGGTCAGAAAGTAAGAATAAGTGAGTAAATACCTTGTATAGGGTCAGTAATACTCCAAAAATTCTATTTTTGGGTATAATTATGGAATTTATACAGACCTTTGAGGATATTATTCAAATTCCGAGAGAAAAAGGCTCTGATCCGCGTGACAGAGTGACATTCCGAGTGAAAAAGACTCTGTTCCGAGTGACAGGAAGCAATTCCGAGTGATAGAAAGAAAATCCGAGTGAGGAATGAAATTCCGAGTGTAAAGTTAGGTTGACCGAATAAAACATTACTAAAAAGGATACTACCGAGTGAAATATTGGTCTTAGAGATAGCTGGAGTAAAGTGGGTTCAAGGGAACCACTTCTGAGTGAATATTCTGAATGAAAATACCCTTGAGAGACTCATTTTCGAGTCAAACCTTGCCAATTGCTTCTTTCTTGAGTGACAATTTCTACGATACCGAATGAATAGACTCAGTCAGGGATATAACTGATGCAATCCGAGTGAAGTTGTCCAAGTCAGACCTCCCTAATAAGATAGAAGATAGCAATCCGAGTAGGTTGAAAGCCATTTTGAGTAGGACTTAATATGTAGCCTTTCCGAGTGAATGGGTTTGAATATTCCCGAGTAAGATATGCTCGAGTGGAAAATAATACTGAGTGAAATATGTGTATAAGAATGAATTTGGATATTCCCGAGTATAAAATCCGAGGGAAGATTGGTTATAATGGCTTAGATTGGAAAATTTCTAAGTATATGATAAATCGAATGAATGATCCATATATAAATCCGAGTGGATGGGATTAGAACAAGCCTGAGTTGAACTTAATGTGGTGATATTTCCGAGTAGATTAAATAATGTGTAATTAGAGGGTCTAAGTATGAAATGAGTCCGAGAGGAACCTAACTTAATAAGTTTTACCTGAGTGGTTAAGCATGAAATAAACCCGAGTGAATGATGAGGAATTCTGAGTGAATGATTAGAAATTTCGAGTGAAGGAATAGAATTCCGAGCAAAGATTGGCTAAAGCGAATTGGGTTTCGCTTAAGCGATCCGATGTCGGGAACCACCCAACGTCTCTTATATCACACCGGATGACTGGTGTAAGAAAAGATTTACTTAATAACACCACACCGAATGAGCATATGTGCACACCGATTGACTATTAAGTCCGTCCTTAGATCAGGGGTTCACACCGGATAGATCTGACCCGGTGTTCACCAAAACTGACCTCCTCCACAGACGGTGTCCCTGAACTCCTTCACACACCGTCCTTCCCTACTATACTCATTATCAACATCGCCCTCTTTCACAGACGGTGTCCCTTAACTCTTCCACACCGCCCTGACACTCCATACCGCCTCACATTCCACACCGCCCTAACACTCCATACCGCCTCACATTCCACACCGCCCTAACACTCTATACCGCCTCACATTCCACACCGCCCTAACACTCCATACCGCCTCACATTCCACACCGCCCTAACACTCCATACCGCCTCACATTCCACACCGCCCTAACACTCTATACCGCCTCACATTACACCGCCCATAACTACACTCCGCCTCATCTAATACCGCCCTCACATTGTACTCCGCCCTCACACTGCACTCCGCCCTCACAAACCCAATACCGCCCTCATGTATGCAATACCGATCTCTTCAAATCTTCCAAACACCTTTTTAATTCCACTTCAGATAGTGGTCAGCCCACTTAATCATATAAAACCAAGAATGATTGGCACAACGAACCAATCAAAGGAGAAAGTTGCCTCCATTACAATAATTTATATATATTATTCCAAACAAATGCAAAGCTGACTGTGAAAGGAGTCAAATGGCTCCATTATTCCACCTAATTCTCCAACTGATGTTTCCACTTAGTTTCCCACTAACTCTCATTATTTAACCCAGTACTATGTCTCTAAGAACACACACATACATGAAACATAACCACAGACATACTTCTGTTATTCTTTCCTCTTCCTGCAAGCTCTCTCTCTCTCAATTTCTTCCTCTCTCACTCGGATTTGAAGCAGGACAGTGAGGGGGAACCTCTTTCCTTACATCCAGAAACTTCATTGAGGTAAGAGGGTATATTCTTGGGTGCTCTGTGGGAAAACCGAGTGGAGGACAGATTCAGTGTTATGTGAATTAAATGCTTTAATTATATACATATATATATATATTTGATACTAAATGCTTATAATCAGTTCAGAGTTATTTGATTAGATGTTATGATTATCGTTTTATATTTGAACATATGTGTAACTAAATTGATAAAAATATATACTGGTTGGACTGTGAAGATATTAAGAACCTGGGTGTTTATGTGAGTTCCAGCAAGGATTTATAAAATAGAAGTCGGATTCAGTGAGTAATGAGTTTGGATTTTATGAAAAATCGACCTGAGCATTCGGATAGAACATTTTACTCAGAAAATACATTATTTTCACTCAAAAAGTTACTTTCACCCTAATTTTACTTGGTATTTTATTTTATTCCACTCAAAACAATGTTTTATCATTATGTTTCACTCGGAAGACACTTCTGAGACTGATTGTACTCGAAAAACATCCTATTTCTCTCGGACAGCTTAGCTTCATTCATGAAACCCTCTCCCAATGATTTACCTCGGTAAACAACCTTATTTCACTCAGAGAATATTTCCTTATTCACTTTTACTCGGACAACACCTTCTCAGTTTCAATTTACTCAGAAAACAATTTATTTTTACTCAGCAAACAGTTATTTTCACTAAAAGAACTCCCTTCAGTTTGATGTAACTCGGCATATAAATTTAATTCACTCAAAAATTTGTTTCACTCAGAATTCAAGATATTTAGTTAAGAAAATTATTTTTCAGCTTCTGTTTCACTTGGATTACTTGTTAATTTCAGTCAGAAAACTCTGCTCAGTTTATTTCATTCGGATTCATAGCTATCTTATGCGGAAAACTTATTTTTCACTCGGATTCAAGCTGTTCCAGTCGGAAAACAGTTTTCCAGTGTCATTTCACTCGGATTTTTAGTCAGATCGCTTGGAGAACCCTTCTCTGTATGATTCCACTTGGAATCACACTTATTTCACTCGGATTCACCCCTGTTCCACTCGGAAAACTCTGTTTTTAGTGTTTTTCACTTGAATTTTCAATTGGAAACTAATCCTTACTATTTTTTAAGTTATTGGTAAGTTATAATTATCATTCTTATTCTATTTATTGTCAAAATTAGTATTGTTATCATTATTATTAGTTTTATTATTATTATACATTGTTAACATATAAATTATGCGTAATTACATAAAGGATATATATATATTATTTTACTCTTTATGAAAGAATATATATATGATAGATATATTTCTAAAAAAATAAAAAAAAATAAAAAATTAATAAACGAATATCTTACAAGGATTAAATGATATGATGAGACTAGAAACACATAAGATACCCAGGGATCTAATGATAAGAATAATGCATTTCGCATCATGAAAATATGTTTTGAAGAAGAAAAACTAGAGCATACACCTGGTACGCTGGAGGACATTCACGTTCGATCTCAGTAGAAGAATCTTGGGAGTACAACTGGAACGGCAACCCAATGGCATCAGAGTCGCGCCCTGATAGCCAGGTGAGATGAGTAATTCTGGTGTACTTCGACTAAATGACGGGATGTATCTATGATCGTGAAGAGCCAAGTCCCAAGATGAAATGATATATATAATGATGAGAACCTATGAGTTCATTCGTACCATATGATAAAAGAAAGGGGACTTGGTGAGCTCCGATCGCTCTAGAATGGAAATGTTGTGCCCAAGAAATAACTTGAGCAGGATGGAATCCAAAGAATGAAAGGATGATGATGGATTGATTTATTGGGCCCACATGCATCATGAGACTTAACCAAAGATAAATCATAATAAATCCGAACTCATGCATTCATTACAGCATATTTGATTGTTATAATTGTGAATATGTTATATGTACGATTTATTTCATGATAACATGCTTGATTGTTATAAATATGCTAAATGTATGATCTATGTGACATTGTATGTTAACTGGATTATGTCCGCATCGGATGAACCAATCAGGGTCTTGGGTTATACTCACCCTTACTGTTGACCATTTTTCAGAGGAATTAGAAACTCAAGAACCCGAATGTGAAGATCAGCAATGTGCTGAACCCATTAAGAATAATCATTAAGGATAGAATATTTATGATTAATAATCAGACACCGGATGACTGTATAATATCTAAGGGTGCCTGCGTGCCCCATTCTGTTAAGAGTACAATTATTTACAGTTTGTGATTGACTATGTGATATATACAATATTGCTTCCACTGATCTGCCACGTACTTATTTACTTAAAAAAAATATTCACTTTTTCTGAAAACTGTTAACACACTCAGTTAAATAGGATAAACCTACAAAAGGATTGGTCTTATCTAACCGAGGGTGTTACAATGAACACCTCTGGCATCTACTCCAAGAATTCCCTCTCTCCAAGCCTCTTCCACCACCTTAAGAAAAGTGGGATCGGTAAGTCAACCGTCATGTAACAGAATTAACCACCTCCGCCCCTTTGACAACTATTGTATACATTTACAAGAAAACATATATGATCGAAAGACAAATAGGAAAGATGCATTAGTGACCCCCTCCTTTAATTGTAGCCTCCAAGCAGGGTTGTAAATGCATCTGTCTGGCCTTTCATGCATACCCCTTCATTCCCAAGTATATTTAGGGCCATTATAACCTAAACACTAGAGCTCACGCTTAGTCATACACTATTGAAACCATATCATAGAACCTCAATTAGCCCCGGGCACCTCTTATTTTCTTATCGAATGAAGATAGGTATTAAAATCCCCTATAAGTCACCAAGGAGCTTGCATCTAGCCTGTAATTACCTCTTACCTTTCCCAAAGTTTGGCACAGATGTTTGGTCTAGGGACATCATAAACACGTGTTAAGAACCATGGTTCATCATCATTAAAACATGAAACTTTAAAATGCACAAACTATTTTTATACCTTAACTACTTCTAACAAGAATAAGTCTTTATTCTAAACCAACCATATTCCACCTAAGAATACCATGGCCTCCACACGATACTGCTTAAGAAAACCCAGCTTATGAATAACTTAGGAGACTTTAGCCCTTCTAATCCAAGGTTCAAAAAATGCACAAACATCAATCCTATACCTACCTACAAGATCTTGAATAAGATGAAGTAAAGCCTTGCCCTCTTCCCACTAATATTTCATGAAAGAATAATCATAATAAACATTAGAGAATGAACCACCACCATCCTCAAAAATAAATCTCGGTTCCCTAAAGTCCCATCAAGGGGCCTATCATGTGAGGCTGAACGACCCCACCATCTCTATCATCTTTGTAACATCCCTGGTATTTAATAATTGGGATAAATAATTAAATGAATTTTGATTTCAAATTATGAGAATTAAGGGAAGTAAAGTGAATTATTGTATTTAAAATTAAATCTTAAAGGAAATGGCATCAGGTACCTGACGCGTAGCGTGGCTGTGGCACGTAGCTTCAGGGAAACTTAAGTGACCTGACACGTGACGTCAGCATCGCAACCTGCTTTAAAACAGGGCATACAAAACAGAATGGAGGATGCTCTCCTTCGTTTCTCTTCTTCTCCCTTGCGTGTGATAACCTGAAATTGGTGAATGCTTGTGATTTCCTTGCATCTTTGGATATTAGAAGTAAGGTAAGCATTAGGGCACCTTCAATTTCACATTTTCTTCTTCCCCTCTACTCATTTTCTCTTAAACCGCGCGTGCATATTGGTGGGGAAGCCATGATCTTGTGTTTTGCAGTTATAGGGAGCTTAAATATTATTCCTAGGAAAATAGGTATGGCGGAAAGTTAATGAATTTAATATTTCGACGCTTGCAGGTTCAAATTTAAGGATTAGAAGGCCGTTTGATATGGTGGGTCGTGAAAACGAGGATCAAAATTGGAAATGGTAAGCTTCAATGACCTTGGATTTAGATTAGGAATTACTTTAAGGTTGGGTTATGATTTTGGCAGTTATAATATTTATGGGAATTTTTTAAATTTAATTTTAGAGTTTCAATGAACTTGGAGGAACCCGACAATTGATTGAAAACCTTGGAAAGCTCGGAATCGAGGTAAGGGGGTATGTTGGGTTAAAGTTAATATAAAAATATAATTACGCCAGTGGCGTATGGGGGGGAAAGGGGTATGTCATAGCTGCTTTAATAGGTTTTAAAAATTAATTTGAATAATTTATTAGGAACTATGTGCTATGTAAAATGTAATTTAGTAGGAATAGTAGAGAGATGAAGGTAGGATGATTAATAATTGATTGAAGATTATGTGTTATAGCATTGTATGATATTAAGAAAATTTAAGTGTAAGTAAGTAGGCAACTAATTATGATATGAAGGGCGACTAGTCAATTCGCAGGGGAAATATAAATATATATATATATATATATATATATACATACATATATAGATATCTATAGAAGTGAAAAGGAATAAGTGAGGATAAATAATAAGGAATGAGAGGAATTGGTGATTAATAATGCAATAAATATTAATGAGAAAATAAGTTATGTGAGGAAGTGTAAGGTATAATTCATAAATGAATGGGATTGATAGGAAACTAATAAGGATGAGACTCATAATAAATGACAATGACTACATGAGTAAAAGGATGATATTTGATCTGTCCAGAACCGGGGTCAAGAGATCCGGTGTCAGGTCAGTCATAAATAGTGAAATGATTACGTCTCTGAAGACCAGTTATGTGAGTATCCGGTCTATTTATCCAATGTATCTGTATGAAGAGAGCAGATTAGGCGTCCTGGAGATCCTTCACACCGTCCTCACGCGTTGATGTGGGCGAAAGGTGGTGTCACCTGTAAAGATTCTCTGACGCTCAGGTCAGTGATAATATTCCAAGTGAGGAATGTTTTCAGAGAATAATCATTAGTTGAAAAATAGTCGAAGATCCCCCTCCCCATTGATGAAGAGAGTTCATATACCTGATTGGCTCGATATACGAGGATTCGTTAGTGGGGAACCACTAACCTCCAATAATATTATAAATTATTATTTTATTGCGCACTTACCAGTATGATTGGGTCAAGTGGCTATTTTATATTGAGCGTAGGGAGTGGAGGCTGGTCTTAGGGGACAAGTTGATCATTCCCGTGAGCAGATTTTGGCTCGTAGTGTGGGGAATTATTGATTGGCCCCTGTAGCAATGCCCTTTGTCTTCTGTATGGTGACGTGTATGTTATCCGGTGTCATGGTGTTATCCTGGACAACCGGTATAGGGAGAGCGCCTGATACGGGATTAGAGTCCGGATGTATACCGATGACACCAGTTGCATGTTGATAAACTGTCAAAGACATTGAAATATATCTTATAGAACGGATACTGTGACGTCCCGTATAATTTTCTGAATAAATTTTTTACGTTTTTAAAAGATCATTTTAAAATTCATAAATTAAATTCAGAGTTCATGTAATAGTTGATAATTGTGGAATATTATCATACATACTAGTCGTGAATAATTAAATTCAAGAAAACATTTAAGTAGTGGAAACGATTTAGAAAATAATGATACATGATACGTTATACTTATTACAACCCATAAAATCAAAGTCCAAGTAATAATTCATATAGGCATCAATCATGGCATCACTCTTCATTCTGCGTGGCATTCACTGTAAAAATTAATGTAAGAGTGAGACAGAATATAGAATAAATATAAAATAAATAAAATTGCACAAACACAATCAACAAACCATAATGATATGATGAATATGCCAAACAAGTTCATTTATATTTAATAAGTCTTTAATTTAGTCCAATGATGTCATGCTGGATCCATTTGGTTTGGTAGGAATACTACAGTAAAAAGTCTCATAGAGACTCCAGTAGGAATTAGCATAACCATGAATCCCTACACTTTCATGGCTCCTGCGAAATTGAGTGCACAAGTAGGAATTAGCATAACCATGAATCCCTACACTTTCATGGCTCCTGCACAAATAAGTATACCAGTAGGAATTTGCACAACCATGGATCCCTACATTTCCATGGTTCTTGTGAAAATAGGGCTTAAACTCATCATAGAGTAACCCCCCACCAGGGTAGGCAATCATGGAACCCCTAAATTCTATGGTGCGTCCAAATGCTTATGATGCATGAATGCCTTTAATTCTCTTTATCATTTAACATACCATGATATATCAATTTCCAAAACCACTTGGAAAACCACAAGTCCTCAAAGGACACATCACATATAATAATTTTCAGAATCATGAATTTACTGTTTCAACCACATATATCAATAACCGCAAGGCATTCATGTATATATATATATTAATTTAGTCATTCATAATTATTTACCACCAAAATACACAAATTGAATGATGCTCATTAGACACTCATCAACATTCATAATACTTCATAATCACTCAAGAATTCAATAATAAATTGTTACCCATAGGGAAAATATCATTTTTACCCATAATAACCATTATAAGCAAATTTCAGCATTTCCAACAGCAACATATGTTAGTAAAACAGTCATAACATGAGCAAATCAAATCCTTTTCATGTGATTCCACTTTCTATAGGTCAATAACATAAATATCTACAACTTTCATGAAGACCACAAATTCAAATTCTAAACAGAAGCATCACTTATTCACAGAATACAAAACTGCCTCAAAGAGGATTTTTAAAAGTACACAGGTTAGTATTTTCAACGTTTCTAGAGCTACAAAAATAATTTTGGCATGAAACCAGTTCTAAATTATTCTTAACACAAATATCTACAACTTTCATGAAGGCAACAACCACTAAGTCTCACCACAAAATTCCCAGTTTTGAAAATAAGATTCAGATTTCATAGTTAACAGATTTTCATCATGAACATACTTCTGTATTTTGAGCATATCTAGAGATACAAGCATCTCTTTAACTCAAAACCACTTTCTATAGATCCCTAACATAAAGATATACAACTTTAATGAAGACATCAAAGTCTAAAAATGTATATATAATTCCCAGAATATTCATATATACACAAAACACAAGATAAGTATTTCAATCGGACATGCTGTAGTATTTTGATCATAACTCATGCTATACATATCCAATTCAGTCGGTTAAGGTCTCAAAATTCACAGAATAAGAAGATATACAACTTTGATGAAGACACCGATCACTAATTCTCACCACAAAATTTCCAGTTTTAAAAATAAAATACGTATCTCAAGTTAACAGATTTACAGCTTGAACATACTTCAGTATTTTAGGCATAACTCGAGCTACAAAAATCGTTTTGACTTGAAACCACTTTTTCCCAATCCATAACACAAATATCTACAACTTTAGTGAAGACATTAAAGGCTGATTATGCTTGTAAAATTCCCAGAATAGCAATATATACCCAGAACATAGAACAAATATTTCACTCGGACATGCTGTAGTATTTTGGCTATAACTTTTGCTATACATATTCAAATTAATTGATTCAGGTCTCAAAATTCAGATAACAAAAATATCTACAACTTTCATGAAGAAGTCAGAATGAAATTCACACGTTTTCAATTTCAAAACTGAGCAACAAGATACGAAATGAAAGCTGGAATCCTAGGACAGCATACAACTCTACCTATTTCATAGTTATTCACAACCCTGTCCCCTCTTACTTGGTTTGCCGACTGAAAATGGTCTCCTGGTTGTCCTGGCTTCTGTTCGAAGGGTCTTGAGGAAGGAGAGTAAATGAGAGGTAGAAGGTTCACTATCTTTTCTGTTTCTAAGAGTTTTAGAAGGGATAGTGCTTTGTTTAATAATGCAAGGTAGTGGGAGACAACTTTCCATGAGTGGTTTGCTAGTGGGTTGTTAGTGGAGATAATGGAGATTTAGATAAGAAAGTAGGCTCTATAGTTGTCCACTTCTGCCGCCTGCCTAATGGAGTTGGTATGATTGAAGAGAAGTATATTAAAATATGCATAAAAGGACAAGATTGGAGTCAAACGTTAATCTGACACTGAAAACCGACTGGAATTCCACTCGGTCAGCCTCTAAGCCGACTGGAATCCTACCCATACTGACTGGAAATTGTCAATAACATGAAAAGAAGGAAATCCGAGTCCTTCTCACTCAGTTTTCACTCGGCACGAGCCATTCTTTACTCAGTTTTTCACTCAGCAAAACCGAGTCAACTCTCAATCTGTCTACTTGGCATCATCACTCAAGTCCGAGTCATCTCACACTCGGCTTCCGTCTTGGCATAAGAGTTTAAACCGATCCATTTTCATTCAATTAAGTCAGTCAGAACCGACTCATACCCACCTAATCCATCACTCGGCTATTTATCTTAAATCTGAGTCAATACCCGATCGGTTCTTACTGGGAAATTCCTTACAACACCGACTCAATTCCTAAATAGTTCTCACTCGGTGAATTCCCTCAAAGCTGACTTATTCCACTCGGCTGTCCACTCGGTAAATCAATTAAAACCGATACCCAACTCTTTAAGTCTCTTCTCGGTAGAACTCTTCTGAAACTGACTCATGCACTCAAGTTTGTCACTCAGTAAAATAATCTTTATTGATCAACATTCAGTCATTCTTCCCTCGGTAAAATAATCTAAACTGAGTCCCCTATTCACTCAGTCTTCAACACTCGGTTCCTAATTTCAAATCCGAGTCTCCACACACACGGTTCCATTCGGTAAAACTTTTAGAAACCGATTCTTCCCCCACAATTCTTCACTCATTCGGAATCTTATTCTGGATTGATACATCACCTGACCAGTTTCCACTCGGCATCTCATCCCCAAGAGTAACTTTTCTTCTTCATTCACAAAAAGTTATTCCAGTTCACTCAGTCAGAATTCTGACACTCGAAATTACATTTTCCTCTGTACTTCACTCGGAAATGAAGGCACTCAGTGAACTTTCAGTCAGAATTGCAACGCTGACTATAATTGACTCAGAAACTAGTCATTCAGAAGTATTTGACTCGGAAACAAGTCTTTGGAGAGTACTTGACTCGGAAATGAGTCTTTCTGAGGTGTTTGACTCTGCAGTGAGTCACTCCAAGGTGAGTCACTCGGATTCTTTCACCCAGAAGTGGTTCTGTCAGTCCACTTCACACACAAGTGTCTCTGGGGCAAGAATTCCACTCAGAATAAACCCTCTCGGTCATGTTTCACTCGGAAAACACAACCTTCACTCGGTATTTCCATTTTTCACTCGGAATTTCTCTTAGTCACTCAGAATTTTCATTCTTCACTCGGAACAGAGTCCCTTTTTCACTCAGACAGTCCTTTTTAAGGCATATTTCACTCGGAAAATGGATCTTATCAACAAAGATCTATATAAATTCTATAATTTAACCCAAAAATGAAATTTTTGAAGTATAATAAACCATCCATAGAGTGTTTTATTCATTGATTAACACTAACAGATCTTCTATACTTCAAAATTTACATACTAGAGCTATTATTAAAAAAAACAGGATGTTACATTTCTCCCACCCTAATAAAAATTTCGCCCTCAAAATTTAATATGACGCACTCTTTAGTGAAATAATTCTGGGTATTGCGTCCTCATAGCATCTTCACGCTCCCAAGTCAGAGTTACATCATTTCCTTGTTTCCATGCGACCTTCACCAATGGTACATTCTTGTTTCTCAGGCGTTTAATTGACCTTTCTATGATCTGTGTGGGTTCTGTAGAGATGGTTAGATTTTCTCTAACTTTAACATCATCAGCAGCAATCACATGAGTGGTGTCTTGTACATACTTCCTCAGCTGTGATACATGAAACACATTGTGCAAATTTGCCAGGTGAGGAGGAAGTGCAATCTGATACGCCACTATACCAATCCTCTTTAGGATCTCATATGGTCCAATGAACCTTGGACTCAACTTCTTACTCTTCAATGCTCGACCAATCCCCTTGTGAGGTGAAACCTTCAAAAATACATGCTCACTGACTTGGAATTCAAGTGGTTTCCTCCTCTTATCGTAATAGTGCTTCTGTCTATCTTGGGATGCCTTCATCTTTTCTCTGATTATTTCTATTTGTTCAGTAGTCTGTTGCACAATTTCAGGTCCTAACGCCAAACTTTCACCAGTTTCTAACCAACAAAGGGGCGTTCGACACTTTCTACCATACAATGCCTCAAATGGAGCCATACCAATACTGCTATGGTAACTATTGTTATACGTGAATTCAATCAGTGGAAGAAACTACTTCCAACTACCACCATGTTCAAGTACACAAGATCGCAGTAAGTCTTCCAAACTTTGTATGGTACGCTCTGACTGCCCATCTGTTTGGGGATGATAAGCTGAACTTAATCGAAGCTTTGAACCCAATTCTGATGCAAGCTTCCCCAGAATCAGGAAGTGAACCTTGGATCTCTATCTGACACAATACTAGATGGTACACCATGAAGTCTTACGATCTCCTTCACATATAATTGTGCCAATTTTTGTAGAGGGTTCTTCATATTCATTGGGAGAAAATGAGTAGACTTTGTCAATCTGTCTACAATAACCCAGATTGCATCATTCCCTGAACGTGTTCTTGGTAACCCTGACACAAAGTCCATTGAAATGTCATCCTATTTCTAGACAGGAATCTCTAATGGTTGCAGTTCACCAGATGGCTTTTGATGTTCCACTTTGGCTTTTTGACACACCAGACATGAAGACACATATTCAGCTATTTCTTTCTTCATCCTTGGCCACCAAAAGCTTTTCTTCAGGTCTTGATACATCTTAGTTGATCCAGGATGAATGCTCAACATACTTTTATGCGCTTCTTCTAGAATTGTCCTTCTCAGATCAACATCATTTGGTACACAAACTCTTCTTCTGATTCTCCAAATTCCATCTGATCCTTCTTGTAATCCCATATCCTTTCCATTTGCCTGCAACTCTCTCAACTCCTGTAGTTGCAAGTCCTTTGTCTGCATTTCACCTATCAGCTTTAGAAAATCATTGGTTATTTTCAAAGTTCCCAAAGTCATACTTTTTGAAGATTTTAACTCCACACCCAAGTTCATATCTTTGAACTGTTCTATCATCTCCATCTCTTTTACCATCAAAGATGCCATATGAATGGACTTTCGGCTAAGTGCATCTGCCACCACATTTGCTTTTCCTGGATAGTACTTCAAATCAAAATCATAATCTTTAAGAAACTCCATCCATCTTCACTGTCTCATGTTCAATTCCTTTTGATCGAACAAATACTTCAAGCTCTTGTGGTCACTGAACACTTCAAACTTGACTCCATACAAATGGTGTCTCCAGATTTTCAGAGCAAATACCACTGCTGCCAATTCTAGATCATGCATTGGATAGTTCATTTCATGTAGTCTCAACTGCCTAGAAGCATAGGCAACCACTCTTCGTTGCTGCATCAAGACACAACCTAAGCCCATCTTAGAAGCATCACAATAAACCACAACGTCTTCTTGTGGGTCAGGCAAGGTTAAGACTGGAGCAGATGTAAGCTTCATTTTTAGTTCTTGGAAACTTCTCTCACATTCTGGCGTCCAATCAAAAGATTGATTCTTCCAGGTTAGACGAGTCATTGGTAAGGCAATTCGAGAAAATCCTTCAATGAATCTCCGATAATAACCAGCTAACCCTAGTAAGCTCTGTATTTCAGTGACTGAAGTAGGTCTCTCCCAGTTTGTTACAGCTTTAATTTTAGAAGAATCCACAGACACTCCTTCGCTTGAGATTACATGGCCTAGAAACTTTACCTCCTTCAACCAGAATTCATATTTAGACAACTTGGCATACAACTGCTTCTCTTTCAGAATCTGTAATACCACTCGAAGATGCTTTTCATGTTCCTCCCACGTCTTAGAATAAATCAGAATGTCATCAATGAAGATAATAACAAACTGATCTAAGTATGAATGAAACACTCGATTCATGTAATCCATGAATACAGCTGGGGCATTGGTTACTCCGAAGGGCATCATAAGATACTCATAATGGCCATAGCGTGTTCTAAAAGCTGTCTTTGGAATATCCTTAGACTTGACACGAATCTGATGATAACCCGATCACAGATCAATCTTAGAAAATACTGTAGCACCCCTCAATTGATCTATCAGATCATCAATTCTGGGCAAAGGATATTTATTCTTCACCGTCAATTTATTCAACTGACGATAATCTATACATAATCTCATGCTTCCATCTTTCTTCTTGACAAGTAATACTGGCGCTCCCCATGGCGACACACTGGGCCTGATGAAATGCTTCTCTAATAACTCTTCAATTTGCTTCTTTAGTTCTGCCAGTTCAATAGGTGACATGCATAGAGCCTTAGATATTGGTTCTGCTCCTGGAATTAAATCAATTGAGAATTCTATCTCATGTTTTGGAGGTAAACTTGAGACATCCTTGGGAAATACTTCAGGGAATTCAGAAACAACTGGCATCTCGATTGCTTTAGATTCACCATCTCCTTTGAAAAGAGTAAACAAGGCAAATAATTGAATTTCACCTTGTAAGGTAAAGACCTTGAGGTTGTCAGAAATAAGATTTTCTTCTGATGGAAATATCACGGTCTTGTTATGACAATCCACCAAGACTCGACTCGCTGATAACCAGTTCATCCCTAGGATCACTTCCAGATCCTTCAAAGGTAAACAAACAAGATCGACAAGAAAGTTTTTACCTTCTATGAGCACAGAACAATCGTTACACACCTTAGTAGTCCTAAGTTGTGTACCGGTGGGAGTGGAAACAATCATATCATATCTCATAGGATTCACAGGTAATTGAAGACGTCCAACACACTCATCAGAAATAAATGAATATGTAGCACCAGAATCAAATAACACAGATAAGATTGTACCATTGATCTCACACTTACTTTGCATGAGGTCATCAGCTTGGTCTGCCTCTGAACCGCTGATGGTAAAGACTCTCCCAGTTGTTGGCTGTAACCTCTGGTCTGTTGACTCCCTTTTCTGTCTTTGAGGTTGAGCAGCTCGCGTATTTTCTCCACGACCTCCTTGATAGTTAGAGCCTCTTTGATTATTCATAGTGTTGTTGTCGTTTTGATGGTTCTGAGGGCAATTTGGACTGATGTGACCTTTCTGATTATAATGATAGCAAGTGACATCTTCAAGACGTCTGTTGCAATCACGTATATGATGGTTACCTCCGTACTTTAGACATCTCATATTGTTACGTCTTTCAGAAGATGATGATGATGATCCTCCCTTGAAACGACTTTAATAGAACGATCCTCTTCTTTTGAAATCAACTGACTGAGGTTTCAGTTATCTATTGGCCTTTTCATGTGCCAGTCTGGCTTGGTGATTTTCTTCAAAAATTCTGCATTTGTTGATCAGAATAGGAAAACTCCGAATTTCTTGGTACCCTATCGCCTCTTTGATTTCCAGATTCAGCCTGTTCTCAAATTTAACACATTTTGATTCTTCGGCACCAGCCTGTTGAAAAGGAGGGTAAAAGAGAGATAGTTCTTCAAACTTTGCAGCATATTCTCCAACAGACATTGAGCCTTGTTTCAGCTCCATAAATTCCAGCTCTTTATGGCTTTTCACACTTGCTGGAAAATATTTCTCTAGGAAACAGTCTTTGAAATTGACCCAGTTCAAGGGTCTGTCATTCTAGCATGAATCCACCAGTTTTCTGCCTCTTCCACCAATATATAGGTGGCATACTCCACCTTTTCGCATTCTGTGCAGGGCAATGCTCGAAAGATGCGCTCCATTTCCTTGGCCCAGAGATACGCTCCTTCTGGATTATAACCCCCTTTGAATTGTGAAGGTTTTCTTTTCAGGAAGTGTCTAACCCATGGAGTCCTCCAGTGCTCCTTGGTTGGTTTTGTATTTCTATGGCTTCTGCCAAGCGGTTGAAAGTAGCTGCCATATCGTTGTTGTTGTTGTTGTTGTTTCTTGCCATCCTACATTCGTAGTTTGGTTTATACTAATTCTAAGGGAAAATATATTGTATTATAACATAACTATAAGTATTCTACAGTTTATCAGTTAAGCAATAAATTGTATAACACATTTATCATATTACCAACAGTAATCAAACAAATCATTTGGTAATTTATCAGTCAGGCACAAGTCATATAGCACATACGTAACATATTATCAAACAATTAATCAAACAATTCACATAGTATATCAAGAATCAATACATGTCATAGTAATTGGTCCTGAATTTTTGAAAATGCTTTGATACCACCAATGTGACGTCCCGTATAATTTTCCGAATAAATTTTTCGCGTTTTTAAAAGATCATTTTAAAATTCATAAATTAAATTCAGAGTTCACGTAATAGTTGATAATTGCGGAATATTATCATACATACTAGTCATGAATAATTAAATTCAAGAAAACATTTAAGTAGCGGAAACGATTTAGAAAATAACGATACATGATAGGTTATACTTATTACAACCCATAAAATCAAAGTCCAAGTAATAATTCATATAGGCATCAATCATGGCATCACTCTTCATTCTGCGCGGCATTCACTGTAAAAATTAATGTAAGAGTGAGACAGAATATAGAATAAATATAAAATAAATAAAATTGCACAAACACAATCAACAAACCATAATGATATGATGAATATGCCAAACAAGTTCATTTATATTTAATAAGTCTTTAATTTAGTCCAATGATGTCATGCTGGATCCATTTGGTTTGGTGGGAATACTGCAGTAAAAAGTCTCATAGAGACTCCAGTAGGAATTAGCATAACCATGAATCCCTACACTTTCATGGCTCCTGCGAAATTGAGTGCACAAGTAGGAATTAGCATAACCATGAATCCCTACACTTTCATGGCTCCTGCACAAATAAGTATACCAGTAGGAATTTGCACAACCATGGATCCCTACATTTCCATGGTTCTTGTGAAAATAGGGCTTAAACTCATCATAGAGTAACCCCCCACCAGGGTAGGCAATCATGGAACCCCTAAATTCCATGGTGCGTCCAAATGCTTATGATGCATGAATGCCTTTAATTCTCTTTATCATTTAACATACCATGATATATCAATTTCCAAAACCACTTGGAAAACCACAAGTCCTCAAAGGACACATCACATATAATAATTTTCAGAATCATGGATTTACTGTTTCAACCACATATATCAATAACCGCAAGACATTCATGTATATATATATTAATTTAGTCATTCATAATTATTTACCACCAAAATACACAAACTGAATGATGCTCATTAGACACTTATCAACATTCATAATACTTCATAATCACTCAAGAATTCAATAATAAATTGTTACCCATAGGGAAAATATCATTTTTACCCATAATAACCATTATAAGCAAATTTCAGCATTTCCAACAGCAACATATGTTAGTAAAACAGTCATAACATGAGCAAATCAAATCCTTTTCATGTGATTCCACTTTCTATAGGTCAATAACATAAATATCTACAACTTTCATGAAGACCACAAATTCAAATTCTAAACAGAAGCATCACTTATTCACAGAATACAAAACTGCCTCAAAGAGGATTTTTAAAAGTACACAGGTTAGTATTTTCAACGTTTCTAGAGCTACAAAAATAATTTTGGCATGAAACCAGTTCTAAATTATTCTTAACATAAATATCTACAACTTTAATGAAGGCAACAACCACTAATCTTACCACAAAATTCCCAGTTTTGAAAATAAGATTCGGATTTCATAGTTAACAGATTTTCATCATGAGCATACTTCTGTATTTTGAGCATATATAGAGCTACAAGCATCTCTTTAACTCAAAACCACTTTCTATAGATCCCTAACATAAAGATCTACAACTTTCATGCAGACATCAAAGTCTAAAAATGTATGTATAATTCCCAGAATATTCATATATACACAAAACATAAGATAAGTATTTCAATCGGACATGCTGTAGTATTTTGATCATAACTCATGCTATACATATCCAATTCAGTCGGTTCAGGTCTCAAAATTCACAGAATAAGAAGATCTACAACTTTGATGAAGACACCGATCACTAATTCTCACCTCAAAATTCCCAGTTTTAAAAATAAAATACGTATCTCAAGTTAACAGATTTACAGCTTGAACATACTTCAGTATTTTAGGCATAACTCGAGATACAAAAATCATTTTGACTTGAAACCACTTTCTGCCAATCCATAACACAAATATCTACAACTTTAGTGAAGACATCAAAGGCTGATTATGCTTGTAAAATTCCCAGAATAGCAATATATACCCAGAACATAGAACAAATATTTCACTCGGACATGCTGTAGTATTTTGGCTATAACCTTTGCTATACATATTCAAATTAATTGATTCAGGTATCAAAATTCAGATAACAAAAAGATCTACAACTTTCATGAAGAAGTAAGAATCAAATTCACACGTTTTCAATTTCAAAACTGAGCAACAAATACGAAATGAAAGCTGGAATCCTAGGACAACATACAACTCTACCCATTTCATAGTTATTTACAACCCTGTCCCCTCTTACTTGGTTTGCCGACTGAAAATAGTCTCCTGGTTGTCCTAGCTTCTGTTCGAAGGGTCTTGAGGAAGGAGAGTAAATGAGAGGTAGAAGGTTCACTATCTTTTCTGTTTCTAAGAGTTTCAGAAGGGATAGTGCTTTGTTTAATAATGCAAGGTAGTGAGAGACAACTTTCCATGAGTGGTTTGCTAGTGGGTTGTTAGTGGAGATAATGGAGATTTAGATAAGAAAGTAGGCTCTATAGTTGTCCACTTCTGCCGCCTGCCTAATGGAGTTGGTATGATTGAAGAGAAGTATATTAAAATATGCATAAAAGGACAAGATTGGAGTCAAACGTTAATCTGACACTGAAAACCGACTGGAATTCCACTCGGTCAGCCTCTAAGCCGACTGGAATCCTACCCATGCTGACTGGAAATTGTCAGTAACGTGAAAAGAAGGAAATCCGAGTCCTTCTCACTCAGTTTTCACTCGGCACGAGCCATTCTTCACTCAGTTTTTCACTCAGCAAAACCGAGTCAACTCTCAATCTGTCTACTTAGCATCATCACTCAAGTCCGAGTCATCTCACACTCGGCTTCCCTCTTGGCATAAGAGTTTAAACCGATCCATTTTCATTCAATTAAGTCAGTCAGAACCGACTCATACCCACCTAATCCATCACTCGACTATTTATCTTAAATCCAAGTCAATACCCGATCGGTTCTTACTGGGAAATTCCTTACAACGCCGACTCAATTCCTAAATAGTTCTCACTCGGTGAATTCCCTCAAAGCTGACTTATTCCACTCGGCTGTCCACTCGGTAAATCAATTAAAATCGATAGCCAACTCTTTAAGTCTCTTCTCGGTAGAACTCTTCTGAAACTGACTCATGCACTCAAGTTTGTCACTCAGTAAAATAATCTTTATTGATCAACATTCAGTCATTCTTCCCTCGGCAAAATAATCTAAATTGAGTCCCCTATTCACTCAGTCTTCAACACTCAGTTCCTAATTTCAAATCCGAGTCTCCACACACATGGTTCCATTCAGTAAAACTTTTAGAAACCGATTCTTCCCCCACAATTCTTCACTCATTCGGAATCTTATTCTGGATTGACACATCACCTGACCAGTTTCCACTCGGCATCTCATCCCCAAGAGTAACTTTTCTTCTTCATTCACACAAAGTTATTCCAGTTCACTCAATCGGAATTCTGACACTCGAAATTACATTTTCCTCTGTACTTCACTCGGAAATGAAGGCACTCAGTGAACTTTCAGTCAGAATTGTAACGTCTGACTGATTGACTCAGAAACTAGTCATTCAGAAGTATTTAACTCAGAAACGAGTCTTTGGAGAGTACTTGACTCAGAAATGAGTCTTTCTGAGGTGTTTGACTCTGCAGTGAGTCACTCCAAGGTGAGTCACTCGGATTCTTTCACCCAGAAGTGGTTCTGTCAGTCCACTTCACACACAAGTGTCTCTGGGGCAAGAATTCCACTCGGAATAAACCCTCTCGGTCATGTTCCACTCGGAAAACACAACCTTCACTCGGTATTTCCATTTTTCACTCGGAATTTCTCTTAGTCACTCGGAATTTTCATTCTTCACTCGGAACAGAGTCCCTTTTTCACTCGGACAATCCTTTCTAAGGCATATTTCACTCGGAAAATGGATCTTATCAACAAAGATCTATATAAATTCTATAATTTAACCCAAAAATAAAATTTTTGAAGTATAATAAACCATCCATAGAGTGTTTTATTCATTGATTAACACTAACAGATCTTCTATACTTCAGATACCGGTATCGAGACCGGATCAATATTGATACGTACATGTAAAATGTGAGGATACAGATGGTAATTATATTCTTTGAAATGATATGGTAAATGGTGTGAGTATTAAGGGTGATGAACACTATAATTGACGTTGATAGTTGTTACTGAATTGGTAATTAAATGGTGATAATATTCATATGATTATATTTATAACAATATATGGGTATATATATGCGCGTGGTGGTTTGTATGTCTGAAACTTATATGATTTAATAATTACAATTGATCCGGTCTAGATACCGACCCCCATCTTTGTGACGTCAGACTGACCTCATACAAGGATAACCGGTGTCCTGGTTCAATGTTGCCACACCGGATATCCGTTGTCTGGCCGCCCGCCCTCGCTCCACGACAACATCATTCATTTTCTCCATAGCGGTTCTAAGTTCATCTTTACAGGGTGTTTATATAATTGCTAGCTTTTCCCTCATCGCAAGAGAAGAGCCCTTGATAACTTATCAACGAAGATACTGTTTGTAGCAAAATACGTCACATCGATGGCTTCAGAAAGTAAGTGGGTGTGTCAGCAGATTATGCGGAAAAGGTGATTATCCTCTCCTTTCCCTAGAGGATTGAACTCTGATAATTGACCTACCCTCCTGACACATTCGGAAAGTCGAGCCACTTTGATTGACACAATATACACGCTATCAGAGCTGAGGGACCCACCTGTATTCAACGACTCATTTTCTCACGTACAACTATAAGTAGCATATTTCAACACACATGCAGGGTATCGTTATTCTATCTCACACTTTACTGTTACTACGATTGAGTATTCATTCAGTTCATACACTCTTCTAACTTGAGCGTCAGAGAATCTTCGCAGGTGGCACCACCTTTCGCCCCCTACAACGCGAATCGTTGGTGTAAAGGATCTCCAGGACAACAAGATCGGCCTCTCCCACTGAGAGACCGGATTAATACATCGGATATACACAGTTCCGGTGTGCAAACCCTAAAAACACCTGCATCCTTGTGGCTGGTCCCACACCGGATCCTAGACCCCGGTCCAGACCAGTTCATTGGCACGCCCGGTGGGACTCGATAGAGTTATTCCCATTTTCGCAGAAGTTAGGTTGTCACAATGGAAGGTGATGGGAGAGATTTCGTGGAAGGTCACGTGGAGGATATGACCCATCAACAGGCTGGGAGGAGACTCGTCTTCGAATCCCCTGCAACTCAAACCCGGAGGATGGTGCAAGTGCAAACGCCTGACCCTCGCGATGAGGTTATCAGGCAACTGAAGGAGGAGCTGATGGAGCTGAGGCGAGAGAGAGGAGGAGCTGGGGACAGAGTAGTGTCTCATGCAGAGGAGGCTCACCATGCATCAGCGAGGGATAGATCTACCACCCTCCAGTATTCAAAGATCCCCACATATGAAGAGAGGGAACAGACGCAGGACTCTGGTGATAGAGTTAGTATCAGGAGAAGGGAGCAGGCGGTGGTAACTTCAGGGACATACAAGCTTAGTGTCCCTTTCTCAAGAAGGTTGATGAGTATTGTCATTCTAAAACATTTGCAGACAACTCAGCCATTGTCGATTGGGAAGTATAATGGAGAGACCGACCCCACTAAGCATTTGGATGCTTATGTTTATGAAGCTATGTATCTGGGAGCAGACGAAGATGTCATGTGCAGAATGTTCCCAAGGACGTTGACGGAGGAAGCTCTCAGCTGGTTTAAAAGTTTGCCTTCAGGATCTATAGACTCTTGGGAGGAAATGGCTGCTGCATTCGAAAGCCATTTCGTCATCTCCAGGGATATCCCAAGAACTTCTCACACCCTGGCCCAGATAAGACAGGGAGAAACTGAGACTCTTAAGGAGTTCCTGAAAAGGTTTTACAAGGAGGCTGCGTTGGTCCCTAACCTCACGGAGGCCATACAACTCCATATTGTAGTGGAAGCTCTTCAGCCAGGTTCAGCCTTTGCCCTATCTTTGGCAAAGAGCCCACCTACAACCTTCGAGGAGTTTCGAAGGAAAGCTTCCAAATATGTGGGCATAGAGATGCATCTAGAGGCAACTGCAGCAAGAGTAAAGCCTTCTGCACCCGCTCAGCAGCCACGGAGAGAAAAGGAGAGAGCGAGGCCCGAGAAGCATGCCTTTAGAAAAGACTTTGTGAATGCTCGTCAGCATCCGCGAGATAGGCGCGTATCATCGTTCGATCACTATGCTCTGTTGAACACCAGGCACTCACAAATCATGAGGGAGGTTGGTTGGCCAACTCTGAACGTCTTTGGTATAAGGAAGCCAGCCCCAGCCAAGAGGGGTGGTAACCCGCGTAAATACTGCACTTTCCATGAGCAGACAGGGCACAACACTGATGAGTGTAAGGCGTTAAAGAATACGGTGGAAACTCTCATTCGGGAAGGAAAGCTAAAGCAGTATTTGTTTAAGGAGAAATCTATGGATGAGCCTCACAGGATGGAGAAAAGGAATAAAGATCCTGATGATGAAGATGATAATACACGCAACCCAGTAAGGAAGTTCACTGCGGCTGAGAAGCAGAAAGGGGTAGTGATTGCTGAAGGTGCCCAACAAAGTAATATGCCCCAGCAGCAGAGACAGGGCAGACGAGAAGTGATTGAGATGATAGCTGGAGGATTTGCGGGAGGAGGAACATCAATCACAGCACGAAAGAACCACCATAGGATGATTCTGTCAGTCCAGGGTAAACCGAGGGATAACCGCCCTTTCAGGGACGGAGTGACAGCCCCGACGGTGTCGTTTACAGATGATGACTTCGGCCCAACAATTCCAGGAGGTGATGATGCAGTAATGATTGTGGCCGTCATAGCCAATAAGGACGTCAAGAGGATCCTCGTCGATCAGGGAAGTTCTTGTGATGTTATCTTTTATAATTGTTTCAAACAAATGGGTTTCAGTGATGCAGATTTACAACCATACACACAAGAACTCACAGCGTTTAACGGAGCCAAGCAACCCACTAAGGGATACCTCGACACTTTGATTTCTTTTGAAGGGGAGCCCGGTGCAAGAACAGTCAAGTCAAGAATTCTGGTGATTGATGTGGAATCCCCGTACAACGGTATCATAGGCCGTCCAACATTGAACGCTATGGAAGCAATTGTATCCACTCCTCATCTCTTGATCAAATTTATCGACAAGGACAACGCTGTGTCCTCACTCCGCGGAGATCAGGAGATGGCTCGATATTGTTATAATCTGAGCCTCAACATGGTTAAGTTGGATGTATTCAACAAGAAGAGGAAGTTAAACGACGGAGGAACAGCGGCAGGGTCTGTCAGTCTTATTGACCTAGACCCTAGAGCGGAATTGAAGATTGATCCGCTCAATCCATCTAAGCCCACACCAGATGGTGGTTCCAGGGATGTCGTATTGGGAGATTCCCCAGAGAAGGTCACGCACATCAACGATAAGTTGGAGTCTGCTATGGAGCAACGCTTATTAACCCTTTTGCAGGAATTCAAAGACCTTTTCGCATGGACAGCAGCAGACATGCCGGGGATGGATCCTGATTTCTGTTGTCACAAACTTGCAGTGTATCCTGAAACCAGACCGGTGGCTCAGAAGAAGAGGAGGTTGGGACCAGAGAAGCAGAGGGCAACTTGTGAGCAAACAGAAGAGTTGTTGAAAGCAGGTTTTATAAGGGAGATACGTTATTCATCTTGGCTTTCTAATGTAGTCATGGTGCAGAAGGCTAACGGCAAATGGAGGATGTGTACAGATTATGTGGATCTTAACCGTTGCTGCCCTAAAGATCCATATCCCCTGCCTAACATCGATCGCATGGTGGACGATTCATCTGGTTACCAATATCTCAGTTTCATGGACGCCTATTCGGGGTACAACCAGATTCCGATGTGGGAGGGAGACCAGGAGAAAACTGCCTTTATTAATGACCGCGGTGTTTTCTGCTATACCGTCATGCCTTTTGGACTAAAGAACGCCGGCGCTACCTATCAGCGCATGATTAACAAAGTCTTTGAAGGGATGCATACAAAGCTGGTCGAAGTTTATATCGATGATATCATAGCCAAAACGCCTGCTGGAGGAGACCACATTGAAGATCTACGCCAAGTTTTCACTAGGCTTCGGCAGTACAACATGAGGTTAAATCCTTTAAAGTGCACTTTCGCCGTTCCAGCAGGAAAATTCTTGGGATTCATGTTGACTCAACGAGGCATTGAAGCTAACCCCGGGAAATGTCAAGCAATCCTGGACATGCAGAGTCCTAAATGTTTGAGGGAGGTCCAGTCATTGAATGGGAAAGTGGCCGCTTTAGCTCGTTTCATGCCTAAGATGGCGCACAGGTCCCTCCCCTTGTATAAGGCGTTGAAGAAACACAAGAGTTTTGAATGGGGAGAGGAACAAGAGCAAGCCTTCCAGCAGCTCAAAGCCGTTCTCTCGAGCCCACCAATTCTTGTTAAGCCTGATCCAGGCGAAACGTTAATCTTATACTTGGCAATATCCGATGAAGCTCTAGGCGTGACCTTGGTGTAAGAAACCCCTGAAGGGTAGAGACCGGTGTACTTTACTAGTAAAACGTTTCAGGGGGCGGAAGGAAGGTATCAGAAAATTGAGAAAGCCGCCTTGGCAGTTGTTTGGGCGTCACGACGGTTGAGGCCTTATTTCCATGCGCACCCAGTGTTGGTAAGAACGGATTTGCCGCTCCGTTCAGTACTCAGCAAGCCAGACCTCGCTGGAAGGATGATAAAATGGTCTATTGAGCTATCTGAATTTGAGATTTCATATGAGCCTCGAGGAGCCATCAAGGCACAAGTGTTGGCCGATTTTGTAGTGGAAATGACTGGGGCAGACCCGGCTACCCCTCGAACACATTGGACCATCTACGTTGACGGTTCGTCAAACAGCAAAGGATGTGGAGCAGGTGTGGTGGTAGAAAGTGATGACGGCGTACACTTAGAAATTTCCCTCCGATTCAATTTCAAGACCTCCAACAATCAAGCTGAATACGAAGCATGTTTGGCCGGTCTCCGTGCGGCAATTGATATCGGAGCATCAGCAGTTACCCTCTGCAGTGATTCTCAGCTGGTGATTTCACAAATCCAGGGAGAGTACCAGGCGAAGGAACCACAACTTCAATTGTACTTGAATTGTGTTAATGAGCTGAAGGGAAGATTTGAAGTTTTAGAGTTCAAGCATGTGCCCAGGGAAGAAAATACCAGAGCAGATATCTTGTCAAGATTGGCAAGTACAAAGCAGCCTGGTAGCACAACAACGGTGGTTCAGAGCACTTTGACATCACCCAGTATACCTCTGTATCCTTCTCTGAATGCTGTCATGGTGAGTTATCCATATGAGGATTCTTGGGTCATTCCCTATATTCGTTATCTGGCTGATGGTCAACTTCCTACTGACGAGAAGGAAAGAAGACGAGTAAAGAGGGAGTTGCCATATTTTACTATGGTCGATGGTGTTCTCTACAGAAGGGGATTCTCTGTCCCGTATCTTTCATGTTTAAGAGAAGACGAAGTTCAAGCGGTCTTGACTGAGGTACACGAGGGGCAATGTGGGCACCACGCTGGAGGCCGAAGCTTAATGAGAAAAGTCCTCAGGGCTGGATACTGGTGGCCCACTGTGAAGCAGGATTCCGCAGACTTCGTGAGAAAGTGCGACACTTGCCAAAAATTCTCCAATCTCCACCATACACCAGCCCAAGAGTTATCTTCATCTGCTGTGCCTTGGCCGTTCTACCAATGGGGCCTTGATATTTTGGGTCCGTTTCCCACTGCGCCAGGAGGAATCAAATACTTGATCGTGGGGGTAGACTACTTCACCAAGTGGATCGAGGCAGAACCAGTAGTGCATATCACTTCTGCACGTACAAGACGTTTCATGTACGAAAATATCATAGCTCGGTTCGGGGTGCCAGGGCGGATTGTGACCGACAACGGCACACAGTTTACAGACAAAAAGTTCACGGATTTACTTGAAGGACTGGGGATAGTCCAGATATTTTCATCTGTTGAACACCCCCAGACCAATGGGCAAGCAGAGGTAGCTAATCGAGAGGTGCTAAAGGGGTTAAAGAAGCGTCTGGGAGAAGCGAAGGGAGGATGGACTGACCAGTTATGTCATGTTCTATGGGCATACCGCACTGCGCCTCATTCTTCAACCAACGAATCCCCATACCGGTTGGTATACGGGGTCGAGGCGATGATCCCAGTGGAGTTACAAACAAGATCGGCTCGTGTGGAGTATTTTTCAGCAGAAGATAACAACGCCAACTTAGCATCAGAGCTGGACGTCCTCCAAGAGTTAAGGGAAAAGGCTTTCGTCAGAGATCAGGCAATAAAAACAAAGGCTGCGCTCCGGTATAATAAACGTGTCCAGTACAGAGCTTTTAATACCGGAGACCTCGTTTTGAGAAAGGCCAGTGTGGGGAATAAGTTCGCTCACCAAGGAAAGCTAGCACCGACGTGGGAAGGACCTTATAGAGTTTCGGAAGTGACTGGAAAAGGGTCATACCGATTGGAAGAACTTGATGGAACTCCAATCCGCAACAAATGGAACACTCAGAACTTACGTGTCTATTACAGCTAGTTGGTAAGACGGCGTGTACTCTTTTTCCTTACTTGAGTTTTTTCCCATTGGGTTTTCTCAAGAAGGTTTTAACGAGGCATGACCCCAACTACGCTTTTCATGTAATGTACTTTCAATTTTAATGAGAATACATTTTAACTGCCCTATCATTCTCACGTTTCTTATGTGTTGTGATTTATAGCCGTAGTTTAATACGCATACATCTCAGGACGGATGAACTCAACTACCAATTCTGTAGTTGATGATATAACTCCTCGAGGAACTGATGAAGACCCCTCAGGATGGATGATCTCAATCACACATCGTGTGTTTTGACGATGTAACTCCTTGAGGTGGAATGGGTTGTAGGGCTGGTCCTTTCTCAAGGCCACAAACCGAACCCCATTCGAAGACTACATGGGTTGTAGGGCTGGTCCTTTCTCAAGGCCACAAACCGAACCCCATTCGAAGACTACATGGGTTGTAGGGCTGGTCCTTTCTCAAGGCCACAAACCGAACCCCATTCGAAGAATACATGGGTTGTAGGGCTGGTCCTTTCTCAAGGCCACAAACCGAACCCCATTCGAAGACAACATGGGTTGTAGGGCTGGTCCTTTTTCAAGGCCACAAACCGAACCCCATGCGAAGGCTTGGGCGCAGTAGGCCGGTTCACAGAGAAAACCGCGCTGAACCCCGAGTAACGGGCGCAGTAGGTTCAGGATTAGCCCTGATCCGAACCCCGTGTTGAAGGCTTGGATTGTAGGATTGCACCGAACTCCAAGTACGGTTAGTAGGATCGAACCGAACACCGTGTGAAGACTTGAGGTGTAGGACCAAACCGAACCTCAAGAGAAAGGCATAAAGCTTACCCTTGCCAAAGCCATACAAAATTCAAAGGCAATATCCGTCCTCAATTGTGGAATATCCATCCCAGAGCGGTTGAAAGCTAATGTACCCGCTCTACATCTTCGAGGACAGATAAGTATTTCTATCTTTTGAGAATTTAAAAGGTAATCTTTGAGATAAACTCTCCCTTCCCAATGAACTTACACTTGGGGACAGGGCGTGCTTTAACTTAATTGTTATTTATTCATTACAATTTGTTATCTTAATCCAGTGTGATGAGCACGCTTTAAGTAACTAAGTAACCACGCAGAACGGATTCGCAAAGCATTGGAAATAATAAAGTGTTTTGTATAACACCAAGTTATTCAGCACTCACACATTCGATGCAAACAGTTGAGGAAAAGTAATAATGAATCTTATTTTCAAAAATAAGGAAATATGCAGGTTACAAAATGTTTTAAAGCTGGAGCCGATCCCAGGACACGGCTATGAGTGAAAGCATAAAATTAAGAGGCCGGTGCTTGATCCTCCACAGTGGATACTCCCGCCTTCTCCGTTTGGTCCTCCGCCCCAGTTTGGGCACCTTCTTGTGCTTTGGCTCCAGAGGCAGCAGTGGACGATGTAGGCTCCATACTTTGACCTTCTGGGAGGGGAGGCAGTTCGTATAGAGATGCATTGGGTTCATGGTGCGATCCGTCCTTGTGAACTTCTACAAGTCTTCCCCCATGGAACTCAAAGAACGGATCTAATCCGTACAAATTCAGCTTTATTCCAGGGTTACGATAGTAGACTTGACGAAGGGCCAGGCCGAAAGATTCATACGCCACATTTTTACATATATCCAAGGCTTTGGCAGCCTTGGCCTTTGCAGCAGCTAGCCTTCTTTGAACCTTGGCGTAATCCTCTTCTGAAGGCCCAGCACTCGCACCACCCTTTTTGAGTTCATCAATTTGGGCTTGCATCTCCTTCCGAATAGACTCCCACTCCCCAAGGTCCTTGTTGCGACCATCCTCCATAACTTTGAGATCGTCAGCAAGCTTAGCCGATCTCTTCTTCTCCAGTTGTAATTCTTCTTCAAGGAGGGGTATGGATTTGTTCTTATTTTGGAGGTCGGCAACTTCCCGTTCTAGGGCCTTATTCGCAAAATGAACTTTGCTTGCCTCTTCAGTTTTCCTCTGGAGTGTTTCTTTAGTTTTTTCCAATTCCGATTCCACTCCCCTGCGAACTTCAGCTTGCTTGGCCGCCCATTTCTCCTTCACTGCGAGTTCGGTCTCAAGTTTTTCAACCTGATCCATATAGTCAGCTTTCTCGCTCAGGGACTCAAGCAGGCCGGACAGTTCATCAAGTTGCCAACGGCCAGCCTTACAAGCACCTCGGACTCCAGCAGCGTCGAGGGAAGGGCGGAGGCAATACCGTGCTCTTGGGAGAGTAGAAGGCATGGATCCTTGAAACCACAAGTAAGGAGAAAGGAAGGAGTCACGTGGAGGATCGAATGCTGGAGGAGGACCATTCCCAGAGTCCGGTTCCGAAGCATTATGAGAAGAAGGGGCAGAAGACTCAGGAACGGGTTTCTTTCCCTTGTCCTTCTTCAATTCAGCGTCTTCGGCCGTCCTCTGACGCTTATTCGCAGGGTCATCAGAGGAGGGCTTCTCTTGATTGGCCTTCTTTACAAGATGCCTCTTCTTCCTCTTTTTCTCTGGGACGGCCTCTTCGCCACCCGCTCCAGCGGCCTCAGATGCTTCTTCGGTCTCCTCCTCCTCGAAGAGAGGAACCTCATCTCCTACTGCAGAAGTCAGAGGAATGAGGGGAGTTTTGGTGGCGTTCCTCTTCGCCTGGATTTCATTTTCTTCAGAAGAGGAGTCATCGTCAGCCATCATGGACCTTAGCGACAACATTTCTGGGCAGGCCTTTTCAATTTGTTCTGCAAAACAAAAAGAGTTGAATAAGCATACAAGAAGGAAAATAACTAGAACGGTATAACCATACAACACAAGGAGAATAAGAGCGAATATTACGGAGGTAGGTGTTTTTGATGTCTTCCTCGGCCAAGAGAAGACGGCTGGAAAACCCTTTGAGGGTCTTTGAGGCCGTCTGCAGGGCGCTTAAGACCTCGACAGAATGAGGGGAAAGTTCACTCTCATCTGTATAATAAGCACGGCTCATAAGGAGAAAATGCTCGTGCGTCCAGCTAAGGGGAAACTTGGTAAACCCCTCTTTATTTCGCCAGAAGACCGGCTTATTTGGTTGAATCCGGACCCGCGTGTAGTAGTGCTTGAAGGAGCGCCCATCTACCTTTGCGGATTCCGTATAAGACTTGAAATTTACAACCCTTGAGTCACTACGGAGTGTAATGAACCCAAGGCCGCCCTTCTTATTAGCTCGGCGGACCACTTGGCAATAGTAAAATAGCTTGGCCACAGTGGCGGAGAAGCCAAAATGCTCCCCCAAGACTTCCAGAGCCCAGACAAGACTCCAACCGTTGGGATGTAATTGTGAGGGGGCACAGTCTAAGAAACGCAGGACGGCCATCTGGAAATCCGTCAGTGGAAAGCGCACCCCCAGCTTTAAGAAAACGAAGTCGTACATGTAGACCGACCTCGCGTCAGGGACGTTGTAGCATATTCTTTCAGAAGGATGCGGAGCCATCACAGCGTATCGTGCTTTGTACTTCTTATCCGAGTATATCTTACAGCGGAAAGAAACTGTGCGCTCCTCCTCACTTGCATGGTGCGAAGGGATCTCTAAGAACTCCTCTTCCACCCAGCAATAAGGTTTTTCCCTGTTGAGTTTCTCCCAATCAAGCCGGTGTGCCACAACATTGACACACCCTTCAGCAGAGCGGAGAAACGGCGTTTTTCCACGTCCTGGAAGATCCATGGTTGTGCAGGCGCGGTGGAATGCGTAGGTGCTGTGATAAAAAGCAACATCGTCAGAGAGATAACCCTCAGCACTTGACCCCTCATCAGAGCGGCTGGTAGCCCTCGAACCAAGGGGAACCTCAGAGCGACGAGATGAAGAAGACGCTCGTGAGGAAGAAGCTTCGGCTCTCTCTGAGCGATGACGCCCAGCCACAGGAGGATTCGCTGGAATCCTCCCACCACGGTGGCTAAGGGGGGCACGAGAGCCAAACCTCCCTCTATTTGAAGGACCAGCGTGTCCAGCTCTAGGGCGCATGATGGAAATAGAATGATTAAAATTGCAAGGAGTTGAAGGGAAGGAAGGTTACCTAAAGGAAGAGAATCTTTGAGAAGTTGAAGACGACAAGGAAATTCCAAGGAAATTTGAGCAGAGTTTCACTAAGTTTGAGAGCAAGGATGGATTCCTAAATCTGCTAAGAGTTCCTTTTATAGGTAACGAAGAAACACAGTGTCTCATCGAAGGTCACAAGGCTTGCCTCAAAACGCAACCTTTTCAAATTGAAACGACTCCGTCGTTTCACCACAAACGGGCGCGAAAACAGTAACGTTTCAGCAAACATTTTCGCTTAATGGGCCCCCACTCAGTTTGAATCCAGGCCCAATAAGCTCAATCGAAGGTTACACTCTTGGGCAATGATGGCTCTAGCATAAAAAACGCATTTATTGTCTAATCATGCTGTGCGCATTTAATGCCTCCTAACCACTTTTCGAATACCAAGGGTTTCGATTTTCAAAGACTCTTGGGATTTCCATTACTTATTTTATGTTGTCTGAATCCGTTGTATGCAACGCGAGAAGGGCGGTCACTCGTTTGCTAGAGCGGACGCCACCGAGTTTCCAGAGACTTACAAGAATGTACTACCGGCATCTAGACTTCTCTTAAGAGTTGTGTAGCTCATATGAGCAACTTAACAGTCTCTCATACAAGCTAGGGGACAGATGATCCGGTCTAGATACCGGCCCCCATCTTTGTGACGTCAGACTGACCTCATACAAGGATAACCGGTGTCCTGGTTCAATGTTGCCACACCGGATATCCGTTGTCTGGCCGCCCGCCCTCGCTCCACGACAACATCATTCATTTTCTCCATAGCGGTTCTAAGTTCATCTTTACAGGGTGTTTATATAATTGCTAGCTTTTCCCTCATCGCAAGAGAAGAGCCCTTGATAACTTATCAACGAAGATACTGTTTGTAGCAAAATACGTCACATCGATGGCTTCAGAAAGTAAATGGGTGTGTCAGCAGATTATGCGGAAAAGGTGATTATCCTCTCCTTTCCCTAGAGGATTGAACTCTGATAATTGACCTACCCTCCTGACACATTCGGAAAGTCGAGCCACTTTGATTGACACAATATACACGCTATCAGAGCTGAGGGACCCACCTGTATTCAACGACTCATTTTCTCACGTACAACTATAAGTAGCATATTTCAACACATATGCAGGGTATCGTTATTCTATCTCACACTTTACTGTTACTACGATTGAGTATTCATTCAGTTCATACACTCTTCTAACTTGAGCGTCGGAGAATCTTCGCAGGTGGCACCACCTTTCGCCCCCCTACAACGCGAATCATTGGTGTAAAGGATCTCCAGGACAACAAGATCGGCCTCTCCCACTGAGAGACCGGATTAATACATCGGATATACACAGTTCTGGTGTGCAAACCCTAAAAACACCTGCATCCTTGTGGCTGGTCCCATACCGGATCCTAGACCCCGGTCCAGACCAGTTCAACAATGATAATGTATTGATGATGATATATGTATGTGATGATGTGGCCTTGCCCTTGAATGAATAAAAATATTCATCATGAAGTTGTGTAGTAATTGATGCTGATGAACTATTGTATCTGCCAATTAAGATTTATGATTATGATCCATGATGGTAAGATGTATGCGATGTTTATCTGGGTAAGGCGTCTGTGTGGCCTCCCTGAGGAGATATATTTAGGGTATGGCCTGTGTGGCCGCCCGAGTAGAGATTTGTGGGCCAGGTCTATGTGGCCACCCTGTGTGTAACATCCTGCTTTTAATAATAGCTCTATTTTGTAATTTATGAAGCATGGAAGGCTTGTAAGTGTTAATTAATGAATAAAACACTCTATGGATGGCTTTTAATGCTCCAAAAGTTTCATTTTGGGTATAATTATGGAATTTTAGAGAAATTATTCAAATTCTGAGTAAAAAGGCTCTGATCCGAGTGACAGAGTGAAATTCTGAGTGAAGGATTACCAATTCCGACTGAAGGTTACAAAATCCGAGTGAGGCTATGGTATTTTCCGAGTGAGAATAGGCAAAGATATCGAGTGGATGTTTGAGTGAGTGATGGTCAGTGTTGTATTAAGTTTACTGAGTGATAGATTGATTGAGGTGACTCGGTTTGGAGGTAGATCACCGAGTGATGACTGACCTGATGTTGAGTCGGTTTTGGCAATGAAAAACTGAGTGATTGGAGTCGGTTTCAGGAGATTTACCGAGGGGACTCAGTTTTCCTTTTTCTTCACATGACTGGTAGAATTCCAGTCGGACTAGAACTCGACCGAGTGAAAGGATGAAGGAAGAGGAGTCAGCTGAGTGAGATCGGAAAGAACACTTCTGATCCGTTCTGACCTCCAAGGTTAGGATGATTTCAAGACTTCAAAGAAGAAGATCGGATGTCAACTAATGCCACATTACATCAGATGACCGATGTATGGAGGACAACTTATGTGAAGCAGACCGGATCAACGTTTTACTGAATGAGCTATGGGTCGCATGACCATGAGACCGGATCAATGCTTTGTTGTTAATGAACACCAGTTAGTTTCAAGGAAGGTTCATCCTTAGAACTGATGTTCACACCGGATAAATTATACCGGTATTAAAGACCAGATTTAGTCCATCCAGAGAACAGAAGACTACAGAATAGGAAGGGTACAGTTTTCCTACAAAACTGGAGTCACACGTTTTGACGGAGTAATAAGCCTAGACGGGGTCTCATGCCTTGGCGGAGTAATAAGATTAGGCAGAGTCACATGTTTTGACGGAGTAATAAGCCTAGACGGGGTCTCATGCCTTGGCGGAGTAATAAGCTTAGGCGGAGTCACACGTTTTGACGGAGTAATAAGCCTAGGCGGGGTCTCGTGCCTTGGCGGAGTAATAAGCATTGACGAGGTCAAATGCCTTGGCGGAGTAACGTGAACGTCTTTTAGGGCATGAATATTTCTTAAGAAACACTCAACACCGCCCTTCACACTCAATACCGCCCTTAACACTCAACACCGCCCTTCACACTCAACAACGCCCTTAACCCTCAACACCGCCCTTCACCCTCAAGACCGCCCTCACACTCAATACCGCCCTCACACCCCACTCCGCCCTCACATGCAATACCAACCTCCTCAAATCCTCCAACATTGAACACCTTTTTAATTCCACTTCAACTAGTGATCAGCCCACTTAATCACACGAATCCAAAAATAAGTGGCACTACGAACCAATCACAGGGGAAAGTACATCCATTATAATACTTTTATATATTTTATCCCAATCAATGCAAAGCTGACTGTGAAAGGAATCAAAAGGCTCCATTATCCCACCTAATCCTCCAACCGATGTTCCCCACTCACTTTTCTTATTATTAACCCAGTGATATGACTCTCAAAACACTCCTACATACGAACCACTTAGCAAATCACACACCCTTCTTCTTCTCATTTTATACGTTCAGAGGCTTTTCTTTCCATATTCATTTCTTCCACTGCGGACTGGAACAAGGAAACTACAAGACATATCTTGCTAAACAAAGGACTCCATTAAGGTAAGAGGGGACAGGGTTGTGAATATTTGTGAAATGGGTAGAGTTGTATGCTGTTCTAGAATTCCAGTTTTAATTTCGTATCTTGTTGCTAAATTTTGAAGCTGAAAACGTATGAATTTGACTCTGACTTCTTCATGAAAGTTGTAGATCTTTTTGTTATGTGAATTTTGATACCTGATTCAACTGATTTGGATATGTATAGCAAAAGTTATAGCCAAAATACTACAGCATGACCGAGTGAAATGTTTAAGCTATGTTCTATGCATATTTTGATATTCTGGGAATTGTACATGCATAATCAGCCTTTGATGTCTACACAAAAGTTGTAGATATACATGTTAGGGATTTATAGAAAGTGGTTTCAAGTTAAAAAGATGCTTGTAGCTCTAGTTATGCTTAAAATACAGAAGTGTGTTCATGATGCAAATCTGTTAACTATGAAATCCGAATCTTGTTTTCAATACTGGGAATTTTGTGGTATGAATTAGTTATTGGTGTCTTCATGAAAGTTGTAGATAATTATGTTAAGAGTATTTTAGAACTAATTTCATGTTAAAATCATTTGTGTAGCTCTAAAAACATTGAAAATACTAATATATGTACGTTTTGAAAACTCACCTTGAGGTAGTGTGGTATTTCATGGATAAATAATATTTCTGTTCGGAATTTGAAATTGTGTTCTTCATGAAAGTTGTAGACTATTATGTTATTGAACTATATAAAGTGGAATCACCTAAAAAGGAGTTGATTTGCTCATATTATGACTGTTTTACTAATGCATGTCGCTGTTTGGAAATGCTGAAATTTACTTATGATGGTTATTATGGATAAAAATGATGTTTTCTCTATGAGTAATGATTTATTATTGAATTCTTGAGTGATTATGAATTATTATAAATGCTGTTGTGTATCACACAGTTAGTATATTATGATGGTGAATAATTATGAATGACATAATTAATATATATGTACATGAATGCCTTGTGGTTATTGACATGTGTGGTTGAAACAGTAAATCCATGATTTTATGAATTATTATGTGTATTGTGTCCCTTGAGGACTTGTATTATCCAAGAGGTTTTGGAAATGTGGATATCATGGTATGTTAAATGATAAAGAGAATTAAAGGCATTCATGCATCATAAGCATTAGACGCATCATGGAATTTAGGGGTTCCGTGATTGCCTACCCTGGTGGGGGGTTACTCTATGATGAGTTAAGCCCTATTTTGTTGTGTGCCATGGAGTGTAGGGATTCATGGTCTATGTAAAGCCCTACTTATGATAATTGTGTACTTCGGTACTTAAGCGCCATGAAGTATAGGGATTCGTGGTATATGCTAAAGCCCTAATTGTTTAAGCGCCATGAAGTATAGGGATTCATGGTATATGCTAAAGCCCTAATTGTTTAAGCGCCATGAAGTATAGGGATTCATGGTATATGCTAAAGCCCTAATTGTGTAAGCGCCATGAAGTATAGGGATTCATGGTATATGCTAAAGCCCTAATTGTGTCTCTATGAGACTTTTACTGCAGTATTCCCACCAAACCAAATGGATCCAGCATGACATCATTTAACTAATTAAAGAATTATTAAATGGACTTGTTTGGCATATTCATCATATCATTATGAGTTGTTGATTATGTTTGTGCAATTATATCTATTTTATATTTATTCTATATTCTGTCTTACTCTTACATTAATTTTTACAGCGAATGACACGCAGAATGCAGAGTGATGCCATGATGAATGTCTATTTGGTTTATTACCTGAACTTTAATTTTATGGGTTGTAATAAGTATAATATGTCATGTACCATATTTTTCTAAATCGTTTCCGCTACTTAAGTATTTTCTTGAATTTAATTATTCACGTCTAGCATGTATAATAATTTTTGCGCTGTTATTAACTGTTACATAAACTCTGAAATAAATTGATGAATTTTAAAATGATCTTTCGAAAAAGCGAAAAATTTATTCAAAAATTTTAATTAACGTTACGGGTCGTTACACGGTGGAGTGATGAAATATCAGCTTCTGACAATTACAAATGAGTTTGATGACACTGATTCAGGTATGATATGTTTTTGTATGTGATTATGTGGTATGGGATGACCGACGGTATGTGTAGCCCCTCGTTTTCTGGCTCCCATGGTTTTTATGCCCAGTTGAGCTACCCAGTAGTCAAGTAGGATCCAGTGGTTGAGGTGGAAAGTCAAGCAAGACTCAATGGACCAAGCATGGTCCACGGGGTGTCAAGTAGGACCCCCAGCTGAAGGCTGGTCCTTTAGTATCCGGATACTAGGAGTCTGACATACATGTGAGTCAGTTGTGCATATGTAGTATGATCTTGATGTATGTTTTATGATATTATGTGTGATGATTGAGTTATGGAGATCTGTGTGATGTATATAGTTAATTTGACTAGATAGTGATAGAATTGAATGATGAATAAGAGAATAAGTGGCTAGGTACCTACTGTAACATCCCTGATATTTTAGTAAAATTTTGAGTATCAGAAAATATTAATAATTGTTTTAAGGATTTAATTGATATTTTTTTATGAAGTATTAGGCAATTATAAATAATTAACTAGTGAATAAAATTCATTTGATTGATTAATTACAAAAAGGGTTAAATGAGGTGAAATAAGAAGGAGGTGAAAGTTTAATTAAAACTTTAAAAGAAAATATAAAAGGAATGGGAAAGTGACTGGTTTGCCCCTAAGCTTTACATAAAGAAGGTTTCTTTCTCTTTCCTCAATCATTCACTTTACGTGAACCTTCTTCTTCTTCGTCTGTTTCTTTTCTTCTTCTACTTCCTCCATCGCTGCGAGCTGCATGCTCTGAGGGGAGGTCCATTTTGCATCAAAACCTTGAGATAACTACATTTCCGTGACCGTGCTTTCAAGGTGAGTCCATTGAACCGTTTAAATTTATGTTACCTCGTCTCTTTCATTTTTTCCTTTGGACCGAATGGTCATGCATGGCGGGGTAAGGTTCTGTTCTCCACTCCTCTGATGAGTGTGAGCTCGAAAATGGTCTTTAGACTATGTGAGTGGTACAACGTTAACGGGTTTTGCATTCCGACCCCGTAGGTAGCAGAACGAACACCGGAGGACTGATTGACGAAGCTGGTGCTGGATTCGGAGGAGAAACAGTGAACCCAACGCTTAGAGGACGTAATCGGCACCAAGAGTAGATCGTTGAAGCTTTGAATAGAGGTAAGGAGGGTGTTCGGGTTATAATTAATTAGAATAGGACATAATTTGGGTCCGAGTCGCCGAACCGATTATGGACACGGTAAGAAATATTGGATGATAGTTGTATGTGTATGTGTGTATGAATTGTGTATGGTTTATGATGAGATTTAGTTGTGTTAATAAAAGTTATGACAGTATGTTGATGAGTTAGTAAGTCGGCTATTCTGTGTGGTAAACACATGTCAACTTTTGATATTTGTGTGTTTGATTAATAATGCTTTAATTATATTAAGTTGTATATTATGAATGAGATACCTTGTATACTGTTGAGGGCGGGGAGTGATCGCCGGTGCGTTGCACGGTCAAGGAGCGGCTCCTGACAGGCTTCCAGTAAAGGAATTGAATGTTTATGCTATATAATTGATTATGTGTGATGACATTATATTGACGGGCTTGACAAGTAGGTCGCCCAGTGGCAATGTGATGGATGGGCTTGACAAGTCGGTCGCCCTGTAATGTGAGCACATGCCAGTTTCTGGTAGTTGCATCTGTTGTTTGTTGATGATATGTAATGATTATGAGATATGATATGTGAGTATGTGGTATGGGACGACCGACGGTATGTATAGCCCCTCATTTCCGGCTCCCGTGGTTTTTGTGCCCAGTTGAGCTACCCAGTGGTCAAGCAGAACCCAATGGTCGAGGTGGAGAGTCAAGCAGGACTCGGTGAACAAAGCAGGGTTCACGGGGTGTCAAGTAGGACCCCCAGCTGAAGGCCGATCCTTTAGTATCCGGATACTAGGCGTCAATTTTGTCTGAGAGTCAGTGGTGACAATTGATGAATTATTAGTTGAGATGTGTATGTGATTAATTATATTTACCGAGTGCAATTTGATATAATTGCTGAGTATGATTTGATATATTTACCGAGTGCAATTTAATATATTTGTCGAGTGAGAATTGCTATATTGCAGAGTAAGATTTGCTATATCTACCGAGTAAGATTTGCTATATTTGCTGAGTGAGAATGGCTATATTTGTCGAGTAAGGATTGCTATATTGCTGAGTGTGATTTGCTATATTTGCTGAGTAAGATTTGCTATATTTACTGAGTGAGAATGGCTATATTTGCTGAGTGAGAATTGCTATATTGCTGAGTGAGATTTGCTATATTTGTTGAGTAAGATTTTCTATATTTGCTGAGTGAGAATGGTTATATTTGCCGAGTGAGAATTGCTATATTGTAGAGTAAGATTTGCTATATCTACCGAGTAAGATTTGCTATATTTGTTGAGTGAGATTGGCTATATTTGCTGAGTGAGAATTGCTATATTGCTGAGTGAGATTTGCTATATTTGCTGAGTAAGATTTGCTATATTTGCTGAGTGAGAATGGCTATATTTGCTGAGTGAGAATTGCTATATTGCAGAGTAAGATTTACTATATCTACCGAGTAAGATTTGCTATATTTGCTGAGTAAGAATGGTTATAATTGCCGAGTGAGAATTGCTATATTGCTAAGTGAGATTTGCTATGCTTGCCGAGTAAGATTTGCCATATTTGCCGAGTGAGAATTGCTATATTTGCTGAGTGAGATTTGCTATATTTGTCGAGTGAGAACTGCTATATTGCCGAGTGTGACTTGCAATTTATGGATAAAGCAATCGGACGGAGTTTATATACAAGCATTTTGTTAATTTCCGTTCTAGATTAATTATGATGCCAAACACTCACCCTTGCTGTGGTTTTCAATTTAGTAACCAGTGACAGGGAAGAGGTCGGAGCCCTGGAGGTGCGCCAAGCGGAGGATTGATGCCAAGGAACCGAGTGATTTTAAAATAGATTGTGTAATATGTATTTTGAGTTTTCTGTGTGAGGCTACATAAATGTGTTAACTAATTTCGAATCGGTATGCCGACTGATGTGAATATAAATTCTTGATGCTATGTGGTCGGTGTTGATTTGTATGAGTAGAAGTATAGTGGTGGGTCATGTATGAATTGTTTGCTGTAGTTGATTACCGGGCGAATCTTGCCCGAGCGGATTCAGTCTTGTCCGAGCGAAGGCTGGGAGAATTGATCCTGTGCCTATTTCGCTCAAGTGAGTATCCCTCGTCCTCTTACGAGTGAAGATTAGAATGCTTCCGGGTGAAGATGAGAATGTTTCCTAGTGAAGATTAGAGTGCTTCCGAGTGAAGATTAGGATGTTTCCAAGTGAGGTATGGCCGAGAGAACCTCTTCCGAGTGAAGTAAGGTTAGGGTGTTTTCCGAGTGATACATGACTGGGAGACCCTTTTTTTGAGTGAAGGTTAAGAGGTTCCCGAGTGAGAGATGACCGAGTGGACCCATTTCTGAGTGAAACCTCGACCTGTTAATTTTCCTTGCATGTCTCATTGTTCACTCAGGTTTGAAATGTAGGATTCGCTCAAGCGAGTCGGAACTCGCCTAAGCGACTTACTCGGCTTTCGCCTAAGCGAATCAGGGTCTCGCTCAGGCGAATGACTCCTGTCTTTGTTTTTTTCCGTTTATCTAATTAATTCAATTTTATTATTTGATTTATTTCCTATCGGTTAGTATTTTGAGTCAGTTTAAGAAGAATTAATGTGGTTTTGCATTCGGATTTAATTAACTATCAGTAAACACGAAAAATCTATTGTGAAAAATAATTAAATGGTTGTAATTAAATGCTAAATTGACGCGGGTTGTCACACGTACGCTTGGATTTAATTGATCATGATATGCTAATGGTGGTGTTAGTTTAGGATAACTAATGTAAACGTGTAAGCATAATAACGGGAATGGTAAGAAATGAAAGGAGGTGGAAAGTAAGTAATAATGACTGATAATTATAACTAGGAATGTAGCTATGTCATACCTATCCTAGCCTCATTGTTCATTTCTATATTAATGCTTAATTCTAGTAACTCACCCCCTCTTGTTGTGGTTTTAGTAACTGTTGGCTGGTTATGGATGCACACCATGGAAGCGCTAAATGAGGCCAGGCGAAGAGGAAGTTAATGTAATAAGGGTTATATATGCGTTTGTATATATTTATTTATTGATTCTGTGGGAATATGTAACTACATTACTCTATGGTTGTGGTGTGTAACTCAAATTAATGTGTATAGAGGTGATAGTACAAAGTAGCATAAAGCTACTTGAGTATTTAATTAATTGTGTGTGCGTGATCCTGATGTTTGTGCATGAGTAGATGTAAGGCATGGAACCATTGTGTGAGTGCATGAGATTGGCAGGTATTGCAGTGTGTGTATATAATTTATTAATACTTTAGTGTTTAATACCGGACTGTGTGATTATGAATTGATGCATGGCTATTGATGGTGTTATGAGTAGGATAATGATAATCATATGATGCTAATGATTGGTGTGTTGATTAGGCTTTAATGAATAAGTTATATGTATGAATTATCTGAATATTGGCACGGAGCCAATATGGAATGATTGATCATTGATATAGGTGGGTGTTGATGTGTGTATGATTGGTATATGGTGTGTGATGTAATTAGGAGAGGTATTGCTGAATTGATTGATTTTAGGAATTATGCATATAGTGGGTTTTATGAATTTAAGGAACTGAATCAGTGATTTAGAGATCCAGTGGGTTTCGGGACCCCCGGAAGGCATCAATAGGACCCCTAGAACATTTAGAAACTGTGCATATAGGCCTTATTTGGTGTCCATTTAGGTGGTTTGGTGCAAGGGTTTTGCACTTAAATGGTATAAACTGTATTTTGTGTATAACTTACACATATGTTGGAATTTTGGCAAGTGGATGGCGCCAACAGTTCCAGATTGGGGAAAACATATGGCCCGTGAAGTTTCGTTGCAATCGGACCTAAAACGGACCATTTGGGTAGGTTAGAAGTTGGCTAGTTGGCCTAAATTATGCATCAGCAGCAGGTGCTGCTACTGTCATGCTCACGCTACGCGTGGGGCTGACGTATAGTGTGAGGTACACAGCTTGTGTTGACGCTACGTGTAGGGCTGACGCGCAGCATCAGGCCCTCTGTTTCAAGTTTTTAGTTTCTTCTTCCTTTAAATGGTGTCGGGGTTTAAATTATTAAATATATTTTATATTTTAGTATTTTAAATGAAAATAGTCATTTTCTTAAATTAGTGTTAATTAAACTATTTAATCGTGAAAAATTTATTGCAAAAATTATAAAACCGGGTAAAAATAAATATAAAATAACGAAGGACGTCACAACAATTCAACATGGATCAATACATCCCAACCGAACCTTCTCAACATGAAGACATGCATGCTATTACATTCTTAGGGAAAGTTAAAGACAATTGGCAAATCATACTAAGACCGTTGATGGATTTATGGAACAATCTCAATATACATGTATAGGCTAGCCAATCATTATTTAGCGAGTTGTCTGTCAACCATGAATATTTTAAGTGGTACATGAATTGTACTAGAAGGTGAATAACTAAACAAGGGGTTGCTAGGGGTTATTCGATAAAAATATGATTTTTGAGTAAATTTTGAAGTTTGATTTTTTATACATGTTCGGTAAAAATTGATTTACCCTTTTATTACTTTTATTACTTATGCATTCACATTTGACGACATTAGGAGGAAGAATGAATATATCTTAATGTCAATAAACAAAGAGGACAAGATCATTAAAGCATGTGTTCATGCTTCTTTTCCAATCGAACATGCACCCTTATTGAGTATGTTCACTTGGATATGTTGGGGACTCTGATAGAGCATGTTAGGTTACAATGTTAAAGACAATGTGAGGAGGACACACAATTCACTATACTAGGCATGCCTCTTAGACAACAAGGGCATTATTTTGTTCATTCTCAATAGACCTCATTCTCTCCATGACCAACTTATCACTTTTCATCACAAGGAACGCAATAGCAACCTATGTTCTCATATGTTGTTCCACCCTACTATTCAAATGTACATAGTGGACAACATTTTAGTAGGCCCTCTGGAGCCGCATACATTCTTGAATCACTGACATTGACGCCTTTACCTTACATCCAACAACTGATGAGTCCAACAACACCTTCTCACCAAAATTGCGGAACTGAGATAGGTAGTTTGTCTAGTTTAGGTTTTTAAATGTTTGGTACCTTTGAGGAAAATGTGCCAGGGTTTGATCTAAACGCAACTGCTTCAATTGCTGCTAACACCCTTCAGTAAGAATTAGAAGCAGTGAATGAGACCCAGGTGGAAGAAGATGTTGACTATGTTAGGCGTAACCCACCAAAGGGAAATTGTGGTATACCAAGGCCTTTTTTCTTGTCCTCTGATCAGCACCCAAGACATCCCTAGTATGCCATTATTTTGTGATTGTATAATTGTTGTTATTTTTGCCAATTTTATCGTTAAACAATTTATGGAATATTGTACTTGTCATTTTTTCATTGTATTTATCATGAACTTTATTTAAGGTACACATAATTAGAAGTGTACTTAGAACAATGTTGCATAATTTGAAACAACATATAATTTGTAAAACATAATAAAAATAACTTAAAACAAGAACAACATATCAATGGTCACCATCATTACCCCCAAACCCACCCTCAATTGTTGTTGGACAATTTGAGCTATTGTGGCATGGTTGTCGATAAAGACCACATCTTTGACTAGGTTGGGATTCAACCCAATCTATCTTGTTCCTTATTCTTGTTGACTTTGGTCATCCCTTGGAATGCAATATTTCTTTGTCTGGAACAAGAATCCAAGATTAGTTAATGGGTGGGATAAAAACATCATCGCTAATTGGATACCATTGACCCACATAAGCACTGGCAATGTACTTCAAGGAGTATATTGGGTCAACATACTCAAAAAATTTTACATTAACAACATTACAGGTAGCAATAACATGCTTGCACAGACACTTGAAAGCCTAGAACCGTCCACATTGGCATCACTGCTCATTAAGGTTTATTGCTTAGACAAAACCATTACTCTATAAGCTTGGTTGAGATATCTCCTCAACCTCAAATCTGGTTGAAGTAGCATCATATCTACGCACATCAATTGAACACGCTTGTACTCGATACATAGCTAGCTTCTCAAGAACACTAGAGGAGTATCTCTGGCCCTTGCTCATTTTAGCAATAACTTGTTCACCAAGCTTCACAAAATACTCCAAGCGATGTTCTTCACTAATGTCGTAATTGGAAAATTCTAAACACCCTTTAAAACTTTATTCACAGCTTCAGACAAGTTGGTTGGTATATGGCCAAATCTATTACCACATTCGTTATAGGCCAATGACCATTTTCCTTTTGGGATATCGTCAACTCATTAAGCAATTTCAAGGCTCAGTTTATGAAATTTCTGAAAATTTTAATCAAATGAATGCTTTCTAGGATTGTATCCTACACAAATAATAATTGTTGGGTTAGGTAAACTATAAACAAAATCATATTGCAAAACAAATCACATTAGTAAAGGAATTACCTAATTTAAAGAGATCCTTTTTATACTTTTGGTTCTTGAACTTGAGGTTGAAGTTCCTAGTGATATGATATTTGCAATATTTATAATGATCCATGGGTGCGGTCCACCTAATTCAAGGTCAGGGATCGCACTTAAAATGCTTATGTGGTGATATGAAATTATGCATACCCCACTCTTTTGAGTAACATGCAATCTTAAACAGTTTAAGAACCAACTTCAATTGCACAACATTTCACCTTTAACAATTACGAATGCCATTGGCAACACTAAATAATTGTCATCTTCTATGGTGGTAATCAATAACGTAGCCTTATATTTCCCATACAAATGAGTACCATCCACTTGGATGACAAATTTATAATAGTTAAACGCATCACAACAATGTTTGAAAGTCTAGAAGACACATCAAAATTTATGAAACGTAGGCGTAACCTTATATATATATACAACATGTGCATCAAATCAATAACAACCTTTTTCATACGACTCAACCAATATGGTAAAAAGGTGTAAGACTACTCTTAATCCCTAAACACTTTAACAATGGGTTTTTGTTTGGCTTTCTATGCCTTTTGGTAAGAAACATTAAAACCAAAAACACCTTTAACTTTCTTGAATTAAGGTGATCGACACTGATGGTTCCCGTTTCACTATGCTCAGAAATAATATCCATTAATAAAGCTTGATAAAATGAGAAGTTATAAAAAAAATTCAACACTACCTAGTATGACTGAACAAATTAGATTCAAGTACAGTCTTTTGTGGTCTTGCGAAAGAGCCCACGTTCATATAAATATGTGGGCCACCATATTGGGTAATAACCCAATTGTTTAATTTTTAATAAAATTATCCACACGCACCAGCCATATACACTATTTTGGTTAGGACATTTCATAACCAACTTTGTTAGTTTGGATTCCACAGTTATATACATTTCGTGTAACTTTATTGAGTACTATTTTAGTGCATTCTTCACTTCACTTTTTGTTTTAAGCGTTAGCCCTACAAATAACTCATTATCGCTCTTCCAGTCATCTACTTCCTTAACATTGTCTTCTTGATTTGGATGCCTTCAATTTACCCTTTGAAAATGGGTTGTGTTGTTCTAGTAAAGAGCTTCAATAATACCTATCACATAAGAATAACAATTTACTTTTCTAAACAATAATCTTAATATTTATAAATAACTAAATTTTATTTAAATTGTTCCTGATCTGACCGGTGTACGGGGTTAAGACTATTGCCTCCTAAACCGGTGTTGAATGTCCTCTCTCTCTCTCTCTCTTTATCTATTTTACACTGTCTCAGTGGGAGTACAGTATTGTAAACTTGGGTTCAGTGGGAACACCAAGCCCTTCGTGCTTAAGGTAGAAATGAGTTAATTCCAGCCGTTGTCCACTTTGACCACACCAGAGGTGTACCTGCAAAAGGGACTTCGATGCTTAAGTCAGTACGGTTGAAACGAAAAAAATTGTATTACGGAGAGTCTTAAGATAAAAGGGTAAGTAGTTCAACTGCTTTTCAACGTGTTTATGGCTTAATGAATGAGTTCTTTATATAGTTTTCCCCTTAATTGCAAGTGGTGATTTGACTTGTGTTAGGGGGCAGAGTCTGCAGCTTTTGGTAGTCACAGGTTGCCTACTTGCAGCTTTTGACTAAGGTCATCATCATTTATTCCGCACTGAAGGATCTTGATATCGGCAAGGTCAGTCTGGTTCTGTCTTTGATTTTACAAGCACTTGTACTTTTTGGTATTTTAATAATGACTGATATAGCTAGTTTTATGGGGCCGGTATTCACACCGGATCAGTTACCAATTGGGTTCATGACTTGTTGAAGAGGATCAGAAAGAGTTTCACTTGATGACCCTTCAACATTTAACTCCCCAAGGATATCAACATCATCGTCACTATCTTCTAAATCTTCCATCAACATCAAGTCATTCGCACATGAATAACTACTGTCTACTTCAGTGGGTAGATTGTAATTTGAATCCTCACTCGACAAGTAACTCATCTTGCAAAAAAATATGATTTAGGGTTTGTGGTAGGTTTGAGATTTAAGGTTTAGGGAACGTATTTTTATGTTAAAATCTTAATTTTAAGAAAGACGTAAACTCTCTCCAAGTAATTTTGCATTTTTATTTCATATAAGATATGTGGTGTATACATATATAAGGGGATACTCAAAAGTGGGGAAAAAACATAAGTTGTATTTGAAGGAAACGACATTAGGAATGAAGTCGTTGAGCATTAAAACGACATAGGAGTGTTATACAGGCTTGATGCGACTTTGTCACGTGTCACGGCCAGGGAGAGTTGTGCCCTACAAAAATGACATTATTGTTGTCCGTAATTAATGTGACAAATTTCTTGTCATCTCCAAGATAGAGAACATTAACACGTGTCAACCCCTAGGAGAGTAATCCTCCAAAACAACATTAAAGTTGTAACATCCCTATGTTTTATATTCATGAGTTTGGATATTTAATAAAGTAAGATAATTATAAGATGTAAAAATTAAAATAAAAAGGGAAATTTTTATTTGGGACCTGACGCGTAGCGTCAGTGGGACGCGTAGCGTCAGGGTAAAATTTGACGAGTAGCGTTAGTGGACGCGTAGCGTCCATATAAAAATTTAGACTTGACGCGTAGCGTTAGGGGGACGCGTAGCGTCAGTGTCGCGGGCAGAATAAAGACCCAAGATGACAGCCTGCAGAACAGAAGTTAAAAACATAAGTTTTGGGGTTCTTCTTCTTCTCTCTTTTCCCTGCGACAATTAAAGGCCAACAAGAGGTTGGAATCCGAAATTAATTGCGGATTAGAGGTAAGAAACTGAAGATTAACGCATGGGATCTTTCAATTTTGAATTCCATGGAGAATTTCTATCTTTATCCATTTTTGGGGAAAACAAGGGAACTTTGAATTTTAAGATTCTAAACCGATTAAAAGTTTCCTTATGATGTTCAAAAGAAGGATTGAGTGACGAATTTGAATTCCGCTTTATATAGGTTGCGAAAGAGCCGTTGAAAGATTAGCGGAAAAAGGGGTTTCTCGGAGAACTTGTGGTTTCAGTTGTGGTAAGCTTCTAAAGCTTTAGAAAGTAATTTCTGAGCATATTCTTGAGTTGGATTAAGGTTTGAACGGTTAAAACCTTAAACCTTTTTGTAATTTTATCTTTTAGTGGTTACGGCGCATTGATCTTGGTAATTGAGTTTAGAGCGTCGACAGTGAGGTAAGGGGAGTATTATAGTATATATTTGATTACAGATTTGTGATAATTATGTTGGAAAAATTAAATCTGTGAAAGTATGAGATTGATATATATATATATATATATATATATATAGGAGAATATGTGATTAGATTATGTATGTGGTTATACGTTGTATTTAACAATTATAGAAAATAGAATGGTAATGAATGAGAGGTGAATTGTGAATAAGATGGAAAATAATGTATAAAGTATGCTTAGAATGTGCATGATGGAGAGTGATGAAATATTGAATTATCGTGATATAGAAGATATAAAGTTATGTTCGATTATGTGAATATTACGAATGTAAAGTATGATTATGATACTTAAAGATTATGGCTTTTATGCCGAGATGTGGCTTTTATGCCGAGAGATATGGCTTTTATGCTGAGATGTGGCTTTTATGCCGAGAGATGTGGCTTTTATGCCGAGATATGGCTTTTATGTCGAGAAATGTGGTATTTATGTTGAGATGTGGCTCTTATGCTGAGATGCGATTCTTATGTTGTGAGTTGGCTTGTATGCCAAAATCATTTAATGATTGTATAATTTATATTCATGATTTAAAATGAATAATGTGTATATGATGAGATATATTGTTAGATGCTATATATGCATGATATGTATTGTGGACAGCCATTCGGTATAGATTACCCCTCACTTTTGGCTCCCGTGGTCCATGTAGAGGCCCAGTTGAGCTACCCAGTGATCCAAGAAGAGATCCAGTGGTTGAGGTGGGGAGACGGTTTATGATACCGGGCTCGGTGAACCAGGATGTGTTCACGGGATGTCGGTGGACTCCCAGCTGGTGGCTGATTCGTTAGTATCCGGATACTAGGTGTCTGATGTATATGAGAGTCGGTTGTGAATTATACTCCTTGACTGATATGCAGATTATTGCATTGATATGATAATGATATGATTGAAATAATGAATTGAGAAATGAATTGATTAAGTATGGGTGTTTAAAATTAATTTATCTCAATGTTGCGAGATATTTGTTATGATGTGAACATAATGAATTTATGATGATTATGATGGATTATGATATGTTGGGTTCATATGAGAAGAGTTTAGTGGATCAATAACTCAGGCAGGAGAATGAGATTCTCCAGGTGATATCAACTCTGATTATGTAGTTGTATCATTCTTGTGATATGTACTCACCCTTACTTTATGTTCACAGTGAATAAACCCAAGGATGTTGCGGATGCTGCGGAAACCAGTACAAAGTGAGCAAGGAGTAATGCCAGAGGAGTTTGGAATGTATATCTTGTATATATTTATATGTGAATATATTATCTCGTAGATTTATAGGAGTATGTGTTGTTGTTACTTGTTCGTGATGCCTAATGGCACTGAGCCGTCAGTAGATATATGTAGATATGTGTGTAAATCTGTGGGAGTATGAACTTATGCATAGTATAATATGTGTATGGTTTGGGTGATGTGATTATGTAATGGCATTGAGCCATTAGATATTATGCATCTGTGATGACCAGGTACTGTTGGATGACTATGGTTATGGCATAGAGCTATACTGTAGTAAATCATGCATTATAGGTAGGTTCTGTGGATATCTGTGTGCTGTAATAGTTATTTGAAATGATTGAATGTTGTATCGATGAATTGAATAGATTTAGAGATTTGAATTAGTAGACATCCCTATGACTTTGAGAAACGGGATAAGTGAATTTGAGTTTCAGTGAGTTTCAATACCTTTGCTAAGTATCAATAAGTCCATAAGAATATTTAAAAGTGGTATGCATTGGATTTGGATCATTTAAGAATCATTTAGGGTGTTTGGTGTAAGAGTGTTGCATATAAAGTGGTTAAGTTGTATTTCGTGCATAACCTGAGCATATGTTGAAATTTTGGTGAACGAACATTGCCAATAGTTTCAGAATGGGGAAAACATATGGACCATTAAGTTTTGTGGCAATTAGACCTGAAATGAGCTAATTGGATAAGTTAGTAATTGGTCAAAAGGCCTAAAATGTGTGACAGCATCAGGTGCTGTCACTGATAAGCCCACGCGTAGCGTCATCCTGGCGCTCAGCGTCAGGGCTACGAATGCATTCTCACGCCTAGCGTGGGACTGGCGCGTAGCGTCAGACCCCTGTTTCAGGTTTTGAGATTATTTTAACTTAAATGATTTTAAGGACTATAAATTATTTATTTTAAATTATAATTTGGGTAATTTTTATAAGATGCATTTTATTTTATTTTATTTTATTTTATTTGTGATGTAATTTAATTTTTAGAAACGTGAAAAATTTATTGTGAAAATCAATAAATTAAATAAAATAAATATTATTTGAAGAGGGATGTCACAATTGGTATCAGAGCAAGACTATTCAGGATTGTAAACCTTGTGGGTAGAAATGATAGAAAGTAGTGAGAATTGTTTGTGTATTTATTTGTATGGGTGGAAATGTATATATATAGAAGTGAATTTTCAGGAATCCTGGCATGGTGCTCACTGGTTATCCGTTAGCCGCACTCCCTGGTATTGAGGTATTGAATTTTTTGACTATGTTCAATTTGTTTGAGTAATAATGGTGTGTTATGTTAATTGTAGAATGGCTGGTACTTCTAATTCAACCCCTGAGGGTGACTTCTTAGAAAAGTTTTCTCAGCTGATGGGAAGGGCTGAATCTGGCCCAACCCTTGATAAATTTCTAAAGCGAAATCCCTCAGTGTATAAGGGTGGACGTGATTATGATGGAGCTTATATGTGGCTCAGAGAAATAGAACAAATGTTTGATTATTTTGAATGTACTGAGGAGCAAAAAGTGGTATTCTCTACTTATCAGTTGCGTGATGAAGCTAGGGTCTGGTGGACACATGCCAAACCTCAAATGATCAATGCTAATGAGGCCTTAAATTGGGTCAATTTTAAAAAGAGGTTTTTGGCAAAATACTTTCCTGATAATTATAAAACTAGAAAAGAGATGGAATTCTTACATCTTGAACAGGGAAGGATGTCTGTAGCTGAATATACAGCTAAATTTGATGAGTTATGTGACTTTTATTACCCTTTTTCCTTAGAAGGTACTGAAAGTAACAAAAGTGCTAAATATGAGTCTGGTTTGAGAATAGAGCTTTGTACTGCTATTGTACCTTTGGGGATTAGGGACTATGCTGAACTTGTTAATAAAGCACAGTTGACTGAAAATGTTCAGATACAGAGGGTTTCTTTTAGAAAAGATAAATCTCAGTTGAGAATTAAAGGAGTTGAATTTAAAAAGCAGAGATTTAGTCGAAGTGGATCTTCTTCTTCATCTTCTTCTCCAGTCAGAGGTCGAGGCAGTACTCGTCCTGATAATCGAGTTTGTTTTAAATGTGGCGGAGAAGGACATTTGGCTAGAAATTGTAAATTTGAATTGCCTATATGCTATCATTGTGGTCAGACTGGGCATTTTAGGCCCGATTGTCCTATGAGGCAACACAAGAATGTACAAGGGGGTAGGGGTTTTACTCCCGTAAATCAGGGTGGTAGGTTTCAGAGAGGTGGACGTAGTGGGGCTCGAGGAGGCCCAATCCGACAATCTGATACCACACAGTCTGCTAGTGCTCAGAATGTTATTACTGGGAGAGTGTTTGCTTTTGATGCTTCTGATGCTATTCATAATGATCAACTAGTGCATAGTAAGTGTTCTCTTTTTGGTAATCTTGTAGATGTGATATATGATTCTGGAGCTACTCATTCGTTTATTGCTGAAAGTTGTGCTAGAGATCTTGAATTACCTATGGTATTGATGAATAATGCTATAATTGTGTCTACACCGACTGGTTCTGAGGTTAAGACTATGACTATGTGTGAAGGAGTAAATTTATCTATTGAAGGTCGAACTTTTAATGCAAATTTAATCTGTATGCCTTTGAAAAATCTGGATATTATTCTGGGAATGGATTGGTTGTCTGCCAATCAGATTCTGGTGGATTGCTATCGTAAAATGGTGGTTTTTCCTGTTGAATCCACTCCTAATGATTTGGTATGTTAATATTTCTTTTTGTTATTGTTATTTTACAGGGATAGGTAAATTGATTCTTGCTGATATACCTATGGTAAGTGAATTTTCGGATGTGTTTCCGGAAGATATTCCTGGGTTACCTCCAAACCGGGAAATTGATTTTGTGATTGACTTAGTTTTGGGTGCCGAGCCAGTGTCACGTGCACCGTATCGTATGTCATCTATAGAGTTAACTGAGGTGAAAAAGCAAGTTGAGGAATTGTTAAGTAAAGGTTTTATTAGACCTAGTGCTTCTCCTTGGGGTGCTCCTGTACTATTGGTACGAAAGAAAGATGGGAGTATGAGAATGTGTATTGATTACCGTCAGTTAAATAAATTGACAGTTAAAAATAAATATCCTTTACCAAGGATTGATGATTTACTTGACCAGTTACGGGGCGCATGTATCTTTTCTAAGATTGACTTACGATCTGGATATCATCAGATTAGAGTAAAACCTGAGGATATTCTGAAAACCGCTTTTTGAACAAGATACGGTCATTATGAGTATATGGTGATGCCATTTGGAGTTACTAATGCTCCGGCGGTATTCATGAGTTATATGAATCGAATCTTTCATCCTTTCTTGGATCAGTTTGTAGTAGTGTTTATTGATGATATACTAGTATATTCAAGATCCGAGGATGAACATGTTCAGCATCTCCGTATTGTTTTACAGATTTTGTGAGAGAGACAGTTATATGCAAAATTGTCAAAATGTGAATTCTGGGTTAAAAGTATTCAGTTTTTGGGGCATGTAATTTCTAGTGATGGAGTTTCTGTTGATCCTTCCAAAACAATTGCAGTTATGAATTGGGAGAGGCCCAAATCTATTACTGAGATTCGAAGTTTTCTTGGTTTAGCTGGGTATTACCGACGTTTCATAGAAGGTTTCTCTCGTATTGCACTTCCTATGACCAAATTAACTAGGAAAGGATGTCCTTTTGTTTGGACTGATGAATGTGAACAAAGTTTTAATGAATTGAAAAAGAGATTGACTTCTGCCCCTGTGCTTGCTTTACCCGATGTGGCCAGAGAATTTGTTGTATATTGTGATGCCTCTAAATCTGGCTTGGGGGTGTGTTAATGCAAGAAGATAGAGTTATAGCCTATGCTTCTAGGCAGTTGAGACTTCATGAGCAGAATTATCCTACTCACGACCTAGAGTTAGCGGCGGTTGTATTTGTATTGAAAATTTGGAGACATTATCTTTATGGCTCCCGTTTTGTTGTGTTTAGTGATCATAAGAGTTTGAAGTACTTATTTGATCAAAAAGAATTGAACATGAGGCAGAGGCGATGGATGGAATATTTAAAAGATTATGATTTTGAATTAAAATACCATCCAGGCAAAGCGAATGTGGTTGCTGATGCTTTGAGCAGGAAATCTCTTCATATTGTATCTTTAATGATAGAAGAATATAAACTGCTAGAAAGTTTTCGTGATATGCACCTAGCTGTAGTGGTTTATTCTCCTAGTTGTATGCTAATTGGGATGCTAAAAATTACTAATGAGTTTTTAAAATCTTTGTCTGAATGTCAAGAGGATGATACTGATGTAAAACAGTTGATTGATGCCCAAGATCGGGGCAAGAATTTACCTTTGAATAGAGATTCTAATGGGCTGTGGCGGTTTAAAAATCGTATTATAGTGCCCTCCAAAGGTGAATTTCGAACACAGATTCTATCAGAGGCTCATAAGAGTTCATTAAGTATTCATCCAGGTGTGACGAAAATGTATCAAGACTTACGGCAACAATTTTGGTGGCCAGGGATGAAGAAAATGATAATTGAATATGTGGCATCTTGTATAGTGTGCTTAAAGTCTAAAGTGGAGCATCAGAAACCTTCAGGGTTAGCACAACCACTTGATATTCCGATATGGAAGTGGGATAGTATTTCTATGGACTTTGTATCGGGTTTGCCTCGTTCTCGTGCTGGATGTGATGCCATATGGGTTGTTGTTGATCGATTAACGAAGAATGCTCATTTTCTTGCTATTAATATGAGATGGTCTTTGGAAAAGCTTGCTAATATTTATGTGAAAGAAATTATAAAGTTGCATGGTATACCCTCCAGTATTGTGTCAGATCGTGATCCTCGTTTTACTTCTAAATTTTGGAGAAGTTTACAACGTGAGCTAGGCACTGAGTTGAAAATGAGCTCCGTATATCATCCTCAAACAGATGGACAATCTGAACGTACAATACAAACTCTGGAAGATTTACTTCGGGCATGTGTGATAGAACATGGAGGGAGTTGGGAGCAGTATTTACCTTTGATTGAATTTACTTATAACAATAGCTTCCATAGTAGTATTGGTATGGCTCCTTATGAGGCTTTATACGGTAGAAAATGCCAAACTCCTTTATGTTGGGCTGATGGTAGTGACGTTCTTGTATTGGGGCCTGAAATGGTTCAATCAATGACAGAACAGATTAAATTGATCAGAAATAAATTGAAAGTTGCTCAGGACCGTCAGAAAAGCTATTATGATGCTAAACATAGACCTCTGATATTTCAAGTTGATGATCAAGTATTTTTGAAAGTTTCACCTACGAAAGGTGTGGGTAGAGTTATTGGTAGTAAAAAGTTGAGTCCCAGGTATATTGGACCTTATCGTATTTTAGAGCGAATAGGCAATGTTGCCTATAGACTTGAGCTTCCTACAGTCTTGTCAAAGTTGCATGATGTTTTTCATGTCTCCCAGCTTCGAAAGTATATCCCTCGAGATGATATGGTGGTTCCAGATGACATTATTGAAATCAGAGAAGATGTGACGGTACCGGCTATTCCTCTTCGTATTGATGGTTATCAAACCAAACAATTGAGGAATAAGAATATTCCTTTAGTGAAAGTTTTATGGCAGAGTTTCAATGAAATTTCACACACGTGGGAATTAGAATCTAAGATACGACAACAATACCCGGATCTATTTACAGAGGTATGTTGATTTCGAGGACGAAATCTATTCTTAGGGGGGGGTGAGTGTAACATCCCTATGTTTTATATTCATGAGTTTGGATATTTAATAAAGTAAGATAATTATAAGATGTAAAAATTAAAATAAAAAGGGAAATTTTTATTTGGGACCTGACGCGTAGCGTCAGTGGGACGCGTAGCGTCAGGGTAAAATTTGACGAGTAGCGTTAGTGGACGCGTAGCGTCCATATAAAAATTTAGACTTGACGCGTAGCGTTAGGGGGACGCGTAGCGTCAGTGTCGCGGGCAGAATAAAGACCCAAGATGACAGCCTGCAGAACAGAAGTTAAAAACATAAGTTTTGGGGTTCTTCTTCTTCTCTCTTTTCCCTGCGACAATTAAAGGCCAACAAGAGGTTGGAATCCGAAATTAATTGCGGATTAGAGGTAAGAAACTTAAGATTAACGCATGGGATCTTTCAATTTTGAATTCCATGGAGAATTTCTATCTTTATCCATTTTTGGGGAAAACAAGGGAACTTTGAATTTTAAGATTCTAAACCGATTAAAAGTTTCCTTATGATGTTCAAAAGAAGGATTGAGTGACGAATTTGAATTCCGCTTTATATAGGTTGCGAAAGAGCCGTTGAAAGATTAGCGGAAAAAGGGGTTTCTCGGAGAACTTGTGGTTTCAGTTGTGGTAAGCTTCTAAAGCTTTAGAAAGTAATTTCTGAGCATATTCTTGAGTTGGATTAAGGTTTGAACGGTTAAAACCTTAAACCTTTTTGTAATTTTATCTTTTAGTGGTTGCGGCGCATTGATCTTGGTAATTGAGTTTAGAGCGTCGACAGTGAGGTAAGGGGAGTATTATAGTATATATTTGATTACAGATTTGTGATAATTATGTTGGAAAAATTAAATCTGTGAAAGTATGAGATTGATATATATATATATATATATATAGGAGAATATGTGATTAGATTATGTATGTGGTTATACGTTGTATTTAACAATTATGGAAAATAGAATGGTAATGAATGAGAGGTGAATTGTGAATAAGATGGAAAATAATGTATAAAGTATGCTTAGAATGTGCATGATGGAGAGTAATGAATTATTGAATTATCGTGATATAGAAGATATAAAGTTATGTTCGATTATGTGAATATTACGAATGTAAAGTATGATTATGATATTTAAAGATTATGGCTTTTATGCCGAGATGTGGCTTTTATGCCGAGAGATATGGCTTTTATGCTGAGATGTGGCTTTTATGCCGAGAGATGTGGCTTTTATGCCGAGATATGGCTTTTATGCCGAGAAATGTGGTATTTATGTTGAGATGTGGCTCTTATGTTGAGATGCGATTCTTATGTTGTGAGTTGGCTTGTATGCCAAAATCATTTAATGATTGTATAATTTATATTCATGATTTAAAATGAATAATGTGTATATGATGAGATATATTGTTAGATGCTATATATGCATGATATGTATTGTGGACAGCCATTCGGTATAGATTACCCCTCGCTTTTGGCTCCCGTGGTCCATGTAGAGGCCCAGTTGAGCTACCCAGTGATCCAGGAAGAGATCCAGTGGTTGAGGTGGGGAGACGGTTTATGATACCGGGCTCGGTGAACCAGGATGTGTTCACGGGATGTCGGTGGACTCCCAGCTGGTGGCTGATTCGTTAGTATCCGGATACTAGGTGTCTGATGTATATGAGAGTCGGTTGTGAATTATACTCCTTGACTGATATGCAGATTATTGCATTGATATGATAATGATATGATTGAAATAATGAATTGTGAAATGAATTGATTAAGTATGGGTGTTTAAAATTAATTTATCTCAATGTTGCGAGATATTTGTTATGATGTGAACATAATGAATTTATGATGATTATGATGGATTATGATATGTTGGGTTCATATGAGAAAAGTTTAGTGGATCAATAACTCAGGCAGGAGAATGAGATTCTCCAGGTGATATCAACTCTGATTATGTAGTTGTATCATTCTTGTGATATGTACTCACCCTTACTTTATGTTCACAGTGAATAAACCCAAGGATGTTGCGGATGCTGCGGAAACCAGTACAAAGTGAGCAAGGAGTAATGCCAGAGGAGTTTGGAATGTATATCTTGTATATATTTATATGTGAATATATTATCTCGTAGATTTGTAGGAGTATGTGTTGTTGTTACTTGTTCGTGATGCCTAATGGCACTGAGCCGTCAGTAGATATATGTAGATATGTGTGTAAATCTGTGGGAGTGTGAACTTATGCATAGTATAATATGTGTATGGTTTGGGTGATGTGATTATGTAATGGCATTGAGCCATTAGATATTATGCATCTGTGATGACCAGGTACTGTTGGATGACTATGGTTATGGCATAGAGCTATACTGTAGTAAATCATGCATTATAGGTAGGTTCTGTGGATGTCTTTGTGCTGTAATAGTTATTTGAAATGATTGAATGTTGTATCGATGAATTGAATAGATTTAGAGATTTGAATTAGTAGACATCCCTATGACTTTGAGAAACGGGATAAGTGAATTTGAGTTTCAGTGAGTTTCAATACCTTTGCTAAGTATCAATAAGTCCATAAGAATATTTAAAAGTGGTATGCATTGGATTTGGATCATTTAAGAATCATTTAGGGTGTTTGGTGTAAGAGTGTTGCATATAAAGTGGTTAAGTTGTATTTCGTGCATAACCTGAGCATATGTTGAAATTTTGGTGAACGAACATTGCCAATAGTTTCAGAATGGGGAAAACATATGGACCATTAAGTTTTGTGGCAATTAGACCTGAAATGAGCTAATTGGATAAGTTAGTAATTGGTCAAAAGGCCTAAAATGTGTGACAGCATCAGGTGCTGTCACTGATAAGCCCACGCGTAGCGTCATCCTGGCGCTCAGCGTCAGGGCTACGAATGCATTCTCACGCCTAGCGTGGGACTGGCGCGTAGCGTCAGACCCCTGTTTCAGGTTTTGAGATTATTTTAACTTAAATGATTTTGAGGACTATAAATTATTTATTTTAAATTATAATTTGGGTAATTTTTATAAGATGCATTTTATTTTATTTTATTTTATTTTATTTTATTTTATTTTTTTGTGATGTAATTTAATTTTTAGAAACGTGAAAAATTTATTGTGAAAATCAATAAATTAAATAAAATAAATATTATTTGAAGAGGGATGTCACAAAAGTCGCCCCTTAACCATGCGACACTAAAAAAACAAACTCCCAAATGTAAAATCTTTAGAAACAACCCCCTGCATGTAAAAAGTTTCGAAATCTACACCATGGGTGTAAAAAAGCCCTAAAACCTTAATTTTAGGGCATACAGGCCTTCTTTAACCTCTTCATCGTCATTCTTCTTCATATCTTTTATCTCTTCTTCATCCTCTTCACTTGACTCAACCTCTGAAGATGAGTTGTACATAGCACCATTCACCACAAGACATATACCCTTATAAGAAGCCAAGCCTTAATCCTTCTCCTCCTCATCCATCTTAGCGTCCAGGGGTGTCTCCTTCACAACCGTGCCTAACGGGAACATGTCCCTGGTTCTTTAAGATTTTTTTATTGTTACATTCACATCGGTCAACCTCCTCTCCAAAGAGGTTCCTTTGAAACCTTAAAAGACATAATAAAAACATGCCTTTTAGATCATTTATAATTGTTTTTTAAATTGCATATTGTGATAATAAAGTTAAATTTGTACAACCCTAGTTCACTTTTTAAAATTTTTGTAAATTAAAAAAGTAACTTCTAAAAAATTACATAGAAAGCTATGTCATAATTTTTGTTTTTAAAACTAAATTAATTCAAATAAATCTCCACTTTATAATTTTTGTTTTTAAAACTAAATTAATTCAAATAAATCTTCATTTTAATTTTAAAGATTATTCGATCTTGATATTTCTCCCTAACTTTATAAAATATATTTATATTTTTTTTATCATTACAAGTATTTTTCAAGGAGAACAATGTTATTCAACCTCATAACATGAATTTTTTTCATTCAAAAGACTCAAACTTAAATTTTTTTAAAAGAAAAATAAAAAATGTACTACTTGAAGAAATCATGGGTTTATAATACATTCATTTTTAACTCTTTTTTATTATGTAATTACATTGAAATATTAAAAAATAAAAATAAAAAAATAAAAAAATAAAAATAAAAACTAATTAAATTTCCGGAAAAAAATAGTAATTTTTTAAAAAAATATTCAAGCATTACCCTTACTTCATAAATATCAAGAAGTAAAGTGAAGATTGTCAAATTAATTCCGAATCCAATAAATAATAAACTCGTCTACGACGAAGGGAAGTTTGATTGGGAAAGGCCTTTTCTTCTTCTATTGACTTGGAGAACGCGGATACAGTGATCCATTTGGATTTCCTTTATATTTTATAATTATTATTTATTATTATGTTTATGTTTATGTTTATGTTTATGTTTATAATAAAAAACAAGCCACTGAGAAGGAGAGAACACCAAACTCTGAGCATCAAGGTACTCGACGATAAGGACCATTGCCGGAAGCGAAAGAAGAGAAAAAAAAACGAAAAATCAAAACTCTGCGGAATAGAAATGAAAGCAAAAACGGTGAAAGGAAATTTGAGCTTACGGACGAACAAGCTCGGCTTCCCTTACGTCTTTCTCATTTGCATCTTCTTCTTCTTTGCTGGATTCTTTGCTTCTACTCTCTTCTCTCACTCTCAGGTCTTCCTTCTAAATCCTAATCGTGTAAATCCAGATTTTAACCAAAATTTTCTATTATTTTCTTTTGCTGGAAACTATAGAAGTGATTGATCGTGACAATTCGTAGGAAGAAGGGCACGGCCTGAGACCGAGACCGAGGTTGCTTGAATCGACGAAGGAGGGGAAATATAATTTGATGCCTTCGGGAGAGACTGGTGATGATTCCACTACATCGATTCCTTTCCAGGTTTGTGTGCTTTTCTTTCTTCGAGCGCTCTGAAAATGTTGTTGTGAATTATGCTAGCTTAGTTGGATTCGGAATTTCGTCGGTTGCGGTTATCGCGGCATTTTTTAAAAATTGATAAACTGACAGTTTGGATTTATGTTTCGAAATAGTGCAATATTTTGCTGATTTAGAATAATTTTAGTTAATATTTAGTATTGCCAGCCTAGTTGAAATTAGACTTTCACCAGCTCAGATGATAGTAGTTTTTTATGTGTGATTCCTTCTTTTTGTATTATGCTTAAATTATTTTAATGTTTATCATTAGTCTGTAAAATTGATGTTAATTTTAATTATTATAGGGAGGACAAACCTATGATCTGTTATTTGAATTTGACTGACGATGAGTGTTGAGTGCTGATGTGTTATATATGTATAGTTTACGTTTCTAGTTGAAGTTTGATTGAGTATAATATGGGATGATAATCTTGGTTGTATTCATAAGGAAATAATTCTTGTGCGTTGAATCTCAAATCAAAATATCTTGTGGGTGTGCTGTGTAGGTTTTGAGCTGGAAACCTCGAGCCTTGTATTTTCCTAATTTTGCAACTGCGGAACAATGTGAAAGCATAATTGATGTGGCAAAGGTTGGCCTCAAACCATCATCCTTGGCGTTACGCAAGGGGGAAACAGAGGAGAATACCAAGGGAATCAGAACAAGGTAGGGTCTGTGTGTACAATACTTATCATAAACAATGGTTGACTGTATTTCTTATCACAAACTGGAAGTCTAGAATCTTGCTTAAGTGAGAAGTTACTAGAAACAATTTGTGATTGGAATTACTAAGATGGAAAACTTGTATAAAATGTGTAATATCATTATAGGCTAACCAAGTTGAAAGATTATTGGCCTTTCCAAAATTTATGATATATTCTGATCGTGGTCATGGTGAACTACTGAACCTGACTCTGATTTTCAGTATCTCAGAAATTAAGTTGCACTCAATTTGATTCCCTAATACTGGCTCATTTATTTCTTGTATATCTAACATTCCTTGTAACTGACCTGGACCAAGAATTATCAATATATTAACTCAAGATATTTAATTACTTATGTACAATGAAGTGTAATATTCGATGAATGATTTGACCTGTGAAAAAAAAGGGTAATATTGGTTATGATGGCCTAGTATGGACATTATGTTTCTTAATTTCACCTGAATGTTGTATTTTCTTTCTTATGTACTCAGCTCTGGCATGTTTTTAAGTGCTTCTGAGGATAAAACAGGGACTTTAGATGTCATTGAGGAGAAAATTGCGAGAGCGACAATGATTCCTAGAACTCATGGAGAGGTAACATACTGAGAATTTTTGGAAAACCTTGTCGACCTGATTTATTAAGAATTTATTATATTAGTTTGTTGTTAGGATTTCTAACTATGATAAAAGCTTGTAGAATACTGTTTTTTCTTTTTGTAGCAATACTACCATCATGTTTACTACTTTTGCAATGTAAATGCACTTATTCTAGGGGAAGTGAAAAGATCTTATGCATGGAGGAAAAGGTCCTGTAATAGGGGCAGGCTAGTACCCATGCATGGCCTTAAACATCAATTGCCATGACTAGGAATATCCATCTATTGGTGGAGAGAGATGGTGCCATTTCTGTGATGCAATAAAATTTACTACATGAGTGAGGGTGGGGTAATTGAAAATCAGCAAATCACTATGTAAATTTGTAACATTTGGAATGGTAAATTTGTTAGTGGATGGTCAAGTTTTAGTGAACATGGTATTTAGTGTCAATGTGGTTTGTCTGATTTTTCACATTTTATGCATACAGATCTTCAGTGGTTCACTTATCAACCCTGTGTTCCCACTTACATGATATTCTACCTTCTTTGCTTTGTATGATCCAGCTGACTAATAGTCCTCTCTCCTCATGTTATTGGTGAATCTGGACTGAGTTTTGTAGGTTGTATCCCATGAAGAGAAGATAATATTACATACTAAGATTTTCAGATTTTTTAATGCCTTTTTTCCAGTAGACAAGTGCAATCTATACTTCTGTGTAGGCTATAAGTAGTGTTTAGAGTTGTTGTCTTCATGGTTAATTAACTGTTATCATATATTTTAAAGCAAAAGATAGGGAAAAGAAATGTAATCACATTTGATACCAATATTTTATAGGGATTAACAGTTCAATTTATTATGTTCCCTCACGAGCTTTCTGTTTACATAACAGAGGTGCTTTATGATTTTGTTGAATTTGTAAACCTCTCTCATTTTCAGGGTGATTTTAAATTGTCTGAGGAATGACCATGTTTCAGGCATTTAATATCCTACGCTATGAGGTCAATCAAAGATATAATTCTCACTATGATGCATTCAATCCTGCTGAATACGGCCCACAAAAGAGCCAAAGGGTACGTCTAAATCAAAATACATGTTCCTGATATGTGTGCCATTTTAACGATAAAATTTGTTAGTTGTAGAGAAGATGGAGTGATCATGTCTATTGCCTAGTATGTAGAGCTTGTCATATTACAAAATTGATGTTCACCTAAGGGCTGTGGTGCACAAGGGCTATTTGGTGGGGGTCTGGGTGAAAATGAAATAGAATAGATGCTACTGGTGAGTGAAGGAGAGGATTTTTTTTAATAAGGGCCTGGGCATTTGTTTACGAATTAAAAATGAAAAATTTTCATTTTAATTTTTCATAATGTAGCCCTCTCTAATTTCCAATGTTATCACAACTTACTTTCCAATAAAAAATTTCTTCTTTTGTTTCTTTTTCAGTATCCTAAAGCTCTTAATTACACCTTTTCATTATTACTCAAAATGAAGAATTCTGTTCCAAATAATTTAAATTTGGATCATTAATATAAATTATATTTAGGGTTTTTATAGGAGGGAGAAAATGGTGTTATCCTGGGTCTAATAAAAGTTTATATGGATCCAGTTAAAAACATGACATTATGAAGTGTATTTTTACCCTGACTTATTTTTAGCTTCTCATCCCCTTTTAAGGAGAAATTGGACAGACAATTTTTTTAAAAATTACTTGTTTTAAATAGGAACTAGTTTTTTATTTTAAAAAAATTAATAAGAAGCTTTTAATCAATCAACAACTATTGAGATTGGCTCTCAGGTTTCCTTATTGTTTGGTAATTTCTTTTAACATCTTTTTTTGTTCTTTTTTTTTTTTAATGTTTTAATTACTAAATATATTTTTTTATATCCCCTCTCTCAAAACACCTTCCATTACCACCAAACAGGTTGGCAGGGGGTTGTTTTATTTTAGCCTGTGATCTCAGGTTCAAATCCCAGGGAATGCAGTACTATTAAATCTTGGTAGAGAGAGTTTTGTCATCCATAGTGGTCCTGTCAGTTTGAGCCCGAATATGGTATATCAAACAAAAAACAAAACTCCTTCCATTCAAGCTTATGTATGAAGTGAAGGAACATTTACAATCTCAAAAGATTGACAACCAATAGTTTTTAACTAGGGCCCTTAAATGCGGCACTTAAAAGAAGGAAATTAATGGCAATTATTGTCACTAAATGACCATTTTTTTCCTTTTTGGTACAATAGTGATGAAGAGGTTTGAACCTAATGTAATGATGTCATGTAAGCTATTCAAACTCCTTGCTACTAGCCAAATCCTTGTGGCTTACTAATTGACTAATTCGATGTGGGGAATATCAAATGACAAATTTGATGTTGCGAACAAATGGTAAAATGGGAGACCAATGTGATATTTTAACTTCAAAGGACCAAAATAACATTTCCGCTTTTTTAGGTAGGTGGTCTTATAGCATGTTTGGTTTTGCTTAGTTATTGTACAAAAATAACTTCTCAAGTCTCAACCAAAGCACTTTCAATAGCATTTCGATCATTAGCAGTTTTAAACAGGACATAGCTTCAAACAGATTTAACGAGTTCTTTTCTTAACTTCACTTTTGGTTAACCATGCAGATGGCTTCATTTTTGCTATATTTAACTGATGTTCAGGAAGGTGGGGAGACTATGTTTCCATTTGAGGTAAAACCAAATTTATCATTGTATATTGTTTCACATATTCATTCCCCTCTTTATCCTAGGTAGTTAGGGCATTATTATGCTGCAGAATGGCTTGAACATGGATGGTAGCTATGGGTACGAGGACTGCATTGGTTTAAGAGTAAAGCCACGCCAGGGGGATGGTCTTCTATTTTATTCATTGCTCCCTAATGGTACAATTGATCCGGTTAGTATTGTTCTCATCCTTTTTACTTGACTAGTTATTGTCTCTGCAAAGGCTAGACTAACAACCCCAGAAAATGTAAGACTCTCAGATCTTCTCCCTCGATGGAGATGTGGACTCTAAACTCAAAATTTGTTTCTTACTGGTTTACCAAACACCAAACCAAGATATATGGGAGCTGTTACATTAGCTAACCTCGTGAATATTTTGTTTAGTCGCAACTTTCATCCCTATACTTTAGTCAATGTGTGATTTCGGTCCCCTTAAATTTTAATTGCTCGTATTAGTCTTTATAATTAATAAAAATGTCATTTAAGTTGATATAACATTGATTTTTATAGATTCATAAAGAAAAAATAAATCAAATAATTAAATAGAAACAAGAATGTAAAAGGATTCTAGACTTCCAGTACATTTTATATATTTTGATTTTATTTCTATTTAAATATTATATATTTTTCTTTTGCTAATTTAAACAAATTAATGATATTCCACATATCTATTTCTTTCTTGGTAATTTTTGGCTATAGTTGAGGTGAAAGACATATAATTAACCATTAAAAACTTGACAACTAAATGTTTGAAATTAGGAATACCAAAATCATGCATGCTAAAATATGGGAGATTTAAAATACAATCATAGACAAAAATATTTTTAGAATTGTTTCATTTTAAAAATAGTTTTTTTCGTTCTTTTTTATAATTGTAAAAAAATGTTATCTTGTTTGTTTGTTTTCAAGTATTTATACAAAAAAAAAAGTGAAAACAACTTTTTATTTCTTTTAGTGAAAATAAGAGACTAAACTTTCTTTTTGGTGCTTGAGATTGGTAACAATAGGCAATTTCTAACTTTAAAAAGTTATCACTTTAGTCCCCAACTTTCTAAAATTATCGCTTTAATCCTTGAGATCACTCACGATCGATAAATTACGTCCTTGACACTTGAATGTAATTCATTGATTGATGGCAAGCAATCTTATGGATTGAAGTGAGGGTTTCCAAAAGTTAAGAGTGTAATCAATTGATGACAAACAGTCTTAGGGATTAAATTGATAGTTTCTGAAAGTTAGAAACTAAAGCTTCTGATGCTATTAATATGAGAGACCAAAATGAAGGTTTAGTAAAAAATAAGATCATATTTTGTTAATTGAAAGTGAAAATACAATAAAAAATGAACTCTCACATCATAGAGGTTTTGTTCGACAAAACTAACAAATAAGCTAACTGAAAGTTAGTAATTGAAAGCTGAAGCTGATAAGCTAGCTAATTGAATTAAAATGTATTTGGTAAAACTAGTTGTTAAATCTAAAATGACGTAAAAGGATATATTTTCTTTTAAATAAATAAGAGTTGTTTTTTTAAAATATAAATAGGGATAAAAGTATAAAAAATAAAACTCAAACGTTACTTCAAGTAGCATTTCAAAAAACATTATAAACTATTAAAATAAGTAAAATAAAACTATTTTGTATAATCAACTTTTAAGCTAATAAAAGAAATTACAAATTAGTTTAAATTACTATTCATGATCTTGTTAAACATAGCCAATTGTGTGACGGATATTTTTTCATCTTTACACATGGGTAGACAATTTTTCAGCCTGCATTTTCGGTGGGGTATCTCTCAAGGGCCTGCATTTAGGTCATACAAAAGATGTTATTCATTTTATTATCTTCCCTCTACACAAGTACCTTTTTTTCTTATGACATATGATTCATACCTTTGTTTGAAGCTACCTGGTGGACATGTTTCTTTTGAATTTATAGAATGTCTTGTGAAGCTAAAAACGCAAGTTTCCTTGTCCCCTTGATTTCTTCACCTATTGACTTACCTTAGATTATCTAACAATGCTCATATGGTTAAAATAACATTATCCACTAAACCATAGGGGTATTCTATTTTCTTAAAAAATTGTCTTCCAAAAACAGGTTTCCTCCTATTTCCTGTATGTTAAAATTTATACCTTGTTCAAGAGAACTCATTTGAACAATTTTATTACCTTTTTGCAAGCTCATGTTGTATGCTGAGAGAGTGTATGCTGAGAACTAATGTTCCGCTAGACATTGTATGCTGAGAGAGTGTCAACTAAAAGATCAGAACTATGCAGAATGAGAGGGACGAAATTGCCAACACCATGTCAAGGAATGAGAAAATGTTTTTCAACTAACTTGTTGTGGATTATATGTGGGTCTAAATACATGCAATAAATCAAGAGTGATAGTAGCTGTATAGATTAATGATCTAACAACAAATTGCTGCCCTAAATGCTTGCGAGGGTTACAACCGAGTAATCGAGCTTAACTGTGCAATTACCCCCAGCCAATACTCTAAGTGGACTAACTGTTAAGCTCTAACTGTTAGCTAAGTGACTGATGACTTGAATCTATGATAGCTCAAGGTGTTTTGGATGAGCTTCCCAGAAATGACTTATAATACTGCGTCTTTTCCTTAGTTGGTTGATAGACTTGTGTTAGTGCTAACTAAATTCTGGTTGTTTGACTTGTCTTACTCATCCTTCTACAGACATCGCTCCATGGGAGCTGCCCCGTGATAAAAGGGGAGAAGTGGGTGGCTACGAAGTGGATAAGGGATCATGAACAGGATGTTTAGATACTGGCACTTGCAATTGAAATTCAATTTCTGAAGTAGCAATCGTCTCTTATGCAAGGTCGTCATCAGCTTCCATATGGCTTATTTTCATGGTCAGATGAATATTCAACGGATAAATTTGATTAGATGCTGAAATTGTAGAACAAGAGTACAAATTTTGATAACATGCATTCATTCTACTAGCTGACCAGTGACCACTAAATTTAGTGACCCTATTGCCCCTTCACTTTTCAGTTCCTCTCTTGATGGCTAATTTAAATTTTTTATATTTTGTGTCCAAGGTAGCTGATTAACTATGATAAAATGGCGACAGTCTTCCAACCAAAAACTAGTCGACACATTAGTGTTACAATTCCTTGAATAAATCTATTCATTAACTAGATGTTAATTAGTTACTTATCTCATGAATTAGTTATGGATGCAAACTAGTGTCCTTGTTCCTTAAGTCACAAGAATTTTATTCCTCCATTTCGATAATACTTTGTATGACTAAAAAGATCATTAATATAAAATGTATTTACTTATTATATAATATTCTGTACTTAAATTTCTTACTCATACTCATTAGTTCGTTATGCTATATCTTCTTAAAACATCTTTGGGTTTAGAGGTCTCAATACCTTTCATGCGCAATGCAGTAAATACAACTGAGAACCAAATGCTACCAACTCCAAATGCAAATACCAAATTGAGCTCTTGTGTGTTTGTACAAAACCTGAACTTAAAAGGCAAATGTAGCACTAAGATAGGCCCATGTATGTCATACATAAGATTAGTATCATAGTTTAATGGTTAATTTATGTTTCAAGTTTTATCTTGCCCATTATGTTTAGGCCCAATATACCTTTATATTAATTGCTGTAATCATCTTGTATGAACACAATGAAAAATATCAAAGAAGTATTTCCCTGTACTTTACCATTCTCTCTCTCTCTCTCTCTCTCTCTCTCTCTCTCTCTCTCTCTCCCTCCCTCTCTCCCTCCCTCCCCTTTCTTTGATTCTATTCTAATTGTATTTTTTGTTAAATTCCTTGGTAGCATAGTTTTGATCCTATCAATCAATGTTTTCATTAAAATTTAATAGAGTTTTCCATTTGTATTTTTTGTTAAATTCCTTGGTAGCATAGTTTTGATCCTATCAATCAATGTTTTCATTAAAATTTAATAGAGTTTTCCATAACTTTCATCTACTCAGTTCTTACTCACAATGATCAAGTCTTTATATCACCAGCAACCTCACTACTCTCACCCACAATCATCACAATCATTTTCCTCTTACCTTTAACCATTAAGAGCCTGTTTGGAGCACGTCTTCAACGAACGTTAACGGAGAAAATCTCCGTTGATTGGAAGCAACTTTTTAATCTTACGGGTCAACGGGGTTTTGATTGTCTCTAATGGCATGAAGAATTAATATTAACCTTTAAATTTTTCACTTCAACTCAACTCTGTTTTCCCACCCCATAATTCTTATTTAGTACCCAAACCCTGCATATGAAATGGTTCACCTACCACTAGAGAATCTGAAGTGGGAGTTTGATTGGGGCAATGGGTTACTACATCATTGGCCCTTCTCCTTCCACCGATAGATCTACACCCCCACCTAGGGCTGTTTAATGGTCGGATTGGACGGATTCAAATGAAAAAATAAGTCATCCTGATCATTCACAACATACACCCAATCCCTACGGTATAATAATTGGATTTAGCAGGTGACGGATGCAACGGGTCTCAGATTTCTCCTCGGATATATTGGTTGAGCATGGTCTATTTTCTAGTTATTTATAGATTCATTTCCCCCTTAAACGACATTGTTGAAAATCCATGTTTTGTGTATATTTTAGATTCATTTTGCCTTTTTATATTTTACAATAATACTGTTGAACAATTTAATGTATATTACATGAAAATAAAAAATTGAATACAAGGATGAAGGAACAAATTAACTAAAAATTACATAAAAATTGAATAGAATAGATTGTAGAAACTGATATGTCTTTGCTGAAGCGTGTATAACAACTATAGTGTAGAACTAGTACACCAAGAAATAAGTTCCTTTACAAAAAAACATTTAAGAAAACAAAGATATAAATCCGAGGAATAACAATGGATAACATTCTCCACTTAATTTTCTTCGCATGCAAACCCAAAAACTGTTAGCAAAAGAATTAAAAGAAAGAGAAACATATAAAAAATAATTAAAAATGAAAAGTTCATAAATCTTCAAACGTGTTAAAAAAAATTAAAACTTTCAAAATCTTCATGCTCTTGAAAGTGAAAAATCATAAGTTTTTTTAAATCTACAAAGCTTTTTAAAGTTAAAAATGAAAACTTTATAAACTTACAGGCTTTAATAGAGAAAAAATAAAAACTTGAAAGATTTTCAAGCTTGTTGAAGTTAAAAATGAAAACTTTAAGGATCAAAACTTGACTAGTAGCAGTGTCGCCACCTTCTAGCACCTTATCACCACTTCTCGGATAAGAGACAACAACGTCGAACACCAAGTCACAAAAGGAAACCTAAGTTGCGAGAGGGAAAATCGAAGTTGCTGGATGAAACAAAGTCTTGGAAGGTTGAACTGAAGATTAAATAATAGATATTATTTTGGTTGAGCAAAGAAAACTTAGGTTGAGCAACAGAGATGTGGCGCTGCACGACATAGAAAAGCTAAGAGAGAGAAATTTTAGAATGAAAATGAATAGGTTTTAATTTGATCCCCTTTTTCTCTCCCCCCCTCTTTCATTAATGCTAGGCGCTGGAAAGGCAACATGGGCCCTTATTATTTTTGGCCTAATTTTAAATCTTTTACGGATAGGTTCGGACACCGACAGATCTTAAAAATTTAATCTGCATATGTTCGTTATTACCTAACTCAATCCAAATTCCTGCTTTTCTTATCCAAAAACTGAACTTAACCATCATCTTCCGTATCTGATCAGTTCGGTTTGCACGGATCTGATCAGTCCTACCCCCACCCCTTGAAGGATTTCAATCTTACCACCCTTCTCAAGCATCCAAACTTTAAATTTTTTAAGGTAATAGAGAATGACTTCTTCACAATTTGATTAAGATGCGGTTATTACTCCAACAATGGGTACCTGTAATTATAGAATGGATGGATACAAGTATTGTACTACCAACATATTTATAAATATATTTTTATTAATATATTTAAATATTAAATTATTTTTTGTTATTTTATAATAAGACAAAGTTTATTTAATGTTGATTTATGATAATTGTTGTGATCCGGTCTGGATACCGGTCCCCAAAGTTATGACGTCAGAGTGACATCTTAAAAGGAGCATCCGGTATCACAGGAAAACAGTGCCACAACGAACATCCGTTGTCATTATATCCGTCCTCACTTCATTAAATGATTTTTTCGTCCTCTCTACGACGGATACCTTATCCGTTCTCATTTCCACGACAAGTATAACCGTTTGCCTCAGGATCACTATGAGATAAGAGTTCCTTATAACTTATCAGCGAAGATACCCTGCATAGCGGAATGTGTCTATGTTAATTATCTCAGAGAGTAAGTACAATTGTCAGCGAAATATGTGGAAAGGTAATTATCCTCCATCCCTATCACTGGATCGTACTCTGATAAATTGACCTACCCACCTGACACACTCTGAGTACTGAGTCACCTTGATTGACACACTCCACACGCTATCAGAACCAAGGGGCCTACTTGCATCCAACGATTCATTTCCTACGTTTAACTATAAATAGCATGTTCCAATACACATGCAAGGTTACGTGGTTCTATCTTACATCTTTATTATTGCATTACTTGAGTATTCATTGAGTTCACACACTCTTCTAACTTGAGCGTCGGAGAATCTTCGCAGGTGGCACCACTTTTCGCCCCCCCTTCAACGCGAAACACTGGTGTGAAGGATCTCCAGGACAACAAGACCGGTTTCTCCCATTGAGAGGCCGGATTACAATACCAGATACCCACTGTACCGGTGTATAAACCCTAAAACACTTGCATTCTTGTGGCTGGTCCCACACCGGATCCTAGACCCCGGCTCAGACCAGTTCATTGGCACGCCCGATGGGACTCGTTAGAGTTATTCCTACTTTTCGTAGAAGTTTGGTTGTCAAAATGGAAGGTGATGGATGTGATTTTGTTGATGGTCATATGGAGGACGTGACTCACCAGCAGACTGGGAGGAGATTCGTCTTCGAATCTCCTGTCACCAACACCCGAAAGATGGTACTAGTGGTAACCTCTGACCCTCGTGATGAGGTCATTAGGCAACTCAGGGAGGAGTTGATGGAGCTAAAGCGGGAAAAGAGAGGAACTGGGGACAGGGTGACATCCCATGCAGAAGAGGCTCACCATGCATCCGTGAGGGAAAGATCTACGACCCTCCAGTACTCAAAAATCCCTACGTACGAGGAGAGGGAACAGACCCAAGACTCTGGTGATAGAGTCAGTACCAGGAGAAGGGAGCAAGCAGTGGTGACTTCTGGAACTTATAGACTCAGTGTTCCTTTCTCGAGGAGACTCATGAGCGTCATCATCCCTAAGCACTTATAGACGAATCAGCCATTGTCGATCGGGAAGTATAATGGAGAAACTGATCCCATTAAGCACCTAGATGCTTATGTTTATGAAGCTATATACCTGGGAGCTGATGAAGACGTCATGTGTAGGATGTTCCCAAGAACACTGACGGAGGAGGCTCTCAGCTGGTTCAAGAGCCTACCCTCAGGATCCATAGATTCTTGGGAAGAAATGACAGCTGCGTTTGAAAGTCATTTCGTCATTTCTAGGGACAACCCAAGGACTTCTCACACCTTGGCCCAGATAAGACAAGGAGAGACTGAAACTCTTAAGGAGTTTTTGAAGAGGTTCTACAAGGAAGCTGCGTTGGTTCCAAATCTCACGGAAGCCATACAGCTCCATATTATGGTTGAAGCTCCGCAACCTAGTTCCGCTTTTGCCCTATCTTTGGCAAAAAGTCCCCTAACAACCTTCGAGGAGTTTCGAAGGAAAGCTTCCAAGTACGTGGGTATAGAAATGCATCTGGAGGCTACAACAGCTAGAATGAAGCCCCCAGTACCCTCTCAGCAGCCACGAAGAGAGAAGGAGAGGGTGAGACCAGAAAAGCACGCCTTCAGAGAGGACTTTGCAAGCGTTCGACCTCATCAACGAGACAGGCGCGTCTCGTCTTTCAGTAACTATGCCCCTCTGAATGCCAGGCATTCCCAAATCATGAGGGAAGTTGGCTGGCCAGCGCTCAATGTCTTTGGTATAAAGAAGCCACCCCCAGTCAAAAGACCTGGTAACTCACGTAAATATTATGCCTTTCATGAATAGGCGGGTCACCACACAGACGAGTGCAAAGCGTTGAAGAATATTGTGGAAACCCTTATTAGGGAGGGAAAGTTGAAACAATATCTGTTCAGAGAAAGATCCTCAAACGAGCCTGACAGGATGGATAAAAGGGGGAGATCCAGATGATGAGGGTGGCAATAGCCGTAATCCAGTTAAGAGGTTTACTGCAGCTGAGAAGCAAAAAGGAGTGGTGGTCGCTGAAGGAGCCCAGCAAGACGGCATGCCCAGCAGCAGAGGCAGGGTAGGCGTGAAGTGATTGAAATGATTGCTGGAGGATTTGCAGGAGGAGGTGCATCGATCACAGCCAGGAAAAACCACCATCGGATGATTTTGTCTGTACAAGGTAAACCTAGGGATAACCGCCCTTTCAGGGATGGTGTGGCAGCCCCGATGGTGTCATTCACTGATGATGACTTCGGCCCGACGATCCTAGGAGGAGACGACACGGTGGTGATCATTGTTGTCATTGCTAAGAAGGATGTGAAGAGGATCCTCGTCGATCAGGGAAGTTCTTGTGACGTAATTTTTTATAACTGTTTCAAAAGAATGGGTTTTAATGATGCAGATCTGCAGCCGTATACGCAAGAACTCACGGCGTTTAATGGGGCGAAGCAACCTACTAAGGGGTATCTTGATACCCTCATTTCTTTTGAAGGAGAGCCTGGCGCGAGAACGGTGAAATCGAGAATCCTGGTGATCGATGTGGAATCCCCCTATAACGGAATCATAGGCCGCCCTACCTTGAATGCAATGGAAGCAATTGTGTCCACTCCTCACCTCCTAATCAAATTCATTAACAAGGACAACGACGTGTCCTCCCTCCACGGAGATCAAGAGATGGCTCGATACTGTTATAACTTGAGCCTCAACATGGTCAAGTTGGAAGCGTTTAATAAGAAGAGGAAGCTTAATGACAGAGGAACAGCGGCTGGGTCTGTCAGTCTGATTGATTTGGACTCCAGGGCGGAATTGAAGATTGACCATCTTAACCCCTCAAAGCCCACACCGGATGGTGGTTCCAGAGACGTCATCTTAGGGGATTCCCCAGAGAAGGTCACACACATTAATGATAATCTGGAGGCAGGCATGGAGCAACGTTTGTTGGCTCTTTTGCAGGAGTTTAAAGACCTTTTTGCATGGACTGCAGCAGACATGCCTGGGATGGACCCTGATTTCTGTTGCCACAAACTCACGGTGTACCCAGAAACGAGACCGGTGGCCCAGAAGAAGAGGAGGTTGGGACCAGAGAAGCAGAAGGCAGCGTGTAAGCAAACAGAGGAACTGTTGAAGGCTGGTTTTATAAAGGAGATTCGTTATTCATCTTGGCTTTCCAATGTGGTGATGGTGCAGAAAGCCAATGGCAAGTGGAGAATGTGCACGGATTACGTAGATCTCAACCGATGTTGCCCCAAAGATTCGTATCCTCTCCCAAACATTGATCGTATGGTAGACGATTCATCTGGTTATCAGTACCTTAGTTTCATGGATGCTTATTCAGGGTACAATCAGATTCCGATGTGGGAAGGAGATCAAGAAAAGATGGCCTTTGTCAATGACCGTGGTGTTTTCTGCTACACCGTCATGCTGTTTGGATTGAAGAACGCCGGAGCTACCTACCAGCGCATGATCAACCAAGAATTTGAAGGCATGTACACCAAACTGGTAGAGGTGTATATCGATGACATCATCGCAAAGACTCCCGCTGGGGGGATCACATTGATGATTTGCGCCAAGTGTTCACTCGGCTGCGACAATACAACATGAGGCTGAACCCATTAAAGTGCACCTTTACAGTCCGGGTGGGAAGTTTTTGGGTTTCATGTTGACCCAGCAGGGTATTGAGGCCAACCCTGGAAAATGTCAGGCAATACTGGATATGCAAAGCCCCAAAAGCCTAAGGGAGGTACAATCGTTGAATGGGAAAGTAGCCGCTCTAGCTCGATTCATGCCCAAGATGACACACAGATCCCTTCCCCTGTATAGGGCGTTGAAGAAGCACAAGAGTTTTGAATGGGGAGAAGAGCAAGAACAAGCTTTCCAGCAGCTTAAGGCCGTGCTTGTTAGCCAAGGCCTCAACGCTCAAGAGGGGGGGTGAATTGAGTGTTTCAAATTTTCGCACAGAATCCCCTTGGAAATGGTTAGTAATATACAAATGATGCAATGATGAAGAGACAATAAATTTTATGCACATATCACACTATGAGACACTTGATGTGCGATGACAATATTCAGCTTTAAGTATGATAAACAAGGCAGGTTATTGATTTAAACAATTTATCAAATAGTTTGTGAGCATAAGATAAATGATAGGAATCAAGTAAGTATAACCCAAGACTTGATAGGAAACAATGTTCTAGGTATTTGGCAAGTTATAGTAATTTCCAACTTTGAAGATCTTCACCAAATATTGATTCAAGCAAGTTATCAAACACTTGGCGTGCAGAGTTAAGTATTCTACTTGAACAACAAATTTGCTTCAAACATTTAGCTCATGCATTTCATCAAACAGTTTATATGCGCAGTTGTATAAAGAGTTCAAGGTAGAGAGAAATGCAAACCAATTTAACGAGTTCCACCAACCCGGTGTACGTCTCGCCTTCAAGCAACCCACTTGAAGGATTCCACTATTGAAGATTTGAGATACAAGCTTTGAGCAATTGCAGCTTCCTAGTGTCTCACACTTAAGAACTCAATCCTCACAAGCAAAGGGCAACCCACCCAATCTCACAATCTCTCAATACCCAAAGGTTGAACCCCAACCTTTGTGACCACTCAACCTAGAGTGAAAAACCTTGGTGTTTTGGTGTTTGGTTTACAAGCAATTTACTCTCTCAATAGAGTAGATACATAAATGAAAGCTCTCACAAATTCTAACTCTCAACAAGAGAGGATATGCAAATTGAAGCTCACAATCTAACAACTCTTAAGCAATATGCAAGTTTAGAAACAAGAGTTGCAGAATATACAAGAGAAATCTGATAAGAAGACCTCTAGAAGAAGAATGTTGATTGCCTTGTGTTGTACCTTGGTCTCTTTCTTTCTTGCTTGAATTCATGCTCCATTTATAGCCATTTTTAAGGTTTTCAGCCATTGCATAGTGTCTCCAACGGATACCTCAAGTGGGCATAAAGTGGGAGTTAAAGAAATGAGCTGGAGTTCCACTTAAAAGCATTTTCCCACTTCTTGAATCGATTCGTAGATCCTTGAATCGATTCAGAGCATTCTGACTTGAGCAATTTTAAGTTCCAGATTCGTGTGAATCGATTCGAGCTTTGTCTGAATCGATTCAGAGCATTCTGTTTCTACATTTTGGAGTTTCAAATTCGTATGAATCGATTCGAGCTTTGTCTGAATCGATTCAGGCCTTTCTGTTTTCAAATAAAATGGCTTCCAGGTGTTCGAATCGATTCAGGGTCATGGTGAATCGATTCAACGTATTCTGTTTCCTGTTTTTGGTGACTTCCAGGGCTGTGAATCGATTCACTCGTACTTGAATCGATTCAGGCTTTGCAATTTGACATTTTTCCATGCCTGTAGGTCATCCATTTGTATTTAGTGATCCATGGTTGCTTTCCTTTGTCTTGGCTCATTAGTTTCTTGATTTCTTGAACCTTTGTGAAACAGTTTTCTTCTTGCATCTGAATTTATGTGACACCTTTAATTGTTTTTGATTCTTCTTCAACTTATGAGCTTGTTCTTCATGATTTAGTTCATGTCATCAAACTTGTCTTCCATAGCTCATGTTTTCTTAACTCTTTGTGAGGCATCTTCATCTCTTTTTTCTTAGCCATTGTCCTTGTACTTGAACCTTCTTGTTTCAGAACCTTTGCCATTCCATCATCATCATGAATACTTTGTCATTCATCAAAACTACTTTGCATACTTACATATGCAACTTCATTCTCCCCCTTTTTGATGATGACAATTAATGTTACATATGGCTTGTATTCATGTGTTGCAGATTCATCATATTGGCTTCATGGTAATATCCTTTCTTCCTTTAGGAGTCTTTGCCTTAGTCTTCACGTTTGTCATTATCAAAACCTGTTTCAATATTCAAACATATTCTCCCCCTTTTTGATGATGACAACCAATGTTTATCTCGTGGGGTGTTAGTTTCACAGAATAATGACAATCAATATTTATATGTATTCTCCCCCTATATGATGTAATGAATGCTAGTTAAGATTTATCCTCCCCCTTAATCTTGTAACTTATGCCGATTGTTTTAAACATATCAAATGATGGAAACATGCCTTAAGCATGATATCTCTCCCCCTTTTCAGCATAAATGACATCCTATTCTCTTTACTGATCCTTCCACTAATCTCTCCCCCTTTGGCATCATCAAAAAGATTATCACCTTAATATATTCTATGCCATCAATATATAGACTCATGTATTTGAATAAGAGAGATTAAGCATTTCATAAGAGAGATTTCAAATCAAATCTCATAACATGATCAAAGATAAATACTGTTTTAGTGCATCTAGAGTCAATAAGCAATCACATAATTTATTCATCAAGTAAGCATATGATTGATTGCTAACTTATTCTAATCATGTAGTGAGTATCATTTTCAAACACGTCACATGATTCTTTCACATATCATTTCAAGTAAGCACATAGTTTTCTCCTATTTTGGCATCATCAAATGCACAAGAATAATTTTCCAAGTAAGCATATAGTTGAGTAAGAGCATGAGTGCCATAAACATAATCATAGAGAAGTGAAATGAAGGATAATCATTCATGTGTATGCTCCCCCTTACTACTGTAATTGATACCACTTGTAAAAAGTATACCACTTATTAACATGTGAAATTGATTATACCAATTTGATCAAGTTTGATATCACTTGTAGGTCAATTTAATCAAGTCTGATACCATTTGTTTACTTTTTAATGCATATGATCTCTTTTTAATAGATACCATTGTTGAAATGATAGATACCATAATATGAATAGATACCACTCAAAGGTTAGATACCATTGCATATAACAATCCACTTGTTAATCATTTCATTAATATTGCTTGATGCATTTCTAGGTATCAGAGCAGTAATATAGAAGGCTTTTCAACAATGTATGCTAAAATCTAGGTATCAAAATAGGGATGAAGTGATATATGTAGCTTGTGAAATTCGTTATTCATACCACTTGTTAAAATGATTTGAATAATTCATGGAGCATGATGGTAGAGTGAGGATTCGATCATACCTTGGTATTTTGCAAGTTTTATACCCTTTTTCACATCCTTGTGTGGCATTTTGTTGTTTCCAGGTTATATTCCTTGAATAATTCTTTGTTCGCCCAGTATGGTAGTTTGATTTTCCATTTTGAGTCATCCTACATAACCTTAACAAACTCTTTGCAAAGCATTTTGTTAGTAGCATTGAGTCCACAAGAGTTTGTACCAATTTTGGGTCTTTGATGCAGTATTGTTTTGGAAAGAGAGTTTTCTAGAAAAGATTTGCTCAATTTTTCATACCACTTGATAAAGAGATAACATATCATCAATAGATATCACTTGTTAATGCAATTTTCACTTATGTCTAGGTATCAAAACAAAGATGGAATGATTAATACAACTTGTTGGCTTACTCATGCAAGTGTATTATAACATATGCCAATATATTCACTCCTTTCCATATGACTTTTGTATCTTAAATAATCTCTTCTTATCTTATGCCTGTGATGTTACATATAGGTCTAGTCAAGCATTCACATATGGCATTTATCAAATATGTAGGAGAAAGCATTTTACATAGATATTTAGTAACACATATAAACAAGTCACAAAAAGCATATCATGGTCATCGTGTGTAAAGCAAGTCATGTACTCATCTATGTCATACCATTTGTTATCTAGATGTTATGCATGATACCACTTGATGGATTTGCTAATTTAAGCTCTTGATATCAATTACTAACATTTAAGCATTCAACACAAGATTTTTAGCATTCAAGTATTCATCATTGTTCATAATGTTGTTCAAAAAATTCTTTTTAATCTCAATGATGCATATTTTCAAACTTCTTTTCACAGTCAAGATCATGCATCATCCAACATACGACATAGATAAGAATTATAGAGTCAATCAAGATAGATACCACTTGCACATACATGGTGTTTGATCATGGCATGCATTATCACTTATCATATCATGCATTGTTTCTTAACATATTCTCATGATCATACATTTTCACGTAACATATTCTCATGTTCATGCCTATGATGTTACAATCATGAAGTTAAAATCTAGGCAATCACATACATACTTTATCTCTAGGAACATAATTACATAGATTGTCAAAGTATAGATACCACTTGTACACACAATATATGTATTTATTATCAAGGCATAGTGATAAGCACATAATCAAGATTATGTCCTCATGATCTCTTCCTCTTACTAATTCAATTCATACCATTGTTAAAGGAAGATGTTTGTTATTTAGATACCACTAGTTAAAAAAACATATAAGTGATACATCATCAAGAATTTATATTCAATCAAAAATTCATGCATCATTAAAAATCAATACAATAACCAAGAATTCATGATATATCATCAAGAGTTCATGTATCGTCAAGGGTTTAAACATTATCAAAGATTCATGTATGTTTGTGCATAATCATCTTTAATCTCAAGATTTTCATGTACCATGTTATTCAAGCAATCATTCATCAAACTCATCATCAATCATTACTAATCATCAATTACTATATACATATATATCATTGATTCTAAGGATTTCATAAGTTTAAGGGGTTCTAAGATTATTTGTTCATCCATCTCAAGATTTCATATCATTTATGCTTAATCATATATCAAATCAAAGTTAGATTTTCACACATCAAGATTCATCAAGAATGAGTGTTAACATTGATTATATGATAATTACTTGCACCTTTTGTTGTACCACCTTTGTCCATTGGATTTTGTCGGTGCAATCCATCTTGTGTGAGTCACATTTAAGCTTTTTGTCCATTTCCTTATTTTGAATGGTTCCCTTTTAGATGTATGATGAGTCATCATAATCTTAGCTTGCTCTATTCTTCTTCTTTATCTTTTGGAGTGGAGATTGAGATAATTGATATCTCCTTAGGCCATGAGTTTTGGTCATCCATCAATGAGAAGTTGTTGCTTTGAAGTTTGCCTACAAGATTTCAAAGATTTAAGGTACCCTTTGAGAGTTGGGTCCTTCCTTGTTAGTTTGGGATTTCAAGATTGTTTTGGAATCCATACCTTTCTTGTAAACTTTTGACGGGATTTCTTTATAAAACAATTGGATGATATATGACCAAATATTCCATAATAAAAACATGTTGCATTCAATGAATAAGTCATAGTATGATAGTAATGGTTCTCTTTTCTTTCATGGTTTGTGCATCTTAGGGAGGATTTGGATTTTTCCTTGTAGGATGTAAAATGGTTCTTATAATGACCTATTTTTCTTCTATCAAGTGTATGCCTTTGATCTTTAATAGGTGCACTTAGATTCTTTTGACTACTTGTAAGCTTGCTAAGTGCTTCTTTTGGTTCTTTATTCTCATTTTCAAGAAGCATACATTTATCAATAAGCATACAATCATTACTTCCATTACAAGTCCTAGGAGATACATTTGAAGCTACTAATTCAACATTTTAAAGTCTAAGATATTCTTTTTCTATGTGAACATCATGCAATTCTTTTTCAAGAGTCAAAATGGTTTGTTTAGAGCATGCATATTTCTTTGATAACAAGACAAATTTTTCATGCAATTCTTCAAATGCTTCTAATAATTCATCCTTATCAATTTCATCATCATTATGATCATTAAAAGCATTTAAAGAGTATACCTCATCATCTTGGGAGTGCTTTGTCATTAGGCATGCAAGTTCTTCTTCCGATTCATTGATCTCTTCTTTCGGACTTATTTTGAAGCCTTCATTTTGACTAGAAAAGGTGCTAATCCTTGCATCTTTATTATCATTAGCATTTTCATAAATTGTTTCAATAGTTTCCCATATATTCTTTAGCATTGTTACAAGTAATAACTCTAGAAACATCGTTAGGTTCTAATGCTAATGTGATAAGAATTTTAGCTCTTAAATTGAATTGTACCTTTCTTTCTTCTTCTTTAGTCCATAAGTTCATGGGCTTCATACACTCTATATTATCAACAATGTATTTGGGAATGAAAGGACCAAATTGAATAGCATTCCATACCTTGAGATCATAGGATTGGACAAAGATTTTCATCCTTTCTTTCCAAATAGCATAGTCCTTACCATTGAAGATTGGTGGTCTATTTAGTGTGCTATTTTGCGGAAATGCATCATAAGAGGTAGAGGCCATCTTGATCTCCTGCAGCTGTTAAGCCTTGCGGCAAGAGTCAAGCTCTGATACCACTTGTTAGCCAAGGCCTCAACGCTCAAGAGGGGGGTGAATTGAGTGTTTCAAATTTTCACGCAGAATCCCCTTGGAAATGGTTAGTAATATACAAATGATGCAATGATGAAGAGACAATAAATTTTATGCACATATCACACTATGAGACACTTGATGTGCGATGACAATATTCAGCTTTAAGTATGATAAACAAGGCAGGTTATTGATTTAAACAATTTATCAAATAGTTTGTGAGCATAAGATAAATGATAGGAATCAAGTAAGTATAACCCAAGACTTGATAGGAAACAATGTTCTAGGTATTTGGCAAGTTATAGTAATTTCCAACTTTGAAGATCTTCACCAAATATTGATTCAAGCAAGTTATCAAACACTTGGCGTGCAGAGTTAAGTATTCTACTTGAACAACAACTTTGCTTCAAACATTTAGCTCATGCATTTCATCAAACAGTTTATATGCGCAATTGTATAAAGAGTTCAAGGTAGAGAGAAATGCAAACCAATTTAACGAGTTCCACCAACCCGGTGTACGTCTCGCCTTCAAGCAACCCACTTGAAGGATTCCACTATTGAAGATTTGAGATACAAGCTTTGAGCAATTGCAGCTTCCTAGTGTCTCACACTTAAGAACTCAATCCTCACAAGCAAAGGGCAACCCACCCAATCTCACAATCTCTCAATACCCAAAGGTTGAACCCCAACCTTTGTGACCACTCAACCTAGAGTGAAAAACCTTGGTGTTTTGGTGTTTGGTTTACAAGCAATTTACTCTCTCAATAGAGTAGATACATAAATAAAAGCTCTCACAAATTCTAACTCTCAACAAGAGAGGATATGCAAATTGAAGCTCACAATCTAACAACTCTTAAGCAATATGCAAGTTTAGAAACAAGAGTTGCAGAATATACAAGAGAAATCTGATAAGAAGACCTCTAGAAGAAGAATGTTGATTGCCTTGTGTTGTACCTTGGTCTCTTTCTTTCTTGCTTGAATTCATGCTCCATTTATAGCCATTTTTAGGGTTTTCAGCCATTGTATAGTGTCTCCAACGGATACCTCAAGTGGGCATAAAGTGGGAGTTAAAGAAATGAGCTGGAGTTCCACTTAAAAGCATTTTCCCACTTCTTGAATCGATTCGTAGATCCTTGAATCGATTCAGAGCATTCTGACTTGAGCAATTTTAAGTTCCAGATTCGTGTGAATCGATTCGAGCTTTGTCTGAATCGATTCAGAGCATTCTGTTTCTACATTTTGGAGTTTCACATTCGTATGAATTGATTCGAGCTTTGTCTGAATCGATTCAGGCCTTTCTGTTTTCAAATAAAATGGCTTCCAGGTGTTCGAATCGATTCAGGGTCATGGTGAATCGATTCAACGCATTCTGTTTCCTGTTTTGGGTGACTTCCAGGGCTGTGAATCGATTCACTCGTACTTGAATCGATTCAGGCTTTGCAATTTGACATTTTTCCATACCTGTAGGTCATCCATTTGTATTTAGTGATCCATGGTTGCTTTCCTTTGTCTTGGCTCATTGGTTTCTTGATTTCTTGAACCTTTGTGAAACAGTTTTCTTCTTGCATCTGAATTTATGTGACACCTTTAATTGTTTTTGATTCTTCTTCAACTTATGAGCTTGTTCTTCATGATTTAGTTCATGTCATCAAACTTGTCTTCCATAGCTCATGTTTTCTTAACTCTTTGTGAGGCATCTTCATCTCTTTGTTCTTAGCCATTGTCCTTGTGCTTGAACCTTCTTGTTTCAGAACCTTTGCCATTCCATTATCATCATGAATACTTTATCATTCATCAAAACTACTTTGCATACTTACATATGCAACTTCAGTGCTTTCAAGTCCACCAATATTGGTGAAGCCTGACCCTGGTGAGACTCTAATTTTGTATTTGGCAATTTCTGATGAAGCCCTAGGCGTGGCTCTGGTTAAAGAAACTCCAGAGGGGCAGAGGCCAGTGTACTTCACCAGCAAGACATTTCAGGGGGCCGAAGGTAGATATCAAAAGATAGAGAAGGCCGCTCTAGCAGTGGTGTGGGCTTCACGACGGTTGAGGTCGTATTTTCATGCGCATCCAGTTTTGGTGAGAACGGACCTGCCTCTCCGTTCGGTGCTTAGTAAGCCAGACCTCGCTGGAAGGATGATTAAGTGGTCCATCGAGCTTTCTGAGTTCAAAATTTCTTATGAGCCTCGAGGAGCTATTAAGGCTCAAGTTCTGGCAGATTTCGTGGTGGAAATGACAGGGTCGGATCCAGCCACACCTCGAGCGCATTGGACCATTTATATCGATGGGTCGTCAAACAGTAAAGGCTATAGAGCCGGTGTCGTGGTGGAAAGTGATGACGGCATACACCTAGAGATTTCCCTCTGTTTCAATTTTAAAACCTCCAATAATCAAGCTGAGTATGAGGCATGCTTAGCCGGCCTCCGAGCGGCGATTGACATCGGAGCATCAACAATCATATTGTGCAGTGATTCACAGCTGGTGATTTCGCAAATCCAGGGGGAATATCAGGTCAGAGAGCCACAACTTCAACTATACTTGAATTGTGTGAATGAATTGAAGGGGAGATTCAATGTGCTGGAATTTAAGCATGTGCCGAGAGAGGAGAACACCAGAGCGGATATCTTATCAAGGCTTGCAAGCATAAAACAGCCTGGCAGTACCACGACTGTGGTTCGGAGCACGCTGATATCACCTAGCATCCCTCTGTTCCCATCTCTAAATGCAATAATGGTCAAGTACCCTTATGAGAATTCTTGGGTCATCCCCTACATCTGTTATCTGGTGGACGGACAGCTCCCTACTGATGAGAAGGAAAGGAGACGAGTGAAAAGGAAACTGCCATACTTCACCATGGTCGATGGTGTTCTTTACAAAAGGGGATTCTCTATCCCATACCTCCTTTGTTTGAGAGAATATGAGGTACAAGCAGTGTTGGGGGAAGTACACGAGGGGCAATGTGGGCACCATGCTGGGGGTCAGAGTTTAATGAGAAAAGTCCTCAGGGCTGGATATTGGTGGCCCACGGTGAAGCAGGACTCAGCTGATTTTGTGAAGAAGTGTGATGCTTGTCAAAGATTTTCCAATCTCCATCACACACCGGCCCAAGAACTCTCTTCATCAGCTGTGCCTTGGCCGTTTTACCAGTGGGGCCTTGATATCCTGGGTCAGTTCCCTATCGCTCCAGGAGGTATCAAATATTTGATTGTGGGGGTAGACTACTTCACTAAGTGGATTGAGGCTGAGCCAGTAGTGCATATCACCTCTGCGCGGATAAGACGCTTTGTCTATGAAAACATCATAGCTCGATTCGGTGTCTCAGGGCGGATTGTGACTGACAATGGCACCCAGTTCATAGATAGGAAGTTCACAGACTTGCTCGAAGGATTGGGGATAGTCTAAATTTTCTCGTCTGTTGAGCACCCTCAGACAAATGGCCAAGCAGAGGTGGCTAATCGAGAGGTATTAAAAGGATTGAAGAAGCGCCTCGGAGAAGCAAAGGGAGCTTGGACTGATCAGCTATGCCATGTTTTGTGGGCGTACCGTACTACACCATACTCTTCCACTAATGAATCCCCATATCGGTTGACCTATGGGGTTGAGGCGATGATCCCAATAGAGCTGCAAACCAGATCAGTCCGAGTGGAATATTTTTCAGCGGAAGACAATAACGCCAATCTGGCATCAGAGTTGGACGTTCTCCATGAGTTGAGAGAGGGAGCCTTTATTAGAGACCAGGCAATAAAAGCGAAGGCAGCTCTCCGGTACAATAAGCGTGTCCAATATAGAGCGTTTAACACTGGAGACCTTGTTCTGAGGAAGGCCAGTGTGAGGAATAAATTTGCTTATCAAGGGAAGCTGGCACCAACATGGGAAGGCCCTTACAGAGTTTCTGAAGTGACAGGAAAGGGATCATACCGGCTCGAGGAGCTTGATGGAACCCCTATTCACAACAAGTGGAACACTCAGAACTTACGCATTTATTACAGCTAATTGGTAAGACGACATGTACTCTTTTTCCTTACTTGAGTTTTTTCCCATTGGGTTTTCTCAAGAAGGTTTTAACGAGACATGACCCCAACTATGCTTCCTTTGTAATGTATATTCAACTTAATGAAAATGCAATTTATGACTCTATCAATCTCACTCTCCCATTTGTATGTTGTGCTTTATAGCTATAAGTTGTTTCGTATGAAGACCCTCAGGACGGATGATCTCAACTACCCATTTTGTAGTTAACGATGTAACTCCTTGAGGGATGAGACAAAGACCCCTCAGGACGGATGATCTCAACTACCCATTCTGTAGTTGATGATGTAAGATCTCAACTACCCATTCTGTAGTTGACGATGTAACTCCTTGAGGGATGAGACAAAGACCCCTCAGGATGGATGATCTCAACTACCTATTCTGTAGTTGACAATGTAACTCCTTGAGGGATGGAACGAAGACCCTCAGGACGGATGATCTCAATCACCTATTCTGTGTATTGACGATGTAACTCCTCGAGGGGGAAATGGGTTGTAGGATTAAACCGAACCCCATTTGAAGGCCCAGATTGTAGGAATTAAACTGAACTCTGGGAATGGTTAGTAAGTTTGGCTGAACACCGTCTGAAGGCTTGAGTTGTAGGATTAAACCGAACCTCAAGAGACAGGTGTAGGACTAACCTTTTTCAAGGCCATACCGAACCCCACATGAAAACTTGGATGGTAGGACCGAACCGAACTCCAAGTATAATTGTCGTCCTCATCTTTGAAGCACTCATCACAGGACGGTCGAATACGAATATTGCTATTCCACATCTTCAAGATCGAATGAACCTTTCTAATTTCCAAGAAGTTAAAGGTAAGATTTTATAACAGATATTCCCTTCCCAAAATACTTATACTTGGGGACAGGGCATACTTTAACAATAAGTGTTGCATATCTGTTACGATTTTTATTATTTTACTCCAAGGTGGGAGATACGCTTTAAACGACAATACGGTTAAACAAAGCGGACTTGTAAAGTATTAAAAAGGTAAAGTATTGTGTATACGACTAAGTTATCTGGCAACCATATACTTGTCACAAACGATAGAAGAAAAACAAAAGCAAACTTTATTTCTGTGAAGGAAAATTTTATATGTCTCTAAGCATCAAAGCTGGAGCTGATCCCAGTACACAGCTATAAATAAAAGCACAAAATCAAAGAGCAGGTGGTTGGTTCTCCGATGTGGGCACTTCCGTTCTCCCCTCTTCAGCTCCCTCAGTTTGAGCCTTATCCGCTCCGGTCTCTGGGCCAGCTTGAGCATCCCCTTGTGTCTCACCTTCGGGGCTAGAAGTGGTCAGTATTGGTTCCATGCTTTGACCCTCCGGAAGTGGAGGCAGCTCATAAAGAGCATCGGGAGGATCCTGGTGCGAGCCGTCACTCTTCACTTTGACAAGTTTCCCTCAGTGGAATTCATAGAACGGATCCAATCCGTACAGATTAAGCTTCACGTCGGGGTTGCGATAAAAGACTTGACGAAGTGCCAGGCCGAAGGATTCGAAAGCCACCTTCTTGCATATCTCCAAGGCTTTGGCAGCCTTGGCCTTAGCAGCAGATAATTTCTTTTGAAGCTTAACAAAATCCTCCTCCGATGGCCCAGTGCTCGCACTACCCTTCCTCAGCTCCTCGATCTGAGTCTGCACCTCTTTCTGAAGGGCCTCCCACTCTCCTAGACTTTTATTGTGGCCGGCCTCTATTGCTGCGAGATCGTCAGCAAGCTTGGTTGACTTCTTCTTCTTTAGTTGCAGCTCCTCTTCAAGGAGGGGGATGGATTTATTTTGCTGCTGAAGTTCAGTAACCTGCCGCTCTAAAGATTTGTTGGTGAAGTGGAGCTGGCTTATTTCTTCGGTTTTCTTCTGCAGCGTCTCCTTGGCCTTATTTAATTCTGCCTCCACCCCTCTATGAGTCTCAGCTTGCTTGGCCGCCCAGGCCTCCTTTATAGCGATGTCGGCCTCAAGTTTTTCAACTTGTTCCATGTAATCTGCCTTGTCGCTTAAGGACTCCAAGAGGCCGGATAGTTCATCCAGCTACTAGCGTCCAGCCTTGCACGCGCCTCAAACTTCAGCAGCATCGAGAGAGGGGCGGAGACAGTACCTCGCCTATGGAAGAGTGGGGGGCGTAGACCCCTGGAACTAAAGATAAGGTGAGAGAAAGGATTCGCCTAGAGGATCAAACACTGGAGGAGGACCGCTCTCAGAGTCCGGTCCAGACGTGGCCTGTGAAGGAGGGGCAGAGGAGTCAAGGACGGGCTTCTTCCCCTTGTCCTTTTTCAACCCAGATTCCTCGAGGGTCTTCTGGCGTTTCTTTGCAGGGTCACCAGAGGAAGGCTTCTCCACATCCGTCGCCTTAACCAGATGCCTCTTTTTCTTTTTCGTTTCTGGGGCGGCCTCTTCATTTCCTTGCCCCGCAGCCTCTGTTTGTCCCTCAGGTTCCTGCTCATCAAGAAGAGGGACCTCGTCTCCCACAGCGGAGGTAAGAGGAATTATTGGAGCTACCGCCTTAGTGGAGTTCCTCTTGGCCTGAATCTCATTCTCTTCAGAGGAAGAGTCACCATCTGCCAATATGGATTTCAGGGACAACATCTCGGGAGATACTTTTTCAATTTGTTCTGCAAAATAAGGAAAATTGAGTTAACACATGGGAGGAAAAACAATAAGAGCAGAATAAATATGTAACATAATCATAGTTCAAGAGCGGCCATTACGGAGATAGGTGTCCTGGACATCGGCACTTCCCAAGAGAAGCCGACAAGAGAACCCCTTGAGTGTTTTTGAGGCCGATTGCATGGCACTCAACACTTCGACAGAATGAGAGGAAAGTTCGCTCTCCTCAGTATAGTAAGCACGGCTCAGTAGCAGAAAGCGCTCGTGAGACCAGCTGATAGGGAACTTGGTGAACCCTTCTTTGTTGAGCCAGAAGACCGGCTTATTGGATTGAATTCGGACCCACGTGTAGTAGTGTTTGAAGGAGCGTCCATCCACCTTAGCGGATTCGGTGTAGGACTTGAAGTTCACTACCCTTGAGTCACAACGGAGTGTTATGAACCCAAGGTCGCCCTTCTTGTTGGCACGGCGGACCACTTGGCAGTAGTGAAACAGTTTGGCCACAGTGGCGGTGAAATTGTAGTGTTTTCCCAGAACTTCAAGAGCGTGCACCAAGCCCCAGCCGTTGGGGTGCAGTTGAGTAGGGGCGCAGTCGAGGAAGCGTAGGATGGCCATTTGAAACTTTGTCATGGGAAAGCGGACCCCCAAGTTCTGAAAGACGAAGTCGTACATATAGACCGACCTCTCATCTGGGACGCGATGGCAGACCCTCTCAGTTGGACCAGGGGCAAGGACAAGAAAGCGTCCTTTATACTTCTTGTCAGAGTAAATCTTGCAGCGGAAAATGACTGGGTTTCCCTCTTCGTTTGCATGATGTGAGGGGATTTCCAAGAATTTCTCCTCAACCCAGCAGTACGACTTCTCCCTGTTCAGCTTTTCCCAGTTCAACCGGTGTGCCACGACGTTGACATACCCTTCAGTAGTTCACAAAATTAAGGTTTTGCCAGACCCCGAAATCTCCATAGTACCTGATGCACGATGGAACGCGTGTGTGCTGTGGTAGAAGGAAATATCGTCAGAGAGATAGCCTTCATCACTTGACCCGTCATCAGAGCAGCTGGTGGCCCTCGAGTCAAGGGGATCCTCAGGGCGGCGCCGATCAACTGGTACTCGTAAAGAGGAAGTTTCAACTCTCTCTGAGCGACGAGGCCCAGCCACAGGAAGATTCACTGGAATCCTTCCACCACGGTGGCTAGAGGGGGAGCGAGAGCTCAGACTCCCCCTGGTTGAGGTACCAGCATTGCCTGTTGTAGGGCGCATGGTTGAAGCAGAATGAATAAAAATGATATGGAGGTAAAGGATAGGGAGGTTACCTAAAAGAAGGAAGAACTTGGTGAAGAAGAAAGGCAACAAGGAAATCTTCAGAAATTTGAGCAGAGGTTCACTAAGCTTGATGACAGAGATGAATCCCAAAATTCGTTAAGTGCCCCTTTTATAGGTAACGAAGAAGCACAGTGTTCTGCCAAAAGTTATGACGTTTGTTTCAAAACGCAACCTTTCGAATTCAAACGACTTCGTCGTTTCGTAACTTAAAGCGCGAAAGTGGTAACGTTTCAGTAAAGGTTTTTGTGAAACGGGCCTGTGGAAGTTGAAATTCAGGCCCAATAAGCCCAATCGACGGTTACACTCTTGGGTAATGATGGTTCACGTGTTAAAAAGGGCATTTAATGTCCAATCATTTCAGACGCATTTAATGCACCCCAACCACTCTTCGAATATCAAGAGTCTTGATTTCAAAAAACTCTTGGGATTTCCCTCGCTGTGAATCCCTGTCTGAATCCGTTGTGAATGGTATCAGAAGAGCGATTACTTAATTTACAGAGCGGATGTGTTGGTAAGAAACCAAACACGCATATCTCAAAGAGTCTTTAGAAGGAATTTCTAGAGCGTTCCACCGGCATCTAGACTTCTTAAAGGCTGTATAGCTTATGTAAGCAACCTCACAGTCCCTCACATAAGCTAGGGGACAAATGATCCGGTATGGATACCGGTCCCCAAAGTTATGATGTCATAGTGACCTCTTAAAAGGAGCATCCGGTATCACAGGAAAACAGTGCCACAACGGACATCCGTTGTCATGATATCCGTCCTCACTTCATTAAATGATTTTTCTGTCCTCTCTACGACGGATACCTTATCCGTTCTCATTTCCACGACGAGTATAACCGTTTGCCTCAGGATCACTATGAGATAAGAGTTCCTTATAACTTATCAGCGAAGATACCCTGCATAGCGGAATGTGTCTATGTCAATTATCTCAGAGAGTAAGTACAATTGTCAGCGAAATATGCGGAAAGGTGATTATTCTTCATCCCTATCACTGGATCGTACTCTGATAAATTGACCTACCCACCTGACACACTCTGAGTACTGAGTCACCTTGATTGACACACTCCACACGCTATCAGAACCAAGGGGCCCACTTACATCCAACGATTCATTTCCTACGTTTAACTATAAATAGCATGTTCCAACACACATGCAAGGTTACGTTGTTCTATCTTACATCTTTACTATTGCATTGCTTGAGTATTCATTGAGTTCACACACTCTTCTAACTTGAGCGTCGGAGAATCTTCGTAGGTGGCACCACTTTTCGCCCCCCTTCAACGCGAAACACTGGTGTGAAGGATCTCCAGGACAGCAAGACCGGTTTCTCCCACTGAGAGGCCGGATTACAATACCGGATACCCACTGTACCGGTGTATAAACCCTAAAACACTTGCATTCTTGTGGCTGGTCCCACACCGGATCCTAGACCCCGGCTCAGACTAGTTCATGTTGGAACTAAGTTTGGTTTATAAAAGGATTTCAAAATATTAAGTATCATTTATCAGACCTTAAGATTTGTTAATAACACACATTAAGACATTTAAATTAACTAAAGTCTACCTGTGTATTATCTAACCTGTTCAATTAAGTGTTTCAAGATACAAACATAAAGTGCACAAGTTACAAAAAAAAAGTGGGAGTCCATCAATTAAAAAAAGTCCGCCTTGAGCCACGTAAGTTATTTCAAGACAAGTCTAAGTGGGATCAAAAACAGCTTACAAACAAGATCGTCCCAAGAAAAGTCTGATCCTAGAACAATGCTTAAGAAGAGTATGATTCATATGCGCTCGACCAGACTTTTGAACTCCTAAGTACTTAGCAGACATACTTGCTTGATCAACCAGACTCTAGACTTTTGAAGCAACAAGAACGTTACTCCAAGCTCACATCAAACAAAGATCAATGCTTATTTTTTATGATACTTTGAATCAAATTCTTATCAAGGAGAACTACTATTATCATCAAAAGAGAAAAGAAGACAAACCAAAGCTCTCACAAGAAAAAACTAATGTAGCTACTCTGCACATTTTAGAAAAGCTGATGAAGATCAGATCTTGTGTTAGAAAGCTTTCAGAAGGTCAACCTTATACGTTCTGCATATCTTAGTTGAAAGAAGAAAGCCAACAGAAGGCTTTTGCTCTGAAGCACTCAAGGAACACCATTTCAATGCAAGCTCTGATGATCCACATACCAGACCTTTTGTCTTTATCTCACCTTCAAGGTCTGATGCATAATGGCTAAAATCTTTTCAACGGATTCACAACGGCTATGTCTCTTCATCAGATTACCAAACGGTCACTTTAAGTGAACTATAAATATGAAGAGATTTAGAATTTGAATAGAAGAACTTTAGAGACCTTTGAAGAAATCACTTGCAATCAGTTTACAAAGCACTCTTCTTCATTCTTAGCTTTCTTCTCTAAGGCAAAGACTTTCTTTGTTGTTTTGCCTCTAGTAGACCTTGGTCTTTGTCTTTGATACTTAAAGAATAAAACGAAAATAATTGTAAGTTACAGAGCATGCAGACTGTAAACATACAGAAACCTTAATCATTCAATATTACATATTTTCATACTATACTTGATAAAAGCAAACCTGGCTTCTACTAAGGGCTTTGTGAGGATATTTGCCCATTGGTGGTCTATATCCATGTACTGCAGATCCAGAGCGCCTTTCTAAATGTAGTCTCATATGAAGTGATACTTTACTTTCATATGCTTTGCCTTTGAATGCTGGATTGGATTCTTAGATAGGTTTATAGCACTTGTGTTGTCACAAAATACTGAAATTTCTTCTTCCTTGATTGAATAGTCCTCTAGTTGGTACTTCATCTACAGAAGTTGTGAACAATAACTAGCTGCAGACAAGTACTCTACTTCAGCTATGGAGAGGGCTATTAGTTTTGTTTCTTGCTACTATAGGCTGGTTCCTAGAAAGTGACATCCACAACTTGTGCTTTTTCTATATGTTTTATCACCACTTGTTTAAATTATATAAAATAAATAAAGATAATATATTATTGTGGGATGTAATGGTTGTAACATTGCTTGAAGATTACAAGATCTTGATTTCAAATTTCAACAATTGTATTTTTCATTTTTCTTCTATTTTCAAACAAATTGATACGCCTAATTTGATTTAAATGGGTCATCTTATCTTGTAAATATTATCTGGTTCATACTAATTCATAATGTTGTATTTTTTATCCCACTTATAAAATCGAACAACTCACAAGTTAAAGTGGTTGGTTCTAGCTGAATTTAATAACGAAGGGTTGATTTAACTTATGTAATGTTATATAGGATAAAAAATTATAAGTAAAATTGTTTTATTAAAATATATGTAAGGATGGTTTATAAATTAATGTGAGTGGATATTAATAGTATTTTTGATCCGGTCTGGATACTGGTCCCTATTCTTGTGGTGTCAGAGTGACCTCATATAAGGAAAACCGGTGTCCTGGTTCAACATTACCACACCGGATATCCGATGTCTGGCCGTCCGTCCTCATCTCACGACTGCCCCACTTATTTTTTCTATAACGGTTCTTTGTTCATTTTCACAGGATATTTATATAACTGTTGGCTTTTCAGTCACAGCAAGATAAGAGCCCCTAATAACTTATCAGCGAAGACACTGTATGTAGCAAAATATGTCACGTCAATGGCCTCAGAAAGCAAGTGGATGTGTCAGCAGATTATGCGGAAAAGGTGATTATCCTCTCCTCTTCCTAGAGGATCGTACTCTGATAATTGACCTACCCTCCTGACACATTCTGAGTGTTGAGCCACCCTGATTGACATAATATACACGCTATCAGAGCTAATGGACCCACCTGTACCCAACGACTCATTTTCTCACGTACAACTATAAATAGCTCGTTTCAATACACATGCATGGTATCGTTGTTGTTGTTCAAGTGGCCTCAATACTCAAGAGGGGGGGTGAATTGAGTAATAAAACTTTTGCTTGGAATACCTTTGAAATTGATTTCTATAACCAAGTTTATGAAATTATGCAAGTGAAAGCAAGTAAAAATGATATGCAATGCACTACAAGAAGTAAGTATTACTGAGGCAATTTAGCAAACACTTGGTGTGCAATATCTAAGATATAACAAATTAAGCAAGTTCAAGTATGCTCTTCTCAACCAAACAATACCAATCAACAAATATGCAGTATATGAAAGTAAAAGAGTAAGGAAGAGAAGCTTGCAAACCGATGTAACGAGTTCCACCCAATCCGGTGTACGTCTCGCCTCTAAGTAACCCACTTAGAGGATTTTCCACTATTGTAGACTAGAGATACAACTTTAAGCAATTGCAGCTTCCTAGTGTCCCACACTCAAGAACCCAATCCTCACAAGTACAAGGGCAACCCACCCAATCTCTCAGTCTCACAATATCCCAAAGATTGAATCCTCAACCTTTGTAACCACTCAACCTAGAGTGAACAACCACTCAACCTAGAGTGAACAACCACTCAACCTAGAGTGAATAACTTGTGTTTGGTGTTTGTTTACAATCAATACACTCTCTCAATAGAGCAGATATACAAATGAAAAGCTCTCACAACTTCTAACTCTCAAGATGAGAGGATATACAAGTGAAGTATAAGATACAAGAAATAGGCTTACAAAGCACAAAATAGAGCTAAGGATTTGTTGCTTCTTGGTTCTGCATGTTGTGCTTGAGTTCCTCTTCATTATATAGACTCATTTGTGCAGTATTGAGGGTTCCTAGCCGTTGCAAGATGATGGCTCCAGCTTGTCTCTGCGTATTATAAGATTGGGTCCATGTTTCCCACTTAAATCTGTCCTGTTAGTGGTGTTTCCCACTTCTTGAATCGATTCGTAGTGCCTTGAATCGATTCGAAGCATTCTGATGTGTACAGATTTAAGTTTCAGATTCGTGTGAATTGATTCGAGCTTTGTTGAATCGATTCAGAGCATTCTGTTTGGGGTTCCTGGACTGTCAGCATCGTGTGAATCGATTCAGGGTCCTGGTGAATCGATTGAGGACATACTGTTTGCAATTTTAGTGACTTCCAGGTGTTCGAATCGATTCAAGGTCATGGTGAATCGATTCGACCCATTCTGTTTCTTCATTTTTGTGACTTCCAGGGCTGTGAATCGATTCACTTGTTCTTGAATCGATTCAGGCTTTGCATTTTGAGACTTTTCATGCCTGTTGCTCATTCATTTGAATCTTGTGATGCATGGTTGCTTTTTTTATGTCTTAGTTTATTGGTTTCTTGATTTCTTGAACTTTTGTGAAACCGTTTTCTTGTTGCATCCTTGTTTATATGATATCTCTAATTGTTTTTGATTCTTCGAAGACTTCGCATTGCATGTTTCCTTTGTCATTATCAAAACCTGTTATCATGTGCAAATATATTCTCCCCCTTTTTGATGATGACAACCAATGGCCATCTCTTGGGGTGTTTATTAGCTAATAGCAAGTTATGAAAACTAATGTCTCTGTTTTAAACAACTATTTCTTTTAGGGAAATATGTCTCCCCCTTTGTTTTTCAATAAACTCATCAAATTTTAAGCGTTGAAAGAATGCACACATATCGCATACATACACAATTATTTCTTTGTCATTATCTATTTCTTAGACAATAACCTGTATATTTCTCCCCCTTTGTCATTATCAAAAATAAAAGTTGGGAGTATGCAGTAAATTGAGTAATAATCGCAGGCAACGTAGTTGAAATAGTCATAAACCAAAGTAATTAACCAAACGAGATAATTGTGCAAATAATTAACCGAAATAGTCACAAACCAAAGTAATTAACCAAAATATAAACCAAAGTAAACAACCAAGTCTTAATGTGAAATTGAAACAAAGAAAGTAAAGATCAATCAGGGTTGTGGGAAGTGGATGCTGGATATTTGGGTGGCTAGCTCCGTGTATCGCTCTTCCATATTCGCTTCGATTTTGTCCAGTCGAGCGTGGATGTTTGCTTCCATGGAGTTGAGGCGCTGGTCCAGGTGGGCAGTGAGTCTTGTGAAAAGATCATCAGTAGGAACGGGTGGAGGAGGAGGAGGGGCATCATCTTCAACTTCGTGACGGGGACGTCTAAGAAATTGCCACCTACCATGGTATTCCACAATATTCATCTTGGTGAGATGAGATTTGCCTATTGGTGCTTTGGGACCGACCACTTCCTTGATTTCATTTTTCAAGTCCACTTTAAAATGGTGGAGCAATTTGGTAATGAGTATGGCATATGGAAGATGAGCGAGGTTTTGGGCTTCAATCATGTGATGCCTAACCAAGTCAATCCAATTTATGTCTTTCTCATTGACAATTTCCCAGAGCAGCAAGATTTGGGCCTCATTTAGCCTTGCATAATTTCCACCGGAGGGGAGGAGAATTTTGACAAGGACAAAGTGCAAGAGGCGGTGATGGAGACTTAAGGTGCCAACCGTGCTCGAGGGACCTGCAAGATTAAAGAAAGCTCTTGCCTCCAATGGATTATAATTCCATGCAAGAGGAGGTTCTTTGCCATGGAAGGAAGCGTTGCTAAGAGGGAGTAAGCCAACTTGATTCATTACCTCATTATCAAGAATGATAGTCTTACCTTTCACTCGGGCAATATAGCGAGCATCTTGAAGGCGTAAAGTGGAGTAGAATACACGAATCAGTTCGGGGTAGATTGCTACTTCCTCAAGAGCCATGAAGCCAACTAGCTCTTGTTGATGTAAGGTGGTGAGTAGAGGAAGTCCAGATGCTTCAAAGAATGGGAGATCAAGCCAATGAGGAGAAATGAGATGTTTCTCAGAGAATGAAGATTGGTACCTTTCAAGATCCTTTTGGGTAGTGAATAATCTAGATAAATCAGAGTGTTGAGGCATGGAGGCTGCAGCAGTGTTTGCACGTTGCTTCTTGCGAGGTTGAGAGGAGGAAGCCATGGAAGATGAAGGATTTGAGTGGAAGGTTTGGAGAAGAAGTTGAGGAGATTAGAAGTTGAGAGGTTTGAGAAGAGAGAGTGGGAGATAGTGGAAGAGTGAAATGAGGAAGTGTGTGATTTAGAGACTTGAATCAGCGTGAATATGCAGTAACTGACGTGTGAATCGGTTCGAAGGATGGGTGAATCGATTCGAGCGTTACTGATTTGAGAGAAATGGAAGGGTCAGGTGCGTGAATCGATTCGAGGATGCTGTGAATCGATTCGAACCTCTCTGTTTGAGGGAATATGGACCATCAGGTGTTTGAATCGATTCAAGGGGAGTGTGAATCGATTCGAACGATGCTGTTTTGAGGATTTTTGAACCAACAGGTCTTTGAATCGATTCGAGGGGGTGCTGAATCGATTCGAAGGGCTGTTTCACTCCAAAATTCATTTCTTTCCATTCCAATATATTCAAGGCATGAGGATTATTAAACCAACGTTTTCGTGGGGATCTTTTTCTTCATTACTAATTAATAGAAGTTATCAAGCAATCAATACATAATATTAAGAGATCAATCAAACACAATTTGTCATATCAAGAATGCCTAATTCTCTTCTAATGTAAATAAATTGTTCTCTAGCCAAGGGTTTTGTGAAGATATCCGCTAGTTGCCTAGAGGTTTCTACATGTTCAAGTACACAATCCCCTTTCAACACATGATCTCTAATAAAGTGATGCCTAATCTCAATGTGCTTGGTTCTAGAGTGCATTACTGGATTCTTGGAGATGTTAATGGCACTAGTATTATCGCATTTAAGAGGCACATGATTCAATACAACTCCAAAATCTAGAAGTTGTTGTCTCATCCAAAGGATTTGAGCACAACAACTACCAGCTGCAACATATTCTGCCTCAGCTGTTGATAGCGCAACACTTACTTGTTTCTTGCTATGCCAAGAAACAAGAGAACTACCAAGTAAGTGACATGTTCCGCTAGTACTTTTCCTATCAAGCTTACAACCTGCAAAGTCCGAATCAGAGTAACCAACTAAAGTACATTCAGCCCCTTTGGGGTACCATAAACCAACATCTTGAGTCCCAACAAGATATTTCATTATCCTTTTTACTGCAGTGAGATGAGATTCCTTAGGACAAGCTTGGTATCTAGCACACATACACACAGCAAACATGATATCCGGTCTACTAGCGGTTAAGTAAAGTAAGGATCCTATCATACCTCTATATTTTGTGAGTTCAACATCCTTACCTTTCTCATCCTTGTCCAAATAGCATGAAGTGCCCATGGGTGTGGCTATATCATTTGCTTTATCCATATTGAACTTTCTGAGTAGTTCTTTGCAGTACTTAGATTGGTTTATGAATGTTCCTTCATTGGTTTGCTTGATTTGTAGTCCAAGGAAGAAAGTGAGTTCCCCCATCATGGACATTTCAAATTCTTCCTGCATAAGCTTGGCAAACTCCTTGCACATTGAATCATTAGTGGCACCAAAAATTATATCATCAACATAAATTTGTACCAATAGTATGTTATTCTTTTTGTGCTTTATGAATAGGGTTGTATCAACCTTTCCTCTTTCAAAATGATTTTCTAAAAGAAATTTGCTCAACCTTTCGTACCAAGCTCTTAGAGCTTGTTTCAAACCATACAAAGCTTTCTTTAATTTAAAAACATGATTTAGAAATTGATGGTTTTCAAAACCTGGAGGTTGATCAACATATACTTCCTCTTGAATGTATCCATTCAAGAAAGCACTTTTAACATCCATTTGGTACAATTTGAAATCTCTACAACATGCGAAGGCTAATAGTAGTCTAATTGCTTCTAATCTAGCTACGGGTGCATACGTCTCTTCATAATCAATGCCTTCCTCTTGATTATATCCTTTAGCTACTAGCCTAGCTTTGTTTCTAGTAATTATGCCATTTTCATCCAGTTTATTCCTAAAAACCCACTTGGTTCCTATTATTTGGTGATCATTGGGTCTTGGCACAAGCTCCCAAACTTCATTTCTTTCAAATTGATTTAGCTCTTCTTGCATGGCCAACATCCAATGTTCATCAATAATAGCCTTATTTATGTTCTTGGGTTCTATTTGTGATACAAATGCTAGGTGATTACAAGTATTTCTAATAGCATTTCTAGTACTTACACCTTGAGTCATTTCACCTATGACTTTGTCTAAGGGATGATCCTTCAAAGTTACCCATTCTTGTTGTCTCTCAATTTGTGCTGCACTTCCATCATTGTTGACTTCTTCTTCTTTGTCTTGCAAGTTCATTTCTTGAAAAGTACCTACAAGATCATCAACATCTTCCTTTCTCGGAGGGTTATGGCTATTTTCATCAAATTTAACATGAATAGATTCCTCAATGGTATTTGTTTGTTTGTTGAAAATTCTATAAGATTTACTTGATTGAGAATATCCTAGGAATATTGCCTCATCAGATTTTGCATCAAACTTTCCTAGATTTTCCTTTCCATTGTTGAGCATAAAACATTTACATCCAAAAATATGAAAGTATGCAATGTTGGGTTTTCTACCCTTGTAAAGCTCATAGGGGGTTTTCTTTAAAATAGGCCTTATCAAACATCTATTCATAACATAACACGCGGTGTTTACCGCATCGGCCCAAAAATGTTTTGCAATATTGTTTTCATTTAGCATGGTTCTAGCAAGCTCCACTAAAGATCTATTCTTTCTTTCAACTACTCCATTTTGTTGTGGAGTTCTAGGAGCTGAAAAGTTGTGATTAATACCATGTTTTTCGCAAAATTTTTCAAAAGATTGATTTTCAAATTCTCCCCCATGATCGGTTCTAATGGATGCAATTTTTAAATTTTGCTCATTTTGGATAATCTTTGCAAGTTTCTTGAATGCATGATATGCTTCATTTTTATGAGCAAGAAACAATGTCCATGTATATCTTGAATAGTCATCTACTATAACTAGACCATAGTAATTACCTCCAAAGCTTTTGATTTTGGATGGTCCAAATAAGTCCATGTGCAAAAGTTGTAAAGGCCTTTGAGTAGAAACAATGTTTTTGGATTGAAAAGATGCCTTTACTTGTTTTCCTTTTTGACATGCATCACAAAATCTATTTTCAAATTTAAGCTTTGGTAGACCAATTACTAAATCTTTAGAAACAAGTTTGTTCAAGTGGTCTACATGTATATGAGCTATTCTTCTATGCCATAGCCATGTTTCATCCTCTTTTGAAATGAAGCATTGTTCATCATTTGTAGACAAACTATCCATATCAATCATGTAAATATTATCAATTCTTTGGCCTACAAACTTAATTTCCTTATTAGTCTTATGCTCAATTATGCAACAATTTGTTTCAAATAGAACTCTATATCCTTTGTCACATAATTGACTTATGCTAAGTAGATTATGTTTGAGGCCTTCAACATACAATACGTCACTTATGGAGGTGGAAGAATTCTTACCAATATTTCCAATACCTAGGATTCTTCCTTTAGTGTTGTCTCCGTAGGTGACACTTCCTTTCCTTTTGGGAGTGAATGATGTAAATTTGTTTATGTCTCCCGTCATATGCTTTGAACACCCACTATCCAAGTACCAATGGGTGTTGCTTGCCTTGAAGCATACCTACAAAACAAAATCAGTTTAGAGAACTAGGTACCCATTTTATGTTGGGTCCTTTAAGGTTAGTTTGTGGTAATGTCCCTTTGGGAACCCACACCTTTCTTAAGACCTTTGGTCCTAGTTTCCTAACACTACACTTATAAGCACTATGTCCTTTGGAACCACAATGATTGCATTTCATAAAAGGTGAGGAGGATTTGCTTGGTGGTGCAAAGAAGTTTTTATAGTGCTTCTCCATTTTATGATTACTATGTTCTTGGTCATATCCTAAACCGGTTTTACTAAACATGCATTTTTGTTGCCCAAGTAGGATATTCAAATTATCTCTTCCATTAGTGAACTTCTCTAGTGTCCTATTTAGGTCTTCAACCTTGGTTTCTAACACAATGCACTTCTTTGCAAAATCACATGGTTTATCCTTAGAGCATGTTTGAACTTTCTCTAGTTCTTCTTTTAAGCTCTCATTTTCTTTACACACTTCCATGAGATGCATTTCAAGAGTATCACTAGTTTTCCTAGATGCTTTGAGTCTACTAGAGACTTTTGTAAATTTATCATATAATTCTTCAAATACATCTAACAGCTCATTTTTATCTAAGTCAAGAAGATTTACCTCATTATCTTCTTCTTGATGATTTGCCATTAAGCAAAGATTGACTTGCTCATTTTCTGAGTCGTCGGAGCTGCTCACATCGTTCTCATCCCAAGCAATATAGGCTCTTCTTCTTCTTTGTTTGTCCTTGCCCTTCTTTTTGAGGTTTGGACAATCGGCTTTGAAGTGTCCTTCCTTGCCACATTCGAAACAACTTGGTGAAGAAGAAGTTTCATTAGAGGTAGGTTTCTTACCTTGGGGCTTAAAGTTCTTTTGAAACTTTTTGTTCTTCATGAATCTTCCAAATCTTTTTACGAATAGCCCAAATTCTTCTTCTTCATCTAAGTCACTGCATGATTCTTCCTCATGCATGGAGGTGGCTTTGAGGGCTAACCCTTTCTTCTTGGTGGATTTCTCCTCATCCTCGGCTAGCTTCAATGCTTTAAGTTCTTGCTCTTGTTCTTGCAATTTTCCAAAGAGTGTTGCAAGAGACATTTCATTGATGCTAGGAGATTGTTTTATTGCTGTGACAAGAGGTTGCCATTCCCTACTAAGACTTTTCAAAATTTTGTGCACAAGCTCTTTGTTAGTATATACTTTGCCAAGAGTAATAAGATGGTTGATAATAAGTGTAAACCTTTTCTGCATATCTATAATAGATTCTCCTGAATTTATGCTAAAGCTTTCATATTGGCTAGTCAAGGTACTAATTTTGGAGTCCTTTACATCATTAGTACCTCCATGGGTTACTTGAAGAGTATCCCACATTTCTTTAGCAGTTTGGCATGTCATTATTCTGAAAAATTCATCTTGTCCTAAAGACATAGTAATGAGATTTTTGGCCTTGTAGCCATATTGGACTTTCTTTTCTTCCTCGCTTGTCCATTCATCTATAGGTTTTTCAACATTCTTGCTATCTATAGTATGCATCGGTATATAAGGACCATTTTCAATGGTATTCCATATTCTCAAGTCAATTGATTGAATGAAGATTTTCATTCTTTCTTTCCAAAACGCATACCCTTCCCCATTGAAAGCGGGAGGTCTATTTATCGCACCACCCTCAGGAAAAACATTTTGAGAACTTGAGGCCATTTAATCTCTTGAAGCTGTTAAGCTTGATCTACCAAGAGTCAAGCTCTGATACCACTTGTTGTTCAAGTGGCCTCAATACTCAAGAGGGGGGGGTGAATTGAGTAATAAAACTTTTGCTTGGAATACCTTTGAAATTGATTTCTATAACCAAGTTTATGAGATTATGCAAGTGAAAGCAAGTAAAAATGATATGCAATGCACTACAAGAAGTAAGTATTGCTGAGGCAATTTAGCAAACACTTGGTGTGCAATATCTAAGATATAACAAATTAAGCAAGTTCAAGTATGCTCTTCTCAACCAAACAATACCAATCAACAAATATGCAGTATATGAAAGTAAAAGAGTAAGGAAGAGAAGCTTGCAAACCGATGTAACGAGTTCCACCCAATCCGGTGTACGTCTCGCCTCTAAGTAACCCACTTAGAGGATTTTCCACTATTGTAGACTAGAGATACAACTTTGAGCAATTGCAGCTTCCTAGTGTCCCACACTCAAGAACCCAATCCTCACAAGTACAAGGGCAACCCACCCAATCTCTCAGTCTCACAATATCCCAAAGATTGAATCCTCAACCTTTGTAACCACTCAACCTAGAGTGAACAACCACTCAACCTAGAGTGAACAACCACTCAACCTAGAGTGAATAACTTGTGTTTGGTGTTTGTTTACAATCAATACACTCTCTCAATAGAGCAGATATACAAATGAAAAGCTCTCACAACTTCTAACTCTCAAGATGAGAGGATATACAAGTGAAGTATAAGATACAAGAAATAGGCTTACAAAGCACAAAATAGAGCTAAGGATTTGTTGCTTCTTGGTTCTGCATGTTGTGCTTGAGTTCCTCTTCATTATATAGACTCATTTGTGCAGTATTGAGGGTTCCTAGCCGTTGCAAGATGATGGCTCCAGCTTGTCTCTGCGTATTATAAGATTGGGTCCATGTTTCCCACTTAAATCTGTCCTGTTAGTGGTGTTTCCCACTTCTTGAATCGATTCGTAGTGCCTTGAATCGATTCGAAGCATTCTGATGTGTACAGATTTAAGTTTCAGATTCGTGTGAATCGATTCGAGCTTTGTTGAATCGATTTAGAGCATTCTGTTTGGGGTTCCTGGACTGTCAGCATCGTGTGAATCGATTCAGGGTCCTGGTGAATCGATTCAGGACATACTGTTTGCAATTTTAGTGACTTCCAGGTGTTCGAATCGATTCAAGGTCATGGTGAATCGATTCGACCCATTCTGTTTCTTCATTTTTGTGACTTCCAGGGCTGTGAATCGATTCACTCGTTCTTGAATCGATTCAGGCTTTGCATTTTGAGACTTTTCATGCCTGTTGCTCATTCATTTGAATCTTGTGATGCATGGTTGCTTTTTTTATGTCTTGGTTTATTGGTTTCTTGATTTCTTGAACTTTTGTGAAACCGTTTTCTTGTTGCATCCTTGTTTATATGATATCTCTAATTGTTTTTGATTCTTCGAAGACTTCGCATTGCATGTTTCCTTTGTCATTATCAAAACCTGTTATCATGTGCAAATACAGTTGTTCTATCTCACACTTTACTATTACTTCGCTGGAGTATTCATTGAGTTCTTACACTCTTCTAACTTGAGCGTCGGAGAATCTTCGCAGGTGGCACCACCTTTCGCCCCCTGCAACGCAAAACGCTGGTGTGAAGGATCTCCAGGACAACAAGACCGGCCTATCCCATTGAGAGACCGGATTAATACATCGGATACACACTGTTCCGGTGTGCAAACCCTAAAAATACCTATAATCTTGTGGCTGGTCCCACACCGGATCCTAGACCCCGATCCAGACCAGTTCAATTTTTAAATGAAAAATTTTATTTTTTCAATTTTTTAACTTATATAAAATTACAAAAAGTTAAATAAACCTTAGTAATAATAATTAGTCATGGGAGTACTATTATTTTGGTGTTGAAGTAATGAAATTTTATAGTGTAAAAGGAAAGAAGTTTCTAGAGAAGAAAGTAGACAAGAATAGGTGGGATGGACACGGGAGGATGAGTGTTGTGTTGGGATCCAGCTGCGTGAGTGAGTATTACAATAGATGCCACGTGAATTAGGAAAAAGAAACAAACCCAGAAAAATTAAAGCGCACTAATTAATGAAAAACAACAATCAATAGCGTGTGCGAGAAAATCACCCGAGTATATCTATCTACCAAACCTCTCTTCTTTCCCACTCATTCTTCAGAAAAACAATTTTAGGGTTTTTATTTGGGTCTCTCTCTTTCAGACATGGGAGGTGGCAATGGTCAAAAGGCAAAGATGGCTCGCGAGAGAAACCTCGAAAAACAAAAGGGTGCCAATAAGGGTACCCTCTCTGCTTCATTTCTCCACAATTTATTTATTTTAACCAAAATTAAGAACTTGGTTTTGAATTTGAGCAAACATGTGTTAGATCTGCGATTTTCTTAATCGTTTCGTGTCTGCAGGAAGCCAGCTTGAAGCAAACAAGAAAGCCATGTCCATCCAGGTAAAACCCCAATCTTCATAACCTTCCAACCTTTTTTTCATCTTATGTTTCTCCTTATAGCCTGAATTTTTACCAGTTCCGCATTAACAATTTCTCATGTTTTCAGAATTTATTTGTTTACAGCTAAAAAGGAGTTTTTTTTTTTGTGTGTGTGTGCTTGATTCCCCTTTTCTTTGATCTCAGGGTTCTTCTATCTTTATAACTTGTATGTTTTAAACCCCTTTTGACATTAGTAGTTAGATATATGCCCCCCTAAAAAATAAAGCTTTCTGTTTTAGAGTTCAAACCTGAGAAAATGTGATCAGGCTTCATCGTTAATGCTAAAATACTTAGCTGAAAGTCTTTTATATTTTCACTTCTCTGAGAAAAAGTCTTAACAGAGTCACAACTCATATCGCTTTGTCCTCCGTCTCTAACAGAGTCTAATTAGCTCCTTAGCAATTGGTAATCTTTTAAATTCAATTAGGTTTGTTTTGTATTCTGTTTTGATACTAATATATATGCTAAATTACTTGGTGTTTGGTTCTCTGTTGTATTCAGTTTTCAAAATGCAAGTGACTTGACAAGTTTTTCCTATTGTGGCCTATTTGTTTGTGTATATTAAGATGATCTCTGGTCAGAGTATTTATGTGTACACTTTATGAACGATACTCCATCACATTTGGATCTCCTGCACAGGATAGCTATTTATATTTCAATGCATTACTATAGTGACTGCAGCAGCAGATGGAAACCTTTTCTGATTGTAATGTTGTGATTGGTGGTTGCAGTGCAAGGTTTGTATGCAAACATTTATATGCACCACATCTGAAGTGAAGTGCAGGGAGCATGCTGAAGCCAAACACCCCAAATCTGATGTCTCTGTTTGTTTTCCTCATCTTAAAAAGTGAACGAGTGCGTGTTGAGACATGATATTATCACATAATCTGTGTCACAGAGATGTTGAATTTCTTTTATATCGAATGTCTGTGTTCGTGTCTTGGGGGGGTTAGGGAGAGACGAGGGGATTATTAGTGCGTTTTTCCATTGTTAAAGTGAGAAACTGTTAATTGTCTCTTTTGTCGAAATGTAACTGATGAATGATCGTTAATGTTAATATTATTAAGCTGCTTACATAAACATGGTTTACAATTATTACGACATGAAGTGTCTTGGCTTGCTCATGACAGGAAGACCTTTGACTCCACTCGAATGTTTTTCTTGGCTGGTAATCAAACTCCACAACAATTGTTGATTCTCTAGCAAAATTTCATTGTGGCGGTTAAAATTAGATTTTCGTGAGGTATTGGTGTTTGATTTGGTGTCTATTTAGTTTCTAATTAGAGTTTTTATAGTTGGAATTATTTTCTAATCGGTTAAATGTTGACTAATTTTGAATGGCATCGACGATCAAGTTAACTATTATATGATTTTGTATTTACTATATATTCAAAATTTGTTAGGCATTAATCTTTGCTTGGTTTATCAAATTGGATAATTCTCAACATTCCACTTTCGCCGGTTGTGCTTGAACTTTTCAGCTACATCTTCATTAGATTTTGACTATTAAGCTGTTGTAGATGACTGTTCATTGTAAACCTTCACACTTCAACAGTCTCTTAAGCAACCATAATTGGTGCAAGAACTGGGTAGTGAAAGGGAGTGATTAACTAGGAGCAGGATGTATCGAAGTGAAGTGGTAGGTAGGACCTTTGTCTAGTCAAGCTTGAACCAAATACCTTCTACTTCGGCTCTATTTTATCACAATGATATTTGTTTGTTTTTATTTTCTGATTTATATTTATCCTTTTCAGCGATTAAATTTTGAAGTTGACAGAAAAATTCATCAATCCCAAAGTTGGATGTATTCAGAACAGTACTATCAAGCTCATCGTTTTGACTGATTTTTGTCCCCAAAATACAATCAGGGGATAGGCAACACAATGGAGAGAACACATTAGACGCATGCTGATGAGTTTTATATTTATTTTATGGCCATCCGAAAACATTATTGAGAAGAGTAAACACGCTTAACTTGGATAAAGAAGATCATCATCAATTCGGATGGTATTTGGCCAATGTCTTTCTCAGAATTTTCTTTTTCTTAGACGATGATGTTCAGTCTATTGGTATAATCAACTATTGTTAACCCGTATAGATCTAATTGTGAGCTTTCAAGACTACATCAAGCATCCTATGAAGAAAAAGGCCAACCACAAGTAAAAGTTCTTATTAACTTGGATAAAGAAAATCAACATCAATTTCGGATAGTATTTTGTAGTCGAGCTTAATTTATGGATATTAAAAATATATATTTCCAAATAAAAGAGAACATCAAATAAAATCATACAAGTCAATTGGATAAGCGTTAATTACTTTTGAGAATATGAATATGAAGGAAAAATCTACAATCTCATTGACATACTAACTATAATAATGGTATTAAGACATACATTATTTCGCAATCTTTTGTACCTTATCCTAATACCTTTCCTGTTCCAGTTAAGAAAACGTGGGACCCACTTCGTATAAGATCTTTTTTTTTTTTTTTGGGTTTATATAAGATCTGTTTATACGCCACCATGAAAAGGAACTCCCAATTTCCCGAGGAAAATTACATAATCATAAGGCCCAATTTGACCCCTGTGAAAAATGCGAGATTCCCGAATGCATAAAAGTCCTGACCAAAAACAAAGAATGCATAAAAGTAAATCAAAATAAAAAGTTAATAAGCACTTTTACTTTTTTTTTGGGTGAACAAGCACTTTTACTTTTTCTTCATAGGATGCTTGATGTAGTCTTGAAAGCTCACAATTGGATCTATACTGTGACTGGGCTAACAATAGTTGATTGAACATCATCGTCTGAAGATTATATAGGCAGGCTCAATCTTTCTAGTAGTCATTTATTTGTAGGTTAAGTGTAACTGTAATTTGAAACTTTTGCTGAAATGTGTGGTATATCATGGCGTCAAAATGTACCGAACTGTTTTCCCTCGCTAAACTTATGCCCACGAGCCACCAATTTAATAACTAGTCCAGTAAGCTAGTAAATATGGGTATTATTTAAAGAAACCGAACAAAATCTCTAATTATGTTAAAATTACTTTAAAATAACAATAAGTAGATATTGATAATATTTGTAACTAAATTTTTTACATTTTTTAGTTCTTTAACTAATGCCCTTACAACATTTGTTGATATTTTAACAAAATATGACGGTGTTGACAACAAAATAAATCAATGATGACGATGAAAATTACAGGGTAAATTAATGTGTATTTAAATTAGCTTATTCAGTATATACAACAGTTTGCAATAAAACTTATCAAAGTTTGAAGGAAACTAAGTTTACTTAACATTAATCAAAACAAAACATTCGCTTAGATGTAGACTATAAGCACAACTTTTAAGATAAAATTTGAATTTGCAACAACATACTAAGAAATTATTCAACTGGAATCAGATAATGATAATGTTACATTCCACAGGAAAACTAACCAACTATAATTAACAAAAGGCAACCATGCCACATTTAGGGTATTATAAAACAATCCCATATTATGAACTCAGGTTTAGCGATCTGTGCATGGTGAAATTACTGTGTCCTCATTCTGCTGCTTTCAGCTGCCCTTACTTGAGAGAAATAAGGATGCGCCTACCAGGTATATATCAAGGGAAAAGTTTGTTAGATTAAAAGATAAAAAACATAATATGTAAAGGTACTTCTATTATAACAAAAGAACCATGTTACGCTAAATAAATGAACTCTTCATAATTACCATTGCTTCTTTCGCCGTTAGCCTGTCCTGGTGATCATATCGAAGGAGCTTATCAAGAAAATCAATTGCCTGCATTGATCATAGCATGAAAGAGGATAATTAAAATCTATCAAAGAGAATTGTTAGATCGCAGCAGAAACTAATTGGTTAGGTCTCAATGCCATTTTGAAACATGGATTAAATCACCTCTGGAGACACAAGATGCTGATTATCTGCATTGATAAATTTTGACCATGGCTTGCGACTATGCCTGCAAAAGGCAATAGCATAACATAGTAAAAGATGAGTGAAAGCAGTAATACTTCGTATAACTATTACGAGATAAATTCAAAATATATAAGCAGTAAACTTCTATGAAGAGAGCTCAGCGAAGGTAATATTACATAGTGAGAAATAGGTTGTGAATTCACTAAACCAAATCTTGCTACGAAAGAAGCAGAAAAAATCGTTAGGAAGATGATACCTTCCAACTAGTGCATCAAGTTGAGGATCAAGTTCCAGATGATACTTATTCAGATATGCATTCAATTCATCAGTCCCAAGAACCTGCAGATCACATAAAAATAAAAGAAAATAAAACATCCAGATCTGGAAAGAAAAGCATCCCTATAAAAGATTAATAGTTGAGGGTAAGTTGTCTGGAATTGAATCTACTAGCAAGCAAAACAGGAAATAATTTAGTCATACTTATTATCCCCCTTTTTTAAAAAATAGGATATTACAGTCAGAAACTAGAGCATGACATTAAGGTTATTTTGGTTCAAAGGAGGGGGGGAGGGGAGGAATTTAGAAATTTCAATGGAAGGGAGGGGAAGAGAAGGAAATGTCCTCCCTCACCTCCTCTTCAAAAAGCTCCATTTTCGGAGGGGAGACAAATCCTTCCAAATAAAGTTTATTTTTCTCTCTTCAAAATTGGTGAATCAAACATGTTAGATGATTAAAATCTCTCTCCTTCCCTCTGTAAGATTTGAATTTAACACAAAAGCAAAATCCACCCCCTCTGTTATTTTTGAACCCAACAAGATAACCTCTCTCCCCTTTCCTTCCCTCCATTTTCCTTGAACCAAACATTCTGTAACTTCCACAACACCAATATGATAATTTTGCAATTATTAACCTTTAATGAACCACCATGAATATTACCTTGGCTATTTTGACAAGCTGATCATGGTTGTCGTGACCATAAAAGAAAGGTTCCTTGCGAAATATCTACATGAAGTAAAATTATCATAACCCGAAGTTACATGATTTTGCATCTATGAAATTAGGCTTCATAATAAATAACACCAAGAGTATGCCACATATAATCAGCAAGTTGTAGCCTATAGCTATAATTCTCACCATTCCAGCAAACATGCAGCCGAGACTCCACATGTCTAATGAGTAGTCATAGTCTTGCAAATCAACTAGAAGTTCAGGGCCCTTAAAGTATCTGAGAAATAAAAGCATAGCACATGACATTTTTTTGGCAGTGTCGTTCAAAAACTTCCAAAACTCATCCTCACATACAAATATCATAAAAGTCAAGGATAAGTTAATTGATCATTTTCCAATTGTCAAGTTTATACCTAACTTGCACAAGTATAAGCAAATTTGGAAGAAAATTAAAAGGGAGTTGCATGTTAGCAACAGTACTAATACTGTGCTAGAAGGTAGCTGAGGATACTTATAAGATTATACATTATAGATGAAGTGGAAGACTAGGGACCCAAACCATGCTACTAATAAGAGCTGGAAAAAACAAGGGGGGGGGGGGGGGGGGGGTAGTAGAGAAGAACAAGAACCACTAAACTAGCATCAAAACCTCAGTTTATGCTGCCCCAGCCAATTGTTCTTGGAACCCTGTTGCTTGCTTATCCCCTCTGCCTAACAGTCCTCACAAATAGCAAAAAAATGAGTGATTTGGTGCTTTTAATATCTTCAGCCAGGCCTATTACACTTACACTCAATTTAAATTTTAGAGTAAGTTACACAAACCTCCCTCGAAGTTTGATAATATTACAACCCAAAACTAACTCTGAAACTACACTCCACTCCAATTCTAACTCACCAATAACTGAATATTCCCCCACTCTATTTCTTCTGTTAACAAAGGTTAACATTTTTTCCAATTACAAAATAAAGGCAAAGTAACTGGTGAAAATCCACCTTCATTCTGTGGTAAGCTTCATGGAGAAAAAACATGGTAAGGAAATAAACTTGGTGAAAGAAACAAAACCAACAATAATAACAAAAAAATCTCCACCACTATCTTTGCATCATTTGACAAAACCTCCCTTCACTAGATGAAGTTTTGAACCAGATTTTTTTTTTGTTTACTTATTGGAAAAAATAAGAATGATGAAACGTCATTTTGGCAATGGCATAGTTAGTGTGCTCCTTAATGCTTTTCCATGAGAGGAAGAGAAGAAAATCAGAAGGGAAGCTTAACTTTTCATTTTACCTCCTTTATTCATTTAAAAAAAAAAAATACTAACCAAGGTTAGATGACTGAATGTTCTGTGGGAATATTCTTTCGCTTTAACCTAAAATAGGGTGGAGTGCAGTTTCAGAGCAAGTTTCCCGTTTAGTGTAATATTACCAAACCTCAAAGGAGGTTTGTGTAATTTACTCTAAATTTTAAATTGCTTAGTGGGAATTATGATAACTTGAGGAAACTGGCTTTATTTAACAAAAGTCTAACAAATGTGGTCACTATGACACATTGCACATCACCCTGCCACATCAGGCCCATGCATCAGTAAGGTCAAACTGCTTCAGTGTCAATGAAAAATATGCCTGAACTACTCTGTCTGTGGCTTTTGATAACACTGTTGCACATTAATCTTTTCCAAGTATTCATTTTATAATGCATGGTTGGGGAAAAAGAGAAGTATTATAAGCTTCCAAAAGAACAGTGTAATAGTTGTTTGTGAAATTTGAGGCAGTAAGGATGTAAGTGAAAATGTTATTGACTGGCAAACATTTTAGGAGATTCCCTTACAAGAAACTATAAACAAAAGCCCAAGGAATTGAGAATCATTATTTAATTAGATAGGATTATTTATTCAAACGCCTACTAATATTGGGAGTTGTAACTTGTAAGTAATACTTATCTAGTATAACTCGGTTTGAGTAATTTAGAATAGCTTTTGTGCAAGACCTAAGTACTACTATGTCTAATAACAGCTATTAGAGCACTCAGTTGACCAAGCAAGAACCCACTTCTAGACAAGTATTTCAGTTAAGAAAATTATAATAGAAGTAGAGTTAAATTTTGTATTATTGATGCATGGTTTATTCATGTTTCCACACCTTCATAGTGATGGTTGTGGATATACCAACACTGGGCAAGCGAATATTCCAATAACCTGTTGGTTTTGAAAATATCATACCTAAAAGAGCTAATAATGCCTTACTGATTTTGATTTCTGCAGTATACTAATATATCCAGGTTCATGCATTTTATACCTCTTCCTTCCTTTGATTTTACGTTGAAATTAAGTTGAGATCATAGTCAATTGATCAGAGAACATTACCTTGAAGCCACACGGACATTATATTCCTTTCCTGGATGATAAAATTCAGCAAGACCCCAATCTATCAAGCGAAGTTTTCGTAATTCATGATCTATCATAACATTATGAGGCTTGACATCTCTATGCATTATGCCTTGAGAATGGCAGTAATCTAAGGCCTGCAATTCAAAGTGATAGCATTCATGTAATAAGGAAAAGAAAGGTCCTCAACACATTTGTAATGTGAAGTACTAATTTTCATGATGCATATGCAAAAAAATCCTATACACATGAACCAGATGCAAAATTGAAGTAATCACTAAGCCTTATCAAAGACAAAGATACTCCAATTACTTTTAAGGGAAAATATATTAATTATGGAGAGGGCACAGGGAGCAGCAATCGAGGTATATGATAAGAGATTGAAGGGTCACATTACCTTAAGCAGCTCATATATGTAATAGCGTATGTCATAATCAGTCAATGTTGGGTATAAAACTTTAAAATCTGTACTGTTGACATACTCAAATATTAAGCTAGGGGTTTTAGAGTGTTGATCTCTAACAATATCAAGAAGCTTGACGATATTTGGGCCCCCACAAAGGTTCTGAAGTATTTTTATCTCTCTTTTAATCTGCAAAATGATGTTGAAGATCTCAGAAGGTTAGACAACTCAAAGAAGAACTGAAGGGTATGGTAAAGCGAAACACTGTATAATGAAAAGTATATAAAAAAAACAAAAATGTAAGTTAACACACGTTTTCAAATTAAAGAATATTATAAATCTGAGGAGCTCTTCCTAGTTCCTAAAACTTGGAATTGATATCATATTTGTCCAAGCCTTAAATGATTCACATCACCAGCTAGAATTATGGTTTGGCTAGCAATACAATAACAAGTTTCAAAATTGGATTTGCAGAAACACTGAAACAGGTTGCTGCAGAGCTCCAGAACCACAGAATGTCCTGCTCTTGATTTGGACATTGTCCTTTCCCCTTTTAGCATATTGTTTCAAAAAGAGAAGCTCATACATGCTTCAAGCTCAACTCCAATATTTTACAGGGGCACTGAATTACACATTGTTTTTTGACAAAGGTCAACCAGTTTGAACGAAACTTCTAAGCCAACAAACCTAGAAGCTCAGTGTTTTTCATTTGAAACCGTAACTTCCAAATATCTTTTTCAACAAATAGTCTACTTCCACAATAGTGTTGAATAATTAAATTACAAATTGTGATACAAATACAATTATCCGCAATCATGTTATATGCCCATATTTATTTGTTGAAAGAAGTTTTATGGCTGAAATTGGTATCCTTCAATTCCTCAACATCTGTATGCTAAAACAACAATTATATTATGCCTTCTTATGATGATTTTAAGCATATTTTTTTTTATCTCAGAATAATTGTTGCATAACTGTGTTAGGGAGATTGATTTTTCAGTATTTGAGGAATTTCTGCTTAAAACTAAAAACACCAGTGGCTGCCTCCATTCATAGTCTCTAGGTCCCAAAGGAAGGGTCAAAAGCCACATCAATGCAAAACTAAAAAAGAAGCTCACCTTCTTTTTCTTGACGGGCTTGAGAATCTTGATTACACAGCGCTCATTGCTATTAACATTTATGCCTTCAAAAACCTCACTATACTTCCCCCTTCCCACTTTTCGCACAACCTCATAATCATCTTGATCACTGAAAAGAGCACACAGAATATTCATCAATCATTAAATTTAAACAAAAAATGAAAAAAAAAACAGATAATCGAAGGTGAATTAGAATTGCGGGCTTTGGCAACATCCTCATAAAAATTAGACCTAATTACAGCTCAAGCCAACTAACCTAGATTAGCCATACAACAAATGTTCATAATATGTACTTAACTACGGAATCCAGGGAACAAATGCCATCAAGGCATCAACCAATTTCAAATCACAACTGACAAGGTCATTCATTCATTCTCCAGAGTGGATCATCAGCTTCTCCGTGTTCATACCACAAACGGAACATAACAAAAACAATAGATCCAATAAAGAAAACAGAAAATAGCATAATTCGGATCCCTCATTAGCTGTTGACACGGAAGCGCGGGGAGTTAACCTAAAAAGCAGAATCACGATTGATTGTGAAAAGAAGAAGAAGAAAGGAATTAAATAGGGTTGGAGAAATTACCCCCATTGAACGGTGAGAGACTCGTAGTCCCAGTACTCTTTGGGGCGAAGAACGTTGATGTCGGTGTAGACACGCGCCTTCGACATGGGATTGGAAGAAGAGATGTGGGATGTGTGGGTGGAGTTAGTTTGGAAGATGATGGGGATGCGCACGCTAGGCTGTTGCGCAACCGGCGCACGCAAGGCCACAAGGGTGCACACTAGCAAGAACCGTACGAGTACCGATGGTGCTTCCTGCGCATATTTAACGCGTGAATAATAATACCGATTCTCTTTCTGTAAGCACATTACAATATTACATTACCCCTTTATTCTTTATTTTTTTTATTTATTTTTTATTTTTTAATACTCCCTCCGAGTTTAGAGTAACTTTTCGTGGACGTTTGAGAATGAGAATTATTTTGCTTCCTGCGCGCCATAAACTGCACACGTCATCTTCGTCTTCCCTTTTGCGTACGTACTCGGCTCTCCGTTAAGCCAATATCAATTTTACGATGCTTGGGCCAAACCCAGATTCTTTTACAAACTTCATTTTTTTCGCCGTTGACTAGTAGAAAGATCAATAATGGACCTAAGAAATAGAAAGATCAACAACCCATTCAATCACAACTACTTTAACTTTAGATGCAAATGTCCTGTTAAATTTGAACTCTAATTAAAATTAGCATTTTACCTCAATAACTTGCACAATATAGGCTTCAATTTTGCCTCAGTTCATCAGTAGATGATACTTTGAATAAACGTAAGCCATTGAGTTCTGCCGCACAATGGTCAGAACATCGTTAGAATAAGTGTGGATGTGGACTAATTTATTTTGAAGAAATAATATCTTGAATTTCACTTTAAAACTATTAAAGATTAAAGATTAATTATTTATCTAAAATTCATAATTATCAAAACGCCGTGGGTAATAAAATCAAATTATATCCTAGCCGCATTGACTTTTTCTTATTTAGTGTATCTTTTCCATGACATGGTTCAAAGGAAAAAAGAGAATTCAAGATACCAGCTGTGCTGAGTACATAATTACATTTAATTTTGTTATAATAAACAAGTATGAGGCAACATTCATTCTAAAACTAGACTTTGGCTGTGATGATGCCACAAGCATCCCCAGCTCCACACAACACAACTTCAAGAGTCTCAAAATTAATAAAATACAATGAATATATATATACATGGGCAACTTCAAAAGAAGTCACAAATCAATTACAACTACGTGGATCAAATCATTATGTGTAAAAACCTAAATCAAGATGTAAAGAAGGAAAAGATGGTCAAAGGATATGAGGAAAAGGAAAGTTCTTGTATCCACGATGTCACTGTTGTATTGTCTCTTCATATTTACTTCGCTTTAGACCAGATTCGCTCAAAGTCAAAAACCTCAAACATCAGACGTCTCACATCACGTTTCCCATAAACAGCATATGAAAGCCCGTGAAGAGCCTGTTGAACAGCTGTTGTTGCTGGGTATCTCAGTTTATAGTTGCGCTCATACGCATCTTGAACCTTTTCGGAATATATAATAAAACGGTGGAGATCTTTTTCCCTCAAATTTTTTCCACAATACTTGTTCATAAGAAGCTTACGGTGCTTTTCTTGTAACCATAACCCTGGAGCATCTAAATGTTTCATCAACAGTCTTTCAGCCATAACCAAATCCTTAACAAAATTCCCAAAGAAAGAATAATCAGACAACATAACATAAGCAAGTTATAGCGCACAGATCTTTTTCTGAATCAGGGAGTGTTTCATTCCATAAATCTAATGATATATAAGTAGATACAACAGAGATTAGTACCTGTATCTTTTGGCCAAGGTATTCTAATCTCTCGTAGCAAAATCGAGGATGATCAAATTTGTATTTTGAAGGATGCAAGAAACATAGCTGCAGTTTAACAAGAAATTCAATAGAATCAAAATTCAGTCAGAATGGAAGCTATGGAATGGAATCTTCAAGCTGATCTATCGACTTGACATCTTCCATGGGAACATTGGGAAGTTTCTGGAAGATTCAAAAAAAGTTATAAAATACATTTGAATATTTCCTAATGAAACTAATAAAATCCTCAATATGGTAAACTGTACAAAGACAAACCAAGAACAGTAGAGCAATCCGCAATACCCTAACAGCTTTACACAAACAAAATAATTCATTTAGTATGAATAATAATTCATAGTTCATTAACATTGTGTTGTACCAATACTCAGTATATATCATCCTTTTTATATGTAACTTTCTAACTTCCACAGAATCATGTGCAAGTGTTGAAGCAGGTTAAATAAAAGCCATAATCTGAGTTGTGAATGAAAAGTAATGAGAGACAATAGTAGAGATACCTGCAACCCAAGTCCAAGCTCTATATTCCTTGCTTCAGTAATTTCTGGAATTCTATCTGTCATTTCTAATGGATATCCAAGGGTCTGCATAACCCGGGGTTTGCAATCATACTCCCATACATTTCCTCTAAACCGATGCATGCCTGGAGGAACACAAGCTCTGAACAGCCGTGGTTGTGCAAACAAGGCATCTGCAGGAGGCTGAATGAGAGCAGCAAACATCATTGCTATTATCAAAATAACATATATGCAAATTATATTGTAGAATAGGAATTTTGCATGAACATTTGGCAATAAAAGCATAAAACAAATTCAAACTTATGATGAAGTAACATTTCACAATCGTAATATGTACACCATATTTAGTTCTTTAAGAGTTCACATTTCTGAAACAAATAATACAATGACAGATGTGCAAAGCTTGCCTTATATGCAACCATATCTTGCCAGCTTATCTTGCCTTCAAATTCAGTAGATACATGATCTATATCTTCAAGTTGCCTACGCAATTTGGGCTGGCAATCCTCAGCATCTGGATCCATTCCAAAGACTTCAAAAAGAACACGATACACTTCTGGCATACCAAAACAAAGATAGATTGCCCCAAACAAAGCCCAAAATACAGACCTGCCAAACATGACAGCAAAAAGCAATACATTTCAAAACGGATTATTAGCAGAGGTCCACTTCATTAACTAAGATAGTTCTATAATAAATGGAATGAAGCAACAAAAAAAATATTATATCATCAGGTGCTAATAAGAAATTTTACTCTCTTCTTTTCCTGTTTCTCTTTGGGAAGTAAGCCACTGTTTAATTATGACAACTCATGAATCACAACAGCTCATTCTCCAAAGGAAGATGGAATTAAAAGCAAAAGTCATTGATCTCAAAAATATTTATGCATCCTGATCTCACATAAGCAATTAAGCATGGCAGCGGCACAAATTATGGAGGATCAGGTACATATCTATGTCCAAAATTTGCAGGAAGTTATTCATGATGAAGCAAAAAACATCAACATAATTTTCAAACTTGAATCCCTATGTCTAAAAAGATTTCATTATACTTGGGAGAGAGGGGGGCGGGATGATTAGCAACTAAAAAATCAATGCTACACATTACTATTTACTTAATTAATCAATTCAATTTGGTATTCCGGTAACTCCAACCAAGCTGACCCCAAATAAAAAACTTCCCCATATGAGAAGAAAATAAATAATTCATGATGGCAGACCTCCCCCATTTCTAATTCTTTTTAATTTTCCTTAGATAGAGGCACAGAAATATATTCTAAAGAAGCTATATCCTATATGTACAACAATTCTTGACATCCACAACTTTATTTGATAGAAGCACAGATTACTGCACTGCAATAATTTTAAAACATGAAGCAACTTCAAAGACAACCAAGTTTTGAAAAAAAAAAAATAGAATTAGTATTGACAGTAACAAGTAACAACAATAAATGATACATCAAACTAGTCCCTGAAAATACTAATATCAGTCACTTTTGTTCCTGAAATTACATAGATATCATTTTAGTCACTGAAGTAACTAAAATACGGCGTTTCAGACCTTATTGTTAATTTGTTATAATTTTAAGGAGTAAAAAAATTATCATATGTGACTTCAGGGGCTAAAATAACTACTGTTTCGTAATTTCAGGAACTAAAGTAACAAGGGACTAAATGTGTTACTACATCAAACTGGTACGTGAAATTATGAGTACCAATCAATGGTTTCTGAAATTACAAAAAAAGTCATTCAGTCCTTACCCTAAAATTATAAAATGACAATCACTTTAGTCCTTCAATTTACGACAATAAATACTGAAATGACATTTTTTGAGAATTTCAAAGCCTCGATTACTTATACTTGGAATTTCAAAGACTAATTCAACAAACTATCCAAGACTAAATTGTCTTATGCCCGTAATTTCAAAGAACAACTTCACATGATGCTCTTGACTAAGGGGCATTTGGGTACACAACTTAGTTGAGTGCTTATCCAATAAGCTCTTTTTACATGAGGACTTTGTTTTTTTGTGTTAACTACATGAATCCTCTGTATAATTAAAGGCAATCCTACTTGGGACTTGGTCATAATGAAAGCCCAATCCCTTCTCTAAACATGTGTTTAATCATTAATGGAGATCATACCCAAGCTCTACTCAGCAGCTTGTGTTGTCAGCTTTGTCAACTGAACCACAACTAACTAATACATGAGGAATTATGTTACAAATTTGATTATGAAACTTTCTAGAATAAATTATAAAGAACTAATCTTGATAAGCTCCACCAGAGAGTCCTAAACTATTTTCATAAACTCTTGCAAAGGCTCATTGAATTGACTAAAGCAACAAGACATGGAGGCGCTTACTTTACTGGAGGCTCCCTTTCCTTGGTGACCAACTTATACATATCAGGAACACGAGGAAAAATCAAATTTTGCAAGCTAGCCGCCTCAATCCAGCGCGGCAAGCTCCTCTTGCTAATCAACCCGAACACCCTCTCCCTCATGGGAGCCGGCGACTCCCTAGGATACCTCTGCAAGAAGTACTCGGCAAACGCCAATTCCAGTACGTACTGTCCCAGAAAGAACAACCTCGAATGTCCGAACCGCACGTGGCGCGCCCTCTGCCACTCGCACAAAGGGTGCTGAAACGCCAGGTACAACAACGTGTCCAAGTGTTTGGCGGGGTTATCATCCCCGAGAGTGTCCGAAGCGTCCAACGGGTACCCCAAGGCCTGCTTCGCTTCGAGCAAGTGCTGTTCCATCCACGCGCTGTCGAATTGGTTAAGGCGCGTGAAGGGGAGGCATGAGCTTAGCAAAGGGAAGGTTTTGAGTGCGAGTTGGGGGCTGTGGAGGAACCTGTTGGCGACTCTTTTGTCGTCTAGTGGGGGCGTTAGAATGAACCTTCTTGGGGGTGCGTTTTTCTTCGGGGATGTGCGGGGTCTCTTGCGTTCCGCAAGCTCTTTGAGGAGTCGTTGGGGACTGTTCTTTGGGAGTTCGTGTGGGGGGTCGATGGCCACCGAGGAAATGCGAAAGGTTTGGGTTTGGGGTTGGGGGGTTAGCGTTTTGGTGTGGATGTGGAATGGGATGGGAGTGAGGGAGGGTGAGAAAGAGAAGTTGTGTGGGTTTGGGGAGAGTGTGAAGGAAGAGTGAAGTTCCATTGGGTGATGATTGTGAGGTGGTGCGAATGAGATTGGAGTCCATGGATGGTTGCTGAGAGGGTTTTGGGCTGTGTTCTTGCTGCAGGGTTTTGGGCTTCCTCGGTATTGCTTATGGTTGGATTAGACACCACGTGGCACAATATATGTTTCATCTACAAAGTCTTTTATTTTACCAAAAACGAAAAAAGACGTGTGTGTACACACTCTTTCCATGCTGCAATTACTCTGTAGTATATTTCTTTTAGAGTCCATTTCATCCGTATCATAGGATCACTTGGATGTTTTTAGCTGGATAAGTTTATTGTTATTGTTATTATAATAAAATAAAAGTATAATTATAACAATAATAAAAATAAGTTAATAAACATTATAGTAAAAATAGAATGATAAGAATGATATATGATAAATGTTATAATAATAATAATAATAATTGATCTAGGTCAGATATATATTAGAGAACTCGTACCGATATCTAAGCAACCACGATCAGCGTCAACATAAGTCCTATAATAGCAATCCTATAAATGACTCATGATCATCGATACCGATAAAAAGAGTCGGTATCATTTAAAGGTTGAGAGATTCGTTGTTGGGTACATTGGTCGATACCTGTAAGGTGTCTTAGGAATGTTTGCGTATGTAATAACTTTTCCTGTATTCTACGAAAAAGTACTTACACAAGCCACGTAAGACATAACTATCACCAAACTCTATAAACACTACTTATTTATTATAGTATGAGGTACGTTCAACCAACTCTAACGCTTGAGCTTCAATATTGATATCGTATTGACTTGGGTGTTAAAGTGTATTTTCATGTGACACCTTATTTCGCCCTATACTATGAGATATCATTGTTGGAAGGAATAACATCAAGACCCTTAGATCCCCATTGGACTTAGGGAGATAATGTCGGATCCTTACTAGATCGTGAAAGAGATAAGACATATAAGACCCGGTACCCATACCAGAGATTTATCCCTTATACTAGACATTTCATTGGCATTGCCCGGTGGGACCTACTAAAGTTAATCCCACTTTTGCAATCATTTCTATGGACATAAATCATCAAGCTCCATAAACCCCAGAGGGAGATATGCATGACCTCACACATATAGAGCCATATCTGTTGGGATACAACCAAAGTTTTGTCAACACTTTAGCGTTAGTGACCTAGGCCTTGAGAAGGCTCGTGATGGTGGCCCAACCAAATCCCCGATTGCCAACTTCACGTGGAGTTACAAGAGTTAAGGCAAGGCCGGAATCAGCCTCACGAGAATCAAGTGATTGTCCATTGACAAATTTCACTAGTTAAATCATATCATCACCATGAGGTGTCCTCAGCATCGGGTTACTCCAAAATCTCAACATGTGATGGGGATTACCAGGAATCTACATATCGGATTAAGCTTCACTCACCTCGATATCAGTCTTTACAGGTCTGCAACAGTTCGCCAGGCTATCAATTCAACATCCCCTTTACTCGACGAGTCATGTCGCTTCCAATTCCCAAAAGCCTCCAAACACCTCAAGCCTGTTGGAAAATATGTTAAGACTGAGGCGTGTGAGAAGCACACTGGGCTTAAGGGTTTGTTCGCGTAGCGCGTGACCCCCCAGGATACAACAGTCCGTCTGTTTAGAACAGGAGCAGAACTAGCAAAAGGTTAAGCGTAATAGTGTGTAAACCCGGAAAGAAATATATTCACAAAACGTGTACGATTTGTTTTTAATATCATAAACATAACATTTAACCGATTAATTCTGTGTTAATGAGACGTTACAAAATTCAAATATTAATCATACTCATTAACCGGAAATTAATCAGATAACCTGGTAAGATATTCCCTTTTAAAAACAAATCGTAACGTTCTCAAAATTAAACGCCCCAATAAATGGCTTTCTCAGATAGGCTTTTCAAATTTAAAATTCAAATTAAAGAAAAAGAATTAAAGTGATAAAAAGGAACGGCGTATATCATCGTGCGCGCAGGGGGGGGGCAAATCATCAGATTTGCACACGAAACAGATATTTCGGCCCAAACTAACTTGCGCGCGAGCCCACTTCCTTTCTATCTTATTTACCACCATAAGTTCTCTTTCTATATATAAAGCCTTAAGAGAAATATTGTCCAAGCAATGTGGGACTAGAAACTTTTGAAATAAGCAAAATTTTCAACAATCCCCCACATATTTCAAAAGTTTCTTTTATTTTTATTTTTTATTTTTAAAATATATATATATATCCGGTTTACATCATGGTGCAAATGCATCAGATCTGGTGTCTTCAGGACTATGAACCAGACCCTAGACAGATAAACTTAACTTACAATAATTTTGGTGAAGCAAAGCTTCTATGAACCAAAATCAAGTGAGAGCAAGAATGGGCTCAAGGATTCATGCTATTGCTTTCAACGAAAGGAGAGCAAGAATCAAAAATCAAACATCTGCCGGTTGTGTGTGAATTTCCTGACGTTTTTCTGAAGATATCCCTGGTTTACCCCCAGAAAGAGATGTGGAATTCGCCATTGATCTAGTACCTGGAGTTTGACCCATTTCAATTGCACCATACCGAATGCCACCTCTAGAATTAGCAGAGTTGAAGAAACAACTTGAAGAGATGATAGAGAAGCAGTTTATACGACCCAGTGTATCCCCCTGGGGTGCACCAGTGTTATTGGTTAAGAAAAAGGATGGTAGCATGAGGTTATGTGTAGATTATCGGCAACTGAGCAAGGTGACAATCAAGAACAGATATCCTCTGCCAAAGATTGACGACTTGATGGATCAGTTACGTGGTGCCACGGTGTTCTCCAAAATTGATTTGAGGTCTGGATACCATCAAATAAAGGTGAAGAAAGAAAATGTACTAAAAACTACTTTTAGAACACGCTATGGCCATTACGAATGCCCTTTGGTGTAACTAATGCACCAGCCATATTCATGGATTACGTGAATAGGATTTTTCATCTATATCTAGATAAATTTGTAGTGGTGTTCATTGATGATATATTAGTGTACTCTAAAAGTAGAGAAGAACATGTTGAACACTTGAAGGTTGTGTTGGAAATCCTGAAAAAGAAACAACTGTATGCAAAGTTGTCGAAATGTGAATTCTAGTTGGAAGAATTGAACTTTTTAGGACATGTAATTAGTCAAGGAGGAATAACGGTTGACCCTTCCAAGGTGGAAGCAGTTTTGAAATGGGAGAGACCAACCACAATTACTGAGATCAGAAGTTTCTTGGGCTTGGCTGGATACTATAGGAGATTCATTGAAGAATTTTCAAAGTTAGGATACCCGCTGACCAAGTTAACACAGAAAGGACAACCTTTTATGTGGACGACACAATACGAGAATAGTTTTCAAGAGCTGAAAGATCGACTTACTTCTTCGCTGGTGTTAGTACTCGCCGATCCACATCGAAGTTTTGAAGTTTACTATGATGCGTCTAAGCAAGGACTAGGAAGTGTACTCATGCAAGACACGAAGGTTGTAGCCTATGCGTCACGCCAATTAAGGCAACATGAGATTAACTACCCTACCCATGACTTAGAGTTAGCCGCTGTAGTTTTTGCCCTAAAGATTTGGAGGCATTATCTATACGGTGCAACATTCGATGTGTTTAGTGATCATAAGAGTCTCAAGTATTTATTCGACCAAAAGGATTTAAACATGAGGCAACGGAGATGGATGGAGTTCTTAAAGGACTACGACTTTGAATTGCAATACCATCTTGGAAAAGCGAACGCAGTAGCTGACGCTTTGAGTGGAAAGTCTCTACATGCATCCACAATGATGATTAAAGAGCTGGAATTGATAGAGAACTTCAGAGATCTTAATCTAGCAGTAAAGGTTAATGCTAACAGCTACAGAGTAGGAGTGTTGCAAGTGATAAGTGAATTCCTGAGACAAGTTTTAGAGGCTCAACAAGAGGATGAATTCCTGCAGGAGAAGAAAGAACTCTTGAAACAAGGAAAAGAAGTCGAGTTTAATGTGGGAAATGAACAATTGTTGAGGTATAAGGATCGAGTGTGTATCCCTGATCAAGAAGAGTTGAGGAAAGTAATTCTGGAAGAAGGCCACAAAAGTTATATAAGCATTCATCCAGGAGCTACTAAAATGTATCAAGATTTGAAGAAATTATTTTGGTGGCCTGGAATGAAGAAAGCAATGGCAGAGTACGTGGCTGCATGTCTAATTTGCCATAAGATTAAAGTGGAACATCAAAAGCCCCCTGGAATGCTACAATCAATGGAAATACCAGAATGGAAATGGGATAGCATTACCATGGATTTTGTGACTTCTTTACCCAAAACTCTATTAGGACATAATTCAATATGAGTAATAGTTGATAGACTAACAAAGTTTGCCCACTTTATTCCCATCAATATTCGTTACTCTATGGAGAAGCTGGTGAAATTATACATCGAGGAGATTATGAAATTGCATGGAATTCCTTCAAGTATCATTTCTGATCGAGACCCTCGTTTTATATCACAATTCTGGAAGAGCTTATATAAGGCTTTGGGAACAAGACTACGTCTGAGTTTAGCATATCATCCTCAAACGAATGGACAATTAGAAAGAACAATTCAATCTCTAGAGGACTTGTTACGAGCTTGTGTATTAGAGCATAAAGGAAGTTGGAATCAATTCTTACCATATGTGAAGTTCACCTACAACAACAGTTTCCATGCTAGCATTGGCATGACACCTTTTGAAGCATTATATGGAAGAAAATATAGGACCCCGCTATGTTGGTTTGAGACTGGTGAAAACTTGATGCCAAGACCAGAGTTAGTACAACAAACCATGGATAAAATCAAAATGGTTTAGAAAAAGATGAAGGCAGCACAGAGTAGGCAGAAAAGTTATTATGACAAAAGAAAGAAGTCGCTCAAATTTCAAGAAGGCGATCATGTATTCTTGAAAGTCACACCTACGACTGGGGTCGGTCTGGCAATGAAATCTCGAAAACTAACTCCTAGATTTATTGGTCCATATCAAATAATTCAGAAAGTTAGTCCTCTTGCCTACCAAATAGCATTACCACCTTTTCTTTCTAATATCCATAACATTTTTCATGTGTCAAACTTACAAAAGTATATATCTGATCCTACACATGTTATTGAACCTGATGTCATACAACTTAAAGATAATCTTACATATGATGCACCACCTGTTAGAATAGCTAACAGAAGAATAAAACAGCTAAGGGACAAGGCAATTTCACTCGTAAAAGTCATTTGGAGCGAAACGAGAGGAGAAGATGCTACATGGGAACTAGAAAGTTAGATGAAAGAGTTTCATCCCTGTTTGTTTTACTGAATAATGTAAATTTCGAGGATAAAATTTTTCTAAGAGGAGTAGAGTTGTAACACCCCTATTTTTATTTTTATTTATTATAGAAAATTTTATATTAAAATCTTGATGGAATTTGACCATATACCTTTAGAAGTTTTTAATTAGTATATTTTTTTAGATTTTTTTTAAAAAAATTTAAATTTTTTTATTAAAAAAACAAAATTACTATTTACACCCCTAAATTGCTATTTGCACCACCCCTTAATAATTCTCCACAACCATCACAGTAAAAGTTACTGTGCACTTTTGAAATTTTCAAACTTTGCACAGTAATTCATATAAAAATTTCGATTCTTGCACAATACTTTTATAATAAAAATTCAAACGCATAGTAAAAATTTTTAGTATAAATAAGAAGGCGGGGAACGAAATTTTTCATTGAAAAATTAAGAACTTAGTAGTGTTGGGATGAGAGTGCTAAGTGAAGGGAGGAAGATATTTTCCAAAGGAAAGAGGTTCTGCCAAAATAACAAGGTAAGAATACCTCTCTTTTATATTTTTTTGGGTTATTTTCATATCGTTTTTAGAAATCTATTATTATACTAGAAATAATATTATTTTAAGTTACTATTCTGAATAGTAAAACACTATTTCAATAGTAAATTACTATTTCAATAGTAAATTACTATTCAAATAGTAAATTACTATTTACTATTACTATTTACCATTACTATTCACATTTTACTATTTATCGTTACTATTTACGATTTACTATTCACTATTCACTATTCATTATTTACTATTTAAAATTTACCATTTCTGTTTTAAGTAGTAATCTTGATTTTCACCTTATGCCTTTACTGAAATAGATTGGTATTAATATTTCTAGAAATTGGAGACGCAAAACAAACTCTCTTTTGGTAACAATCCAAGGTAAGGGGGAGTGAAATAAGAATATAATATGAAAAGATATAAGAATAATGAGAGAAGTCCCCTACTCCTTTTAAATTTAATAATATTATTATTTTAAATATTAACTTTTTAACTTAAAATTTATAATAAAATTTAAATTAAATATATGATGTAACTAACTCTAAAATACCTATGCGAATATCTGGATAACCTATACGAACTAGACTGAACCTATGCAAGGACTTAGACTATTATGACCTGTATGGACTGAACTATATCTATGCGATGATTGGACTATAAGGACCTACATAGACCCATACGAGGAATGGACTATAAAGACTTAAAATCAATCTTATTAATCTAAATAACCATTAAGATTTGAATTACATTTATGAGTGATATTTAATTTATTAGAATTATTTATAATTAATAATATTTGATTTTGATTGATATTTAATTGTGATTAATAATATTTGATGTGATTGATGATATTTAGTTATGATTGATAATGCTTGATTTTGATTGATGATTTTGTGATGTGGAGTTTGAGCATATAGCGAGCATGACGGAAAGCTAAAACTCAGTAAGAATTTTCTTACCTTACTCTTTAAATTTTTATTACTTTAAATCTTTTCTTCTTATAAATTATTTTTATTAACTTTACTTTCAATATTTAGAATAAAAAAATAATTAGTATTTATTTTAGAAAGAAGACATTTTATGAAAATTAATTTATAACAAATTAAGACAATTAAATCTTGAATTAAAGAAAAATTTTATAATTTTAAGTATTTTTGGATTATTCTCTTTTAATAAAATAAAATTTTCAAAAGAAAATTATTTTATTTTTCTAACTTAATAACTAAAGATATTTGAAAATAATTGAGAATTCGATCTTGTTAAGATTCAATTTGAGAAAGATTATGTAAAGTTTTATATGAGAAAGTTTTGAGATATTTAAGGCTTAGAAACTCAATTTTAGTGAAATTCGAAAACTGTACCAAATTTATTTTTGTGGGACAGAAATTTAGAGAATTGAGAAAATGTACAGTTTATTGAAATGATGTTGTAAACCTTTAAGGTATTTAATAATTGAGTTTCTAAAAGCCTTAACCAACTAAATACACGAGTAGTTCATGCATCATAAATCATTAAAGTGAAACCAAATGATATTGTCTGGGGACGGATTATAGAAACCGAAGATACATTAAAGGAGACTTAATTACGAGCCTTGGGATGAGAGGGTGTGAAAGGGTTCTTCAGGGGACTTGGGGTAGCTCCCTAGTGTTGGGTACTTTCACAATAAAAACTTTCTCAATCTGACTAGTCTGTAAGTGTTTCCATGCCAGTTGAGCTGTTCATATTATTATTATCTGGACTTACGAAACAGTGTAAACTCCTGGTTGGCCTAGTACAAATTAAAATTTAAAGGCCCACATATATAGGTAAGTTATGATAAAGATATTGCATAACATCCATGCATTCATAATTGATTATTTATGTGATTGTGATTGATATTATTATATATTAGTTTGAGAAAACCCTTATTGCTTATGCCCCATTTGGGAATATTATATTTTGTTTTTCACTCCTTTCTCTGTGTTTTTGTTTCATATGTTTTAAATTGATGATTCAGAGGGAAGGATCGACGAATCTCGGCAGTAAATATAGCACATTCTAGAAAGGGAGCTCGGTATGAATACCGTGGTCCAATAAATAAATAATGTTATTAAGTAACTGTTTCTGGGCCATGGAGTTTCCTCTTTTTCTTATAATGTTTAATATTTATTTTCTTCGGATGAATGTAAAATTACTTTATAAAGTTTTTATAATATTTATGAAGTATTTCAGAAATAATGTATGTAATGTATTCCGATAGTTTCTTTTTAACAATTATATCTTTTAAAAAAATAAAGAATTTTTCTAGAATTTATTAAGGTGTAACAGAGGGTGTTACAGACCTACTATTCCAAGGACTAATAAATCTTGTTAAATTGTTTAACATAAATGCCTTAATCAAAGTGATGCATCCTATATAGGCTCCTAGTGCATATTTCCAATACTAAGTATGTGGGGCAAGATATGCACTTAGTTGTAATAGAGCGAACTCTAATTGTCACATAATCTTTGAAAGAAAAACCCAAGCATGATAAAGCTACTTAAAGGGACTGGGATAAGACCAACTGTAACATCCTAAAAATTTAATTCTCATGTATAATCATTTTGATTTAGACCATCAATGATATTATCCATTTTATCTCAACTTTCTACACAAATTTTTGGTTAGGACAACATCTTCAATTTAACCTTTTACCATGGTAAATAATTTTAACTTTATACCTTCGGTAAAAGTTAATCAAATAATTTATTACCTATTTCCTTAGTTATTAATTTCCTTGGCTTTTCCAATTACTCTCATCAAATTGCCACATACTCCACTCAAAATTTATCATCTTGTACACATTTTAATTGTTAGTTAGAGTCCGAATTTGGAAATGTGGTCAACTACAAAGTTGTTCCTCTTTTTCTTATCTTTCCAACAAGACCAAATTTGTTAAAATCCATTAAGATATAAGAGAGATATGCCCAAAATACCGAAACAGTATCAGAATTGATATTTTACTTCAATCATATCATCTTGTACATATTTTAATACCTTGTTAGATTCTGAATTTGAAAAAGTGGTAAACTACAAAGTTGTTCCTTGTTGTCTTAGATTTCCAACAAGACCAAATTTGTTAAAATACATTAAGATATGAGAGAGATATGCCTAAAATACCGAAACATTGTCAAAGTTAATATTTACTTCAATCATACAAGCTACATTATGTAGGCTGCGGAAATGGTCAACAATCCAGCTCATTTTTCTCACCTAAAACCTCTATTATCACCATAATTCATGAACCTAACATCCCACTACAATCCCATTATGAAAATCTTGTTCCCCACTTGTCATTTGCATCATTAAATCAACACTACATCTTGTTCCCAAGTCTGAATTCTTAGAACAAGCTAAAGTTAGTGAAGTCTCTCTCTTATTTTCTTTCACTTTCTCCATCAAGTTCACTCTTGATCTGAAGCTAGGACAATAATACAACACTTTCAACTACTTTAGGAACCTCCATTAAGGTAAGAGGGGATAGGGTTGTGAATAATTATGGAATGGGTAGAATTGTATGCTGTCCAGTATTTTCTAGAATTAAGTTCGTATCTTGTTGCTCAACTTTTGAAGCTGAAAACGTGTGAATTTGATTCTAACTTCTTCATGAAAGTCGTATATATTTTTGTTTTGTGAATTTTGAGACCTGAATCAACTTATTTGGATATGTATAGCAAACGTTATAGCCAAAATACTACAGTATGTCTGTTCTGGAATATGTACCTTATGTTTTGTGTAAATATTAATATTCTGGGAATTCTACATACATATTTAAACTTTAATGTCTTCATAAAAGTTATAGATATTTATGTTATGGATCTATAGAAAGTGGTTTCAAGTTAAAAGGATATTTGTAGCTCTAGTTATACCTAAAATACAGAAGTATGTTCATGCTAAAATCTGCTGACGTGAATCACTGTTTGTATTTTTAAAACTGGGAATTTTGTGATGAGAATTAGTGTTTAGTATCTGCATAAAAGTTTTAGATATTTGTGTTATGAGTAATTTAGAACTGGTCTCATGCCAAAATTATTTTTGTAGCTCCAGAAACGTTGAATTTACCAACATATGTACGTTTTGTTACTTTCTTTGCGATAGTTTAGTATACTATGAATTTGTGATATATCTGTTTGGATTTGGAATTTTTGGTCTTCATAAAAATTATAGATAATGGAATTATTGAAACATAGAACATGGCCTCATTCAAAAATTATTTTTATACCATGAGTTATAGCTAATTTACTAAATATTGTCAAACTAGTAAATTTTCCAGCAATTGGTGATAATGAAAAATGATAACCTATTGACTATTATGTGATTATGTGATGTTTCTGTTTGGAATTTGAAATTATGATCTTCATGAAAGTTGTAGATGTTTGTGTTAGGAGCAATTTAGAATTGGTCCCATGCCAAAATCATTTTTGTAACTCCAGAAACGTTGAAAATACTAAAATATGTATGTTTTGAAAACTCTCTTTGAGACAGTTTTGTATTCTGTGGATAAGTGGTGTCTCTGTTTGGAATTTGAAATTATGATCTTCATGAAAGTTGTGGATATTTGTGTTAGGAGTGATTTAGAACTGGTCCCATGCAAAAATTATTTTTGTAACTCCAGAAACGTTGAAAATACTATCATATGTATGTTTTGAAAACTCTCTTTGAGGCAGTTTTGTATTCTGTGGATAAGTCGTGTTTCTGTTTGGAATTTGGATTTATGGTCTTCATGAAAGTTGTAGATAATTTTATTATTGAACTATAGAAAGTGGAATCACTTGAAAAGGTTTTGATTTGCTCATTGTGAACACCTATTTTAGCCCATCCACGAGTGAAGAAGATTCAAAAAAAAAAAGGACTCGGAAATGACCATTTCCGAGTGGAAGGACTCAGAACAGATCAAATCCAAGTGGAATATGCCACTGTTGAAGAGAAAACCGAGTAGAATAACTCAGAAATGATAAAAACCGAGTGGAATTACTCAAAATAAAGCATTTCCGAGTGGAGCGACTCAAAAATAATCAAATCCGAGTGAAATCACTCAGAATGAGTCAATTCCGAGTGGAAAGCTTCCCTGTCAGAGCCATTTCGAGTGAAGAAATTCAAATTTCTAATTCTGAGTGTGAAGAAGTTTATTTTCGAGCGAAAATGGCCAAAATTCCAATTTCCGAGCCATTTCAGTCGGTTCCGTGTCATTGGTCACTCGGATTGTGGAGAGGAAGTGAAGTCCGAGCCAGGTACTCTCCCAATCAACTTCCGAGTTTTTTCTTTGATTTTCAATCGGCTCTGTGTCCTCTTTTACACTTTCCCGAGTCAATTTTTACCAACACCAAATCCCCTCCGTGTCATCTTTTACACCTTTCTGAGTCATCTTTCAATTTCGAGTCACACTTCACACATTTCAGTCGGTTCCGAGTCATTGGTGGTTCGGATTGTGGAGAGGAATTTAGGTCCGAGCTAATTTTCAGTCGGTACCGAGTGAGTCACTTCTCACTCGGTTCTGACTGAATGTTCCGGTTGGAATTTCTTTGATTAACATAATTATTCCAGTCTGAATGTTCGGAGTCACACATCAACATGATTTCACTCGGTCTTTTGCAAAATGAACCTTTTCTACTCGGATCCAAGAGGCAAAATGAGGACTGACCCCTTTTCTCACTCGGAATTGATTCCAAACATGGTTGAACACTGACTGAAGGATTAATCCGAGCCATTTTCACTCGAAATTCCACCATTTCACTCGGTTTTCCACATCCTCTCTCAGATTTTCAATATCCTCTCTCAGAATTTCAATATCCTCACTCGGATTTCAATATTTCACTCAATTTTCCACATTCTCACTCGGAAAAGAGTATTTTCACTCGGCTTTCTATGGAAATGCTTCATTCCAGTCGGAATTGACTCCCAATGTGGACGAATACTGACTGGGAGGCTGATCCGAGCCATCCTCACTCGGATTTCAGCCTTCTTCACTCGGATTTCAGCCATCCCCTCTCGGATTGCACATGCTAACCTGGATTCCACCACCCAAGTGGATCCAGGAATCCTGGGGTGGCTGGCAGACAAGGGACAGAAGTGGAGGAATTAAAAATTCCCACCAGCCGTTGTCCCCCCACTACCCAAACCGAGTGGAAGCCTGAGCTGGCATTCCACTCAGAAGTGGAAGCCTGAGCTGGCATTCCACTTGGGCCAGCCTATAAATAGGCAAGGGGGAGGACAGCTGAGGGAAGGGAGGAGAAAAAGAAGGGAAAACTCTGCCCAAACAAACCTCTGTTCTCTCTTTCTCTCACGCCAAGTCTTCTTTTCCTCTCACTTCACTCACCCCTCACCTTTCAAACTCTCTTTACCCCAACATCGTCCTCACTCTCACTCAACAGCACTCCTCCCATCTCCTTTTTCCCTCTCAGACCAGCATTCTTGTTCCAATCGCTCGTCTCTGCTCAAATTTCACCCGGTAATCCTCTTTTCATTCGGTTTCCTTTATTTCCACTCGGATTTGCACTGTTTCACTTGGATTTTCACTGTTTCACTTAGATTTTCACTACTTCAATCAGATTTTCACTACTTCACTCGGATTTGCACTGTTTCACTCGGATTTTCACTGTTTCACTCGGATTTTCACTGTTTTACTCAGATTTTTCACTGTTTCACTCAGATTTTCACTGTTTCACTAATATTGTCACTGTTTCACTCGGTTTTCCCTGTTTTCACTCGGATTTTTCATAGTTTCACTCGGTTTTCTTATTTTTCACTCGGGTTTTTCATTTTTTACACTCGGTTTTCTCTTCTCCCATTCAGTTTTCACTCACCTTTTTCTTTTCTTCCCTTTTCCGAACTTACTATCTCCATTTCTCTCTTGTGGCTTCTGCTACCTTTCTTTTTTGCTTTGTAGAAAAAATATAATAAAGGAAATAAGTATTTCCTATGTTTTCTTTCTAGTTTAAATAAAAAAAGCAAAATAAATCGTTCTTAGTCAGTGTCGTACGGAAAATACTTCCGTCTACACCACCTTTATAGGATCCGTGCACGTGCGAAGCACTTCGCCTTGTATGGATTCTTCGCTAAAATGATGCCCATTAATACCTTCCTAATCTTTTCCTAAAAAAAAAACATTCAGAACTACGTAACCCTGATTTCTTGATAATTCAAGAATACGTAGGAGCAGGACTTTAACTCCTATCGGGCCCATCTTTCTTATTTCCCTTTACTGATTTATTTCCTCGCTTTTTGCGTTTCTTTCGTGTTATTACTTTTTGTCGTTTCTGTGAAATTCAATTTAGACGTGACGTCTTGTTGATTTCCCCTTAGTTTTTGTTCAAACCTCGCTACAATTCATAGGGAAGGGATACCTAGGACAAGACGTCCCGTTTATCTCTTTCCTATCCCTATCCTTTTTACTCGAGGATGTATAATTTAGGCGTGACGCCTTATTAGCATTCTTTTCCCCTTTCTGTCTCATATCGAAGTCGAGTTTAATTCGAATGAAATATCCCGTTAACCTCGCTTCGACATTCTATGTTTGTACAAATTCTCTCACTCCATTCTGTTGTTTTTTAAATAAAAAAAGGTACAACAATAAAAGGGAAGAAATAAAATATCTTTTGTAAGGCTATTTATGTTGCGCGTTTTCAATCTTGGTACTGTTTTTGACAGGCGATGTAGGGTGCTAATACCTTCCCTACTCGTAACCGACTCCCGAACTTGAATCTCAATTTTTAACCAGTGCTTTACTGAACTCAGTTTTTTTTCCAATGTTTTTCCTATGAATAAAAATGTTGGTGGCGACTCCCTGTTTCATTCCACACATTCTCTCTTTCTTGCCGCGCCGTCGCGATCTAGGTTGCGACAGATGGCGACTCCACTGGGGAGACTTAAGAGAGTCAGGCCAGTTTGATTGAAAGCGCATGTTCTTTTTATATAGCCTTTGTTATCTCGAATTTCTTCCCCTTGTTTTATTTCCTGTTGATTGTTGTGTATGTTTGTTTTTGTTTTTGTATCTTGTTATTTGTTTCGTTGTCTATGTTTTGCATGTTTGTTGAACCCTAGGGTAGAAGACCATGTTACTTTTCTGCAATCATTGAACCCTAGGATAGACAGCTTTGTATATTTGTTCTGTGTTTGTTCTTTGTGCAGAATGGGGTAAGGTAAAAGGTATGGACTGCCCTTCCACACACTACACTCACAATTACTTGCACACACCTATGAGTGGCGCCCTATACCCGGGCCCCAAATGAAGCTTAAGTTAGGAGAGGTTGGTAACGGAATCGTATAAGATGTACTTCCTATCCGATGTTCGTGAGAACCTCAACCAGAGTTCGACCTCTCATGATATACGCACCTAGTGGTTCCCCACTGTTGCGTCCCTGTCATGGGTAGGATCTTGGCTCTGGTGACCTTCTAGAAGTCTAGAATAAGCCACCTAGTGTGAAGAGCCACTTTTAGACAAACCATAGGGCCTAGAGAAAACTTTCAACAAAACCTGACCTAGGCCACAAAAGGGCAAACTTTACTTTACCTTACGTCATTTTTGCTTTTCCCTTTTATCCAAGAAAATGAATTATCTACCACCCATAGATTTACTGAGTTATTGAAATAATGGCTCGTTTTGAAACACACAGTATTCTTCGGGTGAATAGATAATCCTCTTTTGGTCATGTACCCTTTGAGTATCTATGGAAATTGACATGGGATTGAACTTAAGAAATAAGGGCTGTAATTGCCCGAAGAAGATGTCTGAGCTAGAGGCTCCCGCCTCAGGATGAAAGATTTCTTCTGTCTTCACAATTATCCCATATTAATTTCTATGATTACCATACCTAGTACTTTTGAATGATAAGTTCTAAGGAATGGTCAAAGGATACTCGCCAAAGTCTATGATTGCTTCCCACAACATTTTCCTTCTTTCTATTTCTGCCTAACATTTTTTTTCTTCTTCTTTTAAAGAAAAAAGAAAAAAAAGAAACCAACGTCACGGGTAGGCATCCTTACCAGACCCGGCTCCAAAAGAAACTCATGGCTGAGGCAGAAGCTGTTGAAGGAAACTTTAGAACCGAGTTCGATTAGCTGAAAGAGTGAGTCGCGGAGTTAACTAAACTCTTAGAAAAGAAACTCACCAAAGGAGGCTCCTCTGCAGGTGTTGAGGATGCCCAACAGCAGCCTGCCACCGCGCCACCTCCCTTTGGTTCTGACCCAGCAAGAACCCAACTCCCTAACACAACGACACCCCCTCTCACCATTCATGTCGGGAGACCTAACCCTGCCATTGAGACCTAGCCACCTTACGGCCAGTCTTACGTACAACATACATTTATCGGTCTAGACGGCAACCCAGTACCTTTTCCACTTTATGGCCTACCCCCGGGGTACTATCCCCCGCTCGCCAACCAACAAGACGCCCACAACCAGCAAGCGGTAAATCCTCATGCTTCATACCCCACACAACCAAATATCCCACCACTCCACCAAACCCAAAACACGCAAGCCCATGACCCACAAACCTACCAAACCCAAAACACGTAAGCCCATGACCAAACCCAAAACACACAAGCCCCGATGGCCCAGCCAACCTACAACGCCCAAGCCCAAAATACACAAGCCCAGATAACCCAGCCGGCTTATGCTATGGCCCATCCTCAAGGTCCCTCACCAAATACAGGCCTAGTAAACCAGTCCCATGTGTTGCCTCCGTACAACCAGTCATTCGGCCATCCGTATGGATACGGAACCCCCTATGGGACCAACCTCCAAGATACAACCTGCGCGGTCACGGCTCCTCGAAGGGAAAGGATAGAGATCTTAGAAGAGCGTTTAAGAATGATGGAAGGCGCCGGAGGTTTTGGACTAATAGATGCTTCGGAGCTATGTTTAGTCACAGATGTTATCCTCCCGCCTAAATTCAAGATGCCAGACTTTGACAAGTATCGGGGAATGACTTGTCCTAAGAATCATCTCACGATGTACTGTCGAAAGATGGCATCTTACTCTTCTAATGACCAACTATTGATCCACTGCTTCCAAGATAGTCTAGCAGGAGCTGCTCTTACATGGTATGCTCACCTTGATCGGAACCGTATCCGTTGTTGGAAAGACCTGGCAGATGCCTTCCTTAGACAATACAAGTATAACATGGATATGGCACCCAACAGGGTTCATTTACAAAATATGGTGAAGAGGGACAATGAAACGTTTAAGGAGTATGCCCAATGATGGAGAGAGACAGCGGCGCAAGTGGATCCCCCATTGTTGGAAAAAGAAATAGTCGTAATGTTTATCGACACGCTCCCATCACCTTTCTACGGCAAGATGATTGGTAGTGTTTCAGCCAACTTCTCTGACATCGTGACTATTGGGGAAAGAGTGGAGAGTGGAATACGAACGGGTAAGATCACTCAGGGCTCATCTGGGGCAAACATGACGAGGAAGCCGGCACCTGGGAGAAGGGACAGAGAAACTAATTCCATCTCTTCTAATCAAAAGACGGCTCCGCCGAGACCATTCACTCCTACCATGATTCAAGCTCCCAATCCTTATGTGGCCGCAGCCACTTATGGCCCGACAGCTCATACTCCTCACTTCCGCCCACCCATGGTAAGAGCTCCGATACCGCAACCCATGCCGTACCATCACCCGCAGCAAGTAGCTCGACCACCCAACCATAATCAGAACCCAAGGAATCCCAACAATGAGCGCACCCCGGTGCAGTTCGATCCAATTCCCATAACATATTTTGAACTTTTTCCAATCCTCGTTCAGGAAGGTTTGTTGGTTTCATGCCCCATGAAGCCATTGCAACCTCCTTATCCAAGGGGATATGACCCAAACGCTCGTTGTGATTACCACGCTGGGGCACCGGGGCATTCCACAGAAAATTGCATGGCTCTGAAATATAAAGTGAGAGATTTGATCAAGGCCGAATGGATCGATTTTAAAGAAGGAAGCCCTAACGTGGTCAAGAATCCCCTGCCTAATCATGGAAGCTCAGAAGTTAATGCCGTGGTGGTTGATAGTTTTGATAACAATGTTGATTTGGTGATCGCTTGCCCGTCGGGCCAAGAGCTCAGTAGCTGGAAGGCTGTCAAATTCCCCACGATTTTAAATGGTTCACCAGATTAATTTATCATTTGCCTTAATGTCTTGTTTATCCCTCTGCTATGCCTAAGGCTTTGGGACTTTTCTTGTAATAAGGGCGAAAAAAAAACTGTTTCACCAGTCAATCAATAAATACGTATCGAAGTTAAAAAAAAAAGATTTTTTCTCATCCCTTTATCCTTACTTTGATCTATTTTCTTTACTTGTTTGTTCCTCTTTTCCTCTCTATTTTTATTTCTTGCCATAAAGCGCTAAAATCGCAGATCCAAAAATGATCCTCTTAAGGCTAATGAAATCACAATCCCATTTTATGGCTTCAACTACTCGGTCGATTATGCTGACAAAGGAGGTAGGGAAGCTAGTGAGCCACCACACAAGTTAATAAGATTGTTAGAACAAGAGGTTAAGGAATAACCCTGAATCAAGAACAACTGGAGGAATCACAGGGCGATATATCAGAAGGCATTAAATAATATTGTTTCAGGAGCGTGGAATGAATCTATGTGAATGATAACATTGCCAAGTCTCGAATTAGACAAGTGGAAGACCAGTCAACTAAGAAAACCACAACTGTTGCCAGTATAAATATGGAAAATTGCTAATGTCTACAAATGTAGATACAGTCAAGGGAGACTTTGCAAAAAAAAAATAAAAATAAAAATAAAAAAACAAAAAAAACAAAAACAAAAAAAATGAAAAATGAAAAGTAGAAGTCAAGCTTGAAGTCCAATGCACATACCAAGCAGGGAAAACTGGTTACGTCCAGATCCTCGAGCAAGCTGTCATTTTCTGTATAAGGGGAACAAATGTCGTCAGGCCAAGAACTCGTATTCTTGTCATCATCAACACCTCAACCCTAAGGAGTGCGCCATTCCTCATACCTATGTAGCCAAGGAAATAGTCTGTCAGATTGAGTCGTTGCATCATTAAGGGGATTTCAAAAAAAAACACAAAAGCAAAAAAAAAAGAGGACAAACAAGAGAAATGGAAAATAAAAAATAAAAAAAATAAAAAAAAGAAAGAAAAAACAAAAGGCCAAAATGATGATTCAAGAATAATCCTCTTTCATCGATGCCAAAAGGCTCACCAATATTTCCTTGGATACATAGTATAGGAACAAAATCTCCTATTTGAAGTGACATCGACTCCTCAAAGGATCAAACTAAAACTCGGAAAAGGTTAAGCAGACTCAACTGAAGTGTGATCAGTTTTAACTTTTTATTATGAAGGATGCAGCCAAAAAAAAAAATAAAAATAAGAACACTTTATAAACAAAATGAAAAGCTCGCTAGGCTAAAAACCTGAAAAGGCGGCCTAGGCAAAAGTTAGAGCAACCCGGTGAGTCGGAAACCTGAAAAGGCGGCTCAGGTAAAAATTAGGGTAAAGATTTTGGCAGAGTAGGTAAAGCTCCCAATGCAAAACATGCAAACTGAGGTATCAGGAACATGGTCAAACTACCCTCTCAAAGGCAGAATTGAGCGAGATACTTGAGGTTGTGACGTGGGATTAAGGTTCTCGCTAGTCTCAGGATTTCACTGGAGGATCTTTGAACCTTTCCTATTTCCCTTGGCCTTGACCTGTCCTACGTGATTTCATTTTATCCCCACTATTTTTCGGTTGACCATTCTCTGTATTCTGTTTGATATATATGAATAAAATTTATCCTTTTTTCGATACGTGTTATGAATTGCATTGATCTGATAAAACATTGTGTTTTTATAAAAATAAATGAAAGAATGGTGAACATTTAAAGTCGTAAGGGACAAGACACTCCCACTACTTGACCTCGTCTTAGACAATCATCACAAGGACTCAGCCAGGCATGCGCTTCGAAGCTATGATCGCCCCTTTGAATCTCCTCTGCCCATGAGTTATCCTAAGGGCCGCGGTTTCACAGGACCTACCCAGTTTTTGAATATATCTTTGCACTACTTACCTTTTTTCTGTAGGTTATTATAACGGACAGTCATGTCAAGCTCTGACGCCTCAATCAAGACCTTTTCCTTAATGGAACCGCAACTGCCAAAACTAGGATCATTCAAGTCTTCCCCTTAATCGCCAAAGTTGGCACTTCTCAGAACTCCCTTCCTCAAACCGCCAAAGTCACACGCCTCTGAATCCTCTTCTTCAATCGCCAAAGTTGACATATTTTCAAAAAAAAATCTCTTCTTCAACCTCCAATGATTAGCACTTCTCAGAATCCCTTCCCCAAAATCGCCAAAAGTTGGCACTTCTTGAAGTCCTCTCCTCAACTGCCAAAGCTGACACTTTTCAAACTTCCTTCCGGGGAATCTACTTGATACACTCCAGCAGTCAAGTAAGAAGAACTCTCCCTAAAGAGCCCCAGCACGTTTTTCTCGGTAATTCTACACATACTAGGCAGACCCCAGATTTTACCTTCCCAATCTAGGAGCGATGCTCGAGCCATCAATCCTTCTCCAGTGGAATTACACTTCCCAAACAAATCGAACTGGGGCATCACCCCAGAATTATTTCCTTCTCGCTCAAGGGGCAGCTCCCTGAGGTTTCAAAGCAAATAGTTCAAATTAGGGCATCACCCCAGGTTCATTCTCTTTCGCCTAAAGAGGCAGTACCCCGAACCATCAATCCTCCTCTAGTAGAAATACATTTCCTAAATAACTCAAACTGGGGCATCTCCCCAGATTTCTTTTGTTCATTCAAGGGGTAGTTTCTTAACAACCTTCAAACCACGTCAAACCAGGGCATCACTCCTGGTCCATTCTTTTTCCGCCAAGGGGCAATCCCCTCAAGGCTCCTTCAGACCATTTCAAACTGGGGCATCTCCCCAGGTTTCTTCTGTTCCAGTTAAGGGAAGCAATTCCCTAAGATTCCTTTAAAATATGTCAAACTGGGGCATCTCCCCAGGTTTCTTCTATTCCAGTCAAGGGGCAATTCCCCAATAACCTTCAATCATGTCAAACTGGGGCATCGCCATGAACCTTGAAGTCCAGTAAGTTAAGGTTGGACGAGACGTCCTGTTAGCTCCCCCCAATCTTTACTTTCCATTCGCCTATTCAGGCATTCTTTCCCGTCTGTTCGCCTATCAAGGCATCCTTTATTTTCCAGCCGCCTATCAAGGTATCCTTTATTTTCCAGCCGCCTATCAAGGCATCCTTTATCTTCCAGCCACCTATCAAGGCATCCTTTATTTTTCAGTTGCCTATCAAGGCATCCTTTACTTTCTAGCCGCCTATCAAGGCATCCGTTATCTTTCTAGCCGCCTATCAAGGCATCCTTTATCTTCCAGCCGCCTATCAAGGCATCCTTTATTTTCCAGTCGCCTATCAAGGCATCCTTTACTTTCTAGCCGCCTATCAAGGCATCCGTTATCTTTCCAGCCGCCTATCAAGGCATCCTTTATCTTCCAGCCGCCTATCAAGGCATCCTTTATTTTCCAGTCGCCTATCAAGGCATCCTTTATCTTTCCAGCCGCCTATCAAGGCATCCGTTATCTTCCAGCCGCCTATCAAGGCGTCCTTTACTTTCCAGCCGCCTATCGAGGCATCCTTTATTTTCCAGCCGCCTATCAAGGCATCCTTTACTTTCTAGCCGCCTATCAAGGCATCCGTTATCTTTCCAGCCGCCTATCAAGGCATCCTTTATCTTCCAGTCGCCTATCAAGGCATCCTTTATCTTCCAGCCGCCTATTCAGGCGCCGTTTACTTTCGTGTCCGCCTATTCAGGCATCCTTCACTTCCCGTTCGCCTAGTCAGGCATCCTTTACTTCCCATTTGCCTGTTCAGGCACCCTTTACTTTCCTTTCTACTAGGAGTCAACACCGATCTTCTCACCTCCTATTAACTAAAAGGCTCAAGTGTCAATTCCTGGGTTTTTCCCCCTCATCTAATACTTTGACAAAGGTGGTCACGTCTTTACTCTCTTTCCATTTCAAAAGCAAGAAGAAACTTCATGCTTTTCTCATGGAAAAGAAGTAAAGAGGGGCATCTGTGAACACCCATTTTAGCCCTCCATGAGTGAAGAAGATTAAAAAAAAAGGACTTGGAACAGATCAAATCCGAGTGGAATATGCCACTGTTGAAGAGAAAACCGAGTAGAATAACTCAGAAATGATAAAAACCGAGTGGAATTACTCAAAATGAAGTATTTCCGAGTGGAGCGACTTAAAAATAATCAAATCCGAGTGAAATCACTCAGAATGAGTCAATTCCGAGTGGAAAGCTTCCCTGTCAGAGCCATTCCGAGTGAAGAAATTCAAATTTCTAATTCTGAGTGTGAAGAAGTTTATTTCCGAGCAAAAAATGGCCAAAATTCCAATTTCCGAGCCATTTCAGTCGGTTCCGTGTCATTGGTCACTCGGATTGTGGAGAGGAAGTGAAGTCCGAGCCAGGTACTCTCCCAATCAACTTCCGAGTCTTTTTCTTTGATTTTCAATCGGCTCCGTGTCCTCTTTTACACTTTCCCGAGTCAATTTTTACCAACACCAAATCCCCTCCGTGTCATCTTTTATACCTTTCCGAGTCATCTTTCAATTCCGAGTCACACTTCACACATTTCAGTCGGTTCCGAGTCATTGGTGGTTCGGATTGTGGAGAGGAATTTAGGTCCAAGCCAATTTTCAGTCGGTACTGAGTGAGTCACTTCTCACTCGGTTCTAACTAAATATTCCGGTTGGAATTTCTTTGATTAACATAATTGTTCCAGTCTGAATGTTCGGAGTCACACATCAACATGATTTCACTCGGTCTTTTGCAAAATGAACCTTTTCCACTCGGATCCAGGAGGCAAAATGAGGACTGACCCCTTTTCTCACTCGGAATTGATTCCAAACATGGTTGAACACTGACTGAGGGATTAATCCGAGCCATTTTCACTCGGAATTCCACCATTTCACTCGGTTTTCCACATCCTCTCTCAGATTTTCAATATCCTCTCTCAGAATTTCAATATCCTTACTCAGATTTCAATATTTCACTCGGTTTTCCACATTCTCACTCAGAAAGGAGTATTTTCACTCGGCTTTCTATGGAAATGCTTCATTCCAGTCGGAATTGACTCCCAATATGGACGAATACTGACTGGGAGGCTGATCCGAGCCATCCTCACTCGGATTTCAGCCTTCTTCACTCGGATTTTAGCCATCCCCTCTTAGATTGCACATGCTGACCTGGATCCCACCACCCAAGTAGATCCAGGAATCCTGGGGTGGCTGGCAGACAAGGGGCAGAAGTGGAGGAATTAAAAATTCCCACCAGCCGTTATCCCCCCACTACCCAAACCGAGTAGAAGCCTGAGCTGGCATTCCACTCGGAAGTGGAAGCCTGAGCTGGCATTCCACTCGGGCCAGCTTATAAATAGGCAAGGGGGAGGACAGCTGAGGGAAGGGAGGAGAAAAAGAAGGGAAAACTCTGCCCAAACAAACCTCTGTTCTCTCTTTCTCTCACGCCAAGTCTTCTTTTCCTCTCACTTCACTCACCCCTCACCTTTCAAACTCTCTTTACCCCAACATCGTCCTCACCCTCACTCAACAGCACTCCTCCCAGCTCCTTTTTCCCTCTCAGACCAGCATTCTTGTTCCAATCGCTCGTCTCTGCTCAAATTTCACCCGGTAATCCTCTTTTCATTCGGTTTCCTTTATTTCCACTCGGATTTGCACTGTTTCACTCGGATTTTCACTGTTTCACTCAGATTTTCACTACTTCACTCAGATTTTCACTACTTCACTCGGATTTGCACTGTTTCACTCAGATTTTCACTGTTTTACTCAGATTTTCACTGTTTTACTCAGATTTTTCACTGTTTCACTCAGATTTTCACTGTTTCATTCATATTGTCACTGTTTCACTCGGTTTTCCCTGTTTTCACTCAGATTTTTCATAGTTTCACTCGGTTTTCTTATTTTTCACTCGGTTTTCTTATTTTTCACTCGGTTTTCTTATTTTTCACTCGTTTTTTTCATTTTTTACACTCAGTTTTCTCTTCAGCCATTCAGTTTTCACTCACCTTTTTCTTTTCTTCCTTTTTCCGAACTTACTGTCTCCATTTCTCTCTTGTGGCTTCTGCTATCTTTCTTTTTTGCTTTGTAGAAAAAATATAATAAAGGAAATAAGTATTTCCTATGATTTCTTTCTAGTTTAAATAAAAAAAAAGCAAAATAAATCTTTCTTAGTCAGTTTCGTACGGAAAATACTTCCGTCCACACCACCTTTATAGGATCCGTGCACGTGCGAAGCACTTCGCCTTGTATGGATTCTTCGCCAAAATGATGCCCATCAATACCTTCCTAATCTTTTCCTAAAAAAAAAACATTCAGAACTACGTAACCCTGATGATCTGTCCTGGACCGGGGTCAAGAGATCCGATTTCAAGCCAGTCACGAATAGTATGTCAATACCGTGTAATAGACCGGATGTATGTGTATCCGATGTATGTATCCGTTGTCCTTGAGTGAGGAGAGCGGATTGGTCGTACCGGAGATCCTTCACACCGACCTAACGCGTTGAAGTGGGCGAATGGTGGTGTCACCTGCAAAGATTCTCCGACGCTCAAGTCAGTGATTATATTCCAAGTAAGGAATGTATTCAGAGAGGAATCAGTCGTAAAAGAGCTGAAGAAGAAGCCCCCTCACTTCAATCATGAAGTTAGTTCATATACCTGATTGGCTCGATTAACGAGGACACGTTGGTGGGGAACCACCAACTCCCATTAGCATTATTATATTGCGCACTTACCTGCATGATTGGGTCAAGTGGCTATTTTATATTGAGCATAGAGAATGTAGACTAGGATTAGGGAACAAGTTGACCATTCCCGTGAGCAGAATTTGGCTCGTAGTGCAGGGAATTATTGATCGATCCCTGTAGCAACAATCCTTGTCTTTTGCACAGTGTCGTGTGTATTATCCGATGTCATGGTGTTATCCTGGATAACCGGTATAGAGAGAACGCCTGATACGGAATTACAGTCCGGATGTATACCGATGACACCGGTTACACGTAGATGTCTTATCAAAGACGTTGAAATATGTATAACAGATCGGATACCGGTATTGAGACCGGATCATATGTCCTCTAGCTTGTGTGAGGGACTGAATAGTTGTTCACATAAGCTACTCAACCTGCGAGAGGTCTTAATATCGGTAAGCTTACGTGTGTAACAGTTCCTTAGCATCTGTTGTCATTCGTAAAGAACCGTTCTCAAATTAATAGATCTGACCTGTCGGTGCGGTCACAATGAATTCAGACAAAGATTCGTTGTGTGTGAGAACTTCAAGAGTTTATTGGAATTGAAAGCTCTTGAAGTTCGTGTAACGGCTGTAAAGCATGAATTGCGTTGCATGATTAGACATTAATGCTTTTAATCACGTGGGCAAGCAATTATTGCGCCTGAGATGAAAATCTCATTAACCGTCGTTTTGGGCTTAATGGGCCTGAAGTTTTCGAAACTTTTGGGCCTAGTGGATAGCCCTTTGCTGAGTCGCTATCGTTTTGGCGCCCAAGAATTTGGAACGGTTGTGTCGTTTCGCTTGTGAACGGGTGCGTTTTATCGAGAACGACACAACTTTAAGAGGAGGTAACCGATCCTCTTTGTTTCCTATAAAAGGAATACTTAGTGGATTCTGGGTTCCACTTGCTTTTGCTTTCTCAACGAAACTCTGCAAAAATTTTGCAAGGAAGTTTATCGCCTACATTGCGAGGGTTTCTTCGTTCCTCAAATTCATCACTGTCATCTGAGGTAACTATCTTTTCCTTGTCGCTTTAGTTTCGCTTTGATTTGCTACTCGTAGTTATAGAAAGTAGGCTTCATCAAAGGGGGGGGGGGAATCAGTTTCCCTCAACCCTAATAGTCGTGGGGAAGAATCCTTGTGATTCTTCCTAAGACTGAACCGCGTCGCTCAGAAAGGGGATCTTACTCACTGCGGGAAGTGACCTTTCCCTTCTCAGAGTCGCCCTCTGATTGTAATTACTTTAAAAATGCAGTGAGTAATGATTGCAACTTTCTGACGACATTTTATTTCTTATCGTAGATTAAGGAGTTCGGTCTAGATATTTCCAATGGCAACTGGAGAAGGATCTTCTGGAGATAGCGCCATTTCAAAGACAGCAGAAGGTCTCTACAGCGTAGTTGCTTCGAGGCTAAATTGGGAGGAGGTTCAGGCTAAATGGCCTTTCTGCTGGGTGTCCAGTGAGTTTAAGGACTTGGCCTCCCGTCATGCGGATGAGGAGGGATCCCGGATCCAGCCGAGGTTTACTTTGAGTACGGATGAAGAGGCAAAAAAGTGGTATAGGGTTTACGCTCCACTTCCGACAGAGCGGATATGCCACGTCGTTCCTAATGACCGCTCTGTATACATGTATGACTTTATTTTTCATAATCTGGGAGTTCGTTTTCCTCTAACCGAACTCCAGATGGGCGTCCTGAAGTTCCTGAACTGTGCACCCTCCCAACTTCATCCCAATGGTTGGGGCCTCATCCGGGCTCTGGAGGTCCTTGGTGAACATTTCAATTTTACGCTAACCGTAGCGATGCTGTTCTACTACACTCAGGTAGTTCGAAGAGCAAACAAGCAAGGTGGAGTTGGCCTGGTGACTCTCCGGACTCTCTGTTCCTTTATGAACTTTGAGTCTTATACAGATTCTGCCAAGGTTGACGGGAAGTCCTTCAAGACTTACTTCACTCGCATCTCCATTAAGAAGGGCAAACCAAAATTTTGGAAGGATGAAGAGGACGTTGACAAATTTCCCCTGAGTTGGACACACAAGCATTTCCTCTTGAGCTCACACGCGTACTACACTGATCAATCCGATCTGTCTCGTGAGACGTCGAGAGTGTTGTTTGCACTTGAATCGCACACTACAGGTCGTCACGTCTTTTCGTGTAGGCGTCTGCTAAGCAGCTCAAGCGGAGTCCGGGAGGAATATTTGCGTACTTCTCGTTTTATTTCATCTTTCCTCCTTTACCAAATATATATATAGAATATTTGCAGTTGCTGACATCTTGTGTTTGTTCATGTAGGTGAAATAGAACAGCAAACTCCAGAAATGGACAAATTGAAGAAATTCAAGGCGGCTGGTAAATCTGTTACCCGTGAAAATGAAGTGAAGCCCAGGCCCTCAACTAAGGATCGTCCTGAGGTAATCATCTTGACCTCGGATACTGAAGGGGACATCCCACTAGTTGAGGGCGGTTCATCCGATGTTGGCGCAGCCTCGGGTCAGCCTCCAGTGACTGAGAGGAGAAGAAAGATCCAGAATGATCCTGCAAGGCGCCAGTCCAAGAAGCAAAGGGTTTCGGGGGATCCTGCTGCTGGGGTTTCTGGATCAGATCCGACCTCCTTCCCAACGACCTCGTTTCTCACCCCCTTCCTCTCCTATGAAGGTTCTACTCCTGCCACTCTTCCACCACCGATGTACAAACTCCGGCCTACGCTTAGTGTTAAAGAAATTGAAGAAGCGTGTGAGGCCGGAAGGTGGCAGCTTGCTGAACTTGCTGGAATGCTATCTTCCGTCAGCGAGTTGGCTAAGAACGTCGACAAGGTTGATGAGCTGAGTGACAAATTAGAAGAGCTCAACCTTTCCTCAGAAAAAGACAAAGCCGCCATGAAGTTAATGGAAGATCGTCTTAACAAGTCTAAGGAGTTTTGGGATCTCATAACTAAAGAGAATCTCAAGCTCAAAGGCGATCTTAAAAACTTGGAAGGTAAAATGGCAGAGAAAGAGGAAGAACTCCGTAGCAGCCAGGATAAAAATAAGGCTGACGCTGAGGAGTGGTCTCAAAGGGAGAAGAAACTCCTTCTTGAGATAGAGGGACTGAAGGCTAGGAAAGCGGAGCCCGAGATATCCAGTGAGGAGCTGTCCAAGTTGCAGGGAGAATTGGCTACAGCGAAAGCTGAGAGAGAAGAAGCTGTTGACATATGCAGCCGAGCTGTTGAAGAGTCCTTCGGCCTAGCCATACGCCAAGTCTTCTACCGCAACCCCACTGCGAAACTTAACCTTTATGGAATGGATCCGTACTATGAATTCCATGGGGGAAAGTTAGTCGCAGTGGTGGATGGTCGTCACGAAGATCCACCGACGTCCTTGTATGGTTTGGCTCCTCTTCCTGAGGGTCAAACCATGGGACCTGATTATGTCTTTCCTGTGTCCGAGGTTCCCTTTTCTGAGGAGAGGGCTGAGGCTCCTGGAGGCGAGACCCCTGCGGAGGTTCTAAAGGAAGGAGCACAAGAGCCCAGTGCTGAGGAGGCACAAAAAACTGAAGAACAGATTCCTCCTCTGTAGTTTTGTTTTTATTTACATGTATAGTTGTGTACCGGGATCAACTCTGGATTTTGAACTATTGTATGCAACTTCATTTCAATGAATGAGTTTTGATTGAAGAAATTTGTCTTCGTCGTTTCATGTATATATAAATCGTTATTAATCCGTTCTGTATAACTAATCTTAAGGCCAGATTGAAATAACTGCCTCAGAAAATTAAACAATAATAAAATTTAGAACGGATAAATATATACATGTCCCCAAGTGTGTATTAAGAAAAAGGGTGCCTGTCTTTGGGGCATGATCCTTAATTTTCTTAATTCTTTTGGGGAAAGAAGGGTCGATCCGCTGTTCAGTAGAGTAGTGTAACAGGACGGATGACTGCTTTTAATCCGTAATGCTCTCACAGGAGATGACAATATTGTTCCAAGCTTAGGGAATTGCAAGGAAGTGGTGTTTGAGTCCTTTATCATAAGGATGATGATGGGAGTTTTTTCTACGCCAGGAGTTACTTCGTTGTATCACATAACAGGTGATAAAGAGTATCCGTCCTGGGAGAATACCACTTAAAAGCGAAAGTGCGGACTGACTTTCGGAATTTTCCATCATAAGAATGATTATATGAATCGATCATGCCAGGTGTTTTGTCATCAAATCACTTCATAAGTGATTGAGATCATCCGTCTTGGGGATGTGTACAGTACCAGAAGTTATAACATCGAATCACATAACAGGTGATTGAGATCATCCGTCCTTGAGGTGTGTTCGGCGCCAGGAGTTACATCGTCATATCACAGAATAGGTGATTGAGATCATCCGTCCTAGGCAGGTACACCATGTCAAGGAGTTACATCGTCAGATCACATAATGGGTGATTGAGATTGTCTGTTCTGGAAAAGTACACAACACCAAGAGTTGCATCGTCAGATCACAGGTTAGGTGATTTAGATAATCCGTCCTGGAGACATTTTTCAATCGTAGGGGTACGGATTTAGTGAATACTTCTCAGAATGATGATGAGAATTGTTCAAACCAGGAGTTACATCGTCGAATCATTTTATAGGTGATTGAGATCATCCGTCCTGGAATGATTATTGGAGTTCTTCGTACCAGGAGTTACATCATCGAATCACTGAATAAGTGATTGAGGTCATCCGTCCTGGTGAATTTTTCCAATCAAGGGAGTGCGGATTCAATTGGCAATTTTCGCTCCATCTGAAATCTGGGTCTTACCTCTACTAGCCCCCTAGCTGATGTGAGGAAGCAGTTGACTTGCTCATATGAGCTATATTGATCATAATACGTCTGGATTTCGGATTTGCACCGAAGTGTAAATATCCGCTCTGGGAACCATGTTCCGTAGTGATGAAATTTTGAGGGCGGATTCGACAATGGGAATATCAGAAGTTTATCGACTTTCGCAACCCTTGGTATTCGAGTAATGGTGGCCACGTTTCTAATGATTGGACATTTAATGCCTTAATTCACGTGGGCGCGCCATTATTGCGTTAAGTGCGCATGTCTTAGTAACTGTCACGCATAGTCTTGTTGGGCCTAGTATTTGGTTTTAATAGGCCCATTTCGATGGCTCTGTGACAAAATGATGGCATTTTCGCGCCTTGATGTACTAAACGACAATTTTGGTCCACTAAACGGGGAGTCGTTTGGGGGTAAACGATAGGTTATGTTTAGTGGGTATTTGAAAAATTTTGGTGCCCTGATATAGGCATATTTGGCAATCTCAATTACCATTTCTTCTTGCTTCCTTGACGAACCTCTGCGAAAGTTCCAAGAAGTTCTTCGTGTCCGCCTCTGTGAATTTCAATTCACTATCCTTAGGTAACCACTTTCCCTTCGTTTTTCGTATCTCTTTTTAATATTTGAGAATGGCTAGGAAGGGTGTTAGCTTCAGTGGCGTTAGCCCTAGAGGAAGAGGAGGAAGGGCTTTGTCTCAAAACCCTAATGTTCGTGGTGGGAGGATCCCAGTGATCTTCCAATCGAGGCCACAGTATACAGGGGAGGAGGAGTCGCAATATCAAAGGCGAAGGGTGATTATACCCTCTTCAGAGTCTTCCTCCTCTAGTGAGAGTGTCGAAAGTGGGGATTTGTATCTCTCTGATGATGTGAAATTTTATCGCAGCATCAAAGCTTTCACAATGGTGACAAAGAAAGCCACTGGGAGAAAATCGTCTGAAGGGGAATCCCCTTCCGAGAAGTATATCTTGAAGACCCAATCCGGCCTCTGCAATGTGGTTGCACACCGGATAGACTGGGTGAAATTCCAACAGAAACGCCCATTCAGCTGGGTGGCTGAGGGATTTCGTGAGACACCGTCCATCCATGCTCGGGAGGATGAAGGGGAGCTGGAACCGCGTTTTACCGTTTGGAAGAAGGACAAATACAAGTGGTGTTTTAACGTATTCGCTCCCCTTCCATCAGTACGGATATGCCACACACCGGACGAGAGGTCCTTGTTCATGTATGATTTTCTATTTCTGAACTTGGGTGTGCGTTTCCCCTTGACGAAGTTTGAGATGGGAGTCCTGAGATTCTTGGACTGCGCCCCCTCGCAACTTCACCCTAATGGATGGGGATTGGTCCGCTCTCTTGAAGTGCTTGGGGAGCACTTCAACTTTAAACCGACGGTGGCCATGCTTTTCTACTTCACTCAAGTGGTCCGTCGTGCGAATAAGGAGAAAGGAGGAGTGAGCTTGATATCCCTCCGGACTATCTCCAAGATCATCAACTTCGAGGCGTACACTGACTCCGCCAAAGTTGATGGGCGTTCATTCAAGTCCTATTTCACGAAGATTAGCGTCCATCTGAATGAACCAATTTTTTGGTTGACTGAAGATGGGATTCCAAAATTCCCAGTGACTTGGACGCACGAACATTTTTTGTTGACCTCCCAAGCGTACTATACTGAGGAGGACGAACTGAGCCCAACTTCGATCTCTGTTCTTTCGGCTCTGCAGTCCTACACAGCCTCACACCAATTTTTCTCCTGCAGGCGTTTGTTAGGACCAAAGTCTACTCGCGAGGAGTATTTACGTAATTTCCCTGCCATTCTTCATGCGTTATTATGTCATTTGCCTTGAAAATTTTACGTCTCTGATTGTGTCTTTTGACTGTGCAGGTGAAATTCAGGGCGAGTCACCAGAGATGAATAGGCTAAAAGGACTCAAGGCCGGAGAGATTTCCGTTGCGGCTGAAAATGACATTCAGGCAAAGCGGAATTCAAAGAAGGCCACTGCTGAGACAATAATATTAACTTCATCTGCTGGTGACGATATTCCTCTGATCGAGGGCGGATCTGAGAAGGTGGTCGATAAAAAGAAGAGGACAAAGCGTGATCCTTCGAAGACCTCAGACCGTCACTCCTCGCCCAAAAAGCCAAAAACTTCAAGAGGGGCTACTGAGCCAGGGCCTTCTAAGGAAAAGAGAACGGAAGGGTCTATTCCGGATACTCCAAGTGGTGTTATCACATATGGGGCGAAGCCAATAACGACTTATTTCGCGCCCAAAACCTCTTGCCCTCTTGAAGGTAGTTCCGGTCTTGTTCAACATCCGGTGTATGAGAGCTCCGTTCCTGAGGGCGTCCCTGAACCCTCACCTAAGGTGAAGCCCTCATTGAAGAGTGAAGAAATGATCAGAGCTTGCGACGACGGACAGAAGCACTTGGCTGAGTTATCCGAGCTCCTCAAGTCGGTTCGCGAGCTCACAGAAGAAAACGAGAGGCTCACCTCAATGGTTGGCAAGGACAAGGCAATCATCCTCCAATTAGAAGGAAAATTAAAAACTTCCAAAGAAGAAACTCAGAAGAAGGATGAAGAAATTGCCAAACTGAAGAATCTTGCCAAGGAGCTGGAGGGTCAAGTTTCTGATCAGAAGAAAATCAATGCTGACCTCAATGCTCATCTCTGCACGGAGAAGGAACGCTCTTCAAAGCTGGAAGAGGGGTTGAGGGAGGCTAAGGTCGTCCATTCCCAAGGAGTGGATGATTGGACACGTAAGGAAAAGGAGCTGCTATTAAAGCTGGCGGGTTCGAATGGCGAGGTCAAGACCCTGAAAGCAGACTTGGACGATGCTGTAAACATGTGTGATCAAGCAGTCAAGGAGGCTTTCGGGTTGGCAGTTCGTCAAGTGCTATACCGGAATCCCAAGGTGTCAATTAATTTGAACGGTATTGATCCGTTCTATGAGTTTCACCAAGGGAAACTGGTGGCCATCGTTGACAATCGTCATGAGAGTCCGCCTAATACTCCTTATAAGTTTGCTCCTTTACCTAGAGGTCAATCAATGGGACCTTCCCTCCTGAAGCCCACGAGTACAGGATCAAGCTCTCATACTGAAGAAGGCAAGACCAGAGGCAAAGACAAAGGGAAGGAGGGAGACTCAAGCCAGAAAAAGTAGCGCCTTCCTCGCTTCTTTTTTCGTTTTATTGATTCGAATTCGCTGTGTTCCGGGTTCAGCTCCGGATTATTACACGAATTGTAATTCTTATTAAATCAATAAAAGAATTTTTTACCTCCATTTTTGTTTAGTGAGAAACAACTTAAATAGAGGGATTGCATGTGTATTGTATCATTCCGGATTTAAGTAATGAAGATCGGATTGTAAAACAAAATCTCCATACCGGACTTATACATGCAAGATGAATTTCATAATAAGATCACCGCTTGTGGGGGAACATATCATCGTCACAGGATCGGCCTAAGGGGAATGATTGTGAGATCGTTTAAATGAGAATTCATTCCTCAAGATATTCGTTAAACCGTTGATGTTGTCCCCCAGTATCATTGGGTGATTATCACTTTGAATAAACTCTGAGTAAAATTTTCTCGTGAGAGTTTTTAAGAGTGAGGATTTAAAATAGACATTCCTCCTCAAATATTTCCGACTGAGAGATTTCAGGTGAATATGCCTTAGATTGTGGCGTACCCGAGTGAATTGTTTGTGTCGGAGTTCATGAGTTAGTTATAAAACTTCCAAATAAAGAACTTCATAAGAAAGTATTAATCTGGAGTTCAGTATAACTTACTTGTTGTGCTTGGAGTTCGGTTTGATCCTACTGTCCATGTCATATTTGGCGTTCGGTTTAATCCTACCAGCCGTTCTTCAATTGGTCTTTGGTTTTATCCAATGACAATTCTTCACTGACGTTCGGTTAGTCCTACTAGTCGTACTCAGAGTTCGGTTTAATCCTACAATCCGAGCCTTCGATACGGGGTTCAGATCAGGGTTAATCCTGAACCTACTGCGCCCGTCACTCGGGGTTCAGCGTGGTCTTGAAGAAGAACCAGCTTACTGCGCCCAAGCCTTCGCATGGGGTTCGGTTTGTGGCCTTTGAAAGAGGACCAGTCCTACAACCCATGTAGTCTTCGAATGGGGTTCGGTTTGTGGCCTTGAAGAAGGACCAGCCCTACAACCCATGTAATCTCTGAATGGGGTTCGGTTTGTGGCCTTAAAAAAGTGCCAGCCCTACAACCCATGTCCTGAGGTTCGGTTTAATCCTACAACTCAGGTCTTCACCGACGTTCGGTTAATCCTACTAGTCGTACTCAGAGTTCGGTTTAATCCTACAATTCGAGCCTTCACCGGTGTTCAGCCAAACTTACTAACCGTACCCAGAGTTAGGTTTAATCCTACAATCTGGGCCTTCAATACTTAGACGTACTCGAGGAGTTACATCGTCAATTACAGAATGGGTAATTGAGATCATCCGTCCTGAGTATGTTCTTGTGCGTTGCGCATATTCGAGGAGTTACATCGTCAACTACAAAATAAGTAGCTGAGATCATCCGTCCTGAATAAGCTTCTGTACACCGGATAAACTGAAAATCACAGCATAAGAAAAACTCGAAAGAGTTAAATTGTTGTGAGGGGTTCTTATTAAATCAAAAATAAGAATTACAAGGAGAGCGTAGCTGTGAAAATAAATTCTCCAGTATTCAATCCAAGATAAGGATAGGAGAGTGTAGATGGTTCCAACAGCTAGCTATAGTAGATGCGCAAGTTTTGGGTGTTCCATTTATTTCGGATAGGAGTGCCATCAAGGTTTTCAAGGCGGTAAGAGCCTTTGCCAGTAACTTCGGATACCCTGTATGGGCCTTCCCAGTTTGGGGCTAGTTTGCCTTGATGGGCGAATTTATTCCCTATACTTGCTTTCCTCAAAACCAAATCTCCAACGTTGAAAGTCCTTGATTGGACTCGTTTGTTGTACCGGAGAGCAACTTTGGCTTTGATGGCTTGATCTCTGATGAAAGCGTCTTCTCTGAGTTCTTGTATGACATCTATTTCGGATGCCAAGTTAGCATTGTTGGTTTCTTTAGAGAAGTACTTAACCCTTGTGGAAGCAATCTGCAGTTCCACAGGTATCATTGCCTCGACCCCGTATGTTAGGCGATATGGGGATTCATTGGTGGATGAATGAGGCATTGTCCGATATGCCCATAGGACGTGACACAGCTGGTCTGTCCATCCACCCTTGGCTTCCCCAAGGCGTTTCTTTAGTCCCTTCAGCACCTCCCTGTTGGCCACTTCAGCTTGACCGTTAGTTTGGGGATGTTCGACGGATGAGAATATTTGGGTTATTCCTAACCCTTCAAGTAAATCTGTGAATTTTCTATCCGTGAATTGGGTGCCATTATCTATGACAATCCGTGCTGGGACCCCGAACCGTGTTATGATGTTTTCATACATGAAACGACGAGTTCGGGCTGAAGTAATATGCACCACCGGCTCTGCTTCTATCCACTTAGTGAAATAATCGACCCCTACAATGAGATATTTGATGCCCCCAGGAGCAGTTGGAAAGGGGCCCAGAATATCCAATCCCCATTGGTAGAAAGGCCATGGAACAGCGGATGTGAAGAGTTCTTCCGCCGGTGTGTGGTGTAGGTTAGAGAATTTTTGGCAAGCGTCGCATTTTTTGACGAAGTCAATGGAGTCTTGCTTCATTGTGGGCCACCAGTATCCAGCTCTGAGGATTTTTTGCATTAAGCTTCTTCCTCCGGCGTGGTGTCCACTTTGTCCTCCATGCACTTCCTCTATTACACCTTGCACCTCATCCTCTTTGAGACAAATTAAATAGGGCACAGAGAGTGCCCTTCTGTAGAGATTACCATCAATTATAGTGAAATACAGTAATTCTCTCCTTAACCTCGTCTTTTCCTTCTCATCTGTGGGTAGCTGTCCATCAGCCAAATAACGGATGTAAGGAGCCATCCATGTATCTCCGTAAAGGGAGTCAGTCATTATGGCGTTTAGAGAAGGGAAAAGAGGGATGCTGGGCGACGTTAGCGTGCTTTGAACCAGCGTAGTGGTGCTACCTGGTCGTTTAGTGCTTGCTAACCTGGAGAGTATATCCGCTCTCGTATTCTCTTCACGTGGAACATGCTTGAACTCCACCTTTGAGAATTTCTCAGTCAACTCCTTGACACAGTTCAAGTATAATTGGAGTTGAGGTTCGTGAGCTTGATAATCTCCTAAGATCTGCGAAATCACCAGCTGTGAATCGCTACAGAGTGTCGCCTCAGAAGCTCCGATGTCAATTGCAGCTCTTAGCCCGGCCAAGCAAGCTTCATACTCAGCTTGGTTGTTGGATGTTTTGAAATTGAAACGGAGGGAGATTTCCAGGTGTACTCCATCGTCACTTTCGAGAACTACACCTGCTCCAGAGCCTCTTTGGTTTGATGAACCATCAATGTAAATGGTCCAATGGACTCGAGGGTAATCTGGATCAGTCCCTGTCATTTCCATAATAAAGTCAGCCAAGACTTGAGCTTTAATAGCGCTGCGGGGTTCGTAGGATATATCAAACTCAGAGAGTTCAATAGACCATTTGATCATCCTCCCAGCGAGATCGGGCTTGATTAAGACAGAACGGAGTGGTAAATCCGTTCTCACTATGATTGGATGGGCGTGAAAGTACGGACGCAATCGTCGTGAGGCCCAAACAACAGCGAGGGCGGCCTTTTCAATTTTCTGATACCGGATCTCAGCACCTTGCAAGGTCTTGCTAGTGAAATAGACCGGTCTTTGTCCATCAGGAGTTTCTTTTATCAAGGCAACGCCCAAAGCTTCATCTGAAATAGCCAAGTACAGAATGAGTGTGTCTTCGGGGTCAGGCTTTGTGAGAATGGGAGGTTTGGACAACACCTCCTTAAGCTCTTGGAAAGCTTTTTCTTGTTCCTGTCCCCACTCGAATTTCTTGGACTTTTTCAGTATTTTGTATAAGGGGAGCGACCTGTGAGCCATCTTCGGCATGAATCGTGCCAAAGCTGCTACCTTGCCATTCAGGGATTGGACTTCTTTGAGATTCTTAGGACTCTGCATGTCTAGAATCGTTTGGCACTTCCCTAGATTGGCTTCAATACCACGTTGAGTTAACATGAAACCCAAAAATTTCCCAGCAGGGACAGCAAATGTGCACTTCATTGGGTTCAGCCTCATGTTAAATTGTCTCAAACGGGTGAATACTTGGCGTAGGTCCTCAATATGATCGCCACCAACCGGTGTCTTTGCTATTATGTCGTCAATGTATATTTCAACAAGTTTGGTGTGCATACCTTTGAAAACCTTGTTGATCATGCGCTGATATGTCGCCCCAGCGTTTTTCAAGCCAAAGGGCATGACTGTATAGCAAAAGACACCACGATCATTTATGAAGGCTGTCTTCTCTTGATCCTCTTCACACATCGGAATTTGGTTGTAACCAGAATAAGCGTCCATGAAGCTCAGGTATTGATAACCAGAGGAATCATCCACCATCCGATCTATATTAGGAAGAGGATAAGGATCTTTTGGACAGCAGCGGTTAAGGTCCACGTAATCAATGCACATTCTCCATTTACCATTGGATTTAGGGACCATCACCACATTCGAAAGCCAAGAGGAATATCGGATTTCCCTGATAAATCCGGCCTTCAGCAACTCCTCAGTTTGCTGGCAAGCTGCCTTCTGTTTCTCTGGGCCCAAACGTCTTTTCTTTTGGGCCACAGGTTTCGTCTCTGGATAGACGGAAAGTTTATGACAGCAGAATTCTGGGTCTATGCCAGGCATATCGGCTGCAGTCCATGCAAAGAGGTCTTTAAACTCTTGCAAGAGAGCCAGCAGTCACTGCTCTATTTCAGCATCTAGCTTGTCATTGATATGGGTGATCTTTTCTGGAGAATCTCCCAAGACGATGTCCCTGGAACTTCCATCCGGTGTGGGCTTTGATGGGTTGAATGGATCAATGTTCAAATCCGCTCTAGGATCCAGGTCGACAAGACTTACAGATCCAGCCGATGTTCCAGCATCATTAAGTTTCCTCTTTTTATTGGAGGCGTCCAGCTTTGTCATGTTGAGGCTAAGGTTGTAGCAGTACCTAGCCATCTCTTGATCACCCCGGATAGATGACACAACATTATCCTTGTCAATAAACTTGATAAGGAGATGTGGGGTTGATACAACTGCCTCCATTGCATTCAGAGTAGGACGGCCTATGATGCCATTAAATGGTGATTTGACATCAATCACTAGCACCCGAGACCTAACCGTCCTGGCTCCTGGCTCGCCTTCAAACGAGATAAGGGTATCAAGATACCCTCTAGTTAGTTGCTTTGCGCCATTGAAAGCTGTTAGTTCCTGCGTGTAAGGCTGTAAGTCTGAGTCTTTAAAACCCATTCTTTCAAAGCAATTATAAAAAATAACATCGCAGGAACTTCCCTGGTCAACAAGGATTCTTCGGACGTCCTTGTTGGCGATCACAGCAGTGATGACTACAGCATCGTCACCACCAGGAATGGTTGGGCCAAAATCCTCGTCAGAGAAAGAGATTGTGGGAGCCTCATTCCCTCCTCTGTAAGGGCGATTGTCCTTGACTTTCCCTTGCACAGATAGAATCATTCTATGATGATTCTTACGGGCTGTAATTGAAGCTCCTCCTCCAGCGAACCCTCCAGCAATCATGTCAATAACTTCACGTCGGCCCTGACGTTGTTGCTGGGGCATGCTGTCTTTCTGTGCGGCATTATCGGTCATCACACCTTTTTGCTTCTCTGCAGCAGAGAACTTTCGAACCGGACTGGGATTATTGTCGTCCCCATCGTCTGGATCTCTTTCTCTTTTCTCATTCCGTTCTGCCCTGTCAAAGGATTTTTCTTTGAACAGGTATTGCTTCAACTTGCCTTCTCTAATTAGCGTCTCAACTGCGTTCTTTAGAGCTTGGCACTCATCAGTTGAATGACCATTTTGTTCATGAAAATCACAGTACTTACGTGAATTTCCTGGTCTTTTCATAGGGGCTGGTCTCCTGATGCCATATGTGCTAAAAACTGGCCATCCGACCTCCCTCAAAATCTGAGATGGTCTGGCAGATAACTGTGCATAATGGCTGAAGGAATTGACATGCCTTTCTCGAGGTCGAGGAGGGTGGTTATCCACCTTAGGATTGGTGAATGGCCTCTCCATGCGTTCTGACCTCGTCTTCTCCTTACCCTTCTGGGTTTGGGGAGATGGTGTTGGTGGCTTTTTCTTTGCAGCCATTGCCTCCAAGTGCATTTCTATGCTCACATACTTCGAGGCTTTTTTCCTGAACTCCTCAAAAGTTGCTGGGGGGCTCTTTGCTAATGAAAGAGCGAAAGCTGATCCTGGCTGCAATGCCTCAATAACGATATGCAGCTTGATAGATTCTGTGAGGTTAGGAACCAGAGCTGCTTCCTTATAAAACCTCTTCAAAAAATCTTTTAAGCCCTCTGTTTCACCTTGCTTAATCTGAGCCAAGGTATGAGACGTCTTGGGTACGTCTCTGGAGATGACAAAGTGGGTTTCAAAGGCAGCTGCCATTTCCGTCCAAGAATCTATGGATCCAGAAGGCAAGCCTTTAAACTACCTGAGGGCCTCCTCAGACAATGTTCGAGGGAACATTCGGCACATCACGTCTTCATCAGCCCCCAAGTACATGGCTTCAAACACATAAGCATCCAGGTGTTTAGTTGGATCAGTTTCACCATTATACTTTCCGATGGAAAGTGGTTGAGTAGTTTGAAGGTGCTTGGGGATGCTGATGCCCATAAGTCTCCTTGAAAAAGGAACTTTCAGATTGTAAGACAAGGGGGGTGCTATTGTTGAATCTCTCTTCCTTCGGGAAACTGCATCCTCAGAATCGCGAGTTTGTTCTCCCTCCTCAAACGTTGGGATCTTTGAGTACTGAAGAGTGGTGGGCTTTTCACCATCAGTTGTGTGGGGAGTGTTTCGCGTGCGAGATGACTCTTTATCCTCGCTTTGCCTTTTTTCTCTTCGTAATTCAGCGAGTTCCCTCTGAAGTTGTTTGATCAACTCATCGCGAGGATCAGGATCAGACACAGTTACTATCTTCTTTGAGCTGCCCCCATGAGAATCAAAGTTGAGTTTTCTAAAGGCATTAGGATTGGTTCTGCCTTCAGCTTGATTCTCCATGAAGTCTTGTGCTTCGCCTTCCATTGTGGATTACCTGCTCTGTCAAAGGATATGGGAATAACTTTATCGAGTCCCACCGGGCGTGCCAATGATCTGTCCTGGACCGGGGTCAAGAGATCCGATTTCAAGCCAGTCACGAATAGTATGTCAATACCGTGTAATAGACCGGATGTATGTGTATCCGATGTATGTATCCGTTGTCCTTGAGTGAGGAGAGCGGATTGGTCGTACCGGAGATCCTTCACACCGACCTAACGCGTTGAAGTGGGCGAATGGTGGTGTCACCTGCAAAGATTCTCCGACGCTCAAGTCAGTGATTATATTCCAAGTAAGGAATGTATTCAGAGAGGAATCAGTCGTAAAAGAGCTGAAGAAGAAGCCCCCTCACTTCAATCATGAAGTTAGTTCATATACCTGATTGGCTCGATTAACGAGGACACGTTGGTGGGGAACCACCAACTCCCATTAGCATTATTATATTGCGCACTTACCTGCATGATTGGGTCAAGTGGCTATTTTATATTGAGCATAGAGAATGTAGACTAGGATTAGGGAACAAGTTGACCATTCCCGTGAGCAGAATTTGGCTCGTAGTGCAGGGAATTATTGATCGATCCCTGTAGCAACAATCCTTGTCTTTTGCATAGTGTCGTGTGTATTATCCGATGTCATGGTGTTATCCTGGATAACCGGTATAGGGAGAACGCCTGATACGGAATTACAGTCCGGATGTATACCGATGACACCGGTTACACGTAGATGTCTTATCAAAGACGTTGAAATATGTATAACAGATCGGATACCGGTATTGAGACCGGATCACCTGATTTCTTGATAATTCAAGAATACGTAGGAGTAGGACTTTAACTCCTGTCGGGCCCATCTTTCTTATTTCCCTTTACTGATTTATTTCCTCGCTTTTTGCGTTTCTTTCGTGTTGTTACTTTTTGTCATTTCCATGAAATTCAATTTAGACGTGACGTCTTGTTGATTTCCCCTTAGTTTTTGTTCAAACCTCGCTACAATTCATAGGGAAGGGATACTTAGGACAAGACGTCCCGTTTATCTCTTTCCTATCCCTATCCTTTTTACTCGAGGATGTATAATTTAGGCGTGACGCCTTATTAGCATTCTTTTCCCCTTTCTGTCTCATATCGAAGTCGAGTTTAATTCGGATGAAATATCCCGTTAACCTCGCTTCGACATTCTATGTTTGTACAAATTCTCTCACTCCATTCCGTTGTTTTTTAAATAAAAAAAGGTACAACAATAAAAGGGAAGAAATAAAATATCTTTTGTAAGGCTATTTATGTTACGCATTTTCAATCTTGGTACTGTTTTTGACAGGCGATGTAGGGTGCTAATACCTTCCCTACTCGTAACCGACTCCCGAACTTGAATCTCAATTTTTAACCAGTGCTTTACTGAACTCAGTTTTTTTTCCAATGTTTTTCCTATGAATAAAAATGTTGGTGGCGACTCCCTGTTTCATTCCACACATTCTCTCTTTCTTGCCGCGCCGTCGCGATCTAGGTTGCGACAGATGGCGACTCCACTGGGGAGACTTAAGAGAGTCAGGCCAGTTTGATTGAAAGCGCATGTTCTTTTTATATAGCCTTTGTTATCTCGAATTTCTTCCCCTTGTTTTATTTCCTGTTGATTGTTGTGTATGTTTGTTTTTGTTTTTGTATCTTGTTATTTATTTCGTTGTCTATGTTTTGCATGTTTGCTGAACCCTAGGGTAGAAGACCATGTTACTTTTCTGCAATCATTGAACCCTAGGATAGACAGCTTTGTATATTTGTTCTTTGTTTGTTCTTTGTGCAGAATAGGGTAAGGTAAAAGGTATGGACTGCCCTTCCACACACTACACTCACAATTACTTGCACACACCTATGAGTAGCGCCCTATACCCGGGCCCCAAATGAAGCTTAAGTTAGGAGAGGTTGGTAACGGAATCGTATGAGATGTACTTCCTATCCGATGTTCGTGAGAACCTCAACCAGAGTTGGACCTCTCATGATATACGCACCTAGTGGTTCCCTACTGTTGCGTCCCTGTCATGGGTAGGATCTTGGCTCTGCTGACCTTCTAGAAGTCTAGAATAAGCCACCTAGTGTGAAGAGCCACTTTTAGACAAACCATAGGGCCTAGAGAAAACTTTCAACAAAACCTGACCTAGGCCACAAAGGGCAAACTTTACTTTACCTTACGTCATTTTTGCTTTTCCCTTTTATCCAAGAAAATGAATTATCTACCACCCATAGATTTACTGAGTTATTGAAATAATGGCTCGTTTTGAAACACACAGTATTCTTCGGGTGAATAGATAATCCTCTTTTGGTCATGTACCCTTTGAGTATCTATGGAAATTGACATGGGATTGAACTTAAGAAATAAGGGCTGTAATTGCCCGAAGAAGATATCTGAGCTAGAGGCTCCCGCCTCAGGATGAAAGATTTCTTCTGTCTTCACAATTATCCCATATTAATTTCTATGATTACCATACCTAGTACTTTTGAATGATAAGTTCTAAGGAATGGTCAAAGGATACTCGCCAAAGTCTGTGATTGTTTCCCACAACATTTTCCTTCTTTCTATTTCTGCCTAACATTTTTTTCTTCTTCTTTTAAAAAAAAAGAAAAAAAAAGACACCAACGTCACGGGTAGGCATCCTTACCAGACCCGGCTCCAAAAGAAACTCATGGCTGAGGCAGAAGCTGTTGAAGGAAACTTTAGAACCGAGTTCGATTAGCGGAAAGAGCGAGTCACGGAGTTAACTAAACTCTTAGAAAAGAAACTCACCGAAGGAGGCTCCTCTGCAGGTGTTGAGGATGCCCAACAGCTGCCTGCCACCGCGCCACCTCCCCTTGGTTCTGACCCAGCAAGAACCCAACTCCCTAACACAACGACACCCCCTCTCACCATTCATGTCGGGAGACCTAACCCTGCCATTGAGACCCAGCCACCTTACGGCCAGTCTTACGCACAGCATACATTTGTCGGTCTAGACGGCAACCCAGTACATTTCCACTTTATGGCCTACCCCCGGGGTACTATCCCCCGCTCGCCAACCAACAAGACGCCCACAACCAGCAAGCGGTAAATCCTCATGCTTCATACCCCACACAACCAAATATCCCACCACTCCACCAAACCCAAAACACGCAAGCCCATGACCCACAAACCTACCAAACCCAAAACACGCAAGCCCATGACTAAACCCAAAACACACAAGCCCCGATGGCCCAGCCAACCTACAACGCCCAAGCCTAAAATACACAAGCCCAGATAACCCAGCCGGCTTATGCTATGGCCCATCCTCAAGGTCCCTCACCAAATACAGGCCTAGTAAACCAGTCCCATGTGTTGCCTCCGTACAACCAGTCATTCGGCCATCCGTATGGATACGGAACCCCCTATGGGACCAACCTCCAACATACAACCCGCGCGGTCGCGGCTCCTCGAAGGGAAAGGATAGAGATCTTAGAAGAGCGTTTAAGAATGATGGAAGGCGCTGGAGGTTTTGGACTAATAGATGCTTCGGAGCTATGTTTAGTCACAGATGTTATCCTTCCGCCTAAATTCAAGATGCCAGACTTTGACAAGTATCGGGGAATGACTTGTCCTAAGAATCATCTCACGATGTACTGTCGAAAGATGGCATCTTACTCTTCTAATGACCAACTATTGATCCACTACTTCCAAGATAGTCTAGCAGGAGCTGCTCTTACATGGTATGCTCACCTTGATCGGAACCGTATCCGTTGTTGGAAAGACCTGGCAGATGCCTTCCTTAGACAATACAAGTATAACATGGAAATGGCACCCAACAGGGTTCATTTACAAAATATGGTGAAGAGGGACAATGAAACGTTTAAGGAGTATGCCCAACGATGGAGAGAGACAGCGGCACAAGTGGATCCCCCATTGTTGGAAAAAGAAATAGTCGCAATGTTTATCGACACACTCCCATCACCTTTCTACGGGAAGATGATTGGTAGTGTTTCAGCCAACTTATCTGACATCGTGACTATTGAGGAAAGAGTGGAGAGTGGAATATGAACAGGTAAGATCACTCAGGGCTCATCTGGGGCAAACATGACGAGGAAGCCGACACCTGGGAGAAGGGACAGAGAAACTAATTCCATCTCTTCTAATCAAAAGACGGCTCCGCCGAGACCATTCACTCCTACCATGATTCAAGCTCCCAATCCTTATGTGGCCGCAGCCACTTATGGCCCGACAGCTCATACTCCTCACTTCTGCCCACCCATGGTAAGAGCTCCGATACCGCAACCCATGCCGTACCATCACCCGCAGCAAGTAGCTCGACCACCCAACCATAATCAGAACCCAAGGAATCCCAACAATGAGCGCACCCCGGTATAGTTCGATCCAATTCCTATAACATATTCCGAACTTTTTCCAATCCTCGTTCAGGAAGGTCTGTTGGATTCATGCCCCATGAAGCCATTGCAACCTCCTTATCCAAGGGGATATGACCCAAACGCTCGTTGTGATTACCACGCTGGGGCACCGGGGCATTCCACAGAAAATTACATGGCTCTGAAATATAAAGTGAGAGATTTGATCAAGGCCGAATGGATCGATTTTAAAGAAGGAAGCCCTAATGTGGTCAAGAATCCCCTGCCTAATCATGGAAGCTCAGAAGTTAATGCCGTGGTGGTTGATAGTTTTGATAACAATGTTGATTTGGTGATCGCTTGCCCGTCGGGCCAAGAGCTCAGTAGCTGGAAGGCTGTCAAATTCCCCATGATTTTAAATGGTTCACCAGATTAATTTATCATTTGCCTTAATGTCTTGTTTATCCCTCTGCTATGCCTAAGGCTTTGGGACTTTTCTTGTAATAAGGGCGAAAAAAAACTGTTTTACCAGTCAATCAATAAATACGTATCGAAGTTAAAAAAAAAAGATTTTTTCTCATCCCTTTATCCTTACTTTGATCTATTTTCTTTACTTGTTTGTTCCTCTTTTCCTCTCTATTTTTATTTCTTGCCATAAAGCGCTAAAATCGCAGATCCAAAAATGATCCTCTTAAGGCTAATGAAATCACAATCCCATTTTACGGCTTCAACTACTCGGTCGATTGTGCTGACAAAGGAGGTAGGGAAGCTAGTGAGCCACCACACAAGTTAATAAGATTGTTAGAACAAGAGGTTAAGGAATAACCCTGAATCAAGAACAACTGGAGGAATCACAGGGCGATATATCAGAAGGCATTAAATAATATTGTTTCAGGAGCGTGGAATGAATCTATGTGAATGATAACATTGCCAAGTCTCGAATTAGACAAGTGGAAGACCAGTCAACTAAGAAAACCTCAACTGTTGCCAGTATAAATATGGAAAATTGCTAATGTCTACAAATGTAGATACAGTCAAGGGAGACTTTGCAAAAAAAAATAAAAAAAATAATAAAAAAACAAAAAAAACAAAAACAAAAAAAATGAAAAATGAAAAGTAGAAGTCAAGCTTGAAGTCCAATGCACATACCAAGCAGGGAAAACTGGTTACGTCCAGATCCTCGAGCAAGCTGTCATTTTCTGTATAAGGGGAACAAATGTCGTCAGGCCAAGAACTCGTATTCTTGTCATCATCAACACCTCAACCCTAAGGAGTGCGCCATTCCTCATACCTATGTAGCCAAGAAAATAGTCTGTCAGATTGAGTCGTTGCGTCATTAAGGGGATTTCAAAAAAAAAACACAAAAGCAAAAAAAAAGAGGACAAACAAGAGAAATGGAAAATAAAAAATAAAAAAAAATAAAAAAAAGAAAGAAAAAACAAAAGGCCAAAATGATGATTCAAGAATAATCCTCTCTCATCGATGCCAAAAGGCTCACTAATATTTCCTTGGATACATAGTATAGGAATAGAATCTCCTATTTGAAGTGACATCAACTCCTCAAAGGATCAAACTAAAACTCGGAAAAGGTTAAGCAGACTCAACTAAAGTGTGATCAGTTTCAACTTTTTATTGTGAAGGATGCAGCCAAAAAAAAAAACAACAAGAACACTTTATAAAGAAAATGAAAAGCTCGCTAGGCTGAAAACCTGAAAAGGCGGCCTAGGCAAAAGTTAGAGCAACCCGGTGAGTCGGAAACCTGAAAAGGCGGCTCAGGTAAAAATTAGGGTTAAGATTTTGGAAGAGTAGCTAAAGCTCCCAATGCAAAACATACAAACTGAGGTATCAGGAACATGGTCAAACTACCCTCTCAAAGGCAGAATTGAGCGAGATACTTGAGGTTGTGACGTGGGATTAAGGTTCTCGCTAGTCTCAGGATTTCACTGAGGATCTTTGAACCTTTCCTATTTCCCTTGGCCTTGACCTGTCCTACGTGATTTCATTTCATCCCCACTATTTTTCAGTTGACCATTCTCTGTATTCTGTTTGATATATATGAATAAAATTTATCCTTTTTTTGATACGTGTTATGAATTGCATTGATCTGATAAAACATTGTGTTTTTATAAAAATAAATGAAAGAATGGTGAACATTTAAAGTCGTAAGGGACAAGACACTCCCAATACTTGACCTCGTCTTAGACAATCATCACAAGGACTCAGCCAGGCATGCGCTTCGAAGCTATGATCGCCCCTTTGAATCTCCTCTGCCCATGAGTTATCCTAAGGGCCGCGGTTTCACAGGACCTACCCAGTTTTTGAATATATCTTTGCACTACTTACCTTTTTTCTGCAGGTTATTATAACGGACAGTCATGTTAAGCTCTGACGCCTCAATCAAGACCTTTTCCTTAATGGAACCGCAGCTGCCAAAACTAGGATCATTCAAGTCTTCCCCTTAATCGCCAAAGTTGGCACTTCTCAGAACTCCCTTCCTCAAACCGCCAAAGTTACACTCCTCTGAATCCTCTTCTTCAATCGCCAAAGTTGGCATATTTTCAAAAAAAAATCTCTTCTTCAACCTCCAATGATTAGCACTTCTCAGAATCCCTTCCCTAAAATCGCCAAAAGTTGGCACTTCTTGAAGTCCTCTCCTCAACTGCCAAAGCTGACACTTTTCAAACTTCCTTCTGAGGAATCTACTTGATACACTCCAGCAGTCAAGTAAGAAGAACTCTCCCTAAAGAGCCCCAGCATGTTTTTCTCGGTAAATCTACACATACTAGGCGGACCCCAGATTTTACCTTCCCAATCTAGGAGCGATGCTCGATCCATCAATCCTTCTCCAGTGGAATTACACTTCCCAGACAAATCGAACTGGGGCATCACCCCAGAATCATTTCCTTCTCGCTCAAGGGGCAGCTCCCTGAGGTTTCAAAGCAAATAGTTCAAATTGGGGCATCACCCCAGGTTCATTCTCTTTCGCCTAAAGAGGCAGTACCCCGAACCATCAATCCTCCTCTAGTAGAAATACATTTCCTAAATAACTCAAACTGGAGCATCTCCCCAGATTTCTTTTGTTCATTCAAGGGGTAGTTTCTTAACAACCTTCAAACCACGTCAAACCAGGGCATCACTCCTGGTCCATTCTTTTTCCGCCAAGGGGCAATCCCCTCAAGGCTCCTTCAGACCATTTCAAACTGGGGCATCTCCCCAGGTTTCTTCTGTTCTAGTTAAGGGAAGCAATTCCCCAAGATTCCTTTAAAATATGTCAAACTGGGGCATCTCCCCAGGTTTCTTCTGTTCCAGTCAAGGGGCAATTCCCCAAGAACCTTCAATCATGTCAAACTGGGGCATCGCCATGAACCTTGAAGTCCAGTAAGTTAAGGTTGGACGAGACGTCCTGTTAGCTCCCCCCAATCTTTACTTTCCATTCGCCTATTCAGGCATTCTTTCCCATCTGTTCGCCTATCAAGGCATCCTTTATTTTCCAGCCGCCTATCAAGGCATCCTTTATTTTCCAGCCGCCTATCAAGGCATCCTTTATCTTCCAGCCACCTATCAAGGCATCCTTTATTTTCCAGTCGCCTATCAAGGTATCCTTTACTTTCTAGCCGCCTATCAAGGCATCCGTTATCTTTCTAGCCGCCTATCAAGGCATCCTTTATCTTCCAGCCGCCTATCAAGGCATCCTTTATTTTCCAGTCGCCTATCAAGGCATCCTTTACTTTCTAGCCGCCTATCAAGGCATCCGTTATCTTTCCAGCCACCTATCAAGGCATCCTTTATCTTCCAGCTGCCTATCAAGGCATCCTTTATTTTCCAGTCGCCTATCAAGGCATCCGTTATCTTTCCAGCCGCCTATCAAGGCATCCTTTATCTTCCAGCCGCCTATCAAGGCATCCGTTATCTTTCCAGCCGCCTATCAAGGCATCCTTTATTTTCAGGCCGCCTATCAAGGCATCCGTTATCTATCTAGCCGCCTATCAAGGCATCCTTTATCTTCCAGCCGCCTATCAAGGTATCCGTTATCTTCCAGCCGCCTATCATGGCATCCTTTATTTTCCAGCCGCCTATCAAGGCATCCTTTATCTTTCCAGCCGCCTATCAAGGCATCCGTTATCTTCCAGCTGCCTATCAAGGTGTCCTTTATCTTCCAGCTGCCTATCAAGGCATCCTTTATCTTTCCAGCCGCCTATCAAGGCATCCTTTATCTTTCCAGCCGCCTATCAAGGCATCCGTTATCTTCCAGCCGCCTATCAAGGCGTCCTTTACTTTCCAGCCGCCTATCGAGGCATCCTTTATTTTCCAGCTGCCTATCAAGGCATCCTTTACTTTCTAGCCGCCTATCAAGGCATCCGTTATCTTTCCAGCCGCCTATCAAGGCATCCTTTATCTTCCAGCCGCCTATCAAGGCGTCCTTTATCTTTCAGCCGCCTATTCAGGCGCCGTTTACTTTCGTGTCTGCCTATTCAGGCATCCTTCACTTCCCGTTCGCCTAGTCAGGCATCCTTTACTTCCCGTTCGCCTGTTCAGGCACCCTTTACTTTCCTTTCTACTAGGAGTCAACACCGATCTTCTCACCTTCTGTTAACTAAAAGGCTCAAGTGTCAATTCCTGGGTTTTTTCCCCTCATCTAATACTTTGACAAAGGTGTTCACGTCTTTACTCCCTTTCCATTTCAAAAGCAAGAAGAAACTTCATGCTCTTCTCATGGAAAAGAAGTAAAGAGGAGCATCTGTGAACACCCATTTCAGCCCATCCACGAGTGAAGAAGATTCAAAAAAAAAAGGACTCGGAAATGACCATTTCCGAGTGGAAGGACTCGGAACAGATCAAATCCGAGTGGAATATGCCACTGTTGAAGAGAAAACCGAGTAGAATAACTCAGAAATGATAAAAACCGAGTGGAATTACTCAAAATGAAGCATTTCCGAGTGGAGCAACTCAAAAATAATCAAATCCGAGTGAAATCACTCAGAATGAGTCAATTCTGAGTGGAAAGCTTCCCTGTCAGAGCCATTCCGAGTGAAAAAATTCAAATTTCTAATTCTGAGTGTGAAGAAGTTTATTTCCGAGCGAAAAATGGCCAAAATTCCAATTTCCGAGCCATTTCAGTCGGTTCCGTGTCATTGGTCACTCGGATTGTGGAGAGAAAGTGAAGTCCGAGCCAGGTACTCTCCCAATCAACTTCCGAGTCTTTTTCTTTGATTTTCAATCGGCTCCGTGTCCTCTTTTACACTTTCCCAAGTCATTTTTTACCAACACCAAATCCTCTCCGTGTCATCTTTTACACCTTTCTGAGTCATCTTTCAATTCCGAGTCACACTTCACACATTTCAGTCGGTTTCGAGTCATTGGTGGTTCGGATTATGGAGAGGAATTTAGGTCCGAGCCAATTTTCAGTCGGTACCGAGTGAGTCACTTCTCACTCGGTTCTGACTGAATGTTCCGATTCGAATTTCTTTGATTAACATAATTGTTTCAGTCTGAATGTTCGGAGTCACACATCAACATGATTTCACTCGGTCTTTTGCAAAGTGAACCTTTTCCACTCGGATCCAGGAGGCAAAATGAGGACTGACCCCTTTTCTCACTCGGAATTGATTCCAAACATGGTTGAACACTGACTGAGGGATTAATCCGAGCCATTTTCACTCGGAATTCCACCATTTCACTCGGTTTTCCACATCCTCTCTCAGATTTTCAATATCCTCTCTCAGAATTTCAATATCCTCACTCGGATTTCAATATTTCACTCGGTTTTCCACATTCTCACTCGGAAAGGAGTATTTTCACTCGGCTTTCTATGGAAATGCTTTATTCCAGTCGGAATTGACTCCCAATGTGGACGAATACTAACTGGGAGGCTGATCCGAGCCATCCTCACTCGGATTTCAGCCTTCTTCACTCGGATTTCAGCCATCCCCTCTCGGATTGCACATGCTGACCTGGATTCCACCACCCAAGTGGATCCAGGAATCCTGGGGTGGCTGGCAGACAAGGGGCAGAAGTGGAGGAATTAAAAATTCCCACCAGCCGTTGTCCCCCCACTACCCAAACCGAGTGGAAGCCTGAGCTGGCATTCCACTCGGAAGTGGAAGCCTGAGCTGGCATTCCACTCGGGCCAGCCTATAAATAGGCAAGGAGGAGGACAGCTGAGGGAAGGGAAGAGAAAAAGAAGGGAAAACTTTGCCCAAACAAACCTCTGTTCTCTCTTTTTCTCACGCCAAGTCTTCTTTTCCTCTCACTTCACTCACCCCTCACCTTTCAAACTCTCTTTACCCTAACATCGTCCTCACTCTCACTCAACAACACTCCTCCCAGCTCCTTTTTCCCTCTCAGACCAGCATTCTTGTTCCAATCGCTCGTCTCTGCTCAAATTTCACCCGGTAATCCTCTTTTCATTCGGTTTCCTTTATTTCCACTCGGATTTGCACTGTTTCACTCGAATTTTCATTGTTTCACTCAGATTTTCACTACTTCACTCAGATTTTCACTACTTCACTCGAATTTGCACTGTTTCACTCAAATTTTCACTGTTTCACTCGGATTTTCACTGTTTTACTCAGATTTTTCACTGTTTCACTCAGATTTTCACTGTTTCACTCATATTGTCACTGTTTCACTCGGTTTTCCCTGTTTTCACTCGGATTTTTCATAGTTTCACTCGGTTTTCTTATTTTTCACTCGGTTTTCTTATTTTTCACTCGTTTTTTTTCATTTTTTACACTCGGTTTTCTCTTCTCCCATTCAGTTTTCACTCATCTTTTTCTTTTCTTCCCTTTTCCGAACTTACTGTCTCCATTTCTCTCTTGTGGCTTCTGCTACCTTTCTTTTTTGCTTTGTAGAAAAAATATAATAAAGGAAATAAGTATTTCCTATGATTTCTTTCTAGTTTAAATAAAAAAAAGCAAAATAAATCGTTCTTATTCAGTGTCATACGGAAAATACTTCCGTCTATACCACCTTTATAGGATCCGTGCACATGCGAAGCACTTCGCCTTGTATGGATTCTTCGCTAAAATGATGCCCATCAATACCTTCCTAATCTTTTCCTTAAAAAGAAATATTCAGAACTACGTAACCCTGATTTCTTGATAATTCAAGAATACGTAGGAGCAGGACTTTAACTCCTGTCGGGCCCATCTTTCTTATTTCCCTTTACTGATTTATTTCCTCACTTTTTGCGTTTCTTTCGTGTTGTTACTTTTTGTCGTTTCCGTGAAATTCAATTTAGACGTGACGTCTTGTTGATTTCCCCTTAGTTTTTGTTCAAACCTCGCTACAATTCATAGGGAAGGGATACTTAGGACAAGACGTCCCGTTTATCTCTTTCCTATCCCTATCCTTTTTACTCGAGGATGTATAATTTAGGCGTGACGCCTTATTAGCATTCTTTTCCCCTTTCTGTCTCATATCGAAGTCGAGTTTAATTCAGATGAAACATCCCGTTAACCTCGCTTCGACATTCTATGTTTGTACAAATTCTCTCACTCCATTCTGTTGTTTTTTAAATAAAAAAAGGTACAACAATAAAAGGGAAGAAATAAAATATCTTTTGTAAGGCTATTTATGTTGCGCATTTTCAATCTTGGTACTGTTTTTGACAGGCGATGTAGGGTGCTAATACCTTCCCTACTCGTAACCGACTCCCGAACTTGAATCTCAATTTTTAACCAGTGCTTTACTGAACTCAGTTTTTTTTCCAATGTTTTTCCTATGAATAAAAACGTTGGTGGCGACTCCCTGTTTCATTCCACACATTCTCTCTTTCTCGCCGCGCCGTCGCGATCTAGGTTGCGACACTCGTGTTATGGTTGTTTTACTAACGTATGTCGCTGTTGGAAATGCTGAAATTTACTTATAATGGTTATTATGGATGAAAATGATATTTTCCCTATGGGTAACAATTTATTATTGAATTCTTGAGTGACTATGAATTGTTATGGATGATGTTGAGTGTTTAATGAGTATCATATAGTTTGTATACTTTGGTGGTGAATAATTACGAATGACTAAATATATATATATATATATATATATACACATGAATGCCTTGCGGATATTGATACATGTGGTTGAAACAGTAAATCTATGATTCTGAAAATTATTATATGTGATGTGTCCTTTGAGGACTTATGGTTTTCCAAGTGGTTTTAGAAATGTTGATATCATGGTATGTTAAATGATAAAGAGAATTAGAGGCATTCATGCATCATAAGCATTTGGATTCACCATGGAATTTAGGGGTTCCATGATTGCCTACCCTGGTGGGGGGTTACTCTATGATGAGTTTAAGCCCTATTTTTACAGGAGCCATGAAGTGTAGAGATTCATGGTTATGCTAATTCCTACTTGTGTACTTCGGTACTGCAGGAGCCATAAAGGTGTAGGGATTCATGGTTATGCTAATTCCTACTTGTGCATTTATTTTTGCAGGAGCCATGAAGATGTAGGGATTCATGGTTATGCTAATTCCTACTGGAGTCTCCATGAGACTTTTTACTGCAGTATTCCCACCAAACCAAATGGATCCAGCATGACATCATTTGACTAATTAAAGATTTATTAATTATAAATGAACTTGTTTGGCATATTCATCATGTCATTATGGTTGGTTGATTGCGTTTGTGTAATTTTATTTATTTTATATTTATTCTATATTCTATCTCACTCTTACATTAATTTTTACAGTGAATGCTACACAGAATGAAGAGTGATGCCATGAATGGAGTTTACGTGAATTATTGCTTGGAATTTGACTTTATTTTAATTTGATGGGTTGTAATAATATAATGTTTCATGTACTGTATTTTTCTAAATTGTTTCTGCTATATAAATATTTCATGACTTTAATTATTCACGACTAGTATGTATGATAATAATCCACGTTTATCAACTTTTACATAACTTATTACAAATTTCAAAAAAAAAAGATTTTTAAAACGTGAAAAATTTATTCAGAAAAATTAATAAGGACGTCACATTGGTGGTATCAAAGCATTTTCAAAAATTCAGGACCAATTGCTATGACATGTATTGATTCTTGATATACTATGTGAATTGTTTGATTATTTGTTTGAAAATATGATAAGTATGTGCTATATGACTTGTGCCTAACTGATAAAATGATTTGTTTGATTACTGCTTGATAATATGATAAATGTGTTATACAATTTATTGCTTAACTGATAAACTGTAGAATACTTATAGTTATGTTATAATACAATATATTTTCCCTTAGAATTAGTATAAACCAAACTACGAATGTAGGATGACAAGAAACAACAACAACAACAACAACAACAACAACGATATGGCAGCTGCTTTCAACCGCTTGGCTGAAGCCATAGAAAGATAAAATCAACCGAAAAGTACTGGAGGACTTCACGGGTTAGATCACTTCCTAAAAAGGAAGCCATCACAATTCAAAGGAAGTTATAATCTGGAGGTAGCATACCTATGGGTTAAGGAAATGGAGCACATCTTCTGAGCCTTGCCCTGCACAGAATTCGAAAAGATGTCACTTGCTATCGTTGTAATCAGAAAGGTCACATCAGTCCAAATTGCCCCCAGAACCGCCAAAACAACAACAACAACACTATGAATCATCAAAGAGGTTCCGATTATCAGGGAGGTCGTGGAGGAAACACGTGTGCTGATCAACCTCCAAGACAGAATAGGGGGTCAACAGACCAAAGATTGCAACCGGCAACAGGAAGAGTCTTTGCCATTAGTGATTCAGAGGCAGACCAAGCAGACGATCTTGTGCAAAGTAAGTGTGAGATCAATGGTACTATTTTATCTATGTTGTTTGATTCTGGTGCTACTCATTCTTTTATTTCTGAGGAGTGTGTCAGACGTCTTCAATTACCTGTGAAGTCTATGATATATGATCTGACTGTTTCCACTCCCACCGGTACACAACTTAGGACTACTAAGATGTGTAGCGATTGTTCTATGCTCATAGAAGGTAGAAACTTTCTTGTAGATCTTGTTTGTTTACCTTTGAAGGATCTGGAAGTAATTCTAGGGATGAACTGGTTATCAACGAATCGAGTCTTGGTGGATTGTCATAACAAGACCGTGATATTTCCATCAGAAGAAAATCTTATTTCTGACAATCTCAAGATCTTTGCCTTACAAGGTGAAATTCAATTATTTGCCTTGTTTACTCTTTCCAAAGGAGATGATGAATCTAAAAGTAATCGAGATGCTAGTTGTTTATGAATTCCCTGAAGTATTTCCTGAGGATGTCTCAAGTTTACCTCCAGAACGCGAGATAGAATTCTCAATTGATTTAATTCCAGGAGCAGAACCAGTATCTAAGGCCCCATATCATATGTCACCTATCGAACTGGCAGAATTGAAGAAGCAAATTGAGGAGTTGTTGGAGAAACATTTTATCAGGCCTAGTGTGTCACCATGGGGAGCGCCAGTATTACTTGTCAAGAAGAAAGATAGAAGCATGAGATTATATGTAGATTATCGTCAGTTGAACAAATTGACGGTGAAGAATAGATATCCTTTGCCCAAAATTGATGATGTGATAGATCAATTGAGAGGTGCTGCAGTATTTTCTAAAATTGATCTACGATCAGGTTATCATCAGATTCATGTCAAGTCTGAGGATATTCCAAAGACGGCATTTAGAACACGCTATGGTCATTACGAGTATCTTGTGATGCCCTTCGGAGTAACCAATGCCCCAGCTGTATTCATGGATTACATGAATCGAGTGTTTCATTCATACTTGGATCAGTTTGTTATTATCTTCATTGATGACATTCTGATTTATTCCAAGACATGGGAGGAGCATGAAAAACATCTTTGAGTGGTATTGCAGATCCTAAAAGAGAAGCAGTTGTATGCTAAGTTGTCTAAATGTGAATTCTGGTTGGAAGAGGTAAAGTTCCTAGGCCATGTAATCTCAAGCAAAGGAGTGTCTATGGATCCTTCTAAAATAGAAGCTGTAATAAACTGGGAGAGACCTACTTCAGTCACTGAGATACGAAGCTTTCTAGGATTAGCCGGATATTATCAGAGATTCATTGAGGAGTTTTCTCGAATTGCCCTACCAATGACTCGTCTAACCCGGAAGAATCAACCCTTTTCTTGGACGCCAGAATGTGAAAAAAGTTTCCAAGAACTAAAATTGAAGCTTACATATGCTCCAGTTTTAACTTTGCCTACTCCACAAGAAGACTTTGTGGTTTATTGCGATGCTTCTAAGATGGGCTTAGGTTGTGTTTTGATGCAACAACGGAAGGTGGTTGCCTATGCTTCTAGACAGTTGAGACCACATGAGATGAACTACCCGACGCATGATCTAGAATTAGCAGCGGTGGTATTTGCTTTGAAAATCTAGAGACACCATTTGTATGGAGTCAAGTTTGAAGTGTTCAGTGACCACAAGAGCTTAAAGTATTTGTTCGATCAGAAGGAATTGAACATGAGACAGCGTAGGTGGATGGAGTTTCTTAAAGATTATGATTTTGATTTGAAGTACCATCCAGGAAAAGTAAATGTGGTAGCAGATGCACTTAGCAGGAAATCCATTCATATGGCATCCTTAATGGTAAAAGAGATGGAGATGATAGAACATTTCAGAGATATGAACTTGGGTGTGGAGTTGAAATCTTCAAAAAGTATGACTTTGGGAACTTTGAAAATAACCAATGATTTTCTGAAGCTGATAGGTGAAATGCAGACAGAGGACTTGCAACTACAGGAGTTGAGAGAGTTGTAGGCGAATAGAAAGGATATGGGATTACAAGAAGGATCAGATGGAATTTGGAGAATCAGAATTAGAATTTATGTACCAGATGATGTTGATCTGAGAAGGACAATCCTAGAAGAAGCACATAAAAGTATGTTGAGCATTCATCCTGGATCAACTAAGATGTATCAAGATCTGAAGAAAAGCTTTTGGTGGCCAAGGATGAAGAAAGAAATAACTGAATATGTGTCTTTATGTCTGGTGTGTCAAAAAGCCAAAGTGGAACATCAGAAGCCATCTGGTAAACTACAACCATTGGAGATTCCTGTCTGGAAATGGGATGATATTTCAATGGACTTTGTGTCAGGATTACCAAGAACACGTTCAGGAAATGATGTAATCTGGGTTATTGTAGACAGATTGACTAAGTCTGCTCACGTCCTTCTGATGAATATGAAGAATTCTCTATAAAAGTTGGCACAATTATATGTGAAAGAGATCGTGAGACTTCATGGTGTACCATCCAGTATTGTGTCAGATAGAGATCCGAGGTTCACTTCCCGATTCTGGGGAAGCTTGCATCAGGAGTTGGGTTCAAGACTCCGATTAAGTTCAGCTTATCATCCTCAAACAGATGGACAGTCAGAGCGTACCATACAAAGTTTGGAAGACTTACTGCGATCTTGTGTACTTGAGCATGGTGGTAGTTGGGAGCAATTTCTTCCACTGATTGAATTCACGTATAACAACAGTTACCATAGCAGTATTGGTATGGCTCCATTTGAAGCATTGTATGGTAGAAAGTGTCGAACGCCCCTTTGTTGGTTAGAAACTGGTGAAAGTTTGGCGTTAGGACCTGAAATTGTGCAGCAGACTACTGGACAAATAGAAGTAATCAGAGAGAAGATGAAGGCATCCCAAGATAGACAGAAGCACTATTATGATAAAAGGAGGAAACCACTTGAATTCCAAGTTGGTGATCATGTATTTTTGAAGGTTTCACCTCACAAGGGGATTGGCCGAGCATTGAAAAGTGAGAAGTTGAGTCCAAGGTTTATTGGACCATATGAAATTCTAAAGAGAATTGGTACAGTGGCGTATCAGATTGCACTTCCTCCTCATCTTGCAAATTTGCACAATGTGTTTCATGTATCACAATTGAGGAAGTATGTACAAGACCCCACTCATGTGATTGCTAATGATGATGTTGAAGTTAGAGAAAATCTGACCATCCCTACAGAACCCACACAGATCATAGAAAGGTAGATTAAACACCTGAGAAACAAGAACGTACCATTAGTGAAGGTTGCATGGAAACAAGGGAATGATGTAACTCTGACTTGGGAGCGTGAGGATGCTATGAAGACACAATACCCAGAATTGTTTCACTGAGGAGTGCGTTATGTTAAATTTTAAGGACGAAATTTTTATTAGGGTGGGAGAATTGTAACATCCTAAAAATTTTATTCTCATGTATAATCATTTTGATTTAGACCATCAATGATATTATCCATTTTATCTCAACTTTCTACATAAATTTTTGGTTAGGACAACATCTTCAATTTAACCTTTTACCATGGTAAATAATTTTAACTTTATACCTTCGGTAAAAGTTAATCAAATAATTTATTACCTATTTCCTTAGTTATTAATTTCCTTGGCTTTTCCAATTACTCTCATCAAATTTCCACATACTCCACTCAAAATTCATCATCTTGTACACATTTTAATTATTAGTTAGAATCCAAATTTGGAAATGTGGTCAACTACAAAGTTGTTCCTATTTTTCTTATCTTTCCAAAAAGACCAAATTTGTTAAAATCCATTAAGATATAAGAGAGATATGCCCAAAATACCAAAACAGTGTCAGAATTGATATTTTACTTCAATCATATCATCTTGTACATATTTTAATACCTTGTTAGATTCCGAATTTGAAAAAGTGGTAAACTACAAAGTTGTTCCTCGTTGTCTTAGCTTACCAACAAGACCAAATTTGTTAAAATCCATTAAGATATGAGAGAGATATGCCTAAAATACCAAAATAGTGTCAAAGTTGATATTTACTTCAATCATACAAGCTACATTATGTAGGCTGCAGAAATGGTCAACAATCCAGCTCATTTTTCTCACCTAAAACCTCCATTATCACCATAATTCATGCACCTAACATCCCACTACAATCCTATTATGAAAATCTTGTTCCCTACTTGTCATTTGCATCATTAAATCAATACTACATCTTGTTCCCAAGTCTGAATTCTTAGAACAAGCTAAAGTTAGTGAAGTCTCTCTCTTATTTTCTTTCACTTTCTCCATCAAGTTCACTCTTGATCTGAAGCTAGGACAATAATACAACACTTTCAACTACTTTAGGAACCTCCATTAAGGTAAGAGGGGATAGGGTTGTGAATAATTATGGAATGGGTAGAATTGTATGCTGTCTAGTATTTTCCAGAATTAAGTTCGTATCTTGTTGCTCAATTTTTGAAGCTGAAAACGTGTGAATTTGATTCTAACTTCTTCATGAAAGTCGTAGATATTTTTGTTTTGTGAATTTTGAGACCTGAATTAACTTATTTGGATATGTATATCAAAAGTTATAGCCAAAATACTACAGTATGTCTGTTCTGGAATATGTACCTTATGTTTTGTGTAAATATTAATATTCTGGGAATTCTACATACATATTTAAACTTTAATATCTTCATAAAAGTTGTAGATATTTATGTTATGGATCTATAGAAAGTGGTTTCAAGTTAAAAAGATATTTGTAGCTCTAGTTATACCTAAAATACAGAAGTATGTTCATGCTAAAATCTGCTGACGTGAATCACTGTTTGTATTTTTAAAACTGAGAATTTTGTGATGAGAATTAATGTTTAGTATCTGCATAAAAGTTTTAGATATTTGTGTTATGAGTAATTTAGAACTGGTCTCATGCCAAAATTATTTTTGTAGCTCCAGAAACGTTGAATTTACCAACATATGTACGTTTTGTTACTTTCTTTGCGATAGTTTAGTATACTATGAATTTGTGATATATATGTTTGGATTTGGAATTTTTGGTCTTCATAAAAATTATAGATAATGGAATTATTGAAACATAGAACTTGTCCTCATTCAAAAATTATTTTTATACCATGAGTTATAGCTAATTTACTAAATATTGTCAAACTAGTAAATTTTCCAGCAATTGGTGATAATGAAAAATGATAACCTATTGACTATTATGTGATTATGTGATGTTTTTGTTTGGAATTTGAAATTATGATCTTCATGAAAGTTGTAGATGTTTGTGTTAGGAGCAATTTAGAATTGGTCCTATGCCAAAATCATTTTTGTAACTCCAAAAACGTTGAAAATACTAACATATGTACATTTTGAAAATTCTCTTTGAGGCAATTTTGTATTCTGTGGATAAGTGGTGTCTCTGTTTGGAATTTGAAATTATGGTCTTCATGAAAGTTGTGGATATTTGTGTTAGGAGTGATTTAGAACTGGTCCCATGCCAAAATTAGTTTTGTAACTCCAGAAACATTGAAAATACTATCATATGTACGTTTTGAAAACTCTCTTTGAGGCAGTTTTGTATTCTGTGGATAAGTGGTGTTTCTGTTTGGAATTTGGATTTATGGTCTTCATGAAAGTTGTAGATAATTTTATTATTGAACTACAGAAAGTGGAATCACTTGAAAAGGTTTTGATTTGCTCATGTTATGGTTGTTTTACTAACGTATGTCGCTGTTGGAAATGCTAAAATTTACTTATAATGGTTATTATGGATGAAAATGATATTTTCAGTATGGGTAACAATTTATTATTGAATTCTTGAGTGACTATGAATTGTTATGGATGATGTTGAGTGTTTAATGAGTATCATACAGTTTGTATACTTTGGTGGTGAATAATTACAAATGACTAAATTGATATATATATATATATATATATATATATATATATATATATATATATATACACATGAATGCCTTGCGGATATTGATACATGTGGTTGAAACAGTAAATCCATGATTCTGAAAATTATTATATGTGATATGTCCTTTGAGGACTTGTGGTTTTCCAAGTGGTTTTAGAAATGTTGATATCATGGTATGTTAAATGATAAAGAGAATTAAAGGCATTCATGCATCATAAGCATTTGGACGCACCATGGAATTTAGGGGTTCCATGATTGCCTACCCTGGTGGGGGGTTACTCTATGATGAGTTTAAGCCCTATTTTTGCAGGAGCCATGGAGTGTAGGGATTCATGGTTATGCTAATTCCTACTTGTGTACTTCGGTACTGCAGGAGCCATGAAGGTGTAGGGATTCATGGTTATGCTAATTACTACTTGTGCACTTATTTTCACAGGAGCCATGAAGATGTAGGGATTCATGGTTATGCTAACTCCTACTGGAGTCTCCATGAGACTTTTTACTACAGTATTCCCACCAAACCAAATGGATCCAGCATGACATCATTTGACTAATTAAAGATTTATTAATTATAAATGAACTTGTTTGGCATATTCATCATGTCATTATGGTTGGTTGATTGTGTTTGTGCAATTTTATTTATTTTATATTTATTTTATATTCTGTCTCACTCTTACATTAATTTTTACAGTGAATGCTACACAGAATGAAGAGTGATGCCATGAATGGAGTTTACGTGAATTATTGCTTGGAATTTGACTTTATTTTAATTTGATGGGTTGTAATAATATAATGTTTCATGTACTGTATTTTTCTAAATTGTTTCCGCTATATAAATATTTCATGACTTTAATTATTCATGACTAGTATGTATAATAATAATCCGCGTTTATCAACTTTTACATGACTTATTACAAATTTCAAAAAAAAATGATTTTTAAAACGCGAAAAATTTATTCAGAAAAATTAATAAGGACGTCACACCAACCATTCTGCCTAAAGGAGAAAAACATGTTCAATTTTGATCATTATGCATCCCTTAATGTAAGGCTAAGTCAAATATTTAAAGAGATTGATTTTCTAGGGTTTAGCATGTACAAAGGAAGAAAGCCCATGCTTATCAAATGATTAGGAAATCTGAAGAAATGCTACGAGTTTCATGAGCAATTAGCCCATGTCATTAATGAATAAAGGCAGTTGAAGGACGCTATAAAGGTCTTAATCAGGGAAGGGGGTTAAAACAATGTTTTTTTAGAACTAAGTCCTATGATGAGTTATACCAGAATGACAAGAGAAATGAGACAGATTGCCTAAAGATGATGGCAAATAAGGTCTAAGAAGGCAACAATGATTAAGAAAGCTAAGGTAAATGTTGTAAAAGCCATTGAAGATAAGGAGTTCTTTGATCCTTTACCTAGGCAGAAGAGAAGGTCATAAATGTGAACGTTGTTGGATTTTCCAGGGTAGAGTCTTTAACACTGCTATTTGGGTCATTTGGAGGTTATTAATGGATGAAAGAAGGGTTCAGGGCATCAATGGTCTGTATTGAGGGTAAGGCATTTGTAAATCATTAACTAAGTGGTATGATGAATGAAGGTAGCTAGGTTGATGAGTAGGCTGGGTGCCCCTAGGCTCTTGGTGAAAGACTAGAGGTGGAGTGTAGCTAGATGAGAGCTTATACAGGGGCTGAACATACTTCGGTGGGGCATAGCCTGTAAAAGCTATATGTGGAATGGAGTCAGGGAGGAGTGTAAAGGCTGTTGAAGTTTCCTTTGAGGTGTTTTGAGGGGTCCTTTCAGCCAAAGCTTCTTTGATCTTTAGAGCCTCTACTCTTTCAACTGCTTAGTATCTTTTTAGTCTACCATTGCCCTTTCTTTTACGTGAGTGTTATAACGATGATGGGGAATCAGTTTGAATATCTTTACTTCCTTTGCAAGTCAAAACTTGTCAGTAAAACGTTTCCTTTTAAAACAAACAAACACAAAAAGGAAAAAAATAAAAAAAAATATTACCTGTTTGGAATTGTAAACATTGTAACATGACGTTGAGAAATGAGAATAGAAATTAACTTGGGATCAAAAAGTAGACTCTTTATTGTTAGTTTTTCTTTAAAAGATAAAAGACAATATTCAGCTATCCTTTGCCCTATGAATCGTCACTTTCAACTCATCCATAAGTTCCTGGCAATAATCAGGGAACTTGGTGATGCTCCGAGGAGTAAGGAGAGGGGAGACAAATGTCTGGGCCTTGCGTAATTTCCTGGGAATCTTTCTAGTGACTTCCATAACTATCGGAGCCAAGAGCATGAATCGATTATGCCAAAATTCAACATACGAATCCTTATCCTGCAGTTCTTAGTCTTTTAGCCTGATCCTCTCATTGCATTCATGGACACATCTGGTCATTTCATCCTTTTGAAAGTTGAGCTTACCTTCATAATCAGCTTACATGAACATTACCTCTTGTTGTAGGCTAACAATTTGGTCTCTTAAGAAATCTATCTCTTCAATGGTAACATGTTTTTTGTTGGTCACTTGAGTCAAGTAAACCTTCAATTTTGCTTTCTGGCACAATACGTCATCAACTTCTTTGCTTCGTGTTTTCAATCTGAGGTAAACACCCTCTATCTCAGCTATGGGATTCCCGTTCTACCCATAGTTCCTTAGTGATCTTTCCACATTCCCTGGTTTTGTCATCCAGGTCTTCAAAGTTGCACGATCTTGGCGGCTTCGAATGAGCTCCCTTTTTTTCCTTCTTTTCCTTTTGTAACCTTGGCCAATTCTTTCCTTAGTTGTCGCAATACTATTGATTCAACTTTCTCAGGGAGTCTATCTTTGGCTGGATAATTAGCTATCAATGGTTTAAAGGGTAGCTTGATTTGTTTTACCCTTTTTGTTATCCAATGGCAGTAAGTCATAGATGGATCGCAAAGTTCATGATTTATTTCTCTACCTCCTATTACTGAATTCTTCCATGCTTGGTGAGCTTTCTAAAGTCCTCTGATAAAATTTTTCTCCCAAGGTAGAATATAACAGGTCTTGAGGCTTCCATAGAAGATGAACCCCTTAAAGGGTAAAAGTATTGCCTCAAAGCCAGAATGAGATTGTAGTTGATAAGAGCGTGAGACCCTATAAGTGGTATATTAGGGTAATCCTTGCAACGGTAAATAAGCATGGACCTTTGTTGCCAGAATGGTTGCCATCTTATCTTTCTGTCATGTAAGCTACTACAAAGTGTTTTCCAATCTTTTGACTTTCTAATGGTTGGTCGAAATGCCATACAGTCGTCAATTGGACAAGTGATACTGCTAGCCCTCTTAAACACATGGGCAGTGATCCAAATGTAAAAGATGGGTCAACAACATAAGATCTTTTGTCCTTTTTTTTCATGGCAGAAGAGCAAAGTGGAGTAGGCATCAGCTAAAAGGGCTATGGCTGGAGATGGTGAGTACTTTCAAAAGTCCATGAATACATTTATAGCGAGCCTGTCCACCAGGCTATCCACGTTGGGAAATAGAACCACATTATAAATTGTAAGAGCAAGGACTTCCATAAAAGTATCCCACTTAGTTTTTACTACTAATCTTTGCATGTAGTCTTCTAGAAAGTTTTGGCTTAAACCCCAAGTTGTCTGATTTTCAATCTTTGATTTTTCCAACTCATCAGGGTTCATTTTCAGGACTTCAACTACTTTGCTGATGTGGGTCATATGTTCACAAAACTGATAAGACTTGTTATTCCTTGATGGGAGGCCCAATATTTGCTCAAACTCTTCAAACGTGGGAGCCAACTGAAAATCGAAGAAGGTGAAACACTGCAGTAGAAGGTCAAAATACTGAGCAAAGGCAGTGATGGCCCATTGCTGAACATCCACTTCCAGGATCTTTAACAGATTCCCATATTTGTTCTCGAAAGCTAATCTTTAGCGAGAACTCAACTTCCAAAGAAGAGTGTGCCCCTTTAGTGTCCTAACCAGGTTGCCTATTGGTTTTATCCTAGGGTTTTACGGTATCTATACTTTGCATCTCATAGGAAAGCGCTATTATTCCTAAGGCCACTAGAACTCGCGACTTTCTTAGACGTTTACCACAATAACAAGTACATGTCAATTGTGGGACGCACAAGAAAGCCACAATCTAGCTAGGCTTTCACGGAAGCCAACATGAAGTACATCTCAATTGACACCGCTAATTGCCGTCTATCCAAAAGGTTCTTCTCATGCTCTTAGGCGTAGAGCCATTCTTAAAATTAATTAGTGAGGTGTGTGCTAGGGGACACACAAACTTGTCATACCTTATCCCTGTAAAACAAACAGTAGAGCCAAACATAATGCAAATAATTGTCTACCCTAGGGTGTATAGAATATATCATCCAAACAAGTATATACTAGAACAAACATTCTTACGCAACAAATATTCACAAACCAATGAAAGATAATATAAAAAAACAAATAAAACAAACACAAAAGGTCACAAATAAACTAACACATGAATTACGTAATTTAATTTGAATGACCTAACTCTCAAAGCGTCCCAGTGGACGACCGAATAACGATTCCCACAAGCTAATGTTTTTTCAAAAATAATTTATAAAAAGGTATGAAGTCGCCACTAAGATTTTTTTTTTATTTTAAAATGGTTAAATGTTGGAAAAAAACCCTAGCTCTAGGTTCGTAAGTTGGTTACGAATAGAGAAGGTATTAGTACCCCTATTTGCCTGTTACAAAGAAATAGTACCATAATTAAATGACGTAATTATTTTTTAATAATTTAAAAGTGACCCAATGATAAAGAAATAGAAAAAAAAAACAAACATCTACATAAAAAATTAATTTTAAAAAATGGGTCCGACAAGAATTGATCTTGCTCTTACGAATTCCCAGGTGCAATGAGAAATCAGAGTTACGTAGTTCTTGTTAGAAAATACTTTTATAATTTTATTTAATCGATATCTTGTATCCCATGACGCCAATATGATTTTCAGAGCAACTTTATTGGTGTAGTATATCCCATTACACCGATAAAATTATTTAAGTAATTTTTAGAGCAACTTTGTTGATGTTATGTATCCCACTACACCAATAAAATTGTTTATTAATTTTTTTACGGCAACTTTATTGATGTAACTACACCAATAAAATTGTTCCTGTAATTTTTTAGGGTAACTTTATTGGTGTAATGTATCCCATTTCACCAATAAAATTATACTCTAAGGGAACAAATTTTTTAACATGTTTTAAATACAGTTTTTTAAGAACGAATATTATACATATAGATATAATTCAATGTTGCATCCTGTTCCAATTATATATCATGCCATACATATATAAACATTCACGCAAAATCATGCCCACATAACTTTAAAAATGCATTAGCCTATAAGTATATGTATTGCAATCTGGCAGACATAAGCTATATATTGAAACCAATTCTTAATAACTTACGAAATGTTGGCCTATTAGAAAAAGAAAAGAAAACGGTGCCCCCTTATCATGTCATGCCATCCACGAAAGAAAAGGAATTGCTGTACAAAAATGGGAAGAAAAGAATAACAAAAACAATCACACACAAGCGTAGGAAAAGAAAAAGTACTTTTACTAGAGTAGAACCAAACTTTCTTCCCTTTTTTAGAATTTTATTTAGTAACCGCTAGTTTTTTTTTTTAGAAAACTATGTGTGTCATTTATACACAAAGTATAATATTTTATTATAAAAATAAAATCTGATAACTGAATTTAATATTTTTTTAAATATTTGATAACCAACTTAGAATCTTATCTTGATTTTAAAATATTTGATAACCAAATTTGAGTTTTAAAAAATATCTAGTAACCAACTTTAAAATCTTATTTGGATTTTAAAATATCTGATAACCAAATTTAAATTTCAAATATTATCTTAATTTTTTTAAAAATTTAAAATTTAAAATCTTTATCTTAATTATTTGAAAAAAATTTAACGGTCCCAGACAAAATTAGGTAGCAACACTATTAATTTTGAAAAACAAGTTTTAAAAATAAAAATAAAAAATAAATAAACTAATTTATTTTATTTTGAAAAAATTGATTTATTAATCTTGAAAAAGACATTTTAAAAATAAAAAACAAACAAACTAATTTATTTATATTTTTAAAAAATTGTTTTGATAAGTTGTTATCTACTATTAATTTTGAAAAACAGGTTTTAAAAATAAAAAACAAACAAATTTATTTTTATTTTAAAAAAGTTGATTTGATAAGTTGTTATCTACTATTAATTTTAAAAAACAAGTTTTAAAAATAAAAAAATAAACAAATAAACAAACAAATTTATTTTTATTTTAAATTTAAAAATGTAAAATAAATGGGACCGCACTTCATTAGATACTGACATATGCAATAAAAAGTTTCATAAATATATATAATAGAGATAAAAATTAAAAATAATGATTAGAATAATTATTTGTATTAATATTATTAAATATTTAATATAGCATTTTAACATATCTTTAATATTATTTATTACTCAAAACATTAGTTGCCTTTAGAATAAACATTTAATAATATAGGAAAATATAATTTTACTTATGTTATAGGATAAAAATATTCTATTAAAATTTATTTATAAATGAAGGGGCTAGTATTTTTTAAATGAAATTAATAATATTAAATAAAATTAACTATTTTTTTAAAAAAGTATTACGGAAATAATACAGTGATAATCTGAGAAGTAATTTGAGATATAGAAGTTGTCGGAAATGGAGACTGATAATCTGGACTTACACATCCGACAAGCATGACCAGCTACTTTAAGGCCTGCACTTTTTCTTTTCTTTTTTTTTGATTTGTTGCTTAGTGGTTAACGAAGACGAAGTACCAGAGGCAATTAATGCATATTGATTGATTGGGAAAGAAAATAATACTAGGGTATCCTGAATGTACATTATTTGGAAAGCCAATCCAAGGAAAAGGTCCAGAGAGAATTCATCACCAAGTGTATTGGATTTATATAAATCATCTTTCTGTCTGATGATCACTCTGCATTTCTGTTATTCACTTATTATTATAAATCACCAGTCACCACCAATTGTTGCCGACGATATTTCACCAATTCTGTCGTCACCATATTTGTTATGCCTTCATATTTCTTTTTTAAACATTTTTTGAATTTCAAACTATTCACACATGGAGCGATAGGTATCAAAAATCTTGAGAATTCCCCTAAGAATCAAGTATATTATTTCTCAATATGTGTCACTTAGGTTACAAGGTACGTGTGCAACAGGTACTTTTATACCTACGTTACAATGTGAGTCTTGACTCATTAGACTATAGTCTAAAATAATCTACTACTAAATGATGTGAAAAGGTTTAGGGGGTTGTGGGGACCACCCCTTAAAATCAGAGAGGAACACAAACGAATCTAATAATTTGTATTATTTTCATTAATCATTTCTTAGTCAAAAGAAATTTTTAGAATAATATTACTCGTCAAATTATTTTTACATCGTGGATAGAAAGAATAAAAACCTTGTATTTATTATATATTGCTGATAATTTGCAATAAAGTTAGTTTAATTAAAAAATTATGTTTATCTCAATTATTTTCCCTGTAGTAGTTTAAATCATGTTTATCTCATTAGCTTAAAGAATAATGTAATAGGAATGGGGTAGTTGAATTAAAATCAACATCATTTAGAAGAAGCAGAAGCTTTAGTTGATCTGCATAGGATAGGATATAACATATGATGTTATTTATATCCATCATGGTCTTCAACCATTTCCTCCATTGTCCGTTTTGACAATTTTGGATCAGCGTGTATGTGTATTTGTGCATTTCAGTGTAGCACAATTTTCTTTGGTATACTTTTATTAGGCTATAATGTCCTTTGCTTTGTGAGTTAATACATTATACATTCCTAGTAGACGACAATTAACATGCCACTATCTCATCCTCTACACAAACTCACATAAAGCACACACCACACACACCACAAGCACATCTTCACACTTGGATTTTGGCAAAGTACCACACTCATATTCCTTGTTGTACCCTCAATTTTCTTGCATGCAGCAAGACCCTCTTTTCAGATTTCATAAACATGATGAGCTTCAGCTTCTAACCCGAATACTTACTTGTTTAGTCCAGCATGGAGCTTCTCGATGGAATAAATAATAAGGTAAGCACTCTACTCTCTTACTCTTACCCTTTTGAAAAACAATCATTTATATATAAATATAAAAAGAGATTTTTACAATCTTCCAACCTTTTTGTTTTTTTGTTTTTCATTGTAAAGAAACTACAGTTAGCTAGAATTAATGTGTCTCTGACATGGTCGACGGTGATCACGAGAGTGACTTGTTTCTGAAGAAGAACTGAAGAAAGAGCATATTTATAGTACTGCCATGAAGAGAACAAGTGACTGGTATGCTTCTGATCTTCTAAAATTCTTTCTTTATATCTTCTCATGCCAAACGTTCCCAACTTTACCATGTAATGTACAATTGCTGCTGCTAACCTTTTCTTCAATGCAAGGAAAATTACTGAAAACCCGTGTTCTTAAACTATATTTAATTACAGGATTTTTTCTAATGAGATTCCAAGTGATGTCACCGTTCAAGTTGGTGAAGCCTCCTTTTCATTACATAAGGTAGTGAACCAATTCAAACACTACACATCTATCAAACTTCATTGGTGTTCGTTTGGATTCACGTTCTTCAAGTGTATATTTGAGTGTTACATAAGTTAATTTATACTTTTGAGAAAAGATAGTGTGAATTTAAGAATAATAAATTCCTCTTACATTAATCGTTAACCTACACATATAACACTAACAAATTTTCACACAGTTGAATTCTTTTAAATATGTTATTAAAAGTTTCAATCTACCTATTTATATATAAAATGCTTTGTTTGAAAAGTTAAAATCTATTTCGGTAATTTTTAAGTCTCGAAAGAATTAGTCTAACAAAGTTTGACACATTTGTCAAACAATTCATTCCTTCATGTTCTATATTTTGGTGTATAGAAAAAGTTTTTATATAAGATGTAAAATCCACTAAATTCTAAGTCTCCAAGGTATTGATCTTTAGTTCAGCTGTTGGCGGAAAGATATCACTAGATTATAAAAAAAGAGAGAAAAATATATCACTAGTTTAAGACAAAACATTAAGAAGCAAGAAATATACGTTTTTACTACTAAACAATATAATTATTGAAATCTTCTTTATACATGCTAATGTAATTTGCAGTTTCCATTGGTTTCGAAGTGTGGATACGTAAGAAAACTAGTCTCAGAATCAAACGATGCTGATGTTTCATTCATTGAGCTCCATGATGTCCCTGGTGGAGCAGAAGCATTTGAGCTGGCAACAAAATTCTGCTACGGAATAAACTTCGAAATAAGCATTGAAAACATTGCAATGCTTCGGTGCGTGGCGGAGTATCTTGAGATGACGGAGGATTACTCAGTTGGAAATTTGGTGGGAAGAACAGATTCTTACTTGAATGAAGTGGCACTTAGCACTATACCAGGGGCTGTGTCTGTCTTGCATATGTCAGAGAAGCTTCTTCCAATTGCAGAGAAGGCAAAATTGGTGAGTCGATGCATAGATGCTATAGCATTTATGGCCTCAAAGGAAAGCCAATTGGGTTCATCTACTAGAAGTGACATTAGCACTGGTAGCATGGCATGTCATCAAAGGCCAGTGGTTGATTGGTGGGCTGAAGATCTCACAGTTCTCAGAATTGACATCTTCCAAAGAGTTGTGATTGCAATGATGGCTAGAGGGTTTAAGCAGTATGCTATTGGTCCTATCATAATGCTATATGCACAGAAATCTCTCCGAGGTTTGGTAAGATCCATTGCTGCTCATAAACATATATGGTTTTATATAATATTGACTTTATGTTTGGAAAAGAATAGTTAAAAAGTTAGTATGTTGGGTAAAATTATGAAATATGTATGTTAATAATTTTAGTGTAAAAATAATCTTTTAGAGAAATTAAATAAAGAACAAAATTTGAGTTCAGTTCTTCAAACACTTTTAAAATCTATTTGTTTCTATGTTTATTACAAGATACAACACAAAATATGAAGTAGAGTGGAGGATTTTAATTAATTATGGCACGTCCTTGACAAAATTGTTGATAACTTAAAAGGTTCATGTTCAGCAAATTCCATTTTTTATGCAAAGATATACTTAATGTTATTTTCTTTATTAAAATTAAAGTTCCATTTTAATAATCACTATTAACTTTGAATCCAGTTTTATAAAACTCTAATTTTGATCAAAATTAATTAAAAGCATTTAAAAAACCAAACTTGAGTTTTATTCTTAAATAGATAAATTATTTCAAAATTACTTCACCTATAATATCTAAACATAAAAGATATTTAATATAATAAACTATATCAAATCATAATACAGAGTGAATCATGAAACACTCTTTCTGTGAAGCAGGAGATATTTGGAAAGGGTAGGAAGAAAACTGATGTTGAGCCACAGGAGGAGCACGAGAAGAGGGTAGTTTTAGAGACACTAGTGAGCCTTTTGCCAAGGGAGAAAAATGCAATGTCAGTGAGCTTTCTTTCTATGTTGCTTCGGGCAGCAATATACCTTGAGACAACGGTTGCATGCAGGCTTGATTTGGAGAAGAAGATGGCCATGCAGTTAGGACAAGCTGTTTTGGATGATCTTCTTATTCCTTCATATAGTTCCACTGTGGACACATTGTTTGATGTAGACACAGCGCAGCGAATCATGATGAATTACCTTGAATCTGAAACGGGAAATCACTCTGCATACATTGCAGATGATGAGTATTTTTCAACTCCACAGAGAGATATTTACTGGGTTGGAAAGTTAATGGAGAGCTACCTTGCTGAGATAGCCACTGACAGAAATTTAGCTGTTTCAAAGTTCATCATTCTTGCTGAACTAATTCCTGAACAATCAAGGCCAACAGAAGATGGGATGTATAGAGCCATAGACATCTATCTTAAGGTAAGATTCTAAACCAATATGTTTCCTTTTCCTCCCACTCCCTCCAATTAAAAAGTAACACTTCCAACAAAAATCGACAATAAGGAGAAGTAATGTTATGTTTTTGGAAATGAGTGTTATGCATCATATAACGTATATCGTGTTTTTTTAGTTTGGTCACAACAGCAAATAATTTAATGTAGTTGAGCACATCTTGCCGGCATAAACAAGTCCTCAAAATAATTTTATTAATTAACTTATAATTTTTATATTTATAAGTTTTATGGCAAAACATCCTAACTATCCCTCCTGAATCTCGACCAAAAAAACTGCAAATCTTTCCTTAACCTACAACTACTTAAGTCTCGTGTATCCTCAAAAGATAAGTATTGTTGGGGTGAGAAAAACACACTAAACTCACATATTTATGTAAGTCTTCTATTTCTTCATTCTTCACTCTACTCAATGTGGAATTTAGATAAATATCCACTTTGACGCAACATGTATACTACATTATTTCACTATACAAAGTTTGTTTTTTCTTTTATTTATAAGGGAAGCCGATTTAGTTCTTCCTTCAAGAATGCCTTCTATGAGGTGAGATGATTTGTAATTCAAGCTTCTTAGCAAATGAATCTCCAATCTCCTTCCAATCTAAGCCATGGCCGAATGTAGCTTGAAGAGGAGTATGTGTGGTCTTTGGATTCTGAGAGAAAACTAGAGAAGGGAAATGCAAAAGATGGAGAGAAAGGAGTGGTGTTAGACGCCACTGTTTTAAGAGAGAAAGATAAGCCTTTGAGATTTACTCCAAAGATGAGAACATGAGACAAATGTATTTCTAGAGAAAAAATCTCACTTAACAAATGAGGATTGCTCATAAAATGATCAAAGATGATACAAAATGAAAATCTAGCCTATATATAGACAATTCTAGTGACTTGTTTAATAAGCTAATTATCTAATCTTAGTTAATTAATTAAACTAACATAAGCTTAGCTAACTAATCCTAGTCCTAGAGAAAAGTCATGACCAAGAGAGTGCAACCTCAACCATGGCCCAAAAGTAAAGACATGGTCATACAAAACGCAAAACCCTAAAAAGTCTAAAGACCCACCTAAAAATACAACTCCAATAGTTTCAAGCTTAAGAGTGATTCACAACTCAAATAAATGATCATAAGAAACAATATAACTCAAATGGTTTTAGATTTCTAGACTACTAAGAACAAAATAGAATGTGAGAAATCCTCGTAAAAAGCTGTAACTGTAAAACCTGAATTTAACCTCTCACGTTCACTGGTCAGAAAATGAACGAATTCTGCAATATTATTAATAAAAACATTTTTATTCATTAATTCTAATATTATTGTGGAATGAAATTCTGACACGCGGAATTGATGAGAATTCTCAGGCTCATTCTAGTCTAAGTGACATAGAGAGGAAGAAAGTTTGCAGCGTGATGGACTGCCAGAAGTTATCACGAGAGGCAAGTTCACACGCTGCACAAAACGACAGGCTCCCTGTGCAAACGGTGGTTCAAGTCCTCTACTATGAACAGCAACGTCTTCGGGAAACCATAGGTTGGGATACTCCTACGCTTCATGACAGTGTCAATGTGTACTCCTCTGAACTCAATCCATTCTCCAACGAGCTATCCAGCTTAAGAAGAGAAAACGAAGAACTAAAATTAGAGATAGTGAGATTGAAAATCAAAGTGAAAGAGATTGAGAAATCTTCGATTACATCAGCGTCAAGCAGTCCTGTGATATATCATTCTTCACCTTCTGCTGATAAGCCTCCTCTGCCTCGGAAATCATTCATAAATTCGGTTTCCAGAAAACTTGGGCGTCTTTCCCCATTTCGTGGGGATGCTGCCACAACCCCTGCTAAAGCTCGCTTAAAAGCGGTTAAAAATCGACGCCACTCCATATCCTGACACCTTATTATTAATTACCCGTGTACAGTAAGTAGATTCCAGAACTTTGAATGTACTGATATGTAAAGGGTGCTGAAAAGTAATATGGAATTTTCTGATTCATTGGTTGCTTTGTTCTCTAATCACAAGATAATAAAAATCATTTATCATTTCGTGAGAAGAGTCTAAGAAATGTGTGACATTTCATAGGATCGGACACCGGGTGCGTCACTTAAATTCGGGTCTAAAATTGTCTAACCGAATGAAAACCGTAATAAACAAATTCTGGTCTAATTTCGTCCAGACAATGTTTGATTTGGTCGGATTTCAGGTGGGTCGGATCTTGAATTTTGTTGGATGGATATTCAGATTTGGGTCTTTACTAGGCCACTCAAATTTTCAACCTTAAAACTTTTTTTTTTATTTTCTTCATTAGATTTATACTTATAGCTCTCTTAAATGTTTCAATTTGGGTCTTTGCAATGGTCAGACTATTATTTTTTGTTATCTTATTTTCTTGTTATTTTGTTGTTCAACACCACTAAAAATAATTATTTATATTTCTCAATTGCAAAAAGAAAAAATACCCATCAAAAAGACAAAAAGAAAATAACACATCAAATTTACAAGGAACATATATAATTACACTTTGCTACATAAATTAAATACAAGCATTGCCATCATTAAGATAAATACAAACACAGACATAATTATTAATTAAGACAGAGGTTTGATAAAAGTCTAAAATTGTCTAAAACTGGAGCTAGAAATAGTATGTACTATCAAGAACAAGGAATTAAATCATCAAATATTACATTAGTCAAGGAATATTAAATTCCCAATTCCTTTTGCTTTAACACATAGAAACACAAAACCACAATTAGTGTTTATCTCATTTGCACTTTAATCAAATTAAGTAATACAATATATAAGTTAAAGAAAATGATAATACATTATACCTATATGATCAAGTCATTGCATCTAGAAGTCTTGCATTTTGAGATCATTGCAAAAAACACCACCTGGTCAAGATAAGCACTAAACAAAAATATAATTCAATTAGTTATAAAAAAGAATGAGAAACACAAACCCATAAACAATTAGAAAGTATACCAGTTAATTCATCCAGCCATCACCCAACAATATGAGATAAACAATGCTGCAAGCTAAAAGAATGTGCATCACTAAATGTAAATTATCCATTAGTTGAAACACTAATGTAGTCTTGTCTAGCAAATCTATAAAAAAGAATGAGAAACACAAACCCATAAACAATTAGAAAGTATACCAATTAATTCATCCAGCCATCACCCAACAATATGAGACAAACAATGCTGCAAGCTAAAAGAATATGCATCACTAAATGTAAATTATCCATTAGTTGAAACACTAATGTAGTCTTGTCTAGCAAATCAATACTTGTAGTTAGGACCGCCAGATGCAATGCCCTTTCTAAAAAGTATCACTATAAATAATCTATCATGCAAATAGTGCTACTAGGAAAAAGAAGAAACATAAATTAATAGCTCCAATTAGTTGTTGAAAATATTAGTCTTATGTAAGAAATCAGTACCTATTTTAAGATTGACTAGAAGTAATAGTCTTTCTAAAAAGTACTCTATCAAACTATCATGCAAACAGAGCTACAAGTTAATAGCTTACCAGCAAACTAAAGCAAAAAAAAATTGAGTCTGATGTAGGAAATCAGTACCTATTTTTAGACTGACCGGGTACAATGACCATTTAAAAAAGTATTAGACTATCATGCAATTATTGGTACAAGAAAAAAATATAAATTAGTAGCTGCAATCAGTTAGAAACACTAATGAAAAACTATTATTTTATACAGGAGATCAAAACTTGTTTTTAAGGCTAACTAGTTGCAACACTAGTTGCAAATGTTGACCCAACAACATATCTAACTTATCTTTACCATGGGCTTCCAATTCTGACTGATTATTATTGTTACGCACTAAACTAAACCCTTGAGAATCAGTAGCAAATTAGGATGCAGGTCGGTTTTGATCAGAATACCATTTGAATATCCTAGTCAAGTTATCTTTCACAATCTTTACAAGTTCAGATGGAGACAACACACCACCTTGGTGCATTTTTTTTGAACGCCTATGAAATAAACTGCACCTTGTATCTTGGGTCCAAAATGACACAACATAAATTTTAAATCTCAAAAAATAAAAGAATATGGGTGCTAGAATAAATCGATAAAAAACATTTAAAAAAAAACATAAATCGTACTACTGACTTTTTTTTTCTTATTGCAGTTAAGTGATTCCTATATTTCAACTTATTTTATTATCGATCCAATAAAAATTAAGGCATTCATGTAGAATTTAAAAAGTTTACAATGATATATTTTGTAATTCAATACTCATTAATCACACCACAATATCCCTTTTACCAAATCATTTACATTATCTTATTAGTTTTTCAGTGAGCAAATGGTTAAAATCATCCAACCATAACTTTTTCTATTGTTATTATAAAGGTTGACTTATCTCAAAATACAGAACTTAAGGCACCTAGGTACCAAAGATACATTAGCAATTACTAAATCTTTAGTAATGTCAAGGTTTATTCAATTTCATATCTTAAAACAAAGCAACAAAAATGTTTAATACTCAAAATACAAAACTTAAGGCACCTAGTTAGGTACTAAAGATACATTAGCAATTACTAAAACATCAATAATAAGTACTATTGCTAATTTAATGATAATAATTTATGTAAAAGAGAAAAGTAAGAATAATGTCTTACAAAACGAGAAGTGTATATTTATATCCTAATTCAAATCCTATAAGGGGTCATTGATATCTTGGCTCATCTGTTGGCTAAACAGGCTATGTGGTCATTGATATCTAGGCCCTAATTAAAATCCAAAGTCAATATGAAATTACAAATCCTTATTGTTGGTGCTTTTCTTATTCATTTTTTGTTAACTATTTAAGAAGGTAGCCATAGAAATGGAGAGGGGTACTTGCATCATTGAGAATGGTGAGTGGCTCTACAAACTACAGTTCTCTCATTTACACATATTATATTAACGATATAATTCATATTAATGAAATGTTTAATGACAAATGAGAGAAAATAAACAACAAATATGTCAAACAGAAAAATCAGAAAACATATATGATATATCAATAATAATCAATAGTAGAACTATGGAAGAATATTACAAATTATTCAACAAAATATTTTCAACAACACACAACTGACACAAGATATGTTCAAAAAACAGTTTCAGATATACCTCTCTCACATCCTTACTAGTTACCAAATCTTTCCCTATCGCATTTGCCATGTCAGGTGCCTCATAAAACAATATACCAGCAAAATGAAAAATAAAACTCTAATTTCATAACAACAAAATCAACAAGAAAATAAAGATGGAGAGAAACTCAACAAACAATATGAAATTTGATGCTCACAGAAGGAGAGACAACCACTTCAAACACCGAATCACAAAAGGAAACAGAAGGTGTGAGATAGAAGAGAACGAAGAATGGGAGAGGTATTATGTAACAAGAGGTCAAGACTAAATGAAAAAAGGAAATAGAAAACGATGTGAGAGAAAAGAGAATAAAGGATATTAGAGGTATTAAGCAACAAAAGGTCAAGAGCAAACAAAATCTCAAGGGGAAGAACTGAAGAAGGCAAATCGTGGATTTGTTGTGGTTGTGGTTTCACTGGTTTGTGTTGCGCAACCGTAACCATTGAGGGAAGAGAAGAAAGAATGGATTTTTTAGGGTTTCATTTTGTAACTTCTAGGCTCTATACGAATGAGGGTTTCCTTCACCCCTTTTCCCCTTTTGCCTCTGCGCGAATGGATTGGATTTGATACATGTTGATGGGCCTTCCTCACTAAATACGGGCTTTAGTTTTTAACACTCTATCGATCAGATACGAACGCCGATGGGGCAAAAAAATAGATCTATGTATGATCATTTTTTGTCCATAAAAATGCACACTTTATTAGTTTTTAATCCACAGCCCGAAATTAGTCGACCCATACTTAGTGGATAGCAACAGAAGTATATGTGTATCAAGAAAAAAATGCACTTATCATCAAAAGAGGAAAGGAGACAAAGCAGTGCAAAAGCCAAAGTTCATATAGGAAGAAACCAATGAAGCTGCTTTACACATTTCAGTGATATAGTACGTGTGTCAGAATAAGTTCAGAAGGTCAACTCCTTTTTGCTATACATATTATATGTTGAAAGAAGAAAGCCTATAAAAGAACTTTTGCTTTGAGAAGCTCAAGGAACACCATTTGCAAAACTCTGAAGTTCCTTTTCACCAGACTCTTATCTCTTTTCAATTCTGAAGGTCTGGTACTCTCAACAACTAAAACTCTCTAACGGATCTGCAACGACCATATCTCTTCACCAAATCATCAAATGGTCACTTTGAATGATCTATAAATATGAAAAAAATTCAAATTGGAGAACAAAAAACTTTTAATTTATTCAAAGAATATCTTGCAATCAGTTTACAAAGCTCTTATCTCTCTTAGTCTTAAGCAAAAACCTTCTTTGTTGTTTAACATCTAGCAGATCTTGGTCTTTTGCTTTCTTACTTAGTGTATATGTTCATTGTAACATCCCTCTTTTTAGAAGCGATTTTATCCTTGTAAATTTTAATTATGGAGAGTTTGTAAGCAAGAATAAGTCAATATATACCCTGTTGATGGTCTGTAGTACCTTAAAAATGTCATTTTTGCACATAATAATAGAATTTATATGGAATATTAGTGAAATTATACAAAAACCGAGTAAAAAGGGCTCTGTTCCGAGTAACAAAGAAGAATTCCGAGTGAATGGTCAGAAAATCCGAGTGAAGGAGAAAAATCTGAGTCAAAACACCCTAGAAAGGCTCGGTTCCGAGTCAAATACTTCCTATTCTGAAGGAGACTACACTGATTGGAGTATTCCGAGTGAAAGAATGTATAAATACTCATATTTATGTTGATTTGATGCTTCCTACCGATTGGAGTGTGTTGTGGAATCAATTGGGAAGGATTCCGAACGGTTTCCTATGTATTTGCTTAGGAAACCGAGTGGAAAATGGTAGAGGAAGCCAATTCCGAGTGAGATATACTCTACTGGACCAAAACCGAGTGAGAGAAGTACGTGTGGGTCTTATTCCGAGTGGTAATGGTTTAAATAAACCTTAATTGGAAATATAATTAAAGAAATTGGCCTAAACCGAGTGAATCAAGTGAAGAAGACTCGGATTTCCGAGTGAAGATTCTGAAAAAGAGAGGACTCGGTCTGAAGAGGTATTACCGAGTGAGAAACTGAGTGCCTGAGTCGGTTTCAAAAGAATTCCGAGTGAAGAATTGAAGCTTCGCTCAAGCGAGCAAGCCACGCTCAAGCGAGCCTTGCAATTGTTGACTCGGAAGTAGGAATTCCAGTCGGTATAGTTGTTAACCGAGTGTAGTTTCACTCGGTATTCACTGACAGAAGTGCGTATTGACTTCAATTTTGTCTTTTAATGATTATTTAAATTCAATCGTGCGCATTATGGATAGTGGACGACCAGAAATGGGCACTGACTCAGCATATCACTTTGTTTAATCTCCACTGACCCTTCCATTATCACTCCACTATCATCCACTCAAAAAAGCTGTCCTCCACTTGTTTTTCCACTCACTTTCTCCCTATTTAAACCAGTGCCAGGACCCTAAAGAACCCACACACACGACACAAACACCCTTCATCACTCTCCTTCCCAGCAAGTTTCTTTCTCTCTTTTCCCTTCTGTTTCACTCGAATTTGAAGCAGGACAGTGAAAGGAACCTCTTTCTTCTCCTCCAGGAACTTCATTGAGGTAAGGGGGTATATTCTTGGGTGCTCTGTGGGAAAACCGAGTGAAGGAAAGGGTTAAGGAATTTGTTTCCTCACCTTTCCAGGACAGATTCAGTGTGTATGAATTAAATGCTTTAAATTGTTATCTGTATATGCATGTATATATATATATATATCTGTTACCGAGTGTATTTAATCAGTGAAGAACTATGAATAAAAGATGGGTTTAATGATAACAGGTTCTGTTTTAGGCCAATCCGATCGGTTTTGGTATCATTTCAATCGGATTTTTATATTACCAACTCATTTTCATTTGGACATAACATATTTCACTCGGAAAACACTCTATTTCTCTCAGACAGCATCTTCTAAGTCTTATTTTACTCAGAAATCTCTTTCTTAAATTATTTCACTCGGAACTTGACTTAATTTCACTCAGAAAATATAATTATCTTTTACTCAGAACCCTTTTTCAGTAAAATCACTAGGAAACACTCTATTGCTCTCGGACAGTAGCTTCCCAGTCTTATTTCACTCGGCAAACACTTTATTTTACTCAGCAAGTAGTTATTTTACTCGGATTTGTTTTATCGCATTCAGACAGAACTCTTTTCAACTAATTTCACTCGGTAAACTCATGTTTCACTCGGAACTTATCTTATTTTTACTCAGGAAACTCTTTTCATACTGATTCCACTCGGAATCATACTTGATTTCACTCAGGAACTCATTTTCACTCAGAATTTAAGTAGCTTCACTCATGAAAACCTTTTCCAGTGATTTTAACTCGGTAAACACCTTAATTTCACTCAGAAAAACTCATCAGTATGATTCTACTCGGATTTGCAAACAATGCTACTCAGGGAACCATTTTCCTACTAACTTCACACGGATTTATATTTTTTCACTCAGAAAATTGTTTCACTCAGAATTCAAGATAATTAATTAAGAAAATCATTTTTCAGCTTTTGTTTCACTCGGAAAACCTATTAATTTCAGTTAGAAAACTCTGCTCAGTTTATTTCACTCGGATTCATAGCTATCTCATGTGGAAAACTCATTTTTCACTCGGATTCAAGCTGTTCCAGTCGGAAAACAACATTCCACTTCATTTTCACTCGGATCCAAACTTATTTCAGTCGGAAAAATAGCTTTCCAGTGTCATTTCCCTCGGATTTTTAGCCAGATCGCTTTGAGAACCCTCCTCTGTATGATTCCACTCGGAATCATACCTATTTCACTCGGATTTACCCCTGTTCCACTCGGAAAACTCTGTTTTTAGTGTTTTTCACTTGAAATTTCATTTAGAAACTATTATTTAATACTTTTTTAAGTTATTAGGAAGTTATAATTATCATTCTTATACTATTATTATTATTATTTATTATCAATTCTAATATTATTGTTATTATTAATAGTTTTATTATTATTAAACATTGTTAACGTTTTAATTATGCGTAATTACATAAAGAATATATTATTTTACTCTTTATGGAAATATAATTTTAACCAAGATATAATGGATATATTTCTAAAATAATAAACGAATATTTTACAAGGTTTAAATAATTGATGGAATTCAAAGAACTTGAGAATGATATGATGAGACTGGAAATACATAAGATACCTAAGGAATTAATTGATCAAATAAATGCATTTCGCATCATGAAAATATTTTTGAGGAAGAAAAACCTCTAGAGCATACACTTGGTACAGTGGAGGACACTCACGTTCGATCTCCATGAAGAATCTTGGGAGTACAACTGGAACGGCAACCCAATGACATCAGAGTCGCGCCTGATAGCCGGGTAAGACGATGCAATTCTAGTGTACTTTGACTAAATGACGGAGTGTAACTATGATCGTAGGGATCCAAGTTCCAAAAATATTTAAATCAATGATGAGAACCAATGAGTTCATTTGTATCATATGGAACTTGGGCGGACCCTGATCGCTCTAGATGATTGGAATGGAGATATTCCAAAGATTGAGAAGAAGATGAAACGAGTTATTGGGTCCACATGCATCATGAGACTTAACCAAAGATAAATCATAATAAATCCAAACTCATGCATTTCATTACAACATATCTGATTGTTATAATTGTGAATATGTTAAATGTACGATTTATTTCATGGCAATATGCTTGATTGTTATAATTGTGAATATGCTAAATATACGATTATGTGATGACAACATGCTTGATTGTTATAATTGTGAATATGCTAAATGTATGATTTATGTGACATTGTATGTTAACTGGATTATGTCCGCACCGGATTAACCAATCAGGGTCTTGGGTTATACTCACCCTTACTGTTGACCATTTTTCAGAGGAATTAGAAACTCAAGAACCCGAGTGTGAAGATCAGCAATACGCTGAACCCATTGAGAACAATCATTAAAGATAGAATATTTATAATCAGACACCGGATGACTGTATAATATTTAAGGGTGCCTGCGTGCCCCATTCTGTTAAGAGTACAATTACTTACAGTTTGTGAATGACTATGTGATATATACATTATTGCTTCCACTGATCTGCCACGTATTTATTTTAAAAAAAAATATTCACTTTTTCTTAAAACTGTTAACACTCTCAGTTAAATAGGATGAACCTACAGAAGGATTTGTCTTATCTAACCGAGGGTGTTACAAAGGTGGTATCAGAGCATAGTTGATTCATTAAGCTTGTGGAGTGGACCATTAGGTTTCCACATACTCTGATAGAAATATTGAACAGTCCATAACACTCCTAAGACTAACACTCCTATGTGGAATGCTCCACATAACGCATACCCTGAATCTATTTGTTGATATTCTTTCAGCAAATTCCTAATGGCACGCCAAAATAACAATCACATGATGGAGAATCTTCTTACTAGAATTGTGGAGGTAATAGAACGACAAGAGTTACCTCATGCTTCTGCCAGACAGGGATTAGCTGATTTTCAAAGGAACAATCCTACGCAATTCAAAGGAGGCTTCAATCCAGAAGGAGCACAACTATGGATTGAACACCTTGAAAAGATTTTTGCCGCTATGCGATGTTCTGATGAGGATTGTGTAACCTTTGCTGTCTTCATGCTGGTTGGAGAAGCAGAACACTGGTGGACTCATGCTAGAGTCAGACTAGCTACTGACGGGCATATCATTACTTGGGGACGATTCAGGACGGAGTTTCTCACCAAATACTTCCCCGAAGACATAAGGAGGCAAAAGGAGCAGGAATTCTTTAATCTGAAACAAGGCAATATGACTGTTGGGGAGTACGCTGCTAAGTTTGATGAGCTGGCAAAATGTTGTCCCTACTACACCCACATGGGAGAAGCGTCAAGATGTGCAAAGTTCGAAGCAGGGCTACGACATGAGATTCGTCAAGCCATATGTTGTCAACAAATTACACAATTCACTACTTTGGTTGACAGATGCCGCATCTTTGAGAATACCTCTAATCTTCGACGACCTGGAGCGTCTAATCATGGGCCAGAGCGACGTATGCCAGATCGACAGCAAAGAAGGGATTTTCGAGCAGATCGGCCATATTTCCGACCCTTCAACTCAGCCAACCGAATTCCTCCTAGAGGTCAGGAGAACCAAAGTGGTAGAAACTGCACAATTTGTGGACGGATCGGACATCGTGATGTTGACTGTTGGTACAGGAATAAAAATAATCAACAACAAGTAACTCAAGGACAGGCAGTACGACCAACAGGTCAAGGAAGTGGAGGATCTACTGCAAATGTCTCTACCAACAATGTCCCAAGGATGCAAAATATTCACCGCGGCAACAATTTCAATCAGAACAATAATCCAAGAAGGCCCGGAAATAACTCTACTGGAAGACCAGGAGGAAATGCCAGAGTTTTTACCATGAATGGTGTGAAAGTATCACAAGAGAACGATCTTGTGCAAGGTACATGCTTTATAGGAAGTACTCTATTAAATGTATTATATGATTCTGGAGCCACTCATTCTTTCATATCTGAGAATTGTGTGAAACATTTAAAGCTTCCTACAACCTCTCTGCCCTATCAAATGATTGTCACAACTGCCGCCAATAAACCCATTTGCTCTACTTGCATATGTCTAGAATGTCCTCTCAACATCGAAGGGAAAGCTTATCAAGTAGATCTGATATGTTTACCTTTGATTGATCTAGACATTGTTCTAGGGATGAATTGGCTTGCTGCCAACCATATTCTGATTGACTGTCATAATAGATCCATCTCTCACGGGTCTATTACATCTGAATATGATCAAGTCACTAATTCTTGCCTTGTTAGCTCAGAAAAGGTAATCTCAAAAGAAGTCTAACTATACATGATCCTTACTGAAACTGAAGGTAAGGCCACTTCTCAACTTGAACAAATTCCTGTTGTTCAAGAATTTCCAGAAGTATTCCCTGAGGACATACGAGAGCCACCTCCCGAGCGAGAAGTCGAATTCAGCATTGACATTATACCGGGCGTGGGACTAATCTCTATTGCTCCTTACCGGATGTCACCCAAGGAACTCGGTGAACTCAAAGAACAATTAGAAGAACTTCTAGAGAAAGGAATGATTAGACCCAGTGTCTCACCTTGGGGAGCACAAGTTCTTCTAGTCAAAAAGAAGGATGGCAGTATGCGGTTATGTGTTGACTACCGTCAGTTGAATAAAGCTACAATCAAGAACCGATACCCTCTTCCAAGGATTGATGATTTGATGGACCAATTACGAGGAGCCACTATCTTCTCGAAGATTGATCTGCGATCAGGCTATCATCAAATCAGAGTGAAGCAAGATGATGTACCCAAAACAGCATTCAGAACACGATATGGGCACTATGAGTATCTTGTTATGCCCTTTGGAGTTACAAATGCACCTGCAGTCTTTATGGGATACATGAATCGAATCTTCCATGAGTACTTGGACAAATTCGTGGTTGTATTCATTAACGATATTCTCGTCTACTCCAAGAGTCATGAGGAACACGAGGAGCATCTTCGAATTGTTCTAAACACTTTGCGTGCAAGGCAATTGTACGCCAAGTTTTCAAAATGTGAATTCTGGTTGACAGAAGTGAAATTCTTAGGACATGTCATCTCTAAGGAAGGAATTGCTGTGGATCCTACAAAGGTAGAAGCTGTACTAAATTGGGAACAACCCAAGAATGTGACGGAAATCCGCAGTTTCCTTGGACTGGCTGGATATTATCGTCGATTCATCGAGAATTTCTCTCGAATTGCAGCACCTTTAACTAGGCTGACCCGTAAAGATCAACCGTTTGAATGGACAGACAAATGTGAAAGCAGTTTTACGGAGTTACGCCAACGACTCATTAGTGCACCTGTCTTGATTTTGCCAGATCCTGCTAAGCCATATGAAGTGTATTGTGATGCGTCAAGACAAGGACTAGGATGTGTCCTAATGCAAGAAAGAAAGGTTGTTACTTATGCTTCAAGACAGCTAAGAACGCATGAAGTTAATTATCCCACACATGACTTGGAATTAGCTGCAGTTGTGTTTGCCTTGAAAATCTGGAGACACTACTTGTATGGTACATACTTTGAAGTCTTCAGTGATCATAAGAGCTTGAAGTATCTATTCGACCAGAAGGAGTTGAATATGCGACAACGTAGGTGGATGGAATTTATCAAAGATTATGATTTTGAACTCCGGTATCATCCTGGAAAAGCTAATGTTGTGGCTGATGCACTCAGTAGAAAGGCCCTACGTCTATCATATATGATGACAAAGGAGTTGGAATTGATAGAACAGTTTCGCAATTTGAATTTAGCAGTAACACCAAAAAGGGGAAGCCTTATGGTTGGAATGCTAAGGATTTCCAATGATTTCTTGGAACAAATCAAAGAAGCTCAAGCCAATGACCAGGAATTACAAGATCTAGCAGAAAAGACAAAAGAAGGAGTCTCAGAGTTTAGCAAAGATGAACATGGAGTGATCAAGTATCAACAGAGGCTCTGTATTCCAGTCAACACAGATCTTAAGAGATCTATCCTGGATGAAGCACACAAAAGTAAGTACAGTATCCACCCAGGATCAACCAAGATGTATCAGGACTTGAAAAAATTATTCTGGTGGCAAGGAATGAAAAGGGATATCGCTGAGTATGTAACAGCTTGCCTGATGTGTCAGAAGGTAAAGGCGGAACAACAACGTCCAAGTGGGACCTTTCGTCCTTTGGATATTCCAGAATGGAAATGGAATGAGATTGTTATGGACTTCGTGAGTGGATTTCCCAGAACATCAGCTGGATATGATGCTATTTGGGTAATCGTGAATCGATTAACAAAAACCGCTCACTTCATTCCTGTCAATATGAAGTATTCCCTAGAGAAACTCACCCAGATCTATATCAAGGAAATCGTACGGTTACATGGAACTCCCACTGCAATTGTGTCCGATCGAGATCCTCGTTTCACATCACAGTTTTGGAAGAGCCTGCAACAAGCTCTAGGAACTCGTCTGAAGTTAAGTTCCGCATATCACCCGCAGACAGACGGACAATCAGAAAGAACAATCAAGACTCTTGAAGATTTATTGCGTCTTTGTGTCTTAGAACATGGTGGAAGTTGGCAAGAATACCTTCCACTTATTGAGTTCACTTATAACAACAGCTATCATGCAAGCATCGGAATGGCCCCTTATGAAGCTTTGTATGGAAGAAAATGCCGTACACCTTTATGTTGGTATGAAACTGGTGAGAAAACAATAATTGGACCAGAGATTGTTCAGAAGACAACAGAACAAGTTCAGAGGATTCAAATGGCAATGAAGGCTTCGCAAGATAGACAAAAGAGTTACTATGACAAACGTCGGAAGCCATTAGAATTTGAAGAAGGTGATCATGTATTTCTCAAAGTTACCCCTACCACTGGAGTAGGAAGAGCTTTGAAGGCCAAGAAGTTAAGCCCCAGATACGTAGGACCCTATCAGATTCTGCAAAAGATAGGAACTCATGCGTACCGTATTGCTCTGCCACCTGAGCTGACAAACCTTCACAATGTATTTCATGTCTCTCAACTCCGCAAATATGTACCAAGCCCTGATCATGTTCTAAGTCCCGATCAATTTGTTCTAAAAGAAAACTTTACTTTTGAAGCATCGCCAGTGAAGATTGCTGACCAACGTCTCAAACAGCTAAGAGGCAAAGAAATCCCTTTGGTCAAGGTAGTTTGGAGTCAGACAGATGATGGGGATGCTACTTGGGAAATTGAGGAGAAAATGAGAGAATTGTACCCTCAATTATTCTAACTTTGAATTTCGGGACGAAATTCCTAAAAGGGGAGGAGAATGTAACATCCCTCTTTTTAGAAGCGATTTTATCCTTGTAAATTTTAATTATGGAGAGTTTGTAAGCAAGAATAAGTCAATATATACCCTGTTGATGGTCTGTAGTACCTTAAAAATGTCATTTTTGCACATAATAATAGAATTTATATGGAATATTAGTGAAATTATGCAAAAACCGAGTAAAAAGGGTTTTGTTCCGAGTAACAGAGAAGAATTCCGAGTGAATGGTCAGAAAATCCGAGTGAAGGAGAAAAATCTGAGTCAAAACACCCTAGAAAGGCTCGATTCCGAGTCAAATACTTCCTATTCTGAAGGAGACTACACTGATTGGAGTATTCCGAGTGAAAGAATGTATAAATACTCATATTTATGTTGATTTGATGCTTCCTACCGATTGGAGTGTGTTGTAGAATCAATTGGGAAGGATTCCGAATGGTTTCCTATGTATTTGCTTAGGAAACCGAGTGGAAAATGGTAGAGGGAGCCAATTCCGAGTGAGATATACTCTACTGGACCAAAACCGAGTGAGAGAAGTACGTGTGGGTCTTATTCCGAGTGGTAATGGTTTAAATAAACCTTAATTGGAAATATAATTAAAGAAATTGGCCTAAACCGAGTGAATCAAGTGAAGAAGACTCGGATTTCCGAGTGAAGATTCTGAGAAAGAGAGGACTCGGTCTGAAGAGGTATTACCGAGTGAGAAACCGAGTGCCTGAGTCGGTTTCAAAAGAATTCCGAGTGAAGAATTAAAGCTTCGCTCAAGCGAGCAAGCCACGCTCAAGCGAGCCTTGCAATTGTTGACTCGGAAGTAGGAATTCCAGTCGGTATAGTTGTTAACCGAGTGTAGTTTCACTCGGTATTCACTGACAGAAGTGCGTATTGACTTCAATTTTGTCTTTTAATGATTATTTAAATTCAATCGTGCGCATTATGGATAGTGGACGACCAAAAATGGGCACTGACTCAGCATATCACTTTGTTTAATCTCCACTGACCCTTCCATTATCACTCCACTATCATCCACTCAGAAAAGCTGTCCCCCACTTGTTTTTCCACTCACTTTCTCCCTATTTAAACCAGTGTCAGGACCCTAAAGAACCCACACACACGACACAAACACCCTTCATCACTCTCCTTCCCAGCAAGTTTCTTTCTCTCTTTTCCCTTCTGTTTCACTCGGATTTGAAGCAGGACAGTGAAGGGAACCTCTTTCTTCTCCTCCAGGAACTTCATTGAGGTAAGGGGGTATATTCTTGGGTGCTCTGTGGGAAAACCGAGTGAAGGAAAGGGTTAAGGAATTTGTTTCCTCACCTTTCCAGGACAGATTCAATGTGTATGAATTAAATGCTTTAAATTGTTATCTGTATATGCATGTATATATATATATATCTGTTACCGAGTGTATTTAATCAGTGAAGAACTATGAATAAAAGATGGGTTTAATGATAACAGGTTCTGTTTTAGGCCAATCCGATCGGTTTTGGTATCATTTCAATCGGATTTTTATATTACCAACTCATTTTCATTCGGACATAACATATTTCACTCGGAAAACACTCTATTTCTCTCGGACAGCATCTTCTAAGTCTTATTTTACTCAGAAATCTCTTTCTTAAATTATTTCACTCGGAACTTGACTTAATTTCACTCAGAAAATATAATTATCTTTTACTCAGAACCCTTTTTCAGTAAAATCACTAGGAAACACTCTATTGCTCTCGGACAGTAGCTTCCCAGTCTTATTTCACTCGGCAAACACTTTATTTTACTCAGCAAGTAGTTATTTTACTCGGATTTGTTTTATCGCATTCAGACAGAACTCTTTTCAACTAATTTCACTCGGTAAACTCATGTTTCACTCGGAACTTATCTTATTTTTACTCAGGAAACTCTTTTCATACTGATTCCACTCGGAATCATACTTGATTTCACTCAGGAACTCATTTTCACTCAGAATTTAAGTAGCTTCACTCATGAAAACCTTTTCCAGTGATTTTAACTCGGTAAACACCTTAATTTCACTCAAAAAAACTCATCAGTATGATTCTACTCGGATTTGCAAACAATGCTACTCAGGGAACCATTTTCCTACTAACTTCACACGGATTTATATTTTTTCTTCACTCAGAAAATTGTTTCACTCAGAATTCAAGATAATTAGTTAAGAAAATCATTTTTCAGCTTTTGTTTCACTCGGAAAACCTATTAATTTCAGTTAGAAAACTCTGCTCAGTTTATTTCACTCGGATTCATAGCTATCTCATGCGGAAAACTCATTTTTCACTCGGATTCAAGCTGTTCCAGTCGGAAAACAGCATTCCACTTCATTTTCACTCGGATCCAAACTTATTTCAGTCGGAAAAATAGCTTTCCAGTGTCATTTCACTCGGATTTTTAGCCAGATCGCTTTGAGAACCCTCCTCTGTATGATTCCACTCGGAATCATACCTATTTCACTCGGATTTACCCCTGTTCCACTCGAAAAACTCTGTTTTTAGTGTTTTTCACTTGAAATTTCATTTAGAAACTATTCTTTAATACTTTTTTAAGTTATTGGGAAGTTATAATTATCATTCTTATACTATTATTATTATTATTATTTATTATCAATTCTAATATTATTGTTATTATTAATAGTTTTATTATTATTAAACATTGTTAACGTTTTAATTATGCGTAATTACATAAAGAATATATTATTTTACTCTTTATGGAAATATAATTTTAACCAAGATATAATGGATATATTTCTAAAATAATAAACGAATATTTTACAAGGTTTAAATAATTGATGGAATTCAAAGAACTTAAGAATGATATGATGAGACTGGAAATACATAAGATACCTAAGGAATTAATTGATCAAATAAATGCATTTCGCATCATGAAAATATTTTTAAGGAAGAAAAACCTCTAGAGCATACACTTGGTACAGTGGAGGACACTCACGTTCGATCTCCATGAAGAATCTTGGGAGTACAACTGGAACGGCAACACAATGACATCAGAGTCGCGCCTGATAGCTGGGTGAGACGATGCAATTCTAGTGTACTTTGACTAAATGACGGAGTATAACTATGATCGTAGGGATCCAAGTTCCAAAAATATTTAAATCAATGATGAGAACCAATGAGTTCATTTGTACCATATGGAACTTGGGCGGACCCTGATCGCTCTAGATGATTGGAATGGAGATATTCCAAAGATTGAGAAGAAGATGAAACGAGTTATTGGGTCCACATGCATCATGAGACTTAACCAAAGATAAATCATAATAAATCCAAACTCATGCATTTCATTACAGCATATCTGATTGTTATAATTGTGAATATGTTAAATGTACGATTTATTTCATGGCAATATGCTTGATTGTTATAATTGTGAATATGCTGAATATACGATTATGTGATGACAACATGCTTGATTGTTATAATTGTGAATATGCTAAATGTATGATTTATGTGACATTGTATGTTAACTGGATTATGTCCGCACCGGATTAACCAATCAGGGTCTTGGGTTATACTCACCCTTACTGTTGACTATTTTTCAGAGGAATTAGAAACTCAAGAACCCGAGTGTGAAGATCAGCAATACGCTGAACCCATTGAGAACAATCATTAAAGATAGAATATTTATAATCAGACACCGGATGACTGTATAATATTTAAGGGTGCCTGCGTGCCCCATTCTGTTAAGAGTACAATTACTTACAGTTTGTGAATGACTATGTGATATATACATTATTGCTTCCACTGATCTGCCACGTATTTATTTTAAAAAAATATTCACTTTTTCTTAAAACTGTTAACACTCTCAGTTAAATAGGATAAACCTACAGAAGGATTTGTCTTATCTAACCGAGGGTGTTACATTCATAATTTGTATCTATTTATAATTTGTATGTTATCATACACTAAGTTCTCATAAACACTTTTTTTTTCTAAACACTATATTTTTCAAATCTGTATTTATATATGTAAAATTTTGATGTGTTGTCAACCTTTAGTTTCTATGGGAAACAATTATGGCCTAAAAAGAATTTTGAAAGAATAATTAGGACTAAGCCAGGAGTGGCTTGTTGAAAAAAAATACTTGGGTATTTAAGCCAAAAGTGACTAGAGACAAGAATACTTGTGACACAGTCTAGTGCTGAAATTGTAAAATTTTTTTTACAATAGTGGAAACTCTTCTAGTTTGAAGGGATCGAACATAACTTCTGCATTGGAAGTAAACCAGTATAAATTCCTTGTGTTCATTCTCTCATTCCTTGTTTTTGACAAGTCTACTATAAAAGTCTGATTGTTTGCGCTTTATAGTTTCAAATTCAACAAAAATAGTTTAAGACTTATTCAACTGTCATTTCTAAGTCTGACTCTGAACCATCATTATGTTTAGGGATGACACCGAGCTAAGTAGATATTTAATGTTGATGATGATAATGATGATGATAGCTAGGATGGAATACTGATATTATGTCGAGTGTAGGGATGTCAATGCGGGTTACCCGTCCCGCCTCACCCCGCCCTACCATCGACCAGCCAAAATACAAGGCGGGGCGAGATTGGGCCCCTACCGGAACCGGGTTAAAATTTTTGGCTCGCCCCATTTTGATGGCGGGGCGAAGCAGGGCAGCTTAGCCCGCCAACCTTTATAAAATTAAAATTATTTTTAATATTTGAAAAAAAGGTTTTTAATGGAAGGTTGGTTAATGAGTGGTCTGTTTAAAAATATAAATTAATAAAAAATAACAAAAAAATTAATGACTTATTATTTTTAATAAGAAAAAGTCAATTAAATTAAAAAATAAAGTAGTATACAACTAAAATAAAAAAATTGAATATAATTATATTAATATTTCTAACTCAAACACTAATCAAAGTAATATGTTATGAAAAAAATTTAAATTTTTATAAGATATTATTAATATTATATTATTATTTTTTAAAATAAAATATTATATAACCTGTCGGGTCAACCCGCTTCGCCCTGCTAAAATCCCGCAACAATACGGGGCGAGCCAATTTTGAACTCACTGCGGATTAAATTTTGTCAACTCGCCTCACCCCAACCTGCCAAGCTCAACCGACTTTGACATCCTTAGTTAAGTGATGTGCTTATAAGTTGTGTGATGCTTATAGGTGTCGTACGGTTTAGTTGAGAATTTAATGAATACGAACACATTAACAAGAATGATGGGGCTGTTGTGAATGTTAGTGTTAATGACATGTGAATTTAGTGTAATTGACTTATATTTAGAGAAAATTAGCTAATTAAACCAAGTGGAAGGGTGATTTTTAGTTCTAGTGGGATTCAGAATCCTTGGAAAGTGCTAATAGATCCCTAGGCATATTTGAAACTTATGAGTGAAGTAAAATTTCCATTTGGATAAGTTCTAGCATGGTTTTGGTATTGGAATTGGGAAAATATGACTTAAATGCATTTTTTGCCTAACTCTACGATTTAGAGGAATTTTTTAGCATAGACTACGACAACGGACCCAAAATGAGTCATATATAGTGTCTGTAAAGTTTCATAACATTCCAAGACCAAACATGTAAGATGGGTGTGTGAAAGTTGGCCTAGATGCCTAATTTTTACATAATTCTACAGTTCTGTTTGCTGGTAATCGATTACCAAGGAGCTTGTGTGAATTCCTACAAGTTTGGTCATAAATAATTGATTACGCCCTGTTTCTATAATCGATTACTAGCTCTGTAATCAATAACATGATTTCCTGTAATCAATTAATAAAGAGCTTAGTAAGTTCCTGCACAGTTGTATGCAGGTAATTGATTACACCTGTTGTGTAATCGACTACACTGCTGTCTAATCACCTAAAATCATTTATTTGAGTTATGTAATTGCAAGTTTAGTTGCCTCTAATCCTAGGGTAGCTTGTTAGGGACCTGTAACTTCGGGTAGCCCCTTGACTTATATAATTGTCATAATTCTTAAATTTTCTTATTTTCTTCTATCAGTTTACGTGTTACATTATTTCATGAAAATTTTGAATTTAACGAAGATTGAATCTATGTTTAAATTAAATATTTGTGAAAAAAATTTCTAGTAAATTTAATTAAATTAGGAATAAATCTATGATAAAATTAAATAATTAGGTGGGATGTTGCACGAGCCAACTCGTGGTAAGCTAGGTTGGCTCTCCTAAAAATAAAAATAAAAAGTAGAAATTAATGACCTAAAACATTATCCTGTATTTTTGTTGGATCGTGTTACTATTGTGGTAGAAAGATAGGAAATGTGAATCATGAGATGTTTGGTGTATTTTTGTAGGGAACAATGATTAAAAAACTAAAAAAACCCTTAATTTTCTATTACTCGAGATTTTTTTTATCTTTATAATCTAGACAAGTGAACCTAACTCACAAACAGGTTAGGTTGGGTTGAGTTTGGATTTTTTGGCTCACTTTTAAGTGAAACAGGTTAAGTTGGGTTGAGATTTTTTTAAACCTGTGGTGTGTTAGTCTGAGTGGGATAGGTTCACCCATTTTGACAGCTCTAAATCTCACTAATAAAAAAAAGAAATAATACATCTATAAGAAAGAAAGAGCCTAAATAAAAAATCTAAGGTTCCTTAAACCCAAGCCCTAAAAATTTTAAAAAATAAAAAGAAAAAATAAAAGTTATAACTAAAGCCCTAATTAGATTTAAGGGGAATGTTAAGAATCACATATTGAATAAAATAAAAGAAAGTAAAAAATATATAAATATTCAAAATGCTACTCATATAATCAAACATCTCTATTTTATCAACTCATTTTAATTCTCCCAAATGTATCACTAACATTTTTACATGCCTGCTCCTAAGCGTGAGAAACGGTTTTAATATACTTTTTAAAACAAAAAATAACATGATTGATAGATTTGTAATGAAAAGTATAAATAAGAAACAAAAAGAAAAAAAAATTCTTAAGTCAAACAACTCTGAAATTGATGACGCAGGGGATTTTCATTTCTTTCCATCTTATTTAAAAGTGCACAGCTTTTTGCTGAAAAATTGAATATTTATAATTCTGTCTGTCATCAACGAGAAACAGAGGAACAGAAATAATCCATTTTTGCTTACAATTTCAACACATATGCTAGAAATAATAAAGTCAATTGAATTTTAATCTTTTTGATGTGAAATATCTGAAATCATAATCCCCGTCTTTTTTATATACATTAATCATATTTTTTATTTATATAATTTTTTTTTTGTTAGGGGTTATTTATGATACCATGTGAAAACACATGGTATTCTTTCTTTGAACAGAGAAAACACCACGATCAAGAGAATGCAGAAGAAGCAAGAATTCTTCAGAAAAGAAAAACGAAAGAAACTTTGGGCATATGCAAAACTGAATTCTACCAAATCAGTATTCACAACCTAACTAACTCTTCTATTAATAATTAATAATTAGATACTCACAACCTCAATCCTAATTAAGACTTCAGTTTTTTTTTTTAAGATAAGACTTCAGTTTAAACTATAAAAAGTAATAACTTTTGATTGAAAATGAATACCTTCATTATAATTTTAAATTATTGATGCAATTATTGTATTGTTTTCCAATAAAAAGTTATTCCTTTAAGTGACTTAAACTAGTTATAAGGGTTGAGATTAACGCCACTTTTATAAAATTAAACAAATTTTGTCCCTTTTATCATTTTCTACATCAAATTGTTATTCTTTTATCTAGTTTTTTTTGGTGTTAATGATGGATTTAGGATATTAAGTAATTTTAAAAGTTTTGATGTATAAGTAGAAACTTAATCAAATTAAAAGATTTTACAAGATTAGGATTTGAATTGGATAAAATTTAACTTTTTATTTTCTTTTATTTTAGATGAGATTTGATATTTTGTCGAGTGAATTTTGAATGAAGGGTAATCTAACACAATTTGATTTTATTTGTGAAGATTCTGAGTTCAAAATGAGAATTTCGAAGTTTTAGACAGAAGAAAGTGGATTGAAGAATCCAATTTAATTAAGTAGAAAGAAGTTAATTACCTCAAATAGAATATTAAAATACACATAATTTAAATTAGAGGAAAAAAAGAAATAAAAAACGAGTCAAGGGTAAGGAAATCATATCAGATTCCCCAATCAGTTCATAAATAATAGGGGGTCAACTTTTAACAGTACAGCAACACTAACATCTTTCCAACGACCATAGTATCCCTGGAAGAATACAATATCTGATAACAGCAGTTAGTGGGGTCTGTCTTTGAATTATTGAGTCCTTTGGGCTAATAAGCTTTTAGAAAAAGGTAACAATATACTTCAAGTGACAGCCTAGCAATGTCCATGTTCATGTCTCAGCCTAATCATCTACCAAGGAATGAGATCATGGTTTGGTTTCAATGCATGCACACTCTAAAGGCATTAAATGCAGTAGTATAAGTTATATGCTTATTTTGGGACACCCTTAACCTAAACATGTTATAAGATGTTTAAATATTAGCTGGAGAATCTACTGTCCATCTGATGGCAGACAGGAACTAGATCTCCAACTTCTTGTTGGCTAGTAAGTATGTGGTATATGTGTGAATGATGGATGCAAATTAAATTACAATGGGGAGAAAAAAACAAATCATTAACCTACTTATAACTTGTTTGATTACACGTTGAGTGCAGACTCCAAACAAGTTTTGACATACTATTAGCAGCATTACTACAAATTTGGTTCTAACATGATTTCGAACACTGTGTTTGGGGGAAACTATATCTAAGGAATCCTATTTGCATTGATCTCTTTCCCAAAGCTCAAATTGGCTAAAAGAAAAAATTAGAGAGTTGAAGGTTATTGTTGTTTTTGTTAAGGTGAAATTATAATATATACCTCTATCCGGTATTTATTGTATTCAATATTCTTTAATACTTCATCGATATTTTTCATTTAAGTCTTTAAGATCTTAAAAAAGTTATAAAGTTTTAATGTGAAAAATACATAAATCATTATGAAGACAATCATTTAAAATTTTAATTTTGATGTTGTTGTGTCTAAAAATCATATTTTTAATTTAGATTTCTAAAATTGTCACTTTCAATTCATTATGTTTTATGAAATTTATATATATTTAGATATATATATTCCTCCTATTGTATCATATATATGAAATTTATGCGGTTAGGTTTTTTTTTTATGCATCATTGAGTCAAAATCAAGCTTAATATTTGATGGGCTTAACATCACAGCTTATAATGCCTATAAACTGTGCACATCTTTTTTTCTCTTATCACTTTAATGGGAGTGAACAACAGCAACGAGGGATACTTTGGTAAAAACGTTACTGGGTTCAATTGCTTTAGAGATGTATTATTGAGAGAAACTACTCCGTGACTCACTCGCTGTTAGGAATTAGGATAGATCATTTTTGGTCATATAATGGAAAAATTGATAACTAAAATTTCTTCTTTGAAAGGCTAAATTGCCTTTCAGATATCTAATATTGATATTTAAAATGGAACATCACATTAATTGCCTTTTAAGATAAAGTGCTGTTGGAATTAACAAGCTTTACATATAACTTTCACCGTAATGCATGGAAGCATGATTGTCTGGCTTTTAGTGGCAAGGAATTTGAGTAACTGCAGAACCAAGGAAATTAATAGCAGTGACATGCATGTGACTTGTGAACAGTAATGGGTTTGGGCACCAGGGGAAAAAAGTGATCTCACATGAGACATATCAAATCCCACCACACTTGATAACTTGGCAGAACATTCACAACACAAACATCATTCACAAAGTTAGTCTTAACTCTCAAAACATGAATTTAAATATACATATCACATCACATTGATCATAGATCTTGTTTGTCTTCCCCCCTTTCATGTCATGTTCAGATTCAATACTTGAAAAAGCCAAGGTGACTGTTTTAATCTCTCTTGTCTTAGTTGTTCTTCAAAATCAAAATTGTTTCTAAGTGCATTTTGGTACCCTGTGGTTGAATCCGGCACCTGAACAAGGGGTAAGATGCTTCCACCTGATTCTTCTCTTGTTGTGTGGCTGCTATGGCATCTTGTCTTGTCTATGTGGCTGGATCCAGTAGAAGAAGAAGACAAACTGTGTCCTGAATCTGAAGTTAGTGGTGTCTCAACTTTCTTCCTACGGTTGTAACTTGAGGGGCCTAATGTCAGCTCAATCTCAGTCTCATCTATCATCTCTGGCACCCCTTCTTCTGATTCTGTAATGTCCTCCTCTGCAGGCCTTTCAAGATCAAATTTCATTTGAGGCTTTTCTTGTGAACCTTTATGATTAGCATTATTTTGGGTTAAACTAATTGCATTCTTGAAATACCACTTTTGTTCCCTTGCTTCAATACCACTTCTGGCTTCCATGTTCTGCATCAGAATCTTTTGAATCCTATACAAACGATGAAGTTCATATACCTGTAAAAAAAATTCTCAGCATTTCAGGGTCTAATTGAGGAAGAGTACCACTCTAAAGGAATAGAAATATAGGATAATTAAGTACCTGCTCTTTGAAAGTCTCTTCATGTTTTAACATGGCCATCCTCATGTATTCTTTGTCACAGGACCTAACTGGCTTCTCCATCACTGATCTATTTGGCTTCTGCTAAGTTGAACTAATTGCTTTGAGGCAATGATACACAAAGTTAACTCTTGTTTGTGTTCAGAAGTACATCTTCATGACATGACTCCACCTTCATGTAAGTTATATAGATAAGCTAATTAGATGAGGAAAAATTCTGAGAGGATGTAGTTGATCAATGAAAATTTTTTATATAGAAAATTGGATGGTTCAATGAAAACATGGCTAGCTACAAGAAATGACCTTGAAACACTAATACAAAATGATGGGATCAACTTCCTTTTAGTATAATTTGTCTGTTCCCTTGCCTGCCATTTTTTTCCATAACTTTGGACCACATTTGAATGAACCATAGCAAAAAAAAAAAAATATCTTCCGACACCTTTATCAGTTAAATTTTCCCACCATAATAATAGCTTCTCATATATACACACGCATGATGTCATTATTCATGTTATCCTTTCAATTATTGCGGTGTTTAAATACATGACCAAGAAACATTTTTCTCTTCTTTTCGTATGCCAAGTTTAAAAAGCATGCTAGAAGAAGCAATATGTCATTATAGTTAGGGCCATACGGAATAACCCCATTTACTTAGCACTTTCCTTTCTCTCTCATTCATGGAATCTGCTGCCATAATTAACTTTTGTTTCATTCATAATGAGTTTTTTCTTTGTTAAACTATCTGCAGACAACCATCTCTATTACTCTAGAGATTCAAAGCAATGAATGATTCAAAGGAAACGCTTTTGTTTAGTTTTTTTTAGAATGAAACAAGATTCTCTGCATAGGCCCGGCCATGGCATGATACCAATGCATGAAATAGCAAACTATATTTGTTTTATCAATTCTCACTCTACAAATCTAATATTACAACCTGACATTAAACTACCAACGACAGGACATAAATTCCGAACACACATATCAACATATCGTCTTCAATGCTCTTATACGCTCATTAGAGTTATGCAAACCATCTCTTCCTATTTAACTGTTGGGAGAATATTAAACAAAATTTGCATGCCGAAACCAGCTGGTGAATTTAAAGAAGAATCATGTTCATGAGAAACAGAAGAACATAGCTCTAACCTGCTAGAATTGAATCAGCCGAGGATGTCAAAATTTTATGCAGAACAAGGAGACAAGAGAAGAAAAGGAGATCTCAGAAGGAAAGGCAAGAAACTCTCCTCCTTTTTTCAACACAAGTTAAGCGACAACATTGTTTAATTTGATGAAGACTCTGCTAATCTGCTCTCACATTCCCCATCAGCCTCGTCAGAAATATAGTGTTGGGAGGATTAAATATAATACTACAATGTAACAGAACTGTTGTGGAATTTATTTAAGATTCTCTCTTACAGACACGGAAACCAATGTGCTCTCTTGCATGAGGTAACAGGCATGCCAAACAAATCCCAGTGCCTTGACCAATGTGATTCAAGTTTTGTGGACGAGATGCTTCAGACAGGTCCAGCAATGCACACATATTAAATTAGCACTAAAAGAAAAAAAAACAAATCAATCACCAATAAATAAATCTGTATATATCAACCGTTGCGGGATCGAGAGTGAACTCGCACGGGATGGAGGATTCCAAATATAAAAAAAAATTAATGAAATTTTTTAGTCATTTAATATAAAAAAAATTAGATTTTTTCAATGTCGTTAATCCTTGTTTACTAAATATGTTTTTATTATATATATACAATGATACTAAAGGTATTTTAAAAAATTAAATCAAATATATGATAATATTAACACAAGTAACTACCTCCAACTACTATTCTTAATATGTGTGAAATTAGGTATATTTACTTATATTTAAAATCAGAGATAGTATTAATTATGTTTGAAAATATCAACCTCAATTCAAAAGTTAATTTATAAGTTTAAGATTGTGTTGTTTTTAATAAGGAATGTTTTGATTATATTTTTAATGGATGTGTAGCACTTAAATAAATCATTCATTAATTAAAATTTTTCTTAGAGTTTAAAATATATTAAAATAAATAATTTTATGTATTATTGGCAGGGTTAAAAAATATATATAATTGTTGAGGATCACAAGGCGTTGTTGGTATGCTGAACAGAAATCATAAAAAGAACAGCATAGCCTGGTGAGGTGAATCACATGCACCTAAAATTTCTACCCCATAAAATAGTTGTTTGTCTGAGTTGTGGTGGTAATAATAATAATAAAAAAATGTTAGTATTATTGTATAATTGAAGCGTGCCTATGAGAAGGTGGCATCTTCTCTGCCGCCGACAGATGGATCCTGACCGTACGATAAGTGGGCATCTCTCGTAGTTAACTAACTGGCCTCAGGATCTCAAATCCAACCATAGGTTTTAAGGGGACAGAAAATCATGGGTTTATCCCATCCTTAATTCTTCTGTTCGAAAGAGTGAATCATAACAATTATGGATGTTTCGTACATGTACTATGCCAAAATTAGGTGCAATAGATATGATGATGGGTTAGGAGTCCCGTGGCAATCATTATAGATGTTAACTGGCCATGTGGGTTTTATGTTAATGTAATGCATAATTTCCATACTAATATGTATAGTATAGAATTGGAGAATACGTATGTGTAGCCTAGCGTCGTTATCAACATGACCACATGCTTGTGAGGCTAAGCTAATGTGCATTATTTTATTGTATAGAATTAAAAAAAGAAGGACGTGGAGTGGAAGCACGCGTTGCCGGGGTAAGAAGGTGCATTCTTATGGGGTTGTGGGACCTTTCACTTCACACAAAAGTCTGACCTATATACGGCCTTGTGTTTTTTCTTCGACAGCAACGAACCCACAAAAACAAATATATATTATTAAGTAAATTTTAGTTATTTTTCTAAATACATCTTCAGGGAAAAAAACTACCGAGAAAATTCTTGAGCACTCATAGATCCGGAGATTTAGCCACCAGGATTCAGGATCGTCTAGTGTTACCGATTTGAGTTATTTGTGCCATATTTGCGTTCAAATTGCATTTTAAAAAGTAAATAAAATTACTTTATACTGTTAATAACAGTGATCCTTAGAAAATTAGTTCAATTTTTTAAGTTTTGTGTGATTTGGTTGTGTCTAAATGCATAGGGTGGATTTTGATATTTTCTCTCTACTTTGGTGTAGTCACTCATTGGATGTTAGTTTTTGGGAACACTAGTTTTAGTGTTAACAATACTAAAATTTAGAAGAAAATTATGCTTTCTTCCTTCTTAGTATTAATATATCTAATTAAACACTTTTGGATAATTGTACTTCAAATTCTTCCCTCTTTTTTTAATATTGGGGCTTGAAAGTTTAAAGTTAATGGATAAATTTAATAATTTTTTTAAATTGGATAGATTATTTCCGATGAAGGTATCAATTTTAAAAGAGTTAAGGTTGAATAATGATTAAACCATCGGTAATAAATAACAATATATTCAAACAATTCATTTAATCATTTCATGATTCAATTCCAAATGGATTTGACAAACATAAATAAACTTGTAAGATCACCAAATCTTAATGGATTTCTTCTTTATCTTTTCTTTTCCTACCACATAATGTCAAAATTTATGGCACGGAGAGTGTAAAGTGTTTTTGAATCAAATTATAAAGGATCAACTTATGGATAATTTATCATTTAACTTGATCTTAATGGTTTTCTTCCTTATCTATTCTTTTACTTCTACATATAATGTCAAAATTTATGACATTAGGAGTGCAAAGTGATTTTGAACAAATTATAAGAAATGAGGGAGTATAATTTATCCTTTATCATACCAATGTTTATAAAAAAGCATAGGCACAATATGAGTCATGGTGAGAAAGCAATTCAAAATGAATTAATTTATATAAGTTTAAAAATAGCAGGGCAGTCACAAAAATATTATTTTAATTTTAAAGGCAAACAATTAAAAGAAAACTTTCAGAGTGAGAAAGGTATTAACATTATATTTGTTTTTTCTAAAAAAAAGAAACTCACCTTTCTCAACAAATAAAGGCACCCAACATTATTTTTCTTTTTCAATTCTTCTCATATCCATCCTCTAGAAATCACTGTCTTTTTCTTTTTCTTTTTAATGTGGGGTTGCCTCCCCATAAGTGCTAAGTTTACGATCTTTAGTTAGACCTTTGCAATTCTTCCTTCTCAATAAGGTACAACCAAGTTTTGAACGCTTGCTTTCTAGATTGGTTCTCTGGCCATATAATGCTTGAGCCTTTGACTATTCACCTCAAAAGTTTTAGATTTCTCACTCCAAATCTCCATAGCCTTATAAGGGAAGACTTTGGTGATTTGGAATGGTTCAGACCACCTGGACTTCAGGTTTCCAAGGAATAACTTCAACCTAGAGTTAAAGAGCAGGACCATGTACCCCTCGTTGAAGGACCTCCTAAGAATCCTCTTATCATGCCACTTCTTCATTTTCTCCTAGTAAATCTATGTGTTCTTATACGCATCTAGCCTCAATTTGTCTAGCTCATTCACCTACAAAAGTCTTTTCTCACCTGTACACTTAAGATCAAGATTAAGCATATGAATAACCTAGTAAGATTTATGTTCAAGTTCAACAGGAAAGTGACAAGGTTTTCCATAAATCAACCTAGAAGGGGTGGCTTTAATAGGTGTTTTTATAAGTAGTGTATAAGCCCACAGAGAATTATCCAACTTAAGGGATCAATCCTTATAAGTAGTGTTGACTACTTTTTCTAGAATAACGTTTATTTGTATATTAGAAACCTCTACTTGACCACTAGTTTGTGGGTGGTAAGGTGTAGCGACCTTATATCTCATCCTATAACATTTTGTCAAAGGTACTCTCAATAAAATATAACCCTATGTCACTATTACTACCCTAGGGTGTGACATCCCAGCGCTGTTGAGGGTGGGGAGTGATCGTCGGTGCATGGGCACGGACAAGGAGCGGCTCCTGGCAGGCTTCCAGCGGGGATGTGATATCTCGGGCACTGTTGAGGGCAGGGACTGATCGCCGGTGCATAGGCATGGACAAGGAGCGGCTCCTGGCAGGCTTCCAGTGGGAGGGACACATGAACGAACTGAATACATACCAGAATGAGAAGGATCCAAAGACTGTATAGGTATGGGACTATACAGTCGAGGATAGCTTAAAGGAATGAATTCGTACTACCTATACCAACAAATGCATTAGCCTTTTCCGTGGCCTATCACATAAGGACTCCAAAGTTAAGCGTGCTTAACTTGGAGTAATTCTGGGATGGGTGACCTCCTGGGAAGTTCTCAGGAAGTGTGTGAGTGAGGACAAAAGCACATTGGAAAGGTCTCGTGTTGGTCTGTGGGGAGAGTCGTTCACTCCTGAAAAGCGGCCGGGGCGTTACAGTGGTATCAGAGCCTAGCCTCTCCTAGTACAATATGGTTCGGGGATGAACCAGGCGGAAGCTGGTGGGCATGTGACATCCTAGGGCTGTTGAGGGTGGGGAGTGATCGCCGGTGCATGGGCACGGACAAGGAGCGGCTCCTGGCAGGCTTCCAGCGGGGATGTGATATCCCGGGCACTGTTGAGGGCAGGGAGTGATCGCCGGTGCATAGGCACGGACAAGGAGCGGCTCCTGGCAGGCTTCCAGTGGGCAGGACACATGAACGAACCGAATACATACCAGAATGAGAGGGATCCAAAGACTGTATAGGTATGGGACTATACAGTCGAGGATAGCTTAAAGGAATAAATTCGTACTACCTATACCAACAAATGCATTAGCCTTTTCGGTGGCCTATCACATAAGGACTCCAAAGTTAAGCGTACTTAACTTGGAGTAATTCTGGGATGGGTGACCTCCTGGGAAGTTCTCAGGAAGTGTGTGAGTGAGGACAAAAGCACGGACAAGGAGCGGCTCCTGGCAGGCTTCCAGCGGGGATGTGATATCCCGGGCACTGTTGAGGGCAGGGAGTGATCGCCGGTGCATAGGCACGGACAAGGAGCGGCTCCTGGCAGGCTTCCAGTGGGCGGGACACATGAACGAACCGAATACATACCAGAATGAGAGGCATCCAAAGACTGTATAGGTATGGGACTATACAGTCGAGGATAGCTTAAAGGAATGAATTCATACTACCTATACCAACAAATGCATTAGCCTTTTCGGTGGCCTATCACATAAGGACTCCAAAGTTAAGCGTGCTTAACTTGGAGTAATTCTGGGATGGGTGACCTCCTGGGAAGTTCTCAGGAAGTGTGTGAGTGAGGACAAAAGCACATTGGAAAGTTCTCGTGTTGGTCTGTGGGGAGATTTGTTCACTCCTGAAAAGCGGTCGGGGCGTTACAGTGGTATCAGAGCCTAGCCTCTCCTAGTACGGTATGGTTCGGGGACGAACCAGGCGGAAGCTGGTGGGCATGTGACATCCCAGCGCTGTTGAGGGCGGGGAGTGATCGCCGGTGCATGGGCACGGACAAGGAGCGGCTCCTGGCAGGCTTCCAGCGGGGATGTGATATCCCGGGCACTGTTGAGGGCAGGGAGTGATCGCCGGTGCATAGGCACGGACAAGGAGCGGCTCCTGGCAGGCTTCCAGTAGGAGGGACACATGAACGAACCGAATACATACCAGAATAAGAGGGATCCAAAGACTGTATAGGTATAAAGGAATGAATTCATACTACCTATACCAACAAATGCATTAGCCTTTTCGGTGGCCTATCACATAAGGACTCCAAAGTTAAGCGTGCTTAACTTGGAGTAATTCTGGGATGGGTGACCTCCTGGGAAGTTCTCAGGAAGTGTGTGGGTGAGAACAAAAGCACATTGGAAAGGTCTCGTGTTGGTCTGTGGGGAGAGTCGTTCACTCCTGAAAAGCGGCCGGGGCGTTACATAGGGACCCTAAACCTAGGGAAAATAATCTTTTTAAACAACTTCATGACACTTTTAGCATCTGCATAGGGTAAAGGAATTGCCTTAACCCGTTTAGACATATAATCCATATCCAATAAGATATATTTATTCCCACAAGATGCAGGGATGGGTTGCATGTAATTTACTCCCTATGCATCAAACAACTCCTTCTAGAATGTTATTTAAAGGCATTTCATTCCGTTTTGAAATATCATCTATGCGTTGGCACACATCGCAGGAAGAAACGAACCTTTTCGCATCCTTGAATATGTTGGGCCAATAAAAGCCTGTTAGAAACACTTAGGTAACGGTCTTGGAGGTACTCATGTGTCCTCCATAAGAAGAAGAATGACAGTGCTCCAAGATGGCATACTCTTTACTTTCAGAACACACCTTTTTATCAGTCCATCAGCATAATACTTGTAGAGTAGGGGCTCATCCCAATAGTAATGATTCACCTCTGAAAGAAACTTCTTTTTTTGCTGAAAACTTAAGTTAGGAGATAAAACACCACAAGCTACATAGTTAACAAAATCAACATGCCAAGGTACAAGTTGGACACTTATATTGAACAAATGTTCATCTTAGAAAGAATCATTAATGGGAACAACACAATTCATCTCCTCTTTCATAATTTATAGCCTAGACAAATGATTAGCCACTAAGTATTTTGTACTCTTTTTATCTTTAATCATCAAACTCCTAGAAGAGTAAGATCCATTTAATAAGCCTCAATTTAGCATCCTTCTTTTACAACAAGTATTTAGTGGTAGAATGGTCAATATACATTATTACCTTAGAACCTACCAAATGTGATCTAAACTTGTCAAAGGCAAAGACAATGGAATCGTTCCTTCTGGTGGCATAGTTAACTTGGGCATCATTCAAGGTACAACTAGCATAGTAGATGACATGTAGCTTTTTATCCTTCCTTTACTCATAAGCTGCCCCTATTGTGTGATTGGTTACATCAGACATCAACTCGAATGGAAGCTCCCAGTCAATAGGTTGTACGATGGGTACAGATACCAAAGCTTCCTTAATCTTACAAAATGCTTCCAAACAGTCAGTATAAAAAACAAGGGCACATCTTTACCCAATAGGTGAGAGAGGGTTTTTGTAATCTTAGAGAAGTCTTTAATGAACCTCCAGTAAAAACCGGCATGTCCAAGAAAGCTCCTCACAACTTTAACATTTGATCCCCTCTAATGTGCCTCGTAGCTAGTATTTAAACCAGAAATTAAAAAAATGTAACCTACCAGACCACAATCCATGAGTGGTTCACTCTAGTGATGCATACTTAAAGTCTTCTTTAAATGCGGAGAACCACTGGCAGGGAGTGGCAGATACCACGGATATGGTGACCTATATCCTTATTTTTCATCATGATTTTACCTCTCTAAGGCCCTTGGAAGGTCTTGAAGTCTCTTTCAAAATTACTCAATCTTCTTCCAAACTTTAGGGGTGTGCCTTTTTGCTTTCAAATAGAATCGAGATCTCACAATTCTACACAATGGCAACATCAAGTGTATGTATGGAAAAGAAGCCATTATTCATGGAATCAAGGGGTTAATGCATGTAAAACACACCTAAAAGCTATACAAAAGTAGTCCTAGATAAGACACAAAATGCATTTATCAACCATCCATGCCCCCACCTTTTACATATTAGGAAAAACCACTCAAATCGGGATGGTGCGGTTACTCACAAGGATAAATTTTTTTGCCACATGAATTTTTTGCCAAGTACAAACTACCACTAGTGGATCTTTGTTTGGATGAACAAAGGAAAAGGTGATTTCATTTGCAAAATGAAAATAAAGAAAAAATAAATATTGTTGTGATTTTAGTTTATAACATGTAATGGACAAACAATGAAGAATTCACAATGGTAAAATCGGTTTGGCGTTGGAATCTTTCTTCGAATCACTTTATGATGAATGAAATCCCATATTATATTGCATCAATAAATAGATCCACTAAATTAGATAGAACCCAATCTGTTGGCGTAAAATCCCTAAACCGCTAGACTCACTCTTTGATCTCTTGAAGGAACGTAGTAAGCGATTTACTTTAAGAACAAGGTTCCAAAAACCTCAAGCGTCAAGTCCAATCTCTTTGATCATGTTTGGTTGCGTTGGAATTCCTGGATTCCAATCCAATAACCATGATATAAAACCAAATTATGATCAAAACCTACGTGCGAGCCTATACAACAATTGTGAATCAAGAAATCTAATTGAACTCTGAAATCAGAAAGCAATTCAATCTTAAGATTCATTCATACATAAAGATCTTCTAGGATTCATTTTAAACCTAATCTAAATATAAAGATCTAGCCTAGCATGATGATAAATAAACATAAATTAAAAATGCAAAAAAGAAAAGAAATGATATATGAAGATGAGATATAACTAAAATAGTTCTAAAAATCTAAAAAAAATTAGAGAAAAAGTGTATTACAAAATTCTCTATAAGTGTGAAAATGAGAAATTGACACACTTTTTTTCAAAATATTTAAATATCTCTCTCACACTAAAGGTATCAGAGATACAGCGGAAGAGAGAGAGGGCAGAAGATAGTTGATTGATTAGAAATGTATTGTGACTTTTACACACACTGAGAACTAAGACTAAAGCCTCTTAATATAGATGCATAAACAAGGGCACAGCTAAACTAACAAACTCCTAACTGTCAAGCTAACAGACTAACTGAATATAACTGCCTCCTATAACTGTCTATCCTCATCATTCCCCCTCAAACTTAGAGGTATGTAAGACATGACTCTAAGTTTGTATTTACAAGATTGAAAAAACTGCTGAGAAATAGGCTTAGTGAGAACATCTGCAGTTTGACTGGAGGAAAGGATGTGTTGAACAAGAAGTTGTTTGGCAGCAACTTTGTCCCTAACAAAGTACAAATCCAATTCAACATGTTTTGTTTTGGAATGAAGGACAGGATTGGAGGATAGTTATACAGTGCTGAGGTTGTCACAGTACACAGTAGGGATTGAAGAGATGGTGACTTTAAGTTCACTAAGTAAGGATTGAAGCTAAGAGAGTTCCATTGTCACAGCTGCTAAGCTCCTATACTCGGCCTCTGTACTAGACCTCAACACTACTGTTTACTTCTTCGAAGACCAAGAGATGAGATTGGAACCAAGGCAAACACAGAATCCAGTTGTGGACTTTCTATCATCAAGATCAGAGCCCCAAAATCAGCATCACAAAAGGCAGTGAGGGACAAGTCAGGAGATCTGGCAAGAGGTAGTCCATCAGTTAGAGTCCCCTTGAGATAACGAAGGATTCTTTTTACAACTTTCCAATGGGATGCCTTGGAAGAATGCATGAACTGACAGACTTTGTTGACTGAGTAGGCTATCTCAGGTCTGGTAATGGTGACATATTGTAGAGCCCTAACAATGGATCTGTAGAGTTGTGGATCATCAAACATTTCAGGATCTTGATTGAAGAGTTATAAGCCTATAACCACAGGAGTTGTCATGGTCTTTGTTGAACTCATGTGAGCTTTGTCTAGAAGATCTGAAATGTATTTGGTTTATGAGAGATGCAAACCACCAGCTGCAGTAGGATTTACCTAAATGCCAACAAAATAGTTGAGGTCTCCTAGGTCTTTGAGAGGAAAAGTCTGATTCAGCTTGCAGATGAACTGATTGAGACTGTTTTGGCAATTGCTGACAAGGATTATGTCATCAACATAGACAAGAACAAGGGTTATAACATTGGCTGAGGACTTTATGAATAGAGAGGTATCACTCTTTGTAGAGCTGAAGCCTTAATTAGTGACAAATCTGTGTAGCTGCTGGAACCAAGCTCTTGGAGCTTGTTTAAGTCCATAAAGGGCTTTGTTTAGCTTGCAAACCAGATGTTGTCCACCTGTTTCATGCCCTGGAGGTTGCACCATGTATACAGTTTCTTCTAAATCACCATTTAGAAAGGCATTGTTAACATTAACCTGTCTGATATGCCAATTGTGATGAAGGGCAAGAGTGAACACAGTTCTGATGGTAGAAGGCTTGACTACAGGACTAAATGTCTTTGAGTAATCAAATCCTTATCTTTGATTGAATCCCTTGGCCACCAGTCTTGCTTTGTACTTGTTAGTACTGCCATCAGAGTTTCTCTTTAACTTGAATACCCATTTACATCCAATCAGATTAGTGTTTTCTGGTTTGGGAACCAGAGACCAGGTATTTGTGTGGAGCAAGGCTTTGTATTCTTGATCCATTGCATTCTTCTAACTTGAAGAGAGCAGAGTTGCTTTTACAGTAAATGGTTCAATTTCTTCAATTTCATTCTGACTGGCGAGCTTAGACAATAGGACTTTTAGTTTGTGGATGCCATTCTTGCTTCTTGTCCTCATGGGATGTATGTTCCTGGCTGGTGCAGGACTACTTTGGTCTGATATAGATACCTGTTCAGGAGCTGAATCATTAGGACTTATGTTGGTTGGGCAGTTTTCTTCAGGATTTGGATTTTCAGTGGAAGTTGGTGAAGTAGAAGGCAAGTGATGATCAGGTTGGTCTACAAGAGGTTCAAACCTGTTTGTAGAGGAAATTACAGGAATGCAGGGAATAACCTGAGTATTATCTCTGGATAATTTGGAAACACTGTTTAGAAAGGTGCCTGAGTGGAAAGGGAAGATACTCTCATCAAATTTAACATGTCTTGATATATAAACTTTACCATTTGGGGCCAGGCAGAGATAACCTTTATGATTGGAACTATATCCAATGAATATGCACTGCTCAGACCTGAAATCAAGTTTATGCTTGTTGTAGGGCCTAAGATAAGGGTAGCAAGCATATCCAAATGTTCTCAAATTTGTGTATGAGGGTTTCTTTCCTGTTAGGATTTCCAAGGGACTTTTGTGACCAAGGTTTGGACTGGGCAGCCTATTGATTATATAGGCTGCAGTGGTGAAGGCTTCCCCCCAGAACTTTAAATGTATTTGAGCATTCGCCAGAAGAGCAAGTCCCATTTCAGTTATATGTCTATGTTTTCTCTCAACAAGTCCATTTTGTTCATGAGTGTAGGGACAACTCATTCTATGTTGGATTCCACTTTCTGCTAAAACTTTGGATAAAACTGTGAACTTTTTTCCATTGTCAGTTTGTAAGATTTTAATTTTCTCATTAAACTGATTTTCAGCAAGAGACTTAAAATTCATAAAACATTGGGCAGTTTGTGATTTTGTTTCAATCAAGTAGAACCAAGAGTATTTTGAATAGGCATCAGTAAAGTGGACATAATATCTACTTCCATTATTATAGGTTACAGGAAATGGACCCCACACATCACTGAAAACTAATTGCAAGGGTTTATTATACCTAGTAGCAGAATCAGAGAAAGGAAGACTGTGAGATTTGCCTAAGACACAGGATTTGCATATACTGTCTGAGTTATGTGTTGCATTCATGATATTACAGGATTTAAGTACTTCAGTTACAACTTGAGGATTGGCATGGCCAAGTCTATTATGCCATAACAGATACAGGGAACTAGAATTTTTATTTGACTAGATGGAATTACATTGGAGAGATTGTACATTGTAATTATTGGCTTTATAATCAGAAGGGAAATTACACATATTGACAAGATCAAAAGCATATAGACCATTTCTAAATTTTCCTTGAAGAACAATCTGGTTAGACTCCTAGCATTTAACAAAACACTGATTAGCATGGAACTCAAAGTAGACATTATTATCTCTAGCAAATTTTGACACACTTAATAGATTTTTGTTAATTTGAGGTACATGTAGGAGATTCTGAATATAGAGAGGCTTATGACTAAAAGGAGAGACAAAAGCAGAATTGCCAATGTGTTTTATGTGAGAGGGTTTTCCATTGACCATTCTTACACACTCGTCACCAAAATATTCACTGAGTTGCATCAAGTTACCTACATCAGGGGTCACATGGGCTGTTGCACCCGAATCTGGATACCAAGTAGGATCACAAAAGCTTTCTGTATAGGAGTTGATACTGGTTGGAGGTGCAGAGGTTGCAGCCTTGTGTTCAGACCCATTTACATTGGTCTCATTGTTTTCCTTGAACTGAGGATCAAATCTGTGGTAACAGTTCAATGTTGTATGTCCTATCTTTCCACATACTTGACATTGGGGCCTATTGCTTTGAAATTTTCCTCCCCTATTATTGAATCTGCCTTTATTTCTGTAAAAATTGCTTCTTCCACCTCTGAAGAAACTCTTATCAGACTTGTAACTGTTCTGATTAGGATTGTGATTCACCATATTGGTTTGAGTAGGCTGAGACTCTATCTTTCTGTGCCTTTCAATTCTTTCTTCCATGGTTATGAGCAAGGTTTCAATTTCAGCCACTGTGTATAGGTCTGTTCTTGATATTATAGATGTTATAATTGGATCGTATTCCTCTGGCAGGCCATCTAACAAGCCCTGAACATGTTCAGCTATGCTAATCGGGTGACCAATCGCTGAAAGAGTATCTACCAGTTTCTTTATGCCAAGAATATACTGGTTCATACTTCCTCCTCCTTTCTTGGTGCCTTTTAACTGGACCCTTAGCTGGCTAACTCTGGCATTAGTAGTCATTGCAAAATATGCAACAAGATTTCTCCATACCTGAAAGGAGTGTTCACAGCCTAACATTCTGGTGTGCATGTTGGTTGACATCAAAGCTAGCAGCCAGGTAAGTAGAAGCTGATCTTGTTGCTCCCAGTTAATGAATTCAGGATTTATTCTTCTTTGAATTCGATCTTCTTTTGTGAGATATTTTCTTGGCATGCCACCCGAATCTTCTTCTGAAATATACTGGGACAGTTTGTAGCCTTTAATCGTGCCCAGGGCTTGCTGTTTCCATGTAAGGAAATTTTCATCATCCAACTTGATTGACACTGGCACTGTGAGAGGTTGAATTACAACTTGAAATGTCATGCCTGCTTGTGAGGTCATTTGGATCAGCAAGCTCTGATACCATAAAGATAATTTATGGTATTTCAAGTATTGTGACTTTTACACATACTGAGAACTGAGACTAAAGCCTCTTAATATAGATGCATAAACAAGGGCACAACTAAACTAACAAACTCCTAACTGTCAAGCTAACAGACTAACTGAATATAACTGCCTCCTATAACTGCCTATAACTGTCTATCCTCATCACACACATAGAGAGAGAATAGAAATAGAGAGATAGTTGGCACCAAATCTAGCAACCCAATGTCCAAAGGCACATCCCCACCCACAAACGGTTACTCCTTCACAAAATAGTTACGTGACATGGGATACCCATGCCCATGTGTGAAAATTATGCAATGGAAGCAGGCCAGGAGCCACAACGTAAATTGAAGAATGTAATGAGGCTTTGAAATTTAAAATACGAGATTCAACAATAACTTCTATAAAGATTTTGATTAAGAAATAAAAATCTCATTTTCAGTTTAGATTTTTGCATTCAATTATAAAGTTTCTTTCTTTTTTTAGCAACTACTTGTCATTTTTTTTCATTAAATGCTTTCATTGCTATATAACATGGTTTAACAGGACTAGTTTTGATTAGTTTGCAAAGATGAAGACATGCTATACAACAGTTCCAGTTTTGCTTTTGCGTCAGTTTCTTCAATTTACAAGGTTAGGTGAGAAGAAAAACGATGTGGATGTGGGAGAGGTTAAATGGGTGAGAATTGGAAATAGAATAAGGAAGAGAGTGAAAGAGGGAATGAAATAATTAGAACCAAAGTCTATTTAAAAAATTAGGATGTTAATATATAATATTGGCCCAAATCACTGTAATCAAAGAACAAACTGAGCCTCAGCTCCCGTGGCGGTCCTAAACTGCAAAAAGTTAAAGAAAAGAATAGCAAGAAAATATGAGTCCAGGAAACAACGCTGGGCTCTGGAATAAAGGCCTCATCTCCATATTTAAAAGCAAATATAGTAATTCTTTCCAAAAAAAAAAGCAAATATAGTAATGGAATGGCAAATAGATATAACATAAAAAAGAAAAAAAAACATGGGTTCCTTCCATCGATGAAAAAAATAAAAATAGAGTAGCACAAAAGATAACACCTTCATCATGATTTTTCTTTATTTGCACAACAGCCAAATAAAAACGTGACCCTTTTTATTTATTCATCTGATCATATCTAGTGTGAGGTATAAAGGAGCTGGGGGACATGAAAATGGAGGAATACCTGAGGAATAGAATCAATAGCCAACCATTTCAATCAAACCCATAACCATGAGCCTCACATAATTGGCCCATGATGAGTCCTTCTTGCACTATGGGGAGTGGCAAAAATCACGTTAGAATATAAAACACCAATTAAATCATAATCACTTTAGAGTAATGATTCTACAACTAAATAGAAAAATAATAAATATGATAAAAAAGAAGCCAATAACATACAATATTCAATATTCAAGATATTTTCACCCTTGAGATTGAATATTACATGTAATATTCAAGTCTTTCAGTTGATCGAATAATTCAAGAATATGGGTCCAAAGAAATTAGATGATATATATGATTAGCATTATAAATGATGTTTTTATAGTCACTCCAATTTATATTTGATTCATTTCATTATCATGAAGCTATCTAGTTGAGGCTTTAGGCTATTATTTTAAATTGGTTGCTGGATATCCTATCAATATTTTCTCTTTTCTTCTCATAATTGTCAAGTGTTAACTTCTCCTCTCTCTCCTAACCATTGAATCATCATCCACATCAATTATTGATCTAACATCATAGTCATTTACCCTTAGCACTACAAGAAATAGGGCGTGGGGTATGGGATTGACATAGTCTCACACGTAAGGCATAAAACCCTACACTAAAGCCTTAGGTGTGAGACACAACATTCCATACTAATCCTTCTCATGTGAAACTTGTGTGGGACACAAACTCCCATGCCTTACATGATGTAGGATTTAATGTCTCATGTCATATTTCATGTAAAAACAGGGTGTAAAACTTAATGTCTCACACTATATTTCAAATAATAAAGGGAGTCTTATCCCACACCTAAAAAAATTATTTTTATATGTTTTATTTTTTTATAATTATAAAATGATTTTAAACTTATAAAAATAAAAAAATGATTCCACTAAACATATATCAGTTATTTAATCATCAATTGTAATCAAGATGAATGAAATGTCATCAATATAAATACAAAATTAAAATTTTAAAATTTAATTAATATATACAAATTATAATTAATTATTACAAATTTACTTAATATTGTTAGCAACCAACATGTACGTAGTCCGTCCAATCACAATGTAGCACCTATTAATTGTATAACACAAATGGAGGTGTCAATAGGTCAGGACACTCGTCGGGGACCATAGTCTGACCCGTGAAGCCTACATAGGCAAGACTTAGGCTTTTTCAAAAGTTTATTTAAATAAATAGGCAAGACTACAAACTTTCTAAAAATTCTTTGAAGCTCAACAGGCTAGCCTATTTAATTGACCTACAAATCCTATATACTATATATATATATATTTAATAATTATGACATAACACTACTAGAAAAATGAGTAACAGCTACAACCAAATAGCGACCACAACACACCGTCGCTAATTAGTGACCGCATTAGCGACCACTAAATGGAAGCGACCAGGAACATGAGACATAGTTACCACGTCCGCGACCGCAATATACCCGTCGCTAAAATACTAATAGAACCGTCGCTAAATCCGTCACAATACCATACATCGTCGCTGACCCGGTCGCTATAGTTAATTCCCTCCACATTTTTGGTTTCCCTCCAATATATTTATGGCGCCAACTGATAGTGACGGGCATTGTTCGGTCGCTATGTCCTCGAATGGTTCAGTGACGTCCTCCATGACGTCGCTATGGCTACAATGTAGCGACGGTGGCGTTGAGACGTCGCTCATATTCATCAATACTAGTGACAGAACACCCTCCGTCGCTAGTGCTCTGGAAGTTAGTGACGGTGATTCTCTGCCGTCGCTATGTTTTGGTCTTCCCACCAACTTCAAAGTTAGTGACGGAGGGGGTGTCATCGTCGCTAATTTTCAGGAGAGTAGTGACGGATTGGTTCGACCGTCGCTATGAATTCAGTTTCCCTCCAACATTTTCTTTTAATAATTGATTTTAGTGACGGTGGGTTGGCACCGTCGCTACGGTTCAGGAGATTAGCGACGGAAAAGTTCGACCGTCGCTATGAATTCAGTTTCCCTCCCAATTTTTTCTTTTAATAATTGATTTTAGTGACGGTGGTTTTCTGCCGTCGCTAAGTTTCAGGAGATTAGGGACGGAGGTGTTGTTCCGTCGCTAAGTGTGAAATGTAGTGACGTCCAAAGCGACGGCTAGGATACCGTCGCTAACATTTTAATGTAACTCGACAGCACCCCTTTCCCTCTCAGTTGCCCTAACTCTCCTACTCCTTCTTAGAGCAGCCTCCGTCGATCGCCTCTCCTCCCTGCCTCCGTTCGTCCGGTTTCCCCCTCCGTTCACCTCTCCCTCCCTCTCCTCACCTCCGGCTTCCCCCTCCCTCCCTCTGTTCACCCCTCTGTCCCTCTCCTCACCTCCGAGTTCCACCTCCCTCCCTCCGTTCACGTCTCCCTCCCCCTCCTCACCTCTGAGTTCCCCCTCCGTCACTCCCTCTCCTCCACCTCCACCTCCACCAAACTTCCTCCTCACCTCCGAAGCCCCTCTGACAAAGCGTTCGTCAAAGCTGCACCTCCACCGCCGTCGTGAGCCTGTCTCACAAACTGGTTAGTGAGCAGCTTACTGGTTTTGTAGTTCAATCTTGTTTTCTTCTTTTGTTCTGTTTGAATTTAAGTTTCAGGGCATTATTTCTATAGTTTTTTTCTTGTTTTCTTGTGTTTGAAAGTGCAACAAGATCAGTAGTGTCTAGGCCTGAGAGTGCAACAAGATCAGTAGTGTCTAGGCCTTGAACAGCAAAGGTTTATATTAGCAAGAGTTCGGTTTGCTGTTAAACCATCCCTTCTTCCCAATGGAACTTTCCAGTAAGGACCATGAGCCTGTAAACATAAATTCCTACTACTTTTAAGAAGGGTAAAACAAAAGCAATTCTACGAAGGTAATGAAGGTGATAAAATGTTCTAATAAGTACCAAGTTACCAATTAATTTACAAACATGGCTGAGTTGGTACCCTTGTGAAGATTTATTGTTTCCTTTTTGAACCATATATAGCCCAGAATGAAAATTCAGTGTTATTTAGGATGAGATGAAATATATGTTTACCAGAACAGAAGATACTGCAGCTGCAAGGGCAAGAATATCAGCACAAGAAACAACACCAGGGCAAGCATCCTCCAATGCGGTCTTGATCTGGTTCACAACATCCAAACCTCTTATGGAATTGTTGTTTGGCAAAGCTTGTTGCTCACTCACTATGGTAGCAGTGTTGTTCAACAAAATTGATCCATCACACCCCTACATGCCACATACACATGAGCAACATAATCATCTTTTTCCTTCTTCATTCTCAACAAACTTCTCTCCTTTTAACATTTTATTAGTTGTCATTTCTCAATAGAAATTTTCGATATTCCAAACCACTTACATGTATTATTTGTTGCTTGCTTTCCTTGTTAAAGTTTGGCCTGACTATATAGAATAGAAGAATTTATTATTTCTATTCATTGTTAAAAAATTCTGAACAAGAGAAAAATTTTCAGGCCTAGTAGATTTAACCATGCTTCTTATGCCTAAAATAAAAGCCTAAAAACACAATTACTACACGAAACTAACAATTCAGGTCTAGTAGATATAACCATGCTTCTAATGCCTTCCTTCGAATAAACTTTCCATGGGCTATCATTATGAGACTTAGGCACACCTGCTGTTATCATGCACAACACCTGCTCTTAAACAAGGACCACTCTATATTAAAAGACTGTATTGAATCCAATGCTGAAATTGAAGTATCTGCACTGTGTTCATTGTTTAGTTAAGCAAATACAGCATTTAAAAGCGTCCATAATTTGTTTAATTCTTCACAAGTGGGGTTGGTCCTGTGTGTAGAGTTTCCTTTGTCTTAGTAAATAAAAAGGTTTAAAATTTTAAGTTAATAGTATTCTTTGGTTTGTAACTAATACAGTAGTTGATGCTTGACATAAATAATAATTTAAGTGGTGGAAGCAGAGTTTAGACCCTCACCCTCAATTGGTAACTTGGGAGAAGGGTTTGAATCTGGATCCTCACTTCCCAATCCCCTTTATCATATTCCAAAGGATAAAAAAGTCTTTGGTTCATAAGAATCACAGCTAATACAATTGTTAGGTATTAGAGATAGTGTCAATATCATGTAAAGCCACCGTAACTGCATGTAGTTACAGCCAGCTAAGCTGTTAGGTTTGTCTATTAAGCCATAATAGATTTCTGTTATGGTGACTCAGCTGTGTGCATTCTATATAATTCAGTGAGTGCTCAACTTTCATTAAAAACTTCTGTTAGGGTTTATATAATACAACTATCAAGATAATTTAAAAACTTCTGCTTGTTTTTTCTAAAACTAAAATAATAATTGAATATTAATGGAACGTATGAATTATAGAAGTATACAAATTAAAGAGTGAATTTGAAATCAGTTTAGTAAAAAATATTGGAAATGAAATAAACCGTAGAAATGAAATAAACAAAACACGCAAAAGACAATTGCATAAAGAAAAAACGTTTCAATTAAACCACCTCAGCAGATCCAACAGCACGGGAGAAGATGAAAATATAAAAAGGAAGAGAGATAGAATTCGCACGGGCAATAGGTCTTGGAAAAGATAACGATCTTGTGGGAGTTGACGGTTTCGTCGATAAACTTGCCGAGGGGAGAAGATGAAGCAGAAGGTTGGTGGAGAGAGACTGCTGAGTGAGAGAGAAGAGGAAAGCACAAGAGTTTTCAACATTGATCTTAGAATACGAGGATGCCTCACCATCACCGTTGATTGATTAACAAAACGTGAAGGAGGACTATCCACCGTACGATGTACGATGAAACCGGGACGCATGGGTCGGGTTGGGGTGCTCCAATCAGCCCGTGTTTCATTGGTTGGGTTTAAGCGTGTTTTTATTTCGACGGATAAATACATTGTTTTAAGATTAAATTAAATCCTTTGGTCAACATTAAGATCGAGAGATCCTACATATGAGGAACTAATTAAAGTAGAAACAAAAGAAGCAGTAAACTCAAAAAATTAAACATCTCCCATTATATTGTAAGCGTTAACATATCTATTATCGTATTTCCTTTAAATCTATATGAGCCTAAATAATTCGCCGCAATCCAAGAAGCTATCCACTCAAACCTCGACCTTGTTTATCAAACACATTTCGAATCCCAAACACTCTATGATGAATTGAGTGCAGAACAACTTAGTATCCTTATTTCGAAAAAGAGTTCAAGTCCCTTGCTCGGCAAAGAGAATCAATAGTAACAACAAACGTAACGTGCCACATTCTCCCCCAATAACCATGAATCAACGGCCACAATAGACATATGCCTCCACAACTGCATGGCTTGTGTACAATTTTGGATCACGTGAAGTACATCCTCAACTGCATTCCCATACACGATGCATTTTGACGATTGAGCCAAGTTTCCTTTTTTCCTCCATTCATTAGTTACAAACCTATCATTCAATAATTTCCACACCATATGAATGTAATTATGTGTGCTCTTCCACTGCCACAACTTCTTGAAACTCAATTGCACTTTATAGGCTCTACTCATTATGAACCCACCATCCTTCATATTGCGCCACATCACTTGGTCTTTAATTCTTGGATTTGGTCTTAGGAGTGTGCGCGGATAACATTGCACACTAAGTCCTAAACAAGCCCCCAATCCTGCAACTGCACCCTCCTGCGACAGGAAGAGAATGGTGCATTTGACCTGAAACAACTTAGGTCTTTTAACTAATTAACTCATCTAAGAAGAGTCTTCATAAATTAACTCATCTAAGAAGAGTCTTTACAAATAACGTTTAGAATGTTTAATAATGCAAATGTAGTCTCTGTTGCGTCTCTCATGGACTCATTCTCAAGTGGATCCCAAGTGTCTAGATCACTAGGAAGTCGTGGCTGTGTAATCTATTATTTGCTTTACGTGTCTCTCTTTGTTTAGTTTCCTTGCTACTTGTAACTTTCTAACGACTTCTTGGTTTGTCATACAGAGTAACACAGATCACGCGTGGTCTCTGATCGTCTCTCTTCAGCTCCGTATTCATCACCGACTTTTTTCGCTAGGTAATCCCCTAACGCTGAGTTTCTCGATATATGTATGCATGTCAATTATTTTTTGTTAGTGGAGAGATTAGGAACTGGTTTTGATGTGTTTATAATGAGTTTTATGCATGTGTAATGTTGTTTGTTAGTGGAGAGCAGAGCTCATTAGGCATTGGTTTTGTGTGCTGATAACATGATTCTTTATGCATGTGTAATGTTGTTTGTTAGTGGAGAGCAAAGCTCATTAGGCATTGGTTTTATATACTGATAACGTTGTCTCTCGATCGTGTTCATAACTATGAATATCATATACAATACGTATGGTATGTATATTTATCATTTCGTGAAAGTTTTCTGTATGTAACAGGTCGTTCGTAAATTAGGGAAATGTCCAGTTTACAGGGGAGACTCTGCCAAAATTTTGACAGGCTCCCTTTCTTAGGAAACTTAAAAAATGAAACTCATGATTTAATAATGTAGAGTTTAGTCGTGTGTGTACCCATTAGATTCCCGTTCAAGTTTCAAAACAACCGGCTAATGTACCGTGTTGTGTTGGATCTTGAATTGTCCCAGTTGGACAGTTTGGTATGAATTTGTAACCAGTAGGGCGTAACCCATCAATGTTGTATATAGTCTATCTAAAGACGTTGAATGTTCATATGAAATTTCGGTTATGGTGTTTTGTATTGTCCCCAGGGTGCATGTCTGCGTGTGGTGTTTCATACCATACGTATCTCTGTGTACTCGGGGACTAATGCGAAATGCTGCCGAAATTTCAAATGAACATCAACGACACAAGATAGACGACATACAACATCGATGGGTTACAGATGGTTGCATATTCATCCCGAATGGGATAGGGCCACACCTATTTACAACATCAAAGAGATAGAGAGTGATTCACAACCGTTAGTGAAATAAAATTACAATAATTTAAAGTAACAGAAAATCGTGCTTGTTAGATATTGTAAATGGAGGTACCGGCAAATCGGCGATGGATGTACAACCGACTAGATGGCAATCGGCGAGTGACTGAGGAGTTTATGATGGGGCTATTGGAGTTCATTCCGTTCGCTACGGCAAACACGCCTGGATTTGAAGTTACTCAGAAGATCCGTTGTCCGTGCTCAAGGTGCAAATGCATGAGTTTTGAATACGCGGATGATGCCATGTGCCACCTAACTGAGAAGGGGTTCATGGAAACATACCACTGTTGGTACAACCATGGTGAGCAGTTACCGCGTAGACCATCAGACGTAACCGTGCAACAGTCTTACTACGAGGTTGGAGGAAACAGGGATACGTACAACAACATAGAACAAATGGTGATGGATCATGTTGGACCCTCCACCGGGCGTATGCTGGAACATAATGACGAAGGAGGTCATGGGGACTCTGGCAATGTAGAGGAGGATCCTAATCCGGAGGTGAAGAGATTTTATGATTTGTTGGCGGCGGCTCAGACTCCATTGTGGGACGGGTGCAACAGTCACACTGAGTTATCCGCCTCCCTAGCTGCTTTAAGCATAAAGGCAGATTATAATCTTTCTGGAGGTTGTTTTGATAGGATGGTCAGTCTGATGGATTCCACCATGCCTAGTAATCACAGAATGCCAGCAAACCTGTACCGTGCTAAGAAACAAGTGGCAAACTTGGGGCTGGGTTGTGTGAAGACAGAGTGTTGTGTTGGTGGATGTATGCTGTTCAGAAATGAGTTTGCAGACGAGAGTGTCACAAAATGTCTACATTGTAATGAGGAACGCTACAAGACCGTTAAAAGGAGAGGGAAGGTAACCCGGACGGCCAGGAAGAAAATGTGGTACTTCCCTATAACACAGCGTCTTCAACGCCTGTATGCGTCATTGTCCACGGCAAAACACATGCGTTGGCATGCTCTGAACCGAACACAAGAGGGGTTTCTTTGCCATCCTTCCGACGGGAAAGCATGGAAGTGTTTGGATGAGCTATATCTGGACTTTTCTGGCGAGCCGCGAAATGTAAGACTTGGATTATGTACTGATGGGTTTAACCCTTTCGGTCAATACGGAAGGGCTTACTCTTGTTGGCCAGTCATCCTGACCCCATACAATCTACCGCCTGATATGTGTATGAAGAGGGAGGTCATGTTTCTATCTATACTGGTTCCAGGACCCAAAAATCCAAAGGCGAACATAGACGTGTTTTTGCAACCGTTGGTTGAAGAGTTATCACAGTTATGGGATGTTGGGGTAATGACATACGATGCGTCTTTGAAGAACAACTTTATGATGCGTGCTGTTTTGATGTGGACTATTAACGACTTCCCGGCCTATGGTATGCTTTCTGGATGGTCCACGTCTGGGAAGCTTGCTTGCCCTGTATGCATGGAACATACCGGGGGGGAATCACTCCCTGTTAGTGGCAAGACAAGTTTCTTTGACTGTCATAGAAAGTTTCTACCGTTGGATCACCCGTTTAGGAGGAACAGAACCGCTTTTAAGAAGAACAAGGTTGTTAATGAACCTCCACCCCGTAGGTTATCTGGTGCACGGGTTTGGCAGAGGGTCGAAGAGTATCCTTACATCTGGGACAAGAGTGTTAAGGAGTTTGCGGGTTACGGTAAGGAACACCACTGGGTGAAGCAGAGTGTGTTGTGGGATTTGCCATATTGGAAAGACTTGTTGTTAAGGCACAACATTGATGTCATGCACACTGAACGTAATGTTTTCATGAATATTTTTGACACTGTTATGGACATCAAAGGGAGAACAAAGGACAACGAGAAGAGTCGTCTAGACCTTCCGATTTGGTGTTCTAGGAAGGAGTTGGAGTTGAGGGATGCGGGACGTGGAAGAATGTTTAAACCCCATGCAAAGTATGCTTTAACTAGACCACAACAGATTGCTGTGTGTATTTGGATGAATGGGTTGACCCTGCCTGACGGATTCGCTTCTAACTTGAGTAGATGTGTCGACGTGAAGGAGGGGAGGGTGTTTGGCATGAAAAGTCATGATTGCCATGTGTTTATGCAACAACTACTCCCGTACGCGTTTCATGCCTTACCGAAGCCTATTTGGAAACCGTTAGTGGAGTTGAGTCACTTCTTTAAGGAGTTGACGGCTACTTCGTTGAGTGTGGAGAAACTTGTGAAGATGGAAGAAACTATCCCGGTATTGATTTGTAAGTTGGAGCAGATTTTCCCACCAAGTTTTTTTGACTCCATGGAGCATTTGCCTATCCATCTACCGTACGAGGCCTTGGTTGGTGGCCCAGTGCAGTATCGTTGGATGTATCCATTCGAAAGGTGAATGCTTGGTGAACTCTTTAATTTACTTGCAAATCGTGCTTATAATAGTATTTTCTAACTTAACACCATCTTGTTAATGATGTTGAAGATTCTTACGCTCTTTAAAAGATAAAGTGTCGAACAAAGCCTGCGTTGAAGCTTCAATTTGTGAGGCATACTTAGTCGAAGAAATGACAACCTTTGCTTCTTTCTATTTTCCGACGGAGATAGAAACTAGAATGAGTAGAATTCCCCGCAATCTTGGGGTAGCCAGCCGCACAGGGTTTGATGCACAAACGTCGATTTTCAACTATCCTGGTCACCCGGGGGGCAGGCTCACAAAATGTTACATTGATGAGAAAGATCGAAAGGCGGCTCACTTGTACATTCTTCTCAATTGCCCAGAAGTGGAACCCTTTATTGAGTAAGTCATAGAAGTTATATTATACATTCTTAACATAGCTTTTATATTAAACTTATTTGTTTCTTTCAATAGCTTATACACAGATATGCTAAAACTTGAGCAAAATGATTTAACTGATGACCAAATTCATAGTGAGGTGTCATCCAAGTTTGTTGGTTGGTTCGCGCAACATGTAAGACCCGTATACCAAGTGTTTTTAAGCCTATTTGCTTCTAACTCCTGTCAATATGGTAACAATGACCTATTTCTTATGTTGTACATAGATACAAGACCCTAACAACCATATTGAAGATTCTTTACTCCAAGCCCTTTCTCGGGGGCCGGTGAAGACTGTTAAAAAATGGCCTATTTACTATGTAAATGGCTACAAGTTTAATATTCTTCAATGGAGTGAAGGGATGCGCACCCATAACTACGGGGTTTGTGTTAAAGGCATCACCGGTCAGTTGGAAGAAGACTTTTATGGAGTGCTGACGGAGATTGTTGAAGTTTCATTCTCTGGACGACTAAGAAGAGATATTGTTCTATTCAAATGTGATTGGTTCGACAACACAATCGGTGTTGGAACAAAGGTTGATAACAACTACGGCTTAGTTGAGGTCAAGAAGAATGGTAGATATAAAGGGTTTGATCCCTTCATTTTTGCCCAACAAGCTGAGCAGGTTTATTACACTGACTTCCCGGGAGGACATCGGGACTGGTATGCAGTAATTAAGGCCAAGGCCCGAAGTCAGATCACTGACAATGTCTCCGAGGAGGTCGATGACGCTTATCAGCTTGCACCACACGAGCTCACCGATGTCAATTTGTTGTTCAACATTGATCCAGTCATAATGGATGAGACACTCGCCACTACGGGGGGTGAACACATTGACAAAGACCTTGTCTCTCGATCAAAACGGTCTAGGGCTGATTTGGATACTGATGAACTTATTCAAACAGATAACCACAGTGACACTGAAACTGAGGGGGAATTTGAAACTGAAACAGACACAGAGTATGTAGTTGTTAAACATATATACATAGGTTTATATATATCCTGAGACTAACCTTTCTTTTCATGATTTTATCCACAGATGACGGGACGTCGACTGCCCTTCAGTAGGGGTGGTGGGTCCAGGACCCCGGCTTCCCGTCTGGGGATGCAAACCCCAGGGCAGAAGACCACTCCATCACCACCACAGCGGACCACTCCATCACCACTACAGCAGACCACTCCATCACCACCACCACAGCAGACCACTCCATCACCACTCCAGCAGACCACTCCATCACCACCACCACAGCAGACCACCCCATCACCCCCACAGCTGACCACCCCAGAGCAGACTCCTGGAGTTGGTGGCTTGGAGGACCATGGCCATCAGGCGACCCCACCTCCGGCATCCCCTCTGCCCATGTTGGTACCCGTGCCGGCCGGAGACGAGTAAGTGACTAAATTTCATATACTTTTATGTTATTTGTATGATACTTTATATTAGGGTTTAGTGGAAAGACTTGTTGGTTTATTGGATGTTACTTTAATTAGTACTTGTATAGATTGAATTGTACTGGGCACTCTTCTGTTTGTAACAGGGTAACTATTTAAACTTGGAAATGTTACATTTACAGGGGAGACTCTGCCGAAATTTTGGGGGTCTCCCTAGATTGTGTGTTGTTTTACTCCTAACATAATTGTTGTCATTACAGCTTTGTTGATAGTAGTCGCACTACCAAAGCGATTACTAAGGTTTTGAAGGCCCAGTGGGATGGTCCATATATATCTTGGACAGATGCTGGGAAGGTTGTGCAAGATAGGTGGTTTGACACCTTCTCGGTAAGTTCCTAGCTCATTTATTGTGACTTGATTTGTAAAATAGACCTGTTATTAATTTTGATTTCTCAATTCATTTTACAGCGTGATTACCAGTGGGCGGAGGGTATGATTGATGAGATTAGGAAGGTCTTTGCCACAAAGACCTCCAAAATCATCAAGAGTACCCTTTGGAAGGTGAGGGACAAGGGTGAGCGCCCTCGTTGGATCCCGGAGGACCATTGGGACGGGATGGTCCAGAAGTGGGGCGGGGTCCCATTCCAGCAGGCGAGTGCTCGGAATAGGGCCAACAGAGCCGCCGATGCTGCAGCCTCGGTTTACACTGGGGGTAGCATTTCAACCCTCGAGCACAAGAAAAGATTTGTAAGTATATTTATGTTAAACATTTCTATTATCATTCGTCTTACATGTTTACAAATAATAATCTCAATGTTTTTTGTCCACCACAGGAGCAGAGGGAGCACCGGGAGCCTTCTTTGTTTGAGGTCATGCAAATGACCAAGAAGAACAAAGCCGGTGTATGGGTAAACCAGAAGACTACGGAGCTAGCGGTATTTACTTTTAACTGACATATGCTTATAATTTACAAATCAACTTACTAATCCTATCGTTGTTTTTGAATTTACAGGAGGCGTATCAGGCCAGGAGGGCCGAGAAGGAGGCGGACCTGGTGGCTTCCACTCCTGAAGGGGAGGTTCCTCCCACCCTATCTTGTTCTGACGACAACGCCATCTATATGGAGGCTGTTGGCGGTGTGAACAAGAAAGGGAGGGTGTTTGGATTGGGTGGCGTCGGCACGCAGCTGGCGAAAAAGGGGAAGACCCCTTCCTCTTCGTCTTCCTCTGGTCTTCCGACTGAGGTCGTTCAGGTAATTCAAAACCTGAACGATGAGCTACAGGAGGAGCGACGTCAGAGGCAGTTGCTGTTGGAGCGGCACGAGGCGGACCGACAGAAGGCCGAGGCGGACCGACAGCGGGCCGAGGAGCAGCATGCCGAGACTCGTCGGCAACTTGCTCAGCAGCAGGAGCTACTGATGCAGTTGATGGCGAGGCTACCTCCCCCCACTTCCCAGGCGCCCCCACCACCACCCCAGGATCCCCCACCACCTTGATTGTAGTTCTTTTATTTATACACATTGTATATTTGATTTTTAGTTATGTTATATTTTCATTCAGTATTTAGTTTGTCATTCTTTATTTATTATGTCAATATTTAATGGTAATTACATTCAAATCACAAAGCCTTTCTACCTATCATTAATAATTCAACCTATTTCATAAATTAATTTAATCTATTATTTTGTTTTTAATAATAATTCATTACTTCAAAAAAATTATTTTAATTTAATTATAAAATTTTATCAGCCAATACAAAATACAAAATATTAAGATATTTTTAAAGCTAAATTAACAAAACCAGTCAATATTGGATCAATTTTAAAAAAATTTAAAAATTCTCGTTAGCGACGGTACCAGTCCGTCGCTGACTTATTAACACTAGCGACGGACGTTGTGGTCGCTACCTGACAACCACTAGCGACGGGAAGCCTTGGTCGCTACATCGCAACCACTAGCGACGGACGTTGTGGTCGCTACATCGCAACCACTAGCGACGGAAAGGTGTGGTCGCGACCTGACAACCACTAGCGACGGAATGTATTGGTCGCTGTATCACTACCTCTAGCGACGGCACGGGGTGGTCGCTGGTGTCTATTAGTAGCGACGGGGTCCCGAGGTCGCTGTATGGCAACACTTAGCGACGGCAGCAGTTATTGTGGCAGGGACGATTTTAGCGACGGCCTTACGCCGTCAATAAGTTAGCGACGGCATGTATGTGGTCGCTGATGTGTTTTCGACGAGGGTTTTAGCGACGCCCACTTTCCCGTCTGTGACGCCGTCGCTAATTGTTTTAGCGACGGGAATTCCATTGATTAGCGACCAATTCTGTCCGTCGCTAACAGTTGTTTTTTTAGTGGTGTAAAAATAATAATATAATAATTATAAAATTATATGTTTTAACTTATTTAAAGTTTTATAAAGTTGTATTTATATAATTTGATTCAAAATTAGGTGTATTCAACTTGTTTATGTTGATAGATTCGTTTATAACAAATAAGCCCACTAGCCTATTTAGATTGGTAGGCTTTCTATCTTTTTGTAAGTCTTATTATAAACAGGTCATACCTTAAAACGGTCAGATCAGGCCTAAAAAATAAGCTTTTAGTAGGCTATCAAGCCATGCCAATTAAAAGTAGGCAAGACTCAAGCCTTTTAAAACCTGACCTAGCCTAACTTATTTACATCCTTAAAAACAAGAAAGAAAAATAAAATTAAGTATTACATATATAAATAAATATACAAAACTAATAAATTAAATTAGTTATATAAGTTTGATTAAATTAATTATCTTATTCATCTTGTTTCACTTCCTCATAGGCATGATATCCATCAACATCAACATCATTATCATCACCACTTTTATCTTCTGGATTGTTTTGGGATTTAACCCCAATCTCTTCATCAACAATAGGATTAGATTGCATAGGTAAAAACTCCTTCATTTTTGGTAACTAAATAACTAGACTAATCCTATGATAATCATTTGCATATCTCAACAATAATTCTGGCTCTGTTAATGGTCTCACCAGTGATGTTCTAGATGCTTGATAAAGAAGATTGTCATCATTTGTATCAATTTTTACATGGCCTCTAAACCTAGTTGTTATGGTCACATGCCATCCATGCTTATTTTCTCAAAAGGAAGATATGATATATACTTGACATGAATTTTGTGCTAAAATGAATGGACCATAGTGCCCATAACATCTAGTAGATTTATTTCGATTATGTTACATTATGGATTGACAATTGTCCCTCTAAATGATGAGTCATACCATTCATAGTAGAATAAAGGAATCCTTCTAGGGAACCTTTGATACTCCAACTATATCCTCTGAACATTACTATAATACACATCCTCTCTCAAGTCTGTTACGTCTTTGACATAAACACCCTAGTTAGCAATTTTTCCAATATTGCTCCAATTTTAGGTGTGAAACTTATATCGATTAACCAAATAAGTATGCTAGCTAACATATTGTCTACCCTAATCCATAGATAGGGGTGGAAATGGGTCAGGCCATTCGTCGGGGACCCGTGGCCTGACCTGTTTAAAGCCTATATAGGTCAGGCTTATTGGGCTAAAATGCTAGGCCTAGGCTTTTAAAAAGGCCATTTTAAGTAAACAGGTTAGGCCATAGGCTTTCTAAAAAGCCTTTAAAACCAACAGGCTGACCCATCTAATTGGCCTAACTACTAATTATTTATATATATTTATTACATAAAAATAATATATATATATATACATATTACATATTTTTATAATATAAATTATTATTACAATCATAATAATTTTTTATAATATAAACTTTTATTTTATAATTGTTTGGATCAATTGTGGTGATTATTTTGGATTTAATTACCTTTGCTTTGTATGAGAAGTTGTATTTGTCTTGCTGAATTTAAAATCAAGTACATTTGGCTCATTTATATTGATAGACCCGTTTATTATGATAAGTCTATTTACAGTGATAGAACCGTCAGCCTATGTAGTTTGATAGGCTATTTAGGTGGTTGTTGGTCTTTTGAAAGCCTAATTGTAAACATACCATTTAAATAGGCTTTTAAATGGGCCAGACCTTTAAACTGGCTAGGGCAGACCTTAAAAAAAGCCTATGATAGGCTAATAGGTCAAACTCGGGCATTGAAATTGAAAGTAAGGCTCGGGTCATTCAAAGCCTAGTCTAGCCTGACCCATTTCCATCCCTACCCATAGATAACGATATGAATTGTTCATTTTTCACACTATTAGAGGGATCCATTGTAACACCCTCTGTTACACCTTAATAAAATATATAAAAATTCATAATTTTTTTTTACTAAAGATATGATTGTTAAAAAGAAACTATCGGAATAAATTATATACATTATTTCTGAAATACCTCAATATTATTAAAACTTTATAAAGTATTTGTACATTCATCCGAAGAAAATAAACATTAAACATTATAAGAAAGAGAGGAAACTCCATGACCCAGAAGCAGTTACTTATTAACATTATTTATTCATTGGACCACGATATTCATACCGAGCTCCCTTTCTAGAACGTGCTATATTTACTGCCGATATTCTTTGATCCTTCCCTCTGAACCATCAATTTAAAACATGTGAAACAAAAATACGGAGAAAGGAGTGAGAAACAGAATATAATATTCTCGATTAAGACATAAGCAACAAAGGGTTTTCACAAACTAATACATAATAATATCAATCACAATCACATACACAATCAATTATGAATGCATGAATGTTATGCAATATCTTCATCATAACTTACTTATATATGTGGGCCCTTAAATTTTAATTTGCACTGGGCCAACCAGGAGTTTACACTGTTCCATAAGTTCGGATAATAATAATATGAATAGCTCAACTGGCATGGAAACACTTAGAGACTAGTCAGATTGAAAAAGTTTTTATTGTGAAAGTACCCGACACTAGGGAGCTACCCCAGGTCCCCTGAAGCACCCTTTCATACCCTCTCATCCCAAGGCTCGTAATTAAGCCTCCTCTAATGTATCCTCGGTTTCTATAATCCGTTCCCAGACAATATCATTTTATTTCACTTTAATGATTCATGATGCATGAACTACTCGCGTATTGAGTTGGTTAAGGCTTTTAGAAACTCAATTATTAAATCCCTTAAATGTTTACAATATCATTTCAATAAACTGTACATTTTCTCAATTCTCTAAATTTCTGTCCCACAGAAATAAATTTGGTACAGTTTTTTTTTGAATCTCACTGAAATTTGAGTTTTTAAGCCTTAAATATCTAAAAACTTTCTCATATAAAACTTTACATAATCTTTCTCAAATTAAATCCTAACAAAATCAAATTTAGAAATATCAATTATTTCCAAATATCTTTAGTTATTAAGTTGGAATAAAATAATTTTCTTTTTAAAAATTTTATTTTATTAAAAGAGAATAATCTTTAAATCATTAACCGTAAATACTTAAAGTTACAAAATTTTTTCTTTAATTCAAAATTTAATTATCTCAATTAATTTTCATAAAATGTCTACTTTCTAAAATAAATACTAATTTTTTTATTCTAAATATAAAAATAATTTCTAAGAAGAAATAAAAGATAATAAAAATTTAAAGAGTAAGGTAAGAAATTCTTACTCAATTTTAGCTTTCCGTCATGCTCGCTATATGTTCAAACTCCACATTACAAAATCATCAATCCAAATCAAGCATTATCAATTATAACTAAATATCATCAATCAATCAATCAATCATAATCAAATCAATTAAATATCATTAATACATATCATAATGCAAAATTTAATGATTATTAATATAGTCAATGTGAGTCTTTTTGGTCAATTCCTCGCATAGGTATATGTAAGTTCATATAATCCAGTCCTTGCATAGGTATAGTTCAGTCCATATGGGTCATAGTAGTCCAAGTCCTTGCATAGGTATAGTCCAGTTTATATAGGTTATAAAATTCCAAGTCCTTGCATAGGTAGGTTAGAGTTAGTTAAATCAGATATTTAATTTAAAATTTATTAAAAATTTTAAGTTAAAAGTTAATATTTTAAAATATTAATATTATTAAATTTAAAAGGAGTAGGGGACTCCTCCCATTATTCTTATGTCTTTTCATATTATACTCTTATCTCACTCCCCCTTACCTTGAATTGTTACCCAAAAGAGATTTGCTTTGCGCCTCCAATTTCTAAAAATATTAATACCAATCTATTTCAGTATAAGCTTAAGATAAAAATTAAGATTGCTATCAGAATGATAAATAGTAAATGTGTATAGTAATAATAAATAGTAACGGTAAATGGTAAGTCATCAATAGTAATGGTAAATAATAATTTTTTTGAATAGTAATAGTAAATAGTAAATCGTGAATAGTAATTTTTTGAATAGTAGTGGTAAATGGTAAATCATTAACAATAACAGTAAATAGTAAATTTTGAATAGTAATGGTAAATAGTAAATTTTGAATAGTAATGGTAAATAGTAAATTTTAAATAGTAATGGTAAATAGTAAATTTTGAATAATAACAACAACTAATAAATTTTGAATAATAACGGTAAATGATAAATTTGAATAATAACAGTAAATGGTAAATTGTGAATAGTGATAATAAATAGTAAATTTTGAATAGTAACTGTAAATAGTAAAAATAAAACAGTGGTAATTTATTTTTACTATAGTAACTTATTCATAATAGTACTAGTATATTAATGGTTTAAGAGTGCCAAAAAAATAAACTAAAATTATAAAAAGAATATAGAAGAAAGTTATTACCTTACACCTCCGGCAGAACTTCTTTTTACCAAAAGAATTTACTCTCCACTAATTTCTTACGCACTATCTCTCTAGATTCTCTCTCTAATTTTTGGTGTGAAAATGTTGTAAATGAGCCATCTATTTATAGGAAGAAAATTTTACTATTTAAGATTATTTAATTATTTATTTTACTATTCATGATGTAAGCGATGATGTAAGCTATGATGTAAGCGATGATGTCGGCAGTGGCATTTTGGTTATTAGATGAAAGGTTAAGGGTATTTTTGTCATTCTCAAAAAAAATAAAAAAAATAAAAAATTATAAAAATTATAAATTATATAACAATCAAAAAGTTCTAAAGAACTATAATCAAATTCCTTTGAAATTTTATTTTAAATAAGAAATAACGAAATTAGGGGTGTTACATCCATAACCTATACACCACATATAAATTCAACGGTGAAACTCAATTAAACTTGATGCATAATTAATCAATGATAATTAATGAACTTAAAAGGACTTTACATATTGGTTGAACCAAATTGCAAAGTTATCATGTATGATCGGTGACATCGGATTGCCAACGATTCCATACTATTGCATGAAGATGCTAGCATAGGGAAAATAATTGTTGTTAACAATGAATTTACCATGTTAATTTCAACCCTTTTAAGAAATTTATTTTTCTATCTATTTTTCACATCAATTCAATCATACATTCATATACGATTTATTTTCTACATTAATATATTTAACCACTTATAATCTAAAAAAATTACAATTATTAACATTAAATTTAATTTCAACTCACAACATAGTATTTTTTCAAAAAAAATTAGACAACATAACCTCTAATATGAATATCCAAAAAAAATTAATATCAATAAACAACCACCAACAATTTAAAGAGACTAATAATTTTCCTAAAACTACCAGCCAAACATGCAATGATCATCTACCATAATGTTTTAACAAATTTCAGAGGTTATGTTGTCCAATTTGAGTTATACATTCTTAATCAGCACAATATACATAAACTAAAGAGAGTAAAATGCAACTAACCTCTCGTCAAAATACAAAATTAGAATGGTTAAAAATGCTCTATTTTTCATCACGAACACTGATACCTTGGTATCTTGAAATGAAGCACTAAGCATGGTGATTTGGTGATGGAAATATAGGAGAGAAAAAAGGGATTATTGTTAAGGGTTTAGAAGAAGAGAGGGAGAAATGAGGGAAAGGAGCATTGTTTCCTGGTTTCATATGTTTTGGGTGTGAGATATTACGCTATCCCATTAATCTATCACACCCAATGTACGAACTCACTTTTAGAAAAGATGTGACATAGGGCACGGGTCATTGTTCTATGCTAATACAAATTTGAACTTGACGTGGGACATGGCCTACACTAAATCAATAATGTCTCACCTGGCGTGAGAAAGTGTTTCTCACCAGGCTCCCAGGCTAAATTTGCTTTTTCTTATAGTGTAATATAACATTGAATTCTTTATGTTAGATTACTGAATTTCTAAAGGATGAGAATGCCACTGTCTTCATTAGATCATGAAAGGAGATGGTAATAGTGTAAAAAAATGTTGAAGAGAATGAGGAAGAAAAGTGAGAGGGTGGTACTCTTAAGAGAATGAAAAAGAAAAGAAGGTTAACTATAGGATGAGAAGAAGATGATGAAAAAGTTATTAAAGTTAAGGAAAAATGAAAATTTTAATTACAAACAATTTTTTTTAAAAAAATAAAGAACTAAATTGACAAGAAAAACAATAAAGGATCAAATTAGAAATTAACAAAAATGTAAGAGACCAAAAATATACTTTTACCTTTATTTTTATATACGGTTTTAAATTTGAATTTGAGATGTCATTTTATTAATTAAATCAAATATTTTATTTATCATGAGATTTTGTTCAACTTAAGTCTAAATAGATTTTTTTAATAGACCAAAATTAGTAATTAATTTATTAGTTTCACCTGTAAAGAAGAGTCAAACCTATCACTTTCTTCATATCACTAGTGGAAAAAAGGCATTTTACACCGGCCCCTTTCGGCTTTTTACACCGGTTGTAGGACCGGTGTAGATGGAGCTGGTGAGAAAAATATAGACTTTTTACACCGGTTTCTGGACCGCTGAGAAAAATGATTTTTACACTGGTCCTTTGCACTACGACCGGTGTAAAAGACTACATTTCTCACCGGTCCTTTTCTTAACAACTGGTGTAAATAGGATATCTTACACCGGTCCTCTTTAAAACGCCCGGTATAAAATATAATACTTACACCGGTCCTTTTCTTTACAACCGGTGTAAATATTAAATTTCTCACCGGTCCTTTTGAAACGCCCGGTACAAAAAATAGCCTTTTAACACCGGTTGGTTAGTATGACCGGTGTAAAAAGTTCTTTTTTTTTTACTTTTTTCACTTTAATAATTCAATCTTGGCCAATGCCAATTCAGCTTCAATTTTTAGAAAGTATTATCAACTTCAATTTTCAAAATCATGAGTGGAAAACTCAGCTAAAGCATGGTATTTTGCTAAAGGAAAACAAAAATTCCCTTCTTGCCCAGGAAAACAAAACTCAGCTAAAAGAGACATTAAACATTTGATCATGCTCAACACAATGTTTACTCTAATTCCTTTCCCTTAAACTTGTTCATTACAACTAGAAAAGGACTGTGCACATACAATCAGGCATAAAAAATAGAACATACAAAACAAAAAATAGAACATGAGCTGACAAAGTTTTTGCAATGACCAAGAACTTAAAGAGCTTCAGGTTTGCATCAGGGGCAATCTCATCTTCACTATCATTCTGCTGACAGAACACCAGAAAACTTAATATAGTTAGTTTAAAAAAATTATAAGAACCACAAATTAACAATTCAAGTTAATTTTTACAAACAAAAAAAAACTTGGCCACCGCCTCATAAACTCTAAGAAACAAAATAATTTTTCATATGAGACCTTGTAGACTAATTTAGAAGATTACTCCAAGAAACGCGCTATGTTTTAGAACAAAAGGTGATGGATGATTAGCGGTTTTGTGTATCTTAGTTGGTCTAGTTCCTCTTGAAATTTCTAACTTATAGATTGTCTAATTATCCTGGGTTTTTTGTCTCAGAAGCTTGAAAATCATAATGTTAAATCATATTAGAATTTTGAGATTGGATTACATGTCATGCGCATGCTGGTAAATGGAGTTTGGCACTTAATTAGTGGATTATCCAAGCACTGTTATGACTACTTCTTAACAATAAATGACATACTTCAAAATTCAATCAACTCAACAAGCATATCTTTGACTACTTAATTTGTTGCAAGTATTCTATGCATGATGTAACTAGTACATCATACATGCATCAAGTAAACACTAATAGCAAGAAAGTAGAATCTAGGAACTGCAGCTAAGTATAAAAAGCATTACATAGTAAGACTTAATATAGTATGTACAAAACCATTTAAAAGAAAAATAAACGATTCTGTGGTAAGGTACATGTTATGTTAATATGAAATTACCGACCTTGTTGAGTTGAACTTGAAGAGCCTAACAAAGACAAACGCTTGCATGTTACACAATCCAAGCCGAAGAGTAGAACTGAAGCCATTAGAATATAGCATATTCTTCTTGTCTTCATGGTTGTGGAAATCCTGAAACATATATTAACATCAAAAATGACCAACTTTATGCCAAAGTGTTGGTGAGAGAAATGAACCACACATAAAAGCATTTGGGCATCATTGTCGACTTTTGTTTTTGTTAAAAATAATAAGCAAGTACAATAAAAAAATTATTTATCTCTGAAATCAACAAAGTTAATATTTGATATGAATATTAAATATCATAATCTAAATTTAACTCTGTTTCTCTCACTTCATTTCTCCTCCATCTTATCGGTATTCAAATGGGTAAATTTTCTCTTTCCAAAAATCATAAAATTAATAATAACTGCAGCAGCTGGTGCACCACCAGGTTCAGATTTGTTATTGGTTAGAAAGTAACTTGAATACCATAATCAATAACCAACAAAACCCAACCCAGTCCAGTTGGTAAATAATTTAGTTTTTTAAACTTGTTATATTCAAATCCTGCTGTTGAAAATTTTCTGAACATATTTTGGGTGTCAAAGTATCATTCATTGAACTGAAAAGTATCAACATATTTGTCAAAAGCCTTTAAAATTACCTTTTCACACCTGCAGTGACCTTTTTGAAAAAAATGTAAAGGAAAAACTTATCAACCCATATTCAATTCAGAATGGTACATCTCTCCAACTTTCATTTACCATACAAATTCAAACCAAATAATATAAATTAGAAAACTTAAGAAAGCTAGGTAATTATCATACACTGTTCAAAAAATGCAAGTGCTTAAGCCAATGAAAAAAGATGATTTCATATTCTCCTGGTGCCTTGATCACACAAGCAGTTTTTACTATAATTAAGTGAAATTTCATGTAGAATCCAACAATAGAGACTTGAAAGGGTGAAAACAAATCATATAGTCGTTCAAAAAAAAACTTAATAGACCCTACAAATGTTCTGTCCCAGAGAAAGTCTACTAAGCGTCTTAATTCATTGATTTTCACTTTACTTGGTGTGTATATATATATATATATATATATATATATATATATATAAAAGTAAAAGATAAATCTCCTAATTTAAGGAAAGTAGATATCTAAATTACAATAAAATAGATCCTATTCTAAAATAACTATTTGGTGATTTGCTTCAAATTATGAATAAGATATGTTAAACAAGCGTAAGCAGACCAACTTTCTAACCAATTCAAAAAAGACTGTAGATAGAGACACAATAAAAGGGAAGAAAAGCTCACCAGATCATATGCTTGTCGTGCCAATAAAACCTTCTCAGTACATAGACTCAATACATTATCTTGAAATACCTCAATTTCTTTTCGTAGCTTCTCAATAGCATCATCATCATCATCATTTGCATAATTGTTATTATAATTATGATTACCCTTCTTTGAGTGATGAGAACCCTATACAGTACTTTGTCTGCTACCTGGTCTGATTTATCAAAGCTTCCATCACAATCAGAGAAAAAAATGAATAAATTACAATGATGTAAACACACTACATTAAACATCATAAACAGAAACATGTGTGTGTTAGTTAAAGCATTTACATTGGGATCGTTCATTGAGTTCTCGAACGATGTTGAGAAGCCTCTGAAGCTCAGCGGGCAATGTGCTGGCATATATAGGAATGGAAATTTCGATAACGAAATCGAAAAGGAATTTGCAGAAAATAGAGGGGAAATAGAGAAAAACAAAGGATCTTACACTCCAGATAGTCGTCAATGTAGACTCCAGTGCGTGCAATCACCATTTTGGTGGAAGATTATCGAAATCAGAGAGGGGTCAGGGTTTGCGATTCAAAGCCCTAGAACTGGTTCAGACACGAGGGAGATCCAAAGCATCAGAATGTTATTGTATGAAAAGACTAGTGCCTAAATAGATCTCGTTAAAGGAACACTACCGATCTTGCGACCCAAACGACAGAAGATCAAGGAAGACGAGGGAGAAGAGAAGCGGCCGAGAAAAATGGGGGAGACGAGGGAGAATAGGGTTTCAAGAGAGAAGAGGATTTGATGAATAGAGATGCTTGAGTTGAAAAGTTTTTTTAATTTTCCTTTGTTTTGTACCGGTCCTATAGTATGACTGGTATAAAATTTTCATTTTTCACCGGCCTAAAATCACACCCGGTATAAATAGTAATTTTCTCACCGGTCCAACATTCAGACCGGTGTAAAGTTACTATTTATTTACAAAATTACCACGTATCATTTTTTACACCGGTCACATTACAACCGGTGTAAAATGCCCGGTGAGAAATGTCATTTTTCCAATCCTTTATGGATCTTTATTATAATACAAAATGTTAATGGACAATGATTATAATATGATATTTTACAATAAAGAATTCAAGTTTTATATATTTTAGATTATATATTTTTTAACAAAATTATACAAAAAGAAATACATAAAATAAAATGGATGATCGATATATATAAAGCAATCAAATATTATATGAAATCCGGCCTCTCTCTAAGTGAACTTGAACGAATAAACTTATAAATTAATTCTTAAGATTATATGGATAATACCATATAATATCTAAATTTTAAAATCATTTGTTAGTCCTTATATAATTTTATAAAATGAATAATGTTTATTACAATCTTCTTTTATGTTATTTTTTATTGTTATTTTGTAATAAAAAAATAATTATACAAGAGACTAATTAACCAATTCATAACATTTTAGTACCAAATTGAGTTTATATGTTGGTGAATCTATTAGTAATTACATCCAAAAACAGAAAAAGGTCGTATATATTTGGCTTTTGGATAATTAGTTTTGGCATGTACTCGCTGCAGATTTTATACATTTTGCATGCTTCACTTCTATTGGTTCGTTCGCAATGGACTGCTCGCTCGTTACTCTTTAGCCATACATGTTGTTGTCTATGGAGTGTTGTGAGATGATATTGACAAACAGATTCCAAACCATGTTGAATTCAATCGAGGCCCCAGGGACAAACGTACATTTGATTAACATTACCAATACTAGATCATTTAAGTCTTACCTCACTGTCGTGTATGGAAAAACCTGCATAATTATATTCACTTACTTTTCTTTTAGATTTATCGTATATAGTCATTTCTAATTTATTTAGAATTTTTCTTAAATTTATAGATTGATACTTAGACCATTATTGCTATTTATTTGTGTCATTGTAGAATTTATTAATTATCAAATATATGTAGATTATCTTTTGAAAAATAAGGATGGCATATCTTCTATTGCAAATAGGACATATTTACTATATGGTTACTCAAGTGTTACAATACAAAAAGCTTAGGGTGTACTTAGTTCCCAATGGTTTTTGTGAACATTTTAATATCCACTGTGCGATACGGGTAAAATTCTACTCATCCTCAAGAAGAATCAAATGGCCACAAGGTAGGAGCCCGCCATTCCTATGGAAAGACCTTGACATGCTTTCGCGTGGAGAATCAAAAGGCAACAAACAGAAGAACCCGATTCAACTGCACATGTTAGGGTGCAGTGAGATTCCCTAAAGCTCTGAACAAGGAATGCAACGACAAGAGTAGATGAACCAAAATAATCACTAAAGATCACAATAATCTAGGCTGATAAAGGAGAATTCCAATATGGTAGAAAGAAAGTGTAGGGGAAATGAAAGACAAGTTTTCCCAACTAAAGAGAAGAAACCAGATTGGAAAAATTACTAACCAATCCCTAATTTCCATATTTTCCTAAATTTTATTTTAAATTATTTTAATTATTCATACTCATAAAGGATGACAAGTTGTGCAAGAAAAGAATGAAAGCAAAAAATAAAGGAAGAAGATCACCAAAAGATCGATCGAGAATACTAAATCAATAGAGAAAAAAATGATCAGACCCCTGCTTGGTTCAAGCTTTCAGGGTAAAATGCCAAGTCATAAATTTTAGATTCCAACAATGAAGAGTCGTCATTGAAAGTTCTCAAGGAAGAACCTCGCTCGATTCAAGCTTTTAGGGTAAAGTGTCGAGTCATAATGTTTTAGATTACAATATAAAGAATCATCATTGGAGGTTCTTAGGGAAGAACCCCACTTAGTTCCAAATTTCAGGGTAAAGCGTCGAGTCAAGTTAGATCACCTAATTCAGGATCTTAGAGAGGGACTTATTTTTGGAAAAACTGTTGATTGTAAGTGTTTTTAATTACTTATGATTCCTTAATATAATTGTTTGTGTTTATTGGTATAAAATACATGGCATAAATGAATCCATTTAAATCACTTTCCTTATCTACCTTTTTTATAGATGTTTGTACTATTGAGTTCCAGAAAAAAGGATTACCGCATGCCTATATTTTGTTGTTCATGCACCCGTCACATAGACCACAGTCACCGGAGGATATTGACAAATATATTTCTACAGAGATTCCAGATAAACAAGTACATCCAAGACTCTTTGGGGCAATTCAAAAATATATGGTACATGGACCATGTGGTGCATACAATAGAAAGTCTCTATGCATGAAGAATGGTAGATGTTCCAAAAACTTTTGAAAAAGGTATCAAAATCTCACAATCTTGGGTAAAGAGGGGTTTTCTAAGTACAGGAGAAGAGATGATGGACGTATTGTGAAAAAAAAATTGAATTAGACAATAGCTTTATTATTCCTTACAATCCAGTCCTGCTTCTAAGATATTCATGCCACATCAATGTTAAGTGTACATGCCAAACAAGCTCCATTAAATATTTGTTTAAATATGTTCATAAAAGGAGTGATAGAGTCACAACAGTATTGCTTAACGATGATGTGGTAGATGAAATTAAAGCGTTCTATGACTGCAGGTATATCACTCAATGTGAAATGTCTTTTTAGGGACTTCATTTTACTTTTTGTACACCATAATCTAATTTTACTAAACTGAATTGTTGGATAGTTATTGATCCGGTCTCAATACCGGTATCCGACCTGCAAGGCATATTTCAACGTCTTTGTCAAGACATCAACGTGTAACCGGTGTCATCGGTATACATCCGGACTGTAATTCCGTATCAGGCGTTCTCCCTATACCGGTTGTTCAGGATAACACCATGACATCGGATAATACATACGTCACTGTGCTAAAGACAAGGATAATTGCTACAGGGATCGATCAATAATTCCCTACACTACGAGCCAAATTCTGCTCACGGGAATGGTCAACTTGTTCCCTAATCTTAGTCTACATTCTCTGTGCTCAATATAAAATAGCCACTTGACCCAATCATGCTGGTAAGTGCGTAATATAATAATGCTAATGGGAGTTAGTGGTTCCCCACTAACGAGTCCTCGAAAAACGAGCCAATCAGGTATATGAACTCATTTCAATAATGAAGTGAGGGATCTTCAACTGATTCTATGAACAATTACTCTCTGAAATACATTCCTTACTTGGAATATTATCACTGACTTGAGCGTCGGAGAATCATTGCAGGTGACACCACCATTCGCCCACTTCAACGCGTTAGGTCGGTGTGAAGGACCTCCAGGACGCCCAGTCCACTCTCTCCGCTCAAGGACAACGGATACCTACACCGGATACTCATACATCCGGTCTCCTATACGGTATTTACATACTGTTTGTGACTGACTTGAGTCCGGATCTCTAGACCCCGGTTTAGGACAGATCATTGGCACGCCCAGTGGGACTCGATAAAGTTATTCCCATATCTATTGAAAAGAGCAAGTAATCCACAATGGAAGGCGAAGCACATGATTTCGTAGAGAATCAGCCTGAAGACAGAACTAACCCCAACGTCTTCAGGAAACTCAACTTTGATTCTCATGGGGGCAGCTCAAAGAAAATAGTAACAGTCTCTAATCCTGATCCTCGTGATGAGCTGATCAGCCAACTTCAGAGGGAACTCGCTGAATTGCGAAGAGAAAGAAGGCAAAGCGAGGATAAAGAATCATCCCGCACGCGAAACACCCCCCGTACAACTGATGGTGAAAAGTCCACCACTCTCCAATACTCAAAGATCCCTACGTTTGACGAGGGAGAAAAAACTCGTGATTCTGAAGATGAGGCTTCCCGAAGGAAGAGGGAGTCAACGGCAGCACCTCCAGTGTCTTACAAGCTAAAAGTTCCTTTTTCAAGGAGACTTATGAGCATCCACATCCCCAAGCACCTTCAACCTACTCAGCCGCTTTCCATTGGAAAATACAATGGAGAAACTGATCCTACTAAGCACCTTGATACTTACGTATTTGAAGCCATGTACTTGGGGGCTGATGAAGATGTGATGTGCCGAATGTTCCCTCGAACATTATCTGAGGAGGCCCTCGGGTGGTTTAAAGGTTTACCTTCTGGATCCATAGATTCTTGGGCTGAGATGGCAGCTACTTTTGAAACTCACTTTGTCATCTCCAGAGATGTGCCCAGGACGTCTCACACCTTGGCTCAGATTAAGCAAGGTGAAAACGAAGGCTTAAAAGACTTCTTGAAGAGGTTCTACAAGGAAGCATCCCTGGTTCCTAACCTCAAAGAGTCTATTAAGCTGCATATCGTTATTGAGGCGTTGCAGCCAGGATCAGCTTTCGCTCTCTCTTTAGCGAAAAGCCCTCCTGTAACTTTTGAGGAGTTCAGGAAAAAAGCCTCCAAATACGTGAGTATAGAGATGCATTTGGAGGCCATAGCTGCAAAGAAGAAGCCATCGGCACCACCTTCCCAAGCCCAGAAGGGTAAGGAGAAAACGAGGTCAGAGCGCATGGAGAGGCCATTCACCAATCCCAGAGTCAATAACCACTCTCCTCGACCTCGAGAAAGGCATGTTAACTCCTTCAGCCATTATGCACAACTATCTGCCAAACCATCTCAGATTTTGAGAGAGGTTGGATGGCCAGCTTTCAGCATATATGGCATCAGAAGGCCAGCTCCCATGAAAAGGCCAGGAAATCCCCGCAAATACTGCGATTTTCACGAACAGAATGGTCATTCCACTGATGAATGCCAAGCTCTAAAGAACACGGTTGAGACGCTAATTAGAGAAGGCAAGTTAAAACAATACCTGCTCAAAGAGAAATCTTTTGACAGAGTAGATCGGAATGAGAAAAGGGAAAGGGATCCAGATGACGGGGATGACAATAATCGTAATCCGGTCAGAAAGTTCTCCACCTCAGAGAAACAAAAGGGAGTGATGACGGACGAAATACCGCACAAGGACGGTGTGCCTCAGCAACAGCGTCAAGGTCGGCGTGAAGTCATTGACATGATTGCTGGAGGATTCGCCGGAGGAGGAGCTTCAATTACAGCTCGAAAGAATCATCATAGAATGATTCTATCTATGCAGGGAAAAGTCAAAGATAATCGCCCATTCAGAGGTGGGATTGAGGCTCCAACAATCTCTTTCTCCGATGAGGATTTTGGCCCGACCATTCCGGGTGGTGATGATGCTGTTGTGATCACAGCAGTGATAGCCAACAAGGACGTCCGAAGAATCCTTGTTGACCAGGGAAGTTCCTGCGATGTTATTTTCTATAACTGCTTTGAAAGGATGGGTTTTAAAGACTCAAACTTACAACCTTATACGTAGGAACTAACAGCTTTCAATGGAGCAAAGCAGCCGACCAAAGGGTATCTTGATACCCTTATTTCGTTTGAAGGCGAACCAGGGGCCAGGACGGTTAAATCCCGAGTGCTAGTGATTGATGTCAAATCACCTTTTAATGGCATCATAGGCCGCCCCACACTAAATGCAATGGAGGCAATTGTATCAACCCCACATCTCCTTATCAAATTCATTGACAAGGATAATTCTGTTTCATCTATCCGGGGTGATCAAGAGATGGCTAGGTACTGTTACAACCTTAGCCTCAACATGACAAAGCTAGATGCCTCCAATAAAAAGAGGAAACTCAATGATGCTGGAGCTGCTGCTGGATCTGTAAGCCTTGTTGACCTGGACCCTAGGGCGGATTTGAACATTGATCCGTCCAACCCATTAAAGCCCACACCGGATGGAAGTTCCAGGGACATCGTCTTGGGAGATTCTCCAGAAAAGATCACCCATATTAATGACAAGCTAGATACAGAGATGGAGCAGCGACTATTGACGCTCCTGCAAGAATTTAAAGACCTCTTTGCATGGACTGCAGCCGATATGCCTGGCATAGACCCTGCTTTCTACTGTCATAAATTATCCGTCTACCCAGAGACGAAACCGGTAGCCCAGAAGAAAAGAAGATTGGGCCCAGAGAAACAGAAGGCAGCTTGCCAGCAAACTGAGGAATTGCTGAAGGCCGGATTTATCAAAGAAATCCGTTATTCCTCTTGGCTCTCAAATGTGGTGATGGTCCGTAAGTCCAATGGCAAATGGAGAATGTGCATTGACTATGTGGACCTCAACCGCTGCTATCCAAAAGATCCTTATCCTCTTCCTAATATAGATCGGATGGTAGATGATTCCTCTGGTTATCAATACCTGAGCTTCATGGATGCTTATTCGGGTTACAACCAGATTCCGATGTGTTAAGAGGATCAAGAAAAGACAGCTTTCATAAATGATCGCGGTGTCTTTTGCTATACAGTTATGCCCTTCGGCCTGAAAAATGCTGGGGCAACATATCAGCGCATGATCAACAAGGTTTTCGAAGGTATGCATACCAAACTTGTTGAAGTCTACATTGATGATATAATAGCCAAGACACCGGTTGGAGGTGATCATATTGAAGACCTACGCCAAGTATTCACCGGTTTGAGAGAATTTAACATGAGGCTAAACCCGATGAAATGCACCTTCACTGTCCCTGCTGGGAAGTTCTTGGGTTTCATGTTAACTCAACGCGGTATTGAAGCCAATCCAGGGAAATGCCAAACGATTCTAGACATGCAAAGTCCAAAGAATCTCAGAGAAGTCCAATCCCTGAATGGCAAAGTGGCAGCTTTGGCACGATTCATGCCAAAGATGGCTCATAGATCCCTCCCTCTGTATAAGATTCTGAAAAAGTCCAAGAAATTCGAGTGGGGACAGGAACAAGAGAAAGCATTCTAAGAGCTTAAGGAGGTGTTGTCCAAGCCTCCCATTCTCACAAAGCCTGACCCCGAAGACACACTCATCCTATACTTGGCTATTTCAGATGAAGCTTTGGGCGTTGCCTTGATAAAAGAAACTCCCGACGGACAGAGACCGGTCTATTTCACTAGCAAAACCTTACAAGGTGCTGAAATCCGGTATCAAAAAATTGAAAAGGCCGCCCTCGCTGTTGTTTGGGCCTCTCGACGGCTGCGTCCGTACTTTCACGCCCATCCGATCATAGTGAGAACGGATTTACCACTCCGCTCTGTTTTGATTAAGCCCGACCTCGCTGGGAGGATGATCAAATGGTCTATCGAACTCTCTGAGTTTAATATATCCTACGAACCCCGAAGCGCCATTAAAGCTCAAGTCCTGGCTGATTTTATTGTGGAAATGACAGGGACTGATCCGGATTCCCCTCGTGTCCATTGGACCATTTATGTTGATGGTTCATCGAACCAAAGAGGCTCTGGAGCAGGTGTAGTTCTAGAAAGTGATGACGGAGTACACCTGGAAATCTCCCTTCGCTTCAATTTCAAAACCTCCAACAACCAAGCTGAGTACGAAGCTTGTTTGGCCGGACTGAGAGCTGCAATTGACATCGGAGCTTCTGAGGTGACGCTCTGCAGTGATTCACAACTGGTGATTTCATAAATCTTAGGAGATTATCAGGCTCGCGAACCTCAACTCCAATTATACTTGAACTGTGTTAAGGAGTTGAGAGAGAAATTCTCGAAGATGGAATTCAAGCATGTTCCACGCGAAGAGAATACTAGAGCGGATATACTCTCCAGATTAGCAAGCACCAAGCGACCAGGTAGTACTACTACGCTGGTTCAAAGCACACTAACGTCGCCCAGCATTCCTCTCTTCCCTTCTCTAAATGCCATAATGACAAACTCTCTTTATGGAGATACATGGATGGCCCCCTACATCCGTTATTTAGCCGATGGACAGCTGCCTACGGATGAGAAGGAAAAGACGAGGATAAGGAGGGAATTACCATACTTCACTATGATTGATGGTAATCTTTACAGAAGGGCGCTCTCTGTGCCCTATTTGATTTGTCTTAAAGAGAATGAGGTGCAAGACGTAATGGAGGAAGTGCATGGAGGACAATGCAGACACCACGCTGGAGGAAGAAGCTTAATGCGAAAAATCCTCAGGGCTGGATACTGGTGGCCCACGATGAAGCAGGACTCCATTGACTTCGTTAAAAAATGCGATGCTTGCCAAAAATTCTCCAATCTTCACCACACACCGGCGGAAGAACTCTTCACATCCGCTGTTCCATGGCCCTTCTACCAATGGGGATTGGATATTCTGGGCCCCTTTCCAACTGCTCCTGGGGGCATCAAATATCTCATTGTAGGGGTCGACTATTACACTAAGTGGATAGAAGCAGAGCCGGTGGTACATATTACTTCAGCCCGAACTCGTTGTTTCATGTATGAAAACATTATAACACGGTTCGGGGTCCCAGCACGGATTGTCACAGATAATGGCAACCAATTCACGGATAGAAAATTCACAGATTTACTCAAAGGGTTAGGAATAACCCAGATATTCTCATCCGTTGAACATCCCCAAACCAACGGCCAAGCTGAAGTGGCCAACAGGGAAGTGCTGAAAGGACTAAAGAAACGCCTTGGTGAAGCCAAGGGCGGATGGACAGACCAGCTATGCCATGTTCTGTGGGCATACCGGACAACGCCTCATTCATCTACTAACGAATCCCCATATCGCCTGACATACGGGGTAGAGGCAATGATACCCGTGGAACTGCAGATTGCTTCCACAAGGGTCAAATACTTCTCTGAAGCGTCTAATAATGCTAATTTGGCATCAGAAATGGATGTCATACAAGAACTCAGAGAAGATGCATTTGTCAGGGACCAAGCTATCAAAGCCAAAGTCGCTCTCCGATACAACAAGCGAGTTCAATCAAGGACTTTCAACGTCGGAGATTTGGTTTTGAGAAAAGCAAGTATAGGGAACAAATTTGCTCATCAAGGCAAACTAGCCCCAAACTGGGAAGGCCCATACAGGGTATCCGAGGTTACTGGCAAAGGCTCTTACCGCCTTGAGAACCTTGATGGCACTCCAATCCGAAATAAGTGGAACACCCAAAACTTGCGCATCTACTATAGCTAGCTGTTGGAACAATACGCATTCTCCTATCCTCATTTTTGATTGAATACTGGAGAAATTATTTTCCCAGCTACGCTTTCATTGTAATTCTTATTTTTGATTTAATAAGAATCTCTCACAACAATTTAACTCTATCGAGTTTTTCTTATGTTGTGATTTTCAGTTTATCCGGCGTGCAGAAACATATTCAGGACGGATGATCTCAACTACTTATTCTGTGGTTGGCGATGCAACTCCTCGAATATGTGCAGCGCACAAGAGTACACTTAGGACGGATGATCTCAATTACCCATTCTGTAATTGACGATGTAACTCCTCGAGTGTGTCTAAGTAACTGAAGGCCCGGATTGTAGGATTAAACCGAACTCTGGGTACGGTTAGTAAGTTTGGCTGAACACCGGTGAAGACCTGGGCTGTAGGATTAAACCGAACCTCAGGAAATGGGTTGTAGGATTGAACCGAACCCTATTCCAAGAGCGGTAAAAGGGTAGAACCCGACACCGTATTGAAGGCTTGGGCGCAGTAAGCTGGTTCTTCTTCAAGACCACGCTGAACCCCAAGTAACGGGCGCAGTAGGTTCAGGACTAGCCCTGATCCGAACCCCGTGTTGAAGGCTCGGATTGTAGGATTAAACCGAACTCTGAGTACGACTAGTAGGATTGACCGAACGTCGGTGAAGAATTGTCATTGGGTAAAACCAAAAAACCCATTGAAGAACGGTTAGTAGGATTAAACCGAACACCAAATACGATATGGATAGTAGGACCAAACCGAACTCCAAACGCAACAAGTAAGTTATACTGAACTCCAAATTAATACTCTCTCTTGAAGTTCCTTATTTGGAAGTTTTATAGCTTTAAACTCCGAGTCATCAATTCTTCAATTGAAGTCTGACTCGCAAACTCCGACCCAAAAATAATTCATTCGGGTATGCCACAATCTGAGGCATATTCACCCGGAACCTTTCAGTCGGAAATATTTATATTCGCAATCGTCAAGCAGAGGAATCTCTACTCGAAATCCTCACTCTCAAAAAACTCTCACGTGGAAACATCACTCAGAGTCTGTGCAAAGTACTGCTCACCCAATAATACTAGGGGACAGTATTAATAGTCAAACGAATATCTTGGGGAATGAACTCTTATTGAAACGATCTCATTATCACTTCCCCTCAAGATTAACATTACAAGACGTCCTCATGACAATAACATGTTTACCCACAACGGCTATTCTTTATCATGGTATTTACGACCAAAAGGCCTGACCTTTGAAAAACAAAATACGATTTCTACCAGGCTTTTATTACTCACATTTGACCAAAAGATACTCTATCTCTCCTGTCAAATCAAGTCTTTAGCTGTCAAAACGCCTATACATGAAAAACGATAGTTATATACCCCTATCCGTTCTTCATCTAGCATGTACAAATCCGGAATGATGATTTTATATTATCCGACATTCATTACTTAAATCCGGAATGACTCGATACACATGCATATAAAGGCAAATCGTTCTTTTATTTATCAAATGAATATTACATGAAGAAATTCGTTCAATAATCCGGAGCTGATCCCGGAACACAGCGAATTTGAATCAATGAAAAGAAAAAAGAGAAAAGGAAGGCACTAGTTTTCGTGGCTTGTTTCTCCTTCCTTCCCTTTGCCTTTACCCCAGGTCTTGCCTTTATCCGCACTGGGGTCCGTTCCTGTACTTGTGAGCTTAAGAAGAGAAGGTCCCATTGATTGGCCTTCAGGTAAAGGAACAAACTCGTATGGCGTGTCAGGCGGACTTACATGACGGTTTTCAACGATGGCCACCAGTTTCCCTTGATGAAACTCATAGAACGGATCAATACCATTCAGGTTAAGTTTCACCTTGGGATTCCGGTATTGAATTTGACGAACAGCCAACCCAAAGGATTCCTTGACTGCTTGATCACACATATCTACAGCCTCGTCAAATTCTGCTTTTGTGTCCGCCAACTTTGAGAGCAGCTCCTTCTCCTTACACGACCAATCTTCGGTTCCTCGAGAATAAACAATTTTAACTTCCTTAAGCTCCTCTTCCAGCTTTGAAGAGCGTTCCTTCTCCGAACTAAGACCGGAATGGAGGTCGGAATTGATTTTCTTTTGGTCAGCTACTTGGGCCTCCAACTCCTTGGCAAGGTACTTCAATCTGCCAATTTCTTCATCCTTCTTATATCCTTCCTCTTTAGAAGCTTCTAATTTACCTTCTAGACGGAGGATGCTGGCCTTGTCCTTAGCAGCAGCAACGCTAAGATCGTTAACCTTGCCAACCAACAAGCTGAGCCTCTCATTCTCTTCTGAAAGCTTACGAACCGATCTTAAGAGCCCGGATAGTTCTGCCAGGTGCTTCTGTCCGGCATCGCAAGCTTTGGTTACCTCTTCACTCTTCAATGAGGGCTTCAGCTTGTACGGAGTTTCAGGAACGCCCTCAGGAACAGAACCCTCGTATACCAGATATTGTGCAAGACCGGAGCTACTCTAAAGAGGGCGAGTAACTTTAGGTGCAAAATAAGTCGTTATTGGCTTTGCACCATAAGTGATCCCGTCGCCTGGGGCATCCGGAGTGGATCCTGCACCCAGAGTGGACCCTTCCATTATCTTTCCCTTTGAAAGCTCTGGATCAGCACCCTCACATGAAATTTTTTGTTTTTTGGGAGAGGGTTGACGATCCGAGGTCTTTGAGGAACCGCGTTTTGTCCTTTTCTTCTTCTCTCCGACCTTCTCAATCGCAACCCCCTCAGATCCGCCCTCTAGCAAGGGAATATCGTCACCAACAGATGAGGTTAAAATGATAGTCTCAGCTGTAGCTTTCTTCGAATTCCGTTTCGCTTGAATGTCATTTTCAGCTGCCACGGAATTCACTCCAGCTTTGAGCCCCTTCAGTTTTTCCATCTCTGGTAACACAGCTTCAATTTCAACTGCAAAACCAAACAACATGGTTAGAAATCAAAGACTTCAAGGCATGATACGATAAAACATGAAAAATAGCAGGAAAATTACGCAGATATTCCTCGCGGGTGGACCACGATCCTAACAAACGCCTGCAAGAGAAAAATTGGTGCGAGGCGGTGTAGGATTGAAGGGCGGAAAGAACAGAAACTGAAGACGGGCTTAGTTCATCCTCCTCAGTGTAGTACGCCTGGGAGGTCAGTAAAAAATGCTCGTGCGTCCAAGCCACTGGGAACTTCGGAATCCCATCTTCAGTTAACCAAAAAACTGACTCATCAGCATTAACGCTGATCTTCGTGAAATAGGACTTGAATGAATGTCCATCAACTTTGGCGGAGTCAGTGTACGCCTCAAAGTTGATGACCTTGGAGAGAGTCCGGAGGGATATCAAGCTCACTCCCCCCTTCTCTTTATTTGCACGACGGACCACTTGAGCAAAATAGAAGAGCATGGCCACCGTCGGTTTGAAGTTGAAGTGCTCCCCAAGCACTTCAAGAGAACGGACTAATCCCCATCCGTTGGGATGAAGCTGCGAAAGAGCGCAGTCCAGGAATCTCAGAACCCCCATCTGAAACTTCGAAAGGGGAAAGCGCACACCAAGGTTCAAAAATAGAAAGTCATACATATACAGGGACCTTTCGTCCGGAGTATGACAAATTCGATCGGATGGCAGCGGAGCTATCACCATGAAGCACTTTTTGTATTTGTCCTTCTTGAAGACCGTGAAACGCGGCTCCAACTCCGCTCCGTCCTCTCGAGCGTGAACTGATGCTATTTCACGAAATTCTTCAGCCACCCAGCTGAATGGGCGTTTCTTTTGGAATTTTACCCAATCTATCCGGTGTGCAACCACGTTACATAGCCCGGATGCTGTCTTCAATATGTACTGCTGAGAGGGTGCTTCCCCTCCAAATGATTTTCCCCCAGTCGCTTTCTTTACCACCATTGTGAAAGCTTTTACACTGCGGTAAAAATCCACATCGTCAGAAACATACAGGTCACCACTCTCAGCACTCTCACTAGAAGAGGATTCTGAAGAGGGTATAATCACCCTTCGCCTCTGATACGGCGACGCCTCACTCTCTGAGCTTAGTGGCTTCGATTGGAAGACCACTGGAATCCTCCCACCACGAACTGTGGGGTTTCGATTGAAGGCCCTTCCTCCTCCTCCTCTAGGGCTAATACCACTAAAACTAACACCTTTCCTAGACATTTTCAGATATTGAAAGGAGACACAAAGTATGGAAAGAAAGTGGTTACCTAAGGATGGATGAGGATAGTGGATTAAGATTCACAGAGGCAGACACGATAATCTTCTCGAAACTTTTGCAGAGGTTCGTCAAGAGAATTAGGAGAAATGGTAACTGAGATTGCCAAATATGCCTATTTCAGGGCATGAAAATTCAAATACCGACTCAAGGCAACCTGTCGTTTAACCCTAAATGACTCCCCGTTTAATGGGTTAAAATTGTCGTTTTTAACCCAAAGGCGCCAAAATGCCATCGTTTCGTCACAGAGCTTTCTAAATGGGCCTATTAAATCCAAATTCTAGGCCCAACAAGCCCCTAAGTGACGGTTATTAAGACATGCGCATTTAACGCAATAATGGTTCGCCCACGTGAGTAAAGACATTAAATGTCCAATCATGGGGAACGTGGCCACCATTACCCGAATACCAAGGGTTGCGAAATTCAATAAACTTCTGAGATTCTCATTGTCCTAATCCGCCCACAAGCGACCCATTACAACGGAACCTTGTCCTCAGAGCGGATATTTACACATCGGTACGATTCCGAAATCTAGACGTCCTACGATCGATATAGCTCATATGAGCAAATCTACTAATTCCTCACATAAGCTAGGGGGCTAGTAGAATATTGATGGTCTCTGATTTCGGATACGAAAATTGAATCCCTACGATTGAGGAACATCCACCTCAATCCGTACTCCTATGATTGGAAAAATGTTCCCAGGACGGATGATCTCAATCACCTATTCTGTGATTCGATGATGCAACTCCTGGTACAAACAATTCCAATCATCACTCCAGGACGGATGATCTCAATCACCTATTCTGTGATTCGATGATGCAACTCCTAGTATGAACAATCTCATCATTATTCTTACGATGGAAGCTTTTGAAAACTGAGAACTATTCATTCAATCCGTACTCCTACGATTGAAAAATGTCTCCAGGACGGATTATCTAAATCACTTAATCTGTGATCTGACGATGTAACTCTTGGCAGTGTACTTTTCCAGAACGGATATCCTCAGTCACCCATTATGTGATCTGACGATGTAACTCCTGACGTTGTGTACTTGCCCAGGACGGATGATCTCAATCACCCATTCTGTGATCTGACGATGTAACTCCTGGCGCCATACACACCTCAAGGACGGATGATCTCAATCACCTACTATGTGACCTGACGATGTAATTCCTGGTGTCGTACACATCCCCAAGACGGATGATCTCAATCACCTATGAAGTGATTCGACGATAAAACTCCTGGTACGAACAATTCCCATAATCATTCATATGATGGAAATCTCTGAAAGTCAATCCGCACTTTCACTCTCAAGTGGTATTCTCCCAGGACGGATATTCTTTATCACCTATTCTGTGATACAATGACATAACTCCTGGCGTAGAAAAACTCCCATCATTATCCTTATGGTGGAGGACTCAAAACACCACTTTCTTACACCTTTGCAGTTCCCCAAACTTGGAACAATACTCTTACAATGAACGACATAGTTTTCTCCAGTGAGAATAACATGAATAAAATACAGTCATCCGTCCTGTTACACTACTCTACTGAACAGCGGATCGACCCATCTTTCCCCAAAAGAATTAAGGATCATGCCCCAAAGACAGGCACTTTCTTCTTAATACGCACTTGGGGACATGTATATATTTATCCGTTCTAAATTTTATTTGTTGTTTAATCTTCCGAGGCAGTTGTATCAATCCGACCTCAAGGTTAATCATACAAAACGGATCAGCAACGATTTAAATATACATGAAACGACAAAGACAAATTTCTTCAATCAAAATTCATTCATTGAAATTGAGATTACATATAATAGTTAAAAGCCGGAGTTGATCCCGGCACACAACTATACATACAAAGGAAAACAAAACTATGGAGGAGGAATCTGTTATTCAGTTTTCTGTGCCTCCTCAGCACCAGGCTCTTATGCTCCTTCCTTTGGAACCTCCACAGAAGTCTCCCCTCCAGGAGCCTCAGCCCTTTCTTCAGAAGAGGGAACCTCGGATACAGGAAAGACGTAATCCGGTCCCATAGTTTGACCCTCAGGAAGAGGAGGCAAACCATACAGGGACGTTGGGGGATCTTCGTGACGACCATCCACCACTGCGACTAACTTTCCCCCATGGAATTCATAGAACGGATCCATTCCATAAAGGTTAAGTTTCGCAGTGGGGTTGCGGTAGAAAACTTGGCGTATAGCTAGGCCGAAGGATTCTTCAACAGCCCGGCTGCATATGTCAACAGCTTCTTCTCTCTCAGCTTTCGCTGTGGCCAATTCTCCCCGCAACTTGGACAGCTCCTCACTAGATACTTCGGACTCCGCTTTCCTAGCCTTCAGTCCCTCAATCTCAAGAAGGAGCTTCTTCTCCCTTTGAGACCACTCCTCAGCAGCAGCTTTATTTTTATCCTGGCTGCTACGGAGTTCTTCCTCCTTCTCCGCCAGTTTGCCTTCCAAGCCTTTGAGGTCACCTTTAAGCTTGAGATTCTCTTTAGTCATGATATCTCCGAACTCCTTAGACTTGGCAAGACGATCTTCCATCAGCTTTATGGTGGCTTTGTCTTTTCCTGAGGAAAGGTTGAGTTCTTCCAATTTATCACTCAATTCTTCAACCTTATCGACATTATTAGCCAACTCGCTGACTGAAGAAAGCATTCCAGCAAGTTCGGCTAACTGCCACCTTCCGGCCTCACACGCTTCTTTAATTTCTTTAGCACTGAGCGTAGGCCGGAGTTTGTACATCGGTGGTGGAAGAGTGGCTGGAGTAGAACCCTCATATGAAAGGAAGGGGGTGAGAAACGAGGTGGTTGGGTAGGAGGACGGCTTCGCCCCAGAAACCCCGGCAGCAATTCCTTTACTTCCAGAGGAAGCAACAGCTGCTTCCGAGGTTTCAACAGGCTTATCCTCCGGAGTTCTGCGCTTCTTGGACGGGCCTCCCACTGGGTCATTCTTAATTTTTCTCCTTCTTTCAGTGACCGGGGCCTGACCCGTGGCTGCGCCAACATCGGATGAACCGCCCTCAGCCAGTGGGATGTCCCCTTCAGCATCCGAGGTCAGGATGATTAGCTCAGGACGATCCTTTGTTGAGGGCTTAGGCTTAATCTCGTTTTCGCAGGCAACGGATCTACCCCCCGCCTTAAATCCCTTCAGCTTATGCATTTCCGGAGTTTCCTGTTCTATTTCACCTGCACGAACAAGCACAAGAGATTAGCAACTACCAAATGTTCGATACATTTAACAAAGGATAAAAAGGGAAATAAAACGAGTATTACGCAAATAATCATCCCGGACTCCTTTTGAACTACTTAAAAGACGTCTACACGAAAATACGTTGCGACGTGTAGTATGAGCTTCAAGTGCAAACAACACTCTCGACGACTTACGAGACAACTCGGATTGATCAGCGTAATATGCGTGGGAGCTCATGAGAAAATGCCTATGGGTCCAACTCGGAGGAAATTTGTTGACGCCTTCTTCATCCTTCCAAAATATTAGTTTGTTCTTCTTAATGGAGATCCGGGTGAAGTAGGTCTTGAACGACTTCCCGTCAACTTTAGCTGAATCGGTGTAAGACTCAAAGTTCACAAAAGAACAAAGAGTCCAGAGTGTTACCAAACCGACACCGCCTTGCTTATTTGCCCTCTGAACTACTTGAGTGTAGTAGAACAGCATCGCCACAGTAGGAGTGAAGTTGAAATATTCACTCAAAACCTCCAAGGCTCGAATGAGACCCCAGCCGTTGGGATGAAGTTGAGAGGGTGCACAGTTTAAGAATCTCAACACTCCCATCTGAAGCTCGGTTAGAGGGAAACGAACTCCCAAGTAATGAAAAATGAAATCATACATATAAACAGAACGGTCGTTTGGTACGACATGGCATATCCGTTCTGTAGGGAGCGGTGCATAAACCCTGAACCACTTCTTCGTTTCCTCTTCCGCATGGAGTGTGAACCTAGGCTGAATCCCGGCTCCATCCTCATCTGCATGATGGGAAGCCAAGTCCTTGAACTCACTGGACACCCAACAGAAAGGCCATTTGGCCTGAAGCTCTTCCCAATTCAGTTTGGTAACAACGACACTGTAGAGACCTTCAGCTGTCTTCGAAATGGCACTATCTCCAGAAGATCCTTCTCCAGTTGCCATTGGAAATATCTAGACCGAACTCCTTAATCTACGATAAGAAATCATGTCGTCAGAAAGTTGATAATCATTACTCACTTCATTTTTTATAAAGAGACTACAATCAGAGGACATTTCTGAGAAGGGAAAAGTCACTTTCCACAGTGAGTAAGATCCCCTTTCTGAGCGACATGACTCGACCCTAGAAAGAATCACAACGATTCTTCCCCATGATTATTAGGGTTACGAGAAATTATTCTCTCCCTAAATAAACTACACTCTCTTCAAGCAAGAATAACAGACCCAAAATAAGACGAGGTTTACAGAGGAAGAAGAAATAATTACCTCAGGTAATGACGTTGAAGATGAAGAACGAGCAGAGTCTCGTAGAATGAGCAACGAACTTCCTCGCGAAATTTTTGCAGAGTCTTGTTAGGAAAACAGAAGCAAGTGAAACTCAGAACCCACTATGTGTTTCTTTTATAAGAAACGAAGAGGTTCGGTTACTCACTCTGGAAGTTGTGTCGTTCTTGATTAAACGCATTGCTTCACAAACGAAACGACACAACCGTTCCAAATTCATGGGCGCCAAAACAATAGCAATTCGACAAAGGGCCTATCTACTGGGCCCAAAAGTTTCGAAAATTTTAGGCCCATTAAACCCAAAACGACGGTTAATAAGATTTCCACCTCAGGCGCAATAATTGCTTGCCCACGTGATTAAAAACATTAATGTCTAATCATGCAACGCAATTCGCGCTTTACAGCCGTTACACGAACTTCAAGAGCTTTCAATTCCAATAAACTCTTGAAATTTTCGTACAACGAATCTTTGTCTGAATCCGTTGTAACGACATCGACAGACCATATCTCTTAATCTGAGAACGGTCCTTTATGAATAAATGCTAAGGAACGATTTAACGCATAAGTTCACCGGTATTCAGACCTCTCGTAGGTCGGGTAGCTTATGTGAACAACCGCTCAGTCCCTCACACAAGCTAGGGGACATATGATCCGGTCTCAATACCGGTATCCGACCTACAAGGCATATTTCAACGTCTTTGTCAAGACATCAACGTGTAACCAGTGTCATCGGTATACATCCGGACTGTAATTCCGTATCAGGCGTTCTCCCTATACCGGTTGTTCAGGATAACACCATGACATCGGATAATACATACGTCACTGTGCTAAAGACAAGGATAATTGCTACAGGGATGGATCAATAATTCCCTACACTACGAGCCAAATTCTGCTCACGGGAATGGTCAACTTGTTCCCTAATCCTAGTCTACATTCTCTGTGCTCAATATAAAATAGCCACTTGACCCAATCATGCTGGTAAGTGCGCAATATAATAATGCTAATGGGAGTTAGTGGTTCCCCACTAACGAGTCCTCGAAAAATGAGCCAATCAGGTATATGAACTCATTTCAATAATGAAGTGAGGGATCTTCAACTGATTCTATGCACAATTACTCTCTGAAATACATTCCTTACTTGGAATATTATCACTGACTTGAGTGTCGGAGAATCATTGCAGGTGACACCACCATTCGCCCACTTCAACGCGTTAGGTCGGTGTGAAGGACCTCCAGGACGCCCAGTCCGCTCTCTCCGCTCAAGGACAACGGATACCTACACCGGATACTCATACATCCGGTCTCCTATACGGTATTTACATACTGTTTGTGACTGACTTGAGTCCGGATCTCTAGACCCCGGTTCCGGACAGATCAGTTATGTTTTCTCAAATAATTTGATTTAGATGTTCTGTTCTTAGATTATTCAATATGTTCAAATATATTTGAGGATTTCTAATATGAAATCAAGGTTTCATTAAACTAATATGTATAAAGGAATTATGATTGAATTTTTTGTAGGTACATTTCTGCATGTGAAGCTACATGGAGATTATTTGGATTTGAAATCCAATATAGAGAACCTCCAGTTATTCGTAAGAGTTTTCATTTGCCTGGAGAGTAGACGATTGTGAACGAGGATGCAAAGAACCTTGAAAATATCCTTTTTTACGAGCAAATTTAAAGGACACAATGTTTCTTGGTGGATGACAGCAAATTCAACCTATCCCAAGGGGAGATCTTTGTTATATGCCGAGTTTCCAACAATGTTTGTATGGAAACAAGATATAGGCATGTGGACGAGAAGGAAGCAAGGTCATGTTATAGGAAGGATATCTCATGTACCCATTGGAATTAGAGAACAATACTACCCACGTCTTCTACTAAATGTACAAAACGGAAGCTAAAGTTTCCAGGATATACGAACGGTGAACCTTTTTCCAACATTTAAAGAAGCTTGCTATGCTTTGGGGTTGCTACAAGATGATAGGGAATTTATTGATGCAATAAATGAAGCTTCCTTTTGGGCTTTTGGCCATTATCTTCGCAAGTTGTTTTCAATACTCCTCTTTTCAAATAATATATACAGTCCGGAAGTTGTTTGGTCTACCTATTGGAAACAATTATCTGATGATATTATTTATAGACAAAGAAGAATTATAGAGTGTGATGGTAGGTTTTCTTTCTCATATCCTCACTAAAGATAATATTTTTTTGGTCCATGTTATGGTAGGTTTGAATCAAACTTTAAATTAAATACAAGTTCTTAAGATGTAAGAGAAAGACAATTATGTTAGTTATTCTTTATTCTTTATTTATTCATTATTTTATCTTTTCATGATTATGAGTTAATATACTTTTTTCTGATCAAAGAAATATCTTGATATATTTGTAGCTGTCAACTTTGGAGATAAAGAGATAAAGAACTTATGTCTTGCATAAATAGAGCAAATTCTATAACAGAATGGGAGAACTCTAAAAGAATTTCCTGCCATGCCTTTCCCATTGGTTGATTTTATTTCTAATCTACAAGACTGAATTATTGCTGAGGAGCTAAACTTCAATTGGGACCATTTGTCAATGTTTCTTTCTAAATATGCATCTTCTCTTAATAAGGACCAAAAAAACGCCTACGAAGTTATCATGGAAGCAGTTTATCAAAACAAAGCGGTTTCTTTTTCCTTTATGGGTATGGTGGATCAGGGAAGACTTATGTTTGGAATACTTTATCTGCAACTATCAAGTCTAATGGTCAAATATGTTTAAATGTTGCTTCAAGTGGTATTGCATCATTGTTACTTCCAATCGGACGAACAACTCATTCTAGATTCAAGATCCCTCTTATTGTCAATGAAGATTCAACTTACAATATAAAGCAAGACTATGTTTATGCCAAACTATTGGATAAGGCAACATTAATCATTTGGGATGAGGCTCTTATGGTAAATAAGTTCTACTTTGGAGCTCTAGACAAAACATTAAGAGATGTTCTGCGATTTTCTACTTCATATAACCCTAATATACCTTTTGGAGGAAATGTGGTTGTTCTTGGGGTGACTTTAGACAAATTCTACCGGTAATCCCAAAAGGGTCAAGGCAGGATATATGTCAAGCAATAATCAACTCCTCTTACCTGTGGTCTTTTTGCAAAGTGTTGAGCTTATCTGAAAACATGCGACTTACCCAAAGTAGCACCTCAAATGGGTCATCTGAAATAAGGAAGTTCAGTATTTGGCTTCTTAAGATCGGAGATGGTTTGATTGGAGATTCAACTAAAGGAAAATATGAGGTTGAAATATCACAGGATATTTTAATATCTCCTTCTAAATCTGCATTAGATGACTTGATTTCCTTTGTGTATCCATCAGTCGCAATAGAAATGACCACTGGAGGCTATTTCAAAGAAAGATGTATTCTTGCTCCCACCTTGGATGTTGTTTCTAATGTCAACAACTATATAATGGATAAGGTTGATGGAGAGGAAAAAATTTACTTCAGTTCAGATAGTCTTTGTATGGACGAAAAACGTTCCAGTTTTGAATTAGAAACTTTTATCCCATACATTTTGAATACAATTAATTACTCAGGACTACCCGCTCATAAGCTCTCTTTGAAGATTGGGGTGTCTGTCATGCTGTTGAGAAACATAGATCAATCTCAAGGCATATGTAATGGAACAAGATTGGAAGTAAAGCGAATGGGGAAACATGTTCTTCAATGTCAAGTGCTAACTGGAACCCATGTTGGTGATGTAGTTCATATCCGAGGATGACAATGACTCCTTCAACAAAAACTCTTCCTATCAAATTTAATCGAAGACAATTTCCTCTGATTGTGTCATTTGCAATGACTATCAATAAGTCTGAAGGCCAAACACTCTCCAATGTTGGTGTTTACCTACCCTGACTAGTTTTCACACATGGCTAACTCTATGTTGCATTCTCAAGAGTCGGGTCAAAGGAAGGATTAAGAGTGTTGTTAGAAAATCATGAAGATATGACTGAAGGGCATACCATTAATGTTGTGTACCGAGAAGTTCTTACAAACTTGATTTAGGTATAACAAAATACTTAAACAACTATTGTTTGTCCTAAATGGTAATAATAACATTTACTTTCATGCATTTTTTCTATTATTAATAAATAGATTAATTTATTTCTAAAATTTTTCTGCACTTTTCAGGTCGTGCCTTCTTTGTATTCGATTCGTTTACCATACCACTTTAATGATATCCATAACCTATACTTTTAAGGTAAGATGCCTAAATGCTTATAGTAACAATGAATTTTAGACTCTTTTTTTATTCTTAATAGATAGATTAAATTATTTCTAAAATTTGTCTGCACTTTTCATATCGTGGCTTCTTTGTATTTGTTTTGCTTACCTTACCATTACAATGATATTCATAACTAATACTTCTTAGGTAGGACACCTTCTAATGGAAGTATTCTACATAGAATGTGTTATTTACAAAACATACAACCCAACAAAAGCATGATAAATACGTTATTAGATTTGTTTAGTTGGCTCATGATCAAATCTTTGTTTTGCTTTTCAAGTCTTCTTTTATCTCTTTTCTCTTAATTACATTACTAAATTATGTATAGGTCCTTCACAAGTTGGATTCATATCTCTTTTTTTTATTCTATTATACATTTTTACCTATAATTTTTTTTTATTGTCATACGTGTTCTCATTATAATTAAAAAATTTTCCCATGCAATGCACGGACTAAAAGCTAGTACTTTTAATTAGTCATGTCACTAGTTAATATAGGACTTTCAACACATTCTCTCACATCTAGGAATGAATATTTAGAGTGTGGACAAATATGGATAGTTCATTAACATGAAACTTACAATACACCCCTCATAGGTGTCCCAATAATAGATCTAAAATAAGTTTTGATACCATGTTAAATTTAGATATCAGACTTAATTCAATCTTAAAAGTTAGTTCATAAGATAAAAATTACTCACTTTTATTCTTTTAATTATTCATATGAGAATTTTCATCCCAAATTTAGAACGGAAGATTAAAAATAAAACAAAACCAAAAAGCATTCTAGTGTTCTAATTGAGTAGTACCATCAATTTTCCTTGGTCCATTTGATTTAGAATTTCGAGTACTTATTTGCTCCCTAAAATTTTGAATGAGGGACCCATTCCATTATGTTTTCGATAACAACAATCAACATATATCTCTCAAACTCAATAGAAAATAAAAATGATGATATCCATGTGTCATTTTCATCTATATTTCCGTACAAGAAATGACTTTAAACAACTTTTATCTACCCTTTGCTTTTGTGCAATTTTCAGAACGCGTGTATAAAAAATTAATGTAAAAAAACAAAAATAATTATATTGAATATTAATTTTTAATTGTTGAAATTACAATTTTTTTTCTTTTTTTAATCTCGAGTTCAAGTATTAGGCAACCAGTAGTGTTTAATCTTAGTAGCTTTTCCGTTTGTAGTGGTTCGGCTTAATCCCGATATATAAAATAAAATAATTCTACTTTTTTTTTTGGTCAAAAATAATTCTACTTTTTAAAATTTCTGAAATACTAACAGTTGGATCAGAAATTGGAGGAGCCCAGATTCTTTTTGTCAAAGAGGAGCCGATTAATGAGCCCAGAAGGCCACAACTGACTCGGGAAACAACCTGAAGATAGGCCCATTACATGATTTCCAAAAAAAAAACCATCAATGAAGACTTATTAATTGTATAATCATTGATTTTTTAAATTAATCATATCATCCTCCTTATAATCATAATCTTAGCTTTCTCATCCTTCTCGAAAGGGCATCAATTAGGATCGAACTCAGTACTGTTTTTAAAATATCAATTTTTATATTATCAACTTTAACCATAGTTGATTAATCATGTAATTATTTTTGCTTATCGAATTTTTATTTCAATAATTTCAACTGAACCACACGTGTTTTGGATGGAGATGTTTTTGGCATTGTAGGTGGGGTCCGAGACTCACATTGTTTATATGCTAAGGAAGAGATATGGGAAGCGAGTTTTTTCTGTTAAATGAATACACTGGAAAAATAACTACAAAACAGCTTCGAACATGTTTTTGCTTAGTAAAAAGCAAAACAAAACTGCCATTGTTTTGTCCTTCATATTAGCACGAAAATAACATATAGATTACAATTCCCGTGGGCGGCCTTAAATGGGCAGGACTCTATCGGGTTGCGGGCTACTTAGGACTAAGAAACAAGACACGTAAAAATTTGAGCCTTGAAATTAAAGGCCTTAACCTGTTCCTTAACAGGCCGCGAGCCATTTCGGGCGGTCCGCTTTAAAAAAAGTTTAAAAATAAATTTATAAAAAATTAAAACTCTATAAAAAAAGTTTACAGACATATTTCACACATACGGTGAGAAGAGAAGTAGAAAGAAAAGAAGAAAAAATCCTAACTAAAAGAGAAATTCCCAATATTTTTTATTTTTTTAAAATACTCGGGTAGCTCACGACTCGCACTCAGCCCGTTTTTTGGGTTTTTTAAGGGTTGGACTTTTTTTCTTGCTTATTAATTTTAAATTTTGTTTTTAGACTCTCACACTACATTTTTTCGAGCGGGTTTTGACCAGCCTATGCAAGTTAGCCCATTTTACCATCTCTAAAATAACATAATCTTACTACCTCTCGTTAATTTCATTTAGAATACTATATATAATGAACCCCAATTTTACATGTTTAATTTAATTATAAAAAAGAAAAGGCATTTTATTTGTTAAATTTAATTGAGCACGACTCATTATTTTAGAAACAAGATTATTTTATAAACCAGATATGGTAATTTCATGATACTCTTTTAAAACTAGAAGGAAGTTTCAGGAGGAAAAAAACTACAAGAAAGTTCTTGTGTTACATACAATTTAAGGAGAGGTAGGTATATATAATATCAGTTCAGAATAGATGATGACGTTTAGTTATTGTGGGGAAGATGGTTTTGTCAACATCAATAGGACAAGTAAAAGGATGTAGTTAACAATATAGCTGGCAAAATATTGCGCATGTCATATTTTTCTCTTTCGTTTTCGTTAATAATTGATACATTGCTGTCCACTCATTAATATAACACTTGTCTTGAGAACATTTTATTTCCGAAACACAACAAGCTATTAAAAATAAGGAGAATTCGTCGCACATATCCTAATTGAGAATTCATTAAATTAAATTGTTGTCAGCATTTACTTTTCTTATAATAGGCCAAAACCAATAATTAGTATTGACTCCAAAATACTAGACTTTTCTCTTTGTTAATTATAGGATGTAAATGGATATTGGATCCAAATACTTCAACATTTTCCCCCCTTTTAACGGTTTTTTAATATGTGTTTTAAGATATATTTTAAGAAATTGTAAAAACAGTTTATTGAAAATTATATTAGGTTAGTTTTAAAAATTACCGAGAAGTTCGTTACTTATTATATTTAAGAGAAAGTAATTTTTAGATAAATCGTCCTTATTCATCTTCACTACTTCCGCATCGGTTTGTGTATTATAGCATAAAACTGCTAGCGCTAATACGAGTTTATTTACTATTTATTAAGTCACGCTCATGCCAGGTTATGTAAATCAATAATTACAATAATTTAAAAATACAAAATTTCACATTTTCTTGATTTAAAAGAACTATCATTTGTTTCCGTATATTTTCAATATTTGGTACATAAATATTTTTTATATTATTGGGTAAATTTTATTATCAAAATACGAAAAATAAAATTACTGAGTTTGATTGTCACTTAAGTTTCATGATTCTTATTATAATTTTATTCTCATATTTAATTTATATAGAATATTTTTTAAGAATATAAAATAAATTTTTAAAATAATTTCACTTATAATATAGAGTTATAGTTGCATTAATTTATATGGAATTAATTTGTTTCTAAATGTTCATATCTTTCGATTATACCTTTAATCTGTTTTAACAATAAAGTAGTATATTGATTAACGGAAGTAGTGCTAAGTAAGGAAAAAAGAGACGTACATAGATATATTAACTACTTCATTTAATTAACTGAACTAATTAAATTATACTTGTAGAAAAAAATAAAAAAACTAATCAAATTATACACATACACGTAAAAAGAGATTAAAAATATGAATGCAATATAGATGATTAAGGTGAGTAAAACCGTAAAGTATATGAGAATGCTTAGACTTGGGCTAGTGTCAAATATATTAGATATTTAAATTTTATGTGTTGAAATTAGAATATTTAGACAAAAAAATTAAAACTAATATTATACTAATATATTTATAATCAAAGGAACTTGTTTTGATAATACATAAACATTATTGTTAAATCAATTCATAATATAAAAATTTAATTTAACTGAAAAATATTATCAAAATGTTTCTAAAAGCATCATACAACAACCAATGTGGTCCCTAGTATAACTTTGCTTACTTAATGTTGTTAATTATCACATCAAACCATCATTTAATTAATTTGCTTACTTAATTAATCTTTCCAAAACATTAACCAAAATTTGAAACAACATAAAAGATGAAAAATTACACTTTAAATACAATAATAATCTATTAAAATATTTTCTTTTAATATTAAAGCACCTAATAATATTCATCAAATTAAATCTATTTATGTTGAAAATATAATATCTAAGATTAAACTTAAACCCTTAAACCCCAAACCCTTAAACCTTAAACTATAAAACCTAAACCCTAAACAATGAGGTTTAAGATGTAGGCATGAATGTCCCTACTCTAAACCCTAACTCATAAACCTTAAACCCTTAATTACGTTGTTATGTTCTTCTACAATTCTAACTCATCGCATGTTTTATTCTTACACAGGGTTGTAGCTAGATTCACTAAACTATAGAGCGTTAGCAGGAAAAAGGTCCAGTGGGTCAACCCAAAAATAAGTACTTCAAATGTCTAAAATTGTTATTTATTAACTTCTAAAAACTTGAACCAACATTATCCAAATGTTTATTTTATGTATTGTAGTCTCATAGGTAGGGGGTAGCTATGAGTGCAGGTTATATATCATGCATACCATGATGACCGTTGTCCAAAAACATATAGTAGATGGATGGACAGATGTAAGTGTTTACATGCCTACTCTCTATAAATTTTTATTCACACAATAATTAAGGTTTTTGCTAATTATTTTGTATCTTGTTTGTAACACTTTCAGGACCGGTCACACTTCCCAGAGGCATACGTAGATCATATTAGAAAGCAATGGGCTGTATACTTCCATGAAGTGAGGCAAGGACTTTGATAAAATAGGAGTTTTATTATCTTTTATTCATTGTACCTAGTGTAGGATTATACCTACGTTTAGATTTTATTTTATTTCATTCATGTAAATATTATTCATTGTATATAGATTCATTTTCTTCATTATGTATTTTATAGCATATTAATGTTATATCATGTGTTTTCATTAATTGGTGGAACAATTGAACTGTCTGAGGATATATTGTGCTGGTTGTGTAACATTGCAAGTTTGGAAATCAATAAAACCAAACCTGCTTTAAAAAAACTTATATTTAAACTCAGTTATGACAAAAATCATGTTTAAATGTGACTTTTAAACACAGTTGTTGCCATAATAATGTTTAAACATAATGACATTTAAACATGGTTCAAAACATCCGTGTTTAGAGATCATCTATAAACACAGTTGATAACCATTGTTAAAAAGCCTTATCTATCACCACGACTGAAACAAACACAGTTTTAGAGCTGTATTTAAAAGTCTATTTTATATGCCCTTTCTCTATCAGTGATGTTGTTAGTTGAGCGAAATATGACTAACAAGATCAAATATGTCAATAAACCAAATAGTTTATGGACTAAATGCATCCAACATTTAAAAGCTGGGAACAAAATATTAAATAGTTAGAGACTAAATTGTTCAATTAAAAATTGAGATCAAAATTAAATATTTAGTAAATTTAAAATATCAAAAGTGTGATCAACCCAAGATTAATTTATTATTAACAAACACATAAATAATGTAACCAGTCAAATTAACCTTTGAAAGACAATGCGTGATTATCAATTAAGTTTTTCAAATATGATGATCACTAAATGCTAGTCATTAGACTAGACAAAGCTTTAACCACTTAGAAATAACTGTTTTAGCCATTAAGAAATTTTTTTATTCTACACCAATATGATAATCAAATTAATTTCAAATAACCTATTTAATGAAAATTATTTTTAAAGGACATTTTTAATAAGTTTTGAAGGGACTTAATTGATAATCACCTTACCTTTTAATGATTAATTTTTTCGGTTTAATTACATATATTCTTCACTAGAAACCTGGTTGAGCAGAGAAGATTAATATCATGATGGAACTAATTCTTTTAACAAAAATTTTTACCACAAGACTCAAACTCAATATCTTGCTTAAGAAGAATCAAACACTTGAATCAATAAATTTGATGATTAACTTGATAGTTTATACTCATCATAATAATGCATAAATCTTTTGGTTGAAACTTTAAAAATCTCAATTTCATTCTTAACTTCACAAAACAACATTCAATTTAGTCATTTTTAATATACAAGGTAAAAAAAGTAAAAAAAAAAACTAAAATTAGATGACATTTTGTAATGTTAAAGATTAATATTAGGCATATAATTTTGAGGATTAACTTAAGAATTTATTTTAAAAAATATTTAAAACAACTGCAATATATATTTTTATGGTTTAAATATATTTTTGTCCCTAAAAAAAGGAGTTTTTTTTTCGGTCCTTATAAAATATTTTTTTTCTTTTACACCTCTCTTATTTTGAATATTCTATTTTAAGTTTTTAATTGAATTTGAATTTAGTAATTATTAATATGAGTCACTAAATTACATGTTAACTTGTTCAGATATTATTAACATGTGCAACTGATTGTTAATACATAACTTTGGTGGGTTAAAATAAAGTTTTTAATCATTAAAAACCTCAATAGTTTATTTTTTTGACAATTTTAAAGACAATTTTGACAAGAAAAAATTGTATTTTAACTCAATAACACATTTCAAAATCATCTTAATAAGCTATTAATACTCATATCAATAATTAACAAATTTAAGTCCAAAGTAAAACTAAAATCAATATATTCAATATTAAAAAAGTTTATAAAAATCAAAATCAAAACTCCCTTCTACTGAGCTAAAAAAAAATTTAAACTTTTGTTATTAATGCAGCATCAAATATTAATCAACTCATTTGGGTAAATTTTGAATGAGCTGTTCATTCGAAATTTTCGTGTGTATACATTATAGAATATGCAATAAAGAAATTTGTCATTAGAATATGGAAAATAAAGACAAGCAAGGATATGTTTAGGATATTATAGAATATAGTGATAATGTAGAGTAGAAAAGAGTATGCCGTATAACTATGATATTAATGACATTATTGGCAAAGGATCCGTTTGGAGCGTTTCATTTTGTTGTTTCTCGGATATGATGCTGTAAACAAACGATTAGGAAAAAGGGTGAAGCATGAGCAGAAAGTACGTTGGATAAGAACTTGCACCAAACCACCCAATAGGGATCTGGTGGTGCTGTGCATGAACGATAAATGCTGGAAAAGTCAAAGATAAAGTGGAGAATGAGGTTACGTGCATGAGCACCCAATTGCACATGCCTATAATTTTTGAATTGACCTTTCCTAATTTTATAATAATCACTGTTAGCCTAATCACATTCCGTTAAAACTAACGTCGTGTTCTTTAATATTTTCTTTTGTAATTTACTTTTAACTAATTACATTTTAAAAAGTGTTAATGGCTTTGCATTTACAAAAATTATTCTTTATTTATAAATTTAATTATTATTATTAAAAATTTATAAATAAATTAAAGGTAGAGACTTGAAAACTGGCATTTAATATTCGCTAAATTTCGTGAAGAAAGACCTGAAATGGAGCGGGGAGAGAGAGTATTATCTATTATCTTATAATATTTTGTAATATTTTATTTAAAAATTAACTAATTAAAAAATATGGGGATGGCTTTTGTTTCGGTTGGTGGCGTGCATGATAGCCATGTGCAATGTTTAGCGCACGCCATTGCTAACAGTTACCAGTGACAAGCTTAACTGTTAACGTATGCAACTTTACATTTTACAGAATAACAAATAAAAAATAAAATTATTTTATTAAAAATTATATACAAATCACTCCTTAGAAATTAAAATGGATGAACATTAATGATTTTAAATAATTCTTTTTTTATCCCTATAAACGTACACATATTACACCATGCTAATAACATTTTTGTTGTGTCGAAACGGCTTGAAAGATAAAGATGGATTACAAGTTGTTATACAAAATCACCGACTGTTGACCCCACCTATATAATTTAAGGTAGATCATATCTGATAAACAATTTTTTATTATATAAAATAAGATTATATATTCTCCTCAACAAATAATTTTCTTGATTACATTACATTTTCTATAGTAGTAAGAAATGTCTGTATCTGCTTTTGGCCATTGGAGATAATTGGCCTATAAACATACTTTTATATAGAAAGGGATTTCAGTTAGAAGAAAAATAAAAGTAAAGTTAGAGGATAAGACATTGTCCAAAAGAAAATCACATTGGAAAACACTTGGAAACCCCGGCTTATACTTATATAGATGAATTATTTGTGAATAAAATACTCAATTATTGGTGATTGTCCTTGGATTGATGAGTTAATTAGAAACAAATTACTATTACAAAGTATATATAACAAAGAAAACTATGAAATGTAAACACTTAAGTATTTTTTGATCTGATAAAAAAAGTATTTTTGGATAACTTTACTCACTCAAAGTTTCTTTTTTTCTTATCCTAACAGTAAAGGAGTGAAGTTATAATATTGTCAAAACCAAGGTTTGAATTTGCTTTGAACATTTTATGTAAACGTCACATTTCAGCCGTGTTGATTTTCGGAGAATAATTGTCCAAAGTTTAGTTTATTAACTTAATTTTGATTTTTTAATATTTCACAAGTATCCCCTTTTGGGAGTAATTTTACTCAACTCACGCATCATATACCTGAATATGACATGTGAGACTAACTTTTCAGTAAGGGGAGACAACTTTTCCAGTATCAATACCAGTCTCACTTCTTTTTTATATGTGACACTTGTCTAATAGGGATCCAATATTATCTATCTTTCTTGACCCAGCGGGAATACGAGCCTTTATTTTGATTCTCCAGTAATCCAACCAGTTTTCACATTGTGGAGGAAATGGTGGTCCCACTTGCAAAGATTCTTTACGCTCAAGTCAGTCCAAGTGATTAATAATGGAGCTTAGCTTAAGTATCATACACGTATCTTAATAAGTCATAAAAGATGAGTATTTATAATGATATATGAAAGCCATTTACTAAGATCAATGTATTCTTTAAAGACTTGTGTACAAATACACTAACATTCAACACCCTAACAAGATTAAGGGAGAACATCCCATTAATTTTATGTCAGTCAGAAAGAATTCCCCAAGTTTCTTTAATTCAATTGGAAAAATATCATTGTGCACCTACCGTAAAGAAGTCAACTTATGTGGTCCTGTCCATGACAGATAGATGTACCCGTTTGAGAGGTAACACCATGTGAATTAATCAATCAATTAATACTATCCATTTTTTTTATTTTACTTGGATAATTTTACATGTTTATAAAAAAGTCAAAGCGTGCAATTAAAAATAAAGAACAAGTTGAAGGATCAATTTGTAGCTTTTACCTACATCGTGGGATAACTTACTTCACTTTTTGTTACTTTAAGAACTACTAGTTAGCAACCAATATGAGGAATGACTTGAGTAGGATTGATGACGATGTCAATGAAAACGCAGTGTTCGTATTATTGAAGGATGAAAGATCTGGTGGCAAAGGTGAAAGACTATCAAGAATCAAAATATGTCTAAATACATGTTTTAATCAACTGCATTGAGGCCTAACCATATGATAACTTTGCAATCTAGTTTAGACAATATGTAAAGCCCTCTTAAAAACTCATTAATTATCAAGGATTAATTAGGCATCAAGTTTAATTGAATTTAACTGTTGAATTTATATATGGTGTGTAGGTTGGGGATCCCTCCAATGCTGTGGCAAATAAACTACTCAAATTGTTATCTACAAGATCTAGGTATGTGGTATGTTAGTTGACATACTCCATCAATGGATACAAGTTCCACACATAAAATTAGAGTGATAGTAGAAAAACTATAAGTGTGGTGTTTGTATCAAAGGTGTAATAGGTTCGGGAGAGAATGACTATTATGGTAATGTTATGAGGATATATGAGTTGGCGTATTAGGGTTTCCCTAAAAGGATTCTCATATTCTACTATAAATAGTATGACCCATCATCTAGAAGGAAGTTGTCAAACCACAATATGCATAGTCAAAATAAATCATACTAGACATTATGGTCATTATGATCCATTCATTTTAGCATAAAATGCACATCAAGTATATTATGTACCATATCTGACTTTTTAAGCAAATAAGTGTGATTGGGCATATAGCCATAATAACTAAGTCTAGAGGTCATGTGAAAATTGATACAACTAATGAAGATCTTCCTTATTAGACATCTACATCACCAATGAGACCGTTAACAGAGCTAGAACCATTGACGGGATGGACAAGTGAATATAAAAGGATTAGTCTAGTTATTCAGTTACCAAAAATGAAGGAACTTCAACCTATTCAACCTAGTCCTATTGCCGATGAAGAGGACGAGGTTGAATCCTAAAAAGGCTTTAGAAAATGAAGGTAATGATGATGGACATCATGCTTATGAGGAACTGAAGTAGGATGAACAAGGTAATTACTTTAATCAAACTTGTATAATTAATTTAATTTGTTAGTTTTGTATATTGATTTATATATGTAATACTTATTTTATTTTTTATTTTTTATGTTATATAATTAATATATGCTACATTATGATCGAATGGACTATGTACATATTGGTTGCTGAACAATATTAATTAAATTTGTATTTATAATTGACAATTCATTGTATTTTATATTAACTATAATTTATATTAATTAATTATATTTTGTATATATTAATTAAATTTTAAATATTAATTTTGTATTTATATTGATGACATTTCATTCTTCTTGATTAGAATTAATAATTAGATGACTGGTATATATTTGATGGGCTTATTTCTAATTTTTACAAGTTTAAAATCATTTTATAAATTAAAAAATAAAATATTTTTTTAAAATTTTTTTGAGTTAGGGACATGTTTTTTGTGAGAAATATGACGTAAATCATTAAATCCTACATTATAGAAGGTAGGGGAGTCGGTGTCCCCACATGAGTTTTGTATGGAGGGAATTAGCATAAGAGAGGGTGTCCCACACCTAAGGCTTTAATGTGAGTTTTTTCGGCTAGTCTCACATCCTACATCCAATTTCTTGTAGTGAGATAAAGCGGTTTGGTGTTGGATATATAAGATAAAGAGAAAGTAACAATGGTCGACCAAGGGGGAAATGTTAAAAGTAGATGAAATCGTTGAGGGTCAATGTAGTGTTGTTGTGACGTCCTAGGTCAATTTACAAATATTCTTATTTGTTTTATTAAAATTCACAATAAATTTTTTACGATTAAATAATTTAATTATCCCACAATTTGAAAATATCCATTTCTAATGACAAGTGCCAATACAAAATATTTCCCATAAATTAAACCCCCAAAAATCATTAAAGTTGAAAGAAAACACAAAACCTGGAACAGGGGACCTGACGTTGCGAGCCAGCCCCATGCGTAGCGTCAGCTCAGAACTACACACCCCACGCTACGCACCAGATTGACGCGTAGCGTGAGCATAACATTAACAACACCTGTTGCTGTCATGGATTTTAGGCCATTCGGCTAACTTCTAACCCAAATGGCCCGTTTTGGATTTGATTGTCACGAAACTTCACGAGCCACATGTTTCCCCATTCTAGAACTGTTGATGTTGTCCGTTCGCCAAAATTCTAACATATGTGCAACTTATGCGCAAAACACAGTTTAACCCCTTTTTGTGCAAAATCATTGCACCAAACACCTTAAATAGGTTCCAAATGGCCCAAGGCCAATGCACATAGTTCCTACATATCCAAAGGGACCTATTGATACCTTCTGAGATTTCGAAACCCACCGGATCTCAAATTCACCTATTCGGTTCCTTAAATTCACAAAATCCACTATATGCATATTTCTCTAAATCAATCAAATCATCAATCTATTAACAACCACATCACACACAACATTCACACATCTTAACAGGACCTGCCCATAGCATTCATCAGTCATACAATATTGGCTCCGTGCCATAATTCACATTATGCATCACTTGCATACAATTACCAATCTCATCATCCATTTATCCATATCATCAATATATCAATCATCATCATCAACAATTCACTACACCATATAATCATCATCGCATTATCAATATACCGCATTAATTCAATAATCAAACGAGTATAACATAATTAGTTCATCACACATAGTTTACGACTTACTACACACATAATTATATATATTACATAAATCTACTTATTTTACAATTCTTTAACATTCCTTGGCATCAGTCCTCCGCTTTGCGCATCTGCGGAGCATTATCCCTATCACTGGTTACTAAAATGAAATAAAACACATCAAGGGTGAGTGTTGGAATATCATAATTAATATAGAATGAAATAATAAATCTAACAATACCTACTACTCGTATTACTAGTTAATTTCTCTAACTTCCTGCATTTATACATATATATATATATATATATTCATATTGTCTATCACATCTTTTCACAATTTCCACTCTAGCACAAGTCATACGCATTTATTCTCAATTCAGTTAATACCACAGGTTCATCACAACACTAGTGGAAAAAAGGCTTTTTACACCGGTCCTTTTCAGCTTTTTATACCAGTTCTAGGACCGGTGTGGATGGAGCCGGTGAGAAAAATATGGACCTTTTACACCGGTTTTAGGATCGGTGCGAAAAATAGTTTTTACACCGGTCCTATTTAAAATGCCCGGTATAAAAAATAATATTTACACCGGTCCTTTTCTTTACAACCGGTGTAAATATTAACATTCTCACCGGTTCTGTTGGTTATGCCCGGTACAAAGTTAGACTTTTAACACCGGTCCTATTTTTACGCCCGGTACCAAAAAAATACTTTTAACACCGGTCCTATTTTTAGGCCCGGTACAAAAAAATACTATTTTAAAAAAAATTAATTCAGTACATTTTAAAGTGACAACAGACATCTAGAGTCCAGAATCTGTAGTTAAAGTGAATTGGTAATTGTTCAGCATAGTCCTTGTGAAGAACATCTAAGTAAATTAACAAAAATGTAAGCAAAGAGTTAATTCATCATATATAACAGAGTCCATGCTAATACAAGATTAAAATAAAAAAAGGAATAACTCTGAACATGCTAATACAATCATTAAGCACCATGTACAACGAAATTGGCTTCTAAACAATAAAGAGAAAAAACATTAAGAAAAACTTGTATAGAGTTTAAAAGCTGTTGGGAGACTCCTCTGCTTGGTGACCCCCAAAATCTGTATAGACTTTCCTCTCTTATTCCTGAAATTGTGTATATAAATAGCTTAATAAAATCTTTTAATTTTACTATAATCTAACTCCAACATTGATTTTAATGCCTTAAAAAACTTGATCAACATTTGCTGTAAAGAATAGACAAATGAAACAAAATATACCTTTCACGCCTTGATAGCTCAATAGTTTTCCCAACCTGCATTGGGAAGAATAATATTGGTATATAGCATTAGAAAATTAAGGCACGTGAAAAGAATAATATTGGTATATAGCATTAGAAATTAAGAAGGGAATATAGCAAGTTAAAATTAGTGAAAGTACTTGAGCAATTAATGAAAGGGGATATGTCAAATAAAATTAGAGAAAACATAAAATTTTGTGACAGGGTTATCTAACATGTAAAGACAAAGGTGTATGATAATCCTATTGGTACACTTTTCTATTTATGTTCCCATGTAGATGATGTTAACCAAGTGGCCTCAATTACTCAAGAGGGGGGGGTGAATTGAGTATTAAAAATTTTCTTTGGAATGCTCTTGAAATTGATTCTTTTGTCACTATGTATACTTAAGATAATAAATTAGATAACAAGAAGCAACAAGTTATACACAAGACAAACTAATAACAACTTTAAAGAGTTTGAACAATGAATCAATTAAGTTACAAAGCAATTTATGGGACTTTAGAAAGATTGATTCAAAAGAAATGCTTAAGTCCAAGTTTAACAAAGTTATTAAAAAAAAAGGTTTCAACTTAATGTATCATGCACTTAGTCAAATTAATAAAGCACGGAATTTAAGCAAACAAATTAAGTGCACAAATTAAATGAGTTAAGGGAAGAAAGATTTGCAAACCGATGTATACGAGTTCCACCACGCCGGTGTACGTCTCGCCTCTAAGCAACCCACTTAGAGGATTTCCACTATTGTAGATTAGAGATACACTTTGAGCAATTGCAACTTCCTAGTGTCCCACACTCAAGAAATCAATCCTCACAAGTACAAGGGCACCCCACCCAATCTCTCAATCTCACAATTACAAGGTTGAAACCCAACCCAAAGCTTCTATGAAGTTTAGTGTTTAAGTGTACAAGGAAACTCTCTCACTAGAGTGGATATACAAGTTTAAAGCTTACACAAGATAATAACTCTCAAAGAGAGGATATGCAAGTTAAGTACACAAATATAATCTTCCCACAAATTAACTCTCAAAAATAATCTCAAGAAATATGCCAATCAAGAATAAAGAGAGTAAGTAGAAGAGCAAGAGAATGGAGGAGGAAGAAAGCAAATGGAAATGCTTCAAATGCTTGGTGCAAGTTTTGCCTTCAACTCCTTCTCTATTTATAGGCTCCATGAGGCATGACATGTGTAATATTTAATTCCTTGGAGCTTGAAATGTTAGGCATGTGTGTCTCCATTCAACTTGGCATTCCAATTCCAATAAACCTTTTAGTGTCTCCAAGAGAATATTGCATGTGCATCAAGAAGCATGTTTGTCTAATATTCAAATTAATTGCATTTTCAATGTAACACATGCATGTGGAGAGGGACAAGTCATGGAACATTGCCTAGGGTCTTCCAATTTGATCCAACCGAAGGGAATTAAGAGTCTGCGCATGATTTTTGTTCCTGACAGCATGTTGAATCGATTCAGGCAAGGAAAGAATCGATTCATGCACTTTGATTTGCACAATTTGGACCCCTGCAGCCGTGTGAATCGATTCACACATGGGTTGAATCGATTCAACCCTGATAAAATCATATTTTGGCCACTGGAAAACGTATGAATCGATTCATACTTACCTTGAATCGATTCATGCACCTGATCCTTGAATTTTGGTGCATTTTTCACCCCTTTTTAGAACCCTTTTGCATATACCTTGGTTCCTTTGATTCTTAGGCATTTTGATGATCAATTCTCACTTGTTTTGAGCTTCTTTAAATGCCTTTAACATATGTCCTTAATTATTCATCAAATTTAAACATCAACCAATTTAGATTCCACATTAAACATAATTAATTGCTTGATAACATCTTTGATACTTCTTCATTTGTTGTGTCATTATCAAAACCTACATCAACATTCAAATACATTCTCCCCCTTTTTGATGATGACAACAAATGTTTGTCTCTTGGGGTGTTAGTATTATAACAATTCATATATATTGCAATAAAGACTCCCCCTATCATATACAATTTGATACCACATGTTGATGAAATCATAGACACAAGAAATCAAGAAAGTATTTAAGAAACAAAGGTCTCTCCCCCTTAAAATATGGTTTCTCCCCCTTAATATATGTTCTCTCCTTCTTAGTTATCTCCCTTTAATCATACAATACTTTAAGTATTTCTCACCTTTTACAAGATATTTTTATGTCAATTAGAAAGTGTATATCTTCTCCCCCTTTCTTGTATATACATCTCTCCCCCTTTAAATGTATGTATTTCTCTCCCCCTTTGGCATCATCAAAAAGATTTCCTTAACATATACTTCTTAAAGGTAGATGCATACATTTTGAAGTAAGATAACAATGCAATATACATCACGAAATCATTCAAGGCATATAGGCACATAATGTCTCATGGGAATCGATTCATCTAGCTATTTTTACGCGATTTTGAAGAATCATGTTACTAGATGAGTGTTTTATGAGGGATTTATACAAGGATTTAGATTTTGCAAGTTGCCAATGATTTTGTTTGCACAAGAGAGTCAAGAAAATCAAAGGTCATTTGCCATTTATTTTTGAGAACCATGTTGTATATAGGAGATTATCTTTGTGTCAAAATATGTTTAAAATATATGGGGACTCCACGGGATCTTTAAATAACACAAGAAATTTGTAGAGCATTAAGTTGATTATTGGAAATGTGAGGATAAATTTTCTTTACAAATTTGTATGTATATCACAAAGTAAGGTATTATGTTTCAAGGAAATGAAAATTTTATGAAAAAAAGATGAGTTGGAAATCTTCAAGTTAAAGATTTGCAAAATTTTGTTCAAGAGTAAGAAAGTGTGATAAAATAAATTAATTAGGAAATTTCCAAGATTCCTAACTCCCTTCTAATATTTATAAATTGGTCTTTTGGAAGGGGTTTTGTAAAAATGTCCGCCAATTGTTTTGAAGTTTCAACATATTCAAGTACACAATCTCCTTTCAAAACATGGTCTCTTATGAAGTGATGTCTTATTTCAATGTGTTTGGTCCTTGAATGCATGACTGGATTCTTAGATATATTTATTGCACTAGTGTTATCACATTTAATGGGGACTTTATCCAAGGAAATACCAAAATCAAGAAGTTGTTGTCTCATCCAAAGAATTTGAGCACAACAACTACCGGCTGCTACATATTCTGCCTCAGCCGTTGACAATGCAACACTTGCTTGTTTCTTGCTATGCCAAGAAACAAGGGAACTACCAAGTAAATGACATGTGCCACTAGTACTTTTTCTATCAAGCTTGCAACCCGCAAAGTCGGAATCGGAATATCCTAAAAGATTACATTCAACGCCTTTGGGATACCATAAACCAACATTTTGAGTACCCACAAGATATTTCAAAATTCTTTTTACAGCGGTGAGATGTGATTCTTTAGGACAAGCTTGATATCTAGCACACATGCATACGGCAAACATAATATCGGGTCTACTAGAAGTTAAATAAAGTAAGGATCCTATCATTCCTCGATACTTAGTTATTTCAACGTCCTTACCCTTTTCATCTTTATCTAGATAGCAAGATGTGCTCATTGGTGTTGCTATTTCATTTGCCTTATCCATTTCAAAACGTTTAAGTAATTCTTTACAATATTTTGTTTGACTAATAAAAGTTCCTTCATTTGTTTGTTTGATTTGTAATCCTAAGAAAAAGGTAAGTTCTCCCATCATGGACATTTCAAATTCTTTTTGCATGAATTTAGCAAACTCTTGACAAAGACTTTCATTTGTAGCACCAAAAATTATGTCATCAACATAAACTTGTACCAAAAGAATGTCATTATTTTTACGCCTTATAAATAGTGTAGTGTCAACCTTTCCTCTTTCGAAATTATTTTCTAAAAGAAATTTGCTAAGTCTTTCATACCAAGCTCTTGGAGCTTGTTTCAAACCGTATAAGGCTTTTCTCAATTTAAAAACATGATTTGGAAATTTATGATTTTCAAAACCGGGAGGTTGATCTACATAAACTTCTTCTTGAATATAGCCATTTAAAAAAGCGCTTTTGACATCCATTTGATAAAGTTTAAAATCCATACAACAAGCAAAAGCTAATAATAATCTAATGGCTTCTAACCTAGCTACGGGAGCATACGTTTCTTCATAGTCTATTCCTTCTTCTTGATTATACCCCTTAGCAACTAGCCTAGCTTTGTTTCTGGTTATTATTCCATTTTCATCTAGTTTGTTCCTAAAAACCCATTTGGTGCCTATTATTTGATGGTCATTGGGTCTTGGCACAAGTTCCCAAACTTCATTTCTTTCAAATTGGTTTAATTCTTCTTGCATGGCCAACATCCAATGTTCATCAATAATGGCTTCATCAATATTTTTGGGTTCAATTTGAGATACAAAGGCTAAGTGATTGCATGCATTCCTAATAGCATTTCGAGTGCTTACCCCTTTGGTGATTTCTCCAATAATTTTGTCCAAGGGATGGTCTTTTAGGGTTACCCAATCTTGTTGTTTGTCAAGTTGTGTTTCTTCATTATTGGCTTCTTCTTTGTCTTCCAAGTTCATTTCTTGGAAGGTACCTACAAGATCATCAACTTCCTTTCTCGGAGGATTTTGGTTAAGTTCATCAAATTTAACATGTATGGACTCTTCAATTGTAAAGGTTCGTTTGTTAAAGAGTCTATATGCTTTACTAGTAGATGAATAACCTAGAAAAATTGCTTCATCAGATTTTGCATCAAATTTGCCAAGATTTTCCTTTCCATTGTTTAAGACAAAGCATTTGCATCCAAAAATGTGAAAGTAAGAAATATTTGGTTTACGTCCTTTGTAAAGTTCATAGGGGGTTTTCTTTAGTATAGGCCTTATTAAGCAACGATTCATAACATGACAAGCGGTGTTCACCGCATCGGCCCAAAAATGTTTTGAAATATTTGCTTCATTCAACATAGTTCTTGCAAGCTCCGCTAAAGATCGATTTTTCCTTTCAACTACTCCATTTTGTTGTGGAGTTCTTGGAGCCGAAAAATTATGTTCAATGCCAAACTTTTCACAAAATTTTTCAAAGGATTGGTTTTCAAATTCTCCCCCATGATCCGTTCGAATGGATGCTATTTTTAAATTTTGTTCATTTTGGATGACCTTGGCAAGTTTCTTAAATGCTTGATATGCTTCATGTTTATGAGTAAGAAACAATGTCCATGTATATCTAGAGTAATCATCCACAATCACAAGACCATAATGGTTTCCACCAAAACTTTTGATTTTCGAAGGTCCAAATAAATCCATATGTAAAAGTTGTAAAGGCCTTGTTGTTGAAACAATATTTTTTGCTTGAAAAGAAGCCTTTACTTGTTTTCCTTTTTGACAAGCGTCACAAAATTTATTTTCAAATTTTAATTTTGGTAAACCAATAACTAAATCTTTTGAAACAAGTTTATTTAAATGGTCTACATGAATGTGAGCGATTCTTCTATGCCATAGCCATGATTCATCCTCTTTAGTTATGAAACATTGTACATCATTTGAAGCAAGGCAATCTAGATTAATCATGTAAATGTTATCTACTCTTTGACCAACAAACTTTATCTCCTTGTTTAGTTTATTTTCAATTATGCAACCATTTGATTCAAAAACAATTTTGTAGCCCTTATCACATAATTGACTAATACTAAGCAAGTTGTGTTTTAGACCTTCAACATATAACACATCATTTATGGAGGTGGAAGAATTTTTACCAATATTTCCGATTCCGAGTATTCTTCCCTTTGTGTTATCTCCATAAGTAACAAATCCTTTATTTCGTGGAGTAAGTGATATAAACTTACTCTTATCTCCCGTCATATGTTTGGAACACCCACTATCCAAGTACCAATGGGTGTTACTTGCCTTAAAGCATACCTACAAAACAATTTAAGTTAGAGAGCTTGGTACCCATTTTATGTTGGGTCCTTGTAGGTTAGTTTGTGAAAAAGTTCCTTTAGGAACCCATACTTTTCTCACCACTTTTGGTCCTAATCTTCTAACTTTGCAATTATAAGAGTTATGACCTTTAAGACCACAATGATTACATTTTATAAAAGGTGAGGAGAATTTGCTTGGAGGTATAAAGAAATTTTTGTAGTGTTTTTCCATTTTGTGATTGCTATGTTCTTGATCATATCCCAAGCCGGTTTTACTAAACATGCATTTTTGTTGCCCAAGTAGGATATTCAAATTATCTCTTCCATTAGTGAACTTTTCTAGTGTCCTATTTAGGTCTACAACCTTGGTTTCTAATATAATGCATCTTCTTGCAAAATCACATGGTTTAACCTTAGAGCATGCTTGATTGTTTCTATCATTTGTAAGTTTTTCAAGAGTTTTATTCAAGTCCAAAACCTTAGTTTCTAGCATATCACATTTCTTTGAAAACTCACAAGGTTTGGTCCTAGAACATGTTTGAACATTTGCTAACTCTTCTTTTAAGGATTCATTTTCTTTGCACACTTCCATGAGATGCATTTCTAGAGTATTACTAGTTTTTCTTGATAACTTAAGCTTATTAGAGACTTTGGTGAAGTTATCATACAAATCATCAAGAATATCAAGTAATTCATCCTTTCCTAAGTCATGAAAGTTTACCTCATTTTCTTCATCTTGGTGATTGGCCATGAGGCAAAGATTTGCTTCTTCATTTTCGGATTCATCCGAACTACTCACTTCATTTTCATCCCATGCTATGTATGCTCTTCTTCTTTCCTTTCTTTCTTTGTTCTTCTTTTTTAGATTTGGACAATCCACTTTGAAATGTCCTTCCTTTCCACATTCAAAACAAGTTGGTGAAGTAGAATTTTCTTTAGGTATAGATTTCTTACCTTGTGATTTGAAGTTCCTTTGAAAGCGTTTGTTCTTCATGAGCTTTCCAAACCTTTTTACAAATAGGCTTAACTCTTCATCTTCGTCAAGATCACTCTCGGTTTCATCTTCAACAATTGAAGTAGCTTTGAGAGCTAGTCCTTTCTTTTTGGAGACTTTCTCTTCTTCTTCCGCCATCTTTAATTCCTTTAGCTCTTGTTCTTGTTCTTGCAACTTACCAAATAGTGTAGCAAGAGACATTTCATTGATAGTAGGTGATTGTTTGATGGCCGTGACTAATGGTTGCCATTCCCTATTAAGACTTTTCAAGACTTTGTGAATAAGCTCTTTATTAGTATAAGTCTTTCCAAGTGTAATGAGTTGATTTATAATGAGTGTAAAACGTTTTTGCATATCAACAATAGATTCATTGGTATTTAGCCTAAAGCACTCATATTGACTAGTTAATGTACTAATCTTAGAGTCTTTAACATCATTTGTACCTTCATGGGTTACTTGTAAAGTATCCCACATCTCTTTAGCCGTTTCACATGTTATTACTCTAAAGAATTCATCGGGACCTAAGGCCGAAGTAATAAGATTTTTTGCCTTATAACCATATTGCACTTTCTTTTCTTCTTCACTAGACCAAATGTCCATAGGCTTTTCAACTTGTTTATTATCCACAATATGCATAGGTATAAAGGGACCATTTTCAATAGCATTCCACACTCTTAAATCTATTGATTGTACAAAAATTTTCATTCTTGCTTTCCAAAAAGCATAACCCTCACCATTAAAAGCGGGAGGTCGGTTTGTAGCACCACCCTCGGGAAACATGTTATATGAGGTTGAGGCCATTTGTTCTCTTGAAGCCGTTAAGCTTGATTTTCCAAGAGTCAAGCTCTGATACCACTTGTTAACCAAGTGGCCTCAATTACTCAAGAGGGGGGGGTGAATTGAGTATTAAAAATTTTCTTTGGAATGCTCTTGAAATTGATTCTTTTGTCACTATGTATACTTAAGATAATAAATTAGATAACAAGAAGCAACAAGTTATACACAAGACAAACTAATAACAACTTTAAAGAGTTTGAACAATGAATCAATTAAGTTACAAAGCAATTTATGGGACTTTAGAAAGATTGATTCAAAAGAAATGCTTAAGTCCAAGTTTAACAAAGTTATTAAAAAAAAAGGTTTCAACTTAATGTATCATGCACTTAGTCAAATTAATAAAGCACGGAATTTAAGCAAACAAATTAAGTGCACAAATTAAATGAGTTAAGGGAAGAAAGATTTGCAAACCGATGTATACGAGTTCCACCACGCCGGTGTACGTCTCGCCTCTAAGCAACCCACTTAGAGGATTTCCACTATTGTAGATTAGAGATACACTTTGAGCAATTGCAACTTCCTAGTGTCCCACACTCAAGAAATCAATCCTCACAAGTACAAGGGCACCCCACCCAATCTCTCAATCTCACAATTACAAGGTTGAAACCCAACCCAAAGCTTCTATGAAGTTTAGTGTTTAAGTGTACAAGGAAACTCTCTCACTAGAGTGGATATACAAGTTTAAAGCTTACACAAGATAATAACTCTCAAAGAGAGGATATGCAAGTTAAGTACACAAATATAATCTTCCCACAAATTAACTCTCAAAAATAATCTCAAGAAATATGCCAATCAAGAATAAAGAGAGTAAGTAGAAGAGCAAGAGAATGGAGGAGGAAGAAAGCAAATGGAAATGCTTCAAATGCTTGGTGCAAGTTTTGCCTTCAACTCCTTCTCTATTTATAGGCTCCATGAGGCATGACATGTGTAATATTTAATTCCTTGGAGCTTGAAATGTTAGGCATGTGTGTCTCCATTCAACTTGGCATTCCAATTCCAATAAACCTTTTAGTGTCTCCAAGAGAATATTGCATGTGCATCAAGAAGCATGTTTGTCTAATATTCAAATTAATTGCATTTTCAATGTAACACATGCATGTGGAGAGGGACAAGTCATGGAACATTGCCTAGGGTCTTCCAATTTGATCCAACCGAAGGGAATTAAGAGTCTGCGCATGATTTTTGTTCCTGACAGCATGTTGAATCGATTCAGGCAAGGAAAGAATCGATTCATGCACTTTGATTTGCACAATTTGGACCCCTGCAGCCGTGTGAATCGATTCACACATGGGTTGAATCGATTCAACCCTGATAAAATCATATTTTGGCCACTGGAAAACGTATGAATCGATTCATACTTACCTTGAATCGATTCATGCACCTGATCCTTGAATTTTGGTGCATTTTTCACCCCTTTTTAGAACCCTTTTGCATATACCTTGGTTCCTTTGATTCTTAGGCATTTTGATGATCAATTCTCACTTGTTTTGAGCTTCTTTAAATGCCTTTAACATATGTCCTTAATTATTCATCAAATTTAAACATCAACCAATTTAGATTCCACATTAAACATAATTAATTGCTTGATAACATCTTTGATACTTCTTCATTTGTTGTGTCATTATCAAAACCTACATCAACATTCAAATACAGATGATAATCCTGATGCCTAACTTATTGAATACTATACCTTATCAGAAGAAGCAAACTTTAAGAAATTAAAAAGAATGGGCCTTGCTATCCGTAAAGCCAGAACAAAGTATTTTCAATTACTGCCTTTTATAACTAAAAACAGTAATATTTAAGGCTGGATTTCCTCTAGTTAATCCAACCCTTTAAGTCACATGAATAGTACTACCTCTTGCTCTTGGTGGGACAAGTGCTACCAATAATTTCCAACCACTCCTCACAACATTCCTTTCATCTGTATGAATCCAATAATTATATGCGTTTAGAAACAATAATTTTCATCATAAATTAAAGTTAATACGGTAATACACCGAATAAAAGGAGATACTCACGAGTTTGGGAAGTGGGGGGTAATAATATTACAGGTGGGAAAAAACAATTAAAGTACTGTACCTGACATCTTTGAGGATTAAAGCCTAAAGTCTCTCTTTGATAGTAACATTAATGTTTAGAATCACCCTCACTTCCAACACAACCATTCAAATGTAATCATGAGAAAGATTGCACCATGAATCTTTCATAATCTCATAAAATCCGAACTCCAATAATGGAATGCTCAACCATGCACTCCAATAATTGATCATTTTACAATAAAAACAAAATATAATTGCTCAATGCATTCATGAAAGACTACATTCCCAGAATGTTTGGCAAATTGTTCAGCTAAAGCAGTTTGCATGCATAACTTAACTATTTCTTATTTTGAGTTTGAGCAACTACCTGGACATTAAAATCTTTTGCAGCCATTGGAATGATCTCGGATCCAAAATCATTTGCATTAGGATGATAGCCCCTTAAAATTTGTGAGCAAAAAAAAATGAAAATAACATCATATTTTATCCGAGTTAAACATAAAAGCAGTCACATGTCTATCCAAAGTTTTCTACAACCAAAGTATAACTCATGAAACAAAGAAAAACCAATCAATGGTAACTTGAAGTAGGAAAGTGGTATTTGCATTGGCAGTATAACAAAAATTATTCTCGCTAGAGGAATGCTAATAATAAGAACCAGATGTTACAAAACTGATATTCCAAAAACACTCGTATCTACATGCTATGAGAACAAGTACTTCAATCAGAGACAGTTGATTTCAGATTGATTACTGAAGTTATAGTAGATTATTACTCGGTCTTTTAATAGGAAATTGGAATAGTAACAACCATAGATCTTAACAATTCGCCCTTTGGTTTTTCTGGGAATTACCTTATGTGTCCTCTTTCACTAATCCAAAATCAGAGGCACGACTACAATAAAAAAATGTAAAAATTTCAGCAAAGGAACGTGTTCAATGGCAATGGCCAATTATTTGGCCTTTAGACATAAAATTTTCTCAGAATACCCACACCCACCACCATCACCGACAGCCCTCCAAACACCCACCACCCATCAACCCCGAAATCCCCTCCCACGGCCTAACAACCCGATACCCCTCCCCACGCCCACCACCAACCTCTGACCAAACCCCCCTCCTCACTTGCTAACCAACCCCGACCCATACCCCTCCCACACCGACCATCCTAAACCCAACCCACACCCTCACAACCCCAGCCCGATACCTCTCCCCCCACCCACCACCAACCTCCGACGAAACCCCCTCCCCACGGCCTAACCACCACTCGTTGGATATCCCCTCCCCAAACCCACCATCCACAACCTAAAACCCATAAACCCAAACCCCTCCCCAGAAACCCACAAACCAGAATAGACACCAGCGAAACCAGAGAGAAGAAAATCGGACATGCAAGAGGAAAAGGAGACCCAGAACAGACCACAAACCCACACAACACAATACCAAACATGCAAAGGGATTACCTACGAGATCGACCCTCCGAAGCTCCGTTGGCGTTTCCACGGTATGACCACTGGCAAAGCTCTTTCCTTTGCGTAGAATCAAAGATCTCTCGATGTGAAGCGGCGCTAGTTAGATGGGAGGGGAGTGGAAACCCTAAGTGGAAACCTAAATATGATAATACTTTGGGTTGAAGAAGACGAACGAGCGATCGAGAGGGAGACGACAGGGAGGGCTTCGAGAAGGAGGCGTTTGAGTGTAAAAGATGGCGTTTGAGAGGGAAAGGGTTTGGAGAAGGGGAAGGGCTTCAAGAGGAGAAGGGTTTAGAGAGGGGTAAGGCTCGAATCAAAAATAATGGAAGGACATTTCTCATCTGTCAAATATTAAGACCGGTACAAACTTCATAATTTCTCACCGGTCCAAACTAAAACCGGTACAAACTTTATTATTTTTCACCGGTCTAAAATGCGGACCGGTGTAAACTTTTAAAGTATTTACAAAATTGCCACCGTGTCATTTTTTACACCGGTCATATTACAACCGGTGTAAAAAGCCCGGTGAGAAAGGTCATTTTTCCACTAGTGCAAACGTCATAGATCATTAAAGATTCATACATTCAACATAATACATCATCAATTCATATCTCATCACTAATCATACATCAAACACCAGTTCACATAATCCACAACTGACTAGCATGCATCTGACTTCTGCTATCCGGATACCTAAGGATCAGCCTTCAGCTGGGAGTTCGACTTGACATCTTGTGAACCCGATGGTTCACCGAGCCCGACTTTTTCTCCACCTCAACCACTGGGTCGGACTTGACCACTAGGTAGCTCAACTGGGAACAAAGACCACGAAAGCCAGAAAACGAGGGGCTATACATACCGATGGCCGTCCCACACCATATAATCGTATACCATATCACATAATCACATACAATGGCATATCAAGCATGGCATATCATCAATGATTTTATACACAGTGTCAAAAACTAACATGTACTCATATCATAAGGCGGCCGACTTGCCAACCCACCAATACAATGCCATCAATTCACATTAATTCCATATTATCTCATGCTTCCATCATTTAATTCAAACTCACATAAACAAATACATATCTCAAAATGAAATCACCACACATATACACCATGTCCATAATTTAAATCATCACTTTCCATTAATTAAATAATTATTTCATAATTTCCATCTCTTCCTTATTTAATAATTACCAACACATAAATATCATATACGCATATTTATACAAATATTATCCAGCTAATCTACGAGCTAATTAACGCTCCTGACTTAACATTATAATTTTCCGTAACCCCTTTGCATATAAATTCTAATTAATTATGACCCGAACACCCCTTTACCTCTATTCCAAGCTTCAACAATTTGTTCTTTGTGTCGGTTGTGTCCACCGGTCACTTAATTCACCGTTCCACCTCCAAACTCGACGCTCACTCCGTCACACGCTTGACCAACACTCATTCCGGCACCTACGATTAATGAAACATCAAACCAGTTAGTACATTGTCTTCTTTACACCTCCAAACTCATAACCCAAGCTTCCAAATCCATTAAAACATAAAATCAAGGCCCCATATACCATATGCAACTCGCATTTTCAAGAGGGGAAAGAGAATGAGAAGAGGAAACGTGAGATTGAGGACCCCATAAGCCTTACCTTAGTCCTAATTGCTTAAAACCACAAGAAATATGAGCATCAACCAAGATCCTAGCAAAATCACACCGGGGAGAAGAAGAATGAAAGAAGAAAACCTTCGTCCAATTGTTTTGCATGTCCTTGATTTAAAACAGGTTGCGATGATGACGCTATGCGTCAGCTCATTTATTTACACCTGACGCTACGCATCAGGGTCCTGATTCTATTTTCCTTGAAATTTCCATTTCAAATTCTCATTTTCATTCAAGTATACTTTCTTTAAGCCATATATTTTTTTAAAATCCTATTTCTCTTAATTCCAACTTAATTTATTATTCATTTATCTCTTCTCATTTAATTTTACCAAGGATGTTACAATTATGGAAGCCAGTTTTGCTGATAAAGGAGTGAATTTGTTTAAGGGCGTAGATGTTGTATTTCACAAGGATATTGAAATGATGATGCTTTTTAAGAAACTTGGAAGGATCATTGGAAGTGGAGGAAAAAGGTGAAGAATTGAAGGGTCCATGATGACACGATAGACAATCGTATTAGGATGAGTTGGCAATGGTAATGTGGGCGAAGGGAATAAATGATGGTTTTGAAAGAGGGAGAAGGAAGAAGAAATACAAAAATAGAACTAATACTTTCATCCTTTAACTTAATAAGCTTCGCCTGTAGAGAATGTTTGTTTCTTTTTTTCCACCTTTTAAATCCCGTCCACAAAATGGTATAGAATGACGTCTCAAAAACAGTTGGGCCCATTTGATGATCTCATTACGTTGAAAGTTTTTATTAGAGATATAAGAGTTAGGTAGAAAATTAGTCTGAGTTTGTATAGAGTTTTATATAAGTCATATTTCACATTTTGGTGTACACACTTTCTATTCTTGATTTTAATACATTTTACATTTCCTTTAAATTCTCTCAATTATATTTTCTTTCTTCTCTCTAGATCATGTTTCATAACGGTCTCTATTTAGTTCTCAAACAACCTATTAGTAGAATCGTTCTAAAAGAAATTTAAAAGTTAAACTATGAATGAAAAACAAATAAATTAGTTTTAAAGCCAATCATTAAATTTGTCAATTTTTTATTAATTATTATTATCTTAAATTCTAGACTTAAAAGTAAAAAAACACGTTTTTTAATTATAGACAACATTTATATTAAAAATAGAATAAATGCATTTAATCATGATAAAAAAAATCATCATTTTCAATAATTTATTCCGCTTAATAAAACTAGAATAAAAATCCAGCAAAACTCTTTAATTTGTAAAAAAGAAGGGTAGTATCCATAGGCAGAAGCAAAATAAGAAATGGCTAGTGTCAGATACTCCCGCAGAATAATCGCAATCTCTGACGGTGAGAGTAATCAAAGCATACATATTAGACACACTTCAACTAAGCTTCACCAATAATAACCCATTCACTAATAATATATTAGCAATTAATTGATATATTTAACTCATTAGTTCATTTTATACACAAACACTGCTATTCTCTACATCTGCTAAGGGTGAATGTCTTTTCTCTAATCACATGCCATCAGGATTCCCCACATACTACACCAAATAATACTTATAAAATATTCTATCGCCCAACTGTAACGAATCGACCAGTGTCTACTATACAGTCAAATTAGCTGTAACTTTCAAATAAGGCTCCTCTTAGAAACTGGAAACAAGAAAAGTAGCACCAATCATCATACACTTCATTTTTCAATCATATCACCTTTTTATCGTTTTTTTTTCTTTCTATTTATTACTTCAACACTCTACAAATGGGGTGCAGAACTATTTCCTTAAAACAATTATATTCAATTTCCAATCATAAATTTGGGGGGGAAACGTTTATTATGATACAAAGATTGTTCAAAAATCTGATATGATGAAGCCCCTAGGCTGGCTCATCTACCCAAAAACTCCAGGTGACCTGTTTCAACCATGTGGAATTTTATTATTGTTAAAACTACGAGCTAGTAGCACACATTAATTCAACACCGTGTAGTTTATCACAACAAATACAACTCTAATATACACTTTATTTAATTTGTGGTATGATCCAAGCATTGTAACGTTAACGTGAATGCACATATGGGTCCTCCAAATTGTAGCAGCCCTTTGTTCTATCTCTCTCTCTCTCTCTCTCTCTCTCTCTCTCTCTCTCTCTCTCTCTCTCTCTCTCTCTCTCTCTATCTAAAATGTGCGTTCCAACTTGGTCGACAACTTTATAGAAACTAGAAGTTTAATTTAGGATTCACATAACACAAGTCCCCTTCCCTGGTCGTAACCGGAAGCATTTGATTTGACCCAAAAAAATTAGAACTTATTTGATATTTGATTAGTCTCTTGTCTTTGAAGTTGACGAAAAATATTTTTCATCAGTTAATTAAATAAAGTTTGAATATGTATTAAAATATATATGAAATTAATATTAATTATTAGATAATTTAATTTAAGTGAACTTAATTTTCATAATACACTGTTATTTGAACGAGACTATGAAGGCGGCCATAGATACAACAGTGTCCCTTTCCGGGCCAACCTTTCCTTCCATTATTATTCAAAGAATAAAACTCTCTTTCTGTAAAATTTTGTTTTTAAGAAATGAAAATTTATAATGTTGAAAAGATTCGGAGACAACTGGCTCGTGACACGCAAGACAAGTTCTTAGCTCTTATATACCCTCTCATACTTTTCCACTTTAGCATCATTCCCTCCTTTGCAACCAAAATCTGTTGCATTTCTTTCTTCCCCCAACTTCATTTATTATCTCCCTCTGCAAAACGCAGTAAATGGGTCGGCTTAATCTCTTACTTGTGTGCTCACTCTCATTAACACTGTCTCTTTATCTATTTCCCTTTGCCTCTGCTCAGCTTAGTGTAAACCACTATGCTAACATTTGCCCCAATGTTGAAAGCATTGTTAGAGGAGCCGTTACTAAGAAATTCCAACAAACGTTTGTTACTGTTCCTGCCACCCTTCGTCTTTTCTTCCACGATTGCTTTGTCCAGGTAATGAATCATTCAATCATAGAAACAACTTAGACACAGTTATGCAAGTACAACTGTTCTTCTATCCCAATTGAAATTTCATCCTGATAACCTGCCAAATAAAGATAAAGATTGTTAGTGAAACGAATTATCAAAACACTCTAATTCTAATTAAGAACAACTGACAACAAAAGTACTTAGACAATTGTTGCCAAGTTTTTTTCTTCTAACTTCCAACTAATTGAATGATTTTGATTACCCACATAATGTTAATTGAAAAGAATAAGCGTTTGCAATTCAGGTTCACATTTGACATCAAAAGTCTAATTATTTCTTTTTTTGGGTGTGTGGAATGTTGAAGGGTTGTGATGCTTCAGTTTTGGTGGCATCTACCGGAAATAATCAAGCAGAGAAGGATCACCAAGACAATCTGTCATTGGCGGGTGATGGGTTTGACACAGTAATCAAAGCAAAAGCTGCAGTAGATGCTGTGCCCCAGTGCAGGAACAAAGTCTCCTGTGCTGATATTCTCGCCTTGGCTACCCGTGATGTCATTGCACTGGTTTGTACTTCAGTTTTTATTTTTGGAGGTTAATTAATAAGTGTGTATTTGATGTTAACAGTTGAAGAAATAGAATTACGAAAATAAAAAAATTTAGAGATTAATATTGATTTTTTAAATTGTTTGATACTGTTTGACATTAAGATTTTTTTAGAGTTGGTCAAACTGAGATTTGATCAATCACAATAAAGAACTAGACACCCCTAGATAGATGAGCTGTTTCATTTATCGACACGTCTATGTCTTAATAAGAATTAGTCATTACAATTGATGGTTGAGAAAATGAGTAAGTATCGGTTTAGTATATAGTTAGAGAAATAGAGTTACAAAAATAAAAAAATTAAAAGTTAATATTGATTATTCACGTCGTTTAAAATTATAGGATATTTTTTTTTGTCAAAACTCGACTAGAACCAAACAAGACTTAAATGTGATTGGATGTGTGCAGGCCGGTGGACCTTCATATACGGTGGAATTGGGAAGATTCGATGGGTTGGTTTCAAGAGCTTCTGATGTGAATGGAAGGCTTCCACAGCCAGGGTTCAATTTGAACCAGCTGAATTCCCTGTTTGCGGCAAATGGCCTCTCCCAAACGGACATGGTTGCTCTCTCAGGTAACTATTTTAAATTCAAATGGGTCCCAGGTCCTTGGGTTGCGTGGTGGTTTTGTATCAACATGACTTTTCACGAGTGAAATAGTACAATCATCTCATCATCATAAGAGTCGTTATAGTCATTTCGGTTTCTTATTGGTCAACCAGAAGGGGATAAAAAGGTTAAATCAATTTCTATATAATCTTGTGGTCTATGGTTTTTGATTGGGTATTTAATTTTATTAATATTAAACTTTAGAGTTATATACAAATATTTCATTGAAAAAATTATAAAGAAAAATATACATTTTTGTTATAAAATGCTGATAATTGAAAATTTTGATAATTCATCTAAAGATTTGATGCAAATTGCGAGTATTTTGCAGGAGCGCACACCCTGGGGTTCTCCCACTGCAGCAGGTTCGCGAATAGAATATACAGCTTCAGCAGCCAGAGCCCAGTAGACCCAACGTTGAACAGGCAATACGCGGTCCAATTGCAACAAATGTGCCCAAGGAACGTGGATCCAAGAATCGCCATCAACATGGACCCAACCACTCCTCGTACATTCGACAATGCTTATTACCAAAACCTTCAACAAGGCAAGGGCCTCTTTACCTCCGACCAAATCCTCTTCACCGACGCAAGGTCCAGGAACACCGTCACTTCCTTTGCCTCTAATTCCAACACCTTTAACGCTAACTTCGTCGCTGCCATTACCAAATTGGGTCGCGTTGGAGTCAAGACTGCAAGAAATGGTAAAATCCGTACGGATTGTTCCGTGCTTTAGTTCCATTCACAGGATCATACATTATTTCTTTTTAATAAATCTGTTTCCCAATAATAATTCGGGAGAGTTGTTGGGGATGTTCGGGATAGGGATGTAAGGATGACAAGGTTGAGTTTTATTTGTTGTAATGTACCAAATAATTCCAACTCCTTCAAAGTTAACAACTTTGAATTGTTCATATAAATAAATGAATAAGACTGTAACAACAAATTTTAATTAAATGAGTTTTTGATTATGCCCAATATATATACCCTTGAGAGAATCCGAGAATCATCAAGATGGCTAATTGTAACACCCTCGGTTAGATAAGACATCCCTTCTATAAGATCATCCTATTTAACTAAGAGTGTTAACAGTTTTCATAAAAAATGAATATATATATATATATTTTAAAATAAAGAGATGACAGATCAGTGGAAGTAAATAGTAAATATATCACATAGTCATTCACAAACTTAAAAATAATTGTACTCATAACAGAATGGGGCACGCAGGCACCCTTAAACATTATACAGTCATCTGGTGTCTTTGTCATTAATAAATATTCAACTATATAACTTTTATCTTTAATGATCGTTCTCAGTGGTTTTAGCATATTGTTGTTCTTCACACTCGGGTTCTTGATTTTCTAATTCCTCTGAAAAATGGTCAACAGTAAGGGTGAGTATAACCCAAGACCCTGATGGTTAATCCGGTGCGGACATAATCCAGTTAACATACAATATCACATAAATCATACAATTAGCATATTCACAATTACAACAATCAAGCATGATGTCATGGAATGCATGAGTCGAATTTATTATGATTTATCTTTCATTAAGTCTCATGATGCATGTGGGCCCAATAAATCATTTCTTCATCTCATTCTTTGGAATAACTCCATTCCATTCTAGAGCGATCAGGGTCCGCCCAAGCTTTCATAAGGTACAAATGAACTCATTGGTTCTCATCATTGATTTATATATTCTTGGAACTTGGATCCCTACGATCATAGTTACACTCCGTCATTTAGTCAAAGTACACTAGAATTGCATCGTCTCACCCGGCTATCAGGCGCGACTCTGATGCCATTGGGTTTCCGTTCCAGTTGTACTCCCAAGATCCTCTTGGGGATCGAACGTGAATGTTCTCCACTGTACCAAGTGTATGCTCTAGATTTTCTTCTTTAGAAAAATATTTTCATGATGCGGAATGCATTCTTTTTGTCTTTTGATTCTTTGGGTATTTATGTGTTTCGAGTCTCATCATACATATTCATAAGCTCTTGAATCTCATCAATTATTTAGACGTGGTAAGTCATTTTATTGTTGTGTTTGAGAAAGTATATCAACTATTTACGGGTTGAAATTATACTTTGTAAAGAGTAAAATAATATATTCCTTATTTAATCACTTATATCTAAAGTAATAATAATAATACTAATTAATAATAGTAAGAATAACAATAATAATAATAATAAGATTCATAATATTAGTAACAATAGTAATAATAATAGAAATAAGAACGATAATAATAAGTGTAACGTCCTAATAATTTAGAAGGAATTAAGAAAGAGTTTCTAAATAAAAATTCAAGTGAAAAGTATGAAAAACAAGGTTTTTCCGAGTAGGACAAGGGTAATTCCGAGTGGAATAAGCATGATTCCGAGTGGAATCATACTGAGAGAGGTTTTCTAAGTGAACTGGTTAAAAATCCGAGTGAAATTATACTGGAAGGCTGTTTTCCGACTGAAACAGGTCTGATTCCGAGTAAAAATGAGTTTGAATCTGAGTAAAAATGATTTTTCAGAGTAAAATGGTTTAATTCCGGGTAAAATAGATACTGGAAAGGATTTTCTAAGTGAAATACCTTAAATTCTGAATGAAAATGAATTTCTGAGTGAGATAAAATATGATTCCGAGTGACATCACTCTGAAAGGAGTTTTCTGAGTAAAAATGTATGTGAGTCCGAGTGAAAATAAGTCTCTGAGTGAAATAAAATAGGATTCCGAGTGGAATTAGTCTGAAAGGAGCTTTCTGAGTGAAAATAAGATAAATTCCGAGTGAAACATGTTTGAGGAAGAGTTTTCCGAGTAAAAATGATTGAGAAGAAGTTTTTCAAGTAAGAGAGGGTTCTGTCAGAAATATATAATGGTTTACCGAATGAAATCATGTAAAAACTGATTGTATTTATATAAAACTGATTGGATTATATAAAACTGATTGGATTTATATAAAATTGGTCGGATTAACGCAAAAACCGGTCGGATTAGTGTAAAACTGATCGGATTGATGTAAAACCAACTGGAGTGAAGTAAAACCGAGCTTGTTATCATTTATTTCATCTCCTGTTTACAATTCTTTACTGGAATACACATAAACACACATGATACTTAATATTTTCATAGTTCAGCATCAAACATATTCACTCAATCATCAAAATTTATCATAATCAATACAGATAATCGAACGTATTCATTGAATCATGGATTATATAGCCAATTGAACATGTTTATAGTAATAAAAATGTATATAAACATACATAAAATTAAAGCATGTTATTCAGCAATTCCTGAACCTGTCCTGGAAAGGTAAGGAACAAGGTTCCTTAGCCCTTTCCTTCACTCGGTTTTCCCACAGAGCACCCAAGAATATACCCCCTTACCTTAATGGAGTTCTTGGATGAGGAGAAAATGTTCCCTTCACTGTCCTGCTTCAGATCCGAGTGAGAGGGAAAAGAAAAGAGAGAAAGAACTTTGTGTGAAGAAGAAGAAATAGAGAGCGTTTTTGCTAAGTTCTCTTGGGTCTGAAAATTTCAGACTTGCAATGAGTTCTGCTGTTGATTTAATAATGAGAAAGGAGACAAGTGGGGGACAACTTTTTATGAGTGGGCTGTTGGTGGACTGTTAGTGGAGATAATGGAAACTTTTGACTCATTTCACTGTCAGCTTTGCATTAATGGGATTAGTGACATATTAAAATATATAAAGTGATCTGAGTGGAGTTAAAAGGTGTTCGGTGTTGGAGGATTTGAAGAGGTCGGTTATGGAGTGAAGTTGGTTTTTAGGTGAGGGACGGTGTGGAGTAAAGAAGTAGAGGACGGTATGTGAGGGATTTGATGGACACCGTCTGTGAAAGAGGTCGGTATTGTAGTGTGGGAGGAAAGGCTGTTGTGTGGCTACGAAGAGGTCGGTTTTGATGAACACCTAGCTCGGAATTCTTCTAAAATCGACTCAACACTTGCTTTCTCACTCAGTAAAATCAATCAGTGCTGACTCCTATCTTACTTGGCCTTTCACTCGGTATTATATCCCAAATCCGAGTTGTTTCTGATGGTTCTCACTCGGTTAATTCATCCTAAAACCGTGTCTGCTCGTAGTCAGTTTCACTCGGTAATTTCAAACCAATCCGAGTCATCTCAGTCAGTCTCACTCGGTAATCTCCACTCGGAAGTAGTCCAGTAGAGTATATCTCACTCGGAAGAGGAGTCATACCCATACACTCACTCAGAAATGGTTCAGCCTCCTACATTTCTCTCGAAATGGGCTCCCACTACCATTTTCCACTCGGTTTCCTAATCATACACATACGAAACCATTCGGAATCCTTCCCAAATAATTCCACAACACATTCCAGTCGGTAGCAAGCATTAAATCAACATAAACATAAGTATATATGTATTCTTTCACTCGGAATACTTCAATCAGAGGAGTTTCCTTCGGAAAAGGAAGCATTTGGCAAGGTTTGACTCGGAAATGAGCCTTTCTAGGGTGTTTTGACTCGGAATTTCACCCAGAAGTGGTTCTCTTGAACACACTTCACTCAGAATTGCTTCTCAGGTCAGGACTCCACTCGGTGGTAGCCTTCTCAGTCATGTTTTACTCGGAAAACATGACACTTACTCGGAATCCCATCCTTCACTCGGAATTTATAATTATTCACTCGGAATTCCTCTCTGTTACTCGGAACAGAGCCCTTTTCACTCGAAATTTGCATAATTTCATTAATGGTCTATATAAATTCCATTATTATGCACAAAAATGACATTTTTGAGATACCACAGACCATCAATAGGGTATATATTGACTTATTCTTACTTACAAACCTTCCATAATTCAAAAATTATAAGGGTAAAACTGTTTCTAAAAACAGGGATGTTACACTAATGAGATGAGATATACTTTCCATTTAATTTATAATTGTTAAGCTCTTTAATTTATGAGTTGGTTTTTAAGCTGAATTAAACTTATTAATTTTTAATATAAGTTTCACAAGTTCAAATGTGAAACACCTATAAATGTTTAGTCCAACAAAACTTAACGCTTTAAATTTTCAATTCGAGCCACTAGTATAAAAATTAGATATAAGCATGGAATATTAACTCAGTTAAAAAGGAACCGAGTTAATATATAGCGTGGTGACATTTTTAAAATTTTAAACGAAAGCTTTAACTTGGGTTACATGGAAACCGAGTTTAAAACGAAGATATAAACTTGTTATATTTACAATAGAGTTTTATAAAGTTCCTAAATTTTTATATATTTATTTTTTTACACATATAAACTCAGTTATTTCTTCAACTGAGTTAGAATATCATTTATAAACTCAATTAAAGAATAACCAAGTTATATGTACACTTCACGTACTAGCACTAATTTCCTCCCTCATTTTCTTTATTCTCTTCCCATTTTCCTTCTTTGGACTTTGTATTCTCTAACCTAAATTCATTCCTTTCTTTCATTCTCTCTACCACTGCAACCCCCCGACGCTGCCAAACGCCCTGTTATGAGCCTAATCAACAAGGGCCTCCACATGTTATGCAAGAAGCAAAACTACATCTTGGCCATTGTAGAGTCAGTTTCCTAGGGAAAGTCTCTCAACAAGGAACAAGAAGAGGTTTTCCACTCCAAGCCCTTCGTCCTCGCTCTTATTGACGAGTTTGAGAAGCTTCACCAGCCTTTTGCCTCTACCTTAAACGAGGAGCTTAACATCATGCAAGAGAACAAACCAAAAACCCTAGCTAAAAACTCTAGCTTGATGAAAGATATGGGGAAACTCTATGCTTCTCAAGTTGTTGTTGTTGATGAAGAATCCCAAAAGGTTTGGTTAAATTTAGATGCATTTTATGTATTAAAAGAAGAGAAATATTTGTGCTTTTGAATTCTTGAAATACAAAATATTATATGAAGGTAACTGCAACAAGATTTGTATTGTATTTCATGAAAAGAGTTTCATGTTATCTAGTAATGTTGTTAAAAGAAACATTTTAGAACTTATTTCCCTGATTTCTTGTTTTTAGCCTGAGATTTCCTGTTGAAGACCTCAAGAAAGGTTTAGGATCATATCCAACACAATGAAAGCCAAAACTATATGCATTAATCATTATCATAAGAAAACTATTATTTTTAGCAAATTTTCTCTCTCTTTTTTCATCAGTTAATAATTTTCTATTTTGATTTCTTCAAGTGACAAGGTGAAGAGGACATGTTCATGACTTCCTTGATTTTCAATATGGATGTTGATTACGAAAAGTTTTTACTCTGTAAACAAGACTTAGATTATGTAAAAGCTCTATGTTTTGACACAGAGGTAGAGTTATGCTTCAAATTTATAAATCTTCTATTTTATCAAATTTATTTCTTACCAGTTCCTAAATATTTACCACTCTAAATTTAAAGGTTGTCATATCTTTCAACATTATAAAATGTTTTTCCTTACTAGAGTACCAGGTGTTAAGAAAGTCTAATATAACATTCCTCCCTCATTTTATTATTTTTTACTTATATTATTCGATTTGCTAAATATTTTTTTGCTTGTAATAATTAATTTTGGCCAAAAAGAATTAAATAAAATAGCTACAGACTTGAACAAACATAGAGACAATTTTGAGAAACAACAGACTTAAATACTAGAACAACAATAACAGGCTCATAGTTTCAGAATGACAGACTTAAAAATAGAAATAGTCATAACAAACTTAGTACAAAAATAATTGCAACAGACTTATAAGGATAAAATAACAAACTCCTATATAGAGTTGTAATAGACTCACCAAACTCAACAAAATTTCTCACAACAGACTTATATATATATATATATATATATATATATAGGCTAAATACATCTTTTGGTCTCCTATCTCTTAAGTTATTCCCAGATTGGTCCCTTAACATTTTTAATTCAAAGAGGTCCTTAACTTTTTAAAAATGTGTCAATTTGGTCCTTTCATCAGTCAAAGCTAACAACGTTTGAGATTGATCTGATGTGGTTTGGAGACGTTGCTAAGACAGAGTTATGGGAGATTTCCTCTATCCTCCATTAAAGTCCCCATTGAAGCTCTAGGGTTTGTATGTTGGCATTGAAATTGGTCAAAAACTTCAAGAACGTGACCTCCAAATTACAATCTTCCCTTATGGCCAACTCAGGTGGTTCTATGTTCAACAATGGAAGCAACTCAACACGTGCGGTTTCTCCTTATTGTGAATGCGTTGGGCACTATAAAGTAGTGCTTTGAACCTCAAGGACAATGATTAACTATGGAAGACAATTTTGGGGGTGTAGGAAGTATTGGGTAAAATTATTTCATGATTATTACTTTGGTTTTTTACGTGAAAGAAAAGCTGATGTGATTTTCAATGTGTAATATGTTGTCAATGGTGTTTTTGTAGGGTGTAGCTGATGATGGGAGTTGTAATTTCTTCCAATGGGTCACAGATGTTGCTGAAGCTAAGAAGGATCTGTTGATTATGAGACAAAGGAAAAAAATAATCGCATTGTAGAAATCTCTTAAGAAATCAACAAAATGGAACAAGTGGATGTATTGTTTTTGTGTGTTATTGGCCTTATGTAATGTGTTTGTAATATTTTTATGTTGGTCACAGTAAGATAATGTAGTTTAGTTAAGTTTAGGTTGTGGAGTCTAGTTGTTAATTTTAGTTCTTACTTTCAGTGTTTATTATAAGATGTTAGTTTGAGTTGTACACTTGAATTGTTAATTTCAAATGTTTACTTTAGTTGTGAGTTCGAGTTGTTTATTTGAGATTTGAGCTTTGAATTGTTAATTTGGGCACTTAAATTTGAGTTGCTAATTTGAGATAAAAATATTATATAGATCACCAATGAAAATAAAAATAATATTATAATATGCTCACCACCATTGAAAAGAAACACGTATTTACCATGTTTAAACATTATCAAAAGAGAACAAAACAGGAATTACAATATTGTTCCATCATAGAAAGACATGGTGAACAAAACACAATATTGTTCCATCATAGAAAGGATGATGTTTCAAATGTTTTTCCGCCTTGGTCTTAACTTTTGCCTTTGTTGGACTAAGTCTGTACAGGCAGTAGTGACATGTTTTCTTTTGGTTGGGGTTGGGGTTTAGTTGTTGGAAGGTTGTTGGGTCTGGGGCGCCTCTGGTGGTAGTTTGGAAGGATAAGTATCCTTGTTGTGGCCTGCAGTTCCACAAACACTATACTTGGTCTTCAAACCCTTCTTGGACATCCTAATGTCATCTTTTTCAGTTGGGTCCTTGTTCCTTGATCTCTTAGGCCTCCAAGCTTGCCTTTTGAATGATGGAGGTTGTACAGTGTTTACCTCAACCTTTTCCCACATGTTCTTCCCAATGGTGGGTAAGATCATTGGACTGTAACAGTTTCTATAGGCTTGTTTTATGTACATTGTTGGGATGTAGGTCTCTAGAGTTTCATTTACCTATATCATGCATGCAACTACATGGTTACATGGTATTATTGTTAGCATCCACCTCCTGTAATTACATTCCCTAGCTTTCAAATCCACAATGAACTTCTCAGCATGGTAATGTGGTTAACCTCATATACAGTGTCCCTTAACCACTTGCACAAATCATGAACATGATGGTTAATGTGGTTAACATCCTAGAAAATTTAAACAACATGCACAGATAAGGGACCAAAACTAACCTCACTTGAAACATGTTTATATTGGATTTAGTTTTGTGAACCCTTTGTTTTATCCTTGGAAGGATATCATCAGTGAACTTGAGCAATTTTGTCCTGTTGTTGGCCTATTGTTCCATCATATAAGTCTTGATTATCTCCAGCATAGTGATAATGGGCTTCCCCCTGGCTTCAATGATGACTGAATTAAATGTTTCAGATATATTATTCACCAATACATCACTCTTGGGTGCAAATGAAAACCTTGACTTGCTCCAATGTCTGGGAGGTACTTTGATCAAGTCCTTGTGGGAATTCTCATTGACTTCCTTTATCTTTTGCATTATTTTTTCCCATGCCTTAGTGTAAGTTGACTTTGCTGCTTTCACAGTAAGTCTTTGAGTTGTTTTCTTGGATGCTTTTTTTGAAGTTACTGTATATATGCCTAACATAAAACCTCTGGTCAACACCAGGTATGAGCTCTTCCAAGGCATGTAGCAGACCCTAAAAGATCAGAATGATACATCAGGGACCAGTTTAAAACCAAATCAGTGAAGCAACACAACATGTGGGGCCAGTTTGAAACCAAATTAGGCAATGAAACAAAAAATGAGGGATCAGTTTGAAACCAAAACAGTTAAGTAGCATAACATGAGGGACCAGGTAAGCTATGCTGCATAATCAGTTATGGTATATTGCATGTGATGAGCTATGTTGTAGAATCAGTTATGTTATATTGCATGTGGTCAGATATATTGCACAAATTAGGTCCAATGCACAAATCACAATCACCATGTAGTCATATTGCATAAACCATACTCTACACAGAGTATGCCACAACACAGTCGAATTGCACCAATCAGGTCCAATGCATAGTCATATTACACAATCAGTTATGTTGCACAAAACAAAGTATGCACCAAAACCAATCACCATGCGGACTCTAAATATACACATGAACATAAACTCATGCTTTGGACCAAGTTAGTAAACATGAACTCATTCTTTGAACCAAATCAATAACCAACAAGCACACATGCATACTTCAAATCAGTAACCAACATGCACACATGCACACTTGATTCACTAAACTAGAAATCACTAAACCAAATCAATAACCAAATGAGAATGCATAAATTCAGTAAATCAATATAACAAACACTACACAACAATAGAATACACAAATTCACTAAGCCAAATCAGTAACCAATGAGAATGCATAAATTCACTAAGTCAGATTAGTGCTCATAACAATTTACCATGAAAAATTAGAATGCATAAGTCAGGAACATATCCTAATCCAAATTAGAATGCACTACAGACCAAATTGCACATGCCTTTTATTGGTTAGATATAAACGTGATGTCATTGTAGACCTAGGAGCCACCTAAATCACATGTGGTTATACTACACCATATGTATTTTAAGACTTCTTGAGAGTTCTGAATGTGTGTATATGTTAAAGTCCATATTGTATTTTTTCCACTAAGTCTTCTTTACTTGGATATGATATTCCTATTATTTTAAAGTTTGATTTTTATTTTAACGATATTTTTTTGGATATGATACTCCTATCTTTGTTGGATTTTAAATGTTATTCTTAGTAATTAATTGATTTAAATGTTAAGGAACATCTTAATCACGAGACTAAAGTAGTAGTAGTAGTTATGATAATAATATAATTAATATATCATTAGCGATAGTTTCTTAACGGCAGTTTAAACCACCATTAACAATACATTTAAACTCGGTTAAAATAATTGAGTTTAAATACGAGATTTAAACTTGGTTTATAAACAAACTTAAAGTCTATACCTATTACAATGACTGGTACAAACTCGGTTGCGGAATCGTGTTTAAGTTTAATCAAACTTAAAAGTTTTTTCTCCATTGTGAGCTATAAAACTCAACTCATGAACTAGCCTTTTAGTTTTGCAGACATATTTATATCCTTTTTTTTTGCTATCATTGATAAATAAAATAAAATCAAATCGAATGCTTAAATCAATCAACCCATCTTTATATATTCTAATTTAATATAATTTTAAGTTGAAGTATAATTTAACTTATGAGTTTAAGTTCAATTATAAGTATTTTACCAGAAAAAAAATCAATTATAAGTAATGAAATTGCGTCTTTGCATTAAATATTGATAAAAAATTGTTACTTATAATAATTTTATTAGAGTTAATTTTATGGGGGAAAAGAGTAAAGGATGCAACTGTAACCCACTAATACTTTTATTATTATTAAGTAATGACATGTATGTTTTTCTTATTATTAAGTAACTTTCATTAGGAATATATTATCTAATTTAATAAAATATCTATTTGTCAATGCTTAATTTATAAACTTAAAAACTTGTTTAAGTTTTGTGTCTTCATTATACAGCTTTCTTGCGGGAACGAAGACCTAAATTCTTTAGCTCCCTTTCGTTATACAAAGTCCAAACATACAGTTCCATAAACCTATTTTCATTCATTTTCATTTTGGTATTTTTATAAGCAACGGAAGTAGTTGATTTATCCACAAATACAATATCGTTTGTGTTTTTTCAAATAATAATTTTTTCCCCTTCGTTTGTTCGCTTGAGATAATCAACCTAACCGCAGGAATACAACGGCATAACAAACAACGCAAGTGCAAAAACTATAATATCTGCTGACAGGTTTCGTATTAATTATGATTTCAATCATTTTCAAAAGGATGGGAGTGGATGAGCATATCTTTACATTCAATCTCCTTGATTTTCTATATAAAATAAAAACATCCTCATCACCTAAAAATTGAAAGAAATAAAAACAACTCAGCATACAATAAGAAACGGCAACTCGAAATGTATTTACCATAGCGTTTGCCATCAACATGACAACGCGTATATAATTAAAATAAATAAACACTCAAGTCTGTATAGCCATGTCCAAAATTCCTTCAATTAGTTTCACGTGTGTGTAGCTTTGTCAATATCTTTTCAATTAGTTGAACCAACATGGATAGGCGAAGTCAGAGTAGGCTAATTTCTAACATGTATCAGCATACTATCTGGTTTGTTGCCTCGCATGGGTTTATGCAATAGCAAGCTTACCTATTCAATTCGCATGCCACCTTTGCAGCTTCACTACAAGCTGAGGCTATTCAACAAAAACCATTTAAGAAGCCTAAACAAGCAACACCAAGAATCAAGATATCTACGGAAACAAACATAATTAATGGGCAGAAGTTGAAAAGCCATGCCCAAAATTAAATACCTTCACTTAACATAAACAATCTGCAAATCAATGTTCCAGGAAAAATTTGTTAACTGGTATGTAACTTATCATCAAGGAAAACTTACTAGTCTCCAAGTATATCCTCCACAAAGAAAGTGGACAAGTGCCTTTTGGGCAAGGCTAGGTAGGATACACCTCTATATTCTTCTCGTTTAAAGGCCAAATTCTCCATCACAAGGCACAACTCATGGTGTCATATTGAGGACTCTTAAGAAGTCTCTTGAAATCAACAAATACTTGATGACGTGTGGCGATTACATACTCTTAAAAATAGGACATCTGGGAAGACATAAACGATCTAGTTTATAGGAGACAATTACAAATTCCAGTTCTGATCATTTATTCCAGTAAATAATTTATATGGAAGTAGAAGTATAAATGAAAATTGAAAAAGAAAAGATAATCATATTAAAAACTAATGTTCTTTACACAAAAGATCATTACTCTTGCACTGCCTCTACCTACCAAGGAAAATACCAACATTTTGTTAACCTTCAAGATTTTTAATTAACTAAGATTGCATTCACATAGGTGTCTAATCATGACCATCATTCCCCGCCATAAAAATAAAATACAATAAACGATCGAGACCGTAAGTTAAAATTTATTTTCAACCAAGGCCCGATATAGAAAACAGACACATAAAACCAACCAATTGTCAGGCCTTAACTCTGAACCATATCAAATACAACTAAAGTATGCAAAAGGCCAGAAAAATAACTGCTTGGAATTCAAATATAAGCATGTGAATGCACATTGATGGCTTTTATACACAACAGAAGTACATTTGTGCTTCTCAGGTTTGTTGCATGAAATTCAATCTCCGGCAGAAAGAATCACATCAACGCTACCTATGAATCTTTTATGATTAAAACTTAAAATAGAACTATCACATCACATGTCTAGATCCCTAAGCAGCATCTGTAAATCAAAAGTAAAAAGAAATATAGTTACTGTTTTAAATATGCATTATTTAAAACAAAGTTGTTCCGCGGGATATTTCATTTTTATTTTATTCTCTGCTTTATCCGGATCTCTAGTAAATGCACAAAGTAAACAAGGAGAAGAGAGACGAGTATAGTGTTCAGTGTTTACACATATGAAGATCATTTTGTATGCAATTGAAACAAAGTAAAAGAATGACGTTTTCATAGTGGTATACATAAAAAGCTATAATTACCCACACATCCACATTAATGATACTCAGAACTCAGAATAAAACAAAACTTTTGGTCTAGGAAGATTGAATGTAAACTTTAAAAGAAAAATTCTTAATACAATGAACAAATAAACTACAAATATCAAGAAGTGATCTCTACCTATTCAGTAAACTTTATTCTAACATTTGTTAATACTTTTATGTCATAATGTCCCAAACCAAATTTGTCAGCACTAAAACCTATAGATATTATGGTCACCAATTCAGAACTTCTCATATTTCCACTTAGAGGTATGTCAGCAATGCTTGAGAGAAAAATCAATATCAGATTTGGAGTTGGTATCCCCATTCCAATATCATTACTTTGAGGAGAATTCAGATTCTGAGGCAATACAATTGTTTTAGCTCATTCTTTGAATTCGCATAGACAAATCTTCTCAAGATGTAGTGACCAATCTACCCCTAATATAGAAGGATTCAACTCCACTGCTGCTCTAAAGTCAGATATAGATGCAGAAACAGATCCAATTGGCTTTTGCACACTCCCACTCATCGGAAGCCCATTCAAACCAGGGTGGATTGGACTGCACTTATTTACAGACTTTGATGCAGCTAAATCCAAACAGGGTTTTATCAATCTTTTGAGGTAAACATCAAGGGCATTATTCAATAAGTTGGCTGCATCCGGTGAGATCTTAAATCCTTCAACTTCCAATGTCTGCTCCAACCTTTTTGTCAAAGAACATGCATCAGGTAGCTGACCAATGCTTTGACATGTACCGGAGACAGCATCGGATGATAATCCTAGGCATAAATGTTTTTGTGGTCTTCTATTGTAAGTGGGAATAGCAAGAGGTGCTCGAATAGGACTCCTACAAACAATTGGACTTTCAGAGTCCTGAACAGCCTCCTCCCCATCTTCCATAGAGAAAGGGAGTCTACTACCTGGAGATTGGAGATCAAAAATACTTTGCTGCTCATGAATTTTAGGTCCTGAATCCTCCAACTCAATACTGTTGTTCTTCCCATTAGGACCAAGAGGGCTGCGGTCCCTGAATCTGCGGTGAGTCCTACCTTTTCGAGGAGACTGAGGAAGATCCTTGCACAGAAACTGAAAACTATTACACCCATTTGGTGTTTTCACATTCATAGAACCTTCTACTCTGCTCTTTGACGGCAGGGCTGTCTTGGAGACACATGCTTTTCTCAAAACTGCCTTGATGAAACGATTATGGAGAGGCACATTTTCTCTCCCAATAATTGCTATGCAGAGCCTATCAAACTCAGATTTTCTAATTTTGAGACTCAAATATCTGCTGAAAATATTAAAGTACTTGCCCGCAGTCACACTACCAAGTCTCATTTCAATCTCTAACTTAAGATCAATAGGTTCTTCAGCATAAAAATACCGCACCGCCGGCATCCTGCTTCCCCAAGTTATTGCTGCTGTAATCAGAACCGAAACACCATAAGTTTAAAGATAATCACGAAACTCACAACAAAAATTCATGATGTAACCGGCAACACAAATACCAGCCATAATTTCTGTCCTGAATTTGTTAATTTCAGCAATTAAATCAAACCACGACAAGGTTAAAACTCTAGTAAATTACAAAGAGAAAATAGCAGCCAAAACTCATATACCAAAGAGTTGTATTGGTTCGAGATATTGAGATATTTTCTATTTTCATTTTTAGTTTTAACATTATATTTTTATAGCCACAAGTATCATCTTTAGGCTCCGGACTTGATCACATTCAAGGTTGCCGCCACTGAGCTAAGACAACTTTTTATCAGCGACCTTTATGTTCTGATTTTACAAAATTTAAATAAGAAATCTTGTAAATATATATATTTCTCCTGTCGCAACAAATACAAACTCTTGTGAACACACAATGTTTCCTCACATTAAACAGTCTCTATTTGCAAAGCCAAAAACAAAACTTCCAATAATTAATTAAAAAAAAAAACTGGTACTATCGATCACAGAGTAAGTAAGTAATTGAACAGAAAGACATAAAAGAATTACCGAGAACTTAATGGAAAAAGCAGTTTCGCACCTGGAATGGATAATTGGAGCAATTGAAGGACTCGAACTGGAACGCGCGAAATTGATCCAAGAATCGGAAATGATGAAGCGGGAAAAAAAGGGAGTGGAAAACCTTAAAATTTGAAAAGAGTGAAGTGGATGAGAGTAGCTAATGCTTGGGAAGAGAAGGATTAGGGCTTTGTTAGGAAGGATAGAGGAAAAGAGGGTCTCCTTGACCTTTACGAACCTTCCAAGTCGTAATGGTCAAAGGCACGTGGGTTTTGCGATGCGTAAGCCTAAACTCAGTTTAACTACACCGCTATGCCTAAAGGACTTCCATCGATGGATATTATAAACGGTTTTTTCTAACGTGTCTTTCCAAATATATTTTAAATAATATTAACATAATTTATTATAATTAAAAATTATGTTCCACTTATATTGATATCAATATAAAATTATATTAGACATAATTTTATATTTTTTAATTTTATGTTATTTAAAATATATCTTAAATCCACTTTAAATAATTGTATTATAAAATATATATAAGTTTGACTTTTAAATAAATATATATATAAATAAAGGTTGATTTCTTTTATTAATTATAAGTTTACTTATGATATATTATTTATATGTAATTACAAATTATTTCACTAATTAAATAATATTATATGTATGAATCTTGAAATAATGATCACACAAGGGTTGGAGTATGTAACAAAAATTTAAAATATCTAACAAATGGTTATTTTTGAAATATGAATAAAAGTAGGGATCATTAAAATAGGTCCCTCCAAGTTTGTCTTTATTGCAAAAAGCCTCATTTTTCAACCAATATTACGATGAGGCCAATTCCTAATCCAATATTATAAAAAGGTCTAAATGGTAATATTTCTAAATATAACATCAGTTAGTTTTATTTATAATAAAAGAATCTAGAAATGCTTTTTAATATGCTCTCAATTGGTCGTTATTTCACATCTTTTTTTTTTTCATTTCCCCCTTTGATACTCATCTTCTCCACAACTCATCTCTGACCTTTTTTTCCATCTCTACACTACTTGCAGGCTATAAGGGAAGAAGATGTCCATGAGCAACACAAGAGGGTCGTTCAATGGGGTTTTGATCGAACATTGACTATTGATAGTGTAATATCCTATTTTCAACACAAATAGAAAATAGATATTAATATATTTTTATTGAGAAATACTTACTATTAGTTAGTTCATTATTATCATTTTTTATGAAATTTTGGTATTTATATTTAATTATTTGTTTTTATAAAATAAAATAAAATAATAATAATAATAATAATAATAATAAATATTTATATATTTTGAATGAGAATTTTAAAATGACTTAATTAGTATTCATTGATTAATAAAATTATATTAAGAATTTTAAATATATTTCTTATTCACAATATTTATTTTATGTTTTTATATTTATGTTTTTACATATTTGTGATTGAACTCTTATTAGAATTTTAAAAATAAAATTTTGAAGGAATTAGTCTATGGTTCTTTAGAACTTTTTGATTTACATAGTATTTATGATTTTCTGGAATTTTTTAAATTTTTTGAAATATTTTAATAAAATAATATTTTAAATAATTTTAAATTCATATAAAGTGACTTAAAATTAAAAATATTTATAAGAAAGTGAATTTAAATTATAAGAAAATTTTCTAAGATCCATTTCAAGTAGACTTATCTAAAAATGATCGGTTTGAGAAAAATCTTGATTTTTTCCAACCGTTAAAAAATTGGAAACGTATCAATAAATTTTTATTAACAGAAAATTTTAGATTTTTAAAATTTAAACTTTATATTACTTATCATAAAATTAGTGAGAACTGATATAATATCGTTAAATTTTAAAAAGGATTAATTTTGAATATTTAAAATATACCGAGTGAAAGGTTACTATTTGGCTTAATAATTCAGCCGACATTTACTATGCAAAACACTGTGCATGTACGAAATTTTCAAAAGGTGCACAGTAACCAGGATTTAAATTTCAAAAAATACACAGTGCTTTTATATTAAAATAATGGAATACATAGTAATTTTCCTTCCTATAAATACCGAAGGAATTCTTCTTTAGAATTCACAATTTCAGATTAAGTTTTCTTAATATAATAGTGCTAGTGAGATAGTGGTGTAAGTAAGAGAGAGAAATAAAATTTTTAGAAGAAGGTTCTGCTAAAATTCTAAGGTAAATTACTATTTACTATTACTATTTACCTTTACTATTCATGATTTACTTTTTACCATTACTATTCACGTTTTATTATTTACTATTACTATTCATGTTTACTATTTACTGTTACTATTCACTATTCACTATTCACTATTCACTATTCAAAATTTACCATTTCTGTTTTAAGTAGAAATCTTAATTTTCATCTTATAACTATATTGAAGTGAAATTGGTATATTTTAGAACTCAGAGACGAGGCGTGCACAGACTTTCCATAACAAACCAAGATACAAGAGGTAAGGTGGAGTGTGATAGGAATATAATATGAAAAGACATAAGAATAATGAGAGGAGTCCCCTACTCCTTTAAAATTTAATAATATTATTATTTTAAAATAATAACTATTTAACTTAAAAATTTATAATAAATTTTAAATTGAGTATCTTGTGTAACTTTATCTGAATACTCATGCAAATACCTGGATAACCAATGCGAACTGGATTGAACCTATGCAAGGACTTAGACTATTATGACCTGTATGGACTGAACTATATACCTATGCGAGGATTGGACTATATGGACTATATGGACCTACATAGACCTATGCGAGGAATGGACTATAAAGACTTAAAATTAATCTTATTAATTTAAATAACCATTAAAATTTGAATTATATTTAATTGATTTGATTATAATTATTAGTATTTGATTATTATTTATGATATTTATTTTTGATCGATATTATTTGATTATGATTGACATTTTTTGATTGTGATTGATGACATTACAATACTTGATTGTGGTTGATGAATGATTGATGACCTTGTGATATGAAGTTTGAGCATATAACAAGTATGACGGAAAGTTAAAACTCAGTAAGAATTTTCTTACCTTACTCTTTAAAGTTTTAAGAGAAAGTATTTTATAATTATTTTAGTCTTTTATTTCTTCTTAGAAATTATTTTCATTAACCTTATTTTTAATCTCTAGAATAATAGTATTAGAAAGAAGCTATTTTATGAAAATTAAAAGTTGAGATAATTAATTCTTGAATTATAGAAATTTTTTATAGTTTTAAGTATTCTTAGTTAATGATTCTAAAAATTATTTTCTTTTAGTAATTAGAAGTTTAAAGTAAATTATTTTAGTTTTCCCCAATGAAATAACTAAAGGATATTTTGTTATAGTTGAGATTTCTAAACTCAATCTAGTTAAGATTCAAATTGAGAAAGATTATGTAAATATGTGAAGTTTTTTAAAAGAAAGTTTTGAAATATTTAAGGTTTGGAAACTCAATTTTAGTGAGATCTGAATTTGAAAACTGTACTGAATTTATTTCTGTATAACAGAAGTTCAAAGAAGAACTTATGGGAATGTAGAGTTTATTGAGATGAATTTATGAACCTTTATGGTATTTAATAATTGAGTTTCTAAAAGTCTTAACCAACTAAATATGCGAGTAGTTCATGCATCATGAATCATTAAAAAGAAATGAGATGTGATATTTCATGTGGATGGATTATAGAAACCAAGGATACATTAGAAGAGGCTTAATTACGAGCCTTGGGATGAGAGGGTGTGAAAGGGTGCTTCAGGTGACCTGGGGTCGCTCCCTAGTGTCGGTTACTTTCACAATAAAAACTTTCTCAGTCTGACTAGTCTCTAAGTGTTTCTACGCCAGTTGAGCTGTTCATATGCTATGAAAGCATTTATGTTATTATTATCCGGCAATATGGAACAGTGTAAACTCTTGGTTGGCCCAATGCAAACTAAAACTTTAAGGGCCCACATGCATAGAATGAATGAGATGGTAGTAATAAAAACATTGCATGACATTCATGTGATTGTGACATTCTATGTGGGTGATTGTGAATGAAAGTATAATTGTTACGTTATGAAAACTCCACATTCATAATTGATTATGTATATGATTATGTTTGAAATTATTATATTAGATTGTGAAAACTCTTATGCTTATGTCTTATTTGTAAAGTATTATATTCTATTTCTCACTCTTTCTTGTTTGAATTTCTATGTCCAAAATATATGTTATATGATATATAGCTAGTAGTTCAAGATGAAAGGATTAAATTACAAGAAGGTAAATTGGTCTCATCCTGAATCGGATAGGAGAAGAGATGTGACAAGAGTAGGATTCCAAAATCATATGGTTTAAAGATAAGGAAATGATTGGTTACAATCGAAGTAGAGGTATTAAATCTTTAGTTTTAGTTTACCTTAATACAATATTAAGTTGGATAATTGTAATTCAAGGTAAATGTTAAACCTTAATAAACATTATTCTTTGGATATGATATTGTAATCTTTGATCACTTATGATTTTCTGAAAGTTCATTTTATCATTCTGAATAATTTGAAACTTTTTACTTTATAAATTCAAAGAAAATTAGATGTATATACGTCCTTGTATACGCGAGATAGAAAGTGATAAATATGTATATCTTTCAAAAAAAAATTTAAAAGCAAAAAGAATAGATATATATCTCGTGTATATAAGGGAGTGTTACAGATAGCCCTACAAGCGCATTAGTTTTATCACATAATATAAAAAGTAATTGTATCTAGAGGGACTATGTTGTGGAGCACTAGTTCAATTGAAAATTATAAATTGGCTCCTTTATGATCCGTAGAGTACAAGACTAAAACTAACCTAAGCTATCCTAAGATGAAAGTTGTCTAAAAATTCCCCCTCAAAATATGTAAAAACTAACTTAAATAAACTAATACTATTAATTAAAATTAGACCCAACCTAAATAGAAACAGAAAAGCAATAAAACTTGGTATGGTGGAACTCCACACCCTGAGGTGTACTCCCACACCTAGGCTATGGAGTTCTCTAAATGGGTGTGAGGATCCTCTATAGCCTTATATGGCCTCTTGCACTAAACTCTAGACCTTTCTGAACTTCTCCAAGCCTTACTTTATCTCTTACACTCCTTTCCATACCTCTTTCCCTATAAAACACAAAATCAAGCATAGACAAGCCAAGATACAAAAACAAACTAAACTAATAAAAATAAAATAAATGCTAAGAAAAGTCCTAAAATTCTTAAGGAAAATAGGTCTTAAAACTATGCATATTAGGAATGCATTAAAAACTTTAAACTAAACCTTTGCTTATCCCTAAGCAAGGACACCAAGAAAAAAAAATGCATGGACAAAATGTTGAGTTTATGCACTATGCAAAAAGATCCTAAAAAATAAGAATAAAAATAAAATAAGAAAGGAAAATGGACTCACTTAAACATCCTAGAGGTAATATAGCATATGTAAACAAACATCATGAGAAAAACATCAAATAATTAAATTTCATATAATCATAGCCACACAAGTACTCTTTAAGTGCACTAAGGGTGTTGGGACTATACTTTACATCCTAGCTAGCACAAGGGACTCAATTATCTATCATAGCATAATTTTTCTCAAGTTCCTATTAGAAGGCACATACCAATCAACATTGCTCTTCCAATCAAGTGCTTTACACATTGCTACTTGGGGTCTAAAAGGAGCACCTTCTGCCCTAGTAACTAATGAGTGTCTTAGAACATTTCATTTAGGGTCATTTCATCAAGCATTTAGGTCGTATTGCATTCATACTTCTCTTTTCCATTGTAATTCTTGTTTCTTTCCACCTTTGCTACCGGGGTATCTTCAATTTGCAGGATTCATGTTATTAGGAGCCATCTGAAGGCGGGTTTTGAATTCATTGAAATGCCTCAAAATCATGGAAGGAAGCAAAGGCCTGGGAACCCCCAAAATTAGCATAAATCAAGCTAGAAGAGTCTGAAAGAGAACCACGACCAGTGGTAAGAAACACTGCCTAGCCTTGGAACTCTTAGCCAATATTTGTGTTGTATTTCTGTCAATCCAAAGAGAACCTAGAGTTTACTAGTTTGCATTATCTAATTTGAGAAGTTCCATACAAAGAAAAGCACAGCTTGGTCGTGGATCCTACTACGGCCATGGTTCTGGCTATGTAGTGAACATAAATGTAATGATTGTTACTGTTTATCTTTTCTTTACTCTTAGTTTGGGGTGTTATTGTATGATGCGTAACTAAACCCTGTTTCTTGGGATGAAGAAGGTGTGACAATGTTTATATGATTTATTTTCTTTCTCATTTAATAAACTTTTATTTTCCATTAAGTTCAAATTTGGCCCAATGTGCCTAGCGATTAAAATAACCTAGGTGATTTTAGACAATTAGGAATGATTAAGAGATCAACGAATGTTTAAAAGCTTTTGAATTGAACCTAAGGTTAAGATAACGAAAGAAATCAAAACCTTTTGAGAATTTAATCAAAAAAGAGACTTTCATAACTCAATAATGAGTTTAGCTTAAGGATTGAATGCGGTTCTCCACAAGTTAAATACGTTAACATAAGTCCGAAAGGAAAGTGTCAACTAGCTAAGGAAAATTCACCTTGGAAAACTTAATTTGATATTTGTTAAATGGAAAACTAATGAACTCTATATAAGTTGTATCTAAATCCTCCGCAATCCCAAGATACTCTAATCCTTGCAAGAGTCCCTAGCGGAAAATTTAATTGTTTACTTGAATCCCTTTAAATCATTTTGCATATCAAAAACACAATATTGTCATCTGGATAACTGAAAATTTTAATACATTGGTACTTGGAACATGGTCCTTGTGGATCAAATTTTAATTTATTACGCAATATAGTCTATACACTTGTAGAGTGTTATCAGTAGCCTATTAATCTCGAAGGGTTACCTAAGTTCTAGATAACCTAGTAACTATGTCTCAAAAGGGGTGTCAGTGATCTTAAAAGGGACAAGAGAATAAAGAAAACACTTCTTTTTTTCTATTCATAATTTTTCTTTTCCTTTTTTTCTATTCCTTTTCTCCGTGTGTATGTTTTTAACCCAAAATCCAATGGTCCCTAAGATTAGAAGTACTAGCACTTTGTTTCTTACCCCATAGACTAAAACATAAAGTTTAGCCCAAATGTGTGTATGGAATGATAGACTCAAATAGCCATAAATCATATGAAATTACTAACACAATACATATAAGTACTAAATAATGCTTATTGTAGCATCCATCGGTTAACTAAGACAATCCTCACACTAGATCATCTGGGTTAACTAAGAGTGCTATTTAAAGTTGTAAAAGATAAGAAAGTTTTTTTTGTACAGAAATCAATATAAAACATGGTGGATCCTCATTTCATTAATAATACTAGTTCATACAAGATTCAATATTGCTTTACATACTCTAAATGAATCAGCGACACACAGGCTCCCAAAAGATAAACAAATACAACTCAACTGTTAAACAGAGAAGAAGACAACTAGACTGCCCAAACGATAGTCTGACCTAAGACTAGATCTCACTACTGCCGCCTACATCGACGCCAATCGTTCTTCCACAGGAATCATAATTCAGGATACCACCCTGACTAGGAATCCTCATCATCAAACGGACTGAGGGATCTTTAGAAGGGCTAAGGCTTCCTCGGGCTCTAACTTCAGAAGGAATCAAAAGCGGCCCTGATAAGGTCTTTAGTTGGGTCACTCGTATCTATCTGCTCACTGAGGTCCCCGTACATGTAGCTATGGTCGACGTGGCGAAGGAAGGCAAGAGACTAGCCCTACTCAACATTGGACAATAAAGGCTCCATCAAAGGCGTATCCAACACTTCTTTTTCTTCTTCTTCTTCTTCTTCTTCTTCTTCTTCTTCTTCTTCTTATTCTTCTTCTTCTTCTTATTCTTCTTCTTCTTCTTCTTCTTCTTCTTCTTCTTCTTCTTCTTTTTCTTCTTCTTCTTCTTCCATAGGGAACTCATCCGGGTCTTCCTATGAGGCTTCCTTGGGGTCTTCCGCTTCAATTAGCTCCTCAGGCGCTTGTACTGAGTCCTCGTCAAGTACAGGAACATACTCCGGAGTAAGGGATCGAATAGCAGGTGGCACAATCCTAATAGGTTCAGGCTCTGGGTGAGGGCTCAACCTAATAGGATCCGAGTAAAGCTCGTCTTCCATGACCTGCTGGAAGAATATGTAACTGCAAGCACAGGGTGGCTCACCCTACCTTTCAATTGTACTCTTTATGACCTCAACATCCCTGTTGTATAGAGGTAGCTCTACTGGTGGCTCGACAACTTGGGCATCCACCTTTACGGATCTCTGGGATAAACGGGGTCTCTTCCGGAATGACCAGCAAGCTTTCACTACAAAATGATATTGTCATCTATGACTGTGACCCATACGATGATTGTACTTATCTCCCCAAACCATATCATCAACATGCCACACAGAGATCACACAAAGTCGATGAATATTCACCCTAAATACACACATTCTAAGAATTACTTGATGTCTAGCATTCCACAATCATAAGTTACCTTCCTAGGGTTAAACATTACTTAATATCTACTTCCTAAATCACTTCCATTATTGCTCACATTTATTGGGCATTTACTTCAACATTTTCATATGCAACATAAAACCATACCTTGACTATGTTTAACATTATCATGCATCATATGACTCTAATCTATAATGGAATCATCACATAATTCATAGATGACACTATCATTTTGCAAGTACAATCATCGTATAGGTCACAGTCATAGTCATCTCATAGTTCATAAACATTACTAAGTTCACAATCACAATTATCAAAATAATATCCATTATACAATTTACAGGTACACTTACCACTCACAAGCACATCTATCACATAATTCACAACCACAAACATCAATTTATACATCAATACAAATCAAATGTTGTTATTCACTCAGATGCTATGCATGGGTTAGGTACCTTATAAATTTCTCTTTCAATTATGTCTCATGATGCAAATGGGGCCTATAACCTCATCATCACAAATATCATCATCATTTCTTTAGTACATCTACTAGGAGGAATACATATCGTGTTATTTTTCAGAGCGACCGGAGCTTGTCAAGTTCTCATAACCATTAGGGGTAAGGGACACTCACGTCCAACACAACATGGATCCAACCTCACGCTTCATTCGTGATCACATATGGTCAGAACTTGCACTACATGGCCATAGATATGCTCGTCCTAGTCAAAGTACACTTGGCATGCCACAGATTGTCCGGTCTCAGGTGCTACACCGAACCATTGGAGGATCTGACCTGGTATACTTCCAAGGTTCTCCCATGGAACCGGGACGCTCATATTCTCATGTGTACCTATCACTCTATGCTACTGACCACGATTCAATCCACAATCTCAACAAATGCAAATTATGCATTAATGCCACATATTTCATTATGCCTTTATTTATCGTCACTGGGTAGGGTTCTTGCGTCAGTAGCTCGTTGTCCTTAATGCGGAGGGTCAAATCCCTTGAACTATTCTTTTAAATCTAATTTCCAATAGGTTTTATTAGTAACATACACTACTATTTGTTACTGATTTTCCTTATAAGATCCTACAAATTATATATATATATATATATATATATATATATATATATATAATATTAGGTGTACATATAAACATCCTTATATAGAAAATCTCCTTTCTTTTTTGAAATATAGCTGTTATACCCCCTAAACTTTCCCTTCTTATAGTTATGCTTGAAAACCTATCTTTGTAATGAAAGAGTTTTAACTGCACAATTTATAGTTATTATGGGCTGTTAACTAAAACCTCGACTACTGTTTCGTTACTTAGTTTTCTCACGAAACAAAAACTGACTTGGTCCTCAAAAATTAACTAGCTCAATGATTTTGATAAAATAGTGAATACATGGAAATCCCTTGTTAAAAAGGTTTATTTTACCTGATATGTTAAACGTCGTCTTGTTATATCATCTTATAACAGAACTTTGCCATATTATTCTCAATCACTCACTTCTTTATATCAGTTATTTTATGAAACAACCGAAACATAGCAAAATAATTAAAATCGTGCAAGACCTTTAAAAATACCTTTTCGAGAAATCTTTAACTGATTTACGAAACGCTGTCCCGCCGCATTATTTGGCCATGAAACGTTGTTTCTTTCGGTTCCTAAACCAAGTTCTTAAAATTCATGTCCATAAGTTTCATGATATGAAAATGGTTTCTCAAAAATACTTATATTCATAAATTAAGTACTGAAATTTTCTACAAAACATTTTCTTTTGTCAAAAACTTTGTTCTTGTCACATTTTCACTAGAAAATTTTGAATCAAGTGATTCTAAAGCCAAAAGTATTTAATTTTTAAAATCCTATATTTATAAGGTATAAAATAATACTTTACTTTTAGAATTTAAAATAGCTTTAAAATTCCTAGGACGTCATTTTTCTTACATTTTTATATGTCATAGATTGCAATTATACCTAACGCTCATTCCTTTTATCTCCACACTCTTGGGAAGTACCCAAAATATTATGACAAACCAAATGGGCAATAAGAATAAATTATAATAGCAACATAGCCGTCCACCACTTACTTCGCAATTATACACATTATCATAACCAATTCTTACTGAGTTTTCTTCCATAGACCCTACTGGGACTTCCATGCACTTTTATATTTAACATCAACAAATTAAATTCATATTTTCACACTTAAGCCAGTCATGGCAGCATATCTCACACACGTGCACATATACCTTAAAATCAAACATTTTCCCACATAATATTCATCCAATAATTCACCATATTTCCTTTATCACCAATGCTTAAATTATTCTTATCAACATCATATTTTCCTTAATTTTTCACATATTATGGCAGCATATGTACTGAAATTTATATGCATCAAAACATAATTTTCTCATTCCTTTTTCATCATCAAACACAATCATCTCCACACCAAACATACATTCAATCTTTCTAATATAGAGAAGATAAACGCATAACATTTTAACACTTAAAATTCCATGTCAAAACTTCTTGATTTTTTAATGTGAAGTGGGCAGCGTCATTCAGAAGGGTTTTCATGCATAAAAACGCAATTTTTCCTACACTAATTTTACACTAAAATTATTTCTTCTAAAAGACATAAATACCAACACATTTAATACTTAAAAATTTATACTAGGACATAATTAATTCTAAAAATTTAGAATATAATGTATTTTCAAATTTTCATCTAAGTACCAAAATACCAACATAACTCATGCATAAAAAAATTTCATTATCAAGAAATAATCACCTATATATGTTATTACTCAAAAATTTATGTAAAGTTATTCTCTTTACCAAAATTTCAACAATATATATATATATATATATATATATATTATATATCACTTAAAATCATTAAGAACACACACACACACGCACACGTCTAAGCAAAAACCTTTCATTCAAGTACGAAGTTTCCATTTTCAAGGTCATCATCTTAGTATACAACATGATCAAAGATTCAAACACAAGAAAAACAACCATGCACATGCTTAAGGTACTCACATCACCAAACCAACATACAACCATTGTTTCAAATCCCAAAATTCCAAGAACAAGCATGCATGCATTTAAACTCTTCATGATCATCATCAAATCAACATGCAACTTCATTCTAAGTTCAAGATACCAAAAAACAACATACATGCATTGTAAACACTTTTGATCATCATCAAAATCAACATGCAAGAAGTGGAAATAAGATTTAATGGAATGTACTCATTTTATGTTATAGGAGGTTTCTCATGGAGGTGAAGGAAAACCTTGTTGCCTTTGCTTTGTTCTCTTCTCTAGCTTCCTTAGGATGATCCAAGTGCTCTAAGAGGATGGTGGAGATGCTCCACAAGTTGGAATAGAAGAAAAATCCCACCTTGAGGGGAAGAGGTGGTCTCGACCAAGTCACAAAGGAAGAAGATCTTGAAAATTTTAATGGAGGTAGGGAGGGTTAAAAACTAGGAAGGCAAAGGAGATTAAGAGGGTTTGAAGTATTAAAATAGACTTGAGAGACCCCCTAGAGAGCATGAAGGTCTCTTAGCCAAAGAGAAGCAAAGTGTGAAGTAGAGATCAAGGCCTGTATATATAGTTAGTAGGAGTTAACAAAAGTTAAATAAGAGTGTGAGTGGGAGTGTGCTGCTGTAGGGGATTTAAGAGACAAAGAGAATAAATTTTGCAAAGCTTAAATTTTAGAAGCTTAAGTGATTAGATATGGATCATGCAACCAATGGGAATGGCTTTGAATGCATGGGAAAAATAATGTGTAAGAGATGTAACAATATAGCTTCAAACATGAAAAAGAGAATAGAAGGAATATAGGTTCAGAATTTTCATAAAAAGGTGCATGGGAATTCTTTAAAATTAAACATAAATTTGATGGGTTTTAAGGGAACAAAGAATGAAAATTTTAATTTATATTAGAGTAAGAATTTGGAAAAATGATCAACATAAAAGTTGTAGATATTCTTTTTTCCTTTTGAACAAGCTAAAGAACATCAAATTTCAATAATCGGAGTGGGAGTTATGGTCAAATTTCAATAATCAGGTGCAACACTTTAAAATAAAAACTGGGAAAATTTGGAAAGGAATTTATTTTTGGTGTCTTCATAAAAGTTATAGATATTTTTGTTAAGAAAATAACAGAAGAAGAATTGTTTGATTTTGATATTAGATGAAAGAGTTAGGTTCAAAATACTGAAAGGTGGTTAGTCGAATCAAAGAAATTACAAGTTAGTGTAGTATTTTTCAAACTGAGCTTGATGGGCTTAGAACTAGGTCTTGTGGTTAACATAAGAGTTGTAGAGGATTTTGATACAAAAATTTAAGGATAAAAATCATTAAATTTCAATGTTAAGAGATGGAGTTATGTTAAAAATAATGCAGGTAGGTATGGGTTCATGTTTTTACTTAGGCTCGGTAAAATACGAAAGGGTCGGGGTTTTGATCGACTCTCGATAATTTTAAAAGGACACTTTAGGGAAATATTTTAGACCAAATACTCAAGTTTAGAGCACTCTTCTTGTCTCAAGGCTTCCGATATTTCCCATCGCTTGTTCTAGTTCCCGGTGTGGTTCCTGATACGGTTTCCGATATGATTTTCTAACACGCATGTTTTTTCAAGAAAACTACTAACATTTCTTCTACTGTCTGCTAGATATTGCCATGATTCACCATCACACACCATTTTTACATTTATCATTTATTATTATTATTATTATTATTATTATTATCTAATTTATGATTTTATTATTTATCAAATTATTATTATCTATTATCTTTATCATTATCATTAGTCATTCTTATTTTTATTCCCTGGCCCTAGTGTTAGGACTACCATTATAAATATCACCATGAAATCACACAAGTCCACATATACAGACGTCATCACCCTCATGCAATACATAACAACGTTGGCCGAAGCCCAGGTACTCATCATAAATAAATCAATCAACACATTATTGGTCGCAGCCGTACACACAATCAAATAGTTATTACTACACACATCACCTCTCATGGGTTCATTGCCCTAAGGCCTTTTTAGATAAACCCGGGATGTTACACTTATCAATCACAAAATAACTTTTTTACGTGAATAATGCCCTTGTAAAAACAAATTACAGGTTTAGGGTCGTTTTTGACTATGGGTTTCTTTTGGGTGTCGTAATAGGGTGATATGACAACATTTTTGTCCTAAGGTAAGACAACTTCTTCTGGGTTTGACACATAGCTAAGTTGTATTTTGTTGGGATAAAACTTAAAGGTGTGTCATCTCGTACACATACTACACAACTGTTTCATCCCTATGTAGTATAACTTCTTTAAGGTGTCGTCTAGTTTTCAGACGCCACTAGGTAATGTCACCTTAGCCTTATGTGACACTTATAATCGATGTTATTCTATATAAGTATCACAATATGAAGGTACTGGATGTAACTTCTACTCTAGAAGTGAACCAGTATAAATCTGCTGAGTGGTTCTCTTTCCCTTATCTGGTCTGTTCTATTTTTTAAAATCGTACAGAGTCCATAAAATCGAAAAAATTAAAGACTTATTCAACCTCCCCCTTCTAAGTCTAACTCTGAGCCATCAATCAGCTTTTACATCATGATTACTATCAACTCATTTACATTTAAACACGAGTACTATAAAGGAACCGTAATTGACTTATAATATTTCTTCAATGACACAAAAATAACACATCATAGCCATTACAGGATTCTTATCTTTTGCAGTTAAGAAATGCATCGACTGAGCCATTACCATAACACTACTATTCTATATTGTACTCTTGTCGTCTTGTCCCTTTGTATAGAATGAGTATGTGTTTATGTCATACCAACTAAAAATGAAGACCTTAAATTGAGGTCCCTGAGATAAATGTTGTAGGGTTGCAGATGTCAATGAATCTTTCATGATAGTCATTCTGAACCACTTCATGAAAGTCTTGTTATGTTCATTAAACACCCATTTCTCAAAAATTCTTAAGTTATTTCTCTTAACTAAGTTTTCATGTTCACTTAAATAAGGCGAGACTTCATCTATGTTGTTCAATATGTACAAATGTGCCTGTAACACTTCATCTCGTGGCTTGCTTTTTAAGTTTAGCCCAATTATACATTTACCAGTAATTCTTCCCTTATGGCGTGTTTTGGGAATCCCGATACTATCAACTTGGGATATTTGTTCACTACAAAACTCAATTTCCTCCTCTGCAACGTATCGTTCTATGATCAATGCTTTTGGACGATATTGGTTTTTGACATACCTTTTCAACATCTTCATGTATTGCTCAATAGGATACATCCACCTCAAAAACATGGGACCACACAACCTTATCTCTCTTACTAAGTGAACGATTAAGTGCACCATGATGTCAAAAAAGAAAGAAGTGAAATACATCTCTAATTGGCATAGTATAATAACTGTTTCCTCTTCCAAGGATGCCAACGTGTTAGGGTCAATAACCTTACAACAGATAGCATTGGAAAAATACATAACCTCATTATCATATGCCTCACATTTTTAGGGAGAATGTCACGAATGGCGACAGGAAGAAATTATTGTATCAGCATGTGACAATCGTGAGATTTTAATCTGATAGGAAGAAATTGTTGTATCAACATTAATTTCATATCCTTAAGGGAAACACGACTTCTCATGTTTGAACCATAACCTTTTGGAAGTTTAAAACTTTTTAAAGACTCAAAAGTTTTTTCCTTTTTTAATAATGTATGACATGTTGGGGGCAAATAAGTGTGTTTGCCCTTCGGCTGTGCATACAATTCTAGTCATATACCCATAAGTTGTAAATCAAAATAAGAATTCAAGCCATCCTTTGTCTTACCCTGTATATTCAACAACGTCCCAACAACACTATCACATATATCTCTATATGCATCATGTAAATACAGTGTCTTACATCTAGTTCCTTCCAATACAACAAATCAAATAATATTGACCTTTTTTTCCATACCCTTTACGTACTCTATCGTTTTTCAAATTTCCCAAGGGTCACATTTTTGAATTTGACCTGTTCAAAAACTTCTTTACCAGTTAATATTGGAGGAGCAATATCAAACTCTTATTCACCATTAAAGGCCTTCTTTAACCTATGGTATAAATGATCTACTTTTAGAAACCTTTGATGTCGAAGATAAACCGTATTCCTTCCATGATGCAGTTGCTAGTAACAAGTGTTATCCTCACATATGAGACACATTTTATGGCCCTTTACACTATAATCAAATAAGTTGTCTTAGGCTAAAAAGTCGTTGATTGTGTAGAACAACATTGTATACAACTTGAATGTCTCACGCCTAAATGCATCAAAAACATCAATCAACCTAAGTTGTCCATCAATCAACCTCTCCTTAGAATGCCACCTGATCAGCTTCGCATCATCTTCATTAGCAAACAAACGCTTCAATCTAGGAATGATAGAAAAATACCATAACACATTTGCAAGAGGCCTTTTGGTGCATACCTCCTCACCGGAATCATTGTCTTTTTTTTATACCGTGATAACCCATACCTTGGGTATTCATACATCATTTCATAATCACCTTGGTATAACACACAATCATTTGGACATGTGTGTATCTTCTTATACTCCAAAGCCATAGGATATAAAACCTTTTTAACCTTGTAGTTACGACTTGGCAAGGTATTACCTGCTGGAAATATTTCTTTCAATAGTTGTATCAATTTAGTAAAACTTTTATCCGTCCACCCATTTCTTGCCTTTGAATTAAACAATCGTAAAACTATCGACAACCTTGTGAAATTAGTGTAATTTGGATACAATGGTTTCTCTGAATCCCCCTCTTAAAATTTTCATCGCCCACATCACGAATCATCTCCTCAAGTCAATCATCCATATCATAATCAACATCCCTTGCAAAACTTATTTTGACTTTGATTGGTCACACTCGATGCGTCAACATGTTCACCATGCCATATCCAACATGTATAGTTCTTCAAAAAACCATCACACAACACATGTTCCCTCAACACTTCTAAGTGTAGCAGGCACTTATTCCCATACTTAACACAGGGGAAAAAGTATCTTTCATTCACATCTTCAGCATTTTGAACTACAAATTCTAGAAATGTTTTAACTCCACTGTCATACTCTTTATTTATACGTGGTGCATTAATTCAACTTTTATCCATGATTATAGTGTTAGGGAATCCCTAGTATATGAGCAGCGGAAATACAAGGATTCCATAGGATTTACAAAACGCCGTGTTTCAAAGCACAAGGCAAACACATACAAAAAAAATCGTTTTAGGATTACCTCTTGAAGAACACCGAAGCAGTCGTAGTCTCATCCTTTAGGAGTCCACACGAGCACTCCCACCAGAATCGCAACACTTGCCAACTGTTAGTTTGACGGCGTGTAGCTCTTGCAACTTTTGTGAATTTGTGTCTCACTTGAGTGAACGGCCTATGTGCATCTTATGCTTTATTTATAGGCTTAGGTTTGACCTAATTTGTTCTCTCTAAAGAGTGGGCTCCTTACTCATTCTAAATGAGTTAGGCCCAATAGCTTTATTTTAGTCCAACTAAAATAAAATAACATTTTCTGATGGGCTTACTCTATGTGTGTGACCCTATAGGTAAAATACCCGGTCATATTAATAATAAATTATTTTATTATTAATATAAAATTAGAACGGCATCTAGCAATACATCATTATGTCTAAATATTATTTAATATCAACATAACCTATAGGTGATAATTATTTAATATGTTTGTTCCTTTTGTCACGATATCCTAATTGGGCCCAAGGCATGGTCGCGTCATCCTTGTATGGCCCAATTTATTTTACTTGATACCAGAGTAGACTTGATCTGAATAAATATCTAATATTTTTTCTTTCTAGCATGGCCATGCATTTTCTTAGTCTTACTCCATCAAGTGGCCTATAAATATCACTCCTGTCACATAAGAGAGACAAATCCCATCAACATCACTCACATCCCTCTACATAATTTGTTCATTGCCTAATTACAACCTTTATAGTCCTCTTGTTATAGAAAACGTTTAATTGTATTAAAACAATAAACTTCTTATGTAGGAATCGTAGTGACTTCAGGTTGAAGGGCTACATATACCATTATCATATTAAGAATCATTTATGACATTCATGTAACGATCTATGCAACGTTCTCATGGTGGGTCTATCCAGTACATCATTACTCTTAATGTGTACCCGTGTGAAGACTTGATATCATCTATATCTATGATCTGTGAGATTAGGTCATCAGTACACTTACACACTAGTCTCAATGTATTTACATGTCCCCATGTAAATAATTGACTAGGGACATTTTAGGAATAACTTTCATATAACCTATTACTCCAAGGATAAATACGTTTTAAAATAATTTTAAACTGAAATACTTATTTTATTGATAAGCAGAAAAAATACAAATGAAAAAGCATAAAAGCTCATAGTGCATAACCAACATATAGCCCAATGCAACACTTGAGGTGTGACACTATTCAACACACAATACATCTAGTTGATTAGAATTAAGAAAATCATTATAAACATAAGATTCACACCAAAATAAAATAAATACGAGATTATCATGGGTTCATAATGTCAAACAAGTATAAAAATTCATGAATAAGATATATAAAGAAGTTAAACATGAAACGTGGTGTGTAGTGGTTATGAACAATGACAATATATGTGTGTCATAAACAATAAAGACTTTTCATCAAACACGTGGTGTGCAGTGTATTCAAACTATCTTGCGTGTCTAGCTAAGTCCCAATGCATAACCTCACACATTCAATATAATGGCATATATGAAACAAAAATAGAGATTCAGGCACTATTAATACAATACAAAACAAACAACAAAATACATTCACGCAAGAACATATATATAGGTGTGTGTAGTTTACTAACCGTACGTGCGTACATGGAAGAAGAAAACCCCGACTTCACATGTAGTGTAGGTTCCAGGAAAGAAGCAAAGGACGCAATGCAGGTTTGAGTATATTCACACATAAGTGTACATTGAGAAGCAAAGATGTTAGAGTTTAAGCAAAGAGTTTCAAGTTCAGAAGCAAAGGGTTTAAGCAAAGATGAAATGTTGCAAAACAAGAACGTTGAGTCTAAATACGTGGAACACCCTATAAACTCGGTTTAGGAGGAAACATGTTTATAGGAACCTAATAACTTAGTTCCTAAAACAACTGTGTTTATAGGGGGAGACCTATGATCATGGTTTCGAAGGGAACCGAGTTCATAGATGTATTTTAAAAAATAAAAAAAATTGGATCTATGAACTCAGTTCCATATAGAACTGTGTTCATAGGTGTAATAATTTTTTTTTTAAAAAAAGGGCCTAAGAACTCGTTTCTTAGGGAACCAAGTTTCTATAATTTTATGATAATTTCAAAATTGTCACCGCTTTTTTTTTTCAAATAACTGAGTTCATATCTTGTATTTATAACCCTATTTTACACTAGTGTGTAAACCTCTAAAGAGTGTCTTGCATGTAATTAATTTATTGCACTGTATGACATGCTTGTAGATAAGTATTAAACACCAATAAAATTCGATATAATGGAAAAATAATTGAATATTTTAAGCATTATATCAAGATTTCAAATTTTATTGTTGGTATAAAAAAGACTTTATTTAGGAAACAGAATAAAATTTGTTTTAATAATTTTTACGACGAAATTAGTCTTGGCAGAATATATCTTAATTTGAATTCATAATGTAATAATTTATTCTACCTGGGAATTTCACAAAAACATTGAAACAACTCTCCTCTCCCTCCAAATCTTTTCGGGGTGTTAACTCTGCCATTGACAGAAGTGAAGGGAGGATTGCAACCTATAGTTTAAGAGACAGTTTACTCGAGATGAATAATTAATGAGATCATATTTAACCAACATAGTAGAAACTTGTAAAATGAACTATTAAAACCAGCTTCTAATTTAATGCACATTAAGCTTTATCACTCGGCATATTTGTCCTTGACAATTTCGCATCATAATTGTTTTAGTTAGAAGTTATACAGGTAACTTTCACAGGCTCTATTTTAGTCAGATATCATGACTATTTTAAACAACAAATTTCCCCTTTCAAATAATTAGTGCATTAGTGAATGAAGAAAGATTAGAGGAGTGTAATATAGGTTCCCATTTAATGCACATTGCGCTTAATTACATTTCATCGATTTAGTATGCAAAACTCATATAATCTGGCGTTGCTGTTCAAAACATAAATTTGATTGTTACCATAAACAAAAACATGAATTTCATTAGCGCTTTTGGCACTTCTAGTCGATTTTTTATTACCCAATAATTATATTCGGGATGTTACATGATTACAATATGGGTCTATTTTGTAAAACTAACTAATAAATTACTTGAAAACTGAAAAATTAGCCAAAAGTTTAAAACTAAAAAATAATTAAATTAAAATATGTTTAATAAAATAAACTTTTAATTATAAAATAACATAAAAATATATTTTTTAAAATAAATATGAATAATTTTTATAAAAATATTAAAAAATAAATTTAGAACTTATAAACTCAAAAACTACTTTAAATAACTTTTTAAAAATATTACAAATTATTAAAATAAATTCATTTATCAATCAATTTATCCAACAATTGGCTTAAATCACTGCAGTTACCCTTACCAAACATAACCATAGAATGGCAACTGTAGAAATAATAAAAATGGATATTTGATATAAGTAAAGAAAATTGTACTCATCGAAAACGTGAGAGGGTATGAGTTGAATTGTACTTAGCTGAAAGTTTATGTACAATTTTGGTTCTCCTAATTTAATTGAGTAAATTAAATTTTCTATTTTCTAAATGCAATTTTGGTCCATTCTTCATATGTTTCACTTGAAATCATTATATTCTCGTTTGTATAGAAAATATTTATAAATTTATAAATTATCTTATTTTTAGAATGCACGAACAGATATTATCATATTTCATACAAATTTTAAAAATTCTCAAATTTCTCCTTAGTATTAAATTTTGTAAAATCTTTCTAATTGTTTTAACTAGGGACCCTAAAGGGTGATTGCAGTTTGAGACTTTGAAAATGTAATTTTAAAAATAAACTTATTTAAATAAAATAAATTTGTTTCTCACAATAAAAAGTTGATTCCCTTTTTAAATAATTTTAAAACAGTTTGGCAAAGCACATCTCAAAATTATAAAATTTGATTTTTGTTTTCAGTTTTGAGTTTTTAAATTATATTTTTTATTTTCAGAAAACTGAAAGCTAAATATAAAAAACCTCCTTCAACAGGACCTATCTCACCTCTAATTTTTATGAATTATTTCATTTCTCAATTATATTTTAAACAATAAAATAGTTAATATCACATAATAATTAGAGTTTTAACAAAATAAAATTAAGAAGAGACCAAATTATACAATTCATAAAGTATCATGATTTTTTGCTAAATTAAAACTTGATAGAACAACTTACATTCATATTATATATATATATATATATATATATATATATATATATATTAATCATAGGTATCAATTCAAAATAGTTTTAGTCAAAATTTAATCACAATTAAAATCCTTCATTGTTTTTATAAAATGTGTTTGATAAAAATTTACTTGTAAATCTTTTCACAATCTTATCATAACTATATGTTACCAACTAAGTAAGTGACATATACAACTATACAGGTATTATAGTTTAATACAATTAAACCAAAAAAAGATTAAGAAACGAGAAAAGAAAAGAAAAGATATATATATATATATATATATATATATATATATATATATATATATATATATATATATATATATATATGAGATTGATAGTATCTAAGAGCATGAGGAAGACATAAAAATAACATGTGATAAAATCTACTTATTTACTGATGAGAATACAATTAATGTAACTAAACAGGAAAATGATAGAAGAGAAAGGGGGAAAGAATGATGAATTAAGCAGGCAACCAAGCAGAGGCAAAGACAACATTGTGTCCTTTCCATGTGAGCACAATGTGTTCATCTTCCTTCTTCAATCCCCACCCAGCAGCATGTTCATCCAGCATCCCCTTCACCTCCGCAACACACTCATCACTGAAACCAATCCCTTGAAACCCCACACTCTTCATTCGCTGCTCCCACTTGTTCTTTGCCTCAGCCCTCTCCACTCTCTGAACCCCTTCATGTGCTATTACATTCTCTACCTTCCAGCAAATATCCGCTTCATACCACTGCCTTTGCTTGCTCCCTCGCGCCAGAAACGTGTCCACAGTATCATAAGGTATCCATAGATAGTTAAACGCAGACCTTAGCCTACAAACCAAGTCATTGGAAGTCAAATCCGCATCTTCATCAACCAAAATCACAACCGTTGGGTCCAAACCTCGTAGGGCCTTAAGGAACAACGACCTCAAAGACGAAGTGGAAGTAACAACACAAGAAGAAGATTCATAAACATAAGAAGAGGTTGTTGTCTCTGTGTCGTGAATTGTAGATAGGGTTTCATCGGGGATGTAATGAAGCATCATGTGACAGTTTATAACAAGAGCTTCAGCTGGTGGAGCTTCAGTACCATAAATCAAGTGTTGTTGTCGTTGTTGATGTTGTTGCACCCTTAACTGTTCGATCAAAGTCGCGAACCCGTCTTCATAACTCGAGGAAACCACTCTGAATTCCATGATCACGTTTTTTGTTCTGGCGAAGTTTACTAACTTAGCTCCAAGCTCATCGTAGGAAAGGTCAAGAATAGGAGGGATGTCTCTGCAGTTGGCGTTAGCCACGGTGAGTTTAACGAGAGGAGGAACTTCGTGGCGGGTTGCGATGGCGTCGATAAGTGTAGGGATTTGCATGCAATGTGTGGAACTTAGGTCAACTATGTGGACGACGGAGAACCCTTCGGTGGCTTCTAGAATGGCGGCGTTGGCGGCAGTGAAACCGAAGCGGTGCCAGGGGGTTAAGTCGACGAAGTTAGCGAGTTCGATGATGGAGAATTTGTGGATGGCGAGGTTATTGTTGTTAGTACCTAGGAGCATGTTGCAGCAGGTTCCGGTTTTGGCGGCGCGGGCGGTGAGGGCGCGAAGGAAGCTGGAGGCGAGGCGTTGGTTGGAGTCGCCGTCAGGAGGTGCTATGTTGTTGAGGACCCATAGGATTTGTTGGGCGAGGGTGACATCGTTGGATTCGATGGCGTTGGCACAGTGAACAAGTAACTGTTCCATGCAGTTTGCATCGCCGAAGTTGTTGTTACTTAGGGCCTTGGATGTAGGGAACCCTGCTGCAGGCCATGGCCTAGTCCTAGGAATTTGATTCTTGTTCATGGTACGGTTGCGGTTAAAGGGTGTGATTTGATGCAAAGGAGGAAGTCGGGGTGTAAATTGCGTCATGGACAGTAACAGGGTAGTTGTGTTTGTGTGTGTGAGAGAGAGAGAGAGGGAGAATAAAAAGAGAATTTCAAAGATATGGAACAGAACAGAGAGGAGGGAAGGGGAAAGGAGAATTACTGATGAGGAGAAAACAGAGGAAAAGGGAAAGGGACCTGACTAGTAGTAGTGGGTACCTTTGCCATTGGGAAGCGATCCAAGTTGTGGGGGTGAAATTAGCAGTTTAGCAGTAGTGTTTTGGGAGAATTCTGCAAAGGAAAATGGACACTTCACCTTTTTATATATTATTATCGTTCTTCCCAAAAGAGACTGATCGGTAGAGGAGGGGGAAAACTCTCATCCCGAAAAACACATATTTGAAGTCAAATTGGGCAAAAGAGACCGTTCTTGCCAAACTTCAGGCTTTTTCAGATAACAAGCCAAAAGGGGTAGTGCTCAGAACATCACTTTCATGGCTACAAAAGGTACTATACTACTACAACTAATACAACTCACCAGATAACCCTTTTTTTCTTTTTTTCTGATTTTCCGTCGTTGGGAAAAAGAGAAGGGTGTGGTGAGAGAGATGAGTGTAAATTTAAGATGGAGAAGAGAGAGAGAGAGAGGGGAGTGGTGGTGGTGTTGGATTTTGGTGGCATGTGAAGTAGCCGGCCACCAAATTGTTTGTATGTGGGAGTTGGGATTTTGTCATGTAATGGTGGGCTCTGTGGGGGGGGATTTGAGGCAGTTAAACTTTTGGCTCACTCTATCACGGGCCATCACATTCAAAATCATTTTTTCATCAACACACCTCTTTACATTGCCTTTATGGTATCACTACATACCTAGTGTCTTTACCTTTATTTCTCAATTTTGAGATGTGTCAAAATCCCTTACGACAACATATACCTAGCAAGCTAGACCTTGCCCAGGTATCTAGGATATGGCTATTAATTGAGATGGTCAAGAGCATGCATCATCTCTAATGAAACATCCCATGTAGGTTTTTTATTCCAATATGTTTTTGTGCGATTAATTTTCTTTTAGTCTCATGATTTGTTTTTCATTCGTTTCACTTCTTATGATATTTAATATATTGAAATTAGTCTCCATAAGTAATAATAGAGAAGAATACAAAATTCATTTTCAAGAGTTAAACATTAAAATAAATAGGAGAGATTTAATATGAGATATGAAAAAAACATTTTCATTTGCAGAGCTAACAATGTTATATTTAAGTGATCAATTTTAATATTTAGGAATAAATTTCAACAAATTAAACAGCATAACAACTAAAACAAATAAAAAAATTAAGGCTTTGTTTGGTTGCAAGGAAAAGAAAAGAAACTGTGAGGAAAGAAAAAGAGATGAGATAAAATGGAAAGTGTGTACTTATTTGTTTTAGGATAAATGATATGAAAATGAAGAAAAAGATGTCATTACAAAAAACAACAAAAAAATAAATTTAAAATATGTAATTATGCAATTATAAAGTTACCCATATATTTATTAATTGATTTTTTTATGAACACAATAGCTTTTTTAAATTAAGGTGATTTCTATGGCATTTCTGCATTTGAGCATGCACTACTAAAAAATATTATTTTAGCTACAATAGATTAACCACCGAACAGTGGTTGTTGCTATCAGCCACGCACACATTTTAGCGACCAAAAATTGCCTCTGAGGGTCATTTACGACGCACATTAGCAACATATATATACCCTGTCGCTAAAATTTGTTACTAGCCCATCGCCGAACACGCCGCTAATGCATTCGTTTCATTTTTAAATTTAATTTTTAATAAAAAGAAAACTGTCAGCGACAGTTATAGCTGTCGTTACTAAAGAGTTCGACAAGGCCTATCGTCGTTTAGCTACCAAGTTTGAATTCAAGACTAAGAAGTCTGAAACCTTGAAATTTGTTAATAATATCCATCAAGACTCTTAGTTAAAATGAAGTCTGTACGTATGTTTTATTTAACTGTTCTGATTAATGTGACAGGAAAGTTCACAACTAAAAAAACCCTAAACAGCTACCTCAAATTAGCGACCACAGTATCCCGTCGCTAATTAGCGACCGTAGTGCACGAAAAGGGACCAAGAAGATGTTAGCGACTCATGTAGCGACCGATAGCGGACTCGGTCGCTAACAATTGTAAACACCGTCGCTAGTAGCGTCGCTATTTTGTAGCTCCACCTTGTTTTTCTTTCCCGCCAGGGTTTTCTGTTGGCGCCAAATCGTAGCGACGGCGAATACCCGTCGCTAACACTCCCCTAACTATAGCGACGGAATTAATGTGTCGCTATAGTTTGTTCTAGTGACGGAATTACTGAACCGTCGCTATGATTTTGGCATTCCCTCCAAATTTTTTGTTTTAATAATGGACGGTAGCGATGGTATCAGCTTACCGTCGCCACGGTTCAGTATTTTAGTGACGGTGGATCGTGCCGTCGCTATCGTTTATGGTCTTCCCTCTATAATTTTGCTTTTTAAAAAGGAAAGTAGTGACGGTGTGGATGATACCGTCGCTAATAAGTTTAGGATTAGGGACGGATCGGTTTGCCGTCGCTAATACTCGGGGATAGTGACGGAGGTTTTGTGCCGTCGCTAATATTGAGGGGTTTAGGGACGGAACTTGTTGCCGTCGCTAAATGTCAGTAATACTCGTCCAGCACCGCCCCCCAAATCAGTTGCCCTAACTCTCCCTCCCCAAATCCGTCACCCTCTGTCTCTGTTTCTCCTCTCCTCTGTCGTTCCCTCCCTCTCCTCCGTCGTTCGTCGGCACCCTTCCCTCCGTTCTTTCCCGAAACCGTCCCTCCCTCCCTCCCTCCCTCCCTCCCTTCCCTGGCTCATTCCCTCCGTTCCTCTGTCTCTCCTCCGTCGTTCCCTCCCTCCCTCCTTGTGTCTCCTCCGTCGTTCCCTCCGTCCCTCCCTCTGTCGGCACCCATTCCCTGGTTCACCGATGGCTACGCTCCCCTCTACCCTTCGTGGACAGGTTAGTTCATTGGGAGGCCCTTGGCCGTGACCATGGCATGCTTTCCTTTACCTTGTTTCCTTTAAGTTAAGAGATTTGTATGTTGTTTGGTCTTGTTAAAAATTTTGATGCTTGGAACTCTTTCTGACCATGGACATGTATGTGTATTCTTCTTGATATTGAAAGAAAATTTACTAGTCACACTTGTAGAAATCTACGATATATAGATGCCTATATGAATTTTGACAGCTTGAAAATAACATTATTTTCAACAATTGCATCAAACTGGATAATAGAATTGTATTTATGCCTTTAATTGTTTACATTCTATGTGAGTTTTCTCATGTTGGATATGGTTGAGATACTCTTTAAACTAATCTACGGAAAATTAACCAGAGGACCTTCATGCGCACAACCAGTTGGGTTTGGGTCAGCATTCTCAGCTTAACATTCTTGGGAAGACATTTTCATGTCTCAAAAGCTAATGTTGCCTGTATATCTCACTGCATTAGTAGTTGTCAGTTGTCACTAATGGCATATAGTAGTACTATCCTGGTGGAGTGGCACAGAGCATGCCTTAGCTGCTTCTAAAAGCTAGATGCATTGCTTGCAATTGTGGGGCTGGCTGTACTGGCTGCTATGTTGCAGCTTCACAGCTTGGATAGGAGGGGCTGCTTCTATTCTTTAGACATTGATATCTTTGCTTTGTGCCACCCGCCCCCCAACAATGTTGATGATGCAAAATACCACATGCATCTTTAATCTAGTATTATGATTATTGTTTCTTGATGACTGGTGTTATTACTATCATTCACATTTGTATGTTTCAACATGTAAAATGAGTGTTAAGTTTGATATAATATAACTATAAGAACAGTAGTTGAATATTTCTTGATGATGGACCAGCTGTGTGTTTTACCCTGTAGCATTTGAAAATGCTAACTTTCCAGCTTCTATTTTTGGATACATCTACTAGTGCCGCTGCAAATCAACTAGAAATCCTTCAATTTTTAAAATTATTGTCTTTGGAATATTCTTCCTTGCATTGTAGCTTTATTGAAACTAATGATTTTGAAGATCTTTGGTCTTTGGCATATGACTGAGTAGTCTGATGTCTCCTGTTGTTGATGTATAAGTTCCATGTATGTTTTCAAAAGAATAGTGGGTTGTGTTGCTGCCACTTAATGAAAATTGGGTTTGATTGACAGTATGTTCGAAAGGACAATGCCAAGAGTGGCACTCGAAAAGAGTTGAAAGATAAGTCACCTTTTATTGTGGTTGCCCGGCGAGAGGATCAGACTGCGGCATCAAGTATAAAAGGAATTTCTGAAATTGAAACTTGTAATTCATCTTTTTCTGCCTGTGGATTTTGTTCCATTACTCATTCCACATCATCACATATGATGTTTTATTATCAACTTTCACAGCATGACCATGATGCCAAGTTCTATATCTTTTTTTTGTCTTCTATCAATGTGTAGTTTGAATTCGTATTTAATTGCATCCATATTTGAATTAATGATGTATGGCATGCAGTCTGAAACAGAAAAACCCCTCATTCATTCCTAGATGTCATGAAACTAAGAAGAGAATAAAGACATCTGCTATTGTCTGCAGTATCATGCAACTCATAATCACATATTGTTGCTTATGGTTTAATTCCTAGGATGTACTTTCAAAATACTGTATGGTTGGCTCGATGTCTTGCTTACTAAATTGGCTGTATCTCGAGTCGAGGACATGGTCTTCATTTACATGAATGTGTGATTTGCAGATTGAGTTCTGAAACTTGTTCTCATCTATTTTTGCATTGCTCAGCAGTTTAATATTTCCTTTTTGAATATTAGTATTAATATATTATATTTAATATATTGATGGATCTGGTTTCCTCCAGTTATACTTTCTCTGTAAAAGTTTGAGGATTTGGTATTTGAAAATACCAGTGGGAATCCACCCACTTTGCCTGCTGTTCTTAGATCTAACATTAGCAGGGGATCCGCATTTGATTGTCATTGTTTTGAAGATTCAGCATTGTAAATATGCGTTCAATTTTCTTATTGAATTTCATTTATTTTAGCTGATAAGTCTTTTGGTTTTCTTGTTGCAATTGATGAATATGCAGTGCATGGCATTGAAGGCCTAATTTCGGGAATTCCGCTGACATCTGACTCAGGAAAGAAAAAAATCCTTCTTCTGAAAGGAAAACAGCGGGAAATTCCCAGTGTAGGTTTTTCTTTGCCCATAAAGGTTTCATTTCTTTTTAATGATACTTTGCACATATCCATTTTGCTTGCTTTTGTTAATCATATTGATATTGATGTATCTTATTTCCTTCCAATAATATAGATTATGCGAGCAAAATATAAATTTTTGGTTCTTTGAAGTTTAAGGCTAGTAACTATTTTGGTTCTTTGAATTTTATGTACCAACATTCTGTAAGATAATTGTAAGAGCTTTTAAAACAAATGATTTATAGTATTATGTTTAAAAAGAATATTGATATTTAAATTTATGATAAATGATTTATTTGAAGTTGATTTCACATTTGGGATTGTTAATATAGGAATTTAGAATTTAGGACTTTAGAAATTTTAAAATAAAACTTAGAAAATAAAAAAGTTTATAATCTCAATATATATCGATGAAACAGATGTGTAAACATCTCAATAGCCTGCAAAGATTGAAAGGAACCTTCCATCTATGGGCTTCTTTTCAACTACTTGCTAATTATTTAAACAAACAAAGACCATGCACACGTATTTGTTAGGCTGTAGTCAAACTAAAAATCTGAGTGGTTTGGGATTGCTGGTGGTGTTTCAGATACTCAAATACTATAATGCTATATAAGCTACTCTAACCATTGTTAATTGATTTTGGGATTGAACCTTTAACATGGTATATAAGTTACCCAATCCGCAAATAAGAAAATTCACTAAACATGTAGACCTTAATCCATATTTTGTTAGACAAGGTCATTGCTAAACAACTACAAGTCCTTTACATCCCTTCCTCAAATCTTCTAATATTCTTAGCAAACCATTTTCCCTACACGTTTTAATCCTGCAAATTCAAATCCAAGGTTCTACCTAAGACATCTTGAGTTAGTGAAGTTAGAGTTGATGGGATCACTTAGTTATAAGTCATTTAGTTCACAAAGTTAATTAGCAATGTGTTAGTTGTTATTAGTAAGTCTATATATGTCTTGTATCAATGAAATTTAGCAATACAATCGCTAGAATACATTCAGCTTCCTCTATGCATGTAAGTAACAATTTATCTTTAAAAAGGGAAAAGTGCCTAAAGTCATTCATTAAGAATGTTAAAATGAAATTTTTTATATTAAAAATATTAATAAAACTCAACCATCTTAATTTCTAAGCGATATTTATATAATTTTCCAATAAGAAACATCTTCTTTTGCTTCCTTAAACAACACTTTTAGGGCATTTGTTAACAGGGTCCTTAAAAAAATTACTCCAACAATTCTTTTTATTTGTCTTTTTATGAGATTTGATTTGTTTCAAATTTATGTACTTATTTTAATATTTGAAGTCATAATTAAATGTTTCTTTTACTAATTATAAATTCATCTTTTGTTTAAATAAAAAAACAGATTATTTTAAAAAGTGATATTAAGTATAAAATGAGAAATTGAATACTAAAAAGATAAATAGGTTAGAAGATATATTTTATATATTTCTTAATATAACAACCTTAAATAACAAGATAAAATGAGTGATGGAGCACATAACAAGTTAGTAAGCTACACTTTGACGTGTAACTATAGTGAGTTAATTTCATTTACGCCTAGCCCATTGCGTGCCTATTGTATAAATGGCTCTCGAGCCCTCAATTATAAGACAAAGTGACATATTTTATAAAGCAATAATAATACTTTTAATTCTCCTATATTAATTCCCTAGGACCTTTCTGTATTTGTGCTTTATTTGTGAACATTCTGGCACCCTGCATAGTTTTGCTAGTAAAATAGACAAGTCGCTAGACGAGACCCTCTTCACAACTAAAAAAACCCGAAACAGCTACCTCAAATTAGCGACCACAGTATCCCGTCGCTAATTAGCGACCGTATGAGCGACCGCAGTGTACGAAAAGGGACCAAGAAGATGTTCTTGATCTTCATGATCTTCTTGATGCGTGCAAGTGGGAGCTGGTGGTTCTTGAAGTCGTTCACGTGTTCGATCTCTTGGCGCTGGTACGACCAGAACATCTGAAGCTGTTGCTGTTGCTGGTGGAGGAGATGCTGGAATGGCGGTGGCGCAACACCCGCACCTGCACCTGCACCTGGTCCACCGGCAGCAACCGGTGGTGGTGGAGGGTATGGAATCGATTGTGCTGCTGCTGCTTGCTGGTTGTTGTTGTTGTTGTTCTCCATTGATTCCCCTAATGTCTGCAACCTTTGTCTGCAACCTATGATCCCCTCTACCAAATGCTAAGCCTTAGTCAACTCTACTATTGGGTTGCGCTCTGATTGTGTATCTGTATAAAAATCTCAAACTGCCTCAGGTTCTTCCTGTACTTTCTCCACTGTTTTAGTCTCAATATGATTCTGGTTCTGTATCAGGCTTTACTTGTACCTTTTCCAACAGTCTCATCAAATGAAGCTTTGAGAATTTGGAGTGACCAGCAGCAGAATAACGTGATCATAAAAAACCATGACCAGAAATACTGACTCACATGGCCAAGGCTGTATTGACACCACTTTCAAAAACAGTAATGCTGCGTTCTGCATTTCTTCCCAACACACCCAGCAAGTTGGACCACTTTGTTAGGAATCCAGAATAGAAAATAGAGTAAAAAAAACATTTTATTTGTTGAATAAAATTGAACAGAAAAGGGAATTCTCCTCCGATGTTTGGCACTACCCAATGGTCTTCCTTTTTGAAAACTTACTCATGAATGGATCCTTCTTTCATCTCTCTCTTAAAACAAACAAGGAACGGATACATATATACAAATGAATTTTCAAATATGATTAAAAATTAAAAACATATTTGGTAGACAGCGAAAATCCATAAAGTTTTCAGAAAAGAGAAAGGGATGCCAATCATGTAAGAAATGAGCTTGAGTTCATCGCGAGCCTCTTCGATGAGTTCCTCAACCTGTCCACAACCGAGACGTTTCTCGATGGATTCCCAGTCATGCTCCTCCTGGCACACCTTGAGGCTGTGCCTCGTGAAGCTCTCAACGGCCTTGCGGTACCCTTCGTCTTCTGGAACCTTCTTGATCTCCTTCAGTGTCTTGCATTTAGCATTCTTCTAAATTGAAGTCTTGTCCTGACTCCCAAGGACATAGGGAAGCAAATGATGCTGGTCCTAGCAAAGGTGTCTCAATTATGGCTCTTGCATCTGATTCTGAGTCTGTTGATGGTACTTTATGGACTGATGTGATTATACCTCCCTCATAGACTTTCCCTTTGAGTTCTGTGTATGATTCCGGGAAGTATCCCCATGTTAACAAGTTAAACAAGTTAAAAGACAATTAAACAAGTTAACAAACAGCCCTTCACAGCCCTTCAACAGCCCTTCAATAACTTCAGCAGCCCTTAAACACCTTTCAGCCCTTCAACATCCCCTTCAAAGCCTCAAACAGCTCCTCAAGAACAGCCCTTAACAGCCCTTAAACACCTAACACCTTTCAGCCCTTCAACAACAGCCCCTTCAAGGCCTCAACAGCTCTTCAACAGCAGCACACCAGAGAAGGGAGCAGCACGCCGGATAAGTGTTAGATAAAAACCGGGAGCAGCACGCCGGGAGCAGCTCTTTCAATATAATTTCTAGTAAAAACCGAATATCTGATACAAAGTTAACACTTAACATGTGTTAGATAAACCAGTAAAACAAAGGACAAAGATAATAAGTAATAATGGTAATATAGACAATTTGTTATCTTTGCTGGTGGAAAGTTATTCTGCTGTTTGTGATAAATCATTGGTTGAATGACAAAATCTTATTATGTTCTTTGTGATAAGTTATTCTGCTGTACATGATAAAATGTCTTGTTTCTTTTAATTAATGTAATTTGCTTCTTTCGTGTGACATAAGATATGCTATTGATGTGAACAGAAATTGATAATTTCCTAAAGATAGTTAGGATTCAGTTTTTCTGTTTTCCCTTTTTTAGTAAGTTGTTACATTATTAGCTATTACATCTTTAGAAACCTGATTATGGAAACCAGTTGAATGTTGAGAACTTTGATTAACACTTTTAACCATCAACTTTGTCATACAGACCGACACACTTTACGCGTGGTCTGTTTTCGGCTCTCATCAGCTTTGTCTCCATCGCTATCTCTCCTTCGACGGTAATCCCTTAACGCTAACTTTCTGGCTATGTGTGTTGTATGTTTTGAAGTGTATGTATGTTGAACATTGTTTGTTAGTGGAGAGCAGAGCTCATTAGGCAGTGATTGTTAAAAACAGCGACGGATTAGGGTGGTCACTGTATTGTAAGAAACAGCGACGGAATATAGTGGTCGCTATGTTGTTAAAAACAGCGACGGAATACAGTGGTCGCTGTATTGTAAGAAACAGCGACGGAATATCGTGGTCGCTGTATTGTTAAAAACAGCAACGGACCTCAGTGGTCGCTGTATTGTTAAAAACAGTGACGGACCTCAGTGGTCGCTGTATTGTAAGAAACAGCGACGGGATAGCGTCGTCGCTGTATGGCTTCCTACAGCGACGGATCACGTGGTCGCTACATGAGTACCCATAGCGACGGCGTATGGTGGTCGCTGGTGGCTGCTAGTAGCGACGGGGTTTTGAGATCGCTGTATGGCAACACTTAGCGACGGCTGGAGTTATTGGGGCAGAGACGATGTTAGCGACGGCCTTACGCCGTCAATATGGTAGCGACGACATGTATGTGGTCGCTGATGTGTTTTCGACGAGGGTTTTAGCGACGTCCTCTATCCCGTCTGAGATGCCGTCGCTAATGGTTTTAGCGACGGTCATGGCATGGATTAGCGACCAATTCCTTCCGTCGCTAACAGGTGTTTTTTTAGTGGTGGTTCGTAACGCTCCAATCGTAAGAAACAGGGGGAGTCTATGTCACTTCTGAAGAGAAGAGTCTGCATTCATTAAAAGGATTCAAAGAATCAAGTCTAATTCAAGCTACAGACCCTTGAATGACTACTCTTTTCCCCTCCAAAAGATGTAAAAAGAATCTTTTCTTTCTGAATAAGGAACTACAAGGACTTTCATATATCAACTCTGTGCCTATTATTAAAAAGATAATTAACAAACAGAAAAGTTGAAGGACTGCTTGCACAAACCAAGAAAACTGCCTCGTATATCCCAAGATGTCAGTAAAAGCTGAACCTGTACAAGTCAGAAAGCCTAAAGGTCAACGACTATAAAGTTGTACTCGATGGCTTAAAATGGATAAGCAAAAAGACATCTTTTGATAAAGACTATCAAGGCAACCCATTTTTGGTGAATATCTCTAAAGCATGACAGACTCAGGTCTCTGCAATCGCTGCTTATCTTATCCTTAAGAAGATAAACAAATGCATTACTATCAAGGCTGAATCAACGGCTATCTCAAAGAAGCCTATAAATACAAAAAGAGTCCAAAGTGCTTTGTTTGCTATTGTCAATTTGAAAAAGTCTTGAACACTCTCAGATCTTTCACAAGAACAAAAGTCTAAATAACTTTCTCTGTAAAAATTTCTAAGTTCTTGTATCTTGTGTAAGTCTTCTTTGTAGTTCTGCTTCTAGCAGACCTTGACTTATCGTAGTCTGTAACTCAACGTACCTATTTTTTCATATCTTATATCTTTATATGCTGAGCTATCGGTTGTAACACAAAAACTCTTTATCACTCATCTGTCTGGTGCTATTCACCAACTCGTAGCATAAGTGGGAAACACTTTGTGGCCTGAAGAGGCTTTCGAAACAATACTTGGGTGTTTGAAGCCAGGAGTGTCTCATTGAAAAAATACTTGTGTTTAAGTCAGAAGTGGTTGAAGTCAAGAATACTTGTAGCACTGGTCTGATGCTGTAATTGTAAAAGATGTTTTTGCAATAGTGAAAATCCTTCAAGTCTGAAGGTACTGGACATAGCTTCTGCATTGGAAGTGAACCAGTATAAATCTGCTGTTTGATTCCCTATTCTTTCTCTGGTTTATTCGATCATATTAACTGTTAAGAGTCCGTAAAAATGAGTTAAGACTTATTCAACTCCCTCTTTTAAGTCTGTCTCTGAACCATCAAAATACAATTGATATAAGCGAAGCTTAGTTAGCGAAAAAGACTCTCAACTTTTATTCGTTATATGAAAAATTTGAGTCAAGGATGAATTATATTAGTATATGACTAATTATTAGTGTACCTCTCACTAAAATTTACTAGCCACCATATTTGTGAAGCTTAACTAGTGTATCTCTCACTAGTTCTCATTTTATCTTATCTATGAACTATATTTCTATTTCTATATGACTAATTATTAAAAATTAATGCATGTCTTAATTTGTATGCTTTTTTCTCATGAGATATATTTAACTTAAGGGATTTTGATTTTTAACTAAACAACCACACTTTAAATTAGAGTTAGTAAAATGGGTCGACCTATCCCTTAAAAATAAATTTAAGAATAATAATTAAAAAACTCAATAACAAAAAAGCCTGAAAAAATAGGTTGAGTGCGTGTCAACTCGCACGGGCCTAGGCGGCCGAGTTTTTTTAAAATATTTTTGGGAATTTAGGATTCTTATATAATTTATTAGTTAATCTAAAATTATGAGAAATACTATTTATTAGTTAGTGTTTTTACAAGCAGGTTTTTTCAAGAAATCTTGTTGATTTTATAGCATTTGTGTGTTAGTAATGCAGTAGCTAATGCTTCATTCATTTTAATTTTCAATTGTAGTACAAAAATAAACATATTTTTTACAATAAAAGTTATTAAGTTTATAGCATTGTTTGTCTAGCAACAATTAATTAATTTCAATAGCATAAAATTTTTTACAAATATAGTTTTAGAAAAATTTTATTAAGTTGGTTCTGCTTTTTGTAATTCAACTTTTTATAAATCAATTTTTTAATAATTTCTTTTAAAAAAATAGGCCGCCAGATCAAGCTTGCAACCTATTGAGGGTCGGGTTAGGGTTTCTAATTTCAATGCCTGAATATATATGGGTCTTTTTTGACCCAGCCTTCAGTAGTTTGCAACTTGTCAGAATTGCCAACTTTACTTTAAATGCTTAGATTCGTCACACTTTAAATACTTGGATACTTGATTTTGATGAGATTTAATATCCATGATTGAATTGAGTTGGAACTTTTCTAAGTGTAACCGGGCGTTGTTTAAATTTTGGAATCGTCAAGTTTACAAGGGAGGCTTTGCTAAAATTTCAATAGGCTCCTAGTAAATAACTTGTAAAGAGGTCGGCAATAATATTATAACTTAGAATTTTAGACCAAGAATTTCTTTTTTATTGTTTATATTTGAAGACTGAGGTGGTACCATTGATTTAAAAAAATTTAGTAAAGTATAAGCCTTGTTGGAGATATAGTTTTTGTTTTCAATGATATAATACATTTATGGTACTTGGAATAAGGATGCTTTAGTTTGTAATTGTTTTCTGCTATTTGGATTGTGTATTACTATTTTTAACTTTAATCTAAACTTTATTGAAAAAGAAACCTGTAATATTATAAGTACCAAACCTTTTCGATATGTATCTTTTGTAAACCTTTTCATTTTCTTTCTCACTTTTACGTGTGCATTTGAACTCACCACACATTCCTACATTTAGAAACTATTTAGTTTTACATAGTCAATTTAGTGATTCTCTATTTGTTTACAGTTCTTGTTGCACTTTGTTATTCTCTAGTCCATGCCTAGTAGACTCATTATCTCTCATTCATTTCGTATTGTCTCTACTTTTATTGTCTTCTAAGTAAGTTTTTGATGCCTCTATTGTTTGTTGTATGTAGTATCATGTACTGATTGATTTGTTGTTTGTTAATGGAGTGTAAAACTCACTAGGAACTGGTTGTGTTCTAGTAACATACACTATCTACATGTGTATTGTTTTTTTGTTAGTGGAAAACAAAGCTTATTAGGTACTGGTATTGTGTGTTAATTACATATAAATGATGCATGTGTATTGTTATTTGTTAGTTGATAGCACAAGTAAGTAGGTTGTATTTATGATTTTTTGAGTATATGTTTTATTGTTAGTTTGATAAGTATGCATATATTGAAATGTATTAAGATCTTTTTAGAGTATAACATGGTGTAGTTTAAAATTTGGAAATGTCTAATTTACAAGGGAGACTCTACCAAATTTTGATAGGCTCCTTGTAGATAACTCATATTTAAATAACTAGTGTATCTCTCACTGGTTTTCATTTTATCTTATCTATGAACTATATTTCTATAGGACTAGTTATTAAAAATTAATGTATGTCCTAGTTTGTATGCTTTTTTTCTCATCAAATATATTAAATTTGAGGGATTTTGATTTTTAATTAAACAACCACACCTTCAATGCTTGGATACTTGACATTTTAAATACTTGGATAGTTGATTTTGATGAGATTTAATTGATTATCCAAGATTGAACAATGTTGGAACTTTTCTGAGTGTAATTGAGCATTGATTAAATTTTGAAATCGTCAAGTTTACAAGGAAGACTCTGCCAAAATTTTGGTTGGCTCCTAGTAGATAATTCATAAAGAAGTTAGCAATAATCTTATAACTTAGCATTTTAGACTAAGAATTTCTTCTTTATTGTTTATATTTAAAGACTGGGGTGGTACCATTGATTTAAAAAAATTTAGTAAAGTATAAGCCTCGTTGCAGATATAGTTTTGGTTTACAATGATATAATACATTTATGGTACTTAGAATGAGGATGCTTTAATTCCTAATCTTTTTTTACTATTAGGATTGTGTATCATTGTTTTTAACTTTAATCTAAACTTTGTTGAAAAAGAAACCTGTAATATTATAAGTACCAAACCTTTTCAATGAGTATCTTTTGCAAACCTTTTCAATACATGTTCATTTGAACTCACCACACATTTCTACATTTAGAAACTATTTAGTTCTACATAGTTAATTTGGTAATTCTCTGTTTATTTTATACTTTTGGTTTCACTTTGTCATTCTATGGTCCATTCCTAGTAGACTCATTGTCTCTTATTTATTTCACATTGTCTTTACTTTTATTGTCTTCTAGGTAAGTTTCTGATGTCTCTATTGTTTGTTGTATGTAGTATGATGTTATGATTGATTTGTTGTTTGTTAATGGAGTATAAAACTCACTAGGAACTAGTTATGTATGGGTAACATACAATATCTACATGTGTACTATTGCTTGTTAGTGAAAAACAGAGCTCATTAGGTACTGATAACATATAAACGATGCATGTGTATTGCTATTGGTTAGTTGAGAACACAAGTCAATAGGTTGTATTGATGATTTTTTGAGTATATATTTTATTGATAGTTTGATAAGTATGCATATATTGAAATGTACTGGGATCTTTTCATAGTGCAACATGATGTAGTTTAAATTTTGGAAATGTCTAATTTACAAGGGAAACTCTGTCGAAATTTCGGTAGGCTCCTTGTAGATAACTCTTATTTAAATAAGCAATAATTTTTTGAACTTAGAATTAGAGACAACCTAGTTTTAAGTTAAGTAACCTAGGCTTACCCTATTTGGTAGTGTTTAGGGATGGCAATTTGAGCCTGGCCCGCGGGCTAGCTCGTTTAGCCTGTCAAAAAGGATCCGACCACACCAACCTCTAAAGCCCGTTTTTTCGAATAAACTCAGTCCGTTTTGGCCTGCCAAAAAAAGGGCCCCGACGAGCTGAGCTTGCCCATTGAGCCTATATTGAAAATTATATTAATATATATTTTAAATACTTAAAATATTTAGATATTTTTAAAAAAAATTGTATTTAATTTATATTAAAATAAGTGAGAACTATATTATACTCAACATATAATAAAATTTTTATAATGTTTTATACTTTCTAATGCGTTCATCAAACAAAATTTAAAAATGTTTGAAGATTAATATTAGTTCCCTAATTAAATACTAATACCAAACAAATTTCTCTAGAAATCGCATAGCGAAGCAAATTGATGGCTTTTGTATTAGATCTTTCTTCATAAGAATATCTAAATATTTTTTTAAAAAAAATGCCTAAAAATAGTACAAATTTAAAATATAAAATAACATTCATAATTTGAAAGAAAAAATACAGGTCAGCTCGTTTAGCCCACGGACCACATAAAATACGAGTCGGACCAATGTTTTTGGCCTATTTTCTTATTTTGGCCCAGCTCACCCCGCCCCGTATTTTGACAAGATTATACGGGCCTTGGTCCGGCCCGGCCCTTTGGCCTGTTTTACCACCTCTAGTAGTGTTTATTACAAGTGTGCCCTGTAGAGTTATACCCTCATTATTGGGGAAGGAAAGGTGACTTACCTACCTTTCCTATATAATGTGGGTATAATCCTACCACCGAATCTTGTAGTGCACTATTAGAACTAACAATAATTATAGGAACTTCATTGGGGTCCTATTGACTTAATTATGTTTCCATCATTCAGATTTCAATGGGTGAAGTTAGAAGGATTAGTTAGTAAGTAGACATAAGTACGTGTGTGTAACTAGTAGTTCACCATTCAAGATTCAATACAACATGGAGGTTTCAACAAATCGGCGGTGGATATACAAGCAACATGATTCAAAGCGACGTGTGATTGAAGAGTTTGTGCTTGGATTGCGTGACTTTATACCATTCTTGACAGACAACAATCCATATTTTCAACAAACAACAAACTTTATACCAAGTTTTAAAAAATGAAGAAGCCGCAAATGATGAGGAGGACATAGAGGAGGATCTGAATCCAGATCTTCAACAGTTTATGATGTATTGACAATAACTCAGAACCTGTTATGAGACAGATGTGACACTCACATTGAGTTGTTTACCTCCCTACTTGCTTTGAGCTTAAAGTTAAACTACAATATGTCAGAAGGGTGTTTTAAATGGATGCTTGAGTTTATGGAAGAAACTATGCCTAAGGAAAACTGAATACCAACAAACTTGTATCGTGCAAAGAGATCTATGGCTAAGCTTGGTTGGGATGTATAAAAATTAAATATTATGTTGAAGAATGTAGTTTTATAATGAGTATGTTGAAAAAAGTAATACAAAATATGTTTATTGCAACAAAGAACGCTACAAAATGGTTATAAGATAGGGAAGAGTAATGAGAACTGCTAACAAGAAGATATAGTACTTTCCTATAACACCCTGCCTACAACAGTTGTATGCTTTATTATCCACAACAAAACACATATTTTGACACGCTCAGATTGAAGTGGAGAGGGTCTTTTATATGATCCATCTGATGAGAAGGTATGGAAGCATCTGAATGGTTTTTATCCTGAGTTTTTCTAAGACTCGCACAATGTACGACTTGGGTTATGTACAGATGAATTCAACCCGTTTGGCGCATGGGGTAAAACATACTTTTGTTGGCTGGTAATACTTACTTTATACAATTTTCTCCCTAAAATATGTATAAAAAGGGAGGTAATGTTCCTAATGGTTCTTGTTCTAGGACCAGAAAATCCTAAGGCCAAAATTGATGTCTTTCTACAACTATTGGTGGAAGAGTTAATAACTATGGAATATTGGGGTTCCAACCTATGACGTGGTGTTGAAGAATAATTTCATGATGAATGTTGCTTTAATGGGGGCTATGAATGATTTCCTTGCCTATGGGATATTCTTTGGTTGTCGACCTCAGGGAAACTCACTTGCCCTGTTTGTATGGAAAACACTAGGGCGCATTCTATTAGAGGAAGCGGGAAAACAAGTTACTTTGACGTTTATTGAAAATCCCTACCATCGAATCCTCAATATAGGAGAAACATGACTTCTTTGATCAAGAATAAGGTTGTTAATGATCCGCCACCACCTAGATTATTTGGTGAACAAGTATGGAAATGAGTATCTGAATATCCCTTCATCTAGGACAAGACTTTGAGAAGTTTGCAGGTTATGGGCAAGGAACATAATTAGACCAAAAAGATTATATTATAAGGGTTACCTTATTGGAATAACCAATTGTTAAGACATAGCATAGACGTCATGCACATCAAATAAAATGTTTTCACGAATATCTTTGACATAGTGATGGACATTAAAGGGAGGATAAAGGCCACCGATAAAAGTCGCTTAGACTTTCCGTTCTTGTGCTCATAAATGAACTAGAGTTAAAGGATATAGGTTGTGGAAAGATGTTCAAACTGCAAGCTAAATATGCCTTGACAAAGCCGTAAAAAATTGTTATGTGTGAATAGGTGAAAGGTTTGTCGATACCAGATGGGTTTGCTTCAAATTTAAGCAGATGTGTCAAAGTGAAAGAGGCAAAGTTTTTTGGCATGAAAAGTGCGAATTGTCATGTATTTATGCAACGACTATTATTGTACGCATTTGATGCATTGCCAAAACCAATATAGAAGTCGTTGGTTAAGTTGAGTCACTTCTTTAGAAAGTTGACAGTGACTTCCTTGAAGGAGCATATACTCATATAGATGGAGGAAAGAACTTTTTTGTTGCATTGTAAGCTTGAATAGATGCCCCCAAGCCTCTTTGACTCAATATAGCATTTGCTGATTTATTTTCCTTACGAGGCTAGTGTCGATGGTCCGGTGCGATATCACTGGATATATCCATTTAAGAGGTAATTCAAATTTCCTTTTTTAAAATTAATAATTATATGATCCAATTTTATATCCAACATGAATATGTAATTTGAATTTTCTTTCTGTGCTAAATTCCTCCATTCTTTAGAGACAAAGTGACAAACAAAGCATATGTTGAGGCATCTATTTATGAGGCATACTTAGTGGAAGAAATGACCATTTTATCTTATTTTACTTTCCAACTGAGATAGAGGCAAGACAGACTATAATCTCTTACAACCTTAAGGTTGGTGGAAGTTCTGGTATGAATGAATGAATCTCGATATTTAATTACCTTGATTAACCCGTAGGCAAAGCCACCGCTTATCATGGATGACAAAGACCCGATGATGGCTCACTTATACATTCTTCAAAATTATAAAAAAGTTGAGCCATATCTCGAGTAAGTTATTCATTTGAATGTGGGTGTGTTTGGTTTCTTTTTAACAACAAGTACATGTAGTTCTCACTAAACTTCAAATAATTTGTCAGTTTGTATATGGATTTTCAAAGGGAAACTCTACCTAATATAATTGATGATCAAATAAAACAAGACATATCAGCTTATTTCACCACTTGGTTTGCACAACATGTAAGACATTTTGAATTAGATTTTTACATGTTCTCTATAGTTCAATTAACAATAAAAGTCTTATTTATGTATTAGTTCAATCATGTATTATAGATCAACTAATTAGACTTAAGACTCTATAAACCAAATTGACAATCAAGTACTCATTACCTTATCCTAGGGACTAATGAGAAGTATTACAAAATGGTCAATTTACTTTGTAAATGGCTACAAGTTTAATGTTATGGTTGGAGTCAAGGGATACGAATGAATAACTACGAGGTTTATGTTAAAGGAACAAGCAGTTAGTTAGAGGAGGACTTTTACAGTGTGTTAGAAGATATTATTAAAGTTGAGTACACCAGACAACTCACCAAAATAATTGTTCTATTTCAAGTTTGATTGGTTTGACAACACCATTGACCAAGGAACAAAAGTCGACAACAAATATCGGTTAGCTAAACTCAAGTAATCTCGATGCTACAAGGTGTATGATCCTTTCATTTATGTCTAACAAGCATATTAAGTGTATTATACAAACATCCTAGAAGGTCATCGGGATTGGTTTGTGGTTATCAAAACCAAGCATGGAGTCAAATTACTAACAATGTGACTAATGAGGTTGAGAATGCTTATGAACTTGCTCCAACTGAACTTAATGACTTTCATGTTATGTTACATATTGATCTGGTGAATTACGATGATGCACTTTCACAAACTAGGGGTGAACAGATTGATAAATTCTTTCTGCTACAATCACAGCCAACACAAGGTGATTCTGATAATGAGGACAAAGCCAAAAATGAAACAAAGAGCAAAGGTGACGATGAAGGTGAATTTGAAACTGAAATTGACACAAAGTATGTTTATTATTAATAAAATCCATTGCATGCAAGAGTTTGTTTGTTAAATATTCATTGTTTCTAATTCATTAATTGTATCAACAAATAAGTAGATGTGGTTAGAGATCTGGTCGTACTTGTGGTCCAGCCTTTGGTGGTTGTGGTTTTGGTGGCTGGGGTGATAACATCGATTTATGTGGTGGACATATTGGTTGCCTCTGCTTCACAGCAACACCCTTCTACGACCACCATTGTTAATAATTAGATTCATACTTGTAAGTCAGTCGTAAAGTAACCTATTATTAACCCATCAGGAGAGGTTGTAGGCACCCCTGTCACTCCCACATCCGCACCTCCGGTTCTTTCGTTCATCATTCCCATGGAGAACAAACAAGAGTAAGTCTGAAACCACTATACTTGTTACTTAATTTGAACTTTATTTTTGTTAATTAATCAATATGTTTCATTCAATTTGATGAAACAGTTTCACCGATAGTGATGGTGTCACCAAATCCATCATTAAGATTTTAAGGGAGGAGTGAGATGATCCTTAGATATCATTCAAGGATGCACCAGAAAGGGTCCGTAACACATGGTTTGAGACTTTTTCAGTAGGTTACAAATTTTTTATTGTACATTAAACTTGAATTTGTTTTATTTTAATTGTTTGGTTAATGTTCTATTATTTTACAGAGGAAATACTAGTGGGCTTGAGAGAAGACTAATGAGGTTAAAATGGTCTTTGGGCACAACATCGAGAGTATTTAGTACAAACATCACAAAGGCATTACAAAGCCTGATTGGATTGATGACACCTAATGGGAGGGGATGTACGATGTACAAGAAATGGAATGAAGAACCATTCATGCAGATAAGTGGGAGGAATAAGCCTAATCGAGCAGTTGATATTAGGGCCTCTGCCTACACTGATAGTTCTATCTTTATGGTTGCACACAGGGAAGAAGATGGTGGTGTATTAAATAATTAGAATTAAGTCCTGTAATGAACTGTTGAATTAATAATATTTTATATTTTGTAGACTAGGGAGATGCATCGTCCCCCATGACCTATGATCTCATGGAGCGGACTAGAAAGAATAAGGCCAATAACTAGTTTAACCATAAGGCCTGAGATATTACGGTAAGTTGATTAATTGCTAAATTAGGACAATTATATGTACAATGTTATAATGAATCTTTAACTAGTAATGTACTGTGATTATGAATCTATAACTAGTTCATTAGTAATTTTATATAAAGAACATATACTGCGTTGGTAACAAACCAATGTTATCATGGATGAAACTGTAATTGAAAACTATGCCTCATGCTTTACCTAGTAACTTAGGACTATTATTGTGATTATAATTGCAACTATAAATTATACTGATACCTTTTCGGTTATTTTGCAAAGACTTTAATAAATTTGGTTTATCCTAATTATACGAGAAACTCTATCAAGTTAAAATTTAAAAATAATTTGCTAATTCTTATTATTTGAACTATGTAGGAGGCCTATAAGGTAAAAAAGGCGAGGGTGGAGGCACAATTTGCCATAGAGACTACTGGAGGGTTAGATGAGAAGGCACCGACCCTTTCTTTTGTAGACGATGACACTCTTTACCTAGAGGTTGTCATCGACAAGAACACGAAAGGGAACATGTTTGGTCTCAAAGTATTTGTTAAAGCGTTTATGCCCGCCTTACAACACTCTTCCTCGTTAACTCCTCCGTCTGATAATGTTTAAGTTATTGAGAGCCTAAACAAGGAGCTTGCTGAGAAAAGTGCATAGATAACGACTCTCTAGCAGATGATGATAGAGGATTGACAAAGCATGTAGGAGACTTTGAGCCGAATGAGGAGATGTTTGCTACGCCTTGGCCCGCCACCGTCTAGTTCTTCCTAGCAACAACCATATGAACCCTATCCCCCTCTGAGTCCCCCTTCCACTTGACATTGTATTCTTATTATATATAATCATTTTGATATTTCTTTAATGTATAATAGATTTTGATTATTGTTGTCTATAATTATGCTTTTATTTATAATTGTTGTATAGATAGCATTATCAATATTGTGTACACATTATATAATTATGGTGTATAGTTATGTTTTTATTTATAGAATGAAATTTATTTAAGAAAATGGGAAACAACCTATAAAAATAATCAATATAACTATTAGAGACGCCATTAGCGACAACCCATATAACATCTCTAAAATGGGTTCAGAGACCCTAATTTAGCGACAACCTTCATAACATCGCTATGTAGCATCAAACACGTTCCATCGCTTTTGACGTGGTGGGAGGCCCAAGTATAGCAATGGCCTGTGGCCCTGTCACTAAAGTTATGCCATGTATATAAAAAACACATGCGGTTTTTTTTTTGTTGCGACGGGTATGAGAAGCTATTGCTAATCTCAAACAGTAGCGACATCGTTACCCCCGTCGCTAAGGTTATACCATATGGATCAAGCTAGTTCTTGTCATTGCATTAGCGATGAAATTTGTATCATATTTAACGATAGGTAGGCATTGACAACTACGACCGTCAATACACGCATCAACTTTTTCAAAAAATAATGTGTTGGGGTAAAAATGACAGATAGTTGTATGTTTGATACGCATGTTTCCCGTGTCTAATTAGTCACGACCTCTATTCAACGTCACTAAGGACGCTAGCGACGGAAACTAAGTGACTAGCAACAGTTTTTGTTCGTCGCTAATCTAGGTTTTTTTGTTGTAGTGTATTAGTATATTTTTTTACTCAAATATTAAAATAGAATTGAATAATATTTTTGGATATACTTTTTTATTCTTACCAGTAAATGTTCAATTGGAGCGATTAGTTCCAATTACATATGCTCCAAAGCACTTTTTTAGTACGAAAAAATCAAAAAAGGAATTTTTCAATTGAAGTACTACTCCAAAGCATTTTTTGAGCTTTTTTAAAAGCAAATGCAATTGGATTTGATCACTTCAATTGAACGTTTACTAGTAAGGGTCCGTTTGGTATGGGGAAACGAAATTATGAAAATGAAAAAATCTAAAGGTTAATACTGATCATTCACATCGTTCGAGATAATCAAAACTCTGTTTTACCATATGATCTTATTTAGGGTTGGTTTAACCAAACACTTCCTAAGAAAGACAAAATAAAGCCAAAAGAGTACTTCAATTATAAGTTTATATTAATTTGAGGAAAATTTTTTATCGATACATGTTCAAATGTATGAGTACCTTAGAAATCACCTTAAATTAACACCTTCAAATTATGATCTCAATTTAGTTCAATATCTTTATAATTTGAAATATAATTATCAAATAGTTTTAGTTCAACATTTCACTTTCCTTTTACACTTTTCACTGGTGGGATCGAGTAGAAAGTGACACATTTTTTTACTACTTTCTTTGCTACTGAACAAAGGAAATATTTTCATTTCACTCATTTCTATGCACCGTTATTTTTCACTCTATTTTCTTTGTAACCGAACAATACCTAAGAAACCAAAACTAAAAATTAATTGAAATATTAAGAAGAAAAATATATTTATCCATTTTTATAGGCGTGTAAGTTGTTTTCTATATTACAATATTATAATTTATATCTTTTTAATGATATAATATTTTTATATTTCTCTTGTTAAGTCAAGATTATCTTTTATATTTGAAGTAATAGTTTTTCTAGCATGTTGATGGTAAATCTTTAACTGATTCAATCAAAATTTATCCTCAAACCCCTACATTGTTTGGTACTAATTACAAGTAATTAGGAGTCTTACTGGAGATTTAGATATAACAAAAGTTCCTCATTCATCCTAAAAAATGTTTATTATGGTTTGAAACCGGATTTTTTTTCCATGCTATTAACTGAATTTCAACTTATTTGTTTTATTTTAGTATTATGCATATTAATTACATTTCAACAAATTTCTAGGTAAATTTATAAATAAATAAATAAATTACACTTTAAAAGGGAAAATTAAAAATAAATAAATAAATAAAACTCGTTTTGCTGACTTTTTTAGCAATTTTTATTTAACTTATCCAGTACTTGTAAGTATACAACCGTCAAGAGCAATGCATACTTTGACTGATTCGCTTTTTTGCAAAGGCTTTACAGCTATAGATTTTAATTTTTTCAATAAGGTCCCTCATAAATTCAAATAGATATTCCGATGAGTTTAAAATATTATATTTGTTTTTAAATATAAGATTTTAAAAAAAATTATTTTTAATAAAGACTCTCTTTTAAATTTTCATGTCTTAATTATTTTTTTTTACAAAAATACCTCTATTAATGTATAACTTTTATTAGAACCAATATAATAATAAATGACATACATCAATTAGATTATTTATCTCTCCAATAATAATTGGGTAGTGAGTGAAGATAGACTAAATAGTGAGATAATAAATGAAAAAAATTGAATTATGAGTGTTAATCACTTAACAATTTTAGAAAGCCACTATAGATTTTAAACAAATTTAATGAATTTAACTAAATTAACCAACTTTCTTAACATGTGTGGATTAAGTAAAATGGTCTTATATTTAAGGATAAACTAGTATATTTTAACATAAAAATATTATGGCAACTAACTTTTTTGAGTTGTTGCAAATTCACTTTTAGGAGATGAAATCAAATCCCAACCATGTAAAACATATCCTATTTAAGCTCACTACAAGAAAATAATTTTATATCATGTGAGTGGTAGTGTGAAATGTGTTCCCACGATCAAAATAACATGTCATGTAAGGTGAATGTGAAACTTGTCTCATATTATCATATCTAAAGACCCATAAAATTTGTTTTTAGTGTGGGATAAGCCCCCCACACCAATTTGAGATTCAAAGCCTCACATCATTTTTAGATGTATGTATGATTTGCTCATTTGGATATGTGGATGGTTAGAATTTTAAAATCCCAATTTAAGTGGGGGGTTTCGAAGCCTTTATGTATGCAACAACTAGTTCTTCCCTCGTTTCCTTTAAAAACTTGAAGTTTCTTTCAAATTCTTTTCAGATCCCTAAAATTCTCTGGTATGGTTCTTTGTATAAAGGAATTCATTATGTTTTTCACTCATCTTGTTGTGTTTGTGACACAAAAAAAAACATTTTAATTGGAATGAAATTTTAAACAACTCAAAGGTTAGTTATTAAGTTTATTTACTTTAATGCTTTAAGATTTCTAAGATTAGTCTTAGATTTTTATATTTTATAAAATATTAAAATTTAAACCTATATGATATGCTTTAAATTTATGCGGTATAGTATATTATACACAACATAGGATAGAAATTTACAGCTCACTAAGAATCAAAAAATATTAAATTACTAACTCTAAATTACAAAATAAAAAATTAAAAACTTAAAATTTAAAAATATATACTCGATTATTACATAATTAATTTAGATTTTTTAATCATAATTTTTTTTTCTAATTATAAATTACATAATAAATAAATTATTAATTATTAATTAAAGTTTAGTGTTTAATTTAAAAATTATTAATTATAAATTACAAAATAGAAAAAGTTAAAAATTTACAAATTAAATATGTACTCAACTAATACATAATTAATTTAGGTTTGTTAATCGTAAATTTTTTAATTTCTAATTATAAATTACAACATAAAAAAGTTAAAAATTTCCAATAGAGTTTAGGATATTTTAAATAATACATGTGTTGTAACTTAAATAGTTTGTTGACAATATAAATTTTAATATGAATTATTATCCTCATATTAAATAATAATAAATTATTATGATCATAAAAAAAATAAAATTAAGGATAATATACAGTGGGTTTAGATCACATCCTAATTTATGTCGAGGAATGAATATATTAAAGTTGTGGTCCTAGAACAATTTAGCATAAAAAAAGTTAATATTATAAAATATGTTCTTGATGTAGGAATGAGATCTAGTTCTTCTTTTTCTCTTTTGATAAAAAATAAGGACTATGTAAAAAGGGGGGGACGCGCCACCTAGAGAGGATAAACCTCAATCTCGACACTTAGGGGAGGAAACCCTAGGATGAAAGTTTGCCAATGTTTAAAAAACCCTAGTTAAAACGAAGGAGAAAAATTTAACTCCATAAATACTCAAGTATTCTCTCAATTCAAGATGTGTTTTTTACAAAAGAAAATATGTCTATATATAGACTAAGGAGAGGAGTACGCCACTTAACCTAATGGACTTTACTCTCTCTTAAAGAAAATTATGAAAATGTGACCAAAATTCAAGGTCCAAACTTAAACATAAACATGAAATAGTCATGTAAGAACCAAACTAAAAATAATTCTAAACTTAATTAATTTTTTAAAAATAATATTTATAAAAAATGTTTCTAAAGGATAAAAAAAAACCAAAAAAGACCCAAATGAATCCTATGTCAGTTCCACATCTAAAAAGTATAACATGAATTTTTACTCTTTAAGCATAGGACTGTTTAGGGTTGGTCTAACAGTGGACAAACACAAAGCAAGCCAATATGTAACCGCGAGCGAGGGTTCCTTTCAAAGCGTAGACTTTACTTTTAAGGTTCTGTCTTTTCAAGCTTACAAAAAATGTCTAGTTTTTATTTATTTATTTAAAAAATTATTGAACTTTGCTCCTAATATTCTCACTAAGCATTACTGGATTGACCTCGTGACTTATGAGATAGAAGATGTAATTTTAAGAATGAATATTGATTTGGTTTGAACAGAAATTGGAAATATAAAAATATATTTCTTTTTCAATATATATATATATTTAAAATCTTATCCAATTAACCTTTTATATATGAGGTGATTTAATTAGAACGATAGTTTAACATCATGTTTCTTAACTGTGTGGTCAAAAATTTAATTTTTACCTCGTGTGAAAGAAAAAAAATAATTTATTTTGAGCTTATGGCTCCAAAGATACATGAGAAGGAAAAAAAAAACACAGATTTTTTTTTCATCTATTTCCTTCCTTCTTAATTTTCCTCCTATTTTCCCTTCAAATCAAACAGATTTTTAATTTATGAAACTAGTTCCTATAATTTGTCTTGTTTTAATAAAAAAAATCTTTTTTTTTATTTTGAATGGAAGTTAATCATAATGTCATTTTTCTTATATAAGAAGCATATAATTAATTTATCAAAATTAGTGAAACACTTAAATTTGGGTTCGTCTGGCTTCACCTTTTAAAGTCTCAAAGAAAATTTCTAGTTTAATTTTAAATAATAGCTATTTGACATTTTTTTAACATTTATAACTAAAAATTTAATTGTAGGATTTAGTATTCGTGTGCAACTGAATGAGTTGAAGAGAATCTTGTAATAAGCTTATATTTCTCAAAATTCTTAAGTTTCTTCTTTTCTTAATATTCTCCCAACCCGTCCATTTATTTAACAAAACTAAAGTCTTCAAATTAATTAGATTTTCAGTTAAAAAAACTTCAAACCACTTTATTTTTAAAACTCTTATTTTTAACTTTAATTAAAAAAAGTAATTTCAAAATTAGAGTTGACAAAATAAACTAGTCTTTAAATGTAAAATAAGTGAATATTTTTATTTTATTTTATCTTTATTTCTCTATTATTTATTATAAAACAAAAATGATTAATCTCGCATTTAAGAATGTAATGACACGTGTTATAGAACAAACTACCGATAATATATGGCAGCCAAAAGTATTGAGTGAATCCAAATGGACAAGATAAATAAAACATATATATTGTTGAGTGTTTAAATTTTATCATAAAAATAAAAAAATTGTTAAAAAAATATGAGTAACTTACAAGAGATATAACTTAAAAACACCCTAATTATTTGACCCGATAAATATCCCTAAAATCCGGTGGATATTTATACATTTTATCCACTTTGTCCATATAGTTATTAATATATAATTGAATCTACTTTTCAACAAACTCTGGAGTCTAGCTGATCTTTGTTCTCTTTGATGGAATCAAACGAATGAATTAAAACAGTATATAGAATGATTAAGCTGTATATGATAAATATAATTCAACGTAATCCAGTACAGGACATTAATCCCCAACAGTTGTGGGCAAATTGATTAATTGAGATCGAAATTCGAATGAAGGAATGGACAAAAGAAATAATATGAGAATCCCTGGTCAAAAAAGTACTGTTTATTGTCTGCTATGTATATCGTTTTCCACATCTCATTGGTCCCCCACTCTTTATTCATCCATTATCGCTTTCAATATACAAAAATACAGACCAGAGCATAAGTCCTTGTTTTTTTATCTTGCATGTAAATCCAACGCATGACTACAACTCTCCAGGGAGTACATTACCCTCACTCACTCACTCTATATGGGATTAATTGGATTTTTTTATTTTTTGTTATAAATAACTGGATGATTTAAATTAAAGAATTCATCGTTGTTACGCTGTAATTAAGGAGAATTATTGTTTAAAAACAAATTGTAGTCATGTGTACCTCGGAGAATACAATGTATTAACAAACAGTATGCCAAAAGCCTCAAGCAATTATATCTTAATAATATATAATTGACAGTTTATGGGACCTACTTAATAGAAGAATTTTACACGTGTCATCTTCTCACTCATCCTATTTTTCCGCTCAAAACTTATCTTTATGTATTGAGGGTTCTTAATAAATTTATTTTTTAAAATTTTTTAAATTCTATTTTTAAGTAATCCCACTCTTGCCAAAGCAGAAACTTTTCCGCTACTATACTTTTGGTACCGTAAACCCTTAATTGCATGCCCTTCCCGTGAGTCACTGTCGCTTTGTCTTCCACCCGGTGAACGCATTGTTTTGGTTCCGCTTTTTTAAATACAGTTTCCCTTTGTTTGGTGATATCTTTCTTTGAACAGACTTCCCCTTTGTTTATTATATCTGATTCTGAAGATTATTCATTTGACGCATCGATTTTGTTCTGCATCCATTTGGTTCCGCCCCTGCCCGCTGTGTGTCTCCTGTCGTGTACCACTTCCTTGCTGTTTATGTTCATTGATTTTCCCCTTCTTTCGTTGAAAGGTTGGTTTTTCTTCATAAAGCACCTAAATCATTTTTTCCCCTTCTTTTATATATTGTTTCCCTTTGTTTGTCATATCTTTCTTTCAACAGACATCTCCCTTTCAACAGACAAAATCAATACTGAAGAAGATTCCTTTCTTGCTTCTGTTTTTTGTAAATTGTTGGAACCCTAAATCTTGAGAGCTTTTTTTGCACTTCCAAATGACAAAAGGAATAGAAATCCTGTACGATGAAGCTGATGGTGAGAAAGTGATATTCTCGTTCTTTCTTTATTTTGAACTATTTTCTTTTTTTCGTCCTTGTATGTAAATATTTTCTTTGTATAATCTTATGTTTTTAAATGTTCACTTTCATTTTCCACTAAATATATATCAGATTCTCATTCTCTATGTCTATTTTGCTGAATTGTGTTTCTGTGTATTTTGTATAGATTGTTTTATTGACCTTAAACATCAGTTGTTTTTGTGTGCAACTTTTTTTTGTTTCTCTGCATGAATCAAGTGTCTAAGCAATATTAAAAGTGTTGTGTATTATTCTTTTGATGTCTCTGATTTTGCATCCAGATAAATATACACTCAGAGTAAAGGAAAAATGTTGTGTTGTTTTCATATGTTCTTGCACAAGCTTTATTTTTTTTGTATATCTATTTTTTTTTGCTACATGTATATGTCAAATAACGCTCGAGAAAAAGTTATTTTGAAAAGGATAAAACACAGGTATTGTAGATCAGGCGTTGTGTTGTTTTGTTTTGTCTCTAATTATGCTTTTTCTATGTTGAAAATAATTTTTGTTGTTTCTTTACATATTCATGGTTTTTATATCTCTATAGTTAACTTGTAACTCTTCTGCATTTGTTTTCTGTTATCAAATGAGGAAGGGTAAAGCTCTAATGGTTGATGTCTATCATCCTAACTCAGTATTTACTTTCTTCTTAATCCTTCATTGTTTTATGTTAATCGTACACCCTCTGATTACATTTTTTTATCATTTTCTTATTTTTGTTAAATGTGAAAAAATATGTACGAATTCGACCATTGTTTAGCTTCAGGGTTTATTTGGTTATTTTGTTGTTTTTGCTACCCGTATATGTCAAAAACATTATTGAAAAGGAAAAAGACACAGGTATTTTATATCAATTTTCCATTGTATATATTTGTGTTACCGAATTGTTTTATTGTGTATTTTTTTTAGATTAGTTTTTTCACCTTTCAAATTAGTTGTTTCTGTGTGTAATTTTTGTTTTGTTTGTGTGTATGAAATCTGTGTTTAACCAATATTAAAAGTGTGTTGTGTTGTTTTGTTATACGTCTCTGATTATGCATCCAGAGAAATTGTTTTCTTGATAATTAATGATACATGTTTTTTCTATGTTAAAAATGATCTTGTTTGTTTCTTTACATATTTATGTTGATATCTCCATAGTTAACCTATAACCAATGTGATCATTGTTTTGTGTTATCAAATGAGCAAGGGTAAAGCTCCAATGGTTGATGTCCATGACTGTAACCCGGTATTTACTTTCTTCTTAATGCTTCATTGTTTTATCTTAATCGTACACCCTTTGATTATATTTGTGAATTTTATGATGATGGTTGCTTATTCTACGATGAAGGGTATACAGATCTTGTACGATGAAGCTAATGCGAAGAAAGTGATGTTTTTTCTTTATTTTTAACTATTTTCTTTTTTTGGGCTTATAATATATATAACATTAAGCCCCCTTATGGGTGTGTATATATATATATATATATATATATGATAGGAAAGATTTACCGAGCAGTTCAAATTTTTAAGTCTGGGAATAGTAAGAGAGACATAAAATTTCTCAATTGATCATAAATAATAAAAAGACCAACAAACCTTGGCAACTTGATAGAATCTTTGCGCATCTATTGCAATAGAGACTGCCCAATGCTCTTTATACTCATGCAAACACATGCAAAGTGGTTCTACCTATACTGCTTCTTGATTATTTAAAGTGAAACATACTTTTTCTGTAATTTTTAAAACCTATATTCTTTTAATAAAGAATATATAATGTCATACTTATAAAGATTTTTTTTGTTATAAGTAACCTACCATTAGAGTGTATTCATATGCCCTTTATGGTAACCAGCTCCTCTTGCACTTGCATGGGTGCATGGGATATGTAACATGTAAGCAAATAGTATAATATCTAATATATATAACATTAAGCCCCCTTATGAGTATATATATATATATATATATATATATATAAGACAGGAAAGATCTATCGAGCAATTCAAATTTTTAAGTCTGGGAATAGTAAGAGAGACATAAAATTCCTCAATTGATCATAAATATTAGAAAAACCAATAAACCTTGACAACATGATAGAATCTTTGTGCATCTATTGCAATAGAGATTGTCCAATACTCTTTATACTTATGTAAACACATGCAAAGTGGTTCTACCTACACTCTTCTTGATTATTTAAAGTGAAATGTACTTTTTTTGTAATTTTTAAAATCTATATTCTTTTGATAAAAAAAATATAATGCGATACTTGGATTTTTCTATTATAAGTAATCTACCATTGGAGTGTATTCATATGCCCATTATGGCAATCGGCTCCCCTTGTTATTGCACATGTGCACGAGATATGTAACGTGTAAGCAAATAGTATAATATCTAATATATATAACATTAAACCCTCTTATGGGTGTATATATATATATATAATTAAGACAGGAAAGATCTATTGAGCAGTTCAAATTTTTAAGTCTAGGAATAGTAAGAGAGACATAAAATTCCTCAATTGATAATAAATATTAAAAAAATCAACAAACCTTGGCAACCTGATAGAATCTTTATGCATCTATTGCAATAGAGACTGACCAATGCTCTTTATAATCATGCAGACACATGCAAAGTGGTTCTACCTACACTGCTTCTTGATTATTTAAAGTGAAACGTACTTTTTCTGTAATTTTCAAAACCTATATTCTTTTGATAAAGAATATATAATGTCATACTTATAAAGGATTTTTTTGTTATAAGTAATCTACCATTGGAGTGTATTCATATACCCTTTATGGCAACCGGCTCTTCTTGCTCTTGCACAGGTGCACGGGATATGTAACGTGTACGCAAATAGTATAATATTATTTATAATCATAATAAGGCCATGTGACGTATATATAATATTGTAATTTTTTATTGGTAAAGTTTTCTTTTTGAGTTTAAAAACTAATTCCTTACCTTAACTGTTAACATACTAAATAATAAAAGATTAAATATTATAATAATATGAATATGGTATGTCTTGTATCTATAATGTGTCATCTCTCAATAAGCATATTGCTGTAAGTTGGCATAATTTGGACCACGTTTGAATAAGCAAAGCACACACACGAAGATAAAACACCAATTGACCAACGTATACTTTATTGTGTTATCTTATGTCAGGGCATCTATATGCAGGCACTGGTTATAAGCTGGTTTAAGGGAACATTTCAATACCTTGCTATAGTTATAGTTGGCTTTTATTTAAAGATATCTTAATCTTAATCTTAATCTTAATCTTAATCTTAATTATATATATTTAGCAGTTCATGGGACCTACTTGATGGTGGAATTTAACAGGTGTCACCTTTTGGTGGATCCTGTTTCCTGTCTAAAACTCATCTTCATATATTTAGCTTTCTAATATTTTTTATTTAAGATTGTTTGTGTGTTTTTAATAATGTTTAATGCATCATTTAAAAATTTTTTTATTGCATGTCTTTTCTGCTTCCATCTCTCCCTTTCTTGGATATGAATACATTTAACTTGAAATATCTCTAAGTTAAATATTCCTCTAATTTGGATATTTACTCACCTATCTGGTCAAATGTGCTGTCCATCCAGGTTTCATATGAGATTCATAACTGTGTTTGTGATTTTTGATAGGATATGAAATCCAAAGTGAGTGATGTTGTCCTTAGGAAAGAGAAACTGGTGGAAGAATGTGATCCTGAATATGAAAAGATGAAGCATTACATCTTTGAGCTTGAAAATCATTTTGCTTTTATTGGTTACCTTATTTAGTTTGTTTAGTAGAATACTATAGTTTCTTTACATAACATCACATCATTCTGTGGCTGAATTTAATATTCATGATCTGTTTCATGAGATCCTTTCCCATTTCTTTGTATTCAAAATTCCAGAATATAAGTGTGTATGCTTTAAATCTTATTTCTAATGTAGTTTAGTGTCATATTATCTTATGTATATCCTTTATTGTTGTTTGGAATATAGTTACAAGCTTATGCTGATTCGATATGATAAAGTGGTAGAAGTTGAGCATGAATATAAAGAGGCAAGTTTGGTTGTGTATTAAATCAAGCTAAGCATGAACTCTGGCAGGTTGATCAAGCTAGCGATCCATAGAAAGTTAGGCAAGAAGCTGAAAAAAGAGAGGATGTTGTATGCATATCTGCTTTAACTAGTGATGGCTTGCCAGGATTCTATAAAGCCGTTCAAGACAGGCTAAAGGTACAAAGTTGAAACATATCTGAACAGATTTAAATATACCTTTCCAGTTTTTGCTATCATGATCATGTTGTCCACTTTGTTAGAAATTTTTACATTTGCTTATCAGATTATTCTTCTATAGGATTCTATGGTATGGGTGGAAGCTTTGGTCCCATTTGAAAATGGGGACCTTCTCAACACCATACACTAGGTTGGAATGGTTGAGAAAACTGTAAGTGTACCCCTTTCGCCATTAACTAACTTCTAGTTTTCTTTTCCCTTTTAAAGTGAAAAATTTTACATTGTTTATCTTATGCTTATCACAGTTTTCCTACCAAGTTATTGATGAGATTTCCTGATATTTCATTTTTAATTCATATACAGGAATACACAGAGCAAGGGACATATATCAAGGTACATGTGCCCCTGCGTTTTGCGAGAATGCTTACACCCATTAGGCAATTGTGTTTATCGCATCATTAACTTTCTTATATATTTTTTAATTTTGTATAATGCATATTCGATAGTGTATAAAATCATTATAATGACATCCCACGTAGCATGTACATAAGGATGTGCCATGTAATTATTGAAATCATCATATTCATAAGCCCTCGAAAAAGATATACTATTAAAGGATGACAATGAAAATTGAGTATGCATCTGCAGTTAGCCATGCATATCTAGTTCTTTGTTTTGTTTTGAAATATATTATTTAAGTGTTATGATATATAATCTCTAAAGTTCCTAAGATATTGTTGTTGTATTATTACTTTCTAAAAGAAAATTCTAATGCTTATATGTAACCAATACATGAATAGTGATTTACTTTGGTCTACTTTCTACAATTCACCATAGATGAATGAGACTACTGTTTACTTCAAAAGAAAAGGGTAAAATTCTATTTTTTAGGATTTTATCAGATGTTATATATATTAGATATTATGTGTATTAATTAATTAATTAATGAGATATTATGTGTTATTAATTAATAATTACGGTGAAATTTGTAGTGTAGTGTATCCCAAATTGTTAATTGATAGGGTGGACAAGTTTTATCTTCAAGGTTTTCATCCGACCATCTAAAGTATCTAGACTCCCATTAACATTTTGTATTAGAAAGATATGTTCTAATGATCAGGATATTGTGAGGTTTCTCCATATGCAAATGCACTGTAAGAATATGGTAGTAAATAAATCTTTTGTAAACGTAAAGTCAGGTTCATGTTAAAAAATTTAAAACTAATTTTGATTTTGGTCTATCAGTATTTAATTTTAGAAATAGTTGTTGTGGAAATTAGTTGTTGTAGAAATAGTTGCTACATAATTAATACATATTTTCTCAAGCAATTATTTTCCTCTCCTTGTGGGAGACTTCTACTCCCACTTCATCTCAGATACATAATTAATACATTGATTTGCAACTAAATTGAATGATTAACTTAAATATTTCTAAAGCAACTATTTTTATCTGTATCAAAAAAATTAACCGTACAAAGCAGAGTTCTTTTTTCAAAATGATTTTACATTTCCATCACCTATTTGAACAAATTTTAGAATTTCTTCCCATATCTATTTTTGTCTTTATATGATTGAACCCATAATACAAAACATTTATATGCTTATTCTCCCGTATTAGATAATGTGTAACTTCATGCTTATTGTTTTTCAAAATTTCTTTTTTACTTTAATTGTTTCATTGACTTATTAATGTTTCATATTCCTTTAATGAATCAAATAGTATATTGTCTAAACTGAATGATTAACTAAAATATTTTTGTAACAATTATTTTTATGTAAGTCGAAAAAAGTTACCGTGCAACGTAGAGGTTCTTAAACTAGTATATATATATAAGATATATTATATGAAAAAGACTTTTTTAGGTGAGAGTGAGATAAATAAATTTAAATCGTTAGATATTATTATGGATGGTCAAAATTTACATATATCAATTATATGAGTATTTTAAAAAGTCATGTGACATTTAAAAAACTTTTAATAGTAAACATAAAATATCAGCAACTTCAGCAATTCTTATACTTAAGAGAAAAGAAAAACTATCATAGTACCTCTCTTTGTACAAGACGTTTTAAAGAAATTTGATTGGTATTTATTTATAAAAATTTTTCTAAAATTTTTGCTGTTAATTACTTTTACCTCCTTCTCTCCCTCCTTCCCCTGCTCAACAACGATTTAAATATTTAAAAATATATTCACATATCACTTACCAATAAAATTTATAAATTAATAAGATTTAATCTTTTGTATTTGTTTTATCAACAAAAATGGTAAAACTATATTCAACCAAAGGGGTACTTGGATCCTTACATCATGCGGTGCTAAGATCAAATCTGCATTAACCGGTAGCAACGCATTATAAAGACTTGACATATTTAGAAAGCTCTCTATCCCATTCCCCAAATAAAAAGAAAAAGTCATCTATTATAGTCTTCAACCAACGTAAGATAAACCTGTAGTTAACTGAAATTATTTTTGCTAAAATATATAAATATTAATTAAATTACTCAAGATTTTTTTATTGCAAAAGAAATACTAAATATGTTATTTTAAAGACTACTTTTTTTCATATAAGTATAATTTAAGGTATTTATTATAATAAGTAATTTCATTCCTTTATTTATGAAATAATTGAACAAGAATTTTAAGCTCCCCCATTTTACCATAAATCAAACGCTGCATTATATAGCTATACTTAATTAAACTAATTGCAAACACGTGATTTCAAAATTTTTAATGGGCCCCGCATGGTATAATATACTGAAAATATCATTAATCCAAAGGAGCTAAATGTTATTTTGCCAAATCATGGTTTCCAATAAATCTCATAAAGCTCCTGCATGTTTGTTTCTTTTACCATATAGCTCTTCATTTGCTAACTAATTTTCTCCGTAGAATGGAATCTTACAATCAAAAAGCTGAGCAACTTTTTCCCGTCTTGGTTATTTAATCTTGTTGTTCATAATTCAAGATATATATAGTATATATGTGTGCATTGGCACAGAAGAAGAAAGGAATGAGAAGAATTTGAAAGAAGCAGAAAAGGAGAAACACATAAGTTAAGAAACCGTAATATTAATATTTGTGCATGAGAATTTTGAGGAGGATTCCTAAACAAGGTACAAGAACTACAAGACATAAGGGATAAAGTAATTGTCTTGAAGCAGCAGTAGTTTGGAATTTCTTGCAAGAAAATTCTCTGGGCATCCATAGTAAAATGTTTCTTCCTTGATAACACTAAAAACAAAAAATGCTAGCATGAAAGTAAGGTATATAGCCATGTGCATTTTGAATCGTTATTTGTATTTTAAATTATTCATAATCAGCACGCTGGGTGGATTATGTTATATTTTTGTAAGAGAACATACCCAAAACATAACAAAGCCAAAGGTATAAAGACAGCAGCTTCGAATGTTGAGCTATAAGGACAATCTCTCTTATGGTTATTATAATTGTATTTCTAGATCAAGTTGCAAGAGAAGGAATAAAAATGTTTTAATCCAAAAATATTTCCAACCAATCATTACTGGTCCACTTTTATTTTAACTGATTTTATACGTTTTTTCTTTTGGACATGAGTAAGTGAACATATAGAGATGCTGAAGAAATGGAAAATTAATTACCAAAAAAATGGAAAATCAAATAACTTCCTTTATGTAACCCAGAAACCAACATTTATACACCCCACACCAAAATTAGATTCAAACTGAATTAAGCAGATAAGATTACTATAGATTTTAAATGTTAACCCAACTGCATTTTTAACCGAATTCAAATTTTAGATCTCATATTAAGTTATAACATCTCACTATCAATTCATCTAGTGAAATCATCAACAAAAAGAATTCTATAGAGGTGGATATATAACATGTAGTTGATTAGCTGGTCGTTGTTTATCATGGTTCTCGCAAGTTAATTAAATTTGACCCCAAGAAAACAATTGAATTCACAAATGGCCTGCAAAATACTTTTAAGCCCTTCTATACTTGTTTTCTAGTCCCTCCTTTCCATGTTTACTTACTTTTCTAGTCCCTTTCTCACAGGTTACTTTTATTCATTTCTTTTGCTTCTTTTGATTTATTTTTTATCGGTTTTTCTTATATGTATATTATGTAACATTTTAAGCAATAATAAAATAGAGAAATTTTATTAGAAATTGTGTTTACATTGAAATTAGTTAGGACTACATTAGGTACAATTTTTAGTAAAATCTTTTAGTTTTGTAGTACTTAAAATATAGTACGGGACACATATTAGCAAAACCATTTTTTTATAAGCAAAACAAATTTATTAAGATTGGTAGGTGGGGTGTTCTAACATGAAATATAAAAGGAAAGTTTGAACATCAAACCACTTCTTTGGTTATTTCATCTTGCTCTTTGGTTATTACATCTACCCATACTCCCTCCTAGAAAATGGGATTGTTTTAAGGCCAAGCAACAATGTAATGACTTTTCTGGTGCGGGCCAGACAAGAGGAAGTGTGTTGCTCTATTGAGAGTGACACTAAAGCTATATAAGCAAAGATTGTTATACCAAGTATAAGCCTTAATAGTTAGATATTGTTTGCTGGAGAAAATAAGGATGAATGATGAAGTGCATAAAATAAGGAAATAGAAAAATTTAGAGTAGATGAAGAGATTTCTAGCATGCACAATTTGCTCAAGCAAAACACTTTTTTTTAGTGATTTACGCACTCAGGCGAAATCTGTCTTGATTGGGTGAAAAACTTCCAATGTAATTTAATTGGGGTGCATTAAAAAAAAGCTTTTGAAAAAGAAATGGTGATATCCGGACTGTGGTAAATGTCCATGAACCTCGCAAATTGTCTCACTCTATCCTGCCTATATTGATTCGAAGGATAGAAAAACCTCTTTTCTTGTGGTGATTTAAGTGCATCATCATCTTCGCTCTTTTTCATTTTCTTTTCTTGTCTTTCTTCTTCACTCTCTTTCTCTACTCTCTCTCTCTCTCTCTCTCTCTCTCTCTCTCTCTCTCTCTCGTTCTCTTTATTCAAATTTACCTTTTCTTATTAATGTGAAATTATCGAAAGATGAAATTCTTGGCAAGCACACCAATCGTTAGAAAGTAGAATATTTGATAATTCCCGTGGGGATTATATTAAGTACCATAATCTTGAGGAGTCTCTAGCTGAACCTTACACATAAAGCCATTAAAGTCTTTAAGTTTTCTGAATTTTATATTGTTCTTGTGAATTTTCAATAGTAATGCCACTAAATTAAACTATACTATACACATAGATTGGAACTGAAATCAACACACCATAACTCACAAATTCGCATGAACTTAGCATCAGGCATAATCAAAGCAGAATTCAATCTTACAGATGGATAACTCCTAATTCCTTAGGTAATTATCACTAATCCAACCTAGGCCAATCCTAATCCCTTAGGTATCAATTTTCAGTTGAATTTAGATGTGAAATTAAGGTGAACCCTAACACTATCCTAATTCCTTACATATAATAACTAGGTCAGCAAATGCGCATAAGAATATCTAGATTTCCCAATCCTAGAGTTGAAGATGAACAAATACTGATGTTCAGAACCTACTACAATGCATCTTCAACTTCATCACTTGAGATTTAGAGATATGACAGCCTCATTCAATCTCAACCCAAGAGAATTAGGCACTCATGAAAGGAAAAAGAAAATGGATACAGAGAATGAAGTTTAAGGATGGGAGAATTTAGAGAAAGAGAAAATCTAGAGAGAGGAAAGAAATCTAAAAATGAAGTTCAAATCTAAAATTTAGTTATGGGATCCCCTACATTAATTACAATACAACTATTTATAGGTTTCTCAACCAACTAAATCCTAAGCTAAAATTATTTCTAAAGAATGGCATTAATTAAAAGGTATAAATAAATAAATAAGTTAAGTTAACTAGAATTACAAAGGTACATAATGTGAATATAGCTAAGTGAAGCATGAGTGCCTTGGTGTATAAACATTAGCCACCAACGCACAAACATTGATGATAGGAAACATGGAACAAAGAATGAGTATTTACACACTGGTAGGGAGCGTATGGACGCTCGGCTCCTGGACCAAGGTCTGATGGTAAGGGAGAATAGGCATATGACCAGCGTAGGAACGCATGACTCTTTAATTGATGTGCTACTGGGAGTGGGAGTCAGCGAGGAAGGTAGCGTATATACGTTTGGTCTCTGGATGCAACTGATGATAGAAGCATTACCCAGTATGGACTCACGCTAGTTGCCCAGTATCTTTTCTTTTATTTTTCATACAAGTAAAAAGGTTAGTATTTGATCCTGGTGGCAAATCTCATGTATTCGCTTCCTTTGCCTCTATTTTTCTTTTATTTTTGTTTTTCTTCATTTTTCTGGACTCATTTTGTTTTTCCCTTCTTCTTGTAGGTTTATCTCTACTTTTAACGTCGCCTTGAAGATTTCCTAGATTTGATGACAAATCATCTTGAAGAAGGGAAGCATGACATAGGCCTCATTTGGGCCTCCTTTTGGTCATTCTTTGCCTTTTAGAAATGTTTTTTATAAATTATTTTTTAAATAACTAATTAGGTTTAGAATTATTTTTAGTTTGGGTCTTACATGACTATTTCATGTTTATGTTTAAGTTTGAGCCTTAATTTTGGCCATATTTTCTTAGTTTTTGTTAATTTTAGTGTTTTTGGGCTTAGAAGAGAGTAAAGCTCACTAGGTTAAGTGGTGTGCCCCCTTCTTTAACTTATATATAGGTATGTTGTCTTTTGTAAAACACATACCTTGAATTGAGAGAATACATTGAGTATTTGTGGAGTTGAATTTTCCTTCTTCGTTTTAGCTAGGGTTTCTTAAACTTTGACAAACTCGTATCCTAGGTTTCCTCCCCTAGGTGGCGAGATTGAGGCTTATCCTCTCTAGGTGGCGCCTCCCCTTTCCCTTCTTTCCTACTTTCCTTTATTTTCCCCAAAATCCCCAATCCTTATTTTCCTTTATCAAAAGAGAAAGAAGAAGAAAAAGTAGATCCTTTTTCAGCGCTAGTGAGCGTGTCCATACGTGAGTCTTTGATGTGTGCCTGATGGTTGAGCGTGAGTGTTGGCGTGTTGTAGGCATGCAAATGTTGAAATTCTGGAGTAGCACTGTCGCGACTGGGGTCCCGGCGCGCGACGCGGACTGGTTAAAGACAAATAAAAGAAAATTGAAACGGCATTGAAGTGAGGCTCTTGAGAAGCCTAAAAAATAAAGGGTTCAAGGAGTCGCCACCAATATTTATTAAGGAAAATATTAGGAAAACCTTTAAATAGCACTGGTTTTTTTTTAAAAAAATGAGATTCTGTTTAGTCCGGGAGTCGAATTACAGGAGGGGAAGGTATTAGCACCCCACACTGTCCGTAAAAAACGGTTACCCAAATTGATCATGCATAATTTAAAAAATGATTATCAAATATTTCATCCTTCATAAAACAATCATAAATAATATACACAATAAAAAAAAATATAAATAGGAATAAAACAAAGATAGTAAAAAAAATACATCTCCTAAGTTTGTTGTTTTTTAGTTCTAAGAAAATAAATAAACAAATCATTAAAAGACCATAAAAATAAAAAGATAAAAAAACAATAAGACGTCTTGTCTTACTTATTTTCTAGTAAAAAAATTGATTTTTATTGAGAAATATAAAGTTCAAAACAAATAAATAAATAAATAAATAAAGATAAGAGAAAAAATAAAATAAAATTAAACACATCAACATGAAGATAAAGAAATATAATACACTTAATTAATTAAAATTGACACGAAATATTATTTAATTATCTTTTAAGAAAATAAGATTAATAAGATGTCTCATCTAAATTAATCTCATCTTAAATTTAAGAGAAAAATGAATGAATAAATAACACACTATTTATTAGTCTTGATTTTTTTTTATTTTTTTATGAAAATAATTTCTTCTTAATTATTAAAAGGTTACTAAGAGAAAATAATAGGAAATCATGACCATAATAAAAATGGATAATTATGTATATATATATACATATTTATAAACTATTAAAATGGTCAAACGTAAATAAATAAATAGAAAGTGTAGAAAGATAAAAGCAAAAAGATAAATAACTAAAAATAAAAAGTATAGAGAATAAATAATAATAATAAAATAAAAAAATAAAGGTAAAAAAAATAAATGAAAAGTTCAAAAAAATAAAAATAAAAATAAATAGACATAACAATCAATACATAAAAATAAAAGAGCAGAAAAAAATAAATACATAAAATAAAGGGGCAGAAAAATAAATAATAAAAAAAATAAAGGAACAGAAAAGTAAATAACAAAAATAAAGCAGCAGAAAAGTAAATAACAAAAATAAAGGGACAGGAAAACAAATACATGAAAATAAAGGGGCAGAGATGTAAATAACAAAAATAAAGAGGCAGAAATGTAAATAACCAAAATAAAGGGGCTAAAAAATAAATACATGGAAATAAAGGGGCAGAAATGTAAATAACAAAAATAAAGGGGCAGAAATGTAAATAATCAAAATAAAGGGGCTAAAAAGTAAATACATGGAAATAAAGGGGCAGAGATGTAAATAACAAAAATAAAGGGGCAGAAAAGTAAATATATAAAAATAAAGGGGCAGAAATATAAATAACAAAAATAAAATGGCAGAAGAGTAAATACATGAAAATAAATGGGCAGAAAAGTAAATAATAAAAATAAAGGGACGGGAAAGTAAATAAATAAAATAAAAGGGCATAAAAATAAATAAATAAAGATAAAAATGTAAAAAATAAAAAAAATGAACTAATAATTGCAGAAATATAAAGTGCGGATAAATAAAGTGCAGAAAAATAAATTAACAATAATAAAAGTGCAGAAAAGTAAATAAAGAGGAATAAAAGTGTAAAAAAAAATAAATAAGGAAAAATAAAGGTACAAATAAATAATTAAAGATGGAGATGCATAAAAATAAATAAACAGATAAATAACTGCAGAAAAATAAAGTGCAGGAAAATAAAGTACTTGAATATAAATAAAGAAAAATAAAAGTGCAGAAAAATAAATAACAATTAAATAAGACGAATAAATAAATATAAATAAACAACTTTGTATTAATAAAAAATACCTTGGTACAAGATCAATTACAGAGAAACTAGAACGGAAGTCGGGAAATCAATTTTGTGTAGATTTCCTTTGCTTTTGGCTTTGTTTGGACTTGATTTGAAGGTATTTGGATACCGGTTACAACACTTGGACAGTATTTTAGCTCACAAAAACTCACATACTAAGACAAACAAGAGTTGTGCACTCATTTTCCTAACTAGGATTACACAAAGTAATTTTTGAAAACTCAAACTTCTAAAAATTCTCACAAAAATTTAACACTCTTTCCCCTCTTTTTTCTCTTCTTCCTCCAAAATGCCTCAATATCACCTTCTATTTATAGAAGAAAATTGGCATTGGATTCTCCATAAATGACATCACTTTTCTACTTTTTCAATTTGTCCAAATTTGATGTCAATTTCCCCAATTTTCTCCAATTATCCAACCAAACTGGGGCCCACCACTAATAAACCACCGTCAACTTTTTGATTTTCTTTTTTTTGTTTTTTTTAATTTTCGTTTTTTTTTTTATTTTTTTGATTTTTTTTTTACCCATTTATTTTTCTGATTTTTTTTGGGCCTTTTATTTAAAGATACAAATGGAAACATAAATTATTTATTACATATATGGAAATATATAAAATATCCAATAAATATAAATTACTACCCACACTATAAGGAGTAAAAAGGTAGTCACAAAACATCGTCTTCCCTCTCTTATTCTTTCCTCTTGGCTTCGGCATCCATCAGCCATTGCTTGAGAGAAATGAAGAGAATTGATGAAATGAGAGGTGTGGTAGGAAATGAAGAGGGATTGGGTATTTATAGAGATGGGGAAGGGTTACTATTCCAACGGTCACTATGCAATTTTTAATATTATTTTTTTTAATATGATCCGGGGTGGCAATCTGGACTGGGCGGGGTTCTAAGCACCGTACCGCGTCACCGAGAACTAGTAAGTCATAACCGGGGTCTGAAATCATTGGTCAACTATAGACATTTCTCTTCACCTCGGTTAAATATTAAGCATTGGGGACTCTCCTGCAGGTGTACTTCCGGTGTGTCTTGAAGTTCAAGTACGGATTAACACATCAGTTTTAACTTGAAGAACCTCGGATTCCCTTCGAACTGAGGTGTAAAATACCGTACTCCACTGAGGCTGTACGAGCTTAGAACTAATGAGGTAACACCGGTCATGAAACCGTGCTAGGACCCCGGTTAATGCAGTCAACATTGACTCCGGACTCTAGGACAAAAAAAACTCTTTTTTTTTTTCTTTTTTTTTTCTTTTTTTTTCTTTTTAATATATATCACCGGACAAAAATAGGTGTTCACAGATGCCCCTCTTTACTTCTTTTCATGAAAGAATATGAGACATATTCATATTATTGATGTGAAAAGAAAGTAAAGACGTGAACACCACTAAGAATACCCGGCAACTTTTGACAAGAAGTAAATAGCCGAATGGTGTTGTCCCAATGCTAGACAGTTTAAGGAGAGGCACTTGGAACATGACAGGAAGATAAATGGCATAACCTAGGGGTTAATACCTGAAGCTTTGGAAAAATATAAAGTTGTCTTGACATTTTGAGGAGCCTAAGAATGGGTATTTGAGGCTTAGACATAAAATAGATGACAGGGGGATGCCCCTGAATGATTTTGATTGAGATAGCCTAGGGAAGGATACCTGAAGCTTTGACATGAAACTAAATGACTGGGAAGATGCCCCTGATTTGATTTTGATTGAGATAGCCTAGGGAAGGATACCTGAAGCTTTGACATGAAACTAAATGACTGGGGGGATGCCCCTGATTTGATTTTGATTGAGATAGCCTAGGGATGGATACCTGAGGATTTGACATGAAACTAAATAACTGGGGATGCCCCTGATTTGATTTTGATTGAGATAGCCTAGGGATGGATATCTGAAGCTTTGACATGAAAATAAATGACTGGGGGGATGCCCCTGATTTGATTTTGATTGAGATAGCCTAGGGATGGATACCTGAGGCTTTGACATGAAACTAAATGACTGGGGGGATGCCCCTGATTTGATTTTGATTGAGATAGCCTAGGGATGGATACCTGAGGCTTTGACATGAAACTAAATGACTGGGGAAATGCCCCTGATTTGATCTTGAGTAGCCTAGGAATGGATACCTTAGGCTTGGACATGAAGTAAGACTAATGGGAGATACCTCTACCATAATGACTTATGGTAGAGAATTATATGAGATTTATGCTCAAGAAGAATGTGTCTGAGATTGACTTTTCTGGTTTAGTGTGGGTTCCGAGTGAATACAAGGATTGCATTTTCACATCTTAGTAAACCATCCCGACTGGAGTTAGGTGATAGGCTGAAATTGTTGATCTCGACTCTTCATGGGGAGCGCTTGTCCTTGTTGTACCCTCAAACCTGCATGGAAGAAATAGTCAAGTGGAAAACCAAAGGTCAAAGATCTTGTTTCCTCCAGGTGACTACCACAATCCTTATGGGACTTGTTATTACTCATGGCAGAGCGGAATATCCTGATTACCAAGGTCTGTGTAATTGGGAAGTATCAAGCTTGTTTGAGATTAAAAATATGCCTTTCATATTTTTTTTAATATTTTTCACAAAATGCATGCAAATGAAACCTGACAAGACAAGGATTGGAACTGAAATTGAGAATTCCATATATTTACTTGGGAAAATTACAAGTTTACATCATAATTTTTAATCCAGACGTTTAGAGGACATAAAGACTACCCTATCCCTTTAGAGTATGCTCAAGCATAATACTTCTTGACTGCATCTGAATTGACCGGGAAAGATAACTCCTCACCATCCATGTTCGTCAAAATCAAAGCTCCTCCAGAAAAGGCTCTCTTTACGACGAATGGTCCTTCATAATTTGGCTTCCATTTGCCTCGGTGATCATTTTGATTCGGCAAGATTTTCTTCAGTACCAAATCACCTTCATGAAATTGACGAGGTCGCACTTTTTTTTCGTATGCCTTCTTCATACGCTTTTGGTATAACTGCCCATGACAGAGAGCGGTTAACCTTTTCCCATCAATTAAATTTAATTGATCATACCGGGACCGAACCCATTCAGCTTCTTCTAATTTGGCATCCATGATTACTTTTAAAGACGGAATTTCCACTTCTATTGGTAAAACAGCTTCCATACCATACACCAATGAGAAAGGTGTTGCCCCTGTCGAAGTTCGTACAGAGGTACGATACCCATGTAAAGCAAAAGGAAGCAACTCACTCCAGTCTTTGTAGGTTTCAACCATCTTTTGTATGATTTTCTTTATATTTTTGTTAGCAGCTTCCACTGCTCCATTCATCTTAGGTCTGTATGGAGATGAATTGAGGTGTTTGATTTTGAATTCTTCGCAGAGTTCATCCATCATTTTATTATTCAGGTTTGTACCATTATCAGTGATGATCTGATTTGGTAAACCATATCTACAAATCAATTCTCTCTTGATGAATTTGACCACAACATTTTTAGTCACGTTGGTGTAGGAAGCTGCTTCAACCCACTTGGTGAAGTAATCAATGGCCACCAAAATAAAGCGATGGCCATTCGATGCTTTTGGTTCAATGGGACCAATAACATCTATGCCCCACATAGCAAAAGGCCAAGGCGTTGTTAGAACGTGCAAAGAAGATGGTGGTGCATGAATGTTGTCTGCATAGGTTTGACACTTGTGACATTTCTTGGTATAGTTATTACAATCATTCTCCATTGTCATCCAATAATATCCAGATCGGAGAATTTTTCTTGCCATCGAGTGCCCATTTGCATGTGTTCCAAAAGGCCCTTCATGAACATCCTTCATGATTTTGTTAGCTTCCGTCACGTCTACGCAACGAAGGAGAACAGAATCATAATTTCTCTTATAGAGTGTATTCCCAGTCATAAAGAAATTCATGGCTAGGCGCCTGAGGGTTCTTTTATCATTTTCTGAGATACCAGGAGGATATTCTTGATTTTGAATATAATTTTTGATGTCATGAAACCATGGTTTCCCATCGGGCTCTTCTTCTATCTCATGACAATATGCAGGTTCGAGACGCCTTTCAATCTCGATGAAGGGCATGTCACAATCCCTACTTACGTTGAACATGGAGGCCAACGTGGCCAAGGCATCGGCTAATTGGTTATCATCCCGAGGAATATGATGGAAAGAGACTTCATCGAACCCTTTGATTAGTTCCATGATGTGAGCTTGATAAGGAATCAATTTTCTATCTCTAGTATCCCATTCTTCTTTCAGTTGATGAATCACCAAGGCAGAATCTCCGTATATTTGTAGAGATTTCACCTTTGCTTCAAGTGCCGCCTGAATCCCCAAAACACAAGCTTCATATTCTGCAATATTATTGGTACAATCAAAACAAAGTCTAGCAGTGAATGGGAAAAGCTTGTTATCTGGTGAGATTAGGATGGCCCCAATCCCATGCCCCAGTGTATTCGACGCCCCATCGAACATCAAAATCCAAGTTCTATTAGGACAATCTTTCTCTTCTGACAACATCATAATATTTTCATCAGGAAATTCGAATGACATTGGTTGGTACTCTTTTAGGGGATGGTGGGCCAAGTGATCAGCTAAAGCACTCCCCCTTACAGCTTTTTGGGTGACATGAATGATATCATACTCAGTCAAAAGAACCTGCCAACGAGCTATTCTTCCCGTCAGAGCCGGTTTTTCAAAGATGTACTTAATTGGGTCCATCTTAGATATCAACCAAGTAGTATAAGATAACATGTATTGCCTTAGGCGACGAGCAGCCCATGCTAATGCACAACAAGTTCGTTCCACAGTAGAATATCGTGCTTCGCACTCAGTGAACTTCTTGCTCAAATAGTAAATAGCATGCTCTTTTCTCCCAGACTCATCATGTTGCCCCAGTACAGAGCCCATAGACTCATTTATCACCGTCAAATACAACAGGAGTGGTCTTCCTGGGGTTGGGGGAACCAAGATCGGTGGGGATTGCAAGTATTGCTTTATTTGGTCAAAGGCCTCCTGGCAGTCATCATTCCATTGTGATGGTTGATTTTTACGAAGCAACTTAAAGATTGGATTACATACAGCTGTTAGTTGAGAAATGAAACGAGCTATGTAATTCAACCTTCCAAGGAATCCTCGTACTTCTTTTTCAGTGCTAGGAGCGGGCATTTCCATGATTGCCTTTACTTTATCGGGATCCACTTCGATACCTTTCTCACTGACAATGAAACCAAGCAACCTTCCAGAGCTAGCCCCAAAAGTGCATTTAGCCGGATTTAATCTGAGTTTGAATTTTCTCAGGCGTTCAAAGAGCTTTCGTAAGTCAATCAAGTGACCTTCAACAGATTTGGATTTGGCAATAATATCATCCACATAAACCTCTATCTCTTTATGCATCATGTCATGAAATAGAGTTACCATTGCTCTTTGGTAAGTGGCACCGGCATTTTTCAATCCAAAAGACATCACCTTGTAGCAGAAGGTTCCCCACAAAGTAATAAAAGTGGTTTTTTCCATGTCTTCCGGTGCCATCTTGATTTGGTTGTACCCAGAAAATCCATCCATGAATGAAAAAATGGAATGTTGGGCGGTGTTATCAACAAGAACATCAATATGTGGCAATGGAAAGTCATCTTTTGGGCTAGCTCTATTCAAATCCCGGTAATCAACACACATTCGCACCTTCCCATCTTTTTTCGGGACCGGAACAATGTTGGCCACCCATTCAGGGTATTTGGAGACAGCCAAGAACCCGGCATCCAACTGTTTGGTTATCTCTTCTTTAATCTTTAAGAGCATTTCTAGCTTCATCCTTCTCAACTTCTGCTTTATGGGGATGCAACCAGGTTTCAATGGCAACTTGTGTTCAACGATGCAGTTATCCAATCCCGGCATATCCTGATACGACCAAGCAAACACATCACTGAATTCGACCAACAATTCTATTAATTCCCTCTTATGTTCTCTACTCAAAGAGGTGCCAATCTTGACTTCTTGTTTGTTTTCTTCACTCCCCAAATTTATGACTTCAACAATTTCTAGATAGGGAGAAATTTCTTTATCTTCCTGATCTAGCAGCCTTAGTAATTCAGGGGAAGGTTCATCAGACTCTTCATCCTCTTCGCTTGTTGGATTAAAATCATGATGGGAGAAAGCAATCTTATTATTTTGGAATTCAATTTCAGATCTGCAATTTATTTAATATAAAAAGGTAAAATAAGGAAAATGATAATCGAACTTAACTTTTATTTATTGAAAATGATAAAGAAAACATGTTTTGCCCTTATTAAAACTCATCCTAAGGCTTTAGGCATAGCCAAAGGATTTAAACAAAACCTACAAAGTGAATAATTACTTTGAAATGATCTCTGGAAGCTCAACGGCTTCCCAATTACACAACTCAGTATCTAAAGGACAAGGGTAAATCAAGTCTTCTTCTCTCTTGGACTCATCATCGATGACTGCCACTTGGTATGGAGATGTCAAGCCTGCACTCCTGAAGCTTGGTAAAGGTCACAGATAGGGATCTTCGCAGTTAGGGGTTCTCAGTTTTCTAACCGTGCAAGTCGCTTTTCTCTCTTATCTGCGAAAACCTTCGCTCTTTCCATTGGAGATGGATGATACCCCAACCCAAAGCCGTTCTTATTCTCCTTAACCAATAATGGGTCTACTCCTCCATCAAGCATCTTCCCAAGCCCTTTCCCTGGCTGGAATCCAGATTTCATCATCACTTTGGCTACCATCATAGAAGCTTTGGAAGGATGAGCTAGTTGTAACCCTTCGCTCACATAGGTGGTGTGAGTAATTTCCAATGATTGGAAGGAAGTCTCAAGACTTTCTTCAGCCGCTTCTATATATGGAGTTGACATGGGCTTACTGATAAGGAAATCTCCCTCACCAGAAACAATGATTAGCTTGTTGTTTACCACAAATTTAAGCTTTTGATGAAGGGTAGATGGAACCACACCGGCAGAATGTATCCAAGGCCTCCCCAATAGGCAGCTATAAGCAGGATTGATGTCCATCACTTGAAATAATACATTGAAGGTGCATGGGCCCACTTGGATGGGGATCTCAATATCTCCAATGACCTCTCTCCGAGTACCGTCAAAAGCTCTTACTACCATTGAGCTTGGCTTCATATATGACCCATCAAAAGGTAGTTGATTTAAAGTGGACTTTGGCATGATATTCAGAGAGGAGCCATTATCAACTAGGACCTTGGCTACGATATGATCCCGACACTTGACAGAGATGTGTAATGCCTTATTATGACCTCTTCCTTCAGCAGGTATCTCTTCGTCGGTGAAAGTTAAGTAGTCATTTGAGGCAATATGCCCCACTATCCCTTCAAACTTTTCAGGCGAAATATCTTTCGCAACATGTGCTTTATTCAAGACCTTCAATAACTTTCCACGATGTGGTTCTGAGTCCAATAAGAGAGATAACAAGGATATTTTTGCAGGAGTGCGGTTTAACTAGTCGAGGACCTGGTATTCGCTTTGCTTAATGAATTTCAAAAATTCACAAGCATCTTCCTCTGTTATTCCTTGGGGAGGATCTTGTTCTTTACCACGACTTTCTTTTTCACTTACAGGTGCATCCTCCTTTCTCAAGTTTTCAGGAGCATAAACTCGTCCACTCCTAGTCATTCCACTTGTCTCGGAAATATTGGTTACTGAGGATGACGATCCCTTTAAGAGTTGAGGGATTACATCCACTTCATACTTCCAAGGTACTGCATGGGTATCCTTGTATGAAAATGGAGATGGGGTCCTAATTGTCAAGGATGGATGGTTTATGACTGGTTTGGTCAAAGGTTTCTTGGTGTAATAGACCACCAAAGGAACAGGGGTGACTGAGCTTACTGAGTCTGTACCATGCTGCCCATGGATCATGTTGACATCATTGCAAGGGAGACAATGATCACTTCCCAAGTCATGTGTTATTGCATTTACCCCAGTATTTCCATGATTAGGCAAAGGATTTCTAATCACATTTGGGGAGCCTTCTTCGAAATCCAACCACTTGGCATTTATCAAATCACGTACCTTAAACTTTAAGGCAATGCAATTTTCTGTAGAATGCCCCGGTGCCCCAGCATGATAATCACACTTCACATTAGGATCATACCCCTTAGGATAGGGTGGCCCTACGGGTTTTAAAGGACATCGTACAACAAGAGAACTTTTGAGAAGTTGAGGCAAAAGTTCAGTATATGTCATGGGAATTGGATCAAATTGGACAGAAGGACGGTCATTGTTTGGCTTTTTTTGTGGAAGATTTGGGTTGGGATTTTGCATCCATTGTTGGGGAGGAGGTGGTGGTGTATTCTTGAAATTATGGACGGGTGGGGGTCTATATGATTGAGGATGGGGAAATGAATTTCCAGAAGCAGCAGCTATATAAGGGTAAGGTCCATACGGTGGATAATGAGGTGGGAAAGGGAAAGGGGAAGGTTGAAACATTTTTTGATTATGTTGACCTTGATTTCCCATTACAGCATTTGCTTCCTCACCCTTTCTTCTTCCTGCCCCTGTCATAGGTCTTCCTATTGATGGGGAACTTTGGACAACTTTTCCTGTTCTCAAACCGCTTTCAATTCTTTCCCCTATTACCACCATATCAGAAAAGCTTGATGATACACTCCCAAGCATCCTTTCATAGAACGGTGGCTGAAGAGTGTCAATGAACATTGCCACTATCTCTTTCTCTATCAGAGGTGGTTCAACTTGTGCAGCCATTTCCCTCCATCGTTGAGCATATTCTTTGAAGGACTCAGTATTCCTTTTGGTCATATTCTGAAGTTGTAGCCGGTCTGGTGCCATGTCCATATTGTATTTATATTGCTTCAGAAAGGCATCGGCTAGATCCTTCCAACAACGAATACGAGTTCGTTCAAGGTGAGTGTACCAGCTCAACGCTGCCCCAGCAAGGCTATCTTGAAAAAAATGGATCAGCAACTTTTCATCATAAGCATACCCAGCCATCTTTCGGCAGTACATGGTCAAATGGTTACGAGGACAAGTTGTTCCTTTGTATTTATCAAATTCCGGCAATTTGAATTTGGGAGGAATTACCACATCTGGAACTAGGCATAATTCAGAAACATTTGTTACGCCTAAGCCACTTCCTCCCTCTACTGCACGCAACCTTTCTTCCAATATTTCCATTTGCCCTTTTGACAAAGGTGCTGCTGGCTGATCAGGATTTGGTGGAGGGACTTGAGCTTTGTGTGACAGGTTTTGGGAAGCACCTGCCTGTGGTATTGGGCAACCATAAGGGAAATAATATGGCACTGCTTGTGGGTTTGGTTGTGTGGCATCATTTGGAGTCTGGTGATTTTGTGGTGGAATTGTATTAGGTGGAGTGACATTGGGTGGAGCCTGAGTGTTTTGGGGGACAGCTGTTGATTGGTTGAAATTTGGAGGGTTAGATATCGGGGGATTGGGAATTTGTTGAGCAGCAGGAGGATTTTCTTGATTAGGATTAGGGTGCATGGTGTAATACCCTTGAGGTAAGCCGTATGGAGGCCAAGCATATGCTTGCTGAACATTCCCGTCTTGGGAAACAAAAGGTGGCAATGGCATACCATAAGGTTGGTGTGAAATGAATGGAGTTTCAGTGACTGGAGCAGGATCATTTAAAGGTATAGGGTTCCCCTCTTGAGCTTGAACTTGAGGGGTGGATGTTTGTTCCCCATTTCCTGTAGAAGATCCCCTTTCTGTACCTCTTCTTTCAAGGAGCTTAAGTATTTCTGCCATCTGCTCCTTGATCTGGCCAACTTCATTCCTCAATTCTTCAACTGCGCTTTCCGGCTCTGCCATGAGTCTTGTTTGCAGTCTGGTTTGATAAGGATGCTTTGAGCCCCTTCTCCCCGTGATGTGAATAAATACAAAGAAACCCCCTTTGGTACAAGAACAAGTATTGTTAAATGACATAAAGAGATGTAAAGTAAATACATGATGAATTTAAGATATCGGTAAGCAAAGATAAACCTTTCTTTTAGAATGTCTTTTTCTAAAGTACTAAGTTAGAAGAAAAATGCAAATTCAACATGAGATTTATTCATTGATCAACAAGTTCTGATACATTGTTTGTTACAACAACTCAAAATCAATTCTCTCTTGCTTTAGCAATCCAGACCTTCATTTCATCCAATCGCCCCTTGCAGTATTGGATGAATGTTGTAATTTCCTCCGGTGTAGAAAGCGGATTCATCATCGCTTCAGCCTTCTTCAACAGGTGAGGAATATTTCCAAGTGTTCCATTAGCAAGACCGGCTAGATTAGAAAAACGGTCTCTCCAAGAATAGACAAGACTTTCCAACTCAACCCTTTCTAGGGTCATTAAACGTATAATCTCTTCATATCTATCCTTGTCTTCCATGGCTTGCCATTTTTCTTCATTTATTTCACGCTCGCAAGCACTGACGACATCTCTGACTTGTCGTTCTAGTTCATCAATTCGCGCTTGCATAAGGTTCTTTTTAACTTGAGCTTCTTCTTTTGTCTTGGCTAGAATTCCTCGTAACCGCCCTTTGTCAGCCAATATATCATCCTTTTGTTTCTCTTTAATCTTCAATTGGCTGTTCGCTGTTTGGAGGCATTGATCCAATTGCATCATATGTTCTCTTTCAATTTGTCGCTTCTTACCCATGTCTTCAAAGGCATTTTCTAATTCACACCTTTTTCTCTTAAGGGAAGCATTGTCTTGTGAAATTTGATCAAATCATCCTCCAAAGCTTGATTTTTCTTTGTCATTTTAGCCAACTCACTCCTCAAATTTTCAATCTCTTTGCTTTCATCGGGAACTGGATTTCTCACATGAGCACCGTGATCTTTAAAGGGTAATTTAACAATGGCTACCCTATTTGAAATCCACTGGTGGTAACTTTCTTTTGCGGCATGACTTCGGACACCCAATTCTTTTCCTTTACTATGAACCTTGCCCCAAGCATCAATGACAGTTTGAATAACAGGAGCACTATTTCCCTCAATATAATAATGAAGGAAAGGCGTTACTGTTTCTTCTTCTGGAGGCTGTATCATAGGATAAGCAAGTTGTCTTTTTGCAATGCTAGGATTGTAATTGATGCATCCTTGAGTTCCCATGAGAGGCACATTCAGAAATTTTCCACAGCAGTAAATAATGGAATCCACGTTCATCCACTGAGGGTACCACCGAATCATGCTAGCAGATAATCCTGCCAGATGTCCCGCCCACTCCCTATTAGTCTTCTTGGTTAACCTAAGGAGCTTCAAATCAGAGATAGGACATTCAACCTTGCCAACTTGATTGAAGACATGAGAAGTAAGCCATAGATACAAGGCGGGTAGACAACAGACAATCTTTTTCCCATTCCGGTTATGACAGGAATCCATTGTACAATAGATATCAGCTAAGACAGCAGTCATGGAACTTTCACCTCTAAGCTTTCTAGCTAGGAAAACATCAATTGCCTTGAAATCAATATAATTATCAAGGCTTGGGAAGAGGATCACACCATAGATGGCCAACGCCAAAATGTCAACAAACACGTCCCATTCTCCTTTCCCTGCCTGACTGAGGAGTTGCTGCTCAAAGAAGCTTAGTGCGAATCCTGAAATTTGGTTCCTGCTTAATTGAGCCTTCTTAAGCATTTCAGGATCCATCTTAAGAATGCGAGCTACACTGAAGATTGAAGCATGATGTTCAGTTCGACGATAAGGTTTCAAATCTTCTAATGGCAAGCCAAATATCTGTTCAAACTCCTCCAAAGTAGGAGCTAACTGGAAATCTTTGAATGTAAAACAGCGGAGAGGAGGATCATAAAACTGAGCTAGAGCAGTAAGGGCCCCTTCTTGCACTACGACCTCTAAGAATTTTAAGATCTTTCCATACTTCCTTGTAAAGGTCATTTTCTGGGTAATATCCATCCTTTTGCTTAAGGACAACAGATTGCTAGTATTTGATCTGATGACTTTGAGGTGTAACAAATTTTTTAAACCAGTTGCCTTCACTTCTTGATCACTTGATCTCATGTTAAATTCCATTTTTAGTGATACTTACCGATGTTTAAATTTCACCTTTAACAAAAGAAATAAATGAATCAGATTAACAAAGAAAACAGTTTGATAAATATCCTCACATAAGAGTGTGATAATACTTATCATGACTAAAGTATAGAAAATATACATTTTTGATTTTTTTTTTAAAAAAAAACTTTGTGCAAATAAATAAAAGATAAAAGGAATGTTTGCCCAATTGTGTCTTAGACAAGGTAACCACCTAATTGGCTCTAAGGCTATTTAATCGTGTTTCTTCAAAAGGTAATTGTTCTAATTGGTTCTAAGAAGGTCACCGGAGCTCTGATCTTTAGCTATGAGTCTTATGCAAAAAGTAGGGAATCCTACTTAGTGCGGACATCATAACTAAGATAACACCCCGGCTGAGATTTTCACGCGAATCATGGTAGGACGTCTCGTCCTAAATGACACCGCTAATAATCTCCCCTAGCCTATGTCTTTTACGGGGCCCGGGAATAGGGTCCCTTCTAATAGTGTGTGCATTATGGTGAATGTGAAGTGTGTGGGGCATTCATACCTGGATTTTTACCCATTCTTCACAATGAACAAACATAAAGCAAAATAAATATCACATGTCTTCTACCTTAAGGTTCTAAATTAAGGCAATAAAGAAGAAAAAAAAATAGTATAAAATCTAAAATTAATGGAAGATTAGATAAACAACAAGAATAACATAACAAATAAATATAAAGGATGAAATAATTAACAATCAACAAAATACACAAGATCAATTTAACGGGCTTGACTCTCAAAATATCCCCAGCGGAGTCGCCATCTGTCGCGACCGGGGTCCCGGCGCGCGACGCGGACTGGTTAAAGACAAATAAAAGAAAATTGAAACGGCATTGAAGTGAGGCTCTTGAGAAGCCTAAAAAATAAAGGGTTCAAGGAGTCGCCACCAATATTTATTAAGGAAAATATTAGGAAAACCTTTAAATAGCACTGGTTTTTTTTTAAAAAAATGAGATTCTGTTTAGTCCGGGAGTCGAATTACAGGAGGGGAAGGTATTAGCACCCCACACTGTCCGTAAAAAACGGTTACCCAAATTGATCATGCATAATTTAAAAAATGATTATCAAATATTTCATCCTTCATAAAACAATCATAAATAATATACACAATAAAAAAAATATAAATATGAATAAAACAAAGATAGTAAAAAAAATACATCTCCTAAGTTTGTTGTTTTTTAGTTCTAAGAAAATAAATAAACAAATGATTAAAAGACCATAAAAATAAAAAGATAAAAAAACAATAAGACGTCTTGTCTTACTTATTTTCTAGTAAAAAAATTGATTTTTATTGAGAAATATAAAGTTCAAAACAAATAAATAAATAAATAAATAAATAAAGATAAGAGAAAAAATAAAATAAAATTAAACACATCAACATGAAGATAAAGAAATATAATACACTTAATTAATTAAAATTGACACGGAATATTATTTAATTATCTTTTAAGAAAATAAGATTAATAAGATGTCTCATCTAAATTAATCTCATCTTAAATTTAAGAGAAAAATGAATGAATAAATAACACACTATTTATTAGTCTTGATTTTTTTTTATTTTTTTATGAAAATAATTTCTTCTTAATTATTAAAAGGTTACTAAGAGAAAATAATAGGAAATCATGACCATAATAAAAATGGATAATTATGTATATATATATATATATATACATATTTATAAACTATTAAAATGGTCAAACGTAAATAAATAAATAGAAAGTGTAGAAAGATAAAAGCAAAAAGATAAATAACTAAAAATAAAAAGTATAGAGAATAAATAATAATAATAAAATAAAAAAATAAAGGTAAAAAAAATAAATGAAAAGTTCAAAAAAATAAAAATAAAAATAAATAGACATAACAATAAATACATAAAAATAAAAGAGCAGAAAAAAATAAATACATAAAATAAAGGGGCAGAAAAATAAATAATAAAAAAAGTAAAGGAACAGAAAAGTAAATAACAAAAATAAAGCAGCAGAAAAGTAAATAACAAAAATAAAGGGACAGGAAAACAAATACATGAAAATAAAGGGGCAGAGATGTAAATAACAAAAATAAAGAGGCAGAAATGTAAATAACCAAAATAAAGGGGCTAAAAAATAAATACATGGAAATAAAGGGGCAGAAATGTAAATAACAAAAATAAAGGGGCAGAAATGTAAATAATCAAAATAAAGGGGCTAAAAAGTAAATACATGGAAATAAAGGGGCAGAGATGTAAATAACAAAAATAAAGGGGCAGAAAAGTAAATATATAAAAATAAAGGGGCAGAAATATAAATAACAAAAATAAAATGGCAGAAGAGTAAATACATGAAAATAAATGGGCAGAAAAGTAAATAATAAAAATAAAGGGACGGGAAAGTAAATAAATAAAATAAAAGGGCATAAAAATAAATAAATAAAGATAAAAATGTAAAAAATAAAAAAAATGAACTAATAATTGCAGAAATATAAAGTGCGGATAAATAAAGTGCAGAAAAATAAATTAACAATAATAAAAGTGCAGAAAAGTAAATAAAGAGGAATAAAAGTGTAAAAAAAAATAAATAAGGAAAAATAAAGGTACAAATAAATAATTAAAGATGGAGATGCATAAAAATAAATAAACAGATAAATAACTGCAGAAAAATAAAGTGCAGGAAAATAAAGTACTTGAATATAAATAAAGAAAAATAAAAGTGCAGAAAAATAAATAACAATTAAATAAGACGAATAAATAAATATAAATAAACAACTTTGTATTAATAAAAAATACCTTGGTACAAGATCAATTACAGAGAAACTAGAACGGAAGTCGGGAAATCAATTTTGTGTAGATTTCCTTTGCTTTTGGCTTTGTTTGGACTTGATTTGAAGGTATTTGGATACCGGTTACAACACTTGGACAGTATTTTAGCTCACAAAAACTCACATACTAAGACAAACAAGAGTTGTGCACTCATTTTCCTAACTAGGATTACACAAAGTAATTTTTGAAAACTCAAACTTCTAAAAATTCTCACAAAAATTTAACACTCTTTCCCCTCTTTTTTCTCTTCTTCCTCCAAAATGCCTCAATATCACCTTCTATTTATAGAAGAAAATTGGCATTGGATTCTCCATAAATGACATCACTTTTCTACTTTTTCAATTTGTCCAAATTTGATGTCAATTTCCCCAATTTTCTCCAATTATCCAACCAAACCGGGGCCCACCACTAATAAACCACCGTCAACTTTTTGATTTTCTTTTTTTTGTTTTTTTTAATTTTCGTTTTTATTTTTATTTTTTTGATTTTTTTTTTACCCATTTATTTTTCTGATTTTTTTTGGGCCTTTTATTTAAAGATACAAATGGAAACATAAATTATTTATTACATATATGGAAATATATAAAATATCCAATAAATATAAATTACTACCCACACTATAAGGAGTAAAAAGGTAGTCACAAAACATCGTCTTCCCTCCCTTATTCTTTCCTCTTGGCTTCGGCATCCATCAGCCATTGCTTGAGAGAAATGAAGAGAATTGATGAAATGAGAGGTGTGGTAGGAAATGAAGAGGGATTGGGTATTTATAGAGATGGGGAAGGGTTACTATTCCAACGGTCACTATGCAATTTTTAATATTATTTTTTTTAATATGATCCGGGGTGGCAATCTGGACTGGGCGGGGTTCTAAGCACCGTACCGCGTCACCGAGAACTAGTAAGTCATAACCGGGGTCTGAAATCATTGGTCAACTATAGACATTTCTCTTCACCTCGGTTAAATATTAAGCATTGGGGACTCTCCTGCAGGTGTACTTCCGGTGTGTCTTGAAGTTCAAGTACGGATTAACACATCAGTTTTAACTTGAAGAACCTCGGATTCCCTTCGAACTGAGGTGTAAAATATCGTACTCCACTGAGGCTGTACGAGCTTAGAACTAATGAGGTAACACCGGTCATGAAACCGTGCTAGGACCCCGGTTAATGCAGTCAACATTGACTCCGGACTCTAGGACAAAAAAAACTCTTTTTTTTTTCTTCTTTTTTTTTCTTTTTTTTTTCTTTTTTTTTCTTTTTAATATATATCACCGGACAAAAATAGGTGTTCACAAGCACTTAGTGGGATCATGTTTCCAGTGTATGCTCACGCCAATAAGTGTAGTGACACGTTGTCATTGTCGGGTCAAATAAAAAGTTAAATTAATATAGTATAAGGTGAACAACCTTAGTCGTCTCTCGAGGACCTTAGTTAAATTAGTTACACTCAATTTGATTATAACAAAGGGAGGTTTATGTTGAGATTGAAAGAAAAACTAAGTAATTCTATAATAGTGCAAAAAGTAAATTTATGAGTGAGTGAATAATCAAATTTAGAAATAACCAACCCAAGGAATTAATAAATCTTTAGTTAACTAATCATTGATCACAAATATGATTAAATATAATTAATTTCTCAACCTTAAATCATTTGGAATCCCTAAATGATTATATTCTAGAAAATCTTCTAGAATTGGATTAATGAACTAATAAGAATAATCAATCGATATATTCTTATTAATTACTAAAATAAATTTAAAACCATAACTTGATTGAGTTAAGAAACTAAATAGAAATCTCTTATTTAGTGACTTAATCTTTATTCTCAAATTGATTATTGATTAACCAACCAACATCATTTTAGATTATAGAATGTTTAATTATATACTAATCGGTTATATACTTAAATAATCTACCATCATAAGTATTTGACAAACAAAGAAAAGTAATTATCTTCAATAAAAATACTAAGAGCAAGAACTCAAAGTTAACATAAAGAAAAATTAAATTCCTTGAGTTGATTTTAAAAGATTAAGCTTCCATTCTAATTTTAACAATGAAAGATAATATTAAATTAACTATAACTTTGATTATAAAAGTAAATAACAAATAATAAAATTAACTTACTTGATATTGAGTATGGGAAATGAAAACCATAACTTGAGGGATGGTATATAGAACAAAGAAATAAAGTAAGAGAAAGAACTAAAACTTAAGAAACTAAAGCAAAGATATAAAAATGTAATGAAAATTAAAGCATGTATTTCTTATGTATCTCTTGTGTATCTTTCTTACAACTTCAAGCATCTATTTGTAGGCAAGATATCATGACACTATACATTCATTTTCTGATCATTAATGCATTTTTTCAACATTGGTGGGCTTGAAATTACAATAATTCAAAAGAAGATAATGGTAGGTGTTGAAATTCATTCTCCTCTTTATCTTCTCCACCTTGCAAGTCAAATATGACCATCTACATGGCCTAATTTCATAAAATATTCAACATGAAAGTTGTAGATCTTTGTCTTATTGAGAATTTGGTGCCAGAATAAGGTCATTTGGACATCTACAGCTCCAGATATGTGTATTTTGGTGAAATATGTCAATGTTGGTGGGACACATGAGGACTAGTTGATTCAAGCTCTATTTATTCATTTTTTCAGATGCAAAATAACCAAATCTTATCATCGTGATGTGGGCCTCTATCTTAGCTTTCCATAGGCTCCAATATTAGCCCATTTGGATCACAAAAACCCAAGTTATGGCCAAAACAAGGCAAGATACTCAAGATACATTCAAAAAATGAAAATTAAAACATATATACATAATACTTCCATTTAACTAAACAACATAAAACTTAATTAAAATACTATTATTAAACATAGTAATTATATAATAAACTCCAAGTGTAAAACTATAAGAAGTGTATTAAAATTGATTTATCACGTAGCAACGCATGATGAGGCCTGATGACCACCAATGTGTGCGTACAAGCCAGCGTAGGAGTAACCGTTGGCACGTATGGTGTAGATGGATGCATGAGTGATGAGAATGGCTTTGGCGTGGATGTGAGTGTTGCATACATAAGGGCCCCTGGTTAGGCTTTGTTGTGACTTGGCCCATGCTCCCTTGTGCCTGCTTAGTCTGAAACACATAATGCAACAGACAAACCTCCAACGTACCAACACTAGAATAAATATAATACGATAGGGTTGAAATACAAGAATTTAATTAATTATCAATTTGAACTAAAAATCTAATATTTTTTAACTAAAAATACAGATAAATTATAAAATAAATAAAATGCTAACTTTACTAAATATGTACCATTTTTACTTCTAATTTAATAAATAATTATGTACCATTTTCACTTCTAATTTAATAAATAATTATTGTTAACTAGGCAAAAGCAATGGAAAATAAGCCGAATAAATAAGCCTTTTCAAGGCTTATCACTTATGCCTCTACATTTTTCACTCAAATTTTTACCAATAATTCTCTCAATAACCTTGCTACCAATAGAGTTATAATGTTATCTGGGATTGACCTGAGTGTTAGAATAAAACTGGTCAGGTTATTGAGTAGTTAATTGCTTAGGAAGGTGCCTCATTCACTCCTCCATATTCTTGATGGATTTTGTTCCTAATATTGAGCCAAATAATCCTTCAACTTAGAAATTCTATCAGGTTGTTGGTGGTTGTGGTAATGGTGGTGGTGTTGAGGAGGTAACCTATTAAAGGGTCTAAATTCATTCTACCTATAGCCCCTAAACTTTTGGTTATTGTTTTGCCTTCAACCTTGTTGATAATTGTTGGAAGAGTGATTGCCTTGCGGCCTTGGTTGCCAATGTAATATACCTGCATGAAAATCACAGCATAACATTTGATAGTTAGTAGAAGATTGAAAAAATTATAACTTGGCCATTTGTTTGTTAAGAGCCTCTAATTGTTGAGTAAGTATCTTGTTCTAGGCAAGGATAACATCATGGGTGCTCAACTCCATAAATTCTCAATAGGATTCTTATTATGGTGTACTTGATGACCATTGGCTGCAATGGAGTCTATGATTAAAATGACTTATTTAGGACTCATCATCATCATAGATCCACCATGTGAACAATGTTTTTTATTATTATCATTTTCTTTTAGGCTTTCTGACTTCCCTTTCTCCATCCCTTTTCCCTATTTTTTTTCATTTTTGGGTGATTGAAAGAGACAAATCACAATGTCAATGGTGCATGCTCCAAGCAAAATCAAGAATGACAAAATGGAAATAAGAGATTTATTTGAATCTACAAGTAAAGCACAAAAATAGTAATGTCAATATGAATAAAACCACCACAAATCAGGAAAAAATAGAATATCCACTAAGAGAAACAGAACCACAATAGCAATCCTTTTGAAAAAATCAAACCCTCCTCTCATTTTTCTCAAATCAATACAGTAATCCAACACAAAAAATAGCAACCAATAAGCAATAAAAACAAAAAAAAAGAGCATAAACAGCAACCAGAAACAGTGAAAGAAAAGCAAAAAGAGAAAAGAGAAGAAGAAGAGTGTTCTTCCTTGGTTTATCACGCAAGGATCTATGCTGAAATTCTTCTGAATGCAACTAACACATAAGTTAACTTGGTTCATCTTTTTTGACTTGCGTAGAATTGTTACAGTGAGGACTTTGAAAAACTGCATTGGCTGCTTAGTTGGTTTATCCTTTATGCATTTTGATGATAAGCACATTCTTCTTTATAAAAGCTTGATTTCAAATTCATTATCAAAATGGTTTTAGAAGGTTGTGATTGTACTCCTGGAGTAACGTTCATGTTATAAGTTTTGGATGCTTAAAAGTCTGAGGTCTGATTCTGATGATTCATATGGTTGAGCGATCTTGAATCAAACTTTTTGGTTAAAATCTAAACTTTGTCTTTTGATGGATACTTTTGATCTCATGGACTCCCCTTTTGTCTTGTAACCTATGCTCTTAATTAAATAGTTCCTGAAACACTTAGTTAAACATGTTAGATCACAGATAAGTAGACTTCATTCAATTAAAATATATTGATGTGTGTTATTAACAAATTCTAGGGTCTGGTTATAATGACATATACTAAGGTCTGGTCTAAATATTAACAACTTCTTTTCTAACTAGACTTGCCCTCAACATTACCCTTCTTCTTGTGACTCTTTGATCCACTTCAGTTGGTATCAAAGCTCAGCCTCTAAGGGTTCAACACACCTCACTGTCTGAGAGAAAAAGATCTAGAAGAAGTGATGGCTAGTTCTAGTGCAACATCCTACATTCTTGAAGGATCTTTAACAAATAGACCTTTATTATTTGATGATTGAGACTATTCTACTTGAAAGAAAGAATAAAATTATTTTGTAAACTTGTAGATAGATATGTAGAACATCATAGAAGATGACCCTTATATCCTTTCAAAAACAATTAAGAAACAAGAGTCCACCTCTAAGTCTAAGGAGAAATAGACTGGTGAAGAAAAAAATATTTACTCAACTATAAGGCAAAGTTGTATCTTACATGTGCCTTAAGTAGGAGTAAGTATGATAAAGTGGCAAGCTTCTACTACCAAATAAATGTGGGACACATTGATGATTTCTCATGAAGGAAGAAATCGAGAATTGATATCTTGATCCATCAATATGAGTTTTTCAAGATGAAAGAATTTAAGTCTATTGACAAAATGTTCAGTAGATTCACAATCATTATTAATGATCTCAAGGCTCTTGGAAAAACCTTTACCAACCAAGAACAAGTTAGAAAAATTCTGAAATGTTTATCTAAGATATGGAGACCAAGGTGACACTATTCCAAGAAGTCAGAAATTTGAATGTTCTCAGATTAGATGAGTTGTTTGGATCCTCAAAGGTTGATCATGAGAAAGAACTTAATGAAGGTCTTCCCGAAAAGGAAAAGTGATTGCTATGTAGAAAACTCAAGCACAGGCTTTAAATTTTCATACATCAAAATGATCTAGAAATAGAAAGTAAAGACGAATCAGAAGTTGATGATAAGATTGTCCATATATCAAGAAGGCTTCAAATAATTTTGAAAAAGAAAAAGAAGTTAAACAAGTTCAAGAAAGAACCTCAAGAGCCCGATTTCGACAAGAGTCAAGTCATATGCTTTGTAGAAATTACAAGTCTAAGTGTCCATTGCTTGTGAAGGGAACCAAAAGCCCTTTCAAAATAAAAAGAAAGTTATGATGGTTACTTACTTGGAATGATCCTAAGAATCATTATACATAATTATGAAAATCATGATGCTGAGAAAAAGAGGAAAGATATAACATTCTTTCTATGGAGTCCAAAATATACCTTGAATTTTAGTTAGTCATGTAATTTTGTGATAAGAAAGTAATGAAATATTATATGTAAAAATAAATTTATTTTGTAACATAGTTGATATGTGATAAAGACATAAAGGTTCAAGATCTAGGTTTACAGTATGATTCTTCCACTCGCTACACTTATCTCATCTCTTCTACTGTTATTTCGAAAGATAATTATATATATATAATTGGGGTTGATATGTATGGACAGATATGATTTGTTTTTGACAAACATCATTCTGTTTATTTTTGTCGTAAAACACATTCTGGGTTTTTTTTTGCACAGTAACACATTATTTGAAGAGCCCAGTCTTTCACACATACGAATTTTGGGCCAGTCCATTACTGAAAGCATAACCAAGTCCGACCCACTATACCAACCACGCAGTGTTTGTCCATAAAAACCACATAAAGTTACAAAATAATACTAGACACACAAAACAATGACAAATAGTCCTAATAATATAGATATCCAGACTAAAAAAAATAGTCCACATATCACCGTGACAAAAGACAAGTCGTCATATCAAAGTCAAGATAAATTAAATCGACGACAACAAAAAAAGATAAAAGTAAATTGTAATTAAGGGATGACAACCAAAAAAAGATATTGTGCTTCTGATACATAAAGTAAGTCCTAACTCTTCTCTTTTGTAAAAACTGAAAAGAACATTGACAGGTTGCGGTTCAAATGGAAGGAACTAGGGTTATGCTACTGCTAACACAGGAGAAGAACACGCGATTTTTGTCCCTCTACTAAGAGATTAGGGAAAATATAACAGTCTGTCACATTAACCCAATGGGAACAAATAAAAGCCTGATTAAATTTAAATGAAGTGCTTCAACCATTTGGGTTTGTGAGTCTCTTTTTTAGCAGTTTCTAAGCTACAAGTTTTAACTCGCATCAAGCTGAGAATGGAGGGTCAACACTCATTATCTTTATCCTTCGTTTTATCACTTATGCGAAATTGGTGAAGTGCAACCTCGTGGCAGTTTCGTTACCAGAATTCATGAAGGAGATGCTCCACATGCAGGGCGTAGAGTTCAGCTCCCCCGAACGCACGACTTTGTAATCAACATCCTCACTGTCGGAAGATGCGGATCATGATGGTGTCATTCTTCACGAACAAGGTGAGAAGACAAGGCAATGCACGTGGTCGAAGACCTTCATCGGAGTCCGGAGGCGTTCGTCGGAGAAGTGGTGCTTCGGCAAAGGTTGCAGTTGATGATGTGCTCAAAGCTTTCTAAAACATGGTGTACACAATTTTCTCCTCCACCTCCGTCTAATGATGACAAAATAATCTATACCTAAAGAAAATTATTTTAGGCATTTATAAATTCTCTAAACAAAGGGCAGTAACCACTTACGGGTATTTATGTATAAGTATTTATATTTATTTTATATTAAATATATTTAAATATAATTATATTTTATTATTTATAATGAAATAAAAAATTAATCTTACTCTATAATAATATTTTTAATGCCTATTGATCTGTCCTGAACCGGGGTCTAGAGATCCGGACTCAAGTCAATCACAAACAGTATGTAAATACCGTACAGAAGACCGGATGTATGAGTATCCGGTGTAAGTATCCGTTGTCCTTGAGTGAGGAGAGCGGATTGGGCGTCCTGGAGATCCTTCACACCGACCTAACGCGTTGAAGTGGGCGAATGGTGGTGTCACCTGCAAAGATTCTCCGACGCTCAAGTCAGTGATGATATTCCAAGTAAGGAATGTATTTCAGAGAATATTCAGTCATGGATTTTGTTGAAGATCCCTCACTTCATTAATGAAATGAGTTCATATACCTGATTGGCTCATTTTACGAGGACTCGTTAGTGGGGAACCACTAACTCCCATTAGCATTATTTTATTGCGCACTTACCTGCATGATTGGGTCAAGTGGCTATTTTATATTGAGCATGGAGAATATAGACTAGGATTAGGGAACAAGTTGACCATCCCCGTGAGCAGAATTTGGCTCGTAGTGCAGGGAATTATTGATCGATCCCTGTAGCAATAATCCTTGTCTTTAGCGCAGTGACGTGTGTGTTGTCCGGTGTCATGGTGTTATCCTGAACAACCGGTATAGGGAGAACGCCTGATACGGAATTACAGTCCGGATGAATACCGATGACACCGGTTACACGTAGATGTCTTGACAAAGACGTTGAAATATGTCTTGCAGATCGGATACCGGTATTGAGACCGGATCATATGTCCCCTAGCTTGTGTGAAGGACTGAGTGGTTGTTCACATAAGCTACTCAACCTGCGAGAGGTCTGAATATCGGTAAGCTTACGCGTATAACAGTTCCTTGGCATTTATTATTATATTGCAAAGAACCGTTCTCAGATTAAAAGATCCGGTGTGTTGATGTTATCACAACGGATTCAGACAGAGATTCGTTGTACGAGAATTTCAAGAGTTTATTGGAATTGAAGGCTCTTGAAATTTGCGTAACGGTTGTAAAGCGCGAATTGCGTTGCATGATTAGACATTAAATGCTTTTAATCACGTGGGCAAGCAATTATTGCGTCTGAGATGGAAATCTCAATAACCGTCATTTAGGGCTTAATGGGCCTAAAGTTTTCGAAACTTTTGGGCCTAGTGAATAGGCCCTTCATCGAATTGCTATTGTTTTGGCGCCCATGAATTTGGAACGGTTGTGTCGTTTCACTTGTGAACCAATGCGTTTAGTCGAGAACGACACAACTTCAAGAGTGTGTAACCGAACCTTTTCGTTTCTTATAAAAGAAACACTTAGTGGATTCTGGGTTCCACTCGCTTCTGATTTCTTAACAACATTCTGCAAAAATTTCGCAAGGAAGTTCGTCGCTTGCTCTACGAGACTTTTTTCATTCTTCATCTTCATCATCATTACCTGAGGTAATTATTTCTTCTTCCCCTGTAAATCTCGTCTTATTTTGGGTCTGTTATTCCTGCTTGAAGAGAATGTGGTTCATTTAGGGGGAGAATAATTTCTCGCAACCCTAATAGTCATGGGGAAGAATCCTTGTGATTCTTCCTAGGGCTGAGTCATGTCGCTCAGAAAGGGGATCTTACTCACTGTGGAAAGTGACTTTTCCCTTCTCAGAGTCGTCCTCTGATTGTAGTCGCTTTGTAAAAGATGAAGTGAGTAATGATTATCAACTTTCTGACGATATAATTTCTTATCGTAGATTAAAGAATTCGGTCTAGACGATTCAAATGGCCACTGGAGAAGGAACTTCCGGAGATAATGCCATTGTGAAGACAACAGAAGGTCTTTATAGCGTCGCTGTTTCAAGGTTGAATTGGGAAGAACTTCAGGCTAAATGGCCTTTCTGCTGGGTGTCTAGTGAATTTAAGGACTTGGCCTCTCGTCATGCAGATGAGGAAGGACCCCGGATTCAACCAAGGTTCACACTCCATGCGGAAGAAGAAACGAAAAGGTGGTATAGGGTATACGCACCACTCCCAACAGAACGGATATGCCACGTCGTCCCAAATGACCGTTCTGTATATATGTACGATTTTATCTTTCATTACCTGGGAGTCCGTTTCCCTTTAACCGAACTTCAGATGGGTGTGCTGAGGTTTTTAAATTGTGCACCCTCCCAACTTCATCCCAACGGTTGGGGCCTCGTCCGAGCTCTGGAGGTTTTGGGTGAACATTTCAACTTCACGCCTACTGTAGCAATGCTATTTTACTACACCCAAGTAGTTCGGAGGGCGAATAAGCAAGGCGGTGTTGGTTTGGTGACACTCCGGACTCTCTGTTCTTTTGTGAACTTTGAGTCTTACATCGATTCGGCCAAAGTTGATGGGAAGTCGTTTAAGACCTACTTCACTCGGATCTCCATTAAGAAGAGCAAACCGATATTTTGGAAGGATGAAGAGGGTGTCAATAAATTTCCACTGAGCTGGACCCATGAACATTTTCTCTTGAGCTCCCACGCATATTACGCTGATCAATCCGAGCTGTCTCCCGAGTCGTCAAAAGTGTTGTTCGCACTTGAAGCACATACTACACGTCGTAACGTATTTTCGTGTAGGCGTCTTTTAAGTAGTTCAAGCGGAGTCTGGGATGAATATCTACGTAATTCTCGTTTTATTTCACTTTTTCTCCTTTGTCAAATATATTGAATATTTTGTAGTTGCTAATATCTTGTGTTTGTCCATGCAGGTGAAATAGAACAAGAAACTCCGGAAATGAATAAGTTGAAGGGATTTAAGGCGGCGGGTAAATCCGTTGCCCGCGAAAATGAAATTAAGCCCAAGCCCTCCACAAAGGATCGTCCTGAGTTAATCATCCTGACTTCGGATGCTGAAGGGGACATTCCGCTGGTTGAGGGCGGTTCCTCCGATGTTGGCGCAGCCACGGGTCAGCCCTCAGTCACTGAGAGAAGGAGAAAAATTAAAAATGACTCTGTGGGGGGTCCGTCCAAGAAGCGTAGAACTTCGAAGGATAAACCTGTTGAAACCTCGGAAGCAGCTGGTGCTTCCTCCGGACTTAATAAAGGATTTGTTGCCGAGGTTTCTGGGTCAAAGCCGACCTCCTACCCAACCACCTCGTTTCTCACCCCCTTCCTCTCATACCGGGGATCTACTCCAGCTACTCTTCCACAGCCGATGTACGAATTCCGGCCTACGCTCAGCACTAAAGAAATTAAAGAAGCATGTGAGGCCGGAAGGTGGCAGTTAGCCGAACTTGCTAGAATGCTTTATTCATTCAGCGAGTTGGCTGACAACGTCGATAAGGTTGATGAACTGAGTGACAAATTGGAACAACTCAACCTTTCATCGGGGAAAGACAAAGCCACCATCAAGCTAATGGAAGATCGTCTTGCCAAGTCTAAGGAGTTCGGAGATATCATGAACAGAGAGAACCTTAAGCTTAAGGGCGACTTCAAAGACTTGGAAGGCAAGCTGGCAGAGAAGGAAGAGGTTCTCAAAAAAGCAAAGGAAGAACTCCTCAGCAGCCAGGCCAAGCAGAGTGATCTCGAGGATAAAAATAAAGCTGCTGCTGAGGAGTGGTCCCAAAGGGAGAAGAAGCTCCTTCTTGAGATCGAAGGACTGAAGGCTGGGAAAGCGGAGTCCGAAGGATCGAGTGGGGAGCTGTCAAAGTTGCGGGAAGAATTGGCTATAGCGAAAGCTGAGAAAGAAGAAGCAATTGACATATGCAGCCAGGCTGTTGAAGAATCCTTCGGCCTAGCTATACCCCAAGTTTTCTATCGCAACCCCATTGTGAAATTTAATCTCTATGGAATGAGTCCGTACTATGAATTCCATGGAGGAAAGTTAGTCACAGTGGTTGATGGTCGTCACGAAGATCCTCCGACGTCCCTGTATGGTTTGCCTCCTCTTCCTGAGGGTCAAACTATGGGACCGGATTTTGTCCTTCCTGTGTCTGAGGTTCCCTCATCTGAAGAAAGAACTGAGGCTCCTGGAGGGGAGATTCCTGTAGAAGTCCCGAAGGAAGGGACACAAGAGCCTGGTGCTGAGGAGGCACAGAAAACTGAAGAACAGATTCCTCCTCCGTAGTTTTGTTTTCATTTATATGTAAAGTTGTGTACCGGGATCAACTCCGGTTTTGAACAATTGTGTAATTTCGTCCTTTATGAATAAAATTCATTTAAGAAATTTATCTTCAACATTTCATGTATATTTAAGTCGTTGTTAATCCGTTCTATATGATTAACCTTGAGGTCGAATTGAAATCATTGCCTCGGAAGATTAAACAACAAATGAATTTAGAACGGATAAATATATACATGTCCCCAAGTGCGTGTTAAGAAGAAGGTGCCTGTTTTTTAGGGCATGATCCTTAATTCTTTTGGGGAAAAGAGGAGTCGATCCATTGTTTAGTAAAATAGTGTAACAGGACGGATGACTGTTCTTTATTCATGTTATTCTCACTGGAGAAAACAATGTCGTCCATTGTAAGAATATTATTCCAAGTTCGGGGAACTGCGAAGGTGTAAGAAAGTGGTGTTTGAGCCTTCCATCATAAGGATGATGATGGGAGTTTGTCTATGCCAGGAGTTACGTCATTGTACCACAGAATAGGTGATAAAGAGTATCCGTCCTGGGAAAATACCACTTGAGAGCGAAAGTGTGGATTAACTTTCAAAATCTTCCATCATAAAAATGATGATGGGGATTGTTTGTATCAGGAGTTACATCATCGAATCACTTTATAGGTGATTGAGATCGTCCGTCTTGGGGATGTGTACGGCACCAGGAGTTATATCGTCAGATCACATAATAGGTGATTGAGATCATCCGTCCTTGGGATGTGTACGGCGCCAGGAGTTACATCGTCAGATCACAGAATAGGTGATTGAGATCATCCGTCCTGGACAAGTACACAATGTCAGGAGTTACATCGTCAGATCACATAATGAGTGATTGAGATTATCCGTTCTGGAAGAGTACACAACGCCAAGAGTTACATCGTCAGATCACAGATTAAGTGATTGAGATAATCCGTCCTGGAGACATTTTTTCAATCGTAGGAGTACGGATTGTGTGAATGCTTCTTCAATTTTCAAAAGCTTCCATCATAAGAATAATGATGGGAATTGTTCGTACCAGGAGTTACATCATCAAATCACAGAATAGGTGATTGAGATCATCCGTCCTGGAGTGATGATTGGAATTGTTCATACCAGGAGTTACATCATCGAATCACAGAATAGGTGATTGAGATCATCCATCCTGGAGACATTTTTCCAATTATAGGAGTACGGATTGAGGTGGATGCTTCTCAATCATATGGATTGAGTGCTCAATTTTCGTATCCGAAATCAGATATCAGTAGTACTCTACTAGCCCCCTAGCTGATGTGAGGAATTAGTAGATTTGCTCATATGAGCTATATCGAATCGATCGTAGTACGTCTGGATTTCGGAATTGTACTGGTGTGTAAATATCCGCTCTGGGAACAAGGTTCCGTTGTGATGAAACGATTGAGGGCGGAGTAGAGCAATGAGAATCTCAGAAGTTTATCGAATTTTGCAACCCTTGGTATTCGGGTAATGGTGGCCACGTTTCTCATGATTGGACATTTAATGCCTTTACTCACGTGGGCGAGCCATTATTGCGTTAAATGCGCATGTCTTAATAACCGTCACACAGGAACTTGGTGGGCCTAGGATTTGGATTTAATAGGCCATTTAGAAGGCTTTGTGACGAAACGATGGCATTTTCACGCCTTTGGGTTAAAAACGACGATTTTGATTCATTAAAACAGAGAGTCGTTTGAAAGTAAACGATAGGTTGCTTGAATCGGTATTTGAGAGTTTTCATGCCCTGAAAAAGGAATATTTGGCAATCTCAGTAACCATTTCTTCTTACTCCCCTGACGAACCTCTACAAAAGTTTCGAGAAGATTATCGTGTCTGCCTCTGTGAATCTTAATTCACTACCCTCATCCATCCTTAGGTAACCACTTTCTTTCCATTTTTTGTGTCTTGTTTCAGTATCTGAAAATGTCTAGGAAAGGTTTTAGTTTCAGTGGTGTTAGCCCTAGGGGAAGAGGAGGAAGGGCTTTAATTCGAAACCCTACAGTTCGTGGTGGGAGGATCCCAGTGATCTTCCAATCGAAGCCACAGGACTCAGAGAGGGACGCGTCACCGTATCAAAGGCGAAAGGTGATAATACCCTCCTCAGAATCCTCCTCTAGTGAAAGTGTCGAGAGTGGTGATTTGTATCTCTCTGACGATGTGGATTTTTACCGCAGCGTAAAAGCTTTCACAATGGCGGTGAAGAAAACAACTGGGGGAAGGTCATCTGGTGGGGAAGCACCCTCTCAGCAATATATAATGAAGACAGCTTCCGGACTGTGCAATGTAGTTGCACACCGGATCGACTGGGTGAAATTCCAACGGAAGCGCCCATTCAGCTGGGTGGCTGAGGAATTTCGTGAAACAACATCTGTCCACGCTCGAGAGGACGGAGCGGAGCTGGAACCACGTTTTACGGTCTTCAAGAAGGATGAGGACAGGTTTCAGTTTATGGTGCTCGCTCCGCTTCTGTCAGAACGGATATGTCATACGCCGGACGAGAGGTCCTTGTATATGTATGACTTTCTGTTTTTGAATCTTGGCGTGCGCTTTCCCCTCACCGATTTTCAGATGGGGGTTTTAAGATTTCTGGATTGTGCTCCTTCGCAGCTTCACCCCAACGGATGGGGGTTGATCCGTTCTCTTGAAGTGCTTGGGGAGCACTTCAACTTCCAACCGACGGTAGCTATGTTGTTCTATCTTTCCCAAGTAATCCGTCGTGCAAATAAGGAGAAGGGGGGAGTGAGTTTGATATCGCTCTGGACTCTCTCCAAGATTATCAACTTTGAGGCGTATACCGACTCAGCCAAAGTTGATGGTCATTCTTTCAAGTCTTACTTCACAAAGATCAGCGTCCATCCTGACAAACCAATTTTTTGGTTGACCGAAGATGGGATTCCGCAATTCCCAATGGCTTGGACGCATGAGCATTTCTTATTGACCTCCCAGGCGTACTACACTGAGGAGGATGAATTGAGCCCATCTTCAGTTTCTGTTCTTTCAGCCCTTCAATCATACACCGCCTCGCACCAATTTTTCTCTTGCAAGCGTTTATTAGGATCGTGGTCCACCCGCGAGGAGTATTTACGTAATTTTCCTGCCATTTTTCATGCTTTATTGTATCATGCCTTGAAATCTTTGATCTCTAACCGTGTTATTTGATTTTGCAGTTGAAATTGAAACTATGTCACCAGAGATGGAAAAGCTGAAAGGACTCAAAGCTGGAGTGAATTCCATAGTAGCTGAGAATGACATCCAAGCAAAACGGAATTCGAAGAAAGCTACAGCTGAGACTATAATTTTGACTTCATCTGTTGGTGACGATATCCCCTTGCTTGAGGGCGGATCCGAGAAACCGGCCTCTGAGGTTGCGGTTGTGAAGGTTGGAGAGAAAAAGAAAAGGACAAAACGTGATTCCTCCAAGACCTCGGACCGTCAACCTTCTCCCAAGAAACCAAAAACTTCAAGAGGGGCTGCTGATCCGGAGCTTTCTAAGGGAAAGAAAGTGGAAGGGCCCACTCCGGATGCCCCAGGCGACGCGATCACTTATGGTGCAAAGCCAATAACGACTTATTTTGCACCCAAAGTTCCTCGCCCTCTTGAAAGTAGCTCCGGTCTTGCTCAATACCTGGTATACGAGGGTTCCGTTCCTGAGAGTGTCCCTGAAACTCCGTACAAGCTGAAGCCTTCATTGAAGAGCGAAGAAGTAACCAAAGCTTGCGATGCCGGACAGAGGCACCTGGCAGAATTATCCGGTCTTCTGAGATCGGTTCGCGAGCTTTCAGAAGAGAATGAGAGGCTCAGCTTGTTGGTTGGCAAGGTTAACGATCTTAGCGTTGCTGCTAAGGATAAGGCAAACATCCTCCGTTTAGAAGGTAGATTAGAAGCTTCCAGAGAGGAAGGACATAAGAAGGATGAAGAAATTGCCAGACTGAAGTATCTTGCCAAGGAGTTGGAGGTCCAAGTTCTTGACCAGAAGAAAATCAATTCCGACCTCCATGCCAGCCTTTGTACGGAGAAGGAACGTTCTTCGAAGCTAGGAGAGGACCTGAAAGAAGCTAAGATCGTCCATTCTCAAGGAGCAGAAGATTGGTCGCGTAAGGAGAAGGAGCTGCTCTTAAGGTTGGCGAATTCAACTGACGAAGTCAAAACCCTGAAAGCAGACTTGGCTGAAGCTGTAGATATGTGTGATCAAGCAGTCAAGGAGTCTTTCGGGTTGGCAGTTCGTCAGGTTCAATACCGGAATCCCAGGGTGACATTTAATTTGAATGGTATTGATCCATTCTATGAGTTTCACCAAGGGAAACTGGTGGCCATTGTTGAAAACCGTCATGAGAGTCCGCCTGACATGCCATACAAGTTTGCTCCTTTACCTGAAGGCCAATCAATGGGACCTTCTCTCCTGAAGCTCAGAAGTACAGGAACAAGCTCTAGCGTTAACGAAGGCAAGACCGGAGATAAAGGCAAAGGGAAGGAAGGAGATACAAGTCAGAAGAACTAATGCCTTCCCTGTATTTTCTTTTTTATTGATTCAAATTCGCTGTGTTCCGGGATCAGCTCCGGATTACTAAACGAATTTCTTCATGTAATTTCCATTTGATCAATAAAAGAGCTATTTGCCTTTATATACTTGTTTAGTAGAAAACAGCTTTAACAGAGGGATTGCATGTTTATTGAATCATTCCGGACTTAAATAATGAAGATCGGGTATGAACGTAGAACCTTCATTCCGGATTTTTACATGCAAGATGAAGAACGGATAGAGAAGTATAACTATCGTTTTCATGCATAGGCATTTTGGTAGCCAAAGACTTGGTTTGACAAAAAAGATAGAGTTCCTTTTGTCAAGTATGAATAATTCGATATAAAAGCCTGGTAGAAAGTGTATCTTGCTTCTTGAAGATCAGGCCTTTTGGTCCTAAATATCATAATGAGAAAAGCCGTTGTGGGTAAACATGTCATTGTCATGAGAATGGCTTGTAATGCTAATCTTGAGGGGGAATGATTGTGAGAACGTTTCACTAAGAGTTCATTCCTCAAGAAATTCGTTAAATTGTTGATACTGTCCCCTAGTATTATTGGGTGATCAGTACTTTGAGCAAACTCTGAGTGATGCTTTCACGTGAGAGTTTTTAAGAGTGAGGATTTCGAGTAGAAATTCCTCTATTCGATGATTGCGAATATAAATATTTCCGACTGAAAGGTTTCGGGTGTATATGCCTTATTATGGCGTACCCGAATGAAATTATTCTTGTGTCGGAGCTCATGAGTCAAGTTTCAATCTGAAGAGTTGATGACTCAGAATTTAAAGCTATAAAACTTCCAAATAAGGAACTTCAAAAGAGAGTATTAATTTGGAGTTCAGTATAACTTACTTGTTGTGTGTGGAGTTCGGTTTGATCCTACAATCCATCTCATATTTGGCGTTCGGTTTAATCCTACTAACCGTTCTTCAATCGGTCTTTGGTTTTACCCAATGACGATTCTTCACCGACGTTCGGTCAATCCTACTAGTCGTACTCAGAGTTCGGTTTAATCCTACAATCCGAGCCTTCAACACGGGGTTTAGATCAGGGCTAATCCTGAACTTACTGCGCCCGTTACTTGGGGTTCAGCGTGGTCTTGAAGAAAAACCAGCTTACTGCGCCCAAGCCTTCAGTACGGTGTTGGGTTTTACCCTTTTACCGTTCTTGGAATGGGGTTCAGTTCAATCCTACAACCCATTTCCTGAGGTTCGGTTTAATCCTACAGCTCAGGTCTTCACCGGTGTTCAGCCAAACTTACTAACCGTACCCAGAGTTCGGTTTAATCCTACAATCCGGGCCTTCTATTACTTAGACATACTCGAGGAGTTACATCGTCAATTACAGAATGGGTAATTGAGATCATCCGTCCTGAGTATGCTCTTGTGCGCTGCACATATTCGAGGAGTTACATCGTCAACTACAGAATAAGTAGTTGAGATCATCCGTCCTGAATATGCTTCTGTACGCCGGATAAACTGAAAATCACAGCATAAGAAAAACTCGAAAGAGTTAAATTGTTGTGAGAGATTCTTATTAAATCAAAAATAAGAATTACAATGAGAGTGTAGCTGGGAAAATAATTTCTCCAGTATTCGATCCAAAATAAGGATAGGAGAATATGTATTGCTCCAACAGCTAGCTATAGTAGATGCGCAAGTTTTGGGTGTTCCACTTATTTCGGATTAGAGTGCCATCAAGGTTCTCAAGGCGGTAAGAGCCTTTGCCAGCAACCTCGGATACCCTGTATGGGCCTTCCCAGTTTGGGGCTAGTTTGCCTTGATGAGCAAATTTGTTCCCTATACTTGCCTTTCTCAAAACCAAATCTCCGACGTTGAAAGTCCTTGATTGAACTCGCTTGTTGTATCAGAGAGCAACTTTGGCTTTGATAGCTTGATCTCTGACGAATGCATCTTCTCTGAGTTCTTGTATGACATCCATTTCTGACGCCAAATTAGCATTATTAGTCTCTTCAGAGAAGTATTTGACCCTTGTGGAAGCAATCTGTAGTTCCACGGGTATCATTGCCTCTACCCCGTATGTTAGGCGATATGGGGATTCGTTAGTAGATGAATGAGGCGTTGTCCGGTATGCCCACAGGACGTGGCACAGCTGGTCTGTCCATCCGCCCTTGGCTTCACCAAGGCGTTTCTTTAGTCCTTTCAGCACTTCCCTGTTGGCCACTTCAGCTTGGCCGTTAGTTTGGGGATGTTCGACGGATGAGAATATCTGGGTTATTCCTAACCCTTCGAGTAAATCTGTGAATTTTCTATCCGTGAATTGGGTGCCATTATCTGTGACAATCCGTGCTGGGACCCCGAACCGTGTTATAATGTTTTCATACATGAAACGACGAGTTCGGGCTGAAGTAATATGTACCACCGGCTCTGCTTCAATCCACTTAGTGAAATAATCGACCCCTACAATGAGATATTTGATGCCCCCAGGAGCAGTTGGAAAGGGGCCCAGAATATCCAATCCCCATTGGTAGAAGGGCCATGGAACAGCGGATGTGAAGAGTTCTTCCGCCGGTGTGTGGTGAAGATTAGAGCATTTTTGGCAAGCGTCGCATTTTTTGACGAAGTCAATGGAGTCTTGCTTCATCGTGGGCCACCAGTATCCGGCCCTGAGGATTTTTCGCATTAAGCTTCTTCCTCCGGCGTGGTGTCCACATTGTCCTTCATGCACTTCTTCCATTACGTCTTGCACCTCATTCTCTTTGAGACAAATCAAATAGGGCACGGAGAGCGCCCTTCTGTAAAGATTACCATCGATCATAGTGAAGTATGGTAATTCCCTCCTTATCCTTGTCTTTTCCTTCTCATCCGTAGATAGCTATCCATCAGCCAAATAACGGATGTAGGGGGCCATCCATGTGTCTCCATAAAGGGAGTTTGTCATTATGGCATTTAGAGAAGGGAAAAGAGGAATGCTGGGCGACGTTAGTGTGCTTTGAACCAGCGTAGTGGTGCTACCTAGTCGTTTGGTGCTTGCTAATCTGGAGAGTATATCCGCTCTAGTATTCTCTTCGTGTGGAACATGCTTGAATTCCATCTTCGAGAATTTCTCTCTCAACTCCTTGACACAGTTCAAGTATAATTGGAGTTGAGGTTCGCGAGCCTGATAATCTCCTAAGATTTGTGAAATCACCAGTTATGAATCGCTGCAGAGCGTCACCTCAGAAGCTCCGATGTCAATTGCAGCTCTCAGTCCGGCCAAACAAGCTTCGTACTCAGCTTGGTTGTTGGATGTTTTGAAATTAAAGCGAAGGGAAATTTCCAGGTGTACTCCGTCATCACTTTCTAGAACTACACCTGCTCTAGAGCCTCTTTGGTTCGATGAACCATCAACGTAAATAGTCCAATGGACACGAGGGGAATCTGGATCAGTCCCTGTCATTTCCACAATAAAATCAGCCAGGACTTGAGCTTTAATAGCGCTTCGGGGTTCATAGGATATATCAAATTCAGAGAGTTCAATAGACCATTTGATCATCCTTCCAGCGAGATCGGGCTTGAATAAAACAGAGCGGAGTGGTAAATCCGTTCTCACTATAATTGGATGGGCGTGAAAGTACGGTCGTAGTCGTCGAGAGGCCTAAACAATAGCGAGGGCGGCCTTTTCGATTTTTTGATACCGGATCTCAGCACCTTGTAAGGTTTTGCTAGTGAAATAGACCGGTCTCTGTCCATCGGGAGTTTCTTTTATCAAGGCAACGCCCAAAGCTTCATCTGAAATAGCCAAGTATAGGATGAGTGTATCCTCGGGGTCAAGCTTTGTGAGAATGGGAGGTTTGGACAACACCTCCTTAAGCTCTTGGAATGCTTTCTCTTGTTCCTGTCCCCACTCGAACTTCTTGGACTTTTTCAGTATTTTATATAGAGGGAGTGATCTGTGAGCCATTTTAGGCATGAACCGTGCCAAAGCTGCTACTTTGCCATTCAGGGATTGGACTTCTCTGAGATTCTTTGGACTCTACATGTCTAGAATCGTTTGGCACTTCCCTGGATTGGCTTCAATACCACGTTGAGTTAACATGAAACCCAAGAACTTCCCAGCAGGGACAGCGAAAGTGCATTTCATTGGGTTTAACCTCATGTTAAATTCTCTCAAGCGGGTAAATACTTGGCGTAGGTCTTCAATATGATCGCCTCCAACCGGTGTCTTGGCTATTATATCATCGATGTACACTTCAACAAGCTTGGTATGCATACCCTCAAAAACCTTGTTGATCATGCGTTGGTAAGTGGCCCCAGCATTTTTCAGGCCGAAGGGCATAACTGTATAGCAAAAGACACCGCGATCGTTTATGAAAGTTGTCTTTTCTTGGTCCTCTTCGCACATCGGAATCTGGTTGTAACCTGAATAAGCATCCATGAAACTCAGGTATTGATAACCAGAGGAATCATCTACCATCCGATCTATATTAGGAAGAGGATAAGGATCCTTTGGGCAGCAACGGTTGAGGTCCACATAGTCAATGCACATTCTCCATTTACCATTGGACTTACGGACCATCACCACATTTGAGAGCCAAGAGGAATAACGGATTTCTTTGATAAATCCGGCCTTCAGCAATTCCTCAGTTTGCTGGCAAGCTGCCTTCTGTTTCTCTGGGCCCAATCTCCTTTTCTTTTGGGCAACCGGTCTCGTCTCTGGATAGACGGATAATTTATGACAGCAAAAACCAGGGTCTATGCCAGGCATATCGGCTGCAGTCCATGCAAAGAGGTCTTTAAATTCTTGCAGGAGCGTCAGTAGTCGCTGTTCCATTTCTGTATCTAGCTTGTCATTAATATGGGTGATCTTTTCTGGAGAATCTCCCAAGACGATGTCCCTGGAACTTCGATCCGGTGTGGGCTTTAATGGGTTGGACGGATCAATGTTCAAATCCGCCCTAGGGTCCAGGTCGACAAGGCTTACAGATCCAGCGACTGCTCTAGCATCATTGAGTTTCCTCTTTTTATTGGAGGCGTCCAGCTTTGTCATGTTGAGGCTTAGGTTGTAGCAGTACCTAGCCATCTCTTGATCACCCCGGATAGATGAAACAACATTATCCTTGTCAATGAACTTGATAAGGAGATGTGGGGTTGATACAACTGCCTCCATTGCATTTAGTGTGGGGCGGCCTATGATGCCGTTAAATGGTGATTTGACATCAATCACCAGCACTCGGGATTTAACCGTCCTGGCCCCTGGTTCGCCTTCAAACGAAATAAGGGTATCAAGATACCCTTTAGTCGATTGCTTTGCTCCGTTGAAAGCTGTTAGTTCCTGCGTATAAGGCTGTAAGTCTGAGTCTTTAAAACCCATTCTTTCAAAGCAATTATAGAAAATAACATCGCAGGAACTTCCCTGGTCAACAAGGATTCTTCGGATGTCCTTGTTGGCTATCACTGCAGTGATGACCACAGCATCGTCACCACCAGGAATGGTTGGGCCAAAATCCTCGTCGGAGAAAGAGATTGTTGGAGCTTCAATCCTACCTCTGTAAGGGCGATTGTCTTTGACTTTCCCTTGCATAGACAGAATCATTCTATGATGATTCTTACGAGCTGTAATTGAAGCTCCTCCTCCAGCGAATCCTCCAGCAATTATGTCAATGACTTCACGCTGGCCTTGACGCTGTTGCTGAGGCATGCTATCTTTGTGTGCTATTTCATCAGTCATCACACCCTTTTGTTTCTCTGAAGCAGAGAATTTTCTGACCGGATTACGGTTATTGTCATCCCTGTCGTCTGGATCCCTTTCTCTTTTCTCATTCCGCTCTACTCTGTCAAAGGATTTCTCTTTGAACAGGTATTGCTTTAACTTGCCTTCTCTAATTAGCGTTTCAACCGCGTTCTTTAGAGCTTGGTATTCATCAGTGGAATGACCATTCTGTTCATGAAAATCACAATACTTACGGGGATTTCCTGGTCTTTTCATAGGGGCTGGTCTTCTGATGCCATATATGCTGAAAGCTGGCCATCCGACCTCTCTCAAAATCTGAGATGGCTTGGCAGATAGTTGTGCATAATGGCTGAAGGAATTAACATGCCTTTCTCGAGGTCGGAGAGAATGGTTATTAACTTTAGGATTGGTGAATGGCCTCTCCATGCGTTCTGACCTCGTTTTCTCCTTACCCTTCTGGGTTTGGGAAGGTGGTGTTGATGGCTTTTTCTTTGCAGCTATGGCTTCCAAGTGCATCTCTATACTCACGTACTTTGAGGCTTTTTTCCTGAACTCCTCAAAAGTTGCTGGAGGGCTCTTTGCTAATGAAAGAGCAAAAGCTGATCCTGGCTGCAACGCCTCAATAACGATATGCAGCTTAATAGACTCTGTGAGGTTAGGAACCAGGGCTGCTTCCTTGTAGAACCTCTTCAAGAAATCTTTTAAGCCTTCGTTTTCACCTTGCTTAATCTGAGCCAAGGTATGAGATGTCCTGGGCACATCTCTGGAGATGACAAAGTGGGTCTCAAAAGTAGCTGCCATTTCAGCCCAAGAATCTATGGATCCAGAAGGTAGGCCTTTAAACCATCCGAGGGCCTCCTCAGATAACGTTCGAGGGAACATTCGACACATCACATCTTCATCAGCCCCCAAGTACATGGCTTCAAACACATAAGCATCAAGGTGCTTAGTAGGATCAGTTTCACCATTGTATTTTTCGATGGAAAGTGGATGAGTAGTTTGAAGGTGCTTGGGGATGTGGATGCTCATAAGTCTCCTTGAAAAAGGAACTTTTAGCTTGTAAGACACTGGGGATGCTGTCGTTGACTCTTTCTTCCTTCGGGAAGCTTCATCTTCAGAATCACGAGTCTGTTCTCTCCCCTCAAACGTAGGGATATTTGAGTATTGGAGAGTGGTGGATTTTTCACCATCAGTTGTATGGGGAGTGTGTCGTGTGCGAGATGATTCCTTATCCTCGCTTTGCCTTCTTTCTTTTCATAATTCAGCGAGTTCCCTTTGGAGTTGACTAATTAGCTCATCACGAGGATCAGGGTTAGACACTGTTACTATCTTTTTTGAGCTGCCCCCATGAGAATCAAAGTTGAGCTTTCTGAAGACGTTGGGGTTGGCTCTGCCTTCAGGCTGATTCTCCATGAAATCTTGTGCTTTGCCTTCCATTGTGGATTACTTGCTCTTTCAAAAGATATGGGAATAACTTTATCGAGTCCCACCGGGCGTGCCAATGATCTGTCCTGAACCGGGGTCTAGAGATCCGGACTCAAGTCAATCACAAACAGTATATAAATACCGTACAGAAGACCGGATGTATGAGTATCCGGTGTAAGTATCCGTTGTCCTTGAGTGAGGAGAGCGGATTGGGCGTCCTGGAGATCCTTCACACCGACCTAACGCGTTGAAGTGGGCGAATGGTGGTGTCACCTGCAAAGATTCTTCGACGCTCAAGTCAGTGATGATATTCCAAGTAAGGAATGTATTTCAGAGAATATTCAGTCATGGATTTTGTTGAAGATCCCTCACTTCATTAATGAAATGAGTTCATATACCTGATTGGCTCATTTTACGAGGACTCGTTAGTGGGGAACCACTAACTCCCATTAGCATTATTTTATTGCGCACTTACTAGCATGATTGGGTCAAGTGGCTATTTTATATTGAGCATGGAGAATATAGACTAGGATTAGGGAACAAGTTGACCATCCCCGTGAGCAGAATTTGGCTCGTAGTGTAGGGAATTATTGATCGATCCCTGTAGCAATAATCCTTGTCTTTAGCGCAGTGACGTGTGTGTTGTCTGGTGTCATGGTGTTATCCTGAACAACCGGTATAGGGAGAACGCCTGATACGGAATTACAGTCCGGATGTATACCGATGACACCGGTTACACGTAGATGTCTTGACAAAGATGTTAAAATATGTCTTGCAGATCGGATACCAGTATTGAGACCGGATCACCTATGATTATAATTATATTATATAATATTAATATACTCATTCTTCTACCTATACTTTATAGAAATACAAATTCCCATAAATCCCGTTTAGGCCTGACCCATTATTAATTGGTTTTGATATTTTTATGGGCTCTCACTAGTACTGGGATTAACCCAGCTAAGAGCTTCGGTGACGACGTGTTGTTGTAATCTACAACCATGTATGTGTGTATTTACTTTGTTTCTTTTCTCGTTATAGTTTACTTTGTTTCAATTAGTTAATTAACTTGCATTGCATGCTCATTAAATTAAATTAGTTAATTGATTTAATTACGAAGATCTTACCTATGAATTATTTCTTAATTTGGGTTAATAATCATTTGATGTTCGTTATTCAGAAAAAGGTTTTCTCTGAATTTTATTTTCGTTGAATATAATAGTTTCGAAGATTTGTTTATTATTTTAACAAATATTTACCGAATATAACTGACATTGTTGGTGTATTAACACACCACACTTAACTATCAAAGATGTTACTTTTTAAACTAGTTTTCAAATATTTCTCTTATCAAATGAGTTTTTTTTTATGAACAATTTGTTTTCCAAAACAGCATTCAAAAAGCATAAACCAAACAATCCCACCAAATTCTTTATAAGTTTACTTTTTATAAACCGATAATTCATTTGAGGCTTAAATTTGTTTTTCTCCCTGTTAGTTTAAGTCCCTATAGAATAAGTTTTTTTTTACATTTATTTTATATTTAATGTTTTGTTTTTAATATTTTCTGAACTTAAATTTGTTAATGATTGATATAAGTAATTAAATTACATATTAGTTTGTCTATATGATTTTAACATGTCTAACTGACTAATATATGATTTTGTTGGGTTAAAATACAGCTTGTAATGAAACAACCCAGTTTAAATAAAGGCAAAACAGAGACTAGGGAAAATTTTTCCAAAATTTAGAACGTTCCAAATGTCCACAAATCAGCTTAGAATAGGAGTCGGGTGAATAAAACAAACTGAAGGCAAGGGGAAGTAGAAAACCGACCACAAGGAAGTCGGCGAGCAAAAGCCGACCAGAGGAAAGGAAGACCAGGTCAGGATGCCACGCTGGCAAGACCCAGCATCGATTAACAGCCCAGCGGAGGACAACACTTGAGCGAGCCCTTTTCTCGCTGGAGCGAACACTGTCACTCAAGTATTCTGTCACTCGAAATCGGGCTTAAGTCACTCGGGAATTGCCCCCCATCGGGTCATGCTTCACCCGGTATACTCACACTTAGCCAGATACTTGATTTATTTCAGTAAGCCCACTACATGCTTCATTCGGAAGCGTCCTAATCTCCACTTGGGAAATGATTCCCTCGGTTACTCCACTCGGAGTCTATAAGCCTTCCCTCACCCAGATTGTTTCCCCAGTCCAATATCACTCGGTATATTTCAACCTCAATTCACTCGGAGGTACATTACCCATTCTTCACTCGGCATATTTTGATCTTCCTCACTCGGAGATCACTTAACCTCCCTTCCCTCGGAAGGGGCCTCTATAGTCAAGTTCCATTCGGAATTCCTCTGACCTCACATCACTCGGAGGAATTCACTAAGTTAAGTCTCACTCGGGCTTATTTAAATCTTATCCACTCGGGATATATATCTTTATTCACTCGGAATAGGACCTTGAATACACCTCAATCAACACCATCTCAACCCTTCTTCTCTCGAAAGAGGTTTATTCGGGATTTACCACTCGGAAAAGGCCCACTCACCAAAGCCTCACTCAGAAACGGCTCTCCCAACTATATTCCACTCGGAATTTATGGACTTAGCATTATTCATTCGACAACACATCTCAGTCGATACAAGTAACATCTTATCAATGTAATATATATATGTATATATATGTATACTTGTTCACATTCCCGATAGCCAACCCATATAAATATGTTTAAACAAATGGATTACATGAGAGCCGGCCAAGGCTTTAACATATGAATATACAATATGTACTATACATGCACTTCAACAATCTAAGTGCCCATCACTCGGACTTGAGGCTATCTCATCATTCCCAGTCCGACCTGCATATACTGAAAAATATAGCCACAGTAGGGGTAAGCTTTTACATATTAAATGACAGTTATTAACTCGGATTTAATCCTCAATTCTCAACCATACAATGACATTATTCAATCAGCAATAATACACCCTGCCATTCAATATGAATACTCTAATAACATCATCCACTCGGGATTCATGCAATTCGATCAAGACTGAGTAATTCACATCATTCTCAATCACATACTCACAGCCATAACATTACATTGTACTCAGCAACAATACCAATGTACAGATATTCACGCAGTCGGAATTCACTCCAATTATTCATGGCTATATTAATCATGCTATTCACATCAGCATTTACACATATGTATATATATACAACCACATGAGCTCATCAACAGTATAAGTGTGCACTCGGCATAGCATCAGTATACATGCATTCATCCACTCGGATATAAGTGTGCACTCGGTATAACATTAGTATACATGCATTCATTCACTCGGATTTACTCATATCAATTCCAAGCTATATCAAAGCCCTTATTCTCAATAACATATCCATATATTCACACAATTCACATTGAGCTCAATAACAATTATAAGTGTGTACACATCATTTCAACCAGATCCGATCATTCATTATTAATTTTATTGTTGCAACATAGGCTCCAAGCCTTTTCTCAGCTCCAAGCTGATCCGGCCTTTTTACTGGTACCAAACCGTTTGCCCTCACATGTAACACAGTCACTCCAAGCGACAACGGAAGTGTTACGGGCAGCCCCAAGTCCAACTCGGTAAGCTTGCCTTGAGTCCAACCCAAGGTCTTTCATCAAGCGTCCAACGCTAATGCACTCGGCATTGCCTTGAGTCCAACCCAAGGTCTTTTATTAAATTACACACGTATTCATCTGATTGCCGACTCTATATTAAGCGTCCAACGCTATATGCTCCAAGCATTTCCAGTGGCGAATCAGATGCATACGGTCTTATTCATCAGGCGTCCAACGCCAATGCACTCGGCATTGCCTTGAGTCCAACTCAAGGTCTTTCATTGTATTTTAATATAAACAACAAATGAGCATTTATCAACTGACTCTCAGTATAATGCACTCGGTATTAGCAATGCTAGTGGCCTATTTCACATGTATTTAAGTATAGGACCACAAACAACACTCAGCATAGAAATCTGTTAACACACCCACTCGGTATACACAGATTCAGTAACATTTACATGCATTCAGTCAGCATCCACATGTGTAACAACATACATCTCATGGACGGAAATCAACATGCACCACACACTAGACAGATCACAAATATCACAAATCCGGGCGTTGCATGCACCATTGCTCAATCACAAGCCATTAATCAACATATTTCAAACATATCACAACATATTTAAACAAAACCACCCGGAACCCGTCCATAAACCATACATTTGAGATGTAAATCAGCTCCCCTACCTGGAATGAAGATTCCAGCAGCTCCTCGAGCTTCCAGCTCTGATCGGTTGCTCTCCGATCGTTCCTTCTCAATCAATCAACCATGCTTCCAGTCGTCCACACAACACTCTGTTCTCCGCTTTGGAAGAACCAAACTCTGTCTCCTCTCGAGCAGCTCTGCCACCAAGACACTCATCGTTCGGCATGCAAGGACAATGGAGGATCCCAGCCTCCAAGACACTCAGTGCTCTGCTCACTCTCTTGAGCAGCTTCGTTCCACCATCAGTAGAATATTTCTACCACTCCGAGGCCCTTTAACGCTGCACACTTCCACTCGAGATTCCATCAGCCTTCGAGTGGGAGAAGAAGAAGGAGAAGTAGCCTGGTTGATTACAAATGACCCTCTGCATGCACGAAGAAAATGCTCAACTCTCCCTGCAGTCCGATTCTCACCAGCAATGGGGGGCATCGAACCTCCAAGGTACCTCAACAGTGGCTGATGAAGAGAAGGAGACGAAGGCAAAGAAGAAAGAAGAACAACAAAGAAGAGGAAGGAGGATGCAGGCTGCATGCACAAGGAAAAGTGCTCAGCCCTCAAAGCCTTTTCTCCAACAGCGTGAATAATGAGGGAGAGAGAGAACCGAAGCCCTTTATACCACCAAGGGCACATGCGTCATTTCCCTGGCATTATTGTGATTATTCAGCCATTATCTTAATCGAAAATTAATCTGAATTCAACCAATAACCTTAATTCTGCAATTAACCTTAATCGGTAATTAATTCAAAAATCAGGATGTTACATGTAACAATTAAAATTATTTTCAAATTATCAAAAAATAAAACTTGAGATTTTCAATGCCAACAAATTTTATTTTAGCTATCATAACCACATGTTAATAGCTAATTGGATATCTTATAACATGTAATTTAGTTATATATCAATAAATGACAAATTTAAGTTAAAAATGGCTACTATAAATAAAATATTTAATATAAGAGAATGTAAAAAAATAAAAACTATTTTATAGTAAGTACCAAACCAAAAGAGTTATCTCTTCTAAAACTAGAATATATTTAACTGAAATGTTGATTCAGGTGATACAAGTTTGATTTTCTTTAATAAAGTATTGAGTTTAAGTCTTGTGGATAAAAAAAATCTAGATTAATTAACTCTACTATAATGCAAATATTGCTAGTTTAAACAATATTATATATAAAAAATACATATGATTAAAAAAAAGATAGAATATATCTAAAGTGGGAAAGTGTGGTTTATCCACCACTAATCTGAAATAATTTTCGATTTATATAAGATATTTTACACATAATTTATTTCAAATCCATCGTAGGTAAATTTTTATTTTCTTTATACACAATCTCCCAACTTTAAAAGAAGCTGAATATAACAATTATTTCTATATATTTTCTATTTCCCTTTTATGTTGAGATTTTTCCTGTCCAGTCTCAATTTGAATGTGGTTTTTTTTTCCATTTAAAATCTTAACTATTTATGCTTTTAAGTAGATTTTAAAATATAACTTTTTCTCGCAAAGTCTATGCTATTTATAATTATATATATTTTCGTTATTTTAAATTAAGAACACTTGTGGGCGTGACAGAGAATACTTGCTACATTTATTAAATGAGTGGTTGACGGCAATTCACATATTTTCAACGAGCTAATGACGTGGGTCTGAGTAGGATTGATAGAGTAGTGCGGTGTATTTTATCCATTTAGATCCCCCAAAGATTAAGAATATAATAATAACATACTTAACAATGTCTTTGCATTGCATGTTCTCCATCTTTGAGAAAAAAATAATGATTTTAAAAACAATGGTATTGAGAAAAATTGTTTGGTGACTTTCAATTTTTTTAAAAAACTTTATTATACTTTCTAATAAAACAAATATTAAAAATAATAATCTCACAATTGTCATAACATTTTTTAATCATTTAAACAACATTCATTTTCTCATATTTTTTACATTAATTTCTTTATTATATTTTTTCATATTTTTCTTGATAACCAGCTCAATCGTACTATTAAATGTATTTTTGTCAATGAAATAAGAGTTTTTTTTTATTTGGTCATTGTAATTTTTTTACGTTAAACTTATACCGGGTATTTTGTTTTTTGTCATAATGTGAACTTGAATTCATTACATATTGACCTCATTAATTATATTACGCATTAATTTATTCAAATGGTTTTAATATATTTAATAAATTATTAATATGTTTCTCTCATAATTAAAATACAATTTTTCACCGTTAAAATTGTTTCCAAAACTAAAAATTCAAGGTTTTTGATAGTAACAAATTATATATTTAATTGTTAAAACCGTATACTTAGATATGCCAAAATTATCTAAAAAAATTAATGTGTAATTTAATTAGTCATATTAGAACTTAACATATTCAAATATATAGTGAAAATTTAAAATAAAATATTTATGATAAGGAATAAATATTTTATTGGAAAAATATGTTTACATTCAAAGAAGAATTATATTTCATACACAATCTATTATAATATTTTACAACATTATTTGATTTCTTTATTTCCATTTCCATTTTATTACTGTATTTCATAATTTGTTTTATAAAAAATATATTAGATATACTGTGTCCAAAATAGGTGAGTGACACCTCACTTTTAAGAAAAAGAAATTGTGTATTCATTTTTCCCCCAAGAAATGGGGGGAAAAGACAAAAGCACGTGGGAGAGACACTCCATGAGTCAGCACAGCATGCGAGGCTTTTGTGAACCAAAGCAGGGAACTGTATCGTGTGGGATCGGCTCAGGATTAACGGCACTGTTGAATAACATTACAACATAAATTAAACAACAAATAAAAGTTATATTACTAATATATTAAATCATTAAATCTTTCGCTTTGTTTGTGATGATAATGATGATTTAAACTAATTTTTAACTTATTTTATTAGTTTAAAATTTTATTAGATAAAATTCACAAAATAACTTAAGAGCTTATTTTAGTACTATATTTAGTTTTAAATGTAAGTAAAATAATTAATTTTATATATATATATATATATATATATATATATATATATATATTAAGAATATTAGTTAGTAGTAGTTATTCATATTGATGATATTAAATATTTGATATAGTTTTTTAAACCCTTAACATTTAGTAGGAAAACATCATTGACTTTGGTATAAAATATAATTTTGCTTGTATTTGGGAACTAAAAAATTCACTAAAATTTATTTATATTTAGGAACGAGGGAAGTAGAGCTAGTAGCATTTTTAAAATATTACTTGAAGTAGCATTTGAGTTTATAAGCTTTGAGATTGTTTCATTTTTTATATTTTTATCCTTATTATACTTTTTAAAAAAATACAATAATCTATTTAAAAATGTATATCCTTTTTATATCATTTTACATTTAACGGCTAGTTTTACCAAATATATTTTAATTCAATTAGCTAGTTTATCAGTTTTCAGTTACTTTTTCATCTTTCATCTAGTTTATCTAATAGTTTTTCCAAATAGACCATTTATCTCTTACATTTATTTCAAGTTAATTTTATAAGTTTTTTTCTTAAATAAGTCCTTCATCTCTTAAAAGTGTGTCAAAGAAGTCTCTTTCATTGAATTTTTAGGGCCATGAGCCATAGGAAGCCCATCAACTGGGGGAGGTTGTTTTTGAGGCACATGGTGGAGAAGAAGGAGACCTACTTACCTTATGGGATGCATGTGACCTTGTTGCTTGAGAGCAACAATGTTGATTTAATCTGTTTATGCTCTTTGTTCTAAAATTAATTGCATTAATCATTTCTTCATTAACAAATGTGGCATTTTGGGGAATTAAAATGGTCTATAGATCACAAGCAAAAAGAAAGGGCACTCAAGCAAGGAAACAAGGGAAGCTTACGAAAGCAGACCTGGCCTATGTGGAGACTTGGAGAAAGAAGATATTGAGTATATCTTGAATGATTTTGACCTTTTAGGACTACTTTCTTTGGAAAGTTATCTCAAGCTCCACCTCAACCTCAAGACACAACTTTTGAAGAGATGATGCTAGCTATGGTGCAAGGAGTGTGTAAGGAGATACGCGACTTAAACACTCTTATAATGGACTTTATGGCTTCTATGCGTGAGGATGTGGGGAGTGCCCACACCGAGGTCCGGGATCTTCACACATATATTCAAAGGCAGTTGGACGTGTTATCATTGTGAAGAGACTCTTCTTCTAAGTAAAAATGTTTTTCTTACATCTTTTTCCCTGTCCTGCTTTTTGATAATGTTAAAATGGGGAGAAATATGTGATTAAATGTGGGGTATCTCTTAGGTTTTTATTCCCTTGTTTTTACCGTAGGAGTTTAATTTCAAAAATCTTATGTCTTAGGGAAGTTTTTAATTATATAATAGGTGATTTGGTTTGCATTATTATGTTTTTCACCTAACACCCCATGAGATAGTTTGCCATTATAAAAAAAGAAAAAGAGACTATAATTCCTATATGTATAGGTAAGTTGTTTTGATAATGACAAACCAAAAAAAGGAATCCTAAGACTAAGTGGAACTAAGGGATGGAATTGTTTAAGGAGTAAGGAAATAAATCTGGGATACACCCTTTGGCAAGAAGTCCATGTGTGGAGCTTTAGATTAAGGCCCAACTTGAGCTTTAGTGTTGATGCATCTTTAGGTCTAGCCTTAAGAATGTTTTATTAAAACTGTTAAGATGGTTAAGGATAAAAAATAAGCAAACAAGAATGGGATAAATTTTAATTTTTTTAAAGGGACTAAAAATAAGTCAAGGACTAAAAAAATGAGTAAATTGAGCTAAAAAGGCAATTTAGGCCAGAATGGCCTACCTACTAGGTGGTTTGAACCATTAGTGGCTCTCGTTCGAACCAATTTCTCTATTTTAGGCTCGTTTTCTAGGCTTTTGACTTATTTCTAGCAGGTGGCTTATTTCTAGTAACCTGATGACACATTTTATTTCCATATTGAACAATTTGTTTTCCTATAAATTGAGTGCCCAGGTGATGAGGTCCATGGATGAACGTAAATTTTGCATCTTTGGGTCTTTTTTATTTGTACATTCTTAGGTTTATCCCAATAAGCTTTTGAATTTATTGTATCTCATTATTGTTAGAAGCTCATTAATATGTAGGTTTGGGCGTTGCATGGTCATTTTTTCATTTAGGGCCATTATGATCATATATATGCTTTAAGCCACTTTTGGGTCATGTATCTTTTAGTTTTGAGTCTTGGGTGAAGCTTTGACAAATCCACCAAGGTCAAATCTGAAAATTACTCTTAGACTAAAGATGACGTCTATATAAACCTTTCTCCTTTGTATTTTACCTCACTTGGAGTCATTTGAATGAATTTTAGAGATTGTGAGAATTGTTTCTCTCTAGAAGCCTAAAAGTGCTTAGAACTCTCTCCTTAGAATCTTATCCTTAGATCCTTTCAAGGTGATGATTGTCAAACTTAGGTTAATCTCTCTCTAAGAGAGTGACACCATTCACCTCTTATCTCTTAAATCTTTCCACAATTCCACTTCTCTTTTTCATTTTTAATAAGTTTTTGTGCAAGTTTGTGTTTATATGTTGCAACAGGTTTTGATAATGACAAACAAGAATCAAGAACAAACATAATAATTACGGATAAATTAATTATGATGCAAAAATAATGAACTCCAAAATAATAATTCAAGGCATTTATAGAGGCTTAAAACTAGTGAAATATATTCATCAAAGTGCCTAAGCACCAAAACAATTAGGCCATATGCAAAAACATGTCAAAAGGAATACCAACTACATGAAAAATGGAGCATCAGCATGATGAATCGATTCAAGCCTATGCTGAATCGATTCATGCGTAAATGAAAGGCCCAGGATATGATTATGTCAAGCTTGAATCGATTCACCAACCTCCTGAATCGATTCACACGATTAAAATTGCCCAGTAACTTTAAAATTCCATCAATGAATCGATTCACATGCAATGCAAATCGATTCATACGCTGATTGAAGTCCAAAAACACTAGATGTATCGATTCTTGAATAGATTCATCCCTGTAAATTTGAATTTTAAATTTTGAATGCTGACAGAATTGTAGAATTTACGGGAACCTCTCGCTGCTTCAAATTCCAATCAATCAAGCTGCCAATTTATAAATTCAAGGTCAGGAAACTTGTGCAAGGAAACAAGGAACTTAAATCATGGAATGTTTTGAGGAAATTTACCTGAGAAGGAATTAAAAATTAGGGAAATTGCATAAATCCTTGCCTATAAATAGAAGAGAAGCTGAAGGCCAAACACACACCAAGCAAGCAACGAAAATATTAAGCTTCTTTCTCTGTTCTTATTTCTTGGCTTTACTCTCTGTTTCATTTTCTTTGCAATTAATTTTTGAGAGTTATATTGTGAGAAAATTATTTTTCTTGAGTGCTAAATTTACATATCCTTTTCTAAGAGAGGAAAATATTTTTCAAGTGATTAAAACTTGTAAAATCACCTACACAAATTCTAAGAGTTTTTGGGTTGGGTTTCAACCTTGTAATTGAGAGATTGTGAGATTGGGTGGGTTGACCTCTTTGCTTGTGAGGATTAAGTTCTTGAGTGTGGGACACTAAGAAGCTGTAATTGCACAAAGCTTGTATCTCAAATTCTCAATAGTGAAATCCTTCAAGTGGGTTGCTTGAAGGCGAGACGTACACTAGTGTGGTGGAACTCGTTATATCGGTTTGCAAATCTTTCTTCCTTAAACTCCTTTATTATTGTAATTTAATTTTCTTGGTAATTTAAAGCTCACTAGTAACTTGATATAAATTGCTTCATTAATTATTTAGATTAATTTGTTTGAATTAATTGTGTTAAAATCAATTATTATTTTCTAAGTTTAAAAATAGCTTCATAATTAATTTGATATTATCACTTGCTCTTTTGTGTAATATTCTTATTTATAAAATTGATTACAAAAGAATTAATTTCAAAAGCATTCAAAAGAAAATTTTTAATACTCAATTCACTCGCCCCCTCTTGAGTAATTGAGGCCACTTGGTTAACAGTTTCCATCTTCCGCGTTATAATTTCATGCAAGCCATATTTTAAAGAGAAGAAAATAATTCCATGCTTGCATGGTTAAGAAGATCAAAGAAAGCTTCAAGATCTAGATCCATTCATGAAGAAAATCCTACATCACCAACGTTCAGAAATAGACACACCACTACTCTGTACTCTTTTTACACGAGTTAGTTTCGTCTTTGCTCATTCTAAAATCCTTTTCTTTTATAGGATTAAAGTTGTAATCCTTGTTTTTCTTTATGCTCTTGGACTAGAGTGTTTTGGGTTTTGGGGGTGATAGAAAACCTTCTTTAGGATACCCTTGAGACTAACGAATCCTTGTTGGATTTGGCAAAAAGGTTGTGAGGAATTTTTACATTGCGCAAGATAGTCCAAAAATCGTAAACAAATACTCTTGTAACCGTTTCAAATTATAATGAGGAATTCTAGGCCTTTTGGCTGGGGGACTAGAGTAAATCATAGTGATGGTGATCGAACTAGGATACATAGTGGTGTGCTCTTTCTTTTCCCTACTTTATTTATTTTATTATTTGTTGTCTTTTATCTCTTATCATATTTACCTAAGTTTTTCATTCATAAGTCTTTTAAAGATCCTTTATAAAATTATTTTTTATAAAAGAGTTCTTCAAAATAATTACTCCTTTAAGTGCTTCGATTAAAAAGTGAAAAATTTCTAATACTTAATTCCCCCTAAGTCTGAGACCACTTTCTAACAGTTTTTAGTCCTTGTAATTTTTGTTTGCTTTTCACTCTTCCTTTCTCTCTCACACACATCTTTTCTCTTTCTCTTTCAACTCTACCTCTTCACACTGAACCAACATCTCTCTACCTCATTTAAACTATCTTTACCCCCCATATTCGATGACAACAATAACCTTTCCATCTTGATTCAACAAACCCCACAACAGCAACCTCATATTTCTTTCACTGTCTACCTCACAACAACTTTACCCCAACCTCCATACCCTACAATGAAGACAAACAAATAACAAACTACACAAAAGAACAAAAATTAATAGCCCTAGAGTAGAAATTAAGATGAATAAAAAATAAGATTTTTTTGAAATGGATCAAAAAAGTAAAATGAATACATGAATGAAAACATACATATCAACCACACCTAAGCATCCTCCACCATCGACCACCACACCAAGAAGACATACATCAACCATCAACCATACTTTTTTTTATCGTGGTGCCTATTCGTCTTGGTTGGCAATGTAAGTGAAGCATAAATAGAGGGAAACACAAATTTACAAACCCCTAAATCCATAATTTAAAATCCCTAAATTCCATTCCAACATCATTAGATATGAAACCTAAAGAGAATGCATGAAGTTGATGTCATTCCAAAAGGAAAATGCGAAAGAAAGGAGTTACTCGGTTCGTGGTGCCTAACAAAGGTCAAACTGAAAAACTTGCTTCTCGTGGTGGATACACTTTACACGGATGTGGCGGCATACCAGAAACACTATGGTGGATTTGTAAGGGTTGTCAGACAGCACAAAAAGCTTGAGACAATATGTAGGTCTTGGTTATTTAGGGGGCGACACGATGATTATAAGTTGTGATCTCTAAGGGGTACTATTTGGTTGTGAGAGGAAGTAGAAGAAGGCAATAGTTTTGGGGTGACCATGGAGGTTAGAGTTGGGGCAGTTCAATGGATGAAGGGTAGGATTGAGGGAGAAAGAGAAAGAGACAAAGAGAAAAGTGAGGTGGTTCAGTTAAGGGTTGACAATGGCTTAGTGGTGGTGGTTGTTTAGATGAGGTGTAGGGGTGGTGGTTCATAGGGAGGGGATAAGGTTGAGGGAGAAAGAGAAAGAGAAAGCACAAAACACAAATTAGAGTGACTAAACATATATTACCCATGATTAAAAATATAACATCGGTGACATGTTCCATAATATTGAATGTTAACCATCTTTTTAGGAATGTAAACCAAAACATGTTATATTTATAAAGATTTAAGACATATTTAAGCTTAATTTAAATACCAAACAAAAATTTGACTGATGCTTATAAAGAAACCCTACGATGGTTATTATGTGTAACCTAAGGGTTCTATACTAGTTCATTTTTATTGTAATTAAAGTAATTTCTAATAGGTTAAAGCTATATAAATTTTTACACTGAAAATATATCAGAATTATGTTCGTAATATAATACAAAAATGTAGAAATAATGAAATTTATATGAATGAATATCATTACTTTTAATATTTTGTCCATGATTCATGGTTTTTAGGAAAACCACTTGAAGTACCTTGCCCTCCCTCACCCCATTGTCTACACCCAGGGTGAATCTTTGGATAAGTTTTCATATATTAATATTTTGAAAAATAATATATAACTAACTCGCTTATAATTGTATCATTAGAAAGTATCAATTGGGATTGATGTTTGTGTTGAAAGTATTCTCAGAAATGACTAAGATCTTTGAAAATTTATTAGTGGTGGATTCTGGAAACCCCTGAAGGAGAAGGGGTGTGTACTTATAAGTTATAAGGAACTCTAATCTTCAAGTCAACAAGGTATTTGAAAGGCATCAAAATCCATAATAGGATGTCTTCATTGAGGGAATTCTACCCTAATTTATAATGTCTAGCCATGGTTTGTCTTCAAATGATAGACTATATCCATTATAATCTTCTATTAGATAATCTTAATTGTACTAAATAAAGTGATCAACATAATTATAATTATAGTAATTGAACTGGTTTAGGCTGAGGTACAGGACCCGACCTTGCGACAGTCCTTAGAATGATGTTTCAGGAGTGAGTTTTACATTGGTCTAGTGGGGATCTGGTATTATATCCTCTATTTCAGTGGGGAATAAAGGTCTTAGAGTGATTCCTCATACCAATAGCACCAGCCTTACGCGTTGTGGGGTGAAAGAGGGTGTTACCTGCAAGGACACTCTGATGCTCAAGTCAGTGAATGCTCAGAAGGATTCACTGTCATATTAAGTGAAAGCTTTAAAAGCCGACTTTGTAGACAAGTACTTGTTTGGAGAGTAAAATCTTTCCAGGAATTTTGCCACCACTTTGTCCCAAGTATTTACACTTGTAGATGGACAAGTTTTTAGTCAATCCTTAGCTCTCTAAATCAGTGTGAATGGGAAAAGCCTTATATAAACTCATTCCTCTTGGGCACTAGTAAATCTCATTATTCCATGATAAAAGGATTGAATATGAGCATATGGATCTTCATTGTATAGGCCGGTGAACTGAGTGGTCAAAATAAAATACAACATGTGTGGCGTAACTATGAAAGCACCTACTCCCTATTGAGCTTGAAACATTCCTGAGACTCGAGTAAGTCCTTCAACCTTATCATAGTCGCCAAGAGTACGCCTTTGGTATGTTAATCACCTATTTCAGGTGATGAATGTTGATTGGAAGCAAATGAAGAAGAAGAAGCTTGTCGTGCCTTAGCTTTTGCTTGATCTTTCCTTCTTTTTAAGTTATTTCTTCTACTGTTTTCTCTATTTTAAGATAAAAGAATAATTTATCCAGATGAATAATACCTCACATACAAATTGAACTACAAGCAAAGGGTTAGTGCAGCAAGCTCTAAATAAATAAGAGATTTAATTAATTAAATGAAAGTAAAATAAAACTAAACTACAAACTCTAAACAAAGAAATGAAGAAAAGTGATAAACAGTAAACAATCACCAATTACCAAATATGTAGGTGCAAGTCCCTAGCAATGATGCCAGAAACTTGTTAACTATTTGGCAAGCATACCAAATTAGTTGTAGTTCGAAGAGAAAAAAGGTTGTCGATCCATAGACACTTGCTAGATATGAACAAAGGTTTGATAATTGTTACTAACTTTTCACTATAAATGTATACACAAAATTGGGCACGTTTGTTTAAGCTTATTAAAAAAGTGATTATAAAAAAGTGCTTCTTTGATAATCACTTTTTAATAAGCAGATCAGAGTTGCTTCTTAAAATAAACTAAAATCAGCTTATTTTCAGCTTCTATATATTTTTGAAACTTTAAACAAACACATCAAAATTTAAAATAAGTGCTTTTTTAAAAAAGCATTTATCTCTTAAAATAAGTTTAAACAAACGAGCCCATTGTCACTTTTGTGATTCATAAAAAGGACTGATATGATTTTTCTTAATAGTTTCAAAAGCTGGAAAAATTAATTGATCAAGAAATATAAGAAAAAGGCATTGGGGTCGAATTATATCTATTCAATTTATTCTCTTGTAATTATTTGGTCCAATTACAACAATTGATTGAGTTAACGAAACTCTATTTTTATCAAACCCGATCCCTCAGATCAAGGATCCTAAACCTTATCCTTCATTGAAGACCCCTCTAAAAATTAATGATAGAATTCACATTCATAATGAGTACTAACAACTATTATACTTGATCCAATACTTAGAAATCAAGGATAATAGGTAATTCAACCCTAACCCCGTTCAAAAACATCGAAACACATACATGAATCATTCTCTCGTTTGAAATATGTATTTAGAATAAGAAATTGAATTACTAATTTTAATTAATTTCATAAAGGAAGTAAGGTAATCACAAAACCATAAACCTACTAAGGTTATTCAATCCTAATAAAAAGGAAAATTGGCCACACATGATCATGCTACATAAACTATAAATGATCCAAAAGTAAGGAGTTACAAAGAACCTTTAAATAATTTAATGGCCAAGATGGAAATGGTGTAAAACTCCTTCAAAACCTTTAACTCTTTCTCCCCTGTTCTGCATGCCTAAAGCTTTATATTTAGGCCTTTTATATGGCCAAAATACTAAGTGGAAAGTGTATTGTCTCACATGGCTCGCCTAGGTGAACCTGGGCTCGTTTAGGTGAATGGGTCTCTTTTTCTTCATCTCACCTGAGCAAATGGTTGGCATTTTGCCTCCTTTCTTTCCATGTTTTGCTTGGTCCTTTTTGCTTATTTTCCTATAAAATACAATGGAAAAACATAGAGAGACGAATTTCCACATAGGTGCTTGATATTCATAGAATGAAGGGAAAACTTCATAGTTACAAGGTGCTATACCGCTCAAAATAGGGTTAAAACGATAGGAAAATTAGTCTAAAATATACAACTAACATGTATTCCAAGTAAGGATGACAATGAGACCCAAACCTATTGGTACCAACCCAGACCTGCCCTAACTTTAACAGGGAAAACACACTCTAACTTGGTTAAAGAGAAATCCAACCCCAACCATGACTTAATTTTGGTGGGGACGAACTAGGTTTGGGAATAGAAATATTCACCTCGAACCCACCCGCCTATAATAAAAGTTAACTAATTTTAATTATAATAATAATAATAATAATAATAATAATGATAAATTAATGTACTTTCCTTAAATATGGCATAGCTCTTAGGTTCATTTTTTATTTTTTAAGACTATTTCCAAATATTACTTTGGTTAGAATGTATCAGATATATAACTTTTATTAAAATATATATTTATGTCGTTAAAACTAATAAAACTTAAAAAATAAATTAAAGTGTTAAACCAACAAGTTTCTCTGAATGTGATGGGGACCCACGAGGATGAGTTTAAGTTATATAATTTTAAACCTATCTCTTTTAAACTTATATTCATACTTGTCCAGACTTTCATGGAGTTACGATTTTGGAGATCTAAACTCACTCTGTTGTCATCACTAATTTGAAAGGAAGTAATAATTCTTATATCTATATGTTATTTTATATTTGAAAACTGAAACCTTCTAAATACTTTTCATTCCTACTTAATTATCAATAGAAAGAAAATTTACACAAATTCAAGCATGTAATTATTTTATCTTAATTATATATCAAAATTCTTGATTTACCCTTAATTTATTAGACTTCATTATCTCTCTTTACATAAAATGTTTTCTCACTCATATACTTATCGTTGAAAAAAAAAGTTATTACCAATTGTTTGAAACTATAAGTGGATAATTAAATAAAAACAAAATGTACCTCCTCTCTCTAAATAGTTAAATATAAACTTAGAGAGTATGAATAATTAAATGTAAAAAGAAGATAAAAACACATACTTTACATTTTATTTAAGGTTTTATTATTTTAAAAATATCTTTTCTTGTGGATGAATTTCATATATATATATATATATAACACTAAAGCGTCTCTGTTTTCTACAAAAATTTCTTTTAAGTTGAAATTTTGTGAAAGATAAATGTTTTTTTAATTAAATTTAACAATATTATATGTTGAATTTTTTACCTGGCACTCCATAAAATGAATAAGTTTATTGTAATATATCAAAATTTATTTCTTTATAATATAAACTAAACTATGTGAATTAAGATAATAATTTATAATTTTTAAGATGATAAATGATTTGAGATTAATTAAAATATTTATTTAGAAAACTCTACCAAGTTACAAAATTACAACTAGATAACATAGCATGTTATTTTATGTCATTTTCAACTATTATAAGAACTAATTTTATCGAATATTTTCAGTACAACCATGTTTCAACTTTTAGTTAGTTTTTTTGCTAGTTTTATCAAAGATACACTGAGTGTAAAAAGGGTTATTTGACAAAACTAGTGGATAAACTACTTGAAAATCAAGAAGCTAACTAAGGATTGCACTCGGACGGGTCTGGGTAGGATACTACGATACTCATCTCCATACACACGTTTCAAAAAATTACTTGTACTTGAATCCATATTACACGGTAACAACTTTAATCCTTGTCTCGATGCTTTTCGGTACCTATGCCCAAACCTATTACCCGTACTTTACTTAAATAAAATCATTATTTCATTATCATTATAAAACATAATAAGTAGAACATTTAATAAAGTTAAAAATAAATATTAATTGTAATAATTCATTTCAAAATATATTACATGTTCGATGTTAATAATAATTTGGTCAAATTAAATGTTTATATTAATATATACAAATATATGAAATATAAACAAATAATTATATTAAAAAGGTGCGGGATGGGACAGGATGAGTACTATAAAACTCATACTCACACTTGTCTTAGCAATTTTATACGGGTAACTTTTCATTCCCAAAATCCTTACTCATTAAGTGGGTAATTACCTTACCCATCATAGGTAATTTTTTCTGATTAGATATGGGTGTAGTTGTCATCCCTAAAGCTAACTAAAAACTAGTAGCTAGAAGTTGAAAGTTTATAAGATAACTGATTAGATTAAATTAAAGTATGTTTTGTAAAACTAACTGTTTAATGTATAATAACATAAAGAACATGTTTTCTTTTAAAATATATAAGAATGATTTGTTAAAAAAATATTAGAAAGGATAAATGTGTAAAAAATAAAATGAACTTAGACGTATAATTTCAATCGCTACTTTAAGTAGCAATTCAAAAAACAAGTGTTTAAAAAATTGGACAAGTCGGTTCGACTAGAAATCGGCGAGCCAATTAAATGATTGGTTTTAATGACCTAGGAAACCGGAATGTAAGAAACCGGTCAAACTAGACAAAAGCCGACCCCTAAAATTCTCAAATATTTTTCCCTTTTCATTTAATTTTTAAATTCTCAAATATTTTATAATAAATAAAATTCTTATATGAAATATATGTATAAATTATTATTATTATTCAATTATTTTTTATAAATTATTGCCTTATAAAACATCTAATATGATTTATTTATATTAATTTAAAATGATTTTTACCCTAATTTTTATAATTTTATATAAATTTATTATTAATATATAATATAATATTAAAATATATTTAATTATTACTGGTCCAACTACAGTTGAACCTTAATTATACAAAATCTTAAACTAATAATTTTACCGATTTAATCATTAGTCTAGTTTTATGAACATTGAAAAAGAAAACATTACAATTAAATTACACAACAATTAAAGTACACAAACGCACTCATTTACTGGTCAAAACTAATTTGTCTATCATAATTGTAAACTGATAAAATAAATTACAGCTAACATAAAAATCTCTACTCATGAAATTAGTCAGGGGATTCTTTTTACATCAAAATATGAGGCACATATATAAGAGAAGTTTGTTACTCTCACTAGTGGAAAAAAGGCCTTTTACACCGGTCCCTTTTGGCTTTTTACACCGGTTGTAGGACCGGTGTGGATGGAGCCGGTGAGAAAAATATAGACTTTTTACACCGGTTTTGGGACCGGTGAGAAAAATAGTTTTTACACCGGTCCTTTTCACTACGACCGGTGTAAAAGACTACATTTCTCACCGGTCCTTTTCTTAACAACAGGTATAAATAGGATATCTTACACCGGTCCTCTTTAAAACGCCCGGTATAAAATATAATACTTACACCGGTCCTTTTCTTTACAACCGGTGTAAATATTAAATTTCTCACCGGTCCTTTTGAAATGCCCGATGCAAAAAATAGCCTTTTAACACCGGTTGGTTACTATGACCAGTATAAAAAGTTCCTTTTTTTTTTACTTTCTGTTTTAATAAATCAATCCTGGCCGATGCCAATTCAGCTTCAATTTTTATAAAGCGTCATCAACTTAACTAAAGCATGGTATTTTGCTAAAGGAATACAAAATTTCCCTTCTTGCCTAGGAAAACAAAACTCAACTAAAAGAGACATTAATTTAATCATGCTCAACACAATGTTTACTCTAATTCCTTTCCCTTAAACTTGTTCCTTACAACTAGAAAAGGGCTGTGCACATACAATCAAAAAACAGAACATACAAAACAAAAAACAGAACATGAGCTGACAAAGCTTCTGCAATGACCCAGAACTTAAAGAGCTTCAGATTTGCATCAGGGGCAATCTCATCTTCACTATCATCCTGCTGACAGAACACCAGAAACTTTAATAAAGTTAGTTTTAAAAAATTATAAGAACCACAAATTAATAGTTCAAATTAATTTTTACAAACAAAAAAAATAGATATATACAAACAGGGCCTATAACTCCCTACCTGTAATGATAATGCATCTTGACAATATTCTCAAAGTAATTTTTTATTTAATTACTCAATACTAATAGTTCCTGTGAGCCTGTATTAATGTACTGTACTATTGCATAAAATTATTAACCTGATTTTTATGAGTTCCACTTATTTGCCTGCTTTACAACAAATTGGTTAAAAAGCAAACATAATTTTATATATTTCCACCACTTTAAATTCAGATATTTCGTGATCCAAAAATCAACAACAATACCAACAAATATTTTATAAGAAAAAGTATATAATCATTAACATCTGAGCAAATATTAACTATAGAAATCAATGGCTGGAAAGGAAAATTATTAATGCACCTATCTATATTGGAGGAAAAAAAATATTTTGACATGTATTAAAAACTTATGAAAAATAAGATTTATTACATTTTTCAGTAAAGAAACTATTATTAATTTATTAAGAAATACCTTTAACATTTTATTTTAAATCATATTATTCTCATTAAAGAAGAGAGATGATAAGATTAAAATTTCTAGTTTTTATTTTCCATTAAAAAAGAACACGGATAAACAAGCTTTGAGGTGTGAATTGTCACGGGATGCATCATGGTTCATGCATATAGAATGACAACATTGGAGCTTTTCCTGTTCCTGTTTTCAGCATAAATTGAGCTTTAAATAAAAAGTTTTCTATTTTATTTTCTTAATATCAGTGTACCTGTAATGTGAAGGCTGTGGTTACTATTGCCAAAGCAAGACAACCTATCTCTAGTAGGTTCAAGTTGAGGTCCATTTGGATACCAAGAATCCAAGCAACAATCACACATACAGAACCTGTATTGTTATTGTAATCAAATTTGCTTAGTGAAACTTTTCATTAATTCAACAACAATGCTAAATAAAAGCACCCATTTGTTTTTTTAAGGTGAATTCTTACCACAAACATGCCAATTTGAGTTGAAGAACCCAAGGCAACACCCAATGTAATGTCCTGCATTATAGTCTTCAGGTTAGTTTAAAGGATTAAATCACATGGCCCCTTTGTTTCTTCAGTTAAAAATAATACTAAAAAACAACTTTCAATTAAGAAAAAGAAATTTTCTTTTTGTGATGTGTCAATTTTCAATTGAAGGGGCATGAAATGAAACTAAAAGGTGACTAGAATTCTAGTCTTGAACAACTTAATGTCAAATAAAAATGAAGTACAGGAAATTCATAAAACTATTGTAGTTCTAACCAGCTTGTTCTTGAATGCAAATATGATTGCTCCTGCATGTTCAGCTGTATTGCCAACTATTGGTAGCAAGATTATGTTGAGGAAACTAACAAATAAACCCCATGAATTAGATGCATCCTATTTTAAAATCAAAATTTTTCATCACTATCAGTATTATTATCATATTATAGTAAAAGAACTATTTCATTTCCACAAAAAATATAAAACAAGTCAAGCACCTCAGTATAATATTTTTGAAAATGTTTTCTACAACTGAAAGCTTTAATTCAAGTGTTTTGCCAATGGGGAACTAGCTATGATTTGTCTGCGTAATACATAAGGTTATAGATATTTCAATATGCTTATTCTTACTTCATTTATTCATGTTTTATAAGAAAAATATTATAGAATCTTTATGGCCTCAGGGAGGTGCTTGTAGCTTGCAATACGGTTAACTTCAGGGAGGTGCTTGTAGCGTTTCTTTATGGCCTCATTATACTCGTGCTTCTTCCGTTCCCTTGGTAGAATCTGTAGCATGACCACAAACAAGTAATCCTCAATCATGAGTCTCTAAATAATAGAAATAATTAGGAAACTAATAGGTAACAAACTGGGAAAGAAAAAAAACATCCCCAGCATGAGAAGGTATAGAAGACATCTTAGATCTTACCACTCTAAGTTGCTCTGATGCTTTAGCCTTCCAAAGTCTGAGGTTGGTGTCATCACTTCCTAAGATCACATAACTTCCATCACCACTGAACTTGACACAGAACACTCTACATAATGAAGACAGAGATCAGTCTAATCACAAAACAATACAAATATTGCAGTAAACTGCACAAACGGCGATAAAACTTTGTTAGAAATCCAAGTTTTACATTGGTTGAAAAGTGTAGCGAGTAATCAAACAAAATATAATGTTCAGTGTCCATATATAAATTTAAGTGAACCTTTACATTCTCTTGGTGTGATAAATCTCCTTGCTGTGGCCACCATTATACTGGAAAAGTCTCACCTACAAATGAGAAAGCAGAAATAGATATGACCCTAATTCGGTAATACCAATCGTCAAAAGATTAAAAAGAAATTCAAGGAACTAACTGTTCTATCATAAGATCCAGTGACAAATTCTCGTCCGGTTGGTGAGTAGTCAATATCCATCCTGTAGAATGAAACATGACATGCAGGCGTGATAAGCTTTAGAATTACCAAAATCACACAATATTCTGAGAAGAAGTATCTTACACCGTAGAAACATGATCTTTGTGAACACATTTGGCTTCATCTAACTTCCTAGAATCATAGCTATAACAGTTACCATCCAGTTTAGATTCTTGCTGTTGGGATCCATTAGGGCGTGCTTCATGAGAAGCGTTCCCCACTTTATTACCATCTGAACTGCTATTCACACTCGTGTTCACCTTTCTGACATCAAAAATCAAAAAAATCTTCAGAATAAACCCAACAAGTACTGGTCGAATTCCTCCACACAATTTCACATTCTTCTGATAGGGCAGGCACAGTTTTCAAATCACATAGTTTGAAACCAAATCAATGGAACCGCGCGAGTACCTGGGGTTAGAAGGTGGATCTGGAAACGCGAAAGTGGAAGAGGAGGAAGAAGATCCATGATCCATGGAAGACATTTCGAGGACGGCACGATCGTTGGCCAAGACAGGGCGATACTTGCGACCATTGGGAGCATGAAAACCGTCGTCGCCACTGCCACTGCCACCGCCTTCAATGTCACCGTCTCCAACTTCTCGATCCAACATCGCAGATCCAAATCGTAAATCTGAAGAGGAAGATACAGTGGGAAAGATATAGGGAGAAGAAAGTTAGAAGATGGAGATGGAGACGTCGGTCGGAAGAGGAAGATGTTGGAAATGGATGAGAGACAGAGAGACGAGAAAATAGGAGGAAGACGAGAGAGGGTTCAAGGGAGCCTAGGGCTTTCGAGAGTGACTTTCAAGAGATAGAGTTTCGCGTGCTCCAAAATGAATCGATAGGGAAAAGGGGTGAAAGTTTTCTCACCGGTCCCAATGTAAGACCGGTATTAAGATTGTTTATTTCTCACCGGTCCAACTAGTAGACCGGTACAAACTTTACATTTCTCACCGGTCTAAATTGCAGACCGGTACAAACATAACTATTTCTCACCGGTCCAAAACATAGACCGGTGTAAAGTTTCTTTTTATTTATAAAACTGCCACCGCCTTATTTTTTACACCGGTCAAACTACAACCGGTGTAAAACCCCCGGTGTAAAAGGCCTTTTTTCCACTAGTGTCTTGTCTATATAATATAAGCTGCATAATTTTTTTTAATCAAACCTAATAAAGTTTGAGTCTAAGAATTAATTAAAGCTAAACTATCTAAATTCCAAACTAAATAAAAAATTAAAATCTTCGTCACTAGGTGGACCTTTTATTCAGAAGTGGGTACACTTAACAAATATTATTGTGATAAAAGGTTTTACGTTTCTTATTGAATGAAACTTTTACTGAACATAAAATTATCTTATTTTATTTAATGTTTTTATCTTCTCCTAATTTGAAGAATATAAAATTAATTATCTTTTTATTTTATATATATATATATATATATATATATATATATATATATATATATATATATATATATATATATATATATATATATATATAAAAGAATGTGTGTGTGAGAAACCCTTTTTTTTCCCCATTTCCAATTCTTCAACCATAAGATTGTCTATCATCATTTCACCCACATACGAAATAAATATGATGTAACTAACAGGAATGGATCTGGTTAGTAGTTTAATATTACTTAAATAAGGTATTTGTTTAAGATCATGTATATAGAATATAACATTATTGTTAAAAAAATTATCTGTCATATAACAAAAAGACGTAATAAAATAAAAAGAAAAAAACATTATGTATTATAGCGACAATACAGGGAAAGGTACGGTGATCCTTTTTTTTAATGTTTGGATTTATGTTATTGCAAGTTGTCATGCAAGTTGCCACCTGAAAGGGATTGCCGATGACGTTGCCGCACGCTTATTTGCTCCCCATGTTGACCTTTTTTATTTTGAGAATCCTTTGATGCTTATGCTTATATTTGCGATTGCTATTTATTATATTATATAACTCTCTGTTTTTGTCTTTTTTGACATTTTATATTCTCTGCTTAGCAACTCTTGATATTAATCCGTGTTTGGATTACATTAATTGACACTGTTATTTAATAATTGATCATATCGTTATTTAATTGACTATATGTATGTTTGAATCTTGAATGACTAAAATATAAAAAAGGATTTTTTAAGACATTTGTTTTATTTAAATTGTTTAAAGTAATCAAGTATTTATCTAGTAAATTACAGAAGAAATTATAATATTATTTGTAGTAACTAAATTTATATTTAAATTAACTATGGTTAGATATGGTTATGACATATTTATCTCATATATTAGGCTAGATGGACTCATCTATTCTAATTGATAACTATCTTATAATATCAATATCGATATTGATTTTGTTATGATCCCTCTTAATTAACAAGTGTATGTAGTTTAAATAAGATAAATTATATGGGTCAACCCATATGAATTTCATAAATGTAAGTTCAGCTCTTCAAAGTTATATTAACTATTTTAATCATTCTGACATTATAGTCTTAACTGTTAAATTTCTTTTAGGGTTTGGGACACAAGTGAGCATGATACACTTAAGAGAGGTTGTGGTCATAGAGAAGCCCTCATGTTTTTTACTTACGCCTCCAAATTCTAGGCAACAACATTGGCATCGTCTATAAAGTGTTTTCCCATCATTCGCCTTAAGAATGTAGAATTATCAAACCTAGACGGTGTTGCGACCAATGGAGAGAAGAATCCTATACCTCGACACCACGGGACCCGTGACACTTAGAATCATTGCAGGATTTAATTCTGTAGCAAGTAAAGTTGTTAAGCAAGTTACAAGAGAGGCGGTAGAGAAAACAAAAGGAAAAGGAGGAATCTCACCCCCTTTGACGCCCATGATATAGTAAATATAATCAACTTGTAAAATAAATAAGTATTTTTTATTGTCAAATAAAAGAGCTTTATAATTTAAATAATGATTTTTATATTATTTGAAAATTAAAAATTAGTAGTAGCATCATAAAAAAAATCATTTCTCATATTTGTAATCAAACAATAATAGTATGTACCCATTTAAGAATGATAGCTTATGATTTTTTTTAGAAGTTTACAACTTTTCAAAAACTATAAAAGTTGTCTGGTGAACACAAAATAGACAAAACTTAGCGTTTGTTTGGTTCTCCCACAAACCTCCGTCGCGTTCTGTTTCCAGCCCTCAACCTCCGTTTCCAGAACGGCATTTTGTTTGGTTACCACCACCGCGAGGTTCCGTTGGTCCAACCTCCGTCTAACCTCCGTTCCGTATCCCATTTCTCCGTTCGCTTGAAGGTCCCTCTCCCCTCCCTCCACTGAACGTGGTTTCTACGAAAAGACCAACGTACCCCTTGGTTTTTGGTTGAAAACCCCGTCAGCTACCCCCAAAGGCGCAACCTTTACTCGGTTGGAGGGCAGATCTCGCTCAAAGCCGCGACCTTTGAACCCTATCTTTTAACCTTCGATTCTCTGCTTTCATTTTTGGGCTCGTTTCTTTCCTGTTTGGATTTCTGTTTTGCTGTTGGTTTTTGGGGTTTATGGGTGTCTAATGTTTCTTCTCTCTTTTATTTCTGTTTTGTTTTTTGTTCTATTTTGGGGGTTAGGGGTGGTTTGAAGGGTGGTGCTGGGAGGACTTCATGGTGGGCTTAGGGGGTTGGGGTCGAGTTGGTGTGGTGAGGGGGTGGAGGTGTCTATTGTGGTTGTGGTGGTGGTGTGCATGTTGATAAGAGTCTAGTTTGCACTAGTTTTAAAGTCATTTTTGTTTAAGCTTTTAGGTTGTTCATGCTAGTTTTCCCCTTAATTCCAAGTGTTTTCTTTTGTTCCACACATGTTACTTGGGTGTCTCTATTTTGCAGGAATAAATCTATTTTAGGTCTATAAACCTTGAAAATGTGGCATTTGATGAAGCATTGAATGAATGAAGAAGAGTTCAAGCCATTTAAAGTTCAAAAATGAAGCAATATGACCCCTGGAATGCAAGATAGAGAAAGGATATACCTAAAAGAATAGTTTGGGACCTCAAAACGCTGTCAAAGGATAATTTCTACAAGGACCAGAAAAACCCACTGCCAGTGGGTTTTTCCCACTGCCAGTGGATCCTGCTGCCCTATGACAAAAACTTGCACAAATTGGGGTCCAGAGAAACCCACTGGCCGTGGGTTCCTCTGTTTGAATGATCAAAAATGTAAAAATTGGACCTCCAGTACGATCCACTGGCCGTGGGTTTTTCCCACTGCCAGTGAGTTTTTGCACGCACAGCAGTTTCCTTATTTTAGGGAGCAGTTTCTGAGGTTTAAGTGGACAGTTTTGGAGAGGCAAAAGACGCAGACATTTTTGGGACGTTTTTGGAGAGAAAAAGAGAGATTTTTCACTGGGGATTATTGAAGAAATCAAGACCATAGGCGTTGAAGAACTTCCTTGGGCAGATTTCAGAAAGATTCATAAGCACAAGTGAGAGCTTTTGCTTTGTGTTCTTTGCTTTCTTCTTAGGTTTTTTCTTTCTCTGTAATTTCTGAATTTGATTCCATCAATGGGCTGTAGTGAATTGAGCATGTGTAGCTAAACGTTATCTTGGGATTAGGGTGTGACTATGCTTATGTATTGAACCTCTTTTGGATTTTTCTATTTGTTAATTCATTGCTTCTATTCAATTTCCATGAACGCGTAATGCTTTTGAATACCTAGAGATAGGATCAATTGAAATTAAACTCTAAGAGAATCGGAAGGTTAATTAGTTGTTTGAACGCATGAAATTGAACTTAGAATCATAGGTCACGAAAGTGGGTATGACAATTCGAGGTTTAATAGGATTTCACCGTTCTTAACAAGTTCACATAATAAATCGAACGCAGTTCTTTATTATTTGGGCACATTAATGTTACTCTGAGAAGAGGGCTTAATTAAATTCGGAAATCCAACCTTAGAGCGTGAATTAATAAATAGGAAGGTTTTAGGAAAATTAAATACATAGCATAATCATATACCAAATCCCAAGAGCTTCACCATCATTTGTTCTATTTCAATTTCAGAATTCATTTAGTTCTTTCAGATAGCATTTCTTCTTAACTTTTTCTTTTCTTAATCTTCTACATTACAATCCTAATTTCACAATTTTCTAGATAATTGAACCACTGTGAAAACTTGTACTTGGGCACAATCTCTGTGGGACGATAACTTTTTATTACGCGATACCTCGTGCACTTGCGGGCCTATCACATGTAGTTTGTGATGCTCTAGTGGTAGTTTGGTTGTGGTAGGGCTGTGAGGGTGGTGGTGTGTTTTGGTGGTGAGGCTGTGAAGGTGGCGTTGGTGGGATTGTAGTGGTGACGTTGTGTGTGGTGGTGGAGGCTGAACTGGGTGGTGGACTATGGGTGGGGTTTTTGAGGTTAAAGTGTATTGTAAAGTTTTTTGTGATTTTTTTAATTTAAATTCTTATTTATTGTAATGTAATATGTATTAAATTTTGATTTATTGAAATATAATGTGTATTAAATTATGATTTATTGTAATGTAATGTGTATTAAATTATGATTTATTGGAATGTAATTCTTGATTTATTGGAATGTAATTTAAGTGTATTGTAATGGGTATTGAATTTAATATATTAATTATAATGTGTATTGAATTTAATATATTAATTTTGATTTATTGTAATGTAATATGTATTAAATTCTGATTTATTTGTGATTCTGATGTATTATAATATAATTTAAGTATATTGCAATGTGTATTGAATTTAATATATTAGCTGTAATGTGTATTGAATTTAATATATTAATTCTGATTTACATAGTGTTTTGGAGTTTTTATATTATAAAAATATTAAATTTAATATATTACATTTAGATTGTTAATATATATACATAGTTAATATATTACATATTTTGAATTAAGATATATTTACATTATTAATATATATACATATTCAATATATTTTTCACTAATACCGTTTTTGGTAATTTTTCATCAAATCACCATTTACCCAACCCAACTTTTTCTCTAACCAAACACAATCATTACTTCTCAACCCACTTTTATCCAACCTAACTTTCAACAACCAAACACAACTCCATTTACAAATCCTCAGTTTTCTCAATTTCAATTTATAAAACCTCAGTTTTTTTAATTAGGTTACCCAACCCTTATAGTTTTTGTAACATCCCAGTTAATTAAAAAATAATGAAATTGCGTTATACATAAGTAAATTACAAATTAGAAATGAATTTCTCAAAACTTTAATTAAATAAACCCTGAATTAATTAATTAAATGAAAGAGTGTAATTAAATAAGAATTCAATTAAATTATGAAGGTAGATTAATAGTTACTGTGTGGTAAGAAGTAAAAATAAATTTATGGTTATTATTATTATTATTATTATTATTATTATGATTATTTGGGTAAAGAAAAGAAAATAAAAAATAAAATACAATTTTTGAATTAAAAGAAAATGGAAAACAAAAGAAAATGAAGGAGAAAAGACCAATCTGCCCTTAGGATAGTTAAAGTCCATTAATAGAGAGCAACCACGAAAAGGAAGAAACCATTGTCGTAAGTTCAAGCTTCAATTCCCAAGCCATCTTTTATCAAAAATTAAAATTGAACACATTTCTGGAACACGGGATATGAGGTAAACTCATTGATACCCTTAATTTCATGTTTCTTAAGCATTCTCCTCTTTCTCAAATTACTGGCCAAATGGTGTTGCATGATTGGGGTTTTGTTATTTGTTTTAGTTTTGATCTTTGGAACTTGAAAATGGGTGGTAGGCGTAGTGGGTGTCGATAATGGTTGACGGAATTCGGTTTTGATGATGTTAGGTATCGAACGAAGAATCGAAACACCACTAAGTAAAGAGGGAGCTAGAAATTAATGTCGGACTACGTGGGGTAACTATCTAATTCGTATAGAATCTATTTCACGCTGTTTCAGTACCTTAAGTTGGAATTTTGGTAACTAACATTTAATTCCTACAATGTGAATCCTTTAAATTTTAGGACTTTGTGTACGAGGAGAGGTTGGTGCTGATTCAAGGTTCCGAAGAGGTGTAGAATTGAGGTAAGGAGAGTGTTCATGGTGTATGATTCCATGCAAATAATTTTCTTAGTTGTTTCCGGAAGCATATAAGCTGAAACATAGCATGCCTATAGGATAATGTAAGAGAATAAAATTAATAAATGGGTAGTTTATAAAATAAGACAGTAAATGTAATTTGATTTTGTTTGCATTTGATCATTAAATTGTGTGATGATTATTGTGGTTGAAAATGTTGATTACGATGCTTGAATATGAAATTTATGAAATCTTGAAACATGAATGAGATGGATTGTTGTCAGTGTGGCTTATTGTTGAATGATGCATCGTGTTAAACATATTTATATCCCAAGGAGATGGTTTTTATGCCATGGGTGATTGATGATGATAATATTGGATGATTATATGTCATTGATATATGTTGATGATACATGTTGTATGGTGCAGACAACAACCATTCAGTATGATTTACCCCGTTTGTTGCTCCCGTGATCGTTAGTGGCTTAGTTGAGCTACCCAGTGGTCAAGTAGGACCCGAAGTTTAGGTAGGGAACCAGGTGGGCTCGGTGGACCAGGTGGGTTTACGAGATGTCAGGTGGACTCCAAGCTAATGGCTGATCCTTTTAGTATCCGGATACTAGAGCGTCTTATGCTATGCTTGATTGAAAGTCAATTATGAAAATATATTGGTATTGATTATGATGATATTTTTGATTGCTAAATTCTAACTGATTTGCCTTGTATCCGTTGTTGAAATCATTTACACTGAATTATATGGCCAGTCACTTACCTTTACAGTTGTTTCAGTGACTGGAGACAGGGACATTGTGGATGTTTTAGATACCAGTCCAAAGTGATTTAGCAAGCAATGGCAAGACAATGCGTGGATGGATATTTTGATATGTAGATGTATAGATGTGATGGATATGTAGTTTATGTGTATGTGTGTGATAGCTAATGTTGTTGACTTAAACTGTTTAGTGACTTTAGCTGATGAGTTTGAGCATGATGATGCTAGTGATGAGATGTAAAAATTTCAAATTGCTATATACTTCATATGCATATAATGTTGGTTTTAGAACGTTGATTTAGAGTTGATGTTAATATTGATGAATGGTTGAGCTCTAAATGACATACATGTAGATATACATCCATTTGTGTGCTTCTATGAGTTGATGATGAATACCTAAGTATTGGTGTTACGTTCAACTATGAATATCTAGGTTCTGTTACTTTTATGGCATTGAGCCAACTATATTACGCAATGTTTGATCATTGGCAGGGGATTGTGATTCCTATATATATATATATACATGAATATGATGTGGTTAGTTTTGAAGATATTATAAATGATATTGAATGTGAGTTGATCACGAATGTAGATGGCATTTCGAGGGCTGAGAAATAGCTGAATAAGTCATTTTGTGCATCCATGGGAATTAGACTACCCAAATGGCTTCCATAGGTCCATAATTATATACCAAATTTATGTGCATGCTTGAAATGGGATTGAAATTGTTTTTCTTAGTTGTGGTGTCTTGAGTTATACATAAGTGGCTGAATTACATTTGTTTGTATAACTTTCTCATACAGATGAATTTTGACAAACGGACTACGCCAGCAGGTTCAGATCTTAGAATACATAATGCCCATGAAATTTGATGTAGTTCAGAGTTAAAGCGGGCAATTTAGGGATCCTTGTTGTATGTGAAAGGGGAAATGTGTGTATCAGGAACTGAATTATAAATATTACAGGTTAGAGTCTGTTATAGGCGTATGTACGCCCATCTTGGGCGCTTTAAGGCTGGAGCTTTGTGTGTGACTCTTCCCCTAGGTGTGCCAATACCCATTGGGCGTGTGTATTTAGTGTGGTCCTATTTTTTTTCTCAGTGCTCTTAGTGATGTGCCATTTACATGTGTGTCCTTCTAGAAGGAGCCACGCGTAGGTACATTGGTAAGTGTATGCCCACGTTAGGCTAGTATGTGTATGAATAGTAGGGCTTTCATGTGATTTGCTTTGCGCGCTGATGCCCTTGCCTGTGAACTCGCTATGCGCGTCCATACGCCCATGCTGGCGTTCTTACGTTGGGCGTGGCGTGGTGGTCTGGCGTCGTGTGTGTATTACCCGTGGCCCTCTTCGTGCGTGTTCTCGTGTTCACATGGGCATTCTTACGTTGTTCGTGGTGTGAATCTCGTGTGCATTGCGTCTCCCTCATCTAGTGTCATGGGAGTTTATACGCTTACCCCAGCATTAGTACGCTCGGGTTCTGTTTGTTCATGTTTTATGCATGGTGATGGGCGTTACCATGCCCACCCCTGGGCGTTGGGACTCTCAGGGTCTATTCCTTGGCACCATTTCTTGTATTTTTGACATTTTTGTATGTATTTGCCCAGCATGGTCAGTGAACTCAATTAATTTATACAAGAATTGGGATTTATATAAATTGATTATTGGAAAAGACATGATATTAAAGTTTGGAAAGATTAAATTTGATTTTACCTAAGATTGTATATTGTTAAATATCACTTAAATTTGAAAATTTTATTATGAAAATCATTGGTTATGTGAGATTAAAAATATAATTAAGGCGAATCGTTATAGTTTTTGAAAAGCTACTCGAGATAGATTATGGCTTTTCAAAAGTTATAAGCTTCCGCATTAATTGTCTAGTTATCATTTTTACCTTTTTTTTCTAAATGACAACTTTGATCTCTCACACAATTATAATATTTTATGTTCTTAAGTCATTTAACATAATTTTAGTTTGTTTTGCCAAACAAATCTATTTCAATAAACTAACACAAAAACTATAAGTTACAAGCTACCAAAAAGCCATAAGCTACAAACTATTAGCTATAAGCTCATTTTTCCAAACAGAGCCTATAGCACCAAATTGATTTTAATTTAATTCCTCACAAATTATAGTGGAAAAAGATGACAAAGTAGCATAACAGTACTAATATTAAGACAATGGAGAAATGTTAAAAAAATTCAAAATTTTAATCCCATATTTGTATCATAATTACTATGAAATTAATCTTTCTATATATTACAATTTACAAAATCATCAATCCCAAATTACAGAAAAAAGGGCAAACATGATTGTGATTCTAGATTATCATTGTCCATATCATGCCCAAATTAAACTAGTTGTAAATTTGAAATTTTCAAAAAATAAAAGTAAGAAAGGAAATGAAAGTTGTTTCTTGCCTCGTAATGGTGTTGTCATGTTGATGGAGATAAAAGAAGGTGGTTCAATTTTGATATTTAACAAGCAATTCTAACGATAATTTGTTGAATTTTTGTTGACTTAGATGAAGAAGTGGAGTTAGGAATTGAAGTTTGATATGGGCAATAAAAAAAAATGATTCTTGGCATTCATTATACTGGTAAGATCACTCGTCAATCTCCCTCTCACTTATATCTTACCCCCATTTTGTCTCTCTTGTTTGTTGGAATTTGTTGGGCAAGTGTTATTATAAGCAATATCATTCGTGCCTCTTAACCCTTAATTTGATAAAAATTCTCAAGCCATTTTTTTACAAGTATAACAACTTCCAAAATTGGACCTCGTTTAAATATGGACCTTAGGCGATAGCCCATCTCACCTGCCCAAAGGGTTGGGCCTGTCAGCACTCCAGAAAATCGGAGTAGGAACAACAAGATGAGACATCCTAAGATCTTGGTATAATGCACCACTTCACATAATGGATTGTGAATACTTATATGTTGTCTTAATTCCATTTCCAACCAATGCTGAGAAATATAATGGTACATTGAATTCTCAATAGCATGTTGAAGAATCTATTTCTTCAATGTAGCTTAAAGACAGAGGCAGAGAACTACTGTATAAGGTGTTTGTAATAACATTGAAGAAAGTAACTTAGATATGGTTTTCTTATCTACCATCCAAGTCGATAAATTCTTAAGGAATTACATCATAATTAGAAAAGAGCATCCAAAGTCCCCACACATCTTGAAGAGGTTTAAGTAGAGAAATAGTAGACCCTTAAGGAATTACATCAGAAGGTTTACTAAAGATTAACTAACCATTAAGGATCTTGATACACGGGTATCTTTGCATTTTATGATTGTAGATTTAAACATGGGAGATTTCACCAAGTTGTTGACCAACAAACCCTAAAGACCATGGAGGAATTATATAGTAGGTCAAAGAAATAGACTAAGTTGATGGATTAAAAAAAATTGAACAAAAATAATATAAAGAAACATAAGGAGAAGTTCAAGAATGTTGAACATAGTCGGAGAAGGATCAACAATCTAGGATAAAGTGTGAAGAGTTTACCCTCGTGTCATTGAATAATTATGTCAAGATACGAATGTTTCTTCTGGAGCACCCAAGATAAAGGAGGAGCATATCTCTAAGACAAAACCATAACTCATGGCAAGATACTAATGACTTCTAAGATAAAGATAAAGATAAAACAGGTGATGAACACAAGATATAGGTCCCTTGACTAGCACATAAACAAGAGGTCATAATCTTGAAGTCTTGTAGAAGAACCCACATCTGCGCAAGAACCTTGGGGAGTGATCAATGTGACTGTTGGAGAATTCCTTAGGGGAGATAAGAAAAGGATACATGAGAAGTTGAGTAGGTAGAGAACTGAGGTGATGAGATGGTAAAGAGGAAGCATACACCCATAAGCTTCTTATATAAGGGCTACTTGACGCATTCCCAAAATTCATAGTTTTTAAGTCTTGTTTTGTTAGGATTTTTTTAATAAATTTCTTAGGAATTATTTTAGTTTTAGTTCGTTTTGTATCTTGGCTTGTTTATGATATGTTTTCATGTTTTGTAGGTAAATAGATGTTAAAAGGCTCAATTTTGTGTTCAAAAAGAGCGCAAAGCATGGAGCAAAAGTTGACAAAGTCCAAAAGGGCCAAGAGTTAGGCCCAACTAACCAAAGGAAGCCTAATTGGACCCTCACGCTCTACAGGTGAACTCTACGACCATGGACATGGGTGCGCCACCTTAGCATGAGAGTTTGATGCAACCTTGTTTTCACTCATTTTTTGTTTCTAATTGGATCAGGTCTACGTATGCTTAAGTGAGTCAAAGTTAGTGGATTTTTCTAACCTAATAGGATTTAGACAATTATGTTTACAAACATATTCTAGTTTTGGAGTTTTTAGAGAGTTCTTTGAAAAATGCTATGAGGATTATGAAGGTATCTAGTTCATTGTTTTTATTTTCTTTTTGCATATTCATAATGGTGAGTGGTATAGATTTTTATGTCCCCTCTATCTTCATGAGTGAGTAGTATTCTTTTACTCTTAGAGGTGTAGGAGTAGTCCCAATTAGAGAAACTATATGAATCCTTAATGTTATGATGTTAAGGTTATATTATGTTATATTGAGTTTTCCATATGTTTGGTTTAATTAATGTTTTTAAAGGACTCGTGACAACCTTAAAGAACTAAAAATGAAATCGTTGGGGAGAGATCCTGAAAAGTGAATCTTGCGGTTAGACATAAGACATATGCAAACTTTAGGGAGATCTTGAAAAGTGAACCTAAGCAATCTTAACAAATGGGTTTGGTATTTATGAAAGCACTTTATTTTACTTTGTTTATATTTTTATTCTTAAAATCATAAAATTTAATTGCTAAAACTAAATTTTAAAGACCTGACCCGTGTTTAGTGACGCAGTCCTTATAGGATTGAGAACTTTTATGACGCAATAAACACGTGTATTTACAGAGGCCATCACTACTCTAAAGAGTTACCAACTTATGATGATCCTCTAGTCATAATTGGAATACTCACCAAGTTTAAGGTGAAGAGAATCTTTTTAGATTAAGGGACTTCCATTGATGTGTTATTCTTGAAGGCACTTCAAAAGTTGTAGTTACCATAAAACAATTTAAGCCCTCAAACTAGGAAATTAATTAGATTTACAACAGATACCGTTACCACTTTTAAGGGATACATTGAGCTAAGACTACCAATGGGACTAAGACCTAATATCAAGACAATGAAGACAAATTATTTAGTGCCAGATTCTCCTTTCGCTTACAACGTGATAATCAGGAGATCATCTTTAAATACGCTAAGTATCATTGTGTACCTTGCCTCGAGGAAGTAATGGAAATGTGGTCATTATTTGAGGTAATTATAATAATTGAATAAGACTTTTCTTTGGAAACTTAAAGATCTACAAGGTTGCTTTTTAGACAGTACCCCCTAAAAATCCACCTAATGACAAGCCCTTGGAAACCAATTTATCATGATCACAGAGTTGGATGAAAGCGAACAAGGAATCCTAAGATCAAAGTCCAATAGTGACTTGTAAGTAATCCATATTGGAGATGAAAAGCGTCATGTTGGACGTGGCAACCATTACCTAAGAAAAGGGGTGAATTGGATAATGCTAGTTTTGGAAAACTTTAACAAATTATGTTCTTTTATTAAATCAAACTTTATGCAACAGAAATGTGTTTTGAAAGATAAAACCTTTGTAAAAGATTTGAAACCTTTGATAAAAAGATAAACAAGTTGAATCAAGGCGACTAACCAAGTGAACAAATAGTAATAACCAAGTATATTTGTAAAAAAAGATAAAACCTTTATAAACAATCCAAAACTTGTTCACAAAGGAATATAAAGATTAATACAAAACAATTCAACTGTTTATTTCTAAATAAATAATATTTGCACAATATTATATATAGTATAAAATAAAAATTGAAGGGATGAAAGAAACAAACATGATTTATCCTAATTCAATCATCACTACTATGATATACCTCCAATCTCCCCAACAATTACCTAGGAATTTTTCAACATATCAAAGTCGGTTACAAGGATTGATTACAACTTTTTGATCACTGGGCCAAAGCTTAATTATATCTCTCAACCTAACAAACCCAAAGGTTCACAACAAATATATATAAGGCCTTTCTAGAGAATAGTTACCTAACTTTCTTATACCCAACCTTAAACACTCTTGATCCAAGAGCAATAAATGAAAACTCATTGTCTTAATAAAGTATACAGGACAAATTGAAGCGCTCTCAATTTTAAAGTATAACTCTCTTCTCAAGAGGATATGCAAGTTTAAGCATTAGAAACTCATTCTTTAAATTTTCTCTCTCACTTAAAGAAGATATACATGATGAAGTCTATGAACTAGGATAAGACTAATACGCAAGATTTAAAGAATAGAAAGTGATTCGCACAAAAAAGTTTCTTACGAATAAGGGTACCTTTTCCAAAAACCGCAGCTCACTATTTATAAGGGAAATTATGTCTTAATTAAGGAAATAATTTGAAAAATACCAAGTTACTCAAAATAAATCGAGGATCGTGAAATATCTAGCAAACGCCTGGTAGGGAGGTTTGAACCTGACAACTATGTTCGAACCTAGTGTACTGAGGTTCGAGCTTGGTAAATATAGGTTAAAACTTAATACAAACTTGTTAGTTTCAAACCTCTTAAGGCTAGGTTTGAACCTGTCCCTAATGAGTTTAACTAGTCAATTAGGTTTAAACTTGACCAAATCGATTTCATATTGTTACACATTTAAAGCTCCTTCCTTAAAAACATGCAATGATCATTTTCTTAATAACTCAATATTTGAACTAATTTTTTCTTTAATAAAAAAACTCGTATTGATAAAAAAACAAAATCTGAATCGATTCTTTCTTAAACCATAAATATCTTTTGAAGAGCATTACCCTTTGATTATTTCCTTAACCAAAAAATCTATTTTTAAAGCATATCATATATTCTTTCCTTAACTAGAAAAACTTCATTTTATGGGCGTACTAAATCTAACTCAGATTGATTACTCAACCAAGTTCAAAAAGACTTTTAAAGCGTGTAGATTAATTAATTAAGAGTCTTGCTCATCAATCACTAGATTAGGTTCTTAACAAGATACCTATTGAATGGAAGCCTCAATGCCTCTTGAAATCTTTCTCTTTAGTCATCCATAAGCTTGATTCTTCTTGCTACCATCAATCTTTTAGAGTTAACCTTTCTCTGAAGTTTTTAACTCTCTTGATATTTTGCTCATTCTAGGATGTTGGTTCATCAATTCTAGTAAGCACATGATGTATCTCGAGATGTCCACTACAAGCAGCTTGTTCATCACATGTTTGTTTTGATATTAGCTTATTTGTCACAGCTTGTTTGACACCTACACATCTCGATTAAGACCATCAAAACCTGACATCATCAAAACCTATTTCATAATAATATTCACAAGTCAAACCACCCAGATCAGGAAATTGCTCTTGAGTTACATGAAAGATAATTTGGGCAAGTTCCTGAAAGTTAGCTAAGTTTCAATTTCCTAGAAGGCTTTTAATATGCCTAAGGTAGACCCATCCTTAGAATGTACTCGTTTGGGCATCTTTTTAAGAGAATTTTGGTCCTAAGAGATAAGAGGCCATTAATGAGAAGGTCAAATAAATATTAGATGTAGGATTTATATGAGACGTATAATATACCATTTGGCTTACCAATATGATCATAGTGTAAGAAGAAAATAAAAAGTGAAGGATGTGCACATATTACATGGACTTGAATTAAGAATGTCCAAAAGATCTTTACCTAATATCTTTGATAGATTGATTGATAAATGGTGCATCAGAATATTGTTATTTGTCATTCATGGACACATATTTGAGATATAATCAAAGGCCTATGCGCCTATGCATCTACATGATGAAAAGACGGCTTTTATCACAAAGTGACTTATTACTATAAGTCATCTTGGATTGGAGAATAAAGGTCTGCCATTAATGCATGATGAATAAGATGTTAAAGGGACAACTTAGAAATATTGAAGTTTACAAAGATGATAAGATAGCCTAGACTCCAAAAGGAGAAGACCAATAATTACGTTAAAATAATAACTCCTTATGTAGGAATTGTAGTGACATTAGGTCAAATGACTACTCATATCTTTATTACATTGAGAACCATTTTCTCTCCTGGTGTATTATTATTCTTAATGTGTACATTCATAACAAAAAAAATTATCATTTACTGAGACACGAAATTTGGAATTTATAAGGAAATTTTTTGTTTATATAATTTTTAACTAACAAATAAACATAATATTAGTAAAGATATTTTGAGATTTTACTAACAATATAATATACTATACTGATTTAATGTAATATTAGTATATCTTAATTTTAATTAACAAAAATATTTATTAGTATAATTTATTAAATTGTTAATATAAATCTAAATGACTATACTAACACTTTATTTTTTTTGTTGGTTAAAGGTTATACCAACAAATGATTTCCTAACAACTTCCAAATTTTGTTTATTTTGAAAGTTGCATGAAAACCTTTATTGGTATAGCCTTTAACTAACAAAAAAAAAATATAGTGTTGGTAAAGATATTTTGAATTTTTAATAATAATAAAATATATTATACTAACATTTAATGTAATATTAGTATAGCCAATATTAACAAAACTATTTATTAGTATAATTCATTAAATTTTTATTATAAATCCAATGACTTATACTAACACTTTATTATTTATTAGTTAAAGGCTATATCAACAAAATCTTTCCTAAGAGTATCTTTATTAGTAAACAAATACTTAAACTTCAGAACTGATTCTTATTCTTAATTTCATGGAAGAACTATAAAGAGTGTTGATTTAGGATTCTTAACAAGCACTAGGTTCTAGAGACAACGTTGGTGCTTAAACACTTTATGTGGTCCAAAACCATTTTAACTTCTAAATAAAATGAAATTAAAATGAATATGAGATAACATAAAGGGTCCATTTTAGGGTTCTTATTAAGAATCTTGAGATAATATTAAGAGATACTTAAATTGTAAAAAATAGAAAAAAGTGATGTATAGATATGGGACCTATTAAAAAATATAATTAAAATACCTAAACATCTACAACTTAGATGTACCACTAAAGCTACTCTAACAACTTTCAAATTTTATTTATTGGTAAATGAAAATTCTTTTGTAGTGATTATTACACTAAGACTAATGTGTAAAGACTTGATATCATACATATTTATAATATGTGATATCAAATCATCAATTCACTCACTCTTAAAATATTCTCACTATCTACAAGTTTAACCAATTATTCCAAGAATATCAATAAATGCTAAGTAAAATATTTTTTTAAAAACTAGAGTGCCTTATTTAATTAAATAATCAAAATAATACAAAATATGTTCTAAACATATAGTGCATACTTTCAATATCTTAAATTTGAAATCCTACATTCTCATGTTTGGTATATTTTGAAGAAACCATTCCTAAGAAACTAAGGGGTTATGTGTCTTGAGAAAACTTTTCTTGTTTTTACTTTTAGTTTTCACTTTTAATTATAAAGTATTAACCACTTTATTTTTTGTTTCCAAAAGTTTATACATAAAACATCGAAAACAGAAAATAATATTACAGTTTTGTAACTAAAAGTGAGCACATAAAATAAAACTAAAATATTTTCTTAAACCAAACAACCACTAATTCTCTTAGGAAAGTTACTTTTACTATGTTTCCAACTAAATATTCCTATGTAAGGGGTGGGCATTTATGGGGCTATTTGAAATTGTTTTTGATTTTCTATTTCTATGAACTTGTTTTTAATCACAATATATGTAACTTTTGGGGAGTATTTGATATACAAGATACTTTTTCATTGGAAAATTATGGTGGCTATTTTGAATCTCATAAATGTATTTGGTTTACTTAAATGATTTTTGAAAATATCATTATAAATATAACTAATCTCAAATTTTGTTTGTAAAACTGTTTTTTTTAAACAGTTTTTGATTTTTAAAATAAATTAATTACTTTAATAACTTGTTTTCCATAAAAAAAACTAAAAACATCAAAGTTTTAATTTTCCATTAGTTGTTTCTAGAAACAAACTATTCTCGTAAAATAGTTATCTTGTAAAGTGTATTTCTAAAGTAGTTTTTAAAAATTAAAAATGATAAATCTATTTGAGAATATAAATTTTATAAACCTTGTTTTAAACTAAAAACAAAAATAGTTGCTCGATAATTTTATTTTGAAAACAAAATTTAAACATATAAATTGAAATATTTTTTATTAAGTAAATGTATAAATAAAAATTAATTTAGAATAAAATTTGTTAAATTTAATTGATTTGAGCCTCATACCAACCTAGATACCCTCTAGTCATACTGGCACATGTAGTGATGCATCTAGTATGACCCAATAGAGAATCAACTGAATAATCTAACATTAGTATCACTCATGCATAGTCGTTCCACTAAAAGCCTTGTAGTCGGACTCAGGATGATATGGTATTAAGCAGAGGCCAAGGAACATGTTGGGAGCATACCAGATAACCACCTGTAAGAAATATTCACACATGTGACATCTTTCTCCGCACTTTAAGGAAAAGTACTGACACAGGGTGAGTTGGGTAAGATCCTCACTTAACTCTTATAAATATCATTCATTTATCACACTTGAGGCAACATTTACCAACACTATCACATGAGCTTTGATATTAATTATTCGATAGTGACTTTAATTACAAAAAAAAAGGATCAACAAAGAGAAAAAATTGTCACTAAATTCGACATTTCCTTCACTATTAGGTTCGATGATAGAATCAGCGACGTGTATACTCCCGTCTCTAAAACTCACATCATTAAACTTATTAGCGATGTCATAATGTGTTCCATGGCAAATAGCCATGGACATTATTAGGGAAATCACTTAAGAGAGTTGTTATTGTTTGTTATGTTAGTTTCTATTATGTTATAGTTTGTTATGGTTGTTAATAGGCCTTGATATAATGTTATATAAGCTCTCTCTCGTTCTTGTGTATGTAACAAATCAGTAATAGTAATTCAGTTTCAAATTCCTTCTTCACTTAGTTTTCAAGTGCCCTTATTCTCTTTTCAATTCCTCTAATGCTCTACCTCAACATGGTATCAAAGAGCTTGTAAGATCCTTCATCTTAATAGCTTTCAAAACTGTGAATTTTTCCCCTCAAACTTTTTTATCCTCTATCTCGTTAAGATCCTCACAAAAGATAACTTCCTAACCTGGATGCATCATGCAGAAGCAACAATCAAGGGGTTTCACCTAAAGAATTATATTCTTGTAGAAGAATTTGTGCCAAAGAAGTATAACACAACTTAAGGTCAAGAAAAAGGTATCATCAACCCTGAATTTGAGAATTATGAACAACAAGATAATTTGTTAAAATCCTGGCTTCTTGAATCAATGGATCCCCAATTCAAGATAAGAGTTATAGGCTGCATGTGGTCCTATCAGATTTGGTAAGCTTTGAAAACATATTTTGCTTCTCAATCCAAAGCTCGTATAAAGTAGTTGAAAGTTCAACTAAGAAGTGTCAAGAAAACAGGTTCCATTAGTGATTACTTAGTGCAGATTAAACAGATTGTAGAGACTCTTGCAGTAATTGGCTCACCCTTTTCACAAGAAGATCATATAGATGCAATCTTTGATGGATTACCCTAAGAATATGATGGTTTTATAATGCACAAAGAAGTAAGATTGGAAGACCACAAATAGAGAGATCTCAATAATATCCAAGCAAACTTTGTTCAAACTCATGGAAAAAGAAGTGTATAAAACCAAAATCATGGAAGAGGATAAGGAAGGGGATCTTTCAGAAATAGAGGCACTTGTGGAAGGCAAAACTACTTGGCAAATTCTGGTAGAGCATCAAGAGTGTACTGCCAAGTCTGTGGCAAACCAGGTCACACAGCATATCACTGTTGGTTAAGGTTTGATGATCAACAACCAGAACCAAACATCACTAATAACTTTACCTCAATTAAAAATCAAGATCAAGACCTTCCTTCTACAACAATGATAATTACTCCTTCAAACTCACTACCTATGGATGATTCCTGGTATCCTGACACAGGAGCTACAAATCACCTTACTCGTCATCTGAACAATCTCATGTTATACATAAGCTCTGACCGAGTGCATGTTAGCAGTGGTAACACCCTTAGCATCTTACATACAGGGTCCTTTAACCTTACCTCTTTAAAATCAAATATGATATTTGCTCTAAATAATCTACTGCATGTCCCTCAAATATCTAAATATTTAATTAGTATTGCTCAATTTGTAAAACATAATCATTGTTATTTTGAATTTTTTCCTGATGTGTGCTTTGTGAAATGTCAAGACACCAAGAAGGTTCTTCTTCAAGGTAGTCTTAGTTAAGGATTGTATGTGTCTAAAAATATACAACTCACTCACCCTTATTCATCAAAACATGTATCTGTGTACCAAACAAAAATTTCAAATAATGATTTCAATATTTGGCATGCTAGGTTAGGTCATGCTTCTAACAAAATTGTTTCTCATGTTATGAGGCTATGTAATGTGCATGTTTCTTATTTAAATAATACAAAACCTATTTGTGGATCATGTTGTATTGGTAAATCTTATCAGCTTCCTTTCTTTGATTCTGACTCTACCTATACTGCACCTTTACAATTAGTGTACTCTAATATTTGAGGACCAACTCCTGCTCCCTCCAAGGAAGGTTATAGATATTATATAGTGTTTCTTGATGCTTACTCTAAGTTTACATGGTTGTACTTTTTACAAAGCAGATCAAAAGCTCTAATAATTTTCATTCAGTTTAAAAAAATGGTTAAACTCTAATTTAACACTAAAATCAAAGTCTTACAAACAGATGTTGGCAAGGAGTATATGTTTTTTTCTAAGCACTTATCAAATTAGGGCATTCTACATAGATTCATTTCTCCCTATACACATGAGCAGAATGGAGCTATAGAAAGAAAACACAGGCATGTCACTGAAATTGGACTTACTATGCTTATTGAATCAAAACTTCCTTTTAACTACTGGCCTTTAGCATTTGCAGCAGTTATGTTTGTCATAAAAAGACTTCCATGACCTGTCATCTAATTCAATCTCCCTTTGAAATGTTGATCCACAGGTTACCAGACTACACCACTTTTAACCTTTTGGATGTTTGTTTTATCCTTATCTAAGACCATATAATAGACACAACATTGATCCAAAATCTCGGCCTTGCATTTTGATAGGCTACTCCACTCAACACAAAGGATACAAATGCTTATCTTCCTCTGGCAAAATCTATATTGCTAGGTACATCATTTTATTATGAATATGTCTTTCCTCTCCATGTTGATCCAAATTTTATGTAAAAATCTCCTCCTTTAATCCTCATCCCACCACTACACCTATCATTCCTACCATACCTCAAATGTTACCTCACACTTCTCCCTTGCCTATCAATGATACTCCCCTACAGCATCCCTCTCAACCTGATCCACCAACTACCTCTGCTTCAAACCTGACTACCAACAATGGTCATGTTACTCCTTTGCCTTAACTAACTAATAATCATCCTATGATCACTCGAGCCAAAGATGGAATACTCACTAAAAGCTTTTCTTACTATCCTTGAACCAACTTTAATTGATGAGGCTCTTTCTAATTCTATCTGGAAATTTTCCATGCTTGAAGAATACTAGCTTCTACTTAAGAATAACATATGGGAATTTGTCCCTTTACCCCATCACAGAAAGGCTATAGGCTGCAAATGGATTTATAAGAACAAGTATAACCCTGATGGCACTATTCTCAAGCATAAATCAAGGTTAGTTACTAGAGGCTTCACTCAACAAGAAAGTATAGACTACTCACAAACCTTCAGTCCTGTCATCGAATCTGTGACAATTCGGGTTATGCTAGCTACTGCTATATCAAAAGGCTGGGAAATTCACCAAATAGACATTGATAATGCCTTCTTAAATAGAGACCTTAAAGAAGACATATACATGCTTCAACCACCTGGATTTCACCAAGAATCTCAGTCCACTGTATGCAAATTGACTGAAGCTATCTATAGCTTGAAGCAATCTCCCCGAGCTTGTTTTCATAAACTTGCCCAGGTCTTCACTTCCCTTGGATTTCATCCCACAAAAAGTGACAATTCACTATTTGTTTTTCACTCTTCTAACCTAACTATATATATCTTAGTCTATGTTAATGATATATTAATTACAAGCAAATACAATCAATCTTATTAGCAAACTGAAAACCTTTTTCCCTTATAAGGACCTTGGCCTATTGCATCATTTTCTTGGGATACAGGCTTCTGCTGACTCTTTAGGCAATTATCATCTTTCTCAAACCAAATACATCTCTGATCTACTCATTAAACTTGGGATACAAGATATTAAACCTGTCAAAACCCTCATGGCTCTTGCACCAAAATTAATTTATGATGGAACTGAATCTACTTCAAATCCTACTTTGTACAGGTCAATCATAGGAGCTCTGTAATATGCTACTCTAACTCGGCCTGACATAGCTTTCACTGTCAATAAATTATGTCAATTCATGCATAATCCTCTGGAACTTCATTGGAAAGTTACAAAGAGACTATTGAGATATTTACAGGGAACAATTCGCTATGGTCCCTCCTTCTATAGGTCTTTCTCCACTATTATCATAACTTATTATGATAGTGACTGGGCATGTGATATGAAATCAACTTTTAGCTTTTGTGTGTTTATTGGCGGCAACATTGCCTCATGGATGGCTACAAAGCAAGCAATAGTTAGTATCCAACAATGGAGCTGAATTTCAAAGCCTAGCATCTATCATTACAGAAATCACCTACATTCAATCCTTCCTAACTGAAATGCATCTTTCTTCTAGCAAACCTCCTCTCATATGGTGTGACAACCAAAGAGTTGTTCTTCTATCAGCAAATCCAGTGCTCCACTCTAAAACAAAACACTTTGAACTTAATTTATGGTTTGTTTGGGAAACAGTTGCTCAAGGTCAAATATAGGTCAAGCACATTGCTTCTAGACTCCAGATTGCCGACTTGCTCACAAAATCTCCTAGTTCTGCTATATTTTTGGAGCTTTGAAGCAAGCTTAATGTTATATGTAAACCATCCACATTAAGCTTGAGGGGGGATATTAGAGAAATCACTTAACAGAGAAATTATTGTTTGTTATGTTAGTTTCTATTCTATTAGTTTGTTATGGTTGTTTCTGGGCCTTGGTATGATGTTATATAAGCTCTCTCTCTCTCATTCTTGTGTATGTAACAAATTAGTAATAATAATTCAGTTTTAGATTCCTTCTTCACTTAGTTTTCAAGTGCCCTCATTCTCTTTGCAATTCCTCTGATGCTTTGCCTCAACAAACATAATTTATAGCCAGAATCTTCTTCTATCGCTAGCTGCATCCTCCGTGGGTCATTGTTGAAAAGTTTACGAGTATAGCAATGAATTATAGACCCGTGATGGAGGTCGTCATTAAATACAACCCATTGATAATACTGATTTCCCAAAACTCATCACTAAAATTGTCGATATTGTTTTAAGTTAGTGATGACTATAGTATCTTGTTGCTATATTTATAGTTGACATTGTCGTCTCTAAGATCGTCGCTACGTCAATAGCAAAATCTAGCCTAATTTTAGGTTCCTCACTTAAGTCTTCATTGGGGTCATCACTAAGTTAATAGGTTAATGATGACTCTAACGACCCATTACAAAATCTAATCTCGTCGCTTAGGCCATCACTATTGTTGTAAATTAGTGACAACTATCGTATCTCGTCATTAATTTTATGGTTTTCTTTGTCATTTCATGAAATTCCATTGATTAATCGTTAACTATGAATTATAATTTAGAAAATTAAATTAACAACAAATTATTGATTAAAAATAATAGTTATAACGTGATATGCTAATCATTTTAACACTTAAATAACTAAAAAATCGAAGTGCTATCTAATATAAAAATAAATGAATACACAATGTTATAAAAAAAGAGTGAACAAAAATGAAATACAAAATTGATTAAGTGGGAGGGAGAGGGGGAGGTGGCTGCTAGTTAGAGGAAGGGGTTGTTGCGACGTAGATAGACCAAAGCGAGCCATCAAATGTAGAAACATGTTGTTATAGAGTCTCTGGGGTTTGCCGCTAATTGTCCTGCATCCTCTGCTCTATACTAGTCTATGCCTCCTAGAGAGCTACTACATGGGTAGTTTTCTTTGCAAGCTCCTTCTTTAAGTCCTTAATGACTTGAACATAATCTTGCGGGGTAGTCGACGAGAACTAACGCTTGACAAAGAACTCAAACTCCTTGGCGAGTTCTCTGAGGCCAAACACATGTCCTTTCTTGTTCCTGCCTTTGACAACCTCTAGGTAAAGATTATTGTCTCCAATAAAAGAAAAGGTCGGTGTCTCCCTATCCAACTCACCCTATATTTAGGAGGCGAGCTCTGCCACCTTCTTGGCTTGATTTACCTGATAGGCCTCCAGCAAAAGAACAAAAAGAAAAAACAAATAGCAGAAACCAAAGTTAACAAAATAAAACTTACATAAATTTCGACACAATTTCCCTTCAAAATAGGAGAAACCAAAATTTATATAAATTCATGCAAAACATTCAGAAACTTTTCTAATATAATTTTTAAGATAATTTTCCTAAGTTACCAGTCTAGTTCCTAAGCACTATTTCCAATCGACATTCAACTATAATAATTAAGTTATTACTACAATCTCCCATGCCTCATCATTCACCCAGACACCAGCCTTATTCTTCTTTATCCTATCCATCAAATCAAAAGTCGTTAGAGGACGATGCAACTAATGAGCCTGCAACAAAAGAAGGATAATTCATAAGTAATAGTTAACAGTTAATTAATTATTAATTATGGCAATAATTAATGTACACAATATTTACCAATCATCTTCTATGCTCAACCACAAAGACAAAAGCCCCTTGTAGATAAACATCAAGTGCTCAGTTTTCCTTGTTCCTCTTACTTACCTCCTTGAGCTTGTTCTCATTCCACTTGGTGCATATCCCCTCCGAGTGTGTGTCATCAATCCAATCAAGCTTCGTCATGGTTTGTCGGTATTTATATAAAATATGTTGGATCAGCTTAGAGGATTTGATCTTAAACATCTTCTTCACCTTATCGTTCCTTTTCAGTGCCCACCATATTTTTTTGTAACATATAAAAACATTATTGAATTAATACCAAAATTAAAATGAATTAATTAATTAAATGTATGATAATATATACAATTTGTGTGACTTACCGAAAATGTCTCAAACTATCTGGCTAAGGCATTAGGATGTGCATCCGTGAAGGATATATATGAGGACCGTTCCACTTGCCCTTTAGGATCCAAGTGATGGCTTTAGAGACGTCATCACAATCAATGAAACTACCACAACAATTAGTATTTAAGTAACAAAGCAACAAATAGTAAATTAGTGACAATGAATAGAAGTAAACTAACTTACTCATTTCTGTTCTCTAAGGGAGAACTAAACGGAAGCGTCTCAGCTACAAATGTAGAACTTGGCTGGGTGGCCTTTGCCTGTTTTAACTGAATAGGAGGTTGCTCTGCGACTGACTCATCAATGGGTAATTGAGCCCTTACAAGGATAGTCATGGGAGTCTGCTGTGAAGCAAAAGCCACCAGTGTGTGCAACACATCACCAACATACATCATTTATATGTTATCAACGTATAACACCAGTACTAATAAGCTCTGGTTTTCACTAACAAACAATAATACATATGCATATATTATATGTGATCATCACATAACCAGTCCCTAATTCCACTAACAAACAACAAAAACAATTATCTAAACATATTATACACAACAAACAATAATTTCAGGGACCTCTCAATAGTTAGAGTGCACATTAGTAAAGAGGGTGGGAAAGATGTAGACATGTCCATGAAACACCACACAAACAAACCTACAACCATCTACCAACCAGAGATAAAATAAAAACAATGAATGTGTTTACGGGGAATGTATGTGTCTATATATTTTGTATGTTTGACTAACATAATTCATGACTCTACTAAATAAAATTAACCAAGCAATAATGATTCATTATTTACATCATAAAGGGGCCTGGATTACTTGCTAGTATTTTTTATGATTTAGATTTTACATTACCACTGCTCACATTACTTTATTCTAGTGTGAAATAACATATGAATCATATTTAATTTAATGAGGACAAAAAGGACAACATTGAAGAATATAAAACTTATGTTAATCATTTTACTATAAAATTTTATTTTAAATTTTAATGTGAGAAATCTAAAATCTTTTTTTTTGTTGCTTCACTGAAACTCATCAATAAACGATGAATGTTTAGTTTAAGTACAAAGCTTTATAGCTTTAAAATTTGTGAGGTGGAGTATCTTAATTAATCAACCATTTCATATAGATTTTTTGTATATTCTTTGAGGTGGAGGATCTTAATTAAGCAAAAGTAGACATGATATTACACGCCTAATGTCACCATATGAGTGTGTTAATTAGAGACAATCTCAAAATCAATTAAAAAAAGTTCTCTACATTACTTTGATTATTTAATAATCATTGTCTTATTATATAAGTACATAAAAAATTAGGAAAGTCGATATCATAAATAAAAAAAGCTCTCTACTGCCTAACCCTATTTTGAATCTTCACAAATAGAATTTTCTCAATAGTTTTCTCCTCATGTCTGATGATAGAACTTCAAAACAATTTTCCAAAGATATATACTTATGCTCTCATATGAAACCCTAAACATAAAGGCATCCAATAACATACCAAAATTACAATACATAACTGATCTTGGAGAAAGGAACCAACTGAACACCACGTAATTCTTGGAGAAATTATTTGGTGATTAAAGCAACTTTACACATCTTATTGTTGTTAGTAGAATAGTTACATTTACGTGAATTACACGTAGAATATTTCTTTTAAAATAAATAAGCACTGCAAGTAGGGTTTCATGTCTCTAATAATAATTAATTCAAAGTTATTTAAAAAATTGAGCTTGTTGATAAATATCTTCCCATTCTTATTTGGTTGTTTAGAGAAAACATGAATTACAACAAACTATGTCTAAAATAATAAAGAGAAGAAAAACAAGAAAGGGTAAGGCTACAAACACGAACATTAATAGTTGTTGGTCTTACATACCACATACAATAACAACAGAATAGAGTCAACTACCAACTAAGAAGGCATCAAACAAAGGAAGTGGTATAACTAATAACTAGTAAGGTTTAATCTTGATTAATATTTTCAATAGAGAATGGTTTACAGTTGAAAACTTCGATGGAATTTTCATTGTGGGGTACAATGAATAAGAAGTTTGTAAAGGAATTGGTTCAGGCGGGAGTGAAATGAGAAAAAGTAAAGAGAATGAAATTGGAAGAGAATGAAGGAGCCATTGTCTTGTTGGGTTGGTGTGACAGTGCCTTCCATAAAGGAATTTCCCTTAAAGATAGCGACGACTTTGTTAGTAGTGGCAGCTAGGGCTATGGAGTAAGAAGGGAGTGAGAAGATATGAGGTTGGAAAGAGAGAAGAGTGTGGGCACCCTTGGCAGCCAATGTTGCTTGCATTGGGATACTCATTATTATTAACCAATCAGATGGAAGAATAGAGTGGTCGTTGGTCGTCGTCTTTGAGGGACAGTGAGAGAGTCAAAGAGTCTGAGAGTGAGAGTACCTTGCCGTTACCAGAGCCCCACATTGCCGTCACCTGAGTCCCTCGCCAGACAATAAGAGAGTGAGAGACTAAGAGAATAAAAGGATGAAAGGGTTTGAGAACGAAGGAAAGTGAAATACTATTTTCAAGTATTACAGTTACAAACGGGTTTTGAGACTCCTAAGTAGGTTGAAAAATTTTAATTATGTGTAAAATAATTACTACCTCTGGTTTTAAATATAAGCAAATTTTAGTGGAATTTTTTGGTCTCTTAATATAAGCAAAATTAGATTTTCCTAATGTCATTAAATGATTGTTTACCAAATATGTCCTAATCATATATATTTCCAAGGCCACTAATTCTTTATATAATAAATGATACTAAGGGCATTTTAGAAAATTAAATTAAATATGTGGTAATATTAATGTAAATAACTACCTCCAACTACTATTATTAATATGTGTGAAGTTAGTTATATTTGCTTATATTTAGAACCGAAGGTAGTACTATTTTTAAAAATCAATTTAAATATATCAAACACATTGATGAGATTCAAAACAGTCATTTTATTTTATGTCCCCAATGAAAAAACATCTTGTATATTAAATACTCCCTAAAAGCCACATCAACTATAATTTTTAATTGGTTTGTAATGGAAATGATACACGCAGATTTTTCATAAATTCGAAACAAACCAAATCCAACATGATCGAAGACGGTGATCGAGTTTCAATCATTTCATTTTTTAAATACAATGCTCTCGAAATAGGAATAAAAAAACTACAAATTTAATTTAAGATTGTATAAACTCGTAAAACATGAATACATATCAAATCATTCTTAATGCACCCTCTCAACAATATGAAAACTGAAAGTAAAGAATACTAAAAATCTATTGAAAATAATTAAAATATTATATATGATTTGATATAAGTATCATCGAATTTATGAAATTTGAACGTAATACTCAACAACATAACCAAACGAATTTTACTTGTTTGGTTCAGCTACCACCTGAACAAGTAAAAAAATCCAATTCAATTTAATTGACGTTAACTAGGATTATTAGATTGAATATGTATATCCAATTCAATAAATAAACAGTCCAATGCATTAAAATAAACTCTTAAAATATTAGATACTTATAATTTTTTAGAGAAAAATGAGAATTCACCCAATTAATATCTCTCTAAAATAATTTCTCAGTTCATTTTATATTTGTATTTTTATTCATCTACAATTTTGTACCTATTAACTTTAGAGAACTAATGGTAAAGGTTTGAATAGTTACCTAATGATATGACAAGGGAGTTCGATAAAAAAGTGGTTTAGTGGTGTTTAGTGATCACAAAAGCTTGAAATGTTTGTTTGATAAAAAAAAGTTAAATTTGAGACAGAAGAGATGGGTTGAGCGTCTGAAAGACTATGATTTTGATCTAAGATACCATCCTGGCAAGGCAAATATGGTTGTCGATGCATTGAGCAAGAAAATTTTGCATGTATAGCTTGACTATTGGCAAAAGAGCATGAGTTGCTAGAGAATTTTCGAGACATGAACTTGGGGGTTTCTATGAAGGCCCTAGGTCAAATAGTTGTTGGCATGTTGAAAATCTCTAATAACTTCTTGAATTCCTTGGCTGTAGCCCAAGAGTATAATGAACAGTTGTTGAGACTACTTGATGCCCAAGTTAGGGGCAAGTAGTTAAATTTGAAAAAGAGACGTGATGGCATTTGGCGATTTAAGGACCGTGTGGTTGTACCTACTGAAGGTGATTTCTAGCAATTGATATTATCTAAGGCGCATGAAATTTTATTGAGTATCCTGGCATCACAAAGATGTATCATGATTTGAAGAAAGAGTTCTGGTGGCCAGGTATCAAGAAAGTAATTGCGGAATATGTTGCTTATGTGATATGCTAAAAAAAGTAAAGTTGAGCATCAGAAACCTCCTGGAGTGCTTCAACCACCTGAGATTCCAATATGGAAGTGAGAAAGGATAGTGATGGACTTTGTGTCTTGGTTGCCTCGAACCCAATTTGGTTGTGATACGATATGAGTCATTGTTGACAGATTGACTAAGAGTGCATATTTTCTGGCCATGAGTATGAAATAGTCGCTTGAGAAACTGGCTAGATTGTATATAGTAGAGATAATGAGACTTCATGGTGTGCCTTTGAACATTATTTCTGACTATGATCCCTGTTTCACTTCTAGATTCTGGGGAAACTTGCACCAAGAGTTGGGATCTAAGTTGAGCCTGAGTGATCAGCCTATCATCCACAAACTGATGATTAATCAAAATGCACTATTTAGAGCTTGGAGGATGTGCTTCATGCTTGTGTGTTAAAGCAATGTGGCTCTTGGGAGTGATATTTGTTGTTGATTGAATTTGCTTATAACAACAGTTACCATAGTAGCATTGGCATGGTGCCTTATAAGGCTTTGTATGGTAGCAGGTGTCATACACCTTTATGTTAGAATGAAAATGATGATGCTTTGCACCTAGGACCTAAAATGATCCAAGAGATGAATGATCAGGTTACCATGATTCGAGAAAAGACGAGGATTGCATAAGGCGGACAAAAAACCTATTATGACAACCGGCAACAGCCGCTTGAGTTTCGAGTCAAAAATTGAGTGTTCTTGATAGTTTTACCCATTAAGGGTATGGGTAATGTGCTAAAGGGTCGAAAGTTAGATCCTAAATACATTGGGAATTACAAAATTCTTAAAGGGATTAGAACTGTGGTGTATAGACTAGACCTTCCACAGTCATTGGCCAACCTGTAAGGGAATCCCATCAGGGTCAAGCAGCGGAAACACAAAGGATTCCTAAAAAGAGGATTGCAAATACAAATGTCTCAAGGCATTATGAAAAATTAATTTTTTTGATTTGGGGTTTACCTCTTGTAGACACAAAACGAGTTCCTCGATCGAAGCAATTGTAGCTTCGCCCTTAGGAGTCCACACGAGCACTCCCACCAGAAAAACAAAGTTCCAAATGCTAGTATGGAAATTTAATTATAATCTAATTTCTAAGCAGCAGCCTATGAGCATCTCATGCTCTATATATAGGCTTAGGTCTTAACCTGAGCTCTCATTAAACATTGGGCTCCTGACTCATTCTAAATGAGTTAGGCCGAAATAGTTTTATTTTTAGTCCAACTAAAATAAAACTATCCTCTGGTGGGCTTACTCTATGTGTGTGACCCTATAGGTAAAATATTCGGTTATATTAATAATAAACTATTTTATTATTAATATAAAATAAATTCGGTATCTAGCAATACATCATTATGTCCGAATATTATTTATCATCGATATGACCTATAAGTGATAATTATTTTATATATTTATTCCTTTTGTCACGATATCTAATTGGGCCCAAGGCATGGTTGTTGTCATCCTTGTATGGCCCAATTCATTTTACTTGATACCAAAGTAGACTTTACAGAATAAATATCTAATATTTATTCGTCCTAGCATGACCATGCATTTCGTTAGTCTCACTCCATCAAGTGGCCCATAGATATCACTCATGTCACATAGGAGAGACAAATTCCATCTACATCACTCACATCCCTCTGCATAATTTGTCTATTGCCTAATCACAATCTTTATGGTCATCTTATTACAGATAACGTTTGATTGTATTAAAACAACAAACTCCTTATATAGGAATCATAGTGACTTCAGGTCGAAGGATTATATACCATTATCACATTGAGAACCGTTTATGACACTCATGTAACGATCCATGCAACGTTCTCATGGTGGGTCTGTCCAGTACAACATTACTTTTAATGTGTACCCGTGTAAAGACTTGATATCATATATCCATGATTTGTGAGATCAAATCAACAGTACATTCACACACTAATCTTAATGTATTTACATGTCCCCATGTAAATACTTGATTAGGGACGTTTTAGGAATAATTCTTATATGACCTATTGTTCCAGGATAAATAGCATTAAAATTAGTTTTAAAACTGAAAATACTAATTTTATTGATAAGTTAAAATTGATACATTAATAGCTCATAGTGCATACGCCAACATAACATTCATGATATGTTCTATGTATCTCAGCTGAGAACTTACATTCCATGTGATACTATGATAATTCTCGAAGATTCTATTGAGCTGAAAGAAAACTCAACTGTTCAAGCGATTCCTATTCGTATTGAGGCGTATTATGACTAAGTATCTGTGGAGTAAAGAGGTACCACAGGTGAAAGCTCTGTGGCAGAACTTCAATGAACATCCTGCACTTGGGAGTTGGAATCAGAAATAAGGAGGCAGTACCCTAAACTATTCTACAAGGTACGTTGATTTCGGGGACGAAATCCTTTTAAGGGGGTGTATGTAACATCCCAATTTTTTTAATTAAATACTATGGTGTTAAATAAATTAATTGAGTGACAATTTAAATTAAATTGTAGGTCATTAGTAAATTAAGAAATTCAATTTGATTAAATTGGTAGATTAAAATTTTGAATTGAGTTAATTAAATGAGATGGTAAAAAAGGAGAGTTATAAAGGGGTAAAAGATAAATTTAATTACCTTTGCTTAAATAAAGAGAAAAGAAAAGAGCAACTGTAAAATGACATATGTGCCTCTAGGATCAAATAAAAGGAAATTCCATCTTCTCCCTCCTCTCACGTGTGAAGCATTCAGAGCTTCTTCCTCTCTTGCATGGTTGTACATTGCATGGCTCAGCTAAAATCATTGTTGAATTTTAAAATTAAGGGTAGCATTATGATCGTTGAGGTGAGCCGAGTCATATGGTAGTTTCAATTTTCATTTTCCATGCTTCTTTCTTTAGACCAAAAATGGTGTTGAGCATGAGGGTTCCAGTTTTCCATGAATTTTTGGCATGCGGAGCTTGGGAATGAAGTTTTACACAATGGGAGTTGGAAAATGACTAACGGTTTTTGTTCGATACCTGTAGGTAACGAATCAAGCTTCGGGAAGCCATTGAGTGAAAGGGGACTTTGAACCAGAGCTGAAAGTTGTCAAGGTAAGCTTCAAAGGTTTTAGAAATAAGTTTAGAGTTATTTCGTATGATGGGTGTTAGTTTTGGGTACACAGATCCAAACTTTGGGGTAGACCCAAACTTACGTATATGGTTTCCTAATAGGAACACTAATTAGATTTGTGATCTTGTTGAATTATAGTTATTGGGCATAACCGGCACTAAGAGCAACTAGCAAAAGCTTTGAATTGAGGTAAGGGGGTGTCTAGGGTATTAATTAGTTAGAATTTAGGTATCAACTCCAATTGAAATTTGAAAAAGGAAATAATACGACTGATGAATATGGGAATGAGTTTCCAATTGATGAAATGATGAGAATGATGATTTTAAAAGTCTATGACTTACGATAGTTATTACGTGGTGCATGAGATTAAGTCTGTGTGATAATTTATGATTGTTATATTGGTCATGTTTTATAGTTGTGTGAAATTTGATTGAGAATACGTGTTAATACATGGGCTGAGTCTATGTGGCCGCCCTGTTGTTTAACATTGATGCTTTAATGGTTGTTTGATAATATAAGATTATATGATTGGGTCAGGTCTATATAGCCGCCCCTTTTATTTAAGATGAGGCCTTTATGCTAATTATCAAAGAGAAATAGAATCTAAAATGAATATATGTGACTGTGTGGTTGGAATGGTTGAACAGTATATTCTGCCCCTCGTTTTTGGTTCCTGTGGTCAAGTAGGATCCAATTGAGCTACCTAGTGGTCAAGCAGGACCCACAAGTTGAGGTGGAGAACCAAGTAGGGCTCGGTGAACCAAGTCAAGTTCACGGGGTATCAAGTAGGACCCCCAGCTAGAGACCGATCCTTTTAGTATCTGGATACTAGTGAGTCTAATATACTTTGAATGAGAGCTAGTCATGCTTTGCATTATTTGAATTTATTGTTGTATGATGTAAGTGATTATTATTGATTAATGATGTATTTGGAATAAAATGAAACTGTATTGGTACGCATGAGATTATGGATAGCCTAGGTGGCTTGTAGTGATTTTTATGTGGATATATAAGGTTATGTTAAACCTTTTTCACTTATATATTAAGTTCTATATTAATTAATGATTTCCAACACTCACCCTTACTATTGTCAATTTTTAATAATCAATGACAGAGAGATCAAAGATACTCGGGAGGGAAGTGTCAAGTGAGAAGCTAATACCAAGGAAGGGAGTAAATTTATGTGATTGTAATGATGATTCTTGATGAATTTTGCATTTCCAGTATGTGTGCTTGAATACTTTATTTAATCATATTGTGAGGATAAATGTTTAAGTACTTAAGTATGATGAATTGAGTGTGTTGAACTAAGTTGTGAAGTATGATGTGTACCTATGTGTTTAGGTGTGTATTTGATATTGGTGTACGTTGTAAGGGTGTGCATGCTATGTATTTAAGTCTGCGTAGTGAATGATATTGAGCCATAATGTGGTTAGTTTGATAATTGTGATAGAATTAATAAATTGATGATAATTGAATTCATAATATATGAGTTGTTGGGAGAAGAATAACATTAAGATAGATATACTAAAAACTGCAATGGAAATTATGTGGACAAACTATAGCTGATAGAAATCTATCAATTCTGTTAAGTCTACTGAGTATGTTGTTGTTTTGTAGTTCAAGCCTGTTGTATTTATAACCATAAGTCTGTTGCAGCTGATATATATATATATATATATATATATATATATATATATATATTATATGTGTGTGTGTATTAAATCCGTTGTGATTACTGATGATTGAGTTTATCTCACCACGAGTATGTTACAGCTGCTTATATATATTTTAAGTTTATTGTGATTACTTATGGTTGAGTCTGTCTCACCATGAGTAGATTATAGCTATTTATAAATATTAAGTCTGTTATGATTACTTATGGTTGAGTTTGTTGTTACTCTGCACATGAGTTTGTTGTTTTTATCATTGTAGGTATGTTGCACCTATACATGAATATATATATATATATATATATATATATATATATATATATATATTAAGTCTAATGTTAGCATTTTTGTTGAGTTTGTTGCCACTCTACACATGAGTTTATTGTTTGTCATTGTAGGTCTGTTGTACCTATATATGAATGTATATATTGAATCTGATATGAGTATTCCTTTTGAGTCTATTGTCACTCTACACATGAGATGTTATTCTGTCATTGTAGGTTTGTTGCACCTATATATGAATACACACATTAAATCAGTTGTGAGCAATTCTGTTGAGTCTGTTACAACTTTGCATAGGAGTTTGTTGTTTTATCCTTATAAGTTTGTTGTAATTATTTATATCCAAAGTCTGTTGTTGTGGCAGCTTTTAGCTTGAATCTGCAAACTCTATAGCTAAGTCTGTCGTGACTTTTATGTCTTGAGTCTGCTGGCTCTACAATTTACGGGTCATAAATCTACCATTTTTGTTGTTGATTTGAGTCTATTGTTCGTGACTCTGAGTCTGCTGCTACTATTTCTACTTTCGAGTCTGTCCCTACTTCCTAGAGTCTGCTACTGCTCTGTGCTGTTATTTTTTCCAAGCACATAGCTACATCTAAATTTCCAAGTTTGTTGAGGTTTTTATTTTATTTAAGGGTTTGGTATCATCCTATTTGACTCAAGTTTGTTGGTGTTTGTTTTTCCTCTAAGTCTGTAGGGCTATAATTAATTAAATATAACAAACAAAAAAATATATAAATTAAATAATATCAACTTTGAAAATAAATAAAATAAGGATCATTGAGTTACTCTTTGTTGGAGAAATTTAGAAGGGGTGGTGAAGGAAAACATCTAGGTCTAGTGTGCACGTAAGTTTATACCTCGTTTTCTTCTCACACTCTTCCAATAAAGTCGTTCCTCGCTAGCCACCTTCTCCCTTTTCCAACCACCATTAATCAAAAACGTTAAAATTTAAACATCCAGATCTTACAAGTGGTGGTGGAGGAAAATAGAAGAAGGCATGTATGTAGTGGTAGAGGGAAACATCGGCAAGGGTGATGAAGACGTCGATGTGGTGGTAGAGGGAAACAGTGGCAGGGTTACAAAGAGGTTGTTGCATTAGTCAAGGGAAACAACGACAAGGTGATGAAGAAGCTGGCGTCGACCATAAATTAACCTATAGCTTAATCATCTTTGTAAAAATCTTCTATATGTTGTATTTATAATTTAAATTGGTCATGACACTAGTGCAAAAATTGGATATAACAACGGGATATATTCACGGGTTGAAGTGGATCAGTGATAAAAACATGCGTGGTGGCATTTTTGAAATTATAAGGTGAACGATATAATTAGAGAAAACTATATATCCACGGTTAACATCATAACCGTGATCGTACCCTCAATATATATTCACGGTTGAGGAGTAAACCGTGGATATATAGTACCTGAAATATATATCCACGGTTGTGTGCACAACCGTGACTATATATTGATGGGTATGATCAGGGTTGTGATGTTAACCGTGGATATATATTGATGTCTATAATCACGGTTGTATTTCCAACCGTGGATATATAGTTCAGGTTTTAGGTGTTTAATCACTAGGTACTGTATGTCCACGGTTGTTTCTATAACTGTGATTATAGATTTAATATTTATCCACGGTTGGGGTCATAACCGTGGTGATATAGTTAACATTTCTCCATGGGTTTTTGTTGAACCGTGAATATATGTGTAATATATTCTCAGTTTCAATGGTAACCGTGAATATATATATTTTTAGAAACTTCAAAAGTCACGCCTGATAGCTTTTTGCTTCTTCTCATTCTTTCGCGTTGGTCTTTCTTTGTTTCATCCACCTTTCTTTGCCCTGTTGCTCTCGTATTTGCGCAAGTTCTCTGCCTCGTTTTGTCCTCTTCTTTCATCGTCCTTGTCAGGTAAGTCATCCCTGTTTTTTACTTTTTCATTTTCTCCTTCTTCGTTCGAGTTGTTTCTCATCTTCTCCATTTATCCTAGTGTGCTCGTTGCTGTTGTCGCCTTCTTCTTGCTCGTTGCTTATCCTATTGTGCTTATTGCATTGTCCTGTAAGTCGTCCCTGTTTTACTTGTCACTGTTTGTGTTGGTCCCTGTTTGAGTTAAATCTGTTTTAGGTTATGTTGATGCGTTATATGTGTTTTGTTTTGTGTTGAAAGGGGTTTCTGTCTCTATTTTACTGGTTCTGTGTATAATGTGCCTGTTTTGTTGGTTCTATGTATATTAGCATTTTGTTTTTAGTTATTATAGATGGTAGTTCATAAAATGTTATCTGAAACTAATTGATTGTTATGTATCTTGTGTATATGTATCTTGTGCATTTGATTTAACATATACTATATAATAAAACTTGGAATCTGCTAATTAATTTATATCCCATGGCTGTTTCTTTTTGGTGAGTATACCATGCTCTGTTTAAAGGCAAGGCTCACATTCACAGAATGGCCAAAAATTATCTACTTTACTAATAGGATACTTAGTGTGAATTTATTAATAAAAATTATAATTATTTTGAATGAAGTTTTAACTCTTTTTAGAAAATTTCCCTTAAGCGGATCGGGTTAACAAAGCGGATTGGGATGGGATGATAAAGTTTTTTTTTGTTCTCTGATTTTTTGATTTGGTGATTGGTGAAAGTGAAGAAGATGAAGATGTTCAATCCGTGTCCAAAGAAAAAGAAGACCTCTGATGTTGATTTGTATGGTTTTTTAAACAAGGTCTAGCAGATTATTAAATCAATTTTTCCTTATTCTTTCCATGCCCAGAATGGAGCTGCTGCTGGAAAATGGGGTCTGGGCTCTTAATTTTTTATTTTATCTTTCTAAAAAGCATGAATAATAAAAAAAGGGAATGGTGTCTACAATAATCCATAATACATAATCCATAATCCATAATCCAACATCCAACACCATACATAAGCTGTAATCTATAAAATAAAAGTTCAAACTTCAAAATTCTCATAATCCATAATCCATCATCCAACACCATAGTTCTACTTGAAAATAATAGAATTTAAAAACATCATACTAATTACTAAATAAAAGTGTAAAGTTTAAAAGTCTTATAAACCAACATCATAATCCATAATTCATACTCCAACACCATACTTCTACTTCAAAATAACACAAATTAAAAACATCATACTAATTTAGGAAAAAAGTTAACTAAATTTTTATCCATTTTATTTTTGTTGTTGTTGGTTGCTCTTATATGTTATTTCTATTGATGTTGTTGTGCATGAGAGAACCGTAGTTCCCCGTTTGAGATTCAACACAAATGGTCATTAAATTAATTAATTTCATCATTTGTGTTGAATCTTGAATTGTCCATTTGGACAGTTTGGGATGAACAATTATTTTTTATACGTCATTATTAGTATGTACAAGTTAGGAGTTATTTTAAAATTTGATAAACTTTCAGTAACTTGTATTTTGTGTTGTTCTCTGGGTGCATATTTGGTTGTGGTTGAATTTGATTTAACCACTCTCATTTTGTGTACTTAGAGACCAATACGAAATGTGTAACATCCCTGTTTTTAGAAACAGTTTTACCCTTGTAATTTTTGAATTATGGAAGGTTTGTAAGTAAGAATAAGTCAATATATACCCTGTTGATGGTCTGTGGTATCTCAGAAATGTTGTTTTTGTGCATAATAATGGAAATTATATAGACCATTAGTGAAATTATGTAAATTCCGAGTGAAAAGGCTCTGTTCCGAGTAACAGAGAGGAATTCCGAGTGAATAATTATAAATTCTGAGTGAAGGATGGAATTCCGAGTCAGTGTCATGTTTTCCGAGTAAAACATGACTAAGAGGACCACCACCGAGTGGAGTCCTGACCTGAAAAGCAATTCTGAGTGAAGTGTGTTCAAGAGAACCACTTCTGGGTGAAATTCCGAGTCAAAACACCCTAGAAAGACTCGTTTCCGAGTCAAACCTTGCCAAATGCTTCCTTTTCCGAAGGAAACTCCTCTGATTGAAGTATTCCGAGTGAAAGAGCACATATATACTTATGTTTATGTTGATTTGATGCTTCATACCGACTAGAATGTGTTGTGGAATTATTTGGGAAAGATTCTGAATGGTTTCATAAGTGTATGATTAGGAAACCGAGTGGAAAATGGTAGTGGGAGCCCATTCCGAGAGAAAAATAGAGAGGCTGAACCATTTCCGAGTGAGTCTATGGGTATGACTCCTCTTCCGAGTGAGATACCTTCGGAGTAAGTTCGAGTGAAGAGAATCCGACTGAGTCAAGAAGAATTTTGAGCGAAGATTGGCTGATTCGCTCAAGTGAATCGGGTTTCGCTCAAGCGATCCGATGTCAGGAACCACCCGATGTCTTCTATATCACATCGGATGACTAGAGTAAGAAAAGATTTACTTAATGCAGACCAGACTAACACTCCACAACCGAGTGAGCATATGTGCACACCGGACAACTCTGAGGCGGTGTTTACCAAAACCGACCTATTCTCCCACATAACACCGCCCTCACACTCCACACCGCCCCCACACTCCACACCGCCCTCACACTCCACACCGTCCCTCACACTCAATACCGTCCTCACATGCAATACCGACCTCTTCAAATCCTCCAACACTGAACACCTTTTAATTCCACTTCAGCTAGTGGTCAGCCCACTTAATCACATGAATCCAAAAATAAGTGGCACAACGAACCAATCACAAGGGAAAGTTGCACCCATTATAATACCTTTATATATTTTATTCCAATCAATGCAAAGCTGACTGTGAAAGGAGTCAAAAAGCTCCATTATCCCACCTAATCCTCCAACCAATGTTTCCCACTCACTTTCTTATTATTAAACCAGTGCTATGACTCTAAGAACACACACACACGAAACATAGCCATAGACACACCTCTGTTATCATTTCCTCTTCCTGCAAGCTTCTTCCTCTCTCCTTTCTTGCCTTTCTCACGTGGATCTGAAGCAACACAGAGAGGGGAGCATTTCTTCTCATCTAGGAACTCCATTAAGGTAAGGGGGTATATTCTTGGGTGCTCTGTGGGAAAACCGTATGAAGGAAAGGGTTAAGGAATCTTATTCCTCACCTTTCCAGGACAGATTCAGGAATTATTGATTTACATGCTTTGATTTATGTATGTTTATATGCATTTTTATTATTATGAACATGTTCAATTGGTTGTATAATTCATGATTCAATGAATACGTTTGATTATCTGTATTGATTCTGATAAATTTTGATGATTGAGTGAATATGTTTGATGCTGAATTATGAAAATATTAAGTATCATGTGTGTTTATGTGTATTCCAGAAGAGAATCGTAAACAGGAGATGAAATAAATGATAATAAGCTCGGTTTTGTGTAAATTCAATCGGTTTTGTGTAAATTCAATCAGTTTTGTGTAAATTCAATCGGTTTTGTGTAAATTCAATCCGTTTTGTGTAAATTCAATCGGTTTTATGTAAATTCAATTAGTTTTATACAAATCCAATCAGTTTTACACGATTTCATTCGGTAAACCATTATATATTTCAGACAGAACTCTTTTCAACTAATTTCTCTCGGTAAACTCATGTTTCACTCAGAACTTATCTTATTTTCACTCAGAAAGCTCCTTTCAGACTAATTCCACTCGGAATTATATTTTATTCCACTCAGTAACTTATTTTTACTCGGATTCACAAACATTTTTACTCAGAAAACTCTGCTATAATCTAACTTCACTCGGAAAACAGTTTAGCTTCACTCAGGAAACCCTTTTCAGTGATTTAACTCGGTAAACACATTAATTTCACTCAGAAAAACTCATCAGTGTGATTCTACTCGGATTTATAATCATTTCATGTATAAACCTCCTTCTCAGTCAGAATTTACTCAACAAATAATTAATTTCACTCAGAAAACTGTTTCTTCATTATGTTTCACTCGGAAGGCATTTTAACTTCACTTATAAAACTCTTTCAGATTGATTTCACTCGGATTTAGATTTGTTTTACTCAGAAGACCCTCTCAGCTTGATTTTATTTGAAATCCTGCTATTTCACTCGAAATCTTATTTATTGCACTCGGTATTAAACCTATTTTACTCAGAAAGCTTGAATATCAACATTTCCACTCGGATATAACTTGTTTTTAATCGGAAAAATCATTTCCACTCGGAATCAGACCTGTTTCAGTCGGAAAACAGCTTCTCAGTCTAATTTCACTCGGATTTTTAGCCAGTTCATTTAGAAAACTCTTTTCAGTATGATTCCACTCGGAATCATAATTATTTCACTCGGAATTACCCTTGTTCTACTCGGAAAAGCCTTGTTTTTAATATTTTTCACTTGGAATTTCAATTAGAGACTCTTCTGTAATCATTTTTAAATTATTCAGACGTTACAAATATTATTATCGTTCTTATTTCTATTATTATTATTATTATTCTTATTATCATTCTTCTTCTTATTATTATTATTGTTATTCTTACTAGTATTATTATTATTATTATTTAAATTATAAGAAATTAAATAAGGAATATATTATTTTACTCTTTAAACAAAGTATTATTTAGCTAAGACATAACTGATATATTAAGAATGAATAATTTACAACGTTGGAATGGATGATGAGATCCAAGAGCTTGCGAATGAATATTATGAGACTGGAAACACATAGATACCCAAGAATCAAAAGATAAAAAGAATGCATATCGCATCATGAAAATATTTTGAAAGGAGGAGAAATTCTAGAGCATACACTTGGTACGCTGGAGGACATTCACGTTCGATCCCCATGAGGATCTTGGGAGTACAACTGGAACGGCAACCTAATGGCATCAGAGTCGCGCCTGATAGTCGGGTGAGATGATGCAATTCTAGTGTACTTTGACTAAATGACGGAGTGTAACTATGATCGTAGGGATCCAAGTTCCAAGAATATATAAATCAATGATGAGAACCAATGAGTTCATTTGTACCATATAGAACTTGGGCAAACCCTGATCGCTCTAGAAAAAAATTAGAATGGAGATATTCCAAAAATGAGATGAAGAAATGATTTATTGGGCCCACATACATCATGAGACTTAATCAAAGATAAATCATAATAAATTCAACCCATGCATTCCATGACAACATGCTTGATTGTTATAATTATGAATATGCTAATTGTATGATGTATGTGATATTGTATGTTAACTGGATTATGTCCGCACCGGATTAACCAATCAGGGTCTTGGGTTATACTTACCCTTACTGTTGACAATTTTCAGAGGAATTAGAAAATCAAGAACCCGAGTATGAAGAACAGCACTATGCTGAACCCACTGAGAACGATCATTAAAGATAGAGTTTATATAGTTTGAATATTTATTAATGACAAAGACACCGGATGACTGTATAATATTTAAGGGTGCCTGCGTGCCCCATTCTGTTATGAGTACAATTATTTGTAAGTTTGTGAATGACTATGTGATATATTCACTATTTGCTTCCATTGATCTGCCATCTCTTTTTAAAAAAAAATATTCACTTTTTATGAAAACTGTTAACACTCTTAGTTAAATAGGATGATCCTATAGAAGGGTTGTCTTATCTAACCGAGGGTGTTACATTGGTGGTATCAGAGCATAGTCGATTCATTAAACTTGGGAAGTGGACCATTAGGTTTCCACGTACTCTGATAGAAATATTGAACAGTCCATAACACTCCTAAGACTAAATTTCCTATGTGGAATACTCCACATAACCTACATCTTGAATATTTTTGTTGATATTCTTTCAGCAAAAATTCCAATGGCACGCCGAAATAACGATCATGTAATGGAGGATCTTCTTACCAGAATTGTGGAGGTAATAGAACGCCAAGAGTTACCTCATTCTTCTACTAGGCAAAGTCAAGGATTAGCTGACTTCCAGAGGAATAATCCTACTCAATTCAAAGGAGGCTTTGATCCAGAAGGAGCACAATTATGGATTGAACATCTTGAAAAGATTTTTGCTGCAATGCGATGCCCTGATGAGGACAGAATAACTTTTGCTGTCTTCATGATGGTTGGAGAAGCAGAGCACTGGTGGACTCATGCCAGAATTAGATTAGCAACTGAAGGACATGTCATTACTTGGGGACGATTCAAGACAGAGTTTCTCGCTAAATATTTCCCTGAACACATAAGGAGGCAGAAAGAGCAGGAGTTCTTTAATCTGAAACAAGGCAATATGACTGTAGGGGAGTACCCTGCTAAGTTTGATGAGTTGGCAAAATGTTGTCCCTACTACACCCACGTGGGAGAAGCGTCAAGATGCGCGAAATTTGAAGCAGGGCTACGGCAAGAAATACGCCAAGCTATTTGTTGCCAACAAATTACTCAATTCTCTACTTTGGTTGACAGATGCCGTATCTTTGAGAACACCTCTAATCTACACGACCTGGAACGTCTAATCATGGGCCAGAACGACGTATGCCAGACAGACAACAGAGGAGAGATTTTCGAGTAGATCGACCCTACTCTCGTCCACCTTACTCAGCCAACCGAATTCCTCCTAGAGGTCAGGAGAACCAAAGCGGTAAAAACTGCACAATTTATGGACGGATTGGACATCGTGATGCTGACTGTTGGTACAGAAATAAAAACAACCAACAACAAATGACTCAAAGACAGGCAGTACGACCAACCAGTCAAGGAAGTGGAGGATCTGCTACAAACACCTCTACAAACAATGCCTCAAGGATGCAGAATGTTCACCGCGGCAACAACTTCAATCAGAACAATAATCCTAGAAGGCCCGGAAATAACTCAACTGGAAGACCAGGGGGAAATGCCAGAGTTTTTACCATGAATGGTGCGGAGGTATCACAAGAGAACGATCTTGTGCAAGGTACATGTTTTATAGGAAGTACTCTATTAAATGTATTATATGATTCTGGAGCTACTCACTCTTTCATATCTAAGAATTGTGTAAAACATTTAAAGCTTCCTACAACCTCTCTGCCCAATCAGATGATTGTCACAACTGCTGCTAATAAGCCCATTTGCCCTTCTTACATGTGTTCGAAATGCCCACTCAACATCGAAGGGAAAGCTTATCAAGTAGATCTGATATGTTTGCCTTTGATTGATCTAGATATTGTTCTAGGAATGAATTGGCTTGTTGCCAACCATATTCTGATTGACTGTCATAATAGATCCATTTCTCTTGGGTCTACTACATCTCATTGTGATCAAAACACTGATTCTTGTTCTGTTAGCTCAGAAAAGGTAATTCCAACAAAGGAAGTCCAACTATACATAATCCTTACTGAAACTGAAAGTAAGGCCGCTCCTCAAATTGATCAGATTCCCGTAGTTCAGGAATTCCCAGAAGTTTTTCCTGAGGATATACGAGAGCTACCTCCAGAGCGAGAAGTTGAATTCAGTATTGACATTATACCAGGCGCGGGACCAATCTCTATTTCTCCTTACCGAATGTCACCCAAGGAACTCAGTGAACTTAAAGAGCAAATAGAAGAACTTTTAAAGAAAGGAATGATTAGACCCAGTGTCTCACCTTGGGGAGCACCAGTTCTTCTAGTCAAAAAGAAGGATGGTAGTATGCGGTTATATGTTGACTATCGTCAGTTGAATAAAGCTACGATCAAGAACCGATACCCTCTTCCAAGAATTGATGATTTGATGGACCAATTACGAGGAGCCACTATCTTCTCGAAAATTGATCTGCGATCAGGCTATCATCAAATCAGAGTGAAGAAAGATGATGTACCCAAAACAGCATTCAGAACACGATATGGGCACTATGAGTATCTTGTTATGCCCTTTGGAGTTACAAATGCACCTGCAGTCTTTATGGGATACATGAATCGAATCTTCCATGAATACTTGGACAAATTCGTGGTTGTATTCATTGACGATATTCTCGTCTACTCCAAGAGCCATGAGGAACACGAAGAGCATCTCCGAATTGTTCTAAATACTTTGCGTGCAAGGCAATTGTACGCCAAGTTTTCAAAATGTGAATTCTGGTTGACAGAAGTGAAATTTTTAGGACATGTCATCTCTAAGGAAGGAATTGTTGTGGATCCTACAAAGGTAGAAGCTGTACTAAATTGGGAACAACCCAAGAATGTGACGGAAATCCGCAGTTTCCTTGGACTGGCTGGATATTTTCGTCGATTCATCGAGAATTTCTCTCAAATTGTAGCACCTTTAACTAGGTTGACTCGTAAAGATCAACCATTTGAATGGACTGACAAATGCGAAAGCAGTTTTACGGAGTTACGCCAACGACTCACTAGTGCACCTGTCTTGATTTTGCCAGATCCTGCCAAGCCATATGAAGTGTATTGTGATGCGTCAAGACAAGGACTAGGATGTGTCCTAATGCAAGAAAGAAAGGTTGTTGCTTATGCTTCAAGACAACTAAGAACGCATGAAGTTAATTATCCCACACATGATTTGGAATTAGCTGCAGTTGTGTTTGCCTTGAAAATCTAGAGACACTACTTGTATGGTATATACTTTGAAGTCTTCAGTGATCATAAAAGCTTGAAGTATCTATTTGACCAGAAAGAGTTGAATATGCGATAACGTAGATGGATGGAATTCATTAAGGATTATGATTTCGAACTCCGATATCACCCTGGAAAGGTAAATGTTGTGGCTGATGCACTCAGCAGAAAGGCTTTACGGCTATCATATATGATGACAAAGGAGTTGGAATTGATCGAACAGTTTCGCGATCTGAATCTGGCAGTAACACCTAAAAGGGGAAGCCTTATGGTTGGAATGTTAAGAATTTCCAATGATTTCCTGGAACAAGTCAAAGAAGCTCAAGACAATGACCAGGAATTACAAGATCTAGCAGAAAAGACAAAAGAAGGAGTCTCAGAGTTTAGCAAAGATGAACATGGGGTGATCAGGTATCAACAGAGATTCTGTATTCCAGTCAACACAGATCTTAAAAGATCCATCCTAGATGAAGCACACAAAAGTAAATACAGTATCCACCCAGGATCGACCAAGATGTATCAGGACTTGAAGAAATTATTTTGGTGGCAAGGAATGAAAAAGGATATCACTGAGAATGTGACAGCTTGTCTGATGTGTCAAAAGATAAAGGCGGAACAACAACGACCAAGTGGGACCCTTCGACCTCTGGAGATTCCAGAATGGAAATGGGATGAGATTGCTATGGACTTCGTGACGGGACTTCCTAGAACATCAGCTGGATATGATGCTATTTGGGTAATCGTGGATCGATTAACAAAGACCGCTCATTTTATTCCTGTCAATATGAAGTACTCTTTAGAGAAACTCACCCAGATCTATATCAAGGAAATCGTACGATTACATGGAACACCCACTTCAATTATGTCTGACCGAGATCCCCGTTTCACATCACAATTTTGGAAGAGCCTGCAACAAGCTCTAGGAACTCGTCTAAAGTTAAGTTCCGCATATCACGCACAGACAGACGGACAATCAGAAAGGATAATAAAAACTCTTGAAGATCTGTTACGTCTTTGTGTCTTAGAACATGGGGGAAGTTGGCAAGAATACCTTCCACTTGTTGAGTTCACTTACAACAACAGCTACCATGCCAGCATCGGAATGGCCCCCTATGAAGCTTTGTATGGAAGAAAATGCCATACACCTTTATGTTGGTATGAGACTGGTGAAAAGACAATAATTGGACCAGAGATTGTTCAGAAGACTACAGAACAAGTCCAAAAGATCCAAATGGCAATGAAGACTTCGCAAGATAGACAAAAGAGTTACTACGACAAACGTCGGAAGCCATTGGAGTTTGAGGGGGGAGATCATGTTTTTCTGAAAGTTACCCCTACCACTGGAGTAGGAAGAGCTTCGAAGGCCAAGAAGTTAAGCCCCAGATACGTAGGACCCTATCAGATTTTGCAAAAGATAGGAACTCATGCGTACCGTATTGCTCTGCCACCCGAGCTAACAAACCTTCATAATGTCTTTCATGTTTCCCAACTCCGTAAATATGTACCAAGCCCTGATCATGTTCTGAGTCTTGATCAATTTGTTCTGAAGGAAAACCTTACCTTTGAAGCATCACCGGTTAAGATTGTTGACCGACGTCTCAAACAGCTAAGAGGCAAGGAAATCTCTTTGGTCAAGGTAGTTTGGAGTCAGACAGATGATGGGGATGCTACTTGGGAAATTGAGGAGAAAATGAGAGAATTGTACCCTCAATTGTTTTAACTTTGAATTTCAGGACAAAATTCCTAAAAGGGGAGGAGAATGTAACATCCCTGTTTTTAGAAACACTTTTACCCTTGTAATTTTTGAATTATGGAAGGTTTGTAAGTAAGAATAAGTCAATATATACCCTGTTGATAGTCTGTGGTATCTCAGAAATGTTGTTTTTGTGCATAATAATGGAAATTATATAGACCATTAGTGAAATTATGCAAATTCCGAGTGAAAAGGCTCTCTTCCGAGTAACAGAGAGGAATTCTGAGTGAATAATTATAAATTCCAAGTGAAGGATGGAATTCCGAGTCAGTGTCATGTTTTCCGAGTAAAACATGACTAAGAGGACCACCACCGAGTGGAGTCCTGACCTGAGAAGCAATTCTGAGTGAAGTGTATTCAAGAGAACCACTTCTAGGTGAAATTCCGAGTCAAAACACCCTAGAAAGACTCGTTTCCGAGTCAAACCTTGCCAAATGCTTCCTTTTCCGAAGGAAACTCCTCTGATTGAAGTATTCCGAGTGAAAGAGCACATATATACTTATATTTATGTTGATTTGATGCTTCCTACCGACTGGAATGTGTTGTGGAATTATTTGGGAAAGATTCTGAATGGTTTCGTAAGTGTATGATTAGGAAACCGAGTGGAAAATGGTAGTGGGAGCCCATTCCAAGAGAAAAATAGAGAGGCTGAACCATTTCCGAGTGAGTCTATGGGTATGACTCCTCTTCCGAGTGAGATACCTTCTGAGTAAGTTCGAGTGAAGAGAATCCGACTGAGTCAAGAAGAATTCCGAGCGAAGATTGGCTGATTCGCTCAAGTGAATCGGGTTTCGCTCAAGCGATCCGATGTCAGGAACCACCCGATGTCTTCTATATCACATCGGATGACTGGGGTAAGAAAAGATTTACTTAATGCAGACCGGACTAACACTCTACAACCGAGTGAGCATATGTGCACACCGGACAACTCTGAGGCGGTGTTTACCAAAACTGACCTATTCTCCCACACAACACCGCCCTCACACTCCACACCGCCCTCACACTCCACACCGCCCTCACACTCCACACCGTCCCTCACACTCAATACCGTCCTCACATGCAATACCGACCTCTTCAAATCCTCCAACACTGAACACCTTTTAATTCCACTTCAGCTAGTGGTCAGCCCACTTAATCACATGAATCCAAAAATAAGTGGCACAACGAACCAATCACAAGGGAAAGTTGCACCCATTATAATACCTTTATATATTTTATTCCAATCAATGCAAAGCTGACTGTGAAAAGAGTCAAAAAGCTCCATTATCCCACCTAATCCTCCAACCAATGTTTCCCACTCACTTTCTTATTATTAAACCAGTGCTATGACTCTAGGAACACACACACACGAAACATAGCCACAGACACACCTCTGTTATCATTTCCTCTTCCTGCAAGCTTCTTCCTCTCTCCTTTCTTGCCTTTCTCACGCGGATCTGAAGCAACACAGAGAGGGGAGCATTTCTTCTCATCTAGGAACTCCATTAAGGTAAGGGGGTATATTCTTGGGTGCTCTGTGGGAAAACCGTGTGAAGGAAAGGGTTAAGGAATCTTATTACTCACCTTTCCAGGACAGATTCAGGAATTATTGATTTACATGCTTTGATTTATGTATGTTTATATGCATTTTTATTATTATGAACATGTTCAATTGGTTGTATAATTCATGATTCAATGAATACGTTTGATTATCTGTATTGATTCTGATAAATTTTGATGATTGAGTGAATATGTTTGATGCTGAATTATGAAAATATTAAGTATCATGTGTGTTTATGTGTATTCCAGTAGAGAATCGTAAACAGGAGATGAAATAAATGATAATAAGCTCGGTTTTATGTAAATTCAATCGGTTTTGTGTAAATTCAATCGGTTTTGTGTAAATTCAATCGGTTTTGTGTAAATTCAATCGGTTTTATGTAAATTCAATCAGTTTTATACAAATCCAATCAGTTTTACACGATTTCATTCGGTAAACCATTATATATTTCAGACAGAATTCTTTTCAACAAATTTCACTCAGTAAACTCATGTTTCACTCGGAACTTATCTTATTTTCACTCAGAAAGCTCCTTTCAGACTAATTCCACTCAGAATTATATTTTATTCCACTCAGTAACTTATTTTTACTCGGATTCACAAACATTTTTACTCAGAAAACTCTGCTATAATCTAACTTCACTCGGAAAACAGTTTAGCTTCACTCAGGAAACCCTTTTCATTGATTTAACTCGGTAAACACATTAATTTCACTCAGAAAAACTCATCAGTGTGATTCTACTCGGATTTGTAATCATTTCATGTATAAACCTCCTTCTCAGTCAGAATTTACTCAACAAATAATTAATTTCACTCAGAAAACTGTTTCTTCATTATGTTTCACTCGGAAGGCATTTTAACTTCACTTATAAAACTCTTTCAGATTGATTTCACTCGGATTTAGATTTGTTTTACTCAGAAGACCCTCTCAGCTTGATTTTATTTGAAATCCTGCTATTTCACTCGAAATCTTATTTATTGCACTCGGTATTAAACCTATTTTACTCAGAAAGCTTGAATATCAACATTTCTACTCGGATATAACTTGTTTTTAATCGGAAAAATCATTTCCACTCGGAATCAGACCTGTTTCAGTCGGAAAACAGCTTCTCAGTCTAATTTCACTCGGATTTTTAGCCAGTTCATTTAGAAAACTCTTTTCAGTATGATTCCACTCGGAATCATAATTATTTCACTCAGAATTACCCTTGTTCTACTCGGAAAAGCCTTGTTTTTAATATTTTTCACTTGGAATTTCGATTAGAGACTCTTCTGTAATCATTTTTAAATTATTAAGATGTTACAAATATTATTATCGTTCTTATTTCCATTATTATTATTATTATTATTATTATCATTCTTCTTCTTATTATTATTATTATTGTTATTCTTACTATTATTATTATTATTATTATTATTTTAATTATAAGAAATTAAATAAGGAATATATTATTTTACTCTTTAAACAAAGTATTATTTAGCCAAGACATAACTGATATATTAAGAATGAATAATTTACAACGTTGGAATGGATGATGAGATCCAAGAGCTTGCGAATGAATATTATGAGACTGGAAACACATAGATACCCAAGAATCAAAAGATAAAAAGAATGCATATCGCATCATGAAAATATTTTGAAAGGAGGAGAAATTCTAGAGCGTACACCTGGTACGTTGGAGGACATTCACGTTCGATCCCCATGAGGATCTTGGGAGTACAACTGGAACAGCAACCTAATGGCATCAGAGTCGCGCCTGATAGCCGGGTGAGACGATGCAATTCTAGTGTACTTTGACTAAATGACGGAGTGTAACTATGATCGTAGGGATCCAAGTTCCAAGAATATATAAATCAATGATGAGAACCAATGAGTTCATTTGTACCATGTGGAACTTGGGCGGACCCTGATCGCTCTAGAAAAAAATTAGAATGGAGATATTCCAAAAATGAGATGAAGAAATGATTTATTGGGCCTACATGCATCATGAGACTTAATCAAAGATAAATCATAATAAATTCAACCCATGCATTCCATGACAACATGCTTGATTGTTATAATTATGAATATGCTAATTGTATGATGTATGTGATATTGTATGTTAACTGGATTATGTCCGCACCGGATTAACCAATCAGGGTCTTGGGTTATACTCACCCTTACTGTTGATAATTTTCAGAGGAATTAGAAAATCAAGAACCCGAGTGTGAAGAACAGCACTATGCTGAACCCACTGAGAACGATCATTAAAGATAGAGTTTATATAGTTTGAATATTTATTAATGACAAAGACACCGGATGACTGTATAATATTTAAGGGTGCCTGCATGCCCCATTCTGTTATGAGTATAATTATTTGTAAGTTTGTGAATGACTATGTGATATATTCACTATTTGCTTCCATTGATCTGCCATCTCTTTAAAAAAAAATATTCACTTTTTATGAAAACTGTTAACACTCTTAGTTAAATAGGATGATCCTATAGAAGGGTTGTCTTATCTAACCGAGGGTGTTACAAAATGCTGCCAAACTTTCATCAAATTTTAAAATAAGTCCTAACCTGTATATATGAAAGACGTATAAAAACAATTGTCATCCTGAATGGGTATAGGACCACCACCTTTGTAGAAAAAGTGAGGTTGATCATAGCACCTTGTAAACAGTTGGTATGGATTGGAGTTGGATAACTACATCACGCCTAAGTTTGGAGTATGAGGGGGGAGTTGAATCATTTATAGAATTCGTAGCGAGGAATGCAGTGGAGGTGAATGGAAAGTATTTTTGCCCTTGTGTTAAATGTTTGAACCTGCGTCGGGTAGACTTGGAAGAGGTACGAGAACATCTACTGTGTGACGATTTTCTGCGTAGTTATACACGTTGGATATGGCATGGTGAAGATGTGGTGGTGCCAAGTAACAACTCTCAAACTAACAATGAAAGCTCGATGCATGAGACCGATGTCGACATGGATGACCGACTCGAGGATATGATCCGTGATGTGGGGGTAGAAGGTTTTAAGAAAGCTCATGTCTATACGACTCTGTGTGAGGACTCTGAGAAGCCGTTGTATCCAAACTGCGTCAATTTCACGAGGTTATCAGCAGTTTTGCGATTGTTTAATTTGAAGGCCATAAACGGGTGGACGGATAAAAGTTTCACTGACTTACTAAAGTTGTTGAAAGAAATGCTCCCAGCTGGAAACACCTTGCTGAATCGTAACTATGAGGCCAAAAAGGTGTTGTGTCCTATGGGTTTAGAGTATGAGAAAATACATGCATGCCCAAATGATTGTGTATTATTCCGGGTTGAGTTATAAATGCTGCATCGATGTCCTAGGTGTGGGGTGTCACGGTATAGGAAGAAAGAGGCGGATTCTGATGAGGTATGCACTAAAAGGTCTCCTGTAAAGGTGTTGTGGTATCTGCCTATAGTTCCAAGACTAAAGCGTCTGTTTACCAATGCAGATAATGCAAAACGTATAAGATGGCATGCTGATGAAAGGGTTGTTGATGGACTACTAAGGCATCCGGCCGATGGATCGCAATGGAAGAAAATAGATACGATTTTTCTGGAATTTACCCATGAACCAAGAAATGTTAGGCTTGCACTAGCCACAGACGGCATGAACCTGTTTGGGAACCTGAGCACAAACCATAGTTTGTGGCTTGTTTTGTTGTTTGTTTACAACTTGCCGCCATGGTTGTGCATAAAGCGGAAATATGTCATGTTATCGATGATGATTTCTGGTCCACGACAACCGGGGAATGACATTGATGTATATTTAACTCCATTGGTTGAAGACCTCAAAAGGTTATGGGAAGACGGTGTTGATGTGTTTGACGGGTTTACCGGGCAGTCATTCAAATTACGTGCCATGCTATTTTGCACGATCAATGACTTTTCAGCGTATGGTAACTTATCCGGGTACAGCGTGAAGGGTCATAAAGCTTGTCCAGTATGTGAGGAGGGGACTAGTTCTGTGCGGTTACATCATGGTAGGAAAAATGTTTATCTTCGACATCGAAGGTTTCTTAAAGCGAATCATCCATTTCGGAGGTTGAAGAAGTCGTTTAACGGTGCCCAAGATTTTGAAATGGCTCCTCCACTACTATCTGGTCGCCAGGCATATGAAAAGGTGAAAGACGTCAACGTGCAATTTGGTAAGTGTGAAAAACAGCACCTGACACAAAACGACTGGAAGAAAAAGTCAGTGTTTTTTGACCTGCCATATTGGAGGGAGCTTGATGTAAGACACTGCATTGATGTAATGCATGTGGAGAAAAATGTGTGCGACAGTTTAGTTGGTACACTCTTAAACATACCCGGGAAGACTAAGGATGGCCTAAACTCGCGTACAGACTTGGAGTTGATGGGTATACGTCAGGATTTGCATCCACAATCAAAGGGCAAAAGAACATATTTGCCCCCAACATGTCATACGTTGTCCAGAAAGGAAAAGCAAAGTCTGTGTGAATCGTTACAAAGTGTGAAAGTTCCGTCTGGTTATGGCTCCAACATCAACTCTTGTGTTTCCATGAAAGATTTGAAGTTAGTTGGGTTGAAGTCTCACGATTGTCACATGTTGATGCAACAGTTTCTGTCTATCGCCATTCGTGACATTCTTCCTAAAAATGTGAGAAATGTCATAACAAGGTTGTGTATGTTTTTCAATGCCATATGTTGCAAGGTAATCGTACCCGGCGAATTGGATGTGTTGGAACAGGAGGCATCACTTATATTATGTCAGCTTGAAATGTATTTTTCGCCCTCTTTTTTTGACATAATGGTCCACTTAATCATCCATTTGGTGAGAGAGGTCCGTTTGTGTGGTCCAGTGTTCTTACGGTGGATGTATCCCGTTGAGCGATATATGAAGATATTGAAAGGGTATATGAAGAACCAGCGTCATCCCGAAGCTTCAATTATGGAAAGATATATTGTAAAGGAAGCAATTGAGTTTTGCACTGAATACATGTCACATGCTGCAAGCATTGGTATTCCAATGACTCGTCATGAAGGGAGATTGGATGGGAAAGGAACGATTGGAAAAAAAATGAAGAGCATGCCACGTGATGATGTCCTTCAGGCACACTTGTATATTTTAAACAACACCGACGATGTGCAACCGTATCTAGCCACTCACAAGGAGCTAGTCAAGAAAACCAACCCTAAAATGACTGAAAAGTGGTGTTGAATGAACACAACAAGAGTTTCATGCAGTGGTTCCAAAAGACCGTTCTGAAAGATGCATCTGCATCCTTGACATTACATCGACTGGCACAGGGCCCGAACTTTGATGTCCTTACCTTTTGTGGGTATGACATAAACAACTATTTGTTTTATACAAGGACACAGGATGAAAAGAGTACAAATCAAAACAGTGGAGTGATGGTTGTGGCTCAGTCAATGCATTTCTCAACTTCAAAGGACAACAACCCTGTGATGGCCGAGTCATGCTACTTTGGTGTGATTGAAGATATATGGGAAGTCGATTACGGTCCCTTCACCGTTCCTGTGTTTAAATGCAAATGGGTTGACAATAAGAACGGTGTCAAAACTGATGAATTAGGAGTTACATTGGTGGACCTCAACAAGATAGGGCATAAGGACGAACCATTCATAATGGCAACGCAGGTAAAGCAAGTTTTTTATGTTGCTGACCCAGCTGACAAATGGTGGTCAATTGTTATCCAAGGTAGACACATTGGAGACCCAAATCTTGATATTGTGGAAATTCCATCAACCACAACACGGATTCCAACATCTATCGTGGAACATGACATAGATGATGTAGTTGCCAGTCGTCATGACCACCATGAAGGCTTGTGAGAAAATATTTCATCTTCATAGGGTATTAATCATGTTAATGAATCATTGAATTACATGTTATATTAATTATTCGTTGTATTAAATGTTATATTAAATATTTGACAATTGTGTTTCCTTGTTTGGACAGATACTCATGGCTAATCAGGATGGACGATCTAGGTCTGACTTACAGGCTACTGATTCCTCTACTCGGAAGAGTAGAGGTGTTACCCAGATGCCAGACGTTGCACTTAGGCGACACCAGGGCGAGAGGTTACCTGTTGACATGGATGTCAACACTGGTAGGTTTGGAGGACCAAATGCCGCGAAGTTGAGCAGTTATTTGGGAGTCGTGGCTCAGTCGAAGGTGTCCATCATTATCCCCGACTGGGATAATGTCGAGGAGGTGGTGAAGAACCAGCTATCGAGTGATAATCTGGTAACTTAGATATCATTTAATTTTATTTCAGTGTATTATTTCATGTAATTCATAATAAGGACTCCTTTATGGACTAACTCCTTTCATGTAGGATTCTTTTGACATACCATCACATGACATAGCGAGGAGGAAGATCCTCGGTATTATGGCTGAGCGATGAAGGTCGTTCAAATCCATACTCACCAGGAGGTATATTTGGACTTTAAATTCTAAATCAACGCTTTGCCAAATTATACCAATCCTTAGTTTAAATGTACCTGAATTGTAGGTATGTATTCAGGGAGGACAAAGGACAGTTCCCCGGAGAGAAATATCCATTCATTGATCAGGAGACTTGGGATGCTTTTGTTGCATCCAGGCATTCTGACCGGTTTCAGGTACATTAGTTTTTAAATGATTAAATTATGTATAATTTAAACAGCTAACTCTGAATATTTGTCTTTCTTGTTGTAGGCGGTCAGAAAGAAAGCCTGGGACATTAGGAAGCTGAATGACTGCCCCCACACACTGCCACGTGGGGGTTACCGTAGGTTGGAGGAGCGGATGGCCCAGGAGAGGCTGAGTCAGTGTCACACTAGTCAGTCTGACACTGGTATTGTGGATCCTCCTTCCCCACCTACACGCCACGACAAATGGAAGTGGGCCAGGATTAAGAAGAGTGGGGAATACACTTCCTCACAAGCTCGGGAGGTCGCCTCACGGATAGTAAGTATTCCCCTTGTATCAATGTCTATTTTTTGGTTTACGTGAAGGAAGTGAATACTAACTTGTTTAGTTTTAGGATTCCTTGGTTGAGCAATCAACCCAAGGGTCTTTCGTAGCCCATGGTAGGCAGGATATTTTGACTACCGCCATCAACAGGCCAGAGCACCCAGGAAGAGTACGTGTTGTTGGTCGAGGTATAGGTAAGTTGTAAATAACTGTATCCTTTTATTTTGTTATCTGTTAAATAATTATGGGCTAATCATTCACATTTCACAGGCCTCCGTAGCTATTACGGTGCTCCCGACCCTGCCCCATCCTTTGAGAAGTTTGTGGAGCAGAAGGTGGCTGTTGTGAAGGCTGAGTATCAGGAGGAGATATCTAGGCTCCACCAGGAGATGGCCCGATTCAGGGAGGAGATGAAGGCCTCACTCAGCCACCACCAGGAGACTACCGCACCAGCTAGCGACCCACAGGTTAGATTCCTTATTCAATTTCCTCGATTTTATTGTTTGTAATCACTTTCTTTCATTGTTGAATAACTTTTGCTTGGTGTGTAAATATGTAGGTACGGAGGGTTAGCACTAAGGGGTCGTGCGCTGCAGCTGACCCTGACGATGATGGGGTCGAACCACCAGATACCCGTCAATGTGACCTGTTCATTGACGGGTCGGAGGAACCAGTTACTACTGGCATGGTCTACAACTTAGGCCCTATGGTTCACCATCAGACATTACCTGATGGTATGTCCAGGGTCTCTGTTGTGCTCGTCCTCGAAGAGGATGCTGCTGTGCTAGTGGCAACTCCAGAGGTAAAGACCGTCGGTCAGGCGGTGGGCCACTTTCTGATGTGGCCCAACAGACTTCTGACGGTTGCCCTGGACAGGTAAACACCTTAAACACTAACTAATTTTGTTATATTGTCAATTATGGTACAAACTGTGATGGTTGTCAATTGTTCAACAGGAACAGGCATTGAAGAGGCCAGACCCGGCCGACGATCCCATCCGGATGCTATGGTGCATCGGGTATGAGCAAGGAGAGGAGACTGTTCAGGTCCCATGGGAGCCACTAGTGTTCGGCCGTCCAAGTGCAGTACCATTTTACATTACACATTCTGACATGTGTGAGATTATTTCGGGGACGTCGATGCTGAACATCTCCATCATTCAGCTGTGGGAGCTGTAAGTATATCATTTTTTGTCCAATTTTTTCATTATACAAGTTATTTGTCGCTAACCATGTTTCAACTTGTTTAGGTTTCTGACAAAACTCTGTGTGGACTTGGGTTTCCAAGGAACTTATGGTTTCTTAGAGCCCTCTCTCATACAGAAGCAAGGAAACACCAAGCAGGACACCCAGGCATACATCCAGAATTGGATGTTTGAGTCTGGGAAGGCTATATACATGGGCCCCTATCATAAAGGGTAATATTCTATTCCATAATTATTGTCATTAATTTTTGCATTTTGAAGTCTCACTTATCATTGGTAACTGCAGCGCTCACTGGACGCTTGTGGTGATCTGTCCCCGGGCTTATTTTTCTCTGTACTTTGATACTATGCATCGGCCAGTTCCACAAGACCTGAAAAGTAAAGTAGACGGGTAAGTTAATCCCTACAAAATAAGTACAAATTCGATTACATCATTTTTGGACCTATACGATTCTAACTTATCTTGTGTTTTATTTGATGTAGGGCGGTGGTTGGATACAATCGACTGCTTGGAGTTAAGTCCAACGGAAGAAAAGTTGTGTGGGTGCACCCAAAAGTAAGTCAATCGTATTCATTCAAATCTTCAATATATATTTTTTAAGTTACGAATTCACTTATTCTATATTTTATGTCCATTGTAGTCTTACAGGCAAGAGGGTACTTTCGAGTGTGGCTATTACGTCATGCATACCATGCTGACCATCGTCCAACAACATTTAGTAGATGGATGGACAGATGTAAGTCTCATCATTTGGACTACTTTTCTAACAATTTCATCAATTTTATGTAATAAATATAGCTTTTGTTCTAATTGTTTTGTGCATTGTTTGCAGTACTTCCAGGACCGGTCATACTTCTCTAAGACACTTGTAGATAATGATAGAAAGCAATGGGCCTCATACTTCATTGAAATCAGCAAAAGAATTTAGCTAGATATAGGATCTTTATTCTCTTAAATATGTATCTAGTGTAGGATTTAGGGTTTACATTTTATTAGGTTACATTCATTTGAATTGTATATAGTTTCATTTTTTAGGTTGTTATGAATTCATATCAAATTAATTGTTATATATATACCATTCTTTTTATATATGGTTTGTTGTTGGATATGCTGGGATACTGTATATTGTGCTGGTTGTCTGAATGCAGGTTTGGGAAACAATAAAATCGAAACCATATTAAAAAAAAACCACAGTATTTATTCACGGTTATGGTAACATCCGTGATTATAGACCCTATTTATCCACGGGTACTACCATAACCGTGATTATAAATAGTCTGTAAGTGAATTTTTTTTACTACTTATATTCACAGTTGTGCTAAACAACCGTGATTATAGACCCTATTTATCCACGGTTACTACCATAACCGTGATTATAAATAGTCTGTAAGTGAATTTTTTTTACTACTTATATTCACGGTTGCCGTGAATATAGATTATCTTTATCCACGGTTTCTACTATAACCGTGAATATAAATTGTCTGTTATATTCACGGTTATAATCGACAATCGTGGTTAGATGTGATTTATTACCACGGTTATTATCCGTGGTTAAAGGCCCTCATCTACTACCACGGATGCAACAACCACGGTTCTTTAACCGTGATTAAAGGCCATTTTTAACCGTGATTATATCCATTTTTTCTACTAGTGTGAAACTTTTTACATTCTTTGTTCTTTAGAAAAAAGAGTTGTGGGGAAAATAGTTTTAAAAAAGAAAAAAGAAAAAGTGAAAGGTAACCAAAGATATGATGAATAGAGATAGCATAATAGATATAAAGGTAAACTAAAAAAACTTACATTATATTTTATAAGCTAAAATTTATGACTTTTTTTTTTGGATGATTTGTAACTATCATAAAATTTAACCTAAGGGTAAATTATAATTTTTTAAAAAGTTTAATATGGAATATAATATTTACAATTATTTATGTAATTTATCCTAAACAAAGATATATTAATACCTCTAGTGATGGAGGAAATACATAACAAGTAAATAAAATGAAAAATGACAAATAATCTAAATAAAAAGTAAAAAGTGAACAAATATAAGCCTAAAAAGAATATTAAGTAGAAGAATATGTTTTTAAATACATTTGAATCTAAATAAAATAATTAATAATAATAATAATAATTTAAAAAGTGCTCCATCTAATCTTAAATATAAGTCATATTCTAAATTGATTTTTTTTCTGATAAATACTTCCCCATCCTAGATAATAAGTTAGCAGGTGTAATATTAATTAAAAATTTTCACTTTACCTTTTAAACACTTTTATAAATGGTAGAATGTTTCAAAAAGAAACATTTATTTATTAGCGTCCAAGTAGAGTTTGTTAAATATGCATTGTATTTAAAAATATAATTGGAAAATACTTTTATTTCAAGAAAGGTGATGAACTGGTCATTACCGGGATACAAAGGTCTGCCTCAAGACTAGTCCTCAAAATATGTTATTCGCTTAGATTTTACATTAGTCAAATGGGGATCCGGTATTATAAATTTCACTTTGCAAGTTGCTTCCCAACACGCGATTGTATAAGTCAACTTTAACAATCTAGTATGAGAGACTAGCTCACACTGATATCATGTCATGAGTGTCAAACATTGTGTTGGGGGTAGGTGTTAAGCTTCAATGCTTTCAGCAATGTCGGTCTTACATAATAGTTTTTAGGTTAAATGACATTTCTGCACATAGATCAGTATCAAGACTTGATCAGATATAATAATTTTAACTATTATTCATTAGTCTTAATAATTCAATTATAAACAATTTATCCTATCTTCTAAAATATAAACAACAAAAAATAATCTAAAAATATAAGAAATTTAACTAATTTTAATTCATTAAATATAATTTAAAAATGAAGGAAGATAAAACCTTTTAAAGAAGTTTGTTTGAGTATAATATTTTAAAATGAAACCAATAAATATTAAATAAGGTTAACTTTTTTTAAATTATTTATGGTTATATTTGGAGACAGACGTAAAAAATCGAGTCGATAGATAAAAGAAAGTGAAAAATGAGTATGGTATTGGTAGAAGAGTAGAGTCGTCGAAAAATACGGTGGAGGCCACAAATTGGACAAGACAGCTAAAACTGGACGCTGACGCGAGCCGTATACTTTGGCTTTGCCATTGGTGGACTGGAGAGATACGCAACGCAACGCAACGCAACTTTAAACTTTATTGTATTTATTTATTCATTAAATCTTCTCCTTCCACGTCTCTCTGCATTCTCCAAAAGCCGCCTCTGTTGCTGCCACTGCCACCCTTTCATTTAATTATTCACAATTATTTTTTAATTATGCCCCCCTTCACTTCATTTTTCCGCATTCCTTCAATACCACCTGCTCAGAGCCATCAAGGAAATAAATATTAAATCTGCCTAAAAATATATTAAAAATCACATGGTATAAATATTTAAATATTTATAATAATTTGAAATTGTTACACTAGTTTTTCTATAATTTTAACAAAAATAAGAGTGAAAATGAAGAAAAATAAACTATCAAGTCTTTATTTTTATTTAATATTTATGTCCCACCGTCATAGGAACTGGTTACAAAATCAAGATCAAGAGACAAAAGAAAAAACAAATGGAGAAAGGACCACCGACGAACCCTCATTTTTCTCTCTCTAGAGAAATCCTGTGCTGCCGGTGTCTCACAAAAACTTGCCGGGTTCAAAATCCGGAAAGAACCCCCTTCCCCAAATTTAACTCTGTAATATTACACCACAAAAAAAACACTCACAACAACATAACCCTCACATACAGAGGCAAAAGACAAAAAAGTCCTCACGTAAAAAGGTTGAGAACTTTCCGGTCCTCACCGTAACCCCACTGGTCAACGAATCCGCTTTCCAAGCACGCCGTAGTCGTCACCGACTCCTCCGAGTTCATCGACGGCGACCCTGCCCGCCGTTTCTCAACCTTTGGCAGGAAAACCGGCGTCAATCGGAGATCAAGGTTCGGCGCCACCTCCTCCGATCTCTTGCGTTTACCTCCGGATGAAACCTTATTAAGAGACCGCGAGCTCGTGAACCGGCAACTCGGGTTCGGGTCCCGGATCCTCCAAATGTCGGTGCAGGCGTCTTCCGCTTCTGATGCCTCGTCGGTATCAGTGTCGGCGGCGGCGGTAGGAGCTTCCAGCCCCATCAGCTCCGGTATAGGCCTGAGCGTACCACCTCGGAGCACAGTCTCAACCGCCGCCTGGCAGACGTGCCAGTTTCCTGTCCAAAGAAGCCCCACCGCACCGTTTACGGGGTTCACAGTTCTCCCACACGCTTCGAATAACAGAGACTGGAACAGAGCTGTGTAAAGAACACGCCAAGAAGGGTTAGCTTAGGATATTCAAAAAAGAATAAAGTTTAAAGATTAAGAAAACTTCAAATTAATCATATATAAATAAAAAAATACCAGGTCTTTGATTTTCAGGAACGTTTGAAATAAAGGAGATGAGACCAGCACGGCCAAAGAACTTGGCTACGAAGACGGTAGCATGGCCCTGGGCAACGGGACTTGCGATCCATTGCAAACAAGGGCGCAAAACGCATGACTCGCTGCAACCCTTTCGAAGAACACGGCACCCGTTGCAACTCATGGTTGAAGTCGAAAAAACTTAAAGAGTGTGGGGTTTTGTCAAATTGGTTTTACATGAACAAAATTAGTAAGAGATGGGATAAGAAGATGTGTTTGGGGCGTGGAAGTAGAGGGGAAGGAATGAGAGAATGCTGGATCGGGCGCAGGTGAGATATAAATAAGTGGAGTTGTTGGGTGTAGTTAACTATGGTTGAGTTAGAATGGTGTGGAAAGTGGGAGAGATGTGGGGAAGCGAGTGTGTGTGTCTTTTACTGTTCTTAATTCTGTGGGAACTGTTAGTATATAAGGGTTTGATTCCAATGTCTTTGGCGTGAGCGGTTCCGTGTTTCCGCGCATGCCCATGGATGTTTCCAAAGCCGTTCGATTATAAATCTTTTGCATTTTTCTTTTCCTTTTATCATGTCTATCCTCTTTAAAGGTAAGTTGTTCATGTTAAAAATATTCAATGGAGATTTTTTTCATTTATTAAAAAAATGCAACATTTACAAATCATTTATTAATGTCTTTTTGTTTTTTAAAATAACTGTAATTATATGTATTTGAACTGGTCTGAACCGGGGTCAAGGATCCGGTGTGGGACCAGCCACAAGAGTGCAGGTGTTCGAGGGTTAGCACACCGGTACTGTGGGTATCCGGTGTTATAGTCCGGCCTCTCAGTGGGAGAAGCCGGTCTTGTTGTCCTGGAGATCCTTCACACCAGCGATTCGCGTTGAGAGAGGGCGAAAGGTGGTGCCACCTACGAAGATTCTCCGACGCTCAAGTAAGAAGAGTGTATAAACTCAGTGAATTCACAAATGATACAATAGTAAAAGTGAGTTAGGACAACGTAACCTTGCATGTGTTTTTGATTGAGCTATTTATAGTTGAACGTAGGAAATGAATCGTTGAATGCAAGTGGGCCCTTGGGCTCTGATAGCGTGTGAAGTGTGTCAATCAAAGTGGCTCAGTACTCAGAGTGTGTCAGGGGGGTAGGTCAATTATCAGAGTACGATCCTGTGATAAGGATGGGGGATAATCACCTTTCCGCATAATTCGCTGACACATGTACTTGCTCTCTGAGGCCATTGACATGACATATTCTGCTATGTTAGGTATCTTTATTGATAAGTTATAAGGAACTCTTATCTCACAATGGTTCTGAGGCAAACGGCTATATAGATGTTCAGTTATAACGAGTGAAGTATCTGTGGTAGAGAGAACGAATAGAACGTCTGATGGGATAAGAGCGGATGGAGAGATGCCGGATATCCGGTGTGACGCTGCCCGAACTATGACACCGGTTTCCCTCTCATGAAGTCATTCTGACGTCATAAATTTAGGGACCGGTATCCAGACCGGATCATTTGTCCCCTAGCTTGTATGAGGGACTGTTAAGTTGCTTATATAAGCTATACAGCCTTTGAGAAGTCTGGATGCCGGTTGAACGTTCTGGAAATTCTTCCTGAAAACTCTGTAATATCCGTTCTGCCAAGTGCGTTACCGCTCTTCTCGTGCGATATACAACGGATTCAGACAGCGTATCATAATAAGGGAAATCCCAAGAGTTTTTGGAAATCGAAACCCTTGGTATTCGAAGAGTGGTTGGGGCGCATTAAATGCATCTAAAATGATTGGACATTAAATGCACCTTTTTACGCACGAGCCATTACTTCGCAGGGATGTAACCGTCGATTGGGCTTATTGGGCCTGGATTTCAACTGATGAAGGCCCATCTTGTAAAAACATTTACTGAAACGTTACCATTTTCGCGCTTTAACGTTATAAAACGACGGAGTCGTTTGAATTCGAAAGGTTGCGTTTTGAAGTAAACGTCGTAACTTTCAACAGAGCACTGTGCTTCTTCGTTACCTATAAAAGGGGGACTTAACAAGTTTTGGAATTCATCTTTGTCTTCAAGATTAGTGAACCTCTGCTCAAATTTCTGAAGATTTCTTTGCTGCCTTCAACCTTCACAAAGTTCCACTCTCTTTTAGGTAACCTCCCTTTCCTTTACCTCCCTGCAATTTCGTTCATTTTACTTCCAATATGCGCCTTAGCACAGGCAACGCTAGTACCTCAAACAGGGGGAGTCTGAGCTCTCGTGCCCCCTCTAGCCGCCGTGGAGGAAGGATCCCAGTGAGCCTTCCTGTGGCTGGGCCTCGTCGCTCAGAGAGAGTTGAAACCTCTACCTCACGGGCGTCTTCTAATCAACGCCGCTCTGAGGTTCCCCTTGACTCGAGGGCTACCAGCAGCTCTGATGAAAGGTCAAGTAATGAAGGTTATCTCTCTGACGATGTTGCTTTTTACCACAGCACGCACGCTTTCCATCGTGCATCAAAGACCATGGAGATTCCGGGGTCTGGTAAAACGTTGATTCTTCGCACCACTGAAGGGTGTGTCAATGTCGTGGCACACCGGCTGAACTAGGAAAAGCTCAACAGGGAGAGGCCGTATTGCTGGGTTGAAGAGGAATTTCTGGAAATTCCTTCGCATCATTCAAGTGAAGAGGAAAGGACGGTCTCTCTCCGCTGCAAGATTTACTCGGACAAGAAGTATAAAGCTCGCTATGTTGCGCTTGCACCACGTCCATCCGAGAGAGTTTGTCACATCGTCCCTGATGAGAGGTCAGTCTACATGTACGACTTCGTATTTCAAAAGTTGGGGGTCCGCTTCCCTATGACGGAATTTCAAATGGCCGTCCTGCGCTTTCTTGACTGCGCTCCAACTCAATTACACCCCAACGGCTGGGGCCTGGTCCGTGCTCTTGAAATTCTGGGAGAGCACTTCAACTTCACTGCCACCGTGGCCAAATTATTCTATTACTGCCAGGTGGTCCGCCGTGCTAACAAGAAGGGCGGCCTTGGGTTCATAACACTCCGTTGTGACCCAAGGATAGTAAGCTTCAAGTCCTACACCGAATCCGCTAAGGTGGATGGACGTTCTTTTAAACATTATTATACGTGGGTCCGGATTCAACCCAATAAGTCGGTCTTCTGGCGTAATAAGGAAGGATTTCCCAATTTCCCCTCAGTTGGACGCACGAGCATTTTCTACTGCTGAGTCGTGCTTACTATATTGATGAGGGTGAGCTTTCCTCTCAATCTGTTGAGGTGTTGAGTGCCATGCAGGCGGTCTCAAAGACCCTCAAAGGATTTTCCTGCAAGCTCCTCCTGGCGGATGACGATGTCCGCACTACCTATCTCCGTAATATTCACTCCTGCTGTAGTTATGCTATGCATTTATTCCGTTCTGATTATTTTCTTCTCATGTGCTGACTCAATTTTTCTTGTTTTGCAGAACAAATCGAAAAAGCCTACCCAGAAATGTTGTCTCTAAGGACCATGATGGCTGATGATGACTCCTCGTCCGAGGAGAATGAGATTCAAGTGAAAAGGAACGCCACTAAGGCTCCAACCATTCCCCTGACTTCTGCAGTGGGAAATGAGGTTCCTCTTCTAGATGAGGAAGAAATGGAGAAACAAACAGAGGCCACTGGGCAGGGCGATAAGGAGGTCGTTCCCGAAAAGAAGAAGAAGAAGAGGCACCTGGTCAAGACGGCGGATCTGGATAAGCCCCCTTCTGGTAACCCCGCAAAGAAACGCCAAAAGACGCTTGAGGAGTCTGGGCTTGAAAAGGACAAGGGGAAGAAACCCGTCCTTGACTCTTCTGCCCCTGCTTCACAAACCACTTCTGGGCCGTACTCTGAGAGCGGTCCTCCTCCGGCGTTCGACCCTCCACGCGATTCCTTTCTCTCGCCATACTTATGGTTTCAGGGGTCCATGCCCCCCATTCTTCCAAAGGCTAGATACTGCCTCCGCCCCTCGCTCGAGGCTGCTGAAGTTCGAGGAGCTTGTAAGGCTGGCCGTTGGCAGCTGGATGAACTGTCCGGCCTCCTTGAATCCCTGAGCGAAAAGGCAGATTATATGGAGCAAGTTGAGAAACTTGAAACCGAACTCGCTGTGAAGGAAAAATGGGCAGTCAAACAAGCTGAGATTCATAGAGGTGTGGAGGCTGAACTGAAGAAGGCCAAAGAAACACTTCAAAAAAAGGTAGAAGAGACAAGCCAACTTCACTTTGCCAACAAAGCTCTAGAGCGGCAGGTTGCTGAGCTTCAACAGCAAAATAAGTCCATTTCCCTCCTTGAAGAAGAGCTTCAATTGAAGAAGAAGAGATCAGCCAAGCTTGCTGACGATCTCAAAGTAATGGAGGACGGACACAACAAGAGCCTTGGAGAGTGGGAGGTCCTGCGGCAGGAGATGCAGGCCCAAATGGAAGAGCTGAGGAAGGGAAGTACGAGCACCAGGCCGTCGGAAGAGGATTTCACTAAGCTTCAGAAGAAATTGTCTGCTGCTAAGGCCAAGGCTGCCGAAGCCTTGGAGATATGCAAAAAGGTAGCTTATGAATCCTTTGGGCTGGCACTTCGTCAAGTATTTTATCGTAACCCCAGAATAAAGCTTGACCTGTACGGACTGGATCCGTTTTATGAGTTCCATGAGGGGAAGCTTGTCGAAGTGAAGAAGGATGGCTCGTACCAGGACCCTCGCGATTCTCTGTATGAACTGCCTCCACTTCCGGAGGGTCAGAGCATGGAACCTATGGTGCCTACTTCTGGAATCGAAGGTGAGGCCCAAGAAACTGCCCAAGCCGATCCTGAGGCCGGAGCGGATGGGGTTCAAGCTGGTGGAGCTGAAGGGGATAGGACGGAAGTACCTACTTCGGAGGATCAACCACCTGCTTCTTAATTTTATGCTTTCTTTTGTGGCTGTGTTCTGGGATCAGCTCCAGCTTTTAACACTTTGAGTCCTGTACAACCCTTTCTTTCAAGAAATAGACTTTACTTTGTTCCTCTTTATCATTTATGATCAGTATATGATTGTCAGATAACTTAACCATATGCATAGTACTTAAATTTTTTTGATACTTCGCAAAGCCACTCCTGCCTTGCTATATCGCTGTTAAAACATCCTTATCACATCGAATTAAGATAACAAATCGTAACAGACAAGCAGCAATTAAGTTAAAGTATGCCCTGTCCCCAAGTATAAGTATATTGGGAAGGAGAATTTCACTGTAAAAGTTACCTTTAACTTTTTTAAGAATTTGAAAGTTGGTCCGACCTCTAAGATGTAGTACGGCTATATGAATGTTCAACCGCTCTTTCCCTTGAGGTTCGGTTTAATCCTACTACTCAGGTCTTCACTCGGTGTTCGGTTCGATCCTACTAACCGTACTTAGAGTTCGGTGCAATCCTACAATCCAAGCCTTCAACACGGGGTTCGGATCAGGGTTAATCCTGAACCTACTGCGCCCGTTACTCGGGGTTCAGCTTGGTCTTCTAGATGGACCAGCTTACTGCGCCCAAGCCTTCGCATGGGGTTCAATTTGTGGCCTTGAAAAAGGACCAGCCCTACAACCTATGTTGTCTTCGAATGGGGTTCGGTTTGTGGCCTTGAAAAAGGACCAGCCCTACAACCCATGTTGTCTTCGAATGGGGTTCGGTTTGTGGCCTTGAAAAAGGACCAACCCTACAACCCATGTTGTCTTCGAATGAGGTTCGGTTTGTGGCCTTGAAAAAGGACCAGCCCTACAACCCATGTTGTCTTCGAATGGGGTCGGTTTGTGGCCTTGAAAAAGGACCAGCCCTACAACCCATGTTGTCTTCAAATGGGGTTCGGTTTGTGGCCTTGAAAAAGGACCAGCCCTACAACCCATGTTGTCTTCGAATGGGGTTCGGTTTGTGGCCTTGAAAAAGGACCAGCCCTACAACCTATGTTGTCTTCGAATGGGGTTCGGTTTGTGGCCTTGAAAAAGGACCAGCCCTACAACCCATTCCACCTCGAGGAGTTACATCGTCAATGCACAAGATGTGTGATTGAGATCATCCGCCCTGAGGAATTCACGTAATAGGCTATAGCTACAAGTCACAACATGCAGGAAAAGTGAGAGTAATGAGGTTATTGAACTGCATTCTCATTAAGATTGAAAGTATATTACAAAGGGAGCATAGTTGGGGTCATGCCTCGTTAAAACCTTCTTGAGAAAACCCAATGGGAAAAAACTCAAGTAAGGAAAAAGAGTACATGCCGCCTTACCAACTAGCTGTAATAAACATGTAAGTTCTGAGTGTTCCATTTGTTACGGATTGGAGTCCCATCAAGTTCTTCCAACCGGTATGATCCCTTTCCAGTCACCTCAGCTACTCTGTAGGGGCCTTCCCACGTCGGTGCTAACTTTCCTTGGTAGGCAAATTTATTCCCCACACTCGCCTTTCTCAAAACGAGATCTCCGGTATTGAAGGATCTGTATTGGACACGTTTATTATACCGGAGAGCTGCCTTTGCTTTCACTGCCTGGTCTCTGATAAAGGCCCTTTCCCTTAACTCCTGGAGGACATCCAGCTCTGACGCCAGATTGGCATTGTTGTCTTTAGCTGAGAAATGCTCTACTCGGGTCGATCTGGTTTGCAGCTCCACTGGGATCATCGCCTCAACCCCGTAAGTCAACCGGTATGGGGACTTATTAGTGGAAGAGTGTGGTGTAGTGCGGTATGCCCACAAGACGTGACATAGCTGATCAGTCCATCCTCCCTTCGCTTCTCCAAGACGCTTTTTAAACCCCCTTAGCACTTCGTGATTGGCTACTTCCGCTTGACTATTTGTCTGAGGGTGCTTAACAGATGAAAATATCTGGATTATCCACAATCCTTCAAGCAAGTCTGTGAACTTTTTGTCCGTGAACTGGTGCCGTTGTCAGTCACAATCCGCCCTGGCACACCGAACCGAGCTATGATATTTTCATACACGAAACGCCTTGTCCGCGCAGAAGTGATATGCACTACTGGCTCAGCCTCAATCCACTTGGTGAAGTAGTCTACCCCCACAATCAGATATTTGATGCCTCCAGGAGCAGTGGGGAACGGACCCAGAATATCAAGGCCCCACTGGTAGAACGGCCAAGGCATGACGGATGAGGAAAGCTCTTAGGCCGGTGTATGATGGAGGTTGGAGAATCTTTGACAAGTGTCACACTTCTTTACGAAATCTGCTGAGTCTTGCTTTATAGTGGGCCACCAATATCCTGCCCTGAGGACCTTTCTCATTAAGCTCTGACCCCTAGCATGGTGCCCACATTGCCCCTCATGTACCTCCTCCAAGACCGCTTGAACCTCATCTTCTCTCAAACACAAGAGATATGGGACAGAGAATCCCCTTTTATAGAGAACACCATCAACCATGGTGAAGTACGACAGCTCCTTTTTCCCTCGTCTCCTCTCCTTCTCATCAGTGGGGAGTTGTCCATCTGCCAGATAGCGAATATAGGGGATGACCCAAGAGTTCTCGTAAGGATAGCTCACCATTATGGCATTCAGAGAAGGGAACAAAGGGATGCTGGGTGATGTCAAAGTACTTTGAACCACCGTTGTTGTGCTTCCGGGCCGCTTTGTACTTGCGAGCCTTGACAAGATATCCGCCCTGGTGTTTTCCTCTCTAGGCACATGTTTGAACTCCAGAACGTCGAATCTCCCCTTCAATTCATTCATACAATTCAAATAAAGTTGAAGTTGTGGTTCCCTGACCTGATATTCCCTCTGGATTTGCGAAATCACAAGCTGTGAATCGCTGCATAATGTAACTGCTGACGCTCCGATGCCGATTGCCGCTCGGAGGCCGGCCAAACATGCTTTGTATTCAGCTTGATTATTGGAGGTCTTGAAACTAAATCAGAGGGAAATTTCTAAGTGCACACCATCATCACTTTCCACCACAACACCAACTCCACAACCTTTACTATTTGACGATCCGTCCACATAAATGGTCCAATGTGCTCGAGGTGTGGCTGGATCCGACCCTGTCATCTCTACTACAAAATCTGCCAACACTTGTGCTTTAATGGCTCCTCGAGGCTCATAAGAAATTTCGAACTCAGACAGCTCGATGGACCACTTAATCATTCTTCCAGCAAGATCCGGCTTGCTAAGCACTGAACGGAGAGGCAAATCCGTTCTCACCAGTATTGGGTGCGCATGGAAATACGGCCTTAACCATCGTGAGGCCCACACCACTGCTAGGGCGGCCTTCTCTATCTTCTGATATCTTCCTTCCGCCCCCTGGAGGGTCTTACTGGTAAAATACATCGGCCTCTACCCTTCGGGGGTTTCTTTAACCAAAGCCACGCCTAGGGCTTCATCAGAAATTGCTAAATACAAGATCAAAGTCTCACCAGGGTCAGGCTTAACCAAAATTGGTGGACTTGAAAGAACGGCTTTGAGCTGTTGGAAGGCTTGTTCTTGCTCCCCTCCCTATTCAAAACTATTATGCTTCTTTAACGCCTTATACAAGGGGAGGGATCTGTGTGCCATCTTGGGCATGAAACGAGCTAGAGCGGCTACTTTCCCGTTTAGTGATTGGACCTCCCTCAGACTCTTAGGGCTTTGCATGTCCAGAATTGCTTGACACTTCCCAGGGTTAGCTTCAATGCCTCATTGGGTCAACATGAATCCCAAGAATTTCCCTGCTGGAACGGCGAAGGTGCACTTCAAGGGGTTTAGCCTCATATTGTACTGTCGCAGCCTAGTGAAAACCTGGCGCAAGTCTTCAATGTGGTCTCCTCCAGCGGGCGTTTTGGCTATAATATCATCAATATACACTTCAACCAGCCTGGTGTGCATCCCTTCAAAAACTTTGTTGATCATACGCTGATAGGTAGCGCCAGCGTTCTTCAATCCAAATGGCGTGACGGTGTAGCAGAAAACACCGCGGTCATTGACAAAAGCCGTCTTCTCTTGATCTTCTTCCCACATCGGAATCTGGTTGTACCCAGAATAAGCATCCATGAAACTAAGGTACTGGTAACCAGATGAGTCATCTACCATACGATCAATATTTGGCAGGGGATATGGATCTTTAGGGCAACACCGGTTAAGATCTACATAATCTGTGCACATCCTCCACTTGCCATTGGCTTTCTGCACCATCACTACATTAGAAAGCCAAGAAGAATAGCGAATCTCCTTTATAAAACCAGCTTTCAACAACTCTTCAGTCTGTTCACATGCTGCCTTCTGCTTCTCCGGTCCCAATCTCCTCTTTTTCTGGGCCACCGGTCTCGTTTCTGGGTACACAGCGAGTTTGTGGCAACAAAAATCAGGGTCCATCCCAGGCATGTCCACTGCTGTCCATGCGAAAAGGTCTTTAAACTCCTGCAGGAGGGTTAGCAAACGCTGCTCCATGGCCGACTCTAGGTTATCATTGATGTGCGTGACCTTTTCTGGGGAATCCCCTAAGACGACGTCTTTGGAACCACCATCTGGTGTGGGCTTTGAGGGATTGAGAGGATCAATTTTCAATTCCGTTCTTGGGTCCAAGTCAATTAGACTGACTGACCCAGCCGCCGTTCCTCCGTCATTCAGCTTCCTCTTCTTGTTGAATGCTTCCAACTTGACCATACTGAGGCTCAGGTTGTAACACTACCGAGCCATCTCCTGATCACCGTGGAGAGAAGACACGCCGTTGTCCTTGTCGATGAATTTAATCAGCAGGTGAGGAGTAGACACAATTGCTTCCATTGCGTTCAAAGTAGGACGGCCTATGATACCGTTGTAGGGAGATTCCACATCAATTACCAGAATTCTTGATTTGACCGTTCTTGCACCAGGCTCTCCTTCAAAAGAAATCAGGGTGTCGAGGTACCCTTTAGTGGGTTGCTTGGCCCCGTTGAACGTTGTGAGCTCTTGCGTGTAAGGCTGAAGATCTGCATCATTAAAACCCATTCTTTTGAAACAATTATAAAAAATTACATCACAAGAACTTCCCTGGTCAACGAGGATCCTTTTCACGTCCTTGTTGGCAATTACAGCAATGATCACCACTGCGTCGTCCCCCCCTGGGATCGTTGGGCCAAAGTCATCGTCGGTGAATGACACCATTGGGGCTGCCACACCGTCCTTGAAAGGACGGTTATCTCTTGATTTGCCCTGGACAGACAAGATCATCCTGTGGTGATTCTTCCAGGCTGTGATTGATGCTCCTCCTCTAGTAAATCCTCCAGCTATCATCTCAATCACTTCATGTCTGCCCTGCCTCTGTTGCTGAGGCATGTTGTTCTGTTGAGCTCCTTCTGCAATCACTACTCCTTTCTGCTTTTCAGCTGCAGTGAACTTCCTGGCTGGGTTATGAGTATTATCATCCTCATCATCAGGATCTCTGCCCCTCTTGTCCATCCTCCAAGGCTCGTCTACAGATTTCTCCCTGAACAAGTATTGCTTCAGCTTTCCTTCCCGAATGAGAGTCTCCACCGTATTCTTCAACGCCTTGCACTCGTCAGTGTTGTGACCTGTCTGTTCGTGGAAAGTGCAATACTTACGTGGGTTACCTCCCCTCTTAAGTGGGAGCGACTTCCTTATACCAAAAACATTAAGCGTTGGCCAGCCAACCTCCCTCATGATTTGGGAATACATGGCGTTCAGAGGGGCGTAGTTATTGAACGACGAGACGCGCCTATCTCGTTGATGTGGACGAACGCTTGCAAAGTCCTCTTGGAAGGTATGTTTCTCAGGTTTCATCTTCTCCTTCTCTCTCCATGGCTGTTGAGAGGGTGCTGGAGGCTTCATTCTAGCTGCTGTTGCCTCCAGATGCATCTCTATGCCCACGTATTTGGAAGCCTTCTTTCGAAACTCTTTGAAGGTCGTTGGGGGGCTCTTTGCCAAGGATAAGGCAAAAGCAGAACCAGGTTGCAAAGCTTCCACCACGATATGGAGCTGTATTGCCTCCGTGAGGTTGGGGACCAAAGCAGCCTCCTTATAGAACCTCTTCAAGAACTCCTTAAGAGTTTCAGTCTCTCCTTGCCTTATCTGTGCCAAGGTGTGAGAAGTTCTCGGGATGTCCCTGGAGATGACAAAATGGCTTTCAAACGCTGCTGCCATTTCCTCCCAAGAATCTATGGATCCTGAGGGTAAACTCTTGAACCAGCTAAGAGCTTCCTCTGTTAGTGTTCTTGGGAACATCCTGCACATGACGTCTTTATCAGCTCCCAAGTACATGGCTTCATACACATAAGCATCCAAGTGCTTAGTAGGATCAGTTTCTCCATTGTACTTTCCGATCGACAATGGCTGAGTCGTTTGCAAATGTTTCGGGATGACAATGCTCATCAATCTCCTTGAGAAAGGAACACTAAGCTTGTAAGTCCCAGAGGTTACCACTGCCTGCTCCCTTCTCCTGGTACTGACTCTATCACCAGAGTCTTGGGTCTACTCTCTCTCTTCGTATGTGGGGATTTTTGAATACTGGAGGGTCGTAGATCTATCCCTTGCTGATGCATAGTGAGCCTCCTCTGCATGGGACGTTACCCTATCCCCAACTCCTCCTTTCTCCTGCCTCAACTCCATCAACTCCTCCCTGAGCTGTCTGATAACCTCATCTCGAGGATCGGGGGTTGGCACTTGCACCATCCTCCGGGTGTTAGTAATAGGAGACTCAAAGACAAGTCTCCTTCCAGTCTGTTGGTGGGTCACATCCTCCACATGACCATCAGCGAAATCACGTCCATCACCTTTCATTATGACAACCAAACTTCTGCAAAAATAGGAATAACTCTAACGAGTCCCACTCGGCGTGCCAATGAACTGGTCTGAACCGGGGTCAAGGATCTGATGTGGGACCAGCCACAAGAGTGCAGGTGTTCGAGGGTTTGCACACCGGTACTGTGGGTATCCGGTGTTATAGTCTGGCCTCTCAGTGGAAGAAGCCGGTCTTGCTATCCTGGAGATCCTTCACACCAGTGATTCGCATTGAGAGAGGGCGAAAGGTGGTGTCACCTGCGAAGATTCTCCGATGCTCAAGTAAGAAGAGTGTATAAACTCAGTGAATTCACAAACGATACAATAGTAAAAGTGAGTTAGGACAACGTAACCTTGCATGTGTTTTTGATTGAGCTATTTATAGTTGAACGTAGGAAATGAATCGTTGAATGCAAGTGGGCCCTTGGGCTCTGATAGCGTGTGAAGTGTGTCAATCAAAGTGGCTCAGTACTCAGAGTGTGCCAGGGGGGTAGGTCAATTATCAGAGTACGATCCTGTGATAAAGATGGGGGATAATCACCTTTCCGCATAATTCGCTGACACATGTACTTGCTCTCTGAGGCCATTGACATGACATATTCTGCTATGTTAGGTATCTTCACTGATAAGTTATAAGGAACTCTTATCTCACAGTGGTTCTGAGGCAAACGGCTATATAGACGTTCAGTGATAACGAGTGAAGTATCCGTGGTAGAGAGAACGAATAGAACGTCTGATGGGATAAAAGCGGATGGAGAGATACCGGATATCCGGTGTGACGCTGCCCGAACTATGACACCGGTTTCCCTTTCATGAAGTCATTCTGACGTCATAACTTTAGGGACCGGTATCCAGACCGGATCAGTATTTAACTTATATAATTCTACACGAGTTAAAAGATTAAAAAATATAAAATTTTTATTTTAAAAATATTATTAATATACATCTATACTAATTTCTAAACCATCTCTGTATAAATTCTAATAAAATCAATTCTATTTTTAATCTCTTATGTATAAGATTGTATAGGTTAAACAAACCTTATTAGTTATATTAGTCTCAGTGGATAGTAGAAAAAGATCAAAGAAAAATAATAATAATAATAATCTGGTCCTGATACCAGCTCACAGACAATATGGTAATTTAATCATAATCCATCATTCAAGACCAATATTTCATATAACTTGGTGTCAACACCGGTATTCTGGTATCACGCGTAAGGTCCCTAAATTGACTCTAGTATGAGTCATTATCTCAACACTGCAAAGTTAGAGTTGACCTATGCATCGGCGTGTTAAACAAGTAACATGTAAAGTGACTAATTAGTAGGTAAAGTCGTTTGGAAACGTCTCTTTTACGTGTCAGCTTTTCTGTGAAGGATTAGAATCATACTAACACACTATACGGAAAACTTCATAAGCAAGAAGGCTTTCCCGCTACATCTAGGTATAAATACTCATGCATCAACGTAGCAAAGGTAGAACATTTTCTCTATGGCTTATGCTTGAGCTCTAATATTCCCATTGAATATTCACTTACTTGAGCGTCAGAGTATCCTTGCAAGACCTCCTTTCGCCACACAACGTGTAAAGCTGGTGATTTAGTACGAGGAATCACTTCAAGACCTTTATTTCCTCACTGGATTAGGGGATATAATACTGGATCCCCACTGTCCTTACACCTCGTCCTAAACCAGTTTAGATAATAATAATAATAATAATAATAATAATAATAATAATAATAATAATAATAATAAATGTATCTTCTTTCATTTTAATTGAAGAAAAAATAGATAGAAAAAGTTGACTTTCAAAAAACAAAATTTTAAAATTTTTTCTTTTTATATTTTCTCTTTAATTTAAATTTAAATGTTTTCTTCTTTTAATTTTTCCTACTATTTTTCATCAATCTAAGCACACTAATGTGCAACCCTTCCTTAACAAGATGAATGAATGAAATTTTCTTGCAAAGAAAAATAAAAAAAATCAAATGGATGAAGGGAGAAAAGTTTAAAATTGAAATTCGAAAGAAAGCAAATGATAGACTCCTTTGTATAAATTTTAAAGCGTGAGGTACACTCACAATCATAAATTAGGAGATTGCTGTCTAAAGTTATGAACGTACAACAATATTTTATTATTAATTTTTACATTAATTATGTTTTTGTCCTGAAAAGTTTTCAATTCTCTCAAAAGTCCTTGTATTTTTTTAAAAAAATGCTAGTCCCAATAAAATTATAAGTTTTTGTTATAGGTCTCTATTATTAATATCTTTTGTTAACGGTTGATGTGGTAGGTAAAAAATCACATATCGCGTATTCTATTATTGATGAAGTATTATTTTAATAGAGATTATTTAATATCCATTAAAAAATTTCTTAAGTAATTAAATCAATTTCATTCTAAGAGATTTTCCTTATTATTTTTTTCAATCACTTTCCCCAAGTTAATTCAACAATGTCCTATAGGATGAATCTTTTTAATGGATATTAAATAATGTCTACTAAGATAATAGTCTATTAATAATAGAATATTGAGTTGGTTGATATGGTTTATTCGTCTACCATATTAACCGTTAACAAAAGATAATAACAACAAAGACTATGATAAATACTTATAATTTTATAGGAACAAAAATCTTACAAAAAAATTATAGAAAATTTTGACAAAACTAAAAAACCTTCAAAGATAAAATTAATAGTTAACCCTTAATTTTTTAACTACATACTTAAATTCAATGACAATCAATATATTTATTTTTTAAAGTGTGACAACCTTACTTAGATTAGTGAAATTCGAAAATAAAATTAAAATTCTATTCCATTTTTTTAAAAAATATTTTAAAACAAAATTTATAAAATTGTCATTATACGTCTTTTATTTTCCCTTTTTCTTTCAAATATATGTTAACTTGGTAAGACTACTCTTAACTAAAATCAGTAGGTCAGTTTTATATATAAAAAATTAAATAAAGTCAGTTGGTCGATCAGCCCCTTAAAAGATGAACAATTGGCTCTTTTTTATGAGAGATATTATCTACATAAGTTTTATCTTTTGATAAAATCTATTCTATACCTCATGTAAATCATTCAGTATTATTGGTGGGTAAGAATTTGTTTTAGTTTATCAAGTTTGATGTTTGGCCACTTTAATGTCTTGTATGTTATTGTGCAAGAATGTCATTCCATCTTGAGATATAAAATAATTGCAATAAATTATATAGTCAAAAATGTTGCTAATGCTATGATACTTTTATAAGAGTTGAAAATGAAAATATAAATATGAGAAGAAACTCAAGTGCCAAGAGTAGGATTAAGTATTCTAATTTTGAGCCCTTTAAACTCTTGACACATGGAGCAATCTAGATAAAAGATGTGAAAGACTACATTTGTATAGGGAGCTTTTACCAAATCCTACATCTTTCTCAACTTTGTTATTTTGACTCCATAATCCATTGTGAGCACAGAGCAGGCATCATTGAAAGGTAAATGAAGCTCCTCAAATGACAACTTGAAATGTTTAAACTTAACAGCTATAATATGTTTGAAAAACCTAGTTAATGTTTATATTGTAGGAATGCATATTAATTGAGGTACATTTGATTCGAATATGTAAATTACATGAAAATGATTTCAGTAAAGGAAACCACTATAAGAAATGAAACCATGATGATGAATTAAAGGTTAGAGGCCCTTACTCATTTATCCATCATCCAATATTTCTACAATCTACCAACATGTTACATATGGTAAGAATATTGTGATAATAACTACCAAAATAAGGGTTATAAAATTAGATCAAACACGGTGGATATTATATGTTTTTTTAGTGAAACAAAAATGTCATTGAATATTAACGTGTTGTTTTTTCTTCAGTCAACTGCAATTTAAATAGTAAAGTTCATAACAAAAGCTGCAAAAGCACTTTCAATTATGAACAAAAAATTTATATATATAGAAAGATTTCAAGACTTGTGTATAAAGTCCATTCTTGAAGGTTTCAGCTATTAGGGAGGATAATACATATCATATCACATGGTAGTGATTACAAAAGTAAAAATACTATCATTTGGCCCACTATTAGGTCAATATCATTAGTAATCAGGGGACCTAATTGAAACATATCAATATCGTATAAGATTTATTCAAAACTTTTTAAAAAATAAGGGGACTAAATCGAAACCTAAACTATAAGTTAGGGGACTTAATTTAATCATACTAGGTGTTCCGTACATAACTAGAGAGAGAATGAGTTACACTCAAACCTAACGAATGAGGGTTTAGCTATATATTTTCATGAAGGCTACCCAAAATCAAAGGAAAACTAACAAGAATAAAGAAAAATAAAAAAGATCAATGGAAATCAAGAGACTAGAAAGAAAACTAGAAGGGATTCTTCATTTTTAAGCTTCCCCACGATGTTAAAGAGCCTCTTCATAGTATTTTGGCCTCCCTTGCTCCAAAGATACCCAAAAATTTAACCTAAACCATTTTATAAGGCCTTTGGGAAAGTGTTGTTGTAAGCTACTATCACACCGTGAACACCAATTTTGGTCCAGCCATTTTCAATGTCGAATAAACACCGCCAACAATTAAAAGCGTGAACTTTACAGCCGGTATAATCCATAAGAAGGGAACACCGTCCCGAACACCATCTTATTCCACAAGAATGAGACACCGTCCCTTTCCAAATCCGGTGTCATGGCATGATGAAGTAGTAAGGATGGGCATCGTCACCTACATCGGTCTAGTGCCACCAAAAGGAACGTCATTTTCCCAAGAAAATTCGGTGTCAAAGCAATGACCGGTGTCCCCTAGTGTCCGATGTGAAGGTCTCATGGAACCCAACATCGAACTCTAAGTCTGTCTCATATGACATCGTCTGATGGGTCCGGTTGCCCATACTATAACTTGGAAATGCACTAAAGGATTCGATCCCAAAATTCAGGGAAATGGCAGACAGGAAATAAGAATGAAAATAAAAAAACCCTTCACTCGCCACTGTTCCCCACAACCGTTAGTGGCCAGGCTATTCCTCCACTACGCGTATGGGTCGAGTAGAATCCTGAGTTGTCAAAGCACTCATCAGCATGGGAGGGGGTCGAAGGAACATATATAAATGCCTCACTTGAAGAGGTCCAAGGGTCCGACTTTTGAAATCCAGGAACCTTTAAAGAACTGGTCTGATTCCTGAGCCTTTGAACCCATCGAAAGAGAGAACTTGCCCAAATTTTTGAATCTAATTCCTGAAGAGAGAACTGGTCCGAACTCTATTCCTTGAATCTCCTGAGAGGAAATATTTCCTCGTTACCCAGACTCCATCCAAATTCCTGCAAAATTTCCTTTGCATTGCAACTTAGTGAAACATTAATTCCTTTTCCCAAAGTGATTCGTATTCACCAGCTCCACACCGGATCCACACTATGTAACATCCTAGGTTGATTTATCCTTTTTATTTACATACGGCAAATTATTTTCAAAATAAATTTTCGCGTTGAATAAAAATTTATATCTTAATATGAATTAGTATCTATTTCCCTTAATAAATGATTCACTCGGCCTTGATGTAAAATAATATTTACCTCTTTTAGTTGCATAAAATCATACTCCGAATGAACAAAATCGTTTCTAAAATAAATCCTTAAATAAAAGTATGTTAAAATCATAACCGATCGGATATGGTTCCACTCGGTCATGATAATCATTAGTATTCACTTAAATATAATCAAAGTAATAATAAGAGTGCACGCGAAATAATATCCGGTCGGAATACATCCTTCGGTAAAGTGGAGTTACAACAGCGGGAGAAGAAGAAAAAGAAGAAGAAGGAGAGGACAGAGGTCATTCGCCTGAGCGAGACCACAAGTTACCTGAGCGAAATCCGAGACTCGCTTGAGCGAATGCCACACCTGAAGTCTGAACGAACAAGACGCACATATGGACCCACTTGGGGTTTCACTCGGTAAAATGGTTTACTCGGCACAAGGGTTTCACTCGAAAAACGCTCAACTTCCATTCACTTGGACATTCCTTACTTGACTATTTACTACCTTTCACTCAGAAAGCTTCGCTCGGTCATAACTCCCTCGGAGATAATTCAGTCTCCTTCGCTCAGTTATAGTTTCTCCAGATATCCTCACTCGGTGAATACCCTATCCTTACTTCCTTCAGAAGGAACTCAGATTCCCACTCGGACACACCCAACTTCTCTTCACTCGGAATCATGATACACTTTCTTCACTCGGAACTCTCTCCTAACCAATCCCACTCGGACATTCTAACCTTCCACTAGGAAGGGGATCTCTTAGTTATCCTTCACTCGGACAAGGGCGGGAATTTCACATAGTGGTGAAACAGACATCAAACCAACTGGCCCTCGCCCAACCAGAGATAAATTGACTCGGGCAAGCCTCGCTCGGTAAAAGACTGTCATAACAAACACGTGAAAATATAAACTAAGCATAACATAATGTCAGCTCGCATCAGATTCAATTTAAGTCAGCACACAGGTAACATTACACGCTCGGAAAACTCCTTATACACAATTATATTATACAGTTACTCAAAATCACTCGGGCCTTGGCATCGATCTCCCCCTTGGCGCGACTCCATGGCTCCAGCTTCCTCCCTGTCACTAGTTACTAAATTGAAATCAGCAGCAAGGGTGAGTGTTTGGCATCATAATTAATATAGAACGAATTTAACAAGTTATATATATAAATAAGTTCCGTCTGACTGTATTTTCATCAATTTGCAAATCACACTCGGTAATTAATCCGCACCCGACAGTCACAACCTTTCGCACTCGGCGAGTAAAACATTTCACACTCGGCCAATATAACAAACTCCACTCGGAAAATATAACAAAGGTCATCCAGCAAATATAACAAATTTTACTCGGCAAATATAACAAATGTCACTCCGCAAATATACACATCACAACCAATAATTCATCAATTATCACAACTGACTCTCAGATAAAATTTGACGCCTAGTATCCAGATACTAAAAGGATCGACCTTCAGCTGGGAGTCTGACTTGACATCCCGTGAACCCGACTTGGTTCACTGAGCCCGACTTGGCTCCCCCTCAACCACTGGGTCAAAGACCTCTGGGTAGCTTAACTGGGTCTGACTTGACCACTGAAGCCAAAAATAGGGTAGTTCATACCGTTGGTCGTCCTTCACCACATCATCACATTCCATCATATAAACAAACATATCATTCCGATTACCACTTACAACTGTCAGAAACTGACTTGTGCTCACAGCGTAGGGCGACCGACTAATCAAGCCCCTCAACATAACATACCGATTACCACAACCATCACTTATTTCATGCCATTGTAAGCCATACACATATATATGCATACACATACAACTTAGCATTAAATATTTCAAGCTCATGACATGATTATCTCAACCACACACCCGATTTTCAACTGATCGGTGTACACAGTCACACACGTACAAACATGGGCACGCAACAACATTCAATAACATTTTCTTACCCTGTTCATACCGTTCAATGACTTGGATGGGAAAGAAGTCCTATTCAAATTAATCATAACCCGAACACCCCCTTACATCGGTTCCACGCTTCAATGATCTGCTCCCGGTGTCGGTCCCTTCCTCTGAGCACTAGATTCGTAATCTCAGCTCTGTCAATCAGCCTTTCGTTGTCTAATCTACTACCTACGGGTCAGAATGCAAAACCCGTTAACTCAACACCCTCGGCTCTAAGGGCCACATTTGAGCTCACACTCACTAAAGGAGTGGATATCAGACTTGAATACAGCCATGCATGGTCCTTGGCTACCAGAGAAACGAAAGGGGATAAGGAACCACAAATAAAACGGATCAGTGGACTCACCTTGAGGCCACGATCAAAGGGATGAGGTTCGATTGAAGTTTTGACACGAACGGAGTCCTCCTCCGGAGCATGCAATTCAGCAACGAGAGAGGAGAAAACGAAGAAGAAGAAGAACAGCCCAAGAGAAAGAAGTGGTTCGCGAATAATGAAGAGGGGAGAGAGAGAATTTCCTTTTATATAAAGCTCAGGGGCAAGACAGCCTTTTCCCTTATTCCATTTGCATTCTCATTAAAAATCTTAATCAATTTCACCATATTGGACTCTTTTATAATTAACTAACCAACTACGCTTATTTACTTTCACAATGTTTCACTATTCATAATTGTCTAATACTTCATAAGAGTATTGGCCCGATCTGGATACCAGCCAACCGGTATCCTGGCATAATGTCCACACCTCGGAAATCCGAGCTAACGCTTGAGAGATCAGATACTTCATCCGTTCTCGCATCCTAGTTACGTACATCCATTTGTCTCAATCATATAAAAGGTTGATCCAGACTATAGCTCCGAGTTAGGCATTCTCCTCACACCGGATACACCAAGACCACATCAGGTACACCGGATAATCATCAGCTACAAGACAACACGTCTTTGCCCGTCCTCCAATGTACCACCGATCTTCAACACCTGATTGGTCCTCACATCTGAGGCCGGCCCGACACCGGATTCCTTGACCCCGGCTCAGTAAATCAAATATTAAATAAGTCTCTAAAACATTTGCTAATATTTTCCACTCTTCATAATACCAGGAATGTTACATCCACCCCCCCTAAAAGGGGATTTCATCCCTGAAATCTGTGTTCCGATTGAAAAAGATGGAGGTACATCCGCCTCATATCCGATTCTAATTCCCAAGTGTAAGTTATCCAATTCAAACTCTGCCATTTCACCTTCACCAACGGCACCTCCTTGTTCCTTAATCATTTGGTTTGATACTCCTCAATACTGATCGGTACAGCTTCCACTGTCAGATCTTCCTTCAATTCGATGGAGTCACTCGGTACAATCATTGTGTCACACGAAATATAGGCTCGAAGTTGTGATACATGAAACACGTTGTGGATGTTAGTCAACGACTGGGGAAGATCCAGTCAGTAAGCAACTTCAGCAATCCGTTCCAATATCTGGTATGGTCCGATGTATCTCGTATTAAGCTTCTGGCTCTTCAAAATCTGACCTACACCTTTAGTCAGTGAAATCCTCAGGAACACCCAATCGCCCACTTGAAACTCAAGCGGCCTATGCCGATTGTCATAATAACTCTTTTGTCGGTCTTGGGAAATTTTTATCTTCTCTCGGATTAAAGTAACTTGTTCATTCATCTCTTCAATCAACTCAGGCCCCAGATGAATGGCATCACCATTCTCATTCCAACATAATAGAGTACGACATTTCCGACCATAAAGGGCTTCATATGGAGCCATCCCAATGCTACTATGATAACTGTTATTGTATGCAAACTCCACCAAAGGAAAGTATCTCTCCCATGATCCGCCCTGCTCTAACACACATACCCTTAGCATATCCTCGAGAGTCTGTATTATCCGCTCCGACTGGCCATCGGTCTGGGGATGGTAAGCCGAGCTTAGTCTGAGCTCAGTACCCAGTTCTTGTTACAAGCTCCCCTAAAATCTTGAAGTGAATCGAGGATCCAGATTGGAAATAATGCTTGAGGGTACACCGTGCAGTCGTACAATCTCAGCAATATACAGCCTAGCCAATCGGTCCAGCGACCATTTCATATTCATCACCAGGAAGTGGGAGCTCCTGGTTAGTCGGTCAAAAATTACCCAAATCGTGTTGCACCCGGTTCGGGTGCGAGGTAGCCCGGATACGAAGTCCATGGTGATACTTTCCCACTTCCAGATCGGAATTTCTGGAGGTTGAAGCAAACCTAGGGGTCGTTGATGTTCGACTTTGCACTTCTGGCATATCACACAAGACCTCACGTACTCGGTTATTGCCTTCTTCATGCCCGGCCACCAGAATTCCTTCTTCAAGTCATGATACATTTTTGTCACACCGGGATGAATACTCAGAGAGCTCCTGTGTGCCTCAGCTAGCACAGTTTGCCTAAAATCTCCATGTACAGGCACCACCACTCAGTCCCGGAATCTCCATATTCCATCATTACCCCGAGTTAACTCCATATCCTTGCCTCGAGCCTGAGTGTCAATCAATTTCAGCAACTCCTCATCGTCTTTCTGAGCAGCAACAATAGACTCCAGAAATTCGTTGGAGATCTTCAACATTCCGACTGTCATTCGATTTGGAGCGTCCATAACGACTCCAATATTCATATCCCTAAAACTCTCCAGTAATTCCTGCTCTCTGCCCATCAAGTAAGCCGCGTGTAACACCTTTCTGCTCAATGCATCAGCAACAACATTCGCTTTGCCTGGGTGGTACTTCAAGTCAAAGTCATAATCTTTCAAGTACTCCACCCATCTTCTCTGCCTCATATTTAGCTCCTTTTGGTCGAATAAATACTTCAAGCTTTTGTGGTCACTAAACACCACAAAACGGGACCCATATAGGTGATGACGCCAAATCTTTAATGCATATACTACTGCTGCTAGCTCCAGATCATGGGTCGGATAATTCAATTCATGGGGTCTCAATTGCCTGGAAGCATAGGCAATCACCCGGTCGGATTGCATCAGCACATATCCCAAATCGAACTTGGATGCATCACAATATATTACAAATTCCCGTGTTACATCGGGCAATGCAAGCACCGGGGCAGTCGTCAAACATCGTTTAAGAGTCTGGAAACTTAGCTCACACTTTTCCGACCATATAAAGGGACTCTCTTTTCTTGTTAACCGCGTCAGAGAAAGTGCAATCCGAGAGAACCCTTCAATGAAACGTCAATAGTATCCAGCCAATCCAAGGAAACTTCTAATTTTAGTTACCGACCTCGGCCTCTCCCAAGCCATAACCGCCTCAATCTTAGTCGGATCAACCGAGACGCCCTCTCGGGAAATTACATGTCCCAAGAATTGTACACTACTTTCCCAGAAATCACACTTGGATAGTTTAGCATACAACTTCTTCTCTCGGAGTACCTGCAGAACGATCTGAAGCTGTTGAGCGTGCTCCTCAACCGACCTCGAATACACAGGATGTCATCAATGAATACCACCACAAACTAATCCAAGTACGGTTGAAAAATCCGATTCATATAGTCCATGAAGATGGCAGGGGCATTCGTCACTCCAAAGGGCATTACAATGTACTCGAAATGCCCATACTGAGTTCGAAACGCTGTCTTCGGAATATCCTCCGACTTCACTCGGATCTGGTGATATCCTGACCTCAAGTCGATCTTAGAAAACACAACAGCGCCCCTCAACTGGTCCAGCAAGTCATCAATCTGAGGCAATGGATATTTATTTTTAATCGTTAATTTATTCAGCTGTCGGTAATCGATGCACATTCGCATGCTACCGTCCTTCTTCTTTATCAGTAACACCGGAGCGCCCCATGGTTAAGCACTCGGTCGGATAAAGCCTTTTTCCAGCAGTTCATTTACTTGTTTCATTACTTCGGCCAATTCCACCGAAGACATTCTATATGGCGCTCGGGACACAGGCTCGGCCTCAGGAATCAAGTCAATAGAGAAATCAATCTCCCGACTGGGAGGAAACTCTGGAATTTCTTCCGGAAAAACATCAGGAAACTCGCAAACAATTAGAATATCACTCGGCAGAAGGTTATACCGACCCTTCGAAGCAAATAAAATAACATATGTGGCTGAGACATCACTCACCAGATCCTTCATGTCGAGTTCCTGGGAGAAAACAATACTCTTCCGATAGCAGTCGACCATCACATGATTAACAGCTAGCCAATCGAGACCTAGAATAACATCTAAATTCCTCAATGGCATATAGATAAAATTCACTCAGAAAGTACAGTCTTCGATTTGCATCGGTATTTCTCTACACATGGTGGTTACGTGAAAAGTCGAACCGGTTGGAGTGGAAACAATAAGAGCATTCTCCATTAAACCGATCGGCAAACCAAGTCGTCGCACACAACTCTCAGAAATAAATGAATGGGTCGCGCCCGAATCGTAAATTACATCAACAAGATAGCCACAGATGAGGCACTTACCCTGCACCAAGTTGTCATTCCTCGTGGCTTCCGAGGCATCAAAGGCGAATACCCGCCCGGTCATTACATTATGGGCACCACTAGACTAGGCATCAGATCTTCCCGATTGTTGGCCTCCTCGACCAGCACCATGCCTGCCTCCTCTCTGAAAATTGGCACCCCGAGTTTCGGAAGGGTTGGTTTGGTTGCCTTGCTTACTCTGCTGCTGCCTCTGTGGGCAATCGGGCCTGAGGTGCCCCGACTATCCACACTGGAAGCATACAATCTGATTGGCCAGATAGTGTTTGGAAATATGGCCCTCTTGGCCACAATTGTAGCACGCACGGCTACCAGAGAGATTACCCGATCGACCTGTAGAGCCCCGACCGGAAGAGGATGAAGATATTGCGAAAGACTTGCCGCCCCGAAAGAATTGGCCCATCCTCTTGAAGCTGAATCCCTTTGCCTTCAGTGGCTTCTTGTCTCTCGGCTGAGATGTTCTCTGTATCTGCACTTCTTCTGTCAGTCTAGCTTTGTTCACAAGAGTCGGGTAGTCCTGAATCTCCATCGGTACAATTACACTACGGAGTTTAATCCGTAGTCCAGCCTCGTATTTAGCACATTTGCTGCCCTCAGTCCCTTCCAACGAGAAAGGATGGTAGAAATCACACAGCTCGTCGAACTTGCTGGTGTACTCGGCCACAGACAGCCGGCCTTGCTCCAACTTCAGAAATTCCATTTTCTTCTAGATTTTGTAGTTATCCGGGAAGTACTTAACAAGGAATCTCTTTCGGAAATTTGCCCATACTAGCGGCTTATTTGCCGCGTTCATCTGTACCTTCACCCGAGACCACCATACTCTAGCCTCGTCCTTTAATTGATAAGTAGCAAACAAAACCTTTTGCTCTTCCGAGCACTCAAAGTATTCAAAGACCTGCTTTATGTCCCTGATCCAAATGTATGCCCCGTCGTAATCGTGTCCTCCCTTGTAGGCTGGGGGATTCCTTTTCAGGAATTTATCCAGAGTGGGACCAGACTCGGTCCTACTCATGAGCTGGGTAAATTTGGAGAAGAAATCGTCTCCTTCACTGGAACTGGTTCCTTCGGCCATATTGTAATTCTACAATGAGCAAACACATCACCATTAATAACCAATGCCAACCAGGGAGTCAGAAATTTACCTCACACATAAAATACCACGCCAATGGAGTGCCAAGAGAACGATGCCAAGCTGCACAAGCAAAACACAAAACAATTGAATGCAACCAGCCCTCATAGGACTCATACAATCACTGGATTGACCCATACACCCGACTCTAGAAAGAACCGCTCTGATACCAACTGTAACATTCTAGGTTGATTTATCCTTTTTATTTACATACAGTAAATTATTTTCAAAATAAATTTTCATGTTGAATAAAAATTTGTATCTTAATATGAATTAGTATCTATTTCCCTTAATAAATAATTCACTCGGCCTTGATGTAAAATAATATTTACCTCTTTTAGTTGCATAAAATCATACTTCGAATGAACAAATTCGTTTCTAAAATAAATCCTTAAATAAAAGTATGTTAAAATAATAACCGATCGGATATGGTTCCACTCGGTCTTGATAATCATTAGTATTCACTTAAATATAATCAAAGTAATAATAAGAGTGCACGCGAAATAATATCCGGGTTGAATATATCCTTTGGTAAAGTAGAGTTACAACAGCGGGAAAAGAATAAGAAGAAGAAGAAGGAGAGGACAGGGGTCATTCGCCTGAACGAGACCCCAAGGTACCTGAGCGAAATCCAAGAGTCGCTTAAGCGAGTGCCGACTCGCTTGAGAAGTCTGAACGAACAAGACGCACATGTGGACCCACTTGGGGTTTCACTCGATAAAATGGTTTACTCGGCACAAGGGTTTCACTCGGAAAACGCTCAACTTCCATTCACTCGGACATTCCTTACTTGACTCTTTACTACCTTTCACTCAGAAAGCTTCGCTCGGTCACAACTCCCTCGGAGATAATTCAGTCTCCTTCGCTCGGTTATAGTATCTCCGGATATCCTCACTCGGTGAATAACCAATCCTTACTTCCCTCGAAAGGAACTCAGATTCCTACTCGGACACACCCAACTTCTCTTCACTCGGAATCATGATACACTTTCTTCACTCAGAACTCTCTCCTAACCAATCCCACTCGGACATTCTAACCTTCCACCCGGAAGGGGATCTCTCGGTTATCTTTCACTCGGACAAGGGCGAGAATTTTACATAGTGGTGAAACAGACATCAAACCGACTGGCCCTCGCCTAACCAGAGATGAATCGACTCAGGCAAGCCTCGCTCGGTAAAAGACTGCCACAACAAACACATGAAAATATAATCTAAGCATAACACAATGTCAGTTCGCATCAGATTCAATTTAAGTCAGCACACAGGTAACATTACACGCTCGGAAAACTCCTTATACACAATTATATTATACAGTTACTCAAAATCACTCGGGCCTTGGCATCGATCTCCCCCTTGGCGTGACTCCATGGCTCCGGCTTCCTCCCTGTCACTGGTTACTAAATTGAAATCAGCAGCAAGGGTGAGTGTTTGGCATCATAATTAATATAGAACGAATTTAACAAGTTATATATATATAAATAAGTTCCGTCTGACTGTATTTTCATCACTTTGCAAATCACACTCGGTAATTAATCCGCACCCGACAGTCACAACCTTTCGCACTCGGCGAGTAAAACATTTCACACTCGGCCAATATAACAAACTCCACTCGGAAAATATAACAAAGGTCATCCGGTAAATATAAGAAATTTTACTCGGCAAATATAACAAATGTCACTCCGCAAATATACACATCACAACCAATAATTCATCAATTATCACAACTGACTCTCAGATAAAATTTGACGCCTAGTATCCAGATACTAAAAGGATCGACCTTCAGCTGGGAGTCCGACTTGACATCCCGTGAACCCGACTTGGTTCACTGAGCCCGACTTGGCTCCCCCTCAACCACTGGGTCAAAGACCTCTGGGTAGCTTAACTGGGTCCGACTTGACCACTGAAGCCAAAAATAGGGTAGTTCATACCGTTGGTCGTCCTTCACCACATCATCACATTCCATCATATAAACAAACATATCATTCCGATTACCACTTACAACTGTCAGAAACTGACTTGTGCTCACAGCGTAGGGCGACCGACTAATCAAGCCCCTCAACATAACATACCGATTACCACAACCATCACTTATTTCATGCCATTGTAAGCCATACACATATATATGCATACACATACAACTTACCATTAAATATTTCAAGCTCATGACATGATTATCTCAACCACACACCCGATTTTCAACTGATCGGTGTACACAGTCACACACGTACAAACATGGGCACGCAACAACATTCAATAACATTTTCTTACCCTGTTCATACCGTTCAATGACTTGGATGGGAAATAAGTCCTATTCAAATTAATCATAACCCGAACACCCCCCTTACCTCAGTTCCACGCTTCGATGATCTACTCCCAGTGTCGGTCCCTTCCTCTGAGCACTGGATTCGCAGTCTCAGCTCCATCACTCAGCCTTTTGTTGTCTAATCTACTACCTACGGGTAAGGGCCACATTTGAGCTCACACTCACCAAAGGAGTGGAGATCAGACTTGAATACAGCCATGCATGGTCCTTGGCTACCAGAGAAACGAAAGGGGATAAGGAACCACAAATAAAACGGATCAGTGGACTCACCTTGAGGCCACGATCATAGGGATGGGGTTCGATTGAAGTTTTAACACGAACGGAGTCCTCCTCCGGAGCATGCAATTCAGTAACGAGAGAGGAGAAAACGAAGAAGAAGAAGAACAGCCCAAGAGGAAGAAGTGGTTCACGAATAATGAAGAGGGGAGAGAGAGAATTTCCTTTTATATAAAGCTCAAGGGCAAGACAGCCTTTTTCCTTATTTCATTTGCATTCTCATTAAAAATCTTAATCAATTTCACCACATTGGACTCTTTTATAATTAACCAACCAACTACGCTTATTGACTTTCACAATGTTTAACTATTCACAATTGTCTAATACTTCATAAGAGTATTGGCCCGATCTGGATACCAGCCAACCGGTATCCTGGCATAGTGTCCACACCTCGGAAATCTGAGCTAACGCTTGAGAGATCAGATACTTTATCCGTTCTCGCATCCTAGTTACGTACATCCGTTTGTCTCAGTCATATAAAAGGTTGATCCGGACTATAGCTCCGAGTTAGGCATTCTCCTCACACCGGATGCGCCAAGACCACACCAGGCACACCGGATAATCATCAGCTACAAGACAACACGTCTTTTCCCGTCCTCCAATGTACCACCGATCTTCAACACCTGTTTGGCCCTCACATCTGAGGCTGGCCCGACACCAGATTCCTTGACCCCGGCTCGGCAAATCAAATATTAAATAAGTCTCTAAAACATTTGTTAATATTTTCCACTCTTCATAATTTTTATTAAAATACCAGGAATGTTACACACTAAACTACTGAATCCTGCAACCGATCGGTCTAGTAACTTTGCCATCACTCTGGTTGCTGCTGTTCCAGCCCACACTGGCCCTAGTCTAGACTTCAGCTCCTCCAATACCCACGCCCACACCGGTTACAATTCCTTCACCACTTCTTTTTTTTTTGTTCTGTTTATTTTACTTTTTTACTGTTATGTTTTCTTGTTAAATTTTCCTATGTCCTTATTCATAATGTAAAATAACAAAAAACATGTATTTTTGAGATCTCTTTAAACCAGTACAGTAGTGATTTTAAGTTTGTGTCGTGTAGAAGTACTTCTGCCTACACTGTTTCTAGGACCCATACACGTGCGGAGAACTTCGCCTTGTATGCCCCCCTTTTCCGCAGATCTCATCCGTCACCAACCCCATAACTCCATTCTAAGAATACCCATTTCAAGAACTACGTAACCCTGATTTCTCAAAAGCTCGAGAATACGTAGGAGCAGGACTTAACTCCTGTCGGGCCCATCTCATTCCTTTCCCATTCCTCTTTCAAAATTAATCTTGTTCTTATTGTATTCACGAGAGTCAATTTAGACGCGACGTCTTGTTGATTTTCTTCCTTTTTCCTGGCCGTTATCATTTTTCATGGAAGTCGGGTTAATTTGGACGAGACGTCCTGTTAACTCTTTTCATTGTTTGACCCTGCATCTTGATGGGAGAATGACTAATTTGGATGAGACATTCTGTTAACATTCTCTCCCTTTTCATACATACCTCCACCAAAAGCCAGGATTAATTTAGACGTGACGTCTTGTTAACCCCTCTTTTTTTCGATTTGGTATCTTGATGAAAGGATGATTAATTTAGACGAGACATCTTGTTAGCTTTCTTTCCCTTTTTTTCACGTATTCCCCATTAAAGCCAGGGTTAATTTGGACGGGACGTCCTGTTAATCTTGCTCCGAGCTTTTTCACTTGTTTCGTCGATCTCCTTCGTTTTCAAGAAAGAAGAAATAAAAATAATTTTAAGGCTATTCATGATACGCATTTTCAACTTTGGTACTGTTTTTAACAGGCGATGTGGGGTGCTAATACCTTCCCCACTCGTAACCGACTCCCAAACTTGAATATCACTTTTTACCAGTGCCTTCATAAATTTTTTTCCAACATTTTTTCTATGGATAAAAATGTTGTTGGCGACTCCCTGTTTTGTTTTTCTTCAAACGGATCTCGAAGGCGTTTCGTCATTTTCGAGGGTGGCCGCGCCGCGGCGATATCGGTCGCGACAGATGGTGACTCCGCTGGGGAGATACTTGAGAGTCAGGCCATTTTGGTTGAAAGCGCATGTTTTTCTTATGTAGCCTTTTGTTTGTTTTAATTTCTTCTTTTATTTTATTTTTTTGTTAATGTTGTAGACGCTTGCTTTTAATTCCAATCGTGTTTTGTCGTTTATGCACTGTTAATATTTTTGCATGATTATCGAACCCTAGGATAGATGACTCTATGTTATTTTTCTATGTAATTGTTGAACCCTAGGGTAGACAACTTTATTGTTGATTGTTTTGTGTTTGTTCAATGGCAAGATGAGGTAAGGTACAGGTATTGATTGCCCTTTCACACACTACACTCACATTTTTGCACACACTTATGAATGGCGCCCTATACCCGGGCCCCAAATGAAACTTAAGTTAGGAGGGGTTGGTAGCGGTGTCGTTTGGGATGTACTTCCCATCTGGCAATCGTAAGAACCTCAACTAGAGTTCGACCTTTCATGATGTATACACCTAGTAGATTCCCTACTGTTGTGGTCACATCATGATTAGGACCTTGGCTCTAGTAACCTTTTAGAAGTCTAGTGCAAGCCACCCAATATGAGGAGTCACTCTTAGACAAGCCGTAGGGGCCAAAAAAGACTCTTAGAAAAACCTTACTTAGGTCACGAAAGGGTAGACTTTACTTTACCTTACGCCATTCTTGCTTTCCCTTTTTGAATCCAAACTGATAAACCATCTAACCGTCAAAGGATTACTTTGTTTCAAAAATAACTCATTTTTCTGGAAAGGACTGGTAATCTTTTAACGGGTAGGTAGTTCCTTCTTCATCGTGCACCTTTGAGTCTTAGATTTTCCCAATCGTCAAGACAAAAATGGAAAGTGAAATATAGTTCCGTTTCCCTTTAAATGGGGCAATAACGATGACTGGAAAATCTATAACTCATATGGCTTTAGCTTGGCACGAGTTTTACCAATCATTACTTCCCAAAGTGAAAATGTTTTTTGATAAATCAGTAAGAAAGTAACGATTTACCAAAATATGGTTGTAACTGATTTCTCTTTCTTTGCTTTCACAGGAAGATATTCAGGATTTAGCAGACACCTCTGAGCAAGTATGGAAATTAACATGAGACATAATAGTTATGGTATAGATGTGATAGAATTGAGAAAAAATACTACATGTTAAGGCTAAGAAAATCGACACTGGTAGTCTGTAGGCAATGGGGAGGAAATTAAACCTGACATAGAAGATGAATTTTACCAGAAAGTATGGAAAGATTTTAAAGCTCTTGGAAGTGGAAGTGCAAACTGAGGCGATCACAGCCTTGGCGCAGTTCTATGACCCATCTCTCAGATGCTTCATATTTAGGGACTTTCAGCTAGCCCCGTCTATAGAGGAATTTGAACAAATATTGGGGATGCCTTTGGAGAGGCAAATTCCTTACCGTCATCTCGACCATCATGCAACCATCACTTCTGTTGCCCGTATTTTAACAATCTGTCCTGAGACATTGAAGAATACACAGATGAATAAAAATCAAATTCCTGAGTTCACTCAAGAATTTCTTGAGAAACACATACAGATCTTGGTAGATAAAGAAGAGTGGGAGGCCTTCATGGATACTTTAGCCCTTACTATCTACAAAGTTATCTTGTTCCCTAATCTGGACAACTATGTGGATTATGACGCCATTCCTGTCTTCCTAGCTCACAAACACAGGCTTGAGAATCTCGTCACAGCCGTATTGGCCAATGTGTACTGCACCATGGACTTCTGCCATATACAAGGTGGGAAAAGGATTGTCTGTTGTCTACCTATTCTGTATGTATGGCTCGCGTCTCATGCTTTCCATCAAACTTGCAAGGCCGAATGTCCCGCCTGATCTAAAACTGTGTCAATTGGCAATAAAGAATAGGCACGAATGGGCCAATCATCTTATGGGGCTCACAGCCGTGAGGATCAGATGGTATCCCCAATGATTAGAGGTCGAGTCAATCATCTATCACTGTGGAAATTATCCAAATGTTCCTCTCATTGGCACGCAAGGGTGTATCAACTACAATCACATTATAGCCCAACGTCAGCTGGCTTATCCTTTGCTTGGGCCACTGGATAAAGAGTTGCCCACTCTTTTCATTTTGTATTATACAAAGGGGAATTATATGTCTGCTGTTTGGGATATAGCGAACGCATGGAAGAGAGTTTCCAGGATGGGTAAAAAGTTGGGGGCACGAAGCCATGCTGCGGGAGAGAAGTATCATGAATGGGTCCTGAATAGGGTCTCTATTGTTAAATTACCCTTCCGGAGTCCCTCGTATCAATCTGCAAGCACTCCCGCTCCACCACTTATCATAGAAGACAAAGCAACCCAGGCTTTAAAGGCCAAAATAGAAGAGTTGACCGCTAAGAATCAAAGGCTGGAAGAAGACCTGCTGAGATGTCAACAAGAATGCACACTTCAAAAGGGGGAAAATTTGGAGAATAAGAAAGCCATGGATGAGATTAAAAAAAACGGAAGATTGAAGAAGACTACAGGGCGAAGCAAGACCAATGTCTCCAAGCAGCCAATTCTCAACTTAAAATGAAAAGCAAGCAAAGTGATACCATCTTGGCTGAGAAGCATTTTCTAAAACATATGTTGACGTAATCCAAAGAAAATAAAAGGAAGGCTTTGGTGTAGAAAGAGTCGTTACAATCCCAAGTCCACAGGTTGAAGCAACAGCTTGACGAGGTAATGAGAGCCTGCGAGCAGGAGATAAATGATGAAGGACAAAATACCATAGATACAGAGTAACCTTGTCAAGAGGCCACACGCCTTTTAGAGGCTGAATTGGCTCGACAAGATGAAATCACTCGTTCATGGATGGGTTGCTTCGCCAATCTGGCATACTTGGCCGATGGAGTTCTGGAAGATATTCCGTTATTGCTGAAACAAGCCGAAGAGATGGCCAATCCTCTCACTACTCCAAAAGAAATTTCAACATTTTTGAATTATTGTAGCAAAAGAATTTGTAAAATGAGGGCTATGATTACCCAAGCTAGGAATGGCTAAAATGTTGTAATCAAACCTTTATAGTGGCATTGTATCGTTGTAGAAGTATGAAATGATGAAGTATTTTGCCTCCACGATGGTCTTATGTTAATTTCTGTTTTACTGCTTTACTTAGTACTTTTGAACGTGACATTCTGAGGAACAGTCAGAGGACACGCGCTGAATCCTGAATTGTATCTCGTGTAACATCCTTATACTTTTTTATCATTTTTGTTAACTGTTTGACTTTTTTTGCTAACAAATCTCTGTGTTTCTTTAGACATTACGGGTAAGCATCCTTACGGGACCAGGCTCAGAAAGAAACTCATGGCAGAAATAGAACAAGAAAATGAGAGTTTGAGAGCTGAGCTCAATCAACTCAAGGAACAAATGGCCGAGATGGCCAAGCTTTTGGAAAAGAGGGTCACGGAAGGGGGTTCCTCTGCCGGTGTTGAAGATGCTAGACAGCAACCACCTACCCCGCGGTACCCTCCTAGCCCAGTTGGAGAACAAGTCCCTAATCCTACGGCACCTCCCCTCACTGTCCATATTAGAAGGCCAAATCCCATTGATACCCAACAGCATACCTTCGTAGATACAGATGGCAATGCTATACCTTTCCCATTATATGACTTGCCTCTGGGTTATTTTCCTCCTCTCTATGCTAACCCACAAGAAGACCCAAACCACCAAGATTCTTACCCTGTTCAACTAAACGTACCACCCTGTCGTGAATTTTGTACAACCCAAGTCCAAACATAACCCATTCAAGCCCATGTTACCCACCCTAGCTATGCAACCCAAACCACCAACCGACCATAGATCTCTACAGATCCAATGAACCCCTCTTATGTAGCTACGCACATTTACCAACCTTATGGTCACATGAATCCTCGTGTTACCACTGGTCCCGGTGGCACTACTGCCATTCAAGAAGGGAGGATAGAGATCCTTAAAAGGAGATTAAGAGCAATGGAAGGAGCAGAAGGTTTTGGGTTGGGAGTTTCCATAAAACTCTACTTAATCCCAGATGTCATCATTCCTCCCAAATTCAAAGTGCCAGAGTTTGACAAGTACCGGGGGTTAATTTTCCCAAAGAACCATCTCACCATGTATTGTAGAAATATGGCCTCACACATATCCAACAATCCATTGCTGATCCATTGTTTCCAAGACAGCCTGGCTGGGGCCGCCACCTCGAACGGTCTCGTATACACTGCTGGAAGGACCTGGCTGATGCTTTCATGAAGCAATACAAGTACAACTTGGACATGGCACCAGATAGGGTGCAAACAAAACATGACGAAGAAAGAGACTGAGACATTTAAAGAATACACACAACATTGGCGTAAAGTTACTGCACAAGTAGATCCTTCTTTATCGGAAAAAGAAGTAGTTTCTATGTTCATTGACACACTCTAATCTCCTTTTTATGATAGGATGATTGGGAACGTTTCATCTCATTTCTCCGATATCGTCACTATCGGAGAAAGAATAGAGAACAGGCTAAGAACTGGAAAGATTACCCGAGGTCTATCTGAAGCGGGCACGATAAAGAGACCGACGTCAGGTGAAGGTAGAAGAAGAGATGGAGAAACTAATACCGTCTCTTATGACCAGAAAAGAAACCAATCAAAGTCGTTCAGCCCCCTTACCCTAGAGGATATGACCCGAATGCACGATGTGATTACCACACTGGTGCACCGGGGCATTCCATGGAAAATTACTTGGCGTTGAAGTTTAAAGTGAGGGATTTGATTAGGGCTAACTGGTTAAACTTTCGTGAGGGGAGCCCGAATGTGTCTACGAACCCTTTGCCCAACCATGGAGGGCCAGGGGTCAACACTGTCGGGGAAGCTGAAGAGCGCATTACAGAAGTTACCGATATAAAGATGCCTTTGAAAATAATTCAATCCCACTTGCTTGAAAAGGGATTGATTGAAGGCTCATGGGATGAGGAACACAAAGATGAACAGTCTGTAAAGCAACAAGGCTTTCGTGAAATCCTTCAATGGCTTATGGACAGTCGTATTGTGGAGGTTTGCAAGCGCCAGGAAGGCGAAGTTAACATGATACAAGGACAGCCCAGGGCGTAGGCTCCAAAACCCCTGGTCATATTCTACAATAAAAACACATAAGCAACTCCAGTTCCCGCCAAGACTGTCATTACGGTGCAAGCACCAACCCCATTCCCATTCAAAGCTTCCCGAGCTGTACCATGGAAGTACGGTATTAGTTCCTCGGCAGATGATCTTTTGCCATCGTCTGTCACGAATATCGCCGGGGTTGGGGCATGACCCGGAGTGGAAGAGTATATCCTCCTCCAGAACCGAGAATTGATAAGAATGTTAAAGGAGTCAAAGTAGGGAAGGAAGGAACTAATGGCGAAACAAAAAGGGCGGTGACTGATGAAGAAGCCCAGGAGTTTTTAAAGTTTATTTGCCATAGTGAGTATCAGGTGTTGGATCAGTTAAAACACACCCCAGCTAAGATTTCTTTGTTGTCTTTGTTGCTTAGTTCCGAGCCACATCGGAACATATTAATAAAAGTGTTGAGCGAGGCACATGTCAACCATGACTTACCCATTAATAAATTCCAAGGCATAGTAGGGCACATCGTCGCCAATAATTATTTGACCTTCACAGATGATGAGGTACCCGTAGAGGGAATGGGGCACAACAAAGCCCTTCATATTTCCATTAAATACCGAGACCATATTCTTACAAAGGTGCTTATCGACAATGGGTCGTCCCTTAATGTTATGCCAAAGTCTACATTGGCAAAATTACCTTTCGATGGGACGTATATGAGACCAAGCTCCATGGTGGTGCGAGCCTTTGATGGGACTCATCGGGAGGTCATGGGTGAAATTGAATTGCCAATACAGGTTGGACCTTGTACCTTCCAGATTCTCTTCCAAGTCATGGACATCACGCCTGCCTATAGCTGTTTACTAGGCCGGCTGTGGATCCATTCAGTTGGGGTTGTCCCTTCCACGTTGCATCAAAAATTGAAATTTGTCATCAATCACAAGTTGGTGATTGTCTCCGAGGAAGAGGACCTTTTAGTCAGCAAGCCCATCACCACCCCATATACCGAAGCAGCTGAGGAGGCTCTCGAAACTTTATTCCAAGCTTTGGAGATAGCTAACACGACGCACGTAGGAAAAAGCATCGCAAGGACATCCTTCCTAAATATGTCCCTAGCAATGGTAAAGACAATGTTACGTGAGGGGTATGAGCCAGGAAAAGGGCTAGGGCGAGACTTGGAGGGGAGAATCGACCTCGTGTGCCTCCTAGAAAATAAAGACAGATATGGCCTGGGATACCGACCCACGGCCGCTGATAAAAAAAGAGTGAGGGAAGAAAGTGTTAGGGAATCCTATTAGGGTCAGGCAGCGAAAACACAAAGGATTCCCAAAAGAATTGCAAACACAAATGTCTCAAGCCATTATGCTAAATTAAAATTTTTAATTAGGGTTTACCTCTTGTAGACGTAGAACGAGTTCCTCGATCGAAGAAATTATAACTTTGCCCTTAAGAGTCCACACGAGCACTCCCACCGGAAAAACAGAGCTCTAAATGCTAGTACGGAAATTTGTTTATGGTCTAATTTCTGAGCAGCAGCCTATGAGCATCTTATGCTCTATATATAGGCTTAGGTCTTGATCTGAGCTCTCATTAAACATTGAATTCCTGACTCATTCTAAATGAGTTAGGCCCAAATAGTTTTATTTTCAGTCCAACTAAAATAAAACTATCCTCTGGTGGGCTTACTCTATGTGTGTGACCCTATAGGTAAAATATTCAGTTATATTAATAATAAACTATTTTATTATTAATATAAAATAAGAGCGGTATCTAGCAATACATCATTATGTCCGAATATTATTTATCATTAATATGACCTATAAGTGATAATTATTTTATATACTTATTCCTTTTGTCACGATATCTAATCGGGCCCAAGGCATGGTCGTCGTCATCCTTGTATGGCCCGATTCATTTTACTTAACATCAGAGTAGACTTTACAGAATAAATATCTAATATTTATTTGTCCTAGCATGACCATGCATTTCGTTAGTCTTACTCTATTAAGTGGCCCATAGATATCACTCCTGTCACATAAGAGAGACAAATTCCATCTACATCACTCACATCCCTCTACATAATTTGTCTATTGCCTAATCACAATCTTTATGGTCATCTTATTACAGATAAAGTTTGATTGTATTAAAATAATAAACTTATTATATAGCAATCGTAGTGACTTCAGGTCGAAGGACTATATACCATTATCACATTGAGAACCATTTATGACACTCATGTAACGATCCATGCAACGTTCTCATGGTGGGTCTATCCAGTACAACATTACACTTAATGTGTACCCGTGTAAAGACTTGATATCATATATCCATGATTTGTGAGATCAAATCATCAGTACATTCATACACTAATCTTAATGTATTTACATGTCCCCATGTAAATACTTGATTAGGGACACTTTAGGAATAATTCTCATATGATCTATTATTCCAGGATAAATAGTATTAAAATTAGTCTAAAATTAAAAATACTAATTTTATTGATAAGTTAAAATTGATACATTAATAGCTCGTAGTGCATACACCAACAGAAAGGAAAAAAACAAGGATTACCCATCTCACCGGTCGAGAATCTAACACCGCGGGAATCCCCATCTGTGACCTTTACCAAAGCTTTCGGAGCGCAGGGAGGATGCCTCCAAATCAAGTGGCTGCAATCGAAGAGGATCTCGATGATAATGCTGAGCTTGTGTATGCTTGCCCGTCGAACCAAGAGCTGAGTAATTGGGAGACCATGGAATTCCCCACGACTCTAGATGTTTTAGCAAAGTAATTTAACAATGTCTTTGTGGCTTGTTGGTCTTCTCGCTATGCCTAAGGCTTTAGGACCCCTTCTTTGTAATAAAGGCAAAACTTATTTGTTATTTATTCTGTTAATGAACACGTATTGAAATCCAATATCTCATTTTTGCTTTATATCCCTTCCACTTGATCCTTTTGCTTGCTTGTTTTCTTTTTCTTTCGCTATAACACAATAAAATGCATATCCGAAAATGATTCCCCTGAGAATAACGAGACTTTGGTTTTGTTTCACGACTTTGATTATCTAAACGACTATGCTGATGAAGAAGGTAAGGAAGACTTAGAGCCCTCGCCCGAGTTAGTAAGGTTATTGGAGCAAGAAGATAGGGAAATTCAGCCCTATCAAGAAAAAGTCGAAACCATTAACCTGGGGGATAAAAGAGAGGTGAAAGAAATTAAAATCGACACTTCTCTTAGCAAGGAGCAAAGAGAAGAGTTGATTAGATTGCTTAGAGAGTTCTGTGATATCTTCGCATGGTCATATTAAGATATGCCAGGTTTGGATAATAGTATCGTGGAGCATAGATTGCCTTTAAAGCCAGAATGTCCACCGATTAAACAAAAGCTACATCGAATGAAACCAGAGATACTCCTTAAAATTAAGGATGAAGTTAAGAATAGTTTGATGTCGGTTTCCTAGCCGTAGCAAAGTATCCTCAATGGGTGACAAACATAATTCCCGTTCTAAAGAAAGACGGGAAAGTAAGGATGTGCGTGGACTATCAAGACTTGAATCGGGACAGCCCTAAAGATGATTTTCCTCTCCCACAAATCGACGTCTTAGTCGATAACACGGCTCAGCGTTCTATATTCTCATTCATGGACAGATTTTCGGGATAGAATCAAATCAAAATGGCGCCTGAAGATATGGAAAAAACCACATTTATTACTCTTTGGGGCACCTTCTGCTACAAGGTGATGTCCTTTGGATTGAAAAATACTAGGGCAACCTATCAAAAAGCAATGGTAACCCTCTTCCTTGACATGATGCATAAAGAGATCGAAGTATATATGGATGATATCATTGGTAAATCCAAAACAGAGGAAGGGCACATTGTCAATTTGAGAAAGCTCTTCGAACGATTAAGAAAATTCAAGCTTAGGTTAAACCCAGCCAAGTGTTTCTTCGGCGTGAGGTCTGGAAAGTTGCTCGGGTTTATAGTAAGCGAAAAAGGGATAGAGGTTGATCCCGACAAAGTTAAATCCATTCTTGAAATGCCTCCTCCCCACACAGAGAAGGAAGTTCGAGGATTCCTGGGGAGGTTAAACTATATCGCCCGATTTATTTCATAAATGACTACAACCTGTGAGCCAATTTTCAAGCTGTTCCGCAAAAACCAACCAGGGAAATTGAATGAGGATTGCCAAATAGCGTTTGAAAAGATAAAACAGTATTTGCTAGAACCACTAATCCTGGTGCCACCAATTCCTGGGAGACCACTAATCTTGTATTTGACTGTGTTAAACGAGTCCATGGGATACGTGTTGGGTCAGCATGATGACACTGGAAAGAAGGAACACGCCATCTACTATCTGAGCAAGAAGTTCACCAAATGTGAAATGAGATATTCCTCCCTTGAAAGAACTTGTTGTGCATTAGCCTGGGCCGCCCGACGGTTAAGGCAATACATGCTTTCTCATACGACATGGTTGGTTTCCAAGATGGACCCTATCAAATACATCTTCGAAAAACCTGCTTTGACCGGAAGGATCGCTCGCTGGCAAGTACTACTAACCGAGTATGACATAACATATGTCACCCAAAAATCCATAAAAGATAGCGCTTTAGTAGACTACTTAGCGCACCAGCCCGTCAATAGCTACCAACCAATGCAACATGACTTCTCGAACGTAGATATCTTAGCCCTTTTCGAAGAGGAAAGTGGTCGTGATGATAAATGGATCATGAGATTTGACGGAGCTTCTAATGCACTGGGGCAAGGGGTTGGAGCCATCCTGATTTCACCAGATAAGGAGTTCATCCCTATTTACGCTTGACTATGTTTTGATTGTACCAATAACGTCGCTAAGTATGAAACATGCTCTTTAGGAATACAAGCAGCTTTGGATGCAGGTGTAAGATCCTTGGAAGTCTACAGAGATTCTACTTTGGTTATTCATCAATTAAGAGGTGAATGGGAAACTAGAGACAACAAACTAATTCCCTATCAAGCTCATATCAAGGAAATGGTCAAAGAGTTTGATGAGATCACCTTCCATCATGTTCCCCAGGACGACAACCAGATGGCTGATGCCTTGGCCACTTTAGCTTCAATGTTTGAAGTAAGTAGTGAATACGAGATGCCTCTCATTGAGGTAAAGAAGCAACAGGAACTGGCACATTGCCAAGTCATAGAAGGAGAGCCAAACGGCATGCCTTGGTATCATGATATCAAAAGGTACCTCCAATGCCAGGAATATCCCAAAGATGTTACGGATAATGACAAGCGAACTCTGAGAAAGCTTGCTATGGGTTATTTCTTGAATAGAAATATACTATACAAAAGAAACCATGACTCTGTCCTCCTTTGTTGTGTTGACGCCGCTGAGGCGAATCAAATACTGAAAGATATCCACGAGGGATCCTTTGGAACTCACACAAATAGGCACGCCATGTCGAGGAAGATCTTAAGGGCCAGATACTATTGGATGACTATGGAAGCAGATTGTTTCGCTTATGCATGAAGGTGTCATAAATGTCAGATATATACTGATCACATCCATGCTCCTCCATCATCTTTGAATGTCTTGTCAGCTCCATGGCCTTTTTTTAATATGGGGTATGGACGTCATTGGGCCTATTGAGCCAAAAGCTTCAAATGGCCACCGCTTTGTTTTGGTTGCCATCGATTACTTCACTAAGTGGGTGGAAGTAGCCTCATACACTAATGTAACCAAGAATGTCATCGTTAAATTCATCAAGAAAGAGCTGATATATCAGTATGGCTTGCCAAGCTAGATCATTACCGATAATGACACAAATCTAAACAATAAGATGATGAAAGATCTCTGTGAGGATTTCAAGATATCCCATCATAATTCCTCTCCATATCGACCGAAGATGAACGGAGCAGTCGAAGCAGCCAATAAGAATATCAAGAAGATAGTGCAAAAGATGGTGGTAACTTACAAAGATTGGAGCAAAATACTCCCTTTTACTTTGCACGGATATCTGACCTCAGTTCGAACCTCGACTGGGGAAACCCCTTTCTCCCTAGTCTACTAAATGCAAGCAGTATTACCTTTTGAAGTGGAGATCTTGTCCCTCCGGGTAATAATGGAGGCAAAACTAGAAGAAGCCAAGTAGGTCAAAACTAGATATGACTAACTGAACTTGATTGACGAAAAAAGATTAACCCCCTCTGTCATGGTCGGTTGTATCAACGACGCATGAAGTGAGCGTTTGAAAAAAAGGTACAACCCCGACAGTTCCAAGAAGGAGACCTGGTCCTCAAAAAGATTTTGCCAATCCAGAAGGATAACCGAGGAAAATGGATGCCTAATTACGAAGGGTCGTACGTCGTAAAGAAAGCTTTTCTTGGGGGAGCTTTTATACTCACCAACATGGACGGGGATAACTTGCCAATGCCTGTAAACGCAGATACGGTGAAAAAATATTATGCTTAAAAAATGCTTGCTAGGCTAAAAAGCTGAAAGGGCGGCCTAGGAAAAAGTTAGAGCAACGGCTCAGGCAAAAATGAAAGTCTAAAGTCTTGGCAGTGTGGTTGAATTTCATGAGCAGAAATTGTGAAACCAAACTGGGGCATATGGATCATCGTCAAATTACATTCTCAGAGTCCGGGTCAGAAGGTGAATATGAGATCGTGATAGGAGATCAAGATTCTCTTTGTTCTCAGGAAATCGTTGGAGGATCCATGAGCCTCCCTTGTTCCATTTATCTTCAGTCCCTTACACTTTATTCCATTCGTTCCATCTGTTTTACATTGCTTTCTTATCACTATACATACTTGATATCTATAAATAAAATTTCACCCTTCCTTCTATACGTGTTCATGACTGAATATTATAACGAAACAAGTTTTCCTAAAATGTTTAAGAATGGAAATGGTAAAGTTTGGAGTCGTGAGGAACAAAAGGCTCCCAGCACAGGACCTTGCTTCAGGTAAGCATGACCGGCTCAGCTAGGCACGCTTATCAAAGTTGAAAATTGCTTCTATCTCGTCCATGAGTTATCTCTGGGCCTACTTCCAAGGAAATTTACCCGAAATTGTCAATTTGTTTATCTCTGCATTACTCATCTTTTTTCTGAAGGTTGGCTAAGATTCCCAGTCTAGAAGCAAAAGTTCGTCGAGCGGTTCCCCCCAGCGGGATTACAATCCATCGTAAAAGAGCACAAATCAAGATCTCCTCCCGAGTGAGCCTATAATCTGAACCAGATTTCTCCCTAGTGGAATTACTTTCCTAATCGGGCTTAGGATAAGACCATTTCCCCAGAGGGACTACAACCCTGGAAAAAGCCTTCAATTGAACCCCTTTTTCTTTAGCTGAGTTTTAACTCAGAAGAGAGAACTCCACCAAAATCCTTTTTCCTCAAGTACAACCACCTTACCATATGATAAAATCAATCAAACTCTTCCTCCCCAGTGGAAATACAACTCAACAATCAAGCATATCCCTATCACCAACAAAATACAGCCCAGACATCAGCCTCAAGCAGGCCTCTCTCCCCAAGTGGAATCATTGAATCCTCTCCCCAGTGAAACCACGGTTGCCACTAAATAGGGGCCAGCCAGACCTTTCTTCCCCAGTGGAACAACACTCCAGAAACAGACTCCAATTAGCTTCTCTTCCCCAGTAAGATTACAATTGCCACAAAAATGGCACCAATCAAAATCCTCTTCCCAATGAAGTCACAACTACTGGCATTTGTACTCCTCCACCCGTCTTTTTCCCAATCGTCACACTAGGCACCTTTCCTCTCCATGTTGTCATACTCTCCCCATCAGTGAATAGTCCAAACTTGGGGCATCACCCCAGGCCCCCCTCTTCCTTCTCAAACTTGGGGCAGCACCCCAAACTCTTTACATTCCTTTTTCAAACTTGGGGCATCACCCCAAGTCTCTCTCTTCCTTCTTAAACTTGGGGCAGCACCTCAAACTCTCTATATTCCTTTTTCAAACTTGGGCCATCACCCCAAGTCTCTCTCTTTCTTCTCTAACTTGGGGCAGCCCCCCAAACTTTCTATATTCCTTTTTTAAACCTGGGGCATCACCCCAAGTCTCTCAAACTTGGGGCAACACCCTAAACTCTCTATATTCCTTTTTTAAACTTGGGGCACCACCCTAAGTCTTTCTCTTCCTTCTCAAACTTGGGGCAGCACCCTAAACTCTCTACATTCCTTTTTCAAACTTAGGGCATCACCTCAAGTCTCTCTTCCTTCTCAAATTTGGGGCAGCCCCCAAACTTTCTATATTCCTTTTTCAAACCTGGGGCATCACCCCAAGTCTCTCAAACTTGGGGCAACACCCCAAACTCTCTACATTCTTTTTCCAACTTAGGGCATCATCCCAAGTCTCTCTTTTCCTTTTCAAACCTGGGGCAGCACCCCAAACTGCATACACTCCTTTTCAAAACTGGGACAACACCCCCAACCTTTTTATTTTCCTGTCAACCGAGGGGCAACACCCCCAACCTTTTATTTTCCTATCAACTGAGGGGCAACAACCTCAACCTTTTTATTTTCTTGTCAATCGAGGGGCAACACCCCACATCTTTCATTTCAACCGAGGGGCAACACCCTCAACCTTTTATATTCTTTTCAACCGAGGGGCAACACCCCCAACCTTTTGTTAGGGAATCCTATTAGGGTCAGGCAGCGGAAACACAAAGGATTCCCAAGAAAGAATTGCAAACACGTATGTCTCAAAGCATTATGCTAAATTAAAATTTTAATTAGGGTTTACCTCTTGTAGACGCAGAATAAGATCCTCGATCGAAGCAATTGTAGCTTCGCCCTTAGGAGTCCACACGAGCACTCCCACCAGAAAACTAACGATCCGAATGCTAGTACGAAATTTTAGTGTAATCTAATTTCTGAGCCACAGCCTATGAGCATTTCATGCTCTATATATAGGCTTAGGTCTTGACCTGAGCTCTCATTAAACATTGGGCTCCTGACTCATTCTAAATAGTTTTATTTTCAGTCCAACTAAAATAAAACTATCCTCTGGTGGGCTTACTCTATGTGTGTGACCCTATAGGTAAAATATTCGGTTATATTAATAATAAACTATTTTATTATTAATATAAAATAAGAGCGGTATCTAGCAATACATCATTATGTCCGAATATTATTTATCATCGACATGACCTATAAGTGATAATTATTTTATATATCTATTCCTTTTGTCACGATATCTAATTGGGCCCAAGGCATGGTCGTCGTCATCCTTGTATGGCCCAATTCATTTTACTTGATACCAGAGTAGACTTTATAGAATAAATATCTAATATTTATTCGTCCTAGCATGGCCATGCATTTCATTAGTCTCACTCTATCAAGTGGCCCATAGATATCACTCCTGTCACATAGAAGAGACAAATTCCATCTACATCACTCACATCCCTCTGCATAATTTATCTATTGCCTAATCACAATCTTTATGGTCATCTTATTACAGATAATGTTTGATTGTATTAAAACAATAAACTCCTTATGTAGGAATCGTAGTGACTTCAGGTCAAACGACTACATTATCACATTGAGAACCGTTTATGACACTCATGTAACGATCCATGTAACGTTCTCATGGTGGGTCTGTCCAGTACAACATTACTCTTAATGTGTACCTGTGTAAAGACTTGATATCATATATCCATGATTTGTGAGATCAAATCATCAGTACATTCACACACTAATCTTAATGTATTTACATGTCCCCATGTAAATACTTGATTAGGGACGTTTTAGGAATAATTCTCATATGACCTATTATTCCAGGATAAATAGCATTTATCTAAAATTGAAAATACTAATTTTATTAATAAGTTAAAATTGATACATTAATAGCTCGTAGTGCATACACCAACACCTTTTATTTCCAGTCAACCGAGGGGCAACACCCCCAACCTTTTATTTCCTGTCAACCAAGGGGCAACACTCCCAGCCTTTTACTTTTCTATCAACCGAGGGGCAACACCCCCAACCTTTTTATTTTCTTGTCAATCGAGGGGCAACACCCTTAACCTTTTCCTTTCCTATCAACTGAGGGGCAACACCCCTAACCTTTTCATTTTCTGTTGACCAAAAAGCAATACCCAATTAGCTATTTCCTGTTGAAATCGGGGCATCACCCCGATTCTTTTTTCCAGGTTTAGAGCTTTGGGTCCATATACCCATGGGTCAAAAAAAGGGGGTTATAGATCCGATGTTGACGCCGATCTTGAAGGAGGTTCAAGTTTCACTTGGTGTTTTCCGCCGGAATAGATTCAATGAGAAGAACTGTACCAAGGTCATGATGAAAGCAGGAGACCGATATCCCTTTGAAACCATCGGAACCAAGCAAAGTTCATTTAGGATGCCAACACCGGTGTAGGCTAAGAGGCCTTGATCATCGATATGAAAGAATGAAGGTCGATGTTGATGATTCACTCCACATCAGTTAACCATTGACGGACTTGTTCTAATAGGCGATGTATAAGAGTGAAGAAGGATTTTTGTCATTCGAACCTCGGATAAAATTCAGTAAACTTGGTTTAATTTGGTTTTGACAAAGGAGCCGGGGTGTATAAAGAGGATAGAATGGACGATGTTATCTCAAGTTGCATCATTAGATAGACATCGGTTAAGTGTTCAATGGATGATGTTGTTTCAAGTTGTATCATTAGTTAGACATCGGTTAAGAGTTCAATTTGTATTCTTGCCAGATCACTTTAAAGTCAAGGGGTAGAGGCAGATATGGAAAAGTCTTTTCATTCACTGAAAATGGCCCTACAGCCTTACAAAATTCACAGCTCCGGAGCCTATCCCGAACAAGGCAAAGAAAAACTAATCTAAATTCCGGTGTTTAGGGAGTCCTGTATGGTGATGGTGGTGGTCCTCTCAGAATCCTCTGACACCGTCCTCAGCTCCATAATTTAGCCCTCGGGGAGAGGTAGAGGTACGTAAAGAACGTCCTCAGGTTCCACTGCCTGACCCCGGTCCATAGCATATAGGTGTCCACCATAGAATTCATAGTAAACACCTATACCGTTCAAGTTGAGTTGTACAATGGAATTCTAGTGTACCACTTAACGAACGGTGGTGCTGAAGGCGACGTCGGACAACTTTGAAAATTCAGCCATCTCCTCTTCCCTCTTCTTCTGCTCCTGAAGACGAGCCTCTTTCACAGATATAACTTCGGCTACAAACTCCTCATTCTTCTTCTCTACCCCGGCCCGACCAGCAAGAGCCTCATCCAATTTTGCTTGAAGAGCTTTAAGGGCGTCCTCCGCGGCCTTTTGTTTAACCTCGGCCTCGTTTGCCCTATTAGCAGCCGAAGTGTGCGCCGCTGTGAGTTCGGTCAAATCCTCCTCTTTCCTAGCCAAAGCAGCTTGAGCTTCCACTCTAAGGGCTTCAGCCTCTTTCATCTTGTCTAGGCATTGCTTAGCCTCCAGACCGGAGTAATAAGACTGTCCCAAAGAATGAAGAACCCCTGCAGCCTCAATCAGGTTGAAGATTGCTCCCTTGGCAGTACTCCCGGCCTCGGTCGCAGGAAGATCTTTCTTGAGCTGGAACGGAACAAGGAACCTCGTCGGTGTCTCCCCGATGTATTCTAAAAACTCTGAAATGCTGGAGTTACAGTGGGGAGTATTGGCGTCGGCTGGCTGGGTCCGATCAAGAACATTATTAACGTTGTCAGCCACCTCCTCCTCTTGACCCTGAGCCTCAACCCGGCTTCAGCCCTCTGGGCCTTGTGTTTCTTACCTGTGGAACTTTGGCCGGAGTTGTGGTATTTCTTCCCTTTATTCTGGGCCCCATCCTCCAGAGCCAGGGTTAAGTTGTTAACTTTATCAGCCGATATGTTGACAACTTTAGCCACTGTCCTCCTCGGAGTGACCCTGTTCTCCGCATCAGCTACAACAGCGTTCCTGGCCTTGGCTTGCTCTCGGAGTTTCTTCAGGATATCAATCTGAGCCATTTTACCTGAGAAAAAAGGAAATCGTTGTTAACATCGGTAAAAGGAAGATGTCAAAAAAATACCTACTTAAGTAGCCATCCCGATGAGACTGCTCCCCTAAAAGGATTTTGCAGGAGATCTTGGAGAAGGTGGAGTAAGCCTTCAGAGCGTCCAGCACCTTCTTGGACTCCATCGACAGAACACTCTCACTAACGTAGTAGGCATTACTGGCCAGGAGGAAGTTCTCGTAAGTCCAGCCGGTGTAGAACTTCCTGGAAAAATTAGAATGCTCCCAGAACACCAACCTGCCTTCATTAAGTTGAACCTTGACGTAGGAGTGTCTGAAACTTACTTTGTCCATCTTGGATGACTCCGTAAAGCTTTCAAAATTCACCACCTTGGCATCACACTGGAGGTTGATGAAACCGAGGCCACCACCTGGGTTACCCGATGCATCACCCTGTAGTAGGTGAAGAAGAGCGCAACGGTGGGGACAAAGTGGAAGTGTTCCCCCAATACCTCCAAAGCCTTTACCAAACCCCAGCCGTTGGGATGTAGTTGGCTAGGGGAACAGTCCAAGAACCGGAGTACGCCCATCTCAAACTTCGTCAAAGGGAAGCAAATGCCAACCTTAGAGAATAATGTTTCATGCATTAAAAGGTATCTTGACCCCGGCTGATGGAAGATTCACTCCGAGGTCAATGGGTAAAGAGCTGTAAAATGATCTTCGTACTTCTTTCCGGAGTGAACGACGACGTCTTCGATGGTCACATCGGTGACATCTTCAGTGTAGCAGAAAACGATGTTCCTTGGCTCATCATGAACCCAAAAGTAAGGGTCCTTGGCCTTTTCAGCAAGCCAGTCGATCTGATGTGTGATGACATTGGTCTTGACGGCGTTTGTTGTAACAACGGGATTGCTGGTGGCGGAATCTCCATCGAAATCTGTAACATCCTACTTTTAATAATAGCTCTATTTTGTAAATTTTGAAGTATGGAAGATCTGTTAGTGTTAATCAATGAATAAAACACTTTATGGATGGTTTACAATACTCCAAAAATTCCATTTTTGGGTATAATTATAGAAATTAGATAGACCTGTAATGATAAGATCCATTTTCCGAGTAAAATATGCCTTAGAAAGAACTTTTTGAGTGAAAAGGGCTCTGTTCCGAGTGCAGAATGAAAATTCCAAGTGACTAAGAGAAATACCAAGTGAAAAATGGAAATACCGAGTGAATGTTGTGTTTTCCGAGTGGAACATGGCCGAGAGGGTTTATTCCGAGTGGAACTCTTGTCCCAGAGACACTTTTGTATGAAGTGGACTGACAGAACCACTTCTGGGTGAAAGAATCCGAGTGACTCACCTTGGAGTGACTCACTGCAGAGTCAAACACCTCAGAAAGACTCATTTCCGAGTCAAGTACTCTCTAAAGACTCGTTTCCGAGTCAAATGCTTCTGAATAACTAGTTTCTGAGTCAATCATAGTCAGAAGTTGCAATTCTGACTGAAAGATTCACTGAGTGCCTTCATTTCCGAGAGAAGTACAGAGGAAAATGTGATTTCGAGTGTCAAATTCCGACTGAGTGAACTGGAATAACTTTGTGTGAATGAAGAAGAGAAGTTAGTCTTGGGGATGAGATACCGAGTGGAAACTGGTCAGCTGATGTGTCAATCCAGAATAAGATTCCGAATGAGTGAAGAATTATGGGGGGAGAATCGGTTTCTAAAAGTTTTACCAAATGGAACCGTGTATGTGGAGACTCGGATTTGAAATGAGGAACGGAGTCTTGAAGACTGAGTGAAAAAGGGAATCGGTTTAGATTATTTTGCCGAGGGAAGAATAATTAAATGATGATCAATAAAGATTATTTTACTGAGTGACAAATTTGAGTGCATGAGTCGGTTTCAGAAGAGTTCTACCGAGCAGAGACTTAAAGAGTTGGGTATCGGATTTAATTGATTTACCGAGTCGACAGCCGAGTGAAATAACTCAGCTTTGAGGGAATTCATTGAGTGAGAACTATTTAGGAATTGAGTCGGTGTTGTAAGGAATTTCCCAGTAAGAACCAATTGGCTATTGACTCGGATTTAGGACAAATAACCGAGTGGTAGATTATGTGGGTATGAGTCCGCTCTGACTGACTTAATTGAATGAAAATGAGTCAGTTTAAACTCTTATGCCAAGAGGGAAGCCGAGTGTGAGATGACTCGGACTTGAGTGATGACGCCAAGTAGACAGAGTGAGAGTTGACTCGGTTTTGCTGAGTGAAAAACTGAGTGAAGAATGGCTCGTGCCGAGTGAAAATTGAGTGAGAAGGACTCGGATTTCTTTTCTTTTCACGTTACTGACAATTTCCAGTCAGCATGGGTAGGATTCCAGTCGGCTTAGAGGCTAACCGAGTGGATTCCAGTCGGTATTCACTGTCAGAATAACGTTTGACTCCAATTTTGGCTCTTTGTGCATTTTATAATATATTTTCTTCAATTATTCACCCTAATGCGTAGAACAGCCAGTAGTGGACCACTAAGGAGCTCACTTTCTACCTAAACCACTCTTAATTCCCACTAATAACCCACTAGAAACCCACTCATGGAAAGTTGTCACCCACCTTGCATTATTAAACACACACACTGATTCTGAAACTCCCAATTCCTCTTCTCCATCAATATACCTTCGATCTGAACCAAGACAGCCAGGGGACTTCTTTTCAGCCAGCCAAAGATCATCAATCCAAGTAAGAGGGGACAGGGTTGTGAATAACTATGAAATGGGTAGAATTGTATGCTGTTCTAGGATTCCAGAATTAACTTCGTAAAGTGTTGCTCATTTTTGAAATTGAAAACGTGTGAATTTGACTCTAACTTCTTCATGAAAGTTGTAGATCTTTTTGTTATCTAAATTTTGAGACCTGAATCAATTAATTTGAATATGTATAGCAAACGTTATAGAAAAAATACTACAGCATGTTCGTGTGGAAGATTTATCCTATGTTTCATGTATATATTAATATGCTGGGACTTGTATGTACATAATCAGCCTTTGATGTCTTCATGAAAATTGTAGGTATTTATCTTATGGATCTATAGAAAGTGGTTTCAAGTCAAAATGATTTTTGTAGCTCGAGATGTGCCTAAAATACTGAAGTATGTCCAAGCTATAAATCTGTTAACTTGAGATACGAACATTATTTTTAAAACTGGAAATTTTATGGTGAGAATTAGTGATTAGTGTCTTCATGAAAGTTGTAGATCTTTTTATTATGTGAATTTTGAGACCTGAACCAACTGATTTTAGTATGTGTAGCAAAAGTTATAGCCAAAATACTACAGCATGTCCGAGTGGAATATTTATCCCATATTTTGTGCATATATGAATATTCTGGGAATTGTACATACATTTTTAGACTTTGATGTCTTCATGAAAGTTGTATATATTTGTGTTATGGATCTGTAGAAAGTGGTTTCAAGTCAAAATAATTTTTGTAGCTCAAGTTATACCTAAAATACGGAAGTATGTACAAGCTATGATTCTGTTAACTATGAAATCCGAATCTTATTTTTAAAACTAGGAATTTTGTGGTGAGAATTAGTGGTTGGTGTCTTCATGAAAGTTGTAGATATTTGTGTTAAGAATAATTTAAAATAGGTTTCATGCAAAAATCATATTTGTATCCCCAGACACGTTCAAATTATTAATATATGTACATTTTGAAAACTCACCTTGAGGCAGTGTGGTATTTCATGGATAAGTGATATGTCTGTTTGGAATTTGAAATTGTGTTCTTCATGAAAGTTGTATACAATTATGTTATTGAACTACAAAAAGTGGAATCACCTAAAAAGGATTTGATTTGCTCATGTTATGGCTATTTTTCTAACGTATGTTGCGGTTGGGAATGGTGAAACTTACTTATAATGGTTATTATGGATAAAAATGATATTTTCTCTAAGGGTAACAATTTCTTATTGAATTCTTGAGTGGTTATGAATTATTGTGAATACTGTTGAGTATCATACAGTTGTATGTTGTAGTGGTGAATAATTATGAATAACGAAATTAATTTATATGTACATGAATGCCTTGTGGTTATTGACATATGTGGTTAAAACAGTAAATCCATGATTCTGAAAATTATTATATGTGTATTGTGTCCCTTGAGGACTTGTATTTTCCAAGAGGTTTTGGAAATATGGATATCATGGTATGTTAAATGGTAATAAGAATTAAAGGCATTCATGCATCATAAGCATTTGGACGCACCATGGAATTTAGGGGTTCCATGATTGCCTACCCTGGTGGGGGGTTACTCTATGATGAGTTAAAGCCCTATTTTTGCGATGTGTTGGTCATGGGGCTGTAGGGATCCATGACTGTATTAATTCCTACCGATGTGTTGGTCATGGGGCTGTAGGGATCCATGACTGTATTAATTCCTACCAATGTGTTGGTCATGGGGCTGTAGGGATCCATGACTGTATTAATTCCTACCGGTGTCTCTATGAGACCTTATATTGCAGTATTTCCACCAAACCAAATGGATCCAGCATGTCATCATTTAACTAATTAAAGACTTATTAAATGAACTTGTTTGGCATATTCATCATATCATCATGTGTTATTGATTGTGTTTGTGCAATTCTATATATTTTATATTTATTCTATATTCTGTCTCACTCTTACATTAATTTTTACAATGAATGCCACCCAGAATGAAGAGTGATGCTATGGTTGATGCCTATGTGAATTATTGCTTGGATTTCGGATTTATTCTAATTTTATGATTTGTAATAAATACATATTATGTACTGTTATTTTTAAAATTGTTTCCGCTACGTAATTATTTCATGAATTTTATTATTCACGACTAGTATGCATGATAATATTCCGCTATTATCGACCTTTATGTGAACTCTAATTTTAATTTATGAATTTTCAAAAGATCTTTTAAAAAATGTGAAAAATTTATTCGGAAAATTATACGGGGCGTTACAGAATCCATGTGGACGGTGTGGCGGAGAAACGGAATGCAGCTGTAAAAGGCCACATCGTCAGACAAGTAAAGATCAGCACTATTGCCACGTTCACTAGCATAGCCCAAGTTAAAAAAGGAGGATGATGTATGGGTTCCAAACGATGTGTCTAGCTCCCTCATTTCCCACAAAGGCACTGTGGAGAAACGATTGGGTCCTAAAGTTCTTTGTTGGTGTGAAACCCCAGAGGTAGCTTCACCATGGTGACAATGACCCCGGCTCATGACTCCTCCCGACTGACACCGGGATTGGACTAAAGGAGGTCTAGACAGAACCTCGACGGAGTCATTGCTTGAGTCGTTGTCCCTCATACCCTATCTAAAATTAAAGAATAAAAGGGAAGGTATGGAGGTACCTACTGAGACGATGCGAGCTGTTCTTCGAGTATGAGCCAGGACTTCAGAAAGACACCGGTAGAAGATAAACTTCGGAGCAGCAGAGTTTTGGTACAAGGAAACAAGTGAAAATGATTGACCTTCGTGCCTGCTTTTATAGAGAGTGAAGGGACATCAGCCCTGGTGAGTCTAGAATATTCCACATTCTAGCCCAAGCCCATAAAAAATGCCCATTGGCAGCAACGGTTCGCATTCCGTCCAGAAGGTGCGAAAAAGGAAAAAATGACATGACGAATTAGGCGGTGACACATGTAAAGGATCTTGTGTCATTTCAAGTAGACACCGTCCATTCATGGGGTCATTTCTGCTAAAAACCTATCTATACATCATCATCTTCTATATCGGTTGGTTTCCTGTAGGCAGCTTTTCACTTAACTCCAACATCGGTGTTCACGTCTTTACTTCCTTTCCACTTTAAAAACATGAAGGAACTTCATGTTTTTCTCACAAAAAAGAAGTAAAGAGGGGCATCTGTGAACACCAATTTTAGTTCGGCCATTTTCAATGCCGAATAAACACCGCCAACACTTAAAAGCGTGAACTTTACAGCCAGTATGATCCACAAAAAGGAACCCCGTCCCTAACACTGTCCCATTCCACAAGAATAAGACACTGTCCCACTCCAAATCTGGTGTCATGGCATGATGAAGTAGTAAGGATGGGCATCGTCACCTACATCGGTCTAGTGCCACCAGAAGGGACGCCATTTTCCCAAGAAAATTCGGTGTCAAAGCAATGACCAGTGTCCCCTAGTGTTCGATATGAAGGTCTCATGGAACCCAACATCGGACTCTAAGTCCATCTCATATGACATCGTCTGATGGGTCCGGTTGCCCATACTATGACTTGGAAATGCACTAACAGATTCAATCCCGAAATCCAGGGAAATGGCAGACAGGAAATAAAAATGAAAATAAAAAAAAAACCCTCCACTCACCACTGTTCCCCACAACCGTTAGTGGCCAAGCTATCCCTCCACTACGCGTATGGGTCGAGCGGAATTCTGAGCTATCAAAGCACTCATCAGCATGGGAGGGGGTTGAAGAAACATCTATAAATGCCTCACTTGAAGAGGTCCAAGGGTATGACTTTTGAAATCCAGGAACCCCTAAAGAACTGGTCTGACTCCTAAGTCTTTGAACCCATCAAAAGAGAGAACTGGCCCAAATTTCTGAATCTGATTCCTGAAGAGAGAACTGGTCCAAACTTTGTTCCTTGAATCTCCTGAGATGAAATCTTTCCCCGTTACCCAGACTCCGTCCAAATTCCTGTCAAAATTTCCTTTGCACTGCAACTTAGTGTAACATTAATTCCCTTTCCCAAAGTGATTTCGTATTCACCAGCTCCACACTGGATCCGCATTGAACTCCCACACTGGATCCGTACTGAACTACCAGATCCTGCAACCGATTGGTCCAGCCACTTTGCCATCACTCTGGTTGCTACTGTTCTAGCCCACACCGGCCCTAGTCTAAACTTCGGCTCCTCCAGTACCCACGCCCACATCGATTACAATTCCTTCCCCACTTCTTTTTTGTTGTTCTTTTCATTCTGCTTTCTCACTGTTATGTTTTCTTGTTAAATTTTCCTATGTCCTTATTCATAATGAAAAATAATAAAAAACATGTATTTTTGAGATCTCTTTAAGCCAGTATGGTAGTGATTTTAAGTTTGTGTCGTGCAGAAGTACTTCTGCCTACACTGTTCCTAGGACCTATACACGTGTGGAGAACTTCGCCTTGTATGCCCCCTTTTTTCCGTAGATCTCATCCATCACCAACCCCATAACTCCATTCTAAGAATACCCCTTTCAAGAACTACGTAACCCTGATTTCTCGAAAGCTCGAGAATACGTAGGAGCAGGACTTAACTCCTGTCAGGCCCATCTCCTTTCCTTTCCCATTCCTCTTTCAAAATTAATCTCGTTCTTATTGTATTCACGAGAGTCAATTTAGATGCGACGTCTTGTTGATTTTCTTCCTTTTTTTTGGCCGTTATCATTTTTTATGGAATTCGAGTTAATTTGGATGAGATGTCTTGTTAACTCCTTTCATTGTTCAACCCTGCATCTTTATGGGAGAATGACTAATTTGGACGAGACGTTCTGTTAATATTCTCTTCTTTTTCATACATACCTCCACCAAAAGCCAGGATTAATTTAGACGTGACGTCCTATTAATCCCTCCTTTTTCCGATCTGGTATCTTGATGAAAGGATGATTAATTTAGACGAGATATCTTGTTAGCTTCCTTTCCTTTTTTTTAATGTATTCCCCATTAAAGCCAGGGTTAATTTGGACGAGACGTCCTGTTAATCTTGCTCTGAGCTTTTTCACTCATTTCATCTGTCTCCTTCGTTTTCAAGAAAGGAGAAATAAAAACAATTTTAAGGCTATTCATGATACATATTTTCAACTTTGGTACAGTTTTTAACAGGCGATGTGGGGTGCTAATACCTTCCCCACTCGTAACCAACTCCCGAACTTGAATCTCACTTTTTACTAGTGCCTTGATAAAGTTTTTTTCCAACATTTTTCCTATGGATAAAAATGTTAGTGGCGACTCCCTGTTTTGTTTTTCTTTGAACGGATCTCAAAGGCGTTTCATCGTTTTTGAGGATCGGTCGCGCCGTTGCGATATCGCTCGCGACCCATACCTACGAGTGAGCCAAAATTTACTTGCTCATATGTGCGAGGAATGATCGCTCCTACGAGCATTTATCTTGATAGAAAACTTTAAACTAGTATCTAATTTTTCATAATGAAATTTGAGATGTTTGAAAGATGATACCAAAATTTGAACCCGATCCAATAGTGAACAAAGCACTAATTACATATCTAAATTTGTATGTCATAATTAAAGTTGAGCAAAATTTCAACATTTAATCTTGATTTCTTCTTTTCCCTCCAAAGACCTCTAAAACCTATGAAAACACATAAAAATAATTTGTAAACTCAAAATTATGATAATTATTCAATTAAACACAAAGTGGACAATTTTATTAATTAGATGAGCTATTAAACATTAATTTAGATGTAACTTTTACATAGAAAATAACATAAAATTGGCATCTAACAACCACTTACCGCCTCCACCCCAAAGCATAATGGTGAAAACATGCACAAGACCAATTTATTTTGGATAAGATTTGCTTAACACAAGAATATAATACAAGAGGAAACAAAATAATCCAAAAACACTATTAAAGAAAAACATGTGCCTTATTTTGGGGTGCTTTTTGCAATTCGTCCTATAATCATCAAAATTAATCATAACCATGGATCTTCCGCACATACCAAAAAGTAGAAAACCTCGTCCAACCACGGATCCACTACTCACATTGTAGATCCCGATAGAATTGTGGCACCACTATTACCACTACTTCACCTTTGTCGACTTCATTCTGCCTCCTTCTCTGAGTCAACCATCGTGTTGCTCAAATTTTCACTTTGATTAAAAATTATATGATGCTACCTCTACTTTATCACTGAACACCCTGTACAATGACATAATCACGTTTCCCCAATTTAACCACCTGAATCAATACCACACCTAACTCATTCAAAACCTTAGCCCTACCCTAAGAAACAAACCCTACCCCTAAATTAAATCAAATTAACAATCCTAAATTCTTAATTCTAGATGCACAAATGTTTATTTCCTTAGAGATGTATTCAAAGACAGAGGTAGAGGTGTGTGTTAGTTCTAATAATGGAAGTTGAGTCATGGTTATGAGCCACTGCCCATAAAGCAAATTTCTGATTAACTTCTGATGTAATCAAAGCTAATATTGCTCTCTAAGGGTTTACATGATAGAAATCAATGCACTCAAACACCTACATGTTAGAAACTCCACAATATTATAAAGAAACAAGAGAAGGAAGAAAAGGAAGGAGAAAAATGAAATGCTTACTCAGAAGTGGTGCGTCAAACAATGTTGGTTAAAGATCCTTTTCATTGACCAATAAAAGTAAAACAACAAAGACAATTATGGCAAAGCATAACAGAATCACGACCATAATTTCCATTGATATTTTGTCTCATATTAAAAAAAGGAAAAAATAAAAAAGAAAGATCCAATGACAAAAGGTTTTCTTTCTGATCTTATAACCTGACCCGGCCTGATGACACGCTTGTGTGAAAGAGCTAGTTGACGATCCATCTACTAGACTTTTATCCAAGATACCAAAAAGGGTTGACTAAAATATATAAAGTCAGGTTCATAGGGTGAGTTATCAATGTGGGACTTGAAAAGCCAAGGAATATCAAAAGCCAAATCCATTACTCTAATAATCCCCCACTGATGACTTTACAAAGAAAAGAAGTTCTATAGGTGAAGTTTATTTTTTATGCATAGGTGTCAATGTCTAAAGGATTGAATTAATACATAATGAAATGACACAACAACACTTTGTTCAAATAGAGAATTACTCTTAAACTAGTTGAATTAGAGTTAGAACCCCTACTACACACTCTTTTACCTTAAATGTAGAGTTTTGTGATAGATTACAGTCATTGTCAACCTTGGAAATCATGTGAGTCTTTTAGAAAGATTGCCTAGTGTCGCAACCAAAGGTCAACCTTGAAAAAATTTGAATTTCCTTAAAAAATGGTTCAAAAATAGAGTCGCACCAATATTTATTTAAAGAAAATATCGAGAAAATCTCTTGTTAAAACACTAGTAATTAAAATGAGATTTTGAGTTTGAGGGTCAAATTATACGTGAGGAAGATATTAGCACCCACACTGTCCGTCATAAAACAATTATTGAATTGATCGTGCGCATTTTAAATAGTAAAAAATTGAATTAACCTCTTAAAGAAAGAAATAAGAAAAGAGCAATGTGAGCGACAAAAAAAGAAGGAATGAGAAATTAACAAGACGTCTCATCTAAATTAATTTCTTTTCCATGGCAAAGGTTTTTAAAAGAAAACAGAAATAATGCTAACAAGACGTCTAGTCTACATTTAACCTCCTTCCATGACTTTTATCATTTTTTTGAATAGAGAAAGAAGCAAACAACTAGCAAAACAAACGGGTGAGTAAATAGGATTGATAAAATAAAATAAAATAAAATATATCTAAAAAACAAGGAAAAGGAACAGGATAACTCCCCTAGGTGAGTGAAAGAAGCAGGGGAACTCAAAATAGGGTGGCTCACCTAGGCGAGCTAATAGCAGAGGCAATCAATAGCTTAGTCGCTTAAGCAAAAATAGCTCACCTAGGCGAAATATCAGCAAATACCACATTTTTTATACTTTTCCCCCCATGAAATTAGAACCTAAACATGGTTTTTTACAACTTATTCATGGAAAATCTTAAACATGACATTGATAAAAAATAGTTTATGCATAATATGGACTTTTCAAATTATATTTTTAGGCCATTATAACATGTTTATAAGCATGGTTATTTTAGGGAAGGAAAAAAGATAGATTTTACATGATTCAAGTTACAAGCACAACAAGAACCATCTAAAGAACACCGGCCAACAAAATTAAGATTTCAACATAAATGTACATAAAAAATTTAAAGGAGTAAACAATATATTCAGAACATAACTCATGAAAACCTTGAATGAAACAAGTGTATTGAGTTTAGAGCATATGTACATGTGAACACCTCTTTCGGTCCGGACTAAGTGGAAAGAATTTTGAGAGGACTGGACCTCGACTCCGAAAGTCATTTCCGAGTGGAATGTCTCCTAGTGAGTCATTTCCGAGTGAAATGTCTCCTAGTGAGTCATTTCCGAGTGAAATGTCTCCCAGTGAGACATTTTCGAGTAGAATGTCTCCTAGTGAGTCATTTCCGACTGAAATGCCTCTGACTGAGTCGTTTCTGAGTAGTTTATGTAGAAGATTCCCGAGGGAGATGCCTCCAAATAAAATGACTGACCTGGGAATTAAATCTGAGTGAAAGGCTCTCGGTTGCAACCACTCTGAGTAAAAAGAGACCGATTTTTGAATAAATGTTGCCCACAGATATATGACCGAGTAAGGGATTACCGACTGAAGCTCTTGCATGGATTACCGAGTAAGGGTTTAGTTTTGTTCCTGAGAGATGAAATTCTGAGTGAAGAAACACCCGGGTTCCATACTTCTGAGTGTGCTATTTCTGAGTAAATCGACTCGGAGGAAGTTATTTCCGGGCGAAGGAAAGCTCCGACTGAAACTTTTGTTCAAAGATATGTATATCCGAGTAAGGTTCCTCTGAGTGGTTTATTTCCAAAAAATGTGCTTCCGGTTGAAGAAGGATTTTGGAAGAATACCTCTCGGGCTGAGGCATTCAAGTGAAAGACTCCTGAACGAATGAATTTTAAATGGTCCCGAATTTGAAGAAGCTTGTCGACTGGAGGTGCAACCGAACGGAATATTTTGGAGCAGTTCCGAGTGAATGTTTCAAACAGTGATAAGTTCCGAGTAAAAACCCCTCCGATTAAAGCAGTTCCAAGTGAATGCTTCAAGCAGTGATGAATTCCGAGTAAATGTTTCAAATAGTGATAAGTTCCGAGTAAAAACCCCTCCGATTAAAGCAGTTCCGAGTGAATGCTTCAAGCAGTGACAAATTCCGAGTGGAGGCATTGTCCGGTATATATCAAGGGGACACCGGCCCAAGCATGAAGAGGTCACATCGGCCCAATCATTGGAAATTCGAACCGATGTTCCCTTCTTCCGATCTCATGAATCTTATACCGGACTGATAAGTCCGGTTATCCATGTTGTGACTTGGAATTCCACCACCCAAGTCGATCCATGAATTCTGGAAATGGCAGACAGGGGGTGGAAGTGGAAATGATTAAAAATTCCCCACCAGCCGCTGCCTCCCACTACCTGTTAGTGGCTAGGCTGCGTCCACTGTGAGTGGAGGTTTGAGCTGTCTGAGCACTCGGCCCATGTCCAAAAGCCCTCTATAAATACCTCGCATGAAGAAGCACAAAGGGTTCGAATTTTTTGGGTTGGAATCTTTAGTTGAAAGTTTTAGCCATTTTGTTAAGATAACACTGCACTCCTCAGAAACTTGCTCTGATCTTCAAGAAAAAACTTCTTGACCCAAAAGCTCTTGGAGATCCCTCTGGTGTTCAAAGCCTGGACCTTGGTCTCTTGAGCCTCACAAATTGCTAGACCCTAAATCGTAACCAGAATATCGGACCCGACCCAACTCCTAGTGAACTTCTCATTTCCCAGACTTTATCAGGATCCCTTAAAACCACCCTCACCAATTTGACACCGGCCCTCTCACCAAGCCCATACACCGTCCCTCCACTTAACTTCACACCGGCTCCCCATAACTGCCACACCACCGTTACTTCGGTCCCACATTGTCCAAGCACCTGTTCAACGTCCCCGTCATACCGTCACGCCAGTAGCACTTCAGCTCTCATCGTTCAGGCCCACGCCAGCTCTCGTCACCTTGTCATACCGGTTACATTCTGTTCCTCATTTTCCCTGTTTTAACCTATTTTTCTGTCGAATTCATTGTTGTTTGTCAAATCTGTTTCTCATTTAAGTCAAGTTTTGTCCCTGTTTTATCCTTCTACTTAGGTTTGTAACAAGAAATAAAAAGAATATGTATTTCACACACTTTATTCAATTAGCATAAAATTATTTTTAATCAGTGTCGTACGGGAGTACTCCTGTCTACACAATCTCATCAGAACTTGTGCGCGTGCGAAGAACTTCGCCTTGTATGAGTTTTCCTCGGAGACTTCATATGTCACCAACCACCTAGCCGTTCCCTGAAAAACATCATACAAGAACTACGTAACCCTGATTTCTTGGTAACTCAAGAATACGTAGGAGCAGGACTTTAAATCCTGTCGAGCCCATCTCCTTTTTTATTCATCTTCCCCATTTTATTCCTATTTTTATTTTCTTTATGTTTCCTTTGTAACTGCCTTTTTATCACTTCCATGAAGATCAATTTAGACGTGACGTCTTGTTGATTTTCCCCTACTTTGGGTAGGCCACCATCACGATTCATAAGGAACGGGATACTTGAGACGAGACGTCTCGCTTATCCCCTTCCCATTTCTGCCCCCGCATCTTGGTTAAATTCCATGAAAATCAATTTAGACATGACGTCTTGTTGATTTTCCCCTATTTTTAGGTAGGCCATCATCGTAATTCATAAGGAACGGAATACTTGAGACGAGACGTCTCGCTTATCCCCTTCCCATTTCTAACCCCGCATCTTGTTTAAATTCCATGAAAATCAATTTAGACGTGACGTCTTGTTGATCTTCCCATAAGGAATGGGATACTTGGGACGGGACGTCCTGTTTATCCCATTCCTGTTTCTAACCCCGTATGTGATTAAAGGACGGCCAATTTAGACACGACGTTTTGTTAGCCTCCTTCCCTTTCCCTGTTCTATACCAAAGCCGAGGTTAATTTGGACGCGATGTCCTGTTGACCTACACTCCATGTCCGTTCAGCTTGCCCCTTTTTTTTTACGTAAAATACAACAATAAAAGGGGAGAAATATAACATCTTTTGTAAGGCTATTTATGTTGAGCATTTTCAATTTTGGTACTGTTTCTGACAGGCGATGTAGGGTGCTAATACCTTCCCTACTCGTAACCGACTCCCGAACTTGAATCTTATTTTTTAAACCAGTGCCTCACTGAATTTAGTTTTTTTCCAATGTTTTTCCTATGGATAAAAATGTTGGTGGCAACTCCCTATTTTCTTTGTTCGTTTTATTTCGAGAGGGTCGGCCGCGCCGTCACGATCCAGGTTACGACAGATGGCGACTCCGCTGGGGAAACTTAAGAGGGTCAGGCCAGTTTGATTGAAAGTGCATGTTTTTTTATATAGCCTTTATTAGCTTGGATTTCTTCCCCTGGTTTTATTTTCTGTTAGTTGTTGTGAATGTTTGTTCTTGTTTTAATTGTATCTTGTCATTTGTTTCGTTGTCTATGTTTCGTATGTTTGTTGAACCCTAGGGTAGAGGACCATGTTACTTTTCTACAATCATTGAATCCTAGGGTAGAGGACTATGTATATTTGTTTTGTGTTTGTTCTTTGTGTAGAATGGGGTAAGGTAAAAGGTATTGAATGCCCTTCCACATACTACACTCATAATTACTTGCACACACTTATGAGTGGTGCCCTATACCCGGGCCCCAAATGAAGCTTAAGTTAGGAGGGGTTGGTAACGGAATCGTATGGGATGTACTTCCCATCCGGTGTTCGTGAGAACCCCAACCAGAGTTCAACCTCTTGTGATATACGCACCTAGTGGATTCCCCACTGTTTGCGTCCCTGTTATGGGTAGGATCTTGGTTCTGGTGACCTTCTAGATGTCTAGTGGAAGCCACCCGGTGTGGAGAGTCACTTTTAGACAAGCCATAGGTCCTAGAAAAAAAAACTTTCAACAAAACCCGACCTAGGCTACAAAAGGGCAATCTTTACTTTACCTTATGTCATTTTCGCTTTCCCTTTTATTCAAAAAAATGAATTATCTGCCACCCGCAGGTTTGCTTAATTTTTGAAATAATAACTCATTTTGAAACACATAGTATTCTTCGGGTGAATAGATAATCCTCTTTTTGACCATGTACCTCTGAGTTCCTAATTGTGAGTTTTCCTAATCGTCGAAAAAAAATCATTTTTTTGTGTCCCTTTAACTGGGGCACCAATGACGATTAAGAAAGCATATGACTTTTAACAGTTTGGGCTTACATGAGTTTTGGAAATCGATGTTTCCCAAAAAAACCAAAAAAAAAACAAAAAAATATTTTACTTTACATCAGATCCTTGGGGAAACATGGATTTTGAAATGTAATAATAACTAATTCCTTTCTCTTTATCTTGGTAATTTGCAGGAAGCAATTCCGAAGTTGGCAGTATCTCTGAGCAAGTATGTAAATTAACATGAAACATGACAATTATGGTACAGATGTGACAGAGTTGAAGAAAATACTACATCTTAAAGCCAAGAAGGTCGATACAGTGAGTCTGCAGGCGCTGGGGAAAAGATTGAGTTTGACACAAAAGATGGCCTTTGCCAGAAGATATGGGAAAATATTAAAACTGCTAGAGGTGGAAGTCCAAACCGAAGCAATTACAGCTTTGGCCCAGTTTTATGACCCGCCCCTCCGTTGTTTCACGTTTAGAGATTTTCAACTGGCTCCGTCAATAAAAGAGTTTGAGCAGATAATGGGGTTACAAATGGAAGGGCAGATTCCCTATCGCCATCTTGACCATCACGCGACAACCGCTTTAGTCGCCCATTTTTTGAGAATCTCTCCCGAGGCATTGAGGAATACGCAGATGAACAGAAACCAAGTTCCCGGTTTCACCCAAGAATTTCTTGAGAAGCGCATGCAGATCCTGGCTGACAAAGAGGAATGGGAGGCCTTCATGGATACTTTAGCCCTCACTATTTACGGAGTTGTCTTGTTCCCTAATCTAGACAACCACGTGGATTATGACGCTGTTACCGTCTTCCTGGCTCATAAGCACCGGCTCAAGAATCCTGTTACAGCCCTGTTGGCCAACATGTATTGCACCATGGATTTCTACCACACGCAAGGAGGAAAGAGGATCATTTGCTGTTCGCCTGTTTTGTATGTATGGCTCACCTCTCATGCATTCCATCAGGTATGTAAGGCTGAGTGCCCAGTTTCTGATCTGAAATTGTGTCAGCTAGCCGTGAAAAGTAGGCGTGAATGGGCTAATCACCTAATAAGCCTTACATCGGAAAAGTTCAGGTGGTACCCTCAATGGCTAGTGGTTGAGTCGGTCATTTACAGCTGTGGAGATTACCCGAATGTTCCTCTCATGGGCACACAGGGCTGCATCAACTACAACCTTGTCATTGTGAAGCGTCAGTTGGCTTATCCTCTAATCGGACCACCGGACGAAAAACTGCTCACTCCTTTTGTTGTATACTATACGAAAGGGAATTACGCACCTACTGTTCGGGATGTAGCCAATGCATGGAAGAAGGTCCATAGAATGGGAAGAGAATTGGGAGCATGAAGCCATGCCATAGGGGCTGAATACCTTGACTGGGTCCTAAACAGGGTTTCTATTGTGAAACTACCCTTCAGAAGTCCTTCCTACCAATCTGTGAATGATTTCCCTCCGCCACCCATCATGGAGGACAAGGCCACCATGGCTCTGAAGGCACAAATAGAAGAGTTGACAGCAAAGAATCAAAGGTTAGAAGAAGACCTTTTGAAATGTCAACAAGAGTGTGCCCTTCAGAAGAAGGAGAATTCCGAAGGTAAGCATGCAATGGATGAAATGCGGAAGAAGAGGAAAATTGACAAAGACTACTGGATAAAACAAGACCAATGCCTTCGTGCTACAAATTCGCAGTTGAAAATGAAAGGCCAACAGAGCGACGCCATATTGGCCAAAAAACAAGTCCTGAAAAACATGTTGGCACAATCCAAAGATAAAGAAAAGGAGACCTTGGTGCAAAAAGAAATGCTGCAAACCCGGGTCCACAAATTGGAGCAACAGCTTGATGAAACAATAAGGGCCTATGAGCAAGAGATACATGTTGAGCAGAAAAAAGCCCTTAATGTTGAACGACGCTGCCAGGAGGCCACACGAGTTTTGGGGACTGAGTTAGCTCGACGGGATGAAGTCGTTCATTTATGGATGGACCATTTCGCCAAGTTGGCATTCCTTTCCGATGGAATCTTGGAAGATTTTCCCTCAATGTTGAAGCAGGCCGAAGGCATGGTCAATCCCCTATCCACCCCAAAGGAGATATCGTCATTTCTGAACTATTGTCAAGAAAGACTTTGCAAAATGAGAGCCATGATTGCCCAGGCCAAGAATGGCTGAATATTGTAATCGTATCTTTCAAGTAACATTGTATCTTTTAGATGAATGGAATGACGAATTAATTTGCCTTCACAACTGTTTCATTTTAATTTCCGCTTTACTGCTTTACCTAGTACTTTTGAACGTGACGTTCTGAGGAACGGTCGGAGAATACATGCCAAATTCAGAATCGCATCCTACGTACCTCGTTTGTTTTTTTTTTCTTCTTTTACCATAGTCTTTATCTGTTTTCCTTTTCTTTCCTAACGAAATATTGTGGTTCCCAGACATTACAGGTAAACATCCTTACGTGACTCGGTTAAGGAAAAAACTCATGGCCAAAGTAGAGCAAGAGAATGAGAGTCTCAGAGCTGAGATTAGTCAGCTGAAAGAACAAATGGACGAGATGGCCAAGCTACTTGAAAGGAGAGTCACAGAGGGGGATTCTTCGGCCGGAATTAAAGACGCTAGGCAAAGGCCGCCCACTCCCCGACACACTCAGGGTCCTGCTGAAGGGCCAAGCGCAAACCCTGCTGCGCCTCCCCTAACAGTTCATGTTAGGAGACCAAACCCTGCTGACGCCCAGCAACCTATCTTCGTAAATGCAATAGGTAACATCATACCTTTTTCACAATACGGGCTGCCACAGGGCTATTTCCCACCACTCCAAGAAGAGCCTGATTATCAAGAGGCGATTCTACATATGGCTCAACCAAATGTCCCGTCTGTCTGGGACCCTCAAGCAATTCTGATCCATACACAAGTCATTCATACCCAAGCCACGTAACCACAAGCTACCCAAGCAACAGCCGAGCCCCACACCTCAATGCCGAATGCAAACCCGGTATATGTCAACCAGTCAATCAGGAGTACTGGTCATCATGTCGCTACAGGTCTAGGTGCTACTGCCGCCACCCAGGAGGGGAGGATAGAGTTCCTGGAAAGGTGATTAAGAGGAATAGAAAGAATGAACCGGTTTGGAATGGGCAGTGCTACACAACTCTGTCTGATTCCTAACGTTGTTATCCCTCCCAAATTCAAAATGCCTGAATTTGATAAGTATCGAGGGCTAACCTGTCCGAAGAACCATCTTACCATGTACTGCCGGAAGATGGCTTCACACGCTTCTAATGACCCTCTGCTCATTCATTGTTTCCAGGATAGTCTGGTTGGAGCACCTCTGACTTGGTACAATCATCTTAAACGATCTCGTATACGTTGTTGGGAGGATTTGGAAGATGCTTTCATGCAACAGTACAAGTACAATCTAGATATGGCGCCAGATAGAGTACAGTTGTTGAACATGACCAAGAAGACAACGAGACGTTTAAAGAGTACGCCCAACGATGGCGTGAGGTAGCAGCTCAAGTAGACCCGCCTCTATCAGAAAAAGAGGTAATTTCTACGTTCATTGATACGCTCCAATCACCCTTCTATGATAGAATGGTAGGGAGCGTTTCAGCAAATTTCTCTGATATTGTCACTATTGGAGAAAGGATAGAGAATGGTCTACGAACTAGGAAGATCATCCGGGGTCCATCTGGGGCCGGGGTAGCAAGAAAACCTACGCCCGAAGAGGGTAGGAGAAAGGAAGGGGAAACCAACTTGGTCTCCCATAACCAAGGAAGAAACCAGCCCAGGCCATTCACCCCCGTCACCTTTCCATCAGCATACCATAACACACCACAACCATACGTGGCTGCAATCCTAAATCCAAACCCACCACACTTTCGACCACCCATTATGCGACCTCCCGCACCACCACAAACACCATACCAGACACCACAAATGAACCCGCCTAATCCAAACCCTAGGAGGCAAAACAATGACCGTGCCCAACTATAGTTTGACCCAATACCTATGACTTACACTGAGCTTCTTCCCTATCTCCTTAAAAACACAATGGTGGTTCCTTGCCCTCTGAAACCACTTCAACCACCTTATCCTCGGGGATATGACCCGAACGCATGGTGTGACTACCATGTCGGTGCGCCAGGGCATTCCACCGAAAATTGCCTGGCATTGAAGTTCAAGGTACGAGACTTAATCAAGGCCGATTGGATAAGTTTCAGAGAAGGGCGCCCGAATATAACAACCAACCCCCTGCCCAACCACGGGGGACCAGGGGTCAATGCTATAGGGAGGGATGAAGAACATATTTCCAGGGTTGACAATATCAGAATGCCTTTGAAGATGATACACTCCCATATGCTTGAAATGGGGTTGATAGAGGACGCATGGGACGAAGAGTATGATGACGACCAGTCAGTGAAATGACAGCGCTTTTGGAAAACTCTTCAGGAGCTTATGGATAATCATACCGTAGAAGTTTACAAACATCACGGGAACGGGGTAAATATGATACAAGGGCAAGCAGGGGTACGGGCCCCGAAGCCCCTGGTCATATTCTACAATAAGAGTGCATCGGCAGCTCCAGCTCCTGCTAAGACTGTCATCACTGGATAAGCACCCGCTCTGTTCCCTTTCAAAAGTTCCCATGTCGTGCCATGGAGGTATGATACAGATGTAGTCGTCACCAACCCGGGGGCAGTCGACCTCGCGCTATCCTACTCTATCACAAATATCACCGGAGTTGGGAGAATGACCCGGAGTGGGAGGATATATACGCCGCCTGAGCCCAAACCGGACAAAACTGCTAGAGAGGTAAAAACCAGGAAAGAAGTAACTGTTAGTGAGACAAAAAAGGCTGTAACTGAGGAAGAAGCCCAGGAATTTCTCAAGTTCATCCGCTACAGTGAGTACCAAGTGCTTGACCAGTTGAATCATACTCCGGCTAAAATATCCTTGTTGTCCCTATTGATGAATTCAGAACTGCATCGGGACATATTAATGAAAGTTTTGAGCGAGGCCCATGTTAAGCATGACTTACCCGTTGATCAGTTTGGGGGCATAGTGGGGCATATTGTTGCCAACAACTACTTAACCTTCACAGATGATGAGGAACCCACTGAAGGAAGAGGGCACAACAAAGCCCTTCATATTTCTGTGAAGTGTCGGGATTATATCCTGGCAAAAGTACTTGTGGATAACGGATCTTCCCTGAATGTGATACCGAAATCCATATTGGCAAAACTACCCTTTGATGGGACATACATGAGACCTAGCTTCATGGTTGTGCGGGCTTTTGATGGAACTCGCCGGGAGGTCACGGGGGAGATTGAATTGCCGATACAGGTTGGACCCTGTACCTTCCAGGTGCTCTTTCAGGTTATGGATATCACGCCAGCCTACAGTTGTTTGCTAGGACGGCCGTGGATCCACTCAGCTGGGGTGGTCCCTTCCACACTGTATCAGAAGTTAAAATTCATCATCGATAACAAATTGGTGATCGTCTCTGGAGAGGAGGACCTTTTGGTTAGCAAACTCGTCTCTACCCCATACATCGAAGCCGTCGAGGAAGCCCTCGAAACTTCATTTCAGGCCCTAGAGATAGCCAATGCGACGAGCATTGTGAAGATATCCTTCCTCAATATACCTCTAGCGGTGGCAAGAAACATGTTGCGGGATGGGTACAAGCCTGGAAAGGGATGAGGACGTAAATTGGAAGGGAAAGTCCAACCGGTGTATCTCCCAGAGAACAAAAATAGATATGGCCTGGGGTACAAGCCCACTGCGGCTGATAGAAGAAGGGTCGAAGAAGAGAAAAGAGGAAATAGGGTGGCCCGCCTTACCGGAAAAGAATTCAAGGCTGCAAGAATCCCCGTTTGTGACCTCTATCAGAGCTTCAGGAGCGCTAGAATGATATACCCAGATCAGGTTGCCATGGTCGAAAGCGAGCCTAACCACAATGCGGAGTTGGTGTATGCTTGCCACCCGGATCGAGAACTGAGCAACTGGGAAGTCATGGAATTCCCTACAACCGTTAACGTTTTGTCAGAGTAATCACTGTTATTTCATAACTTGGTGGTCCCCTTGCTATGCCCAAGGCTTCGGGACCCATTTTGTAATAAGGGTAAAACTTGTTTGTTTTAAAATTAATGAATACATTTCAGTCTTATTACCTCATCTTTGTGCAATCTCTGTCTCTTAAACCTTTCACTTGCTTGTTTTTTTTTTCATTTGTTATAATATAACCCAAATGCAGATCCAAAAATGATCTCCCTGAGAACGATGAGAACTTGGTTTTGTTTCATGACTGTGATTATCCAAATGATTACGCCTATGAGGAAAGTGAGGAAGACTTTGGACCCTCGCCTGAATTGACAAGATTGTTGGAACAAGAGGATAAAGAGATTCGACCTCATCAGGAGGAAATCAAAACCATTAACCTGGGGGATGAAGGGGAAGATAAAATGGTCAAGATAGGCACCTGCCTAAGCAAAGACCGGCAGGATGAACTGATTAAACTACTCTGGGAATTTCGGGACGTGTTTCTTGGTTATATCTGCCAGGGTTAGATAATAGCATCGTGGAACATAAGTTGCCTCTGAAACCAGAGTGTCCACCAATCAAGCAAAAGCTACGGAGAATGAAGCCGGAAATGCTTCTTAAGATCAAGGAGGAGGTCAAAAAACAATTCGAGGCTGGCTTCTTAGCCGTAGCTAAATATCCGCAATGGGTAGCCAATATAGTTCTTGTTCCTAAGAAGGATGGAAAAGTGCGGATGTGTGTGGACTATCAAGATCTAAACAGGGCCAGCCCTAAAGACGATTTTCCTTTACTGCAGATTGATGTTTTGGTCGATAACACGGCCCAACACTCCATTTTCTCATTCATGGATGGTTTCTCCGGGTACAATCAGATTAAAATGGCACCCGAAGACATGGAAAAAACCACGTTTATTACTCTGTGGGGTACTTTCTGTTACAAAGTAATGTCCTTCGGTTTGAAAAACACTGGGGAACCCTATCAGAGAGCAATGGTCACTTTATTTCACGATATGATGCATAAGGAGATAGAAGTCTACGTGGATGATATCATTGCAAAATCTAGATCTGAGGAAGATCACGTCGGTGACTTAAGGAAGCTGTTTGAGCGGTTGAGGGAGTTTAAGCTCAGATTGAACCCTGCCAAGTGCACGTTTGGCATGAGGTCAGGTAAACTGTTGGGTTTCATTGTAAGCAAGAAAGGAATCGAAGTGGACCCCGACAAGGTCAAGGCAATCCTAGAAATTCCACCTCCTTGTATAGAAAAAGAAGTCAGAGGATTCTTGGGAAGGTTAAACTACATTGCTCGATTTATCTCACAGTTGACATCGATCTACGAACCGATCTTCAAGCTGCTCCGCAAGAACCAACCAGGATAATGGAATGAGGACTGCCAAACAGCTTTTGAGAAGATTAAGCAATACTTGCAAGAACCACCGATATTGGTACCACCAACTCTTGGGAGGCCACTGATCTTATATCTGACGGTACTTAATGAATCCATGGGTTGCGTGTTAGGTCAGCATGATGAAACTGGAAAGAAGGAACATGCTATCTACTACTTAAGTAAGAAGTTCACTGATTGCGAGATGCGATACTCTGCTTTAGAACGGACTTGTTGCACATTAGCGTGGGCCGTAAAGCGCCTAAGGCAGTATATGTTGAGTCATACTACCTGGCTAGTTTCCAAGATGGATCCCATTAAGTACATCTTTGAAAAGCCAGCTCTGACTGGAAGGATTGCTCGATGGCAAGTACTATTAACCGAGCACGACATAACATATGTCACTCAGAAATCCATAAAAGGGAGCGCTTTGGCCGACTACTTAGCCCATCAACCCATAAGTGACTACCAACCAATGCCATTTGACTTCCCGGATGAGGATATCCTGGCACTGTCTGATGAAGAAAGTGGCAATAGAGACAAGTGGATTTTGAGATTTGATGGAGCCTCTAATGCTTTGGGGCATGGAATCGGAGCCATTTTGATTTCACCAAAGAGGGAATTCATACCTGTCTGCGCCCGGCTATGTTTCAATTGTACCAACAACGTCGCTGAGTATGAGGCGTGTGCTCTAGGAATCCAAGCGGCACTAGATGCAAAAGTTAAGTCGTTAGAAGTCTACGGAGACTCCGCTTTGGTTATCCACCAATTGAAAGGCGAATGGGAAACTAGGGACAACAAGTTGGTTCCCTATCACTCCCATATCAAAGAAATGATCAAGGATTTTGACGAGATCTCCTTTCACCATGTTCTTCGGGAAGACAACCAGATGGCTGACGCTTTAGCCACTCTCGCTTCAATGTTCAAAGTGAGTAACGATTGTGATATGCCTCTCATCGAGATAGAGAATCGTTGTGAGCCCGCGTACTGCTAAGTGGTTGAAGCAGAACTGATGCTAAAATCCCAAGCCATTAACTTGGTGGTGAAAATCTTAGTAAAACAAAATATGACTCTCGGATTTACACTTATGGCAAGCACACCAGTCGTTAAAATTGTAGAATATTTGATCGTCCCACAGGGATTGTGGTAAGTACCTCAATCTAGGACTAGTACAAGTTGAACCAACACGAAATACAGGTAGTTCATTCGGTTTTTATGATTTTAATGTTTTCTAGTTATTTTTGGTATTTTCAGAAACAAAGTTAAGATGAATGTGAAAAGTGATTTAAAGAAAGCAGGTCAGGATTGCTTCGGCTCACAATTTCCTCAAGAAACATGCAATTAAGTATAATCGAACTTCACAATCTAGAGGACAATCCGCTTGTGGTTATTCCCTAATTCCTTAGTTTAAAAACACTAATCCTTAAGCAATGAACCTTAATTTCTTAAGTACTCGATTAACCTAAGAATCTAATGCGAAATTGGAGGTTGAACTCTAACTATTCACCTAAATTGATTAGGCCTGAACTAGTTAGAAAGCTGGAAGTTACCTAAGCTTCAGCCATGATTCCTCACTGGTGAAGTTCTTCATCAGTTCTGGATTTGTCAATCCAGCAGTTCTGCTCCACTCCTCAGCTTGTTCGCCTCAAGATCTAGAAGTCGATCTACTTGCTCACAGCTTCAAGACTCCATTGCTAACCTTTGCAATCCTAACCTTAGGGATTTAGAACTCCATTGACTTTGGTTCCATCGAAAGATTGTGGAACGTCATGGAGGAGAGGATTAGAGAGAGAAAAATGTGTAGTGAGATGTTCGAAGTGTGTAATGAATGTTCTCCGTTCTGTTATTTTGTATCTGTGTATGCGTGTCTTACATAATATGTACAACCTATATATATATATTTCTATCTAATTAACTAACTTAACTGATAACTTAGAAAACTTAAGTTAACGACTAAACTAACTAGTTACACAGTTTACAGAGTAACTAACTAATTACAGCTCAGCTCTTAACAGGATCCAGCTCATCCTTAGCTAATTTACAGCACAGCACCAGCTAAATGACAGCTCACTACTTAAGTTACTAAGGTTGCAGCAGTAGAGAAGAAGGCAATGGAAGCGGAAACAGTACTACACCAGGTGTGTGTTGTTAGAGGGAAGAAACAGGGTTTAAGTTACTGCTTTTACGCTTCAGCTTGCTGGGTTTTCGCTTGAGCAGATTAACTCTCGCTTGGGCGAGCTCGGGAATTGCACTGCAGTGTTGCTTTGTCGCTTAAGCGTTATGGCGGAGCTTGGGCGAAAGGTGATGTTTTGAAATTATGCTTGAGCTAGTTCTGCTTTCGCTTGGGCGAATCCTTGGCCCTCGCTTGAGCGGATTAATTATTCAATCGGTATTCTGAAGTTGGCGCTCAGGTTCTTCATATAATATTCCGAATCCTTGTTCTCTTTTGGAGTCAGTGTCTTTGAAATCTTATTCAGTCGGACTTTTGTTAATTCCTTTCGGTCAACCCTTTGAAGTCTTATCCAGTCAGTCTTGTGGACTTCCTTCAGTCGGATTTACGAATTCTCACTCGGCTTTTGGTAATTCTTCACTCGGATTTGTCCTTTTCTCTCGAGTACGTCCTGTTCCTGCACCAAAAATCCACTAATTGCCTAGCATTTATATGCTGGCTACTTATTAAATTTATAAATAGTAATAAACTCTTAATTTATTAATGTTTTTAACCATTCCCCTCTATAAATAAAACACTTTTGCAATATTTACATAATTTATAAATTATTATCAATTAATTGAATAATAAGGCTAAACTAACCACTTACACAACGAATTTATTCCAATAAAAGGCAGAATAATTAAGTCTTTTCAAGACTTATCACATCCCCAAACTTAAAACTTTGCTTGTCCTCAAGCAATTATTCAGATTAATTAACTAACAAGCTGTTATCTAACATAATCAACCTTTCCTTAACTTAGTTCATGCTATAATTATCGAATACCGATCATGCTTTTTTCTCGTAATTTCTAAAAGTATAATAACTTACACCTCCTTTGGGAGACAAGCTGCTGATACTTTCCTCTCTGGTCGGTGTTTAACTCTTCTCTCGGTGTATAGGGTAAATGAATTGCACTCATTACCTACATACTTGTTAGATAAACATAGGCTTGCAACAGTTCTACACGTCATGCCATATGCCAACACAATCAGATCAGTAAGGGCTTTTTAAGCTTATAACGAGGCTGGGCTACAGGCTCAATTATTGTTTTTCTGAGTCATAGATAGGTTACAAGATGTATCCACTGATGCCTTACCTCATTCTAACTTAATTGCCTCTACTAGCAACTCTCTTAACTTTTCCGACTGAATGCTACTTAATAACCCATGCTGTTTTGCATCTTCTTTTTCTTTCAGTCCTTCGGACTTTTCCTTTTCTTTCTTTTTTTTCCATCTTTTTTTCGATAAAATTTTTTTTTCTTTTCTTTCTTGTGGTGCTTTGCACCTCTTTTTCTTTTCTGACTTATTCATTTTTCTCTCAGCTTTGCCTTTCTTCCTTTTATTTTTCTACATATTCATCCATAATTAAGGTCGGAGTGTGTCCTTAATTACTGTTAGGCACACTCTTCATCCCCAAACTTAGAAATTGCTAGTCCCTAGCAATAAGCAAAAACCTAGCAATTCACCAGTGGAACATCAGGGGTAATTCAATCAGGTTTTTCTTGGATAAATAGGCTTGTAACGTTAGGTATATAAACAGAATGAAAGGTTTCAGGCTCAAACATAATCATTAGGTCAAAGGATAATTTAATAGATTAGGAAGGCTATTTTTTGGCCCTGGCTGAATTAACAAAGAAGGCCTCCATCATTTTCGATTGGTTGACATACAACAATTAGCAAGCACTGAAGCAAATTCTGTCTCACTAACCAGCATGCAGATTCACTCGGAAAAGAATAAAACAGGCTCAAAAACTCATATGAGTATAACAGTTAATCAGCTAGTTATGTCCCCAAACTTAATGTAAGATCATACATTCAGATTGCTAACTAGCATGCCGAGTAAACAATTTAATTAATGATGAAAAATAGTTAGGGGCAGATATGATGAGTTAAACAAAACTGATCAATTAATTTATCCGACTAGGCTTAAGAATCAGCAACTTTTAAATTATTAAGATGGAGTGAAAGAAATAATAAACATAATTTAGCAATTAATAAGTCAGAATATTAATTACGGAACAAGTCGGAAAGATACTTCCCTTTTTACCTGAGTGGCTGTAGGAGGTAGAAATAATGAATAACAAACAAATTGAAGTGAATGAGTGGTTGGAAAGAAGAGATGAAAAGATTCTGAGTCAATGGAATAAGTGAAAGCTACACTGACTGGATGATGGAGACGAGTAAATGCACAAGCCAGTGGATGAATAAATGGAAAAATGAATAACGAACTACCGAATGAATACCATCGAGAAAGGAATCGATCGAAGAAATGAAAGAATTTGAATGAGACTGAAAGGATGATAAAAACCGAGTGATGCGAACACCGAGTGAATGAAAAACTAAATCACAGGAAACTGGGTACAGGAAATACTGAGTGAATCGTAAAAAAACGGAAGACATGGTATTTATGACACAATGAGTGAATCAAAATCGGGTAAATGGAAAAAAAAATTGACTGAGTGAATGGAGAACGAGTGAAATAGAGTGACTGAATGAATGAAAGCTGAGTGGAATAGATGAATACCAGTTATACCAAGTGGATGAATAACCGAATGAAAAATGAGGTGAAAAACGAAAGTTTAGAATAAAATGAAGTGACAGAGTAAGAAAGATAAGTGAAAAATAAACGACTGCGGAAGGATCCGAGTGAACGGAATACCGAGTGGAAGAAACCGAATACTATAATGAGACATTGAATGAGTGAAAAAGGAACTATAAAAAGAGACGCATGAAAGAAATACCGAGTGATAAAGGTCGGGCAAGAGAATGAGAGAAAGTCGAGTAGATGAATGAAAAACCGAAAGACCGCGTGAATAGGAGACTAATGGATACAATACTGATTGTGATGAGTGAGGAATCCGAGTGATAAAAGGCCGACTGAAATAAGTCGCCTTTCATCGTCTGACCCGTTCATTACATCAACGATCAGAAATCCTTCAAAGTCTTCCTTTTTATTCGCATCAAGAATTAGAATTTTATTGAAAATGACGAGTGAAGTTTAGTCGGGAAGAAGGGTTAAGAATAAGTAACAGTTATCCGAGTGCACTATTTTCACTCAAACTCAGTAAATTTTCGCTTAAGTGTGAAACAACAATCAGCAGTGTCTCGCTTAAGCTACAAGTGCTTCGCCTGAGCAAAAATAGAAGAATCTAGCTCAGACTTCCTTCTTCAAACTTCACAAACTTTATTCACTAAATTTTTAGTTTTTCTTTTTATTCATTCCGACTCAAAGTTCAAAACAAAACAATCGGAACATAGGGCTGCCTCCCTAGAGCGCTTCTTTAAGGTCACTAGCTTGACCTTATGGCATCTAAGAAGATACTTGCAGTAACAGGGAGGTTTTCTGCCTATCAAACTCTCCTCCAAAGTAGAGTTTGAGTCACTGGCCATTTACCTTAAAAATCCGATCAGTAGTCGGGTCTTTCAGTTCGACTGCACCATGAGAAAAAACCTCATTTACAGTCAAAGGCCCTGACCACTTCGATCTAAGTTTTCCAGGGAAGAGTCTCAGTCGGGAATTAAATAATAAAACCTGATCACCCTTCTGAAACTCTTTCTTATTAATTCGCTTATCGTGCCATTTCTTTGTTTTCTCCTTATAGATGGAGGCACTTTGATAAGCGTTGAGTCGGAACTCCTCTAATTCATGGAGTTTCAAAACTCTTTCCTCCTGAGATTGGTCACAGTCCATGTTTAATAGCTTTTTGGCCCACCACGCCTTGTGTTCCAACTCCACAGGGAGATGGCAAGCCTTACCGTATACTAATTGATACGGGGACATGCCAATCAGAGTTTTAAAAGCTGTTCGATAAGCCCACAATGCATCATCTAATTTTACCGACCAATCTTTTCTAGATTTTTCGACCACTTTCTCTAAGATTCTTTTGATTTCTCTATTTGACAGCTCGACTTGTCCACAAGTTTGTGGATGGTAAGGAGTCGATATCTTATGTAACACCTCATAGTGACGCAGGGCTTTTTCCATTATCTTATTGCAAAAATGTGAACCCCCATCTCTAATAAGTACTCTCGGAACTCCAAACCTAGAGAAAATATTCTTCTTGATGAACCTAAGCACCACCTGTGCATCATTGGTTCTGGTCGGGACTGCCTCCACCCATTTGGAGACATAATCTACAGCAACAAGTATATATTCGTTGGAGAACGACTTAGGAAAGGGTCCCATAAAGTCGATACCCCAAACGTCAAATAATTCTACAATTAGAATGTTTGTCAAAGGCATGCCAGCTTTAGCAGAGAGACCTCCGCTCCTTTGACATTTATCGCACCTTTTGACATATTCTTTAGCATCTTGAAAGATAGTTGGCCAATAAAAGCCACTCTGTAAGATTTTTACTGCTGTACGGGAGGCACCATGATGACCTCCATAATAGGAGTCGTGGCAATGCCATAAGAGCCTTTCTTGCTCGGATTCAGGCACACACCGCCTGATCAATCCATCTACTCCTATTTTAAACAGAAATGGATCATCCCAAAGGAAGTTTTTACTATCATGAAAGAATTTTTTTCTCATTTGGGATGTCCAACCATCAGGTACCACCGAGGCACTTTTAAAGTTGGCCATATCAGCATACCATGGCCCGGTGATAATTGCCATCAACTTCTCGTCTGGAAATTCTTCTTTTATTAAAACAGAATCCGATTCACCTTCCAGACGAGACAATTGGTCAGCAACTGAGTTCTCTACTCCCTTTTTATCTCGTATTTCTAAATCAAATTCCTAGAGTAACAGAACCCACCTGATCAATCTCGGTTTAGACTCTTTCTTAGCTAGTAAATACTTGATTGCCGAGTGGTCTGTATATACAATAACCTTGGCCCCAATCAAGTAAGCACGAAATTTATCAAATGCATACACCACAGCAAGCATTTCTTTTTCAGTAGTGGTGTAATGTATTTGATTTTTGTTCAACACTTTACTAGCATAATAAATTACATGAGTCAATTTTCCTACTTTCTGACCCAGTACAGCTCCGACTGTGAAGTCACTTGCATCACACATTAATTCAAACGGTAAAGACCAATCAGGTGCTGCAAGGATCGGAGCTGAAGTCAGACTTTGTTTCAATTTTTCAAAAGCCTTGACACAGTTTTCATTAAACACAAATACATGATCTTTCACAAGTAAGTCAGTCAGAGGCTTAGCTATTTTTGAAAAATCTTTAATGAACCTTCTATAAAAGCCAACACATCCTAGAAAACTTCTCACTCCTTTCACGTTGATTGGAGGAGGAAGTTTTTCAATAATTTCTATCTTGGCTCGGTCCACTTGAATGCCCTCAGCAGAGATTTTGTGGCCAAGGACTATCCCTTCCTTAACCATAAAATGGCATTTTTCCCAGTTAAGGACGAGGTTAGTTTCTTGGCATCTCACCAGCACCTTAGATAGGTTGCTGAGGCATGAATCAAAATTACTCCCAAATACCGAGAAATCATCCATGAACACTTCAATGAATTTCTCCACCATATCCCCAAAAATTGCCAGCATGCACCTTTGAAAGGTTGCTGGAGCGTTGCACAACCCAAACGGCATGCGCCTATATGCAAAAATTCCATAAGGACAGGTGAATACAGTCTTTTCTTGGTCTTTTGGGTCAACCACAATTTGGTTATAACCCGAGTACCCATCAAGAAAACAATAGTACTCATGCCCTGACAACCTCTCGAGCATTTGGTCAACAAATGGCAGGGGGAAATGGTCTTTCCGAGTGAAGTCATTCAGCCTTCTGTAATCAATACACATCCTCCAGCCTGTTGTGGGCCGGGTGGCAATAACTTTACCTTGGTCATTTCTTACAGTCGTCATTCCTTCTTTCTTGGGCACCACTTGGACCGGGCTGATCCAAGTGCTGTCCGAGATAGGATAAATGATTCCTGCATCAAGGAGCTTGACCACTTCCTTCCTTACCGCTTTCTTCATAATGGGGTTCAATCTGCGTTGTGGCTGTACTACAGGGGAATAGTCATCCTCCATCAGAATTTTGTGCATACAAAATGATGGACTGATTCCCTTCAAGTCAGAAATATTCCAGCCAATCGCAGATTCATGTGCCTTTAATACCCCAATTAGTTTATCCACATCCTCATCGTTTAAGTCGGCATTAATAATGACAGGATGTGTGTCGTCTTCTCTCAGGAAAACATATTTCAGATGAGGAGGTAAAGGTTTTAAATCACATTTTTCTTCAGAAAATTCCTTTCTTTTCTCAACTTCAGTAATTTTCAAATCATTTTTCTTTTCTTTTTCAAAATCACCTACTTCTAATACTTCTAGTAGGCTCAATATTTCTGAGTGAGAGTCATTTAACTCCTCAGTCTTGGAGTCAAAGTCATCCTCTAAAAAAGTTCATAAGGCCTTTTCCTCAGTTTTTAAAAGCATTGGAGTGTGGTAGCTTTTAATCTCTTCAACCATTAAACAATCCATCCTTTCAGTCAGATGTTTCATGGAATTGAAGACATTGAAGGTTACCTGCTCCTCTTAAACTCCCAGCATGAGTTCACTTTTTTCTACATCAATCAAGGCTCTGCCAGTTGCTAGGAAGGGTCTACCTAAGATTAAAGGGATCTCTCGGTCAGCTTCCATATCCAACACTATGAAGTCTGGTGGAAAGATAAATTTATCTACTTTCACTAACAAGTCTTCCAGCATCCCTTGGGGATATTTAATGGACCTGTCAGCCAACTACAAGGACATGCGAGTCGGTTGCAAGTCATTAATTCCCAGTTTTTTCATCAAAGATAGAGGCATCAGGTTTATACTGGCTCCTAGATCACAGAGAGCACTTCCTACATGAATATCCCCAATTGCACACGGTATTGTAAAAGATCCAGGATCCTCTAGCTTTTAGGGAAGTTTCTTTTGAATGATTGCACTACACTCTTGAGTGAGAGTAATCATTTCATCCCCCTTAAGCTTCCTCTTCTTAGATAATAATTCTTTCAAAAATTTTGCATAGGAAGGCATCTCCTGCAATGCCTCGGCAAAAGGGATATTGATGTGAAGTTTCTTGAAAACCTCTAAGAACCTAGCAAACTTCTGCTCCTCTATTTGCTTTTTAAACCTGTGTGGAAATGGAGCATTCCTCAGTTTTTCAGGAGTCAGCTTAGAAGCTTCCTCCAGAATCAAATCAACCTTTTTCTTTTTCTTTTGATGGACTTTATTTTCTTTTTCTTTTTCTGTTTCATTGTTATTTTCTACTTCATTATTAACCTGCTCGGTTTCTTGTATTATTTCTTTTTCTTTTTCTTTTTCTGAACTTATTTCCTGACTCGGAGATGGAGAAATAATTTTTCCACTCCTAGTAATTATAGCCTTGCAATGTTCCCTTGGATTTACCTCGGTATCTCTAGGGAAATTGCCTACTTGCCTCTCAGCTAATTGTTTAGAAAGCTGTCCGACTTGATTTTCTAAATTTCTTATGGACGCTTCCTGATTCTTAAAACTGGCCTGAGTGGCCTGAATAAACTGAGAAAGTACATTCTCAAGTTCAGATTTTTCCTTAACAGGGGGGTGAGAAGGTTGTTGTGGTCTATTTGTGGGTTGACTTGGTGGGATGTTCTGATTCAGATGTGGACCTTTCTGCCAGGAAAAATTGGGGTGATTCCTGTAATTAGGATTAAAGGAATTAGAAGGATAATTCCTTTGATATTGTTGCTGCCCCATATAATTCACTTTCTCGGAAGGCACATTTGGATAACACAATCCATTCTCATGGTCTCCACCACAAAAGTCACAACTGATCATAGAAACTTGACTCGGCTTTTGGAGTTCTGAAATCTGTATGCTTAGTTTCTCCAAAGCCTGAGTCATCAATTTACTCTGAGCCAGATAAGCATCATGTGCTTCTCTCTTAGGGACTTGGCTCCTCTCACTAATCAAGCATTCATTAGAAGCCATAACGTCAATCAGCTCTATGGCTTCTTCTACAGTTTTTGTTGTTAATGAACCTCCAGCTAAGGCATCAATCAGGACCCTGGTAGCTGGCCTGACACCATTATAGAAAATAGTTACCTGTTGCACATCAGAAATTTGATGATGAGGACATCTCCTCAAACTCTCTTTATACCGATCCCATGCTTCCATCAAAGACTCACCTTCTCTTTGTTGGAAACATGTGATTTCATTGCGCAACTTTGCTTATTTAGAGGGAGGAAAACATTTAATCAAGAATTTTCGTTGCAAGTCCTCCCAAGTTGAAATACTGCCTCTCGGTTGACTCTGCAACCAGGCTTTTGCTCGGTCCCTCACTGAAAACGGAAATCTCAGTCGGATTGCCTCGTCAGGGACTCCATTCATTTTTACTGTGTCACAGATTTAGAGGAAAGTTGCTAGATGCAAATTTGGATCCTCAACCTCACTTCCTCCAAATTGTTCATTTCTTACCAACTGCAGTAAAGCTGGTTTTAGTTCCAAATTATTTGCTGAAATTGGTGGCCTAAGGATGCTAGATTGCGATCCTTCTTCAGTCGGCCTGGAGTAGTCACCAAGTGTAACTCTCCTTTGTTCCATTTCTTTTTCTTCTTTTTGCCTTTTCTCTTTTCTTAGTCTACGTTCTAACAAGTCTATGTCAGGATCAAGGAAGAAAGGCTCTCCTCTGCTCCTTGACTGCATACAACAAATTTCACACAAAAGAACAATTCACAGCTACGACTAAATCTATGCGAAAATACAAACTACTACTACTAAAATAAAAGTGAAACTACGTATTAAATGCAAACTAAAGTAAAACGGTTCAGTCTAGTACCGGTCCAAGGATTGTTGATATTACTCAATAATCCCCGACAACGGCGCCATTAACTTGATGCTAAAATCCCGAGCCATTAACTTAGTGGTAAAAATCTTAGTAAAACAAAATATGACTCTCGGATTTACACTTATGGCAAGCGCACCAGTCGTTAAAATTGTAGAATATTTGATCGTTCTACAGGGATTGTGGTAAGTACCTCAATCTAGGACTAGTACAAGCTGAACCAACACGAAATACAGGTAGTTCATTCGGTTTTTATGATTTTAATGTTTTCTAGTTGTTTTTGGTATTTTCAGAAACAGAGTTAAGATGAATGTGAAAAGTGATTAAAAGAAAGCAGGTCAGGATTGCTTCGGCTCACAATTTCCTCAAGAAACATGCAATTAAGTATAATCGAACTTCACAATCTAGAGGACAATCCGCTTGTGGTTATTCCCTAATTCCTTAGGTGAAAAACACTAATCCTTAAGCAATGAACCTTAATTCCTTAAGTGCTCGATTAACCTAAGAATCTAATGCGAAATTGGAGGTTGAACTCTAACTATTCACCTAAATTGATTAGGCCTAAACTAGTTAGAAAGCTGGAAGTTACCTAAGCTTCAGCCATGATTCCTCACTGGTGAAGTTCTTCATCAGTTCTGGATTTGTCAATCCAGCAGTTCTGCTCCACTCCTCAGCTTGTTCGCCTCAGGATCTAGAAGCCGATCTACTTGCTCACAGCTTCAAGACTCCATTGCTAACCTTTACAATCCCAACCTTAGGGATTTAGAACTCCATTGACTTCGATTTCATCGAAGGATTGTGGAACGTCATGGAGGAGAGGATTAGAGAGAGAAAAATGTGTAGTGAGATGTTTGAAGTGTGTAATGAATGTTCTCCGTTCTGTTATTTCGTATCTGTGTATGCATGTCTTACATAATATGTACAACCTATATATATTTCTATCTAATTAACTAACTTAACTGATAACTTAGAAAACTTAAGTTAACGACTAAACTAACTAGTTACACAGTTTACAGAGTAACTAACTAATTACAGCTCAGCTCTTAACAGGATCTAGCTCATCCTTAGCTAATTTACAGCACAGCACCAGCTAAATGACAGCTCACTACTTAAGTTATTAAGGTTGCAGCAGTAGAGAAGAAGGCAATGGAAGCGGAAACAGTACTACACCAGGTGTGTGTTGTTGGAGGGAAGAAACAGGGTTTAAGTTACTGCTTTTACGCTTCAGCTTGTTGGTTTTTTGCTTGAGCGGATTAACTCTCACTTGGGCGAGCTCAGGAATTGCACTACAGTGTTGCTTTGTCGCTTAAGCGTTGTGAACACCTCTTTTTGTCCGGCCAATTGGTACAGTTCCATCCTTTGAGCACTCTTTTATGCGCATGGTTCATTTGAAAATTCATAACTCCTTCATACGATCTTTGATTCGCGCAAACCCAGTCTCTAAATTTTCGTAACAAAATTGTCTACGACTTTTGTGAAGACCTTGAAGGCTGAATCCTTACCAATTGGTACAGTTTTAATAATCTTCCTGGACTTGCTCCAGTTTCATGACTGCTCTGCACATCTTTAAGAAAAAATTCATATCTCCCTCATATGATACTGAAATGACCCCATTCTTTTTTTCTATGGCTCCATATCAAATAGATCTACAAACTTCATGAAGGCCACAAAAGCTAATTCTCCACCCATTTTGCCCAGTGAATTTATTTTGCTTGCAAATGTATTTCCGTCACACTCTGGAGCAGTTTTCATAGATGGGCCATATCTCCCTCGTTTCTTGATGAAAGTTTTTGTGCCATATATAAAATTAAAGCTAAGAGAAAGATCTACAAACTTCATGAAGGGCACAAAAGCTAATTCTCTACCCATTTTGCCCAGTGAATTTATTTTACATGCAAAGGTATTTTCGTCACACTCTGGAGCAGTTTTCATAGATGGGCCATATCTCCCTCGTTTCTTGATGAAAATTTTTGTGCCATATATCAAATTAAAGCTAAGAGAAAGATCTACAACTTTCATGTTGGACTCTTTTTCAAATTTGGCACGCATCAGCCCTCAAATGCACGAGCAAGTTTGTGATGGTGGGCAAGGCACTAAAGATCATAATGGAGCACTAAGGATCATAATGGAGCACTAAAGCATCATAATGGGGCACTAAAGATCATAATGGAGCACTTAAGTTGATAATGGAGCACCATGGACTTGTTAATTGGAGAGTGCACCTTCCATTACAAATTTTTTATGGCAATGGCTGCTTTTGCATTCCTATAAATAGGCACCATGAGCATTCATTCAAGGGGGATTCTTCATTGAAGGCAATCAAGTCTTGGGAAGGCATTCGTTTCTCCTCTTCTTCTTCTCTGTTGCATTTCTTCTTCCAGCAAGTTTTTTTCATTTCCGGCAAGTTTCTTTTCATTTCCAAGTTTTTTCATTTCCGGGTTAGTTTCTTTTCCAGATTATTATGTTCTTTTCTTTTCTTCTCTTTTCTTTGTAGTTGTTATTATGTAGTTTCATTTCTTCTTCCAGCAAGTTTCATTTCATTTCCAAGTTTTTCATTTCCATGTTATTTTAAATATAGTATGCTTTTTAATAAAAAAATAATAAAATAACAATAAAATAATAATAAAAATAAGTAATAAGTTTTGCACATGTTTTCTAGCCTAAAAATTTCCATTTTTTTAACAGTGTCGTACGGGAACACTTCCGTCTACACAATTTCCTTAGGATCCGTACACGTGCGAAGAACTTCGCCTTGTACGAGCTCCCCATCTCAACGACATCCATCATCATCTCCCGAGTCTTTTCCTAAAAGAACAACACTCAGAACTACGTAACCCTGATTTCTTGATAATTCAAGAATACGTAGGAGCAGGACTTTAACTCCTGTCGGGCCCATCTTTCTTATTTCTTTTTTTTTTTTGCTGATTTATTTCCTTACTTTTATGTTTCTTTCATAAATGTTCTTTTTTGGTCACTTCCGTGAAAATCAATTTAGACGTGACGTCTTGTTGATTTCCCCCTAGTTTTTGCTTAAGCCTCGCCACGATTCATAGGGAAGAGATACTTAGGACAAGACGTCCCATTTATCTCTTTCCTATTCCTTTTACTCGAGGATGTATAATTTACGCGTGACGCCTTATTAGCATTCTTTTCCCCTCTCTGTCTCACGTCAAAATCGAGTTTAATTCGGATGAAACGTCCCGTTAACCTCGCTTCGACATTCTATGTTTGTACAAATTCTCTCACTCCATTCCATCGTTTTTAAATAAAAGGATACAACAATAAAGGGAAGAAATAAACCACCTTTTGTAAGGCTATTTGTGTTGTGCATTTTCAATCTTGGTACTGTTTTTGACAGGCGATGTAGGGTGCTAATACCTTCCCTACTCGTAACCGACTCCCGAACTTGGATTTCAATTTTTAACCAGTGCTTTACTGAACCTAGTTTTTTCCAATGTTTTTCCTATGGATAAAAACGTTGGTGGCGACTCCCTGTACCACCCCTTTTCTCTTGTTCGCCGCGCCGTCGCGATCCAGGTTGCGACAGATGGCGACTCCGCTGGGGACACTTAAGAGAGTCAGGCCAGTTTGATTGAAAGCGCATGTTCTTTTTATATAGCCTTTGTTATCTCGGATTTCTTCCCCTTGCCTTATTTTCTGTAGATTGTTGTGAATGTTTGTTCTTGTTTTAATCGTATCTTGTTATTTGTTTCGTTGTCTATGTTTTGCATGTTTATTGAACCCTAGGGTAGGAGACCATGTTACTTTTCTGTAATCATTGAACCCTAGGGTAGACGACTTTGTATATTTGTTCTGTGTTTGTTCCTTGTGCAGGATGGGGTGAGGTAAAAGGTATTGAATGTCCTTCCACACACTACACTCATATTACTTGCACACACCTATGAGTGGCGCCCTATACCCGGGCCCCAAATGAAGCTTAAGTTAGGAGAGGTTGGTAACGGAATCGTATGGGATGTACTTCCTATCCGGTGTTCGTGAGAACCTCGACTAGAGTTCGACCTCTCATGATATACGCACCTAGTGAATTCCTCACTGTTTGCGTCCCTGTCATGATTAGGATCTTGGCTCTGGTGACCTTCTAGATGTCTAGCGAAAACCACCCGGTGTAGAGAGTCACTTTTAGACAAGCCATAGGGCCTAGAAAAGACTTCCAACAAAACCCGACCTAGGCCACGAAAGGGCACTCCACAGAAAATTGCATAGATTTGAAACATAAAGTGAGAGATTTGATCAAGGCCGAATGGATCAATTTTCCGGGAAGGGACACCTAATGTGACCATAAATCCCCTACCCAATCATGGAAGTTCAGAAGTTAATGCCGTGGTGGCCGATATTGAAGATGGTTTTGATGATAATGCTGATTCGGTGGCCGCTTGCCCGCCGGGCTAAGAGTTCAGTGATTGGGAGGCTGTCGAACTCCCTACGATTCTTAAATGATTCACCAAAAATTTATCATTGCCTTAATGTCTTGATTATCCCTCTGCTATGCCTAAGGCTCTGGGACTTTTCATGTAATAAGGGCGGAAAAAAAAACTTGTTTTACCAGTCAATCAATAAATGTGTATCGAAATTCAAAAAAATTCTCATCCCTTTATCCTTGCTTTTGACTCATTATCTTTAACTTGCTTTTCCTTTCTCTTCTTTATTTTGCCATAACACACTAAATTGCAGATCCAAAAATGATCCTCTTGAGACTAGTGAAATCATAATCCTGCTTCACGATTTCGATCACTCAGTCGACTATGCCGACGGATGAGGTAGGGAAACCTACGAGCCACTATCCAAGTTTACAAGATTGTTAGAACAAGAGGATCAAGATGGGTATATCCCTAAGTCAAGAACAATTGAAGGAATCACGGGGGCAACCTATCAGAAGGCATGGAATGACAATATGGGCAAGTCCCGAATTGGACAAGTGGTAGGCCAGTCATTTAAGGAAACCTCAACAGTTGAATAGGGGGAAATCGCTTATGTCTATAAATGTAGACACAACTGAGGAAGACTTTGCCAAAAAAAAAAGAGGAAAAAAAGAAAAAGAAAAAACAAATAATACAAAAAAATGAAAAAATAAAAAATAGAGCCAACCTCGAAGTCCAATGCACATACCAAGCGGGGAAAGCTGGTTACGTCCAGATCATCAAGCAAGCTGTCATTTTCTATATTGGGGGAATAAATGTCACTAGACCAAGAACTTGTATTCTTATCATCATCAACACCTCAAAAGGTACGCTATTCCTCATGCTCATGTAACCAAGGAAATAGTCTATCAGATTGAGTCATTGCATCATCAAGGGGATAAAAAATAGAATAAAACAAAAAAAAAATCATCAAAAAAATGAAAAAAAATGAAAAAAAATGAAGAAAATGAAAAATCCAAAAAAATGAAATCAAAAAAAAGAGAAAAAAAAAGGGGCCAAAATGATGACTCAGAGTAATTCTCTCATTGATGCTAAAAGACTCACCAATATTTCCTTGGGTACATGGCATAGGAGTAGAGTCTCCTATTTGAGATGACATCAGTTCCCCAAAGGACTCAAACTAAATTTGGAAAAGGTTAGGCAGACTCAGTTGGAGTGTGATCAGTTTCAACCTTTTACTGTAAAAGATGCAGCCAAAAAAAAAGAGAAAAACACAAGAAAAGAGCTCGCTAGGTTGAAAACCTGAAAGGGCGGCCTAGGCAAAAGTTAGAGTAACCCAGTGAGTCGAAAACCTGAAAAGGCGGCTCAGGTAAAAATTAAGGTCAAGATTTCGGCAGAGTAAGTGAAATTTCCAATGCAAATCGCGCAAACTGGGGCATGTGGACCATGGTCAAACTACCCCCTCAAAAGCAGAGTTGAATGATGTACTTGAGGTCGTGACGCAGGATTAAGGTTCTCACTAGTCTCAGGAATTCACTGGAGGATCCTTGAACTTTCCTGACCTTGACCTGTCCTATGTAACTTCATTTCATCCCATCTATTTTCCCTATTGTCCATTCTCTGTATATTGTTTGACATACATGAATAAAGTTTATCCCTTTTTCGATACGTGTTATGAATTGTATTGATCTGATAAAACATTGTGTTTTTATAAAAATAAAATGAAAGAATGGTGAACGTTTAAAGTCGTGAGGAACAAGACGCTCCCACTACTCGACCTCGTCTTAGACAATCATCGCAAAGACTCAGCCAGGCACGTGCTTCGAAGCTATGATCGCCTCTTTAATTCTCCTCTGTCCATGAGTTATCCTAAGGGCCGCGGTTTCACAGGACCTACCCAGTTTTTGAATGTATCTTTGCACTACTTACCCTTTTTCTGCAGGTTATTGTAACGGACGGAACCGCAGCTGCCAAAACTAGAATCATTCAAGTCTTCCCCTTGATCGCCAAAGTTGGCACTTCTCAAAACTCCTTCCTCAAATCACCAAAGCTGGCACCTCTCAAAGTCTCCTCCTAATCGCCAAAGTTGGCACTCCTCAAAGCCCTTCCCCAAAACACCAAAGTTGGCACTTCTTGAAGTCTTCTCCTCAACTGCCAAAGCTGACACTTTTCAAACTCCCTTCCGGGGAATCTACTTGATACACTCAGCAGTCAAGTAAGAAGAACTCTCCCCAAAGAGCCCCAGCATGTTCTTCTCGGTAAACCTACACATACTAGGCGGACCCCAAATTTTACCTTCCCAATCTAGGAGCGATGCTCGAGCCATCAATCCTTCTCCTGTGGAATTACACTTCCCAGACAAATCAAACTGGGGCATCACCCCAGAATCATTTCCTTCTCGCTCAAGGGGCAGCTCCCTGAGGTTTCAAAGCAAATAGTTCAAACTGGGGCATCACCCCAGGATCATTCTCTTACGCCTAAAGAGGCAGTACCTTGAACCATCAATCCTCCTCTAGTAGAAATACATTTCTTAAACAACTTAAACTGGGGCATCTCCCCAGAGTCCTTTTGTTCATTCAAGGGGTAGTTCCCCAACAACCTTCAAATCACCTTCAAACTGGGGCATCTCCCCAGATTTCTTTTATTCTAGCCTTTCCCCAAGATTCCTTCAAACCATCTCAAACCGGGGGGGCATCACCCCAGGATCACGCTCTTTCAGTCAAAGAGCAATTCTTTCAGTCATGTCAAACTGGGGCATCACCCTGAGCCTTTAGGTCCAGTGAGTTAATTCGGACGAGACGTCCTGTTAGCTCTCCCAATCTCTGCATTTCCTGTCAACTGAGGGTCAACCCCACAAGTTACTTTCCAGTCACCTATTCAGGCATCCTTTCCTTTTCATTTGTCTATTCAGGCACCAGTTACTTTCTAGTCACCTATTCAGGCATCCTTTCCTTTCCAGTCGCCTATTCAGGCATCCTTTACCTTTCCAGTTCACCTATTCAGGCACCAGTTACTTTCCAGTCGCCTATTCAGGCATCCTTTCCTTTCCATTTGTCTATTCAGGCACCAGTTACTTTCTAGCCCACCTATTCAGGCATCTTTTACTCTCAGTCCGCCTATTCAGGCATCCTTTCCTTTTCATTTGTCTATTCAGGTACCAGTTACTTTCCAGTCGCCTATTCAGGCATCCTTTCCTTTCCATTCGCCTATTCAGGCATCCTTTACCTTTCCAGTTTGTCTATTCAGGCACCAGTTACTTTCCAGTCGCCTATTCAGGCATCCTTTCCTTTCCATTCCCCTATTCAAGCATCTTTTTCCTTTCTATTCGCCTATTCAGGCATCCTTTACCTTTCCAGTTCGCTTATTCAGGCACCAGTTACTTTCCAGTCGCCTATTCAGGCATCCTTTCCTTTCCATTCGCCTATTCAAGCATCCTCTACCTTTCCCGTTCGCCTATTCAGGCATCCTTTACCTTTCCAGTTTGCCTATTCAGGCACTAGTTACTTTCCAGTCGCCTATTCAGGCATCCTTTCCTTTCCATTTGTCTATTCAGGCACCAGTTACTTTCTAGCCCGCCTATTCAGGCATCTTTTACTCTCAGTCCGCCTATTCAGGCATCCTTTCCTTTTCATTTGTCTATTCAGGCACCAGTTACTTTCCAGTCGCCTATTCAGGCATCCTTTCCTTTCCATTCGCCTATTCAGGCATCCTTTCCTTTCCATTCGCCTATCAAGGCATCCTTTACTTTCTAGCCGCCTGAAGGCATCCTTTATTTTCCAGCCGCCTATCAAGGCATACTTTATTTTCCAGCCGCCTATCAAGGCATCCTTTATTTTCCAGCCGCCTATCAAGGCATCCTTTATTTTCCAGCCGCCTATCAAGACATCCTTTATTTTCCAGCCGCCTATCAAGGCATCCTTTATTTTCCAGCCGCCTATCAAGGCATCCTTTTCCAGCCGCCTATCAAGGCATCCTTTACTTTCCAGCCGCCTATCAAGGCATCCTTTATTTTCCAGCCGCCTATCAAGGCATCCTTTTCCAGCCGCCTATCAAGGCATCCTTTATTTTCCAGCCGCCTATCAAGGCATCCTTTACTTTCCAGCCGCCTATCAAGGCATCCTTTATTTTCCAGCCGCCTATCAAGGCATCCTTTATTTTCCAGCCGCCTATCAAGGCATCCTTTATTTTCCAGCCGCCTATCAAGGCATCCTTTATTTTCCAGCCGCCTATCAAGGCATCCTTTTCCAGCCGCCTATTAAGGCATCCTTTATTTTCCAGCCGCCTATCAAGGCATCCTTTATTTTCCAGTCGCCTGTCAAGGCGTCCTTTTCCAGCCGCCTATCAAGGCATCCTTTACTTTCCAGCCGCCTATCAAGGCATCCTTTACTTTCCAGCCGCCTATCAAGGCATCCTTTATTTTCCAGTCGCCTATCAAGGCATCCTTTACTTTTCGTTCACCTATGCAGGCACCCTTTACCTTCTAGTCTACCAGGGGTCAATCCCGATCTTCCCACTGAAAGAATTTTTCCCGGTCAATCCAGAGTTCAAAAAAAAAAAACAAAGAAAAAAGAGAGGAGAAAAGAAGAGAAACAGAAGTAGAGAATGCTCATTTTTTTTAAGAAAAAGGTAACACTAACTCGCGATTGCCCACACCATCAGTTGCCATACCGATCAAGAGGTCCCACTTGGCCCCCTACATCGGTGTTCATATCTTTACTTCCTTTTCACTTCAAAAACACAGAAGCTTCGTGTCTCTTTTGTGAAAAAGAAGTAAAGAGGGGCATCTGTGAACACCTCTTTTTGTCCGGCCAATTGGTACAGTTCCATCCTTTGAGCACTCTTTTATGCGCATGGTTCATTTGAAAATTTATAACTCCTTCATACGATCTTTGATTCGCGCAAACCCAGTCTCTAAATTTTCGTAACAAAATTGTCTACGACTTTTGTGAAGACCTTGAAGGCTGAATCCTTACCAATTGGTACAGTTTTAATAATCTTCCTGGACTTGCTCCAGTTTCATGACTGCTCTGCACATCTTTAAGAAAAAATTCATATCTCCCTCATATGATACTGAAATGACCCCATTCTTTTTTCTATGGCTCTATATCAAATAGATCTACAAACTTCATGAAGGCCACAAAAGCTAATTCTCCACCCATTTTGCCCAGTGAATTTATTTTGCTTGCAAATGTATTTCCGTCACACTCTGGAGCAGTTTTCATAGATGGGCCATATCTCCCTCGTTTCTTGATGAAAGTTTTTGTGCCATATATAAAATTAAAGCTAAGAGAAAGATCTACAAACTTCATGAAGGGCACAAAAGCTAATTCTCTACCCATTTTGCCCAGTGAATTTATTTTACATGCAAAGGTATTTTCGTCACACTCTGGAGCAGTTTTCATAGATGGGCCATATCTCCCTCGTTTCTTGATGAAAATTTTTGTGCCATATATCAAATTAAAGCTAAGAGAAAGATCTACAACTTTCATGTTGGACTCTTTTTCAAATTTGGCACGCATCAGCCCTCAAATGCACGAGCAAGTTTGTGATGGTGGGCAAGGCACTAAAGATCATAATGGAGCACTAAGGATCATAATGGAGCACTAAAGCATCATAATGGGGCACTAAAGATCATAATGGAGCACTTAAGTTGATAATGGAGCACCATGGACTTGTTAATTGGAGAGTGCACCTTCCATTACAAATTTTTTATGGCAATGGCTGCTTTTGCATTCCTATAAATAGGCACCATGAGCATTCATTCAAGGGGGATTCTTCATTGAAGGCAATCAAGTCTTGGGAAGGCATTCGTTTCTCCTCTTCTTCTTCTCTGTTGCATTTCTTCTTCCAGCAAGTTTTTTTCATTTCCGGCAAGTTTCTTTTCATTTCCAAGTTTTTTCATTTCCGGGTTAGTTTCTTTTCCAGATTATTATGTTCTTTTCTTTTCTTCTCTTTTCTTTGTAGTTGTTATTATGTAGTTTCATTTCTTCTTCCAGCAAGTTTCATTTCATTTCCAAGTTTTTCATTTCCATGTTATTTTAAATATAGTATGCTTTTTAATAAAAAAATAATAAAATAACAATAAAATAATAATAAAAATAAGTAATAAGTTTTGCACATGTTTTCTAGCCTAAAAATTTCCATTTTTTTAACAGTGTCGTACGGGAACACTTCCGTCTACACAATTTCCTTAGGATCCGTACACGTGCGAAGAACTTCGCCTTGTACGAGCTCCCCATCTCAACGACATCCATCATCATCTCCCGAGTCTTTTCCTAAAAGAACAACACTCAGAACTACGTAACCCTGATTTCTTGATAATTCAAGAATACGTAGGAGCAGGACTTTAACTCCTGTCGGGCCCATCTTTCTTATTTCTTTTTTTTTTTTGCTGATTTATTTCCTTACTTTTATGTTTCTTTCATAAATGTTCTTTTTTGGTCACTTCCGTGAAAATCAATTTAGACGTGACGTCTTGTTGATTTCCCCCTAGTTTTTGCTTAAGCCTCGCCACGATTCATAGGGAAGAGATACTTAGGACAAGACGTCCCATTTATCTCTTTCCTATTCCTTTTACTCGAGGATGTATAATTTACGCGTGACGCCTTATTAGCATTCTTTTCCCCTCTCTGTCTCACGTCAAAATCGAGTTTAATTCGGATGAAACGTCCCGTTAACCTCGCTTCGACATTCTATGTTTGTACAAATTCTCTCACTCCATTCCATCGTTTTTAAATAAAAGGATACAACAATAAAGGGAAGAAATAAACCACCTTTTGTAAGGCTATTTGTGTTGTGCATTTTCAATCTTGGTACTGTTTTTGACAGGCGATGTAGGGTGCTAATACCTTCCCTACTCGTAACCGACTCCCGAACTTGGATTTCAATTTTTAACCAGTGCTTTACTGAACCTAGTTTTTTCCAATGTTTTTCCTATGGATAAAAACGTTGGTGGCGACTCCCTGTACCACCCCTTTTCTCTTGTTCGCCGCGCCGTCGCGATCCAGGTTGCGACAGATGGCGACTCCGCTGGGGACACTTAAGAGAGTCAGGCCAGTTTGATTGAAAGCGCATGTTCTTTTTATATAGCCTTTGTTATCTCGGATTTCTTCCCCTTGCCTTATTTTCTGTAGATTGTTGTGAATGTTTGTTCTTGTTTTAATCGTATCTTGTTATTTGTTTCGTTGTCTATGTTTTGCATGTTTATTGAACCCTAGGGTAGGAGACCATGTTACTTTTCTGTAATCATTGAACCCTAGGGTAGACGACTTTGTATATTTGTTCTGTGTTTGTTCCTTGTGCAGGATGGGGTGAGGTAAAAGGTATTGAATGTCCTTCCACACACTACACTCATATTACTTGCACACACCTATGAGTGGCGCCCTATACCCGGGCCCCAAATGAAGCTTAAGTTAGGAGAGGTTGGTAACGGAATCGTATGGGATGTACTTCCTATCCGGTGTTCGTGAGAACCTCGACTAGAGTTCGACCTCTCATGATATACGCACCTAGTGAATTCCTCACTGTTTGCGTCCCTGTCATGATTAGGATCTTGGCTCTGGTGACCTTCTAGATGTCTAGCGAAAACCACCCGGTGTAGAGAGTCACTTTTAGACAAGCCATAGGGCCTAGAAAAGACTTCCAACAAAACCCGACCTAGGCCACGAAAGGGCACTCCACAGAAAATTGCATAGATTTGAAACATAAAGTGAGAGATTTGATCAAGGCCGAATGGATCAATTTTCCGGGAAGGGACACCTAATGTGACCATAAATCCCCTACCCAATCATGGAAGTTCAGAAGTTAATGCCGTGGTGGCCGATATTGAAGATGGTTTTGATGATAATGCTGATTCGGTGGCCGCTTGCCCGCCGGGCTAAGAGTTCAGTGATTGGGAGGCTGTCGAACTCCCTACGATTCTTAAATGATTCACCAAAAATTTATCATTGCCTTAATGTCTTGATTATCCCTCTGCTATGCCTAAGGCTCTGGGACTTTTCATGTAATAAGGGCGGAAAAAAAAACTTGTTTTACCAGTCAATCAATAAATGTGTATCGAAATTCAAAAAAATTCTCATCCCTTTATCCTTGCTTTTGACTCATTATCTTTAACTTGCTTTTCCTTTCTCTTCTTTATTTTGCCATAACACACTAAATTGCAGATCCAAAAATGATCCTCTTGAGACTAGTGAAATCATAATCCTGCTTCACGATTTCGATCACTCAGTCGACTATGCCGACGGATGAGGTAGGGAAACCTACGAGCCACTATCCAAGTTTACAAGATTGTTAGAACAAGAGGATCAAGATGGGTATATCCCTAAGTCAAGAACAATTGAAGGAATCACGGGGGCAACCTATCAGAAGGCATGGAATGACAATATGGGCAAGTCCCGAATTGGACAAGTGGTAGGCCAGTCATTTAAGGAAACCTCAACAGTTGAATAGGGGGAAATCGCTTATGTCTATAAATGTAGACACAACTGAGGAAGACTTTGCCAAAAAAAAAGAGGAAAAAAAGAAAAAGAAAAAACAAATAATACAAAAAAATGAAAAAATAAAAAATAGAGCCAACCTCGAAGTCCAATGCACATACCAAGCGGGGAAAGCTGGTTACGTCCAGATCATCAAGCAAGCTGTCATTTTCTATATTGGGGGAATAAATGTCACTAGACCAAGAACTTGTATTCTTATCATCATCAACACCTCAAAAGGTACGCTATTCCTCATGCTCATGTAACCAAGGAAATAGTCTATCAGATTGAGTCATTGCATCATCAAGGGGATAAAAAATAGAATAAAACAAAAAAAAAATCATCAAAAAAATGAAAAAAAATGAAAAAAAATGAAGAAAATGAAAAATCCAAAAAAATGAAATCAAAAAAAAGAGAAAAAAAAAGGGGCCAAAATGATGACTCAGAGTAATTCTCTCATTGATGCTAAAAGACTCACCAATATTTCCTTGGGTACATGGCATAGGAGTAGAGTCTCCTATTTGAGATGACATCAGTTCCCCAAAGGACTCAAACTAAATTTGGAAAAGGTTAGGCAGACTCAGTTGGAGTGTGATCAGTTTCAACCTTTTACTGTAAAAGATGCAGCCAAAAAAAAAGAGAAAAACACAAGAAAAGAGCTCGCTAGGTTGAAAACCTGAAAGGGCGGCCTAGGCAAAAGTTAGAGTAACCCAGTGAGTCGAAAACCTGAAAAGGCGGCTCAGGTAAAAATTAAGGTCAAGATTTCGGCAGAGTAAGTGAAATTTCCAATGCAAATCGCGCAAACTGGGGCATGTGGACCATGGTCAAACTACCCCCTCAAAAGCAGAGTTGAATGATGTACTTGAGGTCGTGACGCAGGATTAAGGTTCTCACTAGTCTCAGGAATTCACTGGAGGATCCTTGAACTTTCCTGACCTTGACCTGTCCTATGTAACTTCATTTCATCCCATCTATTTTCCCTATTGTCCATTCTCTGTATATTGTTTGACATACATGAATAAAGTTTATCCCTTTTTCGATACGTGTTATGAATTGTATTGATCTGATAAAACATTGTGTTTTTATAAAAATAAAATGAAAGAATGGTGAACGTTTAAAGTCGTGAGGAACAAGACGCTCCCACTACTCGACCTCGTCTTAGACAATCATCGCAAAGACTCAGCCAGGCACGTGCTTCGAAGCTATGATCGCCTCTTTAATTCTCCTCTGTCCATGAGTTATCCTAAGGGCCGCGGTTTCACAGGACCTACCCAGTTTTTGAATGTATCTTTGCACTACTTACCCTTTTTCTGCAGGTTATTGTAACGGACGGAACCGCAGCTGCCAAAACTAGAATCATTCAAGTCTTCCCCTTGATCGCCAAAGTTGGCACTTCTCAAAACTCCTTCCTCAAATCACCAAAGCTGGCACCTCTCAAAGTCTCCTCCTAATCGCCAAAGTTGGCACTCCTCAAAGCCCTTCCCCAAAACACCAAAGTTGGCACTTCTTGAAGTCTTCTCCTCAACTGCCAAAGCTGACACTTTTCAAACTCCCTTCCGGGGAATCTACTTGATACACTCAGCAGTCAAGTAAGAAGAACTCTCCCCAAAGAGCCCCAGCATGTTCTTCTCGGTAAACCTACACATACTAGGCGGACCCCAAATTTTACCTTCCCAATCTAGGAGCGATGCTCGAGCCATCAATCCTTCTCCTGTGGAATTACACTTCCCAGACAAATCAAACTGGGGCATCACCCCAGAATCATTTCCTTCTCGCTCAAGGGGCAGCTCCCTGAGGTTTCAAAGCAAATAGTTCAAACTGGGGCATCACCCCAGGATCATTCTCTTACGCCTAAAGAGGCAGTACCCTGAACCATCAATCCTCCTCTAGTAGAAATACATTTCTTAAACAACTTAAACTGGGGCATCTCCCCAGAGTCCTTTTGTTCATTCAAGGGGTAGTTCCCCAACAACCTTCAAATCACCTTCAAACTGGGGCATCTCCCCAGATTTCTTTTATTCTAGCCTTTCCCCAAGATTCCTTCAAACCATCTCAAACCGGGGGGGCATCACCCCAGGATCACGCTCTTTCAGTCAAAGAGCAATTCTTTCAGTCATGTCAAACTGGGGCATCACCCTGAGCCTTTAGGTCCAGTGAGTTAATTCGGACGAGACGTCCTGTTAGCTCTCCCAATCTCTGCATTTCCTGTCAACTGAGGGTCAACCCCACAAGTTACTTTCCAGTCACCTATTCAGGCATCCTTTCCTTTTCATTTGTCTATTCAGGCACCAGTTACTTTCTAGTCACCTATTCAGGCATCCTTTCCTTTCCAGTCGCCTATTCAGGCATCCTTTACCTTTCCAGTTCACCTATTCAGGCACCAGTTACTTTCCAGTCGCCTATTCAGGCATCCTTTCCTTTCCATTTGTCTATTCAGGCACCAGTTACTTTCTAGCCCACCTATTCAGGCATCTTTTACTCTCAGTCCGCCTATTCAGGCATCCTTTCCTTTTCATTTGTCTATTCAGGTACCAGTTACTTTCCAGTCGCCTATTCAGGCATCCTTTCCTTTCCATTCGCCTATTCAGGCATCCTTTACCTTTCCAGTTTGTCTATTCAGGCACCAGTTACTTTCCAGTCGCCTATTCAGGCATCCTTTCCTTTCCATTCCCCTATTCAAGCATCTTTTTCCTTTCTATTCGCCTATTCAGGCATCCTTTACCTTTCCAGTTCGCTTATTCAGGCACCAGTTACTTTCCAGTCGCCTATTTAGGCATCCTTTCCTTTCCATTCGCCTATTCAAGCATCCTCTACCTTTCCCGTTCGCCTATTCAGGCATCCTTTACCTTTCCAGTTTGCCTATTCAGGCACTAGTTACTTTCCAGTCGCCTATTCAGGCATCCTTTCCTTTCCATTTGTCTATTCAGGCACCAGTTACTTTCTAGCCCGCCTATTCAGGCATCTTTTACTCTCAGTCCGCCTATTCAGGCATCCTTTCCTTTTCATTTGTCTATTCAGGCACCAGTTACTTTCCAGTCGCCTATTCAGGCATCCTTTCCTTTCCATTCGCCTATTCAGGCATCCTTTCCTTTCCATTCGCCTATCAAGGCATCCTTTACTTTCTAGCCGCCTGAAGGCATCCTTTATTTTCCAGCCGCCTATCAAGGCATCCTTTATTTTCCAGCCGCCTATCAAGGCATCCTTTATTTTCCAGCCGCCTATCAAGGCATCCTTTATTTTCCAGCCGCCTATCAAGACATCCTTTATTTTCCAGCCGCCTATCAAGGCATCCTTTATTTTCCAGCCGCCTATCAAGGCATCCTTTTCCAGCCGCCTATCAAGGCATCCTTTACTTTCCAGCCGCCTATCAAGGCATCCTTTATTTTCCAGCCGCCTATCAAGGCATCCTTTTCCAGCCGCCTATCAAGGCATCCTTTATTTTCCAGCCGCCTATCAAGGCATCCTTTACTTTCCAGCCGCCTATCAAGGCATCCTTTATTTTCCAGCCGCCTATCAAGGCATCCTTTATTTTCCAGCCGCCTATCAAGGCATCCTTTATTTTCCAGCCGCCTATCAAGGCATCCTTTATTTTCCAGCCGCCTATCAAGGCATCCTTTTCCAGCCGCCTATTAAGGCATCCTTTATTTTCCAGCCGCCTATCAAGGCATCCTTTATTTTCCAGTCGCCTGTCAAGGCGTCCTTTTCCAGCCGCCTATCAAGGCATCCTTTACTTTCCAGCCGCCTATCAAGGCATCCTTTACTTTCCAGCCGCCTATCAAGGCATCCTTTATTTTCCAGTCGCCTATCAAGGCATCCTTTACTTTTCGTTCACCTATGCAGGCACCCTTTACCTTCTAGTCTACCAGGGGTCAATCCCGATCTTCCCACTGAAAGAATTTTTCCCGGTCAATCCAGAGTTCAAAAAAAAAAAACAAAGAAAAAAGAGAGGAGAAAAGAAGAGAAACAGAAGTAGAGAATGCTCATTTTTTTTAAGAAAAAGGTAACACTAACTCGCGATTGCCCACACCATCAGTTGCCATACCGATCAAGAGGTCCCACTTGGCCCCCTACATCGGTGTTCATATCTTTACTTCCTTTTCACTTCAAAAACACAGAAGCTTCGTGTCTCTTTTGTGAAAAAGAAGTAAAGAGGGGCATCTGTGAACACCTCTTTTTGTCCGGCCAATTGGTACAGTTCCATCCTTTGAGCACTCTTTTATGCGCATGGTTCATTTGAAAATTTATAACTCCTTCATACGATCTTTGATTCGCGCAAACCCAGTCTCTAAATTTTCGTAACAAAATTGTCTACGACTTTTGTGAAGACCTTGAAGGCTGAATCCTTACCAATTGGTACAGTTTTAATAATCTTCCTGGACTTGCTCCAGTTTCATGACTGCTCTGCACATCTTTAAGAAAAAATTCATATCTCCCTCATATGATACTGAAATGACCCCATTCTTTTTTCTATGGCTCTATATCAAATAGATCTACAAACTTCATGAAGGCCACAAAAGCTAATTCTCCACCCATTTTGCCCAGTGAATTTATTTTGCTTGCAAATGTATTTCCGTCACACTCTGGAGCAGTTTTCATAGATGGGCCATATCTCCCTCGTTTCTTGATGAAAGTTTTTGTGCCATATATAAAATTAAAGCTAAGAGAAAGATCTACAAACTTCATGAAGGGCACAAAAGCTAATTCTCTACCCATTTTGCCCAGTGAATTTATTTTACATGCAAAGGTATTTTCGTCACACTCTGGAGCAGTTTTCATAGATGGGCCATATCTCCCTCGTTTCTTGATGAAAATTTTTGTGCCATATATCAAATTAAAGCTAAGAGAAAGATCTACAACTTTCATGTTGGACTCTTTTTCAAATTTGGCACGCATCAGCCCTCAAATGCACGAGCAAGTTTGTGATGGTGGGCAAGGCACTAAAGATCATAATGGAGCACTAAGGATCATAATGGAGCACTAAAGCATCATAATGGGGCACTAAAGATCATAATGGAGCACTTAAGTTGATAATGGAGCACCATGGACTTGTTAATTGGAGAGTGCACCTTCCATTACAAATTTTTTATGGCAATGGCTGCTTTTGCATTCCTATAAATAGGCACCATGAGCATTCATTCAAGGGGGATTCTTCATTGAAGGCAATCAAGTCTTGGGAAGGCATTCGTTTCTCCTCTTCTTCTTCTCTGTTGCATTTCTTCTTCCAGCAAGTTTTTTTCATTTCCGGCAAGTTTCTTTTCATTTCCAAGTTTTTTCATTTCCGGGTTAGTTTCTTTTCCAGATTATTATGTTCTTTTCTTTTCTTCTCTTTTCTTTGTAGTTGTTATTATGTAGTTTCATTTCTTCTTCCAGCAAGTTTCATTTCATTTCCAAGTTTTTCATTTCCATGTTATTTTAAATATAGTATGCTTTTTAATAAAAAAATAATAAAATAACAATAAAATAATAATAAAAATAAGTAATAAGTTTTGCACATGTTTTCTAGCCTAAAAATTTCCATTTTTTTAACAGTGTCGTACGGGAACACTTCCGTCTACACAATTTCCTTAGGATCCGTACACGTGCGAAGAACTTCGCCTTGTACGAGCTCCCCATCTCAACGACATCCATCATCATCTCCCGAGTCTTTTCCTAAAAGAACAACACTCAGAACTACGTAACCCTGATTTCTTGATAATTCAAGAATACGTAGGAGCAGGACTTTAACTCCTGTCGGGCCCATTTTTCTTATTTCTTTTTTTTTTTTGCTGATTTATTTCCTTACTTTTATGTTTCTTTCATAAATGTTCTTTTTTGGTCACTTCCGTGAAAATCAATTTAGACGTGACGTCTTGTTGATTTCCCCCTAGTTTTTGCTTAAGCCTCGCCACGATTCATAGGGAAGAGATACTTAGGACAAGACGTCCCATTTATCTCTTTCCTATTCCTTTTACTCGAGGATGTATAATTTACGCGTGACGCCTTATTAGCATTCTTTTCTCCTCTCTGTCTCACGTCAAAATCGAGTTTAATTCGGATGAAACGTCCCGTTAACCTCGCTTCGACATTCTATGTTTGTACAAATTCTCTCACTCCATTCCATCGTTTTTAAATAAAAGGATACAACAATAAAGGGAAGAAATAAACCACCTTTTGTAAGGCTATTTGTGTTGTGCATTTTCAATCTTGGTACTGTTTTTGACAGGCGATGTAGGGTGCTAATACCTTCCCTACTCGTAACCGACTCCCGAACTTGGATTTCAATTTTTAACCAGTGCTTTACTGAACCTAGTTTTTTCCAATGTTTTTCCTATGGATAAAAACGTTGGTGGCGACTCCCTGTACCACCCCTTTTCTCTTGTTCGCCGCGCCGTCGCGATCCAGGTTGCGACAAGCGTTATGGCGGATCTTGGGCGAAAGGTGATGTTTTGAAATTACGCTTGAGCTAGTTCTACTTTCGCTTGGGCGAATCCTTGGCCCTCGCTTGAGCAGATTAATTATTCAATCGGTATTCTGAAGTTAGCGCTCGGGTTCTTCATATAATATTCTGAATCCTTGTTTCTCTTTTGGAGTCAGTGTCTTTGAAATCTTACTCAGTCGGACTTTTGTTAATTCCTTTCGGTCAACCCTTTGAAGTCTTATCCAGTCGGTCTTGTGGACTTCCTTCAGTCGGATTTATGAATTCTCACTCGGCTTTTGGTAATTCTTCACTCAGATTTGTCCTTTTCTCTCGAGTACGTCCTGTTCCTGCACCAAAAATCCACTAATTGCCTAGCATTTATATGCTGGCTACTTATTAAATTTATAAATAGTAATAAACTCTTAATTTTTTAATTTTTTAACCATTCCCCTCTATAAATAAAACACTTTTGCAATATTTACATAATTTATAAATTATTATCAATTAATTGAATAATAAGGCTAAACTAACCACTTACACAATGAATTTATTCCAATAAAAGGCAGAATAATTAAGTCTTTTCAAGACTTATCAAGAACCAGACGGAAGACCTTGGTACCACGACATTAAGAGGTATATCCAGAATCAAGAATATCCCAACAGTGCTACGGAGAACGATAAGAGAACCCTACGTCGGCTCGCCATGGGTTTCCTCTTGAATGGCGATACGATTTACAAAAGAAACCATGACGCTGTCCTCCTTCGCTGTGTTGATACCACTGAGGCAAACAAAATCATGAGAGATGTTCACGAAGGCTCTTTTAGAACCCACTCCAATGGGTACTCCATGTCAAGAAAGATCTTGAGAGCCGGTTATTACTGGAAGACCATGGAAACAGACTGCTTTACCTATGCTCGGAGATGTCATAAGTGTCAAATATATGCTGATCATATTCACGCACCCCCATCATCTCTGAATGTTTTGTCAGCACCATGGCCTTTCTCGATGTGGGGAATGGATGTCATTGGTCCCATTGAACCGAAGGCTTCGAACGGTCATCGCTTCATCTTGGTCGCCATCGATTATTTCACGAAGTGGGTAGAGGCCGCTTCGTATACCAATGTGACAAAGAATGTCGTCGTTAAGTTCATCAAACGAGAATTGATATGCCGGTACGGTCTACCGAGCCAAATCATCACAAACAATGGTACAAATCTGAACAACAAAATGATGAAGGAGCTTTACGAGAGCTTTAAAATCTCCCACCATAACTCCTCTCCGTACCGCCCAAAAATGAATGGGCAGTCGAGGCGGCTAACAAAAATATCAAAAAGATAGTGCAAAAGATAGTGGTAACCTACAAAGATTGGAATGAAATGCTTCCCTTTGCTCTACACAGGTATCGTACCTCAGTCCGAACCTCAACTAGGGCAAACCCTTTCTCTTTGGTTTATAGCATGGAAGCAGTCTTGCCTTTCAAAATAGAGATCCTTTCCCTCTGAGTGATCATGGAAGCCAAACTGGTTAAAGCTGAATGGGTCCAGGCTTGACATGACCAATTGAATCTGATTGATGGTAAAAGACTGATTGCCCTCTATCATGGTCAGTTGTATCAAAGGCATATGAAATGAGCATTTGAAAAGAAGGTGCGACCCCAATAGTTCCAAGAAAGAGACTTGCTGCTCAAAAAGGTTTTGCCGATTCAGAAAGACAGCCAGGGAAAATGGACTCCTAACTACGAAGGGCCTTACGTCGTGAAGAAAGCTTTCTCCGGAGGTGCTCTCATACTCACCAACATGGATGGGGAAGATTTACCGATGCCTATAAACGCGGATGCAGTGAAGAGATACTACGCGTAAAAAAAAAGGGAGCTCGCTAGGTTGAAAGCCTGAAAAGACGACCTTGGCAAAGGTTAAAGCGATTGGTTGAGCCGAAAACCCGAGACGGCGGCTCAGACAAAATCATGGCCTGTAGATTCAACACTGCAACGTCGTCTTTTCAAGTCATGGACGAGGAGGTCAGTCTAGGGCGTTGAAGCCATTGTCAAATCACGTCCTCAGAAGCAAAATCAGAGGATAAACAGGAAATCATGAGGAAAAAACCAGAATCTCGTCGCTCTCAGGAAATCGATGGAGGATCTAAAAGGCTTTCCCTTTTACCTTTACCATCAGTTCTTTGCACTGTTTTCATCACCTGTACATACTTGATGATCATAAATAAGATGTTTTCTTCTTCTTACATATGTTCACAATTTAAAATGAATAAACAAGTTTTGCCTTAAAGAAAGTTTTTAAATTTTGAAAATGACAAAAACACAAAGTTATGGGGAACGAAGTGCACACCATTGCCGAATCTCACCTCAGACAGACGCAACAAACTCTACTAGACGACCTCAATGAAGCCAGGAGTAACAGTTATTTTAGCCATGAGTTACTTCAAAAGCCAGTCACCAAGGGAGTTCACCTGTAAGTTTTAATTTGTCTCACGACCCCAAGACATTTAATTGCCCAAAGTTTTTCCGGCAGAGGAACCCCAACTGAGGGTTCCTCCCCATGGGAACCACAAAAGGGACTCAGCTCCTTTGGCTAGAGTACTTCCCAATTAGATTCGGGAGGGTCAGGTATCCCAATGGAACTATACTTCCCAAATCTTGTCAAACTGGGGCATCACCCCAAGTTTATTCTCTTTCAGTCAAGGGGCAGTTCCCCAAGATTCCGTCAAATCTTGTCAAACTGGGGCATCACCCCAGGTTTATTCTCTTTCATTCAAGGGGCAGTTCCCCAAGATTCTTTTAAATCTTGTCAAACTGGGCATCACCCCAAGTTTATTCTCTTTCAGTCAAGGGGTAGTTCCCTAAGATTCCGTCAAATCTTGTCAAACTGGGGCATCACTCCAGGTTTATTCTCTTTCAGCCAAGGGGCAGTTCCCTAAGATTCTTTCAAATCTTGTCAAACTGGGGCATCACCCCAAGTTTATTCTCTTTTAGTCAAGGGGCAGTTCCCCAAGATTCCGTCAAATCTTGTCAAACTGGGGCATCACCCCAGGTTTATTCTCTTTCAGTCAAGGGGCAGTTCCCCAAGATTCTTTCAAATCTTGTCAAACTGGGGCATCACCCCAGGTTTATTCTCTTTCAGTCAAGGGGCAGTTCCCCAAGATTTCGTCAAATTTTGTCAAACTGGGGCATCACCCCAGGGTTATTCTCTTTCAGTCAAGGGGCAGTCCCCCAAGATCCTTCAAATTTTGTCAAACTGGGGCATTCACCCCAGGGTTATTCTCTTTCAGTCAAGGGGCAGTCCCCCAAGATTCTTTCAAATTTTGTCAAACTGGGGCATCACCCCAGGGTTATTCTCTTTCAGTCAAGGGGCAGTTCTCTAAGATTCCATCGAATCTTGTCAAACTGGGGCATCACCCCAGGGTTATTCTCTTTCAGTCAAGGGGCAGTTCCCCAAGATTCTTTCAAATCTTGTCAAACTGGGACATCACCCCAGGGTTATTCTTTCAGTCAAGGGGCAGTTCCCCAAGAACCCGCAGTCATGTCAACCAAGGGTCAACCCCAACCTTTACATTTCTTGGCAACAGTGAGTAAACTCGGGCGATACGTCCTGTTAGCTCCCCCAATCTTTACCTTTCCTGTCAACCAAGGGTCAACCCCAATCTTTACATTTCCTGTCAACCGAGGGTCAACCCTAACTTTTACATTTCTGTCAACCAAGGGTCAACCCCAACTTTTACATTTCTGTAAACCAAGGGTCAACCCCATTTTTTACATTTCTGTCAACCAAGGGTCAACCCCAACTCTTACATTTCTGTCAACCAAGGGTCAACCCCAACTTTTACATTTCTTTCAACCAAGGGTCAACCCTAATTTTTACATTTCTGTCAACTAAGGGTCAACCCCAACTCTTACATTTCTGTCAACCAAGGGTCAACCCCAACTTTTACATTTCTGTCAACCAAGGGTCAACCCCAACTTTTACATTTCCTGTCAACCGAGGGTCAACCCCCCAATTCTCTCACCTACTGGTAACTGAAAGACAATCCTTTTGCTTCATGTCATCCAAAGGATACTTCCCAGTTAACCACTCCTTGTTAAACTAGTACACCGCCCCCATTCCATTTTCCAGATTCAACGCAAAAAAAAAAGTGAGATGCACTGGTCCAATATGAACTAGCTATCATGAGAGACAATGTCCCAGTAATTACACTGATTGCTATTTTGAAGCCATGAAGAACAGTATCATAAACCCTACCTCGGTTAGAATCAAGTACTGGGTTGATCATAAAGGATGATGTCATATTGCCTACACCGGTCACTTAGGTTTTGAACGGGCAAAATAGGGAGATTAAAGACGACGTGACCAACGTTGCACTGATCCCAAATTCTATGCTCTGAAGAGACGGTGTTGAAGGTTCAATTTAGAATGGCAAATTATTAAGGTGTGAATGTGAATTCAAATTCAAGTACAAATTAATGTTCAGACAGTGTTACTTCAAGTTGTAATATATACATTGGTCATGAGTCGATTATACTTTGACATTTGTTGACAAATGGATATGGAAAATTGCACTTCATTAAAAAAGGAAAAGGGGTACTTCAGCCTTACAAAGATTCACACCGGAGCCCATCCCGGAACAAGGCTATCAAAAAAAGGGGGAAATCTTAAGTCCTAAGCCGTAGAGTTTGGATCGATGATGGCAGCTGTCCTCTCAGACTCTTCTGACACCGTCCTTAACTCCATGCTTTGGGTCTCGGGGAGGGGCAGTGGCTCGAAAGGAATATCCTCGGGTTCCCTCGCCTGACCCCGGTCCATAGCATACAGGTGCCCACTATGGAACTCATAGTAAGGACCTATACCATTCAAGTTTAGTTAAACCGCGGAATTCCGGTGTACGACTTGACGAACGGAGGAGCTGAAGGCGATGTCGGCTATTACTACGAATTCGGCCGCTTCCTCTGCCCTTTCTTGCCTTTCCCGGGCTTGAACCTCCTTCACAGCGGCAAGCTCAGCTGCCAGCTCTCCTTTCTTTTTCTCCACATCGGCCTGGTGAGCCAAGGCTTCGTCCAGTTTAGCCTGGAGAGCTTTCAGAGCATCCTCCGAGGTCCTATGCTTAACCTTGGCATCATCTGCCCTTTTAGCAATGGAGTTGTACGCCGTAGTGAGTTCGGTCAAATCCTCCTTGCTCTTGGCCAGTTCTTCGTCACGCTTGGCCAAAGTTGTCTGGGCCTCTTCCCTGAGGGCTTCAGCCTTTCTCATCCGGTCTAGACATTCCCTTGCCTCCAGACCGGAGTAGTAAGACTTCCCTAAAGTACCAAGGACCCCGGCCACTTCGACCAAGTTGAAGATAACTGCCTTGGCTGCACTCTGGACCTCAGAGGCAGGAAGATCATCCTTCAGCTTGAAGGGAAGTTCGAACCGCGCTGGAGTCCCCCCGATGTAATCCAAGAACCCCAAGAGGCTGGAGTTGCAATGGGTGTTTTCTTGAACAGGCTGGGTCCGGTCTATAGTATCTACATCAACCCCAGTCGGCTCCTCCTCCTGTTGAACCTCCACATCGGCCTCAATTCTTTGGGCCTTATTTTTCTTGGCCTTAGAACTTTGGCCGGTGTGAGTACGCTTCATGCCCTGAGCCACATCGGTCGGGCCCAAAGTCAAATCCCCAACTTTATCGGCCGGGATACTGACTACCTTGGCCGTTGTCCGCCTTGGAGTCACTCTGTTCTCTGCCTCAGCAGCATCGTTCATGGCTTCGGCGTGCTCCCGGAGTTTTCTCATGATATCGATCCGAGCCATTTCACCTGAAAAGAAAAAAAACCATTGTAAACATCGGTGTATCAAAAAAAAACTACCTAGGTACGTATCCCGATGAGACTCCGACCCAAGGAGGTTTTTGCAGGAAATATTGGCTAAACCGGAATAGCTTTTCAGAGCGTCCAGGACCTTTTTGGACTCCGCTGATAGAACACTCTCGCTGACGGAGTAGGCATTGCTGGTCAAGAGGAAGTGCTCATGGGTCCATCCGGTGTAGAACTTTCTAGAAAAATCTGAATTCTCCCAGAACACCGGTTTTCTTGCATTGACCTCGACCTTGACGTAGGAGTGCTTGAAGCTTAATCCATCTGTCTTGGCCGATTCGGTGTAACTTTCGAAGTTCACCACCTTGGAGTCACATCGGAGGTTGATGTATTCGAGACCTCCTCCCTGGTTACCCCGGCGCATCACCCTACAGTATGTAAAGAAGAGGGCAACGGTAGGGACGAAGTGGAAGTACTCCCCAAGTACCTCCAATGATCTAACTAAACCCCAGCTGTTAGGGTGAAGCTGGTTGGGAGAGCAATCCAGAAACTGGAGTACGCCCATTTCGAACTGCGTAAAGGGGAGACAGAAGCCGATCTTGGAAAATGGCATCTCGTACATGAAAAAATATCTTGCCCCCGGTTGATGACAAATCCGATCCGATGTCAGAGGGCAGAAAACTGTGAAGTCGTCCTCATGTTCCTCGCTGGCGTGAACGACCATGTCTTCAATGGTAAAGTTGGCCGCATCCTCAGCATAACGTGAGACGATGTTCCAAGGATCTTCATGAACCCAAAAGTAGGGGTCTTTGGCTTTCTCCGCGAGCCAATCAATGCAATGAGCGACGACATTGGTTTCTATGGGATCGGTAGCTACCACGGGGACACCGGTTGATGAATTTTCGGAAGCCATGCGAACGGTGTGACGAAAGAACGGAATACAGCTGTAAAAGGCCACGTCGTCAGATAAATAGAGGTCGGCACTACTGTCCCGCTCACTGGCAGTGCCCAAGTTAAAGGGAGAGGATGATGTGTGGGAGTCAGACGATGTGTCAAACTCCCTCGTTGCCCATAAGGGTAATGTGGAGAAAGGATGTCCTGAAACTTTTGGCCGATGTGAAACCCCAAAGGTAGTTTCACCATGGCGACGCTGACCCCGGCTCATGACTTCCCCCGACTAACGCCGGGATGTAATTGAGGAAGGCCCTGATAAGACCTCGACGGAGTCACTACTTGAGCCGTTGTCCCCCATACTCTATCTAAGAATGGAAAAGAAAAAGAAGGTATAGAGGTACCTGCTGAGATGATGCGAGCAGTTCTTTTGGTGCGAGCCAGGATGTTGAACACCGGAGGTATTGGATGTCGGAGAGGCAGAACTTTGGTATCAGAAAACAAGTGAAAATGAACGACCCCCACGTCTGCTTTTATAGGGTGAGGGGATGGGGATCGAGAACGTTCCATATTCCGGCCCAGGCCCATGAAAAGAGGCCCACTCGCTTCGACTGTTCGCCTCTTCGGTCCGAAGGCGCGAATTTTTGAAATTTGAAAAGACGAATCGGGTAATAACACATGTAAAGACTTACGTCATTCCCAAAGGTAAATCATCCGGAGGTCACACCGGACCATTGTCTACCAATACTGTCAGATGTCATATCGGCTGAAAGACAAATACATCAGTGTTCTTATCTTTACTTCCTTTTCACTTTAAAAACACAAATACTTTATGTTTCTTTTGTGAAAAAAGAAGTAAAGAGGGGCATCTGTGAACACCTCTTTCGGTCCGGACTAAGTGGAAAGAATTTTGAGAGGACTGGACCTCGACTCCAAAAGTCATTTCCGAGTGGAATGTCTCCTAGTGAGTCATTTCCGAGTGAAATGTCTCCCAGTGAGACATTTCCAAGTAGAATGTCTCCTAGTGAGTCATTTCCGACTGAAATGCCTCCAACTGAGTCATTTCTGAGTGGTTTGTGTAGAAGATTCCCGAGGGAGATGCCTCCAAATGAAATGACTGACCTGGGAATTAAATCTGAGTGAAAGGCTCTCGGTTGCAACCGCTCTGAGTGAAAAGAGACCGATTTTTGAATAAATGCTGCCCACAGATATATGACCGAGTAAGGGATTACCGACTGAAGCTCTGGCATGGATTACCGAGTAAGGGTTTAGTTTTGTTCCTGAGAGATGAAATTCTGAGCGAAGAAACACCCGGGTTCCATACTTCCGAGTGTGTTATCTCCGAGTAAATCGACTCGGAGGAAGTTATTTCCGGGCAAAGGAAAGCTCTGACTGAAACTTTTGTTCAAAGATATGTATATCCGAGTAAGGTTCCTCTGAGTGGTTTATTTCCAAAAAATGTGCTTCCGGTTGAAGAAGGATTTTGGAAGAATACCTCTCGGGCTGAGGCATTCAAGTGAAGAATTCCTGAACGAATGAATTTTAAATGGTCCCGAATTTGAAGAAGCTTGCCGACTGGAGGTGCAGCCGAACGGAATATTTTGGAGCAGTTCCGAGTGAATGTTTCAAACAGTGATAAGTTTCGAGTAAAAACCCCTCCGATTAAAGCAGTTCCGAGTGAATGCTTCAAGCAGTGACGAATTCTGAGTGAATGTTTCAAACAGTGATAAGTTCTAAGTAAAAACCCCTCCGATTAAAGCAGTTCTGAGTGAATGCTTCAAGCAGTGACAAATTTCGAGTGGAGGCATTGTCCGGTATACATCAAGGGGACACCGGCCCAAGCATGAAGAGGTCACATCGGCCCAATCGTTGGAAATTCGAACTGATGTTTCCTTCTTCTGATCTCATGAATCTTATACCGGACTGATGAGTCCAGTTATCCATGCTGTGACTTGGAATTCCATCACCCAAGTCGATCCATGAATTCTGGAAATGGCAGACAGGGGGCGGAAGTGGAAATGATTAAAAATTCCCCACCAGCCGCTGCCTCCCACTACCTGTTAGTGGCTAGGCTGCGTCCACTGTGAGTGGAGGTTTGAGCTGTCTGAGCACTCGGCCCATGTCCAAAAGCCCTCTATAAATACCTCGTATGAAGAAGCACAAAGGGTTCAAATTTTTTGGGTTGGAATCTTTAGTTGGAAGTTTTAGCCATTTTGTTAAGATAACACTGCACTCCTTAGAAACTTGCTCCGATCTTCAAGAAAAAACTTCTTGACCCAAAAGCTCTTGGAGATCCCTCTGGTGTTCAAAGCCTGGACCTTGGTCTCTTGAGCCTCACAAATTGCTAAACCCTAAATCGTAACCAGAACACCGGACCCGACCCAACTCCCAGTGAACTTCTCATTTCCCAGACTTTATCAGGATCCCTTAAAACCACCCTCACCAATTTGACACCGGCCCTCTCACCAAGCCCATACACCGTCCCTCCACTTAACTTCACACCGGCTCCCCATAACAGCCACACCACCGTTACTTCGGTCCCACATTGTCCAAGCACCTGTTCAACATCCCCGTCATACCGTCACGCCAGTAGCACTTCGGCTCTCATCGTTCAGGCCCACACCAGCTCTCGTCACCTCGTCATACCGGTTACATTATGTTCCTCATTTTCCCTGTTTTAACCTATTTTTCTGTCGAATTCATTGCTGTTTGTCAAATCTGTTTCTCATTTAAGTCAAGTTTTGTCCCTGTTTTATCCTTCTACTTAGGTTTTTAACAAGAAATAAAAAGAATATGTATTTCACACACTTTATTCAATTAGCATAAAATTATTTTTAATCAGTGTCGTACGGGAGTACTCCTGTCTACACAATCTCATCAGAACTTGTGCGCGTGCGAAGAACTTCGCCTTGTATGAGTTTTCCTCGGAGACTTCATATGTCACCAACCACCTAGCTGTTCCCTGAAAAACATCATACAAGAACTACGTAACCCTGATTTCTTGGTAACTCAAGAATACGTAGGAGCAGGACTTTAAATCCTGTCGAGCCCATCTCCTTTTTTATTCATCTTCCCCATTTTATTCCTATTTTTATTTTCTTTATGTTTCCTTTGTAACTGCCTTTTTATCACTTCCATGAAGATCAATTTAGACGTGACGTCTTGTTGATTTTCCCCTACTTTGGGTAGGCCACCATCACGATTCATAAGGAACGGGATACTTGAGACGAGACGTCTCGCTTATCCCCTTCCCATTTCTGCCCCCGCATCTTGGTTAAATTCCATGAAAATCAATTTAGACATGACGTCTTGTTGATTTTCCCCTATTTTTAGGTAGGCCATCATCGCAATTCATAAGGAACGGAATACTTGAGACGAGACGTCTCGCTTATCCCCTTCCCATTTCTAACCCCGCATCTTGTTTAAATTCCATGAAAATCAATTTAGACGTGACGTCTTGTTGATCTTCCCATAAGGAATGGGATACTTGGGACGGGACGTCCCGTTTATCCCATTCCTGTTTCTAACCCCGTATGTGATTAAAGGATGGCCAATTTAGACACGACGTTTTGTTAGCCTCCTTCTCTTTCCCTGTTCTATACCAAAGCCGAGGTTAATTTGGACGCGATGTCCTGTTGACCTACACTCCATGTCCGTTCAGCTTGTCCCCTTTTTTTTTACGTAAAATACAACAATAAAAGGGGAGAAATATAACATCTTTTGTAAGGCTATTTATGTTGAGCATTTTCAATTTTGGTACTGTTTCTGACAGGCGATGTAGGGTGCTAATACCTTCCCTACTCGTAACCGACTCCCGAACTTGAATCTCATTTTTTAAACCAGTGCCTCACTGAATTTAGTTTTTTTCCAATGTTTTTCCTATGGATAAAAACGTTGGTGGCGACTCCCTGTTTTCTTTGTTCGTTTTATTTCGAGAGGGTTGGTCGCGCCGTCGCGATCCAGGTTGTGACAGTACAAAATACAAGGAAATGAGAATGTACCCCAAAATGAAGGTAATACCTCTCCACTCCCTTATCACTTTATGCTTAAGTTACAAGTAAGAAAAATAAAAAATAGAAACACTCCATTCTTTTCTCTTATATTCTTAGTTCCTTATTAAGGAGGGATCCAAGATGAGCTTTCTTTCACTCTAGAAAACAAGAAAACAAAAATGAAAAAAAAAGTCATTTCTTCTTCTTCTTCTCATTCCCCTTTTATAGAGCAATGAAGGGTCTTGAACCATTGTAAACCCTAGCAGCAACCTTCGGGGGGACAAGGTTGTTCCTTGTCTCATACTATTTACTTTTCCATGATTCAAATTTTGCTTTATCTTTTCCTTCCTTCTTGTGCAAAAGCTTTTTTCCTTTTTGGCCTTGGGATTGCCTTTGACCAATGGGGAAAAAAACTTGAGCAACAGTTTGAGCTGGGAGGAGGTCTTGCACCTTATGGGCTAAAAGGGGCTTGGTCCTCTATTTTTCCCTCCCTTTTCACTTTTGAACTCGCAAGGCTCACTTAGGCGAAAGAGAGATTTTTTTCCACTACTCACCTAGGCGATAACGACTCACTTAGGCAAGTTGTTTCACCTTTTTTTCTCTTTTTTTTCTTCTTCTTTCTCCTTTCTTTTTTTCTTTGAAGTGTGGTCAAGTAGGTCAAAAATATGTTTTCACACCTAGATCTTTCAAAGAATGGGGCTTTACCATTCTCACTCATATACTTATTCACTTAGATATCAATCATATTTCATATGGTGCGTCTCATAAGCATTATAGCGTGCTTATAAGAACTTTTGTGAATAAACTATTAAATACTTTTGAAAGTACATAAGTGTGTCTCAATAAAACTTTTTTGTACATACATCAAGTGTGTCTCAATAACACCATTACAACAGGTTATGTATTTATTTCAAATCAAACATTACTTTCTCTTGCCATAGAGATAATATGTAATGCATCTAAAGTAATTGTAAGGCTTAGTTTGACCTACTTAATTAGGTATCCACCATACTTTCCTCTCATTTAAGGCTTAAGCCTAAGGATATCAAAGCAAGTTAGGCCCAATAAGTCATCCCGTCAACCTGCCAAAAAAATAGTGGGACAAGTTAGAAAAATTAGCTTATGGTTGCACCAAAACTAGCCCTCCCTACCCCGTCCTGTATTTTGGTGGTTTTTTTCTAATTTAATAAATTTTCTCTTATTTGCTTCTTAAAAATAATAAGTTAATTGATTTTTATTAATTTTGATTTTTATATTTTTTAGGTGGGTAAACTCATCAACCTGCTACTAAAAATATTGTAAAATATTTTTGGTTTTTTAAGCTTGGCAGGCCCGCCAACCCGTAAGCAAAGTGGGATGAGCAATAAATTCCAATCCACCTCCAGTAGAGGGCCAAACTCATCTCACCCCGCATTTGACGGGGTAAGGCAGGGCAAGGTGGGTTGGCTCGCATTGAAAACCCTTCTTAAGTTATGTCCCTCTTAACATATCCAATATAACTTTCTAGGTTAACCCTTTAGTAAAAGGATCACATGGATTTTTCTCACTTCTTACAAAATCAAGGAAAATTACACCATTTTTAATTAATTTCCTAACAAGTTTAACAGAAATGTATCTTTTCTTCCCATTATAAGCATTGTTGTTGGCAATTCCAATTACAACTTATAAGACACAATAAAGTGATATTGTTGATGTAGGTTTTACTCATAAAGGTATGTTAGCTAATAAGCTTTTCATTCATTTTGTAGAGCCATTATGCCAAAAGAAAGAGAAACTCCATCCCTCTATTTCCTATTTTTCACCCCCCTATGTTGCCATAAGGGGTGAAAACAAAGGAGCTCTTATTTTGACCTACTAACTCAAGAGTAATAAATTCATATTCTAATAGGTACCATATCAAAACTGTTGAATCTTTTTAAAAGCTTTTCAACATAGTGTAATTGATTTAAAGAAAAACTACTTTCTATTTTCTTTATCTTTATTATCAAGATAACATTGTCTTCTCCCAAATCTTTCATGTCAAATTTGTAATATAAAAATGATTTTGTTTGGTTAATCACATCTAAATTTGTTCCAACAATTAACATATCATCGACATATAAGCATATTATCACACTAGTAGATTCAAACAATTTTGTGCAAACACATGTATCAGATGAATTCACAATAAAACCACATTTAATCAAAGCACTATTAAACTTTTCATACCACCCTTTTAGTGTTTGTTTCAAACCATACAAGGATTTTTTAAGCTTGCAAACCTTGAGTTCTTAACCAACAACAATACAACCTTCTACTTGCTTCATATAAATCTCCTTATTCAAATCACCATTAAAAATGTTAATTTTACATCCTTTTGATGATGAGTAAATAATTTATAGTAGCACAATCAAAGGTCTAATAGTGGAAACTTTTATGATTGGTGAATAGGTATCAAAAAAGTTTATTCCATATTTTTTTAGTAAAACCTTTTATTACCAGTATTGCTTTAAATTTTTCAATGACCCATCAGGTCTCATTGTTAATTTGAAAATCCATTTATTTACTTTAGGTTTACTATCAGTAGGAAAATCAACAAGTTCCCAGGTATGATTGCTCATAATTGAATCAATTTTGCTTTTGATAGCTTTTTTCCAAAAAGATGAACTTATAGAACTAATAACCTTTATGACTAATGCGGTAAACTTATAGGTGAATAAGGTGCAATAAACTCATGAATAATACCATTTTTTCATGGAAATCTTTATGACTAATAATGTTAAACTCACTACCCCTATCAAATCTTAACCTTTTGATTTTTTGGTCTAATTGATTTTTCACTTCAAACATTGATTCAATTTCACCTTTAGATTTTAACAAAAAACAAACCCTTTGTATAACACAAGAAATCATCAACAAATGTAACAATATTTCTTACCACTTTTAATTATAGAATTTTTAAAATCAACTAAGTTTGAGTGTATTAATTTTAAAAGTTTAGTTTGTCTTGTTTCCACAGTTTTAAAAGTTTTTTTCATGAATTTAGCTTTCACACATGCTGGAAACTTAGAATAAAGCCTTTTATCAATGCATGATTAATATATCCTAGTCTACCATGTTAAATATCAACATACTCCACAATATAAATAGAAGAAATATTATTATTCTCAATAGTGTTTAACACAAACAAACCACCATCACAAACTCCTCATTCTTAATGATAACTATTTTATCATATTCCAAAATAATTTTTAGCCTAGCCTTATTAAGCAAAGCACTAGAAACCAAATTTCTACACATGGAAGGAACATATAACTTGGATAAAGCAAGTGTTTTCAAAATATTAGTTTAAGAAGAATTTTTCCTTTACCACATACTTCAGTAGTTGCAAAATGACCTATGTAGACTATGTTACCATTGGTTGCATCTTTAAAACTTGGAATAGTTCCTTTATCACATAGATATATCTAGTAGCTCCACTATCTAGGATTCATTCAGTTATGTTGTCCATTAAATTTGCTTCTATAACTACAATAACAATGATCTCCTCATCTTCCATCAAATTTGTTTTTACTGTTTGAAGACTGACCTTCGATTCGGAGTTTGAAATTTTTCCAAATAGAGCACTAAAATGTTTTATGTCATTTTTCCATACACATAACAAATTAATGGTTTTTTCTAAATGTTGGTATGTTATATGTTTCTTTGCTTCTTGTCTTGCAACTTGTTTGGTTTCTTCACTTTGTTGAACCTATTTTTAGAACCACCACTAGTTTCAACTAAGTTAGCATTTGAAAAATTTTAAGAAGAGGTTTAGTACTTATCCTTTAAACGACTAGCCTATTCAATTTTCATGTGATTGACTAGCTTTTGAAGATTGAAGTTCTTCTTTTTATGCTTAAGATGATTTTTGACGCCAGTCTAAGATGAGAGAAATTTTTTGATCAATTTGGTTGGAGTATTTCACACAATTTTATACCTTTATTTAGGATGTCAACAGCTAAGTTTTTGTACTCATAAACTTGTTCTATGACATGTTTTCCATCCACCATTTAAAATTATAACCACTTTCTAGTCACATATTTTTTGTTTCCAACGTCGTCTATTCCATATTTTTTCTTCAGTTCCCAAATGGATTTGGCAAATATTTAAAAAACTAGTCAAACAAATTGTTAGTCATATAAGCAACGATATGGCCATGTACTAGTTTGTTAATTTTCTCGTAAGACTCCAAATCAATGGTTGCCTTTTAAGCACAATGGGTTGAACATCATCGCTGGTAAGGATGACAGGTGGGTCTTTGATCAAAACAGAATCAATTTCATTCTACTTGAAAAAGATAAGCAGTTTCTGTGACCACCGCTTGTAGTTTGTGTTGTCCAGCACTTCAAGCCTAGAGAAGCCCGACAGTGCAAGCTTGTTGTTGAACAACATCATCAAAACTTAGAGAAAAAGAATTTTTTTTGGGTTGTTAGTTCTGATGGTGGAAGTTGCATTGTGGTTATGAGTCACTACTCTAAAAGTAAAATTCTGACAGACCTTCAATGCAATCGAAGCCGGTATTACTCCCCAAAGGTTTACACAACCATACACGGGAATTGGTGCACTCAGACACTTGTATGCTGGAAGCTTCACAACACTATCAAGATATTGTGCTTGTTTAGAAGTAGTGTGTTTAACAATGTTGATTGATGGTTATTTTTTATAGGCTTACATGGGATCAAAACAAGTAAAATAGACATCAATGTCATTAATTGGTAGAAGCAAAATGACCAAGAAAATCATGATTACGCGTAATAGAATCGTGAACATAATTATAATTGATACTTTATCTCATAACGGGAAAAAATAGGGGAAAGCTGAAAAAAGAAAGATCGATAACAAAAGGTTTTCTTTTTGTTCTTATGACCCAATCCAGACCAACCTAGCGGCACACTATGTGATAGGACTGATTGGTAATATCATCCACTAACTTTTTATTCAAGATAACAAAAGGGAGTTAGCTAGAATATATAAAGTCATGTTTAAGAAAGTGAGTTATCAATGTAGGACTTGAGCAACCAAAAGCTCAAGCCACTCTTCTATTAGGGTGGTAGTGGGCAACATTAGTTGGATAGCGGGGTAAGGTGCTTTGGTAGAGAAAGAAAGATGATGAGGGGTGAAAAAGGATGAAAGGACATAGGATCAAATAGACTGAGGATAAATAAATTAATTTGATTTTTTATTTAAAATGACATATGGTAATACTTATTTATGTTTAGTTCAAATCTCATCACTTATAAAAACACAATTAATTAATGATGGGGATTAAAACCATCTATTTAATTTAGTTAGGACTAAAATAAAATTCTTTTTCTTTTTTTTTCTTTTTCTTTTAGAAAAAAAGGTGTGGTACTGGGGTCAAATGAGATTGATTTGAGTGGTTATCTATGGGAGTGGAACACACCCTTTAAAAGAAGAAGATGAATTTGTGGAGACATCAATTATTCATCGTCTAGAAATGGGTGAATATGGTCCAAGACTGGCAGTGCCCATAGACTTGAAGAAGAAGCCGTGGGAGCAGACACACCCTCTTCATAACCGCTGGCATCCTGATATACCCCCTGTTGCACAGGTTTCAGCTGGTCAACTTTTTAGAGTTGAGATGGTTGACGTCACTGGAGGAGCTATCACCAACAATTCCACTGCCAATGATGTCAAGCATGTTGACCTTTCCACTGTGAGTTCTAATTACTTCATCATGTCTTCTGTTTTTATTTTCTTTCATATAATGTATAAGATTCAAATTCTCGTTTCTATGCTTCTTCCCACCCCTTTTTCTGTTCTTTTGAATTACTAAAGAAAAGAACTAAACCCAACTACATAATGATCTCTCGTTGAGAATATGAAATGTTAAGTAAAATTGATGATTGAGGTTGGTGAAAGTGGCGGAAGCTGCAACCGTTTGGATCATTTTTTTGTTTCTCTTTCTCTTAAAAATTATTTTCTTGAATAACAAACATTTTTTCACTTTCTTTTTGGGTAAAAATCTTTAGTATGGCCAACGTTTTCTTGTGAGTCTAATTTAATTCCTCAATCAAATGATTAAAAAGTGGAACTTCTTAATTTTCTTCACCTTTTTTCATTGGTTTTAATTTACTCCAACAAACGTTGCTTTAAATTAGAAAATATGATAAAAGGTAGTACAAAGTCATCAAACACTATCCAAAGAAAATGAATACGCATCACATTTTCATTGGTGACTATACGACATTTTCAAAGACCGAAGTGTGGTCCTTCCACCAATGGAAAATCGACACCATTCCCTACATTACTTAGCTAAATTCTAGACCGAGTCGAACATTTCAAGAAAATGTACCATTTTCTCCATGGCACCATCAACTCCAAAACTGGTTGTGCCAATAGACTTGAAGAAGAAGCCATGGGAACAAGAGCTTCCTCTTCATAACCGATGGCACCCTCACATACCACATGTAGCGTCGGTTAATACCGGTCAAGTCTTTAGAGTAGAGATGGTAGACTGGACAGGAGGTGCTATTAAAGATGACAATTCAGCACTGGACATAAAATTTCTAGACCTCTCAACTGTAAGCACAAATGTGATCACTCCAGGTGTCACATTTAATTCCATTTTTTCAAAATTTGCTAGTAGAATTTATTTGGAACTGTCATTAGTTAAGATTCTTTCGTAGGAACTTAACTTTAACTAAGCCCTAAGAGTAGTTTCTGTCCTTTGGATATCTAATAGTAATACAGATTCTCTGCAGCTGTTTTTACTTCGATTATGTTTTATATTAACTTTTAATAGCAAATCATGTAACCAATTTAAAAAACTATTTCTTATATTTCTATATTGGTTATTGAAATATTAAGTGAAAAAGTATCTTCTGCATACAACTAATGTTGTAGAGAGAATCCGTATCCATATCGAATATCAATGTGATTGAATAGCTCCTACTAGCTAGTCTATGTGATTAGCGTATTTAATTGCTAAATCTTATTGTAGAATGTAGATATGAAACAAAACAGGACCCTACCAAAGTATAGAAACCAAACAATTATTCCATAACATATGGAATGAACTACATCTGTTGTAATTTTTGTTTGTTGGGGCTAGGAGTACTGCATGATTGATTTTATGGAATTAATTAATTTTGGATGTGGTTGGGGGTGCAGGTCCATTATCTTAGTGGGCCAATTAGGATTCTCGATAATGATGGGATCCCAGCCAGGTCCGGAGATCTACTTGCCGTTGAAATATGCAACTTGGGTCCTCTACCCGGAGATGAATGGGGCTTTACAGCAACATTTGACAGAGAAAATGGTGGTGGTTTTTTGACTGATCATTTTCCTCATGCCACAAAAGCTATATGGTACTTTGAGGGAATATATGCTCATTCACCACAGATACCAGGTGAACATACTAATGGATGGATCACTTTTGTTATTGTTACAAACTTACAACACAACCTTATATTGATAGAGGACTGTTAAGCAAATATCAGCACACTGTTTTTATTAGATAAAAATGTTATGGGTATTGTAGGAGAAGTGGGAGTGAAACTTGGGTAATTTACTAAGATCCAGATTAGTCTAAATTAATAATTAGAGAATAATGTGTTAAAGTTCAAATTATTAGACATTCATAAATTAGCCCGTCATTTATAGTTTCAGTCAATGATTACCTAAAACATGTTAGAATTTAAATTAACTCAACAACAACAAAAAAAAATTAGTGATTTTTACGATATTTTTATATTTGAGTATTTATCTTTGACATTTTTATTCAAATTATATAACAATTAATTTTGTTAACTTTATATCACGTGTTAAAGAATCATGAACCACTAAAATGTATTGATTTTACTTTTTTATTCATTAGAATAATAGTAAAGAGGAGAGAAGTATAAGAGACAAAATTTGTCAAATATCATCTGATGGGTTTAGAAAACCATAAACATATATGGATTCCTAAGCAAAATTTCTCATTTGTGCCGATATTTTGGAAACATTTTTGAAATGGATATACTGACACTTTCTAGATGTTCTGCCACTAACATGCATGATTATATAACGCTGGGCTGGACAGGAGTGCGATTTCCAGGTTTAACACACCCTGGAATAATTGGAACCGCGCCGTCAATGGAACTGCTGAACATATGGAATGAAAGGGAGAGAGATGTTGAAGAAAATGGGATTAAGTCATTCAAACTATGTGAGGTCTTGCATGAACGACCCTTGGCAAACTTACCATCTGCAAAGAGTTGTCTCCTTGGAAAGGTAATATTCCCATCATGAGTCATGATCATCACAAGAAAATGTTCCCACACACACACTAGCCTATCAAATGAACACGTGTATAGTAGAAAAAAAAAACTAGGGAAATGATCATTGTCATTCAACTTCTTAGAACATCCATTTCCCCAGAACCAGAAAACACGTTAATTTGTTCACTCCAACAAATGAGATTGATCAAACATTTAACAATTTCGATTGTTCATAAATAGATTGTTTATTATACCCGTACTCTTCACTAGAGTGAGGACTTTCACTCTCAGTAGCACTATCAAATGAACTAGTAAATTAGCACCTCGAGTTACATACAATGATGTGACTTGACCGTGAGACTAGCACACAGTTTGTACGTGTATATTGATGTAAAGTTAATTCGGTTCTCTCATTCTCAAATATTTATTCTCCTTTCTTTTTCCGTTGTTTCGAAGGATAGAAAATAAAAGATGCCTCTTTTCACAAAGCAAACATACTAATCTTGATCCAAGTTTTCAAAAGCTATTAAGAATTTAATTTGACCACTGCTTTATTGCCTTGTTAACAAAGGAAGAAATATATCCTTAATTCTGCTATTCTAAAGCCCATTTCGTTTTACATGATAGTAGATTCAAAAAGGCACTGCTGAATGGCACAGAATTGCCAGGGAAGCTGCAAGAACAATACCAGGAAGAGAAAATGGTGGAAACTGTGACATAAAAAACCTTAGCAGAGGTTCAAAGGTATACCTTCCAGTTTTTGTGGAAGGAGCCAATCTCAGCACTGGTGACATGCACTTTTCACAGGGTGATGGCGAGGTATCATTTTGTGGTGCAATAGAGATGAGTGGTTTCCTAGAACTCAAGTTAGTATAACTAGTCTCATTACACTTGAAATATCCTCAGCAGAAAGATATTCTTAAATTTGATACCCTTTTACTTTATGTCATCAGGTGTGAAATTATAAGGGGTGGAATGAGAGAGTATCTTACACCAATGGGGCCTACTCCTCTCCATGTCAACCCAATATTTGAGATAGGCCCGGTTGAGCCAAGATTCTCAGAGTGGTTGGTTTTTGAGGGCATAAGTGTTGATGAAAGTGGGAGGCAACACTTCCTAGATGCAAGTGTTGCATACAAGCGAGCAGTACTCAATGCCATTGACTACATATCAAAATTTGGGTACTCCAAAGAACAGGTTTAGTGCCCTTTTCCCTATAATTAAGAAAAAGAGATGAAGTTATACCATTTCTACATCATCCTTAGACAATAGACCCTAAAATGCGACTTGTGGCTAACTACTAGCTAATTGTTGAACATCAGGTGTACCTTCTGCTATCTTGCATCCCTTGTGAAGGAAGAATATCTGGGATAGTGGATGCCCCCAATGCTGTGGCAACCTTAGCCATCCCTATAGCTATATTTGATCAGGTAAACATATACTTGTACTCCTAATCAAGCATGATCCTAATTATTGCCCATGTGAACTATCTATCAATTACAATGGCTGTTTATAACATTACTACTAATCACAACACTACTAATGCCAAGCATTCTCGGGAAATAGCAGGCTGCAGAGAAATCCACCCAACCATTGAAATTATTATTGACCTATCTATCACAAGATCTGCTTAATTAATTTTTTATTTTATTTTTGCATGACAACAAACTAAATCACCTGAAGGAGAATAACACTATGTTTTCTTTTGGATAATTTTTTTGGGTCAATTCCCTATGGACATATTTTTTGGACTCTAATTCCTTATGGACATTCTTTTTTTTTTGGTCATCAAGGATAATCTCATAAATGAAAGAAGGTTAGAGCCTAAACAAAGGTCACAACTTTCCATACATATCAATAACAATATACAAGACTTACAGAAAAGGCAATAATTGTTTATAAATCTGAATCACATTGCAACATAATAAAATAACAAAACTACAAAAATAATTACAATCTCAACAAATCGTCTTCATCCAAATTGCTTATTTAAAACGAAGATTTGATAAACACATTGTTTATATTATCTCTTCTTCTTCTTTTTTTTGAGTCTAACCAACTCTGTGATATCGTAGACAAACTCAATTGATTTGGAGACCAAAAAGTTATAAGATTTCTAATCTTGAATAAATGATGAAGATCAAAACTTATGAATAAGTCAAAAAAATTAGTGCTGGGTAACCTATGAAATAGCAAACGCTGAAAAAAGATCGGGGAATAGTAGAGAGGTGATGGAAAGGGTAAAGATGCAAAAACACACAAAAGATTGAAAAATAAAATAAAACAAAAACGTTGTGGACATTCAACTTGTTCTATTCCTTCACAAACCCTTCTCATTGTCCAATTGGCCCAAACGAAAACTACTAGTATACTAGGGCCTTAGAGTGATATAGTTTTTTTAGTAAGTAGGAAATAACAAGAGCTAAAACATAGAAAATATCAGCGTAGAGTGATAGAGTTTGAGTGACTCTGTAATATGGTAGACTTATTAACTTATTATCAAGCAAAAAGCTCGGAGATTATATTATTTATTCTCAAAACATGTTCATAAATTAGGAGGGTTGTTCATTTGCTTGCTAGGTTGTACATCTTCTCGTCCTTAATTTGTTTTTTTATTCCCATTCATATTCATAAATAAATAAAAAACCAAAAATAATTTATAGTTATTGTAGCTTAGAATCATTTGGAAGTTATATTTTGTGGCAGGATATTCGTCCAAAAAGGAACAGGGTACCACTTGGACCCCGCCTTGTAAAGAAACCAGATGTCTTCAAATGCACTTATGATGGGAGTTTGCCCATTACAAGGAATCCTAGTGCCACATCGTGATTCACATTAATAGAAGATGTTTAGTTTGCAGTTGAGGAAACGGAGTTATAAAAATAAAAAAATCTAAAGCTCGTGTCGTTTGAGACAATCAAAACTCCGTTTGACTTAAGATTAATTTTTTGGATTTCCCAGACTTCATTCCGTCAGCACGCCAAACATGTTATAACGTGAAAAATAGTGTTAATGAAGACATTTCTATTGTATGTTATATGTACTTCTCGATGAACGATAGTTAAACAAATTTAATAATATAAAGATATTTCAATCAATTCCATTTTTTAAATTATTTATAGTCAAAGTTTAGTAAAGAAAATATATTCCAATTAAATTCTAAAAAGATTACAATTACTCAAAATTATAGTTTATAATGGATAGTCACTTCAAATGTAACCGTTCATTCTCTTCATTTATCGTTCTCATAGATAAAACTAAAAAAAACTAACTCTACATTTTACTTATATATATTTTTGTATATATACAAGATGTATATTGAAAAAAGATCTTCCTATTTTTTTGTACGTTATAAATTATTGAGAAATTTGGTTTTGAGAAACATTAACATTTAATTAGATGATAATTGTATGTTTTATTAGCACATGTATATGTGCCTTACGCGAGAGTTGTATCTATTTTTTTCAAATAAACTCGTTAAATTTGAAAAATAATATCAAAAATAAAAAAATTATAATAAAGAAATATTTTGCATAATGTATGAATTTTAAAAATAAATATTTTGAATATTATTAATATTTTCTAATAAATACTATTGAATTAAATATGAAAGAAGTATTTTCTAAAAAATATGATAAAAATAAAATACAAAATGACCAATTATTTTGATTATACTACTATGAGAACTATTTATATTGTTATGGTTTTATATATTTTTTATAGAAGTAAAATTATTTTTTTTGCACTACATATAGATATAGAAATATTTATTTAAAGAATATGATCCTAAAACTACTTTTATTGTGTCAATTAAATAATTGTATGAAGTTTAACATGACATAAAGATTGATCATTCACTTTTAACTTTGTTCAAATTTAAATAGCAGTTTAGTAACCTTATATCTTGTATAAAATTGAATGATAGCATAGTAATTAACTTGACATCTTATGATTTTAAAAAATTATAATAAAACCTACTATCTATATTTATGATAGTTATCTAAAATAAAAAAATAATTATTTGTCATTAAGACAATATGTTATATTCATTTGTAATCATGAATATATTAAGGAACCTAAATTATTTTTAATAAAGTAATATTGGGAAAAACCAATTTAAAAAAGATACTCAATCTTCAAATTCTTTATATATTTTATATTTTAAATAAGCTTTTAAACTTTCACAATTATGATTAATATTTTATACCAATTTAAAAATTTAAATAAATAAAAATAATTAATTAAAATATTTTTAAACATTTGAAGAAATATAAAATTTGAGATGTAAGTAAAAATGACTATTATACATAGCATAAATTAATAGATATTTCTATTTTTGATAAATGTATATCAATTTTAAATATAAAAGGATAAATTGTAGTAAATTTATAATTATATTTTAATAAACTAACATGAATTGTAAAATTTTTAAAAATAAATAGTTAAAAGATTATAAAAACTTTTAAAAAATTATATTTAGAAGTTTACTTGCAAAAGTGGATAAAATATGAAATATGACCGATTTGTAAAATATTGGCTTATATTTTTATTTATAATATTATTTATTCCCAATAAATACTTGTTATTATTGGTTAAATTTTAATATGCACATATTAAATTTTAATATATATATATTAAACTATTATTCATGATTAGATATAATAAATAAACTTTTTATTAATTATAACCAATATGATATACATTAATGCATCAAAATCATGATTAGAATGTCCTATTTTAAATCCATTAATAATAGGCAACTAACTGATTGAGATATAGAAAGTAATATTAAAAAGATTACCAATTTAAAAAGAATCTTCAAATTCTATGTATTTATATTTTAAAATAAACTTTTAAATTTTTATAATTATGGTTAATGGTATTTAACACTAAACAAATCAAAATCATATACAATTAAGACGACATGTTATGTTCATTATATAAATTATTTAACCACATATAATATCAAATGTTATAAATGTTTAATTTAAATTTGTTTTAGTTTAAAAATAAAAAAGTGATTTGAAAATTGGAACCAATCCTTATTGTCTGTATGAAAAATAAAATAATTACTAAACTTATTCAAACTTTATATTTTAATTTCATTAAAATTGATTATGTTAATATTCAAAATTTTGTGTAAATTTTAAAATAAAAAATTAAAACACTATACTTAATAGTCTTAGTTACTATAATTATATGTTTAATTCAAAATAAAATAAAATAGTATCATTATTGTAACTTTCTGATTTACAATTATTGTGAAAAAGTATATAAATTTAGTTAATTATCTTAATATTTTAAACTATGATAGTATATGTGTATAAAATTAACCATGCATAATATTAAATGATTTGAATATTGAAGTATTATAACTATTTTTTTGTATTAAAATCAAAAATAAATATTATCTTTGTAAAAAAAATTATATGTATACTTAATTCAGATTCTTTATTATATTTATATTTAAAAATGTATGCAACTTAAAAATAAAATAAAATTAAAATACAATACATAATATCCTTATTTAATTAAATTTATTTTAAAAAATAATAAATAATATGCATATATAATTTATAGTAACATCAAGTATAACTATTTAATCCATATTTATATATAATTGAAAATAAAAATTATTTAAATTTTGAAATTGTAACATCCCAAACTAAATTTAATGGTTAATTAATTTATAAAGTGAATAATAATTCAGTTGTTAATTAACTATGATTAAATATGATCAATTAAAATATGAGCTTAGGTTGGTTAAATTTAAAAGTTAATCAAGGGTTGATTGGTTTTAAAAGTTAAAGAACGGGTCAAAGGATCAAATTACCCTCAACCACCTAAAATGAATTTAATTACTTCCCACCCCCCAACTTACTCATGCATACGAGGAAAGAAAAGAAATTAAGTTTCACCCTCTTCTCTTTCTTCCCAGATTGTGACCTCATCACTACACCATTTCATCTTCTTAAAACTTTCTTATCTTTTATTTCAATTGAAGTAAGGTCAAGGCATCATTCTCCTTCCCATGTGCATGCGAGGAGTAGTATAATGATTTAGTTTAATTTTCCCTGACCTAAGGTATGGGGGTTTAGATCCCAGCTTCCACTAATGAATTTCCATATTCTAACCTAAATTCTCTTGAATCGGTGCTTGTAGGAAGTGACTATAGTCGTGGCTAACGTGGGAAGCTTTAACCCACTTTGGAACCCCCGTTCAACCTTAAAGTAGTAACTCAAAACTCCCCGGACATAACTTGTTCCATCAATTGGATTTAGTTTATAATCAATTATCTTCTGAGTAGCTTGGGTTAAGTAATTTATGGGGTTTTATGATGAATTATAGAATTATTGAGTGATTGAGTGTGTCTCCATATGTAGGTTAATTGTCAGAAATTAGAAACAGACATCAATTCCTATAGTAGTATCGATTAAGGTATAGAAGAGGGGTATAGCTAGAGTACATGATTATTGAATATAGTATCGAATATTATATTACAAATTATTATGGAATTGTGATTGAATAGTTGTTTGAAAAGTATAATGAATGTGGTGCTTTATGTATATAAATATATTTATGAGATGTGATTATATGGTGGTGTTATATGTAACATCCTAATTTTTGGATTAAGGGTAATTAAGGAATAAATATTAATTAAGGTTAAGTTAAATTGGTAATTGAGGGAAATTGCAAATTAACTAAGTGATAATTCTGATCAACTCCAATTAATGCACAATGGCTGATGGCTGACGGTTAGTGACGTGACGGTGCAGCAGCCATCATTATACGTTGGAACACCTACTCTCTATTGGTCCTTGGGGATATATGTGCTGAAGGCCTTTCATTTCCCTTCTACCTTTCTTATTCTCTCATTTCCTCAGAAATCTTTTGGAGACTCTTCTTCTTCCTCTTCTTTTTTGTTGCCTTCTTCTTTCTTTCATCTCTCATTCAAAACTATTAGTGTCCGATAGGAAGTTGTAGTGTGAGATACATAAGACTGTGGGGTTGTTTGTTGAGAGTAACGGTTGAAGAAGAGGTTAACTCTTGGTCTTTCTCAAGTTGGTTCAGAGTTGACATCTGGGTTCAAGGACTGTTCGTGTGAAGGAGTAACTAGTCAAGCGTTTTAACTCGAAGAGCTCTAAGTTCTCCTAGAGGTAGGGGGAGTTTAACATCTCGAATGCATGGTTTGTTAACGGGCCCAGGATAAAAGTATCACGCGTGTGTGTATTTGTGAACTTGATGATTGTGTGAAATATTTTAATGATAACTTATGAATATCATGTGTGTGGGTGTGTTAGCTAGGTCCTGTTGGTAACTTTGTACGTAAATGTATGAGATTGGGATGTGTGTTGAGATGTTATATTCAAACATAAAAGGGTACGGGTTATGTATGTATATACCGAGTGTATATTGTGGAACAGTTGGTTGATATATTATGATTGTTTGCATGTACATGGTGGGATTTCATAAAGAATATATGAGATGTATGTACTGCATGGCTTTACCGACTGAAATACTACTGTGTTGCTAATGAATACTTATTGAATATGATAAAAAGACCCTGGGTTGGACTTGGGGCAGTGCCGAGTGCACTAAGCGTTGGACGCTTGAAGACCTTGAGTTGGACTCAAGGCAAGCTTACCGAGTTGGACTCGGGGCTGCCTGTAACACTTCTGTTGTTGCTTGGAGCAATTGTGTTATGTGTGAGGGCAAACGGTTTGGTACCAGTAAAACGGCCGGATCAGCTTGGAGCTGAATAAAAGGCTTGGAGCCTATGTTGCAACATAATAATTGCTAAAAACCGATCGGAATTGAATGTGTATATGTTTACACTGTTGATGAGCTCAATATGATTGCATGTGTATGCGTTGGGGTTGACATGATTGATATAGCCATGTATTAGTTAAATGAATTCCGACTGAATAGCACTGTGTGTATAGATATACTTAGTTGTAGTACATAATATGAATTGAGCGAGTTATTGTATTGTGTAATAAAGACTGTAGGATTTCTGAGTCATTAACTATCATTTTATATGTGTAAGCTCACTCCCCTACTGTGGCTATATTTCAGTGAATGTTGCTCGGGACAGCGAGTGAAGGAAGAACTCATTTCCATGCGCAGAGTATCGGAACTATGGAGGCATACATATGTATATATATATATATATATATATATATATATATATATATATTGTGTGAAGGATGTTGTCATAGCCTTGGCCGGCTCTAGTATAATCTTTTGTTTAAATGTATGAGAATTAAATCTCTCGGGTTGAGAGTACAACTTATTAGAGACGAATATATATATATATATATATATATATATATGTATATTGATGTGTTTATCTTATTCTATGAGTGATGATTGTAGATGAGCGTTCGAGAGGGGTATATTTATATTTGACCAAGTGTATGGGTTGCTAGGATTCTTAAGAAAAAGAATGTGCTGAGTCATTTGGTGTGGGAGACGAGATATTTGGCCCTATCCCGAGTGTGGAAGGACTAGAGTAATTCCAAGTGAAACATGTTCATTAAGGCTAACCTTAGGGGAAAAATAACCAAAGTAAGTTATGAGAGACACTTTTTATAACTATTCTCGAGTGGGTAAGACTCAGGTTTTCCGAGTGAATATGGCCGTATAACCCATGTAGGGATTTACTTGGAAACCTTCCGAGTCATAATCTATTAGATTTTATCGAGCAATGAGAATCTGGAAGATTTCGAGTGAATGAAGCTACGAAACCCTTATGCGAGACTTAACCTTGCGGAGAGTTCCTAAGGTACGAGGGATCAAATATGCCGAATGAAATATATATATATATATATATATATATATATATATATATAAGACCTTTCCAAGTGATGCGTGATCGTGGGGAGACTCTATATTCGAGTGTGACTCATGTGTGAGCCTTTTTCTGAGTGGTGGTAGCTCTAGTGGATTATGAGTGAAAGACTTTATTTATATATATCGAATGAAAGGTGAGTATCTGTCTCAAGGGAATAACATAATATGAATTCCGAGTGATTAGATGAATATATATATAAATATAAGTGTTATGTTGATTTGATGTTTCTTACCGACTGGAATATAAATGATGTTGTGTGAATAATTCCAAGTTAATGAATCCCGAGGGGAATATAGGAGGTTTAGATTCATTTCCGAGTGAGATTCTCTGGGTGGCCTTTTTCCCGAGTGAAAAATTTATGGTGAGCCCCGAGTGGGGAATGACTTGAACATTCCGAGTGGAAATCCAAGTGAACCTCTTCCAAGGGAAGAGCTGTTGTAATGGCTTAGATTGGAATATATTCTAAATGTATGATATGCATGTATAATCCGAGTGATTAAAATCTGAGAGAGACTGAATGGGACTTAATGGTATTCTCTGAGCGAGGGAGTTTTAATATGCCGAGTGCTAAATGGTTGATGTTTTCCGAGTGACTCGAGGTTGAAATATACCGAGTGGTGTTGATTGGGTAATATCCGAGTGTTGGGTTAGCCGAGTGTGGCTCCTCGCTTCAGCGAATAAAGGATTCGCTCCAGCGAGTAGGTGTAGTTGGGAAGGCTTTGGGTCGGTTTCGCTTAAGCGAATGGTGGTTCGCCCGAGCGAGTTGGGCTATCTCGCTCAGGCGGAACTGGATCTCGCATGAGCGAGTGGGCGTTGTTTTGTGGCCTTCGCTTGAGCGCTGTGTGGGCTTGCTCGAGCACTGATTGTCTTCCGCTGGGCTTTGTGCTCGGTTTTATTTCCTTGCCTTCTTTCCATTTTATATTTCTTTTCTTGGTTGACATTTTGCCTTTCTGCCTTGAGCTGCCTGCTAAATTACTCCGACCATTATTTTGGGCAGATTATGTATGTTTTGTGAACTCTAATTTTTGGGAAAAATTCCCCTGCCCCGGGTTTAACTCTAATTAATTTTAGGATGTTACATTATAAACCCATAATGGGTGAAATGATGTAAATTGCATTATAAAAGTCCGTATGCTAAATGATAATAATGATGAATTTATGAATGTTTAATTGATTGAAATGCATTATGATGATAGGGAGATTGATTATATGAGGATGGTGATTATGAATGCCAAGTAAGGCAATTAATACACTCGAGTTGCATTGAGCATTTTTATATGCTAGAATCATTCATCATATGTATTAACTCATAAAGGAATACAAGATACCCTTGTTGTCAACCTTGGTGGGGTAGCTCTATGATGAAATAGACCCTACAGGCCAAGAAGGGTCTGAACGCTCTAGGTATGTGTAGCCTAAAGTTGACCCACAACACCAATTATATATTGAGTTGCGTTACCACAGGTGACAAGTGTTGCAAGAATGGTGACAGTATGTATATCCGGTAAATACGGAGATATATGACAATTTCATTTATACTACAATATTATCTACCACATCAAGTCCATATGGCATGACTATGACTGTACATCAATTATGATGAATGAGATGCATATCATAACATACGTATTATGTATGCAATTAATGATGATTATTGACTTTATGGTCATTCTTTTAAATAAAGATAAATGACTAATGATTTGTAAAGAATGTGAAATATATATGGTATTATTAAACATGTACATTATTAGAATATTTGCTACTAAGGCTATGCCTACTCTTCCATTATTTTAGTGAACATGTAGAGTGGCAAAGTGTGGTGACTCTAGGAAAAATAGATTAACAATACCAAATGGTGACTTTTTGTATAGTTTTGGTTATAAGTGTTTCCCTTTTGGTATTAGACTCATATGCGTGTAGGCTATTACTTTTACATGCTAGGTCTAATATACTAGTCAAGTTACATATGGTGAATGAGTTTGGTAGGAGAAATATAACTTATAACGCAATATGGTTGGATGTGATGAATTATGGCGCCATGGTTATTTAGGCAATGTCAAATGCTTGTTAGTGTTGATGTGCAAATGTTAATGACATGGTGTGGAACCATGTGCGAATGAACTTGTAATTGTGTAATGTATATATTTAAATGCTATTGGAAGAAATTGCGTAATTAGAGGAATGAGACAAAATTGAATGTGTAAATGTGTACAAATCAACAAGGAGTTGATTTTGAATGTTGAATTATGGTTGAATTAGGTGAGTAGGTGATTTAATGGATGTGTTGATGAATTGATTAGGTAAGTGGATGGGCAAGTCTCAAATAGGTGTAGTGACCTATGTATGGCAAGGTCTTGATGCCAACCTATTCCAAATTGAAAGTCCCACACCTTGTAAAATAAGTGCATTTTGGCCTAATTTGTCCGGTGCACATAAATTTCAATCGGATAGGTATTTCAGCATGAGATTTGGGCCAACAAGTTTATTTTGGTATAGGTTTGCATACGTTTTAATTCCATGTAAATTAAGCATTCTGCATAAAAAGCAAGAATGTGTTGTTATCCGTCATTTTCACTCAAGTAAACACATTTTCGCTCAAGCAAAAATGATAGAGTAATAGAGGGACTTCTTTACCTCATTTTCGCTCAAGCAAGTAAATTTTCACTCAAGCAAGTAAATTTTCACTCAAGCAAAAATACCTTCGCTTAAGCGAAAATCTGAGAATTTTAAAAGTCAAATTTTGGATTGCTTGAGTTTTTCTTGTATTTCTTGTGTTATTTTATGAGTTTAATTAGATTAGTTTGTTTTTTTTAGTTTGAATTTGAGTCTTGATCCATTGTTTGGGTGTCACTTTCATGTTGCTTCTTATGTTCTTCTAGTTTGAATTATAGTTTGATTTTATGTTAAGTTGAGTTGAATCTTGTGTTTGCCATTGTTTTCTATCTTGATTCTTCATTTTTATGTTTTCCTAAGGTGTTAGATTATTGCATGTATTCACTCTTGAATTTATGTTTTTCAAGCTTCAAGCTGTTCTTCAAGCCATTACATTTGTGGTTCTTTGTGTTTTTTGATTTTAAGTTGTTAGTTTCTTGTTTTTCCTTATGTTTTCTTCCTTTAAGTACACTTGTATTGTGATATTTTCATCTATTCCACTTTGTTTCATGTCACACATCTTTGTTTTCTTTTCTTTCTTGTTAATGAATAAGATGTAACTTATTTTCTAGATTGTTGTGTGTTATTTGAACTTTATTTTTGAGTTTATGTGAATTCTAGAAAAACATGGTTAAAAAATAAGAAAAGCCAAAAATAATTTAAGAAAGTCAAGAAAGAATACAAAAGAAAATAAGTCTTATGAGGACTTAGAAGCAAAACCCTAATTTTAGGTATTTTCTTTGTAATACCTATGAATTTGTGTATAAAAAATAGAAAAATGAAAAAGATGGTATAAAAACATTTCGTGCAATAATTAATCTTGTGTTTTGATCTCATTTAAGTGATTAGCAAAAGGATCCATAGCTTGCTCATTAGGTGATTGAACACTTGTTACATTCTAGAGTTTCTAGGCAACCTTTTGAGTACTTGCTTTCTTGAGTGCCTTAATTCTAGTTTGTCTTTATTAGTTCATGTTTGTCTTATGTATTCCACTTTGAGTTTAGCTTCTCTTATTTGATTTCTTTCTTGTTTGATTTCTTTCTAGTTTGTTTTATGGTTTCTTATATACATATTAACTCTATCTGGTGTGTTTTTCTTACTTAGCCTATTTAGTTTATCTTTTTGGCCTATTTGGTTTTGTCTTTGAGTTGTTCTTTTATTGGTTTTGTCTTAGATAACTCATCATAGTGGCTACATACTTGGTGTGATTGAATAAGACATAAGACTAGTTTTCCACTTGATTGCTTGTATTAGATAGAGTGAGTGGTAAAAGGTAAGTGTGAACATTATAGTAAAAGACTCATTTGAGTGTATACATGAGTAGACCAAACACTTTGAGTGCAAACACTTAGAAGAGTAGCGAGGGCCTTGATACTTATTATTTATGTATACTTGTGATCACTAACCTTTTCTTTGTTTTAATTTTTGGTGACTTACTTGGTTTTGTGCAAGTATTGAAGACTTTGTACTTGAAAAGCAACAGTCTTGTAATCACATTCGTTGGATTTTTTTATCATATTTCCATTTCATTGTATTTGAAGATTTTTCTTTATTTGAGGTGTTTAAGAGGTAGTGCTTTGTAGTAAATTTAAACTTTCCTTGTAATTTGGACTTGAACTTTAGACTTTTTAGAAATTACCTAGGAGTAATTTCACTTAGGATTTGTTTAATTTTTGCAAGCGACTAGTTCAATTGTCTATTCTATTATTTAGCTTCAGGTTGTGAAATAAGATTTCTCACCTTTCTTTTTAACTCTTTCTTCAAAATAAAAAGTATTTTACGAAAGATTTTAGACAAATAAGGTTATGGAATGAGAGTCCACTGCTTTCCTCGTATCCTTTATTCTTTTCCTATATTTTCTTTTTACAATCTATGATTCTTTTGGTTGTGCTCACAAACCTAGTTGATCAAATGAGAAATAATAAGTTTGCACATGATAATGGACTTAATAGGCACCAACTATATGCCTTAGCTAAGTCCTTTTCAAAAAGGATGAAAGAAAAACCTAAAAACCATAATGATAATAGATGTAAAATAAAAGAAAAAAAGCCTAAAGAGAAAAGATCAAAAGAAGATAAGATTGTGGTGTCATCTTCTTATGGAAAGTGTCATGCCAAGACTTACTTAGAATGTAAAATAAAGGAAAAGAAAAAAAAAGGACACTAAAGAAAACATGTAAGAAAGAGAATAAATTTTTAGATGAGCCCCTTAAGAAGACTACAAAATGGTAGAGTGTTTGAAGAAGTGTTCCCTAAAGACATACCTTTTTCAATCTTGACCACAAAACCTTTAGATATCATACCAAGCCAAGAATTCAACATCCCACATTCGTTGTGAAAAATTTTGGTTGTTAATTATCAATAATCACATTAGGATTTCTTGTATTTTGTTTGTGATGTATATTGGGTCATATAGAATAGGAATTGTTTTATATTATTTTGACATATCATTTTCTAGAATGATATCTTATGTTGTTGCTCTTGCTTTTAGGGACTTTATGAACTTACAGTTTTTTTTAATAATGATTGTTATCATGATGGGCTTCATTGAATGATTGCTAGTAGGAAATTGATATGTATTCCTAAGATCTTCTACTTGCATGATGGATTATATGTAGTGTTAGCTTATTTGATGCATGACATGCAAAATCTATATCTTAGTTTAAGTTTCTAACACATTATGATCTTACTTGGTAATTATGTTACTAGTTCCTTTATTTCACTTGAGATTGCTACTTTTATCCTTTATTTTGTTTTACATGATGATGATGATGGAGCTTTGGTGGGAGTTAGAAGATAACATTTCAAGGACAACAACTTATAAAGAGGGAGGGCACGATGTGGGCATGGATACTAGAGAGCCTTCTGTACATATTTTGTCACTTTGTATTTCATATGGGCATTGTATTTAAGCCTCATTTACATATCATTTTGGGCTTGTATTTTGGCCCCTCAAGTTGGACTTGGGTTTGGAATTTGGACCATTGGCTTGTTTGAGCCTTAAAAGGTTACACACTTGTGTTGGCTTAGACTAGGTTTAGTTTTGAGCCTTATGGGATTTACCACTATGTTGGTCGTGAGTTTGTAAAGCCTTTAAGATGGGCTTAGTTACCCATTTGCCTATAAATAAGGATGAACCCTCTCTTGTAAGCATCTTTGAATCATTTGAATGCATTTGACATTTCCGAGAGTATTCTATCTCTAGTGGCAAAAGTCATATGGTAATCTAGTTAGGATCTTGTCAATGGAGCACCTCCATTATGGTGATTATCATAAAGGCTTATCCTATTCAATAGGTGTCACTTAGAATCCCTTTCTCTCTTCTCCACTTTTGCTTTTCTTCTTTGAGTTTTCTCTAGGGAAAACCTTAAGCATTCATCATAGCCTTCCATGAGCATTTCAGCCACACTATATTTAAGAGGAGAAAAGTTGCTTGAAGCTTGGAATGCAAGAAAAATCCTTCTAGGATAGATCCTCTTTTAATAATTGAAGAAATCACTCATAGTAACTGTTGTCACTTTATTATTTTAGTAATGGTGATAATTTGTTGATATTTTCTTTTTTAAAAAGGCACAAAAAATAATATTATAATTATAGAGAGTGTAGTTAGGGTGTTCATCTTCTGATGAAGTCTAAACAAAACCTCATAACCGATCTAAAATAACCAAAAACCAATCAAATCGAAATTGTAAAAAAATGCATCATGTGTGTAGTTTGGGTCAAATTCTAGATTTACCTCTGAAAACTGTGTCAAGCTCAACTGAAGCGCAATCTTCAATATATTACTCTTATATATTACTTTACTAAATTACATACATGACTTAAATTTAAAGTGAAATTTAAAATACTCTAAGCACTGATTTGTGATTTTTTTATTGCGTTGAAATTTTTTAGAGTGGTGAGGTGATTCTGTTTTTGAAGTAAATATTATTGATTTTAATATGTTGAAATTATATGTTTTATACTTAATTTTGAAAAAAATATAATTAATATAAAATCGAACAAACCAATCTAATACAAGCTGTATTTGATCGGATTGGAACAAACCGAATGCCATCATACATTCCAACTGAACCAAACAAAACCACAACTTAATAATATGAACATATCAAATTATATTTTATCTATAAACTGATTTGGACCACAAACACCCTTAGTATTAGTAACACTAATTTAGGATGAGAACATGTTAGACAGGTCGACAATGGCCCCATAATAGACCTAGGTCACATCATGTTAATTTATCAAATAAACTAAGCTTAGGTATTTTAAAAAGTCTATTTAATCAAACATATCAGATTTTAATATTGTTTAAAAAGTTTTTTTAGTTTAACATGCCAATCTAATTTAATAAATAAATAGGATATATAATAATAAAATATTATTATTATTATTTTTATATAAAAACACATATAATATATTGACATTATATATATGTTAATCTATTTAAATACTTAAATGTGATGTCATGTGTATATAGAATTATAACTCTCTCTCTATATATACATACTTAATATGTGTTACTTTCTCATTTCATATATATATATATATATATATATATATATATATATTATAAGCTCTTATTTATAATGAAACACAATTTTAGATGAAAAATTATTGTCTTGATAGTGTATAAAATGCTTAGGGATAAACTAGAAAAAAAATATATAATAAATGCTCATTTTTAAGAGCACATAAATTAAAATACTCAATTTTTTCTTTTAAAACTTATAATATGAAATAGAAGGGGTAATTTATATATATTTTAAATAGATTTTTGAACTAAATCAATTTTTTAAAAAGATTAAATCAGATCTTACAATTAAATATATATTAAATAAATAGATTAAATTTGTGTCTATAATATATATAAAAAATCATATCAAACCACATAAAGTTAAGTCAAGAATTCTTAATTTCATCACTAGTTAAATAAAGGAATTCATATTCACTTACTAATGAACCTTCACCCTCACCCCTGTTTTATAACTCACTAACTGAGGCTCATGTGATAATGTTGATCCCTTAATAAGAATGATATTTAGAAGATTAATCTTTTAAAAAATGATTTTCATTAGGCATATATGATTTATGTTGGAAAATATTAGAATGAGGCGTGTGGAATCACACTACCCTTAAGGGTTTATGAGCCAAAGACGTAACCCCCAGGATACACAGTCCTTCTATCAGAATAATATATAAGAAGCAGAACTTACAAAAGGTAAAGAATTGTTTTTCTCAGTAAACCCAGAACAGGAAACAATTTTTATATAAAAAGAAATAAATATAACAGAAATAAATTGGTTAATTAAATCCTGTTAATGATAAATATGTTACAAAGTAAAATATTTAAACAGGAATTAATTGACATATTTAATTATGGTAAAAGCATAAGATATTGTTTTCCTTTTAGAGAACAAATCATAACCTCCAAAAATCAGATGCCCCAATAAATGATTTTCATGGGTAGGCTTTTCAAATTCAAGAAGAGTTGAAAGCTAAGCAATATATGGCTAAAAAAAACTTTTGAAATATAACCAAGATGAAGGACAAAATTTCTAACAATCCCCCACGTATTTCAATAGTTTTTTTTAAAATTTTTTAATAAAAAAATTGGGTTTACATCATAATGCAAATGCATTAGATTTGGTGTCTTCTAGACCATGAACAAGACCTGAGACAGATAAACTTAAGTTACAGTAAATTGGTGAAGCAAAGTTTCTATGAACCAAAATAGTCTATCTATCACATTACACTTTCCGACTCTTTTTGTTGTTTTCGTTGCTTTGTGTGAATAGGCCTTGCGCATGCCTGGTGATTCATGAGTGCTCTAAAGATCTGCCTAATTCTCATGTAAACGACCTCACTTGACACCCATATAGGTGGTTTCAAGTGTATCTTACATTTTATACACCATTCATAAAGGATATGAAAATTATTAAAATTTAATAAATTAACCTCTTGTTCTTTGTAGCCTAGCACTTCACACATCGTAGGAATGAAGGAAGAGATAGTGTTAAAGGATTAACAATGACTTGTTATTACTGATATGAACCTTTTTCATGGGATCTCCAATCATAAAGGTTGGGTTCCCATCATTGTTAATTTTGTTATTGGCTTAAATCTCATTCCCCTCGATCTTTCATAAATAATCTTTCTTCCCGAAGGTTTTGTGAGATGATAGGCCAAATTTACTTCTGACTTCACATGAGATTGTTCCATTCTTTAGTAGTTGCTTTACCACATTATGTCTCAAACGAATATGTTTATTCTTACCATTGTAAGATTTATTTTTAACTATATCTGTAGCTGATTGACTATCACAATATATAACTTGAACTCAAAGGAAGACTCATTTCTTCCCTGAAATAAATATGTTAAGAAATGTTATTAGCTAATTAGTTGTACATTCTACTAAGTAAAACAATAACTTGGCCTCCATTTTTAATTTAGATTACTCAGGTCTACTTAGATGAATTCTAAGCGATAACTTCTCTTTTAAGGGTAAAATAAATTCACTTAAGAATTCATTCTCAAAAAAATAGTCATCACCGTGTCATTAAAACACAATGGAACACATAATATTAAAATTTATTTATGATACATTTATCAAGAATAAAATAATTTCATTTACAAATTTATTCTCGTTTGAATTAGATTCAATCAACATCATATTTACAATCACCATATCTGTAGTACGGAGGAAATTCACTATGTACAAGAAATTTATTAAATTCAATAATCTTCCAATAATTTGGGCACATTAGTACTAGACAACGAAGTCCTTTTTTTTAAAAGAGGGTAACCATCGTAAGGGATCTTATTTAAAAATTGATCTTTATGAGAATTTTTTCAATATAGTATTCTTATAATATAAATTATAACTTTCTTACGATCAAAACTCAATTTAAGTTTGTGATCAAAATCGCATTTGTTTTATATTCCCTCAACATATTAAAACTCAAATATCTCATCATCATTTTGCATTACAACAACTATGTATATGCTACTAATTAAATTTAAAATAGATAACATGGCTTATTAGAGCTTAGCATCAAAATAATTTTTTAAGCACTAATAATATAGTCATGTCATATGCCATACATCATCAAGTTCAAATTCACATGTAATCATAGATAGATTCATCATCATTTAACACATATATTCTTAATACGCTAGACTTCAATCAATCTCAATTTCATATAATTGATCAATGCTCACATCCGGGTTTGGTCTCATTTTTACGTCTAATTGCATTATGCATTGATCATAATCTCCAATTTTCATAAATTATACTATATACTCGTAAAACAATATAAAAAAACATAATTATAGTTACTTATCAGTATAATCATACAACTCTATCTTTGTTAACAGAAACACCAAGATATAAACATGTTAAATTTTGACAACATATATCAAATTAACAAAAAAATGTATTAAGAGACATTGTCAAAACCATGCCAAATAGTTATTCAAGCATATGAAATCACATAAAGAAAACACTATAATTCCATGCTTGTTACTTATACTATTTATTTTCCACAATCTTTAAGGTGTTGATTTAACACAAAATCATCATCTGAACATCCAAGAAAACTCACATTGGTATCAACAATCACTCACTCGTGATTTGTGAAACCCTTTGATCACGATCCTTTCTCAGGGTCAACATTTGTCCTTTTATCCTTTCAAATATTTATTAGATATTTTTATAATGGATATACTTTAAGATTCTTACCTCAAGATGATAAATATTCATAAGTAATCTTATAATCACCACAATAATAAAACCATGCATATTTTTTAATAACAACTTTTCCGTTCAAGTAACGAAGTTAACAAAAAAACCAGTCACTTTAATAACCATTTCACTCCAAACAATATCGTGACTTGGATTCTACCATACAAAACACACCGAGACAAACTAACACTAAAAATAAAACATTTCAGATCAATAACATTCACGCTAGCTAGAATTTAAGCAACACCTCAATCATTCTTGTCTCGGTTTCGCTACCCTAAGTGTTCAAAGGCATAAAAAAATGCTTAATATTTTGATAAATCAAATCACCGCTAATAAGCCATAAAATGATAATGCTCACATCCAAATAAACATGATAAAATTCATTCTTATCTTATAAACAAAAGGCTAACATAACATAACTTAACATTGCTTTCATAGGCATTGATTCAAACATATAACAGGCAAGGATAACACATACACCAATTTCATATTAAGATAATATGTACAATTAATTTGGCATTAAGTATCAGATAAACATTATGCAAATACTTGACGATAATTTAGTAGACACATAATTCAAACGAAAATACTTATCTTGAATTAAATGGATGATTCACAAGGGTGCTCTAGCAGTACAACCTTATGAAGTCCATCGCGCCATCTTTCACCACCGCACGAAACAAACTGCACAAAAAGCATCAATGACACATCTCCAGTATCAACAACCATCGTCATGCAACACCATTTCTACCACACAACCAGCACCGTAAAGCCCGACATATGTCACGGTTGAAAATAAAAAGTTACTTAAACCCTTAAAATTGTTGGAAATATTAGACTCAGGCGTGTGAGATTACACTGCCCTTAAGGGTTTATGCGCCAAAGACGTAACCTCCTAGTAGGGATGGAAATGGGCAAGGCCAGGCCGGACTTTGAAAGGCCTGAGCCTAGCCTACATCAAATTTTCACGGCCTAAGCCTGACCTATTAGCCGGTCATAGGCCTTTTTTTAAGGCCTGTTCTGGCGTATTTAAAAGCCTGTTTAAAAGGCCTGTTTATAGTGAAACTTTTAAAATGGCAAAACCAACCTAAAAAAAATTTATGTTCTATTCTCTCCTAATATTTTTTAATTGTAAATTATAATATTAATTTATATTATATAAATGTAAATATCTAATATATATATATATATATATATGTTTTTTATGTTATAAATATTATATATATATAACTAATTAACAATAAATCTAATTAAATAGGCTGGCCTGTAGTGCTTCAAATGCTTTTTAGAAAGCCTGTGGCCTGGCCTGTTTAGTTAAAAAGGCCTTTTTAAAAGCCCAAGCCTGACCTTCTAGCCCGATAAGCTTGGCCTATGTAGGCTTTAAACGAGCCGGGCTGTAACATCCCAAAAATTTCATTCCCATGTATAATCATTTTGATTTAGACCATTAATGATATTATCCATTTTATCTCAACTTTCTACATAAATTTTAGTTAGGAAAACATCTTCAATTTAATCTTTTACCATGGTAAATAATTTTAACTTTATACCTTAGGTAAAAGTTAATCAAATAACTTATTACCTATTTCCTTAGTTATTAATTTTTTTGGATTTTCCAATTATTCTCATCAAATTACCACATACTCCACTCAAAATGCGTCATCTTGTACACATTTTAATTGCTAGTTGGATTCCGAATTTAGAAATATGGTTAACTAAAAAGTTGTTCCTCTTTTTCTTAGCTTTCCAACAAGACCAAATTTGTTAGAATCCATTAAGATTTGAGAGAGATATGCCCAAAATACCGAAACTATTTCAGAATTGGTATTTTACTTCAATCATATTATCTTGTACATATTTTAATACCTAGTTAGAGTCCAAATTTGAAATAATGGTAAACTAAAAAGTTGTTCCTCATTGTCTTAGCTTTCCAACAAGACCAAACTTATTAAAATCCATTAAGATATGAGAGAGATATGCCCAAAACACCGAAACAGTGTCAGAATTGATATTTACTTCAATCATACAAGCTACATTATGTAGGCTGCGGAAATGGTCAACAATTCAGCCTATTTTTCTCACATAAAACCTCTATTATCACCACAATTAATGCACCTAACATCCCACTACCATACCATTATGAAAAGCTTGTCCCCCACTTGTCATTTGCATCATTAAATCAACACTACATCTTGTTCCCAAGTCTGAATTCTTAGAACAAGCTAAAGTTAGTGAAGTCTCTCTCTTATTTTCTTTCATTTTATCCATCAAAGTCACTTTTGATTTGAAGCTAGTGCAATAAGAGAACACTTTCAACTACTCTAGGATCATCCATCAAGGTAAGAAGCGATAGGGTTGTGAATAAATATGGAATAGGTAGAATTGTATGTTGTTCTAGGATTTCCAGATTTATTTTTGTAACTTGTTACTTAATTTTGAAGCTGAAAAATGTGTGAATTTGACTTTGTATTCTTTATAAAAATTGTAGATCTTTTCGTTATGTAAATTTTGAAACTTGAACCAACTGATTTGGATATGTATATCATGAGTTATGGTCAAAATACTGAAGTATGTTTCTTTTGAATGTCTCATGACTTGGTTCTGGATATATGTTGATATTGTAAATTTTGTGAGTATGATTAGCCATATTTATCTTCATAAAAGTTGTAGATATAGATGTTATGATTCTATTAGATTTGGTCTTATATCAAAATTCTAAGTAATATAGAATTTATGCTTAAATTACTCTCATGTGCTCATGTTGTTTAATTGTTTTTGAAAATGAGTGTCTTTAATTAAAGTTTAGTAATTCATGTATTTCAAAATTGAAAATGATATATTCATGAAAGTTGTAGATCTTTGTGTACTATAAATTTAGAGACCAAAATATTCCAAAAAGGATAAGTAAAACTTGAGTTATTATTTATTTATTAAAGTATCACATTTCTGAAAGCTATGTATGGGTCAGTGCTTGTCTAGCTGTTTGAGAATAATTTATAAGGAATTAATTTTTGAGCCATTCATAAAAGTTTTAGATATTTGAGTTATGAACATGTGAGATTTGGTCCCATATAAAAACAATTTTTCTATTAAGAGATATACAATTTTTACCAAAGGTTGTCAAAGCTGTAACTAAATCTGTAATACTAAAATTACTGTTTGAAGTCAGAAAGTAATTTTAAAACTGCATTTTATACTTATAGAATTAGGACATATGGTCTTCATGAAAGTTATAGATATTCTGTTTTTGAAAATTTGGCACAAGTTTTAACTTAAAATAATTTTTGTACAAGGAGATATGCCTATTTTACCAAACTGTGTACATGCAGTAAAAATTTGCAAAAGTCAGTGTGTTATTTGTAACATAGAGCAAAATCTGTAAGGAGTTAGAATTTTTGGTCTTCATGAATATTGTAGATAATTTTGTTATGGAACTACAAAAAGTGAAATTACTTAAAAAAAATTTGATTTGCTCACGTTATGGCATTTTTACTAATGTATGTTGTTGTTGTAAATTTCTGAAATTTACCTATGATTGTTATTATGAATGAAATGATTTATTTATGAATTATTGAGGGATTATTGATTATTATGGATGTTATTGAGTGTTCTATGAATGTTATACAGTATGTATATCTTTGTGATGAATAATTATGAATGACTAAATTAATATATACATGAATGCCTCGTGGTTATTGGGATATGTTGTTGAGCTATAAATCCATGATTTTAAGAATTGATATATGTGATGTGCCCTTTGAGAACTTGTGACTTTCCAACTAATTATGGAAGTATTAATATCATGGTATGTTAAATTGATAAAAAGAATTAGAGGCATTCATGCATCATAAGCATTTGGACAAACCATGGAATTTAAGGGTTCCATGATTGCCGGTCCTGGTGGGGGGTTACTCTATGATGAGTTAAAACCTTATTTTCGTTGAGCGCCATGAAGGGTAGGGATTCATGGTTTATGCTAAGTCCTACTTATGTATTTCGGTACTTGAACGCCATGAATGGTAGGGATTCATGGTATATACTAAGTCCTACTTGTGTACTTTGGTACTTGAGCGCTACGAAGGGTAGGGATTCGTGGTATTATGCTAAGTCCTTCTTGTGTCTCTATGAGACTTTTTACTGCAGTATTCCCACTAAATCAAAATGGATCCAACATGACATCATTTGGCTAAATTAAAGATTATTAAATGTAAATGACCTTGTTTGACATATTCATCATATCATAATTATTTGTTAATTGTGTTTGTGTAATTTTACTTATTTTATATTTATTCTATATTTTATCTCACTCTTACATTATTTTTACAGTGCATGCTTCACAGAATGATGAGTGGTGCAATTAATTAAGTTTTTATGTTTTATTGCTTGGACTTTGACTTCATTTGAGTTTTTATGTGTTGTAATAATATTATGTACCTCGTACTGCAATCTTATCTATCGTTTCCGCTATATAAATGTATTATGTTTTATTCGTTCACGACTAGTATGCATGATAATATTACGCATTTATCAATTTTTACGTGACCTCAGAATTTAAATTACGAATTTCAAAATGATTTTTTAAACGTGAAAAATTTATTACAAAAATTTGGGTTAATTAATTGGAATTTGTAATTTGGGTTTTGGGTGTCACACGGGCCATAGGCCCCCGACGAACAACTTGACCCATTTCCATCCCTACCTCCCAGGATACAGCAGCCTTATATTAGAATGATAGGAAACAAAACTTGCAAAAGGTAAAGATTTTTTTTTCTCAGTAAACCCAAAACAGGAAACACTTTTTATAAAAAAAGAAATAAATATAGTGAAAATAAATTGGTTGCTTAAATCCCGTTAATAATAAAGACGTTACAGAATAAAATATTTAAACGGGAATTAATTGACATATTTAATTATGATAACCGCATCAGATATTATTTTTCTTTTATAGCAAATTGTAACCTCCCAAAATAGATGCTCTAATAAGTGACTTTCATAGGTCAGATTCAAAAAGAGTTAAAAATCAAACAATTTGAGGATAAAAAACTTTTGAAATATAACCAAGATGAAAGGTATAATTTCTAACCATTTACACACTTATTTGATAAAACATATCGGGCCCGTTTGTTTAAACTTATTAAAAAAGTGATTATAAAAAAGTCATTATTTTATAATTACTTTTTTAATAAGCAGATCAGAGTTACTTCTTAAAATAAGCTAAAATCAGCTTAATTTTAACTTTTGTTTATTTTTAAAACTTTAAACAAACACGTTAAAATTTAAAATAAGTACTTTTTTAATTAAAAAAACACTTATCTCTTAAAATAAGTTTAAACAAACGAGTCCAAAAGAGTGGGAATCACTTTTTCAAATAACTCATTCTCCAACTCATTTCTTCTTTTTTTTTTTTGATGAGCCAACTCATTTCTTCTGTCTATTGTTTCATGTAGACTAACGTTCCCTTCTGTTTTACAATACATTGCCAAGCAAAATCGCCATTAACATAATTCTGAATGCTTGAAATTTTTCCTACAGAAAATTTTGCCATTATCAAAACATAAACACAAGAGAATTTAGACTGATCTGTATAAAAAATACATAGTTACAGTATAAAAAAATACGTAAAATTTAAATCCCACTAGTTAAACACGCATATCAATGGACAAAGAATTGTCATAATTTGATCAATTAATTTGAGTGTAATTCTTAAGTACATAATTATATTAAAATTTGGTAAAAAAGGTTTATAATCCATAATTAACTTATGCAGTAGCATGAAAATGTTGTATTAAATAAAAAATACAAAAGATAATTTATTTTGAAGAAATATGATTCAAACTTATAAGACACGATTTGAAAACATATTTTTTTGCTTCATTTTACCGTAAGAAATATGAAGAGGTAAAAAAAAGAGAAAGAAATATGTATATATATTTTTTAATTTTTAATAAGAAGAAGGGTTTGAAAATTGGGACTGAGGGCATCAAAGGGCTTTTCCTCGTCCCTGCAACTTTTATTTGGAATTAAATGGCCATAAGGCCCTTCCATTTCAACTTGTCGCGCGATAGATTGTTCTTTCTTCTCTTTCGCACTCCCAATCCCCAATCCCAATCCCATTCATTTCCCTCTCCTTTTACCTCTCCCAAATTCTCCTTCCGTCACTTCGCCGCCGCCGCCGCCACCACCACCCCTCTCCCTCACCCTCCGCCCTTTTCCCCCACCATGGCCCAGAAGATTGGAAAATCCACGCGCCGCCCCGGCGCCTCCTCCAAGGCCAGGGTTTACGCCGATGTTAACGTTGTTCGCCCCAAGGAATATTGGGACTACGAGACCCTAAACGTTCAGTGGGGGTAACAGATTCTCCTCTTTTTTATTATCTTTTTTCTCTTAAATTTTTTTAAATACCTGTTGCTTTTCTTATATATTTTTGAGATATTATTTATATTTTTCGAACACGTGTCTTCCTTTTCCAGGTGAAAGGAAATTTAGGGTATTATTGTTGTTGTTGTTGTGACCATTTTCAGGGAGCAAGATGATTATGAGGTGGTGAGGAAGGTGGGAAGAGGGAAATACAGTGAGGTTTTCGAAGGTGTTCACTGCACAGATGGTGAAAAATGTGTTATCAAGATCCTGAAGCCCGTGAAGAAGAAGAAGGTGAGTTGTATGTGGGTGCTTTTTTTTTTTTGACGTTTTCCTCATTGTGAAGCTGTGCTTTTCGTTCTCATTTGTTAATTATGCATGTATGTGTTGTTATGTACGTGATGTGGTCATTGTAGACAGGAAGTGTTTGTTTTTGGTTTGCGGATTATGCTAGGATAAGGCATGGATTGTCCATGTAGGGTAATTTCGGGAACATTGGAACGAGGTAGAGATGGTTAGTGATGTGTTATTGGGATATCATACAATCAAGAGTGGTGTACATATATTTTGGTTGCAGTTGGAACAATTTACTTGTGAATATCCATATTTGTAGTTGTTGTGTGTTTGGGCCCCATGTTATTTTATTTTTGGGGTTCTGGAATTGATTGTTGTGTATGTAACGTGTAATCAATTGTAAAAGGATGTGCATGTGCATAATTGCATTTTAGACAGTTAGACTGAATTACAGAAACATTAGACAGTTTGACTGAATTACAAAAACACCAGTTCATTCCCATCCCATGGAAAAGTGACTACCAAAATTTAAAGGTCCATCTGCTTATCTTATATTTCTTGACGAATGTAAACTCCATTATACTATTTGCTATGTTATAATTAAAATAATTTTTTCTTCCCTCTCTTCATTTCCTCTCTGTTCTGACCTACCCATAAGTCTATTGGTTCTGTCTTTGTTAAATTTCTGTATTCTATTGCTGAGTTAAGCTCTTCACAGTCACAAGTTCTCATTGTTCTATTTTTTCTTTTTGTATTAATTCCATCATCTTCCTACCCCTTTTATGGTAGTTGTGTTTATAGTTCAACTTTAAACTATGAGTTTTGTTCATTCATTTTGCATATGTCTATAATTTTGGATTTTGGATAATTATTTGTTTTTGAGCATTTATATTATTTAGTATAAATTATTTTCCGTGTATCTTTGAATTTTGGCATATTGGCCATCCTGCTATTCACTGCCTTGCTATTGTGTTTTTGATGTTTATTGCTGTATTCCCTTATCTGGGATTGACAAGTATAATTTTATAAAAAGGGAGGGGATCAACTTACTCCAATGGTAACTCTTGCTAAAGTTACTCCTCTTAATAACTTCTTGTTGACATTGAATTTCACCAATCTAAGCGTAAAAAATTCACAGTTTTTATTAGGTAGATGAAGTCTACAAAGTTTCGTAAAATTTAAGTTATTCAATACTTCATCATATAACTTCAACTTAATGTATAATATACAATTTTAAATTTATGTAAATTTTGATAATAAGATAACATACCTATAAATGTTCAAAATTTCTAAATGTGTGATGATGGTTATACTAATATCATATTATTTAACGGCTGAATAAGGAGAGTAACTTTGCTAGTGTTACTCTTAAAGTAAGTTGATCCTTGCTCCTGGAAAATAGAAATCACCTAAAATGTCATGAACTTGAAAGGAAAATGTAACATAATGAAAGTCAAATGTAGAGGCATATCATCATAATGTTGTAGCCCTGCAACACATGGTCACTAGTCAATATATGCTATCAAGTAAATAACAAATTGTCTTGAAAAGATCTATTCCTCCTCCTCTTCCTCCTCAATGGAGTCATTATTCTCTCGCTCATCTAGCAAGGCATATCCCTCTTTTCCTTTTGATTCTTCATCTTTGTCCTCAAATTTCATTTCTTATCTTCAGATAATAGGCAACCTTAATAAGGAGAATAACAAGGACAATGAAGAATCATGGAGAATAGGAAGGAGATGACACAAATCACTTAAGAGGTTACCCGATAATCCGAGATAGAGGAATCATAGAGGATTCATTGATGTAACTATTCACTCATTTGTCCTCGGATATGAATAGAAGAGGAATCATAGGGTTTAAAAGGAACGAGTGAAGGCGATGATCTTTAACCACAAGTTCAATGTTTCCACAACAGATAATTCTTGCTGGAAAGTTTCTTGATGATTGCATGCGGGAATGTGACTGGAGATTGTGAATTCGTGTTTGCAGAGCTGAATAAAGGATATTGATTGAGAGGACAAGGACCACGCTGCTGCCAGGCGGAGGCGGTGGTGGAGGAGCAGCTATAAGAGATCATCACCTAGATCTGAATTGGAGCTTGTGATATCATAATGGTTTGAGAGAGATTGTGTAGAGAGAAGTTAGAGAAAATCTATCTGAATCAGATATTGATTATGTAAAAGTGAGTGTACAAGAGAGAGAGAGAGAGAGAGAGAGAGAGAGAGAGAGAGAGAGAGAGAGAGAGAGAGAGAGAGAGAGAGAGAGAGCTGCCACTATAACAGAATGCATGATAAGAGAAAAACTAAACTAGTTATAACTTATACTACTATAAGCTGTACTGTTATAGTTATGTTGTAATTAGCTCTCATGAAAGACTCTCAATGGAGTTTGTTATGATATCAACAAAGTCTATAAATACCTACGTACTTCTGCATCAATTGATGATGAATTTAGAATTTCTTCTTTCAAATTTTCCCTCTATCAATCCTAAAAGTTGTCTATTTCAGTCATCCTTGTCAATGCCCCACTAATGTTTAGTATAACAGAATGCATCATAAGAGAAAAACTAAACTAGTAATACTACTATAAGCTGTACTGTTATAGTTATGTTATGATTAGTTTCTCTCATAACAAACTCTATCAACAAAGTCTATAAATACCCAACCCATTTACTTCAGCATCAATTAATCATGAATTTAGAATTTCTTCTTTCAAATTTCCCCTCTATCAACTCTAAAAGTTGTCTATTTCGGTCATCCTTGTCAATGCTCCACTAATGTTCTCTCAACAAATCACCGATAAGCGTGATGATAAAAACTATTTGTTGTGGAAGTAGCAAGTTGAACCAGTCCTAAAAGGGCATCATATTCACCACTATGCTCTAAATCCCTCATTTCTCCAAAATTTGTGACAGAGGCTGATCGAGATTAAGGTTGCATCAACGAAGCTTACACAACTTGTGAACAACAGGATCAGCTCCTCCTCTCGTGGCTGCAATCATTTCTGTTGACCAGTTTTCTATTGTGAGTTATTCTTGGGTTCATTCCTTGGAACTTTGGGACAAGATCTACCTACATTTCCATGTGTAAACCTGACCAAAGGCTCTTCGGATCTGAACTCTGCAACACAAAGAAAGGCTCGTGAATGATCTTAGAGTGTCTCCTTCGAATCAAGGCACTAGTTGATTCTTTGCTGTCTATCAGTGTTGTTAAAAATCGGCCATGGCGCCGCCATGGCGCTATGGCGTGGCGGAAATTGCACGGGCCGATACAAAACCTTCATGGTGTGGCGGTTTTCATGGCGGCGCCGCCATGGGCAAGGCGCAATATCGGTTGCTGGCGGGCCATGGCGGAAACGGGAGGAAATAAACAAAAAAAAAAGGTTTTTGGGCCTTCGACCCGGGAGCCCAAACCTTTCGGGTTTCCCATTTCTCCCTGAAAATGAAGAAGAAAACCCTAAAACAGAGCAGCCACTTCCGTTTCCCAGTTCTCCCTCCATTTCCGATTCGTTCTGGCAGTTTCCAAGGCATTTTAGCACCCTCCGGCGCTTGGGTTTTCTTCTCCGGCAAGATTTCCTCCTCTCCGGCGCTCGGGTCTTCTTCTCCGGCGCGATTCACCCTGTCCGGCGCTCGAGTCTTCTTCTCCGGCGCGATTTCACCCTTTCTGGCGCTCGGGTCTTCTTCTCCGGCGTACTGGTTTGTCTTCTCCGGTGTGCTGGTTTCTCCTCTGTTTTTTCTTCAGGTTGGTTAGTTTTTTTTCTCTGTTCTTCTCTCTGTAGTCTTCTCTCTCTGTTCTTCATTTCTTCTCTCTCTGCTGCTGTCCTTAGTGCAGCTGTTCTATTCTATTGATTTTTATATTTCTTCTCTCTCTGCTGCTGTCCTCAGTGCACCTGTTCTATTCTATTGATTTTTATATTTCTTCTCTCTCTGCTGCTGTCCTCAGTGCACCTGTTCTATTCTATTCTATTGATTTTTATATTTGTTTGGTGCCTCTGTTTCTGCTGCTGTCCTGTCTCTCTGTTTTTTTAGAACAAAAATAGTTATTAGCATAATTTCAGTTTTAAGTTTAATATTACATTAATTTTTTTTGGTTCTCTCCTTGAAAATTTTTTATTTCAGTTCAGTTGTCCTCTCTCTCTGTTTTGCTACTGTTCTCCTTGATAATTTCAGTTGTTGACATTTTTTCTTGACAATTTTCTTAGTTTTAGTTCTTTCAAAATTTCAATTTTAAATTTTGATTATTTCTTTGTTTTTTGACCATCATTATTCTGTTTTGAACCTTCATTAATTAGTTATGTCATGTTTTACATTGTCATGGTATAATTTTTATTGAGTTATTATGTTAGTTTTGCTTAGTTTTTCATTATGCAGTGTTTTTTAATGTATATTTCTGCATATAATAGAGTTTTTATCATGACCGCCATGGCATCCGCCATAACCCGCCATGGCATCCGCCATAACTTTTATGGCATTTTTTTGGCTCGCCGCCATAACCCGCCATCCGCCATTCATAACACTGCTGTCTATTGGTGTGACAGTGAATTTCATTGATCACCTTGATGCAGTTCTTGCTGAACTCCGAGGAGAATGATGCTTTGATGGCGGTAATGAACAACAAGAGTTTGAGGCTCTCTTACTAGCTCAAAAGGCTAGAATTGAGAAAAATAAGGCATCACGGAGGAAGTCACTGTCCTTGAATCTGGCTCAAGGTTTGACTCCCTTGAACAATTAAAGCTAACCCTTTTGGTGGCACGCCAAGTGTGACTTGAACCCATAATCACCTTATTATAAGTCTATTGTAACTCATAATGAGTTAGTTATGCTGATGTGGCATTCCCCATCCCTATATATATAGGATCAATATCATTGTAAGTTTGTAGTCTCTATTAATCAATATAATAGAATTCAGTTCTACATCTCTCTCTCTGGGCTGGCATTTGGTTTCTATTTCCATTTTGTTTTCAATTTTAATTGCAAAATTGTCATCTGTTTACTATTTTGAAAATTTGGTACATTCAGTTCTACATCTCTCCCTCTCTCGGCTGGCATTTGGTTTCTGTTTCCATTTTGTTTTCAATTTTAATTACAAAATTACCATCCTGTTTTCTTTTTTCAAAATTTGGTATAAGAAATACTGAAAACCACTTTTTTTTGTTTCCTGTTTTTATTTCTCGTTTTCATTTTTTCCTGTACAAATTTTTGAAAATAGTAAACAGGATGACAATTTTGTAATCAAAATTGAAAACAAAAACTAAATAAGCCCTAACTTTCTTTCTCTCACCCCTTATTTGTTAGTTTCGGATTCCAATAGTTTGCTGGAAATGATGGTCATGGAGTTTGTTCAGTTTTCTCCTGACTCTAGGGTTTGGTAGTGGTTGCACACTCTAGGGATTTCTTATATCTCAACTAAAATGAATGCTGCTTTCATTATTCTTCTAGAAAAATGTAAGCCGCTATTTCTGCCTCGGACATTCATGTTTGATGGTGGTTTACTCAAATTCCAGAATGTCATATAGCAGTATTTTGATGATAATGTGACAGCCCACAATGTTGTTTTCTAATCTGTGTTTGACCTCAGTTTGTGGGATAACTCTTGGTTGCTGTTGTCATGTGAATACTAGAAGTGCGTGTGGTTTCACACTCTAGGGTTCTCTTATATCCCTTCTATAAAATTGATACTGGTTTTATTATTTTTTAGAAAAATCTAAGCCACTATTTCTACCTTGGACATCCATGTTTGATGGTGGTTTACTCAAATTCCACAATGCCATGTCACTGTTTTGACGATAATGTGATAGCCCACAATGTTGTTCTGTAATCCATGTGTTTGATCACAGTTTGTGGGATAACTCTTGGTTACTGTTGTCACTTGAACACTAGAAGCGGTGTGCATCTTCATACCATGCCACTATTACATTTCAATGTGGTAAAAATTGTTATTTGGAAATGAATGCTGTGGTGGGATTTGAAATATCTTTTTGTTGAAGAGTAGTTTCTGTGTATTCTTGGACATTAATGGTGTGTTAGGGGCCATAGTGCTAGAGAGTAGTTCTAGTTCCTTCATTTGGTTACTTGGAATAAGGACACTAGTAGCAGAGGGTTGTCTAGCCATTTATTTCTTTTAAACTATAATTTTCTTCCATTCCCTGGTTATATATATAATTTTGACAATGCTTCTGATTCTCAATGCAGATCAAGAGGGAAATCAAAATATTACAGAATCTTTGTGGAGGGCCAAATATTGTAAAGTTGCTTGACATTGTTAGAGACCAGCAGTCGAAGACCCCAAGTCTTATATTTGAATATGTCAATAACACTGATTTTAAAGTGCTTTATCCTACATTGTCAGACTATGATATTCGATATTACATTTATGAACTTCTTAAGGCAAGTCATGTGCTCTCCATTGTTTTATAATGAACAACATGAACTTGCAACCACTATCATCTTTTTTTGGACTTTACTTTTAATCTGTACATCTTATTTGGACACAAGATATACTTAATATAACAAGGTCAAATGTTATGTTTTCTGTGATTTTCTTGTTGATGTAGAGTTGAAAGTAATAAAGATTATTTTGAGCTATTTCATGACACATTTTCATGTTGGTTGGTACTCTGGGACGTGTTGTTTGAGGAAGGTTTTGTATTATTGTAGCATATTAGGGACATATGGAATTTAATTGCTCCTTATGTTCTCATGCTTTCTCTTGAAATCATGTGCGAGTTTAATAATGCATCGCATGCTGCCATCCTCAGCCACTTGTCTTGTGAGATATTGTGGTTTGCTTTCTATTGTTAATGTCTTATTATGGTTTTTAACTTAGCTTTTTTCTTTCTTTCTTTGGGTTCATTGTATTGTATTGTTGATCCTTTATGTCATTCAATATAGACAATCTTCAAACTTCAAAGTGGAAACCACACTAAATTCTTTATGTCAGTTGTTTCACTGAAGAACTAAACTAAAAAATTTAGTACCTTGCCTGCAAAAGGTATTGTATCCGCATCTATATGCCTGTGTCCTGTGGGTTTCCTTATTGGTATATTAGTTATACATGCCCGTATATCCTGTTTGGTGTATATATTATCACTACTTTGCTGATTTGTTCAGATTGTGGTCTAATAATTTGCATTTGATTATTTTACCAATTCAACATTTCCAATTGTTTGTGGCTATCAATCTGGAGTTGCTAAGTTATTTGGAACTGCTGCCAGGCACTAGATTATTGCCATTCACAAGGAATCATGCATCGAGATGTAAAGCCCCATAATGTTATGATAGACCATGAACAGCGCAAGCTTCGCCTTATAGATTGGGGGCTTGCTGAGTTCTATCATCCAGGGAAAGAATATAATGTTCGTGTGGCTTCAAGGTGTGTTTGCTAAGCCTGCTAGGGATGTATAACTGTCTCAAGGAGACTGCTTGGGCTTCTTTTTTTCTTGCTTTTCTAGATGATTTATAAAATGATATAATAATAACTAGAAATCTTTTCATACCTTTTGTGCTTTCTGGTTTTCTTTTTCTTTTGGTTATTGTAGATACTTTCTCCATCAGCCATTAGGCTTGGTTTTTCATATACTTATTGAACTAAACCTTTGAGTTCAAAATTTTAGAAGATTATGATAATTTTCTCTTTGTTTACCATTTGGTAAGGGGAGAAGTTTTATAGCCAAGAAAGGGTTTTCGGGACCTGGAGATTTAGGGTCCAACATCAATGCTTTTAGTTTGTAAAATTTTAATGGCAGTTCTCTTTGTAGAATTTTTTAAGCCCTTAGGATATAAAGTGCAAATATTGTTTACTTCCGATGGGATATCATCAGCTTGTTTATGTTTTGGTGAAAAATTTGAGGTTACTTTACAGAATTTTCATTTGTTATCAAGCACAAACACTTTCTGATCTCCTTTATGCATGCTTTACTTTTGCAGATATTTCAAAGGTCCTGAGCTTCTTGTTGATCTTCAAGACTATGATTACTCTCTAGATTTATGGAGTCTTGGTTGTATGTTTGCTGGGATGGTAAGTGATGCATTATTGATTGGTTGATCAATTTCTCCTTTTGAAGTCATTGTACAGGTTTAAATCTCCTGTCCTGCATACCCAAGCCTAAGGTTTGTCTTTTTACTTTTAACAGATATTCCGTAAGGAGCCATTCTTTTATGGACATGATAACTATGATCAACTGGTCAAAATAGCTAAGGTAAGTGAAGCCAGGGAAGCAAACTTCATGGGGTTTATACTAGATTGTTAGTTCGTGTTTTTGGATGTTAATTCATTTCTGCGTTATGTTGCTAGTGTGCATTTTTCTTGTGTCTTTGTGGTTTACACACACCATACTATATATATATACACACACATATATATATATATATATACATATACATACATATATATATATATATATATATATATATATATATATATATATATAGTATCCACTAAGTAGTCTAGATGTAATGTAAACTATGATTAGGATCATCAATCCATGATCTTTCGTAAGTATCGACAAAGTTTATTACACATGTTACTATTGATTATGTGAATCTATTTTTCTGTGTGCCAAAATCACTCAAGCATTTCACCAAAATAATCCAAAATACATGTACCTAATCTCAACCTGGTGTTAGCAGGTTAATTCCTGCTCTACTGCACAGGTTGTCCTGCCTCTGGATAGGCTCCAGTCACTGTACCAAGTACATTTGTTTCCTGTACTCAGCCTCTTTGTCACGTCATCAAGAAAATCTTAGCCAGATTGGAAAGGTCAACGTTTGCAGTCACATGTTATTTTTATTTTCTGCCTCCAGCTGGTGAGAGAAAACCACATGCTACCTTCTTGTTGATGTACTCTAACCATTCAATCACCATTCTGCTCATCAGCTCATCCTTTGTCCATTCCAAAGTCTCACCACATTTTCCCTTGCTTGGAGCGGCAGCTCTGCTAACCCTAGACTGTTAAGTGTTTAAAGTATTTTTGGTGTGGGACTTCCCTATGTGCTATGCTGTCCTTGTATTCGGTTCTCATGCTCCCGTGGCGGTTGACAAAAATCAGAAAAATCCCCTCTTGCTTTTAGGCAGAACCCCATTAATCATCTCTCTGAAACTTAATGACAAGAGTTGCCTTTCTTGGTGTTGTACAGTTGAGGTTTGTTTCATTGGCAAAAATTACCTCACTTGACCAAAAAGCTGAAGATGCTGATGCTTATATAATGAAAGAATGGTAGAAAATTAACTATCAAATATCAATTGGCACCCATTCTTTCGCAATCCCGTTGAACATTCTGTCTTGGTCCATTACTATTCCTACAAGTCCTGCAATGAGAAACAGAAAAAGGCTAAAAGTGTCCATGCAAATGACATTTAGCACCTGTATGACTTTATCCAACTTAGCGACCCCTCAAAATGTAGGATCAGTGTTGTCAATGGCGGATGGCTGTGAGCCAAAAAGGTTTTGATTCATACTCTATGTTCTGATAAATATTTTTCATCTGAAAAGAAGAAACGGAGTCCAAGTGCCATAAAGGTTGGCAGAAGCCATGACAGTCATAATAAAGATATGTATATACATAAAAGACCCTTAAAAACATGCAGATTCTATTAAGTAGGCAAAAAAATCACAAAATATGTCAAATAACATTGAATTGAACATATTCTGAACCCATAATTCATAAAGTTCAAATTTCAAATGAAATCTCATGGGTCTCCTAACATGACTCGTAACTCACTTGCCATTGTTAGAGAAAATGGAAGAAAGATACTGCCCAAACAAAAAGAAAAAGAAAGGCTATCAAGGCTTTGAGAAGGAAGAATAAGAAACTTGAGTTGAAAAAAACAGTAACAAGGTTGCTGGAAACTGAAGATAAAACAAAATAGGAGAGAAGACTGAGACTAGGGAGGAAGAGTTGGTGAAACAGAAATGAAGAGTTGGCGAGGTGGAGTGCTTTGTTGAATGTGTTAGTTTAGGGTTATGTTAGTTTTTAGACTAGAGTAGGACTCATGGTAAAGAGAAAAACCTTGTCATTGGAAGTTTGTCGGCTTCCAGAACTGGCTGGCAGAGATGTGCGTGGGAGAAAGGGAGGCAGCACAAACATGAGAGAAGGAAGTCCTGTAGAGACGCCTGATGGGGGAGGTGGTCTGCTTGGTTGAATGTGTTTGTTTAGGGTTATTTTAAGTTAGAGGACCCATGGTAACTGGGTTGGGAAATGGGTAAAGCTGGCCTTACAATTTTTTTGAGAATTTTTTGCCAGTTTCCTCCATGGCTTCCTGTAGCCCGCCATGATGCCATGCTGTAATGGCTGCCACACCAGGAGTATTACATACCATCCCGATAAATTTCTGCGATGCCAGTCCGCCGCCGCAGCATTTCTAGGATAATGATTTTAGGATATTACAAGTGGTTCCCTTGTGGTTTGGATTTATTACTAGAAACCCCAAACTACAAGGGATATTACAACTTGCCCAAAAGCTTAATAAATATTACAGCCCACCCCCATTAAAGTAAATGGCCCGGGTTATGATGGTTAACCAGTCATTTGTGGGACCCAACAAAGCTTACCATTGGTTTACTTCATTCTGCTCAGCCAATCAGTGGGTGATTCACCTATGGGCACACACACGAAAGACCGTCGAACTTCGTCTTCTCCTTGCCCCTCTGAAACCAGCATTGAAGTGTGGTTCGTTTCCATCATTACAAATGCAGTTGTGGCTCCAGTGACTGCGAGTTCAGGTACTGCTGTTCCTAATGACCAACCCAGCAGCAGTATGGTACCTAGCCAAGGGAGAACTCCAAAAAGAACTAGGAACATGGATTGCATAAGGAGCAAGAGACTGAAGTAGGCTAAACCAGACTAGGCACAGTCGCTGCATCAAAGTTCTCTTAATGCATTTGATTTCATGTATTGGATAGCATCAATCAAATGAGGAGTTTATTTTGTTATTAAATTTCAGGAGGAATTTCTGTTTTTCTCTTTATTTACCAACTGCAATATTAGCATAGTTATTGAAAAGTATTTCACTGTGGCTAATCAATATTTTTATGTGTGGTTCTCTGATGGTTTGTTGTTACGGGTTTTTGGCTCTCTGTAAAACAAGTTAAGTCTATTTTTTGTGAAGTATTACTTAGATAACAATAAATCAATTGATATGATGACTTATATGGTATATATATGTGTCAAATTAGAAATTGAGGTTTCGGTTGTCATAGTATGTATATGCCAATTGCTAAATTGGTCTTTGTAACTTATGGTTAGTGTTCAAATGTGTCATGGTGTTGGGAGGCATAGGTAGGTCTTGTTGTATGTGCTTTGCTTTGTAATCACAGTTTTGGAGTATTAATTATACTCCCTTATTTTATATATGTATATGATAATAAAAACACTTTCCCTTATTTTACATATGCCCATGTCAAGCAACAATGTTAGCTTGTGTGTATTAGTCACTCTGAGACATTTCATCAACCAGATTATAGGTAACAATTACTAGCAATTGCAAAATCAAATAGATTCATCATTTTGATTACAACACACGGATTTTACATAATTAGAGTCCATGTTACTGTTAATTAGTTATCAGTTTGTGTTATTTGATTATCATATTATGTTGTTTATTTATTTATGAGGTATATCATATACCATTTTTATGACAGATTTTAGTGCATAATGATTTTGGAAAATTAGAGTCCATACTTGTGTTATTAAACTTGGACCGGTGATTGAGTCAGTCAAGGTACCGAGTTAATGGGTCACTGGTTGGACTGGTGGGCCATCGGTTGAATTGGTTTAAATCAGTGTATATCATATTTTAATATAAAACTATTAAAATGTGCAGGCTGAGCACCAGAAATTGTGGTATCTTAGTGGTAAGGAGTTGTATTATACTCACTCAGCACTCACGGTTTCGATCCTCATTGTCATCTTTTTAATAATTTTATAACGTAAAAGCTTTGTAGTATGACATTGTAAAACAAACTAAAGCTTCACTCAAGCAAATCAGGTGGCATCTCTTCATCAATATCTGTAAAAAATGAATATTTGGTGGGAATATTAACTTCTCCACCTGAACCCAGTACACAACATCAAGTTCTCCCATCACACAACACCTTGTAGAAAGTACAGAGGTAGCACCAGCAAGTTTGGTGACTTCATTGAATTGATTCCTTCTCTCTCTCTCTCTCTCTCTCTCTCTCTCTCTCTCTCTTTCTCTCTCTTTCTCTCTGTCTCCAATTCAACCTCCTTTAAACCCTTGTCTCTCTTCCTCCACCACTGAAATTCTATGCACCTCAACATAATTGTGTATTCTGATTCAGATTAAGTGGTTTTCTTTGGTAATTCAATGCGTACTTTAATAATTACTGAATAGGATGATATGATGAGGGATAAGGTGGTACTACTACTACATGCTTTGTTGTGATTGAGTTTGGAGCCGCAGCCACTGCTTCTCCAATGGTAGTGAAGTTGCCAGGGCCATCTTTGGTCACAACAAGATCGAACTTTGTCTCATTCACAGCAGCTTGAAGCAGCTTTTGATCTCAACTGGCCCTGTAGGAGTAAAGCTAGAAGAGCAGGTGTCCCTTTATGGAGTTAAGATTTGTTGTATTCATAATGAACCACAAGGAATGTGTCCTAATAACTATGGTTTTTGGGTAGATGAGTTTGAGAACCTGAAACAGAAGTTAGTTGAAGGGTGTGTCCTGAATGTGATTAGATTTTACAAGGCAAAGGTATGGCTGGATTTGCAAGTCATGGTGTTTATTATGAGTCCCACTCCGCTCTCCTTGTAGCATGAGGGGGAAGAGAACATTTATAAAAGCTGTTCTCTCTTGAGGGTTTAATTAATTGGGCCATTCAGGTTTTAACTTGGAAGCCCAGTTAGTACAACTAAAAATTTTAGCCAATGAGTTGGGTCATTCAATTTTCTTTTTAACTTGGCTGAGTTAACTGGTTAACCGAGTCACTGGTTTTCTATGAAACCCACTGAGTCAAACGGGTTCATACCGGTTTGATTGCATGTCCGATTTATGTGGAAACCCGACTTGGTATAATTGCCAATTTTCGGTTCAATTGACCGGTCCGGTTTGAGTTTAATAACACTAGTCCATGGTACTGTTGCTATCAGCAAGTCTCGGGCAGCAGCTTGGATTGAATAATTCATTGAGGCATTTACCCAAGCACTTGGCATTTACTTCAGTATGTTTTTTTAATTTATTTTAAAGAATACTCCTTGGTTTACTTCTCTCAATCTTTGTGTGCTAGATTGTTGATTATTGACTTGAGGTTCAGGTCAGATTGTCAGGAATCTGTCCCTAGTCTCAAACCCATCTTCTGCTATAATTCCACACTGTGCCACCCTTGCAAATGGCTCTAATTGATCAAATCGTTTTTGGCCCTCTTATTTAGTTAGGTTTCTAGTAATAAACTGACCCTTGGTAGTCAATTGTGCCTCTATAGCATGCGATAGCAGACTTGCAGCATGGAGAAGCACCTAATTGTGCCATGTCAACATGTGGTGGGGCAGTTCACTGTAGTGCAAGTTGCAGCTACAGTGTGCTCAACCATGGCTGTTATGTAGATGCTGTGGGGGAAAATACAGGAATGCTCATTTACAATTGCCTTTCCCCTCTTTTTTAAGACCACTTTCATGATTTTGTTTACCCCTCCAAAAAGGTGCATGGCCCTGTTTAGATTTGCTGCAATGCTGATATGAAGTTGAAGTAATTTTTTTCTTTACTTCAGTCTCTCCCTCTCTGTCACTGTTAAAACTTTTTCCTTATCTCTGTGGTCGACAGCCTCTCAGGCGTCACCATCTCCTTCCCCTTTCTGGTGAGTTTGCTACAAGCTGGTGAAACTACATATTTGGATGATCTCTCTTCACAAACCAAGTACACTAGTATTCAAGATCACCAATCCATTATTTTGATTTTTTTTCACTTGTAGCATTTATTCATTGATGTACATAAATCCATGTTGCTCATTGTGAAAGTTATTCAAGCATTTCATTGAACTTCTCTCTAAAATACTATCCCTAATCTCAACTGTGTGGTCGTGATAGAATTCACTTTCTATTTAACGAGATATATGATGTCATTGGCTTTTTGAATACTTTTTCTTCTCTTTCTAACTTGGTGCTTTATTTTTCTTCTACTGTTCTTGCAGAAGACTCTGCATTATGTTTTACTTGTTTAATAATTAGTATCAATGCCTATGAATGTAATCTGAATTCTGAAGTAGATTTGGAAAGCAGAATACATTTGCTTATTTCATAACTATAGTATGGTGTAGAAGCAACTTATGGAGAAGGAGAATTTTAGATTGATGATGATTTTTTCCCTCCTGCAATAGGTACTTGGGACAGATGAATTAGGTGCATATTTGAATAAATATCGAATAGAGTTGGACCCACATCTTGCAGCACTTATTGGCAGGTTTATTTCTGTGATTTCTTATATATATTACATATAAGATAAGATGCTCTTGTTTAATAAAACTATATTGTTTTAACTAAGAAAACACTCTGAATATTGACAGGCATAGCCGTAAACCATGGGCAAAGTTCATTACTGTAGAAAATCATCACTTGGCTGTTCCTGAGGTAGTATGCATTGTAATCATGTATTTAAATTTACTTGCATTATCATTGTTTTTCATTCTAAATTGATACTATTTTTTAAAAGGCTGTTGACTTTGTGGACAAGTTACTTCGGTATGATCACCAAGAACGCCCCACTGCAAAAGAAGCCATGGTAAGAGCCCACTCTGTAATTTTATACTGCTGCTATATGTTTTATGAGACTTTTAAGATATATTGATCTGCTTGGTCTTTCATTTGGGGCTTTGGGCTTCTGATGTGATTAGGCTTTAGCTAATGGTTCATCTGATTTCTATCAATACTGCCTTTGGATTTTATTCTATTTTATTTTTCAATCAGAAATAAAACTTAGTGAAATCCCTGTTCAGTAGAACATTACACTGCACTTCGATGCTTCTAACCAATCTTGGTAGTTGGTTGGTATTTCTTCTATTGGTGTTCTAGGTGATTGTGGTTAGGACCTGGATGTTGTTAGCCTTTTTAACCATTTGGTTTTGTTATATCAGTTAATAAGGAATATAAAGTGAGAAGTATTGAATGGAAAATTAAGCTTTTGATATATTGGGACACTTGTTAACTCTTGGTATAAATCCATACTTATTTGTTTTTGCTCAACAAGTATATTAGTTGTGTTTTGCTTAAATAACATGGTAAACTGCCTTTGCCCTTCCTACCACTCAAGTGTTGGGTAGAAAATTTTATTTTCTAGAATGTTTTATAAACAAATGTTCATTGCTACGCAGGGCCATCCATACTTCAATCCAGTTCGAAATGCAGAAAGTAGTAGAACTCGTACACATTGAGTTTGATATGGGTGCTCTTTCTTGGTTGGGGGCTTTCCTCTAGATGTCTAAACTGTTATTTCTGGTGGAATTTGCTTTTATGAGATTCTGCCCCTGCTCTGTTGTAAAACTCAGTTTCATAGCTTTTTACTCTTGTTTCTGGTGTTATTTTGGTGGAAAATTTAGGTCCCTTGACAAATTTATTTGATTGTGTGCTCCAAATTTGGAAATGGAATCTTGATTCAATTTCAGTAAAATTATGCTCATGTGTTTTTAAATATTATCATATACTTAAGCATAGCTGTTAAATTATTCTTCCCAATTTTTTTCAAGGGTTAGTACAGCATAATTAATTAGTATTACCTTTTCCATCACCCCATTTAACATGTTAAAACGTGCAGATGTATGGGGATGAAGCTGGTAGTATAGAATTTCAACCCTGCCCATTCTTTGTTAGAATGGTTATAGGGTGATTAGATTAATCGTTCTTTTTCCAATTTATTCTTGTTAAATACCATTATAACGTGCCCTATGGTACTGCTGTATTATTACGATTTTCAATTCATGCCCTGTATTCTAATGTAAGGGAAAGTGTTGGCACTCCCAAACTTTTATAGTCAATCGCTTGTATCATATGTCAATTGCTTGCATTCCACTAAAAAACGTCAGTGTTGGACCAAACAAAAACAAAAACTAAAAAACATCAGTGTATTTGGACTTTTTTTTATATGAAAGTGTAGTTGAGCTCTATTTTGGTGGTGTTTAACAAGCTGTATGGAAAGATAGTCTGGGTGGTTCATTTGGGTCTTGACCTATATTTTCCAAAACTGTTCATTTGGATTGTATGGTCTTTATCTTAGTCCGTGGGTTATAGGGTCCTCAGTAAACATAAGGCTACCAGTTTGGGTAGGGCAATGCACTTTAGCGACGTGCTGTATTTGATTAAATATCTAAACTACTGAATGCAATTGATTGATGAAAAGTGATTGTGCAATTGTGAACAATGACAGCAACCCATTATTCATCTTTATCTTGCAAATGCGAGTTGTTTTTTTATTTGTATTATTTATTATTTATAATTGTTGTGCAAAAGAAATGTGTATCTATCTTTTGCTCCTCAACGTTGGGTCGCTAGTTAGTAGTATGTATATCTTAAAATCTTTATTTGATCAACAACCGAAAGTATCCTGGAAAAGGGACCGATAAAAAAGGGTTATTAGTACTAGATTGTGTAACGTTACGTACGTAGGAAAGTTCAAGCTTCTTACGCAACCCAAATTATGGCTTTTTTCCATCTCAACCTCTAAAATATCTAATCTTTTCGAGAATGCAATACAACGATAGCCTTGATGTTAGTGTAGTTATTGTGGAGGTTAGAGGTTTCCTTATATTGTGGAAATCGCAGACCAACGTTTCCTTGCGGATTGAGGGCTCGTCTCGCTTGCTATTCCGTTATGCATAGGATTGAGCCGGAACTAGTTCTGTACTAGCAAAAGAAAAAATGTTCATTTCATTTTTCATATTTTTAGTTATACTGAAGCACATTTTTATCTGAGTAAGTGAATAGCATGTGACATAGACATAATGTATTGGGCCTGTGCTTGAACCCTTGTATAAAAATAGTATTATGCGGTTAATTTAGGTAGGGTAGTTACCTCCAATTCTTCATTATTATTGTTTCATTAAAGATACTCTTTCCCTTCATTTATACAAATTAAGAAAATTCATCAAAATTATTTAATAATATTAGATTTATAAAGATCTTTTGACTTCTTAAAATTATCCTTATTTAATAATATATATCCTATTATTTTTAGAAAAGTAAAAAGGTTATAAGAAAGTTAAGCAAGATATAATTGATGATGAAGGGCAGACTTGGATTTTTTTTAATACTTAGATTTAAAAAACTGACATAAAGGAACAATAAAAGTTTGGATGGGTAAAAGCAAATATAATGGAACTTTATCATTTATGCAGGGTTCATTTACTTATTTTTTGTTTTCTTCTTTTAAACATGATCATGTTATTTTAATTTTACTTTCTAACTAGAGAATCCCCATCCTAAAATTTTTAAGAATATGGAAGTTTTTTAATGGTCGTTTGGAATATGAAAGTTTCAAAAGTATGAATTTCATTATGGTATAGAGTACTCTTATCAAGATTGGACTGAAGTGGTCGATTTGACCGATTGAATCGTAAACCACTTAGGTGTTTAGTTTGGTCAATTTTTTTATATTAACTGGTTAAACCATATTTTGGCCTCATTATAATTTGTTTGAACTGATATCTTCATCGATTTAATTATTAGAACTATTTTGAAGACATTGTTACAATGACTACATTACAGGATGGGAATTTGATAATCAAGCTCATGAATAGAAATGAGAAACTGCAAGAAAAAAGTATTCACCATTTTAGTATTTTTTTGGGTAGCCACCCTTTTAGTATCATCATAATTAACAAATGAAAGTGAGCGGGCCATATTCTCCAACCCAACTTGATTTTGGTTAGTGAGCAAACCACTTTCTACTCATTCTTGCGTTCCCTTTCAGTGAGAATTGGAGGGATTTTCCTTTTCAAGTCTGGGGTTTATAAATAAATAAATATTTTTTTTAACATTTATCCTAAGACATACCTTAAGGAATTTGAAAGTGATTTTTTTTTTTTGTAAAAATGATATGGTGGATCTGCTTTGAAAATCATTAATAATAATTTTTTATTTTTAATTCTTTGCCTGTGACATTGGCCAACATTAGAAAATTGATAATAATAACAATAATAATAATAAAGTTCAAAGGTCTAATGGGTCAGAGGAGAGGTGGACATTCTAAGGATAAAGATCCCCAGATGGTCTCCTACCCAATTTCCCTTGACGGGCTCATTTTTATTGGATCTATGTATCCTTATCTGTATTATTTCCTCACATATACTGCTAGAATCTTTACCCAAATTGCTTCCCATAATTGTCTTTAGTATATAACATGATGTTACTATCGTCTTCCCACAGCTCAAGGGATGTGTCTCTTTGCCTAAAAAGAGTATTTTTCTCCCCCTTGGTTTACCCTGTTACATTATACAACGCTTCTAATTAAGCATAATTTTCTAATCTAATCATAGATTATGCGAAGTTTCTACCCACTTTATGTAACTTAATGGGGGCGTGCGAACTTTCTCCATCACTAAGGCTGTGGAAACGAAGTGCCACATAGTAACTGGAGACAAAGTTAAGACATATAAATCCCGGAATCTTCGTGTTTATGGGACATTTGGCATATAATCCGATATTATGGAACAAGTCTGTGGGGACCACCTAACTCGCATCATAAATATGCATTAGGATCTATTATTTTGTAAATTTGATTTGCTTTTCAAATCAATATGAAAAATGTATGAATTGTTTATCTCTCTATATCATGTTCAAACAATTCACGTACAATTAAATATCAAGCAACATGGGCATATGGTGGTCTACCACTCACCTTTTCATCCTTTTTTTAAATGGCGACATTTCGAGTTTAGCCACTAAGTGATGAGAAAATTGGAGAAGAGGGAAGATGCCAAATATTGTAGTACCATATAATTGTAGTCCCACCAAAAGATTAAAGAAAAAACTGCAAAAAAAAAAACAATATGCGACGAATTAACAAAAGTTGCAAGCCACATTGAAGTTTAAAAAAATTCAACACACTTGGGTGCATGAGAAAAAAGCATCATGCGCCAGTTGATGATCATTTTGGTTTTGTTTGCACGATATATAATTAAGATCGTGGTGATGGAATGATGTTACCGCAAAACCCTTTTTATGTATTATTATTATTATTATGTACACTTGAAACTTGAAAGATATGCCTATAGTGGGAATTCTGTTGCATACTTGCAAATCACCCAAGTGGGTTCAGAATGGATTCTCTTATTTGATTTTATAGCTAAATCAACACGTTTAATTTTTTTTCCCTTTATAATCATTGCTTTATATTTTGGGTTGTTATGTGTTGTGGACTGGCTAAACAACGAGCAGAACATCTCATTAGTCGGTTAAAGATTAAATTTATCACCTTAATTATCTTATAACAATTAATGGTCGGGTTAGTAATCAATGAATTAATAAGTTTGAATAAGCTGTTAGATCAGTTAAGGAAATGATTTAGTACAAAATTAGTTGAATAAGATGATTTTATTCAAAACTAAAGACCTAGTTGACCTAACATATATGGTAATTTTTCTTAAAAAATTCCTTCTGCAAAATGGCGTTGTTTTGTTTTTTATTAAGTATTTATTATTATGTGTTTGATGCGATAATATATGAACGAGTTTTGTACCGGAATTAACAGTACATTTTAAGATTTGATCAACATTTATAAAAATACTTATAAATTATTTACCAACCAGATCTCATATTGATCAGATTTAAACTTACAATATTATGGTTAGTGTCATTAAAATTAAACCGTTAATCGAATTAATCAAGACATTAGATCAATAGGTCAATAATTGAACCAGTCGAATTATTGGTTAAATTGGCTAACTTGATTTATTTTAAAAAATAAAAATATAGTCTAAATAACTTAAAATTATATGATGCTCTAAATTTTTAAAATTTCTAGATCAAACACATAATAATAAGTACTGTTGATTGAATCAATCAAAACATTATATCAATACGTCAATGGTTGAAACAGTTGAATCATTGGTGAGATCAAACACATGTATGGCATTTGCAATCATGCATGTATGTGGATGGATGATGCGATAATATATGAATGGGTAACATGATGACGTGTGATTTTTAATTTTTTGGGGTACAGTTGTGAATTTGTTCTTATCCTACGTAAACCCGACCAATGCTTTCCGTTTCAGTACTATATTGTCTTTTTCTACCTTCGCCGATGAACATAAGGAAAAGCTAAGAACAAGAAAGCAAAACGGAGGCATGGACAATTCGGTAAATTCACGCTCCAGTTGACTCAACGTATACGTCGAGGTCACGTCAGAATGGGTTTCGATTATAATTGGCAAACATGATTTGATCTAACGGAAAAAATCAAATAATAATGTTTTGTAGATACCCTTCATATAATCCCTCGAGTTTTCTTCTTCTTTTTCTAAGATAATTTAAAAGATTTCTTCTAAAGGTAAATTACATTAAAATTACTTTATTATATTTTAATCTTATCTTGATTTTAATTTGAAATCTATTTTGATGTATTAGTTGATCACATTTTATTATATATATATATATATATATATATAAATATTCATTAAACCATAATACATGTTCTAAGTATAATAAATCTATCTAAATTTACATTAAAAAAAAACTTGCTATCAGTAACTCTTCTTACATTATTTTATGTAAAAGATCAAATGAAGTATTAACAAAGAATAGATAAATAATATATGTGATATGATAGAAAAAACGTAATATCAAAATGAAAATTATTAGGTGATTTAGAATAATTACATCACCAATCACCGATTATCTCAGTCAACTTCTGATATGGAAAAGGATTTTTAGAAGAGAGAAATAGTAATATTATAATTGTTAACAAATATCTCACATTGATATGAATTGGAACCGATCCTAGACTAGGCAATAAATTTTTGTGATGGAGGGATGAAATGTAGTGGTGTAAATGTAAGTGTGCTGTTGAGGTGTATATACTTATCATTAAAAAACTATTCATTTATACTCAAACTCAATAGAATCTGATACATAATTATATAATTTAAATATACTATCTAACATTTAAATTTTATTATGTGTATAAGCAAGACTTTGTAAATATTCATATAGTTTATCTATATTTCAAAATCCTTAATCTTTCAGTTAAAAAACATAGTTGAGTTTTAAAAAAAGTATACAAGTTAATCATATATATATATATATATATATATATATATATATATATATATATATATATCCTTAAAATGTTTTTAAATATTAATTTTAAATACATAATATAAAACTACGTATAAAATATGTAACACATCGATATGTGTTTTACAAATTTAAAATTTTTTAAGAATTAAATTTATTTTCAAATGCAACGTACAACAATTAACTTATTGTGGGTCTTTCGGTAGTTCACATGAAGTTGTAGGCTTGAATCTTAATTGGTGCTTACATTATTAAAATAAATGGTGATTAGTTGCTTTTATTTAAGTTAACATATAATAATCAAGAATTTTGAATTTTGAACAATAAAATAGGAAATATTGAAACTTTCATTCTATCTAAATTAAGAGTGTAAATTACACCAATTTGGTAATTGATTACCTACAAGCATGCTACGTAGGGAAAAAAGCAGGATCCTCTAGTAATCGATCAGCAGACCTGTTCTGTAGAATTATGCAAAAACTCATTCCAAAACCACTTATGGACCTCCTATCTTATTCGTTTTAACTCTAAATGACACCAACCCTTAACACAAACATAACCACACCATTTAAGACCTATCGGGACTAATCGCACTCAAAACTTCTAAGAAATGAAGAAGATATGCGACAAAATGTAATTAGGCCATTTTCAAGCTATCATGCATCATAATACCAATCGAGACCAAAACACCTCAAGCAGATTTTATATATGGGATACAAGTTATTCAACTAGCCCGGAGGTTCTAAAACCTTACAGATTCAATTATCACCCATCCAGTTGCTTAAAACCACCAAATTAACATAGTTTAACCATAACACACCACCACAACTAGCCAATGCATACACTCCATGCCTCAAACATATTTCAATCATACCACTCCTAATTTATCCAACTATTAATAAGCAACCTCAACATTTAACAAATCAAATTAAACACCTCAAACCAATACATGACTATAATCATCATTCACCACACAATGTCCTATGAATACACATATATGAATTTATAATTCCAATCATCATTTCACATTCTAAACCCGTCAAACTTCTCATTTAGTCACACCAAAACATAATTCAACATATATTACTTGTGCATAAGCTATCACTAGGCACCAAATGTTATTTATCAAGATATGTACAAAATATACACATCAAAATATATGATCGAGGCCATTAAGGCTATCAAACAACTTGAATCGCACTAAGCATATATATACACAAAACCACCATAAGGCTTTGCAAAACTATATCATCAACGTTAAAACCATCAACTACATAATTCCTCCTCATGGCATTGCATTAAACCACACACTCTAGGCTCACCAGGTGGCATCATCATCACCTTCCTAAAAATTCACTAAAACCACAAGTAGATGGATGAGTACCACTTAAAGCAGTAAATAGAAGCACCATATGGGTTATAAACAAATGCCACACTATAATAGATCTTACAACACAAGATTTACCATAACTGTAACAAATAACCAAATCCCCATATATACTTGTATCACTAAGCATTAAAGCTTTTTCATAACCAATTCAAACATCAATCTTTAAGTACAATAAGCACAAGAATTCTAGGGATCATAATCATACATCTCTGAACATCGTCAATACTCTATCACTATATATAACTCAAAGAGTTCCCGAACATATATATATATATATATATATATTTGTGTGTGTGAATGCCATAGACTTTGACATTCATTTCAATGCATAAAAGCTTGCTATGCAGATCCGTCTTAATCAATAGGCAAATCATAATGCCAAGGATAACTCACTCATTGAATTGTAGCACTATAAGCGGGATGCATCTGGGTAACCACACGGTGAATCATAGCATTATAAGCGGTGATGCTCGAGAATTGTTTAGTGAATTGTAGCACTATAGCGGCAGTCTACTAGGCAAATCGTAGTGCCAGATGAATCGTAGCGCTAAATAATGTATATGATATCATGAAATGCAATGATGCACATGATGCAAATCTTAGCGCATATAAATAATTTCAATTCTTACATCATAGCCTAGCTCCACTAAGCCATTTCATATTCTCAATTCAACAATCATTATTTATCATTTGATATTTCTCAAATCAACATTTAGAGATAATCAACACAATCCAATATCATATAGATAACTCAAGCATCACATGCCTTCACAATCATAATAGATATCATCATTTAAATCATACTAATTAAACCAATATCAACATAATCCAATTGTAATTAACAATGACCAACAATACACAATTTATAATCATCAACAACATTAACATAGTTCAACATCAATCAATACTAAAAATTGACACACATCATTAAAGCATACAAGGAACCAACATTTCTATCAATATTAAATATAAATCCAACCTCAAAGTCAGTTTTTCCTATTCTTTACTCAAGCGTTAAACCTCTTCATACGTAAAACACACCTTTTGGTGATTCAATTTTTCAATTCAAGCTTTCGACTGACCGAAACCTTAATGTAAATTGCCTAAAATCACTAAACCATTACTTCATCCATAATTCTAGCTACCATTTACCCAAAAAATAACTAAACATCACTTTCATCATGATTTTAAGTAATTAACTCTTACCATAATGCAAAATAATCGTCGAATCACACCAAAATACTTTTGATCACAATTTCCACTTATCCGATAACTCCTAAAAATTCATAATAATTAGTTTATTAACCCTAAGCTATGCAAATATGCACTTTGAAGCTAATAACACCAATTCAACATAATTTTTTTTGTAATTATTCACTTACCAGGAAGTGACCTACAAGTCGTTGACCCTCTGAAATGATCCCAAAACTTCAAAACCTTGTTGTTTGCTTCTAAACTTAAGCTTTACGTATAAACCCATGCATGAAACATAATTTAGAGATAATGGGTCCATGGTCTTCCTTAGCCAAAAGGGAAAGAGAAGTAGGGGGAGGATTTGTGTCTTACCTTGAAACTTCGAAATCATGAAATTATGGCTTTAAGCTTCATTTCCATCTACCATGGTAGGCTATGACTAAAAACAAAAGGGAGAAGAGAAAAGCACAAAGTTAGATGCATACAAATGAAGAGGAAGAGTAGAAGTTAAACCACAAGTGTCTACCATGATGAAGCCCAAGCAAAATTGGGGGGAAGAAAAGGAGAAGAGGCATGGGAACAATAGAAATTAAGGATGGTGAAGCAAGAAAGATCATGGGAGAAAGAGAGTTGTACGAGAGAGTGAGGTGTAACGCCTTCAGTTACACCTTAACAAATACTAGGAAAATTCATAATTTTTTTTTACTAAAGATATGATTGTTAAAAAGAAACTATCGGAATAAATTACATACATCATTTCTGAAATACCTCATAAATATTGTTAAAACTTTATAAAGTAATTTTATATTTATCCGAAGAAAATAAATATTAAACATTATAAGAAAGAGAGGAAACTCCATGGCCCAGAAGCAGTTACTTAGTAACATTATTTATTCATTGGACCACGATATTCATACCGAGCTCCCTTTCTAGAACGTGCTATATTCACTGTCGAGATTCTTTGATCATTCCCTCTGAACCATCAATTTAAAACATATGAAACAAAAACACAGAGAAAGGAGTGAGAAACAGAATATAATATTCCCAAATAAGGCATAAGAAATAAAGGGTTTTCATAAACTAATATATAATAATATCAATCACAATCATATACATAATCAATTATGAATGCATGAATATTATGCAATATCTTCATCATAACTTATCTATATATTATGTAATAAAGCTCTTGGAAACTATTCTCGCATTGTGTCGTCTACACAAAAGGTTGTCCTTTCCGTGTTAACTTGGTCACTGGGTATCCTAACTTTGAAAATCCTTCAATGAATCTCCTATAGTATCCAGCCAAGTCCACGATAATCTACACATAACCTCATGCTACCATCATTTTTCTTAACCAATAACACTGGTGCACCCCAGGGGGATACACTGGGTCATATAAACTGCTTCTCTATCATCTCTTCAAGTTGTTTCTTCAACTCTGCTAATTCTAGAGGTGACATTCGGTATGGTGCAATTGAAATGGGTCCAACTCCAGGTACTAGATTAATGGTGAATTCTGCATCTCTTTCTGGGGGTAAACCAGAGATATCTTCAGGAAAAACGTTAGGAAATTTGCACACAACCGGCAGATTTTTGATTTTTGATTTTTGTTCTCCTTTCGTTGAAAGCAATAGCATGAATCCTTGAGCCCCTCCTTTTAAAGAGGCACTCACTTGGTTGGCGGTTAGAAATCTCGAATCCTCAGGATTCAAATTCACTAGTTCTTTAAACATTATGGTTTTATTATGACAATCTATTAGAACATGATTGTCAGACAACCAATCTAGTCCAATAATAACTTCTAAGCCAGAAAGGGGTAAGCAAAAGAGATTAGCCTTAAAGTCCCTACCATTTATGACAATAGGGCAGTTCCAACAGTCTGTAGAAGTGACAATGGAATTATTCCCAGGAGTATGTATAGATAAGTCAAATGGCAATTCTATCACGGGTAATTTTAGTTTTTCTACACAGTCATTGACAATAAAGGAATATGATGCACCTGAGTCATATATAACAGTTAAAGGAATCTTATTAATGATACACTTACCTTCCACCATGGAATCAGAATGAGATGCTTCTTCTCCAGTGATTGCAAAAACCTTTCCTTTTGCCTTCGGCCTTCCGATTGCACTATGTATGCATCACTGAGTATTTATGCTTATACTCGCACCTTTAGGGTTTTCCCTCTTTATCTTTGGACAATCCTTGATGTGATGACCTAGTTTGTTACACTTAAAGCAAACATAAGTGTTTTTAGGACAATCCCTTTTCAAATGGGGTCCTCCACAGATAAAACATTTAAAATTTGGTGCAGATGTCGGGTAATAGCTTCCAGTTGAAGCTTGGGGTCTGTTAGGAACAGATGCTGCTCCAAACCAGTGAAATGGCACTTGGTAAGGCTTATTTCTCCTGAAGTCTCTTCTTTGGTGATGGTGAGGTCCTCCACTTCTCATTTCTCCCGCCTTGTGAATGGGCTCATGACTTTTGGTCATTCTATCCTTATGATCCTTTTCAAAGATCCTGCGGTGATTTACCAATACAGAAAATTCACGGATTTCCTGTATTTGTATAGCTTCTTTAATTTCTACCCGTAATTCATTTACAAACTTTGCACACCAATCACCTTCGTTAGTAGCATCATTATAATGAGAATGAAAACGAGATAGTTCTTTAAACCTGGATGCATACTCTCCCACGGTCATGTTTCCTTGGGTCAGCGACAAGAATTCGAATTATATTTTCTCTTTAACATCAGCTGGAAAGTATTTTTCTAGGAACATATCCTTGAAATGATCCCAGGTGATCTTCACTTGGTTGACTTCGAATTGTCTACGCATGCTATCCCACCAATGTTCGGCATCCTCAGATAAGGCATAAGTGGCGAAGATTACCTTATCAGCTTTATTACATTGCAATGTTCGAAAGATCTTTTCTATCTCTCGAATCCAGATTTGCGCTCCATCGGGGTTATATCCCCCCTTGAAACGAGGTGGATTGCGCTTTTCGAATAGGTCCAATCTTCTCAAGGCATCATTACCTTGACCTTCACGTGCTCCCATTGCATTGATTAAGCGTTCTACAACTCCAGCAAGATCGTTTCTAGCCATTAGTTTCCTGTTTCACAGTAACCGAGATTTGTCACATCAATCACAGTTACTGCCAAGTCAGATATTCTATTTTCTATTACCTACACATAGTTTATAGATAAAGCAAGATAGACCTTTTTCCCATGCCTACGGGATTAACTGCTCTGATACCACTTTGTAACGCCCTCAGTTACACCTTAATAAATACTAGAAAAATTCATAATTTTTTTTTACTAAAGATATGATTGTTAAAAAGAAACTATCGAAATAAATTACATACATCATTTCTGAAATACCTCATAAATATTGTTAAAACTTTATAAAGTAATTTTACATTCATCCAAAGAAAATAAATATTAAACATTATAAGAAAGAGAGGAAACTCTATGGCCCAGAAGTAGTTTCTTAGTAACATTATTTATTCATTGGACCACGGTATTCATACCGAGCTCCCTTTCTAGAACGTGCTATATTCACTGTCAAGATTCTTCGATCCTTCCCTCTGAACCATCAATTTAAAACATATGAAACAAAAACATGGAGAAAGGAGTGAGAAACAAAATATAATATTCCCAAATGGGGCATAAGCAATAAAGGGTTTTCACAAACATTATAATAATATCATTCACAATCACATACACTATCAATTATGAATGCATGAATATTATGCAATATCTTCATCATAACTTATCTATATATGTGGGCCCTTAAATTTTAATTTGCACTGGGCCAACCAGGAGTTTACACTATTCCATAAGTCCGGATAATAATAATATGAACAGCTCAACTGGCATGGAAACACTTAGAGACTAGTCAGACTGAGAAAGTTTTTATTGTGAAAGTACCCGACACTAAGGAGCTACCCCAGGTCCCCTGAAGCACCCTTTCACACCCTCTCATCCTAAGGCTCGTAATTAAGCCTCCTCTAATGTATCCTTAGTTTCTATAATTCGTCCCCAGACAATATCATTTTGTTTCACTTTAATGATTTATGATGCATGAATTACTCACGCATTTAGTTGGTTAAGGCTTTTAGAAACTCAATTATTAAATACCTTAAAGGTTTACAACATCATTTCAATAAACTGTACATTTTCTCAATTCTCTGAATTTCTGTCCCACAGAAATAAATTTGGTACAGTTTTCGAATCTCATTGAAATTAAGTTTCTAAGCCTTAAATATCTCAAAACTTTTTCATATAAAACTTTATATAATCTTTCTCAAATTGAATCTTAACAAGATCAAATTCAAAAAAATCTCAATTATTTCCAAATATCTTTATTTATTAAGTTAGAAAAATAGAATAATTTTCTTTTGAAAATTTTATTTAATTAAAAGAGAATAATCTTTAAATTATTAACCAAAAATACTTAAAATGATAAAAAAAAATTTTGTTCAAGATTTAATTATCTCAACTTGTTATAAATTAATTTTCATAAAATGTCTTCTTTTTAAAATAAATACTAATTTTTTTATTCTAAATATTAAAAGTAAAGTTAATAAAAATAATTTTTAAGAAGAAATAAAAGATTTAAAATAATAAAAATTTAAAGAGTAAGGAAGAAAATTCTTACTGAGTTTTAGCTTTTCATCATGCTTGCTATATGCTCAACTTCATATCACAAGATCATCAATCATAATCAAATTTTATCAATTACAATATCATCAATCACAACCAAAAAATGTCAATCACAATCAAATAGTATCAATCAAATTAAATATCATCAATAATAATCAAATACTAATAATTATAATCAAATCAATTAAATATAATTCAAATTTTAATGGTTATTTAAATTATCAAAATTGATTTTGAGTCCTTATAGTCTATTCCTTGTATAGGTCTATGTAAGTCCATATAATCCAGTCCTTGCATAGGTATAGTTCAGTCCATATAGGTCAAATTAGTCCAAGTCCTTGCATAGGTTCAGTCCAGGTCGTATAGGTTATGAAAGTCCAAGTCCTTGCATAGGTATGTCAGAGTTAGTTACATCAAATATTTAATTTAAAATTTATTAAAAATTTTAAGTTAAAATTTTAATATTTTAAAATAATAATATTATCAAATTTAAAAGGAGTAGGGGACTCCTCTCATTATTCTTATGTCTTTTCATATTATATTCTTATCTTACTTCCCCTTACCTCTTGTATCCTGATTCGTTATTGAAGATCCGTACGCGTCTCGTCTTTGAGTTCTAAAACATGCCAATTTTATTTTAATATAGTTATAAGATGAAAATTAAGATTTATACTTAAAACAGAAATGGTAAATTTTGAATAGTGAATAGTGAATAGTGAATCGTGAATACTAACAGTAAATAGTAAATCGTGAGTAGTAACAATAAATAGTAAAATATGAATAGTAACGGTAAATAGTAAAACGTGAATAGTAAAGGTAAATAGTAATAGTAAATAGTAATTTACTATTTAAATAGTAATTTACTATTGAAATAGTAATTTACTATTGAAATAGTATTTTACTATTCAGAATAGTAACTTAAAATAATATTATTTTCAGTATAATAATAGATTTCTAAAAACGATATGAAAATAACCTTAAAAAATATAAAAGAAAGGTATTCTTACCTTATTATTTTGGCAGAACCTCTTTCCTTTGGAAAATATATTTCTCTCTTCACTTAGCACTCTCCTCCCAACACTACTAACTTTTTAATTTTCGACGAGAAACTCGGTGTCTCGCCCCTCTATTTATAGCAAAATAAGTTACTGTGCATTTAAATATTTTATTATAAAAATACTGTGCAAGAATTAAAAATTTCATATAGATTATGTGCAAAGTTTGAAAATTTCAGAAATGCATAGTAAATTTTCCCGTGAGTGGGGCTGAATTATGAGGGGAGGTGCAAATAGTAATTTAGGGGGTGCAAATAGTAATTTTTCATTTTTTTAAATAATTATTATTTAATTTTTTATTTTTTATAAATTCTGAAAAAATATACTGATAAAAAACTTCTAAAGGTCTATGGTTAAATTCCATCAAGATTTTAATATAAAATTTTCTGTAATAAATAAAAATAAAAATAGGGGTGTTACAATAGGGACACAAGCGAGAGAAAGGGATCCATCGAGAGAGAGTGTTTGAGAAAGAAAGGAAAAAATGAGAAAAGAAAAGAGATTAAGAAAAAAAGAATTAAAGAATTAGAATAGAAATAATTAAAATAGAATTTAAGAGAGGGTAAATTAAATAAATTAAGTCTAATGAGTTTAATTTAGGTAGAATAATTATTTCAATTCTAGGCTCTTTAGTTTACCCCTAAAATTTTAATTCAGAATGTTATAATTCACCCCACCATTTAAGAAATTTCATCCTTGAAATTTAGATTGGAAAATAACTCAAAGAAATAACTTGGGATATTGTTGCCTCATTACATCTTCACGCTGCCAAGTGAAGGTTGTACAGTTTCCTCGCTGTCACGCCATTTTTACTAACAGGATCTCTTTGCTTCTGAGGCGTTTAACTGACATTTCCACAATGCGCATAGATTCAACAAGTATGGTCAAATTCTCCCGGATCTTAATATTATCATCAGGGATTTCATGCCTAGGATCAAACATATACTTCTAAGCTCTATATAGTCCTCTCAAACTGTCCGTCAGTCTGTGGGTGGTAGGCTGAACTCAGCTTCAAATCAGATCCTAATTCTTGGTGCAGGCTACCACAAAATGTGAGGTAAAGTGGGGATGACGATCTGATATGATACTGGATGGCACACCATGTAATCTCACCACCTTCTTCACATACAACTGTGCTAATTTCTCTAGAGAACTCTTAGTACTAATGGCCAGAAAATAGGCAGATTTGGTGAGTCTATCAACAATTACCCATATAGCATCATAACTAGCTCGAGTCTTGGGAAATCCAGACACAAATCCATAGCTATCAAATCCTATTTCGACACTGGAATCTCAAGAGGCTATAAATATAACATCCTTAATTTTTAAATTAATTTTTAGTAAATCAAGTAAATTTTTCGCAAATAATTTAAATTTTCCAATAGAGATCGGGTTCAGTCATTAAAATTACCAATTCCTCATCAAACCGACTGACCCATTGGAATGCAATTTGAACATAAATAGACTTTTCATAAACCATTTCATGATAAAAAAAAATTTGTATTAATAATATTGTTGTCACAGTACAAAAGCCGACCGGCCATTACATAATACAAAAATTTTATCACTCGGTAATCAATATTTCACTCGGTAAACACAAGAGCCGGCCAAGGCTTCTACCCAGTTTACTATGTACACTATGTATTATGCATACTAATACATAATGCTCCAGTCGGCCGAGTGACTTCAAATGCCATCACCGTGTCCTCTATCCACTGCAAAAATAATGAGTAGGGGGTGAGCATAAACATATCAAATAATAGTTATTGAATTGGATTAAAGGTCCAATCCATAACTATACACTTACCACAACCGAGTCATACAACATAAATAGCATTTCCTATCAGTAATCAAAACATACACACCCAAAACTAGTGCATACCAATGCACAAACAAAATGGATCCATAGGATTGTTAGTTTTGTGTTGCAACACTGGCTCCCCGAGCCATAATTCAGCACTCGGCTGATTCGGCCGTTTTACAGGTACCAAACAGCTCTACGTCCCCAATGCAACACCGAGTACCACTCCTAGAGTGATAGCGGTCCTCTACTCGGTATTACAGGCCAAACCCCGAGCCCTGCTCAAGAGGTTGCCTTGAGTCCCACCCAAGGTCTTTTATGAATATCACAACATGTCTCATACTCATGCATCTCAAGCATATACATTGATATTATGAAAAATTTCCATACTCATCATCAATCTCATATCACTGTCAATATCAACATCAGAAATATGAATGGAACATATATATATATATATATGTAAAAACATAAAGCATTACATAAATGGGGTATCAAAACACACGACACGCATATATAACATAATAGTATCACCCCATATCCATTCATAAACTATTTATTTGAAATGGAATGCTCCCCCTACCTGGAATTAAGAGCTCTTGCAACACTTAAAACTTTATCCAATTCACAGCTTGCGAATTCCAACTGGAATCTCAGTTTTGTGCTAATCCAGTGTTTTCTTTATAAAAGAAGAAATGAAGACTGATTCCTTCTTCGTTAATGACTTTTTCAGCAGTATTTGGAAGAAGATGATTATAGATGATATCTTTTCTTTCAAAGGTTTTTCTAAACTCCTCCAACAGTGGAAATTGGTATTTATATCATTCATGCAAAGAGACGTGAATGATTAAAAGATATCTGTTGTACTTTTCTTCAGATGCTGAATAAGGAGTAAGCATTTAATGAAAAGGGACAGCACATTAGAGAGGGTCCCATACTTAGAAAAATATCAGAAAAAGACTTTACTAGAAGGTAGAAGAACAAGTTAACGTGGAAAGCATCAGACCTGATTCTCGCTTGAGCGAACTGCTCTCGCTTGAGCGAGAACTGCCCAGTAACCATTTTCCATACTTTCGCTCGAGTGAGACTTCCTCCTAATAGACACTCGCTCGGGCGAGAAATATCTAATAACGAATTTCGTACTTACTCGCTTGAGCGAGGTATCCACTCGCTTAAGCGAAACCTGACCCAACACTTGGTTTTGCACTTGAGAAAGTCATTCCAGAACCGATTCCTCTTATTCGGTCCTTCACTCAGCAACTTACATTAAAGCTGACTTATCGCTCGGTCGGTCATTCACTCGGTAATTCACCCTCACACCGACTCATCATCTGATCGATCTTCACTCGGTGAATTATTTCAAAACCGACTCTTCTCTCGTGTGGTCTTTCACTCGGTAATTAATTCCAAGACCGACCATTATCACTCAAGTTTCCACTCGGCAAAATAATCCAGAACTGTTTCACTTGGATTTCCTGATTCGAAAGTGCCTCATTCGGATACTATTTTCTTAACTTAGAAATAATTTGCTTAATGATGTTTCACTCGGAAACATCTTATTTCCATTCGGAGATAAGTTCCTCAGTCTTACTTCACTCGGTATCATACCATATTCACTCGGAATATCACATTTCAAACAGCATTCACTCGGAATTTCATTCAGAATTTCTTTATTAATCCTTCATAAATGAATTTGCTAAATATTACAAAACTTGGGATGTTACAATAAAACACCAGAAGGCTTCTGATGCTCAATCTTCACCTTCTAATAAACCAAACAAGATGCTATAAAATTCAATACATCTCATTTCAATCCCAGCCACCAGAAATTCTGCTTTAAATCTTGGTACATCTTTGTGGTACCTGGATGAATACTTAACATACTATAATGTGATTCATTCAAAATATTTTTTCTTAAATCATTTCCTTCAGGAACATAAATTCTTCTTTTAACACGCTATACACCACCAACCCCTTCAAAAAGTGACATATTTTTGTCCTTGGCTTGAAGCTCTTTCAATTTTTGAAGGTGCAAGTTAGATTTTTGCTGTTCACATACCAATCTCAAGAATTCATTAACAACCTTTAAGTTATCAACAACCGTTGCTCCAACAACTCATGCTCCTTTAGCATCAAAGATGCCACATGAATAAACTTTCTGCTCAAAGCATCAGCCACGACATTAACTTTCCCAATATGGTACTTCAAATCAAAATTATAGTCTTTCAGAAATTCTATCCATCACCTTTAGCTCATATTTAACTCATTTTTATCAAAGAGATATTTGAGGCTTTTATGATCACTAAAGACCACAAACCTTTAATCATACAAATAGTGCCTCCATTATTTCAAAGCAAACACAACAGCTGCTAACTTAAGATTATAAATAGGATAACTCATTTCATGGGGTCGTAATTGCCTTGAAGCATAAGTAATTACCCTTTTACTCTGTATCAAAACACATCCCATACTAAGCTTGGATGCATCATAGTACTCCACAAAGTTCTTCTGCAAGTCAGGCAATGCAAGGACAAGTGCATAAGTGATTTTATGTTTCATCTCCAAAAAACTCCTATCACACTCGGACATCCACACAAAAGATTGGTTCTTTCGAGTTAGCTTCATCAATGGCAAAACTAAGCGAGAAAACCCTCAATGAACCTCCAATATTTTCCAACAAATCTGAGAAAACTCCAGACTTTAGTAACAGACTGCGGTTGCTTCCAAGCCATTACAGCTTCAACCATAGCTGGATCTACAGCCACACCATCTCTAGAAATCATATGGCCAAGAAATTGAACCTTATCCAAATAGAATTCACATTTAGATATTTTGGCATATAACTACTTTTTACGTAACAGTTGCAATACAAGGCGGAGATGCCTCCCATGTTCCCCTAAAGACCTGGTGTAAACCAGGATATCATCAATGAATACCATAATAAACTTATCCAAATAGGAATAAAAGATGCGATTAATGTAATCCATGAAGATCGTCGGTGTTGTCGCGAGGTAGACGACCAGATAACGATTCCACAAGCTTTGTCTAATTTGAAAATAAATTAAAAAATATGTGGAGTCACCACCAAGATTTTTTTAATTTTAAAAGGGTAAAATATTGAAAAAACCTTTTAGAGCTCTAGGTTCGGGAGGTGGTTACGAATAGGGAAGGTATTAGCACCCCTATTCGCTTGTTCTAAAGAAACAATACCTTAATTGAATGATGTAATTATTTTTTAATAATTTAAAAGTGACCCAATGATAAAGAAATAGAAAAAATGATAAAGAAATAGAAAAAAATAAATATTTACATAAAAAATTAATTTTAAAAATGATTAATCTTGCTTCTATGTATTCCTAGGTGCAATGGGAAATCAGGGTTACATAATTCTTGTTAGAAAGTACTCTTATGATTTTTTTTAATCGGTATCATGTATCTCACTACGTCGATATGATTTTTATAACAACTTTACTGGTGTAATGTATCCTACGACGCAAATAAAATTATTCATATAATATTTTAGAGCAAATTTATTGATCTAATGTATCCCATAACACCAATAGACTTATTCATTAAATTTTTAGAGCAACTTTAATTGATGTAATGTATCCCACGACATCAATAAAATTGTTTATTAAATTTTTAGAGCAACTTTATTAATGTAATGTATCCCATTACACCAATAAAATTATTTATAATTGTTTATGATTTTTAAAGCAACTTTATTAGTGTACTGTATCCCACGAACCAATAAAATTATTCATATAATTTTTAAAACAACTTTATTGATGTAATGTATCCCACGACACCAATAAAGTTATTCATTAATTTTTTAGAGCAATTTTATTGATGTAATGTATCCCACGACACCAATAAAATTGTTTATATAACATATATCAAAAGAACAATTACATGTTGTATATACATTATTTTTATCAATTAAAATATATACTTTAAATAAATTTAAAGATGGTATGTACATATTTCAATCACACATAAATAAAAAAATACATATGAAATGAATGATGAAATAAATAACTAACCAACTAAAGCACAAAAGGAAAATAATAAAAAGATAAATATATCCAACATAAATATTAAATAGACAAAAAAAACAAAAAACAAGGCTCATTAGCTTAAAAGAAAAAGAAAGAAAGAAAAAGAAAAATACATTCTTTTCCGAACCAAAGAAAAATTTTAAAGCTAGCCTCCAGATTTGGTGGCGTTTCTTGTTTTTCTAAACCGAGACTTCCGTAATGTAGAAGATCGGCCAAAGTCGCAACCACAGAGTATACTCAGAAATAAGTTATATCCATGGTTGCACCAGGAAGCATGTATAATTTTTATGTGTTCCCAATGTATTACAAGGTGCTCTTTATATAGTAACTTGACAAGCCAGCTTCCATAAGAGTATTCAATGTGGGTCTAAATAACACTAACAACTTTTAGAGTTTAGTAACTTTTAATTTTAGAGCATTCAATGTGGGACTAAATCTAGTCTATTTTTCTATTTGTTTCTTTTTCTTTTTTTTCCCTTTCTTCTTTATTTTTCTATTATTTATTATTTCTCTTTAAAAAAATTTGTTTAACAAGACACATTTTAAAGATCCGTTTAGACAAAAGATTTAAAAAGTGTTACCCTTTTATTTTTATTTTTGCAACGGCAACCCGAATGAAATTGGGTAGTAACAGGTGCATTAGTCACACCAAAAGGCATCATAATATACTCATAATGCCTATAACGGGTCCTGAATGATATTTTTGGAATGTCCTCAGATTTCACACGAATTTGGTGGTTCCCAGATTAGAGATCAATCTAAGAAAACACCATGGAACCTTCCAACTGATCTAACAGATCATCAATACGTGGCAATGGATACTTATTCTTGATAGTCAATTTGTTCAATTGTTGATAATCAACACACAGTTGCATTGAACTATCTTTCTTACTCACAAGTAACACCAGGGCACCCCACGGTGAAACACTTGTTGTTTGGCTAACAATTCATCAACTTGTTGCTTTAGTTAAACTAATTTAACAAGAAACATACGATGTGGTGTCTTAAAAACAGGTTCAGCACCAGGGACAAGATCAATAGCAATTCAATCTCCTGTTGTGAGGGCAAACCAGGAACATCTTCTAGAAAGACATCCAGAAATTCATATAAAATAGCAATGCATGAACATCTGAGGAGCTATTGTCTTTAGATATAGCAAGAATCATGAACAATTGAGAAATACCACTTACAGAAAAGTTATGAATAGGATCCGCTGGAAAGATAACTTTCTGTTGATGACAATTGACCATTACATGGTTGACAGACAACCAATCTATACCAAGAATAATATTAAGATCCTTCAGGGGAAAATAGATCAAGTTGGTCAAGAATTTCCTATCACCCAAGGTGAAACACACATCCTACTTATAGTGGCTGTCCGTAGACTAATGCTAGTTGGGGTAGAAATAATTAAAGTATTACTCAAATCAGACACAGGAAATCTCAAACACTTTACACAGTCATCAGATATAAAGGAATATGTAGCAATAGAATCAAAGATGACACCAAGTGAAAAACCATCAAGTAAACACTTACTCTACACTAGATCATCAGCCTGCTCAACATCAGCATTAGAAATAACAAACACACGTCCAAGAGCAGTAGGTTGCTAGTTACTCCCAGCATGAGCATCACCCTTTTTAGAGGGTTGGGATCCACAACCCCTTCTAGCTTGGCCACCATGGTTTCCACCACCACCACCATGACCAACAACAATACCACGATCACCAAAACTATTCACCCTATCCAACTGAGGGCACTCAGGACAGATATAGTCTTTTTGGCCATGATGATGATAAAAGACCTCAGGTCTCTGATGACAGTTTCTAGTCAAGTGGTTACCACCATAATGAAAGCACTCAATAGAACTTTGGCCACCACCACGACCACCAGAAGAAGAGGATCCTCCCTAATAATGGTTTGGACCTATCTTGCCCTGCTTCTTGAACTTTCTAGATTGGGTCTTTAAACTTTTATCAGTTTTCCTCTCAGCCACTCTGGCCAATTGGTCTTCCTCTAAGATTTTGCACTTGTTTACCAAGACAGGAAAGTTACGGATCTTCTAGTATCGAATAGCCTCTTTCAACTCAAACCTAAACTCGTTTTCATATTTCACACATCTAGAGGACTCAATTACCTCATTTTGGAAGGAAGGGTAAAATAAGCTTAACTCATTAAATTTGGTGGTGTACTCGCTAACAGACATAGTGCCTTGCTTCAGTTCCATAAATTCTAAGTCTTTCCGACTCCAAACATTTGTTGAAAAGAACTCTTCTAGAAAGTATTCCTTAAAATTTTTACAAATCAGATACCTCTCAGTGCTTATCATACGCTGTTTGGCTTACAACCACCAAGTTTCTGCCTCCTCGACAAGCTGGTAGGTGGCATATTCCAGCTTTTGTACCTTAGTGCACTCCAAAGAATGAAAAATATGTTCCATTTCCTTTATCCACAAGTAGGCACTCTCAAGGTTATATCCCCCTCAGAAAGCGAAAGGTTTCCTCTTGAGGAATCTATCAAGACCGCCAGCATCGCGACCCTGTCTATCTAGCACACCGGTCAACTGGACGAGTACATCGGCCATAGGGTCGCCACTTGGCCTACGACCTACCATAAGTTAACCTAAACAAAGGACAAGGATACAAGACTTTAATATACCATTGGTATCAAGAAAATAATATAACCTTAACCTTAAAATAAGATAACTGCACTGGTGAAGCTCACCGAGTGGAATGCAATGCCATAGGGACCTGAAATCTTATACAATCACAGTATTTAAATCATACACACATTTCGCTTCACATAACACAATTTAGAATAATTTGATTCCATGTCAACTAAATAAGTTGTTTAATACATTATCTGTAAAGAATTTCAGTCTTACTGGAGGAACCGCTTTGATACCACCTGTGACATCCCCTTATTAATTTCAAATGTTTATCCCGGGGTTCGGTGAAATCAGAAGGACCAATGTTTGGGTGCCCAACAACATCAAGCTTCTAAATGTAATCCTGCCATCGATTCTAATCACCATCATCCTCATTAATTTCATTCTAATCCTATGATCCATTTTAGGATTTAACATCATTTTCTTTTACAATGACAAGATCATGCTAAATTTCCTTAATTTGTGGCAACTCTATAATAAGATGTTGAATTATGGATGTTAATGATTATCAACTAACCCATCTAACGGTTATATGATTGTAACTAACAACATAGGTGATGTTCTAGTTACCTGATAAGGAATTTTTCTACATTAGCATAAACTTCAATATGATCTCTTGATTTAATGGTGATGGCCACATACAAACCACATAGATGAATGCATCGAGATAGATATAGGAAAAATATACTTGGCATTCCTTTTTTTGCTAAAATGAAAGGATTGTACTGGCCATACTATCAATTTATGTTTTTTTCAACAATGTTATACTGAAGGTTTCAAGTTCGGGAGTCTAGGTAAACTCGTTTGGATTGTGTTGCCTTGTGTCGCGAGTTAACTCGTAAGAGTTTACGTCTTATAAAAAAATATAAAAAATCATGTCTCTAACTAAATAAAATATCATAAAACATATACAAATACATATCTCCACTTCAAATAAGAAAACACCATAGTCCTTAATACAAAGAAAGACTCTCCACAACATGAAAACTTAAAAGTAATCGTTTAAATGTTCAAAATAAAAAAAATTACAAAGAAAAAGTATAGACTTAAAGATCTTCAACTTGTCTTCCCTCTATATCATTAGATTCATCACCATCCTCTTTTTCTTCATCATCACCAACTTCTTCTTCAGATGGTACATAGTCACAAATCTTAGGTGAAAGATCTAAATTCTCAAACATACCTAATTTAGCATTGTTTGAACCTCCAATTGCAACATTACTAGTTCTAATAGTATTAGTACTATCATGACCTTTGTGAACACCTCTTTCGGTCCGGCCCAAGTGGAAGGAACTCATACTGAATTTTGACTCAAAATGATCGAGTAGGATGACTCAGATCGAAGCATTGTTGAGTGAAATATTTCCCCGTTGTAGATAAATCTGAGTGGAAGGTTCCTTATCAAAATCATTCTGAGTGAAAAGTGGCTGGCTTTGAAGGAATATGTCCAGGTAGAAGGTGAATCTGAGTGGGGGTTTTCCTATTGCAACTAATCTGAGTGGAAAAAGGGACCGACTGGGAACAAAACCGTTCCACAGACTAGTTTCCGCGTGAAATGTCTCCGATGGAGTCATTTACGAGTGGACTCCAAATGTGGGAGGTATTTCCAAACGAACAAAGAAAAAAAAACTCTGACCTGGAAGAACTTCTATCGGCCAAGATTCCTAAGTTCCAAATTTCTAAGTAAAAGAAAGTCTGAGTTCCGAGCGAAATAGAACTGAATGGCAAATTCCTGAATGAAAAGTACCTGACTGGAACACTTCCGAGTGGTTTGTTACTGAGAGTTGTATTCTCGAGTGAAACAATTCTGATTGCAAATGGGATTTCAGAGTGGGCAATAAGGCAGACTCCGAATGAATATATCCGAGTGGTCTGATTCTTAAGTTCAAAACTCCGATTGAAAAGTAAGGCTGAATCCCGAGTGAATACATTCGAGTGGATGATTGCCGATTGGAGCCATTCTGAATGAAAGGCATTCGAATGCATTCGAATGGATAAATACCGATTGAAGCCTTTCTAATTGAATTCCTTCCGAGTGAAGAAAGGGTTTGATTTCTAATATTTCTCATTCCCGAATGCATCAACAAAAAAAAGTGCCGAATGGGTCACTTTTGAAGGCAGGAAGGCTGGTTGAATGTTTCGAACAATTCTGACTTCCGAGTAAACAATCTCCGAGTCAGTCACTTAAGCAATTCTGGTTGAATGCTTCAAGCAATTCTGACTTCCGAGCAAGTTTCTCCGAATCAAATTAGTTCTGACTTGTCAGTCAGAGACATAGCCGAGTGAAGCAACAGAGGTCCCGATTAATGTTTCTCGAAAAACCATTTCCGAGTCAATAATCTGCGAATCTAATCCCGCACGGAGTGTCAGGAGTCGGATCCGACCTATCGGTTCAAGTTTTCATTCGAACTTCCAAGGGTATATGTGCCACTCGGATTAACTCCCACTAAGGATGGACACCGGCTGAGACAGTAAATCCGGGCCAAAAGAAGAACGCCGATCCCATGATACCCTAAACATTGAAAAGGTCCGACTGGTGTAAACGTGACACCGGTCCAGGTTCCAAAGGGGTCACATCGGACCAGTTATTGGAATTCCATCTAACCAATGTCTTTAATGGCCGATGTCACAAACGTGACAATGGAAGGATGAGCCCGGATGTTTATGCACGCTGACATGGAATCGCACTTTCTAAGTGGCAGACAGGGGGCGGAAGTGGACAATTGAAAATACCCCACTGAACCATTGTTCCCCACAAATAGGTAGTGGCCAGGGTAGCACCACTATGCGCATGGGTGAGTGGAAACTCTGGTTGTCCCAAACACTCAGCCCATGTCTTCAAACCCTATAAATGCCCCAACTAAAAAAGCTCAAGGGGTTGGGTTTTTCTCTCTTGGCAAGAAAACTCTGCCTATACTCTCTCCGATTCCCAAAATTCCTTTTGATCAAAGATCTTCTTGGTCATACTCTGTGACCCGTTCTGATCACCACAGAAGCCTTTTGCCCTAGAAAGTTTGAAGTTTCCCCAGTGTTCAAAGTCACTGACCCGTCATCAAACCTTCACTCCGTCCTTTTACCGAGTCATTGTCCCCCCATCAACCCTTCACACCGTCCCTACACCAAATCCACACCGTCTTCTTTACCAAGTCACTCCCTTCGTCGAATGATGATGCATGATTTATCCTTAATTCCTCAATTTAAATGTGTATAATTTGCCATCACTTAGTGTGTAACATATTGCATTTTAACACATTTTTATCATTTGATCTTTATGTAATATTTGATTGTTAATTTGTGCCAAAAGAAAATAGATCAAAGAAACTCAAGAATTCCAATCCAAAATGAAGATCAAAGTGCCTAAGGATCAAAGGAATCAAGAAATATTCAAAAGGATCTCAAAAAGGGTAAAAAGTGTGCAAAATATGGAGAATCAGGGGGATGAATCGATTCATCCCCCTCTTGAATCGATTCATGCGAATTGAATGCACCAGGAAGTGAAATTTTGAGCCATGAATCGATTCATTCTGGCTTGAATCGATTCATACGACTGAATCATGCAAAAATCAGCATTTTGAATCGATTCATTTGAGTTTCAAAGGCAATGAATCGATTCTTCCATCAAATGAATCGATTCATACGTGTAAAATTAGCCCAGAATTGCATTTTGGAAGCATGAATCGATTCCTCCCACCAATGAATCGATTCATGAGTGAATAATTGGCCCAGAAACACGTTTTCAAGCTTCTGGAAGGTGGGCAAAGCATGGTGGGAAAGGCACTCAACTTGATCATGGAGCACCATTGAATTGATTAATGAAGAGTGCTCCTTCCATTGAAATATTTTATGGCAAAAGCTTGCTTTCTAACTCCTATAAATAGGCACAAGAGCAAGGGTCATAACACACCATTCTTCATTCTTCAATTCCTCCCTCACTCATACGTTCTTCCTCTGCTTCTCTTCTCTGTTGGAATTTTCCAGCAACTTCTTCATTTCCGGGTTAGTTTTATTGTTGTAGTTGTAATTATGGAGGGCTAAAACCCTTAGATTGATTTTCTTGGAGAATGTTGTAATGTAATTTTGAGGTCATTAATTTTAATATAGTATGCTTTTATTATTGTTATTTCTTCATAATCATTCTCTACTTATTTAATTCCATTTTGTTTAATTGAATTTGTATGCTTAATCGGTTTAGTTATCCAAATGGAGTTAAATAAGATTTCAAATTAGAATGGATTAAGGAAATATGCATGCTTAATGAATATTTTCATAATCACTTTTAATAATTATGGTTTGCTTAATTCCATAATTTGAGAATAGATTATGTATATAGGCGATGTTCTTATGTATGCTCAATAATTCCTAGATTTTAAGATCTTGACTCCTTTTGCTTAATTAGGATGCTTGATTCAAATATTCATTTTTAAATGAAAGTAAAGGAATTGTGAATTGAAAAAGACGCTTAGTTGATCAATTCAAATTGAGCTAAGAAATTAACATTAATAAGTATACAAGTTATTTTTAGTGAACCAAGGATAAATTTATTTACAATACTCCAAGAAAATCAATCGCTTGTTATTTATTGTTTTAAATCCTTTATTTACCTTGCTTTAATTTTAATTGTCACAACAAAAATCAATCAAACCCCCCCCCAATTGTATGTTAGTAAACTTATGTTTGTAAAATTTTTACTTGTTTAGTTTTAATTTTTAATTGTTAAAAATTAGTTTAAGACTTGATTTTTCCTAAATTTCTGTGTTGATCCTTGAGAGACCGACCTAGGTTGACACCCTAGTACTACATTAATTAGTTTTAATGTACTAATTTGACGGGGCCGCGACAGCTCGCGTCAAATTTTGGCGCCGTTGCCGGGGATCAACGATCTTTAGGAAAAACACTTGTTTTAAATTAATTTTTTTTAATTAAAAAAAAAAAAAAATTTTAAAAAAAAATTTTTCTTTTGTTTGTTTGTTTGTTTATTTTATTTCTTTTGCATGATTTAGGATTCTTATGATTTATTGCTCATCATGATCTAATATCTTGTTGTATGCTATGTATGACTAGAAGAACTTTTGAGCATTTATATTCATTTGATCCTGAAATTGAAAGAACTTTTCATAGGTTAGTTAGAGAAGCTAGATTTAATAATAATTTTGTTGATATTGATAGTGATAGTATTTTTTCTGAATCTGTTGAAAGTACTGCTAGTTTTTCTAATATGGCTGAACCTCGTGAAAGAACTCTTAGAGAACTAGCTGCTCCTGAATTCACTTACGAAAGTTTGTGTATTCAATATCCTGATGAGGATGTCCCTTTTATTCTTAAGACCGGACTTATACACCTGTTGCCTAAGTTTCATGGTCTTGCGGGTGAAGATCCGCATAAACACCTCAAAGAATTCCACATTGTGTGTTCCACAATGAAACCCCAAAACGTTCAAGAAGACCATGTCTATCTTAAAGCGTTTCCTCATTCTTTAGAGGGTGTTGCTAAGGATTGGTTGTACTACCTTGCTCCAAGATCAATCACAAGTTGGAATGACTTAAAGAAAATGTTCTTGGAAAAATTCTTTCCTGCCTCTAGAACAACTGCAATCCGTAAAGACATATCTGGCATTAGGCAACTCTCTGGAGAAAGTCTTTATGAATATTGGGAGAGATTTAAGAAACTTTGTGCAAGTTGCCCTCACCACCAAATTTCTGAACAACTTCTTCTTCAATACTTCTATGAAGGTTTACACCACGTTGATCGTAACATGATTGATGCGGCAAGTGGAGGAGCTTTAGGAGATATGACTGCTGCTGAAGCAAGAAATCTGATTGAGAAAATGGCATCTAACTCTCAACAATTTGGTGTGAGAAATGATTCTTTCAAACCCATGTTTGATTCCAATTCTAGTTCATCTGGAATAAAACTTGAGAGCAAACTTGATGCTCTCACCACTCTAGTCACACAATTGGCAGTAAATCAAAAATCCATGACTGCTAAAGTGTGTGGAATCTGCTCTTCACAAGAGCACCCCACTGATTGTTGTCCTTCTCTACAAGAAAAGGATAATAATAGTCCCCAAGCCTATGCAGCAAACATCTACCATGACAGACCTCCACCACCACAAAACCATGACCTTTCCACCAATAGATACAATCCAGGTTGGAGGAACCATCCAAACTTGAGATGGGGAAACCAACAACAAAATCCCCAACCTCCATTTCAAAACAATGCACCAACCTTCCAAAGACCTACACCTCAACCACCCACGAGTGGCCCTTCTTTGGAGGATCTGGTGAAACAAATGGCTGCACAGAACTTAGAGTATCAACAAAGGAATGATGCTACCATCCAGAGTTTAAGCAACCAAATTGGGCAATTGGCTTCATCATTAAGCCAGTTACAATCTCAAAACTCTGACAAATTACCATCTCAACCAGCTGCAAATCCAAGAAATGTGAGCGCAATTCAGTTAAGATCAGGTAAGAACCTTGAAATACCCATACCTAAGGAACCTGAAAAACAAAAAGATGTGCCCATAACAGTTGAGAATGATGAACCCTCTTCAAGCACAAGCAAATCTGAGATGCAACCATCCCAAATTCCACCTCATATCCCTCTTCCTTTCCCACCAAAAGCAATTCCAAGCAAGAAGATGGAAGAAGTAGACAAAGAAATTTTGGATACTTTCAGAAAAGTAGAAATAAATATACCTTTTCTTGATGCAATCAAACAAGTCCCCAAGTATGCTAAGTTTCTGAAGGAACTATGTACTCACAAGAGGAGACTCAAAGGGAATGAAAGGATAAACATGGGAAGAAATGTATCTGCACTGCTTAGTAAAGAAGTTTCAAATATCCCTGAAAAATGCAAGGATCCAGGTACGTTTTCTATACCCTGTATCATAGGCAATAATAAATTTGAAAATTGCATGTTAGATTTAGGAGCTTCAATAAATGTTATGCCTATGTCTGTTTTTAAATCTTTGTCTCTTGGAAATTTACAACCTACTGGTGTAGTAATTCAGCTAGCCAATAGGAGCACTGCTTACCCTGCTGGAGTTATAGAGGATGTTTTGGTTCAGGTAGAACAGCTTGTTTTCCCTGCTGACTTTTTTGTACTTGATATGGAAGAAGGTATGCCTTAAATTCCTGTTCCTATCATTTTGGGAAGACCATTTTTGAAAACAGCTCGAACCAAAATAGATGTTCATTCTGGAACTCTTTCTATGGAATTTGGTGACACGAGAGTTCAATTTAATATTCTTGATGCCATGAAATATCCATCTGAAAATCATTCTGTTTTCCAAATTGACATTATTGATGAACTAGTTTTTGAACATTTTTCTAATGTTGATTTGGAATACATGGATGATTCAAACAAATGTTTTGCATGCAATGATTCTGGAAGTTGTGATATTTGTGCTGAAATTGATAGATACATAAATTATGATTCAGAGTCTTTAGATATACCTGTTAACCATAAGGAGCTGTATGCAGGATTTCAAGAAAATTCTAACAAAATTTTTGAGGTGCAAACAGCAGAATCAAAATCTACTTTGTTAGTTCCATCTGTTTTGCAGGCACCCAAGTTAGAATTGAAACCCTTACCTGAGAACCTAAAGTATGTATACTTAGGGGATGATGAACAGCTCCCGGTGATAATTTCCACTTCTCTTGATGAAAATCAAGAAGAAAAATTGTTGCAGGTATTGAAAAAACATAAGAAGGCTATAGGATGGACATTGGCAGACATTCCTGGAATTAGCCCATCCATGTGCATGCATAGAATATTTCTGGAGGAAAATACTAAAGCAGTAAGACAGCCCCAGAGGAGACTCAACCCTGTAATCCTTGATGTGGTTAAGAAGGAGATCACCAAGCTTCTACAAGCAGGAATCATTTATCCTATCTCTGATAGCCAATGGGTGAGTCCAATTCAAGTGGTTCCTAAGAAAACAGGGATCACAGTTGTGAAAAATGAAAAGGATGAATTGATCCCAACTAGAGTGCAGAATAGTTGGAGAGTCTGTATTGACTACAGGAGACTTAACCAAGCAACCAAGAAGGACCATTTCCCTTTACCCTTCATTGACCAAATGCTTGAGCGTCTCGCAGGTAAGTCTCACTACTGTTTTCTTGATGGATTCTCTGGATATTTTCAGATTCACATTGCACCTGAGGATCAAGATAAGACCACATTCACCTGTCCCTTTGGCACATTTGCTTATAGGAGAATGCCATTTGGCCTATGCAATGCTCCCGGAACTTTTCAAAGATGCATGATAAGTATTTTTCATGATTTCATTGAAAATTGCATAGAGGTGTTTATGGATGATTTTACTGTCTATGGATCTTCATTTAATGCATGCCTTGATAGTCTTGATAAAGTTTTAAACAGATGTATTGAAACTAACCTTGTTTTGAACTATGAAAAATGTCATTTTATGGTAAAACAAGGAATAGTTTTAGGGCATGTAATCTCTGAAAAAGGAATTGAGGTAGATCCTGCCAAGGTAGAAGTTATATCACATTTGCCTTACCCCTCTTGTGTTCGAGAGGTTCGTTCTTTTCTTGGCCATGCAGGATTCTACAGAAGATTCATAAAGGATTTTAGCAAGAAGGCTAGGCCACTATCCAGTCTGCTTCAAAAGGATGTGGCATTTGAATTTGATGAAAAGTGTAAAGAGGCTTTCAATTGCCTCAAGCAAGCATTGACAACAACCCCAATAATCCAAGCACCTGTTTGGACAGCTCCATTTGAGTTAATGTGTGATGCCTCTAATTATGCATTGGGAGCCGTCCTTGGTCAAAAGATTGACAAGCAGCCTAGGGTCATCTACTATGCATCTAAAACTTTAGATGCTGCCCAGGTAAATTACACCACCACTGAGAAAGAGCTCTTGGCCATTGTTTTTGCATTAGATAAGTTCAGATCTTACATACTCGGTTCTCGAGTAGTTGTCTTTACTGACCATGCAGCTCTGAAGTACTTGTTGAAGAAAGGTGAGTCCAAGCCAAGATTGATTCGTTGGATGCTTTTGCTCCAAGAGTTTGACTTGGAAATTCGTGACAGAAGTGGAACACAAAACCTTGTAGCAGACCATTTAAGCAGAATTGAGAATGCTCCTGATTCGGCATCTATTCGGGACCATTTTCCCGATGAACACCTCATGAGTATTTCTAACTCTTTTGATTCACCTTGGTTTGCTAACATTGTAAATTATCTTGTTGCTTCTGTTTTTCCACCATGTGCATCCAGAAACCAAATTTCAAAATTAAAAAGTGATGCAAAGTATTATATTTGGGATGACCCGTATTTGTGGAAATTGTGTAATGATCAGGTGATTCGAAGATGCATACCCGATCATGAAATAGAATCAGTTCTTCGATTCTGCCATGCTTCACCAGTTGGTGGACATTTTGGTCCACAAAGAACAGCAAGAAAAGTTTTGGATTCAGGTTTGTATTGGCCCACAATTTTTAAGGATGCATGGAGAGTTTGTAACACCTGTGAGAAATGCCAAAGAGCTAGTAATGCTACCACATGGAGACAACAGATGCCTCAACAACCAATGTTGTTTTGTGAAGTATTTGATGTTTGGGGCATTGATTTTATGGGTCCATTTCCTCCATCCTTTGGTTTTACTTACATTTTATTGGCTGTTGATTATGTTTCTAAATGGGTGGAAGCTAAAGCCACCAGAACTAATGATGCTCGAGTTGTTGTGGATTTTGTTAGATCTCAAATTCTTTGCAGGTTTGGCATCCCAAGAGCAATCATTAGTGATCAAGGAACCCATTTCTGCAACAGGACCATGCAAGCTATGCTCAGGAAGTATGGGGTTGTTCATAGAGTCTCTACTCCATATCACCCCCAAACCAATGGACAAGCAGAAGTCTCTAACAGAGAAATCAAAAGGATCCTGGAGAAGATAGTACAGCCTAACAAAAAGGATTGGAGCAGGAAATTGGATGATGCTCTTTGGGCACATAGAACAGCTTTTAAGGCACCTATAGGAATGTCTCCCTATAGAATTGTTTTTGGTAAAGCATGTCATCTTCCAGTGGAGATTGAGCATCGTGCTTATTGGGCTGTAAAAGCTTGTAACTTAGCACTTGATCAAGCAGGTGAGGAAAGAAAATTACAACTGAATGAGCTTGATGAGATCCGTTTGGCAGCTTATGAGAACTCGAGGTTCTATAAGGAGAAAACAAAGAAATTCCATGATAGCTCAATAGCTAGGAAGGATTTTACTACTGGACAGAAAGTGCTACTGTTTAATTCCCGGTTGAAACTGATGGCCGGAAAATTGCGCTCCAAATGGGAAGGACCTTTCATTGTTACGAATGTATTTCCCCATGGAGCTGTGGAAATAAAAAGTGAAAACTCCAACAAAAGCTTCAAGGTTAATGGACAACGTTTGAAGCCATTTCATGAAAATCCTTCACTTGTGGATGTTACAATGGAGGAACATGCTTTGGGGGAACCACTTCTTGATCCCCCTTGAGGGAGTTTTTCTTACCCATCTCTTTACTTTTTCATTCTATTGTCTATTTTGTATGCTCTGTCTTACATTGAGGACAATGTATGATTTAAGTGTGGGGGTGGGATTCGTGTGTTATTGTGTGTTGTGTGATTAAATTTTGTGTGACTTTGTTTTATTTAAAAAAAAAAAAAAAAAAAAAAAAGGGATTTAAATAAAAGATTTTGTGTGTGTTTTTGTTTTAAAATGGCATGTTTTATTGGAATTTTAAGATATGCATGAGTAACAAGTAAATTCTTTCATGTCTGATATGAGCTTAATGATATGTTATAATTTGAACTCAAACATTTTTTGGTATGTTGAGAATGACATGATAATTGAGAAATGATCATATATGATAGAATTATACCTTGTGAGATTTTTGAGCCTTAAAATTTGATGGATCACTTTAAACCATCTTAATCCTTTCATGTGTGATTAATTCCTGAAAGCTTACATCTTAATTTTTGTCTTGTTTCTTGATGATACTTGAAACTCATATGAATGTATTTTGATACAGGCATTTTGTTCAGTTGAGCCATTAAGCCAGATAAACCTACCATGAATAAATTATCTCTTGCTAGCCATTTTGAGCCTATTTAACTGTTTCCTTGTTACAGCTCAAGTAAACCATGGATGAAGAACCAAAAATATACCTACCGTAAGAAATATATTGAAGCTTTGGAATCAAGACAAAACAGGCATTCAAATAAGTGTGGGAGTGTGCAAAAAGGAATTGCAACTCTTGTTTCAAGTGTTATGCAATCTCATAAAAAAAAAAAAAAAAAAAAATTTACCAAATACCATACAATAAATGTTTTACCCTCACTGTTTGCCAGTAAAATTAATTGCTTCATTATTCTTTTTGGTATATATATATATAAATATATATATTTCATCCATTTTAACCTTGGCCACATTGCAACCCTGTGAAAGCCCTGTTGATCTATACATGCATTTGTGTTGATTGTGGAATTAAGAAACTTGCCAAATTTTTAGACTGTTTGTTTTTCAGGAATTGTTTTGAGTGTATACACAAACTTTAAACACTTGAGAGTTGAGAGTATGTCTTGTGAGGTTCTATCACTTATGATCTTCTTTTCAGTTTAATTTAATTTTCACATGCCTAAGTGTTTGAATGATTTTTATATATATCTTGATGCTCTGAATCTTGCATGTTAAATAACTCTTGTTTCTCTGTATATTCTTAAAATTTCATGCCAATTCTGTGTGTTGTTTTTAACTTAATGTTTTCAAATAAATTGTGATACTTGTTTTTATTTTGATTTTTGCCCGGGAGTGCAAAAGAATAAGTGTGGGAGTATTTGATGATGCATGATTTATCCTTAATTCCTCAATTTAAATGTGTATAATTTGCCATCACTTAGTGTGTAACATATTGCATTTTAACACATTTTTATCATTTGATCTTTATGTAATATTTGATTGTTAATTTGTGCCAAAAGAAAATAGATCAAAGAAACTCAAGAATTCTAATCCAAAATGAAGATCAAAGTGCCTAAGGATCAAAGGAATCAAGAAATATTCAAAAGGATCTCAAAAAGGGTAAAAAGTGTGCAAAATATGGAGAATCAGGGGGATGAATCGATTCATCCCCCTCTTGAATCGATTCATGCGAATTGAATGCACCAGGAAGTGAAATTTTGAGCCATGAATCGATTCATTCTGGCTTGAATCGATTCATACGACTGAATCATGCAAAAATCAGCATTTTGAATCGATTCATTTGAGTTTCAAAGGCAATGAATCGATTCTTCCATCAAATGAATCGATTCATACGTGTAAAATTAGCCCAGAATTGCATTTTGGAAGCATGAATCGATTCCTCCCACCAATGAATCGATTCATGAGTGAATAATTGGCCCAGAAACACGTTTTCAAGCTTCTGGAAGGTGGGCAAAGCATGGTGGGAAAGGCACTCAACTTGATCATGGAGCACCATTGAATTGATTAATGAAGAGTGCTCCTTCCATTGAAATATTTTATGGCAAAAGCTTGCTTTCTAACTCCTATAAATAGGCACAAGAGCAAGGGTCATAACACACCATTCTTCATTCTTCAATTCCTCCCTCACTCATACGTTCTTCCTCTGCTTCTCTTCTCTGTTGGAATTTTCCAGCAACTTCTTCATTTCCGGGTTAGTTTTATTGTTGTAGTTGTAATTATGGAGGGCTAAAACCCTTAGATTGATTTTCTTGGAGAATGTTGTAATGTAATTTTGAGGTCATTAATTTTAATATAGTATGCTTTTATTATTGTTATTTCTTCATAATCATTCTCTACTTATTTAATTCCATTTTGTTTAATTGAATTTGTATGCTTAATCGGTTTAGTTATCCAAATGGAGTTAAATAAGATTTCAAATTAGAATGGATTAAGGAAATATGCATGCTTAATGAATATTTTCATAATCACTTTTAATAATTATGGTTTGCTTAATTCCATAATTTGAGAATAGATTATGTATATAGGCGATGTTCTTATGTATGCTCAATAATTCCTAGATTTTAAGATCTTGACTCCTTTTGCTTAATTAGGATGCTTGATTCAAATATTCATTTTTAAATGAAAGTAAAGGAATTGTGAATTGAAAAAGACGCTTAGTTGATCAATTCAAATTGAGCTAAGAAATTAACATTAATAAGTATACAAGTTATTTTTAGTGAACCAAGGATAAATTTATTTACAATACTCCAAGAAAATCAATCGCTTGTTATTTATTGTTTTAAATCCTTTATTTACCTTGCTTTAATTTTAATTGTCACAACAAAAATCAATCAACCCCCCCCCCAATTGTATGTTAGTAAACTTATGTTTGTAAAATTTTTACTTGTTTAGTTTTAATTTTTAATTGTTAAAAATTAGTTTAAGACTTGATTTTTCCTAAATTTCTGTGTTGATCCTTGAGAGACCGACCTAGGTTGACACCCTAGTACTACATTAATTAGTTTTAATGTACTAATTTGACGGGGCCACGACAACCCGCGTCATCGAACCTTGACACCGTCCCAGCAAGTATCCACACCATCTCTTCCTCACTTCGGCTCAGTCTTCTCACCAACACCGGTCGCATTCTCCACCGATTTCCAGCGTCCGAAATCTACACCGGCCCAGCACGTTAGCTACTGCTTCCAGCGTTCAATTCCAACACCGGTTCGACATAGTCACTGCTTCTAGTATCCAACTCCAATACTGACTTCAAACTCTCCCACATCGGTTCCTTTCTGTTCCTTATTCTCTTTGTTTTCATCATTTATATTCCTGTCAAATTTCTGCCTGTTTGTTATGATTTCATATGTTGTATAGTTCATACTTTTAATTTATATCATTTATCCCTGAGGGAAAATAGAAAAACACAAAATAAGTCCCGCACGTTTTTATTTATTTTCTAGTCTAAAAATTCCATTTTAAAAAGTGTCGTACGGGAACACTCCCGTCTACACAACCTCTTTAGGATCCGTACACGTGCGAAGAACTTCGCCTTGTTTGAGTTCCCCACCTCAATGACATCCATCCTCATCTTCCAAGTCTTCTAAAAAACAAAACACTCAGAACTACGTAACCCTGATTTCTTGATAATTCAAGAATACGTAGGAGCAGGACGTCAACTCCTGTTAGGCTCATCTTTCTTATTTTTTTTACTATTTTATTTCTTTGTTTTCGTGTTTCTTTCATAAATGTTCCTTTTTATCGCTTCCGTGAAAATCAATTTAGACGTGACGTCTTGTTGATTTCCCCCTAGTTTTTTTGTTCAAACCTCGCTACAATTCATAGGGAAGGGATATTTAGGACGAGACGTCCCGCTTATCTCTTTCCTATCCCTGTTCCTATATTTTTAATCCGAGGATGTCTAATTTAGACGTGACGTCTTGTTAGCATTCTCTTCCCTTCCTTGTCTTATATCGAAGTCGAGATTAATTTGGATGAAACGTCCCATTGACCTCGCTCCGATACCCCATGTTTGTACAGTTCTCTTACTCTACTCTATCGTTTTTTCAGAAAAATACAAAAAATAGGAAGAAATCATGTTTTATGTAAGGCTATCTATGTTGTGCATTTTTCAATCATGGTACTGTTTCTAACAGGCGATGTAGGGTGCTAATACCTTCCCTACTCGTAACCGATTCCCGAACTTGAATCTCACAATTCCTACCAGTGCTTTCACTGAATTTAATTTTTTCCCAATGTTTTTCCTATGGATAAAAACGTTGGTGGCGACTCCTTGCTTCACAACCAGTTTTCTTTCTCACCGCGCCGTCGCGATCCAGGTTGCGACAGATGACGACTCCACTGGGGAGGCTTAAGAGAGTCAGGCCAGTTTGATTGAAAGCGCATGTTTATTTTATATAGCCTTTGTTATCTCAGATTTCTTCCCCTTGTTTTATTTTCTGTGGATTATTGTGAACGTTTGTTTTTGTTTTAATTGTATCTTGTTATTTATTTTGTTGTCTATATTTTGCATGTTTGTTGAACCCTAGGGTAGAAGACCATGTTACTTTTCTGTAATCATTGAACCCTAGGGTAGACGACTTTGTATATTTGTTATGTGTTTGTTCTTTGTGCAGAATGGGGTAAAGTAAAAGGTATGGACTGCCCTTCCACACACTACACTCACAATTATTTGCACACACCTATGAGTGGCGCCCTATACCCGGGTCCCAAATAAAGCTTAAGTTAGGAGAGGTTGGTAACGGAATCGTATGGGATGTACTTCCTATCCGGTGTTCGTGAAAACCTCAACCAGAGTTCGACCTCTCATGATATACGCACCAAGTGGATTCCCCACTGTTTGCGTCCCTGTCATGGTTAGGATCTTGGCTCTGGTGACCTTCTAGATGTCTAGTGGAAACCACCCGGTGTGGAGAGTCACTTTTAGACAAGCCATAGGGCCTAGAAAAGGCTTTTAACAAAACCCGACCTAGGCCATAAAAGGGCAATCTTTACTTTACCTTATGTCATTTTTGCTTCCCCTTTTATTAAAAAAAATGAATTATCTACCACCCGTAGGTTTGCTTAATTTTCGAAATAATGACTCATTTTAAAACACACAGTATTCTTCGGGTGAATAGATAATCCTCTTTTTGACCATGTACCTCTGAATTCATAATCATAAGTTTTCTTAATCGTAAAAAAAAAAACAAAATCATTTTTGTGTCCCTTTAACTGGGGCATCAATGACGATTAAGAAAACATGTGACTTTTGACAGTTTGGGCTCACGTGAGTTTTGGAAATCAATGTTTCCCAAAAAAAAACAAAAAAAAATATTTTTTTTACTTTACATCAGATCCTTGGGGAAACATGGATTTTGAAATGTAATAATAACTGATTCCTTTCTTTGTCTTGATGTTTACAGGGAACGATTCCGAATTTGACGGTATTTCTGAGTCAGTATGGAAGTTAACATGGGACACGATAATTGTGGTATGGAGATGACTGAATTAAAGAAGTTATTGCACGTTAAGGCTAGAAAGGTCGATACTGATAGTCTACAGGCACTAGGGAGGAAATTGAGTTTGACTCAAAGAATGACTTTCACAAGGAAATATGGGAAGATCCTGAAACTTTTAGAATTGGAAGTACAAACTGAAGCAATTACGGCTCTGACTCAATTCTAGGACCCACCCCTCCGCTGCTTTACTTTCCAAGACTTTCAGCTGGCACTCTCCATAGAAGAGTTTGAACAAATATTGGGGATGCCGGTGGAGGGACAGATTCCTTATCGTCATCTGGATCATCATGCATCAGTCGCTTCTGTCGCGCGCATTTTGAAAGCCCATCCTGAAATGTTAAGAAATGCATAAATGAACAAAAATCAGATTCCCGGGTTTACTAGGGAATTCCTGGAAAAACACATGCATGTCCTAGTAGAAAAGGAAGAATGGGAAACCTTCATGGACGCCTTGGCTCTCACTATCTATGGGGTTGTCTTGTTCCCTAACTTAGACAACTACATGGATTATGATGCTATAGGAGTCTTCACTGCTCGCAAACACAGGCTCGAGAATCCTGTCACAGCTGTATTGGCTAATGTGTATTGCACCCTGGATTTCTGCCACACCCAAGGTGGAAAGATGATTATTTGCTGTTTACCTATTCTGTATATGTGGCTCACATCCCACGCTTTTTATTAGCTATGCAAAGTCGAGTGTCTGATCTCTGATTTGAAATTGTGTCAGTTGGCAGCGAAGAATGGGCGCGAGTGGGCTAATCACCTCGTGGGCCTTACAGCTGAAAGGGTAAGATGGTATCCTCAATGGCTAGAAGTCGAGTTAATCATTTATAGCTGTGGAGAATACCCAAATGTTCCTCTAATGGGTACACAAGGGTGCATCAATTATAATCCTGTTATTGCAAAACGTCAGTTGGCTTATCCTCTAGTTGGGCCACCGAACGGAGAGCTGCTCGCTCCTTTCATTTTGTATTATATGAAAGGAAATTATACTTCCACTGTTCGGAATATAGCCAATGCTTGGAAGAAGGTCCATAGGATGGGCAAGGAACTGGGAGCACGAAGCCATGTTGTGGGGGCTGAATACTTTGAATGGGTGGTAAACAGAGTGTCCATTGTGAAATTACCTTTCAAGGGCCCTTCATACCAACCCATGGACACAGCCCCTCCGTTGTGCATCATGGAAGACAAGGCTACCCTATCACTGAAAGCTCAAATAGAAGAATTAAAGGCAAGGAATCAAAAACTAGAAGAAGACCTCTTGAAGTGTCGACAAGAGTGCGCCCTTCATAGGAAGGAGAATTCTGAAGGGAGACATGCAATGGAAGAAATGCGGAAGAAGAGAAAGATTGATGAAAATTATAGGATGAAACAAGATCAATGCCTTCGCGCAGCCAATTCTCAGTTAAAGATAAAAGGTCAGCAGAACGATGCTGTATTGGCTGAAAAACAAATTTTGAAGGACCTGCTGGCATAATCCAGAGAGAAAGGGAAGGAGACCTTGGTACAGAAAGAGATGTTACAAACTCAGGTCCACAAATTGGAACTATAACTTGAGGAAGTAATAAATGCCTATGAACAAGAGATAAACACAGAGCATAAAAAAGCCCTTGATGCTGAACGACGTTGCCAGGAGACTACACAGGCTCTGAGGGTAGAGTTGGCCCAAAGTGACGAAATCATTCATTCATGGATGGACCGTTTCGCTAGATTGGCTTACCTAGCCAATGGAGTCCTGGAAGATTTTCCCTCAATGCTGAAGCAAGCCGAAGGCATGATCAATCCCCTGTCCACTCCCAAAGAGATATCATCATTTCTGAGTTATTGCCAGGAAAGACTTTGTAAAATGAGGGCCATGATTGCCCGAGCCAGGAGTGGTTAAAGTTTTTGTAATCCGAATCTTTCTAGCAACATTGTATCATTTGGAAGAATTAAATAATAAAGCTCTTTTCATCCCTACAGTTGTCTCATGTTAATTCCCGATCTACTGTTATACTTAGTACTTTGAACGCGACGTTCTGGGAAAAGTTAAGAAATACATGTCAAGTTCGGAATTACACCCCGCATACGCCTATCTATTTTTGTTTTATCATCTTAACTGTTTCCTTTATTTTTCTAACAATTTGTTGTGATCCTTTAGACACTACGGGTAAACACCCCTACGTGAACAGGCTCAAGAAGAAACTGATGGCCGATGTTGAACAAAAGAATGAGAACTTGAGAGCTAAGGTTAATCAGTTGAAATAACAAATGGCTGAAATGGCCAAGCTCCTGGAAAGGAGAGTCGCAGAAAGGGATTCTTTAGTGGAAGTTGAAGATGCCGGACAGCAACCTCCTACTCCCCGACACACGCAGGGTCATGCTGGAGGACCAAGCTCAGATCCTGCAGGGCCTACCGTTACGGTTCACCTCAGTAAGTCGGACACTGCCAATGCTTAATAACACACTTTTGTTGACGCGGAAGGGAATGTCATACCCTTTCCATAGTATGGGTTACCTTCGGGCTATGTCCCACCACTTCAAGAGGAACTAGATTATCAAGAAATGATCCTTCGTGTAGCTCAACCAAGTCTTCCACTTGTCTGGAATCCTCAAATGATTCCGGTCCATACACAAGCTGCGCAGCCGCAAGCCGCGCAACCACAAGTTGCCCGAGCAACAGTCGGACCCCACGCCTCAATGCCGAATGTAAGCCCGGCATATGACGACCAGCCAATCAGGAGTACTAGTCAATATGTTGTTATAGGTCCACGTGCTGCCGTTGCCGCCACCCAGGAGGGAAGGTTAGAGTTCCTAGAAAGGCGTTTAAGAGAAATGGAAGGAATGAACCGGTTTGGATTGGGCAGTGCCGTACAACTCTGTCTGATCCCTGACGTTGTTATTCCTCCCAAATTCAAAATGCCTGAATTCGACAAGTACCGGGGGCTAACCTGTCCGAAGAACCATCTGACCATGTACTGCCGGAAGATGGCTTCACACACCTCCAATGACCCCCTGCTCATTCATTATTTCCAAGACAGTCTGGCTGAAGCACCCCTAACTTGGTACAATCATCTTGAACGATCTCGTATACGTTATTGGGAGGATCTAGCAGATGCTTTCATGCAACAGTATAAGTATAATTTAGACATGGCTCCAGATAGAGTATAGTTACAGAACATGTCTAAAAAAGACAACGAGACGTTTAAAGAATACGCCCAAAGGTGGCGTGAGGTGGCGGCCCAGGTTGACCCCCCTTTATCAGAAAAGGAGGTGATTTCGACATTCATTGACACACTCTAGTCACTATTCTATGATAAGATGATTGGAAGCATCTCATCTCATTTCTCTGATATTGTCACTATCGGGGAAAGGATAGAGAATGGTCTACGAATGGGGAAGATCATTCGGGGTCCATCTGGGGCCGGAACAGTAAGAAAACCTTCCCTGGGAGAAGGGAAGAGAAGAGAAGGGGAGACCAACTTAGTCTCCCACAACCTAGGGAGGAACCAGCCTAGGCCACCTACCCCTGTCACCTTTCCATCAACGTATCATAATGCACCACACCCATATGTGGCTGCAATCCCAAATTCAAACCCACCTTATTTCCATGATATGATGCATAAGGAAATAGAGATCTACGTGGATGATATCATTGCAAAATCTAGGACTGAGGAAGATTATGTCCGCGACCTAAGGAAGCTATTTGAACGGTTGAGGAAATATAAGCTCAGATTGAACCCTGCCAAGTGCACGTTTGGCACAAGGTCAGGCAAGCTGTTGGGTTTTATTGTAAGTAAGAAAGGAATTGAAGTAGATCCCGACAAGTTCAAGACAATCCTAGAAATGCCACCTCCTTGTACCAAAAAGGAAGTCAGAGGATTTTTGGGAAGATTAAACTACATTGCTCGGTTTATCTCACAACTGACATCGACTTGCGAACCGATCTTCAAACTACTCTGCAAGAACCAACCTGGACAATGGAATGAGGACTGCCAAACAGCTTTTGAGAAAATTAAGCAGTACTTGCAAGAGCCACCAATATTGGTACCACCAACCCCCGGGAGACCACTGATATTATACCTGACGGTATTGGATGAGTCCATGGGCTGTGTATTGGGCCAGCACGATGAAACGGGGAAGAAGGAACATGCAATATATTACCTGAGCAAAAAGTTCACTGATTGTGAGATGCGATATTCTACGTTAGAACGAACTTGCTGTGCGCTAGCATGGGCTGCGAAGCGCTTAAGGCAGTATATGTTGAGTCACACCACCTAGCTAGTTTCTAAGATGGATCCTATCAAGTACATCTTCGAGAAGCCGGCTCTGACTGGAAGAATTGCTCAGTGGCAAGTACTGAGTACGACATAACATACGTCACTCAGAAAACTATAAAAGGGAGTGCTTTGGCTGACTATTTAGCCCATCAACCCATAAGTGACTACCAACCAATGCCATTTGACTTCCCAGATGAGGATATCCTGGCATTGTCTGACGAAGAAGGTGGCAGTAAGGACAAGTGGATTTTGAGATCTAATGGAGCTTCTAACGCTTTGGGACACAGAATCGGAGCCATTTTGATTTCACCAAAGAAAGAGTTCATCCCTGTCTGTGCTCGGTTATGTTTCGATTGTACCAACAACATCGCCGAGTATGAGGCTTGTTCTCTAGGGATCCAAGCAGCACTAGATGCGAAAGTAAAGTCATTAGAAGTCTACGGGGACTCCGCTTTGGTTATCCACCAACTAAAAGGTGAATGGGAAACTAGGGACAACAAGTTGGTTCCCTATCACTCCCATATCAAAGAAATGATCAAAGACTTTGATGAAATCTCATTCCACCATGTTCTTCGGGAGGACAACCAGATGGCTGATGCTTTGGCCACTCCTGCTTCAATGTTCAAAGTGAGTAACGATTATGATGTGCCTCTCATCGAGATAGAGAATCGTTGTGAGCCCGCATACTGCCAAGTGATTGAAGAAGAATCAGATGGAGAACCTTGGTACCACGACATTAAGAATTATATACAGAACCAAGGATACCCAGACAATGCAACGGAAAATGACAAGAGAACCCTGCGACGGCTCGCCATGAGTTTCTTCTTAAGTGGCGACGTGCTTTACAAGAGAAACCATGATTCTATACTCCTTTGTTGCGTCGATACCACCGAAGCAAATAGAATCATGAGGGACGTTCATGAGGGATCTTTCGGAACCCACATCAATGGGCACGCCATGTCGAGGAAAATCTTAAGGGCTGGTTACTTTTGGATAACCATGGAAACAGACTGCTTCGCCTATGCTCGGAGATGTCATAAGTGCCAAATATATACTGATCATATTCACGCACCCCCATCATCTCTAAATGTTTTATCAGCACCTTGGCCTTTCTCGATATGGGGCATAGATGTCATTGGTCCCATTGAACCAAAGGCTTCAAATGGCCATCGTTTCATTTTGGTCGCCATTGATTACTTCACAAAATGGGTGGAGGTAGCTTCATACACTAATGTAACCAAAGGTGTTGTCGTTAAATTCGTCAAGCGTGAGTTGATATATCGGTACGGCCTACCAAGCCAAATCATCACAGATAATGGTACAAATCTGAACAAAAAGATGATGAAGGAGCTTTGTGAGAGCTTTAAAATCTCCCACCATAATTCCTCTCCGTACCGCCAAAAATGAATGGGGCAGTCGAGGCGGCTAACAAAAATATCAAAAAGATAGTGCAAAAGATGGTGGTAACTTACAAAGACTGGAACGAAATGCTTCCCTTTGCTCTACACGGTTATCGTACCTCAGTCCAAACCTCAACTGGGGCAACCCCTTTCTCTTTAGTTTATGGCATGGAAGCAGTCCTGCCTTTCGAAGTAGAGATCCCTTCCCTCCGAGTGATCATGGAAGCCAAACTAGTAGAAGCTGAATGGATCCAGGCTCAACATGACCAACTAAATCTGATTGATGGCAAAAGATTGACTGCCCTCTGTCATGGTCAATTGTATCAAAAGCGTATGAAGCGAGTGTTTGAAAAGAAGGTGCGGCCTCGGCAGTTCCAAGAAGGAGACTTGGTGCTGAAGAAGATTTTGCCAATTCAGAAAGACAGTCGGGGTAAATGGACTCCTAGCTATGAAGGGCCTTACGTCGTGAAGAAAGCTTTTTCCGGAGGTGCTCTCATACTCACCAACATGGATGGGGAAGATTTACTGATGCCTACAAACGCGGACGCAGTGAAGAGATATTACTCCTAAAAAAAAGGGGGGGCTCGCTAGGTTGAAAACTTGAAAAGGAAACCTATGCAAAAGTTAGAGCAATTGGTTAAGCTGAAAACCCAAGAGGGCGGCTCAGACAGAATCATGACCTGTATATTCAACGCTGCAACGTCGACTTTTCAAGTCATAGACGAGGAGTTTAGTCTAGGGCATCGAAGCCATTGTCAAATCATGTCCTCAGAAGCAAAATCAGAGGATAAACAGGAAATCATGAGGAAAAAACCAGAATCTCGACGCTCTCAGGAAATCAATGGAGGATCTAAAAGGCCTTTTCTTTCACCCTTACCATCAATTCTTGGCACCTTGTCATATCATGTCTTTTGTATTGTTTGCATCCCCTGTACATACTTAATGATCAAAAATAAAATGTTTCCTTTTTCTTACATGTGTTCATGACTAAAATGAATAAACAAGTTTTGGCCTTAAAGAAAATTTTTAAATTTTGAAAATGACAAAAACACAAAGTTATGGGGAACGAAGTGCACACCATTGTCGGATCTTACCTCAGGCAAGCACAACCAACTCCGCAAGACAACCTCAATGAAGTCAGAAGTAACAATTATTTTTGGGCCATGAGTTGCTTCAAAGCCAGTCGCAAAGGGAGTCCTCCTGTAAGTTTTAATTTATACCTGTAGAGGCCCCCAGGTTCATTCTCTTTCACCCAAGAAGACACTACCCAATGGGACCGTAATCACCAAAGCTAGCACCTTTCGAGGTTTTTTCTTCCCTCACCCAAGCAGACGCCTTCAAAGGCTTACTCTTGACTAATCCTCTCAATTTTTTCCCCCCGGTGGAATCGATCGCCAAAACTGGCACTTCTCAAGTTTTTTCCCATGGTGGACCCTAAATTTTCCATTCTCAATCAAGGGGCAGTGCCCCAAATCACCAAATCCTTCCCCAGTAGAAATACATTTCCTAAACAACTCAAACTGGGGCATCTCCCCAGATTTCTTTTGTTCATTCAAGGGGTAGTTCCCCAACAACTCTCAAATCATGTCAAACCAGGGTATCACCCCTGGTCCATTCTCTTTCCTCCAAGGGGCAGTTCCCTAAGGCTCCTTCAAACCATCTCAAACTAGGGCATCACCCCAGATCTATTCAATCAAGGGGCAGTTCCCCAAGATTCCTTCAAATCTTGTCAAACTTGGGGTATCACCCCAGGTTTGTTCTCTCTCAATCAAGGGGTAGTTCCCCAAGATTCCTTCAAATCTTGTCAAACTTGGGGCATCACCCCAGGTTTGTTCTCTCTCAATCAAGGGGTAGTTCCCCAAGATTCCTTCAAATCTTGTCAAACTTGGGGCATCACCCCAGGTTTGTTCTCTCTCAATCAAGGGGTAGTTCCCTAAGATTCCTTCAAATCTTATCAAACTTGGGGCATCACCCCAGGTTTGTTCTCTCCCAATCAAGGGGCAGTTCCCCAAGATTCCTTCAAATCTTGTCAAACTGGGGCATCACCCAGGTTTATTCTCTCTTAATCAAGGGGCAGTTCCCCAAGATTCCTTCAAATCTTGTCAAACTGGGGCATCACCCAGGTTTATTCTCTTTCAATCAAGGGGCAGTTCTCCAAAATTCCTTCAAATCTTGTCAAACTGGGGATCACCTCGGGTATATCCTCTCAATCAAGGGGTAGTTCCCCAAACCAAGGCCTCCCCCCAGATTCATTCTCTTGCATTCAAGGGGCAGTCCCCCAAGAACCCGCAGTCATGTCAACCGAGGATCAACCCCAATCTTTACATTTCCTGTCTTTACATTTTCTGTCAACCAAGGGTCAACCCCAATCTTTACATTTCCTATCTTTACGTTTCCTGTCAACCGAGGGTCAACCCCAATCTTTACATTTCCTATCTTTATATTTCCTATCAACCGAGGGTCAACCCCAATCTTTATATTTTTTGTCAACCGAGGGTCAACCCCAACTTTTACGTTTCCTATCAACCGAGGGTCAACCCCAAATTTTACGTTTCCTGACAACCGAGGGTCAACCCCAACTTTTACGTTTCCTGTCAACCGAGGGTCAACCCTAACTTTTATATTTCCTGTCAACCGAGGGTCAACCCCAATCTTTACATTTTTGTCAACCGAGGGTCAACCCCAACTTTTACGTTTCCTGTCAACCGAGGGTCAACCCTAAGTTTTACGTTTCCTGTCAACCAAGGGTCAACCCCAATCTTTTCAAATCAACCAAGGGTCAGCCCCGACCTTTTCATCCCTGATTAATTAAGAATCAACCCCCTAATTCTCTCGCTTCCTATTAACGGAAAAACGGTCCTTTCACTTCATGTCATCCAAAGGATACGTCCCAGTTAACCACTTCTTGTTAAAGCTGGTACATTACCCCTTTCCATTTTCTAGACTAAAAAAAAAACACAAAAGGGATCCGATGTTGACACTGGTTGGAAGAGGTTTTCTCAGTATCTCAGGACAAAGGTGGTGATGTCCAAAAACGGTGTCATAACCCTCGCATCGAATGAAATCAGATGCACTGGTCCAATGTGAACTAGCAGTCATAAGAGACGATGTCCCAGTGGTTACACCGGTTGCTATTTTCGAGCCGTAACAAACGGTATCATGAACCCTACCTCAGTTAAAATCAAGTACGGAGTTGATCATAAAAGACGATGTCATACTTCCTACACCGGTCACTTAGGTTTTGAACTTGGGTAAAATGGGAGGAGACTCAAGACGACGTGACCAACGTTGCTCTAATCCCAAATCCTATGATTTGAAGAAACGACGTCGAAGATTCAATTCAGATTGGCAAGTTATTGAGGTGTGAATGTGAATTCAAGTACAAATTAATGTTTAGACGATGTTACTTCAAGTTGTTATTATACATCGGTCACGAGTCAATTATACTTTGGCATTTGTTGGGAATTCAAAGACAAATGGATATGAAAAATTGCACTTCATTAAAAAGGAAAAAGGGGGCACTTCGGCCTTACGAAGATTCACTCCGGAGCCTATCCCGGAACAAGGCTAAAGAAAGAAAAAGGCCCTAAATATTAGATGTTGGGGAGTCCGGCCTAGCAGAAGCTGTTCTTTCGAATTCCTCCGATACCGTCCTCAGGTCTATACTCTGGCCCTCGGGGAGAGGCATTGGCTCATAAGGAACATCCTCAGGTTCCGAAGCCTAACCCCGGTCCATACCATATAAGTTCCCACCATGAAATTCATAGTAGACGCCTATTCCATTCAAGTTAAGTTGCACAGCGGAATTCTGATGTACAACCTGACGAACGGCGGAGCTGAAAGCGACATCGGCCAAAACTGAAAAATCAGCCATCTGCTTCTCGGTTTCCCTCCGCTTCTTGACCTGTTATTCCTGCACAGCGGCCAGTTTCTCGGCCAGCTCCTTATTCTTTTCATCTACCTCAACCTTTACAGCCTTGACTTATTCTAATTCGGCCCAGAGAGCTTGGAGAGCGTCCTCTGAAGCTTTACCCTTAGCCTCAGCTTCATCTGCCCTCTTGGCAGCCGATGTATCAGCAGCTATGAGTTCGGTCAGGTCTTGTTTACTCCTGGCCAGCTCCTCCTCCTTCTGGGTCAAGGCGGTCTGGGCCTCAACTCTCAGGGCTTCATCCTTCTTCATCCGGTCTAGGCATTCCTTAGCCTCGATACCGGAGTAATAAAAGTGACCCAAAGAGCTGAGGACCCCGGCTGCCTCAACCAAATTAAAGATAGCCGCTTTGGTAGCGGTTTGGGCCTCAGAAGCAGGGAGATCGGCCTTGAGCTTGAAAGGGATATCAAACTGAGCCGGTGTCCCGCCAATATATTCCAGAAAATCTGAGAGGCAGGAGTTGATAACGATATTGTCCGGCTGAGACCGGTCCAGAGAAACATTTATAGGACCGGCCTGCTCCTCCTGAGGCGCCTCCACCTCGGTCGTAACCCTTAGTGCCTTATGCTTTTTCTGTTTGGAGGTTGCTCTGGGGTTGACCTTCCTTTTGCCCGGGACCCTATCCACTAGCCCCAGAGCCATGGTCCCAACATTTTCAGCCAGGATGCTCACTACCTTGGCCGGAGTACGACGAGGAGTCACTCTGTTTTCCGTGTCAGCCGCAGCAGCATTTTGGGCTTCGGCAGCCTCCCTCAGTTTCCTGAGGATGTCTATCCGAGCCATCTCACCTAAAAAAAAAAAGAAAGACAATGTCATTACCGGTGTGTATGTTATATAAAAAAAAAGAAGAAAAGAGGGGGGTTCAACAGTATCTACCCAGGTAAGCATCCCGGCCTGACTCTGTCCCCAAGAGCTTCTTACAGGAGATCTTGGCAAGGCTGGAGTAACCCTTCAGAGCATCCAGGACCTTCATGGACTCGGTTGACAGAACACTCTCGTTGACGATATAGGCGTTGCTGGTCAGGAGAAAATGCTCGTGAGTCCAACCGGTGTAAAACCTTCTGGAAAAATCAGAATTCTCCCAGAACACCGGCCTCCCTGCATTGACCTCGACTTTGACGTAGGAGTGTTTGAAGCTGACCCCGTCCATCTTGGCTGATTCGGTGTAACTTTCGAAGTTAACCACCTTGGAGTCGCAACGAAGGTTGATGAAACCCAGACCCCCTCCAGCGTTACCCCGGCGCATCACCCTGCAGTAGGTGAAAAAGAGAGCCACTGTGGGGACAAAGTGAAAATACTCCCCAAGTACTTCCAAGGCCCTTACCAAGCCCCAGCCATTGGGATGAAGCTGGCTGGGAGAGCAGTCTAAGAAACGGAGTACCCCTATCTCGAACTTTGTCAGAGGGAAGCGGACGCCGATCTTGGAGAAGACTATCTCGTACATAAAGAGATTTCTTGACCCTGGTTGATAGCAGATCCTGTCCGAGGTGAGAGGGCAGAATACAGTAAAGTCATTTTCATGCTTCACATCGGCGTGAACAATGACATCTTCAATAGTAACATCGGCAGCATCTTCAGCATACCGGGAGATAATGGCCCTTGGGTCTTCGTGGACCCAGAAGTAGGGATCCCTGGCCTTCTCAGCTAGCCAGTCAATCCGGTGTGCCAGGACGTTCGTCTCAATGGGATCAATGACTACAGCAGCGCCAGTAGAAGAGTTTTCAGAAGCCATTCAGACGGTGTGGCGAAGGAAGGGGATACAGCTGTAAAAAGCCACATCGTTAGTAAGATAGAGGTCGGCACTGCTGCCCCTCTCACTAGCAGTGCCAAAGTTAAAAGATGAGGACGAGTCTGACGATGTGTCAAACTCCCCCGTTTCCCACAAAGGTAATGTGGAGAAATGGTGTCCTGATGAGACGAGCCGATGTGAAGCCCTTGAGGTTGCCCCACTACGGTGACACTGACCCCGGCTCAAGACTCCCCTCGGCTGACACCGGGATGTAATTGAAGGAGGACCTGATAGGACCTCAATGGAGTCACTGTTCGAACCGGTGTCCCCCATGCCCTATCTATGAATTGAAATGAAGGAGATGATGGCTACCTGCTGAGGCGATGCGTGTAGTTCTCTTAGTACGAGCCAGAGTTGAAACACCGGAGCAGAATTTTAACACCGGAGGCTTTGAATATCGGAGAGGCAGCACTTCAGTGTCAAGAAAAGAGTGAAAAGTGTAAGACCCCGAGCCTGCTTTTATAGAGTGAAGGGACGAGAATTCAGAGTGTTCTACAGTCCGGCCCAAGGCCCATTAAGAAGGGCCAACTCGCCCTGATTTTTGGCATTCTGGTCGAAAGGCGCGAAATTTGAAATTTGAAAGGACGAATCAGATGGAGACACGTGTAAAGGCTTTCAGGTGATTTCCTAATGTGGGCCACGTGGAAGACACATCGATTAGTTAACTAGCCACATCATCAAGTCCCACACCGGTTCAAGGGTCCCACCTGGCCCCTACATCGGTGTTCATGTCTTTACTCCCTTTTCACTTCAGAAATACGAAGACTTCGTATTTCTCTTGTGAAAAAGGAGTAAAGAGGGGCATCTATGAACACCTCTTTCGGTTCGGCCTAAGTGGAAGGAACTCATACTGAATTCTGACTCACAATGATTGAGTAGGATGACTCAGATCGAAGCATTGCCGAGTGAAATATGTCCCCGTTGGAGATAAATCTGAGTGGAAGGTTCCCTATCAAAATCATTCCGAGTGAAAAGTGGCTGACTTTGAAGGAATATGTCCAGGTAAAAGGTGAATCCGAGTGGGAGTTTTCCTATTGCAACTAATCTGAGTGGAAAAAGGGACCGACTGGGAACAAAACCGTCCCAAAGACTAGTTTCCGAGTGAAATGTCTCTGATGGAGTCATTTCTGAGTGGACTCCAAATGTGGGAGGTATTTCCAAACGAGCAAAGCAAAAAAAAACACTGACCTGGAAGAACTTCTACCGGCCAAGATTCTTAAGTTCCAAATTTCTAAGTAAAAGAAAGTCTGAGTTCCAAGCGAAATAGAACTGAATGGCAAATTCCCGAATGAAAAGTACCTGACTGGAACACTTCCGAGTGGTTTGTTACTGAGAGTTGTATTCTCGAGTAAAACAATTCTGATTGCAAATGGGATTTCAGAGTGGGCAATAAGGCAGACTCCGAATGAATATATCCGAGTGGTCTGATTCTTAAATTCTATACTCTGATTGAAAAGTAAGGCTGAATCCCGAGTGAATACATCCGAGTGGATGATTACCGATTGGAGCCATTCTGAATGAAAGGCATTCGAATGCATTCGAATGGATAAATACCGATTGAAGCCTTTCTAATTGAATTCCTTCCGAGTGAAGAAAAGGTTTGATTTCTAATATTTCTCATTCCCGAATGCATCAATAAAAGAAAGTGCCGAGTGGGTCACTTTTGAAGGCAGGAAGGCTGGTTGAATGTTTCGAACAATTCTGACTTCCGAGTAAACAATCTTCGAGTCAGTCACTTAAGCAATTCTGGTTGAATGCTTCAAGCAATTCTGACTTCTAAGCAAGTTTCTCTGAATCAAATTAGTTCTGACTTGTCAGTCAGAGACATAGCCGAGTGAAGCAACAGAGGTCCCGATTAATGTTTCTCGAAAAACCATTTCCGAGTCAATAATCTGCGAATCTAATCCCACACCGAGTGTCAGGAGTCGGATCCAACCTGTCGGTTCAAGTTTTCATTCGAACTTCCAAGGGTACATGTGCCACTCGGATTAACTCCCAATAAGGATAGACACCGGCTGAGACAGTAAATCCGGGCCACAAGGAAGAACGCCGATCCCATGATACCCCAAACATTGAAAAGGTCCGACTGGTGTAAACATGACACCGGTCCAGGTTCCAAAGGGGTCACATCGGACCAGTTATTGGAATTCCATCTAACCGATGTCTTTAATGGCCGATGTCACAAACGTGACAATGGAAGGATGAGCCCGGATGTTTATGCGTGCTGACATGGAATCGCACTTTCTAAGTGGCAGACAGGGGGTGGAAGTGGACAATTGAAAATACCCCACTAAACCACTGTTCCCCACAAACAGGTAGTGGCCAGGGTAGCACCACTACGCGCATGGGTGAGTGGAAACTCTGGTTGTCCCAAACACTCAGCCCATGTCTTCAAACCCTATAAAAGCCCCAACTGAAGAAGCTCAAGGGGTTGGGTTTTTCTCTCTTGGCAAGAAAACTCTGCCTGTACTCTCTCCGATTCCCAAAATTCCTTTTGATCAAAGATCTTCCTGGTCATACTCTGTGACCTGTTCTGATCACCACAGAAGCCTTTTACCCTAGAAAGTTTGAAGTTTCCCCAGTGTTCAAAGTCACTGACCCGTCATCAAACCTTCACTCCGTCCCTTTACCGAGTCATTGTCCCCCCATCAACCCTTTACACCGTCCCTACACCAAATCCACACCGTCTCCTTTACCAAGTCACTCCCTTCGTCGAACCTTGACACCGTCCCAGCAAGCATCCACACCATTTCTTCCTCACTTCGGCTCAGTCTTCTCACCAACACCGGTCGCATTCTCCACCAATTTCCAGCGTCCGAAATCTACACCAGCCCAGCATGTTAGCCATTGCTTCCAGCGTTCAATTTCAGCACCGGTTCGACATAGTCACTGCTTCCAGTATCCAACTCTAATACCGGCTTCGAACTCTCCCACACCGGTTCCTTTCTGTTCCTTATTCTTTTTGTTTTCATCATTTATATTCCTATTAAATTTCTGCCTGTTTGTTCTGATTTCCTATGTTGTATAGTTCATACTTTTAATTTATATCATTTACCCCTAAGGGAAAATAGAAAAGCACAAAATAAGTCCCGCACGTTTTTATTTATTTTCTAGCCTAAAAATTCCATTTTAAACAGTGTCGTACGGGAACACTCCCGTCTACACAACCTCTTTAGGATCCGTACACGTGCGAAGAACTTCGCCTTGTACGAGTTCCCCACCTCAATGACATCCATCCTCATCTTCCAAGTCTTCTTCTAAAAAACAAAACACTCAAAACTACGTAACCCTGATTTCTTGATAATTCAAGAATACGTAGGAGTAGGACCTCAACTCCTGTCGGGCCCATCTTTCTTATTTTTTTTACTATTTTATTTCTTTGTTTTCGTGTTTCTTTCATAAATGTTCCTTTTTGTCGCTTCCGTGAAAATCAATTTAGACGTGACGTCTTGTTGATTTCCCTTAGTTTTTTTGTTCAAACCTCGCTACAATTCATAGGGAAGGGATACTTAGGACGAGACGTCCCGCTTATCTCTTTCCTATCCCTGTTCCTATATTTTTAATCTGAGGATGTCTAATTTAGACGTGACGTCTTGTTAGCATTCTCTTCCCTTCCTTGTCTTATATCGAAGTCGAGATTAATTTGGATGAAACATCCCGTTGACCTCGCTCTGATACCCCATGTTTGTACAGTTCTTTTACTCTACTCTGTCATTTTTTCAAAAAAATACAAAAAATAGGAAGAAATCATGTTTTATGTAAGGCTAGCTATGTTGTGCATTTTTCAATCATGGTACTGTTTCTAACAGGCGATGTAGGGTGCTAATACCTTCCCTGCTCGTAACCGATTCCCGAACTTGAATCTCACAATTTCTACTAGTGCTTTCACTGAATTTAGTTTTTTCCCAATGTTTTTCCTATGGATAAAAACGTTGGTGGTGACTCCCTGCTTCACAACCAGTTTTCTTTCTCGCCGCGCCGTCGCGATCCAGGTTGCGAAAACCTTCAAATGGTGCCGTACTCACATCAATATTCTCACCTTTAACATTCTCTCCATCCTTAATTATCCATCTATTATGAGAGTGCATTTTTTTGAAAGGAAGATCAACATTTTCCCTTATTTGTCTAGACTTCAACTTTGCATTATCAATCACATAAACTAAATCATTCAATTATTTTTATGAAAGCAATTTCTTCTTTTTGTACAAACTTAGAAACAAATCAATATTCCATAATCATGAATAATGAAAAGACAATACTATTTTGAAACAAAAAAATAGAAATAAAACATAAACTTAGTTTGCAAGTTATTACTTTGTATATCATTTCAAATGAACTCTAATTACGTTCACGTCTACAAAAGGTACAGGTCAAGCTTAGAACACGAATAACAAACTTCTTTAATTCCGAACACCCATCGCTAAAATTATCCCACCATTCAATAGGTGATAACATTTTCCTTATATCACCCTAAAGTCATCTTCTCTAAAATTAGGTTCGTAATGGAAATGAGGATTAAGGCAAAATACAGCTGCATGCGAGGGCCTATAGAGTTGGTATTCCTACTTATCATCAATAACCTTCCAAGTAGACCCATAGCTAAATAGGAAGAAAATACCAAAGGTAATTTAGTATTTATTTATCTACTATTAGACACAATATAAATTAAATTTAATTATAAGGAAGGAATTTATGTATTCTTGACACTATTGATGTTGTTCTTTATCTTTTCCCCAGCAGTTTCCAGCCTTTGATATAAAAAACCCATAGATGGTTTCTTATCAGAATCTACCAAATAATAAACTTGAGTAAGAGGAGAAACAACCTTGATACATGTGATGATATTCTTCCAAAATCTATTGTCTAAAGGCATATATTACACTTTCTTTATCTAGTATATTTTCATATGATTTTTGGTGAGATTCCAATACACTATTGTTAAAAAGGCCTAATAAAAGCTAAAATTTATAGAAATAACTCTGGAACTCAAGTTTTGGAAAATAGAACAAAAAAGGATCTAAAGGCCTAAAAAGGATGATCCAAAGAAGAAAAAGAGAAAATCTATGAAGTTGAGCACGATTAGTGTTCGGTCAAGTCCAACCCATGCTTTGAATCTCTTTGATGTAATCTTTTGAACCTCGTTTTGAATTATTCTTAAATAAGTGCATGATGTGACATAAGTACTTTTTCTTAAATATGATTAAAATATTATTTTATTTCACTTAATTAAATTATGGAACTGACCAATCTTTAATTTAAAAATAATCGACTAAGGTTATTTTCTTGACATGTGGATCTAGAGAATAATATCGAGTGTGGTAGTAAGATCATAGATACTTGACGTATCCTGATTAAAGCTGTAACATCTTAATTTAAAATTATTGGGATAAATTACAATTTCTAACCTTAAATTAATTATTTTGAATAAACTAAATTCCTTAAACTAAATTTCTCTCTTTTCCTAATCCTTCTTTCCCTTTCATTTTTCTCCAACGTGCAATTGCCTTTCTTTCACCCGCATGGTCCTTTGCTCTATAGCCATCATCCTTGCAATTTCTTCCACCAAGTCGAGCCCATCTTCTACACCCTTTCAATTTCATCTTAGCTCCATCAAGGTAAAGGCATGTTCCACTCTATTTTTCTCCTCCTCCACCTCACAGGTTTGTCTTTGTGCATGCCTTTAATTTTGGGTTCCCTTTATTCTTCTTGTTCCTAGGTCGTGAGCTGCCATGGGTGAGGAAGAGTGAAGCTTAAACCACCATGAATCCATGTTTTGAAGCTTGGAAGGTAAGACCCAAAGCCATCCTTGCTTCCATTGTCATTTGGCCATGGAAGAACTAAGCCCCCATTATGTGTGTAATTGCTAAATCATGCATTGGGTTAGGTTGGGCAGCAACTAGAAGTTAATTACAGAAGAAGTCGGCAAAGGCTTAGAGTGTTAGAAATATTTCAGAGGGTTGTAGGTGAATGAGTTGTACTTCAGTAAGTCAAAATATTTTGAAACCTAGTCAATTTAATGAATTTAAATTCAAAAAATGTATTTAGTAGCTTGGGCACTATTAAAATAATTACTATTAAATTTTAGGACTTATCGGATAAGCAAAATTGATATCGGAAGTGGTTCAGTGTTTGTTCTTACGTTCCAAAAATTTTAATTGAGGATTCGGTCGATCAGAAGCTTCTTTCGGAAAGTCAGATCGCTGAGAGGTACGTTTTTATGTACGAGGGGGTTTACCACTTGAGTAGCGAATAAGAAATTTAAATTTCAGGGTCGTATCTATATTTGATATTGATGATAATGTCTATGACTTACATGGTGAAACAACATTGTTTATCTTGACTGGTGAATATCTTTATGATTAAACTGTAATGATGATGATCATATTGTGAAAAGATGTATTAGATGTGATGATGATATTTTTGTAAATTATATGATAAATGCCATTATTGGTAGCAATTGGTTTGATATTGAATGGCTCTAGTATCAATTAAAGTAACTGATGTATTAGATTGTCGTTGATTGCTCCATTTAATTGAATTGATATAAATGAGTTGATAGCTAGTGATGTTAAATGTGTTAGGATTAGAAGATCTAGGATATGATGTTAGAGTTGATTTAAAATGCCTCATGATTCGTATCCATGCATATTGCATTGTCATGACATCATATGCATTTGAAATAAATGCTATGATTTGCTTCAACACTACAATTTGCTATATGAGACTGCTGTTTTATAGCGTTATGATTCGCTGTGCAGTTTTCGAGGTACCACCATTCTATAACATTACGATTTATTATGTGGTTACCTGGATATCCACCACTTCATAGCATTATGATTCGTTGTGTGGATTATCCTTGGCACTACAATTTTCCTTTTACAAAGTTGAATATGTATTGTATGTTTTATGCATTTGAAAAGAATGAGATTTCAAAGTCAACGACATTTATACGTTGCATTGAAAGTATTGGAACAATTGATATATATTTAGGCGATGGGAGGTTGGAAGTATTGTGGAGATGTTTGAAGTTGGAATGAAACAAATGTATGAATTGATAACTAAAAAGCTTTCATACTTACGTGGTATAAGGGTATATAAGAATTTAAATGGATAGTTTGATTATTGAGAAACCTTATGTTGATTTAGTGATTAGGGTATATTGATTGATTGAAATTATAGTGGGTATTTCTATTTACTACTTTAAGTGGCACTCACCCTTTAACTTGTGGTTTCAGTGAATTTTCAGGGGGATGTTGGCACTACCTGGTGAGCCTGGAGCATGGAACCAATGTAATACCATGATGAAGAACCTTTTTTTAACCACTTTGATGATAATAATGATGTTATTTTGACTAGCCTTGTGCTGGCTTAATGATGTAAATATGTAAATATGACTGCTGGTGGTTTTGCATGTTTTACAGCTTTTATATGATATGCCATTAATGTGTTAGACATGTAGATATGTGTTCATGTTGCTAGTGGATAGGTATTTGTAACCTCATTGGAGGCTTAAACATGTTTGGTGTAGTGTAGTTATATGAGGTTGTGTGTTATGCATTGTGATGATAGGTAGGTGATAAGGAATGATAATTGAGTAGAGTGACCCTTAATAAGAAATTGTAAGTTAGAAACAGCCTTGGATTTAACAAGGCGTGTGACTTTATGAATATTAAGTGGAATTTAAGGAACTGGATAAGTGATGAATCATCCTGGTACAAGGGTCTAGGACCCGGTGTAGTAGGTCAGTCCCTATGCGGTGTGATATATGCTTTGGGTGCCAGGTAAGTCCAACTTCACGACTAAAGTTAGGCTATGGATGTTATGGTATGTCGTCGTCGTTGAGCTCTTCATTTTAACCCTACGTGCTAAAGGGTGACATCCCCGCAAGCGTACAAGTTTGTCGCGTAATATAAAAAATATCGTCTCCATAGGGACCGTGTTCTCACATACTCAGAATAATGATCCTATTTATCTAAACAAGCAGGAATAAGGATTTTTGTGCAAATAAATTAAAAATAAAGTAATTATCTAAACATGGATGATGTTTTTATGTAAAGATATTAAAAACAAAGTAATTATCGCTCATCAACTTATGGATGACATTTTCTTGAGTGGCCAACTCCTTGTTTAGATCCTAAATGATCTAAACATGCTCCGCTGCAAATGATATGTTGGATGGTGATGGTTGGGGCCTAAACTCTATAGCCAACTGCCTCCATACAAACGTGCGCTCTTTCTTGTTCACGACTCTGGCAACCTTAATGAACAAGTTGTTGTAAAAGACGACATGCTCCTCACCTTCCCCTCCACATCCATGGTACTAGAGTCAACATCAGCCTTTCGGCTTCCTACAAATTAAATTTAAAAATATTAGTAAACCTAAAATAAATAAATAATGAATTTACTAATAAATAAATTCTTACAGTAATCTGCCTTGTTGGTCATTGAACCAAGCACCGCTCTTAATCTTCTTAGTCTTATGCATGATGTTAAATGTAGTGGGGGTCCTGTCAACAACCTACAAAGAAAAATGAAAGAACTGTTATTAGTATTAAATTGATTTGGTTATTTTGTATACAAACATAAAGAAATAGTTATGAAATTACTAATTTCTCCCTATGACACATAATAGAAATCGAGCCACCGATGTGTAAAGAGGTTGTACCATCATTTGATGCTTAGCTCCTCTTTCCATTCTCACACTTGTCTTTCCATTTCTCATGACCCCACTTTGCTTTCAATCCCTCTAGGACCTTAGGTGGAATCCAATGACCCTTGTCCAGGATGTTTTTATATTTGTTTAGTGCATTCTGTAACACCCCCTTGTATACACGAGATATATATATATATATATAACTTTTAGAAAGATATACATATTTATCACTCTTTATCTCGCGTATACAAGGACGTATATACATATGATTTCCTTTGAATATTGAAAGTAAAAAAACATTGTCTTTCAATATTTGTCCATAATGATAAAATAATTTATAGAAATCATAAGTGATAAATTATTACAGTATTATATCCAGATGGGAAAGTTTATCAAAGTTTAACGTTTACCTTGTTACAGTTATCTAACTTGATATTGTAATAAGGCAAGGTAAAACTAAAATATACCTCTACTACAAATGTGACCAATCATTTCCTAGTCCTTGAACCATCGAGTTTTGGAATCCTACTTTTGTCATATCTCTTTATCTATCTGATTGAGGATGAGACCACTTTACCCTCTTGTAATTACATATCCTTCTATCTTGAACCCCTAGCTATATATCACATAACATATATTTTGGACACAAAATTCAAACAAGAAGGAGTAAGAAACAGAATATAATACTTTACAAATAAGACATAAACATAAGGGTTTTCACAAACTAATAAGTTAATATCATTCAAAATCTTGTACACAATTAATTATAAATATAGAGTTCTCATACACATAACAATCATACTTTTATTCACAACCATCCATACAGAATATCACAATCACATGTATGACATGTAATGCTTTTAATACTACCTCATTCAGTTTATGCATGTGAGCCCTTAAAGTTTTAATTTGCACTAGGTCAACTAGGAGTTTACACTATTCCATAATTCCGAATAATAACATAAATGCTTTCATAGCATATGAACAGCTCAACTGGCGTGGAAACACTTATAGACTAGTCAGACTGAGAAAGTTTTTATTGTGAAAGTACCCGATACTAGGGAGCGAACCCAGGTCACCTGAAGCACCCCTTTACACCCTCTCATCCCAAGGCTCGCAATTAAGTCTCCTCTAATGTATCCTCGGTTTCTATAATCCGTCCCCAGGCAATATCACATCCAATTTCTCTTTAATGATTGATGATGCATGAACTACTCACATATTTAGTTGGTTAAGACTTTTAAAAACTCAATTATTAAATACCATAAAGGTTCACAAAATTATCTCAATAAACTGTACATTCTCATAAGTTCTTCTTTGAACTTCTGTTATACAGAAATAAATTTAGTACAGTCTTCGAATTCAAATCTCACCAAAATTGAGTTTCCAAGCCTTAAATATCTCAAAACTTCACATATTTACATAATCTTTCCCAATTTGAATTTTAACTAGATTGAGTTTAGAAATCTCGACTATAACAGAATATCTTTTAGTTATTTCATTGGGGAAAACCAATTTAAATTTCTGATTTCTACAAGAAAACAATTTTTAAAATCATTAACTAAGAATACTTAAAACTATAAAAATTTTCTTTAATTCAAGTTTAATTATCTCAACTTCTGATTTTCATAAAATAGCTTCTTTCTAATACTAGATTTTATTCTAGAGATTAAAAATAAAGTTAATGAAAATTATTTCTAAGAAGAAATAAAAGACTAAAAAAATGATAAAATATTTTCTCTTAAAATAAAAATTTAAAGAGTAAGGTAAGAAAATTCTTACTGAGTTTTAACTTTCCGTCATGCTTGTTATATGCTCAAACTTCATATCACAAGGTCATCAATCATTTATCAACCACAATCAAGTATTGTAATGTCATCAATCACAAATATTATCAATCATAATTACATATCATTAATCATAGTCTAATATTATAAATCACAATATCATTAATCAAAATCAAATATAGTTAATTATAATCAAATCAAATCAACTAAATATCACTCATAAATATAATTCAAATTTTAATGGTTATTTAAATTAGTAGAGTTGATTTTGAGTCCTTATAGTCCATTTCTCGCACAGGTCTATATAAGTCTATATATATAATCCAGTCTTCACATAGGTATAGTTCAGTCCATACAGGTCATAATAGTCCAAGTCCTTGCATAGGTTTAGTCCAATTCGCATAGGTTATCCAAGTCTTTGCATAGGTATTTTAGATCAAGTTACACAAGATAACTCAATTTAAAATTTATTATAAATATTTTTAAGTTAAATAGTTATTATTTAAAATAATAATATTATTAAATGTTAAAGGAGTAGGGGACTCCTCCTATTATTCTTATGTCTTTTCATATTATATTCTTATCCCACTCTCCCTTACCTCTTGTATACTGATTCGTTATTAAGAATCCGTGCGTGCCTCGTCTCTGAGTTTTAAAACATAACAATTTCATTTTAATATAGTTACAAGATGAAAATTAAGATTACTACTTAAAGCAGAAATGGTAAATTTTGAATAGTGAATAGTGAATCGTGAATAGTAACAATAAATAGTAAAACATGAATAGTAACGGTAAATAGTAAATTATGAATAGTAACGGTAAATAGTAAATCATAAATAGTAACGGTAAATAGTAAAATATAAATAGTAAAGGTAAATAGTAACAATAAATAGTAATTTACTATTTGAATAGTAATTTACTATTGAAATAGTAATTTACTATTGAAATAGTAATTTACTATTAAAATAGTATTTTACTATTAAAATAGTATTTTACTATTGAAATAGTATTTTACTATTCAGAATAGTAACTTAAAATAATATTATTTCTAGTATAATAATAGATTTCTAAAAACGATATGAAAATAACCCTAAAAAATATAAAAGAGAGGTATTCTTACCTTAGGATTTTAGCAGAACCTTCTTTCAAAAAAATTTATTTCTCTCTCTTACTTCCACCACTATCTCACTAGCATTAATATATTAAGAAAACTTAATATAAAATTATGAATTCTAAAGAAGAATTCCTTCGGTATTTATAGGAAGGAAAATTACTATGCATTCTATTATTTTAATATAAAAGTACTGTATACTTTTTGAAAATTCAATCCTGGTTACTGTACACCTTTTGAAAATTTCGTACATGCACAGTATTTTGAATAATAAATGTCGGTTGAATTATTAAGCCAAATAGTAACCTTTCACTCGGTATATTTTAAATATTTAAAATCAGTCCTTTTTGAAATTTAGCAATATTATATCAGTCCTCACTAATTTTATAATAAGTAATATAAAGTTTAAATTTTAAAAATCTAAAATTTTCTGTTAATAAAAATTTATTGATACGTTTCTAATTTTTTTACGATTAGTAAAAATTTTCAAACCGATTATTTTTAGACAAGTCTACTTGAAATGGATTTTAGAAAATTTTCTTATAATTTAACTTCACTTTCTTATAAATATTTTTAATTTTAAGTCACTTTATATGAATTTAAAAATATTTAAAACATATTATTTTATTAAAATATTTCTAAAATTCCAAAAAACTCCATAAAATCATAAATAATACGTAGATTAAAAAGTTCTAAAGAACCATAGTCTAATTCCTTCAAAATTTTATTTTAAAATTCTAATAAGAGATAAATCACAAATATGTAAAAACATAAATATAAAAACATAAAATAAAAGTTGTGAATAATAAATATATTTAAAATTTTTAATATAATTTCATTAATCAATGAATACTAATTAAGTCATTTTAAACTTCTCATTCAAAATACATAAATATTTTTATTTTATTATTTTATTTTATTTTATTTTTAAAAAATAAATAATTAAAAATAAATACCAAAATTTCATAAAAAAATGATAATAATAAACTAACTAATAATAAGTATTTCTTATTAAAGATATATTAATATCTATTTTCTATTTGTGTTGAAAATGGGATGTTACACATTCCTGATGCTATTTAATGCTTTATGGTTAAAGATAGCCTTTATCCTCTATTGGTGCTTAGGCAACCACTTGAATTGGGTCCATAAACAATTAAAGATAATTGTAAGTCCTAATTCTTTTAAAAATGGACAGTATCCTTTATAAATAGGACATTTCAAAATTTATATAACCCTACAAAACGACTAGAAAACTACCCAAGACAGTTTACAAATGATTCAAATGCAATCCAACTTTCTAATTATCAACTACTAACTATCAATTACAATTTAAATCCAACTATTGACTATCAAGCCTTAATTACAATTTACAACTATCAACTATTAACTATCAAGTATTAATTATCAAGTATGAATATAAAAATAAAGTTATACAGTGAATTCCTACCACCATATGTCTTGTGTGTCCTCCTCTATATCGCTCCAGCACGTAAAAGAAGCCTCAAACTTCTCCTTTACGATCTTTATGATCTACTAGAGGATATAAGTGTCAAGGTGTCAAAGCTACAATCAATATAAAAATAGTTAAGGTTAATTAAAATATCAAATATTAATTTGATATTTAAAACTTTAATTAAAGCTGCCAACTTACTTTAACTTCACTTTAGGGGTGATCTACTTCTTTTTGTTGTGTGGATCTTTAGTGCTTGGGACTCGAGGTGGGCCCATATGAAAGGGAAATGATTAAGCAACAAATGATGATGTATGAGTGAGACGGGTTCCCAAAGAAATAGGCTGAGAAGAAAAAATAGTTTGAGGGACATCAATATGAGTGGGTGTCGTAGGTGTCTAAGTAGGGGTGGATATCTGGTTAAGGATGGTACCATGTCCACAGTTCAGTTGGCCCTTGCAAAATCATGGACGACTACGTGTGGGTTAATTGTTAGCCATCAGTAACAAAAAAAATATAGAAATTAATTCAAACAAATCATTACAAGTTAAGATCAAATTATTAATAAAATACCTAATTAGTATTAGGGTCAACAAATTCACTTTCACTTTTTGATTCCCTATCTGAAACATTATGTTCAAATCTTCATCGTCTGGTTCTGTATTTGTTGTAACTATAACTTGATCAACTTGTTCACCTCTAACATCTACTAGTTCACTCATGTACACAATCCCTTCAATTTACAACAACACATGAAAGTCTTGAATGTCTTCCTGGATATCTTAGTTGTAACGCCCTGGAGTCAACTTGCAAATCCCAAGATAATTACAGTCACCATATAAAATCTTATGGATAACTTATTTTTCACCTGGTAATTATCAAGTGATTCACAACCTGATTCCAGAGGTTACTGATACAATATCAAAGTACGCAACCTTTTCATAATTGACTTCTTATTATTATACATAACATCAGAGTTTTATACATATTATATTTTACAATAGGCACCTAGATTTTATAAAATATAAAGATGTAAAATACCAAAATATAGCATACACATAATACAGCCATAGTAGTCACGCAAGCAAGCATAAGCCTCAAAAGCCTTCATAATTTATCCACATCAAGCATCATCCACTTTATCACGTATCTTCCTGGTTAATCACTAAAGGGTTGCCACAAGTAATAGAAAGAGTGAGATAAAATATCAAATAAATAGAAATCAAATTAGAACATACACAATCACAAGTAGGATGCTATGCGATGCAGATTCCAAACAAGTATTTTGTACTATACTTATGTTATTATATTCCGTTCTTTTATATGAATGAAAATGCATGATGGATCCATTCTGGTGGGAACATCTACAGTGATTTCCAACAATAACATTTTTACAAATATCCAACTGATATCACGCCCTATAATGCAACACCACATCAGATAACAATATCATAATATCAATAACAAGTGTTGCGGGATCCCCCTTAAGGACACATTGCTTAGCCCTTAAGACAGCCGTGGTATAAAACTACCACAGAGGTCTGTTGCTCAACAGAGCGTGTTCCCCCACCGGGAACCCCCACAAAGAACCCCTCTGCGGATTTTTTGAATGGTCAATGCATATGATGCATAAATACATTAAATTATCAAATTCCTTTATAATTAATTATAACAATAAAATTAACAATCAATTAGGCATATGATGCTGAAACTTCTGAGTCATTAAATTGATATGAAAATCTTAGTAAAACAAAATATGACTCTCGGATTTACACTTTGGCAAGCGCACCAGTCGTTAAAATTATAGTGTATTTGATCGCCCCACAGGGATTGTGGTAAGTACCTCAATCTAGGACTAGTACAAGCTGAACCAACACGAAATACAGGTAGTTCATTCGGTTTTTATGATTTTAATGTTTTCTAGTTGTTTTTGGTATTTTCAGAAACAGAGTTAAGATGAATGTGAAAAGTGATTAAAAGAAAGCAGGTCAGGATTGGTTCGGCTCACAATTTCCTCAAGAAACATGCAATTAAAGTATAATCGAACTTCACAATCTGGAGGACAAACCGCTTGTGGTTATTCCCTAATTCCTTAGGTGAAAAACACTAATCCTTAAGCAATGAACCTTAATTCCTTAAGTGCTCGATTAACCTAAGAATCTAATGTGAAATTGGAGGTTGAACTCTAACTATTCACCTAAATTGATTAGGCCTGAACTAGTTAGAAAGCTGGAAGTTACCTAAGCTTCAACCATGATTCCTCACTAGCGAAGTTCTTCATCAGTTCTGGATTTGTCAATCCAGCAATTCTGCTCCACTGCTCAGCTTGTTCGCCTCAGGATCTAGAAGCCGATCTCCTTGCTCAAAGCTTCAAGACTCCATTGCTAACCTTTGCAATCCCAGCCTTAGGGATTTAGAACTCCATTGACTTCGGTTCCATCAAAGGATTGTGGAACGTCATGGAGGAGAGGATTAGAGAGAGAAAAATGTGTGGTGAGATGTTTGAAGTGTTTAATGAATGTTCTCCGTTCTGTTATTTCGTATCTGTGTATGTGTGTGTTACTTACAGAATATGTACAACCTATATATATGTTTCTACCTAACTAACTAATTTAACTGATAACTTAGAAAACTTAAGTTATCGTCTAAACTAACTAGTTACATAGCTTACAGAGTAACTAACTAATTACAGCTCAGCTCTTATCAGGATCCAGCTCAGCCTTAGCTAATTTACAGCACAGCACCAGCTAATTAACTGCTCACTACTTAAGTTACTACGGTTGCAGCAGTAGAGAAGAAGGCAATGGAAGCGGAAACAATACTGCACCAGGTGTGTGTTGTTGGAGGGAAGAAACAGGGTTTAAATTACTGCTTTTACGCGTCAGCTTGCTGGGTTTTCGCTTGAGCAGATTAACTCTCGCTTGGGCGAGCTCGGAATTGCACTGCAGTGTGGCTTTCTCGCGTAAGCGTTATGGCGAAGCTTGGGCGAGCTCGATATTCTGGAGTTACGCTTGAGCTAACTTGCTTGCTTGAACTAATTTTTGACCTTCGCTTGAGCGAATTTAACTCCCGCTTGAGTGAGTTGATTATTCAATCGGTATTCTGCAGTTGGCGCTCGGGTTCTTCATGCAATATTCCGAGTCCTTGTTCTCTTTTTGGAGTCGGTGTCTTTGAAGTCTCACTCGGATTTTTCCAAATCTCGCTCGGCTTTTGTAATTTTCACTCGGATTTGTCTTCTTTTCTTAAGTGCGCCCTGTTCCTGCACCATTAAACAGCTAATTGCCTAGCATTTATACGCTGGCTGCTTAGTGAATTTATAAATACTTCAAAATTTCTTAATTAATTAATATTTTCAATCATTTTCTTACATAAATGAAGTACTTTTGAAATTCATAACTAAAACACGAATTGTTATCAAATTATTAAATAATACTAACAAACTAAACAATAATTACTGAATAATGTTAAATAAAAAGGTGAAATAATTAAGTCTTTTCAAGACTTATCACATCCCCAAACTTAAATCTTGCTTGTCCTCAAGCAAATATTCAGATTAATTAACTAACAACATTTGATCAACACACTCATCCTTTCCTTAACTTAGTTCATGCTATAATTATTGAATACCGATCATGCTTTCTTCTTGTAAATTCTGAAAATACAATAACTTACACCTCCTTTGGGAAACAAACTGTTGATGTTTTCCTCACTGGGTCGGTGTTTCACTCTTCTCTCGGTGTATGGGGTAAATAGAATGCACTCATCACCTACATACTTGTTAGATAAACATATGCTTGCAACAGTTCTAAACATCATGAAATATGCCAACCCAATTCGATCAGTAAGGGCTTTTTTAAGCTTGTAATGGGGCTGGGCTACAGGCTCAATTATTGTTTTTCCGAGTCATAGATAGGTTACTAGATGTATTCACTGATGCCTTGCCTCAATTCTAACTTAATTGCCTCTACTAACAACTCTCTTAACTTTTCCGACTGAATGCTACTTAATAACTCATGCTGCTTTGCACCTTCTTTTTCTTTCAGTCCTTCGGACTTTTCCTTTTCTTTCTTTTCTTTCCATCTTTTTCCGATCGAATTTTTTTTTCTTGTGGTGCTTTGCACCTCTTTTTCTTTTCTGACTTTATTCATTTTTCACTCGGCTTTGCCTTTCTTCCTTTTATTTTTCTACATATTCATCCATAATTAAGGTCGGAGTGTGTCCTTAATTACTGTTAGGCACACTCTTCATCCACAAACTTAGAAATTGCTAGTCCCTAGCAATAAGCAAAAACCTAGCAATTCACCAGTGGAACATCCAAGGGTAATTCAGTCGGGTTTTTCTTGGATAAATAGGCTTGTAACGTTAGGTATATAAACAGAATGAAAGGTTTCAGGCTCAAACATAATCATTAGGTCAAAGGATAATTTAATAGATTAGGAAGGCTATTTTTGGCCCTGGCTAAATAAACAAAGAAGGCCTCCATCATTTCCGATTGGTTGACATACAACAATTAGCAAGCACTGAAGCAAATTCTGTCTCACTAACCAGCATGCAGATTCACTCGGAAAAAAATAATACAGGCTCAAAAGCTCATATGAGTATAACAGTTAATTAGCCAGTCATGTCCCCAAACTTAATGTAAAATTATAAATCAGAGTGCTAACTAGCATGCCGAGTAAACATTTAATTAATGATGAAGAATAGTTATGGGCAAGGATCATGAGTTAAGGAAAAACCGATTAATTAATTTATCCTACTGAAGCCTAAGAATTAGCAACTTTAAATTATTAAGATGGATTTGAAATTAAATATAATTAATATATTTTATCAAATAAAGAATCGGAAAATCAAATAAGGAGTCGGGGTACTAGAATACTTCCCTTTTACCTGACTAGCAGTGCTTGGGAAGCACCTGGTTGGACTTTCTTAGAAATTAGAAGACGTGCCTTCTCCTGCAATACGCGTAAGTATGCTGAAATATTGGCGTGCCAACGCCCAATTTAAAAAAAATGAAGCATCAGGTATGATATTCGCTCAAGCGTGTTAAATCACCTCTTTGTATTTAATTTCTATGTATTTAATATCTAACTTAATTTCTATGTATTTAATATCTTATCCCCTCTTTCTTACCTCAATTAAAGATCCTTAAGCTTTTCTTATGCTAAACTCCCTTGTATTTCCTCAAATCTTCAAGTTTGCGTAATTTCTTCTTATGCAAAATTAAAGAGCTTGAGTATGACAATAAAGGTTTTGAAAACTTAAAGAGGAAGATGAAAGGTTATAGGATTAGTGAGGTTTTTGGTATGAGGAAATTTGGAAGGTTGGAGCCTTATTTATAGGCTTCCAATGGCGGTTACTGTAGCAAATTACTGTAGCAATCACTGTAGCTTATCGAAGTGAAATGAGGCGGTGGGAAGAATGGAGAACTCTCATGAAGTTACAAGATTTTTCATGTGACGTTTTACTGTAGCATTTTACTGTATCATTTTACTGTAGTATTTTACTGTAGCATATTTTTATTTTATTTTATTATTTTATTTTATTCTACGTTCCATTTTCGTTTAATTCCGTTTTAAGTCAGACTAAAAGTATCCTTGTATTAAATTTCCTATTTTCTAGGATTCATTTCTTATTTTTCTGAGAAACTTTAATTTTTTCACTGTTTAATTACCGCTTTAAACTTAATTAAAAATTTGGGCTGTTACATTAGTAAGGATTGTTAACGGGACCAATTACATTTTTTTGTAAATGCACTGCATGCTTTAATCTTGATAATATTAACCAATCTTTACAGCCTCCAGGGAATCGCATGTAGGTAACTTGCTTAACTTTTTGTACAAAAAATAAATTGGTCGTAATTAGAATAATATCCATACTTCTTAACTTCAACTAAACCAAACTGATTATCAAATTTAGTCCAGTGATTAAGCGTGTTATTGAACCATTCACACTTAAAGAGTATCAACTTTTTCATTGGCTTCCAAGTGTAATGCAATTCAATATTGTTAGTAAACATTCCATAAAAATCATCTTCTAGTTGGCCATCCGATCCATGTAAACACTTCATAATTTGTAGTTCTAATTCCTTTGTTCCAACTATGAACGTTGAACTTATAACCATTGATATGGTAGATTGGTCATTTCATCACTTTTCTTTTAGGTCCATAACTTATTGAAATAAGCAGAGGATCATAGATTTCATTTGCCAGATCTAGAACCTAATACAACATTACACATGTCATAAAGTTCAAATTAATTATCCTAAAATTAACTTGTCCAACTACTTACGTATTTTTTGAACCAAGTTGGGAAATATGATGTTATTGTATAAATTAACTCTTTATCTGTAATATCAGACTTATGTTCTATTAGAAACTCAGAGTACTTCCTACAATGGATAGAAGACAAAGTAAAAATATTTTAGTTACATTAATTTGAGTTATGTAGTCTATAATTGAAGGGAATCACGATAACTTACCCCATAAATGGATTTACTTCTCACAAATTTTATAAGAGATACAATTTGCGGCCTTGACGTCTCTATCTTTCAGGAAACACTATTGGTTTCCCCACAACACGACCAAGATAATTAAAACATAGATATCCATGGGTCACTTAAATAGTTTTCTTTCACATCAACATTACATAGTAGAAGGAAGAAAAATAGATATTTCCTCCACCAGATAAGCTTCACATATTAATCCTTCAACACGTGCTTTGTTCTTAACTTTTTCTTTTAAGGCGTGTAGAAATCTATCGCAACCAAATAAATATTAAACAAATTAAGGTGTTGAATTTAGCCTACTTTTTGATAAAATTAAATGAAACTAGATAAGGTTTTTATCTTTCGAAGGGATACATCTATCGATGTCGAATTAGACCACCAACTAGTGTTTCATAAAATAGGTGAACTTGTTGGTGTTCAATTGAATCATAAAAGCTTGGGGGTAATATCTGTTCTAACTTACATAGCACAATCAAAATCAACTTTTTCATTTCTAATAATCAATCCTCGTATAGTGTTATACATGTCAACTCTTGAAAGAATTGGCTTAGCTCTACAAGTGGTTTCTAAATGTTCTTGGGTAAAACATCAAACGTAATTGGAAGTAATTATTGTAGGAAGATATGACAATCATGACTCTTCATGCCATGAAGCTATGTTTTTTCATGTCAACACACTGGGGAAGATTTGATGAGTACCCATCTAGAAATTTCAACTCTTTTACCTATTCGCATATAGAAACCCTTTGGGGCTTACTAAATGCATACTTCGCCTTCAGTTTCAATAGTTTTCCACCCTTAATATCCTTCAACTCTAACTCTTTTCTTGAACACAGTAGCAACAAATGCAAATGACTTTTCTCTTTTGTCCTCCCTTTGATATCCATAACTGTATCGAATATATTTATAAAGACACTTTCTCTTAGTATGCATCATATTTATATTATGTCAGAGTTGTTGTCATTAAGATCACAATTGCCAAAAGATACTTTTCGTTATCTAGTTGTGTTGCTTATCAAATTCAAGTAACTTCTTTACCTTCTTTTGCCAAATGAAAGGATAGCTTGAAATCCTTTTTCATGTTTGTTTACCTGATAAACAGGGTGGTTGTCAATCATTCAGTTTTATTCCTCATAAACAACTATTTATTCCTCCTCTAGGGATGATCACGAGGCAAAAAATTTTATAACAATAAAAGAATAAAACTTTGTCTCATTTTGGTAGTTAATGTCCCTTAAAACATTCCAGGCAAATTGGACATGCAAGTTTCTTTGTTGCTAACCACATAGACAACAATACCGTACGTCGAAAAGTCTTTTATGGTCTACATCAAAGCAACTCTCATGTTAAAATTATTCCTTGGTGACACATCATACATGCCGACACCATCATCCCACAAGAATTTTAAATCTTTAACTAAGGGTTGGATAAAAACATCAAATCTTGGATTTTAGATTATCCAGACTAGGAACAATTACAGAAAAGAACATCACCCTTAAATGAAATTCATTATTTATAAACCATCATACATGGATGATTCAGGATTGAATACAACAACACTTTCATAGTCTATTCAATTTTGAACAAGATATTCTAAGGTATCACTCATGTTAAATACTAACTACAATCTAACTTCTTAACTTGATATTCAAATTCGAAAGCGAAAAAGGTTGGATAATCATATTATAATTTTACAATAACTAATTAGTGAAATTTTAGAATAACTAAAATCTAACACATTTGAAAATTTAAAGTTTTTAGAAGCTCTGATAGATTTTTCCCTATAATATGGATATTTCCAATTTTTTTAACCTTGAAAAACAATCAAAAAATTCCCCAATATAATTCATAATTCTACATGTTTAACTATGCAAGTTAGAAATTTCTACATCTATAAATTTTCATACTTTCTCATCTATAAGTTAATCCAAAGTGAAACTTCACTACTACTCCAATCTATACACACTTAAATATGTTGTTTGAGAAATTTTAATTTCTATGACACTATTTAGAGTCAATAGAAATTATAAAATGGACTATTTATCATGATTGGATTAACAAATCACCAGTTTAAGTTCTAAGCTTTATTAGTTAGTTTTAGCCGAAAAGTTTATTTAATTTTTTTTCATGTCATGAGTTTGTTCTTATAAGTTGACTTAAACTTATATTTTATATTTAAATTGACTAGCTTGACTTAAGCCATCTAACCAAATAAAAAAAAGTAAAACATTTAATCAATTTAAGCCTAAAATTTAAGTCCAACATTTAATCAATTAGATATTTTAACAACATAAGAAAAAGGCATGAATAAATTCAAAGCAAGAAAACAGGGGTAAGGACAATGGTATCAAATAAGTGAGGCAATTTAATACAAGTAGAGCAAGTTAACACAAGATTTCAAATCACTAGATTGAGTCTAAAATTCAAGTCCAACATTTAATACAAGATTTCATGAACATAAGATTTCAAAATAGAATGACCAATAAACAAGGCAATTTAATACAAGTATATAACAAGTTAATACAAGATTTCATAATCACAAATTGAGCCTAAAATTTAAGTCCAACATTTGATACAAGATTTCACAAGCAATTTAATACAAGTATAAAACAAGTTCAGATGTTGTTTATAAATGGTTGACCAAAAACACATGGTGTTTATAAATTTAATGTAAGTTACACTTACTAGACAAAGAGAGGGGGATGTCCTGGTGGTGCAAGTATGGCAGTGGCGGCAACGGTCTTATCGAAGCTTTTACCTTCGCTAGAAAATTCTCATAGATGGCTTGAGAGAGAGACAATGAAACAAAGTTTAAATTCAAAAGAAAAGAAAGAATGGAAGGGGGAGAACGACGAAAGAAAGGGAGAGGAAGGGTGAAGAGGAGAAGAAGGGTAAAGGGGAGAATGACGAAAGAAAGAGAGAAGGAAGGGAGAATGAAAGACTTATAGGGAAAGGGAGCATGGGGTGGAGGTGGCGTGATCACGATGAAGCGCAAAAGTGACGTCGTTTGGTAGCGGTGTGGTTGCTAGGAAGCAGGGGTAGAAATATAGAGAAAGTTAAGAATAAAAAATGAAGGGAAAAGGTTCTACATGATTTAGGAATTTAGTTTTTAACAACGGAATCCTCGTGTTGTCAATAAAGCTGGGTCAAACATGCCACATGGAATAAGTTTTAGTGATGGAGGGAAAAAATATGTCATCGAATCAAACAAAGATGTTATACATTTATTGCATTTGATGATGGAATAATGTGTTCTATCGCCAACTATTAAATGAATCTTGACACATGGTTTAGTATTGGGCAACAACAATTTATACTCATTGTCAAAGCATTAAGAGAAACTTTTCAAATCTCATTTTTGGCGACTGGGTTTTGTTGTATGTCGCCAACTTCTTTTGAGCTACATGCCTTCTCACTAGAAACTAGAGCCAAAAAGTTAGACTTTGGCAACGGTTAACAGGTTCCATCGCCAAATACTAAATGAACTTTAACATGTGGTTTAGTATTTAGTGATGACAATATATACTCGTCGTCAAAGTGTTTAAGAGAAACTTTTCAAGTCTCACTTTTGGTGACGACATGAAGATTCCATGGCTATGTTCAAAAAATTCTAGCATAAATTTTACACCTTAAAAAGGCGCATGTGGTGAAATAAATGGTGACAATTGTTTACCTATTATCACCAAACATTGATAGAAAGGATTTTGTGATGAAGTCAATGCGGGTTTGCCTCTGCTAACCTCTTGTGGTGCTAAATATGTCACTATGTCTATTGCTAGTTCTAATACTAGACCTATTTTGGTTGCTACCCATTTGTCGTCGCTAATTCCATGGAAATTATTAATGAATATCTGGGTCGTATTCAAAACCCTGTTGCTAAAATGACTTAGTGGATCAAGCATCAAAGATTTTTGTTGTAGATGTACATGGATATGGACCATTGGATCTCCAAGGGTAAAGATGGTTAGCATATTCTCGAAGACGAGCTTCGCTGCTATCTCTCTTGCACATCAACTATTTGGTATTTCACCTCTTTCATTGTTTCATCTTCTTAATTTACCAGTTATGGAATTATGATGTAAACGATTCTTGCTTCTCTCCTAGTTTCTGTTTTTACGCACGAAGTGTTTAATGTTTTGCTTATTTAATTAGTTTATTGTTCATCCCCATGTGGCTTTGTTTAGCTTTGCCTAGGTGGTTAAACATTTGATTCTTGATGCTTTTTTTCCTCAATACTCATTGATGATTGTTAGCTTTTGTCTTATGATGGTTAAACATTAAGACTTTATTTTGCTTCTATCTTGATTGATTAAGCTTTGATAGCTTTTGTCTCTATTAGGTGGTTAAGTGTACTTCGTTTCTCTTGTCAGAATTGACGTCTTTCATTTTTACTGGTGTATTTTCATAATCTTAATTGCCCCGTATTTCTCAATTATATTGCATTGCTCATTTTGAAGGAGTGGTTAGGAATGTAAATATTCATTACGGAATTAGTCATGTGTTAACTATATAAGCTATGTTACTTCTATCCTCACTTTTACCATATCCTCAATTAACACATGTTTAGTTTTATTCTTTATTTTTCTTTTATTCATGTTTGTTAACATAAATTATTTTATTTCTTACATTTCTCACGTGATATGGTCTGCGTGAGAGAGAATAGGGAGAAATGGACAATGGTGACATTTAGTGAGAAGGGACCAAAGTGAAAGGAGATAAGTTTGGATTGAAGCTAAAAACGGATGCATGTTCAAGTTGATGACCACGTGTAGTGATAAGATGAACAATATGCATGAAAGGTCATTTCATAAAGATGAGAATACTACGAATATAGATAATAGAGAGGCAGACAACATAAGCTGGTAGGAGACGAGGGATGGGTCATTAAGTGAAACATGCAATAGGAGGGAACGCAGTGCCCAAATATTGGCAATCGTCCCAACCAGGGCCGCACCCTTGTGTCGGTTTCTTAGCATACAAACTGCTCAAAGACACACATAAATAACAAATGCAAGAAATCACACCTCCTTCCCAATTCAAAAATGTTATCTAACTCACTTGGTTACTAAAACTTTAACATGCCTTCGATTTCTCTTAAAATACAAAAATTCAAAATTGTTACATAGATATCTTATTTTTGGGTGTTTTGCTATGTGTAAGAAACAAAAGTCGACAGAAAAATAATGTAATATAAAAAACATGAAAACAAAATGTTTGGAAAATGTCAACAGTTATTGCATGAGGTTGTTCTCAAGCCTTGCACTGACCTTAGACCCTTCCCTCAAGTACACCGTTAAATCCGTCCCACCCCTATCTCTGTCTTTTGTCTCAGCACGCTTCCAACATGTAGAGCTGTAAGCCACCTAATCCTAAACCAATGAGCATGCGTGGCATTAGCAAGGGTATCTTGGGGTTTTTCAAAATTTTTCATATATTTTTAATTTCAATTGCGATGGAAGCATTGAAATTTAAATAAGATCCGATTAAAAGTATTCATGCCTCTATCACTAGATCAGTTCTACTAAGTTGGAGATCTCATTGAAATTATTAAAACCTCTATCACTATGAGTAAGTAAGTGGAATTTAGCTATGTTGATTGAGAAATGTATGTGTATTGTTATAAATCCTCTTACAACATGCCTATACTTACTACTTACTACTTAAAAACCTCTCTGCCTAGTGGGAAATGTATGTGTGTTGCTATAAATCCTCTTACGACATGCCTATACTTACTACTTAAAAAGCCTCTCTCCCTAGTGAGAATTGTTTCCTGGTAAAATCTTGCCTTTATATGATGTAATTAATATGCCTTAATTATTTATTATACATAATAAGAAAGTCTTATATTAAGTAAAATAAAAAGATTTAAAAATATATAAGTGTTTGAGAGTACTCCTAATATTTTAAAATTTTAAAGGTAAAATGTCTCTCATTTAATACACCCATTTTAATTTACAAATGTATTGAACTTTTAGACTTACAACTCTAATTAGAATTTAAGTGTTTAACGACACCATCAATTAAAAAAACACAGGGTGTTCAAAACTCGTAATAAAAAAAATGAGCTCAAACTTAAAAAAACAAACAAAAAATATCTAAGGTTCCTTGAGTACAAGCCCTAACAAGACAAAAAAACAACAAATAAAATCAAGTCTCAATTAAAAACAAACCTGGTTAGACTCGAGAGAGTATAAGGAATTCTCAGATTGAATAAAATAAAAGAATTTAAAAAATATATAAGTGTTAAGAAAATCACTCATAATACTTCAAAATTTTATGATTAAGTATATGTCACTTAAAATAACTCACTTTTATTCTTTTAATTATATTGGTCTTTTAAACCACCTACAACTATAACATAAACTATAACTTAAAGGAAATTGCCCCTTTTATGTGCTTACATTTATTATCCTAAGAGAGTCATTATAATGTTTCAAAGAAAGAAACAAGCAAATTACATCAAATCCCTACAAACATAAAAAACAATAAGAGTAGGTAAATACTTCAAAATTCTAAAATTTAAATCATCGATGGCTCCAAGCTTAATTATGATATTCACTGCTACATTATCATCCCGATTAATCAACTTTATATGCCAACACAAATCCCTCACAGAAAGATGCTTAATTCTGGTCAAGTCATCCCTAAGTCAACGTCTTTGTATATAAATATTATCATTTTAAAAATTAAATAGCTTACTAGAATCTGTTTTACAATGAAAAATTTTATAGCCAAGATCCCGAGTTACAACCCTTTTCAAGGGCCAAGCATTCATTAAGCCTTAAGAGGAGAACCAATGGGTGCCTTACAGGAAAATCTAACTATCCAACTTCCAAAAGACTCACGTAGTAAACCACCTCCACCTAATATTGAAACATTAGGATTAATCGTTCCATCAAAAGACAACCGAACCATAAGTTCCCCAATGATCACCAAACTAGGCATGACTAAATGTTGAGTAAACCTTCATACTTAGAATGCATATAACGTTTCAGCATACATGAGTAAAATCTGTCTCGTCACAAAGTGATGAATCCACTGATTTGTGGGATTAAAAATCCAATTATTTAATGTATTAGTGATGAATAAAATCTCAATGTTAAGAATGTTAAGTGTTAATCTTATATCGAATATAAATGTATTAGTGAAGTAGTTTATAAATGTAATTATTTAACGATGTTTTACATTTACGAGGTCACTCATTTGTGCTGTTTCCAAAATAAGATTGACGAAATCAAAGAAAAACAATATATGGACCCGCCATTCATCATCCTCTTATCAATAATATCTCTAGTAATAAGTGAAGTGAGAAATATTGTTTGGCATTACCATATCTTAACTACATAAAAAATTAGATTCGTGGTTCTCCCCGTGTGTATATCTTACTTTACAATTCTTTTTTAATGAAAAGACTTATTCAGCCACATCGTACACCAGATAAGTTGGGCATGTCTGCATGGGAAAATTTGGAAGAAAAAGGAATTAATGGTTAGCTATTGATTCTTTTAATTGAAAGAATTATAAAATTTTTAAAATAAGTAAGAAATAATTGAAAGATTATTTGATACTATTTGGTCATTTATTTTCAGTTAAATTTATTAAGGGCACGCTTGGGAGTACCAAGAAAAGAGAATGAGAGGAAGAAAGGAAAATGGGAAAGTTTTTTTAAAAAAAAACTTTCATTCTTTGTGTTTGTGAGCAATGTATATGGAAAATGTTAAAGTAAGACGTATAAATTTTTAGATAAATTTAATAATATTAAATGTGTTTAACTATTATATATTTATTTTTACTAAGATTTAAATATGAAAGTGGTACAAATCATTAGAGCCTATAAATGATACAGTAATTCAGGCAAGTACTTTCTCCTTCACGCCACCGACCGGGAGAACACAAGGGCAATGCTGGCGTAAAATATAATATTCTCTTCTCACGATGCATTTGTAAACTAGAACCAGGATATATACATATATAATATATGTTATGTTTCTCAGATTAGGTCAATTTAAGGTCTCGATGATAAAAGAATCATGTCTCGAATCAGCCACCTGTGTCATTATTAATAAATTTATAAATCAATCAGGCAAGTAAGCACAAAATAAATAAAAATATAACCAAAATGGAGAGGAATATCTATGACTATGTAGTACATAAAAAATGTCACGGTTACTTGAGTAAACATTCCTCGAGCCACACCATCCACGCACTTATTTTACTTGTTTTCTTCTGATCATCCATGGTCAACTTGGATCGATTCTACTTTCCAACTGTCTTAATCAATTTTATAATCTACCCTTTAACTAATATGCTTCTCGTTCATTCCCACAGGACTAAGACAATTTGCAACATTAGTGCAAACGTGCTTGCCTAATTGTTGTCATTTGTCTATCCCCGTCTTATAAACTACGTAGTATAATGAGATGTTCATGTTTAGTTAATTATTTTAATCAACCCTTAACATTGTTTCCATGGTCATAATTTCTCCATGTGATAGCCAAAAAGAGACATTGCCTTACCACGGGGCTTCTTGTTAGGCATCGGGCCTACAGTGTTTGTTGTGCTTTGCAACCATTAGTGATTAGTATATAAAAAAAGGGTAAGAGGGCATGTACGGAACCCAACCTCTATAACAAAAAAACAGGGAACAAGATCTCTTTCCTTCAACCATTTCCTAGGCGATTTGTTCCTAACTGTTTGCTTTGTCTCATTATTTCAACATGCCAAAAAAAAAAAAAAACCACATAAACATGATACGTGTCCATGACCCATGTTCTTCTTCTTGATTGGGATGATATAATCCATCCAAAATCACGATATATATCACATTTTGACATTTTGTATTTATTTGTAAGGTATTTTAATAATTTGAACGATACCATGTGGTCCTGCCCATTTTATTTAGGGGCTTTTCCGGAGTATATATCTATCTTTTATATCAAACTTTATTAGAATTCGTTAAGGATCCACAACGAATAACAAACTCGATAACGAATAACAGAACAAGAAAAGATGGGAAAAAAGCAAATAATATATCATCTCAAAATCATTAGGTAAACGTTGGGTCCTTCATATCAACCCAATTAATTAGTGATCTTAAGATTGTTTAGTTAAGAATAAGAATGGAATAAGAAGCGAATACATATGATCGAGAATGAACTAAAGCCAAAAGTTTCGGGGGAATTACAATCATGCACTAGTAATGATCTTTTATAATATATATTAATTTCCACTCGTTGCCGTCATCTCCATGAATTGGGTATTTAATTTGGATATGATCCAATTGAGTTTGTTCAATGAACGATTGAGTAATTATTGTGAGACAAAACAGTTGTTTTTAGAGGGAGATTCCAAAGTAGCTTCAGCACCAAAAGAATTAATGGAGTGATCTATAGAAATTATTCTTCATAATAATTAGTCAAAAAACGAAGATGTAACGTTTAATTATATATGACGGGAAATCTTTTGAAATGCTTTCGTGATTCTAATAATCTAATGGAGTCTTGACAACCGTCTAGTCAGAGAATAACATGGTCAGCAAAATCATGGTGGGTTCTTGGGATCACGCTTTAATGCGAAAATGGTTAATTTCCATTATTAACAATGAACAGGAATATTATCCCATCTTGTCATTTTAAATTTATCCACTTTATTCTACTCCAAAGCTTGCATTGTAAGGGTATATATATGAAATATGCCTCTGTGTTGACCACCAATTGTTCGAAAGAAAAGTTGAATCTTCATATCCACGATGATATTCCATATACAGAGCTAGTTATATATGTTTGTCTCTTTTAAGTATTCATAATTTTCTTTTTTTTTTTTAAATTTCAGATTATCTGTTCATTTAAAACAGTGGTATTATTAATATCAACTTTGAGAACTTATTTTAATCAAACAAAACTCAAAATAAAAATATTAAGAGTAAAAAAATATTATCTACCTAATTTGAATTAAACTATTTTATAAATATAACTCATTTTAAACACACACTTATATATATCCCTTCGCATTAGATAAGGTTCCCTTTATCTCCTTATTTTAGTAGGAGATTATCTCTATTTCCTCAATTTTAGGAAGTTATCTCTATCCCTTATCTTAGGAAATTATCTCTATCTATTAGATACCGGACTAGGATCATGACTTTTCTTTAATGTATAAATATGGCCTCAGAGCCCCTCTGTAATTCAAATGACATTTTGAGTAAAGAACCTCTTTTTCTAGAGTAATTCTCTAGGATTTTGACATTTATACACTTAGGGTGAACATTTTGGTGCCCATCACGGGGCCTGATCAAACGGTTCCCATATCACACAAAGAAGTATAGCTCCAAGGAATAAGAAGATAGTGACCACATACATCAACCTCAGCTACATAGAAGGAGAGACCCAAGGAAATCAAGAAGGACACTAGGGTAGTGATAATCAATTGGAGGGGATTTAGCCCTTGTCAAAAACCTACAACATACGATGGAAGAGTTGAGAAAAGAAAATGAAGACCTAAGGAATCACCGATTGGAGGAGAGGGAGACCTCCAGTTATCAAAATACGCAAGCTACGAAACCAAAGAAAGACAAACTAAAACCTTTAGTCCCCTATTTGGCACATCCATTCACAGAAGTTGTAATGACAACCCCTACGCCACTACATTACAAGCTGCCTACGATGGAAAAGTATGATGAAAGAGGCAACCCAGAAGAACACTTTACCATGTTCACAACCAAGCTTCTCATCTTCGGGGCGCTTCATGCCCTCCTATGCAAAATCTTCCCTACCACCCTCACCAAATCCGCTCTACTCTGGTTCTCACACATTCCCCCAAAAAGTGTATCATGTTTTATCGAGCTTACAGAAAAGTTCCTTGCCCAATTTGCCTCTAGCCTAGCGGTTCAACAGACTTCCTATAGCCTTGTCAATCTCAAGCAGGGACAAAGGGAGACACTTAAGCAGTTCATGGCACGCTTCAATGAGCAAGCCATATGAATCCGAGACCTAAGCTCGGAGGTGGCCTTCCATGCAATACAGATAAGATTGCGCCCAAGTAAGTTTTCAGAATCTTTAACCAAAAAGCCCCTGACTAATATAGAAGATTTCAGGAAGAAGGAAACATGTTACGTGAATATGGAAGAGCGTGAAGTTGATCGGGTTAAGAGCTTTGAAAACAACGGAGCAAGAGCAGAACCATCAAGTAACACCATGTAATCATTCATGAAGGCACTCTTTTTCCTACTCGAAGGGTTTTTTCCTACTGAGTTTTCCTCTAAGAGGTTTTAATAAGGCCCGACAAAACATCAATAACTCAAGAAAACAATTCTCTATAACTTATATGATTTAACAATGTTCTTCAAATTACGATTGCAATATGACCTCTCTTCCAACGCTTGGTCTTATTTCCTTTTCAATGGCTAAACCCAAATTCCATCATCCGGTTCGACCTAAGCTCTCCCCTGAATAGTATAATAACTATTCAGATCTTTATCCTTATGAATCTTAACTATCTAGGATTTGTGTTATCTATAGTTGATTTGTAATAGTTTATGAGATTTAGATATCTTTATCTTTTGTAATCCTTTTATTAGATTTAGGATTTTCTCCTGTATTTTATATAAACTAAGTGAAAAATCAATAGGCTTTATAAGCATTCTTTATAGGGCATAAACGTTTTAGAAGGTTTAATAGACTGTTTTGAGTATGTGCGTGTGTGTGTATAGATGATGTATGTTATGAGAAAGATTCATTTAGATAAGAGTAAGAGCAGAAAATTTAAACTGTTAGATCTTGTCATGGATAGTCGAGATTAGAATATATGAGTCATGTAAGTTTTTTAAAACGTCATGTGCCTTTTTAAGTGATTATGTGATTTTAAAAATCTTTTAATCATGACCATCCATGTATGGTTGTATGACTCAAATTTACCACTCTCACTCTCACCTAAGAGAATCTTTCTCATAATAGGCTTTATAAGCATTCTCTATAGGGCATAAACGTTTTAGAAGGTTTATTAGACTATTTTGAGTATGTGTGTGTATAGATGATGTATGTTATGAGAAAGATTCATTTAGATAAGAGTAAGAGCAGGAAATTTAAACTGTTAGATCTTGTCATGGATAGTCGAGATTAGAATATATGAGTCATGTAAGTTTTTTAAAACGCCATGTGCCTTTTTAAGTGATTATATGATTTTAAAAATCTTTTAATCATGACAATCCATGTATGGTTGTATAACTCAAATTTACCACTCTCACTCTCACCTAAGAGAATCTTTCTCATAAGATACATCCTCTCTCTTTCTCCCTCTCTCTTTCTCTTTCTAACTTTCTCTCTTTCTATATAGGGAGCATATCTAGTGAGAACAAAGTGATATGGTGAGACATGAGAACAGTTAATCATGACCATTTAGATCAGATTAAAGAACGTGATTAATTCAAATTTAAAATAATAGTAACTACTCATTTCTATTCTAACTAAAAAATATATATATTATCTCATAAAAAATTTGAAAAGTTTACGTTATTATCTCTAATTAATTTTTTAATTTGGGAACTTTATCACTTTTTCTACTGTCTTATCAATTGATTATATCAAATTAATATAGGATTAAGGAAAAGATAATAAATTCAAAATTTTTACATTTATAGCATATACGTGGAAAAAATGTTTACTCATTGTTTATAATTTTTTATTTACAAATTGTCTTGTAATTAGTGTTAATTTGATAACAAAAAACACATCAAATATAAATCATCTAATTATATTTTTTAATTTAAATAAATAGATGTTACCTTATGATGAAGAATTAAAGTCAAATATTAAAAAACTATTTGATATTTTAGAAAATAGTGAAAAGTTTTATAAAGAGATAGTGATACGAAAGCATAAATGAGAAAAATAATCCCAATTTAAAAAATCAATTAGAGATAATAAAATAATAACTTTTAAATTTTTTTTAAGATATAAGATATAATTTTTTAGTTAAAAAAGGAATATATATTATTATTTTTAATTTAAATTAATCATATTAATTATTTTAATTTCTTATTGCATTATCCTAATAAAAACGAAAATTATCACGATCAGAGTATATAAAATAATATTTTCAAAAATTTTAAAGCTGGCACTGTCTTACTTCACGTGGTACATATTTCAAGTTTTTTTTTATTTTTATGGAGGGAATGAAATTAAACTTGGTTAACTCTGCTATATATTTTATTTAATATCTTATGCCATCTCTGTCAGGAAAGGTTCATTATTTTCTGCAATTTTGACAGATTGTCTGCTAATCTTTGTTGCTGGCTTTCTATTCTGCACAAGTGTTTCCGCCGAAGACAAATTCTGTAATTCCCATGTCTAACCCTTTCATGCTCTCTGCGCAGGGTGGAGAAAAATAAATTATTAATAAAATGTCAAGTTTCTTTTAGTGAAATTAAGAGGGTCCCTATTAAGTTTAATGACTAATACTTTATAACGTAAACAAAATATTATATATATGTGTATATATTATAATATGAGGTTTGAGATTTCAAATCTCATTTTTCTAATTGCCCCACTGTATATTTAAAAGACCTAGGTATTTCCCAAGTGTTTTCAACTTTGTTAGTTAAATACCATAATTAATTCTGATTCGGTAATTGGATACATGTATATACTAAATAATAGTATTTATGTCTTGCGTATTAAATTATTAATGCTGGTCAATTTATTTCACCTTGTCCCCCGTTCATCTCGTTAAATGTGTGGCGAGATAGGTTTTGTGACACCCTTAATTGTAAAGATAAATGTTCATAATTGATAATCTTTTTTAAAGTATTTCTCACAATCTCATTTCATACAACGAGTGTGCACCTATAAAAACATTTCTTGAAAATATGAAAGTAAAGTGGAGGAGTTGTAAATAATTTGATCTGGAGTCAAACTTTAAGTATAGTACATTATCAATTCAATCTAATATCAGTGGAACCTTCACAACTTTCTATAACTGCAGGGGAGTATAGGGTTCTATCTCCCTACTTGACGTATTCTAGGAGGTCGTCTTGATGTGTCCTTGAGAGAAGAGGTCCACTTTGCTTCTATCATGCCACTCTGATGATGCTTCGATATCGGTTTAGCTTTGTCCTTTAAGTGGGGGAGACTTCTACCATTCTATGTGAGCTCTAAGATCTATTCTCGTTCGACATCAAGAGATGCAAAAAGAACACATTAATGTAAATGGTGAAAACGTGATCCATAAATTATAAGGCAAGAAACGTAGAAAACAAGAGTTTGTGATTATCCTTATCTTATTTATTCTTTTACACACACACATACACACACACACACACACACACACACACACACACACACACACACACACACACACATATATATATATATATATATATATATATATTACTCAATCACAAAATAAGGAAGCCACACGAGCATATTATCTCACATATAACCATAACCAGAGATTCAATTTCACACAAAATGCAGCCCAGTTATAGGTAGGATGAGGCAATACATGAATCATTATTTTCATCATGATATCTTATCTATGATGCATGAGGGCCCTTATTCTTATCAACAACCGTGAGCGATCAGTGACAAACCCATCCTTACTCGGGGCAACTCCCTCTGAGCTTGCAGGCCCTTATCATTTATCAAAATCTTGGATGTATATCCTTTTCGTGTTTGGGATGATGCCTATGAATGATCTCAGTAACTATCGTCTGGAGTTGAAATACCTCGTGAGTGCCACTTCGAGCCTTTTGGGCCACTCTGAATTCGATGGTTTTCCTAAGGCCTATTTCATGAGGGCATGACATTTAGTGTCTCACTTACTTGCCCATTCAGGGGTTTCAGTTTCAACTTGTGCTTATGATGCATGTGATGAAATAATAATAACACATATTTCTTGTATTCCTTTCTCTTTTCTTTTATAGGCATAAGGCTTCTTATTAAGATTCACCATACATTACCTTATCAATACCACTGTCATACTACATTGAGAATATTTCTCCAATGTATCAACATTAATGCCCCATCATATATTCAGTATTATCAATACAATATTGGGAATCATGTTCCCATCAGTCATGCTATCAATATTCAATTACATGCCTTCACAACTTACCCTTTTTTAGTCAATTGTGTGTTGGTTGGGTGGAAGGGAGGTGGAATCTTAAGCATCCAAGTGTCATGTTTGGATTTGTTGCAAGGAAGGTGCGATCTTTGCCATCTAAATGCCATGATTTGATTGATTACGTATGAGGCATGGAGAGATATTGACAAGTGTCACTCCCCTTAGTGAAAAATGGTTAAATTTTGACCATTCATTTAATCCAAGGGTGATGGGTGAGTTTTGAGCAAGAGAATGTCATTAATAATGTTTTGTGATGCATGAATAGTGTTTTATGTAAGGAGAAGTAATTACGATGTTGGCAGAGAGAGAGTGTATATGTGGTGTGAGGGAGAGGATAGATTTCTACATGGCAAACTCTTAGGGGTCTTATAGGAAAAACTTGGAGAGTGATTGGTCAATTAAGGCTTAATGAAGGTTTTAGAGGATTTTAGTGGTGTTATTAGACATAATCTTATCTTGAATTGGGTCAAGCCATAATTCAAGAGTCCATGTGGGATGTTAGGCCATGGTCCATTTAGAAGAAGCATAGTGTCCATTGCTTTTTAGCCCAAGGACCATTTTATAATTTTCTCAAAATTGGATCTATGGGTCATTTCGTAAAGATTTAGAGTAAGAAAGGTTGAATTGTATTTATCAGAATTTATGATTCTCACTAAGCTTGGGGTTTCACTTATGTTTAAGACTTTGAAAAGCAAGAAAAAGTATTAGGAAATTTACAAACAATGGAAGGCCTGGGTGATGCGAGGCTAGACTAAATTTGATTGGATAAATTCAAACAATGTGCTAAGGGAACAAAAGGAATATTGTAGAGGTGTATGGTCCCATGTGTCACTTTAGTGTAAGGATGATATGTGGTTTAGCATATGGTAAAAGATGTCGTGATGCTTGAAAAGAAGAACTTTAAGTAAAGGGGGAGGGAAAAGATGTGTGATTTGGTTGTGTGGTATTTTGGCTTAGGAGAGAGGTTTCATTTGTCATCCTAAAAATGTTTAAATACCACTTAGACACATGGTTATTATGAGGTCCTAATTATAAGGAATATAAGAATTTACTCAAATTTCGAGGTACATATGTGCTCTCATGCTCACAGCCTTCTATATCCCATGGTTTACAAGAAAATGGGGCTATAGGTTTGACCCCTTATCGAAGATGGGTTAGAATTTTTAGCTTGCCTTACTTTGATGGTAGGTTGTGTTACACCCTCTGTTACACCTTAATAAATTCTAGAAAAATTCGTAATAATTTTTTTTTTACTAAAGATATGTTTGTTAAAAAGAAACTATCGGAATAAATTATATACATTATTTCTGAAATAGCTCAATATTATTAAAACTTTATAAAGTATTTATACATTCATCCGAAGAAAATAAACATTAAACATTATAAGAAAGAGAGGAAACTCCATGGCCCAAGAGCAGTTGCCTAGTGACATTATTTATTCATTGGACCACGGTATTCATACCGAGCTCCCTTTCTAGAACGTGCTATATATACTGTCAATGTTCTTCGATCCTTCGCTCTGTACGAACCATTAATTTAAAACATATGAAACAAAAACATAGAGAAAGGAGTGAGAAACAGAATATAATATTCCCAAATGGGACATAAGCAATAAAGGGTTTTCACAAACTAGTATAATAATATCAATCACAATCACAAGCACAATCAATTTATGAATGTATGAATGATATGCCATATCTTCATCATAACTTATCTATATATGTGGGCCCCTTAAATTTTAATTTGCACTGGGCCAACCAGGAGTTTACACTGTTCCATAATTCCGGATAATAATAACATGAACAGCTCAACTGGCATGGAAACACTTAGAGACTAGTCAGATTGAAAAGGTTTTTATTGTGAAAGTACCCGACACTAGGGAGCTACCCCAGGTCCCCTGAAGCACCCTTTCACACCCTCTCATCCCAAGGCTCACAATTAAGCCTCCTCTAATGTATCCTCGGTTTCTATAATCCGTCCCCAGACAATATCATTTTGTTTCTCTTCGATGATTCATGATGCATGAACTACTCGCGTATTTAGTTGGTTAAGGCTTTTAGAAACTCAATTATATTATCAGGGCCTATGAATCACGACATAGCCACCCCAGTAAACTGTACTTTGTCAACTTCTCAAATACGCACATAGAATTTTAGTACAGTTCTTTTTCAAATCACAAATCAAATCTCCTTATAAATTTGAGTTTCAAAGCCTTAAATATATTTCACAACCTTCTTTATAAAAGTTTATAGGTCAATTCAAAATCAATTTCTAAAAACTCAAATTTGGAATTATCGATCTTTAAAACCTTAGTACTTGAAAATTTTGTGTAATATTCTTATACATTTAAATATTAAGTATATATATGTATATATTAAAATAATTTCTCTTTCTTTTTCTTTTTGATAAACTAATTAAAAAAAATCTAAATTTTAGTAAAGATATATATATATATATATTAAAATATAAAAAGAGATTTCTAAAAACTTATGTAGTTTTATTGAAATCTAAGAAATTTCTTAAAAGTAATTTAAATAAAGATGAATAAGTAAATAAAGAAGTAGGAGATAAGTAAATTCTTACTGAATTTTAGCTTTCCGTCATGTTTGCTATATGCTCAAACTCCACAGTATAGGATTATCAATCATAATCAAACATTGTCAATCACAATCAAACATCATAAAACATAAATAAATATTAACAACCATAATCAAATCAAATAATTAAACATCAGTTATAAATATGATAATTTAAAATTCAATGATTATTTAAATTAATAAATTTTTGTTTTAAGTTCTATGGTCAATTCCTCGCATAGGTCTATGTAAATCCAAGATAGTCCAATCCTTGCATAGGTCTAGTTCAGTCCATATATGTCATAACAGTCCAAATCCTTGCATAGGTTTAGTCAAGTTCATAATAGTTCAAATCCTTGCATAGGTTCAATTCAGTCCGTATAGGTCATAATAGTTCAAGTTCTTAAATAATTATTTCAGATATTAAGTTACACAAGATGCTTAATTAATAACAATTATTATAAATTTTAAGTTAGAAGTTATTATTTTAAAATAATAATATTGTTATGTTTAAAAGGAGTAGGGGACTCCTCCCAATATTCTTATGTATTTTCATATTATACCCTTAATCTCACTCCCCCTTACCTCGATTTGCTACCAAAAGTGAATTCGCTCTGCGCCTCCAAGTTCTAACAAAATATTAATACTAACTTATTTCAGTATAAGCTTAAAATGAAAATTAAGATTGCTATCAGAATGATAAATAGTAAATGTGCATATTAATAATAAATAGTAACGGTAAATGGTAAGTCATTACTATTAACGGTAAATAGTAGTTTTTGAATAGTAATAGTAAATAGTAAATTATGAATAGTAACTTTTTGAATAGTAGTGGTAAATGGTAAATCATGAACAATAACAGTGAATAGTAAATTTTGAATAGTAATGGTAAATAGTAAATTTTGAATAGTAACAGTAAATAGTAAATTATGAATAGTAACTTTTTGAATAGTAGTGGTAAATGGTAAATCATGAACAATAACAGTGAATAGTAAATTTTGAATAGTAACGGTAAATAGTAAATTTTGAATAGTAACAGTAAATAGTAAAAATAACACAGCGATAATTTATTCTTACTATAGTAACTTATTCATAATAGTACTAGTATATCAATGGTTTAAGAGTGCTAAAAAAATAAACTAAAATTATAAAAATAATATAGAAGAAAGTTATTACCTTACACCTCCGGCAGAACTTCTTTTTACCAAAAGAATTTACTCTCCACTAATTTCTTACGCACTATCTCTCTAGATTCTCTCTCTAATTTTTGTGTGGAAATGTTGTAAATGAGCCATCTATTTATAGGAAGAAAATTTCACTATTTAAGATTATTTAATTATTTATTTTACTATTCATGATGTAAGCGATGATGTAATTAAGCGATGATGTAAGCGATGATGTCGATAGTGGCATTTTGGTTATTAAATGAAAGGTTAAGGGTATTTTTGTCATTTTAAAAAAATGAAAAAAATATAAAAATTCCAAAAATTTATAAATTATATAACAATCAAAAAGTTCTAAAGAACTATAATCAAATTCCTTTGAAATTTTATTTTAAATAATAAATAACGAAATTAGGGGTGTTACAACTCTACTCCCCTAAAAAAAATTTCGTCCTCGAAATTTACACTTTTTAGTAAAACAATTGGGGATGAGACTCTTTCATCTCATTTTCTAGTTCCCATGTAGCATCTTCCCCTCTCGTTTCACTCCAAATGACCTTCACGAGTGGAATTTCCTTGTCTCTTAGCTTTTTTATTCTTCTGTCAGCTATTCTGACAGGTGGTGCATCATATGTAAGATTATCTTTAACTTGTATGACATCAGGTTCAATAACATGTGTAGGATCAGATATATACTTTCGTAAGTTTGACACATGAAAAACATTATGGATATTAGAAAGAAAAGGTGGTAATGCTATTTGGTAGGAAAGATGACTAACTTTATGAATTATTTGATATGGACCAATAAATCTAGGAGTTAGTTTTCGAGATTTCATTGCCCGACCGACCCCAGTCGTAGGTGTGACTTTCAAGAATACATGATCACCCTCTTGAAATTCGAGCGGCTTTCTTCTTTTGTCATAGTAACTTTTCTGCCTGCTTTGTGTTGCCTTCATCTTTTCCTGAACCATTTTGATTTTATCCGTGGTTTGTTGTACCAACTCTGGTCCTAGCATCAAGTTTTCACCAGTCTCAAACCAACATAGCGGGGTCCTACATTTTCTTCCATATAATGCTTCAAAAGGCGCCATGCCAATGCTAGCATGGAAACTGTTGTTGTAGGTAAACTCCACATATGGTAAGAATTGATTCCAACTTCCTTTATGCTCTAACACACAAGCTCGTAACAAGTCCTCTAGAGATTGGATTGTTCTTTCTGATTGTCCATCCGTCTGAGGATGATATGCTGAACTTAGACGCAGTCTTGTTCCCAAAGCCTTGTGCAAGCTCTTCCAGAATTGTGATGTAAAACGAGGGTCCCGATCAGAAATGATACTTGAAGGAATTCCATGCAATCTCACAATCTCCTCGATGTATAATTTTGCCAGCTTCTCCATAGAGTAACGAATGTTGATAGGAATAAAGTGGGCAGACTTTGTTAGTCTATCAACTATTACCCATATTGAATCATGTCCTAATGGAGTTTTAGGTAGAGAAGTCACAAAGTCCATGGTAATGCCATCCCATTTCCATTCCGGTATTTCCATTGATTGTAGCATTCCAGGGGGTTTTTGGTGTTCTACTTTAACCTTCTGGCAAATTAGACATGCAGCCACGTACTCTGCCACTGCTTTCTTCATTCCAGGCCACCAAAATAACTTCTTCAAATCTTGATACATTTTAGTAGCTCCGGGATGAATGCTCATATAACTTTTGTGTCCTTCTTCCAGAATTGCTTTCCTCAACTCCTCTTGATCAGGGATACACACTCGATCTTTATACCTCAGTAATTGGTCATTTCTTACATTGAACTCGACTTCTTTTCCTTGTTTCAAAAGTTCTTTCTTTTCTTGTAGGAATTCATCATCTCGTTGAGCCTCTAAAACTTGCCTCAGGAATTCATTTGTCACTTGCAACGCTCCTAATTTGTAGCTGTTAGCATTAACCTTTACTGCTAGGTTAAGATCTCTGAAGTTCTCTATTAATTCCAGCTCTTTAATCATCATTGTGGACGCATGTAGAGACTTTCGACTTAAAGCATCAGCTACTACATTCGCTTTTCCAGGATGGTATTGCAACTCAAAGTCGTAGTCCTTTAAGAACTCCATCCATCTCCGTTGCCTCATGTTTAACTCCTTTTGGTCGAATAAATACTTGAGACTCTTATGATCGCTAAACACATCAAATGTTGCACCGTATAGATAATGCCTCCAAATCTTTAAGGCAAAGACTACAGCGACTAATTCTAAGTCATGGGTAGGGTAGTTAATCTCATGTTGCCTTAATTGGCGCGACGCATAGGCTACAACCTTCTTGTCTTGCATGAGTACACTTCCTAGTCCTTGTTTAGACGCATCACAGTAAACTTCAAAACTTCGATGTGGATCGGGGAGTACTAACACCGGCGCAGAAGTAAGTCGATCTTTCAGCTCTTGAAAACTATTTTCGCATTGTGTCGTCCACACAAAAGGTTGTCCTTTCCGTGTTAACTTGGTCAATGGGTATCCTAGCTTTGAAAATCCTTCAATGAATCTCCTATAGTATCCAGCCAAGCCCAAGAAACTTCTAATCTCAGTGATCGTGGTTGGTCTCTCCCATTTTAAAACTGCCTCCACCTTGGAAGGGTCTACTGCTATTCCTCCTTGACTAATTACATGTCCTAAAAAGTTCACTTCTTCCAACCAGAATTCACACTTCGACAGCTTTGCATACAGTTGTTTCTTTTTCAGGATTTCCAACACAACCTTCAAGTGTTCAACATGTTCTTCTTTGCTTTTAGAGTACACTAATATATCATCAATGAACACCACTACAAATTTATCTAGATATGGATGAAAAATCCTATTCATGTAATCCATGAATACGGCTGGTGCATTAGTTACACCAAAAGGCATTACTAGATATTCGTAATGGCCATAGCGTGTTCTAAAAGCAGTTTTTGGTACATCTTCTTTCTTTACCCTTATCTGATGGTATCCAGACCTCAAATCAATTTTGGAGAACACCGTGGCACCACGCAGCTGATCCATCAAGTCATCAATTCTTGGCAGAGGATATTTGTTCTTGATCGTCACCTTGTTCAGTTACCGATAATCTACACACAACCTCATGCTACCATCCTTTTTCTTAACCAACAACACTGGTGCACCCCAGGGGGATACACTGGGTCGTATAAACTGCTTCTCTATCATCTCTTCAAGTTGTTTCTTTAACTCTGCTAATTCTAGAGGTGACATTCGGTATGGTGCAATTGAAATGGGTCCAACTCCAGGTACTAGATCAATGGTAAATTCCACATCTCTTTCTGGGGGTAAACCAGGGATATCTTCAGGAAAAACGTCAGGAAATTCACACACAACCGGCAGATTTTTGATTTTTGATTCTTGCTCTCCTTTCGTTGAAAGCAATAGCATGAATCCTTGAGCCCCTCCTTTTAAAGAGGCACTCACTTGGTTGGCGGTTAGAAATCTCGAATCCTCAGGATTCAAATTCACTGGTTCTTTAAACATTATGGTCTTATTATGACAATCTATTAGAACATGATTGTCAGACAACCAATCTAGCCCACACTAGTGCAAAATATAGATACGAGGACAGGATTTAAGGACGGTCATAGGGGACCCGTGGTTAGAAAAGAGGCGGTGGCATTTTTGTGATTTTGACGAAGGCTTTTCAACACGGTTGTACGCGAACCGTGCTCGTAGGCAAGATACCAACACGGTTACTTGAAACCGTGCTAATAGGCCAATTAAATTTATTTTTTAAAAATTTTTCGTGTTACATACGAGCACGGTTAGACTATAACCGTGCTTATAGGCCTTGTATACGAACACGGTTGGTCGTCAACCGTGCTTAAAAGTGTTTCAAATTAATTTTTAAAAATTTTTATTGGCACATACGAAGACGGTTCCCTCTAAACCGTGCTTATAGGCCCACTTACAAAGACGGTTCCCCATAACCGTGCTGATAGGCCCACCTACAAAGACGGTTTCCCATAACCGTGCTTATAGGTTCCCTTTTTTCCCTTTTCGAGGTCCGTTCTTCTTCCCTCTCTCTGCAGTTTCGTGTTTCCCTCCCTCTTTTTATTTCGTTTCACGAGGCCTCCTTCATCTTTCTTTTTATTTCTTTACATTTCCCCCTCCTTCATCCTTCGTTTTCCTCTATTGGAGCATTGTCTTCCTTCTTCATCCTTCGTCGTTCCCCCTCAAAGCTACCAAGGTACCAAGCTTCATCTTTCCTCCTTCATCCTTCATCCTTCCCCCTCAAAGGTACCAAGCTTAGTGTTTTTTGAATCTGCATTTTATTTCTCATGGCCAAGAAAATGAAGCTCTCTTCTCTCCTCAACAAACCTTCTTCCTCTTCCTCTTCCTCTTGGCCTTGGCTTTCTTGTCACCAACCAAGAACCCTCTCTTTTAGAACCAACAACAACGACACCACTTTCAAAACCATCAACGTTGCTTTCTTAGATGCCACCCCAGATCTGTGAATCCTTCTTCACCGACGACGTCTCCGCCAGCTTCTCAACCGCCTCCAAAGAACATTCCAGAACACTTGACTCTGAATTTGAAAATGTTGGATCTAAAAACGTTGGATCTGAACCCAGCAAATAGTGCCACTTTGTTGCATATTCAAATAAAAAAAAGGGTAGATACGAGCACGGTTCAAAGGAACTGTGCTTAAAAGTAAGCTACGAAGACGGTTCAAAACCGTCCTTAAAAGTCCCCATCTACAAGCACGGTGGGAACAAGCACGGTTCTGGAACCGTGCTTAAAGGTCCAACAGAACCGTGCTTAAAACACTTTTCTCCACTAGTGCCAATAATAACTTCTAAGCCAGAAAGGGGTAAACAGAAAAGATTGGCCTTAAAGTCCCTACCATTTATGACAATAGGGCATTTCCAACAGGCTTTAGAAGTGACAATGGGATTGTTTCCAGGAGTATGTACAGATAAGTCAAATGGCAGTTCTATCACAGGTAACTTTAGTTTTTCTACACAGTCATTGGCAATAAAGGAATGTGATGCACCTGAGTCATACATAACAGTTAAAGGAATCTTATTAATGATACACTTACCTTCCACCATGGAATCAGAATGAGATGCTTCTTCTCCAGTGATTGCAAAAACCTTTCCTTTTGCCTTCGGCCGTCCGACTGCACTGTGCGCGCCTCCTTGAGTATTTATGCTTGCACCTTCAGGGTTTTCCCTCTTCATCTCTGGGCAATCCTTGATGTGATGTCCTGGTTTGTTACACTTAAAACAAACATAAGTGTTTTTAGGACAATCCCTTTTCAAATGGGGTCCTCCACAGAGAAAACATTTAAAATTTGGTGCAGATGTTGGGTAATAGCTTCCAGTTGAAGCTTGGGGTCTGTTAGGAACAGATGCTGCTCCAAACCGGTGAAATGGCGTTTGGTAAGGCTTATTTCTCCTGAAGTCTCTTCTTTGGTGATGGTGAGGTCCTCCACTTCTCATTTCTCCTGCCTTGTGAATGGGCTCACGACTTTTAGTCATTCTATCCTTATGATCTTCTTCAAAGATCCTGCAGCGATTTACCAATACAGAAAATTCACGGATTTCCTGCATTCGTATAGCTTCCTTAATTTCTGGCCGCAATCCATTTACAAACTTTGCACACCGATCTCTTTCATTAGTAGCATCATTATAATGAGAATGAAAACGAGATAGCTCTTCAAACCTGGATGCGTACTCTCCAACGGTCATATTTCCTTGGGTCAGCGACAGGAATTCGAACTGTCTTTTCTCTTTAACATCAGCTGGAAAGTATTTCTCCAAAAACATATCCTTGAAATAATCCCAAGTGATCTCCACGTCGTTGACTTCAAATTGTCTGCGCGTGCTATCCCACCAATGTTCGGCATCCTCAGATAAGGCATAAGTAGCGAAGACTACCTTATCAGCTTCATTACATTGCAATGCTCGAAAGATCTTCTCTATCTCTCGAATCCAGATTTGTGCTCCATCAGGGTTATATCCTCCCTTGAAACGAGGTGGATTGCGCTTTTCAAATAGGTCCAGCCTTCTCAAGGCATCGTTACCTTGACCTTCACGTGCTCCCATTGCATTGATTAAGCGTTCTACAACTCCAGCAAGATCATTTCCAGCCATTAGTTTCCTGTTTCACAGTAACTGAGATTTGTCACATCAATCACAGTTACTACCAAGTTAGATATTCTATTCTCTATCACCTATACAGAGTTTACGGACAAAGCAAGATAGACCTTTTCCCCAGGCCTATTGGATTAACTGCTCTGATACCACTTTGTTACACCCTCTGTTACACCTTAATAAATTCTAGAAAAATTCGTAATAATTTTTTTTTACTAAAGATATGTTTGTTAAAAAGAAACTATCGGAATAAATTATATACATTATTTCTGAAATAGCTCAATATTATTAAAACTTTATAAAGTATTTATACATTCATCCGAAGAAAATAAACATTAAACATTATAAGAAAGAGAGGAAACTCCATGGCCCAAGAGCAGTTGCCTAGTGACATTATTTATTCATTGGACCACGGTATTCATACCGAGCTCCCTTTCTAGAACGTGCTATATATACTGTCAATGTTCTTCGATCCTTCGCTCTGTACGAACCATTAATTTAAAACATATGAAACAAAAACATAGAGAAAGGAGTGAGAAACAGAATATAATATTCCTAAATGGGACATAAGCAATAAAGGGTTTTCACAAACTAGTATAATAATATCAATCACAATCACAAGCACAATCAATTTATGAATGTATGAATGATATGCCATATCTTCATCATAACTTATCTATATATGTGGGCCCCTTAAATTTTAATTTGCACTGGGCCAACCAGGAGTTTACACTGTTCCATAATTCCGGATAATAATAACATGAACAGCTCAACTGGCATGGAAACACTTAGAGACTAGTCAGATTGAAAAGGTTTTTATTGTGAAAGTACCCGACACTAGGGAGCTACCCCAGGTCCCCTGAAGCACCCTTTCACACCCTCTCATCCCAAGGCTCACAATTAAGCCTCCTCTAATGTATCCTCGGTTTCTATAATCCGTCCCCAGACAATATCATTTTGTTTCTCTTCGATGATTCATGATGCATGAACTACTCGCGTATTTAGTTGGTTAAGGCTTTTAGAAACTCAATTATATTATCAGGGCCTATGAATCACGACATAGCCACCCCAGTAAACTGTACTTTGTCAACTTCTCAAATACGCACATAGAATTTTAGTACAGTTCTTTTTCAAATCACAAATCAAATCTCCTTATAAATTTGAGTTTCAAAGCCTTAAATATATTTCACAACCTTCTTTATAAAAGTTTATAGGTCAATTCAAAATCAATTTCTAAAAACTCAAATTTGGAATTATCGATCTTTAAAACCTTAGTACTTGAAAATTTTGTGTAATATTCTTATACATTTAAATATTAAGTATATATATGTATATATTAAAATAATTTCTCTTTCTTTTTCTTTTTGATAAACTAATTAAAAAAAATCTAAATTTTAGTAAAGATATATATATATATATATATTAAAATATAAAAAGAGATTTCTAAAAACTTATGTAGTTTTATTGAAATCTAAGAAATTTCTTAAAAGTAATTTAAATAAAGATGAATAAGTAAATAAAGAAGTAGGAGATAAGTAAATTCTTACTGAATTTTAGCTTTCCGTCATGTTTGCTATATGCTCAAACTCCACAGTATAGGATTATCAATCATAATCAAACATTGTCAATCACAATCAAACATCATAAAACATAAATAAATATTAACAACCATAATCAAATCAAATAATTAAACATCAGTTATAAATATGATAATTTAAAATTCAATGATTATTTAAATTAATAAATTTTTGTTTTAAGTTCTATGGTCAATTCCTCGCATAGGTCTATGTAAATCCAAGATAGTCCAATCCTTGCATAGGTCTAGTTCAGTCCATATATGTCATAACAGTCCAAATCCTTGCATAGGTTTAGTCAAGTTCATAATAGTTCAAATCCTTGCATAGGTTCAATTCAGTCCGTATAGGTCATAATAGTTCAAGTTCTTAAATAATTATTTCAGATATTAAGTTACACAAGATGCTTAATTAATAACAATTATTATAAATTTTAAGTTAGAAGTTATTATTTTAAAATAATAATATTGTTATGTTTAAAAGGAGTAGGGGACTCCTCCCAATATTCTTATGTATTTTCATATTATACCCTTAATCTCACTCCCCCTTACCTCGATTTGCTACCAAAAGTGAATTCGCTCTGCGCCTCCAAGTTCTAACAAAATATTAATACTAACTTATTTCAGTATAAGCTTAAGATGAAAATTAAGATTGCTATCAGAATGATAAATAGTAAATGTGCATATTAATAATAAATAGTAACGGTAAATGGTAAGTCATTACTATTAACGGTAAATAGTAGTTTTTGAATAGTAATAGTAAATAGTAAATTATGAATAGTAACTTTTTGAATAGTAGTGGTAAATGGTAAATCATGAACAATAACAGTGAATAGTAAATTTTGAATAGTAATGGTAAATAGTAAATTTTGAATAGTAACAGTAAATAGTAAATTATGAATAGTAACTTTTTGAATAGTAGTGGTAAATGGTAAATCATGAACAATAACAGTGAATAGTAAATTTTGAATAGTAACGGTAAATAGTAAATTTTGAATAGTAACAGTAAATAGTAAAAATAACACAGCGATAATTTATTCTTACTATAGTAACTTATTCATAATAGTACTAGTATATCAATGGTTTAAGAGTGCTAAAAAAATAAACTAAAATTATAAAAATAATATAGAAGAAAGTTATTACCTTACACCTCCGGCAGAACTTCTTTTTACCAAAAGAATTTACTCTCCACTAATTTCTTACGCACTATCTCTCTAGATTCTCTCTCTAATTTTTGTGTGAAAATGTTGTAAATGAGCCATCTATTTATAGGAAGAAAATTTCACTATTTAAGATTATTTAATTATTTATTTTACTATTCATGATGTAAGCGATGATGTAATTAAGCGATGATGTAAGCGATGATGTCGATAGTGGCATTTTGGTTATTAAATGAAAGGTTAAGGGTATTTTTGTCATTCTAAAAAAATGAAAAAAATATAAAAATTCCAAAAATTTATAAATTATATAACAATCAAAAAGTTCTAAAGAACTATAATCAAATTCCTTTGAAATTTTATTTTAAATAATAAATAACGAAATTAGGGGTGTTACAGGTTGACCTGCCAAACTTTAAAAAATAGAAAAATTCTTTTTTTAAAATGTATTGAGTATTTGTAAAAAAATATAATAGTTTTTAGTAGCAGGTTAATGAGTTGACCCACTTAAAAAATATATAAAATAATCAAAATTTATAAACCTTAATTAATTTATTATTTTTAAGAAGTAAATAAGAAAAGGTTTATTAAATTAGAAAAAATACAAAGTAATACTAAAATGGAATTTTTGGAAAAAAAAGTCATTGGTCTGTTGGATTGACCTATCCCGCCCAATGTAGGGCGATACGGACCAAATTTGGTACAATTACAAGATAAAATTTCCTAACCTACTCCCCCGTAATTTTTTCTTAGATCCAACTCACTTTGACATTCCTACTTGCACAGTTATGTTTTTTAAAATTATAATTTCTATAATTAGATTAAAACGTAAATTTTATATTAAAAATTTCCTAACCTACTCCCCCGTAATTTTTTCTTAGATCCAACTCACTTTGACATTCCTACTTGCACGGTTATGTTTTTTAAAATTATAATTTCTGTAATTAGATTAAAACATAAAAGTTATATTAAAAATTATAAATAATAATAAAAGGAGATAATTTTAATAAAGAATATTTGAAATTATCTTACAAATAAGGTTTTGGTAGGGGTATAATTTTAGATATAAACACTATTTATTAATAACTATTGATGAATTAAATATAAAAATACTATAAAAATATGACATTTTGACAAAAAAAATACGAAATAAGTAATTATGTATGAAAAGTAATATAATACTATGTAAAGAGCAATACGTAACATTTTAATTCAGACTTAAAATCATATACTAAAATAAAATATCTAAATTAAAGAAAAAACAATATAAATGATAAAAATGTTGAGAAAACTGAAATAATAAAATAAGAAAATAAAAATAACAGTAAGACAAGTATAATATAACTTGATCAAGCATGAGAAATTTTAAATAGTAATAAAATTTGATTAATAATAATGCAATATTTATTCATAACTTAGTTAGAAATGATGAATAAATTAAAGAAGAGATAAAAAAAACCGCTTGAAGATTAATTTCTCTTCTCAACAAACAAAAGTCACTTATGATTTTATTTTTCCTTTTTATATTAAACTAATTGAAGAGATATATCTCTTTAGTACTCAAATTTTCATTATTGTTAAGTTAATTTTCTTTCTAAAAATTAAATCAATTTATTTGAATGTGTTTTTTAATAAGAATTTTAAATTAATCAATGGAGAAGAAAACTAATTAGCTTTTATGAAGATTAACATTTATATTATAGAATCCTAATTCCATTATATTATAATTCATCTGTTAAATAAGTAAAAGGTATATTGTAATTTTATATCAATTATTTTAAAATTTAATCTTATAAAAATATAATAATTAGAGTATACTAATGATATCAATTTTCTTATTATTTTGATTACAATAGTTATTTCCTTTCAAAATATTTTATTCTAATTAAGCTTAATATTTAGTAAGAAATTAGTCATTTAATTATATCTTATAATTGGAAATATAATTTGTTAGGCATCTTATTAAACAAATATATGTCTATTTATATAATTTTAAATAAATAAATTATAATTTTTGGGCATATCTAACAATAGTTAACCTATATCTATAGTTATCTTGATTGTACTAAAATCAAACTATTATATTCTACAAAATATAAATATTTTTTATGATTGAATATTAATTGTGATTTCATGTAGATTTTGTAACAATGTGTATTACTCTGTATTGTAATTTTACATTAATAAATTCAAAGGTTAAATATATTTAAAAATAAAATAATTGAAATATCAATAGTTTCAACTAATATTATATCAACAAAGAATGAAAAGATATCTTATTTGGTACAGAAAAAAGATATCTTATATTGATTATACTAAATAGTAAATATTAATTCATATAAAAAACATAATTATACTTGAAAACCCTAAACTCAAGATAAAACACGGGTACTGATCTAGTGAAACGACATTAGCAACAGAAGGATTCAGTATGGCCCCATGAGCATGCAATCCAACCTTTCCCCTCCAGGTCAATTATGACTGATCTTGGAGTGAGGAATTGATAAAGGAAATACCAGATCAAGAAGTTGCAAGCACAACAGAAAGGACTGAGCATGACAGCGTTTTGTATCAAGTAGACTAACAATGACAAACATTATATCAGGGTCTGTCCCCTCAATACACGCCTATAAATATCTACATTTAATACACACAAGGTACAATATTTAATACTCATAATGCTTTGGTGTTAAATTAATTACTAAGTGTCCGTTTGGTTTCTAGTTGGGGAAACAGAGTTAAGGAAATAGAGAAATTTAAGGGTTGATATTAATTCTTCACGCAGTTTGAGATAGTCAAAATTTCATTTGACCGTTGGATGTGTTTTTGGGGTTGGTCAAACCCCAGTTTGACTAACCGGGGTTTGTATCCAAACAACCCCTAACTTAAGTATCATAATGTCCTTATAGCTAGCATCTAAATTTGCCCATCAAAGCAGATCAACCATGAACATCCCGAACCCCTAGACTTGAAAACTTTGAGCTCCCATTGAACTCAGAGATAAACATAATATTGGATCCCAATAGACTAGTGTAATACAGAGTGATTGAGAGGAATCAACACCTAACACTCATATTAGAATCCAGTCCCCCTATACTGGACAGTTCACTTCTAAAAAATTATATTTAAAAGTAGTTTTTAATTAAAATATTCTAAGTGACTGTTAACTTTTTATTGGTAAAATAATTTATGATAATTTTAATAAATTGTTTTATTAGTAAAAGAAAGTCTTACTCATAAGTTTGTTTTAGGTCTACCAAATGCTTAAGTCATCCTTGTTAATAAATTTAATTTTAAAACTATTTTTTATTCAATCTCAATTTGAATTTAATTTTTAAATTTTGACACATTATACTTTTTTGGCTACAGTATTTTTTTACAATATTTTGAAACATATATATATATATATATATATATATATATATATATATACACGATGGCATATCTTGATTTTTATAAATCTTTTAATAGAGTTACTATTAAATAATAAATTTTATTTTAAAAAATATATTTATATTTATTTGAATTGATAAATACTCCTATGCATGAAACATTTTATTACGTAGTGAAGAAAAAATATTAGAATTAATATTTTGTTACTAATTTTTTAATTAGTTTGTTTCAGAGTTAGTTTAGCTTTTCTTCTTTGTTTATATACTTCTTTTTTCTATTTTTGTCATTAAGTTAATATACCATATAATAGAATGAGTTTCTCGTTGGCCTGTGTTCTCTCTCTTGATAAAGTTTTTGCTTCCTAAAATGGTATCATCGTTAATCTTCTTCCGCTGTATTTCCTTCATGTGAATCTTCTCCTTTCATTTCATCTTTTCTTCTTCTTCTTCGACTCCCATGGTGTCTTCCTCCGTCATTTTCGATCACCTTCTCAATCTAGCAAACCCCTATTTTCTTCACTCCGGTGAAAGTCTGGCTCAGATTTTGGTATCTCCAGCTCTCACTGAGCGGAACTACCATTTCTGGTCCAGGAACATGATGATTGCGTTGCAATCAAAGAACAAGCACCAATTCATGGACGGCTCCCTTCCTCCACCAGTGAAAACAGATCCGATGCATGAGACTTGGAACCGTTGCGATCGAATGGTATTTTCTTGGCTTATTCGTTCCTTAGCCCTACAATTGCATAATCTGTTATGTGGTTCAATGTTTCTGCTAATTTTTGGAAAAATCTTAGGGTTCATTTCTCTTATGGTGATAAGTTTAGAATTGCCGATTTGCATGAAGAAATTCACAATTGCTCTCTAGGTGCTCTCACTGTGTTTGAGTTTTTTACAAAATTAAAGATTCTTTGTGAAAAGTTAGATATGTTTTGCCCTATTTTGGCTTGTACTTGTTCAATCCCCTATGCTTGTGGTATATTAATAGCTGTTCAAAAAGAGAGAGAAGACACTTATGTTATTCAATTCTTGCGAGGACTTAATGATTGCTTTGCTTCTGTTCGGTCACAAGTGATGATGATAAATCCCATGCCTTCTTTGGCAAAGACCTTCTCCTTTGTCCTCCAATAAGAATGAGAGATTGGTATTCTTCCTAACCTTGATAGTTTGTCTGATGCTACTACTTTGGAAAATTCTAGTACTCATTTTGCTTCTCAGCCAGCCTTCCAAAAAGGAGGACAACTAGGTTGTGGTGGTGGCAGCCGTTATGGTTCTGGCATTGGGAGAGGGAACAGACTATGTACTCATTGTGGCAAAACCAACCACACTGTGGAGTCATGTTTCTTCAAAATTAGTTTCCCTGTTGGCTATAGGTCTAAAGGCAAGGGAACATCTTCTAACATGAAGTCGGCTAGCTTAATTGAAGTAGAGTCTCATGTTTTTCATGAAGATGCTCAACCTGAGATATAAAATTCTTCAAGTGACAAATTTACTTTATCTAGGGATCAATACAATGCTTTCATTGCTCTCCTACAACAGTCCAAAGGCATTTCCCCGGGCATTCATTCTACTAACCACATTCAAACTAATCAAATCTCCTCAGGTACAGTTTCATGTCATTTTCCTCAGTGGATTTTAGATACCGGTGCCACTGATTATATTTGTCCTACTTTTTCTTTCTTTCTCTTACCAAAATCAGGCCTGTTTCCATTAAACTTCCCAACAATAATCGTGTTGTTACACATTTTTCTGGCACTATTAAACTCCATCATTTGACCTTGCTTGATGTTTTGTATGTTCTTGAATTTTCTGTTCATCTTATATCCATATCTAAGTTTACCAGCTCCTTCAATTACCTAATCCTATTTTGTGATTCCATATGTCAAATATTGCAGAAACAACCTTTGAGGATGATTGGTTTAGCTAAAAAGAGACATGGGCTTTACTATTTGGAGTTCTCAAGGACTTTGACTCATTCCACATTTCCCTTAGATACTAATATACAAACTTGTATCCCAAATACCTTTGTTTCTCATACAGTGAACAACACCAACACCTTAGCTAGCTTATGACATTTTAGGCTGGTCATGTGTCCAATAAAGTGTTCAAACAAATTAGTAGTCAAAATTATGATATACCTTACAAAAATTTTGATGATTGTGAAATTTGTCATTATGCTAACCAAAAGAAGCTTCCTTTGTTGGTGTATGCACTACGAGCTATTAATGTATCAATTTTAACTTATCAATAAAATTAGTATTTTCAGTTTTAGACTAATTTTAATGCTATTTATCCTGGAATAATATGTCATATGAGAATTATTCCTAAAACGTCCCTAATCAAGTATTTACATGGGGACATGTAAATACATTAAGATTAGTGTGTGAATGTACTGATGATTTGATCTCACAAATCATAGATATATGATATCAAGTCTTTACACGGGTACACATTAAGAGTAATGTTGTATTGGACAGACCCACCATGAGAACGTTGCATGGATCGTTACATGAGTGTCATAAATGGTTCTCAATGTGATAATGGTATATAGTCCTTCGACCTGAAGTCACTACGATTCCTACATAAGGAGTTTATTGTTTTAATACAATCAAACGTTATCTGTAATAAGATGACCATAAAGATTGTGATTAGGCAATAGACAAATTATGCAGAGGGATGTGAGTAATGTAGATGAAATTTGTTTTTCCTATGTGACAGAAGTGATATCTATGGGCCAGTTGATGGAGTGAGACCAACGAAATGCATGACCATGCTAGGATGAATAAATATTAGATATTTATTATGTAAAGTCTACTCTGGTATCAAGTAAAATGAATTGGGTTATACAAGGATGACGACGACCATGCCTTGGGCCCAATTAGATATCGTAACAAAAGGAATAAATATATAAAATAATTATCACTTATAGGTCATGTCGATGATAAATAATATTCGGACATAATGATGTATTACTAGATACTGCTCTTATTTTATATTAATAATAAAATAATTTATTATTAATATAACTGAATTTTTTACCTATAGGGTCACACACATAGAGTAAACCCACTAGAGGATAGTTTTATTTTAGTTGGACTAAAAATAAAACTATTTGGGCCTAACTCATTTAGAATGAGTCAGGAGCCTAATGTTTAATGAGAGCTCAGGTCAAGACCTAAGCCTATATATAGAGCATGAGATGCTCATAGGCTGTTGCTCAGAAATTTTAGATTACACTAAAATTCCGTACTAGTATTCGGATCTTTGGTTTTCTAGAGGGAGTGCTCGTGTGGACTCCTAAGGGCGAAGCTACAATTGCTTCGATCGAGGAACTCGTTGTGCGTCTACAAGAGGTAATCCCCAAATCAAAACTTTAATTACATAATGCTTTGAGACATTTGTATTTGCAATCTTTATTTTTGGGAATCCTTTGTGTTTCCGCTGCCTGACCCTGATGGGATTCCATAACATCCTTACCCTATTAGTTCTAGTAAAGCCTTAAATTTTTTTAAACTTATACATATGGATATTTGGGGTCCCATCAATGTTGTTTCTGTTGATAGTTACCAGTATTTTCTCACTATTGTCGATGGTTTCACGCGCTATACCTGGGTTCATCTAATAGGTAACAAATCAAAAGCTCGGGCTAGTTTGCAAAATTTTATTACCACTATAGAAAATCAATTTGATGTCAAACTAAAAAGATTGCCTTCGGATAATGGTAAAGAATTTTTAATGACTAATTTTTTTCTTAAAAAGGGTATTTTACATGAAACTTCATGTGTTGAAAGTCCTCAACAAAATGGAATTGTTGAAACGAAACACCAACACATTTTAAATATGGGAAATGCTCTTCTTTTTCAATCTCATCTTCCTAAACATTTTTGGTCTTTTGCTATTAAATATTCAGTTTATATTATCAACCGCTTGCCTACTCCTCTCCTTTCACACTATTCCCCCCAGAGGTTAGGAGGTGGTCCCCACCACCTCCTAGAATGCCTCCATGTCACTAGAGGGTTAGTTAGTGCAAGTCACACCCTAATGGGCCAAGCCCATGTTCTAACCTAGATATAAAAGTACCTGCAGTACATTTTGTAAAGGCAAGTGACACATTATTAAGAATTAATAGACCTAATCCCTAGGGGAATTCTCTAGGGTTTTGTGTCTCCTACTCTTTGTGTGAACACACACAAATCTCCTTTTGAAGTATTATCGAATAAACCACCATCTTTTTCAAATTTGAAAACTTTTGGATGCTTGATTTTTGTAAATACTTTACTTATTAATCGTACAAAACTAGACCGAAGGGCTTTAAAATTTGTTGTCTTAGGATATAAATTAGGAACTAAAGGCTATTTGCTTTTTAATTTGCATACAAAACCCATAATTGTTTCTAGGGATGTTTGTTTTTATGAACACTCTTTTCCTCTAAAAGAAAATAATAATAATAATACAATAGACACTTCATTGGACACATGTAGCTTTCTCATCCCTACTAGTCCATATTCTTTTGCTAACTATCACTGCCTTCTCTTACCTTTCCTGCCACTGAACTATCCCCATCTGATTTTAGTCCCGTGATCCAGCCCACCCTTAAAAATATGACCGTACATCTTCCTCTAAATGATCATGACCCATCTTTAATTTTCAACCTACCTTCCAATGCTTCTACCCCACTTTCTCCTCAATCTTCTCCTTCATCCAATCTTGTTTCTGCTTCTATCCCTTCTTCTTCCTCTCCATAGCCGAGTCAAAGTCCCTTGCCTCCTCGATAACGTAGACCACCTCCTTACTTAAATGATTATTTTTGGAACTCATGTATCTCATAAAACCCCTTACCCTTATAGAATTATTTGTCTTATACTAGTTGTTTACCTTCTCACACTTCTTTTTGTTTTTCACTTTTGGGAATTGTTAAGCCTCATTCTTATGCTCAAACTGCTCAAGAGGAGTGTTGGCAGAAGGCGATGCAAACTGAATTGAGAGCTCTAGATAAAAATAATACTTGGTCCCTTGTTGAACTTCCTCCAGGAAAGCATCCAATTGGGTGTAAGTGGGTCTATAAAATCAAGCATACGACTGATGGTAGCATTGAAAGGTATAAGGCGAGGCTTGTTGCGAAGGGTTTCACACAAATAGAGGGTGTCAATTATTTTGAAACCTTCTCTCCCGTTGTCAAAATAACCACTGTTCGGTTCCTCCTATCTTTAGCTACAACCAATGGGTGGCACTTGCAGCAGCTGGATGTAGATAATGCATTTCTTCATGGTGATTTATCTGAAGAAGTCTACATGTTACCTCCTCCAGGACTTTCTTGCTCTTCTACCCTTGTTTGCAAGCTTCAAAAATCTCTATATGGGTTGAAACAAGCCAGCCGTCAGTGGAATTCTAAGCTCACCGCTCTGCTCTCACCTCTCCGGGTTACTCACAAAGCGTGGCTGGTTATTCCTTATTTGTGAAAAAAGTCTACTTATTTTACTGCCTTGTTGGTTTATGTGGATGACATAGTGCTAGCAGGGGATGATATTGATGAAATGTACCATGTCAAGCACTACCTTCACAAAGCATTCAACATCAAAGATTTAGGTGCCTTAAAATTTTTCCTTGGTGTGGAAATTACTAGATCTTTTTCTAGTCTCATCATTAATCAAAGGAAATACTGTTTGGAATTAATAGCTGAATGTAGCCTCATAGGTTGTAAACCAGCCTCCTCTCCTTTAGATCCTACAATCAAGTTGTATGTTGATAATGGAGACTTATTATCTGATTCTTCATCTTATAGGTGGGTCATAGGTCTTCTGTATTATCTAACTACTACACGTCTGATATCAACTTCGTAGTCCAATAGTTGAGTCAATTTGTTAGTCAGCCTCGGGTTTATCACTATCAAGCAGCCATGCGTGTAATCAAATACCTTAAGGGTTCTCCAGGTTTAGGTTTGTTCTACCCATCCACCACTAATAATAAAATCCATGCCTTTTTTGATTCTGACTGGGCAAGTTGTCCTAATACTCGTAGATCAGTAACTGGATACTGCGTCTTTTATGGTTCAGATCTCATTTCTTGGAAATCCAAGAAACACACCACTATATCCAGATCATCTTCAGTGGCATATAGAGCCTTAGCATCTCTCACATGTGAGCTTCAATGGATCAAGTATCTTTGTCATGATCTTCATTTGTCTGTTGGCACACCTTTCAGTACATATTGCGATAACACAGTCCGCTATTTACATTGCCAAGAATTCGTCTTTTTATGAGCGGACAAAACACATTGAGGTTGATTGCCATCTTGCGCGCCAAAAGCTCCAATATGATCTCCTTCATCTTCTTCATGTACCTTCGAAGTGTCAACTTGCTGATGTTCTTACCAAATCTCTCCATCCTCTACCTCTTAAAGGTATATGTACCAAGTTGGACCTTGTTAATATTCATGCCCCAACTTGAGGGAGGCTATTAGAATTGATATTTTGTTACTAATTTTTTAATTAGTTTGTTTCAGAGTTAGTTTAGTTTTTCTTCTTTGCATATATACTTTTTTTTCCTGTTTTTGTTATTAAGTTAATATACCACATTATAACCGAATGAGTTTTTCTCTGGCATGTGTTCTCTCTCTTGATAAAGTTTTTGCTTCCTAAAAAAGAGGAAAAAGAAACACATGGCTTATTAGATAACACACTAGCCCACCTACGTAAAATATATCGATCCCTTAGTGCTTTCCTATATTTAGTTGGAGTTCTTGGCGATGGATCACCAAGGTAGAACTCTTCTCTCCTTCCTTCAAATTAAGAACTCGCGTGCATTGCCTTTTCTTCCTTCACTTTTGTTTTATATAAAAAAAAATTGTAACGATATAATTTATTTTCCTTCAACATTTTATGGGTCTTAGGCAAGTGCAGTGTATCAAGGAGCAAGAAAATATGTTTACTTCTTAAGCAAACTGTGTTGTGACAACCATGTGAGGTAAGATTGTGGGGATCTTGCATATCCTAGAACTTAACAGGAAGTTACTAGTGTTTGAGATCTTTAAAATTCTTTACCGTTGCAAGAGTTTAGAGATCTCATTCTTTGGGTCACCCTAACCCATGGCACAAAGGACTTATTTTGTTTCCTTTATGTTTGATTTTGTTGATAATTTAGTTATTGGTTGAAGAGCCTTTACAGCCAAATGCACAATATTCTTATCTTTTACATAATTCTGTTGGTTTCACACTCTTTGATGGCGTATTTTGGTGAGCTGGATTTCTTGTGTTTAAGGACAAACTATGAAACTCTATTTATGATTTGTGTTGAATTAAAAGAGAAAAAATTAGCTTGTAAGTGTGATACAATGAACTTGGTGATCAAGCTAGTTTATATATCTGTTGTTATTTTCACATTTTAAGAGATATGTGCGCTTGAAAACGTTGTTTAACGATGAAGAGTGTGGTTGGGCAGTCCTGCATAGAGAAGAATTAAGAAAAATAATAAAATAAAATATAAAATAAAATAAAAATTCAAGATCAGGAATGACATTTATTAATTACAATTTCTAATCAATTTATTCATGTATAACTCTGTCCTTGAATATTAATGTGGTAGATGCAGGTCAATTTATTTGATGGACGCTGTAACATCAACGTAATGTTGTTACAATTCGGCGGTGCGCTTTGACTAATAAAAACATAATAGAAATAAATATTTAATATATGAATAGAATTCATAAATGAATAAAACAAAAATAGAAAAGTGTATTATTTGGCATTCTCGTAGTGGCCGAATAGTACAGTGGTTGGGAATTAATGAGTTGTTTTATTTAAGTTAATCTTTTGAAAACAAAAGTATATGGTGAAGAGGTTGTCTTGGATAATCAATAAATAAAAAAATGTAGAATAGTTAATAAAAAAATGCTTCTATTATTTTAGTTAGACTTGTACCCTTAGGTTTTCAATAAGAAAAAGTTATAATAAAAAATGGAATATATATTATGTAATCCAGCCTCTACCCAAAAAAATTAAAATGGTTACAGAGGTAATAGGCTTAATTTTGATCAAGGTTTGCAATAAAACAATTTTTAATTTTTAAATATCTATTAGGTAGTTGAAAATTAGTTATAAGGTAATAAAACTAGTTTAAAGGTAATAAATTAGTTGAAAGTTGGTATCTTATTGGTAGTTGAAAGTAGGGTTAGCCTTTAAGGCGAACGAGGTTGGCGATCATTAAATGTCAATAATTAAATGAGGTCCAATTTCACAAATTGTTATGAATATTCTTAGAAAAATTAGAATTTCACCAAATTAAAAGTCTCGATGTACGGATCAAATATTGTTTATCATGACACATATTAAAGGTAAGAATATGTTAGATTGTCTGTTGGGACTTATGTTCAGCTTATCTAAGTCTAATTTTAATAATAAAATAAGAATAATTTTTTTAAAAAAATATTTAATTAAACAAGTTCAGTTTGATTTTTTGAAAAAAATATTTTCAACCTATCAGATTCATTTTTTAACTCGTGATTTTATAAAATAAATCATAATTTATGATATATTATAATTTATAAATATAGATGATACTTTTGATACATAAAGTAAAATTTATAAAATTTAAAATATGTTAAAATTAACTTTAATATGTGAAATTAATAATTAAATATATATTTTATATAGATTGTTAACCTTTAGAGGTTTATTTGTTTATTTAAGATGAACTCATTGAATATTTAATATTTGTTTTGTTGGTATTTTTATTAGTTTTAATAATGTAAATCAAACTTTTATAAAGGCTATCAATAATTCAAACTTTTGAATAGGGACACAAAACTTAAAAATATAATTTGCGTCAAGTAATAAAATAAACTCATGGCTTACAATTAAGTAACAAACTAGACTAAAACCCTATAAAGTTTAGCTCGATTCAGTCTATTTCCACCTCTAAAGCTTTTCCCCAAACAAATTTCAAGAAAGAATATAGAGATGTAAGAGATTAAAAAAATAATTCATGAACAATTTTTCCATCAACATTATACATGTCTAATAAGTTTATAATAGTACCATTGTTATTATTAGAGTATAAAGTTTGTAGTAATGTATACTTTTAAAGATTTTTTATTTTAAGTAATATAAATATCGTTATTTAAATTATGAAATTCTTTTATTTGACAATAAAAAATATTTTTTTATGACTCCATTATACTCACTTTGTCCCGGGACTCAAAAAGCTCATGCACAACCCTGACTAAAAGTTGAAAGTTGACCAGGTGAGTGATTGAATTAAAATAGATTTAGTAAAAATAGATATTAAATGTAAAAGGTATAGGGGTTACATTTTCTTTTAAAATAAACAAAAGTGATTTTGTTAAAAAATAACAATTAGAATAAAAATTGTAAAATATAAAATAAACTCAAACTTTATTTTAAGTATTGTTCACACTAAGAGCTTAGACACGAAACCTTGGAGAACTCCCCTAGGGATTAGGTCTGTTATTTTTCAATAATATGTCACTTAGGTTACAAACATGTGTATCGCAGGTGTCTTTATACATAGGTTACAAAGTGGGTCTTGACCCATTAAGTTATAATCTTAATCAGCCTACCACTAAGTGACGTGGGGAGGTTTGTGGGGACCACTCCCTGAGCTCGGGGGAACAAGTATCATTTCAAAAAATGTTACAAACTTCTTTACTAAATAAAATTACTTTGTCTAATAAGCTTTTTAAAGTTAAAAATATACGTTATAAGCTCAATATATATATATATATATATATATATATATATATATATATGTATATATATATATATATAATAAATAGCAACATTAAAATTTAAAAAATATTAATTAATTTTATTAGTCTACAAAAATTATAAACTTATAACTGTATAAGATTTATCACTGTGTATAGATATGGGTTAAGTCCTAACAAATGTGAGGAATTTATTGATTTATATAGATTTGGATATATTTAGATTGCATTCACATAAGCATTATAGTTAAGAAGCGACGACAAGTCTCTATTCATTTTTTTCTAGTAAAACAGTTTCTAAATATTATTGTTTGTTATGAATATTATTATTATTATTATTATTATTATTATTATTATTATTATTATTATTATTATTATTATTATTATATTGTTTGCATGTATCTCTCGTATTTTATGGTCTTAAATTGTTTCTTTAACTAAACTTTTTGTATGAGAATTGGAAGGTGGACCAACGAACTTACATTGTCGACGCATTTGATGATAAGGAGACTGGTCTATACCTTATTTAGCATAGTACTATAGTAGCTCTAGGCTTCATTTTGTAAATCAGCTTCTATTAATCTGTGTGACCCCCTATGCTGTATCGGCAGCATAAACTTTTTTCCCCTTTTGTTGATCGTACAATATTCTTATATTAAAGAAAATTTATTCAATAAATATATAAGGTGTGCTAGTTAGAAGCCATGAACATAGGTAAAAACTCTTTTAACATTATAAAAATAACTGATTTTAAGCACATGGTTCTACAATTTCCCACACTTCATATTATAATATTCTAAACGCATTTTTGGCATGGAATATTAATGGTGATAATGTAGGACTATGTCTCACCCCCCAAACACGTTAATTTAAGCAGAACGCCTTATTCTTTCTCATTTTCCTCTTTTACCTCTTTCTGTCTAACTGCCCTTTCCCCATTTCCTCACACTATTTCCATCACCCAAATCACCTTATTGGGTATTGTATTTTAAGAGACTAAGATATCATTATATTCATGACAAAAAAATAGAGCACTTCTAACTGATTAATTCTGTATTTTGGCGATAAGTTAATTATAATTGACTTTCTTTTAGTTTATGTATATTATATTGATTGAGAATGTAGGACTGAAATTGGACAATATAAACTTGAAATTGGTTAAAACATTAAGGTAGACGACTATTACATGTCTAGTTGGTTAGTTTTATGAAAATTATTTGTCTTTCTGAATTATTGTTGGTTATTTGTTGATGAATTTTTTTTATGTCCATATTATATAGGTTATATGTTATCCAATTTTTTTTTAGAAAATATTATTGATCTGTCCTGATCTAGGGTCTAGGATCCGGTGTCGGGACAGCCTTAAGAGTTGAAGATTGAATGAGATAGAAGACCGGCTGAGTGTATCCGGTCTCTGGGATCCGGCCTCTCAGCGTGTGGAGGTCGGTCTTGTTGTCCTGGAGATCCTTCACACCGACCTCTCGCGTTGGTGTGGGCGACAGGTGGTGTCACCTGCGAAGATTCTCCGACGCTCAAGTTAGAAGAGTGTAAGTGAACTCTGTTAATGCTCAAACAGTATAATAACAAGAGAGAGAGCAAGGACAACGTAACCTGGAACATGTATTCCAACATGTTACTTATAGTCGAGCGTGGAAATGAATCGTTTGGTGTTAGTGGGCCCACTGGTTCTGATAGCGTGTGTAAAGAGTCAATCTGAGTGGGCCAGCATTTTGAGCATGCCAAGAGAGTAGGTGAATTATCAGTGTACTTTTCTATCACATGGATGGAAAAGTAATCACCTTTTCCATAAATCACGCTGGTGATTGTACCTACTCCTGTCAGTGGACGAAAGGGATATATTCTACTGTGCAGAATGCCTTTTTCATTATGTTATTGGAGCAGTCAATTATAAGTCATCCGGTGTAGGAGAGCGGGTAGGCCACCCGGTATCTTGGATGTCACCTCGGATGACCGATGTAAGTGAAGTTTGCCTAGTGTGTTGCAGACCGGATTGGTATTCTTGACACCGACTGAACACTAGGACGGCTACAATGACTTCTCTTTAGGTAAGACCGGATCAACACATTTACCAACTGGATCATTATCCTGGGATACCGATTGACTTCTAGGAAGGCTGAGTCGGCCTTTTGTCCTTAGAACCGGTATTCAGACCGGATAAACTTGGGACCGGTATCAAGACCGGATCATTTGTCCCCTAGCTTATGTGAGGGACTGTAAGTTGCTCATATAAGCTACACAGTTCACGAGAGGTCTGCATGCCGGTGTATCCTTCAAGAATACGAGTTATGTTTTTCCACATGTGTACTGTGCGATATTGTGATGCCATGAAGAGTAATATAACTTAAATGTATATATCTTTTCAGTATTCCATAATCCGTTTAGTGTGATCAATCTTAAGGTTAGATTGAAATAATTGCCTCAGAAAATTAATCAAATCAGTTAAGATAAATAAGCTTTAGAACGGAGAAATATATAAATGAATACTGTCCCCAAGTATAAGTATGTTAAGGGATTGGTACCTCTCATGGGACATTACCCTTAATTCTTTTGGGGGAGAGAAGGAGTTGATCCGTTATTCCTGACTGCGGTGCCCAGGACGGATGACTAGCAATAATTCGTATTTGATCCCAATCGTCGATTCACAGAGTAAGTGATTGAGATTATCCGTTCTGAAAAAAGTATTTCAATCGTAGGAATACAGATTGGGTCTTAATAGTATTCCACCATAAGGATGATGATGGAAATTGTCCGCGCTAGGAGTTACATCATCAAATCACAGAATTGGTGATTGAGATCGTCCGTCCTGGGGAATCCTTCTCAATTGTAACAGTACAGATTGAGGCTTCAAAGGCTTCCATCATGAAGAAGATGATGGGAATTGTCCGCGCTAGGAGTTACATCATCAAATCACAGAATTGGTGACTGAGATCATCCGTCCTGGGGGAATTAGTCTTTGGCCGTCCTTAGAGTTCGGTTTTAGTCATCCCTCATGTGAAAGATTTCCGAGTGGGGTGTCCCCGAGAGGGGTGTCCCCGAGTGTGACACTTCCGCGTGGGATTGCACTGAGTGGAACATTTTCGACTACCATATAGTATGGTACCGAGTGAAACATTTTCTGAGTGAAACACTTAAGGATAGAGGAAAGCTTTGACTTCGGATGAGTGTGCCTCGGGTAGAGATTTTTTCGAGTAAATAATTCCTGACTGAAACTCCAGAGTGAGATTTCTTCAGCTTATAGAATTCAAGAGTCGGACTTCAGTGAGATATTGCCGAGTGGATTATTTAAGAGTCTAGCATCAAACTTGAAGTGTTTCCGAGAGAGGAATTCCAAGGGAGAATATTTCCGAGTGAGGAATTCCCAGGAGTACTTCTGAGTGAATTCGATAACGATTGATTCTTCAATAGCAACCGGCCAAGTCTAGAAGTCGTAGTCGGAGTTCGGTTTAATCCTATAATCCGAGCCTTCAGTTGGTGTTGGATTTTACCCATTCACCGGCCTTCATCACTCGGTGTTGGATTTTACCCATTCACCGGCCTTCGTCACTCGGTGTTGGATTTTACCCATTCACCATTTTCTTCACTCGGTGTTGGATTTTACCCATTCACCGGCCTTCATCACTCGGTGTTGGATTTTACCCATTCACTGGCCTTCATCACTCGGTGTTGGATTTTACCCATTCACCGTTCTTCACCGATGTTTGGCCAAACCTACTAGTCGTACTCGGAGTTTGGTTCAATCCTATAATCCGGGCCTTCACCGGTGTTCAGCCAAACTTACTAACCATACCCAAAGTTCGGTTTAATCCTACAATCTGGGCCTTCAATCGGCATTGGATTTTATCCATTCACCGTTCTTCTTCATCCGGTGTTGGATTTTACCTATTCACCGGTCTTCAAATGGAGGCTCACCCCTTTGTACCTTCGAAGAGGTTCATCGCTAACAACAAACACATTGTTAGGATCATCCGTCCTGAAACTATCTTGTCACAACAGCGTTGTGCATTTAAATAAAATCATAAAGACAATGGGTGAGTCAAGGAAAGCTTCATTAACTATGAATTACAATCAATACAAAAGAGAGTAAAAGAGCCGAGTCGGGGTTATGCCTCGTTAAACCTTCTTGGTAAAACCGATCGAAAAATCCCAAGTAAGGAAAAAAAATGCACACCGTCTTACTGACTAGCTGTAACAGCAAAAGGCGCTCTTAATTTTGATGGCCTGATCCCTAATCAATGATCTCTCGGGGACCTTGATGTTGTTGGGACATAACATCTTGTTGTGCCGACTCTCCAATCATAATTCCCTTTTGCTTTTCAGAAGTAGCTCCTTTGGAAAGATACTGTTTGAGTTTACCCTTTCGGATCAGGGTCTCGATAGTATTCTTCAGAGCCTGATATTCATCTGTTGAGTGGCCCTCTTGCTCATGAAACTCACAGTATTTCCGAGGGTCGCCATGTTTGCGAAGCTGGGGCGGCATCCTGACCCCGTATGAAGTAAGCGTTGGCCATCCGATCTCCTTCAGAATCTGAGACCGCTTAGAATTTAATGGAGCATAATTGCCAAATGCATGCATCCGTTCTTCTTGACTCGGAGGTACAGGATTATCAAAGACGCTGCCTCGGGCCGGTCTCTCCATGCATTCCGATCTGGGACAGTTTTTACCTCTCCGTTGTTGATGTGGCGTTGGGGATTTCCTTTTAGCCGCTGTTGCCTCCAAGTGCATTTCTATGCCCACGTATTTCGAGGCTTTTCTTCGAAACTCCTCCAACGTCGTTGGAGGATTCTTCGCCAAAGACAAAGCAAAGGTGGATCCGGGCTATAAGGCTTCGACGATGATGTAAAGCTGAATAGCTTCTGTGAGGTTAGGCACCAGAGCAGCTTCCTTGTAAAATCTCTTCAAAAACTCTTTGAGAGTTTCATTTTCCCCCTGCCTTATCTGAGCCAAGGTATGGGAAGTCCTTGGAATATCCCTAGAGATGATGAAGTGGCTTTCAAATGAAGTCACCATTTCTTCCCAAGAATCTATTGATTCCGAGGGTAAACTTTTGAACCAACCAAGAGCTTCCTCCGTTAAGGTTCGTGGAAACATCCTGCACATCACATCTTCATCAGCTCCCAAGTATATGGCCTCTTACATGTAAGCATCAAGGTGCTTAATGGGGTCCGTTTCTCTATTATACTTTCTGATGGAAAGTGGTTGAGTCATTTGCAAGTGCTTGGGGATGATCACGTTCCTGAGTCTCCTAGAGAAAGGGACGTTGAATCGGTATGGCCCAGAAACCATCGCTGTCTGCCCCCTCTTCCTTGCACCGATCCTGTCCCCAGAATCTTGTGTTTGTTCTCTCCTCTCAAAGGTAGGGATCTTAGAATACTGGAGAGTTATGGATCTTTCTCTCGCAGATGCATAGCGAGTGTCCTCTGCCTGAGACGTCACTCTGTCCCCAGTTCCTCCTTTCTCCCTTCGCAACTCTATTAACTCCTCCCTGAGTTGCCTGATAATTTCATCTCGAGGGTTAGGGATTGCCACTGGTACCATCCTCCTTGAGTGGGTTGTAGGTGATTCGAAAATGAATCCCCCCTCAGCTTGTTGATGGGTCACATCTTCCACATGACCATCCACAAAGTCACGTCCATCTCTTTCCATGGTCGACTACTAACTTCTGCAGAAAGTGGGAATAACTCTACCGGGTCCTACTGGGCGTGCCAATGATCTGTCCTGATCCGGGGTCTAGGATCCAGTGTCGGGACAGCCTCAATAGTTGAAGATTGAATGAGATAGAAGACCGGCTGAGTGTATCCGGTCTCTGGGATCCGGCCTCTCAGCGTGTGGAGGTCAGTCTTGTTGTCCTAGAGATCCTTCACACCGACCTTTCGCATTGGTGTGGGCGACAGGTGGTGTCACCTACGAAAATTCTCTGACGCTCAAGTTAGAAGAGTATAAGTGAACTCTGTTAATGCTCAAACAGTATAATAACAAGAGAGAGAGCAAAGACAACGTAACCTGGAACATGTATTGCAACATGTTACTTATAGTCGAGCGTGGAAATGAATCGTTTGGTGTTAGTGGGCTCACTGGTTCTGATAGCGTGTGTAAAGAGTCAATCCGAGTGGGCCAGCATTCTGAGCATGCCAAAAGAGTAGGTGAATTATCAGTGTACTTTTCTGTCACATGGATGGAAAGGTAATCACCTTTTCCATAAATCACGTTGGTGATTGTACCTACTCCTGTCAGTGGACGAAAGGGACATATTCCACTGTGCAGAATGCCTTTTTCATTATGTTATTGGAGCAGTCAATTATAAGTCATCTGGTGTAGGAGAGCGGGTAGGCCACCCGATATCTTGGATGTCACCATGGATGACAGATGTAAGTGAAGTTTGCCTAGTGTATTGCAGACCGGATTGGTATTCTTGACACCGGCTGAACACTAGGACGGCTACAATGACTTCTCTTTAGGTAAGACCGGATCAACACATTTACCAACTGGATCATTATCCTGGGATACCGGTTGACTTCTAGGAAGGCTGAGTCGGCCTTTTGTCCTTAGAACCGGTATTCAGACCGGATAAACTTGGGACCGGTATCAAGACCGGATCAATTATGTTACATGATTGTGATTTGAAATTAATTTCAATCTTGATAATTGTATTTTTTGGATTCTAAGTGGTCAAATATATTAATGTAGAAAATAGATCGTACGTAGATGTATGATAGAATTGATATGGATAAGAGTTTGAATATTTAATTTATTAGAGGAGTTGAAGAATTTATCAACAAAGTTAAACAACAAGTATTTGTCATATCTGACGATGATATTAGATGTTTTTTTGTAAAGTGTTTTTATTTGAAAATACTAAATATAAATTATGTTAAATATCATACATGTATAAGTAGGGGCTTTCCAACCAAATTACTAGGTTTAGACTTTGCATGATGAGATGTATCAGTATTCAACATATATTAGTTTGTCATAGTAGGGAAGTTAGGGTTAAAAACAGAAACCATTGATTGTTGCATAAACATATGTATGCTTTTTTGGAAAGAAGACAATGAATTAACTCAATGCAATTTTTGTGAAGAGCCAATGTAATTATCTAAACAAGTTATCGGTGGGAAAAGCATTTAATTTTAAAAAAATGTTCTATTTTCCTATCAATCCAAGGTTACAGAGGTTGTATATGTTAAGGAGTCAGCTAGGTATATGGCATGGCATAATGAGAACAAAATAATAGATGGTGTTTTATGCTATCTTTATGATGGTGAGTCTTGACAACATTTTAATAATGTCTATCCTAACTTTTATGGTGAGCCAAGAAATATTAGGTTAGGACTAGGTGGTGATGGTTTCACATTGTATACTCAAGCCTCAACTACATCGTATTCTTGTTAGCCGGTACTTCTTGTCCTTTATAACCTTCCACTAGAATTGTGCATGATGAAGTAGTTTGTATTTTTGTCTTATCTTATTATAAGATCAAAAAACCTTGGAATTAAAAATGATCTATTTCTACCACCTTTGATTGATGAAATGCAAGATTTATGGCATGTGGATGCTCTTATGATGTGTCTAGACTTTAGACAAAAAATTTCATTGTGAAAGCATGTTTGATTTGGACTATTAATGATTTTTCTTCCTATTGTATGTTTTCTGGATGGAGCACACATGGAAGGTTAGCATGCCCAATATGTATGGATGACACCAAGTCATTTTGGTTGTCATTTGGAGGAAAAAGTTCGTGGTTTCATTGCCATCAATAGTTCCTACCAAAGGAACACCATTTCTATGCCAACAAAAGATCATTAATAGTCATGTTACCCAATTGAATGATCGGTCTCTAATGGTATTGAATGAGGGGATTAGTGAATTTCTTGAGGGTTTCTTGAATGTTACAAAGGAGAAACTAAGAAAGAATACTGGTTTTAATGTAATCCATAATTGGAAGGATAATTTGTTAAGACATACCTTGCTATCATGATTATTGAAAATAATTTCTTCAATAATGTCTTCAACATTATGATGAATGCTCTAGTAAAATGAAAGACAAAAAAAATTTAAGATTCGAAGTTATTGTTAGGAAATCCCTAAGCATGAGGAGCGGAAAAATAAAAAGGATTCTATAGGATTTGCAAGGTTCCGTGTTTCAAAGCACAAAACAATCTCGAAATTCATTTTGGATTACCTCTTGAAGAACTCCGAAGCATTCGTAGCCTCGTCCTTTAGGAGTCCACATGAGCACTCCCACCAGAATCGCAACACTTGCCAACTGCTAGTTTGACGGCGTGTAGCTCTTGCAACTTTTGCGAATTTGTGTCTCACTTGAGTGAACGGCCTATGAGCATCTTATGCTCTATTTATAGGCTTAGGTTTGACCTAATTTGTTCTCTCTAAAAGTGGGCTCCTTACTCATTCCAAATGAGTTAGGCCCAATAGCTTTATTTTAGTCCAACTAAAATAAGACAACATTTTCTGATGGGCTTACTCTATGTGTGTGACCCTATAGGTAAAATACCCGGTCATATTAATAATAAACTATTTTATTATTAATATAAAATAAGAGCGGCATCTAGCAATGCATCATTATGTCCGAATATTATCAACATAACCTATAAGTGATAATTATTTAATATGTTTATTCCTTTTGTCACGATATGCTAATTGGGCCCAAGGCATGGTCGCGTCATCCTTGTACGGCCCAATTTATTTTACTTGATACCGGAGTAGACTGGATCCGAATAAATATCTAATATTTATTCTTTCTAGCATGGCCATGCGTTTTCTTAGTCTTACTCCATCAAGTGGCCTATGGATATCACTCCTGTCACATAGGAGAGACAAATCCCATCTACATCACTCACATCCCTCTGCATAATTTGTTCATTGCCTAATCACAACCTTTATAGTCCTCTTGTTACAGAAAACGTTTAATTGTATTAAAACAATAAACTCCTCATGTAGGAATCATAGTGACTTCAGGTCGAAGGACTACATATACCATTATCACATTGAGAATCGTTTATGACAATCATGTAACGATCCATGCAACGTTCTCATGGTGGGTCTGTCCAGTACATCATTACTCTTAATGTGTACCTGTGTGAAGACTCGATATCATCTATATCTATGATCTGTGAGATCAGGTCATCAGTACACTCACACACTAGTCTCAGTGTATTTACATGTCCCCATGTAAATACTTGACTAGGGACATTTTAGGAATAATTTTTATATGACCTATCACTCCAAGGATAAATATGTTTTAAAACAATTTTAAACTGAAATATTTATTCTATTGATAAGTAGAAAAATGATACAAATGAAGAAGCATAACAGCTCATAGTGCATACACCAACAGTTATTAAGTGGTTTTGCCATAAAGATCTAGAGTTCGTTGAACTGGGTAAAGGTAAACTAAAGATGTCAAAAGCCAAGTATACTTTGACACCTTCTGAAGCAAAGACAGTCTGCAAATAGATTAAATAATTATAGACCCCTTATGGTTATGCTTGAAACATGTACAGATGTCAACAAGGCATGTATGCATGACATGAAAAGCCATGATTGTCACATGTTCGTAGAGTGTTTGCTTCTAGTTTCATTGCAGTCATTACCTGACAATATGTGGAAGCCATTTTTAAGATCAGTACATTCTTTGAGGACTTGTGTATCAATATATTGACATTTAATGACCTAACAAGATTGGATGAGAACATCCCACTAATTTTATGTGAGTTTAAAAGAATTTTTCTTTTAAGCTTCATTGATTCAATAAAATATCTAGTTCAACACCTACCAAAAGAAACCAAGTTAAGTGGTCTTGTACATTATAGATAGATGTACCTTTTTTGAAAGGTAGTTGATGTGAATATTTTTACAGTCATGATTCTGTCAAATTAGTACATTAAAATTAATTAATGTAGTACTAGGGTGTCAACCTAGGTCGTTCTCTCAAGGATCAACACAAAAATTTAGGAAAAAAAATCAAGTTTAAAATTAATTTTTACAAACAGACTTTTAACAAAAACACAATTGGGGGGTTTTGATTGATTTTGTTGTGACAATTAAAACTAAAACAAAGTAATTATAGGATTTAAAACAATAAATAACAAGCGATTGATTTTCTTGGAATATTGTAAATAAATTTATCCTTGGTTCACTAAAGATAATTTGTATACTTTCATTACTGTTGATTTCTTAGCTCAATTTGAATTAATCAACTAAGCGTCTTTTTTAATTCATAATTCCTTTACTTTCATTTAAAAATGAATATTTTAATCAAGCATCCTAATTAAGCAAAAGGAGTCAAGATCGTAAAATCTAGGAATTATTGAGCATATATAAGAACATCGCCTATATACATAATCTATTCTCAAATTATGGAATTAAGCAAACCATAATTATTAAAAGTGATTATGAAAATATTCATTAAGCATGCATATTTTCTTAATCCATTTTAATTTAAAATCTTATTTTATTCCATTTGAATAATTAAACCGATTAAGCATACAAATTTAATTAAACAGAATGGAATTAAATAAGCAGAGTAAGATTATGAAGAAATAACAATAATACAAGCATACTATATTAAAAACAAGAACCTCAAAATTATATTACAATATTTTCCAAGAAAATCAATCTAGGGGTTTTAGCCCTCCATAATTAAAATAAACTAAAAATAAGAAAGTCCTAACCCGGAATGGAAGAATTCCTCCAGAAGCCTTCCTCTAATGCTTAAAAGAAAGAAAAGGAACTAAGAGAGAAGTGTGAAGTGAAGTGTCTGAAGATGATTTCTGACGCCTCTCGTTCTTCTCTATTTATAGGCAAATGAAAGGAGAAGCCAGCTAAGGAAAACGCGTTGCAAGTGGAAACTTTCGGTGCAGATGATTTCCAGCTGTTTCCAAGCTGTTTCCAAGTTGCGTTTTGTTGTTTCCAATGATTCGACGCATGATTTCACTGATGAATCGATTCCTCCAGTTCATTTTTGCGTAAAATACAGCTCATGAATCGATTCCTAGCAAGGGGAATCGATTCCTAGGCTCATGAATCGATTCCTATAGGTTGGGAATCGATTCCCAGGTGAAAAACATCAAATGAATCGATTCATGTAGGCTGGGAATCGATTCCCAAGTGCATGAATCGATTCCCACGGGCTGATTTGGTGTAGGAATCGATTCCCATCCTATTAGTGCGGTTCCTGTTACAACTGCACTAATAGATAGCGCACTAATAGCCAATTTTCATGCTTTTGTAGCTTTCTTTTCACCGGGGCTTGTTCTTCTTGTTTCTTTATCATTTGATGGTCATTTTTCTCTTGTTATTGACCCTTGGATTATCTTTGTACTTGTTCCTTAATTTTATTAATTTTTGCAAAATAAAATACCCAAGTAAACAAGAGAAAACCAATATTTATTAAAAATTAATCCTTAATTCATTTTAAAATCAAATATTAAATAAAGCTCATATGATGAAAATGTGTTAAAATGCAATATATTAGACAATAAGTGATGGCAAATTATGCACATTTAAAGTGAAGAACTAAAGATAAATCATGCATCATCAAATACTCCTACACTTATTCTTTTGCACTCCCGGGCAAAATTAGAATAAAAACAAGTATCACAATTTATTGAAAACATCAAGTTAAAAAAAAAATAGTAAACACACAAAACTAGCATGTTCAATATGAAATCTTTAGGAATATACAGAGAAACAAGAGTTATTCATCATGCAAGATACAGAGCATCAAGATATGTATAAAAATCATTCAAACAATTAGACATGTGAGAATTAAATCAAACTGAAGGGAAAACCATAAGTGACAGAACCTCACAAGACATACTCTCAAGTGTTTTGGGTTTGTGTATACTCTCAAAACATTTCCTGAAAAACAGACAGTCCAAAAATTTGGCAAGTTTCTCAATTCCACAATCAACACAAATGCATGTATAGATCAACAGGGCTTTCCAAGGTTGTAATGTGGCCAAGGTTAAAGTAGGTGAAAAAAAAAATTTTGGAAAATAAGTTTAAATACCAAAAAGAATGATGGAGCAATTAATTTAACTGGCAAACAGTGAGGGTAATTCATCAATATTTTTTTTTATCTTTTTCTTATGTGATTGCATAACACTTGAAACAAGAGTTGGAACTCTTTTTTTTTTTTTGCACACCCCCACATTATTTGAATGCCTGTTTTTGACTTGATTCCAAAGCTCCAATATATTCCTTCGGGTAGGTATATTTTTGGTTTTTCATCCATGGCTTATTTGAGCTGCAACAAAGAAATGGTTAAATAGGCTCAAAGTGGCTAACAAAGGATGATTTATTCATGGTAGGCTTATATGGCTTAGTGGCTCAATTGAACAAAATGCATGTGTCATTTCAAATACATTCACATGAGTTTCAAGTATCATCAAGAAACAAGACAAAAATTAGGATGTAAACATTCAAGAATTAATCACACATGAAAGAATTAAGATGGTTTAAAGTGATCCATCAATTTTTTTTTTAAGGCTCAAAAATCTCACAAGGTATAATTCCATCATATATGATCATCTCTCAATTATCATGTCATTCTCAACATACCAAAAATGTTTGAGTTCAAATTATAACATATCATTAAACTCATATCAGACATGAAAGAATTTACTTGTTACTCATGCATATCTTAAAATTCTAATAAAACATGCCTTTTTAAAACAAAAACACACAAAATCTTTTATTTTATTTTATTATTTATTTATTTTATTTTATTTTATTTTATTTTATTTTTTTCAAAATTTAATCACACAAAAAAATAACACACAACAACATACAAGGATATTCCCACCCCCACACTTAAATCATACATTGTCCTCAATGTAAGACAGAGCATACAAAATAGACAATATAATGAAAAAGTAAAAAGATGGGTAAGAAAAACTCCCTCAAGGGGGATCAAGAAGTGGTTCCCCCAAATTATGTTCCTCCATTGTGACATCTACAAGTGAAGGATTCTCATGAAACGGCTTCAAACGTTGTCTATTAACCTTGAAGCTTTTGTTGGAGTTCTCACTTTTTATTTCAATAGCTCCATGGGGAAATACATTAGTGACAATAAAAGGTCCTTCCCATTTGGAGCGCAATTTTCCGGCCATCAGTTTTAACCGGGAATTAAACAGTAGCACTTTCTGTCCAGCAGTAAAATCCTTTCTAGCTATTGAGCTATCATGGAATTTCCTTGTTTTCTCCTTGTAGAATTTTGAATTCTCATAGGCTGCCAAACGGATCTCATCGAGCTCATTCAGTTGTAATTTCCTTTCTTCACCTGCTTGATCAAGTGCTAAGTTGCAAGCTTTTACAGCCCAATAAGCACGATGCTCAATCTCCACTGGAAGATGACATGCTTTACCAAAAACAATTCTATAGGGAGACATTCCTATAGGTGCCTTAAAAGCTGTTCTATGTGCCCAAAGAGCATCATCCAGTTTCCTGCTCCAATCTTTTCTGTTAGGCTGTACTATCTTCTCCAGGATTCTTTTGATTTCTCTATTAGAGACTTCTGCTTGTCCATTGGTTTGGGGGTGATATGGAGTAGATACTCTATGAACAACTCCATACTTCCTGAGCATAGCTTGCATGGTCCTGTTGCAGAAATGTGTTCCTTGATCACTAATGATTGCTCTCGGAATGCCAAACCTGCAAAGGATTTGAGATCTAACAAAATCCACAACAACTCGAGCATCATTAGTTTTGGTGGCTTTAGCTTCCACCCATTTAGAAACATAATCAACAGCCAATAAAATGTAAGTAAAACCAAAGGATGGAGGAAATGGACCCATAAAATCAATGCCCCAAACATCAAATACTTCACAAAACAACATTGGTTGCTGAGGCATCTGTTGTCTCCATGTGGTAGCATTACTAGCTCTTTGGCATTTATCACAAGTGTTACAAATTCTCCATGCATCCTTAAAAATGGTGGGCCAGTATAAACCAGAGTCTAACACCTTCTTTGCTGTTCTTTGTGGACCAAAATGTCCACCTACTGGTGAAGCATGACAGAATCGAAGAACTGATTCTATCTCTTGATCAGGAATGCATCTTCGAATCACCTGATCATTACACAACTTCCACAAATATGGGTCATCCCATATATAATATTTTGTATCACTTTTTAATTTTGAAATTTGGTTTTTAGATGCATATGGTGGAAAAACAGAAGCAACAAGATAATTTACAATGTTAGCAAACCAAGGTGTATCAAAAGAGTTAGAAATACTCATGAGGTGTTCATCGGGAAAATGGTCCCGAATAGGTGCCGAATCAGGAGCATTCTCAATTCTGCTTAAATGGTCTGCCACAAGGTTTTGTGTTCCACTTCTGTCACGAATTTCCAAGTCAAACTCTTGGAGCAAGAGCATCCAACGAATTAATCTTGGCTTGGACTCACCTTTCTTCAATAAGTACTTCAGAGCTGCATGGTCAGTAAAGACAACTACTCGGGAATCGAGTAGGTAAGATCTGAACTTATCTAATGCAAAAACAATGGCCAAGAGCTCTTTTTCAGTGGTGGTGTAATTTACCTGGGCAGCATCTAAAGTTTTAGATGCATAGTAGATGACCCTAGGTTGCTTGTCAATCTTTTGACCAAGGATAGCTCCCAATGCATAATTAGAGGCATCACACATCAATTCAAATGGGGCTGTCCAATCAGGTGCTTGGATTATTGGGGTAGTGGTCAATGCTTGCCTGAGGCAATTAAAAGCCTCCTTACACTTTTCATCGAATTCAAATGCCACATCCTTTTGAAGCAGACTGGATAGTGGCCTAGCCTTCTTGCTGAAATCTTTTATGAATCTTCTGTAGAATCCTGCATGGCCAAGAAAAGAACGAACCTCTCGAACACAAGAGGGGTAAGGCAAATATGATATAACTTCTACCTTAGCAGGATCTACCTCAATTCCTTTTTCAGAGATTACATGCCCTAAAACTATTCCTTGTTTTACCATAAAATGACATTTTTCATAGTTCAAGACAAGGTTAGTTTCAATACATCTGTTTAAAACTTTATCAAGACTATCAAGACATGCATTAAATGAAGATCCATAGACAGTAAAATCATCCATAAACACCTCTATGCAATTTTCAATAAAATCATGAAAAATACTTATCATGCATCTTTGGAAAGTTCCAGGAGCATTGCATAGGCCAAATGGCATTCTCCTATAAGCAAATGTGACAAAGGGACAGGTGAATGTGGTCTTATCTTGATCCTCAGGTGCAATGTGAATCTGAAAATATCCAGAGAATCCATCAAGAAAACAGTAGTGAGACTTACCTGCGAGACGCTCAAGCATTTGGTCAATGAAGGGTAAAGGGAAATGGTCCTTCTTTGTTGCCTGGTTAAGTCTCCTGTAGTCAATACAGACTCTCCAACTATTCTGCACTCTAGTTGGGATCAATTCATCCTTTTCATTTTTCACAACTGTGATCCCTGTTTTCTTAGGAACCACTTGAATTGGACTCACCCATTGGCTATCAGAGATAAGATAAATAATTCCTGCTTGTAGAAGCTTGGTGATCTCCTTCTTAACCACATCAAGGATTACAGGGTTGAGTCTCCTCTGGGGCTGTCTTACTGCTTTAGTATTTTCATTCAGAAATATTCTATGCATGCACATGGATGGACTAATTCCAGGAATGTCCGCCAATGTCCATCCTATAGCCTTCTTATGTCTTTTCAATACCTGCAACAATTTTTCTTCTTGATTTTCATCAAGAGAAGTGGAAATTATCACCGGGAGCTGTTCATTATCCCCTAAGTATACATACTTTAGGTTCTCAGGTAGGGGTTTCAATTCTAACTTGGGTGCCTGCAAAACAGATGGAACTAACAAAGTAGATTTTGATTCTGCTGTTTGCACCTCAAAAATTTTGTTAGAATTTTCTTGAAATCCTGAATACAGCTCCTTATGGTTAACAGGTATATCTAGAGACTCTGAATCAGAAATTATGTATTTATCAATTTCAGCATAAATATCACAACTTCCAGAATCATTGCATGCAAAACATTTGTTTGAATCATCCATGTATTCCAAATCAATATTAGAAAAATGTTCAAAAACCAGTTCATCAATAATGTCAATTTGGAAAACAGAATGATTTTCAGATGGGTATTTCATGGCATCAAGAATATTAAATTGAACCCTTGTATCACCAAATTCCATAGAGAGAGTTCCAGAATGAACATCTATTTTGGTTCGAGCTGTTTTCAAAAATGGTCTTCCTAAAATGATAGGAACAGGAATTTGAGGCATACCTTCTTCCATGTCAAGTACAAAAAAGTCAGCAGGGAAAACAAGCTGTTCTACCTGAACCAAAACATCTTCTATAACTCCAGCAGGGTAAGCAGTGCTCCTATTGGCTAGCTGAATTACTACACCAGTAGGTTGTAAATTTCCAAGAGACAAAGATTTAAAAACAGACATAGGCATAACATTTATTGAAGCTCCTAAATCTAACATACAATTTTCAAATTTATTATTGCCTATGATACAAGGTATAGAAAACGTACCTGGATCCTTGCATTTCTCAAGGATATTTTCCTTACCAAGCAGTGCAGATACATTTCTTCCCATGCTTATCCTTTCATTGCCCTTGAGTCTCCTTTTGTGAGTACACAACTCCTTTAGAAATTTGGCATACTTGGGAATTTGCTTGATTGCATCAAGAAGAGGTATATTCACTTCCACTTTCCTGAAAGTATCCAAAATTTCTTTGTCCACTTCTTCCATCTTCTTGCTTGGAATTGCTTTTGGTGGGAAAGAAAGAGGGATATGAGGTGGAATTTGGGATGGTTGCATCTCAGATTTGCTTGTGCTTGAAGAGGGCACATCATTCTCAACTGTTGTGGGCACATTTGTTTGTTTTTCAGGTTCCTTAGGTATGGGTACTTCAAGGTTCTTACCTGATCTTAACTGAATTGCACTCACATTTCTTGGATTTGCGGCTGGTTGAGATGGTAATTTGTCAGAGTTTTGAGATTGTAACTGGCTTAATGATGAAGCCAATTGCCCAATTTGGTTGCTTAAACTCTGGATGGTAGCATCATTCCTCTGTTGATACTCCAAGTTCTGTGCAGTCATTTGTTTCACCAGATCCTCCAAAGAAGGGCCACTTGTGGATGGTTGAGGTGTCGGTCTTTGGAAGGTTGGTGCATTGTTTTGAAATGGAGGTTGGGGATGGGGATTTTGTTGTTGGTTTCCCCATCTCAAGTTTGGATGGTTCCTCCAACCTGGATTGTATCTGTTGGTGGAAAGGTCATGGTTTTGTTGTTGTGGTGGTGGTCTATCATGGTAGATGTTAGCTGCATAGGCTTGGGGACTATTATTATCCTTTTCTTGTAGAGAAGGACAACAATCAGTGGGGTGCTCTTGTGAAGAGCAGATGCCACATACTTTAGCAGTCATGGATTTTTGATTTACTGCCAATTGTGTGACCAGAGTGGTGAGAGCATCCAGTTTGTTTTCTAATTTAATTCCGGATGAACTAGAATTTGAATCAAACATAGGTTTGAAAGAATCATTTCTCACACCAAATTGTTGAGAGTTAGATGCCATCTTTTCAATCAGGTTTCTTGCTTCAGCAGCAGTCATATCTCCTAAAGCTCCTCCACTTGCCGCATCTATCATGTTGCGATCAACGTGGTGCAGACCTTCATAAAAGTACTGAAGAAGAAGTTGTACAGAAATTTGGTGGTGAGGGCAACTTGCACAGAGTTTCTTAAATCTCTCCCAATACTCATAAAGACTTTCTCCAGAGAGTTGCCTAATGCCAGATATATCCTTACGGATTGTAGTTGTTCTAGAGGCAGGAAAGAATTTTTCCAAGAACATTTTCTTTAAGTCATTCCAACTTGTGATTGATCTTGGAGCAAGGTAGTACAACCAATCCTTAGCAACACCCTCTAAAGAATGAGGAAATGCTTTAAGATAGACGTGGTCTTCTTGAACGTTTTGGGGTTTCATTGTGGAACACACAATGTGGAATTCTTTGAGGTGTTTGTGCGGATCTTCACCCGCAAGACCATGAAACTTAGGCAATAAGTGTATAAGTCCGGTCTTAAGAATAAAAGGGACATCCTCATCAGGATATTGAATACACAAACTTTCGTAAGTGAATTCAGGAGCAGCTAGTTCTCTAAGAGTTCTTTCACGAGGTTCAGCCATATCAGAAAAACTAGCAGTAGTACTTTCAACAGATTCAGAAAAAATACTATCACTATCAATATCAACAAAATTATTATTAAATCTAGCTTCTCTAATTAACCTATGAAAAGTTCTTTCAATTTCAGGATCAAATGAATATAAATGCTCAAAAGTTCTTCTAGTCATACATAGCATACAAGATATTTGATCATGATGAGCAATAAATCATAAGAATCCTAAATCATGCAAAAGAAATAAAATAAACAAACAAACAAACAAAAGAAATTTTTTTTTTCAATTAAAAAAAAATTAATTTAAAACAAGTGTTTTTCCTAAAGATCGTTGATCCCCGGCTGCGGCGCCAAAATTTGACGTGAATATTTTTACAGTCGTGATTCTGTCAAATTAGTACATTAAAATTAATTAATGTAGTACTAGGGTGTCAACCTAGGTCGTTCTCTCAAGGATCAACACAAAAATTTAGGAAAAAAATCAAGTTTAAAATTAATTTTTACAAATAGACTTTTAACAAAAACACAATTGGGGGGTTTTGATTGATTTTGTTGTGACAATTAAAACTAAAACAAAGTAATTATAGGATTTAAAACAATAAATAACAAGCGATTGATTTTCTTGGAATATTGTAAATAAATTTATCCTTGGTTCACTAAAGATAATTTGTATACTTTCATTACTGTTGATTTCTTAGCTCAATTTGAATTAATCAACTAAGCGTCTTTTTTAATTCATAATTCCTTTACTTTCATTTAAAAATGAATATTTTAATCAAGCATCCTAATTAAGCAAAAGGAGTCAAGATCGTAAAATCTAGGAATTATTGAGCATATATAAGAACATCGCCTATATACATAATCTATTCTCAAATTATGGAATTAAGCAAACCATAATTATTAAAAGTGATTATGAAAATATTCATTAAGCATGCATATTTTCTTAATCCATTTTAATTTAAAATCTTATTTTATTCCATTTGAATAATTAAACCGATTAAGCATACAAATTTAATTAAACAGAATGGAATTAAATAAGCAGAGTAAGATTATGAAGAAATAACAATAATACAAGCATACTATATTAAAAACAAGAACCTCAAAATTATATTACAATATTTTCCAAGAAAATCAATCTAGGGGTTTTAGCCCTCCATAATTAAAATAAACTAAAAATAAGAAAGACCTAACCCGGAATGGAAGAATTCCTCCAGAAGCCTTCCTCTAATGCTTAAAAGAAAGAAAAGGAACTAAGAGAGAAGTGTGAAGTGAAGTGTCTGAAGATGATTTCTGAAGCCTCTCGTTCTTCTCTATTTATAGGCAAATGAAAGGAGAAGCCAGCTAAGGAAAACGCGTTGCAAGTGGAAACTTTCGGTGCAGATGATTTCCAGCTGTTTCCAAGTTGTTTCCAAGTTGCGTTTTGTTGTTTCCAATGATTCGGCGCATGATTTCACTGATGAATCGATTCCTCCAGTTCATTTTTGCGTAAAATACAGCTCATGAATCGATTCCTAGCAAGGGGAATCGATTCCTAGGCTCATGAATCGATTCCTATAGGTTGGGAATCGATTCCCAGGTGAAAAACATCAAATGAATCGATTCATGTAGGCTGGGAATCGATTCCCAAGTGCATGAATCGATTCCCATGGGCTGATTTGGTGTAGGAATCGATTCCCATCCTATTAGTGCGGTTCCTGTTACAACTGCACTAATAGATAGCGCACTAATAGCCAATTTTCATGCTTTTGTAGCTTTCTTTTCACCGGGGCTTGTTCTTCTTGTTTCTTTATCATTTGATGGTCATTTTTCTCTTGTTATTGACCCTTGGATTATCTTTGTACTTGTTCCTTAATTTTATTAATTTTTGCAAAATAAAATACCCAAGTAAACAAGAGAAAACCAATATTTATTAAAAATTAATTCTTAATTCATTTTAAAATCAAATATTAAATAAAGCTCATATGATGAAAATGTGTTAAAATGCAATATATTAGACAATAAGTGATGGCAAATTATACACATTTAAAGTGAAGAACTAAAGATAAATCATGCATCATCAGTAGTTAACATAATCTTTCTTGTGAATTAATCAGTCAATTACCATCTCATTTGAATTTTACTTGGCCACTTTCATAAGTTTATGGGAGAGTTAAAGTGTGTAGTTAAAAATAAAGCATGAGTGGAATGATGCTAAAATCCCGAGTCATTAACTTGGTGGTAAAAATCTTAGTAAAACAAAATATGACTCTCGGATTTACACTTATGGCAAGCGCACCAGTCGTTAAAAATGTAGTGTATTTGATCGTCCCACGGGGATTGTGGTAAGTACCTCAATTTAGGACTAGTACAAGCTGAACCAACACGAAATACAAGTAGTTCATTCAGTTTTTATGATTTCAATGTTTTCTAGTTGTTTTTGGTATTTTCAGAAACAGAGTTAAGATGAATGTGAAAAGTGATTTAAAGAAAACAGGTCAGGATTGCTTCGGTTCACAATTTCCTCAAGAAACATACAAATAAGTATAATCAGACTTCACAATCTAGAGGACAATCCGCTTGTGGTTATTCCCTAATTCCTTAGGTGAAAAACACTAATTCTTAAGCAATGAACCTTAATTCCTTAAGTGCTCGATTAACCTAAGAATCTAATGCGAAATTGGAGGTTGAACTCTAACTATTCACCTAAATTGATTAGGCCTGAACTAGTTAGAAAGCTGGAAGTTACCTAAGCTTCAGCCATGATTCCTCACTGGTGAAGTTCTTCATCGATTTTGGATTTGTCAATCCAGCAGCTCTGCTCCACTCCTCAGCTTGTTCGCCTCAGGATCTAGAAGCCGATCTACTTGCTCACAGCTTCAAGACTCCATTGCTAACCTTCGCAATCCCAACCTTAGGGATTTAGAACTCCATCGACGTTGGATTCATCGAAGGAATACAGAGAGACATGGATGGGAGAGTTTAGAGAGATGAAAATGTAGTGAGAGATTGGAATTGGAAAAATAAAGTGTATTATTTGTTCTATGTATTCTGTCTCTGGCCACCTATTACAGAATTTGTATAACCTATATATAAGTTTCTACCTAACTAATTAACTTAACTGATAACTTAGGAGAACTTAAGTTAACGACTAAAACTAATTAATTACATAGTTTACAGAATGAACAACTAATTACAGCTCAACGCTTAACAGGATCCAGCTCATCCTTAGCTAATTCATAGCACAGCAACAACTAATTGATAGCTTACAACTTAAGTTACTTAAGGTTGTAGCAGTAGAGAAGAAGACAATGGAAGCGGAAATAGTACTGCATAGGTGTGTTGTTGGAAGGGAAAAAGAAACAGAGTTGAGGTTACTGCTTATACGCTTCAGCTGCTGGGTTCTCGCTTGAGCGGATTAAACTCTCGCTTGGGCGAGCTCAGAATTGCACTACAGTGTGGCTTTCTCGCGTAAGCGTTATGGCGAAGCTTGGGCGAATTGAAAATATGTAATGCAGAATGGCTTTCTCGCTCAAGCGTGATAGAGTAGCTTAGGCGAAAGGTGATGTTTTGAGGTCACGCTTGAGCGTAGGCTTGCTTGAACTAATTTTTGACCTTCGCTTGAGCGAATTTAACTCCCGCTTGAGCGGATTAATTATTCAATCGGTATTCTGCAGTTGGCGCTCGGGTTCTTCATACAATATTCCGAGTCCTTGTTCTCTTTTGGAGTTAGTGTCTTTGAAGTCTTCTTAAGTTAGCTTTCCTAAAGTCTCGCTTGGTCAGTATTTGAGCTCCTTTCAGTCGAATTTGTGGAGACTCACTCGGAATTATCAATTCCTGCTCGGATTTGTAGGATTTCACTCGTAATTTTCTTCTTATCTTGAGTGCGCCCTGTTCCTGCACCAATAAAAAGCTACTTGCCTAGCAATTATATGCGGGCTGCTTAGTGAATTTATAAATACTTCAAAATTCCTTAACTAATTAATATTTTCAATCGGTTTCTTACATAAATAACATACTTTTGAAATGAATAACTAAAACATGAATTATTAACAAATTATTAAATAATAATATCAAAACTAGACAATACTTAGTAATTTATGTTAAATAAACAGTGGAATAATTAAGTTTTTTCAAGACTTATCATGGAACCAACCACTAGCTTCCATCTACATTGCGAGACAACTTACTTCATCCCTTACTACTTCAAGAGCTATTTTGAGTTGGCAACCAATATGAGGAATGGTTTGAATAGGATGAATGATGATGTCGATGAAAACCCTATCTTTGTACTCTTGAATGGTGTAAGATCTAGTGGCAAAGGTGAAAGAGCAAGGATAAAAGATCAAGAATACAAATATGTCCAACTATATGTATTGGTCAACTGCATTGAGGTCAAGCCTTACTAAGACTAAGTTTCTATACTTGCAAGACCTACATTCAATTAACATGGTCAAATTCATTGCTAACAAGGATTATTTTCCCTATTCTAGCATCTTTATTCAACAATTTTAAATTGCTGAAAATCTAACATCACCAATCATAGATACTAACTTCGCAATATGGTTATAACAATATGTAAAGTTCTTTTAAAAACTGATTAATTATCAAGGATTGTTATGCATCAAGTTTAATGTGGTCAAATAATTAACCATTGATTTTGTATGTCTTTTTTATGGGTTGAGGATACTACTTGTGACGTTCCACCATATTTACTTAATTTAAAATAGAGGTTTTAACTTCAATTTAATAAGTTCTACTTTAAATAACACAACACATGTCAAAAATCCAAAGAGTAACATAAAAAAGTTTTCAACAAAAATTTATGGGCATATTTTCCTTGGACATGGTTCAATATTTTACGTCTATTGAGAGTTATAAAACTCCAATTGAGGTGAATCTAATTGACACACCTCCATACCTCAATTATTTATAAATGTTATGTAGAGGTCAAAGGCTAATTCTGCACCTAAGATCGCCCAATTCACGAAAATATGAAACCAGTTTGGTCAGGATTTTCATCCTGAATACCTTGTAGTATTTTAGGCATAACTTGAGCTATCGACCCTTGATTGAGGTATATCCAAAGGGAAAATGCCCGTAACTCAATTTTCTACAACTTCTGTGTAGAACACAAGAGCTAATTCGGCCTAGATCAGACACAGTTTCAAGAATAATTTGGTACTGAATTGTTAGAATTTTTTAACTTAAGCGAAAATTTTTAACTTAAGCGAAAATTGTCTCAAGTGAAAATTGTGTCGCTTGAGTAAAAATTTACCAGAATCCTTTCTTTTGGATTTCTTTCAAGCGAGATTATCCTCCCTTGAATTTAATTTACCTAGAAACCAACCTCCATCTCACTCAAAGTCTTGTTCAAGCGAGCCCAATCTCGCTTGAGCGAGATATGTAGCATTTTGGCCCCTAGGCCAACTTCCACAACCTATAACTTAACCATTTGATCTCTGAATGCTATGAAACTTTACAGGCATTATATGCAACCTATTTCGGGCCTGCTACTCATAGTCTTGCTAAAAGATATATCTGAATCATAGAGATATGCGTTAAAATATATCTGACATAATTTCATCTAACTTCACTACCTAACTCACCTTAAATGCAAGCAACTTGGCAACTTCTTTGCCTACACACATTTTCAATACGCATAGGATCATGTTAATGCTTTCCAGGGACTCTGGTGATGTTGAAATCCCGAGTCATTAACTTGGTGTAAAAATCTTAGTAAAATAAAATGTGACTCTCGGATTTACACTTTGGCAAGCGCACCAGTCGTTAAAATTGTAGTGTATTTGATCGTCCCACAGGAATTATGGTAAGTACCTCAATCTAGGACTAGTACAAGCTGAACCAACAGAAAATACATGAAGTTCATTCGGTTTTTATGGTTTTAGTGTTTTATAGTTGTTTTTGTATTTTCAGAAACAGAGTTAAAGTGAAATGTGGGAAGTGATTAATAGAAAATAGGTCAGGATTGCTTCAGTTCATAATTTCATCAAGAAATATGCAATTAAGGTATAGTCAAACTTCATAATCCAGAGGACAATCCGCTTATGGTTATTCCCTAATTCCTTAGGTGAAAAACACTAATCCTTAAGCATCGAACCTTAATTCCTTAAGTGCTCAATAAACCTAAGAATCTACTGCGAAATTGGGGGTTGAACTCTAACTATTCACCTAAATTGATTAGGCCTGAACTAGTTAGAAAGCTGGAAGTTACCTAAGCTTCAGCCATGATTCCTCACTGGTGAAGTTCTTCATCGGTTCTGAATTTGTCAATCCAGCAGTGGCAGATCCACTCCTCAGCTTGTTCGCCGTAAGATCCAGAAGATGATTCACTCGATTACAGTATCAAGACTTCATTGATCGCCTTCGCAATCCCAACCTTAAGGATTTAGAACTCCATTGACTTCGGTTCCATCAAAGAATTGTGGAACCTCATGGAGGAGAGGATTTAGAGAGAGAAAATAAAGTAGTAAGATGTTCGAAGTTTAGAATGAAAATGTGTTCTATGTATTCTGTGTGTATCTGTCTCTATTTTTCCGTATATCTATTTTACAGAGTATGTTCATGAGTATATATAGGCTTCTATCTAAAACTAACTAACTAAACTGATAACTCAGAAACCTTAAGTTAACGACTAAACTAACTAACTAATTACAGCTCAGCTCTTAGCAGATTACAACTCATCATTAGCTAATGTACAACTCAGTGCCAGCTAATAACAGCTCACAACTTAAGTTACTAAGGTGCAGAAGAGAAGGCAATGGAAGACGGAAACAGCACTGGGCCGAGTGTGTGTTGTTGGAGGGAAGGAACAGTGTTTAAATTACTGCCTTTATGCTTCAGCTACTGGGTTCTCGCTTGAGCGGACTAAACTCTCGCTTGGGCGAATTGATATTCTGTAGTTACGCTTGAGCTAACTTGTTCGCTTAAATGAATCTTGGGCCCTCGCTTGAGCGATTCAACATACGCTTGAGCGGATTAATTACTCAATCGGTATTCTGAAATTGGCGCTCGGATTCTTCATACAATATTCCGAGTCTTTGTTCAGTCGGATTTGTGAAGTCTCACTCGGATTTTTCCAAATCTCGCTCGGCTTTTGTAATTTTCACTCAGATTTGTCTTCTTTTCTCAAGTGCGCCCTGTTCCTGCACCATTAAACAGCTAATTGCCTAGCATTTATACGCTGGCTGCTTCGTGAATTTGTAAATACTTCAAAATTCCTTAACTAATTAATATTTTCAATCGGTTTCTTACATAAATAACATACTTTTGAAATAAATAACTAAAACATGAATTATTAACAAATTATTAAATAATAATATCAAAATTAGACAATACTTAGTAAATTATGTTAAATAAACAGTGGAATAATTAAGTCTTTTCAAGACTTATCACATCCCCAAACTTAAAACTTGCTTGTCCTCAAGCAAATATTCAGACTTATTAACTAACAGCATTTGATCAACACAATCAACCTTTCCTTAACTTAATTCATACTATAATTATTGCATACCGATCATGCTTTCTTCTTGCAATTTCTAAAAGTATAAAAACTTACACCTCTTTTTGGAAGACAAGCTGTTGATGCTTTCCTCACTGGTCGGTGTTTAACTCTTCTCTCGGTGTATAAGGTGAATAGAATGCACTCAGCACCTGCATACTTGTTAGATAAACATAGGCTTGCAACAGTTCTACACGTCATGCCATATGCCAACACAATCAGATCAGTAAGGGCTTTTTAAGCTTATAATGGGGCTGGGCTACAGGCTCAATTATTGTTTTTTCGAGTCATAGATAGGTTACAAGATGTATCCACTGGTGCTTTGCCTCAATTCTAACTTAATTGCCTCTACTAACAACTCCCTTAACTTTTCCGACTCAATGCTACTCACTAATTCATGGTGTTTTGCACCTTCTTTTTCTTTCAATCCTTCGGACTTTTCCTTTTTTCTTGACTTTTTCTTTCCATCCTTTTTTTTCGATCGAAAATTTTTTCTTTTGGTGCTTTACACCTCTTTTTCTTTTCTGAACTTTGTTCATTTTTCTCTCGGCTTTGCCTTTCTTCCTTTCATTTCTCAAGATTTTTATCCATAATTAAGGTCGGAGTGTGTCTTTAATTACTGTTAGGCACACTCTTCATCCCCAAACTTAGAAATTGCTAGTCCCTAGCAATAAGTAAAAACCAGGCAATTCACCAGTGGAACATCCAGGGTATTCTAGTTGGGTTTTTCTTGGATAATTAGGCTTGTAACGTTAGGTATTTAAAACGAATAAAAGGGTCTCAGGCTCAAACATAATTAATGGGTCAAAGGATGATTAATAAAATTAAGATGGTTACTTTTTGGCCCTGGCTAAATAAACAAAGAAGGCCTTCATCATTTCCGATTGGTTGACATACAACAATTAGCAAGCACTGAAGCAAATTCTGTCTCACTAACTAGCATGCAAGCTCACTCGGAAAAGAATAAAACAGGCTCAAAAGCTACGAATGTACTAGTTAATCAGCCAGTCATGTCCCCAAACTTAATGTAAGATCATACATTCAGATTGCTAACTAGCATGCCGAGTAAACAATTTAATTAAAGATGAAAAATCTTTAGGGGCAGATATGATGAGTTGAACAAAACCGATCAATTAATTTATCCAACTAAGCTTAACGAATCAGCAACTTTTAAATTATGAAGATGGAGTGAAAGAAACAATAAACATAATTTTGCAACTTATAATTAAGACTATTAATTAAGGAATAAGTCGAAAAGATACTTCCCTTTTTTACCTGTGTGGCTGTGGATGGGAAACGCGTAGTCGGATTAGGACTCATGGGTTTTACCAATACATATGAAAAACTGAATAAAATAAACAAATTAATAAGAAAATAACATTTTCATTACATAATTAAAATAGAAGCAAGTTCACTGTTCAGAAAGCAGTTACAATAATATCAAATTAATTACATAGGAAACATCATAAAAACGTGGAACAACTGCTTAAACATCCTGATCTTCATCGTCCTTGTCCTGCTGGGAGGGAATCGTGAATCCAATGGAAGCTAACCACGCATCTCTATCCGGTGGGGCTCCCATTTCTGCTGAATGTTCAACCCTCAGTTTCGTGGCAATCTTCCTGAGCATCTGATCGTGGTTCAAGACCCGATCATAAATTCCAAGTTGCATCTTCTTCATAACCTGTAATTCCTGTAACACCATAAGAATGTCAGAAGAAGAAGAATCAGCTCCTCCAGATTGCCTGGGACGTTCTGGTTCTGTGGCTTTAAACTTCATAGCACAGTTTTCAACAGCCTTAACATTTTCAACCTCTGGTGATTCATTTTCCTCACTCGCAGGGGATACATTCCTTTGAACCAGAGAAAATACATCCCTTTGACCCTGACTTTGACTGGGTACATGTGCAGACGAATCAGATATAGTGATGGTTGCCACTTCTCTTTCGTTATCTATTTGTTTCCTTCGCACACTTTCTTCTGCAAAATTTGGTCTAGGTTTTTGCAGAAGTCTTTGTGATCTTCTTTTCATGATTAATGTTAAAAGAATGATGATAACCAACCTAAATAAACAAAAATAAGAACAGAAATCCAACAGAAAGACAGCAAACCAAAACTGTGAGATGCATGGCTTGTGAACAGTGAAAAACAATGACAATGAAACAAGAAGATAATAAACACGAACTTACAAGTGCATGAAATAGGTGAAAGAGGTGGAAAGATGATACCTTTCTTAGAAACCAGAAAATGTCTTTTCGTCTTCTGCCCAAGTTCAGCATAGGTACTTAGGGTTAGAAGCTGAAAGGTTTTTTATATTGTTGAATTCATTTTCCAAGAAACGCGTAAATGTGTTCCAGCTTTAATTATTACTTTATTATTAAAATATATAAATATTATTATTATTATTATTATTATTTATATATATATATTTTTATTTTTATTTTTTTATAAAAATTAATATACTCATATACTGGATAGGTAGAAGATCGAGTAAAAGTGGGATGATACCAATGTGATGCCAAGTGGACACAAGAGAATCGAAGATGAATAAATGAACAGACGATAAGACAGAATGGGCGAATGAAAATTATAAGTAAATGAATGAGTGAAAGAATGAATGAGTGAAAGAATAGATGAATGAAATAGAGCGTATGAAAGACGAATGAACCACTGTAGTGAAATACGAGTGAATCGAAAAGCGGATAGTAGAAGAAACGAATGGAAGTATGAATGAATGAAGGAATACCGAGTAAATGAATAATGAGTGAAAAGAGTGGAAGATTGTAAAGAAAGAAATTGCGTAAATGAGTAAAAAGAGTGAAACGATAATGACCGAGTGAGTATGGAGAAAGATACCGAGTGATAGAGATCTGCGAAATGAAGAACGAGTTGGAAGAGTAAACAAAACAACGAGTGCAGAGAAGGAATGAGTAAATGGAAGAACCGATGAATAACAGACGAACGGAAAATTGAGAGTAAAGCTGAAGGAATGAGACAACAAGTGGAATGGCGCCCGAGTGAACTGAGGAACGAGTGGATTGAGGGTGGGTGAAAAAAACGAGTAGATGAAAGAATGAATGGGAAAATGACTGAGAATATTCCAAGTGGAGATGAGTAAAGGGTATACCGATCGATGAAGGAGATGAAAAGAGATGCATAAAAAAGATACCGAGTGAGGGAACCGAGAAAAAGATCGGGCGAGGGAATAAGAAACTACGTGAGTGAGAAAATTACAGAGAAATGGGTGAAGGAACGAAGAAGAAAGAGTAGATTGAAAGAACAAGTGAATAAAACACAGAATGAAAAGTTTACTAAGCGAATGAATACTGAGTGGATCATAGAACGAGGGAAAGAATGAATGAAATAAAGAAAAGTGCATGAGAAACGAGTGCGACAATGAATGGACGAGTGAACAACTGCAATGAGATACGAGTGAACAGAGAAGCGAGTGGGAGAAAGAACGAATGAAGGTAAGTGACCAAGACAGAGAATGATTGACCCAGTGAATGAAGAGTGACAGAAGTGAAAATGACCGAATAAATGAAAGACGAGTGGAAGCTTGACAGAGTGAATGAAGAACAAGTGAAATAGAGTGGCCGAATGAATGAAGACCGAGTGGGATAGATGAGTACAAGTTATACCAAGTGGATGAAGAACCGAATGAAAAATGAGGTGAAAAACAAAAGCCAGAATAAAATGAAGTGACAGAGTAAGAAAGATGAGTGAAAAGTGAACGACTGCGGAAGGATCCGAGTGAACGGAGTACCGAGTGGAAGAAACCGAATACTCTAATAAGTTATTGAGTGAATGAAAAAGGAATTGCGAAAAGAGACGCATGAAAGAAATACCGAGTGAAAAAGGTCGGCCAAGAGAAAGAGAGAAAGCCGAGTGGATGAATGAAAAACCAAAATACCGCGTGAATATGAGACTAATGGACACAATACTGATTGTGATGAGTGAGGAATCCGAGTGATAAAAAGCCGACTGAAATAAGTCGCCTTTCACCATCTGACCCGTTCATTACATTAACGATCAGAAATCCTTCAAAGTCTTCCTTTTATTCGCATCGGAAATTGGAATTTTATTGAAAAATGACGAGTGAAGTTTAGTCGGGAAGAAGGGTTAAGAATAAGGAACAGTTATCCGAGTGCACTATTTTCACTCAAACTCAGTAAATTTTCGCTTAAGTGTGAAACACACCCAGCAGTGTCTTGCTTAAGCTACAAGTGCTTCGCCTGAGCGAAAATAGAAGAAACTAGCTCGGATTTCCTTCTTCAACTTCACAAACTTTATTTACTCAATTTTTAGTTTTTCTTTTTATTCATTCCGACTCAAAGTTCAAAACAAAACAATCGGAAGATAGGGTCGCCTCCCTAGAGCGCTTCTTTAAGGTCACTAGCTTGACCTTATTGCATCTAAGAAGATGCCTGCAGTAACAAGGAGGTTTTCTGCCTATCAAACTCTCCTCCAAGGTAGAGTTTGAGTCGCTGGCCATTTGCCTTAAAAATCCGATCAGTAGTCGGGTCTTTCAGTTCGACTGCACCATGAGGAAAAACCTCATTTACAGTAAAAGGCCCCGACCACTTAGATCTGAGTTTTCCAGGGAAGAGTCTCAGTCGGGAATTGAATAACAAAACCCGATCACCCTTCTGAAACTCTTTTATTAATTCGCTTATCGTGCCATTTCTTTGTTTCTCCTTATAGATGGAGGCACTCTGATAAGCGTTGAGTCGGAACTCCTCAATTCATGGAGTTTCAAAACTCTTTCCTCCTGAGATTGGTCACAGTCCATGTTTAATAGCTTTGTGGCCCACCACGCCTTGTGTTCCAACTCCACAGGGAGATGACAAGCCTTACCGTATACTAATTGATACGGGGACATGCCAATCGGAGTTTTGAAAGTTGTTCGGTAAGCCCACACTGCATCATCTAACTTTACCGACTAATCTTTTCTAGATTTTCCGACCACTTTTTCTAAGATTCTTTTGATTTCTCTATTTGACAGCTCAACTTGTCCATAAGTTTGTGGATGGTAAGGAGTCGATATCTTATGTAACACCTCATAGTGACGCAGGGCTTTCTCCATTATCTAATTGCAAAAATGTGAACCCCCATCACTAATAATTACTCTCGGAACTCCAAACCTAGAGAAAATATTCTTCTTGATGAACCTAAGCACCACCTGTGCATCATTGGTTCTGGTCGGAATTGCCTCCACCCATTTGGAGACATAGTCTACAGCAACAAGAATATATTCGTTGGAGAACGACTTAGGAAAGGGTCCCATGAAGTCGATACCCCAAACGTCAAATAATTCCACAATTAGAATGTTTGTCAAAGGCATGCCAGCTTTAGCAGAGAGACCTCCGCTTCTTTGACATTTATCACACCTTTTAACATATTCTTTGGTATCTTGAAAGATAGTTGGCCAATAAAAGCCATTCTGTAAGATTTTTGCTGCTGTGCGGGAGGTACCATGATGACCTCCATAATAGGAGTCGTGGCAATGCCACAAGAGCCTTTCTTGCTCGGATTCAGGCACACACCGCCTGATCAATCCATCTACTCCTATTTTAAACAGAAATGGATCATCCCAAAGGAAGTTTTTACTATCATGAAAGAATTTTTTTCTCATTTGGGATGTCCAACCCTCGGGTACCACCGAGGCACTCTTAAAGTTGGCCATATCAGCATACCATGGCCCGGTTATAATTGCCATCAACTTCTCATCTGGAAATTCTTCTTTTATTAAGACAGAATCTGACTCACCTTCCAGACGAGACAGTTGGTCTGCAACTGAGTTCTCTACTCCCTTTTTATCTCGTATTTCTAAATCAAATTCTTGGAGTAACAGAACCCACCTAATCAGTCTCGGTTTAGACTCTTTCTTAGCTAGTAAATACTTGATTGCCGAGTGGTCTGTATAGACAATAACCTTGGCCCCAATCAAGTAAGCACGAAATTTATCAAATGCATACACCACAATAAGCATTTCTTTTTCAGTAGTGGTGTAATGTATTTGATTTCCATTCAACACTTTACTAGCATAATAAATTACATGAGTTAATCTTCCTACTTTCTGACCCAGTACAGCTTCGACTGCGAAGTCACTTGCATCACACATTAATTCAAACGGTAAAGACCAATCAGGTGCTGCAAGGATCGAAGCTGAAATCAGATTTTGTTTCAATTTTTCAAAAGCCTTGACACAGTTTTCATTAAACGCAAATACATGATCTTTCACCAGTAAGTCAGTCAGAGGCTTAGCTATTTTTGAAAAATCTTTAATGAACCTTCTATAAAAGCCAGCACATCCTAGAAAACTTCTCACTCCTTTCACGTTGATTGTAGGAGGAAGTTTTTCAATAATTTCAATTTTGGCTCGGTCCACTTGAATGCCCTCAGCAGAGATTTTGTGGCCAAGGACTATCCCTTTCTTAACCATAAAATGGCATTTTTCCCAGTTAAGGACGAGGTTAGTTTCTTGGCATCTCACCAGCACCTTAGATAGGTTGCTGAGGCATGAATCAAAATTACTTCCAAATACCGAGAAGTCGTCCATAAACACTTCAATGAATTTTTCCACCATATCCCCAAAAATTGCCAGCATGCACCTTTGAAAGGTTGCTGGAGCATTGCACAGCCCAAACAGCATGCGCCTATATGCAAAAATTCCATAAGGACAGGTGAATGCAGTCTTTTCTTGGTCTTTTGGGTCAACCACAATTTGGTTATAACCCGAGTACCCATCAAGAAAACAATAGTACTCATGCCCTGATAACCTCTCGAGCATTTGGTCAACAAATGGCAAGGGGAAATGGTGTTTCCGAGTGAAGTCATTCAGCCTTCTGTAATCAATACACATCCTCTAGCCTGTTGTGGGCCGGGTGGCAATAACTTCACCTTGGTCATTTCTTACAGTCGTTATTCCTCCTTTCTTGGGCACCACTTAGACCGGGCTGATCCAAGTGCTGTCCGAGATAGGATAAATGATTCCTGCATCTAGGAGCTTGACCACTTCCTTCCTTACCGCTTCCTTCATAATGGGGTTCAGTCTGCGTTGTGGCTGTACTACAGGGGAGTAGTCATCCTCCATCAGAATTTTATGCATACAAAATGATGGACTGATTCCCTTCAAGTCAGAAATATTCCAGCCAATCGCAGATTCATGAGCCTTTAATACCCTAATTAGTTTATTCACATCCTCTTCTTTTAAGTCGGCATTAATAATGATAGGATGAGTGTCGTTTCCTCTCAGGAAAACATATTTCAGATGAGAAGGTAAAGGTTTTAAATCACATTTTTCTTCAGAAAATTCCTTTCCTTTCTCAGCTTCATCATTTTTCAAATTATTTTTCTTTTCTTTTTCACAATCACCTACTTCTAATACTTCTAGTAGGCTCAATATTTCCGAGTGAGAGTCATTTAACTCCTCATTCTCGGAGTCAAAGTCATCCTCAAAAAAAGTTCATAGGGCCTCTTCCTCAGTTTTTAAAAGCATTAGAGTGTGGTAGCTTTTAATCTCTTCAACCATTAAACAATCCATCCTTTCAGTCGGATGTTTCATGGAATTGAAGATATTGAATGTTACCTGCTCCTCCTTAACTCTCAGCATAAGTTCACCTTTTTCTACATCAATTAATGCTCTGCCAGTAGCCAAGAAGGGTCTACCTAAGATTAAAGGGATCTCTCGGTCAGCTTCCATATCCAACACTATGAAGTCTACTGGAAAGATAAATTTATCTACTTTCACTAACAAGTCTTCCAGCATCCCTTGGGGATATTTAATAGACCTGTCAGCCAACTGCAAGGACATGCGAGTCGGTTGCAAGTCATTAATTCCCAGTTTTTTCATCAAAGATAGAGGCATCAGGTTTATATTGGCTCCTAGATCACAGAGAGCACTTCCTACATGAATATCCCCAATTGCACACGGTATTGTAAAAGGTCCAGGATCCTCTAGCTTTTGGGGAAGTTTCTTTTGAATGATTGCACTACACTCTTGAGTGAGAGTAATCATTTCATCCCCCTTAAGCTTCCTCTTTTTAGATAATAATTCTTTCAAAAATTTTGCATAAGAAGGTGTCTCCTGCAATGCCTCGGCAAAAGGGATATTGATGTGAAGTTTCTTGAAAACCTCTAAGAACCTAGCAAACTTCTGCTCCTCTATTTGTTTTTTAAACCTGTGTGGAAATGGAGCATTCCTCAGTTTTTCAGGAGTCAGCTTAGAAGCTTCCTCCAAAATCAGATCAACCTTTTTCTTCTTCTTTTGATGGACTTTATTTTCTTTTTCTTTGTCTGTTTCATTTTTATTTTCTACTTCATTGTTATCCTGCTCGGTTTCTTGTATTATTTCTTTTCCTTTTTCTTTTTCTGGGCTTATTTCCTGACTCGGAGATGGAGAAATAATTTTTCCACTCCTAGTAATTATGGCCTTGCAATGTTCCCTTAGATTTACCTCGGTATCTTCAGGGAAATTGCCTACTTGCCTCTCAGCTAATTGTTTAGAAAGCTGTCCGACTTGACTTTCTAGATTTCTGATGGACGCTTCCTGATTCTTAAAACTGGCCTGAGTGGCCTGGATAAACTAAGAAAGTACATTCTCAAGTTCGGATTTTTCCTTGACAGGGGGGTGAGAAGGTTGTTGTGGTCTATTTGTGGGTTGACTTGGTGGAATGTTCTGATTCAGATGTGGACCTTTCTGCCAGGAAAAATTGGGGTGATTCCTGTAATTAGGATTAAAGGAATTAGAAGGATAATTCCTTTGATACTGTTGTTGCCCCATATAATTCACTTGCTCGGAAGGCACATTTGGATCACACAATCCATTCTCATGATCTCCACCACAAAAGTCACAACTGATCATAGAAACCTGACTCGGCTTTTGGAGTTCTGAAATTTGTATGCTTAGTTTCTCCAGAGCCTGAGTCATCAGTTTACTCTGAGCCAGATAAGCATCTTGTACTTCTAATTTTAATATCCCTCTCTTAGGGACTTGGCTCCTCTCACTAATCAAGCATTCATTAGAAGCCATAACATCAATCAGCTCTATGGCTTCTTCTACAGTTTTTGTTGTTAATGAACCTCTAGCTGAGGCATCAATCAGGACCCTGGTAGCTGGCCTGACACCATTATAGAAAATAGTTACCTGTTGTACATCAGAAATTTGATGATGAGGACATCTCCTCAAACTTTCTTTATACCGATCCCATGCTTCCATCAAAGACTCACCTTCTCTTTGTTGGAAACATGTGATTTCATTACGCAACTTTGCATATTTAGAAGGAGGAAAATATTTAATCAAGAATTTTCGTTGCAAGTCCTCCCAAGTTGAAATACTGCCTCTCGGTTGACTCTGCAACCAGGCTTTTGCTCGGTCCCTCACTGAAAACGGAAACAATCTCAGTCGAATTGCCTCGTCAGGGACTCCATTCATTTTTACCGTGTCACAGATTTGGAGGAAGGTTGCTAGGTGCAAATTTGGATCCTCAACCTCACTTCCTCCGAACTGTTCATTTCTTACCAACTGCAGTAAAGCTGGTTTTAGTTCGAAATTATTTGCTGAAATTGGTGGCCTAAGGATGCTAGATTGCGATCCTTCTTCAGTCGGCCTGGAGTAGTCACCTAGTGTAACTCTCCTCTGTTCCATTTCTTTTTCTTCTTTTTGCTTTTTCTCTTTTCTTAATCTACGTTCTAACAAGTCTATGTCAGGATCAAAGAAGAAAGGTTCTCCTCTGCTCGTTGACTGCATACAACAAATGTCAAACAAAAGAACAATTCACAGCTACGACTAAATCTATACGAAAATAACAAACTACTACTACTGAAAACAAAATTGAAACTACGTATTAAATGCCAACAAAAGTAAAACAGTTCAGTCTAGTACCGGTCCAAGGATTGTTGATATTACTCAACAATCCCCAGCAACGGCACCATTAACTTGATGCTGAAATCCTGAGTCATTAACTTGGTGTAAAAATCTTAGTAAAATAAAATGTGACTCTCGGATTTACACTTTGGCAAGCGCACCAGTCGTTAAAATTATAGTGTATTTGATCGTCCCACAGGGATTGTGGTAAGTACCTCAATCTAGGACTAGTACAAGCTGAACCAACACGAAATACAGGTAGTTCATTCGGTTTTTATGATTTTAACGTTTTCTAGTTATTTTTGGTATTTTCAGAAACAGAGTTAAAGTGAAATGTGGGAAGTGATTAATAGAAAATAGGTCAGGATTGCTTCAGTTCACAATTTCATCAAGAAATATGCAATTAAGGTATAGTCAAACTTCATAATCCAGAGGACAATCCGCTTATGGTTATTCCCTAATTCCTTAGGTGAAAAACACTAATCCTTAAGCATCAAACCTTAATTCCTTAAGTGCTCAATAAACCTAAGAATCTACTGCGAAATTGGGGGTTGAACTCTAACTATTCACCTAAATTGATTAGGCCTGAACTAGTTAGAAAGATGGAAGTTACCTAAGCTTCAGCCATGATTCCTCACTGGTGAAGTTCTTCATCGGTTCTGAATTTGTCAATCCAGCAGTGGCAGATCCACTCCTCAGCTTGTTCGCCTTAAGATCCAGAAGATGATTCACTCGATTACAGTATCAAGACTTCATTGATTGCCCTCGCAATCCCAACCTTAAGGATTTAGAACTCCATTGACTTCGGTTCCATCGAAGAATTGTGGAACGTCATGGAGGAGAGGATTTAGAGAGAGAAAATAAAGTAGTAAGATGTTCGAAGTTTAGAATGAAAATGTGTTCTATGTATTCTGTGTGTATCTGTCTCTATTTTTCCGTATATCTATTTTACAGAGTATGTTCATGAGTATATATAGGCTTCTATCTAAAACTAACTAACTAAACTGATAACTCAGAAACCTTAAGTTAACGACTAAACTAACTAACTAATTACAGCTCAGCTCTTAGCAGATTACAACTCATCATTAGCTAATGTACAACTCAGTGCCAGCTAATAACAGCTCACAACTTAAGTTACTAAGGTGCAGAAGAGAAGGCAATGGAAGACGGAAACAGCACTGGGCCGAGTGTGTGTTGTTGGAGGGAAGGAACAGTGTTTAAATTACTGCCTTTATGCTTCAGCTACTGGGTTCTCGCTTGAGCGGACTAAACTCTCGCTTGGGCGAATTGATATTCTGTAGTTACGCTTGAGCTAACTTGTTCGCTTAAATGAATCTTGGGCCCTCGCTTGAGCGATTCAACATACGCTTGAGCGGATTAATTACTCAATCGGTATTCTGAAATTGGCGCTCGGATTCTTCATACAATATTCCGAGTCTTTGTTCAGTCGGATTTGTGAAGTCTCACTCGGATTTTTCCAAATCTCGCTCGGCTTTTGTAATTTTCACTCAGATTTGTCTTCTTTTCTCAAGTGCGCCCTGTTCCTGCACCATTAAACAGCTAATTGCCTAGCATTTATACACTGGCTGCTTAGTGAATTTGTAAATACTTCAAAATTCCTTAGCTAATTAATATTTTCAATCGGTTTCTTACATAAATAACATACTTTTGAAATAAATAACTAAAACATGAATTATTAACAAATTATTAAATAATAATATCAAAACTAGACAATACTTAGTAAATTATGTTAAATAAACAGTGGAATAATTAAGTCTTTTCAAGACTTATCACATCCCCAAACTTAAAACTTGCTTGTCCTCAAGCAAATATTCAGACTTATTAACTAACAGCATTTGATCAACACAATCAACCTTTCCTTAACTTAATTCATACTATAATTATTGCATACCAATCATGCTTTCTTCTTGCAATTTCTAAAAGTATAAAAACTTACACCTCCTTTTGGAAGACAAGCTGTTGATGCTTTCCTCACTGGTCGGTGTTTAACTCTTCTCTCAGTGTATAAGGTGAATAGAATGCACTCAGCACCTGCATACTTGTTAGATAAACATAGGCTTGCAACAGTTCTACACGTCATGCCATATGCCAACACAATCAGATCAGTAAGGGCTTTTTAAGCTTATAATGGGGCTGGGCTACAGGCTCAATTATTGTTTTTCCGAGTCATAGATAGGTTACAAGATGTATCCACTTATGCTTTGCCTCAATTCTAACTTAATTGCCTCTACTAACAACTCCCTTAACTTTTCCGACTCAATGCTACTCACTAATTCATGGTGTTTTGCACCTTCTTTTTCTTTCAATCCTTTGGACTTTTCCTTTTTTCTTGACTTTTTCTTTCCATCCTTTTTTTTCGATCGAAAATTTTTTCTTTTGGTGCTTTACACCTCTTTTTCTTTTCTGAACTTTGTTCATTTTTCTCTCGGCTTTGCCTTTCTTCCTTTCATTTCTCAAGATTTTTATCCATAATTAAGGTCGGAGTGTGTCTTTAATTACTGTTAGGCACACTCTTCATCCCCAAACTTAGAAATTGCTAGTCCCTAGCAATAAGTAAAAACCAGGCAATTCACCAGTGGAACATCCAGGGTATTCTAGTTGGGTTTTTCTTGGATAATTAGGCTTGTAACGTTAGGTATTTAACACGAATAAAAGGGTCTCAGGCTCAAACATAATTAATGGGTCAAAGGATGATTAATAAAATTAAGATGGTTACTTTTTGGCCCTGGCTAAATAAACAAAGAAGGCCTTCATCATTTCCGATTGGTTGACATACAACAATTAGCAAGCACTGAAGCAAATTCTGTCTCACTAACTAGCATGCAAGCTCACTCGGAAAAGAATAAAACAGGCTCAAAAGCTACGAATGTACTAGTTAATCAGCCAGTTATGTCCCCAAACTTAATGTAAGATCATACATTCAGATTGCTAACTAGCATGCCGAGTAAACAATTTAATTAAAGATGAAAAATCTTTAGGGGCAGATATGATGAGTTGAACAAAACCGATCAATTAATTTATCCGACTAAGCTTAACGAATCAGCAACTTTTAAATTATGAAGATGGAGTGAAAGAAACAATAAACATAATTTTGCAACTTATAATTAAGACTATTAATTAAGGAATAAGTCGAAAAGATACTTCCCCTTTTTACCTGTGTGGCTGTAGATGGGAAACGCGTAGTCAGATTAGGACTCATGGGTTTTACCAATACATATGAAAAACTGAATAAAATAAACAAATTAACAAGAAAATAACATTTTCATTACATAATTAAAATAGAAGCAAGTTCACTGTTCAGAAAGCAGTTACAATAATATCAAATTAATTACATAGGAAACATCATAAAAACGTGGAACAACTGCTTAAACATCCTGATCTTCATTGTCCTTGTCCTGCTGGGAGGGAATCATGAATCCAATGGAAGCTAACCACGCATCTCTATCCGGTGGGGCTCCCATTTCTGCTGAATGTTCAACCCTCAGTTTCGTGGCAATCTTCCTGAGCATCTGATCGTGGTTCAAGACCCGATCATAAATTCCAAGTTGCATCTTCTTCATAACCTGTAATTCCTGTAACACCATAAGAATGTCAGAAGAAGAAGAATCAGCTCCTCCAGATTGCCTGGGACGTTCTGGTTCTGTGGCTTTAAATTTCATAGCACAGTTTTCAACAGCCTTAACACTTTCAACCTCTGGTGATTCATTTTCCTCACTCGCAGGGGATACATTCCTTTGAACCAGAGGAGATACATCCCTTTGACCCTGACTTTGACTGGGTACATGTGCAGACGAATCAGATATAGTGATGGTTGCCACTTCTCTTTCGTTATCTATTTGTTTCCTTCACACACTTCCTTCTGCAAAATTTGGTCTAGGTTTTTGCAGAAGTATTTGTGATCTTCTTTTCATGATTAATGTTAAAAGAATGATGATAACCAACCTAAATAAACAAAAATAAGAACAGAAATCCAACAGAAAGACAGCAAACCAAAACTGTGAGATGCATGGCTTGTAAACAGTGAAAAACAATGACAACGAAACAAGAAGATAATAAACACGAACTTACAAGTGCATGAAATAAGTGAAAGAGGTGGAAAGATGATACCTTTCTTAGAAACCAGAAAATGTCTTTTCGTCTTCTGCCCAAGTTCAGCATAGGTACTTAGGGTTAGAAGCTGAAAGGTTTTTTATATTGTTGAATTCATTTTCCAAGAAACGCGTAAATGTGTTCCAGCTTTAATTATTACTTTATTATTAAAATATATAAATATTATTATTATTATTATTTTTATTTATATATATATATATATATTTTTTATTTTTTTTATAAAAATTAATATACTCATATACTGGATAGGTAGAAGATCGAGTAAAAGTGGGATGATACCAATGTGATGCCAAGTGGACACAAGAGAATGGAAGATGAATAAATGAACAGACGATAAGACAGAATGGGCGAATGAAAATTATAAGTAAATGAATGAGTGAAAGAATGAATGAGTGAAAGAATAGATGAATGAAATAGAGCGTATGAAAGACGAATGAACCACTGTAGTGAAATACGAGTGAATCGAAAAGCGGATAGTAGAAGAAACGAATGGAAGTATGAATGAATGAAGGAATACCGAGTAAATGAATAATGAGTGAAAAGAGTGGAAGATTGTTAAGAAAGAAATTGCGTAAATGAGTGAAAAGAGTGAAACCATAATGACCGAGTGAGTATGGAGAAAGATATCGAGTGATAGAGATCTGCGAAATGAAGAACGAGTTGGAAGAGTAAACAAAACAACGAGTGCAGAGAAGGAATGAGTAAATGGAAGAACCGATGAATAAAAGACGAACGGAAAATTGAGAATAAAGTTGAAGGAATGAGACAACAAGTGGAATGGCGCCCGAGTGAACTGAGGAACGAGTGGATTGAGGGTGGGTGAGAAAAACGAGTAGATGAAAGAATGAATGGGAAAATGACTGAGAATATTCTGAGTGGAGATGAGTAAAGGGTATACCGATCGATGAAGGAGATGAAAAGAGATGCATAAAAAAGATACCGAGTGAGGGAACCGAGAAAAAGATCGGGCGAGGGAATAAGAAACTGCGTGAGTGAGAAAATTACAGAGAAATGGGTAAAGGAACGAAGAAGAAAGAGTAGATTGAAAGAACAAGTGAATAAAACACAGAATGAAAAGGGTACTGAGTGAATGAATACCGAGTGGATCATAGAACGAGGGAAAGAATGAATGAAATAAAGAAAAGTGCATGAGAAACGAGTGCGACAATGAATGGACGAGTGAACAACTGCAATGAGATACGAGTGAACAGAGAAGCGAGTGGGAGAAAGAACGAATGAAGGTAAGTGACCAAGACAGAGAATGATTGACCCAGTGAATGAAGAGTGACAGAAGTGAAAATGACCGAATAAATGAAAGACGAGTGGAAGCTTGACAGAGTGAATGAAGAACAAGTGAAATAGAGTGGCCGAATGAATGAAGGCCGAGTAGGATAGATGAGTACAAGTTATACTAAGTGGATGAAGAACCGAATGAAAAATGAGGTGAAAAACAAAAGCCAGAATAAAATGAAGTGACAGAGTAAGAAAGATGAGTGAAAAGTGAATGACTGCGGAAGGATCCGAGTGAACGGAGTTCCGAGTGGAAGAAACTGAATACTCTAATGAGTTATTGAGTGAATGAAAAAGGAATTACGAAAAGAGACGCATGAAAGAAATACTGAGTGAAAAAGGTCGGCCAAGAGAAAGAGAGAAAGCCGAGTGGATGAATGAAAAACCAAAATACCGCGTGAATATGAGACTAATGGACACAATACTGATTGTGATGAGTGAGGAATCCGAGTGATAAAAAGCCGACTAAAATAAGTCGCCTTTCACCATCTGACCCGTTCATTACATTAACGATCAGAAATCCTTCAAAGTCTTCCTTTTATTCGCATCGGAAATTGGAATTTTATTGAAAAATGACGAGTGAAGTTTAGTCGGAAAGAAGGGTTAAGAATAAGGAACACTTATCCGAGTGCACTATTTTCACTCAAACTCAGTAAATTTTCGCTTAAGTGTGAAACACACCCAGCAGTGTCTTGCTTAAGCTACAAGTGCTTCGCCTGAGCGAAAATAGAAGAAACTAGCTCGGATTTCCTTCTTCAACTTCACAAACTTTATTTACTCAATTTTTAGTTTTTCTTTTTATTCATTCCGACTCAAAGTTCAAAACAAAACAATCGGAAGATAGGGTTGCCTCCCTAGAGCGCTTCTTTAAGGTCACTAGCTTGACCTTATTGTATCTAAGAAGATGCCTGCAGTAACAGGGAGGTTTTCTGCCTATCAAACTCTCCTCCAAGGTAGAGTTTGAGTCGCTGGCCATTTGCCTTAAAAATCCGATCAGTAGTCGGGTCTTTCAGTTCGACTGCACCATGAGGAAAAACCTCATTTACAGTAAAAGGCCCCGACCACTTGGATCTGAGTTTTCCAGGGAAGAGTCTCAGTCGGGAATTGAATAACAAAACCCGATCACCCTTCTGAAACTCTTTTATTAATTCGCTTATCGTGCCATTTCTTTGTTTCTCCTTATAGATGGAGGCACTTTGATAAGCGTTGAGTCGGAACTCCTCAATTCATGGAGTTTCAAAACTCTTTCCTCCTGAGATTGGTCACAGTCCATGTTTAATAGCTTTGTGGCCCACCACGCCTTGTGTTCCAACTCCACAGGGAGATGACAAGCCTTACCGTATACTAATTGATACGGGGACATGCCAATCGGAGTTTTGAAAGTTGTTCGGTAAGCCCACACTGCATCATCTAACTTTACCGACCAATCTTTTCTAGATTTTCCGACCACTTTTTCTAAGATTCTTTTGATTTCTCTATTTAACAGCTCAACTTGTCCATAAGTTTGTGGATGGTAAGGAGTCGATATCTTATGTAACACCTCATAGTGACGCAGGGCTTTCTCCATTATCTAATTGCAAAAATGTGAACCCCCATCACTAATAATTACTCTCGGAACTCCAAACCTAGAGAAAATATTCTTCTTGATGAACCTAAGCACCACCTGTGCATCATTGGTTCTGGTCGGAATTGCCTCCACCCATTTGGAGACATAGTCTACAGCAACAAGAATATATTCGTTGGAGAACGACTTAGGAAAGGGTCCCATGAAGTCGATACCCCAAACGTCAAATAATTCCACAATTAGAATGTTTGTCAAAGGCATGCCAGCTTTAGCAGAGAGACCTCCGCTTCTTTGACATTTATCACACCTTTTAACATATTCTTTGGCATCTTGAAAGATAGTTGGCCAATAAAAGCCACTCTGTAAGATTTTTGCTGCTGTGCGGGAGACACCATGATGACCTCCATAATAGGAGTTGTGGCAATGCCACAAGAGCCTTTCTTGCTCGGATTCAGGCACACACCGCCTGATCAATCCATCTACTCCTATTTTAAACAGAAATGGATCATCCCAAAGGAAGTTTTTACTATCATGAAAGAATTTTTTTCTCATTTGGGATGTCCAACCCTCGGGTACCACCGAGGCACTCTTAAAGTTGGCCATATCAGCATACCATGGCCCGGTTATAATTGCCATCAACTTCTCGTCTGGAAATTCTTCTTTTATTAAGACAGAATCTGACTCACCTTCCAGACGAGACAGTTGGTCTGCAACTGAGTTCTCTACTCCCTTTTTATCTCGTATTTCTAAATCAAATTCTTGGAGTAACAGAACCCACCTAATCAGTCTCGGTTTAGACTCTTTCTTAGCTAGTAAATACTTGATTGCCGAGTGGTCTGTATAGACAATAACCTTGGCCCCAATCAAGTAAGCACGAAATTTATCAAATGCATACACCACAACAAGCATTTCTTTTTCAGTAGTGGTGTAATGTATTTGATTTTCATTCAACACCTTACTAGCATAATAAATTACATGAGTTAATCTTCCTACTTTCTGACCCAATACAGCTTCGACTGCGAAGTCACTTGCATCACACATTAATTCAAACGGTAAAGACCAATCAGGTGCTGCAAGGATCGAAGCTGAAATCAGATTTTGTTTCAATTTTTCAAAAGCCTTGACACAGTTTTCATTAAACGCAAATACATGATCTTTCACCAGTAAGTCAGTCAGAGGCTTAGCTATTTTTGAAAAATCTTTAATGAACCTTCTATAAAAGCCAGCACATCCTAGAAAACTTCTCACTCCTTTCACGTTGATTGTAGGAGGAAGTTTTTCAATAATTTCAATTTTGGCTCGGTCCACTTGAATGCCCTCAGCAGAGATTTTGTGGCCAAGGACTATCCCTTTCTTAACCATAAAATGGCATTTTTCCCAGTTAAGGACGAGGTTAGTTTCTTGGCATCTCACTAGCACCTTAGATAGGTTGCTGAAGCATGAATCAAAATTACTTCCAAATACCGAGAAGTCATCCATAAACACTTCAATGAATTTTTCCACCATATCCCCAAAAATTGCCAGCATGCACCTTTGAAAGGTTGCTGGAGCATTGCACAGCCCAAACGGCATGCGCCTATATGCATCCTACCAAAACTCAATTTCACCCTCTTAGTTTGCTAATTTCTACTATTTCTCATTTCAATTCAATTTACCGCTTATGACTTCTATACTTCTATGATCTTGTATTCATCATCATTTACTTCTAATTGAACTTAACTATACATAGATACAACATATAGTCCATAACTACAATCAAGCACATTCACATTATCATTCATTTTTACTACATTCACAATCAATTGGCTCATTACCATTAAGTCATCTAATTACTATCTACGCCTACATTCATATCATACATGCCATCATATCAACCTGCCCATAAACATGCAATCAACCAAATGGCTCAGTGCCATACACAGCTCTTGGATATCAGTTGTCACATCTAGCATTATAACATCATATTTGTATAATATATATACAAGATGTCATCAATCATAATCACCATTAAGGAATGCCTGAGGCATCCTTTTCACATCACCACAAATGCCATAATGGCCAAATTCACCAAGCATATACATCGTAAACACAAATTATCTATGTAATGACACCAACCACCATCATAACACCAAATGCTTAAAAATATAACATAACACACACACACACACACACACACATATATATATATATATATATATATATATACATATACATATATACATCAAAGTCTGATCTCCTTAGCATTTCTCTCAACTCATCTGGCACTGGTCTCTACAACGTCTGCAATGTCCCTATCTTCAGTCACTAAAACCACACTAAGGGTGAATGACTGACAATACAAATAAATACAAATCATTAATAATACATAAAGAAAAAACATAATATAGTTTAAGGCACATCAACTCATATTCAGTTGACTCATTTCCATTTCTTTTTAATATCATGCACAATTCACCAATCTCATTAGTGTAATAATCAACCACTCATATTCATAATATTATAATTAACTTATTAGATCTTATCATCATTTCAAATAATGTCGCCATTGATTCTCAGCCAATAATAATATATGACTCCCTAGTATCTAGATACTAAATTGGATCGGTTGTCAGCTGGGGGTCCTACCCGACCACTCGTAAACTATGCCTGGTTCACTGAGCCCTACTTTGTTCACTGTACCTAGCTCCCCACCTCACCACTGGGTCCTACCTGACCAATGGATAGCTTAATTAGGCCATGCTCGACCACGAGAGTCAAAACGAGGGGTAACTATACCGATCGGCCACCCATACCACATAATAATCATACATATCAGCATATCACATGTCAACTCAAATATAAGTCACAAATAACTTATCCCAGCACTATGGCCACTAACCACGAGTCTCTACCCGCCACTCAGGATTATGATTTCTCATGTCATTCTAATTCTCAGCATCTCTTAATTCATCACATCATTTATAATTCATCATGATTTTAATCCATCACTATACATCAATATATAATCATTATCTTATAACACATGGGCATCACAAATCATCACGTAATAAACTGCTAGTGTCATCATGCATTTAAAAATACTAAATCATCAGCTACATGGTGTAAAGCTCATATTACCAAAATATAAATTTTTTTTCACTTTACATAGTCAATTAATTTACTTATTAATACTACTCAACTTAACATGTCTATCATATATCTATATTCATACTCACGTATTAATTTAAGATTTAATGTTTTAAAGCTAATCTACCATTTTCCCACACGTCAAAATTACTAGCAATATCATTTTCATTAATTCATATACCAAGTACACCCCCTTACCTCACTTTTGCGCTCTTGAAGCTTCTACTACAAGGTCAGAGTCACCAAATTTCACTAGTTACCAAGATTCAAGAAATTCACAAAGCAATTAACATTTTTTACCTCTGAGGTTAAAACCTATCATCTCTAAATGGGTTCGAACACATCATTTCTAGTTTCTAAAGCTTACCTTTGTTGGTTTTAATCCCTGCTTCTGCCACCTATGACACAAAAATGAAACCTTATTCATCATTCATCGATACCCACTTCATCTAGAACCATTTTCAAGCTCCAAGGCGCCATAAAAATAAAAAACAAAAATCCCTTCATGCATATGCCAATTTCAGTCTAGAGAGAGAAAGAAGAGAAAACATGAAATTGGGACCACCAATCGACTCACCTCGCTTCCCCAATCGCAATGATGCTTTAAATTTTGAGGTTCGGCAAAAAATCAAAGACCAATTGGCTCCTAACGGCCATGGACAAAGAAATAAGGAGGAGAAGCTTCGCATGAAATATAGAAGAAAGTGAAATGCAATTAGGTTTTTACACTTAAGGGAAATTTCATCCTTTCACGCTTTTCTTTCTATTTCTCCTTTATTTCTTTTTAAATAAAAATTTATCTTTAGTAATTTCTCTTCTTACTTTTACCATATAGTAATTAATAATTTACCATTTATAATTTAATTTAAAACTAGTCTCTTAATTAATCACTTCTAATTAATCAAATCAATCTCATTTCTAATTAATACCCCCTATTTTATTTAATTTAATTTCCATTAACTCTCAAATAATTTATTCATTAATTCTCTAAATAATTTGTTTAAATATATGGAATGTTACAAAACCAATAATGTTACAAATGCACAAATCATTTCCTAATCTATGGGTCTGATAAGAAATATGCTAGTTGGCATACTTACCTTGTCAACAGATATCAGTTCCACACCCAAAAATTAAGTAGCAATACAAAAAATATTAATTGTGGTATTTATGTCAAATGAGTAATAGGCTCGAGAGATGATGATTTTTTTGGCAATGCTTTGAGTATAGATGTGTTAGAGTATTAAGGGTTCCTTAGGAGAATCTTTATTCTAATATGAATGGTATGACTAATCACCTAGAGGAACCGTTATTAATCCACAACATGACATTGTTGAAATAAATAAAAAATAGACATTATAGTCAATATGATCCATTCATTTTAGCATAAAATACACGTAATGCAATTATGTACGATATCCAACTCTGTCTACAAGTAAGTGTTAAGTCTTGAAAGAACATATAAGTTTCTAAGGATCCCTCAAAAGTATTGATTATGATAAAAACATTAAATTATTCAATGGACTAATGTTTCGAGATCGTCTAAGTGTGCTTTGTAGTAAATACAAGCTACAAGTCAAGAAACAAAAAGTTCTGAGAAGTTATTTGGAAGATCAAAGAACTTAAACACCCTAGACACCCAACTCACACCCTATAAAGAAGATAGTAAATACAAACTACAAGACAAAACTCATGAGTCAATGTTGATTTATAACCGTTCTGACCAAAAGAATGGGTATCTATCTATTTAAAGCTTCAAAATGACTACCTAACTAAAAGGAACGCCCTACTTATATCCCTAAAAGAAAAGTTAGAATACAAGGTTGATAGAAAGATTGGCAGGAGAAAGTATGCTTTCTTATCTCTTTAGAAGCATTTCTCAATTGTCATAACACCTGTTGCGACCGGGATCGCGGCGGCATGGCAGACCCTCAAACATTGTTAAACGCGGTTTCAAAATCCTTTCGAAAAGAAAAACAGGGAGTCGCCACCAATATTTTTTAGGATAAAATACCGGGAAAACCTTTCGTTAAAGCATTGGTCATAAAAATGAAATTCCAAATTCGGGAGTCTAATTACAGGTGAGGAAGGTATTAGCACCTCACAACTGTCCGTTATAAAAACGGGTACCTCAATATGATAGCGCGCATTATAATTAACACAGAAATTATTTTAACTTCTTGATGAAAATAAAGCATACGAAATGACAAAATATACAAAAATAAACAAAAATAAACACGGAATATTTTACATGAGATTAACAGGACGTCTCGTCCAAATTAAACTCGCTCCACCCTTTTTTAATAAAAGATATTATATAAAAAAATGAGATTAACAGGACGTCTCGTCCAAATTAATCCCGCTCCTCCTTTTTTAAAAAAAGTAATAAAAATTGCAATAATAATAATAATAATAATAATAATAATTATTATTATTATTATTATTATTATTACAACTTTTATGCTAGTCCAAATAGAATGTGTGAAGCACTCATTCTTATTAATGTTTATTATGAATCTTGGTGAGGGGTTAACTCAATCAATAGAAATTGATTAATAATTAAAAAGTAAATAGAGTCATCGAACAACAATTAATTTAACAGAAAATAAATAAATACAAGCATTAAAAAATGAGCAGAGTGAGACCGATGTCGTGAGAGAAAGAGCTGGACGGTATGAAGGATTTAGAAGGAACTGGACAGTGTTGGTGAGGATTTGAGGTGCTGGACGGTATGGGTGAGGATTTGAGGTGCTGGACGGTGTAGGATTTAGAAGAGGCTGGGCGGTGTGGGATTTAGAAGGAGCTGGGTGGTGTGGGATTTAGGAGGACCAGGACGGTGTTGTGGATTTAAGAGGAGTCAGACGGTCTGAATTTAAGAGGAGCTGGATGGTGTTGTGGAGAACAGGACGCTGGAAGGTGAAGGATTTAGGAGGAGCAGGACGGCGTGGAGGATTTAAGGGCTGGACGGTGTTGTGAGGATTTGAGGGGCTGGACGGTGTTGGTGAGGATTTAAGAGGTGCTGCTCGGTGTGGATTTAAGAGGAGTTGCTCGGTGTTGTTTGAGAGGAGAAGGACAATGTGGGTTTGAGAGGAGCAGGACGGTGTGGATTTAAGAGGTGCTGGATGGTATTGTGAGGATTTAAGAGGTGCTGGACAGTGTTGGTGAGGATTTAGGAGGAGCTGGATGGTGTAAAGGATTTAGGACAGTGTTTCTCAAAAAGAAAAGCTTCAGAGTTCTCTCCAACGAAGGCTTCAGGATCCCTTTTCTTCTCTTTCGTTGGGGTATTTATAGGAATCCCAGGTGTGCATTGATTGCTTGAACAGCCTGGCTACCAATGATTTTATGGGGAACAACAGCTGATGAATAACTTATTATTTTGATTTTTGTTTGTTATCAGCCGCCCCACAAAATTATCAAATCAACTTGAATGGTGCTTTGAGGAAACAGCCTGGACATTGACGATCAGGGAGAATGGCAGCTAGTGGGACTTCTTTATTATTTTCTTCCTTTGTCTTGTTGTGGGCCGCCCCCCTTAATTCAAGGATCCACTTGGATAGTGGAAATTCAAGTCAGCATGGGCGAATAGTGGAGATACGGAAACGACATTCTTCTTTTGACTCGGATTAGTGCCTCAACTGGTATCCACCTACAGTGGGAATCAATCCGAGAGGAATAAATGCTCTCATATAAAAGACCGAGTGAAAGCTTGAATCCACAGGTCGGGTCCGACCTCTGACACTCGGTGTGGGATTGAATTCGTAGATTATTGACTCGGAAATGGTTTTTCGAGAAGCATTAATCGGGAACTCTGTTGCTTCACTCGGTGTTGCTTGGCTTGGATGTATCACTGTTTGAAGCACTCAATCGGAGTTGCTTCAATTAGAGGGGCTTTGCTCGGCAGCGCTTCTATTTGAAGCATTCATTCGGCCCCTCTACTTGATTCAATCGGCACCTCAAAACTATTTTACTCGGCTATATCCCTGGCCGATAGGTCAGAACCAGACTTAAAATTGATTTAATAGTGAGGTAAGTTTTACTCGGAAGCACATCACTAGAATTGAATCGCTCGGAGAAACCTTGGTCGAATACATTGCTCAGGAATAATTTAATCAGACACATTCATCAAGATTGGTCTTTAACCCAGGATTAATTCAATTGTGCATCAAGCCACTCGGATGTACAATCGGGAATCGTCCTTCTTTTTTTAATCAGAATGGAACTTGAGAAAATATGACCACTTGGATATATTCACTCGGTAGCGGGCCTTATATTTCAATCAGAATAGAACTTGAGAAAATCTGACCACTCGGATATATTCATTCGGGAGTCGACCTTACATTTCAATCAGAATGGAACTTGAGAAAATCTGACCACTCGTATATATTCACTCGGTAGCCGGCCTCACTTTCCAATCAGAATGGTTTCACTCGTCAACCAATCCCTCGGCTGCATTCACTCGGGAGCCGACCTTACTTTCCACTCAAAATTTGGAACTCAGCTTCAACAATCCTTCGGGTGCATTCACTCGGGAGCCGGCCTTACTTCCCACTTCAGAATGGTTTTTTTAATCGACAATCAACCCACTCGAATGTGTTCATTCAGGATTCGGACTCAGAATGGTTTCAATCGTTAATCAAATCATTCGGATGTGTTCATTCAGGAGTAGGGCTCGGAATGGTTTCATTCAGGAGTCGGGCTCGGAATGGTTTCAATCGTTAATCAAATCATTCGGATGATTTCATTCAGGAGTCGGACTCAGAAAGCTTTCAATCGTCAATCAAACCATTCAGTCGTGTTCACTCAGGAGTCGGACTCATAAATGTTTCAATCGTCAATCAAACCATTCAGTTGTGTTCACTCAGGAGTCAGACTTGGAAAGGTTTCAATCACCAATCAAACCATTGAGTCGTGTTCACTCAGGAGTCGGACTCGGAAAGGTTTCAATCGCCAATCAAACCATTCATTCGTGTTCACTCAGAATGACACTTGAGAATCTCGGAAAGAGGTTCATTACTGGTCAGACCTTTCCTTGCTTGAAAGGATATCTTCTCCGAAACACACCACTCGGAAAGACTTGTTCTTTGCTCAAAATGCCATCTTCTCCGAATCACACCACTCGGAGACCTGTTCTTTATTCAACAAATTTCCATTCAGGGCTTCCTCTGCTCGGACAATAGTCTTCGAGACAGTTTTATTCACAGTCAATCCTTTTTTCACTTAGAGTGGTTGCAACCGAGGACCTTCCACTCGGGTTTATCTCCAATTGAGGGATACTCACTCATAACCAGTCTCACTTCACTCAGAATGTCTTTCCCTCGGAATAACCCACTCGGAAATCATCATTAGGACATATGGAAATTGAAAGAGACTTTACCCGAGATGTTTTTACTCATAGTCAGAGCCTTTTCTTGTTTGGAAGTAACTCCCACACCTGAAGCCCACTCGGAAATGCCAACATAACACTCGGCCATGTCTCACTCGGAGACTCCCTACTCGGAAACGATCATTCCGAGTCATCTTACTCGGAAACGATCATTCCGAGTCATCTTACTCGGAAATGATCATTCCGAGTCATCTTACTCGGAAATGATCACTTCCGAGTCAAAATTCTTTTTTTTTAGAATTCTTTTCACTTGTGGATATCAATCGGAGCCTAAGACAGTCCTGAAGATTAGCACAAATAGAAAGAAGGGATTCCAAGTAACGAAAATTCCCCATTCTTGGTGAAAATTAACTTGATCGAAATAGGTGTTCACAGATGCCCCTTTTTACTTCTTTTCCATGAAAAAAGCATGAAGTTTCTTCTTGCTTTTGAAGTGGAAAGGGAGTAAAGACATGAACACCTTTGTTGAAGTCCTACTGACTCTAATAACCAGGAGTACCAGATGAGGGGGAAAACCTAGGAATTGACACTTGAATCTCTCTTTTTTTTCCTTTTTTTTCTTTTTTTTTTCTTCTCTTTTTTTTAAAACATAAAGGATTACCCTAGTGATCCGGTCTTGATACCGTCCGATCTACAAGACATATTTCAACGTCTTTGTCAATTTGCCAACATGCAACCGGTGTCATCGGTATACATCCAGACTCTAATTCCGTATCAGGTGCTCTCCCTATACTGGTTGTCCAGGATAACACCATAACACCGGATAACGTATACATCACTATGCAGAAAACAAAAGACATTGCTACAGGAACCGATCAATAATTCCCTGCACTACGAGCCAAAATCTACTCACGGGAATGGTTAATTTGTCCCTTAATTCTAGCCTATACTCCCTACGCTCAATATAAAACGGCCACTTGACCCAATCATACTGGTAAGTGCGTAATAAAATAATAATTTATGGTGTTATTGGAGGTTAGTGGTTCCCCACTAACGGATCCTCGAATATCGAGCCAATCAGGTATATGAACTCTCTTCACCAATGAAGGGAGGGATCTTTTTGAATCGATCAACTTACAATTACTTTTTGAAAACATTCCTCACTGGGAATATCATCACTGACTTGAGCGTCGGAGAATCTTTGCAGGTGACACCACCTTTCGCCCATATCAACGTGTAAGGACGGTGTGAAGGACCTCCAGGATACCCAATCCGCTCTCATCATACTGAGACATCGGATACATAAACCGAATACTCGTATAACCGATCTTCAGAGAAGTAATCTTCTACTATTTGTGACTGACCAGACACCGGATCTCTTGACCCCGGTTCAGGACAAATCATTGGCACGCCTGGTGGGACCCGATAAAGTTATTCCCATATCCTGTGGAAGAACAAGTAATCATCAATGGAAGGCGAGGCACATGATTTCGTGGAAAATCAACCTGAAGACAGGACCAACCCCAACATTTTCAGGAAGCTTAACTTCGATTCTCAGGGGGGCAGCGCAAAGAAGATAGTAACAGTGTCTAACCCCAATCCTCGAGATGAGTTGATCAATCAACTCCAGAGAGAACTCGTTGAATTACGAAGAGAGAGAAGGCAGAGTGAGGACAAGGAGTCATCTCGCACAAGAGACACTCCCCATACAACCAATGGAGAAAAATCCACAACTCTTCAATACTCAAATATCCCCACGTTTGAGGGGAGAGAACAGACCCACGATTCTGATGATGGAGCCGCTCGGGGAAGGAAAGAGCTAATTACAGCACCCCCGGTAACTTACAAGCTCAAAGTTCTTTTTTAAGAAGACTTATGAGTATCCATATCCCCAAACATCTTCAAACCACTCAGCCACTCTCCATTGGAAAGTATAATGGCGAAACTGATCCCACTAAGCATCTTGATGCTTACGTATTTGAAGCCATGTACTTAGGGGCTGATGAAGATGTGATGTGTCGAATGTTCCCATGAACATTGTCAGAAGAGGCCCTCGGTTGGTTTAAAGGTTTACCTTCTGGATCCATAGATTCTTGGGCTGAAATGGCAGCTATTTTTGAAACTCACTTTGTCATCTCTAGAGATGTTCCCAGGACATCTCATACTTTAGCCCAAGTTAAGCTGGGTGAAAATGAAACCTTAAAGGATTTCCTGAAGAGGTTTTACAAGGAAGCATCCCTGGTTCCTAACCTCACAGAATCCATTAAGCTGCATATCGTTATCGAGGCGTTACAGCCAGGATCAGCCTTTGCTCTCTCATTAGCAAAGAGACCACCAACAACATTTGAGGATTTCAGGAAAAAGCCTCAAAGTATGTGAGTATAGAGATGCACCTAGAAGCTATGGCTGCAAAGAAAAAGCCACCAACACCACCTTCACAACTGTGGAAGGATAAGGAAAAAATGAGACCGGAACGCATGGAGAGACCATTCAATAACCCCAAGGTTAATAACTCCTCTCCTCGACCTCGAGAAAGACGTGTTAATTCCTTTAGCCATTATGCACCACTGTCAGCCAAGCCTTCTCAGATTTTGAGAGAGGTAGGATGGCCAGCTTTCAGCATCTATGGCATTAGGAGAGCAACCCCTGTGAAGAGACCAGGGAATCCCCGTAAGTACTACGATTTTCATGAACAGACAGGTCACTCCATTGATGAATGCCAAGCTCTAAAAAACACAGTCGAGACGTTAATTAGAGAGGGCAAATTAAAGCAGTACCTGTTCAAAGAAAAATCCTTTGACAGGGCAGATCGTAGTGAGAAAAGAGAAAGAGATCCAGACGATGGGGATGACAATAACCGAAATCCGGTTAGAAAATTCTCTGCGGCGAAGAAATAGAAAGGTGCAATGACTGATGATACAGTACACAGAGATGACATGCCTCAGCAACAGTGTCAAGGCCGGCGTGAAGTCATTGATATGATCGCTGGAGGGTTCGCTGGGGGAGGAGCTTCAATTACAGCTCAAAAGAATCATCATAGAATAATTTTGTCTGTACAAGGAAAAGTTAAAGACAATCGTCCTTACAGAAGAGGGGTTGAAGCTCCAATAATTTCATTCTCTGATGAGGATTTTGGTCCTACCATTCCTGGTGGAGACGATACTGTAGTTATCGTTGTAGTGATAGCCAACAAGGACGTCCAAAGAATCCTTATTGACCAGGGAAGTTCCTGTGATGTTATTTTTTATAATTGCTTTAAAAAGATGGGTTTTAATGACTCAGACTTACAGCCTTACACACAGGAACTAACAGCTCTCAATGGTGCAAAGCAACCAACAAAGGGATACCTTGATACCCTTATCTCCTTTGAAGGTGAGCCAGGAGCCAGAACGGTTAAATCCCGAGTGCTGGTAATCGATGTCGAGTCATCATTCAACGGCATCATAGGACGCCCCACCCTGAATGCTATGGAGGCAGTCGTGTCAACTCCACATCTCCTTATCAAGTTTATCGATAAGGACAATGCTGTTTTATCCATCCGAGGTGACCAATAGATGGCCAAGTACTGTTACAACCTGAGCCTAAATATGAAAAAGTTGGAAGCCTCCAATAAAAAGAGGAAACTCAATGATCGTGGGACAGCTGCTGGTTCTGTGAGCCTTGTCGACCTAGACCCTAGGGTGGATTTACACATTGATCCGTCCAACCCATCAAAGCCCACACCGGATGGAAGTTCCAGGGACATCGTATTGGGAGATTCTCCAGAAAAGGTCACCCATATTAATGACAAGCTAGATACAAAAACAGAAGAACGACTATTGATGCTCCTACAGGAGTTCAAAGACCTCTTTGCATGGACTGTAGCCGATATGCCTGGCATAGATCCTACTTTCTGTTGTCATAAATTGTCCGTCTACCCAGAGACGAGACTGGTTGCCCAAAAGAAGAGAAGATTGGGACAAGAGAAACAGAAAGCAGCTTGCCAACAAACTGAGGAATTGCTGAAGGCCGGATTTATCAGGGAAATCCGTTATTCCTCTTGGCTTTCAAATGTAGTAATGGTCTGGAAAGCCAATGGCAAATAGAGAATGTGTATCGACTATGTGGACCTTAATCGTTGCTGTCCAAAGGATCCTTATCCTCTTCCTAACATAGATCGGATGGTGGATGATTCCTCTAGTTATCAATACCTGAGCTTCATGGATGCGTACTCAGGTTACAACCAGATTCCGATGTGCGAGGAGGATCAGGAGAAAACAGCTTTCATCAATGATCGTGGTGTCTTTTGCTACACCGTTATGCCCTTCAGCCTGAAGAATGCTGGAGCCACATACCAGCGCATGATCAATAAGGTGTTCGAGGGCATGCACACCAAACTTGTTGAGGTGTACATTGATGACATCATAGCCAAGACATCGGTTGGGGGTGATCATATTGAAGACCTACGCCAAGTGTTTATTCGCTTGAGAGAATTTAACATGAGGCTAAACCCATTGAAATGCACTTTCGCTGTCCCAGCTGGGAAGTTTTTGGGTTTCATGTTAACTCAACGCGGTATCGAAGCCAATCCAGGGAAGTGCCAAACGATTCTCAATATGCAGAGTCCAAAGAATCTGAGAGAAGTCCAATCCCTAAATGGCAAAGTAGCAGCCTTGGCACGGTTCATGCCAAAGATGGCTCACAGGTCACTTCCTCTGTATAAAGTGCTAAAAAAGTCCAAGAAATTCGAGTGGGGACAGGAACAAGAACAAGCATTCCAAGAGCTTAAGGAGGTGTTGTCCAAACCTCCTATCCTTACGAAGCCTGACCCCGAGGACACACTCATCCTATACTTGGCTATTTGAGATGAAGCTTTAGGCGTAGCCTTAGTAAAGGAAACTCCTGATGGACAGAGGCCGGTCTACTTCACTAGCAAAACATTACAAGGTGCTGAGATCCGGTATCAGAAAATTGGAAAGGCCACCCTCGCTGTTGTTTGGGCCTCTCGACGGCTACGTCCGTATTTTCATGCACACCCAATCTTAGTAAGAACGGATCTGTCACTCTGCTCTGTGTTAATCAAGCCTGACCTCGCTGGTAGGATGATCAAATGCTCCATTGAACTCTCAGAGTTTGATATATCCTATGAACCTCGAGGCGCTATTAAAGCTCAGGTCCTGGCCGATTTCATTGTGGAAATGACAAGGATAGATCCAGATACACCTTGTGTCCATTGGACCATCTATGTCGATGGTTCATCGAATCAAAAGGGCTCTGGAGCAGGTGTAGTTCTCAAAAGTAACGATGGAGTACACTTGGAGATCTCCCTTCGTTTTAATTTCAAAACTTCCAACTACCAAGCTGAATACGAAGCTTGCTTGGCCGGATTACGAGCTGCGATTGACATCGGAGCCTCTGAGGCGACGCTATGCAGTGATTCACAACTCGTGATTTCACAAATCCTGGGAGACTATCAAGCTCGTGAGCCTCAACTCCAACCGTACTTAAACTGTGTCAAAGAGTTGAAAGAGAAATTCTCAAAAATGGAATTCAAACATGTTCTACGCGAAGAGAATACAAGAGCGGATATACTCTCCAGATTGGCAAGCACCAAAAAGCCAGGCAGCACCACAACGTTGGTCCAGAGTACACTGACATCGCCCAACATTCCTCTTTTCCCTTCTCTAAATGCCATAATGACTAATTCCCTTTATGGTGATACATGGATGGCCCCCTACATCCGTTATTTGGCCAATGGGCAGTTGCTTACTGATAAGAAGGAAAAGAAGAGAATAAGGAGAGAACTGCCATACTTCACTATGATAGATGGTAACCTCTACAGAAGGGCACTCTCAGTACCTTACTTAATCTGTCTGAGAGAGAATGAAGTACATGAAGTAATGGAGGAAGTGCACGAAGGACAATGTGGACACCACACCAGAGGAAGAAGTCTGATGAGAAAAATCCTCAGAGCGGGATATTGGTGGCCCACAATGAAGCAGGACTCCATTGACTTTGTCAAGAAATGCGATGCCTGCCAAAAATTCTCTAATCTTCACCACACACCGGCAGAAGAACTCTTCACATTCGCTATTCCATGGCCGTTCTACCAATGGGGATTGGATATTTTGGGCCCTTTCCCAACTGCTCCCGGGGGCATCAAATATCTCATTGTAAGGGTCGATTATTTCACTAAGTGGATTGAAGCAGAGCCGGTGGTGCATATTACTTCAGCCCGAACTCGTCGTTTTATGTATAAAAATATTATAACATGATTCGGAGTCCCAGCACGGGTTGTCACAGACAATGGCACCCAATTCATGGACAGGAAATTTACAGATTTACTTGAAGGGTTAGGAATAACCCAGATATTTTCCTCCATCGAACATCCCCAAACTAACGGCCAGGCTGAGGTAGCCAACAGGGAGGTGCTGAAAGGACTGAAGAAACGTCTTGGTGAAGCCAAGGGCGGGTGGACAGACCAGTTGTGTCACGTCCTTTGGGCATATCGCACAACGCCTCATTCTTCCACCAATGAATCCCCATATCGCCTGACCTACGGGGTGGAGGCAATGATACCTGTGGAGCTATAAATTGCTTCTACCAGGGTCAAATACTTCTCTGAAGAAGGCAATAACGCTAACTTGGCATCAGAAATGGATGTCATACAAGAACTCAGAGAAGACGCATTCATTAGAGATTAGGCCATCAAATCCAAAGTCGCTCTTCGATATTACAAATGAGTCCAATCAAGGACTTTCAACGTCGGAGATTTGGTTTTAAGGAAAGCAAGTGTGGGAAATAAATTCGCTCATCAAGGCAAACTAGCCCCAAACTGGGAAGGCCCATACAGGGTATCCGAGATTGCTGGAAAAGGCTCTTACCGCCTTGAAAACCTTGATGGTACTCCAATCCGAAACAAGTAGAATACCCAAAACTTGCGCATTTATTATAGCTAGCTGCTGGAGCAACATGCACTCTTTTCTCCTCACTTGAGATTGATCAACGGAGAAATCATTTTATCATAATTCCAGCTATGCTTTTATTGTAATTCTTATTTTTGCTCAATAAGAATCTCATACATCAACTTAACTCTTTCGAGTTTTTCTTATGCTGTGATTTTCAGTCTATCCGGCGTGCACAAACATATTCAGGACGGATGATCTCAACTACCCATTCTGTAGTTGACGATGTAACTCCTCGAATGTGTGCAAATAAAGGAAGACCTGGGTGTAGTAGGATCAGACCTTTATATAAGGCTGTACTGAACCTCATTCAAAGGCCCAGATTGTAGGATTAAACAGAACTTTGGGCACGGTTAGTAAGTTTGGCTGAACACCGTTGAAGGCTTGGATTGTAGGACCAAGCCGAACTCCAAGTACGGTTAGTAGGTATGACCGAACACCGGAGAAGGCTTGGGCGCAGTAAGCTGGTTCTCTTTCAAGATCACACTGAACCCTGAGTAACGGTCGCAGTAGGTTCAGGATTACCCCTGATCTGAACCCCGTGTTGAAGACTCGGATTATAGGATTGAACCGAACTCTGAGTACGACTAGTAGGTTTGGCCGAACATCGGTGAAGAACGGTTAGTAGGATTAAACCGAACGCCAAGAAAGACATGGGTTGCAGGATCAAAACCGAACCCCAGTGAAAGGCTTGGACTGTAGGATCAAACCGAACTCCAAATACAACAAGTAAGTGACACCGAACTCTAAATTTCCCAGAAGCACTTCTCCTGGAAATTCTTCAATCGGAAATACTTTTCCTTAGAATTCCTTACTCGGAAACACTAAATTTATTGCCCGACTCGTGAATTTTTTAAGTCGAAAATATTTCACTTCGGAGTTTCAATTAGCAATTATTCACTCGGAATATCTCCATCCGAAACGTATATATGCAAACTCAGAACCTTTCTCTGACCAAAGTCGTTTCCACTAAAATATCCCACTCGGAAATTTTTCACTCGGTGCAATCTCAATTAGTAGTGTTGCACTCAGAAATACTCCACTCGAGAGAATTTGCACTCAGAAAACTCAAGCCCGAATGAAAACTCGGATTGTAAGGCTAAAACTGAACCCCGAGTATAGTGAACACAATCAAACCGAGTGCGGCTGAAGAATCACTCAGAGCCTTCCACCCAAGAAGGTTCACTAAGAAGAATTTCCACTCGGAGCGCTCACTCAGAGGAGCTTCCAGTCGGAATTCTCAATCAGAAGAACTCCCAGTCGGTGTTCTCACTCGAGAGAACTTCCCCTTGGAAGTATCACTCAGAATTTTTCCAAGACAAAGTATCTATCCTTGACGTGAAATAAGACTCGGATAAACTGTACATGCTTTTACCGAGCAACACGAAGGGTAATGGAATTTTCCAGGTAACATGGTCAGAACCTACCTCACTCAGAACTGATCACCCAATAATACTTGGAGACAGTATCAAACAACTAACGAGTATTCCGAGTGATGAACACTTAGTAAAACGTTCTCACAATCATTTCCCACTCAAGATTAACATTGAAGGTCGTTCTCATGACAACAACATGTTTTCTTGCAACGAAGGTCCCCATTACGGTACTCACAATCGAAAAGCATAATCATTAAAGATTAAGATACACCTTTTACAGGGCTCATATATGCCAAACATGTGATTTAAGTAAACCACTTCGTCACACAACAATATCAAGACAACAAAGATATTTTATCTTTTCTATCAAACTAAAAACCTTTGGTTATTGAAGTACCTTTACATGGGGAAAGAACTTGTTTGCTGCTATCAGATCAGTATCTATACGTCTAAATCCGGATTGGATCATTACACATACAATGGTTCTATTGAAGCACAAACAAATGTATAAAGCAAGTTGTCTCTTTATTGATCAAATTTTGAATTACAAGAGAATTGATTCACTAATCCGGAGTTGATCCCGGAACACAGCAGATTTGAATCAATAAAAACCATAAGACAAGGAAGGTACTATTTATGTTGGCTCGTCTCTCCGCCCTTTCCTTTTCCTTTATCTCCAGCCTCGCCTCCCCATTCACCAGCAGCTTTACCTACATCAGCACTTGTTCCCTCACTTCTAGGCTGCTTGGTGATGGGAGTCAGGAGAGAAGGTCCCATTGACTGACCTTTGGGAAGAGGAGCTAACTTATATATGGTGTTTGGCGGTTCCTCCTGACGATCGTCAACCAAAGCTACGAGTTTCCCTCTATGAAACTCATAGAACGAATCAATACCGTTCAAATTGAGTTCCACTTTGGGATTCCGGTATTGAATCTGACGAACAGTAAGCCCAAAAGATTCCTCGACTGCCTGGACACAGATATCCACAGCCTCTTCCGCTCAGGTATTTGCAGCAGTCAGATCTGCTTTCAGAACTTTGACCTCGTCATTCGAACTCGCCAGCTTTAGTAACAACTCCTTTTCCTTACGGGCCCAGTCTTCAACTCCTTGCAAGTAAACGACCTTGGCTTCTTTCAGTTCCTCTTCCAACTTGGCCGAATGCTCCTTCTCCGTACAGAGGCTAGCGTGGAGGTCGGAATTGATTTTCTTCTGGTCAAGTGCTTGAGCCTCTAGCTCTTTAACAAGATATTTTAGCCTTGAGATTTCTTCGTCTTTCTTGCACCCTTCTTCCTTGGAAGCCTCCAACCGACTTTCCAAGCGAAGAATGGTCGCTCTGTCCTTAGCTGTGGTAACATTCAGGTCGTTAACCTTGCCCGTTAACTGGCCAAGTTTTTCATTCTCTTATGACAGCCTGTGAACCGATCTCAGAAGACCGGACAGTTCAGCCAGTTGCCATTATCCAGCGTCACAAGCTCGAGTTACTTCTCCAGGCTCTAAAGTCTTCAGCTTATACGGAGAATCAGGGATGCATTGAGGAACTGGACCCTCATACACTAGGTATGGGGCAAGATTGGAGTTCCCTGGAGGAGGACAGGAAACCTTGGGCGTAAAGTAAGAACTTATTGGCCTGGCGCCAAGGGTAATCACATTGCTGGGTGCAGCCGCTGTTGTCTCTTCAATCCCCTTTCCTTTAGAAGCCCTAGGATTAGCTGCCCCTTCGGAAGTCTTTGGTTTTTTGGGAGAGGGCTGAGACTCCGTCTTCTTAGAAGAGGCATGTTCGACTTTCGTTCTTTTCTTTCCGGCCTTTGGTTTTTTTAGGGGGGGTGAGACTCCGGTATATCAGATTCGCCCTCCAATAAAGGAATATCGTCACCAGCAGACAAAGTGAGTATGATGGTCTCGACAGTAGCCTTCTTAGAGTTCTGCTTTGGCTGAATATTGTTTTTAGCCGCGATGAATTGCCCTCCAGCTTTGAGGCCCTTCAATTTATCCCTCTCTAGTGACTCAGCTTCAATTTCAACTGCATAATCAGATAGAAAGATCATCAGTAACAAAAGACATCAAGACATAAAAAGAAGGAAAATAAAAAATCACAAAAAATTACGTAAATATTCTTCGCGGGTGGTCTTTGACCCTAGCAAACGCCTGCAAGAGAAAAACTTGTGTGAGGCGGTGTATGATTGAAGAGCAGAAAGAACAGAAACCGATGTTGGGGTTAACTCGCCCTCGTTGGTGTAATAAGCCTGGGACGTCAACAAAAAATGTTCATGAGTCCAGGCCACGGGAAACTCTTGAATCCCATCTTTGTTCAGCCAAAAAATTGGATCTTCGGGCTTCACACAGATCTTTGTAAAGTAAGATTTAAACGAACGCCCATCCACTTTTGCTGAGTCAGTGTATGACTCGAAGTTGATGACTTTGGAGTTAGTTCGGAGGGTTATCAAACTTACTCCTCCTTTCTCTTTGTTGGCACGACGGACCACCTGTTTGAAGTAAAAAAGCTTGGCCACCGTCAGTGTGAAATTGAAGTGCTCCCCAAGCACTTCAAGAGAATGGATCAAACCCCATCCGTTGGGGTGAAGCTGTTGTTGTTCAAGTGGCCTCAATACTCAAGAGGGGGGTGAATTGAGTTTTAAAAACTTTGATTGGAATGCCTTTGAACTTGATTTTTATATCCAAGTTTACAAGAATATGCAAGTGAAATCAAGTTAAAGATAGTATGCAATGCACCACAAGGATAAATATAGCTGAAGCAATTTAACAAACACTTGGTGGGCAGTATTTGAAATATATCAAATTAGACAAGCTCAAGTATGCAATTCACAATCAATCAACACAAATCAACCAATTGCAGTATATGAAAGTAAAAGAGTAAGGGAGAGGAGCTTGCAAACCAATATAACGAGTTCCACCAACACCGGTGTACGTCTCGCCTCTAAGCAACCCACTTAGAGGATTTCCACTATTGAAGTTTAGAGATACAAGCTATGAGCAATTGCAGCTTCCTAGTGTCCCACACTCAAGAACTCAATCCTCATTAGCAAAGGGTAACCCACCCAATCTCTCAAACTCTCAATACCCAAAGGTTGAACCCCAACCTTTGTGACCACTCAATCCTAGAGTGAAAAACCTTTGTGTTTGAAGTGTTTAGAAGGAAATGACTCTCTTAATAGAGTAGATGTACAAGTGAAGGTTCTCTCAAATCTGTAACTCTCAAGAAGAGAGGATATGCAAATGAAATCTCAAAATATACAAGAGTGAGGGCTTACAAAGCACAAGAGTAAGTAAAGAATTGTAGCTTCTTGTTGTGTGTATTTGCCTCTTGATTGGAGAGTAATTTATAGAGCTTTGAAGTTGTCCCAAGGTTCTCCTAGCCGTTGCAAATAGTGGCTCCAGCTTGTCTCTGTGTGTAGTGGGTTTTGGGTGCTTGGTTCCCACTTAAATCTGTCTTTTTAGTGATGTTTCCCACTATGTGAATCGATTCATATGTTTATGAATCGATTCATGACTTGCTGTTTTGGGTATTTTCAATTTTGAACTCGCGTGAATCGATTCATGATTAGTGTGAATCGATTCATGACTTGCTATTTTGTGTTTTTGGGACTTCCAGGCCTATGAATTGATTCATGCTATTCATGAATCGATTCATACGTTGCTGTTTTTTATTTTCCATGATTTTTGATGCTTTCTTGTTTCATTTGCTTCATGGATCCTTTCCTTTATCTTCATGCATTTCTTTCTTGATTCTTTGATCATTTGGAAGCGTGTCCTTCATTGTTTCTTGGTCTTGTCTTTGGATTCCATAATTTTCTTGTGTTCTTTGCACTTGTTTTTGATATTTGTGGAGCTTTTCAAGTTCATGTGCATTTGTCATTATCGAAACCTGTTTTCAACATTCAAATACATTCTCCTCCTTTTTGATGATGACAAATAATGGCATCTCTTGGGGTGTTAGTATCAATGAGTAGATTATATAGTAAATAGTAGAACGCTTGTTATATAATTGTAAATTATGAGACAGATTCTATCTTCCCCTTTGTTCTATCTCCCCTTTTGTTTTTGAGTCGTATGCATAAGCATTCATATTTATGATTTATCAATTATAAACAAGTGTATAAATGTTCCTTTTTCTCTCCCCCTTTGTCATTATCAAAAACAACATAAGCTATGGGAAAATGATGAATAAGCATTGCATAATTTAAGAAGTAACAAACATAAGGTTTAAACAATGAAACCTAAGCAGAACACAGATAATGCCACAGGAGGGTAATAAAGTCATAATCAAGATAACATTCATCAAGTGTCAGAAATAAGCAGAAAATGAGGCTATCTAAGGCTGAGGGAATTTCAGGCTAGAGATTTGAGTAGCCAATTCAGTGTAACGTTCCTCCATGTTGGCTTCAAGCGTATCAAGGCGGGTGTTTATGCGTGCTTCCATTACATCAAAACGACGATCCATGTGTGTAGTAAGTCGTGCAAAGAGGTCATCAGAGGGAGCAGCAGGTGCAGGAGGAGGAGGAGCATCAGCATTTTCTTCATGAGCAGCTGTGTGTGGGCGGCGAAGAATTTCCCATATTCCAAACCTTTCAATGATTCCCATTTTGTGGAGGTGTGTTTGGCCAAGAAGTCCTTTGCTTCCAATAGATTCTTTTACTTCATTTGTGAGATTCACTTTGAAGTGACGAAGGAGTTTGGTCACAAAAATAGCATATGGAAGGCGAGTGAGATTTCTTGCTTCTAACATGTGGTTCCTTATGATGTTTATCCAGTTGATTTCTTTGTCATTTAGGATTGCCCACATAAGGAGAATTTGAGTATCACTCACTCTAGCATTGTTGCTTCCTAAGAGTAGAAGGATCTTTACCATGAAGTAATGGAGTAGGCGATGGTCAACACGAAGTGTGCCAACGGTACTTGTAGTGGAAGCAGGAAGATTGAAGAATGTCCTTGCTTTAAGGGGGTTGTAGTTCCATGTTGGAGAGGGTTCTTTGCCAGAGAATGATGCATTGTTGATAGGAAGTTTGCCAACCTTATTCATTACTTCATCATCAAGAACAATGGTAACACCTTTCACTTTGGCAATATATCGAGCATCTTGTATGCGCAAAGTGGAATAGAAAGCACGGATCAATTCGGGATAGATATAGGTGGACTCAAGTGTGAGAAATCCAAATAGTTGATGGTTGTTGAGAGTGTCAAGTAGAGGAAGTTTGGAGGTTTCAAAGTAGGGAAGATCTAACCAATGTGATGGAATGAGGAGTTTTTCAAAAAAAGTCTCCAAGTAAGTTTCCAATTCCTTTTGGGTGGAAAATAATCTGATAAGATCAGAATGTTGAGGTGTGGAGGACCCTGCAATGTTGGCCCTTTGTTTCTTTCTAGGATGAGACAAAGAAGCCATGAGATAGATGATGAATTTTTGAGAGAGAGAACGGTTTTTAGAGAGAAGGAGGAGAAAAGAAGTTGAGAAATTTGAATGGTTTTGAGAACTGACGCTGGAACTGTCATTTTTATGCATTATTTCACGCATGAATCGATTCATGGATACAAATGAATCGATTCACAACTTGCTGTTTGTGAAAATATTTAGTTCCAGGAGCATGAATCGATTCATACGTTCGTGTGAATCGATTCACAACTTGCTGTCTTGAAAAATTTTGGGTTTCAGGGGCATGAATCGATTCGTACAGGTAAGGTAACATCTAGAGTCATTGAGATCTTATATTTTGAGAATTCCTTTGCCTTCTTTGTCAATCAAACACTTATAAGCATCAACTATTTGATTAAGAATGATTCATGCTTAGCATTTATCAATTACATCATACATATGATCATTATTAACAATTATAAAGCACAGCGTAGATTAAGCATTCAAATACAATTTGAGATATCTAAAATTCCTAATTCTCTTCTAATATGAATAAATTGGTCTTTGGCTAATGGTTTGGTGAAAATATCTGCTAATTGCTTAGATGTATCAACATGCTCAAGTATACAATCACCCTTTAATACATGGTCTCTAATGAAATGATGTCTAATCTCAATATGTTTGGTTCTAGAATGCATTACAGGATTCTTTGAGATATTGATAGCACTAGTATTATCACACTTAAGAGGCACATGGTCCACTACATCTCCAAAGTCTAGAAGTTATTGTCTCATCCAAAGGATTTGAGCACAACAACTACCAGCTGCAACATATTCTGCCTCAGCTGTTGATAGCGCAACACTTACTTGTTTCTTGCTATGCTAAGAAACAAGAGAACTACCAAGCAGGTGACATGTTCCGCTAGTGCTTTTTCTATCAAGTTTACATCCTGCAAAATCTGAATCAGAGTAACCAACTAAAGTGCATTCAGCCCCTTTGGGGTACCATAAACCAACATTTTGAGTCCCAACTAAATATTTCATTATCCTTTTTACTGCAGTGAGATGTGATTCTTTAGGACAAGCCTGGTATCTAGCACACATACACACAGCAAACATGATATCCGGTCTACTAGCGGTTAAGTAAAGTAAGGATCCTATCATACCTCTATATTTTATGAGTTCAACATCCTTACCTTTCTCATCCTTGTCCAAATAGCATGAAGTGCCCATGGGTGTGGCAATATCATTTGCTTTCTCCATGTTGAATTTTCTAAGTAGTTCTTTGCAGTACTTGGATTGAGTAATGAATGTGCCTTCATTGGTTTGCTTGATTTGAAGTCCAAGGAAGAAAGTGAGTTCCCCCATCATGGACATTTCAAATTCTTCCTGCATTAACTTAGCAAACTCCTTGCACATTGACTCATTAGGGGCACCAAATATTATATCATCAACATAAACTTGTACCAATAGTATGTTATTCTTTTTATGCTTTATGAATAAAGTTGTATCAACCTTTCCTCTTTCAAAATGATTTTCCAAAAGAAATTTGCTCAACCTTTCATACCAAGCTCTTGGAGCTTGTTTCAAACCATACAAAGCTTTCTTTAATTTGAAAACATGATTTGGAAATTGATGGTTTTCAAAACCTGAAGGTTGATCAACATATACTTCCTCTTGAATGTATCCATTCAAGAAAGCACTTTTAACATCCATTTGGTACAATTTGAAGTCCCTATAACATGCGAAGGCTAATAGTAGTCTTATTGCTTCTAATCTAGCTACGGGTGCATACGTCTCCTCATAATCAATGCCTTCTTCTTGATAATAGCCTTTAGCTACTAGCCTAGCTTTGTTCCTAGTAATAATACCATTTTCATCCAGTTTATTCCTAAATACCCATTTGGTTCCTATTATTTGGTGATCATTGGGTCTTGGCACAAGCTCCCAAACTTCATTTCTTTCAAATTGATTTAGCTCTTCTTGCATGGCCAACATCCAATGTTCATCAACAATAGCTTCATTTATGCATTTGGGTTTTATTTGCAATACAAAGGCTAAATGATTGCATGTATTTCTAATTGCATTACGAGTACTTACACCTTTTGTCATTTCACCTATGACTTTGTCTAGAGGATGATCTTTCAAAGTGATCCATTGTTGTGGTTCCTCATGTTTTGCTGCATTTGTGTCTTTGATTTCTCCTTCCTTGTCATCTAAGGTCAATTCTTCAAGAGTACCTACAAGATCATCAACATCTTCCTTTCTTGGAGGGTTATGGCTATTTTCATCAAATTTAACATGAATGGATTCTTCTATGGTATTCGTGCGTTTGTTGAATATTCTATAAGATTTACTAGATTGAGAGTACCCTAGGAAGATTGCCTCATCAGATTTTGCATCAAACTTTCCTAGATTATCCTTTCCATTATTGAGCACAAAACATTTACATCCAAAAATATGAAAGTGTGAAATGTTGGGTTTTCTAGGCCTTATTAAACATCTATTCATAACATAACAAGCGGTGTTTACCGTATCGGCCCAAAAATGTTTTGCAATATTGTTTTCATTTAACATGGTTCTTGCAAGCTCCACCAAGGATCTATTTTTCCTTTCAACTACTCCATTTTGTTGTGGAGTTTTAGGAGCTGAAAAGTTATGATTTATACTATGTTTTTCGCAAAACGTTTCAAAAGATTGATTTTCAAATTCTCCCCTATGATCGGTTCTAATGGATGTAATTTTAGAATTTTGCTCATTTTAGATAATCTTTGTAAGTTTCTTGAATGCATGATATGCTTCATTTTTATGAGCAAGAAACAAGGTCCATGTATATCTAGAATAGTCATCTACAATTACTAGACCATAGTAGTTACCACCAAAGCTCTTGATTTTGGATGGTCCAAAAAGATCCATGTGCAAAAGTTGTAAAGGACTTTGTGTGGAAACAATGTTTTTAGATTGAAAGGATACCTTTACTTGTTTCCCCTTTTGACATGCATCACAAAATTTGTTTTCAAATTTGAGCTTTGGTAAACCAATTACTAATTCCTTAGAAACAAGTTTGTTCAAATGGTCTACATGTATATGAGCTATTCTCCTATGCCATAGCCAAGTTTCATCCTTTCTAGTCATGAAGCATTGTACATCATTTGAGGACAAACTATCCATGTCAATCATGTAAATATTATCGATTCTTTGGCCTACAAATTTAATTTCCTTATTAACCTTATGCTCAATTATGCAACAATTTGTTTCAAACAAAACTCTATATCCTTTGTCACATAATTGACTAATGCTAAGTAGATTATGTTTGAGGCCTTTGATAAGTCTTGAAAAGACTTAATTATTTCACCTTTTTATTTAACATTATTTAGTAATTATTGGTTAGTTTGTTAGTATTATTTAATAATTTAATAACAATTCGTATTTTAGTTATGAATTTCAAAAGTACTTTATTTATGTAAGAAAACGATTGAAAATATTAATTAATTAAGGAGTTTTGAAGTGTTTATAAATTCACTAAGCAGCCAGCGTATAAATGCTAGGCAATTAGCTGTTTAATGGTGCAGGAACAGGGCGTACTTGAGAAAAGAAGACAAATCTGAGTGAAAATTACAAAAGCCGAGCGAGATTTGGAAAAATCCGAGTGAGACTTCACAAAGCCGACTGAAAGGAGTCCAAGACCGACTGAGTGAGACTTCAAAGACACCGACTCCGAAAGAAAACAAGGACTCGGAATATTGCATGAAGAACCCGAACGCCAACTGCAGAATACCGATTGAATAATCAACTCGCTCAAGCGAGAGTTAAATTCGCTCAAGCGAAGGTCAAAAATTAGCTCAAGCGAAGCAATCACGCTTGAGCGAGAAAGCCATTCTGTATTACATATTTCCAATTCGCCCAAGTTTCGCCATAACGCTTAAGCGACAAAGCAACACTGCAGTGCAATTCCCGAATTCGCCCAAGCGAGAGTGTAGTCCGCTCAAGCGAGAACCCAGTAGCTGAAGCATAAAGGCAGTAATTTAAACACTGTTCCTTCCCTCCAACAACACACTCGACGTAGTGTAGTTTCCATCTTCCATTGCCTTCGCTTCTACTTGTACCTTAATAATTTAAGTAGTGAGCTGTTATTAGTTGGCACTGAGTTGTACATTAGCTAATGATGAGTTGTAATCTGCTAAGAGCTGAGCTGTGATTAGTTAGTTAAGTTTAGTCGTTAACTTAAGGTTTCGAAGTTATCAGTTTTAGTTAGTTAGTTTTTAGATAGAAGCCTATATATACTCATGAACATACTCTGTAAAAAGAGAAGACGGAAAATCAGAGACAGAGAATACATAGAACACATTCTTTTTCATTCAAAACTTCGAACATCTTACTACTTCATTTTCTCTCTCTAATTCCTCTCCTCCATGACGTTCCACAATCCTTCGATGGAACTGAAGTCAATGGAGTTCTAAATCCCTAAGGTTGGGATTGCGAAGGTGAACAATGGAGTCTTGAAGCTGTGAGCAAGTAGATCGACTTCTAGATCTTGAGGCGAATAAGCTGAGGAGTAGAGCAGAATCGCTGGATTGACAAATCCAGAACTGATGAAGAACTTCGCCAGTGAGGAATCATGGTTGAAGCTTAGGTAACTTCCAGCTTTCTAACTAGTTCAGGCCTAATCAATTTAGGTGAATAGTTAGAGTTCAACCTCCAATTTCACATTAGATTCTTAGGTTAATCGAGCACTTAAGGAATTAAGGTTCATTGCTTAAGGATTAGTGTTTTTCACCTAAGGAATTAGGGAATAACCACAAGCGGATTGTCCTCTAGATTGTGAAGTTCGATTATACTTAATTGCTTGTTTCTTGAGGAAATTGTGAGCTGAAGCAATCCTGACCTGCTTTCTTTTAATCACTTTTCACATTCATCTTAACTCTGTTTCTGAAAATACCAAAAACAACCAGAAAACACCAAAACCATAAAAACTGAATGAACTCCATGTATTTTCTGTTGGTTCAGCTTGTACTAGTCCTAGATTGAGGTACTTACCACAATCCCTGTGGGACGATCAAATATTCTACAATTTTAACGACTGGTGCGCTTGCCATTGCTGGTGTATTTTAAGAGAATCAAGTTTGTATAATACACTCAAAGAGACGTGCCAAGTTTTAAACACGGTAGTTGTAGTTATAAAGGATATCGTTCCCACTAAGGATCATCAGCAATTGAAACTTAAAATATTACGGTGGATTAAAACGATTGTTTTCATGGTTTTAAGTTCAAAATATAAACTGCAATATGTGAACGAATATGCAATGAAATAAAAGGAGTTTATCAAATTGTAACAACTGGGATTAGGATTCACCGATCTTACCTTCCGATGCACAACGTATATTCATGAAAACAGGGTTTGAACTATAATACTTTACGTCACAATCAATGTCATTCGTATCAATTCCTTGACTACGAAATTCATAAAAATAGATTTGATAACGTCAATCCCTTGATCATTTCAAATCCATTCCAGCATTACGACCGATTGTTTAGACGTTCAATGCGTTAAATACCATCCCTGGTTATTTACTCACAATGAGCATTTCATTTAGATCTGTTTTCGAAAGTTATTTTCCAACAACAAACGTAAACTTAATTCAAGAAACTACTGATCAAGTAGATTCAGGCAGTGAACACAAAACGAAATACCAAGAATCATAGAACAAATTTACCCGATTCATGAATATATCATTTATGATCTTCAAGTAAGAAAGGCTACATCCAATCCCAAGGAGAGGTTTAGCCACTCATGGTGGTCATTACAACTTAGAAAAGATGAAGAAAAGATAGAGTACAAAGTGTTTCTAACTATCCAGCTCTACTCCCCCAGCCGCCATGCAGTAAGCTTATATAAAAGAATACTCGCTCAAGCGAGTTTATATTTTGGTCAGGCGAGGAGCATTCTTCAACACGAAGGAAATCCACGTCCTGCTTCATTATGGGCTTGATTCGCTCAAGCGGCTCAGATTCGCTTAAGCGAGTCTTCATATCTGATACTTTATTCCATTTCGCTTGAGCTGTTTCTTCATCCACTTCAGCGAGCCCTTTAAAATTTGGTTCTGGACAAATTTCGCTTGAGCGAAATAATGTCGCTCAAGCGACCTCTACATTGCTGCATTCTGGAAGAAGTTCGCTGGCTTTTCTATTCAAAACGCTTGAGCGAGGCTACTGCTATTCCATTCTGTACCAATCTCGCTCAAGCGGCCTCAGTGTTCGCTCTGGCGAATACTTTATTTTTCAATACTGGCTTGATTTCGCCGGGGCGCATCACTCCTCGCTCAAGCGAGTCTTGACCTGATACTGTTATTTGTTAAATTCATGGCTCGCCCAAGCAAGCTCTTCAATTTTTCCTCAGCGACCATGATTCGCTCAAGCGATATACCCTCCGCTTGAGCGAATATCACTCTGTTTGCTCAACACTTAGTGGATTTTCTTCATTTCTTTTCTTTTCTTCTTTCTTCTTTGAATTTTCCTGAGATTACAACAAAATTAGCCAATCAACCTGTACAATGTTCATATCACTATTTATTTTCTATTTAGCTTACAAAATTGACAAACATTGTACATTATATCCAATTTATGCTTCATTAATCATGTAAAATATAGGTAAATTGGACATCTATCAACTCTCCCCAACCTAGAACTTTGCTTGTCCTCAAGCAAATGGTCAAGAGAAAGTTTGAGTGAAACAAAGATCTTAATTAATCACAGCTGCAAATAAAATGAAGGACAACTTTTCACTATTCACAAATGATAAATCCTCAATCATGCTTCACTTTATCTAACCAAATTCTAAGTTTGAAACTATAATACACAATTGCAAGTAACCACTCTGCTGTAAAAACAAGAAATCCTCTCTGTTTATACCTTCCAGGTGAGTGTTTGCTCTTTTTATCATTGGTCAAGTGTTATTCAATCATTGCATTTCATTTCACTGCATAAGATAACCACTCAAACAAACATGGATCAAGAGGTCTTTAATAGGTTGTAACTTGGCCAGGCTTACAAGAAATTCATTGGTTTTTCTTTGGATGCAAAGACATACTAAGGACACTTAGATTTCTTGGCCTTGGCTTTTTGTTATGTCATTTTTGCTTCATTTAAGCCATTCAACTTTTTCTTTATATTCCTCCTTCATTTTGTTTATTCTTTGACATTGGTAGGAGGATCTTACGTTATTTTCCAAAAATTTTCTCTTTTCTTTTGACAGTCACAGCCAAACTCTTCACATACCCTTCTTGAAAGATTGTTCTTGTCCTTAGCATGCATTAAGGTTGGATTATTTTGTTATACAAGCATGATCTAAGGTTAAGAAAAGAAACTTTCTTGGCTCAGTTAGGGTTAAACACAAAATTTGGATTGATTACTTGAAGGTTAGCTTTTTGGCTCTTGTTTAAACCTATTCTACACAAAGTTTGCCTCTATCCTATCCATGCTTGACTAAGCAATAATCCTCGCCAGAAATTCATGCAATGAAAGATTACACAAAGATCAATGAACTCTCCGTGTTTAAGGTTGCACTATCTCACTGGGTTAATTGTCTTGATTTCTTTATTCTCACAGAAAAGGGTTCAAGCATTGTGAACTAATTCCTAACTCAAGAATTAGAAAGATTCATTCAACATTCATAAGAATTATCAGAGTTTCCAAAACTAGTCATCCTTCCTTTTATGCAAGCCTAAGATTAATTCACATCTTTCTTCACTTTTCCATATCATTTAAACAAAATTTCTGCGCTTAAACATTATAACTAACGTATGTAACAAAATTCATTTAGGCGTAACAGGAAAATCTAACTGTAAATCATGTGAAATTGACATAAAAGGAAAGTACTGAACAATAAGTACTAAATTTAAAGTAACATAATAAAAGGAACATAATTTAAAGTAGCATAAGCTTAAATAAACTTGACAAAATAAAAAGGAACCACAGTAGCATGCTCAGTCATGCGACATCACAATATCAGTGACCACTCGATCCAGTTGCTCTTCAAACTCCCTGTCCTCAGCCTCCTGCTGCTGCTGAGTCTGTGTATCAGTTGGTGCTGTGACAGGTACAACTGCTGGTCCTGCTGATGTGGCTGGTGGTGATGGTGGTGCCTCTGGCTCAGCAGCGTCAGCTGCTGGCCTCTCCTCCTCTGGCAGAATGGGACTGTCCCCAGGCCAAGCAACACGCTCCACGAACTGGTCGGGGTGCATAAAAGGGCCTGAAGGATGGCTCCAATAGCTGGCTCGGTAGTGGTACAGCATGCCTCTGTGAATAGCGGCCTGCTGTCGCTCAATGTGAAGAAGATGAGCAAGGAGGGTAGGATCACAAGTAGGTGGTGGCGGTGGTTGAAGAGGTGGCTGAACTAGAGGTGATGATACCACAGGTGGTGGTGGTGGTGGTGGAGACGTCTGTACCTGTGGTGCGGGTGTAGGTATCCTGCAATTCAAATCTATGAATTTCCGATCAATGGATAGTCTAATCGGCGTGATGGGGTTAACATCGATCCCATGGACTGTACAAAGTCCGGTGATGAATGCAGGGAAACCAAGGCTACCTTTAGGTTTTGTATCAGCTAATGTGGTCTTCGGATTTTGCTGTGCAAACCTAAAGATTTCATCTGAAATTATCTAAGCAAGGTCGACAGACATATTTCGAGAGAGGATGCAGAAGAGAAGCTCACATTTTGGAAGGGCTAAATCAGATACATGGGCATTTGGGATAACATTTGCTAAGAGAAATGCTGTCCACACCCTAGTTAGCATTGTCATATCCTTCCTCAGAAGTCTGGAAGGATGCTGGCTAGCCCCTCTGTACATATGATGCCCTGGTAAACAGAGTTTATCTTCAAGCTCCTGTGTGGGGTAGATATGTCGGTTTTTCTTCAAGGTGCCATAGGTGCACAAATCTCCGTCAGGTAACCGAAGCATATCACCTAAATGTTCGTTGATAGTGTCTCTATCATACGAAATCCAGGTGCCCCAAACCCAAGTTTTTCGTTCTAAAGTGCCCTCTTTGTTCCATGCGTTAGCATATAATTCTTTGACAATCTCTGGGTCGAATTTGAGTCTGGGATTTGCAACTCTTAACCATTTTCTTCTTCTCAATAATTCCAAGAAGTCATCACACTCTCCTTCACGTAAATCAACCTTCCTTTCAGGAATAAAAGTCCAGTGGTCTATGTTTTCATGGCGTTATTTATGCTCCTTACTCCTGAATTTCGGTTGTTGTTGTGAAGAGCTTCCTTCACCTCTCTTCCTTTTTCCTTTTTCTCTCTCACTCTGCCTTGGGGCATCAGCACTCGTTACTTTAGTTCTAGCCATCCTGAAAAATAGAAAGTGCTAATAGAGTTCATAAGGCAGAAAAGTACAATTGCTCACACTATCTAGTTCACAATATTTCACTGAAAAACAGAGCATGATGGAAGGTTTCGACAGTTACAAAAAAAAACGTTGTTCTATTGATGTCATTAATCAAAAACAGAACATGGTTATTTGTTCCTGCCAACACAGAACCTAATCGGGAACATTATATAATTGCATGCATTGTGTTTCAGCAGCCATACCAAAAATAAAAAAAAAACAGAGCATGCTTAAGGCAAATGGTTTCACTACTTTATTCTAGGGCATGATTTACATTTGGATTCCATTATGCAAAACAACATTGCAGAGGTGAAAATCAAACCCTAACTAACATAAAACTGAAATCGTAACCCACATTGAAGCTTTAAACAAAGAAATAAAAACGTAAAGAAGAGAAAGATGAACAGATGCATGAGAAGTGAGAAAACTTACTTGAGGAATATGGGAAAGAAGAGAAAGATGATAACTTGATGAGAACAATGAGGAAGAAACCTCAAGAAACCTTTCGGAATCAAAGATGGGAGTGAGAGGGGTTCGGAAGTTGAGAGGTTTTTTTAAAGAGTGTAGCTGAAGAAGTGAACAGATTGTGCCCTTTTAAAAAGAAACCATAACCTCTTAAATTCGCTCACGCGAGATTAAATAGCTACAGCGAATATTAAGTTCCACTCTCTAATTTCGCTCAAGCGATTATGGTTCGCTGTAGCGAAATCTGAGTTAAAAGGTACCTGATGCTCCCAAAAATCCCCTCGCTTGACTTAAATAACTTTCGCTTAGGCGAATCACTATGTTTAAGACACTGGGTAAAATTCGCTAGGGCGAAATGAATGGCGCTTAAGCGAGTGTGCAATGTTTTCTTTCTGGACAAAATTCGCTTCAGCGATAGGGATTCGCTTGGGCGATTTTGTTCCAGTGTTTAATAAAAGATAACTCGCTTGAGCGTGACTTAATGCGCCTGAGCGAGAATTGCAGAAAATGGGATTTTTTTTTCAAATTAATGAATGTTCTGCAAAATTCGCTTGAGCGGTCTTTAATCCGCTTAAGCGAAGTTTGTCCAGTGGCTATTCCTTTGTCTTGGCCTGAGCGAAAGGTAATATTTTTCAAGCGAAGAAGACATTCGCTCAAGCTAAAAGTGGGTCGCTTAAGCGACTTCTGTCCAGTATCAAAATATAAGTTTTTCGTGTAAGCGACTTTGAGCGAATGTAGGTATTTGGCTTATTCGCTTAAGCGAAATGGTGTGCGCTTGAGCGAATATCCTCATACTTGAAAGTTTATATCCTCCACTTGTATTTTCTTTAAAAACTTATCTCATCATTCGATCCTTTGGTTCCTTTTATTCTTCTCACTCATTATAAAGCATATCATACAAAAAGCATTCACACAATTGCACAACTAAACAAAACAACAACAAATTAAACACACTGGGTTGCCTCCCAGGTAGCGCTTGTTTAACGTCGTTAGCTCGACGCCTGATTGATTTTCATTCTTCAATAAAGTGGATCAGCATATCTAGCTTTTCCACTCCGCCACCCATATATGGTTTGAGTCTTTGTCCATTAACTGTCCAGGTTCTGTCAGAATTAGGATCTTGCAACTCAACAGTACCATATGATTTGACTTCTTTAACAAGGAAAGGTCCAGACCATTTTGATTTCAACTTTCCTGGAAAAAGTTTGAGCTTTGAATTGAATGAAAGAACTGATTGTCCTGGGTAGAAGCTTTTTGCTAAAATCTTTTTATCATGGTAGGCTTTCATTCTGTCTTTATAAATTCTTGATGATTCATAAGCCTCTCGCCTCCATTCTCCCAGTTTTTCCAACTGAATCTTTCTTTCCTTTGTTGATGCTTCAGGATCAAAATTGAGCAACTTTATTGCCCAATAGGCCTTATGTTCCAGTTCCACAGGTAAATGACAGCTCTTTCCGTAGACTAATTGGTAGGGTGAGAACCCTGTTGGAGCTTTAAAAGCTGTTCTGTATGCCCACAAAGCGTCATTCAACTTTAGAGACCAATCTTTTCTGCTTTGGGAAACTGTCTTTTCCAAAATTCTTTTGATTTCCCTGTTAGACACTTCCACTTGGCCATTGGCTTGTGGATGGTAAGGAGAAGTCACCTTATGCTTGACACCATAATGTTCTAAACACTTTTGAAGTTGTGTGTTGCAAAAGTGAGATCCTCCATCACTTATCAGAACTTGGGGAGTGCCAAATCTGCTGAAAATATTTTTCTTCAAAAATTTGATTACAGTTTTGGCATCTGCCTTTGCACAAGCCATTGCTTCGACCCATTTCGAAACATAATCAACAGCTACCAGGATGTATTCATTGGAAAGTGAGGATGGTAATGGTCCAACAAAATCTATGCCCCAACAATCAAAAACCTCTACTTCTAAGATGGCTGTTAGTGGCATTTCATTCCTCCTTGAAATACTTCCACTTTTCTGACATGTATCACAGTTCTGTACAAAAAAATTAGCATCTTTAAATATAGAGGGCCAAAAAAAACCTGATTGTAGGATCTTGGCAGCGGTTCTTTCTCCATTGAAATGTCCTCCATATGCTGAACTATGGCAGTGCCATAGAATACTCCTGGCTTCTTGTTCAGATACACATCTTCTCAAAATATTATCTGATCCAAGCTTGAATAAGTAAGGATCATCCCAAATAAATTGTTGTGCATCCTTCAGAAGTTTCTTCTTCTGCTGCCATGTAAAATCTTCAGGAATCACTCCGGCAGCCTTGAAATTAGCCATGTCAGCAAACCATGGTCTTTCTTGAATCAACAACAGCCTTTCATCTGGGAATTCTTCAGGAACTTCAGGCTGTATCTTTGTAACTTCATCATTAATTAGTCTGGACAAATGATCTGCAATGTGATTTTCACTGCCTTTTTTTGTCAAGAATGGTTAAGTCAAACTCTTGTAGCAGCAAAATCCACCTAATTAATCTTGGCTTGGAATCAAATTTATTCATCAAGTACTTGATTGCTGCATGATCTGTAAAAACTATAACTCGTGCACCAATTAAGTACGATCTGAATTTTTCAAGCCCATACACAACAGCTAGTAATTCTTTTTCAGTTGTGGCATAATTAATTTGAGCTTCATTCAAAACTTTACTAGCATAATGTATTGGATGAAAAATTCTGGATTTTCTTTGTCCTAACACTGCACCTATTGCATAATCACTTGCATCACACATGATTTCAAAATCAAGATTCCAATCGGGTGCAACTATGACAGGTGCAGTAGTTAGTTTTTCCTTCAACATTTGAAAAGCAAGCAGACATGATTTATCAAATTGAAAAGAATTCTCTTTTTGCAGCAGATTACTCAAAGGTTTAGCAATTTTCGAAAAATCTTTTATAAACCTTCGGTAGAATCCTGCATGACCTAGAAAACTCCTGACACCTTTGACATTTATTGGTGGGGGTAATTTTTCAATAACTTCAACTTTTGCCCTGTCCACCTCAATGCCTTTGTTTGAAATGGTGTGACCCAACACTATGCCTTTAGTTACCATAAAGTGACATTTTTCCCAATTGAGCATTAAATTGGTTTCCACACACCTTTTCAACACGGTATCAAGGTTTTCTAAACAAGAATGAAATGATTTACCAAAGACGGAGAAGTCATCCATGAAGACTTCTATGCATTTTTCCACAAGGTCTGAAAAAATTGCCAGCATGCACCGTTGAAAAGTGGCTGTAGCATTACATAGTCCAAAAGGCATCTTCCGATATGCAAAAACACCAAAAGGGCAAGTAAATGCGGTTTTCTCCTGGTCTTCTGGAGCCACTGCTATTTGATTATAGCCTGAGTATCCATCCAGAAAACAATAATAAGCTTGTCCCGCCAACCTTTCCAGCATTTGGTCCATGAATGGCAATGGAAAATGATCTTTCCTTGTTGCTTGGTTGAGCTTTCGGTAGTCTATGCATATTCTCCATCCCGTTACTGTTCTGGTTGGAATTAACTCATTATTTTCATTCCTCACCACCGTCATGCCACCCTTCTTTGGTACCACTTGAACTGGGCTCACCCATGTACTATCTGAAATAGGGTAGATCATTCCTGCTTCAAGCAACTTTAGCACCTCTTTCTTCATGACCTCTTTCATGATTGGATTTAATCGTCTTTGAGGTTGAGCCACTGGTCTGTATTCCTGCTCTATAAAAATATGATGCATACAATACGATGGACTGATGCCTTTCAAATCACTTAATTTCCAACCAATAGCTTGCTCATTCTTTTTTAGAATTTCAATCAGCTTTTCTTCTTCTTCTTTCAACAAAGTGCTGCTGATTATTACTGGTTTATTACCTTGGTCATCTAAAAAGACATATTTCAGATTTGGAGGTAATTCTTTCAATTCTAACTTATGAACCTCAGGACTTTGTTTTTCATCCAGTTTTTCCACTTTGCTTTCCTCGCTTGTCATCACCTTACCGGCTTCAAGACTTTGCAAAACCTCTTGCACTTCATTCATCTCCATATTATTAAAACTCTCAACAGCATTCACTAGAGCCTTTTCAAGAGGGCTTGAATTGTTTATCTTGTGAAGCTGTTTTGAAATTGTCTCCTCTTCCGCATCAATTTTGAAACAACTCTGCTTGTCTGCAGGATATTTCATGGCTTCAAAAACATCAAAATTGACTTCCTCGTCTTGGACTCTTACTTTTAATTTCCCATCATCAACATCTATGATAACTTTTGCAGTCTTCATAAATGGTCGTCCCAAGATCAAAGGTACTTCTGAATCTTCTTCCATGTCCATGATCACAAAATCTACTGGAAACACGAATTTGTCTACTTTCACTAGAACATCTTCTGCAACTCCATAAGGGAACTTCATTGATCTATCAGCTAATTGGAGAGTCATTCTAGTTGGTCGAATTTCCAGATCACCAATTCTCTTCAGCATAGATAATGGCATCAGATTAATGCTTGCTCCTAGGTCGAGTAATGCTTTTCCTACTGCCAGGCTACCAATGGTGACAGGAATTGTAAAGCTTCCCGGATCTTTGGTCTTCTGCGGTAATGCTTTTTGAATTATAGCACTACACCCGGCCTCTAATTCTACTGTCTCCTCAGAGAATCTTCTTTTCTTTGTCAGTAAATCCTTCATAAATTTTGCATAAGTAGGCATCTGCTCCATGGCTTCCATAAATGGCACATTGATCTGTAATCTCTTGAATATGTCCATGAACCTAGCAAACTGCCTCTCTTTATCCCGTTTTAAAGGATTTTTGGGATAAGGCATGCTTTTCAACTGTGGTATACCTTCATCCACCTTCATCTTTCCTTTCTCTACATCACTCTTTTTATCTTTCTCCTTTTCTTTTTCTTTATTTACAGTCTCACTCTTTTCATTCTCATCTTTTTCACTATTTTTTTCTTTTTCTTTTTCTTTCAAAAATCTTTCTTCTTCCTTTTCTTTTTCACCCAACTCTACACCTGTAGTTTTTCCACTTCTGGTCATCACTGCCTGACATTGCTCCTTAGGATTCGCTTCAGTGTTGCCTCTATATTGAGGTCTTTTTTGTTCTGCTATTTGACGGGCAAGCTGTCCAACCTGAGTCTCTAGATTCCTAATGGAAGCTTCTGTGTTCTTCTGATTTGTTAGAGAAGCTTGCATGAACTTTTCCAATGTATCTTCCAATCTAGTTGTCTTTTCCATCAGAGACGGTCCTTGTTGGTGGGCTTGTGGTCTATTGTATGTACTAGCCGCTTGCCTCCAACCTTGGCCTTGATTTGCATTGTTCCTCCATCCCTGAAATGGTTGATTAGTAAAATTGGAATTAAAATTATTTTGTCTACCTTGATTGTTCATGTAATGGACAGCTTCTTCCTGCGACCCACAATGTCCATTTGGATGGTCACCTCCACAAAAATCACATCTTGCATTCATTTGTTGCTGAGGTTGTGTAGATTGAACTGAGTGCAATTGTTGAGGAAGTTTGGCCATCTGTTGAGTTAAGGCTTCGATCTGTTGGGTCAAAATTTTGTTTTGAGCTAAAATAGCATCAGAAGTATTCAGGTCAAGAATTCCTTTCTTTTGTACTTGCTGCCTATCATGCTGTGCTTGATAGTCTGTGGATGACAAAGCTTCTATGATTCTAGTAGCTTGGTCAGCATCTACTGTCATCATTGTTCCACCAGCAGCAGCATCTAAAATCATCTTTGTGTCAGGCCTTAGCCCATTGTAGAAAATGTTCAGCTGTGCTATATCTTCAAATCCATGATTTGGACATTTGCGCAATAAGGACTTGAATTTGTCCCATGCTTCACAAAAAGGTTCTTCCATTCCTTGACGGAAAGTTGAAATGTCAGACTTTGCTTTTATGAATCTTGACGGTGGAAAGAAACGAAACAGGAATTTCTCCTCCACACTAGACCAATTATTTAAGCTTTGGTTTGGATGCGATTGCAACCATTCTTTGGCCTTCCCAGCTAGAGAAAATGGGAACAAGCGGAGATATGCTGATTCAAGATCTCCTTGCTCAAAGTCCATAGTACCTACCAATTCATAAAATATAGCTAAGTGAGTATATGGGTTTCATGTGACATCCCAGTAAATTGGTGAGCACTAATCAAGCTAAGAAATGCTGGTTTCATTTCCAAAGCTCTGGTTTGTGGGATTGCTATGCTTGAAAAATATCTGGGTCCTTGTTGGTTTGCATAGTCTCCCAAGGTACGCCTTGGTGGTTGACGTCCTTCCATATTTTCAAGTTTTGGAATGGTTGTTGGTGTTGAGATTGGAGAAGAAGAAGAAGAAGATTGGTCCTCCTCTTGTTGTGCTTTTGCTTTGGCTTTGATTTTCTTCAAAGTCTTCTCAATTTCAGGATCTATTTCAGCCTGTTCTTTGAATCCCTGACTTCTTAATATCATAACCAAAGCTAGCAAAAGAGAGGTTAACCAAGAAAATGATACAAAACAACACAAAAATGCAATACGTACAGTATTCACACACCGTAATAACTTAATTCAATTACTTCGATCCCCGGCGGACGGTGCCAAAAACTTGCTGGTGTATTTTAAGAGAATCAAGTTTGTATAATACACTCAAAGAGACGTGCCAAGTTTTAAACACGGTAGTTGTAGTTATAAAGGATATCGTTCCCACTAAGGATCATCAGCAATTGAAACTTAAAATATTACGGCAGATTAAAATGATTGTTTTCATGGTTTTGAGTTCAAAATATAAACTGCAATATGTGAACGAATATGCAATGAAATAAAAGGAGTTTATCAAATTGTAACAACTGGGATTAGGATTCACCGATCTTACCTTCCGATGCACAACGTATATTCATGAAAACAGGGTTTGAACTATAATACTTTACGTCACAATCAATGTCATTCGTATCAATTCCTTGACTACGAAATTCATAAAAACAGATTTGATAACGTCAATCCCTTGATCGTTTCAAATCCATTCCAGCATTACGACCGATTGTTTAGACGTTCAATACGTTAAATACCATCCCTGGTTATTTACTCACAATGAGCATTTCATTTAGATCTGTTTTCGAAAGTTATTTTTCAACAACAAACGTAAACTTAATTCAAGAAAGTACTGATCAAGTAGATTCAGGCAGTGAACACAAAACGAAATACCAAGAATCATAGAACAAATTTACCCGATTCATGAATATATCATTTATGATCTTCAAGTAAGAAAGGCTACATCCAATCCCAAGGAGAGGTTTAGCCACTCATGGTGGTCATTACAACTTAGAAAAGATGAAGAAAAGACAGAGTACAAAGTGTTTCTAACTATCCAGCTCTACTCCCCCAGCCGCCATGCAGTAAGCTTATATAAAAGAATACACGCTCAAGCGAGTTTATATTTCGCTCAGGCGAGGAGCATTCTTCAGCACGAAGGAAATCCACGTCCTGCTTCATTATGGGCTTGATTCGCTCAAGCGGTTCAGATTCTCTTAAGCGAGTCTTCATATCTGATACTTCATTCCATTTCGCTTGAGCTGTTTCTTCATCCACTTCAGCGAGCCCTTTAAAATTTGGTTCTGGACAAATTTCGCTTGAGCGAAATAATGTCGCTCAAGCGACCTCTACATTGCTGCATTCTGGAAGAAGTTCGCTGGCTTTTCTATTCAAAACGCTTGAGCGAGGCTACTGCTATTCCATTCTGTACCAATCTCGCTCAAGCGGCCTCAGTGTTCGCTCGGGCGAATACTTCATTTTTCAATACTGGCTTGATTTCGCCTGGGCGCATCACTCCTCGCTCAAGCGAGTCTTGACCTGATACTGTTATTTGTTAAATTCATGGCTCGCCCAAGCGAGCTCTTCAATTTTTTCCTCAGTGACCATGATTCGCTCAAGCGATATACCCTCCGCTTAAGCGAATATCACTCTGTTTGCTCAACACTTAGTGGATTTTCTTCATTTCTTTTCTTTTCTTCTTTCTTCTTTGAATTTTCCTGAGATTGCAACAAAATTAGCCAATCAACCTGTACAATGTTCATATCACTATTTATTTTCTATTTAGCTTACAAAATTGACAAACATTGTATATTATATCCAATTTATGCTTCATTAATCATGCAAAATATAGGTAAATTGGACATCTATCAGCCATAAGTGTAAATCCGAGAGTCATATTTTGTTTTACTAAGATTTTCACCACCAAGTTAATGACTCGGGATTTTAGCATCAGCCTTCAACATACAACACGTCACTTATGGATGTGGAAGAACTCTTACCAATATTTTCGATGCCTAGGATCCTTCCCTTGGTGTTGTCTCCATAGGCGACGCTTCCTTTTCTTTTGGGAGTAAATGATGTGAACTTGCTTATGTCTCCCGTCATATGCTTTGAACACCCACTATCCAAATACCAATGAGTGTTGCTTGCCTTGAAGCATACCTACAAAACAAGATCAGTTTAGAGAACTAGGTACCCATTTTATGTTGGGTCCTTTAAGGTTAGCTTGTGGTAATGTCCCTTTGGGAACCCACACCTTTCTTATAACCTTTGGCCCTAATTTTCTAACATTACAATTCCAAGAGTTATGACCTTTAAAACCGCAATGATTACATTTCATAAAGGGCGAAGATGATTTCATAGGAGGTACAAAGAAGTTTTTGTAATGCTTTTCCTTTTTAGCGGAATTGTACCCTAAACCAGTTTTGTCAAACATGCATCTTTGGTTTCCAAGAAGTATATTCAAATTATCTCTACCATTTGTAAATCTTTCTAAAGTTTTGTCTAGATCTAGGACTTTATTTTCTAGATCAATGCATTTCTTAGCAAAATCACAAGGTTTACTTTTAGAACATGTTTGGGCATTTTTCAGTTCTTCTTTTAAACAATCATTCTCTTTACACTCTTCCATAAGGTGCATCTCTAGAGTGTCACTAGTTTTTCTAGACACCTTAAGTCTATTAGAGACTTTCATAAATTTTTCATATAATTCATTAAAAGCATTAAGTAATTCTCCCTTATCAAGGTCATGAAAATTTACCTCATCATCTTCTTCTTGGTGATTTGCCATGAGGCAAAGGTTTGCCTCTTCATTTTCCGAGTCATCCGAGCTACTTATCTCGTTTTCATCCCACGCGATATAAGCTCTTCTTCTTCCCTTTTTCTCTTTGCCCTTCTTTTTAAGATTTGGGCAATTGGCCTTGAAGTGTCCTTCTTTCCCACATTCAAAACAACTAGGTGAGGAAGATGATTCATTAGGTGTAGATTTCTTACCTTGTGTTTTGAAGTTCCTTTAGAATCGTTTGTTCCTCATGAACTTTCTGAATCTTTTTACAAACAATCCAAATTCTTCTTCTTCATCAAGATCACTGCACGATTCTTCTTCAGTATAGGGGTGGCCTTGAGAGCTAAGCCTTTTTTCTTGGAGGATTTTTCTTCTTCCTCCGCTAGCTTCAAGACTTTTAGTTCTTGCTCTTGCTCTTGTAATTTCCCAAAGAGTGTTGCAAGAGATATCTCATTGATGCTTGGAGATTATTTTATGGCTGTGACAAGTGGTTGTCATTCCCTGCTAAGACTTTTTAAAACTTTATGCACAAGTTCTTTGTTAGTGTAAACTTTGCCAAGAGTAATGAGATGATTAATAATGAGAGTAAATCTCTTCTGCATTTCTACTATGGTTTCCCCCGAGTTTATTCTAAAACTTTCATATTGACTTGTCAAGGTACTAATCTTGGAGTCCTTCACATCGCTAGTACCTTCGTGAGTTACTTGTAGAGTATCCCACATTTCCTTAGCGGATTGACAAGTCATTATTCTAAAAAATTCATCCGGACCAAATGCCATAGTGATGAGATTCTTTGCCTTATAACCATATTGCACTTTCTTTTCTTCATCACTAGTCCATTCATCCATAGGTTTTTCAACATTTTTACTATCAATAGTATGCATTGGTATATAAGGACCATTTTCAATGGCATTCTAAACTCTCAAATCAATAGATTGAATGAAGATTTTCATTCTTTCTTTTTAAAACGCATACCCTTCCCCATTGAAAGCGGGAGGTCTGTTTATAGCACCACCCTCGGGAAAAAAGTTGTGAGAACTTGAGGCCATCTAGTCTCTTGAAGCTGTTAAGCTTAATTTACCAAGAGTCAAGCTCTGATACCACTTGTTCAAGTGGCCTCAATACTCAAGAGGGGGGTGAATTGAGTTTTAAAAACTTTGATTGGAATGCCTTTGAACTTGATTTTTATATCAAGTTTACAAGAATATGCAAGTGAAATCAAGTTAAAGATAGTATGCAATGCACCACAAGGATAAATATAGCTGAAGCAATTTAACAAACACTTGGTGGGCAGTATTTGAAATATATCAAATTATACAAGCTCAAGTATGCAATTCACAATCAATCAACACAAATTAATTAATTGCAGTATATGAAAGTAAAAGAGTAAGGGAGAGGAGCTTGCAAACCAATATAACGAGTTCCACCAACACCGGTGTACGTCTCGCCTAAGAAACCCACTTAGACGATTTCCACTATTGAAGTTTAGAGATACAAGCTATAAGCAATTGCAGCTTCCTAGTGTCCCACACTCAAGAACTCAATCCTCACTAGCAAAGGGTAACCCACCCAATCTCTCAAACTCTCAATACCCAAAGGTTGAACCCTAACCTTTGTGACCACTCAATCCTAGAGTGAAAAACCTTTGTGTTTGAAGTGTTTAGAAGGAAATGACTCTCTTAATAGAGTAGATGTACAAGTGAAGGTTCTCTCAAATCTGTAACTCTCAAGAAGAGAGGATATGCAAATGAAATCTTAAAATATACAAGAGTGAGGGCTTACAAAGCACAAGAGTAAGTAAAGAATTGTAGCTTCTTGTTGTGTGTATTTGCCTCTTGATTGGAGAGCAATTTATAAAGCTTTGAAGCTGTCCCAAGGTTCTCCTAGCCGTTGTAAATAGTGGCTCCGGCTTGTCTCTGCGTGTAGTGGGTTTTGGGTGCTTGGTTCCCACTTAAATCTGTCTTTTTAGTGATATTTCCCACTATGTGAATCGATTCATATGTTTATGAATCGATTCATGACTTGCTGTTTTGGGTATTTTCAATTTTGAACTCGCGTGGAGCGATTCATGATTAGTGTGAATCGATTCATGACTTGCTGTTTTGTGTTTTTAGGACTTCCAGGCCTATGAATTGATTCATGCTATTCATGAATCGATTCATACGTTGCTATTTTTGATTTTCCATGATTTTTGATGCTTTCTTGTTTCATTTGCTTCATGGATCCTTTCCTTTATCTTCATGTATTTCTTTCTTGATTCTTTGATCATTTGGAAGTGTGTCCTTCATTGTTTCTTGGTCTTGTCTTTGGATTCCATAATTTTCTTGTGTTCTTTGCACTTGTTTTTTATATTTGTGGAGCTTTTCAAGTTCATGTGCATTTTTCATTATCGAAACCTGTTTTCAACATTCAAATACAGCTGTGAGGGGGCATAGTCTAAAAACCTCAAGACCCCCATTTGAAACTTGGTGAGAGGAAAGCGTACGCCTAAGTTCAGGAAGAGGAAGTCATACATATATATCGACCTCTCATCCGGTGTATGACATATCCCTTCTGAGGGTAGAGGAGCCAACACCATGAAACGCTCTTTGTACTTTTCCTTTTTGAAGACACTGAAGCGAGGCTCCAACCTTGCTCCGTCCTCCCGAGCATGTATGGACGGTATGGCGCGAAATTCATCCGCCACCCAGCTGTATGGACGTATCTGCTGGAACTTCACCCAGTCAATCTGGTGTGCAACTACATTGCACAGTCCAGAAGCTGTCTTCACAATATATTGTTGAGATGGTGCGCCGCTGGCAGAGGTACTCTCTCCAGTCATCTTCTTTACAGCTAACTTAAACGCCTTTACACTGCGATAAAAACTAACATCATCAGAGAGGTACAAATCAGGCTCCCCTCACTCTCGCTAGAAGAGGATTCTGAGGAGGGTATTATCACCCTTCGCCTCGAGTAGGGCGACGCCTCCCTCTCTGAATGAAGTGGATTTGAGTGGACGATCACATGGATCCTCCCACCACGACTCAGGGAAGTCCGAGACAACACTCTCCCTCCTCTTCCCTTATGGCCAACGTGCCTCGAGCTAGCAAAGCCTCTCCCAGACATTTAGAAGAACTAGAAGAAAAAAATGAGAAGACGAAAGAGAGGTTACCTAAGAATGAAGAGAAGTGGTGAATCAAATCTCACACAAGCAAACAGGAATGTCTTCTCAAAATTTTTGCAGAGTTTCATCAGGGAAGCAAAGACTGAGTGACTTCTGAATCTACTAAGTTCTCCTTTTATAAGGAGTCGAAGGTTATATCGTTTACGACCAAAGACACTTTTAAACAAGACCTTTTTCATAAACACAAGACTGCCGTTTCGAACATTGAGGCACGAAATCAGCGTCAATTCGTCAAAGGGCCTCTCAAATGGGCCTCAGAATTTAAATTTCAGGCCCATGAAATTCCCGAGTGACGGTTATAAAGACGTGCCCATTTAAGGCAATAATGGCTTGCACACGTGATTAAAGGCATTAAATGTCCAATCATGAGAAACGTTGCAATTGTTTCTCGAATACCAAGGGTTGCAAGTTTCAATAACTTCTGGGATTCCCACACAAAAAACTTTTTGTACGGATCCGTCCAAAGAAGATCTACGACAACGGAACTTCATTCCAAGAACGGATATTTACGCAACCACGTAATGACTTTCCATAAATGACAAATATCATCCGGTATCCAAATTCATTACGGACGATGTAGCTTATATGAGCCACTTTACTAGTCCCTCACACAAGCTAGGGGACAAATAAAGTGATGACCCTGTCTCGATACCAGATTTGATAACGAAATTGAAAACTCAGTTCCGTACCCTAACGATCGAAACGTACTTCCCCAGGACGGATGATCTCAATCACTTATTCTGTGATTCGATGATATAACTCCTAGCGTAGTGTACTTCCCCAGGACAGATGATCTCAATCACTCATTCTGTGATTTGATGATGTAACTCCTGGCGTAGTGTACTTCCCCAGGACGGATGATCTTAATCACCCAATCTGTGATTTGATGATACAACTCCTGGCGTGAACAAGTTCCCATCACTGTCCCTATGATGGAAGACACAACCATCATTTTTATGTATCTTTGCAGTTCAATGAGCTCGGAACAATACTCTCACATCGAACAGCAGATTGACTCTGTGAACCTCCCTGTGAGAATAACACCAATTAATGCTAGTCATCCGTCTTGAGACACCGCTCCTGTGAACAACGGATCGACCCATTTTCTCCCCAATAGACTTAAGGATGATGCCCTATGACAGGTATCTATTCCTTAACATATTTATACTTGGGGACAGTATTCATGTATATATTTCTTCGTTCTAAATTTATTTATTGTCTAATTTTTCGAGGCAATTATTTCAATCCGACCTCAATGTTAATCATACGGAAGGGATTATCAATGACTCAAATGATATATACATGAAATTTGAAGACAAATTTCTGAATTGAATTTTATTCATTCATAAAAAGCAAGATTACATATAATTGACCCAAACCGGAGATGATCCCGGTACAAAAATTTACATACAAAAAATAGCAAAACTATAGAGGAGGAACTTGCTCTTCTGTCTCTTTTTGTCCTTCCCCTTCTCCAGGTTCTTGCGTCCCTTCTTTTGGGATTTCTTCCAGAGCTTTCTCTTCAGGTGCCTTAGTACCTCCTTCAGATGAGATGCCCTCTGGTTTAGGAACAGCAGAATCCAGACCCATACTTTGACCCTTGGGAAGAGGGGGCAAACCGTATAAGGACTCCGGAGGATCTTCAAGACGATCTTCAACCACTGCGAATAGCTTCCCTCCATGAAATTCATAAAACGGATTCATTCCATAAAGGTTTAGTTTCGCAGTGGGATTGCGGTAGAACACTTGACGTATAGCCAGGCCGAAGGATTCTTCAGCAACCTGGTTGCATATATCAATGGCTTCCCCCACCTCAGCTCTTGCTACAGCAAATTCTCTATCCGATCCTTGGGACTCCGTGCTTCTAGCCTTCAGTCCCTCGATCTCAAGGAGGAACTTCTTCTCCTTCTGGGACCACTCCTCTGCTTGTTTGAAATAATCCTCCGCAGCAGCTTTGCTTTTGTCTTCAAGATTAGCTTGTTTAGCTTGACTGCTACGGAGTTCTTCTTGTGATTTACCAAGCATCTCCTCCTTCTCCGCCAATTTACCCTCCAAGTCTTTAAGCATAGTTTTGAGCTTGAGATTTTCCTTGTTCATAATATCTCTGAACTCTTTAGACTTGGCAAGGCGGTCTTCCATTAATCTTAGGGTGGCTTTATCCTTCCCCGACGAGAGGTTGAGCTGTTCTACTTTATCACTCAGCTCATCAACCTTATCAACATCATCAGCTAACAAACTGAGTGAATGAAGCATCCCAGTCAGTTCTGCTAACTGCCATTTTCTGGCCTCACACGCCTCCTTGATTTCTTTAGTTTTAAGCATGGGCTGGAGTTTGTATAACGGCTGAGGAAGAATTGCTCGAGTTGTCCCCCGATATGAGAGGAAGGGAGTAAGGAATGAAGCAGTGGGGAAAGAGATCGGACTAGATCCAGAGACCCCAGAAGGAACACCCTTATGGAGTCCAGAAGAAACTTCAGCTGCATCTAAGGTCTCTACAGCTTTACCTTTTGAAGCTCTTGCCCTTTTCGGACTTCTTGAAGGTTTATGTTTCTTCGATGGTCCTCCTGAAGGGTCATTCTTGATCTTCCTCCTCCTCTCTGTGATTTTAGGCTGACTCGTAGTTGCGCCAACACCAGTCGAGCCGCCCTCTACCAGTGGAACCTCCCCTTCTACATCCGAGGTCAGAATGATCAACTCAGAACAATCCTTCACAGAATCCTTGTTAGGCAAGATTTTATTTTCGCCAGATACAGATTTGCCTCCTGCTTTCAAGTTTTTCAACTTGTCCATGTCTGGATATTTTTGCTTTATTTCACCTACATACATAAATAAAACGTGTTAGCAACGAAGAAATGCTTAATATAGTTAACAAAGGAGGAAAAGAAAAATAAAACGAGAATTACGGAGATATTCATCCCGGACTGCACTTGAACTACTCAAAAGACGTCTACACAAAAATGCTTTAAAGCGTGTAGAATATGCTTCAAGGGCGAATAACACCGTCGCCGTTTCAGTAGATAGCTTGGACTGATGAGTGAAGTATGCTGAAGAGTTCAGGAGAAAGTGCTCATGAGTCCAGCTCAGGGAAAATTTATTAAGACCCTCTTCATTCTTCCAGAAGACGGGCTTATTCTTCTTAATTGATATCCGGGTAAAGAAGAACTTAAATGACTTCCCGTCAACTTTAGCCGAATCGGTGTAGGATTCGAAGTTCACGAAGGAACATAGAGTCCGGAGTGTGATTAGGCCTACACCGCCTTGCTTGTTAGCCCTCCGAACTACCTGAGTGTAGTAGAACAGCATCGCTACGGTGGGCGTAAAGTTGAAGTAGTCTCCCAATACTTCTAGAGCACGGACGAGTCCCCAACCGTTCGGATAGAGTTGAGAAGGTGCACAATTTAGGAACCTTAATACACCCATTTGAAACTCGGATAAGGGGAAACGAACTCCGAGGTGATGAAATACAAAATCATGCATATATACCGAATGCTCATCTGGGACAACATGGTATATTCGTTCTGTCGGGAACGGTGCAAATACCTTGAACCATTTTTTCATTTCCTCCTCAACGCAAACTATAAACCTTGGCTGAATCCGAGCTCCGTCCTCATTCGCATGATGGGAGGCTATGTTTTTAAACTCGTCAGTTATCCAGCAGAAAGGCCACTTAGCCTGGAGTTCTTCCCAGTTTTGCCGAGAGGCGATTACACTGTACAGACCTTCTGCTGTTTTCAGAACAGTTTGATCTCCAGAGGTTCCTTCTCCAGACATCGTTTGAGTAGCGTGAACAAAAATCTCTGCTCTGCGATAAAAAGTCACATCGTCAGAAGGGTAACAATCATTACTCATCTCACTTTTCAGAGCGACTACAATCAGAGGATGAATCTGAGAAGGGAAAAGTCACTCTCCACCATGAGTAAGATCCCCTTTCTAAGAGACATAACTCAGCCCTCGGAAGAATCACAAGGATTCTTCCCCCACGATAATTAGGATTACGAGAAGTTAATCTCCTCCTAGTAAGATACGTTCTTTTCAAACAAAAACAGCAGAGCAAAAGAAGACGAAAATAACAGGGGAAAGAAAATGGTTACCTCAGATGATAAGGAAGATGAAGACTGAGAAAAGCTTCACAAAACAAGCGGCAAGCGTCCTTACAAAATTTTTGCAGAGTTTTTCTAAGAAATCAGAAATGGGTGGAACCCAGAATCCACTAAGTGTTTCTTTTATAGGAAACGAAAGGGTTCGGTTACCAACTCTTGAGGTTGTGTCGTTCATGACTAAACACATTGATTCACGAGTCAAATGACACAGTCGTTCTAAATTCTTGGGCGCCAAAACAATATCAATTCGTCAAAGGGCCTCTCTGTTGGGCCTAGAAGTTTTAAAAATTGTAGGCCTATTAAGCCCCAAACAATGGTTACTGAGATTTCTGTCTTAAACGCAATAACTGCTCGTACACATGATTAAAGGCATTTAATGTCTAATCATGCGACGCACTCTATGCTTTACAGACATCTCTCGAATTTCAAGGGTCTTCAGTTTTCAAAAAACTTCTGGTATTCTCCTGCTGCGAATCTTTGTCTGAAACTGTTACAACAACATTATGACAATGGAACGGTCATACCCAGGACAGTTGCTCGTGACATAATAATACTGAACAACACATATGCATAAAAATGTTTCCTGCAAAGCTATACCGGCATCTAGACCTTTCGCAGGTTGAGTAGCTCATATGAACAACTACACAGTCCCTCACACAAGCTAAGGGACATATGATTCGGTCTTGATACCGGTATCCGATCTACAAGACATATTTCAACGTCTTTGTCAATTTGTCAACGTGCAACCGGTGTCATCGGTATACATCTGGACTCTAATTCCGTATCAGGCGCTCTCTCTATACCGGTTGTCCAAGATAACACCATGACACCGGATAACGTATACATCACTATGCAGAAGGCAAAAGGCATTGCTACAGGGACCGATCAATAATTCCTTGCACTACGAGCCAAAATCTACTCACGGGAATGGTCAATTTGTCCCTTAATTCTAGCCTATACTCCCTACGCTCAATATAAAACGGCCACTTGACCCAATCATACTGGTAAGTGCGCAATAAAATAATAATTTATGGTGTTATTGGAGGTTAGTGGTTCCCCACTAACGGATCCTCGAATATCAAGCCAATCAGGTATATGAACTCTCTTCACCAATGAAGGGAGGGATCTTTTTGAATCGATCAACTTACAATTACTCTCTGAAAACATTCCTCACTGGGAATATCATCACTAACTTGAGCGTCAGAGAATCTTTACAGGTGACACCACCTTTCGCCCACATCAACGTGTAAGGACGGTGTGAAGGACCTCCAGGACGCCCAATCCGCTCTCATCATACTGAGACATCGGATACATAAACCGGATACTCGTATAACCCATCTTCAGAGAAGTAAACATCTACTATTTGTGACTGACCAGACACCGGATCTCTTGACCCCGGTTCAAGACAGATCACCTAGTATCTTGAGCAGCCTAGAAATGGGTATCTGAAGCTTTGAAGAAAAATGAATGAATTGAGGTGTGCTTGGAAATTGTCTAGGCAGGGGATTTCTAAATTTATAACTGGAAAGTAAACAGCGTGGGTATTGCCTCTTAGTGAACAACAAAAGTAAAGGTGAGGTTGTTGCCTCTCGGTTGACAGGCAAAGAAAAAGGTGAGGGTGCTACCTCTCGATTGACAGGAAAAGTAAAGGGTGAGGGTGTTGCCTCTTGATTGACTGAAAAAGTAAAAGGTAAGGGTGTTGTCTCTTGGTTGATAGGAAAAGTAAAGGGTAAGGGTGTTGCCTCTCGATTAAGAGATCTGGGGGTTAACAGGACATCCTATCCAAATTAACCGGGATTTAGAGCTTTGGAGTGATACCCTATCTTGAGATGATTGAAAGAATCTTGGGGTACTGCCTCTTGATTAAAAGAAGGAGGTTTGGGGTGATGCCCCAGTTTCTGGAAATACTGAAGAAGTTAGGGGTATTGCCCCTTGAATGAGAGAAGCCTATGGTGATGCCCCAGTTTTGGAAAGGTTGAAGGAATTTTGGGGGTTGCCCTTTTTCTGGGAGAGAAATCTGGGGAGATGCCCCAGTTTGAGCTTTTTGGAAATTCGGGGTATTGCCCCTTGACTGGAAGAGAAATCTGGGAAGATGCCCCAGTTTGAGTTTTTTTTTTGGGAAATTTGGGGTACTGCCCCTTGGCTGGAAGGGAAATCTGGGGAGATGCCCCAGTTTGAGTTTTTTTTTTGGGAAATTTGTGGTACTACCCCTTGGCTGGAAGAGAAATCTAGGGAGATGCCCGAGTTTGAGTTTTTTTTTTGGGAAATCTGGGGTACTGCCCCTTGGCTGGAAGAGAAATCTGGGGAGATGCACCAGTTTGAGTTTTTTTTTTGGGAAATTTGGGGTACTGCCCCTTGGCTGGAAGAGAAATCTGGGGAGATGCCCCAGTTTGAGCTGCCTGGTAATGGTGAAAATCACTAGGGAAGGATAAGTTCTCCTAAACTTGATCAAAGAAATATCCTGGTTAAGGGAGCTATGCCTATTTTGCGGTTTTCCTCGGGAGGGACCCTCAGTATGCGTTCCACTTAGGTACAAACAGTGGGTTCTGCTGGGGGAAAGCTTTGGCGAATACCTGCTTTTGGATGATGGATTCGGTGTCCCATTAACAAGAAAGTGAGTTAGTATAAAAAGACTTACAGGTAAATTTTCCCTGGCGACTGGCTTTTTAACGTAACTCATGGATGAAATAGAAACATCCTCTGATTTTGGGAGTGTATTTAGTGGAGATGGTTATGCTTATACCAAGCAAAGTCTGGCGCTAGGATGTATTTCGTTCCCCATAACTTTACGCTCTATCGTTTTCAATTTTCAAATATTTCTTTTAGCCAAAAACTTGTTTATTCATAAAATTTAGCCATGAACACATGTAGGAAAAGGGAGAATTTTATTTACAAACATCAGGTATGTACAGTGGTGATGAAAATAATATTAAGCATAGAGATGTGATAAGATATAAAGAATTGAAGGCATGTGGAAAGAGGAAGGCTCATATATCCTCTAGTGATCTTCTGAGAGCAATGAGAAACTTGACCCTTTATCATGACTTTGTGTTCATCCTCTGATTTTGCTTTTGAGGGCGTATTTTGACAATGACCCCATTCCGTTTTGACTTACTTTGTTTCCGGCTTGAAGGGTTTATGTTGCAAAGTCGAGTTTGTGATCCAGTCTGAACCGCCTTTTCAGGTTTTCGGCTCATCTTACTGCTCTAACTTTTGCCTAGGTCGCCCTTTCAGGTTTTTAACCTAGCGAGCTTTTTCTTTTTTCTTTTTTTTTACTATGCAAAGTATTTCTTCACTGTATCGGCGTTGACAGGCATTGGCAGGTCGTCTCCATCCATGTTGGTGAGTATGAGAGCTTTTCCGGAAAAGCTTTCTTTATAACATATGGTCCTTCGTAATTAGGTGTCCATTTTCCTTGGACATCTTTCTGAATTGGCAAAATCTTCTTGAGGACCAAATCCCTTTCTTGGAACTGTCGGGGGCGCACTTTCTTTTCATATGCCCGCTTTATACGTTTCTGATACAATTGTCCCCGACAGAGAGCAGTTAACCTCTTCCCGTCAATCAGATTCAGTTGGTCATATTTGGCCTGGACCCATTCAGCTTCTTCCAGTTTGGCTTCCATGATCACCCTAAGGGATGGAATTTCCACTTCAAATGGTAGTACAGCTTCTATTCCGTAGACCAAAGAAAATGAGGTTGCCCCAATTGAGGTTCGCACCGAGGTTCGGTATCCGTGCAGTGCGAAAGGGAGCATTTCATTCCAGTCTTTGTAAGTTACTACCATCTTTTGCATTATCTTCTTGATGTTTTTATTAGCTGCCTCGACTGCTTCATTCATTTTTCGACGGTACGGAGAGGAGTTATGGTGGGAGATTTTAAAGCTCTCGCAAAGCTCCTTCATCATTTTGTTGTTTAAATTCGTACCATTGTCCGTAATGATTTGGTTTGGTAGGCCATACCGGCATATCAGCTCACGCTTGACAAATTTGACCATAATATTTTTCATCACATTGGTGTACGAAGCTGCTTCCACCTACTTGGTGAAATAATCAATGGCCACCAGAAAGAAACAATGACCGTTTGAGGCTTTTGGCTCAATGGGTCCAATTACGTCCATACCCCACATTGAAAAAGGCCATGGTGCTGACAAGACATTTAGGGATGAAGATGGTGCATGAATGTGATCAGCATAAATCTGACATTTATGACACCTTCGTATGTAAGCAAAACAATCTGATTCCATAGTCATCCAATAATATCCAGCTCTCAGGATTTTTCTTGACATAGCATGCCCATTTGTGTGAGTTCTGAAAGATCCTTCGTGGATATCTTTCATGATTTGGTTTGCCTCAACAGTATCAACACACTGGAGGAGAACGGAATCATAATTTCTCTTGTATAGCACGTTACCACTCAATAGGTATCCCATAGCTAGCCTTCTCAAAGTTCGTTTGTCATTATCCGTAATGCCTCCAGGGTATTCTTGGCACTGGAGGTATCTTTTGATGTCATGATACCAAGGCTTGCCATCTGGCTCTTCTTCTATGACCTGGCAATGGGCAGGTTCTTGTCGTTTCTTTACTCCAATGAGAGGCACTTCGTAATCATTGCTGACTTCGAACATAGCTGCTAGGGTGGCTAAAGCATCTGCCATTTAGTTGTCCTCCCGTGGAACATGATGGAAGGTAACTTCATCGAATTCTTTGATCATTTCCTTAATATGAGCATGATAGGGAACTAGTTTACTGTCTCCAATTTCCCACTTATCTTTCAGTTGATGGATAACTAAAGCAGAATCTCCATAAACTTCCAGGATTTTTATTCCCATGTTCAAAGCCGCTTGCATTCCTAGAGAACATGCTTCATATTCAGCAACATTGTTAGTGCAATCAAAACACAACCGAGCGCAAATAGGGATGAATTCCTTATCAGGCGAGATCAGGATAACCCCAATTCCATGTCCCAACGCGTTGGAAGCCCCGTCAAATCTCATAATCCATCTGGTTTCTAGATCATCTTCTCCTTTGAAAAGGGCCAAAATATCCTCATCCAGGAAATCATGCCGTATTGGTTGATAAGCCTCAATGGGTTGGTGTGCCAAGTAATCTACTAGCGCACTCCCTTTGATTGCCTTTTGGGTGACATATGTTATGTCATATTCTGTCAATAACACTTGCCAACGGGCAATCCTTCCAGTTAGAGCAGGTTTTTCAAAAATATACTTAATGGGATCCATCTTAGACACCAGCCAAGTGGTATGATTGAGCATGTATTGCCGTAAGCGCCGGGCAGTCCAGGCCAATACACAGCATGTCTTTTCGAGAGAACAGTATCTCATCTTGCATTTAGTAAATCTTTTGTTCAAATAGTAGATGGCACATTCCTTCCTCCCAGTCTCATCATGTTGACCTAACACGCATCCTATGGATTCATTCAGCACGGTCAAATATAGGATTAGCGGTCTCCCATGGACGGACGGTACCAAAACTGGGGGTTCCAACAAGTACTGCTTTATCTTTTCAAATGCAATTTGGCAATCCTTATTCCATTGCCCAGGCTAGTTCTTGCGAAGTAATTTGAAAATCGGCTCACAGGTTGCCGTCATTTGGGAAATGAATCGGGCGATGTAGTTCAATCTTCCCAGGAACCCCCGGACTTCTTTTTCAGTACGAGGAGGAGGCATTTCTAGAATTTCCTTGACCTTGTCAGGATCAACTTCTATTCCTTTCTCGTTCACGATGAATCCTAACAATTTGCCAGATCTTGCGCCAAAAGTACACTTGGCGGGATTCAATCTAAGCTTGAATTTCCTTAACCTTTCGAAACGTTTTCTCAGATCAGCAATGTGCTCTTCCTCAGATCTAGATTTGGCAATTATGTCATCCACATAGACTTCTATTTCCTTGTGCATCATGTTGTGGAAGAGAGTCACCATTGCCCTTTGATAGGTGGCTCCCGCGTTCTTCAATCCGAAGGACATTACTTTATAACAAAAGGTTCCCCATAGAGTGATGAACGTGGTTTTTTCCATATCCTCTGGTGCCATCTTGATCTGATTATACCACAAAAATCCATCCATAAATGAGAAGATGGAGTGCTGGGTTGTGTTATCAACCAGTACGTCAATTTGAGGTAAAGGAAAATCATCTTTAGGGCTAGCCCGATTCAAATCTCGGTAGTCCACACACATTCTCACTTTCCCACCTTTCTTTGGAACGGAAACTATGTTGGCTACCCATTGCGGATATTTAGCTACGGCTAAGAAACCAGCATCAAATTGCTTCTTGACTTCTTCTTTGATCTTAAGAAACATTTCTGGTTTCATTCGTCACAGCTTTTGCTTGATCGGCGGACATTCTGGCTTTAAACGCAACCTGTGTTCCACAATGTTATTATCCAAACCTGGCATATCTTGATATGACCATGCAAAAATGTCCCGAAATTCCCGGAGCAGTTTAATCAATTCATTCTGCCACTGTTTGCTTAAGAAGGTGCCTATCTTGATTTCTTTATTTCCCCTTCATCTCCCAGGTTAACGGCTTGATATTTTCCTGATGAGGTTGAATTTCCTTATCTTCCTGTTCCATTAATCTTGTCAATTCGGGCGAAGGTTCAAAATCTTCCTCACTTTCCTCATAGGCGTAATCATTCGAATTACCAGAGTCGTGAAACAGAACCGGGTTCTCATTACTCTCAGAGGAATCGCTTTTAGATCTACATTTGGGTTATATTATAATGAATGAAAACAAAAAAAGACAAGCAAGTGAAAGGTTTAAAAGAAAGAGATTGAACAAAGATGAGGTATGAAATTGGACTGTGTTCATTTAATTTAACAAATAAACAAGTTTTTGCCCTTATTATAAAATGGATCCCAAAGCCTTAGGCATAGCAAAGGGACCGACAAGTTTTGAAAACAACAACAATTACTTTGACTGAGGATTGATAGTTGTGGGGAACTCCACGATTTCCCAATTGTCCAGTTCTTGACTGGGTGAACAAGCATGCACCAATTCCACATCATAGCTAGGCTCGTCTCTAATCATGGCCACCTGACCTGGATACATAATCCTGGCGCTTCTGAAGCTTTGATAGACGTCACAGATAGGGATTCTAGCAATGTTGAATTCTTGACCAGTAAGGCGAGCAATCCTTCTCTCCCTTCTTTCTTCTCCTACCTTTTTCTTGTCTGCTGATGTGGGCTTGTGTCCCAGGCCGTATCTATCCTTATTTTTTGGGAGGCATATAGGTTGGGTTCTTCCTTCCAATTCTCGTCCTAGCCCTCTTCCCAGCTTGTATCCTTCTCTTAACATTGTTTTTGCAACCATTAGAGGTACGTTTAGGAAGGATGTCTTTGTAATGCTTGTTGCATTAGCTACCTCTAAAGCCTGAAATAAGGTTTCAAGAGCTTCCTCGGTTGCTTCAATGTATGGAGTGTTGGCAGGTTTACTGATCAACAAGTTCTCTTCTCTAGAGACAATCACCAACTTGTTGTCAATGATGAATTTTAACTTCTGATGTAGAGTGGAAGGGACTACCCCAGCCAAATGGATCCACGGCCGTCCTAGCAAACAACTGTATGTGGGCTTAATATCCATGACTTGAAAAAGGATTTGGAAGGTGCATGGTCTAACCTGTATAGGCAGTTCAATTTCCCCTATAACCTCTCGGCAAATTCCGTCAAAAGCCCGGGCTACCATAGAACTGGGTCTTATATGTGTCCCATCAAAAGGCAACTTGGCCAATATAGATTTCAGCATCATATTTAGGGACGACCCATTGTCAACAAGCACCTTTGCCATGATATGATCTTGGCATTTCACAGAGATATGAAGGGCTTTGTTGTGCCCTCTTCCTTCCACCGGTGTCTCGTCATCTGTAAAGGTTAGAGAATTGTTAGCCACTATGTGTCCCACTATGCCCTCGAATTTATCTACAGGCAAATCATGCTTCACATGTGCTTCACTCAAGACCTTCATCAGTGTGTTCCGGTGTGGTTTGAGACTCATCAGTAAGGACAACAAAGAAATTTTTGTCGGGGTGTGATTCAGTTGGTCCAACACCTGGTAATCACTACGGCGGATGAATCTCAAAAATTCTTGGGCTTCCTCCTCAGTTACAGCCTTCTTTGCTTCACCAGTGGATTCCCCCTTCCCAGGTCTGACTTCTCCAGTAACTTTGTCAAGTTTTGGTTCTGGGGGAGCATATACTCTTCCACTCCGGGTGACACCCCCAATTCCAGCAATGTTCGTGACAGGGGATGATGGCGTAGAATCAACTGCTTCAGAACTGGTAACAACTACATTAGTGCCATACTTCCAAGGCACAGCTCGTGAATCCTTGTAAGGAAACGGGGTGGGCGCGTTCGCCGTGATGACAGTTTTAGCAGGAGTCAGGGCCACTAGTGCATTCTTGTTATAGAATATAACTAGAGGCTTTGGGGCTCGAACTCGGCTTTGCTCTTGTATCATGTTTATCCTACCTTCATGACGCCTGTAAATTTCTATGATATGACTGTCCATAAGTCCTTGAAGGGTTTTTTGGAAGTCCCTTCGCTTTGCAGACTGGAGGTCATTGCACTCTTCATCCCATAATTCTTCTATCAATCCCATCTTAAGCATATGGGAGTGAATCATTTCCAACGGCATTTGGATGTCCTCAACCTTGGAAATACATTCTTCATCTCTTTCTACAGCATTGACACCTGGTCTCCCGTGGTTGGGCAGAGGGTTGGTGGTCACATTTGGGCTTCCCTCTTTGAAGCTTATCCAATCAACTCTGATTAGATCTCTTACTTTAAACTTCAGTGCCAGGCAATTCCCGGTGGAATACCCCGGTGCATCGGCGTGGTAATCGCACCATGCATTCGGGTCATACCCTCTGGGATAAGGTGGCTGAAGTGGTTTTAGAGGGCAGGGTGCTACCAGTGTGTTTTTAATAAGATGGGGGAGAAGCTCAGTATAGGTCATGGGAATTGGATCAAATTGTACTTGAGTGCGGTCATTATTCTGCCTCCTCAGATTTGGATTCGGTGGGTTCATTTGTGGTGATTGGTATGGTTCTTGTGGTGGTACAGGTGGTCGCATAACAGGTGGTCGAAAATATGGTGGGTTTGCATTTGGGAGTGCAGCCACATATGGGTGTGGCGCGTTATGATAAGTTGACGGAAAGGTGACGGGGGTAGGTGGTCTGGGCCGGTTCCTTCTTTGGTTATGAGAGACTAGGTTGGTTTATCCCTCTCTTCTCTTACCTTCTCCAAGTAAAGGTTTTCTTGCTGCTCCAACCCTAGATGGGCCTCGAGTAATTTTCCCAGTTCGTAGGCCATTCTCTATTCTTTCTCCGATAGTGACGATGTCAAAGAAATAGGATGAAATGCTTCCAAATATCTTATCGTAGAAAGGTGACTGGAGCGTATCAATGAATATGGAAATCACCTCCTTTTCTGATAGAGGCAGATCAACCTGTGCCGTTACCTCACGCCACCAGTGGGCGTACTCTTTAAACGTCTCGTTGTCTTTTTTGGTCATGTTTTACAACTGTACTCTATCTGGCGCCATGTCCAGATTATACTTGTACTGTTGCATGAAAGCATCTGCCAGATCCTCCCAACAGCGTATACGAGATCGTTTAAGATAATTGTACCAAGTCAGAGGTGCTCTAGCCAGACTATCCTAGAAATAATGAATGAGCAGAGGGTCATTGGAAGCATGTGAAGCCATCTTCCGGTAATACATGGTAAGATGGTTCTTCAGACAGGTTAGCCCTTGATACTTATCAAATTCAGGCATTTTGAATTTGGGAGGAATAACAACATCGGGGATCAGACAGAGTTGTGCAGCACTGCCTATTCCAAACTGGTCTGTTCCTTCCATCTCTCTTAACCGCCTTTCCAGGAACTCTAACCTTCCCTCCTGGGTAGCAGCAGCAGCACTTGGACCTGTAGCGATATAATGACTAGTACTCCTGATTGGCTGGTCGACATATGGCGGTTTGTATTCAGCACTGAGGTGTGGGGTCTGGTTGTTGCTTGGGCAGCTTATGGTTACGTGGCTTGTGTATGGATCAGAATCGTTTGAGGATCCCAGACGGGTGGGACGTTTGGTTGAGCCATATGAAGGATCGTTTCCTGATAATCAGGCTCTTCTTGAAGTGGTGGGAAATAGCCCTGTGGCAATCCATATTGCGGAAAAGGTATGACATTAGCTTCTGCATCTATGTAGATAGGGTACTGGGTGTCAGCAGGGTTTGATTTCCTAACGTGAACAGTTAGGGGAGGCGCAGCAGGGTTTGAGCTTGGCCCTCCAACAGGACCCTGAGTGTGTCGAGGAGTGGGCGGTCGTTGTCTAGCGTCTTCAACACCTGCTGAAGAATCCCCTTCTGTGACTCTCCTTTCGAGAAGCTTGGCCATCTCAGTCATTTGCTCTTTCAGCTGATTGACTTCAGCTCTCAAGCTCTCATTTTCTTGCTCAATTTCAACCATGAGTTTTGTATTAAGCCTAGTCACGTAAGGATGTCTACCCGTTATGTCTGGGAGGTCAACAGGAAATTGTTAAAAAGAAAGCATTAAATAAAAACAGTAAAAGAAAAAACAAATAGTATGGTATGCGAAGCGATCGCGGAACTCGGCCAGTATCCTCCGACTTTTTTTAGAACGATGTTCAAAAATGATAAGTGGAAATTAACATGAGATAGTTGCGGAGATAAGAGAATCCCTTTTTCTGAATTCTAATAATACATTACTGCTGCCAGTCTATTTTTTATGCAGAAAAAGTAAATTAGCCATTTCTAGCTTGGGCAATCATGGCCCTCATTTTACAAATCCTTTCTCTACAGTAATCAAGGAAGGTCACAATTTCTCTTGGAGTGTTAAGAGGATTAACCATCCCCTCAGCTTGCTTAAGTAGGAGCGGGAAGTCTTCTAGAACTTTATTAGCCAAATATGCCAAGTGGGCGAAGCGGTTTATCCATGAGTGAATAACTTCATCTTGCTGTGTTATTTTAGTTTTCAGAACACGGATAGCCTCACCACATTCTTGTTCAGCATCTATCGCGGGCCATCGCTCGCCATTTATCTCATGCTGGCAAGCTTCTACCACTTCATTAAGCTGATGCTCTAATCGGCTAACTTGCGATTGTAGAAGCTCTTTTTGCACCAGGGCATTTTACTTGTGTTCTTTGGCTTTTGCCAACATGCTCCTTAAGAGTTGCTTGTCAGTCAACATGGCATCCCTTTGCTTGTTCTTCATTCTCAGTTGAGTATTAGCTGTTCGGAGGCACTGACTTTGTTTCCTCAAATAATCCCTCTCGATTTTTCTCTATTTTCCAATCTCCTTGATAGTTTGCTTGCTTTCTAAGTTCTCCCTTTTCTGCAGGGCATATTCTTGTTGAGACATCAGTAAGTCTTTCTCTAGCTTCTTGTTTTTGGCAATTAGCTCTTTTATCTTGGCTCTCATTGCCTCTTCTTCAAGGGTAGGTGGGGTAACATATGTGCTTGTTGGGAGATAGGAGGGACTCTTGAAAGGCAGCTTAACAATGGAAACCCTATTTAGGATCCATTGGTAGTACTCCTTCTTCACAGTGTGGCTTCGAGTTCCTAGTTCTTTCCCTTGTCTATGGACTTTCTTCCATGCATTTGCTATTTTCCAAATGACAGAGGTACAATCTCCTTCTGAGTAGTAAACGATAAAAGAAGTAAGGGATTCTTCATCGGGTGACCCAAGTAAAGGGTAGGCTAGCTGACGTTTGGCTATGACAGGGTTATAATTAATACATCCCTGAGTACCCATGAGAGGAATGTTTGGGTAGTTTCCACAATGGTGAATTATGGTGTCAACCTTCAACCACTGCGGATACCACCTTACTTTATCAGCCGTAAGCCCTAACAGGTGATTGGCCCATTCACGCCCATTCTTTACTACTAACTGGCATAACTTTAGATCAGAGACAGGACATTCAACTTTACTGACTTGGTGGAAGAAATGTGACATAAGCCATACATATAGAGCAGGTAAACAGCAAATGATTCTCTTTCCACCTTGTGTATAGCAGAAGTCCATGGTGCAGTACATATTTGCCAAGATGGCAGTGACAGGATTTTTAGATTTGAACTTGCGGGCAAGGAAAATGCCAATAGCATCGTAGTCCATGTAGTTGTCAATATTAGGGAACAAGATAACACCATAAATGGTGAGAGCCAAGGTATCCATGAAGGCTTCCCAATCTCCTTTCTCAGCTAGTAGGTGCATGTGCTTCTCAAAATATTCCTGATCAAACCCTGGGATCTGATTTCTATTCAGTTGCACACCCCTTAACACTTCCGGGTGAATCCTTAGGACATTAGCGATGGTAACAATATTCGCTTGACGTCCAAGGTGGCGGTAAGGCATTTTTCCTTCTAATGGCATCCCTAGAATTTGTTCAAACTCCTCAACAGACGGAGCCAATTGAAAGTCTCGGAAGGTGAAACAACGGAGAGGTGGGTCATAGAACTGAATCAAAGCGGTAATTGCCTCGACTTGTACGTCCACTTCTAGCAACTTTAGAATCCTCCCATACTTCCTTGAGAAAGTCATTTTCTGATTCATGTCCAATTTCTTCCCTAATGCTTGCAAATTGGTTGTATCGACTTTCCAAGCCTTAACATGTAGTAATTTTTTCAACTCGGGTACATTTTTACCACAACTATCTGATCTCATGTTAATTTCCATATTTTCCCTCAGAGGTACTGGCTAAGCTCTTGATAGCTTCCTGTAAGAACATAAAGAAAAGAAAAATCAGTCATTGGGAACTGACATACTTTGGAAATTGATACTCCCCTAGTAACTTTCTTGAAAACATTTTTATATTTAGGGAAGTTACGATTTGACAAAACTTGCAATAAATCAAGGATCATGTGAGCTATGGATTTTCTGATCATTGTCAATAAAAAATGATTTTTTTATATTTTTTTTATAAAATTTTTTTTGTTTATTTTTCGATGATTTAGAAAATCCGTAACTCAAGATCCTAAGACTTAAGTCAATATAAAAGAAAAGGACCACTTGCCCATTAAAGGATCACTAGTTAAAAGTAGGTCATTTTTTGAAAAAGTAATCCGCTAAACAGGCAAGTGGTCCTCTAATTTGGATCAGAAGGGAAAGTGAGAATGAGAAAAGGTAGAAGTAAAGTTTGCCCCTTTGTGCCTTAAGTAGGGTTTTTCTGAAGGTCTCCTAAGGGTTCTAAGGTTTGTCTATCAATGATATCTCGCATTAGGTGGCTTATTCTAAAACTTCTAAAGGTCACTAGAGCCAAGATCCTATTCATGATGTTGACCACAACAGTAGGAAGTCTACTAGGTGTGGGCACCATGAATAAGTCGAACTCTAACTGAGATTCTCATGGTAACCAGACAGGAAGTACATCCCAAATGGCTCCGCTATCAACCTCCCCTAATCTTAAGTTTTATTTGGGCCCAGGTATAGGGTCCCAATCAAAAGTGCGTGCAAATTGTGAGTGTAGTGTGTGAAAGAGGCATTCAATACCTGTACCTCACTCATCCTGCACATTGAACAAACACAGAGCAACAAAATGAAGTTGTCTAACCTAGGGTTCAATGATCACACAGACACTAACAAAACATAAATGATAGAATACAAACAAAACAGAAACCATATACAAATAATGACAAAAAATAAAATAAAGGAAGAAGTTAAATAATTATTATGCTAATTAAAACATACGCTATCAAATTGACTGGCTTGACTCTCTAAGTCCCTAGCGGAGTCGCCATCTGTCACGACCGGGATCGCGGTGGCACGGCCGACCCTCAAACATGGTTAAACGTGGTTTCGAAATCCTTTCGAAAAGAAAAACAGGGAGTCGCCACCAATATTTTTTAGGATAAAATACCGGGAAAACCTTTCGTTAAAGCATTGGTCATAAAAATGAAATTCCAAATTCGGGAGTCTAATTACAGGTGAGGAAGGTATTAGCACCTCACAACTGTCCGTTAAAAAAATGGTTACCTCAATATAATAGCGCGCATTATAATTAACCCATAAATTATTTTAACTTCTTGATGAAAAGAAAGCATACGAAATGACAAAATATACAAAAATAAACAAAAATAAACACGGAATATTTTACATGAGATTAACAGGACGTCTCGTCCAAATTAAACTCGCTCCACCCTTTTTTAAGAAAAGATATTATATAAAAAAATGAGATCAACAGGACGTCTCGTCCAAATTAATCCCGCTCCTTATTTTTTTAAAAAAGTAATAAAAATTGCAATAATAATAATAATAATAGTTATTACAACTTTTATGCTAGTCCAAATAGAATGTGTGAAGCACTCATTCTTATTAATGTTTATTATGAATCTTGGTGAGGGGTTAACTCAATCAATAGAAATTGATTAATAATTGAAAAGTAAACAGAGTCATCGAACAACAATTAATTTAACAGAAAATAAACAAATACAACTATTAAAAAATGAGCAGAGTGAGACCGATGTGGTGAGAGAGAGAGAGAGCTGGACGGTATGGAGGATTTAGAAGGAACTAGACAGTGTTGGTGAGGATTTGAGGTGCTGGACGGTATGGGTGAGGATTTGAGGTGCTGGACGGTGTGGGATTTAGAAGGAGCTGGGCGGTGTGGGATTTAGAAGGAGCTGGGTGGTGTGGGATTTAGGAGGACCAGTACGGTGTTGTGGATTTAAGAGGACTCAGACGGTGTGGATTTAAGAGGAGTTGGATGGTGTTGTGAAGAACAGGACGCTGGAAGGTGTGGGATTTAGGAGGAGCAGGACGGCGTGGAGTATTTAGGGGCTGGACGGTGTTGTGAGGATTTGAGGGGATGGACGGTGTTGTGGGTTTAAGAGAGGTTAGACGGTGTTATGGGGATTTGAGGGGCTAGACGGTGTTGGTGAGGATTTAAGAGGTGCTGCTCGGTGTGGATTTAAGAGGAGTTGCTCGGTGTTGTTTGAGAGGAGAAGGATGGTGTGGGTTTGAGAGGAGCAAGACGGTGTGGATTTAAGAGGTGCTGGATGGTATTGTGAGGATTTAAGAGGTGCTGGACAGTGTTGGTGAGGATTTAGGAGGAGCTGGATGGTGTAAAGGATTTAGGACAGTGTTTCTCAAAAAGAAAAGCTTCAGAGTTCTCTCCAACCAAGGCTTCAGGATCCCTTTTCTTCTCTTTCATTGGGGTATTTATAGGAATCCCAGGTGTGCACTGATTGCTTGAACAGCCTGGCTACCAATGATTTTATGGGGAACAACAGCTAATGAATAACTTATTATTTTGATTTTTGTTTGTTATCAGCCGCCCCACAAAATTAGCAAATCAACTTGAATGGTGCTTTGAGGAAACAGCCTGGACATTGACAATTAGGGAGAATGGCAGCTAGTGGGACTTCTTTATTATTTTCTTCCTTTATCTTGTTATGGGCCGCCCCCATAATTCAAGGATCTACTTGGATAGTGGAAATTCAAGTCAGCATTGGCGAATAGTGGAGATATGGAAACGGAATTCTTCTTTTGACTCAGATTAATGCCTCAACTGGTATCCACCCACAGTGGGAATCAATCCGAGAGGAATAAATGCTCTCATATAAAAGACCGAGTGAAAGCTTGAATCCACAGGTAGGATCCGACCTCTGACACTTGGTGTTGGATTGAATTCGCAGATTATTGACTCGGAAATGGTTTTCCGAGAAGCCTTAATCGGGACCTCTGTTGCTTCACTCGGTGTTGCTTGGCCTGGATGTATCACTATTTGAAGCACTCAATCAGAGTTGCTTCAATTGGAGGGGCTTTGCTCGGCAGCGCTTCTGTTTGGAGCATTCATTCGGCCCCTCTGCTTGATTCAATCGGCACCTCAAAACTATTTTACTCAGCTATATCCCTGGCTGATAGGTCAGAACCAAACTTAAAATTGATTCAATCGTGAGGTAAGTTTTACTCGGAAGCACATCACTGGAATTGAATCACTCGGAGAAACCTTGGTTGGATACATTGCTCGGGAATAATTCAATCGGACACATTCATCAAGATTGGTCTTTCACCCAGAATTGTTTTAATTGTGCATCAAGCCACTCGGATGTACAATCGGGAATCGTCCTTCTTTTTTTAATCAGAATGGAACTTGAGAAAATCTGACCACTCAGACATATTCACTCGGTAGCCGACCTTACATTTCAATCAGAATGGAACTTAAGAAAATCTGACCACTCGGATATATTCATTCGGGAGCCGAGCTTACACTTCAATCAGAATGGAACTTGAGAAAATCTGACCACTCGGATATATTCACTCGGTAGCCGGCCTCACTTTCCAATCAGAATAGTTTTACTCGTCAACCAATCCCTTGGGTGCATTCACTCGGGAGCCGGCCTTACTTTCCACTCAGAATTTGGAACTCAGCTTCAACAATCCTTCGGGTGCATTCACTCGGGAGCCCGCCTTACTTCCCACTTCAGAATGGTTTTTTTAATCGACAATCAACCCACTCAGATGTGTTCATTTAGGAGTCAGACTCAGAATGGTTTCAATCGTTAATCAAATCATTCAGATGTGTTCATTCAGGAGTAGGGCTCGAAATGGTTTCAATCATTAATCAAATCATTCGGATGATTTCATTCAGGAGTCGGGCTCGAAATGGTTTCAATCGTTAATCAAATCATTCAGATGATTTCATTCAGAGTCAGACTCGGAAAGGTTTCAATCATCAATCAAACCATTCAGTCGTGTTCACTCAGGAGTCAGACTCGGAAAGGTTTCAATCGCCAATCAAACCATTCAGTCGTGTTCACTCAGGAGTCAGACTCGGAAAGGTTTCAATCACCAATCAAATCATTCAATCGTGTTCACTCAGAATGACACTTGAGAATCTGGGAAAGAGGTTCATTACCGGTCAGACCTTTCCTTGCTTGAAAGGATATCTTCTCTGAAACACACCACTCGGAAAGACTTGTTCTTTGCTATAAATGCCATCTTCTCCGAATCACACCACTCGGAGACCTGTTCTTTATTCAACAAGTGTCCATTCAGGGCTTCCTCTGCTCGGACAATAGTCTTCGAGACGGTTTTGTTCACAGTCAATCCCTTTTTCACTCAGAGTGGTTGCAACCGAGGACCTTCCACTCAAATTTATCTCCAATTGAGGGATACTCACTCATAACCAGTCTCATTTCACTTGGAATGTCTTTCCCTCGGAATAACCCACTCGGTAATCATCATTAGGACACATGGAAATTGAAAGAGACTTTACCCGAGATGTTTTTACTCATAGTCAGAGCCTTTTCTTGTTTGGAAATAACTCCCACACCTGAAGCCCACTCAGAAATGCCAACATACCACTCGGCCATGTCCCACTCGGAGACTCCCTACTCGGAAACGATCATTCCGAGTCAGAATTCTTTTTTTTTTAGAATTCTTTTCACTTGTGGATATCAATCGGAGCCTAAGACAGTCCTGAAGATGAGCACAAATATAAAGAAGGGATTCCAAGTAACAAAAATTCCCCATTCTTGGTGAAAATTGACTGGACCGAAATAGGTGTTTACAACACCCTTGGACAAAACCTCTCTTTGTCTCACAACATCAAGTGCAACAATACAACAACAAAGAACAATTCTTATCCTATATGAATAACACAAGTTGTGTGATAATCTCTAATCTTTCTCTTGTAAAAAATACTTAGAGCTTTATTCTATTTCATATCCTAAAGAAAAGGTTTAGTTTTATAAGCTCAGATACCCCTAAGTCTTGTAAAGACCTAGGAACTTTTCTCTTATGTTTTGAAGTTGGTTGAACTTGAAAATGCTTGTTAAATAAAGAATACTTGGGTAATTGGCTTGGGGAGGATAAGTGGATAAAAAATACATAACATCATTGTAAATAAGTATGGACTACACTTAGCTTCTTGATCAGTAATACAAAATCTTATGGTGCTCAAATAGGGACTAGAGGTAGCATTGGTTAAGAGATAAACTAGTAAAAAAGTTAGTTGTTGGTTGTGTATTGTTCTCTTTTCCCTTCTAAGTTATTTTTCTATTTTAATGTTTTGTACTTTGTTTTTTGTGAAAACTCATACATGTGTCTAAATATTTGTTTTATGAAAAGAATTTGTCAAGATTTTACCATTATTCAACCTCTTTCTAGTATGTACATGTGTTACCTTCCCTTATCATGCATGTAGAACATCACATGAGTGGCCGTTAGCAGAGCCAGAATCATTGACAGGATTGGTAGATGAGTATAAGGAAATTAGTCTAGTTATTCTGTTACTGAAAATGAAGGGGATTCCATCAATTTAACTTGATCTGTAGATAATGAAGAAGATGAAGTTGAATCTCAAAATGGTTTAAAAGATGGCATGCCTATGAGGAAGTGGAGCATGATGAATAAATTAACTAATTCAATCAAACTTATATAATTAATTTAGTTGCCAATTTTGTATATTTATTTATATATGTAATATTAATTTATTTTTCTTTTCTTATGTTATACAATTAAGAAGTGTTACATTTTGATTAGATGGACTACTTGTTTTATGGTGTAACACCTTTGATTTTTAATGACAAACCTCTGAGGCCTTGAACTTGTGAGGACAAGTTATACTGTGTGTTTCTATGAGAAATTTAGGCTTCAACCAGTTTTGTATCCTAAATTATGTGTGTGGCAGAGATAAGTTGAGATCCTAGGAGCTAGGGTAACCCAATGGAAAAGTTAATTAGGCTAGAATGATATAATAATTATAAGAATGCCACTAGGAAAAAGATTTTAGTTCGGAACGCGAATCAAGCACCCAATCTTTCCCATTTCGAGCCAGTAATTCATGCCTTGAGTCTAGAACTAAATCTTTGAGACCCTGAGCAATTTTTTAACTTGAATATTTTTATAAAACAAAATATATTGATTAAATTTGTTAAATTAATAACTTGTTCATACTTATTTCTAACAGTTGTTGTCAAAAATGCCTAAAACCTTGATATTTATGCCCTTAGTGGTTTTTCGGATAAATTAAACCAGGACCTTTTAATTCCTCCCAAAGAGACCCACGACCAATATGAGTGAAATTATTATCATTTTATACAAACTTCCATTTAATTTTGCATGCAATGTGATAGGTCTCACGTTATTTGAACGTACACCGCGTCGTTTCGACCCGTGTCGTGTCAAATTTCCCCTCACCATCGTGCCACCTAACCTCTATTTACTCCTTCACCCTTAAAACCATGCCACCTAGCTACAATAGTCACATCACTTCTAATTTCTCCTAAGTTACCAAAACCACTACTTAAACTTTTTGTCATTTTCCTTTCTCTTTTCCTCCCGTCACCGAGCCACCACCTTGCCTCCTCTATCTTTACTTCTCATTCTTTCATCTTCATTTCCACTCCATTCTCTTCCCCATCGTGTCCTCTACCCTCACCCTCTCTAGCTCAGGTGTGTCAGACTTCAAGAGCTAAGCTTCACTATTTTTCCTATAAAGCTGAGACCTCACTACCTCTATATCTTTCTCCTCTAAAGCTTCATCATTCTTGCACCATCATCTTCTTCCTTTCTTCAAGCATGGTATAGCCTTGAGGTCAAGAAGTTCATACAAGTAAGGGTGAAGACCTATAGACCACTCTCCACTATTTTTTTTGTCCAACATGGAGCACCATCATCCTTGCTTCTTCATTTTCTTCTCATTCGCTTAGCATCGACCTCACGCCTCTCTTGTCCATCCATTGCTTATGCCATACATACAAGCCAAAAAGTAAAAGCCTAAGCTTTTTATTTTCCTCTATCATGGTCGTGAGTCTCATTACCATCTCTCTTCATCTCTATTTCCTTTTTTATCTTGTTTTCCTAACATATTCATATGCATGCTTCCATTTTCAGTTTTTGCATGTAGAAATTTTGAGCCAAGAATCATCCTTAACAACCATCTAAGCTGCGACCACCACCACCTAAAAAGCCACCATTTTTTAGCTTTGGTTCCAACAACTCAAGATCAATTTTAGAGCTAAAAGAGACAAGCTAAAACGGCCCCAAGATTGCCTAAGGAGTTCACATGCCAAATCCCTATGGTAAAGGGGGAATCTCCCTGTTCTTGGTTGGAATATTGAACATGTAAGGGTATGGGAACCTCCCTTGGGTCCACCACCAAACTCTTGGTAGAAAAACATATGCATGCAAGACAAGGGCTATGTTTTGGTTTAGAATTGAGAAAGGAAATTTTGTTGAGAAAAACCCTAAGTTTGGCGTAAAAATCTTCAAGAAAAACCTATGTTTCTACCTTGGGTTTGGCATTGGATTGCATGAGATTTTTCTCCACTTTAGATATTTATAATGTGCAAAATATATATGTAATTATGGCTAAAGTTTTGTAGGAACAAGCAAGTGGAAAAAAATCCATGTTAAAATCCATGCATGCAAGGTTTAATGCCTTGAAAATGTGACTTTGGATGTGTGTGTGTGTGTGTGTGTGTGTGTGTATTTATTTGCATGGCAATTCAAAAAATTTGTGTGATGATTTGGTGTGGTTTTGGACATGGAATGCATGCTGAAAAATTGGAATTAAATGCTGAATGAAGATTGTAGAAATTGTATTCTAAGTGTATAGAGAGAAAATTATTATTTTAGCCAATAAGAGTGATTTTTATTAATATGGCAATGTTGGAAAATTTTGAGCTAGGTAGGTGTGGGATTAAAATATTTTTGTTGACATACTTAACAAATAAAAAGGTGTGGTAATGAATCACGGAGTCATACATACAAATTTTAAAGAAATTAGTATTTGAAACTTAGGCTAAAAAGTTAACCTTTGATAATCAAGGTAAAAATTTTATGCATGTTAAATTCTGAGTTTTGAATGCTTAATGTCTTATATGTATATTAGTAGTAATTAGGTAAAAGTGATGTGTGATGTGTCCTTAAGATTATATAGGGAATTTAGTAGAAAAAATGAGTAAATCAAGTGTTAAAATAATGGGTTTAATGAATTAAATATGGGAACTGGTGCACTATGTATTATGAGTTGAACGTTAAACTTGAGTGATTTAAATTGTGTATTGAATGATTTAAAGTAGTATGGTTTATATCTGTGAAGATACCTGTAAGTTTCTGTGAAAATTTACGAAGTGTATTGCCTTGTAAGGGAATCCGCTAGTGTCTTTGATGATAAGTTGAATAAGGGTGGATTGTGGATATTTGCCTTGAATGATATGATTAACTAGAAAAAAATATTAAATTAAAAAAGCAATAAAAATATTAAGGAGAGATAAGTGTTGTTTAGAATGTAACTGTAATGGATACTGACTAAGTGTAATTGTGAATTGTGTCTTGTGGCTTATATTATCAGTTCTGATCCAATTTCAAAATTAATTATACTAATCAATTAGTATTCTAAAATCCTATGTACATGGTTCACATATTTTAAGGATAAATTTTTTCCTTTTATACTTAGTTCCCATTGTAATTTATCTATGAAATTATTATGGTAGATATTAATCATGTTCCAAGACATTCCCAATAATAAGACATAGTGCTTGGTATCAAATTTTTCCAAGGCAATTAAAAATTTCAGCAACAGGATTAAGTTTAGAGTCCCATGGTTAATTTAATAAACTACAAATTATGATCACCTTAATCAAGAAAGTTCACGAATGAATATTTTACATTAAAATATTAATTTTAATAATTCATGAGGTACAACTATTTATTTTTCAAGAATCCAAATCCTTAAATCTCCAAAATGGCCAAGCTAATATTAGAAAACAAATAACTTACTGAATAATTAGTAAACAGGAACAAGCATGATTTAGCGGACATTTTGCCTAGTGGGACACGCGAGCGTGGGAGACACCCAGCAACATACATTATGTGTGAGGCTTCAGGAAAATCGGGGTGCAAAACTCACACATACACATGGATGGCGAGAGGGAGTCATGCGTGGTACGGGCATACAAACACCTGCACAGCATGAAGACGCGTGAGGATTGGGTCATGCAGGCAAGGCACGCGAGTAAGGGAATCAGATAGGCGTGCACACGAGCCAGTGTTCATAAGCTAGGGGAGCGTGTTTACGCGTGAACATGGGTTAGGTGCACATGCATAGGTGCTAGGATGCCAGAGGCAGAGTTGGCGCGCGCACATCAGAGAAAAAGGCACGGGGTATATAAATTAAGGAGATCTATCCCATGCTTCTAATTTAATAGAAAATCCCAATGAAGAATCTAAAATGAAATACGCAGTCAGCTATTGTAAAAGGGGTAATTCCTTGAAGAGGACCAAAAGCAACAAAGTTCATACATAGGCTTCAATCTGGTCTAACATAAACTCTACGTTAATGGGAAAACATAAGTAGAGCACAAGCATACATAATTAAGTTGGGAGAAAATCTATCCTTGTCTAACAAAGACCATCATACTGCATAAACAACACTTATAAAGAGAAACACACCCCGTTTTACACCATTAATTAATAGACATACTGTTGGATGACTGAATTTGAGAAATATCAGAAAAATTTTTAACACAATTTTTAAATAATCCAATGGCTCAGCATATTTATTACCACTTTCTGTCTTTTTTAGCATTTACCACATAACATTATCCATGTTGTATAATTAAAACAACGCCTTAATGAATATAGCACACCTACTCATGTATAACTCATTATTACTAATCTGTCCCATAAAATCTAATAATGCAAAGGTCCTCATTCTACGCATTCTTATGTCATAATCAATTATAGCACCTAACACAAAGTCCTTTCACACCATCCATAAAAGTCAACTGCAAGTTATTAAGCTTTCACTGTACATGGTTCACTTGGCTCAATGCCCAATTCCAATCACACAACTTATACACCTAATATGATAAAAATATACAATAACCTGCCCTTAACACATCCAGCAATGACATTTATACATATACTTACATATGGCTCAATACTAATTCTTTAAATTTACCAAAATACCATACCTATCTATTAAGGGAATACCAATACAGAATTTGTAATGCTAAATCACATGCCAATCCCCTTGGTGTTACTCAAACATTTACTCCCTAAATTCTAACAATGTGTATTCACAACCATTAACACACTTAAATTTTAGATTTTCCTTAATCTTAACCCAAGAAATCTAGGTTATCAAAAAGCTATACCATCATTATCATATGATCATCAAAATGCTCATTACGCTAATGGGAAAAATAGAACTAATTGCACATGTATATACACATAACATCGTCCACTACGGCCTACAATGTGTTATCCACACCCGCATCAAAGAGCATACTCGTCTCCTTGCGTGTTTACTGAAAGACCACAAATTAGAAAGGTGAGTACCATTTGAATAATAAATAAAAACTACAGTTCATCAGTTCGCATATACTTATTATAAATAAAGACATCTATAATTAGGCATTGGAGAAACATGAGAATTTCACTAGTTCATTAACCACACTGATGGTTCAAAGAACAGACTTAGAGGGGGGTTGAATAAGTCTATTCACTTTTTCAAACCAAAAAATGATATTCAAGCGCAACAACATTTTGCACAGTGGACCAGACTTTTGTTTATATAGAGAGTGTGATACTTTGATTTAGCGAGCGTAATTTTACCAGACTTTTACTATCTAAAAATATTAACATAAGTGCGCCAGACTTTTGATACTAAAGAGTAAAAGAGAAAGAGACAATACACAAGCAAATTATACTAGTTCACCTCTAACATGGAGACTACATCTAGTACCTTCAAATCTGAAAGATTTCCACTATGTAAAAATGTTTTACATCAGGTGTTGAGTATTATTGACTCCAACCACTCCTGGTTTAAGCATATCTCATGCTTCAAGAACTCTTGACACCGGCCACTCCTGACCCTGAGTATTCTTGACTCCAGCCACTCTTGGCTTAAGCAAAACCCGTGCTTCAACACACCAAACCCCTCTAGATTCCTACGAGTATTAGCACCCACTCCTGGGACAGACCCAATTATTCTTTCACAAGCCGCTCTTGGCTCAAACCCTGAGTATTCTTTCAAAAGCCTCTCCAAGCCAACAATGTTTCCTACACTAACAGAGTCTGGCAACACACCAAACATATACTACCAGAGGATTGGAAGAATTATTTCAAATAGAGTAACCCCCTTGACTTAGCAGAGCTAAGTGATAAACCACGAAAATGGATTTGTAAAGAAAGAAAGAGATAATTTTCCTATAGGGCTCTGTACATTCGAAAGTGAAAGATGTTTAGAAGCCAGACAGCATGACTTGGGATAGTATGTTATTAAGCACATAAAGGAATATCCTAAGTTACTATGGCATCTAAGTAGGAAGATGATTGCACATTGCGAGCTTTCTTTTTCTTCATGATAATTTTTCTTGGTCTGATGTCTTCTCCTTGAGCATATTGCCATTTCATTCTTTTCCTTAGGTTGTTATATATGGACGTCTGGTGCTCGTCCATTTTTCTTAATGTGTTTTACCTTTCTTTCTTTTCTTCAACAAGCTCTCTCACTTTTTCTAATTTTTATTTCTATGTTCTTTGAATTTTTTGCTCTTGCTCAAGTCTGTTCCAACTCACTTCCTTTCTTTCTTGAAGTGTAATATGATGAAGAAATTGATTCTGTTTATGAATCATCCTGTTGAGCTCAGAAAGAGGCTATCAGCCATATGACCGTTGAGACAGTTGTTACGCAAGGGACAATAGCCTTTCTTGTTGGAGATACACAAAGGGCAAAGACTTTTTGTTATCAGTGAGAGACGTTTTGCATAATCAATGTAAATATGAGAGTTTTCAGGATGTGTGTAGTCGTAGGTGGGGTAGATGTAGCATAAGTTTCACCAAGAAGGAAAGCTTAGATTCAGGGAATCTCTGAATGCGTAAGATAAAGGTGAAACTTAGATTTTTTAGATTAGACTAGAATCCACCCTATTTAGTCAATCTTTCTTTCGAGAATCTTTTCATTAAGCTTTTTGATGGAGATGTCTTGTGATCGTTGATGCTTCATGTATCAGACCGCTTCTAAAATGATTCAGAATAAGGAGACAGGGTCGGATGCTTTCATATATTCTAAAGCTTGAATGATGTTTTCAGGTCTGGGTCTGGTAAGTTATTTTGATGCAAAGCTGTTCCTTTTTAAGCGAATTCCCAGACTCTTTTGTCTTAGAATGTAGAATTCATGTTGCGATTAAGTCTTTCAGACTTTTGATGCATAGGCTCCCCCTTTCTCTTGTAGCTTAAGCCTTATGTTTCTTGAAACACTTAAACACTCACATCAAACAATAACATGTGACTTTATTCAAGTTAGCAAACATAATGTTAGTTATTAACAAATCTCATGAGATCTGGTATATATAAAAATGGTTTCATCTTCTACCAGACTTTTCTTCAACAATCTCTCCCTATTTATTGATAGCAAACATTAACTCTTTCAACTTGAATGAAGTTTTGTGAAATAGAATATTGACTCTCCCTAAGCTAGATAGAGTAATAATAATAACAGTATAAGGATTGCTAAGAAAATACATTAAGTCATATAAGGAAAACATTTCTAGGATATTTTATTTTAGAACAATTTGCTTATTTGCTCCTAATTTTCTACCTCTTTTGTATCAACAAATATGGGTTTAAGAGATGAAAATTTTGAGCCAAAGAGTTTGGTCGGATAGATCATGACTGATTCAAACCGTTGGAACTAGAACCTGCTTCACCAATCATCCACAATATGTGATTCCACATGCGAAGAGCATCTTCTTTAGTGTTATGATCAAATTAAAGAAGTCTGGTTACTTCTTCATCAGAAAGTCTGTGAGGTCTGGGGTCATTCCATGCTGGTATGTATGGTTGAACCAAGTCTGAGACAGGTTCTTTTCCTTTTCTAGAAGTGTGAGGCTTAGGAATAGAGTGAAGTCTGTCTGGAACAATAAGAATCCTTATTGATGGAAGAATAAATACGGATTTTGGTCTTCCGCTTGTAATTTAAGTCAGAGTCCTTCCTTGTTGTATGTCCATCAAGATGGCTTTTTGTTCCTTTTTAAGCTTATAGTACATAGCAGCATCAGGAGCAAAACACAGATTATCATCATGAAGTATGTCTTGTGCAGGCAAGGGAGGCACAAATATGAGAGAGAAAGATACAGATGGTAGGGAAATTCCTGTCGACTGAAATCTAGATTCTAGGCGAGCAATGGGCATAGAGTTAAAGATAGATGAATGAGCCTGTAATGCTAAATTTTGAGCAGGAGCATCAAACGGAGTTTCCTAGTCAGGAAGAGATTTGACAATACGAGGTGGAGAAGATGACATAGTCTCTGATTCAGTGGTTGTTGAGTCTAAAAAGTCGAAGATCAGAGGATTTGCTGCGGATGATCCTTCTTTGTTGATTTTTGTTGGAGAGATATGCTTTGTCATACCCCTTATGATTCTTCCAGAACTTCTGATTGGATTAAAAAGATTTGATGATTTCAAAGTAGGCATTGATTGGCCAGACTTTGACTTGGAGGGAGAGTCGGACCTTGCAGTTTTCAGGGAAGCACCAAAAAATACTTTAGCCTTTTTCTTAGGTGGTTCAGACTCTTTTGGTTGAGTCTGTGGATGATTTTTCAAGCAAGTCATCAGATGACTCTGTATCATCAGTCAGGGGGTCTTCAGCAATGTTCCGTTAAGGGGCTTCATCAGTGACAATTATGTCAGAGAAAATGGGGTCCTTGGTGACCAGATTTCCACACACTTTCAAGTCTCTCGCATGTTGAACTTTAAAGTCATTAAGTTCAAAGATACTACACAAAACACTTAGATAGGGAATCTTCTATTGTTTCTTGGAGACGAACTTGATTAGGTAGTTCATGATTACATCAGGAAAACTTACCTTCTCTCTTTTCATCATCAAAACCTTACAAAACTTGTCCAGTTTAGTTATCACATCCCTTGCACTTTTTCTCGGTGAGAAAATTTGTCTCATCAGAGTATGGAGAAATTTGGCCTTTAGAAGCAAGTCTTTGACCAGAAGGGTTGGTGGAGATTCTATCCCGTATAGACACCTCTTTGTTTCTTCTTCGGAGATAATAGAGATGATGTATTCATCAAAGAAAAACTGACCTTCATTGGGACATTCACATGCATAAACAATATTCTCAGTGGTGATTGTGACTCTCCGACCTTGAAGAATTCCAGAGATGGTGAAATCTTCTTTGTTAGCGATAACGGTAGACCAAAAACTTATCAGAATGGATGATGAGTATGAATAAATTTTTAAGCAAAATGGCAGCCAACCAATACCTTCTAATTCAGTCATGATATCCCTACCATTATTTTTGTATTCAACAAGAGAAAAGGATATAGACTCTACAATGTCATTTTTAGTGAAAGCGGCTATTGAGAGGATTTAGATAAAAGTTTTTGAGTAAAGGTAGGGACTTTGGTGATCAGACCACTACACATCTTCAGATCAGGAGAACGTTAAACCGTTATCCTATAGCATTCAATGATTTTGGAAAGAACACCCACATAGGGAATCTTCTTCTGACTTTTGTAAATTGAAGATATTAGATAGTGCATGATTACATCTGGCAGACTAGCTTTCAATTGCTTCATCATCTTCACTATACAAAATTTGTTCAACTTCGTTACCACATCTTGGGCACTCTTTCTGGGACAAAAGGCTTGCCTCATTAAGGTATGAAGGAACTTTGCCTCAGGGATCAGACCCTTGACCACAAGGGTTGGAGGTGACTCAGACCTATACAGGCAGAGATTAGCTTCTTCTTTAGAAATGAAGAAGCCAATATGATCTTCAGAGAACAGGTTTCCTTCTTCAGGACAACCATATGCAACTACGATATAGGTAGTGGTTAAAGTAAATTGTCTTCCTTCAACAATGCTAGTTACTGTAAAGTCTTCCTTGTTGGTAGAGATAGAGGTCCAGAACTATATTACCATAGAGGATGAGTAACTGTAAATAGTAGAGCAGAAGTAGAGCCATCCAAAGCCTTCCAGTTCAAAAACAACATCTCTTCCTTCATTTGCTGAGATGAATTGGAGAGAAATATGCATATTGAATGATATCATTTATTGAGAAAGTGGTCATTGAAAAGTTTTTGAGAAAAAAATTTCAGGTGGATTTTTAAGAAAAAAAGGGTTTAGGGTTTAGAGATTTAAAGAGAGGTTTATCGAGTGGGAAGTATATGGAAATAATGAAAGGTTTAAATAGAAAGAAAGATATAGAAGCCATAGAGTCTTTCGAAATTATTTAAAAACTCACAATAAATGGAAAGGTACATATGATTTTGAAAATTTTGAAAACATGTCATTCCTAAAAATTAGGAACAGTTTTCTAGAGATTTGAAATAAATACTCAAGATATATATTAATAAATTTATGCAAAGAAATGGTTAGTTATATCAAATATTTAAAATAACACTTTTTTAAAGAGACCAGACCAATTTTGACAGTCTTTTATTTAATAAGATATTCTTCATATGAGAATTTTAAAGAGCCAATGAATATAATAATTTTGAGATAAGGAGAGAGATAATGAAACCTATTTTTTTTACTTTCCTTTATCAGTCCATCAGATGTCTTCTAAGTCTTGATCTTCATTCACCAGCCTTTGTGATCATCCAATGTGTAGAAGCTAGTTGAAGCTTCTGTTTGACAACTCCTTCCACCTTCGTGCTTTAATCAGGTCCTGAGTGCTTGACTCTACGCTTCCTTTCTTATGATGTTCGTGAGCTCTTGATCTTCTTCTTTAGACTTCTGAATTCTTCAAACTTTTGAGCAGCTTCTTCTTCTTTTTGAGCCTTCATCAGAGTAGATTTCTTTATGGATCTTCTTCCTCTACACTCGTTAGATTGTTCAACCTTAGAGGCCATGCTCTGATACCAATTGATGGTTTGAAGAACAAATTTAGAGGGGGCTTGAATAAGTCTGTTTACTTTTTCAAACCAAAAAGTGATATTCAAAGGCAACAGTATTTTGCACAGCACACCAGACTTTTGCTTATACGGAGAGCGTGATACTTTGATTTAGCGAGCGTAATTTTACCAGATTTTACTATCATAAAATATAAACGTAAGTGCGCCAGACTTTTGATACTAAATAGTAAAAGAGAAAGAGACAATACCCAAGCAAATTATACTAGTTCACCTCCAACATGGAGACTACATCCAGTACCTTTAAATCTGAAGGATTTCGACTATGTAAAAATATTTTACATCAGGTGTTGAGTATTATTGACTCCAGCCACTCCTAGCTTAAGCACAGCTCGTGCTTCAAGTATTCTTGACACTGGCCACTCCTGGCCCTGAGTATTCTTGACTCCAGCCACTCTTGGCTTAAGCACAATCTGTGCTTCAACACACCAGACCCTTCTGGATTCCTAAGTATTATTTTACAGCACCCACTCCTAGGGCAGAACCAAGTATTCTTTCACAAGCCACTCCTGGCTCAAACCCTGAGTATTCTTTCAAAAGCCTCTCCAGGCCAACAGTGTTTCCCATACTAACAAAGTCTGGCAACACACTAGACCTGTACTACCAGAAGATTGGAAGAATTATTTCAAATAGAGTAAGCTTCTTGACTTAGCAGAGCTAAGTGATAAACCAAGAAAATGGGTCTGTAAAGAAATAAAAAGATTATTTTCCCATAAGGCTCAGTACATTCAAAAAGTGACAGATGATTGAAAAATGTACTGAGACAGAAAGCATGACTTGGGATAGTATGTTATTAAGCACACAAAGGCATATCCTAAGTTACTATGGCATCTGAGTAGGAAGATGATTGCACATAGTGAGCTTTCTTTTTCTTCATGATAATTTTTCTTGGTCTAATGTCTTCTCCTTGAGCATATTGCCATTTCATTCTTTCCTTAGGCTGTTATATATGGACGTCTGGTACTCGTCTATTTTTCTCAGTGTATTTTTCCTTTCTTTCTTTTCTTTAACAAGCTCTCTCCCTTTTTCTAATTTTCATATTCGTGTTCTATAAATTTTTTGCTCTTGCTCAAGTCTGTTCCTGCTCACTTTCTTTATTTCTTGGAATGTAGTATGATGAAGAAATTGATTCTGTTTATAGAGAATCATCCTATTGATCTCAAAGAGAGGCTATCAGCCTTAAGACCATTGAGAGAGTTGTTGCATAGGAGACAAAAGCCTTTCTTGTTAGAGATACACAAAGGGCAAAGACTTCTTGTTGTCAGAGAGAGACGTTTTGCACAATCAATGTAAATATGAGAGTTTTTAGGATGTGTCCAATCATAGGTAGAGTATATGTAGCATAAGTTTCACCAAGAAGGAAAGCATAGATTCAGGGAATCTTTGAATGCGTAAGATAAAGGTGAAACTTAGATGCTTTTAGACTAGACTAGAATCCACCTTGTTTAGTCAATCTTTCTTTCGAGAATCTTTTCATAAAGCTTTTTGATGGAGATGACTTGTGATCGTTGATGCTTTATGTATCAGACCGCTTCTAAAATGATTCAGAATGGGGAGACAGAGTCCGATGCTTTCATATATTCTGAAGCTTGAATGATGTTTTTAGGTCTGGGTCTGGTGAAATATTTTGATGTAAAGTTGTTCCTTTTGAAGCAAATTCCCAGACTCTTGTCTTAGAATGTAGAATTCATGTTGCGATTGAGTCTTTCAGACTTTTTCTTTTGTAGCTTAAGCCTTATGTTTCCTAAACACTTAAACACCCACATCAAACAATAACATGTGACTTTATTCAAGTTAGCAAACATAATGTTAGTTATCAACAAATCACATGAGATCTGGTATATATAAAAATGGTTTCGTTTTCGACCAGACTTTTCTTTAACACACACGTTTGTCCATAAATGCGATAATGGTATGCCATAACTTTTAAATCTTTCTTTTAATCATGCATGAAATCATGAAATATGGATCCGACTTATTGACATAGAGCAACTGCCAAGAGGACCTCCTTAGTAAACCAAAACACTATAAACGGTGGTACCTGAGGACTACCAATGAACCATATCACTGTAATTGGTAGCCTCCAAAAGTAACATGCTACAGACTACGTAGTGAACCATTACACTATAACGTGACAGCCTCATCAGCAAACCAAGTTGCTGGAAATGCATATGATGTCATGAATTGAAACCCATGCTGGGAATGCGAACCATGGCGCTTAAAATATAATGTTAACATAATTAAAACCATAGATACCATCATAAATAATCAAACCATAGGAATCATACATAGTTATCAACCACATCATAAAGACATATTCATGATAGGAGGATGAGCAGTTCAGTAGGAAATTAAGCTACATCCATAATGATAAATAAATATACTCATGTATACAAACTTAATTTAATTTAGTATCTAATCTCTACCAATATAACCTTCTCATATATATGTATATATATATATATATATTCTTCCTATAAACGAAAACAAAGACTACACATGGCGACACCGGGAACCCAATTCCTACATATTATCCAAACAGTAAACCCCTTGTACATGAAAAACGTACCTATAAGTAGTTTGTTATTTCAATTACACTTCTAATCTACAATTCAGCAACCATGAAGGTCCTAAAATAATATACCAGCACCTTAAACATTTTTTGAAGCTTCTAAACGCTAATTTCACAATTTATAAAGTCTTTAAACATGGATTCAATATTAGAACTTACTAAAATTAAACGACGCACCAATTTTTACTCTGATTTGTTCTCGATACGCTAAACCTCAACCAACTACTTCCAAAATACTTTCACGATTATTGTCCTTCAACAAACACATAGGAAATTTAGTATTTACTCGACATGGGTATGACCTAATTTGCTAAAACTTAAAGAAACCGAGAACCCCCTTACCTTATGACCTTCAAATAACTTCGATACTCAAAAACTCACTTTGATCCTTTCTGGAACACTACTGTAATTGTTGTCCATTAACGTTTAATTCAAAATTTAGCCATTACCCACATTGGGGAAACAATCTAGAAGTTGAAATCTGGGGAATTTAAAAACTCTATACCTTCAAGTCTTCCAAACGAAATTTGATGGTGGTTTTGGTATTTTTTAAGGTTAATGATGCTAAATCTTCGAGTCATTATTTTGATGTGTAATTCTCAGAAGATTTATGCTTTGGCAAGCGCACCAGTCGTTAAAATTGTATTATATTTGATCGTCCCATAGGGATTGCGGTAAATACCTCAATCTCAGACTAGTACAAGCTGAACCAACACAAGGCACAAAAAGTTCATTCGGTTTTTTGTTGTTTTAATGTTTTCTAGTTGTTTTTGTATTTCTAGAAACAGTGTCAAGATGAAATGTGAAAGGTGATTAATAAAAAATAGGTCAGGATTGCTTCGGTTCACAAATTCATCAAGAAACATGCAATTAAAGTATAATCAAACTTCATAATCCAGAGGACAATCCGCTTGTGGTTATTCCCTAATTCCTTAGGTGAAAAAACACTAATCCTTAAGCATTGGACCTTAATTCCTTAAGTGCTCAATTAACCTAAGAATCTAATGCGAAATTGGAGGTTGAACTCTAACTATTCACCTAAATTGATTAGGCCTGAACTAGTTAGAAAGCTGAAAGTTACCTAAGCTTCAACCATGATTCCTCACTGGCGAAGTTCTTCATCAGTTCTGGATTTATGAATCCAGCAAAACAGATCCACTCCTCAGCTTGTTCGCCTCAGGATCTAGAAGTTGATTTCCTCACTCACAGCTTCAAGATTCCATTGTTAACCTTCGCAATCCCAACCTTAGGGATTTAGAACTCCATCGACTTCGGTTCCATCGAAGGAATGTGGAAAGACATGGATGAGAGAGTTTAGAGAGCGAAAGGAATTAGAGAGATGTTGGAAATGGAAAATGAATTGTATTCTATGTACTCTGTTTTCTGGTTATCGTTGTGTGTTGTTACAGAGCATATATATAGACATCTAACTAACTAACTAACTTAACTAACCACTAAGAAAGCTAAGTTAATAATTAAACTAACTAACTAATTACATAATTACGGAATAACTAACTAATTACAGCTCAGCTCTTAACAAATTACAGTTTATCATTAGCTAATCACAATGCAGCACTAACTAATAACAGCTCAGTACTTAAATTACTAAGGTGTAGAAGTGGGAGAGAAGGCAGCAGGAGACAGCACTGGTGCTGAGTGTCTTCTGGAGGGAACAATCAGTGTTTTAAATAACTGCCTTCACGCTTGAGCGAACTGGGTTCTCGCTTGGGCAAGCTCAAAATATGTACTGCAGTATTGCTTTCTCGCTTTAAGCGTTATGGAGAAGCTTGGGCGAGAGGTGATGTTTTGGAGTCACGCTTGAGCGAACTTGCCTGCTTGAACGAATTTTGACTCTCGCTTGAGCGAATTTGACTCTCGCTTGAGCGAGTGGATTATTCAATCAGCATTCTAAAGTTAATGCTTGGGTTCTTCTTTTTTTTCAATCGGTGCTTTTAAAGTCTCGCTCGGGTTCTTCATGCAATATTCGGTTCCCTGTTTCGATCGGTGTCTTGAAGCATTTCCCAGTCGGACTTTTGGAGTTTCACTCGGATTTTTGAAATCTCACTCGGCTTTTTGGAATTTCACTCGGATTTTCCTTCTTAGCTTGAGCGCAACCTGTTCCTGCACCAATAAATAACTAATTGCCTAGCATTTGTATGCTGGCTGCTTAATGAAATTACAAATAATCATAAACTCTTAACTAATTAATGTTTTAAATCATTTTCTTTCATAAATAAAACACTTTTGAAATAAATAACTAAAACACGAATCATTAACAAATTATTAAATAATAAAGTCAAAACTAAACAATAATTAATGAATTATGTTAAATACAAGGTGAAATAATTAAGTCTTTTCAAGACTTATCACATCCTCAAACTTAAGACTTGCTTGTCCTCAAGCAAATACTCAAATTAATTAACTAACAAGCTGTTCTTCAACACAATCAACCTTTCTTTAACTTAGTTCATGCTATAATTATTGAATACCGACCATGCTTTCTTTTCGTAATTTCTAAAAATATAATAACTTACACCTCTTTTGGGAAACAAGCTATTGATGCTTTCCTTACTGGGTCGGTGTTTCACTCTTCTCTCAGTGTATAGGGTAAATAGAATGCACTCATCACCTACATACTTGTTAGATAAACATAGGCTTGCAACAGTTCTAAACATCATGCCATATGCCAACACAATCGGATCAGTAAGGGCTTTTTAAGCTTATAATGGGGCTAGGCTACAAGCTCTATTATTGTTTTTCCGAGTCAGTGTCGGGTTACAAGATGTATCCACTGATGCCTTGACTCAATTTTTAACTTAATTGCCTCTACTTAGCAAGCTCCATTATTTTCCGAGTGAATGCTAACTTAACAACTTATGGTGCTTTGCACTTTTTTTTTCTTTCAGTCCTTTGGACTTTTCTTTTCTTTTCTTTCATCTTTTTCCGATCACAAAAATTTTTTTTCTTGTAGTGCTTTGCACCTTTTTCCTTGCTGATTTTTTTCATTTTTCTTCTCAGCTTTTCTATTTCTCCCTTCATTTCCCTATTTATCATCTATAACCAAGGTCGGAGTGTGTCCTTAATTACCGTTAGGCACACTCTTCATCCCCAAACTTAAAACTTGCTAGTCCCTAGCAATAAGACTGAGTAATTTATCAGTGGAACATCCAGGGGTAAATCAGTCGGTTTTTTCTAGATATATAGGCTTGTAACGTTAGGTGAATAAACAGAATAAAAGGGTCTCAGGCTCAAACATAATTATTGGGTCAAAGGATAATTTAAAATATTAGGAAGGCTAATTTTTGGCTCTGGCTAAATTAACAAAGAAGGCCTTCATCATTTCCGATTGGCTGGCATACAGTTAATTAGCAAGTACTGAAGCAAATTCTGTCTCACTAACTAGCATACAGGCTCACTCGGAAAGAATAATAGAGGTTCAAAAGCTACAAATATAACAGTTAATCAGCCAGTCATGTCCCCAAACTTAATGTAAAGTCATACATTCAGATTGCTAACTAGCATGCCGAGTAAACAATTAATTAATGATGAAAAATAGTTATGGGCAGAGATCATGAGTCAAACAAAACCGATCAATTAATTTATCCGACTAAAGCTTAAGAATCAGCAAACTTTAAATTATTAAGATGGATTCAAAATTAAACACCATAAACATATTTTATCAATTAATGAGTCAGAATATCAATTAAGGAGTCGGAGTAATAAAATACTTCCCTTTTACCTGAGTGGCAGTGAATGGGAAACACGTGCTCGGATTGGGACGCATGAATTTACCGATACATTCGAAAAATAGAATAATAACAAGCAAGTTAACAAAGAAATAAAATTTCATTACAACTAAAACAAAAGAGAATTCATTGTTCAGGAAAACATAAAAATAGAGTTGTTACACAGAGAAATAAACAACATTACATGAATCAGAGAATGAAACATCAATCGTCCTCGTCTTCATGCAGGGACTCTTCATCATTTTGGTCAGGGGAGGGCGGGAATTCAGTTACCAAGGGCGTTTCATCGGAAGGGATGGTGAATCCAATAGAGGCCAACCATGCATCTCTGTTGGGTGGAACCCTCATTTCTTCCGTGGGATCCACATCCAATCTAGCAGCAATCTTCCTGAGCATAAGATCATGGTTTAAAACCAGATCATAAACTCCAAGTTGCATCCTCTTCATGACCTGTAATTCCTGCAATATCAAAGAAATGTCAGAAGAAGGACCTGCTCCTGATGATTGAGACTGCTTTTGACGCTTAGGCTCCTTGGGCACAAAGTTATCAATATGGCTGATCACCCATTGCCTGTCTATAACTCTTTCAGGCTTAACCCTTGTTAACTCAGCATAATTGACCACAGCTTGATTCGCTTGAGCTAACAATGTGACCACTGAGCAGTATGGCAACTGGAGATTCTTTTCTAAATTTTTCATCATTTCCCCTAATATTAGCTCACCCAGGTTTACATTCAAATTTTTCATCAAACAGTACAGCAACACTAACCGCTTACTGGTATTTTCAGTCGCATGCAATACTGGCTGCAGGGATGATAAAAGATAATGGCACCATAGCAGAGGAAGATTGTTTAGACAGTTCTTCTTGACACCTTTGGGTAGGCCATTAGACCGTGTCAGGTAAGCAGCATCTTTCACACAACATTCTTTCAATATTTCCTTCCTCAACTCTTCATTCTCAGCCTGATGAAATATCTCCACCTTCCATGTGTATTGACATGTTTCCTCCTCCAGAATGGGTATTTGTAAAAGCTCGTTCAGTAAATTACCAGTTAAGGGAATAGTTACTCCTCTTAAGAAAGAAGAGAAGGAAACTTCAGCTTCATTCGAGTGAGCTCTCAGGTTGGCATAAAACTCTCGGGTGAGCTCCTGGTAGCCATTGCCCAAATTTTTATTAAAGAACTCCCATCCCCTCTGCATTATTGCAGCTTGTACCTCAGCATCGACACATTTCTCACCATCAAGGACCAAAGCTCTGTCCCTGATGACTCCCCTGGTTTTAAACTTTATATCATATTCTTCAGTCGCCTTAGCATCTCTGAACCTGTGCCTGTCAAAACCTTCAACTTCTGGCGATTCGGTCCTCTCAACTGCAGGGGATGCGTTCCTCTGAACCGAAGGAGAGGTATTCCTTTCAGCTTGACTTTAACTGGGTGCAGGTTCAGGAGAATCAGATATACTAATGGTTGCCACCTCCTTTTCGTTATCTTTTTGCTTTTTTCTCACACTTCCTTCTACAAAATTTGGTCTAGGTTTTTGCAGGAGTATCTGTGATCTTCTTTTCATGGTGAATGATAAAAATGATGATAAATAACCTAAATGAAAATAAGTACAGAAACCCAAAACAATCACAGCAAACAGAAAATGTGAGATGCATAGCTATGATCAATGGAAGAATATTAACAATGAAACAGGAAAATACTAAGCATGTACTTAGAAGTGAAAGAAATAAGTGAAAAGATGGTACCTTTCTCAGGAATTAGAAGGTGTGCCTTTTCCTCTTCAACCCAAGTTTCAGCGTAGGAATTTAGGGTTTGTACGCTGAAGGGTTTTTATACTGTTGGACCCTCTACCTGAGATATGCGTAAGCACGCTGAAATGTTGGCGTACCAACGCTCCATTTTCTTTTATTATTTTTATTTATTGTTATTATTTTTTTTATTTTTTTTATTTTTTATTTATTTCAATAGGCTCTCTCGCTTGGCTCACACACTAAATAGATGGAAGACTGAGTGAGACTGAGAAGAGATGCCGAGTGGATACACGAAAAATGAGTGACAATGAGGGTGGATGAAAAAGAACAAGCGGAAGGAAGAACGAATGAAAAAGAATGAATGAAAACAAATTCCAAGTAAATGGGACGAGTGAAAGATATACCGACCGGATGAAGGTGATAAGTAAATGAAAGAGTGAGTGGAAGAACAAATGGAAGAATGATACGTGAATGAATGAACGGGATCCCGAGTGAATGAAAACTGAATGGAAATGATCCTGAGTGAATGAAGGATGACAGAAGTGAAAGTGACCGAATGAATGAAAGACGAGTGGAAGATTGACAGGGTGAATGAAGGACGAGTGAATAAGAGTGACCGAATGAATGAAGGCCGAGTGGGAGAGACGAGTACAACTTATACCAAGTGGATGAAGAACCGAATGAAAAATGAGGTGAAAAATGAAAGTCCAAATGAAATGGAGTGATTGAGCGAGAAAGACGAGTGGAGGAAAAAGAAAAATACAGAGAGGTGTGTGAAAAAACCGAGAAAGAAATTAGGTGGAACGAAACAACGAGGGAATGAATACCGAGTGGATTATACCGGGTGAGAATGAAAAACGAATGAATGAACAAAGAGTGGACGTAAGAACGGAAAAACGAGTGAAAGAAAGTGAAAGAATGAATGCATAACTGCAGAGAGAGAGAGACGAGTGAATGGTATATCTAGTGGATGGAACACTGAGTGGATGAAAACAAGTGAGAAAGAGAACAAGAAAAAGATAAACCGAGTGGATAACTGAACAACTACAAGGGAAGCTAAGTGAATGAAAATACTGAGTGGATGTCGGATTGAGAAAAATACAGACGAAGCATTCATGAAATAACGAGTGGAAAAAAAATACCGAGTGGAAGAAAGATGAAAAGACGGAAGACCGAGTGAACACAAGGCTGACAAGAAAATATACTAAGTGAACAGAAGACTAATTGATACAAAGCTGACTGTGATAAGTGAGGAATCCGAGTGATAAAAGGTTGACTGAAATAAGTCAGCCTTCATCATCTGACCTGTTTATTAAATCAACGATCAGAAATCATTTATTAAAGTCTCCCTTTTTATTCATATCAAAATTTGGAATTTATTGAAGAATGACGAGTGAAGAGTTTTCAGTCGGGAAACAGGGTTAAGAATGAGTAACAATGATCTAAGTGTACCACTCTCGCTCAAGCTCAGTAAACTTTCGCTTGAGCGCGAAACAACAGCAGAAGCTTCTCGCCTAAGCTACAAGTGCTTCGCCTGAGCGGAATGGAAGAATCAGGATCAGACTCCTTTCTTTAAAACTTCACAAATTCTATTCAAACTTTATTCACAAACTCTTTAGTTTTATTTTTATTAATTCTGAAACAAAACACAAAATGGAACACTCGGAACGTAGGGCTGCCTCCCTAGAGCGCTTCTTTAAGGTCACTAGCTTGACCTTCTGGCATCTAAGAGGATGCCTGTAGCAGTATGGAGGTTTTATGCCTATCAAACTTTCCTCCAAAGTAGAGTTTGAGTCACTGGCCATTCACCTTAAAAATCCGATTGGTGGTCGGGTCTTTCAGCTTAACTGCACCATGAGGAAAAACTTCATTTACAAGAAAAGGTCCCGACCACTTAGATCTAAGCTTTCCAGGAAAGAGTCTCAGTCGGGAATTGAATAACAAGACCTGATCACCCTTTTGAAACTCCTTCTTATTTATCCACTTATCGTGCCACCTCTTTGTTTTCTCTTTATAAATGGAGGCACTTTGATAAGCGTTGAGTCGGAACTCCTCAAGTTCATGGAGTTTAAGGACTCTTTCTTCCTGGGATTGGTCAAAATCCATGTTTAATAGCTTTGTGGCCCACCATGCCTTATGTTCTAACTCCACAGGGAGATGGCATGCCTTACCATAGACTAACTGATAAGGGGACATGCCAATCGGAGTTTTAAAGGCTGTCCTGTAGGCCCACAATGCATCATCTAATTTTACCGACCAATCTTTCCTAGATTTCCCGACCACTTTCTCTAAAATTCTCTTAATTTCTCTATTTGACAACTCAACTTGTCCACAAGTTTGTGGATGGTATGGAGTAGATATCTTATGTAAAACCTCATAGTGCCGCAGGGCTTTTTCCATTATTTTATTACAAAAATGTGAACCCCCATCACTAATAAGCACTCCCGGAACTCCAAACCTAGAGAAAATGTTTTTCTTTATGAACCTAAGCACCACATGTGCATCATTGGTTCTGGTCGGGATTGCCTCCACCCACTTGGAGACATAATCTACAGCAACAAGTATATATTCATTGGAGAACGACTTTGGAAATGGTCCCATAAAGTCGATACCCCAGACATCAAATAATTCCACAACTAAAATGTTTGTCAAAGGCATACCGGCTTTAGCAGAGAGACCTCCGCTCCTTTGACATTTATCACACCTTTGCACATACACTTTAGCATCCTGAAAGATAGTCGGCCAATAAAAGCCACTCTGTAAAACCTTTGCTGCTGTACGGGAGGCACCATGGTGTCCTCCATAATAAGAGTCGTGGCAATGCCACAAGAGCCTTTCTTGCTCGGATTCAGGCACACATCGCCTGATCACTCCATCTACTCCTATTTTATACAGAAATGGATCATCCCAAAGAAAGGTTTTACTATCATGAAAGAATTTTTTTCTTCATTTGGGATGTCCAGCCGTCAGGTACACCGAGGCACTTTTGAAGTTGGCCATATCAGCATACCATGGCCCGGTGATAATTGCCATCAACCTCTCGTCTGGAAATTCTTCTTTTATTAAAACAGAATCTGATTCACCTTCCAGACGAGACAGTTGATCGGCAACTGAGTTCTCTACTCCCTTTTTATCTCTTATTTCTAAGTCAAACTCCTGGAGTAAAAGAACCCACCTGATCAGTCTTGGCTTAGATTCTTTCTTAGCTAGTAAGTACTTGATTGCCGAGTGATCTGTATATACGATGACCTTAGCACCAATCAAGTAAGCACGAAACTTATCAAATGCATACACCACAGCAAGCATTTCTTTTTCAGTAGTGGTGTAATATATTTGATTTTCGTTCAACACTTTACTAGCATAATAAATTACATGAGTTAATTTTCCTTTTTTCTGACCCAGCACAGCTCCGACTGCAAAGTCACTTGCATCACACATTAATTCAAACGGTAAAGACCAATCGGGTGCTGCAAGGATCAGAGCTGAAGTCAAACTTTGTTTCAAATTTTCAAAAGCCTTGACACAGTTTTCATTAAACACAAACACATGATCTTTTACGAGCAGGTCAGTCAAAGGCTTAGCTATTTTTGAAAAATCTTTTATAAATCTTCTGTAGAAGCCAGCACATCCTAGAAAACTCCTCACTCCTTTCATATTGATCGGAGGAGGAAGTTTTTCAATGATTTCTATCTTGGCTCTATCCACTTGAATGCCCTCAATAGAGATTTTGTGGCCAAGGACTATCCCTCCCTTAACCATAAAATGACACTTTTCCCAGTTAAGGACAAGGTTAGCCTCCTGGCATCTCACCGGCACCTTAGATAGGTTGCTGAGGCATGTATCAAAACTACTACCAAAGACAGAGAAGTCGTCCATGAATACTTCAATGAATTTCTCTACCATGTCCCCAAAGATTGCCAGCATACACCTTTGAAAGGTTGCTGGAGCGTTGCACAAACCGAATGGCATACGCCTATAGGCAAAGATTCCATATGGACAGGCGAATACTGTCTTCTCTTGATCTTTTGGGTCAACCACAATTTGGTTATAACCCGAGTAACCATCAAGGAAGTAGTAGTATTCATGACCCGACAGTCTCTCAAGCATCTGGTCAACGAATGGAAAGGGAAAGTGGTCTTTCCTAGTGAAGTCATTCAACCTTCTATAGTCTATACACATTCTCCAACCTGTGGTCGGTCTAGTAACTATGACTTTACCTTTTTCATTTTTAACAGTTGTCATCCCTCCTTTCTTGGGCACCACTTGGACCGAACTGATCCAAGCGCTGTCTGAGATAGGATAGATGATTCCTGCATCAAGAAGCTTGACCACCTCTTTCCTGACAGCCTCTTTTATTATGGGGTTCAATCTGCATTGTGGCTGAACTACAGGGGAATAGTCATCCTCCATCAGAATTTTATGCATACAAAATGATGGACTGATTCCCTTCAAATCAGAAATGTTCCAGCCAATCGCAGATTCGTGTGTCTTTAAAACCCCTATTAATTTGTCAACATCCTCTTCTTTTAAGTTAGCATTAATAATGACAGGATGTGTTTCGTCCTCTCTCAGGAAAACATATTTCAAATGAGAAGGCAAAGGTTTTAAATCATATTTTTCTTCAGAAACTTCCTTTCCTTTCTCAACTTCAGTAATTTTCAAATCATTTTTCTTTTCTTTTTCAAAATCACCTACTTCCAATACTTCCAGTAGGTTCAGCATTTCTGAGTGAGAGTCATTTAACTCCTCAGTCTCGGAGTCAAATTCATCCTCCAAAAAGGTTCGTAAGACCTCTTCTTCAGTTTTTAAAAGCATTAGAGTCTTGTAACTTTTAATTTCTTTAATCATTAAGCAATCCATCCTTTCAGCCGGATGTTTCATGGAACTAAAGACATTAAAAGTTACTTACTCCTCCTGAACTCTCAGCATGAGTTTACCATTTTCTACATCAATCAATGCTCTGCCTGTAGCTAGAAAGGGTCTGCCTAAGATCAAAGGAATTTCTCGATCAGCCTCCATATCCAACACTATAAAATCTGCTGGGAAGATAAATTTGTCTACCTTAACTAACAGGTCTTCCAGCATCCCCTGGGGATATTTAAAGGACCTGTCAGCCAACTGCAAAGACATGCGAGTCGGTTGCAGGTCATTAATTCCCAATTTTTTCATCAAAGATAGAGGCATCAAATTTATACTAGCTCCTAGGTCATAAAGAGCACTCCCTACATGAATATCCCTAATTGCACATGGTATTGTAAAAGATCCAGGATCTTCTAACTTTTGAGGAAGTTTCTTTTGGATGATTGCACTGTACTCTTGAGTGAGAGCAATCATTTCATCCCCCTTAAGCTTCCACTTCTTAGACAATAGCTCTTTCAAAAATTTTGCATAGGAAGGCATCTCCTGCAATGCCTCGGCAAAAGGGATATTTATGTGAAGTTTCTTAAATACATCTAAGAACCTAGCAAACTTTTGCTCTTCTATTTGCTTTTTAAACCTGTGTGGAAATGGAGCATTCCTCAGTTTTTCAGGAGTCAGCTTAGAAGCTTCCTCCAGAATCAGATCAACCTTTTTCTTTTTCTTTTGGTGGACTTTATTTTCTTTTTCTTTTTCTGTTTCATTTTCATTTTCAGCTTCATTATTAACCTGCTCAGTTTCTTGCACTATTTCTTTTTCTTTTTCTTTTTCTGAGCTTATTTCCTGACTCAGAGGTGGAGAAAGAATTTTTCCACTCCTAGTGGTTATAGCTTTGCAATGTTCCCTTGGATTTACCTCGGTATCTCCAGGAAAATTGCCTGCTTGTCTCTCAGCTAATTGCTTAGAAAGCTGTCCGACTTGAATTTCTAGATTTCTTATGGACGCTTCCTGATTTTTAAAACTGGCCTGAGTGGCCTGGATGAACTGAGAAAGTACATTCTTAAGTTTTGACTTTTCTTTAACAGGAGGGTGAGAAGGTTGTTATGGTCTATTTATGGGTTGATTTTGTGGGATGTTCTGATTCAAATGTGGACCTTTCTGCCAGGAAAAATTGGGCTGATTCCTGTAATTAGGATTAAAGGAATTAGAAGGATAATTCCTTTGATATTGTTGCTGCCCCATATAGTTCACTTACTCGGAAGGCACATTTGGATCACACATTCCATTTTCATGGTCTCCACCACAAAAGTCACAACTTATCATAGAAACTTGACTCGGCTTTTGGAGTTCTGAAATCTCTATGCTTAGTTTCTGCAAAGCCTGAGTCATCAGCTTACTCTGAGCCAGATAAGCATCTTGTGCTTCTAGTTCTAATATTCCTCTCTTAGGGACTTGGCTCCTCTCACTAATCAGACATTCATTAGAAGCCATAATGTTAATCAGCTCTATGGCTTCTTCTACAGTTTTAGTTGTTAATGAGCCTCTAGCCGAGGCATCAATCAGGACCCTGGTAGCTAGCCTGACACCATTATAGAAAATAGTGACTTGCTGCACATCAGAGATTTGATGATGAGGACATCTCCTCAAACTCTCTTTATACCTATCCCATGCTTCCATCAAAGATTCACCTTCTCTTTATTAGAAACACGTGATTTCATTACGCAGCTTCGCATATTTAGAAGGAGGAAAGTACTTAATCAAAAATTTTCTTTGTAAGTCCTCCCAAGTGGAAATACTGCCTCTCGGTTGACTCTGTAACCAGGCTTTAGCTCGGTCCCTTAGAGAAAACGGAAACAATCTCAGTCGAATTTCCTCTTTAGGGACTCTGTTCATTTTTACTGTATCACAAATTTGGAGGAAGGTTGCTAGATGCAAATTTGCATCCTCAACCTCACTTCCTCCAAACTGTTCATTTCTTTCCAATTGCAGCAAAGCTGGTTTAAGTTCAAAATTATTAGCTAAAGTCGGTGGCCTAAGGATGCTAGATTACGATCCTTCTTCAGTCGGCCTGGAGTAGTCACCTAATGTAACTCTCCTCTGTTCCATTTCTTTTTGTTCTTTTTGCTTTTTCTCTTTTCTCAGTTTACGTTCTAACAAATCGATATCAGGATCAAAGAAGAAAGGTTCTCCTCTGTTCCTTGACTGCATACAACAAATGTTAAACAAAAGAACACTTCACAGCTACGACTACAGCTACATGAAAACAAACAACTACTACTACTAAAGAAAAAAATCAAACTACGTACTAAATGCAAACAAAAGTAAACGGTTCAGTCTAGTACCGGTCCAAGGATTGTTGATATTACTCAACAATCCCCGGCAATGGCGCCATTAACTTGATGCTAAATCTTTGAGTCATTATTTTGATGTGTAATTCTCAGAAGATTTACGCTTTGGCAAGCGCACCAGTCGTTAAAATTGTATTATATTTGATCGTCCCACAGGGATTGGATAAATACCTCAATCTCAAACTAGTACAAGCTGAACCAACATAAGGCACAGAAAGTTCATTCGGTTTTTTGTTATTTTAATGTTTTCTAGTTGTTTTTGTATTTCCAAAAACAGTGTCAAGATGAAATGTGAAAGGTGATTAATAGAAAATAGGTCAGGATTGCTTCGGTTCACAAATTCATCAAGAAACATGCAATTAAAGTATAATCAAACTTCATTATCCAGAGGATAATCCGCTTGTGGTTATTCCCTAATTCCTTAGGTGAAAAAACACTAATCCTTAAGCATTGCACCTTAATTCCTTAAGTGCTTAATTAACCTAAGAATCTAATGCGAAATTAGAGGTTGAACTCTAACTATTCACCTAAATTGATTAGGCCTGAACTAGTTAGAAAGCTGGAAGTTACCTAAGCTTCAACCATGATTCCTCACTGGCGAAGTTCTTCATCAGTTCTGGATTTGTCAATCCAGCAAAATAGATCCACTCCTCAGCTTGTTCACCTCATGATCTAGAAGTTGATTTCCTCACTCATAGCTTCAAGATTCCATTGCTAACCTTTACAATCCCAACCTTAGGGATTTAGAACTCCATCGACTTCGGTTCCATCGAAGGAATATAGAAAGACATGGATGAGAGAGTTTAGAGAGCGAAAGGAATTAGAGAGATGTTAGAAATGGAAAATGAATTGTATTCTATGTACTCTGTTTTCTGGTTATCGTTGTGTGTTGTTACAGAGCATATATATAGACATCTAACTAACTAACTAACTTAACTAAACACTAAGAAAGCTAAGTTAATAATTAAACTAACTAACTAATTACATAATTACGGAATAACTAACTAATTACAGCTCAACTCTTAACAAATTACAGTTCATCATTAGCTAATCACAGCGCAGCACTAACTAATAACAGCTGTACTTAAATTACTAAGGTGCAGAAGTGGGAGAGAAGGCAGCAGGAGACAGCACTGGTGCCGAGTGTCTTCTGGAGGGAACAATCAGTGTTTTAAATAACTGCCTTCACGCTTGAGCGAACTGGGTTCTCGCTTGGGCGAGCTCAAAATATGTACTGCAGTATTGCTTTCTCGCTTTAAGCGTTATGGAGAAGCTTGGGCGAGGGGTGATGTTTTGGAGTCACGCTTGAGCGAACTTGCTTGCTTGAACGAATTTTGACTCTCGCTTGAGCGAATTTGACTCTCGCTTGAGCGAGTGGATTATTCAATCAGCATTCTAAATGCTCGGGTTCTTCTTTTTTTTAATCGGTGCTTTTAAAGTCTCGCTCAGGTTCTTCATGCAATATTCGGTTCCCTGTTGCGATCGGTGTCTTGAAGCATTTCCGAGTCGGACTTTTGGAGTTTCACTCGAATTTTTGAAATCTCACTCGGCTTTTTGGAATTTCACTCGGATTTTCCTTCTTAGCTTGAGCGCAACCTGTTCCTGCACCAATAAACAACTAATTGCCTAGCATTTGTATGTTGGCTGCTTAATGAAATTACAAATAATCATAAACTCTTAACTAATTAATGTTTTAAATCATTTTCTTACATAAATAAAACACTTTTGAAATAAATAACTAAAACATGAATCATTAACAAATTATTAAATAATAAAGTCAAAACTAAACAATAATTAATGAATTATGTTAAATACAAGGTGAAATAATTAAGTCTTTTCAAGACTTATCAGTTAACGGGGTCTCTTAGTTCTTCATGTCATAGCTGTCAGCGCAAACAAAAGGGTTTCATGTAAGCATCCTATGAAGTCTTTAATTTAGAAAGAGGGAAAAGCAAGAATTGAAGACATGCATGCATCCAACTTTTGAAGTTGAGAGTTCTGGATCACTTGAACAATGATGACATGTAAGAACCGTTGTCTAAATTGGTTAAATAAAAGGTAATGAGAAGGATAGAAAAAGAAGGTTCAGTTCTACCTTAGGAGGAAACAACAAGCGTGCCAAAGAAAAAGCCGAAGTACACTTTTGTAATTTTATTAGGAAATAGATTTAAATTTTTTTAATTAATCTAAATGTTTTAATAATAAAAATTTCAATTTCGTAACCATGAATTAGATATGTAATTAGGAGAAATTAGTCTCTATATCAAGTGTTAAAATTCTAAGATGTTACATATATGGGGTTAAGGTATTATTTGAATGACACTGTGAATGGGTTGTGTGTGTGGATTGAGCTTCATATGACTAAATGGATATGGGAATGAATTAAAGTCCCGGTAGGGTCCATGGCAGAGAGAATGTTGAAAAATGAATTCGATCAGAATCGTATGAACGAAGAATGTGAGAACCCTGTGAGAGTGTTGATGTATAGTGTATGATGGAATGTATGTATCGTAAGTAGAGATAATCATTGAGAATTTTGAAACTAAGTGGCTCATCAAGACTTTGTCCTTAATCGTCATTAAAAAGGGAACCAAATGATAAAAATGCTAGGAATTAAATAAATGAGAAATTTATGGACTACTTATTTCTTCACTTATGAATGATAAATTATTTTATACTGAAATAATAATATTTATAAAGTGATTCAGATTTTCTTTCTAGATTAACTAGTTTGGGATTTTCTAACAGAAATATAAAAAAGTTGTAAGTTTTGGCAAAAATTGATAATTTTACAAGAAAAATGTTTTTTGGTGAATATTACCTTCAAAAATTAAAAAGGAGTATTTGAAGTTTAAATCATTTTATATATTTTAGAAGAATTTTTTTAGAGTTAAACCATTTTATATCTGTAACAATGAGATGCAACAAGTTGTAAGTTGTAAGTTTTGGCAAAAACTGACAATTTTACGAGAAAAAGGTTTTTTGGTGGATATTACCTTCAAAATTTAAAAAGGAGTATTTGAAGTTTAAATCTTTTTATATATTTTAGAAGAAGTTTTTTGGAGTTAAACCGCTTTATATCTGTAACAATGAGATGCAACAAGACAACATTGGCTATAACAGTCTAAGGATAAAAATGATAATTTTTCTAATATCTCTAGGTAAACCTTAACTTCGATAAGTGTTCAACATGTATTTTCAATGAAGATTAGGGACTGAGGATGAGTATATATATATATATATATATATATATATATGACTATTTTCATAGTTTAGGTATTCGATTATAAAAGAATACTAAATTAATGAAAGTTATCCTCCTTACATAAGAATTTATATTGGTTTTCTTAATTCTACAAATGGTATTAAGATATATATATATATATATATATAAGTATAAACTAGTTATATGGTGAAAACTCTTTAGTGGAGTTTTAACTTGGCATTAAGGATAAAAGACTTTTTTAGGGAGGACCTTACCTGGTGACGATAATATGGTTGAAAACAACCGAGCCTTGAGAGATTTTGCTACTCCAAGTAAGTACTCTATTAATGTTATCTCTCTTTTAACTGCCAAAGTAGAAGTTTTATCTGTTAAGTTTGACAAAATAAGTACAGGTGCTTCTAATGTTGTTTGTGAGTTATGTGGTGATACAGGTCATATGGCTAGTGTTTGTTAACTGCGATTTCCACAACACCAGGCACTAGAGATGCAATATATGGATGCACTACAAGAGTCAAGACTGGAATCCTTGATGGAACCATTCATAGGCCATCAAATGAAGCAAAATGAGGAATTTACAAAAGCTATCAAGAATCTATCTTCCAAAGTGGATGTTATAGCTATCCACAACAAGATGTTGGAGACACAAATAGCTCAACAAGCTTCATAATCCATAAGGACTCCAACCAGCTTTCTTGGAAATCTTAAAGAGGTATTAGAGAATTCCTTACCCAAAATGAAGAGAAGCCTATTATTGACAAATTAGATGTACTCTCCACATCCAAATCTGATAAAGCAGTAATGGAAAAGAAGGAAAAGATAAAGCCAAACCAACCTCCATCCCATTTCCTCAATGGTTAGCCAAGGAAAAATTCAATAAGCAATTCGGTATGTTCCTTAAGGTCCTTAAAAAGCTTTACATTAATGTCCCATTTACTGAGGTATTACAATATATTCTTACCTATGTTAGGTTCCTCAAAGACATTATGTCTAATAAGAGACAAATTGAACATAATAGAGTTGTTGCACTTACTGAGAAGTGTAGTTCTGTAATTCAAGAGAAGTTTCCCCCTAAGCTTCAAGATCTAGGTAGCCTCTCAATATCTTGCATGATAAGAAACATGAAAGTTGATAAGGTCTTATATGATTTAGGAGCTTATGTTAGTTTGAGGCCTTTATCTATTTACAAAAAACTAGATTTAGGTAAATTAAAACTCATTCGGATGTATCTATAATTTGTTGATAAATCTTTGAAATATCTTGTGGGTATCCTTGAGGATGTCCCTATCAATATGGGTAAGTTGTTCTTACTAACTGACTTTGTGGTCCTAGAAATGAAGGAGGATTTTATGATCCCTATCATTTTGGGGAGGTTGTTTCTTGCCACTGTAGGAGCAGTCATAGATACTATGAAACAAGGGTGGAGTTTTAGTGTAGGAGAAAAAGGTGTGGAGTTCAACTTTAAAGATACTATGAAAAAATCAATAGCTAATGTTTGTTATTATAGAGTTGATACTTATAACAATGTGGTAAAGAAGGATGCTTTTAAAAGCTCTCCTCATCATCCAAAAATTTGTTTTGTTGTCGATTACCATTTTTGCAAGTAAGAAGGTCAAGGTTAAACTCAGAAATTCTTTGAAAACATGGAAGAGGAACTATTGTTTCCAAACACGAGAAGCAATGAACAAGGTAACCCTAAGATATTTTGAACCCAGTTGATGAAAAGGAGCTTCAGGAAGGTCTAGCTAATGACTTTAAAATTGAGCGCTAATGGGGAGGTAACCCCACATCAAAAAGAAGTTAAAAAAATGAAAATTTAAAGATGGAAGCTAGTTTGGGGTACCACATCTCATCCTTTCCGCTCAGGTAAATTGTCTATCCTTTGTCCATCTTAGTTTGGGGTGATAGGTAGTCAACTTACCTATATCTTTACGCTTCCACTCTTTTTTGTTTTATATTATTTTCTACTTTAATTAGCCTGTTTTTCTTTTCATTACATCCTAGGATCAGGCATTGGTTGCTTTTCTTAGAATTATTATTTGAGTAATTGAACATAAAACATCCTTGGAAACCCTCATTAAAATTTTATAATGATATGTTTTATAGGATGATTTTATATGCTTGCCAAATAAATGGTGAAAATTTTTGCTATGTTTCTCTTGACTTAATATTACCTTGGTGAGCTTTTGAGCCTTTTCAAGGGTATATTCTTATCATAAATTTTAAAAGCCTTATTTATTCTCTATTGAGTGATTTTCATATCTTTTCTTAATGACTAAACACCCTAGTTAGTCCTTATCTCCAGTAGCATCAGACACTTAGGTCCTCGGTTTAGTAAGTTAGTCTAGTTAGTCCTCTACGTCCATCATCATCAGACACATAGGTCCATACCATCAATGGACGTTAAATGTTTGTTAGATTTAGATGATGTGTGTTGTTAAATGCCATATGTGATGCCATATAGGCCTCAAAATGACATCGTTTATGCATAGTGCTGATAGAAAACCCTAAACGGTAAATTATTTCTCCCATTTTCGTATGTCTTTGACCCTTTTACCTCCGTCGCTCCTTCCTCTCCCCTCCCTCCTTCCACCACCACTCCCACCCCTCTCATCTCCTTTACTTTTCCCCTAACGACCCTTCCAAGACCATCTTCGCCTCTAATGACGCCCTCGTCGACCACACCCTCCGGATCAAGGCCACTCGTGTCACCACCAAACCTCTTATTGATCTTCATTATAAGTGGAAGTTGTGGAGGGTTTAATACCCTCGATTATATGTTGGCTCTCACTGTTAAAAACTTTCTCAAACACCCACCTTCAAACCCTTGTTTTCAAATCTGGAATGGCCAAGTCCATTCACCATGCTAGGGTCCTCATCAGACAGAGACACATTAGGTTTTTCCTTTCTATTTTGCCTCTTTTGATAGTAGTAAAATTTTGCAAATTCCTTTTGTATAACGTTGTTTTCCTTGATGCTCATGCATGTATTACTAAAGACCCCAGCACTTTCGACAGCTTGTTGTTTTCCTGGTGCATAATTTCCGGGTAGACAATTCCCTTTCAGAGTTTTTTCCTTCATCTAATAAATATATTTTAAATATTTTATAATTAATTTTAAATATATACACACAATGTTCAAGGCGTGGTGCTTTGATAGTATAAAAATAATTGAAAAAAAGAAAACAAGGATAAGGTATCATACTTTACACATATACTATATAAGACATTTTCACCAAATAAAGAAAGTGGTCCTATAATAACAAATAAAAAATTTTGAGTTTAACACATACCCTTTTATGCTGAGCTCTTTAATTATTCCTTGTGTGACCAAACAAATATGATGATGATGATCATGATGAAGGGGTTGTATTCAAGATCAAGTGTTGTGTTCATGTTTGTCTTGGTTTTCCTTATATGCATTCATGTGGATTAAGAAGAAGGTGGTGATACTAATGGCCTTAATTACATCAGTTGGGAAGATTTGTAGGTGGATGAACAAAGGTTGGCCTTAAAGTACAACAATGGGGTTGGAGTTATTATTATTGACCAGAATGGCAAGGGATATTCCAAAATTGTTCAAGTGTAGAGAAAAAGTGTCTGTGCTTGTCAACAAGCCTTATATATCATTTATAGCTAAGAGATATGCAACAACAAGTACTGTTGTAACATGGAACATAAAATCATTAGTAGTCATCTTCATTTTTTGCACTTGAATTGTTTGGCAGTTATAAAAATCTTTCTGTTGGATAGTATGAATATATACATGACTTCCATGAGAATGCATATATACTTGACGTGTAGAACTTGTGTGTGAATAATAGATCTTAAAATCTGTGTTGATTTTCAGATAATAAATCCTATTTTGTTGTAATGTCTATGTTAGCTATATTGTTAAAACCAGTGTTTATGTTAGCTATACTGTTTGATAGGTGATACTATTATTGGTCATTTTTTCTTTCTTTTACTTTTAGATCAAACATGGTCCTATACTCATGATGAACTTTTGTTTCAGGCATGACAACTTACAGGTTTTGGAGAAGATAAAGCAGCTGGTGTTCTTCATTGAGCGAAATTTAGAAGAGGAGGTAGTATACCATATTTTGATAGACAACTTTATGTAATCCAGTGTTTCTTTCAACATTATGTAAATTGCCACTGATTGCTAAAAATTATTCTACATATATTTTGTTTTATAGATATGCTTTTATAGTAATTTTCTCACTTTAAAGGTAGTTTATTAGGCATATATTTCATTGCTTTCAATTAATATAAAACACTTTGCCATCAGCAAGATATTTAAGTATGTTTATTTTTAACTTTTGCAAATTTGTTCATTTGTTCACATACTTTATAGATGTTAATTAACGTAATGCACAATATAATTTTGGATAGCAAATATGATCTCTAGCAAGAGAAAAGTTCTAATTAATGTGGAAAAAGTTAAGCCATACTATCTTTCACTCATTGAGAAGGTAAGAGCCAAAAGTGGATTTTGATGATTTATTTAGTTTTATTTAATTTTTCTATATAGTGTTCTTATTTTCTTTTTTAACCTTTTGCAATATTTCCCCTTGAAGCTTAAATGGTGAATTAATGATTGGCGTAAGGGATTAGGGATCGAGGTCCATAGTTGATGGGATTGGTTTTAAATTACTAGTTACAAGGTTTCATATTGCAATGAGTAATGATGTTACGACTGAATACAAAACTTATTTACATCTTGTAAAAGCTCTTCTGGTTATATTAATGTTTGATCTTAAATATTTCAATTGATGCGTATGGACATTTATTTTTTATTAAATTATCTTTTAATCCAAAAAAAGAATAAAGCAAAGCAGGATAAAAACAATTAAAACAAAACAGGAACTTTTAACACCAGTTAAATACTGAAATAGGTGCTAAAAGTTGTAATTAACACCTGATAAATGGATAAAATAACCGGTGTTAATAGTCTTAACTTTTAACACATGTGCATTTAACACCCCTTAAAATTCGGTGTTAAAAGTTGTGTATACGTGGCACTCCTTATTGGCACTTAACGATACACGTTACCTGAATCTAACGGACGTTTAACGTTTGTTGGCGGTAGGGACCTATGTGTCTGGCGATGATGGATGTGGGGGACTAACTGGACCAACTTACTAAACCGAAGACCTAAGTGTCCAATGCTACTAGAGATAGGGACTAACTAAGATGTTTACTCCTTTCTTAGTATTCTAGAACTTGGCTTGTGACCTAGGAAAAATAATGTTTGAATTCTATACCTTATGATGATAAAAGAAAATTTAGGCATTCATGAAGCACTTATTTTTGAAAATATTATTATCTATTAGTTGCCCCTTTGAGCCTAAAATTTTCATTACTTTCTTTGGAACCTTTTTCTTTAAAAAGTGTTTTGAGGTTAAGTATATTAATAAGGATCTAGGTTGGTAACAGGGATTAAAGTTAGAAATAGGAACCTTTAAAAGAAAAATAAAATATGGGAATGAGAAAAGAAAAGGAAAAAGAAAAAAAAGAAAAAAGAAAAAAAGGAAAAAGAAAAGAAAATATTTATAGTAGTTCCTATCATCCAAAAACTCAATGATTTCTATTTGTGTGCTCATGCTGGGATGATTGGAACAACTGAAAAAGGGTTGAAAAGAAAAGAAATTAAAAGGTCCTTAAAAATATTATTAGAGCTTGGAATTTTATTCTTCCTAGTTACTATAAAAAATTTAAATGACCTTTTTGATTTTATATATGAGCCCTTTGTTTTATCCTTTCTTTGATTTCCATACCTTAAATTTTATCCTTTGGTCTCATTACAACCTTTAAAAAGACCTTTTGACTTAGGTAAGTTTTCTTAGTACTTTGGAGCTAGGGTCACTTGTCAAACTTATGATAATACTTTGATTGATTTGACTTGAGTGACAATAAATATTACCTATAAACACTTGAGAGGATTAGTGTGAGAATGAGCCATTTGAATAATTTGGAACATGGTTAAAAAGAAAACATGTATTGTTTGGCATTCATACTTATCTCTCCTTATTTAATTTTGAGATAACGATTCTCTTTAGGTTCTTCGATATGTTAGTTCTTTGCTTATTCTTCTTTAACGTGATGAGTATGATGATTGTTTGAGGACAAGCAATGTTTTAGTTTGCAGTTTTGATATGTATCTAAAACACATCATTTTAGGTTGTATTTTATAGGTATTTTTAGGATTAATTAAATAAAATCCCCTTAAATCCCTATCATGTTTGCTCATTTCTCGCCTTTGCTACTTTGTTTGCTAGGTTCGCAGAAGTTACAGGTTTGAAGACCATTTTTGGACTAAATATAAATAGCAATGCATAACAAAGCAACCGTGTGCCTAAAGAATTGAAAAACAAAGAAAAGTAGGGCCCCAAACAGTGCACTCCATGGCCAAGCCCTGGTGGGAATCATGGTCAGGGAGAAATTAGGCCAAAAAGGAGTTAGGAGGGTCCAAAGCAAACCACGACTATGGTACGTGTCTGGCCCATTAATTATGCATTTTTACATTTATTTAAAGGGAAGAAGGGCTTTATTTTAGAGGACTCACTCTTTAGAGTTAGAGTCAGTTTGTATAGGCATAAAGGGTGACCTGAGAGGACTCTTTTCAAGGAGGAGAATAGGAAGGAAATGAAGAATTGAAGACTCTACATATCTTGTGGTTTGTTTTAGATTCTTGGTCTACCTTTAGTTTAAATCTTTGTAATCCTTGTTCCATGAGTTGTATGGATTCAATGAACCTTTGTGATTCTTTGTTTACCATGAGTAGCTAAAATCCTTGTTCTTGGGATTTAGGAGGTGATTTATGATGTAATTGGTGTAATCTTTATTGTCTTATCAATAAAATCTATGTTTATCTTTAATTCTTGATTACCTTATTATTTATTTATATATCTAGACATAGGCATGAGTTATCTTTAATTAATTCTAGGGATGGACTCAAAAGGTGAACTTAAGATTGAATACAAGGATAGACTGAAAAGGGAACTTTATTTAAATCTTTTAAAGATCAGAGTTTTCATAATAATTAAATTAAGGGAAAAACTCAAAAGGTGAACCTTTTTTATTGTTGTATGAATTCAAGACTTCCATTCTTTTTTATAACTTAGTTTTCAAATAAAATGATAGTTTGATGTTTGAGTTTTTAACTTGGTTTCAAATGAGGTAACAGTATGTTTGATTTTTGAATTATTAACTTGGTAGGGAATTAAATGATAGTTTGTTTGATGACTAAGTAATCTAACGGAATTCTAAAAAGAGAAACTTAGAACTTTAGGGGGTTAGTCTTGGTAAATTAAAGAGTAAAAGTTAAGGTAAAATCTTTAAACACCATTACAAAGTAATCCGTACCCTGAAAATCCCACGATACGTTTTAATTGATTTTATTCCAAGAGTACTTCTGATTTGCACTTTTAATTACTTTGTTTTTTATTTCTCTGTATAAAATCTCTATTCTTGTGTGTTTAGATAGATAGGATCATTATTTTGAGTACTTGAGAATACAGTCCTATGGAGACGATATTTGTTTATATTACGCAACAAACTTGTACGCTTGCAGGGTGTCAATTGGATAGTTTAGTGTTTATATTTTTGTTTTATTTACATAATAAATAATAAATAAATTTTATTTCATTAGTAATTATTAATGTTAATACAGAATGTAAAACTGAAATAGTAGAGAAAAGAATGAGACATAGAACTAAGTTTAAAGTTAAACATAAAAAACTTATAAATACATCAAAAAATTATGTCACGTGAAAAATAATAAAAAAGATACAATTTTAAAAGTAAATTTAACAAATAATTAAGTAATACAATCTTATAAATATATAATTACGTACTATAACTAAGACAAGTTTATTTTATAAATAATTATATATATATATAAAAGTTGAGTTAAGATTGAATTAGTTTTAAAATATTAATTTAAAAACTGATTCCATCTAATAAAAAATCATAATTTTAAGATTTTTAATTTTTTAAGTTGATTTTATGGTTTACATACATCCAGAGTGGTTAATTAAACCTTTACGTAGATTACTTTATGTGACATTTACTTTGACCCATATAATTTGACTATTATGGAAGAGAAGCTTCTACAACATTTACTCATATGATACAATGTTGATTATTATGACTTTTGTTATTAAAATTTACACCATGCCACTATGTTTATGTTTTTTTTTTCAATTTTCCCTTTTCAATGTTAAAGTTTATGCCTATGTTATGTAAGAAAGCATGTTTTAAGGTATAGGTAAAGTGCTAAGCAGTTCAAACATCATATCATAAAAATAAGATAAAATAATAAATTACACTTCAACTTCATATTTCTGTTGCATTGAAGCTATTGTTTTATTTTAATTTTTCTTTTTAAATTAAATAATTTAGGATAATTTATAAAAATCACTCTTAAAGTTTTGGAATCATACTTAGCTCTAGATATTTCTAAATATTAATTACACCCATGTCCTACCAAAATAACCAACATGATAACAAATTTACTTAAGTTAAATCTTTTAAATCCCTTTCAAACTCACTCCATTATTTTTCCATCACTACAAACATTAAGTAAATCAATTCAAACTTTACAAATAAAGTTATTGATAAAGGAAAAGTGAAATGAAGGTTGAATCGAATTGAAGTGAGAATATATAGTTAGATGGGATAAAGAATATTAAAATACAAAATTTATACTTTCCAATCCTTACGTGAACTATAAATAATTAGATTGTTTTTGAAACCTTTTTAAATTTCTTATTTAATCCTTAAAATTTTAATGTTTAAATCATTGGTAGGACCTCATTTGCACCTCAATTTGTTGCACAATGAAACTATATGGTCACAATGCCACAAGGACCTCTCAAAGGACAATTATCTTCGACACGTGCAAATAACTCACTCATGTTCGAAACGATGTGCACAAACCCAATGGATATATTTAAGAATCTAGGGATACAAAACACCTAATCATTATGAAAATGATTATGGGTAGACATCACATGGAAAAATGAAATGATGACTACTCATTATCAGCCATGTGTCCATCCCTGGAACCCCCACGAAGAAAGTTATGAATTCCTCACTCAGAATATCGTTTCACTTAGAATACCATTTCACTTGGAACATCATCTCACTCGGAGTATCGTCCTGTTCAGAATATCACCTCGCTCGGAATTCCTCAGTCAGAAGGAGACCATGAGATGTTAATAGGCACAAAAACTCCTCAACAAGACACCTAGTCATTGGGCTTGACTCTATGCCTAGAGCTCGTGACTGTGGGGGCTCTTTTTCCTGGACCGAGAGGGGGCCCGTAAGATTCCCAATATTCTTGAAAAATATCTTGGATATCGTGACTATGGGGGCTCTTTAGCAAATGATAGTTGTTACTTCTTGTTGACTCCTAAGTCAAACCCTCTATTTTATCATTGTATAAATGAGTCCCAAGGCCCTTCTGTAATTTAAGTGACATTCTTGAGTAATAACCCTAACTCTCTTAGAGTAATTATCTAGGGTTTTATGTCTTACGTACTTAGAGTGAATAATGTGATTCATTTATTATCTGTTTAAACTCTAATAAGATTTACTTATTAATAGAGGTGTTTTAGTTTAAAAATAATTAATGATAGAGAAGTTTGAAATGAGATCTTATATTAAGGGACATAAAAACTCCTCAACATAAAACCTTGTCACTCGGCTCGGCTCTTTGCCTAGAGCTAGTAACTAGGGGGCTCTTGTTCTTGTTGGATCGGGAGGGGGCCTCACGGGATTCCCCTCCCCTTCTATTATTGAAAAATATCTTAGATATCTTGATTCTTCATGACTTTAGTAGATGATAGTTGTTATTTCTTGTTGGGCCTAAGTTAAAGCCATCCCCCTTATTTTACCATTGTATAAATATGGCATCAAAGCTCTTCTGTAGTTTAAATGACATTCTTGAGTAATAACCTTAATCCTCCTAGAGTAATTATGTAGGCTTTTGTACTACTCAAAGTGAACAATATGGGTTATTTATTGTCTTTTTAAACTCCAATAAGATTTACTTATTAATAGAGGTATTTTAGTTTAGAAATAATTAATGACAGAAATTTGAAAGATGGTCTTGTTAGATCTAAATCTGAATGAAAGACTAAGAAGTCTAAACCCCTGGGATTTGTTAATAACATTCATTAAGACTCTTAATTAAATGAAGTTTGTCCATATGTTTCTCTAACAATATTCAACAAGTGTTTCAGGAAAGTCTAAAGTGCATATGTTAGAAGAAAGAGAGGGGTCTGTTAAACCATATTTTTCTTGAAAAGACAAGTCTGTTGCATCCATCAAAGCAACATTAAGGAAAAGTCTAAATGTAGAATCAGACCTTGGAATGTCACTCCTTCTTAAGGAATGTCTCTGAAAAGCAATTCTTTAATTCTGTGAAAGAGTCAACAAAAGCTTTATTGTCTCAAATATGCGTCATTCACCAAAAAGGAAAGGAAACAAAAAGCTAAAGGACAATACGCAGTGATCAAGGTAGATGCCTCTCACATCCCAACACATTAGAAAAGCTTAAACCATGGAAGAATAGAAGGCTAAGGTCAACATCTATAATAGTGTACCTGTTAGCTCAAAATGGTTAAGCAGATAGGTTTCTTTTGATATGGATTATCAAAGTAATCTACTTTGGTATAAACTCTGAAGCACGCCTTGATTAGACTCTGCAAATATATACCTCTTTAAAATCAGAAAATGATCAACAGTTATTTCCTCTTCAACGGATGATCAACAACTATCTCAAAGGACCTATAAATATGAGAAGCTTTTAAACCTTGATTAGATTCGACTAATTGGATTCTTACTGATCATTTTTGCAAACAAGAACAAAATTTCCTAAGTGTTCATTTTGTAAAAAGTTCTAAGTTCTTGTACTTCAAGCACAAGTCTGTCTTGTTATTCTGTGTCTAGCAAACCTTAACTTGTTGCTTATCATAGCTTAGGGTACTTTGCTTCGATTTTTCAATATCTCTGTACACTAAGTTATCTTTGTAACAAACTCTCTTTTATCACTTATATTCTGTTGTAACTAGTCTGGTGTGTTCACCAACACTTAGACTAAGTCGAAAATACTTTGTGGCCTGAAAAGACTTTTGAAATAATACTTGGGTTGTTAAGTCAAAAGTGACTTGTTGAAAGAATACTTAGGTATAAGCCAATAGTGGTTGGAGTGAAGAATACTTGGGGCACTGGTCTGGTGTTGTTATTATAAAGGATATTTTTACAATAGTGAAAATCTTTCAAGTCTAAAGGTACTAGACGTAGCTTCTGCTTTGGAAGTGAACCAGTATAAATCTGTTGTGTTATCTTCTCTTAACCCTTATCTTTTCAAGGTCTATTCGATTTAAAGTCTGATCTATTCAATAAAGTTTATTCATTTAAAAGTCTGTATAAAAAAGAGTTAAAGACTTATTCAACCTCCTTCTAAGTTTGACTCTGAACCATCAGGTCTTATATCAGGGGACATAAAAAATTCTCAAAATGGTCTTATATTTAGGGACAAAGTTAGTATTAGCTAATCCAATCCAAACTAAATTTTTATATAGATACATGCATAAAACAAACTTATCACTTATATTTATATAATTAAACATTTAAAATTGGATCACTTAATCAGTTTTTAAAAATATTACTTCAAAGTTACTTTTTTTCATGAGACCTATATCTTAGTAATTTGATATATTTTTAAGTTTATTAGCTTTAGCATTAATTTAAACATAATTTTGTTACTCATATCTTTTTTACAATCTAAGTTTGTATTTTGTATAAAAATAAAGTTTACTAATGAAATAAAATTTACTTATTATCATCATCTAATTAAATAACAAATAAAAATATGAAAAATTGAACAATCCAATCTATTTTAGATCGCTTTTAATCGGATCAAATTAAGTTGAATTTAAAAAGTTGTTCTAACATTTCAAACCAAATTATATAATTTTATAATCATATCAGATGATTTTTTTCTCCCAAACTCATACCATCCAATTCCATATGATTAAGCAATTTTTAAGATGATGTTAGCTATCAATCATCGTCTTCAAGAAATCTATTGAAACGAATGAATGAAATAAAAGTAATATTGATGATTAACTTTTTAATTAATATACTTTTTCCAATTCCTAGCCTCCGTTTAGATTGTAAAAATATTTTGTTTTTATTTTCTGTTTTTAGTTTTAATTACAAAGCTATCATTATTTTTCCTGATTTATATTTAAAAAAGTGAAAATAAAAACAATAAAAGTTACTTTTAGGGTTTTCTATACAAAATCTTAAAAACAAGAAATAGGATGGTAGCTTTGTAATTAAAACTAAAAAATAAAAGATAAAAAAAAGGATGGTGACTTTGTAGTCAAACTTTTTTAAAAGAATTAATCTTAATAAAATGGTTTAAATAGGATAATAAAATTATATAACTTTTAAACTTCTTTATAATATAGAATATAAAAAAATAATCATTATTCATTAATACACTTAGAAAAGAGTGATTATTTTCTAAAAAGCATAGAAAATATAATTTAAAATGCATGTTACAAAATTAAGAAATGACATATTTTTATTTAAAATTAACACAAATGAAGTTTTTACATTATTTTAATTAGGCATATTCAATGCAATTTTTAATAAACTTACAATTTTTTATTTTTAAGATGCATGTAAATTGAGCACAGGTTGTGAAAATTGATAATCAATTATTTAAATTATTGGGTCTATTAAATAGTCATATATTTTATAGGTACTCCATGCCAAAGGAATTGAAATTAATTTTTTAATTAAAAATTATTGTAAAAAATATTTCACTTTCACTATAATATCCGGGGGATGTATATGTATATGCTTTAAACATCTTTATAACACACAAGGGTGTGAAACAACAGAATCATTATTCATTAATACACTTAGAAAAGAGTAATTATTTTCTAAAAAGGGATACAAAATATAATTTAAGGTGCATGTTACAAAATTAAAAAATGATATACTTTTATTTACAATTACCATAGATGAAGTTTTTAATTTACTTTAATTAGGCATATTCAGTGCAATTTTTTAAAACTTTCAATCATTTATTTTTAAGATGCATGTGAATTGAGCAAATGTTGTGAAAATTGATCATCAATTATTTAAATTATTAGATTGTTGACTAGTCATATATAGGTACAGCATGTCAAAAGAAATTGAACTTAAATTTTTTAATTAAAAATTATTGTAAAAAATATTTAACTTTCACTATAATATCTGGGGATGTATATATGTATATGTGTTAAACATCTTTATAATACATAAGGGTATGAAAAAACAAAATCATTATTCATTAATACACTTAGAAAAGATTAATGTTTTCTAAAAAAAGGATAAAAAATATAATTTAAGGTGCATGTTACAAAATTAAAAAATGATATATTTTTATTTGCAATTAACATAGATAAAGTTTTTAATTTACTTTAATTAGGCATATTCAATGCAATTTTAATAAACTTACAATTTTTGATTTTTAAGATGCATGTGAATTGAGCACAGGTTGTGAAAATTGATAATCAATTATTTAAATTATTGGGTCGTTTGACTAGTCATATATAGGTATTGTGTGTCAAAAAGGAATTGAAATTAATTTTTTAATTAAAATTTATTGTAAAAAATATTTCACTTTCACTATAATATCCAGGGATGTATATATGTATATGTGTTAAACATCTTTATAATACATAAGGGTATGAAAAAATAAAATCATTATTAATTAATACACTTAGAAAAGAGTAACTATTTTCTAAAAAAAGGATAGAAAAAATTTAAGGTGCATGTTACAAAATTAAAAAATGATATATTTTTATTTACAATTAACATAGATGAAGTTTTTAATTTAATTTAATTAGGCATATTCAATGCAATTTTTTAAAACTTTCAATTTTTTATTTTTAAGATGCATATGAACTGAGCACAAGTTGTGAAAATTGATCATCAATTATTTAAATTATTGGGTTGTTGAGTAGTCATATATAGGTAGTGTGTGTCAAAAGGATTTGAATTTCATTTTTTAATTAAAAATTGTTGTAAAAAATATTTAACTTTCACTATAATATCTGGGGATGTATATATGTATATGTGTTAAACATCTTTATAATACATAAAGGTATGAAAAAACAAAATCATTATTCATTAATACACTTAGAAAGAGTAATTGTTTTCTAAAAAAAGATAGAAAATATAATTTAAGGTGCATGTTACAAAATTTAAAAATGATATATTTTTATTTGCAATTAACATAGATGAAGTTTTTAATTTACTTTAATTAGACATATTCAACGCAATTTTTTAAAACTTTCAATTTTTTATTTTTGAGATGCATGTGAATTGAGCACAGGTTGTAAAAATTGATCATCAATTATTTAAATTATTGGGTTGTTGACTAGTCATATATAGGTATTGCGCGTCAAAAAGGAATTAAAATTAAATTTTTAATTAAAAATTATTGTAAGAAATATTTCACTTTCACTATAATATCTAGGGACGTATATACGTATATGTGTTAAACATCTTTATAATACAGAAGGGTAAGAAAAAACAAAATCATTATTCATTAATACACTTAGAAAGAGTAATTGCTTTCTAAAAAAAGGATAGAAAATATAATTTAAAGTGCACGTTTCAAAATCAAAAAATGATATATTTTTATTTTAAATTAACATAGATGAATTTTCAATTTACTTTAATTAGGCATATTCAATGCAATTTTTAAAACTTTCAATTTTTTATTTTAAAGATGCATGTGAATTGAGCACAGGTTGTGAAAATTAATCATCGATTATTTAAATTATTGGGTCTGTTGACTAGTCATATATAGGTATTGCGTGTCAAAAGGAATTGAAATTAATTTTTTCATTAAAAATTATTGTAAAAATATTCTACTTTCACTATAATATCCGGGGATGTATATATGTATTTGTGTTAAACATCTTTATAATACATAAGGGTAAGAAAAAACAAAATCATTATTTATTAATACACTTAGAAAAGAGTAATTGTTCTCTAAAAAAGGATAGAAAATATAATTTAAGGTGCATGTTTCAAAATTAAAAAATGATATATTTTTATTTGCAATTAACAGAGATGAAGTTTTTAATTTACTTTGATTAGGAATATTCAATGCAAATTTTTAAAACTTTCAATTTTTTATTTTCAAGATGCATGTGTATTGAGCACAGGTTGTGAAAATTGATCATCAATTATTTAAATTATTGGGTCTGTTGACTAGTCATATATAGGTATTGCGTGTCAAAAGGAATTAAAATTAATTTTTTCATTAAAAATTATTGTAAAAATATTTTACTTTCACTATAATATCCGGGGATGTATATATGTATATGTGTTAAACATCTTTATAATACATAAGGGTAAGAAAAAACAAAATCATTATTTATTAATACACTTAGAAAAGAGTAATTGTTCTCTAAAAAAGGATAGAAAATATAATTTAAGGTGCATGTTTCAAAATTAAAAAATGATATATTTTTATTTGCAATTAACATAGATGAAGTTTTTAATTTACTTTAATTAGGAATATTTAATGCAAATTTTTAAAACTTTCAATTTTTTATTTTCAAGATGCATGTGTATTGAGCACAGGTTGTGAAAATTGATCATCAATTATTTAAATTATTGGGTCTGTTGACTAGTCATATATAGGTATTGCGTGTCAAAAGGAATTAAAATTAATTTTTATTTATAAATTATTGTAAAAATATTTCACTTTCACTATAATATCCGGGGATGTATATATGTATGTGTTAAACATCTTTATAATACATAAGGGTATGAAAAAACAAAATCATTATTCATTAATACACTTAGAAAAGAGTAATTGCTTTCTAAAAAAACGATAGAAAATATAATTTAAGGTGCATGTTTCAAAATTAAAAAATGATATATTTTTATTTTTAATTAAATAGATGAAGTTTTCAATTTAGTTTAATTGGGCATATTCAATGCAAATTTTTAAAACTTTTAAGTTTTCATTTTAAAGATGCATATGAATTGAGCACATGTTGTGAAAATTAATCGTTGATTATTTAAATTATTGGGTCTGTTGACTAGTCATATATAGGTATTACGTGTCAAAAGGAATTGAAATTAATTTTTTCATTAAAAATTATTGTAAAAATATTTTACTTTCACTATAATATCCGGGGATGTATATATGTATATGTGTTAAACATCTTTATAATACATAAGGGTAAGAAAAAACAAAATCATTATTTATTAATACTCTTATAAAAGAGTAATTGTTCTCTAAAAAAGGATAGAAAATATAATTTAAGGTGCATGTTTCAAAATTAAAAAATGATATATTTTTATTTGCAATTAACATAGATGAAGTTTTTAATTTACTTTAATTAGGAATATTTAATGCAAATTTTTAAAACTTTCAATTTTTTATTTTCAAGATGCATGTGTATTGAGCACAGGTTGTGAAAATTGATCATCAATTATTTAAATTATTGGGTCTGTTGACTAGTCATATATAGGTATTGCATGTCAAAAGGAATTAAAATTAATTTTTAATTATAAATTATTGTAAAAATATTTCACTTTCACTATAATATCCAGGGATTTATATATGTATATGTGTTAAACTTCTTTATAATACATTTATAATACATAAGGGTATGAAAAAACAAAATCATTATTCATTAATACACTTAGAAAAGAGTAATTATTTTCTAAAAAAAGGATAAAATATAATTTAAGGTGCATGTTTCAAAATTAAAAAATGATATATTTTTATTTGCAATTAACATAGATGAAGTTTTTAATTTACTTTAATTAGGCATATTCAATGCAAATTTTTAAAACTTTCAATTTTTTCTTTTCAAGATGCATGTGAATTGAGTATAGTTTATGAAAATTGATCATCAATTATTTAAATTATTGGGTCTGTTGACTAGTCATATATAAGTATTGTGTGTCAAAAGGAATTAAAATTAATTTTTAAATAAAAATTATTGTAAAAATATTTCACTTTCACTATAATATCCGGGGATGTATGTATGTATATGTGTTAAACATCTTTATAATACATTTATAATACATAAGGGTATGAAAAAACAAAATCATTATTCATTAATATACTTAGAAAAGAGTAATTGTTTTCTAAAAAAGGATAGAAAATATAATTTAAGGTGCATGTTTCAAAATTAAAAAATGATATATTTTTATTTGCAATTAACATAGATGAAGTTTTTAATTTACTTTAATTAGGCATATTCAATGCAAATTTTTAAAACTTTCAATTTTTTCTTTTCGATGCATGTGAATTGAGCACAGGTTGTGAAAATTAATCATCAATTATTTAAATTATTGGGTCTGTTGACTAGTCATATATAGGTATTGCGTGTCAAAAGGAATTAAAATTAATTTTTAATTAAAAATTATTGTAAAAATATTTCACTTTCACTATAATATCCGGGGATGTGTATATGTATATGTGTTAAACATCTTTATAATAAATTTATAATACATAAGGGTATGAAAAAACAAAATCATTATTCATTAATACACTTCGAAAAGAGTAATTATTTTCTAAAAAAAGGATAGAAAATATAATTTAAGGTGCATGTTTTAAAATTAAAAAATGATATATTTTTATTTGCAATTAACATAGATGAAGTTTTTAATTTACTTTAATTAGGCATATTCAATGCAAATTTTTAAAACTTTCAATTTTTTATTTTCAAGATGCATGTGAATTGAGTATAGGTTGTAAAAATTGATCATCAATTATTTAAATTATTGGGTCTGTTGACTAGTCATATATAGGTATTGCATGTCAAAAGGAATTAAAATTAATTTTTAATTAAAAATTATTGTAAAAATATTTCACTTTCACTATAATATCTGGGGATGTATATATGTATTTGTGTTAAACATCTTTATAATACATTTATAATACATAAGGGTATGAAAAAACAAAATCATTATTCATTAATACACTTAGAAAAGAGTAATTGTTTTCTAAAAAAAAGATAGAAAATATAATTTAAGGTGCATGTTTCAAAATTAAAAAATGATATATTTTTATTTGCAATTAACATAGATGAAGTTTTTAATATACTTTAATTAGGCATATTCAATGTAAATTTTTAAAACTTTCAATTTTTTATTTTTAAGATGCATGTGAATTGAGCACATGTTATGAAAATTGATCATCAATTATTTAAATTATTAGGTCTGTTGACTAGTCATATATACTACGTGTCAAAAGAATTGAAATTAATTTTTTAATTAAAAATTATTTAAATTATTTTTCAATTAAAAGTTATCATAAAAAATATTTCACTTTCACTGTGATATCCGGGGGATGTATGGATATGTGTTAAACATCTTTATAATACATAAGGGTATGAAAAAATTGAATCATTATTCATTAATACACTTAGAAAGGTAGAAAGGTGTAATTGTTTTCTAAAAAGGATAGAAAATATAATTTAGGTTGTATGTTACAAAATTAAAAATTATATATTTTTATGTACAATTTACATAGATGAAGTTTTTAATTTATTTTAATTAGGCATATTAAAAGAAATTTTTCAAAAAATTTTAATTTTTTTATTTTTAACATGTGCTTGAGCACAAGTTATGAAAATTGATTATTAATTATTTAAATTATTGGATCTGTTAGTTAGTACCATATATATAGGTACTGCGTGCCCAAATGAATTATAAGTAATTTTTAGTTAAAAATTATGTTTAAAAAGTTATATATATATATATATATATATATATATATATATATATATATATATATATATATATTTGTATATATGTCTGTGTACGTGAAATAGAAAGTAACATAGATGATACTTGAAATGACCTTTAAAAAGGATACAATTGAAATTAGCATATAAGGTCGTTTTTTATTTTTATTTTTATTTTTATTTTTTTATAAAATCATCATTTTATTTTTTTATATATAAATTTGTATAAAAACAGAAACAAGAAAAGGTTATTTTCAATTTTTCTGTATAAATCTTTTATAACAGAAAATAGGATGTTAATTTTATAATTAAAAATTAAAAGTATATATATTAATAGAAACCAAAAGCCCCCCGAACCTAAGTAAAATCAGATAAAAAATTTGTAATATGTATTGTGTTGAGATTGTAAATAGATAAACAAAAACAGGAACAAATTTGTCTGAATAGATAAAAAGGAATTGGGATAGTATGATATACTCAATATTCATTTCTTTAAGTGTCCAAAAAGCACACGTAATAAAAATACATTTGATCTTTTTAAATTTTATAAAATTATTATCTTTCTTCTAATTTTATTCTTTATAAAGTGTATTTATTTTGTCTCCTATTTATTGCTTATTACTTTTTTATGGTATTACTTGTTACTTGTTAAGAAATGACATTATTAAAAAATAGTAAATTAACTGTTTTTTAAAAGTCAATTGATAAACATATATTATATTATTATATTATAGTGTATATTGTATATTATATGTTACAATCTAGTCTCCCATAATTGGATATGGGATCGTATCGATCTATCCTTATTTGATGAAATATATTATTAGATTATATTATATTAATAGAATTAATAGAATGATAAGAATATCTTTAAAGTTTAATCTGATTATATCTTCCCTTAATAGAAAAAGTGCACCCGACATTGAAAAGAGAAAACATGGACCAAGCCTATTATGAACTCTATAAATAGAGGTGTAAATTAACTTTCTACGTAAAGTAAACTATTTTAGTTATTCTAATTATCAATCTACGAGGAATATCTCACCGTATTGGCCGTGTCTACAAATCCAGGCACCAACAATATATATAGAAATACATTTCTTTACTATTATAGCTACTTTTTCTATTAATGAGAAATAGATGGAATGTTGAAAAAATTTCTATTTGAAAATATGAAATAAAATAGAATAAATTAAGTTATTTTTATTTTATATACTATTATATCTACTTTCCATATGATATATATTTAAAATTTTATATTACTTTACTATAAACTAGCAATAATATATTAACTGTTTTTAAAAATAAAATATATATAACTTCAAGAATAATTAGATTAGAGCAACAATTTTAAGAGGTTATGTTTCCTGACATATTATCTTTATGTTTATGGGTGGATTCATTTTCCTTCACTGCAACACGTCTTAGAATATTGGCAAGTAATTTTGTATACATGACCAAACTTTATTTTAATTTGAGTATTTTTATTGCAGTCAACAAAATTTATTAACCGAGGGTTTGCTGACAAACAAATATGTTCTTTTTCTCTTGATAATTAGCGTAAAAAAATGTAAATATGTTATGTATAGTCCACCATTATCTTAAGTTAAAATATTATATATACAATATTATTTTAAATCACAAGTAGATCATGAATGGACATTTTTTTATTTTATATGTTTTCTTATTTTTTAAATTAGCTAAGTTTATTATTTTTAATGCCAAAATTATAATAAACGATATTTGTCTTTATAAAATGTTCAGTAAAGTGCATAAAAATATTTCAGTTAGTTAAAAATTAAAACTAGTAATTTAAATGTCATTACAAACAAATTAAAAATGTTGTATAATATTTTACCTAATTGATTGTGTTTTTTTAATGTCATTTTAAATGATATTTTTTAATTTTAGCTACTAGTTAAATTCATTTTTAATTTATTGTCCCTTTATATTTTCAATAATTCGTAATATTATTTTAAAAAAATTAAAATTTTATTCATTTAAAAATGTAAAACTTGTGTCTCTTCCCTTCCCATTGATAAAACCTTTTTCTTATATTTAATGAATTAATTATTATAAAGAAACAAATAACATAAAAAAAGCAGGTGAAATGATAAATATTTTATTTTATTTTTAAAACGTAAAACCTTTTCTTATGGTTCATGAACTTTTGGTTAAAAAAACTTTTAAAAAATTTAATATTATTTTGTTAATTTGAGATTAATTAAAATATCTCAAAAATAAATTACAAAATGTAAATAGATAAAAAAAATTACAAACATTACCTAATAATTACACATATCATTTTACATTTTATTAATTTTATTAATGTAAGTTAATTTTATCAAAGCAATTCCAACATAATCACAACGGTACTGTGCTATATTATTTGGTGGAACCAGTTTTAAATTTTACAGAACAACTCATCAATATTTAACAACTCATCAATTTTGGTTTTAGCAGTTTTTCGATGGTCCAACTATTGCTCAGAAAACATGCACCGTATTGGGTCCCAGTAACGCTGAGGTGCAGCACATTTGCATGCACTTCTTACAGTTACGCAGAGTTCAAAATTCTTAATGGTTTTACTAATCATTACTCCTTAAAAAAGAATAATTAGTAGTAATAAATAAAAATGATTAAATATTTTTTTGGTGTAGATAAAAATATTAAATATGGCAGTAAAATATACCAAGGTTTATTTAACATGATGTCTAAGTAACTATTTCTACATAATTTTTTTTATAAAAGTATTAAGTTTAATTTGACTAATTCAGAAATTATAGTATTATGATAAATTTGTTGACTATACAGGTCAAGAATTATTGTAGAGCAAAGATGTAAAACAGTAACTGGCAAAAAAATTGAGGGGGTGATGGATAACATGATAATTTGGCACATGAAATATGCATGTGCATCCCATCCCACATGATTAGAGGGGATGTACATCAAGGGACCCAAGAAGAAGAGGAAGATGAATAGGGGGGTGTAAAAAGGGAAAGGCAATGATTATGAATGGGAGGATGATGGGAAGTTTTTTTTTATTTTGCATATAATAAAAATGATTAATTTCAATTAAGAGGGGGGAAAACAGGACTGCGCAGCCATAGCCGCCATTTCCTCCTTCCCTCCTCCTACTTTTTTCTGCTCATTATTACTTTTGTTAAAATCCATTTATTTCCTTCATTATTAGCAAAGGCAGAGAGAGAAAACCAAATAAAGGAGGGAACAGATAAAGACATATTCTTAAATCATTTAAAAAATTAAACAACACAGGAAGTGGTATCGATTCTTAATAATTTTATAATTTTAAGAATAAAAAAACGGCAAAAAGGAAAAGCTGAAAAGGATCAGGTATTTAAAGCCCCATTAGAGATTATTTGGATTTGTACGAGATGAGGCATGAGGCATGAGGCATGAGGAATGAGGAACTCGTAACCTCTATCTGCTTCACTTCACTTCCTTAGTCCTTAGTCCTTCCCTCTCCTGTGTACACATAAATAAATAAATAAATTTATATATATTTATTTATTTCCTATTTGGTGCGAAAGAGTGATCGCGTTACGAGTTATGAAGGTTACGTTAATGGGCCTTGAAAAAGCTGCAATATTTTGCTCACTCTGATAAGCCTTTAGCGTGCCGGTCCCCTCTATATAAAGGGAATAGGGCCATACCTTTCTCTCCCTCACTCACTCACTCATTCACCCACTGCGCCCTTAATTGTTTTCTGTCATATAGATTGTGACTTTTTTGGCGGATATGGAAGAGGAGTTGCCTACCACTCCTCCTACTACGGTGGTTGTCACTGTGAGAGAGTTCAACCCAGATAAAGACAGAGAAGCAGTGGAAGCCGTTGAAAGAATCTGCGAGGTTGGTCCCAGTGGCAAGCTTTCCCTCTTCACCGACCTTCACGGTGACCCAATTTGCAGGGTCCGCAACTCACCTACTTTCCTCATGCTTGTAAGTATATATATCTATTATATACTCCCATCTATTCTTTATTAATTAATGTCTTTTCCTTTCTTTCTTTCTTTCTTTCTTTCTTTCTTTCTTCTCCCCTTCATCCACCATTCTTCTCTTTAAAAGTCTTTCTCATCAACTTTTTTACCAATTTAATTACAATTATTTGTCTGTATCAGGTGGCCGAAATAGGTGAAGAGACAGTGGGAATGATAAGGGGTTGCATCAAAACCGTTACTTGCGGGAAAAAACTCCACAGGCACAGTGGAAAAAACATCACCGAACCCATTTCCAAACAGGTCCCTGTATTCACCAAACTCGCCTACATATTAGGCCTCCGTGTTTCTCCCAATCACAGGTATCTATCTAACTACGTAATTCAATTTGCATATATATAAATATAAATATAAATAAACCAGTTTAGTTGATTTTATTTTAGTCCTTCTAATGTAAGAATAATTTTTAATTAATAATGATGCAGGAGAATGGGAGTAGGGTTGAAACTGGTGCAAAGGCTAGAGGAATGGTTCAGAGACCATGGAGCTGAGTATGCTTACATGGCAACTGAAAACGACAACGTAGCATCCGTTAAGCTATTCACCGACAAATGCGGCTACTCAAAGTTTCGTACTCCGTCAATTCTTGTCAACCCCGTTTTCGGTCACCGAGTAAGCACTTCATCCTCCAAGTTCACAATCATCAAACTCGCACCAAACGACGCCGAATTGCTCTACCGGAACAAGTTCGCCACCACGGAGTTCTTCCCTCGCGATCTCGACTCAGTGCTCAACAACAAGCTCACCCTCGGCACCTTCCTCGCCGTCCCCAATGGCTCCTACCGAACCGACACGTGGCCTGGTTCTCACCGTTTTCTCGCGGACCCACCATCTTCCTGGGCCGTCCTCAGCGTCTGGAACTGCAAGGATGTTTTCACGCTCCAGGTAAAAGGTGTGTCGCGCGTGAAACAAACTTTCGCCAAAACTACTCGTGTTTTGGACTGTGCTTTGCCCTGGCTCCGTTTGCCGTCTATCCCCAATTTCTTTCAGCCGTTTGGGTTTCACTTCTTGTATGGGCTTGGAGGGGAGGGCCCACACGCGGTTCAAATGGTCAAGGCTTTGTGTGGGTTTGCGCATAATCTTGCTAAGGATCGTGGTTGTACCGTCGTGGCCACCGAGGTTTCTAGCCGTGAGCCGCTCCGGTTCGGTATTCCGCACTGGAAGATGCTTTCTTGTGAGGAGGATTTGTGGTGCATTAAAAGGCTCGGAGAAGATTACAGTGATGGTTCTGTGGGTGATTGGACTAAATCTCCCCCTGGATTCTCTATTTTTGTTGATCCTAGAGAATTCTAAGCGCTAATGCTAAGTGCCAATTAATCTCAAATTAAAACAAAAAACAAAAAAAAAAAGGTTAAGAGAACAGAAAAGGAAGAAAAAAAAACAATTTAGTTTTATACTTGCAATGAGAATGTAAAGGAATTAAGAATGAATATCCCTCTTTAATTTTTGAGTTTGTGCAATGAGGCTTTTTGGTGAATGATGGGTTCATTTTTGTGGTGTTTGGATTTGAACGAGGAGTGTTAATACGCTAATGTGAATATTGAAGACCATGCGGGTGATTTTGTTTTTGTCTAGTGCGCGAGAATGAGATGTTGATGTGTGAATCCGAATATCCGTTTGGGATTGTGCATGTCGCCAAGCTTTTCTTAAAGAACCTTTGTTAGACTACTACATTTTCTTTGTGTCCTTGATAATATGCCCGCAGGTGGGGACCTTAACTTTGTTTTATTGGGTTCCTAGTATCTTTCTTATTGAGGGTAGTGGGAATCAAATGGTGCCCATTAAGTGTGAGTGTAAGTCTCCTAATATAGGCAATTAGCCTTTTCTCCACCTTCTCTTAATAGGGGCGACGGGAAGAAACACATTGTTAGATTCATCATGGGACATACGCTGTCCCGTATGAACGTTCCAATTGCTTTAACTCAATTCATAACTCTTCGCAGCTAATTTTTAAGCATTATTTGTGCAAGCCAACACCAAGGTTTTGCCATTTTTATTTAACGATGATTTGAATTACCCAGACAACACGCACAACCTTCCTACTGTTAGGTGAATTTCCTAAAACGATACCATTGTGTTTTGTTTTTGTTTAGAATTTTTCAACACAAGTTTTTAAATCCTGATTTAACGGTTTTCAATTAAACAAAACAAGATACACAATACACACTGATTTTTTCATTTAAGAATAATTTTGTAATCATGATTGGTGGTTTTACCTTCGCTCCACCAAATTAAAAATTAATCAATATTGTTTGTGATTCAACTTATGTAGGGGGTGAAAAGGTGGTTTTTTTCTCTCAAACTTGAAAACAAATAGGCACTAGTTCTTAGCAACAGAAACTTTAGTAGAAAATACGTTTAAAAGGAACAAGTTTGGTTTTTCCAAGTTAGATTTTTCTTTCTTTCTTTTCATCAAGCTAGATTTGTTTTTATATATTAAATTACTGAACATAAGGAGAAATATAAGGAAATAAAAGTGTTTCTTTTTATTTTTGCAACAATAAAAGAGTGTTTTTAATTGCTATATTATATATGTAAAAAATAAAATGTTTGTCAACTACAAAATATCTTGAGGTGAGTGTTATACTTATAAAAGTGACATAAAAGTTAAGAAAATAAAATAGCAAAACGAGAAATGGAGAGTAAGAATAGAAAGAAGTGAGATTCTATTTCATTGGATAATATATGCCATCATTAAAAATGTTTTATTTACAGACATGAGTTATATTTTTTATATAGTAGAATATTCATATTATTATTAGAAATTACGTTGGCATTGTTTGGAAATAAGAGTATCTGAGTTTTAATAATATTTTTAAATGTGAAATTTTTCATTTTCCCTTTCGTTAGCATTTTTCTTTTTTCTTAAAAAAAAAAAGTTTCTCGTCAACGACACATGATATTCGTTGTTTCCTGCTTGTTCCTAGCTACGTCGTCGCTGCAGCTGCTACTTACTTGGCCAAGGACAATTCTTAAGATATTGTATTTTTGGTTCACTATGTCACTTTCTGGTCATTTTAGTTGAATAGATGTTTAAAATATGTAATTAAATAGCTTAATACAACTATATGTTAATTAACGTAGCTCTATGCCTTTATGTTTTTCTACTTTTGCCATCGAGTATACACATATAGATGAATTGACAAAGGTAATTCTAATTTAATTAGAGAGAATTTTGTTTAATATCTACCTTAGTTATGTCTTATTCAAATCTAAATAGTGCACATATATATATATATATATATATATATATATATATATATATATATATATATGGGGTCAGTTTAATAGTAAAAAGATTTGGATACCTAATTTAACTCGAAATCTTGTATTTAAATCTCTGGATCTTATTAGAAAACTTATTAGGATCTGTCTAATGCCAAAAAGATTTGGATACTCAATTTAACTCGAAATTTTAGGGCTCTGTATTTTCAGAAATATTCATACATGGATTTTCATTGTAAGTAAAAGATTTGTATAAAAAAGGAGTATGAGTGAGATGATGTATTGGTTTCTTTAAGTTGACCTTTATAATGATCTCTCCCTCTCAATTTGATTCCGTTTCCTTTTGTGGCTGTAGTTTGGGACTTTACTGAAAGCACGTTTTGGGAAAGTGACATAAAGAAAACGAGCCAAGTTCAATAATACGAGGAAAGCTGGAATTTTTTTCAATTGGGAGCTGCATTTGTTCTTTGGTTACTCAACAGCCTCTGTATATTTTGATACATGTGGTCTACACAAAAGTTATATATATGACAAAGGTGATCATTATTGCAAATGAATTTTAGGTTTTGTCATTGATATTATTAGTATTATTATCATTGTCAAAGTCTGACAGATTTTGCTGATAATTTAGCCTTAATTTAAAACATAATGTGAGTAATTTTCATATTGGTAGAAGAATATGATTTGAGTCTGAATTTTTCCATCAAAATTAACTTTAGTAAATTAAATAATGCAAAACATGTACGATAGGATAGAATGCCCGAATAAGTTTAGTAATAATTGTTTCTGTTAAAGGCTTTTTGTGTCTCTCATTTGTATTCATCAACATAGATTGGATTAGGACGTAAGCTGCAATCGTATCTTGGAAGTGCCTTGGGAGATGAGGCAGAAAGATAGATGAGTACCTTTTTTTAAAAGAAAGAGAGACAAGTACTTTGAGAAAACAAAAAAGAGTTTTGGGAAGTATTTAGATTTATTTTAGTGATTATAAAGTCACATGAGTCATGCTGAGTCATGAGATAGGAAGGAGGGTGGCTAGTTGGAGCAACAGGGGGCATCACCCTTTAATTTGATCATGCCATTCCTTTTCTTTGTTAATGGGTTTGCCATTCAGTTCTTGTTCCAACTTACTCCTAGTTAGTTCGTATGTGAGCAAGCGGTCACCACATGTATTTATTTATTTTTATTTTTATTACATTATTAAAAAATTGGTTCAATTAGTTAAGAAATAAATTTGTGATATCAGCTTGCTATAATAATTAAACTCAAATGGTTTTTACAGTTTATGAGGGTGCACTTACATGTAAGTGGTAAATTAAGTTAAATCGTTAAAAATAGGTCAAATGATAGGTTGAGATAAGTTTTTCACCTACTATAAGTCCTCTCGTCTAACCTACTATATTAATAAAAATAAATAAATAATTTACAACTACTTTTAATATTTTTTTTCATATGATTTTTCTAAAAAGTATTATTTTTTAATAGGCTACAAGGACCATTACAAAAAATCACAAAAAAATATTTTTTTCATTAAAAATAAGTTGTTAATAAAAAAAAACCTTTTAAAAGAAGAAGGTAGAAGGAAAGTAAGTTTACCTGTTAACTCGCATCTAAACAGATTAGCCATATTTCTTAGCTTGTCTTCATTTTTTGACTCGGCTCGGCCATCCCAACCCGTATGTAGTCGAGCTCGGGCTATTTATGGTTATAACCTTTGGCCTTGAATAGTCAATTCATTCAAATTAAATAACATTAAATGTTAGGTCAACAATTAAAATTGAAAGTGGATTGTGCATATTTGGTATCATTTCATAATACAAGATGACAATACCCTCATTAGCGTGATTTATTATATAATTCACAAACATTACCTCTCATATATCAAGCTTGTATCATTTCAAGCAATTTCCTCAACTTTTAGAATAACTCAACTTTTAGTGGTTTCATGAAATATTCATAACTTGTTCTTCAATAGGACTATATTCAATCACCATTTCTCTTCGCTTAATCACATAACATGTTGGCTGCTTAACAGACACTTTCTTCCAATGTACCATTTAAAAGTAGACCTTAATATCCATTTGATAAATTTTTTGATTATTTTGTGTTGACAGAGAAATAATCATGCGAATTATATCCAACCTTGTAACAAAAGCAAATAGTTCAAAATAATCGATATACCTGCCTTTTACTTGTACTCTTTTGCAACCAACCTTGCATTAAATCGATCAATCTCACCATTGGGTTTGTACTTGGTTTCGTAAACCCATTTCACTCCAGTTAGAATACATGTGTTGGAATCTCAATTGTATACAAGTATGAGTGTCTAATCTCTAAAGGCTTCTCTGCTCTCCATGACTATAGGAAATGATTCTCTATGCTTCTTTCCCAATTATCAAGTCTCACATACACTTGGGAACATTTATAATAGAAAAACTAGAAACATTCTTTCTTTGACAGATAATTCAATCTAGAAAAATTAAAATGTCCAAAATGCATATGCCATAACCAATCATCATTAAGAAATTACAAACTCAAACAAGGATATTTTTCATGTTAGATTTTCAAACGAAATAGGCAATTTGGAGTTATTTTTACCTTGACAATAAATCTTTCATTCTTGTCAACCAACATGTAGTACCCATCATGAATTTGTATATTGTAACCTTTTTCTGATAGTTGTTCCATTGTCAACAGGTTGTGATAAAGACTAGAAGCATAAAAAAATCAAAGATGAAATTCAATGAACCATCTTTCAACCTGATGGCAATCCTGCCTTTTCCCACAATTAGAATATTGGTGCTGTTGCCAAATCTCACAGTTGATTTAACTATTTCATCTAAAGACGAGAATAACTCCCTTTGTCCATACATATATGGTTGCTGAAACCAATACCAAAGTACCATATGTTCCCATCTTCTACAAAATTGTTAATAGCTAGAAACAAATTATGTGGGTTATCAGAATTCTTACCAATGTTTTGATTTTAATTCTCCACAATATTTGCCTATTATCAAAATCTATAATCTATTGCTTTATGTCGAACATCCCACAGTTGTAACAATTAAAATTAGCTCTCTCCTAATAATTACCCTTTGTTGGTAGGCCCAAAATTTTCTTCTATTTTCCAAGGCCATTACTCCATCACATCTAACACACATCATGTCTCTCTTTCTTTTTTCCAATGCTACCATCTTTTCCAAAGCCATTGCATGCTCCATCTTTTTTTCCCTTTACTTCTCCTCTCAATCATTGAAGTCCGATTCTACTCTCATTTCCCTTCTCTTTTCAGTCCAACCATGGCTTCTTCTCCTCTCAATATCACACCTTGCTTTTCATTTGCTTCAAAGGTTATGAACACCACTTCAACTGCCCCCCCCCCCTCAATTTCTACCATCACCACCTAGAAATTTCCCTCATTTCTCTTCTTCTTTTCTATTCCACCCAAGGTCACCACAAGCCACCTCACAACCACCATTCCACCACCACAAAAGACCATTTTATGCCACCATTGTTTCATCTCCACTATGCATGTACCTTTTTCCATTTGAAGCAAAGATCCGCCACTTCTTTTCCTCCTACTTGAGACCACCACCACCCCTTGCTCCTTCATTTTCTCATCATCTCTTCACCATCAACCCATGGCCACTTCCATCCAAGCCATGCATGCATGTGAGAATTTTAAGGCAAAATCTTGGTTTCCCTAACTCTTTCTCTCAGCTGAGAGTCCTATTGCTTTTTTCTCCTTGATTTTCGATTTCCATTTCATGCATGTTGAGTCCAAGGTCTTGCATGTGATTTTAGAGCCATGAAGAGTCTTGATCATAGCCTAAAAATGTCATGCATGTGAAGTTTAAAAATTAAAAGCTTTGTCTTCTAAATTTCTTACCATGGCTGAGAGCTCCATGGACTAATTTTCCTTTGACTTTTGCTTTCCGTCACGTGCATGTTGAGTTTAGTGATTTACATGTAGTTTTAGAAGTCATAAGATTTCACTTTGTCCCTACCATAGCCATGACCATAGCCATTTTTATAGCCATTGTCCTTGTTTTAAGTTTCAAACATTAGGCATGAGTTTCGGAGCTGCCGTCGAAGCTGAGAAACGAAGGAAAATGGAAGTTAAAGCGTCGCTTGAAGATTAGTGTAAGAGACTCGAGGTAAGGGGAGTCTCCATTCCCTTAGTTGGAATATTGGACATGCGAGGGTGTGGGAACCTCCTTTGGGTTCTCACTGCCACACCATGGATCTACATGCAAAAATAGGGGAAGATTTGATTTACAAAGAAAAAGGAAAAATAATTATGAAAACCCTCAATTTTGTATATAGAAGGTTTTTAGAAAATTTTATTTTACTTCCATGGTTGGCATTACGTGTATATAATATTTTAAAATTATGATATATATATATATTACTAATTGGTATTTCGATGAAAGAATATATACTTGCTAAAATTAAGAATGTTGATCTATTTCCATGTTCTAGTCTTGTTCCAAAATCCAAACTACAACACAAAACACGCCAACAGTTACCAATTAATTCATCGTACTCTAATTCATCCAATTCAACTTGATATCAATTACTCGCGAACCCAAAACACCTTTAGTTACCCTAATTTAATAAAAAGGAAATAGTTCAAAAGAATTGACTTACCAAACGTTCACCAATTAGGGTTCCGTAAAGCGATTCAAACCTCTAACACTTCTCGAGTGTCTAGAATGTGTCCTACAATCTAGATATTAAGGGAATTTAGGTGAATTTGAGAATCAGAACTAATCACCCAAATGAGTTCCTTGAAGACCATACCTTAACAATGATGGAATTGAAGCAATTAGAAGGAAAAGCTACTTTCCCATGGCACCATGCATGTGTGGGAGGAGAAATAGTTGAAGGAACTTTGCTTTAGCCTTGATTGAGAAGGAATTAGTGAAGTGGAGATGGTGGGAATGGTGGAGCAAGGTCATGGCTAGGGAAGGGAAGAATGAGAGATTCACCTTTTTCTTTTCTTTTGTTTCTAGAAATAGAATAGGACTTAAGTTTTAGAACTAGGGGTAGTCTCGTAATTTTATTAGTTCAATGAATTTTTGAAACTAATTTGATGACCTTAAATTATCTTAAACTTAACCAAATAAATTTCTCAATTAACTTACCCCATTTTAATCCTAATTAATTAATCTCAATTCATTATTTGGTCACCCATAATTTATCCCTAATTTTATATTGGGATGTTACAACTACCTTGCAATTATGCTACCATAATTTCATTAGTGGTGTGGGACTCTATATATTAATGTGGTCACAACATGATCAAACTTCATCGGTATAGTCGTAGATTTTTCTCCACCACCTGATTGTCTTTAATGTCTTCTCTATATGCCCTAATCTTATGGGCAGGGTCTGTAAGTCATGAAAAATATTGCTCTATAGTTTCTGGACTATACATTTTGCATCTTTCGTTTCACATAGATTGCAACTTAAACTTTTATGCCTTCTCTACTCCTTTGTATAACAGCTTTAAAGCATCCCGCGCTCACACATTTTTGGCAATTTTGAAATTTACGATTTTTCCAAAAATAGAATAGTCCACTTCTTATTGAATTTGAGACAACATCAATCGGTCCTTTTTTTAATCTTCTTCTGTTCGATAAACCTAGGTCAACAAATCTCTAAATATTGAGAGTTTTCAAATAGGTAGTTATTAACAACTCCTAGTAACTATAGTTAAGACTCTCATCTAGTTTGGGACCTGACTAATATTGAAATTGGTTGTTATCTTTCACTCTCTAATAACACTAGTTCTAAAATAATTTTTTAATTATGAGAATTATCTTGTTTCTCATTCACTCTATTTTTTCCTCTCTATTTTTTTACTTACACTGTCTCTCAAGCTCATAATACCGATGTTGGATATAACCTTCTCTAATACTAATTTGATATCAATTAGCCATAACTAAACTCAAATTATTTCTAAAACTCACACACTCACATGAGGAAGAAAGAAAGAACGAAAGTAAAACTTTCATTGAATCTTGCTTCTACTTGATACTCACGGTTACAACCATGGGCCTGCAATAGCCTATTCATTCAAATTAATTAAAATTAAATATTAGGCCAACAATGGAAAATGGATTGTGCACATTTGATATCATTTCATAATGTAGGACAGCACCACCCTCATGAACTTGACTTATCATATAATTTACCTACATTGTGGAAATAAAGTCTGGTTTAAATTTTACCATTATAAAAATTTTGTTAGTGGGTGATATGTAAATACTTCTATAAACGTTATCGAGCCTTAAAGTCTGTTATAATCCTGATGAACCACCAGGACCCAACTCATCTAAACTTTACAAAAAATATTGGTAAAATTAACAAATTTTAGTGTTCATTCTTACAAAATTTGTCTAACGGAATTGTTTATCTCCCATTAAGATATATCTTATACATCTTGTGATGAATATAAAAGACTTTTAAGGTAAAAATATTCAGTTTAAGAACTTTTAGTGAGATGATTCATATGAGTAAGTTACTTGTTATTGTATTTTTTTTAAAGAAGGAAAACAAATTTTTAATGAGCTAAGGTTAATAATTTTTTAAATTATGACACGTATAAGATATGAGTTTAAATAAATTATTCAAAAAGTAGTTGTAGAAAAAATAAAATAAAATAAAATATTACATTAGTTAAAATTAGTTTATTCATCCTAATTAATTAATTTCAGATTCCTATCATTAATTGTTCCTAGATAAGCTTGTAGGCATGAGCCAAACTTAACGCTTAGTTTTTTGTATACCAAACTTAACGTTGTTATCCAAAAAAACAAAGTCTTTTATAGGACTTTTATAAAACAAAGTGGGCCTATAATAACTAATTATGTGGAAATGGATAATATGTTGAGTACCATTGTACTTATATCCATGTCGACAAAATTTTGAAGTGATCTATCAATATTTAATTTCATATATAATTCATCATAAAATTTTCATGAATACCCATTAAATTTGGGGGTAATTTCACCTCTATATTAGATCTTTAGGAAGCCAAATAGCTCATTACCACTAACAAAATATTTCTTTTACGGAGAAAATACAGCAATGGTCATGTTGGAAAATGGTGGAGGGAGAAGGGAAGAGGAAGAGTTCGTGAATTCGAATTGTTCAATGATACTTTTTTAGCAAAATTATCAAATTAATATTTCTCTATGAAAAGTGAACTAATTTTTCATTTTCTGGGTCATCTATACAATAAATCGACGAATCTTAATTATACCGTGTACCAATCTGTTTTTGAAAAAAATTCAAAATATTTATAATAAATATTTAAAATGATTCTGGTTTTATAAATATGTACATTGATCAGGTTTCAATTATGTTTTTATTTCTCTAGCATTTAAAGTTTTAATTTACTCTAATACTTGTTTTTTTTTATTTTGGGGATTTTTATATTAGAAATTTATATAAATAGGAAAAAATAAAAAAATATTAAGCTCAAATGAAAAATGTTTCGATAAGACTGAATTACTCAATTAATGAGTTTTTTTAGTCACCGAAAAGAATTAAGGAGTTTTTTAATATAAAAAAGTTTTAAAGTTCAGATGGAAGATCTCATGCAAACTATTTATGACTTCTATCATTGTACCAACTTAATAGATATAAAATTAAGGTATTATTAGTTGTGCTAATGAATGTATATATACTTCTTCACCAAAAATATAATGAGCGTATAATTTGTTTAGTAGAATTTGTCACCAACCTTTAAATAGGAAATTTGTTTAAAGAAAATAAAAAAATTGGCACTTGAATTTATATGATAGATAAATTATAGGGGAAGACGTTTTTTTACAATCATTTTATTCTGGTTTCTTTTATTTATCAAAACAGTGGATTTCTAAATTTTTATACGAATCACCAGAAATTCCTTCCAAAGTCTGTTGAATAATTTTGGTATATGTCATTTCACCTATTCATATTAAATATCGAGTTAATGAATCTCCATTCCATTATCATTGAGGTTAGTAAAAGATTTGTTATATAAAGATGTATACTGAAGAGAAGTTTATTTCAATGTTCACACTCCTTTCCCATATATAAAATAATTGCACCAAAGAACCAATTATGTGACTTTCACACCAAAGAACCAATTGAACACCACTCGAATCCCATTACATTGAAATTAACTTGATATATAAAATTTAAACTTTCCAATGTTAAAAAATCCTGGAAAATTTGGCAGCATTCATATTTAATTATAGAAATGGGAATAGACTATGACTTATATGGTTTTATACTTAATTTCTGTAGCTTAGCAAACCATATTTTTACACCTAACATGACCTATTTAAAAGCTTGATAGTCTATATAACAATGTAATTTAAATTATTGTTAATGAAAGAATAAATAAACATATATTAAATAGATCAATTAATAGTCTTTTAAGATATTAACAATTTACATACAATATATGTGTAACTAACATTTTTGTATATTAAAGGTGATTTTATCATATTTTAATTTTATAAACTATAATTGATAAAAAAAAATATCATTTGTATTTATAAATTATAATATGTTATAAATTATATTTCTTTATAAAATTGTATATAAAAACTTAAAAAACTGATTCAAAAAGTTAAAAAAATATTTTAAAAAACTCAAATCTATCTTATTTAATTAAATAATTTTTAAAAAAAATTAAACTTAAATACTAAATCTTAAATAAATAAAAAATAAAACAAGTGCAACGTACAATACTTATTTCGATGGCTAGCAATTAGCCATTGGACATGTTGGTAGCAATAAGTAAAGAAAATGCACAAGTAATGTCTCATATTTATCCACGTCTTGCGAAGGAAAAAGGTGAAGAGTGATGGGTGTGACTTATCTTAGCATTTGTACCAGTGTTTTCTCATTTTGGCGGATACGACAATCCAAACTTTGATTATTCTTTATCCAATAATTAAATCACCAACACTGTATATATAATTGAGATTATGCGTGGAAATTGTTAGGCAAGTTTCTAGCATGTTCACTGTTCAGTCTTCCTACTGTCCTTAACGTTCTTTAGATCCTACTTTCGATTTTCAATAAGATAGGCCACATAACATGGGGACAAGAAACAAAGTTTTTTTAAAATTTTTTTTTTATCTTTAGCTTTAATTATAAGATATTTATTTTCTGAGATGTGTATATTAGAAATCAGTAAAAAAACACTTTTTTGTTTTTTAATTTATTTATTTTGTATACTTCATTGAAAATGAAAAATAAATATGTTCAAAATAAATAGGTCTTAATCTTACCCACAATATTTGGTACAGTTGTTAACTGGTAATTATTATATTATTTAAGAGGATAAACCCTCAAATTAGTCATAATTTTATAAATATTAATCAATTTACTTTCTGTCTTTAAAATCAATTATTTTACTCTCTCATTTTACATAAAATCATTCAATTAGTTTAGTCTTTTAAGTTTAAAATCAATCATTTTGATGCTTACAAACATTTACTCGTAAAAGACATTAATCTTACATTACTGGCTAGGAAATATCTTTATTAAAAGATGAACAGTGATTATTATTATTATATCATTTTGCGAAGACAAGAAAAAGGGTTTATTGGTGAGTGCTTGCCGTGAGTATTTTTCTTCATTTATCCACCAGGTAAAGTGCAAGTGACTGGTTTGTTTTAAGCACAGAGACAGATGTGGAGTTAAAAAGTCAAATTTGGCTGGCCTTAATTGTTTTCTCTTTGGTTCCTTTTTTTCACATTCACAGTTAATAAGTGGGATCATGTATCAGTTAACACACTTTTGGAGGACAAACATCTCTTTTCTCTAGCTATTTCAAGGCGGCATTGGACTAATATGGACATAATATTAATTATGTCCTAATTAACATTATCCTTAAGACCACCACCTCCTCCTCCTGTTTTAAATGGGGATGCAAATCATTGTTAAATTTGAAACAAGAATCAAAGGAGGAAGCAATTAGGAAAAATCATACATCATTGATATCTCTAGGGGTTGGAAATTTATAATTCTATAAACTCAAACTAACTTGATAAATCCTGGGTTAATACTCCTTGTCTGTAAGTTCAAGTGGTAAGGGGTTCACTTTCAGCTGTTTATGACACCGGGAGAGGCATTCCCATAGCTTAGGAAAACTTGGTAGATTTCTACCTATGGTTAAGTATATGAGACTTGCTTGTATGTCCCTACCACAAGGTCGGGTCCTAAGGGGACCAGGAACTTTGTCTTTAGATCGTGGGTAAGCTAAACTTTCTTTCTTAAAATTTTGTAATAACAACAAATCACATCTACATATTTTCTTTTGCACAATTGCTAAAAAATATTCCGTGACTTAACATGAATATAAAATATGGGACCTAATTCGACGATATTAAACGTGTGTTTGTTTAAAGATTGGACGGCGTTTGCAAGTAAGGAAAATAATATCCTACAGTCAAACAAATTTCTGATTACCTCAAACGACGTAAAAAATCAATATTAACCTTTAGATTTTTTCTTTTTCTAAACTCCGTTTTTCTACTTACATACTAAATGGAGCCTAAGTCTAACCCTTATTCCCATTTTCGCTATAACATAGCAAGAAAAACTAGTGTTAGATAAATTTGGTGAAATGTCAATTTGGAAGGAATTGATTCTACCGGCGGGGACATTAGTACAAACATGTTCATGTGAGGAGGATAATATATGTTAAGATTGAAAGAATCCTTAAAGAATAGAGTTTGAGGCTAGTAAAAGTTGTTTGGTATTTACTTTATAAAAGGCTGGAAAGAAAGAAAGGTAGAGAGTGAAGTAAACTGGGCTAATGTAGATGGCCGACTTAAGAAAAATAAAAAAGGCTAACCTATTAGGTCTGAAATGAAATTTGAGCATGTGGAGTGTTTCCCCCAAATTCTTAACAGTGAGTGGTATAAATAATAGGTCCAGCCTTATCGACTACAGAAAATGCCAAACCCTACGTTGCAATGCAGGCCCATGTTAGTTGCCGAGGTATTTTTCCCTTTCTTTTCCTCGGTCTTGTCATGTTTCTTGTACCTTTGGGTGTGACCTCGTTAATTGGATTTCTTTTTCTGTTGCCTCAATCCTCTTCTTGTTACTATTCAACCACTTGGATTTCTTTCAATTCAATCACTGTACCTTCAAAGTCGGTTTGGTTTGAGGTGTTTTTTACTTTTATTTCTGTTTTCAATTATAGAGTTATATGTTATTATTTTTTAAAAGTTTGTATGTAAATACTCAAAATAACTTTTTTTAATTAAAAATAAAAACAAAAAACATTTTTTCAAATCCAACGACTCCTTTCCATAGCTTTTGCATACACAAGTTTGGTTTGTACTTTTAGAACCCTCCAATATGTTGTTTCCATTTATTATTATTATTATTATTATTTAAAATTTTCTAATTTATGCAACTTTATATTGGTTAAAATTTTAAAAGATAAATTTTTTTTAGAAAAGTGTATTTTTTATATTGGTTAAAAATTTTAAAGATATTTTTTTTGTGTAAAATTGTATTTCTGTAATTTCTAAAACAAGTCTAATACGATTCTCAATCAAGAAAATTCTAATATTGATTTCTAATCGTTGTTACTATTATCATTTGTAGCTAGCGCATGTTTTACTTTTTCAGTAGAATTCCCACTTGACTACACCATTGTGGGTTAAAGCACAGTTTATGCTTTGCACACCATCATGAGTTAAACAGGATCAACTTGAACTATTCTTCACCACAACATTCGAAGCTCCTTGCATGAATGCCACCAACAATGTCTACTAGAAATTTGATAGTGGATTCTATACCACACCATTTCTAAAAATGTAGGATGTTAGTCTTTAGGCAATAAAACGTTTGGGGATTGTACCATACATTGATGAAAATGGTAAATGATCTTAAATTGTGATACCAAAATTAAGGATTTTGAAATCTCTAATGCCTCGATCTCTCATAAAAGGTATTTTTATCTAAGATATATGGAAAATTCAAATTCTCCATACCTAATGTCTCTTATGTGTTTCAAGCCAAGTCCAGTAGGTTTTACACTTTTACAGCCCATATATTTGCTCAAATGAAATATTAATAGCGGATCTAGCTCAATAATGCTCCCAACACCAGCCATCATCCTTTTTCCCTTTACAACTAAGCTTACAAATTTTGGATATAGCCACAACAATTAACATACAGTTCTGGTGCTTCATTTAAGCCACATGCCAACATTTTCTCATGGTTACACTGAACTTGAAATATCAGCTGGAAGATGTCAGTACCCTCTAATTCCTAATGCTACTTGAGTGAGATGATTATACAATAATAACTGAATGGAGCTCAAAAGTTGTGCAGAACATGGTCTAAGATACTGAATGCCTCCTACTTCTAGATGGGGTAGATTTTGTTTCCTCTACAACAGTAGAAGCAGGGCTCTCTGATGTATCAGAGCTAGATAGTTCACCACTTTTTTCTTTGCTTGACCAGATCTTAGAGAATATCTTCTTTGACATGAGACCTTTCATTTTACTAGCAGCAACTTTCTCGCTGTGGCCTTTACCACCGTCATTGTTTCTGCCACTCGCTCCACCTGATAATTTAAGTGCTTCAAGTTCCGCTTTTAGAGCTTTGATGTCTTCAATTGTACCCACAGCATCCCATTCCTCTTCGGTGTTGGTTGTAGTAGACCTTGAACTCCCATGAGATCCACCAGGAAGTAAGGCCCTGATAGACCCAGGATGATCGGGTGTGTTGTTGCCTCCGGAAGAAGCTCTCAGCTGTTCAAAAAAGAGAACCTGCACGACAACACGCATGGGAAGCCGCTCGTTCTGCACAGCATGCATGCAAGCGTCTGCAGACAACTTCCTGCAGTTCATCAACCTACATATTCTTTTCTTCTCACTCTTGCTCATTCCAGGATGATCCTGCATGAGTTAAGATCAAAGGTGTCAATCTATTGTTTTGATATAATCTACAAGGATAGCTAATTCGGAGGCTTAACTGTTGAAATATTATATCAGGAGTGTATGAAGAATCATGATGATAAATGATTATCAAAATTTAGAGAGGTGAATATGCAACAGATAGCATCTGTTAAGAGTTCACTATTATTAGCCAGTTGAAATATATAATACCTTAAGAGAAGGCAATATGGGGAAGATAATATATGTCTAAATGTAGTCATGCACTAATTGAGTTTCCAGCGTGTTCTATAGATTTAGGACAAATGGTTGAAATTTGAGTCATGAAATCAAATGTAAAACCTGAGCTACTGATACTTGGAAGGATGTATACTCATTTAGTCGTTTAGAGTACAGCTTAACTTGAAAGTACAAAAAAATTACCTTTAAATACATGTCAATGGCGCGATAAAGGCCATCATGAGTTGCCCTTGGAAAGCTTGAAACCAAATCAGCAAGGTCAACAAATTTTGAAAGCGGTAAACTTGGATCTCGTGCAATCTCAGCAAGGTAGCCATCCACCAGTTTTGCCACCTTAGCCTTAGAAGGATCCGATACCATACTGGGGCTTCTAATCTCTTGCAATTCATCTTCCAACATAGAATCACTCTGAACATGCTGATCACGTGCTACAAACTCTTCTACAAGCCTTTGCACAATATCAACATCAAAAATTGCCTCACCAACTGAGGCACGAATCAATAAATCAGACACCTTAGCCTCCTCAAGGCTCATACCTATTCTCCTTATCAGCTCAGATCTCTCCAACTCTTCACATTCCAACATAATAGCGATCCTTAATAACTTAACCAAGAAACTGAAAGAGACACTGCTTGTGTCCATTGGTAATAGTCGGACTATAGTCTCCAAAAGTATTCTATTCTTTGCTGCATCTCCTCCTTGGATCACACCCTTGTTGAAACCGGGTATCCTTCTTGAGGCATAAGCATTTAGAGCTTCTCCAATTACAGCACCAGAAACACTACCTTTAGCTATAATTGTTGTTATGACACGTTGATATAGATCAAGTTGGAGCTCACAAAGGTCCTCCACCCACCAGTCCTTTGGAACCAATTGTGGTTTCCTCACACCATTGAAGAGAGGCTCATCACCATTTTCAGATGGTAGCTTTTTCCTGTTATAGGTGTATGACCATTCCACTTTCGATGTATCAATTGAAGCCTTGGTAGCTATGGAGTCAATGCCATGGCTCACTACCTTAAGTTCCTCAGACCATGGAAGAAGAGACTTGGTTGTTTGAAGAACAATAATTGAGTCTTTCCAGCTCTTGAAAATGCTGGAGTTGAGGAAGACTTCAATCTTGTAGATAAGATTCCCTTTCTCAACAGTTTCGTACATCTCAAGATACTCTGCTGCACAGCGAGCTGCAACGACATTGTATGCATTAAGAGTGACAGTCATACCATAGCAGAACTTGACACATATTTCAAAGGCAGCAGGTCCACCAGGAATGTCGTGGATATGGACTTCATCACTATTCTCATTTGTGGTCGTAACCAGTTTTTGGAAGCGTGTGCTTTTTGACAAAAGAGGAAACTGCATTCATAGAGCAGTGTAATGTCATGATCAGCAGTGGAAAAGATTATAAATCAAAATCAGACTTTTCACGTTTGGATTAGATTAAAGTTGCGGAAACTTTAACTTTTTCTGTTTGCTAACTTCCTAACAAACAAGGCTTTTGAAATAAAAAATCTCACAAAAGAAAAAAAGCAATGCCAAACTTGCAAACATGGATGTATCATGTGTTTAAAAAACTAATCGCCTATGAAAATTTGAGTTATCAGGGTAGGAAAGTAGAAAGCTGTAATGAAATCCAATTTACAGCTTTTGACAGACCGTAACCACAATCCAAGCATCCAGCTACCAGAACATCTGACAAATTTAGAACAGCCTTTGTTCTCTTAATAATAATTGGGAGGACATATGAGGATGGTTATCCTTCACCTCCATAATCAAAACTTCATAACAGCAGGACTTTTCTTTCTAACAAAGATGTCAAAAGATGCCCCAGCTAACATGAAAAGTAAGCAGTTCATATACATGCGGGCTATAATCAGATTACTATATCAGTTCAACATCAAATTGAATCTTACCTTATGAAGATAAAATTTTACATTTCCAACACTAATGACTATGTCGGTTGCTAACTCTGTTGCCACATACCTGACAAAAAATTGCTGGCGCAAATCAGTCTTAAATGAAAGAAACAAAGAAAGAAGAAAAATCAAATCACAAGAAAAATTTATTGAACGTACCACAGAAGAAAAGTGTGACAACTATTTATGCAATTTAAGAGGTTTTCACATATTAACTACCGATGGAAGGAGCACATGTTGAAATAGTATTCATTGATCTACTGTTGTTCATTAAATATGGTGAAACCATGAAAGCATTGAGCAGACAAATATGGCCACTCAAAATTAGATCATTAACATAAGTAAATCCTATATGTAAATACCTACATACATAGATGAAGGAGAATGGGATAGATGGGAAGAGTATATAGTTCATTATGTTTGCATAGAAGTACAAAAAGCATATATTGACTTAAATTTAGGTATTGGGCCTAACTCAATCCTAAAAGTTAACTCATGAGTTAAGGTTTGTCTTAAGCCTTATAAGATGTATATTGGTCATATTCCTAGCTGATGTAGAATTTATCTCAACATCTTCACATTCCCCCTTCACGCCCAGGATTGAACATCTAGTGCATGAAGTTTGCAGAACTGGACATTTACGGGTAGCCCAATATTCAGACTACTCAGGCTCTGATACCATAATAGAAATGATGGGACTAATTCAATTTTAAAAGCTAGCCCATAAAATGAGGATTACCCTTCACCTTATATATTTTTAATTGGATATATCACTAGTCAATATGGAAACTCATGCTTTCTAGATAATTTTCCTCCTGATAATTACTGTTCAGAACTTAAGATGTCTCACATTATTGAGCATGATCAAAATACTCCTTATAAAGCACATTATCATAGCATGAGCTACCTTTTTGGTGTGAGTTAGGTCCAATTCATTTCTAATATTAATGATCTATGACTTCTCTATTGGAGAAGGTATTCAAACTTTGTCATTTGCTTCAAAAACAACAATCTAGAAACAAAGAAAGTCAGACATCCTATAAACACTAATCAACTGTGCACACAAAGTAGAGTATACGTGTGACAAATTTCATATGTAACAAAAAGCATGCAGGTGTAGATGAGTCATATTTGTCATATTTACTCCGTTTACTGTAACTGCCATGTCAAATTCGTATACAAATAGTAAAGGGCCTATTAGAAGTTCAAATAAACTCCTATCATTTACAGCTATACACACCCATGGGCATGTGCATCTGGTGTGAGCTGCTGCATATGCACGTGTAAGATTTCTTATATCTTTTATATAAAACATAAAAGCTTAGTCTTCTGGGAATCATATTTCTAATTATGAGCTCCGCTTACTGTGACTGGCATGTCAAATTAGTGTGTGCAAAATTGGATGTTCGCAAATTAGATTGGATCGATTTTAGAATAAAAAATTATCCGATCTGATACTAAAAATACAGTGGTTTAGCTTGGATCGGTTGGAATTATTTTTTTAATCCAATCTGATCCGATTAAAAACAATTTGGATTAGATTGAATTATTCAGTTTTTTATATTTTTATTTAATTAGAATGTAATAAATAAATTTTATTACATTAGTAAACTTCATTTTTTATACAAAATGCACAATTACATAGTAAAGAAAAATATGAGACATAAAAGTAAAGTAGGTTTAAATTGATGTTAAAACTAATAAATTGTAAATACATCAAAATGTTAAGACTTATGTCTCATAAAAAATACTAATAAGGATCATTTTAAAAATAAATTTTAAAAAATAACTAAGTAATGTAATTTGATATGTATGTAATTATATAAACATTAGTGATAAGTTTATTTATAAGTAAAATTATATATATATATATATATATATATATATATATATATAAAAAATCGGTTTGGATTGGTTTTCTAAATGTTGATCCAAAATCCAACCTGATCCAATAAATAAAAGTTCAATTTTTGCGGCTTTTAGTTTATTCGGATTTTGGATTTTACAGGTTACATTGGGTTGTATCAATTATGAACACTGCAAATAGTAAACTGCAACTGCCTAGTAAAGTTTCTACAAACTCTTACCAGTTAAAGCTACACACATCCATGGGCATCTGTTGTAAAATCTTTTGTATAACATAAATGCTTACAACTTATATAAAGAGTGAAATTGGTTATCAAAAGATAAGATGATCTCCAATTAGGTCTTTTAAAAATGATGGTCACCAAATAAGTAAGGGTTTAGGGTTTAGGGTTTAGGGCATCATTTTAATTACTAGACCCTTTTCTAATAGTTAAACTTAAAGCAGTTAAGAAAGAGGTATTTTAACCGCTTAGAAAAGGTTTTATGATAATATGGTGGCTGAATCAAACTTTAGAGGACATATTTGGTGACCATCATCTTTCAGGGACCTAGTTAGAGGTCACTCTATCTTTTAAAGACCAAGTTAACTATTTACTCTATGTAAATCATGTTCTATTATTTACTCCACATATCAAATTACAAATTATATGCAAATAGATAACTTCCTACTAATATATACGTGTGTGTGTATATATATATATATATATATATATATATACATGTGTGTGTGATATTTGTTCCTTTTTTTATACCAGAATAAACTAAAATAACACTCTGTTTGGTTTTATGAATAGGGAAAAATTCAATGAAAACCGATATAACAGGAAAAGTAAACTGGAACACCAAGTATAGCATGTCAACTAAATGACAAAGAAGCAGTTGTTGATACAATATCAAATAAGCTCTCATTGGAAAAATTAAAAAGAACACATTTTGAAATGAAGTGTTTTTTTCTTTTAAAGATGAGGGAATTAGCAAATCCTATTACAATATTATCAAATGAATTCAACTTCTAAATTAATACTACTTCCGGTTATAAATATAAGCAAAAATAACTAGTTTTACACATTAATAATAACGGTTGGAGGTAGTTATTTGTATTAATGTTATTAAATATTTAATATAATATCCTAAAATACTCGTGATATCATTTATTACCTAAAGCATTAGTTGTGTTGAAAACATATATAAGAAATACATATTTGATAAACATTTAATGACATTGAAAAAGTATAACTTCGCTTATTATGAGAGAAAAAAATACCATTAAAATTTGTTTATATTTGGAATTAGAAAATGGAATAGACAATATGTTAATTAAATGACAAAAGAAGTAATGCCTGATACCATATCGAATTAACTTAAATCTGAAGTCCAATACACAGCGTCTGGCTGAAACTCGTACTAGTTCAATACTATTGACTGAAATATATCTTAGTCTTCTCAGAGAAAAATCTGACTCCAATGGGTTTCAAAAATGTTCTGAATATAATTGTTTAGACATGGCCGTATATACTGAGTAATCAATCAAGCAAGGTAATCAATCACAATTAAATAGAATGATATATATGAGAAGCGGAGATCAAATACATAGCAAATCTGGAGTCAGCATCTCCATACCGGAAAAAGATAATTTCTAATCTTAAGAATCACTGTAGGAGGATGAAATCATTGCCCAATCTCTTGCCTAACATTAAAACTCCAAAAAAACCTCTTGATTACCACCAAAACAAAAATCATGAAACTACCAGTGATTTGATAAGTACTCATTAAGATTGATTGCTCAGGATAGAGGGAAAACACAAGAGCAATGAAATATTACCAGAAAACAAACCAAACACTGAGATTTGGAAGGAAACTAGTATGAAAGCATCAACAAAAAGAATCTCAAAATGCATATCCCTAAGAGTGCCAAAAGAGAGAGGAAAACAAACATGAATAAGTGTAACAAGTGAACATAGATTCTGATTTATGAGTAGAGAGAGGAGAGACCAATTTTATTTCATACCTGATATTGTCCCCATCATTCTGAAAAGAATCTGGCTTAGATCCAAGTTTCATAAACTTCATCTTGACCAAAGCAAGCAACTATGTTGTGCTCCTTTTCCCCTATCTTCTGTATACAAACCTTAACTTCCTCTACAACAGTTGCAAACACCTCTTGCACCGCTTCCAGATCTGAAAGCTAAACCACCGACTTCAGAGTTAGATTGTGAAAGCAATTTTGTAAGTTGCAAAATTCCAGAGTGAGAAAAAGAGAATCACATATATATGGTATAATTCCTATTAAGACCGAATCTTTTCCACAAATCGAGGCTAGTAAGAGTGCCAAGATAGTTCATTTTTTATATGTTTTTTTCTTTTGGTCACTTGAAAATGGGAAGACTCAAAGATGAGGTTACTTACTAAAATGGTAACAAAGTCCAAGGACCCCGGCAAGGGATAGTCATGTTAGGGGACATTGCCAACAGAAACAGACCATCTCAAACATTTATATAATTTCTCAAAGGACAGAATCAGAGACACCCCCACTTGCCAAAACTGACACCACCGCCCAATCCTTGTTAATTTTATGTTTCTCAATCTAGATACTATATGCTTCCTTTTCTTCTTTCTTTCTTTTCTTTTTTTGGTTGTTTCCAATAACTTATTTAGACACCAATAACAACACCTTTTCCTTTGTCTTTGCTAGTAGCTACGTTTCCGCTTAGTCCCTTCTTTGAAGTCAAGCACCTGCCACAACACAACACATTATGTATGAATTTGAGAGATTACAAGAATAACCACCAAAGCAGTACTACAAGAAAGGTATCAAATTTTAATTAAGTGGTTTCTGCGCCAATGATCATTGCACAAACAAAAAGAAAACCAAAACTATTTCAAAGACTATACATATGGGTGGAATGAAAAACAAGATTTTTCTGTAAAATTTTAAATCTAGAAAACTGCATAGATACTAGAAATCAAGCTTCAAAATGATTGGTTTTAGTCAACAAAAAAGAAGAGACCGACCAATCCGCTATAGATTGTGATGTTCAGTTTAAGACATACCACCAAAAAATATAATAAAATCAAGCAGACCCAGGACAAGAATTGGCAAAAGTTTTAATTTTTAAGAAGAAATCTTCAGACCCTTCAAGAAAAAAAGCTGGGACGGAGAAAGAGAAAGAAAATAGATAAAGAAGAAGATTTGAAGATGAAGGGACAGGAATAAATCTGAACAGGTATAAAAACGTACCAGAGGGGGGTGAATTGTTGTTGTTGGTTTGCCTTTCCGGGAAATAAATATTGGAGAAGGGAAAGGGAGACAAATAGAGTAATACAAGTAGAAGCAGATAACAAGAAGGGGAAAGAGTCAGAAGAGGTAATGAAAGAGATGCATCTGAAATCAGAAATGCGTGTCTGGCTCTGGCAAGTAAGAAGAATCTAACATGGAGTGGCCACAAGACAAGAAACACAAAGTTGAGTGCATCAAGTTATAGCACTATATCATCCTGAAACTAGAACCCCACATATCACACAAACAACCCAACCACAAACCCTTCAAAAAGATGAGCTGTTTCTCATCTTTGGCAGCTACCACAGCTACACAAACACAAAAAGCCAACCATTATCAGAATGTTCCTTCTCTCTCTATCTCTCTATTTCTGATCAGAGCTTTTAGATCAGCACACTCGCCCCCACCATTTTCTTTTCCATTCTAATCCCATAGCCCTTTATGCTACACAACAAAAGCTTTGACAAAATAAACTACAGTCCAAGTTGTCCATCAAATAGAGAGAAAAAAAAACTGGAAAAAAACACCTTTTTTAAAAAATAAAAAAATGATTTATGACTGTAAAGTGTGAACTTTTGAAGTGAATAAGGAACTTTATTAGTTTAGATTGAAGATCGGAAGGAAGTAAAGTAAAAGCAGTTTCTGTTAAAATGATGGGCATAACCATGAGGCCCCTCACCCACGAGTCAGAACAGGGTTGTTCTCTCTCTCTCTCTTTTTTTTCTCTCCCACTCCGTTTTTTCAGTGTCCACTTTGTCAGTGAGTGTATGGAATACATGCAGAGTAATGTAATGGAGAAGGCACGCCCATCTGACAGATACAACTGTGTTGCTCTATTCGCCAAATACAAACGGCTTCCTTAGGGAGATTTTGAGGTTTCGGTTAGTTTAAAAAGAAAATTAAGTAGTGTCAAAGAAAAATATTCTTTTGTCCGGAGTACAAAAAGTTGTATATTTCTTACATTTCATCCTTGGAAATTGCAAAACAAGTTTTTCACTGAGTAAGGAGATGAAGGGTATAGTTGGTTTGTAGTTGGGGAAATGAAATTAGAAAAATGAAAAATTTTAAGGTTGATATTGATCTTTTTATATCGTTCGAGATGGTTAAAACTCTATTTGACTGACTGTAAGATTTATTTTTGAGGTTGGTCAAACTGAGGTTTCACCAACAAAAGTCTAAGGAAAGCTGTTGGTGTAGTTTCGCCTGAGGAAGATGCGAAATGCACCATGTCATAGCATTGGGGATGCGTCATATTGCGAGAAGGCGAAAATGTGCATGCAATAAAGTATGAGTCAATACGGAGTTGGCACGTGGCCTACCGAGGGAAATTTGAAAAATTTTGAACCCTGCCACCCATTATTATGTTCAAAAAATGTTAAACTTCTTCTCCATTTCCTCTTGACTTCCTTTACACTTTTTTTTTTTTTTCGTGTTTGGTGAAGTTGTCAATTTCTGTTAAAATAAAGGGACTATTTTGAAGTCATTCCGGAGACATATAAATACCTTATTTTATTTTATTGTGTGATAATATTGTATACCTTATGTAGTGCTGTGTTAGTTTTAAAGTTTCTATACCATATTTATTTATTTTTGTCATTATTTTATCCTTGTAAAAATAAATTAGAAAATAAAAAATAAATTAATCAACTCACTCCCACATATATTACATATAATTAAAAAATACTTTTATTATATATATATAGGGTTTTTTTATATATGGTGCTCCTGGAGTATATATTTACGAATCTGGGGCTCTTTTGGTGGAATTTTCATGTCTGGGGTACTTTTATGAGTCGCCCAAGGAGGAGACGACACAGAAGTCGTATAGGCGTGGGACGACTCAATTGGGCCGCGTAAAAGTCGTACGTGGCCAGTACGATTCAGCTGTGGTGCACGTCCGTGGTACGACACATCTAGGGGTGGTGCACCTGGGTCATACGACACACCAACGTGTGGTGTATCTCGGTCATACGACACCCTTTCCTCCATACGACACAGCAGCTGTGGTGCACCTCCTTCATGCACCATAAGTTAGTATTTATACCCACACCACTACATGCTCAGGCACTCTAATTCAGTGTCCACTCCCCACCTTTACATTCTTGCTCTAATTAAAGTCTTCTTGTTTTTCTATTTTTGTTTAAATTAATTATTTTGTAGTATTTATTTAGTAAATATGAGTTATTTATGTGAGGATGATGATAGTAGTGGTCCTGATTATGATTTACCATCTGAGGTTGATAGTAGTGATTCATGTGAGGATGACGAATTATTAATGGCAGATTCAGACGTTGAAGATGATACAGGTTGGGGAGCTGTAATAGGTGTTGGTGGATCATCTAGTCTAATCATTTGCCAACCCTCTGGTAATTATGTTAAAAGTTGAGTTATTTAATTTGAAATTAAATTTTGGTTACATTTGTTAATTTGACTTAACGTAGGTACTAACGAGACGCCGTTTTGGAACGTGACACCACATTATCAAAATCTAAATATGGAGCATGAAGTTGAAGAAATTGAATTTGATGACGGTAGTAGTTGGATTGTTGGGGATGAATTATTAGTGGGGTTAGAATTTGAATCCAAGAGTGAAGTGCAAAATGCACTCAAACAATATACAATGAAAATGCATCAATCTTATATAGTTGTGGAGTCGAAGCCGAATAAGTTCGTTGTGAAGTGTCCCAACCAAATTACTGGTTGTGGTTGGCGAATGCGTGCAATTCTTTCCAAGAAGTCACAAAAGTGGGTTATTAGTCAATATAGTGGCCCACATACCTACGTTAACGTAACCCTCTCCCAAGACCACGTAAAACTAGATGCTGACCTCATTTGCTCTGTGATAGTAGGTAATGTGATTAATTATTGATATTATTTTATATTATGTTTTTTTTGATGATTTTATAAATTTGATACATGTAGGGATGGTGAAGAAGGAACCATCGGTATCAATTGCTTTAATTCAAGAAAGAGTTAAAGCGGAATTTGGGTTTGCAGTTTCCTACCAAAAGGCATGGAGAGGAAAACAAAAAGCCTTTGTTAAAGTATTTGGCGACTGGGAGGAGTCATTTGTTTTACTACCTCGTTGGCTAACCCGTATGACCCAAGTTGCTGAAGGCTCGACATTTGTTTTGCAAACACATCCATTTGTTGTAGAGGGGCAGGTTAACCATAGATTTCGTATATTTCATCGTGTTTTTTGGACATACAAGGCTTGTGTTGATGGTTTTAACTTTTGTAAGACTGTGATCCAAGTAGATGGCACGCATTTGTATGGGAAATACAAGGGTACCCTGTTGATCGCCACAACCCAAGATGGTAATAGCTCTGTTCTTCCCTTGGCCTTTGCAATTGTTCAGGGTGAAACGTTGGATGATTGGACTTGGTTTCTAAAGTTGCTGAGGAGGTATGTTACCCAGAAGACTGGAGTATGTATCATATCTGATCGTCATAAAAGCATTTTGGGTGCTTTGCGTGACCCAACTTGCGGATGGACAACACCTATGGGTGTTCATAGGTATTGCATTCGACATGTTGCTAGTAACTTTAACTTGAAATTCAAGAACCAAGAGCACAAGAAAGCTCTGTTGAAGTTAGGTACGACATTATATGTGTAGGGTGCACTTTAGTTGAGATTATTTTTTAGATTATTTGGCGTTTCCTAACATGTTTTGTGCTATATTTTTGTAGGGTACAATCCAAGTAAATATTCATTTGACCAGAATTTGGAGAAATTTCGTTCATTGAGTCCAGAAATTGCTACCTGGATTGACAATATCCCAAAGTCGAAATGGTCATTAGCATACGATGAGGATGGTCATAGGTTTGGACACATGACAACCAACTTATCAGAAGCTGTGAACAAGGTTTTGAAGGGGGCAAGGAATCTGCCCATAACAGCATTGGTGAAGTGCACGTACGCTCGTTTAGTGCAGTACTTCATGGATCGTCTTGGACATGTGATGGCTGAAATGGCAAAGGGTCAACTATACTCAACCAAAGTGCTTGAAAAAATTGCATTGTATCAAGCACAAGCATCTTCCATTGATGTGCGGAGGTATGATGCCGAGTCAACCAGGTTCGAGGTTGAGGAAAGGATGAATCCAATCACTCAAAGAGGAGGTTTTGTATGGATACTTAATCTAAAGGAACGATGGTGTGAGTGTGGCCGCTTCCAAGCATATAAGTACCCGTGTATGCATGTCATTGCAGCCTGCAACGCAGTTAACTTGAATTATTTTCAATTCATAGACAATGCATACTCATTGCATAATATTGCCAAGGTTTATTCAGGTCAGTGGTATCCGATAGGAGATGATCGGACGCTCCCGCAGACCAATGACACATACATCATTCTCCCAGACGAAGACATGTTACGTGGCAAGGGGTGACCCAAGTCAACGAGGATTAGGAATGAGATGGATTGGGCTGGTTCTCAGAGCAGGTCAAAATGAGCTTAGTTTTTTCTAGGTGCACGTTGTGACTGAAACCCTAGTTGGAACATGAGAATGTCAGTTTATTCTTGTTAATGTTATTTACGGTTTAGGGGGTATGACTCTGTCTTTTTAACCTCAATTATAAATGCATTTACAGTTTTATTCACGTGCATATATATGTAAAACGAATGGCAAATATAATCATAAATAAGTCACATTAAAACATAGTCCATTTGCATAATCAAACATCACATCATACAGAAAACACTAATGTCTACGGGGGTGAGCATCGGGGGACAGAAAACAGGGCCTAGGTACTCCTCGGTTGAACCTCGGAGGCAAACGACGTACATTTTCAACCTCATCTTCAATTTGAGAGTCATCTACTGGGTTTTCTTGTACAGGGTCTTCAACTCGTTGATTAGCTTGCCCAGTTTCAGACGCAACAGTATTTAGGTCCAGCATTTGAGGTACATAGCCGGATGAACTGCCTATTTCAAGGCCCCAATTATCATGTTGAGGTGCTGCTGGAGTCGTCAAATTTAAAACATAGGGGGGTGGTGTCGGATCCGGTGACTCCGGTATGTAATGTGACGATGAGGCCTGACCAGATTGGAAGCCTCCCCCAAAATTCGAGAAGAAGGGTGGCACCTCAAACAAGGGGTTCATGTATTCGTTGGTGTTCATCGGCTGATGCGTCGACTGCGAAGTGTAATAGTACGTCGGCCATGGTGAAGGCGGAGGCTGCTGTGAAGGAACATAGTACTCTCCCGGCTGCCGAGGAGGAAAGGAAGGGATAACATACTGTTCGTCAGGCTCTCGTAATCTTTGACACAGTATCCCTTCACGTTCCACTCGATTCCCAGACATATTAACGTCCACCTCCACGAATGGTCCCTCCTCCATAGGCAAGGGTGCATGCACCCTAGCCTCGACAATTCTGTCCTCCTCATTCATTGACATTAGTATGTTTTCTGTTTCTTTCCGGATGGAATCAAATCTGAAAGCAGGAGGCTCTGTTGGGTTATGCCCCTCCGGGGATGAAAGGTACTGTATGTACTCCAGGCCGTCGTACTGAAATAGAAAACATATTCATTAATTACAGAAACCGTATTCCTTGATAATTGAACAGACAAAACAATTTGTTTAGGGTCCTTACAGAAGCTCCCCTTGCAGCCCCTTGTCTAGTAACCCATATTCGAGTACGGGTCCGGTACCATCTAAAATATTCATGGTTTGCAGACATGTCACCACGCAATGGTTGACCCAACCATGCATGCGTCTCCCGATTATTCCATAGTATAACCAAGGGCTCCAAGATGTTTGGCCAATTTTCTTCAACCTTCCCCTTTAGAGTTATTGCATACAAGTCTTCACGCTGGGAAGGTTCTCGTGGAATATGTTGTTCCATTCCAAACTGCCTAAGAACCCTATCAGGTTGATGCCACTCAGCAATTTGGAAGCAAAGCAATGAGACCACCGATCTCTAAGCATCTTGTCCACGCTTACAAATATCAGGTAGATGATCAAACTCGGGAACATCATACGGTAGCCAAACAAACTACAAAAAAGTGAAGAAGTATTAAACTAACCGCAAATATATTCATTAAAAGCAACTTGAAGCCAAGTCTTAAACACTCACATACCTTATTCTTTTTCAGGCCATCAAAGGTCGCTCGATAGTAGTCCAGCTGGTAGGAATTGTGCTTGTTACCATCCGGCTTGACCCATCTACCAGCATATGGAGCACCATTTTCCCTTGCATTTGGGCAGGGTGGAGCAACTTGTGGGATTCGCCCCCAAGCCCAGAACTGCACCAACAGAGTCAAGCCACACATATCTTTTTGTGCATAGTCAGTAGCGGTGCACAACTGCCTGTATAAATAACCCAATGCTGCTGCACCCCATGCATACTGACTACATGTATCCAGATCCTCGATCAAATATAAGTATCTCAGTGGCACTCTACTAGAGGATTGATCAGAGAATATACAACCACCAATCAACCTCAGAATGTAGGCACAGGCGAATCTTTCAAGTGCCTCTTCACTACCCGTATGGTCATCGACGTTTCCAAAATTGTCTTGAAGCCAAGACAACCTCAAACACTGTCCGTGTAACATGCTACGAGGTGGTCGTCTACCCAGTTGTTCTTCGACAAACCTCTGCCAATCATTGCAACCCGTTGGGGCTACAACAGCAAGTCCATCAATGTTTAGCCCTACCAATACAGCAATATCCTGGAGAGTAATGGTGCACTCTCCAACTGGGAGATGAAAAGTATGTGTCTCCGGCCTCCATCTCTCAACCAAGGCAGAAATCAACTCTGAAGACACAGGAAAATGCACAACTTTTGCAAACTCATAGAAACCAGCTCGTTGTAAGTGAGGAATAATGGCTTCTGGTATTTCATTTCTCATCCTAAGTGCTTTCCTAATCTTTAGTACACGATCAGGTCGTCCATTCCAGACATATGTTGAAACGTGTTTGTCTTGGAATTTTAACAGGGACGGGTCTAACGGTCCAGGATTTATAGACCTCTCCTCAGTCATTCTGCAAAAAATATTAACAATTCATTAATAAACTAAATATTAAATAATAACTACTTATTAAATAAAATTGTAAATAATAACATCTTAATATAAAATCCCTATATAATAACAAGTTAACATGACCATTTTTTCTAACAATATTATATTGAATAATCACTTAATAAAAATTATAAAAGATAATTACAACTTAAAAAAAAATTCTAATAAGTGATTACAACTTAATGACTATTTCTAATAAATAATTACAACTTAATAAAAATTTATAATAAATATTTACAACTTATTAAAAATTTATAATACATAATTACAACTTATTAAATTTTTATAATAAAATATTACAACTTAATAAAATTTATAATAAAAACTAGTACTACTAAAAATTACAAAAAATAACAAGTTAACCTCACCAACTTATCTACTAACATTATTTTCAATAAGAACTTAATAATATCTATTTTATCTTGTAAGATTATTTTCACTAATAACTAAAAAAAACAAAAATAACAACAACTTAATATCACTACTTTATTTAACAACATTATTTTCAACAATAACATAAAAAAAATTTTGTGCATAATAACAACTTACTATCACTATTTTTTCTAATTACACTATTTATTTCCGATAATAACTTAAGCACTTATATTACATAATAAATATAACTTTTAATATAAAAAATCTGAACAATGACCTAACAAAAATATTTACTAAATAATAACAACTTAATATAACTATTTTTCTACTAACATTACTTTCTATAATAATTTAATTATAAATTCTATATTATAACAATAATATATAAAATGATATTTTTATCTAATAAAGTTAATTTCAGTAATAACTTCATATAACTATTTTCTATAATATTTTATAAAAATCTAAATTTTCTTGTAACAGGTTAAAATTATAAATTTATATATAAACTCTATATAAATTTATAATATCATTATCTAACTACAAAAAATTTAACATAATAACAACTAACAACCTACACTAAACTAAGCAACTAAACTAAAACTAAATTTAACTTGAGTATAGCTATAATCATGAAAACAGAAAGCACTTACCTTTCAAATAAAATATGTACTTGGAATAAAAAACTAGCACCTGGGACCACTACCTTGAAGGACCACACCCTTTTCAAAGGAAAATGCCAAATTGGGGGACCCTTCTGCTACACACCAACAACTTCAACAATTCAAAAATAGAGGATGGAGGCCACTGGGATGATGAAGATGAAGCTGCACCCCAAATAAATAATCCAACCTCCTGTGCATCAGCTGCTCCCGTGACCAGGCACAGACTCGCTTTCCACGTGTCACTTCCCCCTTGAGTCGGACCTGCGCCATACGACTCCCTGTGTCGTGCTCACGCCAGACGACACGGTCTGTCGTTCTTAGCCAGGGCGACAGGGTCACGTCCCACCTGTGTCGGAGAGCTTTCATGCGACATACAAGTCGCTCCTATGGCATACGACACACAAAAAGAACACCACTTTCGTAATATTTCAAAAAACCATCCTACTTTTGTAAATAAATATATGAGCAGCCCCATATATAAAAAAAACCCTATATATATATATATATTATATAAACAAACATACTGGCACTTTTAGTTTTTATTATTTAATTAGAGTTAACTTTTAAATTTTTAAGATTTGATTATAACATGCTTTTTATTTAGTTTAATTTTTTGTTTTATCATTTTAACTAGTCCCGAAATAAAATAATTTTTTTAAAAAAGTATGAATTAAGTATACTGATATAGGTGAACGCCATCCTATGACGTTTATTGCTATAGAACTTTGTTCCTTGGTCTTTAAAAATTTTAATTTAGCGAGTCTTGAACTACTTTCCTGGAATTTAGTTGATTCAGTTCATTCTTTCTTACCTACGAATTGTACTTCGTCAAAAATTCCTTTAAATTATTTGTCAATTTCATCGAAACTTATAGCTTATATTGAGGAATCCCAAATTTAATTAAAATAGTGAACTAATTAACCTTATACTTATCATATCTTCTAAAATAGTTTGTTATTTCTAAGATGAAATAATATTGTGATTCCTATTGTCAGGCTAGTTTTTGACAATTTTATTGTTAAACTTTTCACTGATATGATTAAGGACAAAGTCTCGACAAGTTTCTAAATTCTGAAATTCTTATTTGTCACCGAAATTACAATTCATATTTACCAACATCATATCGGGGTTTTCATACTTTCGTCCTCACAACCACGACTATACCCATTTCTTAATCTGAAAATTTTCTACGATGGACCTTACCGGTACCTCAACCAATTCATCAAATAATTTCAATCCACAATCATAACTTACTCATAGCATAACCCAATTTCAGTCACTTTTCTAACAACTATACCAATAGATTCTTTTACAACACAAGTTACATTTACCGTGCACCCAAGTAAATCACCATACGCCAATATACACATATACGTACATATCCTTACAGACATATCGCAGTCATCACAGGTTATCAATATTACTCATTTGAATTTCACACGTGACTCAAAACAACCATTTTCACCTATTGTAAGATCGCATTTACTTTTTAATTTCCTTCAAATTCATTTTTTTGTTATACCAATATTTTATTAAATCCAATGAAATCCATTTTTATTTTAAATAATACACTGTCGATTCATTTTGAAACTAACATTCTAAATTTTATGCCGAACTCTTGAACACATTTTTCTGTCTTAGTCTCATATTTACACGCTCTTATGACTAACCCAAGTTTTCAGATTTTCTAACACCAAGTTACTTTACACCAGTCAGCAATATATTTATTTTTTCATTTTTATTTTTATCATGCAATATATATATATATATACATATAATCATCAAGAATTTTAGAATATCACATGCACACAATGCCAAGGAAACAAGAATTTAAGTTTTCTAAAAGCCTTCTACATGACAAGAATAGGGGCCTGACGCTACACGTCAGCCAGATACTACATGTGAACCCAAAAGTTTACACCTAGTGTTACGAGTCAGGCTGGCGCTACACGCCAGGCATGACAGTAGCGGCAATGCTGCTATCACGGAATTTAAACCATTTTACCAACTTCTCAAGGTCTTATCTTGCCAATTTAACTCCAAATCTCACCAAATTACATGGATATCATATTACCCTCATTATGGAGCTGTTGGCGCAGTCCGTTTCCTAAAATTCTAGACCAGTAATGAGATATGCATAAAAATGCATTTAGGCCAACTTATGGCCATTTATCATACCAAATCTCCTTAAAGCCATTTAAATCACAAAATGAATATACAAATCAATTCCAAATGTCTATATAGACTTATTGGGTATTTCTGGGAATACTGAATCCCATCGGATCTCTATTTCACCTGTCCAGTTCCATAATTTCACTTTTAATTCATTAAATTCAACCCCATAACTTCATAATTCCAATCCTAATCTTCATAAATTATTTTCAATACACTTTCAACACAATTAAACAACGTTTAAACAATACATTTCCTGCCAATAATGCATGATTTTAAATACTATATGGCTCAGTGCCATAATCATATCTATATAAACAATTCCTAGACATTATACATGAACAATTAACTAATGGCTCAATGTAATACCATATTCATACCACATATATAAGCACTAATGGCTCAATGTCATTAGCTATCAAACCACAGTCCATGCACTTAAACTACACCTATATCACATAGGCATACATGACATCAAAACACACATACACAGCCACATGCATACACATATATATATACATATCCATCAATAAATGTATATAAAATTATAAATCTATATACATCACATCATCGTAAATATCCTGGTATTGCTCCACTGCTCGCTCCATACTAGTCCCATCGACATCCGCAATGTCCCTTTCTTCAGTCACCTATAATAATATCACCTTGAGGGTTCCACACACCTCCCTCACATATCACCTATTAATCCTTTCACCTACAAGATCAAAGTATAATCATAAAATCTCAATTCAAAATATCTTACAGCATCATAATCATCATCATTCTTAATGAATTCAAAATATCTTCACATATTATTGATTATCATCATCACAAATCAAATCTCAATACCATAAACTAATCACAACTGACTCTCATGGTCAAATCATCTAAAATGACACCTAGTATCTGGATACTAAAGGAGCAGCCATCAGTTGGGAGTCCATCGACATCCCGTGAACTTTACCTGGTTCACCGAGCCCTCTGGCTCCCTACCTCAACCACTGAGTCTCTACCTGGACCACTAGGTAGCTTAACTGGATATTTACATGGACCATTAGAGCCAAAAGCGAGGAGTAATACATACCAAATGACTGTCCATACCACATATCATGCATATACCATATATAATCATCAATCTCATCAATAACATATAATCTCTGGCATAAAAGCTATCTTCTTTGAAAATCATAATTAAAGCCAACACTAGGCATAAATTTCATATCATCAATATCACATATATCTCAATATTTCATTATCATTTTTCATAAACCACTCTGAGTATAATCTACTCATCAACTCTTATCATATTCACCATTCTCATCACATAAACAATAACAACATTTTCATTTCATCATTTATCATCATAATCACATATCTCATAATCACATATCTCATAATCACAAATCATCACTTTCTCATTGTAATCATTATTATTACACCAATCATATTTATCAAACTCATTATACAATCGTTAACATATTTCAAACTATATATTTTCAAATAAAACATTCACATACATATAAAACTTTTAACTCATAATATGAAAACCTCAAACCATAATTAATTACACACTAAAACACCCTCTTACCTCATTTCCAATACTCCTTAACTTAATTGCAAGAACCAATGCGCCAAAACACTAAAAACACAAGAATTATGAAGATGTTTAGGGATTTAACCGTCAAAATTTTAATTTAATTCAAGAAATCACTTGAAAATCAATTCTTAAAGTTTTATAAGCTTACCACAACCAAAACTGACGGTTACTTATGAAAACCCGACTTCCACTAAGCTTTCGATGCTCCGTCCTTAACCTTGTGATTTCCACTTCTAATCCACGATAAATTTTGAATTCCAACAAAAAATTTCCCTGATTTAGCATCTTAAGCTTAAAGAGAATAAAGAAGAGAGAAAACGACACTAAACTCAGTTTTTGCTTCTATTTCTGCGTTGTTGTCACTATGGAGTTTTAATTCTGATCGCAAAGCTGACGCTACACGCCCCCTGACTCTACATGTCAGGTCATGATTTTTATCCTGACGCTACGCGTCATGCAAAAATCATAAATTCCTCCTAAATTTCATTTTTAAATCTCACAACTGCATCATATTCCTAAATTATGATAATTTGACTCTTTTGCATATTGATTTACCCTTTTAAATATAAAAACACACGAGATGTTACAAATTCCATTTCTAAAATAGATCTAACCTCCCAAGGCATTGGTACCTTGACTCCTCTAATTCCCAACCATTGTAGTGATCAAACGTTCTACTGCAGCAACAAGTACAATCTCTTATTTTGCCATGGGTTCTTGTCCATAGTCAAAATTTCATTATATTTCAAAACTAAAATTATCATGCATTATCACATGACCTCTATACTTAACAATTCAAGATACCAATCAAACAAGTTAAGCCTTTCACTAGGCCTATGGGACAAACTGCTCTGATACCACTTTATAACACCCTTAAATACTACACTAGTTATACCAACCAAATACAACAATGATAATTTAGCTTTTTTATAAACAAGATTAGTAAAACAAGACACTACTTGTATTAGAATATTTGTAAATTAAAATGAATGATTTGATCAAATTAATCCTCTTAGAAATTTAATTGTGACACTAAATGTTAATTTCCATAGGCCATATAGTGGTGGTAATGAATAAAATAATAATCTAAGTATATATCATGTATAATAGTGGGGTAACCTATTTTAAATATAAAAGTTCATAGAAATATTAACAAGGATATTCATAATATATAGTCTTCTTGGTAGGTTAGTTACTAGCTAGAATATACACAATTATATCAAAAGGGAGTAGTCTATGGCCAAGAGCAATTATATCATACAACAACAAAAAACTACTTATGCCTACAAGCTAATTAGTTGGAGTCCTTGGTCAATATATGTGATCATAATACATCCTCCTTGTCATCCTCTACTATGGAATAACTGTCAGATGCTTCTTCATCCTCGTCCCCCTGATCCATGGGAGGAGCTGAAGGTGGTGGGATGATATGAAAGAAAGGATTGACATCACGAAAATCCAACACCAACCTAGCCTTGAATGTGATGGTAAGGGCTCCTAAGGGAGTAGGTACTCCTAGTACAGCTCAAGATAGTCATAAGGTGGCAATTCCATAATACACATACACATGACCCATCCAGTGGTGTTACCAATGTATTGGGTCTAGTTGCCTAGGTCTTATTCTAATATCAGCAATGCGGGGTTGATCATTATCATTTATAGTGGCTATCTGCTCAGTATGTATCCAATTTTATCATAAAACATAAACAAGGAAAAGGGTGAGAAACATAAAATACCAATATCATATAAGGCATGCAAAAATAATATATTTTCACAACATAATAAGTTCTACTTGTAAATTTCTCCAAACATAACATTTAGAACATTGAACATGAATGCATGCATGATCGACAGTTCTTATTCTAGTTCTTGACTCATTCCATAATTTAGTTGAGGTATAGTGTTTTCGATACCACATTATACCATGATGTTTTAATAATTCTTGTATCGGTGATGATATAATGCATAATGCGGGCCCTTAGTTTTGTTTTATTAGGAGAAATCAAGAGTTGACATTGTTTCATAATAAAATAATAATTGTCTATATGGTAAAACAAACAACTACATTGACCTTAACATGCATATAGGGCCTAGTCAAATTGGCAAGAGCTTGTTGTAAATTTACCTGACACTAGGGAGCGACCCCAGGTCTCCTAAGCCTCTCTTCACACTCTTTCATCCTAAGATTCGCTATTGAACCATCTCTAAAGCATTCATTAGATTTTCACTGTATTTCCCAAAAACATTCTTATATTTTACTTGTTATATGATGCATGTCATATATCATAAATTTAAATTGGTTCAAACTTTTAAATACTTAATTTTTTATTCATCTTCATATGGTCTATCAAAATTTTGACAGAGTTTCCCCTGTAAATTGGATATTTCCAAATATAAACTTTAACCTGTTACACTCAGGAAAATATTCCCAGATAGTATAACTATATCAACATTAAATGTATGTTTTCTATTTTGGCATCAAAACTTTTCAAAATATTATTCCTTCATATAAAGCATCTTAACCATTTAGAATGATTATATATTTCTTTTCCCAACAGATAATATACCTCATAAATATAAACCTACATTATAAGGAATTATAAATAATAAATGTATGGCATTTAAATATAAATAACAGGATTATAAATAATTTAATAAATAAAGGTATCAATTAATAAATAGTAAGTAATAAAAATAGAATAGCAATAAATATGAATATTGAGAGGGTTATGGAATCCCTTCTATTATCCTACATGTCTTATACTTAGTAATTTCCTATCTCACCCTCCCTTTACCTAATTACTTGATTCGAGTGTTGGTATTTCCTAGATCGAACTCACTAGTATAAACACATAGGTTCATAATGTTAGTGTTTGAATTAATTTTTATTTTATTTTATTTTATTTGGCTCTAAGAATAATAATGAGAACAACAATAATAAATTGGCAATATGAATAAAAATAACATAAATAATAATAACAATAATATAACAAAATAAATAGATAAATAACCAAATAAATAAAGAAGAAATGAATAATAATAATAACAAAACTTAAATAAATAATAAAACATAAATGAATAATAACAAGAATAATAAAGTTTAAATAAATAACAAAAATAAATAAAAATAAAAGAAGTAAATAAAAAATAAAAAATAAATGTATCAGAGAAGAATATATATATATATATATATATATATATATATATATATATATATATATATATATATATATATGGTTATGCAAGAAGAGAGGAAAGAATTTGTTTTACCTTTGAGGGATGTGTAGCGAGCAGCAAAAATTTTGTAATGAAAGTGACCATAGGTCACTCCTTTTATAGAAGACAAATATTTATTTTACTTTTTAAGTAGTTATTCATAATAGTTAATTTTGAGTATTTTTATGAGATAAATTTTAAATTTTATACCTAAATTTTTTTATGAATAATCATTTTATATTAAATTATATTTAAGAAAAGAAATATAAGTTTTTAATGAATTTTTAAGTCTAAAAATATCCCTAATGATATTGTTTAACTACCTATTTCTATAAGTTTACTATTTTATTTTCTAACCAAATGATCTCTAAATCTTGCAAAATTTTAAACTTAAATTCGCAAACAAAAATCGAAACTCCCTACCAAGTTTCATAGTTTATTGGTAACATTTTCTATACTAGTATGTACTTGAATGACTCTATTTTAGGCTATTTTGATTTATTGCCAAAAATTCTAGAAAAAATCCATAAAACCCTAAAAATTATAACGATCAATAAGTTTTAAAAAACCTTAAGCTAATGTTGTCAAAATCATATATTTTAATTTTCCTTACAAATTTATCCTTAACAAAAGACAATAAAAATAGTGATGTTACAAAACACACAGACAATTACCATTTGTTTCACCTTCCATGCCTTATTGTAAGAGATTTTGAAACCAAAATTGACTTATGATCTGCTCTTGTATTAATGAAATGGCAACCAACGGATCCTGGTTAACCATCCTTACATGAACGATCTCCAATCTTAAATAATTAATTTCTAAACAAAGCGGGTAGATAAATAATTATATGAAATATATTTTAACACAAATCTGAAATATAATAGCAGATAAATTCAGAATCCAATTTTTCATGATCTTGTGAAACTTCAAGATTCACATTAGTATAAGGCTTCCTCACTTTCTCACACCCATAAGTCGTCTTTTTAGTTAACATTGCCATCATCCTCTAAGGGCACCCATAAACTTGATTTGGACATTTCACAATAAAAAAAGGTTGGTTTTGATTCAACCATAGTATAAGTCAGATATATCTTCATGGAATACTGTTTCAAATGAATTTGAACTGCACTTTTTGATAAAAAATTTAATTTGATAAAAACGTTTATCTCCAATATATTCAGACTAGTTATCCAATCTTGTATTATCTTCTTCATCTGGATGCTTCTAATTGATATTACTGTAATGCACTAAAGAAATTCAAAACATCATTTCTTCATCCCCCTACAACTCAACTTCGTCGTCAACTGTCAACATACATTTATTATTTAATCTAAACAGCCAGTCACGTTATAAATATTACTAACCTGTTACCATTGCCAAATTACTTAATCCTGATGGAACAACCATAGGTACAGGAATGGCAACACCCCATGAATTTGCTGAACTTAAGGTATCTAGTATGAAATCAAAGTCACCTTCAACATTTGTATCACTATCATTAGGAATATTACCTTTATCAAACCCTTCATTGTTGCTACTTTTACATTTAGATCAACATTAAAATCCGGATCATCATCTCATAAACTAAAATTCATTTCATCTTCCATTAAAAAAATATGAAAATTTTATTATATATTTAACCAAAAATAATTCAAAAGATTAATCATAATAAGTTTTCAACTATACTTACTTTTTGTTTATGTAAGGCATTGTGAAGCGCCTCCTTATTTGTGGCGCAAAGAAGACCCTACAACATCAAGATCACCATATATCTCAAGTCCAATCATATCCGATTGTAACTCAAAAATATTTAACACCTTAATCTCTTCATCATTGTTTATTTGAAAACTTGAAAAAAAGAATTTACTTTGATCAACGATTAATTTACTAGTTAATTGGTAATCACCTGATTAGCTTCGAGTTTCAGATTAGTAGAAATCCTTACTTCCAGTTGTTCGACCATAATACCATGTTTGACTTGCATCAATATGGTGTCACCCTCAAATGTATACCCATCTGGACCTTTAAATTCCCTCTATCAGTATAAAGAATCAATATAATCAGAGAACCATTGCATAAGTTTCCAACTAGTATAGAAATGAGAAATCTGATGGTAACATGAACGATTTTATATTGGTAATAAACACAATGGTTTGAAACAACAAGATTGAGGTATATTTTATACTACTTATTTCATCTATTTATAATGTGAAAAAATAGGTATTTTGCCCTTCTGACATGTGAAATGCATATTTTACATGCCAATAAGGTGAAATGGATACTTGTCACACATAAGCGTATTTCACATCTCTATCCAACAAAATGCACCATGTGATGCTACTTGCCACACATGCATGCATTTCACCTCCCCATCATGCTAAATGTCTATTTCATTTTTTTAAAATGCAAAATAGAATTAGGATGTGACATAATCCACCTTAGGTAGGAAAATATTTTGTGTCACCCCACTTTATAATTTTTTGTGAACTATCTTAGTTTAGTAAATAAAATCTTCATTTGGAAACCAGATGTCACCCTCTCTCCCAATGCCTGTGACCCTCTTCCAACAGGAAACACTCATTTTTTATTTTATTAGAATTTAGCTAAGTCATACAAATGGGTGGATTTATTGGGTAGACTTAGAAAGGATAAAAAAATTATATCTTAAAGGATAAGAACATGTTATTAACACTCTTATTTCTTTTTAAATGTCTAAATAATTTATTCTTAAAATATTTTTACTATCTCACTTTTTTTTTCTGTTTCATGGCCTCATATTTTAATTTTTTTAATAATTACCCTTTTGACCCCTTCTACATCTCATCCAACATTATACTAAAAACCCTTACATCCTTGTAAAATAATTAATTGATTTAATGTGCTGTTTTCACTTCTTGTTAACTTGTCTAGAAAGTAAGAAAATATTATTGATGATCAAGCCTGACTCATTGCCAATTATCTTGTTATCTTTATATTTGCTTTAGCTATAACGTATAATTTGGCCACTACAGACCCCAAATATGAATGAATCAATTAATCTCACCTAAGATGCTTTGGAATTTTTCTCATGTATTTACATCTATTTTTTATTGATATGTGAAATCTGTTTGTATCACTTAATATTGATAAAACCAGAATTTGCAACCATTGATGTTTCTATATAGCAAGAAAAAAAGGGGTAAGGGTTTTGAGATGTGGTTGAGTGAGATGTGGGAAAGGTTGGAGAAGGCGAGGATTAAGAAGATGAAAGTGAAGATAATGAGGGAGAAAATAGGGTGGGATAACATGTACTTTATGAATAAATTATTTAAAAAATTTAAAGGGATCTTTCTAGAGAAAATGGAAGGTGTTAATAATATTGGTCAAGGTTAGATAAGCTTTAGTCTTATATAATGTTTGATTTAGTCTAACATAAAGTATAAAGAAGTTTGGCTTATTTGTTGTGTGGTGTGTGGCGCCTTTAATCCAATAAATAATAATAATAATAATAATAATAATAATAATAATAATAATAATAATAATAATAATAATAATAATAATAATTGATCCGGTCTGGATACCGGCCCCCAATGTTATGACGTCAGACTGATCTCATAAAAGGAGAACCGGTGTCATGGTTCATTATTGCCATACCGGATATCCGGTCTCCCCTCATCCGCTCTTGTCTCATCAGCTGTTCCACTCGTTTTCTCTACAACGGATGATCGTTCGTTCTCACCAAACGTCTATATAGCCGTTAGACCCTCAGTCACAGCGAGATAAGAGTTCCTAATAACTTATCAGCGAAGATACTCTATGTGGTAGAATATGTCATGTCAATGGCCTCAGAGAGCAAGTACATGTGTCAGCGAAATATGCGGAAAGGTGATTATCCTCCATCCCTATCACGGGATCGTACCCTGATAATTGACCTACCCCCCTGACACACTCTGAGTACTGAGCAACTTTGATTGACACACTTCACACGCTATCAGAACCAAGGGGCCCACTTGCACCCAACGATTCATTTCCTACTTTCAACTATAAATAGCTCATTTCAATACACATGCAAGGTTACGTTGTCCTAACTTACTCTTTGCTATTATATCGCTTGAGCATTCACTGAGTTCTTATACTCTTCTAACTTGAGCGTCGGAGAATCTTCGCAGGTGGCACCACCTTTCGCCCCCACTTCAACGCGAAACGTTGGTGTGAAGGATCTCCAGGACAACAAGACCGGTTTTCTCCCACTGAGAGACCGGATCACGACACCGGATACCCGTGATACCGGTGTATAAACCCTAAAACACCTGTATTCTTGTGGCTGGTCCCACACCAGATCCTAGACCCCAGTTCAGACCAGTTCAATAATAATAATAATAACCAGGTAATGAAAATGAGGATAAATTTTTCATGTTTGATAATCTATTGGAAGAAGAACACCACAATTTAAATTTTAACTATCAACCTCGGATCTATTTAAAGACTTATCTCATATATGACGATATGAGAAGGTATGTAATCTCAAACAACACCTACCCCTTACTTTAAGAGTGTCTAACCAAGACTCAACACCCATTTAAACTAATTTAATCAAACAATTATGAGACATATATATGTGTATGGAATGTTTAAGTTGGCTCAAAAGCAAGAAGTGGTTTTATGATTTGGTTTTAAAAGGACTCATTAATAACACTTTGCCTATTTTCCAATTTAACTTATCAACTCTAAGATTTTAATCTCATTGTCATACCTTATTACAGTTAATTCACATAACTAGATACACTTTCATATTATGTTTAAAAATTCAATCTAAGGGTATCCTAGTATTGCTACCCAATTTTGTCCAGACTCATTTAAAAAATTTTCAAAAAAGAAATACTAATAAAAAATACCAAAAATATAAAAATAAATAAATAAGAACAAAAATTTTCAATCTAAATTAGGATTTAATTTTTTATTTTATTTATTTTAAAAAAGTGAACACCCCCTTTTGTAGGGGTAAAAAAAAGAAAGGAGAGAAAAAGAAAAAAAAGGAAGAGAAAAAAGAAAAGGGAATAAAAGAAAGAAAAAAAGATGATAAAAATATATTAGATTTAGTCCTATATTGAAAGTTCTAAGATTAGGAGTTGCTAAAATCTAAATTTTTAGCTTTATTTAGTCGCGCATTGAATACTCCTAAGGGAGCTATGCTTGTTATGTTACTATATAAGCAACACCTTGTAACACTTGGAAAAGGGAAGGGAGTGATAGAGGTAGCCCATTTCTTAGAATAAAATATGGTTGCAGCTTTGACCGATCTTCCATATTAGAAAAGATTTGGTTTCTTCCATGAGAGTCACAGTTTAGAAGAAATAAGAGACACCACTGAATTTGGAGGCGGTTTTAAAATTTTCTCTTTGGCTTAAAAAATAAGGTAAGTTTTGTTTATTGTTTTCTTTCTTGTTATGCTTTAATTTATTAGCCTTTTTTTTGTTGTTTATTGCTTTTATTTTTATTCTTTGATTTATTAGCTTTTTTTCTTTTCTTCTACTTCTTCCATCATTTATTTCCTTCTATGATGCCACAAGCTTTATGCGTTCCTCGAACATAAAACTTTGTTACTAGGAGGCTGTTGATCTCTCTGCGACTCTAATTTCTAATTCAAAGTAATTTGTAATCGCCATAATGACTCGGTATTCCCATTGCTATGCCCAAGGCTTGGGACCCTTTCTTTTTACAATAAGGGCAAAACATGTTGTGTCATGTTTTTAAAATTTCATTAATAAATGTGTATTTGAATATCTTTTTCTTTGCACCTTTTACCAATTCCCTTTCCCTTTATCCCTCATTCGACCATTCACCCAAATGCAGATCCAAAATGATCCACTTGAATATAGTAAGGTCATGATCCCATTTCACGACTTTGAGTATTTAGTTGATTGCACCTACAAAGAGGGTAAGGAAGACTATGGTCCCTCACCCAAATTAACTATCAAGAGGTAATCGAGATCATTAAAAGAGGATGATAAAAAGGTCAAGATTGGCATTTCCTTGAGTCAAGAACAATAGGGAAAATTGATTAAGTTGTTGATGTCCTTTGGTTTGAAAAACACTGGGGTAATTTATCAAAGGATGATGGTAACCTTGTTTCATGACATGATGTAGACGAAAAGACTGCCAGGTCTTGAAATGAACAGGGGCATATCTATTGTTTAAAGAAGCTTTGGTATTAACCAGCATGGATAGGGATAAATTGTCGATGCCTGTAAATATAGACGCAATCAAGAGATGCTTTGCCAAAAAAGAGAGCAAAAAAAAAGAAAAAATCAAACAAACAAAAAACAACAAAAAAGAAGAATCAAGGTTGACGCCCTATGCACATACCAATTGGGGCAAGCTGGTGCCCTCACATTGTCATATTGGGGCACGCCCAGATCATCGAGCAAGCTATCACCATTCTATATGGGGGCACAGATGTCATCAAACCATGAACGCAACAAAAACAATATTTCATCCCTATTGCAATCAACACCCCAACCTTAAGGGGATGTAACTACTTCCTATGCTAATGTAACCAAGGAAATGGTCTACCATGTTAAGCAACAAAAGTACCAAGGGGATCATTCAAAGGTTAAAAAAGAGAGAGAAAAACAAAAAAAAATGAAAAAATTAAGAAAAGAAAAAAAAGAACAAAAACAAAAGCAAAAAAGAAGACTCGGAATGGTCCTTTCTCATTGAGGCAAAAAAAGGGCTCACCCTATTTCCTTCAGTACATGGCATTGGGGAAAAGTTGCCTATTTGAAGTGACATCTATCCCCCAAAGGATAAAAGTAAATCAAAAGAGGCCAAGTGGGTTTGGTTTCAATATAATCAGCTTAAACCTTTTATTGTGAAGGACATACAACCTTGATTTAAAAAAACAAGTCATAAAAAAGGAAAATATACTCACTAGGCTGAAAACCTGAAAGGGCGGCCTAGCCAAAAATTAAAGCGACCTGGTGAGTTGAAAACCTAAAAATATGGCTCAGGCAAAAATTAGGGTCAAGATTTCAGCAAAGTAACTAAAATATCCCTATACAGGCAGAACAGAAACAAACTGGGGCACAAGGACTATAATTGAATTACTTTCTCGAAAGCAAGATTGAAGGATAAATTTGTCGTCGTGATACGGGATCAAGATTCTTGCTGTTCTCAGGGATTCACTGGAGGATCTACAAACCCTCCTTACTTCACCTACTACCACACTTTTGACCACATTTGTTTCGTTTTATGCATCTAATTTCCCTTTGTCTTTTCCCGTACTTGATCAACCCACATAAATAAAATTGCTACCCTTTCAATACGCATTTGTACACGAATTTCATTAATAAGACAAAACATGTGTTTTTAACAAAATAAAGTAGAGCAATGATAATTATTTTCAAAACAAAAAGAAAAGGAAAGTCGTGGGAGCGAGAGGCTTCTGTTAGCACCTCAAACAAGCATTACAAAGACCGCGCTGCATACATGCTCAAAAAAGAATATTACCTTGTTCATCAGTTTCACCCATGAGTATAAACCTAAAATCTATAAAGATTGCAATTCTAAAGGTTTCTCCCTGGATTTTAAACTTGATTTAAATTTCTAGCCGTTGAAAAGGGCACCATTTAAATTTCATGTCGCCAAACATGGCATCTTTTAAATTTCCAGATGATGAGCGGGGCATCATTTTACTTTCCTGTCACCAAACATGGCATCCTTTAAATTTCCAGTCACAAAGTGGGGCACCATTTTACTCTCGTATCGCCAAACATGGCATCTTTTAAATTTTCAGTCACTGAGCAGGGCACTATTTTACTTTCCAGTCGCCGAGCAAAGCACCGTTTTACTTTCCTGTCGCCGAACATGGCATCCTTTAAATTTGTAGTCGCCAAGCGGTGCATCATTTTACTTTTCAGTCACTGAGAAGGGCACTATTTTACTTTCCTATCGTCGAACATAACACCATTAAATTTCCATCACTGAACATGGCATCCCTTAAATTTCTAGTCACCGAGCGGGGCACCAATTTACTTTCCTGTCGCCAAACATGGCATCCCTTAAATTTTTAGTCGCCAAATGGGGCACCATTTTACTTTCTCATCGCCGTAAAAGGCATCATTCAAATTTTCTGTAGTTGAACATGACATTCTTTAAATTTTTAGTCGTCGAACGGGGCACCATTTTACTTTTCTATCACCGAAAAGGACATCATTTAAATTTTCTATTGCTGAACATGGCATCCTTTAAATTTCCAATCACCGAATGAGGCACCATTTAAATTTTCAGTTGCCGAACATGGCATCTTTAATTTTACTGTCATCGAACATGACATCTTTTAAATTTTTAGTCATCGAACGAGGCACCATTTTACTTTCCTGTCGCCGAACATGACACCATTTAAATTTTTTTGTCACCGAACATGACATCCTTTAATTTTTCAGTCGCCTGGCATCATATAAATATCCTGTCGCTGAGAAAGGCACCATTTACTTTCCTGTCGCCGAACATGGCATTGTTTATGGCACCGTTTAGATTTCCTTGTCGCCAAACACAACATTCTTTAAAGCTGGTGCCCTTGACAAAATTAGTTCGTTCAGTCTTTACTTATCCCTTACTGCAGTAAAGGAAAAGTAAAGAGGGGCAAGTTGTTGCTACCCAATTTTGTCCGGGCCCATTCAAAAAATTTTCAAAAAAGAAATACTAATAAAAAATACCAAAAATATAAAAATAAATAAAAAAGAACAAAAATTCCAATATAAATTAGGATTTAATTTTTTGTTTTTTTATTATTTTTTAAAAAAGTGAACACTCCCTTTTGTATGGGGTAAAAAAGAGGAAGGGAGAGAAGAAGAAAAAAAAGAAAAGAAGAGGAAGAGAAAAAAGAAGAAAGAATAAAAGAAAGAAAATAGATAATAAAAATAGATTAGATTTAGTCCTACATTGAAAGTTCTAAGATTAGAAGTTGCTAAAATCTAAATTGTTAGCTTTATTTAGTCTCACATCGATTCCTCTTAGGGAAGCTATGCTTGTTATGTTACTATATAAGCAACACCTTATAACACTTGGATAAGGGAAGGGAGGGATAGAGATAGCCCATTTCTTAGTATAAAATATGGTTGCAGCTTTGACCGATCTTCCATATTAGAAAAGATTAAGTTTTTGCTATGAGAGTCTTAGTTTAGAAGAAACAAGAGACACTACTGAATCTGGAGACGGTTTTAAAATTTTCTCTTTGGCTCAGAAAATAAGGTAAGTTTTGTTTCTTGTTTTGTTTCTTGTTATGCTTTAATTTATTAGCCTTTTTGTTGTTTATTATTTTTATTTTTATGCTTTGATTTATTAGTTTTTTCTTTTTTTCTACTTCTTCCATCATTTATTTCATAGACCTGCCTTTTTCCTTGTTTCTGTCCTCTTACTTGACATTTTTATTATTCTATTTTTGTTTTCTCTTTTCATTTCTCTCTAAAAAATATAATAAAATCAATAAACTCAAGGTTCTTTTATATATGTATATATATACAATATTTGTGATCAATTTGGACGAGACATCCTGTTGATTCACGTTTCCCTAAATCTCAACATTTTAAACTTATTTTACTTTTTTAAAAATAATAAACAAAGAACTATGTAACCCTGATTTCCCCTAATGCTTGGGGAATACGTAGGAGCGGGAACAATTAATCGTATTGGGCCCAAATTAAAAAATAAATATATCTTTTTAACTCGTAAAAATAAAAATCATCATGCTTTTAATAACTACCTGATTAATTTGGATGAGACGTCCTATTAATCATTAAAATAAACCCAATTATTTAACCGATAATAAATCCATAGGGCATCTCTAAGAGGTTAAGATTATAAATTTATTAGGATTATTCAAAAAACTTAAACAATTTAGGGTAATCGTTTAACACGGACAGTGTGGGATGGGGTGCTAATACCTTCCCTACCTGTAACTAAACTCTCGAACTTAAAATCTCAATTTAGGACCAGTACCTTCACGTTAGGGTTTTTTCGATATTTTACCTTAAAAACATTGGTGACGACTCCACGGTTTCCGGAGGGAACTTAGGAAACTAAATTTTCTTTTTACTGTCGGCCTCTCACCGCGATCCTGGTCGTGACACCTAGTGTATCACTAAGTCCATCACTAACATTATTTACCTTACCAATGCAATCTTATACGTATATACTTGAACCTAAAAATAAGGTATAATAGCCTTTCATCTCAATATGTCTCACACATATGTGATTGACAATATTATTCAAGTACTTAGACTTGGAACAACCCTCCCTCCATATTCATATCATTATTCTCCATCAATCAATTCACATCATCATGGTACCACCACATGCAACTAAGATTAATAATTCTTCTTACAACTCATTCAACCACAAAATTTACCAAATCATAAAAAAAATTAGAATTTATCCTTTGCAATTAAAGTATCAAAATCATTAGCTAGGTTCCAACATCATATCATGTATCATCAAACATAAATTTATGATACAAAGAGATCATAAGTCCACCATAAATGATCCTTTTATATCAACCACTATCCCAAGGATATCAAATCTTCATCAAAATTATAAGGTATTAAATTAATAGTATATCTACACAAAAGAATGACATAGACAAATAATTCAGAAGTGTGCTGGCCGGCCAAGGCACTCAAGCATCTCCTTCACACTACACCTTTTCATTCCAAAATGCATCATTTCAAAGATCATGTCCTACAACACAAGAGCTAAAAATAGACAACATGGGAGAGTGAGTATACTTTCTCAATGATAAACCAATAGACAAAATGTGATTTTATATATATATATATATATACAACCAATACCTTCTTCTCTCAAGGATTTTCATGTCAACAATAAAGACATAATCCATATTAAATTTCACCAAGCACATATAAATAGCTAATTTCAATCACCCATGTCAAAACATATAATCATATCACTAGTTCATATCTTTGTCATATTTCATACCACAATTCATATGCATCCTCAAAGAAATAACACTAATAACAACAACGGAATTAGTTAGTGTCCACTAGTCCCAATCTCATTTCTTAATTCTTAACATCAATACATTTCTATTTCACTTGGGTATATCTCAAGGTTATATGTCATGTTCCTATGACTAATGCATATGTTATGTCGTCAAAATAATTAATATGCAACGAAATTGATTATGACAAGCATTTAATCACAGTGTACAAAATTATTAGGTGTTCACAAGCATAACATGCTTTTACTGGTACCAAATCGCCAACGCCCATTTCATAACACTTAACATTTTCATAAAAGTGAATGCGGTAATAAAAAATAAATGACACACATGTCTTAAGTATGTTAGGTTTATCATTGATTTCATTTATCAAGGCAATTGCAACCACATATAGTTACTTAAATAATTATCCCTTCACAAGGGTTGCCTTCCCATTGGGCTTGTTTCACAATATCTAGCAAGATATGTAAACTATATCATGATATGTCATGCATGTCATGAAATGCAACAATGCACATGCAACTCCTAACCACATTCAAGTCTCACACCCTCATTCACAAGGGGACATATTCATATTTAATGTCACAGTCAGTAACACGCAACCAGTCATAATAATTTCCTACACGTACAATCAGTATATAGTCTTCAAGAACATTAATTCACATAATCCATACATGGAAATTTAAGAAGGCATATCATATAAATATATTCCAAATGTATGTCATCCATACTTTCCAATCCAGAATAACTCATTAATAAGATTCAATCACATTTAATTTCATGATAAAGGAATTCACACTCATTCAAGGTAATTATGCAAGCATATACTAATACATACATCATCAACATAGAATTGAATCATGCATTTAGAAAATATACTCCTCTCCTATCTCAAGAGAAATACTCCACAAGGTTAGATGGTCCTACTTCACTAGAATGGTCAAATCCTACATTAAATAAATATAGAACTACATCAAACACCAATCTAAAAATTATTTTTGATGTTAACAATTACACCCATCATGTGTACAACATCATACTCAGCTTACATGTATTCAACACTTTAAAGGTCTAAAACCTTGTATATAATTTGTCAAGAGTTTGATAATTATCCTTTAAGCTTCACAAAGCTCCTAAATAGTTTTTCACATCATTATAATTACTTATGGTACTTTTATCTTAGGAAGTAACAAGTTTTTCACTACTAACATTTTACAAACTTTGTTTTTCAACCATTAAAATATTCAACCTCTTTGATAAAAGTTCTAATGCCAAGTTAATTTATTTTAAATAATTAGAAGTGCCTACTAATTACTCAACACTTGGTTCTTACCCAACATCATTCATGAATATTATGTTTTTCCTTCAAAATATTTATCCAACCATCACTAAAATATCAATTAAATTCTACAAATATTGTTTCACCTCCAACAATAATTTTCATACTTGCATTAGCACATTCATGGCTTCCAACACCTAGTTTTCTTTATTTATTTGCTACTAGTTTCTTATTCTTCCAATCATAATTAATTCTCATCATTAACAAATACTACAACACCTCGAATATTTCATTTCTACCAACTAAAAATATTTTCAAAGTAATGGATGTCATTATTTCAAAGTTTAGCTTAAGACTTCCAATAAAGTATCATGCCAACACTTCTAAATCACTTCCTATAATCTCTTTCAATCCAAATAAAATTTCTATAGTTTCTAATATGTCTGAACAAGGTTTCCTAAATCAATGGTACATTTGTTTCTTATAAATCATTCATATCCATCATTAAAGTCACCATAAATGTTATACTTTTTCCACCAATAATTATACAACAACCACCATAAATTTTAATTCACACTCAAAACATTGTCTCAAGTATATTAATTAGGCCTATGCATGTATGGAACTATTTGTGACACTTTATCATATTTTTCTTACATAAAATGACTTCCAAAGCTTACTAATAAATTCACTTTCCATGCTAACAACACCAAATCAATTCAACAATATTAATTTAAGTCCTATAATTATTTTGGCACCATTTATGGAATATTCAAGGTTCTTAAACATAATTCCCCCAAATTATAAAGTAAGGATTTCATGCCAAAATTAAACTTAATGCTCCATTAACATCAACCAACCATATTTAACAACATTTATATAATTTTTAATTTACCAAGCTAACCACATTCAAGTCTCCAATAACATTTTAAGAAGTCTCATACCTTAGGGTTTTTACCGTCATGCATAATCCCTCAAAATCCAACACTAACAACATAATTTTCATCAATTCTCATTCAACATTTCAAGCACATCATGGCCTATAAATTTTGTGCAACACATAGCCATCACCAAAACCCAATTTTTCATGTCATCTAACCAAGTGAACTGGTCTGGACCGGGGTCTAGGATCCGGTGTGGGACCAGCCACAAGAGTGCAGGTGTTTTTAGGGTTCGCACACCGGAACTGTGAGTAACCGATGTATTAATCCGGTCTCTCAGTGGGAGAGGCCGGTCTTGTTATCCTGGAGATCCTTTACACCAACGATTCGCGTTGTAGGGGGGCGAAAGGTGGTGCCACCTGCGAAGATTCTCCGACGCTCAAGTTAGAAGAGTGTATGAACTCAATGAATACTCAAGCGTAGTAATAGTAAGGAGTCAGAGATAGAACAATGATACCCTGCATTTGTATTGAAATATGCTACTTATAGTTGCACGTCAAAGAATGAGTCGTTGGATACAGGTGGGTCCCTTAACCCTGATTGCGTGTGTATTGTGTCAATCAAAGTGGCTCGACTTTCCGAATGTGTCAGGAGGGTAGGTCAATTATCAGAGTACAATCCTCTAGGGAAAGGAGAGGATAATCACCTTTTCCGTATAATCTGCTGACAGGCCCACTTACTTTCTGAGGCCATTGATGTGACGTATTTTGCTACAAACAGTGTCTTCGTTGATAAGTTATCAGGGGCTCTTCTCTTGCTGTGAGGGAAAAGCCAACAATTATATAAATGTCCTGTAACAGTGAACATAGAACTGTTATGGCGAAAATGAATGATGCTGTCGTGGAGTGAGGGCGGACGACCAGACAACGGATATCCGGTGTGGTAACGTTGAACCAGGACACCGGTTTTCCTTATATGAGGTCAGTCTGACGTCACAAGAATAGGGGCCGGTATCTAGACCGGATCATTTGTCCCCTAGCTTGTATGAGGGACTGTTAAGTTGCTCATATGAGCTACACAACTCTTTAGAGAAGTCTGGATGCCGGTGATACATTCTGGTAAGTCTCTGAGAACTCGGTGGCGTCCGCTCTAGTGAACGAGTGACCGCCCTTCTCGCGTTGCGTACAACGGATTCAGACAACATGAAATAAGTAATGGAAATCCCAAGAGTCTTTGAAAATCGAAACCCTTGATATTCGAAAAGTGGTTGGGAGGCATTAAATGCGTACAGCATGATTGGACAGTAAATGCGTTTTTTATGCAAGAGCCATCATTGCCCAAGAGTGTAACCGTCGATTGGGCTTATTGGGCCTGGATTCAAACTGAATGGGGGCCCATTTTGCCAAAATGTTTACTGAAACGTTACTATTTTCACGCCTGTATGTGGTGAAACGACGGAGTCGTTTCAATTTGAAGGGTTGCGTTTTGATGCAAACCTTGTGACCTTCGATGAAGCACTGTGTTTCTTCGTTACCTATAAAAGGAACTCTTAGCAGATTTTGGAATCCATACTTGTCCTCAAGCTTAGTGAAACTCTGCTCAAATTTCATTGGAATTTCCTTGTCGTCTCCAACTTCTCAAAGATCCTCTTCCTTTAGGTAACCTCCCTCTCCTTCAACTTCTTGCAATTTTAGTCATTCTATTCCCATCATGCGCCCTAGAGCAGGCCACGCTGGTCATTCAAACAAGGGGAGGTTTGGCTCTCGTGCCCCCCTTAGCCACCGTGGTGGGAGGATTCCAGCGAATCCTCCTGTGGCTGGGCGCCATCGCTCAGAGAGAGCCGAAGCTTCTTCCTCACGAGCGTCTTCTTCCCCTCGTCGCTCTGAGGTTCCCCTTAGTTCGAGAGCTACCAGCCGCTTTGATGAGGGGTCAAGTGCTGAAGGTTATCTCTCTGACGATGTTGCTTTTTATCACAGCACCTACGCGTTCCACCGCGCCTGCACAACCATGGACCTTCCAGGACGTGGAAAAACACCGGTTCTTCGCTCTGCTGAAGGGTGTGTCAATGTTGTGGCACACCGGCTTGACTGGGAGAAACTCAACAGGGAAAAACCTTATTGCTGGGTGGAAGAGGAATTCCTAGAGATCCCTTCGCACCATGCAAGTGAGGAGGAGTGCACGGTTTCTTTCCGCTGCAAGATATATTCAGATAAGAAGTACAAAGCGCGATACGCTGTGATGGCACCGCATCCCTCTGAAAGAATATGCCACAGCGTCCCTGATGCGAGGTCGGTCTACATGTACGACTTCGTTTTCTTAAAGCTGGGAGTGCGCTTTCCCCTGACGGATTTCCAGATGGCCGTCCTGCGTTTCCTAGACTGCGCCCCCTCACAACTACATCCCAACGGTTGGAGTCTAATCCGGGCTTTGGAAGTTCTGGGGGAGCATTTCAATTTTTCTGCCACTGTGGCCAAGTTATTTTATTACTGCCAGGTGGTCCGCCGTGCTAACAAGAAGGGCAGCCTTGGGTTCATTACTCTCCGTAGTGACTCAAGGGTTGTAAATTTCAAGTCTTATACGGAATCCGCAAAGGTGGATGGGCGCTCCTTCAAACACTACTACACGCGGGTCCGGATTCAACCAAATAAGCCGGTCTTCTGGCGGAATAAAGAGGGGTTTACCAAGTTTCCCCTTAGCTGGACGCACGAGTATTTTCTCCTTATGAGCCGTGCTTATTATACAGATGAGAGCGAACTTTCCCCTCATTCTGTTGAGGTCTTGAGCGCCATGCAGACGGCCTCAAAGACCCTCAAAGGGTTTTCCAGCCGTCTTCTCTTGGCCGAGGATGGCATCAAGAACACCTACCTCCGTAACATCTGCTCTTATTCTCCTTGTGTTGTATGGTTATTGCGCTCTAGTTATTTTTCTTCTTGTATGCTTATTCAACTTTTCTTGTTTTGCAGAACAAATTAAAAAAGCCTACCCAGAGATGTTGTCGTTAAGGACTATGATGGCTGACGATGACTCCTCTTCTGAAGAAAATGAAATCCAGGCGAAAAGGAACGCCACCAAAACTCCCCTCATTCCACTGACCTCTGCGGTAGGAAATGAGGTTCCTCTTTTCGACGAGGAAGAGACCGAAGACGCAACTGAGGCCACTGGAGCAGGTGACGAGGAGGCCGTCCCAGAGAAAAAGAGGAAGAAGAGGCATCTTGTAAAGAAGGTAAATCAAGAGAAACCCTCCTCTGATGACCCTGTGACGAAGCGTCAGAGGACGGCCGAAGAAGCTGAATTGAAGAAGGACAAGGGAAAGAAACCCGTTCCTGAGTCCTCTGCCCCTCCTTCTCAGAATGCTTCAGAACTGGACTCTGGGAACGGTCCTCCTCCGGCGTTCGATCCTCCGCGGGACTCCTTCCTTTCTCCTTACTTGTGGTTTCAAGGGTCTATGCCTCCTACTCTCCCAAAGGCACGGTATTGCCTCCGCCCTTCCCTCGACGCTGCTGGGGTCCGAGGTGCTTGCAAGGCTGGGCGTTGGCAACTTGATGAACTGTCCGGCCTGCTTGAGTCCCTGAGCGAGAAAGCTGACTGTATGGATCAGGTTGAAAAACTTAAGACCGAACTCGCGGTGAAGGAAAAATGGGCGGCCAAGCAAGCTGAAGTTCATAGGGGGGTGGAATCAGAGTTGTAGAAAACTAAAGAAACACTCCAGAGGAAGACTGAAGAGGCAAGCCAAGTTCATTTTGCGAACAAGGCCCTAGAGCGGGAAGTTGCCGACCTCCAGAATAAGAACAAATCCATACCCCTCCTTGAAGAAGAATTACAATTGGAGAAGAAGAGATCAGCTAAGCTTGCTGACGATCTCAAAGTTATGGAGGACGGTCGCAACAAGGACCTTGGGGAGTGGGAGTCTATTCGGAAAGAGATGCAAGCCCAAATTGACGAACTCAAAAAGGGTGGTGCGAGTGCTGGGCCTTCAGAAGAGGATTATGCCAAGGTTCAGAGAAGACTAGCTGCTGCGAAGGCCAAGGCTGCCAAAGCCTTGGATATATGCAAAAATGTGGCGTATGAATCTTTCGGCCTGGCCCTTCGTCAAGTCTACTATCGTAACCCTGGAATAAAGCTGAATTTGTACGGATTAGATCCGTTCTTCGAGTTCCATGGGGGAAGACTTGTAGAAGTTCATAAGGACGGATCGCACCATGAACCACACGTATCTCTGTACGAACTGCCTCCCCTCCCAGAAGGTCAAAGCATGGAGCCTACAACGTCCACTGCTACCTCTGGAGCTGAAGCACAAGAAGGTGCCCAAACTGGGGTGGAGGACAAGACGGAGAAGGCAGGAGTGCCCACTGTGGAGGATCAAGCACCGGCCTCTTAATTTTATGCTTTCATTCATAGCCGTGTTCTGGGATCGGCTCCAGCTTTAAAACACTTTGTAACCTGCATATTTTCTTTTTTTTGAAAATAAGATTCACTATTACTTTTCCTCAACAGTTTGCATCGAATGTGTGATTGCTGAATAACTTAGTGTTATACCAAACACTTTATTGTTTTTAATGCTTTGCAAATCCGTTCTGCGTGGTTACCTAGCTGCTTAAAGCGTACTTATCACACTGGATTAAGATAACAAATTGTAATGAATAAATGACAATTAAGTTAAAACATGCCCTGTCCCCAAGTGCAAGTACATTGGGAAGAGAGAGTTTATCTCAGAGATTACCTTTTAGCTTCTTAAAAGATAGAAATCCTTATCTGTCCTCGAAGATGTAGAGTGGGTACGTCAGCATTCAACCGCTCCGGGGTGGATATTCCACCACTGAGGGCGGACATTGCCTTTGAATTTTAGTATAGCTTTGACAAGGGTAAGCTTTTACGCCTTTCTTTTGAGGTTCGGTTTGGTCCTACATTTCAGGTCTTCACACGGCGTTCGGTTCGATCCTACTAACCGTACTTGGAGTTCGGTGCAATCCTACAGTCCAAGCCTTCAACACGGGGTTCGGATCAGGGCTAATCCTGAACCTACTGCGCCCGTTACTCGGGGTTCAGCGCGGTTTCCTGTGTGAACCGGCCTACTGCGCCCAAGCCTTCGCATGGGGTTCGGTTTGTGGCCTTGAGAAAGGACCAGCCCTACAACCCATGTAGTCTTCGAATGGGGTTCGGTTTGTGGCCTTGAAAAAGGACCAGCCCTACAACCCATGTAGTCTTCGAATGGGGTTCGGTTTGTGGCCTTGAAAAAGGACCAGCCCTACAACCCATGTAGTCTTCGAATGGGGTTCGGTTTGTGGCCTTGAAAAAGGACCAGCCCTACAACCCATGTAGTCTTCGAATGGGGTTCGGTTTGTAGCCTTGAAAAAGGACCAGCCCTACAACCCATGTAGTCTTCGAATGGGGTTCGGTTTGTGGCCTTGAAAAAGGACCAGCCCTACAACCCATTCCACCTTAAGGAATTACATCGTCCGTCTTGAGGGGTCTTCCTCCGTTCTTCGAGGACTTATCTCATCAACTACAGAATAGGTAGTTGCGTTCATCCGTCCTGAGGTGTATGCGTATTAAACTACGGCTTTAAATCATAACACATAAGAAAAGTGAGAATGATAGGGCGGTGAAAGTGTATTCTTATTAAAATTGAAAATAGATTACACAAAGAGCATCGTTGGGGCCATGCCTCGTTAAAACCTTCTTGAGAAAACCCAATGGGAAAAAACTCAAGTAAGGAAAAAGAGTACACGCCGTCTTACCAACTAGCTGTAATACACTCGTAAGTTCTGAGTGTTCCATTTGTTGTGGATTGGGGTTCCATCAAGTTCTTCCAACCGGTATGATCCCTTTCCAGTCACCTCCGAAACTCTATAAGGTCCTTCCCACGTCGGTGCTAGTTTTCCTTGGTGAGCGAACTTATTCCCCACACTGGCCTTTCTCAGAACGAGGTCTCCGGTGTTAAAAGCTCTGTACTGGACACGTTTATTATACAGGAGTGCAGCCTTTGCTTTTATTGCCTGATCTCTGACGAAAGCCTTTTCCCTTAACTCTTGGAGGACGTCCAGCTCTGATGCTAAGTTGGCGTTGTTATCTTCTGCTGAAAAATACTCCACACGAGCCGATCTTGTTTGTAACTCCACTGGGATCATCGCCTCAACCCCGTACACCAACCGGTATGGGGATTCGTTAGTTGAAGAATGAGGCGTAGTGCGGTATGCCCATAGAACATGACATAGCTGGTCAGTCCATCCTCCCTTCGCTTCTCCCAAACGCTTCTTTAACCCCTTTAGCACTTCTCGGTTAGCTACTTCTGCTTGGCCATTGGTTTGGGGATGTTCAACATATGAAAATATCTGGATTATCCCCAGTCCTTCAAGTAAATCCGTGAACTTTTTGTCTGTAAACTGGGTGCCGTTGTCAGTCACAACCCGCCCTGGCACCCCGAACCGAGCTATGATATTTTCGTACATGAAACGTCTTGTACGTGCAGAAGTGATATGCACTACTGGTTCTGCCTCGATCCATTTGGTGAAGTAGTCTACCCCCACAATCAAGTATTTGATTCCTCCTGGCGCAGTGGGAAACGGACCCAAAATATCAAGGCCCCATTGGTAGAACGGCCAAGGCACAGCAGATGAAGATAACTCTTGGGCTGGTGTATGGTGGAGATTGGAGAATTTTTGGCATGCGTCGCACTTCCTCACGAAATCTGCGGAGTCCTGCTTCACCGTGGGCCACCAGTATCCAGCCCTGAGGACTTTTCTCATTAGGCTTCGGCCTCCAGCGTGGTGCCCACATTGCCCCTCGTGCACCTCAGTCAAGACCGCTTGAACTTCGTCTTCTCTTAAACATGAAAGATATGGGACAGAGAATCCCCTTCTGTAGAGAACACCATCGACCATAGTAAAATATGGCAGCTCCCTCTTTACTCGTCTCCTTTCTTTCTCGTCAGTGGGAAGTTGACCATCAGCCAGATAACGAATATAGGGAATAACCCAAGAATCCTCATATGGATAGCTCACCATGACAGCATTCAGAGAAGGATACAGAGGTATACTGGGTGATGTCAAAGTGCTTTGAACCACCGTTGTTGTGCTACCAGGCTGCTTTGTACTTGCCAATCTTGATAAGATGTCCGCTCTGGTATTTTCTTCCCTAGGCACATGCTTGAACTCTAAAACTTCAAATCTTCCCTTCAACTCATTAACACAATTCAAGTACAATTGAAGTTGTGGTTCCTTCGCCTGGTACTCCCCCTGGATTTGCGAAATCACCAGCTGGGAATCACTGCAGAGTGTAACTGCTGATGCTCCGATGTCAATCGCCGCACGGAGGCCGGCCAAGCATGCTTCGTATTCAGCTTGATTGTTGGAGGTCTTGAAATTGAATCGGAGGAAAATTTCTAAGTGCACGCCGTCATCACTTTCTACCACCACACCTGCTCCACAACCTTTGCTGTTCGACGAACCGTCGACGTAGATGGTCCAATGCGCTCGAGGGGTGGTCGGGTCCGCCCCAGTCATTTCTACTACAAAATCGGCCAACACTTGCGCTTTGATGGCTCCTCGAGGCTCATATGAAATTTCAAATTCAGACAGCTCGATAGACTACTTTATCATCCTTCCGGCGAGGTCTGGCTTACTGAGCACTGAACGGAGTGGCAAATCCGTTCTCACCAATACTGGGTGCGCATGGAAATAAGGCCTCAGCCGTCGTGACGCCCACACAACTGCCAGGGCAGCTTTCTCAATCTTCTGATACCTTCCTTCCACCCCCTGAAACGTTTTACTAGTAAAGTACACCGGTCTCTGCCCTTCAGGGGTTTCTTTCACTAAGGCCACACCTAGAGCTTCATCGGATATTGCCAAGTATAAGATTAACGTTTCGCCTGGGTCAGGCTTAACCAAAATTGGTGGACTCGAGAGAACGGCCTTGAGCTGCTGGAAGGCTTGCTCTTGTTCCTCTCCCCATTCAAAACTCTTGTGTTTCTTCAACGCCTTATACAAGGGGAGGGACCTGTGCGCCATCTTAGGCATGAAACGAGCTAAAGCGGCCACTTTCCCATTCAATGACTGGACCTCCCTCAAACATTTAGGACTCTGCATGTCCAGGATTGCTTGACATTTCCCGGGGTTAGCCTCAATGCCTCGTTGAGTCAACATGAATCCCAAGAATTTTCCTGCTGGAACGGCGAAGGTGCACTTTAAAGGATTTAACCTCATGTTGTATTGCCGAAGCCTAGTGAAAACTTGGCGTAGATCTTCAATGTGGTCTCCTCCAGCGGGCGTTTTGGCTATGATATCATCAATATAAACTTCGACCAGCCTTATATGTATCCCTTCAAAGACTTTGTTAATCATGCGCTGATAGGTAGCGCCGGCGTTCTTCAGTCCAAAAGGCATAACGGTGTAGCAGAAAACACCGCGGTCATTGATAAAGGCAGTTTTCTCCTGGTCTTCCTCCCACATCGGAATCTGGTTGTACCCCGAATAGGCATCCATGAAACTGAGGTATTGGTAACCAGATGAATCATCCACCATGCGATCGATGTTGGGCAGGGGATATGGATCTTTAGGGCAGCAACGGTTAAGATCCACATAATCTGTACACATTCTCCATTTACCGTTAGCCTTCTGCACCATGACCACATTAGAAAGCCAAGATGAATAGCGTATCTCCCTTATAAAGCCTGCCTTCAACAACTCCTCTGTCTGTTCACAAGCCGCCCTCTGCTTCTCCGGTCCCAACCTCCTCTTCTTCTGGGCCACCGGTCTGGTTTCAGGATACACTGCAAGTTTGTGACAACAGAAATCAGGATCCATCCCCGGCATGTCTGCTGCTGTCCATGCGAAAAGGTCTTTGAATTCCTGCAAAAGGGCTAATAAGCGTTGCTCCATAGCAGACTCCAGCTTATCGTTGATGTGCGTGACCTTCTCTGGGGAATCTCCCAATACGACATCCCTGGAGCCACCATCTGGTGTGGGCTTAGATGGATTGAGTGGATCAATCTTCAATTCCGCTCTAGGGTCTAGGTCAATAAGACTGACAGACCCTGCCGCTGTTCCTCCGTCGTTCAACTTCCTCTTCTTGTTGAATACATCCAACTTAACCATGTTGAGACTTAGATTATAACAATATCGAGCCATCTCCTGATCTCCGCGGAGAGAGGACACACCGTTGTCCTTGTCGATAAATTTGATCAAGAGATGAGGGGTGGATACAATTGCTTCCATAGCGTTTAGTGTTGGACGGCCTATGATACCGTTGTACGGGGATTCCACATCAATCACCAGAATTCTTGACTTGACCGTTCTTGCACCGGGCTCCCCTTCAAAAGAAATCAAAGTGTCGAGGTATCCCTTAGTGGGTTGCTTGGCTCCGTTAAACGCTGTGAGTTCTTGTGTGTATGGTTGTAAATCTGCATCACTGAAACCCATTCGTTTGAAACAATTATAAAAGATAACATCACAAGAACTTCCCTGATCGACGAGGATCCTCTTGACATCCTTATTGGCTATGACGGCCACAATCACTACTGCATCATCACCTCCTGGAATTGTTGGGCCGAAGTCATCATCAGTAAATGACACCGTCGGGGCTGTCACACCGTCCCTGAAAGGGCGGTTATCCCTCGGTTTACCCTGGACTGATAGAATCATCCTATGGTGATTCTTTCGTGCTGTGATTGATGTTCCTCCTCCTGCAAATCCTCCAGCTATCATCTCAATCACTTCTCGTCTGCCCTGCCTCTGCTGCTGGGGCATGTTACTTTGTTGGGCACCTTCAGCAATCACTACCCCTTTCTGCTTCTCAGCCGCAGTGAACTTCCTTGCTGGGTTGCGTGTATTATCATCTTCATCATCAGGATCTCTATTCCTTTTCTCCATCCTGTGAAGCTCATCCATAGATTTCTCCTTAAACAAATACTGCTTCAGCTTTCCTTCCCGAATGAGAGTTTCCACCGTATTCTTTAACGCCTTGCACTCATCAGTGTTGTGCCCTGTCTGCTCATGGAAAGTGCAGTATTTACGTGGGTTACCACCCCTCTTGGTTGGGACTGGCTTCCTTATACCAAAGACGTTCAGAGTTGGCCAACCAACTTCCCTCATGATTTGTGAGTGCCTGGTGTTCAACGGAGCATAGTGATCGAACGATGATACACGCCTATCTCGTGGATGCTGACGAACGTTCACAAAGTCTTCTCTAAAGGCATGCTTCTCAGGCCTCACTCTCTCCTTTTCTCTCCGTGGCTGCTGAGCGGGTGCAGAAGGCTTTACTCTTGTTGCAGTTGCCTCTAGATGCATCTCTATGCCCACATATTTGGAAGCTTTCCTTCGAAACTCCTCGAAGGTTGTAGGTGGGCTTTTTGCCAAAGATAGGGCAAAGGCTGAACCAGGCTGAAGAGCTTCCACTACAATATGGAGTTGTATGGCCTCCGTGAGGTTAGGGACCAAAGCAGCCTCCTTGTAAAACCTTTTCAAGAACTCCTTAAGAGTTTCAGTTTCTCCCTGCCTTATCTGGGCCAGAGTGTGAGAAGTTCTTGGGATATCCCTAGAGATGACGAAATGACTTTCGAATGCTGCAGCCATTTCCTCCCAAGAGTCTATAGATCCTGAGGGCAAACTTTTAAACCAGCTGAGAGCTTCCTCCGTCAACGTCCTTGGGAACATTCTGCACATGACATCTTCGTCTGCTCCCAGATACATAGCTTCATAAACATAAGCATCCAAATGCTTAGTGGGGTCGGTCTCTCCATTATACTTCCCGATTGACAATGGCTGAGTTGTTTGCAAGTGTTTTGGGATGACAATACTCATCAGCCTTCTTGAGAAAGGGACACTGAGCTTGTATGTCCCTGAAGTTACCACCGCCTGCTCCCTTCTCCTGGTACTGACCCTATCACCAGAGTCCTGCGTCTGCTCCCTCTCTTCATATGTGGGGATCTTCGAATACTGGAGGGTGGTAGATCTATCCCTAGCTGATGCATGGTGAACATTCTCTGCATGAGACACTACTCTGTCCCCAGCTCCTCCTCTCTCTCGCCTCAACTCCATCAGCTCCTCCTTCAGTTGCCTAATAACCTCATCGCGAGGGTCAGGCGTCTGCACTTGCACCATCCTCCGGGTTTGAGTTACAGGGGATTCGAAGACGAGTCTCCTCCCAGCCTGTTGATGGGTCACATCCTCCACGTGACCTTCCACGAAATCTCTCCCATCACCTTCCATTGTGACAACCTAACTTCTGCGAAAATGGGAATAACTCTATCGAGTCCCACTGGGCGTGCCAATGAACTGGTCTGGACCGGGGTCTAGGATTCGGTGTGGGACCAGCCACAAGAGTGCAGGTGTTTTTAGGGTTCGCACACCGGAACTGTGAGTAACCGATGTATTAATCCGGTCTCTCAGTGGGAGAGGCCGGTCTTGTTGTCCTGGAGATCCTTTACACCAACGATTCGCGTTGTAGGGGGGCGAAAGGTGGTGCCACCTGCGAAGATTCTCCGACGTTCAAGTTAGAAGAGTGTATGAACTCAATGAATACTCAAGCGTAGTAATAGTAAGGAGTCAGAGATAGAACAACGATACCCTGCATTTGTATTGAAATATGCTACTTATAGTTGCACGTCAAAGAATGAGTCGTTGGATACAGGTGGGTCCCTTAACCCTGATTGCGTGTGTATTGTGTCAATCAAAGTGGCTCGACTTTCCGAATGTGTCAGGAGGGTAGGTCAATTATCAGAGTACAATCCTCTAGGGAAAGGAGAGGATAATCACCTTTTCCGTATAATCTGCTGACAGGCACACTTACTTTCTGAGGCCATTGATGTGACGTATTTTGCTACAAACAGTGTCTTCGTTGATAAGTTATCAGGGGCTCTTCTCTTGCTGTAAGGGAAAAGCCAACAATTATATAAATGTCCTGTAACAGTGAACATAGAACCGTTATGGCGAAAATGAATGATGCTGTCGTGGAGTGAGGGCGGACGACCAGACAACGGATATCCGGTGTGGTAACGTTGAACCAGGACACCGGTTTTCCTTATATGAGGTCAGTCTGACGTCACAAGAATAGGGGCCGGTATCTAGACCGGATCACCAAGGGTTCAAAGTGTCCATATGCAAAGCTCAACATAACAACCATAAAACCATTATTATTATGCCTTAATACCATCTAACTAATAAATGGAGACAACCACAAGTCATAGGTCTTACCTTGTCTCCAAGGCTTTGAAGAAAGGAAAAGATGAAAGAGAAGTGGAGAGATGAGTTTAGACTTGTTCCAATATCCAATTAGTGTCTCATAAATCAAGTGTTTGATGTCAATTTTGGAAGAAAATGGTGCATGGAGAGGCCACACATTTTGGTGAAAGAGAAGAGGAAGAAAAAGATGCAAAAAGTGGAGATAGAGGAAATGTGAGGGAGGTTGTTGAAAATTGAGAGAAGAAGGGAAAAAAAAACTTTTCTTTCTCAATCTCATCCATCCAATTAATCTAATGGCTTATAATGCTTTGTCATTTGTTCATTGGTCCATAGCCTAGCTTTATCCATTGGTCAAAACAAGGAAAAAGGTGGAGCAAAGTGCACGACACTTTTCTAAAGAAAAAAGGAAATTTGTATTTTTCTTTAATTCTATTCCTTTTGTATTTTTACTGACTACAAATATGTTTTATCTTTGAATAAATACTTCTTCAACTCTAAAAATTATTTCGAGCATAACCCCATACACGCAATAATCACCTTATTATTTTATGTCATCAAATACCAAAAATAATTTAATGGTCCCACATCGCCGGTTTAATATCCGACTTCAGTAAATCTTATTTCACCGATAAATCTTATTTCACCGATAAATCATAATTAATATTTAATTAATTACCCTACATAATTTGGGCATCAAGTATTAATAATTTATTTTGTAAATTTTAGGATGTTGTGGTACATTCATTTTATATGTTTTTTTAACACAAGTTATTTTTATAACCGATATGAAAAAGCATTTTTACTATAAAAATAACCTATTTAAAACATATGAGTTATCTGAAATCTTTTTGCATCGGTTATTCTTTTAACTGATTTAAAAAATATTTTTTCATCAACCATTTTATAATAGGTATAAAAATCAGTGTAAACAGGATGCACATAGAACCCTTATAGAGAAACCGGACTCAATATAATGACAGAGAATAATAATAATTGTTATTATTATAATTATTATTAAAAAAATAAAAATAATACTACAATAAAAATAATAATATTATTATAACAATAATAAAATAAAAATAATATAATAATAATAAATAAATAAATAATAAAAATAAAAGATTTATGTTAGGTATTAATGATACTGTTATATAACAAATTTTTATTTTTACTTTATCGACTTGTAACCTTAGACAATTGTTATCATTTTTTATATATAAAATACGAATTACTTTCTATATTCTTATTTATAAAACAATTCATATCAAAAACACATATTAAAAAAATGTGTTGATACACTCATTTTTATAAAAATTTGCCGCAATATTTTAACGTTATTTTTATTTAAATTCAAATTCTATTTTAATGTTACTTGCGACACTTTACAAAGTAAAGGTAAACGTGATATAAATTATTAAATGTTTATCTTTGATTTTGAAAGTGTCACTATCAATATTAAATTATAGCTTAAATTTAAATAATAATAAATTTAGAATGTTGGAATATCTTTGTATAAAAATTAATGTATTAACATCTTTTTCAATATGTATAGTTTAGTGTCAATTGTTTTAAAAATAAGAACAGGTTAATCATGTTTACAAAATAAAGATAAATATGAAAAAAACCTTAAATACTTTTAGATAAATGATTTTTATAAATAGGAGACTATTAAAATAATTTTGTTTTATCTTATAAATAAAAATGGATAGATGGAGTATTTTTCATGATTTATCCCCCTCGTTATAACATATGACGGTAAGATTGCGAAATATATGAAAAGTGGTGAAATTTGACTACCATCAAAGTTTTGTTTTCAATTGTTTTTCCGTTATTCTCCAATTTCTACACACAAAAAGAGTCACAACTTAATTAAGTCACACATTCAATGGATAGTTCATTAGTTGTGGATACTCGTCTTTAAGCAATTAACCAATCGTTATCGAGTTCGAATCTCATGATTAGTTCATGTTTCCAGCAACTTTAAGCATCCATATAGGAGTTCCCAATGCAGTCGATCACAATCACATGCGCATGAGAAACAACATCCACGTGGCTTGTAACTTTCTCACATGCTTTAGGCTTTTCTTAATTTTAGGATGTTTTCTTTTAATCTAAAATGATGGAAGATGCTCTCTTTAAGGAAGCTTAAGAAAATTAAATTCTAAAATATGTTTCGTCCATTAGTTTCTTTTAGATTTTGGTTTGATTTCAAAATCTCTTCTTCATTTTCTTAACTTGATACATTACATTTTAAAACAGTTTTAAAATTGTTTTTCCATTAAAAAAATTGAAGAATAGAAAAATTAATTTAAAATATATTTTTAAATCATTCTTCCTGTCAATTGATATAAAATATCTTGTTTAAAATACTACATTCATCCCTAAATATAAGACCTTTTACCTAATTCACATGCATTAAGAAAGTTGGTTAATTTAGTTTAAATCATTAAACTTGTTTAAAATTTATAGTAGTTTTTAAAAATTTCCCTTAAAGTGATTATCACTCATCATTAAATTTTCTCTTATTCTCTCTCCATTTAATCTCTCTCCACTTACTACTTAATTATCATTGGATAGATAAATAATCACTAGTGCAGCAAAGGTTATGAACTCGGTTAAATATGAGACTACGAACTCGATTGCGAGAACGAGTTCGTTCCTGTCGTGTTCGTAGGTAATAAAGGTATGAACTTGGTTTAGTAAACCGGGTTCATAGGGTGCATCTATAAACTCAGTTTAAGATGAACAGACACATAGAGAGAGAGCTTCTTTAACAGAAACGAGTACATATTCACCCTACGAACTCAGTTCACGTCATAACCATGTTCATATTTTTGAGTCAACTGATGAACTCGGTTATTGCTTAAACCAAGTTCATAGACATCCTAAAAACTCAATTAAAGATAGAACAGAGTTCATAGTTAGGACATTTTTTTTAATATATGTTTTTGTTTTCTATTACCCCAAACCTACAAATAGTACAAATACTAAAACATAATTACCAATAGTTTTCATAGGTAGGACAATAGTAACTTGGTTAATGATAGAACCGAGTACAAAAACAGATTTACCAATATATATACAAACTATTACAACTAATACTTATATACCTAGTTACTATTGTCTCCTAACCCTCAAAAAATATGAGGCCCATTTCTCCCAAATTTCCTTGATGTCTTTGGTAGTGTATGGGGACTGGTCTTGGAAAACCTATATATATATATATATATATATATATATATATATATATTAGTTATTGCATATACAAATACACAGAGTACACTTAAGATATGACACTGTTCAACACAGAGTACACCTGATCAATTAGAATTAAAAATATCATTTTATACTAGAATTACATAGTCTTTTTATACCAGAATTCTGGTATAGAAAGACTATGTAATATCATTGAAAACGGAATTTTATACCACATTGTATCATAATATAGATTGGACTCGAGCTCCCACACAACAATACCAAAAGCAACAACCATATTATATAATGTTTAGGATTATATAGCTTTTTTCCCCTTACGTATATTATTAGGGTTTATCTAAACAAAAATGTAAATTTTTTATTTAAAATCATCACCAATATTCACCTTTTAAGCAATTCTAATCTTGTATTATAATGAAAACTAAGAGTTAAAACCTAGTGTTAAATTACCTAACCTCACCACTAAATCAACTCAATTGAGTTATTATAAATTCAACTAGTTGCTTCTTATTCATTTTTTCCTAAATTAGTAATAAGGCTTAATTGAATAAAAATATTGAAATAAAAAATTTATGACTAAACTCTTAGTTATAATCATATTATCATATTTGAATAGTTAAATAGTGTGTTCTTAATGTCTCCTCATGTTTATCTCCTCCCATCCTCCTTTTATCTTTCTGTAAAATAAGTCAAAGTTAATTGTTAGTTTTAATTAACAAAATAAGAATCAAATTCATGACCTTTTTCCCCTTTATTGTTTCATCTTCCCCTATCTCTCTTTATCAGTATTATGAAGGATAATCTTAAAAATGAGATCTTTCACTTTATAGGATAGCAGCATTGCAATAAATATTCTCATTGAAGTTACACAATATGCAAACCATTCCAAAACTCAACTTACACATGCTTCTATGTCTCTCCTATTTTTTTCTTTAAATAACACTTTTTTCTCTCCAATGTAAATGTTAAATGAACTAGTTCTCAAATAATTAAGAATGAGAGAATGTCAATCAACCTTCATCATAACATTTTTAATCATATGCATATATTGATTCATTAATTTTGCTCATTTTACTTGGCTGGAAGATGCCATAAGTCTTTATAAAGTGCCTTTTTGAACATGTTGTTTTCAACTAGACCATGTAAGAAAAATTGAGCCTAATATCCATTTGCAAATGAAAGATTTTGACTTCATCCTTCTTTAGTCCAGAGGATAAGGCCATAAAAAATATGATTATATACTCCCCTTTTTCCAGTCTTAGAAGTTCAAACCAAAAACACTGTGAGTAATACAAATGAGTATGAAAAAGGTTCATATTCATAGTGGGTACACACAACATACAACAATGAGGTACACTAAACAGGAAAGAAAAAGACAATGGTATAGGTCTCGCAACAGTATATATAACATCCCGTGTTTTTATATTTAGAAAAAAATGAATAAATATGGAAATGAATTTAAAATATGAAATTTGAGAATATGTGGCATTGGTGTAAATTCAGAATGAAATAAATGGGACAAAATGAGATTTTATCTGACGCATAGCGTTAAAGTGGCGCGTAGCATCAAGGTGAAATTTTGGACCTGACGCGTAGCGTCAGCCTCACGATTAAAATTTAAAGTTCAGAAACAGCTACGTGAGACAGAGAGAAGAAAAGAGAGCTTAAGTCGGTTCTCTCTTCTTTTTCTTCCCCAGAGCTTAAAACCATGAATTAAGCTTAAATTAGCATTGAAACTTGGAATTAAAAGTGGATTGAAGAAAAAAAAACATAAGGTAAGCCCTTGAAATCCTTCAATTTTTAGTTTTGGTGAAGGTTTTCTTCTATTTCTAGTTTTCTTTAAAATCTGAATAAGCTTTGAAATTTGAGATTATGAACCGATTAAAGAGTCCTTTATGACTCTTAGATGAGAGTTTAAGTGATGGAATTGAGTTTTGTCTTATGTAAGTTATAATAAAATGTTGGAGGTTTGATAAAATTAAGAGTTTCTTGGAATAACTAATAGTTTTAATAAAAGTACGCTTATGGAGCTTTAAGAATTTACTTTCAAGTGTTTTTTAAGTTAAGATAGAATTCTGGTGGTTAAATTCCTAAATCTTTTTTTATAAATTTGGTATATTTAGTGTTCTTGGCGTATCGATGCTTGTGGATAATGGAAGAACATTGGAATCAAGGTAAGGGAAGTATTGTAGTATATATTTGAGTAAGGTTATATGAGTTTTATAGTATGAAATAAGTTTGGGTAATTATATGAATTATATATATAAGAGTACATGGTTTAGGATGTGTTTATGACTACATAACGTATACGGTAATTATGATTGGTGGAATGATAATTCGTGCAATAAGAATGATGAATAGGATGAGAATTGAAGTATAAATTATGCCTAGAATGGTGTATGATAGATAGTAATGAAATATTAAAATATATGTGATATGGATGACATAAAATTGTTCTTGATGATAAATATGATTGAGGTCCACGAGATTTATATATTGCATGTATAAGGAAAACGATGAGTTGTAATTATGTAATATGAAATTATGGTGAAATGAAATTGTTGTTATTCATATGTGATGAGAATGAAGAGAATGGATGATGTATGTCATACATGAATGTTATGTGATGTGAATGATATGAAATTCAATGTTTGTTTATGATTTTAATTGTGATAATTAAGAATATGGCTTTTACACCGAGGAATGGCTTTTATGCCGAGTGATGGCTTTTGTACCGAGAACTATGTATTATTGATGAGATTAATGGTTATATGATGTATATACATGTGATGTGGTATGGACAGCCATTCGGTATATGTTACCCCTCGCTTTTGGCTTTAGTGGTCCATGTAGAGATCCTAGTTAAGCTACCCAGTGGTCCAGGTAGAGACCCAGTGGTTGAGGTGGGGAACCGGTGTGTGTGGCTCAGTGAACCAGGTAGAGTTCACAGGATGTCGGTGAGTGACTCCCAGCTGGTGGCTACTCCGTTAGTATCCGGATACTAGGTGTCATTATATATAATTTGACCATGAGAGTCAGTTATGAATGATTTTGATTATTGGCATTGATTTGTGATATGTATAAGGTACTTGAAATTAATTGAGAATTATAATGATCATGTGTATTGAGATTTGATTATGATGATAAATGACTTACAAAAGTATGATCAATTTGTGATAATGATGTTAAATGATATGATATGAATATTGTGAAAGTATGAATGATGATTTGAGGAGATATGTTTATATTGGAAGTGGTTAGGAAAGAACTATGGGATAGATAAGCGAGGGGGATGTATGAGCTCCTTCAGGTGATATTATTCTTAATTCAATTATCTACATTGTATTATAATGCTAGATGCTCACCCTTACTTTTATTCTTTCAGAAACGAAAAGAAGGGATATTGCGGAGGCTGAGGAAACGGGTACAAGTGAGCAGCAAAGCAATGCCAGGACATTTATGATAATGAAATGTATATATATATATATAGGGTATGAGTGTGAATGTGTTATGAGTTTTGATGCGGTGTTTATTTATGTCATTATTAATATGGCTATATGAGTTGATTGTAGGTTGCTAGCTAATGGCATTGAGTCATTAGCAGTTATATGTGTGGTTTGATTGAGATGTGGCATTGAGCCATTAGTTAGCCATCCATGCATAATGACTAGGAATTGACTATATAGATACGGATATGGCATGGAGCCATGTGGTATTTAGAATCATGCATTATTGGCAGGAAATGTTTGTTTGATTGATAAATAATTATGTTGGTAAAATGTTATAAAAGAATTAGGAAATTTGAATGTGAGCATTAATAAATTTGAAGTAATGGTGGGGAACTGGATAGGTGATTGTGAGATCTGATGGGTTTCAAGACCCCTAAAAAGTACCATTAGGTCCTCTGGGACATTTAGGATCTATGTGAATTGGCCTTGGGCCAATTGAAACCCATTTAGGGTGTTTAGTACAAGGGATTTGCACAAAATTAAGTTAAATAGCATTTTGTTCATAACTTACGCATATGTTAGAATTTTCGCAAACAGACTGTGCCAGCAGTTCTTGAATAGGGGTAATATGGTGCCCTTAAATTTTGGTGAGGTTTGGAGCTGAATTGAGTAAGATAGACCTCTAGGAAGTTGGCCAAAAGGCCTAAAATGTGCAACAATAGCAGGTGCTACTACTAATGTCCTCACGCGTAGCGTCAGCCGGGCGCGTAGCGCCAAGGCTGCAATTGGAAGCTCACGCGTAGCGCCAGGTCCCCTGTTTCAGAACTTAGTTTTCTTTTAAATTAAATGACTTTAAGGACTTTAAAGAATTATATACTTACTCTCTTAGGACTTTTTAATGAAAATGTTTATTTTCATGATTATGATGCAATTTAATTGTTTAAATGTGAAAAATTTATTGAGAATTTTTGTTCAATTGCTAAAAATAAATGAGAAAATAGGTGCGGGGTGTTACAGTATACACGTATGGCATTGGGTTCATGCAACATGAACAGTATCATACAATGGCATAGAGTCACTAACCTTTCTAAATCAGTAAGAAAAAGACAACGAGTAAGAGATTCACGTACACTTGAAGTAGTAGCACACGCGCAATGGATGAATAAAGGAAGCAAAAGAGTCACATACGCAGTGAAAGAAGGGAGTTTGAGGGAGAAACAGAAAAGAACGTTTGAAACAACGTTTGGGTTTTGAAGGGTTTTGGGTGTTTAACACTGCATGGGTGAACCTAGAAACTCAGTTGAGGCTACAACCAAGTTTTTAAGTACCAGAAATGTGAGCTATGAACTCGATTATGATGTGAACCGAGTTCCTTGATCTCTTAACCGAGTTCTTAGTTTTGTTTGAAAAAATTTTAAAAAAATGAAAGACTTAAGATCTGAGTTGCTCGAGAACTGAGTTCTTAGGTCTCCTAAAAAAATTAAAAACTCACCCTAAGAACTCAGTTGCTCAATAATCATGTTTTTAGTTCTGTTTAAAAAATTAAAAAAAGAAAGACCTAAGAACTTAGTTTCACGAGAACCAAATTTTTAGGTTTGTTTAATTTTTTTAAAACAATAACAACCTAAGAACTCAGTTGTTACTAAACCTTGTTCCTAGGTGTCTTTAAAAAATTTAAAAAAAATATGAAACCTAAGAACTTGGTTTTGCGTGGAACCGAGTTCCTATAATTATGTGATAATTTTAAAATTGTCACCGCCTCTTGTTGAAGAAAAGTCTGGTTGAAAAAGGAAGTATGGAATTTTACTAAACCAGACCCCGAATTTCATTTATCTTCAGACCTCAGATTTGTTAATAAGATTCATCAAGAATCTATTAGAAAATGAAGTTTGTATATCAAGGAACTAATTTGTGTATTCAAGTGTTTCAGGATAAATAATGCATAGGCTATAAAACAAAGAAGGAACCCATGTGCTCAAAATCTAAATTCCAGTATTTAGAGGATGTCCAAGACTCTGATAAAAGAAGTTTATCTTACCCAATCAGATTTATAGAGCATCAGAAGAAAAATGTTGCCTCTAAGGATTCAATTGTAATGCTCTTGATTCCATTTACGTATTGCATTGGGTTCTATGCTCTTATTAAATATATGTTCTTATCATAAAAAGGACAAAAGACAAACAAAGCTCAGTAGCCAAAGTCATCATACCTAACTCTACGCATGAATAGAAAAAGCTAAACCAAAGTCAGAATGTGTGTTAGCTTAAATTTAAGGAATTATAACATTGACTTCTGCTCTTTGTATCAATCAAATAAAGCAAATAAATTACTTTATTTGTTGAAGAAACAAAAGAGACCATTTTCATGCAAGCATTGTCAAACTCTGCTACTAAACTCTTGAACCCCTCTCTGATTATCAAAGGTCTGGTAATTAAAACTCAAGGCAAACACCTTCACAGGATTTCCAACGTCTATATCTCCTTTCAAGGATTAGCCACAGTCATATTCCAGCACCTATTTATACTAAATAAGATTGAAATACAAAGTGCAAAAAGTTATTGAGTAATCTCTTAAGTCAAATTATTCTTCTCTGTAATTCATTCAATCCTTTTTTAGACAAAGACCTTTCTTACTCATTCTGTCTCTAGCAGACCTTGGTCTCGTGTCATTTGTAACTTAGAGTACAATCTCTTAATTGTATATCTCCCATACACTAAGTTCTATGTGTTACTTTCCATTTCTTACAAATAATTTGTAAAGTCTGGTGTGTAGCCAGCATTTGTGAGTGTGGGAAACACTTTGTGGCCTGAAGAGGCTTTAGAAATAATACTTGGGTTGAGCCAGAAGTAGTTTATTGAAAGAATACTTGGGTTTAAGCCAGGAGTGGCTGGAGTCAAGAATACTTGTGGCACTGGTCTGGTACTGTTATTGTAAAGGAGAATTTACAATAGTAGAAATTCTTCAAGTTAGAAGGGACTGGATGTAGCTTTTGTGTTGGAAGTGAATTAGTATAAATTCTCTGTGTTGCTTTCCTTCCCTTGCTCTTTAAAAGTCTGCTTTGCAAAGATTGGTTATTTGTTTTCTTTGGTTCATCATTCTGTGAAAAGAGTCTCTGACTTATTCAACCCTTCTTCTAAATCGAACTCTAAACCATCACATCTTTTTCGAACATGTTTTCCTTTAAACCGAGTTCATACCTTGTGTTCGTAGCCCTTACTAGTGAATCTAATTGATATATGTAATTTATTACTATATTAATTTTATTAAAAGGTATACATTAATACAAGTATTTTGATCAAAATATAATTAATATCATAGAAATTTGAAAGAGGGTCTTATATTAAGAGATATTTTTTTTCTTAAAAGAGTCTTATATTTAGGGATGAAGGTAGTATACTTTTATATCTGTTCTCAATAGAAATCGATTTAAAAACTATATTTTAAATCAATTAAACAATTATTGATTTTAAAAGTTAAGCTTTTGTTAACTTTTGTGAGGAAATGATCATTTTAAAGTCATTTCAGAAAGAAAGGAACTAAATTAAGATTAAAATAGGATTAAGACTTAATTGAGATATAAAACACATAAAAGACCGGAGACATATTTTAATCAAAATTTAAGGTATGGAAGTTGGTCAAATCCATATGAATGATTAATAATACGTAACTTTCCCTAATTTAAGTTAATCATTTTGTCTTTTATATTAAGGTTGATAATATTAACTGACGGGTCAGGTTAGGATCGAGCCCACTTAAATAGAGGTCGAGTCAGACTAAAAAGGGGAGACAGGTCAAGAAACCGGCCTCGGTCCATTTAAGTGAGGGCAGACATTTGAACCCACTTTCCTTTTTATTTTTAATTTTTTTAAATGTTCTTTTATTAAAAAAACTTGGTTTTTAATTAAAGAATAGCTTTTGGGGTGATTTTTCTTTCTAATAGTTCATTTTCCCTATAGTTCATTAAAAGAATAATATTTTTAAAATTATAGAAAAAAGTATTAAAATAAAGTAAATATTTTTTATTAATATGGTAGTCCCAACGAACTAGCTCATTTTAACTCAATTTTTGACAAGCCTAAATGGATCGGACCTAAGTAAGTTGATGGAGTAAAAAACTTGTCTCGACCCATTTTTTAGCCCATTTTATGAGTTAGACTCATTTTCCCATACCTACTTTATATAGTAAAATTTGATTTTTTTATATCTTCTACCTTTCAAAATTTATTGAAAACAATAAGTCACTTTAAAAGTAGTCATGCGTTTAATCCATTTACAAGGCAAAATAATCCTTTTCTTCCATTTCAGTCATGTAACCTGCTAAAATTATTAAAAATTGTTTCAATTATATGTTAAAGGATTAAATGCATTTTTTATCCCTATAAAATTACTAAATTTTAATTTTCATCCTTATAAAATGTTTGTTAAATTTTCATTTCTTATTAATATTTTTGATATGTTTTTCCTCCCTCAATAATATAAAATGCTCACAAGCATCCCTTATTAATTTAATTATTTTTTTAGGTCTTTATTTTTCTTATTATTGTAACTTTTTCAATAGATTTTTACGTTATCGTTTAATATGTTGTCTAATTATCCTTAATATCCTTTAATTTAGAGTATATTTATAAAAATATGAAAAATATAATAATTTTAACATAAATGCATCAATTATCTTAATAAAAAATAACACTAGAAATTAAATATTTTTGTATCAAAAGCTTCCTATGTTTATCTTAAGATAATTAGATTACATATTAATGATATATGAACATCTGTCAAACAAATTAGTTGTTTATAGTAACTCTCTAATTTCTAATGACGAAAACTATTGTTTAAAATATTATAATTTAATAAAAAAATTTACTAATACAATAAAAAAAACAATTTAACCTTGAAATAATATATTTCATAACTACTTTACTTACTATACTCTTGCAAGTTATAGCCATGTGTTTTAAAAACTTCTATTATATCGCACTTAAATTAAAATAATAAACCACATTTCTTTTAGCCCAACAAATTTGTATTTTTCAAATTTTTATTATAAATATATAATACTATAATGTTATAGTTTTAAGAACTTCGTTGGATCAGAATTTTAAAATAAGTTTTTTAAATATTTTTTTAATCTTGAAACTGAATTCTAAAATTTATTTATTATGAACTTATCCTAACTGGACAATGGTTTTAAATAATTGTCTAAAAACTCTTATTTAATAATTAATAAATATAATATTTCAAATAAATTATTTTCTCAAAACTAATATATTGTTATAAAAATATAATAAATTATAAAAAAACTTATATTATCTTATTTTTTATAAATTGTTAGAAAATATAAATTTTAGTTCATATCACAAATTAAATTTTACCTTTAAAATTTAAATTATTATAAAAATAAAATAGTTTCATAGTATTATTTTTAATTCTTTAAAGTATGTAACACTTATTTAATAAAATACCAATAATTTTTTTTAATTTTTGTGAACCTAATATGGTCACTCGGATATCCCAAAATCCTGATTAAAACGACCCAAAAGGTAAAAGCGGAAGCTGAGTGAAAAGTTTACATTTTTCTGAAAGGTATGGAGGCCAAAAGATATGGTGTAATCGATTACACCACTTATGTAATCGATTACTAGCAGCTTAAAAAAAATCCATATGTCAGGGGCATTTATGTAATCGACTACCAAAACTATGTAATCGATTGCCAGAGACTGTGTAATCGATTACCCGCAAGCAACCTGTGTAGTTTTCAAGTTTGCTCTCTGGTACTATACTCCCACACTGTAGAATTTTAGCCCTTAGGTCAACTTCCACACATCCTATCTTACCCATTTGATCTCCAAATGCTACTAAACTTTAACCCAAGCTAATTCATACCAATTATGACAGTGGCCACTAGCCACGCTCCAAAATTCCCAAAAATGAAAAAGATGTGTGCAAAAATGCATTTTAGGCCAATTTAGGTCATTTCCCTCAACCAAGTTGCTTAAATCTCATCCAAATGGAACCAACTCACTCCTCATACATTTTAAATACGGTATTTATATTATCTAGCCTAATCAGAGGTTTCAAAGCCTCACAGATCTCATTTAGGTAGGTTTAGTTCCTTATTTAATGCGTAATTCTCATAATTTCATATACTAAATCACACAACTTCAAAGTGCACTACATTTATCATCAATATACTCATCAACTATAACATTCTAGGTCCAATGCCAACTAGCAAAACCTGCCCATGATACAAATTCCATAACCTATCATCATATGATGCAATTCTAGGACATAATCAATTCAATCCATCATTATCACTTATATATATATATATATATATATCAAAAGCAATTCTAAACCGCTAGTGAGGTTATCAGCTACTTAATCCACTATAAAAAATATATATAATGATCAAAAGAGAGCCGGCCAAAGCTATGCATATCAAAAGCTATACAATATATGCATATACAATATATCTTTTAATTCCCCTCAAGGGCTGATCATCAAACTTCTCAAGCTTCTACCATTCCTTTTCACGATCTAAGTTCACTGTGACATAAAAATTGGTATAGGGATGAGTATATATATGTTAAATGACAAATAAAGAACCAAATTTACGATAAAATACAATATCTATCCAGTTTTAGTACGTTATACCATATAATTCATTATTCAACATATTCACCATCATATCATCTTTTGTTATTTAACATAACTAAGATGTACATAATCATATCATCTTAAATATTATCAGCATAATTTTAATCATCATCAATAGTTGTCCCACAGCTTCTCAATTTCACAATGGTGCCCCGCAGCACTAATGCAAATCCATGCGGATTCAACTCTAATGATGGGATTGATACTACAGTATGTAAAAATTTTCTCAACTTGTTCGATCGTTTTATAGGTACCCAATTGCTCACCCATATTACAACACCAGTTACTCTTAGTGATAGCGGTAAATCAACAATGGTGTTGCAGGACGGCCTTAAGTCCCACGCAAAGATGTCCGTCAAATCTGAAGAAACCACCACAAGGTCTGTGCCTATCCAAAGGCCGCCCTTCTATCTAGGCCAACATCATAGGCCTCCTACAACCTGTGTGTGCTCTTATGCAAATGCTATACACAACCATCCATTATGATTAATTCACATCATTATTTAAGTTATCCCAAGCTTACTTAATGCAATCTTATGCATTATTCCAACATAATCATCAATCAAAATCATCATAATTAGTTGTAGTCCAATGCAATAACATCCTAGACATCAATTAAGCATGAGGAACCAATCCATTGGTAATTCATCAATCAATCATCAAATATCACACTTATTCATCTATTTCAACCTCATGCAATATTCAATATCTATCATATGAATGAAATGTCATGATTTCTAAGATCATCAAGCATTTCACATTCATTACACATTGTTTCATACAATAATCAACAACGGGGGATGGTTTGCTAACACCAACACATAATTATCATTCCATCACATATATCAGCCAAATCATTATAAACATGTATAAACCAATCCCCTATAATCAAATTAAATATCAAAACTCTCTGATTAATTAATCGATTACTAAACTCATATAATTTAACCATTTTCTAACTTATCGGAAACCTGAAACATTATAAACATCATTAATTTAACAAAATGGTGAAGGTTCAAAGAATTACGACTTACCAAACGCTCGTTAGCGGTTCCAAAAGCTAGGTTACAAGGTTTCGACGCTGCCTACTCTCAAGGATGACTCTAAAATAATCTCTAGTCATGAAAATGAAAGGATTAAAGCTTGAATTTATGAAATGGAACCAAATTAAATTGTGGGTCCTTGAATTTACCTTTCCAATAGATGAATTAATGAAATCCAAGGTCCACAAAGCTTCCCATAACTTGATAATGGTTCCAAAGCTCACTAAGAACATGAAATTGAAGAATTTAAAGGGTGGGATTCAAGAAGCAGCCCAAAATCGAGAACATGTTCATCGAACCTTACCTTAGAAAATTAAAGAAATTTAAGAAACCCAAGCCCTTGCAATGCTACCTGTGAAGAGATAGAAGGAAATGAAGCTTGGAATTGGTCTTGCCTTAGTGGAGAAAATAAAAAAGATAATGGAAGAAAGAGATGGTGTTGCTGCAGGTGGAAGGAGATGAAGAAGAAGTGAAATTACAATTTTCCCTTTCCTTGGCACATGTATGAGGGGAAGAGAAGAAAATGAGGAAAAGAGACTGAAACTTTGGCTTTAATCATTAAGGGCAAAATTGTCTTTTTGTCTGTTCAATTAATTTCTGAAACTAATCTGGTAACTTTAAGTTACCCAAAACTAAATGTTTAATTCCAAAAATTAACATACCCCTATGTAATTAATTTAACATTCTCAATTAATTATTCAATTAATTAAAATTGGTATGTTACAAAGTATAAAACCGTGATATTTTTATCTATATTTCTAAACAAGTATAAAAAATATCTAGAATTTATTGTGTATCTCAACTTAAATTTTACTTTTAAAATTTAAATCATTATAAAAATATGTAATTTTTTAAATAATATTATATTATTTTTAATTCCTTGAAGCATAATTTCAAAATAATTTTATATGTTTAAAAATGAAAAACTTAAGGAATAAAATTATTATGAAAACTTAGGTGCACTTACATAATCAAGATCTTTTACTTTTTTTTCTTGTTTCTTTTTTTTGAAAACTTTGATCTTTCTCTTTTGGTTAACATCATTATATATCATATTGCTTGGTCATCAAAGTTTACAAAATGATAGTTAAAAACACATTTTAATCAAATTGTATGAATTATTTTCTTCCCTATTTTTGTTGAATTATTATTCACAAAGACATAACTTTTTTCAATTGTTCAAGAACTTAGTTAAGACGTCTTAAAAGAGACAATACAAGCTCTTTTGAAAACCTTGCCATTTATTACAGGTTTTCTTTACCATTTATTTTTGCATGATCTCAATTGCAAAAATCTATTATTCTTATAACATACTATGGAAAGAGTAGTATTTGAGGAACGTAATTTAGTCTATTTTAAACTTTTCTTGTGTGATTTTTGTTCGATATCTTTTCTTATGTTCTTAAAATGTCACTTATTTATTTATTTACTTTTTCATTTTATTTATTTATTTATTGTTTTTGTTTTCTACTATCTTTTTCTTTTTTTTCTTTTTTCTTTTTCCTCCCAATGTTCTCTGTCCCTCTTGTGTCCCTTGTCCCCTCTTTACTTTTTTTTATTTTATTTTCCTACATTGAAGCAAAAATAGAGTCTTGGGGAAGAGGAATATTTCCCATAGAAATTGCATGGTCATAATTAAGGCATTCGAAACAACCCTTCTTAAGGGTCAAATTCCAAAGGCCTACCTATGCTTTTGATTCAAACCTCAAGAGAGTAGATATGGCAAGTGTAGTCAATTGATATAAAAGAAAACTTTGAATTTAAAAATGAAGCATGGAAAGGGTAATGCAACAAGTTTGGCAAACCCCATGAAGCATCAATTATAAAAGGTTTACATTCAGAAGAACAAGGCACAAAATCAATTCTTAACAACCCAAAATTTCAAATCAGAAGAAATTTACAACAACCAAGAGACATATATCAAACAAAAAAAAGCAGCAATCAAAGAGGAAAAAGAACAACTTCATCTTTTTCCCTTACTATCACCACCACCTTCAACAACCCCAAACCTTCACCACCGCTCTTCACCAACAACCCATTCTCTCTTCAAACCACCACAACCTAAACCCCCAACTTAAACTAACCCAAACCATAAACTGTCAGGGAATCCCTCAGAGTTAGGCAATAGAAACACAAAGGATTCCCAATGAAATTGCAAAATCAAGTGTTTCAAAGCATTACATACGATAAAAATAAATAAATTATGTTTTAGTATTTACCTCTTGTAGAAGTGAAGTAAGTTCCCCAATCGAAGCAATTGTAGCTCTATCTTTAGGAGTCCACATGAGCACTCCCACCAGAAACTGAATTTTCGAATGTTAGTACGAAAGTTCAGAGTAATCCTAATTTTCTGAGCAGCTACCTATAAGCATCATATGCTCTATATATAGGCTTAGGTCTTAATTTGATGAGCTCTTAATAAACATTGGTGATCCAGTCTTGATACCAGTACCTAGGGCAAGGGTGTAATTTCGTCCGACCTCGCTGTGCTACCGGTCTTACAGGTATACCTCCGGACTGTAAACCCGTATGAGGTGTTCTCCATACCGGTATGTCCAGGTTCGTACCTTGCATATCGGAAAGCATCCACGTCACCCGATAGAAGGTACAAGGTACAGCCGCAAGGGGGATTCGCGGAAGACGTGGCTCTCCCCGCGTCATGTGTCAGCATCCTATATTGAGCAGTGTACTATTTGTCCCCTGACACAACTCGACGATTGATTCTCCACGTTCATTTATTAAAAACCCATTGATATACTCGAAAAAGCTTACGTTGTTCTTACTCTCAATATACTGTTCTATTGCTTGAGCTCTATTAACTTGAATCCTCATTCTAGTTACTGACTTGAGCGTCGGAGAATCTTCACAGGTGATACCACCTTTCGCCCCACTTCAATACGAAAGCTTGGTGAGAAGGATCTCCAGGACAACAAGACCGGTTTCTCCTACTGAGACACCAGATTAGAATACCAGATACCCACTGTACTGATGTATAAATTCTCTTATCATTGACTTTTATGGCTGGTCCATACTCCAGATCTCTGACCCCGGATCAGACCAGTTCAATTGGGCTCCCGACTCATTCTATATGAGTTAGGCCCAATAGTTTTATTTTAGCCCAACTAAAATAAAACTATCCTCTGGTGGGCTTACTCTATGCGTGTGACCCTATAGGTAAAATATTCGGTCATATTAGTAATAAACTATTTTATTATTAATATAAAATAAGAGCAACATCTAGCAATACATCATTATGTCCGAATATTATTTATCATCAATATAACCTATACGTGATAATTATTTTATATATTTATTCCTTTTGTCACCATATCTAGTTGGGCCTAAGGCATGATCGTTGTCATTCTTGTATGGCCCAATTCATTTTACTTTATATCAAGTAGACTTTACTGAGAAAATATCTAATATTTATCATTCCCAGCATGGTCATGTATTTCTTTAGTCTTACTCCATCAAGTGACCCATGGATATCACTCCTGTCACATAAGAGAGACAAATCTCATCTACATCATTCATATCCCTCTACATAATTTGTTTATTGCCTAACAATCTTTATGATCATCTTATTACAGATGATGTTTGATTGTATTAAAACAATAAACTCCTCATGTAGAAATCATAGTGACTTCAGGTCGACGGACTACATATTCCATTATCACATTGAGAATCGTTTATGACACTCATGTAACAATCCATGTAACGTTCTCATGGTAGGTTTGTCCAGCACACCATTACTCTTAATGTGTACCCGTGTGAAGACTTGATATCACCTACATCCATCATCCATGATATCAAATCATCAGTACATTCACACACTAGTCTTAATGTATTTATATGTCCCCATGTAAATACTTAATTAGGGATATTTTAGGAACAATTCTTATATGACCTATTATTCCAAGGATAAATAGTTTTAAAACAATCTTAAAACTGAAAATACTAATTTTATTAATAAGTTAAAATTGATATATTAATAGCTCATAGTGCATACACCAACACAAACCCATATAACAAAGCTTCCCAACCATAAAAACAAACAAAAATAACAAACAAAAAAGGAGAAAAAGGGATCGAATCGCCTCTGAACCACCCACACCCTCCGTCCCTGTCATCACCGTGAACACTACCATGGAGATCCTGAACTTCCGCCATCCCTATAAATGTCGATGCCACGCAAGAGCCACTTACCCATAAGCATCGTGCCCCTTCATTACCATACCCACGTCGTCAACATTGTTTGTGTGAGCCCGCCTCTACCGTCAGTGGCTCTCTCTATGATATCGTTACATACCACTGCTATTTGATGGTCTACGTTGTCTGGTGCCATCATTGTCTGAACTTGACACCATGCACTGCCACCGTCGAGAAAACGTACCAGTCTCTCACCCTCTCATGTGTTGCGACCCCTCCCCCTTCTTCTCTCTTTCGCTTTTCAATTTTAGTGTTAGGTTAGTTTCTCCTTAGGTTTTCTTTAGTTTGTAGGTTTAGGCCTCAATAGTGAGGCCTATTTGTTTTTATATATCTTGTCTTTTCTTTTTTTATGTTTTGATATTTAGATTACTTTTAAACTTATTTTGGTTTTACTTACAATCTCTTTGTTATTTTTTTCAATTTTTCTATTTAAAATATAAATAGGTAAAAAGGTTAAAATAAAGAAGAAATGAAAAGAATAGCAAAAATTCTTGAAGGTTAAATAAATTTGGTTGAGAGCATTTGTCCAAGGGCCATTCTTATTTAAATTTAAAATAATCATTTATTTATTTATTTTTATTTGTTTTATTTTTTAATAAATTATGCGACGATTTTATAATGGCGTCGTGCAAAATATTTTTCCTTACATCAATGTTATAAGGTCGTGAAAGTTGATGCATGTACGGAGTACTCTGTCTTGTATTTCTTCCTTTGACGTAAAAATCTCTAAAAAACAAAATATGATGAGATCTCTTTTTAATATATATAATTCAAAAAGTATCTTTTCTTAAAAATCATTTATAAAACCCTTTAAATCATTTTAAAAAACAACAAAAAAATTGAACTGGTCTGAACCGGGGTCTACGATCCGGTGTGGGACCAGCCACAAAAGTATATATATATTGTAGTGTTTATACACCGGTACAGTGGGTATCCGGTATTGTAATCCGGTCTCTCAGTGGGAGAAACCGGTCTCGTTGTCCTCGAGATCCTTTACACCAGAGTTTCGCGTTGGTGTGGGTGAAAGGTGGTATCACCTGCGAAGATTCTCCGATGCTCAAGTTAGGAGAGTGTGTATGAACTCTGTGAATACTTAAACAATGCAATAGTAAGATGAGAGTTAGAACAAAGTCACCTTGCATGTGTATTAGAATATGCTATTTATAGTTGGACGTGGAAATGAATCGTTGGATGCAGGTGGGCCCATAAGTTCTGATACCGTGTGTAGAGTGTCAATCAAAGTGGCTCAGTGTTCAGAGTGTGCCAGGGGGTAGGTCAATTATCAGTGTACGATTCTGACACAGGGATGGAGGATAATCACCTTTTCTGTACATTACGCCTGCGATTGTACTTTCTCCTTTCAGTGAATGATATAGACACATTCTACTGTGCAGAGTATCCATACTGATAAGCTATAACCCCTCTTATCTCATTATGACACTGAAGTAAGTGGTTATACGTGATGGAGAAACGAGAATGGATAAAGTGTCTGATATATCAAATGTAATCTCAGATAGCCGGTGTGGGGGTACTGCCCTGTGATACCGGTTGCCCTTCTGGAGCAGTCACGCTGATGTCACAACTTTAGGGACCGGTATTCAGACTGGATCATTTGTCCCCTAGCTTGTATGAGGGACTGTTAAGTTGCTCATATGAGCTACACAGCCTTCAAGAAGTCTGGATGTCGGTAAGATACTCTAAAGATACCGTTCGAAACTCTTGTCAGCTATGTGCTGGCATTTTGTCAATGTAACCGTTCTACAGATTACGTATCGGCCCTCTTGATGCCCTTACAGCGGATTTGGACAAAGATTTGCAACGAGGGAAATCCCAAAAGTTTTTGGAAATCGTAACTCTTGGTATTCGAATAGTTGTTGGGATGCATTTAATGCGTCTGAAATGATTAGATAACTAATGCCCTTTTAAAACGTGAGCATCATTGCTCAAAAAATAACCGTCGGTTGGGCTTATTGGGCCTGGATTTTAGCTTTTGCGGGCCCACTTCGCTTGAAACTTTTCATGAAGCGTTACCATTTCGTGCCTTAGACCATGAAATGACGGGGTCGTTTGAATCTAAAAAGTTACGTTTTAGGGCATATGACATGACTCTTGACTGATCACTGTACTTCTTCGTTACCTATAAAAGGGGAACTTAGCAAGTTTCGGAGTTCACTTTCACCTTCAAGCTTAGTGAAACTCTGCTTAAATTTTGAAGACCCTGTTGTCGTCCCTTTCTTTCGGAGAGCTCTTACTTCCTTTACTCTTTCCTTAGGTAATCTTCCTTCTTCCTTAAGTTCGTATTATTTTTAGTTTCTTCAAACTATAACCATGCGTCCTAGGTCAAGCAGCGCTGGTGCCTCGAACAGGGAGAATTTGAGTTCACGTGCCCCCTCTAGCCACCGTGGTGGGAGGATTCCCGTGAATCTTCCTGTAGCTGGGCCTCATCGCTCAGAGATGGTTGAAACTTCCTCCTCACAAGCGCCAGTGGTTCGGCGCCGCCCTGGGGGCTCCTTTGACTCGAGGGCTACCAGTCGCTTTGAAAGCGGGTCAAGTGCTGAAGGTTACCTCTCTGACGACGTTGCCTTTTATCACAGTACAGAGGCGTTTCAACACGCATCAGACGAGATGGAAATTCCTGGGTCTGGAAAAACATTGATTCTGCAAACCATATAAGGGTGTGTCAACGTTGTTGCACATCGGCTAAATTGGGAGAGGCTAAATAGGGAGCACCCGTACTGCTGGGTCGAAGAAGAATTCTTGAACATTGCTTTGCACCACGTAAGAGAGGGCGGTAATCCTGTTGAAGCTCGATTCCCTATCTACTCAAGAAAGAAATACAAGGACCGTTTTCTCATTCTTGCACTCCGGCCTATGGAGCGAGTCTGCCATCGAGTTTCAGACGAGAGGTCGGTATATATGTACGACTTCGTCTTCTAGCACTTGGGAGTTCGTTTCCCCATGACGGAATTTCAGATGGTCGTTCTTCGTTTTCTTGACTGCGCCCCCACACAATTGCACCCTAATGGCTGGGGCCTGGTGCGCGCCCTCGAAGTTCTCGGGGAACACTTCAATTTCACAGCCACTATGGCCAAACTCTTCTACTACTGCCAAGTGGTCCGCCGTGCTAACAAGAAGGGCGGTCTTGGGTTCATAACGTTCTGTTGTGACTCAAGGATCGTGAATTTCAAATCCTACACCGAATCTGCGAAGATCGATGGGCGCTCTATCAAACACTACTATACGCGGATTCGAGTGCAAGCAAACAAGCCGGTCTTCTGGCTCAATCAAGAGGGATTCACAAAATTCCCCCTCAGCTGGACGCACGAGCATTTTCTGTTACTGAGCCGTGCCTACTACACTGAAGAGGGTGAACTTTCCCCTCACTCTGTGGAAGTTTTGAGTTCGATGCAATCAGCCTCAAAAGCCCTTAAGGGGTTCTCTTGCAGGCATCTCCTTGGGAGTGACGATGTTAGGAAGAAATACCTTTATAATATCCGTTCTATAACTACACGCGTTGCATGTTTATTTCATGTTTTCTCTTTTGCCTTCAATATTTTAACTTGACTTTCCTTATTTTATAGGGCAAATCGAAAAAGCTTCTGCCGATATGCTTTCCCTCAAGTCTATGCTGGCAGATGATGATTCCTCTTCTGAAGAGAACAACGTCTAAGCCAAAAGAAACTCTTTCAAGGCTGAAACTCCCATCATCCCCTTGACATCCGCTGTGGGTGACGATGTACCTCTCCTTGATGAGAAGGATCCTGAGGAGCAACCTCAAGTTGAAGAGGAAAACCAGGAGCAGCCCATCCTTGAAAAGAAGAAGAAGAGGGTACTGGTTAAGGCCGTTGACAAGAAGAAATCTTCCACTGGTGAGTCTCCAAGAAAGCGTCAGAGGACTCTGGAAGAGACTGGCATGAAGAAAGACAAGGGGAAGAAACCAGTTCTCTCTTCCTCTGCCCCTTCTTCGCACACCGGCTCAGAGACGGAGTCAGAGAGCGGGCCTCTTCTGGTTAGCTCTCCTCTGAAAGAATCCTTCCTTTCTCCCTACCTCTGGTTCCAGGGGTCCATGCCTCCCACACTTCCTAAGGCAAGATATTGCCTCCGCCCTTCTCTCGAGGCTGCTGAAGTTAGGGCATGCAAGGCCGGTCGCTGGCAGCTGGATGAACTCTCCGGCCTGTTGGACTCCTTAAGCGATAAGGTAAATTATATGGAGCAAGTTGAAAAACTTGAAGCTGATATCGTTGTAAAGGAGGCCTGGGCAGCCAAGCAAGCGGAGACTGCCAGGGGGTTGAGTCAGAGCTGAAAAAGGCTAAGAAGCTGCTGGAGAAGAAGACCGAAGAAATAAGCCAACTCCACTTCACCAACAAATCTTTAGAGCGGCAAGTTTCTGAACTTCAGCAGCAGAACAAGTCAATCCCCCTCCTGGAAGAAGAGCTCCAGCTTGAGAAGAAGAAATCTGCCAAGCTGAGTGAAGATCTTGCAACAGTGGAGGCCGGCCACAGCAAAAGCTTAGGAGAGTGGGAGGCCCTCAGGAAGGAGTTGGAGGCTAAGATTGAAGAGCTGAAGAAGAGGAGTGCGGACGCTGGGCCATTGGAGGAAGAGGTTACCAAACTTCAAAAGAGGCTAGCTGCTTCCAAGGCTAAGGCTTCCAAAGCCTTGGAAATATGTAAGAATGTGGCCTTCAAATCCTTCGGCCTAGCCCTTCGTTAGGTCTTCTATCAAAATCCTGATGTGAAACTCAACTTGTATAGGCTGGATCCATTCTACGAGTTTCACGGAGGGAAACTTGTTGTGGTGAAGAGTGACGGCTCGCATGAGGATCCTCCGGATTCTCTTTATGAACTGCCTCCTCTTCCAGAGGGCCAGAGCATGGAACCAACACCAGTCACTCTGGGGCCTGAAAGTATTGTCTATGGAACCAAGATGTGCCCATAACGGAGACTCAAGGGCCTGCCTCTTAATTTTTACACTTTTTGTTCTGTAGCTGTGTACTAGGATCAGCTCCAGTTTCTATGAACTCACATGTATAAAATTTTTCTTCAAATAAATGAAATTTTCCTTCACTTTGCTTTTACCATTTGCGAGAAGTGTATGGTTGTCACACAACTTAGAGATATATGCTATGTTTTTACCTTTGCATTATTCTCGAGACCGCTCTATATAACCGTGTTAACTTTGACAATATAGTATGCACCCCGGAGAAAGTAACAAAAATCGTAACAGATACGTAATACGACATTAAATTGTTTATATGTGTGCTTTGTCCCTAAGTATAAGTGTTTTGGGAAGCAAATATCTATTGTGAAGTGTTACCTTTAACTCCTTGGAGGGTGAAAAGTTCATTCGATCTCTATAACGCGATATCACAGTGTTTGCAGTCATCCGTCCTATGGAAATTATTTCAAAGATGAGGACGCCGATTGTACTTGGAGTTTGGTTCAATCCTACAATCCAAGCCTTCATGTGGGGTTCGGTACAACCTTGAAAAAGGTTAGATCCTACAACCCATTTCTTGAGGTTCGGTTTAGTCCTACAACTCAAGTCTTCAAACAGGGTTCGGTTTAATCCTACTAACCGTACCCAGGGTTTGGTTTAATCCTACAATCTGGGCCTTCAAATGGGGTTCGGTTCAATCCTACAACCCATGTCTTCAAATAGTGTTCGGTTTGATCCTACTAACCATGCTTGGAGTTCGGTTTAATCATATAATCCATGTCTTCAAATGGTGTTCGGTTTGATCCTACTAACCATACTTGGAGTTCGGTTTAATCCTACAATCCAAGCCTTCAAACGGGGTTCGGTTTAATCCTACTAACCGTACCTAGAGTTCGGTTTAATCCTATAATCTCGGCCTTCAAATGGTGTTCGGTTCGATCATACTAACCATGCTTGGAGTTCAGTTTAATCCTACAATCCATGTCTTCAAATGGTGTTCGGTTCGATCCTACTAACCATACTTGGAGTTTGGTTTAATCCTACAATCCAAGCCTTCAAACGGGGTTTGGTTTAATCCTACTAACCGTACCCAGAGTTTGGTTTAATTCTACAATCTGGGCCTTCAAATGGGGTTCGGTTCAATCCTACAACCCATTTCACCCCTCAAGGAGTTGCATCGTCAATTCACAGAATATGTGATTGAGATCATCCGTCCTGGGGGTCCTTTTGCGCAACGGCCTATGGCTATGAATCACAACATAGAAAGGAAAGGTGAGAGTGATAAGTTCATGAACTGTATTCTTATTAAATCGAATGTATATTACAAAGGGAGCGTAGTTGGGGTCATGCCTCATTAAAACCTTCTTGAGAAAACCCAATGGGAAAAAACTCAAGTGAGGAAAAAGAGTACATGCCGTCTTACCAACTAGCTGTAGTAAATATATAAATTCTGGGTGTTCCACTTATTGCGGATTGGTGTTCCATCGAGCTCCTCAAGCCGGTATGATCCCTTTCCAATTACCTTAGAAACTCTGTAAGGGCCTTCCCATGTTGGCGCCAATTTGCCTTGATGAGCGAACTTATTCCCCACACTCGCCTGCCTCAAAACAAGATCTCCAGTATTAAAAGCTCTGTATTGCACACGCTTATTGTATCGTAGGGCTACCTTCGCCTTTATCGCCTGGTCTCTGACAAAAGCCTCTTCTCTTAACTCATGGAGGACGTCTAGCTTTGATGCCAAATTGGCGTCATTGTCCCCAGCTGAAAAGTATTCCACTCGAGCTGATCTGGTCTAAAGCTCCACCGGAATCACCGCCTCGACCCCATAAGTCAACTGATATGGCGATTCGTTAGTAGAAGAATGTGGCGTAGTACGGTATGCCCACAGAACATGGCATAATTGATCAGTCTATCCTCTTTTTGCTTCACCAAGGCGTTTCTTCAACCCCTTCAGCACTTCTCTATTGGCTACCTCCGCTTGGCCATTCGTTTGAGGGTGTTCAACAGATGAAAAGATTTGGACTATCCCCAGTCCTTCAAGCAACTCTGTAAACTTCTTATCTGTGAACTGGGTACCGTTGTCAGTTACAATCCGCCCTGGAATGCCAAATTGAGCTATGATACTCTTGTATACAAAACGCCTTGTCCGTGCTGATGTGATATGCACTACCGGCTCTGCCTCAATCCATTTGGTGAAGTAATCGATTCCCACAATCAGATACTTAATGCCTCCTGGAGCGGTTGGGAATGGACCCAAAATATCGAGGCCCCATTGATAGAAAGGCCACGGCACCGCGGATGAAGAGAGTTCTTGGGATGGTGTGTGATGAAGATTAGAAAACCTCTGACAAGCATCACACTTCTTTACAAAATCAATTGAGTCCTGCTTCATTGTGGGCCACCAATACCTAGCCCTGAGGACTTTTCTCATTAAGCTTCTTCCTCCGGCGTGGTGGCCGCATTGCCCCTCGTGTACCTCCTCCATTACTCCTTGTATTTCACTCTCTTTTAAACAGAGGAGATAAGGCACAGAGAATCCTCTTCTGTATAAAACACCATCGACCATGGTGAAATATGGAAACTCCCTTTTCACCCTTCTTCTCTCTTTCTCATCAGTGGGAAGCTATCCGTCAGCCAGATAATGGATATATGGGATAACCCAAGAATTCTTGTAGGGGTAATTAACCATTATAGCGTTAAGAGAAGGGAACAAAGGAATGCTAGGCGATGTCAACATGCTCTGAACCATCGTCGTTGTACTGCTAGGTTATTTTGTGCTTGCAAGTCTCGATAAGATGTCCGCTCTGGTATTCTTCTCTCTCGGTACATGCTTAAACTCTAGCACATCAAATCTCCCCTTCAACTCATTCACACAATTCAAATACAATTGAAGTTGTGGCTCACAAACCTGATATTCACCTTGAATCTGCAATATCACTAGCTGTGAATCACTGCACAATGTCACTTTTGTTGCACCAATATCGATTGCCGCTTGGAGGCCGGCCAAACATGCCTCATATTCAGCCTAATTGTTGGAAGTTTTAAAATTGAATCGGAGGGAAATCTCTAAATGCACATCGTTGTCACTCTCCATAACAACACCAGCTCCACAACCTTTATTGTTCGACGACCCATCAACATAAACGGTCCAATGTGCTCGAGGTGTAGCTGGATCCGTCCCTGTCATTTCTACAACAAAATCTGCCAAGACTTGGGCTTTAATGGCTCCTCGTGGATCATAACAAATTTCAAACTCAGACAGTTCGATAGACCACTTGATCATCCTTCCAGCAAGGTCCGGTTTACTAAGCACGGAACGGAGTAGCAGATCCGTTTTTACCAAAACGGGATATGCATGAAAATACGATCTTAACCATTATCAAGCCCATATAACTGCAAGAGCGGCCTTTTCTATCTTCTGGTATCTGCCCTCTGCCCCCTAGAATGTCTTGTTAGTGGAGTACACTAGCCTCTGTCCCTCTGGAGTTTCCTTGACCAATGCTACGCCCAAGGCTTCATCAGAAATCTCCAAGTACAGGATGAGGGATTCACCAGGGTTTGGCTTTACCAGTATTGGTGGACTTGATAGCACGACCTTGAGTTGCTGAAGCGCTTGCTCTTGCTCCTCTCCCCATTCAAACTTCTTGTGCTTCTTCAATGCCTTGTACAGAGGCATGGACCTATGCACCATTTTGGGCATGAATCGAGCCAGAGCGGCGCATATTCAGTATCACCTGACATTTACCAGGATTGGCCTCGATGCTGCGCTGGGTTAACATGAAACCCAAAAACTTCCCAGCTGGGACTACAAAGGTGCACTTTAATGGGTTCAACCTCATGTTGTATTGTCGCAACCGAGTGAACACTTGGCGTAAATCTTCAACGTGATCACCTCCAGCGGGAGTCTTAGCGATAATGTCATCCATGTATACCTCTACCAGCTTGGTATGCATGCCTTCGAACACCTTATTGATCATTCGCTGGTAAGTGGCTCCAGCATTTTTCAACCTGAAGGGCATGACGGTGTAACAAAAGACACCGTGATCATTGACGAAAGCTGTCTTCTCTTGGTCCTTCTCCCAAATCGAAATTTGGTTATACCCCGAATAAGCATCCATGAAATTGAGGTATTGATAACCAGATGAATCGTCAACCATACAATCGATGTTTGGGAGTGGATATAGGTCCTTCGGGCAACATCGGTTGAGATCCACATAATTTGTACACATCCTCCACTTGCCGTTGGCCTTCTGCACCATTACTACATTGGAGAGCCAGGATGAATAGCGGACCTCTTTAATGAAACCAGCCTTCAACAATTCTTCTATTTGCTCACATGCTGCTTTCTATTTTTCCAGCCCCAATCTCCTCTTCTTTTGGGCAACCGGTCTTGTCTCTGAATAGACAACCAATTTATGGCAGCAGAAATCAAGGTCCATCCCAGGCATGTCCGCAGCAGTCCATGTGAAAAGGTCTTTAAACTCTTGAAGGAGTGCCACCATGCGCTACTCCATGACCAACTCCAGCTTATCATTAATGTGCGTGACCTTATCTGGGGAATCCCCTAAGACGATATCCCTGGAACCACCATCCAGTGTGGGCTTTGAGGGATTGAGAGGGTCAATCTTCAATTCCGCTCTGGGGTCCAGATCAATCAAACTGACAGATCCAATCGCTGTTCCTCTATTGTTCAGCTTCCTCTTCTTGTTAAATGCTTCCAACTTTACCATATCCAGGCTTAGGTTATAACAATATCTGGCCATCTATTGATCGCCACAAAGGGATGATACACCGTTGTCCTTGTCAATGAACTTGATAAGGAAATGTGGGGTAGATATGATTGCTTCCATCGCGTTCAGAGTGGGACGGCCTATGATCCCATTGTAGGGGGACTCCACATCAATTACCAGGATTCTAGACTTCACCATTCTCACTCCAGGTTTACCCTCAAAAGAAATGAGGGTATCAAGATACCCTTAGGTGGGTTGCTTCGCCCCGTTGAACGCTGTGAGCTCTTGTGTATATAGTTGTAAATCTGCATCATTAAAGCCTATTCTTTTGAAATAATTATAAAAAATCACATCATAAGAACTTCCCTGATCGACGAGAATCCTTTTGACATCTTTGTTGGCTATGACAGCAATGATAACCACTGCATCGTTACCTCTAGGGATCGTTGGGCCAAAATCGTCATCTGTAAATGACACCACCGGTGCTGCTACACCATCCCTGAAAGGGCGGTTGTCTCTAGGCTTCCCCTTTACTGATAGGATCATTTGGTGGTGATTCTTTTGAGCTGTGATTGACGCGCCTCCTCTAGCAAATCCTCCAGTAATTATCTCAATCACCTCGCGCCGGCCTTGCCTTTGCTGCTGAGGTATACCGTCCTGTTGAGCTCCTCCATTGATCACTACTCCCTTCTGTTTCTCAGCGGCTGTGAACCTCCTGACCGGATTACGACTGTTATCACCTTCATCATCCAGATCTCTTCCTCTCTTATCCGTCTTGTCTGGCTCATCTAAGGACTTCTCTTTGAATAAATACTGTTTCAGTTTTCCCTGTCTAATAAGAGTCTCCACCGTGTTCTTTAATGCCTTGCACTCATCTATGTGATAGCCAACCTGCTCATGGAAAGCATAATATTTATGTGAGTTCCCAGGTCTTTTCATTGGAGGAGGCTTCCTTATCCCATAGACACTGAGCGTGGGCCAACCTCCCTCCCTCAGGATTTGGGAATGCTTGGAGTTCAATGGGGCGTAGCTGCTGAAAGAAGCGACGCGTCTCTCTCGCTGTTGATGACGAGTATTCATAAAATCCTCCCTTTAGGCATGCTTCTCTGGCCTTTCCCTCTCCTTATCTCTCTGTGGTTGCTGTAAGGGAGCTAACAGCTTCATTCTAGCTGCAGTAGCTTCCAGGTGCATCTCTATGCCCATGTACTTCGAAGCTTTCCTTTGAAACTCCTCGAACGTTGTTGGAGGACTCTTTGCCAAAGACAAGGCAAAAGCAGACCCAGGTTGTAAGGCTTCAACCACGATATGAAGCTGAATAGCTTCTATGAGGTTAGGCACCAACGCAGCCTCCTTATAAAATCTCTTCAAAAACTCCTTAAGAGTTTGATTTTCTCCTTGCCTTATCTATGCCAAGGTATGAGAAGTCCTTGGAATATCTCTGGAGATAACAAAATGGCTTTCGAATGCAGCTGCCATTTCTTTCTAGGAATCTATCGATCCTGAGGGTAAACTCTTGAACCAGCTAAGAGCCTCCTCTGTCAGTGTTCTTGGGAACATTCTACATATAACATCCTCATCAGCTCCCAAATACATGGCCTCGTACACATAAGCATCAAGATGCTTAGTAGGATCAATCTCCCCATTATACTTTTCGATCGAAAGTGGCTGGGTCATTTGCAGGTGTTTGGGGATAATAATACTCATGAGTCTCCTTGAGAAAGGAACACTGAGCCTGTATGCCCCAAAAGTTACCACTACCTGCTCCTTCCTCCTTGTACTGACTCTATCAACAGAGTCTTGAGTCTGCTCCCTCTTCTCCTAAGTAGGGATCTTCGAATATTGGAGGGTCGTGGACTTTTCTCTCACGGATGCATGATGAGCATCCTCCGCCTGAGACGTCACTCTGTCCCCAGTTCCTCTATTCTCCCTCCTCAACTCCATTAACTCCTCTCTAAGCTGCCTTATGACTTCATCTCGAGGGTCAGGGGTTGCCACAGGTATCATCCTCCTCGTGTTGGTTACAGGAGACTCAAAGATAAGTCTTCTACCAGCTTGCTAATGGGTCACATCCTCCACGTGACCATCCACAAAATTACGTCCATCGCCTTCCATAATGGACTACCAAACTCCTGCGAAAAGTGGGAATAACTCTATCAGGTCCCACCGGGCGTGCCAATGAACTGATCTGAACCAGGGTCTACGATCCGGTGTGGGACCAGCCATAAAAGTATATATATATTTTAGTGTTTATACGCCGGTACAGTAGGTATCCGGTATTGTAATCCGGTCTCTCAATGGGAGAAACTGGTCTCGTTGTCCTCGAGATCCTTTACACCAGAGTTTCACGTTGGTGTGGGCGAAAGGTGGTATCACCTGTGAAGATTCTTCGATGCTCAAGTTAGGAGAATGTGTATGAACTCTGTGAATACTTAAGCAATACAATAGTAAGATGAGAGTTAGAACAAAGTCACCTTGCATGTGTATTGGAATATGCTATTTATAGTTGGACATGGAAATGAATCGTTGGATGCAGGTGGACCCATAAGTTTTGATACCGTGTATAGAGTGTCAATCAAAGTGGCTCAGTATTCAGAGTGTGCCAGGGGGTAGGTCAATTATCAGTGTACGATTCTGACACAGGGATGGAGGATAATCACCTTTTCCGTACATTACGCCTGCGATTGTACTTACTCCTTTCAGTGAATGATATAGACACATTCCGCTGTACAGAGTATCCATACTGATAAGCCATAACCCCTCTTATCTCATTATGACACTGAAGTAAGTGGTTATACGTGACGGAGCAACGAGAACGGATAAAGTGTCCGATATATCAAATGTAATCTCAGATAGCCGGTGTGGGGGTACTGCCCTGTGATACCGGTTGCCCTTCTGGAGCAGTCACGCTGACGTCACAACTTTAGAGACCGGTATCCAGACCGGATCAAAAATCAATTTACAAATTTTATTTCCAAACAAGAACTATATAACCCTTATTTTTTGACGTACTAGGAAATACATAGGAGCGGGAATAATTCCTGTCAGACCCATTTCCTTTTAATAATTTTCATTTGTCGTCATTTATTTTTATCAATTTTAAATTGTTACTATTTAATTTGAAAATACTATTTTACTATAATAAGATTAGTTTAGATGAGACGTCTTGTCATATTTTCAACCTCTTTTTCATTGGTAAAAAATAACAAGTTTTCTTGCGAAAAGAATGATTTAGACGAGACATCTTGATAATCTTGTCACATTTACAACACCACTTTCGTTCGTCAAAAAAATTAAAGTTTGTTCACAATGAGATTAATTTGTACGAGACGTCTTGTTAACCTTATTTCGAAATTTCCCTTTTCCTTGTTTATGTCGTTTAATTCATTTTTTGGATGTTAAACCAAATTATGGGTTCTTTAAAATGTGCACAATCAATTTGAGGTAACTATTTTATAATGGACAACTTAGGGTGCTAATATCTTCCTTATAATTCGACTCCTGAATTTATAATCTCATTTTTATGATCGGTGCCTTAATAAAAGTTTTTTTGATATTTAACATTTAACTAAATATTTATGGTGACTTCGTTTTTTTAAAAAAAATTCCAAGTCTTTCTTTTTTTATGGTCGGTCTTTCGCCACAATCCCGATTGCAACATCTTGTATAGTTTTCATACCTTTTGACTGTGTATACGTGTCTCATAATTTTTTTACCGTTTTATATTTTTTAATTAGTTTGCTTAATTTATTTATAAGGTTGAGTTTCACACTTTTAAATACAATAAGTTTACTATTTCATATAGTAAATTACATATTAAAGATACCAACAAGGTTGGTGTAAGTAATAAATGACTTGTTATCATTTAAATAAGTCTCAAATTCATAAATTAGTGATTTTATTTTATTTTATTTTATTTTATTATTATAGTAAACATTAGTTATTAATATTTTATTAAAAATATTAGTAGGAATATTTCCGTAACCTCTCCTCTCTTATCTCCCACCTTCTTGTAAAAATATAAATTTAATTATAGAGAAAGATCCCATGTAATTGTTTCAGGAGATTTGAATCGCAAATGTAATTAAAGGATTTGAATAATATGGATGAAATCTTTTAGGATTTTTTGTGTGACAATGATTCAGGAATATAAAAAGATTGCGACATTAATAAGCTTGAAATTTTTAATTCGAGTTTGTTTTTCTTTGATCACCGTCGGCATCAGGTGTATGAACTAGCTGAAAAATAATTGAAATTGAAAATTTATCAAAAATTGATAAACTTAATTGTATTAGATGTGTTTGGTAAAATTAATTGTTACAATAATTTATAAATATAAAATATTGAAAAAAGACATACTGACTTATTTTGGTGAAATTAATAATTTTTATGTGACTTATAACTTTTTAATTAATCTCAAATTTAATAAAGTAATGTTTAAGTTTTTTATTTATCATAAAAAATCATAAAATATATAAATATAAAAAAATTAAATTAAAATATCATAATTCATATAAGTATTTATTATAGAAGCTAGAATTACATAAGTTTTATAAAAAGATATGTATAAATTATTCTATAATGATAATTAGTAATGTAATATTAAATAAAATAAATGGTTAATCTTTTAAAAATAAAATAAAGGATAGTATTAAAAAATAAAGGGATAAAAACATAACACGCAATTTTAGTAAGTAGTTGAAACTGAAAAATTATTTAACTAAATAGTTTTAATTTGTTTAAAATGGTATTTTAACCACTGATTTTAACTTTTAATTAATTTAAACCCATAACTGAAATGTCTTGTTAAATAAAACACCTAAATTAAATTAGTGTTCATGGGTTGAGATTCTTGAAGAATTTAATTTCCCTGCTTTTGGGGCAAAATGACTGACATCGAGGTAAGGAAAAAAATAACAAGTGTGAGCATTATGATGGGGATATTATAAAACATAAATCATAGTTATATTGTAATTGGAAGGAGTAGAGTGGAGCATTGCATGTGGGATTGGGAGAATAAAAGCGTAAATGATTGGGTAAGAGAAAGCATCGTGATCATAATTTGTCCCCTTGAGAGCGGCTATCAACTTGTATATACCACAATTCTTGGAAAATTCTATTTTGATCATATTTAAGAATAATTTAACTTCAACTGAGGACGGTGTCGGTTTCTGACGTCACCCGTTTTAAAAGATAATTAATTTTAATTATAATAATAGATAAGAATAATAATAAATTAATATATTTTTTTAAAAATATGACATAACTCTTAGGAGGTGTTGGGTATATGGGTAGTTTTTAAATAGTAGGAATTATACTTTTCAGGAACTAGAATTATATTTATCAAGAATGTTATAAATATGTTTGGTATGTATAAAATATTCATAGAAAAATTACATAAATCTTTTGAATTTTGACTATTATTAAATTTCTGATATTTTGGATGAGAATTTAGTGTACAAGAGAAGTTTGAATAAATTTATATATGATATATAATTATATTCTTAATTGTAAAAAAAGCATCCGACTAAGGGGAATTAGGATTCACACTCCCTTTTGATGGAAATTATTAATAAAAATAAATTTTCAGGAATTCTAATTTCCCAGGAACACTTTTTAAAATGGTTATATCAAACGTAGGAATACAAGATTTCCGAGTTACAATTCCCAATAATAAAAAAAGATCCGCGTACCAAACACCTCCTTAAGTTTATTGTTATTATTTGATTTTTTAATACTGTTTTTAAATATTATTTTGATATAATGCATTAGATATATCAATTTTATTAATATATATTATTAAAATTAATAAAAATAAAAAATATAATGAAATATGAAACCTGGTTTTACCATAGTTAATAAGAACCGCAAAATGAGTTTAAGCTGCATAATTTTAAACTCACACGGACTTTCATGAGGTATGAGTCCAGAAGACTTAAACCCGTCCCTATTGCCATCACTGGTCCCTCTAAAAATGAAATTTAACCTATTATTAATCTTGTCAAGGAACGATAGCCTTTCATTAAATATTAAAAATATTTATGATTTGATTTATTTTAGTTTAGTTTGATTTTAGTAAATTATAAAAATTAAAACAATCTATTACTATTTGAATTAATTCAGTTCATTCAATTTTAACCTTATCTTTTAAACATTAAATATATGGGGATATATAAATATTATAAAATAAGTTAATGACTCAAAATTCAAAATTATAACTTAATTAAAATATAATCCAAATAAGCTATATTTATCACTGGTAATAAAGTAACATAAAACATCACAAAAGTAATTTATATTCACCATTCAAAAGGAGCGGGGTTTAGATTAAGCCTTTGATTTTTTAGGGTTACATGTTATTTAAAATATGGCTATAATAGGAAATAAAATTATTATAAACAGGGTTTGATTTACTTATGAAATTACAAACTGAACCAAACTATCTTAAAATGAGCTTTTTTTTTTTATGTTTTAGTCAATTGTCAAATTTTACGACTTTCAATTCAGTTTGGTTTAGTTTCGTAGTTTTGACAGTTTGGTCTAGATTCTGAACACCCCTACCATAAAAGGGTATTCATAAACTGAATGTCAACCATGTAAACAACCTGAAAAAACTCAACCAAATAAAACGCAAACCAAATTTGATCAAAAATTGTAAAATTTAAAATATTTTTATTAGATCCCATAGAATTTTAAATCTAGTTTTTGAAAATTGATCCAATCCATACCAAACCAATAGTATATTTATATATAATTTTATTAATAAAGTAAATGTTAACTCATATGTTTATAGTTTATATGTTTATATAGTTATATATTTTTTAAAATGAGTTATCTAATAAGTTTTTCTTTATTTTGTTAAGTTATATTTTATTATTATTTTAATTAAATGTATCTTTTAATATTTTTATTTATTTATAAATTTATTAGTTTAACATCAATTTAAATTTAATGTTTATGTTATATGTTTCTTTATCATTTCATATTCATCAATTCATAAGAACTATTCTATTTTAACTTGTGATATAATATAGTTTATTAAATCTTTCTATGGAGAATTGTGTCTTGTTGAATTCGAGCCAGAATATATTCTTAAATTTTAGATTTTCTTATTTATTACTCATTGAAAAGTACCTTCTTTAAAAATAATTGAAATTTCGAATGCTTAAACATTTTATCCAATAAATTTCCTTTAAAATAAAATGATTAAATATGTTTATAAACCATATAAATATAATAACTTTTAGTTTTGTTTTTTAAATAGGATAAAGCACATATAAAAAAAATAGAGAACAAAGAAATAGAAAAGGAAAATGAACTATCCGGTATAAGGATAACACAATCAGTATGAGCATTAGTATCAATTCTCCACCATCAAGTAGATATTCGGTAGTATGTCTTCTGGTCAAGTGGGGAGTCAAATCTTTATGTATCCTCTTTAGTAATCACACTGGTCTAATGCATTGATGGACAAAAGATGATGCCACCTACATGGACACTTTGACGTAGTCAATTCAGATACTTAATATCGGAGCTCAAACATAAATCAGACATATCAGGAAAAAAATGATGGTCAAATAATATTTATGTTAAATATGACATATCTCCATAAAAGTATAAATAAAAATAATATTTAACTTTTAATACTTATACTAAATGTTGCATATCTCATTAGTATCACTTAGAGGATTTGTTTTGTTTTGTTTTCTTAATTTTATATAAGAAAATAATAAAAATCAAAGCTTTTCAACATGAAGTACATATACAAGTTGTAGGAAAAAGTTATTACTATCAGATTTTTTTTTCATTTACTCATATCATATACGAAAAGAAGTTTTATATTACAATGACATATTTTTTAAAATTAAAAAGTTCAAATTGAAGTGAGGTAATGTAGATAAACATGATTGATTTTTTAAAAGAATTTTTTTTATTTTCTTATCCATACAATACAAATTAAATAAAATGTTATATTATATATTGTAAAAGTAAATATATATTATATTTAATATTATGAACTTTTTTATTCCTAAAGGGTTGATCTATGAATCTGATTCACAAGTGGCAATATCTTCTATAAAGTCAGAGTTTTCAAGCACACTATTAGAATGTTCTTTTCAAGCACACTTTGAAAGAGGATAGTCTAAGGAAAATTCTAATGCCCTCCAACTTTTTAGTCAAGGCTTTGCTGACATATTGCTGACCAAGAAACGTAGGAGCTTGTGGCTCATTGATTAAATGGACGGTCTTACGGAATGGGAACCGGTTAAGTGGGTGAGGGAGTTTAATGTAAATATCATAATGCATTAATAGTTGTAAACGTGTGACCATTTGTTGTGCACTGGCTGTAATGTAATCATGAAATGCGTTAACGAAGCACGTGTTGAGGTGTTGGGCCATGAAAATTGAAACGTTAGGGGTCTAATCTCAATATATATTTTTTTGTTTGTATTTCCTATTCCTATCTCTCTCCATTTTCCATTACAACCCCTCATCTCTCTTCTCTGCATCTGAGCCTTCCCACCTTTGTGTGCATCTTGCATTGCAACCCTCGTCTCTCTTGTATGCATCTGAGCTTTCCCACCCTTGTCGTGTACCTTTCGTCTCTCTTCTCTGCATCTGAGCCCCATCTTTCCTTCCCACCCTTGTGTCCCTTTATGTCTTCTCTGTTTTTGATGTTCTGCATGTTACCCTCTCATGTCTAATCCTCTCATCTGTCTTGTCTCTCACCTCTACACTCCGTGGTTATGGTTTTTATTCCCACCCATCCATGGATCCATTTATTCATAGTGTGCATGTTTGTTTAGTGTTCTAAAGAGTTGTCTTTGGTGTTGTGCCTTTGTTTACAGTGGTGTTTTGATGGTTGGGTTCGATGGGTGTTCGAGTCTGAGTGATGGTGAGAAGAAACATAAACCCAAAAAGTGGTATGTTGTCTTTAAAGTTCGTAACCCGAGTATCTATGGTTGTTGGAGTGACTTCCAAATAGATGAGGTCTCTAGGTACCCACATGCATGCCACGCCTCATACCATAGCTACGAGGAGGCAAGTCAGGAATAGGAACATCACTGTTTCAGGGTGTCAGATCTAAACGGTGGAGAGCATGTAACCGCGGGTGAAGAAGATCTAAAAGATAGAGGTTTCGATCTTTACTATGGAAATATGGTTCATTGTGGGCCTACTTGTTAGGATTAAACTTGCAACAACGATGGTGTGAGGAGGGAGTGGACACCACTGGGTTTTAAAAAAGGTATGTATTTTTTACTTTTTAATGTTAATGGCTGAATATTCTTAACTTATTTAGTGTTTAGAATCTACTTTACAATGATATATTTTTAACTTATTTTACTGTTTTCATTTTGGTGTTGTAATTTTAATTTTCCATTTGGAAGACCTTGTGGGCTATAGTGTGACTTTAGTAGTATTGTGTACATGCATGAGCATATGTTTGAGCCTCGGATTTTGGGTCAAGAAAAAATTAGATAAAAACCCCATTTTTAATTGAAACGCATGTGCCCAGGAAGTCACTATTTGATTAAGGATAAATATTGCTCTTTGGGGCTTTTTTTTAATTATTTGACTATTGTGTTTGTAGGTGATAAAGCGTATGCTTTGAACAAAGCATGGGTGATAGGTTTCCTAATGGATATATTTGGGGCGTTATTGATGTTAAGGGCATTAACTCTAGCTCCTTACCCATTCTTTTACTTCTTTTAAGTCAACAAACTTGGTTGTTGAGGCAATTGTAGAAAAAAAAATCTAATTTTTGTTTCCATTGGCCTATCTCTTTTTTGTGTGTTGTGGAGAGAATTAAATTGGCGATATATTTGTGAGCTTTCTCTTTAGAAAATTTCTCCTAGTAATTTAACCTGCCTTTATATTCTAAAACCTCTGTAGTTTGAAAATCAAGATGGGATAGGCTCTGATGTACTTCTTCAACATCCACTGGGGGTTATGTGTGGAAATGACGGTGAAGTTTATATTGTAGATAGCTACAATCACAAGGTAGAAAATTCTGACCAAATTACTTTTGAAATTATGGCTTTGGCATTCTTAATTAATGACCATGAATAGAATTATTTTGTTAGTATATTTTACATGTTCCCTTTTGTCTTTAAATTCGTTTTCCAATTTTTTGTCCTTGCTAAAGTTTTCAATGATTCTCTCCTTATTCCTGTTAATGTATTGTTCTTGTAGTGCAAGGATACTGGTTATTCTGCCAATTTTTCAATTAGGATTAGGTATCAATATTTGGTGTCCATGCCAGTTTTAACCTTTTTAAACATCAGATATTTGGATGCCCAGGCTTTAGCTCCACTATCTTTATTGACTGAATTTCCTACTCTTATGTTATGTTCCAAATTTTTAGATAAAAAGGCTAGACCCAATTAGTAAGAGAGTTAACACCATTGTAGGGATAGGAAAAGTCGGTTTCAAAGATGGAACAACTATAAAAGCTTAGGTTAGTAAAGTATTCTACGCCCATATTCGCCAATCATCTTCAAATTGACTTAAAAATTGCAGTGTAATTGTATATCCTCCTAAAATGCTGAATCGTTTATGCAAGAAAAATAAAATGTTGCTTACTTACAGCCGTAGATATATGTGTAATATATTTATCAAATTTCTTGTAGCTTTCTGAACTGGCAGGAATTGTTGAGGGGAACAAGGGTACTGCTCTTTTTAATTCATTTTGATTCATTGTTTTAGTCCTTGCATATATTACTCTTATGCTTTTTATGCTTGATGGGTAAAGTATAAGAAAATAAATGAAGAAAAAGAAATAGGATAAGAAAATGAAATACATTTTTTCTTATTTTCACATGGTCGATTTTACCGATTTTACCATAATAAGTTCATAACTAATAAAAGTCGAGGATGTTGTCTGACTTTTCTTGTTACTGTAAAGATGCCATTGTCATTGTGTGATCATAAGTGCTTTTTTTATAATCCATCATAAGTGCTTTTTATGTAAGTCTTTTTTTATTCTTTCCTTAATATAAAAATATATTGATATAATTTTTTGGTTTTTAATATAAGAACCTCAGGAAAAAATCAACAATATTAGCTAAATTTTTATGAAAATATTCTTATTAATTATTAATAAAATAAATATTAATTAAGTAGAAAAATAAAACTTTTGAAGTAAACATAATTATTAATGAAAATAATATTGTTATTAATTATTAATGAAATAAACATTAGTTAATTTTACTGTCTTTTTCATTGTTGCAAGTTTTTGTTTGGTTGTTGTTAATGTGTATACTTCAATATATTTTTTTCTTAGTGTTTCAATTTGCTTAGTGGTGCAGGGGTTGCTGGTAGGGATGGGAAACCTTTCTACGGGTATGAAAAAGTTAAGCTTTTTATGTCAAATTTTTTAAATATTATGAAGTTTCTATTTAGTTGTTGTTGTTGTGTATGCTTCAATATATTTTTGTCTTAGTGTTTCAATTTGCTTAATGTTGCAGGGGTTGTGGCTGTGTATTTTAAATATATTAGTGTTTCAATTTGCTCAGTGGAAATTAATGTTGGTTGTTGATCTTTGTTCATGCCATTAATTGTATTTTTCTGTTTTGTGTTTGGTAGGTATGGGCATGTCAGCGTTGTAGGTAAGGTTGCCATTATGATTTGGCGTTAAATGTATTTTTTTTGCTAAGATCAAATGAGTGTTAAAAGTAAGGGACACTAAAATAAGCAATTTAAAATAAGTGAATTAAAATAAGTGAATTAAAATAAGTGATTTAATAGAAGTAATTTAAAATATATGATTTAATAAAGGTTATTTAAAATAAGTGAATTAAAATAAATGATTTAATAAAGGTTTTTTAAAATAAGTAATTTAAAATAAGCGTTTTGGGTTGTTTTAAGTGAACAGTTATTGTTTTTATTAGAAACGACGACTGTAGTATGATGTCTTCTTGTTTATTATGATAGCGTTACAAAATTGGTATAAAGGCGTTAGTTTATATTTACTGTAAATTTAAAAAACTTCATTTAGGGGAACTAGGATTTGGCGGGCCGTCTAACATTTCATAGTTTTCAAAATGATATAAGTACTGCTGTTATTTAATGTGTTCTTGTTTATGATTAGATATTCTCTGGCTACAACTAGTGACGTGGGAAAATTTTAAGTTCTTAAGTACGATTGTGAAAGATTTTGTTTAGTTTTACACGACATTAGTAATCATTTATTAGTGTTTTCAATTAATATAGACCTTAATTAAAACCAACAAATATTGGTAATGTGAGCATGATAAAAGCCAACCATTTGTAGAATGAAACTCACACGCTTAGTTAGAAATACTTACTAGATGAACGATTTTGGTAATGTTAATCCTAGAATGGGTTTAAACAATGACCAAGGTTTGCCACCATCGTTAGTAGATCAAATGTTAGCATACCTGAAATAGCTTGTTGACTGCCAAGCACAATCAGAAATACAAATCCACTAGTTAAAAACAAAGTTAGATAACATACAAATGTCTCTAGTTATGCTACCATTTTTGTGTGGGAAGCAGGCTGTCCAACACACTTGTTGTGACCACTCTGGTCAATAGCCACCACCAAAGGTGGATGATCAAGATATGTGGTTGAAAGAAAAAGGTAAGTCTAAAGTTGTTGACGTTGATGACTTTAACATAGATAGTTACTTGGCTAATATATCACCCCAAAGGGTGGTGTTGTTGGACGGGATAAGGTTGATACATAGCAACCCGCGTTAATCATTGCATACCAACTAAAAGGGAAACATCCCTTAATTACAGGAGGGTGTTGTACACCAACCACCTTGCAGGTAAAATAACTTAAAAAACATGTTTGATGTTGTGGTTTTGTGAATGTTCATTTTTGGTTTTAATGCCATGCATGGATATTTTTTTTCTTATAGTGTCATAATGGAGTTACTCATACTACAAGTTTGGGGAAAAGGACTACAATGTCTGAACCATATTCTAACAATACATGATCCTCAAATGAAACATGCTCTTGTTTGGTCCCTCTACTGTCCTAGCCAAGGTTGATCCCAATAGGGCCTCCACCAATATTAGGTCAAACCTCCTCACCTGTATTCCTTAGTCCAGCTCCATCAGATCTAAGTCCCACAGTCTTAGTGACTAGAAGGGCGGCTAGTTATGTCCTTCCTAGGGTTAATTTTTATTTTTAAGGCATCCTTCTTTTTTTGTTTCCTATTTGGTTTTTATTTCTAATAATTTTTTTGTAACCTAATGCAGCATCTAAAAAGTAAGTTTAAAATCACTTCTGATTATGAAGTAAGTAAAGATGAACTAATGGCTGCGTATTATATTTTGAGGGCCACTTTGGACAATAGGTGAGTAGTTTCGAATATTATCTCCCAAACATCTAAGTTATGCAATAACTAATGTATGCATGGTTAACATGTTATAGTGATGTCATTTTCTCAACCAACAACTTTATGTTGCATCGTGGAGACTTCCATTGTCTAGTCCCTGGTAACACCGTCACTAAAAAGGTAAGAATTAGAGTAAAAATTAGAATGTGTAATTATGTTATGTATAACTACTATTTTGTAGATTTTTCGAATGGTGTCCCTTAACCTAGCTCTGTTTGTTTGTTTGTTTTTTTATTTGTGTATACTTGCATGAACCTTTTTATCGAATGAGTAAACATAACAGGAGAACATTCTAACTAGTCATACCATTGGTGACCTTATGATTGACTATGTTCTAGATTGGATGCCTGGTGTTGTGTATCTTATGCATGTATGAACCGTGTCTGTATCTCATGGTTGTTAATATAAAAGACCATGAAATTCACAAATTAGACACATTTCCTAGTAATGACAAGGATCCCGCGAGACTGAAGAATGTCAAAGCGATAATAAGACCCACATAAGTAACTTAGTAAATCATTGATAGATTCATTTAACTTTGTTGTGGTTTGGTTAATTGTTTTATAGGTTCACACGCTGAGTCAAATCCTGGCTTTTGATTACTTTATTCTAGGCATGATAGAAAGTGGTACAAACTTCAAAAATTGGAAAATTGTTAAGCGAAAGGGAATACTCAATGTGGGGTTTAGCACAAGCTCTACTGTTTGGGTCCTTGACTAGCTCAACATGGGAAACCACTTTTAAAAGAACATGATTGGGGTGGTAAGTATTTTTTTATAAACACAGTAAGATGTTAAATAACTTAAATAAGTATTTTGTAACTTGGTCCAATTTCTTATGTAAAATAATTGAACGAACCGTTGGTGCGACTAAAAATTTCAATCTATGGTGTCTTGAGCTCTAGTAATGATGTCAAGGAGTATGTTGAGAATTCCATTTAAATGGTCTGGAGTAGCTCTAACTGATTGTTGATTTTTTGAATCCCAAGTATTGTTTTTATTTTAGTGTTGTAATTTTAGTTTTCCATTTGGAAGACCTCGTAGGCTATAATGTGACTTTAGTAGTATTATGTAATTTAGAAGACCTTGTGTTGTTCCATTCTAATCAATATTATGAATTTGAATTTGGGTGTCAATTTATTGATTTTAAAAAACAACATATTCATTAAAACTGTATTTTATTAATTAAAAATCAATACTATTAACTAAATACAAATCAATACATATTAACTAAAAATCAATACGTATTCATATTTATTATTAAGAATTATAATAATAATTGTAGTATAACTCACAGAGTTAAATGAAATTATAATCATTCAACAGAAATAATTCAAAACAAATATATTTCAAGTTACAATCCACTCAGTAGTCGAAAGGAATCCAAAAGAACACTTAATGATAAATTATATGCTTCAAGTAACATACTTTTAAAAATAACTTAATGATAAATGAAAACTTATTCAGTAGCCGACATCGTGTGCATAAGATAGTCCTTTGCCAGAATTGAGCATTTTTGCATACGTCACATGAGGGCATTTTCTCTTTGTAGGTCCATGCTGCTTACAAATAGAACATCTGGTAACACGTCGTCGACTAATCTGAACTTCATTTGTGCTTACACATACACTGTTGACAGACTCATTAGAGTTCCTAATATGGGTCCCAACTCCAACAATGTGGCCATATTTAGCCAATAACCTTTATTCTCAAAGGCAAGCTTGTTCCTCGTGTCTCTAAAATCTTCGTAAGAAACACAGGCAAGGCGACAAACATCACGTGCCGCAAAACTTAACACACCAAACCAAATTTTAAATTTTGACTCTGGGTCATCAGATGCCAAAGCACAACCATCGGGGATAGTGAAAGCCGTTTTTGTATTCTTCGTCCATCTTTGAAGGACCAAACATGAAGGTAGGTGCTCAACATCCAAATACTTTAACACAGTGAGAATATGCACACACGGTAAACCTAACGATTCCATACTCATGCATGAGCATCAGATCTCGTCATAACTTTTCCAGTGTGAGATGATTTTGTCAACGTGGTCGTTTGATGTGAACATAACCTTGTAGCTTGTTTGGGATATGTCTCGTAAAATGTCAACAACTTGATACCCTCTTGACTTTTCCAACAACGAACAAAATTCACCAAACATTCTTCTTCTTGTATATAGACTTGCAACAAACCTTTCCAACATCACAGCGTCGGTCATTATGACTGGTCTCACATACATCGACTTGTAATCTTCCTTTACCTCATTGTTACGTAACCAAATATTTCTTCGCCTCAACCACTTCTGATTCCTCCAATCATCGTGATTTTTATATCTCATATACATGTCTTTCCGTCTAAACCCAACTAGATCATACCTTACAGACTATGTTGCAAATGTGTTGTACGCTTTCGTTGTACTAATCCCGCTGCTCCTCATAATTTCTATTTGAGCCACATCGGTATCTAACATTTTCTGATGGGATCTTAACAACCCGCTGTAATTATCCCCTACCAAACAATGAGTATAGTCATCATAGAAAACAATCACAAAGCAATCTTTACACTCTAAATCAAATTGTATTTGCATTTGTGCCAAACAACCAAATCTAGTCTTACGTCAATGATCTCTTTGTCTATTACCTAAATTGGTCAGTCTTAACCACCTAACCCCTTCACTTGAACACGTAAACTGTTGTCATATTAATTCTCCATTCTTATTTTTCCATCTCTTGTTTTTCTTACACTAAACTTATTCATTTTCCTATACTGGTTGTAGAACATGTATGCTTTCTTTAAATCCATAAAACATATACATCTAACTTGTGCCAATGAAATGTCTTCCATTTTCGTTAGCAAATTAACAAATCTTTCATTACCCATGCTTTCTTCAAGATTAGCCTACAATCGGTATGACAAAAACATACTTTTAAAATTACAATAATATTAAACAACAACAACAACAACAACAACACTAACACTCATAAAAATAACAACATAATTCTCTTTTTTTGTCAACAATTTTTCCCAAAACATAAATTAATAACAACAAACAAATCATTGTATTTTCTTATCAATGTTATTTTCCTTCTTTCAAGAAAATATAGCTCACATTTACAAATAAATGACCCAAAATAACATTTATAAACTTACAACAAGTATTTTCTTATCAATGTTATTTTCCAATATTCTTTCAATAATTATTTAAAATAAAAAATTCAAAAATTTATTTCAATAATCTATAAACTCATTCAAAAAAATAAAACTACACACACCTTATTTTCCATTTTTTTCACAACCGATGTAAAACAGATAGTGAACTGGTCTGGACCAGGGTCTAAGATCCGGTGTGGGACCAGCCACAAGAGTACAGATGAATTAGGGTTTGTACACCGGTACAGTGGGTATCCGGTATTGTAATCCGGTCTCTCAGTAGGAGAAACCGGTCTTGTTGTCCTGGAGATCCTTCACACCAACGTTTCGCGTTGAGAAAGGGCGAAAGGTGGTGCCACCTTGCATGTGTGTTGGAATATGCTATTTATAGTTGAACGTAGGAAATGAATCGTTGGATGCAAGTGGGCCCCCTGGTTCTGATAGCGTGTAGAGTGTGTCAATCAAGGTGACTCAGTACTCAGAGTGTGTCAGGTGGGTAGGTCAATTATCAGAGTACGATCCTGTGATAGGGATGGAGGATAATCACCTTTCTGCATATTTCGCTGACAATTGTACTTACTCTCTGAGATAATTGACATAGACACATTCCGCTATGCAGGGCATCTTCGCTGATAAGTTATAAGGAACTCTTCTTATAGTGATCCTGAGGCAAGCGGTTATGCACATCGTGGAAACAAGAACGGATTAGGTATCCGTCGTAGAGAGGACGGAAAAATCATTTAATGAAGTGAGGACGAATACATTGACAACGGATGTCCGTTGTGACACTGTCTTCCTATGATCCCGGATGCTCCTTTAAGAGGTCACTCTGACATCATAACTTTGGGGACCAGTATCCAGACTGGATCATTTGTCCCCTAGCTTATGTGAGGGACTGTTAGGTTGCTTACATGAGCTATACAACCTTTAAGAAGTCTGGATGCCGGTGGAACGCTCTAGAAATTCCTTCTAAAGACTCTTTGACATATGCGTGTTTGGTTTCTTACCAACACATCCACTCTGTAAATGAAGTAACCGCTCTTCTGATGCCATTCACAATGGATTCAGACAGGGATTTGCAGCGAGGGAAATCCCAAGAGTTTTTGGAAATCAAAACTCTTGGTATTCGAAGAGTGGTTGGGGTGCATTAAATGTGCTCTGAAATGATTGGACATTAAATGCTCCTTTTTAACACGTGAACCATCATTACCCAAGAGTGTAACCGTCGATTGGGCTTATTGGGCCTGAATTTCAACTTCCACAGGCCCATTTTGTAAAAACCTTTACTGAAACGTTACCACTTTCACGCTTTAAGTTACGAAATGACGAAGTCGTTTGAATTCGAAAGGTTGCGTTTTGAAACAAATGTCATGACTTTTGGCAGAACACTGTGCTTCTTCATTACCTATAAAAGGGGCACTTAACGAATTTTGGAATTCATCTCTGTCATCAAGCTTAGTGAACCTCTGCTCAAATTTCTGAAGATTCCCTTGCTGCCCTTTCCTCTTCACAAAGTTCTTCCTTCTTTTAGGTAACCTCCCTATCCTTTACCTCCGTATCATTTTTAGTCATTTTGCTTCAACCATGCGCCCTAGAACAAGCAGCGCTGGTACCTCAAACAGGGGGAGTCTGAGCTCTCGTGCCCCCTCTAGCCACCGTGGTGGAAGGATTCCAGTGAATCTTCCTGTGGTTGGGCCTCATCGCTCAGAGAGAGTTGAAACTTCCTCCTCGCGAGCGCCAGTTGATCGGTGCCGCCCTGAGGATCCCCTTGACTCGAGGGCTACCAGCTGCTCTGATGATGGGTCAAGCAATGAAGGTTATCTCTCTAACGATGTTGCCTTCTACCACAGCACACACGCGTTCCATCGTGCATCAGGTACCATGGAGATTCCAGGGTCTGGAAAAACGATGATTCTGTAAACTACCGAAGGGTGTGTCAACATCGTGGCACACCGGATGAACTGGGAAAAGTTGAACAGGGAGAAGCCGTACTGCTGGGTTGAGGAGGAATTCTTGGAAATCCCCTCACATCATGCAAATGAAGAGGGAAACCCAGTCACTCTCCACTGTAAAATTTACTCTGACAAGAAGTACAAGGGACGCTTTCTCGTCCTTGCCCTCCGCCCAACTGAGAGGGTCTGTCATCGCATTCCAGACGAGAGGTGGGTCTACATGTACGACTTCGTCTTTCAAAACTTGGGAGTCCACTTTCCCATGACGGAGTTTCAGATGGCCGTCCTACGCTTCCTCGACTGCGCCTCTACTCAACTGCATCCCAACGGCTGGGGCTTGGTGCGCGCTCTCGAAGTTCTGGGAGAGCATTTCAATTTCACCGCCACTGTGGCCAAACTGTTTCACTACTGCCAAGTGGTCCACTGTGCCAACAAGAAGGGCAGCCTTGGGTTCATAACACTCCGTTGTGACTCAAGGGTAGTGAACTTCAAGTCCTACACCGAATCCGTTAAGGTGGATGGACTCTCCTTCAAACACTACTACACGCAGGTCCGAGTTCAATCTAACAAGCTGGTCTTCTGGCTCAACAAAGAAGGTGATCTGTCCTAAACCGGGGTCAAGAGATTCGGTGTCGGGTCAGTCACAAATAGTTAGATGATTACGTCTCTGAAGACCGGTTATATGAGTATCCGGTTTACGTATCTGATGTCTCTGTATGATGAGAGCGGATTGGGCGTCCTGGAGGTCCTGGAGGTCCTTCACACCGTCCTTACGCGTTGATATGGGCGAAAGGTAGTGTCACCTGCAAAGATTCTCCGACGCTCAAGTCAGTGGTGATATTCCAAGTGAGGAATATTTTCAGAGAGTAATTATAAGTTGATAGAGTCAAAAGATCCCTCCCTTCATTGATGAAGAGAGTTCATATACCTGATTGGCTCGATATTCAAGGATCCGTTAGTGGGGAACCACTAACCTCCAATAACACTTTAAATTATTATTTTATTACACACTTACCAGTATGATTGGGTCAAGTGGCCATTTTATATTGAGCGTAGGGAGTATAGGCTAGAATTAAGGGACAAATTGACCATTCCCGTGAGTAGATTTTGGCTCGTAGTGCAGGGAATTATTGATCGGTCCCTGTAGCAATGCCTTTTGTCTTCTGCATAGTGACGTGTGTGTTATCCAGTGTCATGGTGTTATCCTGGACAACATGTATAGGGAGAGCGCCTGATACGGAATTAGAGTCCGGATGTATACCGATGACACCGGTTTCACGTTGGCGAATTGATAAAGACGTTGAAATATGTCTTGTAGATCAGATATCGGTGTAGATCGAATACCGGTATCAAGACCGGATCATATGTCCCCTAGCTTGTGTGAGGGACTGTGTAGTTGTTCACATGAGCTACTCAACCTGCGAAAGGTCTAGATGCCGGTATAGCTTTGCAGGAAATGTTTTTATGCATGTGTGTTGTTCAGCATTATTACATCACGAGGAACCGTCCTAAGGTTGAACGTTCCGTTGTCATGATGTTGTTATAACGGTTTCAGACAAAGATTCGCAGCAGGAGAATGCCGAAAGTTTTTTGAAAACTGAGGACCCTTGAAATTCGAGTGACGTCTGTAAAGCATAGATTGCGTCGCATGATTAGACATTAAATGTCTTTAATCATGTGTGCGAGTAGTTATTGCGTCTGAGACAGAAATCTCAGTAACCGTCGTTTGGGGCTTAATGGGCCTACAATTTTTAAAACTTCTGGGCCCAGCGGAGAGGCCCTTTTGACGAATCGTCGTTGATTTCGCGCCTTAAGGTTTGAAACGACAGTCTTGGATTTACCAAAATGGCGTCGTTTAGTGGTAAACGACATAACCTTCGACTCATAATTGAGTCTGTTGACCCCTTATAAAAGGGATACTTAGTGAATTCAGAAATCACTCAGTCTTGCTTTCCTGACGAAACTCTACAAAATTTTTGAGAAGACATTGTTTGCTTGTGTGATACTTGATTCACCACCCTTCTTCATCCTTAGGTAACCTTTCCTTCGTCTTCTCGTATTTTCTTCTAGTTTTTCTAAATGTCTGGGAGAGGTTTCGCTGGCTCGAGCCGCGTTGGCCCTAGGGGAAGAGGAGGAAGAGCGTTGTCTCGAATTTCCTCTAGTCGTGGTAGGAGGATCCCTGTGATCTTCCATTCAAACCCACTTTATTCAGAAAGGGAGGCATCGCCCTATTCAAGGCGAAGGGTGATAATACCCTCTTCAGAATCCTCTTCTAGTGAGAGTGAGGAGAGCGCTGATTTATACCTCTCTGATGATGTGAGTTTTTATCGCAGCGTGAAGGTGTTTAAACTAGCTATAAAGGAGATGACTGGAAAAAGTGCCTCTGGCAGTGGAGGACCATCTGAGCAGTATATCTTGAAGACAGCTTCCGGGCTGTGCAATGTAGTTGCACACCGGATTGATTGGGTTAAGCTCCAAAAGGAGCGTCCTTATTGCTGGGTTGCGGGTGAATTTCTCTCAACACCGTCTATCTATGCTCAAGAGAACGGAGCAAGGTTGGAGCCCCGCTTCACAGTTTTCAAAAAGAAGAAATTCAAGAAGCGTTTTATGGTGTTGGCTCCTCTTCTCTCAGAACGGGTTTGTCATACACCGAATGAGAGGTCAATATTCATGTATGACTTCGTATTTTTGAATTTAGGTGTACGCCTTCCCTTCACAAAATTTCAGATGGGGGTGTTGAGATTTTTGGACTGCGCCCCCTCTCAGCTTCACCCTAATCGATGAGGGTTAATCCGTTCTCTTGAAGTGCTTGGGGATCACTTCAATTTCACACCCACGGTGGCCATGCTTTTTTATTTTACGCAAGTGGTCCATCGTGTGGATAAGGAGAAGGGAGGAGTAAGTTTGATAACCCTCCGGACTAACTCCAAAGTCATCAACTTCGAGTCATACACTGACTCCGCCAAAGTGGATGGGCGTTCATTCAAATCTTATTTCACCAGGATTCGTGTAAAGCCCAATGACCCAGTTTTTTGGCTGAATAAAGACGGGATTCAAGAATTTCCCATGGCCTGGACTCATGAACACTTTTTGTTGACGTCCCAGGCTTATTACACCGACGAGGATGAGTTAACCCCAACATCGGTCTCCGTTCTTTCTGCTCTTCAATCTTACACCGCCTCGCATAAGTTCTTCTCTTGCAGGCGTCTGCTAGGGTCGGAAACTACTCGTGAAGAATATTTGCGTAATTTTCTATGATTTTTTATTTTCCTTCTTTTTATGTCTTGATATCTTCTGTTACTGATGATCTTTCTATCTGATTATGCAGTTGAAATTGAAGCTGAGTCACCAGAGATGGATAAGTTGAAGGGCCTCAAAGCTGGAGGGAAATCCGTCGCGGCTAAAAATAATATTCAGCCAAAGCGGAATTCTAAGAAGGCTACCGTCGAGACCATCATACTCACTTCGTCCGTTGGTGACGATATTCCTTTATTGGAGGGCGGATCTGACATACGGACCTCTAATGTTGAGGGAAAAAAGGCCGTAAAGAAGAGGACGAAAGCAGAACATGATTCTTCTAAGACAACGGAGTCTCAGCCCTCCCCCAAAAAACCAAAGACTTCTGAAGGGGCAGCTGATCCTGGGGCCTCTAAAGGAAAGGGGAAAGAAGAGACAATAATGGCTGCCCCGAGCAATGTGATTACCTTTGGCGCCAGGCCAATAAGTTCTTACTTTGTGCCCAAAGTTTCTTGTCCCCCTCCACGCAACTCTAATCTTGCCCCATACCTAGTGTATGAGGGTCCAATGCCTCAATGTATCCCCGATTCTCTGTATAAGCTGAAGACTTTAGAGCCTGGAGAAGTAACTCGAGCTTGTGATGCTGGACAATGGCAACTGGCTGAACTGTCCGGTCTTCTAAGATCAGTTTGCAGGCTGTCAGAAGATAATGAAAAACTTGGCCAGTTAACGGGCAAGGTTAACGATCTGAACGTTGCCGCAGCTAAGGATAGAGCAAAAATTCTTCGCTTGGAAAGTCGGTTGGAGGCTTCCAAGGAAGAAGGGTATCAGAAAGATGAAGAAATCTCCAGGCTGAAATATCTTGTTAAAGAGTTAGAGGCTCAAGCACTTGATCAGAAGAAACTCAATTCCGACCTCCACGCCAGCCTCTGAACGGAGAAGGAGCATTCGGCCAAGTTGGGAGAGGAACTGAAAGAAGCCAAGGTCGTTTACTCCTAAGGAGTTGAAGACTGGGCTCATAAGGAGAAGGAGTTGTTACTAAAGTTGGCGAGTTCGAATGACGAGGTCAAAGTTCTGAAAGCGGATTTGACTGCTGTGAATACCCGAGCAGAAGAGGCTGTAGATATCTGTGTCCAGGCACTCGAGGAATCTTTTGGGCTGGCTATTCGTCAAATTCAATACCGGAATCCCAAAGTGGAACTTAATTTGAATGGTATTGATCCGTTCTATGAGTTTCATGGAGGGAAACTCGTAGCTTTGGTTGATGATCGTCAGGAGGAACCGCCAAACACCATGTATAAGCTAGCTCCTCTCCCCAAAGGCCAGTCAATGGGACCTTCTCTTCTGACCCCTATCACCAATCAGCCTAGAAATGAAGAAACGAGTGCTGATATAGGCAAAGCTACTGGTGATGGGGAAGGCGAGGCCGGAGATAAAGGCAAAGGAAAGGGCGGAGAGACAAGCCAACAAAAATAGTGCCTTCCTTGTCTTATAGTTTTTATTGATTCAAATCTGCTGTGTTCCGAGATCAGCTCCGGATTACTGAATCAATTCTCTCATGTAATTCATGATTTGATCAATGAAAATATAACTTGCTTTATATGTTTGTCTGTTGAGAGTAATTTCAATAGAATCATTGTATATGTAATGATCCAATCCGGATGTAGACGCGTAAATACTACATCGGATAGCAGCAAACAAGTTTATTTCTCATGTATAGGTACTTAAATAACTAAAGGCTCGGTTTGATAGAAAAGATAGAATATCTTTTGTTGTATTGATATTGTAGTGTGACGAAATCGTTTATTTAAATCACACGAGCCCGATAAAAGGTGTACCTTAATCTTCGATGATTAGGCTTTCAATTATAAGTACCATAATGAGGTTTGCTGTTGTGGTGAGACACGTTGTCATCATGAGAACGGCTTGCAGTGTTAGCCTTGAGGGGAAGTAATCGTGAGGACGTTTTACTAAGTGTCCATCCTTTGGAATACTCGTTAGTCATTGGATACTGTCCCCAAGCATTATTGGGTGATCAGTTCTGAGTGAGCAACTGACTCTGAATGAGTGACTCCGAGTGAGGCTGGTTCTGGCCATGTCATCTGGGAAATTCCATTACCCCTCAAGTTGCTCAGTAAAAGCCTATACTTTTTAACTGAGTCTTATTTTTCATCAAGGACGATTTCGAGTGATATTTCCGAGTGGAATTTATTTCGATTGAGAATTCCGAGTGGGAGCTCTTCTGAGTGAAAGCTCTGAGTGGAAGCTTTCAAAGTAAATCTTTCTGAGTAAAGAGTTCTGATTGAACTTTCCTGAGTGGAAGGCTCTGAGCGATTCTTCAGCCGCACTCGGTTTGATTGTGCTTACTACACTCGGAGTTCAGTTTTAGCCTTACAATCCGAGTTTTCATTCGGGCTCGAGTTTTCTGAGTGCAAATTCTCCCGAGTGGAGTATTTCTGAGTGCAACAATACTAATTGGGATTGCACCGAGTGAGACATTTTCGACTCTTCATGGTATAGCATCGAGCGAAAAATTTCTGAGTGGGCTATTTTAGTGGAAATGCCTTTGGTCAGAGAAAGGTTCTGAGTTTGCATACATACGTTTCGGATGGAGATATTCCGAGTGAATAATTGCTGATTGAAACTCCGAAGTGAAATATTTTCGACTTAAAGAATTCATGAGTCGGGCACTGAATTTGAAGTGTTTCCGAGTAAGGAATTCTAAGGAAAAGTATTTCCGAGTAAAGTTAATGAGAGTGATGATTGATTCTTCGTGAGTCAGATTTCAATGAAATATTACCGACTGAAGAATTTTAATAGTATAGTATCGAACTTGAAGCATTTCCGAGTAAGGAATTCCAAGGGAAAGTATTTCCGAGTGGGGAATTCCTAAAGGAAGTACTTTTCAGCGATTTTGAATAATCCCAAGTATGGCACTTTAGCGTGGGATTTCACTGAGGGAAGCATTTTCGAATATCATAGCTCCGAGTGGAGCATTTCTGAGTAGGAAAAAGACCGAGTGAAATATTTCCAATTCCCGTGTGACATGGCACCGAACGGAATATCTCTGATTCCTTCATGGCACGGTAAAGAATGGAGAATTTCTGAACGAAATGTTTCGGGTGAATACGCCTCAGATAGAGGCATGCCCGAGTGAATTATTCCTGAATCGGAAATAATGAGTCGGGCTTCGATAAAATATGACCCGAGCCTTTGAAGTTAAAATGTTCCCGAATAAGGAATTTCAACAGAAAGTATTACCGATTGAAGAATTTCCAGGAGAAGTGCTTTTGGGGAATTTAGAGTTCGGTGTCACTTACTTGTTGTATTTGGAGTTCGGTTCGATCCTACAGTCCAAGCCTTTCACTGGGGTTCGATTTTGATCCTGCAACCCACGTCTTTCTTGGCGTTCGGTTTAATCCAACTAACCGTTCTTCACCGACGTTCGGCCAAACCTACTAGTTGTACTCGGAGTTTGGTTCAATCCTACAATCCGAGTCTTCAACACGGGGTTCAGATCAGGGCTAATCCTGAACCTACTGCGCCCGTTACTCGGGGTTCAGCGTGCTCTTGAAGGAGAACCAGCTTACTACGCCCAAGCCTTCTCCGGTGTTCGGTCATACCTACTAACCGTACTTGGAGTTCGGTTTGGTCCTACAATCCAAGCCTTCAACGGTGTTCAGCCAAACTTACTAACCGTACCCAGAGTTCGGTTTAATCCTATAATCTGGGCCTTCGAATGGGGTTCGGTATAGCCTTATATAAAGGTCTGATCCTACTACGCCCAGGTCTTCCTTTATTTGCACACATTCAAGGAGTTACATCGTCAACTACAGAATGGGTAGTTGAGATCATCCATCCTGAATATGTTTGTGATGAGGAGTTACATCGTTAACTACAGAATGGGTAGACTGAAAATCACAGCATAAGAAAAACTCAAAAGAGTTAAGTTGATGTATGAGATTCTTATTGAGAAAAAATAAGAATTACAATAAAAGCGTAGCTGGGATTATGATATAATGATTTCTCCGTTGAACAATCTCAAGTGAGGAGAAAAGAGTGCATGTTGCTCCAGTAGCTAGCTATAATAAATGCGCAAGTTCTGGGTATTCCACTTGTTTCGGATTGGAGTGCCATCAAGGTTTTCAAGGCGGTAAGAGCCTTTGCCAGCAATCTCGGATACCCTGTATGGGCCTTCCCAGTTTGGGGCTAGTTTGCCTTGATGAGCGAATTTGTTTCCCACACTTGCTTTCCTCAAAACTAAATCTCCGATGTTGAAAGTCCTCGATTGGACTCGTTTGTTGTATCGAAGAGCGACTTTGGCTTTGATGACTTGATCTCTAATGAATGCTTCTTCTCTGAGTTCTTGTACGACATCCATTTCTGATGCCAAGTTAATGATATTGCTTTCTTCAGAGAAGTACTTGACCCTGGTAGAAGCAATTTGTAGTTCCACAGGTATCATTGCCTCCACCCCATAGGTCAGGCGATATGGGGATTCATTGGTGGAAGAATGAGGCGTTGTGCAATATGCCCAAAGGACGTGACAGAACTGGTCTGTCCATCCGCCCTTGGCTTCACCAAGACATTTCTTCAATCCTTTTAGCACCTCCCTGTTGGCCACCTCAGCCTGGCCGTTAGTTTGGGGATGTTCGACGGAGGAAAATATCTGGGTTATTCCTAACCCTTCAAGTAAATCTGTAAATTTCCTGTCCGTGAATTGGGTGCCATTGTCTGTGACAACCCGTGCTGGGACTCCGAATCGTGTTATAATATTTTCATACATAAAACGACGAGTTCGGACTGAAGTAATATGCACCACCGGCTCTGCTTCAATCCACTTAGTGAAATAATCGACCCCTACAATGAGATATTTGATGCCCCCAGGAGTAGTTGGGAAAGGGCCCAAAATATCCAATCCCCATTGGTAGAACGGCCACGGAACAGCGGATGTGAAGAGTTCTTCTACCGGTGTGTGGTGAAGATTAGAAAATTTTTGGCAGGCATCGCATTTGTTGACAAAGTCAATGGAGTCCTGCTTCATTGTGGGCCACCAATATCCCGCTCTGAGGATTTTTCTCATCAGACTTCTTCCTCCGGCGTGGTGTCCACATTGTCCTTCGTGCACTTCCTCCATTACTTCATGTACTTCATTCTCTCTCAGACAGATTAAGTAAGGTACTGAGAGTGCCCTTCTGTAGAGGTTACCATCTATCATAGTGAAGTATGGCAGTTCTCTCTTTATTCTTTTCTTTTCCTTCTCATCAGTAGGCAACTACCCATCGGCCAAATAACGGATGTAGGGGGCCATCCATGTGTCACCATAAAGGGAATTGGTCATTATGGCATTTAGAGAAGGGAAAAGAGGAATGCTGGGCGACGTCAGTGTACTCTGGACCAACGTTGTGGTGCTGCCTGGCTTTTTGGTGCTTGCCAATCTGGAGAGTATATCCGCTCTTGTATTTTCTTCGCGTGGAACATGTTTGAATTCCATTTTTGAGAATTTCTCTCTCAACTCTTTGACACAGTTTAAGTACAATTGGAGTTGAGGCTCACGAGCTTGATAATCTCCCAGGATCTGTGAAATCACGAGTTGTGAATCACTGCATAGCGTCGCCTCAGAGGCTCCGATGTCAATCGCAGCTCGTAGTCCAGCCAAGCAAGCTTCATATTGAGCTTGGTTGTTGGAAGTTTTTAAATTAAAATGAAGGGAGATCTCCAAGTGTACTCCATCGTCACTTGCGAGAACTACACCTGCTCCAGAGCCCTTTTGATTCGATGAACCATCGACATAGATGGTCCAATGGACACAAGGTGTATCTGGATCTATCCCTGTCATTTCCATAATGAAATCGGCCAGGACCTGAGCTTTAATAGCGCCTCGAGGTTCATAGGATATATCAAACTCTGAGAGTTCAATGGACCATTTGATCATCTTACCAGCGAGTTCAGGCTTGATTAACACAGAACGGAGTGGCAGATCCGTTCTTACCAAGATTGGGTGTGCGTGAAAATACGGACGTAGCCGTCGAGAGGCCCAAACAACAACGAGGGCGGCCTTTTCAATTTTTTGATACCGGATCTCAGCACCTTGTAATGTTTTGCTGGTGAAGTAGACCGGCCTCTGTCCATCAGGAGTTTCCTTTACTAAGGCTACACCCAAAGCTTCATCTGAAATAGCCAAGTATAGGATAAGCGTGTCCTCGGGGTCAGGCTTCGTAAGAATAAGAGGTTTGGACAACACCTCCTTAAGCTCTTGGAATGCTTGTTCTTGTTCCTATCCCCACTCGAATTTCTTGGACTTTTTCAGCACTTTATACAGAGGAAGTATCCTGTGAGCCATCTTTGGCATGAACCATGCCAAGGCTGCTACTTTGCCATTCAGGGATTGGACTTCTCTCAGATTCTTTGGACTCTGCATGTTGAGAATCGTTTGGAATTTCCCTGGATTGGCTTTGATACCGCGTTGAGTTAACATGAAACCTAAAAACTTCCCAGCCGGGACAGCGAAAGTGTATTTTAATGGGTTTAGCCTCATGTTAAATTCTCTTAAGCGGATAAACACTTGGCGTAGGTCTTCAATATGATCACCCCCAACCGATGTCTTGGCTATGATGTCGTCAATGTACACCTCAACAAGTTTGGTGTGCATGCCCTCAAACACCTTATTGATCATGCGCTGGTATGTGGCCCCAGCATTTTTCAGGCCGAAGGGCATAACGGTGTAGCAAAAGACACCACGATCATTGACGAAAGCTGTTTTCTCCTGATCCTCCTCGCACATCAGAATTTGGTTGTAACCTGAGTACGCATCCATGAAGCTCAGGTATTGGTAACCAGAGAAATCATCCACCATCCAATCTATGTTAGGAAGAGGATAAGGATCCTTTGGACAGCAACGGTTGAGGTCCACATAATCAATGCACATTCTCCATTTGCCGTTGGCTTTCCGGACCATTACTATATTTGATAGCCAAGAGGAATAACGGATTTCCTTGATAAATCCGGCCTTCAGCAATTCCTCGGTTTGTTGGCAAGCTGCTTTCTGTTTCTCTGGTCCCAATCTTCTCTTCTTTTGGGCAACCGGTCTCTCTCTGGGTAGACGGACAATTTATGACAACAGAAAGTAGGATCTATGCCAGGCATATCGGCTGCAGTCCATACAAAGAGGTCTTTGAACTCCTGTAGGAGCATCAACAGTCGCTGTTCCATTTTTGTGCCTAGCTTGTCATTAATATGGGTGACCTTTTCTGGAGAATCTCCCAATATGATGTCCCTGGAACTTCCATCTAGTGTGGGCTTTGATGGGTTGGACGAATCAATGTGTAAATCCGCCATAGGGTCCAGGTTGACAAGGCTTACAGAACCAGCAGCTGTCCCACACTCATTGAGTTTCTTCTTTTTATTGGAGGCTTCCAACTTTGTCATATTTAGGCTCAGGTTGTAACAGTACCTGGCCATCTCTTGGTCACCTCGGATGGATGAAACAGCATTGTCCCTATCGATAAACTTGATAAGGAGATATGGAGTTGACACGACTGCCTCCATAGCATTCAGGGTGAGGCGTCCTATGATGCCGTTGAATGGTGACTCGACATCAATTACCAGCACTCGGGATTTAACCATTTTGGCTCCTGGCTCACCTTCAAAGGAGATAAGGGTGTCAAGGTATCCCTTTGTTGGTTGCTTTGCACCATTGAAAGCTGTTAGTTCTTGTATGTAAGGTTGTAAGTCTGAGTCATTAAAACCCATTCTTTTAAAGCAATTATAAAAAATAACATCACAGGAACTTCCTTGGTCAACAAGGATTCTTCGGACGTCCTTGTTGGCTATGACTGCAATGATGACTACAGCATCATCTCCACCAGGAATGGTAGGACCAAAATCCTCATCAGAAAATGAAATTATTGGAGCTTCAACCCCTCCTCTGTAAGGACGATTGTCATTAACGTTTCCTTGTACAGACAGAATCATTCTATGATGATTCTTTCAAGCTGTAATTGAAGCTCCTCCCCCAGCGAACCCTCCAGCGATCATATCAATGACTTCACGCTGGCCTTGACGCTGTTGCTGAGGCAGGTCATCTCTGTGTGCTATATCATCAGTCATTGCACCTTTCTGTTTCTCCGCAGCAGAGAATTTTCTAACCGGATTACGGTTATTATCATCCCCATCGTCTGGATCTCTTTCTCTTTTCTCATTCCGATCTGCCCTGTCAAAGGATTTTTCTTTGAACAGGTACTGCTTTAATTTGCCCTCTCTAATTAACGTTTCGACTACGTTCTTTAGAGCTTGGCATTCATCAGTGGAATGACCTGTTTGTTCATGAAAGTTATAGTACTTACGGGGATTCCCTGGTCTCTTCATAGGGGCTGGCCTCCTGATGCCATATATGCTGAAGGCTGGCCATCCTACTTCTCTCAAAATTTGAGATGGCCTGGCTGACAGAGGTGCATAATGGCTAAAGGAATTAACATGCCTTTCTTGAGGTTGAGGAGAGGAGTTATTAACCTTGGGGTTGTTGAATGGCCTCTCCATGCGTTCTGACCTCATTTTCTCCTTATCTCTCCGCTGCTGTGAAGGTGGTGTTGGTGGCTTTTTCTTCGCAGCCATAGCCTCTAGGTGCATCTCTATACCCACATACTTTGAGGCTTTTTTCCTGAACTCCTCAAACGTTGTTGGCGGGCTTTTTGCTAGTGAGAGAGCAAAGGCTGATCCTGGCTGTAGTGCCTCGATAATGATATGCAGCTTAATGGATTCTGTGAGGTTAGGAACCAGGGATGCTTCCTTGTAGAATCTCTTCAGGAAATCTTTTAAGGTTTCGTTTTCACCCTGCTTAATTTGGGCCAAAGTATGAGATGTCCTGGGAACATCTCTAGAGATGACAAAGTGAGTTTCAAAAATAGCTGCCATTTCAGCCTAGGAATCTATGGATCCAGAAGGTAAACCTTTGAACCAGCCGAGGGCCTCTTCTGACAATGTTCGCGGGAACATCCGACACATTATGTCTTCATCAGCCCCCAAGTACATGGCTTTAAATACGTAAGCATCAAGATGCTTAGTAGGATCCGTTTCACCATTATACTTTCCAATGGAAAGAGGCTGAGTGGTTTGTAGATGTTTGGGGATATGGACACTCATAAGTCTCCTTGAAAAAGGAACTTTGAGTTTGTAAGTTACAGGGGGTGCTGTAATTAGCTCCCTCCTTGCTCGAGCGGCTCCATCATCAGAATCATGGGTCTGTTCTCTCCCCTCAAACATAGGGATGTTTGAGTATTGGAGAGTTGTGGATTTTTCTCCATCGGTTGTATGGGGAGTGTCTCTTGTGTGAGATGACTCCTTGTCCTCACTCTGCCTTCTCTTTCTTCGCAATTCTGCGAGTTCTCTCTGGAGTTGACTGATCAACTCATCACGAGGATCGGGGCTAGACACTGTTACTACCTTCTTTGAGCTGCCCCCATGAGAATCGAAGTTAAGCTTCCTGAAGACGTTGGGGTTGGTCCTGCCTTCAGGTTGATTTTCCACGAAATCATGTGCTTCGCCTTCCATTGATAATTACTTCTTCTTTCACAGGATATGGGAATAACTTTATCGTGTCCCACTGGGTGTGCCAATGATCTGTCCTGAACCGGGGTCAAGAGATCTGGTGTCAGGTCAGTCATAAATAGTTAGATGATTACGTCTTTGAAGACCGGTTATATGAGTATCCGGTTTACGTATCCGATGTCTCTGTATGATGAGAGCAGATTAGGCGTCCTGGAGGTCCTTCACACCATCCTTATGCGTTGATGTGGGTGAAAGGTAGTGTCACCTGCAAAGATTCTCCGAGGCTCAAGTCAGTGGTGATATTCCAAGTGAGGAATGTTTTCAGAGAGTAATTATAAGTTGATAGAGTCAAAAGATCTCTCCCTTCATTGATGAAGAGAGTTTATATACCTGATTGGCTTGATATTCGAGGATCCGTTAGTGGGGAACCACTAACCTCCAATAACACTTTAAATTATTATTTTATTGCGCACTTACCAGTATGATTGGGTTAAGTGGCCATTTTATATTGAGCGTAGGGAGTATAGGCTAGAATTAAGGGACAAATTGACCATTCCCGTGAGCAGATTTTGGCTCGTAGTGCAGGGAATTATTGATCGGTCCCTGTAGCAATGCCTTTTGTCTTCTGCATAGTGACGTGTATGTTATCTGGTGTCATAGTGTTATCCTGGACAACCGGTATAGGGAGAGCGCCTGATACGGAATTAGAGTCCGGATGTATACCGATGACATTGGTTGCACGTTGGCGAATTGACAAAGACGTTGAAATATGTCTTGTAGATCGGATACCGGTGTAGATCGAATACCGGTATCAAGAAGGGTTCACCAAATTCCCCCTCAGTTGGTCTCATGAGCACTTTCTACTGCTGAGCCGTGCTTACTATACTGAGGAGAGTGAACTTTCCTCTCATTCCGTCGAAGTGTTGAGTGCCATGCAATCGGCCTCAAAAACACTTAAGGGGTTCTCTTGTCGGCTTCTCTTGGGAAGTGCTGATGTCCGGGACACCTATCTCCATAATGGCCGCTCTTGAACAATGATTACGTTACATATTTATTTCGCTCTTATTGTTTTTCCTCCCATGTGTTAACTCAATTTTCCTTATTTTGCAGAACAAATTGAAAAAGTTTCTCCCGAGATGTTGTCCCTGAAATCTATGCTGGCAGATGGTGATTCTTCCTCTGAGGAGAACGACATTCAGGCCAAGAGGAATTCTACAAAAGCAATGGCTCCAACAATTCCTCTTACCTCCATTGTGGGAGACGAGGTCCCTCTCCTTGATGAGGAAGAAACTGAAGGACAAACAGAGGCTGCGGGGCGAGGCAATGAGGAGGCCGCCCTAGAGAAGAAAAAGAAAAAGAGGCATCTAGTCAAGGCAACAGATGTGGAGAAGCCTTCTTCTGGTGACCCTGCAAAGAAACGCCAGAAGACTCTCGAGGAGTCTGGGCTGAAAAAAGATAAAGGGAAGAAGCCCGTCCATGACTCCTCTGCCCCTCCTTCACAAGCCACGTCTGGACCGGACTTTGAGAGCGGTCCTCCTTCAGTGTTTGATCCTCCAAGCGAATCCTTTCTCTCTCCTTATCTCTGGTTCCAGGGGTCTACGCCCCCCACTCTTCCAAAAGTGAGGTACTATCTTTGCCCCTCTCTTGATGCTGCTGAAGTTCGAGGCACGTGTAAGCCCCGTCGCTGGCAACTGGAGGAGCTATCCGGCCTCTTGGAATCCTTAAGCGACAAGGCAGACTACATGGAACAAGTTAAAAACTTGAGGCCGACATCGCTATAAAGGAGGCCTGGGCGGCCAAGCAAGCTGAGACTCATAGAGGGGTGGAAGCAGAATTAAATAAGGCCAAGGAGATGTTGCAGAAGAAGACAGAAGAAATAAGCCAGCTCCACTTCACCAATAAATCTCTGGAGCGGCAGGTTATTGAACTTCAGCAGCAAAATAAATCCATCCCCCTCCTTGAAGAAGAGCTGCAATTAGAGAAGAAAAAGTCGGCCAAGCTAGCTGACGATCTTGTGGCGATAGAGGCCGGCCACAATAAAAGCCTAGAAGAGTGGGAGGCCCTTCGGAAGGAAATGCAGACTCAGATCGAAGAGCTGAGGAAGGGGAGGACGAGCACTGGGCCGTCGGAGGAGGATTTTGCCAAGCTCCAAAAGAAATTATCTGCTTCTAAGGCCAAGGCTGCCAAAGCCTTGGAGATATGCAAGAAGGTGGCTTTCGAATCCTTCGGCCTGGCACTTCGTCAAGTCTTTTATCGCAACCCCGACGTGAAGCTTAATCTGTACGGACTGGATCCGTTCTATGAATTCCACGGAGGTAAACTTGTCGACGTAAAGAGTGACGACTCGCATCAGGATCCTCCCGATGCTCTTTATGAGCTGCCTCCACTTCCGGAGGGTCAAAGCATGGAACCAGTACTGACCACTTCTGGCCCCGAAGATGAGACACAAGGGGGTGCTCAAGCTGGCCCAGAGACCGGAGCGGATAAGGCTCAAACTGAGGGAGCTGAAGAGGGGAGAACGGAAGTGCCCACATCGGAGAACCAACCACCTGCTCTTTGATTTTGTGCTTTTATTTATAGCTGTGTACTGGGATCAGCTCCAGCTTTGATGCCTTGAGACATATAAAATTTTTCTTCACATAAATAAAGTTTGCTTTCGTTTTTCTTCCATCGTTTGTGACAAGTATATGGTATTGGTTGCCAGATAACTTAGTCGTATACACAATACTTTACCTTTTTAATACTTTAGAAATCCGCTGTGTTCAACCGTATTGTCATTTAAAGTGTATTTCCCACCCCGGAGTAAAATAATAGAAATCGTAACAGATATGCAACACTTATTGTTAAAGTATGCCCTGTCCCCAAGTATAAGTATTTTGGGAAGGGAATATCTGTTGTAAAATCTTACCTTTAACTTCTTGGAAATTAGAAAGCTTTATTCGATCTCGAAGACGTGGAATAGCAATATTCGCATTCGACCGTCCTACGATGAGTGCTTCAAAGATGAGGACGGCAATTATACTTGGAGTTCGGTTTGATTCTACCATCCAAATTTTCATGTGGGGTTCGGTATGACCTTGAAAAAGGTTAAGTCCTACACCTGTCTCTTGAGGTTCAGTTTAATCCTACAACTCAAGCCTTCAGACAGTGTTCAGCTAAACTTACTAACCGTACCCAGAGTTCGGTTTAATTCCTACAATCTGGGCCTTCAAATGGGATTCGGTTTAATCCTACAACCCATTTCCCCTCGAGGAGTTACATCGTCAATACACAGAATAGGTGATTGAGATCATCTGTCCTGAGGGTCTTCGTTTCATCCCTCAAGGAGTTACATCGTCAACTACAGAATAGGTAGTTGAGATCATCCGTCCTAAGGGTCTTCGTTCATCCCTCAAGGAGTTACATCGTCAACTACAGAATAGGTAGTTGAGATCATCCGTCCTGAGGGTTTTTGTTCATCCCTCAAGGAGTTACATCGTCAACTACGTGCCAATGAACTGGTCTGGACCAGGGTCTAAGATCCGGTGTGGGACCAGCCACAAGAGTGCAGGTGAATTAGGGTTTGTACATCGGTACAGTGGGTATCCGGTATTGTAATCTGGTCTCTCAGTGGGAGAAACCGGTCTTGTTGTCCTGGAGATCCTTCACACCAACGTTTCACATTGAAAGAGGGCGAAAGGTGGTGCCACCTTGCATGTGTGTTGGAATATGCTATTTATAGTTGAACGTAGGAAATGAATCGTTGGATGCAAGTAGGCCCCCTGGTTCTGATAGCGTGTAGAGTGTGTCAATCAAGGTGACTCAGTACTCAGAGTGTGTCAGGTGGGTAGGTCAATTATCAGAGTACGATCCTGTGATAGGGATGGAGGATAATCACCTTTCCGCATATTTTGCTGACAATTGTACTTACTCTATGAGATAATTGACATAGACACATTCCGCTATGCAGGGTATCTTCGCTGATAAGTTATAAGGAATTCTTATCTCATAGTGATCCTGAGGCAAGCGGTTATGCACATCGTGGAAACGAGAACGGATTAGGTATCCGTCGTAGAGAGGATGGAAGAATCATTTAATGAAGTGAGGACGGATACATTGACAACGGATGTCCGTTGTGACACTGTCTTCCTGTGATCCCGGATGCTCCTTTAAGAGGTCACTCTGACCTCATAACTTTAGGGACCGGTATCCAGACTGGATCAGATAGTTACTTGGCTGAAGGGAACGAAGAACCTTTCTTTCTTGATGCTTCTGTTTTTTCCAGTCACGCACACGTGTTCAATAATAAATAATGAATAACCCAGGCACATACACACATTCAAAATTTTGTATTACTATTGCGAGGCAACAAAGTGATCAATAACCCTTTCCAGGCACACACACGGTTGAGCAATTAAAGCTAAATGGCTCCCTGCACATGCTACCATGGAATTGATAAAACAACCCTCAACATTATTAAACACACATAAATGATCAACCGGGTACAAACTTGTTATTCTTGTGCGCTAAATTGATAGGTAGCAACCTTCAGATTTCATCCATGGTCACGCAAAGATTTGTTGCGGTGTGTCAGTATATGGTTGACCAAAAGTTGAAGGACATTAGAATTGTCCATAGTCAAGCTCTTGATTAGATAGTGAAACATGCTTTTCCGGTACAGATGTTTAGATTACATGGAATTCTCCACTCCGCCAATTACATTTAATACTTAGTTAATGTAATAAGAATATGTCATAGTAGACCTTAGTTTTTGTTTTTAATTTCCTACTAATAAAAAAAACTATTATTTATTTATTTATTTATTTTACTATTATTATCTTATTATAATATTATTTATTATTTATTATTATTTATTTTTATATTGTATTATTAAAATTATTTTATTCTTATATTACTATTATCATTATTTTATTGTTAATATATTATTATTTTATTATTAAAATGTGAAAGTGAGATCTAACCCCACCTTCATAAATTTTGAAATTGAGTTGCGTCTAAACACAGAAAGAGGATAAAAGGGGAGATTAAAGTTTAAAGGGTTAATTATATTTTGGGTCCCTTTTTATTAGTTTTTGGTTTCGGTCTCTTAATTATTTTTTCATTGGTTTCAACCTTTATGTTATTGAATATGTTTAAATTAGTCCCTAATATGTTAAAGTTGGTATTTAAATTGTAACATCGTTAACACAACTACCAAGTACATGTTTGGTTTGATGTCTCCATTTCAAAACATCCACATCCGTTGGTTGATTGAGTGACAAGAAGTTTGAAAAATGACGATCTATTATCAATGTGTTTGGGTGATAAATAGAACTCGTGTAGAAGATTTATAATATTGGTGAAATGAAGTTACCTTGAAGCAAATGGAGAGGTCCTTCCACTCAACGATGTTGGGGTGAATGAGAAGCTTTGGGTGAGAATTATGTATTTCTCCCCTTATTTTTTCTTTGTCAGTTAGTGTAAGAGTCAAAAGTTGAGCAATTTAAAATTTATTTGTCTATTGCGTATTTCTCCCCTTGTTTTTTTCTATTGGGAAATGATTTATTAATATATTCAAACACAAATCATATTTTTTGTAAACCAAATTTATTCAACTATATTTTTAAAATTTCAGTTTCCCCAACTAAGTTAACTTAATTGTTAATCAAACGGACACTAACTCAACAAACAAAAGTGATACGTCATTTGTTTCCTAATTAGTCTCTCAAACTTATTCTACTCCAAAATTTCTCAAAATGGACATTAATTTTTTATCCTTCAATGCTTTTAAAGACAAATTTCAACATATTAAATAACATAAGGATTGAAACCAATAAAACAATAAATAGGGGATCAAAATAGAAATTGATAAAAATATAGGAATCAAAAACATATTGAACCCAAATTTAAATTAAGAATTTTAAGTAAAAAGTAATTTTGTAATATCCAGTAAAAAAGTTAAAAGTGGGAATGAGTAACAAATTAAAGAGGGTTAAACGACAACACCCAATAATATATCACCTGGTTAACCCGTCTTGACGGATCCAAACGAAAGGCCCACGACAAGAAGAAGAATTAAAAACACAGCGTCATCCTTCTCCTTCCTTCGTTTCCCCCAATGCATCTCTGAAACCGTTTTTTTTCACAAACCCCTTACTCCCTATCAACTATCTCTAACTCACTATAAGTACTTCTCACCCTTTTCATTCATTTAATCACTCTTCATTCTCCTTTCTCTCTTCTTCGCTACCCACCAGATCAAGCTTTTCTATTTTAAGTTTCGTCATTATTAGGGTTGCCAATTTGTTTTTTTTTTCAGCAGCGTCGGAATTGACATGGGTGATACCAGTACCCCATCTGAGTCTCTAAAGGAAAAACCGGATCTTGTTGATGGAGATTCAGTGGTTTCCAAAGGGGATATTAATATTAATAATATTAATAATCACGATGGTGATAACAACAATAATACATCATTGGAAACCATTATGCAAAGTTTCCAAGATTCAATGTCTTTTGGCAAGAGACATAAATTCTGGGAAACTCAACCTGTTGGGCAATTTAAGGATGTTGGGGACACAAGTTTGCCTGAAGGTCCCATTGAGCCCCCAACACCTTTGTCTGAGGTCAAGCAGGAACCTTATAACCTTCCTAGTGCTTATGAGTGGACCACATGTGACATGGACTCTGAGGAAACATGTGATGAGGTTTATGTTCTGCTTAAGAATAACTATGTTGAGGATGATGAGAACATGTTTAGGTTCAACTATTCCAAGGAATTTCTGAGCTGGGCATTGCGCGTTCCCGGTTATTACCGGAGTTGGCACATTGGCGTTCGCGCCAAGGCCTCCAAGAAGTTGGTTGCCTTCATTAGTGGTGTCCCTGCTAGAATTAGGGTAAGGGATGAGGTTGTGAAGATGGCAGAGATCAACTTCTTGTGTGTGCATAAGAAGCTTAGGTCCAAGAGGCTCGCGCCTGTGATGATCAAGGAAGTCACCAGGAGGGTTCATTTGGAGAATATTTGGCAGGCGGCTTATACGGCCGGAGTTGTGCTTCCTACGCCGATAACGACTAGCCAGTATTGGCATAGATCGTTGAATCCGAAGAAGCTTATTGATGTTGGGTTCTCCAGGCTTGGTCCTAGAATGACCATGAGCCGCACTATAAAACTTTACAAGTTGCCTGAGTCAACTGTTACTTTGGGGTTCAGGAAAATGGAGCTTAGGGATGTCCCTGCTGTTACTCGGCTGCTTAGGAACTACTTGAGCAAGTTTGCTGTTGCGCCTGATTTCGATGAAAATGATGTTGAGCATTGGCTCCTTCCCATTGAGAATGTGGTGGACAGTTTCTTGGTGGAGAGTCCAGAGAATCATAAGATCACAGATTTTTGCAGCTTCTATACTCTGCCTTCTTCCATCCTTGGGAATCAAACTTACTCAACTTTGAGAGCTGCTTATTCTTTTTATAATGTTTCCACCAAAACTCCACTGCCTCAGTTGATGAATGATGCACTTATTATTGCAAAACAAAAGGATTTTGATGTTTTCAATGCCTTGGATGTAATGCACAATGTGAATTTCCTCAAAGAGCTCAAGTTTGGACCAGGAGATGGACAGCTTCACTACTACTTGTACAATTATAGGGTTCGTAGTGGCTTGAAACCGTCTGAACTCGGGCTCGTGCTCTTGTAGTTTGAATCTTCAATATTAGTCAGTTTTGTGATTTTGGTATGTATTTGGCAAAACCATACATTTGTTTTGTTTTATTAGTTTGTTTTAACATTGTTTCTTGTTCCTTTAAAATGTCGGAATTAACAATATCAGGCTTGCAGGGTATGTGAGGGCCCATCCTTTTGTGGACCTTTTGCTCATATGCTTACATTGCAAAATTCTTAAGTTGTTATTATCTGCGGCTTTGATTTCCTTTTTGCTTTATTTTCTTCTAGAGTTTCTTTGTGCATGACTGATTGCATAAGTTGTCCACAATTCTTACAAAATATAACTTGTAAAGTTTTTATTGTTGTCTGGCCAATGGCCACATATATTGTGTTGCTCATGAGTGTGTGGCTGGTTTCCTGCATTTGCACGTTCGATGTCTCATTTTATCCAATTTGAGGTCTAATAGGTGTGGATGTCCATGTAGGTAGAATTTTTAAGTGGTTAATTGAATGTTTTCACATGGAATATACACTATCTATATCTGTTTTACAGTAGACTTCATCGTTAGGGAACATGGTTAAAAGTTTTAAGTTAGCTTTCTATTCCCGGGACAAGTTCTTTTTTTTTTTTAATGAAGATAACGGCTATGAAGAATTATCTGATCTTTGCTCATGTGATTGCGAGGGACTGACTTTAGTTTTATGATCTATTTGAACTTTGGAAGGTCCTAAAACAGCTTGTTTTAAAAATGATGCACAATGGATGTGAGGTGCCCCTTGTAATGGTTTATGTAACGCTGTGTTGTTGAGTTAGCATTCATTGAGTTATTATCTCTGGTGCCTTGGATAACTTGTGTCTTCTGCGATGTCACATAACCCTGCATTGGAACCAAAACATTAAACATATATTTGCTTTCACAAAATGATGTGTTTTTTGACATATAATTACTTGGGAGTTTCACCAAGTTTTAAAATATTTGAAGATTTGTACAAAGAAAACGGTGAAAACATAGTTTTATTTCATTGGGATTGACGACTATTTTTGTTAATGAGCCGATTCCGAAAGCCTAGAATGGAATGGTGTACGCCAGACCTAAGACGAGCACCAACCTTTTTATTTCTAAATGTTTGTTTTAAGAATTTCTGAGATGCTGCCAAGTGTATAACTGGCTTTTAGGTGGGGGTGGATGGGGGTTCCAGAAAATATTGGTGCAGTAGAGGAGGTTATAGGAGTTGCGTGTACAGTACCTGAGGAGGAAGCAGTGGTGAGCTAAGTAGGACTGGGCGGAACCGAGCAAACCGGTCCGGTCCATGATGTCTGAAAATGAAAACCGAATGTGGGTCCCGGGTGGTTTCAATTTCGGATTTAAAAAATAAAAATTTCGGTCAAAAATGGTTAAGTCCGGTCGAAAACGGATGGGTAAAATTTAACCCAGCAGTATCCGTTACCAACCGAAATATGCATTCTCTTAAAGGCCCATGAACATTCAAGGCCCATAATAAAGAAACCCTAATCTTTACTTTTATTCAATCATTTTCTCTTTCTTCTTAGACTTCTCTCTTCCTTCTCAGAGTTGACGGCTGTGTTCCCACCAGCTTCTTCAATCTTCTTCAATCCTTCACCTCCCTTTTCTAGACTCTTCCTTCTTCCCACCCATTCCCTTTTAATGACTCTGTTTCTCAGACTCCCTACCCCATCCCTTCTCCTCACCCTCAACCGCCGCATCATCCCCTCCGACCTCCACTTCTCCCGCCGCCTTGACTCTGGCGACATAAGCTCTATGTACCTGACCACTTGCCGTCCATTTTCGTCAGCACCGTCCAAACCACGACCGTTTCCATGATCGTTCTCACATCACCAATCGTTGTGTCCATTGCAATTAACCTTGGTTTGAAGTTCTGCTTTTTTTTCGTTTCTTTCCTTCTGCAACTTTGGCTTGTATTTGTCTGAATATATTTTCAGATCCAAGTTCTGATTTTTCTTCTTTTTTTTGTGTTCATCTCCTGTCTATTCCATATTTGTTTTTGGTTTCAAATCTTTATTTGAAAAAATATTTTAAACATGATAAAATAAAACCGAGTAATCCGACTATATATCCGAAACCAACAGAACCGAGATCCGTTAAATCTGAGCTTGGAAATGGTCGAAAATGGGCCATTTTTATAGAGTCTCAGTTTTGGTTGGATTGAACATTTTTGGCCCGAATCCGACCTAGTCCGATCGTTGCTCGGCCCTAGAGCTAAGGTTGAAAGGAAAGCCTACTAGCAAGTTGGCTCATGAGTATTGCTAGAGCTTCCTTTCGTATTTCTAACATTTGTTTGTGACAACGAGAATCACATAATTGTTGTTGGTTTGTATAGTTGGGCTTTTAGGGACCCCACGTTTCATTTAGGTTTGGTAGGTTAGTTTGAGAGGCATGGAAGAGAAGAATAAAAACACCAAAATGTAGGATGTGAATGGGGCGAGGCGGGTGCGGGTAGTATGTTACTCTTACCCATATCTACGAGTTTTAAGCGGGTAATGAGTATTCACGGGTTGGGTAGCAGGAACCCACGGGTATGTATTAATATTTATTATTTTTATAAAATAATACTAAAGAAGAAAATATGGTATAATGTACTAAACATAATATTATTTTAGTATAATATAATTCAAATTAATATTGTATCATATATTACAATTTCATAAATTAAAAGTATTATTATTGAACAATATTAAATTTTGTTTATCTCATTATAAAATAAAAAACTTAGATATATTTAATAAAAAATAAATATTAATAATTAAATGGGTACCCTCAGGGGTACCCGCGGACGTGGGTTTTTTTTAACCATCCCTACCAAAATGATAAGGAGTTAGGATTGAGAGTTGTTACTATCTTACTAATAAGAGTAATGTAGTTTAAGTGAAATTAATTTATCTTTTTTTAATTATATCATTATATAATTAATATATCTTTCTCCTATCACATCTCGTTTTAATAAATATCTAACTAATAAGAATAATTGACAAATTTAATGTAGTTTAAGTGCAATTAATTTATCTTTTTTTAATTATATCATTATATAATTAATATATCTTTCTCTTATCACATCTCGTTTTAATAAATGAAACTTAGGATGTAAATACATTCTTTATTGCTAATAAAATAAAATAATTAAATGAAGGAATTTTAGTTAATATTTATTAAATAATTGTACATTTAATAATTTTTTAATCTGTGTAAAAATGTCTAAAACAACAATAGATATGAATAGACAAAATAATAAGATATTATAAAAAAAAGACATGAGAAATTATTGTATTTAAAATCTTTGCTAAATTTATATATTTAAGGTACTATTAACATTGACACATGCTTGACAACATAACTGTTGGTCAATTTGCGATTATACTATTAAGTTAACAAGGACGTCTTTTAACCATCAAACAAGTAGATCGGCTGATAAAAGACTGTTTAAGCTTAACCTATGATCTTGATTTCAAGTTTTGGAATGCAGTACCATTAAATCTGTGTAAGGAGTTAAATCTTGGTAAGGAAAGTTTTACTGCTTATAGTGATAGTGGTCATATTTAGCTCAAGCCTGAATATGGTATATAGAAAAAGAGAAAGATGCATTAAGTGAAAATAATTTGATTACTTTTGTGGAGGGGCATTTAAATACTATCTCATAACTAGTAAAGTATGACATACTTTGCTTCAATGTTGTATGACACATTTTAATTAATCATATCACTAGTTAATGTGGGACTTTCAATAAATACCTTCAAAATTTTTCATGTTGGGGAGGATACTTACCCGCTTCATGGGTATGAGAATAAGGAGGACGAATTACCTGTAAAAACTCATAAGAATGGGTAGGCATATGAATACTATACTATTAATGCCAACTCCACCTCGCCCCACACCCGCACTTTTAATATATCTATAATTTTACTTTCAAATTTTAAATATAAAATTAAAATAATAAACTTAGTATATTATTAATACCAATATAGTAATGTTTTTGTATTACATTGAGTTACTAAGCTTTCCATTCTATAATCCACACAACTAAATTTTAATAATTAATAATCTATATAATATACCGAATTACTACTATTTTATATATTATTGTATCACTATAATAGATATTAGCCTATTAGGTTTTGATTATCCAAAATAGAAATTAGGTTTTAAAATGTAGTTATTCACTCACCAATTCATAGCTTCGTGTATATTTTCATTCCATGGAGGCACCCGCATATGTTATAAGAAGTTATATACTTGTTATGCTTCGCAATAATTATACGAAGTTATGATTTTATTTAATTAAAGTGAGAGTAACGAGTTTAGGTATAGGTATTTTGTATAATTAAATAAAATCATAACTTTGTATAATTATTGCCAAGCTACGTTGTTGGCAATAATGAAGATTGAGGTTGTTACCTGTGCGGGTATAGGGATATGTATGAGTAATATTTTAAAATGCGATATAGGTGTGACATCCCGTCACATTTACTTAATTTAAATTGGAGTTTTTAACCTCAATGTAATAGGTTTTTATTTTAAACAACTTAGCACACGTCAACAATTCAAAGACCAACATAAAGAAGTTTTTCGAAAAATTTTTAGGATACATTTTTTTTTACATCATTCAGTATTTTACGTATAATGGGAGTTATAAAACTCTGATCAAGGTGAATCCAATTGGTACATCTCCATAACTCAATTATCTACAGATGTTATGAAGGAGTTGAAGGCCAATTGTAGACACCATCCTTATCATTCTTTATTTAAAAATATTAAAGATAACCTCACCCCCTATTTTCTGCTGGTTTTCTACGGCTTGTTGGCTATCTCATCTCCACCATCATCTCAACAAGAAAAGAAAAAAACAGCAGCCCCACTATAACATCTTCATCCTCTTCAACTAAAAGGGACCAACGAAAAAAACAACAACAGAACCAAGAAACTCTCCTCTCTAGAAATTAAAAACCTTTCTTCCTCTTCTACTTCCACACACACAGCAGAACAAAGATCAATAAAAAAAACAACAGTTTCTTCTCTTCTTCTCTTGTCCCAACAGCAACAAAAATAACCCAAAAAAAAACCATAGCCAACAACCAATTAATCAAAACTAGCAGCAAAGGAAACTAAAAAAAAACAAAATACCAACAGAAACCGCAAAGAGAAAAGAGAAGGAGGAGTTTCCACCGGTCACCACCGACCTCCGCCGCCGTCGTACCCCTCTCCCTCCGTCGGTCTTCTCTTTCTCTTCTTTCCTCACTTTCTCTCTCCTCCTCCTCCCTCTCCCCTTTTGCACGTTGCTGATGATGTTGCTTTCTTTTCTTTTCTTTGTTTAAATTCTAGTTATTTTTTTTGTAACAATTCTAGTTTTTTTTAGGTTTGTTCTTTTGGTCTCTTGGGCCTCACAATGAGGCCCATTTTTATTATCTTGCCTTCCTAAAGAGAAAACCACAAACACAAAATATATATTTATTTTTTAATGTTATTATTATTAAAAAATGCTATTGGACTTCATGTCTCTAAATTCCTAAGTAGGAAGATAAATTTTTTTATGTATTATTGTTTATTATTATTATTATTTCATTGCTATTAGGTTTCTTTTGTTCTACTTCCAAGACTCTGAATAAATTAATAGTTTATTTTTTGTGAAATCTAAAATAAAAAAATTAAAATCTAAGTTTTTTTTGAATAAAAATAAATAGTCTTTATTTTTGTTAGATTAAGAAATAAAATATATATTAAAAGCTAAATATCTTTTTTTAAAAAAATAAAAATAAATGATTTTATTATTACTTGTGTTAAATCTAGAACAAATGAAAAAATATTAAACATTAAGTATATAATTCCTTTTAAAATAAATGTCCTAAAATCTTATGAGCAATGTCGTGCAAAATTCCTTTTGCCTAAGTTCGCGATATAAGACTTCGAAGGGTGATACACGTGCGAAGTATTTCACCTTGTATTCTTTCCTTACTCATAGAATTTCTTTTATTATTAAAAAAATCAAAATCAATAAAAAATAATTTAGATATTTTTCTTTCAAAATTAATTTTCACCAAAGAACTACGTGACCCTGATTTCTCGAAAGCTCGAGAATACGTAGGAGCGGGAAGTAGTTCCTGTCGGACCCATCTTTCTTTGTTTAATTTTTAGAGTTTCCATTTTTGTGTTGTTATTAAAAGGAGGAGCGAGGTTAATTTGAATGAGACGTCCTGTTAATCTCATGTTTTTTTAATAATATCTCTTTTTTAAAAAGGTGGAACGAGGTTAATTTAGATAAGATGTCTTGTTAGCCTCATATTTTTGTAGTATTTCTTTAAAAGAAAGAGCGAGATTAATTTGGATGAGACGTCTCATTTTTTTTAATAATATCTCTTTTTAAAAAAGGTGGAGCGAGGTTAATTTAGATGAGACGTCTTGTTAGCCTCATATTTTTGTAGTATTTCTTTAAAAGAAGGAGCGAGATTAATTTGGACGAGACGTCCTGTTAATCTTATGTTTTTTTAATAATATCTCTTTTAAAAAAGGAGGAGCGAGGTTAATTTGGACGAGACGTCCTGTTAATCTCATGTTAACAAAAATTTCATGTCTATTTTTTTTGTTTATTTTTGTATGCTTTGTCATTTCGTATGTTTCTTTTCTGAAGAAGTTAAAATAATTTTTGGGCTAATTATAATGCGCGCTATCATCTTGAGGTAACCGTTTTATAATGGACAGTTGTGAGGTGCTAATACCTTCCTCACCTGTAATTAGACTCCCGAACTTGAAATTTTATTTTTATGATCAATGCTTTAACAAAGGTTTTTCCGGTATTTTACCCTTAAAAATATTGGTGGCGACTCCCTGTTTTTTCGAAAGGATTTCGAAACTCGTTTCATTTTTAAGGGTCGGTCGTCCTGTCACGATCCCGGTCGTAACACCAATTATTCCCCTAGGATCGCCCAATTCACCTTAAACCTCCCCCCGATATTGTTTGTGATTGTTATTTTTAATTTAGGATAACTTCCCCCGTTATTTTTGTTTTTGAAATTGAGGATAAATTTTCTTTTGCTTCTTGTTCCTAAAATTAGGATAAGTTTCCATGTGAATGCGTACCCCAAGCCCATTTCTCTACGATTATTGTTTCTAGAATTGGGGTTCGATGGTGGGTTAGGAATGTGGAGATAAGGTGGGGTGGTGAGTTTCGATAGTGGAGGTGAATGATGGGTTTTGATAAGGTTCATTAGCAGTGAGGGGTGAGGAAGGTAGAGGTGGGATTTGGTGAATGGTAGACAAGGATTAGTTTGGTGTAGGAGGTGGAGGATGAAGTTCAATGGTGAAGGGTGAAAAAAGAGAGTAAGGAAGGTGAAGGGTTTAGGTGAAGGGTGGGGTGTAGGGTGTAACATCCCGGATTTTTAAGGAAAATGAATTTATTAGATGATGAGAATTGATTGTTTATGGTGAAATAATTATGGGAGATGTTGTTAGACATTAGAGGTGAATTATCGGTAAATTAAGATTTACCGGAACCGGATGAATTAAATGGTGATGTGGGACCCACTTGATTTAATTAGATGTTTGATGGGTCTAGAATGTTTGGAAAATTATTGTGGTTAAGATGGTATACTTAAAATGATTTTTGGTGTCAAGGAAATAATTAATTGGACTCGACATATGTTGATAAACGGGAAAAACACGAGTCAAATGGAATTAAAAGAAAATATAAATCCTCATCTTCTCCTTTCCACTTAACCGTAGCATCTTTTCCTCTCTCTTTTGGCCTTTTATCCATTGGACAATGAGGGATTATTAACCATTGGTAAAAGCAACTTGATGCACCCTTTTGCCCATTGGGTAATACCCAATTTATACTAAAATTTCCTCTATCTTCTCCTTATCACCATGGGGTGCTTTCTCCCTCCATTCACTCTTCATTTTCTTCTTCTTCATCTTCTCTTCATCCTAAAAACCGACCACCTCCATTCTTCTTCTTTCTCTTGCCAAAAACGAAAGCTAAGCTTGGATTTTTGAAGCATTTGTGGAGCTTGGGAGCTTGCATTGGTCACCTCCCTCTTCCTCACTTCATTTTCGTTTTGGTGGAGCCTAAGCTTGAGGTAAAGATTTCTTACCTCCACCTTGTTATATTTATGGTTTTGGGTTGTTGGGTTGAAGATGGTGCTGTTGGAATCCTTGCATGTGGGTAAAAATGGAAACCCTAGGCTTGAATGTTTGGGAATGAAACCCTTGAGTTAGGGCTTTATGATTATGTGAGATTTAGAGGTTGATGAGGTCCTTATGATAAAATAAAATGGTGAACTAAGTCATGAGTTGCAAATGAAAATATATGCATGTATATAGGTATGTTGATTTGAGGGATTAATCTTAAGTGTTGATGTTGTTGGAGTTGTTTAACCCTTAAGACTTGGAGAATATTAGCTTTGGGGAAAGGAATTCCCGAAGCCTAACATGGGTAGATGAATTTGGAGCTTAGACAAGTCTAGGACTTGATCATGAGTTAAGAGATGTGATGTCTTGTAATGGTTTATTGATTACATGTGTATGTATAATTGTTGATAGGGTTGTATTCCGGGCGATGATGCGGAATGATCGATGTAATCGCGTGGCGGTTCTTCTCTCGAGGTAGGAGAGGAGTTTGCATTTCAAATCGCATGAGTGAATTAATTGTTAATTATGTCGATGTGGAACTCATGCAATGCCTTGCCATGAATGTGTTATATGTTTAATTTGATGAAGTGATGAATGATGGCTTGGCTATATTGATTGTTATGAAAATGTATGTATATATATATGATGTTGATGATAAGTGTTTGGTGGTCCCTTGGTTGGGCATGAACTAAATGATGGTAAGAAATTTATGAATGAATGAGTTAAATAAAGTGCAGAGGACTGTTTTGAGATGAGTAATATGGTAAAGAGATGTGTTTTAAAGCCTTCATTTTATAGTTGATGAATCAGAATTTTAAAGAATGGTTGATGAGTAGAAATGAAGATTTTCCGAGTATGAATGGGTAGAGAGAGTTATATATGCCTCACGTGATGTGTATGATGTATTGGAGGTGATTCAGTTGGCTTAGAAGGAGATTCTGAGTGTTTGAACTCCATTACTGCATATGACCTGATAGTCTCGCCCAAGCTAGATGGGATCTCTCCCAAGCGAGAGTCCCCTGCTCCAGAGAATTGGTTTCTGGAGGAAATTCGCCCAGGCGAGTTGAGCTTCGCCCGAGCGAGGGCGAAGGAATTAGCTATTGGTCTGATTTCGCTCAGGCGAATGGCCAGTTCGCTCAAGCGAGGATGCTAGGAGGATCAAGGATTTAGCTATTGGACGAAATCCGCCCGAGCGAAGGGTCTGGGGAATGGCATTCGCCCAGGCGAGACCATTAGATGGTGAGTGGGTGAGTTCATGAATGGATCGTGCCCAAGTGGGAGTTTGAAAATAAAACTAAGAGGTGGTGAAACTTCTGAGTGAATTCCGAGTTACCCAAGTCCGAGTCACAACCTTCCGAGTGAGGAAGTGGGCTACTTCCGAGGGAAGACTAGTCCATGAGTTGCCGAGTGAAAAACATGAATAAAACCCCGAGTGGGGAAGGGTTTGGGTATTTCCGAGTGGAAATCCCGAGTAAACCTCTTCCGAAGGAAGAGTGATTATGATGGTTCTGATTGGGGTGTCTTGGAAGTCCTTTTCCCAGCGATCGAGGCTATGTAAATATTCCGAGCGGCTAAATATTAGATAAATCCGAGTGAACCACCTCAGAGGTAAGGAATGTTGTAATGGTTGAGATTGGGATATATTCTAAGTGTATGAGATATACATAATCTGAGTGAATGAGGTTCTATATCCCGAGTGGTTAAGATTTAAATAAATCCGAGTGAAACAGCTTAGTGAATTCCTCCGAGTGATGAGAAGTCAGAGTAATTCCGAGTGGAACTTGATGGTGGAGTCCGTGTGTGCAATTCCGAGTGGGATAGCACCTATGGGGATATACTGTGTCTCTGTCCAGATGTATTCTGGAATACCTTTGCCTGAGTAAAGGCTGAGTGCCAGGAAACCTAACCCGAGAGAAAGAAAAAGGAGTTGTCTTAGAGATAAGTTCACCGAGTGAAAACCGGGCGAAAGATGGATCGGCTTTGTAATAAGTTTACCGAATGAAGGATTGATTTAGATGACTCGGTTTTAGAATGAAATTACCGAGTGAAAGACTGAATGAAAGATGACTCGGATTGGGAACAAATTACCGAGTGAAATACTTATTGAGTGATGACTCGGATCTGAAATAGATTGCCGAGTGATTGGCCAAGTGAGAAACTGGTCGGTTTTAATGATTTTGCCGAGTGGAAAACCGAGCGAGAGGAGTCGGTTTTGATTGATATCTACCGAGTGGACAACCTAGTGAGATGAGTCGGTTTTGAATGAATTGCAGATTGAAAACCGAGTATGGAAATGATTACTGGTGTAATTTCGCTTGAGCGAGTAACCGAGTCTGAAGGTGCTTCGCTCGAGCGAGTGAGCGTGAACACGCTACTGGAAGTTGTTCGCTTACGCGAAAGGGGGTCGCCCAAACGAACCCGACCTGTCTCGCTCAAGCGGATGTGTATCTCGCTTGAGCGAGTTTCCACCAGAATGGTTTCTACTCGATATTGTTGGTGGCAGGCTCATATTTGACCCTTCTTCTTGGCATTAGGAGGTAAATCTGAGACGATTATGTGGGTGTATGAGGGATAATGTGATAGTGACATAACATGGTGGTGATTGAGGATGATTGGTACATGAGAATTAATTAATTGTGTATTTACCACCAGAATTAGAATAACGAATTATGATGTATATGCCATCTGAAATAGAGTGATGAGAGGATGATAATGAGACTGTGATGGCAGGGTTATGAGATATACCTAGGATGAATTTGAAATGTATGAAGGGATAAACAAATGACATCGTATGAATTATAAATATATGAATTAGAGGAAATATGATATTAAATAATGTTAGATGATGATGTTGAGCACCCTCTTGCACAAAGAGGTGCATATTTATATTGATGAATTGTTGTATACCATTATGTGTGATACAAGCATGGTCTTGTATGTGTGGTATGGAATATGAAATTGAAAATGTTATGAATGCCACACGATTATAAGTACATATGAGTATACTTGAGCAATGGTAATGAATAATGAGATGAAAATCCACTAAATGAAGTGTGATAATATTGACGAATAATATGTGATGTTGAAATGCCATAGTGGCTGTTTGCAAGTATTGACTTGCGTGTATGACGTGAAATATATGTGAAATATGTTGAGATGGAAATGCCACATTAAAACTTGAAAATAATAATTATGAAACTAATAACGATAAAATCCACTAAGGTGTATGGTGGTGTTGGTGATTATGATGATGATGATGATGATGTTGATGAGTGGCATTTAGGATGCACAGAGTGAGCTTGCATTTGATTTGCATTGCATTGCATCCATGGCATATCATAGCTGCCGGTGTTAGAATATTAGGGGATTCCCCCAGTTAGCCCAGTGGGAGGGCGGCTCAGTGCACGAGCATTTCTGTTGTTTCCCCTGTGACTCGATGTGTAAGTCACGAAGCTATCCATGCTAAGCTACGGGGAGCTGCATGTGGTTGACCCTTGTGGGGGGTGGCTCTTGAGGAGCAGGTGTCCCCGGTGGTCCTTTGGATCACAGCTGCCATGTTGAGAATCATGGTTGGCCCGTAACACTATATGTTGAATATGTTGTATACCGCGGTCATGGTGAAAATGACCAGGTGTTGCATGATGGGCGATGCGGTTTGGTACCAGTAAAAATATGGTGAATATGCATGCATTATGATATATGTGTACACATTTTACTACTGTAGTAGGGGCATGGTGAGAAATCATGCTTGAACCCACAATTGGTGTTATTTCCCAGAGTCGGATCCGCATTTGTTGTTGATTATTCCATTGTGTATATGCATTAGCCATAAGAGCATTTGTATATAGCATGAAGATATGCCAGAATATGATGATGATTGATGATGATTGAGATGATGGTATTGGTGTTGATGAGATGAGAAGTTAATATAATGGAAGACCACATAAAAGTAATAAATGATATGAATATATGAAATGATGTTGAATATGACGATATGTATGATATGGCCCAATGTAATGAAGGGCATATTTGTTTATGATTGTAAATGATGATGTTAGCCCATGGTGGCTTGATGAAAGACCAGAATGGTCTATGTTGATGATGTTGGCCCATTGTGGCGATGTGATAGATATATGTTGGCCCATTGTGGCGGTGTGATGAAAATGAATGTGTATATGCTTGCTTTGCTATGATTTGACGTATAAGAATATATATCGTTGATTTAATAATCTATGATGATTGTTGATGTGTTTAGCAAAGCATACATGATGTTGATATGCATATGCATATAATTTCAATTGTATTCATATCGTCATTTGAAATGTATAACTCACTCTCCCATGTGGTCTACTTTTTAGTATTGATGCAGGGATGCCATGGGAAGAGGATGTTTTGAAAAGTAAAGCTTTTTGGAAAGGTAAATAGTTGTAAAGGGATGCCTTGGCCGGCAGCATTGTAATTTAATGTGTTATGTATATGATGAATAATATGGTGTTGTTATTTATTGATTTTGATGGACGAACTGTAAATACAAATGTACACTTGGATGATGTACTAATAGTGGAGATATATGAATTGAGGTTGGGCTGGATATGGTCTATTATGAATATGAATATTGGAGATGCATGACGCATGGCCATATAGATAAGTATATACTTATATCTTAGGTATTGCATGCTTATGTGATTATGTAAAATGATGATGGTTGTCTACTAGGCCTATGTTATGCCATTGCATGCCTTGCCGAGCCTTTTCTCATATCTTCATATATGTGACTAGGCGTGTGCCCGGTATACACATTTTTCCGCTGTAAACTCTGATATTTTGTATACCGTTATGGGCAATATATTTATCGATCCAGCTTTAGGTGTTATAATCTCACTCTTTGGTTTTCTGTGATTTGGGTCTTGATGTGCTCATGGTGATGTTTTGGAAATGTTTTTCAAACGCAAAAAATTTATTCACAAATTTAATTAATTATGACGATTACATCGGGATTCCAGTACAGAAAATCAGGGGTGTTATATAGGGTTCGATGGAGGGTGAGGTTCAGCGGTGAGTTTCCATAATGGAGGTCAAGGGTGGGTTTGAGCTAATGGGAGAGAATGAGGATAATGGTGAGTTTCTTCCAACATGATTTTTCTTTTAATTTTCCTTCATTTAATTCAAACACTTGTTAGGCCGCGTAGGTTAACGTTGTCTAAAATATTAACGTTAACTTGTGAAATGGGCCAAATTAGAACTTTAAAAAAAATGTAATGGACTGAATTTAATTTTTTTAAAACATATGGACCAAAGTAAAACTTAGATAAAACGTAGTGGACCAAAGGTTTATTTTATGCAGTGCCAAAAAAAGGTTTATTTTATGCTAAAAAATTAAATAAAATAGGTTATAAGGTTAAAATATAACAAGAAAAAGAGTAATAAAAAATACTAATTTATTTCAACAACAAATAACAATAAATTTTTGCCAACAAAGATTAGTCAAGTTGGTTAAAAATTAAATTTATGTATATGAGAACCCAATTTAAATCTTCACTTATATATGAGAACGTTGTTGTAATTTGTTAGTACGTCCATAATCTCATCGAATCTTAAGGTATGCATCTTGACCCTGATAAAACTTCAATATCTAATTCATCTAAACCTTTTTATGTAAAAAAAAATAGTGTATTTTTATTAGGTCTGCTTAGTTTTACTTTTTTGGATGCTTTTTCTCACAATTTGATCTAAGATATTGGAATATCTAGCCTTATTAGGATGCATAGCAGCAGAGCTCATACATGGATGTTTTGATTTTGCTATATTTATAAAATCAATTGATGATTGAACTTATAAAGACACTAATGAAAGGTTCAATAGTTTAACCATAATCAAATCAAAATAAGAACTAACGTTATAGATGCTTTCTTAGTATTATAGGATATAGGAACAATAAATTTATATAAAATTACAAAAATTAGGGGGGAAATTTTTTTGGTTAACATAAATGGATGATGTTATATTTTTATAAAATAAAATTTATAAAAAATAACTAAGTAATAGTAAATCATACATATATTTCATATATGAAATTTTATTTATTATAACAATATTTTAGAATTTAAAATTTGAAAGAAGAAAGAAAAAAAGCAATAAAATGATTTACAATATAAGATTGGTTAAGTAAAAAAAACTATATAAAACTAGTTTAAACAAGTTTATGGGGACCAAATTTTACCTAATTTTAATCAGTTTTAGTCGGCTTAGGACCAATTTAACCATTTTTGCCCCATAATTTTTTTATTTGCCCAAGTCAATCTTCTAATTGATTCATCAATTTTTTTCAGTTGAATTAACAGGTTCGATTTGTTTGTTTTGAGTTTACAAGGTCTATTTCTTAAGTTTTTATATTAGGTTGAGAATCTTTAGGATTTTTTTTACCAGACTCAAAGTATGGGTCTTTTTTAATTTTTGGTGAACGAGAGTCCGAGTTTTAATTCCTTGGTTAAGTAGTTTGGGCTAATTGACCCAAAAACGTAGTTTTTCAGGTATGTACAAAAGCAGCAGTTTGCGCTATCTTATTAATTCAATTATCTTATTGGACTACCATTATTTTTTTTATCTAAAGAGTTATAAGCATTGATAAAAAAAGAATTGTAAGCCCACACCATTCATAAGACTATTAATTTGTATAATTTGTTAAGAGAATTTAGTTAGAATATGTTATTAGTGTAAAATAGGGGTATTCAAAAATCGAAGCAAATCGAGACCAATCACTAAACCGAATCGAGAATTGCAAGAAACATTCAATCATAAAAACTGCAAAATGAAAAACCAAAATTTTTAATGCGGTTTGGTTCCGTCCGCAGTTCTCTCTCCTAAAACTGAACCAAATTGCATCTTCACACATGTTATTTATCATTATACCTTTTAAATCAATTTTGTCTAGAGTCAATTAAGTGAAATCAACCTATAATCTTTTAACTAATGAGAATGTTTAAAGTTAATTTTGTTTAGAGACAATTAAATGAAATGAAAGAACTAGCAATATTTTTAGGCTTAAGGGTAAATTCAGCTCCTAACAAATTTCAGATTTTGGGTTGCCCTCTAAAATGATTTTTTCGAGTATAGTGTCTCTGTAATATTTTTATTTTTAGTATTTAACTCATGCCGTTAACAAATTTAGTTAAGTGCTGAGGTGTAGCTGACTCATATGCCACTAGGTGCATAGTGACATGTGAGTTAGAATTTTATGCTGTCCAGCTGGGTTTAGGATGAGATAAAGACTAAGTTGAACTTAGTCATCAACTAGGGATAATTAGCTAGACAACATAAAATGTTAGAAAAATGGCATGTAACCACCCATTGACATGTAAGTTAGCTACACTTCAGAACTTAACAAAACTTGTTAACGACAGGGGTTAAATACTAAAAATACAAATATTATAGAGACATTATACTAAAAAAAATAATTTTAGGGGGTAACCTAAAATAAAAAATTTGTTAGGGGTTGAATTTATCTTTTAGCCATATTTTAATATTATAGTTTTAGATAATTGCTATTTTTATTTATTTGTAACTACAATTTGTTTGACTCATGCTGATTCAATAATTGATGATTTTTTAAAAAAATTAATTGAATTGTAATTTTTGTTTTTAGAAAAATAAAAATAAAAATTCAATTTGATTTTCTTAATTTTTTACAAATCAAACATAACTGAACCGTATGTATTTTAGGCATGTACTTTGTTCATTTTTTCCCATGCTTATCAAAACCGAATTGAGATTTAAGAATTATATTGATGTGAATAGATGAGAATTGAGATTTATGTCTTATGTTTCTTCAATCAAAATGTGAGAAGACTAATTTAACTCGGACAGAACCACATATCTTTTTCAGATTGCATTTTGGAGTTAGTATCTTATATGTAACCAGGCACGTGGAGTGGGCGTGAAGCTTTTGTCATTTGAATGTAATTTGGTGCCTTTCGGATGGCATAATGTCCTCCAAATCTTGTTCACATTCGAGTATATAACGATGCCATCTCAAATATGGTTATATATATACATGAAAACTTTATAGTATACTTGTTCCAATGATGAAAATGAAATGAAACGCTTCTACGGTCTCGCTAGTGGTAAAAGAATCAAAAAAGTAAGGAAAAGCTTCAGAGTTGTCTTTACTAAAAAAATTAATAAATAGACAAAATACCTATTTTAATTTCTTATGTTTTGTATTTGTTTTACTTTTGGTCCTTAAGTTTTTTTAGTTAGATCCTCACCATTACATTTCATCTAACCTTGTTAACGGAACGTTTATGTGATATGTTGAGATATCATGTGTACATTTAAGTGACTTGCTAACTTATGTATTTAGTTTCAGTTAGGTTTCTTTAGTTTTTAAAAGTTCCATACAAGTCTTGATTGTATACATGTTGCGCATGATGATCCTAGGAGAATTTAACTACCTTTGAAAATGACTTAACGCTGCCAAATGTGAGATGTGGGAATACACACCTAATCCAACAATTATTTTTAACGTAAAAGTATTCCCACATTTCAAAATCTTCACTATCATCCTTATCCTCTTTGGACATGTTGCTTTGGTTGTTCAAATGAAATAGGGACTATAGTGTTAGGTCTAGGTATCAGTTATAGGGGTGTTTGATTTGCAGTTGGGGGAACGGAGTTGAGTTGAAGTGAAAAATTTAAAGGTTGATATTAATTTTTGACGTTGTTTGAGACAATCAAAACTCCGTTGACTCGTAGGATCAAAAAGCTCCCCCCACTTAACGAAAAAAACTGTTAGAATTGAGTTGCCAAATGTGCTGATACTCCATTTGAGATACAATATAGGTGAATCAAATTATGAGTGCAACATTATTTATTGAAGAAACTTTGGCAGCTTGATTCCTTACCCCGCTACAAGGAATTGGCATGGAGGGCTTGTAGGGGGTGCCTCCTAATAAGATCAAACTTGCATGTAAGAAGGTGCAAATGGAGCTTGAATGTTTGTGTTGGTGGTGTTGAGGAAATTGTGAATCACGTTATTCTAACGTTCTATCTAGCATCATAAGTTTGGTTCACCTTTGAGTTGAATTACCAAGTACAAATAGGTGAAACTTTGAAATATTTAGAATGGTTGTGGGGTAATGTTCTAGCCTTTACTTGCCTGTTAGCACCTCATATGCATCAAGACTTTAAGATTGGTGAAAGTCTTTCTTTGAGATGATGTTTAGGTCTTGCTAAAGATTTTTGCTTTGAGGGAATAATGTTGTTGGATTAGGTGTGTGTTTCAACATCTCACATTTCACTAGTGGAAAAAATGGCTTTAATCACGGTTAAAAAAGGCTTTTAATCACGGTTGAACAACCGTGGTTAAAAGTAGGCGTGGTTGTATATCAGGATATTTAATCACAGTTGAACAACCGTGGTTAAAAGTGGAGTGGATATAACCACGGTTGCCCCTAACAACCGTGATTAAATGTACTGGACCAAAAAAAAATTAAAAATCGTGGTTATCATCTTCACCATTCAGAAACAGCAAGAACACAATGAACACCAAGAACGCAAGAAACGCAGCAAGAACGCAAGAAACAAAAACAGAAGAAAAGTAAATGAATGAAACAAGAAATGAAGAAAAGTAAATGAATGAAACAAAATCAGAACAACCACAAGAAACAAGAAACAAGAAACAAGAAACAAGAAACAAGAATGCTACTGCAAAACGAAGAACACAAGTATAAATCTAAAATGTAAACCTGTAAATAAGCAATGGCGTACGATGGGAAACCTGTAAATGGCATATGAAAAATAGTGAGAAGTCACATAATAAACAAATCTAGAACGTAAATTATGAAATGTAGATGTAAATGGAAACATGAAAACAGAGAAGAGAAACCTTACAGAGAAGAAGGAGAGAAAAGAGAGTTAGGCGCGCTCATGAAATTACGAAATTTAAAACGAAAAGGAAGCTATTATCACGGTTACACAAGGAACCGTGGATATATGTATAACCTATAACCACGGTTATGAGAGTACCCGTGGATATATGTATGACCTATAACCACGGTTACTCCAGGACCCGTGGTTATATATATGTATGACCTATAACCACGGTTACTCCAGGACCCGTGGTTATATATATGACATATACCCACGGTTGAACAAGGGACCCATGGTTATATGTGAAAATCTTATTTTGGCATTAGAAAACACCATAAAAAATTTTAGAATTTTTAGAATTTATTTGGTAGGTAAAGTAGAAGCCTAAAAATCCAAAAAATAAGCAAATAAATCACAAAAAATAAAAATTTTTGAGAAAACAAGGGTTTTTTGAAAATCTGAGCAACCCCAACTGGCGTAGCGAGTTGGAATGAATGCGGATTTTTTTTCTACCCCAAAATCATATGCAGCAATAAGGATTCTGAGTTTTCTAGCTCAAGTTATGCTCGTTTGAAGTTTGTCAATTTTTGTCGTCACAAAATTTTTGTATCTCTCACTCAAAAATTTATTTTTCAAAAATTCCAACTCGAATGGCTAATAAGTACCAAAAGAAGTCATGACGCAAAAAATCAGATCAAAATTCCATGTTTTTCTATTTTTTTGGATTTTCCTAAAAATAAGGTGAATAATATTTTGACATATAACCACGGTTGTCAAACAACCGTGGTTATAGACACACTTTTAATCACGGTTGCCTAACAACCGTGAATAAAAATTTTCCCAAAAATTTCAAAAATGCCATCTCGTTTTGACATATATCCACGGTTGTCATACAACCGTGATTATAGAGACTTTTAATCACGGTTGCCATAACAACCGTGATTAAAAGTTTTCTCAAAAATTTCAAAAATGCCACCGCGTCATTTTTAATCACGGATACACACTAATCCGTGATTATACCCCCGTGGTTGTATCCATTTTTTCCACTAGTGTTTGACAGCATTTAGTTGTTAACCAAATTTTTCCTAAGACTATCATATGTAACATGTATACTATCAAGACTTGTTTGAAACTTTTTAAAAACTAAAAGAATCTAACTAAAACCAAAATTATAAGTTATGAGACATAATTCAAATTAAATATATAAGTCAGCAAGTCACTATAATAGATACCTGTAATTTCAGTTGTCACGTAAGTATTCCGTTAATGGAGTTGGATGGAATGTAATGGAGGGGAACTAAGTAAAACTATTTTGAAACATAGGGACATAACTGACAAAAAAAATTAGAGATTTAAAATGAAACATAAGTATTTAACCAATAAATTAACAATTATTTCCAAATCGTATATAGAAAACACATGGGTAACAGTTAAACAGAAAAACTCGTCCTATTTTAACCAAGTATCGAATGTTTAATCATATCCTTATATATAAATTAGTTTTACAATCTTATCTCATATATTAAAGTTCTTATAAGTAAACAAAAGAGTAGTCACCATACTTGATAATTAATCCACTGAGATACACTTACATTTAAAAAATTATACACAAGGGATGACAAGGAATAGCAAAACAAATGAATAAATAAATAGATAGAAGGTGGGGAATATTTCCTCCTAAAGTTGAGCAGAAAAGATGATGGAATATAGAGTAGCCCGAGTGAACAAGTAGCTGAAAAGTAAATAAAATAAAATCCGCGGAAAGCAACAAAAGAGAGAAGAATAAGAAGCTGGAATACCCTTATTGAAGGAGAAGAGACGTTGTCCAGTTAAGTAAAGCATCAAACTTTTGATCAAGACACATTAGTGTTATGAGTACACTGCTAATTGTTTGTTACTTCTTTTTCATGCTTTTTATCTTTTGTCTCTCCTCCCTCAACTATGTAGTGCACACCCCCCACATTATCTTTTTATCCCAAGGCCATGTTCTTGTTCATTGCTTCACTTCTTTTTATTCTCTATCCTGCTCATCACTCGTCTTTTAAAAAAGAACTGCTAAGGTGGATCACTTTATTGAAGCCTAAAACGTGTGATATTATTTATATAAAACAATTTGTAACACTTCATCAACAAATCAGAGTGGCGCAGCGGAAGCGTGGTGGGCCCATAACCCACAGGTCCCAGGATCGAAACCTGGCTCTGATATAGAGTGGCTTCCGAAGTATCTGTGAAACATTTTTATCCAATGCCAGTGAACAAATCCGCGTTTCAATAATTTCCGTTAATCTTTTTAAGAATTTGTAAATAAAGATTCTCGATGTTACCTTACAGTACGAATAGAATATTTAAAAAGAAAATGCTCTCATACCTAATTGCCTTTGGAGGAAAAATTTATCTGACAAGGTTAATTATAGTTATAATTAAGCAATAGGAAACAATTAATCTAACAACATGTTTACATGGATGGTTGAATGCATTAGAGCTTGAGTAGCGGAGCCTAGCTTTTCATTAATTATATTGGAAATTAATTCAAATAAACTTTTCTAATTGATTAGAAAAAATATTGGGTAAAAAAAGATAATAATCAATAAACATATGTAAATTAAAAATGAGACGAGTTCAACTAGTTGATTGAGTTGAATGTTGTAAACTCTTAATATATTAATCATCGGGTATATATGTCTTGTTCATGTAACATGAATTCATAAGAGATAATATTTTCTTTTATAATGACTTATGAGAATTATTATTTTTTCAAATTAATAGTGAATAAATTTTTACTTTCTCATTTTACAAAACTCTTTTGAACATAAATAATTTTTGGGAATAAAACAAGTTAAGTATCATCTCAAGGCTAATGTCTTAGGTAAATAGTTCAAGCCAATGTGGCAGCAACAACAATCAATGACATATGGTCCGAACAATACCATCTAAGCCTACACCTGTAACACCCTCGGTTAGATAAGACAAATCCTTCTGTAGGTTCATCCCATTTAACTGAGAGTGTTAACAGTTTTTAGAAAAAGTGAATATTTTTTTTTAAAAAAATAAATACGTGGCAAATCAGCGGAAGTAATATTGTATATATCACATAGTCATTCACAAACTGTAAATAATTGTACTCTTAACAGAATGGGGCACGCAGGCACCCTTAAATATTATACAGTCATCAGGTGTCTGATTATAAATATTCTATCCTTAATGATTATTCTCAATGGGTTCAGCGTATTGCTGATCTTCACACTCGGGTTCTTGAGTTTCTAATTCCTCTGAAAAATGTTCAACAGTAAGGGTGAGTATAACCCAAGACCCTGATTGGTTCATCCGATGCGGACATAATCCAGTTAACATACAATGTCACATAGATCATACATTTAGCATATTTATAACAATCAAGCATGTTGTCATCACATAATCGTATATTTAGCATGTTCATAATTATAACAATCAAGTATATTATCATGAAATAAATCGTACATATAACATATTTATAACAATCAAATATGCTGTAATGAATGCATGAGTTCGGATTTATTATGATTTATCTTTGGTTAAGTCTCATGATGCATGTGGGCCCAATAAATCATTTCATCTTCTTCTCATTCTGTGGAATATCACCATTCCAATCATCTAGAGCGATCAGGGTCCGCCCAAGTTCCATGTGGTACAAATGAACTCATTGGTTCTCATTATTAATTTAAATATTTTTGGAACTTGGATCCCTACGATCATAGTTACACTCCGTCATTTAGTCAAAGTACACTAGAATTGCATCGTCTCACCCGGCTATCAGGCGCGACTCTGATGCCATTGGGTTGCCGTTCCAGTTGTACTCCCAAGATTCTTCATGGAGATCGAACGTGAGTGTCCTCCACTGTACCAAGTGTATGCTCTAGAGGTTTTTCCTCTTCAAAAATATTTTCATGATGCGAAATGCATTTATCTTATCAATTGATTCCTGGGTATCTTATGTGTTTCCAGTCTCATCATAACATTCTCAAGTTTCTTTGAATTTCCTCAATCTTTTAAACCTTGTAAGATATTCGTTTATTATTTAAAGAAATATATCTATTATATATATTCTTTTATAAAGAGTAAAATAATATATTCTTTATGTAAATACGCATAATTTGGATATTAACAATGTATAATAATAATAAAACTAATAATAATGATAACAATATTAATTTTGACAATAAATAATGATAATAATAGAATAAGAATAATAATTATAACTTACCAATAACTTAAAAAGTAGTGAAGATTAGTTTCCAATTAAAAATTCAAGTGAAAAACACTAAAAATAGAGTTTTCTGAGTGGAACAGAGGAAAATCCGAGTGAAATGAGTATGATTCCGAGTGGAATCATACAGAGAAGGGTTCTCCAAGCGATCTGGCTAAAAATCCGAGTGAAATGACACTGGAAAAGCTATTTTCCGACTGAAATAAATTTAAATCCGAGTGAAATAAAGTGGAATGCTGTTTTCCGACTGGGACAGCTTGAATCCGAGTGGAAATAAATTATATCCGAGTAAAAATGTTGATTTCTAAACTTTTTGAGAAAGAAAGGTTTAATACTGAGTGAGAAATTGAGTTTGCCGAGTGGAATGGGTCGAATATCGAGTGAAACTGAATCATCCGAGATAAATAAATCCGTTCCGAGTGAAAAATAAATTTTCTGGGTGAAATGAGTTTAAATACCGAGTAAATTCAGGTTGAAGTGAGTTTCTAAATAAAATAGGCATCAATCTGAGTGAAATAATCCTGATTCCGAGTGGAATCAGGTTGATAAGAGATTTCTAAGTTATTTTAACTATGTATTCCGAGTGAAAATAAACTAAAGGGAGTTTTCTGAGTAAAATAAAGGTTTACCGAGTTAAAAATCACTGGGAAGGGTTTTCATGAGTGAAGCTACTTAAATTCTGAGTGAAAATGAGTTTCTGAATGAAATTAATTATGATTCCGAGTGGAATCAATAGGAAAAGAGTTTCCTGAGTAAAAATAAGATACTTTCCGAGTGGAACAGTGTGTTTACCGAGTGAAATAAGGTTGGGAAGCTTCTGTCCGAGTTAAATATGATGTTTTCCGAGTGCATTTACTAAAAAGGGGTTATGAGTAAAAGGTAAATATACTTTCTGAGTGAAATTAAGTCAAAACCGAGTAAAATAATATAAGAAGGAAATTTCCGAGTAAAACAAGACTTGTAAGATGCTGTCCGAGAGAAATAGAGTGTTTACCGAGTGAAATACTATGTTTTCCGAGTGAAATTAAATGGAAAGATATTATCCGAGTATAAATAAGCAAAACCGAGTAAAATAAGTGTAAAACCGGTCGGATTATCATAAAACCGAGTAAAATAACCTATTATCATATCTGTTTCACTGGAAATCACACGGTACCCATGTTTCTTAGTATTTTCAGTCCCATAAATACATGTCATATCACAATTCATCACTCGGTAACAGATATATATATACATGCATATACAGATAATAATTTAAAGCATTTCATACACATTGAATCAGTCCTCCACTCGGTTTTCCCACAAGGCACCCAAGAATATACCCCCTTACCTCAAATGAAGCTCCTGGAGGAGAAGAAAGAGGCTCCCTTCACTGTCCTGCTTCAATTCCGAGTGAAACAGAGGGGAAAGGAGAGGGAAAGAGCTTGTTGGGAAGAAGAGTGATGAAGTGTTTGGTTCGTGTGTGTGGTGTGAGGTCTGAGGACCTTGAACTCGTTTAAATAGGGAGGAAGTGAGTGGAAGACAAGTGGGAGACAGCCTTTTCCGAGTGGGCTGCTGAGTCAGTGCCCATTTCTGAGTGATAAGCTGAGTCAGTTCCCATTTGTGAGTGATAAGCTGAGTCAGTTCCCATTTGTGAGTGATAAGCTGAGTCAGAAGGGTCAGTGGAGATTAAACAATTATATATGCTGAGTCAGTGTCCATTCCTGGTCGTCCACCATCCTTAATGCGCACGATTGGATTTAAATATCATGAAAAGACAAAATTGAAGTCAAAACGCACTTCTGTCAGTGAATACCGAGTGAAATTACACTCGGTTAACACTTCTGACAGTGAATTCCGACTGGAATTCCCACTTCCGAGTCTAAATTGCAATCCTTCACTCGGGTTTTCTTCGAAACCGACTCAGGTACTCGGTTTCTCACTCGGTAATACCTCTTCAGACCGAGTCCTCTCTTTCTCAGTGAATCTTCACTCGGAAATCCGAGTCTTCCTTCACTCAATTCATTCGGTTTAGGCCATTTCCTCTCGGACCAAGACACACATATTCTCTCACTCGGTTTTGGTCCAGTGGAGTGTATATCACTCGGAATTAGCTCCCTCCACCATTTACACTCGGTTTCCTAAGTAAATTCATAGAAAACCGTTCGGAATCCTTCCCAATTGATTCTACAACGCACTTCAATCGGTAGGAAGCATCAAATCAATATAAACACGAGTGTTTATACATTCTTTCACTCGGAATACTTCAATTGGAGTAGTCTCCTTCAGAAAAGGAAGCATTCAACTTGGAACCGAGCCTTTCTAGGTGTTTTGACTCGGAGTTTCACCCAGAATTGATTCTTTTGACCATTCTTCACTCAGAATTGCTTCTCAAGTCAGGACTCCACTCGGTGGTAGCCTTCTCAGTCATGTTTTACTCGGAAAACATGATACTGACTCGGAATTCTCTTCTTCACTCGGAATTTCTAATCTTTCACTCGGAATTCTTCTCTGTCACTCGGAAAAGAGCCCTTTTCACTCGGTTTTTGCATAATTTCACTAATATTCCATATAAACTCTATTATTACGTGCAAAAATGACATTTTTGAGGTACTACAATCCATCAACAAGGTATATATTGACTTATTCTTGCTTACAAACCCTCCATAATTAAAATTTACAAGGATAAAATTGTTTCTAAAAAAACAGGGATGTTACAACACCAGCCCAAACCAACAAACTACCAGTTCAAGTAAGATACAAAGTAGTCATAGGTCATTGGACGATATCACCTTTACTGCGGTGCCTTAATATTTTCCAACATATACCTGGTAATTGTGTCATATCACTGACAATTTTGAAAAAGCATCTCACATTGGTTGCACAAGAGATGTCAATTTTGTCACACCAACCCTGCCCTTACCAATGTTTAGTCTTATACCATAAGGATGTTCTTCAATTGGTTCACCTAGACCCAAAGACATTAGGATTAAGAGACTACAATTGATAATCAAACAACTTGAGCGCTTGTAAAGAAACCCTACACATTTATTAGCCCAATATATATTTATCCCTTGGTATCAATGGCAAAACCTATGTTGAATCCTCTTTCTATCCCAGTTGATCCATTCATGCTCGTCCACCTCCGTATTCACTCAGACAAAGACCTCGTCCATCTCTCCATAAAAAAATTGAAACTGTTATACCACTATCAAATATCCTACGTAGTAGTAATCTCACCACCTATATCACAACCAATAGTTTAACCCAACACCATATTAGCATTTATCATGCAACTATTATTGTAGCAATTAACCCCAACCCCCACCACACCTTGTGTTCCGCAATATGTACATGCTACAATCCCATACACCATCCCATATTCACGAATTACCCAACCCACCCAAACTTAGTTAAAGCCCCCTCCCCCCAAAACGCCTAGTCCCCAAGCTTAGCTAAACCTATAAACACTTGGCGCCTAACCTTATATCGTCCATACAATCCCTCAACCGACCATTTCTCTCCTAAAACCAAACTGGTTTAGCTTACAATTCACCCCAAGACTAATGTCCATAGATATTCCTGTTCCATATGCGTAAGGTCATGCACGTCACCTTTTGGAGTGGTCAGAGCTTGATGACTTATGTCCATGGAAATGATTGTGAAAGTAGGAATAACTTTAGCATGTTCCATTAAGCATGTCAATTATCTGTCTGTTATGATAGGACAAACCTCTGGTATGAGTACCAAGTTTACATACTTAGTATCTCTTACACCAGTATTATATCCTTAAGTTTAATAGGAATCTTAAGGTCTTGACGTTATCCGTCCAACACATATCGGTATCTCATGTTGTGGGGAAAAATAAGGTGTCACATGTGAAAATACTTCAACACTTAAGTTAGTACGATATACGATCTCAGAGCTCAAGTGTTAGGGTTGTTAAACATATACCTCAAACTGTAGTAAATAGGCGGAATTGATAGGAGTTGGGTGAGGATGTTGTCTTATGTGACATGTGTTAGTGCTTTTCCGCAAAATTGTAAGGAAAGTTGACCTAAGTCCGTACATTCCTAACGCATTTATAGGTGTTGACCGATATGCCCAAAACATGTTCCTTTACCTTTATTCAATACCGAATCCCGTTGATAGCAACTATCAGGCTTTTGTACGAGAACGATATTGTTTGAGTCATTCTAATACCGGTATAAGGATATAAGTACTGGCACGAAGCCACATCAAATGTGGTTTTCCCTCCATTGATATGGTGCTTGAGACCGATATATTCTTATTCAACAATAGTATCCTTTCTTCCTTAATATTATATTGGTCCTGCTCGCTCATTGCCTACACCATATACATCGATAATGATCCAATAAAAAATTATTAAACAATGTAAGAATTGGTTTAAGTTATACATACATCCAATTATGTAAGGTGTAGTATGATTTTATAGAAATGTTAAACTAATACTTCTTCCTGTATAAATTAATCGTAATCAGCAAAGTTGAGTATTCCTGATGAAATATACAAGATTGTGATTGGTAGCACATGAGCACCTTGAAGTGATAGAAAGAAATGATGAAATAAAAGAGACAGACAGTAAAAGTGTAATACTAAGAAAGAATTTTAGGAACCATGGTTATAAATTAAAGGCTTAACGGTGTTTAGTCCCATCAAACTTTTAAGATCTACATTTAGTTTTTATAAAAAAAAATGGTAGATTTTTTTTCTCTAGTTTAATTTTATTACCAGATTTCATCTTTACTGTTAATTTTACTAATTCAATTGCTTTGTTAATTACATTTTAAGCTCATCTCATTATGTTTCTGCTTTAATTTTCGTCATCATCAATTTTATTATGAATTCAACACTTAACAAAACATTACTAAGATAACAAAAACCGTTAATGAAACAAAACTGACACTAAAGATCAGATCTAAGCAATAAACTTTATGTTGTATTTGGATAATATTTTAAACTTGCATATAGTTTGAATATTGAAAACCTATAAATAATGAATTATTTTTAGTTTTTAGTATTATGAAGCAATTAAATTATATTTTTTTGTTAATATTATTTCATATAAAATCTAATTTTTATTATAAAATATTATTTTGTTAATATTATTTTAAATATAATATATTTTTATTAAAATTTATTATTTCATTAATATTGATTTAAACACAATTCAATCGCGATTCAACTACTAAATTGTATAATAACCTCCAATTTTAAAAACATAGAAAAAACACTTGTTTAAACCTAAATTAAATACAAATAGCCGGCGACTTTTGCATGCAATGCAATGTGATTAGTGATAAAGGAGCTTTGGATAACATCATTATAACAATATCTTTCACACATTGATCCAAACGTGCTTTTCAGCTTTCGTTCCATTTCCTATATTTATCTTTACGCTTTTTGTTTGTTAAAAAGGAATTTCAGCCTGCGAATTTAAAATCAGCTGAATTGGTGTAGATCACTGCTGATTTATTTTACTCCTAGTTGTATCCATTCAAATATAGATAACTTATTTTAAAAATTTCTTTCTATTCATTTAATTTTTACTCAATTTATTTTCATTTTATATCATATCTCCATCCTATATATCAACGAGTTAGAGTTCACAATCTAACTCCAACTTTCGAATCACCGGTAATTTAGTAATGTACATGTCCTTAAAATTAAGTAATGATTTTTTTCATTAAAAGTAAGGGTCATTCTTTTTCTCTAGTGTAGGCAGAGAATTTAAATAAAAAGTTTTGGTTGTTTATGATTTTTATATTAAGCATAGAGTAGAGGAATATGCAGCTTAATATGTCTCAATAAGCACATGTTTGTACAAGTAAAAGTTGAACTGGAACTTATAATTTGCTAGACAGCATCCAAATTGGCAGGAAAAATCCATCACTGAAATCTACCGCCAGCAAATTCCTCCATTAAAATATTCATGCAGGAGCCGTTTCTATTTAATTAACTATGATTTATGAGTTAAAATAATTAAATCGTCAACATATAAAAAAAACAATCCTTCTTACTATCTTACTGTCATGTAATCTCATTAACAGTTGATCAATGGCAATTTCGGATTCTGGTCATTTTTATTTTTTTTAAGTATCATTTTATGAATATCCCGCTTGTCTGATCCTACCGACGATTTCAACGGAAAGGAGGAGCTCGGTAGTAAGCTTCCTCATATGCTGTGCAATTTGTTTAGTGAATTTAAATTTTTTAATTATCCTTAGTTTTTTAATATGGGTTTGTATAGGATGCTAACCGTGTAATATATATTTTAGGGCTTGATTTAACGGTATCAGTATCCTAATATTCATGTTGGTATTTAACTGGTAATATGTGGTGTTTACAATGACACTCAAACATATGATCACTAGTATAATCTATATACGCTAGTGGAAAAAATGGCTTTAATCTCGGTTAAAAAAGGCTTTTAATCACGGTTGAACAACCGTGGTTAAAAGTGGGCGTGATTGTATATCAGGATATTTAATCACGGGTTTGAACCGTGGTTAAAAGTGGAGTGGATATAACCACGGTTGCCCCTAACAACCGTGATTAAATGTACTGGACCAAAAAAAAATTAAAAATCGTGGTTATCATCTTCACCATTCAGAAACAGCAAGAACACAATGAACACCAACACCAGAAATAAGAAACGCAGCAAGAACGCAAGAAACAAAAACAGAAGAAAAGTAAATGAATGAAAATCAGAACAACCACAAGAAACAAGAAACAAGAAACAAGAATGCTACTGCAAAACGAAGAACACAAGTATAAATCTAAAATGTAAACCTGTAAATAATCAATGGCGTACGATGGGAAACCTGTAAATGGCATATGAAAAATAGTGAGAAGTCACATAATAAACAAATCTAGAACGTAAATAATGAAATGTAAATGTAAATGGAAACATGAAAACAGAGAAGAGAAACCTTACAGAGAAGAAGGAGAGAAAAGAGAGTTAGGCGCGCTCGTGAAATTACGAAATTTAAAACAAAAAGGAAGATATAATCACGGTTACACAAGGACCCGTGGTTATATGTATGACCTATAACCACGGTTATGCTAGTACCCGTGGTTATATGTATGACCTATAACCACGGTTACTCTAGGACCCGTGGTTATATATATGACATATAACCACGGTTGAACAAGGGACCCGTGGTTATATGTGAAAATCTTATTTTGGCATTAGAAAACACCATAAAAAATTTTAGAATTTTTAGAATTTATTTGGTAGGTAAAGTAGAAGCCTAAAAATCCAAAAAATAAGCAAATAAATCACAAAAAATAAAAAATTTTGAGAAAACAAGGGTTTTTTGAAAATCTGAGCAATCCCAACTGGCTGATTTTTTTTCTACCCCAAAATCATATGCAGCAATAAGGATTTTGAGTTTTCTAGCTCAAGTTATGCTCATTTGAAGTTTGCCGATTTTTGTCGTCACAAAATTTTTGTATCTCTCACTCAAAAATTTATTTTTCAAAAATTCCAACTCGAATAGCTAATAAGTACCAAAAGAAGTCATGACGCAAAAAATCAGATCAAAATTCCATGTTTTTCTATTTTTTTGGATTTTCCTAAAAATAAGGTGAATAATATTTTGACATATAACCACGGTTATCAAACAACCGTGGTTATAGACACTTTTAATCACGGTTGCCTAACAACCGTGATTAAAAGTTTTCCCAAAAATTTCAAAAATGCCATCTCGTTTTGACATATATCCACGGTTGTCAAACAACCGTGATTATAGAGACTTCTCGTTTTGACATATATCCACAGTTGTCAAACAACCGTGATTATAGAGACTTTTAATCACGGTTGCCTAACAACCGTGATTAAAAGTTTTCCCAAAAATTTCAAAAATGCCACCGCGTCATTTTTAATCACGGATCCACATTAATCCGTGATTATACCCCCGTGGTTGTATCCATTTTTTCCACTAGTGATACTGGAAATTGAGGCTATACTAGTATAATTAAGAGATTTTAGTCATATCAGGGCACACTAAAAAGGATCTGTAGGGGTGTTAGAAATTATTAAGCTCATTGTAGATCTTTTCTATTTTATGGAAATGTACTGACAACTTCATTATTAGGAGAAGCTACCTCTTGACTCTTATAAATACTTAGCATTCATTATGTATAATGTACGTTAATCTAATTTTATATGTTTAAGCTTTGGTATGTCACATTTTTTACTTAAACATGGAAGTGTTTTGCTAGGTAACATCATAATTAACACCCTACAACAACCGGATACAGATTGAGCTTGACTATCAATCCCTCTAGCTACCTATTGCACCAATGGAGAACATTCTGGATCCCTTCTACTAGATGAGTATCACATAAGACACATCTAGGCCCAGACAAGATCAGATGTGTGAGATGAATGGTTATGGTTGGTTTAAGTGTGGAACATCCACAATTGTGACAAACTAACAAGAAAAAATTCAATCTGTTTTCGTTCGTTAATGTCACAGTTTCGTTGGGTGACAATCTAGTTGGTGGTTGAATTTCTCGGGTGGATAGTACTAGTGAGTTCCAAACAAAATGATAGATGACAACCAACAATGGAAGTGGAAAAAGACATTGACCTTCATTTTTGTTGAAGTCGTAAGCTAAGAAAGTGATAATCAAAGAAAAATAAAGGGGGAACACCATCTCTCCTGGTTCGTAGCACTGCTCCATCGAGTTTGTGGAAGAATTCACAGCACTAAATCTTGTTCGCTGGATCTCGACAACGTCGCTGACTGCTTTTCTAATCTTTGCAAATCCTACCCTTCCTTCCACATTGACAAGTTGGTTTAGGCACTAATGAAAGAAAAGAATCCCATTGGCACCTACCTGTTTAAAACTACCATAACCCTTTCCTTTCTTGATCTACCTAATACCTATTGAAATATGCCTGGTCCTTTTTTTCTCTAGTTTTTGTTTTCATCAATTTTTAGAGATATTGGGTGGCATCCCACCCTTAATATTAATAAACCATAAAATTATTCCTTGATATTGTATGAGTCGTGCACTTGTACTTTAAAAATAATTAAATTGAATGTCATTTTGAAAAGTTAGAGATTAAATTTTAAGGAGTTAAAGTGTATGATTCATACAATCTTGAGGACTAATTCAAGAGTTCACTCATAAAAAATATTTGGTAAATTGCTCCTATATGTTGTTTTCAATTAAAAAAATAACTTAGGGATGAGAGAAAATGACGTCTAATCTAAGAGATTCTAGGTTTTCAACTGAAAGAAGGAAGAAAATAAATTATAATTCGTGATGAGGTAGGGGGTGAAATGTCTTTTAAGGAGCGTATTCTGGTGGTTTATGGTTTTTTTAGATTAGTAAAGTAGGATGAGGATGATGATGTTGCTTAAAGTAGAAGGTATGAGGAAGGTTTGACTAATGGAATGGAGCATACTTATGATCCTTATCCTAAAATTGACCTTTTTATATAAGAGTTTGTTGAGTGGTGTAAACCATTGAAACATACTCTTGTACTTGTTAGTTGTCAACTTAAAGTTATTTTTTATGTGAAATTTGCTTTTAATATGGTGCTTAGATTCTCATTTTCTATAATAATTAGTACTTATTTTGTATATTTTGAGCATTGTCAAATTTGTCAAGTTACAAACTATTTTTTATTTATTGTGATTGAATAGGTTTGAGCAACTAGGAATAGATTAAAAGCAAGCAATTTTGATGAATTCGCTAAAGCAAATCGGGTCTCGCTCAAGCAAATATCACCCAATTCACAATAACATAAGTTGAATAAGATGAGTATGATCTTAACACCTTTTATCATTGTTATTTCCATTTTTAACCATTCTCGATTTTTAAACCAACAATCATTGTGATTTTAAAAGTAATTATTGCATATCATTGAATATCTCGTAAACCTTTATGCATATAATACTCTACTCATTGCGAAATTATAAGTCCATTTGGTACACTTGTCAAATGACTATTGTTGATTTGAAATTGATGGAGAGTAGGTTATAGGTAAAGTTAAGTATTTTTTATTTTTACTAGATGTTTCCTATGTTGAAATTGGTCAACGTGTTTTTTAGACCAATTGTTGTTTGGGCTTTATCCTTTTAGTTCATAAAGTAATGTAGGAAAACATTAAAAAACTTCTCACATTTGGATGGTTGCCTACTTATGGTAGGAACATAAGTTTGGTGGATCCTAATTTTAATATATTTGTTTTTCATATATCATATACATAATTATTATTATATCATTCAATTTATAATATTTCATACCTTTTTCACTGTGATTGAGGTATATATATGTCATTTAATATATATGAGATTTTCTTGCTTTTTTTTATATATATATAAAAACTATCCATGATATAAGTATTTTTTTCTCATATTTTTTTAATCCTTAGAGGTGAGGGTGAAACAACCAAATCGCTTGACATAGGTATAAGGTTAGCCTACACTAGATATAGGTAAGATCAAACTAATTTCTCAATTGAACTAGATTTAGGTGTTAAGTAATTCATAAAGTCTTTTAAGCTTAACACTAGTCTTTATAAATAAATGTAAATAATACAATAATAAAGTACTACTATAATTGTTTTTATTTAGAAAATTTATATAATGTCTTGATATATATATCAGATGCTTACACTTGTTGTTTTATATTATATAAGATAAGATTATGTGTATAAATACATTTCAATATATATTTATAGATTTATTTAATAGCTATTATTACAAATAAATTCTTAAATAAAGACAAAGTTAGACTTTTAAAAAGGTTAAATCAGATATCATAATTATATTTATTTTAATAAACAAGTCAAAATCAAGCATCTAAATATAATTTCAAGAAGCAGATCATATCAATCCTTATAAAATATGACCTAGTTGATTTCTACCTCTGCTTAAGAGGCCATTAGAGGTATCGTTGCATCATACCAAGTCATAGATGTAGTTTGAGAATATGTCATGCATAATAATAATAATAATAATAATAATAATACTATAATAGAATAAAACCAAAAGTGGATTCTGCCGTCTGCTTACAATGAAGCGTAATCAAAAGAAATTAGTTGTATTTAACTCTAAACATAAATACAATAATAAAAAGTTTCAATGAGTTAAGAATTTAAGTCACTTTTACTGTTCCACTGTAAGTCTATAGCTTTGTTGTAGTTTTGAAATAAAGTCATCAACCACAACTGTTCTGGTTTAAACAATATACGAAGGGTAACAGGGCATTAATGTTTACCATTTATAGGCACGCTGATTTTTCCCACAAAAGGAGGCTCAACGATTTTTTTAAATGAAAGGTATGTTTTGTTTTTATTTTATATATTTTCAGGCATGTGGTTGGCAGTTCAAAGGCAGCAATATGAGGCAAGAGTTGAATTTTTCCATACCTGATACCTCAAGTAGGTAACAACAAGTAGTCGTGATTAAGGATTCCCATCAATAACCACCGGCCACAAACAAAACATCAGAAAACCTGAACCAGTAGTAGCATGCCCTTTGGTTAATCTTCTTGCTGATTCCCACAGCATAGTATATTTTACTGAAAAGTGTAAACAAGGAGCTAAATGCTGAAGAAAAGAGATAAAGTGGCCAGTGGCCAGTGGACACATCACACATGATCTTTTCAGCATCTTTCAAAGACAGAATTTGTGCTTTGCCCTCCCTGCCAATGAAAGAGAACGATATCACATTAATAAACAGACAATAAACGTCATCATCGTTGTTATGCATAATCGAGACAGTCACGTTTCAGCGCCACGTCACATTCCTCACAATTCGGATTTACTGTTGCTGTTATCTTCCTATTCAGTATTCACATCACTCTTTTTCCTCTTACCCCACCCACGGCGCAGCAAAATTGCATTTAATTAACAATAAATAAAAATGCTGATGACAGCTATTTAGATCTTTCTTTGTTGCTCACTCTTTTTCCTTTTGGTTTGTCTTTGGAGCTAAGGAATTAGTGGGAGAGCAAACAAAAACCAGAGATGTATCATTGGATAAGCAGAGAAGCCTCACCATGAAAATTCCTCATCATTTCACCTTCTTTTTTATCCTATCATTCTCTCTTCTCACTCCATTCCCCACAGTCAACACAATTCAATTCCACACTCACAATGAATCCCAGACCCACCCAACAAGAAGAATCCTCCACCAGCCATTGTTCCCGGAGGCTTCTGCTCCGCCGCCTGAAACTCCACCCCCGCCACCGCCGCCGGACATTCCATCATCCCCCGACATTCCTTTTTTCAACGAGTACCCCACCGGACCTCCGCCGCCGGAGCAGAACCTTCCACCGCCGACAACCTCCAATGGCGTAATTGCGAACCCGACGGCGACGCAGCCGACAAGGCACACGAAAAAGGTTGCAATTGCAATCTCTGCGGTTGTTGTCACACTGGGAATGCTCTTTGCCTTGAGCTTCTTGTTATATAAGCACAGAGCGAAGAAATATCCTTCGGAATCTCAGAAACTCGTTGATGGTGGCAGGGACAGGAATTCTAGAAGAGTTCTAGAAGATTCTTCTCCCGGTGTGGCGGCGCCGCCACAGTCGAACTTTCTGTACATTGGGACGGTGGAGCCCGCGAGAACGTCGGTGAGCGAACCAAACGGAACAAACACTTCGCCTTATCGAAAGCTCAATTCTATTAAGTTAAATTCCGATCATCGTTACCGTCCCAGTCCCGAATTGCACCCATTGCCGCCGCTCAACAAGCCACCGGACGAAAGCCACTCGCCGCCGGCGGTTTCCTCCGACTCTTCCTCCTCCGATGAGGAAAGCCGCGACACCGGGTTTCACTCGCCGCACGGGTCCTCGCTCAGCCGCGATGATAACCATAACTACTTCACTCCCGTTTCGCGCCATAGTCATCTGGCCAACGGCAGCCCTGCCGCCGCAGCTCCCGTGGTTCCTTTCTCCAAGAGAACTTCGCCGAAACCTCGGTTTTCCGCTTCGTCTCCGGATTTCAGGAACGTCATTGTACCATCCATCAAACATTCTCCGGCACCGGCGCCGGCGCCGCCATCACCACCGGAGAAAGAAGTGTCTTCCGGTTATTCCAGAAGGCCGAAATTCTCGTTGCCTCCACCAGCACCGAATTTGACTCATCTCCATTCCGACATGTCCACGGCATCACTTAAACCTCCTCCTCCTCCTCCGCCTCCACCACCACCACCTCCGACGCTACCATCATCACGAAAAGGTTGGTCTCCGTCGATTAGTGTATCGTCGTCCCCTGTTTCGAGAAATAAGCGAACGTCTTGGTCAAGTGAAGGAGCGGCTTCGGTTAACAGTGCGAGGAAAGGTCCAGAGGAAGTTGATAAGAGGATGGCAGGTGATGACGTGGATGGAGCGAAACCCAAATTGAAGGCTCTGCATTGGGATAAAGTGCGTGCTACCTCAGACCGTGCCACTGTGTGGGACCAGTTTAAATCAAGCTCCTTTCAGTAAGTTAATAACTGATGTTACTAGAGATTGTGATTTTTGGTATGGGCTGTTTTAGGAGTTAGTTAGGATTGTGAATTTATATTTGTTAATTTCAGGTTAAATGAGGACATGATGGAGACCCTGTTTGGCTGCAATCCCACAAGTTCTGCCCCTAAAGAGAGTGTTACTAGAAAATCGGTTCTTCCTCCTGTTGAACAGGAGAATAGGGTCTTAGACCCTAAGAAATCCCAGAACATTGCTATACTACTCAGGGCACTGAATGTCACCAGAGATGAGGTGTCCGAGGCTCTTTTAGATGGTAAGTTTATTTGTTTATTCTTTTTTCCTATTTCTGAGTAGTAATTTCATTGCACTGCTAGTGAAAATTTTAAGTCATATTGGGAGCATGTGGGTGTAGTTGACAAAAACATCCACACAATGTGGTTACCTCTGTGAATGTGTCTATGGATTGATTAATTTTGTTGGATTATTTTAGGGGAGATAGAAAAATGACTATCTAGTATAACTAGATGGTGCCAAAATATGAGTCGGATCTAGTTCATAAAACATAGTGTTATATGGAAAGTATTGACTAATGACCAAACATTCACCATGGTGTCATCACGCCGGTCTCCTCTTCCAACTGAGAAAGATCTTAGATTCGTCATCGAGCACTCTTGTTTTTTTCTTCTTTTTATGAGGAATTATTGTTAGTAAACCTGATGCTGCCGTTGGCATTGTAATGGACTAGCTTTGCCTTTTGTAGCTGTAACGGTCAAGCTTCCCCTAAAAGCAGTGCACCCCTTTTTTACGAGCCATGATTGTGTCATGATAAAGACCGATCATTTTACTAGTTGTTCTCCACTCCACTACTATAGCCTTCTAACCGAATTATATTCTGTCTTTTATTCCGTAAGCATATTTATCCTTTTTTGTCTTTCACTTGCTTTTAGTGTTCCTTTATCCTTCCTGTTTCTGAAAATTGGGCCATGTAACTTGCCTAATAGTGCTAATTTCTAATCCCTTGATGTATGATATCAACTGGAGATAAACCAGCAACTCTCTCTTATAGCTTCCCTGCAGTCCACATGCCATAACTCCAAGAAACACCTGGTTTTGAATATAAATATAGATGATGAAATCTCAATGGCAAGGATATTTCTAATAGAGGAGGAGCTTTCTTGCTCCACCTCAAAAGACAGAGCTAACAGTAACTCAGTAGCAAAATCAGGAGACAGTAATATCTGAAATGGTCTCACCCACAATGAAGTTTGCCATCATATTTGATTTTATTTGTCCTACTTTATGCCATTTCAAACGAGTAATAAAACTCGACAATTAAAATAAATTGTCTTGTTGAAATTAAGATATTATGGAAGAAAATATAAACACTCAAAGAGTAAAATTTGAACTCACAAAATCTTTGTATAATAATAACACACTCAAATTCCTTTAGCTTTGTTAAAAGCTAATACATAAAACACTCATCACTCAAACAAAGAACTCAATACTTGTTGGAATTTTTTTCTTTGTTTCTTACACTCCCATTGCACTCTACTAAAACAAGCACTACTACTTCTATTTATAAGCAATATTGCCACCTTTAATTGCTCCACTGTTAAGCAAATTGTGCCAAATTGCAATCCAATTTTGTGTACAAATTGTAGACCAAATTGATTAGTCAATTTGCAGCTTTATAGACAACTTGAGAAGTTTCTTAACCAATTGACAATTTGGACAAGTTGTAATTTACTAGTTGCTAAGTTTGACTTTCAACAATAAAACTGTAGAATGAGTGAAATATCTGAAGATAGGTATTTACATCAATCGATATCTTTGGTTATTTCCCATTTTCCCTTACATGCATGTTGTTTTAACCTTTAACTAACTGCTTATCCACAACCAATGTTTTCACTTAGCAAAACTTCTCTTTGGTGGTATTGTTTTTTTAATGACACAGGGAATACTGAAGGTTTGGGAACTGAGCTATTGGAGACTCTGGTGAAGATGGCTCCAACAAAAGAGGAAGAAATAAAACTTAAGAGTTATGACGGTGACCTCTCAAAACTTGGGTCTGCAGAAAGATTTCTTAAAGCAGTTCTTGATATCCCTTTAGCTTTTAGAAGAGTTGAAGCCATGCTGTACAGAGCTAATTTTGAAACAGAAGTTAACTACCTTAGGAAGTCCTTTCAGACTCTAGAGGTATGGCTAGCTTATATTCACCCCTTGTCTTTTTCTTTTGTCTTACTTCCAATTGTATTCTGCTCTGTCTCCTTATAACTAATTAGTCATCTGTTGATATCTATCAGGCAGCAAGTGAGGAATTAAAGAACAGCCGGTTATTTCTCAAACTCCTAGAAGCTGTTCTACAGACAGGAAACAGAATGAATGTCGGCACCAACCGTGGCGGTGCTAAATCTTTCAAACTGGACACACTCCTAAAACTTGTAGATATAAAGGGAACAGATGGAAAGACCACATTGCTCCACTTTGTGGTCCAAGAGATCATTAGGTCTGAAGGAACTGGTAGTGAATCTGCAAATGGGAATGTTCAGAACCAAACAACTTCCCAATTCAATGAGGACGAGTTCAGAAAGAAAGGGTTGCAAGTTGTGGCTGGACTGAGTAGAGACCTTGGCAATGTAAAAAAGGCTGCAGGAATGGACTCAGATGTTCTAAGCAGCTATGTCTCAAAGCTTGAAATGGGACTTGATAAAGTGAGATTGGTTTTGCAATATAAAAAGCCAGATATGCAAGGGAATTTCTTTAACTCCACTGGGCTATTTCTGAGAGATGCTGAAGAGAAAATTGTGAGGATCAAGACTGATGAGAGAACAGCCTTATTCCTAGTGAAAGAAGTTACAGAATACTTCCATGGGGATGCAGCAAAGGAAGAAGCACACCCTTTCAGAATTTTTATGATTGTAAGAGACTTTTTAAATATTTTAGATCAGGTCTGCAAAGAAGTAGGAAGGATGCAGGATAGAACTGTAATTGGCTCAGCTAGATCCTTCAGGATAGCAGCAAGTGCATCATTACCTGTTCTCAGCAGGTACCATGCAAGACAAGATACAAGTTCAGATGATGAAAGCTTATCCCCTTAATGTTGTGAATATATGAAAGAAATAACAGCATCTCAGGATGACAGTGAAAGTATATGAATGCCTTCAAAATCAAAGTTAATTGCCCCCATTCTGTCAATAGGCCTTTTGGTATAAACGTCAACAGGATTTCTACCAATGCCAAGAGAATCCCATTCCACTAGCTTTGCTTCAAATTGAACATCAAACACTTACAGGCAGTGTGGGCCAGAGAATAAGTTGCGGACAGGATCTGCACCGTCTACACATAAACTCCACAAGAATTGGAAATTTAGTGGGAAGTGCTTTAGTGTAAGACACATTTTTTCATTCAAATGGAACCCATATGCCATAGTCAAATAGGTTTTAACAGACTAGAGTCTCACATTTTCATGTTATAGAATGTTTTTACTTTATATGTATTTTTTGAATCATTAATTAATAATAAATAGAAGTTTTTTCAACAGTTCCTTTACGTATATGTAGATAACTTGAATTTGGTTAATTGATTGGTACCTGGACTTTGGAACTAATTTTTTTCTTTTTATTTATGTCGGTAAATGTAGTTTAATAGTATTATTTACGTTTATTACATTAATAAATATAGCATAAAATACTATGCAGTCCATTATACTTATGCATATCAATTCATAGCAATCATATAATTAATTTGGTTATGGCTTTTAGTTCTCACTTTATCATCCCTTCTCTTGTTACGAAAATTATCATAGATAAATTATGTATTTCTTATTTTGATGAATTTGGGATATTTCATTGCTACATGCACATAAGTCATAACTAAAAAAAGAATTACACATGTTAGAATTCAGCCTATAATAACTACATGTACATACAGAAACTCTTCAACTAAAATGTCACAAATATTACCATTGAACAAGAGTTAATCAAAAGAAGATATAAATTGTAATACTTGTAAGGCTAGTTATTGATCCTCACATGTTTTTTTCAACAAATGAAAGAAAGTATCGTTTGAAATCTTAGATGACATCAATTTTATCCAGGAAATTGAAGTTTTTACATGTCAGCTACACAAAGAAATACGCTACAATATTGGGAAGCATACTTGTACAATCATTTTCCACTACAAGCTTTCGATGATAAACATCAACATTATCCACCACAAAAAAGTCCAGATTTACTTTCTTTTCATCCTATACCTTTCTCTGGCCCTGAAAAGTAAACAATGTTTCGTAACTAAAATGGTTAAATGGTGTTTTGATAGTCACTTATATCTGACTAATCATAGAATGATTAGGAGACTCCAGATTTCTAATATTACTTTCCAACTCAAAACCTAGTTTTGACCCAAGAAACTTCGAACATTATCTGGCCTATTAATGAATGTACAAGAATAGAGAAACTTGAAGCACTGTAACGTAACTAATCTGAAACTTTAAAACTAGATATCTGTCCACAAGCTTCAAACAGGGATCTGCTTTAAGTAAGTTGCAATTGGCATGCCCATGTACCCAACTCCTAAGCAAAAGATCCATTGTACCAGACTTAGAGGTGTTGTGTTTGCAAAGGTTCCCAGGTACTCAACTATCATAATTTGAAAGAAAACAGTGGTACCAATAACAGCCACGAACACCTGATTATCCCATATGCCTTTAAAAACATCTATTTCCTCCATCTCACGAGAGTTTATCTCATTGAAAACCTGCAAAATCAAACCAATCACATGTTGTGAGGCAAATTTACCTACAAGCAAAATTGCAATATCATAAAATAGGATTAAATATATTTTTTTGACTTTTGATGCATAAGTTTACTGCACTAGATATCTACAAATGATCTAACATTTAGGATTGGTTAGGCTCTAATACTATATTAATAATAACAAACTAAACTCAATCTAAAAGTTGACTAATAATTTGAGAATTGTTACAAATCTTGTAAGATATATATTAACCATATTTCTAATCAATATAAAACATCTTAAATATTTAAATTTTTATTATTTTGATTCTTATAAATTTTAAAACTTTAGATGGTATGTCAAACATCATTTAGATATGTTACATCACTTACCACTTCGGCATAGTTGCAACATGTGTACATGGATGCCATGCCAGCTATTTAGTCATAATAGGGACCATTATTTAAAAGTTAAACCTACAGAATTTAATCTTTCCTCATTTACCAATTCATTTTCTCATACATGTGCCTAAGCAAGTTGGTTGCATGAACCGTAGACTACTGAAAATCCATGTGGTAAAGGGAAGTTTATCAGAAGGTTTACCTGACAGAATACAAATGAGTTGAAAATAAGTGTGTTCAAGACTACATCAGCATTTGGGCCTCTGAGAAAAAAGACCCATCTCCCTAATACCTGAAGAAACCATATCACCACAAACTGATACAATGATTGTCCTAAGATATTTCTCCACATGACATTGCTAATGAACTCCCCCTTCCTCCCCACTGGTGCACGCTTCATCAAATCATCAGTTGGAGGTTCAGTTGCAAGGGCAAGTGCTCCTAGAGTGTCCATTATCATGTTCACCCACAAAAGTTGAACAGCTGTGAGTGGTGCACTTCCTGAAGAGCAAATACATCTTAAATCATAAGATGAAGACTTACACAAACACATATATAAACATATATTTCTCATTCTCACTAGTCTTTAAACAAAATGAAAGATCAATAAATGGAGTTGGGAGTTATGTTCATCATGAAAGTAGATAAGTTAGGCTAATTTTCTAACCTGTCAGGCAAGCTGATGTGAAATTCACTAGTAATGCAACCACATTTACAGTCAGCTGGAACTGTACAAATTTTTGAATATTTATGTAAACTGAACGTCCCCATTTGGCCACTGTCACTATTGTTGAGAAATTGTCATCCAAAATTATGACATCTGCACTTTCTTTAGCAACCTGCACATAAATTAAGAAATTGGTTAGAATATTAAAAATTAATTAAATGATCAAAATGAAGCACAGTTTTCACACCATTTCCCTTTCCCTTCTTTTGGTTTCAAATATTTGACCAGAATGTATCATAGGCTTTCACATGATATAGTCATACGAAGAAACACAACAAAATGAAACAAAATCTTAAATAGAATTCTTTCTTCACATGACCTGCATTGTCATGATTGTGAATATGTTAAATGAGGTAGACATATTTCCTATGTGACCATGCTTATATATTTTTTTATATAAATTTTTAACTACTTAGTTATCTTTATTTGTATTAGGCAATAAAATATACCATTTCATTGGACTCACCTCAGTTCCTGCAATTCCCATGGCAAGTCCAATGTCAGCTTCATGAAGAGCAGGAGCATCATTTGTTCCATCACCAGTTACAGCAACAACTTCCCCAAACGTGGTACGAAGGTGTTTAACCAATGTATGTTTGTCTAGAGGTGAGGATCGTGCCATAACCTTAAAAAGAAAATAAGAGCATAGTATTATTCAAAGCATCAACCATTTCTCTTGTTAAGATTTGAACCAACCAAAGATGTTATTCATAAAGAAATTATATGAAGCACCTGAATTTTAGGAATTAGATCAAACAATTCCTCCTGAGTTTTCTCTCTAAAGTCTGGACCTTCAATGGCTATGCCATCATCTGTTAAAATCCCACATTCCCTGGCTATGGCCTTTGCAGTATTGATATTATCTCCTGTGACCATTCTAACTAATATTCCAGCTGAACGACACATTTCAACAGATTCCTTAACACCAGGACGAACAGGATCTTTGATACCAACAATTCCTATACAAGTGTAGCCAGAAAGAGGAATAGGGTCATCAGCAGAGAACCTGTTTTCTATTTCCATGTATGCAAGGCAAAGAGTTCTAAGTGCCTCACTAGCAAACTGGTTTATTGTATTCTTAAGATAATTACTTGAGTCTTCATCAAGTGAAACAACATCACCATTTGAGTTTATCACTTTGTCACAAGCTGCTAAAATGATCTCAGAAGCACCTTTGGAATGAGCTCTTAAACCTCCCTCAGGGAGCTTCAGAACTACACCCATTCTTTTCTTCTCAGAATTGAATGGCTCAAGCTTAACAACTTTACACGCTTTTCTTTCTCCCTGAAAATCTCCACCTAGTGATAACCCAAACTCCAATATTGCAGACTCTGTTGGTGTCCCCAAGATCTCACGTTTACCTTTTTTATTAACCACAACCTCTCCTCCCGTGTTGTTAAATATTGACTGCAGCAACAGTTTCAAAGCAGAATCTGGGAGTTCAGAGCACAAACTAGAGTCATTACTTGCCACCTCCTTGACATTCATACAAATACATGTTTTCACCACAGTCATGCGGTTGGTTGTAAGTGTCCCAGTCTTGTCACTACATATAGTTGTGGCTGATCCCATAGTTTCACAAGCTGCCAAATTCCTCACCAGGGCTTTATCATTCATCATCTTCTTCATTGCAAATGCAAGGCTCAATGTCACAGCTAAAGGTAACCCTTCTGGGACAGCAACAACAACAATGGTAACTGCAATGGCAAAGAATTCCAACATCTCCATTGCATCCTCCGCTGACCACCACCAGAATCTTCCTTCTTGGAGTTTCCGGCCCATGAGTCCTTTAACCAGAACTGCAAAGGTAACCACAGCAAAGAACAGTCCTATCTTGCCAATAATTGTCGCCACTCCATTCAGTTTCACCTGCAATGGAAGAGTCATACGATGGTCGAATGGTAAAGGAGTCAAAAAGAAGGGAGAAAGTCTGAGTTCGACTCCCTCTGTTAACTAACGAAAAAACTAACAAACTAACAATTGATTTTGGCTTATTCAAAAAAAAAAAAAGTTTCACCTGCAATGGGGTTTCATCATCTCCACCTTCACTCAGAGTTGCCATCAACTTGCCCCATTGAGTCCTCATCCCAACAGTGGTAATCAACATGGTGCATGACCCATCTTGGACCTTGGTGCCAGAGAGAAGAAATGGATTGTTGGAAGTCACCATCACTGGTTCACTCTCACCAGTTAAACTTGACTCATCAATCAACACAGAGAATCCTGAGAGAAATAAACCATCTGCAGGGACTTGGTCTCCAATTGCTAGATGCACAATATCACCGGGAAGTAAACTATATATTGACATTTTCTGCCTATAACCGTTTCTTGTAACTTGAATGGAAATCTTCTTCTTCTCCTTGTCCAAGTCCTTGAATTGCAATGATTGGCGATAGTCACTTGTTGCTGTCACAAACACAACTAGTAAGATACTTGCAACAATTCCAAGACCATCATGAGCCCCTTTGGGCCACCCTTCGGTTGCTATTCCAACTATCAGAGACACAAAAGCACACACTCCTAGGATCATCAGAGTCATGTCTTGAAGGGCTTCAAAAACAAAAATCCAGAAACTTCGAACTTCACTTTCTGTAAATTTATTGACCCCGAAAAGCTCTTGTCTTGTCCTCCTTGATTCAGAATCACCGGTGAGTCCCTTTGTGGTTGATGTTGAAAGCTTTTCTGCAATGCCATTTACTCCACCGTGAAACTTAAGCTTCTTCACATCGTGGCCTTCAACAATGGACCCCAATTCATCAGCACAGATTTGGAAACCTGCAGCTTTAACTGCATCTGGTAGAACATAATCACTTGGTTGAACACCTGTAGGTATGAACGATCACAAATCATAAGTTAACAAATTGTAAATGAAGACTTAATTTTTGTATTTAGAAACTTGCCTTGGATAAATTGAAATGCTGCCTTGGAAACCAAAACAGCTACCCTTAGCTTCTCCTGCATGAAGGAGATAATGAGCCTTTGAGAATTCGTATATGGAGCAGTCACAGCAGAACAATCATAATATTTGCAGGCAAAAAGTTAGAATAACTATAGCGAATATATATTATCAACAGCTATATATCAAAAGATTTTTCCCTACCCGAGCACTTTCAAACACTAGGATATGTGTAAACTATGAGGGTAGATATGCCATATATTTACTGTTTCTGATGGGTAAGATTTTTCATTGTACTTGTAAAGGAATAAAGCACAAAAAAATTGCTTAACGATGTATTATGTCATGGCAAAAACTTCATGTATGCGCCTGTGCTTATTCAGATTCTGGAACTAAGCTTTGAAATCCATGAATAAATCTAAAAGGATTTTATGGGATGATCGTGCATAAATATCTTTAAAAACATTACTTTCTTTTTGCCTTTACTCCTTTTGATTTTCGAATTTTAGCAAGAACAGGGTAAATATCAATATGAATTTGAACGATGTTCAGGTTATATTTATTGGTTTAACAATATGTATCTTCCACATGAGGCAATTTCATTTGAGTTAGGAATTGTGTTCTATCCACCAAGTTCGAATATGAAACCACCTCATTTAAAGAATCAAACAAATACAACTTGAATCAATCATCCTGAATAATGTTAGGGTATATTGCATTAACTTAAGAATGTGCACAATCCATGAACACGCTCCAAGAAGACATAAAAACATATTTCACAGCATATACATGTGCTGTCCATGGAAAGATATGTCATATAATACCCACCGCAATGATTAAGGAATTATTAAGTAGAATATTTTTATTTAAAATCATGATTTGTAACATTAAATGTTGCATTTTGTAATAAATAATGATTAACATAACCATTATTAAAATGTTTGGCTTTGAAGCAAATAGAGATTTTAGACCTGATTGGTCTGACGCATAGCAGCTGCTTCGTAGCGTTTGGAGATGTTGGCAGTGAAACGAAAGCGTCTTTTGGGGTTCTTTACGACCCCACACACTTTCCTCCATTTTTGAAGAGCCTCGTCACTGGAGTTTTTTGACTTCACACCTCCAAAATTCTCGTTTAAATAACTCTCCATCACCCTTTTTAATTATACTTCTTTTCCTTCTTTGATATTTCAACTTCTCTCTGTTACCAATTCGACTTGGAAACTCTTGCGGTGTTCATGTTAAATCACAGTAACACTGTAGCAGCGACAAGTAGTGTAGCATTCTTAGAAATTAATGTAAAGGTTTGGTTTTTTCGTGGAAAGAAAGAGAGGAGGGAAAGAATGAGTGAGGTGAGAACCTCGTAAAAGGGAAAAATGTAGTTAGTTAGACTCAGAGGAAACGGATGGACATTGGAAAGATGAAGAAGCAGGGAAAGGAAATGAGTGAGGATCCGAAATTTTGTAGTGTTTAAGAATGAATAACGGTTTTTTTCTCTCTTGTTTTCTGTTATTTCGGGAAAGTAAGGATGAACGAATTGGGCGGGGTCAACGATTGCACTCTTTTTTGGATAAAAATGAAAATCAAACATAAAAACAAATTGAGATGTATTGGATGCTTTATTGAGCTCTGGTGTTAATTTTGTAATGTTCACATTTTATAAATTGTCTTATTTTGGATTTTTGGAATTACGTCAATCTTTTATATAACTTTGATTTTCGTGTACAGTTGTGTTTGCTTTGTCCATTTAATAATTAATTTATTATATAAAATATTAAATTATAAAAGTAACATAATACTTACTTAGGTATTGTTTCTCCCGGGATAATAAGGGCCCACGAGTGCCTCTCATCCGTTTATCTTAGGCAAGAATGTAGAAAAATCCAACCCCCCATCATATGTGGATCCTGGGCGGTTACGCAGTGTGATGATGGGCTTGAATCTAGGGCACTTGCCCTATTTTCTTTCTATGTCCCACTAATTGTATAAATGACCTCGAAGTTCCCCATTGTAATTCAAATGTGACACATTACGAGGCTAATAAACGCTAGTCCTTAGGAAGATTCTCTAGGTTTTGTGTATTCCCTAGCTTTAGTGTTGGCACCCACGGTGGAGCCCAATAAAACGGTTCCCATTCACAACACCCTAAAAAGCTAGCAAAGCAAGGATGGTGACGACTCGTAGCAACCACAGCCGCCGTGAGGAAGGAGACGCCCAGCAACAAGAAGTAGATAAGGACGATCAGATTCAGAAACTTACGAGCGTTGTGGAGGCACTAAAGAGTACAATGGCGGATCTGCAAAAGGAAAACGATAACCTGCGTGCACGAAGGATGAAGGAACGAGAGGCCTCAAGTTATCACAATACCTAAACCACCAGGTAAGGGGTAAATGGTCGCGACACATAGTACACTAGGGGCATGGAGAAGCATGAACCCACACATCCTTACACTGCCTATACATTCACAGAGGAGATAACGGGTACGCCGACTTCGCCAAACTACAAACCCCTGACGATGGAGAAATACAATGGGAAAGGGGACCTAGAAGAGCACCTCACGATGTTCACCACGACTATGTTGATCACTGGTGTGTCTGACGCCTTATTTTGTCGGACCTTACCCACAACATTAACAAAATCTACACTGCGTTGGTTCTCCCATTTGCCCTCAGGGAGCATAACGAGCTTCTCGGAGTTGACTAAGAAATTCCTAAGTCAATTCGCTACCAGCTGAGCAGTACAACAGACATCTCACAACTTGGTAAATTTACGGCAGCACCCCAAGAAAACTCTCAAGCAGTACATGGCCCGCTTCAACGAGCAGGCCATTCAGATACGTGATCTCAGCTCTGAAGTCACCCTGCATGTAGTCCAAACTGGCATGTGCCTGGGCAGATTTTCTGATTTTCTAGCTAAGAAACCACCTTTGGACATGGACGATTTCCGACAGAGAGCCACGCGGTATATTAGTATGGAGGAAAGGGAAGCCAAATGCATGGAGCAGGCAAAACAAAACACAACCCGAGTGGATCCAAGAAGAAGGAGCCCCAGGCCAAACAAAGAAAAACGCTTGGAGGCTTACACAGCTCCCAAGTAGAACCACTTCACCCCTCTAAATAATAGGAGAGACATAATCATGCACGAAGTTTACAACATTGGCCTGCTTAAACTTTGGAACAAATGACATATACCTTGATTGGTGTTGTTACATTAGAGGCCACGAGAGTGCTTTGTGTTGGTGTATGCACTACGAGCTATTAATGTATCAATTTTAACTTATCAATAAAATTAGTATTTTCAGTTTTAGACTAATGCTATTTATCCTGGAATAATAGGTCATATGAGAATTATTCCTAAAACGTCCCTAATCAAGTATTTACATGGGGACATGTAAATACATTAAGATTAGTGTGTTAATGTACTGGTGATTTGATCTCACAAATCATGGATATATGATATCAAGTCTTTACACGGGTACACATTAAGAGTAATGTTGTACTGGACAGACCCACCATGAGAACGTTGCATGGATCGTTACATGAGTGTCATAAACGGTTCTTAATGTGATAATGATATATATTCCTTCGACCTGAAGTCACTATGATTCCTACATAAGGAGTTTATTGTTTTAATACAATCAAACGTTATCTGTAATAAGATGACCATAAAGATTGTGATTAGGCAATAGATAAATTATGCAGAGGGATGTGAGTGATGTAGATGGAATTTGTCTCTCCTATGTGACAGGAGTGATATCTATGGGCCACTTGATGGAGTGAGACTAATGAAATGCATGGCCATGCTAGGACGAATAAATATTAGATATTTATTCGGTAAAGTCTACTCTGGTATCAAGTAAAATGAATTGGGCCATACAAGGATGACGACGACCATGCATTGGGCCCAATTAGATATCGTGACAAAAGGAATAAATATATAAAATAATTATCACGTATAGGTCATGTCGATGATAAATAATATTCGGACATAATGATGTATTGCTAGATACCGCTCTTATTTTATATTAATAATAAAATAGTTTATTATTAATATAACCGAATATTTTACCTATAGGGTCACACACATAGAGTAAGCCCACCAAAGGATAGTTTTATTTTAGTTGGACTGAAAATAAAACTATTTGGGCCTAACTCATTTAGAATGAGTCAGGAGCCTAATGTTTAATGAGAGCTCAGGTCAAGACCTAAGCCTATATATAGAGCATGAGATGTTTATAGGCTGCTGCTCAAAAATCATACCATAAACAAAATTCCGTACTAGCATTCGGAGCTCTGTTTTTCTGGTGGGAGTGCTCGTGTGGACTCCTAAGGGCGAAGCTACAATTGCTTCGATTGAGGAACTCGTTCTACGTCTACAAGAGGTAAACCCTAGCCGAAATTTTTTATTTAGCATTATGCCTTGAAACATTTGTGTTTGCAATTCTTTTGGGAATCCTTTGTGTTTCCGCTGCCTGACCCTAATGGGATTCCCTAACAGTGGTATCAGAGCCAGGTTGCAAAGCTATGTTTTGGGTATTTGTTTACGTTTCATGATGTCATGTTTTTCATTCTGCAAAAGCTTTTAAAAATTTCAATTTATGAAATCGTTTTCTTGTTATAAGCTTTATGTTCTGTTTTGCGAAATTGTTTGTGAAACTTGTTTTGAAAAACATTCAAGCATGTTATGTATGATATAATATCATGATTCGTATGCTCATATGTTTTCTGTAAATTGTATGAGATACTGTTTATAGGCTTTCTCATTTGAAGTATTTGTTTATGTTATTTTAGAGGCTTGTATGATATTTGCGTTTTCAATTTTCGTATGTGATACATGTGTTGAATTCGTTAATATTCTTTGTTGTCATACAAACTGTGTTTTGATAATGCGTTCATCTCCGAGCATGAAAAGTTCGCGTTGTGGGGCGTCAAGTGATAAGGTTTAAGTGTTAAACCTTGGCCGTTCCTTAACCTAGGGTTCAAACGTTGAAACCTAGGTAGCCGTCATGAGAAAGGTGCAATTTGAATTCTAGGTTTTGAAACCCTAGATGGCGCTGCCTACATGTGCCTTGACGGCTGCGTTGTGAAGTGTTCGCAACAAGGATTTAGGGTTTCAAAGTGGTTTGTTAACCAAGTGGCCTCAATTACTCAAGAGGGGGGGGGGGTGAATTGAGTATTAAAAAATTTTACTTTGAATGCTTTTGAAGTTGATTCTTTAGTTACTATGTTTATTGAAGGTGATAAACTCAATGGCAAGTAGTAACAAATAGTACACAAGACAAGATAATAAGCGCTTAAGAGGTCTAAGTAATATTCAAGAAATGGAATCAAATTAACCACAAAGCAATTTATGAGATTTTTTAGAAAGATCAATAACGAGTGTTGCTAAAAGACAAGTACAACAATGTTAATCAAAATATTTTGCAACTTAGTATAGCATGCACTTAATCCAAGTTAATGAGCAATAAAATCAAGCAAGCAAGTGAAGTGCACAAATTTAAATGAGTTTAGGGAAGAGAGATTTGCAAACCGATATATACGAGTTCCACCACACCGGTGTACGTCTCGCCTCTAAGCAACCCACTTAGAGGATTTCCACTATTGTAGATTAGAGATACAACTTTGAGCAACTGCGACTTCCTAGTGTCCCACACTCAAGAATCCAATTCTCACAAGTACAAGGGCACCCCACCCAATCTCTCAATCTCACAATTACAAGGTTGAAACCCAACCCAAGGCTTTTGGTAGGTTTGGTGTTTGAGTGTACAAGGAAACTCTCTTGATAGAGTGGATATACAAGTTAAAGTTTACACAAGATAATAACTCTCAAAGAGAGGATATGCAAATTAAGTACTCAAATATAATTTCCCCACAAATTAACTCTCAAAAAATAACTTCAAGAAATATGTCAATCAAGAATAAAGAGAGCAAGAAGAAGAGCAAGAGAATGGAGGGGAAAGAAAGCAAATGGAACTGCTTCAAATGCTTGGTGTGCTGAATCCCTTGCAAGGCTTCCTATTTATAGCAAATAGAAGCATGGTCCAGACAGTAAATAATTTCTTCGACAATTTGAATGGAGCATTATTTTGCAATTAAAAATTCCTTTGATGACATGGAGCAACATGTGAAGCCATGTATTTAATTTCCACAGCAAGCTAGACCAGTGGAGAGTATGTCTGTTCTTAGTTACTTAAATTGCAACTTGCGTAGTGGAGACTTCGAGAGTGCAATCTGCTCAGAGAATGTTGGAATGTTTGTATTCATAGTGTGTTTCAGTTTGTCCAAGTGCGATGCAAGGCTGTCATATATTCAACACGGGTTCAAATTCAAATTCATATAACTTATTTAAATTAAATAAACTTATCTGACTCATGATGACATAGGTTAATCATCTGAGAGTAGCTTGATGTTTGAATTTGCTTCTTGGAACTTTTAATCTTCAACTGCACATCATGCTGTAATTAATTCAGTGGCCTCCTCGCTCAAGCGAGTTTAATCACGCTTAAGCGAACCATGTATATTTCCTTTGATTTCTCTTCCACGCTTGCTCACGCTTGAATCTACGCTCAAGCATGCTATCATGCTCAAGCGAGCCTTGTTTACGCTTAAGCGAGACTTGGGCTCCTGATGCATCACGCTTTGTTCCACGCTCACGCTTGAGCTCCATGTCTTCACGCTCAAGCAAGCTTGTCCAGCGCTTAAGCGAGTTGATCCAGCGCTTAATCGAACCTGATGCATCATGTTCACACTCAAGCTTGTAGACCCCTGATGCTCACGCTTGATCCTTCGCTCAAGCGTGCCAACTTCTATTCCTTCACGCTTAAGCTTGCACAATTCACGCTTAACAACTGTCTCCCTCGCTCAAGCGACCTTCCTTCACGCTTGGGCGTGCTAAGCATCTAATTCTTACGCTTAACAATTATCTCCCTCGCTCAAGCGAGCTTCCTTCACGCTTGGGCGTGCCAAGCACCTGATTCTCATGATTCACGCTTGACCCTTCGCTCAAGCGTGCCAGCTTCTTCAAGATTTTCAACCTTTGTTCCTTTGGAATTTAACAAGACTATTTGTCACTTGATTTAACCACTGAAGTAAATGCCTTGATTAAAACATATCATCATAATTGAATTTTGAGTCTTGAACATTTGCTTTGCTTGTTTGTCATTATCAAAACCTATAACAACATATAAACATATTCTCCCCCTTTTTGATAATGACAACAAGTGTTTGTCTCTTGGGGTGTTAGTATTATAACAGTTCAAATACATTGCAAAAATGACTCCTCCTTTCACATACAATTTGATACCACATGTTTATGACTTCACATGCACAAGTTAAGAAGAGATAAAAGATCTCTCCCCCTTTGTAAGATAATTTATGTCACTTAGCATATATATATATTTATTTTCTCCCCCTTTGGCATCATCAAAAACATTTAAGAATATAACACTTTAAGAAGCACACATTTTGTAGAGATGGATACCATTTGCATATAAAACTCCCCCTAAAACATGCAACATATATCATAGAGTAATTCGAAGCATGTAAGCAATCATAATGAGGTTTTCTCCTTCTTTTGAATAAGCAAAGTGAGAGGTTATATAGGCTTAAAATTTTGCAATTTGCCAGTGATTTTATTGCACAAGATAGTCAAGAAAATCAAAGTCATTTGCCATTTATTTTTGAGAACCATGTGGTACATAGAAGATTATCTTTGTGTCAGAAATATGTTTACTTACGTGAGGACTCCATGGGGTCTAAAACAAGTGATATTATGTTTTGAAAATGTGAGTATAAATTTTCTTCAAAAATTGTATTTATATTACAAAGTAAGAAATTATGTTCAAGGAAATGAAAATTTTATGGAAAAGATGAGTTGAAATCTTTAAGTTAAAGATTTGCAAAAATTATGTTCGAGGGGTAAGAAAGTGTGATAAAATAAATCAATTAGGCAATTTCCAAAATTCCTAACTCCCTTCTAATATTTATAAATTGGTCTTTCGGAAGGGGTTTTGTAAAAATGTCCGCCAATTGTTTTGAAGTTTCAATATATTCAAGTACACAATCTCCTTTCAAAACATGGTCTCTTATGAAGTGATGTCTTATTTCAATGTGTTTGGTCCTAGAATGCATGACCGGATTCTTAGAGATATTTATAGCACTAGTGTTGTCACATTTAATAGGAACTTTGTTTAAAACAACACCAAAGTCAAGGAGTTGTTGTCTCATCCAAAGAATTTGAGCACAACAACTACCAGCTGCTACATATTCTGCCTTAGCCGTCGATAATGCAACACTTGCTTGCTTCTTGCTATGCCAAGAAACAAGGGAACTACCAAGTAAATGACATGTGCCACTGGTACTTTTTCTATCAAGTTTACAACCCGCAAAGTCAGAGTCGGAATATCCTAAAAGATTACATTCAACGCCTTTGGGATACCATAAAACTACGTTTTGAGTACCCACAAGATATTTCAAAATTCTTTTTACGGCAGTGAGATGTGATTCTTTAGGACATGCTTGATATCTAGCACACATGCATACCGCAAACATAATATCAGGCCTACTAGCTGTTAAATAGAGTAAAGAACCAATCATACCTCGATATTTAGTAATTTCAATGTCCTTACCCTTTTCATCTTTGTCTAAATAGCAAGATGTGCTCATGGGTGTAGCTATTTCGTTTGCCTTGTCCATTTCAAACCTTTTGAGTAGTTCTTTACAATACTTTGTTTGACTAATGAACGTTTCGTCATTTGTTTGTTTTATTTGTAATCCAAGGAAGAAGGTGAGTTCTCCCATCAAGGACATTTCAAACTCATTTTGCATAATCTTGGCAAACTCTTGACAAAGATTTTTATTAGTAGCACCAAATACTATATCATCAACATAAATTTGTACCAAAAGAATGTCATTATTTTTGCGTTTTATAAACAGTGTAGTATCAACCTTTCCTCTTTCAAAATTATTTTCTAAAAGGAATTTACTAAGTCTTTCATACCAAGCTCTTGGAGCTTGTTTTAAACCGTATAAAGCTTTTCTTAATTTAAAGACATGGTTTGGAAATTTATGATTTTCAAAACCGGGAGGTTGATCTACATAAACTTGTTCTTGAATAAAGCCGTTTAAAAAAGCGCTTTTGACATCCATTTGATAAAGTTTAAAATCCATACAACATGCAAAAGCTAACAATAATCTAATGGCTTCTAACCTAGCTACGGGAGCATACGTTTCTTCATAATCTATTCCCTCTTCTTGATTATATCCCTTTGCAACTAGTCTAGCTTTATTTCTTGTTATTATGCCATTTTCATCTAACTTATTTCTAAAAACCCATTTGGTGCCTATTATTAAATGGTCATTGGGTCTTGGCACAAGTTTCCAAACTTCATTTCTTTCAAATTGGTTTAATTCTTCTTGCATGGCCAACATCCAATGTTCATCAATAATGGCTTCATCAATATTTTTGGGTTCAATTTGAGATACAAAAGCTAAGTGATTGCATTCATTTCTAATGGCATTTCGAGTACTTACCCCTTTGGTTATTTCTCCAATGATTTTGTCCAAGGGATGGTCCTTTAAGATTACCCAATCTTGTTGTTTATTAAGTTGTGTTGTACCTTCTTCATTGTTGACTTCTTCTTTGTCTTCCAAGTTCATTTCTTGGAAGGTACCTACAGGATCATCAACTTCCTTTCTCGGAGGATTTTGGTTAAATTTATCAAATTTAACATGTATGGACTCTTCAATTGTTAAGTTTGTTTGTTAAAGAGTCTATATGCTTTACTTGTAGATGAATAACCTAAGAAAATTGCTTCATCAGATTTTGCATCAAATTTGCCAAGATTTTCCTTTCCATTATTTAAGACAAAGCATTTGCATCCAAAAATGTGAAAGTAAGAAATATTTGGTTTTCATCCTTTATAAAGTTCGTAGGGGGTTTTCTTTAATATAGGCCTTATTAAGCAACGATTCATAACATGGCAAGTAGTGTTCACCGCATCGGCCCAAAAATGTTTTGAAATATTATTTTCATTCAACATAGTTCTTGCGAGATCCGCTAGAGATCTATTTTTCCTTTCAACTACTCCATTTTGGTGTGGAGTTCTTGGAGCCGAAAAATTATGTTCAATGCCAAATTTTTCATAAAATTTTTCAAAAGATTGGTTTTCAAATTCTCCCCCATGATCCGTTCGAATGGATGCTATTTTTAAATTTTGTTCATTTTGGATGATCTTGGCAAGTTTCTTAAATGCATGATATGCTTCATGTTTATGAGTAAGAAACAATGTCCATGTATATCTAGAGTAATCATCCACAATCACAAGACCATAATAGTTTCCACCAAAACTTTTGATTTTCGAAGGTCCAAATAAATCCATATGTAAGAGTTGTAAAGGTCTAGTTGTTGAAACAATATTTTTTGCTTGAAAAGAAGCCTTTACTTGTTTTCCCTTTTGACAAGCGTCACAAAATTTATTTTCAAATTTCAGTTTTGGTAAACCAATAACTAAATCTTTTGTAACAAGTTTATTTAAATGGTCTACATGAATGTGAGCAATTCTTCTATGCCATAGCCATGATTCATCCTCTTTAGTTATGAAACATTGCACATCATTTGAAGCAAGACAATCTAGATTAATCATGTAAATGTTATCTACTCTTTGACCAATGAACTTTATCTCCTTGTTTAGCTTATTTTCAATTATGCAACCATTTGATTCAAAAACAATTTTATAGCCCTTATCACATAATTGACTAATACTAAGCAAGTTGTGTTTTAGTCCTTCAACATATAATACATCATTTATGGAGGTGGAAGAATTTTTACCAACATTTCCGATTCCAAGTATTCTTCCCTTTGTGTTATCTCCATAAGTAACAAATCCTTTGTTTCGTGGAGTAAGTGATATGAACTTACTTTTATCACCCGTCATATGTTTAGAACACCCACTATCCAAGTACCAATGGGTTTTACTAGCCTTAAAACATACCTACAAAACAATTCAAGTTAGAGAGCTTGGTACCCATTTTTATGTTGGGTCCTTGTAGGTTAGTTTGTGAAAATGTTCCCTTAGGAACCCATACTTTTCTCACTACTTTTGGTCCTAATCTTCTAACATTGCAATTATAAGAGTTATGACCTTTAAGACCACAATGATTACATTTCACAAAAGGTGTAGATGATTTACTAGGTGGCACAAAGAAATTTTTGTAATGTTTATCCTTCTTGTGAGCATGTGATCCTAGATTGTAATCTAGTCCCGTTTTGTTAAACATGCAACGTTGGTTTCCAAGAAGTACATTTAAATTGTCTCTACCATTTGTAAATCTTTCTAGTGTTCTATTCAAGTCTAAGACCTTGGTTTCTAAATCAATGCATTTCTTAGCAAATTCACAAGGTTTATTCTTAGAGCATGCTTGGACATTTTCTAGTTCTTCTTTTAGACATTCATTTTCTTTGCAAACTTCCATGAGATGCATTTCTAGAGTATTACTTGTTTTTCTAGACAATTTAAGCTTATTAGAGACTTTTGTAATTTATCATACAAATTTTCAAGGGCATCAAGTAATTCTTTCTTATCTAAGTTATGAAAATTTACCTCATCTTCTTCATCTTGGTGATTGGCCATGAGACAGAGGTTTGCTTCTTCATTCTCCGATTCATCCGAGCTACTTATCTCATTTTCATCCCAAGCTATATATACTCTTCTCTTAGTTCTTTTGTCTTTGTTTTTCTTCTTTAGGTTTGGACAATCCATCTTGAAGTGTCCTTCCTTACCACATTAAAAGCAAGTAGGTGAAGTAGAATTTTCTTTAGGAATGAATTTCTTACCTTTAGAGGAGAAGCCCTTTTGGAATTTTTTGTTTCTCATGAGCCTTCCAAAACGCTTCACAAATAGTCCTAGCTCTTCATCCTCATCAACTTCACTCTCGGAATCTTCTTCAATGATTGAGGTAGCTTTGAGAGCTAGCCCTTTCTTTTTTGAGACTTTTTCTTCTTCCTCCGCTTGTTTTAAGTCCTTCAACTCTTGTTCTTGTTCTTGTAGTTTCCCAAACAAAGTGGCAAGAGACATTTCATTTATGTTGGGAGATTGCTTAATGGCCGTAACAAGAGGTTGCCATTCCCTAGTAAGACTTTTTAGAACTTTATGGATAAGCTCCTTGTTAGTATAAGATTTGCCAAGAGTAATAAGATGATTAATGATCAAAGTAAATCTCTTTTGAAGTTCTAGAATAGATTCATTTGGATTCATTCTAAAACTTTCATATTGGCTAGTTAAAGTGCTAATTTTTAAGTCCTTAACATCATTAGTTCCTTCATGAGTTATTTGAAGGGTATCCCACATTTCCTTAGCAGAATCACATGTAATTATTCTAAAGAACTCATCGGGACCTAAGGCTGAAGTGATAAGATTTTTTGCTTTGTAATTATATTGTACTTTCTTTTCTTCTTCACTAGTCCACTCATCCATAGGTTTTTCAACTTGTTTATCATTAACAATATGCATAGGTACAAAAGGACCATTTTCAATAGCATTCCATACTCTCAAATCAATTGATTGCACAAAAATTTTCATTCTTGCTTTCCAAAAAGCGTAGCCTTCCCCATTGAAAGCGGGAGGTCTATTTATGGCACTACCCTCGGGAAAAAAGTTTTGAGAACTTGAGGCCATTTAATCTCTTGAAGCTGTTAAGCTTGATTTACCAAGAGTCAAGCTCTGATACCACTTGTTAACCAAGTGGCCTCAATTACTCAAGAGGGGGGGGGGTGAATTGAGTATTAAAAAATTTTACTTCGAATGCTTTTGAAGTTGATTCTTTAGTTACTATGTTTATTGAAGGTGATAAACTCAATGGCAAGTAGTAACAAATAGTACATAAGACAAGATAATAAGCGCTTAAGAGGTCTAAGTAATATTCAAGAAATGGAATCAAATTAACCACAAAGCAATTTATGAGATTTTTTAGAAAGATCAATAACGAGTGTTGCTAAAAGACAAGTACAACAATGTTAATCAAAATATTTTGCAACTTAGTATAGCATGCACTTAATCCAAGTTAATGAGCAATAAAATCAAGCAAGCAAGTTAAGTGCAAAAATTTAAATGAGTTTAGGGAAGAGAGATTTACAAACCGATATATATGAGTTCCACCACACCGGTGTACGTCTCGCCTCTAAGCAACCCACTTAGAGGATTTCCACTATTGTAGATTAGAGATACAACTTTGAGCAACTGCGACTTCCTCCCACACTCAAGAATCCAATTCTCACAAGTACAAGGGCACCCCACCCAATCTCTCAATCTCACAATTACAAGGTTGAAACCCAACCCAAGGCTTTTGGTATGTTTGGTGTTTGAGTGTACAAGGAAACTCTCTTGATAGAGTGGATATACAAGTTAAAGTTTACACAAGATAATAACTCTCAAAGAGAGGATATGCAAATTAAGTACTCAAATATAATTTCCCCACAAATTAACTCTCAAAAAATAACTTCAAGAAATATGCCAATCAAGAATAAAGAGAGCAAGAAGAAGAGCAAGAGAATGGAGGGGAAAGAAAGCAAATGGAACTGCTTCAAATGCTTGGTGTGCTGAATCCCTTGCAAGGCTTCCTATTTATAGCAAATAGAAGCATGGTCCAGACAGTAAATAATTTCTTCGACAATTTGAATGGAGCATTGTTTTGCAATTAAAAATTCCTTTGATGACATGGAGCAACATGTGAAGCCATGTATTTAATTTCCACAGCAAGCTAGACCAGTGGAGAGTATGTCTGTTCTTAGTTACTTAAATTGCAACTTGCGTAGTGGAGACTTCGAGAGTGCAATATGCTCAGAGAATGTTGGAATGTTTGTATTCATAGTGTGTTTCAGTTTGTCCAAGTGCGATGCAAGGCTGTCATATATTCAACACGGGTTCAAATTCAAATTCATATAACTTATTTAAATTAAATAAACTTATCTGACTCATGATGACATAGGTTAATCATCTGAGAGTAGCTTGATGTTTGAATTTGCTTCTTGGAACTTTTAATCTTCAACTGCACATCATGCTGTAATTAATTCAGTGGCCTCCTCGCTCAAGCGAGTTTAATCACGCTTAAGCGAACCATGTATATTTCCTTTGATTTCTCTTCCACGCTTGCTCACGCTTGAATCTACGCTCAAGCATGCTATCGCGCTCAAGCGAGCCTTGTTTACGCTTAAGCGAGACTTGGGCTCCTGATGCATCACACTTTGTTCCACGCTCACGCTTGAGCTCCATGTCTTCACGCTCAAGCGAGCTTGTCCAGCGCTTAAGCGAGTTGGTCCAACGCTTAATCGAACCTGATGCATCATGTTCACGCTCAAGCTTGTAGACCCCTGATGCTCACGCTTGATCCTTCGCTCAAGCGTGCCAACTTCTATTCCTTCACGCTTAAGCTTGCACAATTCACGCTTAACAACTGTCTCCCTCGCTCAAGCGACCTTCCTTCACGCTTGGGCGTGCTAAGCATCTAATTCTTACGCTTAACAATTATCTCCCTCGCTCAAGCAAGCTTCCTTCACGCTTGGGTGTGCCAAGCACCTGATTCTCATGATTCACGCTTGACCCTTCGCTCAAGCGTGCCAGCTTCTTCAAGATTTTCAACCTTTGTTCCTTTGGCATTTAACAAGACTATTTGTCACTTGATTTAACCACTGAAGTAAATGCCTTGATTGAAACATATCATCATAATTGAATTTTGAGTCTTGAACATTTGCTTTGCTTGTTTGTCATTATCAAAACCTATAACAACATATAAACACATGGTTGAAACCCTAGCCAAAATTTTAGAGCTGTGAATGGTCAGTGGGACGTTCTGGCGACTTGGTACTTAAGCGGTCACACCGGACCCACCTCTCTTTCCTGAGAACCAACCTGACTACAGTACTAAATTTTTGGGTCGGGCCGCTGCCCCGCACCCCGTAAGTGGCGGGGCCCCCTTGACCGACCCACGTACATTCTCTGCGTAGCGCCTTATTACCGACCCACGTGTTTAATGGCCCGTTTAAAAATTAATTTTTTTTAATGCTTTCAAATGGGTTATAATTAATTAATTAACACGTTGCATGGTGAATGGTTATGGTCTTAGTTATTTTATTTAAATACAGCCTGCGTGTTGTGCCTCTCTTCATTCTGTTGTATTTCTTTTCTCAACCCTTCACTCGTATGTAAAGCGAGTTTCTTTAAAATCTTGTAATCTTGATCGAGGCAACAAAGTAGAGACCTAGAAGAAAACTAGAGTGGTGACTCTAAGCGCTTTTGTCTTTGAAAGGAACCAAGGAGTGGTGACTCCAAGAGGATGGTGGGTTCAAGAAGAGGGACTTCATGAAGCCTTGGCATATAGTTCCTTTAGGTTTATTTATTTATTTATTTATTCTTCTAGGAAGACCATAACCATCTCACAATTTCGTTTGCATGCTTTAGGGATAATTTTATTGCGTTAAAGCGTTTAACAAAGACGGTAATTTAAAATAAATTAAAATCCCTCAAAATAATAAGTTACAAACGCCTTCCAATAAGTACACTCGTCAATACTAATGTCAATGAATAGTGGGTCTGCCAAAGCATGGTAATATCATTTATATTAGTAAGACGCGATGGGATAATTGTAATATCCAAAATGTTTTATTGGGTTTTAACTTACTAAGTTATCAATTGGATTGAATAAACTTAGAGGCGTATACATTGGGCAAACTTTCATAAGATGAATGATCGGTAATGGTTACCTAACCCAATGTCTAAGAGTTGTATAAGATACAATTGGAAAGGAGTTTCCTACCTAAATAACCAAATGTTAAGTGATCAGCCAAAGCTGACTTAACATTAGGCCAAATATGGATCTTTGCCCACTCGAAAATCTTCCAATGGGATTTTCTGATTCGTAGAGGGTGATTTTATTTTGAATCAAAATAGTGGGAGACGTGTTTAATTTTAAGACCAAAAATTAAATATGTTTTTTTTAATTGATACTTACTACATATCTTTCTGTTTTAGATAACCATGACATCAAACACGCCTTCAAACCTTTCATTGCGATCGATCCTAGACAAAGAAAAATTGTTTGGACCCAACTTTCTAGACTGGTATAGGAATTTGAGGATTGTCCTCAAACAAGAGAAAAAGCAGTATGTCCTGGAAGATCCGATTCCAGAACCACCCACGAACAATGCCTCTAAAGCTGACAAGGATGCTTACAAGAAGCATCAGGATGACGCTTTAGATGTCCAATGCCTTATGCTAGCAACCATGTCTCCTGAGCTTCAGAAGCAACATGAGCATATGGAGGCTTTCGATATGATCGAAAACCTAAGGAAACTATATCAAGGTCAAGCTGACCAAGAAAGATATGAAGTTTCTTCAGCCCTATTTAGCTGCAGACTTAAAGAGGGAGGTTCTGTAGGACCTCATGATCTGTCCTGAACTGGGGTCTAGAGATCCGGTGTCAAGTCAATCATAAATAATATAAAGATTCTATGTAGAAGACCGGATGTATGAGTATCCGGTATAAATATCCGTTGTCCTTATATAAGGAGGGCAGATTGGGCGTTCTGGAGATCCTTCACACCGGCCTAACGCGTTGATGTGGGCGAAAGGTGGTGTCACCGGTAAAGATTCTCCGACGCTCAAGTCAGTGATAATATTCCAAGCGAGGAATGTTTTTCAGAGAGTAATTGTAAGTAAATTCAGTCGAAGATCCCCCTCTTCATTGATGAAGAGAGTTCATATACCTGATTGGCTCGAAATACGAGGACATATTAGTGGGGAACCACTAACCTCCAATAGCACTATATATTATCATTTTATTATGCACTTGCCAGCATGATTGGGTCAAGTGGCTATTTTATATTGAGCGTAGAGAGTATAGACTAGAATTAGGGGACAAGTTGATCATTTCTGTGAGTAGATTTTGGCTCGTAGTGCAGGGAATTATTGATCGGTCCCTGTAGCAATGCCTTTTGTCTTCTGCATAGTGACGTGTGGGTTATCCGGTGTCATGGTGTTATCCTGGACAACCGGTATAGGGAGAGCGCCTGATACGGAATTAGAGTCCGGATGTATACCGATGACACCAGTCACACGTTAGCGAATTGATAAAGACGTTGAAATATGTCTTGTAGAACGGATACCGGTATTAAGACCGGATCACCTCATGTGCTCAAAATGATTGGGTACCTGGAGAATCTAGCTAGGCTAGGATTCCCCTTCCCTCAAAAGTTAGCTACTGATCTTATTTTGAAGTCATTACCTGACAGTTTTAAGCCAGTCATCATGAATTATAACATGAATGCATTGGATAAAACATTTCTAGAGCTACTCAATATGTTGAGGACTGCTGAGCCCAATATTTCTAAAGGAAAGGGAAAGGCCATAATGATGGTCAATTCTGGCAAAGGTAAAGGAAAGGGCATGTATAAAGGCAAAGGAAAGGCTGTTATGGGAAAAGGTAAGACAATTTGGAAAGGCAAGGATAAGCCAAGTACATCAGCCTTAAAACCTGTGGGTGGGGTGGCTAAGGAAGGAAATTGTCACCATTGTGGACAAAAGGGACACTGGAAGAGAAACTGTCCAAAGTACCTGGAAGAGCTTAAGAAGAAGGGAAGTGAGACTTCCACTTCAGGTATTTTTGTTATAGAAATTAACTTGTCAACTTCAACATCATGGGTATTAGATACTGGATGTGGATCTCACATTTGTCTTAATGTGCAGGATCTAAAAATGAGTAGGCAGTTGATGAAGGGCGAGGTGGACCTACGCATTGGAAATGGAGCAAGAGTTGCTGCATTAGCTGTAGGGACTTATTTTTTATCCTTGCCCTCAGGGCTTGTTCTTGAATTAGAAAATTGTTTTTATATTCCGGCAATAAGAAGAAACATTATTTCTATTTCTTGTCTAGATAGGAAAGGGTTTTACTTTATAATAAAGAACAATAGTTATTCTGTTTATTTGAATGACATGTTTTATTGCTGTGCAAATTTGAGTAATGGACTTTATGTTCTTGATCTCGAAACCCCTATCTATAACGTTAATACTAAAAGGGTTAAACCAAATGATTTAAACCCAACTTATCTTTGGCATTGTTGCCTAGGACATATAAATGAGAAACGTATTTCTAAACTCCATAAAGATGGATATTTAGACTCTTTTGATTTTGAATCAATAGATACATGCGAATCTTGTTTATTAGGGAAGATGACTAAGACCCCATTTACTGGAATGGGTGAAAGGGCGAGTGATCTTCTAAGCTTGATACATAGTGATGTATGTGGGCCAATAGGGATAATGGCTAGGGGAGGTTTTAGCTACTTTATCACTTTTATTGATGATTTCAGTAGATATGGATTTGTGTTTCTAATGAAGCATAAATCAGAATCCTTTGAAAAGTTCAAAGAATTCAAACATGAAGTAGAGAACCAACTTGGCAAGAAAATTAAAGTACTTCGATCTGATCGAGGTGGCGAATACTTAAGCCTAAAGTTTGATGAATATCTTAAAGAATGTGGGATTGTCTCTCAACTCACTCCTCCTGGAACACCACAATGGAATGGTGTTTCTGAGCGAAGAAATAGAACCTTGTTAGACATGGTTCGATCAATGATGAGTCAAACTGACCTCCCTAACTCCTTCTGGGGACATGCTTTGATGACAGCAGCTTTCACACTTAACCGTGTTCCATCTAAGGCTGTCATAAAGACACCATATGAGATATGGACTGGGAAACGACCCAATATGTCTTTTCTTAAGATTTGGGGTTGTGAAGCTTATGTGAAGCGTCAGATTTCTGACAAACTTGGACCCAAATCAGATAAATGTCTTTTTGTAGGATACCCAAAGGAAACTAAGGGTTATTACTTCTACAATCCTACCGAGGCAAAGTGTTTGTCGCTTGAAATGATGTATTCTTAGAAAGGGAATTCATCTTTAAAAGAATCAGTGGGAGGAAAGTAGAACTTGAAGAAGTTCAAGAGCTATAAGGCATTGAAGAGCCAATGGTGGAAATGGAGCCAGAACCACAAAATGTTATGATAACTCCAACTCCAGTAGAACAAGACTTGCGTAGATCAGGTAGAATACATCAACAACCTAAAAGATATGGATTTCTTGTAAATTAGGAAGGAGATGTGTTGCTAATGGATCAAAATGAGTCAACATCTTATGAAGAGGCCATTGCAAGTCCAGAATCTGAGAAATGGCTTGAAGCCATGGAATCTGAAATGGACTCCATGTACACTAATCAAGTTTGGTCTTTGGTTGATGCACCCGAAGGGGTAAAACCTATAGGATGCAAGTGGGTTTTCAAAAAGAAAACTGACATGGATGGAAATATAAGTACCTATAAGGAAAGATTGGTAGTGAAAGGTTTCAAGCAAATTCATGGTATAGACTATGATGAAACCTTTTCTCCAGTCGCTATGCTAAAGTCTGTTCGGATTCTGCTTGCTATTGCTGCATACCATGATTATGAGATATGGTAAATGGATGTCAAGACTGCTTTTCTTAATGGAAATCTTCTTGAGGAAGTGTACATGACACAACCCGAAGGCTTTGTTAAGCCTGAAGCATCCAGGAAGGTGTGCAAACTACAACGTTCCATATATGGACTTAAGCAAGCTTCCAGAAGCTGGAATCTTTGTTTTGATGAAGCCGTTAAACAATTTAGCTTTACTAAAAATGAGGATGAACCTTGTGTCTACAAGAAGGTTAGTGGCTGCACAATTGTTTTTCTGGTCCTGTATGTTGATGACATACTGTCGCAGCCTGGATCGCGACGGCGCGGCGAGAGAGAGTGAAACCGGAGTATGAAACAGGGAGTCGCCACCAACGTTTTTATCCATAGAAAAAACATTGGAAAAAAAATAAGTTCAGCAAGGCACTAGTTAAAAATTGAGATTCAAGTTCGGGAGTCGGTTACGAGTAGGGAAGGTATTAGCACCCTATATTGCCTGTCAGAAACAGTACCAAGATTGAAAGCGCAATATAAATAGCCTTAAATAAAACATGGTTTCTTCCTCTTTATTTTTTATTTTTTTATTTAAAAAAATGACATAATGGAGTGAGAGAACTGTACAAACATAGAATGTCAAAGCGAGGTCAATGGGACGTTTCATCCGAATTAAACTCGACTTCGATATGAGACAGAGAAGGGAAGAGAATGCTAATAAGGCGTCACACCTAAATTAGACGTTCTTGAATAAAAAAAAACAGGGATAGGAAAGAGATAAGCGGGACGTCTCGTCCTAAGTATCCCTTTCCTATGAATTATGGCGAGGCTTGAGCAAAAACTAGGGGGAAATCAACAAGACGTCACGTCTAATTTGATTTTCACGGAAGCGACCAAAAAAAGAACATTTATGAAAGAAACATGAAAGTGAGGAAATAAATCAATAAAAAGAAATAAGAAAGATGGGCCCGACAGGAGTTGAGGTCCTGCTCCTACGTATTCTTGAATTATCAAGAAATCAGGGTTACGTAGTTCTGAATTTTTCTTTTAAAAGATTGGGAAAATGTTGGTGGGTATCATTTTGGTAAGGAACCCATACAAGACGAAGTTCTTCACACGTGTATGGATCCTATGGAGATTGTGTAGAGGGAAGTATTTTCCGTACGACACTGACTAAAAATGATCTTTTCTTTTCTTTTTTCTTTTATTTATATTTGAAAGAAAACATAGAAAACATTCATTTACCTTTATTATTTATATTTTTTTAACTACAAATCAAAATAAAACAAATTTAACTGAATGAACTTAAGTAAGTGAACAAGGTCATTTAAAAAAATATATAAATTCAGCAGAAGGGAACACAATAACAAAAAAAACAAAAGAAAAAAGACAGAACGAAACTGATGGTAAGGTCTCTGAAGAGCCGGACTGCGGCTGTTGACCGGTATGAACTTTGTTAGACGAGCTGATGGTGTGGGATCGAAGAACCGGACTGCAAGTTGGAGTTGGGACGATGTGGAGTTACAGAACCAGACGGAGGGCTTGAGCTGAGCGGTGTGGAGGATTTAGGAGACAGGAAGGACTGCTGGGTGAGGAATTAGGAAATTGAGACGGTGTGGTATGGATTTAGGAGACTGAAGGGACTGTTTGGTGAAGACTTGAGGGGCTGGACGGTGTGGAGTTTAGGAGAAGGCGATGTTGAGAGGATTTAAGAGAGAACAACGTTGGCGGTTTATGGAAGAGCTGGACGGTGTTGGTGGTTTATGTAAGAAGGACGATGTTGGTGGTATCAGGAAGAGCAAGGACAGTGTTGGTGGTATCAGGAAGAGCAAGGACGGTGTTGGTGGGTTGAAGGACGGTGTTGAGAGGACAGAGTGGTGAGCGGAAGTTAAGGACGGTTGTACAGGTTTATAGGAGAAAGGTTGGTGTACGGGTTCGAAGATTGGGACGGCGTTTTAGGAGGGGTTATGTAGAGAAGAGTATGAACCGTGTGAAGGGAATGAATTCCTTAAGGCTCTTGAAGTGAAATTTAGAGGTTTCCCCTCTTTTCAGCTTTGGACCGTGCGAAGAACTGACCAGCCAGCCCCCTGTGCCTCTTCATGAGAGGTATTTATAGAGGGCTCTTGGACATGGGCCGAGTGGACAGCTCAACCTCTACTCGGTGGAGGTAACCTGGCCACTAACAGATAGTGGGGGGACAATGGCTGACGGGAAATTTTTAATTCTTCCACTACCGCCCCCTTGTCTGCCACCTTTAGAAAGTGTAATTCCGAGTCAGCGCGCATAAGCATCCAGGCTCATTCCTCCGTCGTCAGGTTTGTGACCTCGGCCATGCAAGACATCGGTTTGATGTTCCAACAACCGGTCCGATGTGGCCTATTTAGAATCCGGACCGGTGTCACATTTACACTAGTCAGACCTTTTCAATGTTTGGGGTACCATGGGATCGGTGTTCTTCCTCGTGGCCCGGATCCACTGCCTCAGTCAGCATCCATCCTTAGTGGGAGTGAATTCCGAGAGGAAAAAAGGGGTCGGTCTTCACTTTGCCTCCTAAATCCGAGTGGGAAAAGGTCCCTTTTGTGCAAAAGACCGAGTGAAATCATGTTGGTGTTGTGTGCAATTGGATTGAGTGGGCAATCAAAGAAATTCCGATTGGAACATTGAGTCAGAACCGAGTGAAAAGTGGGTGAAGTATGACTCGGAACCGACTGAAATGGGTGAAGTATGACTCGGAATTGGCTAAAAATGGCTCGGAAATTGAGTGAAAGGACTCACTCGGTGCTGATTGGAAATACTTCACTCGGTTCTGACTGAAGAAGCAACTCTCGGTTCTGATTGAAGAGACAACACTCAGAAGTCTTTTCATTCGGATGTATTTCGCTCGGATCTCATCTCTGCGTGAAACATTCACTCGGAATTTCTTCAAAAGTGACACAGAACATCACTGCTTGAAGGATTTACTCGGAACTGACCTTGGGAGCTCTTAATCAGAATGGAACTTGGACATTTCCACTCGGAACCTACCTTCTTTGCACTCGAAAATTGGAATTTTGGCCATTTTTACTCAGAATTTGGAGACTTGGCAATCTTTACTCGGATCCGACCTTCTTTCCACTCGGGAATTGGAATTTCACTCGGAATTGTCCTTCTTCTCACTCAGAAATTGGAAATTTGAATTTCTTCACTCGGAATGTGCCTATTTTCCACTCAGATTTGATCCATTCTGAGTCATTTCACTCGGATTCCCCCAACAGTAGCCTATTCCACTCGGATTTGACCATTTTTGAGTTTTTTCACTCAGATTTATATCCACCAGGGCTGTATTTCACTCGGAAATGCTTTAATCTGAGTCATCCTGCTTGGATTTTATTATTTTGGAGCCATTCTACTCAGCAGATCATTCAGACATGAAATCCAGCTCTCTCAGAATCCTTTCCATTTGGGTCAGACCGAAAGAGGTGTTCACAGATACCCCTCTTTACTTCTTTTTCACAAGAGAAACACGAAGCTTTCCTTGTTTTTGAAGTGAAAAGGAAGTAAAGATATGAACACCGATGTAGGGACTAAGTGGGACCTTTCGATAGGTATGGCGTCCGTCTGAGTTGTTGTAATCCTTTCCTCTTTTCCATATCTGCTTTTCTATTTTTTTTGTTTTTTTTTTGTGAATGGACCGGGAAAAATCCTTTCAGTTAACAGGAGGTGAGAAGATCAGGTTTGATCCTAGGTAGACTGGAAGGTAAAGGGTGCCTGAATAGGCGAACGAAAAGTAAAGGATGCCTGAATAGGCGGGTGCCTGAATAGGCGAACGGAAAGTAAAGGAGCGCCTGAATAGGCGACGGGAAAGTAAAAGGTGCCTGAATAGGCGAACGGAAAGTAAAGGATGCCTGAATAGGCGGGTGCCTGAATAGGCGAACAGAAAGTAAAAGAGTGCCTGAATAGGCGGGTGGAAAGTAAAAGGTGCCTGAATAGGCAAACGGAAAGTAAAGGATGCCTGAATAGGCGAATAGAAAGGAAAGGGATGCCTGAATAGGCGAACGGAAAGGAAAAGGATGCCTGAATAGGCGAATGGAAAGTAAAGGGTGCCTGAATAGGCGACGGGAAAGTAAAAGGATACCTGAATAGGCGAATAGAAAGGGAAGGGATGCCTGAATAGGCGAATGGAAAGGGAAGGGATGCCTGAATAGGCCAATGGAAAGTAAAAGATGCCTGAATAGGAGAATGGAAAGTAAAGGGTCCTGAATAGGCGAACGGAAAGTAAAGGGTGCCTGAATAGGCAAACGGAAAGGAAAGGATGCCTGAATAGGCGAACGGAAAGTAAAGGATGCCTGAATAGGCGGGTGCCTGAATAGGCGAACAGAAAGTAAAGGAGCGCCTGAATAGGCGGGTGCCTGAATAGGAGAACGGAAAGTAAAGGAGCGCCTGAATAGGCGGGTGCCTGAATAGGCGAACGGAAAGTAAAGGAGCGCCTGAATAGGCGGGTGCCTGAATAGGCGAACAGAAAGTAAAAGAGTGCCTGAATAGGCAGGTGGAAAGTAAAAGGTGCCTGAATAGGCGAACAGAAAGTAAAGGATGCCTGAATAGGCGAATAGAAAGGAAAGGGATGCCTGAATAGGCGAACGGAAAGGAAAAGGATGCCTGAATAGGCGAATGGAAAGTAAAGGGTGCCTGAATAGGCAAACGGAAAGGAAAGGATGCCTGAATAGGCGAATGGAAAGTAAAGGGTGCCTGAATAGGCAAACGGAAAGGAAAGGATGCCTGAATAGGCGACTGGAAAGTAAGAGGTGCCTGAATAGGTGAACGAAAAGTAAAGGGTGCCTGAATAGGCAAACGGAAAGGAAAGGATGCCTGAATAGGTGAATGGAAAGTAAGAGGTGCCTGAATAGGCGACTGGAAGGTAAAGGGTGCCTGAATAGGCGAATAGAAAGGAAAGGGATGCCTGAATAGGCGAATGGAAAGTAAAGGGTGCCTGAATAGGCGGACGGAAAGTAAATGGTGCCTGAATAGGCGGACGGAAAGTAAAGGATGCCTGAATAGGCGGACGAAAAAATAAAGGATGCCTGAATAGGCGGACGGAAAGTAAGAGGTGCCTGAATAGGAAAACGGAAAGTAAAGGGCGCCTGAATAGGCGGACAGAAAGTAAAGGGTGCCTGAATAGGCGGACGGAAAATAAAGAGATTTGGGGAGCTAACAGGACGTCTCGTCCGAATTAACTCACTGTTGGCAGGAAATGTAAAGGTTGGGGGAGCTAACAGGACGTCTCATCCAAATTAAACTCACTGGTCCTAAAGGCTCGGGGTGATGCCCCATTTTGACATGACTGAAAGAATCGCTCTTTGGCTGAAAGAGAGTGAACCTGGGGTGATGCCCCCAGTTTGAGATGGTTTGAAGGAATCTTGGAGAACTATCCCTTGACTGGAATAGAAGAAAAATCTGGGGAGATGCCCCAGTTTGACAGGTTTGAAGGTTCTTGGGGGATGGCCAGAACAAAAGAAATCCGGGGAGATGCCCCAGTTTGAGTTGATTAGAAGGAGTCTTGGAGAATTGTCCCTTGACTGGAATAGAAGAAAAATCTGGGGAGATGCCCCAGTTTGACATGATTAGAAGGAGTCTTGGGGAGCTACCCCTTGGCTAGAACAAAAGAAATCCGGGGAGATGCCCCAGTTTGAGTTGCTTGGGAAGTGTAATTTCATTGGGGAAGAATTTAGTGATTCTACCTAAGGGGAGAGTTTTGCTGGAAACTATCCTCGGGCTTGGGAAGAGACACGTTCGACTGCTGAAAAGTATCAAGTAGATTCCTTGGAATGGAATTTGAAAAGTGTCAGCCTTGGCAGTTTAAGGAAGGGATCCTGAGGAGTGCCTGCTTTAGCGATTTGAGAAAAAGACTTCAAGAAGTGCCAACTTGGGCGATTCAAGGAATGGACTTGAAGGACTTGATTGAGGTGTCAATGCCTGATATGGCTGTCTGTGATAATAACCTGCAGAAAGAAAAGGGTAAGTAGTACAAAGATAAATTCAAAAACTGGGTAGGTCCTGTGAAACCGCGACCCTTAGGATAACTCATGGACAGAGGAGAATCAAAGAGGTGATCATAGCTTTGAAGCACGTGCCTGGCTGAGTCTTTGTGATGATTGTCGAGGTCAAGTAGTGGGAGCGTCTTGTCCCTTACGACTTTAAATGTTCACCATTCTTTCATTTTATTTTTATAAAAACACAATGTTTTATCAGATCAATGCAATTCATAACACGTATCGAAAAAGGATAAATTTTATTCATGTATGGCAAATAGAATACAGAGAATGGACAATGGGGAAAATAGATGGGATGGAATGAAGTTGCGTAGGACAGATCAAGGCCAGGAGAAACAGGGAAGGTTCGACGATCCTCCAGTGAGTTCCTGAGACTAGTGAGAACCTTAATCTCACGTCACGACCTCAAGTACATCGTTCAATTCTGCCTTTGAGAGGGTAGTTCGACCATGGTCCACATGCCCCAATTTGCATTGGAGACTTTAATTACTCTGCTGAAAATTTGACCCTAATTTTATCTGAGCCGCCTTTTCAGGTTTTCGACCCACCGAGTTGCTCTAACTTTTGCCTAAGCTGCCCTTTCAGGTTTTCGGCCTAGCGAGCTTTTCATATGCTTTTCTTTTCTTGTTTCTTCTTGGCTGCATCCTTTACAGTAAAAGGTTAAAACTGATCGCGTTCCAGCTGAGTCTGCCTAACCTCTTCCAAATTTAGTTTGATCCTTTGGGGAACTGATGTCACTTCAAATAGGAGACTCCACTCCTATGCCATGTACCCAAGGAAATATTGGTGAGTCTTTTGGCGCCAATGAGAGGGAATTATTCTTGAATCATCATTTTAGCCTTTTTTTTGTTTTTTTTATTATTTCTTTTGTTTGCCCTCCTTTTTTACTTTTGTGTTTTTTTTTGTTTTTGCTTTTTTTTAACCCCTTTAATGACGCAACGACTCAATCTGACAGACTATTTCCTTGGCTACATAGGCATGAGGAATGGCGTACTCTTTGAGATGTTGATGATGACAAGAATGCGAGTTCTTGGCCTGACGACATTTGTTCCCCTTATACAGAAAATGATAGCTTGCTCGAGGATCTGGACGTAACCAGCTTTCCCTGCTTGGTATGTGCATTGGACTTCAAGCTTGACTTCTATTTTTCATTTTTTCATTTTTCATTTTTTTTTGAATTTTTGGCCAAGTCTCCCTTGATTGTATCTGTATTTAAGGCATTAGTAATTTTCCCTTATTTATGCTGGTAACTGTTGTAGTTTTCTTAGTTGACTGGCCTACCACTTGTCCAATTCGGGACTTGGCAATGTTATCATTCACATAGATTCTTTCCACGTCCTGAAACAATATTACTAATGCCTTCTAATATCGCCCCGTGATTCCTTCAGTTGTTCTTGACTCAGGGGTATTCTTTAACCTCTTGTTCTAACAATCTTGTTAACTTGTGTGGTGGCTCACGGGTTTTCTTTACCTTCTTCGTCGGCATAGTCGACCGGGTAATCGAAATCGTGAAGCGGGATTGTGATTTCACTAGTCTCAAGAGAATCATTTTTGGATCTGCAATTTAGTGTGTTATGGCAAAATAATGAAGCAAAAGAATAAGTCAAAAGCACGGATAAAGGGATGAAAAATTTGAATTCCGATATGCATTTATTGATTGACTGGTAAAACAAGCTTTTTCGCCTTTATTACATGAAAAGTCCCAAAGCCTTAGGCATAGCAGAGGGATAAACAAGACTTTAAGGCAATGACAAATTACTTTGGTGAATCATTCAAAATCGTGAGGAGTTCGACAGTCTCCCAGTTACTGAGCTCTTGGCCCCACAGGCAAGCAATCACAAAATCAGCATTGTTATCAAAACTATTTCCAATATCGACCACCACTGCATTAACTTCTGAGCCTCCATGATTAGGCAGGGGATTCTTGACCACGTTAGGGCTTCCTTCTTTAAAATTGATCCAGTCAGCCTTGATCAAATCTCTTACTTTATATTTTAAAGCCATGCAATTTTCTGTGGAATGCCCTGGCGCCCCAGCGTGGTAATCACAATGAGCGTTTGGGTCGTATCCCCTTGGATAAGGAGGTTACAATGGCTTCATGGGGGATGGAACCAACAGACCTTCCTGAACAAGGATTGGAAAAAGTTCAGTATATGTTATGGGAATTGGATCGAACTGCACAGGGGTGCGCTCATTGTTGGGATTCCTTGGGTTCTGATTATGATTGGGTGGTCGAGCCACTTGCTGCGGGTGATGATATGGCATGGGTTGCTGCATTAGCGCTCTTACCATGGGCGGGCGGAAGTGAGGTGTGTGAGCTGTCGGGCCATAAGTGGCTGCGGCCACATAAGGATTGGGAGCTTGAATCATGGTAGGAGTGAATGGTCTCGGCGGAGTTGTCTTTTGATTAGAAGAGACGAAATTAGTTTCTCCATCCCTTCTCCCAGGTGCCGGTTTTCTTGTCATGTTCGCCCCAGATGAGCCCTGAATGATCTTACCCGTTCGTATTCCACTCTCCACTCTTTCCCCAATAGTCACGATGTCGGAGAAGTTGGCTGAAACACTACCAATCATCTTGCTGTAGAAAGGTGATGGGAGCATATCGATAAACATCGCGACTATTTCTTTTTCTGACAATGGGGGTCCACTTGCGCCGCTGTCTCTCTCCATCGTTGGGCATACTCCTTGAACGTTTCACTGTCCCTTTTCACCATATTTTGTAAATGAACCCTGTTGGGTGCCATATCCATGTTATACTTGTATTGTCTAAGGAAGGCATCTGCCAGGTCCTTCCAACAACGAATATGGTTCCGCTCAAGGTGAGCATACCATGTAAGAGCGGCCCCTGCCAGACTATCTTGGAAGCAGTGGATTAATAGTTGGTCATTAGAAGAGTAAGATGCCATCTTTCGACAGTACATCGTGAGATGGTTCTTTGGACAAGTCATTCCCCGATACTTATCAAAGTCTGGCATTTTGAATTTGGGCGGGAGGACAACGTCTGTGACTAGGCATAACTCCGAAGCATCTATCAGTCCAAAACCTCCGGCGCCTTCCATCATTCTCAAACGTTCCTCTAAGATTTCTATCTTTTCCTTTTGGGGAGCTGCGACTGTGCTAAGACCGGTTACTGGGTTCATCATACGGGTTGTATCTTGGAGATTGGTCATATAGGGGGTTGCGTATCCGTATGGATAGCCGAGTGGCTGGTTAAAATGAGGCAACGTATAGGACTGGTTCATTAGGCCTGTATTTGGTGAAGGACCTTGGGGTTGGGCTATGGCTTGTACGGCATAAGTCGGCTGGGCCATTTAGGCTTGTGTGTTTTTGGCCTGTGTAGTGTAGGTCGGTTGGGCCATTTGGGCTTGTGTGTCTTGAGTTTGGTGGGTTTGTGGGTCATGGGTTTGTGTGTTTTGGGTTTGGTGGATTGGTGGCATATTTGGCTGGGTGGGGTATGAAGCATGAGGATTTACCGCTTGCTGGTTGTGGGCGTCTTGTTGGTTAGCGAGCGGGGGATAGTACCCCGGGGGTAGGCCATAAAGTGGAAAAGGTATTGGGTTTCCGTCTAGACCGACAAATGTATGCTGTGCGTAAGACTGGCCGTAAGGTGGCTGGGTCTCAATGGCAAGGTTAGGTCTCCCGACATGAATGGTGAGAGGGGGTGTCGTTGTGTTAGGGAGTTGGGTTCTTGCTGGGTCAGAACCAAGGGGAGGTGGCGCGGTGGCAGGCTGCTGTTGGGCGTCCTCAATACCTGCAGAGGAGCCTCCTTCTGTGAGTTTCTTTTCTAAAAGTTTAGTTAACTCCGCCACTCGCTCTTTCAACTGATCGAACTCGGTTCTAAAGTCTCCGTCAACAGCTTCTACCTCAGCCATGAGTTTCCTTTGGAGCCTGGTCTGGTAAGGATGCCTACCCGTGACGCCTGTGTCTTTTTTTTAAAAAAAAAACAAAAATGTTAGGTGGAAATAGAAAGAAGGAGAATGTCGTGGGAAGCGATTACAGGCTTTGACGAATATCCTTTGACTGTTCCTTAGAACTTATCATTCAAAAGTACTAGGTATGGTAAACATGGAAATTAATATGGGATAATTGTGAAGACAGAAGAAATCTTTCATCATGAGGCGGGAGCCTCAAGCTGAAACATTTTCTTCGGGCAACTACAGCCCTCATTTCTTAAGTTCAATCCCATGTTAATTTCCATAGATACTCAAAGGGTATTCGTTAAGTTCTGAATAGCCTTCCACGAAATGAGGATAAGGAAAAGAAATTAGTTGATGTCATGTTTTGGAATCGGTACTTCCCCATTGATTTAACGTAAAGCAAAAAAATTTTTTTGGGAAACAACGATTACCAAGGGTCCAAGTCGCAATAGTCATGATTTTTCCATTCATCATTGACGCCCCCTATTGGAGCGGAAATAAAGTTATATGTTTTTGACAATTAGGAAAATCTATGACTCAGGACTCAGAGGTACACGACCAAAAGAGGATTATCTATTCATCCGAAGAATACTGTGTGTTTCCAAAACGAGTCATTATTTCAAAAACTCAGGAAATCTACGGGTGGTAGATAATTCATTCTTTTTTTGGATAAAAGGGGAAAGCAAAAATGACGTAAGGTAAAGTAAAGTTTGCCCTTTTGTGGCCTAGGTCGGGTTTTGTTGAAAGTTTCCTCTAGGCCCTATGGCTTGTCTAAAAGTGACTCTCCACACTGGGTGGCTTCCGCTAGACATCTAGAAGGTCACCAGAGCCAAGATCCTAACCATGACAGGGACGCAAACAGTGGGGAATCCACTAGGTGTGTATATCATGAGAGGTCGAACTCTGGTTAAGGTTCTCACAAACACCGGATAGGAAGTACATCCCATACGATTCCGTTACCAACCTCTCCTAACTTAAGCTTCATTTGGGGCCCGGGTATAGGGCGCCACTCATAGGTGTGTGCAACTAATTGTGAGTGTAGTGTGTGGAAGGGCATTCAATACCTTTTTGCCTTACCCCATTCTGCACAAAGAACAAACACAGAACAAATATACAAAGTCGTCTACCCTAGGATTCAATGACTGCAAAAAAGTAACATGGTCCTCTACCCTAGGGTTCAACAAACATGCAAAACATAAACAACAAAGCAAATAACGAGGTACGATTAAAACAAAAACAAACATTCACAACAATCAACAGAAAATAAAACAAAGGGAATAAAATCCGAGATAACAAAGGCTATATAAAAAGAACATGCGCTTTCAATCAAACTGGCCTGACTCTCTTAAGTGTCCCCAGTGGAGTCGCCATCTGTCGCAACCTGGATCACGACGGCGTGGCGAGAGAGAGTGAAACCGGAGTATGAAACAGGGAGTCGCCACCAACGTTTTTATCCATAGAAAAAACATTGGAAAAAAACTAAGTTCAGCAAGGCACTGGTTAAAAATTGAGATTCAAGTTCGGGAGTCGGTTACGAGTAGGGAAGGTATTAGCACCCTACATCGTCTGTCAGAAACAGTACCAAGATTGAAAGCGCAATATAAATAGCCTTAAATAAAACATGGTTTCTTCCTCTTTATTTTTTATTTTTTTATTTAAAAAAACGACATAATGGAGTGAGAGAACTGTACAAACATAGAATGTCAAAGCGAGGTCAATGGGACGTTTCATCCGAATTAAACTCGACTTCGATATGAGACAGAGAGGGGAAGAGAATGCTAATAAGGCGTCACGCCTAAATTAGACGTTCTCAAATAAAAAAAACAGGGATAGGAAAGAGATAAGCGGGACGTCTCGTCCTAAGTATCCCTTTCTTATGAATTATGGCGAGGCTTGAGCAAAAACTAGGGGGAAATCAACAAGACGTCACGTCTAAATTGATTTTCACGGAAGCGACCAAAAAAAGAACATTTATGAAAGAAACATGAAAGTGAGGAAATAAATCAATAAAAAGAAATAACAAAGATGGGCCCGACAGGAGTTGAGGTCCTGCTCCTACGTATTCTTGAATTATCAAGAAATCAGGGTTACGTAGTTCTGAATTTTTCTTTTAAAAGATTGGGAAAATGTTGGTGGGTATCATTTTGGTAAGGAACCCATACAAGACGAAGTTCTTCACACGTGTATGGATCCTATGGAGATTGTGTAGACGGAAGTATTTTCCGTACGACACTGACTAAAAATGATCTTTTCTTTTCTTTTCTTTTATTTATATTTGAAAGAAAACACAGAAAACATTCATTTACCTTTATTATTTATATTTTTTTAACTACAAAGCAAAATAAAACAAATTTAACTGAATGAACTTAAGTAAGTGAACAAGGTCATTTAAAAAAAATATAAATTCAGCAGAAGGGAACACAATAACAAAAAAAATGAAAGAAAAAAGACAGAACGAAACTGATGGTAAGGTCTTTGAAGAGCCAGACTATGGCTGTTGACCGGTATGAACTTTGTTAGACGAGCTGATGGTGTGGGATCGAAGAACCGGACTGCAAGTTGGAGTTGGGACGATGTGGAGTTACAGAACCAGACGGAGGGCTTGAGCTGAGACGGTAAGGAGGATTTAGGAGACAGGAAGGACTGTTGGGTGAGGAATTAGGAAATTGAGACGGTGTGGTATGGATTTAGGAGACTGAAGGGACTGTTTGGTGAAGACTTGAGGGGCTGGACGGTGTGGAGTTTAGGAGAAGGCGATGTTGAGAGGATTTAAGAGAGAACAACGTTGGCGGTTTATGGAAGAGCTGGACGATGTTGGTGGTTTATGTAAGAAGGACGATGTTGGTGGTATCAGGAAGAGCAAGGACGGTGTTGGTGGTATCAGGAAGAGCAAGGACGGTGTTGGTGGGTTGAAGGACGGTGTGGAGAGGACGGAGTGGTGAGCGGAAGTTAAGGACGGTTGTACAGGTTTATAGGAGAAAGGTTGGTGTACGGGTTCGAAGATTGGGACGGCGTTTTAGGAGGGGTTATGTAGAGAAGAGTATGAACCGTGTGAAGGGAATGAATTCCTTAAGGCTCTTGAAGTGAAATTTAGAGGTTTCCCCTCTTTTCAGCTCTGGACCGTGTGACGTGCAAATTTTGCAGTCGTTATTCCGTCAAATTAGTACATTAAAATTAATTAACGTAGTACTAGGGTGTCAACCTAGGTCGTTCTCTCAAGGATCAACACAAAAATTTAGGAAAAATCAAGTCTTAAACTAATTTTTAACAATTAAAAATTAAAACTAAACAAGTAAAAATTTTACAAACATAAGTTCACTAACATACAATTGGGGGGGGTTTTGATTGATTTTTTGTTGTCACAATTAAAATTAAAACAAAGTAAATAAAGGATTTAAAACAATAAATAACAAGCGATTGATTTTCTTGGAGTATTGTAAATAAATTTATCCTTGGTTCACTAAAAATAACTTGTATACTTATTAATGTTAATTTCTTAGCTCAATTTGAATTGATCAACTAAGCGTCTTTTTCAATTCATAATTCCTTTACTTTCATTTAAAAATGAATATTTTAATCAAGCATCCTAATTAAGCAAAAGGAGTCAAGATCTTAAAATCTAGGAATTATTGAGCATACATAAGAACATCGCCTATATACATAATCTATTCTCAAATTATGGAATTAAGCAAACCATAATTATTAAAAGTGATTATGAAAATATTCATTAAGCATGCATATTTCCTTAATCCATTCTAATTTGAAATCTTATTTAACTCCATTTGAATAATTAAACCGATTAAGCATACAAATTCAATTAAACAAAATGGAATTAAATAAGTAGAGAATGATTATGAAGAAATAACAATAATAAAAGCATACTATATTAAAATTAATGACCTCAAAATTACATTACAACATTCTCTAAGAAAATCAATCTAAGGGTTTTAGCCCTCCATAATTACAACTACAAACAAAGAAACTAACCCGGAAATGGAGAATTTGCTGGAGAAACTCCAACAGAGAAGAGAAAAGGAACGTATGAATGAGGGAGATGAAGAATGAATGAAGAATGGTGTATGGTGTGTGTTGTGAAGCCTTCCTCTTGTGCTATTTATAGGAGTTAGAAAGCAAGCATTTGCCATAAAAAAAATTTCAATGGAAGGAGCACTCTTCAATAATCAAATCAATGGTGCTCCATTATCATTCTTTAGTGCTCCATGATCAGCTTAGTGCCTTGCCCAACATCTTCAGTGCATTGCCCACTTTCCAGAAGCTTGAAAACGTGTTTCTGGGCCAATAATACACTCATGAATCGATTCAATGGTGATATGAATCGATTCATGCGTTCCAAAATGCAATCCTGGGCCAAAAATACTCGTGTGAATCGATTCATTGCATGGAAGAATCGATTCAATGCTGTTGGAACCCGTATGAATCGATTCAATTTGCTTGTGAATCGATTCAATTTTCAAAATTTCACTTCCTGGGTGCTTGATTTCGTATGAATCGATTCAGGAGGGGGATGAATCGATTCATCCCCCTGATTCTCCATAATTTGCATACTTTTTCACCCTTTTTGAGATCTTTTTGAATATTTCTTGGTTCCTTTGATCCTTAGGCACTTTGATCTTCATTTTGAATTGGAATTCTTGAGTTTCTTTGATCTATTTTCTTTTGGCACAAATTATCAATCAAATATTACATAAAGATCAAATGATAAAAATGTGTTAAAATGCATTATATTACATATTAAGTGATGGCAAATTATACACATTTAAAATGGAGAATTAGAGATAAATCATGCATCATCAAATACTCCCACACTTATTCTTTTGCACTCCCGGGCAAAATCAAAATAAAAACAAGTATCACAATTTATTTGAAAACATTAAGTTGAAAACAACAACACACAGAACTGGCATGCTTGTCATGAAATCTTAGAAATATACAAAGAAACAAGAGTTTTCAACATGAAAGATACAGAGCATCAAGATATATATAAAAATCATTCAAACACTTAGGCATGTGAAAATTAAATTAAACTGAAAAGAGGATCATAAGTGATAGAACCTCACAAGACATACTCTCAACTCTCAAGTTTTTAAAGTTTGTGTATACACTCAAAACAATTCCTGAAAAACAAACAGTCTAAAAATTTGGCAAGTTTCTTAATTCCACAATCAACACAAATGCATGTATAGATCAACAGGGCTTTCACAGGGTTGCAATGTGGCCAAGGTTAAAATGGATGAAATATATATATTTATATATATATACCAAAAAGAATAATGAAGCAATTAATTTTACTGGCAAACAGTGAGGATAAAACATTTATTGTATGGTATTTGGTAAATTTTTTTTTTTATTATTATTAGATTGCATAACACTTGGAACAAGAGTTGCAATTCCTTTTTGCACACCCCCACACTTATTTGAATGCCTGTTTTGACTTGATTCCAAAGCTTCAATATATTTCTTAAGGTAGGTATATTTTTGGTTCTTCATCCATGGCTTATTTGAGCTGTAACAAGGAAATAGTTAAATAGGCTCAAAATGGGTAGCAAGAGATAATTTATTCATGGTAGGCTTATCTGGCTTAGTGGCTCAACTGAACAAAATGCCTGTATCAAAATACATTCATATGAGTTTCAAGTATCATCAAGAAACAAGACAAAAATTAAGATGTAAGCCTTCAGGAATTAATCACACATGAAAGGATTAAGATGGTTTAAAGTGATCCATCAAATTTAAAGGCTCAAAAATCTCACAAGGTATAATTCCATCATATATGATCATTTCTCAATTATCATGTCATTCTCAACATACCAAAAATGTTTGAGTTCAAATTATAACATATCATTAAGCTCATATCAGACATGAAAGAATTTACTTGTTACTCATGCATATCTTAAAATTCCAATAAAACATGCCATTTTAAAACAAAAACACACACAAAATCTTTTAAATTTTTTTTTTTAATATTAAACAAAGTCACACAAAAGATTTAATCACACAAAACATACATAAATGATCCCACCCCCACACTTAAATCATACATTGTCCTCAATGTAAGACAGAGCATACAGAATAGACAATATAATGAAGAAGTAAAGAGATGGGTAAGAAAAACTCCCTCAAAGGGGATCAAGAAGTGGTTCCCCCAAAACATGTTCCTCCATTGTAACATCCACAAGTGAAGGATTTTCATGAAATGGCTTCAAACGTTGTCCATTAACCTTGAAGCTTTTGTTGGAGTTTTCACTTTTTATTTCCACAGCTCCATGGGGAAATACATTTGTAACAATGAAAGGTCCTTCCCATTTGGAGCGCAATTTTCCGGCCATCAGTTTCAACCGGGAATTAAACAGTAGCACTTTCTGTCCAGCAGTAAAATCCTTTCTAGCTATTGAGCTATCATGGAATTTCTTTGTTTTCTCCTTATAGAACCTCGAGTTCTCATAAGCTGCCAAACGTATCTCATCAAGCTCATTCAGTTGTAATTTTCTTTCCTCACCTGCTTGATCAAGTGCTAAGTTACAAGCTTTTACAGCCCAATAAGCACGATGCTCAATCTCCACTGGAAGATGACATGCTTTACCAAAAACAATTCTATAGGGAGACATTCCTATAGGTGCCTTAAAAGCTGTTCTATGTGCCCAAAGAGCATCATCCAATTTTCTGCTCCAATCCTTTTTGTTAGGCTGTACTATCTTCTCCAGGATCCTTTTGATTTCTCTGTTAGAGACTTTTGCTTGTCCATTGGTTTGGGGGTGATATGGAGTAGAGACTCTATGAACAACCCCATACTTCCTGAGCATAGCTTGCATGGTCCTGTTACAGAAATGTGTTCCTTGATCACTAATGATTGCTCTCGGGATGCCAAACCTGCAAAGAATTTGAGATCTAACAAAATCCACAACAACTCGAGCATCATTAGTTCTGGTGGCTTTAGCTTCCACCCATTTAGAAACATAATCAACAGCCAATAAAATGTAAGTAAAACCAAAGGATGGAGGAAATGGACCCATAAAATCAATGCCCCAAACATCAAATACTTCACAAAACAACATTGGTTGCTGAGGCATCTGTTGTCTCCATATGGTAGCATTACTAGCTCTTTGGCATTTCTCACAGGTGTTACAAATTCTCCATGCATCCTTAAAAATTGTGGGCCAATACAAACCTGAATCCAACACTTTTCTTGCTGTTCTTTGTGGACTAAAATGTCCACCAACTGGTGAAGCATGGCAGAATCGAAGAACTGATTCTATTTCATGATCGGGAATGCATCTTCGAATCACCTGATCATTACACAATTTCCACAAATATGGGTCATCCCAAATATAATACTTTGCATCACTTTTTAATTTTGAAATTTGGTTTCTGGATGCACATGGTGGAAAAACAGAAGCAACAAGATAATTTACAATGTTAGCAAACCAAGGTGAATCAAAAGAGTTAGAAATACTCATGAGGTGTTCATCGGGAAAATGGTCCCGAATAGGTGCTGAATCAGGAGCATTCTCAATTCTGCTTAAATGGTCTGCCACAAGGTTTTGTGTTCCACTTCTGTCACGAATTTCCAAGTCAAACTCTTGGAGCAAAAGCATCCAACGAATTAATCTTGGCTTGGACTCACCTTTCTTCAACAAGTACTTCAGAGCTGCATGGTCAGTAAAGACAACTACTCGAGAACCGAGTAGGTACGATCTAAACTTATCTAATGCAAAAACAATGGCCAAGAGCTCTTTCTCAGTGGTGGTGTAATTTACCTGGGCAGCATCTAAAGTTTTAGATGCATAGTAGATGACCCTAGGCTGTTTGTCAATCTTTTGACCAAGGACGGCTCCCAATGCATAATTAGAGGCATCACACGTTAACTCAAATGGAGCTGTCCAAACAGGTGCTTGGATTATTGGGGTTGTTGTCAATGCTTGCTTGAGGCAATTAAAAGCCTCCTTACACTTTTCATCAAATTCAAATGCCACATTCTTTTGAAGCAGACTGGATAGTGGCCTAGCCTTCTTGCTGAAATCTTTTATGAATCTTCTGTAGAATCCTGCATGGCCAAGAAAAGAACGAACCTCTCGAACACAAGAGGGGTAAGGCAAATGTGATATAACTTCTACCTTAGCAGGATCTACCTCAATTCCTTTTTCAGAGATTACATGCCCTAAAACTATTCCTTGTTTTACCATAAAATGACATTTTTCATAGTTCAAGACAAGGTTAGTTTCAATACATCTGTTTAAAACTTTATCAAGACTATCAAGTCATGCATTAAATGAAGATCCATAGACAGTAAAATCATCCATAAACACCTCTATGCAATTTTCAATGAAATCATGAAAAATACTTATCATGCATCTTTGAAAAGTTCCGGGAGCATTGCATAGGCCAAATGGCATTCTCCTATAAGCAAATGTGCCAAAGGGACAGGTGAATGTGGTCTTATCTTGATCCTCAGGTGCAATGTGAATCTGAAAATATCCAGAGAATCCATCAAGAAAACAGTAGTGAGACTTACCTGCGAGACGCTCAAGCATTTGGTCAATGAAGGGTAAAGGGAAATGGTCCTTCTTTGTTGCCTGGTTAAGTCTCCTGTAGTCAATACAGACTCTCCAACTATTCTGCACTCTAGTTGGGATCAATTCATCCTTTTCATTTTTCACAACTGTGATCCCTGTTTTCTTAGGAACCACTTGAATTGGACTCACCCATTGGCTATCAGAGATAGGATAAATGATTCCTGCTTGTAGAAGCTTGGTGATCTCCTTCTTAACCACATCAAGGATTACAGGGTTGAGTCTCCTCTGGGGTTGTCTTACTGCTTTAGTATTTTCCTCCAGAAATATTCTATGCATGCACATGGATGGACTAATTCCAGGAATGTCTGCCAATGTCCATCCTATAGCCTTCTTATGTCTTTTCAATACCTGCAACAATTTTTCTTCTTGATTTTCATCAAGAGAAGTGGAAATTATCACTGGGAGCTGTTCATTATCCCCTAAGTATACATACTTTAGGTTCTCAGGTAGGGGTTTCAATTCTAACTTGGGTGCCTGCAAAACAGATGGAACTAACAAAGTAGATTTTGATTCTGCTGTTTGCACCTCAAAAATTTTGTTAGAATTTTCTTGAAATCCTGCATACAGCTCCTTATGGTTAACAGATATATCTAGAGACTCTGAATCAGAAATTATGTATCTATCAATTTCAGCACAAATATCACAACTTCCAGAATCATTGCATGCAAAACATTTGTTTGAATCATCCATGTATTCCAAATCAACATTAGAAAAATGTTCAAAAACTAGTTCATCAATAATGTCAATTTGGAAAACAGAATGATTTTCAGATGGATATTTCATGGCATCAAGAATATTAAATTGAACTCTCGTGTCACCAAATTCCATAGAGAGAGTTCCAGAATGAACATCTATTTTGGTTCGAGCTGTTTTCAAAAATGGTTTTCCCAAAATGATAGGAACAGGAATTTGAGGCATACCTTCTTCCATATCAAGTACGAAAAAGTCAGCAGGGAAAACAAGCTGTTCTACCTGAACCAAAACATCCTCTATGACTCCAGCAGGGTAAGCAGTGCTCCTATTGGCTAGCTGAATTACTACACCAGTAGGTTGTAAATTTCCAAGAGAAAAAGATTTAAAAACAGACATAGGCATAACATTTATTGAAGCTCCTAAATCTAACATACAATTTTCAAATTTGTTATTGCCTATGATACAAGGTATAGAAAACGTACCTGGATCCTTGCATTTTTCAGGGATATTTTCCTTACCAAGCAGTGCAGATACATTTCTTCCCATGCTTATCCTTTCATTGCCTTTGAGTCTCCTTTTGTGAGTACACAACTCCTTCAGAAATTTGGCATACTTGGGAATTTGCTTGATTGCATCGAGAAGAGGTATATTCACTTCCACTTTCCTGAAAGTATCCAAAATTTCTTTGTCCACTTCTTCCATCTTCTTACTTGGAATTGCTTTTGGTGGGAAAGGAAGAGGGATATGAGATGGAATTTGGGGTGGTTGTATCTCAGACTTTCTTGAGCTTGAAGAGGGTACATCATTCTCAACTGTTGTGGGCACATCTGTTTGTTTTTCAGGTTCCTTAGATATGGGTACTTCAAGGTTCTTACCTGATCTTAACTGAATTGCACTCACATTTCTTGGATTTGCAGCTGGTTGAGATGGTAATTTGTCAGAGTTTTGAGATTGTAACTGGCTTAATGATGAAGCCAATTGCCCAATTTGGTTGCTTAAACTCTGGATGGTAGCATCATTCCTCTGTTGATACTCCAAGTTCTGTGCAGCCATTTGTTTCACCAGATCCTCCAAAGAAGGGCCACTTGTGGATGGTTGAGGTGTAGTTCTTTGGAAGGTTGGTGCATTGTTTTGAAATGGAGGTTGGGGATTTTGTTGTTGGTTGCCCCATCTCAAGTTTGGATGGTTCCTCCAACCTGGATTGTATCTATTGGTGGAAAGGTCATGGTTTTGTGGTGGTGGAGGTCTATCATGGTAAATGTTAGCTGCATAGGCTTGGGGACTATTATTATCCTTTTCTTGTAGAGAAGGACAACAATCAGTGGGGTGCTCTTGTGAAGAGTAGATTCCACACACTTTAGCAGTCATGGATTTTTGATTTACTGCTAATTATGTGACCAGAGTGGTGAGAGCGTCAAGTTTGCTCTCAAGTTTAATTCCAGATGAACTAGAATTGGAATCAAACATGGGTTTGAAAGAATCATTTCTCACACCAAATTGTTGAGAGTTAGATGCCATCTTCTCAATCAGATTTCTTGCTTCAGCAGTAGTCATGTCTCCTAAAGCTCCTCCACTTGCCGCATCAATCATGTTGCGATCAACGTGGTGCAGACCTTCATAGAAGTACTGAAGAAGAAGTTGTTCAGAAATTTGGTGGTGAGGGCAACTTGCACAGAGTTTCTTAAATCTCTCCCAATATTCATAAAGACTTTCTCCAGAGAGTTGCCTAATGCCAGATATGTCTTTACGGATTGCAGTTGTTCTAGAGGCAGGAAAGAATTTTTCCAAGAACATTTTCTTTAAGTCATTCCAACTTGTGATTGATCTTGGAGCAAGGTAGTACAACCAATCCTTAGCAACACCTTCTAAAGAATGAGGAAATGCTTTAAGATAGACATGGTCTTCTTGAACGTTTTGGGGTTTCATTGTGGAACACACAATGTGGAATTCTTTGAGGTGTTTGTGCGGATCTTCACCCGCAAGACCATGAAACTTAGGCAACAGGTGTATAAGTCCGGTCTTAAGAATAAAAGGGACATCCTCATCAGGATATTGAATACACAAACTTTCGTAAGTGAATTCAGGAGCAGCTAGTTCTCTAAGAGTTCTTTCACGAGGTTCAGCCATATCAGAAAAACTAGCAGTAGTACTTTCAACAGATTCAGAAAAAATACTATCACTATCAATATCAACAAAATTATTATTAAATCTAGCTTCTCTAATTAACCTGTGACAAGTTCTTTCAATTTCAGGATCAAATGAATATAAATGCTCAAAAGTTCTTCTAGTCATACATAGCATACAACAAGATATTTGATCATGATGAGCAATAAATCATAAGAATCCTAATTCATGCAAAAGAAATAAAATAAACAAACAAACAAACAAAAGAAATATTTTTTTTAAATTTTTTTTTTTCAATTTTTTATAAAAAAAAATTAATTTAAAAACAAGAGTTTTTCCTAAAGATCGTTGATCCCCGGCAGCGGCGCCAAAATTTGACGTGCAAATTTTGCAGTCGTTATTCCGTCAAATTAGTACATTAAAATTAATTAACGTAGTACTAGGGTGTCAACCTAGGTCGTTCTCTCAAGGATCAACACAAAAATTTAGGAAAAATCAAGTCTTAAACTAATTTTTAACAATTAAAAATTAAAACTAAACAAGTAAAAATTTTACAAACATAAGTTCACTAACATACAATTGGGGGGGGTTTTGATTGATTTTTTGTTGTCACAATTAAAATTAAAACAAAGTAAATAAAGGATTTAAAACAATAAATAACAAGCGATTGATTTTCTTGGAGTATTGTAAATAAATTTATCCTTGGTTCACTAAAAATAACTTGTATACTTATTAATGTTAATTTCTTAGCTCAATTTGAATTGATCAACTAAGCGTCTTTTTCAATTCATAATTCCTTTACTTTCATTTAAAAATGAATATTTTAATCAAGCATCCTAATTAAGCAAAAGGAGTCAAGATCTTAAAATCTAGGAATTATTGAGCATACATAAGAACATCGCCTATATACATAATCTATTCTCAAATTATGGAATTAAGCAAACCATAATTATTAAAAGTGATTATGAAAATATTCATTAAGCATGTATATTTCCTTAATCCATTCTAATTTGAAATCTTATTTAACTCCATTTGAATAATTAAACCGATTAAGCATACAAATTCAATTAAACAAAATGGAATTAAATAAGTAGAGAATGATTATGAAGAAATAACAATAATAAAAGCATACTATATTAAAATTAATGACCTCAAAATTACATTACAACATTCTCCAAGAAAATCAATCTAAGGGTTTTAGCCCTCCATAATTACAACTACAAACAAAGAAACTAACCCGGAAATGGAGAATTTGCTGGAGAAACTCCAACAGAGAAGAGAAAAGAAACGTATGAATGAGGGAGATGAAGAATGAATGAAGAATGGTGTATGGTGTGTGTTGTGAAGCCTTCCTCTTGTGCTATTTATAGGAGTTAGAAAGCAAGCATTTGCCATAAAAAAAATTTCAATGGAAGGAGCACTCTTCAATAATCAAATCAATGGTGCTCCATTATCATTCTTTAGTGCTCCATGATCAGCTTAGTGCCTTGCCCAACATCTTCAGTGCATTGCCCACTTTCCAGAAGCTTGAAAACGTGTTTCTGGGCCAATAATACACTCATGAATCGATTCAATGGTGATATGAATCGATTCATGCATTCCAAAATGCAATCCTGGGCCAAAAATACTCGTGTGAATCGATTCATTGCATGGAAGAATCGATTCAATGCTGTTGGAACCCGTATGAATCGATTCAATTTGCTTGTGAATCGATTCAATTTGCAAAATTTCACTTCCTGGGTGCTTGATTTCGTATGAATCGATTCAGGAGGGGGATGAATCGATTCATCCCCCTGATTCTCCATAATTTGCATACTTTTTCACCCTTTTTGAGATCTTTTTGAATATTTTTTGGTTCCTTTGATCCTTAGGCACTTTGATCTTCATTTTGAATTGGAATTCTTGAGTTTCTTTGATCTATTTTCTTTTGGCACAAATTATCAATCAAATATTACATAAAGATCAAATGATAAAAATGTGTTAAAATGCATTATATTACATATTAAGTGATGGCAAATTATACACATTTAAAATAGAGAATTAGAGATAAATCATGCATCATCACCGTGCGAAGAACTGACCAGCCAGCCCCCTGTGCCTCTTCATGAGAGGTATTTATAGAGGGCTCTTGGACATGGGCCGAGTGGACAGCTCAACCTCTACTCGGTGAAGGTAACCTGGCCACTAACAGATAGTGGGGGGACAATGGCTGATGGGAAATTTTTAATTCTTCCACTACCGCCCCCTTGTCTGCCACCTTTAGAAAGTGTAATTCCGAGTCAGCGCGCATAAGCATCCGGGCTCATTCCTCCGTCGTCAGGTTTGTGACCTCGGCCATGCAAGACATCGGTTTGATGTTCCAACAACCGGTCCGATGTGGCCTATTTAGAATCCGGACCGGTGTCACATTTACACTAGTCAGACCTTTTCAATGTTTGGGGTACCATGGGATCGGTGTTCTTCCTCGTGGCCCGGATCCACTGCCTCAGTCAGCATCCATCCTTAGTGGGAATGAATTCCGAGAGGAAAAAAGGGGTCGGTCTTCACTTTGCCTCCTAAATCCGAGTGGGAAAAGGTCCCTTTTGTGCAAAACACCGAGTGAAATCATGTTGGTGTTGTGTGCAATTGGATTGAGTGGGCAATCAAAGAAATTCCGATTGGAACATTGAGTCAGAACCGAGTGAAAAGTGGGTGAAGTATGACTCGGAACCGACTGAAATGGGTGAAGTATGACTCGGAATTGGCTAAAAATGGCTCAGAAATTGAGTGAAAGGACTCACTCGGTGCTGATTGGAAATACTTCACTCGGTTCTGACTGAAGAAGCAACTCTCGGTTCTGATTGAAGAGACAACACTCAGAAGTCTTTTCATTCGGATGTATTTCGCTCGGATCTCATCTCTGCGTGAAACATTCACTCGGAATTTCTTCAAAAGTGACACAGAACATCACTGCTTGAAGGATTTACTTGGAACTGACCTTGGGAGCTCTTAATCAGAATGGAACTTGGACATTTCCACTCGGAACCTACCTTCTTTGCACTCGGAAATTGGAATTTTGGCCATTTTTACTCAGAATTTGGAGACTTGGCAATCTTTACTCGGATCCGGCCTTCTTTCCACTCGGGAATTGGAATTTCACTCGGAATTGGCCTTCTTCTCACTCAGAAATTGGAAATTTGAATTTCTTTACTCAGAATGTGCCTATTTTCCACTCAGATTTGATCCATTCTGAGTCATTTCACTCGGATTCCCCCAACAGTAGCCTATTCCACTCGGATTTGACCATTTTTGAGTTTTTTCACTCGGATTTATATCCACCAGGGCTGTATTTCACTCGGAAATGCTTTAATCTGAGTCATCCTGCTTGGATTTGATTATTTTGGAGCCATGCTACTCAGCAGATCATTCGGACATGAAATCCAGCCCTCTCAGAATCCTTTCCATTTGGGTCGGACCGAAAGAGGTGTTCACACATACTACTCATTGGAAATGACATTCCTACCCTTCAGTTTGTGAAGACTTGGTTGGGAAGCTGTTTTTCTATGAAGGACTTAGGTAAAGCAACCTACGTGTTAGGAATTAAGATCTATAGAGATAGATTAAGAAAACTTCTCGGCCTAAGTCAAAATACATACATAGACAAAGTGTTAAAAAGGTTTAACATGCAAGATTCCAAGAAAGGAACTTTGCCTATGGCTCATGGCATAAGCCTATCAAAGGCTCAATCTCCTTCCACTAAAGAAGAGAGAGAACGAATGAATAAGATTCCATATGCATTTGCTATTGGATCAATCATGTATGCCATGATATGTACCCGACCAGATGTCTCGTATGCTTTAAGCATGATGAGCAGATACCAGTCTGATCCCGGTGAAAGTCACTGGACTACTGTCAAGAATATCCTAAAGTACTGGAGAAAAACTAAAGATTCATTCTTGATATATGGAGGGGAAGAAGAGCTCATTGTAAAGGGTTACACTGATGCTAGCTTCCAAACTGATAAGGATGACTCAGGATCGCAATCAGGGTATGTGTTTTGTTTAAATGGTGGCGCTGTAAGCTGGAAAAGTTCGAAGCAAGAGACAATTGCTGATTCTACTACAGAATCTGAGTATATTGCTGCCTCAAATGCTGCAAAAGAGGCAGTATGGATCAAGAAGTTCATAACAGAACTTGAGGTAGTTCCTAGCATTGTGGACCCTATAAGTCTCTACTGTGACAATAGTGGAGCAATTGCACAAGCTAAGGAACCTAGATCACATCAGCGATCCAAGCATATACTTAGGCGTTATCATCTCATCCGAGAAATACTTGAACGAGGAGATGTTAAGATATGTAAAATGCACACCGATGAGAATATTGCTGACCCACTCACCAAACCTCTTGCACATCAAAAGCATGAGGGACACACTAGATCATTAGGCATTAGGCAAATGTCTGATTGGCTCTAGTGCAAGTGGGAGATTGTTGGTGTATGCACTATGAGCTATTAATGTATCAATTTTAACTTATCAATAAAATTAGTATTTTCAGTTTTAGACTAATGCTATTTATCCTGGAATAATAGGTCATATGAGAATTATTCCTAAAACGTCCCTAATCAAGTATTTACACGGGGACATGTAAATACATTAAGATTAGTGTGTGAATGTACTGATGATTTGATCTCACAAATCATGGATATATGATATCAAGTCTTTACATGGGTACACATTAAGAGTAATGTTGTATTGGACAAACCCACCATGAGAACGTTGCATGGATCGTTACATGAATGTCATAAACGGTTCTCAATGTGATAATGGTATGTAGTCCTTCGACCTGAAGTCACTACGATTCCTACATAAGGAGTTTATTGTTTTAATACAATCAAACGTTATCTGTAATAAGATGACCATAAAGATTGTGATTAGGCAATAGATAAATTATGCAGAGGGATGTGAGTGATGTAGATGGAATTTGTCTCTCCTATGTGACAGGAGTGATATCTATGGGCCACTTGATGGAGTGAGACTAATGAAATGCATGACCATGCTAGGATGAATAAATATTAGATATTTATTCTATAAAGTCTACTCTAGTATCAAGTAAAATGAATTAGGCCATACAAAGATGACGATGACCATGCCTTGGGCCCAATTAGATATCGTGACAAAAGGAATAGATATATAAAATAATTATCACTTATAGGTCATGTCGATGATAAATAATATTCGGACGTAATGATGTATTGCTAGATACCGCTCTTATTTTATATTAATAATAAAATAGTTTATTATTAATATAACCGAATATTTTACCTATAGGGTCACACACATAGAGTAAGCCCACCAGAGGATAGTTTTATTTTAGTTGGACTGAAAATAAAACTATTTGGGCCTAACTCATTTAGAATGAGTCAGGAGCCCAATGTTTAATGAGAGCTCAGGTCAAGACCTAAGCCTATATATAGAGCATGAGATGCTCATAGGCTGCTGCTCAGAAATTAGATTACACTAAAATTCCATACTAGCATTCGGATCGTTAGTTTTCTGGTGGGAGTGCTCGTGTGGACTCCTAAGGGTAAAGCTACAATTGCTTCGATCGAGGATCTTGTTCTGCGTCTATAAGAGGTAAACCCTAATTAAAATTTTAATTTAGCATAATGCTTTGAGACATACGTGTTTGCAATTTTTCTTGGGAATCCTTTGTGTTTCCGCTGCCTGACCCTAATAGGATTCCCTAACACTATCCCCCTTTGAGTTAACATGAATCCTAGGAACCTTCCTGCTGGTACTACAAAAGTGCATTTTAAAAGGTTCAACCTCATATTGCACATCTGAATTCTTTGAATGATCTAAGATCCTCCACGTGATCTCCTCCGACCAAAGTCTTTGCGATAATGTCATCTATGTACACTTTAACTGTTTTAGAATGCATTATGTCAAAAACTTTGTTCATCATTCTTTGATATGTTGCCCTGACATTCTTTAAACTGAAAGGCATTACGGTGTAATAGAAAACCCCTTTATCATTAATAAAAGCTATGTTTTCTTTATCCTCCCTCCACATCAGGATCTGGTTGTATTCGAAGTAGGCATCCATGAAAGATAAAAACTAGTATCCCGAGGAGTCGTCCACCATTTGGTCTATACTTGGCAATGGATATGGGTCTTTTGGGTCGTACTTGTTTAAATTTGTAAAGTTCGTACACATCCTCTATTTCCTAATTTCCTTTCTAACAATGACTACGTTCGAGACCTAAGAGGAATATTGGACTTCTCGAATGAATCTGACTTTTAGTAGCTCCTCTATTTGTTCACAGGCGGCTTACTGCTTTTCAGGTTCTAATCTTCTTTTCTTTTATGCTACCGCTTTCGACTTTGAATACACTACCAATTTATGTAAACAGAAATTTGGATCTATCGTGGGCATATTTATCATCATCTAAGCAAAAAGGTGTTTAAACTTTTTCAATAATTTTACCAACCTATCTTCCATGTCAGATTCTAATTTGTCATTAATTTCTATGGTTTTGGTCGGGTCTTCCTCTAAGCATATTGCCTTTGTTCCTCCCTCTAGTGTTGGCTTTACCAGATTCAACATGGTCGGTCACCAGTTCTTCTCTAGGATCTAAGTCAATCATGTTTATTGATCCCGACACTGATCCTCCATCGTTCGTCCTTTTTCTCTTGATTGTTTCTTCACGTTTTGTCATTTGCACACTTAGATTATAGTAATAACGGGCTATTTACTGGTCTTTTCTTACTGAGGAAACTCTATTATCTTTGTCGATGAACTTGATTAATAGGTGTGGGGTAGACACTACAGCCTCTAGTGTGTTTAAAGACAATCTTCCCAGAACCCCATTGAATGGTGATTTCACATCGATTACCAATTCTGTTGTTCGAACCATTCTGGATCTCGACTCTCCTTCAAAAGTTAGTCTTGTATTCAAATAACCCTTGGTTGGTTGTTTCAGAAGGCGGTTAGATCCTGGATATAAGGCTACAAATCTACATCAGGCAATCCCATCTTTTTAAAACATTCATAAGAGATCACATCACAAGAACTCCCTTGATCTACCAATATCCTCCATATTGTTTTTTTGGCGATAACGACTTTGATCACGACTGCATCATCTCCTCCAAGAATAGTTGGACCGAAATCGTCTTCTGAGAAGACTATAGGTGGGGTCTGAATCCCACCTCGGTACGGTCTATTATCAGTTTTGGTTTGTACAGCCATAATCATTCGCAAGTGGTTCTTCTGAGTTGAGTTGGATACTCCTCCCTCAGCAAATCTTCCTGCTATCATATCAATGACGTCCTTCCTTCCTTTAGATAGGGGCATCTCTAACTCCTCATCTTTATCTGCTATGTTATCGACCATAATTTTTCCTTTATCCGTGGTAGGTTTTTTGGAGCTTCTACATTCATCTATATCTAGGGAACAGTCTCTTCGTCGAGGTTTATCTCTGTCCAGCTCGTCTAATGACTTCGGCCTAAAAAGATATTGTTTCAACTTTCCTTCTTGGATCAACACTTCAATTGCATCACTTAAATGTTTACATTCATTAGTGTTGTGTCTAGTTTACTCATAAAATTCACATACTTATTTGTGTTTCTCGGGCATTTCATGGGTGCAAGCTTTTTAACCCCATATACCATGAGCCCCGGTATCTCAATCTCCCGATGGATTTGTCTGAGCCGTACTGCCAAAGGGGAATAATGGGTAAAATTAATACTTTTTTGCTCTTTTTACCGAGGAGCTGAATCTCGATTGTGATTGTGACTTCTTGAGTCATGCTTTTAGCCTTTTTGATCTTGGACCAGTGTTTTCATTTCTGTGGGTGTGCTTTTACTTTTAGCAACAGCAAGATGCATTTCCCTTCTGACATATTTTGATGCCTTTTTCCTAAATTCCTCAGAAGTTTGGGTGCTTCTTTTGCAAGAGACAGAGCAAAAGGCGATTGCGGCTGTAAGGCTTCAATAGCTATGTGTAATTGGATAGGTTTTGTTAACTCTGGAACTTGAGCTGCTTCTTTATAAAACCTTTTTAGGAAATCCCTTAAGTTTTCCTTCTCTCCTTGCTTAATTTGAGCTAAGGCATGGGATGTTTTTGGTACATCTCGCGATATGACGAAATGCTCCACGAAGGCCTGTGCCATTTCTTCCTGTGAATCGATTAATCCTGGTGGGAGCCCTTTAAACCATCCTAGGGCCTCCACCGTCAAAGTCCTTGGAAACATCCTGTACATTACATCTTCCTCTGCCCTTAAGAATAGAGACTCATTTACGTAAGCATCAAGGTGTCATCCTGGATCCGTCTCACTAGTATACTTTCCAATTGAGAGTGGTTGGGGCGTCTGCAAGTGTCATGGTATCGAGACACTCATCAGCCTCCTAGAAAATGGTATATTGAATCGATATTCTTTAATACCTTTACTCTGTTGTAACCATTTCCTCAGCCCTCTGGGGTGATCCATCCTCAATGTTGACTCCTACTATTCTTCATAGGTTGGGATTCGTGAGTACTCCATAGTCGGTGAAAGCTCCATCTACTATCGTCTAGGATTGATAGTTGTCGTCTCCTTGACTTCCTTAGCCTTCTTGAGCTCCTGTAGCTCCATCTGAAGCTGCCGAATTAACTCGTCTCTAGGGTCAGGACGCGTTACTGCTGCTATCCTTCCTTGATTCGGGTCGGATCCAAGGGTTTCGACAATTCTAGAGGTGTAGTCCAAAGCTCGTGGTTTCACTCTTTGGGTCAAGTTTTGCACGTGGCCTTTTCCGGAGTGGTGTTCCTTCTAGGCTGCTCCATTACTTGAACTTTGTTTGGTAATGTGGGAATTAATTTATAGGTCCTACCGGGTATGTCAATGATCTAGTCAGTGGGGGGTAAAGGATTCCACTTACTCCCAGTATCAAATCTCGCTTGCACTCTTATAGTACGCTGGCTTAGTAGGAATCCAGTATTATATAAACACAGGTCCAGTGGACTTTTGTCTTCAACACTTGAACGGCTTGATCCGAGGTGAGTTGGGACAGACCGAGGTTGTACCTACAAACATACTCTGATGCTTAAGTCAATGCATGGTATAACAGAGCAAAAAGAGTAATTAAGCTAGAATTAATGCGAACGGTGAATCTGTTTCATTTGTTAATAAATGCTTAATATTTATAGTTGTTTATGAGGTACAACTGGTGATTTAACCCCTAACAAACCTGCAGACATTACTCAGAAGCAAGTTGTTCACTTGTCTTTAATCCTGACATAATGACAGCCTTTTCACCTGTGTCTATTTTCAAGGTATACCGGTCATTCTGATAGTTTAACTTGCTTTTATAGGGCTCATATCTTTTTGACCCCTCCGGTATCATCTGCCCATAGAAACTGGTATGGACACCGGATCAAAATGAATGATAAAAATTATATATATAATATATATAGATATCTTTAAATAATACCCACATTAAAAAAAACAACTCTATAAAATAACCATATCTATAAAAAAAAAAAAACTCTGTACTACCACTAATGTTATTCTTCCTTCGTCTCGTTTGGTAACGCATTCCTCTGATGTCCATACTCTGCCACGTCAGCGAGGTCCCTCGGGAAACATCGCGGAAGCTACCTTCCCTTTTATTTATCTGCTGTTCCCACTTCCCAAAGCAATTCATAGATATGAATGATATGCCTCATCATCTGCTCCCAATGCTGCTACACGGCCTTGCTGCCTTTGTCAAAACGCTTTGGGCTCTTCAAGAACGACGTTGGTCCTACACTTTCGACGCTGTCGCCTCCGTTACCGTCTCCGTAACCATGTCCTTAGCGCTATGCTTCTTGTCCATTCGCACTACTCATACCACACACACGCATATGGCATTTGCCTCCTTCTGATCAATGTAATATGTTTATCTTTATCAAATTCTTATTCAAACATAGATCTCTACCACTGTTCTTTAATCGTTCGTCATATTGTATCGTTAATATTGGCGCGGCAATGTATGCGTTGTGATTGGTGAACTGTATGTTCGTAAATATCATCACTTCAGGTAAGGTGGTAAAGTACGGGATGACTTGTTATAGAAGCGTTTCTCGTTAATCCTTCAAACTCCCCGGCAATTTCCCAGATTGAATAGTCAAATACTGATTTTGTTCCCTTCTGTCACAGATTCAGTGTTCATCCAAGACAGGGCACACATATACCCTGAGATTAATATGCAATTTTCTCTATAGATCGTGCTGAACTTTTTAACACCGGTTTTTCTAACATGTAGCAGAGATATACAAAATGAGATTTTTTTAAAAAAATTAAGGTTGATAAAATTCTTAAGTAACTTCAAGCATAATTTTCAATAGAATTCTTTCCCTTTTTAATTTCTACGTGAAGTTATCAAGTTAGAATAAATTGCTCTTGGCAAATCACCCATTTCCCTTTTCCATCTTCTTATTTTCAGATGGAAACTTTTAAAATTAACAATATACTCTCAATACTCTATGCTCATCTAAACATTATCCGTGCTAACCTTATGGAATGCTATCAAATGAAGGCTAAAAATGAACCGAAGTTAGTATAAGTAGTAAGCTGCTTAAGTTTGAGATATTATGTATGAAAAAAGTCTTAGTTGAAAATCTCATATGTTATATCTACTATCTAAGTACGTGATACGGGATGGACAATATTGTCAAGAAACAACAAAAGAAATTAAATCTAAAATATATAGAACAAAAGAAATTAAATCTAAAATATATGTTTGATCTCTTATGTTTATTTTAAATTTTAATTTTGTTTCAAACTTTCTTTTATTAAATTTTGATTCATTAATTTTGAAACGATTTCAAAATGGAAATTTCTTTTAAGTTAGTTATTACAGAGCGGAATTAAAATATATTTTTTAAATCAATTTAATAACATATACACCTTACATGTATTTGAATAAATTAATAATATGCTCATAATAGTCTATGTATGCTCATCTACAAAATTTAAATTTTGATATCTTGATTAAAAAAATAAATTCAATCTTTTATTTAGCTCATCTTAAATTGTTATTTACAATTACTTTATATTTAACACGTTATAATTACAACTTAACAATGAGTTTAAGAATGTTTGAATTCTAAAATTCCAAGTCTAATATCAACTTTATTTTCACCCTCACTATATTGTTTTTGAATTTGCCGGCCAGAAAACTTCCTGCCCCTGCTGTTTTTACTTTATTTCCAGTAGCCAAGAATCTAGAAAGTATAAGGTTCACCAAACCGCTAGTAACCCCATGCACCATTTCATAAGTACCATGAATTCGGGAGAATTTACGTTCCTTAAAAGTGAGCTTCCCATCAACTACGTGCCCCGCAAATCAATACTAGCTTATCAAATGTTCCAAGTTTAATTCATTGTTTTCTTGGAAGTTAAAATGTTTTGCTTTCAAGACAGAAAATTGATTATTTGATAAAGTCAACTAACATTTGTTGACTTGGAAGAATCACTTACCGGGTCACATCATGGTATCACAAAATGAATATGGCTTGTTTGTTGTGCCCGACACAGAACAATCAAGGACAAGGACTCCTTCCTACTTCCTAGCGTTACCAGTTACTACTGCGCATTACTTAGAATGACAAACACATATTCAAGGGTACTATACATTCCACAACAACCAATAATTACTAGCTAAAAGACACAAATCAGATACATTACTCTTTGCTTCTAACGTGTGAATACCAATTAGCACTAACTACTTAGTCCTTCCTCATGGCTCCATCTTATTTATTTAGTCCTGAAGCTGATGCGCAGGAAACGATGATTTCCTTGCTGCTGGAAGGAGCAAGTTTTTATGCGCCAAAAAAATTATATTACTCATGATATAGCTACAGGTTACAAGAAATACCCTTTAAGGCAAATAACAAAGAAAGGCTTTAAAGTGAAGTCAAGCCCCAAGATATCCGTTCTCCTCCAAGTAGGATATCACAATCTCTGCCATATCACTTGGAGACTTGCAGTCACTTCCTTTCTGTTGTAATACTATCTGCAAGATAAAGAAGGCTCAGTATATTGAAATGAAAATGAAAAGAAGAATTAATACAATGAAAAACAGGAAAAATAATGATTTAAAATCCCATTATTGAAATTTTAAACAAAACAAGAGGCTTCCCTTCAGGATCTATTAGCTATTTGCAACAAAATTTGAACACTTAAGTTTACACACCATTTATACACTGGTTAATGAAGACTCAATACTGGTTAAAAAGTTGTAAGGATTAGTAAACAGACTATAGCGTGATTACCAACCTATCATTAACAGATTTGTCATTCTTTAACCAAATTATAAAAGGCAATAATTGAGACATCATTAACACATGTAAAAATGGTAAGAAAATTTCGGTGTAGTACAGTGCAACAAATGCACACCTCACAACTACATGGCGGTTCATATGGATCATCTATACCAGTGAAACCTGCACAATACCAAATAAATAATTCAACCCCATTAGGAGAACTGAGGTACCACAATGTTGATTTGGAAAATGAAAAATAGTCATGATAATATAGCTGAACTACTGATGTTAATGAAGTTAAATAATGAATCCAAACAGAATATGATTGTTTCAACACGGGCACATGATACCAAATTAGATTCCAAGCAGTAATTTAAAAATTAATACCAACACACCTTTGATCTTTCCAGCTCGAGCAAGCTTGTAGAGTCCCTTTGGGTCCCTAGCTTCACATACATGCAGAGGAGCATCTATGAAAACCTGCAACATTTGATCATTGAGTTACCTATGATTTATGAAGAACCTTTTCTTGTTCAATAATTGTAGTTGTACAGTTTCCTATTCTGCATTTGCCAAATACTTGTATTATTTGGATCGCCACAATGAGAATATTACCTCAATAAAATCTCCTTTTGGAAGTAGTGCTCTGCAAGCATCTCTGTCCTTTCGGTAGGGTGATATTAAGCTAGTGATGCAAATAACACCAGCATCTGCAAAGAGTTTTGCCACCTCACCTGAATTTTTTTTAAAATCATGCCTGATGATTTAATAGAACAATACAATATATCTGGTTGGTCGAGGGAAAAGCATTTGCAAAGAAATTAGAAAAGAGAATAAACTGACCAATCCTTCGTATATTTTCTGAACGATCTTCTGCTTTAAAACTAAGATCTTGGTTTAGACCATGCCGAAGATTATCACCATCAAGGATGTAAGTCAGTTTTCCTCTAGAGTGCAAGCTTCGACTCAAAGCACATGCAATAGTGCTCTTTCCTGCAATCAATTTCAATTAACAAGTCTTGGACAGAGAGACCAGGATCTAAAAGAATGAAAAGGAATGCTATATCCTGTTGTATGTAGAAACTCATCGCATGAGCTTTCATCTCCTTCATCTGTAGAATTATATTTTATAACAAATATGAATTGCTTCATACAATATCATGCTACAAGTTACAAATTTTAAAGATATCATTACAAAAATTTTGAACTTCTGTGGGTCATCAAGAGAATAAATCAAAAACAGCTGCTCATAGGCAATCTAGCTGCTGATCATCATACATGTATCAACAAATAAGGGCTAAACACACTAAGCATAATTTGACAAGGACCTAACTTGTACAATACTTTCAAATTATGTAATTTGCAGCATAGATAGGAAAAGAAAACTCATTCTGATAGGGCTGCTGATCCAGAGCTAAAACAAGTTCAATTTTTATTTAACATGAACAAGTACCAAAATGAAGCTCAGCTTGAATCACAAAAATAATACACCTCAGTTGTAAGGTAGGAAAACAAAAACCAGCAATTTTGCGCTATGGTGATTTCAAAAACTGAGCTAAATGATGTGTGTTTGTAACTTGTAAGTGCCTATTAGGGGTATATATTAGCATATGTCAAGATGAGCTAAAAATAAAATGTTTGCAAGTCTGTGGCTATACTTTTATATTCTAGTAAAATTGAGAGTAATTGGTGTGTTTCTTATATTACTTTCATCATGTCAATTTTCAGGCAAAAACTTATCAACTGTGGTGACAAATAGATTCAAGAAAAGAAGTCTAGAAACAAGACACTGCAACATTTTCACTGTTCACTTATACAAGCACAACAATAAAAAAAAAAAAGTAGCAAAAAAGAGCATATACTGAAACGGATGCTCACTGTTTCTGCCCATGTGTTGAATGTAAAACATCAAACAACATTATAAAAATCATATAAAGCCTACCAGAGTTAAAGACCAAATCACCAATAGAATTTAGAATCCTGGAAGCATTTAAAATCAACAAAAAGCAAACGTGGAATCTATTCTTGCTCACAACTAAGCTCTTATCTTCTTTTCTCTTGATTAAATGAATTATGCAAACATCCAGAGACAGTAGCTATGTGAAATGTCACAAACCTGAACCACTGAGGCCAGTTAGCCATATGACACAGCCTTTTTGCTGAAGTAGCTGCTCTCTATCTTGTTTCTGAATTGGACAGGCATGCCACAAAATGTTTGTTGATTTCCCAACATTTGACATCTGGCGGAGATTTGTACCTAGTTAGATAACAGATTGGTAAACAATTAGAACCCTAATTCCTTTAAGAATGATTCATTCATTCCCTTCAAAATAAAAGTAGATATCAAATGAAAAAAAAAAACAAAAGTCAACTCCCCATACTTACGCATTAATATTCAACTTCAACCCTCACACTATAATTCAACCAAATCAACAAGATTTCCACTTCCACTCAAACAGAAATCATCTACTTTTTAATACAACCTCTTGCAGACTCCAAACATTTGAAGCCATAAATCTTAAATAATAGAAATAGGAGAAAAAACAAAAAAACAAAATAGAAACAAATCTACAAAGCTTTCCACTTTTTCTCTCATTTATGAGTATGATTTATGAAGCTTACCTAGAAAGTCACCTCAGCAACCTTTATCAGCTCTCAAGAGCCACTCAACAAGAATCTATTCGTTTTAATCTACCATCAGATGCATCGATTTTATTCGAGTGTTTGGTACCTCTTAGATTGGGGGGAAAAAGTAGCTGTAGCTATACGGCACTGAATAAGGCATGACCCACATAGCTGAGCTGTACAATTTTTAAATAGTTCAACAGGAATGTCTCACTTTGCCGTCATTCTTTTCCTACTTATTATATATCTTTGAGCTCCATCATATGTGACCAATAGAAACAAATAGCATTTATTTATAATTATTTAACTAAAATAAAATTAAAAAAGTTTAAGAATTTAGATTCCCGAATGTACTATCTGAATAAATACTAGTACCGGTACCAATTAAAATTCCTCTATTCTACGGTATAACAATAAAGCTCGTTGAAAACTACATGTAACGAAATATTGTAACTTAAGTATTTGCATTCAAAACCAGATCTTGACAACAAAAGTACATATACCAGACAATGCAGCGCCACGTTCCTCCGTCCACGACGAATCAGAGTCCACAATTGCCTTAATTGGCTTGAACCAGTTCCCGGTGTTCTCCTTCACCTTAATCCGTTTCAACGAATCCGATCTCCCGCAGTGGAGGACCAAGCTTCTGCGGCTGCTATAGAATCCAGCGACATTGGCTCCGCGGAGCATAGGAAACCCTAGGTTCTCCGTCGGCGGTGAGGGAGAGGTCACCGGAGGTCCGCATTCGATGTTGTGGAACATTCCGGAGGCACAGGGCGGTCGGAGTGCGGCGGTCATCGGCGGTGGAGGAAGAGGATTGAAGAACGAGTGAAGGAAAGAGAAGATTGAGAGGGAGCGGTGGAAGAGTCGTTTCGTAACGGTTTTCTGTTATGGCTAAAATTCATTTATGCTAAAGCCAATAGTAATGGCAAAAACAAAAGGTACTACTACTAAGGTAATATGAAAAATTTCGCGGATTCACGGGATTTTGCCACCTTGTGATTCTGGTTCGCTGTGGAGAAATAAAGCTCGTATAAACATGATATAAACATGACTATTTTGAGAGTTAAGTTTTCTTGTTGTTTTTTTATTTCTCGATAATGAGTTAAATTCTCTTACAACATTCTCTTACTTATTTTTTTACTTAACTGAATCAAAAATTATTAAATATTTTAAAATATTGGATACTAAATCTTTAAGAATTTAATTAAAATTCTAATTTTAGTGAATGTGGTATATCAATATTGGAGCCACCAACCATTTGTCAAATGGTTTCAACAATCTTATGATTAAATTTAACTATCATGGCCCAAAATTAATTCATGTTGGTAATGCTCATGGTTTGGATATTACTTATGTTATGATGGCGTGATACCGCTTAGATTCCCTTCGATAGAGAACTAGTTAAACTTAGAAAACCTGTCCATTAAAAAAAATACATTTGTCATCATCGGAATCATGGGTCTATTGTGTGGTATATAAATTTTCAAAGTAACAAAAAAAAAGTTAGGCATAATGGCCATATGGATTCCTACACATGAAAACTACAACGAAGAATATTAAAATTAGAGCCTATCTAGTAGAAGGCACCAAAAAAAAGAAAAGAAAGCAGATAAAATGAAGCTAAGTCACAAGAGGTTTATCACTGACATCAATAGCTTCCTTCTCCTTTTCTTTTGACCTAGGTTTGCATTGAAGATCCAGTTTCTTTCTCCTCATAAAACATGACTTGACCCTCGGGAAAGGGGAGGAGATGGAATGGCTCATCCACCAGCTCATACAGCTCCTTGTTATGTTCCATCGCTAACTCACCATCCTGAAATTGATTGAATATTACAATTCTGTTCGTATTCAGGGTGTAACCATAGTTGCGATAAAGAAGTTGACAGGAAACACTATTGAATGCCTTCATAGTGGCTTGGTTGAAGACTTCAATGATTTTCTTGTTTTTAGCATCCTTGTCTTTGACCAGCTTCTTCAATTTCTCATTCTCAACACCAAGCACAACGAGATCACCATGCTTAGCCTAACGTACATTAAGTTTTTTCTTTAGGGCCTCAACATCATCTCGAGCTTTATGTTTCGATGTCGACAAATGGGACACGGTCTTTTCTATCTCGGTATTCTCGGCAAGCAGGTCCTAATTTCGACATTGGACATTGACTTGGTCCTCCTAAATTTTCCTTTCTCGCTTTAGATCTTGCACCTTAGTTGAAGTACCATGCTATTAGTATAAAGAATGTAGGACACCCAAGCTCTTCAAACCGGACCAAATGGCACCAGAGTGAACATACTTGAGTTCTTCCTTATTCAAGCCATCCTTCAGACGGAATGACATCATGTAGTGTTTAGCATGATCCCTGATCGGTTCCAGGAAATACAAGTAATCCCGTCCACTAGGCATGTCAGACGAGATCCTCAGAGTATCAAGGTGCTCCTCGTCACCCGATGTCACTTGAATTGGAATGGGATCCCCTTGCTCAATCATATTCTTGTTGCCCTTATCCATGGGTTTCTCAATATCTTGTAGTTTTTCAAAAACAACTTAACTTTTTTTCTTCATACCAAAACCTTCACTGCCATCCCAGTGACGTCTCTTTTTCTTTGAGGCAGATCCCCTTTCTTTTGAAATTTTGCATCCTTTTCCAAGGGAAGGCTAACAATTTTTGCCTTCTTCATACTTGGGAAGACTCAATTCTCAATGACTCTGGTGTCATGGTTTACTTTCCCTATCTAGGCCAATAAACATTCTAGTGTAGCCTCTTTCATGCTACCTATATATGGGAAGTAACCATTCAAACTATTAGAAAACAAAAGAGGATAAAACCAATGTATTAACAATAAAAAATGTCGATCAGAGGTTAACTGAGCGAAGTTAGGTATTCAACCTTTTTATCAGCCTTCCTTAGAAGACTTTAACATTTTATTGGAGTGAAACGTGTAACCCTAAACAAGGCCTCAATTACTTGTCACAACCCCAACGATAACTACTCATCAATGGTCACATAAGCCCCACTCTCCAGTAAAAAGTGTAGATGTGTCCAACCGGTATAAAATTTTAAGGATCCGTCCGGCTTCGTGGTTTACATCCCTCATCTAGGCCAATAAAGATTCCAATGCAACCTCTTTCATGCTACCTATATATCAAAAGTAATAATCTAAACTTTTAGAAAACAAAAGAGGATAAAGCCAATGCATGAACAATAAAAAAAAGTCAATCAGAGGTTAACCGAGGGAAGTTACGTATTCAACCTTTTTATCATCATTCCCTAAAAGACTTCGGTATTTTATTGGAGCAAAACGAGTAACTCCGAACAAAGGCCTCAATTATTTATCACGACCCCAACAATAATTGTTAATCAATCGTCACATAAGCCCCACTCTTCAGTAAAAATTGTAGATGTGTCCAATAGATATAAAATTTCAAGGATCTATCCATATCTTCCCAGAACATTGATTTTCTCGACCTCGCATACACCTTATAAAATGAATTTTTGAAGGATTTTCCTGTCATCTTTGCTAACTCAATGAAGGACTCAAAGTTAATGATGTCACTTTGACATCGGAGGTTGACAAAACTTAACCCACCATCCAGGTTACCCTTTCTCAGTATGAATGGAAGTGCCTCCCCAAAATTTTGAGGGAAAGCATTGACCCCCAACTGTTAGGCTGGAGTTGATTAGGGGTAACATCTAAAAATTGTAAAAGCCCCATTTTGAACTCATTCAAAGGGAACCAAAACCCTTACTTTGGAAAACAAAATTTTATACTACATACATACATACATACATACATACATACGTACATACATATATTTGCATATACACACACCGTGACCCTGATACATGGAAAATTCGATCATTCCTTATTGGTGCTACAATGGGAAAGCCATCTGCATGTTTTGTGGAAGTTTGAATGGGAATCTCATCTAGCTCTACACCTTCATGTGTTTCAACATATCAAGAAGGGAAGGATAACAGTTCCTACTGCATGAAAAATAAAACGTCGTAGCCAATCAGATCATGTCATGTCATAACCTATCAGACTTCCCTTACATAATAGGACCTCATCTCGTTAGTTATCTTAAACATTAATTTACTCTTATGAACATCGATTCTCAAGACAAATCGATGAACAATAGTATCAGCCCATTGAAGTAACTCTAAGTCACTCCAACAGACTGAGGGTTAAATGATTTGGGTCTGATAAAACTCATATTCCTAAACACAACACCGGTTACAAAGTAAACACACCTGATGTAACTCACCACCAATAAACTGGTATAAAGCCTACACGTGAGGAAACTACGGAACTCGTACAAGGATCCAATGGATCCGGTATCGAGTGAAGGTCATTAAATAGTTAGGGGCATACAGGTCAGATGACTCTAAAGGATGTCAGGAATGTCCATACCTATGTTAGCTCTCCCTATACTTTATAGAAAGGAGACTAACATAGGCCGCGTAAGACTTAACCACCACCCAACTCTATAAATACCATGCATTTACTACTCATGAAAGTATGTTCACTATTCTATCACTTAAGCTCTAGTGTTAATTATCCAATACTGACTTAAACATTAAAGTATATTCACAGGTGACGCCCTATTTCACCCATCAACATGAAGTACTGGTGTATTGGTTGGACATACCCACAACAAGGCTTTTTGATCCTCACTAGACTTAAAGAAATAATACTGGATCTTCATTGGACTAATATAAGAGATAGAGAAAGATATACCAGGTTCCACACTAAAAATTTTGTTCCTATACCAAACATATCAACTCATACTGGCAATTCAAATATTACACCCTCCTATATGTTTTACATTATAGAACCTATTGCATGTTCCTAATATAACTAAGAACCTAATTAGTGTATCTCAATTTGCTAAAGATAACAATGTTATTTTTAAGTTTCATGCTGACTTTTGCCTTGTGAAATGTTAGGAAATCAACAAAGTTCTTCTACAAAGACAACTTAAAAATGGAATGTAAGCTTTTGATCAACTGTAACTTGTGCATCCTTCTATATAAAATTCTAAGTATGGTCTATTTAATTATGTTTCTTGTAATAATGTCTCTTTATGGCACTCTAAGCTAGGCCATTGTTCTTTGAATACTACTAAACGTGTTATGGGACAATGTAAGATACATGTTTAAATGAATAATAACACGAATTTTATTTGTTCGTCTTAGTGTTTAAGGAAGACTCACAAACTCCCTTTTTCCTCATATTTATTACTGCTTATAGTGAACCCCTTCTAATATTTGGGATCCTTCCCCTACTCCTAGGAAAGAGGTTATAGATATTATATCCTATTTTTGGATGCCTTCTCCAAGCTCTCTTGGGTATACTTTCTACATAACAAATTTAAGGTTTTATCAACTTTTGTTAAATTTAAAACAATGCTTGAATTGCAGCTTAATAAAAAGATTAAAACTCTTTAGACCGATGTAGGAAAGGAGTATATGACTTTCACAAAATATCTCACTGATAATGGCATCATTCATAAACTCACCTGTGGCTATACTCATAAGCAAAACAACTCAACAAAGAGGAAGAATAGGAATATATATTACGAAAGTTGGCTTGACTTAACTTGGAAACTCTTGTTTGCCTTTTAATTTTTGGTTTAATGTCTTTGCTATTGCTACTTTTATGATAAATAGAATCCCTTCTCTTATGATAAATTTTAAATCTCCTTTTGAAATATTATTGGATAAAATACCATATTACTTTATGTTTAAACCTGTAGATGTAGCTATTTTCCTTATGTTAAACCTTACAATAAGTATAAAATGGATTAAATGTTATAAATGTTTCAACCCTTAAGGAAAAATGTTTATAGTGAGACATGTCATCTTTGATGAAAACAAATTTCCTCTCAGACTTAACATTTCTTCAAACTAAGTCTGTTGCGTATACTGACGACATTTCTTTACCTATTATACTTGTCATATCTAATCTGTTTAATGATATTTCTCATGATGGTAACTATATCAATATTTCTCCTTCACCTAAACTTGTTACTCATGATACTAACCCTTTTGTACCAAGATCTTCACAAGTCTCACCTACCACAGTGATTGAGGCAACTCCTACATGGTTAACAAAATCGAGAGTAAAATCCCAAAATCCTACGATTTTATGATTTTTGGGTACTCTCCCTATCAAAATTGCATGAAAAATCGGATATCCTAAAAGTTATAGTGGAATTAGGATTAAGATCCTAAAATCGGTAAAATCCCAAGATTTCACAATTTTTTGGGATCAGGCAGAAACCATTGAAAACCCCATTTTAATTGGGTGACCCAAAAAAAAACCCAGTTTTGTAATTAGGGCACACAACTTATTCCTCATTTCTCACTCGGGCACACGACTTCTTCCTCTTTTCTCACTCGTTTTGCACCTCCATTGATCGCTTTGCTTCTTCTTCTTCGTTTCTTCTTCGTGTGCACCTCTGTTTGCATCTGGTATTGCTTCTTCTTTGCTTTCTTCTTTGTGCTGCTCTCTGTTTGCGTTCTCTATTTATGTCACTCTCTGTTTATGTTGCTCTTTGTTTGTGTATGTTATGAATTATGAATTATGGATTTTTATGCAAGTTTATGATGTTTTTTCAATAGATTTATGACTTTAAATTATGCTTTTATATGTGTGTGTATATATATATATATATGAATATATATATATATATATGCATATAAACATGTATATACTTAGTAAGTAAAATCTTATGATTCGATTTACGATTTTACAATTTGTGATTTTTCCACCCCTTTACGATTTCATGTTGTGACATCCCGGCGCTGTTGAGGGCGGGGAGTGATCGTCGGTGCATGGGCACGGACAAGGAACGGCTCCTGGCAGGCTTCTAGTGGGAAGGACACATGAACGAATCGAATACATACCGGAATGAGAGGGATCCAAAGACTGTATAGGTATGGGACTATACAGTCGAGGATAGCTTAAAGAAATGAATTTGTACTACCTATACCAACAAATGCATTAGCCTTTTCGGTGGCCTATCACATAAGGACTCCAAAGTTAAGCGTGCTTAACTTGAAGTAATTCTGGGATGGGTGACCTCCTGGGAAGTTCTCAGGAAATGTATGAGTGAGGACAAAAGCACATTGGAAAGGTCTCGTGTTGGAAATGTGTGTTTTAAAACAAAAACATTCACAAAATGGTAACAAGGTCCAATGCAGAAGTGTTTAAACTAAGTGTTTTGCTTGTGGAAACTGACTTGAAGTTTGTTGACTCACATCTTTGATGTCCAAAATGGTTTTAGGCTATGAAGGAGGAATTGTTGGCTTTAACAAGAAACCAAACTTAGGATGTGGTACTTTTTCCATCTAATAAGAAAGCCACAAGTTCCAAATGGATTTTTAGATTAACATATAACCTAGATGAAAATATTTCCAAGCATAGAGTTAGACCTGTGGCTAGAGGTTTCAATTAACAAGAGAATGTAGACTACAATGAAACCTTCAATCCTATGGTTAAACCTGTTACCATAAGAATGGTTCTCTCTATAGCTATCTCAAAAGGATGGTTCATTAAGCAATTTGATGTTAATAATGCTTTCCTAAATTGCTCTCTAGAAGAAAAAATTTATATGAGGCAGCCTAAAGGTTTTCAACATAACAATAACAATATTGTCTGCAAACATAGAAAAGCAAACTATGGTTTAAAACAGACACCAAGGGCTTGGTTTTCTAAACTTGCCTCCACCTTCACTTATTTTAGGTTCATCCTACTAAATGTGATAATAACTTATTCGTTCATTTTGGGCAAGGTCGTGTTATTTATATATTATTTTATGTAGATGATATCGTAATAACTAGCACTTATCCTCATTTTGTTCAACACATGATCTCTAGACTTAACTCTTTGTTTCCTTTAAAGGATTTAGGGAACCTTTATTATTCCCTTGGTCTTGAAGCCAAGGAAGTACAAAATGGTGTCATCTTTCTTAATCAATCCAAATAATCTCAAACTTACTAATTAAAGTTAACATGCAGGGGTTAGTGTAACATCCTATTTTCTACTCAAATAGAAAATAGATATTAATATATGTTTAATGAGAAATACATACTATTAGTTAGTTTATTATTATTTTTTTAATGAAATTTTGGTATTTATATTTAATTATTTTGTTTTGAAAAATAAAATAAAATAAAATAAAAATATATATGTCTTTTGAATGAGAATTTTAAAATAACCTAATTAGTAGTCATTGATTAATGAAATTATATGAAGAATTTTGAATATCTTTATTATTCACAACTTTTATTTTATGTTTTATATTTATGTTTTTACATATTTATGATTTAACTCTTATTAGAATTTTAAAATAAAATTTTGAAGGAACTAGACTATGGTTCTTTAGAACTTTTTAATCTACGTATTATTTATGATTTTTTGGAATTTTTCAAAATTTTGGAAATATTTTAATAAAAATATATTTTAAATAATTTTATATTTATATAAAGTACTTAAAATTTAAAATATTTACAAAGAAAGTAAATTTAAATTATAAGAAAATTTTCTAAAATCCATTTCAAGTAGACCTATCTAAAATGATCGGTTTGAGTGAAATCTTGATTTTTACAAATCGTAAAAAAATCAGAAACGTACCAATAAATTTTTATTAACAAAAAATTTTAGATTTTTAAAATTTAAACTTTATATTACTTATTATAAAATTAGTGAGGTTTGATATAATATCGCTAAATTTCAAAAAGGACTGATTTTGAATATTTAAAATATACCGAGTGAATGGTTACTATTTTGCTTAATAATTCAACCGACATTTACTATGCAAAACATTGTGCATGTATGAAAATTTCAAACTTGCATGGTAACTAGAAACAAAAATTTCAGAAATTTCACAGTACTTTTATATTAAAATAATGAAATATATAGTAAAAAATTTTCTTATAAATACCGAAGGATTTCAGCGAAAGAAATCACAATTCAATTTAAATTTTTTTAATACAGTAGTGTTAGAGAGATAGTGATGGGAGTAAGAGAGAGAAATATTTTTTTTGGAAGAAGGTTCTGCCAAAATTATAAGGTAAAAATAACCCTCTTTTATATTTTTTATGTTTATTTTTATATCGTTTTAGAATTCTATAATTATACTTGATATAATATTATTTTAAGTTACTATTTTGAATAGTAAATTACTATGTCAATAGTAAATCACTATTACAAATAGTAAATTACTATTCAAATAGTAAATCACTATTTACTGTTACTATTTACCATTACTATTCACGTTTTACTATTCACGTTTTACTATTTAATGTTACTATTTACGTTTTACTATTTATTGTTACTATTCATATTTTACTATTTACTATTACTATTCACGGTAATTATTTAAAATTTACTATTTACCATTATTATGGATAATTACTACTTACCCTTCCTGTTTCAAATAGTAATCTAAATTTTCATCTTATAGCTATATTAAAATAAAATTGGTATGTTTTAGAACTCAGAGACGAGGTGCACACGGGCTTTCAATAACGAATCAATACAAGAGGTAAGGGGGAGTGAGATAGGAATATAATATGAAAAGACATAAGAATAATGGGAGGAGTCCTCTACTCCTTTTAAATTTAATAATATTAGTATTTTAAAATAATAACTTTTTAACTTAAAATTAATAATAAATTTAGTATCTTGTGTAAATTATTCTAAAATACTTATGCATAGATCTGGACTATTATAACCTATATGGACTGGACTAAACCTATGCAAGGATCTAGACTATTATAACCTATATGGATTGGACTAAACCTATGCAAGGATCTGGACTTTTATAACTTATACGGACTAGACTAAACCTATGCAAGGACTTGGAGTATTATGACTTATATGGACTTACATGACGGGAAGCTAAAACTTAGTAAGAATATACTTATCCTTTACTCTTTAAAATATTACTTTAAAAGAAATTATTTATAATAATTTCTCAATGTTTATTCAGATTATTGTTAAGAAATTTTTTTAAATTTTCAATAAAAGTATATTCTATAACTTACTTTTATCCTTCAAAATAAATTATTTAATTAATTTTAAAATAATTTTTAGTTATAAAAAAAGAAAAAGAAATTATTTTATGAAAATAATATAGTCATATATGTATATATATGAAAATATTTGATTCTCAAATGGAAATGAGATACTTTAATAATATTTCATTTTAAACTTTTGAAAATAAGAGTTTCAATTTCAAAAGTGTTTTATTATATATTTTCCAAGTATTATAATTAAAGATGAAAAAGATCGATAATTTAAACTTGTGTCTAAAGTAAATTAATTTCCTATAAATGCTCTAAAGAATGTTTGGAATATATATTAAGACTTTGAAACTCAAATCATAATAATATTGATTTGTGAATGATAAAGAAAATTGTACTGAAATTCTTCTGTGTACGGTAGAACTTATTTAAGAGTTTAGAGATGTGCAGTTTATCGGGGTGGCTATGTTGTGATTTGTAGGCTCCAATAATATAATTTATACTTGAGTTTCTAAAAGTATTAACCAACTCAATACGCGAGTAGTTCATGCATCATAAATCATTAAAGAGAAATGAGATGTGATATTGCCTGGGGACGGATTATAGAAACCGATGATACATTAGAGGAGGCTTAATTGCGAGCCTTGGGATGAGAAGGTATGAAAGGGTGCTTCAGGGGACCTGGGGTCACTCCCTAGTGTCGGGTACTTTTATAATAAAAACCTTCTCAACCTGACTAGTCTCTAAGTGTTTCCATGTCAGTTGAGTTGTTCATATGCCATGAAGGCATTTATGTTATTATTATCCGGAATTATGAAATAGTGTAAACTACTGGTTGGCCCAGTGCAAATTAAAACTTTAAGGGCCCACGTGCATAAATTGAAGGAAATAGTAGCATGAAAAGTATTACATGACATTCATGTGATTATGATAATCTATGTGTGTGGTTGTGAGTGGAAGTATAATTATTATGTTTGTGAAAACCCTACATTCATAATTAATTATGTATATGATTGTGATTGATATTATTGTATTAGATTGTGAAAACCCTTATACTTATATCTTATCTGTAAAGTATTATATTCTGTTTCTCATTTCTCCCTGTTAATTTTTCTATGTCCAAAATATATGTCATGTTGATATATAGCTAGCAGTCCAAGATAAAAGAACATAATTGCAAGAGAGTAAATTGGTCTCATCTTCAATCTGATAGGAGAAGAGATGTGACAAGAATAGGATTCAAAACCACATGGTTCAAAGACTAGGAAATGATTGGTTACAGTTATAGTAGAGGTATCAAATCTTTAGTTTTAGTTTACCTTATTACAATATTAAGTTGGATGATTGTAATTCAAGGTAAAGGTTAAACTTTGATAAACCTTATCATTTGGATATGATACTATAATCTTTGATCACTTATGATTTTCTAAAAGTTCATTTTGTCATTATGAATGATATTGAAGGACAACATTTTTTTTATTTTCAATTTTTTTATTTTCAATATTCAAAGGAAATTGGATGTATATACGTCCTTGTATACGCAAGATAAGGAGTGATAAAATGTATATCTTTCTAAAGTTTTTAAAAGCAAGAAGAATATATATATATATATATATATATATATACATATATATATATATATATCTTATGTATATAAGGGGGTGTTATAGATAGGCCTATTAAAACTCCACTTGTTTGTGGCTGCAAGCTTATAGTAGATGGAACTGAGGAAGCAATAGACCCTTCCCTTTATCGATTAGTAGTTGAAGCTTTGTAGTATGTAATTATACCAAACTAGATATTTCCTTTGTTGTCAACAAGCGATGTCAATTCATGCACAAACCTCTTGAATTTCATTGGAAGTGTGTCAAGACGGTGCTAAGATATCTTTGTGGAACTTTTGATCATTATCTTCTATTTAAAAATCAGACAATTTTAGCCTTTTTAGTTACTCAGACTCGGATTGGGTTGCAAATATCACAGATATGAGATGCATTTTAGGATATTATGTCTTCATTGGTAAAAACCTTGTCTTATGGGTTACTAAGAAGTAACACATAGTGTCCAGGTCCAACACTCAGGTTGAATTTTGAAGTTTGGCAGCACTGGTTAAAGAAATATGTTGGCTTCAATCTCTTCTCACTGAACTACATGTCAAACTTAACTTGTCTCCCTTGGTTTGGTGTAATAACCAGGGTGCCATTTTCCTTACTACAAAACTTATTCTTAATTCTAAATCCAAACACTTTGAATTTGATCTCTGGTTTGTCAAAGAAAAGACTGTTCAAGTCTCTATCATAGTCAAGCAACTACCATCTTAATTTCAAGTAGTAGACTTATTAATGAAGGCTCCTACTAATGTCACATTCCTTTCTCTTATATTGAAGCTAAATATGCTCTCAGTAGGCATATTTAGTTCATGAGGGGGGACTGTAAAGGATAAATGAATCATTAAGATGTAACTAAGTTTTTATATTAGGTCTATTACAATCTAAGTCTTCCTGGCTTATTAGAGTCTGATTGGTCTGTCGTTTTGACTTAAGTCTGTTGAGTTTATTGTTAGTTATTCTTGCTTAACTGTGTTGGGTTTGTTAGTAAGTTGTTAAACTAAAAAAATAACACAGGACCTCCGAAACTCCTAAAAAAAGAGCCTAAGCAAACAAAAAAGGTCTCTGAGATTCTTTAAGTACAATTCGTCTTAACTAGAAACCTAGTTGAACTTAAAGGGGCGTATAAAGGAAGTCTCATATTGAATAAAATAGAATGATATAAAGAGTGTATAAGTGTTGTGAGCATCACCCACAATGCCTTAAGGCTTTATGGTTAAGTGTCTCCTACCTAACAAACTCACATTCACTCTTTCAAGTATATTGAGCATATAGACTACTTGAATTCTAACATAATGTAATAAAATTACGTTAATATTTTACGCATTTGTTAATTATAGATTATCATATAGACAATCATTGAATAAACAATTCTTATCAAGCAGATAAAGTATATAAAATTTAGTTTAGTTTAATAATCATTTGATATTCCATGAATCAAGTTCATTTTAACAGAAGTTATATAGTTTACCTTATAAGAAAATGTTGATTATCGAGATGATGCACCTATGAATCTTTGATTTTTTTCAATATTTTATATGTGTAACCATCATCATATTATGACATAATTAAATAGTCAGATTGATTTAATTCATGTTTTATTAAAAATTACAAAGCCTAAAGACTTACTCTTGGGGTCGATGGATCTCTCCTTTATCAAATATATTATTCATATTAAATATATAATATAACTCATATATTAAATATATTTAATTTATAGTTATATTTAATATTTTTTCTCAATGGGAAAAACAAAGAACAAGCAAGAAAACTGTAAGCGTTTAAACATCATATTAGACCTATCGGCTAAAAGAGAAAGTTGCAACAAAGTTAGTGGAATATCAAGAACCTTCAAGAACTTCCCACATCAAACTCCTTCCTTAGCTAGAGAATCGGCACAAATATTTGCTTCTTGGGGAGAATGATGAATATCAATATAGGAAAACATTTGAAAAGTTTACTCCTCCAAGGCATATAAAGCCTTGAGTGGAGATAACGTGATTACCGTGGGTGAAAGCAACTAAAATAAAATGTTATAGTGATGAGGGTGCCATTAGTAAACATAAAGCACCCTGTAGCCATCAGAGTGTTATGGTGAAGTAGCATGGTGTGTAAAGTACCTATAGGGAAGTCCCAACAAGTTGAGTGCTGCAGCAAGAAAGTGTCACGACGAGTTGGGTGTTATAGCAAGAAACTATCATACATTTTTTTCCAAAAACTATATCCTTTCCCATTGAAGGTCAAAGGCCTATTTGTGGCACTACCCTTGGGAACCAAAACATAAAATATTGACGTCATCTTTCTCTTGAAGCAGTTAAGCTTTTAACATAAAAGTCAAGCTCTGATACAACTTGTTACCAAGTGGCCCTAATACTTAAGAGGAGTGGGTGAATTAAGTTTTTAAACTTTTGCAAGTAATGTTGAAAAAGATTGATTTTCAAGACAATTTAAGAGAATGAAGTAATCATAAATTAATGTTCAAGACGTAACCAGAAAATATGCAACAATTATAGAAACATGACAAAAATCAATCCAAATTACACAATACCAAAAATAGAATAATATGTAGAATATAAAGAGATTAAGGGAGAAGAGCTTGCAAACCAAATTTATCTTGGTTTGATCACAACCAACTTATTCCAATTCCTAGATAGCACTTGAGATTTTCACTATAAAAGATTTAAGTACAAGTTGAGCAATTACAACTTTTTGATGTCTCACACTAAAAGCTTAACCGTCACACTTAAGGATACACCTCCACCCTTCTCACCATCTCTCAAATACACAACCCAAAAGTTAAACATAGATTCTCAATCTTGAAATAAAGTTTTACAAATTGAATAAACTCTCAAAAGAGTGAATATACAAATTGAAGCTTATAAAAAACTCAAAGAAACGGAAAGATGAGTTCAAGAGTGATTCAAGGATCAAAAAATATTTTCAATGCTTGGTTGTTGTTGAATTTGAGTTAGAAACCTGTATTAACAACTCAAAATACTTGTTTCTATCCGTTAGAGTTTGACGGCTTGGGTTACCTTTATGTGAATTTAAGCAAAGTTGTTCGTCATTTTCTGTACTAGGTAATCGATTACCATCTTTTTGGTAATCGATTATCAAGTTGTGATAATCGATTACTCCAAACATGGTAATCGATTATCAAATCTTTGTTTGTTTAGACAAATTTTACTCTTTTATTAATCAATTACACCCAATAGGTAATCAATTATTTCCCCTTAAAATCATAGAAAATACATTTTTAACCTTTATAAAACCTCTTTAGATGATAAGAACCATATATAATGCATAAGAGGTATTTCTTTGGAATTTCTAAAACATGTTTTCACTTAGTAAAATGTTTTTGACTAAGTTTAAAAAAGTTTAGAGCTCATAGAACTATTTCTAAGATTTTCTTTAACATTAATACTAGACTTTCTTAAAACTAATCTTGAAGCTCGAGAAGCCTTGTATTTTTGGCATAAGGTTTTTGATTTACCTCTTGTTCATGCTTTGCTAAGTTTGATACGTTTACTTATGTCATGTTTGACATTATCAAGACATGTTTCATCAACATCTAAATACATCTTCACCCTTCAAAACATTTCATCATTCCCTTACTACGACACTGCCAGTGTTCGGACATCATTGTTCCTTCATTGCCTAAGTTCGAGTTTCCCCGTTTAACCTTCGTTTGAATACTTCATCGCACCCTGTGTTCAAGCTCTTCTACTGGAAAAGGTTTGAACATTTCTATTCTCGTTGACAACGTCATCATCTCCATTCAACTAAGTGGTAACCTCTGTTTTTTCTCCTATAATGGTTGCTAGTTTGTTATTGTAGTGTTATCATACTCTCATACTAATCCTTATGGGATAAAATCATGGCTTTTGGATTCTGTTGTATGGTAAACAAGAGTTAATTTTGATATACTGCAATAAAATTAATAATTCAACTAAGGCTTTTTACTTTTATGTCATATGGAATTTGGTAACAGAGGCATAGTCAAATGATACATTAAGGAAATATGAAATTCATTTCATATTGTTCATTTTATCGTAATTTAGCAATTAGCCACTAAAGTCTGTTATATTTTAGTATTTTATGATAGTTTATTTAGCTAAAGACATACATGTTTTATTGTTTTGATATATTTTTAATAACACGAAAACTCTTGTGAGTCTACAAGATAACTTACGAGATAAACCTATGAGACCCAATGAGTCTACTTAGACTGCCGAGTTTGATAACCTTAATTTGAATATTTTTGTTTTAGTCTTTAACTTTATCTTGAATTCGTTAATTATTGGTACAAGTAATTAAATTACATGTTACCTTACTCGTATTGTTCTGACATGTACAATTGATAGTTAATGTGTGACTCTTGGAAGTTAAAATAAAATTTTTAGTAGTTAAAGTTACTTTCAAAATTGTTAGAAAATAAAACTATTGAGGTTTTTAAGACCAAAATGTGTTTTAACCTTCCAAAGTCCCATGTTAACAAGCATATAGATATTTAACAACCATTTGAATAAACTAATATGTAATTTAATTACTCGTATCAACAATTAACAAATTCTTGTATAAAATAAAGACTAAAATCAATATATTCAATAAAAGAGGGAGGTAAAAAATAAAATAAAAAAACCAAAACCAAAACTCTTATTTTATAAGGACCAAAATCATCCTTAAACTTTTAAAAAATATATATTGGTCATTGAAATGAACTTAAGTAACAATTAAATCAAATCCGAACAAAGTATACATTATACTATAAACTTGTATTTGTTTAATCTACTTAATGAGAATCTGAATTCAAACATAAAAATAGTTAAGGGACTAAACCTGGTTAAATTATAACATAGATAGGAACCAAATCAGGAAACCCCAAAAAAAAACGTAAGGAACAAATATTGAATTAAGCCAAATTTTGTTTGACATAGTTGAATGACACTTGATCTTTGAATGAGTCATCCATTTACAGAACATCATTTTCCACTATATCTTTATACGCATTTTACATGATAATAATATATAAAAAATTGTGTTCTTAAACATTATAAACATCTATTTTATCATTTTTTATGACGTGATATAAAAAATTAATCCGATAAATAAGAAGATATAACAAAACTCTTTCATTCATTAGTGCTGATTTAATCTGGTCCTACTTATGGCCTGTTTGATTATTAGGTAAGGTTTTCTATTAAGGTTTGTCAAAAGCAAGTTTTTAAATCCGATGATCAAGTAGAATTTAAAAGTGTTTTGAACAACATATTAGATCAATATTAATTATTAGATGATTGAATTGGTTATGCTTTGTGTGACTGTCTCATGGCATCTCATAAAGTGTAAATGGTACTGGATAGGAATGACCCAGTTTTCTTAATGTAGCTATCTACTTGGTCTGAAACCATACAAATTACTCCATTGATATCCAACAAGCACTTCTTTTATCATTTTTACTATTGAATATAGTGAAAATTCGACTTTCAGAAAACGAATAATAGATCCCAAAAACACTCCCAAGCCCACCAATGGATATCATCACCAAGTGCTTAACAAACTTATGAGGTTTGACCCAAAAACCCAAAGAGGAAAGGGAATCCCCCATTTTTTTTCTCTTTGGTCCTCATAAATAGCAACTGTTTTTTTTTATCGATGAAAATGTAGATGAGTTGGAGGGTTCACTAAAGTTAGGACATTCCTCAAAGTCTCCATGAGCGTTTACACAGATATCTATATATCACTACTAACAAAATCCTCAAATCCTCATATTGAAGAGATTTGAACTTTGATCTTATAGACACCAGTAACTAACAACTAGTTTGCATTTATAGAGATTTCACTATATGAAGAGTAATGATTAAAAAAATATCTTACAAATTAATTATAATTCTATAACAACATTGTTATGAATAAAATATAACAAGCTCTACTTACAAAACAACGAAGCTAATCATGGAGTTACACATAAAAGTAGCATTTAAGTTAAGAGCATGGAAAAACTGGGATCATCGTTGATATTTAACCTGCGTCTCCTTTGCCATGGAAGGTAGCCATCTTTCTCCCCTAATCTTTTTCAAATTTTCAACTCTTTCCTCTTCCCTCTTAGCTGCAGCTTTTGCTGCTGCATCTTTAGCTTCTAGTCTAGCCAATGACTTCTTGTAAGCATCATTTGCTGCAGCTACTATATCTACCCCATCAACAGCAACAGAACGAATCCTTCTTCTAAACTGTTGAGGTATCAAATAGTAATTAAGACAACAATCAAATATATAAACAATACATGCTACAAAGACATATAGATTAATTATCTATTAAACCTTCTTTGATTTCTCATCAATATCTCCTCCAGGAAGTATTTTAGGTCTTTTCCTTGGTGGTTGGGGTTCATCTGCAGCCATATAATGTAAGCTTAAGCCACACTATACAAATGTGATTCAGTAATATTAGAAGATAAATCACAAAGTTAATAATTTATAACCATTTTGCACAATGTTTTATTCGTGATTGAAAGAAAATAAATTATTTAGGATTTTGATAATTTGAACAGAACTAATTAGTGTGGATGTGAAAAATAAAAATCAGTCTTGCTGCAATCCGGGCTGGAACCACATCATGAAAGATGTGACATTGAATCCAACCTTGAAGGTTGCGTTTAGTTCCTCAAACCAATAATTTGTAAGAGCATATCATGAATTCACAACTAAAAAACCAGTTGTTTACAGCTTTTGTCAACTTCAATGGTTTTTCTATTAACATGTGCAAGAATGGCTATGAATTTCTTCAAACTTTCATGATTGTATGGTCCACTTGATAACCTGGACCAGTATTCTGGCTCAGTTGGCCATAAGTCATAGCAGAGGCCCCAACCCAAGCATTCTGCTCCATGGGTAGTGACTTGTGCACAATGACTGACAATTTCTCAGTGGTTAACTACCAAGCAAATGGATTATTGACATCCAGTATTATAACGCATCAATAATATAACGCATCAATTAACATGTGCAAGAATGGCTATGAATTTCTTCAAACTTTCATGATTGTATGGTCCACTTGATAACCTGGACCAGTATTCTGGCTCAGTTGGCCATAAGTCATAGCAGAGGCCCCAACCCAAGCATTCTGCTCCATGGGTAGTGACTTGTGCACAATGACTGACAATTTCTCAGTGGTTAACTACCAAGCAAATGGATTATTGACATCCAGTATTATCACGCATCAATAATATAACACAAAGCAGTGTGAAAATTAACTACAATCTTCTGAATTCTGATGTCAACAAGCAAACAAAAGATTGCAGAGCGGGAAAAAGAGGTGAAGGGCATGCTGATCTGGGCTCCACTTCTTAACAACTGGAGCCTGGGGTGTATGTGCACTATTCTGAAAAAGTAGTACTTTATGCTAACACCAACCAAGCTACCAGCACCAGCAGAAGCTGCTTTTACCCAATGCAGCTTTTTTCATGTTCCAGAGAAGTTTTCAATTTTTCATATGTATCTCAATAACAATGGTGACTAGTGACCTACTGCCAACAACATTACATAAAGCCAACTTGCCAAAGCCAAGTAGGAATCAGCAAAACCATCCCAAATCTAAAATAAACCATTTATAGACATAACAAACAAAATCAAGACACACACACACACATATATTTAACTTAAGCCAAAAATTGTACTACACGAGGCTCACTTACCTACGTGATCAAACACTATTCCTGGTTGAGAATGTTTAAACAAGCGAATGCCACCGCATTCATTGTTCTTGGGATCCTCATCCGGGACAGGGACAGGTTCTTTCACTATCTCTATAGTATTTTCCAATATTTCATTCAGAAGCTTTTGTACCTGTCAAGAACATCCACAGTATAAATCATACCAGGAAAAGGATATGGGGGACAATAGTACACCACATTATACACAGTTATCAGATTCCAAGCCAGACTTGTAATGATGAACAATAATTTAAAACAGAAAAATTATTTAAATAAAAATAATGCTGCAACTGCAACAAAGCATGCTTACTAGTTCAGAACTTGAATTGAAACACCCCATGAACCTAATTGTAATTCCATTTGTAAAAAGATCCAAACTTGGTATTCAAATCCGCATTTTGTATTTTTTTTATCTTAAAAATATCACTTAGCAACTTCAAGATACCCATAAACCAACACATAAACAAAAAGAGAGGGAGAAATTTAGAAGGAGACCTTGAGTTGGTAGTGGTTACTCTTTTGGGTTTTGGGTTTGCTGCGTGGATCATGTTGATTATTGACGGAGGAAGAGATGTAGGTGGTGGTGGTTCCGGCAATAGAATTGATGGCTTCTCTCCAAGCGGCATCACCGTCTTCTTCGCCACTGCTGGTGCAGTAGCCATTGTTGGCTTCTGCTTCTGCTTCAGCCATCGTTCTCTTTCAGCTTTCGTTCAACTTCGCTTCCGTGAGTTGTGTCTGCAAGGATAGCACATCACAAATGGGCTTTCCTTAGAGCTATGAATCTTTAGGCCCAATTTGTAATCAACACATGGGCTTTCCTCCACTAATTTTTTTTACTATTCTTGGTTTCAGCTTGACACTTACATTATCTAATGAATTTTTTAAAAAGTATGAATTTTACCATTTTAATTGTTGAATAACATTATATTATTTTATTAATACTATATATATAATTTAGAGACACGTTTGTATGTTTTTTGATAGTTAAAATTTATTTATATTTGAATAATACTTATCCATTAAAAAAATACGGAGTACCAATTGGCCTTTAATTTTCATGAAATTTTATAGCCTTTAATCTACTTCATAATTCATAAAATTTATATTTTACAGTTATTTGAATAATGTAAGTGTATAAGTTTGATATCAGGTATCAACGTAAGTTAACCCTTATTCTTATAAGAAATGATGTTTGTACAAAATGTATAATGTACGAAAAGAGGAATAGAGAGATGAAGCGATAGAGAGAAAAAAAAATGTAATTGTTGTATAAACATTTTTAATATACGAGTAATAAATTTGTATTCTTATTATTGTAGTTTTGTACTCATGCTTTGTATGAAGTTTTCAAGTTAAATAAAATATTTGTTAAATGGTTATTATTATTATTATTATTATTATTATTATTTTATATATATATCAATTTCAATTTTTTTAATTTAATATAAAAGTAAATTAAGTTTTTTTTAATAATTATATCAACATGTGTGGATAGAACTCTTCTATTAATAGTAAATCCTGTAAAAAAAATGTGTCGATGAATAATGTTTGATAAATTTATTCATCCTCTGAATTGATGTTGGTATTGTAATAAACGTTAAAAAAATATACATGGATAATGGTCAAGTCTTGTATGTGACTAAGATGAGATGAAAAATGGGTTGTGTAGGTGTTATCCAATATAAGGCGGGAGCAGCGAACACACCTGTAAAAATTCGTGGTGCTTCCTTTAAAGCACATTCGATGTCCAAGTCAATGGAATATTAGACCAAAATGTCATTATCATATTTTCAAGTAATTAATATGAGGAAAAGGTATGCTTTTGTCATTTGTCATATTGTATTTATAAGGGATGAAGCATATGGATGCAATGATGAGCATTTTAGGTGTTCCTTGGTCTTTTGGTAAATATACCAAACCTATTATAGTTTTGATAAATATTTTGAGTTATTGTAATCATAAGGACTTATGAGATATTTAATAATAACACAACAATTTGCTTATAAATCACAGAAAGTATATATACATGTTATATTCAAAGGTTTGTTTATGAAATTGATTGATTGAAAATTGTTCAAGTTTCATAAACAAAAAGGAAATAAAAACTAAAAGCGATGAAATAAGATGTTGGGATTGGACTCCCACAAACCAATTAATTCTTTAAGATCCTGCTATGTATGATTATGCGTTTAATCAAGTTAATATGACATAAAAATCATTAAACTTAATCTTTTAATGAATAGATTCTAAACTCTAACATTAAATAAAAATCCTTTGAGTATTCAATGTTAAGACAAAGTTTTAACAATCATTATGATCAACTCTACTTGTGGACACGAAGAATAATAATAGGCTTCATCCTAAAAACTCGTTTGGTAAACAAAACACACTCATATAGCATCCCTCTGAATCAAAATACACATTAGGAATTGAGAAATAAAAATGCAGAAACATACACAGATATAGTCATATAATAAAGAGTAAGTTATGTTCAACCTCAACTAATAATCAATGAACAAAAGGGAAACAAAGAAACCTTAAAAGGCCATTGAAATATTGAAGCAATATATGTTGAATATTGAAACACTTCACCATGCGAAATCCAAACAAAGTAATTCAGTTGAAAACCCGACTTGTGCAAATGAACTTTAACATCATATTCCTTTAGTATTTTAGACAACGACACTTTGCAAATTGACATCTAATACTATCATTACATATGACAACCATTTGTTATTTGGCTTTGTTGATAAATTCACCAACCCCACTAATAAATCGGTTTTTAAAACTCTTGTTCACATCAATTCTATCATACATTCAAATACGATTCATTTTCCTACATTAACATATTTAACCATTTAGAATAAAAAAATACAAGTATTAATATTGAATTTAATTTGAACTCACAATCAAATGTAACATAATATTTATTTTAAAAATTAGATAACATAACATTTATAATATAGACATAAAAAAATTACCATAAACAAACAACCACCAATAATTCAAAAGCAAATAATTTTCCTAAAATTACTAGTCATACATGAAATAGTCATCTACCCTAATGTTTGAACCAATTTTAGAGGTTATATTATCCAATTTTAATCATACATTCATAGTTAACAGGATATACATAAACTAAAAAGAAGTTAAAATATAACTAATTTCTCACCAAAATATAAAATCAATTAGTTAGAAATGTTCTTTTTTGTCACAAACAAATGGTATCATGGCCTCTTGAAATGAAGCACTAGATGAGGTGATTGAGGAGATGAAAATGCAAAGGGAAATGAGGGAACATTGTTGCCTTATAAAAAAAGAAAAAAAAGAAAAAGAAATGGGGAATGAAAAGGTTGTTAGGTTGTCTAAAAGAAAGAATTTGTGGGATACGTCTCATGCAATGACCATTATGTCTCACGCAAAGTCTACTTAACTTTTATTTAGAAGTGTGCACATTTATTTGCGTGGGATGTGCTTCCACTCAACAACCATTTTGAATTTTGCATGGGACATAGTCTCATGTTAAAGTCACTTTGTCTCACACCAATTCTTGTGTGGGTGGAAGTCACACAACTTTTTTAGGCTAAATTGTGTTTTTTTTACAGTGATAATTATAATATAAATAATTGTATTATATTATTTATTTAGATGGATTATGTGAAGAGACTTTTGATCTAAATGACTCATGATGATTTGATACTTTCATTTAATGGGAAAATCAAGTTATCAGATAAAAGAATAGTTTGGTCATCTTTAGACTAGAAATCAGACATAGATTATGAATTCTCATTGGCTACATATTTATTATTTGATTTATTAATGATTGAAATTAAATTAAATATGTTATAAATAATGTTATGTGTGATTTTGCAAAAATTTCTGCAAGTGTTGCTTTCTTGCAGCCAGTCTACTTTAAGACCTTATATATGGAATGTTTTTTGAAACCAAATCTCTTTTATTTACAAAAGTATATTTATTCAAAGCGATTTTTAATTTAATGCCAGTTTTCTATCAAAACCAATTTCTAAACCAGTCTTAATCTGAAAATAGTTTATTAATTGGTTTTTATTTTAAAGTCAATTTTAAAATCAAATTAAAAAGCAATTTTAAGCCGATTTTCAACTTACGGTTGATTTATAAATAAAATACCACTTTAAAATTAATTTTAACCTAAACTAAACCAATTTCAATGAAACAATTTTAAAAAATAAATTTAAACTAATTTTTGTAAAATAACCGTTTTTGGAATAAAAACTGATTTTCAAACCAGTTTAATACCAAAACTGTTTGTAGTACAACCGATTTTAAAAATTCACCAAATTGGCACATTATTTGGATTTTTTAAGTGTGATTTGGTCTATATTGTGATTTGGTTTGATAAAATGGCTTTTGCAAACACCCCTAATATATAACACTATAAACATATATTTTTTATTAATATTTTAAATACTTTTAAATATTTAAAATTAAATATTCAATTTAAAAATATTACTATAAAAATAATTAATTTAAATTCTTCTTATTTAATAAGATATATATGAATTTAAATTAATTAAGATGATATAAAAATGTAGTTTTTATTAAATCCAAAAATTTTAAAATTATAAAAATAAGTTATTGAGATTAGAGGTGTTGAAACAAATTACCCGATTCATATCAAGCCGACTTTAAATTTTTATTAAAAATGAATGATTAAACCCGATCCAACATATATTCTTCTAATAAATAAATATCCAAACTTCAATCAAGCTTTTACAAGTTTTGATCAATTTAATCATTCTTTTTAAGTCTAAATTTAATATGAATTTTTTAAATTGGTCCTACATCAGGAGAATATTACATCATTAGTTTGAATTAACCACAAAGCAATATATTTTAATAAATATAATATTATATTTATTATATTTCATTGAATTTTTATAATCAATTCATATATTTATCAAATGATGAAATTCCTGAAGCATGTAATATTTTTTTCATAAGTGATCATGATATCAATTCAAATAACTTGCATATACCGGTCATTTTAAAGTTCCACAGAGAAATACTCTTGCCGGATGTTGTATTAAAAAACACTTACTAGCCAGACCCTGTTAATGTGCTTTACATTAATGTCTTTCAGATTATCCATGTATATTTGTTTCCACTATAACAGTGATTTATGTTCCAGCTCTATATATACAGATTCTTCTGTCTTGCGGGAGGAAAAGAAAACTAATATCACAATTTTGTGAAACCTCACAATATGAATCAAATGATGAATAAGAAAAGAATGCAAGACACAGATGATGAACTTCGAGGGATATCTCTACTGTTCTTCATAAAAATAAATAACTTATTATTGATGAGTTACCATGGATAGGGTTTGGTTCATCTTGTTATTGAGATCCTGGGGTTGGAACGTGATTTGAATCTGTATCATGAGTTGGCAAGTACTTGAATACTAGGAATGCTCAACCGCGGAATATGCTAATGTTGACTCTAGTACAGGTGCTGGTAGGGATCGATATATTAAAAGGGGAGAATCATGGATCCTTATTTGAATGGTAGGAACACAATCATGTACAATTTGTAAAGAAAGGGGTTCTAGGTTTCATTACCTTTGCATTGGAAAATATGACAAACATGAATTTTATTTATTTACATATTATTTTTTTCTGTCAGGGCTGTACACCTAATATTTGATTAAAATAAAATAAAAACATATAGAGTGCCTAGCTTTAAGAGGTTTCAGTTTTTTTTTTTAAAAAAAAAAGGTGAAAGGGGATAAATAATCATATTAAAACAAGTTTTAATTGCATTTTCAGTCCGCTGATCTATTTTTTTTCAAATAAGACAAGTATTAACTAGTCCTGCACAAGTTTAAAAAACATTTAACTAATCATAGAATATAATATTAAATTTTTTAAAAAAATATACAACATATTTAAGTATATTATCAAACATTCAAATCATATTATATCTATTAAAAATTTATATTAAAAGATATAAGTCTCACTTCAATGATATTTAGTTTCAGCTGAATAACACTGTATATTGAATTAAAAAATACAAAATTTTTAAAATAATTAAAGGTATATATATATATATAAAGTATTGGCTGGATATATTTTTTTTAGATATTGAGGTGTTAATTATTAATTACAAGAAAAGGTAAAAAAGATTGATTAATTGGGAGAATGTGTTTTGGTTTTACATGAATCATTTTGTCCGAAGTGTGTTCTCCATCCCTCTGACTTTCTCGCAGGTTGCAATCATGTTGAGTTGCTGGCTTGTCAGAAATTCATAATTTGCTTCTGGGTGGTTTCACAAATAGTGTTAGAAAACTTTTCGCATGTTAAAAAATGTACATGGGATGGGTTTATCTGACACAAAAATGAAAGTTTTTTAGTATTTTTTATATAAAAAAGAATTTATTAAATAATTAAATCAACATTAATTATAAATTTTAAACATATAAATAGGATATTTTATCCTCCTACAAAATATAATAATAAACTAGAAAATAATAAAAAGTATTTCAATTTTATTGTTTCCTTACAAAATAATATGAAATTTTAAAAAAATTAAATAATTAATAATGACTATAAAAAATTAAAAATTAAAACCATATAAACATAAAATTAACAAAATATTGATATCAGCATTAATAAAGTTAACAAAGACTTGAAAGAAAAATAATTTATATAACAAAAATTAATAAATAAGTAATTTTTTAATGTAATTGTGATGTAATTGAGAGTGAGCCAAAGTGAAGAAAATTATAAAAACAAAAAATAATGAAACAAGAAAATTTTTGTGGTGTAGTTCTCTTCCAATTTTTATCTTTTTATATAGATACTTTTTCATATCGATTAGATATTTTTTAATTAAGTTGCATTAAAATTATCCTAATATTCTATTTCTATGTTACTATTATGATTTGTCAATTATCTAGATTTTTTGTTTTTAATTAATGTCCAACATTGAGTGTAAATGTGTAATTCATATCATTAAAACTTTGAAACGAAATTATTGCACATGGAAGGTATCAAACCATTAACTATTAACTTAAAACACAAACAACTTATCCATTAAGCTATTGTTACTTAATTTAAAGTTATTAATTTTTCCTTTTACATAATCTAAATATTATTTATTTTTAGCCCCTATCAGTAATTAGCCTTGGGCAATTGCTCTTATTTTCAAAGCCCAAGGTCGGACGTGATGGAAAAATAAAGGTTTCCCATGGACGACAAATAGTATATAGGATTTTACTATTTTAAGAATTTGACATGTGTAGGACGTGTCCTATTTAACACTAATTAGTAGAATTAAGTTTTTAAATGTTTTAAGAATTTTACCTGAGAGAGTAAAAGGTATAATTGGCCATTTACTTTTTTTAAGTAATTGTTGTTTATTTTTTTAGGGTAAACAACACAAACAAAAACTTGAAGTCCTTTCCATAAAAATAAAACTTGGCTTCCCATGCCCGATCGCGTTTCTATTTTTTGTGAGGAGAAAACAAGAGAGTGTTTAGACAGCGGTGGTGACCATTGTTACATCCAAGGTCAGATTTCATCATTGCTTTTAATTGATTTTAATGTGTTAATAGGTATAGGATTGAAAACAAATATATGTTTTGTTGTCAAATGTGGGGCTTATGGTCGTAGTTAATGATTAAATTAGTATCTTAAAATTAAAAGCACACCTGTTTTGTTGGGTGAAACAACAATTGAGAAGTGCAAGAGTGTATTGTGAGTGCCAATTACACCTCCGACAAGGTAGTAGATCGATTGAGAGAGCATAGTTGGGACCTTAATTAATTTGGGCTTTTTATACTGAATCATGATTACTGTATAGGTATGTTAACATTTATCTAGTTGTAGATTATTTATTTCCATTATTTATCAGGGTTGTAGTTTTCTATCAAGCAAGTAGATAGCCAATTTTTTGTTTTATGTTATTACATAGGTATGTTAAAATTTATTTAGTTGTAAATTATTTCTTTCCATTATTTGTCATGGTTGTAATTTACTGTCAAGAAGTAAAAAGCAATTTTTTTATTTTATATATGTATGTTACTACAAAGGTATGTAAAAATTAATCTAGCTATAAATTATTTATTTCCATTATCTGTCAAGGTTGTAGTTTTCTATCAAGCAAATAGAAAGGCGATTTTTTTGTTTTATGTATGTTACAAGAGAGGTATGTTAAAATTTATATAGTTATTAATTATTCATTCCCTTCATCTGTGATGGTTGTAATTTTCTATCAAGCAGGTAGAAAGCCATTTTTTTATTTTATATATCTATGTTACTACAAAGGAATGTAAAGTTTATTCTAGTTGTAAATTATTTATTTCCATTATTTGTCAAGGTTGTAGTTTTCTGTCAAGCAAGTAGAAAGCTATTTTTTTTTTGTTTTGTGTATGTATGTTACTGTAGAGGTATATAAAAATTTATCTAGTTGTAAATTATTTATTTTTGTTATTTGTTAAGGTTATAGTTTTTTTATCAAGCAAGTAGAAAGCCAATTTTTTTGTTTTATGTATGTGGGGTTATGTGGATGATTAATGATTGATTAGTTGTTGGATGTTAGGGGTAATATATATCTGTCAAATCATTTGGGGTTCTTGATGTCGTTTCAAGAGGAGAACTCAATGCATGTAAATCATATGGGGGGAAGATACAGAGGTTGAGTTTGTGGATTCTAATGAAGGGATTGATGTTCTAGATGGAGAATATGTTTCCTCTCATAACAACAATATTGCAACCACTAAGATGCATGTAATGGAAGAAGACTCTATTGATATGGTTCAAAAGTCGATACAAATTGATGGGGTCAACTTGGTGATGTTGATTTTGCTCACATGTCAGTAGATGGTCTTAAGATGATTTCCTAAGTTTAGATGTTGCATATGAGTTTTACAATTTCTTTGGAAAAGTTAGTGGCTTTTCCGTCTGAATGTCAAGTAAAGTGAGGAATAGGGAATGAGATGTACTTCAGCAGAGTTTTGTGTGTTTTGGAGAAGGTTACCGGGATGTCAAGTACTTAAACATGGAAAATAGACACCGGACAATAGGGATGGAAATGGGTCAGGATGTCCGTCAGGGGCCTATGGCCTAACCCATTTAAAGCCTACATAGGCCATGTTTATCAGGCTAGAAGACTAGACTTAAGCTTTTTAAAAGGCCTTTTTAACTAAATAGGTTAGGCTATAGACTTTTTAAAAAACCTTTGAAACCCAATAGGCCAGCATGTTTAATTAGATTAATTACTAATTAGTTATATATTTAATATATTTATAACATAATATATATATATATTACATATTTACATTTATATAATATTATTACAAATTTATAATTAAAAAAATTAGGAGGGAAGGGAACACATTTTCTTAGGTTGTTCTTGACCTTTTAAAAGTTTCACCTTAAACAGACCTTTTAAACATGCTTTTAAACAAGCCAGACCTTCGAAAAGCCTATAACAAGCTAATAAGTCAGGCACAGGCCTTGAAAATTTGATGTAGGCTAAGCTCAGGCCTTTCAAAGTCCGGCCTGGCCTGACCTATTTCCATCCCTAATGGACAATAAAAGCAGAGACATAATGTGGGTGTCAAGCCAAGATACAGGTTCATATAGGGATAGAAATAGGTCAGGCCGTTTGTTAGGGCCCGTGGCCTGGCCTATTTAAAGCCTATATAGCTTAGGATTGTCAGGCTAGAAGGCTAGGCTTGGTGTAACATCCTAATTTTTATGATTTTTAAAAAAAATAATTTAAAAAGGAATAAAGAAGAATTTCTGAATGAAATTCCGAGTGAAAAATGTCAGAGACAAGATTTTCTGAGTGAGAATGTATGTGGTTCCGAGTGAAATAATATATTTTCGAGTCCGACTTTGGATGAATGTTTCTGTCGGAAGGGAATAATCCCAAGTGAATTGACTCCAAGTAAAAAGGAAGGAGATTTGACTTCACATAAACAACATTCGAGCAAAGACGCTCCCAAGTTAAGATATTTTCGAGTGTGGGAAAGATGAGATAATTCCGAGTGAAATCAGACTGAGAGGACTACTCAGTGAAGTCAAAGATGTTTTTCGAGTGGAATCATACCGAGTGAGTCTTTTCCAGGAATGGTGTTTCTGGATAAAGAAGGACTCTAATTCCGAATGAATGTGTTTCTGAGTGAATAGTTCCAAGGAGAGTAAATATCCGAGATGTAATTCATTTAATTCGTGCTCGGATCGATCTCTAGAGTCTCTGAGAGCTTGTACTCGGATTCGTTTCAAGATAGCCTTCGACTCCGAGTAATCCTTTCAAGTGGAGTGATTTCCGAGAAAGGAAGTGGACTTCGAACTCAGAGTGATCTTTCAGTAGAAAGACTTCCGAAGGATGCAAGAGAGACTTTGACTCGGACAAAGGTGTAACCGAGTGAGATAAGTCTGACTGATATATTTCTGAATAAGACAGTTATGAATGGGCCATTTCCGAATGAAGGATTTCTGAGTGGAAAGAGGCTCTGATAAGTCCCCTCGGAAAGAGATGCCCAGAATGAGGAAATTGAGTCGGAATACACTGAAACCGAGTCGGAATAAATAATCATTTTAAGCTTTCTACGTCATTCTATTTTTCCATCTTCTAGCGAAATCCTTTCTCAGATATTTTCTAAGAATGGGACCCTTTTTGATGTGCTGTCCCTTTTCATTAAATATTTTAATGCTTCATTATCATTAAAGAGACGTGTGTTAGAATACTTCCATTCATTCACGTCTCTTCTGCATGCAAGACATATATAAATACTTCCATTGCTGGATTAATGGAAGAAATTTTGAAAGTGATGCCGGTCCAGATGTGGACGACCTGATGAAGGCATAGACCCTATGGTGGTTCCTTTTATACCACGGACGCCTTTGAGTGAGACTCAAGGCCAACCCGTAGCACTAAGTAAAGTACCGCTATCACTCTAGGAGTGGTACTCGATGTTACATTATGGGCGCAGAGCGGTTTGGTACCTGTAAAACGGTCGGATCAGCTGAGGGCTGAGTTATGGCTCGGGGAGCCAGTGTTGCAACACAAATTAAAAGACTTAATGAATCCATTTGAATGAGCATGTGTATGCACTGATTTATGTGCTATTGAGAATAACATGCTGTTATGATGAGAATATGTATATGTCTCGGTTTTGTTTAATGAATGATTTGTGATGATATTATGTGATCGGTTTTGTTTATGAATATAGTTATTAAATTGGACTTTTAATCCAATTCAATAACTGTTATTTGATATGTTTATGCCCACCCCCTAATGTTGTCATTTTTCAGTGGATGAAGGGCCCAACCATGATATGAGAAGTCACTCAGCTGCTCGGAGTGTATTTTGGTAGAAGCCTTGGCCGGCTCCTGAGAATACCGAGTGTTTTATTTTTTTATTGTAAACTTAAAAGAGCCGGTCGGCTAATGTAAATTTGAGAATATTATTATTAAATTCAAATTCTGTTTTGGAAATTTGAATTATTTACAAAATTTTATTTGATTTATTGAAATTTATTTTAAAAATTAAGGATGTTAGACTTGGACTTTTAAAAATGCCTTTTTAAGTAAATAGGTCAGCCCATGGGCTTTTTAAAAAGTCTTTGAAGCCCAAAGGTCGGCTCGTCTAATTGACCTAATTACTAATTATATATATATGACATAAAATAATATATATTACATAATATAAGTTAATATTACGGTTATAATAATTTTTTTAATAATATAGGCCCGTCAGCCTATGTAGTTTGATAGGCGTTTTAGGTGATTGGCCTTTTGAAAGCCTAATTATAAATGGGTCATTTAAATATGCTTTTAAATAGGTCAGACTTTCAAACAAACTAGACTCGGCTTTAAGAAAAAGCCTATGACGGGCTAATAGGTCAGACTCGAACTTTGATAATTAGAAGTAGGCCAAACTTAGGCCTTTCAAAGTCTGGCCTGACCTGACCCATTTCCATCCATACCAACCACAGAGAAAAATAACTTTTTTGTGTAGTGTTTAATTTGATATTCAAAACAATAAATTAGAAGATAAATCAAAACATTAAAAATTGTATCTCAAACAATATAATAATAACATATAACCGTAAAAGTAAATTTTAAAAATAATTGAGTAACACAATCTTATGAATATATTGTAGTAAAAAAATGTAGGCTAAGGCGTGCGATGACACTACCCTTAAGAGTTTATTTGTAGCATACAGACTCCCCGGGATACAACAGCTTCTTCTGGCATAAACCGAGGCCAAAACTAGTAAGGGAAAACTACTTTTTTATATTTTGTTAGGGTTTCAAGAACCACATATGTACAAACCATAAACCAGTTAATAACATGTTTTAAAAATAAATAAGATATATTTTAAAAATAAAATATCTTAGGGTAAATAGATTCCACATCAGCTTAAATGTGTGCAGGGGCAAATAGGAGAATTTGCACTAAAATTGACATTTTGGGCTAATCTCGTTTGCGCATGAACCCATGATCTTTCTTGCTTATTCATAAGCCCAGAACACATGTTTTAATATATACCATTTTGACTCTCTCAAACCAAACAATATGAGACTCTTAAAATACCCTTTCACACAACATATATAATAACATAAATATGACTATGACGTATAGTAATATTTTATATAAAAATATATATTATAATTAAAGGTTTGTTATGAATTGGATATTTTCCAAAAATGAATCTTGATTCCAATTAGATTGAATAAAAAATTACGATTTTTGTAGTTTTCAAATATTACAATTTTTAACCGATTTTATTATAAACTATTTAAAAGTTACTTTTTACTATTAACAATTTCATTTCATTTCATTTTGTTTTTTTATCTTTCTTATTTTTATTTTCAAGTATTCCTAAAATTTTACTTTCAGCTACTTGTTTAGCAGAAATGCTACCACAAATACTAATATATATTCAAATACAATATATATCAAATTCTATTTAATTTTGAAAGCAAAAGAAAACCTTCTACGCAATTTAAATATGAACTGGTCTGAAACAGGGTTTAGAATCCGGCGTAGAACCAGCCATAAATGTTCTTTTTTTAAGTGTTTAATACACTAGTCCAGTAAGGATCCAGTGTTATAGCCCTTATTCCAGTGGGAAGTAGGGGACTTGGAGTCCTAGAGATCCTTCTCACCAAGCTTTCGCATTGATGGGGGTGAAAGATGATGTCACCTACGAAGATTCTCCGACGCTCAAGTCAGTAATCAGAAAATCGAATACAAGGTTCTCAAGCGTAAGTAAGGTACCAATGTTGTAGAAAAGATGGTATTTATATGCATGCATGCGAAGAGTGCAAAAGTCCTTTAGAGTTAGGGGACAATCCGTACACTGTGTCAGTACGATTCTGCAGGAATCTGACACACGACGCGGGCGCCTCTGCGTCTGTCACGAACGTTGCCCCCTGTAACTGTACCTTGTACTATTTGTCCGGTGACAGATGCTTCCGGTGTGCGTGGTGTTGACCTGGACTTTACGGTATAGAAAGATATCTGATACGGGTTATAGTTCGAAGGTTCACCTGCCACAAGTGAAAATTACCCTTTTGCCCATACGCTGGTATCTAGACCGGATCAAAATACAAGACATTTTTTTAATACTAAAAGACAATTAGGGATGAGATAGGTTGGGTTGAGTTAAGTTTTACACTGTTACTTAAGTTTGATACTGAGTCTGACCTTGATATAGGTTATATTTTTAGGTTTGGGCTGACATATTTAAAAGCTTGATTTAGTCTAATAGTCTATATAAAAAGTTTGATTTAACCTTGATATAGGTTAAATTATGATTCATAGAAAATATCACATGTAGGAATAAATTATAGTATATTCCAAATTATATTTCTTTACAAAATTTTATACAATAACTTAAAAGGGCCGACCTAACAAGTTAGAAATGCTTTTTTAAAAGTTTAAACCTAACCTATTTAATTAAATAAGATTTTTGAAAAGCCTTAATCTGACCTTTATATTAAATAGACTGAATCAAACTAAGTTTTATATAAACTGAATCATAAACCCCTATAAAAACCTGAACTATTCCATTCCTATAAAACCAAATTAAAAAAATACTAACCTACTAATTGTTTTAAATTTTGTATAAAAAAAACTTATTCGGTTGTCCATATCACCAATCCTATCATATACAAGAAAACCACCTTGAAATTATGAGCCTGATATTATACTTTCAAAGTGAAGCCCAACCGTTGGATGTGCCACACAGCATAAAGATTAAATGATTAATTTATGAGCAAAGTGAATTGGTCCCGCTAATACTAGCGTTTTCCTACAACTTTCCGATGTTAAAAAAAGTCCAACTTTATTGGTTTCAATGGCAGAGTATGCAAATCTTTTAACCGCAGTCTGCTCCTCACTTTCTGGGGCGTTACCAATCCAATCCAATCCAAAATTTTTATGCCCTCAGAGATTTATTTTTCTTTCTCTCTTCCATTCCTGTTCACTTGTCTGGCGTGAATACTAGATTCCGGCAACCTTGTCTTCAAATCAGCTAGCCTAGTTACCTTTCTTTTTAGTCTCATAATAATTGCAACCCTAAACAGAATATAATGTTTCCCTACACCCATTAATCATATCCATATTTGGCATTGTAATGGATTTGTTTTTTACAGTTAGATTCCATGTTAGTGTCAAGTGAGTTTTTTTGTGAAAAAAATTATGATGGCACATCACATTGATGATATAGAAGCGTTTGTAGTTGGGGCTTGTCATACGTTTAGAAGAAAAATGATAATTAAGCATTTATCAATTTATTAAATACATATTTAGTATGTTAGGTTTGGTATTGATTTCATTTTAAATTTTTAATTGTTTTTTAAGTCTCTTATATTTTAATCTAGTTTCAATTAAGTCTCCCTTTATTACTTTTAGATTTAACTTTTTTAATAAAAAACACATGTGACACCTTCCGCCTTCCGCCTTGTCTACCCACACTTCTACCTTTCACCATCTATCCTCCACCTCAATTTTGAACCATCACATAAAGCCTCTTTTCGAACCATAGATAGAGCCTCCAACACAGAAAGCCCCTTTTCAAAATTATTGTCTCTCATCCCTCTAGTTACCCTTTGATTGAGCCTCTACCGCTGTTCTCCCCTTCTTTATGCACCTCACCCTCTCCAATCTCTATGAACATTTGAATTGAGGTTATTAAATCTAAAAACTTGTTTGGATTATTAAACATGGAACTTTGGTTTAAGTTGTTGAAATTAGAATTTTAAATTTGAGGGTCTTCACATTTTGGATGTTAGAATTGGAATCTAAAATTTTGGTTTTAGGTTGTTAAAATTGAAATATGAAATTTGGACGCTTTCATATTTCAAGTGTTTTCACATTCTAGACCACAGATGATGGTTTTTTGGAGGTCATGAGTAGGGGTGGCTGAGGTTGTTCTTTATTGGAGAAGGTGGAGGGTGCCACATGTGCACTCCGTTAATGGAGTTGGATGAAAAATAACAAAGGAAACCTAACTGAAACTAGTTTGAAATATAGGAGATCTAATTGACAAAAAAAAATGAAAAGTCTAAAATGAAACAAGCATAAAATATAGAAGACTAAAATAGATATTTAACCAAAATAGTTATGAGTAGGAACAAACCAAGTTTGATCAATCTTTGCTTAAATATGTTTGACTTCTTAAAAATTTATAATGTTTAATTTGTTATTTTTAAAAGTTAGGGTTAATCTATTAGTCTATTTAAAAACTTAGTTTATAAATAGGGTTTTAAAACTAAGTAGTCTTTTTATCTTAATAAACTGATAGGCTTAATTTTAAATATATCAAGACTCAAAAAAAAAATAACATTAACCTAGTTTAAAATTATTTTAGTTGCACAATTGGATCTTTCAACCCATAGTCTCATAAATAGATTTTCAACCAGTGTTAACGAAAATAGATAATATATAATCATGACATAATATAATTAATTAATTATATAAAATTAACTTAAATATTGAAAACAAATATTGAGTAGATAGAATATTTAATTATTATGTAAATTTAGTTATTTTGATATAAAATATTAATATATTAATAATATAGTATATAATTAATTTAATTTATGTTATAAGTTTAAAGTTTATGTTTTTTATTTAAAGTGACATTTTAAAATGCCTAAATTTAATTATTTCTATTAAATAAGTTAAACTAGGTTAGACTTTGAGCAAGTTAAAGGAGAGAAAAAAATTAAATAAAAATAGATAATAATATATGATACGATTGGTTTCCTAATAACCCAATATTATTATTATTATTTATAATAAAAGGAGCAATTGAGGCATGCAATGACATGTCAACTATATACCATTTCCTATATATTGATTTAACATTGAATATAATGGGCTATGGGGCTCACCTCAACAAGGAAAAAGAAAGAGAGAAAGAAAAAAGTCACCAAAGCTGTGTGAACGTCAATGTCTTATATCCTTTTTTAAGAAAAGAAAATATTGAATGCAATTGAAGAAAGAGAGTGAAAGTTAATTAATACAAGTATTAAACTCATTGGGTTGAGGTGATGGTGGCCAATTGGGGACTCTTCTCTACCCAGTTCTTAGTTAAACATCAAAGCAAGCCATGGATCCCTTTCACTCTCACACCCCCCCACCCCACAAAACAGGGGAAGCAAGGGAAAAAGCAAGAAGATCATGAGTTTCAGCATGGGTAATAGCCTGTCTCATCCTGTCTGGGATTAAAATGATAAAAATATGGATTGATCAACTTCTAGGCCCACTTCAACAAATGGGGACAAAGAGTTTCAAACATGGATTTTGCCCAATGATTGATGAAGGGAAGCATAGAACCACTTAAACTTTCCAACCATCATCTCCTAATCTCAATAATCAATTAGAATAAATTAAATAAATGCATGATTAAGGAAATCTAAATAAACTCTAAACACTGTTTCACTAAAAATCAATGAGAAAAATACTCATGCAAAGAATGCGACTACACTATTTCCATGGTTTTCATTAGTTTCTCTATTGTTATAAAAATGAAAATGATGTGGCATCATGAGAAATATTTCCCCACCCCAAGTTGTGCCCCTGATGAAGGGTGATAACTTGAAATTTCATTATATATATATATATATTAAAATAAAACTTTTCATAAGTTAGGTTTCGATTTGAGACTCAAAAAGACTAGAAATAAAAATATATACAAAGATATTTACATATTACCTATCAAAAAATCTTTACATACATAACCTAATAATTAATAAAACGAGACACCACCTACAAATTAAAGAGATTAGTATCTTCTAATTTTTGATGTGATTATTTTCTCACACATTATCATATCAATAAAACAATCAAATGAAAAAAAATCCCTCATCTTATTTTTTCTCACCAATCAAATAACTTATTTTTATATTTTTTTACACTATTTTTTTATAATTTTATTTTTTATAAATTTTCCACACTTTTTGTACTCAACCAAACACATGTAAAGGAATTGGGACGTCAATTAGATTGAGTTTCACGAGTAGAAAATGAAGCATGGACGTTCCAAGAACCCGTACATATGAGAAATAAGATAATTCACTTTTTTTAAAATTTTAATGTAAAGTGTGAAATAAGTAGAGAAAATGAGAGAGGTAGAAAAATTAAAAAAAGTAATAGACGTGATGAATAAATTGAAAAAAATATGTGAAAGTTAAAAACTAAATGGAGTGGCTTTGGATTTAAGAAATACCGGTATACAAAAAGGATATGGAGCGCACGTGGGATTTAAACATTTCGAGACTACGGCAAGGAATGAGAGCAATGGTTGGAGTGCCTTGGTATTCAAAATTTACAGAAGTTTGTTTCATTATATAATTTTATATTTTCAGGAATAATATAATCATGAATATTGTTAAAGTAATCAAGATAGAATTTCTTTATTAAAAATTATTCAAGTGTTGTTTATAAATCAGAATAAATAAATTTTAATGAGTTTTTTAAATAAAAATTTTTATTTTTATTTTCTTAACTAATATTTTTAACACACTTATTAACATTTTTCTTACAGTTAAAAAAAATATAGATTGTGTTTAGTTCGTAAGTTTTTTAAGAAAAATAAAAAATTATTCTTGAAAAATTAGAAAATAAAAAAATGTTTGTTTATAAAATATTTAAAGAAAATTTATAAAAAACTAAAAATTAGGTTTTCTATTTTTTTAATAAAAACAGAAAAGTTTTTAAAGAAGTTTCATAAGAAAACTGAAAAGTAAAAAAACTTTTTAAAAATTTGTATATCTATTTCAGGAAATAAAAGTTTTAAAAAACAAGTCAAAAAATTTTCAAAAAAACTAGAATAATTTTTTTTTAACTAAACACAATCATAACTTCATCTATTCTTATAAAAATCTTACTTTCATCTCAGTCTTAGAAATAAAAGATGAGTATAATATGTGATTATAATTTAGTCAGAGTAAAATATATTCAAAAATAAAATTTGATAATTAACCACGTAAAAAACATTAATATACTTTGGTATCGATGAAACAAACACTCAAATACCCGTGGAGTTTTGGTGTTAGCCATGGTAGAGGAGGTGAACCGTGCGTACTTATAAGTTATAACCATCGACATGAAATAGGAGTGGGGAAAAAGTAGGAAGGGATGCTACCCTTTGAATTTGGAGATGTTTATGGGCTTTAACGTAGTAAACCTTTATTTGTTATTAAAATATTAAATCAAGTAGCTTCCTAGTTTTCACATTTTAATAGTTTTTTAATTTTTAACTAATTTTACTAAACAATACTAAGAATTTAGTTATGATAAAAGTAGTTAACCTCTAATCAATTAAATATATTATGGTAGGTTACAATTATTAATACATTTTATTTTAAGATTTTTACTCAAAGAGTAACAAATAAATTGTTAATATATTTTTTTACTGATTGTTTTTCTTAACGTACCATTTTTTTTTGAAAGAGCCTTCAATATTCGTAAGGATGTTTAATAAAGGTATACTCAAAAAATAACATTCTAAACAATCTGCTTAATTCTAAACAACTTAAAAAGAGTGCTTTAAAAAAAGAAAAAATATATTCTATATAGTGAATTAGAAAAATCAATTAAAATTTTAGTTGATCTTGACTCTAATAAATTAACAGATTAGTAAATAAAGTCTTAATGGATAGAGTTAAGATATTTTTTTTCCTTTTCACAAGTTAAATTAACGAATTTAACTAATTGATAGGCATTGCTGTAGATCATTATCAAATTATCTAACGTGTTCCCAAGCTAAGTTAAAGTGTTTTTGTGTTCTCTTTTCTTTGATAGAAGTGTAATAAGTTCCTTGTTTATGTAAATGACATTGAAAAGGAAAAAAAGTGGGGTGGAATTTTGGCAGAGTTTGGAGAGTGATTAGGAGGCAAGGAACGTGAGTGGGTTGTGCTTCTGCTACGAGACGATAGTTAGTGGGTTTGATGATGATGACTCACGCCGGCAGCTTTTACCTCTCTCTCTCTCTCTCTCTCTCTCTCTACCTCTTAAACCCCAATTGGCAGTTGGGCACGCCTGCTCCCACTCATCCAATGCTTCCTTCTCAATTTTTTCTCTCTCTTTCTATTTTTTATTTTTGTGTTCAATCTATCTATTTTTTTTTCTCTCTAAAAGAATGAAAAGCTAGCCCACTATCTCTCCCTTCTTTGCTTTTTCTCACACTTTCTTATTTTCCATCTTTTGTCAGAGAGAGAATTCTATTCTAAGCATCACCTAGCTAGGCCACGACCCTACTCCATTTCTCAAGTTATTGACCAATAAACTCATCTCAGTCAATTCTCCATCCTCTCCACTCCAAACCTATTTTTAATAAAGAAGCCCCCACCCAATAAAAAAAGAATTACCTAGCAAAACGAACCCAACCCCACTTCCATTCCCCGCACGTCCATCACACAAAACTATAACAGAAAAAAAAAAAAGAAACCAAATTGTTCCACAATTGCTACGTACCGCACCTTAAAATTATTTTAAAACTCATCCATAATTTATTAGCTTATATATATGGGTGAGTAATATTCTGAATTTAAGCATGAAATGAAATAAAATTAACCTATATTGTTGTGAGGTAAGTAGAAGAATCTATCGAAACTGGCCAACAAACTTCTTCATCTAATCATTCCCAAACAGTACCCGAATTCCCACTGTTAAAAACACGTTCGGTCGTGCCGAGAAGCAGCAGCGACACCTAAGAGAGTCACATTGTTTATTGATGTGAGTGAGTGGGTTAAATGGATACCTTGTTTAGGCTAGTGAATTTTCATCCCCAACAACAACAACAACAACCCGATCCATCCCTCAACTCCACGACGAGCAGAACATCAAGCAGCTCCAGATCCTCAAGACAAAATTACTATCCTTATTATTCCCAACAAGAAGACGACGAATACTTCAACTTTTACATGGATGAAGAAGACCTTTCCTCTTCTTCTTCCAAACACTACTACCCATACCAACCCCACGGCCAACAACAACACCACCATGTGTCAACCTTCAACACAAACACGAGCACCCCCACCACCACCACCGATTACTCCTCCTTCTCCCCCGCCCCACCCGACAACAACAACCTCAACCTCAACTTCATCAACCTCGATTTCTCCGCTAACTGGTCCCACACCCTCCTCCTCGAAACCGCACGCGCCATCGCCGACAACAACAGCAACCGCGTCCACCAACTCCTCTGGATGCTCAACGAACTCAGCTCCCAGTACGGCGACACCGACCAAAAACTCGCGGCGTATTTCCTCCAAGCCTTGTTCACCCGCATCACCGATGCTGGACCCCGAACCTACCGAACCTTAGCTTCGGCGTCGGAGAAAACATGCTCCTTCGAGTCCACGAGAAAAACCGTTTTGAAGTTCCAAGAGGTTAGTCCCTGGACAACCTTCGGACACGTGGCGTCCAACGGTGCCATCTTAGAAGCCTTAGAAGGAAACCCCAAATTGCACATTATCGACATAAGCAACACCTATTGCACCCAATGGCCGACCCTTCTAGAAGCATTAGCCACACGAACCGAAGAAACCCCTCATCTCCGCTTAACAACAATTGTCACCGGAAGAACCGGTAACTCCGTTCAACGAGTCATGAAGGAAATAGGCACAAGAATGGAGAAATTCGCGAGACTCATGGGAGTTCCGTTTAAGTTCAACGTCGTTCACCACGCCGGCGATCTCTCCGATTTCAATTTCTCCGAAATGGAAATCAAAGACGACGAGGCGTTGGCCGTTAACTGCGTGAACGCTCTGCACTCGGTCTCTCCGGCGGGGAACAACCGCGACGTTTTGATTTCGTCGTTTCAAAATTTGCAGCCGAGGATCGTGACGGTGGTTGAGGAGGAGGCTGATTTGGACGTTGGGATCGAGGGTTACGAGTTCGTGAGAGGGTTTGAGGAGTGTTTGAGATGGTTTAGGGTTTACTTCGAGGCTTTGGATGAGAGTTTCGCGAGGACGAGCAATGAGAGGTTGATGCTGGAGCGTGCGGCTGGGAGGGCGGTGGTGGACTTGGTTGCGTGTTCTGCGGCGGATTCGGTGGAGCGGCGGGAGACGGCGGCGCGGTGGGCGATCAGAATGCATGGAGGAGGGTTAAACGTGGTGCCGTTTAGTGAGGAAGTTTGCGACGACGTGAGGGCGCTGTTACGGAGATATAAAGAAGGGTGGTCAATGGCACAGTGCAACGACGCCGGAATATTCTTGTCCTGGAAGGAACAACCGGTGGTGTGGGCCAGTGCATGGAGGCCTTGACGTGAAAAGAAGGATCCATTCTTCTGTGACATGAGTGAGTGACTGCACGGCACGTGTTCTCGGTTTTTTTGGCACGTGCGGAAGGGTTAATTAATTAATTAATTGGGAGTTTTAATTTTTTTTACTTTTTGTTATAAGTATTGGGCTTTCTTTTTTAATTTGTTCTTCCGATTAAATATATAAGGTTTGGTAAGACACGAGGATTCAAGGGCGTTTGCTTGTGTTAAAGAAGAACTAAGTAAATTATATCTTCTTTTTTTGTTAACATTGTATGACTGATTTTTTTGTTTATCAAAGAATAGGTTGTGGCTTTGGATATTTGTAATGTCAAACTATATATATGTTATATTATCTATCTATCTATATATATATAGAGTAATTGATGGACGTGTATTTTCTATTGAATCGTTCAGTGTTATGAAAATTATTGGTAGAAGCCACACTTAGCCTCATATATGACATTTAACATCTTTTTATGAATCTTGCAATATTCATATATGGGGCACATTGACATGGAATATATATCATATTTGGTCTGAACTAAGGTAATGAAAGTTTTGTTTTGTCTAATAACTTTTTTTAATGTAAAAATTATTCGAGTTTAAGCTTAGCTAAAATAGGTATGAATTACTGATTAATGCTCTTTTAACTAAGTTTTTAACTTATCTTATTTTTAAGAAAAGGCAAACTTAAAACTTTAGAAGATCATTATTAATCTAAACCTAGTGGTAACTAGAGTGTTTTTTTTATAGAGTTTAAATAGTGAGTATATATATGTGTTTATATATTGTTGAATTTATTTTATGGTTTACTATATATAGTACTATGGTTTTAAAATATTTGCTATTTCAAACAAAAAACATACTTCATATTTTCTAAAACTAATTAATTATGATGCCTTGAGTGTATATATTGTTACACTGCGAGTCAATTAAAATAATCTAGGATATGACATTTTATACAAAATATTAAGATGTTATACATAAGTAGAAATATGATCAAAACACTCTCGATCCTCTACTCTTGATCAACTAACTTTGGGAAAAAGTTAGGTTTGGTTTATTTTCTAATATGATATCCAAATCTAACTAACCTTAAACGTCAAGCCACCCATAAATGTCAAGCCTTACAAGCTTCACACAAGTTGACCATATTTAGGGTGTGAGGAAGGTGTATTAAGGTTTCTTATTATTGACCATATTTTCAGCCTCACATTTTCCTAGGCATAAAAGTGACAATATATAATATGATATATTTGTTTATTTTGAGAATAGAATAATGGGGAGGGGTCATATAGGGAGGCAGGGAAAATTTTAATTTGAGGAAGCGAGGCTTAGTGAAAGTGAGGAATGTAAGGAAGTGGTACATGCATCATGAGTAGGCCTTTCAAATGAGGTAAGGCAAAAATTGGCGTTGACGAGTTCTAATCTTGATGCATAAGGCTCTAAAAATTTGGCCACATGAAAAAGTCAATCAAAGTTTTGAAAGACAAGCTTAAGCTTTTGCAAGACAAGGAACAAACTCATAATGTGGTACAACTAATTATGAGTACAAAGCTTGATGTTTTACTTGATTATGATGAGATAATGTGGTGTCAAAGATCTAGAGCTACATGGTTGGCTAGCACATAGGGATTGGAACATATAGGTTTTCCATCATAAAGCATCTCAAAGTCATGATCAAAATAATATTGATGCGATAAAAAATGACAAGGGCGTGAAGTATGATGAAGAACTTGACATTTTAAGAAATTAGGTTTCCTTCTCTCATGTCAATTTTCTTCTCCCCCTTACCGTGCCTCTCACTCCGCCTCATATCTCATGCAACCTTCTCTATCTTCTTCAGCAAGTGAAAAACTCTTCTCCACCTCACCAGTGACGTTGTGTTTCTTTGATGAAGGTTAAGGTTTCCCTTCTAAGTTCTTATATGACTTTGGTTGTCTTAAATTTAATAACACCTTCCAGATTTCATATCTTGCGCTTGATAAATTGATAAAGTGTTTGTTAGGGTTTTTCTTTTGATTTTTTAAAAGATACTATTATATATATGAAAATGGAGGCAAGGATTATGATGAATTTCAATGAAAAATTGTCTTTAACATTATAATCTGGCCTCTAAAGTCTGGCTGTTCTAAATTGGTTGGGCTTTAGTTTCACTTTGCTGGTAATTTGTCATCTTTGTGGTATATTTGGCTTTTCATGAACTTTATTGTCGTTGGGAAGGGGGATTTTGTTGTGGATTATACGTAGGTTTTGGGTAAAATTAAGTTTAGGAGTTAAAAATGGTTGTCTATAAAATGTAGGGGTGAGAGGTCATTGTATATAGATTGGCTTTAATTCTGTTATATCCATATTCTTTTATACACCAGAAATTAAGAAATTTTAGTTCCTATTTGAGAAATAGTAAAAATATTCTTCTTTAGTATAAGAGTTTTATGATCTGTATTTCTGGAATTAACTATCTATAACATCAAATATTCAAAATCAAATTGATTCTTAATATAGATAATAACATAAGAATGTTTAAAAAGATATGAGATTAAATAAATATAGCTAGCTAGCATAAGATTTCTTGAATTATTAACAAGTTATTGTAATGATATGTTAAGTACAAATTTTTCTTAGACTTAAAAGGTAATCATTCTTTCTTTTTTTCTTTCTTCTTGGCTTATTGTTTCTCATTGTAATTTTAGTATGCTTTTCAATTCTTTCTTTCTTTTTTGCCTAGGCTTATTGACTTTTATCATATTTCATAGGTTTAATTTGAGGCTCTAATTTTCATGGACATAAAGGACCCTTAGTTTTCTCATCCATCCTCACTTCCCCTTGCTTAAACTTCAATTTTTTTTCTCTTAAAGGTATTCAATTATGCTTTATTTTTTACTTTCTTCTCCGCATTTAGTTTTTTTTGCTTGTCTTTGTGAAATTGTAAGTTATCGTTAAGGATAATTTCAACAGAAAGTAATATACATTTAATTTCTTAGTAGTTTAATTTGAACAGAACTAGCCTAGTTACATTGGTGTGAACTGGTTTGCATGTGAATATAAGAGAGACACGGTGACTCGGCCTAGTTAAATTGAATTGGTAATGTTGTGTAATTCTTCTGTAATTCTTTTTAGTGTATTTTTTGGATGGTTTACATGACGAAGCCCAACATACGGATCCAACAAAGAAAAAATGGTGGATATGACCCTTAAAACGTTTGTGGCTAGCGGCTACAGATATTGACGAGCACCATTATAGTTACATCTGTCAGTTGATGTCATAGGAAAGTCAATTGAGATCCCATTTTACATTACAAAGAAAGAGGTTAAATATGTATGCAAGGGTAACAAAATGTTGAATTTAGTGTTCATACAATTATGGATGATTTACGTTTAGATTTTAATTATCATCGAAGGAAACAAATGTTGAAAATTTCTTTCTTAGATATATTTTTAATTGTATTTAATATCTCATGTATGGATTCATTGATCCAATCCATATTCATAACAAAGGAAGCAACATATGTGAGATTCATTCATACATCTAAAGTAGGTTAGATGGAAGAAAAGGTTGCTACTTTGCACCATATTACTTTTTATAAGTTGGTCATTCGTGAATTTTGTAATTGATAATATTAATTATGTCCTAAACAAAATGTTATTGTTTGGTTCTGCTTTACCTAGAATTAGGGATGGTAAAATGAGCCAACGGGCCAGGCCGGGCCAAGACCTACATAAGCGTGCCTAAATACAGGTCAGGCCCAAAAAAGGAAAACGGGCCAAAAACATGGGCCCGACCCTGTTTTCTATGTGGCCCGCAGGCCAAACAAGCCGGCCCATTTTTTCCCAAATTATTTATGTTTTTTAATTTTAAATTTGTACTTTTTTAAGTTTTTTTAAGAAAAAAAACTTTAGATATAAAAACTAGATTTTATCTTTTTTAAAACTAATTTTTTTTATAATTAACCCAATTTATTTCATTAAAAGTTCAAATAAATTATATTTATATTAAATGGAAAGAAAAACTTATTATTTATATTTTATAATATTATACTATCAAATTTATAATAACATATATAAATTAGAAAAATAAGAAAACATAACCTCTTTAACATATAAAAATTATATAGTAATATAAAAATATTTTTTTAGTATTTTAATATTGGCCCAACGGGCCGGCCGGGCGGAGCTTATATGGGAAAACGGGCTCAAAACCTTGGTCCGGCCCTCCTATTTTCAGTGAGCCAAGCCCAAATTGCCACCCCTACCTAGAATAAACAAACAAAAACCATAAAGATATCATTGAAGTGTAATACTTAGTTTATTTTGTAATTTATTGATTTGTAAGTTTTTTCCCATATGTGGCATTTCTTGACTTACAATCTCTTAATATTTTATTCACCTTAGACCTATGCGAGCCTGTCAGCTATTGCAAGGTATGCACTCAACAAATTTAAAATCATGTCATTGTATGTAAGTAGTTATATTTAGAAATAGAGTGTGAATTACCTAGATTCTTATTTCATTCTTGAATTCATTCTGCGTGTTTATCATTTATTCTTGTTTTTTGATGTTTACTGCTGAAAACAAGTCAGAGGTACCGATAATGGACTTTATGTGATGAGACATGTATTGAATATTATCTTTACATGCATTGGTGATTCATGGGACAAGCTTTATTACTTTTTTATGTTAATTTACTATTAGAGTTCCTATCCAAAAAGTGCTCAATTTAGTCCCTACAAAACAATGCTCAGTTTAGTCCCCATCTCAACCCCATTTGAATTATTAATTATTGGGCATGATTGATTTAGGTGCATTATTGATCGATGTTGTAACCAATCAAATAAAATAGCAAATAAAAATAAATGCAATATACTAGGAACAAACCTAAGTCGTTCTCTCGAGGACCATGGTTGCAACGCTAAAATAGAACACAAAATTTTAGGGTTTTCTAAATTTAGCAAGAACATAAATAGAAATTTAAATGAATGAAATTCAATTTATAATCCTACAAATAACCCACCATCACCGATATTAGTAGAAGAACTAGTATCAATTAAAGATTGATGGATTTGCTACAGGACACATTGGTCTATGCGTGCAAAGGTATATAGAACGTCTGTGCGTATGATAGCTTTCCTCATACTTTATAGAAAAGTACTAGCACAAGCCACATAGGACATAACCACCACCCAACTCTATAAATACCACTCATCTACTATAATGTGAGGTACGTTCACCAACCCATCCTTTAAGCTCTAATATTAATTATTTGATATTCACTTGAGTGCCAAAGAGTCTTTGTAGATAACACCTTATTTCACCCTACAACATGAAATATGAGTGGTTATTGGACATAATCATGCCAAGCCCTTGAGATCCCCATTGGACTCTAGAACATAATATTGGATCCACTAGACTGGTACCCATACTTGTAGACAACTGATTGGTACCTACGTACCTGGTACCCATACTTGTAGACAACTAATTGGTTGTGCAACCAAAGGTCTTGCCTACCAAGCCTTATCATTCACCCTCTCATCATGACGTATAAACATCATCAGAATACTCCATAATATAAGTTTAACATCATATCCAGGAGATGTCTCATGGAAATCCCAATTCCTAAACATATCCAAACTCCACAACTATTATCCATCGGGAAGTATACTGGAAAGACTGGTCAAAGCAACCATTTGGACGCCTACAAGAACGAATCATTGTTTTTAGGAGCAGAAAAAGATGTCATGTGTATAATGTTCCCTAGGACCCTAGCTAGGGAAGTGTTTAGTTAGTTCAAAGGCTTACCAACAAGATTAGTTGACTCTTATGATGATTTGGCTATAGCCTTTGAAGATCACTTCATCATAGCAAGGGTGTGCTAAGACCATCCCATACCTTGGATTAGATCAAGTAAGATACGACAGAGTCCTTGAAACTTCTTGAAGAGGTTTTATTAGGAGACATCTATGGTTTTAGGGTTGACAAAACTAATTCACCTTCATATTATCATGGAGGCTTTGTAGCTGAAGTCGACATTTGCATTTTCCTTGGAAAAGAGTCCACCCAAAGCTCTAGAGGAGCTTAGGAAGAAAACTACTAAGTACGTGGGCCAAGAAATACATTTAGAAGTCACACAATCCATACCATCTCCAACATTGTTCCTAAAGAAAAGCCTAAATCAGAGAGAATTCCTCAAAAGGAACGGGATAAAGAGCAACTACCCTGAACTCAAAAACAAGTGAAATATCTTGAATTTGAGAGTACATTATAACTAATTGATATGAGTATGTGTGTACTTTTTTTCCTACCTTAGGGGTTTTCCTATTGGGTTTTTGTAAGGAGGTTTTAATAGGGCACACTCCTGTATAATTTGATGTACAACCAATTAATAAAGAAGATTTTACAATCTCTATGACTATTCACCTAAGTTTCATTGAGGCTTTACAGTTAAAGTCGACATTTTCCTTTTTCCTTGGAAAAAGATCCACCACAAACTTTGGAGGAGCTCAAGAAGAAAACTGTAACACCCTTATTTTTATTTTATTCATTCAAAAACTTTTATATTAAAATCTGAATGGAATTTGAATATAGACCTTTAGAACTTTTTGATTAGTATATTATTTCAGAATTTATTAAAAAAATTAAAAAATAATTATTAAAAAAATGAAATTGCTATTCGCACCTCCCAAATTGCTATTTCCACCCCCTCATAATTTATCAGATTCCTTCACGTGAAAAACATTATGCATTTCTAAAAATTTCAAATTTTGCACAGTAATCTATATGAAATTTTCAATTCTTGCATAGTACTTTTATAATAAAATAATAGAATGCATAGTAAATTTCTTTCATATAAATACCGAGCGAAGGAACGAAGGAAATCACAATTTTCTTATTAAATTTTCTTAATATAGTAGTGCTAGAGAGATAGTGGTGGAAGTAAGAGAGAGAAATAATTTTTTTAGAAGGAGGTTCTACTAAAATAACAAGATAAGAATACATCTCTTTTATATTTTTTAGGGTTATTTTCAAATCGTTTTAGAAATCTATTATCATACTGGATATAATATTATTTTAAGTTACTATTTTGAATAGTAAAATACTATTTCAATACTAAATTACTATTCAAATAGTAAATTACTATTTACTATTATTATTTACCTTTACTATTCATGTTTTACTATTTACTGTTACTATTTATGTTTTACTATTTACTGTTACTATTCATATTTTACTATTTACAATTACTATTTATAGTAACTATTTAAAATTTACTATTTACTATTACTATACATAATTACTATTTACCCTTTCTGTTTCAAATAGTAATCTAAATTTTCATCTTGTAACTATATTAAAATAAAACTGGTATGTTTTAGAACTGAGATGAAGCGCGCACAGATTTTCAATAACGAATCAGGATACAAGAGGTAGGGGGAGTTAGATAAGAATATAATATAAAAAGATATAAGAATAATGGGAGGAGTCCCCCACTCCTTTTAAATTTAATAATATTATTATTTTAAAATAATAACTTCTAACTTAAAATTTATAATAAATTTTAAATTAAATATCTGATGTAACTAACTCTGACATACATATGCAAGGACTTGGACTTTTATAACCTATACGAAAAGAACTGGACTGAATCTATACAAGGACTTGGACTAGTTTGACCTTTATGGACTGAACTATACCTATGCAAGGACTGAATTATATGGACTTACATAGACCTATGCAAGGAATGGACTATAAGGACTCAAAATCAACTTTGATAATTTAAATAACCATTAAAATGTGAATTATATTTAATTGATTTGATTATAATTATTAGTATTTGATTATTATTGATGATATTGAATTGTGGTCGATATTATTTGATTGTGATTGATGATTTTATAATATGAAATTTGAGCATATAGCAAGCATGAAGAAAAGCTAAAACTCAGTAAGAACACCCTTTAAATTTTTATTCTAAGAGAAAGTATTTTATAATTGTTTTAGTCTTTTATTTCTTCTTAGAAATTATTTTCATTAATTTTACTTTTAATCTTTAGAATAATAATAATAAAGTCTAGTATTTATTTAAGAAAGAAGCCATTTTATGAAAATTAATTTATAAAAAGGTTGAGATAATTAATTTTTGAATTAAAGAAAAATTTTATAATTTTAAGTAATTTTTTAGTTAATGAAATTAAGAATTATTATTTAATAAAATAAAATTTCCAAAAGTAATTTAGATTGTTTTCTTTCCAACATAAGAACTAAAGATATTTGGAAATAATTAAGATTTCTATATTTGATCTTGCTAAGATTTAATTTGATAAAGATTATGTAAAGATTTTCTATGAGAAAATTTTGAGATATTTAAGGCTTGAAAACTCAATTTTTGGTAAGATTAGAATTTGAAAACTGTACTAATTTTATTTCTGTATCACATAAATTCAGAGGAGAAATTATGAAAATGTACAGTTTATTGAGTTATGGTATTTATTAATTGAGTTTTTAAAAATTTTAACCAATTAAATACGTGAGTAGTTCATACATCATGAATCATTAAAGTGAAATAAAATAATATTATCTGGGGACGGGTTATAGAAACCGAGGATACATTAGAGGAGGCTTAATTACGAGCCTTGGGATGAGAGAGTGTGAAAGGGTGTTTCAGGGGACCTGGGGTAGCTCCCTAGTGTCGGGTACTTTCACAATAAAAACTTTCTTAATCTAACTAGTCTCTAAGTGTTTCCATGCCAGTTGAGCTGTTCATTTTATTAATACTATTATCCGGACTTATGGAACAGTGTAAACTCGTGCTTGGCCCAGTGCAAATTAAAATTTAAGGGCCCAAATATATAGGTAAGTTATGATAAAGATATTGCATAACATTTATGCATTCATAATTGATTGTGTATGTGATTGTGACTAATATTATTATGTATTAGTTTGTGAAAACCCTTTGTTGTTTATGTCTCATTCGAGAATATTATATTCTGTTTCTCACTCCTTTCTCCATGTTTTTGTTTCATATGTTTTAAATTAATGGTTCAGAGGGAATGATCGAAGAATCTCAGCAGTAAATATAGCACGTTCTAGAAAGGGAGCTCAGTATGAATGCCGTGGTCCAATGAATAAATAATGTTATTAAGTAACTGCTTCTGGGCCATGAAGTTTCCTCTCTTTCTTATAATGTTTAATATTTATTTTCCTCAGATGAATGTAAAATTACTTTATAAAATTTTAATAATATTTATGAGGTATTTCAGAAATGATGTATGTAATTTATTCCGATAGTTTCTTTTTAACAATCATATCTTTAGTAAAAAAAATTTATGAATTTTTCTATAATGTATTAAGGTGTAACAGAGAGTGTTATAAAAACTACTAAGTACGTGGGCTAAGAAATGCATTTAGAAGTCACACGATCCATACCATCTCCAGCATTGTTCTTAAATAGAAGCCTAAATCAGAAAGAATTCCTCAAAAGGAACAGGATAGGGAGCAACTACCCCGACCTCAAAAACAAGTGAAATATCTTGAATTAGAGAGTACATTATAACTAATTGATATGACTATTCATTTAAGTTTCATGTAGGATGATGTTCACATCAAAATTAACTATTCACGTGAAGCCTCAAGAGTGAATGAAAGGGGCTAAAAGCCCCGAGAGCGGATGAAAGCCCAAAGAGCAGTTGAAAGCCTCAAAAACGGCTAGAAGCCTTGGGAGCAAAAATAATCAAATGAAAGTTAAAATTTTCCCCCAAAGTGACAATAGCCCTAGGAGCGACAATAATATTTTATATTACTAAGATCGCCTAATATGAGTATGACTAACAAAAATTTTACGATACACAAGGAATAAATCAAAAGTAGAATCAAATGATTGGAAATGAACCTCATTTTATAGGAGATTCAAGGGGCGAAAAGGCAAGAAAAGTTAGATGCCATGATGAAAGCAAGCATATGCATCATTTCGCATATCAAATGATGGCTCCATAAAAATTGAAGTGTCGCATCTACTCACAACTTTACATGTGACATCTATAAAACTCAACTTTAAAAAAGGTCTAATTACAGTGTCAAGCATAATCACATCTAGAGTAAGCAAAATGAACTGCCCGGCCTAGCCCATGACGTGCTCAGGATTTTTTAAGTCAGGACAAAAAGGGCCTTTTTGAATTTGGGTCCAGATTTTAGGGGCCCACATCGACACGGCAGGATTGGCGGGCTACCTGCTTGGGTGGGTATTTTTTTAAGCTTTTAATAGGCCTACATTGTTTTTTTTATAAAAAATACAACTGTTAAGAATATACCAAATTTTTTTAGGCTCTAAGTCAATTACATGATCTAATTCAAGGGAAAAAACAAAGAGAGTACTTTTTTTCCATGTTAGCAAAATTAAAATTTTAAAAATCATGTTGTGGGCTTATTCAGGCCAAGTTAAAAGGCCTAATTTTAATTTAGGTTCCTTTTTTGAAACTTGAACCCATCCATTTTGCAAACTAAGTTGAGCGGGCCTGACCTATTTTGACAACTCTAATCACATTGGCCAAAAGCTTTCTAACAATATTTTTTAGCACAACGGTTTCAAAAGATCAAGCACACATAACACATCACCCCATTGAAGTAATCCTCGGGTCACTTTAACAAGTTAGGGGTAAAGCTGTCAAAACGGGTCAGGTCCATCGGGTATATGGATTGCCATGATGAGATTGATAGCTAGCCAGTTTTGACTCCCTGAATTCCATTAATATGAATATTCATTCTTGGGTTAAATTTTCATTTTCTCTATTAAAAGAATACCGCAGGGAAAAATAAAGACTTTTAACATTGGTTGAATTGATGAAACAAGTGTTAAAAGTGAGAAAATTAACACTGAGTAAGAATAAAAGTAAGGTGTTAAAAAGGATCTGTAACACCGGTTGTTAAGAAACATACGGTGTTAAAAAGAATAATAAACACCAAGTGGAAAGTATCAAGAAGTATGGAAAGATATATTTAACACTAGTTCTAGAACAACATCTGATGTTATAATATGAAAATAACACTAGTTCAAGTAAAAAGTTAGGTGTTAAAAGCATTAGTAACACCGGTTCAACACACATGTTAAAAATATTGACTTTTAACACCGCCACTAGAACCACTGTAACGCCCTCTGTTACACTTTAATAAATTTTATGAAAATTCCTAATTTTTTTACTAAATATATGATTATTAAATAGAAACTATCGGAATAAATTACATACAACATTTCTAAAATACCTCGTAAATATTGTTAAAACTTTATAAAGTAATTTTTACATTCATCCGAAGAAAATAAATATTAAACATTATAAGAAAGAGATGAAACTCCATGGCCCAGAAGTAGTTACTTAATAACTTTATTTATTCATTGGACCACGGTATTCATACCGAGCTCTTTTTCTAGAACGTGCTATATTCATTGCCGAGATTCCTCGATCCTTCCCTCTGAACCATCAATTTAAAATATATGAAACAAAAACACGGAGAAAGGAGTGAGAAACAGAATATAATATTCTCGAATAAGACATACGCAACAAAGGGTTTTCACAAACCAATACATAATAATATCAGTCACAATCACACACACAATCAATTATGAATGCATGAATGTTATGCAATATCTTCATCATAACTTAGTTATATATGTGGGCCCTTAAATTTTAATTTGCACTGGGCCAACCAGGAGTTTACACTGTTTCATAAGTCCAGATAATAATAATATGAACAGCTCAACTGGCATGGAAACACTTAAAGACTAGTCAGATTGAGAAAGTTTTTATTGTGAAAGTACCCAACACTAGGGAGCTACCACAGGTCCCGTGAAGCACCTTTTCACACCCTCTCATCCCAAGGCTTGTAATTAAGCCTCCTCTAATGTATCCTCGATTTTTATAATCCGTCCCTAGACAATATCATTTTGTTTTACTTTAATGATTTATGATGTATGAACTACTCGCGTATTTAATTGGTTAAGGCTTTTAGAAACTCAATTATTAAATACCTTAAGGGTTTACAACATCCTTTCAATAAACTGTACATTTTCTCAATTCTCTGAATTTCTGTCCCACAGAAATAAATTTGGTACAGTTTTTAATTCTCACTGTAATTGAGTTTCTAAGCCTTAAATATCTCAAAACTTTTTTATATAAAGCTTTTACATAATCTTTTTCAAATTGAATCTTAACAAGATAAAATTCTCAATTATTTTCAAATATCTTTAGTTATTAAGTTGGAAAAAATAAAATAATTTTCTTTTGAAAATTTTAATTAAAAGCGAATAATCTTTAAATCATTAACCAAAATTATAAATTTTTTTCTTTAATTCAAGAGTTAATTATCTCAACTTGTTATAAGTTAATTATCTTAACTTGTTATCCAACTCCAGGTACTAGATCAATAATAACTTCTAAGCCAAAAAGGGGTAAACAGAAAAAATTAGTCTTAAAGTCCCTACCATCTATGACAATAAGGAATTTCCAATAGGCTTTAGAAGTGACAATGGGATTGTTTCCAGGAGTATGTACAGATAAGTCAAATGACAGTTCTATCACAGGTAATTTTAGTTTTTCTATACAGTCATTTGCAATAAAGGAATGTGATGCACCTGAGTCATACATAACAGTTAAAGAAATCTTATTAATGATACACTTACCTTCCACCATGGAATCAGAATGAGATGCTTCTTCTCCAGTGATTGCAAAAACCTTTCCTTTCGCCTTCGGCCTTCCGACTGCACTGTGCACGCCTCCTTGAGTATTTATGTTTATACTCGCACCTTCAGAGTTTTCTCTCTTCATCTCTGGGCAATCCTTGATGTGATGACCTGGTTTGTTACACTTAAAGCAAACATAAGTATTTTTAGGACAATCCCTTTTTAAATGGGGTCCTCCATAGATAAAACATTTAAAATTTGGTGTAGATGTCGGGTAATAACTTCCAGTTGAAGCTTAGGGTTGTTAGGAACAGCTGCTGCTCCAAACCAACGAAATGGCGCTTGGTAAGGCTTATTTCTCCTGAAGTCTCTTCTTTGGTGATGGTGAGGTCCTCCACTTCTTATTTCTCCCGCCTTGTGAATGGGCTCACGACTTTTGATCATTCTATCCTTATGATCCTCTTCAAAGATCCTGTAGCGATTTACCAATACAGAAAATTCACAGATTTCCTGCATTCGTATAGCTTCTTTAATTTCTGGCCGCAATCCATTTACAAACTTTGCACACCGATCACCTTCGTTAGTAGCATCATTAAAATGAGAATTAAAACGAGATAGCTCTTCAAACCTGGATGCATACACTCCTACGGTCATGTTTCCTTGGGTCAGCGACAGGAATTCAAATTGTCTTTTCTCTTTAACATCAGCTAGAAAGTATTTCTCCAAAAACATATCCTTGAAATAATCCCAAATGATCTCCATGTCGTTGACTTCGAATTGTCTATGCATGCTACCCACCAATGTTCGGCATCCTCAGATAAGGCATAAGTAGCGAAGACTACCTTATCAGCTTCATTACATTGCAATGCTCGAAAGATCTTCTCTATCTCTCAAATCCAGGTTTGTGCTCCATTAGGGTTATATCCTCCCTTGAAACGAGGTGGTTTTCGCTTTTCGAAAAGGTCCAACCTTCTCAAGGCATCATTACCTTGACCTTCACGTGCTCCCATTGCATTGATTAAGCGTTTTACAACTCCAGCAAGATCGTTTCCAGCCATTAGTTTCCTGTTTCACAGTAACTGAGATTTGTCACATCAATCACAGTTACAACCAAGTTAGATATTCTATTCTCTATCACCTATACAGAGTTTACAAACAAAGCAAGATAGACCTTTTCCCCAGGCCTATTAGATTAACTGCTCTGATACCACTTTGTAACGCCCTCTGTTACACTTTAATAAATTTTATGAAAATTCTTAATTTTTTACTAAAGATATGATTATTAAATAGAAACTATCGGAATAAATTACAAACAACATTTCTAAAATACCTCGTAAATATTATTAAAACTTTATAAAGTAATTTTTACATTCATCCGAAGAAAATAAATATTAAACATTATAAGAAAGAGAGGAAACTCCATGGCCCAGAAGTAGTTACTTAATAACTTTATTTATTCATTGGACCACGGTATTCATACCGAGCTCCCTTTCTAGAACGTGCTATATTCATTGCCGAGATTCCTCGATCCTTCCCTCTGAACCATCAATTTAAAATATATGAAACAAAAACACGGAGAAAGGAGTGAGAAACAGAATATAATATTCTCGAATAAGACATACGCAACAAAGGGTTTTCACAAACCAATACATAATAATATCAGTCACAATCACATACACAATCAATTATGAATGCATGAATGTTATGCAATATCTTCATCATAACTTACCTATATATATGGGCCCTTAAATTTTAATTTGGACTGGGCCAACCAGGAGTTTACACTGTTCCATAAGTCTGGATAATAATAATAATATGAATAGCTCAACTGGCATGGAAACACTTAGAGACTAGTCAGATTGAGAAAGTTTTTATTGTGAAAGTACCCGACACTAGGGAGATACCCCAGGTCCCCTGAAGCACCCTTTCACACTCTCTCATCCCAAGGCTCGTAGTTAAGTCTCCTCTAATGTATCCTCGATTTTTATAATCTGTCCCCAGACAATATCATTTTGTTTCACTTTAATGATTTATAATGCATGAACTACTCGCGTATTTAATTGGTTAAGGCTTTTAGAAACTCAATTATTAAATACCTTAAGGGCTTACAACATCCTTTCAATAAACTTACATTTTCTCAATCCTCTGAATTTCTGTCCTACAGAAATAAATTTGGAACAATTTTTAATTCTCACTGAAATTGAGTTTCTAAGCCTTAAATATCTCAAAACTTTTTCATATAAAACTTTTACATAATCTTTCTCAAATTGAATCTTAACAAGATCAAATTCTCAATTATTTCCAAATATCTTTAGTTATTAAGTTGGAAAAAATAAAATAATTTCTTTTGAAAATTTTAATTAAAAGCGAATAATCTTTAAATCATTAACCAAAATTATAAATTTTTTTCTTTAATTCAAGATTTAATTATCTCAACTTGTTATAAATTAATTTTCATAAAATGACTACTTTCTAAAATAAATACTAATTTTTTTATTCTAAATATAAAAATAATTTCTAAGAAGAAATAAAAGATTTTAAAATAATAAAAATTTAAAGAGTAAGGTAAGAAATTCTTACTGAGTTTTAGCTTTCCGTCATGCTCGCTATATGCTCAAACTCCACATTACAATATCATCAATCAAATATTATTAATTACAGTTAAACATCATCAATCACAAATCAATCATAATCAAATCAATTAAATATGATTAATACATATCATAATACAAAATTTAGTGATTATTAATATAGTTGATTTTTGAGTTCTTTTTGTCCGTTCCTCGCATAGGTTTATGTAAGTCCATATAATCCAGTCCTTGTATAGGTATAGTCCAGTCCATATGGGTCATGGTGGTCCAAGTCCTTGCATAGGTATAGTCCAGTTCATATAGATTATAAAAGTAAATGTCCTTGCATAGGTATGTTAGAGTTAGTTACATCAGATATTTAATTTAAAATTTATTATAAATTTTAAGTTAAAGAGTTAATATTTTAAAATAATAATATTATTAAATTTAAAAGGAGTAGGGGACTCCTCCCATTATTCTTATGTCTTTTCATATCATATTCTTATCTCACTCCCCCTTACCTCTTGTATCCTGATTCGTTATTGAAGATCCGTACGCGTCTCGTCTCCGAGTTCTAAAACATACCAATTTTATTTTAATATAGTTACAAGATGAAAATTAAGATTACTACTTAAAACAGAAATGGTAAATTTTAAATAGTGAAGAGTGAATAGTGAATAGTAAATCATGAATAGTAACAGTAAATAGTAAAACATGAATAGTAACGGTAAATAGTAAATTATGAATAGTAATGATAAATAGTAAATCATGAATAGTAATAGTAAATAGTAAAACATAAATAGTAAAGGTAAATAGTAACAGTAAATAGTAATTTACTATTGAAATAGTATTTTACTATGCAGAATAGTAACTTAAAATAATATTATTTCCAGTATAATAATAGATTTCTAAAAACGATATAAAAATAACCCTAAAAAATATAAAAGAGAAGTATTCTTACCTTAGGATTTTAGCAGAACCTTCTTCCAACAAAATTTACTTCTCTCTCTTACTTCCACCACTATCTCACTAGTACTACTATATTAAGAAAACTTAATCTGAAATTGTGAATTCTAAAAAAGAATTCCTTCAGTATTTATAGGAAAAAAATTACTATACATTCCATTATTTTAATATAAAAGTACTATGTATTTTTGAATTCTTATTCCTGGTTACTGTGCATCTTTTGAAAATTTCATACATGCATAGTGTTTTGCATAGTAACTGTCGGCAGAATTATTAAGCCAAATAGTAACCTTTCACTCAGTATATTTTAAATATTCAAAATCAGTCCTTTTTGAAATATAGCGATATTATATCAGTCCTCACTAATTTTATAATAAATAATATAAAGTTTAAATTTTAAAAATCTAAAATTTTCTGTTAATAAAAATTTATTGATACGTTCCCAATTTTTTAACGATGGGAAAAAATTAAAATTTTTCTCAAACTGATAATTTTTAGATAAGTCTACTTGAAATAGATTTTAAAAAATTTTCTTATAATTTAAATTCACTTTCTTATAAATATTTTTAATTTTAAGTCACTTATATGAATTTAAAAGTATTTAAAAAATATTATTTTATTAAAAAAATTCCAAAATTCTAAAAAATTATAAATAATACATAGATTAAAAAGTTCTAAAGAACCATAATCTAATTCCTTCAAAATTTTAATATAAAAATAAAAATAGGGGTGTTACAAGCACTGTTAAATGTCGATCTTAACTAGTGTTAAAAGCCTTTGTGTTATAGTGCAACCACCCGTTGGTAAATGAGAGAAAATTTAATCACAAATTATTATATTTTTCTAAAAGTTAAATATTTAAACCTTTTAAATTGTTATAATAAATAGTATTTAAAAATCATAAATCACGAGTTTATAAAAAATCATAAATCTTTAATAATGAATAAACATAATAATAGTTTAGACTTGTTATATGGGAGCGTATTGACTTAAGTAACACTTTCCTTATAGATAGAGCAGTCAAAATAGGTTAGGCCCGTAAAATAAACAAACTAAGGCACTAAAAAAGGAGCCCAAATAAAAATCAAGCCTTTTTAAGTTCAACTCGAGAAAACTCGTACTCGATCGAGCTTTTGTTGGGTCGGGCTGCATGTAGTCTATAACATTTTTTTACTTGAATTAGATCTTATAGTTGATTTAGAACATGTAAAAATTTTGGTATATTTGTAATGATTGTATTTTTTTAAAATTTTTACGAAAAAAATAAGGGGCCTGCCAAAAGGTTGTTGAAGCCTGGAAAAGCTAACCCAAGCAGTTATCTTGTCAAGATCGAGTCAATGCGGGTCGAGTCCTAAAATTGAAGCTCAATTTCAAAGCGGGTATTTTTAGCCTTAACCTAAAAAAGCCAAACCCGTTAAAGGCCGGGTTGAGTAGGCTGTTTTAACAACTTTGCTAAGTGGTTCTGGTCTTAATTGGACCAAATCAATTAAGCTACATAATTATGTGTCCTTAGCTAATTGCAAAAAATAATCAAGTTGGGAATGCTATCACTATCCTTAATTACATAGGAATTGAAAGCACTTCGATGGGTGGGAATAAGTTAGACTACTCGACAAGGGCCTAAGTCTAGCCTATATTAAGCAAAGTTAGACAAAGTAAATTTGCCAAATGAACCAGGCTTATATTTTTTTAAAAGCTTATTTAGTTAAACATGCTAGATTTTCGGCTATTCAAAAAAGCCTCTTAGTAGGCCAACTTATTAAATAAATATATTATATAAAAAAGTACTATTATAATTATTTTATATAAAATATTTTGATATTATATATTTGTTAATCTAATGAAATACTTGAATTCATTACCTTGTGTGTGTGTGTGTATATATATATATATATATATATATATATATCAGATTATGTCCATTAATATATTTAGATGTATGTTTATAAATTTATTTAATATATTATTAAAAGTAAATTTTTAAATAGGCTTTTAAACCAAGTCAGACTTTAAGAAATGTTAGGCAAAACCCTAGAATTAGGCCTATGTTAGGTAGACTAGATCTTGGCCTCTAATATTAAGAAGTAGGCTAGGATAGACCCCATAAACCCTAACTTGACCTAACCCATTTCAACACCTACCAGGTAACATAAATTAGGGCAATGTATATATGAATTGGAGATCCAACTTTAACTATGAGTTATTAATTGGATGAGTTCTATATATTCTATTTGTAATGTTTTAGGGAAGTAATAGATTTTCTCATTGTGAGATACGCTTAGATTTAATTTTATTCAGTGTATTATGATACAAAATGATCATTTAAATTTTATTATCTTAATTTTGTGTATTATTAATTTTTCATATAAAATACAAAACATATTGAACTGGTCTGAACCGGGGTCTAGGATCCGGTGTGGGACCAGCCACAAAAGTATAGATGTTTTAGGGTTTATACACCGGTACAATGGGTATTCGGTATTGTAATCCGGCCTCTCAGTGGGAGAATCTGGTCTTGTTGTCCTGGAGATCCTTCACACCAGAGTTTCGCGTTGAAGGGGGGGCGAAAGGTGGTGTCACCTGCGAAGATTCTCCGACGCTCAAGTTAGAAGAGTGTATGAAACTCAAAGAATACTCAAGCAATGCAATAGTAAGGTATGAGATAGAACAACGTAACCTTGCATGTATACTGGAATATGCTATTTATAGTTGAACGTAGGAAATGAATTGTTAGATGCAAGTGGGCCCCTTGGTTCTGATACCGTGTAGAGGGTGTCAATCAAAGTGGCTCAGTATTCAGAGTGTGTCAGGGGGGTAGGTCAATTATCAGAGTACGATTCTGACACAGGGATGGAGGATAATCACCTTTCCGTATATTTCGTTGATGATTGTACTTACTCTCTGTGATAATTGACATAGACACATTCCGCTATGCAGAGACTGATAAGTTATAATCCCTCTTATCTTATGGTGATTCTAAGACAAACGGTTATATGCGACGGGGAAGTGAGGACGGATGAAGGATCCATCGTAGCGAGGACGGATGAGGCACAACGGATGACCGGTGTGGCGTTGTCTCCCTGTAACGCCGGTTACCCCTCTAAGAGGTCATTCCGACGTCACATCTTTATGGGCCGGTAACCAGACCAGATCACATATATTACTCAAAAATTTTAAAGTTTAAATCATAAATTGATTCAATCCAATACAAACAAAATTTATAATTGAACAAACAATAAATAAATTAGTTGACAACCACCGTATAATTCTATGATATGATTAAATAACACTTTTACGCTAAAGAAAAAAAGTAATTTAGCCGATCTGTGAAAACCTTCTATAATATCAAGATGTATCAAAAATAAAACTATGGTTCGTGTTTTGTAAATAATGAATTTATTCTCAGCTAGTATAGAGCAACATTTTGTAGTCACCCAATGATGATTTTGTGGAGTTTAGCTTTGGAGAAGATTAGTTATTGACTTTAACGGTAAATACCTTGAAGAGATTTAAACAAAAATAATGAATATATAATCTTTAAGAGCCCATTTGGGGAGCATGATAAAATAGGATAGAATAGGAAAAATAACAATATGCACTCCATAAAAAATTATACACATGTAATTTTATCATATCTAGTCGATTCCTAATCCATTTTCTTATGATAGAAATTATAAATGGCTAATAAGATAAAATAAGTGCATTATATCTTATTAGCATAATAAACACAAGATATAATAGTTTATCTTATTTTGTTTTTATCTTGCCATCAAATAAGCCTTAAATATATATATATATATATATATATATATATTATAACAAGTGACAAATAATTAAGGTTTCTCTACTTTTTAGCCAGTCAGAGGTAATTAGGGTAATGTGGTTTAAGATTGAGGAATCCATTAAAAGGCGTATAGTAGTCATTAAATGCTCAAGTAGGGTCTTCTACCCCTCTCCATTTTATCTAATCTTATGCTTTGTTTGGTTTGAGAGAAAATCAGACGGAAGGAACAGTGGCCCATTTCCTTCAAGACTATTCCACTCTTGCCCTTGTGAACCTTCTTATAAAGTAACCTAGCAAAAAATAAAAATTAAGGTCTCGCCATTAACACACAGCTTCACTACGCAAATGAGAAGACAACATCGTGCAAAATAGAGAACGTGGTTTCCATGTTGTATTAGCACAACCTGTGCTTACTAGTTTATTAATGATTCTATTTTTGCGAAGGGATGAGACTGAAGCTTAAATTAAGGTCAAGTTGGAAAATCTTAGTAGGAAAAACAAGAAAAATATCGATATATTTTTTTTTCTCAAAGAAGATGGGTGTTTCAACAATAAAATAAAATAACACTAAATGTAAATTCCACTCTAAGATTAATTTGACATATCTTGATAAAAAAAATTGAAGTTGACAAATGAAAAATCAAATGACCGTCATATATGAGCATATAATTATATAGTAAGTCAATTATAATCTATAATATAATATATAGTTCATAAAATCACATGGTATTTTTATTTAAAAATCTAAATTGGTAATAAAAATATATTTAAGATTTGATCAGGTCCGAAGACCGACCCCTGAACATAAAGGTAATTTGACTAAATCTCACATCTGAAACCGATATGACATGGTGACAGGTGTGAGCTATTCTCTCAATGCTGACATCTCATGTAACGGGTTACTTTAACACCAGTATCCGTGGTCTCATGAAAGGTCTTTAAGACTGATCTCGTTGTGAGTTACTCACTTAATACCAGAGGTTCAGAGTTTATCTATGACCTAGCGTACTGAACAAGTCACCTGCAAAGCGACTAATGGGTTGGTAGACCCGTTGTCACCATCACAAGTTAGCTTTACTGCATGATAACAGAGTAAGCAGTAACACCATGTACGAAAAACTTGGTGATCCGGTCTGGATACCGGCCCCAATGTCATGATGTCAGGACGATCTCATATAAGGAGAACCGGTATCATGGCCCAGCAGCGCCACATTGGATATCTGATATCCCTCGTTCCACTCTTACCTCATCAGCCGTTCCCCTTGCTTTCTCTACAACGGATGATCATTCGTTCTCACCGAACGTCTATATAGCCGTTAGTCTCCCAGACATAGCAAGATAAGAGTTCCTAATAACTTATCAGCGAAGATACCCTATGTAGCAAAATATGTCATGTCAATGGCCTCAGAGAGCAAGTACATGTGTCAGCGGATTATGCGGAAAGGTGATTATCCTCCATCCTTCCCATAGGATCGTACACTGATAATTGACTTACCCTCCTGACACATTCTGAGTGTTGAGCCACTTTGATTGACACAATTCACACGTTATCAGAACTAAGGGTCCCACCTGAACCCAACGACTCATTTCTTACGCTCAACCATAAATAGCTCATTCATATATACATGCAAGGTTACGTTGTCCATATACACCTTTTACTATTATATCGCTTGAGCATTCATTGAGTTCTTACACTCTTCTAACTTGAGCGTCAGAGAATCTTCGCAGGTGGCACCACCTTTCGCCCCTCTTCAACGCGAAACGTTGGTGTGAAGGACCTCCAGGACAACAAGACCGGTCCCTCCCACTGAGAGGCCGGATTACTACATCGGATACTCTCAGTACCGGTGTGCAAACCCTAAAACACCTATATTCTTGTGGCTGGTCCCACACCGGACCTTAGACCCTGGTCCAGACCAGTTCACTTGGTGAGCAAGAAGACTCTTCCACTCCTCCAGGTATAAATACCCATGCACTAATGTAACATAGCAAGGAGCATATTCTCTCTAACATTATGTTTGAGCTTTGAAATTCCTTAGAACTTTTACTGACTTGAGCGTCGGAGTGTTCTTCCAAGTGAACCCACTTTCGCCCCTACAACGGGTAAAGACTGTTGATTTGGTACGAGAAATCATTCCAAGACTTTTTTCCCATTGGAATCGAGGATATAATACCAACTCCTCATTGGACCGATGTAATATCAAAAACAAATAAGAAGGTTAGGGACTGTCTCGAGACCGGATATTGGACCTTGGCACAGACCAGTTCAAGATCAATATAATCTTTTTATATATAAAAGACATAAATGTCATTTCACAATATACATAACTTATTCATTATTATCTTTTATATTACCTTTCATATTCTTTCCTTCTAATTTTTTTTAAAATAAACAACTAAAACTCAACACTTGTTGATCCGGTGATCACTTATCAAGTTTTTAGGTATCAAGGTGTTAAAAGATTGTATGATTCCAAGTTTAATTTTTAAAAGTAGGTTTTAGGTCCTATAAGTAATTGAGATTGAAAGAGTAGTCTCTCACCTTCAGATGAAAGGACACTTTAGGAAAAAAAACTAAACAACTAAAATAATCATTTCATTTTCTTTTCAAATTCTTTCCTTTTATTTTCTTTCTTATAATCTTTATATTTTTGACGAAAAAAAAGAAATTTATTTACCCTCTTTGCCCCATCTGACCTTTTTTCGTGAAAGTAAGGCACGCTTTCATTTGAAAAAATATTATTTATTTTTATTCTTAATTATAAAATTATTATTTTTTTGCATTTCAATATTTTATATAATTTTTTTAAAACATATAATTAAAAGTAACAACCATAAATAAGTTTTTCGGAGTATTCACGAGGCACCTTTTGTCGATGAAAGGCAATACATTGTAAGTACATAAACAATGAAACTGAAATTATTAATTATGGGTTCATCTTTTTAGGGTTGTGGTGGTATATCACAAAATTGTGCTGGTACTTGCCCCCTCCAACTTAACATATCAACTATTCTCCCTTTTGTACCTTTTTTTAAATTAGTGTATTTTTTTAGAGAGCATGAAGCTGGCCCATACCTTGTAAATGTTTAAGCTTTAGTCCCCTTTTCTATAGAATTGACAACGACCACCTTATGCCTTTTTTGTTTTTATGGGACCAGATTCAAGAAGAAAGCTTACTTAACAGTTTAATTTCCAACTCATAGTACTTCAGGATTTTGTCCCTCTGTCTGTGTTTTCCATTTTGAAACAAAACCCCCAGTTCTTCTTTCCGACAATAATAGAATACTTTTATATTTGCTAATTTCAATAATAGAAAAGCTGATCAGTAATGAATGAGAAAGAAAAATGCGATAAAGCTCAATCTTTTGGGGTACCAATTGAAATTATTTTTATTAAATTGAATATTTGATGGGACATTGATATCCTACTCATGGTTGGATCAAATTTGAATCTTAGGGTAGTTAAATGGCTTTTTTGCAGTTGAAGAGCCCACAATAGATCTATAGGGTCAACTACTTGGACAAGAGCCTACTGGCTACCCCATAGCAAGGCCCACTATTAGGCCTGGTTCAGCATATCTAAGTTACAAAACTTGGCCCAAATGTCCTTTTGAAAATAAGCCATGAACCCAACAAAAAGATATATAATTAGAGAGAGAGAGAGAGAGAGAGAGAGAGAGAGAGAGGGATGTACCAAAAAATATGAGAGAGGAGGAATTAAGTTACTTCCAGAGTAACTATTCTCAAAATTACTCTGCTTCATATTTTATTGTAGAAGTTAAATTTCTTCAGTCCAACCAACAAAATGAAAGCCTTTATAATGCAGGTTAAATGTACAAATTTTCATAAAATTTAAAAATTATTTGATGTTATCAAGTAACTTCAATGTAATGTATAATATAAATATCAAAATATAAGTAAATTTTGATTCTAAGATTACATCTCTATAAATGTCCATTTTTTAAAAAATATTTAGCGTGCATGACATATAAATATTATTTTATTGAATGGTTGGATTTATAAAAAGAAATTATTGTCTATAATAAGATATTAAGTGAAGTGACTTTGACCATACATACACACATATTAACATACCATTTTAGGCAGCAAATTATTTCTCTCGGTACCATTAAAAATCCAATCATTAAAAATAATCATTTGATATGAGATTAATATTAAATCCGAACCAATCAAAAATCAATCAAATCTAATATTTTACGGTTTAGATTGGATCGATTATTTCAGTTTTTTTAATGTCTAATATAGTAATACTTTCATTTCTTATTTCAAATAAATTTCTTAGAAGTATTCAATAAGTTTAAAATATTACTAGATGTTGTTTAAGATAGTATAAAATATTAATACTTTTTAGATGGTTTTAGTTGGTACGTATATTATATAATGTTATTTAATTAATTATTTGATATTATTTGTAATATTTTATTAATGTATTGCTAAGTTAAGAGTTTGTTTGAGAATAAAATAATAAAATCAATATAAATTTTATGGTTTGTACCGATTCAATTTTACATATAAGATCTAACAATTCAATTCAAACTGTAAAAGAAAAATACGATTTGTTTTCTGGTATCTATGGACTGAGAAAAATAATAGAAAATTTAGACAAATATCAACACCCTCCCAACTTTTGACTTAGTAAAAGCAAAGGTATGAGGTTGATTAAGGGTGGGTTACAATGAAAATTTTCATGATTAATTTTTGAGTAGAAAAATGAACCACTTATGTGCTTACAAACAAGTAATTGGTTTGGTTAAAGTACCCTTGTGTCCTTTAACAATATTTGTTTTTCCTGTCTCAAAAAATATAGTTTATGGCTTTTGATTTGATATAAAATGGATTGGATTCATCATCATTCTAGTAATCCACTTTTTCATTATTCATGAACTTTAAATGAGTTCCACCGGTAAATATTCACCCATTTTTATGTTAAATTTAAGAAGTATTCTTATCTAATCCAACAACTCTGTAAAGTTTTCTATTTGAGTTCTATAAGTGATTTTTTTAGGTGAAAGCAAATTTATTTTTGTATTTGTTTCGCCCACCAGATGTCAAATCGAAACGTGTTCTTTCGACGTAAACTAGCATACGACACACATCCCTACTGCATGTGAAGCAATTCTACAAGGAATAGTGATAGCTGGTAAAGGAAATTTTTTTTAAAAAAGGTCAACATAAGGTGACACGAGAGAACTATTCACACAACTAATTATGAACAAGGTCATGACATACCTGATCAACAATCTTGATTCTTAACGGTTAAAAATTTCTTTTAGCAAAATCCATATCAGTGGATGATCTTTCTCAATTTACATAGTAACATAGGCACCCTCGAACTAACATGATTCCCTTAATTGAAAGATGTCAAATGCATGCATGTTCTTGAGACTTAAATTTCCAAAACCAAGTTCTCAAAAAGAGTGAACTTTCTATCAAGTGTATACAATTCATAAGATACTAAGATGTACATTGATTCTTCATATACAACAACCTAAGCATTGCAGATACAACACAGATACCATACAACAAGAATACTAGGATAAAACAAATAAATTTAAAACCAAAAGCACAAATACTAAATCAAAAGAATAAATTTATATTCTAAAAGTTAACACTAGTCATTGTGGACACACTAACATGCTATCATTTATCTAACCATGGTGGTATTTTCGCCATTTGTATTGACATAAAATTGTAAAAAATAAAAGAAAATTACAAAATGAAGTCCAAAAGTATTTGAAATATCTATCTGTGAAGTCTAAAGTATTGGGGGCTCCTTGATGACCCCAAATGTACAACAAAAGAAACCAAATTATTTGAATGTGCTCCATCCCTGAGGAAGTCTCCATTTTTTATGCCAATAGACAGAAACTCTTGACCACAATGGGAATCCAAAACTGTAATCCAGTGCTTGATCAACAGGTCCCGCCACTATCAAAGGCAACCAAACATATCTTGAGTCTCTTAAGTCAGCAGGATTCCATCTATCAGCCATGAAGATAAATGAACCAGGGAACCCAGGTAAGGGAAGCACAAAAGTGCTCTGAGAGAGAAACGTAGCAATACGAAACATTTTGTTTCCTCCAACACATGGATTTCCCATTGTTTCCCAAGGCCCCAAGATTGACTCGGCTGCATGAGCCAGTGCTTCATTCGGGGCCCATCCCGAGCAGCCTGATGTGATCATGTAATATGTTCCCTGGTGCTTGAACACGGCTGGTGCTTCTCTTCGCTGTCCCACGAATGCCCTTCCCATTACTGAGGTCACATTTAGATAATCTTCGGTCAGGGGTCCAATGTGCAGTACCATATTTTCTTCAGAGGAGTAGATAAGGTATGCCACACCATCCTCATCTTTGAAAACTGTCATATCCCTGCTTTCATATCCATGTGGCCTTTGGCTACCAAGATATTGAAATGGTCCATCAGGTGTATCACTGATTGCTATACCAACAGCAGCTTTTGTATAATTGGTATCGTCAATGTGCATCCACATCACATACTTTCTGGTTTTATCATTGTAAATCACTTTTGGTCTCTCAAGCACATTAGACTTGTGCAGATCGTGGGTTTCATTGGCTTCCTCTGCTGCCAATACAATACCCTCATATTTCCAGGTCCACAGATCCTTAGAAGAATAGCAACCAACTCCAATAATGTCTACCTGATTGAGAGAGAGAGAGAGAGAGAGAGAAAGAGTGATGACTAGTTTCCTCACAAGGGTATGCAGCTGAGTAATGCATGCTTGGTTGTAAAAAAAATATTCCCTTGGAAGCTACTAGAAGATGAGATTATAACAGTAAGACATAGGCTTATAACATAGTAATAACATCTTCGCTACAACAAAACCGTCTTGAAAACTGTTATCAAGAAATCTTCTAGTAATGTCTGATGAGACCGACACAGTTGGTGCGTAGCTTGGACATAAAGTATCAGGGCCTGGGTTCAAATCCCAATTCTCCCACTCCCTGACACTTATCCCCCCTCCCCTTTAACACTATTTTGAAGGATCAAAAAAGAAACCTATCAGTAATCAAGAGAGTATGTTAATGTTGGAGAAACAAGTGCACTCGTGTCCAGAAAGTATAGGGATAAAATAAAAGGACAAGGCATACTAGCAGTTGGCATGGGGCCAAAACACTGCAAAAATCTCACTAGTGTTACCATGTAAAATAAAAAAAGAAAAGATTGCCAGAGTTGTCTGGATGCAGAGACAAAAGTTTTCCTAGGCTACTTTATATATAAACTTGCTATCAACAAGTGGAAGGAACACTGAGCCAAGATGTTTTCCTTTTCCTATTTTTCTTCATACAACATGTAAATTTTTCTTGGACTCATGTAAGAATACAAAGGTGTTGGAGAATTTAGGAGAAAGTTTTTTGACAGATGCATTTTGGAAGAACTTAAATGTGCTGGATGTAAACACTTCTCATTCGGTAATAAGGAAAGAATTTATATTCAGTGAATTTTTTAGCCTTTGATGGGACATAAAAGCTTTTTATAGGAACAGCAATTGATAAACATAAACTAGTAAAATTTATCACTAAAATACAATAATCACACATAATACTGCAATATATTTGCTGTCCCAGAGACACAAGTTTCCTACAGAGTATTCTCAGCCCCCAATCTGCAAATAACACTTTGTGCCTGATTACACACATATATGTATATCTATCAAATATACCCTAGTACATAACTTCCATCAGTTATTTTCTATGAATAGCTGCCTCAGGGCAGTTTCTTATCTGAGTACAGAAACAGAACTGATACAGAATATCACATTCTAATAATACATTACTACTTCTACACTCTACCATGTGACATTTACTATTACACTTATATCTATTGTCTAATAATACACAACTGCCCATGACAGTTATTGTCTGTTCCCATCAGCTCTGAAGTAAAATAAAAGGAATTGAGCGTTAGATGGGCGAAGAAGAGCTTTGCAGAAAAGCAATGCAGTTTCAGTCATGGCAGAAGGTCACATCTTGGAAAAGGACCAACTCATCATGTGCCAGACCAAGTTTGTGTAGCAGACTTGAAGTTAAACTGGTTTTCAATCATGTGTTATTTCCTGTTTAAAATTTTAGATTATTGTATCTTGATCCTCTTGTTAAGCTTGCTCATGTGAAGATAAAGAAAGCACAAGATAAAAATCCATGATAATCTGCTGTGCTGTCATTCAGCTTTGATCACATCACCTGGATTGCTTTTTTATAATCTCATGAACAATGCTAACATTTGGATGCTTAGTTTCACACCATATCAAATGTTTACCAAAGTATTCAAGTCATATATTATCATACAATTCCATGAAGTGAAGAATATCAGAGAAACAACACAACGATATTGCTCATAGGACAAGTGGCAAGATCAACAGTTATTTGTATGGCCTCAAGACCAGGTTTGCCCAAGTCGGTTGGCGCATGTCAATCATTAGATCACAGAGAAAAAATTCAGATGATCGTGTTCATGTTATATTCTCTTGGTGGATTATGCTATTGATATTGCAATAATGGGTAGTCATTATGCAGGTGTATGTGCATGTAGATATTTCTTCGCATACAGACTCGGACAATGGATTTAGGCCCCTTCAAGTATTTCTTAGGTATTGAGGTAGTCTGACAACAGGTGTATCCTTCTTTCTAAAAAGGTTTATTAATATCACTGATTTGATTGGGACGATTGGTTATTGGAAGCTAACCATGTTAGATCCCACAACAAACCCAGTTGTGAGATTTTCAGAAGATGATGGGAAACATAATCAACTTGCATTCACACAAGCGTTGACAGAGCTTTCTCTCTGAGTGTGGTAACTGGTAAGTCAACTAACATCCTCCAAGAACAGTCCATTGAGAAGTTGTTTTGCACATTTGGATCCAATGGGAGGGTATCAAGGAGAGCAAACCCATAAGTATTAGACTCCACAATACAACCCAAAGCCTTAAGGCATTGGGTGTACGGGTCCTTGCACTTATAAACCGTCCACCTTATTCATATCTACAATATGGGGCTGAGTCACACTTGGATTTTTCAAAAGATATAAAGGCCAAAATCTCTTGGTATGATTTTTTTTTTTTTTGTTAAAAGCTACCAACATGCTATGATGATAGTATTTGAATGCATTTGATTTAAATTGAAAGACTATATCTGCTAATATAATTTGTAGATATTATGTCAACATTAACATCACAAAAAACATACGAGACATACAAAATTCAGAACCCAACTACAGGAGTTATTTAGCACAAATAAATTGGGAGCATAGGACCCCTTTTTAAACAACAACAGCAATAAAAATTAAACAGGTAGCTAGGAGTACAGAATGATCGATACAAATATGAAAGCCAAATGTGCATCTCTAATCTAGTAAGTTTTTTCTCACTTGATAATCATTTGTTTTAAAGCAAAGGATGCAACTACAAGAAATCTGTACTAACACAAAAAGATGCTAGTCATTGACAAACACTAATTTTATAAAATGAAACAGGAAAAACTATATAAACTCCTAAAGCCATCAGGAAAATTATTTTAAGGTTATAATTTTTCAATTGAAATGACTTACCCGAGCAGCTCCTTTCTTATGAGCATGGTATGTGGACCCATCTTTATATTCACCATACCAATAGTATGTGCTTGATTTTTCATCATATAGTATGCCCCCTCCATGAGCTTGAATTGGATGTCCATTAGTATCTAACCAAATTCTCCCAGGGTAGTAGTAATAACTATCATTCCCTGCATGCTTCATTGGATCTATAGCACTCTTGTTACCAGGAAAGAAAACATGTCTCATTCGTGAATCTTCATCCAAGAATTCATCAACCAGCGGGGTTATCCGTCTACGTCTGCGTTTTGCAGCTCGAGGGGACCTCTTCCCCTTTGGTGGGGGAAGCTGGATGTTCTCCTCTTCCACTTGCTGAAGTTCACGAAGTTGAGGAAGATGATAAAGATCACGACGACGATGACTCAGATGCGGCTGGAACTCTCTGCCTTCCCCAGTTTTGAGGTGAATACTGGAATACAGATGAAGCAAAAGTAGGCATCCTAACAAACTCCATATCACAGCAGATATAGAACAACATCTGCTCCCTGCATTGCAACCTAAAGTAGTTGGTTTCTTGTATATGTTCCTTATCCTCATTTTCTCTTCCTTTTTTATCTCCAAAAAAATGCTGCAAATGTCAACTAATAAAATGAAGCCTACTGAGACCCGATAACCACACAAACATCTAACTTACATGCCAGAGAAGAGAACATGTATGTATCTAATTATGTGAAAATCAGTTTAAGCAAAAGGACTAATGAAACCCTGTAAAGGGTGACAGCAATATATTGCAAAATCGAGTTTTTTCTTTTTGCTCATTTCCCGTGTAATGAACACAAATCTATCTTTTACCAGTGAAATGGTGACACTAACATGTATCTTCATTGCAATATTCTGGGCTGTTTGACTTCAGAAAATATATCCTGCATTTAATTTGAAGTATAAAATTGTGACATTGTTTTCTATTTTTTAAATTTTATTCGATAAATAACAAAAACAGAAAACATAAAACGTGTTTCCATAAAAACTATAAAAGTATCTCAACATCACTATCTATCTTGCTATTAAATTAACTTGTTTCAGAATTCAGACCCATATACTAATCACCATAAATTCATCATTTTAAATTCTAGAAAGTGAAAAGGGTTTAACAAACAAGATCATATCAAGACAATGCAGTGATTTCCTAGAGGGAGTCAGAGTTCAACCCCGAGTGTCGCTCAGAAGTGTTCTTCTGCAGACTCATTTTTTTAAGAAAAATAATAGAACGATTAGAACATGGAACACCGACTCACCTGGTACAAGCCGAACAATGAAATTAAGAAAACTACCGGACATGAAGTTGTGTTTGAGGTTACAGATAGAAAGGGTAGGGTGAGTTTAGCATTTAAGGGTCCAAAAAGGAGGAAATGAATAAGACGATGTTGTTGTTGCGTTGTTAACTTCATACGCAGTTTGGATCTGGGTTGATGACGTTGACCTTGCAACGAAACACAAAGGTGGTGGTTTTTGTCTTTTAAGTACCACAGAGAGACAGAGTCAGAGACAAGTATTGAGAAGTTTTAAGTTTTCTTCACGATTAAGAAGAGCTATGTATGTATTAAAGACAACACAACACAACACTTGGTTACTTCACACAGCTTTTCCACCATGATTAATGAGATTAGGACATTTTGCCGCATCTCCGCATTTAAATTCAGGATGATTTGTGTATGTTGTTAAATTAACTAGTCTATAACATGTGACTTGTACGGGGAATTTTTAAATTATGAAGAGGAAAAAAATATGGGAAAAAATTTATAATTGATTAAAAAGATAATTTGATTACATTATGTTTATTATTTATTCTTCTATATTTTGGAAACTCTTCTTTATTTAAGATTATCCAATTCAAAAACCTAAATTTATGATAAATTGATAGAAACAATTTGATTACCAAACATAAAATGTAATCATAGGACTCATATGACACCTTATAATAACAGTTAATCACATTCAAAAATTGTGTTGTAAACCAATTGGCTTAATTTCTTCATTCTTATATGATATCCAAGTAGAATCAACACTTACATATTCTTTCTCTACACTTGGATTCAAAGACAACATAAATTCATTTACTTGTTGTACAACTTATAAAGTAAGTTGTAATATTGCTCTTTCCTCAAAAAACCTATAATCATCTATTTTATTTAGCAAATTGTGCAAAATGAACCAAATACAATAAAAAAATTTCATTTTCCAAAATGAGAAGTTCGGGTGGAATATCAATTTTATAAACATCATATTTTGAAAATTCAATCTTTCCATCTCCTATTTGGAGAATCCATTATGCAAATGCTTAAATACATTTAAATCTCGCCCTGTAGAAGTTGTCAACAATCTCATGTTTCTAGTTATTTTAGAACTCTACATTTATCCCATAAACATCATCTTTGCTTCCGTTTGGAATAACAGGAAGGATTTGATGAAAATCTCCTCATAAAACAACAACTTTACCACCAAATGGTTTCATCTCGTTATCTATATCAACTTTTCGCATAAGATCTTTCATGGTACAATCAAGAGCTTCAAAGCAAAACTTGTTAAACATTGGAGCCTCATCCTAAATTATCAAGCTTGTTTTGATTAATAGATAAGCTTTAAAACTATCTTGCTTGATATTGCATGTAGATGTTTCATCTATGGCCAATGGAATTGAAAAGGAAGAAATAAAAAAAGCAATGCCGTTATAAGTAAAGAATATGTTTTTCTTCCAAATAAAGGTCTTACCACTTCCTCCAAGTCCATATAAGAAATACAAACCACCAGTGTTGTTGAGAACAACCTCAGTAATTTGATCATAAACATCTATTTATTCATTTGTCAATGATTAAAGTAATTCAATATGTTATTGAAGTAATTCCTCTAACTAAGTTGATCAACAATGAACCCGTTCTCAAGTAAATTAGCTTCAGAATAATGAGGAAATGACATGGAGTCAAACTCTCTTAGTGATCAGTTATTACTTTGTAGAATTTCTCTTATTCAATCAAACAAAGGTTTTACCAAACATTCTTGGAAAGGTAAAAATAAAGAATATGCTTGTATCTGGTAAAGAAGTTATATCTACGATTACAAAATAGAAAGAACAATTCTTACTTTAAGCTTCTTCAATTCAACCTCCATAGAAGCTTTCTTATTGTTTTCCCATGCTGAGATGGTTGAAAGCTTTTTATGAGCTATGCTCAACAAACAATTTCATTTGAATTAGTATTCTTAACATTATTAGGCTTAAATATCCTAAGTTTATGATAAATACATGATGTGATAACATCAAGTTAAATTGCCTAAAGAAAAAGATGTCATTGCTTACTAATTGAAACCTATTTTAGATGTATTTGTTTCTAAATTACGAATGACCGTGATGGAGAGATATGTTGTAATGTATGATATATATTTCAAGGAGAGTTCAAGGCAAAAAAAATTAGGAATGCAATTTAAGATAAAGAAAAAATCACTAAACTAATTAGACATCACATAATCTTTTAAATCCTATTTTGCATCAATTTTTCTCAAGTAATTCAATAATCATCATCTAAAAAGCAATGAGGAAGGAACTTATTAAGGAATGCTGCTAAATAAGTTACACCTAATATTCCTTTTAAAACCTTAAGTATCCAAATTGTAGAACAAAGATTGTTTAATATATAGCTATCCGTCCTTTACAGGGGGTGTAAAGTTATGATCCTGAAACAGCTCAATCTGATACAAAGCGATGTGCGCAAATGTTCAGATATGGAGTGTTTTCGTATGTTGAGGCGGAGTCTGGACCACACTGGGGCGGAGTATAGCTCACTCTACGGCGATGTAGTAGTCTGCCTGGAATTACCTCCTATGCCTTGACACGGAGTGCAGTATACGCTGGGGCGGTGTCCCAATCCGCCTGGAGGAGTCTTCTCAGCCTTGACCCAATTTGGGGTGGTACCTGCAATTATTCTCTGACGCTCAAGTCAATATTTCAGAATACTTTAAGACTTAGAAAGACGATCAGAGAGAATTATGCAAGTAAGAGAGAGTAAGGTTCAGAATTGGGGGAGAGCCCCTGTATACCTTTTTGCTAAGGTTTATATACCTGTCAATGGTGCTCCATTATTGGTAGGGCCCGTTCCTTATTTTCTAGCATAAAGCAAGAAAGACAGTGGGTCCCTGTGTTGTTCACGAGCACAGTTAGTGTAGTAGGTATTTCTACTTACTTGGGAAGCGTGAATGCTTTATTATTCTATTGTTATTCCCCTTTATGCGTGACAGCGTGATTCCCACTATTAACCTCTCAAGACAGAGTCAATCTCGTGCCGGGGTTGTGAGTATGGGTTCGCTACGCAGTATAGGAAGTTCAATATTCCGCCTGTGTTGAGCCTATGGCTTGGCGGAGTAATATGCATTCTGGCGGCGTTACATGCCTAGGCGGAGTAACATGCCTTGGCGGAGTAACATGCCTTGGCGGAGTAACATGCCTAGGCGGAGTGACATGCCCTGGCGGAGTAACATGCCTAGGCGGAGTTACTTGCTTTGGTCGTAGATACTACGTATTTAAAGCGTATTTACCTCGTTCGAAATGCTGACCTGGCAAAGCATTAAAGCCATGCTCTTGGGGGCCGGTGTTAGGACCGGATCATATGCCCCCTAGCTTGTTATAGTGACTGGCGGAGTCACTATAATGAGCTATAACACTTAAGTTTAGCTTTTATAAGCATGGGTTTAGGCGGCGTTTGCTAGTTCAGGATTTACGGACAAGTGTTTTCATGCATTTATTGCTTGTCATTACTTGTCACGCCTGTCATTAAAGCGCCTCGAAACCACGTTTTGTCGTTTCAATCTCTCATTGCCATGTAAGCCCTGGATTCCGTAAGGAGGCGGAATAGCCTCTTAGGAATTTCAATGAAACAGATTTCGTAAGGAGGCGGAATAGCCTCTTAGGAATTTTAATGAGATAGATTCCGTAAGGAGGCGGAATAGCCTCTTAGGAACTTCCAAGGAGGTTGATTCCGTAAGAAGGCGGAGTAGCCTCTTAGGAATTTCCATGAGATTGGATTCCGTAAGAAGGCGGAGTAGCCTCTTAGGAATTTCCAGGAGTTGAATTCCGTAAGAAGGCGGAATAGCCTCTTAGGAATTTCCAAGGAGTTGATTCCGTAAGAAGGCGGAGTAGCCTCTTAGGAATTTCCAAGGAGTTGGATTCCGTAAGAAGGCGGAGTAGCCTCTTAGGAATTTTGATGAAACAGATTCCGTAAGGAGGCGGAGTAGCCTCTTAGGAATTTCCCTGAAATTGGATTCCGTAAGAAGGCGGAGTAGCCTATTAGGAATTTCCAGGAGTTGAATTCCGTAAGAAGGCGGAATAGCCTCTTAGGAATTTCCAAGGAGTTGATTCCGTAAGAAGGCGGAGTAGCCTCTTAGGAATTTCAAAGTAGAATCCGTAAGGAGGCGGAGTAGCCTCTTAGGAATTTCCAAGTAGATTCCGTAAGGAGGCGGAGTAGCCTCTTAGGAATTTCCAAGGAACTGGATTCCGTAAGAAGGCGGAGTAGCCTCTTAGGAATTTCCAAGGAGTTGGATTCCGTAAGAAGGCGAAGTAGCTTCTTAGGAATTTCCAAGGAGTTGATTCCGTAAGAAGGCGGAGTAGCCTCTTAGGAATTTCCAAGGAGTTGGATTCCGTAAGAAGGTGGAGTAGCCTCTTAGGAATTTCCAAGGAGTTGGATTCCGTAAGAAGGCGGAATAGCCTCTTAGGAATTTCCATGGAGTTGAATTCCGTAAGTAGGCGGAGTAGCCTCTTAGGAATTTCCAAGGAGTTGGATTCCGTAAGAAGGCAGAATAGCCTCTTAGGAATTTCCATGGAGTTGAATTCCGTAAGTAGGCGGAGTAGCCTCTTAGGAATTTCCAAGGAGGTTGATTCCGTAAGAAGGCGGAGTAGCCTCTTAGGAATTTCCATGAGATTGGATTCCGTAAGAAGGCAGAGCAGCCTCTTAGGAATTTCCAGGAGTTGAATTCCGTAAGGAGGTGGAATAGCCTCTTAGGAATTTCCAAGGAGTTGATTTCGTAAGAAGGCGGAGTAGCCTCTTAGGAATTTCCAAGGAGTTGGATTCCGTAAGAAGGCGGAATAGCCTCTTAGGAATTTTGATGAAACATATTCCGTAAGGAGGCGGAGTAGCCTCTTAGGAATTTCCATGAAATTGGATTCCGTAAGAAGGCAGAGTAGCCTCTTAGGAATTTCCAGGAGTTGAATTTCGTAAGAAGGCGGAATAGCCTCTTAGGAATTTCCAAGGAGTTGATTCCGTAAGAAGGCAGAGTAGCCTCTTAGGAATTTCAAAGTAGATTCCGTAAGGAGGTGGAGTAGCCTCTTAGGAATTTCCAAGTAGATTCCGTAAGGAGGCGGAGTAGCCTCTTAGGAATTTCCAAGGAACTGGATTCCATAAGAAGGCGGAGTAGCCTCTTAGGAATTTCCAAGGAGTTGGATTCCGTAAGAAGGCGAAGTAGCTTCTTAGGAATTTCCAAGGAGTTAATTCCGTAAGAAGGCGGAGTAGCCTCTTAGGAATTTCCAAGGAGTTGGATTCCGTAAGAAGGCGGAGTAGCCTCTTAGGAATTTCCAAGGAGTTGGATTCCGTAAGAAGGCGGAATAGCCTCTTAGGAATTTCCATGGAGTTGAATTCTGTAAGTAAGCGGAGTAGCCTCTTAGGAATTTTCAAGGTGTTGGATTCCATAAGAAGGCGGAATAGCCTCTTAGGAATTTCCATGGAGTTGAATTCCGTAAGTAGGCAGAGTAGCCTCTTAGGAATTTCCAAGGAGGTTGATTCCGTAAGAAGGCGGAGTAGCCTCTTAGGAATTTCCATGAGATTGGATTCCGTAAGAAGGCGGAGCAGCCTCTTAGGAATTTCCAGGAGTTGAATTCCGTAAGGAGGCGGAATAGCCTCTTAGGAATTTCCAAGGAGTTGATTCCGTAAGAAGGCGGAGTAGCCTCTTAGGAATTTCCAAGGAGTTGGATTCCGTAAGAAGGCGGAGTAGCCTCTTAGGAATTCCCATGGAGTTGAATTCCGTAAGTAGGCGGAGTAGCCTCTTAGGAATTTCCAAGGAGGTTGATTCCGTAAGAAGGCGGAGTAGCCTCTTAGGAATTTCCATAAGATTGGATTCCGTAAGAAGGCGGAGCAGCCTCTTAGGAATTTCCAGGAGTTGAATTCCGTAAGGAGGCGGAATAGCCTCTTAGGAATTTCCAAGGAGTTGATTCCGTAAGAAGGCGGAGTGGCCTCTTAGGAATTCCAATGAAACTGGATTCCGTAAGAAGGCGGAGTAGCCTCTTAGGAATCTCCAAGGAGTTGGATTCCGTAAGAAGGCGGAGTAGCCTCTTAGGAATTTCCAAGGAGTTGAATTCCGTAAGGAGGCGGAGTGGCCTCTTAGGAATCTCAATGAAGTACAATTTTACAAGTGTTAAACTTACTTGAACTTGTTGATTATGTACTCCGTAAAACATTGGAAGTTAGGCGGAGTCAAGCTTTGGATGGAGTGTTCATCCTTTTGAACTTGGACCGGAGTGTAACTCCTGATCAAATGTGAATTGTTGAATCCAGGATGGCTATGGTGCAGCATATAGCTTATGACACCGATTCTTCCTGTGAGAATTTTGTTGGTTCTTACCCTTGAGATAGTATGGTGCAGCATATAGCTGTGACACCAATTGTTCATGCAAGAAATTGGTTGAACCTTTGAGGCGGTATGGTGCAGCATATAGCTGTGACACCAATTGTTCCTGCAAGAAATTGGTTGTACCTTTGAGGTGGTATGGTGCAGCAAATAGCTGTGACACCAGTTGTTCCTGCAAGAAATTGGTTGTACCTTTGAGGCGGTATGGTGCAGCATATAGCCGTGACACCAATTGTTCCTGCAAGAAATTGGTTGTACCTTTGAGGCGGTATGGTGCAGCAAATAGCTGTGACACCAGTTGTTCCTGTAAGAAATTGGTTGTACCTTTGAGGCGGTATGGTGCAGCAAATAGCTGTGACACCAGTTCATCCTTTGAGGCGGTATGGTGCAGCATATAGCTGTGACACCAATTCATCCTGCAAGAAACTGGTTGCGTTTTGGAGTTAGCGTAGTGCAGCATATAGCTGTGACACCAGCTCTTTCCACAAGAAGCCTGCAGGACCTTGGGGACGAATTAGTGCAGCATATAGCTGTGACACCAGTTCTTTCCAGAGGCGGCCTGCAGGACCTTAGGGTCGGTATGGTGCAACATATAGCTGTGACACCAATCCTTTCCCCCCAAGGAGTTTTCTGTACCTTAGGGTCGGTATGGTGCAGCATATAGCTGAGACACCAATCCTTTCCCCCCAAGGAGTTTTCTGTACCTTAGGGTCGGTATGGTGCAGCATATAGCTGAGACACCAATCCTTTCCCCCCAAGGAGTTTTCTGTACCTTAGGGTCGGTATGGTGCAGCATATAGCTGAGACACCAATCCTTTCCCCCCAAGGAGTTTTCTGTACCTTAGGGTCGGTATGGTGCAGCATATAGCTGAGACAACAATCCTTTCCCCCCAAGGAGTTTTCTGTACCTTAGGGTCGGTATGGTGCAGCATATAGCTGAGACACCAATCCTTTCCCCCCAAGGAGTTTTTGTTGACTCCGTTTGTGAAGCGGCGTTGCATGTTGGTTGATCTTTATGGAATAAAGAGTTATGCATTTATGCTTCAGTTTGGAGCCGTTGTCTTATCTGCATGGGAACAAGTTCAGGAGTTTTATCGTCGAATCACTTCATAGGTGATTGAGATCATCCGTCTTGGGGATGTGTACGACACCAGGAATTACATCGTCAGGTCACATATTAGGTGATTGAGATCATCCGTCCTTGGGGTGTGTATGGCGCCAGGAGTTACATCGTCAGATCATAGAATGGGTGATTGAGATCATCTGTCCTGGGCAGGTACACAACGTCAGGAGTTACATCGTCATATCACATAATGGGTGACTGAGGTTATCCGTTCTGGAAAAGTACACAACGCCAAGAGTTACATCGTCAGATCACAGATTAAGTGATTGAGATAATCCGCCCTGGAGACATTTTTCAATCGTAGGAGTACGGATTAATTGTTAGGATCATCCGTCCTGAAAGTATCTTGTCACAACAGTGTTGTGCATCGAATAAAATCATGAAGACAATGGGTGAATCAGTTAGAGTATTTCATTAATTATGAATTACAAAAGAGAGAAAGAGAGATGAGTCGAGGTTATGACTCATTAGACCTTCTTGGTAAAAACCTGATCTGGATCTGCTCTTATCACTCTATTGTAACGTTGGGGATTTCTCTCTTGCCACTGTTGCTTCCAAGCGCATTTCAATGCTCACATACTTGGATACTTTCCTCTTGAATTCTTTGAAATTCACTGGAGGATTCTTTGCCAATGACATGGCAAAAGCAGAGCTTGGTTGTAAAGCTTCTATTGCTATGTACAATTGAAGTGCTTCTGCCAAGTTTGGAACAGCAGCTGCTTCCTTGTGAAACCTCTTCGGGAAGTCCTTGAGAGTTTCATGCTCCCCCTGCCTAATCTGAGCCAAGGTATGAGATGTTTTGGGAGTATCACTGGAGATGACAAAGTGGTCCACAGACGCTGTTGCCATTCCTTCCCATGAGTTAATGGAACCTGATGGTAGCTTCCTGAATCAGCTAAGGGCATCATCAACAAGAGTCCGAGGGAACATCCTGTACATGATATCTTCATCTGCCCCCAGGTAGATGGCCTCCCTTCAACTGTGGGATATTTGAATACTGGGGGGTAGAGGATTTTTCTCCCTCGGTTGTGTGATGTGACCTCTTGATCAGAGACATGGCTCTCTCCTCCACGCTCTTTCTTTCGCGTCTCAATTCCATCAGTTCCTCCCTCAGCTTTCTTATCATCTCATCCTTTAGATTTGGTGCTGAAACCTGCACCATTCTTCTTGAACTTTCCACAGGCGACTCAAAAGCTAAGTGCCTGTTCACTGGTTGTTCCTGGGCAGTGATGTCTTCCACGTGCCCATCTGGTTGGTTTCTCCCATTGCCTTTCACAATAAGAGACCAAACTTCTTAAACGAGAGGTGGGAATAACTTTAACGTGTCCCACTGGGCGTGCCAATGATCCGTCCTTTACAGGGGGTGTAAAGTTATGATCCTGAAACAGCTCAATCTGATACAAAGCGATGTGTGCAAATGTTCAGATATGGAGTGTTTTCGTATGTTGAGGCGGAGTCTGGACCACACTGGGGCGGAGTATAGCTCACTCTACGGCGATGTAGTAGTCCGCCTGGAATTGCCTCCTATGCCTTGACACGGAGTGCAGTATACGCTGGGGCGGTGTCCCAATCCGCCTGGAGGAGTCTTCTCAGCCTTGACCCAATTTGGGGTGGTACCTGCAATTATTCTCCGACGCTCAAGTCAGTATTTCAGAATACTTTAAGACTTAGAAAGACGATTAGAGAGAATTATGCAAGTAAGAGAGAGTAAGGTTCAGAATTGGGGGAGAGCCCCTGTATACCTTTTTGCTGAGGTTTATATACCTGTCAATGGTGCTCCATTATTGGTAGGGCCCGTTCCTTGTTTTCTAGCATAAAGCAAGAAAGACAGTGGGTCCCTGTGTTGTTCACGAGCACCGTTAGTGTAGTAGGTATTTCCACTTACTTGGGAAGCGTGAATGCTTTATTATTCTATTGTTATTCCCCTTTATGCGTGACAGCGTGATTCCCACTATTAACCTCTCAAGACAGAGTCAATCTCGTGCCGGGGTTATGAGTATGGGTTCGCTACGCAGTATAGGAAGTTCAATATTCCGCCTGTGTTGAGCCTATGGCTTGGCGGAGTAATATGCATTCTGGCGGCGTTACATGCCTAGGCGGAGTAACATGCCTTGGCGGAGTTATGCGCCTTGGCGGAGTTATGAGCCTTGGCGGAGTATCATGCCTTAGCGGAGTGACATGCCTTGGCGGAGTAACATGCCTTGGCGGAGTAACATGCCTAGGCGGAGTGACATGCCCTGGCGGAGTAACATGCCTAGGCGGAGTTACTTGCCTTGGTCGTATATACTCCGTATTTGAAGCGTATTTACCTCGTTCGAAATGCTGACCTGGCAAAGGATTAAAGCCATGCTCTTGGGGGCCGGTGTTAGGACCGGATCAATAGCATACAATTAGGAAGAGATAAGAGTTTGGGACCCAATTTTCCATCGATGTTTCTCAGGAAATTTACTAATTATCATCAAAAAATAATGAGGAAGAAACTTATTAACGAATGCTTCCAAATAAGCGATGCCTAATATTCTTTTTAAAACTTTAAGTATCCAAATTGACAAATAGATATTGTTTAATGAATACAATCATAATCATAATATTGACATAAGTATAATGATTCTAATAAATTATCACTTTTAGTAACCTTTAACCGCCATATTTTATCATATAAAAACAATTAATATACAAAGACATAATGTTCATTGAGGACAGCCATATACTCGACCAGAAGAAGGTCGGAAGGAAAGAATAAGGGAAAGGACACTAAGTAAGGTCAGTAAAATTGATAACCTTGTAACCTTATATAAAAAATAAGAGGGGAGATGTCAAATATCACTAAACTTAAATATTTAATAAAATTTTAAATTCAAAATGCTAACTATGATGAAGAACAAACATACTTGATTCCTGACCCTTTGGTTCAGAAATAATAATAATTAAGAGGGTAATCCAACATTAAAGGACACTGGATTAATTGATTTTTTTTTCCAATACCACTCTTATTCATTAAAGGGCATATAATATATAATAAGATATAATATATACATAATATAAGATATAAATATATAAATATATGATCTTAATATGTAATATAATATATGCAAACAGTGTGAAAAATGCTAGAGAGGAAAAAAGTAAGGGGAAGCATAGTAAGTAAGGTCCGTAAAACTGATAACCTTATAACCTTATATAAAAATGAGAGAGGGATGTTAAATATCATTAAACTTAAATATTTGGTAAATTTTGAAATTTGAAATGTTAACTATAATAAAAAATAAACATATTTGATTCCTAACCCTTTAGTTCACAAACAGTAATAATTAAGAGGGTAATCCAACATTAAAGGACACTTATTCATTAAAGGGCATATATGTTTCATACACAAAGCCTTTATAGAGACCACCAACAATATGTTTCATACACAAAGTATCAGTGCTAGAATTTGAAAAGATAAAACATGAAAAGTAATAAAATATTTTACTTAATTCTTATGCTACCTATTCATTTTTTAACTTAGATTCATCTTCTGCAAAACAAAACAAAAATTCTAAATATAATAATTTATACTGTAAATATAGACACAACTGATAGTAATATAAATATATTGACGTAAATCTTGAAAATGAATGAAAGAAAAGGAAACTACTGGATCCTTTTTTATAACGTTCTTAATTTTAAATAAAATTTCAATAAATCAAATAATTTTTTCATAAATAATTTAAATATCAAAACAGAATTTAGATTAAATAATATCATTGTCATATTTACATCAGCCGACCGGCCCATAAAATATACAAGTAAATATAACACTCGGTATGCACAGGAGCCGGCCAAGGCTTCTACAAATAACTATGTGTACTAATCCGAGCAGCTGAGTGACTTCATATATCGTTGTTGTGTCCTACATTCACTGTAAAAATAACAGTAGGGGTGGGCATAAACATATCAAATAATAGTTATTGAATCAGATTAAAAGTCCAATTCATAACTATATATAAAACATAACCGAGTCATACAAACTCATTATAAAGCAGCAGGTTATTCTCAATAACATACATATATCAGTGCATACACATGCTTAATCAAATGGATCCATTATTAAGTCTTTTAAATTGTGTTGCAACAGTGGCTCTCTGAGCCATAACTCAGCTCTTAGCTGATCCGGCTGTTTTAAAGGTACCAAACTGTTTGCACCCTCATGTAACACCATCACTCTCAGTGACAACGGTAGTGCTGCAGGCTAAACCCCAAGCCCCGCTCAAGAGGTTGCCTTGAGTCCCACCCAAGGTCTTTTGTCTTCTGCCTTGAGTCACACCCAAGGTCTTTTATAGAAACCACATCATATTTTATATTCATTCATCACATAAGCATCTCATGAAAAATTCATGAAAACCATTCTTCATCAATGGTCACACATATATACAATCATCACATCAATATCAATAATATGAATGGAAGGTATGAAAACATAAAGTATGTAATTCAATCGGGGTCTCAATAACAATTTAAGCATATAACATATATACATCATAACAATATCACCCCATATCCATTCATAAACTATTCATTTGAAATGTAACGCTCCCTCTACCTGGAAATAAGAGTTCCAATAACTTTTCAAGCTCTATTCAATCTTAGCTTCACGATTTCCGATTGGAATTGTAGTACTGAATCAGTCCAAGCTTTCTCTCTTATGAAATTCAAGCTTTCACATAAAAGGGAAGAAAGGAAGATTAATTTCTTCTTCGTTTGATGGTTTCCAGCAAGGGTTGGAAGAAAAAGATTATAGATGATATTTTTACTTTCAAAAGTTTCTAAACTCATTCAATAGTAGAAGTTGGTATATATATCGTTCATGCAAAAGAGAGACGTGAACGATAGGAAATGGTCTGCTACACGTATCTTCGAATGATAAGGAAGGAATAAACATTTAATGAAAAGGGACAACATATCAGAGAGGGTCCCATACTTAGAAAAATATCAGAAAAAGAATCTGCTGGAAGGTTGAAGAACAGAGTGACGTGGAAAGCTTCGATAGTTAAAATAATTATTAATTCTGACTCGGTTTCGTTCTAGCACATTTTTCTAAGAAAGCCTCTGTCCGCTCAGAATTCCTTCATTCGGAGGAAATTCATTCGGAAAGGTTCCATCCATGAAACACCCAACTTTCCTTCTTCGAAAATAACCCACACGGAAATATCTCATTCAGACAGCTCTCTCAGTTATATTTCTACCTGAGTCAAACCTTCACTTGCGTCACTTAGAAGTCTCCCATCTAAAAGATTACTCGGAGTTAGTAGACAATCCTCTCTCGAAAGTCTTTCCACTCGAAAGAATCACTTGGGATCGAAGACCATTTAGAAGACGACCCCGAGTTCAAACTTAAAAACTCTAACCAAACACAATTCAATGAATTTATCACTCGCTTATTTACCTCCCTTGAAATTATTCACCCAGAATATACTCATTCAGAATTGGAGTCTTTCTCCATCCATAATTACTCTTTCTGGAAAGACTCATTCAGTTTCTTCCAATCGGCGCCATCTCTCTCAAAAATATCACACTCAGTGACACATTACTCAAAAAGTCACATGACTCAGAGATACTCCACTCGGTCTTTATTTAAAAATTTCTCAGCCTGAGAAGTACTTATTCAAATTCAATCTTCTCTTTATTCGGAAGTACTTCTCTCGGAACAACCCATTCGGAAACATTCCACTCGGAGACGTTTCACTCGGATTTACCTTATTCAAAAGTGTCTCATTCAGACACTATTTTCTTAACTCAGAAATGATTCTCTTAATGATGTTTCACTCGGAAACATCTTAACTTCACCTAGGAGTAGTTTTCTTAGTCTTATTTCACTCGGAATCATATCCATTTTCACTCGGAATAACTCATTTCAAACAGTATTCACTCGGAATTTCATTCAGAAATTCTCCATTAATCTTTAATAAATTGTTTTTTCTAAGAATCATAAATTTTGGGATGTTACATTTTTCACTTAGCTAACCTTATCAATGAGTAATAAGATAGAGGGATGATGCCATGCCATTAGAGGAAGGTTTGTTCCAATTCTCTTTCTCTTTCAACTTCTTGATCCCTATACTTCTTGTTGCCATCAACCCCCCAATTCATAAATAAGATCACAATAAAGATGTTATATATTGGAAAAGAGAATACCAATACTATTATACACAAATGCAGAACTAAATCATAAATCATAGCCGTTAGATACTGGTTATAACAAGCATTGAAAATGAGAGTCAAATGCAAGAATGAGAGAAAAAAGAACTTTGACAAAAATTACAAATTGTATAACATTAGAAACCAAGGAAAAAAATAATGAACTTCTCATTGTCTCACCAAAAATGGCAAACTCTTAAACACTTGTAATATCCAAACCTCCAACACCTGTAATGTGATTTTGAGGGAATGAAAAACAACTTTGGAAATTTACATTAGTATCTAAACCCAACACATACAAAGCTAAAAAAGGGAGATTGATATTTTAAAATAATAAGATCTAAAACAAACAAAACCAAATATTATCACATTAAAAATGTCTTCCCAATACAACTACTAATTCAAATTTTATAGCATCTATAGTATTTCAATACTTACAACATGTAATGTAAACATTAACAATAACCATGAGAAACAAAATAATATTCTTTAATTCATCAATAATATAAAGAACCAAGTATTGTGTATTAATATTTTAGTATTTAAATGTCAAGTATTTAAGAATTATGATAAACATGAAAAGCAAGTAGAAATGAATGAGTGGGTAAACATCTAAATGAGATCACGAACAATATGTTTCATACTCAAAGTATCTGGTGTAGCTTTTTTCGTTATTGGTATTTAATAATGTAATAGGATTGAGAAGAGTCTTCATATGCACAATATGGAAACATTTTGCAAATCCAAATATGACATTACTTATTTGTCATAATTATTCATCACATAGCCAATCATGGTCTAAAAGTTTGCTCCAAAATTCATCATAAAGGAAACCTTTTTGGTTGTCATTATTAATTATTAACTTCATAACAAATCCTAAGTATCTTTGTGCATTATTGAAAGGAATTAACATAGCAGCTCTCATCCACTATCCCAACAAATTCAATACACAACAATCATTCTCTAATTTCTAAACAAATTGAACCCTTTATAAACCAGTTAGTACAAATGAAACCAAATCATACAATACATATTTACCTAAAACATCATAGAATCCCATCACGAGACAGGAAGTTAGCAACAACACAGAGTGGTATGTAATTATGTGTGCGGAAATCAACACTAAACAGGAACGTAGAAACAATAAATCAACAATTTCAAATTGCCTTCGAAGGAAAAAGTACTCACCACCATTAATAATAGATAGGTCCTAGTATATATTGTGTATAATTATCATAATTATCAATCAACAATGTCCTCACAAAATCTGGCTTCTGCAAAGAGGGTTGAAGAAGCTTTGTGGATGATGATGATGATGGTTGGGTTACATCATTTCTCCTTGAAGTTCAAACCAAAACATGTTAAAATGACCAGTTAAAGCAGATATACATACAACATCCTCTCCTTTTTCAACTTCTTACCTGACTTCCTATGGATCCCTAGTGTGATCCACCTACCAGAAGAAGTCAGACACACCAGAAAGTTTAACCTAGAGGTCATGTAGTAGTAAATTCAAATTTTGGGTTCACAGTAAAGCCCGTTGATGAAGGGAGAAATTGACTTCAGTACTAACAGGAAAGTGAGGACAATTCAAGTCACAAATTCACACATTTCTTTAAGAGAATCTGCATCTTCTTGAGAGTTGGACCACATAGTTATCGAGGATCGTAGAAAGAAGCCTCAGATTCAAGCTTCTTTAAATCACAATAACCAAAAGCAGTTTCACGCAGAGCATCAGCCTTCTACTCTAGCTAATCGAAGTGTTTCAGCTCTATCCTTTCATCAACCTAATATAACAAAACCAGAAAAATAAAATACCAAAATGGTAGAATTTCATACTATATAACAACATGCAATTGTGACTATAGATAACAATATATTGCCGAGGTGTATCCAGGACAAATCTAAAACATGTATGGGTTAAAATATCATCTATGACACACTAATTTGTTATGGAATAGTTTTGTTAATTATTTTAAAATTATGCAATCTAATTCCATATTATCATTATCACACCGTTTCACCATCTTTTTTTCTTCAACTCAATAAAACATATTTTAAGTTTATAAATTAATTTTGAACAGTTTAAATTACATTATATTGTAAAATACCATATTATCATTATCACATCGTTTCACAATCTTTTTCTTCAACTCAATAAAATATATTTTAAATTTATAAATTAATTTTGAATAGTTTTACATTATATTGTAAAATAATTATAACATGTATTACCATAAAAATCTGCATTGGATTAGATAACTTTTTCTTGAATATGTCAGTCTCTTATGACCTTATAATCTTTCCATTGTTTGCAGAATATGAAATCAAGCATCCGGATCAATTAAAGAGACTCGCCACCGTATTGAACAATCAATTTAGCCATAATACAGTTTGAAAAGAAGTTTTGAAATAAAATAATAGTATAGTAACACAACACAAAGAAGAAACAATGTCAAGAACAGAAAGAGTATCAAAGTGCATTAAGTTTAAAATGTAAAGTAGAAACAACTGCAAAAAGAAACAATAACATGCAAATAAAAGTTAAAATAAAAAACATCACCTTTTTCCCATCAGCTTCATCGTAGATAATCTTTATACCCTTCGTTGTCATTTGGAAAACCAAAAAAAGATTTCAGGGTTTAGGGTTTCCAGACTTTACGAATAGTTCTCTCATGCGCTTCATTGACAATTATAACTTCACAAGGGGCATTAAAGTTGAAATTGAAATTGGAATGGAAAAGGAACCTTTTGGGGGCCAAAGGTGTAACATCCCAAAATTTGTAATTTGTAGAAAATTCATTCATTAAGGATTAATGGAGAATTTCTGAATGAAATTTCGAGTGAACACTGTTTGAAATGTAATAGTCCAAGTGAAGATATTGTAATACCAAGTGAAGTAAGACCGAGGAAGCTATTTCCAATTAAAGTTAAGATGTTTCCGAGTGAAACATTATTAAACGAATCATTTTTGAATTAAGAAAACTGTGTCCGAGAGACACCTTGTAGTGAGGAAAATCCGAGTGAATCCACTCCGAGTGAAATGTATCCGAATGGGTTATTCTGAAGAGAAGTAATCCTGAGTGGGGAGAAACTTTGGAATTAAATAAGTACTCATCAGGCTGGGATATTTTAAAAAATGACCGAGTGGAGTATCTCCGAGTTGTGTGACTTTTCAAGTAAAGAGTCACTGAGTGTGAAATCTTCGAGAGAGATGGAACCGATTGAAATAAACCAAATAAGTATATTTTGGATGATAATTTCAAGAGAAATAAATGACTGGGTTATAAATTCACTCAATCCATGTTCGGTCAGAGTTGCTGAGTTTATACTCGGATTGGTCTGTGAAACAGACTTCAACCCCAAGTGATCCTTTCAAGTGGAATAATTTCCGAGAGAGGATTGTCTGCTAACTCCGAGTAATCTTTTAGATGGTAGATTTCCGAGTGACATAAATAAAGGTTTTACTCGGACAGAAATATATATGAGTGAGCTGTTTGAATGAGATCTTTCCGTGTGGGATATTTTCGAGGAAGGAAGGTGAGTGTTTCATGGGATGAAACCCTTCCGAGTGAATTCCTTCCGAATGAAAGAAGTCTGAACGGGCAGAGGCTTTCTCGAAAAGATATGCTCAGAATGCTGAAACCGAGTCAGAATTAATAATTATTTTAGCTTTCCACGTCACTTTGTTCTTCTACCTTCCAGCAAAGTCTTTTTCTGATATTTTTCTGAAAATGGGACCCTCTCTGATGTGTTGTCCCTTTTCATTAAATGCTTATTCCTTACTTGTCATTTGAAGAAAACGTACAACAGATAATCTCCTATCATTCACGTCTCTTTGCATGAATGATATAAATATCAATTTCCACTATTGAAGGAGTTTAGAAACTTTTGAAAGTAAAAACATCTTTTGTAATCATTCTCTTCCAAACATTGTTGAAAGCCATTAACGAAGAAGAAATCAATCTTCATTTCTTCTCTTTACAAAGGAAGCTCTGGATTGGTACAAAGCTAAAATTCAAGTCAAAATTTACAAGCTGTGAATTGGATAAAGCTTTAACTGCTGCAAGAACTCTTATTTCCAGGTAGGGGAGCGTTACATTTCAAATAGATAGTTTATGAATGGATGTGGGGTGATTTTGTTATGATATATATATATATATATATATATATATATATATATATATATCTTGTGAGACCCCGATTGAATTACATGATTTATGTTTTCTTATCTTCCATTCATATTCCATACTGATGTTATGATTATATATAAGAGTGACCGATGATGAGAATGGTTTTCATGAATTTTTCATGAAATGCTTGTGTGATGAATGACTATGAAATATGTTATGATTTCTACAAAAGACCTTAGGTAGGACTCAAGGCAAAAGACAAAAGACCTTGGGTGGGACTCAAGGCAAACCTCTTGAGCGGGGCTCGGGGTTTTAGCCCGTGGCACTGACCGTTGTCACTGAGAGTGATGTTGTCATATTGGGTGCAAACGGTTTGGTACTAGTAAAATGGCCGGATCAGCTGGGAGCTGAATTATGGCTCGGGGAGCCAGTGTTGCAACACAATTAAAAGACTTAATAATGGATTTATTCGATTGAGTACATGTGTGCACTGATCTATATATTATTGAGAATGGCCTGCCATTTATGATGTGCTATATGACTCGGTGATATTTTATGTATATAGTTATGAATTAGACTTTTAATCTAATTCAATAACTATTATTTGATATGTTATGCTCACCCCCTACTTCTTATTTTTACAGTGGATAGAGGACACAGTGACGGCGTGTGAAGTCACTCATCCGACTGGAGCATTATGTATTAGCTTGTACAATACATAATGTACATAGTTATTTTGTAGAAGCCTTGGCAGGCTCCTGAGTATACCGAGTGAAATTATTTATTGTATATTTTAAAAAGGGTCGGTCAGCCATTGTAAACAAGACAATGTTAATTAATTCAAATTTTGTTCTAATATTTAAATCATTTATTTGTATTTTTAAAATAAACCGGTTAGATGGATGAAAAACCGAGCTTGTCATTTATTGAATCTGATCCGGTCTAGATACCGGTCCCCAAAGTTATGACGTCAGAGTGACCTCTTAAAGGAGCATCCGGTATCACAGGAAAACAGTGCCATAACGGACATCCGTTGTGACAGTATCCATCCTCACTTCATTAAATGGTTCTTCCGTCCTCTCTACGATAGATACCTTATCTGTTCTCATTTCCACGACGTGTATAACCGTTTGCCTCAGGATCACTATAAGATAAGAGTTCCTTATAACTTATCAGTGAAGATACCCTGCATAGCGGAATGTGTCTATGTCAATTATCTCAGAGAGTAAGTACAAGTGTCAGCGAAATATGCGGAAAGGTGATTATCCTCCATCCCTATCACAGGATCGTACTCTGATAATTGACCTACCCACCTGACACACTCTGAGTACTAAGTCACCTTGATTGACACACTTTACACGCTATCAGAACCAAGGGGCCCACTTGCATCCAACGATTCATTTCCAACGTTTAACTATAAATAGCATGTTCCAACACACATGTAAGGTTACATTGTTCTATCTTACATCTTTACTATTACATTGCTTAAGTATTCATTGAGTTCATGTACTCTTCTAACTTGAGCGTCGGAGAATCTTCGCAGGTGGCACCACCTTTTGCCCCCCTTCAACGCGAAACACTGGTGTGAAGGATCTCCAGGACAACAAGACCGGTTTCTCCCACTGAGAGGCCAGATTACAATACCGGATACCCACTGTACCGGTGTATAAACCCTAAAACACCTGCACTTTTGTGGCTGGTCTCATACCGGAAGTTCTTACGACGTAATTTTTTATAACTATTTCAAAAGAATGGGTTTTAATGATGCAGATTTGTAGCCGTACATGCAAGAACTCACAGTGTTTAATGGGGCTAAGCAACCCACTAAAGGGTATCTTGATACCCTTATCTCTTTTGAAGGAGAGCCTGGCGTGAGAACGGTAAAATCAAGGATCCTGGTGATCAATGTGGAATCCCCCTACAATGGGATCATAGGCCGCCCTACCCTGAATGCAATGGAAGCAATTGTGTCCACTCCCCACCTCTTAATCAAATTCATTGACAAGGATAACGGTGTGTCCTCCCTCCGCGAAGATTAGGAAATGGCTCGATACTGTTATAATTTGAGCCTCAACATGGTCAAGTTGGAAGCGTTTAATAAGAAGAGGAAGCTGAATGATGGAACAACAGCGGTTGGGTCTGTCAGTCTGATTGACTTGGACCCCAGGGTGGAATTGAAGATTGACCCTCTTAACCCCTCAAAGCCCACACCGGATGGTGGTTCTAGGGATGTCATCTTAGGGGATTCCCCAGAGAAGGTCACGCACATTAATGATAATCTGGAGGCAGGCATGGAGCAACATTTGTTGGCTCTTTTGCAGGAGTTTAAAGACCTTTTTGCATGGACTGCAACAGACATACCTGGGATGGACCCTGATTTCTGTTGCCACAAACTCGTTGTATACCCAGAAACAAGACCGGTGGCCCAGAAGAAGAGGAGACTGGGACCAGAAAAGCAGAAAGCAGCGTGCGAACAAACTGAAGAGTTGTTGAAAGCTGGTTTTATAAAGGAGATTCACTATTCATCTTGGCTTTCCAACATAGTGATGGTGTAGAAAGCTAATGGCAAGTGGAGGATGTGCACGGATTATGTGGACCTTAACCGGTGTTGCCCCAAGGATCCATATCCTCTCCTAAACATTGATCGTATGGTAGACGACTCATCTGGTTATCAGTACCTTAGTTTCATGGATGCTTATTCGGGGTACAATCAGATTCCAATGTGGGAAGGAGATCAAGAAAAGACGGCCTTTGTCAATGACCGTGGTGTTTTCTGCTACACCGTCATGCCGTTTGGATTGAAGAACGTTGGTGCTACCTACCAGCACATGATCAACAAAGTATTTGAAGGCATGCACACCAAGCTGGTAGAGGTGTATATCAATGACATCATCGCAAAGACTCCTGTTAGGGGGGATCACATTGATGATTTGCGCCAAGTGTTCAATCGGCTGCGACAATACAACATGAGGCTGAACCCACTAAAGTACACTTTTGCTGTCCCAGCAGGGAAGTTTTTGGGTTTCATGTTGACCCAACGGGGTATTGAGGCCAACCCTGGAAAATGTCAGGCAATACTGGATATGCAAAGCCCTAAGAGCCTAAGGGAGGTACAATCATTGAATGGGAAAGTGGCCGCTCTAGCTCGATTCATGCCCAAGATGGCACATAGATCCCTTCCCCTGTATAAGGCATTGAAGAAGCATAAGAGTTTTGAATGGGGAGAAGAGCATGAACAAGCTTCCCAGCAGCTTAAGGCCGTGCTTTCAAGTCCACCAATTTTGGTAAAGCCTGACCCTGATGAGACTCTGATTTTGTATTTGGTAATTTCTGATGAAGCCCTAGGCGTGGCTTTGGTTAAAGAAACTCTAGAGGGGCAGAGGCCGGTGTACTTTACCAGCAAGACATTCCAGGGGGCTGAAGGTAGATATCAAAAAATAGAGAAGGCCGCTCTAGCAGTGGTGTGGGCTTTACGACGGTTGAGGCCGTATTTTCATACGCATCCAGTTCTGGTGAGAATGGATCTGCCTCTCTGTTCAGTGCTTAGTAAACCAGATCTTGCTGGAAGGATGATCAAGTGGTCTATCGAGCTTTCTAAGTTCGAAATTTATTATGAGCCTTGAGGAGCTATTAAGGCTCAAGTTCTGGCAGATTTCGTGGTGGAAATGACAGGGTCGGACCCAGCCACACCTTGAGCACATTGGACCATTTATGTTGATGGGTCGTCAAATAGTAAAGGCTGTGGAGCTGGTGTCGTGGTGGAGAGTGATGACGGCGTACACTTGGAGATTTCCCTCCGGTTCAATTTTAAAACCTCCAATAATCAAGCTGAGTATGAAGCATGCTTGGCCAGCCTCCGAGCGGCGATTGACATCAGAGCATCAACAGTTACATTGTGCAGTGATTCACAGCTGGTGATTTCGCAAATCCAGGGGGAATATCAAGTCCGAGAGCCACAACTTCAATTGTACTTGAATTGTGTGAATGAATTGAAGGGGAGATTCGACGTTCTAGAATTCAAGCATGTACCAAGAGAGGAAAATACTAGAGCGGACATCTTATCGAGGCTTGCAAGTACAAAGCAGCCTGGTAGCACAACGACGGTGGTTCAGAGCACACTGACATCACCTAGTATCCCTCTATTCCCTTCTCTAAATGCTATAATGGTCAATTATCCTTACGAGAATTCTTGGGTCATCCCCTACATTCGTTATCTGACGGATGGACAGCTTCCCACTGATGAGAAGGAGAGGAGATGAGTGAAAAGGGAACTACCATACTTCACCATGGTTAATGGTGTTCTTTACAAAAGGGGATTCTCTTTCCCATACCTCCTTTGTTTGAGAGAAGATGAGGTATAAGCAGTGTTGGAGGAAGTACACGAGGGGCAGTGTGGGCACCATGCCGGGGGTAGGAGTTTAATGAGAAAAGTCCTCAGGGCTGGATATTGGTGGCCCACGGTGAAGCAGGACTCAGCTGATTTTGTGAAGAAGTGTGATGCTTGTCAAAGATTTTCCAATCTCCATCACACACCGGCCCAAGAACTCTCTTCATCCGCTATGCCTTGGCGGTTCTACCAATGGGGCCTTGATATCCTGGGTCCGTTCCCTACCGCTCCAGGAGGTATTAAGTATTTGATTGTGGGGGTAGACTATTTCACTAAGTGGATCGAGGCTGAGCCAGTAGTGCATATTACTTCTGCGCAGACAAGGCGCTTTGTATATGAAAACATCATAACTCGATTCGGTGTCCCAGGACGGATTGTGACTGACAATGGCACCCAGTTCACAGATAAGAAGTTCACAAACTTGCTCAAAGGATTGGGGATAGTCCAAATTTTCTCGTCTGTTGAGATCCCTTAGACAAATGATGCTAAATCTCTGAGTCATTAACTTGGTGTGTAATTCTCAGAGGATTTATTCTTTGGCAAGCGCACCAGTCGTAAAAATTGTATTATATTTGATCGTCCCACAGGGATTGTGGTAAGTACCTCAATCTTCGACAGATACAAGCTGAACCAACACAGTGATCAAAAGATTCATTCGGTTTTTGTTGTTTTTATACTTTCTATGTTTTTATATTTTTCAGAGACAGTGTTAAGGATGAAATACGATTGATAGAAGATAGGTTAGGATTTCTTCAGTTTACAACTTCATCAAGAATATGCAAGTGAAATTCAATCGAGCTTCAAACATCAAGAGGACAATCCGCAAGTGGTTATTCCCTAATTCCTTAGGTGAAAAACGCTAATTCCTATGCATCAAACCTTAATCCCTTAAGTGCTCAATTAACATACGAATCTAATGTGAAATTGGAGGTTGAACTCTAACTATTCACCTAATTGCTAGGCCTAAATTAGTTAGAAAGCTGGAAGTTACCTAAGCTTCAACCATGATTCCTCACTGGTGAAGTTCTTCATCAGATCTAGATTTGTCAATCCAGCAAAGCAGATCCACTCCTCAGCTCGTTCTCCTTAGGATCTAGAAGTCAACTTCCTCAATACACCTTCAAGATTCCATCGCAAACCTTTGCAATCTCAACCTTAGGAATTTAGAAATCCATCGACATTGGTTCTATCGAAGAAAGTTGGAAAGACATGGATGAGAGAGTTTAGAGAGCGAAAGGAATTAGAGAGAGGTTGGAAATGGAAAATGAATTGTGTTCTGTATTATGCTCTGTTCTCTATTTTTTTTTGTTACAGAGTATGTACAAGTATATATAGGCATCTAACTAACTAACTAACTTAACTAATCACTAAGAAATCTGAGTTAATCATTAAACTAACTAACTAATTACATAATTACGGAATAACTAATTAATTACAGCTCAACACTTAACAAATTACAGTTCAACATTAACTAATTATAGCTCAGTACTTAAATTACTAAGGTACAAAAGATAGGAGAGAAGGCAGTAGGAACAACACTGGTGCCGAGTGTGTTTTTGGAGGGAACAGTCGGTGTTTAAATAACTTGCCTTCACGCTTGAGCGTGAAGGACTCTCGCTTCAGCGTGAAAGACTCTCGCTTGAGCGAGCTCAAAATATGCACTACAGTATCGCTTTCTTAGCTTAAGCGTGATGGAGAAGCTTGGGCGAGAGTGATATTTTGGAGTCACACTTGAGTGTGAGCTTGCTCGCTTGAGCGTTATGGATTATTCAATCAGCATTCTGAAGCCTCACTCGGGTTCTTTATTCGGTATTCGGTTCCCTGTTGCGGTCGGTCTTGAAGCATTTCCCAGTCGGACTTTTGGAGTTTCACTCGGATTTGTGACATCTCACTCGGCTTTTTTGGAATTTCACTCAGATTTTCCTTCTTAGCTTGAGCGCAACCTGTTCCTGCACCAATAAACACATATTGCCTAGCATTTGTACGCTGGCTGCTTAGTGAAATTATAAATAATCATAAACTCTTAACTATTCAATGTTTTTAATCATTTTCTTACATAAATAAAGCACTTTTGAAATAAACAATTAAAATACGAATTATTAACAAATTATTAAATAATAAAGCCAAACTTAAACAATAATTAATGAATTATGTTAAATAAAAGAAGAAATAATTAAGTCTTTTCAAGACTTATCACATCCCCAAACTTAAGACTTGCTTGTCCTCAAGCAAATACTCAGATTAATTAACTAACAAGTTGTTATTCAAAACAATCAACCTTTCCTTAACTTAATTCATACTATAATTATTAAATACCGACCATGCTTTCTTTTCGCAAATTCTGAAAATATAATAACTCACACCTTCTTTGGGAAACAAGATGGTGATGCTTTCCTCTCTGGAGTCGTGTTTCACTCTTCTCTCAGTGTATAGGTTAAGCAATATGCACTCATCACCTGCATCTTTGTTAGATCAACATAGGCTTGCAACAGTTCTACACATCATGATATATGCCAGCACAATTGGATCAGTAAGGGCTTTTTAAGCTTATAATAGGGCTGGGCTACAGGCTCTATTATTGTTTTTCCGAGTCAGTGTCGGGTTATAGATGTATCCACTGATGCCTTGACTCAATTTTAACTTAATTGCCTCTACTTAGCAAGCTCCATTATTTTCTAAGTGAATGCTAACTTAACAACTTACGGTGCTTTGCACCTTCTTTTTTTTTTTCTTTCAGTCCTTTGGACTTTTTCTTTTCTTTCTTTCCTTCCATCTTTTTCCGATCACAAAAATTTTTTCTTGTGGTGCTTTGCACCTTTTTTTTGCTAATTTGTTTTTCTTCTCGGCTTTTCTATTTCTCCTTTCATTTCTCTAAGTATTCATCTATAACTAAGGTCGGAGTGTGTCCTTAATTGATGTTAGGCACACTCTTCATCCCCAAACTTAGAATTTGCTAGTCCCTAGCAATAAGTAAGACTGAGCAATTCATCAGTGGAACATCCAGGGGTAAATCAGTCAGTTTTTCTTAGATATTTAGGCTATCACACCGGTTACATTTTGCTCATTATTTCCCTTGCTTTTCAACATTTACTTTTGTCAAATCGTCATTTTTTGCTGAATCTGTTTTCTCCCTTTAGTATATCCTGCTGAACTCTTTATTCTTTCCCTTTAATTATTAATAATAACTCCCCCTTTTCATTATTGTATCTATTCATTTTCCTTGTTGTTGTGCATTTTATTATCCTATTTTCCTATTGAACTTCCCTGTTGTCTTTGTTCAAGGTATAAAAACAAAAAGTAAAAAAATAATATAAAAAAAAGCAACCTAAAAAAAAAGAAAAGTGTGTATTCTTGATACCCTTTTAATCTCACAATACTGATCTAAATTAGTGTCGTGCAGAAGTACTTCTGCCTACACTATTTCTAAAACCCACGCACGTGCGGAGAACTCCGCCTTGCGTGCACCCTTTTTTTCATAAATCTCATCCACCCTTAGTCCCTTAAACTTGTCTTAAGAATATCCTTTGTCAAGAACTATGTAACCCTGATTTCTTGGTAACACAAGAATACATAGGAGCAGGACTTTAAATCCTGTCGGGCCCACCTTTCTCATTTTATTCTTATTTTTATTTTCTTTATGTTTCCTTTGTAATTGCCTTTGATTAAATTCCATGAAAATCAATTTAGACGTGACGTCTTGTTGATTTTCCCCTATTTCTGGTAGACCCTCACCACGATTCATAAGGAACGGGGTACTTGAGACGAGATATCCTGTTTATCCCCTTCCCGTTTCTAACCCCGCATTTTGATTAAACTCCATGAAAATCAATTTAGACGTAACGTCTTGTTGATTTTCCCCTATTTTTGGTAGACCATCGCCACAATTCATAAGGAACGGGATACTTGAGACGAGACGTCCCGTTTATCCCCTTCCTGTTTCTAACCCCGTATTTCGATTAAAGGATAACTAATTTAGACGCGACGTCTTGTTATCATCCTTCCCTTTTCCTATTTTATACCAAAGCCAAGGTTAATTTGGATACGACGTCCTGTTGACCTACACTCTATGTTTGTTCAGTTTGTTCCTTTCATTTTTTTTCACACAAAGTACAACAATAAAAGGGGAGAAACATAACATCTTTTGTAAGGCTATTTATGTTGCGCATTTTCAATCTTGGTACTGTTTTCGACAGGTGATGTAGTATGCTAATACCTTCCCTACTCGTAACCGACTCCCGAACTTGAATCTCGTTTTTAAACCAGTGCTTTACTGAACTTAGTTTTTTCCCAATGTTTTTCCTATGGATAAAAACGTTGGTGGCGACTCCCTGTTTTCGTTCGTTTCATCCTTTTTTTTAGGGTCAGCCGCGCCGTCACGATCCAGGTCACGACAGATGGCAACTCCACTGGGGATAGTTAAGAGAGTCAGGCTAATTTGATTGAAAAATGCATGTTTTCGTATATAGCCTTTGTTTGCCTTGATTTTTTCCCTTGTTATTTTTTTGTTAATTGTCTTAAATGTATGTTGTTCTTTGTTAGCTGTTGTAAATGTTTGTTATTATTTCCAATCGTATCTTGTTATTTGTTTTATCGTCAATGTCTGTATGTTTGTTGAACCCTAGGGTAGGGGAGCATGTTTCTTTTCTGTAATCATTGAACCCTAGGGTAGACGACTTTGTATATTTGTTCTGTGTTTGTTTTTTGTGTAGAATAGGGTAAGGTAAAAGGTATTGAATGCCCTTCCACACACCACACTCACAATTACTTGCACACACCTATGAGTGGTGCCCTATACCCGGGCCTCAAATGAAGCTTAAGTTAGGAGGGGTTGGTAACGGAATCATATGGGATGTACTTCCTATCCGGTGTTTATGAGAACCTCAACCAGAGTTCGACCTCTCATGATATACGCACCTAGTGGATTCCCCACTGTTTGCATCCCTTTCATGGGTAGGATCTTGGCTCTGGTGATCTTCTAGATGTCTAGTATAAGCCACCTGGTGTGGAGAGTCACTTTTAGACAAGCCATAGGGCCTAGAAAAGACTTCCAACAAAACCCGACCTAGGCCACAAAAGGGCAGACTTTACTTTACCTTACGTTATTTTTGCTTTCCCTTTTATCCAAAAAAAATGAATTATCTACCACCCGCAAATTTGCTTAGTTTTTGAAATAATGACTCATTTTGGAACACACAGTATTCTTCGGGTGAATAGATAATCCTCTTTTGGTCATATACCTCTGAGTCCTGAGTCATAGATTTTCCTAATCGTAAAAAAATAATAATAATTTTGTTTCCGCTCCAACAGGGGCATCGATGACGATTAGAAAACTTATGACTATTGTGACTTGGACCCTTGGTAATCGTTGTTTCCCCAAGAAAAATTACTTTATGTTAAATCAATGGGGAAGTACCAGTTCCAAAACATGACAATAACTAATTTCTCTTCCTCATCCTCATTTTCGTGGGAGGCTCTTCAGAACTTAACGAATACCCTTCGAGTATCTACAGAAGTTAACATGGGATTGAACTCAAGAAATGAGGGTTGTAGTTGCCCGAAGAAAATGTTTGAGCTTGAGGCTCCCACCTCAGAATGAAGGATTTCTTCTGTCTCCATAACTATCCCGTGTTAATTTCCATGTTTACCACGCCTAGTACTTTTGAACGATAAGTTCTAAAGAATGGTCAAAGGATACTCGTCAAGGCTTGTGATTGCTTCCCACGACATTCTCCTTCCTTCTGTTTCCACCTAACACTTTTTGTTTTTCTTCAAAGACACCGAAAGACATCCTTACTAGACTTTCAAAGGAGACTCATGGCTGAAAGAGAGCAAGAAATTGAAAACCTCAGGAGTGAAGTTAACCAGCTAAAGGAACAAGTGGCAGAGATGACCAAACTTTTAGAAAAGAAGATCATAGAGGGGGAACCCTCTGCGGGTGTCAAGAATGACCAACATTTACCAACCACCCCACTCTATCCTCCTGGATTGACAAAAACGCAAATTCCCTCTTCATTGACCCTCAGCCGACCTATGGCATGTCTTATGCACCACAACACGCCTTCATGGGCTCAAACAATAACCTGCCCTATGCAGTACCCTCAGAATACTCTTCTCCGTTCCATAACCAACAAGAGGATCATGATTTACAAACAATGAACCCCTATATTTCACAATCCTTCTAGTCGCCTGGGGCACCTATCACAAGAATGTCTGCATCGGGAAATAAGGGGAAAAGAAAAGGAGATGCTAATTCCACTTCCTATAAACAAAAAAAGGCCCAACCCAGACTAATGACTCATACTTCCTTTCAACCTTCCAATCTCCCTACACCTTACATGGCCGCCACCACCCCTGACCAGGATTCCAATCTTTTCCCATTCCAGCTCTACTTTCGTCCATATATCCCTCAAACACCTTCCTATTCTCATTTACCTGCTATTAAACCCTCTCTTCCACAGCCCTACTGTCCCCCACTAGGGCAGACTCAGCCACTTAATCCAGACCGAAGCACAATAAAACCCATTGATAGTCGAACACCGGTCCGGTTCGATCCCATTCCCATAACCTACACAGAACTTTTGCCTCACCTTATCCGTAGTTCCCTTGTGGTACCCTGTCTGTTAAAACTGATGGTTCCTCCTTACCCCAAAGGTTATAATCCTAATACCCGATGTGATTACTATGCTGGAGCCCCAGGGCACTCTACTGAAGATTGTTATGCCTTAAAATTCAAAGTGAGGGATCTGATTAAAGCCAAGTGACTGGATTTCCAGGAAGGGAGTCCCAATATAATCATAAACCCCAGGTCTGATCATGAGAATCCTGGATCAGTATGATAAGGAGAGGCCGGAGGCATGGAGAGGATGAAAGCTTTGTGATTTACACACCAAGTGAAGAGGTTCATGACCAAGAGACCACCTAGCTCTTTACGACTTTAAACTTCTATTTTTTATGACTTTTCAACCCAAACGCTATGCCTAAGGCATTGGGATATTTTATGTAATAAGGGCAAAAGCATATTTTTATCATTTCAGGTTTTTCTCAATGAATGCATATCAAATTTCAAAATGTTTCCATTTGCTTCCCTTATTTGTTTTAACACTCCCTTTATCCATTGGCTCTCTTTTATTTTCCCTCCTTCTCTTTGCCGTCATACACTAAAAAAACACAAAAAAACAAAAACAAAAAAACATCCATCCAAAAATGATCCTTCTGAGAACAATGAGATCACAATCCTATTTCATAACTTTGACCGCTTGTTTGATCACGCTGACGAAGAGGGTAGCAAAGACAAAAAGTTCCTTGGCCGAATTAACCAGGATGTTCAAATAAGGGGCATCTAGCTTTATCCAGAAGCGTTCAACAAGGTCAGCACACGGAGTGAAGAAGGTCCACGAACAACTGGGAAAATCGATCAAATCGCCTTAGAAGACGTTACAGTATGATGGTAGCTCAACCTGGTGACGTAAAAGTTTGCATGGATAGAGATAGTGCCAAACTCCACAATGAATAGTGGCATATCCACCTTTTAAGGAGGTGTTAGTATTGACCAATATGGATGGTAAAGACTTGCTAGGGCCCATAAATGTAGGCATGGTCAAGAAATACTCTCTCAAGGACTAAAAAAAAAAGAGAGAAAAAAGGGAAAAAGAGAAAAAAGGAGTCAAGGTTGGTGCCCTACGCATATATCAATTGGGGCGAGCTGATTCATAGATCAAACCACCACTTTTCCACATTGGGGCATAAATGTTATTAACCTAAGAACGCGAAAAAAACGATATTCCTTTCATACCAGTGTAACCAAGGGAATAGTCTATGCGATACCATTAATATCATAGTTCTTTGCCATATTGGCTAAGGATATGAGTAAAGTGACTAGAACATAACAAAGGTACCAAGGGGGTAAAAAAAAAGAGAACAAAAAAAAGAACAAAAAACAAAAAAAGAAGAAAAAAAATAAAGAAGAAGAAAACAATAAAAAAGAGAATGAACAAAAAGATAAAGACTCGGAATGAGCCCCCTCATTGGTGCCAAAAAGGGCTCGCCTCTGTTTCCTTGGATACATGGTGTTGGGGCAAACTTTCCTATTTGAAATAACATCTATTCCCCCACAAGATGAGACTAAATCAAGAGACATTAAATAAGCTCATTGTCAATCAGCTTAAGCCTTTGTTGTGAAAGACGCAACCTTGAAAAAAAATGAAAACAAAAAAAAACGAAATACGTCACAAGGAGAGAAAAGCTCGCTAGGCTGAAAACCTGGAAGGGCAGCCTAGGTAAAAGTTAGAGCGACCTGGTAAGCTGAAAACCTGAATAGGTGGCTCAGGCAATAAATTGGGATAAAGATTTTGGTAGAGTAATTTAAAGATTCTTATGCGAATGGTCTAAATTCCAAGTTAGGACATAAGGATCGTAGTCTGACTACCTTTTTAGAAGCAGAGTCAAATGGTGAATTCAAAGTCGTGATGTGGGATCAAGATACACTTTGTTCTCAGAAGTTCACTGGAGGATCTGTAAAATTATTCCTATTCTACCCAATTATTAATATTTCCCGTACGACTCCACTTGCTTCTTTGGTCTCCCTTTTCCCACCCCCGCTCAGCTTGTAAATACAATCTCACCTCTTTTGATATGCATTCGTATTATGATTTTCCCTGATTTGATAAGACATATGTTTTCTCTTAATATGTAAAATTGAGAAGGTAATGAAAATTTAAAGTCGTGAGGACAAGATGTTCCTGTTACTTGATCTTGCCTCAAGAAATCATTATGAAGACTGGGCCTGACACATTTCCAAAGCTAAGGTTGCTTCATCTGCTCTGCTTCGGTCATGAGTCACCTCGAATCTCTAAGGATTATGTTTTGCGGAAGTCTTTTCAAGTTCTAATTTGTTTTGCACCACTAACCTTTCTTACAGGATGTCACGACAAGTAGATGTGTCAAGTCTCAACTGCCAAAACTGGCACTTTCCAAGGAATATCCATTAGTCTCCAAGACTCACTCTCATCCTCACTCATTGAAGTCGGTTCTCCTCGAGTTTCTTCTTATAACCCACCTAAATCATTAGACAGAACACTTTTCTATGGCCGAACACGACGCCTTTCTAAGTTTCTATTGTGCTTTGAGTTTTATATTAATACCTCATAGTCGGAGCTGGCATCTTCTCAAGGTTTCTTTCTCGTTCATGAGGCATATTAGGGGTCACATTTCCAAAAATCAATTTGGTATATTCCAACAGTCTAGTGTCTCCCATTCCCCGGCAGCGACACCAAGTACGGGTTAATTTGGACGAGACGTCCTGTTAACCCCCAAATCTTTCAAACCTGGGATTTTTACCCCTAAGTCTATCATTCCTCTCCCTAACTGGGGCATCACCCCAAATCTTTTCAATCAAAGGGCAATCCCCCGAAAGTCTTCCCGATCTTCCAAACTGGGACATCTCCCCAGATTTCTCTTCCATTCAAGGGGATGTACCCTGAATTTCCAAGCAACTCAAACTAGGGCATCACCCAGATTTCTTTGTCAACCCAAGGGTAGTACCTCGCACTCCCAAAAAGTTTGAATTAGGGCATCACCCCAGGCCTCTCTCTGTCAAAGGGGAACACCCCTAGCTTCTTCAATCTCCTAACTGGGGTATCGCCCCAGGTCTACTCTCTCAATCAAGGAGTAGTACCCTTAAAATCTTTTAATTTTTCCAAAATTGGGGTATCACCCCAGACCCTTCCTCCGTTCAAAGGGCAATACCCCTAACTCCTTCAGCCGGATTTCCTAAACTGGGACAGTTCCCCCGGTTCCTTTTCTCTCCCAGTCAAGGGGCAGTACCCCGAATCGCCCAAAACTCTCCCCAGCAGACTCACCATTCATCCCCGAGGGGGATCCCGACTGAGGGTTCCTCCCTAGGAGGACCACAAAATGGACTTAGCTCCCCTAACTGGAGTACTTCCTAATCAAATCTGGGAAAGTTAAGTTATCCTCAGTGGAATCACCTTTCCCACAGAACCACAGTGATCAAAGGCTAGCTACGCCTTCCTTCCCTAATAGGAGAACACTTTCCCCAATGGAGTTACCCTCATTAAGATGTCCCAAACTGGGACATCCCCCAGATTTTTCTCCTCCGGCAGGCCTGCCGTACATTCCCTAATGAACCCCAGTACACTTTTCTCAATCATTACCAGACCAAGCAAACCCATGGCACATTTCTAGTGGACCCCAAATTTCTCTTTCCGATCAAAGGGCGGTACCCCAAATTACTAAATACTTCCCCCGGTGGAACCATAAAGGTTACCGGACAGATGCTAACCAAATCCTTCCCCAGTGGAACTACACTTCCCAAACATCTCAAACTGGGGCATCACCCCAGGTTTATTCTCTTTCAGTCAAGGGGCAGTTCCCTAAGATTCCTTCAAACTATCTCAAACTGGGGCATCACCCCAGGTTTATTCTCTTTTAGTCAAGGGGCAGTTCCCCAAGATTCCTTCAAAACATCTCAAACTGGGGCATCACCCCAGGTTTATTCTCTTTTAGTCAAGGGGCAATTCCCCAAGATTCCTTCAAACCATCTCAAACTGGGGCATCACCCCAGGTTTATTCTCTTTCAATCAAGGGGCAGTTCCCCAAGGTTCCTTCAAATCATGTCAAACTAGGGCATCACCCCAGGTCTATTCTCTTTCATTCAAGGGGCAGTTCCCCAAGAACCTTCAGTCATGTTAAACCGGGGCATCACCCTGAGCCTTTAGGTCCAGGTTAATCAGGATGTGACGTCCTGTTAATCCTCAGATCTCCCAACCTTTACATTTCCTGTCAACCGAGGGTCAACCCCAATCTTTACCTTTCCTGTCAACCGAGGGTCAACCCCAGCTTTTACATTTCCTGTCAACAGTGAGTTAATTCGGACGAGACATCCTGTTAGCTCCCCTAATCTTTACCTTTCCTGTCAACCGAGGGTCAACCCCAACTTTTAAATTTCCTGTCAACAGTGAGTTAATTCGGACGAGACGTCCAGTTAGCTCCCCCAATCTTTTCCTTTCCTATCAACCGAGGGTCAACCCTAACTTTTACATTTCCTGTCAATAGTGAGTTAATTCAAACGAGACGTGCTGTTAGCTCCCCCAATCTTTACCTTTCCTGTCAACCGAGGGTCAACCCCAACTATTATATTTCCTGTCAACAGTGAGTTAATTCAGACAAGACATCCTGTTAGCTCCCACACTCTTTACATTTCCTGTCAACCAAAGGTCAACCCCAACCTTTACATTTCCTGCCAACCGAGGGTCAACCCCAACCTTTACATTTCCTGTCAACAGTGAGTTAATTCGGACGAGACATCCTGTTAGCTCCCCCAATCTTTACATTTCCTGTCAACCGAGGGTCAACCCCAACCTTTACATTTCCTGTCAACAGTGAGTTAATTCAGACGAGACGTCCTGTTAGCTCCCCTAATCTTTACATTTCCTGTCAACCGAGGGTCAACTCCAACCTTTATATTTCCTGTCAACAGTGAGTTAATTTAGACGAGACGTCCTGTTAGCTCCCCCAATCTTTACTTTTCCTGCCAACCGAGGGTCAACCTCAACCTTTACATTTCCTGTCAACAGTGAGTTAATTCGGACGAGACGTCCTGTTAGCTCCCCCAATCTTTACCTTTCCTGTCAACCGAGGGTCAACCCCAACCTTTACTTTTCCTGTCAACTGAGGGTCAACCCCAGCCTTTACATTTCCTGTCAACAGTGAGTTAATTCGGACAAGACGTCCTGTTAGCTCCCCCAATCTTTACATTTCCTGTAAATCGAGGGTCAACCCCAACCTTTACATTTCCTGTCAACCGAGGGTCAACCCTAATCTTTACATTTCCTGTTAACCGAGGGTCAACCCTAACTTTTTATTTCCAGCCTACCGAGGGTCAACCCCAATCTTTTCATCTTCGATCAATTGAGAATTGGCCCCCAATCCTCTCACCTCCTGTTAACTAAAAGACAATCCTTTTGCTTCCTGTCATCCCAAAAGATAATTCCCAGTTAACCGCTTCCTGCTGCAACTGGTGCACCACCCCAATTCTATATACAAAAAAAAACAAAAACAAAAAAACAAAAAAAAATAAAAAAGCAAAATAAAACAAAAATAAAAAAACAAAAACAAAAAAAAAGGGAGGAGGCAGATGTGAAAAATGCTTTTCATTAAAGGGGAAAAGGTCACACCGACTCATTGATTGCCAACACCGTCAGATGCCATACCGATTAAGAGGTCCTACCTGGCCCCTACATCGGTGTTCATATCTTTACTTCCTTTTCACTTCAAAAACACGACAGCTTCGTGTTTCTCTTATGAAAAAGAAGTAAAGAGAGGCATCTGTGAACACCTCTTTTGGTCCAGCCCAAATACCAAAGACTTAATTAAAAAAAGCACCAGACATCAGTTGCCCAAATAAGGAATTATTGAAGAATTTTTGAGTCTGACTTCGGATGAGTGTTTTTCTCGAAAAGGAATATTCCTGAGTGATCATTTCCGAGTAGGGTGACTCTGAATAATAATTTTCGAGTGGAATGTCTCTGAGTGAGACGTTGCCGAGTGGAATGTCTCCGAGTGAGTCATTTCCGAGTGGGTTCCTTCCAAGGGAGTTACTTTCGAACGGAATGAGGCTCTGACTATGCCTTTTGGGCAGAGACTCTTAAGTTCCATAGGTCCGAATGATAATTTCCGAGTAGAATGTCTCCTAGTGAGTCATTTCTGAGTGGAATGTCTCCTAGTGAATCATTTCCGAGTGGAATGTCTCTGAGTGAGCTATTTCCGAGGGAAATACCTCCGAGCGAAAAGTGAATCTTTGGACGAGTGCTTTTTCTAGTTGAGGATACATCCGAGTGAAGATTCCCGGTTGATCCCATTCTAAATGAAAAGCGAGTCTGACTTCAGATGAACACATCCGAGTGAAGAGCTCTCGACTGAAGTACTTCCGAGTGAAGAGATTCTGACTTTGGATGAGTGCTTTTTCTGGGCAGAGCGAATCATCTTTGAGTGAATTGATTCTAAACGAAAGAGGCTCAACTACGAATGAATACTTCAGGCAAAGATATATGTCCAAGTAAGGTTTCTCTGAGTGGTTCGATTCCGAGAGAAGTACTTCCTAGCAAAGGAAGATTGATTCCGAATGAGTATTTCAGAGGGGACAATCCTTGAGTGCATTAACAAAAATGGCTGATTCCAGAACTTTTCGGACAAATATATCCGAGTGAAGTGTCTCTCGGATATAGAGATTTCAGAGTGGATAATTCCCAAGCGGATCGATATACTTTGGGCAGACTCTTCCAAGTTCCATAATTTCCGAGTGGTTCAATTCCGAGAGAAATACTTCTGAACGATGAAAGACTGATTTCGAAGGAATACCTCTCGGACTGAGATATTCGAGTGAAGAATTCCCAAGTGAATTAATTTTAAGTGAAAATGGTTGACTTCAAAGGAGCTTGTTGGTCCGAGATATAGCCGAGTGAAATATCTTTGGAGGTGTTTCCGAGTGATATGTTTCCGAGTGGTCCACTTTCGACCAAAGAAAGGCTATCGACTTTAAATGAGTGCTTCAAGCAGAAACATTTCCGAGCAAAGCACCTCTGAGTGAAGCAATTCCAAACGAAAGATGCTTTGATGAACAATTGCTTTGTCGAATAATTCTCAAAAAAAAGATATTCCCGAGTGAGTCAGACTTCGAAAAAGAACACTTTTGAGGCAGATATATCCGAATGAGAAAGTTCTGAGTGGGTCACTTTTGAAGAAAGGCTGACAGTCTTTCAAGCAGACATTTCCGGACAAAACATCTCTCAGTGGAGCAAAAGGGAGCCAGTGTCACTTGAATGATCGGTTTTTACAATTCAAGCCTTCACACCGAGTGTCATAGGATCGGTTTTACACTCGGACTTTTCATCTGTTTCGCTTGGATTAATTTCCACCGAGAAGTGATACTGACAGACAGAGATTCGGGCCATAAGAAGAAAACTGGTCCCATGTGGCACCGGTTGAGGAGTCCGATTGCCATACTGTGACTTGGAATCCCACCACCCAAGTCGATCCATAAATTCTGGAAGTGGCAGACAGGGGGCGGAAGTGGAAATAATTAAAAATTCCCCACCAGCCGCTACCCCTCACTACCTGTTAGTGGCTAGGCTGCCTCCACCGTGAGTGAAGGCTGGAGCTGTCCAAGCACTCGGCCGGCCCTCAGAACCTCTATAAAATCCTCATCTGAAGAGGCACAAGGGGTTGGAAATTTTTAGTCATTAAGTCGATACTCTGCCCATACTCCCTTGTAACTTGTTCCGCTCTCCACAATCTTTTTGTCCCAAAAAGCTTGAAGTTTCCCCTGGTGTTCAAAGGCAGAATCTCGTTCTCACCAAGTCCCCATATCGTCCCTTCAGTTAACCACACACCGGTTCCTCACAGCTTCCTTAAATCATCAACTTTATACCGACCCCCCTACACCAAGCCCTCACACCATCCCTTTATGAAGCTGCACACCGTCCCTTCATCAAGCTTCACACCGTCCCTTCATCAAGCTGCACACCGGCACCCACAGCCTCATTGACGCACCAGCTCCAATTCGGCTCTTACACTTTAAGTCCACACCGGTTTCCAGTATTCCCCGTCACACCGGTTACATTCTGCTCATTATTTCCCTTGCTTTTCATTATTTACTTTTGTCAAATCATCATATTTTGCTGAATCTATTTTCTCCCTTTAGTATATCCTGCTGAACTCTTTATTCTTTCCCTTTAATTGTTAATAATAATTCCCCCTTTTCATTATTGTATCTATTCATTTTCCTTGCTTTTATGCATTTTATTATCATGTTTTCCTGTTGAACTTCCCTGTTGTCTTTATTCAAGGTATAAAAATAAAAAGTAAAAATAATATAAAAAAAGCAATCCCTGTTGTCTTTATTCAAGGTATAAAAATAATATAAAAAAAGCAATCCAAAAAAAAAGAAAAGTGTGATTCTTGATACCCTTTTAATGTCATAATACTGATCTAAATTAGTGTCGTGCAGAAGCACTTCTGCCTACACTATTTCTAAAACCCACGAATGTGCGGAGAACTCTGCCTTGCGTGTACCCTTTTTTTGTAAATCTCATCCACCCTTAGTCCCTTAAACTTGTCTTAAGAATATCCTTTGTCAAGAACTACGTAACCCTGATTTCTTGGTAACACAAGAATACGTAGGAGCAGGACTTTAAATCCTGTTGGGCCCACCTTTCCTATTTTATTCCTATTTTTATTTTCTTTATGTTTCCTTTGTAACTGCCTTTTATTAAATTCCATGAAAATCAATTTAGACGTGACGTCTTGTTGATTTTCCCCTATTTCTGGTAGACCCTCACCACGATTCATAAGGAACGGGGTACTTGAGATGAGACGTCCTGTTTATCCCCTTCCTGTTTCTAACCCCGCATTTTGATTAAACTCCATGAAAATCAATTTAGACGTGACGTCTTTTTGATTTTCCCTTATTTTTGGTAGACCATCGCCATGATTCATAAGGAACGGGATACTTGAGACGAGACGTCCCGTTTATCCCCTTTCCGTTTCTAACCCCGCATTTCGATTAAAGGATAACTAATTTAGATGTGACATCTTGTTAGCATCCTTCCCTTTTCCTATTTTATACCAAAGCCAAGGTTAATTTGGATACGGCGTCGTGTTGACCTACACTCCATGTTTGTTCAGTTTGTTCCTTTCATTTTTTTTTCACACAAAGTACAACAATAAAAGAGGAGAAACATAACATCTTTTGTAAGGCTATTTATGTTGTGTATTTTCAATCTTGGTACTGTTTTCGACAAGCGATGTAGGGTGCTAATACCTTCCCTACTCGTAACCGACTCCCGAACTTGAATCTCGTTTTTAAACCAGTGCTTTACTGAACTTAGTTTTTCCCCAATGTTTTTCCTATGGATAAAAACATTGGTGGCAACTCCCTATTTTCGTTCGTTTCATCCTTTTTTTTGAGGGTCAGCCACGCCGTCGCGATCCAGGTCACGACAAACTATGCATTGATTAAGGGGATTAACAAATGAGGTTTTCAAAGTATGAATCCTTGATTCTTAAAATTGGGAATGATTGGTTGTGAATCGGCGCTTGAGGCTAGAAATAGAGATTGCTAGGTTTTTCATAACAAAGAAACCAAGACAAGAATCGTTTGATTTTGACATCATATGGAAGAGTTACGCTCAAAACACTGAAGGTGTTCGAGCTGAACCTAGGGGTTTCGATTTAATTAGTTGTTTTCTTGAGAAACGGGATTGATAGGACTCGAATAAGGGTTGGGTCCTTTCAGGACAAATGTTTAGATTCTTGAAACGGTTCATTAAAGATTGACCATGTTGGAATTAGATATCCGGAAGTGCTTGCATGCTCAAATGTAGGAGGAACCTAAGGTACAGGTCGGACTTACTGGAGAAAGAAACTTTAATGATCTCTTTGAACACACCATAGATCTCTTTTAACACGCCTTTCAATGTTTCTCATCAATATAATGTTCTATGACTGGGATAGTTAAATATTAAGGTTTGTTCATCCACACCGGGGTTTGGTGCCACTACAAGGTTACAAGGGATTCTAATCATTCTTGTTTCTATCTCTGTTAGAAAGTAGAATGAAGCAAAAGTAGTCATTTCTTCCACTAAGTATGCCTTATAAATTGATGCCTCAACGCATGCCTTGTTTGACACTTTGTGTGAACACCTCTTTTTGTCCAGCCTAAAATCCCTTTTCTTGGTTTTAATAAAATTTAATGCACTTAGGTGGATTAAAATTCAACACTTGAATTTTAACACCTTACATATTAAATTTAATTGAAAAGCTACCATGGTGTCACAAAATTAATCGCTATGCCAATGTGACCAATTGATAAAGGTTCAAAAGATTTCTTCATAAGTTACAAAAGCCAAAAGACAAATAATTAAGAGCAAAATCATTCCATCCCTTTATGTTTCAACATGAATTTGGAAGGCAATGGAACAAGGGAAGTTATTTTATAAAGGCATAAGTGGTGTTAAAATTAAAAAAGGAGCACATGGGGCCTACCAGAGGAATTGTACATGGTTTGGAGCAAGAAGGCAAAGTTAAGTGCATATTAATTTATGTAAGATGGGTTCCACATGTTTTACTAAGAATTAAAAGGCATATGTCCGTGTTGAAGCACTATACGGTCAAGGAAGAAAGGCTTTGTCAAAAATTTCAATTGTAAGGTTATGAAATGTTAAATAATTCCATCATAGGCAAGGCATAACTCCACGGTTGGTCAAAAGAAATACCATCCCATGGATTATTGTTGTATCATGTGAAAAGAGGAGAAAGGAGATAACATTAGGCTTTTTAATAATTGAAAAGAAAGGAGAGAAATATAGAACCCAAGAAGCTGTTACAGTTTTATCAAGGAAATCAAGTTCCAAAATGTTATGTGATGACCACGTGAAAGCAAAGAAAATGGAACTTTTTTTTAATAATCCCACTTGCCCATATAAAAATTGATCAAATGCAAACCCACTTCCCCTTGTTCACGGTGGTGCATAGCTAAGGGAGATAATTATTTTATGAGAAAGGTCGTCCTACCATGGTCATATGCTTTTATGGTTGGCAAAGGAAAACAAAAATCCCACTTGTTTTTTAGAGGCTAGTCACGGTTTTAAGGAAGAGGAGAGAAGGAAATTTAAAAAATTTGGGTAAGGAAGAGTTAGTGAAAATGAGTGGATGGAAGGATGAAGAATCAAAAAGGGCCTTGAAGAGAAGTAGGGAGGTGGTTATCGCTACAAAATAAAGAAAGGAAAAGGAAGTTGAGTTTTCTACTAGTGGAGAAGAAAAGAGAACAAGAAGCAGAAAACATGGAAGGTTTGGTGGAGGCACTATAGAGCTACAAGAATGGAGGTCCAGCTAGAAGAACCACTCTACTAGTGGTACCATCCTCTTCATCCTCCATTAAAGCAGTAAGTGGAACTTCCACTTTCGAATTTTTTTTACAAAAGGTGGTATGAAACATGCTCTATAAATACCCCCTCTGTACAGAAGAAGAGGGGTTTAGAGATTTTCTTCTAGAGAGGGTTGGAAAAGATATTCTAGAGAGGAGATTATCTCAATATTCTTGATTTTTGGAAGACACTCCTGGATTTTTTACAGTAGAATTCGCAGCAACAGCAACAGCAACAGCAGCAACAGCAACAGCAATAACAACAGCAACAGCATCAGCAGCAACAGCAACAACAGCAACAGTAACAACGGAAACAGTGAACAAGAACTCAATAAGTGAGCAAAAACATTTTTTTTAAAACCAATGTTTATTTTCTAAAAGGTTGAATTTTTGTATAAGGATCAGATTAGTATTGTTGTATTGGACTCTCTTTTCTCTGTTGTCTCATGTTGTTATTATGATTTGGTTTTACAGTAGGATATTGTGGTGTATGCTTGAATCTCTACTCTATCTCTGCTACTGTTTCTGTTCATGTTACTGTTCCCGTTTATTTGCTGCTTAATATTATTGCTCAAATTGTTGGTATATATTTTATTTCTGTACAAATTTAATTTTTCAAGGGTAGTTGCGATCTTAATTTTATTGCCTAGAATATTAATCCTATTATAAGGAATCAGTCGTCTATATACTGTTTCTTTTTCTGGACATTTCATTTACCATATAGTTAGGGTGTAATTTTCTTTTAAGGCACTCGCTCATCTTTGAAAGAATCGAGTTGTACAAAGCTTAACAAAATATGATTGTTCATGTCTTTTTTATTTAGTTTCTTTTTTCCGTTATTTTAAAATTATGTCTAATTAAAAATTTAACAACTCAACATTATTTTCAACAAAAAAAATATTACCTATTTTTCACTTTAGTAAGTTTGTATGTTCTTTGTCTAGTTTTTTGATAAATTTTTACTATTTGATTTTAGAAAATTGTTTTATCAAAAAGAGGTTAATTTAGACGAGATGTCTTATTAACCTTTTTAAATTTTTAATCGATTGTTATTTATTAAATAATAATATTTCAAAAGAGGTTAATTTAGACGAGACGTCTTGTTGATCTTATCATATTTTTTGATATACAATAATAATAATATTTTTGATAAAGGGGATTAATTTAGACGAGACGTCTTGTTAGTCTTCTTGTATTTTCAATACATTTTCTTATAATAAGAGGTTAATTTGGATGAGACGTCCTGTTAATCTTCTATTTTGTTTAATTAGTTTTATTTTATCTCTTTTCATTTATCTTTATTCTAATCTCTGATTCATGTTACAATTTAAGGTTAATTTGGACGAGACGTCTTGTTAATCCTTATTTTCACCCCGTGTTATTCCCATTGTTACTGTTAGTCAAATGTTTTACTATCGTTGTATTTTATGGTTTTTTTTACTGTCACTATTTTGTCAAATTTCTTACCGTCATTGTTTTGTCATTTCTTATTGTCACTGTCTAGTCAAGTTGTTCAATTTAAGATTAATTTGGACGAGATATCCTGTTAACCTTATTTCAAACTTCCATGTCTATTTTGTCTATTCCTTTTTAAAGAAGTTAAAGTAATTTTGGGCTATTTTAAAGTACACACTATCAATTTGAGGTAACCGTTTTATAACGGACAGTTGTGAGGTGCTAATACCTTCCTCACCTGTAATTCGACTCTCGAACATGGAATTTTATTTTTATAACCAGTGCTTTAACAAAGGTTTTTCCGGTATTTTGTCCTCAAAAATATTGGTGGCGACTCCCTTATTTTTTTTGAAAGGATTTCGAAACTGGTTTCATTTTTAAGGGTTAGTCGTCCCACCGCGATCCCGATTGTGACACTTTGTCTTTTAAAGAACGTAGGAATCTAGTGAAACATAAAGAATTATTGAGTTATGTATACATTAATTTTTACAACAAATTTTAGAATGGAAGTAAAGTTATTCTAACGTCAACCATTTCAAACGGCTACATCCAATGATACTGGACGGGATCTTGTATGGTAGATGAATCGGCAGGTGCTCCATAAAATAAAAAAAACTAGGTTGAAAAATTTGCTCCAGCTTACAAATCAACACCGAAATACTTTCCTCCATCCTCACAAAAGTCTCCTCTGTTAAGACTGTTGCTGTAAACTCTTTAAAAAAATGACTCAACTCAACCAATGGTTTCTAGATAGGTTTTAGTAAGGCATATGGCAATACTCATTGCATAAACACATGACAATCATGATTTTTCATGCCGAACAGTCTGCCCTCCTTTAGGTCGATACATCTACTCAAATTTGAAGCAAACCCGTCAGGGATGGTCAACCTATTCACCCACAGACAGACATCCATCCGTTAAGCTTTTCGTAATGGATATTTGGCTTGCGATTTAAAAATGTCCCACATCCCTCAATTCCAGATCCTTCCTTGAACACAAACTTGCAACATCTAATCGGCTTTTCTCGTTGTCCTTTGTTCTGCCTTTGATGTCCATCACAGTGTCAAATATGTTCATGAAAACATTTCGTTCAGTGTGCATGACATCTATATATGTTATGTCTTAACAGTAATGTTAGGTGAATAAACAGAATAAAAGGGTCTCAGGCTCAAACATAATTATTGGGTCAAAGGATAATTTAAAATATTAGGAAGGCTAATTTTTGGCCCTGACTAAATTAACAAAGAAGGCCTTCATCATTTCCGATTGGCTGGCATAAAACCAATTAGCAAGCACTGAAGCAAATTCTGTCTCACTAACTAGCATGCAGGTTCACTCGGAAAAGAATGAAAGAGGCTCAAAAGCTACAAATATAACAGTTAATCAGCCAGTCATGTCCCCAAACTTAATGCAAGATTATAAGTCAGATTGCTAACTAGCATGCCTACTAGACAATTAATTAATGATGAAAAATAGTTATGGGCAAGGATCATGAGTCAAACAATGCCAATTAATTCATTAACCCGACTAAAGCTTAAGAATCAGTAAACTTTAAATTATTACGATGGATTTGAAATTAAACACAATAAACATATTTTATCAATTAAGGAGTCGGAATATCTCTTAAGGAGTCGGAGTAATAGAACACTTCCCTTTTACCTGATTGGCAGTGCCTGGAAAGCAATTACTTGGACTGGCATGCATGGATTGAGAAAAAATAAATAAATAACAACAAATTAATAAAGACATAAAATTTCATTACAACCACAAGAAAATATTCATTGTTCAGAAAAATATTAAAATAAAGTCAAGTCATTACATAAAAACAGCATAATAAAAATACGGAGTAACAAATCAATCATCCTGATCCTCATTCTCTTCGTTCTGCTCCGGAGATGGTGGGGGGTCAGCTGCCAGGGGTACGTCCTCAAAGGGAATAGTGAATCCAATGGAGGCCAACCATACACCTTTGTCAGGTGGGGCTCCCATTTCTGCTGTGTGCTCTACCCTCAATCTGGTGGCAATCTTCCTGAGCATGAGATCATGGTTCAAGACCCGATCATAGATTCAAAGTTGCATCTTCTTCATGACCTGCAATTCCTGCAACACTATAGAAATGTCAGAAGAAGAAGAAGAACTGGCTCCTGTTGATTGCCTGGGACACTTGGGCTCTTTGGGCACAAAGTTATTAACATGGCTTATCACCTACTGCTTATCTATCACTCTTTCAGGCTTAACCTTCGTCAACTCAGCATAGTTGACCTTAGCCTGATACTTTTGAGCTAGCAAGGTGATAACCGAGCAGTATGGCAGTTGAAGATTCCTGTCCAGGTTTTTCATCATTTCTTCTAAGATCAGTTTACCGAGATTCACATGCCAACCCTTCATCAGGCAGAACATCAATACCAACCTTTTAATGGTGATTTCTGTTGCATGCATTACCGGTTGTAGAGATGAGAGGATATAATGGCACCACAACAGTGGAAGACGGTTCAGAGAATTTTTCTTGACACTCTTTGGTCAACCATCAGCCCTTGTCAGATAAGCAGCGCCTTGTTAACAACATTCTTCTAATATATCTTTCCTCAAATTTGCATTCTCTGCCCAATGAAAATATCAACTTTCCATTTGTACTGGCATCCTTTCTCCTCCAGAATTGGTACTTTCAGAAGCTTGTTCAGAATGTCACCAGTTAAAGGAAGGGTGACTCCTCTCAGGAAGGAAGAAAATGGAAAGTCGTCTTCTCTTGAGTGGGTTCTGAGGTTGGCATAAAACTCTTGGGTGAGTTCCTGGTATCCATGGCCTAAATTTTCGTTGAAAAACTGCCAGCCTCTTTGAATCATGACAGCTTGGACAGCAGCATCAGCACATTTGTCTCCTTCAAGGACAAGAGCTCTGTCCCTTATGACTCCCCTGGTTTTGAATTTCTTTTCATATTCCTGGGCAGCCTTCACATCTCGAAACCTAAGCCCATCATAACGTCTGTTCACCGGAGATTCGTTCCTCGCAATCACCGGAGATTCTGTCCTCGCAGCTGGACTTGGGCTTGATTCATGAGATGGAGAATCAGGAATTTCAACCGTCACCACTTCTTTTTCTTCTCCTCTTTTGTTTTTTATCTCATTTCCCTCTGCAGAGCTTTGTGTAGGTTTCTGCAGAAGTCTTTGAGATCTCCTTTTCATAGTGAATGATTTAAAATGTTGGTAATAAACAGCCTAAATGAATACAAGTAACAAAAAAACAAAAATCACAGCAATGGAAGAAATGTGAGACAAATGGCTATGAACAATGGAAGAAATTTTTACAATGAAATAGTACAATACGAATTATTTAACTAAAAATTGAAAGAGTTAAAAGAAAAGATGGTACCTTTCTCAGGAATTACAATTGTGCCTTTTCGTCTTCAAGAACCCAAGTTTCAACGTAGAAATTTAGGGTTGGTACACTGAAGGGTTTTTATAGTGTTGAACCCGCTACTTGAGAAACGCACGTTGAAATGTTGGCGTACCAACGCTCCATTTTCTTTTATTATTTTTATTAATTATTTTTTTCATTTTATTTTATCATTATTGTTATTATTTATTTATTCATTTTTTTATATGAAGATATGGTATTCAGTGTAGCACACTCGCTCGGCTCACATAATGAATAAATGAAGAACTGAGTAAAACTAAGAAAGAAATATCGAGTGTTGAGTGAACAAAACATCGAGTGCAGAGAAGGCTGGGTGAATGGAAGAACTGATGAATAAAAGACGAACTGAAAAGTGAGAGAAAAGCTGAGTGAATGAAACAACGAGTGAAAGAACGAATTGATAAAAGATAGAGTGCGGGAATGAAAGACTGAATGACAGGTGAGGAACGAAAAAGAAAGAGTGACCGAGTGGATGAAAGACGAGTAAAAATGAGGGTGAATGAAAAAGAACGAGTGGAAGAAAGAATAAATGAAAAAAAACGAATGAAAAAGATTCTGAGTAAATGGGACGAGTGAAAGATATACTGACCGAATGAAGGAGATGAATAAATGCAAGAGCGAGTGGAAGAACAAATGGAAGGACGACAAGTGATCGAATGAGAAACTAAGTAAATAAAAAAAACTGCAGGAAAAACGAATGAACGAGACACCGAGTGGACAAAATCGAGAAAGGGATCGGGCGAGTAAATGAAAAAAAATGACAGAATCGTACGAGAGACTATGGGAACACCGAGTGGATGAAAAAGGAGTGAATGAGAAAATTACGGAGAGATGGGTGAAGGAACGAAATAGAAATCATGTAGATTGAGGGAATGAGTGAATGAAACACTGAATAAAAAGGATACTGAGTGAATGAATACCGAGTGGATGAAGAACCGAATAAAAAATGAGGTGAAAAACGGAAGTCATAATGAAATGGAGTGACTGAGTGAGAAAGACGGGTGAATAACTGCAGTGAGATACGAGTGAACGGAATACCGAATGGATGAAGAAGATGATTGAGTGACAAAATGAATGGATGAAAGAATGAGTGAATGAAAGGTCGGGTGAACAAAACAACAAATGCAGAGAGATCGAGTGAGGAAACCAAAAGACTGACAGAATGAGAGATCGGAAAAATAAAGGACAGGGTGACACAAGTTTCCCTTCATCATCTGACCCCCTTCATCAACAACCTGAAACCATTTATTAAAGTACCCCCCTTTTTATCCAACATCAAAATTATTGAAGAGTTTATTGAAGAGTGAAGAGTTTCCAGTCGAAAAAGGTGTCAAGAATGAGTATCAGTGGCCTGAGTATGCCACTCTCGCTCAAGCTAATTAAACATTCACTCAAGCGTGAAACAAGAGCAGAAGCTTCTCGCCTGAGCTCAATTGGTTTCGCTTGAGCGAGTAGACAAATCTTTAGTAATTTGCATTCTGTATTAAATTCGCTTAAGCGCAACATGTTTCGCTCGAGCGAAATGAGAGAGATGACTGCATTCGCTTAAGCTCACATCGAATTCGCTTGAGCAAACAGAAGGAATTGGAATTAGACCCTATTCACGCTTAATTCCTCTCTCTTCTTCTTCTTCTTCTTCTTCTCTTTCTCTTTTCTCTTTTTTTTTAAATATTTTTCTCTTCTTTTTTTTTTCAAAAACTTCTCTCACTACTTTATTTATGTACAAGAAAAACAAGCATAGGCTCATCCTCCAGGATCCCATTTCTTATGACCATACACTATTGGTCTTTTTACTCCTTGTTTTTCCTTGTTATGTTTGAAGCTAATGCTCAACATAACTTTCCTCCAATCTTTATTTTTCCAAACTTTCTGCTTTTTCTTCTTTTTCTTTTCTTCACTCTTTTTCTTTTTCTGTTTTGTGTTAGTCTTCTTTTTATGCCACAAGCAATGTTCTTCTTGACTTGATGATTCACGTTTCCTTTTGATTTCCATAGCTGCAGTAGTCACCACTAGCAAACGCTCCTCATAACATGGCTGAATTTCTTCTTCTTTTATATTCTCAACATCTACACATGTTAGCTCTTCTTGTGCATGAACTTTTACTTCTTTCTCTGTGTTCACACTTGGCTCCAACAAAAATTCAGTATCATTATTGTGTTGCCAGGATATAGTTTCTATCTCAGCTAAGACCTCAACCTCTTCTATCACTTCTTGCTCAATAATAGTATCTATTTGATTCTCAGGTTCCTCAATGGCTTCTGTTATCATTTGTTCAATTTGCACTCCTGCAAAACTTGCATCATCAAAGAAATTATTCAATGATAACTCTTGCTCTTGTTCATCTTCAGACCAATCTTCTTCATTCCAATCATCAAAGAATGCTTCACTAGATATACTATCATCTTCCACTTCTGAAGTATAATTCATATCACTTTCTTCTTCACATTCTTCAATTGACTCTTCTTCCATCAAATATCCCTGAACTTCCTTCTTTTCTTTTTCTTCTTTTGTTTCTACATCAACTTCAAGTTTAGGTTCATCCATTTCAATGTTTTCTCGCTGGTCCTCTTCTTCCCCAAACTTAATTTCTTCAGCTAGACCAACATCATCATCCCATGGCTCTTCATATTGGTCTTTTCTTCGTACAACCTTTGTATTTCTTTGTTCTTCGGCTAACTACTTTGCAATAAAATCCACTTGCTTTTGAATATTCATGATTGAATTATCGAAATTTTGGAGGCCGGTTTGAGTAACTTTTATAAATTGAATTAAACTCCTTTCTAACTCCGATGGCTCATCCTCAATTGGTTGTACCTCCTCTACATGGTTCATGCATAATGTTTATGAATATTGAAGAAACTCTGCTAAGGTGTCATCAAGATCCATCACCTGTAACTTTTCACTTTCCAAAGGAACTAGAAAAAAAATAAATGCAACAACTAACTACAAACAAAGCTACTGTAATGGTTAGTGCTACCACTAAACAACTAAAATCGAAATAATAGTATCTATGAACAACAATTCAAGCAAGATTTAACAAATCCTACTCTTACAACGAAATTTACTAACAACTAACATGTACAGAAACTAAAAAAAAAAATTGGTTCAGTCTAGTACCGGTCCAAGGATTGTTGATATTACTCAACAATCCCCGGTAACGGCACCATTAACTTGTTGCTAAATCTCTGAGTCATTAACTTGGTGTGTAATTCTCAGAGGATTTATTCTTTGGCAAGCGCACCAGTCGTTAAAATTGTATTATATTTGATCATCCCACAGGGATTGTGGTAAGTACCTCAATCTTGGACAGATACAAGCTAAACCAACACAATGATCAAAAGATTCATTTGGTTTTTGTTGATTTTATACTTTCTATGTTTTTATATTTTTCAGAGACAATGTTAAGGATGAAATACGATTGATAGAAGATAGGTTAGGATTGCTTCAGTTTACAACTTCATCAAGAATATGCAAGTGAGATTCAATCGAGCTTCAAACATCAAGAGGACAATCCGCAAGTGGTTATTCCCTAATTCCTTAGGTGAAAAACACTAATTCCTATGCATCAAACCTTAATCCCTTAAGTGCTCAATTAACATACGAATCTAATGCGAAATTGGAGGTTAAACTCTAACTATTCACCTAATTGCTAGGCCTGAATTAGTTAGAAACCTGGAAGTTACCTAAGCTTCAACTATGATTCCTCACTGGTGAAGTTCTTCATCAGATCTGGATTTGTCAATCCAGCAAAGCAAATCCACTCCTCAGCTCGTTCTCCTCAGGATCTAGAAGTCAACTTCCTTAATACACCTTCAAGATTCCATCGCAAACCTTTGCAATCCCAACCTTAGGAATTTAGAAATCCATCGACATTGGTTCTATCGAAGAAAGTTGGAAAGACATGGATGAGAGAGTTTAGAGAGCTTAAGGAATTAGAGAGAGGTTGGAAATGGAAAATGAATTATGTTTTGTATTATGCTTTGTTCTCTGTTTTTTTTTGTTACAGAGTATGTACAAGTATATATAGGCATCTAACAAACTAACTAACTTAACTAATCACTAAGAAAGCTGAGTTAATCATTAAACTAACTAACTAATTACATAATTATGGAATAACTAATTAATTACAGCTCAACACTTAACAAATTACAGTTCAGCATTAACTAATTACAGCTCAGCACTTAAATTACTAAGGTACAAAAGATAGGAGAGAAGGCAGTAGGAACAGCACTGGTGCCGAGTGTGTTTTTGGAGGGAACAGTCAGTGTTTAAATAACTTGCCTTCACGCTTGAGCGTGAAGGACTCTCGCTTCAGCGTGAAAGACTCTCACTTGAGCGAGCTCAAAATATGCACTGCAGTATCGCTTTCTTAGCTTAAGCGTGATGGAGAAGCTTGGGCGAGAGTGATATTTTGGAGTCACGCTTGAGCGTGAGCTTGCTCGCTTGAGCGTTATGGATTATTCAATCAGCATTCTGAAGCCTCACTCGGGTTCTTTATTCGGTATTCGGCTCCCTGTTGCGGTCGGTCTTGAAGCATTTCCCAGTCGGACTTTTGGAGTTTTACTCAGATTTGTGACATCTCACTCGGCTTTTTTGGAATTTCACTCGGATTTTCCTTCTTAGCTTGAGCGCAACCTGTTCCTGCACCAATAAACACATACTGCCTAGCATTTGTATGCTGGCTGCTTAGTGAAATTATAAATAATCATAAACTCTTAACTATTCAATGTTTTTAATCATTTTCTTACATAAATAAAGCACTTTGAAATAAACAATTAAAATATGAATTATTAACAAATTATTAAATAATAAAGCCAAACTTAAACAATAATTAATGAATTATGTTAAATAAAAGAAGAAATAATTAAGTCTTTTCAAGACTTATCAACAAATGGCCAAGCGGAGGTGGCTAATCGAGAGGTATTAAAAGGGTTGAAGAAGCGCCTCGGAGAAGCAAAGGGGGGTTAGACTGATCAGCTATGCCATGTTCTGTGGGCATATCACACTACACCGCACTCTTCCACTAATGAATCCCCATATCGGCTAACTTATGGGGTCGAGGCGATGATCCCAGTAGAGCTACAAACCAGATCAGCCCGAGTAGAATATTTTTCAGCAGAAGACAATAACACCAATCTGGCTTCAGAGTTGGATGTTCTCCATGAGTTGAGAGAGGGAACCTTTATCAGAGACCAGGCAATAAAAGCGAAAGCAGCTCTCCGGTACAACAAGCGTGTCCAACACAGAGCATTTAACACTAGAGATCTTGTTCTGAGGAAGGCGAGTGTGGGGAATAAATTTGCTTATCAAGGGAAGCTGGCACCAACATGGGAAGGCCCTTACAGAGTTTCTGAAGTGACAGGAAAGGGATCATACCGACTCGAGGAGCTCGATGGAACCCCAATTCACAATAAGTGGAACACTCAGAACTTACGTATTTATTACAGCTAGTTGGTAAGACGGCATGTACTCTTTTTCCTTACTCGAGTTTTTTCCCATCGGGTTTTCTCAAGAAGGTTTTAACGAGGCATGACCCCAACTACATTTCCTTTGTAATATATATTCAACTTAATGAGAATGCAATTTATGATTATATCAATCTTACTCTCTTATTTGTATGTTGCGATTTATAGCTATAAGCTGTTTCGTATAAAGACCCTCAGGACGGATGATCTCAATCACCCATTCTGTGTATTGACGATGCAACTCCTTGAGGGATGAATGAAGACCCTCAGGACGGATGATCTCAATCACCCATTCTGTGTATTGACGATGTAACTCCTTAAGGGATGAATGAAGACCCTCAAGACGGATGATCTCAATCACCTATTCTGTGTATTAACTGTTGGTGTATGCACTATGAGCTTTTATGCTTTTTCATTTGTATCATTTTTCTACTTATCAATAGAATAAATATTTCAGTTTAAAATTGTTTTAAAACATATTTATCCTTGGAGTAATAGGTCATATAAAAAAAATTATTCCTAAAATGTCCCTAGTTAAGTATTTACATGGGGACATGTAAATACACTGAGACTAGTGTGTGAGTGTACTGATGACCTGATCTCACAGATCATAGATATAGATGATATCGAGTCTTCACACGGGTACACATTAAGAGTAATGATGTACTGGACAGACCCACCATGAGAACGTTGCATGGATCGTTACATGATTGTCATAAACGATTCTCAATGTGATAATGGTATATGTAGTCCTTCGACCTGAAGTCACTACGATTCCTACATGAGGAGTTTATTGTTTTAATACAATTAAACGTCTTCTGTAACAAGAGGACTATAAAGGTTGTGATTAGGCAATGAACAAATTATGTAGAGGGATGTGAGTGATGTAGATGGGATTTGTCTCTCCTATGTGACAGGAGTGATATCCATAGGCCACTTGATGGAGTAAGACTAAGAAAATGCATGGCCATGCTAGAAAGAATAAATATTAGATATTTATTCGGATCCAGTCTACTTCGGTATCAAGTAAAATAAATTGGGCCGTACAAGGATGACGCGACCATGCCTTGGGCCCAATTAGGATATTGTGACAAAAGGAATAAACGTATTAGATAATTATCACTTATAGGTTATGTTGATAATATTCGGACATAATGATGCATTGCTAGATGCCGCTCTTATTTTATATTAATAATAAAATAGTTTATTATTAATATGACCGGGTATTTTACCTATAGGGTCACACACATAAAGTAAGCCCATCAGAAAATGTTGTCTTATTTTAGTTGGACTAAAATAAAGCTATTGGGCCTAACTCATTTGGAATGAGTAAGAAGCCCACTTTTAGAGAGAACAAATTAGGTCAAACCTAAGCCTATAAATAGAGCATAAGATGCTCATAGGCCATTCACTCAAGTGAGACACAAATTCACAAAAGTTGCAAGAGCTACACGCCGTCAAATTAGCAGTTGGCAAGTGTTGCGATTCTGGTGGGAGTGCTCGTGTGGACTCCTAAAGGACGAGGCTACGACTGCTTCGGAGTTCTTCAAGAGGTAACCTAAAATAATTCGAAATTTTTTTATGCTTTGAAACACAGAACCTTGCAAATCCTATGGAATCCCTTTTATTTTTCCGCTGCTCATGCTTAGGGATTCCTAACAGTGGTATCAGAGCCTAGGTTGCAAAATCGTGTTTTGGGCATTTGTTTATATTTTATGATGATATGTTTTCGTTTGCAAGAGCTTTTGGAAAATATGATTTGCGAAATCGTTTCGTTGTTTAAAGCTTTGCAATTTTGTTTTGCGAAAATGTTTTGTGAAACTAGGATTCGAAAATGAACATGCATGATTATGTTGCTATTTTGAGTTATCGCATATGATGCATATTATTACAATGATTAATCATGTATATGGTATGACCTCTATTTTGGCATGATACATATAATTCTGAGTTATTCTTTATAAATTGTATATGATGCATGTTATAGAGTTTCTTAATTTCAGTATGTATGTTGTTGCCGTTTAAATTTGTATGATGTATGAGTTTATGCAATTTTGATATGTGTTTTACTCATATGATAGTCATCGTACAAACTTTGAATCAATTGAGTTGATCTTCGAACATGAATGGTTCATGTTATGGGGCGTTAAGTGATAAGGTTTAAGTGTTAAACCATGGCCGTTTCTTAATCTAGGGTTCAAGAGTTGAAACCTAGACGGCCGTCATAGAAAGGCATTGCATGTTGGCATTAGTGCAAATTGAATTCTAGGTTTTGAAACCCTAGACGGCGCTGCCTCCATATGCCTTGACGGCTGCGTTGTAAAGTGTTCGCAACAAGGAATTAGGGTTTCAAAGTGGTTGAAACCCTAGCCGAAATTTTAGAGCTGTTAATGGTCAGTGGGACGTTCTGGCTAGGAAAGATTTGGTACTTAAGCGGTCACACCGGACCCACCTCTCTTTCCTGGGAACCAACCTGACCAAGCAAGAGGCGGCCCCCCCTTGACCCCCGCCCGCTAACCGGGTAGCGGGACCCCCGTACATTCTCTGCGTAGCGCCTTATTACCGACCCACGTGTTTAATGGCCCGTTTAAAAATTTATTTATTTTTTTAAATTATTTCAAATGGGTTATAATTAATTAATTAACACGTTGCATGGTGAATGGTTATGGTCTTAGTTATTTTATTTAAATACAGCCTGCGTGCTGTGCCTCTCTTCATTCTGTTGTATTTCTTTTCTCAACCCTTCACTCGTATGTAAAGCGAGTTTCTTTAAAAATCTTGTAATCTTGATCGAGGCAACAAAGTAGAGATCTAGAAGAAAACTAGAGTGGTGACTCTAAGCACTTTTGTCTTTGAAAGGAACCAAGGAGTGGTGACTCCAAGAGGATGGTGGGTTCAAGAAGTAGGACTTCATGAAGCCTTGGCAATATAGTTCCTCTAGGTTTATTTATTTATTTATTTTTCTTCTAGGAAGACCATAACCATCTCACAATTTCGTTTGCATGTTTTGGGGATAATTTTATTACGTTAAAGCGTTTAACAAAGACGGTAATTTTAAAATAAATTAAAATCCCTCAAAATAATATTAAGTTATAAACGCCTTCTAATAAGTACACTCGTCAACACTAATGTCAATAAATAGTGGGTCTGCCAAAGCAGGGCACTATTATTTATATTAGTAAGACGCGATGGGATAATGGTAATATCCAAACTGTTTTATTGGGCTTTAACTTAACTAAGTTTTCAATTGGATTGAATATAACTTAGAGGCGTAAACATTGGGCTAAATATTCATAAGATGAATAATTAGTAATGGTTACTTAACCCAATGACTAAGAGTTGTATAAAGATACAATTGGAAAAGGTTTCCTACCTAAATAACCAAGTATTAGGTGATCAGCCAAAGCTAACTTAACGCTTGGCAAAATATGGATCTTAGCCCACTAGAAAATCTTCCAACGGGATTTTCTGATTCGTGGAGGGTATTTTTGTTTTGAATCGAAATAGTGGGAGACATATTTAATTTAAATGACCATAATTTAAATATGTTTTGAAAATGATACTTACTATATATTTTCTGTTTTAGATAACCATGACGTCAAACACACCTTCAAACCTTTCGTTGCGATCAATCCTAGACAAAGAAAAATTGTCTGGTTCTAACTTCCTTGACTGGTATAGAAATTTGAGGATTGTCCTCAAACAAGAGAAAAAGCAGTATGTCGTGGAAGGTCCGATTCCGGAACCACCCGCGAACAATGCCTCTAAAGCTGACAAGGATGCTTACAAGAAGCATCAGGATGACGCTTTAGATGTCCAATGCCTTATGCTGGCAACCATGTCTCCTGAGCTTCAGAAGCAACATGAGCATATGGAGGCTTTCGATATGATCGAAAACCTAAGGAAACTATATCAAGGTCAAGCTGACCAAGAAAGATATGAAGTTTCTTCAGCCCTATTTAGCTGCAGACTTGAAGAGGGAGGTTCTGTAGGACCTCATGTGCTCAAAATGATTGGGTACTTGAAGAATCTAGCTAGGCTAGGATTCCCCTTCCCTCAGAAGTTGGCTACCGATCTCATTTTGAAATCATTACCTGACAGTTTTAAGCCAGTCATCATGAATTACAACATGAATGCATTGGACAAAACATTGCCAGAGCTACTCAATATGTTGAGGACTGCTGAGCCTAATATTTCTAAAGGAAAGGGCAAGGCCATAATGATGGTCAATTCTGGCAAAGGTAAAGGAAAGGGCATGTATAAAGGCAAAGGAAAGGCTATTGTAGGAAATGGCAAGAAGATTTGGAAAGGCAAGGATAAGCCAAGTACATCAGCCTTAAAACCTGTGGGCGGGATGGCTAAGGAAGGAAAATGTCACCATTGTGGACAAAAGGGACACTGGAAGAGAAACTGTCCAAAGTACCTAGAAGAGCTTAAGAAGAAGGGAAGTGAGACTTCCACTTCAGGTATTTTTGTTATAAAAATTAACATGTCAACTTAAACATCATGGGTATTAGATACTGGATATGGATCTCACATTTGTCTTAATGTGCAGGATCTAAGAAGGAGTAGGCAGTTGATGAAGGGCGAGGTAGACCTACGCGTTGGAAATGGAGCAAGAGTTGCTGCATTAGCTGTAGGGACTTATTTTTTATCCTTGCCCTCAGGGTTAGTCCTTGAATTGGACAATTGTTATTTTGTTCCGGCAATAAGGAGAAACATTATTTCTGTTTCTTGTCTTGATAAGAAAGGGTTTTCCTTTACAATAAAGAACAATAGTTGTTCTGTTTATTTAAAAGACATGTTTTATTGTTGTGCAAATTTGAGTAATGGACTTTATGTTCTAGATCTCGAAACCCCTATCTATAACATTAATACTAAAAGGGTTAAAACAAATGATTTAAACCCAACTTATCTTTGGTATTGTCGCCTAGGACATATAAATAAGAAACGTATTTCTAAACTCCATCAAGATGGATATTTAGAATCTTTTGATTTTGAATCAATAGATACATGTGAATCTTGTTTATTAGGGAAGATGACCAAGACCCCTTTTACCGGAAAAGGTGAAAGGGCGAGTGATCTTCTTGGCTTGATACATAGTGATGTATGTAGGCCCATAGGGACAATGGCTAGGGGAGGTTTTAGTTACTTCATCACTTTTACTGATGATTTCAGTAGATATGGATTTGTGTTTCTCATGAAACATAAATCAGAATCCTTTGAAAAGTTCAAGGAGTTTAAACATGAAGTAGAGAACCAACTTGGCAAGACAATTAAAGCACTTCAATCCGATCGAGGTGGTGAATATTTGAGCCTAGAGTTTGATGAATATCTTAAAGAGTATGGGATTATATCTCAACTTACTCCCCCTGGAACACCAGAATGGAATGGGGTTTCTGAGCGGAGAAATAGAACCTTGTTGGACATGGTTCGATCAATGATGAGTCAAACTGACCTCCCTAACTCATTCTGGGGACATGCTTTGTTGACAGCAACTTTCACACTTAACCGTGTTCCATCAAAGGCTGTCATAAAGACACCATATGAGATATGGACTGGGAAACGACCTAGTATGTCTTTTCTTAAGATTTGGGGCTGTGAAGCTTATGTTAAACGCCAAAGTTCTGATAAACTTGGGCCCAAGTCAGATAAATATCTTTTTGTGGGATACCCAAAAGAAACTAAGGGTTATTATTTTTACAATCCTACTAAGGGCAAAGTGTTTGTTGCTCGGAATGCTGTATTCTTAGAAAGGGAATTCATCTCTACAAGAATCAGTGGGAGGAAAGTAGAACTTGAAGAAATTCAAGACTCACAAGGCATTGAAGAGCCAATGGTGGAAGTGGAGCAGGACCCACAAAATGTTGTGATAACACCAGCTCCAGTAGCACAAGACTTGCGTAGATCAGGTAGAATACGTCAACAACCTGAAAGATATGGATTTCTTGTAACTCGGGAAGGAGATGTATTCCTAATGGATCAAAATGAGCCAACATCTTATGAAGAGGCTATTGCAAGTTCAGAATCTGAGAAATGGCTAGAAGCCATGGAATCTGAAATGGACTCTATGTACACTAATCAAGTTTGGAACTTGGTTGATGCACCTGAAGGGGTAAAACCTATAGGATGCAAGTGGGTTTTCAAATAGAAAACTGACATGGATGGTAATATAAGTACCTTTAAAGCAAGGTTGGTGGCTAAAGGTTTCAAGCAAATACATGGTATAGACTATGATGAAACTTTTTCCCCAGTTGCTATGCTAAAGTCTGTTCAGATTCTGCTTGCTATTGCTGCATACCATGATTATGAGATATGGCAAATGGATGTCAAGACTGCTTTCCTTAATGGAAATCTTCTTGAGGAAGTGTACATGACACAACCTGAAGGATTTGTTAAGCCTGAAGCATCCAGGAAGGTGTGCAAGCTACAACGTTCTATATATGGACTTAAGCAAGCTTCCAGAAGCTGGAATCTTCGTTTTGATGAAGCTGTTAAACAATTTGACTTTACTAAAAATGAGGATGAACCTTGTGTCTACAAGAAGGTTAGTGACTGCACAATTGTTTTTCTGGTCCTGTATGTTGATGACATACTACTTATTGGAAATGACGTTCCTACTCTTCAGTCTGTGAAGAGTTGGTTGGGAAGCTATTTTTCTATGAAAGACTTAGGTGAAGCAACCTACGTGTTGGGAATTAAGATCTATAGAGATAGATCAAGAAAACTTCTTGGCCTAAGTCAGAATACATACATAGACAAAGTGTTAAAAAGGTTTAACATGCAAGATTCCAAGAAAGAAACTTTGCCTATGGCTCATGGCATAAGCTTATCAAAAGCTCAATCTCCTTCCACTAAAGAAGAAAGAGAACAGATGAATAAGATTCCATATGCATCTGCTATTGGATCAATCATGTATGCCATGATATGTACCCGACCAGATGTCCGTACGCTTTAAGCATGACGAGCAGATACCAGTCCGATCCCGGTGAAAGTCACTGGACTGCTGTCAAGAATATCCTGAAGTACTTAAGAAAAACTAAGGATTCATTCTTGATATATGGAGGGGAAGAAGAGCTCATTGTAAAAGGTTACACTGATGCTAGCTTCCAAACTGATAAGGATGACTCAAGATCGCAATCTGGGTACGTGTTTTGTCTAAATGGTGGCGCTGTAAGCTGGAAGAGTTCAAAGCAAGAGACAGTTGCTGATTCTACTACAGAGTCTGAGTATATTGTTGCCTCAAATGCTGCAAAAGAGGCAGTATGGATCAAGAAGTTCATAACAGAACTTGGGATTGTTCCTAACATTGTGGACCCTATAAGTCTTTACTGTGACAATAGTGGAGCAATCGCACAAGCTAAGGAACCTAGATCACATCAACGATCCAAGCATATACTTAGGCGATTTCATCTCATTCGAGAGATCCTTGACTGAGGAGATGTAAAGATATGTAAGGTGCATACTGATGAGAATATTGCTGACCCACTCAAAAAACCTCTTACACAACAAAAACATGAGGGGCACACTAGATCATTAGGCATTAGGCAAATGTCTGATTGGCTCTAGTGTAAGTGGGAGATTGTTGGTGTATGTACTATGAGCTTTTATGCTTTTTCATTTGTATCATTTTTCTATTTATCAATAGAATAAATATTTCAGTTTAAAATTGTTTTAAAACATATTTATCCTTGGAGTAATAGGTCTGTCGCAACCTGGGTCGCGACGGCGCGGCGAACGAGAGAGAGAGTAAAGTATGGAATAAAACAGGGAGTCGCCACCAACGTTTTTATCCACAGGAAAAAACATTGGAAAAAAAAACTAAGTTTAAGGAAGGCACTGGTAAAAAATTGAAATCCAAGTTCGGGAGTCAGTTACGAGTAGGGAAGGTATTAGCACCCTACATCGCCTGTCAAAGACAGTACCGAGATTGAAAGCACAACATAAATAGCCTTAAATAAAACATGATTTCTTCCCTTTTATTTTGAAAATGATAGAATGGAGTAAAGAACTGTACAGACATAGTATGTCAAAGCGAGGTTAATGAGGACGTTTTGTCCGAATTAAGCTCGACTTCGATATGAGACGGAGGGGGGGTGAGAGAATGCCAATAAGACGTCACGTCTAAATTAAAACATCCTCGGATAAAAGGATAGGGATAGGAAAGGGATAAGCGGGACGTCTTGTCCTAAGTATCCCTCCTCTATGAAATTATGGCGAGGCTTCGGCAAAAACTATGGGGAAACCAACAAGACGTCACGTCTAAATTGATTTTCATGGAAGTGACCAAAAAAGGACGTTTATGAAAGAAATATAAAAAGTAAAGCAGTAAATCAACAACAAAAAAAAAAAGAAAGATGGGCCCGACAGGAGTTAAAGTCCTGCTCCTACGTATTCTTGAATTATCAAGAAATCAGGGTTACGTAGTTCTGGATGTTGCTATTTTTGGAAGGAATTTGAAAGATGTTGATGGATATCATTAAAAAGGGGAATTCATGCAAAGCGACGTTCTTCGCACGTGCACGAATCTTAAGAGGGTTGTGTAGACAGGAGTACTCCTGTACGACACTATTTTTTTTTACAAAAATTGCCCTTTTATTATGTTTGTTTATTACGGAAAAGGATAAAAAGTATTAACAGCGCAAATTAATGGTACGCAGGCAACTATAATCAACAAACAGCAAACTCGCAGGAAAGTAAAAAAAGGAAACTGAAAGCAAAGAAATAAGGAAAGGAGTGGAACCGGTGTGACGAACTATGAACCGATGTGGGAGATCGAGCGCAGTGACGACGTCTGATTTCGGACTCGCACGTTGGCAGACAACGGACCGGAGCAGGACCCGAACTGGAAAACTGAATGACACGACCGGTGTTATGGGAAGTTGATCCGGAGTGAACGCTGTTGAGTAGTAACGAAGATTGACAATGTATGAGACTTGGAACGGAGTCAGTTATGTGATGACGGGGTATGTTCGGGATACGGACGGTGTGAGAGCAGTGACTTTGTATTGATGAAAAAAGAGAAACTCCCAACCTTCTTTCGAACTAAGGGGTCCTTTGTGGTGACTAAGGCAAGTCACTGGTTTCAGGTGAGGGAGTCAATTAAGGACTTTGAGGAATCAGAGAGAATTTGAGGAATCAGAGAGAATTTCTTGGGTTTTTTCGCGTGGAGGGAGAATCTGAAGGCCAACCCCTTGAGCTTCCTTGGTTGGGGCATTTATAGGGCTTTCAAGTCATGGGCTGAGGGTTTTGGGACAACCAGAATTCCCACTTACCCATCCGTGTAGTGGTGTGCAGCTCTGGCCATTACCATTGGTGGGGAGCAGGGTTTTCAGTGGGATTTTTTTTAATTGCCCACTTTCGCCTCCCTGTCTGCCATTTTCCAGGGAGTGCGATTCCAGGTCACCGCGCACAATCTTCCGACCTCACCCCTCCGTTGTCAAATTTGTGACACCGGTTAGCAAAGCCATTGGTTGGACGGAGTCTCCACTGATCCGATGTGGGGCCTTAAGAACCATTACTTGTGTCTTCACACCGGCTGAATCTTTCAGTAATCATAGGGCCGGTGTTCTCTTTCCTGGTCCGGATCTACTACCGGCCGGTGTGCCCATGAGATCGTCTTACTTGGGCCGGACTCGCTTGTCTTTTGCTTTCAGACCCGCGACATCGGCCATTAAGGGACTCCTGAGATGAGGATGTTGGGCGGAGTTTTGAGGTGAGAATGTTTGGGCGGAGTGGATGTTAGCTAACACCGCCTGTGGAACGTTGTGTGAGGAAGGCGGAGTGCCACACCGTTTATGGGGCGGTGTGTGAAGAGGCGGGGTTCCACACCATCTGGGAAGTATATGAGGGCGGAGTGCAAATGAGGGCGGTTGGCGGAGTGATGAGGACTCATGGGCGGAGTTGATGTTAGCTAACATCGCCTGTGGAACGTTGTGTGAGGAGGGCGGAGTGCTACACCGTTTATGGGGCGGTGTATGAAGAGACGGAGTTCCACACCTTCTTCGAAGTATATGAGGGCGGAGTCGCGGTGCGGTGTTAACTTAGGCCTTGTCCGGTGTTTCCAACTTCAAGGATGGGTCCGGTGTCATAACAATTTGGGCCGGACCGAAAGAGGTGTTCACAAGGTCATCTAAAAAAAATTATTCCTAAAATGTCCCTAGTTAAGTATTTACATAGGGACATGTAAATACACTGAGACTAGTGTGTGAGTGTACTGATGACCTGATCTCACAGATCATAGATATAGATGATATCGAGTCTTCACACGGGTACACATTAAGAGTAATGATGTACTGGACAGACCCACCATGAGAACGTTGCATGGATCGTTACATGATTGTCATAAACGATTCTCAATGTGATAATGGTATATGTAGTCCTTCGACCTGAAGTCACTACGATTCCTACATGAGGAGTTTATTGTTTTAATACAATTAAACGTCTTCTGTAACAAGAGGACTATAAAGGTTGTGATTAGGCAATGAACAAATTATGTAGAGGGATGTGAGTGATGTAGATGGGATTTGTCTCTCCTATGTGACAGGAGTGATATCCATAGGCCACTTGATGGAGTAAGACTAAGAAAACGCATGACCATGCTAGAAAGAATAAATATTAGATATTTATTCAGATCCAGTCTACTTCGGTATCAAGTAAAATAAATTGGGCCGTACAAGGATGACGCGACCATGCCTTGGGCCCAATTAGGATATCGTGACAAAAGGAATAAACGTATTAGATAATTATCACTTATAGGTTATGTTGATAATATTCAGACATAATGATGCATTGCTAGATGCCGCTCTTATTTTATATTAATAATAAAATAGTTTATTATTAATATGACCGGGTATTTTACCTATAGGGTCACACACATAGAGTAAGCCCATCAGAAAATGTTGTCTTATTTTAGTTAGACTAAAATAAAGCTATTGGGCCTAACTCATTTGGAATGAGTAAGGAGCCCACTTTTAGAGAGAACAAATTAGGTCAAACCTAAGCCTATAAATAGAGCATAAGATGCTCATAGGCCGTTCACTCAAGTGAGACACAAATTCATAAAAGTTGCAAGAGCTACACGCCGTCAAACTAGCAGTTGGCAAGTGTTGCGATTCTGGTGGGAGTGCTCGTGTGGACTCCTAAAGGACGAGGCTATGACTGCTTCGGAGTTCTTCAAGAGGTAACCTAAAATAATTCGAAATTGTTTTGTGCTTTGAAACACAGAACCTTGCAAATCCTATGGAATCCCTTTTATTTTTCTGCTGCTCATGCTTAGGGATTCCTAACATTGACGATGTAACTCCTTGAGGGATGAACGAAGACCCTCAGGACAGATGATCTCAATCACCCATTCTGTGTATTGACGATGTAACTCCTCAAGGGGAAATGGGTTGTAGGATTAAACTGAACCCCATTTGAAGGCCCAGATTGTAGGAATTAAACCGAACTCTGGGTACGGTTAGTAAGTGTGGCTGAACACCGTTGAAGACTTGAGTTGTAGGATTAAACTAAACCTCAAGAGGCGGGTGTAGGACTTAACCTTTTTTCAAAGGTTATACCGAATCCCACATGAAGACTTGGATGGTAGGATCGAACCGAACTCCAAGTATAATTGCTGTCCTCATCTCTAAAGCACTCATCACAGGACGGTTGAATGTGAATATTGTTATTCCACGTCTTTGAGATCGAATGAACTTTTCTAATTTCCAAGAAGTTAAAGGTAACGTTTTACAATAGATATTCCCTTCCTAAAATACTTATACTTGGGGACAGGGCATACTTTAATAATAAGTGTTGCATATCTGTTGCGATTTCTATTATTTTACTCCGGGGTGGGAAATATGCTTTAAACGATAATACGGTTAAACAAAGCGGATTTGTAAAGTATTAAGAAGGTAAAGTATTGTGTATACGACTAAGTTATCTGGCAACCATATACTTGTCATAAACGATAGACGAAAAACGAAAGCAAACTTTATTTTTGTGAAGGAAAATTTTATATGTCTCAAGGCATCAAAGTTGGAGCTGATTCCAGTACACAGCTATAAATAAAAGCATAAAATCAAAGAGCAGGTGGTTGGTCCTCCGGTATGGGCACGTCCACTCTCCCTTCTTCAGCTCCTTCAGTTTGAGCCTTATCTGCTCCGGTTTCTGGGCCTGCTTTAGCATCCCCTTGTGTCTCACCTTCGGGGCCAGAAGTGGTCAATACTGGTTCTATGCTTTGACCCTCAGGAAGTGGAGGCAGTTCATAAAGAGCATCGGAAGGATCCTGGTGCGAGCCGTCACTCTTCACTTCGACAAGTTTCCCTCCGTGGAATTCATAGAACGGATCCAGTCTGTACAAATTAAGCTTCATGTTAGGGTTACGATAAAAGACTTGACGAAGCGCCAGGCCGAAGGATTCGAAAGCTACCTTCTTGCATATCTTCAAGGCTTTGGTAGCCTTGGCCTTAGCAGCAGATAATTTCTTTTGAAGCTTAGCAAAATCCTCCTCCGACGGCCCAGTGCTCATACTCCCCTTCCTCAACTCTTCGATTTGAGTCTGCATCTCCTTCTGAAGGGCCTGCCACTCTCCTAGGCTTTTATTGTGGTTGGCCTCTATTGCTGCAAGATCGTCAGCTAGCTTAGCCAATTTTTTCTTCTCCAATTACAGCTCTTCTTCAAGGAGGGGGATGGATTTATTCTGCTGCTGAAGTTTAATAACCTGCCGCTCCAAAGATTTGTTGGTGAAGTAGAGCTGGCTTATTTCTTCAGTTTTCTTTTGCAACGTCTCCTTGGCCTTAGTTAATTCTGCCTCCACCCCTCTGTGAGTCTCAGCTTGCTTGGCCGCCCAGGCCTTCTTTATAGCGATGTTGGCCTCAAGTTTTTCAACTTGTTCCATGTAGTCTGCCTTATCGCTTAAGGAGTCCAAGAGGCCGGATAGCTCATCCAGCTGCCAGCGACCAGCCTTGCACGCGCCTCGAACTTCAGTAGCATCGAGAGAGGGGCGGAGACAGTATCTCGCCTTTGGAAGAGTGGGGGGCGTAGACCCCTGGAACCAGAGATAAGGTGAGAGAAAGGATTCGCTTGGAGGATCAAACACTAGAGGAGGACCATTCTTAGAGTCTGGTCCAGGCGTGGCCTATGAAGGAGGGGTAGAGGAGTCAAGGATGGGCTTCTTCCCTTTATCTTTTTTCAGCCTAGACTCCTCGAGAGTCTTCTGGTGTTTCTTTGCAGGGTCACCAGAAGAAGGCTTCTCCACATCCGTTGCCTTGACTAGATGCCTTTTTTTCTTCTTCTTCTCTGGGGCGGCCTCGTCATTGCCGCACCCCGCAGCCTCTGTTTGTCCTTCAGGTTCTTCCTTATCAAGGAGAGGGACCTCGTCTCCCACAGCAGAGGTAAGAGGAATTATTGGAGCCATTACTTTAGTAGAATTCCTCTTGGCCTGAATGTCGTTCTCCTCAGAGGAAGAGTCACCATCTGCCAGCATAGATTTCAGGGACAACATCTCGGGAGAGACTTTTTCAATTTGTTCTGTAAAATAAGGAAAATTGAGTTAACACATGGGAGGAAAAACAATAAGAATGGAATAAATATGTAACATAATCATAGTTCAAGAGCGGCCATTACGGAGATAGGTGTCCCAGACATCGGCACTTTCATAGCACTCAACACTTTGACAGAATGAGTGGAAAGTTCACTCTCCTCAATATAGTAAGCTCGGCTCAGCAGTAGAAAGTGCTCATGAGACCAGCTGATAGGGAACTTGGTGAACCCTTCTTTATTGAGCCAGAAGACCGGCTTATTGGATTAAACTCAGACCCGTGTGTAGTAATGTTTGAAGGAGCGTCTGTCCACCTTAGTGGATTCGGTGTAGGACTTGAAGTTCACCACCCTTGAGTCACAACGGAGTGTTATGAACCCAAGGCCGCCCTTCTTGTTGGCACGGCGGACCACTTGGCAGTAGTAAAATAATTTGGCCACAGTGGCGGTGAAATTGAAGTGTCCTCCCAAAATTTCGAGAGTGCGCACCAAGCCCCAGCCATTGGGATGCAATTGAGTAGGGGCGTAGTCGAGGAAGTGGAGGACGACCATCTGAAACTCCGTCATGGGAAAGCGGACCCCCAAGTTTTGAAAGATGAAGTCATACATGTAGACCGACCTCTCGTCTGGGATGCGGTGACAGACCCTCTCATTTGGGCGGGGGGCAAGGACAAGAAAGTATCCCTTATACTTCTTGTCAGAATAAATTTTGTAGCGAAGAGTGACCGGTTTTCCCTCTTCATTTGCGTGATAAGAGGGGATGTCCAAGAATTCCTCCTCAACCCAGCAGTACGGCCTCTCCCTGTTCAGCTTTTCCCAGTTTAGCTGGTGTGCCACGACGTTGACACACACCCTTTAGTAGTTCGTAGAATCAAGGTTTTGCCAGACCCCAGAATCTCCATGGTACCTGATGCACGATGGAATGCGTGTGTGCTGTGGTAGAAGGCAACATCGTCAGAGAGATAGCCTTCATTACTTGACCCATCATCAGAGCAGCTGGTACTCGAGTCAAGGGGATCCTCAGGGCGGCGCCGATCAACTGGCGCTCGCCAGGAGGAAGTTTCAACTCTCTCCGAGCGATGAGGCCCAGCCACAGGAAGATTCACTGGAATCCTTCCACCACGGTGGCTAGAGAGGGCACGAGAGCTCAGACTCCCCCTGGTTGAGGTACCAACGTTGCCTGTTCTAGGGCGCATGGTTGAAGCAGAATGAATAAAAATGATATGGAGGTAAAGGACAAGGAGGTTACCTAAAAGTAGGAAGAACTTTGTGAAGAGGAAAGGCAGCAAGGGAATCTTCAGAAATTTGAGCAGAGGTTCACTAAGCTTGATGACAGAGATGAATTCCAAAATTCGTTAAGTTCCCCTTTATAGGTAACGAAGAAGCACAGTGTTCTACCAAAAGTCACGACGTTTGTTTCAAAACGCAACCTTTCGAATTCAAACGACTTCGTCGTTTCATAACTTAAAGCGCGAAAGTGGTAATGTTTCAGTAAAGGTTTTTACGAAACGGGCCTGTGGAAGTTGAAATTCAGGCCCAATAAGCCCAATCGACGGTTACACTCTTGGGTAATGATGGTTCACGTGTTAAAAAGGGCATTTAATGTCCAATCATTTCATATGTATTTAATGCACCCCAACCACTATTTGAATACCAAGAGTCTCGATTTCCAAAAACTCTTGGGATTTCCCTCGCTACGAATCCCTGTCTGAATCCGTTGTGAATAGCATCAGAAGAATGATTACTTAATTTACAGAGCGGATATGTTGGTAAGAAACCAAACACGCATATGTCAAAGAGTTCCTAGAAGGAATTTCTAGAGCGTTCCACCGGCATCCAGACTTCTTAAAGGCTGTATAGCTCATATGAGCAACCTAACAGTCCCTCACATAAGCTAGGGGATAAATGATCCGGTCTGGATACCGGTCCCCAAAGTTATGACGTCAGAGTGACCTCTTAAAGGAGCATCCGGTATCACAGGAAAACAGTGCCATAACGGACATCCGTTGTAACAGTATCCGTCCTCACTTCATTAAATGATTCTTCCGTCCTCTCTACCATAGATCCCTTATCCGTTCTTATTTCCACGACGTGTATAACCATTTACCTCAGGATCACTATAAGATAAGAGTTCCTTATAACTTATCAGCGAAGATACCCTGCATAGCAGAATGTGTCTATGTCAATTATCTCAGAGAGTAAGTACAAGTGTCAGCGAAATATGTGGAAAGGTGATTATCCTCCATCCCTATCACAGGATCATACTCTGATAATTGACCTACCTACCTGACACACTCTGAGTACTGAGTCACCTTGATTGACACACTCTACACGCTATCAGAACTAAGGGGCCCACTTGCATCCAACGATTCATTTCCAACGTTCAACTATAAATAGCATGTTCCAACACACATGCAAGGTTACGTTGTTCTATCTTACATCTTTACTATTACATTGCTTAAGTATTCATTGAGTTCACGCACTCTTCTAACTTGAGCGTCGGAGAATCTTCACAGGTGGCACCATCTTTCGCCCCCTTCAACGCGAAACACTGGTGTGAAGGATCTCCAGGACAGCAAGACCAGTTTCTCCCACTGAGAGGCCGGATTACAATACCGGATACCCACTATACCGGTGTATAAACCCTAAAACACCTGCACTTTTGTGGCTGGTCTCATACCGGATCCTAGACCCCGGTTCAGACCAGTTCAGAATCTGACTTCTGTTTGGAAATTTAAATTTTTGTGAAAAATTCATTTGATTATCAGAATTTTATTTAAAAATTAAGAATGTTATATTTTGGTATCAGAGCAGACTTGAAAAGTCCAAGGACAAGGTTAAGCTACTAAATGCTATGATTGAGTAAAGTCATATCACTGTTGTTGTTGTGTAATATAGTTGAGGAAATCAATTATAAATAAATTACTTTCATATCTATGAGTGGTACTAAAGTATGATGATTATTTCAGGATAAGAAATAGACCCTCATGGTATGGATGCAATGCTTGCTGCCTTTCAGTGTGTGGCTGATATCTTAGAAAGGCAGAACGAACCTCAGCTGAGTGACAATCAAAGCATTGATTGTTTCTTGAAACGAAAACCGACTGAATTCCATGGAGGATTTCAGCCTGATCAAGCTTATGCCTGGATCCAGAACCTTGAACGGATCTTTGGTAGTCTGCAGTGCACTGAGGCACAGAAGGTCGAGTACGATGTTTTCATGCTTCGAAAAGAAGCTGAAAACTGGTGGAGAATTACTAAAGCCCGATTGGTAGCTGAAGGGATCGGGCTGAACTGGGAGAATTTCAAGGAATGTTTCCTTGAAAAATATTTCCCAAACACTGTCAGGAGTCAGAAGGAATTGGAATTCACGGAACTCCGACAGGGTAATATTGTTCGGCCCGGAGTTGTAACCGGGCTTTGTGAATTGGCAAGCGCACCAATCGTTTGTAGTTTTCAAAATTTAGATATCGTTCCACTGGGATTGAAAGTCCAATAACAACAGTAATCTTCTACTTACTATGGTAAATGTGAAGGAAAGTATAAACAAAAGAATGATTTATGTACAGTTTATACAATATTCACAAGATAGCATGGTTGATTGATTCATGAGATAAAAAGAAAATAAAATCTATCTAAAAAGTTGAGTTGTAATCTAGAATAGGTAAGATACTTGAGATAAACACAGATAAACAAATTATGTTGAAAATTGGATCCCTAATCTAGAATAACAATGAGGAACTCAAGACATGCATATTTAATTATCAAGTTTCATGTCATTGCAGCTTAAAATCATTATAACCGATCCCTCGTGATATAAATTCTAAGAATTCACCGTAAAGTCCGATCCCTCGTGAGCTTTCTCAGTAAAAACTTGCATTAAGACCTGGCCTTATGGCAACAATGGTTAACAACCCCTATAGAATTGAGATACCAAGGGTATTCCAACTTTTTACTTTCGTCAAAACAAGTTTCAATACGGCATAAATAATCATTCTCCCGTTTGACATTTACACTAATAAAACCAGTTTCGATACACATGAAAATCATTCTCCCGTTTGACGTTCATATTAATAAAAGGTTGAAATACTAACATGGACTTGAATCATAAACATGCAGAGGTCGAATTCACAACATTATACTCAATAGATTAGTTCACCAATTCCAACATAAACAAATTAGTTACACATGGTAAAAGTAAAAACAACACTTACAGAGTTTGACATTACGAAGACGATGGAAACTTCACGATACAACGATCATAATACACCGAAACACACTCAAGTATCTAGAAAACTATTCTAGAACTACAACTCACAAAAGAAGTACTCAAAGTCGAGCACAAGAGAGAAGAGAAGAGAAGTGTATGGAATGGGATGTTATGAATGGTGTTGGATGGCCCTATTTATAGGGCTGAGCAAGGGTGCTGACGCTACGCGTCCCTGTGACGCTACGCGTCAGACCCCTGACTCAGCTTCCATTAAGCAGTTGATAATGGCCACTTCAAATAATTAAAATCAATCATGCTTGGCCACTTGGACGTGTTTCCACTGTAATTTGGCCATTTGTGATGAGTGGGGTGGCCCTTGTGCTGAGTGGAGTGCCCATTATTGGGTCCAAGTGGGGTGGTTGGCCAAAGTGGAAGTGGAGACTGTGCAGCACTGACGCTACGCGTGGCTGTGATGCGTAGCGTCAGAATCAAAAATAGCACTTGATGCTACGCGTGGGGTGAGGCTACGCGTCAGCTCCTCCAGTGTAATTTTCTCTTAATTTCTTAACTTTTTCACTGCAAAACTAGAGAAAATTGATCAAGGGCAGATTATTTCCAACAACACTCATTTATTGAATTTAAATCCTAATTTTCTAACAAATTAAACTAATTTTTATGAATTTTATGAAATTTTTATTTAAGCTTTTATTGAAAATTTGAGGACTAACAAATACCCCCAACTTGAGACATTGCTCGTCCTCGAGCAAGAGAGAAAAATAAGAAAATAAAAATTTGAAATCAAATTTTTAAGTTAGTCCGAAAATTTACCACAAAAAATAATTACACAATTTCAACTATTTTGTAATAATCAAAAAACTGATTCAAATATAACAAAGGTTTAATGATAAAATTACTTACAATATTCTATTAACAATCAAGCAGAATTTCAGGCTTACCTCACAAGTGTTTATCTCTATGCAATTGGTAACCTGTTTCACTCAATCAATCATAAAATCAAACGAATTTAACTTTGTTTGTCATCTAATCAATGGTTATTTATACAGAGTTAATTCGAAAATCACAAGGTCTTTTCTCGGGTTGTAATGAGGCTTGGTTTACAAGAATCAATGGTTTTTCTTGGGATTCAAAAACCTGAAATCATAAAAGAGCATTTTACAATCCTTAGGCTTTCTCTTGATCCAAACTCTCATTTATTTTTATTGATGAAAAATAAATACCCCCAACTTGATTCTTTTCACTATTTTTGACTTTTCTTTTTCATATTTTCTTTTGAAAAGAATCAAGTTGCTTATTTTCACTCCCCATTTTTGTGAGAACACTCAAAATATTTATTTCAACTGCTCTTTTAATCAATCAAGTATAGGGAATGGTAAAAACAAATTTAGGCTTAAAGGGTACCAAAGAATTTTATTTTAGGCTCAAATTGGCTTGCAAAGGATAAAAGACTTTTTACCAAGGTAAGCTGTTTGGCCCAAGGTTTTGTTTCACCAATAAATGTGCCTTGATCATTTTCCCGAATTCTCTGTATAACAACACAAATCACAGATTAAAGCAAAATCAATTCGAATTGAAAATATGTCGATTAAAACCCTCAAGTGTGTAAAAAGGATCTCTCAACTCACCGGGTTATTTGAATTTTGCTTGATGGTTAATAAACTTATTGTAATTAAATTTATCAAAATTCCTAAGTTATAAAGAATCAAAAATTGATTTTAACAAAATTGGTTTTATTGTGTAAGAACTCCAAGTGTATGTACTAACTTACTAACGAAAATTTGATTCATTTATTTAAAAGAAGAATTATTTTTCGAAAGAAAAATGAGCAAAAACGAATAAACACACCACACAATGATAAAATGCCATAATATAAAATGTAAATATAAATGTAAATGTAAATCCAAATATAACTAAAAACAAATATACTTAAAATAAATGAAGATGGCATCCTCAATCCTCCATCTGATCATCATCATCCTCCTCCTCCTCCTCATCATCATCACCATCGGAGTCATGATGTGCACTAGAAGATCCACCAGTCTCAGGGTAGGTGGGTAAATCTCCAGGCCAAGCTACATGTGCTGCAAACTCGGCTGGGGTAACATAAGGTGCTCCCTCTCCCTGTAACCTGTACTGATAAAATTCATCGTGAAGATGAATATAAGCTCTGTGAGTGGCAGCCATCATCTGCATCATATGCTGATGCTCAAGTGATATCCGGGCAAAGCCCTGTGTAACAGCATCAGCAGATGGAGGCTGCACTGGTGGTCTCCTCCTCCGAGGTCGGGGCTGAGCCTCCTGCTCTAGTGGTGGAAGCTCGCACTGCTGCACAAAATAATCTCTGTTTACTAGAACTTTAGGGACTCTCCCTGAAGAACTAGTAAACTCGGGTGAAGGTACAATGACTCACTGCCTCCACAGTAAGGCAGATATGATGAGAGGAAAGGGTATGGGGCGATTCACTTTATACCCAAGGGCATAAAAGTGAATCTGCTCGGAGATAAGCTCGGCGATATCAATGGTGTGGCCCTGGAGGATAGAATAAAGGAGGCAACAACGCTCCACTGGAAGGGAAGACAGATGGGTGACAGGAGTGATATTATGGAGCATGAGGTGGGACCATGCCTGGGCTATAGGGGTAAGCTGGGTCTTGAGGAGGTTAGATGGACTCCTTCCAACCCTACTCAGGTTGAAAAAGATTCCATCCTTGCTCAGAAAATGAGCAACCTCCTCGAGGGAGTATCCTAACTCTCCCTCAGCAAGAATCTTGTTTCTGTTTTCCTTCCAGAAACAAGTGTCATCCTCGGGAGTAGGCTCCCAAGGGTTACCCAGTAGGGTACTGATGGTGTCTCGGTCATAAGAGATATGCCGGCCTCTAACCCAACTCGTCCGCTGCTGCCCAAGATTTGGTACGTCCTGGCGGGTCCTGTAAGCATTTGCGTAAAACTCCATCACTAAGATGGGATCCCCCTCAGTAGGTAGGGAGAATAGAGGTCCCCATCTCCTCTGATGCACTCTATCCTGCAGCTCAGGATAGTCTCCTGCACTCAGATCAAGGACCCTCTCCCAGATCAGTCTCTGGCCCTTGATCTGATGAAATCTCGCCCACTTCGCATCAGTGCGAAATCTAGTAGGATCCCTCGGTCCCAACACCTCCTGTCTCTGAGAATCAGGATCCTCAGAAGTGGTGTCGGTGTCTATGGATTTCCTCTGTCTTTTAGAGGGACCGGCTGTGGGAATGGATTTCTTAGGTGCCATCTGCAAAAAGTAAAAATTTAAAATTAAACACACACTAAATAAATCACACACAAGCAAACAATTATTTGTAAAATATTTTTGGGTTTTAAAATTTTTCACAAATAAAAATGCAATTCAACGACATATTTTTGAATTTTTAATATTTAAAGAAATTAACATACATATATTCAAATAATATACAAAACAAAATACAATTTATTCAAAATTTATACAAAGTTGCAAGAAAGTATAAATATAAACTAAAAAAATTTATTAATTTCAAAAGAAAACAGCAAACAGCAAACAAACAGCAAGATTTAAAAACAGAGGCTGACGCTACGCGTGGTGTGACGCTACGCATCAGCCTGTTCTGCCCACGCTACGCGTCAGTGGGACGCTACGCGTGGGCTTACAGTTCATCCTCACGCTACGCGTCAGTGGGACGCTACGCGTGGGATGCGCAGAAAAAAGAAAAAAACAGGGGTTGCACAGCAGCAACCCCTTTTCAACCTACACTACATCCATTCAATCCCTAACTCCTAACAGCAATCAATCCTAATGGTCTTCTAATCCTAATCCTAACCACATTTATTTCTACAAAAAAAAAATCAAAAACAAAACTAAAGAGAATGGATTAGAATACTTACTTGTGATTCCTTGAGCAATGGGATTGAGAAGCTTAGAAAGAGAGAAAAAGGGAGTTTCTAAACTTTAGGGTTTTTGAAAGAGAACTAAAGTGAAGCAGAGAGGGAATTTTAGGTTTTAAAACCTAAGATGGGCCTCTCTGGTTCAGTTTTAAAAACTGAACGTGGGCTCTGACGCTACGCGTGTATGGGACGCTACGCGTGATACCCAAAATGCAGAGTCCACGCTACGCGTCAAGGGGGAGCTACGCGTGGGCTTCTGTTTTTGATTTTCCAAAATTTTGATTTTCAAAAACCTTTTCTTTTCAATCTTAAACTCCTTTTCTTTTCAAAATAAAATTCTATCTAATTATTTTTGAAATATGTTTTTTTTTATGTAAAACAACTTTAAAAACAAAAAGAAAAGAATGGGTTGCCTCCCATTGAGCGCTAGGTTTAATGTCTCCAGCCAGACATTACCTCTGATTAATCAGGTGGTTTCCCAATATTCTTTGAGGAATCACCTGTCTTTTTCTTCCTTCTTCTTCTTTTCCGATGCCTAATTACCTGTTTTTCATCATTCAAAGCATTGGTTAATTCAAAACAATTTAATTGATTGGGAAGAGATATACCTGGTTTGGTTGAAGGGTAAACCTTTGCCTCATTACTTATCCTGAGGTGTTCATGAGCACTGAAGCTTACTTCTTCTCCATAAACTTTGACTGCAACCGTACTTAGATCAACATCTACTTTGATTTTTGTAGTCTTCATGAAAGGTCTTCCTAGGATCAGGGGGATCTCAGTATCCTCCTTCATATCCAGTACCATAAAGTCAACTTTGAAGTGGTACCTGTCAACCTTTACTAACACATCTTCCACAATCCCAACAGGCTTTTTGACAGAGCGATCCGCAAACTGTAATTCTGTCTTTGCTTCTTTTAGCTCATATTCACCAATGCGTTTTATTAAATCTAGAGGTATCAAGTTGATGTTAGCCCCTAAATCTAATAACGCATTCCTGATGTTGATATTTCTGATTGTTACAGGAATGGTGAAACTCCCCGGATCTTTACATTTTTTCGGGGTTATATAGTTTGTTTCTTGCTCTGTATCTCTTTGCACATTTTTTTCTTTTTCATTTTTTTCATTTTTTTCTATTTTTTCACTTTCTTTTTTTTCTTCTTTCTCACTCTTTTCTTTACAATCAATTTTTACAACATCAATAGAAACAGCATTACATTGTTCCCTTGGGTTTTGAGTGTTTGCAGAAAACCCAGAACTTTTTAATTCGGCTATCTCTTTTGCAAGCTGACCCATTTGTATATCTGATGCTTTTCGGGCAGCTTCATTTGTCTCCACAAACTGCAATAACTGTTGAATAGCTTCCTCTATTCTTGTCAACCTTGCATTATCAGTTTGTTGTTGCTTGAATTGATTGTTAGGAGGTCTGTTGGAAGGTCCAGTATCCTGTCTCCAGCCAATATTCTGATTTTGCCAACCCTGCGGGTAATTGTTAGGAAAAGAATTTCCATGATTAAAAGGAAAATTACCTAAGGGTGCTCTTTGATGGTTCATGAAATTGGCTTGCTCTTGCTCATTTCCACAGTAACCACATGGTTGTTCTCCCATGCAGTGCGTACATGCTTTAAGTTGAGCAAGGGGTGGTGATGCTACTTGAGCGATTTGAAGTTTTTCCAATTGCTTGCTCATAACTTCAATTTGTTGGGTCAGTAATTTTTGCTGAGCCAACACTGCATCATTTACTCCCAATTCGAGCATTCCTGGCTTCCTCTGCATATTACCTCTTTCATGCTTTGCTTGTCGGTCACTAATAGCCATTGATTCCAATATTTCTATGGCTTCTTCCACAGTCTTGTTCATTAAAGAACCACCTGCACAAGCATCTAACATCATCTTGAACTGAGGCAATAAACCATGGTAAACGATTCTTACCTTCTCGGCATCATTCAGATTGTGGTTTGGGCATTTTCTCAAGAGTGCCTTGAATCGTTCCCATGTTTCTCCTAATGATTCATCATTATTTTGGGAAAAAGAGTGTATGGCTGTCATTGCTTCAAAATATTTCGAAGGAGAATAAAATCTTTCCAAAAATTTTCTTTCAACATCGGACCAGTTTGCAAAACTACCCGGTGGACAAGATTTAAACCATTCTTTTGCTTTCCCAATCAATGAAAAAAGAAAGAGTCTCATGTAAACAGACTCTTCTTGATTGGGTTCAAAACCAATTGTGCTGCATAACTCATAAAAAACAGTTAAATGTTCATATGGTTCTTCATGATTTAAACCAGCAAATTGGTTGTTTTGAATAATGTTTAAAGTGGCAGGTTTAATTTCCACTGGTAAAACTGGTCCTTGAAACATTCCCGAAACTCGGGGTGGACCATTTATAGCAGCAAACTGTCCCAATGTTCTCCTTTCAGCAGCCATATTTGAATTTTCAAAAATTTTTGAAGTAGAAGAAGAATTAGTTTGTGTTTTTGATTTCAAAGACTTGATTTTCTTTACAAACTTTTCTATCTCAGGATCAAAATAAATTTTAACTGCGGTAGATCGAGTTTGCATACACAAACTAGACAAAGAAAGTTAGTGTAATAATGATAATAAATAATAAAAAAAATTATCTAAAGTAAAAAAAAAATATTTACCACGGTAATTAAAATTTTACTATTTTATTGAAACAATTCAATCCCCGGCAACGGCACCAGAAAACTTGTTCGGCCTGGAGTTGTAACCGGGCTTTGTGAATTGGCAAGCGCACCAATCGTTTGTAGTTTTCGAAATTTAGATATCGTTCCACTGGGATTGAAAGTCCAATAACAACAGTAATCTTCTACTTACTATGGTAAATGTGAAGGAAAGTATAAACAAAAGAATGATTTATGTACAGTTTATACAATATTCACAAGATAGCATGGTTGATTGATTCATGAGATAAAAAGAAAATAAAATCTATCTAAAAAGTTGAGTTGTAATCTAGAATAGGTAAGATACTTGAGATAAACACAGATAAACAAATTATGTTAGAAATTGGATCCCTAATCTAGAATAACAATGAGGAACTCAAGACATGCATATTTAATTATCAAGTTTCATGTCATTGCAGCTTAAAATCATTATAACCGATCCCTCGTGATATAAATTCTAAGAATTCACCGTAAAGTCCGATCCCTCGTGAGCTTTCTCAGTAAAAACTTGCATTAAGACCTGGCCTTATGGCAACAATGGTTAACAACCCCAATAGAATTGAGATACCAAGGGTATTCCAACTTTTTACTTTCGTCAAAACAAGTTTCAATACGGCATAAATAATCATTCTCCCGTTTGACATTTACACTAATAAAACCAGTTTCGATACACATAAAAATCATTCTCCCGTTTGACGTTCATATTAATAAAAGGTTGAAATACTAACATGGACTTGAATCATAAACATGCAGAGGTCGAATTCACAACATTATACTCAATAGATTAGTTCACCAATTCCAACATAAACAAATTAGTTACACATGGTAAAAGTAAAAACAACACTTACAGAGTTTGACATTACGAAGACGATGGAAACTTCACGATACAACGATCACAATACACCGAAACACACTCAAGTATCTAGAAAACTATTCTAGAACTACAACTCACAAAAGAAGTACTCAAAGTCGAGCACAAGAGAGAAGAGAAGAGAAGTGTATGGAATGGGATGTTATGAATGGTGTTGGATGGCCCTATTTATAGGGCTGAGCAAGGGTGCTGACGCTACGCGTCCCTGTGACGCTACGCGTCAGACCCCTGACTCAGCTTCCATTAAGCAGTTGATAATGGCCACTTCAAATAATTAAAATCAATCATGCTTGGCCACTTGGATGTGTTTCCACTATAATTTGGCCATTTGTGATGAGTGGTGATGATGCATGATTTATCTTTAGTTCTTCACTTTAAATGTGTATAATTTGCCATCACTTATTGTCTAATATATTGCATTTTAACACATTTTCATCATATGAGCTTTATTTAATATTTGATTTTAAAAATGAATTAAGGATTAATTTTTAATAAATATTGGTTTTCTCTTGTTTACTTGGGTATTTTATTTTGCAGAAATTAATAAAATTAAGGAACAAGTACAAAGATAATCCAAGGGTCAATAACAAGAGAAAAATGACCATCAAATGATAAAGAAACAAGAAGAACAAGCCCCGGTGAAAAGAAAGCTACAAAAGCATGAAAATTGGCTATTAGTGCGCTATCTATTAGTGCGGTTGTAACAGGAACCGCACTAATAGGGTGGGAATCGATTCCTACATCAAATCAGCCCATGGGAATCGATTCATGCACTTGGGAATCGATTCCCAGCCTACATGAATCGATTCATTTGATGTTTTTCACCTGGGAATCGATTCCCAACCTATAGGAATCGATTCATGAGCCTAGGAATCGATTCCCCTTGCTAGGAATCGATTCATGAGCTGTATTTTACGCAAAAATGAACTGGAGGAATCGATTCATCATTGAAATCATGCGCCGAATCATTGGAAACAACAAAACGCAACTTGGAAACAACTTGGAAACAGCTGGAAATCATCTGCACCGAAAGTTTCCACTTGCAACGCGTTTTCCTTAGCTGGCTTCTCCTTTCATTTGCCTATAAATAGAGAAGAACGAGAGGCTTCAGAAATCATCTTCAGACACTTCACTTCACACTTCTCTCTTAGTTCCTTTTCTTTCTTTTAAGCATTAGAGGAAGGCTTCTGGAGGAATTTTTCCATTCCGGGTTAGGTCTTTCTTATTTTTAGTTTATTTTAATTATGGAGGGCTAAAACCCCTAGATTGATTTTCTTGGAAAATATTGTAATATAATTTTGAGGTTCTTGTTTTTAATATAGTATGCTTGTATTATTGTTATTTCTTCATAATCTTATTCTGCTTATTTAATTCCATTCTGTTTAATTAAATTTGTATGCTTAATCGGTTTAATTATTCAAATAGAATAAAATAAGATTTTAAATTAAAATGGATTAAGGAAATATGCATGCTTAATGAATATTTTCATAATCACTTTTAATAATTATGGTTTGCTTAATTCCATAATTTGAGAATAGATTATGTATATAGGTGATGTTCTTATATATGCTCAATAATTCCTAGATTTTACGATCTTGACTCCTTTTGCTTAATTAGGATGCTTGATTAAAATATTCATTTTTAAATGAAAGTAAAGGAATTATGAATTGAAAAAGACACTTAGTTGATTAATTCAAATTGAGCTAAGAAATCAACAGTAATGAAAGTATACAAATTATCTTTAGTGAACCAAGGATAAATTTATTTACAATATTCCAAGAAAATCAATCGCTTGTTATTTATTGTTTTAAATCCTATAATTACTTTGTTTTAGTTTTAATTGTCACAACAAAATCAAACAAAACCCCCCCAATTGTATGTTAGTGAACTTATGTTTGTAAAAATTTTTAGTTGTTTAGTTTTTATTTTTAATTGTTAAAAATTAGTTTAAGACTTGATTTTTCCTAAATTTTTGTGTTGATCCTTGAGAGAACGACCTAGGTTGACACCCTAGTACTACGTTAATTAATTTTAATGTACTAATTTGACGGAATCACGACTGCAAAAAGAATATTCACGTCAAATTTTGGCGCCGCAGCCGGGGATCAACGATCTTTAGGAAAAACACTTGTTTTAAATTAATTTTTTTTAATTGAAAAAAAAAATTAAAAATTTAATAATAAAAAAAAAAATAATTTTCTTTTGTTTGTTTGTTTGTTTATTTTATTTCTTTTGCATGATTTAGGATTCTTATGATTTATTGCTCATCATGATCAAATATCTTGTTGTATGCTATGTATGACTAGAAGAACTTTTGAGCATTTATATTCATTTGATCCTGAAATTGAAAAAACTTTTCATAGGTTAATTAGAGAAGCTAGATTTAATAATAATTTTGTTGATATTGATAGTGATAGTATTTTTTCTGAATCTGTTGAAAGTACTACTGCTAGTTTTTCTGATATGGCTGAACCTCGTGAAAGAACTCTTAGAGAACTAGCTGCTCCTGAATTCACTTACGAAAGTTTGTGTATTCAATATCCTGAAGAGGATATCCCTTTTATTCTTAAGACCGGACTTATACACTTATTGCCTAAGTTTCATGGTCTTGCGGGTGAAGATCCGCACAAACACCTCAAAGAATTCCACATTGTGTGTTCCACAATGAAACCCCAAAACGTTCAAGAAGACCACGTCTATCTTAAAGCATTTCCTCATTCTTTAGAGGGTGTTGCTAAGGATTGGTTGTACTACCTTGCTCCAAGATCAATCACAAGTTGGAATGACTTAAAGAAAATGTTCTTGGAAAAATTCTTTCCTGCCTCTAGAACAACTGCAATCCGTAAGGATATATCTGGCATTAGGCAACTCTCTGGAGAAAGTCTTTATGAGTATTGGGAGAGATTTAAGAAACTCTGTGCAAGTTGCCCTCACCACCAAATTTCTGAACAACTTCTTCTTCAGTACTTCTATGAAGGTTTACACCACGTTGATCGCAACATGATTGATGCGGCAAGTGGAGGAGCTTTAGGAGACATGACTGCTGCTGAAGCAAGAAACTTGATTGAAAAGATGGCATCCAACTCTCAACAATTTGGTGTGAGAAATGATTCTTTCAAACCCATGTTTGATTCTAATTCTAGTTCATCTGGAATTAAATTGGAGAGCAAACTTGATGCTCTCACCACTCTGGTCACACAATTGGCAGTAAATCAAAAATCCATGACCGCTAAAGTATGTGGCATCTGCTCTTCACAAGAGCACCCCACTGATTGTTGTCCTTCTCTACAAGAAAAGGATAATAATAGTCCCCAAGCCTATGCAGCCAATATCTACCATGATAGACCTCCACCACCACAACAACAAAACCATGACCTTTCCACCAACAAATACAATCCAGGTTGGAGGAACCATCCAAATTTGAGATGGGGCAACCAACAACAAAATCCCCATCCCCAACCTCCATTTCAAAACAATGCACCAACCTTCCAAAGACCGACACCTCAACCATCCACAAGTGGCCCTTCTTTGGAGGATCTGGTGAAACAAATGACTGCACAGAACTTGGAGTATCAACAGAGGAATGATGCTACCATCCAGAGTTTAAGCAACCAAATTGGGCAATTGGCTTCATCATTAAGCCAGTTACAATCTCAAAACTCTGACAAATTACCATCTCAACCAGCCGCAAATCCAAGAAATGTGAGTGCAATTCAGTTAAGATCAGGTAAGAACCTTGAAGTACCCATACCTAAGGAACCTGAAAAACAAACAGATGTGCCCACAACAGTTGAGACTGATGTGCCCTCTTCAAGCACAAGCAAATCTGAGATGCAACCATCCCAAATTCCACCTCATATCCCTCTTCCTTTCCCACCAAAAGCAATTCCAAGCAAGAAGATGGAAGAAGTGGATAAAGAAATTTTGGATACTTTCAGGAAAGTGGAAGTGAATATACCTCTTCTTGATGCAATCAAGCAAATTCCCAAGTATGCCAAATTTCTAAAGGAGTTGTGTACTCACAAAAGGAGACTCAAGGGCAATGAAAGGATAAGCATGGGAAGAAATGTATCTGCACTGCTTGGTAAGGAAAATATCCCTGAGAAATGCAAGGATCCAGGTACGTTTTCTATACCCTGTATCATAGGCAATAACAAATTTGAAAATTGCATGTTAGATTTAGGAGCTTCAATAAATGTTATGCCTATGTCTGTTTTTAAATCTTTGTCTCTTGGAAATTTACAACCTACTGGTGTAGTAATTCAGCTAGCCAATAGGAGCACTGCTTACCCTGCTGGAGTTATAGAAGATGTTTTGGTTCAGGTAGAACAACTTGTTTTCCCTGCTGACTTTTTTGTACTTGACATGGAAGAAGGTATGCCTCAAATTCCTGTTCCTATCATTTTAGGAAGACCATTTTTGAAAACAGCTCGAACCAAAATAGATGTTCATTCTGGAACTCTCTCTATGGAATTTGGTGACACAAGAGTTCAATTCAATATTCTTGATGCCATAAAATACCCAGCAGAAAATCATTCTGTTTTCCAAATTGACATTATTGATGAACTAGTTTTTGAACATTTTTCTAATGTTGATTTGGAATGCATAGATGATTCAAACAAATGTTTTGCATGCAATGATTCTGGAAGTTGTGATATTTGTGCTGAAATTGATAAATACATAATTTCTGATTCAGAGTCTCTAGATATACCTGTTAACCATAAGGAGCTGTATTCAGGATTTCAAGAAAATTCTAACAAAATTTTTGAGGTGCAAACAGCAGAATCAAAATCTACTTTGTTAGTTCCATCTGTTTTGCAGGCACCCAAGTTAGAATTGAAACCCCTACCTGAGAACCTAAAGTATGTATACTTAGGGGATAATGAACAGCTCCCGGTGATAATTTCCACTTCCCTTGATGAAAATCAAGAAGAAAAATTGTTGCAGGTATTGAAAAGACATAAGAAGGCTATAGGATGGACATTGGCAGACATTCCTGGAATTAGTCCATCCATATGCATGCATAGAATATTTCTGGAGGAAAATACTAAGGCAGTAAGACAGCCCCAGAGGAGACTCAACCCTGTAATCCTTGATGTGGTTAAGAAGGAGATCACCAAGCTTCTACAAGCAGGAATTATTTATCCTATCTCTGATAGCCAATGGGTGAGTCCAATTCAAGTGGTTCCTAAGAAAACAGGGATCACAGTTGTGAAAAATGAAAAGGATGAATTGATCCCAACTAGAGTGCAAAATAGTTGGAGAGTCTGTATTGACTACAGGAGACTTAACCAGGCAACAAAGAAGGACCATTTCCCTTTACCCTTCATTGACCAAATGCTTGAGCGTCTCGCAGGTAAGTCTCACTACTGTTTTCTTGATGGATTCTCTGGATATTTTCAGATTCACATTGCACCTGAGGATCAAGATAAGACCACATTCACCTGTCCCTTTGGCACATTTGCTTATAGGAGAATGCCATTTGGCCTATGCAATGCTCCTGGAACTTTTCAAAGATGCATGATAAGTATTTTTCATGATTTCATTGAAAATTGCATAGAGGTGTTTATGGATGATTTTACTGTCTATGGATCTTCATTTAATGCATGCCTTGATAGTCTTGATAAAGTTTTAAACAGATGTATTGAAACTAACCTTGTCTTGAACTATGAGAAATGTCATTTTATGGTAAAACAAGGAATAGTTTTAGGGCATGTAATCTCTGAAAAAGGAATTGAGGTAGATCCTGCTAAGGTAGAAGTTATATCACATTTGCCTTACCCCTCTTGTGTTCGAGAAGTTCGTTCTTTTCTTGGCCATGCAGGTTTCTACAGAAGATTCATAAAGGATTTCAGCAAGAAGGCTAGGCCGCTATCCAGTTTGCTTCAAAAGGATGTGGCATTTGAATTCGATGAAAAGTGTAAGGAGGCTTTTAATTGCCTCAAGCAAGCATTGACCACTACCCCAATAATCCAAGCACCTGATTGGACAGCCCCATTTGAATTGATGTGTGATGCCTCTAATTATGCATTGGGAGCTGTCCTTGGTCAAAAGATTGACAAGCAACCTAGGGTCATCTACTATGCATCTAAAACTTTAGATGCTGCCCAGGTAAATTACACCACTACTGAAAAAGAACTCTTGGCCATTGTTTTTGCATTAGATAAGTTCAGATCTTACCTACTCGGTTCTCGAGTAGTTGTCTTTACTGACCATGCACTTGTTGAAGAAAGGTGAGTCCAAGCCAAGATTAATTCGTTGGATGCTTTTGCTCCAAGAGTTTGACTTGGAAATTCGTGACAGAAGTGGAACACAAAACCTTGTGGCAGACCATTTAAGCAGAATTGAGAATGCTCCTGATTCAGCACCTATTCGGGATCATTTTCCCGATGAACACCTCATGAGTATTTCTAACTCTTTTGATTCACCTTGGTTTGCTAACATTGTAAATTATCTTGTTGCTTCTGTTTTTCCACCATGTACATCCAGAAACCAAATTTTAAAATTAAAAAGTGATGCAAAGTATTATATTTGGGATGACCCGTATTTGTGGAAATTGTGTAATGATCAGGTGATTCGAAGATGCATTCCCGATCATGAAATAGAATCAGTTCTTCGATTCTGCCATGCTTCACCAGTTGGTGGACATTTTGGTCCACAAAGAACAGCAAGAAAAGTGTTGGATTCTGGTTTATATTGGCCCACAATTTTTAAGGATGCATGGAGAATTTGTAACACCTGTGATAAATGCCAAAGAGCTAGTAATGCTACCACATGGAGACAACAGATGCCTCAGCAACCAATGTTGTTTTGTGAAGTATTTGATGTTTGGGGCATTGATTTTATGGGTCCATTTCCTCTATCCTTTGGTTTTACTTACATTTTATTGGCTGTTGATTATGTTTCTAAATGGGTGGAAGCTAAAGCCACCAGAACTAATGATGCGCGAGTTGTTATGGATTTTGTTAGATCTCAAATTCTTTGCAGGTTTGGCATTCCGAGAGCAATCATTAGTGATCAAGGAACACATTTCTGCAACAGGACCATACAAGCTATGCTCAGGAAGTATGGAGTTGTTCATAGAGTCTCTACTCCATATCACCCCCAAACCAATGGACAAGCAGAAGTCTCTAACAGAGAAATCAAAAGAATCCTGGAGAAGATAGTACAGCCTAACAAAAAGGATTGGAGCAGGAAATTGGATGATGCTCTTTGGGCACATAGAACAGCTTTTAAGGCACCTATAGGAATGTCTCCCTATAGAATTGTTTTTAGTAAAGCATGTCATCTTCCAGTGGAGATTGAGCATCGTGCTTATTGGGCTGTAAAAGCTTGCAACTTAGCACTTGATCAAGCAGGTGAAGAAAGGAAATTACAACTGAATGAGCTCGATGAGATCCGTTTGGCAGCCTATGAGAATTCAAAATTCTACAAGGAGAAAACAAGGAAATTCCATGATAGCTCAATAGCTAGAAAGGATTTTACTGCTGGACAGAAAGTGCTACTGTTTAATTCCCGGTTAAAACTGATGGCCGGAAAATTGCGCTCCAAATGGGAAGGACCTTTCATTGTTACGAATGTATTTCCCCATGGAGCTGTGGAAATAAAAAGTGAAAACTCCAACAAAAGCTTCAAGGTTAATGGACAACGTTTGAAGCCATTTCATGAAAATCCTTCACTTGTGGATGTTACAATGGAGGAACATGCTTTGGGGGAACCACTTCTTGATCCCCCTTGAGGGAGTTTTTTTTTCTTACCCATCTCTTTACTTTTTCATTATATTGTTTATTTTGTATGCTCTGTCTTACATTGAGGACAATGTATGATTTAAGTGTGGGGGTGGGATCATTTATGTGTTATTGTGTGTGTTTTTTGTATGATTAAATTTTGTGTGCTTTTATTAAAAAAAAAATAAATAATAAAAAAAAAAAAGATTTTGTGTGTGTTTTTGTTTTAAAAAGGCATGTTTTATTGGAATTTTAAGATATGCATGAGTAACAAGTAAATTCTTTCATGTCTGATATGAGCTTAATGATATGTTATAATTTGAACTCAAGCAATTTTGGTATGATGAGAATGACATGATAATTGATAGATGATCATATATGATAGAATTATACCTTGTGAGATTTTTGAGCCTTTAAATTTGATGGATCACTTTAAACCATCTTAATCCTTTCATGTGTGATTAATTCCTGAAAGCTTACATCTTAATTTTTTGTCTTGTTTCTTGATGATACTTGAAACTCATGTGAATGTATTTGAAATGATACAGGCATTTTGTTCAATTGAGCCACTAAGCCATAGAAGCCTACCATGAATAAATTATCCTTTGCTAGCCACTTTGAGCCTATTTAACCATTTCTTTGTTGCAGCTCAAATAAGCCATGGATGAAAAACCAAAAATATACCTACCCGAAGGAATATATTGGAGCTTTGGAATCAAGTCAAAAACAGGCATTCAAATAATGTGGGGGTGTACAAAAAAAAAAAAAAAAAAAAAAAAGAGTTCCAACTCTTGTTTCAAGTGTTATGCAATCACATAAGAAAAAGATAAAATATATATATATATATATATATATATATTGATGAATTACCCTCACTGTTTGCCAGTTAAATTAATTGCTCCATCATTCTTTTTGGTATTTAAACTTATTTTCCAAAATTTTTTTTTTCCACCTACTTTAACCTTGGCCACATTACAACCTTGGAAAGCCCTGTTGATCTATACATGCAATTGTGTTGATTGTGGAATTGAGAAACTTGCCAAATTTTTGGACTGTCTGTTTTTCAGGAAATGTTTTGAGAGTATACACAAACCCAAAACACTTGAGAGTATGTCTTGTGAGGTTCTGTCACTTATGGTTTTCCCTTCAGTTTGATTTAATTCTCACATGTCTAATTGTTTGAATGATTTTTATACATATCTTGATGCTCTGTATCTTGCATGATGAATAACTCTTGTTTCTCTGTATATTCCTAAAGATTTCATATTGAACATGCTAGTTTTGTGTGTTTACTATTTTTTTTAACTTGATGTTTTCAATAAACTGTGATACTTGTTTTTATTCTAATTTTGCCCGGGAGTGCAAAAGAATAAGTGTGGGAGTATTTGATGATGCATGATTTATCTTTAGTTCTTCACTTTAAATGTGTATAATTTGCCATCACTTATTGTCTAATATATTGCATTTTAACACATTTTCATCATATGAGCTTTATTTAATATTTGATTTTAAAAATGAATTAAGGATTAATTTTTAATAAATATTGGTTTTCTCTTGTTTACTTGGGTATTTTATTTTGCAGAAATTAATAAAATTAAGGAACAAGTACAAAGATAATCCAAGGGTCAATAACAAGAGAAAAATGACCATCAAATGATAAAGAAACAAGAAGAACAAGCCCCGGTGAAAAGAAAGCTACAAAAGCATGAAAATTGGCTATTAGTGCGCTATCTATTAGTGCGGTTGTAACAGGAACCGCACTAATAGGGTGGGAATCGATTCCTACACCAAATCAGCCCATGGGAATCGATTCATGCACTTGGGAATCGATTCCCAGCCTACATGAATCGATTCATTTGATGTTTTTCACCTGGGAATCGATTCCCAACCTATAGGAATCGATTCATGAGCCTAGGAATCGATTCCCCTTGCTAGGAATCGATTCATGAGCTGTATTTTACGCAAAAATGAACTGGAGGAATCGATTCATCATTGAAATCATGCGCCGAATCATTGGAAACAACAAAACGCAACTTGGAAACAACTTGGAAACAGCTGGAAATCATCTGCACCGAAAGTTTCCACTTGCAACGCGTTTTCCTTAGCTGGCTTCTCCTTTCATTTGCCTATAAATAGAGAAGAACGAGAGGCTTCAGAAATCATCTTCAGACACTTCACTTCACACTTCTCTCTTAGTTCCTTTTCTTTCTTTTAAGCATTAGAGGAAGGCTTCTGGAGGAATTTTTCCATTCCGGGTTAGGTCTTTCTTATTTTTAGTTTATTTTAATTATGGAGGGCTAAAACCCCTAGATTGATTTTCTTGGAAAATATTGTAATATAATTTTGAGGTTCTTGTTTTTAATATAGTATGCTTGTATTATTGTTATTTCTTCATAATCTTATTCTGCTTATTTAATTCCATTCTGTTTAATTAAATTTGTATGCTTAATCGGTTTAATTATTCAAATAGAATAAAATAAGATTTTAAATTAAAATGGATTAAGGAAATATGCATGCTTAATGAATATTTTCATAATCACTTTTAATAATTATGGTTTGCTTAATTCCATAATTTGAGAATAGATTATGTATATAGGCGATGTTCTTATATATGCTCAATAATTCCTAGATTTTACGATCTTGACTCCTTTTGCTTAATTAGGATGCTTGATTAAAATATTCATTTTTAAATGAAAGTAAAGGAATTATGAATTGAAAAAGACGCTTAGTTGATTAATTCAAATTGAGCTAAGAAATCAACAGTAATGAAAGTATACAAATTATCTTTAGTGAACCAAGGATAAATTTATTTACAATATTCCAAGAAAATCAATCGCTTGTTATTTATTATTTTAAATCCTATAATTACTTTGTTTTAGTTTTAATTGTCACAACAAAATCAAACAAAACCCCCCCAATTGTATGTTAGTGAACTTATGTTTGTAAAAATTTTTAGTTGTTTAGTTTTTATTTTTAATTGTTAAAAATTAGTTTAAGACTTGATTTTTCCTAAATTTTTGTGTTGATCCTTGAGAGAACGACCTAGGTTGACACCCTAGTACTACGTTAATTAATTTTAATGTACTAATTTGACGGAATCACGACTGCAAAAAGAATATTCACGTCAAGTGGGGTGGCCCTTGTGCTGAGTGGAGTGCCCATTATTGGGTCCAAGTGGGGTGGTTGGCCAAAGTGGAAGTGGAGACTGCGCAGCACTGACGCTACGCGTGGCTGTGATGCATAGCGTCAGAATCAAAAATAGCACTTGATGCTACGCGTGGGGTGAGGCTACGCGTCAGCTCCTCCAGTGTAATTTTCTCTTGATTTCTTAACTTTTTCACTGCAAAACTAGAGAAAATTGATCAATGGCAGATTATTTCCAACAACACTCATTTATTGAATTTAAATCCTAATTTTCTAACAAATTAAACTAATTTTTATGAATTTTATGAAATTTTTATTTAAGCTTTTATTGAAAATTTGAGGACTAACAAATATGAGCGTTGAAGAATATGCAGCAAAATTTGAGGAGCTATGCTTGTTCTATCCTCCTTTCCAGATGCCGAGCCCTGAAGGTTCAAAATGTATCAAATTCGATAGTAGTTTAAACCTAAAGATTAAGAAAGCTTTCTGACACCAGGAGATTAGAAGCTTTCCGATCCTTGTCAATAAATGCAGAATATATGAGTAGTAAGTCGGACAGCTCCTCGAGGTTACCACCAATCAGCTTTAAGAAGCAAGGGAAGTCTGTTAGAGGAGAATCCTCCTCTAAATCCAGAGGTCGAGTGAATACCGGTGGCCGATTGGTGAATAGACCAAAGGACATCAAATGCTTTAGATGTGGTGGCAATCACTATACTCAGAATTGTGACAAGGATGAAGAAGTCATTTGCTACCATTGCAACGAGAAAGGATATGTTCGTCCTAACTGTCCTCTTCTCCAACCGACTGAATCGAATGCCAGTGTAAACCGTGGAGGCTTCAGAGGACGAGGCCGTGGAAATGGTAACAGAGGAGGTAGAGGCAATGGTGGACGCGGCAACAATTCTGTCATTCCGAGGAATGATCGGGCTGGGAGTTCCAGTTCACCGGCTGCAGGCCAGGTGTATACTATCACTGCCGAGGAAGCGGCTCAAGCCAACGACTAGGTCCAGAGTAAGTGCCTACTTGGAAATACTATTATTGATGTGGTGTATGACTCAGGTGCAACTCACTTGTTTATTTCCAATGAATGTGTGATATGAATAAGATTACCTGTTGTTTCTATGAATCGGCCATTAAATGTATCTAGTCCGACTGGTGCTCAATTATGGCCTTCCATGATGTGTGAGAACGTATTCTTCACTCTGGGTGATAGGAATTTTTCTGCTGATTTGATATGTCTACCTTTGAGAGGTCTTGACATGGTTCTCGGTATGGATTGGCTCTCGGCCAATCGAGTCCTAGTTGACTGTCAGAATTGGCAAGTGATTTTTCATAATCAGAAAGCTGATGATTACGAAATCCAAGGTATATCTCAACTATTAATGATATTTTGTATGACTGAGGGAAGGAGTGAGTCTCAAATCCGAGACATTCCTGTTGTTTGTGACCTTCCCAAGTTGTTCTCGGAGGACGTACCTGGTGTTCCTCCTGATAGAGAAATCGAGTTCTCTGTTGATTTAATTCCTGGAGCCGAGCCAGTCTCTAGAGCCCCTTATAGGATGTCTCTGATTGAGCTAGCCGAATTAAAGAAACAAGTTGATGAGCTGCTCGAAAAATAATTTATTCGACCAAGCATATCACAGTGGGGTGCTCCGGTGTTACTCGTCAAAAAGAAGGATGGTAGCATGCGGTTATGTATCGATTACCGATAATTGAATAAGCTAACCATCAAAAATAAATACCCATTGCCCAGAATTGATGACTTAATTGATCAGCTGCGTGGTGCATCGGTTTTCTCCAAAATTAATTTACGATCAGGATACCACCAAATCCGAATGAAAGCTACTGATATTCCTAAGACGGCATTCAGGACCCGGTATGGTCACTATGAATACGTGGTGATGTCGTTCGGAGTTACTAATGCTCCGGCTATGTTCATGAATTATATGAACAACATTTTTCATTCTTACTTGGATCGATTCGTGGTGGTATTTATTGATGATATATTGATTTATTCTAAGTCTTATGAGGAACATGAAGGGCATCTCTGATCGGTACTTCAAGTGTTAAAGGAGAAACAACTATTTGCCAAATTGTCTAAGTGTGAATTCTGGATGGAAAAGACATGTCATTTCCAGAGAAGGTGTCTCGATAGATCCTTCAAAGGTCGAAGCTGTGATGAATTGGGAGAAGCCAGAGTCGGTCACTGAGGTCAGAAGTTTTATGGGGTTAGCCGGTTACTATCGGAGATTCGTTAAGGGATTCTCCAAAATCGCTTTGCCACTGACCAAGCTAACCCGGAAGAATGCTCCTTTTGTCTGGTCTTCTGAGTGTGAGCAAAGTTTTCAAGAATTAAAGACCCGACTGACTTCTACTCCTGTATTGGCATTACCGAATCTGCAGGAGAGCTTTGTGGTCTACTGTGATGCATTCAGACTCGGCTTAGGATGTGTACTAATACAGAATGGCCGAGTGATTACTTATTCTTCACGTCAACTACGACCACACGAGCAAAATTACCCTATTCATGATCTAGAGTTGGCAGCAGTGGTCTTTGCAATGAAAATTTGGAGGCATTATCTTTATGGCTCTAAGTTCGAAGTGTATAGTGACCATAAAAGCCTAAAATATTTGTTCGACCAAAAAGAATTGAATATGAGACAAAGAAGGTGGATTGAATTTTTGAAAGACTATGATTTTGACTTGAAATACACCCGGGAAAGGCAAATGTTGTAGCCGATGCCTTGAGTCGGAAGTCCATTCATGTGGCAATAATGATGGTCAAGGAGATGGAATTACTGGAGCAATTCCGAGACATGAATCTGCAAATGGATGCTTCTTCGCCCGGAAAAGTAACACTCGGGATATTAAAAATAGCTAATGAATTTTTTAAGCTTGTTTATGTACAGCAATTGTCAGATTCTTATTTAGCTGAGATGAAAGAAAATCAGGCTAAAGGTAAAGATTTATTTTTAACCGAGGGCTCTGATGGTATTTACCAAGTGAAAGGTCGGATTTATGTACCTGACTCGGGTGATTTACGACGATCAGTGCTTAATGAGGCACATAAAAGTATGTTGAGTATACATCCAGGTACTACTAAAATGTACCAAGATTTGAAATTGCATTTTTGGTGGCCCGGGATGAAGAAAGATGTAGTCGACTTCGTGGCTCACTGTATAATATGTCAGAAAGCGAAGGTTGAACATCAAAAACCGTCCGGTGGATTGTAACCTTTAGAGATACCCGTGTGGAAATGGGATGCTATTGCTATGGATTTTGTGATAGGATTACCTAAGACTCGGAGTGGACACGATGCCATCTGGGTTATTATGGACCGACTAACAAAGTCTGCACACTTTTTACCGATCAACATGAGTTATTCTTTGCAAAAACTGGCACAATTGTATATTAACGAGATAGTCTGACTGCATGGTGTTCCATCTTTTATTGTGTCGGATAGGGATCCAAGGTTTACTTCTTGATTTTGGGGGAGTCTGCATCAGGAATTAGGTTCAAAGCTCTGATTGAGCTCAGCCTATCATTCTTAAACAGATGGACAATCCGAGCGGACTATCTAGAGTTTGGAGGACTTATTAAGGTCCTGTGTGCTAGAGCATGGAGGTAGCTGGGAGCAATACCTTCCACTGATCGAGTTTACTTATAATAATAACTATCATAGTAGTATTGGTATGGCTCCATATAAAGCTTTATACAGCAGGAAATGCCGAACCCCTCTTTGCTGGTCGGAATCGGGTGAGAACCTACTGTTAGGACCAGAAATAGTGTAGCAAACCTCCGAGCAAATCCAAATGATCAAGGATAAAATGAAAGCATCCCAAGACTGTCAGAAGAGTTATCATGACAAACAGACGAAACTGATTGAATTTCAGATCAGCGAAAAAGTGTTTCTGAAAGTCTCTCCTAGTAAAGGCATTGGAAGAGTTCTGAAAAGCAAGAAGCTGAGCTCGAGGTACATTGGTCCGTATGAAATAATGAAGAGAGTCAGACCTCTTGCATATCAAATAGCCTTACCCTCCCATTTATCAAATTTACATGACGTGTTCCATGTTTCTCAACTGAGAAAGTATTTGCCGGATTCTACTCAAGAAATACCGGATGATGATGTTGAAATCCGAGAGAACGTGACCACTATAGCCGAACCCACTGGTATAGTGGAGCGATTGGTAAAAGAATTAAAAAGTAAGAATGTTCAATTGGTCAAGGTTACATGGCAGCAGAATCAGAATATCATGCATACTTGGGAACGTGAAGACGTTATGAGGGAGCAATATCCCGAATTGTTTCATTAATGTATGATTCTATATTTAAATTTCGAGGATGAAATTTTTGTAGGAGGGGAGAAATGTAACATCCCAAAATTTGTAATTTTTAGAAAATTCATTCATTAAGGATTAATGGAGAATTTCTGAATGAAATTCCGAGTGAACACTGTTTGAAATATGATAGTCCAAGTGAAGATATTGTAATACCAAGTGAAGTAGGACCGAGGAAGCTATTTCCAATTGAAGTAAAGATGTTTTCGAGTGAAACATCATTGAACGAATCATTTTTTAATTAAGAAAACTGTGTCCAAGAGACACTTTTTAGTGAGGAAAATCCGAGTGAATCCACTCCGAGTGAAATGTATCCGAATAGGTTATTCTGAAGAGAAGTAATCTTGAGTGGGGAGAAACTTTGGAATTGAATAAGTACTCATCAGGCTGGGATATTTTGAAAAGTGACTGAGTGGAGTATCTCCGAGTTGTGTGACTTTTCAAGTAAAGAGTCACTGAATGTGAAATCTCTGAGAGAGATGGAACCGATTGAAATAAACCGAATGAGTATATTTTGGATGAATAATTTCAAGAGAAATAAATGACCGGGTGATAAATTCACTCAATCCGTGTTCGGTCAGAATTACTGAGTTTGTACTCGGATTGGTCTGTGAAACAGACTTCAACCCGAGTGATCCTTTCAAGTGGAATAATTTCCGAGAGAGGATTGTCTGCTAACTCCGAGTAATCTTTTAGATGGTAGATTTTTGAGTGACGTAAATAAAGGTTTGACTCAGACAGAAATATAATGAGTGAGCTGTTTGAATGAGATCTTTCCGCGTGGGACATTTCCGAGGAAGGAAGCTGAGTGTTTCATGGGATGAAACCCTTCCGAGTGAATTCCTTTCGAATGAAAGAAGTCTGAACGGGCAGAGGCTTTCTCGAAAAAATATGCTCAGAATGCTAAAATCGAGTCGGAATTAATAATTATTTTAGCTTTCCACGTCACTCTATTCTTCTACCTTCCAGCAAAGTCCTTTTTTGATATTATTCTGAAAATGGGACCCTCTCTAATATGTTTTCCCTTTTCATTAAATGCTTATTCCTTACTTGTCATTTGAAGAAAACGTACAACAGATAATCTCCTATCATTCACGTCTTTTTGCATGAATGATATAAATACCAATTTCCACTGTTGAAGGAGTTTAGAAACTTTTGAAAGTAAAAACATCTTTTGTAATCATTCTCTTCCAAACATTGTTGAAAGCCATTAATGAAGAAGAAATCAATCTTCATTTCTTCTCTTTACAAAGGAAGCTTTGGATTGGTACAAAGCTGAAATTCCAGTCGGAATTTACAAGCTGTGAATTGGATAAAACTTTAAGTGCTGCAAGAACTCTTATTTCCAGGTAGGGGGAGCGTTACATTTCAAATAGATAGTTTATGAATGGATGTGGGGTAATTTTGTTATGATTTATATATATATATATCTTGTAAGACCCCGATTGAATTACATGATTTATGTTTTCTTATCTTCCATTCATATTCTCTATACTGATGTTATGATTATATATAAGAGTGACCGATGATGAGAATGGTTTTTATGAATTTTTCATGAAATGCTTGTGTGATGAATGACTATGAAATATGTTGTGATTTCTATAAAAGACCTTGGGTGGGACTCAAGACAAAAGACAAAAGACCTTGGGTGGGACTCAAGGCAAACCTCTTGAGCAGGGCTCAGGGTTTTAGCCCGTGGCACTGACTGTTGTCACTGAGAGTGATGGTGTCACATTGGGTGCAAACGGTTTGGTACCAGTAAAATGGCCGGATCAGCTGGGAGCTGAATTATGGCTCAGGGAGCCAGTGTTGCAACACAATTAAAAGACTTAATAATGGATTTATTCGATTGAGTACATGTATGCATTGATCTATATATTATTGAGAATGGCCTGCCATTTATGATGTGCTATATGACTCGGTGATATTTTATGTATATAGTTATGAATTGGACTTTTAATCCGATTCAATAACTATTATTTGATATATTATGCTCACCCCCTACTTCTTATTTTTACAGTGGATAGAGGACACAGTGATGGCATGTGAAGTCACTCATCTGACTAGAGCATTATGTATTAGCATGTACAATACATAATGTACATAGTTATTTTGTAGAAGCCTTGGCCGGCTCTTGAGTATACCGAGTGAAATTATTTATTGTACATTTTAAAAAGGGCCGGTCGGCCATTGTAAACAAGACAGTGTTAATTAATTCTGATCTTTCCTAAACCGGGGTCTACGATCCGGTGTTGGGACAACCTCAAGAGTTGAAGATTGAGTGAGATTGAAGACCGGCACAGTGTATCCGGTCTCTATAATCCGGTCTCTCAGTGTGTGGAGGTCGGTCTTGTTGTCCTGGAGATCCTTCACACCGACCTCTCGCGTTGGTGTGGGCGACAGGTGGTGTCACCTGTGAAGATTCTCCGATGCTCAAGTTAGAAGAGTGTAAGATGAACTCTGTTAATGCTCAAACAGTATAGTAGCAAGAGAGAGAGCAAGGACAACCCAACCTGGAACATATATTGCAACATGTTATCTATAGTTGAGCGTGGAAGATGAATCGTTAGGTGTCAGTGGGCCCACTGGTTCTGATAACGTGTATAAAGAGTCAATCCGAGTGGGCCAGCATTCAGAGTGTGTCAGGAGGGTAGGTGAATTATCAGTGTACTTTTCTGTCACATGGATGGAAGATAATCAATTTTTTCGTAAATTCCACTGGTGATTGTACCCACTCCTGTCGGTGAATGAAAGGGTCATATTCCACTGTACAGAATACCTTCTTCATTATGTTATTGAAGCAATCGGTTATAAGTGACACGGTGTAGGAGAGCGGATAGGCCACCCGGTATTTTGGATGTCACCTCGGATGACCGGTGTAAGTAAAGTTTGCCTAATGGGTCCCAGACCAGATTGGTATTCTTGACACCGGCTGAACACTAGGACGGCTAAAATGACTTCACTTTAGGTAATACCAGATCAACATGTTTACCGACTGGATCATTATCCTGGGATACCGGTTGGCTTCTAGGTAGGCTGAGTTGGCCTTTTGTCCTTAGAACCAGTATCCAGACCGGATAACCTTAGGGCCGGTATCCAGACCGGATCATTTGTCCCCTAGCTTGTGTGAGGGACTGTAAGTTGCCTATATAAGCTATGCAGTTCATGAGAGGTCCTTAATTCTTTTAGAGAGAGAAGGAGTCGATCCGTTGTTCACGACAGCGGTGCTCAGGACGGATGACTAGCAATAATTCGTATTGATCCCAATCGTTGATTCACGCAGTAGGTGATTGAGATTATCCGTTCTGAAAGAAGTATTTCAATCGTAGGAATACGGATTGGGTCTTGATAGACTTCCATCATAAGGAAGATGATGGGAATTGTCCGTGCCAGGAGTTACATCATCAAATCACAGAATTGGTGACTGAGATCATCCGTCCTGGGGGAATTCTTCTCAATCGTAAAAGTACGGATTGAGGCTTCAAAGGCTTCCATCACGAAGAAGATGATGGGAATTGTCCGCGCCAGGAGTTACATCATCAAATCACAAAATTGGTGACTGAGATCATCCGTCCTGGGGGAATTAGTCTTCGTCCATCCTTAGAGTTTGGTTTTTATCTGACTAACAATTTTGGAGCTCGGTTTAGTCTTATAATCCGAGTAAGACTTCCAGGAGGAATATTTCCGATTGACCCTTCCTGTGTGGAGGATTTCTGAGTGGGGTGTCCCCGAGAGGGGTGTCCCCAAGTGTGACACTTCTGCGTGGGATTGCACTGAGTGAAACATTCCTGACCTCCACGTAGTATGGCACCGAGTGAAGCATTTTCCGAGTGAAACACTTAAGGACAGAGAAATGCTTCGACTTCGGATGAGTGCGCTTCAGGTAGAGATTTTCCTGAGTAAATAATTCCTGATTGAAACTTCAAAGTGAGATTTTCTCAGCTTATAGAGTTCAAGAGTCGGACTTCGATGAGATATTGCCGACTAAAGTATTCAAGAGTCTCGCATCGAATTTGAAGTGTTGCCGAGTAAAGAAACCCAAGGGAGAATATTTCTGAGTAAGGAATTCCCAGGAATACTTCTGAGTGAATTCGATGACGATTGATTCTTCAATAGCAACCGGCCAAGTTTAGAAGTCGTACTCAGAGTTCAGTTTAATCCTACAATCCGAGCCTTTAGTCGGTGTTGGATTTTACCCATTCATTATTTTTCTTCTATCGGTGTTGGATTTTACCCATTCACCGTTCTTCATACTCTCGGTGTTGGATTTTACCCATTCACTGGCCTTCATTACTCGGTGTTGGATTTTACCCATTCACCGGTCTTCGAATGGGGTTCGGTGCAATCCTACAACCCATTTCCTGAGGTTCAGTTTAATCCTACAACTCAGGTCTTCAATGGCGTTCGGTTTGATCCTACTAGCCGTATCTTCAATCGGTGTTGGATTTTACCTATTCACCGGCCTTCAAATGGGGTTCGGTGTAATCCTAGAACCCATTTCCTGAGGTTCGGTTCAATCCTACAACTCAGGTCTTCACCAACGTTCGGTCAAACCTACTAGTCGTACTCGGAGTTCGGTTTAATCCTACAATCCGAGCCTTCACCGGTGTTCATCCAAACTTACTAACCGTACCCAGAGTTCAATTTAATCCTACAATCTGGGCCTTCAATCGGAGGCTCACCCCTTTGTACCTTCAAAGAGGTTCATCGCTAACAACAAACACATTGTTAGGATCATCCGTCCTGAAAGTATCTTGTCACAATAACGTTGTGCATTTAAATAAGATCATAAAGACAGTGGGTGAGTCAAGGAAAACTTCATTAACTATGAATTACAATCAGTACAAAGGAGAGAAAAAGAGCCGGGTCGGGGTTATGCCTCGTTAAACCTTCTTGGTAAAACCGATCGAAAAAACCCAAGTAAGGAAAAAGAATGCACACCGTCTTACCGACTAACTATAACAACAGAAGACGCTTTTGGTTTTGATGGCCTGACCCCTAATCAATGATCTCTCGGGGATCTTGATGTTGTTGGGACATAACATCTTGATGTGTCGACTCTCCAATCATAATTCCCTTTTGCTTTTCAGAAGTAGTTCATTTGAGAAGATACTGTTTAAGTTTACCCTCTCAGATTAGGGCCTCGATAGTATTCTTCAAAGTCTGACATTCATCTGTTAAGTGGCCCTCTTGTCCATGGAATTCACAGTACTTCCGAGGGTCTCCGTGCTTATGAAGTTGGGGCGGCATCCTGACCCTGTATGCAGCAAGCGTTGGCCATCTGATCTCTCTCAAAATCTGAGAGTGTTTGGAATTTAACGGAGCATAATCACCAAATACATGTATCCGCTCTTCCTGACTCAGAGAAATAGGACCACCAGAGACATTGCCTTGGGACGGTGTATCCATGCGTTCTGGTCTAGGCCAATTCTTATTTCTCCGTTGTTGATGTGGCGTTAGGGATTTCCTTTTGGCCATTGTTGCCTCCAAGTGCATTTCTATACTCACATATTTCGAGGCTTTTCTTCGAAACTCCTCCAACGTCGTCGGAGGACTTTTTGCCATAGACAAAGCAAAGGCAGATCCAGGTTGTAAGGCTTCAACGATGATATGGAGCTGAATATCCTCTGTAAGGTTAGGCACCAAGGCTGCCTCCTTATAAAATCTCTTCAAAAAGTCTGAGAGTTTCCTGTTCTCCCTGCCGGATCTGGGCCAAGGTGTGGGAAGTCCTTGGAACATCCCTAGAGATAATGAAATAGCCTTGAAATGAAATCGCCATTTCCTCCCAAGAGTCTATTGATCCCGAAGGTAAACTTTTGAACCAGGTGAGAGCTTCCTCCGTCAGGGTTCATGGAAACATCCTGCACATCACGTCTTCGTCGTGGCTCCCAAATACATGGCCTCATACATGTAAGCATCAAGGTGCTTAATGGGGTCAGTTTCTCCATTATACTTCCCGATGGAAAGTGGTTGGGATGTTTGTAGGTGCCTGGGGATGAGTACATTCATGAGCCTCCTTGAAAAAGGGACGTTGAATCGGTATGGCCCAGAAGCCATCGCTGTCTCCCCCCTCTTCCTTGCTCTGTTCCTGTCCCCAGAATCTTAAGTTTGTTCTCTTGTCTCAAAAGTAGGGATCTTAGAATGCTGGGGGCTTGTGGATCTTCCACTCGCAGATGCATGGCGAGTATTCTTTGCCTGAGACATCACTCTGTCCCCAGCTCCTCCTTTCTCCCTTCGCAACTCCATCAACTCCTCCCTGAGTTTCTTGATAACTTCATCTCGAGGATCAGGGGTTGTCACTGGTACCATTCTCCTTGAGTGGGTTGCTGGTGATTCGAAAATGAATCTTCCTTCAGTTTGTTATGTTGGTGTATGCACTACGAGCTATTAATGTATCAATTTTAACTTATTAATAAAATTAGTATTTTCAGTTTTAGACAAATGCTATTTATCCTGGAATAATAGGTCATATGAGAATTATTCCTAAAACGTCCCTAATCAAGTATTTACATGGGGACATGTAAATACATTAAGATTAGTGTGTGAATGTACTGATGATTTGATCTCACAAATCATGGATATATGATATCAAGTCTTTACACGGGTACATATTAAGAGTAATATTGTACTGGACAGACCCACCATGAGAACGTTGCATGGATCGTTACATGAGTGTCATAAACGGTTCTCAATGTGATAATGGTATGTAGTCCTTCGACCTGAAGTCACTACGATTCCTACATAAGAAGTTTATTGTTTTAATACAATCAAACGTTATCTGTAATAAGATGACCATAAAGATTGTGATTAGGTAATAGATAAATTATGCAGAGGGATGTGAGTGATGTAGATGGAATTTGTCTCTCCTATGTGACAGGAGTGATATCTATGGGCCACTTGATGGAGTGAGACTAATGAAATGCATGGCCATGCTAGGACGAATAAATATTAGATATTTATTCTATAAAGTCTACTCTGGTATCAAGTAAAATGAATTGGGCCATACAAGGATGACGACGACCATGCCTTGGGCCCAATTAGATATCGTGACAAAAGGAATAGATATATAAAATAATTATCACTTATAGGTCATGTCGATGATAAATAATATTCGGACATAATGATGTATTGCTAGATACCGCTCTTATTTTATATTAATAATAAAATAGTTTATTATTAATATAACCGAATATTTTACCTATAGGGTCACACACATAGAGTAAGCCCACCAGAGGATAGTTTTATTTTAGTTGGACTGAAAAATAAAACTATTTGGGCCTAACTCATTTAGAATGAGTCAGGAGCCCAATGTTTAATGAGAGCTCAGGTCAAGACCTAAGCCTATATATAGAGCATGAGATGCTCATAGGCTGCGGCTCAGAAATTAAATTACACTAAAATTCCGTACTAGCATTCGGATCGTTAGTTTTCTGGTGGGAGTGCTCGTGTGGACTCCTAAGGGTGAAGCTACAATTGCTTCGATCGAGGATCTTATTCTGCGTCTACAAGAGGTAAACCCTAATTAAAATTTTAGTTTAGCATAATGCTTTGAGACATACGTGTTTGTAATTCTTTCTTGGGAATCCTTTGTGTTTCCGCTGCCTGACCCTAATAGGATTCCCTAACATGTTGATGGGTCACATCTTCCACATGACCATCCACGAAGTCGCGTCCATCTCCTTCCATGGTCGACTACTAACTTCTGCAGAAAGTGGGAATAACTCTACCGAGTCCCACTGGGTGTGCCAATGATCTGTCCTGAACCGGGGTCTACGATCCGGTATTGGGACAACCTCAAGAGTTGAAGATTGAGTGAGATTGAAGACCGGCACAGTGTATCCGATCTCTATAATCTGGCCTCTCAGTGTGTGGAGGTCGGTCTTGTTGTCCTGGAGATCCTTCACACCGACCTCTCGCGTTGGTGTGGGCGACAGGTGGTGTCACCTGCGAAGATTCTCCGACGCTCAAGTTAGAAGAGTGTAAGATGAACTCTGTTAATGCTCAAACAGTATAGTAGCAAGAGAGAGAGCAAGGACAACCCAACCTGGAACATATATTGCAACATGTTATCTATAGTTGAGCGTGGAAGATGAATCGTTAGGTGTCAGTGGGCCCACTGGTTCTGATAACGTGTATAAAGAGTCAATTCGAGTGGGCCAGCATTCAGAGTGTGTCAGGAGGGTAGGTGAATTATCAGTGTACTTTTCTGTCACATGGATGGAAGATAATCACCTTTTCCGTAAATTCCGCTGGTGATTGTACCCACTCCTGTCGGTGAATGAAAGGGTCATATTCCACTGTGCAGAATACCTTCTTCATTATGTTATTGAAGCAATCGGTTATAAGTGACCCGGTGTAAGAGAGCGGATAGGCCACCTGGTATTTTGGATGTCACCTCGGATGACCGGTGTAAGTGAAGTTTGCCTAATGGGTCGCAGACCGGATTGGTATTCTTGACACCGGCTGAACACTAGGACGGCTAAAATGACTTCACTTTAGGTAATACCGGATCAACATGTTTACCGACTGGATCATTATCCTGGGATACCGGTTGGCTTCTAGGTAGGCTGAGTCGGCCTTTTGTCCTTAGAACCAGTATCCAGACCGGATAACCTTGGGGTCGGTATCTAGACCGGATCAAATTCAAATTTTGTTCTAATATTTAAATCATTTATTTGTATTTTTTAAAATAAGCCGGTTGGATGGATGAAAAACCGAGCTTGTCATTTATTGAATTCGACTTCTGTTTGGAAATTTAAATTTTTGTGAAAAATTCATTTGATTATCAGAATTTTATTTAAAAATTAAGAATGTTATAAAAGGTGGCGTGAGGTTGGCTTCCGATGGCTAAAGCTTCAGTTTCTCCCTTCCATGGTAGACACAACCTTAGGATGTAGAAAACAAAATTGGTGAGGATGAAGGCCAAAGATGATGGCATGTGAGAACGATAGCAATCGATGAAAAATAAGGGTTGGAGAAAATGAAGGAAATAGCTGCGAGAGAGAGAGACGCGTGAGGAATTTAAAGAACATAAAGAAAAGTAAAAAAAGAGAACTAAAGAATTAGGGAAAAGAGTGAGAGAAGAAAAATGTTTTGAAACTCTGAATTATTAGATACAATTTTATGGAAAATTTTGAATTTGAATTTCAAATAGAAGATGAATGAGTAAATGTACATAGGGAAACTTAAAACAACTGTGGGCATTAAGTGGAAGAGAGAGGAAGAGTTAAGCAACTGAAAAAATAATAGAGTTAAAAAAATCAGAAATTAAAAATAAAAATAAAGGAGTTACCAGAATGTGACACGTATGAAATTTCACTATCTATAACAACTATTAAATTAAATTAAAATAGCTGTAAAAAGAGAGGAGTTTTGTAGGAAAAATAGGTGCACCAGAGAGTGACACCTGTTAGAGTTGACTTTATAGAAATTGTGTTTTATATTATATATAGATACGTCTCTGTAATTAATTTTGTTAAGTTTTTATGGTAATTTTCAAATTTATGATATTTTCCCTTATTTTTAAAATTTGTAATTAAATTTCTCAAAACTAACCCAATTAAACTCTTTCGGGTTATAAGAATGGACCGGACCGGGAATTCGGTAATAAATTATGATTACAAGCTAGATTTATAGACTTCACCCAAAAAAAAAGCTACATTTTATAGACTAGATTTTTAGTGCGATGCCGGATTATTTTTTATTTTTAATATTAACTATCGATATATGATATAAGAATAAAGTACAGTCACTCTAGTGTTCATTGCAGTGTTACGGTGCCAGATTCAAAATAAAAAAAAATTATACAAATTATAATTATATAATATTCTGTATAATAGTGTGAGAGATTCACAATTGATAATAAGTTTTATCAACTACAAAGTCTACAATGATATGAGTTTTAACAATATTAGTGTTTGAAAATCGGAAGAATTATAACGCTTTAAATTATTATTTAATTGCAAATCCTCGTTTTTAATGGCTGTCTTAGTATAATAGTGTTATTAATGGTTGTCATAGACTCACCCACATCACCTTAAACCATAGAATCAACTACATCACCCTCAAATACATCCTCCTAATCAACACTCTCATCATCTAAATTCTTGAATTGTATGTCCAAGGCACCATCCTCCTTTTCTTCTTTATAGGTGTCTTCCTCTTGTACAACCTTCCCCTTCACATCTTGCCCTTTAACACTATCACATCATCATATGCAACCTTTCCTTGAACACCATCACCATGCACAGCTTCTACCTGAACACCATCACCTTCAACATCTTCCATCTGAACATCACCACCTTCAACATCTTCCACCTGAACTTCACCACCCTTAATAGGCTCCCTCTAATCACAAACTGATGATTTTGGTCCACTTAACTTCAAAACAACTTCAGAAACCTCTCTAAGATGTGTAATGTACAACCGCACTTTCCCTTGAGAATGTGCCACTCTTGCCATCTTCATCCAACCCTTATCATCTTCTAACAATAATCTAATATGCAACTCATTTCTCCCCAATTTTATACTACAACTCCTTGATAATACATAACTCAACTCTTTCAATATTCCATCAACTTCAAAATAACTTCACATATCATCATCTATGTCTCATTTAGATACTTCTTCATTATATCTCACCTTCTTCCTATTTTTCATGACAAATGTTCCCGGGTGGAAAATCTCTAGTTTAAATTGAGAATTCATAACCACCCTTAACTCGTGAATAACAACACAAGAAGAAACCCTAAAACATATGAATAAATTCAATTAAACAAAACTATCCGAACCTCAACTTGGAAAACATATGTCAACACCACAAATACATTCACTCACCCTATTTTCCAAGCAAACCCAACCCCAACAGCAAAATAAAGCATTATATGAACGAAAAAACATACATCAAATGTACCACTTGTGATTACAAGTGTAGCAACCACCTTAGCAACCTTCAACCTCTTTCTGGCGAGTTACTTGTAGACTAAGTGTCCGTTTGGTTTCTAGTTGGGGAAACAGAGTTAGGAAAAAAGAGAAATTTAAGAGTTGATATTGATCTTTCTCGCCGTTCGAGACAGTCAAAACTCCGTTTAACCGTAGGATGTATTTTTGGAGTTGGTCAAACCTCAGTTTGACTAACCAAAGTCTGTATCCAAACATACACTAAGTTATGTTCTTTACTCGAGTTACATGAAGAAGGAAGTTGAACATCATCATTTTCTATTTTCACTCTCATTTGCCAAAATGACATCACTTTGGATGTTAAAACTATTATATTCACTTAACGAAATGACTTAAATAAAACATTTTAAACCACATAAAAAACTAAAATGAAAACAACATTAAGAAATCAACTTAATATTTTCTTATAACATGAAAGACGAGTGGATATATTTAAAAGGATAGTGCGCAAGATAGGAAAGTGTATGGCTTTCTCATCCGGTTCAATTCATAAAAATCCTAAGGGATGTATCACCAATAAAATATCTTGCTATATTTATCTTGTATCACAGAAATATTCGCTGAAATCCCCCCCTTTCGCCATGGAAGCTGTGCGACTGCACCTACAGCCTCTCGCCCATTTCCAACCAGACAGTGACAAAATTCGACGCAACCTCATTCAAAAGGGCGTTCATCCCACCCCCAAAATTCTCCACAGACTACGCAAAAAACAAATCCAAAAACACAACCGAAAACTCAAACGCCAACCCCAACAATCCCCTTCTCCACTCACCGATTCCCAAACCCAAGCCTTGTCCGAAGAGCAACACTTCCAAACCGTAAAGCTCGAATTCAAAGAGTTCTCTAAAGCAATAGAACCCGAAACACACGCCCACGAGAATGAAAAGACACGACCTTCGTTTATGGCTGGGAAGCCTTGGGAAGGGGTTGAGAAAGTTGAGTTTTTGGAGCATGCGAAGGCGAAGAAGGAGGAGTATACAGGAGAAATGCTCAAGAGGGAGAGCTTAATGGAGCTTAAGGAAATGTTTCAGGCTCGGAAGATTGATGAATTGAAGTGGGTTTTCGATGATGACCTTGAAATTGACGAGCTGTGGTTCGATGAGAACCAGGGTGTAAAGGACAAGACTCGGAAACGCAGTGAGGGTGAGGTTATAAGGTTTCTTGTTCATAGGTTTGTCACGTGTTATGCTATGTTTGGTTAATTAGTTTGTGTTTTTTTAGCTGGGAATTGCGTTAAGGTAATGTCTTTGCTGTTTATTATTCTTTTGTAAAACAAAATTATGTAGGCTGAGTGAAAGGGAGATTACTGCAAAGGATTGGAAGTTTACGAGGATGATGAAGTTGTCGGGGTTGCGATTTACGGAGGGTCAGTTGTTGAGGATTGTTGAGTTGCTTGGTGTTAAAGGTTGTTGGAAGCAAGCTATTTCTGTGGTCCAATGGGTGTACAATTATAAGGATCACAGGAAGGATCAAAGCAGGTGAGTTTACATGTTTGTTTTGGCCTATGTCATTGTTTTATAAGGCCCTAGGTTTGTGTTATGTTTTGTTTTTGGTTTTTGGTTTTGGAGAAAACGACCAATTAAATGAATGTATTGACAGAATGGAGTTGTTAATGTATGGTGTTAATGAATACAAATTACAAAAGGAAGTTTTTGTCATTTTAACACTCTACTGGTGCCAGCGTGAACGTTCTTGTACTGTTTAAACTTGATGTGGTGGTTGGGAAGAATTATTTTGTTCAGTATTTGTTATAAACAATGTTGTTGAGCATATATTTGGCCTGGTGTGTTAAACCGCAAAATAGTATACACAATTGTTTGTCAACAATCAATACTTATGCTGTTTCCTTTACATACTCATAGCTTCGTGTTCTCAGCTGGTCAGTCCTTTCTAATAAAAAAATTAATAATGATTTTGTAGGTTTGTTTACACAAAACTTCTTGCAGTTCTTGGGAAGGTTGGAAGGCCTAACGAAGCCCTTCAAATTTTCGATTTGATGCGTGTAAGAACCAAGTGCTTATTTTGTTTTCCACATGAGGGCTACTGTGTAATTGTTGTGGTGATGTTGCTGGATTGATTTATTTTCAACTTATTCAGAGAAATGTCCATGTATATCCTGATATTGCTGCATATCACTGCATTGCCGTTACGCTTGGTCAAGCTGGTTTTCTGAAAGAGTTGCTGAATATCATGGAAGGCATGGGGCAGAAACCCAAAACCTTTAAATTTATGTATCGCAAGAACTGGGATCCAATTCTTGAACCTGATGTGGTTATATACAATGCTGTAAGAACTCAACTAGATATGTATCCTATAATTTTCTAATGAATGCCATTTTGCTGATTGACTGGGCCATCACATTTCTTCAATTGCTATTAGGTGCTTAATGCCTGTATTCCATCAAAGCAGTGGAAAGGTGTGTCATGGGTTTTTAAGCAACTGAAGAAAAGTGGCCTAAAACCTAACGGAGCTACTTATGGACTTGCAATGGAGGTAATTACAGGATTACAACATCTTACACCAAGTAATTTATCAAGTGTGTATATACTGTGATATTGAATCAGGGAGATACTGCATAACTTGACTCCTTTTACTTTAATTTACAAGCTGAACAGAACCAAATTGAATAGTACTATTCCAAGCTCGTAGTTATTGTTTTTGTTTGTGACAACTTAGCATGCTATGCAACACAGTTCCATGTTCTTTAAAAATAAATAAAACTATATCAGTTGCTCTTGGGAAAACTAGTCTCACAAGGTTTATCTCATTTATTATGGTAATAATTTTGTTGTAATGTGATTAATGCTATCTTCCCTCTATAGATGCATTATAAACAAAATTAGGTGTCCATTCTTGTATGGTGAGTTGGTGACTCAGATTTCCATCTTATTTTAACAAACTACTTTTAAGTTATACTTTATTTGAGTCTTCAGGGCTGAATGGGAAAATTGTTTGATGAAGAAAATGTTATTACCTTCAGATGTTATTACCCTTAAAGCATGTTTGTATTCAAGTCTTACAGGTGGTGATTGTTGTAAGGTAATGCTGGAATCAGGAAATTATGACCTTGTCCATGAGTTATTTGGAAAGATGACAAGAAGCGGAGAAGTTCCAAAAGCCATTACTTATAAAGGTTTTTCCTACTTCCTTTGTTATTTGCTAATGATATTTCACTGCCGATGGCCTGATATGTATTTTATCACACTTCTTTAGTGTTGGTGAGAACTTTCTGGAAGGAAGGTAAAGTTGATGAAGCTGTACAAGTTGTAAGAGACATGGAAAGAAGAGGAGTTATTGGAACAGCTAGTGTATATTATGAGTTAGCTTGTTGCCTTTGCAACTATGGGAGGTGGCAAGATGCTATTCTGGAGGTACTGTTTTTCACTTTCTCCAAGTTAACTCCTAAATCTGGTTGGTGGCCAACATATTTTTTCCTAAAAACCCTGTTCTCCCTTACAAACCGGTAATACATAAAAAGGATTAATGTGGCTAACATTTGTTGTTCCTTACGTCATGTTTGGAGGAGGAGGCTAGGAGGGAATGGCTTATGATCATCCTTTCCCTTGTTTAAGAGTCTTCTAAAGAGAGGGGGAGGTCTGAAGATTTATGTAAACTCTCCTGAACCTTCTCTTACATGCTTTTGAGCTCCACAAAGTTGGGAGTTGAGGGAAGAAAGAATATTAGGTTAATTATGTCATTTAAAAAAAAAGGCTGGGGAAATTGTTAACTTTAATTTTTATGAATCATTTGAATTTAGCAATTTCCTTCTCCTGGTAAATTAGTAAGAGGTAAACAAGGCTAAAGATTTAACCTTCATTTCCCTTCCTTTCCCCTTGATCCTATGAATGCATCCATCCCTTATAACTCTCAAGCATGCCATAGGGTGTACAGGAGGGGTTTAAATTTCTTAGAGACTAGCGTGTTTGCTAACAAATTTCTTAGGACTGAAGAATTCACTTTTCTTTTTGCATATATGTGGTTAGATTAACATTTAGCTACTTATAAATCCTTATTAAAATGCATCACTCTTTAAATATGGCTACAGGTTGAGAAAATTAGAGGTCTTTCTCGTTCCAGGCCTTTAGAGGTTACCTTCACTGGCATGATAAAGTCTTCCATGGATGGTGGACACATTGATGATTGCATACGAATATTTGAATGCTTGAAAGATCACTGTGCTCCCAACATAGGGACCATAAATACAATGCTGAAAGTTTATGGCCAGAATGATATGTTTTCTAAAGCCAAATTTTTATTTGAGGAAGTTAAGGCAGCCAGATCAGAATTTTATACCACCTCAGAGGGTGGCAATGGCTCCATTGTCCCAGATGCATACACATATAACTCAATGTTGGAAGCTTCAGCAAGTGCACAGCAATGGGAATACTTTGAGCATGTGTACAAAGAGATGACTATCTCTGGTTATCAGTTGGATCAGAATAAACACTTGTCATTACTTGTTAAAGCTTCAAGAGCTGGCAAGGTAGGAAATGTACTTCTGTATATTAAGTCTCTGTTTATTTTATATTTTTGCTCATAGTGCCATGTCCTATAAAGTTTGTGTTACATCCAATAAATTTGTGCCCAAGACCGCATGAGTTTCATCCATCATTTCATTATCAAGGTGAAGAAACACAACATATTTTTTATTATTGTCAGCACAATTTTTATTGATTATTTGGGACTCTGCAAGTATATGTATAAAACTCATAGTTCAGCTCAAACACATACACAAATATATTTAGTTGGTGCCCATGATCTTGATAGAAACATTTGCATTACTTTTTACTTTTATCCTTTAGAATCAAAAACATTTGTTGGATGATTTCCAGAATCAATGATCCAGCTTCTTTTTTCACATATTACTAGTGGCCAGTCAGCCTATGAAACAAACAGAAAAAATGCCTCGTAATGGTGTATTTACTGTTATTTGTTTTGCTAAACACTGAATTTGATAGTAAATTTTGGTTTCAATGCAGTTGCATTTACTGGAGCATGCATTTGAAAGAATTCTGGAAGCTGGAGAAATTCCTCACCGCCTGTTCTTTTTTGAATTGGTGATTCAAGCTATAGCGCAACAAAATTATGAGCAAGCTCTTATCTTAATCAACACAATGGCTTATGCGCCATTCCAAGTGACTGAAAAGCAGTGGACAGATCTATTTAAGGAAAGTGAAGACAGAATTAGTCATGAAAATCTAAGGGAGTTGTTGGATGCTCTTGGTAATTGTGATGTTGTATCTGAACCAACAGTCTCAAGCTTATCAAGATCATTGCATATTCTTTGTGGATTAGGTACATCTAGAAACATCCCTAGTATAATCCCTTTTGGAAGTGAAAATACTGTCAATGGTGTGAATGAGGGAATTGATGATGGTAGAAATGGAAATGTGCCAAATATTTCTGGCAGAATAATGATTGAAGGTGCTGAATCTGAGAATGACATTCTTGTTGGTAGTTACCATGATGAACAGAATGCATTTACCTTTAATCATGATCAAGATGGAGAAGATAATAAAGATGTCATGGTTTGCAGGCCTCAAATCTCTCATATTGAAGATGGAATAAGTTTATGTACTGATGGGCTGGAATGTACAAATGATATGGTTCCTAGCAAGTCTTCTGATGAATTGGATGAGGAACTCTGGGATGGTGGAAGTTCCGAAGATGATGTTGATGAGGAAGTAACTGACAAGCCCTCAGCATATGAAATATTAGAAGAATGGAAGGAAATGAGACAGGAGGATGAGAGTTTGATGGGAGTTTGATGCACTCTAAACTTGGCTGTGCCTGTGGCTACTGATTGCAAGTTGCTTTAGTGTTTACATGTATGCTAGGTGATCAGGGATAAAGAGCTGTAACAATGTACCTCAAATTAGCTAGTCTGATCTACCTAGTGATATCTGTAACAATGTTCTAATTGAAACGAGGGAATCAAATTAAAGCTTGTAAAACTAACGTGTTAAAAAGTTAGTAATCTTTCCCTTGTCAAACTGCAGAAGATTGTCCCAACGTTCATGTATGACATCTGATTTTGAGTTATATACATTTTTCTCTCTAATTGTTGTGTGGAGTTTTTGACTATTTTGGGGTGGTTTTGTAAAAAAATTACAAGTGTGGGGCTGTAACATAAAATTGGTGGTCTGCGATACTTTGTGTTAAATTAGTCTTTTAATTTCGTCATTACGAATACATGAGGATTTTAGACGACCCTTTGCGTGTAACTTTAATGGGTTAGGGATTAGCTTCTTGTCATCGCCGGTCTCCGAGAGATCATCATTACCAATGGGATGCCATTGGCCAGAATACGTGTTAATGATGTTTTTTTGTGTACGCTAGATGAATGAACTAAAAATAGTCCCCGTTGACCGCTTGGCACGTTGCAATAATGTGTGAACAGGGAAACCGAAATGCCTAAAACCCCCCACAGTCATAAGACGGATTTGTAGACAATGTGACTGTATACTTTCTGCCTCCTTGTTGTGTGACTCGGTCAAACCATTTTTCAACCTTGAATTGGTTACCTTGCATGTCATACCTATGAACTTGGTGACTGCAAGTAGTTGCTTGGTTTTTCCCTAATAGTTCCATTAGTTTTTTCATGTACCTCAACCCCTCCCCAAACTCTGATCTTGCTCGTGCACCCGTCGGACAAAGTATTCAACCATACGGGCATACATGCACTTCACCAAAGTTGTAATTGGCATTTTGTGTTCACCTTTTAGCACCTTATTGACGCATTTGGAAAGGTTGGTCATCATATGACCAAATCTACATCCCCTATCATCGTATGCCAGACCTCATTGCTCTTTGGGGATTCCGTCAATCCACGTCGTAATCTCCGGTTTCACTTGTCGAAATTTGAACGAATTCCTATCAAATACATCCCTATTGGCAATGTACCCTGCAACTGACTAATTAGTTTCATATTACAAAGCAGATAACTAAAAGTAACATAATCAATAGTTAGTTAAGTGAAATACCTAGCTTTAACAAATCTTACTTCAATTGTGTTCTTAAACTTGTTAAAATTACTAGCAATATGTCTAATGCAAAACACATGATATTCATTTGGCGGTTGCCACCCAATTTGGGGATTTGAGACCGCAGACTTTATGTTTTGGTGTCGATCAAAGATTAGACATATGCCTGTCTTAGTTGTCACATGAATCCTAATTTGGGTCAAGAACCATGTCATGCCTGTAAGGTTTCCCCTTCCACTATTGCAAATGCAACCGGTAGCACGTTACTATTTTCGTCCTGAGTCATTGCAATCAATAAAGTATATGGTGTTTTCCATATAGAATTGTTCCATCCACTTGTAGTATAGGCTTGCAAAACGCAAACGCATCAGCGTATTATTTAAATGTCCAAAACACATGTTTGAAAGTCCAAAAACGTGTATCAACTTCAATCCCAACGTAGTACTCGGTGGTTGTGAGTTGGTATGCAGGTGCAACCTCACACATACAACATAGCCAGCGTGGCAACGGAGCATATGATTCATCCTAATCACTAAATACACGGAAGATTGCTTTTTGTTTTGCCTTCCATGCTTTGCTATACAAGATTTTGGATCCACATTCACTTGATATCCTTTCTTGGATCATGGATATAGAAACCAACTGGTCTTGGTTCACCATCCTTAAATGTAGTGTGTCAAACCATAAACTTACAATTTTAGGATATATGACGGTATAGAGTATAACAAAGACAAGTACACAACATGGACACACCTAGTATACATGAGCAAATGAACTCAGAATCCAACTTCGAATGGTCTTGTGATAGTTCAACATTGATGCAAGTGTGAGTCCCTTCCTACTTACTCACCACCAACATCTTGTTTTTTTTTTTATAATATTGCCCTCATCCTCCAAGGACAACCATCTAATTGATTTGGACATTTCACTGTTAAAAATGTTGGTTTAGATTCAACCACAATGTACATTTGATGTTTCTTCATAGAATATTGTTTCAAGGCAATCTGGACTTCAGACTTTAATGCAAACTTAAGTCCAACATACAAATAATCTCTTAGACACTAGTCAGGTTGATTGTTTAACACAAGTTGAGTTTGTTCTTGGTCGGGATGCTCCCAATTTATATTACTATAATGTGGTGAGGATGCGTAAAATGGCATATGTGCATTACCTATAAACTACAAAATGTTGGTCACCATTACACAAAAATATCAATTACCCGAAACAACCTAATTTAATATTACTAACTTGTCATCATTGACGTTGGTGGAACACCATTGGGTAAAAAGGTCGCAACACCAATTGGATTCCTTAACCATGACATCTCTAGCATGGAATCAAAGTCGCCTTTAACATCAGTATCTATATCACTATAATTGAGAATATTTTGTTTGTCGAATCCATCCTTCTCACTACTCTCACATTCCTCAGCAACATTAAAATCAGGATCATCGTCGTCTATTAAACTAGTACTTAATTCATCTTCCACAATAAATAAAATCAAAATTTCAGCTTGATATTTGATGAATAATAATTTTAGTACCAACTACAAACTACATATAGAAGTTTTCTAATTGTACTTACTACCTATCAGTGTGATACATTATAAAGGGCCTCCTTGTGTGTTATGCATTGAACACCCAGCCTAATCAAAATCAACATATATCTCGAGTGCAACAATATTAGATTCTAACTCAAACATACTCAACAAGAGTTCAATGTCCTCCTCATCATTTATTTGAAAAGCCACAAATTTATTTTTCCGTTTATCAATAATCAACCTACTAGTTAATTGAGTAATCACTTGAGTCTTTTCAAGCTCCAACTTAGCAAAAATTCTTTCTTTCACTTGGTCCACAATAATACCTCGCTTGACTCGCATCAACCCGGTGTCGGAGTAGACATTCCTGCAACCCTTAAATTCAACAACTTTGAAAAAAATTCTTCCTATCAATTCCCCTTTTAATTTATTTCAAATAGTACCTATAACATATAATACAAGGAAAATTGTTTTCAAAATAACTATGATTTAATACTTCTATTTTTTTTACCTTACAACATTATCCAAATCTTTATATCAATATTTACCTAATTAATATTAAATGAAAAATAGTGGGTCTCTAAATAATTCAATATAAAAACTTATCAAATTGAATTTGTAAATAACGATAACTAACACTAAATATTTAGAAACTCACTTTTATATTCTGGGAATTGGACTTAATAGACGTAATTTTTTTTATAAATAACAGCTGAATCGCAACATACTCAATCAAAAATGGCAATAGACTAACGAAGAAATCACAACACACTCAATCAGAAATGGGAATCACAACACACGCATTGTGTTTTTATGAGAACAGGGGAGGTATATAAAGAACAAATTTCATACTATGGTAATATGAATTTTACCAGATTCAAGCACTTGTCAGTACACTAAAAAATTCATCCAATGAGGAGGTGAAAACTGTACATCAGGAGCCTCAAATTCTACAAATTTCTACACGTGCTGTTGTTGACTGACACATAGCATGACATTTTCGTCCCATCATCAAGCGAATTTGGCACTGATTTCACCCATCATCATGTGTTTTCGGGATTTTTGCCTATTTAGGGTTGTTTTTAAAAATAATTATCAAAATGGGTGTGTTTTAAAACAATTTGGCTGTCTTGGTGTGTTTAGGATTGGAATTCGTTAGAGGAGAAGACGAAATCCTGCATGCTTGCTACGTGGCAAACATATAGAGATCCCTCTGAAAAAGGCAAGGAAAAAAGACGAATTCGCTCATGGATCAGACGAAATGGAGTCGAGTGTGTCAGACGCAGTGCAGCAGGTCTGGACTTCGGCAGGTTGAAGGATGAATTCACCAGAATTTGTCTCATTGGGAGCCGAATATGCCAGCTGCCAGAATTCATCTATTTGGCTGGCGGAAATGTAAAGAAATTCGTCCCATTGTTGGACGAAAATGGGTTGGAAATCGTCCCATCAACGGACGAAATTGGTTCCTTTATAATCTGGTCCCTACAGTGAAATGCAAGAGCACGGTGAAACATCTCAGCATTTTACTTCTTCTTGCATTTTACTGATTACAGTTTTCAAGTGGTTCCTCCTTCCAGCTTCAAGTGGTCCCGTTTGAAGAATTTCAGCATTTGAAAGGTATGTTTTTCTTACTTACCAATTTGAATTTTTTCTGGTTGGTTCTGATGTATTGTTAATTTTTTTTTTGAAATAGTTTTGTTTTATATTTTTGTTGAAATAGTTTTGTTAAATTTTTATTACATTATTTATTGTGGTTATATATTTTTGTTGATATAGTAATAATTACATGTTGTTAATAGCACAAAATAATGAAAATAGTGAAGATAAATAATTGTTTATTTCAAAATATTGATGTTTTTTTGGGCGCTATGAAAATAGTGAAGATAATATATTGTACATAATGTGAATTGATGTTAGTGTGAAGGTTAAAATAATGATACTTGATATTTTTATGGATATTTTTGTTGATAATGCATTAAAATAAATATAATTTTTAACATTGTTGGCTTGTAAAAAGAATATATTTTTATACTGTAATTTTAGGATATTGTGATAATATGTGTTAAAATCTTGAATTTTTCAATGGTATAGTTTGTAAAAGTCATATATTTGTAATATTGTAAATTATATTTAAAATATAACTGTAAAAGTAGAATATTTATAATTATATGATAATGATAATATTGTCTTGTAGGATGGACACGTCGTCTTCATCTATGAGGATGTCAACTGAATTAAACCCCGGACCTGAAAACAAATCTCTCCTGAAATTTCAAAATGTACATGTATCCGAATGTATATGGAATGGGAAACCAGACAGAATTTTAAAATGTAGGCGTGCGTTACTTTTTCGTGGCGGGAGAGGCTCTGTTCCAGAAGAAATTGTGCCACTGTTATGAAGAGCTGGTTTCCTTGGAATAGCTCAACTACATTTTTTTCAGGTAGAGTCCGCTTTAGTTTCTGCACTTGTGGAGAGGTGGAGACCGGAGACACATACATTTGATATGCCACCTGGTGAATGCACGATTACCCTCCAGGATGTGGCAGTGCAAGTCGGGCTACGAGTAGATGGTCGACCATTGATAACGGATACATCTGATCGGGATTGGAAGGCAACAGTGCAAAATTTATTTGATTTGTGGTCTACATCTACTCCTTCATGTGTGGGCGTGGGACAGGTTTCCTAGTATTGCTCCAAATGTCCCCCTCTAGACAGACTTCCAGGAACCCCTTATGGTGCACGGTAAATAAGTCCTAAGCAATTTAAATTGTTATTTACTTTTTTAAGATTTAGGTTAATGTGTCTCTAACGCACAAAGTCATCGTAGGTGGTTAGGGAGTCAGACGTTCAAGGCTGTTAGGCAAGATCTTGATTTCTATCGGCGTGCGTTTGACCAGATGGGTCGAACTGATATAAGTTTATTAAAAATTTTCTAATTCATGGTTTAAATGTGTTGACTAATTACGGGAAAATTTCATGCAGATTGTCTGGACACCATATAGTAATGAAGTCTTACAGAGTTTGCCTGAAATATGTTTGCAAGACTCAGACTCATGGAGGGCAGTGGTACCTTTATTGTGTAGCAACATAATGGAGTGGCATCAGCCAGACCGGATGATGAGACAGTTTGGAATGCAATAACATATACCGTCTCCCCCTCGTCAGCCGGATGATCTACATGGCATCACACAAAGAGGGAAGCCTGGTGAGGATTGGGCTCAGATTACGAACCACGATGGAATCAAAGTCCCCTTCAACATCAGTATCCACATCACTGTGGTTGGGGATATGTTACTCATCAGATCCATCATCCTCAACACTCTTATATTCATCATCAACATTAAAATCAGGGTCATCATCGTCTGAAATAGTATCACCTTTCACAACAAACAAAATAAAATATTACAACCAAAAATTTTAGTACTAACTATTAATTAAAAGTAAAAGTATTGTCACGGGGGCACCTTGTGTGTCCACCAACGAACATCCAACTTGATCAAAATCAACATATATCTCCAACGCAACCATATCAGCTTGTAACTCAACCATTCTCAACGCAACATCAATCTCCTCATCATCAGTTAATTGAAAAGTCACAAATTTATTTTTTCTTTTATCAATTATCAAGCTACTAGTCAAATGGGTGATCACTGTAGTATCTTCAAGTTCCAACTTAGCAACTATTTTTTCTTTCAGTTGGTCAATAGTTATACCTCGCCGGACATACATTAACTTCTTGTCACCGTCAAACATATATCCTTCTGGGCCTTCGTATTTCTGGCCATTAGTGTACAAAACCACAGGAGAAGACATCCTCAAAATCCTCTAAATCACCAACTTTGAAATGCCTTCATATTAATTTTCATTAAAAATTTAATTAAACAGTTACATAACTACAGACATACAAAAATTAATTCCAGCATTTAAAAAATTACTAATATAATACTTATCATAAATGCTCTAAATATTTTTACAATATTTCATACCTTAACAATAAACAGCAAACACACAAACATCATACTTATCAGAAATGCTTTAAATATTTTTACAATATTTCATAACTTAACAATAAACAACATACACACAAACATCATACTTATTAGAAATGCTCTAAATATTTTTAAAAATTTTCATACATTAACAAAAAATAGCAAACGCACAAACCACCAGAGCAAGAACCAAAAGCAAGCAACCATTCCTCGTTCTGCTTCTCGTGTATGTGAGCAGGTGGGTTGGGGGATTTTAAACACATTTTTCCGTATGGGAAAGAGGCAAATTTTTGTCAAATTCGTCTTTCAACAAGACGAAATAGGGGGCAGCTTTGTCAGTGGCTAATTCGTCCTTCAACAAGACAAAAATATGGGCCCATGTGTCATAAAATCGCCTGGTGAGAAGACGAATTTGACTAGTCAAATTCGTCTCTTGGAAAGACGAATTCATGCTACACTTACACGTGTCCAAGCGCTGACATATTCGCATGGTTGGTTGACGAAGATACTGAATTCGCCTATTCCTTAGGCGAAATTAAATGTTGATATGACATAAACACACCCGGACAGCTAATTCTTTTAAAAACAACCCCAAATCTGTAAATTTTTTTTAAAAGGACCCCAAATGGGTCAAAAACCCTGTGTTTTCTACGTATGCTTGGCACATGGCAAGCATGCTAAATTTCGTCCTTTGTGCTACGAACTTAGGGATTTTGGCCAAAATAGGGCCCTTTTCAAAACTATTTGCGGTTGAAAAAAAAATATTTAGTGGTCTGGGGTAGTTTCTGTCACATCAACATTCAATTTCGCCTGATAGGAGGGCGATTCTGTAATTTCGCCTGATGGGGAGGTGAATTTGTAGAGGGGTGTCAGAAATTCGCCTGATGGGGAGGCGAATTTGCAGCCACGTGTCAGATTTCGTCTGTTGGAGAGACGAATTTGACCTCCACCAGTTAGGGAAAAATAATTGATAAAATCGCCCCAACCAAGAGTTGAACCTGTCACCTATGGATCACAGTGTAACACCATAACCACTAGACCAACTGATTCTTTAATACAACTAGGGAAGACTATTAAATATAATATTTTCTACTCTTACATATATATACATAAAATATATATAACATATTAAATATATATTAAAATATTATAATTTATAAATTAAATATATGTTTATAATATTTTAATATATATACATATTAATATAAAAATTTATATATATTATTGTTAGTCAACTAACGTTCATATGATAAAATATTTTAATATATATTATATATTAATAGAATATATATATATAGAATATATTAATAGAACATATATATATATATATAATATATTAATATATATTCTATTAACGTTAATATATATTATATATTAATAAAATATATAAAGGATTTTAATATACATATTTAATAATATATATTAAATATATATAATTTATATATTAAAATATTAAATATTAAACATAAATATATTTTATATTAAAATGTTTTAATATATTAACGTTAGTTTATATACTAACAATAATGCATATAAATTTTTATATTAATATATATATTAAAATATTAAAATATATATTTAATTTATAAATTATAAATTATAATATTTTAATATATATTTAATATGTTATATATATATTATATAAAGTTTTATTTTATTTTATGTATATATATGTAAGAGTAGAAAGTATTATATTTAATAGTCTTTCCTAATTGTATCAAAGAATCAGCTGGTCTAGTGGTTATGGTGTTACGCTGTGATCCATAGGTGACAGGTTCAACTCTTGGTTGGGGCGATTTTATCAATTATTTTTCCCTAACTGGTGGAGGTCAAATTCGTCTCTCCAACAGACGAAATCTGACACGTGGCTGCAAATTCGCCTCCCCATCAGGCGAATTTCTGGCACCTCTCTGTAAATTCGCCTCCCCATCAGGCGAAATTGAATGTTGATCTAAATATTTTTTTTTCAACCCCAAAACCGTAAAGGGCCCTATTTTGGCCAAAATCCCACGAACTTAGAATTCTCCCTAGAGATGCAAAATTAAAAGACTAATTTGATACAAAGTACCCCAGACCACCGATTTTTTTTTTTGTTTTAGCCCTTAACTTGCAATTTTTTTTACAAAACCACCCCAAAACGGTTAAAAACTCTGTTGTGTGCTCATTCGAATTGACCCAATTTGGCGTGGTTATGTAATCTACATTGCTTAGCATGTTTCCCATTATAAATTCAAAGCATATTTACTAGTAAATCATTGCTGAACATTTGTTTACATGCACAATACTAGTTCGCAAAGCCAAGTAACATGTTACATTTTCACAAGAATTAAGTCACAAACTTGTCTTCCCTCACAGGCAGGGATGAACTACTATTTCTCTGTTGTCCTGATACACAATTGTTTAAAAAGAATAAAAATGCTATTCGCTTCGCTTCTAAAATGTACTGATGACCTTTTTTTTTCTAAATTAGTTTGAAACAAATGCACCTATAAACTTTACACATACTCCGTGGTATGGACAAAAAATTAAGACGAGAGATTTGCGATGTTCATAAATATAGTTTTGACAAACCTCAAGGAAGTCATATATTACAAAGCCAGAGTATGACAATCCATATTGCTATTGAAACACTACTAACAATTGTTTTCCTTCATTTACTCTAGGTGGATATGTCAATCATTACAGCACTCCAGGGCCATTTCCACTCTTCCGTTAGTACTTTGTAGCTTTTCCTTAATGTCTTCAAAAATAAGAAAAGGGAAAAAAATTAAAAAGAAGACTATTATCGACTCCTGATAAAATAATCCATGAATCATCCCGCATTCTAGATTTACAAGCCCAAAATTATGTACGGTTTGAAAGACAGTAGGGAGTGCTACAGCAGAAGTATCATCTCAAGCCAACTCTGCTGATGATCAACGAGGGTAGGTCCACATGACCACACCATCTGCAAAAAGTTCACAAACTTAAACAAGCTTAACCAAAAGAACTAACAGAAACTACCATGTAGCATGACAAAGCAGCACTGGTTAAAGCCTATGATGTGCGCACACACTGCACACGTTTCAGATTCAATATATATCTGATACAGCCAACAGTCATTTTTTCCAATACATGCAGGCTACATTTATAGAATGCATGAAAATGCATAAAGCATAAGAAACTATGAAACACCGATACTTGCAATTCTTTCACTTATTCATAGTTGTCAAAGTTTTGAGTTGACTCTAAACTCTCATGAACAGTTCAAAGCAGAAAAATTGTGTTAACTCTCTAGTAAACTCTATTTTTATGAACTTGGGTAGAATCAGTTAATTCTGGCAAACTCACATATACATTCAAGACTTCGAGTCAAGAAGTGGGTTAATGAGTTTGAAAGTGCATATATTTTTTGTCAACAATTGACTCAACCAATGTTTTATGCAAGCCACATTGTTTTTCAAGCTAATATAAATGCAACATATTAGTAAGGCTTAAATGAATAGCACTAATCAATCAAACCTTACTGTTGTTCGTTTTTGGCATGACTGCTTATGCAAAACCATAATACATATCCATTACACAAATTAATCAGTAACATTGTGGATAAATCTTACTTTTGGAGTCTATTAAAATGAAAACTCGTGTGTGTGTATACATACACACACACACACACACACATATATATATATAAACATGTTTATGCGTCTTTACTACAGTCATGATAGATTTTACCATATTTTATCATATAATTAGTTTTTCAAAGTGTTTTAATGCAACATAAACTCAGTTGATTAATCAACTCTACAAGTCGTTTACTAAAGCTCCACAAGTTTACTTAAACTTTCGAATTTGACAACTTTATCCATATAAGATATTGTTAGTGTAATATGGGTAATGAGCTAGGGAAGCTCAGCTGTAGCATGCTTATTGTGTATGCATGCTGACTCAACTATGCTAAGTCAGCCGGTAGTTAGATAGGGCCCCACTTTCTCACAACCAATTTGAGTTAAACTTGAGGACAAAATTCTTGATTTGTAAACTGCAAGAAGAATCCGCGATTCGAGGACACAAGCTACACCGATATGTAGTGAATCCTCAAATTCCTCTCAAGTACCCTAGCGAACAAGATCGGAATAGTGAGAAACTGAATCCAGAATACCAAAAACGGGAGCAGCAGTGGTTTCTTGGTTCTTGTTGTCACTTTCAGTCACTCTCGACCAGGATGGTTGGTTGCACACATGCGTTCCAGCATTGGGATAAGATCCATGCCTACTTCGAAACATCATGCAAGCACACGTACTTCAACTTCGACAGGATTTGAGAAGCCTTGAGAAAGGAACACGTGACAAATCGATCTTGCTGATTCTGCTTTCTCAAGCCTATGACAACTTGATCAATGGCTGGCATTGTCAGCCTCGCTTCAATCCCACCCTCCTATTAACACATACTAAACCAGCTTCCGTTAAAGCTGCCTTATCTGATCCAGCTTGGCACCAGGCAATGAAGGATGAATACCATGCCCTTCTCTCCAATAATACTTGGTCCTCAGTTGATTTGCTTCCAGACTGGGCACCCATTGGTTGCAAATGGTGTTCCAGGTGAAAGAAAGTTCTGATGGTTCCTTGAACAGTATAAAGCCCACCTGGTGGCTAAAGGCTTCCACCAACAACTGCACTTCAATTACACTGAAACTTTCAGCACTGTTGTCAAGCCCACCACCATTCGCATTCAGCTCACTCTAGCCCTTACTCATAGCTGGTCCATTCAGCAACTCGATAGCAATAATGCATTTCTCAATGGAGACCTCACTGAAGAGGTCTACATGCATCAACTTCCGAGCTTTGAAACCTCCCAATCTCATCTTGTTTGCAAGCTTAATAAACCTATCTATGCCTCAAACAAGCTCCCTGCGCCTGGTTTGATAAACTCTCAATTAATCTACTATAATCTGGCTTCTCCTCTAGTAGGTGTGATCCTTCTCTTTTCACTCTAGCTGCTCCCTCATACACTCTTTATGTGTCGGTGTAAGTTGATGACATCTTGGTCACGAGAACTTGCTCCTCTCAGATTCACAAGCTACTCCTGCAACTTCAATCCAAGTTTGCTCTCAAGTTACTTGGTGAACTTGAGTACTTTATTGGTCTTGAAGTTTGCAAACTCCCCAACAATTCCACTCTCGTCTCAAGGGAAATATATTCAAGACCTTCTTCTCAAAGTTGGCATGCTTCAGTCCAAACCAATGGCTACTCCTATGGCCAGCTCCTTGCATCTATCTAAATTTGGGAGTGATTCCTTTTAAGATCCCTCCACTTACAGGTCAACTGTTGGTGCCCTGCAATATGCCACTATCACTTGTCCTGACATAGGTTTTGCAGTCAATAGTGTGCCAATTCATGGTAGCCCCATTGCAGTCTCATTGGAAAGCTGGAAGCAAGTCCTTCGCTACCTGCAGGGAACTTGCACCTTTGATCTTTTATTACAGCCTGCTGCAGCTACACCATTTCAGATATCTACCTTTTGAGATGTGAATTGGGCCACTGATTCGGATGACAGACGCTCCTCTCCAGGCTCAGGCATCTTCCTTGGTCCTAACTTAATATCCTGGTGGAGCAAGAAGCAAGCATTAGTTTCCAGGTCCAGCACAGAGACTTAATACCACAGCCTTGCTCTCACAACGCAGGAAGTTCTTTGAACTCAATCACTTCTCAGTGAGCTCCACATACCTGTCATTGTTCCCATCATTTACTGTGATAACTTGAGTACAGTAAACCTTGCTCACAATCCAATTCTTCATAGCCGAACCAAGCACCTTGAATCGGATCTTCACTTTGTTCGAGTAAGGGATACTGCTGGTCATCTAATTGTTTCCCATGTTCCTTCAGATGACCAACTGGCGGACTGTCTCACCAAGACACTTTCAAAACAGGCCTTCTTGAATTTAGGAACAAACTCAGTGTGTGACAAAGCTGATGTGTCACCCTGAGTTTGATGGGGGAATGTTGGTGTAATATGGGTAATGAGCTAGAAAAACTAAGCTATAGCATGATTATTGTGTATGCATGCTGATTCAGTAAAGTTTGTTATGCTGAGTCAGCGGGTAGTTAGATAGGGCCCCACCTGCAATCACTCGATTTCTCTCACTCTCAATTAATGATATGTATCCAACTCTATGAAGTATCAAAGCCTTTAAAACAAGTTATGAAGTTCTTATAAAAACAGATAGAGACCTGGAAATATAAAAGTATAATTTTATGCTTTGTTTGTTTGATTAGAATTGAATGGGAAAAATTGTAAGAAAACGCATGTGAATGAGTATTTTCACATTTCAGCAGATTTGGCATTTAGTTGTAGGAAGGAAAATGTGTTATGGCCCCATGGTAAAGGTTTTCCCATACAAAACTGTATGATTGTCATTCGTTGTTGATAATGAAAACGGAAGATGGGAATAGTATAATAAAGTATAAACTACCCTTGTTAAATGCTGTGGACAACACCAGATCAAGTTGGTGGCATTTATTGCCCGAAGAACAAATTCAACACTTCTCATTCCTACTCCGTGAGTGAATACTGGACAGTACATCAATGTTTACTATGTGTACCACTCCTTGATTGCATATATAGACAGAGACCAGATAACTCTCTAACCAAGTTCTTTAATGATTATGCAGGGGTAGTAAGGTAAATTAGCTTACACTATGATTTTTATCTTAGAATTTTCATACAAACCAAACAACCAATAGGAAAAAAATAATTATCACTCTCATTCTCGTTATTTTTTCATAAACTAGGCAACCTGAATTCTCACACTTTTATCATACTATTTCCTTTCTTACAACTTTGATTTCCCATCACTTAACTCTTTTTCCATGCATCAAAATAGAGGCTTAATGAACTATAAGTAAAAGTAGTCTTCTATATTGATGATACTTAAGGGAATGAGGCTAATACTACTATATTATTCCAAATTGTAGGCAATATGCAGTTATCTATAATGACAATAATTTATAATATTTATTTTACTTTAAGAAATGTTCAAGTATGTTCTTAACTTAAATTTGTAGAATTGCAATTATATATTCATTATATTTTATGAATTTTTATAAATATCTAAATATGTACTTGGAACGTATCATATCTTTATTTTGAGAATATTGTATCGCCATATTGGATGCGTATCAGATACGATAAGCATATCATATCCGTGCATCATAGATAATATATGATTTCAATTCTGCAAATCTAAGGGCATACTTCTTGGACATGGCTAAAATCAAAATAAAAATTATAAATCATTGTCATCATGATTAGTGCTTATTGCTTATAAATAGGAATAGTATTAATCTCATTCCCTTATTGAGCCTCATTCATAAAGAGGAAAACATACTGGCTAATCAATGGACAATGCTTTTATGTTTCTACATTTCTTCTATGTTATGCATGCTTCTATGCCTCATATCAGGAAGACTTTCACAATTTTTTTAAGGGATTGAATACTTCACAAATATGTATCAGTAAAGTATTTGAGAGTAACAATATCAGAAACTATTTGATATGGATATATGAAGCAAATGTAAGTATTGATACTTCATAGATTAGAGCTTTAAAAGAACTAAACTAAAACTACTATAATTCCATTAGACATTAGGCTAATGCACAGCACTATTGAAGCTTAGAAGGATCCTTTTAATCAGAGTTACTATCATATAGGTCCTTTCACAAGGGATGATTATTGGCTGGAAGAAAATGTAATGGAGAAAGTTGCTTCTCAATCCTTTTAGGGTGTTTTTTGTGAAACTCTTACAATTCCTAATTCATTCAAAGAGTACTTGATAAACCAGTTTGGAAAGTTCAAACAACCCTTAAAGTTATTGAATCCTTTATATGGATAGCAGTGCTTACTGTTTATAAAATTAATACAATGGTATGTTACACATTTGTCGGCACACAAGGCCATTTCATCTTATGTCTATTATGTGTGGTGTGACTCATGTGAGCTCATAATTGGTATCCCATTTATTCTTACATAAGCTTTAGCTGTTTCTTTATGGAATTTTTTCTTTGGAATCTTCAAGAGAGTGCTGGGTTTGCCCTACAACCTTTCTAACTTTAAAGGGGTTTTGGGATAAAGAAAGAAGCCAAATTGTTGTGGAAATGTGCAATCTATGTCAGACTTCAGTTTATTCAGCTGGAGCATGATTCACACATTTTAGGTTGTGTTTGGGTAGAGGATTTTTAGAATTCCAGAGAATTTTCAAATTAACAATGCATTTGAATGACAAGGAAGAATTTTCAGATTACTATAGTATTAGAAAATGACGAGTCTAACTCAACTCAAAAGCTAGCTAGCTCATAATTTAAGTTTATAAGTATACTGACCATATTCCTAGCCGATATGAAACTTGTCTAGGATTGGACATCTGATGCGTGAAGTTTGCAGGACTAGACATCTACAAGTGGCCCAATATTCAAGACAAGTCAAACTCTAATACCATATTAGAAAATGGCGAGCTTAACTCAACTCAAAAGCTAACTCAAGAGTTAAGAATTGTCTCAAGCCTTATAAGGAGTATACTGGACATATTCCTAACCGATGTGGTACTTATGTCAACATATTAACATATAGAATTCCAACCTGACAATTTTGAGTGTATGAGAGGAATTTCAAATGACATGTCCAAAGAAAATTTTAAAACTCCTCATTATTATTGAGCTCATCTTATATTACCATCTATTAATACTTTCATATTAGATTCCTTTTATAAATACTCTCCTTTATTAGGTTAGCAATTCTAGAATTCTAAATTCCCCATCCAAACCAAAGACACTGTTAAGGAGATTTCTTTGGATGAGGCAGCTCCTTTGGGATAAGATAAGGAATTTGGCTAGTACTTGGTGCAATGCAAATGTCATGGTCTTTTAAAAGGGGTTTCAATTTTACAGAATTGTTGAGTAATAGTGTAGTGCATATGCTTATCTGTCGCTGTATATGGTTAGGCTTAGAGCCAGTTAACTAACTTAGTTTGTTATGGTTAGTTAAGCTTAGCTGTCATTTGTTACCCCTATAAATATGGGTGCTGTAATTATGTTACTTAGTGAATAAAATATTCAGATCACATCTCTCAGATCTTTCTCTTTCTCTCTCTTTGTTTTCTCTCGATTCATTCTCTTTCTTGATAATATCATTTTGCTTTGTTGAGAGATTAGTTAGCTTTGTTTCACTCAAAATTTTTTGTTCTCTTTGTTTGAGCCCTTTTTATTATTATTTATAAGGATGATCTCTTATCCTCCCTAACTATTCATACTAGTCTTCGCGTTGTCTAAGGGAATTTCGATTTATACAAAAAAAAGTGCCAAGTCTCAAGTGAAAAAGGTGAAAAATAATCTTGTGTGGAAAACAAACTACAGAGTGAAAAATATCTTGACTCCAGAATTCTGTAGTCTAGAACAATTGCATGCTAGGCATAGGAAAAGTATGGAATAGAGCTGCAGAGTAGACCTTGTGAGTGGTCATCTTGGTAAAATGTTGGGCTAACAGATGTTTTGAGTAAATTACCTGTCTGCAGAAATTTTTTGGACGATAGACAGGTCAAACTCTAATTAAGTAACCAATAACAGAAGGCAAAATGCATAAGGATGTGAAAATTCTAAAGGACTGACTGAATGAAGAGTGCAGAACCAGCATACCAATTGAACAATAAGACGTGATAAGAATTCTAAACAGGAAACTAGAATTTATCTAAGGTTATAATCATCTCATCCACACAAATCAATATAGATTTCATGGAGATGAAGCTACCAAATATGAAGCATGTTGCATTTTAGTGCCTTCATTGCGGCTTTTGCAAACACTTGAGCAGCCTCAGCTTCGGCTTCTGCAGCTTCTGCCTCCCTAGCTGCTGCCTCAGCCTGAGCAATGGCAGCTTCTGCCTCTGCAACTGCTTTTGCAGCAGCAGCGGCCGCCTCTTGAGCTGTCATACCCTTCACTTTTGAAATCTCTGCATCAATTTGGGATCTTGAAAGGATGTTGATATCAACATTCTTATCTGCCTCAGGAAGATATTTGGCCCTCCCTTCCACAGGTACCAAGGATAAGGAAGTGCTTCTTTTTTTCTCAGAGACTGCTGAACTCGAAGCAATCCTGTATTTATGCTTTTCCTGTCAACAGATATGTCATATGCAAGATCAGTTTACCATATATTGAATTTAATAGCATGCCAAATGAATATGTGCAATATCAACTCAAAATTCTCTCTCACTAGATAAAATGGCCATATATGAACATTGCAACTGCCACAAGAAAATATATATCTATTTACATTTATGACAATATAACCATTTAATATCCTTGGTCAACATTTAAAATTTCAATTTGGCCTTCAGACCAAATTGACTATGTCTATTACACAGGTTTGCAGGCAAGGCTTAAAGTGCTTTGCTACAGCAGTAACAGATAGTAAAACTACCTTGATTATTTTGCCACTTGCCACCATATGCTTCAGTTTTGTTGAAAGTATCTTTCTGAGGTTTGGTTGAGTCCGATATTTTTCCTAACAGTTGAAAAGTTTTGGAGTTAAATCACACAGGTCATTTTCAAAGGTAAGATATGCAACATAAGACAATGGCTGAATTATGCTATATTTTTTAGAATAATTGAAGAGAAAAAATTAAGATCAGTTGAACTATGCTATCTTTTTTGTGAACCATTGTAAAGAGAGAAAAAAAATTAACAGGTTACATGCCAGGTTACAGAACTCACAAATGGCTTCATAAGAAATTCAATGAAAAAAAATAACAAATGCCACTTTCGTACCTAGTTTTACCATGTGAGCCACACATCATAGCTAGTCCAAACTTTTGGTAATTGAAAAAGAGTTAAAGCACTTAATGTACCTAGGAGAGTGTTAGACCTCCAATTAGGAAAATGTAAGCCCAAGAAAGAAATGAGTCGGCCTAATAAAATTAAAGGATAAATAACAAAGAATGTGGGGGGGGGGGGGGGGGGGGGGGGGGGGAGGTGATTTGATTATGTTGAAAGTCCCACATTGACTAAAGATATGACCAGTCAAAAGTATATAAGGTGGGGGGTAATCTTCATCCTATGAACTAGCTTTTAAGATTGAGTTAGACCAATATCCAAATTTAACATGGTATCAAAGCTTATCCTAGATCCACTGTTGGGTCACCTGTGAGGGGGTGTTGTAAGTCCCACATTCTTGGGTCACTCGTATTTGTCCACGCTCCAGATGTTCATTCCAAGATGTGAGGGGGGGTGTTGAAAGTCTCACATTGATTAGAGATATGGTTAATCAAAAGTATATAAGGTGGGGGGGAGGGGGGGGGGAATCCTCATCCTATGAACTAGCTTTTAGGATTGAGTTAGGCCAATACCCAAATTTAACAAATTAGTTTGTTGGGAATTAGTTGGGGAGAGATCAGGCTCTCAAACATCCTGAATATCTTGTAACTTCTACTTCAATGGGTAATTCATGTCTAATTGATATCAATCCAATTTCTATCAGAGAGATGTATTTTCCAAATTAGTTTCAAGATTTCTATTGTTGTGATTAGTTTAAAGATTTCTATTGTTGTGACTTTGTGATATTGAGATCAATCACAAAGAAGGTAGGTACAAGTTACATTTATTTTAAAACAGATAGATAATCTTCACCAAAATAAAACAGATAGATAATCCATCAATCAATATAAAAGGGAATTATTTGTTACTTAAAGGGCAAACAATAATTTATCATGTCTACACGCAAATCAATTGAATGAGTGAAGGAAGGGTTACGGGGAGGCCCACAAGAGCAATAATCTCTAATAGCACCAAGATTGATGATCATTTACTTCTCGGGACATTAGTTTTACAATCATAAGTGAAGTGCAATAGAAATACCTCCATATAAGAAGCAATGGCAGCCTTGTCAGAACCCTTTGGCTCCTTCATGTTGACTATGGCCTCTAATATATGGTTATCTCCCAACCTGTCATCATTACTGCTGCTATAAGTCAAAAGTAGATTGCTGCATAATTTAAACATTCAGCACAAGATGGGATATTGTTTTCCAAAGTGACATCAAACAAGGAACTGTTTATTAAATATTTGCAATTGCAACTAGAACCTATATACAAATGACTTTTGAATTTAGAATATGATAGCATTAAGATAAACATATCTAACCATCAATTCCTTTAGCAAAGGAGTAAAAGTACAAACACATGGCTAATTACTTACGGTATTTTCCTATGATAACATAAGTACAAAAAGTTATATAGACATATAAGTATCTAACAATATAATTTTTTTCTTTCAAAACAAGAAACAAAAGTGAAAGAATGTGAGTCACATATTACTTCATCCAAAGGCAGTGACCCATTGCATAGTTAACATGGTATGATCTTTTTATTCCTTTTTTCTTTCTTTATTCCAGATGGGTAATGCAACCATTTTTTTTCATATATATTTACCATGTTTACAGCACAAAAACCAGACAGACCTTACACAGGAAATAATGAAATATGAATGCAAATTAATCTTACAATTCATCTAGAGGTAAATAGCTTTATGAGATATTAGAACCAATTACTTGTAAGGGATCTAGAATATTACAATCTCCATATGTTATTGAAATACAAAACTAAAGAAACCAAGCACCACAGTCATGCAGATAATTTCTTTTCTCTAGATAATGAATGGCAGATATATGTAAACTGGAAGTTTTGTAACCTTGATATTTGTTCTTTTGAATTAGGAGATTGCAATGCTCCAACAGCAACTGCTAAAGGCTTAGTATCAAGAACTTCGTCATGCCTAACTATGGTACTCAAGGCCAAATGGTTATTATCAGATTTGGGTGCTGGTAGTAGGTTCCTTTTTAGGGCAAGCTTTGCCTTCTGCCGGGATCCCCATATTGCTGTTACATTTATATTCCTCCATTTATCCTGTTCAAAGTTCGAAACATATGTACCATATTACGCCAACAGTATGCCGTAACTCTGGCAATTTGATGGAAGCAAAGGACTCATCTTTATATCATTATCTGTTTCTTTTACAATGAAATACATAGATGATCATTTGGCTAGTGAAGTTGTAACATTCCCAACCTGAAAGAATAATAAAACTTCTTTTCTCCAACACTTCTAACAACCTGCTAGACATACCTTGAGATCTACATTTGAACGCATGCGCAAAATGGCACTGAACTCGGGATCCGTAAGTATAGTGCGCCATTTTCCTGCCCCGTGTTTGACTACTCCAGCTTTCAGAGCTGCTTCTTCTTCTGCAGTCCATTTCTGCTTAGGAGCACCCATTGAGGAAAAGCTGGCAACTTTCTATAAAAGTATACTCCTTGCTTTGCTTCTACTCTAGTCGAAAGCTTGAAATGTCAGCACCTCCCTCTTCTACTAGTGCATTTTTCAACAAGAAAAAAATCTGACAATTGTTGACCAGCAAACAACATCAAGAAGAAACAGAAAAAATTCGATTGTCAACATGTGATACATCATCGTTTAACCAACAAAATTAACCAAACAAACAAAAACCATCCTATAAATTTCAAATATTGATCTTAATTCACAAATTAACTTCAACCTCATCTACTAATATCCCAATGTTAAACAAGAAAACAACTCCAACAATTCCAACGAACAATATTTCATATAAAATGGCAGGTGAGGAGTATTATTAGTTATAACATTGTAAGAGGCATGCATAACAATTTTACAATATACTGTTGAAATGTCTGTGAAATTAGCCTAATGAAAGCGAGGTAGAATCTTCGACACGGCCCGGATTGATCAGGGACTATGCATTAGGTCAAATTGCAAATACCTGGGGAATTTAATTTCTCACTTTCAAATTTCATTTCATCGATCAAATGAAATTCACGTTGGACTAAGAAAATAACAAAGAAAAGGAACAGTTTTTCAGCTGAGAGAAATAAAATAGCAAAATTTGAGTAAAAATAAAATAAAAAATCACAATGAACAATGACCAAAACATAATCTAGAACCACATGCATTTAACTGAGAAGAGAAATGGCAGATTATACTTCTAACGGATGGGGAAAATCACAACTTTCTTAGCGAAAATAATATGTGTGTAAAAAACAACAAAAGGACACGAATTAAAGAAGAATCGATGGCGAAGAGAGGTACCGAATCACCGGGCAACGGTGAAATTTGGGAGAAGTTGAAGTATTTACACGCAGAGAAATGGAATTAATTTGAACGATTTTGCCAAAAACCAGCGAAGAATGAGACATATGATATGAGTTCTATTCGATCGAGGTGGAAAAATACAAAAATATAAATAAATAAAAAGTGTCTCTTTATTGATTTTAACCGGCGATTTATTCCTAAAATACGAATTTAAGTTTAACTTTTGAACACATGGCAACATTGGCACGGGTACGGACGATTAAGAAACTTACTGTATTTAATTTTTTTATAAAATACGAATTTAATAAATCTTACCTTATTTTATAGTTACTATAGCATAAGTAAATATTGTGTGGTATCAGGTTTGAATATCACGAGTCAAAAGTTTAACAAGACTTTATACGCGATTCATATTGGGAGATTAGTCTCTCATCTTTGTGTAGGAGTACACTCTACGAAATAAAAACAAACAAATAAACCCAGAGAAAGATTATGAGACTATCTTATCAATGTCAAGTTTTAAATAAGTTAGTTTATGTTAAATATGTTTTTGGTAGATTTCAAAGATTTTCGGCATGAACATAAGTGTAGAAGCATAGTCTAGAAGTATGGTTTAGATACTGGTCTCAGCAGTTATTTTCTCTCATCTTCACTATCGTTCCAATATATCAAAAAATTATTTGATTTTGATTTTGATTTTTCAATGTTAAATTTATTAGCTTTAATTATTAAAATATTAAAAAAGCATGAAATTAGTCTTAATGCCTAATTCATAGGTTTTCATCAAATGCTTTCATATCAACTATGAACCACTTTGTTATAGGTGGTTTTGTCATTTGACTTAATGCTATAATATGTGTTTGCCTTATATATGTATTATGTCTCAATTTAATCTCTTACATCTCCTGTATGTCAATAATGTCGTTTAGCATTGTTGATGTAGCTTGTCTTACTTAGATGATTTTGTTTTCCCTAAAGAAAGAAAAATAATAAAATAATAAGTTATAATGTTAAAGTGTCGTCACATATTCATTAGAGGGAGTACCTTAGGTGCTCAAGCTTAAGGGCGAAGCAATGAGTGATTTTTGTTTAAGAAAGTTGCATGACAATGAAATTAAGTCTTGAAAAGTGGGATTACAAGTTGTTCTTCATTTTCATCGAGCAAGGAACTCGGTATGTATTAAATTGAACCTTTTCTTTTCATTTTCTGCTACCTTGCCATATGTTATAGTTTCATTGAATGTCTCGGGGTATGTTGTGTGTTTTTTATCATGTATTTTAGGTTGAAAGTAGCTCTGCATGTGTGCATGTGTTTGTAATGATTTTTAGGTTTGTTTTCTCACGATTATGCTTGTAGGTATAGATTTGTTTCAAGTAGAAGTTTTTCATTGTTCAACACAAAAAAGGTGGAAATATAAAGATGGGGAAAGTACTGAATGGTGGAATTACTTTGAAGCCAAAGATCTTGTGAAGGATTTAGGGTATGTTCAAATAATTTTCCAGTATATAAGATGCCTAAAAATATATCTGATTATAATTAAGAGTTAGGTGTGTTGTTTTCTACCAGAGATGACTTTAAGGATGCCATCATAATTTATGTTATGCATTTAGGTAGAGACCTGACATTTGTTAAAAAATGACAGTTAAAAATAAAGGTTAGATGCAAGGCAGGATGTAAATAAATGGCATATGTTGCAAAAATTACCACATGAGGATACATGGCGGCTGAGGAAGATTGTGAACACCCATTCATGTGATAAAGACTACAAGGTGAGTTTATGTAAGCTCCAAATGATTGAGTAAAATCATAAAGGATGGGGCAAGAGAGAATCTCAATATAAAACTCAAACATTTAGAGTAAGGCTAATAGGAAATAAAATGCTAGTGTAGCCAAATCAAAGGCTTTAGGGTTAGAAGAATGGTCAAGGATGTTGGTGATGGTTCTTTTAGGAACTATTACAAAAGGTTATGTGGTTATTGTCACAAGTTGCTCAAGAAAAATCTAGGGTCCATTGTTAAGATAAAGGTTGAGGCATATGGGAGGGACTTTGGATCACTCTAAAGCAACATTATGTCTTTCTTTCTAGAGGTTATACATGTATTTGGAAGTCTGTAGAGATTCCTTTTTAATGTGTAGACCATTTATCAATAAAAGTAAGTACTTGTTGTTTTATAACTTGAACTAAATTTGAATGTTGATGCTTATGTGTTTTTATTTACTTACTTCATGGTGTGTTATTGTGGGGTTTGTTACTTGCGATTAAGGAACTTATTCCTAAAGTGGAAAATGGATTTTGTGTCTACCACTTATAAAATAATTTAGGAAGTAATTCCTAGATAAACAATAGAAGAATTTAATATGGAGAGTTGCAACAACCATATAGACACAATAAAAGAAAAGACATATGAGAGAAATAAGGTTTGTAAAAGAAGAAGCATATAGGTACCTACTAAAGAATCCTCATCGATTTTGGAGTATATCACAGTATACATTTGACAGCAAGTGCGACTCATTCCTAAACATGTTTGAGATCATTAAATAAGTCATCCTAGACCTAGTGAAAAACCATAATCACCATGTTAAATGAGATAAGAATACACTTAATGGAGAGTTGGACTAATAATAGGAGGAAGATACAATACTATGAAAGAGATATCATGCTAGAGATAATGAAGAAACTACAAAAGAAGTAGTACACAAACAAATTATTGGTAAGGTAGTTCCCTAGTTTTATTTTTGGCTCCTTAAGGTTTACTTAGGTTTTTATAAGTCCTTTAATTTTTGAAAGGTTTTAATTTGGTCTTTAATTTTTACTAATGTTTTTAATAAGTCCTTATGTTTAAAGGTTTTAATTTGATCCTTAATATTGTTATTTGTTTGTATTGGTCATTAATAGGTAGGCATGAGAACGTATTTTTTTAAGATCCAGCATACTACAAGAAATTTATTTATGTTGGAGTATAGCCCTATTATTTACCATTGAATGAAGAAAATAGTGACAACACTGTAAATCATTCATGCCTCTAAGAGGCTGAAACTGCCAAATATGAGGCAAAAATAGATTATTATTTCCCTACCTTAATCTCTACGTGTTCTGTCCGGTGTCCGGGGTCAAAGGTTGACTATTCCCAACCGAAGTTTGAAATACTCTCAATTTTAAACCGCCTCAGTAAAGTATGGTATTTTACACCTAGGTCTAGTTGGGAGCCTAAGTTCTTCGTGTTAGGGTATGTATTTGATGTTTGATCTGTACTAAAGTCGATGAGACACACCGGGGGTGCTACTACAAAAGATTCTTCGATGCTTAAGTCAGTAGGGTATTACAGAAAATTAAGTATTACGGAGGTTATTCTCTGATTAGTTAAGCTCTTTTATAGTAATAAATGAGTTATATATATAGGAGTTACCTAAGTAGGAGAAGTGATTTGACTCTTCTCCTAACCTATTGTAGCAAAAATGTTTACAGGGACATGTTGCCCATACCGATTCTGACTCATGTCTTGCTGTCAGGGAATGACTAGAGTCTTTGATATAGGTCCATGGTTATTCTGATTCTAGACCCCGGTTGAGGTGATTAGTTAAGTGTTCCTTGTGATTTTTATGACATGGACTTATTTTAGTAGCACCTCGGCTATGATCTTAGAGTCTGATTTCCACCCCGGATCATTTGCCCCTAGTTTGTTGTTGTGACGATGTCACAACAATAAGCTATTTTGACTATGGTGGAAAAGATCTATCTCAGAATTCTTGCTCTAGGATTTGGAAGATTATTGACCGATATTACAACATAATCGATGTGTGAATTTGCCTGGACCGTCGTGCTCAGTGGGTTAGGTGGCTGATAGCCAACCGCAAGCGCACGAGGTATCATAGTAATATCGTTCCCACAAAGATCGTGTCCAATTACTGGTTTTAACAGTGATTCAATTATCTAGAGAAATCAATTCAATTTAATAAGAACTTAAAGTGCGTAAAAACTAAATTACTAAAAAAACTCAGAGTCTTATAAGAAAGAAGATTCAATCACTTTTGAAAAATAATCAAAGGAAACTTCTTGGGAATTCCGGGGTTCATATGAGAGCACCAAATCCAAGTGAAATTCATCTCTTCTATTATTCTATTTCGTTTTTAAGATGGGTTTCCCTAAATCAATTAATAACTTTCTCTTAAAACCTTATTAATGTACCTAATCACCAAAGAACAACGTTCAATTTGCCAATTAAGCATGTTACACTCTGTGAAAACCCAATTGATTCCTTAAATAGTTTCGCTTACTCTCATAACTCAAAACTATAGGTTCGGTTCATGCTTTTCAAATCACATGTCAATCTTTCGATTACCCATATAATTTATTAACACCAACACTTATTTCTAAGTCTTGTAGAAGCATTAAGAATCCAATAATTGAATAGAAAACAAAATTTAATAACTGAAGGATGAAGAACAATCAAATCTGATACATGGACATACTACCCTTAAATCCTAAGAAATAAATTTAGTGTGCCATAGCAAGGATGATTACAAAGACACCATTCAATATATCAAAAACATGAAAGAAACCAAAAACAAAATCTAGAACTCAGAAATTAGAAGAAGAGCTCTCACTATGTCTCCCAACTCTTTTTCCTAAATCTATAAATCGATATTCTTCAATGTCGTTCCTTGAGAATCCCTTCAATTGTCTTGAGAAAAAGCCCTCTCTTTTTCTTCCAAAAAGTTTTTAATCTGATCCTCTCTTGATTCCAATGTGTTTCCTTTTTTATTTCTTTCAAAAACTGCCCCACAAAACAAGGAAACCACTGATCGTGCAAAACCCACTGGCACCCATGGCCAGTGGATCGTGACAGGGGTCTAGAAAATGCAATTTTCCTCCTCCAAGCAGAGTACTCCACGGCCAGTGGTTTTGGGGGCAGAGAGAAGCTTGGTCAGTAGGGAAAACCCACTGGTTGTGTTTTTTTTTTAAAGCCAAAAGACCACCTTCTAGAGAGAACCACGGTCAGTGGGAATTTCCCACTGGCAGTGGGTTTTTCTTAGCTTCACTGAAATACTCTTTTTCAAGTGTGTTAGGTCCCGGAATGTTCCCTTTGATGTATCCTTCCTTCATAGAGCACTCCAAAGGTCGATATGGCTTTATTCTTGAGCTTTTTGAGGCATGAACTCATTTCCATTCATCCAACGCTTCATCAAATGTCTCTTTTTTCCACGTTTATAAGCCTGTGACAAAGCTATTCCTACAAAAATGAGACACTCGAGTAACATGTACTAAATGAAAGGAAACAATTGGAATAAAGGGGAAAATTAACATAAATAAACTAGAAAACTCAAACAAAACACCATGGAAACTAATGCAAACTAGACACCTATCAAAATACCCCAAACTAAGTCATTGCTTGTCCCCAAAAAATCTTTGTATTCACATGATAGGGCAATTAGAGAATGGAAAATCCAGACAACCTCAAGGAATCCAACTTTTTATTTTTTTAAATGATTACATAAACTGTCAAGATAGAACTCAACCAGCCAATCAAACCATGTTCCTAAGATTAGAACTAAGGGTATTCTCTTTCAAAAAAATTCTTTTAAGTGTATAGGCTTGTGTTTTAGTCCACTCACATCACAACATCCTAAACACTTCCATATGCTTGGCAATTGACCATAAACTCTATAGCTATCAAGAAAACATGCAATGGTCTAAAGGTCTTTTAAATGGTTGTAACATGGCCAGGGGTTCACAAAAGGGAATGGAAACCAAGAAAAAGGAAAATACAAAGGCTTAAACTTCCTGAGAAGAGCAATTTCAGAAGGCAAACTAATATCAATTAACTCTTGCACATTTAGAGAAAAAAAATAAGGAGTACACATTATTTTTCATTCATCACTACCTTTTCTTTTCTTTTCTTTTAAAACTTAACTCTTTACTTTATCCTTACTAACATCCCTTTCTTTCTTCATTTTCTTTGAATTACAACCTTAAGCTTCCATTATTTTTATTTCCCAATTTTTCTCTTAGCCATCTCCTGTTGCCTACCTTTGCCTTCTCTATAAGAGAATTAAAAAATTATTGAATGATAAGACTTTCAAGGAATAAAATGAATATTTTTTGGCTCAAAAGGGACACCTAGTGGTTTTTATAATTTTCAATTTCTGAGGCTAAAGAAACAACCTAAATTGCCTATTTCATCCCAAGCCATTTTGAATCGGTCAAAAACCAAGTTCTAAAGTGTCTATGATATGTAACTCACTCAAAGAATAAAGTGAGGGTTTTCAATCTAATGCATTACCTTTTTTCTTTGCTCAAAAGCTCACCATGGTGATTAGTCCCAATCAAAGAAAGCATGGGATCATTTATTTAATTGTTTATTTATTTATTTATTTGTTTGTTTATTTATTTATTTAATTATTTGTTTATTTAAGTTTTTTATTTATTTAATTATTTGATTATTTATTTTGTTTTTTTAATTCTTTTTTAATTAATTAATTTATTTATATATATTTGTTTTATTTATTTACTATTTATTTATTTATTATTTATTATTGTTATTCATTCATGTATTTATTTCTTATGTACTGATTAATTTATCTATTATTTGTATTTTATTTATCTAATTATTATTTTTGTATATATTTTTGTTATTGTTTAAGTTTTGTTATTATTATTCACTCGATGTTAATTATTTATTTATTTACTTTGTAATATTACTATCATTATTAGTCCTGATATATTGTTATTAATTATGTTATCAATTTATCAAAAATTGTTTTTTATTTCTATTAATATAGTTGAACTGGTCTGGACCGGGGTCTAGGATCCGGTGTGGGACCAGCCACAAGAGTGCAGGTGTTTTTAGGGTTTGCACACCGGAACAGTGTATATCCGATGTTGTAATCCGGTCTCTTAGTGGGAGAGGCCGGTCTTGCTGTCCTGGAGATCCTTCACACCAACGTTTCGCGTTGCAAGGGGGGGGCGAAAAGTGGTGCCACCTGCGAAGATTCTCCGACGCTCAAGTTAGAAGAGTGTAAGAACTCAATGAATGCTTAAGCGAAGTAGCAGTAAAGTGTGAGATAGAACAACGATACCGTGCATGTGTATTGATATATGCTTCTTATAGTTGTACGTGAGAAAAATGAGTCGTTGGATGCAGGTGGGTCCCTTGGCTCTGATAGCGTGTATATTGTGTCAATCAAGGTGGCTCAACTTTCAGAATATGTCAGGAGGGTAGGTCAATTATCAGAGTACGATCCTCTAGGAAGAGGAGAGGATAATCACCTTTTCCGCATAATCTGCTGACACACCCACTTACTTTCTGAGGCCATTGATGTGACGTATTTTGCTACATACAGTGTCTTCGTTGATAAGTTATTAGAGGCTCTTCTCTTGCTGTGACTAAAAGGCCAACAGTTATATAAATGTCCTGTAAAATTGAACATAGAACCGTTATGGAGAAAATGAATGATGCTGTCGTGAGGTGAGGACGGACGGCCATACGTCGGATATCCGGTGTGGTAACGTTGAACCAAGACACCGGTTTTCCTTACATGAGGTCAGTCTGACGTCACATGAATGGGGGCCGGTATCCAGACCGGATCAATAGTTATTATTATTTTATGCTAAGTAAAATAATAATGATATATAATATAAAATAAAAATGAACTTAACGCTAATAATAAAAACATATGTGTTTAGGTTAGCTAATTCAGGTGAAAAGATTCTCTTGGAAATCAAGTTCTCAGGTAAAGGGATGGTGATATAGAAAATTACTAAATATAAGATATGTTAAATAATAGAAGAGACTCCTTAATCCTCTCGATATTTATTTCAGTTATTATTTTGATGTCTTTACTTATTTACAATTATTATTTATATGTCATACTTTGTTATTTACATATTTTTATAATGAGAATTTATATTTGTTATACTGTGTAAAGTTTGATGTTTGAATCAAAATACATATTTAATATGGTTGTATTATGTTGTCTGGGAATTTTGAGTGTAACAGGCCAAAGACAAATTTTGTAAATATTCAATTTACAAAGGAAACTTTGCCAAAATTTTGATAAATTTTATGAGCAAGAATGAAAAATATGTGCTAAAAGTTTGAACTAATTCAGTATGTGACATGCATCATATAACAAGTGAAAGAAAAGAATGTTTTGGGAGATACAGTTATAATCTGAGAAATGCATTAGGGATGGTTCAACAGCGAATCTTGGATGGTAGGGTGTGAAGAGAAACCTGGGAGACCTGGGGTCACTCTCTAGTGTCTGGTAAATTCACAACAAGCTATTGCCAATCTGACTAGGCCCTAAGTGCATATTATGGTCGGTGAAGCTGTTTGTTAGACATATTGGCAAATTATCACAAAACAGTGTCAACTCCTGACTGCTCTCAATAAAAGAAGGCTTAAGGGCTCACATGCATTGCATCTTTATCATTAATAATAGAATTCATGAAATATTTATTAATTAAAATTAAGAAATGTCAGTCATATTTGCATTATGATCCCATGCTGAAAATAACATGTGTGAAGAAATTGTTAGTAAAATTTATTGTTTCTGAAAATCTATTATTTATATGTGTCTTGTATAATATTGGTATTTTTTTCTCACCCTTTTTCTTCCTTATTTATATTAAATGGGATACGAACCGAGCAGATAGCTACTCTGGATGATGATAATCAACCCCATATTGCAAACATTAGAATAAGACCCAGACAACCTGATCCAGGCCGTTAGAGACATTATTGGATGAGTCACGTACACGTGTACCATGGGATTATCACGGTGCGACTGTCGCAGGCTATTTTAGGGGTACCTAACCCCTTAGGAGCTCTCACAGTCACATTTAGGGCTAGGCTTGTATTGGATCTTCATGATGTGGACTATTTCTTTCCTATTGTCCCATTTCCCCCACCCCACCAGCTCATGTAGAGGATATGGAGGAAGCTTCATTTAGAAGTGACTCCACCATAGAGGACGCTTAGTTAGCCATCATTAACCCAGTAGAATGTTATAAGTAGCTTTTGATAGTGATTCCAGCTATGCTTGATGGTTGAGTAGTTCTTTTTGTATACTATTTAGCTACTCATATGTTCTAGAGTTTATTTTGGCATCAGTTGACATCTAACTTGCTAGGATTTCTACTAATCTAAACCTATCTTTTGTATTAATGTAATCAAAAATCAAACTCATGTACATTTTTGAACTGGTCTGAATCGGGGTCTAGGATCCGGTATGGGACCAGCCATAAATGTATAGGTATTTTAGGGTTTGTACACCGGTATAGTGGATATCCGGTATTATAATCTGGCCTCTCAGTGGGAGAAACCGGTCTTGTTGTCCTGGAGATCCTTCACACCAGAGTTTCGCATTGAAAAGGGGGCGAAAGGTGGTGCCACCTGCGAAGATTCTCCAACGCTCAAGTTAGAAGAGTGTATGAAACACAGTGAATACTTAAGCAATGCAATAGTAAGGATATAAGATAGAACAACGTAACCTTGCATGTGTATTAGAATTAGCTATTTATAGTTAAATGTAGGAAATGAATCGTTGGATGTAAGTGGGCCCCTTGGTTCTGATAGCGTGTAGTGTAACATCCTATTTTCATCACAAATAGGAAATAGATATTAATATATATTTCTTGAAAAATACTTACTATAAGTTAGTTTATTATTATTTTTTTAATTTTGGTATTTATATTTTTATTATTTGTTTTTTTAAAATAATAATAATAAAAAAATGAAAATATTTCTGAATGAGAATTTTAAAGTGACTTAATTAATATTCACTAATTAAGAAAATTATATTAAGAATTTTTAATATCCTTATTATTCACCATTTTTATTTTATGTTGTTATATTTTTGTTTTTTTACATATTTAAGACTTAACTCTTATTAGAATTTTAAAATAAAATTTTGAAGGAATTAGACTATGGTTCTTTTGAACATTTTGATCTACATAATATTTATGATTTTCTGGAATTTTTTGAAAATTTTGAATTATTTTAATAAAATAATATATTTTAAATAATTTTAAATTCATATAAAGTTGCTTAAAATTAAAAATATTTACAAGAATGTAAAGTTAAATTATAAGAAAATTTTCTAAAATCCATTTCAAGTAGACTTATCTAAAAATTATCGGTTTGAAAAAAATCTTGATTTTTTCTAATCGTTAAAAAATTAGAAACGTATCAATAAATTTTTATTAACAGAAAATTTTAGATTTTTAAAATTTCAGCTTTATATTACTTATTATAAAATTAGTGAGGACTGATATAATATCGCTAAATTTCAAAAAGGACTCATTTTGAATATTTAAAATATACCGAGTGAAGGGTTACTATTTGACTTAATAATTTTGCCGACAATTACTATGCAAATCACTGTGCATGTATGAAATTTTTAAAAGATGCACAGTAACCTGGAATAAAAAATTCAAAAATGCATAGTACTTTTATATTAAAATAATGGAATGCATAGTAAATTTTTTTCCTATAAATACCGAAGGATTTCTTCTTTAGAATTCACAATTTCAGATTAAGTTTTCTTAATATAGTAGTGCTAGTGAGATAGTGGTGGAAGTGAGAGAGAGAAGAAAAGTTTTTGGAGAGAAGGTTCTGCCAAAATCCTAAGGTAAGAATACTTCTCTTTTATATTTTTTGGGTTATTTTTATATCGTTTTTAGAAATATGTTATTATGCTGGAAATAATATTATTTTAAGTTACTATTCTGCATAGTAAACACTATTTCAATAGTAAATTACTATTTCAATAGTAAATTACTATTCAAATAGTAAAATTACTATTTACTGTTACTATTCACGATTTACTATTTACCGTTACTATTTACGATTTACTATTTACCGTTACTATTCACGTTTTACTATTTACTGTTACTATTCACGTTTTACTATTTACTGTTACTATTCACTATTCACTATTCACTATTTAAAATTTATCATTTCTGTTTTAAGTAGTAATCTTAATCTTCGTCTTATGCTTATACTGAAATAAGATTGGTATTAATATTTCTAGAAATCGGAGGCGCAAAGCAAATCCATTTTGGGTAACAATTCAAGGTAAGGGGGAGTGAGATAAGAATATAATATGAAAGACATAAGAATAAAGGGAGGAGTCCCCTACTCCTTTTAAATTTAATAATATTATTATTTTAAAGTAATAACTTCTCAACATAAAATTTATAATAAATTTAATATATTGTGTAACTTATTCTGAAATATCTATACATAGATCTGAATTATTATAACTTATACGGACTGAACTAAACCTATACAAGGACTTGGATTTTTATATCCTATATGGATCGAACTAAACCTATGCAAGGACTTGGACTATTATGACCTGTCTAGACTGAACTATACCTATGCGAAGACTGGATATATGGACTTATATAGACCTGTGCGAGGAATGGACTATAAGGACTCAAAATCAAATCTACTAATTTAAATAACCATTAAAAATTTGAATTATATTTATAAGCGATATTTAGTTGATTTGACTTGATTATAATTAATTATATTTGATTTTGATTAATGATATTGTGATTTATAATATTAGACTGTGATTAATAATATGCAATTATGATTGATGATATTTGATTGTGATTGATGAGATTACTATACTTGATTGTGGTTGATGAATGATTGATGATCTTGTGATATGAAGTTTGAGCATATAGCAAGCATGACGGAAAGTTAAAACTCAGTAAGAATTTTCTTACTTTACTCTTTAAATTTTTATTCCAAGAGAAAGTATTTTGTAATTATTTTAGTCTTTTATTTCTTCTTATAAATAATTTTTATTAACTTTATTTTTAATCTCTATAATAAAATCTAGTATTAGAAAGAAGCTATTTTATGAAAATCAGAGGTTGAGATAATAAATTCTTGAATTAAAGAAAATTTTTATAGTTTTAAGTATTCTTAGTTAATGATTTTAAATTATTTTCTTTAGAAATTAGAAGTTTAAAGTAAATTATTTTGGTTTTCCCCAACGAAATAACTAAATAATATTTTGTGGAGATTTCAAAAACTCAATCTAGTTAAGATTCAAATTGAGAAAGATTATATAAATATATGAAGATTTTTAAGAGAAAGCTTTGAGATATTTAAGGCTTGGAAACTCAATTTTGGTAAGATCTGAATTTGAAGACTGTACTAAATTATTTCAGTATAACAGAAGTTCAAAGAAGAACTTATGGAAATGTACAGTTTATTGTGATGATTTTGTGAACCTTTATGGTATTTAATAATTGAGTTTCTAAAAGCCTTAACCAACTAAATATACGAGTAGTTCATGCATCATGAATCATTAAAGAGAAATGAGATGTGATATTGCCTGGGGACGGATTATAGAAACCGAGGATACATTAGAGGAGGCTTAATTGCGAGCCTTGGGATGAGAGAGTGTGAAAGGGTGCTTCAGGTGACCTGGGGTCGCTCCCTGGTGTCGGGTACTTTCACAATAAAAACTTTCTCAGTCTGACTAGTCTCTAAGTGTTTCCACACCAGTTGAGCTGTTCATATGCCATGAAGGCATTTATGTTATTATTATCCAGAATTTATGAAACAGTGTAAACTCCTGGTTGGCCCAGTGCAAACTAAAACTTTAAGGGCCCACATGCATAAACTGAATGAGATAGTAGCATAAGCATTACATAACATTCATGTGATTGTGACATTCTATATGGATGGAAAATATAAGTGTTATGTATGTGGAAACCCTATATTCATAATTGATTGTATATGAGAATATGACTGATATTACTATATTAGTTTGTGAAAACCCTTATGCTTATGTCTTATCCGTAATATATTATATTTTGTTTCTCACTCCTTCTTGTTTGAATTTTTGTGTCCAAAATATATGTTATATGATATATAGCTAGCAGTCCAAGATGGAAGGATATGTAATTACAAGAGGATAAAGTGATCTCATCCTCAATCGATTAGATGAAGAGATATGACAAGAGTAGGATTCAAAAAACTCGATGGTTCAAGGACTAGGAAATGTTTGTTCACATTTGTAGTAGAGGTATAGTTTAATTTTATTTTACCTTATTACAATATCAAGTAGATAATTGTAACAAGGTAAAGGTTAAACTTTGATAAACTCTTTCATTCGGATATAATATTGTAATGATTTATCACTTATGATTTCTATAAATTATTTTGTCATTATGGACAAATATTGAAAGACAATTTTTTTTACTTTCAATATTCAAAGGAAATCAGATGTATATACGTCCTTGTATACACGAGATAAAGAGTGATAAATATGTATATCTTTCTAAAAAGTTTTTTTTTATCTCGTGTATATAAGGGGGTGTTACAAAGTGGTATCAGAGCAGTTCAATCAAAACCGGCTTGTGGTATGGTCTTACTAGCGTGTTAGTGTACTCTGATGGTTGAGTTTGACAAGAGATTTTATGGTTGAGAAAAGAGGAAATTTTATTAGAGTAAATGGTAAGAAGTAAGTGAAGAAAAATTAGGAGTATAGAAAGAAGGAACTAATTTTAAGTTCATAAGAAGTATAAGTTAGAACTTTATAGCCTGTTACTTGAAAAATGTTATTGTAGGGATTATCAGAAACTGGCCATTCTGAAGTCTTTCTTGACATTGTTTAAGTACGGGCCTTAATGTATGGTGGAATGATAAGGTAAATTAACTAATGCAGTTATTTCCTTTTATTCCAAATGTATTGTATGGTGTTTGATTCTCTGATTAATATGTGATAGTGAAATATTCTAACATTTTCCTGTTTTACAATATGGTATGAGACAACAAGGGAGATAAGACAATAGAAAATTCTTAGAAATATTTTGGTATGAATTCTAGACTGGAGCTGTCGTGACTTTGACTACTTAGTTATAAACTATCGGGACTGATCACCCCGAATGATTTGCACTAAGTAGTGAAAGACATGTCAAAAGAAGGATGTTAAGATCAACGAATTTAACCTTGGGTTAATGTGGTATATGGAGAAATGGAGATAAACTCAATAAATTCTATTAGGATATTCCTTACCATGTCCTTGAAGTTGTAAGAGATACTTGTGTGAATTAGAATTTCAATGGGTAGATAACTGTTGTAATCCCAAACTAGTATAACAAATTGTTTAAGATAGAATCATAGTTTTGTCCTTTGGTGATATATTTTGAAAAAAAATGTGTGGATGTATGCTTCATGAAAGAAATATGATAATTTATAACTTGTTTGATATAACAAATAATCATATTAGGAATTGTATCTCTGGCTATTTGTATTGATTCTTCTTTTGTATGACATATAAAATATGTTAATTATTGTTTGATTTGATGAAGTTTTCATTTATGATGTCTACGATTGAATAATATATATATGATGGTTATGTGTGTAAATATATGAATTAATGAAACTTTTATGATTGTGACATCGAATGTAATTAACCATATATTTTTGAATTTTTTTTTAAATTGATTTATTGTGATAAATATATCAATGAATGACCTAAAATAAGCATTATAGATCTTTGGAAGACATTGATATTAGTTTAATATTTAGAAATTGTGACATAAAATATTTTTGTGATTCCTAACAATATGATACATGTTTATCAAGTTATTTTCTTTTAGTCATCGATTTTGTTCGACGAATATACATACCTGATATAAATCATTGTTATGTAATGACCATTGTAGATTTAAAATAAAGAAATGTGTTAGTAAACCATGAGGAAGTATATATGAACCTTTACTTATTGATTTTCCTATAAAGAGAATTACATAAGTCTTAGTTACCCAAAAAAAAAAATAAATTCAAGTGAGTATTTCTAAGTCAACGTAGTGATTTGTGATCATTTAAGATTGGAGAATTTATCAAATATATGTAATGGTTGTAGTCAATTATAATGGAATGTACAATCACTTAGTTAAGGAATATTTAATTCATTATAGAAGACAATAAGAAATGATTACATACCCTGGATTATCATGAAACAAAGACCACAAGGATTTAACTAGATAAACAAGTACAACATGGACTAAGACATATTTATCCTTTCTCACTAGGATAATTTATTATACACGATTACATTAAGGAAAATAAAATAGAACATCTAGTATATCATAGATAGAGGTCTAAGAGTCTTGGCAATACAAAAATTATCCAAACTAGAGAAATAATCATAACGATTATAAGAAGTGAGGCACTTGTTACCACAACCTGTAGTCCATCCCGACTTCGTTCTTCCTTACTTCTAGGAAGGTTGGCCATCGAATAGTATGATAGTACTTGAGAAAAAGATTGAAGAAATTAGATAGAAGAGAGAAACTAAGAAATCTTGAAGTTGTGATAGGAAGTGAGAATGGAATGAGAATTTATAAGCAAGCAAGGGAGGGAGAGTTGCAACGGTCATAAACGGCTAGTCCAACGGCTAGTCCAACGGCTAGTTGCTAACGGCTAGTTGTCCAGTAATTAATTCTCAGCAGTCCATTTTACTATGTTATGAGTAGGAATTTTAATTAATAGATGTTATGGATTATGTTAAGTAAGATTTTAATAGATTGAGAAACGTAATTATTGAAGTGTTTAGAGTTAACCATCAATTTATGATGAGCATGGTTGACAAAATTAAGACGAGTAATATTTTTGAGTTAAGGAAAAAAAATACTGATAAGATTAAAAAAAAAAGAGAGATAAATGGCAATGTTAAGGAAAATGTACACAATTGTCAAGGAAACTAGAAATATATTTTAGAACAGTTCAGTTAGTTTATCTATGGTAAGATTTATTAACAATATTAAATTTCGAGGACGAAATTTCTTTTAGGGGAGTAGAGTTGTAACATCCTATTTTCATCACAAATAGGAAATAGATATTAATATATATTTCTTGAAAAATACTTACTATAAGTTAGTTTATTATTATTTTTTTAATTTTGGTATTTATATTTTTATTATTTGTTTTTTTAAAATAATAATAATAAAAAAATGAAAATATTTCTGAATGAGAATTTTAAAGTGACTTAATTAATATTCACTAATTAAGAAAATTATATTAAGAATTTTTAATATCCTTATTATTCACCATTTTTATTTTATGTTGTTATATTTTTGTTTTTTTACATATTTAAGACTTAACTCTTATTAGAATTTTAAAATAAAATTTTGAAGGAATTAGACTATGGTTCTTTTGAACATTTTGATCTACATAATATTTATGATTTTCTGGAATTTTTTGAAAATTTTGAATTATTTTAATAAAATAATATATTTTAAATAATTTTAAATTCATATAAAGTTGCTTAAAATTAAAAATATTTACAAGAATGTAAAGTTAAATTATAAGAAAATTTTCTAAAATCCATTTCAAGTAGACTTATCTAAAAATTATCGGTTTGAAAAAAATCTTGATTTTTTCTAATCGTTAAAAAATTAGAAACGTATCAATAAATTTTTATTAACAGAAAATTTTAGATTTTTAAAATTTCAGCTTTATATTACTTATTATAAAATTAGTGAGGACTGATATAATATCGCTAAATTTCAAAAAGGACTCATTTTGAATATTTAAAATATACCGAGTGAAGGGTTACTATTTGACTTAATAATTTTGCCGACAATTACTATGCAAATCACTGTGCATGTATGAAATTTTTAAAAGATGCACAGTAACCTGGAATAAAAAATTCAAAAATGCATAGTACTTTTATATTAAAATAATGGAATGCATAGTAAATTTTTTTCCTATAAATACCGAAGGATTTCTTCTTTAGAATTCACAATTTCAGATTAAGTTTTCTTAATATAGTAGTGCTAGTGAGATAGTGGTGGAAGTGAGAGAGAGAAGAAAAGTTTTTGGAGAGAAGGTTCTGCCAAAATCCTAAGGTAAGAATACTTCTCTTTTATATTTTTTGGGTTATTTTTATATCGTTTTTAGAAATATGTTATTATGCTGGAAATAATATTATTTTAAGTTACTATTCTGCATAGTAAACACTATTTCAATAGTAAATTACTATTTCAATAGTAAATTACTATTCAAATAGTAAAATTACTATTTACTGTTACTATTCACGATTTACTATTTACCGTTACTATTTACGATTTACTATTTACCGTTACTATTCACGTTTTACTATTTACTGTTACTATTCACGTTTTACTATTTACTGTTACTATTCACTATTCACTATTCACTATTTAAAATTTATCATTTCTGTTTTAAGTAGTAATCTTAATCTTCGTCTTATGCTTATACTGAAATAAGATTGGTATTAATATTTCTAGAAATCGGAGGCGCAAAGCAAATCCATTTTGGGTAACAATTCAAGGTAAGGGGGAGTGAGATAAGAATATAATATGAAAGACATAAGAATAAAGGGAGGAGTCCCCTACTCCTTTTAAATTTAATAATATTATTATTTTAAAGTAATAACTTCTCAACATAAAATTTATAATAAATTTAATATATTGTGTAACTTATTCTGAAATATCTATACATAGATCTGAATTATTATAACTTATACGGACTGAACTAAACCTATGCAAGGACTTGGATTTTTATATCCTATATGGATCGAACTAAACCTATGCAAGGACTTGGACTATTATGACCTGTCTAGACTGAACTATACCTATGCGAAGACTGGATATATGGACTTATATAGACCTGTGCGAGGAATGGACTATAAGGACTCAAAATCAAATCTACTAATTTAAATAACCATTAAAAATTTGAATTATATTTATAAGCGATATTTAGTTGATTTGACTTGATTATAATTAATTATATTTGATTTTGATTAATGATATTGTGATTTATAATATTAGACTGTGATTAATAATATGCAATTATGATTGATGATATTTGATTGTGATTGATGAGATTACTATACTTGATTGTGGTTGATGAATGATTGATGATCTTGTGATATGAAGTTTGAGCATATAGCAAGCATGACGGAAAGTTAAAACTCAGTAAGAATTTTCTTACTTTACTCTTTAAATTTTTATTCCAAGAGAAAGTATTTTGTAATTATTTTAGTCTTTTATTTCTTCTTATAAATAATTTTTATTAACTTTATTTTTAATCTCTATAATAAAATCTAGTATTAGAAAGAAGCTATTTTATGAAAATCAGAGGTTGAGATAATAAATTCTTGAATTAAAGAAAATTTTTATAGTTTTAAGTATTCTTAGTTAATGATTTTAAATTATTTTCTTTAGAAATTAGAAGTTTAAAGTAAATTATTTTGGTTTTCCCCAACGAAATAACTAAATAATATTTTGTGGAGATTTCAAAAACTCAATCTAGTTAAGATTCAAATTGAGAAAGATTATATAAATATATGAAGATTTTTAAGAGAAAGCTTTGAGATATTTAAGGCTTGGAAACTCAATTTTGGTAAGATCTGAATTTGAAGACTGTACTAAATTATTTCAGTATAACAGAAGTTCAAAGAAGAACTTATGGAAATGTACAGTTTATTGTGATGATTTTGTGAACCTTTATGGTATTTAATAATTGAGTTTCTAAAAGCCTTAACCAACTAAATATACGAGTAGTTCATGCATCATGAATCATTAAAGAGAAATGAGATGTGATATTGCCTGGGGACGGATTATAGAAACCGAGGATACATTAGAGGAGGCTTAATTGCGAGCCTTGGGATGAGAGAGTGTGAAAGGGTGCTTCAGGTGACCTGGGGTCGCTCCCTGGTGTCGGGTACTTTCACAATAAAAACTTTCTCAGTCTGACTAGTCTCTAAGTGTTTCCACACCAGTTGAGCTGTTCATATGCCATGAAGGCATTTATGTTATTATTATCCAGAATTTATGAAACAGTGTAAACTCCTGGTTGGCCCAGTGCAAACTAAAACTTTAAGGGCCCACATGCATAAACTGAATGAGATAGTAGCATAAGCATTACATAACATTCATGTGATTGTGACATTCTATATGGATGGAAAATATAAGTGTTATGTATGTGGAAACCCTATATTCATAATTGATTGTATATGAGAATATGACTGATATTACTATATTAGTTTGTGAAAACCCTTATGCTTATGTCTTATCCGTAATATATTATATTTTGTTTCTCACTCCTTCTTGTTTGAATTTTTGTGTCCAAAATATATGTTATATGATATATAGCTAGCAGTCCAAGATGGAAGGATATGTAATTACAAGAGGATAAAGTGATCTCATCCTCAATCGATTAGATGAAGAGATATGACAAGAGTAGGATTCAAAAAACTCGATGGTTCAAGGACTAGGAAATGTTTGTTCACATTTGTAGTAGAGGTATAGTTTAATTTTATTTTACCTTATTACAATATCAAGTAGATAATTGTAACAAGGTAAAGGTTAAACTTTGATAAACTCTTTCATTCGGATATAATATTGTAATGATTTATCACTTATGATTTCTATAAATTATTTTGTCATTATGGACAAATATTGAAAGACAATTTTTTTTACTTTCAATATTCAAAGGAAATCAGATGTATATACGTCCTTGTATACACGAGATAAAGAGTGATAAATATGTATATCTTTCTAAAAAGTTTTTTTTTATCTCGTGTATATAAGGGGGTGTTACATGTAGAGTGTGTCAATTAATATGACTCAGTACTCAGAGTGTGTCAGGGGGGTAGGTCAATTATCAGAGTACGATCCTGTGATAGGGATGGAGGATAATCACCTTTTCGTATATTTCACTGACAATTGTACTTACTTTCTGCTATAATTGACATAGACATATTCCGCTATGTAGGGTATCTTCGCTGATAAGTTATAATGAACTCTTATCTCATGGTGATCTTGAGGCAAACAGTTATACACGTCGTGGAAATGAGAACGGATGAAGCATCCATCGTGGCGAGGATGGATGAAGCATTCGATGAAGTGAGAACGGATGAGGTGACAACGGATAGCCGATGTGGCACTGTCTCCCTGTAACACCAGTTCCCCCTATAAGAGGTCACTCTGACGTCATAACTTTAGGGACTGGTATCCAGACCGGATCAATTTTTGTATATATCTATATAAATGTTTATGCAGCAAAGTATTTAGATATATATATATATAGTTATGTCTGTGATATTGTTTAAATATTTAAGTGAAATTTTTGTATTATTTAAATTGTGGTAGTTATTTAGGGATGTTATAAAGTGGTATCAGAGTAGTTCGTCCCATAGGCTTTGTGAAAACCCAATTGATTCCTCAAATAGTTTCACTTACACTCGTAACTCAAAACTATAAGTTCAGTTCATGCTTTTCAAATCACATGCCAATCTTTCGATTACCCATATAATTTATTAACATCTATGCTTATTTCTAAGTCTTGTAGAAGCATTGAGAATCTATGAATTGAATAGAAAATGAAATTTAATAACTGAAGGATGAAGAACAATCAAATCTGATACATGGACATACTACCCCTAAATCCAAGAAATAAATTTAGTGTGCCATAACAAGGATGATTACAAAGACACCATTCAATAAATCAAACCCCAACATGAAAGAAACCAAAAACAAAATCTAGAAATTAGAAATTAGAAGAATAGCTCTTATTATGTCTCCTAACTCTTTTTCCCAAATCTGCAAATCGATGTTCTTCAATGTTGTTCCTTGAGAATCCCTTCAATTGTCTTGAGAAAAGCCCTATCTTTTCTTCTAAAAAGTCTCTAATCTGATCCTCCCTTGATTTCAATGCGTTTCCTCTTTTATTTCTTTAAGAAACTACCCCATAAAACTAGGAAACCACTGATCGTGTAAAACCCACTGGCAGCGGGCAAAACCCATGACCAGTGGATCGTGATAGGGGTCCAGAAAATGTTTTTCCTCCTTCAGGTAGAGTACTCCACGGCCAGTAGGAAAAACCCACTGGCAGTAGATTTTTTTTAGAGCTAAAAGACCACCTTCTAGAGAGAACCACGACCAATGGGAATCTCCCATTGGCAGTGGGTTTTTCTTAGCTTCACTGAAATACTCTTTTTCAAGTGTGTTAGGTCCTGAAATGTTCCCTTTGATGTATCCTTCCTTCATAGAACACTCCAAAGGTCGATATGGCTTTATTCTTAAGCTTTTTGTGGCATTAACTCCTTTCCATTCATCTAACGCTTCATTAAATGTCTCTTTTTCCATGTTTATAAGCCTGTAACAAAGTTATTCCTGCAAAACTGAGACACCTGAGTAACATGTATAGAATGAAAGGAAACAATTGAAATAAAGGGGAAAACTAACACAAATAAACTAGAAAATTCAAACAAAACACCATGGAAACTAATGCAAACTAGACACATATCAGTGGCATATTTAATGCACGCCGCCTGAAAAAGTTATTGTTTTACAGCGATTACTGATGTGGCATGTTTTGAATGGTTCGTATTTTTCATGCGCCATCAGATGACGTCATCTAAAGATGAAGCGACGCCTGTTTATGGGTTGCGTCATTTCAATTTCCATCTCGTCCATGGGCTGCAATGGTTGAACTTTGGCCCATAGGATTTCGATGCTTATATAAGGAGGAAGACTTCATCATTTTTTTACTTTTTATTTTTTATCTAGAAACTCTGTCCATCTATAGTCTTCGATTCTTCGTGACCCCATCCTGGCCCGTACTAAAAGAACAGTTCACAACTTCCACATAGGTAGCCTTTTCCTTCACCATTTTCTTAAAAAAGTCTACTTTTTCTACTAACAACAGTCAGGACCAAGACAGTTCTGTTGAGATAATTTCAAACCCTTTTGTCTCTTGGCCGCCTGAGGTTCCTCGTCAGGGTCCTCGATTTACTCAGACGGATATCCATAGGTGGGTGAGGACGGAGAGTTGGGATGGCCAAGCTAGAGATTTGGCAACCTTGACTGTTTTATCCTCAAAGCCGAAATCACCCTCTTTCGAATTCCCTGGACCTAAGTCACCTTTACCGCCCTTGTCTCCAGACTGGGATACGGATTCCAGCGTAGTGCACTACTACGCTGACAATACTGACTTTCATTCAACAATTTCATTTTTAGAACACGTTGTTACCATGGACGCTGCTGGTTCATCTATTTTGAGGAACGACCCCGACGATACCTTTATGATCGCTAATAAAGTGAATTGGCTAGCTCGAAAAGTTAAAGATCCATACTTCTGGGTTGCTCAAGATGTACTAGCCACTTATAGTCGTCATGCCAAGCCTACTGATGATGTATAGCTTGAAGCTAAACATTTCTGGTGTGCCAAGAAGTATGTTGATTCTTTTAGCCTTTTCACCCTTATGTTCGCAGAGCAGATCTATCATATTACTAATGACCGCATCTTATTCTTCCATGAATATACCTTAATAAAAGTGGGAGTCCGGTTCTCACTGAATAAATTTGAGATGAGGGTGCTGTATTTTTTGGACATCACCCCTAGTAAACTCTATCCCAATGGTTGGGCCTTGATTCTCTCCCTTGAAGTCCTTGGCAGGCATTTAGGCTTCACCCCGACTGTCACCATTTTCTTCCAGTATACCCGAGTGATGCGCCATGGTGGCTCTGGGTGTTGTTCAAGTGGCCTCAATACTCAAGAGGGGGGTGAATTGAGTAATAAAACTTTTTCTTGAAATACCTTTGAAATTGGTTTCTATAACCAAGTTTATGAGATTATGCAAGTGAAAGCAAGTAAAAATAATATGTAATGCACTACAAGAGGTAAGTATAGCTGAGGCAATTTAGCAAACACTTGGTGTGCAATATCTAAGATATAACAAATTAAGCAAGTTCAAGTATGCTCTTCTCAACCAAACAATACCAATCAACAAATATGCAGTATATGAAAGTAAAAGAGTAAGGAAGAGAAGCTTGCAAACTGATGTAACGAGTTCCACCCAATCCGGTGTACGTCTCGCCTCTAAGCAACCCACTTAGAGGATTTTCCACTATTGTAGACTAGAGATACAACTTTGAGCAATTGCAGCTTCCTAGTGTCCCACACTCAAGAACCCAATCCTCACAAGTACAAGGGCAACCCACCCAATCTCTCAGTCTCACAATATCCCAAAGGTTGAATCCTCAACCTTTATAACCACTCAATCTAGAGTGAATAACCACTCAACCTAGAGTGAATAACTTGTGTGTTTGGTGTTTGTTTACAATCAATACACTCTCTCAATAGAGCAAATATACAAATGAAAGCTCTCACAAATTCTTACTCTCAAAATGAGAGGATATACAAGTGAAGTATAAGATACAAGAAAATAGGCTTACAAAGCACAAAATAGAGCTATGAATTGTTGCTTCTTGGTTCTTGTTGGGTGTTCTTTGTGCTTGTGTTCTTCTTGCATTTATAGAGCCAAGATAGCTGTTGAGGAGTCCCCTAGCCGTTACAAGATGATGGCTCTGCGCATAGTGGGATTTGAGTGCTTGTTTTCCACTTAAGTCTGTCTATTTAGTGGTGTTTCCCACTATGTGAATCGATTCGTAGATCCTTGAATCGATTCAGAGTATTCTGTTTTATGCATTTTGGAGTTCCAGAGTCGAATGAATCGATTTGAGCCTTGTTTGAATCGATTCAGAGCATTCTGTTTTGGGTTCCTGGTCTGTCAGCATCGTGTGAATCGATTCAGGGTCCTTGTGAATCGATTCAGGACATACTGTTTGCAATCTTAGTGACTTCCAGGGCTGTGAATCGATTTAGGGTCATGGTGAATCGATTCAACCCATTCTGTTTCTCATTTTTATGACTTCCAGGGCTGTGAATCGATTCACTCGTGCTTGAATCGATTCAGGCTCTTTATTTTGACATTTTCTCATGCCTGTTGGTCATCCATTTGAATCTAATGATGCATGGTTGCTTTCCTTTTGTTTGATTCATTAGTTTCTTCATCTCTTGAACCTTTGTGAGATCATTTTCTTCTTTTATATGATATCTCTAATTGTTTTTGATTCTTTGAAGACTTCCCATTGCTTGTTTCCATTGTCATTATCAAAACATGTTATCACATGCAAATACACTGGGATGGGCTTTGTAAATTTGAGATGTCAAAGCGACATCATCAACTTCGAGGTGTTCGCTGAGTCCTGCAAGATGGCAAGAGTCTTCTTCAAAAATTCTTACATTAAACTCTTCGTCAAGGGCACAGACCCCCATTTTGGGAAGGACAAGGAAGGTCGATTCTTAATCCACACTGGCTGGACTTATAAGCACTTTCTTTTAGAGAGCTTGGCATATGCAGTTGAGGAGTGCTCTCTCTCTGAACCTTCCAAGGCCATGGTCGATGCCCTTCACACTCTCTCCCGAGGTGCTTCCCTCAAATGCCACTCTCTTTTGGGCACTGTGGAGATACGAAATAAGTACCTTACTCATTTGGGTATTTAACCCTTCTTTCTCTTTTCTTTAATGAATTCTCATACTCCGGTTTTGCTAACAACTTATTTTTTTAGGAAATATTAGTGTCGATGCCTTGAAGGCCCTTCGACAGCTCTTGGAGGGTTCCAAGGTGATGTTACCAGGGAAAATAACGTCACCCCAAAGATGAAGAAGGCCCCCAACCTCCAGATTTCGGGGGGAACGGTCTAAGTTGAATATGCCCCTATCAACAAGAAAAAAGGGAAGAAACAAGATAAGGGTGCCACCAAACTATAGAAGGTTAACCCCAACTAGAAGGCTTTGGATAAGGGTAAAGGGGTTGCAACCGAGAAGGTTATTGAAAAAGAAACCTCGACTCCTATATCTGGTATGGAGATTCTAGAAGAACTCTTTGTCAGAACCTCCCCTCTGAACACTAATTTTTCTCTTCTATTTTGTCTCAAGGAAGGCCTCAATCCTAACGTCATTGAATTTGCCTTGTAGACAGCAATATGGTACCATATGAAGACCCTCTCCACCATCTACTCTGCTACCACAAATGGGCCCAAACGAGAGATAGAGCGGCTGAAAGAGAAGAACACCCGCCTCTCTGAGGACTGCGGACAGGCTCATTAGAGAATGAAGAGTCTTAATAAATGAACCAGGGTCTTCAAAATCTGAAGAAAACCTGAAAAAGGAAAGGGACAGAGTCTGCAGCAAGGTGGGCGACCTGGAGAAAATTGTAGTCGGTCTCTAGAAGAAAAATAAGGATTTATCCATAACGGTTAAAGATGAGTAGACCAAATATAAAAAAGATATGGTTAAGTTTTCTCACACTGTTATGGATTTTTTTTAGCCACGCGGTTTGCCAGGTTGCCTTCTGGAACCAAGGTACCCCACTCAACCTCAACGGGATCAGTTTCTTCAATAGGTTCCGCAATGAAGAGTTGGTAACCAAGGTCAGCGGCCAATCCTATACCCTCTCTGATGAGCCCTTCAAGTATACCCCTTTGGCGGCGGGGGAAGACGACAACCCTCAAGAGGAAAATCGGAATGGGGATGAGGGAGCTGGAGAGCAAGATGGCAGGTCGGAGAGGGAGGAAGAAGATGGTGGCTCGATGGACCCTTGAACCTTTTTCCATTTGCTTCTATAGGCAGGATGAGCTCCGACCTCTTTTTGATGGTTGTTCTTAGCTTTGCTCTATGGGCAGGATGAGCTCTACCCTATTTTTTGACCATTATAGTTTAGTTTGGTTGTTGTGCCTTTTTTGTGATCACTATATTTTGTGAATGAATTTTAACTCTTATTGTCGTAATCATCTTTATGCTAATACCTTATAACTTTTTATTGCTTTTATCATCCGGAGTTGTATGTACTTAAACTATGAATGATCTTGCAATTAATCAAAGTTTCTGTTATCTGTAGTTATATTATCATTGAATAAACTTTGTTGGCTAAGTATAGTTATTTTAACTTAAAATCAATGACTATTACGGGTTTTCATACCACTTAGGCATTGCCAAACTGATATTTACTCTGGGGATCTTTCAGCCACTCTGGTAATTTAAATACAAAGTAATTGCTCTTGGGGATTTTCAACCACTCTGGGGTTTTTCAACCTCTCTGGGGATTTTAACATGAAATATTTTAACCACTCTGGGGTTTTTCAACCGCTCTGGGGTTTAAATGTGAAATAAGCACTCTAAGGTTTTTCAACCACTCTGGGGTTTAAACGTGAAATAACTTAACCACTCTGGGGTTTTTCAACCGCTTCGGGATTTAAACGTGAAATAACCACTTTGGGGTTTTTTAACTGCTCTGGGGTTTAAACATGAAATAACCACTCTGGGGTTTCTCAAACACTTTGGGGTTTAAACGTGAAATAACTTAACCACTCAGGGGTTTTTCAACCACTCCGAGGTTTAAACATGAAATACATTGACAAGAGATAATTACTTCAACTTTTATTTTATTTTTGAATAAGCATTCCGACTGCATGCCTCATTAAAAACCTCCTAAGTAAACCCTGTGGGAAAAACCTTAGGTAGGGAAAAAGAGGGCATGACTTGTGATGTCGGTCAGCTTTAATACACGTATAAATTCTTTACATTCTATTTGTTCTTAAAAACTTTACCTTATAGCGTTTCCAGAAGATAAGCTCCTCTCGGGGTTACTTCATTCACCCAGTATGAACCTTCCTATGTCGGTGCCAGCTTTTCTTGATGTGCGAGGTGATTTCCAACTGATGCTTTCCGCAAGACGAGGTCGCCTACGTTGAATCTTCTCTTTTGGACCTTCATATTGTATCGTATTGTAGCCTTAGCCTTGATTGTCTGATCCTAGATGAAAGTTGCTTCTCTAACTTCTGATAATAAGTCTAATTCATTCCATAATTTTGGGTCGTTATCTTCCTCATCAAACTGTTGAATTCTTGGTTGTTGAGAAAAAGTCTGGTAAAAAATATAAGTTTCAAGTTCTGTTAGACCAGACCCCAGATTTTATAATCTCTGAATTTGTTTATACCGCTCATTAAGTATTTTCGATAAAAGAATAAATCTGAACTGCTCATAACATTTTCTTTTAGTACAAAACTAATGTCAGGATATGAAGATTAAGTTGTAAAAACCTAGGGGCGTATGTATGTTCTAAAAGTCTGGTAGAACAATAGAAGTTTGATAGAAGTATATTGAATAAAGAACTCTTCATCAACGTTTGAAAAATCTATTTTAGTGATGCTTTAGGAGAAATAATCATACCATATGATCCGGTCTGGATACCGGCCCCCAATCTTATGACGACAGAGTGACCTCATATAAGGAAAACCGGTGTCCTGGTTCAACATTACCACACCAGATATCCGATGTCTGGACGTCCGTTCTCATCTCATGACCGCCCCCCTATTTTCTTTATAACGGACCATTATTCATTTTCACAGAACATTTATATAACTGTTGGCTTCTCAGTCACAGTGAGATAAGAGCCCCTAATAACTTATCAGCGAAGATACTGTATGTAGCAAAATATGTCACGTCAATGGCCTCAGAAAGCAAGTGGATGTGTCAGCAGATTATGCGGAAAAGGTGATTATCCTCTCTTATTCCTATAGGATCATACTCTGATAATTGACCTAAACACATTCTGAGTATTGAGCCACCCTGATTGACATAATGTATACGCTATCAGAGCTAAGGGACCCACCTGTACCCAACGACTCATTTTCTCACGTATAACTATAAATAGCTCATTTCAATACACATGCAGGGTATCGTTGTTCTATCTTACACTTTACTATTATATCGCTTGAGCATTCACTGAGTTCTTACACTCTACTAACTTGAGCGTCGGAGAATCTTCGCAGGTGGCACCACCTTTCGCCCCCTTGCAACGCGAAACGTTGGTGTGAAGGATCTCCAGGACAACAAGATCGGCCTCTCCCACTGAGAGACCGAATTAATACATCGGATACACACTGTTCCGGTGTGCAAACCCTAAAAACACCTATATTCTTGTGGCTGGTCCCACACCGGGTCCTAGACCCCGGTCTAGACTAGTTCATTGGCACGTCCGATGGGACTCGTTAGAGTTATTCCTATTTTCGTAGAAGTTTGGTTGTCATGATGGAAGGTGATGGGAGAGATTTCGTTGATGGTCATGTGGAGGATGTGACCCATCAACAGACTGGAAGGAGACTTGTCTTCGAGTCCCCTGTAACTCAAACTCGGAGGATGGTGCAAGTGCAAACGCCTGACCCTCGCAATGAGGTTATCAGGCAACTCAGGGAGGAACTGATGGAGTTAAAGCGGGAGAGAGGAGGAGCTGGGGACAGGGCAGCATCCCATGCAGAGGATGCTCATCATGCATCAGCAAGGGATAGATCTACAACCCTCCAGTATTCGAAGATCCCCACGTATAAAGTGAGAGAGCAGACTCAAGACTCTGGTGATAGAGTCAGTACCAGGAGAAGGGAGCAGGCGGTGGTGACTTCAGGGACGTACAAGCTCAGTGTCCCTTTCTCAAGAAGGCTGATGAGCATTGCTATCCTGAAACATTTGCAAACAACTCAGCCACTGTCGATAGGGAAGTATAATGGAGAAACTGATCCCACTAAGCATTTGGATGCTTATGTGTATGAAGCTATGTATTTGGGAGCAGATGAAGATGTTATGTGCAGGATGTTCCCAAGAACACTAACCGAGGAGGCTCTCAGCTGGTTTAAAAGCTTACCCTCAGGATCTATAGACTCTTGGGAGGAAATGGCTGCTGCATTTGAAAGCCATTTTGTCATCTCTAGGGATATCCCAAGAACTTCCCATACCCTGACCCAGATAAGGCAGGGAGAAACTGAAACTCTTAAGGAGTTCTTGAAAAGGTTTTATAAGGAGGCAGCTTTAGTCCCCAACCTCACGGAGGCCATACAACTTCATATTGTAGTGGAAGCTCTTCAGCCTGGTTCAGCCTTTGCCCTATCTTTGGCAAAGAGCCCCCCAACAACCTTCGAGGAGTTTCGAAGGAAAGCTTTCAAGTACGTGGGCATAGAGATACATCTGGAGGCAACCGCAACAAGAATGAAGCCTTCAGCACCCACTCAGCAGCCACGAAGAGAAAAGGAGAGAGTGAGGCCTGAGAAGCATGCCTTTAGAGAAGACTTTGTAAACACTCAGCCGTATCCACGAGATAGGCGTGTATCATCGTTCAACAACTATGCTCCGTTGAACACCAGGCACTCACAAATCATGAGGGAGGTTGGTTGGCCAACGTTGAACGTCTTTGGTATAAAGAAACCATCCGCAGTCAAGAGGGGTGGTAACCCACGCAAATATTGCACTTTCCATGAACAGACAGGACACAATACTGATGAGTGCAAGGCATTAAAGAATACGGTGGAAACTCTCATTCGAGAAGGAAAGCTGAAGCAGTATTTGTTCAAGGAGAAATCTGTAGACGAGCCTCAGAGGATGGAAAAAAAGAGTAGAGATCCTGATGACGAAGATGATAATACACGTAATCCAGCAAGGAAGTTCACTGCAGCTGAAAAGCAGAAGGGAGTAGTGATTGCTGGAGATGCCCAACAAAATAACATGCCCCAGCAGCAGAGACAGGGCAGACGAGAAGTGATTGAGATGATAGCTGGAGGATTTGCGGGAGGAGGAACATCAATCACAGCACGAAAGAATCACCACAGGATGATTCTGTCTGTCCAGGGCAAACCAAGGGATAACCGCCCTTTCAGGGATGGTATGGCAGCTCCGACGGTGTCATTTACTGATGATGACTTTGGCCCAACAATTCTAGGAGGTGATGATGTAGTAGTTATCGTGGCAGTCATAGCCAACAAGGATGTCAAGAGGATCCTCGTCGATCAGGGAAGTTCTTATGATGTTATCTTTTATAATTGTTTCAAACGAATGGGTTTCAATTATGCAGATTTACAACCCTACATGCAAGAACTCACAGCGTTTAATAGAGCCAAGCAACCCACCAAGGGGTATCTTGACACTCTGATTTCTTTTGAAGGAGAGCCTGGTGCGAGAACAGTCAAGTCAAGAATTCTGGTGATTGATGTGGAATCCCCATACAACGGTATCATAGGCCGTCCTACACTGAATGCGATAGAAGCCATTGTATCCACTCCTCACCTCTTGATCAAATTCATTGACAAGGACAACGGTGTGTCCTCTCTCCGTGGTGATCAGGAGATGGCTCGATATTGTTATAACCTGAGCCTCAACATGGTCAAGTTGGAAGCATTCAACAAGAAGAAGAAGCTGAACGATGAAGGAACAGCGACAGGGTCTGTCAGTCTAATTGATCTGGACCCCAGAGCGGAATTAAAGATTGATCCACTCAATCCCTCTAAGCCCACACCGGATGGTGGTTCCAGGGATGTTGTCTTAGGGGATTCCCCAGAGAAGGTCACGTACATCAATGATAAGCTGGAGTTTGCTATGGAGCAACGCTTATTAGCCCTTCTGCAGGAGTTCAAGGATCTTTTCGCATGGACAGCAGTAGATATGCCTGGGATGGACCCTGATTTCTGTTGCCACAAGCTTGCTGTGTACCCTGAAACAAGACCGGTGGCCCAGAAGAAAATGAGGTTGGGACCAGAGAAGCAGAGGGCAGCTTATGAGCAGACAGAGAAGTTGTTGAAGGCGGGCTTTATAAGGGAGATACGCTACTCTTCTTGGCTTTCTAATGTAGTTATGGTGCAGAAAGCTAATGGCAAATGGAGAATGTGCACAGATTATGTGGATCTTAACCGTTGCTGCCCCAAGGATCCATATCCCCTGCCCAACATTGATCGCATGGTGGATGATTCATCTGGTTACCAGTACCTCAGTTTCATGGATGCTTATTCGGGGTATAACCAGATTCCGATGTGGGAGGAAGACCAAGAGAAAACTGCCTTTTCAATGACCATGGTGTTTTCTGCTACACCGTCATGCCTTTTGGATTGAAGAACACCGGCGCTACCTATCAGCGCATGATTAACAAAGTCTTTGAAGGGATGCACACCAGGCTAGTCGAAGTTTACATCGATGATATTATAGCCAAAATGCCCGCTGGAGGAGACCACATTGAGGATCTGCGCCAAGTTTTCACTAGGCTTCGACAGTACAACATGAGGTTAAACCCCTTAAAATGCACCTTTGCCATTCCAGCTGGGAAATTCTTGGGATTCATGTTGACCCAACGAGGCATTGAGGCTAACCCTGGGAAATATCAAGCAATCCTGGACATGCAGAGCCCTAAGAGCCTGAGGAAGGTCCAATCGTTGAATGGGAAAGTGGCCGCTCTAGCTCGCTTCATGCCCAAGATAGCGCACAGGTCCCTCCCCTTGTATAAGGCGTTGAAGAAACACAAGAGTTTTGAATGGGGAGAGGAGCAAGAACAAGCTTTCCAGCAACTCAAGGCCGTTCTCTCGAGTCCACCAATACTGGTTAAGCCTGACCCTGGTGAGATTTTGATCCTGTATTTAGCAATCTATGATGAAGCCCTAGGCGTGGCCTTGGTTAAAGAAACCCCTAAAGGGCAGAGACCGGTATACTTTACTAGTAAGACATTTCAGGGGGCGGAAGGAAGGTACCAGAAGATTGAGAAAGCTGCTCTAGCAGTCGTGCGGGCATCACGACGGTTGAGGCCCTATTTCCACGCGCACCCAGTACTGGTGAGAATGGATTTGCCTCTCCGTTCAGTGCTTAGCAAGCCCGACCTCGCCAGGAGGATGATAAAATGGTCTATCGAGTTGTCTGAATTTGAAATTTTGTATGAGCCTCGAGGAGCCATCAAGGCGCAAGTGTTAGCTGATTTTGTTGTGGAGATGACTGGGGCGGACCCTGCCACCCCTCGAGCGCATTGGACCATTTACGTTGATGGATCGTCGAACAGTAAAGGTTGTGGAGCAGGTGTTATGGTAGAAAGTGATGATGGTGTGCATCTAGAAATTTCCCTCTGATTCAATTTCAAGACCTCCAACAACCAGGCTGAATACGAAGCATGCTTGGCCGGTCTCCGTGTGGCGATTTACATCGGAGCATCAGCAGTCACACTGTGTAGTAATTCTCAATTGGTGATTTCGCAGATCCAGGGGGAGTACCAAGCAAAGGAGCTGCAACTTCAATTGTACTTGAATTGTGTTAATGAGTTGAAGGAAAGATTTGAAGTTTTAGAGTTCAAACATGTGCCCAGAGAGGAAAACACCAGAGCGGACATCTTGTCAAGACTTGCAAGTACAAAGCAGCCCGGCAGCACAACAACGGTGGTTCAAAGCACTTTGACGTCACCTAGCATACCTCTGTACCCTTCTCTGAATGCTATCATGGTGAGCTATCCATATGAGGATTCTTGGGTCATCCCCTATATTCGCTATCTGGCTGATGGTCAACTGCCCACTGATGAGAAGGAGAGGAGACGAGTGAAGAGGGAGCTACCATATTTTACTATGGTTGATGGTGTTCTCTATAAAAGGGGATTCTCTGTCCCATATCTTTTGTGTTTGAGAGAGGATGAGGTTCAAGCAGTTTTGGAGGAAGTGCACGAGGGGCAATGTGGGCACCATGCTGGGGGCCAAAGCTTAATGAGAAAGGTCCTCAGGGCTGGATATTGGTGGCCCACTGTGAAGCAGGATTCTGCAGATTTTGTTAGGAAGTGCGATGCTTGTCAAAAATTCTCCAATCTCCACCATACACCGGCCCAAGAGCTATCCTCATCTGCTGTGCCTTGGCCGTTCCACCAGTAGGGCCTTGATATTTTGGGTCCATTCCCCACTGCGCCAGGAGGTATCAAATATTTGATCGTGGGGGTAGACTACTTCACTAAGTGGATCGAGGCAGAACCAGTAGTGCATATCACTTCTGCGCGAACAAGACGTTTCGTGTATGAAAATATCATAGCTCGATTCGGGGTGCCAGGGCGGATTATGACTGACAACGGCACCCAGTTTACAGACAAAAAGTTCACAGATTTACTGGAGGGACTGGGGATAATCCAGATATTTTCGTCTATTGAACACCTCCAAACCAATGGACAAGCGGAGGTAGCCAATCGAGAAGTGCTAAAGGGGTTGAAGAAGCGTCTGGGAGAAGTAAAGGGAGGATGGACCGACCAGCTATGTCATGTTTTATGGGCATACCGCACCACGCCTCATTCTTCAACTAACGAATCCCCATACCGGTTGACGTACGGGGTTGAGGCCATGATCCCGGTGGAGCTACAAACAAGATCGGCTCGTGTGGAGTATTTTTCAGCTGAAGATAACAATGCCAATTTGGCATCAGAACTGGACGTCCTCCAGGAGTTAAGGGAAAAGGCTTTTGTCAGAGATCAGGCAGTAAAAGCAAAGGCAGTACTCCGGTATAATAAACATGTCCAGTACAGAGCTTTCAACACCGGAGATCTTGTTTTGAGAAAGGCGAGTGTGGGGAATAAATTCGCTCACCAAGGAAAGCTAGCACCGAATTGGGAAGGTCCTTATAGAGTTTCTGAAATGACTGGAAAAGGGTCATACCGGTTGGAAGAACTTGATGGAACTCCAATCCGCAATAAATGGAACACTCAGAACTTACGTGTTTATTACAGCTAGTTGGTAAGACGACGTGTACTCTTTTTCCTTACTTGAGTTTTTTCCCTTTGGGTTTTCTCAAGAAGGTTTTAAAGAGGCATGACCCCAACTACGCTCTCCATGTAATGTACTTTCAATTTTAATGAGAATACATTTTAACCACCCTATCATTCTTACTTTTCTTATGTGTTGTGATTTATAGCCGTAGTTTAATACGCATACACCTCAGGACGGATGAACTCAACTACCAATTCTGTAGTTGATGATGTAACTCCTCGAGGGACTGATGAAGACCCCTCAGGACGGATGATCTCAATCACACATCGTGTGTTTTGACGATGTAACTCCTTGAGGGGGAATGGGTTGTAGGGCTGGTCCTTTTTCAAGGCCACAAACCGAACCCCATTCGAAGACCAAATGGGTTGTAGGGCTGGTCCTTTTTCAAGGCCACAAACCGAACCCCATTTGAAGACCAAATGGGTTGTAGGGCTGGTCCTTTTTCAAGGCCACAAACCAAACCCCATTCGAAGACAAATGGGTTGTAGGGCTGGTCCTTTTTCAAGGCCACAAACCGAACCCTATTCGAAGACCAAATGGGTTGTAGGGCTGGTCCTTTTTCAAGGCCACAAACCGAACCTCATTCACAGACAACATGGGTTGTAGGGCTGGTCCTTCCTCAAGGCCATAAACCGAACCCCATGTGAAGGCTTGGGCGCAGTAGGCCGGTTCATACAGAAAACCACGCTGAACCCCAAGTAACAGGCGCAGTAGGTTCAGGATTAGCCCTGATCCGAACCCTGTGTTGAAGGCTTGGATTGTAGGATTGCACCGAACTCCAAGTACGATTAGTAGGATCAAACCGAACACCGTGTAAAGACTTGAGATGTAGGACCAAACCGAACCTCAAGAGAAAGGCGTAAAGCTTACCCTTGTCAAAGCTGTGCCAAAATTCAAAGGCAATATTCATCCTCAATTATGGAATATCCACCACAGAGTGGTTGAACGCTAATGTACCCGCTCTACATCTTCGAGGACAGATGAGCGTTTCTATCTTTTTAAGAAGTTAAAAGGCAATTCTTGAGATAAAATTTCCCTTCCCAATGTACTTATACTTGGGGACAGGGCATGTTTTAACTTAATTTTCGCTTCTTCGTTACAATTTGTTATCTTAATCCGGTGTGATAAGTACGCTTTAAGCAGCTAGGTAACCACACAGAACGGATTCACAAAGCATTGAAAACAATAAAGTGTTTTGTATAGCACTAAGTTATCCAACAATCATACATTCAACGCAAGCAGTTGAAGAGAAGCAACAGGGAATTTTATTTCCAAAATAAGAAATTATTCAGGTTATAAAGTAGTTAAAGCTGGAGCTGATCCCAGTACACAGCTATGAATAAAGCATAAATTAAGAGGCCGGTGCCTGATCCTCCGTAGTGGGCACTCCTGTCTTCTCCATCTTGTCCTCTGCTCTAGTTTGGGCACCTTCTTGCGTTTCAGCTCCAGAGGCAGCGGTGGACGTTGTCGGCTCCATACTTTGACCTTCTGGAAGGGGAGGCATTTCATACAGAGATGCACGGGGTTCATGGTGCGAGCCGTCCTTATGTACTTCGACAAGTTTCCCCCCATGGAATTCGAAGAACGGATCCAATCCGTACAGATTCAGCTTCACTCCAGGGTTACGATAATAAACTTGACGGAGGGCCAAACCGAAGGATTCATACGCCACATTTTTGCATATCTCCAAGGCTTTGGCAGCCTTGGCCTTCGCAACAATTAATTTTCTTTGAACCTTGGCAAAATCCTCTTCTGAAGGCCCAACACTCGCACCACCCTTCTTGAGTTCCTCAATTTGGGCTTGCATCTCCTTCCGAAGGCTCTCCCACTCCCCAAGGTCTTTATTGCAACCGTCCTCCATAATTTTGAGATCGTCAGCAAGCTTAGTTGATCTCTTCTTCTCCAGTTGTAATTCTTCTTCGAGGAGGGGTATGGATTTGTTCTGTTTCTGGAGGTCGGCAACTTCCCGCTCTAGAGCCTTGTTCGCAAAATGAACTTGGCTTGCCTCCTCAATTTTCCTCTGGAGCGTCTCCTTGGTTTTCTTCAATTCCGACTCCACGCCTCTATGAACTTCCGCTTGTTTGGCCGCCCAAGTCTCCTTCACCGCGAGTTCGGATTCAAGTTTTTCAACCTGCTCCATATAATCTGCTTTCTCGCTCAGGGAATCAAGGAGGCCGGACAGTTCATCCAGTTACCAACGCCCGGCCTTACAGGCACCTCGTACCCCAGCAGCGTCGAGGGAAAGGCGGAGGCAGTATCGTGCCTTTGGAAGAGTGGGAGGCATGGACCCCTGAAACCATAAGTAAGGAGAGAGGAAGGAGTCACACGGAGGATCAAACACTGGAGGAGGACCATTCCCAGAGTCCGGCTCTGAAGCATTCTGTGAAGAGGGGGTGGAGGATTCAGGAACAGGTTTCTTTCCCTTGTCCTTCTTCAATCCAGTTTCTTCGAGCGTCTTCTGATGCTTCTTCACAGGGTCATCAGAGGAGGGCTTTTCTTGATCTGCCTTTTTTATAAGGTGCCTCTTTTTCTTCTTCTTTTCTGGGATGGCCTCCTCATTGCCCGCTCCAGTGGCCTCAGTTTGTTCTTCTGTTTCCTCCTCATCAAGGAGAGGAACCTCTTCACCTACTGCAGAGGTCAGGGGAATGAAGGGAGTTTTGGTGGCGTTCCCCTTCGCTTGGATCTCATTCTCCTCAGAGGAGGAATCATCGTCAGCCATCATGGTCCTTAACGACAACATCTCTGGGCAGGCTCTTTCGATTTGTTCTGCAAAACAAGAAAGGTTGAGTTAGCACATAAGAAGAAAAAAATAATCAGAACGGAATAACTATACAACACAAATAGAGTAAGAGCGGATATTACGGAGGTAGGTGTTTCGGATGTCATCCTCGGCCAAGAGGAGCCTGCTGGAAAATCCTTTGAGGGTCTTCGAGGTCGTCTGCATGGCGCTCAAGACCTCAACAGAATGAGAGGAGAGTTCACTCTCATCTATGTAATAAGCACGGCTCATGAGGAGAAAATGCTCGTGCGTCCAGCTAAGAGGAAACTTGGTAAATCCCTCCTTGTTTCGCCAGAAGACCGGCTTATTTGGTTGAATACGGACCCGCGTGTAGTAGTGCTTGAAGGAGCGTCCATCCACTTTCGCGGATTCCGTATAAGATTTAAAATTTATCACCCTTGAGTCACTACGGAGAGTAATGAACCCAAGGTCGCCCTTCTTATTAGCACGGTGGACCACTTGGCAATAGTGAAACAGTTTGGCCACAGTGGCGGAGAAGTTGAAATGCTCCCCCAAAACCTCCAAAGCCCGGACTAGACCCCAACCGTTGGGATACAGTTATGTAGGGGCGCAGTCTAGGAAGCGCAGGACGGCCATCTGGAATTCCGTCATGGGGAAACGTACTCCCAATTTCAAGAAGACGAAGTCATACATGTAAACTGACCTCTCATCAGGGACACTGTGGCATACTCTCTCAGAGGGACGTGGTGCCAGCACAGCGTATCGCGCCTTGTACTTTTTGTCTGAATATATTTTACAGCGGAAAAAGACCGTGCATTCCTCCTCACTCGCATGGTGCGAAGGGATCTCTAGGAATTCCTCTTCTACCCAGCAGTAGGGTTTCTCCCTGTTGAGCTTTTCCCAGTCAAGCCGGTGTGCCACAACGTTGACACACCCTTCAGCAGAGTGGAGAATTGGTGTTTTTCCACGTCCCGAAAGGTCTATAGTTGTGCAGGCACGGTGGAACGCGTACGTACTGTGGTAAAAAGCAACATCGTCAGAGAGGTAACCTTCAGCACTTGACCCTTCATCAGAGCGGCTGGTAGCCCTCGAGTCAAGGGGAACCTCAGAGCGACGTTGGGAAGAGGACGCTCGTGAGGAAGAAACTTCAGCTCTTTCTGAGAGACGAGGCCCAGCCACAGGAGGATTCGCTGGAATCCTCCTACCACGGTGGCTAAGGGGGGCACGAGAGCCAAAACTCCCCTTGTTTGAAGGACCAGCGTGGCCTGCTCTAGGGCACATGTTGGAAACAGAATGAACAAAAATTGCAAGGAGTTGAAGGAAAGGGAGGTTACCTAAAGGAAGAAGATCTTTGAGAAGTTTGAAGACGACAGAGAAATTTCCAAGAAATTTGAGCAGAGGTTCACTAAGCTTAAAAACAAGAGTGGATTCCAAAATCTGCTAAGAGTCCTTTTTATAGGTAACGAAGAGGCATAGTGTTCCGTCGAAGGTCACAATGCTTGCCTCAAAACGTAACCTTTCAAATCGAAATGACTTCGTCGTTTCGTCACGAATAAGCGCGAAAATGGTAACGTTTCAGTAAACGTTTTGGCAAAATGGGCCCCCCTTTCAGTTTGAATCCAGGCCCAATAAGCCCAATCGACGGTTACACTCTTGGGTAATGATGGCTCGTGCGTAAAAAATGCATTTAATGTCCAATCATGCCATGCACATTTAATGCCTTTCAACCACTTTTCGAATACCAAGGGTTTCGATTCTCAAAGACTCTTGGGATTTCCATTATTTATTTTACACTGTCTGAATCCGTTGTACGCAACGCGAGAAGAGCGGTCACTCGTTTATTAGAGCGGACGCCACAGAGCTTCCAGAGACCTTCCAGAATGTACCACCGGCATCCAGACTTCTCTAGAGTTGTGTAGCTCATATGAGTAACTTAACAGTCCCTCATACAAGCTAGGGGACAGATGATCCGGTCTGGATACCGGCCCCTAATCTTGTGACGATAGAGTGACCTCATATAAGGAAAACCGGTGTCCTGGTTCAACATTACCACACCGGATATCTGATGTCTGGCCGTCCGTTCTCATCTCACGACCGCCCCCCCTATTTTCTCTATAACGGACCATTGTTCATTTTCATAAAACATTTATATAACTGTTGGCTTCTCAGTCACAGCGAGATAAGAGCCCCTAATAACTTATCAGCGAAGATACTGTATGTAGCAAAATATGTCACGTCAATGGCCTTAGAAAGCAAGTGGATGTGTCAGCAGATTATGCGGAAAAGATGATTATCCTCTCTTATTCCTATAGGATCGTACTCTGATAATTAACCTACCCTCCTGACACATTCTAAGTATTGAGCCACCCTGATTGACATAATGTACACGCTATCAGAGCTAGGGGACCCACCTGTACCCAACGACTCATTTTCTCACATACAACTATAAATAGCTCATTTTAATACACATGCAGGGTATCATTGTTCTATCTTACACTTTACTATTATATCGCTTGAGCATTCACTGAGTTCTTACACTCTTCTAACTTGAGCGTCGGAGAATCTTCACAGGTGGCACCACCTTTCACCCCCTTACAACGCGAAACGTTGGTGTGAAGGATCTCCAGGACAACAAGACCGGCCTCTCCCACTGAGAGACCAGATTAATACATTGGATACACACTGTTCCAGTGTGTAAACCCTAAAAACACCTATATTCTTGTGGCTGGTCCCACACCGGATCCTAGACCCCGGTCCAGACCAGTTCACCATATTTGCGTGCTTATCATAAAAGAACAAAAAGAACAAAATCAACATGAGCAACAGCTGTCAGTGTACCTACTTCTGTGAACTCTGATCATAAGTCAGAAAACTCATCAGGACATCTCTGAAAGTAAGCCCTCGCTTAATCAAGGATAAGTTCATAAAAGGTTTTATGCATGGAAATACATGAGAAAATATTCTCGTGAAAATACTGAAATATGATTCAGACCTCTCTTAAGCCTGAAATCAACTTAAGGTCTGATCTCAAGAAGCCTATGACAAAATACCTTCAAAGGATTTCCAACATCTATATCTTATTTCAAGATGTAAACTAGTGAAAAAAGTCTGGGATGCTCTACAACGCAATTACGAAGGAACTTCAAATGTCAAAAGATCAAAAAAGATATTGTTAACTAAACAATATGACAACTTCAAAATGAAGGAACATGAGTCAATAAATCAAATGTTTGGAAGATTCTAAACTCTTATAGATGGCTTAAAAAATCTTAGAACTACTTCCTCCATAGAAGACATAAATGTCAAACTTCTCGGATGCTTGCCTGAAAGATTCGATGCAAAATGCTCTGTTTTGGAAGAAGCTAAGGATATGAGCACCTTCTCTCTGGATGAGTTGCTTGGAGTTCTTAGGGTTCATGAGCTAAAGCTGAAGTAGAAAGAAACCAGCAAATATGCTTCCACTAAAAGCATTGCCTTGAAATCTGACGATATGAGAAAAGGCAAGGGTCTGAAAACAGAAGAGTCGTCTAGTTCTGAACCAGATTCTGGTGAATCAGATGATGAGACCGATGAAGAGTTGGCTCTTGTAACCAAAATATTTCATAAGTTACTAAGGAAAAAGAAGTTCAGGCCGGAAACCTTTCAAAAAAAAGACTACAAAGGTAAAAGTCATTTTAAGTTTAAAACTGACAAAGATAGAAGGGACAAAAGGGAAAGAAGGAAGTTTCCAAAGAAAGAAAAAGGTCTTATCACTTGGGATGATGAAGGATCATCCAGCTCAGAAGAGTTTGATAAAGAAATTAAGTCAGCTCAAATTTGTCTTATGGCGAGCAAAGAAACAGACTCAGACGCTAGCCTCAGCGACTCAGACTCTGAAGAAGTAAGTTACTCAGAACTTAAACAAAATTATGACTTGTTATTTAATGATTTTTATAAACTATTAAAAAATTTCAAAAAATTAAAACTAAAGCATGTTGATATGGTCACTAATTTTGAAAATCAAATCTTGTTAAAAGAAGAAAAACACAGCAGAAATACTTTAGAAGAAAAAGAATTAAATCTTGATGAGTTAAGTAAAATTAGAAAAGAAAATAATTCTTTGAAAAATCTCAGAGCCATTGCAACTTCCAGGAAAAAGAAATTGTTAGACTAAAAAATCTAGTCAACTCTCTGTTAGTCCTTAAATTTACAATAAATCTTTTAATAAAAATTTCATAAAAATTATAAAAATTAGTTTAATTTGTTAGAAAATTAGGCTTTGAATTTAATAAATGGATGTTGTTGGAAATAATCTGCCCTTGATCAATTTTCTCTAGTTTTGTAGTGAAAAAGTTAAGAAATCAAGAGAAAATTACACTGGAGGAGCTGACGCGTAGCCTCATCCCACGCGTAGCATCAACAGCTATTTTTGATGCTGACGTTACGTGTCACAGCCACGCGTAGCGTCAGTGCTGCGTGGTCTCCACCTCCACTTTGGCCAACCACTCCACTTGGACCCAATAATGGGCACTCCACTCAGCACCAAGGGCCACCCCACTCAGCATGGAAGGCCAAAACTCGGTGGAAACATGTTCATATGGCCAGGCATGATCAAATTTAATAATTTGAAGTGGCCATTATCAAGTGTTTAATGGAGGCCGAGTCAGGGGTCTGACGCGTAGCGTCACACTGATGCGTAGCATCAGCACCCTTGCTCAGCCCTATAATTAGGGCCATCCAACACCATTCCAAGGCATCCCATTCTCATTCACTTCTCTTCTTTTTTCTCTTTGTGCTCGACTTTGAGTACTTCTTTTGTGAGTTGTAGTTCTAGAATAGTTTTCTAGATACTTGAGTGTGTTTTGGTGTATTGTGATCGTTGTATCGTGAAGTTCCCATCGTCTACGTAATGTTAAACTCTGTAAGTGTTGTTTTTACTTTCACCATGTGTAACTAATTTATTTATGTTGGAATTGGTGAACTAATCTATTAAGTATAATGTTGTGAATTCGACCTCTGCATGTTTATGATTCAAGTCCATGTTAGTATTTCAACCTTTTATTAATATGAACGTCAAACGGGAGAATAATTTTCATGTGTATTGAAACTTGTTTTATTAGTATGAATGTCAAATGGGAGAATGATTATTCATGCCGTATTGAAACTTGTTTTGACGAAAGTAAAAGTTGGAATACCCTTGGTATCTCAATTCTATAGGGGTTGTTAACCATTGTTGCCATAAGGCCAGGTCTTAATGCAAGTTTTTACTGAGAAAGCTCACAAGGGATCGGACTTTACGGTGAATTCTTAGAATTTATATCACGAGGGATCGGTTATAATGATTTTAAGCTGCAATGACATGAAACTTGATGATTAAATATGCATGTCTTGAGTTCCTCATTGTTATTCTAGATTAGGGATCCAATTTCCAACATAGTTTGTTTATCTGTGTTTATCTCAAGTATCTTACCTATTCTAGATTGCAACTTAACTTTTTAGATAGATTTTTATTTTCTTTTTATCTTATGAACTACTCCATCATGCTATCTTGTGAATATTGTATAAATTGTATATAAATCATTCTTTTATCCATAACTTTCTTCATATTTACCATAGTAAATAGAAAATTACTGTTGTTATTGGACTTTCAATCCCAGTGGAACGATATCTAAATTTTGAAAACCACAAACGATTGGTGCGCTTGCCAATTAACAACCCGGTGGTGGAAACGAACGGATCCGACGCTATCGCCGGGTTAACACTCTCTTACCTCGGATCTAATTAAGTTTGTTACTAGCACTAAAAACTTGAATGCTTTACTAGGAATATCTAAGGGAAATCAAAAAGGACTTGGTCTAGGATTTGTGAACAAGAAAAATATTTTAAAATCAAAAGTTTTTAAGCATCTTTCAGTCCCTACATTTATTCCAGAAAAACAAAGAATCATTAAGTGCAATTATTGTAAAAATATGGTCATTTTATAAATGAATGCAGGAAAAGAAAACGGAGGAATGAAAAATTCACTAACAATCTAGGAGCCAGAAGAATATGGGTACCAAAATATTAATTATTCCTTTTGCAGATATGTTTAAAATCAAGAATAAAAACTCTACAAAGGTATCTGGACAGTGGATGATCGCATCACATGACAGGAAAAAGGTCTATGTTCCTAGACCTGGAGAAATTTAAAGAAGGATCTGTCATATTTGGAGGGAACCAGACTGGAAGAATCATCGGGTCTGGTAAAGTGGGTAAATTTCCCTCATCTGTCATTGAAAATGTATTTCTTGTTGAAGGTCTGAAACATAACCTACTGAGCATCAGTCAATTTTGTGATAGTGGGTATCGAGTTTCATTTGATAAAAATAAGTGTACAATTATCAATCATGATGGAACCATACTTTTTAATGCTAACAGATAAAATAACCTATATAAGGTAGACTTGAATGAACTAAATGATCAAAATGTAAAATGTCTATTTTTAAATTCTGAGGAAAGATAGATTTGATACAAAAAGCTTGGACATGTAAGTCTCAAACTTATCTCAAAGCTTCACAGAAAGGATCTAGTCAAAGGATTGCCAAAAATTTTCTTTAATAGTTCCCTACCATGTGAAGCATGCCAAAGTGGAAAACAACACAAAACCTTTTTTAAAAACAAAGATATTGTTTCTACATCCAGACCTTTAAAATTATTACATTTAGGTCTATTTGGTCGCTCTTAAGTACAAAGTCTGGCAGGAAAAAAATATGGATTTGTTATCATTGACGAGTACACCAGATTAACATGGGTATACTTCTTAGCCCACAAGGATGAGTCTGTGAAAGTATTTAAAATCTTTTGCAAGAAAGTTCAGAATAAGAAAGGATACTGCATTGGTACAATAAGGAGTGATCATGACAAAGCACAACTTTCCCCAGTTCATCCTTCTAAGAAGATGAAAAGTGAGCAAGTTTATATTAATGAACCAATACCTGTTAAGCCTCCATCAGATCTATTTTTAAGGGAATCCACCTCTAGGATCAAGACCTCACTTAGAGAATTCAAACGCAAGTGGTAGGAGCTAACTCCCAAGGCTTAGATTCAAGAATATGGACCCATACACATTCAAGACCCTTTTGAAAAGATGGGATGAATGGGCAAGTTCCACAGGCCTATATTGATGAAAAGACCATCCACTCCTTCAGGATGGTGGAGAAGAGAGTGCCCTGAAGGTATCATGCATTGTCCAGCTAAAGGATGTTAAAGCAAGCGCTTATTGAGAGGCAACCTAGATTTCTAAATTAGGACTACGTTTGTATAGACTGCATCATATGTGTTTTGTGATGTTGAAGTAGTTATAGTAAGTCAATGTATTTTTTTAGGTAGACGTGATTGTGATTTTAATGTGTTTTAATAGTTTGAAAATGTGAGAAGTCTAGGTAGGATAGATGAATTATGTTTATCCAGTGATTTTAGGTATATTTGTGAGTAATTATACGAGTGAGTGTGTTTTAGTGTTATTGATTATGTTTTAGGTTTCTTGATTCAATATTTTCTTTGTGCAAGTATGTAGTTTGTAATATGCATGTCCTACATTTTAAATATTTCTATTTTTTATAATTTCTATTTAAAGTTAATGTGTCAATGTGTAGCTTTAGTTTTAATTTGCTTCAATATGCTTTCTTGTTTCAATTTTATGTCAAAGTGCATATATGTTGTTTTATAGTTAAATTCTGTTTTGGTACCTAGTTTATATGTAGTGTGTAATTTTTGTTCACTAGGTGCATATTGTTCATAATGTGTGTATGTTGCTTTTAAGTTTAAGTTAATTATGGTTTTTTGCTTTAGTCTTGTTTAACTTTAATGTTTTTCTTTTGACAAAGTTCTTGTATGCTTGTGATTCTTGTTTTGGTTTCTTGTTTATCTTTTAATATTTATTTGTGAATGATTATTGAAGTAAGATGTGAAGTTTTGTGAAAGAAGTTTGACTTAGTGTTGTTTTTTATGAAAATTTTTATGAAAAGTACCAAAAAAATCTGCCTATGTGAATTTGACGACATGTTTAGGGCATTTTTCTTCTGCTAAAATCTCATCTAGGCAACCTTTCTAGAAAAAATGGTGAGATACTGCCCTCGGTTCACCAAGGCCAATCCCCCCTACACACACACACACAAAAACTCAATTTTTGTTCTTTTCCCCTATTTCCCTTTCTTTTTTCCTTTTATTTATTTATTTTTATCTTTTTTTACCTTTATTATTTTTAATAACCCTCTTTATGCTTTTGTTACTAGTCCTATAGTCAGACTTATCTTCATATCTTTAGAGGCTCCATTTTAGTTTTTCTTTATCTTATATCTTTTATATATTTTTGATAGTTTATTTTGGTACTCTTTATTACTGTAGTTACTTTTGCCATAGCTATATTTTCATATGAATAGTAGAAACTTAAGGGAAGTAAGTTCAAGTAACGGTGTGCCTCAGTTAGTTTAATGTCTCATCGTGAATAATCATATATTGAGAACACGAGTGAAGAAGAGTTTTTCAGAGAAATGTAGCAAGCAATAATTTAGATTGACCACTAAGATGTCCAATTGTTGATAACATAATATATGGTAAGCATGCAACTTAATATAGATTGGTGTTAACGTATATATATCAGAACATGAATTTTCTTATATACACAAGAGTCAAGATACAAAAATTAATACAAAAACTGATTAATACAAAAGATACAAAAATAAATTTGGAGAAAATAAAATGAAAAGACGATGATCAACTCGATAAAAGTGACTAAATAAAAATAAAAGATTAGGTATTTCCTCTAAGAATCAGTGTATGTCTTGTTAGAAAATATCACGACCCACTCCATTTTTCCTTTGAAACCCATAAAAATTTGTTAATCACTAATGTTCCCCCCAGGTTGGGAGAGGGCCCCATGGGATCCCCCTCTATTTTCGGGAAAATATCTTGGATATTTTGACTCCCCATAATTTTAGCAGATAATAGTTATCTCTTTGTAGTTTGGCCTAAGTCAAGATCACATTTTTTACCCATTGTATAAATAAAGTCTCGAAGCCTCTCTGTAATTCAGGTGACATTTTGAATGTAATAAAATCCTAATTTTCCTAGAGTAATTCTTTAGGGTTTTTAGCCTTATGTACTAAGAGTGAACTTAGTGGTTATGATTTCGTATGTCATTCCTCGATCCCCTACAATTTGACTTCACTATCAATTGTCATAAACCTACTTAATATTTAACCCAACCCATCACATTATAAACATTACTAACTAGGTACAAGAGTTCCAACACCACGTGAATTTACTAAAGCTGAGGAGTCTGGTATGGAATCAAAGTCACCTTCAACGTCTGTGTCCAAATCACGGTCATTCAGAATGTAAGCTTCATTGGCCCCTTCATTGTCACTACTTTCACACTTCAGTTGAACATTAAAATCCAGATCTTCATCATCTGCTAAGCTAACATCCATTTCATCTTCCAACAACAAAATGTTAAAAATTTATTACATACACAATACTAACAATTACTTCAAAAAATAATCACAATATATAAGTTTCCAAATATACTTACGTCCCGTCTGTGTGATACATTGTGAAACACCTTGTGTGTGGCACAACAAAGACCCCATAGCATCAACATCAACAAATATCTCAAGTGCATTCATATCCGATTGTAACTCAAAAATATTTAACAACAAATCAATTTCTTCATCATCGTTTATTTGAAAACCTATTTTTTTTTCTTTTATCGATAATTAACCTACTAGTTAATTTCATTTTCACCTGATTAGGTCCAAGTTTCAACTTATTAGAAATCATCTCTTTAAGTTGCGCAACTGTAATACCACGTTTGATCTACATCAATTTGGTGTTGCCCTTAAATAAAAAACCATTTGGGCCTTTAAATTTTCACCCATTGGTATACAAAATCACCACAATTTGAGGGGTCATTACTGTAATAAAAAATCTGAGGTACCCAATAAGAGCTTCAATATGGAATCTGACACAGAGAAACTTAACAAAATGGTTTGGAAGGTGCCAATTTATAAGGCCTAATTCATAAACCGAATCTGCGAATTGTTAAACAAATTCGCATGGTAGATATGTGAAATGCCACGTGGCAACTGTCCATGCATTTCGTAGGGCCGGTGTGTGAAATTAGGCTGACATTTCACACACTCACAAGACAAAACACCACGTGTCAACCATGTATGTATTTCACATGGTGGACGTGTGAAATGGGAGTCGGTCTGACATTGACTGACATTTCTTCAAGTCAGTATGTTAAATCCTTGTCCCCTGTCAGGCCACGTGTCAACCATGTAAGCGTTTCGTTTGGGTATGCGAAATGCAAAGATAATGTGATGTTTCCACCCTAGAGAATTAAATATTTTTAAAGATACCCCATTTGTAAAAATAGTTTTAAAAAACATCCTATTTTTTTTAAAACCCTTGATCTGCATTTTAGGAAATGAATTTCACCATAGAATTTTAGGTATTAATTTCATTACTTTCCTATTTAAGGTTAATTTTGTTTGGTTTTGATTTTCTTTAGATTTCGACAATAAAGGCATGAACATGATCATTTTAAAAATTAACAATTAATTTAATTTTTTAATTTAATCTAATAATTGATGTTAATTTTTTCATTTATCATAATAACATCTTTTCATATATATATATATATGAAATTAAATGAAAGAGAATACAATTATGGTTTTTGTTATAAAAATTACTATAATGTATAAATTAAAATTTAATAGAACTCAAGTTTACCATATGGCTAGCTGATCCGGTCTCAATACCGGTATCCGATCTGCAAGACATATTTCAACGTCTTTGTCAAGACATCAACGTGTAACCAGTGTCATCGGTATACATCCGGACTGTAATTCCGTATCAGGCGTTCTGCCTATACCGGTTGTTCAGGATAACACCATGACACCGGACAACACACACGTCACTGTGCTAAAGACGAGGATCATTGATACAGGGATCGATCAATAATCCCCTGCACTACGAGCCAAATTCTGCTCACGGGGATGGTCAACTTGTTCCCTAAACCTAGTCTATATTCTCCATGCTCAATATAAAATAGCCACTTGACCCAATCATGCTGGTAAGTGCGCAATAAAATAATGCTAATGGGAGTCAGTGGTTCCCCACTAACGAGTCCTCGAAAAACGAGCCAATCAGGTATATGAACTCATTTCATTAATGAAGTGAGGGATATTCAACTGAATCTATGAACGATTACTCTCTAAAATACATTCCTTACTTGGAATATCATCACTGACTTGAGCGTCGGAGAATCTTTGCAGGTGACACCACCATTCGTCCACTTCAACGCGTTAGGTCGGTGTGAAGGATCTCCAGGACGCCCAATCCGCTCTCCTCATTCAAGGACAACGGATATCTACACCGGATACTCATACATCCGGTCTTCTGCACAACATCTGCATACTATTTGTGATTGATTTGAGTCCGGATCTCTAGACCCCAAAAATTAACAATTAATTTAATTTTTTAATTTAATCTAATAATTGATGTTAATTTTTTCATTTATCATAATAACATCTTTTCATATATATATATATATATATGAAATTAAATGAAAGAGAATACAATTATGGTTTTGTTATAAAAATTAATGTATAAATTAAAATTTAATAGAACTCAAGTTTACCATATGGCTAGCAATTAACAAAATTCTTCCCTGCACCAAAAAATAGAAGAAAAAGAAATTCCCAAGAAAAAAAGCAATTAACTAGTCTAAGGGAGGTCCAATATTCGAATATAAAAGACTCGAAGAGGGCGAGCTGATAAATCCAACAATAGAGGTTTCGCAATTTCACTTTCAATTGGTCTTGATTTGTGCGCAGAATCAAAATTCTCATCGACGATGGCGAATACCCTGCATCGTGCCCTACGCGCCTCCTTGCTCCGGCGCTTCTCCACCGACGCATTGGTCGAAATCAAACCAGGCGAGATCGGAATGGTTTCTGGAATCCCCCAAGAACACCTTCGTAGGAGGGTATCCTACTCCATTTTAATTCTCTCTCTTTTCATTCATTTCTGTTTTTTCTTTTTTTAAATTCAGTGCTTCATGCACCGATTCATGTTCAGAGCACACTCACCGGTTTAGGGTTTAGGGTTTAGCTTTCGTTCATTTGTAAAGCACATTCACCAAATTTCTTATCTTCGTTTATGATGCTAATTGGTCGATATTTTAGCATAATGGCTTTGGTTTGTGAAGACACAATTCAAGTCATATTCGCGTTTATGTGAGGGGCGTATTAACTGAGAGCGCGAGAGGTGAAGGAGGCTAATCTAGACCATTTGATTCTGTATGAATCCATTGTTCGTGATTAGCTTCTTTCACCTTTCGCGCATTCTCCTGATAGGCTCCTATATTCAATTTATTTTGTTGAAAGTTTATAAATAATTATGCATCGCTACATCCCCTGCTTTTATCTGCTAACCATTGAAACTCATTTAACATTTCTTTTTTGTATTTTGTACTTACAATGCAATGCAGGTTGTAATTTACTGTCCTGCTAGAACTGCGACACAACAAGGATCTGGGAAGGTTGGAAAATGGAGGATCAACTTCTTATCAACCCAAAAGTAAGTTCTGTCCTCTTCTCACTGTTCTTTCACTGCTTGTTTAAACATCATTGTCTGAGTTGTACAATTTGAATTCTTTTTTCTCTTCTGTGATGAGGTAGATACCTTGGTCGGTGGGATAATGTTGGAACATACTTACCAATTTATGATTTTAACTTTATTCATTAATAATGGCTGACAAATAGTAATTTTAAACCAATGTGTTTATAGGTGGGAAAATCCACTGATGGGCTGGACTTCCACTGGAGACCCATATGCACATGTTGGTGATTCTGCCTTGAGTTTTGATAGCGCAGAAGCAGCCAAAGCATTTGCAGAGAAACATGGTTGGGAATATGTGGTATGTCTTGCTCTTCAAAGTATTGGCCACAGAAAATTTTGTGGTGTTTGAGTCTTGAGGTGTCTCTCGTCATGGTCACAGTCACATATGTTTTTGTTGAAATAAATTATTATGATAGGATGGATCAGAAATTCAGAATATATAAAGAAAACAGAATGTTCATTGACAGAAACCTATAACTCTGGGTCATGTCGTTGGAATACAAGATCAGAGATGAGGAAATGAAAGATGTAAAGCCACAGAAGTCCCCAGTCTCTCTATTCTGAGAGGCTTGGACTCTCTCCTAGCTTCCTCTCTCAATCAAGCAACAAGTTCCCTAATTAACTCCATAACCTCCCCTAATGCAAAAATAAAAGACAAGAAAGCTTCACTTTGCTCCAAGTTGTTGTCCTCAGGTTGAAATTCAGCAGCCACACTGTCTCCCTCTCCCCCTCCTCCTAAATTTTGCTGTTGTAAAATAATTGCAATTTTCTTGTGCAGCATACATGATCCAGGCTATATTTCTTCACACCTAATACACAGCCACAAGCCCGTCTAATCTTTGTTTGTAAGTTTGCACCAAATTTTCTGAAAGTTTCTTGACCCTCCTCCTTGGCGTCTCAAAGTGCCATTGTGTCTGCTGGTTGCCAAATCTATCACTTAGCTTGAGCCTCTTCAATGTGAGTACTGAGTCATGGATTAGTCTGCATGGGTAACCTAGGCTGATGGGCAACATCTGAATGTGGCCCCTCCTTCCTTGTTGGAAAATTCCACTTCTTTGTCTGATATTCTCTTCTAGTGAGTTATTGGGCTTAATCTCTTTAATTTTGGTTGGTCCTAACTTGAACTTATAAGTTAGCTTATGAAATGTGAATTACCCAAAACCTTTTATATTAAATGCCTTATTTTGACCACGCGGGATCCAAACACCATCCTTATGTCCAGGACCAGACATCTAGAACATGGAGATTGTACAACTGATCAAATTGTCTCTGGCTTGATGCAACTTCATTTTGCCTCTGACTTCTTCCCTTAACCTGATCACCGAAAGGAACTGTCTAGAGCTTAGATTACTCTCAGTTATATTTAATTGATGTCGTTTGTTTGAACCAAACAAGTCATAGCTTCTACATCATCATGGGTTGAAACATCCCACTCAACATTGTTTGAACTCTGCACAAGAGGGATTCTTTGAATCTAATTTCAAATGTTGGAACCTAAAAAGCACTCAACCCACCATCACTGCTTGTTTTATGTCCTCATTTCATACCTCAGAAATCTTAATAATGCTCAACACTGTTGGCTCTCCATTAGCATCTACTGAAATGGGGCTTCCTTCGGGGGTTCTCTCCCACTTTCAACCTTGGAACCAATCCTCAGGTAATTACCTAACCCAGAGGCATCTCTTGGTTTAATGGCTCCAGAAAACTCGCATGGACCAGCAGCAGTCATTGTTTGTTAAACCCATTAGTTGCACTGCCACATCCAGAAAAATTAGTGTCTTAATTGAAATGTTGATCTCTTGAAGCTTCTTTAATTGAGCTTCTACATCATCAGGGGTTGAAACATCGCACTCAACACTGTTGGAACTCTGCCCAAGAGGGATTCTGTGAATCTTATTTCAAATTTTGGAACCTAGAAAGCACTCAACCCACCACCACTGCTTGTTGTATTTCCTCATTTTGTATCTCATAGAAATCTTAATAATGCTCAACACTGTTGGCTATCCATTAGCATCTACTGAAAATGGGCTTCCTTCGGGGATTCTCTCCCACTTTCAGCCTTGGAACCAATCCTCAGGTAATTACCTAACCCAGAGGCATCCCTTGGTTAAATGGCTCCAAAAAACTCACATGGATCAGCAGCAGTCCTTGTTTGTTAAACCCACCCGTTGCACTGCCGCATCCAGAAAAATTAGTATCTTGATTGAAATGTTGATCTCTTCAAGCTTCTAATTGAGCTTCTTAAAACTCTTCAGTCCTGTCCTCTGGAGCCTGGTTGGTTCTCTTCAATGCATTTCATCCAGGGCTCCAACCTAGTATGCTCTTTGTAAATTCCCTCGACCAAGGGCTCTAATTCCAGTTAATGGAACTGGACCAGAATATAGAAAGAAAACTGTTTTTATTGACAGAAACCTCAATCTCTAAAAAATTATCCATTGTCAATGGGAGGCAAGATCAAAGATAAGAAATGAAGAGACAAAGCTTATGCAGTATATCAGATGCACACCCCTCTTATTATTTGAGAGACCTAGACAATCCCCTAACTTCCTCTCTCAATCAATTAATAACTTCCTTAATGAACCCCTTCCCATTTTATTGTTTAACTACCTGTGTGATCATTTACTGTCTGCTAAACATACTTGATTCCCTGTCCCCATTTCCTCTTTCTAATTATACATGGTTTCTGACATTAGTGGATTGGTTCCTTTTTTGTTTTCCTTCTCATGCTTCAACGATGATACTAATTGAATTGGCATTTTATAGAATTGTGGTTTCGGTGTTGTACCAAACTATGAAACTTATTAGCATATCTTGTTTTTAAGATGATTTGTGTGGTATTTATTATTAGGACGTGCTTGCTAGTCATTTGATTGTTTCAAGAATCAGACCACTAAACAGAAATAACCAGTTGATTGTTCATTGGCTTTCCTCATGTTTATTCCTTTAGCATTTGTTTTATTATCATTAACCAAAGCTCTGAATCTGTTGCAGGTCAAAAAGCGCCACACACCATTACTGAAGGTTTGGACATCTTTCACTATTTGTAGTATACATGTGGTGTAATTTTGAATGGCATTGGGCATTAGTTTCTTTCACAGCTTTATTTGTGCTAGCATTGCCCTCAATGATAATACCTCTGTAATGCTTACTGTGGTTGTAGGTCAAAGCATATGCAGACAACTTCAAATGGAAGGGCCTACCCAAATCTAATGAAGAGTGATTTGTTGGTTGTTTGCATTGTTGTTAATGTATTGTCTTCAGGAGTTTCAATGCAGCAGTTTTCTCTGCTCCTTCCCTCGGGAAAAGGAAGTTTTAATGTGAATTTCTGATTTGAAATAAAGGGAACTGATTTGCCATTGGCTTAGTTTTCCTCTATGATGTAGATACCTATTCACCTGCATTTGTTTGTGATTGATTCGGCCGTGATCTTAACTGGACGCTGTAATGAACAACCGGCTGCAGGACAAACTGATCCATAACAGCTGCTGACCCCTTGGAAACACATTTTTATATTCTTGAGGGTAATGAACTCAAGGGTGCCTGACTTTTATCACGAAGTATTTTCAAATCGATCAAAGGGTGGATGTTTAATTTTTGAGTTATTACGTTTTGATTGGGGAATGAATCTATCTGTTCTAAGATCAATCTGAGTTATGTCCTCTGTTCTGGATGCCATGTTTTCCAGTAATTTCGGGATAGAGGGTTTTAGAGGAAAAGGGAAACAAGGTTTTTTTTGGGTAATCAACGGGGCTTAAAGCCCAAAGAAACTACATCAAGCTACTATAACGTCAAAATGAAACTCCTCTAAAATCCTTTTTGATATTACACATCAAGGAAGGAAGACAGACTGAAAAAACCATATCAATTGAGCCAGTATAGCCTAAATGATCTGTGTATCTACGACCTTTCTGGAAAGTGTGACCACTGACAACGCTGCTATGGTCTTAAAGAATCCTTCGAATATCCTCCACCAGATGAAAAAGATGGTGAGACGAATGACATCCAAGAATCAGTTTCAATAATAAGATTATGCATACCCAAGCGAGTAAATCGAACAAATCCTCGCATTTCCAGAAAATGCATGGACAAAATTACCATAATCCGACCAATAATATTCCCACAAGTCTGCCTTATTCTCTCCGTATTGTTTCATCTTTCCTTACCTGATGAAGACCTTGATAGTGTCCTTTAGTTGTCGACATTGATTGGTGGTATGGCCCGTCTATTCATGAAATTCATAGTACTTGTGAGGGTTTTTGAGAGCCTAAATCTTAAATTTGGCTTGGTCTCACGTTAAGAGAGGCATAATGGCTAAAATTAAGTGTCGTCTTATCTTTTGGTCGGGGTGTATTCTCCCCGTCCTTATCTTTCCGGGGTTGTTTTCCCCTTTTTTGTTTCTCTTTGTGTGCTTGTGCTGCCGCAAGATTTGTTGTTACTGTCTTGGCTTCCATGGCAGTGAGATATATTTCTCTGCCTACATACTTTGTCATTTTTTTTCTAGAATTCTTCAAAAGACTAGGACATTCCCTTTGCTAAAGACAAGGTGAAAGGTGATCTCATTTGTAATACCTTTATGGCGATGTGTAGTTGGATTTGCTTTGTCAATTTCAGTACAAGGGCAACTTCCTTATAAAATTGTAATCCCTTAATGATTCGTTTTCCCCTTGTTTGATCTAAGCCAAAATGTGAGAAGTTTTTGGGGCATCTCTCGATACGAAAAAATGGTCCTGGAAGGCTTGTGTCAACTCCTCCCAAGAATCTATAGACCCTGTCAGTTGTCTTTCAAACGATCCTAGTGCCTCTGCTGTCAAGGTTCTAGGAAACATGTTGGACATAACGTCCCCTATCACCCCAACGATAAGGACTCATTAGTGTATGCATCTAGATGTTTACCAGGGCTAGTCTCTCTGATATATTTTCTTATCGACAACGGCTGAGGGATTTACAAGTGTTTGGGAATAGTTATGTTCATCAAACATCCTATAAACGATATGATAAACTTATATGCTCCCAAAACACCAACAGTTTGCAAATTACGATTCCAGGGGATTATGATGTTCCACCCGGTATGAGGACTCTTGAGATTCTTCATAGGCCAGCATCTTTATGTAGTTAGGCGATGTTGATACATCCTATGGTGATGGTTATGGTTATGCTTTAGCTAGGGATGTTTTGGCTTGACCGACCATTTTCTCTTCAGCTTCTTAAGCCTTTGCCTGTCTGAACACCTACAACTCTACCCATAATTACCTTATCAGTTCATCATGCAAGTCGGGATGACTTACCACCACAGCCTATCTTGGCACAAGCTGCATGGAACCCAGAGTCTCTATAATTCTGGTATTGTAGTCTAAAAATCATGCCTCCATCCTTATGATATTTTGAACATGACCCTCAGGAGTGTTGAGGCTTCAATTAGCGTCCATGGTTAAATTGTGAATGCTGTAGTGGGGATTTATTTACCAAGTGTTAACCATCCTTAAAGGGGATGAATTCTAAGGTAGGTGTCTAATGTTGGTTCCTTTTAGTCACTCAATATTACACCAGCCCAATAGGATCTAATATTATGTATTTGAGTTCAGTGGGAACTTAAAGCCTTCAAGTCTTGAGATCCAAGATGTTCACCGTTGATCCGCATTGAGGGACAACATCGGGTGTTACCTACAAGGACACTCCAAAGCTTAAGTCAGTAATAATTTCAACACGGGAGCATTGTAGGTATAAAAAATGTTGTACCTTGTGTGTATTGATGCAGATATTTATAGGAATGTGTTAAAGGGATAAACCCTGCTATGGAGTCTATCATTGCCAGCCTACTTAGTATAAAAAGGCTATCATGCTCAGTATTTTCTACCATACTAGCAGTTTCTTGATCAGGTATGTACTCACAATCGTGGGTTCCTTAAAACCATTCATAATTGATCTGGGTAGGGAAAGATTGAACTGCATACTCATGGAGGTGTATTGGTTCTTCTGCCACCAGTGTCATTTTGTTGTATGGCTATTAATGTTTTATCTTGGGGCCAAGGCTGGTAGCATGTCGAGATCAGAAGTTAAATAGTCAGTGCGTATTAGCGGGAATTTATTTCTTTTAAAGTTCTAATAGTTTACTAAAACTTATAAATAGAATCTCATGTAAATCAAATAAAGCAACCTAAGTTTTGAATCAAATTTAGAGTTTTCTCTTTGTGAGAGTTTCTCTTAGGTTCTTGAATGAACCACTCTTTAATCTTATCAAAAATTTTCATTATTATGGTGATCTTTAGGCTTGTCAATCTTTGATTATGGCGTCTACCCTGTGACTTATCACTCATAATCTATCTATTTCTTGAGTGTGGTGTCAATATCCTTCTTTAAACTCCTTACCCAAAAAAACAACCCTTCTCTCAAATTGAAATTGAAGGCGATCCCCTTATGTTTGTTTCAATTACCCTAAGTAATTTCTAAAACCAAAGTCCAAAGTTCAAGTCCAAACAGACCAGGAAATTTGAAGCTACTACAATTTGCATTACTTGTCAAATCAAATGAACTAAGAGTTTCCAAATACAAGAAGAAGAAATATGTATAAAAATTAAGTCCCAAATTCAAGTGTTACAAGGACAATGGTCTTCAAAGCAATTCAAGGATAAAAAAGAAAGGGTTAGTTATCACAAGTATATAGAGAAAAAAAGTCAAGGACCTTACTACTCAACTAAGTATTTACACTCAAGGATTTACTTATGTATACACTCAAAAAGGGACAAATAAAAATTGTTAAACTCAAATAGATTAGTATATGACAAACTATGGAACAACAAAGACAAGCCACAATTAAAGCATACAATAAAGTTAGCACACAAAGAGGTTACCTACCAAAGTTTAGAATGAAAAATAGTGTCTAAAATCAACAAGTAAGCTGTGATGCCCAAATTTTTGAAAAATTTTTTCGTGTTTAAAGAATCATTTTGAAATTTGTAATTTAAATTCTGAGGTCACGTAAAAATTAATAAATGCAGAATATTATAATGCATGCTAGTCGTGAACGAATAAAACATAATACATTTATATAGCGGAAACGATAGATATGATTGCAGTACGTGGTACATAATATTATTACAACACATTAAAATTCAAATGAAGTCAAAGTCCAAGCACTAAAACATAAAAGCTTTATTAATTACACCACTCGTCATTCTGTGTAGCATGCACTGTAAAAATAATGTAAGAGTGAGACAGAATATAGAATAAATATAAAATAAGTAAGATTGCACAAACACAATCAACAAACCATAATGATATGATGAATATGCCAAACAAAGTCATTTACATTTAATAATCTTTAATTTAGTCAAATGATATTTTGCTGGATCCATTTTGGTTTGGTGGGAATACTACAGTAAAAAGTCTCATAGAGACACAAGTAGGACTTAGCATAATGCCATGAATCCCTACACTCCATGGCGCTCAAGTACCGAAGTACACAAGTAGGACTTAGCATAAACCATGAATCCCTACACTCCATGGCGCTCAAGTACCGAAGTACACAAGTAGGACTTAGCATAAACCATGAATCCCTACACTCCATGGCGCTCAACAAAAATAGTGCTTTAACTCATCATAGAGTACCCCCCCACCAGGGCCGGCAATCATGGAACCCCTAAATTCCATGGTGCGTCCAAATGTTTATGATGCATGAATGCCTTTTGTAACACCCCTATTTTTATTTTTATATTAAAATTTTGAAGGAATTAAATTATGGTTCTTTAGAACTTTTTAATCTACGTATTATTTATGATTTTTTAGAATTTTTTTGGAATTTTGGAATTTTTTAATAAAAATAATATTTTTTTTAAATAATTTTAAATTCATATAAGTGACTTAAATTAAAAATATTTACAAGAAAGTGAATTGAAATTATAAGAAAATTTTCTAAAATCCGTTTCAAGTAGACTTATCTAAAAATTATCGGTTTGAGAAAAATCTTGATTTTTTCCAATCGTTAAAAAATTAGAAACGTATCAATAAATTTTTATTAACAGAAAATTTTAGATTTTTAAAATTTCAACTTTATATTACTTATTATAAAATTAGTGAGGACTGATATAATATCGCTAAATTTCAAAAAGGACTCATTTTAAATATTTAAAATATACCGAGTGAAAGGTTACTATTTGACTTAATAATTCTGCCGACAGTTACTATGCAAAACACTGTGCATGTACGAAATTTTCAAAGAATGCATAGTAACCTGGAATAAAAAATTCAAAAATGCATAGTACTTTTATATTAAAATAATGGAATGCATAGTAAATTTTTTTCCTATAAATACCGAAGGATTTCTTCTTTAGAATTCACAATTTCAGATTAAGTTTTCTTAATACAGTAGTGCTAGTGAGATAGTGGTAGAAGTGAGAGAGAGAAGAAAAGTTTTTGGAGAGAAGGTTCTGCCAAAATCCTAAGGTAAGAATACTTCTCTTTTATATTTTTTAGGGTTATTTTTATATCGTTTTTAGAAATCTGTTATTATACTGAAAATAATATTATTTTAAGTTACTATTCTGCATAGTAAACACTATTTCAATAGTAAATTACTATTTTAATAGTAAATTACTATTCAAATAGTAAATTACTATTTACTGTTACTATTTACCATTACTATTTACGATTTACTATTTACCGTTACTATTCACGTTTTACTATTTACTGTTACTATTCACGTTTTACTATTTATTGTTACTATTCACGATTTACTATTCACTATTCACTATTCACTATTCACTATTCAAAATTTACCATTTCTGTTTTAAGTAGTAATCTTAATCTTCGTCTTATGCTTATACTGAAATAAGATTGGTATTAATATTTTTAGAAATCGGAGGCGCAAAGCAAATCCATTTTGGGTAACAATTCAAGGTAAGGGGGAGTGAGATAAGAATTATAATATGAAAAGACATAAGAATAATGGGAGGAGTCCCCTACTCCTTTTAAATTTAATAATATTATTATTTTAAAATATTAACTTTTTAACTTAACATTTTTAATAAATTTTAAATTAAATATCCGGTTTAACTAACTCTAACATACCTATGCAAAGACTTGGACCATTATGACCTATATGGACTGGATTATACCTATGCAAGGACTTGGACCATTATGACTCATATGGACTGAACTATACCTATGCAAGGACTAGATTATATAGACTTACATATACCTATGCGAGGAATTGACCAAAAGGACTAAAATTAATTATATTAATAATCATTAAATTTTGTATTATGATATGTATTAATGATATTTAATTGATTTGATTATGATTGATTGATTGATGATATTTAGTTATGATTGATATTATTTGATTTTGATTGATGATATTGTAATGTGGAGTTTGAGCATATAGCGAGCATGACGGAAAGCTAAAATTCAGTAAGAATTTCTTACCTTACTCTTTAAATTTTATTATCTTTTATTTCTTCTTAGAAATTATTTTTAACTTTATTTTCAATATTTAGAATAAAAAAATTAGTATTTATTTTAGAAAGAAAACATTTTATGAGAATTTATTTAATTAAATTTTGAGTTAAAGAAAAATTTTGTAATTTTAAGTATTTTTGGTTAATAATTATTCTCTTTCAATAAATAAAAAAAATTAAAAGAAAATTATTTTATTTTTTTCCAACTTAATAACTAAATATATTTGAAAATAATTGAGATTCCTAAATTTAATTTTGTTAAGATTTAATTTGAGAAAGATTAGGTAAAGTTTTATATGATAAAGTTTTTTTAGATATTTAAGGCTTAGAAACTCAATTCCGTGAGATTTGAAAACTGTACCAAAACTTATTTCTGTGGGACAGAAATTTAGAGAACTGAGAAAATGTACAGTTTATTGAAATGATATTGTAAACTTTTAAGGGATTTAATAATTGAGTTTCTAAAAGCCTTAACCAACTCAATACGCGAGTAGTTCATGCATCATAGATAATGAAAGTGAAATGAAATAATATTGTCTGGGGACGGATTATAGAAACCGAGGATACATTAGAGGAGGCTTAATTACGAGCCTTGGGATGAGAGAGTGTGAAAGGGTGCTTCAGGGGACCTGGGGTAGCTCCCTAGTGTCGGGTACTTTCACAATAAAAACTTTCTCAATCTGACTAGTCTCTAAGTGTTTCCATGCCAGTTGAGCTGTTCATATTATTATTATCCGGACTTATGGAACAGTGTAAACTCCTGGTTGGCCCAGTGCAAATTAAAATTTAAGGGCCCACATATATAGGTAAGTTATGATGAAGATATTGCATAACATTCATACATTCATAATTGATTGTATATGTAATTGTGATTGATATTATTATGTATTGGTTGTGAAAACCCTTTGTTGCTTATGTCTTATTCGGAAATATTATATTCTGTTTCTCACTCCTTTCTCCATGTTTTTGTTTCATATATTCTAAATTAATGGTTCAGAGGGAAGGATCGAAGAATTTCAGCAGTAGATATAGCACGTTCTAGAAAGGGAGCTCGGTATGAATACCGTGGTCCAATGAATAAATAATGTTAATAAGTAACTGCTTCTGGGCCATGGAGTTTCCTCTCTTTCCTATAATGTTTAATGTTTATCTTCTTCGGATGAATGTACAAATACTTTATAAAGTTTTAATAATATTTGTGAGGTATTTCAGAAATAATGTATATAATTTATTCCGATAGTTTCTTTTTAACAATCATATCTTTTAAAAAAAAATTACGAATTTTTCTAGAATTTATTAAGGTGTAACAGAGGGTGTTACATAGTGGTATCAGAGCAGTTAATCCAATAGGCCTGGGAAAAAGGTATATCTTGCTTTGTCTGTAAACTCTGTATAGGTAGAATATCTGACTTGGTAGTAACTGTGATTGATGTGACAAATCTCAGTTACTGTGAAACAGGAAACTAATGGCTGGAAACGATCTTGCTGGAGTTGTAGAACGCTTAATTAATGCAATGGGAGCACGTGAAGGTCAAGGTAACGATGCTTTGAGAAGGCTGGACCTATTCGAAAAGCGCAATCCACCTCGTTTCAAGGGAGGATATAACCCTGATGGAGCACAAATCTGGATTCGAGAGATAGAGAAGATCTTTCGAGCATTGCAATGTAATGAAGCTGATAAGGTAGTCTTCGCTACTTATGCCTTATCTGAGGATGCCGAACATTGGTGGGATAGCATGCGTAAACAATTCGAAGTCAACGACGTGGAGATCACTTGGGACTATTTCAAGGATATGTTTCTGGAAAAATACTTTCCAGCTGATGTTAAAGAGAAAAGACAATTCGAATTCCTGTCGCTGACCTAAGGAAATATGACCGTTGGAGAGTACGCATCCAGGTTTGAAGAGCTATCTCGTTTTCATTCTCATTATAATGATGCTACTAATGAGAGAGATCGGTGTGCAAAGTTTGTAAATGGACTGCGGCCAGAAATTAAGGAAGCTATACGAATGCAGGAAATCCGTGAATTTTCTGTATTGGTAAATCGCTGTAGGATCTTTGAAGAAGACCATAAGGATAGAATGACCAAAAGTCGTGAGCCCATTCACAAGGCAGGAGAAATAAGAAGTGGAGGACCTCACCATCACCAAAGAAGAGATTTCAGAAGGAATAAGTCTTACCAAGCACCATTTCGCCGGTTTGGAGCAGCATCTGTTCCTAACAGACCCCAAGCTTCAACTGGAAGCTATTACCCAACATCTGCACCAAATTTTAAATGTTTTATCTGTGGAGGACCCCATTTGAAAAGGGATTGTCCTAAAAACACTTATGTTTGCTTTAAGTGTAACAAACCAGGTCATCACATCAAGGATTGCCCAGAGATGAAGAGAGAAAACCCTGAAGGTGCAAGTACAAGCATAAATATTCAAGGAGGCGCGCACAGTGCAGTCGGAAGGCCGAAAGCAAAAGGAAAGGTTTTTGCAATCACTGGAGAAGAAGCATCTCATGCTGATTCCATGGTAGAAGGTAAGTGTATCATTAATAAGATTTCTTTAACTGTTATGTATGACTCAGGTGCATCACATTCCTTTATTGCCAATGACTGTGTAGAAAAACTAAAATTACCTGTGATAGAACTGCCATTTGACTTATCTGTACATACTCCTGGAAACAATCCCATTGTCACTTCTAAAGCTTGTTGGAAATGCCCTATTGTCATAGATGGTAGGGACTTTAAGGCTAATCTTTTCTGTTTACCCCTTTCTGGCTTAGAAGTTATTATTGGGCTAGATTGGTTGTCTGACAATCATGTTCTAATAGATTGTCATAATAAAACCATAATGTTTAGAGAACCAGTGAATTTGAATCCTGAGGATTCGAGATTTCTAACCGCCAACCAAGTGAGTGCCTCTTTAAAAGGAGGGGCTCAAGGATTCATGCTATTGCTTTCAACGAAAGGAGAGCAAGAATCAAAAATCAAAAATCTACCGGTTGTGTGTGAATTTCCTGACATTTTTCCTGAAGATATCCCTGGTTTACCCCCAGAAAGAGATGTGGAATTTTCCATTGATCTAGTACCTGGAGTTGGACCCATTTCAATTGCACCATACCGAATGTCACCTCTAGAATTAGCAGAGTTGAAGAAACAACTTGAAGAGATGATAGAGAAGCAGTTTATACGACCCAGTGTATCCCCCTGGGGTGCACCAGTGTTGTTGGTTAAGAAGAAGGATGGTAGCATGAGGTTGTGTGTAGATTATCGACAACTGAATAAGGTGACAATCAAGAACAGATATCCTCTACCAAGGATTGACGACTTGATGGATCAGCTGCGTGGTGCCACGGTGTTCTCCAAAATTGATTTGAGGTCTGGATACCATCAAATAAGGGTGAAGAAAGAAGATGTATCAAAAACTGCTTTTAGAACACGTTATGGCCATTACGAATATCTAGTAATGCCTTTTGGTGTAACTAATGCACCAGCCGTATTCATGGATTACATGAATAGGATTTTTCATCCATATCTAGATAAATTTGTAGTGGTGTTCATTGATGATATATTAGTGTACTCTAAAAGCAGAGAAGAACATGTTGAACACTTGAAGGTTGTGTTGGAAATCCTGAAAAAGAAACAACTGTATGCAAAGTTGTTGAAGTGTGAATTCTGGTTGGAAGAAGTAAACTTTTTAGGACATGTAATTAGTCAAGGAGGAATAGCTGTAGACCCTTCCAAGGTGGAAGCAGTTTTAAAATGGGAGAGACCAACCACGATCACTGAGATTAGAAGTTTCTTGGGCTTGGCTGGATACTATAGGAGATTCATTGAAGGCTTTTCAAAGCTAGGATACCCATTGACCAAGTTAACACGGAAAGGACAACCTTTTGTGTGGACGACACAATGTGAGAATAGTTTCCAAGAGCTGAAAGATCGACTTACTTCTGCGCCAGTGTTAGTACTCCCCGATCCATATCGAAGTTTTGAAGTTTACTGTGATGCGTCTAAACAAGGACTAGGAAGTGTACTCATGCAAGACAAGAAGGTTGTAGCCTATGCGTCACGTCAATTAAGGCAACATGAGATTAACTACCCTACCCATGACTTAGAGTTAGCCGCTGTAGTTTTTGCCTTAAAGATTTGGAGGCATTATCTATATGGTGCAACATTCGATGTGTTTAGCGATCATAAGAGTCTCAAGTATTTATTCGATCAAAAGGAGTTAAACATGAGGCAACGGAGATGGATGGAGTTCTTAAAGGACTACGACTTTGAGTTGCAATACCATCCTGGAAAAGCGAATGTAGTAGCTGATGCTTTAAGTCGAAAGTCTCTACATGCATCCACAATGATGATTAAAGAGTTGGAATTAATAGAGAACTTCAGAGATCTTAACCTAGCAGTAAAGGTTAATGCTAACAGCTACAGATTAGGAGCGTTGCAAGTTACAAGTGAATTCCTGAGACAAGTTTTAGAGGCTCAACGAGAGGATGAATTCCTGCAAGAGAAGAAAGAATTCTTGAAACAAGGAAAAGAAGTCGAGTTCAATGTGGGAAACGACCAATTATTGAGATATAAGGATCGAGTATGTATCCCTGACAAAGAGGAGTTGAGGAAAGCAATTCTAGAAGAAGGCCATAAAAGTTATATGAGCATTCATCCCGGAGCTACTAAAATGTATCAAGATTTGAAGAAGTTATTTTGGTGGCCTGGAATGAAGAAAGCGGTGGCAGAGTATGTGGCTGCATGTCTAATTTGCCAGAAGGTTAAAGTGGAACATCAAAAACCCCCTGGAATGCTACAATCAATGGAAATACCAGAATGGAAATGGGATAGCATTACCATGGATTTTGTGACTTCTTTACCTAAAACTCCATTAGGACATGATTCAATATGGGTAATAGTTGATAGATTAACCAAATCTGCCCACTTTATTCCTATCAACATTCGTTACTCTATGGAGAAGCTGGCAAAATTATACATCGAGGAGATTGTGAGATTGCATGGAATTCCTTCAAGTATCATTTCTGATCGGGACCCTCGTTTTACATCACAATTCTGGAAGAGCTTGCACAAGGCTTTGGGAACAAGACTGCGTCTGAGTTCAGCATATCATCCTCAGACGGATGGACAATCAGAAAGAACAATCTAATCTCTAGAAGACTTGTTACGAGCTTGTGTGTTAGAGCATAAAGGAAGTTGGAATCAATTCTTACCATATGTGGAGTTTACCTACAACAACAGTTTCCATGCTAGCATTGGCATGACACCTTTTGAAGCATTATATGGAAGAAAATGTAGGACCCCGCTATGTTGGTTTGAGACTGGTGAAAACTTGATGCTAGGACCAGAGTTGGTACAACAAACCACGGATAAAATCAAAATAGTTCAGGAAAAGATGAAGGCAACACAGAGCAGGCAGAAAAGTTACTATGACAAAAGAAGAAAGCCGCTTGAATTTCAAGAAGGCGATCATGTATTCTTGAAAGTCACACCTATGACTGGGGTCGGTCGGGCAATGAAATCTCGAAAACTAACTCCTAGATTTATCGGTCCATACCAAATAATTCATAAAGTTAGTCCCCTTGCCTACCAAATAGCATTACCACCTTTTCTTTCTAATATCCATAATGTTTTTCATGTGTCAAACTTGTGAAAGTATATATCTGATCCTACACATGTTATTGAACCTGATGTCATACAAGTTAAAGATAATCTTACATATGATGCACCACCTGTTAGAATAAGTGACAGAAGAATAAAACAATTAAGAGACAAGACAATTCCGCTTGTAAAGGTTATTTGGAGTGAAACGAGAGGAGAAGATGCTACATGGGAACTAGAAACTGAGATGAAAGAGTCTCATCCTCATTTGTTTTACTGATTAATGTAAATTTCGAGGACGAAACTTTCTAAGGGGAGTAGAGTTGTAACACCCCTATTTTTATTTTTATATTAAAATTTTGAAGGAATTAAATTATGGTTCTTTAGAACTTTTTAATCTACGTATTATTTATGATTTTTTAGAATTTTTTTGGAATTTTGGAATTTTTTAATAAAAATAATATTTTTTTTAAATAATTTTAAATTCATATAAGTGACTTAAATTAAAAATATTTACAAGAAAGTGAATTGAAATTATAAGAAAATTTTCTAAAATCCGTTTCAAGTAGACTTATCTAAAAATTATCGGTTTGAGAAAAATCTTGATTTTTTCCAATCGTTAAAAAATTAGAAACGTATCAATAAATTTTTATTAACAGAAAATTTTAGATTTTTAAAATTTCAACTTTATATTACTTATTATAAAATTAGTGAGGACTGATATAATATCGCTAAATTTCAAAAAGGACTCATTTTGAATATTTAAAATATACCGAGTGAAAGGTTACTATTTGGCTTAATAATTCTGCCGACAGTTACTATGCAAAACACTGTGCATGTACGAAATTTTCAAAGAATGCATAGTAACCTGGAATAAAAAATTTAAAAATGCATAGTACTTTTATATTAAAATAATGGAATGCATAGTAAATTTTTTTTCTATAAATACCGAAGGATTTTTTCTTTAGAATTCACAATTTCAGATTAAATTTTCTTAATACAGTAGTGCTAGTGAGATAGTGGTAGAAGTGAGAGAGAGAAGAAAAGTTTTTGGAGAGAAGGTTCTGCCAAAATCCTAAGGTAAGAATACTTCTCTTTTATATTTTTTAGGGTTATTTTTATATCATTTTTAGAAATCTGTTATTATACTGAAAATAATATTATTTTAAGTTACTATTCTGTATAGTAAATACTATTTCAATAGTAAATTACTATTTTAATAGTAAATTACTATTCAAATAGTAAATTACTATTTACTATTACTATTTACCATTACTATTTACGATTTACTATTAACCGTTACTATTCACGTTTTACTATTTACTGTTACTATTCACGTTTTACTATTTACTGTTACTATTCATGATTTACTATTCACTATTCACTATTCACTATTCACTATTCAAAATTTACCATTTCTGTTTTAAGTAGTAATCTTAATCTTCGTCTTATGCTTATACTGAAATAAGATTGGTATTAATATTTTTAGAAATCGGAGGCGCAAAGCAAATCCATTTTGGGTAACAATTCAAGGTAAGGGGGAGTGAGATAAGAATTATAATATGAAAAGACATAAGAATAATGGGAGGAGTCCCCTACTCCTTTTAAATTTAATAATATTATTATTTTAAAATATTAACTTTTTAACTTAACATTTTTAATAAATTTTAAATTAAATATCCGGTTTAACTAACTCTAACATACCTATGCAAAGACTTGGACCATTATGACCTATATGGACTGGATTATACCTATGCAAGGACTTGGACCATTATGACTCATATGGACTGAACTATACCTATGCAAGGACTGGATTATATGGACTTACATATACCTATGTGAGGAATTGACCAAAAGGACTAAAATTGATTATATTAATAATCATTAAATTTTGTATTATGATATGTATTAATGATATTTAATTGATTTGATTATGATTGATTGATTGATGATATTTAGTTATGATTGATATTATTTGATTTTGATTGATGATATTGTAATGTGGAGTTTGAGCATATAGCGAGCATGACGGAAAGCTAAAATTCAGTAAGAATTTCTTACCTTACTCTTTAAATTTTATTATCTTTTATTTCTTCTTAGAAATTATTTTTAACTTTATTTTCAATATTTAGAATAAAAAAAATTAGTATTTATTTTAGAAAGAAAACATTTTATGAGAATTTATTTAATTAAATTTTGAGTTAAAGAAAAATTTTGTAATTTTAAGTATTTTTGGTTAATAATTATTCTCTTTCAATAAATAAAAAAAAATTAAAAGAAAATTATTTTATTTTTTTCCAACTTAATAACTAAATATATTTGGAAATAATTGAGATTCCTAAATTTAATTTTGTTAAGATTTAATTTGAGAAAGATTAGGTAAAGTTTTATATGATAAATTTTTTTTAGATATTTAAGGCTTAGAAACTCAATTCCGTGAGATTTGAAAACTGTACCAAAACTTATTTCTGTGGGACAGAAATTTAGAGAACCGAGAAAATGTACAGTTTATTGAAATGATATTGTAAACTTTTAAGGGATTTAATAATTGAGTTTCTAAAAGCCTTAACCAACTCAATACGCGAGTAGTTCATGCATCATAGATAATGAAAGTGAAATGAAATAATATTGTCTGGGGACGGATTATAGAAACCGAGGATACATTAGAGGAGGCTTAATTACGAGCCTTGGGATGAGAGAGTGTGAAAGGGTGCTTCAGGGGACCTGGGGTAGCTCCCTAGTGTCGGGTACTTTCACAATAAAAACTTTCTCAATCTGACTAGTCTCTAAGTGTTTCCATGCCAGTTGAGCTGTTCATATTATTATTATCCGGACTTATAGAACAGTATAAACTCCTGGTTGGCCCAGTGCAAATTAAAATTTAAGGGCCCACATATATAGGTAAGTTATGATGAAGATATTGCATAACATTCATACATTCATAATTGATTGTATATGTAATTGTGATTGATATTATTATGTATTGGTTGTGAAAACCCTTTGTTGCTTATGTCTTATTCGGAAATATTATATTCTGTTTCTCACTCCTTTCTCCATGTTTTTGTTTCATATATTCTAAATTAATGGTTCAGAGGGAAGGATCGAAGAATTTCAGCAGTAGATATAGCACGTTCTAGAAAAGGAGCTCGGTATGAATACCGTGGTCCAATGAATAAATAATGTTAATAAGTAACTGCTTCTGGGCCATGGAGTTTCCTCTCTTTCCTATAATGTTTAATGTTTATCTTCTTCGGATGAATGTACAAATACTTTATAAAGTTTTAATAATATTTGTGAGGTATTTCAGAAATAATGTATATAATTTATTCCGATAGTTTCTTTTTAACAATCATATCTTTAAAAAAAAATTACGAATTTTTCTAGAATTTATTAAGGTGTAACAGAGGGTGTTACACCTTTAATTCTCTTTATCGATTTAACATACCATGATATTAATACTTCCATAATCACTTGGAAATGTATTCATTTGAAGTCAAAGTCTTTCTCTGTTCCAGAAGTACTTCCCCTGGAAATGACTCACTCGGTAGTCTCAATCGGTGACATATCACGCGGAAATTGGAAAGGTCTCACTTGGTGTCATCCACTTGGAAATGTCTCACTCTGTACCATCCCATACGGAAGTGTCGCACTCGGGGACACCCCACTCGGGAAAGTTGTATTTAAGTCGGAGATACCCCACTCGGGAATATCTCAGCCCGAGAAGTACTCATTCGAAATCAAAGCTTTTCTTTACTCAGAAGTACTTCTCTCAGAAACGTTTCACTTGGAGTCGATTCACTCGGAAACGTTTCATTCAGAAACGAGTCACTCGGAGACGTTTCACTCAAAGACGAGTTGCTCAAAGACACTCCACCCGGAAGTATGGAACTTGGAAGTGTCTTTGCCCAAAAGGTGCTCATTCGAAGTCAGAGCCCCTTTCACTCAGAAATGGTTCTCTTGGACACGCTTCACTCAGAAATGTCTCCGAGGCCAGGACTCCCTTCACTTAGAAGTGGTTCTCTCGGTCATATCTCACTTGGAAACATAACCTTCCTTCACTCGGAAGTTCTCTCGGTCATACCTCACTCGGAAACATAACCTTCCTTCACTCAGAAGTTCTCTCGGTCATACCTCACTCGGAAACATAACCTTCTTTCACTCGGAAATTCTCTCGGTCATACCTCAGTCGGAAACATAACCTTCCTTCACTCGGAAGTTCTCTCGGTCATACCTCACTCGGAAACATAACCTTCCTTCACTCGGAAGTTCTCTCGGTCATACCTCACTCGGAAACTGATTCCTTTCTTCACTCGGACAGTCTCATCTCAGATATGCTTCACTCAGAATATCTTATTCGAAAGTACTTCACTCGGTAATCTCCCAATCAGAACGCTACCAGAGGTTATTATCAAAGGAAGCTATTTGAACGAATTAAAAAGAAGCTTCGATTCACAGCCAAACTTATGTAGAAGTTAGATATTATCATTAAAAAAAAGATTATACATGAGAATGAAATTTTTGGGATGTTACAATTCTCCCACCCTAATAAAAATTTCATCCTCAAAATTTAATATATCGCACCCCTCAATGGAACAATTCTGGGTATTGCGTTCTCATAGCATCCTCACGCTCCCAAGTTAAAGTTACATCATTTTCTTGTTTCCATCAACCTTCACTAATGGTACATTCTTGCTTCTCAAGCGTTTAATCGACCTTTCCATAATCTGTGTGGGTTCCGCAGGGATGGTCAAATTTTTTCTAACTTCAACATCATCAGTAGCAATCACATGAGTGGGATCCTGTACATACTTCCTCAATTGTGATACATGGAACACATTGTGCAAATTTACAAGGTGAGGAGGAAGTGCAATCTGATAAGCCACTGGGCCATTCCTCTTTAGAATTTCATATGGTCCAATGAACCTTGGGCTCAACTTTTTACTCTTTAAGGCTCGGCCAATCCCCTTGTGAGGTGAAACCTTCAAAAATACATGATCACCAACTTGAAATTCAAGTGGTTTCCTTCTTTTATCGTAATAGTGCTTTTGTCTATCTTGGGATGCCTTCATCTTTTCTCTGATTAATTCTATTTGTTCAGTAGTCTGTTGCATAATTTCAGGTCCTAACGCCAAACTTTCACCAGTTTCTAACCAACAAAGGGGCGTTTGACACTTTCTACCATACAATACTTCAAATGGAGCCATACCAATACTGCTATAGTAACTATTGTTATACATGAATTCAATCAGTGGAAGAAACTGCTCCTAACTACCACCATGCTCAAGCACACAAGATCGCAGTAAGTCTTCCAAACTTTGTATGGTACGTTCTAACTGTCCATCTGTTTAAGGATGATAAGCTGAACTTAATTAGAGTCTTGAACCCAACTCCTGATGCAAGCTTCCCCAGAATCGGAAAGTGAACCTCAGATCCCTATCTGACACAATACTGGATGGTATACCATGAAGTCTCACGATCTCTTTCACATATAATTGTGCCAACTTTTGTAGAGAATTCTTCATATTCATTGGAAGGAAGTAAGCAGACTTAGTCAATCTGTCTACAATAACCCAGATTGAATCATTTCCTGAACATGTTCTTGGAAATCCTGACACAAAGTCTATTGAAATGTTATCCCATTTCTAGACAGGAATCTCCAATGGTTGCAGTTCACCAGATGGCTTCTGGTGTTCCACCTTGGCTTTTTGACATGCCAGACATGAAGACACATATTCAGCTATTTCTTTCTTCATCTTTGGCCACCAAAAGCTTTTCTTCAGGTCTTGATACATCTTAGTTGATCCAGGATGAATGCTCAACATATTTTTATGTGCTTCTTCTAGGATTGTCCTTCTTAGATCAATATTATCTGGTACGTAAATTCTGCTTCTAATCCTCCAAATTCCATCTAATCCTTCTTGTAATTCCATATCCTTTCCATTCACCTGCATCTCTCTTAATTCATGTAATTGTAAGTCCTTTTTCTGCCTCTCACCTATCAGCTTCAGAAAATCATTGGTTATCTTCAAAATTCCCAAGGTCATACTTCTTGAAGATTTCATCTCCACACCCAAGTTCATATCTCTGAACTGTCTATCATTTCCATCTTTTTTACCATTAAAGATACCATATGAATGGATTTCCTACTAAATGCATCTGCTACCATATTTGCTTTTCCTGGATGGTACTTCAAATCAAAATCATAATCTTTAAGAAACTCCATCCACCTTCGCTGCCTCATGTTCAATTCCTTCTGATTGAATAAATACTTTAAGCTCTTGTGGTCACTGAACACCTCAAACTTGACTCCATACAAATGGTGTCTCTAGATTTTCAAAGCGAATACCACCGCTGTTAATTCTAGATCATGCGTCGGATAGTTCATTTCATGCGACCTCAACTGCCTAGAAGCATAAGCAATCACCTTTTGTTGCTGCATCAAAACACAACCTAAACCTATCAAAACATAAGCAATAAACCACAAAGTCTTCTTGTGGATTAGGCAAAGTTAAGACTAGAGCAGATGCAAGCTTTGATTTTAGTTCCTGGAAGCTTTTCTCACATTCTGGCGTCCAAGTAAAAAGTTGATTTTTCCGGGTCAGACGAGTCATCGGTAAGGCAATTCGAGAAAATCCCTCAATGAATCTCCGATAATAACCAGCTAATCCTAGGAAGCTTCGTATCTTAGTAACTGAATTAGGTTTCTCCCAGTTTGTTACAGCTTCTATTGTAGAAGGATCCACAGACACTCATTCGCTTGAGATTACATGGCCTAGGAACTTTACCTCTTTCAACCAAAACTCACATTTTGATAACTTAGCATACAACTGCTTCTCCTTCAGAATCTACAATACCATTCGAAGATGTTTTTCTTGCTCCTCCCATGTCTTAGAATAAATCAGAATGTCATCAATGAAGATAATAATAAATTGATCCAAGTATGGATGAAACACTCGATTCATGTAATCCATGAATACAGCTGAGGCATTGGTCACTCCGAAAGGCATCACAAGATACTCGTAATGACCATAGCGTGTTCTAAAGGCTGTCTTTGGAACATCCTCAGACTTGACACGAATCTGATGATAACCCGATCGTAGATCAATCTTGGAAAATACCGTAGCACCTCTCAATTGATCTATTAGATCATCAATTCTGGGCAAAGGATATTTATTCTTCACTGTTAATTTATTCAACTGACGATAATCTACACAAAATCTCATGTTTCCATCTTTCTTCTTGACGAGCAATACCGACGCTCCCCATGGCGACACACTAGGCCTGATGAAATGCTTCTCCAACAACTCTTCAATTTGCTTTTTCAGTTCTGCCAATTCAATAGGTAACATACGATATGGAGCCTTAAACACTGGTTCTGCTCCTGGAATTAAGTCAATTGAGAATTCTATTTCACGTTCTGGAGGTAAACTTGTGACATTTTCTGGAAATACTTCAGGGAATTCAGAGACAACTGGCATCTCAATTGCTTTAGATTCACCATCTCCTTTGGAAAGAGTAAACAAGGCAAACAATTGAATTTCACCTTTTAAGGCAAAGATCTTGGGATTGTCAGAAATAGTGTTTCCTTCTGATGGAAATATCACGGTCTTGTTATGACAGTCCACCAAGACTCGATTCGCCGATAACCAGTTCATCCCTAGAATTACTTTCAGATCCTTTAAAGGTAAACAAACAAGATTGACAAGAAAGTTTCTACCTTCTACGAGCACAGAAAAATCGTTACACACCTTAGTAGTCCTAAGTTGTGTACCGGTGGGAGTGGAAATAATCAGGTCATACATCATAGACTTTACAGGTAATTGAAGACGTCTAACACACTCTTCAGAAATAAAAGAATGTGTAGCACCAGAATCAAATAATACAGATAAAATGGTACCATTGATCTCACACTTACTTTGCACAAGGTCGTCTGCTTGGTCTGCCTCTGAACCACTGATGGCAAAGACTCTTCCTGTTGCTGGTTGTAATTTCTTGTCTGTTGACTTCCCATTCTATCTTAGAGGTTTAACGGCACGCGTGTTTCCTCCACGGCCTCCCTGATAACTAGAACCTCTTTGATTATTCATGGTGTTATTGTTGTTGTTGTTTTGACGGTTCTGTGGATAATTTGGACTGATGTGACCTTTCTGATTACATCGAAAGCAAGTGACATCTTCTAGGCGTCTGTTGCAATCACGTATATGGTGATTACCTCCGCACTTAAGACACTTTATATTCATATAATTGTTGTGTCTCTCAGAAGATGATGATGATCCTCCCTTGAAACAATTTGAATAAAATGACCCTTTCCTTTTGAAGGTAACTGACTAAGGTCTCAGTTGTCTATTTACCTTCTCTTGTGCCAATCTGGCTTGGTGATTTTCTTCAAAAATTCGGCATTTATTGATCAAGATGGGGAAGCTCCGAATTTCTTGATTACAGATAGCCTCTTTAATTGCAAAATTCAAACCATTCTCGAACTTGACGCATTTTGAGGCTTCAGCACCTACCTATTGGAAAGGAGGGTAAAAGAGGGATAACTCTTCAAATTTAGCAGCATACTCACCAACAGACATTGAGCCTTGTTTCAGCTCCATGAATTCCAGCTCTTTTCGGCTCTTCACACTTACTGGAAAATATTTCTCCAGAAAACAGTCTCTGAAGTTAGCCCAGTCCAATGGTCTGTCAGTCTCAGTCATACGAATCCTGGCATGGATCTACCAGTTCTATGCTTCCGCAATCATCATGTAGGTGGCATACTCCACCTTTTCAAATTCTGTGTAGGGTAAGGATCGAAAAATGCGTTCTATTTCCTTAATCCATAGGTATGCTACCTCTGGATTATAACCTCCTTTAAACTGTGATGGCTTTCTTTTCAAGAAGTCATCCAATCCGTGAAGTCCTCAAGTATTTCTTGGTTGATTTTGCCTCTCCAAAGCCTCAGCCAAGCGGTTGAAAGCGGCTGCCATAGCGTCGTTATTGTTTCTTGCCATCGTCCATTTGTAGTTTGGTTTATACTAATTCTAAGGGAAAATATATCGTATACAATTATAAGATTATAACATAACTATAAGTATTTCACAATTTATCAGTTAAGCAACAAGTCATATAGCACATACTTAATATATTATCAAGCAAGTAATCAAACAATTCATGTAGTGTATCAAAGAAACAATACATGTCATAGCAATTGGCCCTGAATTTTTGAAAATGCTATGATACCACCAATGTGACGCCCAAATTTTTGAAAAAAAAATTTCACGTATAAAGAATCATTTTGAAATTTGTAATTTAAATTCTGAGGTCACGTAAAAATTAATAAATACGGAATATGATAATGCATGCTAGTCGTAAACGAATAAAACATAATACATTTATATAGCGGAAACGATAGATATGATTGCAGTACGTGGTACATAATATTATTACAACAAATTAAAATTCAAATAAAGTCAAAGTCCAAGCACTAAAACATAAAAGCTTCATTAATTGCACCACTCGTCATTCTGTGTAGCATGCACGGTAAAAATAATGTAAGAGTGAGACAGAATATAGAATAAATATAAAATAAGTAAGATTGCACAAACACAATCAACAAATCATAATGATATGATGAATATGCCAAACAAGGTCATTTACATTTAATAATCTTTAATTTAGTCAAATGATGTCATGCTGGATCCATTTTGGTTTGGTGGGAATACTGCAATAAAAAGTCTCATAGAGACACAAGTAGGACTTAGCATAATGCCATGAATCCTTACACTCTATGGCGCTCAAGTACCGAAGTACACAAGTAGGACTTAGCATAAACCATGAATCCCTATACTCCATGGCGCTCAAGTACCGAAGTACACAAGTAGGACTTAGCATAAACCATGAATCCCTACACTCCATGGCGCTCAACGAAAATAGGGCTTTAACTCATCATAGAGTAACCCCCACCAGGGCCGGTAATCATGGAATCCCTAAATTCCATGGTGCGTCCAAATGCTTATGATCCATGAATGCCTTTAATTCTCTTTATCGATTTAACATACCATGATATTAATACTTCCATAATCACTTAGAAATGTATTCATTCGAAGTCAAAGTCTTTCTCTGTTCCAGAAGTACTTCCCCTGGAAATGACTCACTCGGTAGTCTCAATCGGTGACATATCACGCGGAAATCGAAAAGGTCTCACTTGGTATCATCCACTTGGAAATGTCTCACTCGGTACCATCCCACACGGAAGTGTCGCACTCGGGGATACCCCACTCGGGAAAGTTGTATTTAAGTCGGAGATACCCCACTCGGGAATATCTCAGCCCGAGAAGTACTCATTCAAAATCAAAGCTTTTCTTTACTCAAAAGTACTTCTGTCAGAAATGTTTCACTTGGAGTCGTTTCACTAGGAAACGTTTCATTCAGAAAGGAGTCACTCGGAGACACTCCACCCGGAAGTATGGAACTTGGAAGCGTCTTTACCCGAAAGGTACTCATTCGAAGTTAGAGCCCCTTTCACTCAGAAGTGGTTCTCTTGGACACGCTTCACTCAGAAATGTCTCCGAGGCCAGGACTCCCTTCACTCGAAGTGGTTCTCTCGGTCATATCTCACTCAGAAACATAACCTTCCTTCACTCGGAAGTTCTCTCGGTCATACCTCACTCAGAAACATAACCTTCCTTCACTCGGAAATTCTCTCAGTCATACCTCACTCGGAAACATAACCTTCCTTCACTCGAAAGTTCTCGGTCATACCTCACTCGAAAACCGATTCCTTTCTTCACTCGGACAGTCAAATCTCAGACATGATTCACTCGGAATATCTTATTCGAAAGTACTTCACTCGGTAATCTCCCAATCAGAACGCTACCAGAGGTTATTATCAAAGGAAGCTATTTGAACGAATCAAAAAGAAGCTTCGATTCACAGCCAAACTTATGTAGAAGTTAGATATTATCATTAAAAAAAATGATTATACATGAGAATGAAATTTTTGGGATGTTACATAAGCTATGTATTTTCTTTGTTTTTAATCACTTATAACACTCTCAAATAGTGGCAAAGGTACTACACACAAAAATTAGTTGCTTCTTTTTTTTTTATGCTCACACCTTCAAGTTTTGTTAAGAAAATGCCTAGAATTTTTTTTTTTGCAACTAGATCCTTTGAGACTTTTCTTTTCTTTTCTTTCCTTTATTTTATTTTATAATGGCTTTTTCACACTTCACAATTACTATACAATACTTCAGACAAATCATAATTGCAAACTAAAATAACAAAATCAAACTAAACTACTAATTGCATTATCTTCTAACATCAATCAAGCATGGAAGACATGTATCATGATATGAATATGAATGGAAAGAGACGTATATAAGATGAATATGCAAACTATATAGTTGCTAGAAAATGATAACAAACACTAGAAAACATAAAACTTAAGGAAACTAACAACCTATAAAGCAAAGGCTACACTACCATAAAATAAGTGGCTTTGAAAAACAATTTGGAACTTAGAGTGATTTAGTGAAAGATTCCAAAACCAAAAAGACATCTTAAAATGAAGATTCAAGTCACCAAACAACACTAAACAAACACAAAAGTCAAGCTCCAATGTAAGGCACACAAACTACTACTAGAATTCAATCAACAAACACATGGAAAATGACATCCAAAATGGATCATACAAGACATATTCACTACTAAATTTTCAAATTTAAAACACTACTGACTTAAATTACACATACAAAAAGGAATCAAAAACAAGAAAAAAATCAAAGAAAACTCAAGCAAACTCATATTTGGCTCTAAATTAAAATTGATAATGAATAATTTTGGCTTCAAATTCAAAGTTGCTCCAAATTGTACAAAACTTAGAGCTTATGTTTCAGTCACCTCAAGGAACATAAATCGATGATTAGATTTTAAAAATTTAAAAGGAAACAAAGTATATCTAGATTCTTAGGTTTTTTCAATTTTAGAGGGAAAATGCAAAGGTTCAAGGAATTAAAAGGCCTATAGATGGATAGAAAGAGAAGAATGAGAGGAGTATAAATCTACAATTAGAATTTAAAAATTCACAAAGATGACGAGTGGGTTTAACAAATGGACCTTCAAGAGCCTAAACTTTGATACCAAATGATATGAGAATTATTGTGAATTCTTCTTATGGATCTATCTTAGAGGCAATTTTCTAGCTCTTCAACCTTCAAGAATCATTAAAATTATGTCTCCTTCATGGAATATGGATTGGTCAAACCATACATGGTGGTATAATGGTAAAATCATATGCAAACTAAGAGGATGAAAACTTAAAAAAATGGGAGAGATTGGGAGATGGAAAAGCCCACTTCTTAAGAGGATAAGCTTAGAGTTTGATCACCACTTTGGAGGCGCTCCAAAAATTAGATCATGCATTGAGTTCTAAAAGACTGTTGATTTTAGAGAGAGAAAATAGACTTTTTTCACTAAAACTTAAAAATTCATTCAAAATGACTAAAAGTGGATACAAATGAAACTCTAACTCTATTTAAAGACAAGCTAAATTGCTAGCCAAACTAATCTAAGCTAGCTCATCCAACCCCTAACCATGGGTTAAAAGTGACATATACAACATCAAGGCCTATACATGACCTAAACTCAAACTAAACATAAGCAAGACTAACTAATAGGCCTTTAAATGAAATACAAGTAAGACTAAGGCCCATTGGCTAAGCCTAACCCTATACAATGGTGATACAAGCTCAAAGGTACAATGAAAAATACAAGGAAGCCTCTAAAATAATACAAGAGAAATAAGAGTAGGTCCTTAAAATGTCATTCATGCCCAATTTGGACTCTAATAAAACCCATAAGCTTAATGAGAGTCTTTTTGTTCTTTTTAACCTCTGACCTAGTCATAAGGCCCTAACGTCCTTCCAAAGCTTCCTCCATTTTTCTTGTCGCCTCTATATTGGTGAGGTCCTAATCACATACTTGATCCATGTTTAATTTTTTGGTATTAGAAAGCCGATCATCCAAGTCTTGTAAAATTTAGTTCAACATATTATTATATTATTATAGTAGGACTAACTTTTTAATAGAAATATGTTACCATATTATTCAAATTGAAGACTTTGTTTAAGATGTGAAGTCTTATAAAATTTAGTTCAATTATTTCTACCTCTAATTATAGTATATACATTATTGAAGTCTTTGGTGAAGAAGAAATTAAATAAGGATCACTTATATATAAAAAGATTATCAATCACGAAAAGATGTAAAAAAAATTGCCAATCACAATAAAAAAATAAAATTAAGTGGCTGGGAAAATTATGAAATCTCTCATACATAGAATCTTAGCTCTTAAGACTTGAGCTGCAAAAGCGAGAAAAACCACATTGCTGTGAAAAAAAAGGTAACAACTATGCTATACGTGGGCCTTTGCCACTAGTGATGTCAAGGACAACATTAAAGGGGGTACCTCCAGAGCACAATATGCTTCTTTCATTTGGTTGGTGAATTAAATTGAAGTTGAGTAAAAAAAATATATATATTTAACAGAAATTTAGTTTTATATAACAATTTGTAGAATTAATATTAATATTTAGATTGTTATTTTTGGAACTTATTATTAAGGAAGCACTTAACTTTTCAAAAACCTCTCATAAATAATATGTCTCTTATTAAAGCAACAATTCATCATTTAGGTAAGTATCTCTTCCCTCCCAAAACTATTGTTATTTTAATCATTTTTATATAGATTAAAAAATTATTAAATGTGTAGTTATTTAAGTTGATATAGACTAAAATACCTTTATTTAATTCTATTATTTTATTAGTAATAAATAATATATTAACTTGAGTATTATTTATTAATCAAATAAAATTTGATAGGAAAAATATATATTAATTAGAAGAGATTACAATTAAAAAATATAAATTAATTATATATTGACTTTTAAAATTTCAATAATTAAAAAAATTAAAATGATAATAATTTTTTTTTTGAAAGAAAGAGTAACCGTTCCCATGTTAACCATTGATAATTACATCAGCAAAAGAAATGGGCGGCCATCCTAATACGTTGGGGATCTCAACAATCATCGATGATTCAGCATGTGCATTCTCTTAGATACTTGGTCAAAGCTTGATAACGAAAGTATTTGGTTTGAAATGAGAAACGTAGTTGAGTTGAATTAAAAAATTTAAAAGTTAATATTAACTTTTTACGTCGTTTACTTGTTGATCTTGATCAAAATCCTACTTCCACTTAACGGAGAAAAACACAGATCTAAACCCATTTTTCCTCAACCTTGTCTTTAAACCCCAACCTGTAAGATCGTGTAAGAAATATTGAACATACGCTGTTTTGATCCTTTGGCATGTTATGGTCTGGTTGACATAAGCATTATCGGTTGATCTTATAAATCTGAACCAAAGATGGAGACAAAAACCTCCAATTCCATTAGAGCGACCCCAAACCATTTCAAACATTATCTTGTTGGTTTCAAGTTGTACTTTCAAGTTTAACTTACTGCTTAAGATTGTTTTTTATTGGTAAACTTTATTTGCTTAGTCCTTAAGATTGGATTGCTGGTACATTTTTGTCTGAGATTTTTGAAATATTAAACAAATTTTGTTAAGCTCAACTCTTAGGGCTAACTTTAAGTAGTTGTAGTTTTTATCCGAAGAATTAGAAGTGTGAAAATCGATTATCCGGTTAGTTTATTATGAGTTCAAGTTTTTTTAGATTAGACTTAAAAGGCTTATTTTGAATTTAGGCTTGAATTTTTCATCTTTAGCCTAATCCGCCATATTATTTTTTTCTATTTTTTGTAAAAATAAAAAAATACAATACGTAAAAAGATACTAAAATTTACAAATGGTTTAAATTAACTGCAATATCCAATTCAAGTAATTTTTTTTTATAATGGGTTCATTTTTTTCTTAGGTTAATAAAAAAAAGAAAAAAAACAACATATGAAAATAGTGGCCCAACTTAACTTGGTAAAACATCCAATTGCCTATGAGTTTTTATCGGACCGAACTTAATTAGCCTAGTTTTAATTCAGGATTCTTTTTCTCTAAGTCTATCTATTTTACAGGCAAATCCAACCTGTTTTGACACCTCTAAAAAGAAAATAGTTATTCTATTACAAAATAAAAAATATAATAAATGTATTTAATCCCAACAATGAGTTATCAGTTTGAATTATTTAAATTTAATATTCCTCCCAGTCTTGAATATAAACAAAATAACTAATTTCACATATATTAAGAATAATAATTAAAAATAGTTATTTACATTAATGATATTAAATATTTAATATAGTTTCCTAAAATATCTTTAATATTATTTATCACACAAAAAATTAGTTGTCTTAAAAATATATATATAAAGGATACATTTAGTAAACAAACATTTAATAATATTAGACATATATATTTTTACTAGGATCCAAAAATTTCATTGAAATTTACTTATATTTAAAACCTTTATTTAAGTAGTGTGTCAACTATCATTAAAGTATCATTCATATGAGTATTTTTTTTTATTTTTCATTATTGTTTTATATATTAAAAATATTAAATGGAAAATATTTTATAAAGATAGAGTTTAAATTAAAGTTTTTAAAATCTCAAAAGTTAAAATACTAAGAAATCTTAATGGTTAACTCCAGGATTTACTCTTATTTTTTAAGTGTGGATGCTCAATACACTTTCCACCCCAAATCTACCTTCTGTTCTGTCACCCTTCCTTGCTGTTTTTAAAAGCTTATAAATACTCTGCCACACGTTGTTATTGGGAAGCAATCGAGAAGGATTCAAGTTGCTCACTTGGTGGTGCTAACAAACGAGCAACTATCCTGAGCTGACAACCTTTGCTCATTGTTAGAAATCTCTAACTCTCTTGTTTTAATTTAACCCCATACTTCTTTCAGTGTGCTTTGATTTAGCCTTTTGATTTATTCTTGTACTATTTGTATATCATATTTAATTATTGATTGTGATAAAATATTATAACCAATATTGAAAAATGAAAATCTTCCATCTTGTAATTATGAAGTTAAGATCCATTCGTGTGAATAGAAAATACGAAGGTAGTTCTTACAAATGTTGCCATTAGTAGTTTACAACCTTACAATTTGAATCGAACGGAGGTAGATGTTGGCTTTTGAAGCATTCTATGGATGTGATTGGTATCAGTTATTTACATTTGTCTGATGCATTGCGCAGCTTATGGCTACCAAGGAAAAAGTTGAAATTGCAGACACATCTTATCTTCAAGGACAATACTCCATTCCAAATTGCATTGAAGTCTTGAAACTCTTATGGAATTCAGTCCTTTATGGAGACGTGTTTTGCTATGCTTTAGAATTGCTTAAAGATGAGAAAAATAGAGTTATACTTATGTCCTTAGAGGATTCACCAGATGCATTGGCTCGATGGGTTCAGTTCAAGTATAACTCTCGATATGAGAACTAACTATGGGCAAAGGAGATAATGAGCCATGGATTCAACCTTTATAATAATAAACGATTGACATTTACTAGAGAAAAAACTTGTGTGCTGTAACTTGTTTAAATTATATTGAAGTCCCTCAGCTTGGATATATATTTTGTTGACAGTATCTTACCCCGACTCAGTCTTTCATATGAGTGAAAATTTGTTGGATCTTTTTAAGGGTCATCTCATGTGTTAAGGAAACTTCGCTTCTCTCATCATCATATTATTTGAGGCTGCTAATACATGCCACGCAGGCTGTGCGATAGCCGAAGCACTTATGAGTCCACTAATTTATTCTAGTATGCCCATTAATTAAATCTCAGTTATAAAAATAAAAAAAATTTAATAATTAATATTGATCTTGTATATCATTTGATGTTAGTCAAAAATAAATTATAAATTTGTCTCTCTTTAACTAACCACAGTGGAAAAGCTCTAACTAAAAAAATGTCATATTTCTATACCCATCTTTTGATTGGTTTACATGATAATTGGAATTTCTCTTAAGACCATGGACTAATGTTTTCGTTTCGATAAAGAAGTTAAATTAGATTTCTTAGAATATAAGTTGAGTGGTTGAAATGTAGAAATTCTTAAAGAGTTGTGTGTGATCAAAAGTATCAGATGAATTAAAAAAAATTATTGAACTGTCATGAGACTGACAATGTTTTTTTGGGAGTAAGTGTTGGACTGAAAGAACAACACAAACATCAAATGTGGATAACTGAGACGAGGATGTTGAGATAGATACGTGACTACACAAGAAAAGACCAAATAAGAAACAATGATATTCAAAGTCAAGTTGGAGTGATAACTGAAAGAACATATGAGATCCTTAGGAGCCATCAAATATTTTGATTATGATAAAAATATTACACTATTTAATGTACTAATGTTTGAAGACTGACTAAGGCTTATTTGCAGATAAATACAAGTCACAAGTCAAAATACAAGACTCTTGAAGTAGCCATTTGAAGGTTCAGAGCTCAAACACCTTTTCTCTCAAGTCTTGCATAACTTACACACCCAAAGTCAACTCAGACACCTTACTTAGAGATAGTAAATTCAAGCTATAAGTTAAAACTCGTGCTTCAATAACAACTTATAATTGTTCTGACTCAAGGTAGATTATTAACCTAATCAGAATAGCTTCAAAAGGACTGCGACAAAGGAGCGTCCCTATACACCAATTTAGAAAGTCAGACAATAAAGATGTTCACATGTTGACAAAATTGAAATATTCTCCTCAAAATATTCCAACAGATTTGAACAGATATCAAGCCATTATTTGACAAAAGACTCTTTCTCTCAATGTTTCTTTTAAAGAAAGCCAATAAAAGAAAAATCACTCAAGAATGTAAAGTGCCTCATCATTCTACTTCTCTTATCTCTACGCATTCTACAAGTTGTGTGAATTATCTAATTCATTTCTTGTAAAATTATTTTAAAAGCTTTACTTTTTTTCATATCTTAAACAATTAGTCTATTTTTGTAAACTCAGACATCCCTAAGGTCATGGTTAAAGACTTAGGATTTCTTTACTTCTCTGTGAAGTTTGTAAGACATTGCAGAGGTTAGATCAAGAAAAAAAATACTTGTGATCCTTGTAAGATAGTGTGGTTGCACTTTGCTTAGTGATCAACTAATATAAACTCTTGTTGACTCGAATAGGAACTAAACATAACCTTGGTTTTGACGTGAACTAGTATAATATCTTTGCTTGTGTGTTGTCCTTCTTTACTATTTTATTAATGTTGTTGTCTTTTCTTATCCTTGTTCTAAAAGTTTGTGACAACTTAGACAGGTGTCTAATCTGCTTGATAAACTATTTTATTTTTCAACTAAATCTTTGAAAAAATCCAAACAAGTGTCTAAAGAGATGTCTTTACAAAAACAAATTATGAAAGTTTTAATCACACTATTTAATCTCCCTTCTAGTGTAAACGTGTGTTACCTCTAACAACCATTGTAGATAAAATGATAGAAAATTGTTAGAGGTGGTTTGGGCATGTGCAAAGAAGGCCCTTATAAGCGCTTATTAGGAGGATGCAAGATTTTTTTATGCCCATCAAATATCCAAAAAATATAATGGTCCCACACCTTCAGTTAAATCATTCCATTCCAGTAAATTTTTATCACCGGTAATTCACAATTAACACTTAATTAATTTTCTTACATGTTTTGGACACCAAATAATTAATCATCATCATTCTAATTTATTTTCTAAAATTTGAGATGTTATATTGTTCATAATCGATGACATAAATTAGTATTGGTCAGGTAAACGCTAAGTAGCATCTACCATACAGATGATATATTTGCATCAGAATGCTTACCTCGAGTTAATGCTATGTAGACATTAGAGTTGATTTTAGGCATTTATGACAACTTTTGACCAACTCTAAATCACACGTTTCTTGTTGTGTGTGTATATATATTAGAATGAGAAATATTGATTTGAAGAAATAATAATATAAATATTAAAATATTTTGTCAGCATGTAATTTTCCTGTCCGTCTCTTACTTTATGTACCCATATTTTTTTAATTTATTGGATAATAGCAAAAGGAGTAGCATGTATTATGGTTTATTATTGTTTGAATGAAAAATAGGTAGAGAGATCAAATTTGTTTAGGAATCAAAATTATTGCAATATTAAAAGTTGTGTGACCAAATGTCACAAAATTAAATAGTTTGGAGTTTAATATCATGCAGTTAAAAATTGAAACTAAAATTAAACTCTTGACAAAGATGAGATTAAAAATATAATTAAACCTACTATTTAACATTATCTTTGTCTTGAACCTAGCAATTTATTTTTTATTGTTCTCTCAAATTGGTCCCACGGGTACACATCACCCATTTATAGTTTTTCAAATTCAAACAATCTCTTCTATGCAAACTCAATTTTTTACTATCTACGGTACTTAAATGGGTCTATGAATAATCTTCCATTAAATATTTTATTTTAATTTAATTATTGTATTTTTTGGTTGAAAATAAATAAATAATAAATTAAGCAAAAACAATACATAACATGAATAAAATGATGCGAGTTAAAGAAATCATTCAAAAATTTTAATGTTATAAGAATTGGGTAAGTTAAAAATATACTTATTTAGTAAAAATAACATTATAAATTATGTAGATAAGAAAATAGAATGAGAGTGCAATTTTTTTATGAAATGAGAGTACGATTTATTACTATCATAATTCGATCAAAATTAAATAAATTTAATAATTTTACAACAATTTTTTTAGGAAAAAGTGCAAGAACGGATACAAATGTTACCATAAGAGCCGGTAAATACTTAAAACCCAATGAAAGAACGGTTGAAACAACCGAATCAAATTATTAGTCTCAATTAATCATAAAATGATATATATCAATAAATATAATATTATTCATTTTATTTCTCATGAATATCTATTAATTCTTATATCTATCAAACACTCATGAGATGATGTGATAATCCTATAATATACAGTAACATTTTCTCAAACCAACTACAGGCTAATTTAGTTACTTTCTAATTTTTAAGATAATTTTCATACCATTTTTAATAATATATTTTATTTTTTTTATTTTTAATAATATATTTTATCTTTATATTTAAAATAAAAAACACTTTAAAACACTATAAATGATATGAGTGTTCACATATTTGATTAATTGGTTTTGGAGTAATAATTAATCTGATCTGATGATAAAATTATACTGTAATTTAGACTGGATCGGTTAGAATACATTTTTAAGTCCAGTTTGATCTGATTAAATATGATTTGGATTGAATTGGATAGTTTGATTTTTATATTTTATTTAATTAGAAGATAATAAATAAATTTATTTCATTATTAAACATTAATGTTAATACACAGTGTAAACTTAGGCAGTAAAAAAAGATGTGAGACATAAAATTAAGTTTAAATTAATGTTAAAAATTAGGGCTGAGCAGCGGGTCGGATTTACCCGTTTAATCCGATTATCCAATCCAATCCAATTAAATTGGATTGGATTTTTTTGGTCATCGGATCAAATCCAATCCAATCCAACCAAGATCCAATTATAATCGGATCGGATATCGGATTTGACGTTTAAAAATCCGAGTACTCGATGAGTACCCAACCTATTTTTATATTATTTATTATATATATATTAATATTAATATTTTTTCTCACATACTCATGTTTTTCCCTTTAGATCAAATAAGGGAATACTCAATCCAAGGTTAAAAATTAGAAATACTCAATCCATACCCACGTTAATAAAAAAAATATGGCATAGCTACTGTTCTCATTTTATTTTAAATTTAAATGCATTGTTAAAATGGATTTGATTTATATTTTTATTGATTATGTGTGTTATTAAACACTAGTAAGTATTATGTTGTGATGTTTGACATGCACTTTAAGATGTTAGAAGTTTTTTTATATTGTGGTTTCATAAAAAATATAATAAATTTTTTTTAGTCGGATATCCAATTATCCAATCCAATCCAAACCAATTTAGATCGGATCGGATTGGATTGGATTTCAAAAAAAAAATTACACAAATCCAATCCAACCCAATCCAATGAAATTTGATCGGATCGGATTGTTTTTTGCGCAAAATCCAATCCAATCCAGTACTTGCTCACCCCTATTAAAAATAATAAACTTGTAATCTCTCTTAAAAAATAATAAAATAAGTTATAACTTTAAAAGAAAATTAAAAAATAATTAATTAATATACAATCTTATAAACATATGACGCTGAAAATTTTATTTTATAACTAAAATTATATTTATAAATAAAAGTCAAATGAAATAAGTTATAAAATCTAGATATAAAATTTGATCTAATCTATATAAAATTTTAATTTTTAATTTATTTTATTATCAATTTTATCGTTTTCATTGGATTAAATTGAGTTGTTTTACCGTAAACGAGACTATGAGTAAATTTTGTACATATATAATAAGTAAGAATACTAGAAGAAGGCCTTTTGACCAACCTTTTACCTTCCATCGCGCGTTTGTTGATTACCGAGGCAAGCCAACGCGCCGCTTTTATACACTCCGTTGCAATCTTCATTCCCTGCAAGCGCGGTGCCTTAACTGAATACAAACAGGCACTTCACTTTTTTATATTTTTCTCTGTTTTCTCTTCTCCTTTTCTCTTTTCGCCACTCGCCCTAAGGTTTGTTTTCTGTATCCTATTGTTATTTTTTTTTAACAATGTATATGCCATAATTCTTACCAGATTTTAGTATATTAACTATCAAAATGTTTAACGTTATTTCATGTAAGAAATATTGTTGTGAACTTTTAGGTCTTGTTATGGTTTGGTTGCCATGATCATGTTTCGTTGATGGCACTAGTCTGAACCAAACTGAGAAACAAAAAGAGACAAATCCCAGCGCTACAACACATTAGAGCGATCACAACATTTCAAAATTTATCTCTTTTTTTTTTTGTCGTACACATGATCTCATGCATATATGTATTTTGTCTAAAGGTTTCAATTTGTACTTTTTTTTAAACTCTGGTATTTTTTTATTGAAAAATCCCCCACATGAAAGAATGAAAGGACTGTTGATGATGAAGCTGGAAAGATTAGACTGAAGGAATAACTATTCTGTTGTTACATTTTACAAGGCATTGGCTTTCACCTAATGGTCAATACACTTTCTACGCCAAATCTACCTTTGTTTTTTTCTTCCTTGCTTTTTTAAAAGCTTTGCCACTCATTGTTATTATTAGGAAGCACTAGAAGGATACAATACGCTGCTCTTTTGGAGGTGCTAACCATTTTCTATGGATGTAATTGGTATCTATTATTTATTCTTTTCTGATGCATTGCAGATTATGGCTACAAAAGTAAAAGATGAAATTGCAATCTCATCATGTGTTCATGGACCATACTCCATTCCAAAATGCCTTGAAGTCTTGACTGGCACGCCTTGGCTAGCTGGAGAACAGTTTGGCCATGCTGTTGAATTACTTCATGATGAGCAAAATAGAATGGTTGTGATGTCCTTGAAACATAATAAGCTTAGATTGCTTGATTGGATTAGGTACAAGTATGCTAGAGCAGCACAGAAGAAACCATGTCGGTCTGATTGTTTTTCCCATGTTAAACATTAACAACTTTGAATGGCCATTTCATTTTCACATGCATTTGAATTATGATTGCTAATATTCGCATTTTCAAATTAATGAGCATTCAAATAAGTTCAACAAGGAAATTTTGTATTTATTAATAAAAATATGCTATGGTCTGTCCAGTAATTCATGAAGTATTTGACGAAAGAAGTTGATGGATTTCTTCTTTATTCTTGGGAAATAGGGAAATTGATTGTAGAAACTTAAAACACTTGAGAGTTATAATGTTTAATGGAATATCATGGAATTATGATAGGAATTAAGTTTGAAGTTATACATATTTTATGTTTATTGAGAAAAAAAAAACTGTAAGGTCTCTAAATTTTAATTTTCTAGAAGCTCCATCCGATATTAAAAGATTACAAATATTTACCCTTTGTGTTTAGAAAATTATTATTCCAGTGTTGTATTATTTTTACTAAGTTTTAAGTTAAAATTCTTAATTGATTTTTTAGTTAATTAGGTCTTCATTTTTTAGTCATTTTGCTAGTAGCATCTCACATTTGATAATGTTGTATAATCAACAAATGAAGACATGGTCATACGTGTTGTTCATTTGTCATGTCATTACTCTCTTAACAAAGTTTATAAGTGAAAATTGGATGAAGTTGACCTTACTAAAGCATTTTAAAAATATATGACTTAATTGATTAAAAAGTTAGATGATTTGAATAATAATTTAGCCATATTAACCACAAGTATCCTCCTAATTTGCATTTTCAACTGAGCCATTTATTCACCTTATTTTTGAATTGTGCTTGGCACTATAGATGAAAAACATATTCCTATCATTTTGCATAGATATTGACCTTATATTTTGAATTGTGTTTGGTTCTATGGATAAAAAAAACATTTCTACCATTTTGCCACTAATTTAAAATAGAATTATAATAATAATAATTGCCTTTGTTCTAAATATAATTAAATTTTAATAGAATTGTTTGATCATGTAATATAAGTAAAATTATATTTTTCCAAGGTTATTAAATATTTATCTATAAAATATATCCTCCTTATATGGGTAATCAATGATATTACAGGTAGTTTAGGATATTACACTAAATATTTGATAACATTAATGTAAATAACTACTTCTAACTATTATTTTTAATATGTGTGAAAGTAGTTATTTTTACTTATATTTTGAATTGGAGGTAGTATTATTAATCTTGTTATTATTATTATTATTATTATTATTATTATTATTATTAATTATTAACACATGAGAAATATATAAATAAAATTAAATACACTAAATAGTAATAAATAACCAAAAGTACATATATATATATGGTGTCTAAATAAAAAATACAACTAAATAAAAAAACTAATAACACTAATATTCATGGCGAGAACGACGGTGGGTCTTGGAGGGCACTATTGGGTATGGATGGAAAGGGCCCCTGGAAGGTCAATTGAACCTCATTATGACGACATCAACGACAACAATATGGACGAGGCTAGCAAATACGGTCCTCCTTGGACATAGATCGTTTGACTAGTGCAACATCATAATGATGGCTACCCCTATACAAGCCTCTTTATTATGGTCAAGTTTGCATCTGGTCAAATTGTGCCAACAATCAATTGTATTGTGTTGGCTGACCTTTGACCTTCTCCAACTTAGCCTAAAGGCGTGCCATATTCGAGTAAGCATGTGTTGATGAAGTATTAGTGGAGGGGGAAGGTTGCGTCATTGAAAATGACCCTCGACGAACATCAGAGGCTAAGGAGGCAATGCCATAAAGGCGACTGTGGTGCCTCTTACTAACAATGTCCATCCATAACTGAATCCTCGTAGCCACCTCAAAAGGTTTTCCTACAAACTCAAGCTTAGTCAGATGCCTATTGTACTTCCTTTGCTCATTAATACATTCAAAACTATAAATGATGTAGAGTTAATTAAATTTGAAATGGAACTATAGTTGACTATAACTTATAATCGTTTGATGTGAGCGCTCATCAATGAAGTCCTACTTGCCTAATAATTTTTAATGAGTCACCAGAAATAACTTAGTTGGGCCAATAGGACACCTATGTATCTCCTCCTATGAAAAAAATAGTTGAGCAACTTAATGATTATCAAATCCATACCATATAAAATAGATAAATAACTTACCATCAATTCGGTAATTTCAGCAAGTGGTCGGCTACACATGGTGTACAACATACCATCCCTATCGCTAGTTGTGCTTGTTGTGCTCTCATACCACCTAATATTTTGGACTTATCCCACTCAACGATTAAGCCATCCCATGTCGCCTCCTTAATCCATAAGGGATGGATAGGAGTCCAATGATCAAGGCCTCCTCCACAGGCCTTCCCCACGATGTAGCTGAGGTGTGTCTGCCCCACCCTCACAAACGGGCCTTTATAGCATCCTTGTGCTCAGTTGCAAAAGTCATAAACTTTTGCAATTGACAAATAATACACACACATATATATATATATTATACATCATTAATGTATATATATATATATATATATATATATATAAACATTAACAAATTCCTTTTAAAAGTAACTTGTTATCCACTTCCTTCACTATTCAATTGCATCCTTAGAAACAAAAGTTTAGTCCTTACATGGTCCATGGAAGTGCAACTAAATGGCCTGTCTCAACTTGGTAGGAGCTTCATTCTTCAATTTAAAGGTACCACTTCAAATCAAATAATTGCCAGTATATATCAAAAGTAAAAAAAATACTAAATACTAGATTTAAAATACACAAATTTAAATATAAAGCAGTTACCTTTCTATAAGGGTAAGAATTATCTTCTCGAAGGTGTCCTTCATTACAATAAGTATTCTCTTAACATGAATCCTCAAAATATCTAGAGGGTTTGAAGGACTAACATTCACATCTCCAACAATCTCATCCTGCTCCTGAATCCTACCACTGCTCTTATAAACAGATCTGAGTTGTTGTCGGAGCTCTCAACTAGCTCATAATTGACATCGACGTCGTCGTGGGGATGGGTCATGCATCCAGGAGTCTGTATTCATTTAGATGATAGGCTCATACCTGTCTCAAATGGTAAAAGGTTTATTTGTGTACATATACATTGCACCTAGTTAAAGCATCTTTTCTTCGTGTCACCAAGTATCAACAACTTTCTTAAATTCTTTCGATGATCATCTCCTCCACCAGCTATCTAAAAATAATTAAGCATTTAAAAAAATGATTATAAACTAATTTTGAGACTACCTCTGCCTCATTTTGCTTGTGATATGGTTCCATAATATTAGGAAGTTGTTGCTCAACCTTGGCCTTAAAAGGATGAGTTATCTATGACTTATGATATAATGGTTCTCCTAAATTTTACCCCCCATGTCGGTCTAAACCTAGGAGTCTAGTTTGAAACCAAAGTTATACAAGTGAAATGTTACCTCACTTTGCTCAAAATCTTACAACATATATCTCACACAATGACACCTTATATCACTCTCTAAATAGTAATAGGGTTCCTCTAAAGCCTTATTAATAAACTCTCTAACTCATTTAATAAACTTGCTTTTTAAACCTCTCCTATGGGGACACACTCTATAATTCATTCATAAACGTTCCATATCAAAATATGCATTACCAAAACACCACTAAGTTACAACACATGTATTATTCAAAATTACACACCCATAAACTCTAATTAGAAATTTCTAATTTATTTATTGTATAATTAAAAAATTAAAATTAAAATTTTTATGTTAACAAACCTAAATTAATTATGTAATTATGATTAACAAACCTAGATCATATTTAATTTGTAAGTTTCTAATTGTTTACTTTGTAATTTATAACTAGAAATTTAATCTTTTATGATTCTTAGTAAACAAGTATGAATTTCTATCTTACCATATGTGTATAATATACTATAATACATAAACTTAAACTAAGTGATCTATCATAAGGTTCAAATATCAAATATCAATATTTTATAAAGGAGCTCAATAGGTTACTAACATTTAAGTTGCTTCAAATTCCATTTTGATTAAAACGTTACTTTTCACACCACAAATACAACAAGACCAATGAGGAACGTAATAGATTCCTATACGCAAAGAACCACTCAAAAGAAAATGTGGGATCTTGAGAGAAAGTTTTAAAATATGAAAGAAATGATAGGAGGGAAGTTGTTGTGTGCATAAAACCTTTAAAATGGATCCTACACGCTCATTTTAGACCAAGATTTTAAAATCCTGGTCATCAATGTGTCTAGATAAACAAATCTTATAGGCTTAAAAATTGACGTGGGGCTAATTCAGTTTTGAAAAATAGGGTGGGAGTCCCTATCCCACGCCTAATTCACACTTTTCGTTCCTTTTAGGGTCTTTGGACCAGGGTGGGCTTGTCTCATGCTAAATAAATTGAATCTCACATCATGCATGGCGTGGGAAAGTGTCTCATATTATGCCTTCCTAGTAAATTACAATTTCTTGTAGTGAAAATTAATGTGAATTAAATTATTAGATATTTATTAAAAAAATTGAAGTAATATTTTTTATTATGGCTTTATAAAATTGAACACCATTTTCACATAATGTGATATTATTGATGCATATTGGAACCATTTTTGTTAGTTTTATGTATATAATAGATGTAGATGAATAATAATATATTATTAAAATGATTTTACATTTATTGATTTTAATAAAAAAATTTGATACTTTAGTATGAATAGTTTTCTTAAAAATTTTAGTTAAAGGTTTTGTTTTCTTTTGGTTGATGGTAGTAGGTAGCAAGCTTTATCAACAACATTTTCATACTCGACTTAGGGCATTGTTTTGTGATGAAGTATAGATTTATTCATGATGTAGGTGTAGATTAATAATGTGGTACTTGATGACTTGTTGGCTAAGATGTCATCGAAAAGCATGGATGAATATTTATGACCGCGCTTGGAGAAATACATATATATGGACACAATTGAAGGTTGTTTACCGTTGTGGTTTAAATAATTATGACTATGCGGTTTACAATAGTTTGATTTGATTCTTAACACCTTTATAATAGAACGAACTTTTAGCGCGTTAAATTGAAAAGGAAAATAAAAGAGTAAATAGAGAGTCAGTTACAAGGACCAAATAATTATTTTGAGCTAATTTTATGAATGAACAGTCCAAATTTAATTTTTAACTAAAATAATAAATATATATCTTTAATATACACCGAAGAAAACCAAAAATATAGTGGACTAAATTAAAATTAGAATAGGTATGAAAAAAAAATTAGAAGGTAAAAATTTTATTTTACTTTATTTTATATATTACATTTTTTTATAAACTTTTATATAAATTTATGTATTAAATTCTTGTTTCACTCTACTAAAAAAACAAGTTACAAATCGTAGGCTTGCTTTCTTGATTCATTGTATAATTATAGTTTGAGATATGTTGAAATTTTAGAGTTCAGTTACGATCATGTACAAACTTTGTACGGATGCTACCTTCAAACTTAGGGTTGGAAATATGATATGCTTAATTGTGAGATCTAATCCTACTTATTTAGAAGTGTAATTTGGTTTAGAAATTCGTTTAAAAGTTTATTTATAATAATACCTATCCAATAAATTTATAAATATATATCTAGTATATTAATAAGCATAACCATATATACAATAATTTTAAACATTTAAATTAAATAACAAATATATAATATCAAAATATCATATAATTTTTTACATAAAAATAATTATAATAATATTTATTATTATATTATTTACATTATTCTAAATTGACATGGTAAGTTTAAAAGACTTTTTTGAATAAGGTAAAGACTAATCTATTTAATCAAATATGTTTTTTGTTTTAAAAAAAACCAAGTCTATTTCCTTTGAGAACATTATCTAGCCTGGGCTGATGTAGGTTCGATGCTTCTCAATGAGTGGATCCATCCTGGCTTCCTTTGTTCATTTTGATCTAGCATTATTCTGATTTTTTATTTTTTTTACTTTGGGATGAAAAGAAACGGGAAAGTATAATCTTCATTTATGTTAAAATTATTGTATAGTTAATTTAACTTTTTAAATCTTTATCATCCTATAATAAAAATACATCTTTCTTCTATCACTTACATCTTATTTTGATCAATGAGTGAAAAATAATACTCCCTTCAATCTTATATATAAAACATAGTTAACCGAATGACTAAGAGGAATAGAAATAATGTTTCTTTATAATTTTACCTTTATAAACTTAATTAAATATCATTAATAATTAATAATTATAAGTATATTTAATGACATATTGCATATTTAGACTAATTAATAATAGTTAATAAAAATTTTATGAGAAACGTGTATCTTATAAACAAATGTTTTCCTAATAGTATAAATAAGAGTTGGAATTATAAACAAATATGTCTTGGAAAGTGAGGAAATTATTTAGTTCTAATGAAATAAGAGTTAAAAATAAAGATATTTTAATTCATATCTAATAAAATTTTACAGTTAACAATTTTTTTTAATTTATACTAAATAATCTTAAACAACTGAGGGGGTAAAGGTCCAAGTGCATGTTTGACGCATTTAATTGTAGGTAAAACTAAAGAAACTATGAGTCTATTTAAAGAATGAGTTTCCTTTTAGTTATTAAATTAATTATTATACTAATGGCATTATATAAATGTATTTAATATAGACCTTCCAAGAAAAAATATTATTAATTGTTTGATAGTATTAATTAAGTCATTGAAACTCGTATACAAAAATATATCATAAGTCTTTTATAATCACACATTCCAATAATATTATAAAATAAGTCATAGTATTTTGAATTATTTGTCATGAACACATGCACATACACTCTCCTCACCCACCACTAGCGGTAGGCCTACACATTCAAGTGCGAAGGAAGCCTAATTCTATGTAATTTATGAATGTCCAAGAGCCCTTTTAGTAGAAAAGAAAAAATTGCTTATGCATGGAATCCTGTGAATCCGGTCTTGGCTCTTGTGTAATTCACTCTCCAACTCACTTCACTATTCACTTGAATTAGTTTCTTTACCTTAATTTTAAGGAGATACGAAGGAACAAACCATCAATTCATGTATATGTAACAACTGGTGGAATCCATATTCACTAATTGATTGTAGTTGGGGATAAAGAAAATAAAATCTGGAAATTAAATAACAAAAAATATTAACAGAAAAACTAATGCTATATGTGGGTGGTTGAGAACTTGTCGTAGCTACTGATTTTCCAGTTATGAGGTTATTACCTATACAGTCTAAGGAAGTGACTAAACCTTGATTTAACTAGCCTTGCCTGTTGGAAAAAGAAAGTGATCTAACAGAGAGTAGAATTCCTACCAATAGAAATTCCACTCTTGTTAGGTGGAAGCTTCTTCATGTAATACTTCGACTTTCGAGACAGATTAATCATTTTCCTTTTCTTTTCAGGAATACAATCAATTGAACATTTCGAAAATCCACGCCTAACAAACCTGTCAAAAAGTCAAGAATCCGTGTCTTTAGAAAAGCATTCATGAAGTTAACAAATCATATGCAGTATCCAAGAATATATGGAGTATGCTTTAGTAACAATCCACTGAAAGTAAAAAATGGCATTGATTCTGGATAATTTTTTTGAAATGTGCTTGACATGCCGCATGCATTTAGGAAGGGGTTCATACCAATCTGCTGTACGAGTTGTTAGCAAGAAAAGCATACGAAATCCAAGAGATGAAGCCTTCTTCTCTATATAGTCTGTTATATTTGATCATAAAATTAAATAGATACAATCAAAACATGTGACAAGAACCATTATAGATCAATGAGAAGCTGTTCAAATATTTACTTTCACCATGCATTACATGGACCACAAACAAGATCATGAAAATTGTTTCTGATGAATCAGAAACAATTGACCCTTAAAATTATATCATGGTTTCATATACAATACTTGGGGACATTTTATTATACAAAGAGAACTGCACAAATAACTAATCAACCATGGAAATAGTGGAATACTTCCAAGAATAATTACATAGCAATAAAACCAAAGGAGAGTTTCATTGATCTCTCTTGAGGTTTGCATTAGATACCCCCAAGCCCTCTTGTTTTGAAACAGTGTTGGTCTCTCTTAGACAGCCTTGGTATATGTTAATTGAATCTTTTACTTCATCATATGACACTTCTTTAGTTCTCTTATATACAGATTCAAGCTTCTAGGCAATTAAAAAGAATTTGCTTCTCTATGTTTAATCTATCTCATACAGTTGTGTACTCCTTTATATATGATTTCATTGCATAGACTGAGAGAGACTAGTGTCCTTTAAAAATATGGAAGTGGAGCATATTGAAAATAAGAGGCTTTCAATCTATTTAAGGTAAACCTTAGGAGAAGTCTATGTAATTATCCCTGAAAAGAAAAATCTGTGGTTTCATGCCTTGAGATTAACTACCCTCGTACAACATTATTAAGCAGATGATGTATTGACATTTTCACTGAGTCTCTGACAAATGAGCTTCCCAAACTTACCTTAATGCTAAACAATGTAACCGAAATTGCAGTGATAAATTCAATTGGTGGAGATTTAAGGTTCAACCAGGGTTTCATATATGTGAATATATTATATAAATACAGACATAGCAGTGGATAATATAACACAGGGAAGTGTATAAATATGGTTAGAAAATTGAATTATATTTACATAAATTAAGCATGCACTATATAATTAGTTTAAAAAGTATTAATAACCTTAAGAAAATTTATAGTATAAAGTGTTACTTTCATTCCATGGAAAGAATGAAACCAGGTTTGATTCGCTCTATGTTTTAACTAAAACTCTATATAACATTACATGTCCATCAAAAAGCCAAATTCTGCCTAGCGGTTGGAGAGGCGCTTAAAGACAGATGGTGTGAAGTTTAAATCCTCAGTCCTCTCTAATAATTTCAGCACAATTATATTAACCTTGGACAAGCTGAACCTGTTAAACCATGCGAGTTTGTTCAGTTCAGTACCAAATCACCAGTAAGCTTGATTTGAGAAAGATGGTTTCTGGACCCTTAACCACAGGTTAGAAGGTCAAATCCGCATCTCATCTCATTTTGGTTTCAGCACAATAATATTATGCTTGACTGCTGAACCTGTTAACCCATGTCCAGTCACAGTTTTGACAACTCAGTTCAGAATGACACTGTATATGCTTGACTAGACTGGGTCGCATGTAAATCGGTCCAATTGATCAGTTGCAGTTTAAAATCATGGTGCTGAAATATGAATGCAATAGTAGTTTTAGTAATAGAAGTACAACATCAGTCCCTCCTAGTGTAATGGTAAAACAGTATTTTCTTTGAGCATCAGCAATAAAACTTCTGAAAGAGTCCTTTAATTGCCCGATATTTCATACCATGATGGGAACTTTCATAGAACCACTATATTAGAAACGGATCAAACCTAACTCATTCCCAAAAGCTAATTCAAGCAAAAAGGACTGTCTAGGGTCTTATAAAGAGTATTCTAACCATATTCTTATCCAATTTGGGACATGTTAACACTATTAATGGAAATTTGAAATGGCAGGTAAAGACTTGACTGGCACTAAAAGGAAACAAATTCATACTAGAAGCAAAAGAGAACGTAAGCCACAATTCAATTCAAACCCCTTTACTAATGCCACCCTATGAAAAACTATTTGCAACATATATGGTTTCAACTTATTTAATACTCAAAAAACAGGTCAGAACATTAAATTACATTATATTCCAAATCAACAATTAACTATCAATTAAGAACAATAATTGTCAATCCATAGAAGCAACAAATAGCATTAGCATACCAAGTAATTTGTCTCCCTGTCCTTGGCCTCTACAATCAGGAGATACTGCAATTGCAGCAACCTCTCCACACTTCTCCTCAAAGAATGGAAAAAGTGCAGCACAAGCAATTATTTGACCTTCTCTTTCCACAACAATGAAGGAGCCTAATGATCGAAGCAGCTATAAACAGAGAATGGTCAAATGTGAGACAGTGAGACTACTTAAAAAAATGACCACTAGTAACTATAAGATGGCCTATATAATACTATCTCCATCCCTTAATATAAGAAACTCTCAACTAATTTTAGTTTTTAAGAAAAAATGGTTAATATAATTAAATTTATTTAAATTGTCTACAAATTATACTACTTTTTCAAAAGTACCCTTACACATTTATTGAAACTCATAAATCTTACTCTCTTTCTACTCAATTAATGCTTATCTGATTAATGACTAATAAAGGTATTTTGTAAAGAAATTAATTAATGTTGACTTTTTGATGGAATTCTTATATTAAGGACCAAGTCTCTAAAGAGATTCTTATATTAAGGGACGGAAGTAGTAGCTATGAAGAAATCAAGTTAAGCAAACCTCTTCATCGGTCCGCTTAACTAATATGCCAAACTCCTCCAAAGGCTGTATAAGTTGTTTTATTCCAAAAATATCTGTTACTTGAGCCATCCTGGTGCCTTCATAAAGGTCGCTGCAATTGATTAAAGCAAGCAAATGAAGATAAAGGCTTTGAGAAATAAAACTAGACTAAAAGAAGGCGAGAATAAAATAAAAATCAAGTGTATGGGATATTGTTGTGGCATGTCAGAATTTAACAGTTTGTTCTCTTCGCACTCAGATAACCAGTTATTTCAATTAACTCTTCTATCTTTTTGCAATCGGCAGTTTCATTAGAAAGCATAAAAAAGGGGAATGCTCACAAATGGTACTTGCATGTAAACCATAAATTAACAGCCTTCAATCTCAACAAACTGCTGAGTAACCATCAGCCTATCATGGACAACTACAAAGTACAAACAAGTTTGAATCTCGATGACACCAGAAGAAAATCCAGAGGGATATCAACTAAAGTATCGTTTATTAACAATAATAAATAAAATCAAGAAATATAACAGTTGGATAAAAGGATAGGTGCAACTTACTAAACATATTACTCTTACTAATTAGTTACCGATCCATGGACAAATTATTTCATAATAATGTAAAATAGAATCTAGAGATAAAGTAAAAACTTAGCCTACCTAGCCACCATTGTTCCCATCCCATCTCTCTTAAACAATTCCAACAATAGAACTCCACTAATGGTGCCATCCAACAAATGAACTCTTTGAACACCACCCTGACAGATAACAGAGGGTACCATTAACAGCATATAACTGGAATTTGAAGTGATGCCATCCTCTTCAAACCAGCAATCTCTCAATGAAATTTCAGTTGAAGTATGCAATGATTGGACAAATGATTAGCAGAAACAGGTAACTTCTCAAAATATTTTTACATTGAGGCCATTATATTATGTGTGTACAAATTAGTCACTTGATAAATCTTCAAGGACTGTTCGGGTTTTAAAAAGTAATGAGATAGACCTGTCAATCATGATATAACTTGTTAGACACTCATATATGTATGTTTAAAAGAAAGAGGGATTACATAGCTTATAACAAAATTGCATACATGGCAAAAATTTCAGGAAGTGTTTTGGGTAAGGGGTAAGATGAGAGTCTGCATGGGATATAAGGTAAACAGGGGAGGAGGAGGGAACCATTTTATTTGGTAGTTTTACGGGGGCTGAATGATAGCACAGAGAAGATTCCTTGTCTGATATTTTCTTTCATTACTGTATTTTTCCTAAGTTTCTATACTGTAACTAGTGATCTGCTCTTTGCATTTTGTTATAATTTCTATAATGAATTTCAGTTCCTACCAGAACCTAACAAGAGGTAAAAATTTCAGACCTTTAATAACTCAGGATGATAAGGCAGTATAGACCTAAACAGCCAAGGATAAATTCAACCATGGACTCACTCTGCAAACAAAGGCTGCCGCGGCCAGTTCCGACAGGTAACCATTCATTCGACTTAGCCTCTCCTGACCCCCGATAGCAAAACCTTGCTCTCCAGACCATAGGCCATTCCCATTGTCAAAACCAATACCGTTATGAAAGGATGCGTTATGATATTCTGAAAATGGTTTTCCATTCAGTGGAGAATGGACTTTCCCATTAAAATTGTTATACCCAAGAGAGTTTAAACTTTCTTCACCAACAGCTTTGACATAGTTAGCAGCTGTTTCACTTTGCTCAACCCGTTTACGAACTAGCATGTCTGCTTCTTGAAGAGGCAGGAAACGAATAAGGTGTCCACTTTCGTCAAGTATCGGACCATCAATAATGCAAATAAGCTTGTCTGCTTCTATAGCCAAGGCACAAGCTGTGGCGACTTCATAAGTACTGTAAAAAACAAAAGCTCATCAATAACCAGTATTTAAGCACATTTTTCTCATTCATTAGGTCACATATGAGTACTATATGCAAATTCAAGAGAAAAATAGATTGGACACATTGACACAGTTGTAAAACTGGTTCACATATGTAAAGGTTATTTAAAAACTGTATGACGAATTTCTCGGTATTTTGTCTTTCATGTTTCACAAGACGCCAAGTTCTAGAAATTAACTATTTTACATACTAAAGAACTAGATAAAACCTTATAAAGTCTCTCCCTCCCTCTCTCTCTCTCTTATTGTTTCATTAAGAATCCAACTTATTTTCTTTGCTTTTATCCTAACACATTCTCCATGAAGCTATTTCTTCCAACCTAACTGAAGATGTATAGCAGGCTTCTGTCACTGTGGGGTTTGGAGAGGACCAAATGTACACATCCTTATTGAGAGGCTGAACTGCAATTAGCAAATTAGAACCTGTGACATTCACAAGGTAGCAAGGCAGCAAATTAAGCTATGGCTGAACCCCTAACTGTAGATATGAATGGCATTAAATATTGAGGCTTTCTAACAGAAAATAATAGAGCATGAAATTGCAAATCAGAAATTAAAAAAATGTTATAACAGAAAATATTTTAGGAAGCAATCAAGAAACACCAAGCTGTAAAAAGTAATCATTGGAGGCTCTAAAGCATACTTGCAATTTAATACTTCTCCAGAGCTGGAGTAGCCCAAGTTGCTTAAAATAACTATACAACCACCATCAAGCCTCTCACGCATGCGAGTAACATCTACCTTTTTAACTTCCCCAGTGGACCCATAATCAATTCCTTTGACAACCCCTCTTCTCTGCCAAAAAAAAATTTAAAAACGCTTGCTCTAACACAGTGATAGAAACAAAAACAGAAGACAGACATCATCAGAATGTCATCTTCACTGCAACAACAAAATAATTAAATTGAAAGGAACCAAGTTCTTCAAATTGTATGAAAAAAAAAGAATCACAAAATTTGAACCTTGGCTGCAAGAAAGTTCCCACTAGCAACACTCACACCAACTTCATGCACACGATTATTGTCACCATGTCGGCGAACATTGCAAATGGAAGGTCCAGGAGAAAGCTTTGCTTCTATCATCATCCTTATTCTCCCAGCTGCTTCCATTGCAGCTGCTAGAGATTCATCATCCGTTATCCTGTATGGACCAACATGCTTAGGTTCAAACCCTACAAAATAACAAGGTAACCAATCAATGAATTGATCATTCATGCACTAGTTAAAAATTTCCTTTTTTCTCTTGTGTGAGATTGCCAAGTAACATCACAATGTCATAAAATCATTCATTTTTACAGCATAGTAAGAAAATTATGCCATGCCACTACTAGCACCACTCTTTAAAATTCAAACCATGATAATAATTTATCCCTTTGTGATTGCAAGTATGACTCACCTCTCTCACGCAAAAGATTGTCAATTTGCACATGGGTCCCGGGAACAAGAACAAACCGGATTCCCAGGTGATGAAGGAAAGCTAGATCCTGCACGCACATTACATGGCTAAATATGACATTAAAATTGAAGGTTGCAGTTAACAAAAAATAGTTCCCTTTTTTATTAAAAAAAACTATACTACACTTAAGAATTTTTATTCATAATTTTGTAAACGACCCAATTGAAATAAAAGAGAAAAATTGAAAGTTTTGGAGGTGCCTTGAGAATGGGATCCAAGAAAGGAGAAGCGACAATTTCACCGGAAACAATGACAACAAAGGTAGCGCCACGATGGGCCCACAAGTAAGGCCATGTTTCACGAAACCAACGCACAAATTGCTTGTCCTCAATGGAGCTATAACTCTCGTCTTCCGACGCGTCCCCGTTCAATTCTTCGCTGAACACGTTGCAGCGTTCGCGTATTGAGGTTAATGCGTTGTTGGGATTTGATTTTTGGGGCCACGATGTTAATTTGAGTTGTTTCGGGTGGAAATTGAATCGGTGGGAACCTGGCTTGGGAAGGTTTGGAAGGGATGTGCGAGAGCACGACCAGAAAGCTGCCGCCATAGGATTGATTATTGGAAAACAATTCAAGATGCTGCCAATATTACTGTTTTGCCGCTTATAATTAAAACATGTTTTAACTTATTTAACTGAGGTATGGTTTGAAAGGTTTAATTTAGTTTGAGATTATAAACTGATGTTTAATTTAATTTTCAAAGTAGCATTGAAAAGTAAAATTGAGAAGGATTTTCATTTTAAAATGAACACTTTCTTAAAGGGTAATATTAAATTAAAAAATTTCACAATAAAAAAATAACTCATCGCAATTTAAATAAGAAAAAATTAATAAGCTATTTTAATAAAAAAATTTATACTTTAAATTTGTTCATAAAATTTGTTTTAATAAATTAGTTACAGCAAATTAGATATATTCATCCAAAGTGCGAAGGAGATTTGTTAGCTCTTTGTTTCGATAGAAGGGTACCCTTATTGGTTAGGAGATGTGTTTTTAGAAGAAATTCCTAAAGGTATAAAGACAATCGATTAGTGAGGACTGCATGTGAGTCTTGTTGCCATTTATTGAATTGGGTTAGATTATTAAGTTTAAAATGTATGTTGACCTACCTAAAACAAGACATATTTAATCGAATTCATTTCACAATCTAATTTATTGGATAACTTTGCATTTTTTTTATTGATATTTATGGATATTATTTTTTTATTAGTTTTTATTAGTTTGGTTTATGGCTTATGCAATTTGGTAGTTGTAAATTTTTTTCTTGAGTTATATATTAATCTTGGTGAATTTCAAGAACCAATTAACCTTATATATATATATATATATATATATATATATAAAACCTAGTCTAAATAATTTTACATATGAGAAAAAAAATTAAAAAATAAAATGTTTTGATTTTGAAAAATCATTAAAATCTACCTATCTTGATATCCAAATATTCCCTATACAATATGTGGGGCATTTTAGTCCAAATAGGACCCTTTTTTAAAATATTTGGGGTTTTGGGGTAGAAAAAAATTTATTTAGTAATGATGTTGTTTTAGTCACATCAATTTTTGAATTCGTCTGATAGGGCCTGATTGGGAGGCGAATTCTCAACATGTCAGACAAGGGAAAATAATTAATAAAATCACTCACACTAGGAATCGAACTTGTCATTCATAAATCATGGTCTGATACCACAACCACTAAGACAACCGACTCTTTGATACAAATAAGGAGTACTATTAAATATACTATTTTCTATTCTTACACACATATATATAACATATTTGATCTGTCCTGAACCGGGGTCAAGAGATCCGGTGTCGGATCAGTCACAAATAGTAAGATGATTACGTCTCTGAAGACCGGTTATATGAGTATCCGGTTTACGTATCCGATGTCTCTGTATGATGAGAGCGGATTGGGCGTCCTGGAGGTCCTTCACACTGTCCTTACGCGTTGATGTGGGCGAAAGGTAGTGTCACCTGCAAAGATTCTCCGACGCTCAAGTCAGTGGTGATATTCCAAGTGAGGAATGTTTTCAGAGAGTAATTGTATGCTTTCTAGAGTCAAAAGATCCATCCCTTCATTGATGAAGAGAGTTCATATACCTGATTGGCTCGATATTCGAGGATTCGTTAGTGGGGAACCACTAACCTCCAATAACACTTTAAATTATTATTTTATTACGCACTTACCAGTATGATTGGGTCAAGTGGCCATTTTATATTGAGCGTAGGGAGTATAGGCTAGAATTAAGGGACAAATTGACCATTCCCGTGAGCAGATTTTGGCTCGTAGTGCAGGGAATTATTGATCGGTCCCTGTAGCAATGCCTTTTGTCTTCTGCATAGTGACGTGTGTGTTATCCGGTGTCATGGTGTTATCCTGGACAACCGGTATAGGAAGAGCGCCTGATACGGAATTAGAGTCCGGATGTATACCGATGACACCTGTTGCACGTTGGCGAATTGACAAAGACGTTGAAATATGTCTTGTAGATCGGATACCGGTATCAAGACCGGATCATATGTCCCCTAGCTTGTGTGAGGGACTGTGTAGTTGTTCACATGAGCTACTCAACCTGCGAAAGGTCTAGATGCCAGTACAGCTATGTAGGAAACGTTTTTATGCATGTGTGTTGTTCAGCATTATTATATCATGAGGAACCGTCCTAGGGTTGAACGTTCCGTTGTCATGATGTTGTTATAACGGTTTCAGACAAAGATTCGCAGCAGGAGAATGCCAAAAGTTTTTTGAAAACTGAGGACCCTTGAAATTCGAGTAACGTCTGTAAAGCATAGATTGCGTCGCATGATTAGACATTAAATGCCTTTAATCACGTGTGCGAGCAGTTATTGCGTCTGAGACGTAAATCTCAGTAACCGTCGTTTGGGGCTTAATGGGCCTACAATTTTTTAAAACTTCTGGGCCCAGCGGAGAGGCCCTTTGACGAATTGATATTGTTTTGGCGCCCATGAATTTAGAACGACTGTGTCGTTTGACTTGTAAATCGACGCGTTTAGTCGTGAACGACACAACCTCAAGAGTTGGTAACCGAACCCTTTCGTTTCCTATAAAAGGAACACTTAGTGGATTCTGGGTACCACTCACTTCTGATTTCTTAACAAAACTCTATAGAAATTTTGTAAGGACGCTTGCCGCTTGTTTTGCGAAGTTTTTCTCAGTCTTCATCTTCCTTATCATCTGAGGTAACCATTTTCTTCCCTCTGTTATTTCCGTCTTCTTTTGCTCTGCTGTTTTTGCTTGAAAAGAATATATCTTAAGAGGGGGAGATTAACTTCTCGCAACCCTAATTATCGTGTGGGAAGAATCCCTGTGATTCTTCCGAGGGCTGAGTCATGTCGCTCAGAAAGGGGATTTTACTCACGGTGGAGAGTGACTTTTCCCTTGTCAGAGTCGTCCTCTGATTGTAGTCGCTCTTTGAAAAGTGAGATGAGTAATGATTGTTACCCTTCTGACGATGTGACTTTTTATCGTAGAGCAGAGATTTTTGTTCACGCTACTCAAACGATGACTGGAGAAGGAACCTCTGGAGATCAAACTGTTCTGAAAATAGCAGAAGGTCTGTACAGCGTAGTTGCCTCTTGGCTAAACTGGGAAGAACTCCAGGCTAAGTGGCCCTTCTGCTGGATAGCTGATGAGTTTAAAAACTTAGCTTCCCATCACGCGAATGAGGACGGAGCTCGGATTCAGCCAAGGTTTACAGTTTGCGCCGAGGAGGAAATGAAAAAATGGTTCAGGGTATTTGCACCGCTCCCTACAGAACGGATATACCACGTTGTCCCAGATGAGCGTTCGGTATATATGCATGATTTTGTATTTCATCACCTCGAAGTTCGTTTCCCCTTATCCAAATTTCAAATGGGTGTATTAAGGTTCCTAAATTGTGCACCTTCTCAACTTCATCCGAACGGTTGAGGACTCGTCCGTGCTCTAGAAATATTGGGTGACTACTTCAACTTTACGCCCACCGTAGCGATATTGTTCTACTACACTCAGGTAGTTTGGAGAGCTAACAAGCAAGGCAATGTAGGTCTAATCACACTCCGGACTCTATGTTCCTTTGTGAACTTTGAATCCTACACCGATTCGGCTAAAGTTGACGGGAAGTCATTTAAGTCTTTCTTCACCCGGATATCAATTAAAAAGAATAAGCCCGTCTTCTGGAAGAACGAAGAGGGTCTTAATAAATTTCCTCTAAGCTGGACTCATGAGCACTTTCTTTTGAACTCTTCAACATACTACACTCATCAGTCTGAGCTGTCTACTGAAACGGCGACGGTGTTATTCGCCCTTGAAGCATATTCTACACGCTTTAAATCATTTTTGTGTAGACGTCTTTTAAGTAGTTCAAGTGCATTCTGGAATGAATATCTATGTAATTCCTGTTTTATTCCTTTTTTCCTCCTTTGTTGATTGTATTGAGCATTTCTTTGTTGCTAATACGTTTTATTCGTGCATGTAGGTGAAATAGAGCAAAAATCTCCAAACATGGATAAGCTGAAATCCTTGAAAGCAGGAGATAAGTCCGTAGCTGGTGAGAATGAAATTCAATCTAAGAAGGATTCTGTGAAGGGTTGTTCTGAGTTGATCATTCTGACCTCGGATGTCGAAGGGGAAATTCCGTTGGTGGAGGGTGATTCAACTGGTGTTGGTGCAACTGCGAGTCAACCCAATATAACAGAGAGGAGGAGGAAGATCAAGAATGACCCTTCAGGAAGATCAACGAAGAAACATAAACCTTCAAGGAGTCCGAAAAGGGCAAGGGCTTCAAAAGGTAAAGCTGTAGAGACCTCGGATACAGCTGAAGTTTCTTCCGGACTCCATAAGGGTATTCTTTCTGGGGTCTCTGGATCTAGTCCGATCTCTTACCCAACTGCTTCATTCCTTACTCCCTTCCTCTCATACCGGGGGACAACTCCAGCGATTCTTCCTCAGCCGCTATACGAACTCCGACCCACGCTTAAACCTAAAGAAATCAAAGAGGCGTGTAAGGTCGGAAAATGGCAGTTAGCAGAACTTACTGGGATGCTTCACTCGCTCAGTTTGTTACCTGATGATGCTGACAAGGTTGATAAGCTGAGTGATAAAGTAGAACAGCTCAACCTCTCGGCGGGGAAGGATAAAGCTGCCCTAAGATTAGTGGAAGATCGCCTCGCCAAGTCTAAAGAGTTCGGAGATATTATGAACAAGGAAAATCTCAAGCTCAAAACCATGCTTAAAGACTTGGAGGGTAAACTGGCAGAGAAGGAGGAGATGCTTGGTAAATCTCAAGAAGAACTCCGTAGCAGTCAAGCTAAACAAGCTGATCTTGAAGATAAAAGCAAAGCTGCTGCGGAGGATTATTTTAAACAAGCAGAGGAATGGTCCCAGAAGGAGAAGAATTTCCTCTTTGAGATCGAGGGACTGAAGGCTAGGAGCACGGAATCTCAAGGATCGGATGGAGATCTTTCGAGGTTGCGGGAAGAATTGGCTGTAGCAAAAGCCGAGGTGTAGGAAGCTATTGACATATGCACTCAAGCAGTTGAAGAATCCTTCGGCCTAGCTATACGCCAAGTTTTCTATCGTAACCCCACTGTGTCGCTTAACCTCTATGGTATGGATCCGTTCTATGAATTCCATGGAGGGAGGTTAGTTGCAGTGGTTGATGGTCGACATGAAGATCCTCCGGAGTCCTTGTATGGTTTGGCCCCTCTTCCCAAGGGTCAAAGTATGGGCCCGGATTTCGTTTTTCCTATACCTGAGGTCGCCTCATCTGCAGGAGGTGCTAAAGGTCCAGAAGAGAAGACTCCAGAGGAAATCCCAAAGGAAGGGATACAAGAACCTGGAGAAGGGGAAGGACAGAAAGAGACTGAAGAACAAGTTCCCCCTCAGTAGTCTTACTATTTTTAATATGTAAAGTTGTGTTCCGGGATCAACTCCGGTATCGCATGTAATCTTGCTCTTCACGAATGAATAAAATTCCCTTTCAGAATTTTTGTCTTCAATACTTCATGAAGAATAATATGACTTAGATGTATATATCATTTCAGTAATTGATAATCCGCTCTGTAGGGCTAACGTTGAGGTTGGATTGAAATAATCATCTCAGAAAATCATATAATTTTAGAATGGAAAGATATATAAATGAATATTGTCCCCAAGTGCAGGTATGTTAAGGAATAGGTACCTGTCATAGGGCATCATCCTTAATTCCTTTGGGGAGAAAAGGAGTCGATCCGTTGTTCACAGTAGCGGTGTCACAGGACGGGTGCTAGTATTAGTTCGTATTATTCTCATTGGAGATAAAAACGTTGTCCAATGTGAGAGTATTGTTCCGGGCTTGGGGAACTACAAAGATACATAAAGATGATAGTTAGATCTTCCATCATGAAGATGATGATGGGAATTTGTTCACGCCAGGAGTTGCATCATTAAATCACAGATTAGGTGATTGAGATCATCCGTCCTGGGTAAATATATCTCAATCGTAAGAGTACGGATTGAGCCTTCAAAATCATAGGAGTTGCATCATCAAACCACAGGATAGGTGATTGAGATCGTCCATCCTGGGGAAACACTTTTCAGTCGTCAGGATACAGATTGAGACTTCAGAAGCTTCCATCATAAGGATAATGATGGGAATTGTCTATGCCAGGAGTTACATCATCAAATCACAGGATAGGTGATTGAGATCGTTCGTCCTGGGGAGTACACCACGCCAGGAGTTACATCGTCAAATCACAGAATAGGTGATTGAGATCATCCGTCCTGGGCAAGTACGTTTCAATCGTCTTGAGTTTTCAATTTCGTTATCAAGTCCGATATCGAGACGAGATCATCATTCTACTTGTCCCCTAGCTTATGTGAGGGACTAGTAAAGTGGCTCGTATAAGCTACGTCGTTTTAGAAGAAGTGTAGATGCCGGATGATACACGTTGTCACGTAGACATCCGTTCTTGGAACGAAGGTTCCGTCGTCATGGCACTCGTGAGGACGGATATGGACAAAGATTCTTTGTGCGAGAATCCCAAAAGTTTTTGAAACTTGCAACCCTTGGTATTCGAGTAACAGTTGCAACGTTTCTCATGATTGGACATTTAATGCCTTTAATCACGTGGGCGAGCCATTATTGCCTTAAATGCGCACGTCTTTATAACCGTCACTAGGGAGCTTCATGGGCCTGAAATTTAAATTCTGAGGCCCATTTGAGAGGCCCTTTTGACGAATCGACGTTGATTTCGCGCCTTAAGGTTTGAAACGACAGCCTTGGATTTACCAAAATGGCGTCGTTTAGTGGCAAACGACATAACCTTCGACCCGTAATTGAGTCTGTTGACCCCTTATAAAAGGAATACTTAGTGAATTCAGAAATCACTCAGTTTTGCTTTCTTGACGAAACTCTACAAAAATTTCGAGAAGACATTGTTTGCTTGTGTGATATTTGATTCACCACCCTTCTTCATCCTTAGGTAACCTTTCCTTTGTCTTCTCGTATTTTCTTCTAGTTTTTCTAAATGTCTGGGAGAGGTTGCTGGCTCGAGCCGCGTTGGCCCTAGAGGAAGAGGAGGAAGAGCGTTGTCTCGAATTTCCTCTAGTCGTGGTGGGAGGATCCCTGTGATCTTCCATTCAAACCCACTTCATTCAGAGAGGGAGACGTCGCCCTATTCAAGGCGAAGGGTGATAATACCCTCTTCAGAATCCTCTTCTAGGGAGAGTGAGGAGAGCGCTGATTTATACCTCTCTGATGATGTGAGTTTTTATCGCAGCGTGAAGGTGTTTAAACTAGCTATAAAGGAGATGACTGGAGAAAGTGCCTCTGGCAGTGGAGCACTATCTCAGCAGTATATCTTGAAGACAGTTTCTGGGTTGTGTAATGTAGTTGCACACCGGATTGATTAGGTTAAGCTCCAAAAGGAGCGTCCTTATTACTGGGTTGCGGGTGAATTTCTCTCAACACCGTCTATCCATGCTCGGGAGGACGGAGCAAGGTTGGAGCCCCGTTTCACGGTTTTCAAAAAGGAGAAATTCAAGAAGCGTTTTATGGTGTTGGCTCCTCTTCTCTCAGAACAGGTTTGTCATACACCGGATGAGAGGTCAATATTCATGTATGACTTCGTATTTTTGAATTTAGGTGTACGCCTTCCCTTCACAAAATTTCAGATGGGGGTGTTGAGGTTTTTGGACTGCGCCTCCTCTCAGCTTCACCCCAATGGATGGGGGTTAATCCGTTCTCTTGAAGTGCTTGGGGATCACTTCAATTTCACACCCACGGTGGCCATGCTTTTTTATTTTACGCAAGTGGTCCGTCGTGCGGATAAGGAGAAGGGAGGAGTAAGTTTGATAACCCTCCGGACTAACTCCAAAGTCATCAACTTCGAGTCATACACTGACTCCGCCAAAGTAGATGGGCGGTCATTCAAATCTTATTTCACCAGGATTCGTGTGAAGCCCAATGACCCAATTTTTTGGCTAAATAAAGATGGGATTCAAGAATTTCCCGTGGCCTGGACTCATGAACACTTTTTGTTGACGTCCCAGGCTTATTATACCGATGAGGACGAGTTAACCCCAACATCGGTCTCCGTTCTTTCTGCTCTTCAATCATACACCGCCTCGCACAAGTTTTTCTCTTGTAGGCGTTTGCTAGGGTCGGAAACTACCCGTGAAGAATACTTGCGTAATTTTCTGTGATTTTTTATTTTCCTTCTTTTTATGTCTTGATATCTTCTGTTACTGATGGTCTTTCTATCTGATTATGCAGTTGAAATTGAAGCTGAGTCACCAGAGATGGAGAAGTTGAAGGGCCTCAAAGCTGGAGGGAAATCCGTTGCGGCTGAAAACAATATTCAGGCAAAGCGGAATTCCAAGAAGGCTACCATTGAGACCATCATACTCACTTCGTCCGCTGGTGACGATATTCCTTTATTGGAGGGCGATCTGACATACTGACCTCTAATGTTGAGGGAAAAAAGGCCGGTAAGAAGAGGACGAAAGCAGAACATGACTCTTCCAAGAAAACAGAGTCTCAGCCCTCCCCCAAAAAACCAAAGACTTCCGAAGGGGAAGCTGATCCTGGGGCCTATAAAGGAAAGGGGAAAGAAGAGACAACAACGGCTGCCTCCAGCAATGTGATTACCTTTGGCGCCAGGCCAATAAGTTCTTACTTTGTGCCCAAGGTTTCCTGTCCCCCTCCAGGCAACTCCAATCTTGCCCCATACTTAGTGTATGAGGGTCCAGTTCCTGAATGTATCCCCGATTCTCTGTATAAGCTGAAGACTTTAGAGCCTGGAGAAGTAACTCGAGCTTGTGACATTGGACAATGGCAACTGGCTGAACTGTCCGGTCTTCTGAGATCAATTCGTAGGCTGTCAGAAGATAACGAAAAACTTGGCCAGTTAACGGGCAAGGTTAACGATCTGAACGTTGCCTCAGCTAAGGACAGAGCGAACATTCTTCGCTTGGAAAGTCGGTTGGAGGCTTCCAAGGAAAAAGGGTACCAGAAAGACGAAGAAATCTCCAGGCTGAAATATCTTGTTAAAGAGCTGGAGGCTCAAGTGCTTGATCAGAAGAAAATCAATTCTGACCTCCATACCAGCCTCTGTACGGAGAAGGAGCATTCGGCCAAGTTGGGAGAGAAACTGAAAGAAGCCAAGGTCGTTTACTCCCAAGGAGTTGAAGACTGGGCTCGTAAGGAGAAGGAGTTGTTACTAAAGTTGGCGAGTTCGAATGACGAGGTCAAAGTTCTGAAAGTGGATTTGATTGCTGTGAATACCCGAGCAGAAGAGGTTGTGGCTATTTGTGTCCAAGCAGTCGAGGAATCTTTCGGGTTAGCTGTACGTCAAATTCAATACCGGAATCCCAAAGTGGAACTCAATTTGAATGGTATTGATCCGTTCTATGAGTTTCAAGGAGGGAAACTCGTAGCTTTGGTTGACGATCGTCAGGAGGAACCGCCAAACACCAAGTATAAGCTGGCTCCTCTCCCCAAAGGCCAGTCAATGGGACCTTCTCTCCTGACTCCCATCACCAAACAGCCTAGAAGTGAAGGAACAAGTGCTGATGTAGGTAAAGCTGCTGGTGATGGGGGAGGCGAGGCCGGAGATAAAGGCAAAGGAAAGGGCGGAGAGACAAGCCAACAGAAATAGTGCCTTCCTTGTCTTTAGTCTTTATTGATTCAAAATCTGCTGTGTTCCGGGATCAGCTCTAGATCAGTTAATCAATTCTTATGTAATTCAAGATCTGATCAATAAAAAGACAACTTGCTTTATACGTTTGTCCGTTAAAAATAATTTCAATAGAATCATTGTACGTATAATGAACCATTCCGGATTTAAATGTGTAGAATGATGAACGGGTATTAATACACAATCTCCAATCCGGATTTAGACATGTAGGATGAAGGACGGATAACGACATACAATTATTTTCCTCACGTATGGGTACCTTAATGACTAAAGGCTTGGTTTGATAGAAAAGATAGAATATCTTTTGTCAAGTATGGGTATTTTAGTGTGATGAAATCGTTTACTTAAATCACACATTTGGCATACACAAACCTGGTATAAGTAATGGGGAATGCCGTCGTGAGGAAAAACGTTGTTATCATGAGAATGGCTCGCAGTGTTAGCCTTGAGGGGAAGTAATCGTGAGGACGTTTTACTAAGTGTTCATCCTTCGAATTACTCGTTAGTCATTGGATATTGTCCCCAAGCATTATTGGGTGATCAGTTCCGAGTGAGCAACTGACTCTGAATGAGTGACTCCGAGTGAGGCTGGTTCTGGCCATGCCACCCGGGAAATTCCATTACCCCTCGAGTTGCTCAGTAAAAGCATGTACTTTTTAGCTGAGTCTCATTTTTCGTCAAGGACAATTTCGTGTGATACTTCCGAGTTGAAGTTATTCCGATTGAGAACTCCGAGTGGGAGTTCTTTTGAGTGAGATTTTCGAGCGGAAACTCTTCTGGGTGAGAGTTCCGAGTGGAAGCTTTCGAAATAACTCTTTCTGAGTAAAGAGTTCTGATTGAACTTTCCTGAGAGGAAGGTTCTAAGTGATTCTTCAGCCGCACTCGAATTAATTGTACTTACTACACTCGGAGTTCAGTTTTAGCCTTACAATCCGAGTTTTCATTTGGGCTTGAGTTTTCTGAGTGCAAATTCTCCCGAGTGGAGAATTTCTGAGTGCAACACTACTAATTGGGATTGCACCGAGTGAGACATTTTCGACTCTTCGTAGTATAGCACCGAGCGAAAAATTTCCGAGTGGGCTATTTTAATGGAAATATCTTTGGTCAGAGAAAGGTTCTGAGTTTGCATATATACGTTTCGGATGGAGATATTTCGAGTGAATAATTGCTGATTGGAACTCCGAAGTGAAATATTTTCGACTTAAAGAATTCATGAGTCAGGCACTAAATTTAAAGTGTTTCCGAGTAAGGAATTCTAAGGAAAAGTATTTCTGAGCAAAGTTAATGAGAGTGATGATTGATTCTTCGTGAGTCGGATTTCGATGAAATATTGCCGACTGAAGAATTTAAATAGTATAGTATCGAACTTGAAGCATTTCCGAGTAAGGAATTCCAAGGGAAAGTATTTCCAAGTGGGGAATTCCTAAAGGAAGTACTTTTCAGCGATTTTGAATAATCCCAAGTATGGCACTTTAGCGTGGGATTTCACTGAGTGAAGCATTTTAGAATATCATAGCTCCGAGTGGAGCATTTCTGAGTAGGAAAAAGAATGGAATGGAATGGCACCGAATAGAATATCTCTGATTCCTACATGGCACGGTAAAGAATGGAGAATCTCCGAACGAAATGCTTCGGGTGAATACGCCTCAGATAGAGACATGCCCGAGTGAATTATTCCTGAGTCGGAAATAATGAGTCGGGCTTCGATAAAATATGACCCGAGCCTTTGAAGTTAAAACGTTCCCGAATAAGGAATTTCAACAGAAAGTATTACCGATTGAAGAATTTCCAGGAGAAGTGCTTCTGGGAAATTTAGAGTTCGGTGTCACTTACTTGTTGTATTTGGAGTTCGGTTCGATCTTACAGTTCAAGCCTTTCATTGGGGTTCGGTTTTGATCCTGCAACCTATGTCTTTCTTGGCGTTTGGTTTAATCCTACTAACCGTTCTTCAGTCAGTGTTAGGTTTTATTCATTCACCGTTCTTCACCGACGTTCGGCCAAACCTACTAGTCGTACTCGGAGTTCGGTTCAATCCTACAATCCGAGTCTTCAACACGGGGTTCAGATCAGGGCTAATCCTGAACCTACTGCGCCCGTTACTCGGGGTTCAGCGTGGTCTTGAAGGAGAACCAGCTTACTGCGCCCAAGCCTTCTCCGATGTTCGGTCATACCTACTAACCGTACTTGGAGTTTGGTTTGGTCCTACAATCCAAGCCTTCAACGGTGTTCATCCAAACTTACTAACCGTACCCAGAGTTCGGTTTAATCCTACAATCTGGGTCTTCAAATGGGGTTCGGTACAGCCTTATATAAAGGTCTGATCCTACTGCGCCCAGGTCTTCCTTTATTTGCACACATTCGAGGAGTTACATCGTTAACTACAGAATGGGTAGTTGAGATCATTCGTCCTAAATATGTTTGTGCACGCCGGATAGATTGAAAATCACAGCATAAGAAAAACTCGAAAGAGTTAAGTTGATGTATGAGATTCTTATTGAGCAAAAATAAGAATTACAATAAAAGCGTAGCTGGGATTATGATATAATGATTTCTCCGTTGAACAATCTCAAGTGAGGAGAAAAGAGTGCATGTTGCTCCAGCAGCTAGCTATAATAAATGCGCAAGTTCTGGGTACTCCACTTGTTTTGGATTGGAGTGCCATCAAGGTTTTCAAGGCGGTAAGAGCCTTTGCCAGCAATCTCAGATACCCTGTATGGGCCTTCCCAGTTTGGGGCTAGTTTGCCTTGATGAGCGAATTTATTTCCCACACTTGCTTTCCTCAAAACTAAATCTCCGACGTTGAAAGTCCTTGATTGGACTCGTTTGTTGTATCGAAGGGCGACTTTGGCTTTGATGGCCTAATCTCTAATGAATGCTTCTTCTCTGAGTTCTTGTATGACATCCATTTCTGATGCCAAGTTAACGTTATTGCTTTCTTCAGAGAAGTACTTGACCCTAGTAGAAGCAATTTGCAGTTCCACAGGTATCATTGCCTCCACCCCATAGGTCAGGCGATATGGGGATTCATTGGTGGAAGAATGAGGCGTTGTGCGATATGCCCAAAGGACGTGACATAACTGGTCTGTCCATCCGCCCTTGGCTTCACCAAGACGTTTCTTCAGTCCTTTCAGCACCTCCCTGTTGGCCACTTCAGCTTGGCCGTTAGTTTGGGGATGTTCGACGGAGGAAAATATCTGGGTTATTCCTAACCCTTCGAGTAAATCTGTAAACTTCCTGTCCGTGAATTGGGTACCATTGTCTGTGACAATCCGAGCTGGGACTCTGAATCGTGTTATAATATTTTCATACATAAAATGACGAGTTCGGGCTGAAGTAATATGCACCACCGGCTCCGCTTCAATCCACTTAGTGAAATAATCGACCCCTACAATGAGATATTTGATGCCCCCAGGAGCAGTTGGGAAAGGGCCCAAAATATCCAATCCCCATTGGTAGAACGGCCATGGAACAGCGGATGTGAAGAGTTCTTCTGCCGGTGTGTGGTGAAGATTAGAAAATTTTTGGCAGGCATCGTATTTCTTGACAAAGTCAATGGAGTCCTGCTTCATTGTGGGCCACCAATATCCCGCTCTGAGGATTTTTCTCATCAGACTTCTTCCTCTGGCGTGGTGTCCACATTGTCCTTGGTGCACTTCTTCCATTATTCCATGTACCTCATTCTCTCTCAGACAGATTAAGTAAGGTACCGAGAGTGCCCTTCTGTAGAGGTTACCATCTATCATAGTGAAGTATGGCAGTTCCCTCCTTATTCTCTTCTTTTCCTTCTCATCAGTAGGAAACTACCCATCGGCCAAATAACGGATGTAGGGGGCCATCCATGTGTCACCATAAAGGGAATTGGTCATTATGGCATTTAGAGAAGGGAAAGAGGAATGTTGGGCGACGTCAGTGTACTCTGGACCAACGTTGTGGTGCTGCCTGGCTTTTTGGTGCTTGCCAATCTGGAGAGTATATCCGCTCTTGTATTCTCTTCGCATGGAACATGTTTGAATTCCATTTTTGAGAATTTCTCTCTCAACTCCTTGACACAATTTAAGTACAATTGGAGTTGAGGCTCACGAGCTTGATAATCTCCCAGGATCTGTGAAATCACGAGTTGTGAATCACTACATAGCGTCGCCTCAGAGGCTCCGATGCCAATCGTAGCTCGTAGTCCGGCCAAACAAGCTTCGTATTCAGCTTGGTTGTTGGAAGTTTTGAAATTAAAACGAAGGGAGATCTCCAAGTGTACTCCATCGTCACTTTCGAGAACTACACCTGCTCTAGAGCCCTTTTGATTCGATGAACCATCGACATAGATGGTCCAATGGACACAAGGTGTATCTGGATATATCCTTGTCATTTCCACAATGAAATCGGCCAGGACCTGAGCTTTAATAGCGCCTCGAGGTTCATAGGATATATCAAACTCTGAGAGTTCAATGGACCATTTGATCATCCTACCAGCGAGGTCGGGCTTGATTAACACAGAGCGGAGTGGCAGATCCGTTCTTACCAAGATTGGGTGTGCGTGAAAATACGGACGTAGCCGTCGAGAGGCCCAAACAACAGCAAGGGCGGCCTTTTCAATTTTTTGATACCGGATCTCAGCACCTTGTAATGTTTTGCTGTTGAAGTAGACCGACCTCTGTCCATCAGGAGTTTCCTTTACTAAGGCTACGCCCAAAGCTTCATCTGAAATAGCCAAGTATAGGATGAGCGTGTCCTCGGGGTCAGGCTTCGTAAGAATAGGAGGTTTGGACAACACCTCCTTAAGCTCTTGGAATGCTTGTTCTTGTTCCTGTCCCCACTCGAATTTCTTGGACTTTTTCAGCGCTTTATACAGAGGAAGTGACCTGTGAGCCATCTTTAGCATGAACCGTGCCAAGGCTGCTACTTTGCCATTCAGGGATTGGACTTCTCTCAGATTCTTTGGACTTTGCATGTTGAGAATCATTTGGCACTTCCCTGGATTGGCCTCGATACCACGTTGAGTTAACATGAAACCCAAAAACTTCCCAGCTGGGACAACGAAAGTGCATTTCAATGGGTTTAGCCTCATGTTAAATTCTCTCAAGCGGATAAATACTTGGCATAGGTCTTTAATATGATCACCTCCAACCGGTGTCTTGGCTATGATGTCGTCGATGTACACCTCAACAAGTTTGGTGTGCATGCCCTCAAACACCTTATTAATCATGCGCTGGTATGTGGCTCCAGTATTCTTCAGGCCGAAGGGAATAACGGTGTAGCAAAAGACACCACGATCATTGATGAAAGCTGTTTTCTCCTGATCCTCCTCACACATCAGAATTTGGTTGTAACCTGAGTACGCATCCATGAAGCTCAGGTACTGATAACCAGAGGAATCATCCACCATCCGATCTATGTTAGGAAGAGGATAAGGATCCTTTGGACAGCAACGGTTAAGGTCCACATAGTCAATGCACATTCTCCATTTGCCATTGGCTTTCCGGACCATTACTACATTTGAAAGCCAAGAGGAATAACGGATTTCCTTGATAAATCCGGCCTTCAGCAATTACTCGGTTTGTTGGCAAGCTGCTTTCTGTTTCTCTGGTCCTAATCTTCTCTTCTTTTGGGCAACCGGTCTCGTCTCTGGGTAGACGGACAATTTATGACAACAGAAAGTAGGATCTATGCCAGGCATATCGGCTGCAGTCCATGCAAAGAGGTCTTTGAACTCCTGTAGGAGCATCAACAGTCGCTGCTCCATTTCTGTATCTAGCTTGTCATTAATATGGGTGACCTTTTCTGGAGAATCTCCCAATATGATGTCCCTGGAACTTCCATCCGGTGTGGGCTTTGATGGGTTGGATGGATCAATGTGCAAATCCGTCCTAGGGTCCAGGTCGACAAGGCTCACAGAACCAGCAGCTGTCCCACAATCATTGAGTTTCCTCTTTTTATTGGAGGCTTCCAACTTTATCATATTTAGGCTCAGGTTGTAACAGTACCTGGCCATCTCTTGGTCACCTCGGATGGATGAAATAGTATTGTCCTTATCGATAAACTTGATAAGGAGATGTGGAGTTGACAAGACTGCCTCCATAGCATTCAGGGTGGGGCGTCCTATGATGCCGTTGAATGGTGACTCGACATCAATTACCAGCACTCGGGATTTAACCGTTCTGGCTCCTGGCTCACCTTCAAAGGAGATAAGGGTGTCAAGGTATCCCTTTGTTGGTTGCTTTGCACCATTGAAAGCTGTTAGTTCCTGTGTGTAAGGATGTAAGTCTGAGTCATTAAAACCCATTCTTTTAAAGCAATTATAAAAAACAGGAACTTCCCTGGTCAACAAGGATTCTTCAGACGTCCTTGTTGGCTATGACTGCAACGATGACTACAGCATCATCTTCACCAGGAATGGTAGGACCAAAATCCTCATCAGAGAATGAAATTATTGGAGCTTCAACCCCTCCTCTGTAAGGACGATTGTCTTTAACTTTTCCTTGTACAGACAGAATCATTCTATGATGATTCTTTCGGGCTGTAATTGAAGCTCCTCCCCCAGCGAACCCTTCAGCGATCATATCAATGACTTCACGCCGGCCTTGACGTTGTTGCTCAGGCAGGTCATCTCTGTGTGCTATATCATCAGTCATTGCACCTTTCTGTTTCTCCGCAGCAAAGAATTTTCTAACCGGATTACGGTTATTGTCATCCCCATCGTCTGGATCTCTTTCTCTTTTCTCATTCCGATCTGCCCTGTCAAAGGATTTTTCTTTGAACAGGTACTGCTTTAATTTGCCTTCTCTAGTTAACGTTTTGACTGCGTTCTTTAGAGCTTGGCATTCATCAGTGGAATGACCTGTTTGTTCATGAAAGTTACAGTACTTACAGGGATTCCCTGGTCTCTTCATAGGGGCTGGCCTCCTGATGCCATAGATGCTGAAGGCTGGCTATCCTACTTCTCTCAAAATTTGCGATGGCCTGGCTGACAGAGGTGCATAATGGCTAAAGGAATTAACACGCCTTTCTCGAGGTCGAGGAGAGGAGTTATTAACCTTGGGGTTGTTGAATGGCCTCTCCATGCGTTCTGACCTTATTTTCTCCTTATCTCTCCGCGGCTGTGAAGGTGGTGTTGGTGGCTTTTTCTTCGCAGCCATAGCCTCTAGGTGCATCTCTATACCCACATACTTTGAGGCTTTTTTCCTGAACTCCTCAAACGTTGTTGGCGGGCTTTTTGCTAGTGAGAGAGCAAAGGCTGATCCTGGCTGTAGTGCCTCGATAACGATATGCAGCTTAATGGATTCTGTGAGGTTAGGAACCAGGGATGCTTCCTTGTAGAATCTCTTCAGGAAATCTTTTAAGGTTTCGTTTTCGCCCTGCTTAATTTGGGCCAAAGTATGAGATGTCCTGGGAACATCTCTAGAGATGACAAAGTGAGTTTCAAAAGTAGCTGCCATTTCAGCCCAGGAATCTATGGATCCAGAAGGTAAACCTTTGAACCAGCCGAGGGCCTCTTCTGACAATGTTCGCGGGAACATCTGACACATTACGTCTTCATCAGCCCCCAAGTACATGGCTTCAAATACGTAAGCATCAAGATGCTTAGTAGGATCAGTTTCGCCATTATACTTTCCAATGGAAAGAGGCTGAGTGGTTTGCAGATGTTTGGGGATATGGACACTCATAAGTCTCCTTGAAAAAGGAACTTTGAGTTTGTAAGTTACAGGGGGTGCTGTAATTAGCTCCCTTATTGCTCGAGCGGCTCCATCATCAGAATCGTGGGTCTGTTCTCTCCCCTCAAATGTGGAGATGTTTGAGTATTGGAGAGTTGTGGATTTTTCTCCATCGATTGTATGGGGAGTGTCTCTTGTGCGAGATGACTCCTTGTCCTCACTCTTCCTTCTCTCTCTTCGTAATTCTGCGAGTTCTCTCTGGAGTTGACTGATCAACTCATCACGAGGATCGGGGCTAGACACTGTTACTACCTTCTTTGAGCTGCCCCCATGAGAATCGAAGTTAAGCTTCCTGAAGACGTTGGGGTTGGTCCTGCCTTCAGGTTGATTTTCCACGAAATCATGTGCTTCACCTTCCATTGATGATTACTTCTTCTTTCACAGGATATGGGAATAACTTTATCGTGTCCCACTGGGCGTGCCAATGATCTGTCCTGAACCGGGGTCAAGAGATCCGATGTCGGGTCAGTCACAAATAGTTAGATGATTACGTCTCTGAAGACCGGTTATATGAGTATCTGGTTTACGTATCCGATGTCTCTGTATGATGAGAGCGGATTGGGTGTCCTGGAGGTCCTTCACACCGTCCTTACGCGTTGATGTGGGCAAAAGGTGGTGTCACCTGTAAAGATTCTCCGACGCTCAAGTCAGTGGTGATATTCCAAGTGAGGAATGTTTTCAGAGAGTAATTGTATGTTTTCTAGAGTCAAAAGATCCCTCCCTTCATTGATGAAGAGAGTTCATATACCTGATTGGCTCGATATTCGAGGATTCGTTAGTGGGGAACCACTAACCTCCAATAACACTTTAAATTATTATTTTATTGCGCACTTACCAGTATGATTGGGTCAAGTGGCCATTTTATATTGAGCGTAGGGAGTATAGGCTAGAATTAAGGGACAAATTGACCATTCCCGTGAGCAGATTTTGGCTCGTAGTGCAGGGAATTATTGATCGGTCCCTGTAGCAATGCCTTTTGTCTTCTGCATAGTGACGTGTGTGTTATCCGGTGTCATGGTGTTATCCTGGACAACCGGTATAGGGAGAGCGCCTGATACGGAATTAGAGTCCGGATGTATACCGATGACACCGGTTGCACGTTGGCGAATTGACAAAGACGTTGAAATATGTCTTGTAGATCGGATACCGGTATCAGGACCGAATCAATATTAAATATATATTATATATTATAAAATATTTATTAATGTATAGTCTATTATATCTAAAACTATTTTAATATATATATATTAAAATATAATAAATATATATTTAATTTATAAATGATATATTATAATATAAAATACATATTTATATTTAATATTTAATATATGTGGTATCAGACTATGACTCATAGGTGACAGGTTTGATTTTTGGTGGACAAATTTAAAAATTGATGTGACTAAAACAAACCCAGATCAGTAAATAAATTTTTTTCTACCCCAAAACCCTAAATATTTTTAAAAACGGCCCTATTTGGGCTAAAATGCCCAATACGTGGAGTTGGCGAGGATCATTGAACAAGAAAAGATGGTGGTGTGGCATTGGCAAGGTTGCAATAGAAATACTTTTTGCGATAATTTTATGGCTTGAAGCTCCGATGAGAGGACTAATTCTTACGGGTTGTTCCCACTTCTTAGTCTATGTTTTAATTGCTAAATGCTCATATTTTATTAAAAGGAACCATCCCTTTCTTGCAACTTCGTAAATAATGAAAACCAATATATGAGGGGTAATTTTTTTGAGTATTGATAGCACACGACTCATAAAACTCATGTAAGAAAGGAAAAAAAATAACTAATAACTAATTAAAAGTTAATTTTTAATCTGAATTTCTTCATACTTGTGAACTTTTCTGGTGTGATCACGTAAGTAAAATATGACCCGGAGTCAAAAGGCATTGAATTGCAAGCATGAAAGTAACAAAGTGACGTAAAATCCTCGAAAAAATATCTCTCCCGAATATAATCGTAACAAAAAGCTCCTTCCGCGTGCAACGTGAATGGATACCAATATTCTAGCTTTAATAACTTCAGCAATAATTTGATTCTGACCCAGTCACGTTTAATCAAATTTCAAAAACGAATCATCGAAAGAAGACGTCAATTTATTCACCCTAACTTAAAAATAGTTCTTATATGGAGTTTTAATTGTGTGAAAGATTAATATTAATTTTTAAATTTTTTATTTTTATAATTTTGTTTCATTAACTGAAAACCAAACGGACCCTTACTACTCCTTGATATTATCCAATAAATCAATCTAATTTTAAGATGCTCTCTTGTATGGTCATATTTTTTTTATAACATATTGCATGAGTTTAGACATAAAGCAGACTATTTAAGCTTTACATCACTGGATACGTTCTAAAGTTTTGTTTAAACAGAGATAGATGAAATGAGACCTAAAGAATTAGGAAAGAGTAAAATATGATGAAAATAAAATAAAAAAAATATGTTATCTAAACGGAGAAAAAATAAAAAAAAGGTAGTAAAATGATTTTTCGATAGATGAAAAGAAAATCAAAAGAAATAAGCTAATGATATAAAAAATTAAATTTATAATTTTTTATTATAAAAATTTTAAATATATATTATAATTTTTAATAATATTTTTTAAATTATTAATATTTATTAAAAAATCTCATTTTAATTCCTTCAATTTTATTATATCTAAGGAGATAATTAATTTCTAATGACCTCAATTTTAGTCACTTGTATTTTCTATTTGCTACTTCTTTTTCATTTCAAACAAATAACACCAAACACATTTTTTTCATCTAATTTCTCACCATCTCAATCGCTCTTCCTCTCTTTTCTATCAAAAGAAACAAAGTCCAATACATTTCATATAATTATTTTAAAATGTTTAGCAATTTTTATATTTTAAATAGACTTCTTTTAATTGGTGTCTTAAAAGTATTGTTTAAATAAATAAAAATAAAAATATATTATTTGTTAGCATTTTCCTTTAAACTAACACATAATAATTTTCAATAAAAAATATCCTAACATGTGGCATGGGATACATATCTTCCTTTTTTATTTTTTAATAAATGGTGAGGACGCACTAAAAAACCATAATTAAAATTTCATATTTTAATATTTTTGGATCATCACTAGAAACAAATGTTGGGTAATCACAAAATGTCTAGTATGGAACCCCCACGTAAACAAGTCATAAAAAAAGAAATTAATCTGATTTTACAATAGTAATTAATCTATTAATTTTGCAATATAAACACCCCAAATTGATGGACTAATTTTGAGACATAAAACATAGAAACACAAACATTTTGATGATGGCACAATCACCTCGGCTATTCAGAGTTAAACGAATGTAATAAATGAAGTGCTATAATTTGTTAAGTTAAATAAACCCAATAACACATGAAGTAATGGTGATGAGGAATCTTCGGGTGTGTGAGTGTGTGAAAGAACAGAGAGGAAAGGCAGAGAAGTGGTACCTTGAGAATGGTATCCAAATAAGGACTAGCAACAATTTCTGCAGACAAGAGAAGAACAAACACTTTCTTGCTATGCACAGACATATAAGGCTGCACTTCTCGGAGAGTCTTGACGAACTCCTCATCCGATTCCTCTTCACCGCCACATTCGAACCCTTTTGCCACAAACACTCTCTGTTCTTTCATGGAGACATAACAACTGCAACCCAGTTTAGCGTTTCCGACGCCATAATTGAGGACATGGGAAGGTGTGGGGCCACGTGAAAGGCAATTTTCTGTATGGCTTTTCAGTGACAGGGGTGGCTTAGCATAACCACAGGCAGCCATGTTGGGTTGGGGTTGGGAGAGGTGATCGATTAGGAGGGGAAGTGTTGTGTAATTATGTCATTATTATCTGATTCTGACTGCGCACGAGGTAACGCCACCCCCAAATGAATGCCTTCGACCAGAAAGAGACAGCTCCATTGGGTTCCTCTCCCTTCCAAATGTATCATTTACATCGGTTATTTATTATTCCAATTATTTTTTTTGATTATATTTGTTGCAATCTTGACCCAACTTCTTTAAAATCTATATATGTCAGATTTGTTGAATTAAAAGGTTACGTTTAGGCTTTTAAAAAAGTATTTTTAAATAAACAGTTTAGGTTATAGGCTTTTTAAAATGTTTTTGAAGCTCAACAGGTCGGTCCATATAATGGACCTAACTATTAATTATTTATATATATTTATAACATAAAAATAATATATATTACATATTTACATAATATAAATTAGGCTAAATGGTAAATTTAACCCCTAGAATTGTTGGGATTTTGGTTTTGCCCCCTGAAATGATTTTTCTTAGTATTGTCTCCTTAGAAAATTTTTAAGCTTAGAATATAACCCCTTCCGTTGACTGCCTCTGCCAACTGATGAGGTGGAGCCTAGTCACATGTCTGTCATTGCATATGTGGCATGTGACTCATCATATTAACCTAGTGGAGCCTAGTCACATGCCAAGTCACTGATTAACCTATTTTAATTAAAGGTTAATGAATTGGAGAATATTAACAAAATAAAAGAAGGGGTATAAACACGTTGGTCACCACCAACACGAACGAAGTGAGGATTAATAAAACGATAGAAATACTCATTATTCTTAATTTTGTCTTTAATTCTACCTCAAACAAACAAAACACACATATCGCCCAACCCAGCAATCAACAAAGGAACCAAAGACACAACCAAGCGATTCCTGTCTGACTTCATACATACTCTGCAACTTCACAAGCCAGTGAAGTCTTCTTGGTTCTGCAAAGTATTGCTAATTTCCCAAAATCGGGGCATCAATCTCCACCTGGAAAGTCTGAATAAGTGACACCAATTTATTCAGAAACTTCTGAATTCCAGGTAACCGAAAGTTCTTGCATACTGGGGCTGGCCAGAGACATTAATATACTCATAAAAATTGAAACTTTGATTGGGGTGTTTATAATTTATAGCCATTAGCAATAAATCTAACCCAAGTCAACGCATCTTTCTTTCTCACGCCTCAAGCTAGCAACAGATCCAGTTGAGCCCAGCTTCTTAAATTTTGAAACTTTACCAATTTTTGGAAGCATTTGCTGAATCTTAGGACTATCTGTGATTGATTGGTGAGAGGCAGAGGGGAAAATATCAGTTTTTTTGTTTTGTTTTGGATTTTACATTTTTAGAAGCTGGATTTGATCTTTTGTGTTCTTCTGAGGTATCAAGACGTGGAAGAGGGTGTCAAATGCTATTTTCTTGGCTGCTTTTGTTTCCGTGTTGATTTTCTCAGTAGTGGCGGCTTTTATTGCTGCACCGCCGGTTGTAACAGCCTTGGCGGCGGCTTTGGCTGTTCCCATAGGGTTTGTAGGAAAATGGTGTAACTCACTCTTTAAGGGCTATAAGAAAGCTCTGAAGGGACAACGAGAAGTAATCAACTCAATGCAGGTTGGTACTTACATTTCACTGAAGGACTTGGACAACATTCGGGTGCTTACCAACAAATTGGAAGTGGAACTTGAAGCATTGTTGCAGAATGCTGATTTTGCTCTTAGAAATGAGGATGCTATAAAGTTTGCAATAGATGAGATAAAGAAGAAAATATAAACATTTTCAGAGACAATAGAGACTTTAAGTGCTCATGCTGATAAGGAAGACGAAGTGAGGAAGACGAAGTAGTGACCAACGTGTTTATACCCCTTCTTTTATTTTGTTAATATTCTCTAATTTATTAACCTTTAATTAAAATAGGTTAATCAGTGACATGGCATGTGACTAGGCTCCACTAGGTTAATATGATGAGTCACATGCCACATATGCAATGACAGACATGTGACTAGGCTCCACCTCATCAGTTGGCAGAGGCAGTCAACGGAAGGGGTTATATTCTAAGCTTAAAAATTTTCTAAGGAGACAATACTAAGAAAAATCATTTCAGGGGGCAAAACCAAAATCCCAATAATTCTAGGGGCTAAATTTACCATTTAGCCTATAAATTAATACTATAGTTATAATAATTTTTTATAATTGGAATAAAATACATTTTATTTTAGATTTAATTACTTTTACTTTATATGAGAAGTATTTGTAACATTCTAAAAATAGGATTTATTAGCAAAACATGATTTAAAGAGAGATTTAAATGGAAAAGAGGAATTAATTAGAACAATTACCAAAATGACGAACACGTCCCCACAAATGTCGTAATGACCAACACGTCCCTAAACCCTTTTAAATTGATTTTTCCTTCTCTTTCCATTTCACTCTTTTGAAAGTCACTGAGAAGGGAAAAAATTTGCTTCTACTTTTTTCATTTCTTCCAATAGGCAATTCCAACTTAGTTCTTTTTCAATTTCTTCTCTAATTCATTAAATTGAAGTGGAAACCAACACTTTCTCCTTCCTTTTTCACGTGGGCAGCTTGAGATTAAAGGGGAAGGGCTCCAATTTCTCCAATTAAAGGTAGTTTAATGAACTTTTACCATGGGTTTTGATTAAACCTTGCTTTCATCATTCATTCTTGCAATTTAATGGATTTTGGAGCATTTAGAAACAATTGGAAGCCATTAGCATAAAGGGGCAGCTTTGGGGTTTTCTAAAATCTTGGGTTTTCATGGAAAAGTGAGATAAAGTAGCTTCTAGATTACTAATTCTATAAGATTGAAGTTTAATAGTTGTCGTTTCAATGAATTAAGGTGGTTTCAAAGGATATCAGAGTGATTCGGAGTTCAGAGCTTGGTTCGGAGATGAGCTTCAGAGTTGACGACATTGGTTCGGTAAGTTATATCTACCGAAATGGTTCTAATTCAATTATTTCTAACTTGGCAAGCGATATTTGTATCGATTTTGAAGTTAAAATTAATTGTTATGGATTTTAGGAAGTTGTTTGAATTTGAGAAATCAAAATCGGAGTTGCAATTAGTGGTCGCTAGCGCTTGATCGATCGAAGTATTTCTAGGATTCTTCATTTCAAGGTAGGGAGAGCTTTTACATAATTGAATGCATAGTTATAGGCGGATTCTGAGGTATATTAACATATTGAATTATAAATGATGTGTTTGTGAATTATGATGATCATGTTGTTTGCTATCCATGTAAATATAATCATTAAGTTATGTGAATGTATGAGATATTTATGTTATGAGAAGTATGAATTTTCTCATGAAATGGCACTTATGCTTGATATTCTTGAATGAACATAATTATGTTAGAAATTAGCATGAGTTGCTTGAATTGTGAAGTAAACTATTTGAATCAATGATGTGTATATTATATGAAATGCTTGTGTGAACATGGAAAGAAAGCGTGGGACGCTTATTCATAGAATTTAAAATTGATAAACTGACGATATTAAATGCATGAGATGCTATATGTATATATAAAAGACCTAGGGTGGGACTCAAGGCAAACCTCTTGAGCGAGGCTCGGGGTTAGCCCGTGACACTACCGTTATCGTTGAGAGTGATTGTGTCACGTGAGAAGGCAAATGATTTAGTACCAGTAAAACGGCCAGATCAGCTAAGAACTAAGTATGTGGCTGAGAGCCAGTGTTGCAACACAAAATCTAGTAATGAATGATTGGATCCAAATGAATGAGAGTGGCATGTATGCATATGTATACTTTGAGAATAGCATGATGATATAGAATGATGATGAGAATTAATGAATAACATGATTATGATAGTTTGTGTTAGTAGATTAGTATACCTCATTGCATGATAGAGAATAGGATAATTGAATTAGTGTTATAGTTGTCATTTGTTATGTATGATGCTCACCCTTATTTGTGGTTATTTTTACAGTGGATATAGAATGAGGCAAAGGCATATGAGAGGCCGCTCGGCTTGAGCTTGGAGCATTATGTATATATATGACTTGTACATGATGCACATAGTCATTTTGTAGTTGCCTTGGCCGGCTCATGTACATACTTGTTTTGTTATTTATATGTATGTGCGTGTGTATGGATACTTAGTGGATTAAGTAACTAAATAGAATCATTTTGGAACATATACTCGTTGTTGTGATGGATAATGACGTGTTGATGATATATGGATGTGGTGACCATGGATGGTCCCATTTCAATGCATATGATGCATTTGATATCCAGGAATTGTAATATATATGATTATGTATGGAATATCATGGATGGATCCATGAATGTGTGTGATGCATTGCATGGATGACCAGGTGAATGTTGCATTCATATATGCGCAGGTCATGTAATGAGTTGTGTAAAAGTGTTGTATTGAAGATGAATGAATGATGAAATATATTGCATTTTACATAGTGTTGAAGTTATGCATAATGTGGAAATTAGGAACCGGAAGGGTGAAATTGGGATTTTGGACCCTCAGAAGGGATCAATAGGTTCCCTACACCATTTATGAGTTGTGCATATAGATCTTGCCTTGATTAAATGCAATTAGAGGAATTTGGTGCATCCAAATTGCATATTTTGACCATAATGCATTTTTATGTATAACTTAAGAATATGATGGAATTTTGGCGAACAGACAGCGCCAACGGTTCCAGAATGGGTAAAACATGTGGCCTATAAAGTTTTGTGGCAATCAGACTTAAAACGGGCTATTTGGGTAGTTAGAAGATGGCCGGAAGGCCTAAAACTCATGACAACAGCATTGCTGTTACTGTCATGCTGACGCGTAGCGTTAGGTGTGAAAAACAGAGCTGCCCTTGCTGCTGTTTTTTATATTTTCTTGTTTGTTGGTTGTTTTTGGGCGTTTGGCATGCTGTATGCTACTGTTTTTGCCCTTTTTGAGTAATTTTGATATTTTTTCAATTATTTGGCATTAAATTAACCGCGGAAAATTTTTCCTTGTATTTTTATTATTATATTTAAGTATGGATGTTTTAGTATTTATCTTACTAAATTTAAAATCAGTGCATGTGACTCATTTATATTGATAGGCACGTTCATATTAATAAACTTATTTACAGTAATAGGTCTGTCAGCTTATGTAGTTTGATAGGCTTTTTAGGTGGTTGTTGGTTTTTTGAAAGCCTGATTATAAACAGGTCATGTAAATAGGCTTTTAAACAGGTTAGACCTTCTAGCAAGCCAAACTAAGCCTTAAAAATGCCTCTGACTCAGGCTCAGACCTTGATATTTAGAAGTAGGTCAGGCTCAGACCTTTCAAAACCCGGTCTGGTCTGACCCATTTCTATCCCTACAATTAAGAAGTGCTAAAATATGTTTGGTATACTTAAAATTTTCTTAGAAATATTTAAAATATGACTAAATTTTCTCCAACTTGAGAAATCAAGGGATCATTTAGATTTGAAAACATTTCATTTTTTAGTTTTAATTATAAAATTGTCATTCTGGTTCATGTTTTCAAAATTGTGTATAAGAAATATGAGAACTACTTTTTTCTGTTGTTTCCTATTTTCATTATCTGTTTCCATTTTTCCAGTACAAAAGTTTAGAATCATGAAATAGAATGATAATTTTGTAACTAAAACTGAAAAATAGGAAACAAGAACAAGAAACATTTTTAAATCCAAACGGCCCCTAGTATGCTTGCCTCTCAATTAGAAACGTTATATTAAAAAACTATAAAATATAACTCAGTTCCATGATAATATATATTAAAAAAGACATTAAATATAGAATATGAAGTTACTAAGTTAAGCTTACGAGAAATTAAAAACTTTTCTTATACCAATACCTTCATTTTTCTTTGATAGAAAAAATGGATATATTGAAGGAGTTTAAATGCAGCCTCTAACATACTATACCACCACTATACGTGTGTTGATATAGCTGGCAAAGCGGGAGGTCTACCTTAAACGGACCAGGTTTTTTTGGACGACGGGCTTTTTTAGGTCAAGCCAAAAAAAAGTCTGTAATAATTCAGACTTTGGTTTAAGATGCCTAAACTTGTCAAGTTTTGCGGTTGGGCCAAGCCAACCTTATAAATTTAGGCTTTTTTTCAGGCGACCCTTATATTATATTTACAATAGAAAGATTGAGGTTATTCGACCTGCGGTTAATGGGGATCCATCTTAGTATAGGACTTAGGACTTTTTTCAAGGTCATTTTTAGGTTATTTACTTTGTATTTGTTTTAGGATATTGTTAGGGGTTTAAGAGTCATCCTTAGGCTTAAAAGCCAATTTTCATTATGTTGAAGAAAAGTCTGGTAGAAGTCGAAATCCTTTTTAAACCAAATTCCATAAGATTTGTTGATAACTAACATTTTGTATTCTAACTTAAATAAAGCCATGTGTTATTATTTGATGTGGGTATTTAAGCGTTTTAGGAAACATAAGGATTAAGCTATAAACATAACTATTTACCTGAATGCAAGTTGTGATTTGACCCTTAATAGTGAAAAGTTGTTACAGTCTTTGTACTAAAGCAACTTGCCCACTTGCGTCTGACTCTGATTCAGGTATCAGCTTTTCTAACCGGGGTTAGGTTAACAAATCCATACTAAAGTTGGTTATTAGTCCAGTTTTTATGGGACTTTGTCCAGTTATTGATTTGACTTGACATTTATTTATATTCTACGATAACTAGTGTCGCTTCCTTTTGGTGCTTGTATGCACATCGGATCATCTTTGCCATGATAATTGGGTAGCAAGTAGGGAGACTAAGTAGAGAGAATAAGTGAAAAAATTGATGATGAGTCATAAATACCTCTAAGGGTAATTTTGAAAAACTATAATAAATTTTAAACAAATTTAATGATTTTAACTAAATTAATCAGATTTCTTAATACACACGAATTAGGTAAAAGAATCTTATATTTAAGAACAAATGTAGTAGTAAATAAATCAACCTTATTTCGTAATTTTTATTTTTTTTAAAACACACACATTAAAAACAAGTTTTTAGAAGTAGAAAAATGAAAACAATGCTTAAATATAAAATTAACTCCTAAAAATTTAAAATTAGGTCCATCTCAACAACAAACAACCTCAAAGAATTAACAAGAATTTCAAAATAACTCAACGAAAAAGATTTTGATGTGTTTTGGAAAACCATTTTTTAATTAATCGTGCACATGGGAGGGGTGTCGATTTAAACTAAATTTCCTAACATCGTATTTGGAGATATCTTTAGGCGACGTTTGGTACGCAAATTTTTTTTTATTCTTGAGAATTGTAACTCGAGAATCTTTTATTCCTAACCATTTTAAAAAATATTTTAAAAAATTAGGATTCCTACGAATTTATTTTTATTAATAATTTCTATCAAAACTTTCCTATCAAAGGGGGTTGGAATCTAATCTCCTGAAAGTTTTTTTACAAATAAAAATACTGTATATCATATATAAACTTATTTAAACTTCTCATACATATTAAATTTTCATAAAAATTTATCAGAAATATGATAATGGTCAAAATTCAAAAGATCCATATAATTTTTTCAGGAATATTTTAATAACACAAAACATATTTATAGCATTTCTGAAAAATATAATTCTCATATAATATAATTATTGAGAAACATAATTCTTAGGATTTAAAAAAAAATATCCACATACCAAATACCTCCTTATGTTTAAAGGGGAGAAAAAAAGGGAAGAAAAAGCAGAAGAGGAAATAAAAAAGAAATGAAACTCGGAGTTAATTTTATAAAAAATAAAATATTAAAATATTTTTTTTCACTTTTTAATTTATATTTTTCTTTCTCGTCAAACAATAGGTTATAATGACTAAATTAATTTAACAGAATGTCGTGAATTTTTTTGGAAAATTGATTTACTTTAAATTACCAAGGACTAATATAGATTAATTTTTCATAACTTACGTAGTGATTGGTAACTTTAATTAGAAGTTATTGTTATATGAAAACTTAAATATTATAATTTATTTTTATATAGGAATTTATTTATAAATTTAATTATAAAATTTACTAAAATAAATTTAAAATAATTTATTTTAAAATAAATAAAAAATGTAATAAGAATCATAAATTATTTTTATAATCTTCATAATCCTTTTGTAAACTCTTTCCAAAATGAACCTTAAATTATTAAATTGAAGATTTACTTCCTAAGTATATATTACCTTATCAGGTAATATTAGAAACACCCGATGAACCTGAACTAGCTTAATTCCCTCATCCTATTGTAACTCGATGTTCATTATTTACAAACATTACAAATATTATATATATATATATATATATATATATATATATATATATATATATATATATATGTTTAAGGAATAAAATCAAGTTCAATTTAATCCTATCTCAAATTACCCCTTCTTAAAAGGAATATGAATATATGATCCCCTTTATCTTAAACTCAAAGAAAGGTACAACTTGAAATTTTATCACCGGTTATTTCTTAATCAGGGTAAAAATTTACAGCGATTTTTAAAAATAATTAGTATAAAAATTATATATTATAATATTTTTTACATCGAATTCTTAATAATTAATTCTAAAAAAGAAATTTTTACACTAATTAAAAAATAACCAATGATAAAAAATTCTTTAAATCGATATTAGAAGTCCTCTAAGTAAATGGCATGGCATAGTAGAATTCGCCCCAACGGCTCCAAATCCAGATTTCAGCGCAGAATAAAATCAAATCAAGCGAGAAAAGGCGGCTAAATTATCGAATCACTTTAAATTCAAAATCAAAATTAGAAACAAATCCATATCTAAACAAATTGTTAATATCCTAATATTGAATTAACAGACCAAATAGATAGGGATGGTGATGATACTATAAGCGAGGCACGCACCAGCCACGTCTCTTCAGATCTCAGAAGCAAGCGTCAAGTAAGCAACAGCAGCATAGTGCAGCCAAACTGCAAAACAACACAACAGCTTTTGTAATTTTGCTTTCAATGAAATATCAAACAAAACCAAACCAACACATATCGAAGCCCACAAATACATATAATGTTAGATCTGTTGCCTCTGATGTCCCAATTCAAAATGCTTACTTTATTTGAAGATCTAAATTTTGATATATGATCTGACCAAGTATATCATCATTTCTATCTCTAATTTTTTAAGCTTTCTATATGCACTCATCCAAATATAAACTCTACTGATACAAAGCAATGTGATAATTTGAAAAGTCTTACTTCGGTCTAATTTCAAAAATCATATCTTTAATTCTAAAATTACTCATCATCAATCCATTATACCATTAATTTAAAATATCATCACTTTGATCTCTTACTTTAAAGATCTATCAATCAAGTTTTTCCCCGTTAACTTCTTTGTCCAATAGAATTTCTAAACCATATTAGGGATCAAAACCTGCAACTTTCTTGAGTAGTCAACTTAATCATAGTTTTTTAATAATAAAAATCAATTTTAGGAACTTAATCGATTGACAACGACTGATTCTTTCACTCTTTTAATTATTTATTTATCAATCAACAAGATCACAAACAGGGCAAACAAAAAAAAAATCAGAAAAAAAGATAAAATTAAATTCAGTGACTAAAAACTAAACACTGCTGGGAAAACAAAAAGGAAACAGCCCTAAACCTCTTAACTCATCTACTAATGCTTAAGATCAACAAGAACAAAATACTAGTGAGACATACCATCCTTCAAGAAAACCAACTTCTTGCCTAGGAGGAGGTTGTTGAGCGTACTGTGGAGCATACCCTTGTTGCGGATACCCTTGCTGCGGGTACCCTGGTGGAGGGTACCCTTGTGCAGGGTATCCAGGAGGAGGATAAGGGTCTTTACCAGGATACCCTGTTGTTGAGTTATAACCATTCAATAAATCAGATTCAATATTCCAAATAAATGGAAGTGAAGAACAACCCAATCAAATTTTTTTCAACAAAAAGAAAACTTTAGAAAATAGAATTGGAATACCTTGTGGGGGAGGAACACCAACAGGGGGCTGTTGCTGATGATCGTAGTAGCTCATGTTGATGTGATTTTTTTGAGAAGGACACTGATCGAATATGTATTGCTAACGGAAGAAAGAAACTGAATGGTTTAGAATGGTGGAAGAGCAGAGAAATTTTGTATATAAAGAGAATTGAGTGGCGGTGAGAGGGGCAGGGGAAGCTTGGCAAGTTTCTTGTTTCCTTCGATAACTGAACCGACTAAGGAAACGAAAACGCGTTTGAAAGCAGCAGAGATTACCATAAATATTTGGAAGATTTCCTTCGGGATAAAAACGACATTTCACTTCTTGTTACCCTGTTTTAGTGTGTTTCCACTAGCTTTCTCAAAGGGCATGTCAAATTTTCTGGATAACTTTTTTGACTTTTTATCCCTTGTCTCTCTAACGCGAACAAAATTTGAAATCAAACCAAAAACAACAAAAAATTTGAAATCATGCATCACATACTATTAATTAATGTTTTAATACATTCATCAATAAATTAGAAAGAAAAGGTTACATGGAGTTGAATAATCAATTTTCTCTGATTGTGATTTTTATCTAATTCATCTGATTTTTTCAAGAGTTTATTGATGTTCTGATTTTGTGAGATTTTTGAACTAGCTGCCGAACCGGTCCGTGAATATTGAGTTGAATTATCCAGTCAACAACAATGGTATCCATGATTGCAAGCCATCATACTAGAATCAGACATTAGTAAGGTGATCACAAAGTCCCTGTACTATACCGGCTCATGTATACATCACAGCAGATGATAGTTTTTCTAGATTTTACGGATAAACGTTAACACCATCATCATTATAGGTTTCAACTCTTACACATTGTAAATGCCTCCACATGAATGCAAACTAGGTACGTTCTTCTGACTTTAAAATTGGCTGTTAGGGTCATTTTAAAATTGGCTAATAGGAAGTTTGGTCAGTCTTTTAAACGGAGAAAAGTTCCGTTAAATGGAAGGAAATCTTTGTTTTTACTAGTTAACGAAGTTTTGATTATCTCGATCGACATGAAGAATTAATATTAACTTTTAAATTTTTTACTTCAACTCAACTACATTTCTCCAATTGTAAACCAAACACCCTCTAAATGTGTAAGGTGACAGACCTCTTCTGAATTTAACATAAAGTAGTGGTCAACAGCGAGTAAATCAACACAAGTTAAGCATTAAAGCAGAGGAGTGCAACACTTGGATTGGAGGACAATCATACAAATCAAGATAGAGAAGCCCACGAAGAGAGTACTCAAACAAAAGTCTGATCAAATGGTAAGAGGAAACCAAGTCTTGTAAATAGGTGTTACCATTGGTTGAGGTAGAACTCAAGAAAATAAATTAGTGCCAATAAATAGTTGCTCTTAAAATTAAACTGCTCTCTTGAAGAAAATTTCCCCAATAGATAAGTAAATCAAATACAAGTTAAAAGAAATATGGCTATGAATATAAACATATAGCTTTGTCATCAATTTGGCAAGAGCATATATGTTCATAAAATTCTTTTAGAATTAATGAAACATGGTATTCAATAAGGGAAGAAAGATAAGACGAAGCATTTATGGATAATAAGGTTTTTTTTTTCTCTTTCCATCCAATATTTTAACAAGAAAAGGCATCTTTTATAAAATTTCCCAAACATGCAAAAGATTTATTCCAAGAACCCTAACAATGTTGAAAGTTAGCATTCTCATAAAGAAAGAATTTTGTTTTTTTGTTTTTTTTTTTACAAACTTCCCAAAATGTACACAAGGTTTATTACCAAAACGCTAACAATATTGAAAGTTAGCATGTTCATAAAGAAAGATATTGCAGTTAATTCTATGATTGATAAAATTTGTTCTCCTATAAACCTTGATCTTGCCTTTATGATATTGTGAACTCCACATGAGAATATTGTATCCTTAAAACTTGACATAAGTGTTAGTCTTTATAGTGTAGTTGATATGCAAGCTTTTCATCAATCTTGACTACCATTTAACATGTATTGATTTAAGCTCATGATAGTCTAAGGATCTATATATCAAAACTAAAGCACCCTTATGAGACCAAGCCAAAGCATCATTGTGTTATAGAGAAAATGATATAAAGCAAAATAAAAATGTATATACAATACTAGTTAATAAGTTTGTTAAAAAAAATTAGGTTGTTGCACCCAACTTTGTAGATGATAAAATCAAGACTATAAATTCATTCATTTATTGTAAAACTCATTAATCCATTATATATCAATGCTACAAAGACAATTAAACTTTAGTATTACATATTTTCTTTGAAATCTACCTAAATAAACAGTTACACTATAAAATAATTATTACAACATGTTATTTTAAATAAGTTATGCAAATATTATGACACCAAGACTTGTCCAACAATATCGGTCCTAGGAGGCTCGTGCCTCTGACCTCAATAACAGTTCTAATGCCCTTTCTTTTGAGAATGTTCAATTGATGAGAGACATTCAAAGACTTGCCTAGGAGGATACTACCATGAGCGCCTCCATAAGGAAAGCATGATGTAATGAACCTCATCTACGGGCAACGATATTTCCTACGACCATTACGTTGTGACTTGGATGACCAATCACTTTGTGTCATGTTATAGACTTCGTCACTATCATTAGCTTTGTAGGAAAATTTCAAAGTTAGACTTATGTATTTGTAGTTTTAATCTTATATTTAAATTATTTTAAAATATAATTATGGATTTATTGTGATGTGCTATTTCATTTTTGGATTTGATTGTGATTCTTGATTGACATGTATTGTTATGTAATAATTGTTCAAATAATTAGTATTAAACAAACAAAAAATGTTTTTAAAAATAAACTAGAACTAGCTTCGGCTAATTGACACTAGTTTGACAGATCAGTCTAGTGTTAGTCTAACTAGTGATAACTTGACAAACTTGACATGTTTTTGTCAAGTTATATTAATATATTGATCTGGCTAACATTAATCAGGCATATTAATCTAGCGGCAACGAACAGGTTAAGAAAAGTACATCCACTTAATGTCAGTGAAGACTAAAGTATTTAGCCCCAAATGTAAATAATTCAACTTTAAAGTTAGCTCCGAGACAATTTACATGACCACAGACACTTAACCGATGTTATTGCATTAGTTTTTCTGAAGAGTCGACGTTAAATAGGCCATTTCTCTCACTCTCACTCTTACTCTCTCACAAAGACAATAAGTCTTCACTTTATAACTTACTATCAAACATGAATTAACTTAATCCAACTATTGAATTATGTCATAATATCATGATGATTTCACATATAAAATTTTAGAGAAATCTAACATTCATAAATACAATATCTTAATAGTCAACATTTGCTTGTATTTTAAATTTCATAAATTTTATTAAAATTAAATTGATTGATGAAATATCAAATAATTATTAAATTATTAAATAAGTATGTATATATACCCACACTCTTTTAAATAAAACATTATGTTTAAAATTAGCCACAAGTATTTTTGATTTTTTTTTTGTGCTAAATCACATACCTTACCTTTATCTTTTTGTTCCATTTCTGACCCTTGTCTTTTTTATGTTAAATAAATTGATTCCTAGTTTTTGCTAAACAATTTAAAATTAACCGTTTTTATCAATTCTTAACTAATAACAGAGCAAAATGTATATATGTCATTTAATTAGTTTCCCCACCTTCTCTTTACTAACCATGTTCTCTGATAAGGATTTAGATAAGATCTCTCCTTATCAAAGCAGAATAGGTTACGAGAGATAAAGATTTGGGAGAAAAGATTCTCTTGATAATTTTCTGTAATCCCCTAAGGCAAAATACAACTGTGTTTAAAGACTAAAACAAAGCATCAAATTGGGCTTAAAAGGATAATGGGCCTAAATAAAACTAAAAATAATAATGGACCTAAATAAACAAAAATAGACTCTAAATAATAAAATCTTTCATCCACGCTGGTTGGTTTTTGTTCCTTTTGGGCCTATCAATTGGTGGCCCATCGAATTTCACCTTGCCCTCAAGGTGCTGACCACAAATGGTTTCTGGACTTGAAGAATTGCTAGACGTTTCTTTTTGAATTGGTGGGATCCTTGTGTTTGCTAGATTAGTGGAGGAATCAGAGGAAGCATTGGAAAGTGGAGGGGTCCATGCGTTTTCTACTAAAGCAGGGGAGTAATCTAAGGAATTATTAGCATTAGTGGGTGGAGGGGTCCACGCTGTTTCTACTAGAAGAAGGGAGTAATTATTAGCGTTAGTAGGTGGTGAGGTCCACATGGTTTCTTGTGCAAAATTTTGGGAAACGTTATCTTGGGCAGATACATTATCAGTGTGAGTAATTTGAGGATTCAAAACAGGGGAAGAAATTTTATTTTTATTTCTCTGATGTGCATGCCGTGAAAAACCAAAGGGGGAGCAACTACTGGGTTTCTCTCGTAAGAGTTCTGGGCTGGTGGAGCTTCGTTCTCTGGAAGAGTGAGTTCTGGTAACGGTGTGAAATGAGTGGGGTCGCCATGACAGGGGCGAAGGAGTGAGACATGAAAAACATTGTGAACTCGTGAAGAAGGTGGAAGCTCCAAGTGGTATGCGACAAGTCCAATACATCGACGGACTCGGAATGGCCCAAAAAATTGTTTTGCTAGCTTCTGTGACGTTCTTCGTGCAACGGAGGTTTGGTGATAGGGTCAGAGCCGGAGAAAAACCCAATCACCAACATTAAAGGTACGGTCTTTTATGTGCTTATTTGCTTGTAAACTCATGCTCTGCCTTGCCTGAGTGAGGTTTCTTTTAAGGTTTATCAGGATCTGTTGTCTCTTTTATAGGGAATATTCTAAATCTCCAATCTGTGTGCTGTCTGGTATGAAGTCAGGGATTGCTGGAGGAGGTCGGCCATAAACGGCTTAGAAGGGGGTCATACCAAGGATGAGTGAATGGTGGTGTTATACCAGTATTCAGAAAGATGTAGGAATCTGAACCACGATCGGGGGTAGTCACTGGAGAAACAACGAAGGTAAGCTTCTAAACTTCTGTTGAGTACTTCTGTTTGTCCATCTGATTCTGGGTGGTAAGCCGAGCTAAAATTTAGTTTTGTCCCTTGTAGCTTAAAAAGTGAAGTCCAGAAGCTACTGAGAAAGATTTTATTCCGATCGGAGACAATGGTTCTAGGCATACCATGGAGGCGATGGATTTCAGTCATAAACCGTTCGGCCAGAGCAGGAGCAGTAAAGGAAGTCGGCAAGGTGATAAAGTGGGCAAACTTGGAAAGGCGATCGACTACGACCCATATAACAATATGGCCATAAGAGGAGGGAAGTCCCGTTATGAAGTCCATGCTGATATCTTCCCAGATTCGGGAAGGAAAAGGTAAAGGTTGTAATAACCCATATTTTTTTGATGGTAAATATTTGTTCTGTTGGCAAGGAAAGCACATTTTTACCATTTGTTTGACATCTTTTCGAAGGGATGACCAGTAAAAAGAAGCAGCCAAGTGGGCTGTGATGGGTTTTACTCCAGAATGTCCTGAAAGCGGAGTAGCATGGAACTCAGTGAGCAACTTGGTGCGCCAATCCAAATGGTCAGGTACAAAAATCTGTTCCCCATAATAGAGCAATCCCTGTTTGTATGAATAGTTATCTGACTATTGTACTGATTGTTGGATGAGGTGGATGCCTGTAGGGGTTTGGTAATAGTTCTGAAGATCGGAGATGATTTTAGGAATTGGAGAAGAAATAATTTGATAAAGGAGGATATCTTGAGGAGTCTCAGAATCTGCATCGGTGAAGCTTCTGGACAAGGCATCGGTAACACGATTTTGTTTTCCTGGACGGTATACTATAGTGTAAGTGAAACCTTGTAATTTCTAAGCCTGTTTCTGTTGTTCGACTGTATTTATGTTCTGGGTCATTAATTCTTTCAAACTTTTCTGGTCTGTGATGATTCTGAATTTGCTTCCTATTAGGTACTGGCGCCACTTCTTTACTGCTTCTATGATTGCCAGCATTTCTCTAGAGTAGGCAGAAAGTTATTGCTGCCGTGGGGATAATTTCTTACTGAAGAAGGCTAATGGCATGCTCTTTTGAGAAAGGACTGCACCTAAAGCCACAACAGAGGCATCTGTTTCTACATCAAATGTAACAGAAAAATTAGGAAGAGATAGAGTAGGTAGTTTGCACATTTGTTCTTTGAGTTTTGTAAAGGCCAAGGAGGCCTCTGAGGACCATGTAAAACTATTTAATTTAAGAAGATCGGTAAGCGGAAAGACGAGTGTGGCATAGTGGCGAACAAAACGCCTATAGAACCCGGTGAGTCCCAAAAATCCTCTTAGAGTCGTGAGTGTTCGTGGCACAGGCCAGTCTGAGATAGCTGTGATTTTGGCAGGATCTGGTTGAACTCCTAGAACCGTGATAAAATGACCCAAATGTTCCACCTTAGGTGTAGCAAAAACACATTTAGATAATTTTGCAAAATGTGAATGGTCTAACAGTAATTGTAAAACTAATCTTAAATGAACAACATGATCAGTAACGTTAGTGCTATAAATCAATATGTCATCAAAGAACACTAGGAAAAATTGACGTAAATAAGGTCGAAGAAGATGAGTCATAGCTGCTTGGAAAGAAGAGGGGGCGTTAGTGAGGCTAAAAGGCACAACCAAAAACTCGTAATGGCCATCAAATGTGCGAAAAGCAGTCTTGTAGGTATCCTCAGGAGCCATATGAATTTGATTAGAACCAGAACATAAATCTATCTTAGAAAAAATTGATGCACCACCAAGCTCATCAATAGTAGGAATTGGGAATTTATCCTTGATTGTCACAGCATTTAAGGCGCGGTAGTCAACACAGAGTCGCCATGATCCATCTTTTTTTCGTACTAGTAAAACTGGTGACGAAAAGGGGCTAGTGCTAGGCTTAATAAGTCCATCTTTAAGTAGGTCAGAGATGAGGGTAGTCATGGAATATTTTTGGGTGTGAGGATATCTATAGGGTTTGACAGTAACTGAGGGTGTATTGGGGAAGAGTGGAATATGGTGTACATGAGCACGAAAGGGAGGAAGGCCTTGTGGTTTGGAAAAAACTATAGAAAATTGGTTTAAGAGGGTAAGGATAGGAGAAGGTAGGTGAGGTGGAAAAGTAATTATGTTGTTAGTGGTAGGCTCAGGAGGAGGGTGAGATATAGCAAGTAATGTAAAAATATGGGCAATAGAGTGTGTATGGTTTAAGCGTTGTAGTTGGTGGAAGGAGGCAGGTTGGGGACTAGTAGTATCACCAGTAAGAGTGATGGGTGTAGTGTCTACCGTGAAGGTCATACAGGGTATGGAAAAGTCTGAAGTAATAGGACCTAGAGAACTAAGTCATTCAATTCCTAGGACACAATCGGCACCCTTAATGGGCAACAAATAGAATAGGACCTCAAAAGCGTGACCCTGAATACTAAGGGGTGTGTTTGGGCAGAGACCAGTGCAATGAATATAAGCACCATTTCCAACCATTACTGGAAATTGAGGGATAGAAGTAATAGGGAGGGTGAGAAATTGAGCCAAACGTGGTTGCAACACATTATGAGATCTGCCTGTGTCCACCAAAATAGTGACGGTGTCCTTTAATATTACCCTGGAATCGCAAGGTTTTTGGAGATCCAGAACCAGTAAGGGCCAAATGAGACAGTTGAAAATGAACATTGGATAATTCAGGTGGGTCAGGGTCGTTGCAATGGGATGGGTTAACAATGTTGGGATTTTCTGGGCAATCATCATCTAATAATAACGAGAAAAGCTTTGGCTGACAGCGATGGCTATAAGTGTATTTAGAATCACAGTTATAACAAAGTCCTTGGGCGCGCCTTTCTTGCATTTAGGCTTGGGTCAGGCTTTTTACGGGTAGTTGGTTTTTTGGGGTGGGCAGTAGGCCTGCAGTGGTAGAGGGAATATTAGGTTGAGGATGTTTAGGTAATATAGGTGATGAAGTATAAAGAGGGGCTTTTGAGGGGCGTTGAGGGTTAGGAGTGGTGGTGGAGTCTAGATATTTGCTCTCAATAAGTTTTGCTAAACTGATGGCATGGGAGATAGAATAGGGTTTTAGGATGCTTAATTCATGTTAGATTTCAGGTTTCAACCCAGAGATGAAGCAATTTAGAATTATTTCAGGGGTAAGGCCCACAATTTGGTTACATAGACGTTCAAAGGTTTGTTGGTAGGATAAAATTGTGGTTGTCTACCTGAGTTTAAAGAGGGTTGCTTGATGGTTTTCATAGGAAGAAGGCCCAAATCGGACTTCTAGAGCCCTAACGAATGCTTCCCAGGTTGTCAATTGATGGTTATTATGCATCCATTTAAGCCAACTAAGGGCATCACCCTTCATGTAAAAAGAAATAAGTTCTAGGCGTTGGTGGGATGGAACATGGTGGAGGGAAAAAAATTGGTTGGCCTGAAATAACTAATCCAGGGGCTCGGATCCATCAAAAGGATGTAATTATAGTTTAGGTGGACGAATTTGTGAGGTTGTGTGAGGAATTGTGGAAACGTGATCATGATGATTTTGGGGAAAAATTTGTTGAGAAAAAATAGGTTGGTTAAAGAAAGGTTGAGAATTAGGGATAGTATGGGTATTGGGATGAGAAAAAGGATCAACGGAGTTAATAGGGTTAGGAATAACATTACCTTCTTGATTGACATGAAGGGTGGAGGGTATGGTGTGTGGTTGTGTAGGGGTAGGGGGCGGTTAAGCGATTGAGGACGGTGGCTAGCACCCCGGAGACGGCTTCAAGGCGAGTTTCCATGGTGGTTACGAATCTTTCATACTGTGCATCATGAGATGTCTGCAGTGTTTGAAGCTTCTCAGTAATGGAGAGGATGGCGTCTTCCAAGGAGGGTTTGGGAGGCATAGTTGCAGGAATGAAAGCACCAATTGATAAGGATTTAGATAAGATCTCTCCTTATCAAAGCAGAATAGGTTACGAGAGATAGAAATTTGAGAGAAAAGATTCTCTTGATAATTTTCTGTAATCCCCTAAGGCAAAATACAAGTGTATTTAAAGACTAAAACAAAGCATCAAATTGGGCTTAAAAGGATAATGTACCTAAATAAAACTAAAAATAATAATGAACCTAAATAAACAAAAATTGACTCTAAATAATAAAATCTTTCATCCATGCTGGTTGGTTTTTGGTCCTTTTGGGCCTATCACTCTCCTTTCCTTTCACCTCTCATTCTTTATCTTCCAAATAACTATTTATGTCTTCTCGCCCCTCTCCTTTATTCCATTGGCCCATTTTCTCCATCTCTTTATTCTAAAACAAGGTTAAGCATTTAAAATTGTTACAAAAGTATCATCACAATTGTTTGTTAATGCAGTTGAAAGATGGTCACGGGTGGGGATAAAAAGGGTAGGTGTTTTACAAGAATATAGATGACAAAAAGTGTGTTTTGCACCACTTACTTTATTTAATTATTTTTTATGGACATTGAATTTTGTTAATTTAATAGTTAGATGAATAATCCATATTAAGTAGACCACGTTTATCAAACTTCGTGTAATTTAACAACTATTTATCATTTAATCAATTAACTTTATTTTTTTATAGAATTTATACTTATTAAAATATAAGTAAAATGTTAGCTATAAAATGATATATTTAGATATTTTATTTTTTAAAATTTTTTGTATAATAATAATAATAATAATAATAATAATAATAATAATAATAATAATAATAATAATAATAATAATAATAATAATAATAATAATAATAATATTTGTCCGGTATAGGGGAATAGATCTCCGATGTGTATATTGGGTATGTAAGTTCTATTCTTACATCGGTCTAGCGGGGATCCAATATTATCTCCCCAAGTTCCTTAAGAATTCAAAGGTCTTGATTTTACTCATTCGAACGCTAGTATCTTGTGTTGTGAGATGAAATAAAATGTTACTTGCAAAGACACTCTTGCCTTCAACTCAGTACTATATCTATATTGGAGTTCAAGCATTAAAGTTAGTTGAATGTACCTCAAACAGTAGTAAATAAGTTGTATTTATAAAGTGAAATAGTGACTAAATGTTTTGGTTTCTGTGTTAGTACTTTTTCATAAGGTTTAAAGAAAATTGATATAGGGGTAAATATTTTTGACATAGTCGTATGTGTGGGCCGGTATTGTGATACTCATTGATATTGAATGGTGTATGTTGCTATTGGTATTGCCCCTAATATGCTCATCAACCTTTATGTGATACCAACTCATTAGTGATATTCATAATCAATGGTTTTACGAGAGAACGATATTATAGTGCATATATTGATATCCAATGTCATTTGTAGCAACCGATATCAATAATGTGTATGATCAATATTAATCATGGAGTAACTTTGTTCATATGACTTATATGTTGTAGCTTATAACTTTTTGGGTAGTTTATAGGGAACTTATAACTATTTCATAAAACTAATTTAAATTATATTAAATAATTTTAAAGAATATATAATATTATAATTATACGAGAGAGAAAATAACAACTAAGATATTAACGAAGAAGAAAGTGACAATTTCTCTTGAATTTAAATTAATTTTGCTGATTATTTTCTAATCCTACATAAGTCTTGTACTTAATGTGAAGAACAAATGATTACTCTTAATATCTTTAGTCTAATAAGTACTAAACAAACAATTAAATACAAACTTTGAAATTTTTATAAAGCATTAAACTTTCAAGAATCATAATATTTCTCAAAATTTTACTAATTATTTCCTAATTCAAGATAAATCTCACAATTATTACGAAAAACAAATGATTACTATTAATATTGTTAATCTAGTAAGTGCTAGACAATCAAATAAACACAAACTTCAAAATTTTTAAAGAAATAAACTTTGAAGAATCATCATCTTTCTCACAATGAGAAACATAATTATCTCAATAAAGAAAAAGGAGAGACTTTTTAAGAGGGAGAAATTGTTTAAATGAAATATATGCGGGGTTGAAAGGGGGTTATTTGAATAGAATGTATGTTAAATCATGTAAGTGTTATACTTGTTTTTATTTATCATTGTAAGGAAGATGATAATTCATGAGGGTTTAATTTTTAAAATAATTTAAAGTTTATGTTTAGTTATTTGTGCAGTACTTATTAGATTAAAGTTATTAAGAATAATCATTTGTTGTTTTATAATAATTGTGAAATTTCTTTTGAATTAGGAGATAATTAACGATAAGAGTTAATAATTTGTTTTTTTTTTTGGAAGTTAATAATTTGTTTTTTTTGGTGAAAAGAAATATAGACCAAGATTACAAGTGTGTGATACAATAAAAGATGTAAGTCAGCCCATTCTGGCCTTTTTGGGTTTCTTCTAAGCTGGTTACAATTGTCTCTCCTTGTTGGGCCTTCTTCAATGAATGTAATTTTCGACACAAAAATGTAAAAAATTAGAGATTTTGTAATCACCACAAACATTTTTTTATACTCACCAATTTAAAAATTTCTACAATTTTTTGAAAGATATTTGTGGAATTTTTTTTCATCAGAGGCTTAAGTAGTTTATCTATTAAAATAACTTTTTTTTACTAACTTGCGCATGATATTTTCTTTTATTTTCTAATTTTAAATTTCTTTCCTTTTATTATCAAAATTAATTATACAATCAATTTTTATTTACTCTATACAATTTATGAACTTTTTTATTTTCATTTTTTTTAAATTTTATATGTTTTAGTAAATTTTAAATTTTTATAAAAAATTTAATAAAACTACAATAACTTTTAACACGGTAAATAATTCTTATCATATCATTTATGTGTATCTCAAATAAAAAATAAGCAGCAATTTTCGTACAACAATTAAATAACTATGATATTATATAGGTAAATATCATTTTATACTTATGAGATTTAATTAAGAATATTATATTTACTTCTTAAAAATACTAAATATTAAGTGGACATGGTTTTTAAAATTGCATAATTTTATGATTGATACAATTATATATAGTTTTTACGTCAAAAATTTTATTTGATACTTCAGTTTTAGGAAAAAGATTACTTTTACATTAGTTTTAAATTAATAATAAAACTTATTCAAAATACTTTTTATTTATTAATATTTTAAAATATTTATATTTATTCATAATATCATATCTAAATATCTCATTTTTGGTTTCGTTTTATTAGTCAACACACACAAACATATTAAAGATGAGGGATAGAAAAAAATAAAACATGTAAGGTGTTAATATGATTTAATTAAAAAAAACTAAATCATCATTTTTTATTTTTTTATTTTTTGAAAAATCAATATATATATATATATAATTATAGAAAGAATTGATTACAAGATATACTCAATGTATATTGCAATAGATAAAATAAACTCGAACATAACCTCCCCCTCATAACTTACGAAACCTACCTTTTTATAACAACATCTAAACCCAACAATTAAGAGGACAAAATGAACATTAATGGATCCTCTAGCCAACAAAATACATAAAATACTCAAAATGTAACCTTTTTGCTTGTAACCATGACTAAATCTAGACTTGGACTAATTCAAAAACACAATCAAGAACCAATCTATTCCTCTCTAGCCATGTTGACTAGATCACAACAAACTAAATTGTACACCACATTTCTTGTTTTGATTCTTACCCAGAAATATCGTCTATCTCTAACAATACACTCAAAATCCTACACCATTGTATACATTTAGCATATACCTTATATGTCTGAAAGTAAGAGAATAACAAATGATCTTGTTTCCTCTATTATCTCACAAAATGGACAAAGTAAATATGATGTCGTAGACATCATAACACTTTCACCAACTCGAACTACACCAAAATCCTCTTTTTAATAACTTGCCATACAAAACCTGTTATTTTCAGAGGTACACATTTGTTCCAAACCATGTTATAAGAGTTGTCGAGTACTTCATTATAATCAGATCATAACTTATACACATTCTTTACCGAGAACAACCCATCCATTTCTCCCAACCATACTTACCTATTCGGTACCCCTTATATGACTTTTGCACCTCTCAAATCTTCCTCAAACTCATTCACCAAATCTTTTTTCCCATTTATATAATCCTTTTCTCAATTTCCAATAATACTTTCTCCCTGTTTAACACTTTAGTGACCGATTCCTCCTTATCCATGGTTACAAAGCACAATTTAGGATACTTCTCATGAAATGGCCTTTCTCCCCACCAATTATCACATCAAAATCGAGTATGTCTACCATCACCTATAACCCTCCCCACCATTCTTGACCACCAACCCTTATTCACATAATCCCTTCATGTAACCCTATCTAAATTACAAATATCTTTCTACCACGTGGATGATCTAGCATTACACTCCCCCCTCATGACCTTAATTTCCCCATATTTAGACACCAACACCCTTACCTATAAACTCTCTTTATCCTCTAACAACCTTCATCTTTGCTAATAAAACCATATTAAAATATGACAGGTTTTTAACCCCCAAACCACTTACCTCCTTTAGTCTTTACATACATCCCTCCAAGACACCCAATGTATTTTCCTCTCCCCTCCACCCCATTCCATAAAAAACTAGAAAATAAAGAATGCAAAGAAGAAACAATACCTTTGAGAGCTCTAAAAATGGCAGAAAGTAGATTGGCACAGAAGATAAAATAGACTTAATTAGCATGGTATGCGCTCCAAAAAAAAGGTAATGCTTTTCCACCCTGCCAACCTCTTTTTCACATCCAACACCATTAGTTCCCACATCTTCCTTATTATTGAATCCCTACATACTTAAATAGTAAGCCTTTCGTTTTACACTTCAAAATATATTGTAGTCTGTAACCATTCCGAGTCAACATTAATACCCACCATCAAGTTTTTTGCATAGTTAACCTGAAGACCAGAACACATCTGAAATACCTACACCACCTGTCTGACTTTCAACACATTCTCCAACTCCACACTTCTAAATATTAAGGTGTCATCCACATATTGTAAGTGAGACACTACACATTTTCATGCTTCTACCTCCACCTTTTGAACTCACCTAACGACATAGCTTGTTGTATCAATAAACTAAGACCCTCTGCCACTAACATTAACAAAAAAGAAGATAAAGGGTCCTTTGCCTTAAACCCTTCCCTAGCACAAACCCCTCTGTAGGACTTCCATTTACCAACATAAATAGATGCAGATTGCAAACACTCTCAAATATATCTCCTTTACTTAATAGGGAAAGCCATATGTTCCATGACATAATCTAAGAAACTCTAATTCATAGTATCATATGCCTTCTCAATATCCACCTTGAAAATAAAGTATTGTGTCTCTCGCTTCTTTGCATCATTAACTAACTCATTAGTAATAAGAATACTATTTAGAATATGTCTTCCATGTATGAAGGCAAATTGATCAGGGGAGATCAATCTTCCTAACACATGTTTTAACCTATTTGAGAGCAGCTTTGATAGACTTTATACATGCACCCAACCGATTGAATAGACCGAAATTCATCAATATTTTATGGACTCTCATTTTTTGGAACCGAGACAAAAAATGAGCTATTAGCCGATTTACAATCTTGCCATACGAGTAAAACTAAAAAAATAAAGTGACAAAACATTGCTATAAAGGATTCCAAAAATTGATTGATGAAGAGGAAATAATAATCGGTTGGTCCTAGACTCTTATTCCTAGCATAATCCCAAATCGCCTCTTTCACCTCCTCCACTAAAGATGGTCTGGTTAAAAACTCATAATCCTCTACCTCACACCTAAACTAAATCCCATCCATCCGCAACCTCCTAGACTTCTTCCCCTAAGAATGTAGCAAAATGTAGTTTTATACCTTTCTCAATCTCCTCAACTCCTTCACACATTTTCTCTTCTGTCACAATTAGAGCTGACAATTCGGGCGGGCGGCCCTAAATGGGTTAAGTTTTATCAAGTTGTGGGCTACTTAGGGTCGGGTAAAAAAGGCTCATATAATTTCAGGCCTTGAAATTAGAGGCCCTAGCCCAGCCCACAACGTGTTACGGGCTTGATCGGACGACCTATTTTTTTAAAAGAAATTATTAAAAAAATTGATCTATAAAAAATTATATTACAAAAAATTAAACCAACTAGTATTTGTGCTATTAAAATTAATTAACTGTTGCTAGATAAACAATGCTATAAACTCAATAACTTTTTTTTGTAAAAAATATGTTTGTTTTTGTACTGTAATTGAAAATTAAAATGAATGAAGCATTAGCCACTAAGTTACTAACACACAAATGCTATAAAATTAAAAAGATTTCTTGAAAAAACCTGCTTGTAAAAATACCAACTAATAAATAATATTTCTTATAATGCTAGATTAACTAATAAATTACATAAGAGTCTTAAGTGAAATGGTAATTTTACACTAGTGATTGCACCAATTAATCATGGATTAGTATAATACAACTTTTGTAATAACGATAAACTAGATCAATGCAATAATCGGGTTATATCATTTGAAGTTTCATCTCTCCTTAAAATTTAAATATTTATGTCAAATATAAAAAAATGAATCAAAGAAAATGTCACAAACTGTCATTTTAGAAAAATTTATTCCCTTGATATAATATAACAAATTATTTATGGATAAAATCTCATATTGTCTCATTAATTTTTTACCCACCAAAAAAAACAACTAATCATTTATTGATGAATAAACATGAATAATGTTTATTTAAATTTTAAACCAGACTGATAAAATTTAAGAGTTAAAAAATTTAAAGAAACAAGATTCGAGTTATACATATCATTTTTCTTCTTTCATATATTCAATTTAATTCTTACAAAAATATTAATTTAATATTTAAAATTTTAGGAATTAAAATACATCAAGTAGCAATTGTGAATTGTATACGTTTCCCATATAATTATTGAAAAAAATAAGACAAGGCCATGAGGACTAACTGTAATAAAATAATTTTAATTTATTTTTTATATTGATAAGGAAAAAACTATTTTTTGGATAGTTTTTAATTTTAATTTTTATAACTAATTTTAATCAAATATTTTAAATTTCTGTTGCAAGATTAGCAAGAAGATTTTATCTAATTTAATTCTTCCAAAATATTAAACACATGAAGATCAAGTGTAACAACTTTAATTTGATTTTTTTTTTAATTTTAGAATTTAAAATATTCCAAGTCAAAATTGTGAATTGTTCATGTTTCTGACCTAATTATTGAAAAGTATGACAAGCCCATAGGAACTGGTGAATTGTAAGAAAGTTATTTTGATTTGATTTTTAAAAATTTTTAAATTGGTAATAAATAACTATTTTTAGATTATTTTTAATTTTAATAAAACATTTAATTTCTGAAGTAACAATAAAATACTTTTATTTTATATCAAGTTAATTGACTCTATCATAAAATATTATATATATATATATATATATTCTCCCAAATTCAATTACATTTTAAATAATAACTATATATATATATATATATATATATATATAAAAGTTAAATAATATGTATCTCATAATTAACTTATCCCATACAACCACACAAGTATCTTCCTAGTATAAAGATAAAAATAGACACACATATCAATAATTTAATTTTAAAACAGACGTGTCATAGAGGCACCTATCCTTTCAAACACTTGAACACCTTAGTAAACACAATAAAAATTTTCAAATTTGCAACAACTACTCATGCATAGACTATTTTTTCATTAAATAAATACATTATGGTATGGAAAACTAAAAGAATGTAGGCCCTCTCATACAGCTGGAGGTCATATGTCCCCGATAAACAAGCAACAAATTGAAGGGCACAAGCTGATAAAACATTTAGAGAATAGTTAAAACAATTACCCTGTCTTTTGAATTAAAGGGAGAATTGAATAAAAAGCTAGGGATAAAGTGATTGCACCATTGACCCATAGTTCCATCAAAACAATGCAACCAAGATACATGCAAACAAACATTAATCTGTAAATGTGCATAGTGGAGCTAGCACTAGCAGAGATATGTCGGATCTTAATTAAGATTTGGGTGCAGATCGTTTTCGCTTTTTTCTTGTACACTACATTGTCTAATATGCTGTTGAAAATGTGGAGTTTGTGGATAGTAATATTTTCTCTGTGCAGTTTAATTGATCACATATGCTATTCGTCCCGGAGCGTGTCTAACACCCACACATAATTCATACACGAAAAGTAACCAATTTAGCTGAAAATGATACACAGGACCACAACATCAACATTGCCCAAGTTACATGGGCAATTGGTTGACAAGAACGGAGTAACGCTGAAAAAAGTGGAACATTCAATTGTCCGAATCCATACACTGGTCCACTACCAAAATTTCAATGCAATGCCAAAGCCACACAAACTACCAAACCAAGCAATGTTTCTTAGATTTCTTCATGCCCATGGACGTATTGACTAATCCTTCTAAAGAGCGCACATAAAATGATTGTCGGATAGTTATGACATGTCATTTTATTTCTATCAATAAAGAACAAGCCTCATATATGTAGTTAAGGGACAAAGTGATATCACTGCATCACACTTTGTGGTTTAAAATCCGGCAATTTAGAAAATGGTTTGATTAAAATAAGTTAAGCCAAAAAGAAAAAAAAAAAGAACAAAAACCCCATGATATTCTACAAGAAGTTGGCTAGTGTCTAATTGTAAGTTCAAGATGTATACATGTCCTTCCATAGAGAGAGAAAGATTCATTTAGCACAAACCCTGAGTATTACTAACTAAGAGGAAGAGGGTAATATGAATGGAGAGAGTGAAATGAAAGGAAAGGCTGCGGATGCATGATAGTGTGTTCAAGTTCCAACTTCTGCAATGCTCTGTAAGGCTGGCCTCCATTGCCCACCACCACCAATGTAATGCCTTCCAACACCCCTGTTATTGTTGCTGCTGCTGCTGCCGTTGTTCCCCATATGTTGAATCTCCTGTTCGGTCTGACCATACACAGAAAAAAGAAGATAAGATAACATAGGCATTGCATTGGATAGGATCACACGCAAAATCAAAGGTAAAGGGAAAATGACAAATCATATTGATTCATAGTACAGATTACAGAAGTCATACATGGTTTGCTCCCACAGCTATAACAATCCATGTCTATAAAATAGTTAAACTACTTTATTAAAGATATATATATATATATATATATATATATATATATATATAATTATCTTGTATCATTTCTTTAATCGGTCAAACATCACGAATTATTTGAGTTATAAAATGTATAAAAGTGTTCGGATGAAAATAAAATTTAACTAACAATACTATTATTAGTATTGATCATTTACATCATTTGAAATATCTTTTAATTTTATTAGACTAATAAATTAAAAACTCACTTCTAACCAACTCAATGTTGAGAAATCTTAATTAAGAATCAAACAAACACAAAGTTTGGAGATAGCTCGGAAAGAATTAAAGAAATACTCTTCCAATTGGACTCCAACATGGCCACTTTAGGCACCTAATGCAATGCAAATTGGTAAAGAAAGAAAGGGTGGCTCTTTCAAGATAACTCCTACTTGGCCACGTGGTCACTTCATTTATCGCAAATGGTGACGTTAGGTGTTATTTGAACAGGGGTGTAAGTTCCGTTTCTTTCTTTTTCTTTACTTTTTATTTCAAAAAAGGTAAAAAAAAAAACAACTCTCACTGGTAATGATCATATCTTTAATGAAAAGCATCCATGCCATCCTATGATTAGCTCACCAGCGGTCCTGACGTACCTTTTGTAATTTGGTAGTGCTTTCATGAAGTGGAAACGTGAAGAAACTTAGAAAGTGGTAAAAGTAAGTTAAGTAACATAAGAAAGGCATGTATCATTTTCTGGATAGTGGAGCATGCATTGTTTGACGTACTTTCCTAATTTACCAGCCTAGAGTTAAGTGTTATTTGATTGGCTTGTATATAAAAAAAAAACCTCTTTAAAGTATCCGAATTAGGAATCACCGCTAGAAGTCAATTGGTTAAGATTACACCCTTGACATTTTTCAAACAACAAGAAGAAATTCTTATCATTCACATCCGTCAATTTTAAAATGACAGGTTATTTATTGTGATGGCTAAGTTACGAATTAGTGTGCTGCTAATGCTAGAGAATATATTTCGATGTGTTACTACTTACAAGTGTGGTAAAAAAACGGTTTCATTTTCTATGATATCCTAACATGATCAAAATAGTAGAAAATAAGTGGCCATTGCAACAGGAAGGTTTCAGTAACACGCAACTAACAAAATTAGTAGTTGAGTTTAACTAGAACTTCCTAGACATAAGATCTGTAGGAGAGCAACGGGTCGATTGTGCATGATGACTACAGGTGCCATATATATCGTAGCGCAAACTTGAGATTAGAACAAATAAGCAATCATTACACGCACTCGCAAGTGTCTCTGTCCCAACTAAAAGTAAGGGAAATTTAGCCAATCTCGTCTGAAAAATGAGAAATCATTATCGAGATCCGTACTTAATTAATTAATGATCAAATTCTACCGATGTACTAAAAATAAGATTTTCAATAAATTTACCCATGCAAACAGAATCAAGGAAAAACAGGATGGTAAAGATGCCTTTGTTCATGTCTGATACAGAAAAAAAAAGACCTTTCCCTCTTCCTCTCCCTGTTTTCCCTCGTTTCCTTTGTCATTATCAAATAAAAAAACAAAACAAAAAGTAAAATGCTACACCTCAACAATTATGTCCCACTACGACAATGAAAAAGAAAAAAAGAATACTATCCTTAGACCACCACGCTATCACAGTTAAAATGCAACATGCCATCCTAAAAACAGAGACACATTTGTTCTAAATTAATTAGTTTCTTCATCACTTTTCAACAAAAAAATAATAATACGCATTTTATCTATGCAATTTAGATTAATTTAATCACGCACGTTGAATATATTCAACTATTCAAAATTAATCCTTCTTAACTCCGAATCAAGGAACAAATAGCGGTTTAAATTTTTTCAAAACGAGTTTAACTAGTTGCATGGGAGGTAAAAATAAAAAGAAAACAAAAATGAAACAAAGGGCTAGCTAGCATTAACATTAAACAATGTGAATTACCTTAATGGGAGTGAATTCTGATTGGGAACTGGAAGCCCTGGAAGAATCTCTGTGCTTCATCTGAATCCCATGACCAGCTGTCTCCTTGAGCAATTTCCCAAGTTTTCCACTCTTCTTCGAAGCAAACTCCTTCAACACATCTATGGCCACCACGAAAATAAAACAAACCAATTTTACTCATTCATGATTCATTATAATCATTGAAACAGAGAGAGGGAGAGAGGCAAAGGCACCTTCAAAACTGATCAAACGGTAAACCTGTCCAATAAGCAAAGTGTCATCGGGTCGGAGAAGCTTAAGGTGTTTAAGAGGAGTACCATTGGGTGACTTAAGCGTAGGCGAAGAGACGAGAAGCGCAACGTAGTGACCAGGATTGGAATTCATAACCTGGTGAGCACTAACCGACCAGTAAATCCTCTCTACCTTGTTCCCCGGGTGTTGAATGACAACCGTGGCAGCTTCCGCAGCTTGGCAATTCCCCATCGGAATGAATTCTGAGATCACGAAGTTACAACTTAGAACAAGTAATAAATATGGCCTTGAAATGGGCGATGACGTGTGAAAGACACGTATTGCACGCTCTGTTAAAAACAATTAGGAGAGAGGGAGCGTTTTCTGGGCTGTAAATAAATGAACCTGACCTCACGCTCTTCCACGTTCACTGACGCACGCCAAGAATCAAAGGGGTTTGATGGATGTGATTGTGACTTCAACGCTTAACCCGTAATCTCTGTGGTTTTGTTTGTAATTGTATGATGATGTTATGAACTGTGAATGGCGTGGTGAAATATAAATAGAGTTTTGTTTGATCTTACCTGGGGCCTGGGGGCCAACTAGGAATTGAATTCAACTCAACTTTGCTTCGCTTTGCCGCCTCTACTCTACACTCCCAGAACACATTAAAACCGATATGTGACTTTGGCTAACGGGTTTTCGGTAGTGGGTGCCTAGCAGCTTTTATTTTGGAAAAACTTATTTAAAACAAATTTCTTTTCTAATTTGTGAAATCATATAAAAATAAAATAAAATTGCTAAATTTTTTTATTAATATAAATTTATTTATTTTTACATTATTTAAAATATCTCTTAGAACACACTTTCAAATCTTATGATTTAAATAACTTTAACCGAAAATCAAATGTACATTTACTTATGTTATGAGCTATAATAATCTATGTGTGATTCTGACCCATTAGTGATTCAACGCCTTACACTTTTTTGTTTCTTTTATTGACACCTTACAATGAAATCTTGAGTTGTTCAATTTAACGTACTTTGTTTAAATCGCAACTTTTATGGTAACAAAAAACAATGGTTTGTTGCTACGCTTGAGTTACCTAGTATTGTGCTCCACTTGAATTTGTTTGTTTACTTTTGGATCACATTAAAAACTCCTCTTAACTAAAACCCCGACTTGGGGTGCAATATCAATGTAAACAACAAATAAATTAGTGTAGTTAATTGAAGCGTACGCAGGCACTCTCCATCTTTTTTGGGCCATAGACAAAGCGAGTAAATGGATCGCATATAAAATATTTTTTTATTGTCAAATAAAAAATTTCATAATTTAAATAATGACTTTTACAGTATTTAAAATTTAAAATATTTTAAAGTATATATAACTACAAACTCCAAACTCAAAGGATAGTTATAACTATAAAATCACTATAAATGTAGCAATTATTCTAGTAGGATGTAATGTTGCCACAAAAATCACTAAGGAAAGCTAAGTGTTGGAAGTAGAAATAGGCTGAGTTGAGTTAAACTTTATCATACTTAATTGTAAGGTTAGAGTTTGTCTCATTACTTACTACAGACTATATTTTAAGATATGATTTGTCATATTTAAAAGTTTGAATTATCTTGATATTTTATATAAAAGTTTAATTTACATTAAAATGAATAAAAACGTCAACTAACAAATATTAAATATCAATGAGCACATATTAAATAAACAAATAAGCCTAAAAATATTATCAACATATGAAAAAAAATATATTTTAACATATTCTAATCTTATAAATTTTATTTTTTATATAAAAATATCATGTGCATTTATAAATTATAACATATCATAGATTATGATTTATTTTATAAATTATGATTTATTTTATAACATACCATAAATTATAACATATCACGTATATTTATTTTTTCCCTCAAAAAGCTCAAACTTAACTCTCTTCTTTTATCTAAATAGACTTTTTTTTTGAAAAACCTTAACTTAATTTTATTATTAAAGCTAAATCTTAAATAAGCTAAACTTTGGGGCCTAACATGCAATCTAACTTATCCTAACAGCTAATAAGTATCATGATAAACATTATTTACACATATGTTGATCCGGTATACATATCGGCCCCTAAATATTAGTAAACACAGACCACATTAAGTAATAATACATAGTAAAGAAAATAAGGTGCGAAGTATCTAAAAGCCGGAGTGTTCATTGAACCTCGGTACGAATTTACATGCTTGACCTCGGTTGAAAAAGCTGACACTAAGTCAAAGTCAAGTGCAAGTGGGCAACTTACTTCTGATCAAAACCTGCCGACAGGGGTCAAATCGTAAGTTACACCATGAACAGATCTATAAATAGAAAACATTAATTAACTCACACATGTTACATTGATTACACTCATTATTGTTCCGTTATACCCATTAATGACTTAAGCATCGGAGCCCATTTTGCAAGTATAACCCCAGTGTGTCCAGCTCAGTTCGGAACATATAAAGACAAACAACTTGAAGGGAACAGTGATACCCACTGGACTTGTGTTTTATAATACCGGACTCCCACTGAGATGGTGTAATAATAGAGAGGGGGTGGGGTTTTGACGCCGACTACGAGAGGAGAACTTTACCCCCCCATACACCGGACATAACATATGTCATGGCACTTAATTTATCAAAAATCCCAAAACCTTTTTTCTGTGAGTATATATAATAATTTTTAAAATTGGACTCCCTTTAATTATGGCTCGTGGACTAGCGTGGGAGTTAACCTTCAAAATACACTTGTATGTTTAAGAATGTGGTGCATAAGAATTTTATTAGGGTGTAATTCATTAATTTTGTAAACATTCAGATTCCACTTATGTAAGAATTTTATTAGGGAGTAATTTGTTATTTTGTAAGCGTTCGTCTGTAACCCAATCACCTAAAACTTTAATCACACAAAAAATTAAGAATTTTTTTTGGCTCAATTAAAAATATTAAGAATTGAATTAATTGAAACTAGTTCAATTTTTGTATTGAATTAGACTAGATTTGAGATCTAAATTAAAAAATATAATTCAAACTAAATTTTTTTTTATGTATAATTTTATTTATAAATTAAGTTTTTCACCCATTTATATAACTATATTTTCATGAAATTATATTATTTTTTCTTTTTCTTGATTTTATTTTTAAATGAAATTCTCCTCCTTCTTCTTATTTATAAATTAAGATATGTGTTAATATTTTGGTATATTCGCAATTTCATTAGTTTAACATTCATTTAAAATTGATTTTGCGTATCATGTTTTTATTATTTAAATTTTGTATTTTATTTAAAATTAAATTTTACTTGTAAAATAATATTTATTTATTATCTCCTAATTAAAAATAAAAAATAAAAATGTATCGCAAAACTTAAGTTATGAATATTTTGGGATCATCTCATCTCTTGAAATTCTTAAAAAAGACTTTTGAAGGAAATACTACGGTAAAGGATGTCATTTTGAAACATTACTTTTATTATCATCATACTATTTTTATTGAAAATGCTTAATTTTTTTTCTATAGTACCTAATTACCAACTTTCTCATATTTTGTTTAAAAATCTAATTATTCTTTTTTAACCTAGGCCTATAAACGACGTGAGATAGATACATGTAGTTTCATACATGTACCTATGAGTAGAACATATATAGGTATTTTGACTAGAGGAGAGAGTACCCACATGTATTTATTTATGTTTAATATTTTTAAAATATATATATAATATACTACACAAAATATAAAATTATTTCATTATGATATAATATAAATTAGTTTTTAAAAATATAATTATAACTTTATAAATTAAAAATATTATCATGGAAAAATATTAAAAATAATTTATCTCATTATAACTAATAATAGAACATCTTAATGTTTAAATATATCTAATAAAAAGATATGAATACTTATGTGGATACCAACAGAGAGAGTAGTGTAATACTTGTATCTTGTTCGTTTATATATGGGCATTCATTGTGAGTATATACTCATAGGTATATGTGGTGTGATTCGAACCTAAGATCTCACTTAAAAATAATTAAACATATACCACTTAAATTAACTAGTCATTGTTAAATCTAATTATTCTAGATAAATACATAAATTTTATTAACTACTTTTATTATACTTCCAAAATTACTTTTAAAATTAACAAAAAATGTAACACCCTTTTTTAAAAATAGTTGTGTTTTAACGTTTCGATGTTTTGTGTTTTAGTGTTTTGTAGGGACCCAATTACAAATTTCTTAAATATTGTGTACCTTGCCTTAACTACCATGTACTTTACCCCACCCTAAAAGATCACTTAGCATTCAAAAGCCCACCCACTCTCTTCACTTTCACCATGGTACACTTAAACTCACAAAGCACTCATCTTCATTCTCTTCTCTTTCTTCGCAAGCTTCCATTCTTATTTCTCTTCTATTCTTCACCTCACCCCAAAAACCTAGGCTCATTCCTTCCATTTTTACCATCACACTTCAATCAAGTACACCTACTCCTTCTTCTTCCTTTACTTTCTCAAAAGTAGTGGCCATCTCTTATTTCAATCTGCCCTATCACTTCCATCTCACTGTGGCCAAGAAAGGGTATCCACCTTATCCATTTACTTTCTCTTCATGCAAGGGTTCAAGTGGAAACATCTAGGGTGATTTTAGTGTCCTAGTAAGGAAAAATAACAAGATTTAAGGTAACCCTCTTCTTTTACTCAAAGTCCCTAGGTTTGGTAGTGTATTAATAAAATGATGATGCTGGTTGATAGAATTAAGAAATTGGGGTATGATTGATGTTAGTAGTGTATTAATGAATTTGTGATGTTGATTAAAATTGACAAATTGTGTACTTGTATGATGCTTGTGAATTTTATGTGTTAATTAGGAGAATTATAATGTGTGTGTGTGTTGGTGATGATTAGTGAAAAATATATCTTTGGTGGTTTTGAAAGTGTAAAGTTATATTAAACTTGGAATTCATAATGGTAGGTGTTGGTGTTGAATTGATGGAATGTAAATGTAGTGGTTTTTGGATGTTTCCATTGGTTTAAACTCTCATTTATTTTGTTTCTACATAATGTAATTGATTATCATAGTCATGGTAATCGATTACCAAATCTCTATTTGTCAATGAAAATACCTAATACATTAGTAATCGATTACCTAAACTAGGATAATCGATTATCCAAATCATGATAATCAATTACCAAATCTCTAATTTCTTAAAAATTGATTGCGTCATTTTTAGTAATCAATTACTCTCCTGTAAATGGTACGAAAACCCTTTTTCAATCCCAATTTTGGTTATATGTGTGAGTTCTTTAAATTTATGTCTTGTGTTGCACAGTTATGATATATATCTTAGTTAGAACTCTAAATACTTAATAGACAAACCATCTTAACATCACAAGGGAATTAGCAATGACCTTGTAGCCCCAAGGGGGCATATCAAGCTTTATAGAGTTTTAAGATAAGACCTAGTGAAATAGGGGTATTTTATAGTTAAATCATCTTGACATAACAAGGGAACTAGTAATGGCCTTGTAGCCCTAAGGGGGCATATCAAGCTTTATAGAGTTTTAAGATAAGACCTAGTGAAATATGGGTATTTTATAGTTAAATCATCTTTACATAACAAGGGAACTAGTAATGGCCTTGTAATGTCAAAGTTGTATGTCATAAAAACCCTTCTCTAACCTTAGATAGGCTTATATGAATGTGTTTCTTGAATTCACATGTTTTGCATGTACAGTTATGAGATATACATCAGTTAAATCATCCAGACCTTATAAGGGAACTAGTAACAGCCTTTCTCATTTGACGACCCATCTACCGAGATAGTCCATAAGGCATGTTCAGCGTTGTATTTTTCTTTGTCATCGCCCAACTCTACTATGAAGTTTGCTAAGAATTGTGCCTTAATAACCCCTCGGGGATCATATCAGATCCTGTACTTGGAAAACTTTACTGCCCATGTGACCATTCTCCCCGCAACTTCTGGCTTTTGAAGGATTTTACTAATTGGTTGGTCTGTTCTGACAATGATTTGGTGGTTGCGGAAATAAGGCCTCAACTTCTGAGTGACAACCACCAGATTGTATGCAAACTTCTCTACTCTTTAATAACGTACCTCTGCTCCCTGCAAAATTTTGCTTGTGAAGTATACGGGTCACTAGACAGGTCTTTCTTCTTGTATTAAGGCCACGCTGACAACATTTTCTCTTGCAGATAGGTAGATGATTAGTTCCACCCTCGTGGTTGGCTTTGTTAAAATGGGGGGCGAAGCTAAGTAGGATTTTCGCTCTTCAAAGGCTTTCTAGCACTCCTAAATCCACTGGAAAATGTCTGTTTTCTCTAGGACCCTGTAGAAAGGTATAACCTTCTCTGTAAATTTAGATAAGAAACGGGATAGGGCAGCAATCCTTCGGGTGAGACGTTGCACTTCTTTAATATTCTACGGGCTCTTTATCTCCAGGATGGCTTTGCACTGGTCAGGGTTGGCCTCTATTCCTTTGTGTGTTAGTATATACCCTAAGAATTTTCTACCTTCAACCCTAAATGAGCATTTCTTGGGGTTGAGATACATATTGAGCATTCTCAACTCCGTAAATGTTTCCTCTAGATCCATGGTATGGTTCTGTGTTTCCTTAGTTTTTACCACCATGTCATCCATATAGACCTCCATGTTCCCGACGATCTGTTTGGTAAAAATCTTGTCCACCAACCTCTGGTATGTAGCCTCGGTGTTCTTCAAGCCAAATGATATTACTCGGTAGTAGAAGTCCACCACTCTTATTATGAAGACTATCTTCTCCTTGTCTCTAGGGTCCATTTGTATTTAGTTGTACTCACGAGTATCCATCTGTAAAGCTCAGCACTTGATATCCTGAGGTACCATCTACCAAATGGTCAAATACTAGGTAAAAGGTAGGGATCCTTAGGACATACCTTGTTCAAGTCGGTGAAATTCACGTATATCCTACATTTTTCGCTCACATTTTTCACCATGGCTACATTGGAGAACCAGTTTAGATATTTAACCTCCCGAATGAAATTAGCTGTCAATAATTTATCTGTCTCTTCCTTTATCGCCGCTCCTATGTCTGGGCCCAGCTTTTGTGGCTTTTGGGCTATGGGTTTAGCATTAGGGTTGATGTTCAACGAATGACATATAACACTCGAGTCAATTCCTAGCATGTTTGACAGACTCCATATGAAAAAGTCTACATTTGCCTTCAAAAGTGCAACTAAGGCTATCTCCAAATCTTGGTGTAGCACTGCACAGACACGGGTACATTGACTGGGGCTAGATCCCTCTTGTACTAGCTTTAAGGACTCTATTGGTTATGGACATTTGTGCTCCCTTTTGTCCCTAGGGTCAAACCCTGTTTCCACATCTTCTTATACTATAAAGGCCTCTCTGGGTTAGAGAATTTCATGGTAGCAATCTTGAGCGACCTCAGTATCGGCACGGACAACTCCAATGCATCCATCTCATAGCGGGAACTTCATGTTGAGGTGTACGGTTTAGACGATTATCTGAGGTATCTTGAGGTACCATCTACTGAACGGTTAATACTCGACAAAAGGTCAGGATCCTTTGGACATACCTTGTTCAATTCTGTGAAACTCACTCACATCCTCCATTTTTAGCTCACCTTTTTCACCATGACTATGTTGGAGAACCAGGTTAGATATTTAACTTCCCGAATGAAATTAGCTGTCAATAATTTATCTGTCTCTTCCTTTATCACCGCTCTTCTGTTTGGACCCAGCTTTCGTGGCTTATGTGCTACGGGTTTAGCATTAGGGTTGATGTTCAATGAGTGACATATAACACTTGAGTCAATTCCTGGTATGTCTGATGGGCTCTATGTGAAAAGGTCTACATTGGCCTTCAAAAATGAAACTAAGGCTGTCTCCAAATCTTGGTCTAGCACTGCATGGACACAGGTACACTAAATGGGCCTGGATCCAACTTATACTAGCTTTAAGGACTCTACTGATTATGGACATTTATGCTCCTTTTTGTCCCTAGGGTCAAACCTTCTTTCCATATCTTCTTCTACTATAAAGGTTTCTCGGGGTCGGAGACTTTCATGGTAGCAATCCCGAGCAACCTTTGGGTCGGGGCGGACAACTCTGATGCACCCATCTCCTAGTGGGAATTTCATAGTGAGGTGTAAGGTTGAGATGAATGCACCGAGCGAATTAAGGGATAGGCCCCCAGAATGGCATTGTACGAGCTAGGAAAGTCCACGACTAGGTATTTCACCATCCAAGCCTTGTTATGCTCTCTCAATCCAAAAGTTTTCTTCAACTCAATGTAACCCATCACCTACCCAGTATCTCCAGTAAAACTTATCAAAGCACCATCATACCTTTTAAGCCATTTAGGGGGTAGTTGGAGTCGCTTATAGGTCTTCTAGTGGAGAATGTATGTGGAGCTCCCCTGATTTTCTAGTACTTTTTCAACAATGCACTTTTCAATCTCCATAGTAACCACCATTCGTTCATCCCTGTTTGGTGTGACATCCCAGCGCTATTAAGGGCGGGACAAGGAGCGACTCCTGGCAGGCTTCCAACGGGGAATGTTACATCCCGGGCACTGTTGAGGGCGGGGAGTCATTGTCGGTGCATAGGCATGGACAAGGAGCAGCTCCTGGCAAGGCTTCCAGTGGGAGGGATGCATGAACGAACCGAATACATGCCAGAATGAGAAGGATCTAAAGACTATATAGGTATGGGACTATACAGTCGTGGATAACTTAAAGGAATGAATTCGTACTACCTATACCAACAAATGCATTAGCCTTTTTCGGTGGCCCTTAACTTGGAGTAATTCTGGGATGGGTGACCTCCTAGAAAGTTTTCGAGAAGTGTGTGATTGAGGACAAAACACACTGGAAAGGTCTCGTGTTGGTTTGTGGGGAAAGTCATTCATTCCAGAAAAGCGGCTGGGGCGTTATAGTGGTATCAGAGCATGGCCTCTCCTAGTACGGTATGGTTCGGGAATGAACCAAGCGGAAGCTGGTGGGCATGTGACATCCCAGCGCTGTTAAGGGCGGGACAAGAAGCGGCTCCTAGCAGGCTTCCAGCGGGGAATGTGACATGCCGGGCATTGTTGAGGGCGGGGAGTGATCGTCGGTGCATAGGCACGGATAAGGAGCGGCTCCTGGCAAGGATTCCAGTGGGAAGGACACATGAACGAATCAAATACATACCAGAATGATAGGGATCTAAAGACTGTATAGGTATGAGACTATACAGTCGTGGATAGCTTAAAGGAATGAATTCGTACTACCTATACTAAAACATCCAAACCTTAATTCAATAATAATAATAATAATAATAAATAAATAATATGGGAATTTTTATTTTTAAAAAAATAACCACACTGATCCTAGGATGTCCCTATATAACTCAATGGGTCCCCCATAACATATCATAAGATTTGGGGCTCCAAAGTGGCCCAAAGAAAATTTTTCAGCACGCCGGCTCCTTGCGCACCACTCGATAAACTGAGTCAAATCGGAGTTATATAACTCCAATCGGGATGGATCCAGTTTGTAAACATCCGCAACTCAAATACCTATAATTGTTATGAAGAAGTCAAGGGCCAATTATGCCTCGAAGATTGCCCAATTTGCACAATTTATAAAATCAGCCCTGCTAAAATTTTCAGCATGAACACCCTTTAGTATTTTGGGCATAACTCGGGCTACCAAACTCCGATCTATGCAAATTGGGTATCAAACCAACGGCGACAAAATTATCTACAAGTTTCATGAAGAGAGAAAAAGCTGAACCATCTCGGTTGAGTGAGATGTTTGCTCAAGCTTTCGCTTGAGCGAAAATACAACAGCATCAGACCCTGTCAACTCGCTTGAGCGAAAATGGCATTAGCTTGAGCGAAATTGACACTCGCTTGAGTGAAATTATGCTCGCTTGAGCGAGATTTGACCAGAATGCACACCCAAACTTATATAATGGCTTGCTCAAGCAAAATTTGACTCGCTTGAGCGAGATTGACAGCTTTAAACCTATAAATTGACTTCCCACCTACCTATTTTGCCCATTTCAACTCCGATTACTACGAAACTTCATGGGTACTATATTTTCACTACTCCAGAGCTGTTGGCGCTGTCCGTTTGCCAAAATTCTAACATATGACTAAGATATGTACAAATTTACATTTTTACTATTTGAAAGCCATAATATGCAACCTAGACTCCTTTTCTCAATTGATTTGGTCCATTCCAAATCACACAAGTCCTAAATCATGCCTATAACCCATTGGAACCGTCCCAGGATGTCCAAACCTCCTAAAACTTAATATGACCCAAACACTTCCTCAATCATGCATAAAACTCATGTAACAATCTCATTTCTCATGCATCTACCATCAATTAAAGTTTAACACACTTTCTAACTCAATTTCACACACCAACAGATCATGCCTATCATATTCATATCATGCATAATTTCATAAATGTAGTTCTTGGACATCATAGAGCATTTCATACAACAAAATGGACCATCCATGGTCACCACATCTATATGTCATCAAATAAACATCATTATTCGTCACAACATCAAATATATGCTAAAAAGGATTCTAAGCTTCCAAGTAAAGCTATCAGATACCTACTCCACTAAGTATTCATACATCTACATATACATAGACACATCAAGCAGGTATACACAGGAGCCGGCCAAGGCAACTACAAAACAACTATGTGCATCATGTACAAGTCATATATGTACATAATGCTCCAAGCTCAAGCTGAGTAACCTCTCATATGCCTTTGCCTCATTCTATATCCACTGTAAAGATAACCACCAATAGGGGTGAGCAATATATATAATAAATGACAGCTATAGTACCGATTCAATTAACATGTTCTCTATCATACAATGAGGTATACTAATCTACTAACACAGACTACCATTTAACAACATTAACTACTCACATCACCATACTTATGACATCAAGTTATTCTCAAAGTATACATATGCATACATGTCATTTTCATTCATTTGGATCCAATTATTAACTACTAAATTTTATGTTGCAATACTGGCTCTCAGCCACATACTCAGCTCTCAGCTGATCCGGCCGTTTTACTGGTACCAAACCGTTTGCCATCTCACGTGACACAATCACTCTTAGCAACAACGGTAGTGTCACGAGCTAAGCCCCGAGCCCCGCTCAAGAGGTTTGCATTGAGTTCCACCCAAGGTCTTTGTGGAATCCTCGAAACCACATGATATTCAATCATACAAAGCATCCCATGCTAAATTTCAAACATAACCATGTTTATTCAAGCATCTCATGCACTAATACCATTCTATGAGGTAACTCATATTTCGCATAACATAACATCTCATACTTTCATATAATTCAATGAAATTCAAAACATGTTTTACATCTTAGGCAATCTTTCATTTTTATATAGATGGAAAACATCATATTCATCACAGTGCCTAAAACACATCATACACAATTCTATATATAACTATACCTCGAATCCGCCTACCACTATGCATTTAATTATGTAAATGCTCCCCCTACCTGGAATAAATGATTCCAGAAGCTTCTCGAGCTATCGGATATAATCCTCTTGCTATCACAAATTCCGAATCGAATCTTTAGCTCCAAAACCTTCCGAAGCTACCTAATTTATTGAAACATCACTGTTAAGATTCAATTCTCTAAGAATATGAGTCAAAAAGCTATCTCTACTCTTCTTTCTCATGAGAAACTCATATCTCTAGAAACCTAAGCTTTCCATCTTTAACAATGGCTTCCAATCTCTAAAAAGCTTAAGAAATTGAAAGATTTATGAATCAAATCATGATTCTACATAAAAGGCATCATTTTACCTCACTTGGAGAATTCAAAGCTTTCTCTTTGATCCAATCTCCTTCTTGAAGAGAAAAGTGAAGAAGATGATAAAGTTCTTCTTCAATTTGATGTTTCTCACTAGAATTTGGAAAAGAAAGGATTAAGGATGATGATTTAGTATGAGAAGAAGAAGAAAATGAATAAGAAACAAAACCTCTCTATTCTCACGAAAGTTTGAGAAGAAAAGAGAAAGAATTCAGCTTTAAAATAGTTTAGGTACACGTCTGTCATTATGACAAATGTTAGAGATGTATCTGTTATTTTGGTAATTGTTCAAATTAATTCTCCATTTGCCTTTAAATCCCTCTTTAAGCCTCATTTTAATAGTAAATCCTATTTTTAAGATGTTACATATACCAACAAACGCATTAGCCTTTTCGGTGGCCCATCACTTAAGAACTCCAAAGTTAAGCATGCTTAACTTGAAGTAATTCTGGGATGGGTGACCTCCTGGGAAGTTCTCGGGAAGTGTGTGACTGAGGATAAAAACACACAAGAAAGGTCTCATGTTGGTTTTTGGGGAAAGTCGTTCATTCAAGAAAAGCGGCCGAGGCGTTACATTTGGGACACCCCTAGGAAGGTCCGAGCTGTTGAAGGTAATGGTGTAAGCACTCGAGAGACATTGAATAAAATTAACTTGCTTGCCCCTGTGCGAGATTCTTATTCTATACCCAGGAAAGCCTCCTAAAATGGTTTGTATGATTCTCTTCCCGTTATCTATTACATCATCAAGTCTGCGGGAGCGGGCTGCAGCTCTACTCGTCTCATTTTCTCTTCCGCCCAGTTTCTCGTGGTGCCTTTCCTCTTTAAGTAATGAATTTTTCTAAGTATCCTTGATAGATCAGGTGTTCAATTTTGTTTTTGAGGGACAATAGTCTTTTGCACCATGGCCAAAAGTTTGATGGAACTCGTAGAACTTTGTCCTATATGAGCCTTTTGTGTGCTCTACGGGTGAGGCCAGCTTGAGCAATTCTGTGTTGTAGACTTCATGCATGATCTGATCTCTTCTACTATTTAGGGGGTGAATGTGCTGTACTTGGGGTTGGGATAAGCCATATTCCTTTATTCCTTATTCGTCTTGAGGCTTTTCTTTCGTTGGTCTGCCTTAGTAGTGATGTCTTTAGAATTTCCCACTCGGTCAACCTCATACTCCTCCATGTTTATGTACTAAGCGGCTCATTTCCTAAAATCATCCATGTTCAAAGGGGTTTTTTGGCTAAGAAATCAAAAAATTTACCTGAGCGTAATCCCGTTTAGAATGCCTGAAGAGCCATCTTCAAACTCAGTCACAGATCTGAATAGCCTGCTCGTTGAAATAGGCCATAAACTTTTTAAGGGTCTCTTCTCTCGCCTTTGTTTTAGGTCGACCAGGCTGTGCGAGGTTTGTTGAACCGATTGGCTGGAGGCAAATTATGTGAGAAATTTTTGTTAGCTCTACAAAGCGTGAAACGCTCCTCGAAGGGATATGCGAGAACCATCAGGGGCGGATTTGGTAAGTGTCATGGGGAACAACCTACAGAGTAAGGCGTTAGACGCCTTTGTGATCAGCAAGGTGGTGGTAAACATGGTCAAGTGCTCCTCCGGGTCACTCATGCCATTGTACTTTTCCATCATCAACTATTTGTATTGTGTGGGTATTGGTGTTGTCATTATCTCTTCTATAAACAGGTGTTTCGTGTAAGGCATTGAGGACTCGAGTCTATCTGTCGTATGCCTGGTGGTTTGATTGTGATGGTAACTGGAAGCTCCCTTCTTCTTCGTTCTAAGCTTGTGTAAGTCTTCGTTTTCCTTGTGCAGATCCTCCACAATTTGCTGCAATGTCTTAGCAAGAGTTAAGACCTCCTGTAATTGGTCATCTCTGCCTTGTTGTCTCTCTTGTTGCTCTTCTTGGTTGCCTTCCTCCCAACGGTTGAGGTTGTGTATAGTCACAATTGTTGCTTCTCCTCTAGGCCTAGTCTTTCTTGTGTTCTTTGTGGGAACTATTTCACTAGGCCCTACAGTGGGCGCCAAAATGTTCACACTAAGAGCTACATATAACACACAAAACCCTAGAGAGTTACTCTAGGAAAATTAGGGTTGTATTTTACTCAATAATTGTGTCACTTGAACTACAATGGGAGCCTCGAGGACATACTTATAGAAAGGAAAGAGGTGGGGGATCTTTAATTCAGGCCCAAGATTATGTGGATGTAACCGAATCCATCTAAGATCAAGAGAGAATCAAAATTCCCTTTATTGTTGCCTAAAATTGGGGGAATGTGGGGTGTCGTGGGCCCCCTCAATCTGGGGTGAACAATAATTTTTAATTGGTTGATAATGTAAAAAATTCATATTAACGTTGTATCAAAACTAAACTAATTATTAGTTTATTTTTTATATAAAAAGTGTTTACATTAATATTTAAAAATTTAATTTATCAATATATTTTAATGATACATCAACATATATGTTAGAACTAAGTCTTTTTTTTAAAAAAAGACTAATGATTGATGGTTCTTATCCCAAGATTTGTTAATAACACACATTAAGACATTTAAATTAAAGAGTCTGTCTACGTGTTATCCGACCCATTTAATTGAATATTTCAGGACAAAAGTCTCTATGACATGAGCTATAAATGAAAGGATGAGCTCATCTTAGAAAGTCTGATGTTGATGCAAAAGCCTATATGAGACTAAAGAAAAATTCAATAGAAGTTTGACCCTAATCACACCATCAGGGTCTGATCTATCAAGCCTTGTCTCACAACAGAACATGTTATATTCTCTTTAGACTTCAGAATCAAGACTTCCAATATATAAAGACGTTACTCTTGTCTTTATATCGTAACTTAACAAAGATGCTCTAGAACAAATCTTTTTCTTTGAAACTGCTCATATCACCAAAGAAGATAACAAGACAAACATCTGCTTAAGATCCAAGGGATATAACAAAAATATCATAGTTTATTTTTGATAATATTCTGAACTAAGTTCATATCAAAGAAAACCTCACTTATCATTAAATGAAGGAAGGAGACAAATTAGTGCAATTGCCAAAGCCTCGTATGGGAAGAAACCAAGAAGCAGCTCTGCGCATTTCAGTGTTTCTGTACGTGTGTCAGAATCCTTTCAGAAAGTTAACTCTTTTGCTCCGTATGCTGAATGATGAAAGAAGAATAACTACAGAAGAACTTTTGCTCTGAAACTCTCAAGGAACACCATTTCAGTGCAAAGCTCTGAAGCTCCTTTATACTAGACCTTTGTTTTCTCTTCGTTTCTTAAGGTCTAGTGCTTGTAGTCAAGCAAAACTCCTTGAAAGGATTTCTAATGGCTATATCTCCTCACCAGATTATCAAAGGGTCATCTTAAGTGGCCTATATATACTTGAAGAGATTCAATTAAAAAGAGACATCAACGTCAACAACTATGATCAAAGCTCTTTCAATCTCTTCTCAGTTTTTCATAGATAAAGGCCTTCTTTGTTGTTCTACATCTAGCAGACCTTGACTTTTTATTTTATCCTAACTTAGTGTATCTGTTCATTCTTTGTATCTTTTCATACATTAAGTTCTTTGAAACACCTTACACTTCCTATTCTTACAAACCTTTGTTGTGTAAAGGTCTGGTGTATTACCAACCTTTAATTTCAGTAGGAAACACCTTGTGGCCTGAAGAGACTTTGAAAGCATACTTGGGTTTAAGCTAGGAGTGGCTGGAATCAAGAATACTTATGGCATAAGTCTGGTGCTGTTATTTGTAAATGAGATTTTACAATAGTGAAAATCCTTCAAATTAGAAGGGACTGGACGTGACTTCTGTGTTGGAAGTGAACCAGTATAAATCTCTGGTGTTCATTCTTCTATTTCCTTGCTCTAATCAAATCTGTTTTTGAGTCTGACTACTTGTGTTCTAAAAGGTTCAAAATTCCATAAAGAAAGTCTAAAAGTTATTCAACCTCTCTTCTAAGTCTGACTCTGAACCATCAATATATATATATGATCTGTCCTGAACCGGGGTCAAGAGATCCGGTGTCGGGTCAGTCATAAATAATGAGAAGATTACGTCTCTGAAGACCGGTTATGTGAGTATCCGATCTATGTATCCGATGTCTCTGTATGAAGAGAACGGTCTGGGCGTCCTGGAGGTCCTTCACACCGTCCTCACGCGTTGATGTGGGCGAAAGGTGGTGTCACCTGTGAAGATTCTCCGACGCTCAAGTCAGTAATCGTATTCCAAGTGAGGAATGTTTTCAGAGAGTAATTGTAAGTTGAAAAGAAGTAGTTGAAGATCCCTCTCTCCATTGATGAAGAGAGTTCTTATACCTGATTGGCTCGATATACGAGGACTCGTTAGTGGGGAACCACTAACCTCCAATAATATTATAAATTATTATTTTATTATGCACTTGCCAGTATGATTGAGTCAAGTGGCTATTTTATATTGAGCGTAGGGAGTATGGGCTGGATTAAAGGGACAAGTTGATCATTCCCGTGAGCAGATTTTGGCTCGTAGTGTGGGAATGGAATCTTTATCCTTGTTCCTGTTGCAATGCTCTTTGTCTTCTGTATGGTGACGTGTATATTATCCGATGTGCATGGCATTATCCTGGACAACCGGTATAGGGAGAACGCCTGATACGGAATTATAGTCCGGATGTATACCGATGACACCGGTTGCATGTTGGCAAACTGTCAAAGACGTGAAAATATGCCTAATAGAACAGATACCGGTATCGAGACCGGATCAATATATATATATATATATATATATATATATATATATCATTATTTAAATGAATATTATTAACTAAGATAAGAAAATTGAAAAATAATGAATTAATTAGAAAGGTTTAAAAATATTATTAAACTTGTGTCTATTCAAGTTAAAGTTGAAAAAAATAGTATAAATAAATGGCAATCTCCAACCAAATTTTAATGTGTATTCTCAGCATATTGAAATATAAAAAATAATTAAACTAAAACAAATTCTTACTAATTCATTTATCTATTCTGTTCAAGGTATCGGATTATGTCATAACATTTTTCAACTACACTATTTTTTTTTATGAAAAGAACACTATCATTGTTTTTAAGTTTCAAGAACACTATTATTGAGAATGTTTAGTTTTAGCTAAACTAAAAGTCATGCATGCTTGGTTAAAATTTTCTATTGCCATCGATGTTTTTAAAAGTTCAATTGATAGAAGGAAATTATTTATAAATTTTAGAAATAAGAAATTTACACAAACTTGAAACAAACGCATTCTCCTTTGGGGAAATTTCCTTTTAATACTGATGGTGGCGTGTACCACACAAAGATTGAATGATACGCAAAGTAATGTTTCCCTAAACCGGACGGCTCGGGAATTTGATCAAAGTGCAGCGACCAGCAACCAACATGAGTTTGGGAACTGCTGACATCCTTATCAGTGTTTATGTCCCTGACCCGTGGAATTTGGATAATCTGAAAATATAGAGAAAAATTAAAATTGGTTGAGAGAAAAATTGAGTGCGTAAAACTTTTCCTTTTATTAGATTGGATTATTTCTATTGTCTAATCCACTCGTCAGAAAATATCAAAGTGAAAAGCCTTCAATCTAAATTTATCGTTTTGTCCCTATAATTTAGAAAAGTACTAGTAGTACCATTTTCCTCTTGTAATATTCTTCCTAAGTATTTTCATATAATAAAATTAATTAATTTAGTTAAAATTATTAAATTTATTTAAAATTTATTATGGTAATAGTATTTAAAAACAATTTTAATGATAAAACTAATAGTACAACTCTACAGGTATATATTAACTGAGACTCACAAGTCACCTCATATATTTATATTTTAAATATTTATTTATCTATGTTATAAATAAATGGAATTCTAAATATAGAGAAAGAAATAGAGAAAGAGAGGAGAATTAAAGAGAGTAAAGAGTGAATGAGAATGGAAGAAGAAGTGTATTGTGAGTGATGCATCAAGTCCTATTTATAGGACTAAGAGGGGGGACATCCATTATTAATTTATTCATAATACTCCCCCTTGGATGTCCCTATTTTAGAATGTGTCTTGTTAAAACCTTACTAGGAAAAACCCAGTGGGATAAAAACCTAGTGAAGGAAAAAGAGTACAACATTCTTTACAAAATAAATAAATGATTAAATATACAGATATTTAATTCTCCCCCTCATCAGAACACTTATGTAAGCATCGAAGACCAATCTTCTGTACTAGTTGCTCGAAGATTTTGGTTGGTAAGAATTTTGTGAAGATATCTGCTAGATTCTCACATGATCAGACTTGTTGGACATTTATATCACCATTCTTTATAAGATCATGAGTAAAGAAAAATTTTGGTGAAATATGTTTTGTCCTATCTCCTTTAATATAACCTTCCTTTAACTGGGAGATACAAGCTGCATTATCTTCACATAAGATTGTTGGTGGTAATTTTCCAGCATGCAAGCCACAAGTTTCTTGAATATGTTGAATCATAGACCTCAACCAAACACATTCTCTACTTGCTTCATGTAATGCCAGAATTTCAGCATGATTAGATGATGTTGCTGTAATCGTTTGCTTTATGGATCTCCATGAAATTGCTGTACCACCACATGTAAATAAATAACCTGTTTGTGATCTACCATTATGAGGATCAGATAAATACCCCACATCTGCATAACCAATTAGGTTTGCCTTAGATATATATGGGAAAAATAAGCCCATATCCGTTGTACCTCTAAGGTATCGGAATATGTGTTTAATCCCATTCCAATGCCTTTTTATGGGTAAAGAACTATGTCTTGCTAACAAATTGACAGCAAATGATATATCAGGTCGTGTATGACTAGCAAGATACATCAGTGCACCAATTGCACTGAGATATGGTACTTCAGGACTAAGTAGTTCTTCATTTTTCTCTTGAGGTCGAAAAAGATCTTTGCTTACTTCAAGTGACCTTACAACCATTGGACTGCTCAATGGGTGTGATTTGTCCATATAGAATCGCTTTAGCACCTTTTCAGTATAAGTCTTCTGGTGCATTAAGATTCCTTCCTTTAAATATTCTAATTGTAATCCGAGACAACTTTATTTTTCCCAAGTCTTTCATCTCGAATTTCTTTTTTAAGCAATTTACAGCCTTTGAGAGCTCTTCAGGAGTCCCGATGATATTTAAATCATCCACATAAATTGCAATTATAACAAACTCTTTTCCCAATCTTTTCATAAAAACACATGGACAAATCGGGTCATTTTTATATCCTTCTTTCAACAGATATTCACTGAGGCAATTATACCACATACGTCCAGATTGTTTCAGTCCGTAAAGAGATTTATTCAATTTAATTGAATAATTTTCTCGAGGATTTGTCTTGTATGCTTCAGGCAAATTAAATCCTTCAGGGAGTTTCATATAAATGTCATTTTCAAGTGAGCCATATAAATATGCTGCAACAACATCCATAAGGCGTAAGTCAAGCTTTTCACGGATTGCCAAACTTATTAAGTATCGAAAAGTAGTGGCATCCATCACTGGTGAATATGTTTCTTCAAAATCAATACCAGGTCTTTCTGAGAAACCTTGTGCAACAAGTCTTGCTTTATATCGCACAATTTCACAATTTTCATTTCTTTTTCTCGTAAAGACCCATTTGTACCCAACTAGTTTTACACCTTTAGGTGTTTGGACTACAGGTCCAAAAACTTTTCATTTTGCAAGTGAGTTTAATTCATCTTTCATTGCATCTTTCCATTTTGGCCAATCATTTCTTTGTGCACATTCCTTAACAGATTTTGGCTCATGATTTTTATCATCATTTATAATATCAAGAGCTACTTTGAATGCAAAAATTTCATCAACATCGACTTCAGGTCGATTCCATTGTATACCATCCATGACATAATTTATCGAGATCTCTTTGTTTGTATCAATTTCAGGTACCTTAGTTTCTTCTGAATTTGAAACTTTGATTATGTCAGGAGACTCTACTGGAGTCTTTATATCCTCGATTCGACTATCTTCTTTACTTACTTTTCTTTTCCGAGGATTTTTATCTTTAGAACCAACAGGTTTGCCACGTTTTACTTTGGCTTCAGACTCATTTGCAATTTTAAATTGTCCTTCAGGGATATCAATCTTTATTGGAGTATTAACAGTTGGTATATGTGACTTAGTCACTCTTTTTGGATCAGCAAATGCATTAGGCAATTGGTTTGCTAAATTTTGCAAACTAATTATTTTCTGAACTTCTAGTTCAGATTGCTTTGTTCGAGGATCAAGATGTGATAGAGATATCTCATTTCAGCTAATCCTTTTATCCAACTGTTTATTTTCTCCCCCTAATGGTGGGAAAACAGATTCATCAAAATGACAATCAGCAAAATGAGCTGTAAATAAATCACCTATTAAAGGTTCAAGATATTTTATTATAGATGGACTTTCATATCCAACATATATTCCCAACCTTCTTTGAGGTCCCATCTTAGTACGTTGTGGAGGAGAAATAGGAACATATACCGCACTTCCAAAGATTCTTAGATGGGAAATATTTGGTTCTTTACCATGAACCAATTGTAAAGGGGAATATTCATGATTACTTGTAGGCCTAATGCGAATAAGTGCTGCCGCATGCAAGATTGCATGTCCCTAAGTTGAAATTGGGAGTTTTGATCTCATTAACAATTGTCTTGCTATTAATTTCAAACGTTTAATCAATGATTCAGCAAGTCCATTTTGTGTATGAGCATGTGCTACAGGATGTTCAACATCAATTCCAATGGACATACAATAATCATTAAATGATTGAGATGTGAATTCACCAGCGTTATCAAGGCGTATTTTCTTAATTGGATAATCAGGAAAATGAGCTCTTAAACGAATTAATTAAGCTAGTAATCTCGCAAACGCCTAGTTGCGAGTTGATAATAAGCAAACATATGACCATCTAGTTGATGCATCAATTAAAACCATAAAATATCTAAATGGTCCACATGAAGGGTGTATTGGTCCACAAATATCACCATGTATACGCTCTAAAAATGAGAATGATTCATTCCCAATTTTCATTGGTGATGGCCGAATGATCAATTTTCCTTGAGAACAAGCAGCACATGAGAAATTCTTAGTTTGTATAATTTGTCTGCTGGACAAACAATGACCATTTGAATTCTTAACTATTTTTTGCATCATAATTGATTCAGGATGGCCTAATCGTTCATGCCAGATAACAAAGTCATTCTTATTTGTAAACTTCTGGTTTACAATAACGTTTGTTTCAACTGTACTAATATAAATATAGTACAAACTGGAGGAAAATGAAGGTAATTTTTCCAATATACATTTCTTATCAGAAATTAACTTTGTGATGTAAAGATATTCATCTTTTCCTTCATTTGTGGTCTCAATATGATATCCATTTCTACGGATATCCTTAAAACTCAACAAATTTCTTTGAGACTTCTTAGAATATAATGCACTTTCAATGTGCAATTTTGTTCCTCCAGATAACAAAATACTGGCTCTACCGGAGCCTTCAATTATATTTATACTACCAGATATAGTATTAACATTGGCTTCTTGTTTTACTATATGGTAAAAATATTTCTCATTCTTGAGAATGGTATGAGTTGTTGCACTGTCTGCGAGACATATATCTTCGTCATTCACATGAGCATTCATTCTTCATTAAATAAAATAAATCATGAGTAAAAATATAATTAACAATAATATTTAACAAAATTTTTATTGATAAAGACAAAATTTACAATAAAACAAATTACATGAAACATTAAAATAATTTATTTAGGGGCACTCCCTTCTCCAACCGAGTGGTCAATGTCTTCTTCAGGAAGAGTAAGAAAATCATCAACACTAAAATCAGAGAAATCATCATCTATACCAGTAAAATTTGTCTCTATTATTTTCCTTTTATTTTTAAGGGATTTTTGGTATAGATCTACGAGATGCTTTGGTGTGCGACAAACTCGAGACCAGTGTCCCTTGCTACCACAACGATAGTAGATGTTTTTAGTTTGTTCGCTATTTTGAGCATCTGTCCCTTTTTTCATATGTTTTTTATTTTTCCATGTGAATGATGATCTCTTATCATTTCGACCATGACCACGGCCATAACCATATCCACGACCAATACCATGTCCTCGAGCATTACCTCGTCCACGACCGCGGCTACGGCCACGACCACGACCATGAGTATTATGATCGTGTGTTGCTACATTCACTTTTGGGAATGGAGCAGTTCCAGTTGGACGAGATTCATGATTTTGCATAAGCAATTCATTATTTTGCTCAGCCACAAGAAGACAAGTAATTAATTTAGAATATTTTGTAAAACCCTTTTGGCGATATTGCTGCTGCAGGAGTATACTGGATGCATGAAAAGTGGAGAATGTTTTCTCTAACATATCACTTTCAGTGATCTTTTCTCCACATAACTCCAATTTTGAAGTAATTCTAAATAGCGCAGAATTATATTCATTTACAGTTTTAAAATCCTGAAAGCGCAAATGCATCCATTCATAGCGGGCTTTTGGAAGAATTATATCCTTTTGATGGTCGTATCTCTCTTTTAGATTATTCCACAAAACGAGAGGGTCTTTAACGGTTAAATACTCATTTTTCAACCCTTCATGTATATGGTGGCGTAAAAAGATCATGACTTTAGCTTTATCTTGATTAGATGCATTATTTCCATTTTTAATCGTGTCTCCAAGACCTTTTGCATCTAAATGTATCTTGGCATCTAGTGTCCATGATAGATAGTTTTTTTTCAGATATGTCAAGAGCTACAAACTCAAGGTTGGTAATATTTGACATATTTATTTCTATATAAGAAATTAAAACAATATATTAGATATCATTTCAAATGAATAAATTTATTAATTATAAAAACAATATTTTTTTATTTTTCATTTTTTTTAAAAAATAGAGTAATTTAAATGATCCGGTAATAAAGATTTACAATTTTTATAAAATGTCATTCAGATACTAGTGGCCTAATGGTAAAGTGATAACTTATTATGTTATAAGTCCTAGGTTCAAATCCTTATAAATGTTATTTTATTTATTAATATAATCTGAATTATAGTAGTTAATATAAAATAATATAACTGAATTGTTGCAGTAATTAGTAAACAAGTAAGCTATAGTATTCAATGTAGTTAGCAAATAATATAATATAACAATAGTAAAATAATAGTGCAATATAAGCGTGTAGTGAATTCAGTTATAAAATAACAGTATGCAAGATATGTTTAAATAAAATTAATTCCATTTTAATAATGATTTTATTTTATTCTTAAATTTCTTAGGTGGTTATAGTTCTTCAGCAACCATAAATATTTTCAAGAATTCTTCAAGGATTCTAAATTATTTGATTTCTAGTTCTTCAAGAACTATCAGTAAATATTTTCAAGAATTCTTCGGGAATTCTTTTAAATCCCATAGGGATGTTTGAAATATAAGTTCTTCAGGAACTTATTAATATTTTATACATCCTGCTGGGATGTGTGGAATATAAGTTCTTCGGGAACTTATTATAATATATATATATACATATAATATAAATTGAAATGAAATTATGAAAAGAAATTAAAATTCTATGTTACCTTAAATTTAGTTGGTCAGAACCTGGTGCTGATAACGTGTTATAAATAAATGGAATTCTAAATATAGAGAAAGAAATAGAGAAAGAGAGGAGAATTAAAGAGAGTAAAGAGTGAATTAGAATGGAAGAAGAAGTGTATTGTGAGTGATGCATCAAGTCCTATTTATAGGACTAAGAGGGGGGACATCCATTATTAATTTATTCATAATAATCTATGAATTTTAAATTGCTAACTTATTTTAACTTTTAAGGTAATAAAATAAAATAAACATAGATAGAAATAAATTTTTGTAGGAAAGTTATTCAGTTTTGTTATTAGTCTCTATTAAATTTTTCATTTGATATTAATCCCTAAAAAGATTTAAGTATTTGTCATAAGTCGTTAATGTTTCGATTAACTAATGATGTGGTAAACAGAAATGTAATGTCATCATTAACACGTTATTAGTTAACAAAATATTAACAACATAGACCTATGACAAACATTTAAATTTTTTCATAGACTAATATTAAACAAATTTTTTATAAGGTCTGACAAAACTTGACAACTTTTTAGGGACCAAACACATTATAATTAAGTCATCAAAATAATATATGTTTTCTTACTTGCAATAACAAACTACTCTCTTTGGTTTTGAATATAAAATTGGACTTATTTTTTGTCCTCAATAAAAGAGACAATTGCATATTTCTAGGTTAATTAATGATGGATTTTTATTCACACCCCTTATTTATTATGAAAGAATGTAAAAGTTACTTAGTCATGTTTCCCTATTTTAACATTTTAATTAAGGGTATTCTTGAAAATAAAATTGATTCTCTCACATGATTATTATATATATTTATACGTGTGTTTTTGTCTTTTGTCTCTTACATTCAAGATTAGAGGTAGTATTAAATTATTAATTGAAAAAAATACAATAATAAATACTACCTTTGCTCCTAAATATAAGACCATTTTTTTTTAAAAGGCTAAAGTACATTTTTGGCCCTCTTAAAGTCTAGTGTTTAGGAAAAAGCTCCTAAAAGACTTTTGGCTCTTAAAAAATTTTAGGGTTTATGAAATTAAGGAAACGTTAGGCTTGATTGTTAACTGATGAGGTGGCTAACGTCTGTGTTGCCTCATCAGTGACACGTGTAATATGATATTATTAATTAATTAGACGTATGTCCAGATGGTTGCTCACATGTAAAGTTATAGTCCTCCCTAAATTAAGAAACCCTAATTAACAAGGTGGGAGCATATTAATCCCAGTCGTCTTCAACCTCTTAACCTGTGCACAAAAACAAATGGCAAGGTTAAATGTTTCAAGTGGATCTTCCTCATCCATGGAGATTCAATACGTTCGATGTAGGTGTGGGAAGAACCCTGTGCTTCTGGTTTCAAAAACAAAGAAGAACAATGGAAGGCCTATCAGGAGGTGTTCATTTTTCTTGGTATATGGAAGAATGCCATCATTTTCGTTAACGATTTTCATAGTTGGGGTTTTTTATGGTTTGTATTGTGTTGTTTCAGAGAAATGATGGTTGTGAGTTTTTCAAGTGGGCTCCTACTGCTCCTACTGTTCACGTTGATAGGAGTGGGGGCTGTATCTACAAGTGGGATCTAGAGAAGATGCGTATGGAATTTCAAATGAAGAATGCAAAAATGAAATCTAAGTTGGTGGCTAAGAAGAGAAAATCTTCAATGTTGTTGATAGTTACCATTGTTTCCTGGGCCATTATGTTGAGCATAATAATTTTATATGTAGTAACCAAGCATTAAGGAGAAATGAGTTAGTGGGGTATGAGGGCTGAGGGTTGGGTTCTGGGGTTAAAATGTGTGTTTTGGTTAAGAAGAACTTTGTATGACACAGGGTGTAAAAAAACCCTACAATATTTATGTTTTAGGGTTTAGCCCCTGTTTCATGTAGGGTCTAACATCCCTGGTAAATTAATATTGGTGGAAGTAAATTAAATCTTTAATCAAGTTGGAATTAAAAGGAAATAGGATTTTAAAGTAAATCAGTGATTTAAAATGGATTTTTAGAAGGATGAGATGACTAAAAAATGAATTTTAAAGGAAGTGACATCAAGAACCTGAAACGTAGCGTGGCTATGACGCATAGCATTAGGAAGGAATTAATGACCTGACGCATAGCGTAAATGGGACGTATAGCATTAGCGTCGCGATTAGTTTTTATTGAGGACATGCAAAACAGAACTGGGAACCACTCTTCTCCTCCCTTTTCTTTCTCTCTTACGAATTTAGCTCAAACCAAGGTGGAAGCTCCCATTTCTTTTGGTTTTGGACATTGGAGACTAAGGTAATGCATGTGGGGCCCTTGATTGCCTGATTCTTCTTACCCTCCCTCAAAATTGAATTTGTATGTGATGTTGGGGGTTTGGATTTCGCATTTTATGAACTTAAAAAGCTTGAGTTCTGCGTTTGGCATGTCAAGGAAGGAAATATACTAATGGATTGTGTGTTTCAGTGACCGTAGGTGCCGAAACAAGTGTTAGAGGGACGGTTGCCGAGGCGAGTGTCAAATTCGGAAGAGGAATTGTGAATCAAGTGACCAGAGAACACAACCGACACCAAGAACAAATTATTGAAGCTTGGAATCGAGGTAAGAGGGTGTTCAGGTCGTAATTAATTAGGATTTGATTGTATGATAGCTTCGGGAAACTTAGAATTTAATTAGGAGTTGTTAGAAATAGTGTAGATTAGTTAAGTGTAATTTATATATTATATATGTATATTTATGTGTGATTAAATAATTAAATATTGAGGAAAATACATTAATTTGATTAGTTACGTGTTAGAAAGTAAAGAAATAAGTACGTGAATTATATGCATGAGTAATACTAAGTGAAGCATGAATTGTGATAAATATTAATAAGGTGTATGTTATTTTAATCCTGCATAACTTGATGAAAATAATGGAATGATGATTATGGAAAAGTTATATCATGGCTTATGAGGGCTGGGTCTGTGTGGCCACCCTAGGTGGTGTATATATATATATATATATATATCAGTTTCTAATATTTATACATGAGATTGATGATGTTTTAGCCATGTTTGATATGATTTGATATGTGATTATGTGGTGTGGGACAGCCAACGGTATGTGTAGCCGTTTGTTTTCTGGCTTCCGTGGTTTCTATGCCTAGTTGAGCTACCTAGTGGTCAAGTAGGACCCAGTGGTTGAGGTGGAGAGTCAAGTAGGACTCGGTGGACCAAGCAGGATCCACGGGGTGTCAAGTAGGAACCCCAACTGAAGGTCGATCCTTTAGCATCCGGATACTAGGAGTCAAAGGTATATGTGAGTTAGTTGTGCATATGTGATTTATTATTGACGTATGTTTCGTGATGAATTTAATGAATGATATTGAATTTAGGAAGTGATTGTAATTATAAAATGGAATAAGGATGGGAATAATGTTAGATGCAATGTATGAGATCAATATTGCTTTTGAAATGGTACTGAGGCATAGGTGTGTATGGATCCATGTAAAGTGAAAGAAAGAAATATATGTAAATATAATGGATTCGGTAAGTTAAATAATAACAAGAATATTAGGTATTCAATAGCCATAATTGTTATTTCCATTCTATATTAATTACAATATGTCAAACACTCACCCTTGCTATTGTTTAATTTAGTGACCAGTGACAGGGAGGATGCCAATGCCCCGGAGGTGCGCCAAGCGGAAAATTGATGCCAAGGAGCGAAGTAATTATGAAATAATAAATGTATGAAATGTGTTTAGTGTGTGTAATAGCATATTATGCTTTGCATGAATGTGTTTTAGCATACAGATCATGTGACTTGCATGATGAATTGATAAGGTTGACGGTGATGATGCGTTTGTGACTTCATATGATGACGATGATGTTTGAGATTGTATGATGAATTAGAAGGATAGGTGTTGTTATTGATGTTTATGCCGGATTGGATAGTAAATGTGAGATATTGGCACAGAGCCAACGTGTATGTGTTTAATCATTGCAATAAGTAGGTATCGTGATGTTTATGAATTGTGTGCATGATATGATTAGGAAATTGGGTAAGGAGTTAATGAACTAGATGATTTGATTCACATTGAGGAATAGGCATTTTATGTGAAAACAAGGAACTAAGTAGGTGAATTTAAGATACAACGGGTTTTGGGACCCTCGGAAGGGATCAATAGGTTCCCTAGATCATTTAGAGACTGTGCATATAGGCCATTGACTAATTGGAGTCCATTTAGGTGTTTTGGTGTAAGGGTTTTGCACATAAATGGATTAAATTGCATTTTGCGCATAACTTGCACATATGATGGAATTTTGGCGAACGGACATTGTCAACAGTTCCAAAATGGGGAAAACATATGGCCTATGAAGTTTCGTATCAGACATGAAATTAGCCAAATGGGTAGGTTAGAAGTTGGCCGATTGGCCAAAAATGTGTAACAACAACAGGTGCTACTACTGTCAAGCTGACGCTGAGCGCCAGCCTGACACGTAGCGTCAGGGCTACATTTTGGAGTTCATACGTAGCGTGGGGCTGACGCTTAGCGTCGGGCCCCTGTTTCAGTTTTTGAGTTTCTTCCATTCTTAATGGCTTTTGGGGTTTTTAATTTATAACATATTTTATATTTTGGTTCTTTTTACTAAAAATGATTATTTTTATAAATATGAGGTAATTAAATTAATTATTTGTGAAAAATTTATTATGAAATTTAATTAAACGACTTAAAATAATTGTAAAATTGACCTAGGACGTCATATAGGGTTTAGGGTTTATCTTCTATTTTATGTAGGGTTTAGGGTTTAGCCCCTGTTGGTTATAGAAATTGTTATGAGTCTGTATGCGTTATGTTGTTGTGGTTTGTAATCAACAAATACGCTAATAGAATGAACAATTTTATGGTTTGGGAAGTTCATTATGATTTGATTTGTTCATTATTTTTTTTTATGTTTTAAGAGAAAGCAATGAAAACACAAATTTAAATGAAACTGCAAATTTAAATGAAAAGTAATACATAAGGTCTGCAAATTTAAACATAGGTTTAGACCCTGTTGGTTAGGTTCCAAACTAATACATAAGGTCCAGGATATTCAACAAAATGAAAAGTAAAATGTTCAATTGTTGTTATGGCTTTGTTGGGTTCCTGGAAGTCATTGGCCTCAGTTGTGGTCTCTACCTAGATAGAGATTTCAGGTGTCACAGTTTGAGTTCCTCTTCCCCTTCCCCTTCCCCTTCCTCTTCCTCTTCCTCTAGGTCTGCCCCTTCTTAATGTGGTTGTGGCATCAAGTGCATCAGATTGACCACCACCAATTCAGGCTCAGCATGTGTAGGTGCATCAGGTTGACCACCAATATCAGACTTAGTATGTGCAAGGTTTGGTGCTGGTGCATTATGAAAAAATAGTGGAACAAAGTTATTAGGGAGAATTGATGTACATGTTATATAGGTATGAATAAAGCCAAAATCATCTCATCTTACCATTATAACAGGGGTATTAAGACATGTTCTGTTGTGACCAGTACCATCACAGTTTGTGCAATGGTACCGGCCTGTAAATCTTGGGCATTGTGATGGGTTGTCCTCTTCATATAGGTCTCTCCTCCTTAGCTTTTTTGGCCTGTCAGGACCCTTCTGGTATAATGGAGGGAGGACCTCTGGTGCATCAACTATAGGCCACATAGGCTGTCCATTTATTGGTTGGATAATACCGACATAACACTTGGTATATGTACTTTTGGAGTAGCATTGGGACACAAACTGATCTGGGTTGTCACCCCTATATTTCATAGGAGAGATGGCATGCCTACAAGGAATGTCATTTAACTCCCACCAATTACAGCTACACTATCTTTTGGCCAAATCAACTACAAACCTATGATTAGACTAAGTACGTTTCATCTCAAACAACAATTTTCCTGCCCAAACTGGAACCCAATCCCTACTAAACTCACATTCTCTCAACAACCTCCTATATGGTCTTAGTATGATATCCCCCTCAAGTGTCCACACCTTAGATCTCAGTTTGGCAAACCTACCTAAAAAATATTGCCTTACCCACTTCTAGAATTGTAATTATTGGCTTATCCCTAGATGACAATATAACTGAATTGAAAGCCTCATAGTTGTTCATAATTACATTACAATTTGGGGTAATAGGAAAAACCATGCTTACACCAATTTTTTTATTGAAATTGCCATTAGCCACTCATAGGCCCTCTCATCTAGCTCCTTAATGGCCTACATTTTTGCCTCCTAACCTTGAACAAATGTAGCTCTACTTATACCCAACATGAGATGCTTAAGTAAGGCACCTCTATAAAATGTCTTCTTTAGGTTTGTGTATAAATGTCTTATACAATACCTATGCTTCACATCATCCAACAGTTCCTTAAAAACGTATAACAGACCCTGCAAGGACAAAAAAATAAAGTAAATATCAACCTTAAAGTCCTACATACATACACTAGAGCTTGTATTTTAACATACCACCTTCTTCTGGTTAGAGATAAAGACATATTTCTTGCCTCTGACATCACCAATGTCTTCAAACAGTAGACTCAAGAACCATTTATAACTTTTCTTGTTCTCAACCTCCTCCACTACCATTGTCAATGGGAAGTACCGATCATTCACATATCTTCTGATGGTTCAGAGAACAGACTTAAAAGGGGGGTTGAATAAGTTTGTTCACTTTTTCAAATCAAAAAGTGATATTTAAGCGTTGCAACGTTTTACATAATGGACAAGACTTTTGCTTATATGGAGTGTGTGAGACTTTGATTGAGTAAGCATTATTTACTAAACTTTTACTATCAATGATATCAATAATAATGCACCGGACTTTTGATAGTAAAGAGTAAAGAGAAAGAGACAATACACAAGTAATTTATACTGGTTCATATCCAACCCAGAGACTACATCTAGTACCTTCAAATCTGAAAGATTTCCACTATGTAAAAATCATTTACATCCGATGTTAAGTATTATTGACTCCAACCACTCCTGGCTTATGCATAATCTGTGCTTCAGAGTATTCTTGAATCCAGCCACTCCTGGCTTGAGCACAACTCATGCTTAGTATTCTTGACTCCAGCCACTCTTGGCTTAAGCAACACCCGTGCTTCAACACACCAGACCCCTCTGGATTCCTATGAGTATTATTTTGTAGCACCCACTCTTGCAGAAAACCCAAGTATTCTTTCACAAGCCACTCCTGGCTCAAATCCTGAGTATTCTTTCAAAGGCCTCTCCAGGCCAATAGTGTTTCCCACACTAATAGAGTTTAGCAACACACCAGACCTATACTATCAGAGGATTGAAAGAATTATTAAAAATAAAATAAGCCCTTTGACTTAGCGGAGCTAAGTGATAAACCATAAAAATAGGTTTGTAAAGAAAGAAAGAGCTTATTTTCCCATAGGGCTCAATACATTCAGAAAGTCAAAGATGATTGGAAAATGTATTGAGCCAAAAAGCATGACTTGGGATAGTATGTTGTTAAGCACACAAAGGCATATCCCAAGTTACTATGGTATCTAAGTAGGAAGATGATTGCACATAGCGAGTTTTCTTTGTCTTCATGGCAGATCTTCCAGGTAGAGTTACTCGTTGTTGAGTATACTGCCATTTCTTTATTTCTTATAAGCTTTTGTACACAAACATCTGGTGTTCGTTCATGATCTTTTCTTTTTCTTCCATCACACTTTGATTAGTGTGTTCTAGCTTATTTTCTTCTTCTTTTCATAAGCTCTCTCTTTTTTCCACTCTTCTTTCTATACTCTGATGTGTCTTTTTCACTTTAGCTCTCTGTATTAGATTTTGCTCACCTCATATTTTCTTCTATGTTTTTCAGAGGGACCGCTATCTAGTGAAGAGATTGATTCTGTTTATATAGAATCATCTTGTTGAGCTCTGGAAAAGGCTGTTAATTATATGAAAATTGAGAGGGTTGTTGTACAAGGGACAAAAGCCTTTCTTGTTGAAGTTACACAAAGAGTAAGAGCTTTTGTTGTTAGAGAGAGGTGTTTTGTACACGCAATATAAATTTGAGAGCTTTGAGATGTGTGCAGTCATAGGTAGAGTACAGGTAGCATAAGTTTCATGAGCTTTGATTTAGGAAATCTCTAAATGCGTGAGATAAAGGTGAAACTCAGATGCTTTTCAGACTAGATTAGAATCCACCCTTTTTAGTCAATCTTTCTTTCGAGAATCTTTTCTTTAAACTTCAATGGAGATGACTTATGACAATTGATGCTTCATGTATCAGACCGCTTTTAAAATGATTTAGATGGAGAAGATAGGGTCTGATGCTTTCATATTTTCTAAAGCTTGAATGATTTTTTCAAGTCTAGGTTTGGTAAGTTAACCTGATGCGAGAGGATTACTTTTGAAGTGAATTACTAGACCTTTTGATTCTTCTTTTGTCTTAGATTGTAGAGTTCATGTTACGATTAAGTCTTTCAGACTTTTGATGCATAGGCTCCCCCTTTCTTTTGTAGCTTAACCCTTATGTTTCCTGAAACGCTTAAACACCCATATCAAATAATAACACATAGCTTTATTTAAGTTAAAATACATAATGTTAGTTATCAAGAAATTTTATACAATCTTGTTAAAAAGGATTTCGACTTTGACTTAACTTTTTCTTTAACACCTTCCAACTATTGTCAAAACTGACCACCAGACTTATTCTTCAAATGGAAACCATCAACACCAATAAAAAGGTCTACATCCATTCAAGAAACGCTGCTTGCAGGTATCTAAATATATGTAAAATGAACCAAAACATGGTTACAGACCTCCATCTAGGTTTTCCACATGTAAGTTGCATCTGTTATCACTTGAAACCTTCTTCAATTTAGCAGTGTAACTCCACAACAGGCTGTACTGCTTACTAGCCTCACCCTCCAAGTTATCAAGTGCAATTTTCCTCCTATTGTACACAGATCAATAATAAAATTACACAACATACTGAGATCTAAAAATTTCAATGATCTAAGTTATTGAAATCTTGGGATTTACCCTTAAGTGCTTTAAAAGTATCTTGGAAACCCATTTTGAATTCTGATTTTTGTTTTTAAAAACTCTAGGACAACTGTGCTAAGGTCCAAAACTCTTTAACATTATAAAATTTGTCCTCACAACCTTACTCCTAAAAGCCTTCCACGTACAGTCTTTGTTTATGCACTTCATACGCCACTATTCAGGCTTGTTTTTCACAAACTTTCCCTGCCTCCCTTTGTACATATTATACTCCTTAATGGCCTACCTAAACTAAGCCATAGGCTAGAACTCCTTACCAACTTTTAATTCATACTTCTCCCTCATTTTCTCTTCATCAAATGCCTCGGTTTGACCTAAATACCCCTTATCAGTATTCACATCAGTATGCATTTCATTAGTGTTATAGCTATCATCTATGTCTCTGTAATCACCACCCTGAGACCATGTAGGTCTTCATCTCTAAAACATGTCATGCACTTATCCCCTTCACTAGTGTTACTTCCAAAAAAAATTCTTGTGAAGATTGAGTATTAACCCCTGTAGTGCCTTTGGGTTTTGACTCAGGTTCAGGCAAATCATTTACCCTTGGAACCTCAACATGTTTAGTGTTTAGACTATACAAAAAGCTTTCACTTAACCTCTCAGTTGCCTTTTACTTGGCCCCTAACTTGGTCCCTCACTTGGCACATCAATTGGCACTTTAGTAGGCACTTCACTAGACCTTAAACTCCTCAACCTCTGCAGCTCACTATTATAAATTATTTTCCTGGTCACTACTTTTGTAGGACTCACATAAGGGCTGTGAGCAGGCATACACTTTATTTTTCTAGTTATATTGCCTTGTTGGGTTTGTTGGGTTTGAGCCACACCTTCTTGGACCATTGATTCCTGGACAAGTACCTTTTCTTGCCTCAACTAAACCAACAACCACCTCAGCCTCATCCACATAATGCTCAACATACAAGTCAACCTCATACTTTTTATTAATTGCAAACTCACCCATTTCCAATGCATGTGAGTCCTACGTGACACTCTTGTACTCGGATTCTTTTGATTTCTTCCACCAATATTTAAATTCCCTTTTGTACCTAAGGTCTTGGACTAGTGACCATGCCTTAAGAAAAACATCTATCCAAGTCTATATTGTGAATGATATCTATGTCCTTATCAATATAAACAACTGGTGGACCTTCTTCAAATTTCCCCTTATGGTGTATCATAACAATAAAACTCATACCTAAACAAAATGAAATTAGTAAAGCAGTAAGTGCACTAAATGAATACCTACGTAGAGTGTACACAAACACTAAAGTTATGCTTTTTTAATCAGGGAAATGTAACACCCCCTAAAAGACAACCAACATGTGGTTCTTCCACACCCTTAACCCCATCCCAAAGACACACATTCCCAACAAATTTTAAAATACTTAGGTTCGACACTACAATAGTTAAAAAAATACCTAGACACTTGAAATACTGACCCACACTCTCTTTATAGTTGTTGATGTCCAACATGATGTCCCACACGACCTTCTTAGCCACGTAATTTTTGGAACATGCACGATAGTGACACTTTTGGAGAAGAGGAGGGAACACAGGGGTTGTAGAAATAGTCAAATAGAAAATAAGACGAAAGAAATGCCACTCAACTTCTCAAAACGCATGTTTTGCAAAAAAAAAATTAATTACCTTAATTATCACTTAACTCAACTAATGACTTAATTAATTGTTCAAACTAACATTTAACTAATTCTAGCCACATCATATTACACGTGTCACTGATTAGGTGGCACAAACGCTAGCCACCTCATCAGTTAATAGCCAAGCTTAACGTTTCCTTAATTTCGTAAATCCTAAAATTTTTTAAGGGTCAAAAGTCTAGGTTTTTAGGGGCTTTTTCCTAAACCCTATAGTTTAATAGGGCTGGAAAGGTATTTTAGCATTTAAAAATTCATCCGTTAATACAAGACCCTTTTTTAAATTTTATGTCATTAATATTTTTTACAAAAGTACCCCTTATTAATGTATAACTATTATTGGAATCAAGATAACAATAAATGGGATATATCAATTGGATCATTTATCTCTCTTATAATAATTGGATAATAAGTTAAGAGATTAAGTAAAGAAATAATAAATGGGAGAGTAGAATGATGAGTCTTTATAACCTCAAAGGTAATTTTGAAAAATTGCAACAAATTTCAGATAAATTTAATGAATTCAACTAAATTAACTAACTTTCTTTATATGTGGAAATGAGTAAAAGAGTCTTACAATAAAGGATAGAGGTAGTATAATTTTTCCTTTCACAATTATATAAAATTTGGCTTAATTATGTTTTCTTCGTCTTAAAAAGTTATCCAATTTTGTCATGAATTCCTATAAAAAAATTTTGTTTGATATGAGGCCTTAAAAGGATTTAAATGTTTGCCATGAGTCCTTGTAATTAATGTTCAATGTTAATTGATGATGTGATAAAGATGACATACCATTTATGTTTACAAGATCATCGGTTAACATAAAACATTAACGTCACAAACTTATGACAAACACTTAAATCTTTTCAGAGATTAATACTAGACCAAAAAAATTAGACAATTTTTCAGGGACCAAAAACATAATTAAGCTAATTTTTTATTTATAAAAGTGAACATAATGATTTATTGAATTTGAAATAAGCGATGCAAAATACAAAACTTGATATTTTGAAGATAACACAACTTACTTTTTGTGAGTAAATACATTAGTTCGTCTCATACATTGTTAGCATCGTGTGATTAGGTCACTAACACTTCAAAAATTCAACTGTCATCCCCTACTTCTTCATTTTATCAGGTTTTTAGGTCCCTGGACATCAAGTCTGTGACAGAGATGTTAACTTCTTCCTCCATGTCATGTTATTTGAAAAATGACACACAATATGGATGTCAAGCTAGACCCAAAACATATGCGTTTTGACAATTGTCACTATCAGGGACCTAATAACATTATTTTAAATATTTAAAAGACTAACTAATACAATTTGTGTTAAAGGCTAAAAGATTCTTTGAATTTCTAATCCCACATTTACTCATTCTTCTTGTTTTACACCCCCATTAACTTGAATGTTTGCTAGCTTAGTCTAGATTGTTATAGTGCCAAAATGAGTATAAGTACACCACCAACAACAATCCACCATCATCACAACCTACCACCACCATCACTATCTGTCATCATCATCACATCACCACGCTAGCAACAATAACCCACCACCACTATCATAACCTTCAACCATCAATAACAAAAAACCACCATCACAACTCCCTACCATTATAACCTATCTAAAAAATACAACAAAACCCACCACCACCACCACAACACATAAGAAAAAAAAAGAAAAAACAAAGGAAAGCTTGTTGTTGTTGGGAGGCACCTTGATGCCAGCACTACATGTTTATTTCCTGACCGCTACTAATGCACACCATTGGAGACGTTTCCCCATGTCATCGAATACCCCACCCAACATGAGATCACATGGCTAAACCCTTTGTTATTTACTATTTTACGGTTACACTATTGAAGACCTTGACCTATGTGCTTTGTTATAGGTTATTATAATGGATAGTGGTAGCCATCGTGGGTTAATGATGGAAAATGATAGCCGTCATGGGTTGGTGATGGAAAGAAAGGTAGTTTTATGGTAAAGGAAGATGATGAAATTAAGGATTTTTTGAACTCTATTTGTAAGATGAAAATGACAGATTTTTAAAACTTGGGAGGACAAATTGTTATTGTTCATGGTTTCTATTTCATGGCACGAATGAACAAAGAGGTTAGCATGTCAAGCGTTGAGACTTGTTATTGGACAAGGATAAAATGAAAAAATAATGGGAGATTAGAAATTTAGGGATTAAAACATGAAATTTTTTTAACGTTCAACATGAATTGTATTAGTTAGTCCCTCTAATATTTAAAATCATATTATTAGGTCCCTGATGGTGACAACTATCAAAACACATGCATTTTGGGTTTAGCTTAGCATCCATCTTGTATGACAGTTAGGGATGGAAATATGGGCTGGGCCCACGGGTTGGCCCGTTAAAACGGGCCGGGCATGGCCAACCTTTGAAGCCCTTTTTTTGAATAGGCCTGGCCCGTTTTGGCCCGTCAAAAAATTGTCCTATCACGGGCTGGCCCAGCAAGCCCTTATTAAAATATATATTAATATATTATATATATAATATTAATATTTGGTTAGTTGTAATTTTGATTATTTGATAGGGAATTAATTTTGATGACTATTTATTGTTTCCATTTAATAAAATAAATTGGATTAATTATAAAAACTTTGCTTTAGAAAGATGAAATCTAATTTTTATTTTTAAATTTTCTTAAAAAATATTTAAAAATAGTTTAAATTTAAAATAAAAAATAGCATGTATAATTTTCTTAAAAAATAGGTTGGCCCGTTTTGACCCGCAGGCCACACAAAATACGGGTCGGGCTAATATTTTGGCCCATTTTCCTACTCTGGCCTGGCACGTATTTGGATGAGCCTATACGGGCCTTGGCCCAACCGGCCTGTTAGCCCGTTTTGCCATCCCTAATGACAGCTATCAAATAATATGATACATAGGTAAAAATTAATGTCTTTATCATACACTTAATGTCCAGGGACCTAAAAACCTGACGAAATAAAGAAATGATGAATGATGGTTGAATTTTTTGAAGTGTTAAGGACCTAATCACATGACACTAATAATGTGGAGGACTAGCTAGTTATTTACTCTAACTTCGATTATTCTCATGTCCAAAATATCCTTAAATATGGTTTTACCAAATTTGATTGAAGTTAATGATAAGTTTGTCTATGATGACCAAGTCTTTTATTTTGTAGGTATGTTGTAATATCGGCCCTTCTTTATAAAAATTCTGGGAAATTGGGAAGAGGACCACGTATGGGTAGTTGACGTGTAGATTTATGGATGATCATAGATATAGTCAAAATGATAATTATAGGTGTGACTTTCATTTTTGACAATCATATTATGTAATATGATGCATATATATAAGATATCCTTGATAGTATCCATATGCCAAACATGTGATGAACCACTTCATATTTGTGCATTACATATGAACATGGCTTATATTTATGTGTTATTAGGCCCGGTCTATCACTCCCTAGGGTTTTTAAAATGTAACTGCTTTAGAGTGATAGGACAAATAAGACATGGGCGATGGGCAACAATAAGAGAGTGTGAGACACGGATTAAAGGCAATCATCATCTTTACACCCCTTTCCCCCCTCTTTTCTAAGTTTTTATGAGGAATCTTTTTCTAGGTTATGGAACATTAAGGAATCAAGAGTTCTCTATGATTGCATAAGTCACCTCCTTTTCATGCAATCGTGCATTCAAGGTGGTCTTCCTTTCTTTATTTATAAAGTAAGATTTTTGTTTAATCACTACTAGAAAAGCTAAAAGCGGCCACCAAATTTAGCCATGGAAGATATTTCGTCATCAAATAGCCACGAGCTTACGATAAAAATAATTTAGGCGCCAAGTTAGACATTAATGACGAAAAATTATGATGGCATGAAAGTAGTCACAAAATTTCCATTGTTGATTTGGTGGCTATTAGATATAGTGATAACATATTTGCTTACTTTAGTGGCAAAGACTAAACTTTGGTGACAAAAATAAGATTTGCCACTAAGATGGCCATGAAAACTGTAACATCCTAATTTTAATTATTGGTTAATTTTATTAATAAAATAATTAAATTGAGAATGTTTAATTAATTACTAGCGGGTACGTTAATTTTTGAAATTGATTTGGGTACATTTTTGGTAACCTGAAGTTACTCGGTTGGTTTATGAAATTAACCGAACGCAATAAAGGATGATAATGCCCTTGGTAATAAAACTAATTTTCACTCTCTCTCAATTTCACTATCCACACCTTCGTGAATTTCACCCTTCTCCTACACCCGCGGCTTCACCCATCCACTTCCATCTTCTTCTTCTTTTTCTTCTCAAATTAAGGCAAGGTTTAAGCTTAATTTTCTTCTTTCTCTCCCACAACAGCAAGGGAAAACTTGGGGTTCTTCAATTTTGATTCTAAAAGGTAAGCTATGAGAACCCCACTTCGGCTTGGTTTGCTTCTTCCACCCCACTCTCTGATTCCCATGATTTCATGAATTTTGAAGGTTGTTTGGAACCATTTGGGCGTGCAGGTAGCGTTTGACACGTTGGGGTTTCTTGATTCCATATTGCCGGTAAGTTTGGTAAATACCCATGGTTTGGTTTCGGCTCGGTTTATGAGTTTAGCCTTCAGTTTCTCTAAATTCCATGCTTGTAGGTTATTTCGGAGTTCTTTCAAGTCACGGACGGCGTTGAACATTGTGGAAGGTGGTTTCAGTAACCGTCAGTGAAGTTTGATAAATTGAACAATTTTGAAGCTTCGTCATTTTACTTAATTGTTAATAGTTATTAAGTTTCAGGTTGTCGAATGGTGAAAAAATAATTAAATTAAGTGAATTTAGCGAGCAGGTTATCAATTAGAAATTAGCGGTGTTACATCAATGTAGGATCAGATTTGTAAGGTGATCGGAAAGGAGTTAGAAAGCGACTGGATAACGTTTTGAGATTTAGGAATAGAGGATTCCAGGTAGGGGAGCATTATATTTTAAATGTATAGATTATGGATGGATAATGGGATATAGGTTTATTTATGAAATGATCTATGTTTGATGGAATTTATTGAAATTATGTTAGTTAATTGATTTGTGATATATCCCATCTTATTGTTTCTTGGTATGATTGATGAGTTTTGAGCTCCGTTCATATATAATTAATTGACGAATTAATGAGTTGATGGTAAGTTACATTGAGTTGCAATGATTATTAATGATTATTAATGTTATTGGATCTATGATGAACATGATAAATATGATTATTGATTAGCTTCTAATAGCTTGAATTAGAAATGTGACATGATTGTGATTGTTTGTTGCATGCTATGCTTGTGGATATATTAACATGAGAACCCTTGGTGATGGTAACCAAGTGGTGGCCCTTGATGATGGTAATCAGGTGGTTCATGATGATTATGATTTGTTGTGAGTATAGCATTTGTATTTTAGACACACATAAGAATGTAGGGGGCTTGTGATGTCAACCCAGATGGGATGGACGACCTTTGGATAGACAAAGACCTTGTGTGGTTTCCTTTGGATTTCATAGCCGCCTTGGATTGGGTTCAAGATCGACCCGCAACACCTAGTTGAGTTACCGTTGTCATTGAGAGTGAATGATGTTGCATTATGGGCGAGCGGTTTGGTACCAGTAAAAAAAATTGACTATATGTTTAGAAAATTTATACACTGTATTGTAAATCCCTTCAATAGAGTCGGATCTGCATGCATATGCATTTGCATATAGATACTGAGATTGAGATGTTGTTGCACAACTTTTGATAATCATTGATTGTGTTTCGTACCATTGTGATTGCGATGTTTTATGTTAAATAAAAAGGTGTATAATGATGACTTGTAATGATTGTTGCATTTATGTGATGATTTTACAACTGGATAGGTGATGGTATATGGATAGGTGATACTTGTGTACTTTGTATAATGGATAGGGACTTGATCTTGGTGACGACCTGTGAGTTTTGATGATGATGTGTCAATGTGCCATTATGAGATTGATGATGTGAATGAATTATTATTCATGCCTAGGAACTATATTTGATGATGAAATGTAATTGATTTGCATATGGGTAGGTCTTATGTGATGACATTGAGCCTGCAATATTATGATGGATGAACATATGATGACTTAATGATGTAGGAATGGATAAACACTATTGGCACTACTTAATGGCATGTCAGGATATTATGAATTATGCATGATTAAGAACCAAACTGGTCGAGATTGGATCCGTGAGGTTTTGGAACCTACGGATAGGCTCAATAACTTACATTTGGTGTTTTTATGAGAATTAGAATGGTCCAATTCCAATATGATTTGGTAGGTCAAGTTGCTTGTGTGGTCACGGATCATAATTAGTGGGAAATAGCTGGAGTTAAAATTTGGTGGCATTTGGATGCTAAACGAGTAAGATATGATGCAAAAAAAGTTGGTTTTAAGGCTAAAATACTGGTATTTTTGCTCACGTGAGCTCAATCTCGCTTGACGAGCCTGTGAGTGTAAAGAAGGGTTTTTTTGAGGGATTTTCGCTCAAGCGAAAGTATTTTTTGCTTGATCAAGACTCACAAGGGAGATTTTAGTGAATTTTTGCTCAAACGATACATTTCTCACTCAAGCAAAAATCAGGGTCTCACTCAAGCGAGCCAATTTTTGCTTAAGCGAGAATCAAATTAGCTTTTGCTTCCCTCACAAAAGTTGTAGATAATTGAGTCGCAGACGTTCTTCCGCTGGAATCACCCCAATCAAAGATCCGTAACTCAAGTTATGCCCAAAATACTACATGGTGTTTATGCTGAAATATCATGCAGACTCGCTCCACAATTATGTGAATTTGACAATTTAGGCGCAAAATTGGCCCTCGACTTCTTCATAACAATTATAGATAATTAAAGTGTGAAGGTGTATCGTACGGAATCACCTCAATTGGAGTTTTGTAGCTCCATTTAGACATATTTTACCGAATAATGCGTAAGGAATTATCGTGCTGAAAAATTTTCTTCACATTTTTTTATTCCCTGGTTCAAATTTTTGATATCCATCATCATAATTAAAGTTAATTCTACTTAAATTGAGTTTAAATACATGATTTAAAATCTAATGATTGGACGAAACGTTATAAAAACTCAGTAATTTCAACGATGCAAATTAATTAAGTGACAAAACTTACTTTATGCTAATAATTAGTCACTAATGTCAATTTGGTGGCTAAGAAGGACAAATAAAGGCTTTACTAGAAAAATGTGGAGGGAACAGTGAAAAGTGGCGATGGAAATTAGTCACCATTGTTTTAAAAATTAAGGAAATCAAGCATAAATTTTAAAATTAGTGGCTAAATTAACTAAGCACCGCTAATGCCATGTGACTTGCCGATTGAATAGTTTCGTTAGCAAATTATTAAATCCCTAAAACACATTTTACCTTTTTCGTGTCTCACTTTGACCCTCCACCTAGGGATGGAAATGGGCTAGGCCGTCCGTCGGGGGCCTACGACCCGGCTCGTTTAAAGCCTACATAGGCCAGGCCTCTCGGTCTAGAAAGCCAGACTTAGGCTTTTAAAAAGGCCTTTTTAATTAAACAGGTCAGGCCATAGACTTTCTAAAAAGCCTTTGAAGCCCATCAGGCTGGCCTATTTTATTACATTAATTGTTAATTAGTTATATATATATAATATTTATAACATAAAATAATACATATATATATATTATATTTATATAATATAAATTAATATTACAAGTTTATAATATTTAGCCACCACCATGGCTTCCACGTTCTCCACAATGTCCTTCGTTGCCACCTTCAACAGGTTTTATGTTCGAGTTTTGTGAATTGAAAAAATTATCAGTGGGAAAGTCCACCTTGATGTGGAGGTCCGTGACTCAAATAGAATTACTTCCAATGCAGAATAATTTTAGTTTTTTTAATAGGGAAATACATATGGTTAAACAAAGAAAGAGTGTATAAAGAGGGTTATACGTGTACTTTCACAAAAAAGTTACAAACATCTTTTTTATTTTTTTAAAATATATTATTTATTTTAATAAACAAAAGTTAACTATTAATTTATTAGTTTATTTATCATTATTTATTTTTAAATTAATATATATATATATATATATATTCAGAATTACTCGTAGATATTAAAAATTTCAATAAAAACTCGTTAAGCGGATACCCCTTTACAAGATGGTTTATTTTCCCCGCAGATAATATGAATAACAAGCTTTACATTCATGTCTCTTAACCCCAATTTTGTTTATCTATTAAAATATCGGCAAAGTAAAATATGAATGAATGAAGATGAGGATTGAAACATGAATGATGATGTTTCGGACATCTAGTAAGGCACATTGTATATTCTCGAAATAGACCAAACTATGCATCATTTGCATTACTGCTATTGTAATAATTTGTGTTGATAATGGAATTCTAACTCCTCGGCCAAGTCAAATTTCCACTCTGATTCACCAGTACCACAAAGGTGATTTATTAACAACCTCTGCCGACCCCAGAATATAATTTTGAGAATTAAAACATAAAAAACAGAGGAGTTGAGTCCTTGAGTTTCAAATGCCTTATAATTTTGCTTATTTTCTATTATAATAATAATAATAATAATAATAATTATTATTATTATTATTATTATTATTATTATGATGATGATGATGATGATGATGATGATGATTGACCATTAACATGTGATATAATGTGAAGCAATTGAACGTGCAGGAGACGCTGTTGTATTGAATTATTTGTCTGCCTTCATCATGCTAATTTTCTTTGTCTTACTAATCAAGAAAAATGATCAAATTCAATTAAGAGGGGTAGCCGGCTCTGCATTTCAAATGAAAATATGCATATTATAGTAAAATTAACTCTACAATACAAGGATCATCAAGCCATCACCGGTTTGTTAGCCATATATTTAATTAATTACTTAGCCATCAGTTCAATTTGCACGACAAACAACCTTCTTGTGGTCCTTTTTTTAATTCAATTTCTTTTCGTTAATGTAATATTCTAATCATGTAATAGAAAATAAAAAAAATGCGCTGACAAATAGTTTATACAAACTAGATACATTAACCAAATAATATCTAAAAATACAAAATTTTCTAAAAGTTAAAACCATGTCATAAAAAATAAATTATTTTAAATAAATATTATTATGAATTATTTGAAAACATTTTAAAGATTTCATAATTACTAAGACATTCAATAAAAATAACAATAGAAAACAATAAAAACTTAGATATCTCAAAAGACCAATTAGGTTTGACATAAGTGTGAGGTCAAAGGTTCAAGCCACTCATTCCTCCTACGTACTCTTTACTTTATTGCTATTCAAATGGATAAAAAAACTAAAAAAAACTTAGATATATTATGAATATTATTATATGAATATTATTATATGTGGATGTATAGGGTATTTTATAATATTCTAGAAAGGTTATAAGTTGTAACAGAAATATAATTTCAGGCGTAATATTTGTAATACTAAATATATGAATACAATTGATCTCCTTATTTCATTTACTCTCTTTCTCTTTTTTTTTGAAAAGTTTGCTCCCATCCTATTATTATTATTATTGTTATTATTATTATTATTATTATTATTATTATTTTATATTTATAGATATAATTATTAGTTTTTATTTTATAAATAACCTGAAGAACTATAACAAAAAAAAGAGTTGTTATGGATTTAGAAGAATCATAATATTAATAGTCATGAGTTAAAAAAACATAAAATAAATAGGTATGAGTGTTGCAGAACTATAATACAAACGAAATAACTAACTCTATTGATTATTTTATTATATATACTCCATACGGGAATTCGTTTTCATTTCCCATGGATTAATTTATTTTATCATGGTAGTAGAAACATGTTATCATGCTATAGTTCCAGACGAAATGAATTTTGGAATTTAAAATGTATATTTAACATCTTTAGAGATTACCTCCTAGGAAGAGGATTTTTCCGAAAATAGCGTCAAGATAACTTCTTATTATTCATAACAATTTAATTTTTATATGTTGATAATGGTGATTCCTACTATTCGTAATTTATTTGTATATCAATTGAATTTGAAACAAGATAAATTCATTTTAATCAGTATGTTGTATGGGTTAAGTTAGATATCAGTCTTCATTGTTATTGTGTTTTCCTTTTTGTAATTGATATGCATATTGAGCCCTATGTTTGGTCACTGTGCGTGCGAGGTATATAAATATGCTACCAACTTGGTTGATATATTGTGTATACATAATTATAAATGTCTTTACAATTGCAAACTTTAAGTTTACAAAAAAAAATATGTATGAGAATTATATTGTCTTGAGGAATATATTTATCATTATCAAGTGTTTGAATTTATATTGTATATGGTTTGAATTATGTATCCTATTGCTGCACATATATATATCTAGCTATTTCTTGTGCGTGAATTAATTCACTCATTACCGATTTTATAAATTATTAATATAATCTGTTAAGATTCTGAGTTGGTAAGTTGTAGAAGACATTTTACATAAAATATAGAAAAAAAATAGAACATCTGCGTGCATATAATAACATTATTTTAATGTATCACATGATTTGAAAATAAAATAAAATAATGAATTTATCAACTTATTGATTAATATTTATTAATTGGTTGCATTACGGGAAAGAATTATTTATCTAAAAATATTGAATCTTACAAATATTGAGTTTCTGACCGTTGATATTACAGGAAATAACTATATATCTTGGATATTATAGGTTAAAATTCTCTTAGATACAAAAGGTCTTGGAGACACTTGTAAAAAAAAGAAAATAAGACACCAGACCAAGATAAGACTAAATCTATAATTTTTCTTTGTCACCACATCCATGAAGCATTAAAAGATAAGTACCTTATATAGTAAAAGATCCACTTGTCCATTGAAATAATTTGAAGGAAAAATATGACCACCATAAAACAGTTGTACTTCTAAAAGCCCATGACAATTGGATGCATTTACGCTTATATGATTTTAAGACTGTGAGTTAGTTTAATTCTACGTTTTTTAAGATCATATCGTAACTAAAATCATGTGGAGAAACAATCACGAATCAGGATATGTTAGAGAAAACATTCTCCACATTTCATACATCTAATGTGATCCTGCAACAATATCATGAAAAAGGGTTTCAAGAAATACTTTGAATTAATTTTTTGTTTTCTTGTGGTTGAACAAAATAATGAGCTTTTGACGAGAAAACATGCATCTCATCCAATTGGTATTGCTTTATTCCTAAAAGTGAATGCAGTTACTCATAGACAAAGTAATGAAAGTGGTCATAATAATGAACATGGACATAGTCGTGCTCGTAGATATAGATATGGATATGGTTTGGGTAATAATTTCAAGTCTACATCTTCCTACAAAAAGTGAAAAACTAATGAAAAGAGAAAATATGCTTAAAATAGTGAACAAAATAAGAATATTTGTAATACCATCGATTACTAAAACAATTACACAAAAAAGATGCAAAAAATGACCCTTTCTTTGTTAAATTAAAATTTAGGTTAGTAAAGGGTATACATTGGTTGTATTGGAAACACTTGAAAAGTTATTATTTAATCAAAATCTTTCTTGTAAGGATTCGAATGTGATGCTAGAATATTAATCTTCATATTTCTTATCAAGATGTTAATTTAAAACAAATAATAAGTAATAAAACAAATAATAAGTAATATCAATATATTTTTTTTGTCAAGGATAAGAGTGAAGTGTCATACTTGTAAAATAGTAACATACTTATAGCACTGTACCCATAAAAAAACCGCAAGAAGGCTAAAAAGGTTATATATTATGTATAGTTATCCCGGTGGGGTAAGCATAGGTTAGATATCAACTAGAATATTAATGGTTAAGGGTATTAATCAAAATGGAAGACTCTATGGGCATGAGTAGTTATATCATACTACCAAAAACAACTACTCATGTATAGTGGATAAATAGTTAGAGTCCTCAACAACATATAATAGTTATATTATAACACCCTAGTCGTCCTCTATTAAGGAATGACCCTTAGATATCTTACCATCCTTATCCCCTTGATCCATTAGAACGAGTGAATGTGGTGGAATGACGGGAACAAAAGGGTCAATGTCATAGAAATCTAGTACTACCCTTGCTTGGAATGAAACGGCAAGGGCCCCTACTGGGTCAGGTACCCCAAGTACTGCTTGGGATAGTTGTATAGTGACTATCCTGTAATAGATGTGTATGTGGCTCATCCAAAGGTGTCACCATCATCTGGGTCTGGTTGTCCGAGTTTGAACTTTAATGTTGACAATATAGGGAGGATCAACATCGACCCTAAAGACTATCTATCTGGTTCATATTCAAATTTATCATAAAACATAAACATGAAAAAGGTGATAAATAAAGAATGTCAATTTCATACAAGACATACAAAATAATAGGTTTTCACAAATAATTAGGTTTACTTAATTTTGTTATTTACATGCATATCAATATGATAATATGAATGTATGAATCGATAATTCACTTTCATGCATACCAATATGACTATCCTGTATAGTGACTATCCTAAAGGAAATGTTGAATATCTTTATATCACAAAAAGGATTTTAGATAATTAGAAAAATTACCTTTATTTTCTTCTAGTTTGTACTATTAGAAACTTTGGATATTTCAAAAGTTTTTTTTAGTCTCACATTGATTGGCCCGTGAACGTTACGATTTACTTTTTAAAAGGAAAAATATCTGATACGATTAATATGTCAATTAACACCCATTTAAATATTTTGTAACGTCTCATTAATGGGTTTAATTGACAGATTTATTTTCCAACTTAATGTTTTAATCTTTGACTTAAATCCGCTATTTTTTCCTTTTATATAGGAAAAAATCATACATAGATTTGTGAAAGTTGAAAGGGTTTACATAAGATTTTTCTTCACCTTTTGTGAGTTTTGCTTCCTATCATTCTGATAGAAGAACTGCTGTATCCTGGGGGGTCACGCCTTAGGCGCATAAACCCTTAAGGACAGTGTGATTCCACACGCCTCAGTCAACTTTTCCCAATAATCTTAAGGGTTTATGGATCATTCATACTCTTGCATCACTTGAAGGAGGATCGCCTCACCTTTGATTGATGCTGCCAGGTTTTTTTTCTCCTTTGTATTTTGGTTTTCTCTTTAGAAAATTTTATTACCTAAAGGCTTATTCTAATTTTTGTTTTCTCAAAAATTGGTGTTTTTCTATGCTTGGAAAATAATTTTATTGAGCATGAGAATAAGAATTTTGTTGAGTAGCAAATTTTTTTTTTCATTTTTTTTGTTGTAAATTCTTTTGGCTACTTGAATTTTGTTCGTGTTTCATGTTGTGGCAAGTATTTTTTTTTATGTGTTTGGTGTACAACATGATTATGGGTTTGAATATGGTGAATTGTTGAATTGATAGTCATGTTTTGCTTTGCTGTTTTATGCCAAGAGTTTTTCTTTGATAATGGATAGAATGATGTTGAATTATTAAAAGTAAATATAATGGCTTTAAGCCTTTAAATGTTATAATGTTCTCACATGTTAGGTTTCTGTGCTCTAATTATATATTTGTCACAATTTGATTATTATATTGATGATTTATAGAATTTGTTTAGAATCAATACTATATGATTTATGGTGTATGTGTTATCCTTGCTTGCTATATGTTTGCATCAATGCCTATGAAAACAATGTTAAGTTCTTTATGTTGTTATATATATATATATATATATATATATATATATATATATATATATATATATAAGATCAAGATGGATTTTATCATGTTTATTTGTATTTGAGCATTATCATTTTATGGCTTATATTATTATTAGTTGCATGGACTTTTATTTTTTATATATAGCCTTTTGGAATTTATCAATGGGAAAAAAAAATTCCTTGAGTTCACATGGTTTATGTATGCATTGGATATAACTATTTTATTCTAATTTGGTCATGGAGTTAGAGTTTTTTTTAATAAAATTTAATTAAATATGTTTTACATATATATAGTTAGCAAGTTTCTGGTTTTAGTTTTCAGATGTCATCATATTGAAGTTTGACAAATGTGACTAATATATAATTAACTGGTTTAGTATATATAAGATATATTTTGTGTGTGTAACATGGCGATATATCATGATCATATCTTATATATGCTAAAATGATTCAAAGTGTGTAGTGTGTTTGATGGAGTGGCCTTTTGCCTAATTTTAAGAATTTGATTAGATGGTTATGTTGTTATGTGTCCACCGGCTATCATTCTACTCTGTTTTGAAAACTTTTGAGATAAAAAAAATATGGAATTAACACTAATTGAAAGGGTTATAAATCTTGCCATAATATTATGTGTTTTTAATATATCTACTCCTTTCAATTTTTTGTTCAAGGGATGTTTATTTCTTTAAAAAAAAAACTTATTGTTTTACATTATATACCTTGGTTAATTTTATGTCTAGTGTGTTTGGTAGTTTTTACTGAGATTATAAACATATGCATAATTTGTCATCTTTTTAACATGTAATGGACTAATGAGCTATGTGTTGCTACATTGAGAAATTGAGTTATGTTGTTACATTGAAAAATTAAGTTACTATCTTATCATGATATATGTTGTCAAATTTTAACATGTTTATATTTTGAGCCTTAAAATCATAAGGGATGTTAATAATATAATGCTCAAATTATTGAGAGTCTATTATATTTAATTAATTACTTGAGTATGCTTTGGGAAAATTGAGTAGACTAATGAAATATTTGAGAGGTACCATAAATTATGGTATATTATATAATGGATATTCCGCAGTATTAGAATGATACTGTGATGCCAACTGGATCTCAGATTCAGATGAGACAAAATCTACTTGTGGAGGTGCCTTGATATATATTATTTAAGTGATAAAGTTGTGCACATATTAGTAAATGTCAAGTTAATTATATATAATTATTTATAACTTCTGCATTAATGAAAATAAAAAATTATAAAATATAATGAAATTATTACATTTTAATAGTTGAAAATTGATAGCCAAAAGTGCTCTATCATGGGAGTTTTTGTAATTTGTGATATGCATGACATTAATTTTTTTTAATCAAAAAGGGACAAAGATGATGATGAGTCTATCTATGATGATGTGTGAAATTAAACTTGATGATGTGTGACATGGTATGACTTTAATATTATTAGTGCTTGAAAAATTATTTTGATGTTAAGCTCTAATAAGCCCTGTTATCTATTTTTTTTAATTTAATTAGTAGCATATACGTGGTTGTTGTGATGAACTATTTGAGTTTTAATATGTTGAAGGAATATGAAACAAATGTGATTTTTATCACAAACTTAATTTGAGTTTCAATCATAAGAATGTGTGATAATTTATATTTTAAGAATATTATTGAGAAAATTCTCATAAATATTGATTTTTTAAAATAGATCCCTTACAATGGTGACTCTCTATATATAAAAAAAAGGACTTTGTTTATAAAAAATAAACTTTGTTGTCTAGTTCTAATGTACCAAATTATTGGAAGATTATTGGATTTAATAAATTTCTTGTGTATAGTGAATTTCCATCATACTAATGTTATGGTGACGATACTTAAATCCAATATTAAATAAGAATAAATTCAAATTGAATTTATTTTACTCTTGAAAGAGATGAGTTATAATATTCCTTACTTTTGAGTTTTCCACTATGTTATTGACATAGTGATGTTGATTAGCTAATTTAATTTAGTCGATATGAGTTATCCACTATGTTAATGACACAGTGATGAATAATTTTTTCGAGAATAAATTTCTAAGTGAATTTATTTACCGTCAAAAGAGGAGTTGTTATAATTCAACTAAGTAGATCTGAGTGGTCAAAATTAAAAATGGAGGCCAAGTTATTATTTTACTTGGTAAAATTTAAGGCTAATAAGCTAAGAAAATTTTCTTAGCATATATTTGGAAGAAATGTGTCTTCCTACAAACAAATAATAGTATTTATATTGAGATTCTTGAGACATGTACATGTATATTATAATCAAGTAATGTAGCTACAAATCATGGATCAAAATTATTTTGATCTTGAGTCTTACAAAGTAAAAAACTAGTGAGTCAAACATCGAGGGGAATGAGACTTGAGCCACTTGTAACTAACAGTGATGGGAACCCAACCTTTGTGATTGGAGATCCCATGAAGAAGGTTCATATGGGTAATAACAAGTCACTTAGTTAGTCTTGCTAGCATTCTTTTTGTTTTGTCTATTCCTATGGTGTATATGAGAAGTGCTAGACTGCACTGAATGATGGTTAAGCTTAAAAGCTTTTAATGATTTTCATATCCCTTATGGGTGGTGTATAAAAGTGCATTATACACTTGATGAAAACACCTATATGAGTGTGGAGTGGGGCCGCTCCTATGAAATTAAATGGCAAAATTTCTAGGGCACTCATGAATTACCAGGCACGCGCAAGGCCTATTCGCGCAAAACGGCGATAACAACAAAAGAGTCGAGAAGTGTAATGTGATAGATAGACCGCTATCTTACATTAAAGTTATTTTGGTTCATAGAAGCTTTGCTTCACCAATTCACTGTAAGTTAAGTTTATCTGCCTAGGGTCTGGTTCATAGTCTAGAAGACACCAGATTTGATGCATTTGCACTGTGATGTAAACCCATTTTTTATTTTAATTTTTTTTTAAAAAAACTTTTGAAATATGTGGGGGATTGTTAGAAACTTTGGATATTTCAAAAGTTTTTTTTTAGTCTCACATTGATTGGCCCGTGAACGTTACGATTTGCTTTTTAAAAGGAAAAATATCTGATACGATTAATATGTTAATTAACACCCATTTAAATATTTTGTAATGTCTCATTAATGGGTTTAATTGACAGATTTATTTTCCAACTTAATGTTTTAATCTTTGACTTAAATCCGCTATTTTTTCCTTTTATATAGGAAAAAATCATACATAGATTTGTGAAAGTTGAAAGGGTTTACATAAGATTTTTCTTCACCTTTTGTGAGTTTTGCTTCCTATCATTCTGATAGAAGGACTGCTGTATCCTGGGGGTCACGCCTTAGGCGCATAAACCCTTAAGGACAGTGTGATTCCACACACCTCAGTCAACTTTTCCCAACATGTACTACACATATAATAGCATAATTTAGATAAATGCCATAGTAAACGAGAAGTTTATAGACTATCATGACTTTGTCATTTAGCGTGAACGATTGGGTTATCCCGGATCAATTATGATGTGCAGAATAGTTGAAAATTCCTATGGCCACCATTTGAAGAGCTATAAAATTCTTTAATCCAATAAGTTCTCATGTACTACTTGTTCCCAAGGCAAATTAATTATTCGACCATCATTGATGAAAATTGGAAATGAATGTCTTACATTTTTAGAACGTATGCATAGTGATATTTGTGACCAATACATCCACCATATAGATCATTCAAATATTTTATGATATTGATTAATGCATCAACACGATGGTCATATGTTTGCTTATTATTTACTCGCAACTAGGCATTTACGAGACTACTTGCTCAATCAATTCGACTAAGAGAACATTTCCCTAATTATCTAATTAAGAAAATACACCTTGATAATATTAGTGAATTTACACCCCTCAAGCTTTTAATGACTATTGTATGTCCATCATGATTGATGTTGAACATACTATAGCACATATTCATACACAAAATAGACTTGTAGAATATTTGTTAAAAGAAGGATAAAAGAATGACCTTATTTGTCCATGTATTTTTATGAAAAGATCTAACAAAGAATTTGTTATAATTGCTATTTATGTAGATGATTTAAACATTGGGCCTGTTTGTTTAAACTTATTTTTAAGTGTTTTTAAAAAATGTTTTTTGATAATTATTTTTTTTAATAAGTAGATCAGAGTTGCTTTTTAAAATAAGCAAAAATCAGCAGTTTATTTTCAGCTTCTGCTTATTTTTAAAACTTTAAACAAATATATCAACATTTAAAATAAATGTTTTTTTAATTAAAAAAGCACTTATCTCTTAAAATAAGCTTAAACAAATGAGCCCATTGTTGGAACCCCTAAAGAGCTTTTAAAGGGTACAGATTATTTAAAGAAAGAATTTAAGATGAAAAATTTAGAGAAAACAAAGTTGTCTTGGATTACAACTAGACTATTTAAACGATGAAATCTTAATGCACCAAAAGGCTTATACAAAAGGGTGCTAAAACAGTTTTATATGGATAAATCATACCCATTGAGCAATCTGATGGTTATAAGGTCACTCGAGGTGAACAAAATCTTTTTAAGCCTCAAGAGAAAGATGAAGAACTACTTGTCCTGAAGTATCGTATCTTAGTGCAATTGGTGCACTAATATGTATTCTAGTCATACATGACCTGACATATCATTTGTTATTAATCTGTTAATGAGATATAGTTATTTACCCACAAGAAGGCATTGAAATAGGATTAAGCATATACTTCACTACCTTAAAGGTACAATGGACATATGCTTATTTTTCCCAAATATATCTAAAGCGGACCTAGTTGGTTATGTAGATGTGGGCTATTTATCTGACCCTCATAATGGTCAATCATAAACTAGATATTTGCTCATGATGATCTGCAAAACAAATTATAACAGCCACATCATAAAATTATAAAATCATATGCTTTATATAATATTATACTTAATTTTTCAATTTAAAAACTATATTATTATATAAAATATGATAATAATAATAATAATAATAATAATAATAATAAGTATGTTTATAAATTTTAATAGTAACTTATGAGCTTATAAATTTTAATCTTACTAATATCTATTTTAAAAATATGTTTAATCCCTATAAATATTATTAGTTTTGGTTGTAATACATAATTTTCTGAGTATACAAAATTTCTATAAGACCTTATTTAAATGATACCAAACCGCTTACCACTTAAACCCATTTTCATATCATGTATCTCTTTTTAACAACTAAAATTTTTGGAGGCTTGAGTCCCCTTGTCGCCAAAATCAAAGGGCCACCAATTTAAAACAGGTTCGGATAGCAATTTTTTTTAATAACCTCATTTCAATAAATATTTTTTGGAATTGCATTGTTGGAAAAAACCTCTAAAATTACTTTTTTTTTGCAAGGAGTAAAACCAAAACGAGTATATTTAGAGAGACAAAAACGTTATAAATGAAAATTTGGAAAAAACTTAATAATTATAAAAGCAAAAGTATTTAAAATACTAATAAAGAAAATAAAATATTAAAAACATAAATAAATTTTAGTTAATATAAATAAAAAAACCATAAATTCTAATTATTAATCGTCTTTCCTTAATTATGCGTTACATAAAGGCATTTATGATTAATGATTTGAGATTCATATAAAGTGGATGGTATTATATACTCGACTTTATATGAAACTCTAATCATAACCATTCAGCGTATCAATGACGATGCTCATGATTATCAAGTGAAGACATCATCTTCCATTTTTTTTATCCGCTTAAAGCAACATGATCTCTGTGCTTTTCTTTTCACAAACAAAACTAAACATGACATCTTTTTGGTGATATTGGGCTAAAAAACTAGACCTAATTAGATATATAGATTAGACCAACGCGAGCATAAATGCATTGGGTCACGGACCAAAAAAGTGTTTTCTGACTTTATGCATTTTTGAAGCAGTTTTGACCCAAACTCAACTATAAATAAAATTGTCCTGGGTTGTGATTGGGTGCCCAATATTATTAACCCTCCTTATTTTACCAAAAAACACCCTCCTTATTTTTTTAAAATAGACTCCTTTTTTTAACCCAAAAAAATAGACTCCTTTTATATTTTTTCAATAATTTGTTCCTAAATTACCCTCATTATCTCATCCTCTTTCTTCCTTCATCATCATCTCTCATCTCCTCTTCCTAATCCTCACCTCTCAATCCAATCATCCGTAACATTAATCAACTCTCTAATATAAATTTGTCTAATCTTAGTTAATAATTTTGAATTGGCCCATCATAGCAACTGATGTAAAAATATTTTTCATATATGCTATTAAAATAATCAAATGTAAGAAAAATATTAAAAAGTTAATATTTTACACCTCTTGTTTCAATAACTGGTGTGAGAAATAGTTTTTTCATATGTTATATTGAAACAATTGGTATAAAAAATATTTTAAAATTAACGTTTTACCCTAATTATTTTAATAATTGATGTAAAAAATATATTTTGTTATATTGGTTATTGATATTAAGTATATAAAAAAACTTAAACAAATCGTGAAATTTGGAAGTAGTTTTGAAAACTTGATATTTTTAAAAATTAATTATGTAGTTATTTACCTTCTATTATTCGAAAGAAGCTTTTCATTGGATTTGTATGAAATATATTTTGTACTAAATAGTGGAACTCTTTAAACTTTAACTCTATTTAGGATAGTTTTTAGTTTGTAATTTTAAAAAACAAAAACTTATTTTTGGTTTTTTAATTTTTTAAAATTAAACTTATTTTTAGTTTTTAGTCCAAACATGTATCCTTTTTGGGTAAGTATTCCAATAACAGAAAAAGATTATTAAAAGTACCCACATTTGATACTCACAATTTTTATGAACAAGTTGAGGTAATGAATTCATTTTCTCTTTTTCCTCTCAATTCATGTGTCTTGTTGTGCATTATATTATGAAAGTTTGCAGTTTGAAGATTAAATCAGAAAGTAGTCATAATAATTATTTGTGTGTATGAAATACATAATATTAAAATATAAAAATTTTGGAGGAACCCCACTCAAAATATATCTGGCCCCTGCGTATTAATAGGCTAAACTATTATGTAAAAACAAACTAAAAAGACATGTGTATTATCATATATATCTTTAAATACACTCTCTTACGCATTTCCTATCTCATTAATTAAAATATGGCATGTTAAACAATTAATAATATCAAAATTTTATTCCATTAAATGTGTATTTTAACTTTTTAAATCTTAGGGATCAATTTTTTTCTTTTTTATATCTATTTTTAGTAAAAAGTGTAATTTTTTTACATCAATTACTAAAGCAATCGGTATAAAATAATTTTTTATACCATTTATTTTAATAACGGTGTAAAAATATATTTTTTATATAAGTTATTGAAACAATCGGTATAAAATATTATATATATATATATATATATATTTATTATTTCAATAATTGGTTTTAAAAAAATTGATCCTTAAAATTTAAAAGATTAAAAAATATATGATTAATGAGATAAAAATTTAATATAATCCACTAAAACTTCATTTGGGGAAATAGGATGAAGCTGGGCACTGTACACACCACTCAAACGTGTTTATTGAAAATTGTTTTCTAAATTAAAAAAACACTTGACAGAGGCATCAATACTCTTAGGAGCGGTCCTACAAGATTTGGCTGCTCTTGATGACGAAGCTTCATGTGAAGTTCTACAAGGCCCCTTTAGATTCTGCTTTACGTGACCCTTTAAACAGACAGACTCTGTACATTAAAAAAATATCACCACCGAAAATTAAAAAAATACAGCAAAAAAAATGCTGATTGGTCTAAGATTTTTACATATAAATATGACAAATTTATAGTAAGGTGCTAATAGGTTGGCGTAATTAGTTTCCAATAATGGTATACATGATACAAAGTGTATTCATTCATTTTCTATATCCTCCACTGGTACATTCTTAGTTATCACCATGTCCATCGATTCCACTAGCCACCCAAATCTTGATTTGTACTGCAGTGAGACTACCAGCGATGTCACTTCCGATGATGCTTTGAAGTTGAATGTTCTATTGGGAGACACTGATAGTGATGAAAGCTTTCTATTGAACTTATTAGAATCCGAACATGATCAAAAACAGGAACAAACAAATTCACTAGGACAACTTCGCAAAAGAACATGGTTGATTAACGCTCGAGATGAGGCCATAAATTGGATACTAAAGGTGCATTGCTTGCTTCCTATGCACTAACAGGGTTTCAAATTGTAACATAGTTTTTTGTTTTGATAGTGTCACATTAATTTTTTCTATTTGTGCAGGTTCATGCTTACTACAGTTTTAGACCCCAGACAGCATATCTTTCAGTAAATTATCTTGATCGTTTCCTACTGTCACACAGCTTAACGGTATGGATTCAAATTGGTGAATTTGATGAATTATAAGACTCAATTTTTTTGTTCTCTTGGTAATGCCAAGTGGCATGTTTTTGCAGCAAGATAAAACGTGGCCTCTGCAGCTGTTATCAGTTGCTTGTCTTGCATTAGCAGCAAAAATGGAAGAAACAAAAGTGCCACTTCTTTTGGACCTGCAAGTGATCGAATCAAAATTCCTGTTTAAGCCAAAAACAGTTCAGAGAATGGAGCTTTTGGTTATGGCCAGTCTTAAGTGGAGATTGCGCTCTATAACCCCTTTTGATTTTGTCCATCTTTTCATTGCCAAGCTTTCATGCTCTGCTTCCACATTGGGAAATTTAAGTTATATAGTTTCTTGTGTCTCAGATTTTATTATTAGAACATGTTTAGGTACCAATACCAAAACTTTTTCCTGTCTATATTCTCTTACAATATCAGCTTGTTCGTGGTGAATTTCAGTATTAAGTTTTCAGTCTTTCAACAATTAAAAGGCTAATTTTAAAACTGAAAAACCAAAAACCATTTTTGTGAATTCGACATGTAGTTTTCAAATAGTTCTGAAAAGTATTAGAAAAGATTAAAACTGTTTTATTTGAACAAATTTTGTTTTAAAAATTACATTTTAAAACCAAAAAATGAACTCGTAATCACCCTGAAGGGATAATTAGTTGGAGCTAACATGAATGAAAAATTTACTAGGGATGGAGTTCATGGAGTTTTCACCATCCACAATAGCAGCAGCTGCAGTGTTATGGGTAACCAATCTATATGTTGATGACCAGAAATCATGCTGCTTTCACAAGAATTTAAGCATTGTAAGTGTCAATGAATTTGTAGTAACCAGTAAGTGACCAGAAACTGATATAGGACATTGATTATCAGTGTTGGTTTTCTAATTTTCAGAGGTTTGATGTTTCTATTGTTGATCTTGAATATAGGAGATGGTGCAGAAATGTTACAACTTAATGAAGCAGAAGCAGATAATTCGCCGGACAGAACAGTTTTGGCCAAAGACTTTACAATTATTGCGACTAAGTCCTACATGTGTGCTTGATCATGCAGCTATGCAAGAAAGCAGGGACGCTCACAAGCCATGACTTTTTGAAGCCCTGTGATTTTTTCACTAGCCAAGGAAGCTAAAACATTGCTTTCAAAATTTGATTTGGTGTGAAATTCAAATTGGTGTGATTTTGTGTGATTGTTGTGTGTACTAGCCAAGGAAGCCATGTGAAATTCAAATTGTTCATTCCTGATTCGTTATGATTTCTTTGATTTGGTGTGGTTGTGTGTGCATCTTCAATAAGGTTCGTCAAGGAACCTGGGATTGTGTGGGCATTTTCAACAAGGTTCAGCATGGAAAATTCTGACTGTAAACAGAAGCGGTTATATTGGAAAATTCTATGACAGTATTGATTCCTTTATTGTTTATTTTATGTTATTTTTTATTTCTCTTCTTAGTGCTTGGTGGTGATCCCTATGTGATGTTTTTTTTTTCTTTTTTGGTTTGCTGGTCATAATTGATTTTGGGCCATTCAATTTTTATTCAGTTGTTGTTTGGTCTTGCTAGTGTCCAGTTCCTGTTTGGTCCATCTTATTTTGCTGTTGTGGTCCATCTTATTTTGCTGTTGTGGTCCCTCTTAACTGCTGTTTGGTCTTTATTTAGTTGTTGTTTGTTTGAACAATGACTTAAATAAAAAAAAAGTGACTGATATAGCTTGGGAGTATTTTTTGGAAGGCATTGTAATGCTAAATTTGACCATTAAGTCACTATTTTTTGCTTTTATGTCATGTAATTGTCACTTTGCTAACCATATAGTGACTTACTGACTCAAATGCTTATTTAACATGTTTGGTTATGTTAAAATGTTTTTAGATTGAAGTTTTTTTATTACTTATGAATTTGTACGATAGATTCAAGATTCAAAAATAGAGCCTCTCCGATTCGAATTCAATTTGAGTATGTGGAACAGTTGGATAAATCGTGTTTAACAATTGGTCAGTCAATGCTAAATCTTCAAAAATGGTTACCACTAGGTTCAAACGTGCAACCCATGGGATATAGAAGAGAACCCTCTCTCATGAGATAATAATAAATTTGATTAAAGTAATACAACATTCCAATTTTGTATTAAATACTTATAATGTATACCATACCTACCTTGATAAAATTTATCTACAAAATGAATGTTCCTGTCCTTTTCGCTCATGATTCCAATTATTTTAAATTTCTCCCACGCTTTAATAACTTAATTCAATACTTCATATAAATATTTTGTCTTGAGTGCTAAAATTCCGCTTCAACCTTACGACAACTACAAAACACCATCATCATTATGTCAACACTTCTTTAAGTTTGTGATGATAATTATTCCAATATCATCAACTTCTTTAAGATATTTCCTCCTTTTTTATTTAAATTTTTATACCAATACTGTGAATATTAATTCGGGCTTTCTCTAAATTTTCTAGTGAAAACATGTGCTATTCATTTATTTTCTATTTTTTATTTTTATTTTATGGAGTTACCACATAAAAATCTAATTCAATTGGAGCTATTTAGGGCATCATATATACTGCCTATTTTACCAAGCTCATCCCAAGAACAAATGATTGAAATGGCGGGACGAATATATTATTTTTGAAAGCTCTAGGTCTTTTGATCGGTAAAAGAATATATATAAATGCATAAAATTTACCTTAATTTGCTTTTAAACTTGCATGTAATGATGTGCATTTTGTAAAAAAGCATATGATTAAGACTAAATAGTTGATGAAAGAAGAAAAACTCTTTTACATTTATAAATACCATTTCATGAGTTCAAGATGATTCATGCATTTTGTGAAGAGATATTGGTCGACATTGTCAAATTCAATATTTTTTATTTTTAGGCTACTAAATGATCGTAAATGGAAAATATATTTCTTCTTTAATTTTAATTCTGATTTAGTTATAACCTTGGATCAAATATCATGATTTGGTATTGACAATATAGAATTCAAGAGTAACCATTCCCAACTTTTCTGTCTCACTTTCATGGTTTCATTTGTTATTTTTAATCAATCTAATTTTTTATCATTCATATTTATATCTTTTTTAAAATAGTATTAACATAACATTACGTACCATTATGTTAAAGTCCTCTTGAAAGTCCAGAAGTATAAACAAAAATAAAATGTGTGAAGGGAAGAGAAACTTTGATGCCTTCCATTTAGTAGCCTAAAAACTAAATTAAAATTAAAGAAGAAATATATTTTTTATCTATGACCATTTGGTATCCTGAAAAATAAATTGACAATTTTGACTAATATTTCTTCACAAAATATAGGAATCATCTGGAACTCATATAATGGTATTTATATATGGAAGACAATTTCTTCTTTTTTCATCAACTACTTAGCCCAAATCATATGTTTTCTTATAAAATACACATCATTACATGCAAGTTTTAAAACAAATTAAGATATATTTATGCATTCATATATATATATATATATATATATATATATATATATATATATATGTTTTTATCGATTAAAAAGACATGGAACTTTCAAAAACAATATGTTCATCCTGTCATTTTAATCATTTTTTTGGGACGAACTTGGTAAAACAAACATATATGATGTCCCAAATAGCTCCAATATGAATTAGATCTTTTTGTGATGACTCCATAAAATAAAAAAAATAAAAGAAATGAATAGCTCATGTTTTTACAAGAAAATCCAGAGGAAGCTTAGATTATTCATAGTATTGTAATAAAAAATTTAAATAACAAAGAGAAAATATCTTGAAGAAGTAGGAATGATTATCATCATGAACTTGCGCAAATGTTAACATAATGGTGGTGGTGCTTTGTAGCTATCGCTAGGTTGATGTGGAATTTTAACACTCAGCCTAGAATATTTATACAAAGTACATTGAGTTAAGTTATTAAAGTTTGAGATAAATTTAAAATAATTGAAATCATCATGAGTGAAAAGAGTATAAACATTTATTTTATAGATAGATTTTATCTAGGTAGATGGTAGTTAATACATATATTGTAAACATTTAATATAAGATTTGAATGTTGTGTTAACATTAATCAAATGTGTCGTTAGCCAAATGGAGATGGCACTCTTCCGTCTCCCATGAGCTGCAAGTTTGAATCTAATGGCATCCGTTTTTTAAGATATTTAGCAAGTTTTAAGAGAAGCAAAGCAAGATACAAGTTCGGAGTAAAAAGTAAGGTTTGAAAAATTAAAGTCGAAAGACGTGTAGTTTATTCACTTAAATATAATCAACATGAGAAGGGGAATTAAACTGTCGGACGTACTGTAAACCAATAAAAGGGTACTACGTACGTAATCAGTAACCTCTAAAATAAATTACATATGATTTTAGTTTGAATTCAATACTTGTACAGTGTACATGATGCATGATAGACATTGTAGGTTAATAATTACAAACTATGTACAATTATATTTATTTATATACAATACAAATGTGCACATTATACGTTGCATGCAGAATCTTTCCAAAGTGTAACAGACAACACGCAGTATTACTAAACATTTTGTCTAATCATGTAACCAAAAACATGATTTTTACTATGGTGTGGTGCCTGTAAATTTTAGAGGGTATAGGTACCCTTCGTTGATATATATATATATACACACACACTTGCTGATGCCAACCATAATCAGAAAAAAAAAACCACTTGTATTGACTGTTAACTCGGAATGTTTGTACTGTTGTTATAACATCCAGCGAGTGCTTGCTATAAGATCAAACCAAAATGGAGCCTATATGTAAGACAAGAGCAAGCGAACAAGAAAGATCAGTGAAGGTTTCAGTTTGCCAATTAGTAAGGACAAGGGACACGCTCCCACGTACTTGAACTAGACTTACGTTGTTATTTAATTTTAGTACAATTATAATTCAACAACGAAGTTTAAGTTATTGCTGATGAGGAATGATTTAAAAAACGAAGTTTCTCGTGCCTGCAGCTCCTGTCTCTTGATCATGATTCAAGACCAATTAGTCAAAGTGACACTGTTGTCAATTTTCTCATCCATACTCCTGTCGCAGTTTCCTAATACGCAATTTCTACCTATTTTGTTCATTAAAATAAAATAAATTTATAACTTATTAATTTATGATTTCTTTACATAGTTTATAACTGATAATTTTTTATAATTTATTGAAAATAGTTGTATAATACAGCTAAATTAAGTTGCATTAAATAATTTTAAAAAATATATGATATTATAATTATACAGGAATAAAAATTCTCTTATTAAAAAAATAATGATCAAAATAATAATTAAGATAATAATAAAAAAGTTTATAACTTTTTATAAGTGATAAATTTATTAGGAGGGCCCTAGCTTTTTAACAACTTATAAACTACTTTTTTTTTAATATATTTTCATAGAATGTTCTACTAGCTTTTGAAATTGAAAAGTTATACATTCAATTTATGTTTCTTTGTACTAGATAAGCATAAAATATTTATCGCACTTTGACACATGCCCTAACCCTAATGAGTTTCTGGATACAACTCATTTAAGTTTTTATTTTAAAAAAAGCACAAAACAAAGGCTGAATAATAAAATATGGGCTAAATTAATCTTCTAGTTCACTATGTTTTATCAAAGTTTGTGGCATGTTTGAAAACATTCAATAAATTTGTTATGTTTCTAAAAGGTTTTAATTTGGTTAGTTTTAGAACTTGATGTTAAGTGTTAAGGCGACGTTAGTTTACATGGCCTGACAATATGTTAATAAAAATAAAAGAAAAGCCATGTTAAATGATTTTAACTTTGATCAACTAGGGTTAAATTAAAGTTTTCTTCTTCATCATCTCCTTCATAATTCTTTAGATAAATTTACAATCCATCTTAATCTTTTTCTAATTCTTCAACATGTTAAAACTTAAGATATCACCAACCTAACAACACCACACAATGTTTCTCTTCTTTTGCCTCTCCCTCATCCTCATCCTTCTCATTCTCTCTCTTGCTGTAAATGACACTACCTCATGTCACTAGTACAAATTATGCATTCTACATCACACGTTACATCGATTATAACAAAATCAATGTAAAAGAAAGCATGATGGTAAGTCTGTAATTATTTACACATATTTTACATCGAATTCGATAAAACCGGTGCAAATTGCTTTCCTATACATGAGTTTTATTTGAAACCTATGTAGACTAATTTCATTTAGCGAACTATTTTTTATAAATGAAATGAAGTCTCTCTCATTCCTCCTTAGGGTGCCTTAAGCTTCTTAAGCCATTTCACCTTTTAGAACTCAAACCCTTTCTTTGGAACTCTCTACATTGCCCTTCACTGTGGCAGAGCTTTTTCTCTAACGACAAAAACCTTGGCTACCCGAGCCTTCATTGCAATGGAGCTTTATCTACGACTAGGAAACCTTATGTTTGCACCTTCATCGTGTTAGTTCTCAAAAACCAAAAGAAAAATAATTGGATTCTCTATTATTTTCACTCATAGTGCTCACTCCTTCACGGTGTTTCTTCATTCATGGTGCTTTTTCCTAATGTCTTGTTGATTTACCTTGCTTTTTTGTTCATTCATCATGACTTCTTGTTGGTTAAATTTACTTGTATTGATTGTGAGAGTTTTTCTCAAATCTAAGTGTTCCATCACTATCCAAGTTCTTACATAGTGTTAGAAGAATTTAATTCACATATCAATGCATCATTTAGATTTTTTATCTCTTTTTTTAAAATCATTTTAGGTATTTATTCTATATTAGATTTCCCTACCTCTATTATTAGAAAAGCTGAATCTGAAACTAGCAGAAGCCATTAGCTATACTTTTATTTTATTTATGGTTTTTAGTGCATTTTTTTGTAATTGAAGTTTGTTGAGAAAAAGTCTGGTTGAAGATATATTTTTAAGTCCCTGCAGACCAAACCCTAAACTTTATATTCCTCAATTTGTTTATACCGTTCATAAAGTATTTTTCACTAAAAGAATAAAGTCTATACTGTTTATAACACTTTTGTGTACCTAAGCAATTCCAGGATACAGATATTAGGCTATGAAAACAAAGGGGGAGCATCAATGTTCTAAAAGTCTGATGGAAGCATTCTGATCAAAGAACCATTTTTTCAACGTTCATAAATTCTATTTTGGTGATGCTTTGGGAGTGATGCTCTTATCATATTTGCATGCTTATCACCAAAGAACATAAAGAACAAGATCAATATAAGTAGCAACTGTTAGTGTACCTACCTTTGCACTTTCTGATCATAATTAGATATTTTGTCAGAATATCTCAGAAAACAACTTATCGCTCAATCAAGAATCAGTTTACAAATAGTTTGTGCATGAAAATGCATGAGAAACTATTTTCGTGAAAATATTGAAGACATGATCCAGACCTCTCTCAAGCCTAATTCATCTTCAAGGTTTGATAACAAGAAGCTTAAGGAAAAATGCCTTCAAAAGATTTCCAACGTCTATATCTCCTTTCAAGAAGCAGTAACGGTCATATCCTCCAGCCTCTATAAATACCAAGGAAGATTGAACATCAAAAAAAGAGAAAAAAATAGAGTGAATTTCTTTATCTTTTCAAGAAGCAGTATCGGTCATATCATTTTTTTAGAATTTCAGTTTAAATGACGCACTTTACAATGTTTGGTGAAAGGTCTTTGTTAGACGTGGCAACCATTACCCAAGAGGGGGAGAAGGTGAATTAGGTAATGCTATTTGAAAATCTTTAACAAATTAAGTTCTTTTATGAAGTTAGAAACTTTTTGTAGCGAAAATATGTGTTAAAAGATACAACTTTTGTAAAAGATTCAAAGTCTTTGATAAGATATAAACAAATTGAATTAAGAGAAACAAAAAGTTAAAGGATTGATTCAAATAATACTAACCAAGTATAGTTGGAAAAATAACAAAACCTTTATAAACAATTTAAAACCTTTTGATATAGAAAAATGAAGATTGAAATAAATCAAAACAAATGTTTATCTCAAAACAAATATGAATATTATATAGAAAACACTAACTAAAGAGAGTAGGGAAGAAAGATAAAAACATTGTGATTTATCCTAGTTTAATCACCACCATTATGATCTACCTCTAGTCTCCCCAGCAACTGGTTAGGAATTTTTCACTATATCAATGCTAGTTACAAGGATTGCTTACAAGTATTGAATCATCATTAAAGCTTAATACTACCTCTTAACCTAACAAACCTAAAGGTTCACAACAAAGATCTTTGAGACTTTTCTAGAGAACGGTTACCTAACCTTCTCATACCCCAATCTTAAACACTATTAATCTAAGAGCAATGGAACAAAAAAGAACTCTCTTAATAAAGTAGATAAGACAAATTGAAGCATTCTCAGTTCTAAAGGACAACTCTATTCTAGAGAGAATATGAACATTTAAGCATAAGAGACTCTCTCTCTAAAATTTCTCTCCTAGAAAAGATATATAAGATAAAGTCTATGAATCAAGATAAGACTAATAAGAAAGACTTAGAGATTAGAAAGTGATTCACACAAATAAGTTTCTCATAAATGGGACATATTTTTTAGAAAGCATAACTTGTTATTTATAGAAAAAATGTTGTCTTAATTAAGGAAACAATTTGAAATATATCAAGTTACTCAAAATAAGTCAAGGATCTCAAAATATCTAAGCAACACCTAATAGGGTCAAACCTCTTCCATGAGGGTCAAACCTTCTATGCCAAATGTTTTTTGGGTTGAACTTCACCTGTCAGGGTTGAACTTGCAAGGTAGGTTCAAAACTGGTAGGTCAATTTTGAACAAGGCTTCAATAACTCCTCAAGTCTGAAGCTGAGAAAGTCATGGTCAAACCTATTCCTACTGAATTTGAACTTATGAAGGTCAGGTTTAAATCTGTGCTTATTGAGTTTGAGCCTATTTTGATGGGGTCAAACTTAGGCATGCTTATTTCAAATCCCAACACATTAAAACATCCTGCTTTAAAAAAGTGCATATAATGTTTTTCTTAATAAATCAATATTTGAACCGATTCTTACCTTAATTAGAAAATCCCATATTAATAAAAACAATATCAATTCTTTCTTAAACCAGAAAATATTTTTTAAAAGAGCATCATCAATTCTTTCCTTAATTAGAAAAACTCTATTTTGAAGATGCGTTAAATCTAATTCAAATTCATTAATTAACCAAGTTCAAAAAGCCTATTTTAAAGCGCATAGGTTAACTAATTAAGAGTCTTACTCATTATTCACTAGCTTTGGTTCTTAACATGATACCTATTATGATGGGACGCCATGATGCCATTTGAAGTCTTTTCTCTTTAGCCACCCATAAGCTTGATTCTTCTTGCTTCCATCAGTATTCTAGAGTTAAGCTTTACTTGAAGTCTATAGCTCTCTTGAACTTTTTCTCACTTTAAGTTATTGGTTTTTCCATTCTAGTATGCACATGATGTATCTTCAGATGTCCATTACGAGCAACTTATTCATCATATGTGTATTTTGATCTTGACTTGTTTTGTCATCAACTAACATAACTTGTTTATTATATACACATCTTGTTTGGCACTATCAAAACCTAACATCATGAAAATCTTGTTTGACATTATCAAAACCTGACAACATCAAAACTTATTTCATAACAACATTCACAATCTCAAGTTTCAATTGTCAGCTTATCAATTTAGGTAATTTTTTATAAGTAGTAGTTGAACAGAATTTTCTTTACATTCATAGCAATGGTTGAAACCATTAAAGGAATTTAAGATGTGATAAGTAAACAATCTTGAGTTATATGTTTTTTCATTTCATATCATTTTCCATTATTTTTTCTATTGTTTTAAGATACTTTAATATGGATGCTGGGATATTGAATATGTTTGAGCAGTAGTGCAAGAAAGCGTATGGAATTGTGAGAGATAAGGATGGGAAACTACTACTGCCTTGTAAAGGTGTAAATTGGATTGTAATATCATGCTTTGTTTTTTAAATCTGCTATTAATTCCCCCTTGGGCATGTTAATCACCCATCAACCATCTACCATACTCCTGCTCCTTTCTTCCTTATAATATAACTGACTTTCATTGTACTTGTTACCCTCCTCATCTTTTACATTTACAAGTCCAATAACCCCCTTTCCAAAATTAGAATACTAAGTTGACATTTCATTCTTCATTTTACCTATGCGCTACATCAGCAGTAGAAAAAACATTTTTCGGCTATAAAGATTGTGAAAACTTACTACGTACACAATCGAATGAATGATTGTCTTATAACTTAAGTTGAAATAGATGTGTTTGATTATTCAATAATTCTAAAATATGAAATCATATTGAAGATAATTATAAGATAGGTAAGTTATATATTTCTATATAATTTTAATATTTATAATAAATATTGATAAGATTTATATGTCATTTTCGTATCAAGGTAATTATTGTTGTTCATTTTATAGTATTAAACAGCTCCATGGATCCAAGACTTTGGATCCGCAACTAATCTTACTCAATTGAAACACATCTGTGAATGAGGTTAAAAGTCAGAGATTCAATTAAATAATCTAGAATTTTTAGTGGCCTCCTATTTTTTTTATTTTATTTTTTTACTATTTCGTTACTGGGCATCAGTGCATGAGCCATCAGTTTGTGTTGCTTTGAAAGTTCATAAATGATAACTTTACAGTTTCATTTATCACGCCCTGCTATCAATGCTAGCTTTTGCGATCAACTCCCCCTCCATACCACTTTTTAAACCCCATTTTCAAGGGAGCTAACTTTTTCATTTCATTTCATCATTTAAGAAAGATAGTTAACCTTATTGCATCAAGCGAAAAAACTACCGACGAATCAAAACTTACTCACCCATTTTCTTCTCTACAATTCACATAACACATATTACACAGAAATTCTGAATTCCGAACTTTTGTTACTTCTACAATATCTAGCCTTCTTACGAGAAGTTATAAGATAATGCCGGACCATTACATCACATTATATTCAAGTTTACCAGAAGTAAGGATGCAAATATATTTTTATTGAAATTTTTATTTTATTAAGATAATTGGTTAAAAAATTAATTGTTTATATGTTTTTCTATACCAACTGTTTTAATAACAAATGTAAATACATGGTTTATTTGAATAACTTGCATAAAAGAATATTTTTTAAAATGTTTTACATATCATTTGCTTCAATATTTTTGGAATCATTGAAACAATCAATGTTTTTTATACCTGCTATTTGAATAAACAATATAAAACATTTTTTTACATTAATTATTGAAAATAAAAATATTAACCAATATAAATTATAATTTTCATCTTACTAAAATCTAAGATAAGTTAAAGAAATTATCGGTTATACCACAACATGATGCGGTAGTTGTGACAGTGTTATAATTTCTCCTTCTTAGATACCTTGGGCTCAAGCAATAATAACTAAGACAAAAGCATCTGAAGATTTTTCATTTTCACAAATTTATTAAGATGGATCAAGTACAAGTCATTTCCTTACCATTTTCTTAACGGGAAGAAATATTTTAATTAACTCTAACATTAATTAAAATGGCCCTGCTCCTCCCCAGCTACGGAAAGCAGAACTTCTGCTTCGTGGGTAAACATCGGGAATCGCCTTCATCACATCATCACCAGAATCACATGCCTTGTCCTCGTCGATCCTTCCAATTCCCACGCTACGACTCCGAGGCATTTTTTTCTTCATTTTTTCACCAAACTCAACAGGAAAACCATAACTCCTAAGTGACGCAGCCCTTATGAGGTCCTTGAAATCATCATCGATTGTGCTAGATCTTGCCGAGTTAACGCTGAAGCTTCTAGGAACCGTGCAAAGCTGGCCGGTGGGGCATCCCATTGCAGCATCTACATGGGCAAATTGACCCGAACACTTAATCATGCCTTTCACATACATGTCTCTAGCCTTCATCAGGAACCGCAAGGGTGCTTTCATGTACCTGCTCAATTTGCTCTCTTTTGTCATCTTGCAACGGGCTTTTCCTCAAACGTTCGCAATAACTGGTTCGTCTTATCTTTATATGGATCATGTGCTTCGTCGTGAAATTAAGGGAAAGGAGTTTATTACTTTTTTATTACAAGTACTGTTCCCCCGTGCCGCTTAATGCATGCATATGATTTGTTTTCGGCTTATTTTTCAACTTCTTTTTCCGACTTTAAGGTTGTGAAAGAAATAATATTAATATAAAACCATTCACATGCTAAGTTGGTGTGATAGCTAGTTTTCATAAATGAGGTAGCAAAAACCGAGTTTGTATGGTGAATATTAATGCGCGCGCGCGAGAGATTACAATCTACAGCAATGCCCTTAGAGATGTCGAAAGGGAAACTTGCGGATAGTATCATACCTTTATCCGTATTCAAAGATATATGAATATCCGCGAACAAAAGAACGGGTCCTTGTAAGTATATATTTATTTGGAATATTGAAAAAAACAACAAAAATAATAAAAAAATATACTAAATATATAATATTACTTTTATAATATGATACAAATTAATATTGTATAATATAATTATGATTTTACGCATTAAAAATATTATCATTGGGAAATATTAATTTTTTTATCTCATTATAAATAATAAAATACTTTTATATTTGAATATATTTAATATAAAATAAATACAAATATACTTATACGGATGCCCGTGGGACAGATAGTACAATACATGTACCCACTTGTTTACAGAATTTACGAATACCCATTGCAAGTATATATACGGGCATCCATGGGTATGAATTATTTTATTATCCTTAAATGTAGTACAAGACCAATAATTTATGTATATATGGTTGCTAATTTTCGATGCTTTTTTCATAGCAGTTTTAAAAATATCTAATTTAAAATGTTATGTTTATTATTAAAGTTATTTTTTGTATTAGTTCATTTTACAATTGATGTAAAAAATATTTTTTATACCGATTGTTATTAAATGTAGCAAACACTCAATTCCATATTTCTAAGCAAAGAATCCGGCCTTGCGTTTTCTATTTAATCAATTGTTATTAAATTATAAGTATATGTTTCATCACAACATCAAACCTCGCTTTGCATAAGGTTTGAGATTAAGGAAACATCCTATTATCAAGCCTCACTTTGCATAGCAGTTGAGGTTAAGGATACTTAATCCCATTCCTCTCAAACTAATGACACAACTTTCATAAGGTAGACCAACAATGCTTACGATACCTAAAACAAATAATACCTAAGATATCGTAACTACGTACAATGCTAGCACTATAAGAAAACTTTATTTTTACATCGACATTCTATATCAGCCAATAACACCAATGCTACATGGCCAAGCGTCAGCCTTTTATGTCAAAGAGAGTTGTTCCCTCCCGGGTTAGAGGGGGCCCCATGGTACCCCCTTATCCCTTTAATTTAGCAGATAATGATTCTCCATTATCCCACCAGAAGCAGTTATCTCCCTTACTAGACTTGGGTCTGGTTTCCCCTTTTTCCTTTAATATGGCCTATAGGCTCACATTATAACCTAAGTGACACATAATTGAGAAATAACAGATCTAATCCCTAGGGGAATTCTCTAAGGTTTTGTGCTCTCCATACTCTTTGTGTGAACATTTTGGCGTCTACCATGGGGCCCAGTAAAATGGTTCCCACACACAATGTGAGCCAAAAAAGAACTAATTGGTTCCGTCCACACCGTTCCCGTCATCATCTACTTCATCATCAACCTCATCAGCTGAACCAACATAGGAAACGTTTGAAGAATCGTGACTTTGGAACGTACGATTTGCACCATTTCCAGATTGTAATCGAATGCTGGTGGAGGCATCATAATATTCTGACGATTACCACTATGGATGGAAGAGTTATGCATGGATGGTTTGGAAGAGTTATGCTTATACAAGGCACGATATACCCCGTACATGTAACAGAACTAGCTCACCATGTTAACCCAACTTATAATTCTCACCAACACTTTCTCTTTGTCGACCTTCAACATGAATCTCCTAAAATGATAACACAAACACAACAAAACCCGTTTGCGATGCAGCTACTGTCAATTTAGAGATTATTTTCTACAATATTCTCTCCTCAACAGAAGCCAACATGTAATGTTAACGATGATGTTTCCTATTTTTCCTGGTGCATTGATCTCAGTAACTGCATGGACAACACCGATGTCATACTCCCAACCTTGAATGGGTGGCTTCTAGGATATCTAGTGGTGTATTTGTTTGGCAAAGAGCATATGACCGACGCCATTTGTAGTCTTTCCACCAAATATCTTCATATCTTTCAAGTGTTTGTTTGCAGGAATAATACTCTCAAGAAAGGGCCTCAAGTTGAAAAATTATTAAGTTTTTTAGTGTCTTGTGATCAAAGTAATGAAGAATGGGAAAAGGCTTTTCTAGCTCACATGTAGGAAGTGGGAGAGGCGCAAATATCATACTCACGTATAAAGCACACGCCTAGAAGAAAAGGATTCAAGAGGGATTAAAGAATTGGAAAACACTTCACGTATAAATCTTCTGCCTTATAATACCCTCCATAAGAAAAACAACATATTCCTGCATTGTGAATTTTGAAGAAGTTTGAAAGCCCAAGCACGAACCCTTGGCAATATACAAAAAGCCCGAGCACAAGCCCTAGGCAATATATGAAAAGCCTGAGCCCGAGCCCTCAGTAACATACGGAAAGCCCGAGCATAAGCCCTTGGCAACATATGAAAAGCCTGAGCACAAGCCCTCGACAATATACGAAAAGCCCAAGCACGAGCCCTTGGCAATATACGACAGGCCTGAGCATGAGTCCTCGGCAGTATGATTCTAACATACATTAAGAAAGCGAGAGACCCGAGTAATATACGCTTACTCAGTGAACGACTCTCATATGTTAAGAAAACAAGAGACCCGAGTAATATATGCTTACTCGGTGAACGACTCTTATACATTAGGAAAATGAGAGACTCGAGTAATATACGTTTACTCGGTAAATGACTCTCATACGTTAAGAAAATAAGAGAATCTGAGTGAGATAAACTCGCTTCAGAGCAAACAAAAATTATGAGAAGAGAATCTATATGAGAAGAGAATCTAAGTGAGATACACTCGCTTCGGAGGAAATAAATTACGTGAAAAGAATTTGAGTGAGATGCGCTCGCTCCAGAGGAAATGAAAATTATCGGCCAACGACTCTCGAAACTTAAAGCACGTTAAAAACATAAGACATACCAAGGAAACAACTCTCAAGACTTAAAATATGCTCACCTGGGGCATACGACTTGTGAAGCTCAAAAAATACTTACAACATGAAATACCCGAGTGAGATACGCTCGCTTCGGATGAATCAAAATTATCTCCTTCAGAATAATGGCAAATAAGGTCCTAAGACTCCGAGTAAGCGGCTCAAGAGTAACGACAACCCATCACTCGATAAATTTGTTAGTAATGACAAAAGCCCAATTACAACAGGTCCTAAAGCAATAAATTTCCAAGTGTCAACCACAAGGCACCATGTCATTCCAGTTATGAAGCAGATGTAATAATTCCCGTGAAAAAACTAGGAGAGTCATTCCTTAGAAGAACATCATACGACAAGGAAGAAACACCACTCGGACACGACACCTTCAAAAAAGATATTTAAAGCTAGTAATCAAATAGGAAGACCCACACCGGGTGACAGAAGTCGCCAGTAAATAAGCACACCGACTTGAAGAGTTAAAGAATATCATTTAAGTGAATGCACCAGGAGTACTCTTTTTCCTACTCAAGGGTCCCACTAGGTTTTCCCCTAAGAGGTTTTTTAACGAGGCCTGCCAAAATAAGTGAAAATGTATTACCGTCAAATGTAACATGGGCACTCTTTTTCCTACTCGAGGGGTTTTTCCCATTGGGTTTTCTCTTGAGAGGTTTTTTATGAGGCCTGCCACGATAACAAATGAGACAAGTACGACTCGGCTCATCTCATGGAGAAACATCAAAGGTTCAAGACTAGAAATTGTTTGGTATATAACCACTCAGAATTGGTTACTCAATCCGCTCAGATTTGATCACTCGATGTTGACTCATACACACTCAGGATAAACCTTCATTTTACACGGGCATGGAGATATCTTACCACGACACTTAGCCATTTTGCTCAACTCTACGCCTGAAGCTCGTGACTGAGGGGCTCTTGTTCCCTCCCGGGTCAGAGGAGGCCCTATGGTACCCCCTCATCCCTTTAATTTAGCAGATAATGATTCTCCATTATCCCACCAGAAGCGGTTATCTCCCTTACTGGACTTGGGCCTGGTTTCCCCTTTTTCCTTTACTTTACTAGTGTATAAATACGACCTATAGACTCACATTGTAACCTAAGTGACACATAATTAAGAAATAACAGACCTAATCCCTAGGGGAATTCTCTGGGGTTTTGTGCTCTCCATACTCTTTGTGTGAACAAGAGCTAATGCAAATGACAAATTTTCATTTGTGTCGTACACTGACGCAATCCTTGAAAACAAATTGGAAATTCAAGTGTTAGGGAAATGGTGCTATTTTAGCATAGGCTAATAATGGCATCATATGTTTGGGTTGACAATAAGTAAAATTTGCTCCCACCCTCCCATTTTCATGTATGATTTTCTCTCTTCTCTCTCCATTATTTATTTTCTCTTCCTGCCTTCGTTAGCTTGTTGTTTGAAGAGTCGTTGGTATATCTCTATTCATGGGGTTGAAAGTGTAACACCCTCGGTTAGATAAGACAACCCTTCTATAGGATCATCCTATTTAACTAAGAGTGTTAACAGTTTTCGTAAAAAGTGAATAATTTTTTTTTAAATAAAAAGATGGCAGATCAGTGGAAGCAAATAGTATATAATTCACATAGTCATTCACAAACTGTAAGTAATTGTACTCTTAACAGAATGGGGCACGTAGGCACTCTTAATATTTATACAGTCATCCATGGTCTTATTATTCAACTACAGATATCCTACTTTTAATGAACATTCTTAGTGGGTTCAGCATATTGCTGTTCTTCATACTCGATTCTTGATTTCCTAATTCCTCTGAAAATTGTCAACAGTAAGGGTGAGTATAACCCAAGACCCTGAAGGTTACCCGGTGCGGACATAATCCAGTCAACAGATAATATCACATAAATCATGCAATTAACATACTTATACCTATAATAAACAAATATTGTCATAGAAATGCATGAGTAGGGTTTACTATGATTTATCTTGATTAAGTCTCATGATGCATGTGGGCCCAATAATTTAATTCATCTTCATCTCATTCTTTGGAATATATCCATTCCAATCTAGAGCGATCAGGGTCCGCCCAAGCTCCCATTTTCATAAGGTACAAATGAACTCATTGGTTCTCATCATTGATTTATATATTTTTAGGACTTGGATCCCTGCGATCATAGTTACACTCTGTCATTTAGTCAAAGTATACTAGAATTGCATCGTCTCACCCGGCTATCAGGCGTGACTCTGATGCCATTGGGTTTCCGTTCCAGTTGTACTCCCAAGATTCTTCTACTGAGATCAAACGTGAGTGTCCTCCACCGTACCAAGTGTATGCTCTAGATTCTCTTCTCCTTTCAAAATATTTTCAAGATGCGAAATGCATTATTTTTATCATTAGATCCTTGGGTATCCTATGTGTTTCCAGTCTCATCATATTATTCACAAACTCTTGGATTCCATCAACTTGTTCAGACGTTGCAATTTATTTTATTATCTTATTCGAGAAAATATATCGGTTGTATTTTGGGTTCAAAATTATACTACAAAGAGTAAGATAATATATTCCTTATTTTATTACTTATAATTTAATGATAATAAACAATAACAATAATACTAGTTAATAGAAACAACAATAATAATAAGTATAATATTAATAAGAGTAATGATAATAAATGGAAATAAGAACAATAATGAAAATTATAACGCTCCAATAATTCAAAAAGGAGTAAAAAGGAGTTTCTGAATGAAAAATCCAAGTAAAAATGTTAAAACCAGCTTTTCCGAGGAGAAAGAGTTAAATACCGAGTGAAAATGGGTTAACCGAGTGAAATAAGTTGAATACCGAGTGAAAATGAGTTTGCCGAGTAAAATAAGTCTGTTTCCGAGTGAAAATGAATTTTCTGAGTAAAATGAGTTAGATACTGAGTGTAATCAATAGGATTCCGAGTGGAATGAGTAGGATTCCAAGTAAAATCAGGCTGAGATGAGTTTCTAGGTAAAATGAACATGAATCTGAGTGAAATCAGACTAAAAGAGTTTTCTGTGAAGTTAAAAATGTTCTCTGAGTGAAATATGATTGTGGAAGAGTTTTCTGAGTGAAAATAATATGTTTTCCGAGTGAAATCACTGAAAAGAGTTTCCTGAGTGAAGTTAAACTGTTTTCCGAGTGAAATTAGATTGTGGCAGAGTTTTCTGAGTGAAATTACTATAATTCTGAGTGAAAATAAGTTTCTGAGTGAAATCAAGTATGATTCCGAGTGGAATCAATATGAAAAGAGTTTCCTGAGTAAAAATGTTTGTGAGTCTGAGTGAAAATAAGTCTCTGAGTGAAATAACTATGTTTTCCGAGTGAAATTAGATTGTGAAGTGTTTTCCGAGTGAAACAGATACTGAAAAGGATTTTCTGAGTGAAATAACTTAAATTCTAAGTAAAATCTGACTGAGAGAATTTTTCTAAGTGAAAATGTTTATGAATCCGCGTGAAAATAAGTTTCTGAGTGGAATAAAATATGATTCCGAGTGGAATTAGTCTGAAAGGAGCTTTCTGAGTGAAAATAAGATATTTTCCGAGTAAAATGTTCTGTCTGAATGATCTGGTCGGTTTATTGTAAAACAACTGAGTGAGATTATGTATTTTTAGGTGATCCGGTCGGTTTTCACAAAATCTGAGCTTATTACTCACTGAATCCGACTTCTATTTTATAATTCCTCGCTGGAATTCACATGAACACCCAGGATTCTTAGTATCTTTACAATTCAACAACAATCATATCCTTCGAAATTCAATATTTATCATATCATTCAATCATCATAATTAACAAAACTCAACACAATAAATCAATCATACGCATAAAATATATGAAACAAATATATAACGATTTAAAGCATGTTAATTCAGACAATTCCCGAACCTGCCCAAGAAAAGTGAGGACCAAAGGTACCCCAACTCTTCCTAACACTCGGTTTTCCCCAGAATACCCGAGAATATACCCCCTTACCTTTAATGGAGTTGAGGCAGCTTCCTTCATTGTCCCTGCTGTAGTTCCGAGTGGGAGAGGAAGGGAATTGAGAGAGAGGAAGTTGTTTGCACGTAGGAGAAGAAGGAAGAGGAAGAGGGTCTTTACTTTGGTTCTGATAGTTTGGCTTGGAGATGCGTTGGTTTAATAGTGCAGGAGACAAGTGGGAGACAGCTTTTCCCCGTGAGTGATGGTTAGGTGAAGATAATGGCAACTTTTGACTCATTTCACTGTTAGCTTTGCATTAATAGAAAGGATATATTAATATATATAAAGGGTGCTTCGAGTGGAGTGAAAAGGTTCCACTTTCCCTGCGGTTGACTTGTCTGTGACAATTCTTCTTGGATTTATTTGGGACAGGTGGACCAGTCAGCATTAGGAATGAAAAAAAAGTGGCTGTAGTGGTCATCTCGCTCAAGCGAAATCCGAGTCGCTTGAGCGAGGCACAATGATGGCCTGAGCGAAGTGAAGAAATGAGGTTCAACAAGGCAAAAATTCCTCCTCGCTCAAGCGAATTCCGACTCACTTGAGCGAGTCATCCAGTTCTCACTCGGCATTCCCATGAAACCGACTCATCTTTCCCATCATTCACTCGGTAATTCACACCCACACCGACTCCTATCTTGCTTGGCCTTTCACTCAGTATTATATCCCAAATCCGAGTCATTTCTGATGGTTCTCACTCGGTTAAATCATTCCAAGCCTAGTCCTTTCTCACTCGGTAATGTACTTCAAAAACTGACTCCCTTTTATTTCTTTCCTATCATTCAGCCTTCTACTCAGAATTTTCATTCCAAATCCGAACTCTACTCACACTGTTCCACTCGGTAAAACTCATCCACTTACTCGGAATACTTCTCATACCACTCGGTGTATTTAACTTCAGTACAATCGGGAATGTACTTCACATTCATCACTCGGCATAGACTTACATTTCTCACTCAGAGAATACACTTTCCTTCCCTTGGAAGTTTACTCAGTTCCATACTTCCACTCAGGAAAGCCACACGTAAGATCCACTCGGTAATGAGGGTTTTCCCACTCGGGATCCATAAACCTTCTTCACTCGGGTTATCACCCAATCAAATACCACTCGGTATATATTATTTTATTCACTCGGGTGAGTTAAGTCCCACTCGGACTTGTTCTAAGTCTCACCCACTCAGGATTTAGAATTTCATTCACTTGGTTTAGGTACATCATACACTTAGAATATTTTCCCAATCAAAAACCATTATAACTACTCTTTCCTCAGAGAGGTTCACTCGGATTTTACAACTCAGGAGTATTTAAGTTCTTCCCCACTCGGAAAGAGCCATAAACATAAGCCTCAATCAAAATGATTCTAAACCTTATATATATTTTCTACTCAGAATGCTATCTCCTTCCTCAATAGGGAGGTTTGACTTGGACAAACTTACTCGGATTGCACTCGAATATATCCTTGGCTGAGTCCCTTTACTCGGAATACTTCAATTAGGGAAATTTTATTCGGAAAAGGTAGCATTTAGCATGGTTTAACTCGGAAACAAGTTATTCAAGGGTCTTTTGACTCAGAATTTTCACCCAGAAGTGGTTCTCTTGAACACACTTCACTCCAAATGTCTCCGAGGCCAAAATTCCACTCTGTAGTATCCCTCTCAGTCATGTTTTACTCGGTCAACATAACTTTACACTCGGAATTTCATCCCTCACTCGGATTTTCTTTCTGTCACTCGGAATTTCTCTCTGTCACTTGGAACAGAGCCCTTTTCACTTTCTTTAATGATCTATATAAATTCCATAATTACATATAAAAATGAAATTCTTGCAACATTACAGACCATCTACAAGGCATTTATTCACTTATTACCACTTACAGACCTTCTAAACTTCAATTTTTACTAAATAAGACTGCTACTAAAAATAGGGATGTTACAGAAAGCAACTTTGAACCAATCAAAATTTTAATTAGCATTCATGTTAGTTTCTTTAATCTTCTCTAAGTTATTGTTTGTTAGGTTGTTCATAAGATTTATGTTGTTTAATGCTTAGATTGCTTGCACTATAAGAATCAATGGTTCTAGCTAGTATGGGAATAGTCCCATACTAAAAACAAAAAAAAAATTCATGCTAAAACTATATGGCATGGGACATTGCCTCCCACCCTAATGTTTTCCATGCAAATACCACATGACACCTATTTCCCAAATGAAAATCTGGCATGGGACAAAAATGTCCTATGTCAAACCTGACCTTTTTTAAATTATTATTATTATTATTAACACATAAAAATACAAAAAATACACTATAACAAGAAACAATGATAAATACATATAATGTTTAAATAAAGAATACAACTAAAACAAAATCAAGAAATTAATGCCCATGTCGAGAACGATGGTGGAGTGGCTGCTGGGTCTAGGTGCCCTTTGCCGGGTTTGTTGTTACTAAGCTTGGACTCGATGATGACAATGTTGGAAACGGTGCAAGTGCTGGGGTGAGTGATGTTGCTCCTCCTTAGATAGAGATTGGTCATCCAGTACAACATCATAAGGTTAATGTTGACCCCTAGATGATCCTCCCTCCTATGCTCATTGAAGCCACTGTAAGAAAACTGTTGTTTAGTGATCAATTTAGTGATTGAAACATATTAGTCTCTACTATCATTGAAATATATCTGTCTCTATTGTGACAGAATTAATGACTAATTTGAAGAAAAACTATACCAAATTAATAACTATTGGTCTCTAAATCGGTCATTAAACTTAGAGATGGAAAAAAATAGTTACTAAATTTGTTAATAGAGACCGATATTTGTCTCTAAATTAGTGACCAAAATGGCAATAGAGAAATTGGTCACTATAGTTAGAGACCAAAATTAAAAAAATTTAGTGACTGATTTTTGGTCTCTAAGTTTAGTGACGATTCCATATAAAACTTTACCAAGTTTTCATTGGTCTCTAAATTGGTCACTAATTCGATCAACGAAAACTTGGTAAATTTTTATATGAAATTAGTCACTAAATCGATCATAATAGAGATTGAAAAATCAGTCTCTAATTTAGGAACATCTAATATAAAATTCATGTTGTAACAACCTTGATTTTAAGAGTAGGAATCGAGACCTTCAGGACTCCTGAGGATACTCTGTTAAGCTTTCGACGGAAAACTTGAGGCTTTTGGCTTGTTCCTGAGGTAAATACAGGTATCGAGTGAATATGAATAAGAAATTTAACTTAGAAGAGTATAGAAAACTAGGAGAAAGTTTTATATTAATTGTGGGTAATAGTAATTTTGTTTGATGATAGTAAATGAGTTATTTAATTTTGTTTGATTCAGTGATAATAACTAGCAAAATTTTTTTCTTATTGATGGCAATATATTAATTGTGGGTAATAGTAATTTGTAATAATCAGGATATAAATTGATTTAAAAACTGGTTTAATGACTAATGCTAATGTTTATTTGATACTTACATGATTGAATTCGAGAGGTATATAATTAATTATGATTAATCTAATTAAACATATTTGAATAATAATCATTTATTTAATTAAGTTAAAAAATTTTGAATCATAAAATTACTTGATAATTTAGTTAAGTATTAAATAAATTATTGATTATTCAATAATTATTTGGTAAATATTTATTAATTAATTTCTCATTATTTAATTATTAATTTCCTATTTATTTGATAATCGTTAATTATATTTAATAAAATATTGACGGGTTCGATAGACGATTAAAATATGGTGATTCAGCCTAAGACTAGTAATCCTATAGGAAAACTAGTCCTGTTAGGACCTCTTATAGTAAATCAAGGATGACAAGCTCAGTCTGGCGGGCTCGACTTGTGCCTCAAACGTTCTTCATGTTTAATCGTCCATACACTTTAGGATTTCTTATTGTAGCACGGTCAGTCCCTAGTGAACCGTTTCAAAGTTTTAGGAACTCTTCCTGAAGAGGTCAAATCCTAATTCGGGCCCTATCGACCCCGTTTCCCAAAGAAACGAATAATTCAATTTGAACCCCCGAACCTGGCCTAAACACCTTTAGTGTTTTGGGTCTAACCTTCTCATATGATCTTAGAATTGAATGATTCTAGTTCTAATCTCTTTGTTACAAAGAGATCTATAATCTCTATTTCTAGCCCCAAACCCCAATTTGTACTCATCATCCCCAATCCGTTATTTAATTCCTTTAATTTGTGCATGGTTCATTCGAAAAATCATAACTTTCTCATACAACCTCTAATTCGCGCAAATCCAATCTCATAATTTTTGTAACAAAATTCTCTATGATTTTTGTGAATAACTCTAAGGCTAGATCTGCCCCAACTGGTACAGTTGTTATAATCTTTCCAAATCTGTTCTAATTTCGCGACTACTCTGCACTGTTTTAGAAAAAAAATGCATATCTCCCTCATACGATACTGGAATCACTTTGTTCTCTTTCCTATGGTTCTGTATCAAAAATTTCTACAAGTTTCATGAAAGACTCGAAACCAAATTCCTAAGGCCCTAACCTCCACAAATCTCGTATTCTAGCTGTTTTTATTTCAGGAGCTTCGGGAGCACCTTTATCTTAGGCATAACTCGGGCTATCGACCTTGGATTTTTGCATATATATCAAATTGAAGACAAAATAAAGTTCTACAATCTTTGTGTTCGTCATTTTTCCATATTCCCACTCCACGAATTATTGCCTATTTATTTTTAATTGCCTTAAATTTCAATTCCTAAAAATCCTACACATCTTTAATTTCTTGCGCAACAAATTAATTTTCCAACATCGTCATCGTGTGACATCTGCCCTCCACACCCCACCATAACCAGCCACATACTTCTCCTTGCGTAGCATTCACAGCTACATTCCTTGTTCAGCAAAGAGTCCCCCTTTTTATTTCATTTTATCATCAAAATGCCCTGTCACATGGGTCTAAAACATACAGCATACTGCACTGAAATTCCATTGCTCAACAATCCAAATTGCTCTCCTCGTTTTACTACTTGTTAAGCAAGTAGCTTTGGTCATATATTGCAAAGTTTATCAATTGATCACCATGTGTCATTACCATTTACACTGCACCGCTTACTTCAAGTATCATAATATCATAATCATGCCAATTACTTTCCACATGAATATATATATATATATATATATATATATATATATATATATATATATATATATATATAATCTATTGCAATTGATTTTTCTGCTCCAATCCATTTCATAAAATTCAGCACGTCAACTATCCCTGAATGTATAGAAAAATCTACACAATTCTAAGTCTTGGCAGCTTGTACAATAAGTAGTAAGGCCTATATATATATATATATACATATTCCACTCATGCACCGTGTAGAAATTCCCATATACTTTCATGCGACGCTTTCTCCTTCAAGTTCGATTTTCAATTCCGATTCTTCATTACAAAAATTTTACTTTCTATATTCCACTGATTCTTTTATTCAAATCACTACATCTACCAAAACAAAATTTCTTCTCTCTCGGTTCCATCCACCAAAGCCACAATCTGCTTTTAATTTTAACATTTCCTTTCTCCTCCTACCTAAAACCCACGGTCACCCTCTTCAAGACCACCCTCCATGATTTCTTCCATTCACCTTTACCAGACCACCCTCCAAATGGTCATCATCCAGCTCCTCTACCATGAGCTCCTCCTTGTGCCACCTTTCATTGCCGCGGCCACCTCCTTGCATTTCGGTAAGCTAGGCAACTTTTTTCTATTTCGATTTTAATTTCTCCTCCAAAATTCAAAATTACATTATTGACCACTTCTCATTTCTTGCTAGCCGTCCTCTTCCTCCTTGGCTTTTGCATGTTCGAATTCCTAAGCCCGGGGGCGATCAACGAAGTTTAATCGAATATTGGTGAATTTTTGGTGACTAACGCCTTTTTCTTCCTCAAAGTCGTGAGCTATCCTTGAGGTCAGGGGAGTCTCTCTTTGATTGACTTGATTTCTAGTTGCATGATATTGTTTCTGTGGTTTTCAGGAATAACCCCTTCAAGTTTCATTGTAATATGACAGTTTGATTTTATGTTATGCTATTTTTAGTAGTTACCAGTAATTGAACGCATATAATCAGGCATTGGACTGTGAACACATTAAAAAGGATACAAGATGTCAGCATAAACTCCAATACAAATCTTGAAAAAGGTGATAAATTGGGGTATAAGGATGGACGTGATAAATTGAGGTATAACGATGGACAGACATGTGGCCTTTATTGTGTGATTTAGTAATTAATGCCTGAAAGTTTGTAATAATTATTTTGGAGTGTGATTTGTTACTTATGTCGTTATATTGTCCTCAATTACATTAGTACCGAATTTCTAATGATACACGACAATATATAAATCCAATTAACCACAACACCGATACCTAAGACAAGAAAAATCAAGAAAATATTATTATCGCCACCATTATTGCTATTACTATTATCATTATCATTGTTATTACTATTGTTACTATTAAGCATATTGGTCGGCTTTGCCGCCGCTCTCAACATTCTTTTTCTTTTATATTTATCTATATTATTGAGTATAATGGTCGGCTCCACCGTCGCTTTTAGTATTCTTTTTTTATTTAATTTTTGTTTATCTATATTGTTGAATATAATGGTCGGCTTTGCCATCTTGTTCTTTTATGTAAGAAATTATTAAATTATTAAATTACAAATTGTTATTATTACTATTATTATTATTATATTATTATTGTTACTAATATACTATTATTATTATTATTGTCATTATGACTATCATTGTTACTATCGTTATTATTATCATTTAGTATTAACATTATTACCAAAGAATTGGAGTAACGACCAACAGTATTTTGAGAAAATTATCAAATGAGTTGTTATAAACTAAAGAGAAATTTTTTGGTAGAAAGAAATAAATAACCAATGAGGAATTAGGAGTAATGATCTTTCAAGTAATACATATATAATAAATAAAAGAATAGAAACTTTAAAGCATTTTTCCTAAGAAAAATATATTAAGTAGAAATAACAAAGATAGCAATTTTATACTAAAGATTAAAAAGAAAATTGACAAGAAAATAGTAATAAGATTTAGTAAGTTTTGATCAAGTATTGGAGAAATAAAGAGATTTAAGTAATATATTAGAATTGAAGAATTAGAAATTCTAAAGTAATTCTCTCATGGATCTTCTTGGAATACAAATCTTATTGGCTTTAAAAAGAAAACCATCTAGAATGTGGAACCCATGATTAGAAGTGGTTGAACCACAAAAAGGGTATATTGTGGAGAAGTCCACATCGGTTGGATACAATTACGTTATTTCATTAAGTCCATGGATTTTAGCTTCTAGCGAAGCTAACAAATTATGCCTTCTTGATACAGCATCTGCGACCACATTGGCTTTTCCATTTTTGTACTTAATGACACAAGGAAATTGTTCCAAAAATTTAACCCACTTTACATGTCTTTTATTTAGCTTATGTTGCCCTTTGACATGTTTAAGTGATTGGTGATCACTATGGATGACAAACTCTGTTAGGATCAAATAATGTTTCCAAGTTTGTAGGGCTCTAGTCAATGCATAAAATTCTTTATCATATGTGGGATAATTCAAGGAAGCCCCATTGAGTTTTGAACTGAAAAATGCAATAGGATGTCTTTCTTGTAATAGCATAACACCTATTCCTACATTGGATGCATCACACTCTAGCTTAAAGGTTTTTTAAAATTTTGGAAGAGCTAAAATAGGAGCATGTGTGAGCCTATCCTTCAATTCATTAAAGGCTTTCTCTTACCTTGATCCCTAAATAAAAGGAGAATTTTTCTTAACGAACTCATTGAGTAGTGATGCCATAGTTGAGAAATCTTTAACAAATCTCTTGTACTAGCCAAACCATGGAAGCTTCTAACCTTATTAACATTTTTAGGGGTAGGCCAAGCACTTATGGATTTTACTTTTTTATGATCTACTTGTACCCTTTTTGAACTTAAAACAAATCCAAGAAAAATAATGTTATCCATGCCAAAAGAACACTTTTCCAAATTTACATAAAATTGATTTGTTCTTAAAGTAAGCATAACTTGTTTTAGATGATTAAGATGAGAGCTTATGGTCTTTGAGTAAATCAAAATATCATCAAAGTATACCACAAGAAAGTGCCCAATAAATTCTCTTAAAACATGATTCATAAGTTTCATAAAAGTACTTGGAGCATCGGTCAAGCAAAAGGGCATAACCAACCACTCATATAGTCCAACTTTGGTCTTGAACTTAGTTTTCCACCCATCACCCTCTTTGATTCTTATTTGGTGATAGTCACTTTTAAGGTTAATCTTAGAAAATATGGTGAAGCCACTTAGGTCATCTAACATATCATCAAGTCTAGGTATAGGATGCCTATACATGATGGTAATGTTGTTTAGGTGTCTACAGTCAGTGCATATTCTCCATGAACCATCTTTCTTAGGAACTAGTAAAATAGGTAAAGCACATGGGTTCAAACTCTCTCTTATCCATCATTTGAATAGAAGTTCATTCACATATTTTTCTATTTTAAGGCTTTCCTTAGGGTTACACCTATATGCAGACCTATTTGGTAAACTAACACCTGGTATTAGGTCAATTTAATGTTTAATTCCTCTAATAGAAGGTAACCCTTGGGGAATATCTTTTGGAAAAATATCCCTAAATTTCTCTAATAAGCTTTCTACTCTAATAGGGAATTAAAGGGGGGGGGGGGAGGGAAGAGCCCACTGCTAGGAGTGAATTTTGGGTACATCATGTATATGGGTTGATGAAGGAGCAAGGATCTTTTAACATCATGTTTAGTTGTTATTAGAGTGTGTTTGGAATCATCTTGTGATATAACTCCTTTGCATTTTGTTCTTTTTTAAATTTTCTATGTTTTTCTTATTTTTGTTGGGAAGTGGAGGGACCAACTTCCCTATCCCTTTTAACTTCATTTGAAACTGATCCTCCATAACCTGCTTAGGAGTTAAGGGATGCAGAGTTATCCTTTTATTCTTATGTTTGAAGCCAAGGATACTAGAGAAACCCTCATGGAGAACCTTTATATCAAACTACCAAGGTCTCCCTGAAAAGATGTGTGTTACTTCCATATGTATTACATCATATAAGACTTTATCTTTATAGGATCCTATGGTGAAGGTTATCAACACTTGTTAACATCTCACCCCCTCTCATTTAACCATTGTAATTTGTAAGTCCTAGGGTGATATATTAGATTTAGATCCATCTTGTGGACTAGCCTTTGACTAGTCACATTAACACAACTTTCACTGTTTACAATTAGATAACATAATTTTTCATTAATATAATTGTGAATCATATAAAGTACACTATCATCTCCTATGATGGTTCAGAGTCAGACTTAGAAAGTGAGGGGTTGAATAAGTCACAGACTCTTTTTATGGAAATTAAGAACCAAATAACTTGAGTAATCAGAACAAGCAAAAGAATAAAGGAAAGAGATCAACACAGAGAATTTATACTGGTTTATTTCGAACACAGAAGCTACGTCTAGTCCCTTCTAACTTGAAGGATTTCCACTATTGTAAAATCTCCTTTACAATAGCAGCACCAGACCTATGCCACAAGTATTCTTGACTCTAGCCACTTCTGGCTTAAACCCAAGTATTGTTTCAACAAGCCACTCCTGGCTCTTCAAAAGCCTCTTTAGGCCAACAATGTTTCCTACACTAACGAGTTCTGACAACCCACCAGACTTTAACAAGGTGTTTGAATAAATGAAAGTAACTCATAAAACTTAGTATATGAGAGATATACAAGTCAAATTATACACTAAGTTATGACACAAGACCAAGGTCTGCTAGAAGTAGAACAAACAATGGAGGTCTTTGTCTTACAAGAGAAGAATGAACAAAAAGAATTAGACTTAAGAGAGATTGAATAAGAGTTCATAAATTCTTTATGTATATATTGAAGTTTAATCTTCCTTGGTATTTATAGAAGCTGAAGGATATGACCGTTGTTACCTCTTGAAAGAAGATATAGACGTTGGAAATCCTTTGAAGGTATTTGCCTTAGTCTTCTTATTATCAGACCTTGAGGTTGACATAGATTCAAGGGGCTGGTAAAAGACTTCTTTAGCTCTTTCATGAGAAAAGTTTCTCATGCATTTTTCATGCATAAACCATTTGTATTCTATTTATCGATTGAGTGAAAAATTAGAGCCTAGTGCTCTTAGGGCCTTCTGAGATATTCTGACACAAGCTCTGAATATGCTCAGTATACACAGAGGTAGGTACGCTGATAATTGCTGCCCATCTTGATCTTGTCTCTTGTATTCTTTGATGATAAGCATGCATATATGATAAATGCATGAATCCCAATGCATCACTTAAATAGAATAAAGAACGTTTAGAATGACTTTTTGATCTTAATTCAGCAATATACTTCTAACAGACTACCAGACTTCTAGAATAGTGATACTCCCCTTTTGTTTAATAGCCTAATACTTATATCCTGAAAATACTTAGGCACACAGATTAGTAAAAGATAGTACAAACTTCACTTTCTAACAAAAATTCTTGATGAGCAATATTAACAAATTTGAGGGTATAGAGTCTAGGATCTGGTCTAAGATAACTTTGAAAAATTCATTTCATCCAAAATTTTTCTTAACATCCTAAAATATACTCACTATCATATAGTGATCAGAATCAGATTCTGATTGAGTTGAGTAGAAATCATTTGTTTTCAAAATCATTGTTTTCTTAGAAGGACAATCAGAAGCAATATGACCTCTACCAAGGCATTTAAAACATTTTGTAGCAGAAGTTTTAGAAGAAGAAGGATTAGATGTAAAGTCATTCTTATTTTTAGATGATCTATAAACTTTTCCTTCTTTATGTAAGCACCCACTCAATTCTCCCTAAATTTTCTATCCTGCTTTTCATTTTTAGTTGTGTTAGAATTCTCCTTGCTCTTCCACTTGGGCTTAAAGGATTTGAAATCCCCTTTGTAGTAGGAGCCCCTCTCATTAATTTGACTTTTTACTTTTGCACATTAGTGTAGGAGTTCTTTTGTATCCACACAGGGTAAAAGTTTTACTTTATTTTTAATGTTTCTATTAAGCCCATGGAGGAATCTATGCATTAATATTTCCTTGTCCTCTTCTACATTAGCCTTAATCATTGCAATTTCTAAGGCTTTATAGTAATCATCTACTATTTTAGAGCCTTGGGTGAGTCTATATAGCTTGCTAATAGCTCCCCACGGTAATAAGAAGGAATATATCCTTTTCTTAACAAAGCTTTTAAATCTACCTAATCCTCTATTTGTGGAAAATTTATCTTTTTCTCTCCTTACATATGTCCACCATACAAGGGCATAGTGCACTCCTCTCAAAGTGTATAACCTCACAACCTTTTTCTTTCTTAAGTTTCAATTTCTTCAGCAACAATCAATTGAATTTAATATCTCAATCACTTCAAATATGCTACCCCCAAGTGACTAGTTACTTGACTTCACCCAAGATTGCCAAAGGAAGAAATACTCAAATGAAAAAACTTAGAATGAAGAAAGACAAGCAATAAATGTTCAATTTGAAAGGATAAACCAATTTGGAATTTGAGATATTTGAGTACGACCCAAAACAATAAAAACTAAAATTGAATGAATTTTATACAAGAGCAAGAGATATCAACATGACACAACTTGAAAGGAACAAGAAAAATAAAATTAAATGCTACAAAAAAAATGGCACATAAAAAGGTTAACCTAAAACCCTAGAATGTAAAAATGTGTAAGCTATGTACTAAAATATAATTTTGAAATTTTAATACTTCTTAGAAACAAACTTTAATGATGTATATGGGCTCCCAAAATTTTGAACAAGGTGCTCTACTTTTTTCTCTTTAGGGGTTCATACTTTTTCACTTTTATTTTGCCAAGAAAACCTTGATATTTTTGTAATTTACAAAGGCTTCAAGCGATTTTTATTTTTGTTTCTTTTTCTCACTTTTTATTTTCTTTTTCCCCTTTTAAAATTTTGTTTTTCCAGCACCACTACAAAATACCAAACCGCCCCAATGAAAAATTTAAGAAAAGACACAAAATTCCAATTTTAAGCACTATATTCTTACAACAACTTTTGCATCAACTGCCATATGTGTTGTAACATCCCGGGCAATTTGGAAAAAATTATGTGTAGTGGAAAATTTTAATAATTGTTTTTGAAATTTATTTGGTATTTTTATGAATTATTGGACAATTATGAATAATTAAATATTGTGAATGTAAATAGATTTATTTGATCGGTTAATAACAAATGAAGAATGATTAGTAGAAGGGGAAGGTTTAACGTTTAAGGAAATGGTATTAGGAATGGGGAGGTAACCGGCTGGGGAGGTTACCGGTTGCCCCTAGGCCTTAATAAAGGTGGTCTCTCTCTCTTCCCTCATTCACTCACATTCACACGTGGACCACTGCTTCTTTCTCTTTCATCTACTTCTCTCTTCTTTCTTCTTCGTCTTCTCTTTCCTCCATTGCTGTGAGTTGCATGCTCCAGAGGAGGGCTCTGTTCGTATCAAAACCGAGTGATAAGCCCATTTCCGTGACTGTGGTCTCAAGGTAACAGATCGAACACCAAAAGGCTGATTGACAGAGTTGGTGGTGGATTCGGAAGAGAAACAGTGAACCCAGTGCCCAGAGGACGTAATCGGCACCGGGAGCAGATTATCGAAGCTTGGAACCGAGGTAAGGGGGTGTCCGGGTTATGATTAATTAGAATAGGACATGCTGTGAGTCCGAGTCATTGAACTGATTGTGAAGATGGTAAGGAGATATCAATGAATGAAAATTGTATGTGTATGTGTATGCATGTGGGTATGGACACCGATCGAATGAAGATCGTGTGTGTGTGGCTTAAGGTGATTTTGAAATATTTGATACTGTGACAATCGGTGTAGTGGCAATGTGATACCGGGCTTGACAAGTAGGTCACCCGAGTGTTGAGTATGTGTTTCTGATGGCCACTTGATGTAAGAAATATGAATTATATGTATGATTATATGGTGTGGGATGACCGATGGTATATATTACCCTATATTTTTGGCTTCTGTGGTCAAGTCGGACCCAGTTAAGCTACCCAGAGGTCTATGACCCAGTGGTTGAGGGGGAGCCAAGTCGGGCTCGGTGAACCAAGTCGGGTTCACGAGGTGTCAAGTCGGACCCCCAGCTGAAGGTCGATCCTTTAGTATCCGGATACTAGGCGTCAGTTGGTATGAGAGTCAGTGGTTACAATTAAATTATTAGTTGTGATGTGTGTGTGTTTAATTATATTTACCGAGTGTAATTTGCTACATTTTTCGAGTACGATTTGATATATTGCCGAGTGAAATTTGATATATTCATTGAGTATGAATTGATATCTTTGCAGAATGCAATTTGATATATTTGCTGAGTGAGTTGTTATATGTGCCGAATGCAATTTGTTAAATTTAACGAGTGTGAATTATTATACTTGCCGAGTGGGAGTAAATTGCCAAGTGTGACTTGCAATTTGTTAATAAAGAAATGGAACGGAGTTTATATGCATGTAAATTGTTAATTTCTGTTCTAGATTAATTATGATGCCAAACACTCACCCTTGCTGTTGTTTTCAATTTAGTAACCAGTGACAGGGAAGAGGTCGGAGCCCTGGAGGTGCGCCAAGCGGAAGATCGATGCCAAGGCCTGAGTGATTTTGAGTGAATTGTGTAATATATATATATATATATATATATATTGAGTTTTCCGTATATGTGATGTTACATGTTGTGTGCTGAATTAAATTGAATCGGATGTGAATTTATGTTGTATTATGATTGGTATTTATTTTCACGTGTTTGCTGTAGCAAAGTCGATTCTCGAGCGAATATTTACCGAGCAGATTTATTCTTGTCCGAGCGAGGGCCAGTTGGTTTGGTTTGGTGTCTGTTTCCTTCCAGTGTGTATCCCTTGCCCTTTTCCGAGTGAAGAAAGAGTAGAATGTTCCGAGTGAAGAAAGAGTAGAGCGTTTCCGAGTGAAGATTAGAGTGCTTCCGAGTGAAGGTGAGAATGTTTCCGACTGAGTTATGGCCGAGAGAGCCTCTTCCGAGTGAAGTAAGGTTAGGGTCTTTTTCGAGTGACATAAGATTGAATGAACCTTTTCTGAGTGCTGTGTGGGTAAGCTGTTCCCGAGAGAGAATTAACCGAGTGGACCTATTTCCGAGTGAAACCTGACTTGTTGGCTTTTCTTGTATGTCTTGTCCGCTCAGGTTTAATATGTGGCATTCGCTTAAGCGAGTCGGTATTCGCTTAAGCGACCTTCTCGAATTTTGCCTAGCAGATCGGGGTTTCGCTCAGGTGAATGACCCTTCTGCCTTCGTTTTCTCTTCCGCTGTTTCTAATCAACTCTATCTTATTAATGTATTTATTTCCAATCGGATATTTTTATTTCGAGTACGTTTTATTTATTTTGAATGTAATTAAGAAAAGTAAATGTTAACTTATATTAAGACCGAGTTGATTTTTTTTTAAATGCAAAAAATTGTTTCAAAAAATGATTAAACGATTGTATAAAAAGGTAAATCGACTTGGGATGTCACAGTTGGTATCAGAGCGGTTCTTTCTAGAGCCGAGTGTATGGGTCAACCCAGTGGTTGTGTGAGTCCTATACTGGGCTGTTTGTATTCTATTGTATTGTGTTTGTGGTTGTCTGTGCAGCTTGGCATCATTCTCTTGGCACTCCAGCGGCGTTGTATTTTATATGTATGAGGTAAATATCCGACTCCCTGGTTGAGCATTGGTTATTAATGGTGATGTGTTTGCTCCTTGTAGAATTACATAATGGCTGAAGGAACCAGTTCGGGTGGACGAGATGATTTCTTCTCAAAGTTTACCCAGTTGATGCGTAGGATCGAATCTGGTCCCACTCTTGATAGATTCCTGAAAAGGAATCCCCCGGCCTACAAAGGAGGGCACGATTATGACGGGGCGTATATTTGGATCAGGGACATTGAACAGGTCTTTGAATATTTCGAGTGCTCGGAGGAGCAGAAGGTTCTGTTTGCCACTTACCAATTAAAGGAGGAGGCTAGAGTATGGTGGTCTCGACCAAGGTGCAGATGAACACGGCGGGTGAACCGCTAGTATAGGTAAATTTCCGAAGGAGGTTTCCTTTCAAGTACTTCCCGGATAACTACAAAATCCGAAAATAAATGGAATTTCTGAAGTTGGAACAGGGCCGAATGTCAATGGCTGAGTACACCACCAAATTTGATGAGCTGTGTGATTTCTACCACCCTTTTTCCTTGGAAGGAACTGAGGGCAGCAAGTGTGCCAAGTACGAGGCGGGATTATGGATTGAACTCCATAGTGTAATTGTGCCGATGGAGATTCGGGATTACCCGACTCTCGTAAACAAGGCTAGGCTGACGGAAGAGGTGTAGTTACAGAGGGCATCTCAGCCGAGAGATAAGAAGCCACTGAAGGCAAAGGGATTCAGCTTCAAGAGGATTGGTCAGTTCTTTCGTGGCGGCAAGTCTTCCACTACATCTTCATCCTCTTCCGGTCGGGGTTCTACTGGCCGTTCAGGTAGCCAGTCTGGTAGCCGTGTGTGCTACAATTATGGCCAGGAGGGCCATATTTCAAAACACTGTCCGGCCAATCAGGTCATTTGTTTCCAATGTGGACAACTGGGACACCTTAGGCCCGATTGCCCCCAGAGGCAATAACCGAGCGGGCATGACAACCGAGCCAACACTTCTGGGACTCGGGGTGCCAATTTTCTGAGAGGAGGTAGACACGGTGATGGTCGTGGGGGCCAACAATCGGGAAGATCTGATGCCCAATCCAGTGGCGCCCAGAATATCATGACCTGGCAGCTATTTGCTTTTGATGCCTCAGAAGCTGCGAGGAATGATAACTTGGTACAGGGTAAGTGCCTCATCCATAGCTATCTTGTTGATGTGATTTATGATTCAGGCGTGACCCATTCATTTATTTCCGAGAGTTGTGTACGACAGCTTAGTTTGCCGATTGGGTTAATGGAGAACGCTCTTATTGTCTCCACTCCTATCGGCTCTACTTTCCGTGCAACCACCATGTGTGGGGAATTGCCGATGCAAGTTGAAGACCGTACCTTTTGGGTGAATCTTATTTGTATGCCGTTGAAGAACTTAGATGTTATCTTAGGTCTCGATTGGTTAGCTGCTAACCATGTGATGGTGGACTGCTATCAGAAGAGTATCATTTTCTTCCCAGGAATTCGACACGAAGAATGTGGTGAGTGATGTCTCCGCCATCTATGTTATTTTATTTGCCTCGGAGGGTAGGTATAACCTTATGCCGAGTGGTATTCCGGTTGTATTCGAATTCCCTGATGTATTCCCGAAAGAAATTTTGGAGCTGCCTCCCAGTCGAGAGATTGATTTTTTCATTGACTTGATTCCCGTCCCGTGTGCCTTATAGGATGTCTTCGGTGGAATTGACCGAAGTAAAGAAACAAGTAAATGAGATGCTTGAAAAGGGCTTTATCCGATCGAGTGCTTCACCGTGGGGCGCTCCTGTACTGTTGGTAAAGAAGAAGGACGGTGGTATGCGAATGTGCATCGATTACCGACTGCTGAATAAATTGACGGTTAAAAATAAATATCCGTTGCCACGGATTGACGACCCGTTGGACCAGTTACGAGGCGCTGTTGTGTTTTCTAAGATCGACTTGAGGTCGGGATATCACCAGATCCGAGTGAAGTCGGAAGATATTTCGAAGACAGCGTTTTGGACTTGGTATGGGCACTTCGAGTATGTTGTAATGCCCTTTGGAGTGACGAATGCCCCTGCTATCTTCATGGACTACATGAATCGGATTTTTCAACCGTGCTTGGACTAGTTTGTGGTGGTATTCATTGATGACATTTTGGTGTACTCAAAGTCGGTTGAGGAACATGCTCAACATCTTCAAGTTGTCCTGCAGATACTACGAGAGAAGAAGTTGTACGCTAAACTATCCAAATGTGATTTCTGGGAAGGTAGTGTACAATTCTTGGGGCATGTGATTTCCTGAGAGGGCGTCTCGATTGATCCGACTAAGATTGAGGCGGTTATGGCTTGGGAAAGGCCGAGGTCGGTAACTGAAATCAGGAGTTTCCTCGGATTAGCTGGGTATTATCGACGTTTTATTGAGGGATTTTCTCGGATAGCGCTTCCTCTGACTTAGCTGACAAGAAAAGAGAGTCCATTTGTATGGTCGGAAAAATACGAGTTGAGTTTCCAGACTCTTAAACGGTGTTTGACGACTGCCCCTGTGTTTGCATTACCTGATGTGACAAAGGAATTTGTAGTGTATTGCGATGCATCCAAGTTTGGTTTGGGATGTGTGCTGATGCAATCCGACCAGGTGATTGCCTATGCTTCAAGGCAATTGAGGCCACATGAATTGAACTATCTGACTCATGACCTTGAGCTTGCAGTAGTGGTGCATGCGTTAAAGATTTGGCGCCATTATCTTTATGGGTCTCACTATGTGGTGTTCAGTGACCACAAGAGCTTGAAGTACTTATTCGATCAGAAAGAGCTAAATATGAGGCAAAGGAGATGGGTGGAGTACCTGAAGGATTATGACTTCGATTTGAGGTACCACCCGGGCAAAGCAAATGTTGTTGCCGATGCGCTGAGCAGAAAGGTATTGCACGCGGCTTTCTTGATGGGTAAAGAGCAAAAGCTGTTGGAGAGCTTTCGGGATATGAACATTGGAGTTGTTATGAACGCTCCAAACCGAATGACAGTTGGAATGTTGAAGATCTCCAATGAATTTCTGGAATCTATAGCTGTTGCCCAAAAAGACGATGAGGAGTTGCTGGAACTGCTTGACACTCAAGCACGAGGTAAGGATATGGAATTAACCCAAGGCAACGATGGAATATGGAGATTCCGAGATCGAGTGGTGGTGCCTGCAACCGGTGATTTCAGGCAAGCCGTGTTGGCTGAAGCACACAGGAGTTCTTTGAGTATTCATCCTGGTGTGACCAAGATGTACCACGATTTGAAGAAGGAATTCTGGTGCCCGGGAATGAAGAAGGCAATAACCGAGTATGTGAAGTCGTGTGTGATATGCCAGAAATGCAAGGTTGAACATTAGAGACCCCCAGGTTTGCTTCAACCTCCGGAGATTCCAATTTGGAAGTGGAAGAGTATTACCATGGACTTTGTATCCGGGTTACCTCGTACCCAACCCGGGTGTAATGCAATCTGGGTGATCGTTGACCGACTAACCAAGAGTGCTCACTTCTTGGCGATGAACATGAAATGGTCATTGGACCGACTGGCTAGGCTGTACGTTGCTGAGATTGTACGATTGCACGGTGTACCCTCGAGTATTATTTCTGATCGGGATCCTCGTTTTACCTCCAGATTTTGGGGAAGTCTGCAGCAAGAATTAGGTACTGAGCTAAGACTAAGCTCAGCTTATCATTCGTAGACTGATGGTCAGTCGGAACGGACTATACAGACTCTTGAGGATATGCTGAGAGCTTGTGTATTGGAGCAGGGCGGTTCATGGGAAAGATATTTACCCTTGGTGGAGTTTGCATACAATAACAACTATCATAGCAGCATTAGAGTGGCTCCGTATGAAGCTCTTTATGGTCGGAAGTGTCGTACACCATTGTGTTGGAATGAGAATGGCGATGCCATTCATCTGGGGCCCGAGTTAATTCAAGAGATGAATGAATAAGTTATTCTAATCTGAGAGAAAATAAAGATTGCCCAAGACCGACAGAAGAGTTATTATGACAATCGGCGTAGACCGCTTGAGTTTCAGGTGGGCGACTGGGTATTTTTGAAGGTTTCACCGACCAAAGGTGTAGGTCAGATATTGAAGAGCCAAAAGCTTAATCCGAGATACATCGGAGCGCATCAAATATTGGAGAGGATCGGTGATGTTGCTTACCGACTGGATCTTCCCCAGTCGTTGACTAACATCCACAATGTGTTTCACGTATCACAACTCCGAGCCTATATTCCGTGTGACTCGATGATTGTGCCGAGTGACTCTATTGAATTGAAGGAGGACCTGACGATGGAAACTATACCAATCAGTATTGAGGAGTATCAAACCAAACGGCTAAGGAACAAGGAGGTGCCATTAGTGAAGGTGAAGTGGCAGAATCTGAATGGGGTAACCTACACTTGGGAATTGGAATCGGATATAAGACGGGTGTACCCCAATCTTTTTCAATCGGTGCATTGATTTCGGGGATGAAATCCCTTTTAGGGGGGTAGATGTAACATCCCGGGCAATTTGGAAAAAATTATGTGTAGTGGAAAATATTCATAATTATTTTTGAAATTTATTTGGTATTTTTATGAATTATAAGACAATTATGAATAGTTAAATATTGTGAATGTAAATAGATTTATTTGATCAGTTAATAACAAATGAAGAATGATTAGTAGAAGGGGAAGGTTTAACGTTTAAGGAAATGGTATTAGGAATGGGGAGGTAACTGGCTGGGGAGGTTATCGGTTGCCCCTGGGCCTTAATAAAGGCGGTCTCTCTCTCTTCCCTCATTCACTCACATTCACGCGCGGACCACTGCTTCTTTCTCCTTCATCTGCTTCTCTCTTCTTTCTTCTTTGTCTTCTCCTTTCTCCATTGCTGTGAGTTGTATGCTCCAGAGGTAGGCTCTGTTCGTATCAAAACTGAGTGATAAGCCCATTTCCGTGGCCATGGTCTCAAGGTAACAGATCAAACACCGAAAGGCTGATTGACGGAGTTGGTGCTGGATTCGGAAGAAAAACAGTGAACCCAGTGCCCAGAGGACGTAATCGGCACCGGGAGCAGATTATCGAAGCTTGGAACCGAGGTAAGGGGGTGTTCGGGTTATGATTAATTAGAATAGGACATGCTGTGAGTCCGAGTCATTGAACTAATTGTGAAGATGGTAAGAAGATATCAATGAATGAAAATTGTATGTGTATGTGTATACATGTGGGTATGGACACCGATCGAATGAAGATCGTGTGTGTGTGGCTTAAGGTGATTCTGAAATATTTGATGCTGTGACAATCGGTGTAGTGGCAATGTGATATCGGGCTTAACAAGCAGGTCACCTGAGTGCTGAGTATGTGTTTCTGATGGCCACTTGATATGAGAAATGTGAATTATATGTATGATTATGTGGTGTGGGATGACCGACGGTATATATTACCCTGTATTTTTGGCTTCTGTGGTCAAGTCAGACCTAGTTAAGCTACCTAGAGGTCAATGACCCAGTGGTTGAGGGGGAGCCAAGTCGGGCTCAGTGAACCAAGTCGGGTTCATGGGGTGTCAAGTCGGACCCCCAGCTGAAGGTCGATCCGTTAGTATCCGGATACTAGGCGTCAGTTGGTATGAGAGTCAGTGGTGACAATTAAATTATTAGTTATGATGTGTGTGTGATTAATTATATTTACCGAGTGCAATTTGCTACGTTTTTCGAGTAAGATTTGATATATTACCGAGTGAAATTTGATATATTCATTGAGTATGAATTGATATCTTTGCAGAATGCAATTTGATATATTTGTTGAGTGAGTTGTTATATGTGCCGAATGCAATCTGTTAAATTTAACGAGTGTGAATTATTATACTTGCCGAGTGGGAGTAAATTGCCGAGTGTGACTTGCAATTTGTTAATAAAGAAATGGAACGGAGTTTATATGCATGTAAATTGTTAATTTCCATTCTAGATTAATTATGATGCCAAACACTCACCCTTGCTGTTCTTTTCAATTTAGTAACCAGTGACAGGGAAGAGGTCGGAGCCTTGGAGGTGCGCCAAGCGGAAGATCGATGCCAAGGCCTGAGTGATTTTGAGTTAATTGTGTAATATATATATATATATATATATATATATATTGAGTTTTCCGTATATGTGATGTTACATGTTGTGTGCTGAATTAAATTAAATCGGATGTGAATTTATGTTGTATTATGATTGGTATTTATTTTCACGTGTTTGCTGTAGCAAAGTCGATTCCCGGGCGAATATTTACCGAGCGGATTTATTCTTGTCCGAGCGAGGGCCGGTTGGTTTGGTTTGGTGTCTGTTTCCTTCCAGTGTGTATCCCTCGCCCTTTTCCGAGTGAAGAAAGAGTAGAATGTTCTAAGTGAAGAAAGAGTAGAGCATTTCCGAGTGAAGATTAGAGTGCTTCTGAGTGAAGGTGAGAATGTTTCCGAGTGAGTTATGGCTGAGAGAGCCTCTTCCGAGTAAAGTAAGGTTATGGTGTTTTCCAAGTGACATAAGATTGAATGAACCTTTTCTGAGTGGTGTGTGGGTAAGCTGTTCCCGAGAGAGAATTAACCGAGTGGACCTATTTCTGAGTGAAACCGGACTTGTTACCTTTTCTTGTATGTCTTGTCCGCTCAGGTTTAATGTGTGGCATTCGCTTAAGCGAGTCGGCATTCACTTAAGCGACCTTCTCGGATTTCGCCTAGCAGATCGGGGTTTCGCTTAGGCGAATGACCCTCTTGCCTTCGTTTTCTCTTCCGCTGTTTCTAATCAACTCTATCTTATTAATGTATTTATTTCCAATCGAATATTGTTATTTCGAGTACGTTTTATTTATTTTAAATGTAATTAAGAAAAGTAAATGTTAATTTATATTAAGACCGAGTTGATTTTTTTTTTAAAATGCGAAAAATTGTTTCGAAAAATGATTAAACGATTGTATAAAAAGGTAAATCGACTTGGGATGTCACATGTGTAATGCATGGAAGGCAAGATGTTAAAGACATAAAATATAAATATTTCAGTATGCAAAATGAATTACAAATGACCTCTTTTCTAGACACACAAAAACAAAAATTAAATCCTAGAAGAAAACTAAAGAAAGATCATTAGCAAGCCTAATTTTGAACTTAATTTTCCACCTAAAGTTGAGATGGAATTGGACCCAGGAGCTGTAAGACACTTAAAATGATGTTTTTGAATGTCCTAAAGTACCAGCACTTACTATGGCTGAAACAACACAAGTCCTAGATTACAAAGATCAAGCTCTAACTTACACATGTTTGACCTAATTGGGTCTAGTTCGTTATGAGTGATTAAGAAACTTTCTAACACCCTAAGAACCTAATATAATTAAGTGCAAACAGCATCTAACGTAAATAAAAACGTAATTTGACAATGGCTTCAACGTAATATGCAAGAATCAAAAGGTAACTACACAAGATTTAAGAAGAAAGACATGCATATTTATTGATCTTTTTGTATTTTATGAATAAGAACAATAAGGAACATGGACTACGAATAGAATTACTTCAAAGAAAACAACATAACCGACATTGAAACTACTTTTTAGAAGAGAAGAAGATGAAGAAAAACATTGAGGCCAACTGATACCATATGATGTAGGAAAACCTACTTGGAAGGAAGGATCTTGGTCTTTGCTTCTCTTTTCTCTTCAACTTTTCTTGAATTTTCTTTTGTAATTACAACAACATAGAAGCTTAAAAATGGAGATGGAAACCAAAATAGGGAATTGGTGTGTTTGAATATGTTTACAGGTTCAAAGATTTTGATAATGACAAAGGACTCTTGAAGAAACTCTAGGAGAAACAAGAAATAGCATCAGACCTACAAAAACAACGCAGCTAATCGATTAGGAAGGCGTAACTAATCGATTAGATAACTTCTATTTTGCCAGCTAATTGATTACATACACAAGGATAATCGATTACATAGCTTCTGTTTGTACACTAATCGATTACACAATAACCTTAATCGATTACAAAGATGAAAAATTGATTTAAATGTATCAGGTACTTATGCTAATCGATTGCAAGACATCAGATAATCGATTACAGAGAAGCTGGAATGACACTAATCGATTACAGTAAAGACATAATTGATTACCAAGCTGCGTAACCAAATTAAATGCATCAGGTGCCATCAATAATCGATTACAAGGCAAGACATAATCGATTACCAAGGTTCTGAGTTTAGCTAATCGATTACAGGGTACATGCTAATCGATTACAGTACAAAAAACACTGAAGATTTCAAATGTAATCGATTACAGCTCGAGGCGTAATCGATTACGACAGTGCCAGAAATTAGGGAAAGTGCTTTTAAGTGGAAACCAACTCATTTCTCCATATCTCTCAGGCACCGATGAGCTGCAACGGCTAGGAATTCCATTATGCTCATCTCCAAGGTCTATAAATACAAAACTCCTTCAAGATGCTAAATGCAATCAATTACATCCATCAAAGAGAGATCAATTTTTAAGTCTTGTGAGTTTCACTCTTGCATAGTTTCATTCTTTTTTGAAACTTAGAACTATAACTTGTATATCCTCTATTGTTGAGAGTTTAAATTTGAGAGAGCATTCACTTGTATATCTACTCTATTTGGAGAGTCTATATCTTGTAAACACTACCAAACATAAAAACTTTTCACTCTAGGTTAAGTGGTCACAAAGGTTGGGGTTCAACCTTTGGGTAGTGAGAGTTTGAGAGATTGGGTGGGTTGCCCTTATGCTAGTGAGGATTGAGTTCTTGAGTGTGGGACACTAGGAAGCTGCAATTGCTCATAGCTTGTAATCTCTAAACTTCAATAGTGGAAATCCTTCAAGTGGGTTGCTTGAAGGCGAGACGTACACCGGAGTTGGTGGAACTCGTTAAAATGGTTTGCAAGCTCTTCTCCCTTACTCTTTTACATTCATATTCTGCACTTAATTAATTTGTGTTGATTGATTGTGATTTGCTTACTTGAGCTTGCTTAAATTAGTTAACTTTAAACATTGCACACCAAGTGTTTGACAAATTACCTTAGCATATTTACTTCTTGTCTTGCATTGTCTCTTGCATTAAACTTGACTTCACTTGCATAATCTTTAAACTTGTGATAAAAGAATCAAGTTCAAAGGAACTCCAAGCAAAGTTTTATGAACTCAATTCACCCCCCTCTTGAGTATTGAGGCCACTTGAATAACAAGTGGTATCAAAGCTTGACTCTTGGTAGATCAAGCTTAACAACTTCAAGAGATAAAATGGCCTCAAGTTCTCTAAACCTTTTTCCCGAGGGTGGTGCCACAAATAGACCTCCCGCTTTCAATGGGGAAGGATATGCGTTTTGGAAAGAAAGAATAAAACTATTTATTTAATCAATTGATTTAAGAGTTTGGAATGCCATTGAGAATGGTCCTTTTATACCCATGCATACTATTAATGGTAAAAATGTTGAGAAACCCATGGATGATTGGACTAATGATGAAGAAAAGAAAGTACAATACAATTATAAGGCTAAAAATCTCACTACTCTAGCATTAGGCCCCGATGAATTCTTTAGGATAATGACTTGTCAAACGGCTAAGGAAATGTGGGATAGTTTGCAAGTAACCCATGAAGGTACTAATGATGTAAAAGATTCTAAGATTAGTACCTTGACTAGTCAATATGAGAGTTTTAGGATAAATTCCAGAGAAACCATTGTAGAAATGCAAAAGAGATTTACCCTTATAATCAATCATCTTATTACTCTTGGAAAATTCTATACTAATAAAGAACTTGTGCATGAAGTTTTGAAAAGTCTTAGCAGGGAATGGCAACCTCTCGTCACTGCCATCAAACAATCCCCAAGCATCAATGAGATGTCTCTTGCCACACTCTTTAGAAAACTACAAGAGCAAGAACAAGAACTTGGGGATTTAAAGCTAGCGGAGGAAGAAGAAAAATCCTCCAAAAAGAAAGGCCTAGCTCTCAAGGCCACCTCTACACATGAAGAAGAATTTGGATTGTTTGTGAAGAGATTCAGAAAGTTCATGAGAAACAAACGATTCCAAAAGAACTTCAAACCCCAAGGTAAGAAACCAACTTCTAATGAAACCTCCTCCTCACAAAATTGTTTTGAATGTGGCAAGGAAGGACACTTCAAGATAGATTGCCCAAATCTTAAGAAGAAGAACAAGGAGAAAAGAGGAAGAAGAAGAGCTTACATCACTTGGGACGAAAACGATGTAAGTAGCTCCGATGAGTCCGAAAACGAAGAAGTAAACCTTTGCTTAATGGCCAATCATCAAGAGGAAGATAATGAGGTTAGTCTTCTTGACTTAGATAAAAATGAATTGCTTGATGCATTTGAAGAACTGTATGATAAATTTATCAAGCTTTCTAGTAAATAAAAATTGTCAAGAAAAACTATAGATACTCTTAAAACGCATCTTGTAGAACTTAACAAAGAAAATGCATGTCTAAAAGAGAAATTAGCAAATGTTCAAATATGCTCTAAGGATAAAACTTGTGACTTTGTAAAGAAATGTAATATCTTAGAAACCAAGGTCGTAGACTTAAACAGGACATTAGAAAAGTTCACTAATGGTAGAGATAATTTGAATGTATTACTTGGAAACCAAAGATGTATGTTTGATAAAACTAGTTTAGGATACAACTCCATCAAAAAGGAAAAACACTACAAAAACTTCTTTGTACCACCTAGGAGATCATCATCACCTTTTATGAGATGCAATCATTGTGGCTTTAAAGGACATAACTCTTCAAATTATAATGTTAGAAAATTAGGGCCAAAGGTTATAAGAAAGGTGTGGGTTCCCAAAGGGACATTACCACAAGCTAACCTAAAAGGACCCAACATAAAATGGGTACCTAGTTCTCTAAACTAATTTTGTTTTATAGGTATGCTTTAAGGCAAGCAACACCCATTTTTATTTGGATAGTGGGTGTTCAAAGCATATGACGGGAGACATAAGCAAGTTCACATCATTCACTCCCAAAAGGAAAGGAAGTGTCACCTATGGAGATAATACCAAAGGAAAAATACTTGGTATCGGAAATATCAGTAAAAACTCTTCTACCTCCATTAGTGATGTATTGTATGTTGAAGGACTCAAACATAACTTGCTTAGCATAAGCCAATTGTGTGATAAAGGATATAGAGTTCTATTTAAATCCAATTGTTGCATAATTGAAAATAAGCTAAACAAAGAGGTTAAGTTTGTAGGTCAAAGAGTTGATAACATTTACATGATCGATATTGATAACTTGTCCTCAAATGATATGCAATGTTTCATGACTAGAGAGGATGAAACTTGGCTATGGCATAGAAGAATAGCTCATATACATGTAGACCATTTAAACAAACTTGTTTCTAAGTAATTAGTGATTGGTTTACCAAATCTTAAATTTGAAAACAAATTTTATGATGCATGTCAAAAGGGAAAACAAGTAAAGGCATCCTTTCAAGCTAAAAACATTGTTTCTACACAAAGGCCTTTACAACTTTTGCACATGGATCTATTTGGACCTTCCAAAATCAAAAGCTTTAGTGGTAATTACTATGGTCTAGTGATTGTAGATGATTATTCAAGATATACATGGACCTTGTTTCTTGCTCATAAAAATAAAGCATATCAAGCATTCAAGAAACTTGCCTAGATTATCCAAAATGAGTAAAATTCAAAAATCGCATCCATTAGAACTGATCATGGGGGAGAATTTGAAAATCAATCCTTTGAAAAATTTTGCAAAAAACATGGTATCAATCACTTTTTCAGCTCTTAGAACTCCACAACAAAATGGAGTAGTTGAGAGGAAAAATAGATCCTTAGTAGAGCTTGCTAGAACCATGTTAAATGAAAATAATATTGTAAAACATTTTTGGGCCGATGCGGTAAACACCGCTTGTCATGTTATGAATAGATGTTTAATAAGGCCTATACTAAAGAAAACCCCCTATGAACTTTACAAGGGAAGAAAACCCAACATTTCCTATTTTCATATTTTTAGATGTAAATGCTTTGTGCTCAATAATAGAAAGGATAATCTAGGGAAGTTTGATGCTAAATCTGATGAGGCAATTTTTCTAGGATATTCATCATCTAGTAAATCTTATCGAATCTTTAACAAACAAACAAACACCATTGAGGAGTCTATTCATATGAAATTTGATGAAAATACTCATAACTCCTCGAGAAAGGAAGATGTTGATGATATTGTAGGTACTCTTCAAGATTTAACCTTGAATGACAAAGAAGAAGAGAACAAAGACAAAGATGCAACACAACATGAGGAACCACAACAATGGATCACCTTGAAGGACCATCCCTTAGACAAAGTCATAGGTGAAATGACAAAAGGTGTAAGTACTCGAAACGCCATTAGGAATGCATGTAATCACTTAACGTTTGTATCACAAATAGAACCTAAAAGTATTGATGAAGCTATTATTGATGAACATTGGATATTGGCCATGCAAGAGGAATTGAATCAATTTGAAAGAAATGAAGTTTGGAAACTAGTGCCAAGACCCAATGACCACCAAATAATAGGAACAAAATGGGTGTTTAGGAATAAATTAAATGAAAATGGTATAATTACTAGGAACAAAGCTAGGCTAGTAGCTAAAGGTTATAATCAAGAAGAAGGCATTGATTATGAAGAAACGTATGCTCCCGTAGCTAGGCTAGAAGCTATTAGATTACTGTTAGCCTTTGCATGTTGTAAGGATTTTAAATTGTACCAAATGGATGTCAAAAGTGCTTTCTTGAATGGATACATTCAAGAAGAAGTATATGTTGATCAACCTCCAGGTTTTGAAAACTACAAATTTTCAAATCATGTTTTCAAACTAAAGAAAGCTTTATATGGGTTAAAACAAGCTCCAAGAGCTTGGAATGAAAGATTAAGTAAATTTCTTTTAGAAAACAATTTTGAAAGAGGAAAGGTTGACACAACATTATTCATTAAGTACAAGAAGAATGACATACTATTGGTTCAAGTGTATGTTGATGATATAATCTTTGGTGCTACTAATGAATCGTTGTGCAAAGAGTTTGCTAAGCTAATGCAGGATGAATTTGAGATGTCCATGATGGGGGAACTTACTTTCTTCCTTGGACTGCAAATTAAGCAAACAAAGAAAGGCACTTTCATTAGTCAATCAAAGTATTGCAAGGAGTTGCTTAAGAAATTTAACATGGACAAGGCAAATGATATTGCCACACCTATGGGCACTTCATGCTATTTAGATAAGGATGAGAATGGTAAGGATGTTGAACTCACTAAATATAGAGGAATGATTGGATCCCTACTTTACTTAACCGCTAGTAGACCAGACATCATGTTTACTGTTTGTATGTGTACAAGATATCAAGCATGCCCAAAAGAATCACACCTAACTACAGTAAAAAGGATAATGAAATATCTTGTTGGAACTCAAAATGTTGGCTTATGGTATCCCAAAGGGGTTGAATGCACTTTAGTTGGATACTCTGACTCTGATTTTGCAGGATGTAAGCTTGATAGAAAAAGCACTACTAGAACATGTCACTTGCTTGGTAGTTCTCTTGTATCTTGGCATAGCAAGAAACAAGTAAGTGTTGCATTGTCAACAGCTGAGGCAGAATATGTTGCGGCTGGTAGTTATTGTGCTCAAATCCTTTGGATGAGACAACAACTCCTAGATGTTGGTGTTATACTAGACCATGTGCCTTTAAAATGTGATAACACAAGTGCCATAAACATTTCAAAGAATCCTGTAATGCATTCAAGGACCAAACATATTGAAATTCGACATCATTTCATTAGGGATCATGTATTAAAGGGTGATTGTGTGCTTGAACATGTTGAAACCTCTAAGAAACTAGCAGATATCTTCACAAAACCCTTGACAAAAGAACAATTCATTCATATAAAAAGAGAATTAGGAATCCTAGACATGTCCAATTGTGTTTGAATAATGAGCAATTTTGATAATTTCCTGTTTTAAATCATGTTTTAATGTGTTTATAATAAATTGTGGTATGATTCATTAACTCTCCAACATTCTTGCATAAAATCTACCAAATCTGTGCATTTTTGGACTATGTAATCGATTATAAAGTGACACATAATCGATTACTGAGCTTCTGTTTCGTGTATAATCGATTATCCCAAGTTACATAATCGATTACTCAGCCTCTGTTTCTTGCATAATCAATTACACATTGCTATATAATCGATTACTCAGATTCTGTTTCATGCCTAATCGATTAGATTCTATAGATAATCAATTACCAACATTTCAACTTCCTGCTAATCGATTACGACCTCTCCTAATCGATTGTAAAGATTCTGTTTTTTAACCTAACCGATTACCCACGTTCCCTAATCAATTACCCCATGTGTAAAACAGTTCAACTTCCTCAGAAACCGTGTGCTAATCGATTACCTATGCTGTCTAATCGATTAGCATCGGTACTGGAGCGGTCAAACTGTTGGTTTTCGAGGCACTCCATTTTCCCCACCTCATTAAACCTATTTCTCTCCATTCTAAACCTATTTTTCCCTATAAATTCACCTTTCCTTACTCTCTCATCTTACACTACCTCTTCCTCTTTCAAATCTCCTAAGCTTCAAGAGCTTTCCCCTCAAATCTCTCATTCTCTTCCCCTTCTCTCTGCATCTTACCTCTCAATAGCCATGTCTTCCTCAAGAACTATTAAGAGGGCAAGGTCTTCAATAGCCCAAACCAACAACCCTTTTGATTTCTCTAGATTTTTCACAACCCCTAGAGAACTTCAAAACTTTATCAACAACTTCTCTGAAAAAGATATCATCTCTCCCCACTACATTAATGTTGAGACATTTGACCACCATAGCCTCACCTTCACTCAAAGCTTGCACCATTATAACCTCTTCCCATTCCTCACCCTTAAGGAGGAACTCTATTATCTTGAACTTATAAGGGTGTTCTACTACAACCTTAAGCTTGCAAATGGGTTGCTTGAATCCAAGGTCAAAAATGTGACCCTTAGGCTCACAAATGCCCAATTGGCTAAAATCACTCTGCTGCCACTCAATGACGCTGAGTCTGACAGAGGAGATCCCGAGGATGAATGGGAGTTCAATGCTATCACTGCCCGACAATCGCTGTGGAAGGCTGCTCACCTACGGAGCAACCATAAACTGGTAGGCCACTTGACCATGATTAACCATCTCCTTCACTTCTTTTTGGTTAAGATATTGGTTCCGTGTGGTGGGAACTATGCTCTAGTTGAAGAGGATGATGTCCTCTTAATGTGGGCTATGCAGAACCAAAAGGAGATTAATTGGGTTCAAATGCTTAAGCTGCACATGCTCCATGCCAAAGACTAGCAAAAGCTTCACTACGTTATCCTACTCTCTAAAATCTTCAAAATGTTAGACCTGGCTGGAGAATTGTCGAAAAAAGTGCCTCCCAAGGCTTTCATTGGCACCCATCATCTCTCAAAGATGGGTATCATTTATGTAAATAGAGCTTGGGACTCAAAGATGGAAGGCATTAATGCTAATATTCCCTTTGAAGCTACTGATGAACCTGCCCCTCCTCCTCCAACCACTCAAGCTGAATCATCCGCCCCTGCTGACCCCTTCGCATCCCTCTATGCACACCTTGACCGTCGGTTCGATCGAATTGAGAACTCTCTCGAAGAGTTCCAAATGACGGAGCAACAACATTTTGAAATGATGCAACAATGTTACGATGAGCTGTCTCACCAGATTTTCGAATTTCACTTTTTCCATCCGGATAATTAGATCCGCTTTATTATGCTTTGTTTGAATTTTTCTATTTGTGTTAATTCTGCAATTTTAATTTCTGTAATTTCTCATTTCTGCAAATTAATAAAATTTTCATTCTGTTATATTTCTCCATTGCTTTACCATTTTTGATGATTCCAAAGGGGGAGACGTATTTGAGTTCATCTGATTGCAAATAATAACAAATGCTAAAAACTGGTTAATAATAACAAGTATTTAACAAATTGGATAATTTATCTCTAAGGCATAGATTCTTTTAGATAGGGGGAGATATTTTTGAATTAAGAGATAATGCAGAATGTTAAAGAGATAATGCAGAAACTGAAATAGATATGTTTTTGCAGATAATGCTCAAGAGATAAAATTAGAAATTAGTTTATTTTGAAACTAACAACCCTCAAGAGATGAACATTGTTTGTCATCATCAAAAAGGGGGAGAATGTGTTTGAATATGTTTACAGGTTCAAAGATTTTGATAATGATAAAGGACTCTTGAAGAAACTCTTGGAGAAACAAGAAATAGCATCAGACCTACAAAAACAACGTAGCTAATCGATTAGGAAGGCATAACTAATCGATTAGATAGCTTCTGTTTTGCCAGCTAATCGATTACATATACAAGGATAATCGATTACATAGCTTCTGTTTGTACACTAATCGATTACACAATAACCTTAATTGATTACAAAGATGAAAAATTGATTTAAATGTATCAGGTACTTATGCTAATCGATTGCAAGACATCAGATAATCGATTACAGAGAAGCTGGAATAACACTAATCGATTACAGTAAAGACATAATCGATTACTAAGCTGCGTAACCAAATTAAATGCATCAGGTGCCATCAATAATTGATTACAAGGCAAGACATAATCGATTACCAAGGTTCTGAGTTTAGCTAATCGATTACAGGGTACATGCTAATCGATTATAGTACGAAAAACACTGAAGATTTCAAATGTAATCGATTACAGCTCGAGGCGTAATCGATTACGACAGTGCCAGAAATTAGGGAAAGTGCTTTTAAGTGGAAACCAACTCATTTCTCCACATCTCTCAGGCACCGACGAGCTGCAATGGCTAGGAATTCCATTATGCTCATCTCCAAGGTCTATAAATACAAAACTCCTTCAAGCTGCTAGATACAATCAATTACATCCATCAAAGGGAGATTAATTTTTGAGTCTTGTGAGTTTCACTCTTGCATAGTTTCATTCTTTTTTGAAACTTAGAACTATAACTCGTATATTCTCTCTTGTTGAGAGTTTGAATTTGAGAGAGCATTCACTTGTATATCTACTCTATTTAGAGAGTCTATATCTTGTAAACACTACCAAACATAAAAGCTTTTCATTCTAGGTTGAGTGGTCACAAAGGTTGGGGTTCAACCTTTGGGTAGTGAGAGTTTGAGAGATTGGGTGGGTTGCCCTTATGCTAGTGAGGATTGAGTTCTTGAGTGTGGGACACTAGGAAGCTGCAATTGCTCATAGCTTGTAATCTCTAAACTTCAATAGTGGAAATCCTTCAAGTGGGTTACTTGAAGGCGAGACGTACACCGGGGTTGGTGGAACTCGTTAAATTGGTTTGCAAGCTCTTCTCCCTTACTCTTTTACATTCATATTCTACACTTAATTGATTTGTTTTGATTGATTGTGATTTGCTTACTTGAGCTTGCTTAAATTAGTTAACTTTAAACATTACACACCAAGTGTTTGACAAATTGCCTTAGCATATTTACTTCTTGTCTTGCATTGTCTCTTGCATTAAACTTGACTTCACTTGCATAATCTTTAAACTTGTGATAAAAGAATCAAGTTCAAAGGCACTCCAAGCAATGTTTTAAAAACTCAATTCACCCCCTCTCTTGAGTATTGAGGCCACTTGAATAACAATTGGGAAATGAAAGGTAAACTAAATCATAAAAAGGAGGGGAAAAGGTGAAAGAACTTAAGGAGGTGGAAGGATGGTAAGGTGGTTTATGAAGGAAGGAATGGTGGTTATGGGAAGTGCCATCCTAAGGAGGGATAAGCCAAAAAGCTTAACACCTAAGGGGAGGAAGCCCAAAGGATGAGATTGCTAAGAGGATTTAGCTAAAAGGAGGGGAGACAATCTTAACTTCTCACAAAAATCAATTCTCATTCAAAATTCAAGGTGTATTTTAGAAAGGAAGGATGGCCTTATATAGGCTATAGGTACATGGCCAAAAGATGGGCTTATCCTAATTCTTAGGCGCAAAATAACTAAACTACAAATAATGACCAATTACAAGGCCCAAAATAAGCTAACCTATGTACAAGGCCCTAAAGTGGACCAAAAGCAACATGGCCATGTAATGCCTAAACCTATGGCCCATTGGGCTTTTGTAAACCTAATAAAGTATCTAAAAATATGTATAAAATATGGTGTTGGCCCACACAAACCCACAAAACACCCAAAGACCTCTATCTTTCATTATGGTACAAGTAAAAAGGGTAAGGGTCTTCAAATGTGCATCTTTGGCCTTGGCCCATGCATGAGCTTAAGGAATGATGTCAAGGCTTTGTGGATGGTGTCCTGAGCCTTCTTGGACCTAGATCTTGTCAAGGGCCTACTGAAGCTCTCCAAGCCCTTTTCTAGGATCTTGTCAGGGTATTCTTAGATGATGTCCTCATTATAGAGAGACTAAATCATTATAATATCTGCCTCCACAAAATTAGTATCTATGTAAATGGTTAATTTAAAGAAAAGGTGAAATATGAGGACTAATTACAGATGTTCAGAATTTGACAACTTAATGACCAATAGGCATGATTAAAAGGACAACTAAAAAGACTTCAAGTACACCTTCTTTACTTTGCTTCTAAGCTTTTGAGACTTTTTCCACAATGTCAAATACACTATATATCTAGAACCAAGGAATTTACAAAATAAGTTTAGCGTTTTGAATTCCGGAACTATAATTCACTTTACCGAAACAATCCCAACTTCATTTGAAGGTTTCTAAAGCTTACCTCAACTAGTTTCTTTCCTTCTTTCAAGCTTACCTTAACCTGTTAATAAAATACCAACACCCATCATTCGATACTTCCATTTACAAAATTAAACACCAAATTACAACAAAAATGAAAACCTCTGTAGATTATGCCATTTTCTGTTTTTAGAGAAGATAGGTGAAACTAGATATTAAAGCTACCATTTTACTTACTTCGTTTCCACGATTCCAAAAATATGATCAATTTTGAGGTTCGGCGAGGAATTAAACCCTAATCACACCACCATGTGCACGAGCATGGAAAGGGACTTGAAGCTTCTCTTTTCTTTCTTCTTTCAGACGTGGAAAGAAGAACGAAAGTAAATTTTAGTTTTTGCCACAAGGGCATTTTCATCCTTTCATCTTTTCTTTTCTATTTTCTTTTATTTCCTTTAATAAAAACTTACCTTTACCATATGGTAACTCATATTTTACTATCACCATTTAATTAAATCTAATTCTAAAATTTTAATTCACCAAAAATTAATTATTCTAATTTTTATCGCCAATTAAAAATTCCCCAGTTAATTTGATTTTACGCTCAATAATACTCAATGAATTTTATACGATAAAGTAAATTTTTAATTTAACATCAGGGATGTTACACAAATTTGAGAGAAATTGGAGTACGTTTAGTTACAAACATACAAAATAAGAAATAGATTGAAGTATAAAAATTACAAAAACTTGTCTTTACATTTTACAACATGAAGTTGAAACCAGAAATGATAAAATAAGTCGGGAAGAGATAGAAAATATCTTTAATCTGATTAATTTGGATTACAAATTTCAAGAAGATGATCCATTGTCTCCATGGCTTGAAGAAAGAGAAGAACCATTATCGGCTGGGATCTGAAATGCTAAATGGCTAGCTCCCTATTGATTTTTATGATAAAAATGAAGGACCAATATATGAGAATAATTTTGATTCTAGTAATATACCTAGTCAAGATGGTAGTAGTGGTTTAACCCTACCAGGCAACAACAATGGTAGTGATCATAGTGGTGATGATATAGAACAAGATCAAGGAAGATGTGAAAGATCATTTAATTCAATTCAAGAAGAACTATATTCCATGTGTGATCAAAATCTCATGCTTGATTATGTTTCTGGTGGTAGTAGAAGAGTTTATTCCAGGCCTAAGAAAAATAAAAGAATAACAAATCTCATGACAAATGATTCTTCCTCATCTAGTGTTGCACTATCACTTGGTGATTTTGATTTTGGTGTATCATCTAAAGCAAGTTAATACAACTACTCGCCATACTACCAACAATCTCCTTTTTCAACTGCATCACCATTTTCAACTGAATAAACATCCTTCTACAGATTATCTAGAATTTAGTAATCTATCATTAAATTCTATGCATGAGCAACAACAAATGAAGCCACTGGTGTTTGGTATGAGGGATCTTTTTAAGTGAGATTCCCAGGAATGTGTTTCCTGGGTAACTTATTTCCCATGTTTGGTATTAAAAAAACTTACCCGGAAATCTTTTTGCTTTATGAGGATTTGGGAAGAAAATGGGGGCATTTTTGTCCTAAAATTTTTTATTCCCGGGAATGTATAGGATACCCACATGTTGAAATGAGAAAGTGATGTTTTTAATTCCTTCATAATTAAGTTTCTTGGAAATCTCACATTCCTTGTAATATTTTTTTTATCTCATACCAAACATGGGTAAGTAAATATTTTAAGTAGCATTTCCAGAAAAGTTTAAAGATCCCCCATACCAAACACCACCTGAAGCTCAGGATTTGTTGAATGTTTCTTTGATGAAAATGGATATAATTATGGTCAAAATGATGGTGGAGGTTATGATCTGATCATTCTTCAATATTTTGAACTTTGTGAGAGTTTGAAAGATTTTATTTAAAGTTATATACTTATTTATGTCAAACTTATCAATTACGCATGCATTAATGTAATATTTTATGTTTTGGTAATTTATGACATTATGAATATTTATTAGTAATGTTATATAATATAAATCATTATAAGTTATATAATGTTATAAATTGTTTTTTCTATAATTTGTGTCAAAATATAAAAAATTCATATCATAATGGTCATAATCTACGTCGCAGTATCAACATCACCTATAATCGTAAAATCCATAACGCAACCAAAATTGTAATTATAACCACAATTAACCTTGATCATCATACATTCTAATCAAACCATAATCAATAATATAAACAATCAGATAATATTTATCTAAAAGTTAATCCAAGTCAAACTACTCTAACCCTGTAAAACCAACCATCAAACAACCCTAATTTAAAACAAAAGCAAAAGGCTGTGGCGGCGAAAGTTGTAGCGGCGGTCTGTCCCCGCTAACTTGCACTGTTGATGGATACAAGTCTCCTCTGAATACAGCAGGACATCATGGGACACAGAGGCGGCTACTTTTTGGTTCCACCCTTGGCAATAATCTCTTTGGTCATTTGACTCAACTCATCTCGAATCTTCACACTCACCCAATAGAGTGGATCATGACTGAAGCACACAACACATAAATGCTGTGACCCTTCTGAGAACGACAAATTTTCCACCCCTTTTTTTAATATATCCAACCACATCGTACATTATTCCTTTTGACCACACTCCATTGGTCCGCTTATATCACATCCGCCGACGGTCAAGACAAAATCCACGTTTGAATTTCTTCCAATCAAATTCATTACCTAGCTGCCTTTTATTGAAAATCAACTCACTCTCACACCCCTCGCAATCTATAAATATAACACCCGGGTCACAAACCTATATCGGTCATATATCATCACAAGTCACAAATATATAAAATCAGAGAACCAAATTTAATTTGATTATTACTTGTGTTTCCAAATTTTCAGGATGGAAGCTTATTCCAGCTCTTATTCATCATCCAACTCTTCGTACTTAACCCAAAACACTGAAGAATCAAAGGGGTTAAAACACGTGTACCCTTTTCAATCTCACAATTCATTGCTCCATTCGGTGAGGAAGACACCGGCAAAACCGTGGAAGAAGGCACCGGTGGCACCAATGCCCCCAACACCGGTGAAAGTGTACAAAGTGGACCCTATGAACTTCCGAGACCTTGTTCAGCAGCTAACAGGTGGAGCAGTGCAAAACCAACAGCCACGTCAGCAAGTTCTCCAGAGCAATACTGCACGTGTTTCTTCTGCTACCTCTTCGTTCCCAAAGCAAAAAGAATCAAAATGGTACGGGGACATAAAATCTGAGGCTTTTGAATTTGGAAGGGAATTACGCGAGGGGAATAATGATGGGGCATTGATGACAGTGACACCGGATTTTCTAGATATGAATTTGTCGTCTCCATCTTCTTTTAGTAGCTGGTGTTCCTTTCCTCCTATCAGCCCAAGAACCGTTACTAGCTCCTAGGCCTCAACGTTGTGTCATTATGCTACGTTACGTTCGATTGATGATCTCCTGCGTGCACTAGATGTTACTGTTAGTAGTTCTATCACTTTCTCTGTTATTGTAATTGGTTAATTACTTCATCCATCTTCAACTTCAACTAAATTTATTTTGGCTATTCCTTTTCTTTCGGGTCGTGTTCGTTTCGTGGTAATCAAATGCCAACCAAACTGCAAATTAATGTTGCTGCAGATCAATGGTGGTATTATTTATTCCTTTAACACATATAAAAATGTCCAACCACTTTTATTTTTTATATTGGTTCTCTGTTTCTGCAACTAACGTTTTGTCTTTAATTTGCGATACAATAATGCATATTTCCCCTTTTTTTCCTGCTGGCTTTGACTATTGTGAATTTTTTTCCTGTGAACAACATTACTCGTTGGCCCTTGGTAAAAGGAGAGAATGCTTTTTTGTTTTTATTGTTCCAATAAATACTATAATTGTTTAGAGAGCATCTTTAGAAGGAATTACTTGTTATTAAATTAAAATAATGGTTATAGAAATATAGTTTTTGAAAGGGATTTAAAGGGTTATAAGAAAGCCATCCCACGTTGGAATATCCCACGGTGCTTAGATTTCATCTGGAGGGTCTGCAAAAACCATCTACCTATCATTAGAGCAAATTTTCTGAGAAGAGGAATGCAGGTGGATCCTGTTTGTGTATGCTATCATACTGAATTGTAGACTGTGGAACATGGCATGCTGCGAAACAGATCTGGTTTTGCCACAAGAATTGGGACTTAGAATAACTGAAATGAAAGTTCTGGGTCTCGCAGGCTGGTTTCAGTTTTTGTTCAAAACTCTAGACGGTGACTCACTAGCAGTTGCTTCTTCAACAAATACACCTATAATTGATTGATATTTTTTATATATAACATGTTATAGAGAGTTGAATTGTATAAAAAAATCTTTAATTATTATGTCATGGGGTTATGATATGAGTGGTGGTGCACAAGGACAATTAAATAGTTTTGGGTATCTAATTAAATTTAGATTATTATTCGTCGGATATATGATTAATATCATTGGTTCAATCGATAAAAGAATAACGTGCCAAATTATTTTAATAATTAATATAATGATTCATGTAATTTATGACGTGTCTCTTACTTTAATTAATGAATTTAATATGATGGATTGGAGATTTTAATTTAACTTTCAAAGGGAAATGAGTAACCAGAAAAGGATGCTCAATCTTATTTTCCCCTCATCACCAGAGAGAGCATTATTAAAAAAGAAGGAAGAATTATGGAAGAATTTAAGACACTAAAACTATCAAGAAGAGGAACATATCAAGGTCATAAATCTGTCAATTTGTAACAACCATAAAATTAGTGTTTTGGAAATAGAAAACCTTAAAAAAAAATTACATGTAACAGTTTGTATTAAAACAAGGTTGTGAATTTTATGATTAAATAAATGATCGTTTTCCCCCAATTTTATATAAAACCTAATAGTAAAATCATGAGAATAAAAGTTAATTTTCATCTCGGAAAGCCATAAAATGATGCGCATGTGTGTGTATATATATATATATATATATATATATATATGTATTGGTATAATTTCCTTTATATGTATAGGAAGGAATCGAAACACACGAACTCTTATCAGTAGTTACAATTCGTGGCATTTTACGGATTAATTTGGATTTACAGTATGAAGGATTTTCAATCACCAAAATGATTACATCTATAAATTTGTTAATTTCAAATTGTATAGTTAAATTTTATGGTTCATAATTTAATGTTAATTATATGGAAAATTTGTTAGTCACTAAAGTGACTTGACTTTAAGAGGTTATTTAAGCATCTACTTGTATATTTTAAATTGTTCAAATTTATACGATGTTATTAGATGATATAAAACTTAGGATGAACAATTAAGATCATTAGTTATAATACTAGGAGATTGCCTAAAGAAGAATAATTACTAATGGTTAATGACATTAAAGAGACATGTTGACATATTTGATAAATATGTTTGTATATCCAAAGATAAGATGCGTACTAACTTAAGTGTGACTAATTGTCTATTAATTTGTTTTAGCATCATTATAGATTAAATTTATGAATTTAAGTATTGCCCAAAGTATTATTATTGTTTGAATCCATTGAATTTATTCAAAACATTATTAATGTTTAGGCACGCAAAATATATGAACATGTTTTGTTTAAGTAATGACATAATAAAGTTTGATAGATTGAACTATGATGATTGGTCAGAGCAAATTCATTTCCAGTTAGGTGTAATGGATTTGGACCTAGCAATCATAATGGATGAAAGACCAACCGCCATTACTAAGACTAGTACAAAAGAAGAAAAGTCCTTTTATAAGGCTTGACAAAGGTTTAATAAGCTCAGCTTGAACTTGATGAAAATAACCATGGCTAAAAATGTGAAGCCATCAATGCCAAAGCTGATAATGGAAGAGAATTTATGACAAAGTTAAGGAAATTTCACAGTCGGACATTATTGTTAAGTCCATTTCAGGCACCATGTTGAGTGAGTTAACTACTAAGAAGTTTAATTGTTGATCATAGTTTATTAATGATCATGTGACTAGAATGACTAATCAATTAAGTAGCAAAGTTGAAGTCAATGGGTAAGGAAGTGAGTGGGTCCTTTTTGGTATAATTCATCATTATATCTTACATTGGTCTAGTAGGGTCCGATATTATATTTCTCTTAGTCCAGTGGGGATCTGAAAGCTTTGTAGTGATTTTGTCCAATCAACACACCGGTATCTCATGTTGAAGGGCAAAATATGGTGTCACCTGTAAAGACACTCTGACACTTAAGTGAGTACCAGATAAATTAATATTAGAAGTTAAAGGTGGTTTGTGGACGTACCTTAATGAGGAGTTAATCTGTGGTATTTATAGAATTATGTGGTGGGGACGTCCTACGTGGCATGTGTAAATACAGATTGTGTAAAAGACAGATAAAGCTAATACGATCGTAGACATTCTTGACACCATTTTGCAAATACAAGACTGGTATTGCCCATAGTGTGTTCCTTATCTTTCTCCTGACATTGGTCCTTAGGAACTCCTATAAGGAGTTCAATAGGAAACACATGTGTGGGGTTATCTGATATCTTAAGACACTCGCATGAGCTGTCCCCATACCGGAGAGCCCAATTTGGAGTCGATTCTATCTGGGCCGATATCAAGCCTAAATCATTTGCCCCTAGCCTTTTGGAGTGACTTAGGAGTTGCTTTAATGGGTTATGTGCCACTCTGGTGTGAGATAATACAATATCACTAAAGCTGATTGTTTGAGGCTGATATGATACGTCTTTTGGTAGGTAAAGGTTCTAATAAGACATATGGCACATAGGGAATTATCATAACGTTGTATTTCCTACACACCTATCAGACGATATGCAAAACATCGCACATGTAGGTGTCATTATTGTGTCATACCATTCTTGTAGCCCTTCCACTACTAGAAAACCCCCTGATAGCTACTCTAATTTAGCGACCGACGCATGCTGTTGCTATTTAACGACCATGTTAGTGACCACAACATGAAAAGGGACCTTGAAAAGAAAAATTAGTTACCACTTCAGTGACCAACAGAACCCCGTCACTAAAATTTACAAACCACCGTCACTAACTTCGTCGCTAAGGCATACCTGTCGTTGAACCAGTCGTTACATTTTACCTCCCTCCAATTTTTTGGTTTCCCTCCAAGGTTTTTTTGGTGTCCAATTTAGTGACGTGGTCATCTGTCTCTAGCTTTGGGCGCCAACAAAAACCTTAGAGTGAAACCAAAAAAATTGGAGGAAGGTACATATAACGATAAATGTGATCATCGCTAGATGTGTCAAGGTAGCGACGACATGAAGTCGTCACTAGAATTGTCAAGGTAGCGACGGTATTGATAGTCGTCGCTATGTTTGGCTACATCAGCGATGGCAGATTTCCGTCTCTAGATAGGCCAAGATAGCGACGGTAGTGGTAGTCGTCGCTAGTTCGTCCACGTGTCAACTTTTAAAAATAGCTATGGTATTAGCGACGTATTGATAGCCATCGCTAAATCTAATAACTTACTCGACCTCAACCTTTCCCCTCCACCAGTTTTTTGAGCTCTAACCCCCTCTTCTTCTCTGCCTCCTTTGATCTACCCTCAGTTTCCCTCTCTCGACCTTTTCCCTTTCGACGACGTCCCTTTCACCATTCTCCGTCATCTCCCTCATCTTCATTGAGGACCTCGTTTACTAGCCACGGTGTCTTGGTTCCCACTGTCCTCACCGTCGTCTCCCTCGTCTACCACTATAAGCCACTCCTATAGGTACTCTTTGTTTTCTATTTTCTGTTTTGGGCACTGATAGAGGTAGAGTATATAGTTTTCTTTGGTAATTGGCTTTTGGAACTTGATTCATGTTTGTTCTTCATGCAACATATTATAATAGCTTTGAGACAGCAATGTGAACTTCAGGTTTTATGCAGAATTGTGTATCTGGTTCTGGTATAGATTCTTGTATGTGTTATTCGGGTCTTTTATTTTTGTCTGATACTGAGATGTGTAGTAGGAGGGGTTTATATGTGCTTTTGTCTTCATTTAGTAATGTGTATGCAATTGTAATATAACTATAAGTTGCAACATTATGCAGAACTATACATTTATTATCAGGTCCTAATCTATTGATCTAAGGAAAAAAACATTAATTCCTACAACATTAGATCCAAGGACTAATTTATCCTCTTAAATAAATATCTTAAGAATTATTTATTAATTAGATTTTGTGATGTTGAGATGTATTTGTACTGTCATATAAGTATTGAGGATGTTGGATTCTCGTTGTTTTAAAAGAACAGTGCTATGTAATCTCGAGTAAAGTGATACCTTCATTAATTTTGCTTAGAGTTCAAGAATTGAATTAATTTTGAAAATATTGTAGTTATATTTCCTATAAATATGGAGCTGTACTGAATAACTGTGCTTTTTACCTTTCTGATATCATGTTAATTGTCTTTCAATATGTGTATTCTATGCTTTATCATCAAGTTGAAACAATTAAAGAACTATTTTCTGTTATTAGGCTATAGGTCGGTAGCTTTCTTATGTTATTAGGATGGATGTATAAATAGAAAAAAAGTGGTGTTAGCTCTCAACTTTTGGATGTTGTTAATTATTAGAACCCTAGGCAGATTTGGATGCTGCTCCTTATTTCCTATTGCAGATTTATACCTTCAGTTTTAGCACAAACTTGTTCTTATTTAACTTATCTAAAAATATGTACATTATAATCAGTTTTGTCAATTGTTGTTTGCAATTTCATGTTTGGTCCATTTTCATATTAAGGAGATAAGAAATTCCATCACTTCACTGAAATTTAGATATTAGATAGACATCACAGATGGCCAATTAGGGTATATTTTAGTTGTTATTCAAGTGGCCTCAATACTCAAGAGGGGGGGGGGGGGAAAGAATTGAGTTTTAAAACTTTTCTTGGAATGCTTTTGAAATTAGTTCCTTTTCATAAATTAAGTGTTTATGCAAGAGATAGTAAGTGTAGTTCAAGAAACAATGTAAGCACTAGTGGAAAAAATGGATATAATCACGGTTAAAAATGGCCTTTATTCACGGTTAAAGAACCGTGGTTGTTGCAGCCGTGGTAGTAGATGAAGGCCTTTAACCACGGTTAAGAACCGTGGTAATAAATCACATCTGACCACGGTTAAGAACAACCGTGAATATAACTTACTATTTATATTCACGGTTATCGAGCATAACCGTGAATATAAGAACTAAAAGGTTTCAGTTACAAACTACTTATATTCACAGTTATGCTAATAACCGTGGATAAAGTGTATCTATATTCACGGTTGTCTAGTATAACCGTGAATATAGATTCTATTTATCCACGGTTGTCCATCATAACTGTGAATATAAGTACTAAAAGGTTTTAGTTACAAACTACTTATTATATTCACGGTTATGCTACTAACCGTGGATAAAATGTATCTATATCCACGGTTGTCCATCATAACCGTGAATATAATAAGTAGTTTGTAACTGAAACCTTTTAGTACTTATATTCACAGTTATGATGGACAACCGTGGATAAATAGAATCTATATTCACGGTTATGGTTGTAACCGTGGATAAATATAGTCTATATTCACGGTTGTTACCATAACCGTGAATAAATACTGAGGTTTTTTTTTAATATGGTTTCTGTTTTATCGTTTCCCAAACCTGCATTCAGACAACCAGTACAGTATACAGCATGCCACAGCAACACTATATAAAAAGAATGGTATGTATATAACAATTTATTTTCTATAGCATTTCATAACAACCTAAAAAATGAAAGTATATACAATTAAGTTGAATGTAATCTAATAAAAGTAAACCCTAAATCCTACTAGATACATATATAAAAGAATAAAGATCCTATAACTAGCTTCGCCTAACTTCAATGAAGTGTGAGGCCCATTGCTTTCTAACATCATCTACAAGTGCCTTTGGGAAATATGACCGGTCCTTAAAGTACTGCAAACAATACACAAAATAATTAGAACAAAAGCTTTATTTATTACATGAAATTGATGAAATTGGTAGAAAAGTAGTCCAAATGATGAGACTTACATCTGTCCATCCATCTACTAAATATTGTTGGACAATGGTCAGCATAGTATGCATGACGAAATAGCCACACTCGAAGGTACCCTTCTGCCTGTAAGACTACAATGGACGTATAGTATAGAATAAGTGAATTCACAACTTAAAAAATATGTATTGAAGATTTGAATGAATACGATTGACTTACTTTTGGGTGCACCCATGCAACTTTTCTTCTGTTGGACTTGTTTCCAATCAGTAGATTGTATCCAACCACCGCCCTACGTCAAACAAAACACAAGATAAGTTAGAATCGTATAGTTCTAAAAATGATGTAATCGAATTTGTACTTAATTTTTAGGGATTAACTTACCGGTCTACTATATCTTTCAGGTCTTGTGGAACTGTCTGATGCAAACTATCAAAATACAGAGCAAGATAGTCCTTCAGACAGATCACCATAAGTGTCCAGTGAGCCCTGCAGTTACCAGTGATAAGTGAGACTTCAAAATGTAAAAATTCATGACAATAATTATGGAATAGAATATTACCTTTTATGATAGGGGCCCATGTATACAGGCTTCCCAGACTCAAACATCCAATTCTGGATGTATGCCTGGGTGTCCTGCGGGGTGTTTCCTTGCTTCTGTATGAGCGAGGGCTCTAAGAAACCATAAGTTCCTTGGAAACCCAAGTCCACACAGAGTTTTGCCAGAAACCTAAACAAGTTAAGACATGGTTAGCGACAAATAACTTGTATAATGAAAAAATTGGACAAAAAATGATATACTTACAGCTCACACAACTGAATGATGGAGGCGTTCAGCATCGATGTCCCCGAAATAATGTCACACATGTCAGAATGTGTGACGTAAAGTGGAAGATCACTTGGACGGCCGAACACTAGTGGCTGCCATGGGACCTGAACAGTGTCCTCTCCTTGCTCATACCTGATGCGCCATAGCATCCGGATGGGATCCTTGACCGGGTCTAGCTTCTTCAATGTCTGTTCCTGTTGAACAATTGACAACCATCATATTTTGTACCATAATTGACAATATAACAAAATTAGTTAGTGTTTAGGGTTTTTACCTGTCCAGGGGCTATCACCAGAAGTCTGTCGGGCCACATCAGAAAGTGGCCCACTGCCTGACCGACGGTCTTCACCTCCGGAGTTGCTACTGGCACAGCAGCATCCTCCTCGAGGACGAGCACAACAGAGACCCTGGACATACCATCAGGTAATGTCTGATGGTGAACCACAGGGCCTAAGTTGTACACCATACCAGTGGCAACTGGCTCCTCCGACCCGTCAACGAACAGGTCACATTGACGGGTGTCTGGCGGCTCGACCCCATCATCGTCAGGGTCAGCCGCAGCGCACGACCCCTTAGTGCTAACCTTCCGTATCTACATATTTACACATCAAGCAGAAGTTATTCAACAATGAAATAAAGTGATTACAAACAATAAAACCTAGGAAATTAAATAAAGAATCTAACCTGTGGGTCGCTAGCGGGTGCAGTAGTCTCCTGGTGGGGGCTGAGTAAGGCCTTCATCTCCTCCCTGAATCGGGCCATCTCCTGGTGGAGCCTAGATATCTCCTCCTGGTACTCAGCCTTCACAACAGCCACCTTCTGCTCCACCATTTTCTCAAGGGAGGGGGCAGGGTCGGGAGCACCGTAATAGGAGCGGAGGCCTGTGAAATGTGAATGATTAGCCCATAATTATTAACAAATAACAAAATGAAAGCATAGAGTTATTTACCACTTACCTATACCTCGACCAACAGCACGCACTCTTCCTGGGTGCTCTGGCCTGCCGATGGCGGTAGTCAAAATATCCTCCCGTCCATGGGCTACGAAAGACCCTTGGGTTGATTGATCAACCAAGGAATCCTGAAACCAAACAAGTTAGTATTCACTTCTTTCACGTAAACCAAAAAACAGACACTGATACAAAGGGGAATACTTACTATCCGTGAGGCAACCTCCTGAGCTTGTGAGGAAGTGTATTCCCCACTCTTCTTGATCCTAGCCCGCTTCCATTTGTCATGGCGTGTAGGTAGAGAAGGGGGATCCACAATACCAATGTCAGTCTGACACTGACTCAGTCTCTCCTGTGCCAGCCGCTCCTCCAACCTACGGTAACCCCCACGTGACAGTGTGTGTGGGCAGTCATTTAGCTTCCTAGTCTCCTGGGCTTTCTTTCTGGTCTCCTACAACAAGAAAAAGAAAATTCAGAGTTAGCCGTTTAAATTATACATAATTTAATCATCTAAAAACTAATGTACCTGAAACTCGGCAGAGTGTCTAGATGCAACAAAAGCATCCCAGGTCTCCTGATCGATGAATGGATATTTCTCTCCAGGGAAATTTCCTTGGTCGTCCCTGAATACATACCTACAATTCAGGTACATTTAAACTAAGGATTGGTACAATTTGGTGAAGCGTTGATTAAGAATTTAAAGTTCAATATACCTCGTGGTAAGTGTGGATTTGAACGACCTCCATCGCTCAGCCATAATACCGAGGACCTTCCTCCTCGCTATGTTAGAAGATGGTATGTCAAAAGAATCCTACATGAAAGGAGTTAGTCCATAAAGGAGTCCTTATTAAGAGTTACATGAAATAATACACTAAAATAAAACAAATAATATCTAAGTTACCAGAACATCACTCCATAGCTGGTTCTTCACCACCTCCTCGACATTATCCCAGTCGGGGATAATGATGGACACCTTCGACCGAGCCACAACCCCCAAATAACTGCTAAACTTCGTGGCATTCGGTCCACTAAATCTACCGGTGTTGACATCCATGTCAACAAGTAGCCTCTCTCCCCGGTGACGCCTAAATGCAACGTCTGGCATCCGGGTAACACCTCTGCTCTTCCGAGCAGAGGAACGACTGGCCTGTAAGTCAGACCTGGATCGTCCATCCTGGTCAGCCATGAGTATCTATCTAAACAAGGAAACAAAACTGTCAAATATTTAATATAACATTTAAAACAACGAATAACTAATATAACATGTAATTCAATGAATCACAAACAAGATTAATACCCTATTAAGATGAAATATTTTCCCACAAGCCTTCATGATGGTCATGACGACTGGCAACTACATCATCTATGTCATGTTCCATGATAGATGTTGGAATACGTGTTGTAGTTGATGGAATTTCCACAATATCAAGATTGGGGTCTCCAATGTGTCTACCTTGGATAACAATTGACCACCGTTTGTCAGCTGGGTCAGCAACATAAAAAACTTGCTTCACCTGCGTTACCATTATGAATGGTTTGTCGTTATGCCCTATCTTATTGAGGTCCACCAACGTAACTCCTAAATCATCAGTTTTGACACCGTTCTTATTTTCAACCCATTTGCATTTAAACACAGGAACGGTGAAGGGACCGTAATCAACTTCCCATATATCTTCAATCACACCAAAGTAGCATGACTCAGCCATCACAGGGTTGTTATCCTTTGAAGTTGAGAAATGTATTGACTGAGCCACAACCATCACTCCACTGTTTTGATTTGTACTCTTTTCATCCTGTGTCCTTGTATAAAATGAATAGTTGTTTATGTTATACCCACAAAAGGTTAGGACATCAAAGTTCGGGCCCTGTGCTAGTCGATGTAATGTCGAGGGAATAGATGTATCTTTCAGGATGGTCTTTTGGAACCACTGCATAAAACTCTTGTTGTGTTCATTCAACAACCACTTTTCAATCATTTTAGGGTTGGTTTTCTTGACTAGCTCCTTGTGTGTGGCTAGATATGGTTACACGTCATCCGTCTTGTTTAAAATATACAAGTGTGCCTGAAAGACATCAGCACGTGGCATGCTCTTCATTTTTTTTCCAATCGTTCCTTTCCCATCCAATCTCCCTTTATGACGAGTCATTGGAATACCAATGCTTACAGCATGTGACATGTATTCAGTGTAAAACTCAATTGCTTCCTCTACAATATATCTTTCCACAATTGAAGCTTCGGGACGACGTTGGTTCTTCATATACCCTTTTAATATCTTCATATATCGCTCAACAGGATATATCCACCGTAAGAACACTGGACCACACCAACGGACCTCTCTCACCAAATGGATGATTAAATGGACCATTATGTCAAAAAAAGAGGGCGGAAAATACATTTCAAGCTAACATAATATAAGTGATGCTTCCTGTTCCAACACATCCAATTCGCCAGGCACGATTACCTTGCAATATATGGCATTGAAAAACATACACAACCTTGTTATGACATTTCTCACATTTTTAGGAAGAGTGTCACGAATGGCGATAGGCAGAAACTGCTGCATCAACATGTGACAATCATGAGACTTCAACCCAACTAACTTCAAATCTTTCATGGAAACACAAGAGTTGTTGTTGGAGCCATAACCAGACGGAACTTTCACACTTCGTAACGATTCACACAGACTTTGCTTTTCTTTTCTGGATAACGTATGACATGCTGGAGGCAAATATGTTCTTCTGCCCTTTGATTATGGATGCAAATCCTGACGTATACCCATCAACTCTAAGTCCATATGCGAGTTTAGGCCATCCTTAGTCTTCCCGGGTATGTTTAAGAGTGTACCAACTAAACTGTTGCACACATTCTTCTCCACATGCATTACATCAATGTAGTGTCTTACATCAAGCTCCCTCCAATATGGCAGGTCAAAAAACACTGACCTTTTCTTCCAGTTGTTTTATGTCGGGTGCTGTTTTTCACACTTACCAAATTACACGTTGACGTCTTTCACCTTTTCATATGCCTGGCGACCAGATAGTGGTGAAGGAGCCATTTCAAAATCTTGGGCACCGTTAAATGACTTCTTCAACCTCCGAAACGGATGATTCGCTTTAAGAAACCGTCGATGTCGAAGATAAACATTTTTCCTACCATGATGTAACCGCACAGAACTAGTCCCCTCCTCACATACTGGACAAGCTTTATGACCCTTCACGTTGTACCCGGATAAGTTACCATACACTGGAAAGTCATTGATCGTGCAAAATAGCATGACACGCAATTTGAATGATTGCCCGGTAAACCCATCAAACACTTCAACCCCGTCTTCCCACAACCTTTTGAGGTCTTCAACCAATGGAGTTAAATATACATCAATGTCGTTCCCCGGTTGTCGTGGACCAGAAATCATCATTGATAACATCACATATTTTCGCTTCATGCACAACCATGGCGGCAAGTTGTAAACAAACAACAAAACAGGCCATGAACTATGGTTTGTGCTCAGGTTCCCAAACGGGTTCATGCCGTCTGTGGCTAGTGCAAACCTAACATTTCTTAGTTCATGGGCAAATTCCAGAAAAATCGTATCCATTTTTAACTCACCCCGGAATAATACACAATCATTTGGGCATGCATGTATTTTCTCATACTCCAAACCCATAGGACACAACACCTTTTTGGCCTCATAGTTACGATTCGGCAAGGTGTTTCCAGCTGGGAGCATTTCTTTCAACAACTTCAGTAAGTCAGTGAAACTTTTATTCGTCCACCCGTTTATGGCCTTCAAATTAAACAATCGTAAAACTGCTGATAACCTCGTGAAATTTACGCAGTTTGGATACAACGGCTGCTCAGAGTCCTCATGTAACACCCTCGGTTAGATAAGACGATTCCTTCTGTAGGTTCATCCTATTTAACTGAGAGTGTTAACAGTTTTTTTTTAGAAAAAGTGAATATATATTTATTTTTTAAAATAAAATAATGGCATATCAGTGGAAGCAATATTATATAGATCACATAGTCATTCACAAACTGCAAGTAATTGTACTCTTAACAGAATGGGGCACGCAGGCACCCTTAAATATTATACAGTCATCCGTCAATATTCAGCTACTTATATTCTATTTAAGGAGCGTTCTCATTTGGTTCAGCATATTGCTGTTCTTCATACTCAGGTTCTTGATTTCCTAATTCCTCTGAAAATTGTCAACAGTAAGGGTGAGTATAACCCAAGACCCTGATTGGTTAATCCGGTGCGGACATAATCCAGTTAACATACAATATCACAAACATCATACAATTAGCATATTCACAATTATAACAGTCAAGCATGTTGTCATGGAATGCATGAGTTGGATTTATTATGATTTATCTTTGGTTCTGTCTCATGATGCATGTGGGCCCAATAAATCGTTTCATCTTCTTCTCATTCTTTGGAATATCACCATTCCAATCATCTAGAGCGATCAGGGTCCGCCCAAGTTCCATATGGTACAAATGAACTCATTGGTTCTCATCATTGATTTAAATGTTATTTTTTGGAACTTGGATCCCTACGATCATAGTTACACTCCGTCATTTAGTCAAAGTACACTAGAATTGCATCGTCTCACCCGGCTATCAGGCGCGACTCTGATGCCATTGGGTTGCCGTTCCAGTTGTACTCCCAAGATTCTTCATGGAGATCGAACGTGAGTGTCCTCCACTGTACCAAGTGTATGCTCTAGAGGTTTTTCTTCTTCAAAAATATTTTCATGATGCGAAATGCATTTATTTTATCAATTGATTCCTTGGGTATCTTATGTGTTTCCAGTCTCATCATATCATTCCCAAGTTCTTTGAATTCCATCAATTATTTAAACATTGTAAGATATTCGTTTATTATTTTAGAAATATATCAATTATATCTTGGTTAAAATTATATTTTCCATAAAGAGTAAAATAATATATTCTTTATGTAAATACTCATAATTAAGACGTTAACAATGTTAATAACAATAAAATTAATAATAATAATAACAATATTAAGATTGATAATAGAATAATAATAATAATAGAATAAGAATGATAATAATAATTATAACTTCCCAATAATTTAAAAAGTATTAAAGAATAGTTTCTAAATGAAAATCCAAGCGAAAAACACTAAAAACAGAGTTTTCCAAGTGAAACAAGGGTAAATCCGAGTGAAATAAGTATGATTCCGAGTGGAATCATACTGAGAAGGGTTTTCCAAACGATCTGGCTAAAAATCCGAGTGAAATTACACTGGAAAACTGTTTTCCGACTAAAACAAGTTTGGGTCCGAGTGAAAATGAACTGGAAGGCTGTTTTCCGACTGAAACAGGTTTGATTCCGAGTGAAAATGAGTTTTCCGCATGAATTAACTATGAATCCGAGTGAAATAAAACTGAGCAGAGTTTACTAAATGAAATTAATATGTTTTCCGAGTGAAACAGAAACTGAGAAGTATTTTCTTAATGAAATAACTTAAATTCTGAGTGAAATAAATTTCTGAGTGAATTAAAATATAATTTCCGAGTGGAATCAGTAAGAAAGAGTTTCATGAGTGAAAATGTTGGTGAAACCGAGTAAAAATGAATTTCTGAGTGTAATAAAATACGATTCCGAGTGACATCAGTCTCAAAGGAGTTTTCTGAGTGAAATCAATATAAGTTCCGAGTGAAATATGTTTTCTGAGTGATATCAATTGGGAAGATGCTGTCCGAGTGGAAATAAACTAGAAAAAGTTCTCTGAGTGAAATTAGGTTGTTTACCGAGTGAAGAATTGTTCTATCAGAATGAAATACATTCAGTTAAGGTTGAATCCGATTGAAACTAAGCAAAATCGAGTTGTTATAGATGTAAAACCGGTCGGATTAACATAAAACAGAACCTGTTATCATTAAATCCATCTTCTATTCATAATTTTTCACTGGAAATCACACGGTACCCATGATGCTTAGTATTTTCAGTCCAATACAGTTCATATCATTTCACAATTCATCACTGATTATATGCATTTAATAACAAATATATATATAAATACAAATAATAACAATTAAGGCATTTAATTCACACAACACTGAATCTATCCTGGAAAGGTAAGGAACAAGTTCCTTAACCCTTTCCTTCACTCGGTTTTCCCACAGAGCACCCAAGAATATACCCCCTTACCTTTATGGAGCTCCTGGAGGAGAAGCAGAGGTTCCCTTTCACTGTCCCGCACGAATTCTGAGTGAAACAGAAGAGAAAAGAGAGAGAAAGTAACTTGTAGGAAGAAGAATGATGGAGGTGTGTTTCGTGTGTGTGTTCTCTAAGAGTCCTTGTGCTGGTTTAAATAAGGAGTGGGCTGCTAAGTGGAAAACTAAATGGGGAACAGCTTTTGTGAGTGGGCTGCTAGTGGAGTGTTAATGGAGTGGCAGTGGAGATTTAAATAAGGAGATATGCTGAGTTAGTGCCCATTTCTGGCCGCCCACTAGCTATAATGCGCATGATTGAATTAAAATAATCATTAAAAGACAAAATTGAAGTCAATACGCACAACTGACACTGAATACCGACTGGAATTTCTGATGCCGACTGGAATTCTTCTTCCGAGTCAACAAATACAAGGCTTGCTTGAGCGAGTCTTCAAGTCGTCGCTCGGAATTCCTTTGAAACCGACTCATTTTTCCCATCATTCACTTGGTAATTCACCCCCACACCGACTCCTAATTTGCTTGGCCTTTCACTCGGTATTATATCCCAAATCCGAGTCATTTCTGATGGTTCTTACTTGGTTAAATCATCCCAAGCCTAGTCCTTTCTCACTCGGTAATGTACTTCAAAAACCGACTCCCTTTCATTTCTTTCCTATCATTCTTCTACTCGAAATTTTCATTCCAAATCCGAATCTCTACATACACTATTCCACTCGGTAAAACTCATCCACTTACTCGGAATACTACTTCCCATACCACTCGGTGTATTTAACTTCAACACAATTGGGAATGTACTTCACATTCATCACTCGGCATAGACTTACATTTCTCACTCGGAGAATACACTTTCCTTCCCTTGGAAGTTTACTCAGTTCCATACTTCCACTCAGGAAAGTCACACATAAGATCCACTCAGAAATAAGGGTTTTCTCACTCGAAATTCATAAACCTTCTTCACTCGGGTTATCACTCAATCAAATACCACTCGATATGCATTTATTCACTCGGATTTTACCACTCAGAAGTATTTAAATTCTTCCCCACTCATTTTTCACTCGGATACTCATCTCTTAGGTACAAATACACTATCCTTCCTCAAAATGTGTTTCAATCGGAATCCTTTAAGGTCTTTATCACTCGGAAAAAGAGTCATAAACATAGCCTCACCCAATAATGGCTCTAAACCTTATATATTCTACTCGGATTGGGCTCCCATTCCTATATTCCACTCGGAATTCCATATTTCAGGGAGGTTTTGCTTGGAAATGGAAGTACTTGGCAAGGTTTGACTCGGAATTTTCACCTAGAAGTTTTCTTGTACACGCTTCACTCCAAATGTCTCCGAGGCCAAAATTACACTCGGTAGTATCCCTCTCAGTCATGTTTTACTCGGTCAACATAACTTTACACTCGGAATTTCATCCTTCACTCGGAATCTCTAATCCTTCACTCGGAATTTCATTCTTTCACTCAGAATTTCTCTTTGTCACTCGGAACAGAGCCCTTTTCACTCGGAATTTGATAAATTTCTTTAATGGTCTACATAAATTCCATAATTACACACAAAAATGAAATTCTTGTGATATTACAGACCATCTACAGGGCATTTATTCACTTATTACCACTTACAGACCTTCTAAATTTCAATTTTTACTAAATAAGACTGCTACTAAAAATAGGGATGTTACACCTCACACAGAGTCGTATATACATGAGCTTTCTTAAAACCTTCTACCCCCACATCACAGATCATATCCTCGAGTCGGTCATCCATGTTGACATCAGTGTCATGCATCGAGCTTCGATTTTCAGTTTGAGAGCTGTTACTTGGCACCACCACATCTTCACCATGCCATATCCAACGTGTATAACTACGTAGAAAACCGTCACATAGTAGATTGTCTCGCACCTCTTCCAAGTCTACCCGACGCAGGTTCAAGCATTTAACACAAGGGCAAAAATACTTTCCATTCACCTCCACTGCATTCCTCGCTACGAATTCTATAAATGATTCAACTCCCCCCTCGTACTATAGACTTAGGCGTGATGCAGTTATCCAACTCCGATCCATGCCAACTATTTACAAGGTGCTATGATCAACCTCACTTTTTCTTCAAAGGTGGTGGTCCTATACCCATTCAGGATGACAATTGTTTTTATACGTCATTCATATATACAGGTTAGGTTAGGAGTTATTTTAAAATTTGATGAAATTTCGGCAGCATTTCGCATTGGTCTCTAAGTACACAAAATGAGAGTGGTCAAATCAAATTCAACCACAACCAAATATGCACCCAGAGAACAACACAAAATGCAAGTTACCGAAAGTTTATCAAATTTTAAAATAACTCCTAACTTGTACATACTAACAATGACGTATAAAAAATAATTGTTCATCCCAAACTGTCCAAACGAACAATTCAAGATTCAACACAAACGATGACATTAATTAATTTAATGACCATTTGTATCAAATCTCAAACGGGGAACTACGGTTCACTCATATGCACAACAACTTCCATACTAGTTAACTAGTTAACTAGTATGAGCCTACGAGTTTGCAAGATTGCAAAACCACATATATACAGTAGACAAAAATAACATTATATACAAGCAACCAACAAGAACAGCAATAAAAGTAAATGAAGGTTGAGCTTGCACATAAGGTTGATACTTGATGTTGTTGCTAAACTCTAATAAAGAAATCGGGTCAAGTATGGTGCATGCATGACGTATTAGAATTCTGTATTCAATTGGTTGTTTCTGTGATTTTTCAGTCGGTTGTGTTCCTGGGCGAAACAAGCATTCTTTAGGAATTTGGTTTAATTATATATGTACGACTCAACCCCTAACTCATCCATAATCTATTAATAATTTAGCATTTATTCTCTATTAATATTATGATTCATCTCATGCTTCATAGTTCACCAAATTTCAGCAAGTATATCCATTAGTAATTTAGCATCCCATCTTTATTCGTATTTTAATTTATCTCATGCATCACAGCTCTTAGAATATCAGTAACCAACATAGAACCAGACCAATATAGTCCCTATAAATCTGCCTATGCAGCCAACATCCCATCAAAATATATCAAGTACATCTCTCTATTTTCACAACCATGTTTCCCCAACTGATTATGAAACTGACACAAAATCAACTTATACACCTCAACTTTTTCAACAAGTCCCTCATCCAACACCAATAAAAATTATTCGTCTAATAAAAATTGAATGTCTACCTCAGCAACCAACACCAATCTTTAATCCAACCTTCATTACACAAAAATAAAAGTGACCCAAAAATATTACCAGCAAGTGTAAAAGGAACAGAGACACAGATACAAGCTTTAACAGAGACAATGTCACAGGCATACAACATTGTTACACACACAGTGTCACAGGCAATGTCAAAATACCAGAAATAGAGTTCACGTCGAATATAAAAACATAAACTCTTAGACAACGAAGCTTTCTCTGTGAACGAAAGAAGAAGGGCAACGAAGCACTTACCTGAAAATGGTGAACGAAGAAGAAGAAGGGCACGCGAAAGAAGAAGGAAGGGAACCCAGAAGCCTTCGACCAGCAAAGAGGAGGAAGAGGAAGAAGACGATAACCAACGCGAAAGTAAGGAGAAAGTGAAAAAAGAGTGAAAGGTGCGACTTTTGAAGTTTCAGAAGGATGTATATTCACGGTTCCCCTTGAAACCGTGAATATATTACACATATATTCACGGTTGAACAAAGAACTGTGGATAAATGTTAACTATTTATCCACAGTTACGACCCCAACCGTGGATAAATATTAAATCTATATTCACAGTTATATATACAACCGTGGACATATAGTACCCAGTAATTAAACCCTAAAACCTGAAGTATATATCCACGGTTGAAAATACAACCGTCATTATAGACATCAATATATATCCACGGTTAACATCATAACCCTGATCATACCATGAATATATATCCACGGTTGTGCGCATAACCGTGGATATATATTTCAGGTACTGTATTTTCACGGTTGACTTCTGAACCGTGAATATATATTGACGTGTACGATGACGGTTATGATGTTAACCGTGGATATATAGTTTTCTCTGATTATAACGTTCACCTTATAATTTCAAAAATGCCACCGCGCATGTTTTTATCACTGATCCACTACAACCCGTGAATATATCCCGTTGTTATATCCAATTTTTGCACTAGTGAAGACAAGGGATAAATGTTACTAAAGCAATTTATCAAACACTTGGTGTGCAGCACTTTAATACTATTTGTTCAAACAAGTTTAAGAGAGGAAATCATAATCAATAATAATAATCAAGCCAGATGCAATATGTAAATGCAAGAGAGTAAGGGAGAAAAGCTTGCAAACCAATTTAACGAGTTCCACCAACTCGGTGTACGTCTCGCCTTCAAGCAACCCACTTGAAGGATTTCTACTATTGAAGTTTAGAGATACAAGCTATGAGCAATTGCAGCTTCCTAGTGTCCCATACTCAAGAACTCAATCCTCACAAGCACAAGGGCAACCCACCCAATCTCTCAAACTCTCAATACCCAAAGGTTGAACCCCAACCTTTGTGACCACTCAACCTAGAGTGAATAAACTTGGTGTTTGGTGTTTGTATTTACAATCAATAGACTCTCTCAATAGAGTAGATGAACAAATGAAAGCTCAGCCCATTTCTAACTCTCACAAGAGAGGATTTACAAATATAAGCTCTAAGTTTTAGAAAATGAAACTAGACAAAGAAATAGAACTCACAAGACTCAAGATTTGATTTTCCTTTGATGGATTGGATTGTTGCATTGAGTAGCTTGAAGGTGTCTTGCATTTATAGGCCTTGGAGATGTGCCCTAAGGTCTTTAGAGCCGTTGCACAACATGGGCATTTGAGTTGGAATGGAGAAATGAGCTGGTTTCCCACTTAAAAACGCTTTTCCCCAAATTCTAGCACTAGTGTAATCGATTAGGCCTCAAGCTGTAATCGTTTACACTTTGAATTCTTCAGTGTAATTTGACTGGTAATTAATTATCCTTTCCCATGTAATCGATTAGCTAAGAGACAGAACCTTGCTAATCGATTGTTCTTTACCTTGTAGTCAATTATGAGTGACACCTGATGCTCTTAATTTAGCTACGCAGCATGGTAATCAATTATAGCTTGTGTGTAATCGATTGGGTATCAAACAGAAACTCTGTAATCGATTATTTCTTAATATGTAATCGATTAGTGACATTACAGAACACTGGTAATCGATTGTGGCAACCTTGTAGTCGATTAGCAGATGTACCTGATGCTTTTAATTCATTTTCTCAGCTTGGTAATCGATTGGGTTCTTTGGTGCAATTGATTAGTTGACAAACAGAAGCTCTCTAATTGATTGGGAGAGACATTGTAATCGATTAGGTGACAAACAGAGGTTTCGTAGTCGATTAGATCTGGTCTTGTAATCGATTAGCTTGCGTGTTTTTGCAGGTCTGATGCTGTTTTCATTGTATTTTGAACTTTTTGCTTGGATTCTTTAGTATCCTTTGTCATTATCAAAATAATTCAACCTAAAATATATATTCAAACACATTCTCCCCCTTTTTGATGATGACAAACAATGTTCATCTCTTGAGGATGTTAGTTTAAATACAATTAGCACCAATGATTTATCTCTAAAATTATCTCTAAGGTTATCTCTTAATCTAGAATCATCCAAAAATTATCTTCCCTTATCTGAAGGAGTTTATACCATTTAAAAAGTAAAGATGACTATTTGTTGTTTTGTTGTTTTAATCACTTATTGTTTAGTAAATTCTGATTTTAACATATTTAGATTACTTTAAATTAGATGAACTTCAATTATTCTCCCCTTTGTAATCATCAAAAATAAATAAGGCAACAGAGACATAATTGAAAAGAAATTGCATTCATTTAGTGAAAAAGAAAGGAATGGTACATTAAGGAAATATGCAGAAATAAAAACATAATCAAATATAAAACATGATAAACTGGGATCTAATTATTCAGATTAAAAAAGTGAAATTCATAAAGTTGGTGAGATAGCTCTTCATAACGTTGTTGCATGAGTTCATAGTGTTGTTGCTTAGTCATTTGGAACTCTTGAAGAGTGTTCTCAAGCCTGTTAAAATGCTGATCAAGATATGCATAAAGAGAAGTGAAGGGATCAGAAGGAGCAGATGGTTCACCTTGTGGTTCTTGAGTTGTAGAAGGAGGAGGAACAGGATCATTTGTTGGAGCCTCAAAAGGAATGTTAGCATGAATACCTTCCATCTTAGACATCCAAGCCCCATTGACAAAAATTATACCCATCTTTGTGAGATGATGGGTGCCAATGCATGATTTTGGGGGTACCTTTTCAGCAAATTCCTTGGCAAGATCAGCACCAAATGCTTTGAAGATTTTGGTGAGGAGGATAGCATAGGGAGGTTTTTGTTGGTCCTTAGCTTTGAGCATGTGCAGTTTAAGGAGTTGAATCCAGTTGATCTCCTTCTCATTGTGCATAGCCCACATTAGAAGGACATCATCTTCCTCAACCAAGGCATAATTGCCACCACGAGGAACAATAAGCTTAACCAAAGAGAAGTGGAGAAGACGATTGTTAAGAGTGAGATGGCCTGCCAGTTTATGATTGCTTCGGGGGCGGTCAGCCTTCCAAAGAGATTGACGGGCAGTAATGGCATTGAATGCCCACTCATCTTCCGGATTGCCACCAACAAATTCAGCATCAGAGATTGGAAGTTGGGTTATCTCATCCAGTTGCTCATTTTTAATCCTAAGAGTCACATTTTTTACTCTTGCCTCAAATAATCCATCAACGAGTCTTAAATTACAGAAAAAGACTCGTATGAGTTCCGGGTAGTATACTTCCTCTTTGAGAGTGAGGAAGGGAAAAAGATTATAGTGATGGAGGCAGTGAGTGAAGGTGAAGCTGGGATGGTCGAAGATTTTAGCATTGATGTAGTGAGGGGAGATGATATCCTTTTCAGAAAACTTTTGGATGAAGTTTTGGAGGTCTCTAGGATTGGTGAAGAACCTTGAAAAATCAAGGGGGTTATTAGTTTGGGTAAGTGAGGACGTAGCTCTTTTCACATTCCTAAAGGAAGACATTGTGTGAATGGAGAAAAAAAGATGAAGAGAGTTAGGGGTTTTTGGAAAGTTTGAGAAATTAGAGGGAGGAGAGGTATTGGAGGTGTGAGGTAGAAGAGGTGAAGGATGGGTTATTTATAGGGTAAAAATAGGGTTTAGAGATGAGAGATAAGAGTTAAAGAGGTGAGTGTGGATTGGGCCAAAAACTTGCACTCGGATTCTGCATTTAAATCTGCACCTGATACGTAGGTAATCGATTACGAGGTTTCTCGTAATCGATTACACCTCTCAGAATTTGAATCATCAGGTGTTCTAATTGATTGGACCAGGTTAGTAATCGATTGCATTAAAAACAGAACCTTGGAAATCGATTAGGAGTATTGTGTAATTGATTATCAGGAAGATGAAACGTTAGTAATCAATAGAGGTTCTAATCGATTTGGCATGAAACAAAGAGATTGTAATCGATTAGCTATCAGAGTGTAATCGATTATATACGAAACAGAAGGTTACTAATCGATTAGGTAAGGCTGTGTAATCGATTAGGGAAGCCCAGAATTGCTCAAATCATGCAGATTTCAAACAAAAGCACTTGAGATTCAATATATTATACCTCAATCAATTACTTACTCATTAAACATACTATAAAGCAAGGAATTATCAAAATCACTCAATATTCAAACACAATTTAAAATATCTAGGATTCCTAATTCTCTTCTAATATATATAAATTGTTCCTTTGCAAGAGGTTTGGTGAAGATATCAACTAGTTGTTTAGAAGTTTTAACATGTTCAAGCATGCAATCACCCTTTAACGCATGATCTCTAATGAAATGATATCTTATTTCTATATGCTTGGTCCTTAAATGCATAACAGGATTTTTTGAAATGTTAATGGCGCTAGTATTGTCATATTTAAGAGGCACGTGGTCTAATATAACACCAAAGTCAAGAAGTTGTTCCCTCATCCAAAGGATTTGAGCACAATAACTTCCAGCTGCAACATATTCTACCTCAGCTGTTGATAAAGCAACACTTACTTGTTTCTTGCTATGCCAAGAAACAAGAGAGCTACCAAGAAATGACATGTTCCACTAGTGCTTTTTCTATCTAGTTTACATCCAGCAAAATCAGCATTAGAATATCCTATTATAGTACATTCAACACCTTTAGGATACCAAAGACCTACATTTAGAGTGCAAACAAGGTATTTCATTATTCGTTTTACAGAAGTGAGGTGTGATTCTTTTGGACATGCTTGATATCTAGCACACATGCAAATGACAAACATTATGTCCGGTCTACTTGCAGTAAGATATAGTAAAGATCCAATCATACCTCGATATTTGGTAATTTCCACATCTTTACCTTTCTCATCTTTGTCCAAGTACCAAGATGTGCTCATAGGAGTGGCAATTTCATTTGCCTTGTCCATGTTGTATTTTTCTAAGCAGCTCCTTGCAGTATTTGGATTGACTAATGAATGTACCTTCTTTGGTTTGCTTAATTTGTAGCCCAAGAAAGAATGTAAGTTCTCCCATCATGGACATCTCAAATTCATCCTGTATTAACTTAGCAAACTCCTTGCAAAGTGATTCATTAGTAGCACAAAAAATGATATCATCTGCATATACTTGCACCAATAGTATGTCATTTTTCTTATGCTTGACGAATAATGTTGTATCAACCTTTCCTCTTTCAAAATTGTTTTTCAAAAGGAATTTGCTTAATCTTTCATACCAAGCTCTTGGAGCTTATTTTAAACCATATAAAGCTTTTCTTTGTTTGAAAACATGATTTGGAAATTGATGATTTTCAAAACCAGGAGGTTGACCAATATATACTTCTTCTTGAATGTATCTGTAACATCCTAAAAATTTTATTCTCATGTATAATCATTTTGATTTAGACCATCAATGATATTATCCATTTTATCTCAACTTTCTACATAAATTTTTGGTTAGGACAACATCTTCAATTTAACCTTTTACCATGTTAAATAATTTTAACTTTATACCTTTGGTAAAAGTTAATCAAATAATTTACTACCTATTTCCTTAGTTATTAATTTCCTTGGCTTTTCCAATTACTCTCATCAAATTGCCACATACTCCACTCAAAATGCGTCATCTTGTACACATTTTAATTGTTAGTTAGAGTCCGAATTTGGAAATGTGTCCAACTACAAAATTGTTCCTCTTTTTCTTATCTTTCCAACAAGACCAAATTTGTTAAATTCCATTAAGATATGAGAGAGATATGTCCAAAATACCGAAACAGTGTCAGAATTGATATTTTATTTCAATCATATCATCTTGTACATATTTTAATACCTTGTTAGAGTCCAAATTTGAAAAAGTCGTAAACTACAAAGTTGTTCCTCGTTGTCTTAGCTTTCCAACAAGACCACATTTGTTAAAATCCATTAAGATATGAGAGAGATATGCCTAAAATACCAAAACAGTGTCAGAATTGATATTTACTTCAATCAAACAAACTACATTATGTAGGCTGCGGAAATGGTCAACAATCCAGCTCATTTTTCTCACCTAAAACCTCCATTATCACCATAATTCATGCACCTAACATCCCACTACAATCCCATTATGAAAAGCTTGTCCCCCACTTGTCATTTGCATGATTAAAGCAACACTACATCTTGTTCCCAAGTCTGAATTCTTAGAACAAGCTGAAGTTAGTGAAGTCTCTCTCTTATTTTCTTTCACTTTCTCCATCAATTTCACTCTTGATCTGAAGCTAGGACAATAATACAACACTTTCAACCACTTTAGGAACCTCCATTAAGGTAAGAGGGGACAGGGTTGTGAATATTTGTGAAATGGGTAGAATTGTATGCTGATTCTAGGATTCCAGAATTTATTCGTAACTTGTTGCTCATTTTTGATATTGAAAACGTGTGAATTTGACTCTAACTTCTTCATGAAAGTTGTAGATCTTTTTGATATCTGAATTTTGAGACCTGAATCAAGTAATTTGAATAAGTATATCAAAAGTTATACCCAAAATACTACAGCATGTTTGTGTGAAAGATTTATCCTTTGTTTTGTGTATATATTGATTTACTGGGAACTGTACGTGCATAATCAGCCTTGGATGTCTTCATAAAAGTTGTAGATAATTAAGTTGTGGATCGTTATAAAGTGGTTTCACATTAAAATAATTTTTGTAGCTCAAGTTATGCTCATAATACTGAAGTATGTACAAGCTGTAAATCTGTGAACTTGAAATCCGTATCTTATTGTTAAAATTGGGCATTTTGTAGTAAGAATTAGTGATCAGTGTCTTCATGAAAGTTGTAAATCTTTTTGTTATATGAATTTTGAGACCTTAACCGATTGATTTGAGTATGTGTAGCAAAGGTTATAGCCAAAATACTACTATATGTCCGAGTGAAAGATTTGCTTCATGTTTAGTGTATATTTTGATATGCTGGGAATTATACATGCATAATCAGCCTTAGATGTCTTCATGAAAGTTGTAGATAATTAAGTTGTGGATTTTTACAAAGTGGTTTCACATCAAAATAATTTTTGTAGTTCAAGTTATGCTCAAATTACTGAAGTATGTGCAAGCTGAAATTCTGAAATTCTGGAATTTTGGAAATCCGAATCTTGTTTTCAATACTGGGAATTTTGTGGTATGAATTAGTTGTTTGAGTCTTCATGAAAGTTGTAGATAATTATGTTAAGAGTATTTTAGAACTATTTTCATGCAAAAATCATTTTTGTAACTCCAGAAACACTGAAATTACTAATATATGTACGTTTTGAAAAACTCACCTTGAGGCAGTGTGGTATTTCGTGAATAAGAAATATTTCTGTTCGGAATTTGAAACTGTGTTCTTCATGAAAGTTGTAGATAATTGTATTATTGAGCTATAGAAAGTGGAATCACCTAAAAAGGAGTTGATTTTCCCATGTTATGACTATTTTGCTAATGTATGTTGCTGTTGGGGATGCTGAAAGTCACTTAGAATGGCTATTTTGAAAGAAAATGATATTTTCTCTATGTATAAAAATTATTTATTAAATTATTGAGTGATTATGAATTATTATAAATGTTGTTGAGTATCATACAGTTTGTATATTGTGATGGTGAATAATTATGAATGACATAATTAATATATATATACATGAATGCCTTGTGGTTATTGACATATGTGGTTGAAACAGTAAATCCATGATTTTGTGAATTATTATGTGTATTGTGTTCCTTGAGGACTTGTAGTATCCAAGAGGTTTTGGAAATGTGGATATCATGGTATGTTAAAAGAATTAAAGGCATTCATGCATCATAAGCATTCGGACGCACCATGGAATTTAGGGGTTCCATGATTGCCTACCCTGGTGGGGGGTTACTCTATGATGAGTTAAGCCCTATTATGTTGTGTGCCATGGAGTGTAGGGATTCATGGTTTATGCAGAAGTCCTACTTATGATATTGTGTACTTCGGTACTTAAGCGCCATGAAGTATAGGGATTCATGGTATATGCTAAAGCCCTATTTGTGTCTCTATGAGACTTTTACTGCAGTATTCCCACCAAGACCAAATGGATCCAGCATGACATCATTTGACTAATTAAAGATCTATTAATGGACTTGTTTGGCATATTCATCATATCATTATGAATTGTTGATTGTGTTTGTGCAATTTTATCTATTTTATATTTATTCTATATTCTGTCTCACTCTTACATTAATTTTTACAGTGAATGACACGCAGAATGCAGAGTGATGCCATGATGGATGTCTATTTGTTTTATTACCTGAACTTTGAATTCATGGGTTGTAATAAATATAATATGTCATGTACCATTATCTTCACAATCGTTTCCGCTACTTAAATATTTTCTTGAATTTAATTATTCACGACTAGTATGTATGATAATTTTTCCGCTGTTATTAATTGTTATATAAACTCTGAATTAAATTTATATTTTTTAAAATGATCTTTCGAAAAAGCGAAAAATTTACTCGAAAATTTTAATCCACGTTTCGGGGCGTTACATGTTGGTATCAGAGCGTTTTCAAAAATTCAGGACCAATTGCTATGACATATACTGTTTCTCGACATAATATGTAAAATGTTTGATTTATTGCTTGATAACATGCTAAATGTATACTATATGACTTATGCCTGACTGATTAATTGCAAAAAGATTTGTTTTGATTACCGCTTGATGATATGATAAATGTGTGATATGATTGATTGCTTAACTGATAAACTGTAGAATAATGATAGTTATATAGTATTTATATATGATATATTATCCCTTAGAATTGGTATAAACCAAACTACGAATATAGGATGGCAAGAAACAACAACAACAACAACCACGATATGGCAGCAGCTTTCAACCGTTTAGCTGAAGCCATAGAACGACAAAATCAACCAAGGAGCACTGGAGGACTCCATGGGTTAGACCACTTCCTGAAGAGAAAGCCTTCACAATTCAAAGGAGGTTATAATCCAGAAGGAGCATATCTTTGGGCCAAGGAAATGGAGCGCATCTTTCGAGCATTGCCCTGCACAGAATACGAAAAGGTGGAGTATACCACCTATATGTTGGTGGAAGAGGCAGAGAACTGGTGGATTCATGCTAGAATCCGTATGATCGAGACTGACAGACCCTTGATCTGGGCCAACTTCAAAGACTGTTTCCTGGAGAAATATTTTCCAGCAAGTGTGAAAAGTCGCAAGGAGCTGGAATTTATGGAGTTGAAACAAGGCTCGATGTCCGTTGGAGAATATGCTGCAAAGTTTGAAGAACTATCTCTCTTTTACCCTCCTTTTCAACAGGCTGGTGCCGAAGAATCGAAATGTGTTAAATTTGAGAACGGACTGAAACTGGAAATCAAAGAAGCGATAGGGTACCAAGAAATTCGGAGTTTTCCCATTTTGATCAACAAATGCAGAATTTTTGAAGAGAATCATCAAGCCAGACTGGCACATGAAAAGGCCAATAGACAACTGAAACCTCAGTCAGTTGATTTCAAAAGAAGAGGATCGTTCTATCCAAATCACTCCAGAGGCGGATCATCATCATCGTCATCTTTTGATAGACGTAATAACATGAGGTGTCTTAAGTGTGGAGGTAATCATCATGTACGTGATTGTAACAGACGTCTTGAAGAGGTCACTTGCTTCCGATGTAACCAAAAAGGACACATCAGTCCAAATTGTCCGCAGAGCAATCAAAACAACAACAGGAACACTATGAGTGAACCAAGAGGCTCTAATTATCAGAGAGGCCGAGGAGAAGACACACGTACTACCCAACCTCCAAGACAGAACAGGGAGTCCACAGATCAGAGGTTGCAACAAACAGCTGGGAGAGTCTATGCCATCAGCGGTTCAGAGGCAGACCAAGCTGATGACCTCGTACAAAGTAAGTGCGACATTAATGGTACAATCCTATCTGTGTTATTTGATTCTGGTGCTACGCATTCTTTCATTTCTGATGAGTGTGTTAGACGCCTTCAATTACCTGTGAAACCTATGACATATGATCTGATTGTTTCTACTCCCACCGGTACACAACTTAGAACTGCTAAGGTGTGTAACGAATGTTCTATACTCATAGAAGGTAGACGCTTTCTTGTCGATCTTGTTTGTTTACCTTTGAAGGATCTGGACGTGATTCTGGGGATGGACTGGTTATCGAAAAATCGAGTCTTGGTGGACTGTCACAACAAGACCGTGATATTTCCATCAGAAAATCTAAATTCTGACAACCTCAAGACCTATGTATTACAAGGTGAAAGTCAATTGTTTGCTTTATTCACTCTTTACAAAGAAGATGGTGAACCTAAAGCAATCGAGATGCCGGTTGTTTCTGAATTTCCTGAAGTATTTCCTGAAGATGTCTCAAGTTTACCTCCAGAACGTGAGGTAGAATTCTCCATTGATTTAATTCCAGGAGCAGAACCAGTGTCTAAAGCTCCATACCGTATGGCACCAATTGAACTGGCGGAACTGAAGAAACAAATTGAAGAGTTGCTGGAGAAGCATTTCATCAGACCGAGTGTGTCACCATGGGGAGCGCCAGTATTGCTCGTCAAGAAGAAAGATGGAAGCATGAGGTTATGCGTAGATTATCGTCAACTGAATAAATTGACAGTGAAGAATAGATATCCTTTGCCCAGAATTGATGATCTGATAGATCAATTGAGAGGTGCTGCAGTGTTTTCCAAGATTGATCTACGATCGGGGTATCATCAGATTCGTGTCAAGTCTGAGGATATTCCAAAGACAGCCTTTAGAACACGATATGGTCATTACGAGTACCTTGTGATGCCCTTCGGAGTGACCAATGCCCCAGCCGTATTCATGGATTACATGAATCGAGTATTTCATCCCTACTTGGATCAATTTGTCATCATTTTCATTGATGATATTCTGATCTATTCAAAAACTGCAGAGGAACATGAAAAGCATCTTCGAGTGGTATTGCAGATTTTGAAGGAGAAGCAGTTGTATGCAAAGTTATCAAAATGTGAATTCTGGTTGAAAGAGGTAAAATTCCTAGGCCATGTAATCTCAAACGAAGGAGTATCTGTGGATCCTTCTAAAATAGAAGCTGTGGTAAACTGGGAGAGACCTACTTCAGTCACTGAGATACGAAGTTTCCTGGGATTGGCTGGTTATTATCGGAGATTCATTGAAGGGTTTTCTCAAATTGCCCTACCAATGACTCAGCTAACCCGGAAGAATCAACCTTTTTCTTGGACGCCAGAATGTGAGAAAAGTTTCCAAGAACTGAAGTTGAAGCTTACATCTGCTCCAGTCTTAACCTTACCTAACCCACAAGAAGATTTCGTGGTTTATTGTGATGCTTCCAAAATGGGCTTAGGATGTGTTTTGATGCAGCAACGAAAGGTGGTTGCCTATGCTTCTAGACAGTTAAGACCACATGAGATAAACTATCCGACGCATGATCTAGAATTGGCAGCAGTGGTATTTGCTCTGAAAATCTGGAGACACCATTTGTATGGAGTCAGGTTTGAAGTGTTCAGTGACCACAAGAGCTTGAAGTATTTGTTCGATCAAAAAGAATTAAACATGAGGCAGCGAAGGTGGATGGAATTTCTTAAAGATTATGAATTTGATTTGAAATACCATCCAGGAAAAGCAAATGTGGTGGCAGATGCACTAAGCCGAAAGTCCATTCATATGGCATCTTTGATGATAAAAGAAATAGAGATGATAGAACAGTTCAGAGACATGAACTTGGGTATAGAGATAAAATCTTCAAGGAGTATGACTTTGGGGACTTTGAAAATAACCAATGATTTCCTGAAACTGTTAGGTGAAAGACAGAAAGAAGATTTGCCATTACAGGAGTTGAGAGAATTACAGGCGAATAGAAAAGATATGGGACTACAAGAAGGATCAGATGGAATTTGGAGGATCAGGAATAGAATTTGTGTACCAGATGATGTTGATCTGAGAAGGACGATTCTAGAAGAAGCGCATAAAAGTATGTTGAGCATTCATCCTGGATCAACTAAGATGTATCAAGATCTGAGGAAAAGCTTTTGGTGGCCAAGGATGAAGAAAGAGATAGTTGAATATGTGGCTTCATGTCTGGTGTGTCAAAAAGCCAAGGTAGAACACCAGAAGCCATCTGGTGAACTGCAACCATTAGAGATTCCTGTCTGGAAATGGGATGACATCTCAATGGACTTTGTGTCGGGGTTACCAAGAACACGTTCAGGGAATGATGCAATCTGGGTTATTGTAGACAGATTGACAAAGTCTGCTCACTTTCTCCCAATGAATATGAAGAACTCTTTACAAAAGTTGGCACAGTTATATGTGAAGGAGATCGTAAGACTACATGGTGTACCATCAAGTATTGTGTCAGATAGAGATCCAAGATTCACTTCCCGATTCTGGGGAAGCTTGCATCAGGAATTGGGTTCAAAGCTTCGATTGAGTTCAGCTTATCATCCCCAAACAGATGGACAGTCAGAACGTACCATACAAAGTTTGGAAGACTTACTGCGATCTTGTGTGATTGAACATGGTGGTAGTTGGGAGCAGTTTCTTCCATTGATTGAATTCACGTATAATAATAGCTACCACAGTAGTATTGGTATGGCTCTATTCGAAGCATTGTATGGTAGGAAGTGTCGAACGCCACTTTGTTGGTTAGAAACTGGTGAAAGTTTGGCGTTAGGACCTGAAATTGTGCAGCAGACTACTGAACAGATAGAAATGATCAGAGAAAAGATAAAGGCATCTCAGGACAGACAGAAGCAGTATTATGATAAGAGGAGGAAACCACTTGAATTCCAAGTTGGTGAGCATGTATTTTTGAAGGTTTCACCTCACAAGGGGATTGGTCGAGCATTGAAGAGTAAGAAATTGAGTCCGAGATTCATTGGACCATATGAGATCCTAAAGAGGGTTGGTACAGTGGCATATCAGATTGCACTTCCCCCTCACCTGGCAAATCTGCACAATGTATTTCATGTATCACAGCTAAGGAAGTACGTACAAGATCCTAACCATGTGATTGCTGCCGATGATATTGAAGTTAGAGAAAATTTGACCATCTCCACAGAACCTACACAGATTCTAGAAAGATCGAATAAACGCTTGAGGAACAAGAATGTACCACTGGTAAAAGTTGCATGGAAACAAGGAACTGATGTAACTCTGACTTGGGAGTGTGAAGATGCTATGAGGACACAGTATCCAGAATTGTTTCACTGAGGAGTGCGTAATGATTAAATTTCGAGGACAAAATTTTTATTAGGGTGGGAGAATTGTAACATCCTAAAAATTTTATTCTCATGTATAATCATTTTGATTTAGACCATCAATGATATTATCCATTTTATCTCAACTTTCTACATAAATTTTTGGTTAGGACAACATCTTCAATTTAACCTTTTACCATGGTAAATAATTTTAACTTTATACCTTTGGTAAAAGTTAATCAAATAATTTACTACCTATTTCCTTAGTTATTAATTTCCTTGGCTTTTCCAATTACTCTCATCAAATTGCCACATACTCCACTCAAAATGCGTCATCTTGTACACATTTTAATTGTTAGTTAGAGTCCGAATTTGGAAATGTGTCCAACTACAAAGTTGTTCCTCTTTTTCTTATCTTTCCAACAAGACCAAATTTATTAAATTCCATTAAGATATGAGAGAGATATGTCCAAAATACCGAAACAGTGTCAGAATTGATATTTTATTTCAATCATATCATCTTGTACATATTTTAATACCTTGTTAGAGTCCGAATTTGAAAAAGTCGTAAACTACAAAGTTGTTCCTCGTTGTCTTAGCTTTCCAACAAGACCACATTTGTTAAAATCCATTAAGATATGAGAGAGATATGCCTAAAATACCAAAACAGTGTCAGAATTGATATTTACTTCAATCAAACAAACTACATTATGTAGGCTGCGGAAATGGTCAACAATCCAGCTCATTTTTCTCACCTAAAACCTCCATTATCACCATAATTCATGCACCTAACATCCCACTACAATCCCATTATGAAAAGCTTGTCCCCCACTTGTCATTTGCATGATTAAAGCAACACTACATCTTGTTCCCAAGTCTGAATTCTTAGAACAAGCTGAAGTTAGTGAAGTCTCTCTCTTATTTTCTTTCACTTTCTCCATCAATTTCACTCTTGATCTGAAGCTAGGACAATAATACAACACTTTCAACCACTTTAGGAACCTCCATTAAGGTAAGAGGGGACAGGGTTGTGAATATTTGTGAAATGGGTAGAATTGTATGCTGATTCTAGGATTCCAGAATTTATTCGTAACTTGTTGCTCATTTTTGATATTGAAAACGTGTGAATTTGACTCTAACTTCTTCATGAAAGTTGTAGATCTTTTTGATATCTGAATTTTGAGACCTGAATCAAGTAATTTGAATAAGTATAGCAAAAGTTATAGCCAAAATACTACAGCATATTCGTGTGAAAGATTTATCCTTTGTTTTGTGTATATATTGATTTACTGGGAACTGTACGTGCATAATCAGCCTTGGATGTCTTCATAAAAGTTGTAGATAATTAAGTTGTGGATCTTTATAAAGTGGTTTCACATTAAAATAATTTTTGTAGCTCAAGTTATGCTCATAATACTGAAGTATGTACAAGCTGTAAATCTGTGAACTTGAAATCCGTATCTTATTGTTAAAATTGGGCATTTTGTAGTAAGAATTAGTGATCAGTGTCTTCATGAAAGTTGTAAATCTTTTTGTTATATGAATTTTGAGACCTGAACCGATTGATTTGAGTATGTGTAGCAAAAGTTATAGCCAAAATACTACTGTATGTCCGAGTGAAAGATTTGCTTCATGTTTAGTGTATATTTTGATATGCTGGGAATTATACATGCATAATCAGCCTTAGATGTCTTCATGAAAGTTGTATATAATTAAGTTGTGGACTTTTACAAAGTGGTTTCACATCAAAATAATTTTTGTAGTTCAAGTTATGCTCAAATTACTGAAGTATGTGCAAGCTGAAATTCTGAAATTCTGGAATTTTGGAAATCCGAATCTTGTTTTCAATACTGGGAATTTTGTGGTATGAATTAGTTGTTTGAGTCTTCATGAAAGTTGTAGATAATTATGTTAAGAGTATTTTAGAACTAGTTTCATGCAAAAATCATTTTTGTAACTCCAGAAACACTGAAATTACTAATATATGTACGTTTTGAAAAACTCACCTTGAGGCAGTGTGGTATTTCGTGAATAAGAAATATTTCTGTTCGGAATTTGAAACTGTGTTCTTCATGAAAGTTGTAGATAATTGTATTATTGAGCTATAGAAAGTGGAATCACCTAAAAAGGAGTTGATTTGCCCATGTTATGACTATTTTGCTAATGTATGTTGCTGTTGGGGATGCTGAAAGTCACTTAGAATGGCTATTTTGAAAGAAAATGATATTTTCTCTATGTATAAAAATTATTTATTAAATTATTGAGTGATTATGAATTATTATAAATGTTGTTGAGTATCATACAGTTTGTATATTGTGATGGTGAATAATTATGAATGACATAATTAATATATATATACATGAATGCCTTGTGGTTATTGACATATGTGGTTGAAACAGTAAATCCATGATTTTGTGAATTATTATGTGTATTGTGTTCCTTGAGGACTTGTAGTATCCAAGAGGTTTTGGAAATGTGGATATCATGGTATGTTAAAAGAATTAAAGGCATTCATGCATCATAAGCATTCGGACGCACCATGGAATTTAGGGGTTCCATGATTGTCTACCCTGGTGGGGGGTTACTCTATGATGAGTTAAGCCCTATTATGTTGTGTGCCATGGAGTGTAGGGATTCATGGTTTATGCAGAAGTCCTACTTATGATATTGTGTACTTCGGTACTTAAGCGCCATGAAGTATAGGGATTCATGGTATATGCTAAAGCCCTATTTGTGTCTCTATGAGACTTTTACTGCAGTATTCCCACCAAGACCAAATGGATCCAGCATGACATCATTTGACTAATTAAAGATCTATTAATGGACTTGTTTGGCATATTCATCATATCATTATGAATTGTTGATTGTGTTTGTGCAATTTTATCTATTTTATATTTATTCTATATTCTGTCTCACTCTTACATTAATTTTTACAGTGAATGACACGCAGAATGCAGAGTGATGCCATGATGGATGTCTATTTGTTTTATTACCTGAACTTTGAATTTATGGGTTGTAATAAATATAATATGTCATGTACCATTATCTTCACAATCGTTTCCGCTACTTAAATATTTTCTTGAATTTAATTATTCACGACTAGTATGTATGATAATTTTTCCGCTGTTATTAATTGTTATATAAACTCTGAATTAAATTTATATTTTTTAAAATGATCTTTCGAAAAAGCGAAAAATTTACTCGAAAATTTTAATCCACGTTTCGGGGCGTTACAGTATCCATTCAAGAAAGCACTCTTGACATCCATTTGGTACAATTTAAAGTCTTTACAACATGCAAAGGCTAACAATAGTCTAATAGCTTCTAACCTAGCTACAGGAGTATACGTTTCTTCATAATCTATGCCCTCTTCTTGATTATAACCCTTAGCTACTAACCTAACTTTGTTTCTAGTGATTATTCCATTTTCATCTAGCTTGTTCCTAAATACCCATTTAGTACCTATTATTTGGTGATCATTGGGTCTTGGCACTAATTCCCAAACTTTATTTCTTTCAAATTGATTTAGTTCTTCTTGCATGGCCAACATCCAATGTTCATCAATAATGGCTTCATCAATGGTTTTAGGTTCAATTTGAGAAACTAAAGCTAAATGATTGCAAGTGTTAAAAGAACGTCGGGTACTTACACCTTTTGTGATATCACCTATAATGTTGTCCAATGGATGGTCTTTCGAGGTGATCCATTCCTTTTGTTAAGTTTCTACTCTTTGTGTTGTGTCTTTTTCTTTGTTGTCTTCTTCTTTGTCATCCAAGTTCAATTCTTGGAAAGTACCTACAAGATCATCAAAATCTTCCTTTCTCGGAGGGTTATGACTATTTTCATCAAATTTTACATGAACTGATTCCTCAATAGTATTTGTTTATTTGTTAAATACTCGATAGGATTTACTTGATGATGAATATCCAAGAAAGATTGCCTCATTAGCTTTTGCATCAAACTTTCCTAAATTATCCTTTCCATTGTTAAGCACAAAACATTTACATCCAAATATATGAAAATAAGAAATATTGGGTTTTCTTCCTTTGTAAAGTTCATAGGGGGTTTTCTTTAGAATAGGCTTTATAAAACATCTATTCATAACATGACAAGCGGTATTTACCGCATCGGCCCAAAAATGTTTCACAATGTTATTTTTGTTTAACATGGTTCTTACAAGCTCCACCAATGATCTATTTTTCCTTTCAACTACTCCATTCTGTTGTGGAGTTCTACAAGCTGAAAAATTGTGACCAATAACATGTTTTTCGCAAAATTTCTCAAATAGTTGATTTTCATCTACAATTACTAAACCATAGTAATTACCACCAAAGCTTTTGATTTTGGAAGGTCCAAATAGATCCATGTGCAAAAGTTGTAAAGGTCTTTGAGTAGAAATAATGTTTTTAGCCTGGAAAGATGCCTTTACTTATTTTCCCTTTTGACATGCATCACAAAATTTATTTTCAAATTTGAGCTTTGGCAAACCAACTACCAATTCTTTAGAAACAAGTTTGTTTAGATGATCTACATGTATATGTGTTATTCTTCTATGCCATAACCATGATTCATCCTCTCTAGTCATGAAGCATTGCACATCATTTGAAGTCAAACTATTAACATCAATTGTGTAAATATTATCAATTCTTTTACCAACAAACTTAACTTCCTTGTTTAGCTTATTTTCAATTATGCAACAATTAGATTCAAACAATACTCTATATCCTTTATCATATAATTGACTTATGCTTAGCAAGTTATGTTTGAGTGCTTCAATATATAGTACATCACTAATTGAGGTAGAAGAATTTTTACCAATGTTTCTAATGCCAAGTATTCTTCCTTTGGTATTATCCCCATAAGTGACTTCCTTTTCTTTTAGGAGTGAAGGTTGTGAATTTGCTCATATCTCCCGTCATGTGCTTTGAGCACCCACTATCCAAGTACCAATGGGTGTTGCTTGCCTTGAAGCACACCTACAAAACAAAATTAGTTTAGAGACCTTGGTACCCATTTTATGTTGGGTCCTTTTTGGTTAGCTTGTGGTAATGTCCCTTTGGGAACCCACACCTTTCTTACCACTTTTGGTCCAAGCTTTCTAATATGGCAATTTAAAGCATTATGTCCTTTAGCACTATAATGATTGCATTTAGTGAATGGTGATGAAGATTTTCTAGGTGGTACAAAGATGTTTTTGTAATGCTTTTCCTTTTAAGTGGAGTTATATCCTAAACCAGTTTTATCAAACATGCATCTTTGATTTCCAAGTAATATATTCAAATTATCTCTACCATTTATAAACTTTTCTAAGGTTTTATTTAAGTCTAAAACCTTAGTTTCTAGGATGTCACATTTCTTTACAAAATCACAAGGTTTATTCTTGGAGCATGCTTGAACATTTGCTAATTCTTCTTTCAAACATTCATTTTCTTTGCCAAGTTCTACAAGATGCATTTTAAGAGTATCAGTAGTTTTTCTAGATAACTTGTATTTGTTTGAGATTTTAACAAACTTGTCATACAATTCCTCAAATGCATCAGGCAATTCATTTCTATCTAAGTCTAGAAGACTTACCTCATGATCTTCCTCTTGATGATTTGCCATGAGGCATAGATTGGCTTCCTCATTTTTAGATTTGTCCAAGCTACTTATATCATTTTCATCCCAAGCAATGTAAGCTCTTCTTCTTCTTCCTCTTTTCTCTTTGTTCTTCTTCTTGAGATTTGGGCAGTCTACCTTGAAGTGCCCTTCCTTGCCACATTCAAAATAGTTTGGTGAAGAAGAGTTTTCATTAGAGGTAGGTTTCTTACCTTGAGATTTGAAGCCCTTTTAGAATCGTTTGTTCTTCATAAATTTCCCGAAACGCTTCACAAACATTCCAAATTCTTCTTCTTCATCAAGCTCACTACCGGATTCTTCTTCATTGATAGAAGTGACCTTGAGAGCTAGACCTTTCTTCTTGGAAGATTTTTCTTCCTCTTCCGCCATCCTTAATTCTTTCAACTCTTGTTCCTGTTCTTGTAACTTACCGAATAGTGTAGCAAGAGACATTTCATTGATGCTAGGAGATTGTTTGATGGCGGTGACTAGAGGTTGCCATTCCCTGGTGAGACTTTTTAACACTTTATGAATAAGTTCTTTGTTAGTGTAAGTCTTCCCAAGAGTAATGAGATGATTTATAATAAGGGTGAACCATTTTTGCATATCAATAATTATTTCTCCAGAATTTAATCTAAAGCTTTCATATTGACTAGTTAAGGTACTAATCTTAGAGTCTTTGACATCACTTGTACCTTCATGGGTTATTTGTAAGGTATCCCACATATCCTTGGCAGATTTACATGTAACTACTCTAAAGAATTCATCAGAGCCTAAAGCTAAAGTGATTAGATTTTTGGCTTTATAGTTATATTGGACTTTCTTTTCTTCTTCGCTAGTCCAATCATCCATCAATTTTTCTACTTGCTTACCATCAGTATGCCTAGGTATGAAAGGACCATTTTCAATTGCATTCAAAACTTTAAGATCAATAGGTTGTACAAAAATTTTCATCCTTTCTTTCCAAAAAGCATAACCTTCCTCATTGAAAGCAGGAGGTCTATTTATGGCATCACCATCAGGAAAAGGATTTTGAGAATTTAAGGCCATTGTTCTCTTGAAGTTGTTAAGCTTGATCTACCAAGAGTCAAGCTCTGATACCACTTGTTATTCAAGTGACCTCAATACTCAAGAGAGGGGGTGAATTGAGTTTTAAAACTTTTCTTGGAATGCTTTTGAAATTAGTTCCTTTTTCACAAATTAAGTGTTTATGCAAGAGATAGTAAGTGTAGTTCAAGAAATAATGCAAGACAAGGGATAAATGTTACTAAAGCAATTTATCAAACACTTGGTGTACAGCGCTTTAATACTATTTGTTCAAACAAGTTTAAGAGAGGAAATCATAATCAATAATAACAATCAAGCCAGATGTAATATGTAAATGCAAGAGAGTAAGGGAGAAAAGCTTGCAAACCAATTTAACGAGTCCCACCAACCCGGTGTACGTCTTGCCTTCAAGCAACCCACTTGAAGGATTTCCACTATTGAAGTTTAGAGATACAAGCTATGAGCAATTGCAGCTTCCTAGTGTCCTACACTCAAGAACTCAATCCTCACAAGCACAAGGGCAACCCACCCAATCTCTTAAACTCTCAATACCCAAAGGTTGAACCCCAACCTTTGTGACCACTCAACCTAGAGTGAATAAACTTAGTGTTTGGTGTTTATGTTTACAATCAATAGACTCTCTCAATAGAGTAGATGAAAAAATGAAAGCTTAGCCTATTTCTAACTCTCACAAGAGAGGATTTACAAATATAAGCTCTAAGTTTTAGAAAATGAAACTAGACAAAGAAATAAAACTCACAAGACTCAAGATTTGATTTCCCTTTTATGGATTGGATTGTTGCATTGAGTAGCTTGAAGGTGTCTTGCATTATAGGCCTTGGAGAGGTGCCCTAAGGTCTTCAGGGCCGTTGCACAACATGGGCATTTGAGTTGGAATGGAGAAATGAGCTGGTTTCCCACTTAAAAATGCTTTTCCCCAAATTCTGGCACTAGTGTAATCGATTAGGCCTCAAGCTGTAATCGTTTACACTTTGAATTCTTCAGTGTAATTTGACTGGTAATCGATTATCCTTTCCCATGTAATCGATTAGCTATGAGATAGAACCTTGCTAATCGATTATTCTTTACCTTGTAGTCGATTATGAGTGACACCTGATGCTTTTAATTTGGTTACGCAGCATGGTAATCGATTATAGCTTGTGTGTAATCGATTGTGTATCAAACAGAAACTCTGTAATCGATTAGTTCTTAACGTGTAATCGATTAGTGATATTACAGAACACTGGTAATCGATTGTGGCAACCTTGTAGTCGATTAGCAGATGTACCTGATGCTTTTAATTCATTTTCTCAGCTTGGTAATCGATTGGGTTCCTTGGTGCAATTGGTTAGTTGACAAACAGAAGCTCTCTAATCGATTGGGAGAGACATTGTAATCGATTAGATGACAAACAGAAGCTTCGTAGTCGATTAGATGTGGTCTTTTAATCGATTAGCTTGCGTGTTTTTACAGGTCTAATGCTGTTTTCATTGTATTTTGAACTTTTTGTTTTGATTCTTCAGTATCCTTTGTCATTATCAAAATAATTCAACCTGAAATATATATTCAAACACATTAGTTACAAAGGAAAGTATACTGAGGCGTGAGGGTTATGTGTCTGCTTCTAAGGGCTGCAATGATCCAATTCGGTGCTATGGTTAAATTCTTAAATTTGAACTGCCATCAAGGATCAATATTAACGGTTCTTATAAAGGCAAGTATACTGGATAGTTTTGTAATATGTATTTGGAAGTTTAACATGGATTTAAATTTACTTGCAGGGTTGTATATTGTCTTGTATAATTTATTTTGAGGTTTTGGTAAATTAATTTCCTTTTTGGGTTAGACAAACATAAGGAATATTGTTGAGAAGAAATATGTAATTTTTCTTACATGTATGGAGATGTTTTTTCATACCAAGGTCTTGAATGTCTCCAGATTCAAAGAATACATGTCTTGAATGTAAGACTCCATCTTATTCTATTCATCCATGGAGATAATATTTAAACCTTTTAATCAATATCATTTATCAAAAAATCAGTGTTAAATATAACAAGCATTTGTTGATCATCGATTAAAATAATTATAATCAATTATGTCATTATATTATTAGTACTATTGCTTGTTAAAATAATAACTTCTAAACAAGTAAATATAGGACTTGTAAATATGTTATGATGTAGAATAAGGTAATTGATGAGAGTTAATTGAATAAATGTTTTTATTGTACTTAATACTTACTAAAATGGGGTTTCTAGTTGATAGGACTTGGGTAGTTTTGCTTATGTTTTTTGTTGTTTGTTGGGTATTTTAATCCCATGCATCAGTTTTATAACTTATTGGAAGAATGAATTTTATTTAATTTGGTTAAAACTATAGTTTGATGTATTCCTCTGCTTTCACTTATTTCAGATTTTAGAGTCGTGCCTCCCTCTTTCGTGGCTTCCTATTCCGGTGGTCTCTCATTTCAAAATTCCTTCTCCCTCTCTTGTTTATCTCATCTTTGGTTAGGTTAGTTCTCTCATTTGGTTCTGCTTCCCTGTTGCATTCACAATTTCACATGGTAGAAGCCTGAGAGTTTTTCTGTTTGTTCACTAGGATAGCCACAATGCACGAAAGAAAGCACTTATTAATCAATGCTTGTCCTGTTTAAGAGTGTTCTTTTCCTATATAGATCATTGGTACTCAACTAAAAGTTTTAAAAAACTTGCAATTTACACATTCAATTCTTACATCTAACTTAGAATTATGATTTGATTTAGGATTTTACTTGGGTACCCTCTTTAAATTGAGGGTTTCAGTACCCTTAGCCGCATGTCATGCCATGTGGAAATTTAAGTAACTAGAATTCATGCCCTTAGCCACGTGTCAAAATAAATAGTACGCATTAAAACATTTTAAATGTCAAAATTTGAATATAATAAGACTTGATTCTACAACACATGGGAAAGAAACAAAGAATCTTACCACTAAACTACTTAACAAATTTAAAAATTATGATGCAACTATATATAATTATATTATATCTGTAGAATGTATATATGTTAATAAAATTTATTAACAAAATAAATATTTTTTTCATTTTTCATTTAGTATAAAAATTAAAACTAAAATTAATGAATGAAAAATGTGGGAATATTTATTTTGCAAATGAATTTTATTAACGGATATACATTTTACGAATATAATATAACAATATATGGTTATATTACATCTCTTAAATGTAACCTAGTGGTGAGGCTCCTCTTCCATCTCCTGCTCAAATCGAACGCTTCACATGCTATCTTAGAATCTAAACAAAAATGATGACATAGAAAAATATGTGGCATAGATTGAGTTGACATGTGGCTAGAAACTAATACATGTGACGTAAATTCAATTGACATATGACTAGGGGGCTAGGAGCATTAGAGTTCTCAATTAGCGCGCTTAGCAACTGGTCAAACTAGTCACTCATAAATAGTAAACATGTTAAAATATTCATATTTTAAAATTTAAATATAACAAGGTTTGATCCCTTAACGTATATATAAGAGATGAAAAATAAGCCTGAGCAAATTAAAGGCATATATCATGTGTTTTTTAGGAATGGATGCCCATAGTCACGTGTATGATTTAAGCAACTGGAATGGATGCCCTTAACCACGTATCAACTAAATTTATACCACGTGTATTAGTCTCTAGCCATATTTTAACTCTGTCTATGCCACATATTTTTCCATATCATCATTTTTGTTTAGATTATAAGATAACATTTGAAGCGTTCGATTTGAGTAGGAGATGGAAGAAAAGCCTCACCACTAGGTTACATTTAAGAGATGTAATATAACCATATATTGTTACATTATATTCCTAGAATGTATATCCATTAATAAAATTTATTTGCAACATAAATATTCCCGCCATTTTTCGTTCATTAATTTTAATTTTTATACAAAATGAAAAAAGACAAAAATGTTTATTTCATAGATAGATTTTATTAACAGATATACATTCTACAAATATAATATAACTATATTTAGTTGCGTCATATTTTTTTAAATGTGTTAGATAGTTTCGTGGTAAGGCTATTCTTTTCTCTCCAGTGTGTTTTGGGATCAAGTCTTGTTACATTAAAATTTTAGCATATAAAATGTTTTAATGTGTTGACTATTTACGAGTGATCGATTACTAGACACAATCATGTCCATCAATTGTAGTTGCTTAAATCACACATGATTTCGACACGTGGCTAAGTGATGAGGACACCCCTTACCAATCAGGGGCACTTCAAGGAATAGGAGGGCCAATGACAAGATCCAAGGCCAAGAAGACCAAAGCCACCTTACAAAGGCTAATTCTCACCCTCCTAGAAGACATAACCAAAGAGCCACAAAGGACATCCAAGCTTACTCATTTGATCATGTGGAAGGATGAACAACAGAGGGCCTAGCACAAATGGCCTAGCCTCAAGAATAGGGTAGTGTAGGACTTGAATGACCTGTGTTCAAATCCTACTTAGACCCATTTTTCTTTATTTCTTTTTCCTTTGTAAGTTTCGGTTTTTGCAACTATATTTCAGCATTGTCCCACTAAGACTTAGTGGTGGGCGGCTACCCTTGTTTTTAGGTAGTGGAGTAGTGTGTCTTTTGTCTTGTTTAGCCAAGTTATACAAAACTGAATGGAGGTGAGAAAAAAGGACAGAAGTTGAATTAATGAATTTTTCTAAGTTTTGTAAACTTAGTGGTGAGTGTGATGCTTTCATGGCCTAGCTAGTTTTTATAGGCGTTTTGTAAGGGATTTTAGCACCTTGGCAGCCCCACTAAATGAGTTAGTGAAGAAGAATGTGAGCTTTAAGTGGGGGGAAAAACAAGAGAAAGCTTTCCAAACCCTTAAGCAAAGACTAGTTAGTGCACCCATTCTAGCATTGCCCAATTTTTCCAAGTCTTTTGAGATAGAGTGTGATGCTTCTGGCATAGGTATAGGGGCTGTTTTGCTCCAAGAAGGCCATCCCATAGCTTACTTTAGTGAAAAACTAAGTGGGGCAGCCTTGAATTACTCTACCTATGACAAAGAACTCTATGCCTTAGTGAGGACCCTCAAAACTTGGCAGCACTACCTTTTCCCCAAGGAGTTTGTTATCCATAGTGACCATGAGTCTCTCAAGTATCTTAAGGGTCAAGGCAAACTTAATAAGAGATATGCCAAGTGGGTTGAGTTCCTAGAACAATTCCCATATGTCATTAAGTACAAGAAAGGGAAGGGGAATATAGTTGCCGATGCCTTGTCTAGGAGGTATGCCCTTATTTCTATGGTAGAGACCAAATTGCTTGGGTTAGAAGTTCTAAAGGGGCTGTATGAAAAGGATAGTGAGTTCGGCCAGAAGTATAGGGAATGTGAAAAGGTGCCTAAGGATGAGTATTATAGGTTTGATGGGTTCTTGTTTAGAGAGAATAGGTTATGTATTCCCCAATCTTCCATTAGAGAGCTTTTAGTGAGGGAAGCACATAGGGGGGGTTTAATGGGTCATTTTGGAGTGCATAAGACTTATGATATCTTGCATGAACATTTCTATTGGGTTAACATGAAAAAGGATGTAGCTAAGCATTGTGAGTCATGCATTGAGTGTAAACAAGCTAAGTCTAAAGTACTCCCCCAAGGTTTATACACTCCCCTACCTGTTCCTGAACACCCTTGGGTAGATTTGTCCATGGATTTTGTGCTTGGTTTGCCCAAGTCAAGTGCTGGCCGAGATGCTATACTAGTTGTGGTGGATAGGTTTTCTAAGATGGCTCATTTTATTCCATGCAAAAAGGTCAATGATGCAAGCCATGTAGCTGAACTAGTCTTTAGGGAGATCATTAGGATACATGGCATGCCTAGGAGTATTGTAAGTGATAGGGACTCTAAGTTTTTGAGTCACTTTTGGAGGAGTTTGTGGGGAAGATTAGGAACTAAGTTATTGTTTTCTACTACTTGTCACCCCCAAACTGATGGTCAAACTGAGGTGGTCAATAGGACATTAGGTGCTATGCTTAGAGCAGTACTGAAGCAAAATTTGAAATGTTGGGAGGCTTGCCTACCCCATATTGAGTTTGCTTATAACCGTGCTGTCCATTCCACAACTAATTGCTCTCCATTTGAGGTTGTGTATGGGTTTAATCCTTTATCTCCACTTGATTTATTACCTGTACCTAACATTTCTATGTTTAAGCATTATGAAGGACAGGCTAAAGCAGATTTTGTGAGGAAGCTGCATGAGCAGGTTAAAGCCCAGATCATCAAGAAGAATAAGAGCTATGCTAAGCAAGCCAACAAAGGTAGGAGGAAGGTCATCTTCCAACCTGGAGATTGGGTGTGGGTACACATGAGAAAGGAGAGGTTTCCTGAACAAAGGAAATCCAAGTTGCTTCCAAGAGGAGATGGTCCATTCCAAGTATTGGAGAGGATCAATGACATTGCCTATAAGATCCAAATGCCAGGTGAGTATAATATGTCTTCTACTTTTAATGTGGCTGATTTGTCCTTGTTTGATACAGGTGAAGAAGACCCAGATTTGAGAACAAATCCTGTTCAAGAGGGAGGGAATGATGAGGACACCCCTTACCAATCAGGGGCACTTCAAGGAATAGGAGGGCCAATGACAAGATCCAAGGCCAAGAAGACCAAAGCCACCTTACAAAGGCTAATTCTCACCCTCCTAGAAGACATAACTAAGGAGCCACAAAGGACATCCAAGCTTACTCATTTGATCATGTGGAAGGATGAACAACAGAGGGCCTAGCACAAATGGCCTAGCCTCAAGAATAGGGTAGTGTAGGACTTGAATGACCTATGTTCAAATCCTACTTAGACCCATTTTTCTTTATTTCTTTTTCCTTTGTAAGTTTCAGTTTTTGCAACTATATTTCAGCATTGTCCCACTAAGACTTAGTGGTGGGCGGTTACCCTTGTTTTTAGGTAGTGGAGTAGTGTGTCTTTTGTCTTGTTTAGCCAAGTTATACAAAACTGAATGGAGGTGAGAAAAAAGGACAGAAGTTGAATTAATGAATTTTTCTAAGTTTTGTAAACTTAATGGTGAGTGTGATGCTCTTGGTCCTTGTGTGAAGCAAGGTTGATTAGCCATGCATTAGTGTGATACTTGTGTATGAATGCTAGTCCATTATGGAGGTGTGATGCTTTCCATCTTTTTATCTTTTAATTCCTGTGTTTTGTTTCTTCTACCTTGTCTTCCAAATTGAATCTAAAATAAAATTCTAAACTCTAAAAAAATTAAAACATCAAAAGAAAAATCAAGGACCCTTAGTTCAATTGCCAAGCTGCGTTAATGACATGTTAATTGCGTTAACTTCCTGTAAAGTGAACCACTAAATTCATGTGAAAATGAGGCAAAGATTTGATCCTTAAATCTTTCCTAGAATCTGAACAACCAAGGACAAGTTGAAGTAGAAATTCTGACCCTTACAGCAAACGTACATTCTCAATTCAATCCCCACTCTAGATTTCCCCACTGTCTTTGTATTGTGTATGTTTGTGTGTGTCTTCTTCCTTTCTTTGTGGCAGCCATTCATCATCAAGAAGTCAGCCCTTGCCGGTCCTCATCAAGATCCACATCATTTGGTATCAAAGCTCTTGGAGTCAAGGGCTTGAAATTTCTTGGACAGCACCCAAAAAGGTAATTTGAAATTCCTTTGCCTCTAGGTCATTTTTCAATTTCTGAACATCTAAATTGAGGGTTGGGGTTGTGAAAGAAAAGAAACCAAGCATTAATTTCATGTTATGGTAGCTAGAAAAATTTTCCCCAAATTACAAACCCTCATTTCCCAAGAAAATTCCAGAATTGAAATCTGAATATGTATGACCTAAATTGATGTTGTTTTGCTGTTCAATCTTGCAAAATTTGAATTTGATTGCTGCCATGTTGAGTCTCAAAACGGTGACCTTCTTGCTAGTGTCTAGGTAAGTTCTTGTTTTGTTTTTCTTTCTTGTTTCTTGTCAAATTCTTGTCTAGTTTGTGTGTTTTAGCCTCTTAATTTGATTTCTGAATTTGAGTATCTCAATTTATAATTGTTTGTCTGTCCATGCTTGCTGCAATTCGTGTTCTTGCTTGCTGCCATAGTGTCCCAAAAACGTATCCTAAGTGTTTGAGTCTTGTATGTTTTTGTCTTTGTTTGTAGTCTAATTCTAGTACTGTTTGTGTGTCCTTTTTGGTGTCTTGTTTTTTTTTGGCCTCTAGTGATAGGATCATATCTCTATTTGCCATTATTAGCATATTGCATTTGGTAGAGCATTTGTGTGTGGGCTGAACTGTACTTGTGACTCTCAAGGATTGAATAGCATCAAGAGTGGTAAAAGGCTAGAGTGAAAATTACATTACTAGAAAAAGCCAAAATTTGAGTGAAACACTTGAGAGAAATTATTTGTGAGGTCCAAACAGCAGTTGTTATAATTGTTTTTCACCTTGTATAAGTGTTTTTAGTGATGGCAGAACAGGGTGAACAAGGAGGCCTTAATCCATTTCAAATGCAAGCTCTAACTCAATATCTTGAGAGGCTATTCCGACAGGCCACTGACGAAATACATGAGAGAATTGACCAGTTAGAGAATGATAGGGAAGTAAGGAGAAGTCCAAGGAGGCATGGAGGAAGGATGCCAAGACATGAGGAAGATAGGAGAACTAGGGAACAGTGGAGCAATCCCCTTCAAGGGATAAAACTAAACATTCCTTCTTTTGCAGGCAAAAATGATCCGGAGGCATACTTGAATTGGGAGCTTAAGTTAGAAAATGTATATGCTTGTGGAGAGTTTGAGAAGGAGCAAAAGGTGAGATTGGCAGCCGCTGAGTTCTCACACTATGCCTTGGTATGGTGGCATAAACTTTAGAGGGAGAGGCAAAGAGATGGAGTGCCACCAGTGAGTACTTGGGCAGACTTGAGGAGACTGATGAGGAAGAGGTATGTGCCTGCCTCCTATGAGAGGGATTTAAAGTTTAAACTTCAAAGACTCACTCAAGGGAGTCAGAGTATGGAAGAGTACCACAAGGAGATGGAGATGCTGATGCTCCAAGCCAATCTAGAAGAGGATCCTGAGGTAACTATGGCTAGATTTTTAGCTGGTTTATCTACTGATATTCGTGATGTTGTGGAGTTGCAGGAATTCATTGAGATGGATGACCTTGTGCATAAGGCCCTTCAAGTAGAAAGGCAACTCAAAAGGAAGGGAGCTACAAGGAGAATTGCCCCTACTCCCACATCTGGGTGGAAGGACAAAGCCAAGAGGGAGGGCTTTGGGGCAGTACCCTATTCAGCCAAGGCAGCAGGTAGCTCGGCCTTGGATGTTAAGGCCACTAAGGAGGCTGATCATAATGCTTCTAAGGGTAAGGAACCAATCCCTAAGAGGACTAGGGATATTACATGCTTCAAGTGCCAAGGTAAGGGGCATTATGCCTATGAATGCCCTACAAAGAGGACGGTAGTGATAAGGGAGGATGGTGAATTGTCTAGTGAGTTTGATACACCTGAGGAGTATGAGAGTGAGGAGGGAGAGGGTGTAGAACCAGAAGTGAATGAGGGGGGATTGTTAATGGTTAGGAGGTTGTTAGGATCCCATATAGAACCCTTAGACCAAAGCCAAAGGGACAACATTTTCCACACTAGGTGTGCTGTACAGGGACAACTTTGCATGGTGATTGTGGATAGTGGGAGTTGTGCTAATGTGGCTAGTACTAGGATGGTATCCAAGTTGAATCTCCCTACCAAACCCCACCCTAGACCTTATAGGTTACAATGGCTAAGTGATGATGGAGAAATAAGGGTGAGGCAGCAGGTGGAGGTGCCTATAGTCATTGGAACTTATTCAGATGTGATCTTGTGTGATGTGGTGCCTATGGAGGCATGTCATTTGTTGTTGGGAAGGCCGTGGCAGCATGACCACAAGACTATCCATGATGGTTTCTCCAACAAAATATCATTCACCCATCAAGGAAAGAAGGTGGTACTTAAACCTTTAAGCCCACAGGAGGTGTGTCATGATCAGTTGAGATTGAGAGAGAAAATTATGAGAGAAAAAAACATCATGAGGGTGAGGGATTAAGTATGACCGAGAGCTTGAAAGAGGAGAAAGAGAGAAAAGAGAGTGAAGAAAAGAGGGGAAAAATAAAAGGAAGAGAAAAGAGTGAAAAAGAGAGAAAAAAGAATGAAAGAGAGATAGCAAAAGAAAGAGAAGTGAGGAAAGTGTTGCTTGTAAGGCAGCCACTCTACGTGCTGGTTTGCAAGCCTATTCTGAATACTAATCCTATTTGTTTTTCTTCTTTGCCTTCTCCTATTTCTTCTCTTTTGCAGGAATTCAAGGATGTTTTCCCTTCAGATCTACCCAGTGGGTTGCCACCATTGAGAGCGATAGAACATCAGGTGGATCTGATACCTGGAGCCACCATTCCAAACCGGCCAGCCTATAGGAGCAACCCTGAGGAGACCAAGGAAATACAAAGGCAAGTGGAAGCTCTCTTAGATAAAGGTTGGGTAAGAGATTCTATCTCTCCTTGTGCTGTGACTGTAATTTTAGTGCCTAAGAAAGATGGATCGTGGCGCATGTGTAGTGACTGTAGGAGTGTGAATAGTATTACTATTAAGTATAGGCATCCCATTCCTAGGCTTGATGATTTACTTGATGAATTGCATGGTGCAAAGTTCTTTTCCAAAATTGATTTAAAAAGTGGATACAACCAAATTAGGATTAGAGAAGGGGATGAATAGAAAACTGCTTTTAAAACCAAATTTGGCTTGTATGAGTGGCTGGTTATGCCTTTTGGATTAACTAATGCACCAAGTACATTCATGAGGTTGATGAATCATGTTCTTAAAGAATTTATAGGACACTTTGTGGTAGTGTATTTTGATGACATACTTGTGTATAGTGCTGATTTAGACTTGCATGTTCATCATTTGTATTCTGTGTTATCTACTTTGAGGCGAGAGCAATTGTATGCCAATCTTGAAAAATGCACGTTTTGCCAAGATCATGTGGTGTTTTTAGGCTTTGTAGTGAGTTCTAAAGGGGTAGAGGTAGACCAAGAAAAAGTGAAGGCCATCCAAGAATGGCCAACACCAAAGACTGTGAGTGAGATTAGGAGCTTTCATGGCCTAGCTAGTTTTTATAGGCGTTTTGTAAGGGATTTTAGCACCTTGGCAGCCCCACTAAATGAGTTAGTGAAGAAGAATATGAGCTTTAAGTGGGGGGAAAAACAAGAGAAAGCTTTCCAAACCCTTAAGCAAAGACTAGTTAGTGCACCCATTCTAGCATTGCCCAATTTTTCCAAGTCTTTTGAGATAGAGTGTGATGCTTCTGACATAGGTATAGGGGCTGTTTTGCTCCAAGAAGGCCATCCCATAGCTTACTTTAGTGAAAAACTAAGTGGGGCAGCCTTGAATTACTCTACCTATGACAAAGAACTCTATGCCTTAGTGAGGACCCTCAAAACTTGGCAGCACTACCTTTTCCCCAAGGAGTTTGTTATCCATAGTGACCATGAGTCTCTCAAGTATCTTAAGGGTCAAGGCAAACTTAATAAGAGACATGCCAAGTGGGTTGAGTTCCTAGAACAATTCCCATATGTCATTAAGTACAAGAAAGGGAAGGGGAATGTAGTTGCCGATGCCTTGTCTAGGAGGTATGCCCTTATTTCTATGGTAGAGACCAAATTGCTTGGGTTAGAAGTTCTAAAGGGGCTGTATGAAAAGGATAGTGAGTTCGGCCAGAAGTATAGGGAATGTGAAAAGGATCCTAAGGATGAGTATTATAGGTTTGATGGGTTCTTGTTTAGAGAGAATAGGTTATGTATTCCCCAATCTTCCATTAGAGAGCTTTTAGTGAGGGAAGCACATAGGGGGGGTTTAATGGGTCATTTTGGAGTGCATAAGACTTATGATATCTTGCATGAACATTACTATTGGGTTAACATGAAAAAGGATGTAGCTAAGCATTGTGAGTCATGCATTGAGTGTAAACAAGCTAAGTCTAAAGTACTCCCCCAAGGTTTATACACTCCCCTACCTGTTCCTGAACACCCTTGGGTAGATTTGTCCATGGATTTTGTGCTTGGTTTGCCCAAGTCAAGTGCTGGCCGAGATGCTATACTAGTTGTGGTGGATAGGTTTTCTAAGATGGCTCATTTTATTCCATGCAAAAAGGTCAATGATGCAAGCCATGTAGCTGAACTAGTCTTTAGGGAGATCATTAGGATACATGGCATGCCTAGGAGTATTGTAAGTGATAGGGACTCTAAGTTTTTGAGTCACTTTTGGAGGAGTTTGTGGGGAAGATTAGGAACTAAGTTATTGTTTTCTACTACTTGTCACCCCCAAACTGATGGTCAAACTGAGGTGGTCAATAGGACATTAGGTGCTATGCTTAGAGTAGTACTGAAGCAAAATTTGAAATGTTGGGAGGCTTGCCTACCCCATATTGAGTTTGCTTATAACCGTGCTGTCCATTCCACAACTAATTGCTCTCCATTTGAGGTTGTGTATGGGTTTAATCCTTTATCTCCACTTGATTTATTACCTGTACCTAACATTTCTATGTTTAAGCATTATGAAGGACAGGCTAAAGCAGATTTTGTAAGGAAGCTGCATGAGCAGGTTAAAGCCCAGATCATCAAGAAGAATGAGAGCTATGCTAAGCAAGCCAACAAAGGTAGGAGGAAGGTGATCTTCCAACCTGGAGATTGGGTGTGGGTACACATGAGAAAGGAGAGGTTTCCTGAACAAAGGAAATCCAAGTTGCTTCCAAGAGGAGATGGTCCATTCCAAGTATTGGAGAGGATCAATGACATTGCCTATAAGATCCAAATGCCAGGTGAGTATAATATGTCTTCTACTTTTAATGTGGCTGATTTGTCCTTGTTTGATACAGGTGAAGAAGACCCAGATTTGAGGACAAATCCTGTTCAAGAGGGAGGGAATGATGAGGACACCCCTTACCAATCAGGGGCACTTCAAGGAATAGGAGGGCCAATGACAAGATCCAAGGCCAAGAAGACCAAAGCCACCTTACAAAGGCTAATTCTCACCCTCCTAGAAGACATAACTAAGGAGCCACAAAGGACATCCAAGCTTACTCATTTGATCATGTGGAAGGATGAACAACAGAGGGCCTAGCACAAATGGCCTAGCCTCAAGAATAGGGTAGTGTAGGACTTGAATGACCTATGTTCAAATCCTACTTAGACCCATTTTTCTTTATTTCTTTTTCCTTTGTAAGTTTCAGTTTTTGCAACTATATTTCAGCATTGTCCCACTAAGACTTAGTGGTGGGCGGTTACCCTTGTTTTTAGGTAGTGGAGTAGTGTGTCTTTTGTCTTGTTTAGCCAAGTTATACAAAACTGAATGGAGGTGAGAAAAAAGGACAGAAGTTGAATTAATGAATTTTTCTAAGTTTTGTAAACTTAGTGGTGAGTGTGATGCTCTTGGTCCTTGTGTGAAGCAAGGTTGATTAGCCATGCATTAGTGTGATACTTGTGTATGAATGCTAGTCCATTATGGAGGTGTGATGCTTTCCATCTTTTTATCTTTTAATTCCTGTGTTTTGTTTCTTCTACCTTGTCTTCCAAATTGAATCTAAAACAAAATTCTAAACTCTAAAAAAATTAAAACATCAAAAGAAAAATCAAGGACCCTTAGTTCAATTGCCAAGCTGCGTTAATGACATGTTAATTGCGTTAACTTCCTGTAAAGTGAACCACTAAATTCATGTGAAAATGAGGCAAAGATTTGATCCTTAAATCTTTCCTAGAATCTGAACAACCAAGGACAAGTTGAAGTAGAAATTCTGACCCTTACAGCAAACGTACATTCTCAATTCAATCCCCACTCTAGATTTCCCCACTGTCTTTGTATTGTGTATGTTTGTGTGTGTCTTCTTCCTTTCTTTGTGGCAGCCATTCATCATCAAGAAGTCAGCCCTTGCCGGTCCTCATCAAGATCCACATCACTAAGAGCATTAATTCTAATTATTTAAATCACACACAGTTTCACATGTGGCATGACACATGGCTATGGGTATTGAAACCCTCAATTTAGAGAGGGTATTAAAGAATTTCTCTTTGATATAGACCTCAGATACACTTGCTTGCAAAATTGCATGAACATAGAACATAATTTTGTTGACCTTTCATTCTTCTTTCTCTTGATGGAAAATATGAAAAAAAATAGTGATTAAAACTCAATCTCCAATGCTAGTGAAGATTCAAGGTAGCAAAACCAGAACACTCCAGAATCTAAATATACTTCTCCATAGACTGAATGAATTTACTTTTCCTTTTTCTTTTATCTTTCTTTTCATATCTCTATATGTGAGGCTTCTGTGAGAACAAGACATGCTTCTGCTTCAAAACTTCAATATCCTGTTTTGAATCCTGAAATAAAAAGAGTACATAATCATTAGTAATTTGTTTTGAGATGCATGGCAAGATTTCTAAATTACTTCTTTCCATCCTTTTCATATAAGATCCCTTTGTAGAGTTCTTCTTTTATTTTTTATTTTTATCTTTTTCAACTTATAATGTTTATTAATATTATTTTTTGACGTCTACTTTTATTGATTAAATATTTTCTTTCTCTCAACATTTATATTAAGAGTAAATTTAGGAGTATCACAAAAATAATTAAAAATGTTATTATATTTATTTAAAATAACTAACTTTTTTTAAAAAAATTATAAAGTTAAGGATCCATTTGAGATGGTTGGGAGTTTTCAGTTTTTTTATTTTCAAAAGAAAATTTGAAAACAAAATCTATTAAAAAAGTTTCATATCAACCTTTTCATATTAACCTCTTAAATGGTTTCTTGTTAAGTTTGTTAAAAAATAGTTCTATGCACACAAAAGTAGTTTTATTGTACTAGTTTTATTTGTTAAATAGAAGAAAAGTGATTGTTGTGTACAACTTACTTGTATATAACTTACTTGTGCCTTTTAAATTAAATTAACGTAAAGTCTTATTATAAGGTCACTTACAGCTATCAAGTCCCCAACCTCATATCTCTCAGTCACTCTGTTTCTCCGATCAGGCAGTGTACTCATTCCTTCACCAGTAGCGTACCAATTTCCCTCTAAGCTCAGGTCAGTTCTCTACATAAGTAAATGTGACACCCTTGATTAACTAGGACAAATTCTCACACTAATATTTGTAAAAAGATGAGAGTTTTTGTTATTGGTGATCATCAGTTCATGATTTAAAATAAGTGCATTACATAGATCGATTCTTTTGACATAAATGTACTTAAAAGAGTACGAGGATCACAGGCTCCCAAGAACAATTATTACAAATTAACAACATAAACTACATGTCAACATTTGCAATAATCTCGACAAAGATAGAAAATACACATAGTCGACGTTCTCAGTCTAACGTCCTCTACTGCAGGTAGTCCAAGCCCTGCTCACGCTCACCTTGACCCTAAGTAATGATCACAGGAAAGGAAAACAACACACAATATGAAAGGGGTGAGTAAAAAGCTCTCAACCCATAATATCCATATGCAATGGTAGCTTTAAATATTTAACAAACATACAAATACTAAACAAGGAAAAAGAGTGTTCACAATATACCTTAGAATCATCATAAGTACTTCAAAATATACAAGAAACACGGAAAATCAATAGGGTTAGTCAAACAATTGTGATATATGCATGTGTTAGGTTCAATTGTTATTTATCTTAATTTAATACCAATATGCAATGGGGCCCAACTTCTATCGATCAATCTCATATATCAATAATCATGTGCACAATAATCCCACCTTATTCTACCTGCCCAACTAGAGCGACCAGAGCTCCCCTCATTTTAGTTTTCACAAATGGGTAAGAACACACAATCCTATCATCAAAATGGCCAATCACACATCTCCAAAAAAACAGGCACTCAACGGCTATAGAAACCCCGCCTCTCTTCGAAGTATGTCAGAGTTTGTCATGGGTTATCCGGCGACGGGCGCAAATTCGAGCCATTGGAGTTCCCGCCTCGGACATACTCCTTAGACTGCCATAGGGTATTGAAGCGTGACAGATTCTTCAGTGTACCCATCACTAACATCCCTCCTCAACTCCAAATGCAATATGCCATATTTTTGTCTTATCACTAGGGTGCCCGAGTACTAGACGGAACCTTACTTGCTTGGTGTGTTTATCCTTAAAACGTGCAAAGTATTCATAGTAAAATCTTTTTGTGTAGTAGGCACCAGGGACCAAAGTCTAATTACTACCCAAATTATTTGGCTTAAAATATCGGGGTTGTCCCCTAAGCAAGTCTTATAAGGAATTTAAAATATCCAATTTATTTTCAAATCTATGAAAATAAATACGTTTATTAGATTTCTTAAAGAACAAAATTTCTTTAATTTATTTTGTTTCTTTCACCACTAAAAAAAAACCTGTTAGCGACGGAAGGAATTGGTCGCTAATCCATGGCATGACCGTCGCTAAAACCATTAGCGACGGCATCTCAGACGGGACAGAGGACGTCGCTAAAACCCTCGTCGAAAACACATCAGCGACCACATACATGTCGTCGCTACCATATTGACGGCGTAAGGCCGTCGCTAAAATCGTCTCTGCCCCAATAACTCCAGCCGTCGCTAAGTGTTGCCATACAGCGACCTCAAAACCCCGTCGCTACTAGCAGCCACCAGCGACCACCATACGCCATCGCTATGGGTACTCATGTAACGACCACGTGATCCGTCGCTGTGGGAAGCCATACAGCGACCACGATATTCTGTCGCTAGTGGTATTCATGTAGCGACGACACGATCCGTCGCTAGTGGTATTCATGTAGCGACGACAACATCCGTCGCTAGTGTTAATAATGCAGCGACGGTCCCCTACCGTCGCTAACTGGAATTTTTAAATTTTTTTAAAATTGGTTCAATATTGACTGGTTTTGTTAATTTAACTTTAAAAAAGTATTAATATTTTGTATTTTGTATTGGTTGATAAAATTTTATAATTAAATTTAAATAATTTTTTTAAAATATAAAGTTATTATTAAAAACAAAATAATAGATTAAATTTATTTATCAAATAGGTTGAATTATTAATGATAGGTACAATAAGGCTTTTTGATTTGAATTTAATTACCAATAAATATTGACATAATAAATGAAGAATGACAAAATAAATACTGAATGAAATATAACATAAAAACTATAAATCAAATATATACAATGTGTATAAATAATAAAAATACAATCATGGTGGTGGGGGATCCTGGGGTGGTGGTGGGGGCGCCTGGGAAGTGGGGGGAGGTAGCCTCGCCATCAACTGCATCAGTAGCTTCTGCTGCTGAGCAAGTTGCCGACGAGTCTCGGCGTGCTGCTCCTCGGCCCGCTGTCGGTCCGCCTCGGCTTTCTGTCGGTCCGCCTCGGCCCGCTCCAACAACAACTGCCTCTGACGTCGCTCCTCCTGTAGCTCATCGTTCAGGTTTTGAATTACCTGAACGACCTCAGTCAGAAGACTAGAGGAAGACGAAGAGGAAGGGGTCTTCCCCTTTTTCGCCAGCTGCGTGCCGACGCCACCTAATCCAAATACCCTCCCTTTCTTGTTGACACCGCCAACAGCCTCCATATAGATGGCATTATCGTCAGAACAAGATAGGGTGGGAGGAACCTCCCCTTCAGGAGTGGAAGCCACCAGGTCCGCCTCCTTCTCGGCCCTCCTGGCCTAATACTCCTCCTGTAAATTCAAAAACAATAATAGGATTAGTAAGCTGATTTGTAAGTTATAAGTATGTGTCAGTTAAAAGTAAATACCGCTAGATCCGTAGTCTTCTGGTTTACCCATGCACCGGCTTTGTTCTTCTTGGTCATTTGCATGACCTCAAACAAAGAAGGCTCCCGGTGCTCCCTCAGCTCCTGTGGTGGACAAAAAACATTGAGATTATTATTTGTAAACATGTAAGACGAGTCATAATAGAAATGTTTAACATAAATATACTTACAAATCTTTTCTTGTGCTCGAGGGTTGAAATGCTACCCCCAGTGTAAACCGAGGCTGTAGCATCGGCGGCTCTGTTGGCCCTGTTCTGAGCACTCGCCTGCTGGAACGGGACCCCGCCCCACTTTTGGACCATCCCGTCCCAATGGTCCTCCGGGATCCAACGAGGGCGCTCACCCTTGTCCCTCACCTTCCAAAGGGTACTCTTGATGATTTTGGAGGTCTTTGTGGCAAAGACCTTCCTAATCTCATCAATCATACCCTCCGCCCACTGGTAATCACGCTGTAAAATGAAATGAGAAATCAAAATTAATACCTAATGAGCTCTGCTCTCCACTAACAAACAACATTACACATGCATATAAAATCATGTTATCAGCACACAAAACCAATGCCTAATAAGCCCTGCTCTCCACTAACAAACAACAATCCACATGCATACACATAACGAGCAAGTCAGTGTTAGGGGATTACCTCGAGGAAAAAAGTGAGCGAAGAATATGAGGCTGTCGACAAACGATCACAACCTACGCGTAACGTGTGCTAGTCTGCATGACAAACCAATAACTGGTTGGATAGTTAAGAGTAGCAAGGAAACTAAACAAACAGAGACACGTAAAGCAGATTATAGATTAAGTACATTGCAAGGAAACTAAACAAATAGAGACAGTCAAAGCAAATTACAGCTAAGGTGGCATTGTATAAAGCGCTCAATTGGAAAATTGATTACTAATTACTCAGTTTTATACTCAGTTTCAGAGTTTGAGAATGCTTTACTTGAGCAATCTCCAGAACATATTGCTGTAGAGGGTGATCATCATTTGTCCCTAAATGCTTTCAAAGGGGGTATGGAAGTGGGTACTATTTGCTTTCGGGCTTATATTGATACATTGCCTGTTCATGTGCTAATTGATAGGGGGAGTTTCGATAATTTTTTACAGCCAAGAATAGCTAAATTCCTTAAACTTCCTGTGGAACCTGCTTCTAAGTTTAAAGTCATGGTGGGGAATGGAAATTACATGTCAGCAGAAGGTTTTGTGCAGAAATTACAGGTGCAGACTCATTACCTTCTGAGGCTCAATTACACCATATTCGAAGACTTGTGCATACAAATTCTATTGCTGAGATTTACAGCATGAAATTGGTTGAGGATACCTCCCACCTCTTTCCCTTAATAGAACTGCCTACGGATATGGAGCCAGAATTAGCTTTATTACTGCAGACTTACAGCTCTATCTTTAGTACTCCAGTTGGGTGGCCACCTCCTAGATCTCATGATCATTTTATTCCATTAGTTGAGGGCTCTGCACCTGTGAAAGTTAGACCATATAGGTACCCTCATAGTCAAAAGGAAGAAATTGAGAGGATGGTTGATGGCATGCTTAAGGAAGGAATCATACAACCAAGTAAGACTTTGCAGACTCCAGAGCAACAACAATGGTTACCAAAGTTCTTGGGCTATGACTTCACTATTCAATACAAACCGGGGAAGGAAAATATTCCAGCTGATGCCTTATCAAGAAGTCTCATCATGGCTTGGTCTGCTCCTTCTAATTCTTGGTTTCATCAGGTGGCTGCCTTGACTCAACAGGATCCCACTCTTTCGCAGATTTATCAAAGTTGTCTTAATGGTGAAATGCAACACACAGATTATAGTGTTAAGAATGGTATGGTCATATGGAAGGACAAAATTATGCTCCCATCAGATTCTGCTTTTCTGCAACAAGTTATGCATGAGTTTCATACTTCGAAAGTGGGAGGGCACGCAGGGGTCACTAAGACTGCGGCTAAAATTTCCATGCAATTTTTTTGGCCCAAAATGCAACAAGACATTAGCAGGTTTGTCAGGGAATGTGCCATATGTCAACAAGCTAAGGTGGAGCATGCTTTACCTCCAGGCCTCTTACAACCTTTGCCAATTCCACAACAAATCTGGGAGGATATTGCAATGGATTTTATCACTCATTTACCCTTTTCTAAAGGTTATACGGTTGTCATGGTGGTGGTGGATAGATTATCCAAGTTTGGTCATTTTATTCCCATGAAAGCTGATTTCACTAGTAAAGTGGTGGCTGACTCTTTTATTTCTCACATTGTTAAGTTGCATGGAATCCCTAAATCCATTGTCTCAGATAGAGATAGAGTCTTTATCAGTTCCTTTTGGCAGCATTTGTTCAAGGCACAAGGGACTACATTGGCCATGAGTTCCTCTTACCACCCACAATCTGATAGGTAAACTGAAAATTTGAACAAGACCTTGGAGATGTATTTAAGGTGCTTTGTGTTTGACAATCCTAAAACATGGGTCTCTATGCTACCTTGGGCACAATTTTGGTACAATACTTCTTATCACCATAGCTTAGGTATGACTCCTTTTGAAGCAGGTTTTGGTAGAGCACCACCTTCAATAATCCGCTATGAACATGATGCGAAGGATCCCTTATCTGTGCAAGAGTCATTAGCCAAGAGAGATCAACTGTTATCTCAGTTAAAAGCAAATTTGTTGAAGTCACAAAATTATATGAAGCAGCAAGCGGATAAGAAACGTAGGGATGTGCAGTTACATGTGGGAGATTTAGCTTTGGTTAAATTGCAACCATATAGACAGCAGTCTGTAGCTTTACGGAAGCATTAGAAATTAGGAATGAGGTATTTTGGCCCCTTTGAGGTTGTCCAGAAGATTGGTGCAGTAGCATACAAATTGCAGTTACCTGATTCAGCTAAGATACACCCAATTTTTTATATTTCACTACTCAAGAAGTTCATTGGTGAATCAAAACATCAGTATCTTCCTTTGCCCCTTACAACAGTTGAATTTGGCCCAACTGTACAGCCATTACATGTACTAGATCAGAGAATCATCAAAAGACATAATGGTGAGGTTCCTCAAATTTTGGTGCAATGGGATTTGACAGAACCGGATGAGGCAACCTGGGAGGACCTTGATGACATCAGACATTCTTTTCCTCAATTCAACCTTGAGGACAAGGTTACTTTTGATGGTGAGGGTATTGTAACATGTACGCCTAGAGAAGAAAAGAAAGAGGGAAACTTAGTTAGTCCTTCATGCCACGTGTCCGTTGATCCAGAGAATTTGGGCGCAAAAAGAAGTGTGAGGTTGCGGAGAGAGAATGTATATCTGAAGGATTACGAGCATTGAAGGAAAGGCTGCTGGTATAATCTCATTCCTGAACATTCTTCTTACTGAGTCTTCTTTTCCTCTCATCTGCTTCTATTTTTCAATTTGTTGAACCCTTAAAATGATCCTTTTCTTAGGTTGATCAAGACGATTCATCTCCCGAATGTGTGGCTGAACGTTTCTAGTTTGTTCTATCAAGTAGATCTTCATCCTGTTTTTTTTAATGAAAACATTGTAGAAGTATTATCTCCCTGTTTGTCTTCTGTTATTTGATATTGTTACAGTATGCAATATGTATGTGTATATATATATGTATGTGTATATATAATATTAAAATAATATTTGATTAAGTTTTTAATAGGTAATAATATTTAAATAATAGAATATTAAGGATTTTCCGGTATTATACATGTGGGGCCTATTTGTCGATCTTCAGGAGAGCTCAACCCACTTTTTTGGCCACCGGTTTCCAGCCAACCACCACTAGCAGCCACCTCCAGGAGAGCTCAACCCACTCACACTTACACCTCCCACCATAGTTGCCTCAACTTAGCATTTAATGTTAACTTCCTCCATCATTAAAACATATTCCCATCAACTCTTGCTACTCTTCATTCTCGGCCAAGCCATTTCACAATCCTCCTTCATTCTAAAATTCCATATTCCAGCAGCTCTTCTCTTCCTCCAACACCACCGTGCACCACCATATCAACCACCACAGCCCACCAAATCACAGCCACACCACCACCTTCCACCTCCAATCATCTAAATTTCCTTCCTCCTTCGTCGACCTCTTCCAAACCGTGACCAATCCTCCACTTAAACAGCCCTTTATTTTCAGTTTTACTTTCATACAATGGCCTTACAAAATCAATTTTATTCCCTTGTTTAAGGAGCTTCAAAACCGCAAGCTATTCAAGCCAACACAGTTTCAATAACCAACATACTATGCTAATACTATGCTAATACTACAATGATACTTGTTCTTATCTGTAGAAAGAAATCCAAAAACAAGAAGGCCCAGTCCAACTAGTTACAAACAAAAATGTAGAGATCACATCACATGCCGGTTTTGACTATTATAATTGAAGTTGCGTTGCAGGAGATGAATGTCTGGGATTGACTCTGTGTTTGTTTAAGATTTAAAATGATGAAGTGACGAATTGGCACTAGCAATTCAAAAAAAAGAAACTAAATTCCATGATGAACTAGGCAAGAATATCTTGCAGCAAAGGAGGAAGCTGATACTCAAGAAGGTCATGTGAGATAGCTTGAGGAAGAGATTAAAGACATGAGATAGAAACACATGCAACAGTTACAGGAGGCATTGGTGTGCAGGGAGCTTCTTCAGCAGGTAGAGCTTTCACTTATGGATTTCAAACTTAGAATCATTAAACGTGTTACATAAAGCTTTCAGTTTCTTCTTCCAGTAAATTTTCTTATCTTTTATTTCTCATTTAATGTGGGTGATGTAATGAACCAGCCTGAGAGAGAGTTTTGGTTTCATGCTTTATGATTTTTCCTAAAGAAAGTTTACGAAGAAGGCTAACTTGCTTTATGTGGATTGTTCCACATTATATAGATGATTGGAATTAAATCTATGTTACTGACCTTATTAATGATATATGGGTAAACTATGGAACCAAAACAATGTATAAAAATGCAAAAGAAAATTAGTAAGGAGGTATGGTACTGCTCGTAATGGTATTAAATTCCAACTTTCTTATTAGAACATCCTTTATTGTTGTTTTTCAAGTTCCTGAAGTAAGCTCTGCATTTTTTCCAGGAGATAGAAGAAGAAAAGGTGGCTCAATCAGAGTGGAGAGGACTGCCCGTATTCATACGACACCGTTATCAGTAGATCAAAATCCCACTACAAAGCTAAATTCTGCTTTTGAGAATGGTGTGATGCTCTGTTTCTCTTTACTTCACTTAGCTTAGTTGTCTGATATATTCTATAACATTTAGTACCCATACCTTCCAGCCATTCAATCTTAAGGGACTAACAAATAACAAGGGACTAATACAAGAAACCCAACACAGTTTCAATAACCAACACATACAGAGACAACAAAAATAGAGGGAACGATGTACGTTACCTACAGTCACGAAGGAGGAAGCCGGTGGAGAACAGACAGTGGCTCTCAAACGACTAAGGGAACGGAGCCTCAAATGCTCGAAGCTTCCAACGGAGAGGGTGAAGAGAGACGACGGTTTCTTACTGGGGACCACGGTGGCTCAGAGATTTGGGGGACGGTAGTTCAGTGGTAAGGGGGACACGGTGCTTCAGACCTTCGGGCGAGGGTGGTTCAGTGGTAAGGGGGACACGGTGGTTGGTGGTTCAAGAGAGAGAATGATGGAGGTAGAGAGACGACTTTGGGCTTGGGGTACAGAGACGAAGGAGACGAAGTCTGAGGGAGGAAGAGATTGGGGAAAATAGGTTGTCCCCGAAATACATTTAACACTTAGCGACGGTAACACTGGTCGCTATAAAGGTCACTGAATTAAACATATAGCGACGACAACGACCTGTGTCGCTAATATAACAACACTAGCGACGACTACATCCGTCGCTCATTTTACAAATCCCTCCAAAATTTTGAAAGGCTCTAGGAACCTTAGCGACCGCAGAACACCGTCGCTGAAGTATCCTTACATAGCGACGGCGGTCCCCTGTCGTCACTACCTTGTCTCTAGCGACGGCGACTCGGCGTCGCTGATTTCTTCGAAGACATAGCGACTGCAGAGTAACCGTCGCTATCAGTTGGCGCCATATATAAGTTGGAGGGAAACCAAAAAAATGGAGGGAAATAACTTTAGCGACCGTATCAGTGACGGGGTAAGATTTAGCAACGGTATTAGTGACGGTTCTTGGCCAAATTCAGCGACGGTATTGTGTTGGTCGCTGATTTTCGTCACTATGTTTGGTATTCCAGGTCTCTTCCCCTTAGCGGTCGCTAATACGGTCGCTATTTAGCGACGGGAATCGTTGGTCGCTAAATTGAGGTAGCTGTTTAGGGTTTTTTTAGTAGTGTTTATTCAAAAATATAAACTTATAATTATACATCATCTTTAAGAGAAAAGTGAGGATGAAACATATTTCTTATAATTTTTCAATTTCTTACAAATGTCATTTTGTCGTATTGACGTACGACAAACGAATTAAATTGATTTCGACTTTCTAAAATTTTTCATAAACTCTTGGGTAAAATATTTTATCATTATAAAATAATTCTCCTAATCCTATATTGAAAACAAAAGAATCCTTTTTTCTAAAGTAAAGGTACAAAGTGGTAAATTTTCATTTTTTTTCAAAACGTTGTTTTCGTCATATTTTATCTAGAAAATTTCGATTTGGGTGATTCCAAAGTCAAAAGTGTTTAATTTTCAAAATACTAATTAAATATAGAAATTTTAAGTATTAATTCTACCTAGAAACAACTCCTACACGAAAAGGTCACAAAGTGCTAAAATATGCGTTTAAGGACAAATTGCGCGTTGGAAATTCTTCCAATCAATTTTACTCATTTGGGTATTTTTCTTATGTTCAAAATTCATTTCTCATATCATAAAATACTCCTCCAAAATAATGTTACCAAACTCCTCAGTTTATGTACGAAAATATATTTTTCACCGTTTCTAATTCACTGTTCACGTCTAAACTCGAGTCCCTTTTTAATTCTTTCATTAATCACTTCATCCGCAAAATTTTTATAATTTAAGAGAACACTAAACTTTCAAAAGTACAGAAGCTCAAATGCCTCATCATTTGCTAAACGAAAATGGGCTTCAAACGTTTATAAAACCGTTTTTCCAAATTTCTAGTGTACCACATAATTACCATAAACATAAGCCATCTATTTTCTTTATTTAACAAAATTCCAGAAATAAAAATATATCCTAAAATTCATTTTTATCACATAAAATTTAAAGATTAAGTCATACAAACAAATCCCACATACTAAGTTATTTTTAAGAGCGATTTTACGTTAGGATCTATTAACACTAAATCTTTTAACTAACCATAAAAATTCCCAGCAGCAATAACCATTTATCTTAGTCATCCAAAACTCATTTTAAGACACTTTTAGATTTCTAAAAAAAATACTAACACCACAAGCCACCAATTAAACCAAGAAGGCACATTAATTGATAATCATATCACATGCATATATTCACAACAAAATTCTACTACAACCAAAATTCACAAGTTAGAAATTTGATAATTAAAATTTTAAAATTCAAATTTCTTAATAAAGTCATGGTGCAGCCATGATACCATTTAAAGATCTCACTTTTCCAAAGAATTTTTCAAGATTTAAACCATGAAAACAAAGATATTTAAGGAGGTATCAAGGTATAAATGCTAAGAAACATTTATACCTCACCATGCATGTGATAGTTTATGAATTTAAACAAGCTAGTTACCCCTCCTTACCTCAAGGATTTCAGTCACCAAGAGAAATCCTAAGGACTCCAAGGTTTACTTTTTAGATCATCATAATTTGTTTCATCAAGGAGGAGGAAAATGGATACTTGGGAGGTGGTGGTTTTGACGTGAATTTGATGGTGAACGTGAGAAGAAAATGCTTGTTGTTTGAAGAAATTTCAAGTAAAAGGTATGGTCTTGGAAGGTGATAGCTTGAATTTTTTAGGTTAGAAAAGGTGGTGTGGTGGTTTGGGTTAGATGATGATGAGTGGAAGATGATGTTTAGGATGAATGAAGCATGAGGAAAAAAGAATAGTATTACTGGAAATATTTTCTAAGTTAAAGAAAATGGAGAAAATATCAAATAAGAAGCAAGAATGGTCTAGGAAGAGTGAAATTTTGGCATACATGCTTTGCCCACGAAGGAGCCCCACGGTCATGAGTGAGTGGGAGAGGTGTCACCATGCTTTCATGCACTTGGTAGGTGTCATATGTAGCTGATGGTGTGGTGGAGAAAGACCTTGCATGGATAAGACAAGTGGCAAGGTGGTGGTGCAACATGATTGGTTAATTGTTCATGTAAACTGATGTGTCAAGTGTAGGGGCAGTCACTTGCTCATGGATTTAAGGGCCTTTCTGGGCCGAATTTGAAAATGAGAAAAACATAAAAGTTTTAGCTCTTTTTGTTATATTTAATTTGGTATATGGCACACAAAAAAATTCATTAAGAAATAAGGGAGTTATGGCCCAAATACAAAAGTAGTGTAAGGTTGTGATGGGATTATTATTCCTTGCAAAGATAAATTTTATGGGAAACATTGGTGGGGATTTAGGATTTATGTTCTTCATAAAAGTTGTAGATAACTTATTTAAGAAAATTGTGGCAAAAGAATCAATCGATTTCATAGTCATACGAGGGAGAAACATGAAAAATACTGAACATAGTGCAAGTTGCCATCAGAAAAACGTGAATCAGTGTGGTATTTTAAAGTATGGGATTTATTGGGTATGAATTGGCCTTCATGGTCAACATAAAAGTTGTAGATAAATTTAATATAGAGATTTTGGGACAAGAATTACTTCAATCTAATAATGGGAGAGCAAATTACGCCTAAAATATGTACAGATGCACATTTTGGCTTACCCGGGTAACTTAAAATTAAAGTTTTCAGGTTTGGGAGTGGTTGGAAACGGGCATTGGGTTCTTCGTAAAAATTATTAGGAATAATGTGAGGGACATTTTGGGATAAAAATCATTGACTCAAGTCCCTGAGATAATTTCTTGGCCAAACTCGAGGGAGTTACATAGCTTAAATAACTTGAAAAAAAATACTTTAAATATTTCTATTAGATTTGTAACGTTCTAATTGATAATTCTATGTTATTATGAGTACTATCAAACACATTATTATCCTAATCATCTCTATTTGTCATATAATTAAAGCAAGAGTATTCGCCTTATATTCACAAAATCTCCTAAAATATAACTCAGTTATCACACACAAGCTAATCGGCCGTAGTCCAGTCATCAATACACATAAAATTATCATGCAATCAAGACAATTGGCCTTAAAGACCCAACACACAAAAACGAGGGCTGTTACACTAAAAATCATTTCATTAGTTAAATTCAATTTTTGTAATCAAATATTTCATACACCCTTTTAATTGTAATTATATTGTATTTTGTTAAAATTTGTTATAAAGGAGATGAGAGGAGTGGACGATCCCAAGATATTAATAAGTTCCTTGTTCAAGAAAAGAAAAACCAAGGATGTTGGGTCTTAGGGTCCGTAGCTTAAGAAGTGAGCTTAAGAAAAAGAACCCATTTATGAAAAATTATTAGCATTAGTTACACCTTGTCATTTTTTTTCTATTTGGAACTAAAATAAATTGTTTGAATTCATTATCATTTTTTATCTTCAAACATGAAAATAAATTGTTTGAATTCATTAAATCTAAGTGAGGCGAAGGCCCCACACAAGTTTAAATATGGAAATTTTATATGTTGCATATGTCAACTATAATATTTAGACTTGGGACCTTTTTCATGACAAATTATTTATACTATATCCAAATGTTTCTTCCTTTGTACCAAAATGAAATTCTTAAAAAAATGCATCAAGTTTAAAACTAATGGAAAATGCCAAGAGTTAGAAAACTAAAACTTGGTCGTCTAGGATTACTTAGTTGATTTAATAGGATGTATGAGTTATTATGAATCTCACATGTTCAATTTCTAATGTATTGACCCTTTGAGCATTATTTTAAAAATATGCCCCCGTTATATTCAAATCATATATGTCTGTGTATACTACATTGTTATCCATTATATTATATCAACAATGCTATGTTTTATGTAATAATGTTCTGTTGCATTGGCATTCAATCTTGAATTTGATAGTTTCTAAACAAAATTCCTTTATAAGCTCATTCATTTTTGTTTGATACTTACATGAATATGTAGTGTATTACATTTCCTTTGTTAGTGAAACTAAACTATAGCATATTAGCATCATATCTTCTCCCTGATACCCATAACCAATGTAATGGTTTAGGGTACTTGAACTGTACTGAGCTATTTTTGTTTGTAACATGACGCTTAAAAAATTTTGAAATATCTAGTTTACAGGGGAGACTCTGCCACAATTTCGGTGGCCTCCCCGTGTCTTTAGACCATGTGTGTACCCATTAGGTTCCCATTCAAGACTCAACATAACATGTCGATACACCATGTTGTGTTGGATCTTAAATTGTCCCGGTTGGACAGTTTATGATGAATTTGTAACTACTAGGGCATGACTTATAGATACTGTGTTTGTATGAATCTTATGTTGTCGATGTGCAATTGGAATTCTAGTTTTCGTATTTTGTGTTATCTCCGGATGCATGTCTGCATGGGGTGTTTCGACCATAGCGACGTGGTCAACATCTAGCGACGACCATAGCAACGGAAGACCCATCAAATATGTAGCTACGAAACTGACCTTGTCGCTACTTTTAGCGACTACTTGAGCGACGAAAGACCCATCAAATATATAGCTACAAAACTAGCTCCGTCGCTACCTTTGGTTCTCTTTAGCGACCATCCCCACGATGGAAGACCCATCAATAATTAGCTAAAGATGAATCCATCGCTAAATTAGCCTTATTTTAGCAATGAAGAAACTTAAATTTTGTAGCGACGGGGTCATTCTCGTCACTAATATGGGACTAAAGTAGCGATGAAATTAGCACAAAGGGGACCATCATCAACGACACAAGTAAGCTGTCACAATGTTTGCCACGGCTGTTATTTTCTGTCATGGACTTGTTAGCAACCATGGTCGTAGCGATGGAATTCTGTCATAGCTAATGTTGTCGCTGATTTATTTAGCGACGGATTAGTGGTTGTTAGCGACAGGTTTTTTCCGTCACAATTGGGTCTTTTTTTAGTAGTGTTCACCCCCGGCCTTGCCTATAAAAAGGGTCACATTCCTTCAAGAATGACTTGTTTCCTTTAAAGAAACTTTGCTACTTCGATATCAAATACATCTTTGGTGTGAAGTTTTGTTGATTCACTGGTTTGTACAAGGAAAATAGTTTGCGTCATCGTCTCTCAAGGTAGCCTCTACATCGTCCTCCTTTAAGCATTCTACCTTTAAGTTCCTTTACTTATACTTCATAAAGGGAGATATGGGAACAACCACATAAGCAATGAATCGGTGAAGATACTTTCAAAGCCACCATTGTGACCGTCGGTGTCATCCCGACATGAGCCGCTAGTGGGACAAGCAGAACTACATCAGATCTTATGAGGATTTGATGTGAGATTTTTGAGACTTTATATATTTACTTAAATGGAGTATGCTAAAAAAATAGAAGCTCCAATCTTACCCAGTTAAGACCTTTAACTGATAAGAGTTAAAATTTTACAGAGAATCCAATAGCAAGTTCTTTAATTGGAAATTTGGGTGGACACAATGAAAAAACTCTCTTTTGCAATGTGTGATAAAAATATAGTATGGACTATTTTCCTTTAGTTTGCTCAAGGAAATGATTCTTTCTTAGATTATTGTTTCTTTGATATCTAGAGTTGTTCAACCCTTCTATACTTGAAAGGATGCAAAAAAGTAACCGTTAGAAGTATATCCTCTCCTGGTCATAAGGTAAGGATGACTTGGTCTTGAGTGAGGAAACTCTAACCTATTTCCAAAAGGTTCAAAAATAGAAACCCTACTATGATTCTAAAGAGGTTCAGAAATAGAAAACCTAATCTAGTTATGGAAGGTTTAGAAATAAAAACCCTAATTTGGTTCCATTCAAAAAAAGAAACATTAATCTTGCGATTTTTCTAGATTTTGATGTAAACCTTGGTTTCTTCTTCTCTAATTGATTAAGATCCTTTTCTTGACATGTTTTGAGCTTAAGTTATAAAGAGCTTGCTTAGGTAGCTTAGCTTCTAAAGTTTGAATTTCTTATAGGGTTCTTGTTCTAATACACTTCTAAAAAGAAGTTATTGAAGAGATTTAACTTAGCTAATGCCAAATCTTTATCATTTAACTCTTAAGTTGATGTTTTCAACCTGGGTCATCCACTGACTCTTTGCTTCTAATGATTCTTAAAGGAATCAGGTCATTTGACCTAAGTCTTCAATTCTAACTTGATGTTATAAAATACTTCTTCTAAAATATTCCTCGACATGTTGTTGAAGTTCTATGACGATGTGAGAACTTTGGATATAGAGTCTTGATTTTAGGTCACAATGTTGATCTTTTAGAAACAGGACTTTAAGCTTGTTCTTTGAATTTGATTGTTTGGTGTCTCTTTTGATTTTGGTTTATGATCTTTCTTTTAAGAAGCACTTTAGTTCATCTTCTTTTAAAGAAGCATTTCAAATTCATTTAAGAATAGCTCATAGCCCTTCATTTATTTTCTTTACTTCTTATGTTTCTCACTTAAAGACCTTGTTAAATCACTTCGAAACTAGAAAGCTTTGATTTTTAGGAGTGAAGTATCATCAAAACTTTTGAATATTTAGACTCAACATGCTTGCGATCTCAATTAAAAACTTATGTTAGCCTTTGATGTTGTTCCTTCTTCTTCCTACCATTGGAATCATTCCCCATCTTGGCCCCCAATACCATTATGACCAAACCACCGTTGTACTACAACCATTCTTTCATCACCAACAATCATAAATAACTAATTTCTCAAGCTCTCTCTGTCAAAGAAACAAAACCCAAACCATTTTCTTCTTCACAAAATAAAGAACCTTAATATAGAACATCATTCTACCCATTCCCTTAACTATAACCTACCTTCATCTTCCACCATATTCCATCGTTTGAGTAATCAATCATATCTATTATAATACTCCCTTAGCCAAACCACTTTAACCCCTCATCCAACATAAAGGAAACACAACTATATAAAAATCAAAGCTCAACCTAGACTAAGCTTCAATCTTTGTAATGAAACCACATCTATCGTGCTTTCGACCCTATCGCAACAAGTTTAGAATGCCATCTCGTTCCCAGTACTTACAACCATCTCGCATCTATTTACATGATGCCACCACCACCAAACTCACTGAGTGCATGCCAACGTCGACCACATTCAAGCATCTCCGTTTGGAGTGATGCTTTGTGAATCCTCTAATAGTGTTGTCAAGTTTGGAAATCCTTGTCGTATCCTCTAATCATATTGTTAAAGAAAGAACACGCATTTGGTTTTGTTGTTCAACTATTAAATTTTTGTGAAGAGGAAAGAAATAAGGAAAGGTGTAATCGTTTCAAGGACATAATTTGGATAAGAAGAAGCGAGATTGAAGAGAATTTGATGATGGAGATGATAGGTGTTTTGTTTGCATGATTTTAGTGGTATTTTGTTTAGGTTTTCTAGGTCATTTGTGTTGTCTTATCCCTAATTCCAAGTGTTTTTCTTTCATTCCGCATTTGTTACTCAAGTGTTTCAAGTTTTACAGGAATAGCTTATTTACAGGTGCATACATTCTAAACAAGAAGCATTCGAGGAAGCATTGGATAAATGGAAGGGATTCAAGCCATGAAAAAGCAACAAAAATAGAGCCTTATCCACCTTTCAGGGCATGATAGAGAAAAGGTTTACTAAGGCAGACACTCTCAAAGCAGTGAGAAAAGAGCAACAATGTGAAATCCAGAGAGATCCACTGGCCGTGGGTTTTTCCCACTGGCTGTGGATCTTGCTGCCCTGTGGAGAAAAATTGGGTTTTTGGAAATCAGAGAGATCCACTAGCCGTGGGTTTTTCCCACTGGCCGTGGATCTTGCTGCCTGTGGAGGAAAAATCATTTTTTGGGAAGCCAGAGAAACCCACTGGCCGTGGGTTTTTCCCACTGCCAGTGGGTTTTTGCATGTTCTGCATTTGGCCAAACGTTTTTGGAGTAGTTTCTAATATAAAACAGAGGGTTTTTGAGAGAAAAAACACGCAGAGCCATAGGGAGACATTTTGGAGACTTTTAGAGAGAAAAAAGAGAGAGTTTTTCCTTGGGATCTTTAAGGAAATCAAGACCATAGACGTTGAAGAACATCAATTGGCAGATTTCAGAAGGAGATTTGGAAGCACCAGTGAGAGCTTTTACTTTCTTTTCTTCTTTTTCCTTGGGACTTCCCTTTTATTTGTAATCTCTGAATATAATGTCTATTATGGGCTGTGTTGATTTATGCATGTGTAACTAAACTCAAATCTTGGGTTAAGGGTGTGACATCATGTTATTGTGTTGAATTGATTCTAAAACTTGTTTTGTTTATTAATCCCTAGTTTCATTCAATCTCCATGAGTGCTTAATGCTTTTGAAGATCTAGAGATAGGGTCAATTGATTTTAAACGCTAAAATAATCGAAAGGTTAATTGGTTGTTTGAATGCAGGAAATTGAACTTAGGGTCATGAATCACGAAAGTGAGAAATGACACTCCGAGGTTATTCAAGATTTCATCGTTCTTAATGAGTCCGAATAATAAATTAAACGCAGTTCTTTATTAGTTGGGCAAATTAACGTTGTTCCGAGAGGAAGGCTTAATTAAAATTGGAAATCTTACCTTAGAACGTAAATTAATAAACAGAAAGGTTTTAGGTAAAATCAATGCATGACATAATCACATACTGAACCCCAAGAGTTTCACCATTCACTTGTTTAAATCCAAAGCAATTAAGTTTAGTTTTTGAAGATTGCATTCCTTTTGATTTTGGTTCTTTTTGAAATTCTCTGCATTAAAATCCAAATTCACAATTTTCTGGATAATTGAACCACTGCGAAAACTTGTACTTGGGAACAATCTCTGTGGGACGATAATTTTATTACTGCGATAACCCATGCGCTTGCGGGCCTATCAGGAGACAAAAAGGACATGGTCATAAAGCATGAGGTGATGGAACAAGTGGCTAAGAAGATGGTTGTAGTGGGGATGTGAATGTAACTAGAGGTGTTCGAGAATTGAACTAGATTATGACAAACCACTCAACCAAGTCAAACCGAACCAAAACCTACGATAACCGCTAACTGTGAAAACCTGAAAATATATAGTTTTAGGTGCAGTTTGGTTCAGTCTATGATTCCTTTGTGTGAAACCAACTGAACCATAACTTAAATACTCAGAATTACTTTTTTGCCCCCAATATAAATACGGTAGTTAACAAACCTTAACATGCTAAGACACATTACACCTTCTCATTATATTCCGTTCTAATATAAAGTTTCTTTTGTTACAATGTTATGCAGTGAAATATAATGCCGATATAGCTGTTTAGTGGTCTAGCAATATCATTTACATAGTCATAGTGGTCTAATTGGAAGATAATAATTTCATATTTCATTTTGTTGAGTATATCTTGTCTTTTTAATTTTATATATATATATATATATATATATATATATATATATATATATAATCAAAGAAACCATAGATATACATAACACTAAAAGATATGTAAAATGTATGCCACTCTGCAAGCAACATATATGACTGTCTGATACTATAACCGACCATTACTATTATCAATATCTAAATGTACAATTGATCTGAGACTATCATCTCTCATCATGATCAAGTGATATGCGATTTTCAATGGAGAGAAACATGTACAGTGCTCATCCAAATGAAGGTTATAGATAAAACACTCCTAATGTTCTTACCTCCACACACTCCCTCTTCCCATTTATAGAGCTGTTTACAATAGCATTTCTTGAGGGGCAATGGTTCCCAATATTAAGCCTAGCTTCTCAAGATCTAATTGAGCCGAAATTGTTGGAGAGGCGCTCGAGCTGAGACCATAGCATGCTTCCAAGAGAAAATGTTGGTCTAAACCCTGTACTGCTCTTGGCTTCATGCATCGTTCTACTCGATGATAAAGGTATAGGAGTCCTGTAGGGTGAACTGTAACTTGCAACAATTGACCCACCAGTTTCACTTCTCAACAGCGCAGCTATGTTTGGGTTCACATCTTGACCCGAACAATCTGTAACATACAATGATCCTACCGCTATCTCCCCCTCTACTCCAAGCTCAACCCTCGCTATCGATAATCCATTCTCACGAATCACGCGTGTCATCTTTGATAATAGCCCTCTTCTGTTCTGAGTTCGAATATCTACCTTTAATCCCTGCACCAACGCAACAACATCCAACTTTTCTACTTTCATTACCGTTTTGTTTTGTTATGAAAATGTACCTACCAACCAAAAAATAATAAAATAAGATTAAGTAAAATCTTCACGCTGGGTCTAATAGGACATACATGGGAGACTCTGCGCTCGACAGCAGCTATTAAACACAGAGTGAGCTTTCGCCTCTCGATTTCGTTATCCAGATTTGAACCACTCATAGGCTTTACGAAGTACTCCTGTGCAACACGTGCATTAGAATTGTGAAAAATCAGGTGTACAACGAAATATGTATATTATGATACGACTATTTAAATATAGGATATAGTTGGTGTGAAATATACATTTAGGTATGTATAAAATTTAAAACAAATCCGAATTAAAAACATTTTTTAGATATAACTAAAATAAAACTAAAACTTTAAATAAATAATTTGTACTTGCTTACTTCCTATGCATAATTTATAAAGATGATCACTTTAATTTTTAATTTATCAAGAGATAATATTTCTGATTATATCTTGCAAACTATTTATAATGAAAGTTTATAACATTTTTAAAACACTTAATAACAAAATATGGGTGAAATATGTAGAGGATGGATACAGCAAGTGTAGGTGATGGAATTATGGGTAGTTGGTATGTAGAAAGTTGTAGATACCATACCTGGTCAGCGATGGAGCTGGTAGAGCTAACAGCAGCGTGAAAAACCTCATAGTGCAGATCAGTGAGGACGCACACAGTATCAAACAAGAGCTTAGGACGATCCCTGCTTCTCACATTCACAGCCCAATACCCTTTCTCTTCGTATCTACCCACTGACACGTGTGTCCCGTCACACCCCTTTTTGTGCTCCTCACTTTTATCGCCATGGCACGTGCGGCAACTCTCGTAGTCCCCATCCGCGTACATCAACTGGTGTAATCGTCGTTCCGTATGGTTCCTTCCCGCACCGAAGCTTCTCAAATTCACTCTCCTCGCTCTCTCCGCATTCCCCCCGTGGGCCCCCACCACGTTCTCCAGCTGGACCTGGACATGGGCCAGCCGTTCCGCGTCGTTTATGGATGCGTCTTCCAGATGGATAACGCAGGCCGCTTTATCGTTGTGGGTCCAGGCTGTCGTGGAGACGACGTCGAAGCCCAAGCCCAGTAGAACCGCTGATATTTCTGAGAACAGGCCCGGTCGGTCCGTCGCCGTGACCTCTATGGCTAAGTTAACCGCGGAGGATGAAGGTCCCTTGCAAGTCTGTAACTCTATGTCACTTGAAATTTCTTTGCCGCTTCTAGCTTCACACAGTGTCTGCAAAACCTCTTCATTTTAGAATTTAGTTTTAGAACTCAGTTTAGTTTTGATATATAGCAAGATGTATGTATGACACCTGCTGAATGTAATGTACCAGGCTTTTGTCTGTGAGCTTGTTCCCGACCTGATCCGTCACGTGGAACACTGCAATCATGAAGGAGGACACTAAATTTTAGCGGCTTTAACTTGGAAATTATTTATGAATTATGATTAAGAAATAAATTAATTGGATTATTATAATTTGCTACGTCTGTTTATTACAATACTATAAAGTATCAATTCGATCTTTAAAATTGATAGCAATTGACAACTTCGTCCACAGAATTACTTTTTTAAAAAATTCTCTCATTTCTCTCGTAATATATTTATCTTTGATCTTTCTAATGATAAAAATGAGAAAAGTTTACTTATTATGAGAAACATACTAACCATCCATCAGCCATCCACCATCAGAACAGATGTAGGATTTTGAAATGAGGAGGTCAAGATCTGTCAACACCTGGACCATCTCCAATAGTACCCCGTGCCTGTTCGCGCTATCGATCTGTTGCCAACGCCGAACACTAATCAAAATTAATATATTTGAAATGTAAAAAAAACAAAAACAAAAAATTAAGATTCTATTTGGTTTCTTAAAAGAATAATGACTATTTCTTCGTTTGCTTTAATTGGTTGCCCTCCAATAGCTAGCTAGCTCCAAGCATGAATACTTTAGATACCAAGATTACCACATTTTTATAGACTATACCAGTCAAATTTGCTTTTACTTTTGGAGAACAACAAAGCCAGGTTCAACAATTAGCTAGGAGCTAGCGAGAGTTATTTTATTGTACAGAATTTGAGCAATGAAAAAAAGAATTAACTCAACAGAAATCTAACTTTATTGTATAGTTGCAACATCAATATTAATTATTACAATTTTTTTATATTACACCTATATTTTTATAATTGATCATTAAACATGTATATAGCTTATAACCAGTAGTTTATAGTCTTTTAATTAATTTATTAATTGAAATAAAATATTATTATATAATAAAACTAATTTAAATTGGGTAAAATTACTTTAAAAACATCTAATATTATAATAGAGGGGTAAAAGTTATGTCATGAAATAAAAATGGTAACAAAAACATTAATAAAAGTTTTGGGAAGTTAGAAGCATCCTCGACTAACTTTTTAAAGTTGTAATATGCTTCTTGTAAGTTTATTTTAGTTTATAGTTTATATTTTTTATGTGTTGTATTGAAATAAAGTTGTTCTATAAAATCCGTTTAAATTATACTAAATAACTTGAAATAAAAAACATATAATACTAATATTATTATGTGAGAGTCAAGACAAAAATTATCTTTTCAAAGAAAGAAAATAAGTATCAATAAAATATTGATGATTCTTAAGTAGCGGTTTTTAAGAGGCATCAACTGCTATTATTTTGTGTTCAACAAATCATCCTACTTGTTTTTAAAATGTTATAATCTTAAATAAGAATAAATTATCTTTATCAGAAAGAGAATAAAGTTTTTAACACCACAAGCTCCTTTTACTTTTTATTTTACTAAACAACTTTTCTAATTTTGGAAAACCTATAAATTTCTAAATAAATAGTAAATACCTCTTACCAAATATTGGAAAGTATTATCTTTGTGGAGCCTTTCAAAAAACAAAAAAAAAAAATCCTCCTCGTGTATCCATTTATTCAAGCGTGTACCTTAACTCAAATACTCCGCAATTTATCTTTTATCATAAACAACCAGTATAGTGCTGGTTTAAAATCTTTGTGGAAAGAAGTGTGTAATAGTGGACTCTCCACAAACAAGTTTTACTATAATGAATATGGCCTAACGCATTCAACTGATATGTGATTTAACAAACGCAATTCGGAATGTAGTTATATAATTGAAGTAATCTAACCTTCACCACTGTGCTGTCTCTGCAGCAATCATTGTCTATACAAACCCTGCTCATACACAACAAGAAACACACGCACTAGAATACGATGAATTCATTAACTATATCAAGAACCAGACGAACCAAAGTACTATATTTTTTCAGTATATATGAAACAAGGAAGATAATGAGATATTCACATGATGCAACTAAGTTGCATGGATAGTTCTAAATTGATATAACTACAGTTGCAACATAGCGACGCAAACACCTAAGATATGGTTTAGTTTAGTACCTGGGTGGATGGATTCTTTCTATGAGCGATTCAATCTCCCTGTCGATATGAGAGTGGTAAATTATTTCCATGAATCTCACTCAACGAACAAAGGCTTCAGTTCCAGCTTCGTTGCAACATATGGTTTAGTTTGAACGCTCTATGTATCATTGTATCTGTATATATATATATAGAGAGAGAGATAATTCCCAGGCTGGAGTTTTAGAAACGTTCAAACTCAAAAACGCATAAGGGGATAAGAAAGAAACCGCGTACATGCATGTAAAAACAGCTTAAGGAAACGTGGCGATAATAGAGCGCTGTATTTCTTGTTTTCTAAGTGATGACACACAAATCCAAAATAAATAAGAAAACAATTGATAATCATCAAGTTTTGGAACTATGCTGTCTCCAGAAACTCCCTTTGACTTTGGAAAAACAAATTATTATTATTATTTTGAGAGACAAGAAAGTTGCTAGGTAATTCGCATTGAAGCAAAAGCAAGCATTGCAACATCAAGCAACAAAATTTGCATGTGCCACAAAAACAAGAGAGAAAGAAAAAATTAAGATTTTACCTGGTTTATAAATTGGTTGGTGCGGTTCATCTTCTGATGAATCTGCAGGGTCCATGGGCTAAGGAAATGTAAAATTCATGGTGATATAGTAGAGGCTTCCATTGGAGAAAGCATCAAGGTTGATGGAGATGATCGGAATAAGAGGGTGTCAAAACTTGTGATATTCTATGTTAGGTAGCGTCTTACGTGTACATATATATATTTAGTAGTATGGAGGCGAAACTGATGGGATGATGAATCGACCATGTTTTTAAGTCAATTGCACGCACATAAAACATGAGTGTGTCGTGCCAATCATGGTAAATCCAAAAGAAATATTCTGGACAACTTTGACATTCTCAATGTTTTCTTTTTTTGCCAACATTTTTATTACCAGTACTAGTGTGATCTTATAATTTTAACTTATTTAATAACTAGAACATTTATTTATAAACTCTAACTGAATTATTATGCCCAAAATGCACTTCGCTCGCTAGTTCCTACCCTAGTTATCGGATTTCAATCATCTGACTTTTTAATTTATCACACGAGAGGACTTTGCATATCAATTTCTATTGTGCCACGTGGCAGTCCTGGTAATAAGTTGTGAATGCAAACGAATTTGCGGTAGCTAGTGTTTCCCTCTGGTGTAAATTGTGGTTTAGAATCTCTTACGCAATAATGTGATCACATCACACCGTATCTGTAGCAGCTTTCTCTTAACAAGTGTGGAAGCTCTTTTACTTTTGATTCTGCACCCGTTGAGTGAGTCAACCGCAAGCCATGAGCTCACCTTCAATTTGGGATTTGGGAACGCCATCATAGGAAAGTTATTGGTTGTTAAATTGTGATAATGTAACACTATCAAAAAAAATGGAAGCAAATTAAAGTTTGATGATTAACTGGGATTTCAGGAATCAAGCTACTCAAACTCTTGACTATTAGGTTGATCCTGATGAATAGTAAAAAATCTAAAATGTAACTAAACGTTAAAATCAACTATTAATTCAGAAAATAAAAGAAAGATAGATAAATATTAAGAAGATAAGCTCAAGACTAATTAAGTGTATTTAAAAGTCTTAAACAAATATTGAATATTTTAATAATATAGATTATACAGTCTCAAAAACTATTTAAAATTTAAGGTTAAATATGTTTTTTCAATTATATTTTAATCCTTTTTTTAGTCTTTTAAAGTATTTTTTAATTACGAATTTAGTCTGTATATAACTAAAATATTGAATTAATTCAGTCCCTAAAACATAACTCAATCTGGTAAGAAGGTTGACAACTCACCAAATGGAAATGTCATGTTAACTAGATGATTTCAATTTTAATTATGATACGTGTATTATAAATTATTCTTTAGGACATTCTGCAATAAAATGTGTGGTTAAACCATTTTTAGTTAACATTAAGTGTAGCATATATCCCTTTAGGATTTATGTATTGAAATACTATGTATGTTTGTCATTTGATTAATTTTAGCTTCTATCTATGTACTTAATGTTTCCTTTGCATGAGAATAACATTTCATGATTTATATGTTAACGTCGTTGCTTTATTTGGGAGCGCTTAGGATAATGTATGAATATAACTACTCGGATCATTACATGATAACAATGAGATAGTCGTCGTTGGAAGATGCTTCTTGATAATAAATTCCTATCCTATTGTTTATCTAGGAATAGAACTTAATACTAGTGGAAAAAATGGATATAACAACGGGATATTATTCACGGGTAGAAGAGGATCAGTGATAAAAACATGCGCGGTGGCATTTTTGAAATTATAAGGTGAACGTTTTAATCAGAGAAAACTATATATCCACGGTTAACATCATAACCGTGAACGTACCCATAATATATATTCACGGTTGAGGAGTCAACCGTGGATATATAGTACCTGAAATATATATCGACGGTTGTGATCACAACCGTGAATATATATTGATGGGTACGTTCACGGTTATGATGTGAACCGTGGATATATATAGATGTCAATATCCATGGTTGTATTTCCAACCGTGGATATATAGTTCAGGTTTTAGGGTTTAATCACTGGGTACTCTATGTCCACGGTTGTTTCTATAACTGTGAATATAGATTTAATATTTATCCACGGTTACGATACCAACCGTGGATATATAGTTAACATTTATCCACCATTGTTTGTTAAACCATTAATATATGTTCAATATATTCACGGTTGTGAGGGGGAACCGTGAATATATATCCTTTCTGAAACTTCAAAAGCCGCGCCTTTCACTCTTTTTTCAGTTTCTCCTTACTTTCGCTGGTTATCGTCTTCTTCCTCGTCCTGCTCTTTGTTGGTCGTAGGCTTCTGGGTTCACTTCCTTCTTCTTTCGCGTGCCCTTCTTCTTCTTCGTTCAGCATTGTCAGGTAAGTGTTTCGTTGCCCTTCTTCTTTCGTTCACTTTTTAACCTCTGCTTCGTTGTTATGCTGTATAATCGTAATGGGTTTGCTTCGTTCTCTCTGTTTGTGTGTTTATTGTTGAAGCTGAACTCTGTCTCTGCTATTTTGACATTGCCTGTGACATTTTCATTGTTGTGGAGACGAGAAATGGCTGACGAGAATTGATATCTTTTTCATTGTTGCTATTTTGACATTGTTGCTATTTTTACATTGCCTCTGAACTCTGTCTCTGTCTCTGCTGAAATGGGTGACGAGAATTTTATTGTTTGTGCACCAAAAAAATGAAAGAATTAATATCCTTCAGAACAAAATATACCAAAAAAAAAGTACTGAAATAAAAACAGTAGCTGTAATGATCATACTGTTTTTGAGGTTGTAATATCTACAAAATTAGAATCATTTTAAGAAAAAAATATTTTAAAGGGAAATTACTTAGATATACATCATAGCTGGTGTTTTAAGAAATTAAATTGAGGAAACATGGAATTTGTTATAAGAGTTTTCTATCACATATAGCATATACCCATACATACATAAAAAAATTATAGAAAGTTTGTATTAGGAGAAGTATGTACTTATCCTACTTACGGTAGGTAGGAATTGGTCTTCCGTGTTACAATAATTTAGCGTAATAACACCATCGTTGCATAAATCCCACAAAAAATAAAATCTTACATCAATGTGTTTACTCTTTCCATGTAGAACTAGATTTTTAGACAATGTAATGGTAGAAGCATTATCACAAAATATAATAGTTACTCCTTCATGGAAGTAGTTTAGATGCTCTAAAATTCTTCTTAACTAAAAGTGACCCAAAAAAAAGTGACCCAAAAATAAAATGAATCAATATGGATTTTTGACCAACCCAACCCGGGCCACCATGTTTAAAAAATAAAAATCCAATACCAAACAAAACTTGAAAAATGTCATAATCCAACACCATATCCATAATTCATAAAATAAAAGTTCAACCCTCATGTCTCAAATTCCATAATCCATCATCCAACACCATAGTTCTACTTGAAAATACCACAATTATATAATGTTATTTCTGTTGCTATTTTTTCTCTCATATAATGTTATTTGTTTACGTTTGTATGTATATGGTTGTCAATGTTGCGAACTCGTAGGCTCATACTAGCTAACTGGTATGAGGATGTGCATGAGTGAACCGTAGTTCCCCGTTTGAGATTCGACACAAATGGTCATTAAATTAATTAATGTCATCGTTTGTGTTGAATCTTGAATTGTCCGTTTGGACAGTTTGGGATGAACAATTATTTTTTATACGCCACTGTTAGTATGTACAAGTTAGGAGTTATTTTAAAATTTGAATGAACTTTCGGTAACTTGTATTTTGTGTTGTTCTCTGGGTGCATATTTGGTTGTGGTTGAATTTGATTTGACCACTCTCATTTTGTGTACTTAGAGACCAATGCGAAATGCTGCCGAAATTTCATCAAATTTTAAAATAAGTCCTAACCTGTATATATGAATGACGTATAAAAACAATTGTCATGCTGAATGGGTATAGGACCACCACCTTTGTATAAAAAGTGAGGTTGATCATAGCACCTTGTAAACAGTTGGTATGGATCGGAGTTGGATAACTGCATCACGCCTAAGTCTGGAGTACGAGGGGGAGTTGAATCATTTATAGAATTCGTAGCGAGGAATGCAGTGGGGGTGAATGGAAAGTATTTTTGCCCTTGTGTTAAATGCTTCAACCTGCGTCGGGTAGACTTGGAAGAGGTGCGAGAACATCTACTGTGTGACGGTTTTCTACGTAGTTATACGCGTTGGATATGGTATGGTGAAGATGTGGTGGTGCCAAGTAACAGCTCTCAGACTAAAAATTGAAGCTCGATGCATGACAACGATGTCGACATGGATGACCGACTCGAGGATATGATCCGTGATGTAAGGGTAGAAGGTTTTAAGAAAGCTCATGTATATACAACTCTGTGTGAGAACTCTGAGCAGCCGTTGTATCCAAACTGCCTCAATTTCACGAGGTTATCAGCAGTTTTACGATTGTTTAATTTGAAGGCCATAAACGGGTGGACGGATAAAAGTTTCACTAACTTACTGAAGTTGTTGAAAGAAATGCTCCCAGCTGGAAACACCTTGCCGAAAAGTAACTATGAGGCCAAAAAGGTGTTGTGTCCTATGGGTTTGGAGTATGAGAAAATACATGCATGCCCAAATGATTGTGTATTATTCCGGGGTGAGTTAGAAATGCTGCATCGATGTCCTAGATGTGGGGTGTCACGGTATAAGAAGAAAGAGGCGGATTCTGATGAGGTATGCACTAAAGGGTCTCCTGCAAAGGTGTTGTGGTATCTACCTATAGTTCCAAGACTAAAGCGTCTGTTTGCCAATGCAGATGATGCAAAACTTATGAGATGGCATGCTGATGAGAGGGTTGTTGATGGACTACTTAGGCCTCCGGCCGATGGGTCGTAATGGAAGAAAATGGATAGGATTTTTCCAGAATTTGCCAATGAACCAAGAAATGTTAGGCTTGTACTAGCCACAGACGGCATGAACCCGTTTGGGAACCTGAGCACAAACCATAGTTCGTGGCCTGTTTTGTTGTTTGTTTACAACTTGCCGCCATGGTTGTGCATGAAGAGAAAATATGTGATGTTATCAATGATGATATCTGGTCCATGACAACCGGGGAACGACATTGATGTATATTTAACTCCATTGGTTGAAGACCTCAAAAGGTTATGGGAAAACGGGGTTGAAGTGTTTGATGGGTTTACCGGGCGATCATTCAAATTGCGTGCCATGTTATTTTGCACAATCAATGACTTTCCAGCGTATGGTAACTTATCTGGGTACAGTGTGAAGGGTCATAAAGCTTGTCCAGTATGTGAGGAGGGGACTAGTTCTGTGCGGTTGCATCATGGCAAGAAAAATTTTCTTAAAGCGAATCATCCGTTTCGAAGGTTAAAGAAGTCGTTTAACGGTGCCCAAGATTTTGAAATGGCTCCTCCACCACTATCTGGTCGCCAGGCATATGAAAAGGTGAAGGACGTCAACGTGCAATTTGGTAAGTGTGAAAAACAGCACCCGACACAAAACAACTGGAAGAAAAGGTCAGTGTTTTTTGACCTGCCATATTGGAGGGAGCTTGATGTAAGACACTGCATTGATGTAATGCATGTGGAGAAGAATGTGTGTGACAGTTTAGTTGGTACACTCTTAAACATACCCGGGAAGATAAGGATGGCCTAAACTCGCGTATGGACTTAGAGTTGATGGGTATACGTCAGGATTTGCATCCACAATCAAAGGGCAAAAGAACATATTTGCCTCCAGCATATCATACGTTATCCAGAAAAGAAAAGCAAAGTCTGTGTGAATCGTTACGAAGTGTGAAAGTTCCGTCTGGTTATGGCTCCAACATCAAGTCTTGTGTTTCCATGAAAGATTTGAAGTTAGTTGGGTTGAAGTCTCACGATTGTCACATGTTGATGCAGCAGTTTCTGCCTATCGCCATTCGTGACATTCTTCCTAAAAATGTGAGAAATGTCATAACAAGGTTGTGTATGTTTTTCAATTTCATATGTTGCAAGGTAATCGTGCCCGGCGAATTGGATGTGTTGGAACAGGAAGCATCACTTATATTATGTCAGCTTGAAATGTATTTCCCGCCCTCTTTTTTTGACATAATGGTCCACTTAATCATCCATTTGGTGAGAGAGATCCGTTGGTGTGGTCTAGTGTTCTTACGGTGGATGTATCCCGTTGAGCGATATATGAAGATATTGAAAGGGTATATGAAGAACCAACGTCGTCCCGAAGCTTCAATTGTGGAAACATATATTGCAGAGGAAGCAATTGAGTTTTGCACTGAATACATGTCACATGCTGCAAGCATTGGTATTCCAACGACTCGTCATGAAGGGAGATTGGATGGGAAAGGAACGATTGGAAAAAAAGTGAAGAGCATGCCACGTGCTGATATCCTTCAGGCACACTTGTATATTTTAAACAACACGGACGACGTGCAACCGTATCTAGCCACACACAAGGAGCTAGTCAAGAAAACCAACCCTAAAATGACTGAAAAGTGGTTGTTGAATGAACACAACAAGAGTTTCATGCAGTGGTTCCAAAAGACCGTCCTGAAAGATGCATCTGCATCCTCGACATTACATCGACTAGCACAGGGCCCGAACTTTGATGTCCTCACCTTTTGTGGGTATGACATAAACAACTATTCGTTTTATACAAGGACACAGGATGAAAATAGTACAAATCAAAACAGTGGAGTGATGGTTGTGGCTCAGTCAATGCATTTCTCAACTGCAAAGGACAACAACCCTGTCATGGCCGAGTCATGCTACTTTGGTGTGATTAAAGATATATGGGAAGTTGATTACGGTCCCTTCACCGTTCCTGTGTTTAAATGCAAATGGGTTGACAATAAGAACGGTGTCACAACTGATGATTTAGGAGTTACGTTGGTGGACCTCAACAAGATAGGGCATAAGGACGAACCATTCATAATGGCAATGCAGGTGAAGCAAGTTTTTTATGTGGCTGACCCAGCTGACAAACGGTGGTCAATTGTTATCCAAGGTAGACACATTGGAGACCCCAATGTTGATATTGTGGACATTTCATCAACTACAATGCGTATTCCAACATCTATCGTGGAACATGACATAGATGATGTTGTTGCCAGTCGTCATGACCACCATGAGGGCTTGTGGGAAAATATTTCATCTTAATAGGGTATTAATCTTGTTGGTGATTCATTGAATTACATGTTATATTAGTTATTCGTTGTTTTAAATGTTATATTAAATATTTGACAGTTTTTTTCCTTGTTTGGACAGATACTCATGGCTGACCAGGATGGACGATCCAGGTCCGACTCACAGGCCAGTGGTTCCTCTGCTCGGAAGAGTAGAGGTGTTACCCGGATGCCAGACGTCGCACGTAGGCGTCACTGGGGAGAGAGGGTAGTTGTTGAGATGGATGTCAACACCGGTAGATTCAGTGGACCGCATGCCACGAAGTTGAGCAGTTATCTGGGGGTTGTGGTACGGTCGAAGGTGTCCATCATTATCCCCGACTGGGATAGTGTCGAGGAGGTGGTGAAGAACCAGCTATGGAGTGATGTTCTGGTAACTTAGATATTATTTAAGTTTTATTTTAGTGTATTATTTCATGTAACTCTTAATAAGTACTCCTTTATGGACTAACTCCTTTCATGTAGGATTCTTTTGACATACCATCTTCCGACATAGCGAGGAGGAAGGTCCTCGGTATCATGGCTGAGCGATGGAGGTCGTTCAAATCCATACTCACCACGAGGTATATTGAACTTTAAATTCTTAATCAACGCTTCACCAAATTGTACCAATCCTTAGTTTTAATGTACCTTTCATTGTAGGTATGTATTCGGGGACGACCAAGGAAAGTTCCCTGGAGAGAAATATCCCTTCATCGATCAGGAGACCTGGGATACTTTTGTTGCATCTAGACATTCTGCCGAGTTTCAGGTACATTGGTTTTTAGATGATTAAATAATGTATAATTTATACGGCTAACTGTGAATATTTTTTTTCTTATTGTAGGAGACCAGAAAGAAAGCCAAGGAGACTAGGAAGCTAAATGACTGCCCACACACACTGTCACGTGGGGGTTACCGTAGGTTGGAGGAGCGGCTGGCACAGGAGAGGCTGAGTCAGTGTCAGACTGACACTGGTATTGTGGATCCCCCTTCCCCACCTGCACGCCACGACAAATGGAAGCGGGCTAGGATCAAGAAGAGTGGGGAATACACTTCCTCACAGGCTCAGGAGGTTGCCTCACGGATAGTAAGTATTCCCCTTTATATCAGTGTCTGTTTTTCAGTTTACGTGAAGGAAATGAATACTAACTTGTTTGGTTTCAGGATTCCTTGGTTGAGCAATCAACCCAAGGGTCTTTCGTAGCCCATGGACGGGAGGATATTTTGACTACCGCCATTGGCAGGCCAGAGCACCCAGGAAGAGTGCGTGCTATTGGTCGAGGTGTAGGTAAGTGCTAACTAACTCTATGCCTTCATTTTGTTATCTGTTAAACAATTATGGGCTAATCATTCACATTTCACAGGCCTCCGCGCCTATTACGGTGCTCCCGACCCTGCCCCATCCCTTGAGCAAATGGTGGAGCAAAAGGTGGCTGTTGTGAAGGCTGAGTACCAGGAGGAGATATCTAGGCTCCATTAGGAGATGGCCCGATTCAGGGAGGAGATGAAGGCCTCACTCAGCCACTACCAGGAGACTACTGCACCAGCCAGCGACCCACAGGTTAGATTCTTTATTTAATTTCCTCAATTTTATTGTTTGTAATCACTTTATTTCATTGTTGAATAACTTCTGCTTGATGTGTAAATATGTAGGTACGGAAGGTTAGCACTAAGGGGTCGTGCGCTGCGGCTGACCCTGACGATGACGGGGTCGAGCCACCAGACACCCGTCAATGTGACCTGTTCATTGACGGGTCGGAGGAGCCAGTTGCCACTGGTATGGTGTACAACTTAGGCCCTGTGGTTCACCATCAGACATTACCAGATGGTATGTCCAGGGTCTCGGTTGTGCTCGTCCTCGAGGAGGATGCTGCTGTGCCAGTGGCAACTCAGGAGGTGAAGACCGTCGGTCAGGCGGTGGGCCACTTTCTGATGTGGCCCAACAGACTTCTGGTGATTGCCCCTGGACAGGTAAAAACCCTAAACACTAACTTGCTTTATTTCCTTGTCAATTATGGTACAAAATGTGAGGGTTGTCAATTGTTCAACAGGAACAGACATTGAAGAAGCCAGACCCGGCCAAGGATCCCATCCGGATGCTATGGCGCATCGGGTATGAGCAAGCAGACGACACTGTTCAGGTCCCATGGTAGCCACTAGTGTTCGGCCGTCCCAATGATTTTCCAGTTTACGTTACAAATTCTGACATTTGTGACATTATTACGGGGACATCGATGCTGAACGGCTCCATCTTTCAGTTGTGGGAGCTGTAAGTATATCCTTGTTTTGTCCAATTTTTTCATTATACAAGTTATTTGTCGCTAACCATGTCTTAACTTGTTTAGGTTTCTGGCAAAACTCTGTGTGGACTTGGGTTTCCAAGGAACTTACGGTTTCTTAGAGCCCTCTCTCATACAGAGGCAAGGAAACACCTCGCAGAACACCCAGACATACATCCAGAATTGGATGTTTGAGTCTGGGAAGTCTATATACATGGGCCCCTATCATAAAGGGTAATACTCTATTCCATAATTATTGTCATGATATTTTGCATTTTGAAGTCTCACTTATCACTCGTAACTGCAGGGCTCACTGGACGCTTCTGGTGATCTGTCCGAAGGACTATCTTGCTCTGTACTTTGATAGTTTGCATCGGACAGCTCCACAAGACCTGAAAGATATAGTAGACCGGTAAGTTCATCCCTAAAAAATAACCACAAATTCGATTACATCATTTTTAGAACTATACAATTCTAACTTATCTTGTGTTTTGTTTGACGCAGGGCGGTGGTTGGATACAATCTACTGATTGGAAACAAGCCCAAAGGAAAAACAGTTGTATGGGTGTACCCAAAAGTAAGTCAATCGTATTCATTCAAATCTTCAGTACATATTTTTTAAGTTCCGAATTCACTTATTCTATACTATATGTCCATTGTAGTCTTACAGGCAGAAGGGTACCTTTGAGTGTGGCTATTTCGTCATGCACACTATGCTGACCATTGTCCAACATCATTTAGTAGATGGATGGACAGAGGTAAGTCTCATCATTTGGACTACTTTTCTCCAATTTCATCAATTTCATGTAATAAATAAAGCTTTTGTTCTAATTGTTTTGTGCATTGTTTGCAGTACTTTAATGACCGGTCATTTTTCCCAAAGGAACTTGTGGATGATGTTAGAAGGCAATGGGCCTCACACTTCATTGAACTTAGGCAAAGCTAGATATAGGATCTTTATTCTTTTATATATGTATCTAGTAGGATTTAGGGTTTACTTTTATTAGATTACATTCAACTTAATTGTATATACTTTCATTTTTTAGGTTGTTATGAATTGATATAGAAAATAAATTGTTATATATATACATACCATTCTTTCGACATAGTGTTGCTGTGGCATACTGTATACTGTACTGGTTTGTCTGAATGCAGGGTTGGGAAACGATAAAACAGAATCCATATTAAAAAAAAAACCTCAGTATTTATTCACGGTTATGGCAACAACCGTGAATATAGACTATATTTATCCACGGTTACTACCATAACCATGGATATAGATACATTTTATCCACGGTTGTCCATCACAACCGTGAATATAAGTAGTTTGTAACTGAAACCAATCCATACTTATATTCACGGTTGTGATGGACAACCGTGGATAAAATGTATATATATCCACGGTTGTCCATCATAACCGTGAATATAAGTGGATGTAACTGACATCTTTCAGTTCTTATATTCACGGTTATGCTCGATAATCGTGAATATAAATAGTAAGTTATATTCACAGTTGTTCTTAACCGTGGTTAGATGTGATTTATTACCACGGTTGTTAACCGTGGTTAAAGACCATCATCTACTACCACGGCTGCAACAACCACGGTTCTTTAACCGTGAATAAAGGCCTTTTTTTAACCGTGATTATATCCTTTTTTTCCACTAGTCTCAATAGTTTTTATATGCACTATTACAAAAAACACTTTTAACACCGGATTTTTAGGGGGTGTTAAGTGCACAAGTGTTAAAAATCAAGAAAATTAGCACCTTATCCGGTGTTAATTACTACTTATAGCATCAAACTTATAAAATATTTGACGTTAATTACTGCTTTTAACGCTAAACTTATAAAATATCCGGTGTTGTCTATTCATTACAATACTAGACTTTTTTAAAAATCTGGTGTGAAATATATTTTTCCACACCAATTAGTTCATATACCATTTTATCCAGTGTTCATTATACTTTTTTGTAACACCTATCTTTTTTATACCTGACATTAAAAATATTTTTAACACCTAAATATTTCTTATAACTGGTGTTAATTTTATCAAATTTAACACATTTCAGAATTTAGCCAGTGTTAAAAGTTTCTGCTTTGAATGTGAACTGTCCTAGACCGGGATCAAAAGATCCGGTGTTAGGCCAGTCACAAAAGTCAAAGGTTTGGGAATTTGTACACCAGTACAGTGGGTATCCGGTATTATAACCCGATATCTCAGTGGGAGAAGATCGGTCTTACCGTCCTGGAGATCCTGAACACCAGTCCTTCGCGTAGAGATAGGGCGAAAGGTGGTGCCACCTGCGAAAATTCTCCGACGCTCAAGTTAGTGAGTATATAATGCGACAATGTAAGATAAAGATTGAAGAGTCAAAAGTCCTTTTTTGTTTGTGTTCTTGCTGTATTTATAGATGGAGGAGAATGATGGGTCTGATTGTCCCAGGGGACAAACCTGACTCTCCTCGAAGAATGAGACTTGGGAGTTGAGAATATCCATTTTGTCCTGTCGGAGCATGGGCATATATATATATATATATATATATATATATATATATATAATCAGCGTGGGAAACAAGTATGGGCTAAGTGATAACGTGCATGCCTCTCGAAGGCAGATATCTATCATGGGCGATTAGAGTTGATGCACTCTTCCCAAAGCCACTAACAATTGATTAATAACTATTCCGATGTGGAGAATGTGTTATGTCCGATGTGCTAGGTGTCAACATGGGTTTACCGGTATAGGGAGAGCGCCTATACGGTCCTGTTAGTCCGATATCTTACCTGTTGGTCCGATGTCTTACCTGTTGGATCGGTAACACTGATAGATCAGATGATACGTCACACTCGTCTTGGTACCGGTATCAAGACCGGATCATCTGTCCCCTAGATTGTGTGAGGGACTGGTAGAGTTGCTCATATAAGCTATACTACCTACAAGCGGTTTGGATACCGGTGTATTCATGCCGAAGAGTACTTGTCAAAATGTACACTTGTTCCATGTTGCTTCGTTGCCTGTGGTATCGTCCTGTGAATGAAAGCATCACTGTCGTAACGTTCCTACGACGGATTTGGACAGAGATTCATTGTGCAAGAATCCCAAAAGTTTTTCAGAACTTGTAAACCCTTGGTATTCGAGTGACTGCTGTTACGCACAAAATGCTTCTCATGATTGGGCAATAAATACTGTTAACACGTGGATGAGCCATTGTTGCCTTAAAAGCGTGGGTCTCTGTAACCGTCGCCTGGGGCTTTATTGGCCTGAATTTTGAATTTCTAGGCCTATTTCAAGGAGGCCTTTTGACGAATCGACACTATTTTCGCGCCTTGGAGCCTGAAACGACTACGTCGTTTTGATTATGAATAGATGCGTTTGGTCGTAAACGACATGTCCTGTGGGCTAATGATTAAACCCTTTCGTCACCTTTAAAAGGGACACCTAGTAGATTCAAAGATCACTTGCTCTTGTTTCCCTAGCAAAACTCTACAAAAATTTCAAGGAGACATTTGCTGTTTACTTTGTGAAGTTCATTCTACCATCCTTTTCTTTATCATCTTAGGTAACCAACTCTTATACTTACTTCTATTTTCTTTGTTGTTTTCTGAGTGTTTGGGAGAAATGTATGCTGGTTCGAGAAATGTTGGCCCTAGGGTTAAAGGGGGGAGAGCTTCGTCTCGAACTCCTAGGTATCGTGGTGGGAGGATCCCAATGATTTCCTCTAGCCTCAGGCCACTTCGCTCAGAGAGGGAGGTGTCGCCTTATTCACGGCGGAGGGTGATCATACCCTCTTCAGAATCCTCTTCTGAGTTAGGGGATAGCCATTTCTATGAGAATGAGGTGAGTGCTGATTTGTACCTCTCTGACGATATGGCTTTTTACCGCAGTGTGAAGATTTTTAACTTGGCTCTCCAAAAAATGACCGGCGCGGGCACAACTGGTGAAGGGACGTCGAACCAACAATATATTCTAAAGACTGCTTTAGGCTTGTGCAACATGGTTGCACATCGGATCGACTGGGTGAAGCTCCAGGATAAGCATCCCTATTGCTGGGTAGTGGATGAATTTCGTGATACACCGTCTCATCACGCCAGGGACGACGGAGTAAGGATAGAACCCCGGTTCAGGGTCTATGCTAAAGAGAAGCAGAAGGAACGATTTATAGTTCTGGTGCCCCATCCTTTAGAGCGGATTTGCCACGTCATTCCTAATGAGAGATCTGTTTATATGTATGATTTTCTCTTCCTTAACTTGGGTGTGTGCTTCCCCCTGACGAAGTTCCAGATGGGAGTACTGAGGTTCTTGGATTACGCCCCCTCTTAGCTTTACCACAACGGATGGGGGTTAGTCCGCTCTCTGGAGGTACTTGGGGACTACTTCAAGTTTACTCCAATGGTCGCCATGTTATTCTATTATACCCAGGTGGTCCGTCGTGTAAATAAACAGAGCAGAGGCGTAAGTTTGATCACTCTCTCGGCTCTATCCAATTTTGTTAATTTTGAGTCTTATACCGATTCAGCCAAAATTGATAGACGGTCATTCAAATCATATTTCACTAAAGTACGGATTCAACATGAGAAGCTGATCTTCTGGCAGAACAAAGAAGGCATCAATAAATTTCCTGTAAGCTGGTCTCACAAGCATTTTTTGTTGACTTCCTAAGCTTACTTCACAGATGAAGACAAACTGTCTACTGAGTCTGCGACCGTTTTGTTTGCTCTCGAGTCCTACACCACCGCACATAAAGCTTTTTCTTGCAAGCGTTTGTTAGGCTCGAAAACAGCTCGCGATGAATATTTATGTAATTTTTGATCATTTTCCTTGTTACTAGTTTACCTTATATATTTTGCTATCTTGTCATATTTAACCGTCCTTTTGCCTGTTTGTGCAGTTCAAATAGAGGAATCATCCTCATCCATGGAGAAGCTAAAATCACTGGTCACTGGAGGAAAATCTGAGACTATTGAAAACAATATCCAGCCCAAATGGAATTCCAAGAAGGTCACTACTAAGACCATCATCCTCACTTCCTCCGTTGATGGCGATGTCCCCTTGATCGAGGGCGGATCTTCTACTTCTATCCCTGTTGTCGAAGAACGGAAGAAAAGGGAGAAACGGAAGAAAATAAAGAATGATCCTTCAATGCAGAAGGATTCCTCACCTCCTCCCTCTAAAAGGCAAAATACATCGGGGGGTACAACCAAGTCCGGTGCTGCCAAGGACAAGGGCGTAGCGGGCTCGACCTCTAATGTCCCAGGCAAGAAGGATACCACTGCTGGCCCTCAACCTTTGACTACCTACTTCGCACCCAAGGTCTCTTGCCCTCCTCCCAACAATTCTTGCCTCGCTCCGTTCCTGGTCTATGAGGGTCTGGTGCCTGAATCGATCCCCGGTCTGAGGTACAAACTGAAACCCATTCTTGAACTAGAGGAGATTAAGAAAGCATGTGAGGCTAGACGGTGGCAACTAGAAGAACTATCTGGGCTTCTGAACTCTCTCTGTAGATTGGCAGATGATGGCCCTGAGGTCGACAGATTGACCTCTAAGGTTAATGATCTTACTGTTTCGTCCGCCAAGGACAGGGCAAACATTAAGCTTCTTGAGGATCGGTTGAAGACGTCCAAGGATTACGGGAAGTGGATGTATACGGAGACCCTTACTCAAAAATCAATCGTGAAGGATCTGGAGGGCAAGTTGGCTGAGCAGAAGAAGATTACCTCCGACCTCAGCGCAAGCCTCTACACGGAGAAGGAAAGAACGAACAAGCTGGAAGAGGAACTGAAGGCAAAAGCCTACAGCTTCTAGAAGCAGGCTGATGAATGGGCTCGGAAGGAGAAAGAGCTACTCATGGAAATCTAAAGTTTGAAGTTGGCGAGTCTGAATGATGACAATACTGCATTGAGGGTGGAGTTAGCGGCTGCTATCGCCAAAGCCGATGAGGCGGTTGACATTTGTGTTTAAGTCGCCAAATATTCCTTTGTGTTAGTTGTGCGTCAAATTATTCATCGCAATCCCAAAGTGGAACTCAACTTGAATGGTATCAATCCGTTCTATGAGTTTCACGGAGGGGAATTCGTAGCAGTTGTTGACAACCGTCATGACACAACTAAAAAAACACCTGTTAGCGACGGACACAATTGGTCGCTAAAACATGCCAAGGCTGTCGCTTAGAGGACTAGCGACGGTATTTCTGACGGCCAAATGATCGTCGCTAAAACCTTCGTCAGCGACCACTGAAACCCCGTTGCTAAAGTACCGACGGTATAACACCGTCGGTAACATGGTCTCTGCTTCACTTACTTCAACCGTCGCTAACTGACCACGTTCAGTGACGACCACGACCCCGTCGCTACTAGTAGCCATATAGCGACAGGGCTACGGAGTCGCTATTAGTAGCGACCATCTCTGCCCGTCGCTATGGGTAGCCATACAGCGACCACTTTCCTCCGTCGCTATTAGTAGCCATACAGCGACCACTGGCGGCCGTCGCTATGAGTTGTTATTTAGCAACCATCTTTGTCCGTCGCTAATGGGATTTTTTATTTTTTTTAAAAATTATTTAAATATTTATAGGTTTTGTTAATTTAACTTTAAAAATGTTGATTAATATTTTGTATTGGGTGATAAAATTTTATAATTAAATTTGAATAATTTTTTTTAAAATATTAAAGTATTATTAAAAACAAAATAATGGATTAAATTTATTTATCAAATAGGTTGAATTATTAATGTATAATCACAATAAGGTGTTTTTCTTTGAATTTAATTACCAATAAATATTGACATAATAAATGAAGAATGACAAATAAATACTGAATCGAATATAATATAAAAACTGTAAATGAAATATATAATGTGTATATATAATAAAAATACAATCATGGTGGTGGGGGATCCTGTGGTGGTGGTGGGGGCGCCTGGGAAGTTGGGGGAGGTAGTCTCACCATCAACTGCATCAGTAGCTCCTGCTGCTGAGCAAGTTGCCGATGAGTCTCGGCGTGCTGCTCCTCGGCCCGCTGTCAGTCCGCCTCGGCCCGTCGTCAGTCCGCCTCGGCCCGCTCCTCCAAAAGCTGCCTCTGACGTCGCTCCTCCTGTAGCTCGTCGTTTAGGTTTTGAATTACCTGAACAACCTCAGTCGAAAGACCAGACAAAGAGGAAGAGGAAGGGGTCTTCCCCTTTTTCGCCAGCTGCGTGCCGACGCCACCCAATCCAAAGACCTTCCTTTTCTTGTTCACACCGCCAACAGCCTCCATATAGATGGCGTTGTCGTCGGAACAAGACAGGGTGGGAGGAACCTCCCCTTCAGGATTCGAAGCCACCAGGTCCGCCTCCTTCTCGGCCCTCCTGGCCTGATATGCCTCCTGTAAATTAAAAAACACTGAAATGTACCCATGCACCGGCTTTGTTCTTCTTGGTCATTTGCATGACCTCAAACAAAGAAGGCTCTCGGTGCTCCCTCAGCTCCTGTGGTGGACAAAAAACATTAAGATTATTATTTATAAACATGTCAGATGAATCATAATAGAAATGTTTAACATAAATATACTTACAAATCTTTTCTTGTGCTCGAGGGTTGAAATGCTACCCCAAGTGTAAACTGAGGCTGCAGCATCGGCGGCTCTGTTTCCCTTGTTCCGAGTACTCGCCTGCTGGAACAGGACACCGCCCCACTTCTGGACCATCCCGTCCCAATGGTCCTCGGGGATCCAACAAGGGCGCTCACCCTTATCCCTCACCTTCCAAAGGGTACTCTTAATGATTTTGGAGGTCTTTATGGCAAAGACCTTCCTAATCTCATCAATCATACCCTCTGTCCACTGATAATCACGCTGTAAAATGAAATGAGAAATCAAAATTAATAAGAGGTCTATTTTACAAATCAAATCACAACAAATTGATGTGGTAACTTACCGAGAATGTGTCAAACCACCTATCTTGGACAACCTTCCAATCATCTATCCAAGATATATATGGACCATCCTACTGGGCCTTTAAAACCTTAGTAATCGCTTTGGTAGTGCGACTACTATCAACAAAGCTGTAATGACAACAATTATATCAGGAGTATAACAACACACAATCTAGGGAGACTCCCAAAATTCTGATAGAGTCTCCCCTGTAAATGTAACATTTCCAAGTTTAAATAGTTACCCTGTTATAAACAGAAGAGTTCCCAGTACAATTTAATATATACAAGTACTAATTAAAGTAACATACAATAAACCAACAAGTCTTTCCACTAAAGTTTAAAATAAAGTACCATACAAATAACATAAAAGTATTTGAGTTTTTGTCACTTACTCGTCTCCGGCCGGCACGGGTACCAACATGGGCAGAGGGGATACCGGAGGTGGGGTGGCCTGATGGCCAGGGTCCTCCAAGCCACCAACTCCAGGAGTCTGCTCTGGGGTGGTCAGCTATGGTGGTGATGGGGTGGTCAGCTGTGGTGGTGATGGAGTGGTCCGCTGTGGTGGTGATGGAGTGGTCTGCTGTAATGGTGATGGAGTGGTTCCATGCTCTGGGGTGGGAGTCCTCAGACGGGATGCTAGGGTCCTGGACCCACCACCCCTACTGAAGGGCAGTCGACGTCCCGTCATCTGTGGATAAAATCATGAAAAGAAAGGTTAGTCTTAGGATATATATAAACCTATGTATATATGTTTAATAACTACATACTCTGTGTCTGTTTTAGTTTCAAATTCCCCCTCAGTTTTAGTGTCACTGTGGTTATCCGTTTGAACAACTTCATCAGTATTCAGATCAGCCCTAGACCATTTTGATCGAGAGACAAGGTCTTTGTCAATGTGTTCACCCCCCGTAGTGGCGAGTGTCTCATCCATTATGACTGGATCAATGTTGAACAACAAATTGCCATCGTTAAGCTCATGTGGTGCAAGCTGATAAGTGTCATCGACCTCCTCAGAGACATTGCCAGTGATTTGACTTTGGGCCTTAGCCTTGATTACTGCATACCAGTCCCGATGTCCTCCCGGGAAGTCAGTGTAATAAACCTGCTTAGCTTGTTGGGCAAAAATGAAGGGATCAAACCCTTTATATCTACAATTCTTCTTGACCTCAACTAAGCCATAGTTGTTGTCAACCTTTGTTCCAACACCGATTGTGTTGTCGAACTAATCACATTTGAATAGAACAATATCTCTTCTTAGTCGTCCAGAGAATGAAACTTTAATAATCTCCGTTAGTACTCCATAAAAGTCTTCTTCCAACTATCCGGCGGTGACTCTAACACAAACCCCGTAGTTATGGTTCGCATCCCTTCATTCCATTGAAGAATATTAAACTTGTAGCTATTTACATAGTAAATAGGCCATTTTTTAACAGTTTTCACTGCCCCCAAGAAAGGGCTTGGAGTAAAGAATCTTCAATATGGTTGTTAGGGTCTTGTATCTATGTACAACATAACAAATAGGTCATCGTTAGATACCGGGAGTTAGAAGAAAAGATAAAAACCAGTCGGTATACGGGTCTCACGTGTTGTGTGAACCAACCAACGAACTTGGATGTTACCTCACTATGAATTTGGTCATCAGTTAAATCATTTTGCTCAAGTTTTAGCATATCTGTATATAAGCTATTTAAAGGAAACAAATTTAGATACTATAAAAGCTACGTTTAGAATGTAACATATAACTTTTATGACTTACTCAAGAAAGGGTTCCACTTCTGGGTAATTTAGAAGAATATACAAGTGTGTCGCCTTTCAATCTTTCTCATCAATGTAACATTTTGTGAGCTTGCCCCCCGGATGACCAGGATAGTTGAAAATCGATATTTGTTCATCAAACCCTGTGCGGGTGGCTACCCCAAGATTGCGGGGAATTCTACTCATTCTAGTTTCTATCTCCGTCGGAAAATAGAAAGAAGCAAAAGTTGTCATTTCTTCGACTAAGTATGCCTCACAAATTGATGCTTCAACGCAGGCTTTGTTTGACACTTTGTCTTTTAAAGAGCGTAAGAATCTTTAAATTATAAACAAATGTTAAGTTAGAAAAAACTATTATAAGAAATGTTTGCAAGGAAATTAAAGAGTTCTACCGTTCACCTTTCGAATGGATACATCCAACGATACTGCACAGGGCCACCAACCAAGGCCTCGTACGGTAGATGGATAGGCAAATGCTCCATCGAGTCAAAAAAACTTGGTGGGAAAATCTGCTCCAACTTAAAAATCAATACCGGGATGGTTTCTTCCATCTTCATAAGTTTCTCTACAGTCAACGAAGTTGCCATCAACTCCTTAAAGAAGTGACTCAACTCAACCAACGGTTTCTAAATAGGCTTCGGTAAGGCATGAAACGCGTACGGGAGTAGTTGTTGCATAAAGACATGGCAATCATGACTTTTCATGCCAAACACCCTGCCCTCCTTCACGTCGACACATCTACTCAAGTTAGAAGCGAATCCGTCAGGCAGGGTTAACCCATTCATCCAAATACACAAAGCAATTTGTTGCGGTCTAGTTAAAACATATTTTGCATGGGGTTTAAGCATTCTTCCACGTCCCGCATCCCTCAATTCCAACTCCTTCCTAGAACACCAAATCGGAAGGTCTAGACGACTCTTCTCGTTGTCTTTTGTTCTCCCCTTAATGTCCATAACAGTGTCAAAAATATTCATGAAAACATTACGTTCAGTGTGCATGACATCAATGTTGTGTCTTAACAACAAGTCTTTCTAATATGGCAAATCTCACAAGATGCTCTGCTTCACCCAGTGGTGTTTCTTACCATAACCCGCAAACTCCTTAACACTTTTGTCCCAGATGTAGGGATACTCTTCGACCCTCTGCCAAACCCATGCACCGGATAACCTACAGGGTGGAGGTTCATTAACAACCTTGTTCTTCTTAAAAGCGGTTTTGTTTCTCCTAAACGGGTGATCCAACAGTAGAAACTTTCTATGACAGTCAAAGAAACTTGTCTTGCCACTAACAGGGAGTGATTCCCCCTGGTATGTTCCATTTATACAGGGCAAGCAAGCTTCCCAGATGTTGACCATCCAAAAAGCATACCATAGGCCAGGAAGTCGTTAATAGTCCACATCAAAACAACACGCATCATGAAATTTTTCTTCAAAGACGCATCGTATGTCATTACCCTGACATCCCATAATTGTGATAACTCTTCAACCAACGGTTGCAAAAACACGTCTATGTTCACCTTTGGATTTTTGGGTCCTGGAACCAGTATAGATAGAAACATGACCTCCCTCTTCATACACATATCAGGAGGCAAATTGTATGGGATCAGTATGACTGGCCAACAAGAGTAAGCTCTTCCGTATTGACCGATTGGGTTAAACCCATCAGTACATAAGCCAAGTCTTACATTGCGTGGCTCGCCAGAAAAGTCCGAATATAGCTCATCCAAACACTTCCATGCTTTCCCGTCGGAAGGATGGCAAAGAAACCCCTCTTGTGTTCGGTTCAGAGCATGCCAACGTATGTGTTTTGCCATGGACAATGAGGCATACAGGCGTTGAAGACGCAGTGTTATAGGGAAGTACCACATTTTCTTCTTGGCCGTCCGGGTTACCTTCCCTCTCCTTTTAACGATTTTGTAGCGTTCCTCATTACAATGTAGACATTTTGTGACACTCTTATCTTCAAATTCATTTCTGAATAGCATACATCCGCCAACACAACACTCTATCTTCACATAACCTAACCCCAAGTTTGCCACTTGTTTCTTAGCATGGTACAGGTTTGTTGGCATTCAATGATTACTAGGCATAGTGGAACCCATCAGATTGACCATCCTATTAAAACAACCTCCAGGAAGATTATAATCTGCCTTTAGGCTTAAAGCAGCTAGGGAGGCGGATAACTCAGTGTGACTGTTGCTCCCGTCCTATAATGGAGTCTGAGCCGCCGCTAACAAATCATAAAATCTCTTCACCTCCGGATTAGGATCCTCCTCTACATTGTCAAAGTCTCCATGACCTGCTTGGTCATCATGTTCTAGCATACGCCCGGTGGAGGGTCCAACATGATCCATCACCATTTGTTCTATGTTATTGTACATATCCCTGTTTCCTCCAACCTCGTAGTAAGACTGTTGCACGGTTACGTCTGATGGTCTAGGCGGTAACTGCTCACCATGGTTGTACCAACAGTGGTATATTTCCATGAACCCTTTCTCAGTTAGGTGGCACATGACATCATCCGCGTATTCAAAACTCATGCATTTGCACCTTGAGCACGGATAACGAATCTTCTGAGTCGCTTCAAATCCAGGCGTGTTTGCCATAGTGAATGGAATGAACTCCAATAGCCCCATCATAAACTCCTCAGTCACTCGTCGACTACGATCTAGTCGGTTGTACATCTATCGCTGATTTGCCGGTACCTCCATTTACAATATCTAACAAGCATAATTTCTGTTACTTTACATTTTTAAAATTTTATTTGACTATCGGTTGTGAATCACTCTATCTCTTTAATGTTGCAAATTGGTGGGGCCCTATCCCATTCAAGATGAATATGCAACCATCCGTAACCCATCGATGTTGTATGTGGTCTATCTTGTGTCGTTGATGTTCATTTGAAATTTCGGCAGCATTTCGCATTGGTCCCCGAGTACACAGAGATACGTACGGTATGAAACACCGCACGTAGTCATGCACCCTGGGGACAATAGGAAACACCATAACCAAAATTTCAAATGAACATTCAACGTCTTAAGATAGACCATATACAACATTGATGGGTTACGCCCTACTGGTTACAAATTCATACCAAACTGTCCAACCAGGATAATTCAAGATCCAAAACAACACGGTACATCAACCGGTTGTTTTGAAACTTGAACGAGAATCTAATGGGTACACACACGACTAAACCCTACATTATTAAAGTTGAGTTTCATTTTTTAAGTTCCCTAAGAAATGGAGCCTGCCAAAATTTTGGCAGAGTCTCCCTGTAAACTAGACATTTCCCAAAATTAGAAATGGCCTGTTACATACAGAAAACTTCCTAGTATAGATAAATATATATGCTACGCATTGTATATGATATTGAGAGGTATTAAGTCCCAAATCATGTTATTAGCACACAAAACCAATGCCTAATGAGCTCTACTCTCCACTAACAAACAACATTACACATCATAAAAAATCATGTTATCAGCACATAAAACCAATTCCTAATGAGCTCTGCTCTCCACTAACAAACAACATTACACATGCGACTAAAATCATGTTATCAGCACACAAAACCATTGCCTAATGAGCTCTGCTCTCCACTAACAAACAATAATCGCCCAGCATACATATAATGAGAAAGTCAGTATTAGGGTTTTGGATTGCAAATGATGTAAATTTGGGAACGGAAGTTCCAAAACATGGTATGGACTAAACAAAGGAATGAACTAAAGAAAATGTGCACATCTAGCCTTGCCTCAGAATTTCTAGAGGATTATAAATTTTATCCAGCTGATACCAAGGAAGAGTTGCACAACGTAATTATTTCACCCATTGTTAGGTGAAAATTCTGATTGTACATACTGATCCTATCATCAATTTATATTCAGTTTGATTGTCTAAGCCCTACCACCCTTCTTTTACAATTGCAGTTCTTGTGGCTTTTTAAAGAGCAAAGGCTTAAAGTTCCTGATTGCAGAACTCAACGATCTTACCTCTTGGCTCAAAAGGTTTGATTGATACTGATCAAACTTATACTAAATCCACTGAACTCAAATGGGTTTCTTAACTCAATTAAGAACAAGTTTGAGTTGAACACAAGTCTACCTAAGGACAAGGAGATGAAAGATGTGTTTTTATCTAAGATTAAAGGGTGTTTTGAGGAGGAATATGGTAAAAAAATATTAGTGACTTAAAGTGTAGATGACAGAGTGATTGAGGAAGTGAGTGTTGGGTGTGGTTATTTTACTAATAGCTTGTTTAAGAAATGACTGACATACATTTTCCCCAGTAGCTTAAAAATGGTTAATTATTAAGGTTAATAAAACTTTTCTAAAATTATGTTGTTTAATTAGGTTTCTAAAATAGTCTAACTTATTCTTTCAGGTATAGTTATTATCGGGCTTTGAATCACTTAATTATTTTGTTAAAAGTTTAGTTTGGTTGAAACTTTAGGAATTAATTCACATATATGATTTAACCAGTTAAATTACTTTTTAATACATTAGCTTCTTGCTTAAGAAGTTAATCACTTTCACATAATTTTAACAACTTATATTATGGACCACTTTCTATGAGTTATTCTGAATTTTTTAAAAAGAAAGACTTATGTTATGTCAAAGAAAATTCACAGCAGAAGAAAGATGGAGTGTGTGTTCATCATAGAAATTTGACCTCCCTTGTGGGTTATTGTAATGAAGGAAAACACTAAGGGTCCTATATATGAGTACATCACTAATGGAAACTTACATGAACATCTCTCTGGTTAGTTCTCAAAGAAAAAAAAGTCATCTCTTATTAAAAATGTATTGCAAATTAATTTTATATCTTAAACTATGGATATGAAATTTTCTTATTTATAATTTCATTTTAGTCAACAAAAATGAAAATGGTATAATACAAGTTGCTTGCGCAGATCAACACAACAAATTAACAATCTTGCACAGCTCATCCGTTGCTATATCGCATCAAGAATTAAGTCCCAACATGCAAAGGCAACACTACATTTATATACATATTCTGAAACTTTGAAATGATCTAAATTTAATTTTTGTTTATGACCGTACAGATTAATACTTAGTTGTAGCAAACATCATGCATACAAACATTAAAAAAGGCATTAGCAAAAACAGAAAAAGTGACAGACACTTACTTGTGTGAGCCAAGAGAGTGGGTTGTCTCGTGGGTGAGGGAAAGCCTGCTTCGTCAAAGAAAGAGGAATACCAGCTTCGTGGAGGTTGCCTCAGTGGCCGTCTCAGAGGTCGTCTTCTCAGTGAGGGAAAGCTTCGTCTGAGAGGGGAAATCAAGAAATTTACAACAACAATAGTCAGTAGTTTCTATATAATGAAACAAAGAAGATTTTTAAAAAACTGTATATTAATACTAAGTGGCAAAAGCGATACCACAATCTAAATTATAAAGGCGCTTGTCATGCATATAAAATATAAATGGAATATCTTTATTTTCATTTTAAGACTGAATTTTACACTATCTAAGCTAACAATCTATCATGAAATACAAAACAGGGTACTGTTACAGAATTAAATGGTTGAACATAAGTCATACTTAGTTTTGATGCCTACAAGTGATACTTTGTAAAGCAGAGTTCCAATTACATATTTTAATTCTCTCTACTAAAAGCTGAGTTTTGATTATTCATTGGAGTTGATGGATCCCTAGGTCAACATAATTTTAAAATGCTACAACAATGTATTCTTCTGCTTACTTCAATTGTATTTCATCATTCCAAATTTTTATGAGGTATAGAGTGAAAAAGACTTTGGACTATATTAAATTAATCCTTAACTGAGCTCTTTAATTCTTTATTGCCTATCATATTCAGTGGAAGAACTCAACTATTTCAAACTATCAGACAAGCACTAAAGTTTACAAAGTAGGGAACTGAAAACACAACCAGAACACGGGGAACTAAAAAGATAGAGGGAACTAGAGATGTACATTATTTAGTGTTGTCAACATTCGGATTCAAAAACTCAGTAACTCCAAACTTTTCAGTTGTACACAGTAATAAGAAGATTCAAAATAGAATTAAAGCAACCTTGTACATAAATGTTTCTTCAACATCAAATTTGGACAACAAAAAGTTGGCCCTTTACTTTTTAAGTGATTTTCCAAATGAGTATTACTATTTATTAATAGGAATCAGTGGTTCAGACTTTAAACATCATAAAACAACAACATCTTCAACAAGAATTACTAAATTTATTGTCAATCAATTAGCAGGTATGGTGTTTCTTTCACCTAGTTACATTTTTTAGTGTTCTCTTTTGAAAATAGAAAAGTTCATTGACAATAAGGAAATAATAAGATCAAGACATTATGCAGAGTAATCTTGAACCATTAGTGGTCATTGTCTTCACAGCTTTGACCGAAATGACATTAGGCCTTTTAACTAAAAATTACTTGGCCCTAATATCCCTTCTAATGGTGTGGTCCTGCCACACATGGTGCACATGGAAGCTAATCACCCATCGTTAATTCTGTGTGGTCCAATTTCCCAAATTCATTTTTCCTAACAGCTTTGACTGAAACTTCACCAACAAATATTAAAAATGCAATATAATATAAGCTACCTTATTACAACATCTAGTACAACAAACATCAACTAGATAAAAAGAAAAAGGAATGAGTTGTTCGAACACACCTTGACTAGAGAGAAGGAGCTGTTGGAGGGAGCTTCAAATGGAGGATACTTCCAGATCGGAGAAGAGTGAGCTAAGCCGAGGGAGTGAGGGAAAATGCTGGACCGGAGGTTTGTGAGAGAGAAACTCAGTGAGGAGCTTCAAACGGAGGAAGAAAGAGAGGGTTAGAGAGAGACAGTGACGCCAGAGGAAGGAACGGAGGGAGGAGACGGGTGGAGGAAGTCAGAGGAAGGGACGGAGGAAGTGAGGGAGTTGGAGGGAGTCAGGGAAATAGAGGAGGGAAGGATTGAGAGTTAGGGCAAATGATTAGGGGAGAGGCGCTGGTCGAGTATGACTAACCCTTAGCGACGGTACACCACCGTCAATAAAAACGTCACTAAACTCTACAATTAAAACATGTAGCGACGGCACACCAATTCCGTCACTAATCCCCTGAATATTAGTGATGGCACACCAATGCCGTCACTAATCATCTGAATATTAGCGACGACACACCAATTCCATCATTAATCCCCTGAATATTAGCGGCGGTGTCACCCCACCGTCACTACCTTCCCTTCTTAATAGTAAAAGTATGGAGGGAAGACCGAAAATGATAGCGACAACTAAACACCCGTCACTACATTTTGTCACTAATCCCCTGAATATTAGTGACGGTGTCACCCCACCGTCACTACCTTCCCTTCTTAAAAGTAAAAGTATGGAGGGAAGACCGAAAATGATAGTGATGACTAAACACCCGTCACTAGTACAAAAAATAGCGCCGTAGTGTCAACGTTGCTAATGTTGGAGGGAACATTAGCGACGGCAGTTCCCGTCACTAAGATTTGGCGCCAACAAAAAACTTGGAGGGAAAACAAAAAAGGGAGGAGGTGAAACCTAGCGACCGCACTAGCGACGAGGGGTAGAGTTAGCGACAGTCATAGTGACGGACTATTGCAATTTTTAGCGACCGGTTTTTTTATGGTCGCGAAAGGAGTCGATAACATTTTTTTGGTCCTTTTTTTCTAGGAGGTCACTAACTCAATCGCTAATTAGCGACGGGCATCAGTGGTCTCTAAGTCAAGGTAGCTGCTTAGGGTTTTTCTAGTGGTGTGAGGATCTGCCTAACACTTAGTACAAGCTGTCTCCTCTACCTGAGAGTCAATCAATGGCACCCCCTCTCCTAGTCCCCATCACCCGGCAGCTCGGTAGTGAAGGAATAAGCATAACTATTGCTAGAAATAAGGCTGCTGGTGGAAAAGAGGGGCGAGGTCGGAGGTGAAAAGAAGGAAGGTGGCGAAGAGGCAGGCTAGAAAAATAATTGACCTTGTGCCTTTATAGCTTTTACCTTTTAATCAGTATTGCTGTGTATCGGGATCAGCTCTGGTTTTGATTAATATCTTAACCACTTATGTAGAGTTATTTCTTATGAATGGATGGAATGTTTTTCCTTAAGTATTGTCCACTGCATTTATCTTACGTCTCTTTAATACACTTGTTGAATTTTTTACTTATTATAAAATATGTTAAGCCGTTCTGGAAAGATATCTCCAGACTGTATTGTAGCAAATATCTTAGAGTAAATCAATCAGATCGGATCTTAAATAAATGAGATGTAGGATGGAGAATCACATGCATGATCCCTGTCCCCAAGTGTGAGTGTGGTAAGAGGTATATACCTGAACCATGAGAGTGATGATAAGGCTTTTCATTAAGAATAAGATGATGAGGAATGCCTATGCCAGGAGGTACATCGTCAAGGCCAAAGTGGTGAAGACTATCCGTCCTGAGGAAAACTGATTATGAAGATGATCATCAAACCTTCATCCGTACATGGAGTTCGGTTTTAATCCTATCCTCCAAGCCTTCATTACCTGGGGTTCAACGTGGCCTTGGAAAAGAACCAGCTTACTATGCCCAGGCCTTCTGTTACCTGGGGTTCAGCCTGGCCTTGGAAAAGAACCAGCTTGCTGCGCCCAGGCCTTCACCAGCGTTCGGTCGTACCTACTAACCATACTTGGAGTTTGGTTTTAGTCTTGCCTTCCAAGCATTCATTACCTGGGGTTCAGCGTGGTCTTGGAAAAGAAACAGCTTACTGCACCCAGGCCTTCATCGGCGTTCGGTTGTACCTACTAACCGTACTTAGAGTTCGGTTTTAGTCCTGTCCTCCAAGCCTTCATTACCTGGGGTTCAGTGTGGTCTTGGAAAAGAACCATCTTGCTAGGCCCAGGCCTTCTCCGGCGTTCGGTCGTACCTACTAACCGTACTTGGAGTTCAGCTTTAATCCTACCTTCCAAGCCTTCATTACCTGGGGTTCAGCGTGGTCTTGGAAAAGAACCAGTTTGCTACGCCCAGGCCTTCTCTGGTGTTCACCCTTTGACTCTTTCGAGGACTTGCACCGCTAACTACGGGATTAGGATCACCCGTCCTGAAGAATCTTTCATACAATAGCGTTGTACTAAAAATAACAACATAAATAAAGAGGGTGAACACATCATAATTATACAAGAATTCTTCATTAACTTATGTATGAATTACAAGAGGAGCACAGTTGGAGTCATGCCTCGTTAAAACCTTCTTGGAAAAACCCAATGGGAAAAACCAAAGTAAGGAAAAAGAGTACATGCCGTCTTACCAACTAGCTATAATAGATCCGCAAGTTCTGGGTATTCCACTTGTTGCGGATCAGTGAGCCATCAAGATTCTCTAGGCGGTATGAGCCTTTTCCAGTAACCTTGAATACTCTGTAGGGACCTTCCCACATTGGAGCGAGCTTACCTTGGTGCGTAAATTTAGTCCCCACGCTTGCTTTCCTTAAAACCAAATCTTCGACGTTGAAAGTCCTGGACTGGACTCGTTTGTTATAATGAAGAGCGGCTTTGGCTTTGATAGCTTGGTCTCTAACAAAAGCTTCTTCTCTGAGTTCTTGGATCCAACCATTTCCGATGCCAAGTTAGCATTGTTGTCTTTCTCTTGGAAGTACTTGACCCTTGCAGAGGCAATTTACAACTCCACTAGTATCATTGCTTCGACACCGTAAGTCAGACGATATGGAGATTCGTTTGTAAAGGAATGAGGCGTTGTGCGGTATGCCCAAAGGACGTGACATAATTGATCTGTCCATCCGCCCTTGGCTTCCCCGAGGCGTTTCTTCAACCCCTTCAGCACTTCTCTATTGGCCACTTCAGCTTGACTGTTAGTTTGTGGGTGCTCAACGGATGAGAATATTTGGACTATGCCCAATCCTTCAAGCAGGTCTGTGAACTTCCTATTAGTGAATTGAGTGTCGTTGTCTGTGACAACCTGTGCCGGTACCCCAAATCGTGTTATGATGTTTTCATACATAAAACGACGAGTTCGGGCTGAAGTGATGTGGACCACTAGTTCCGCCTCAATCCATTTGGTGAAATAATCGACCCCCACAATAAGGTATTTAATGCCCCCAGACACAGTTAGAAAAGGCCCTACGATATCCAAACCCCATTGGTAGAATGGCCATGGCACAGCCGATATGAAGAGCTCTTCAGCCGGTGTGTGGTGAAGGTTAGAAAATCTTTGGCAAGCATCGCACCTTTTGACGAAGTCAATGGAATCCTGCTTCATCGTGGGCCACCAATATCCAGCCCTGAGGATTTTTCTCATTAAACTTCTTCCTCCAGCGTGGTGTCCATATTGCCCCTCGTGCACTTCTTCCATTACTCCTTGTATCTTGTTTTCCTTTAAACAAAAGAGGTAAGGCACTGAAAATTCTCTTCTATAGAAAACACCATCGACCATGGTGAAATATGGCAACTCCCTTTTTATTCTTCTCTTTTCCTTCTCATCGGTGGGCAACTGTCCATCAGCCAAGTAACAGATGTAAGGAGTGACCCATGAATTTTCATATGAAGTATTGACTATTATGGCGTTCAGAGAGGGAAATAGGGGAATGCTAGGCAATGTCAGCGTACTTTGGACCACTATCGTAGTGTTTCCTGGTTGTTTCATGCTCGCTAGCCTAGATAGAATACCCGCCCTAGTGTTTTCCTCTCACGGGACATGTTTGAACTCCATCGTTGAAAATATTTCTCTCAACTCTTCTACACAATTCAAATACAACTGGAGTTGAGGTTCGCGGACTTGGTATTCGTCTTATATCTGTGATATTACCAGTTGAGAGACGCTGTAGAAGGTGACTTCGGACGCTCCGATGTCGATCGCAGCTCGTAGTCCGGTGAGGCAAGCTTCATACTCAGCTTGGTTATTGGATGTCTTGAAACTAAAATGGAGGGAAATCTCCAGATGGACTTCATCATCACTTTCTACCACCACTCCTGCTCTACAGCCTTTATTATTGGAAGATCTATCCACATAAACAGTCCAATGCTATTGAAGCATTGTTGGATCCATCCTTAGCATTTCTGCTATAAAATCAGCCAGAACCTGGGCTTTTATTGCACCTCATGGCTCATAAGAAACGTCAAATTTTGAGAGCTCAATGGACCACTTGATCATTCTCCTTGTGAGGTCTGGTTTGCTTAGCATAGTATGGAGTGGCAGATCCATTCTCATAATAATTGGGTGAGCATAGAAGTACGGTCGTAGACGATGAGAGGCATACACAACTGCTAGAGCGGCTTTCTCAATCTTTTGGTACCGACTCTCGGTACCCTATAACGTCTTACTTGTGAAATACACAGGCCTCTGTCCATCCGGGGTCTCCTTGACTAAGGCAAACCCTAACGCTTCATCAGAAATTGCCAAGTACAAAATGAGTGTTTCTCCGGGGTCAGGCTTTACCAATATCGGAGGTTTAGACAGCACTTCCTTAAGCTCTTGAAAAGCTTGTTCCTGTTCCTATCCCCATTCAAATTTCTTGGCTTTCTTCAAGACTTTGTAAAGAGGAAGTGATTTGTGCGCCATCTTAGGCATGAATCGTGCCAGGATTGCTACTTTGTCATTTAGTGATTGAACCTCCCTTAGATTCTTCGGGCTCTGCATGTCGAGAATGGTTTGGCACTTCCCTGGATTAGCCTCAATACCTCGCTGAGTCAACATGAAACCTAGGAATTTCCCAGCTAGAACAGCAAAGGTGCATTTTAATGGGTTCAGCCTCATGTTATACTTCCTCGACCGTAGGAACACTTGACGCAGGTCTTCCATGTGGTCACCTCCACTAGAGGTTTTGGCAATGATATCGTCAATGTATTCTTCCATTAACTGAGTGTGTAAGCCTTCGAATACTTTATTGATCATACGCTAGTAAGTGGCTCCAGCGTTCTTCAAGCCAAAGGGCATAACGATGTAGCAGAAAACACCACGATCATTGATAAAAGCCGTTTTCTCTTGATCCTCCTCCCATATTAAAATTTGGGTGTACCCCAAATACACGTCCATGAAGCTCAGGTATTGATAACCAGATGAGTCATCCACCATCTGATCTATGTTTGGGAGAGGGTATGGATCCTTTGGGCAACAGCGATTCAAATCCACATAGTCAGTGCACATCCTCCACTTGCCATTGGCCTTTTGGACCATCACGATGTTGGATAGCCAAGAAGAATAATGGATCTCTTTAATAAATCTAGCCTTCAACAATTCTTCTGTCTGTCCACAGGCTGCTTTCTGCTTCTCTGGTCCCAATCTACACTTCTTCTGAGCAATCAGCCTCATCTTCAGATAAACAGCTAGCTTGTGACAACAGAAGTCCAGATCCATACCAGGCATATCAGCGGCTGTCCATGCAAAAAGGTTTTTGAATTCTTAGAAGAGCATAAGCAAGCGCTGCTCCATGACTGGTTCTAGCTTGTCATTTATATATGTGACCTTTTCTAAAGAATCTCCCAAAACGACATCCCTGGAGCTTCCATCCTACGTGGGCTTCCACGGATTCAGTGGATCAATCTTCAATTCCGCTCTAGGATCCAAATCGATTAAGCTTACGGACCCCGCCGTAGATCCTTCGTCGTTCAGCTTCCTTTTCTTTTTAAAGGCCTCAAGCTTCACCATATTCAGGCTCAAGTTATAATAATACCTGGCCATCTCCTGATCTCCTCTGATGGAAGATACATTGTTGTCCCTGTCTATAAACTTGATGAGCAGATGAGGAGTTGAAACAATGGCTTCCATAGCATTTAGGGTTGGGCGGCCTATAATTCCATTGTATGGTGATTCCATATCGATCACCAAAACTCTGGATTTCACCATCCTAGCTCTTGGTTCACCCTCAAAGATTATCAGGGTGTCTAAGTACCCCTTTGTTGGCTACTTGGCTCCATTGAAAGCTGTCAGATCCTGCGTGTAAGGCTGCAAATCAGAGTCATTAAAGCCCATACGTTTGAAATAACCATAGAAAATAATGTCACAGGAACTCCCCTAATCAACAAGTATCCTCTTCGCATCCTTATTAGCGATGACAGCCACTGTCACCACCACGTCCTCGCCTCCAGGGACCGTTGGGCCAAAATCATCATCAGAGAAGGATATTACTGGTGCCACCACACCATCTCTGAAGGGACGATTATCTCTGGGTTTTCCTTAGAGTGAAAGGACCATGCGATGATGATTTTTCCTGGCTGTAATGGAAGCTCCTCCTCCAGCGAAACCCCCCGCTATCATATCAATGACCTCGCGTTGGCCCTGGCGCTGTTGCTGAGGGGTGATGTTCTGCTATGTAGGCTCACCAGTTATGATCCCTTTTTGTTTTTCTGCAGCAGTAAGTCTCCTGACCGGGGTACGGTTGTCATCGCCGTTGTCCTCGTGGTCTCTTCCCCGCTTCTCCATCCGGTCTGGCTCATCGAAGAATGCCTATTTAAATAAGTACTGCTTAAGCTTGCCTTCTCAGATCAGGGTTTTAATAGTGTTCTTCAGGGCCTGACATTCATCTGTAGAATGGTCACTCTGTTCATGGAACTCACAGTACTTTTTCTGGTCCCTATGCTTTCGAATATGGGGCGACCTTTTGATCCCATATACACTGAGTGTTGGCCATCTAACCTCCTTCAGAATCTATGAATGCTTGACACTTAACGGAGCATAGTGATTGAATGTGTTCATGCGCTTCTCCTGACGTCGGAGTACAGGGTTATTATAGGCACTACTATAGAATGGTCTTTCCATGCGTTCAGATCTTGGTCTATCCTTATCTCTCCGGGGTTGCTGGTGCGGTGTTAATGGTTTTGCTCTGGCCACTGTTGCCTCCAAATGTATCTTAATGCCCATATATTTGAATGTTTTCCTCCTGAATTCCTCAAAATTCATAGGAGGACTCTTCGTAAATGATAAGGCGAAAGCAGAGTTCGATTGTAAAGCTTCTATCACAATGTGCAACTAGACTACCTCTGCCAAATTTGGAACAGCGGATGCATCCTAATAAAATCTTTTCAAGAAGTCTTTGAGAGTCTTACGCTCCTCCTGCCGGATTTGAGCCAACATATGAAAGGTTTTGGGGACGTCTCTAGAGATGACAAAGTGATCCACGAACACTGTTGCCATCTCTCCCCACGAATCGATAGAGCCTGATGGTAGCCCCTTGAACCAGCTAAGAGCATTGTCTACCAGGTTACAAGGAAATATCCTTCACATAACATCTTCATCTTCTCCCAAGTATATGGTTTCATACACGTACGCATCCAAGTGCTTGGTAGGATCCGTCTCGCCATTATATTTCCCAATGGAAAGAGGTTGAGTGGTCTGCAGGTGCTTTGGAATAACCACATTCATCAATCTTTGAGAAAATAGGACGCTAATTTTGTACGCCCCGTGCATCACTGTTGGACCCCATCTTCTGCCACTGGTTTTCTCTCCAGAATCATGCGTTTGTTCCTTCTCTTCATATGTAGGGATCTATAAGTATTGGAGGCTGGCAGATTTTCTTCTTTCTGCCGTATGGTGAGTCCCTTCAGCTTGAGACATCACTTTATCCTTGATAGACTTCTTCTCACGTTTCAACCCCACCAGTTCCTCCATCAACTTGCGTATCATCTCATCCCGTGGATCGGGCGTAGACACTTGCACCATTCTCCTTGAGCTTCCTCCTGGTGACTCGAAAGCCAAACGCCTATTTACTACTTGTTCCTAGGTAGTGACATCCTCCACGTACCTATCTTGCATGTCTCTCCCATGGCCTTCCATAATAAAGACGAGACTTCAAAAACGAGAGGTGGGAATAACTTTAGCGGGTCCCACTAGGCGTGCCAATGAACTGTCCTAGACCGGGGTCAAAACATTCGGTGTTAGGCCAGTCACAAAAGTCAAAGGTTTAGGAATTTATACACCGGTAAAATGGGTATCCGGTATTATAACCTGATATCTCAGTGGGAGAAGATTGGTCTTACCGTTCTGGAGATCCTGTACACCAGTCCTTTGCATTGAGGTACGGTGAAAAGTGGTGCTACCTGCGAAAATTCTCCGACGCTCAAGTTAGTGAGTATAATAATGCGACAATGTAAGATAAAGATTGAAGAGTCAAAAGTCCTTTTTTGTTTGTGTTCTTGCTGTATTTATAGATGGAGGAGAATGATGGGTCTGATTTTCCCAGGGGACAAACCTGACTCTCCTCGAATAATAAAACTTGGGAGTGGAGAATATCCATTTTGTCCTGTCAGAGCATGGGTATATATATATATATATATATATATATATATATATATAATCAGCGTGAGAAACAAGTATGGGCTAAGTGATAACGTGCATGCCTCTCGAAGGCAGATATCTATCATGGGCGATTAGAGTTGAATCACTCTTCCCAAAGCCACTAACAATTGATTAATAATTGTTCCGATGTGGAGAATGTGTTATGTCCGATGTGCTAGGTGTCAACATAGGCTTACCGGTATAGGGAGAGCGCCTATACGGTCCTATTAGTTTGATGTCTTACCTGTTGGATCAGTAACACTGATAGATCAGATGACACATCATACTTGTCTTGGTACCGGTATCAAGACCGGATCAGAATGCTTTGTTTATTCTTTTTTTATCAAAAAACAATTTAATAAATAATAAACATCCATATATATATATATACGTAACAATAATATTGAAGGTTAACCATTAATATTTATATTAATGTTGAATTTAACTATATATAATATATACACATATCCAAAGCATCAATAAGTATAAATGCATAAAGTTAAACATAGACTTTGTGTTTTTGATCCCAACATAAACTATATATCCAAAACATCTAACAAAAACTACAATCTAGAAATCTTTGTTAAATATTATGCTCAACACCTTTGAATGTCCTCAATCTCAGTGTTAGAGAATGATTCTTGTTCTGTGAATATCTATAAATTCAAAACAATCAAAACCTCAAACCAACATTAAACCAACATCAATACATTTGGCCATGAACAAAAAAATAGGAAGCAAGCGCATATTGTGTCATCAAACAGACATAAAAAATACCATAAATGATCCAACATTAAACCTACATCATAAATACAAAATGATCTAACATCAAACCAACATAAAAAATACCAGCAATGGACAATCAACCAACATTCATAAATACCAGAAATGGACAATCAACCAACATCAAACCAATATCAATACATTTAGCTATGAACAAAAAAATAGGAAGCAAGCGCATATTGTGTCAATCAACCAACATCATAAATACAAAATGATCCAACATTAAACCAACATCAATACTTTGGCCATGAACGAAAATATAGGAAGCAAGCGCATATTGTGTCATCAAACCAACATAAAAAATACCATAAATGATCCAACAACAAACTAACATCATAAATGCAAAATGATCCAACATCAAACCAACATAAAAAAAATACCAAAAATGGACAATCAACCAACAATTATAAATACCAAAAATGGACAATCAATCAACATCAAACTTTGTCTTATTCCTCATTCTAAACATAGCAATGATGAATACTAAATGATCCAACATAATAACATGAAAGTAAAGATATCATAAATGAACAATCAACCAACATCCAACCTTGTCTTATTTCCTAATCTAAACAGACCAATCACAAATACTGAATGATCCAACACAATAACATCAAATAAACATACTAGCTAGAAATGAACCATCACCTAATATACCTTGTCCCATGAATTTACAATGCCTGCAGAGACAATATTAAACATATGCCTCATCACATAAAATCCACACTCAGGACTAAAAGTTAGAAAACAAGAATTAATGATAAATATTGAGAATATAGCAGAAATGAAGCTATAAGTAGTTCACTCTTTTTTAATATAACTACTTATATGTAGGAAACTCCAACGACATGATTTGGAATTTACCGAGTGTGTGCCTTGCATGAGTTGATAAGCTCGCATAGGTCTACAATAGGAAATAGGCTATGAAATTTTGGGGGGAAAAACTTACAAATTAATAGACTTGAAAATAAGTGGAATCTTACGTTTCAAAAAGATCTTTATGGTCCTTAGTTGCTTTTTTCCGGTTAGAGCAGAATGAGACAATTAGATTTTGTTTGAGATATAATATTACCAATTGTCAATGGCTCATACATGAATTGATAAACATAGTTAGTGAACATATAACAAACTATTAAATCACTCAACAAGGAGTAACTTACGAAGAGTAATATGGTGCGAAGTAGTAGTCTTTTCTAGCATCTAATCTTCTTTAGATGTACGAATGAATCTCACACATGTTATTTCGTTTCTTATAAATATGGACTGGATCAATTAATCTGTATACATATGTTGTCCCATTTTGTGTGCATAACTTATGTATATACCTAAGATATTAAACACATTTAAAATTATATCCAAGAAAAAAGATTTCATCATAATAAGCTTTCAAGTCATGATAATCACAATATAAACTCAACCATAATTATGTAACCGCTACAGTCAATATTTGGTTACCCTTATAGATATATTTAACATTACTCATTGTAATATAAAAATTGGAGCTCAGTTGACTTCCGTATTACATCAACCGGTAAATATATCTGCAATGGGTGCTCATCAATGTCTATAGCTGTAATCCATAAACATTCCAATGAGTCATATCCATCATCATTTCTTTTTGTTAAATCCATGTCTTAGGCTTGATTAGGTAAAACATCCTAAAATAAATATAAAAGCTAAAACATTAGTAGAAGTTCTAAACATACATAAACATAACAAGATTTAATACCTCGTTGTCTATAACCTTCACAAGTCATTTTGGCCATAAAATGAAATTATTGGGAGTGTGCCCCAATGTTTTAACCTCATTAATAAGAAAAGGGCCAACAACATTTACATCTTCCACCCGTTGAACCACTACTCTCAAGTTATCAACATCCATTTGTATGTTATACAATGTTGACCCCAAGTTATAAACATTTCCAAAAGTAACTAAATGGTATGGATGTTCAACATACAATATACAATCTTTTGGGATACTAATAGCATCCTCTTCCGGTACATCTACATCATTTGCAACATAATTGCACCCTCTTATACTTATCACATTTTTATTTAAAGGTGAAGGCTTATCTACAGTCTTTGTAGGAGAAATACCCAAGGGTGCCATCTGTTGTCTAAACTCAGCTTCTAATTATTGAAACCTTTCAGTGACTGGAGACACTTTTCAAGTTTATCTTCTAGCTCTTGTCTCTATTCTTCTCTAATATTTTTGATGTCACCCGGAGTGATATTTTTGCATTTGGATCCCTTTGTGAGTGAGCATGACCCAAAGTATCCTTTTATGCCTAAATCACCACCAACACCCCAAACACGACCCGGGTGGTCGGGTCGACCAATAGTAACATCTAGAATATTTTCTCGTCCACTAGGAACAAAGGATCCTTATGAGCTTTGGTCTACTAGAGTATCCTACAAAACATATAAATTAACATTTTTAGGGTTTAATTACAATAAGGAAAATATAATCTGGTTGTGTTGATGTACTTACAATTTTCTCGTCAACAATGCAAGATGATTCTGATGTATATCCTCCATTAGGCTTTGTTTGTACTTTAATCCATTTCTCATGTCGTAGAGACGGGAGATGGCAGAGGAACTATAATAGATAGGTTTGCCTATGATGCACGTTCATATTCTTTGGACTTTTCATGCAACATTTTCTCCTCAAGCAATGCATAGCCCCCACGAGATAATCTATGGGGTGGCAGTCTTTTGCAGCAACCTCTTGTCCCTTTTTCCTATTTTCTTATCACCTAAATTACATAAACAGGATCAATTGATATAAATTAAAATTAAGTCAAAATCTAATAAGATAATTAAGTACACTAAAGTTACCAAAAAATCAGGGTCCTTTCGGAGATGAACAAATTTCTTCCACGTCTCTTCATCGATAAATGGATACATCTCATGTGGAGACATATCCTTCCCTTCTCCATATATGTATATACTTGTAAGACTTGTCTTGAATTGTTTCCAACATTCTGCCATAGATCCAAGATATTTCTTCCTTAATTTAGATGTATTCAAAATATCATATGTAATCTACATAACACAAGAAATATATGTTTAGTCTATAGGATTAGGTAACAAGAAATCACAAAAATAACCATAAAAGTTTTAGTGATATACTGTGATGGTCTCCCAAGTTGTATTCTTTGTATCCTCACCTACCTCACTTCAATCCTTCTTCAAGATATCAACTTTTTCATGTGCTAAAATACCAATGACACTTACGAAACTTGCTTTGTTTTTCCCTATACGATTTAACTTCTATGGATCAAACTCGATGGGAAGCTTTTGGGCACTAGCTCAATCAAATAATAACTTTCTCAACCATGTTACACGTCTACCATTTCTTTTTTTAGATTCAAATTCACCTCCTGAGGGGGGTTGCTAGATGAGTCACTTATCTCCTTGTAAAAATAACAAAATAATTAATATTCATATAATTTAAATCAATGTAAAATTTTCTACAAGTAAAGAGATAATTTATATCATAAGTAATATGAACTAGTTAATTAGGGTAATAAAAAACTAACTTCTTGTGTAACTAAAGCAATGTTCTCCCATATTCCTTCCACATGATCACGAATAACAACTGCATCATCCATTTCATTTACATTATTCAATGTAGAGGGTACTTGAAATGCTAAGAGAGTCAAGCATATCAAGGTTTTCATCACCGTCTATCATGCATCTTCCATGAAGAACCATTGACCATCGTTTGTTTTTAGGATCTTGGATATAAAACACCTATTTTGCTTGTGATGCCATGATGAAAGGCTCATCTTTGTAAGCTACTTTGCTAAGGTATACTAATGTAGATCCCAAATTATCAAATTGGACACCACTGTTAATATCAAGCCATCTATATTTGAAAAGTGGTACTCTAAATTTTGTGTAGTCAACTTTCCATATCTCTTTGATGACTCCAAAGTAAGACACCGATGCTACAATTGGATTCTTATCTTTTGAACTAGAAAAGTGCATGGACTCAACAACCACTACAACACCATTATTTTGCACTATACTCTTGCTATTGTGGGACTTTGTGTAGAAGGAAAAACCATTGATGTCATATTCAGACAGCTTAATATAGCAAAGTTAAACCCACGTGTTAGCCACTTTGATGTATCTGAAATAGTGTCATTATTTTTAATGGTTTCAGAAAACCAATTGCAAAAATTCTTGTTATGCTCAAACAACAATCCCTTTTCCCTCATCTGAGGGTTGTTTTTCTTCATAATGTTTTTTTATGTAGCCAAATAAGGTTGAACCTCTCCCATGTTATTCAAGATATACAAATGTGCTTGGTGCACGTCCTCTTGACTCATAGTCTTAACATTTACCCTTTCCTATGTGTGTTTGCTCATGACAGGACTTGGGAAGCCCTACAGCTTGTGCATCAGATAAATAGTCTATACAAAATTCAATAGCTTCTTCTATAATATATCGTTCAACAATAGATGCTTCAGGGCGATATGGATTCTTAATGTACCTTTTCAATATTTTCATGTAACACTCAATTGGGTACATCCATCATAATAAACTGAACCACAAATCCTAATTTCTCTGACTATATGGATAATTAAGTGAACCATAATGTCAAAAAATAAAGGAGGAAAATACATCTCCAACTGGCATAAGATGACTGTAGCTTCAGGTTCCAACTCGTCTAATTTTTTTGGATCAATGCTTTGCTACATATAGCATTAAAAAAGAAGCACAACCTAGTTATGGCTTATCTAACCTTTTCAGGCAAGATATCATGAATGGCCACCGGTAAGAGTTGTTGCATTAACACATGACATGAGACTTCAACCCAACTAATTTTACATCTTTAATCGAAATATTGAAGAATAACTAGATGGTACTTTGATACCATGTAAAGACTCACAAAAACTTTTCTTTTCCATTTTGGACAACATATGACTGTATTTGCATGATGTAGATAGGTTTTGATAATGACAAGTGCCCAAGAACAAGAAGAACATTATTCATGGATCAAAAACAATTGCAATGAACAAATCAAAAGAGTACACAAGAGAATTTAATGTATTCAAATCAAAGATCAAACAAACCATGAAGAACATGCTCCTAAGTGATTAAAGATTCAAGAAAGCAATGAATAAGGATCAAGGAAAGGAAACATAACTCAAAACGCTTCAAGAATGCATCAAAAAGCATGAAAAACAACAAAAAACATTGCTTGAATCGATTCAAAGGGTGTTGAATCGATTCAAAGGCCTGGAAGTCCCAAAATTGTCAAGTCAGAATGCTTTGAATCGATTCAAAGAGGCTTGTATCAATTCATACGACACTGGAAGCCCAAAATGCCCAAGTCAGAATGCTTTGAATCGATTCAAAGACGTATGAATTGATTCAAACAGTGGGAAACAACTTTAAAGAGTCATTTTTAGTGGAGAACATAAATCTAAAACCCACTACACGCAGAGACAAGCTGGAACTATGATTAGCAATGACTATGAAGACCTCCAAAGCTCTATAAATGGACCTCTAACTCAAACACAAGACACACTAATAAGAAGCAATCAATCAGAGCTTGTATTTGTGCTTAGTGAGTTCATTTTTTTTATATAGTTTCATTGCTTTGAAACTCTGAGCTTGTAATTGCATATCCTCTTTTCTTTGAGAGCTATTAGATTTGGCTAGAACATTCAATTGCTTATCCACTCTATTGGGAGAGTAAACATTTGTAAACCAAAACTCCAAATCACTCTAGTTTAAGTAGTCACAAAGGTTAAGGTTCAACCTTTGGGTATTGAGAGATTATGAGATTAGGTAGGTTACCCCTTTTGCTTGTGAGGATTGGGTTCTTGAATGTGAGACACTAGGAGACAATTGCTCAAAACTTGTATCTCAAATCTTCAATAGTGGAATCCTTCAAGTGGGTTACTTAAAGGCGAGACGTACACCAGATTGGTGAAACTCGTTAAATTGGTTTAAATTTCTCTTAACCTTAAACTCTTTACTTAATTATGCATATAAACTGTTTGTTGTTTTGACTGAGCTGAATATTTGAATTGATTTTACTGCTCAAGAAGATACATAACCTTGCACACAAACTTTTTGATAAAATTGCTAAACCAATACTCTGTTTTGCTTCCATTTCTTAATTAAGGTGACTTTGTTTCTAGAGTTCAATATCTTTACTCAAACCAATTAAAGTGTGATACATACTTGTTGTTTGTAAAATTCTTGTATATCTCATTTAAGTTGCATAAAGAACCAAGTTCAAAGGCATTCCAAGGAAATTTTTTAAACACTCAATTCACCCCCCTCTTGAGTATTGAGGCCACTTGGTTAACAAGTGGTATCAGAATTGGTTAATAGAGCTTAACAACTTCAAGAGATTAAGATGACCTCTATCTCATATAACGTGATTCCCGAGGGTGGTGCCACAAATAGACCTCCAACTTTTAATGGTGAAGGTTATGCTTTTTGGAAAGAAAGAATGAAAATCTTTGTACAATATATTGATTTGAAAGTTTGGAATGTAATTGAAAATGGTCCTCATACTTATGCATATTGTTGATGGTAAAGAAGTAGAAAAACTAATGGATGATTGGACTAGTGATGAGGAGAAAAAGGTCCAATACAAATAAAAGCTAAAAATCTCATCACTCTTGCTTTAGGTCCGGATGAGTTCTTTAGAGTTGTAACTTGTAAAACGGCTAAAGAAATATGGGACACTCTCCAACTCACTCATGAAGGTACTAGTGATGTGAAAGATTCAAAAATTAGTACACTCACTAATCAATATAAGAGTTTTAGGATGAACTCCGGAGAAACTATTCTTGAATTGCAAAAGAGGTTCACATTAATTATAAATCGTCTCATTACCCTTGGCAAGTCTTACACTAACAAAGAGCTTATTCATAAAGTGTTGAAAAGTCTTACTAGGGAATCACAACCTCTTATCACCGCAATCAAGCAATCTCCAAACATCATCTTGCCACATTGTTTGGAAAGCTACAAGAACAAGAGCAAGAGCTCAAAGACTTGAAGAATGTAGAGGAAGAAGAAAAATCCTCTAAGAAGAAAGGACTAGCTCTCAAGGCCACTTCAATTAATGAAAAAAAATCTGATAGTGACCTCGACAAAGACGAAGAGCTAGGACTACTCATAAAGCGTTTTGGAAAACTCATGAGGAACAAACGCTTCCAAAAGAACTTCACACATAAAGGTAAGAAACCTATCTCCAAAGAAAATAATTCCTCACCCTCTTGCTTTGAATATGGCAAGGAAGGATATTTCAAAGTAGATTGTCCAAATATAAAGAAGAAAAACAAGGAAAGAAAAGGAAGAAGGAGAGCCTACATAGCATGGGATGAAAATGATGTGAGTAGCTATGAAGAATCAGACAATGAAGAAGCAAACTTACGCTTAATGGCCAACCACCAAGAAGAGCAAGATGAGGTAAATAACCAACAACTTGATAAAGAGGAATTGTTTGATGCCTTTGAAGAATTGTATGATAGATATATTAAATTATCTAGTAAGTATAAGTTGTCAAGAAAAACCATAGAAACTCTTGAGATGCATCTTATTGAACAAGTAAAAGAAAATGAAATCTTGAAAAAGAAAGTTGTAGATACCCAAACCTGTTCTAAAGCTAAACCATGTGAATATTTCAAGACATGTGATCACCTAGAAAAGAGAGTACTGGACTTGAATAAAAATCTTGAGAAATTCACAAATGGTAGAGATAATCTAGATGCATTACTTGGAAAGCAAAGATGCATGTTTAATAAATCCGGCTTAGGATTTAATCCCACTAAGAAAGAAAAACATTACAAAAATTTCTTTGTACCTCCTAGAAAATCATCATCACCTTTATGATGTGCAATCATTGTGGTGTTAAGGGTCATAGTGCTTCAAATTGCAATGTTAGAAAGTTTGGACCAAATGTTGTAAGAAAGGTGTGGGTTCCTAAAGGAACATTACCACAAGCTAACTAAAAAGGACCCAACATAAAATAGGTACCAAGTTCTCTAACTTGACTTGTTTTGTAGGTATGCTTCAAGGCAAGCAACACACATTGGTACCTAGATAGTGGGTGCTCAAAGTATATAACGGGTGATATAAGCAAGTTTACATCATTCATATCTAAAAGAAAAGGAAGTTTCACTTATGGGGACAATACCAAAGAAAGAATCCTTGGCGTTGGAAATATTGGTAAAAACTCTTCCACTTCAATTAGTGATGTATTATATGTAGAAGGACTCAAAAATAATTTGCTTAGTATAAGTCAACTATGTGACAAAGGATATAGAGTGATATTTGAATCAAATGGTTGCATAATTGAAAACAAGCAAAATAAAAAAGTAACGTTTGTTGGTCAAAGAATAGATAATGTTTACATGATTGATGTTGATTATTTGTCTTTAAATGATGTGCAATGCTTCATGACTATAGAGGATGAATCATGGCTATGGCATAGAAGAATAGCACACATTCACATAGACCACTTAAATAAACTTGTTTCAAAAGAATTAGTAATTGGTTTGCCAAAGCTAAAGTTTCAAAATAAATTTTGTGATGCATGTCAAAAGGGAAAACAAGTAAAGGCTTCCTTTCAAGCTAAAAATGTTGTTTTAACTAAAAGACCTCTACAACTTTTGCACATGGATTTTTTTGGACCTTCTAAGGTCAAAAGCTTTGGTGGAAATTATTATGGTCTAGTGATTGTAGATGAGTATTTGAGATATACATGGACATTATTTCTTACTCACAAAAATGAAGTATATCATGCATTCAAAAAACTAGCCAAGGTTATTCAAAATGAACAAAACTCAAAGATTGTATCCATTAGAACTGATCATAGGGTAGAATTTGAAAACCAACTATTTGAAAAATTTTGTGAAAAACATGGCATTGACCATAATTTTTCAGCTCTTAGAACTCCACAACAAAACAGAGTTGTTGAAAGGAAAAATTGATCTTTAGCGAAGCTAGCTAGAACTATGTTAAATGAAAGTAATATTGCAAAACATTTTGGGCCGATGCGGTAAATACCGCTTGTCATGTAATCAATAGATGTTTAATTAGGCCTATTTTAAAGAAAACCCCCTATGAACTTTACAAAGGTAGAAAACCAAATATCTCTTACTTTCATGTGTTTGGATGCAAATTCTTTGTGCTTAACAATGGAAAGGATAATCTAGGAAAATTTGATGCAAAATCTGATGAGGCAATCTTTCTTAGATATTCATTAACAAGTAAAACTTATCGAGTCTTTAACAAGTAAACAAACACAATTGAAGAGTCCATTCATGTAAAATTTGATGAAATTAGCCATAATCTCCCGAGAAAGGAAGATGTTGATGATCTTGTAGGAACCTTCCAAGAGATGAACTTGAATGATAAAGAAAAAGACAATAACGAAAAAGACACAATACAAAATCAGGAACCTCAGCAGAAAGAATAGATCATCTCAAAGGACCATTCTTTAGATAATATCATAGGTTATATAACAAAAGGTGTAAGTACTCGATGCACTTTTAATACTTGTAATCATTTAGCTTTTGTTTCTCAAATTGAGCCTAAAACCATTGATGAAGCTATTATTGATGAGCATTGGATGTTGGCCATGCAAGAGGAATTAAACCAATTTGAAAGAAATGAAGTTTGGGAACTTGTGTTAAAACCCAATGACCATCAAGTAATAGGAACTAAATGGGTTTTTAGAGACAAGCTTGATGAAAATGGAATTATCACTAGGAACAAGGCTAGGCTAGTAGCTAAGGGATATAATCAAGAGGAAGGTATAGACTATGAAGAAACATATGCTCCCGTAGCTAGGTTAGAAGCTATTAGGTTGTTATTGGCCTTTGCATGTTGTAAAGATTTTAAATTATATCAAATGGATGTCAAAAATGCCTTCTTAAATGGATATATTCAAGAAGAAGTATATGTTGATCAATCTCCCAGTTTTGAAAACTATCAATTTTCAAATCATGTTTTCAAATTAAGAAAAGCATTGTATGGCTTGAAACAAGCTCCAAGAGCTTGGTATGAAAAATTGAGAAAATTTCTTTTAAAAAACAATTTTGAAAGAGGAAAGGTTGACACAACATTATTCATTAAGCATAAAAATGATGACATACTTTTGGTACAAGTTTATGTAGATGATATCATATTTGGTGCTACTAATCAACTGCTCTGCAAAGAATTTGCTAAGATAATGCAGAATAAATTTGAGATGTCAATGATGGGAGAACTCACATTCTTTCTTGGACTACAAATTAAGCAAATCAAAGAAGGAACCTTCATTAGCCAATCCAAATATTACAAAGAGTTGTCAAGAAGTTCAACATGGATAAAGCAAATGAGATTGCCACACCAATGAGCACTTCATGTTATTTGGACAAAGACGAGAAAGGTAAGGATGTAGAACTCACACAATATCAAGGTATGATTGGATCCTTACTTTACTTAACTGCTAGCAAACCGAATATTATGTTTGTTGTGTGTATGTGTGCAAGATATCAAGCATGTCCAAAAGAATCACACTTAACTACTGTAAAACGTATAATGAAGTATCTTGTCAGAACTCAAGATGTTGGTTTATGGTATCCTAAAGGTGTTGAATACACACTTGCTAGTTATTCTGACTCTGATTTTGCAGGATGTAAGCTTAATAGAAAAAGTACAAGTGGAACTTGTCACTTGCTTGGTAGCTCTCTTGTGTCTTAGCATAGCAAGAAACAAGTGAGTGTTGCATTATCAACAGCTGAGGTATAGTATGTTGCAGCTGATAGTTGTCGTGCCCAAATCCTTTAGATGAAACAAGAACTTTTAGATTTTGGTGTTAATCTAGATCATGTGCCTCTTAAATGTGATAATACAAGTGCCATTAATATTTTAAAGAATCCTGTGGTGCATCCAAGAACCAATCATATTGAGATAAGACACCATTTCATTAGAGATCATGTGTTAAAGAGTGATTGTATGCTTGAACATGTTGAAACCTCTAAGCAACTAGCTGATATATTCACTAAACCACTTGTAAAAGAACAATTCATAAACATTAGAAGAGAATTAGGGATTTTAAAGATGTTTAATATTGATTGATTATATTCTTTATTAATAAATTAGTATGAAATTTGGTTCTCTTTTGTATAACATTTAATCTTTATAATGATATATAGATGATTCTTAAATCTTGAGGTATCATGAATTTAGTAAAAACATTAAGTTAAATAATTAATTTCAAGTTTTGAGCATGAGATTTAAATAATGTTGAGTCTTGAATCCTTTGATTAATTAAGTTAGATGATGTTTATGCATGCTTGTTTGAATTAGAGTGCAAAGATAGGCATAAATTTTAAGTTTTCCATAATTCCTAATGTTGCCCAGTGCCTTGAATCGATTCAGCTGCTCAAAACTGCAATTCAAAGAGGGACATAACCCTTTGAATCGATTCACAAGGGTCTTGAATCGATTTAAACCCCTGATGCTTAAATTTTTTTTAAAACAGCAACGTTTGAATCGATTCACACCTCCCTTGAATCGATTCATGCGACTAAAAATGCTTATATCCACGCTGTTTTGGGTTCACTTCACCACTTCACTCAACCATCTTCATTCTTTTTCTCCTCCTTCTCTCTAAAACTTCTCTCTCTAAAAACTCCATTTCCACTCACTCTAGTCCTATGGCTTCATCATCCCAACCAAGGAAGAAACAAAGGGCAAATATTGTTGGGTCCTCTACACCCCAAATTTTAGATCTTGTTAGACTCTTTGACACCCAAAAGGAATTAGAAAGGTACTTGAGCAACTTCTCTGAGAAACCTTTGATTCCTCCTCATTGGCTTGACCTTCCATTTTTTGAATCTTCTGGTCTTTCTCTCATTGAAACCCTCCAACAACAACACATTGAGAGATTCGCTACTCTTGAGTCTCAAGCTATTTATCCTGAATTAGTTCGTGCATTCTACTCCACTTTGCGCCTTCAAGATAGTTGATATATTGCCAAAGTAAAAGGTATAACCATGGTTCTTGACAATGAAGTTCTAAACAAGGTTGGCAAACTTCCTATCAATGATGCCCACTTCTTTGGAAGAGAACCCTCTCCATGGTCGAACTATAATCTCTTAGAAGCAAGGACCTTCTTCAATCTCTCTTCATCCACCACAAGCACTGTTGGAAAATTAAACATTGACCATCGCTTGCTTTATTATGTCTTGGTCAAGATTCTTCTACCCTTAGGTAGTAACAATGCCAGAGTCAGTGAATCTCAACTGCTTATTCTTTGGGCAATTATGAATCAGAAAGAGATCAACTGGATCAACATAGTCAGGAATCACATGCTGGATGCTAAAAACCTCACAAGATTTCCTTATGCAGTTCTTATCACCAAAATACTTCGTCATTTCAAGGTCGATTTCAAGAACGAATTCAAGGAGGTTGTTGGTACTAAAGGACTTATTGGTAAGTCTCATCTTACCAAGATAAACATTCATGAGTACCATGGTATTGGGGAAATACTCTGGCGCCCACGCCATGATGATGATGATGACGATGATGCTGATGCGCCTCCTCAACCTGCACCTGCACAAGCCCCTACTGATGATCTATTTGCTCGCCTCACTACTCACATGGACCAACGTCTGGACTTGCTAGAAGCCAACATCAACACAAGGCTTGATATAATTGAAGCTAATATGCAAGAATGCTACGTTGATCTTGCAACTCAGATTTCCAACTTTTATTTTCCTCAGACTTAGATGGATTTCATTGTTTGTTTACGACTAGATATCTTTAATCTTTAGATGTTTTGCACCTTGGCTGAACTTTATTGCCCTTATGTGGCTTTATGTTTGTTGAAATTTATGTTGGTTGAACTTTATGTTTGTTGGACTTTATACTATGTTTCCTTCACTTCCCTAAAGCTTATATTGTTTTTGATAATGACAAAGGGGGAGATTTACTTGATAGATAACTCAAAGAATATGTGTGACAAATACTTCAATAAATGTCTAATTAAAAATCAAAGCACTAGACACTAAATTTGAATATATCTCAGTAGTAATTTGCTTGATCCATCACATAGCTATACATGAATATTGATTACAATTATTTTTAACTAATACCCCAAAGAGATGAACATTGGTTGTCATCATCAAAAAGGGGGAGAATGTATTTGCATGATGTAGATAGGTTTTCATAATGACAAGTACCCAAGAACAAGAAGAACATTATTCATGGATCAAAAACAAGTGCAATGAACAAATCAAAAGAGTACATAAGAGAATTTAATGTATTCAAATCAAAGATCAAACAAACCATGAAGAACATGCTCCTAAGTGATTAAAGATTCAAGAAAGCAATGAATAAGGATCAAGGAAAGGAACCATAACTTAAAACGCTTTAAGAATGCATCAAAAAGCATGAAAAACAACAAACAACATTGCTTGAATCGATTCAAAGGCCTGGAAGTCCCAAAATTGTCAAGTCAGAACGCTTTGAATCGACTCAAAGAGGCTTGAATCGATTCATACGACACTGGAAGCCCAAAATGCCCAAGTCAGAATGCTTTGAATCGATTCAAAGACGTATGAATCGATTCAAACAGTGGGAAACAACTTTAAAGAGTCATTTTTAGTGGGGAACATAGATATAAAACCCACTACACGTATAGACAAGCTAGAACCATGATGAGAAACGAATATGAAGACCTCCAAAGCTCTATAAATGGACCTCCAACTTAAGCACAAGACACACCAACAAGAAGCAATCAATCAAAGCTTGCAGTTGTGCTTAGTGAGTTCATTTTTCTTGTATAGTTTCATTGTTTTGAAACTCTGAGCTTGTAATTGCATATCCTTTTTTCTTTAAGAGCTATTAGATTTAGCTAGAACATTCAATTGCTTATCCACTCTATTAAGAGAGTAAACATTTGTAAACCAAAACTCCAAATCACTCTAGTTTAAGTAGTCACAAAGGTTGGGGTTCAACCTTTGGGTATTGATAGATTGTGAGATTGGGTGGGTTGCCCCGTTTGCTTGTGAGAATTGGCTTCTTGAGTGTGGGACACTAGGAGACAATTGCTCAAAGCTTGTATCTCAAATCTTCAATAGTGGAATCCTTCAAGTGGGTTGCTTGAAGGCGAGACGTACACCGGATTGGTGAAACTCGTTAAATTGGTTTGCATTTCTCTTAACCTTAAACTCTTTACTTAATTGTGCATATAAACTGTTTGTTGTTTTGACTGAGCTGAATATTTGAATTGATTTTGCTGCTCAAGAAGATACATAAGCTTGCACACAACTGTTTAATAAAATTGCTAAACCAATACTCTGTTTTGCTTCCCATTTCTTGATTAAGGTAACTTTGGTTCTAGAGTTCAATACCTTTACTCAAACCAATTAAAGTGTGATATATACTTGTTATTTGTAAAATTCTTGTATATCTCATTTAAGTTGCATAAAGAACCAAGTTCAAAGGCATTCCAAGGAAATTTTTTAAACACTCAATTCACCCCCCCTCTTGAGTATTGAGGCTACTTGGTTAACAATGACATATCAGGGGCAAGTTTGTTCACTTACCAAATGACTGTGGACGTAACTCTTCACGTATACCTATTTCAATTAAGTCTAGTTGAGAGTTCACACCATCCTTTGTCTTGCCAGGTATGTTAAGAAGAGTTCCAATAATATTGTCACACACATTTTTCTCCATATGCATTACATCAATACAATGCCTCACATCAAAAATAGACCAATATGGGAGATCAAAGAAGATTGATTTCTTCATCTAAATATTTTTTCAATGGTCTTGTTTTGGGTTTTTCCAAAGGTAACCTTGATATCCTTCACCCATTGATACACTTGGTCTCCATTTATAGCTGTTGGGGTGATTCCATTCTCTTGCTCACCATTAAAAGCTTTCCTTAATCGACTGTATGGGTGATTGGGTCTTAGAAATCTCCTATGCCCAAGATAAACTGTCTTTTTCCCATTGACAAGTTGTTTGAAGCATATGTCGATCTCACATATAGGGCATGCATGATGGCCTTTAACACTATATCCACACAAATTCCTATAGGCTGGAAAGTCGTTAATGGTACAAAATAACATGCCTCGCATAGTAAAATTTTCACGGCCATAGCCATCAAAAACCTCCATGCCTTCCTTCCATAGCATTTTCAAATCTTCAATTAACGGACTCAGAAAGACATCTATATCATTCCTTGGTTGACGTGGTCCTGAAATCATCACAAACAACATAACATACTTGCGCTTTATGCATAATCGAGGAGAAAGGTTATAGATCACCAAAAGAACAGGCCATGGACTATGGCTACTACTTAAGTTCCCAAAAGGGTTCATTCCATCTGTAGCAAGCCCAAGCCTAAGGTTTATTGGATCAGCGGAAAAATCTGGAAAATTTTGATTAATCTTATTCCATTGTAAAGAATCAACTACATGGTGAATTTTGCCATCACATTGCCCTCCATCTACATGCCATCTAAAGTTCTTAGCATCCTTTTCATTAGAAAACAATCTCTTGAACCTTAGAACTATAGAAGATACCATAACACTTTTGTTGGAGACCCTTTCATGACATCATCATAACTAGAATCACCGCCCTTCACTTTATATCGAGATACACTACATACAGGACATTTGTTGAACCCTTCAAATGATTTCCTGTATAATATACAATTATCAGAACTTGCATGTATTCTTGTATACTCCATACCCATTGGACATAATACCTTCTTCACCTCATAAGTACGATTCGATAATGTATTCCCATCTGGAAGCATCTCTTTCAAGACCTCTAACAATTCTATGAAGCTTTTATCACTCCATCCATTTCTTGCCTTTAGATTAACCAATCTTAACACAGCAGACAGCCGTGTGAATTTAGTGTACCCTGGATACAAAGGTTTCTCTGAATCAGTGCATAAAGTATCATATTCATGTACTCGTTGAAAAGACTCTTCTCTGAGATCACGGATCATGTCTTCTAAAAGATCATCCATGTCTACTTCGTCACTTTTAGGCACACTTGGCTTCAATGATGATAACTCCCCGTGCCATATCCATCGTGTGTAAGATTTGCAAAAACCTTCACAAATAATATGCTCTCAAATTTTTTTCAACTTCTAACTGTCTTCTATTCAAGCACTTAACACAAGGGCAATAAAATCTTCCATTACTACTGGTAAAATTAGTCTTAGCAAAATCGAGAAACTTCTCCACCCCTTTAAGATACTCATCAATTGTATGTCTAGCATTTATCCAGCTACGATCCATGAGATTATTGATCTAGCATTTAATAATGAACTACTATTAGAGATGAAGATTGATAAACAAGGGTTCTACCATCATGTTTAACTTTATGGATTTTGGTAAAATATTATAGGCACAAATAAGTCATGTGACTTATTTGTGCCTAGAGTGAAGCCTCGTATTCTTGCAGCTAATAATTTTAATTATCATTGTTATACTTCTCAAATACTTAAGTAGTACTCACTCATATTTGGATCATTAATTATACTCATTTTATTAGTTGAATAAAACCATAATTTATATTATCATTATGCATAATACAAGTAAAATATTTAATAAATTCAAAACAAACCATAAATATATTGAAAAATATTCACTTTAATGTAATATAAACTCAAACATTTCTGTAAATTATTAATTATAATTTCAATTATTATTTATATATTTATTAGCATTAACAACGTGACATCCCTGTGTTTCTTTTTTCAATGTTTTTTTTTTGTAACTCTTGTTACTTCTTAATATATATATTATTGCTGACCAAGGACTAGAAACGTTTGTCGTTTCATTGTCAATATATTTTTTTATACAAAAAATTATTTTAAAATGTTGGGCAGGTTAATTTTGTTTATAGCATTTACTTATTTTGTTTGATTGCTTTTGTAATTTGCATTACCATATTTTAAAGACTTTTTCAAGGCTAAAGGAAGTGGCGGTACAGTTATGGGTGCAGGGGCTCTTATACTTTTATATTTCATACCATAATTCTTTGAAATTTTCCACTTGGTTTTTTCTAATTTTCGCACCAAGGGTCTTACAGTATCCACACAAACAGGTATGGAACTGCACCCTCTGGCTTTGGTTTCTTGAGCATGAAACGTGCAAATGATTTGTGCTTTGACTTTGAGGACATTTATCGATAGGTTTGGAAAATGCCTTGCTTCATTTAAATACGTGAAGTTTTTGATGGGAAAAATAACAATACACAACTCAAGTATTAAAGTATGCAGCGGATATAATTTTCCCAAACTTGTAAGAATCTATGAGGAGCAACAACAATGGGCTTGTTTGGTTAAACTTATTTTGAAAGATAAGTGCTTTTTTAATTAAAAAAACAATTATTTTAAATTTTGATGTGTTTGTTTAAAGTTTTAAAAATAAGCAGAAGCTGAAAATAAGCTGATTTCAGCTTATTTTAAGAAGCAACTCTGATCTGCTTATTTTATAATCACTTTTTTAATAAGCTTAAACAAACGGGCCCAATAGCAAATGGCAGCAACACAATAATAATCACCACAAGAGAGTCCACAATTATTTACGTGAGAAAACCCTCTCAATTTGAGAGATAAAAACTCACGAGCACAAGCCAGTAATCAAGCTCCACTATGATCAAAATTAAGGGTACCCCTCAAAATGCTGCACAAATTCGTGCATACTACCAGCCAATACAACAAACCAACTAGGCTTTCAAATAGAGAACAAGAAGCTGAAAACTCACAAACTCGTGTTACAGTTCAAGCACAATATCTCTCAGTCTGGAACTCAAAATCAAGATCCCAACGGTCAGTATCTAGCACCATGTCTCAGGAACCTCATACCAAAATTTCAGCCCGATCCAACGGTTAAAGAATCGGCAATGACAGTTTTCTCGAAGCTGGTCAGAATTCCTACGAACTAGAACAGGGTCGCGGTCTGAACACGATTTCTCCACCTACAGATGTCGAACTAAAAATCTGAACGGTGAGAATGTAGAGAACACACTCTCAAAGTTTCAGGCCGATCCAACGGTGGGATTAACGAAGATCGTTGACGGAAGTATGCTGGTCGAGAAACTCTGTACTCTTTTCTCTCTTTCTATGGCTGCGGGTTGTTCACCAAAATGAGACCTCTCTATCTCTATTTTCTGACTACTCTCTTCCCTAATTAGGTCACTAAGTGGGCTTAAAGAATATTGGGCCTTTGGACACATAGTTGGGTGTAACATCCCTGATGTTTTAATGAGAATTATAAGAAATGGGAAATGATTAGTAAATGTTTTAGAAGTTTTATTCAATATTTGTTCTATCTTAGCCAGAGATAAGAAAACCGGTGTCGAGATCGGTATCTGAAGCGCGAGCAGGCGGAGTTAAAGATCGGGAGTGTAGGAGAAGAGCGGACAGAGTTAGGTGGTCTGGTCCAACCGTTGTGAGGAGAGCGTCTCACACGGAGTCATAGCCCGGATTAACCTCATAATGACTGAAACAACGGATGTAGGTAACCAAGAGGTGAGCACGGATAAGGTATCCGATCTCTCAGGTTGTAGCTCGGATTTCCGAGGTATGAACACTAAGTTAGGACGTTGGGGGCCGATATTCATATTGGGCTTATACTCTTGCGAAGTATTAGAGAATTGTGAATAATTAAACGTTGTGGGAATAAATAAGTGTAATTGATTTGATAATTATGCAATAGTTCAATATAGTGAAATTGATTAAATTTAGTAAGAATATAAATAAAATAAAGGAAAAGACGATCTTGCCCATGAGCTATACATATATATATAAGGAGATTCTCTTCCTTCCCTCTTCATTATTTACAAGTTACCTTTGCTGTTGGTTTGTTCCTTCTCTTTCGTTTTTTTTCTCTCCTCTCTTAACGTTGATTTGCATGCGCTGGAGAGGGACTCCATTTGTGTCTAAACTTCAATTGAACCCCATTCCTGTGATCGAGGTTTCAAGGTGAGTCTACTGATCCGTTCCAATTGTGATTCCCTTATTCCTTTTATTCTTTGGCTGTTAAGAGCCATGCATGGCTATATTTGTGGCTGTTCTCCACTCCTCTGGTGAGTGTGAGCCCAAATGCAGTCCATGAACTAAGGGCGTTGAAGTGACGAGCTGTACTTTATGATCCGTAGGTAGTAGGCTAAGCAACGGAAGACTGAGTGACGGAGTTGAGACTGCGAAACCAGTGCTTAGAGGAAGGAATCGACACAGAGAACAGATCATCGAAGCGCGGAACCAATGTAAGGGGGGTGTTCGGGTTATAATTAATTAGAATAGGACTCGCTTCTTAAACAGGTCATTGAAGTAACGTAAACAGGTTAAGGAAAATGTTGCTAAACGTAGTTGTGTGTTTATGCTTGTGCATGTGTGACTGAGTACATTAATTAATGGAGGATCGGGTGTGGATAAGTTTATCATGTATGATCTTGTGATATCTAATGTGAAATGATCAGTGTTATGTGACGTCGGGTTAGCAAGCAGGCTACCCGAGTGATGAGGAATTGATATTATTATGTGAAAGGTAAACTGTTGAATGATTATGTGGTATGGGATGGCCGACGGTATATGATAGCCCCTCATTTCCGGCTCCCGTGGTTTTCGTGCCCAGTTGAGCTACCCAGTGGTCAAGTAGGACCCAGTGGTCGAGGTGGAGAGTCAAGCAGGACTCGGTGAACCAAGCAGGGTTCACGGGGTGTCAAGTAGGACCCCCAGCTGAAGGGCAATCCTTTAGTATCCGGATACTAGGAGTCAGATTGTATGAGAGTCAGTTGTGATCGTGATGAATGTGATGGAATTGTGTAGTTGGTTTAATATAGTTACTGTATGTAATACACTATGTTTCGGTATGCTTACTTACAAGTGATGCTTGATGTGTATGTATAAATATGCATGTATATTTGTTAAGTTCCATTCTAAATTAATTACAATGCCAAACACTCACCCTTGCACTTTTTTTTTAGTAACCAGAGACAGGGAGGGGGAAGGAGCCATGGAGCCGCGCCAAGGGGGAGAACGGTGTCAGGGTCCGAGTGACTTCGAGTGACTCTCTATAGAGTCATATGTGTGTATAAGAACTTCTTAGTATTATTATTAGTTGTGTTTAATTAAGACCGGACCGGATGTAAACTTATATTTTAAAATACATCACTGTTATTTGCATATGCTTTCATGGTGGTTATGATAACTCTTTGGGTTCACAGAACCATTTTTAGAGTGAAATTTTGGGAGTCCGGTTGCATGTTTTGTATAATCCGATGTGTGAAAGGTGTTCGCTCCAGCGAATAGAACCTCGTTTAAGTGAGAGTCCGGAATCTCGCTTAGACGAGTAGGGGCCTCGCTCAAGCGAGAAACCCTGATTTCCCTTTTTCCCATCCGTTGTGTTTAAATTAACTTGCTTTTCTTTTCTAGACCTCATTTAATTAATTTAACTGTGACTGCTGTCACTTGAATAAGTCTGTAAAAATAAATACAAAAAAAAAATAAAAAAAAAATAACCTAGGATGTTACATTGGGAGCCCAACCCAACAGTTCTGTCATAAAATTTTAATCAGTAAAATAAAAACAAAAATTTCATTGTCGATGTTGTGAGTTGCATCAATTATGAGCAGATTAAGGGTTGCAGTTTGCATGTAAACATGCAAAGATGAATTTGACCACGTAAAGTGTACACAAATATTAGTATATATCACTACTAGAAAAATGGCTAATAGCTACAACCAATTAGCGACCACCACATGCCGTCGCTAATTAGCGACCGTGTTAGCGACCACAAAGTGAAAGCGACCTGGAACACGAAACATAGTGACCACATCCGCGACCGATACCTCACCATCGCTAAAATTGGTAAGGAACCGTCGCTACCTCCGTCACAATATCACACGTCGTCGCTGACCCGGTCGCTATAGTTATTTCCCTCGACTTATTTGGTTTCCCGCCAATGTAGTTATGGCGCCAAACGGTAGCGACGGTAAAATGTACGGTCGCTATACCCTCTAATGCTTCAGTGACGTCCTCAACGACGTCGCTATGAGCACAGAGTAGCGACGGGTGTTTAGGACGTCGCTAACATTTCATTTTTTTGGGATTCCCTCCAAGTGTTTTTGTTGGCACCATTAAAGACAGCGACGGTAACGGTTGTCGCTACATTTGCATTCAACAGTAGCGACGGTAAATACCGTCGCTACTGTTTTGGGTAGTGACGGAGCTTCTAGCCGTCGCTAGTGTTCTGGAAATTAGTGACGGAGGTGGTTTGCCGTCACTATTGTATTTGACCTTCCCTTCGTTAGTTTAGTTTAAACTTGGGAATTTAGCGACCGCATCCAAACGTCGTCGCTAATATTTCAAGAGTAGTGATGGAATTGTTTATCCGTCGCTAATAGGAAGAGCCTAGTGACGAAAGTGGTTTGCCGTCGTAAACTTTTTATTCAAGTGACATTGTTAGCGACGGTCTAATACCGTCGCTACATTCTAATAATACTCGAGCCCGCCTTCTCCCCTAATCATTTGCCCTAACTCACAATCCCAATTACTCTCCTCTGTTTCCGATCACCCCTCCGATCACCCCCCCTTTCTCCGACGGAAGTCGACCGGTCTCCCTCCTTCCGTTCGTTGCTGTGGCGGCGGCGCAGTCTCGCCCTTCTTTCTCCATTTCTCACGTTCGCCATTGCTCTCTCGCCTTCTCCATTTCTCTCTCGGTAAGCAAAGCTTCCCCTTCAAGACTTGGTGCCAAGAGACCACCCCTTGTCCATCGCATGTAAGGCCGTCCCTCTCCGTGGAATGTGTCTGTCATTGTAGCTTTCGTATGTGCCTAGACACTGATCTTTGTTTTCCTTGTGAATGGCAGCCGTGGAAAGCAAATTCGGTAGCTGTATCTCACTATTTCCCTGCTTGACACGCACTCCGGTGACCTCCGGGGAAGTTGTGTTTTGTGGCCTCTCACCTTCGAGCTCAACTGGTAAGTCCCCTAATCTGTCTTGTAATTTCTATCTATGCATATACTGGAACTGAGAATGAGGTAAATGTTTGTTGGTTTTATCTGGAATGTTCACTCGTTTTAAAATGATAAATGACCTTTAACCGGTAAATATACTAAGTCCAATGAAAATGAAGATCGAAACTGTATTAAGAACACTAAAGAATTAACTTAAACAGTTCACAATTTTACCCGTTCGATCTTGATTAGAGTGTGTTTCATTGTCTGGATTCTCATTCTATAAAGGCATATTCAACTCTTAATTAAAGGATCCAATTCCGATTTCAAAGTTTTTTTAGCTATTTTAAGTGAAAACGTAATTGAAGAAATGAATCAAAGAAGTGAGTATTAATTTAGTAGAGCTTAATTTTGGTGTTCTGTTTTGCATTATTTTTGTTTTGTGCATTTTTCTTGGTACATTTTTAATTTTCTCAGTTGTTTAGCATTTATCGATAAGATCATAGAGTACCAACATTTTTTCGAGTTGATGATGACTGGTGATTGGAATGTCTCCATTATTGAGTTGTAGTTCCCTGTATCACCCGTCTCAGCATCCTCTCCACAAGGAGACACACATACAATTCCCTAACTTTTTATGCTAACCATTGAAACTTCAATGACCATAAACTATACAAACATTAAAGTAAATGTTCACTCGTTTTAAAATGATAAATGAATATCATGAATTGGAGGGCATCCCCCTCCATCTAACACCACACTTCACTCTAAAATATCACATGTTCTTCCAAAACCAACCATATATTAAGTAATTGGGTTCCACTTAGGGTTTTTTTTTTTAAAATTCAGGTATATACAAAATCAAATATCATTAGTATAAAGTATTTAAAATACTTCAAAATAATAATAATAAAAAGAATTAATTTTCATATTGCTGTTATATATATATATATATATACAATAAGAATGTAACTTTTGTGATTCTTCGTTTAACCAATTATTGTTTTTATATTTGATTTGGCAGTGTGAAAACATATTGGCTTTGCTTTTATAAATATATATAGTGGAAAGAGTAAATCCCCAAGACAAAAGAAATCCAGATTTTGGAGGCTATAAATATGGCATGCATTGTCACTCTGCAAAACACCATATGGAAACCCAGGATATACAATACTAGAATTTTTAGTTCTCACAGACTAAAATGTCAAACTCATAAACTTAAAAGTTGATTCTTTCTTGTAAAACTTGAGATTACATTGGGGAAAAGAAACATGATAAAATTTCAAAACCTCTTCAAGTGTATACAAACAACTTCAGTAACTATATCTAGTAGTCAAATATGAAATAATAAGTAATATTTAAAAAGCCTGACAACATTGTTATTAATTTCAATTGTGAACTAGTGGTATGATTGGGCCAAGTTTATCATTAGACCAGATAAGAAGAAAACAATGAGAACAGGAAAATGAAACAAAACATTTATATGAAACAAAACATTTACATGAAAAATAGAGGGACAGAACAACATTATGAACTATAGTAAAACACGCTTTATAACACATAGGCTAGAACAGGAGAGTGATATGAAGAAAACAGTGAGAATAGGAAAATGAAACAAACATTTATATGAAATAAGACATTTATATGAAGAACAGGGCCCAGAATAGCATTATGAATCAGTAATGTAATTGGATATGCTTTTTAAGTTTTAATGATTCCTAAAAAGTTATAAAATATCCGGGTAACCTAAGAAGGTGCTTGGTCAAGGAAATTCAAAATACAGGTCAAGAAGAGCGACATTGACTATACTATTCTATACTTTGATATTAATGTATATAAAGTCAAAAGAATTATGTATTGTTGCTTACAAATCACCTAAACTATTTACAAAAATATTTGAGCATGCATATGCATATAAGGTCATACTTAACAAAATAAACAGCAAGTAACTTATCTATTACCACAATCGATTATGAGTGAACTAATTAATTAGGCTAATCGATCGTGTTTGATATTTGAAAAATTAACAACATGTAGCTAATCGGTTACCATAATCGATTATGAATGGACTAATCAATTAGGCTAATTGATTAGAGATTGTATTTGAAACTTAAAAATAAGTTTTAATCAGAATGAAAATTTAGGAATTTCTATGCGTTAAAATCAAATCAGTTCAGATTATTGGCTCTTATCTTCTAACGGCTAGTTTCTAAATCAAATGGCTATAAATAAGGGCTTATGCACTCATGAAACTTATGTCATGCATTATTTTTCATTGATTATTTTTAGTTTTCAAAGGCATATGTGATGAAAGTTTGATATTGCTTCATATTATTTCTAATCGATTTGTCAGCTTCATCACGTTTTTATTTGACTTTATTTTATGCTTATAATTTTTATTTATGCTCTATTAAGAGAGTTAAATTTTTATAAATTCATACACAAATTGGGTTGAGAGATATTTCAAAGGTGAGGGTGTTAACCTTTGGTGTTGATTCTAGAGAGAGGAATTGTGAGAAAAGAAAAAAAAATGAGGGATACGGTCTTGATTGGGTGTATCAAAAAGTGTTATTTGCTCATCTTATAAAATTTCTCAAATTCTCTTCTGGTGGAAAATCTTAAATGGGTTTACTTAAAGACTAGATGTAGGGAAACCGAACCAAGATAAAAATTATGGTTTGTAAGCTTTTCTTCTCTATATCTCTTTAATTTATATCAAATAATAAAAGTACTTCCTCTTCTCTTTCATATCAAAACTAATATCTAAAAGTTAAATTTTATTTTAGGAAAGGTTATTTAGAATTTTTTTAAAAGCATAATTCAACCCCCTCTTGAGTTATTAAGGCCACTTGGTTAACAAGTAAAACATGCGTTATAACATAAGGGGCTAGAACAGGAGAGTAAGAACCATTACTTAATTGGTGGAATGGCAATGATGTGGTGGCACAGCTGTAATGGTGGCATACACGACGGGAACATCCAAAGCTTAGACGGTGATGTATGCGATAATTTTTAATATATGATCATCCTTTTATTCTCATGCCTTTTATATTAAAACTAAACTCCATTGAATTGAGGCTTCAGAAAAACATTTATACACACTTTTGAAAATTGCATACTTTAAGAATATCAATGAACTTTACAATGTTGACAACCCCTTTCCCTCTTACTTGCCCTAACTTTCCCCTTCCTCTTTGAACCGCCGTCTGCCTCTCCTCCCTCCCTCGCTGCGTGTGACTTCCTCTCTCAGCCATGTCTCCCTCTCCTCCGTCCTACATTATCGTCCTCTACCCCTATATTATCGTGACCTCACCGAACCTTACCACTCTCCATCCGGCGGTCCTCCAAGGCTCACCACTCTTCCTCCGTTATCGACGATGTCATCATTGAAACGCTGGTGACCTGGTTCAGCTCACCCGTTAGGTACATTCTCTTCTGCTTTTGTTGCTCTTGGATTGTATTTGGTTAAATATAAGAATTGGTTCATTATCTAACACTCTTCTTCTTCTATTCATCCTTCTATTTTCTTCAACAACATTAGCATCTTCACTCCCACAAGAAGAAGACTTCCAGGGTTCTGGCCTTTACCCGATCGGAGGGTTGTTATCAAAAGAGTTGTTACTCAGACCTTTACCCGATCGCAGGGTTCTGGCCCACTTTCACTTCCAATCCCAAGCTCCTCTCACCCATCATTCCCACCACCATAAAACATATCAACGTAAAACTACCTACACACCGTACAACAAAGATACGTTTTTCCTATTTAAGAGTAAGATCAGCCTAAAAAAACAAAAAGGAGTAAACCATCAACTAACTTCAGCAAAGTTAAGACTAATTTGTATTATGTTCCTTGATCTCTAACCCACATTCACATACTTGCATTTGAATATCATAACATAACTGTTAGATCATGATTAGAAACACATATCTATCTGGGATGTGAGCCTGCCCACTTATTTCAGGGGTAATTTTTGTTGTTTTGTTTTAGAGGCTTTGTTAATTAAGGTAGAGGGTGAGATATCATGGAGATGTGGCAACTAGTAAGTTTAGCAGTAGTTGAATTTGTGTTATGCCATTTGTCATCAGAGAAAGTGGTGTATAAGTTGTTAACTTATGTTTGGTTTTGATGAAATGAAATGGATAAGTCAAATTTGATTACTTCATAATTTATTTGCTGGGAGGGGAGGGGAAAGTTAAAATGGGAAGATAACCATTAGGACATTCAAGCTTCTCTTCTGGAGCATACTTTTGCAAGGTAATTAAACAAAACTCAAAAGAGTACCCATACATAAGAGATTCATACTAAGCTTGATATATAAGAAAATAAATATTGGTGTTACGATAAATTTAATTATATGACAGATGGGTACTCTCATGCCCCTGATGATCTTAAATATGGAGTTAACATGAAACTTATCAAATGGGATAGACCTTATATAAAATTGAGTAATTAGTAATCAATTTTCCAATTGAGCGCTTTATCCAATGCCACCTTAGCTGCAATTTGCTTTGACTGTCTCTATTTGTTTAGTTTCCTTGCAATGTACTTAATCTATAATTTGCTTTACGTGTCTCTCTTTGTTTAGTTTCCTTGCTACTCTTAACTATCCAACCAGTTATTGGTTTGTCATGCAGACTAGCACACGTTACGCGTGGTCTGTGATCATTTGTCGACAGCTTCATATTCTTCGCTCACTCTTTTCCTCGAGGTAATCCCCTAACACTGACTTGCTCATTATGTGTATGCATGTGGATTGTTGTTTGTTAGTGGAGAGTAGGACTTATTAGGCATTGGTTTTGTGTGCTGATAAGACACCATTTTATATGCATGTGTAATGTTGTTTGTTAGTGGAGAGCAGAGCTCATTAGGTATTGGTTTTGTGTGCTGATAACATGATTTGAAGGTGCATGTGTAATGTTTGTTTGTTAGTGGAGAGTAGAGCTCAGTAGGCATTGGGTTTATGTAGTGATAACATGATTTGGTCTTCATAACTCTGAATATCACATACAATGCGTATGGTATGTTTATTTATCTATACTGGGAAGTTTTCTGTATGTAACAGGTCATTCGTAAATTTGGGAAATGTCTAGTTTACAGGGGAGACTCTGCCAAAATTTTGACAGGCTCCCTTTCTTAAGGAACTTAAAAAATAACACTCATGATTTAATAATGTAGGGTTTAGTCGTGTGTGTACCCATTAGATTCCCGTTCAAGTTTCAAAACAACCGGTTGATGTAGACCGTGTTGTGTTGGATCTTGAATTGTCCCGGTTGGACAGTTTGGTATGAATTTGTAACCAATAGGGCGTAACCCATCAATGTTGTATGTTGTCTATCTTGAGACGTTGAATGTTCATTTGAAATTTCGGTTATGGTGTTTCGTATTGTCCCCGGGGTGCATGTCTGCGTGCGGTATTTCATACCGTACGTATCTCTGTGTACTCGGGGACCAATGCGAAATGCTGCCGAAATTTCAAATGAACATCAACGACACAAGATAGACGACATACAAGATCGATGGGTTACGGATGGTTGTATATTCATACCGAATGGGATAGGGCCCCACCAATTTGCAACATCAAAGAGATCGAGTGATTCGCAACCGATAGTCAAATAAAATTACAATAATTTAAAGTAACAGAAATCGTGCTTGTTAGATATTGTAAATGGAGGTACCGGCAAATCGGCGATGGATGTACAACCGACTTGATCGCAATCGGCGAGTGACTGAGGAGTTTATGATGGGGCTATTGAAGTTCATTCCGTTCGCTACGACAAACACGCCTGGATTTGAAGTGACTCAGAAGATTCGTTGTCCGTGCTCAAGGTGCAAATGCATGAGTTTTGAATACGCAGATGATGTCATGTGCCACCTAACTGAGAAAGGGTTCATGGAAACATACCACTGCTGGTACAACCATGGTGAGCAGTTACCGCGTAGACCATCAGACGTAACCGTGCAACAGTCTTACTATCAGGTTGGAGGAAACAGGGATACGTACAACAACATAGAACAAATGGTGATGGATCATGTTAGACCCTCCACCGGGCGTCTGCTGGAACATAATGACCATGCAAGTCATGGAGACTCTGACAATGTAGAGGAGGATCCTAATCCGGAGGTGAAGAGATTTTATGATTTGTTAGCGGCGGCTCAAACTCCATTGTGGGATGGGTGCAACAGTCACACTGAGTTATCCGCCTCCCTAGCTGCTTTAAGCCTAAAGGCAGATTATAATCTTTCTGGAGGTTGTTTTAATAGGATGGTCAATCTGATAGGTTCCACCATGCCTAGTAATCATAGAATGCCAGCAAACCTGTACCATGCTAAGAAACAAGTGGCAAACTTGGGGTTGGGTTGTGTGAAGATAGAGTGTTGTGTTGGTGGATGTATGCTGTTCAGAAATGAGTTTGCAGACAAGAGTGTCACAAAATGTCTGCATTGTAATGAGGAACGCTACAAGACCGTTAAAAGGAGAGGGAAGGTAACCCGGACGGCCAGGAAGAAAATGTGGTACTTCCCTATAACACCGCGTCTTCAACGCCTGTATGCCTCATTGTCCATGGCAAAACACATGCGTTGGCATGCTCTGAACTGAACACAAGAGGGGTTTCTTTGCCATCCTTCCGACGGGAAAGCATGGAAGTGTTTGGATGAGCTATATCCGGACTTTTCAGGCGAGCCGCGCAATGTAAGACTTGGCTTATGTACTGATGGGTTTAACCCGTTCGGTCAATACGGAAGAGCTTACTCTTGTTGACCAGTCATCCTGACCCCATACAATCTGCCTCCTGATATGTGTATGAAGAGGGAGGTCATGTTTCTATCTATACTGGTTCCAGGACCCAAAAATCCAAAGGCGAACATTGACGTGTTTTTGCTACCATTGGTTGAAGAGTTATCACAATTATGGGATGTCGGGGTAATGACATACGATGCGTCTTTGAAGAACAACTTTATGATGCGTGCTGTTTTGATGTGGACTATTAACGACTTCCCGGCCTATGGTATGCTTTCTGGATGGTCCACGTCTGGGAAGCTTGCTTGCCCTGTATGCATGGAACATACCGGGGGGGAATCACTCCCTGTTAGTGGCAAGACAAGTTTCTTTGACTGTCATAGAAAGTTTCTACCGTTGGATCACCCGTTTAGGAGAAACAAAACCGCTTTTAAGAAGAACAAGGATGTTAATGAACCTCCACCCCGTAGGTTATCTGGTGCACGGGTTTGGCAGAGGGTCGAAGAGTATCCTTACATCTGGGACAAGAGTGTTAAGGAGTTTGCGGGTTACGGTAAGGAACACCACTGGATGAAGCAGAGTGTCTTGTGGGATTTGCCATATTGGAAAGACTTATTGTTAAGACACAACATTGATGTCATGCACACTGAACGTAATGTTTTCATAAATATTTTTGACACTGTTATGGACATCAAAGGGAGAACAAAGGACAACGACAAGAGTCGTCTAGACCTTCCGATTTGGTGTTCCAGGAAGGAGTTGGAGTTGAGGGATGCGGGACGTGGAAGAATGTTTAAACCCCATGCAAAATATGCTTTAACTAGACCACAACAGATTGCTGTGTGTATTTGGTTGAATGGGTTGACCCTGCCTGACGGATTCGCTTCTAACTTGAGTAGATGTGTCAACGTGAAGGAGGGCAGGGTGTTTGGCATGAAAAGTCATGATTGCCATGTGTTTATGCAACAATTACTCCCGTACGTGTTTCATGCCTTACCGAAGCCTATTTGGAAACCGTTGGTGGAGTTAAGTCACTTCTTTAAGGAGTTGACGGCTACTTCGTTGACTGTGGAGAAACTTGTGAAGATGGAAGAAACTATCTCGGTATTGATTTGTAAGTTGGAGCAGATTTTCCCACCAAGTTTTTTTGACTCCATGGAGCATTTGCCTATCCATCTACCTACGAGGCCTTGGTTGGTGGCCCAGTGCAGTATCGTTGGATGTATCCATTCGAAAGGTGAATGCTTGGTGAACTCTTTAATTTCCTTGCAAACACTTCTTATAATAGTATTTTCTAACTTAACACTATCTTGTTAATGATGTTGAAGATTCTTACGCTCTTTAAAAGATAAAGTGTCGAACAAAGCCTGCGTTGAAGCATCAATTTGTGAGGCATACTTAGTCGAAGAAATGACAACCTTTGCTTATTTCTATTTTTCAACGGAGATAGAAACTAGAATGAGTAGAATTCCCCGCAATCTTGGGGTAGCCAGCCGCACAGGGTTTGATGAACAAACATCGATTTTCAACTATCCTGGTCACCCGGGGGGCAGGCTCACAAAATGTTACATTGATGAGAAAGATCGAAAGGCGGCTCACTTGTACATTCTTCTAAATTGCCCAGAAGTGGAACCCTTTATTGAGTAAGTCATAGAAGTTATATTATACATTCTTAACGTAGCTTTTATATTAAACTTATTTGTTTCCTTTCAATAGCTTATACACAGATATGCTAAAACTTGAGCAAAATGATTTAACTGATGACCAAATTCATAGTGAGGTGTCATCCAAGTTCGTTGGTTGGTTCGCGCAACATGTAAGACCCGTATACCAAGTGTTTTTAAGCCTATTTGCTTCTAACTCCCATTATCTAACGATGACCTACTTCTTATGTTGTACATAGATACAAGACCCTAACAACCATATTGAAGATTCTTTACTCCAAGCCCTTTCTTGGGGGCCGGTGAAAACTGTTAAAAAATGGCCTATTTACTACGTAAATGGCTACAAGTTTAATATTCTTCAATGGAGTGAAGGGATGCGCACCCATAACTACGGGGTTTGTGTTAAAGGCACCGCCGGTCAGTGGGAAGAAGACTTTTATGGAGTGCTGACGGAGATTGTTGAAGTTTCATTCTCTGGACGACTAAGAAGAGATATTGTTCTATTCAAATGTGATTGGTACGACAACACAATCGGTGTTGGAACAAAGGTTGACAACAACTACGGCTTAGTTGAGGTCAAGAAGAATGGTAGATATAAAGGGTTTGATCCATTCATTTTTGCCCAACAAGCTGAGCAGGTTTATTACACCGACTTCCCGGGAGGACATCGGGACTGGTATGCAGTAATCAAGGCCAAGGCCCGAAGTCAGATCACTGACAATGTCTCAGAGGAGGTCGATGACGCTTATCAGCTTGCACCACACGAGCTCAACGATGCCGATTTGTTGTTCAACATTGATCCAGTCATAATAGATGAGACACTCGCCACTACGGGGGGTGAACACATTGACAAAGACCTTGTCTCTCGATCAAAACGGTCTAGGGCTGATTTGGATACTGATGAACTTGTTCAAACAGATAACGATAGTGACACTGAAACTGAGGGGGAATTTGAAACTGAAACAGACACAGAGTATGTAGTCGTTAAACAAAATGTTACATAGGTTTATATATATCCTGAGACTAACCTTTCTTTTCATGATTTTCTCCACAGATGACGGGACGTCGACTGCCCTTCAGTAGGGGTGGTGGGTCCAAGACCCCGACATCCCGGCAGGGGACTCCCACCCCAGGACAGGAGACCACTCCATCACCAGTACAACAGAGCACTCCATCACCACCACCACCACCACCACAGCAGACCACTCCACCACCACCACCACAGCAGACCACCCCATCACCCCGACTGACCACCGCAGAGCAAAGTCCTGGAGTTGGTGGCTTGGAGGACCATGGCCATCAGGCCACCCCACCTCCGGCATCCCCTCTGCCCATGTTGGTGCCCGTGCCGGCCGGAGACGAGTAAGTGACTAAACCTCAAATACTTTTATGTTATTTGTATGATACTTTATATTAAACTTTAGTGAAAAGACTTGTTGGTTTATTGGATGTTACTTTAATTAGTACTTGTATAGATTGAATTGTACTGGGCACTCTTCTATTTGTAACAGGGTAACTATTTAAACTTGGAAATGTTACATTTACAGGGGAGACTCTACTGAAATTTTGGGAGTCTCCCTAGATTGTGTGTTGTTTTACTCCTAACATAATTGTTGTCATTACAGCTTTGTTGATAGTAGTCGCACTACCAAAGCGATTACTAAGGTTTTGAAGGCCCAGTGGGATGGTCCATATATATCTTGGACAGATGCTGGGAAGGTTGTGCAAGATAGGTGGTTTGACACCTTCTCGGTAAGTTCCTAGCTCATTTGTTGTGACTTGATTTGTAAAATAGACCTGTTATTAATTTTGATTTCTCATTTCATTTTACAGCGTGATTACCAGTGGGCGGAGGGTATGATTGATGAGATTAGGAAGGTCTTTGCCACAAAGACCTCCAAAATCATCAAGAGTACCCTTTGGAAGGTGAGGGACAAGGGTGAGCGCCCTCATTGGATCCCAGAGGACCATTGGGACGGGATGGTCCAGAAGTGGGGCGGGGTCCCATTCCAGCAGGCGAGTGCTCGGAACAGGGCCAACAGAGCCGCCGATGCTGCAGCCTCGGTTTACACTGGGGGTAGCATTTCAACCCTCGAGCACAAGAAAAGATTTGTAAGTATATTTATGTTAAAAATTTCTATTATGATTCGTCTTACATGTTTACAAATAATAATCTCAATGTTTTTTGTCCACCACAGGAGCTGAGGGAGCACCGGGAGCCTTCTTTGTTTGAGGTCATGCAAATGACCAAGAAGAACAAAGCCGGTGCATGGGTAAACCAGAAGACTACGGATCTAGCGGTATTTACTTTTAACTGACACATGCTTATAATTTACAAATCAGCTTACTAATCCTATCATTGTTTTTGAATTTACAGGAGGCCTATCAGGCCAGGAGGGCCGAGAAGGAGGCGGACCTGGTGGCTTCCACTCCTGAAGGGGAGGTTCCTCCCACCCTATCTTGTTCTGACGACAACGCCATCTATATGGAGGCTGTTGGCGGTGTGAACAAGAAAGGGAGGGTATTTGGATTGGGTGACGTCGGCACGCAGCTGGCGAAAAAGCGGAAGACCCCTTCCTCTTCGTCTTCCTCTGGTCTTCCGACTGAGGTCGTTCTGTTGTTCAAGTGGCCTCAATACTCAAGAGGGGGGGTGAATTGAGTTTTAAAACTTTTGGTTGGAATGCCTTTGAAATTGATTTTTATAACCAAGTTAATGAGAATATGCAAGTGAAATTAAGAAGAGGATAATATGCAAAGCACTATAATGAGAAGTATTGCTGAAGCAATTTTCCCAAACACCTGGTGGGCAGTATTTGAAGAGTAGCAAATTAAGCAAGTTCAAGTGTGCTCTTCACAAACAATCAACAATAATCAATTAGCAAGCAGTATATGAAAGTAAGGAGTAAGGAAGAGAAGCTTGCAAACCGATATAACGAGTTCCACCCAATCCGGTGTACGTCTCGCCTCTAAGCAACCCACTTAGAGGATTTCACTATTGAAGATTTGAGATACAAGCTCTGAGCAATTGCAGCTTCCTACTGTCCTCACAAGCAAAGGGCAACCCACCCAATCTCACAATCTCTCAATACCCAAAGGTTGAACCCCAACCTTTGTGACCACTCAACCTAGAGTGAACAACCACTCAACCTAGAGTGAATCCCTTGTGTTTGGTGTTGTGTTTACAATCAATACACTCTCTTAATAGAGTAGATACACAAATGAAAGCTCTAACCAATTCTAACTCTCAAGATGAGAGGATATACAAATGTATTTCAAGATACAAGAAATAGGGCTTACAAAGCACAAAATAGAGTAAAGAATTTGTAGCTTCTTGTTGTCTTTGTGCTTATGTTCCTCTTCAATTTATAGAGCCAAAATAGCTGTTGAGGTGTGCCCTTCGTTCTTCATAGCCGTTGCACTCAGTGGAAATTTGAAGAATGGTGGAGACATGAGCTGGTTTCCCACTTAAATGTGTTTTTCCACTAGCGTAATCGATTACACCCTCGCTTTGTAATCGATTAGCTTCAAGTCAGAGAAGCACTAATCGATTATTTCAATTCCTGTAATCGATTAGCATCTATACCTGATGCATTTAATTTGATTTCACAGCTTCCTAATCGATTAGCATGTCTTGTAATCGATTACCTTAATTCCAGTGGCTTCCTAATCGATTGTATAGCTTTCTTAATCGATTAGACATTATACCTGATACATTTAATCCCATTTTTGATAATTGTAATCGATTAGCTTCAAATGTATAATCGATTATTTTAATTCCAGTGAGTTCATAATCGATTATTACAAGTGTGTAATTGATTATCTTAATTCCAGTGACTTCACAATCGATTATCTTCATTCCCATAATCGATTAGCTTCAATCCTGATGCAGTTTCTTCCAAAACAGAAAGCTCCTAATCGATTAGCATAAGTGACATAATCGATTATCTTCGCTGTTACTTAGCACCTGATTCCATATCTTTGTTTTTGCATAGGTTTCTTCAAGAGTGTTTTGTCATTATCAAAATCTTTGAACATCCTTGAACCTGTATACATATTCAAACACATTCTCCCCCTTTTTGATGATGACAACTATGTTCATCTCTTGAGGATTGTTAGTTTAAACAATTTAAACTTATCTCTAATTTTATCTCTTTGCAAAAACATCTCTGCTGCATTATCAGTTTTTCAAAATATATTATCTATTTACCAAGTTCAAAAGTCAGAATCATTATCACATTCAGCAGCAAATATCTTATCTCTTTTTATCTCTTATCTGTTATCTCTTGCTAAATCTCCCCCTATCAAAAGGAATTTATTAATCCTATCTTTTTCAGATTTTAAACAAGATGAACAGATATTCTTCTCCATATTTTAAACAAGAATTTCAGATTTTAAACAAGATGAACAGTCTTCTCCATATTTTAAACAAGAATTAAACAAGATATGAATAGATTAAACAAGATATGAACAGATATTCTTCTCCCCCTTTGTAATCATCAAAACGGATGGGAATTGCATTAAGTAAACCAAGAGACAATATTCAGAATTGAAAAGACAATAACATAAGCACCCTAAACAAAAGCATGACTAAGGATCTAATTATCCGGATTGAAAAAGTGAATTTCAGCGATTTGGTGAGACAGCTCTTCATAGCGTTGTTGCATCATCTCGAAGTGTTGCTGCTCGGTCATTGAAAACTCTTGAATAGAGTTTTCAAGGCGATCGAAGCGGTGGTCAAGATGGGCGTAAAGAGATGCAAATGGGTCAGCTTGGGGTGCAGATGAAGAGGCTGATGGTGCAGCTTGTGGTTGAGGAGGAGGTGGAGGAGGAGCAGCAGGTTCAGCAAATGGATTGGCACCATGTTCTCGGTTACTCCTGAGAATCCATATTCCAGTGATGCAAATCATGCCCATTTTGTTGAGGTGGGGAATGCCAATGCATGCTCTTGGGGGCACTTTCTCAGAGAGTTCTCCTGCCAAATCAACTCCACAGTATTTAAAAATTTTTGTGAGAAGGATGCCATAGGGAAGCTTTTGCTGGTCCTTCGCATGGCACATGTGAAATTTGACCAACTGAATCCAGTTGATCTCCTTAGAGGTCAGCATTGCCCACATCAAGAGGACGTCATCCTCTTCAACCAAAGCATAGTTCCCAGCACGGGGAACAATCATCTTGACCAAGAAAAAATGAAGCAGGCAGTTGTTCATGGTCAAGTGGCCTACCAGCTTGTGGTTGCTCATAGGAGGATCCGCTTTCCACAAGGAGCGACGGGCAGTGATAGGATTACAACCCCATTCGTCCTCGGGTTCTCCTCCGTCAAAGTCAACATCATTAAGGGGCAGTTTAGAAATTTCCGCGAATTGGGCGTTGGAAAGCTTGATGGTTGTGTTCTTTACTTTGGACTCAACCATGCCATTCACAAGGCGGAGATTGCAGTAAAATACCCTTATTAGTTCAGGGTAGTACTCTTCTTCTTTGAGGGAGAGGAAGGGAAAGAGGTTGTAATGGTGAAGTCTTTGGGTGAAAGTTAGGCTGGGGTTGTCGAAAGTGTCGGCAATGGTGTAGTGGGGGGTCATTATCTCCTTTTCAGAGAAGTTTTTCATGAAATTTTGGAGGTCTCTAGGAGAAGAAAAGAACCTTGAAAAATCAAGGGGGTTATGGGCTTGAGCTACAGAGGACCTTGCTCTCTTGACATTTCTAGATGTAGACATAGTGGAGAAGACAAAGAAGATGATGAAGAGAGAGGAGTGTTTGAGAGTTTTGGAGAGGTTTGAGAGGAAGGAGGTAGTGTGAGATGAGAAGGTGAAGGGAGGGGTATTTATAGGTGAGAATTAGGTTTAGGAAGGAGGAAAGTGGGTTTGGAAAGGAGTGAAGGGAGTTAAGAGAGGGAGTACTTCGAGTTTACCTTGGAAGTTGCAATTTTGACTCTTCAGAACCGAGGCCAATCGATTACGAGGCAGGGGTAATCGATTAGATCGCTGTTTCTGGGAATCCCAAACGTTTCGTGCAGAGCGTAATCGATTATCGCCTTTGACTAATCGATTAGATAAGAAACAGAACCGTCCTAATCGATTGGAACAGGATGGTAATCGATTATGGAGAAGAGGAAACGTTTTGTACCTGAAGCAGAGGCTGAGTAATCGATTGTGGGTCAAGGGCAATCGACTAGCTTAGAAACAGAATCATTGTAATCGATTAGGGGATGGGACTAATCGATTATGAAGGAAACAGAAGCATAGTAATCGATTGTGAGGAGGAATGTAATCGATTATTGATTCAAAAACTTCAAGTTTTTCATACAACAAAGTTCCAAACATGAAATGTAACATATACCATTCATCATGCCATACAACATAGTTCTTATCAAAATATTCTATCATTCAAACACAATTTGACATATCAAGAATGCCTAATTCTCTTCTAATGTGAATGAATTGTTCTCTAGCCAAGGGTTTTGTGAAAATATCAGCTAGTTGCCTAGAAGTTTCAACATGTTCAAGTACACAATCCCCTTTTAACACATGATCTCTAATAAAGTGATGCCTAATCTCAATGTGCTTGGTTCTAGAGTGCATTACTGGATTCTTTGAGATGTTAATGGCACTAGTATTATCACATTTGATGGGTACTTTGTTTAAAACAATGCCAAAATCAAGAAGTTGTTGTCTCATCCAAAGAATTTGAGCACAACAACTACCGGCGGCTACATATTCTGCCTCAGCCGTCGATAATGCAACACTTGCTTGCTTCTTGCTATGCCAAGAAACAAGGGAGCTACCAAGTAAATGACATGTGCCACTAGTGCTTTTTCTATCAAGTTTACAGCCAGCAAAGTCAGAGTCAGAATATCCTAAAAGATTACATTCAACACCTTTGGGATACCACAAACCAACATTTTGAGTACCCACAAGATATTTCAAAATTCTTTTTACGGCAGTTAAATGTGATTCTTTAGGACATGCTTGATATCTAGCACACATGCATACCGCAAACATAATATCGGGTCTACTAGCAGTTAAATACAATAAGGATCCAATCATACCTCGATATTTAGTGATTTCAATGTCCTTACCCTTTTCGTCTTTGTCTAGATAGCAGGATGTGCTCATGGGTGTAGCTATCTCATTTGCCTTGTCCATTCCAAACCTTTTAAGTAGTTCCTTACAGTACTTAGTTTGGCTAATGAATGTTCCATCATTTGCTTGTTTTATTTGCAATCCAAGGAAGAAGGTGAGTTCTCCCATCAAGGACATTTCAAACTCATTCTGCATAATCTTGGCAAACTCTTGACAAAGATTTTCATTAGTAGCACCAAATATTATGTCATCCACATAAATTTGTACCAAGAGAATGTCATTATTTTTGCGTTTTATAAACAGTGTAGTATCAACCTTTCCTCTTTCAAAATTGTGTTCTAAAAGGAATTTGCTTAGTCTTTCATACCAAGCTCTTGGGGCTTGTTTCAAACCATATAAAGCTTTTCTCAATTTAAAGACATGGTTTGGAAATTTATGATTTTCAAAACCGGGAGGTTGATCTACATAAACTTCTTCTTGAATGAAGCCGTTTAAAAACGCACTTTTGACATCCATTTGATAAAGTTTGAAATCCATACAACATGCAAAAGCTAGCAATAACCTAATGGCTTCTAACCTAGCTACGGGAGCATACGTTTCTTCATAATCTATTCCCTCTTCTTGATTGTATCCCTTTGCAACTAGTCTAGCTTTGTTTCTTGTTATTATGCCATTTTCATCTAACTTATTTCTAAAAACCCATTTGGTGCCTATTATTAGATGGTCATTGGGTCTTGGCATAAGTTCCCAAACTTCGTTTCTTTCAAATTGGTTTAACTCTTCTTGCATGGCCAACATCCAATGCTCATCAATAATGGCTTCATCAATATTTTTGGGTTCAATTTGGGATACAAAAGCCAAGTGATTGCATGCATTTCTAATGGCGTTTCGAGTACTTACCCCTTTGGTTATTTCTCCAATGATTTTGTCCAAGGGATGATCCTTCAAGGTTACCCAATCTTGTTGTCTCTCAATTTGTGTTGCACCTCCATCATTTTTGACTTCTTCTTTGTCTTCCAAGTTCATTTCTTGGAAAGTACCTACAAGATCATCAACATCTTCCTTTCTCGGAGGGTTATGGCTATTTTCATCAAACTTAACATGAGTAGATTCTTCAATGGTATTTGTTTGTTTGTTGAAAATTCTATAAGATTTACTTGATTGTGAATATCCTAGGAATATTGCCTCATCAGATTTTGCATCAAACTTTTCTAGATTATTCTTTCCATTGTTGAGCACAAAACACTTACATCCAAAAATATGAAAGTATGCAATGTTGGGTTTTCTACCCTTGTAAAGCTCATAGGGGGTTTTCTTTAAAATAGGCCTTATCAAACATCTGTTCATTATATAACACGCGGTGTTTACCGCATCGGCCCAAAAATGTTTTGCAATATTGTTTCCATTTAGCATGGTTCTAGCAAGCTCCACTAAAGATCTATTTTTCCTTTCAACCACTCCATTTTGTTGTGGAGTTCTAGGAGCTGAAAAATTGTGATTGATACCATGTTTTTCGCAAAACTTTTCGAAAGATTGATTTTCAAACTCTCCCCCATGATCGGTTCTAATGGATGCAATTTTTGAGTTTTGCTCATTTTGGATAATCTTTGCAAGTTTCTTGAATGCATGATATGCTTCATTTTTATGAGCAAGAAACAATGCCCATGTATATCTAGAATAGTCATCTACTATAACTAGACCATAGTAATTTCCTCCAAAGCTTTTGATTTTGGATGGTCCAAATAAATCCATGTGCAAAAGTTGTAAAGGCCTTTGAGTAGAAACAATGTTTTTGGATTGAAAAGATGCCTTTACTTGTTTTCCCTTTTGACATGCATCACAAAATCTATTTTCAAATTTAAGCTTTGGTAGACCAATTACTAAATCTTTAGAAACAAGTTTATTCAAGTGGTCTACATGTATATGAGCTATTCTTCTATGCCATAGCCAAGTTTCATCCTCTTTAGAAATGAAGCATTGTTCATCATTTGTAGACAAACTATCCACATCAATCATGTAAATGTTATCAATTCTTTTTCCAACAAATTTGACCTCTTTGTTTAGCTTATTCTCAATTATACAACAAATGGATTCAAATAAAACTCTATATCCTTTGTCACATAATTGACTTATGCTAAGTAGATTATGTTTGAGGCCTTCAACATACAATACGTCACTTATGGAGGTGGAAGAATTCTTACCAATATTTCCAATGCCTAGGATTCTTCCTTTAGTGTTGTCTCCGTAGGTGACACTTCCTTTCCTTTTGGGAGTGAATGATGTAAATTTACTTATGTCTCCCGTCATATGCTTTGAACACCCGCTATCCAAGTACCAATGGGTGTTGCTTGCCTTGAAGCATACCTACAAAACAAAATCAGTTTAGAGAACTAGGTACCCATTTTATGTTGGGTCCTTTTAGGTTAGCTTGTGGGGATGTTCCTTTGGGAACCCACACCTTTCTTAAGACCTTTGGTCCTAGTTTCCTAACACTACACTTATAAGCACTATGTCCTTTGGAACCACAATGATTGCATTTCATAAAAGGTGAGGAGGATTTGCTTGGTGGTGCAAAGAAATTTTTATAGTGTTTCTCCATTTTATGATTACTATGTTCTTGGTCATATCCTAAACCGGTTTTACTAAACATGCATTTTTGTTCCCCAAGTAGGATATTCAAATTATCTCTTCCATTTGTGAACTTCTCTAGTGTCCTATTTAGGTCTTCAACCTTGGTTTCTAACACAATGCACCTCTTTGCAAAATCACATGGTTTACTTTTGGAACATGTTTGAGCGTTTTTCAATTCTTCTTTTAAGCATTCATTCTCTTTGCAAACCTCCATAAGGTGCATCTCTAGAGTGTCACTAGTTTTTCTAGATACCTTAAGTCTATTGGAGACTTTTGTAAATTTATCATACAATTCCTCTAGAGCATCAAGTAATTCATCCTTATCTAAGTCATGGAAGTTTACCTCATCATCTTCTTCTTGGTGATTGGCCATGAGGCAAAGGTTTGCTTCTTCATTTTCTGAGTCATCCGAGCTGCTTATCTCATTTTCATCCCATGCTATATATGCTCTCCTTCTTCCTCTTTTCTCTTTTCCCTTCTTCTTAAGATTTGGGCAATCCGCTTTGAAGTGCCCTTCCTTGCCGCATTCAAAACAATTGGGTGAGGAAGAATTTTCTTTAGTGATAGGTTTCTTACTTGGGTTTTTGAAGCTTCTTTGAAGGCGTTTGCCTTTCATCAATTTCCCGAAGCGTTTCACAAATAGTCCAAATTCTTCTTCTTCATCAAGTTCACTTCCGGATTCTTCTTCTTCATTTATGGAAGTAGCCTTGAGAGCAAGACCCTTTTTCTTGGAAGATTTTTCTTCCTCTTCCGCTATCTTTAATTCTTTCAGCTCTTGTTCCTGTTCCTGCAACTTACCAAATAGAGTGGCAAGAGACATTTCGTTTATGCTAGGAGATTGTTTGATGGCGGTAACTAGCGGTTGTCATTCTCTGTTAAGACTTTTCAACACTTTATGAATGAGCTCTTTGTTAGTGTAAGTCTTTCCAAGTGTAATGAGTTGATTAATGATGAGAGTGAATCTTTTTTGCATATCAACAATTGATTCATGAGAGTTTAATCTAAAGCACTCATATTGACTAGTAAGAGTACTAATCTTAGAGTCCTTTACATCGTTAGTGCCTTCGTGAGTTACTCGTAGAGTATCCCACATCTCTTTAGCAGTTTGGCAAGTCATTATTCTAAAAAATTCATCTTGACCTAAAGCCATAGTAATAAGATTTTTGGCCTTGTAGCCACATTGAACTTTCTTTTCTTCCTCGCTTGTCCATTCATCTATGGGTTTTTCAATATTTTTACTGTCTACAATATGCATTGGTATAAAAGGGCCATTTTCAATGGCATTCCAAATTCTCAAGTCAATTGATTGAATGAAGATTTTCATTCTCTCTTTCCAAAAGGTATACCCTTCCCTATTGAAAGCGGGAGGTCTGTTTATCGCACCACCCTCGGGAAAAACATTTTGAGAACTTGAGGCCATCTAGTCTCTTGAAGCTGTTAAGCTCGATCTACCAAGAGTCAAGCTCTGATACCACTTGTTGTTCAAGTGGCCTCAATACTCAAGAGGGGGGTGAATTGAGTTTTAAAACTTTTGGTTGGAATGCCTTTGAAATTGATTTTTATAACCAAGTTAATGAGAATATACAAGTGAAATTAAGAAGAGGATAATATGCAAAGCACTATAATGAGAAGTATTGCTGAAGAAATTTTCCCAAACACCTGGTGGGCAGTATTTGAAGAGTAGCAAATTAAGAAAGTTCAAGTGTGCTCTTCACAAACAATCAACAATAATCAATTAGCAAGCAGTATATGAAAGTAAGGAGTAAGGAAGAGAAGCTTGCAAACTGATATAACGAGTTCCACCCAATCCGGTGTACGTCTCGCCTCTAAGCAACCCACTTAGAGGATTTCACTATTGAAGATTTGAGATACAAGCTCTGAGCAATTGCAGCTTCCTAGTGTCCCACACTCAAGAACTCAATCCTCACAAGCAAAGGGCAACCCACCCAATCTCACAATCTCTCAATACCCAAAGGTTGAACCCCAACCTTTGTGACCACTCAACCTAGAGTGAACAACCACTCAACCTAGAGTGAATCCCTTGTGTTTGGTGTTGTGTTTACAATCAATACACTCTCTTAATAGAGTAGATACACAAATGAAAGCTCTAACCAATTCTAACTCTTAAGATGAGAGGATATACAAATGTATTTCAAGATACAAGAAATAGGGCTTACAAAGCACAAAATAGAGTAAAGGATTTGTAGCTTCTTGTTGTCTTTGTGCTTATGTTCCTCTTCAATTTATAGAGCCAAAATAGCTGTTGAGGTGTGCCCTTCGTTCTTCATAGCCGTTGCACTCAGTGGAAATTTGAAGAATGGTGGAGACATGAGCTGGTTTCCCACTTAAATGTGTTTTTCCACTAGCGTAATCGATTACACCCTCGTGTTGTAATCGACTAGCTTCAAGTCAGAGAAGCACTAATCGATTATTTCAATTCCTGTAATCGATTAGCATCTATACCTGATGCATTTAATTTGATTTCGCAGCTTCCTAATCGATTAGCATGTCTTGTAATCGATTACCTTAATTCCAGTGGCTTCCTAATCGATTGTATAGCTTTCTTAATCGATTAGACATTATACCTGATACATTTAATCCCATTTTTGATAATTGTAATCGATTAGCTTCAAATCTATAATCGATTATTTTAATTCCAGTGAGTTCATAATCGATTATTACAAGTGTGTAATCGATTATCTTAATTCCAGTGACTTCATAATCGATTATCTTCATTCCCATAATCGATTAGCTTCAATCTTGATGCAGTTTCTTCCAAAACAGAAAGCTCCTAATCGATTAGCATAAGTGACATAATCGATTATCTTCGCTATTACTTAGCACCTGATTCTATATCTTTGTTTTTGCATAGATTTCTTCAAGAGTGTTTTGTCATTATCAAAATCTTTGAACATCCTTGAACCTGTATACATATTCAAACACATGTTCAGGTAATTCAAAACCTGAACGATGAGCTACAGGAGGAGCGACGTCAGAGGCAGTTGCTGTTGGAGCGGGCCGAGGCGGACCAACAGAAGGCCGAGGTGGACCGACAGCGGGCCGAGGAGCAGCACGCCGAGACTCGTCGGCAACTTGCTCAGCAGCAGGAGCTACTGATGCAGTTGATGGCGAGGCTACCTCCCCCCACTTCCCAGGCGCCCCCACCACCACCCCAAGATCCCCCACCACCATGATTGTATTTTTATTATTTATACACATTGTATATTTGATTTTTAGTTTTTATGTTATATTTTATTCAGTATTTATTTTGTCATTCTTCATTTATTATGTCAATATTTATTGGTAATTAAATTCAAATCAAAAAGCCTTATTGTACCTATCATTAATAGTTCAACCTATTTGATAAATAAATTTAATTTATTATTTTGTTTTTAATAATAATTTAATATTTTAAAAAAATTATTTAAATTTAATTATAAAATTTTATCAGCCAATACAAAATACAAAATATTAATACATTTTTAAAGTTAAATTAACAAAACCAGTCAATATTAAACTAATTTTAAAAAATTTAAAAATTCCACTTAGCGACGGTAGCCGACGGTCGCTATGAGAAATAAACAGCGACGGATAGACTGAGGTCGCTATGAGAAATAAACAGCGACAGTAACAGACGGTCGCTATCTGACTAGCCATTAGCGACGGATATAGTGGTCGCTGTATGAATAACCACTAGCGACGGTTAAATTAGGTCGCTGTATGACTGACCACAGCGACGGTACACCTCCGTCGCTAGTAGCGACGTCACGCCCCGTCGCTGTATGACTGACTACAGCGACGGTGAACGACCGTCTCTACTAGCGACGGGGAGATGAGGTCGCTCTATGGCCACAGTTAGCGACGGCTCTCAGTCAGTGAAACAGAGACCATGTTAGCGACGCCAGAACGCCGTCGGTATTTTAGCGACGTCTGTTTTATGGTCGCTGATCCATTTTCGACGAGGGTTTTAGCGACGGATGGTTTCCCGTCTAAAATGCCATCGCTAAGGTATGTAGCGACGGTCTTGGCACGGATTAGCGACCAAGTTTTTCTGTCGCTAAAACGTGTTTTTTTAGTAGTGTATTAAACAACACCAATAAGTAGCATTACCCATGCCCAAATTGCCTCATCCAAATGTCTGAAAAACTTCACTATTAATTCTTATGCAGTAATGGTAAAACGCCACATAGTTTTTTCTGCTCACATGATGTGTAGTTGGTATTGCAGGTGGGTAACATCCAGCTTGCTCCAAAGAAAATAAAGTTTGAAGACTGAGTAGGTAACTTAATTTTGTTGGATATGTCATCTAACTTAATTTTGTCATCTCAGCTAAAGATTATGTTAGAGTTCTAGATCTAGTCAAAGAGAAATTACAAAATATGTTGGAGTTCTAGATCTAGTCAAAGAAAAATTACAAAATCCTGAGGATTATTAGCAGATTCTATGGCTTCTACATATCCACAACAGGAGATTAATTACCCGAGTGTATCTACTGAACCCCTCAGAAATAAGGGGTTTTAGAACCCTTAACAAGCTGTCCACTTTTTTAAAAGACACATGGACTATTTTTACACATAATATATTATATATTTCAATAATTCTAACTTTTTAAAATTGTAAATTAACCCATTCCTTCTTCTTTATCATTTTCTACTAACTTCCCTCACAAAGACTCCATACTACAACCTTTCCTCTTCAACCTTCAGAAGCAGATATGATCCGACCAAAAAAGCCCTAAATACTGGTCAGGGAAACAAAGAGAGAAATATCAGAGTAACCAAGGGCCAACCCGATTTGGCCCATATTGTTCAAAACAGCCAAACCCGTTCCAACCCACACAAACAACACAAACAAGATCCAGAAATCCAATGTCTTTAGCGAATCCAACTCCACACTGCAACCTTTCCTTTTCAGCGAATCGACGAAGGATGAAGAGTTTACTGGCGTTGGCGCGTCTGAAGAGGAAGAGAAGATGGAGATGGTTTGTCCGGTGTGTCGTGATTTCAACGCGGCGACTTTGACGGTGGTGAACGCTCACATCGACGGTTGTCTGGCGCAGACGATGAGGGAGGAGCAGAGGCTGGTCAAGAGTTCGAAATGGAAGAAGGCGACGTAGAGGCGTTCCATAGCAGAGATTTTCGAACTGAAGGAGAACGAAGAAGAGGAGGAGAAGAATCCGCCGACGGAGTTCGAGACAGTATTGAAATTCTTGCCGTTCAACGCCGAGGAGGTTTTGGTTACGCTCACGAAGTTCCAGTGGATCTCAAGGCAGCTCGAAGTGTTGGATCTAACCGAATTTTACGCGAATCGGTGAAATCCGTTGAAGGAAACTCGAATTCCGCCGAGGATGAGGAGAAATCGGAGATGCTTTTTCCTGTTTGGAGGGTTTCCAACAACGCTTCGGCATTAGTGACGGCGGCGAATGCGCACATCGACGGTTGCCTCGCAAAGGCGGTGAAGGATGAGAGGTGGAAAACGAGGAAGCCGAGTTTGAATCCTAAGCCTAAAGCGTCGAAGAAGCGTTCTATTGCGGAGATTCTCACCGTGGCGCCGTAAATCGAGAGTAAACACGTAGCAGAGGCCGAGGAAGAAGATGAAGGTGAAATAAACAGAGAAAAATTTGAGAAATCTCGATGCAGTGATGCCACACTACAAACCCGTTCCAACCTTTCCTCTTCAAACGACGAATGGAACTTGGGAGAGCATGACGAGGAAGGAAGCGGGGTCGTCAGCGAAGAGAACGGTGGGAGGAACGGTGAATAGAGTATTGGAAAGGGTGTAATCTTTTCTAATGTGGAAGATCGGTCAAAGTCACAACCACATTTTATACTAAGAAATAGGCTATCTCCACTGCTCCCACTATAGTCCCCTCCAAGTGTTACAAGGTGTTGCTTATATAGTAATATAACAAGCATAGCTCCACTAAGAGTATTCGATATGGCACTAAATAAAGTTAACAATTTAGATTTTAGCAATTCCTAAGCTTAGAACTTTTAATGTGGGACTAAATCTCATCTTTTTTCTTTTTTTCTCTTCCTTACTCTCTTTTATTATTATTATTATTATTATTATTATTATTATTATTATTATTATTATTATTATTATTTATTATTATTGTTGTTATTATTATTATTTACCTCGTATAAAAGGGTGTTCACATTTTTTCTTAAAAATTAACTCCTATGTTAAATTTATTTTTTATAATTATTATTTTTTATTTTTTGGTATTTTTTATTATTTATTATTTTTTTGAAAATTTTAAATGGACCCGGACAAAATTGGATAACAACACTAAATAATTATATAAGCCAAAGCCTTCTTCGTCGGGGAAATAGTCAGCACGAAAGCTTTTTGTGATGGTCTTGAGCTCGTAAAACGTGAAGCAATGACGTTAACGCATGGTATGGAACAATGCTTGCTTAGATCAGAAGCGCACTTGTTGAGACGGGGACGCGCGGTGTGGAACAAGACGCGTGGTATGATGTGGCTACGAGCGTGAAGGGTGAAGTGAGGGGAGAAAAGAGTGAGATGATAGGGTGAGGATTTCAGATGAGAGGGAGGGAAATTTTTAAGAGAAAGTTATTCTAAATTTACCTAAACTAATTAACACCAACTAAAAATTTAACAGGTGATAAATATTATCTCATTAAATAATTAACATCGAGTAAAAAGATAGGTTAATTGTGCATTTTCACACCGGGTATTTTATAATCCAATGTTATAAATCAACAATAAATATTATTTATTGACAAAATTGTCATCGCTCACTTTTCAACACCGGATTTGTTAATATCCGGGTTAATTTTAGATGTTAAATGTGATTTTTGTAGTAATGATGCACCTTAAACTTGGTTTCTAACAGATTATCAGGTCAAATAATGCATTTAATCTACCAAGCAGACTTTGTATACCTCTTTTAACCATTATTAATAAATATTACTAGTCCTGAGGGATCAAACCCCAAATGTCCACTTACATAACATTTCTCTACCAAGATATTTTAATCAATAATATAGAATTCAAGTCGTCAGACTTATGGTTTCTAATGCAACAATAATTGAAAGCACACAAAAGGATTCAAAATCTTAATTACTTAGTATGTGTTGAGAAATGAAAAATGCTTAGAGAAGAGGGTTTGCTTGCGGATGAAGCAAATGAGTGAACACTACTACATGCTTAATTTCTAAGAGCACTTTAAAATGTAGATAAATTATAAAAAAAATATTGTTATTTATAATTAGAACATTTTTATAAGTGCAATAGAAGCTCATGTGGTTAAGTTATTTTAGTAATATTTTTAACAAGCCATTAAGAACAATCTAAAAATGTTGTTAGTTTTGTTTTTTTTAACATTTAAAAAATATAGATAATTTTGGCTACATGTTTAACTCATCATTAGCTACATTCAAAAGTTGTATCTTGATTGTTTCTTTTGTAACATTTAAAAAATGTTGTTTACAATAAATTTGAAGAAAATTTATGACTCCTTATTGAGGGGTCATGCTCATTTTGCATATGATCCTTTATAAGTCTTAACTAAGCGAACTATAAATACTATTTACATATATGACTATATTCAACTCTAATATATATATATATATATATAATTGTTAAAAGCAATAAAAATTTGCATATTTAAATATCAAATCAAAATGTCATATAGAGTAATTTGCTATCAACCTTGATGTTGTTTTTCCACAAAGAACTTCACTTCAACTAAAATTCACTCCAACTAGCATATCCATCAAAGTTCATTACACAATTAGTATCATATTTCAACAAGCTACATTATGAGATTTTTTATTTTTTTTTACTCTCAAAATTCTCTTGGTGTGTTTTTTCTTTGTTATTTTGAACAACATGAATCTTCCTTTCTTGCATTGAAGAAAAAATTTTGTATTTTCTATTAACATAAAATAGTATCTCCATATAAAGAGTCAAAATCTAAACACATGATTATGATCAATCTAAGCCATAAGAAATTGAAAATCTAGAGTGCATATATATTTCCAATTAAGAGGACATATAAACAACATGGTTATGTAAAATAAATTTTATAAACAACAAGTTTAAGAGAAATAAACAATAAATCATTTTTCTTTTTTTTCAAATTCCTTCCATATATATTCTAATATATCATTTTTCTCTCTATATGCCTCTCTCATTGCCTATATGTGAAAATAAATATATATATATGTCGCGACCGGGATCGCGGCGGGATGGCTGACCCTTAAAAATACAACGGGTTTCGAAATCCTTTTGAAAAGATAAAACAGGGAGTCGCCACCAATATTTTTTAGGATAAAAATATCGGGAAAAACCTCTTTTAAAACACTGGTTATGAAAAATGAAATTCTAAGTTCGGGAGTCGAATTACAGGTGAGGAAGGTATTAACACCTCACAACTGTCCGTTATAAAACGGTTACCTCAAATTGATAGCGCTTATTTCAAAATAGCCCAGAAATTATTTTTAACTTCTTCCACACAAAATGACAAGGCAGACACAAATAGACAAAACAGACTAAACGGTAACAGTGATAAATTTGACCAAACAATGATAGTAAAAAAGAAGAAAACAGTAACGATAGAAGATCAAACAGTGACAGTAAAAAAATGATAGTAGAATATTAAAACAGTAATAACAAGAAATGACAGTGAAAAATTCGACAAAACAATGACAATAAGAAGCTTAACAAAACAATAATAAGAAACGACACACAACGATCGTAAAAAACTTAGCAGAATATCGACAGTAGGAAAGTAAAAAAAAAAGATAATAACAATAGGAAATGGCAAACAGAGACAATAAGAAACTTGACGAAATAACACCAGTAAGAAAAAGTAAAACAAAATGAAAGTAAAGGTTAACAGGACGTCGCGTCCAAATTAACCTTGGCTTTAGTATAAAACAGGAAAAGGGAAGGATACTAACAAGACGTCGCGTCTAAATTAGTCATCTTTTAATCAAAATACGGGGTTAGAAACGGGAAGGGGATAAACGGGACGTCTCGTCTCAAGTATCCCGTTCCTTGTGGTGATGGTCTATCGGGAATAAGGGAAAATCAACAAGACGTCACGTCTAAATTGATTTGTTTTTTTTTTGAAATATCATTATTTAATAAATAACAACCGATTGAAAATTTAAAAAGGGTAACAAGACGTCTCGTCTAAATTAACCTCTTTTTGATAAAACAAATTTTTTTAAAATAAAAATAAAATCAAATAGTGAAAATTTATCAAAAACTTGACAAAAAGCACATAGACTTACTAAAGTGAAAAATGGGTAATATTTTTTGGTTGAAGATAATGCTGAGTTGTTAAAATTTTAATTAGACACAATTTTGAAATAACAAAAAAATGACATGGATAATCACATTTTGTTAAGCTTTATACAACCCGATTCTTTCAAAGAATAGCGAATGCCTTAAAAGAAAATTACACTCTAACTATACGGTGGATGAACTATCCGGAAAAAGAAACAGTATACAGACGGCTGATTTCTTGTAATAGGATTAATATTCTGAGCAGTAAAATTAAGATCGTAACCACCCTTTAAAAAATTAAATCTGTACAGAACTAAAATATATACAAACAATTTGAGTAATAATATTGAGCAGCAAATAAACAGGAACAATAACATGAACAGAAACAGTAGCAGAGATTAATTAGAGATTCAAGCATACATCACAATATCCTACTGTAAAACTGAATTATAATAACGACAAGAGACAGCAGAGAGAAAAAAGTCCAATACAACAGTACTAATCTGATCCTTGTACAAAAATTCAACCTTTTGATAAATAAACACTATTTTCGCAAAATATATAAAAAATATTCTTGCTCACTGATTGAGTTCTTGCCCACTGTTGCTGTTGTTGCTGTTGCTGTTGCTGTTGCTGCTGTTGCTGTTACTGTTGTTGCTGTTGCTGTTACTGTTGCTGTTACTGTGAATTTTCACTGTAAAAATTCAGAAGCACCTTTCAAAACTCAAGAATGTGGAGACAATTTCCTCTCTAGATAATCTTTTTTGAACCACTGAGTTTGCACTGCTCTTTTCTCTTTGCCCTCTTTGCTCTCTGCTATTTTTCTAATTTTCCTCTTTGACTCTCTCTTCTTGCTGTGTATGTTCTCTTTTTCCTCCTCTCATTTGTGCTCCCCTTTCTTTTCTGATCCTCCACCCCTTCTTCTTCTTTTGCTCTTCCCTTTTCTTTTCTGATCCTCCACCCCCTCTTCTTCTTTTTCTCTTCCTTTTTTTTTTCCTAACTCCTCCCGTTATAATGCTTCCACATAAGTTTTTATTGTTTTTTTTTTTAAAAGGACATCCAGCTAAAACCTCCACTTTGTCTCCTTCTTTTACGTTGGCAAAGTTGGGGACATATGTTTGTTGTCCCAATTCATGTGAATCTATTGTCTATTTCAATTCATTATGCACAACAGCCACTAATTCACGTTGAATTGCTCAGTGTCAAATCCTTTTGCAAAATTTTTTTGTCCAATTCTTGCAGCTTTTCACGTTGGATGCTTGTAGTTTTAGGTGAGTGATGACTTAATTATTTAAGAAACCATTCAGTTGTGGGTCCGTGAATGCATTTGGATGAATGAAGGATTAATAAAGAAGAATTATGATGGGATGTTTTGAGTAGCCGTGAAAACAAAGAAGGGATTGAATAAAATATTCAAGCTTGGACTTTGCTTTTGACCATGTGAATGCATAGAGAAAGTGAAAGCTTTTTGAAATAAAATATTGGGTGGTATGGAAGCTAGTTGTAACCGTGAGTTTCTTGGAGCAATTGGAGCATGGAATGTATTAAAAAATAATGGCACATGGGCCCTTGTTGGAAGCCATTCACGTGAAGTAGAGAGAGTGGAGGATGATTCTTCATTGGCTTTTTATTTTGGAGAGCTTGTTTCTTGATTTAATTTTGACTTGGTCAAAATTGGTAGGCTTAAGTGACAATTTGTTGCAAATTGGAAAGCCTTTGCCATGACTACAATTTGATGGTGAGTTCCATTCTCTTCATCACGAAACTTGCTTGCATATTTAAGGAAACATTCGTGCCAAATTTGAAAGAGAGTCCAACATGAAAATTGTAGATCTTTCTCTTATCTTTAATTTGATATATGGCACAAAAATTTTCATCAAGAAACGAGGGAGATATGGCCCATCTACGAAAACTGCTCCAGAGTGTGACGGAAATACATTTGCAAGCAAAATAAATTCACTGGGCAAAATGGGTGGAGAATTAGCTTTTGTGACCTTCATGAAGTTTGTAGATATCTTTGATGTGGAGCCACAGGAAAAAGAACGGGGTCATTTCAGTATCATATGAGGGAGATATGAATTTTTTCCTAAAGATGTGCAGAGCAGTCATGAAACTGGAACAAGTCTAGGAAGATTATTAAAACTGTACCAATTGGTAAGGATATAGCCTTCAAGGTCTTCACAAAAGTCGTAGACAATTTTGTTACGGAAATTTTGAGACCGGGTTTGCACAAATCGAAGGTCGTATGAAGGAGTTATGAATTTCTAAGTGAACCATGCGCAGCAGAGAGTGCCCAAAGGATGGAACTATACCAATTAGCCGGACAAAAAGAGGTGTTCACAGATGCCCCTCTTTACTTCTTTTTCACAAGAGAAACATGAAGCTTTCCGTGTTTTTGAAGTGAAAATGAAGTAAAGATATGAACGCCGATGTAGGGACCAGGTGGGGACCTCTTAATCGGTATGGTGTCTGACAGTGTTGGCAGTCAACGAGCTGGTGTGACCTTTTCTTCTTTAAAGATGAGCATTTTCTAGATCCGTCTCTCTCTATTTCCCTTCTTCTTCTTTTTTTGTTTTTGTTTTTTTTTTTGTTTTTGTTTTTTTTTCTCTCTTTTTTTCTTTTTTTTTTTTGGGATTCTTTTTTTGTGTTTTTCTTTTTGAATCGACCGGAAAGGATTGTCTTCCAGTTAGTAGGAGGTGAGAGGATTAGGGTTGCCCCCCGGTAGACTGTTGGTAGGAAATGTAAAGGTTGGGGTTGACCCTCGTTTGACAGAAAGTGTAAAGGTTAGGGTTGACCCTCGGTTGACAGGAAAGGTAAATATTGGGGGAGCTAACAGGACGTCTCGTCCGAATTAACTCACTGTTGGCAGGAAATGTAAAGGTTGGGGTTGACCCTTGGTTGACAGGAAAGGTAAAGATTGAGGGAGCTAACAGGACGTCTCGTCCAAATTAACTCACTGTTGGCAGGAAATGTAAAGGTGGGGTTGACCCTCGGTTTGTAGAAAGGTAAAAGGTGGGGGATTGCCCCTTGACTGTCAGGAAAAATAAATGTGGGGTGTGGCCCTTGGTTTGCAGAAAGGTAAAAGGTGGGGGATTGCCCCTTGACTGACAGGAAAAATAAATGTGGGGTGTGGCCCTTGGTTTGCAGAAAGGTAAAAGGTGGGGAATTGCCCCTTGACTGACAGGAAAAATAAATGTGGGGTGTGGCCCTTGGTTTGCAGAAAGGTAAAAGGTGGGGGATTGCCCCTTGACTGACAGGAAAAATAAATGTGGGGTGTGGCCCTTGGTTTGCAGAAAGGTAAAAGGTGGGGGATTGCCCCTTGACTGACATGAAAAATAAATGTGGGGTGTGGCCCTTGGTTTGCAGAAAGGTAAAAGGTGGGGGATTGCCCCTTGACTGACATGAAAAATAAATGTGGGGTGTGGCCCTTGGTTTGCAGAAAGGTAAAAGGTGGGGGATTGCCCCTTGGCTGACAGGAAAAATAAATGTGGGGTGTGGCCCTTGGTTTGCAGAAAGGTAAAAGGTGGGGAATTGCCCCTTGATTGACAGGAAAAATAAATGTGGGGTGTGCCCCTTGGTTTGCAGAAAGGTAAAAGGTGGGGAATTGCCCCTTTACTGATAGGAAAAACCCGGGGGGATGCCCCAGTTTGGCATGATTGGATGAAATCTTGGGGAACTATCCCTTGACTAAGAGAATAAACCCGGGGAGATGCCCCAGTTTGACATGATTGGATGAAATCTTGGGGAACTGTCCCTTGAATGAAAGAACAAACCCAGGGAGATGTCCCAGTTTGGGTTGACTGGGAAGTGTAGTCCCACTGGGGAAGGATTTGGGAAGTGTAGTTTTTTGGTGATTATGGTTCCGCTGGGGAATGAGAACTTGGGAAGTGCCAGCTTTGGCGATTGTGATTTCACTGGGGATGCCAATCTACTGATTTCTCTTGGGGAAAACTTCTGGTTCGGATCTTTGGTGTCAGGTTCTTCATTTCTGTGTGACGTAGTTCCATCACCCTTCAAAACAGATGGTTAGAAGCACGAGTAATCAAAAGAATTGACATTTCGAGCGACCTTTCCTAAGAGATAGGCTTTCAAGATAACTCATGGATGAGATAGAGACAAATTCTGTCTTCCAGGAACATAATTAACAGAATTGGTTATGCTTTCTCACGGGCCGGGTCTGGCGCCAGGATACATTCCGTTTCACCACGATTTTTCATTTCAAAAATTTCCTCTTAAGAAAAAAAAAAACTTGTTCGTTTATAAGATTCAGCCGTAGACTCAGGGGAAGGAAAGGGAGAGCTTATTTTATTATTGAATATAAGTATGTACATTGGTAATGAAGGTAAAGGTAACAAAAACATATGTATAAACAATTAAAAGGTGGGAGAGAAAGAAGGCCTTTTGAACCCGCCAGCGACTCCCCGTGAGTGATAAGAATCCGGATCTTTCCTCACGACTTCGAGACCATCCTCTGATTTTACTTCTGGGAAATGATTTTGACAAAAATGCGCGTGCCTGACCAGTTTTCCTTCTCTGAAGAGTTCCCGTCCTTATGCCTGAACTTGTGGCTTTTATTCTACCTGAGCCGCCCTTCCGGGTTTTCGACTCATCAAGCAGCTCTAATTTTTGCCTAGGCTGCCCCATGGGTTTTCAGCCTAGCGAGCACCTTTTTTTTTTTTTTAGGCAAAATATTTCTTCACCGCGTCGGCGTTCACAGGCATTGGCAGATCCTCTCCATCCATGTTGGTGAGGATCAGAGCTCCTCCAGAGAAAGCCTTCTTCACGACGTATGGTCCTTCGTAATTAGGTGTCCATTTCCCTCGGATGTCCTTTTGGATTGGCAAGATTTTCTTGAGGACTAGGTCTCCTTCTTGGAATTGTCAAGGTCGTACCTTCCTTTCAAATGCTCGTTTCATACGCTTCTGATACAGCTGACCATGACAAAGGGCGGTTAATCTCTTTCCATCAATCAGATTTAACTGGTCATGTCGAGCTTGGACCCACTCAGCTTCCTTTAATTCCGCTTCCATTATCACTCGAAGAGAAGGGATCTCTACTTCGAAAGGTAGGACTGCCTCCATTCCATAAACCAGGGAGAATGGAGTGGCCCCAGTTGAGGTTCGGACTGAGGTGCGATACCCATGTAAAGCAAAGGGGAGCATTTCGCTCCAATCTCTGTAGGTCACAACCATTTTCTGTATAATCTTCTTGATGTTTTTATTGGCTGCCTCGACTGCCCCATTCATTTTAGGGCGATACGGGGAGGAATTATGATGGTGGATTTTGAAGTCTTCACAAAGTTCCTTCATCATTTTGTTATTCAAATTCATGCCATTATCAGTGATGATCTGACTTGGCAGACCGTACCGGCATATCAGTTCACGCTTGACAAATTTAACCACAACACTCCTTGTCACATTGGCGTACGAAGCAGCTTCTACCCATTTTGTGAAATAGTCGATAGCGACTAAAATGAAACGATGACCGTTAGAGGCTTTTGGCTCGATGGGTCCAATGACGTCCATACCCCACATTGAAAAGGGCCAGGGAGCTGACAAGACATTCAGGGAAGACGGGGAAGCGTGAATATGGTCCGCGTATATCTGACATTTGTGACACTTACGAACATAGGCAAAACAGTCTGACTCCATGGTCATCCAGTAGTAACCAGCCCTCAAGATCTTTCTCGACATGGCGTGCTCGTTGGTGTGAGTTCCAAAACATCCTTCGTGGACATCCCTCATGATTTTACTTGCCTCGTCGGTGTCGATGCAACGAAGAAGGACAGAGTCGTAGTTTCTCTTATAAAGCACATCACCGTTTAAGAAGAAACCCATGGCGAGCCGTCGTAGGGTTCTCTTATCATTCTCTGTAGCACCTTCGGGATATTCTTGATTTCAGACATACCTCTTGATATCGTAATACCAAGGCTTCCCATCTGACTCCCTTTCAATCATCTGGCAATATGCGGGTTCGTGGTGCCGCACTATTTCAATGAGAGGCATGTCGTAATCATTGCTCACCTTGAACATTGATGCTAGGGTAGCCAAAGCATCAGCCATTTGGTTGTCTTCCCGGGGAACATGGTGAAAAGAAACATCATCAAATTCCTTAATCAACTCTTTGATGCGAGTTTGATAGGGAATTAATTTGCTGTCTCTAGTTTCCCACTCTCCTTTTAGTTGGTGAATGACCAGGGCAGAATCCCCGTATACTTCCAATTTCATCACTTTGGCATCCAATGCTGCTTGGATTCCCAGAGAACACGCCTCATACTCAGCGATGTTATTGGTACAATCAAAACATAATCGAGCACAAACGGGGATAAGTTCTCTGTCAGGCGAAATGAGGATTGCTCCGATTCCGTGTCCTAATGCGTTAGAAGCACCATCAAACCTTAGGGTCCATTTATCCTTTTGGGCTCCTTCTTCATCAATCAGGGCCATGATATCTTCGTCCGGGAAGTCAAACTGCATGGGCTGATAATCTCTTATGGGTTGATAAGCCAGGTAGTCAGCCAGAACACTTCCTTTTATAGCCTTCTGAGTGACATAGACTATATCGTACTCAGTTAGCAGGACCTGCCATCGAGCAATCCTCCCGGTTAAGGCAGGTTTTTTGAAGATATATTTGACGGGGTCCATTTTGGAAACTAACCAAGTAGTGTGGCTTATCATGTATTGTCTCAAACGTCAAGCTGCCCACGCTAACGCACAACAGGTCCTTTCCAGAGCAGAATACCTCATCTCGCAGTCAGTGAACTTCTTGCTTAGATAATAAATGGCATGTTCTTTCTTCCCAGTCTCATCATGTTGCCCCAACACACAACCCATGGATTCATCTAACACTGTAAGGTATAAAATGAGTGGTCTTCCCGGGGTAGGTGGGATCAAAACTGGCGGGTTCTGCAAGTACTGCTTTATCTTTTCAAAAGCCTTTTGACAATCCTCGTTCCATTGAACTGGTTGGTTTTTACGGAGCAATTTGAAAATTGGCTCGCATGTTGCCGTCAACTGTGAGATGAAGCGAGCGATGTAATTTAATCTCCCCAAGAAACCTCTAACTTCCTTTTCTGTACGGGGAGGAGGCATTTCAAGAATGGCTTTAACTTTGTCAGGGTCGACTTCTATGCCTCTCTTGCTTACTATGAATCCCAGTAATTTCCCGGATCTTGCGCCGAAGGTGCACTTGGCTGGGTTCAGCCTAAGCTTGAATTTCCTCAACCTTTCAAAGAGTTTCCTTAGGTCTTCCATATGCCCTTCATCCGTTTTAGACTTGGCAATGATATCATCGACGTAAACCTCTACCTCCTTGTGCATCATGTCATGGAAAAGGGTTACCATGGCCCTTTGGTAAGTTGCTCCGGCATTCTTTAGACCAAAAGACAACACCTTATAACAGAAGGTTCCCCACAAGGTGACAAATGTGGTTTTTTCCATATCCTCGGGCGCCATCTTAATTTAATTGTATCCGGAGAAACCGTCCATGAATGAAACAATCGTATGTTGTGCGGTATTGTCGACCAGAACATCAATCTGAGGCAAGGGAAAATCATCCTTGGGGCTAGCCCTGTTCAAATCACGATAGTCCATGCACATTCGTACTTTGCCATCCTTTTTCGGGACCGGGACTATATTTGCCACCCACTGTGGGTATTTTGCCACGGCTAAGAATCCGACATCAAATTGCTTCTTGACTTCTTCCTTAATTTTCAAAAGCATCTCAGGTTTCATACGTCGCAGCTTCTGCTTTACCGGCAGATATTCGGGTTTTAATGGTAACCTATGTTCGACAATGCTATTGTCCAGTCCCGGCATATCTTGGTAAGACCAGGCGAAAACATCGCTGAACTCTCTCAACAACCCAATCAGTTCCTGCCTCTGTTCTTTACTTAACGAGGTACCAATTTTGACTTCCTTTTTAACTCCTCCAATTCCCAAATCGATAACCTCGGCTATCTCTAAGTAGGGCAAAATTTCCCTATCCTCTTATTCTAATAACCGGGTTAACTCAGGCGAGGGACCACAGTCTTCATCATATTCCTCATTGGCGCAATCAGTTAGACAGTCAGAATCGTGAAATAAGACCGAATTCTCACTATTCTCAGATGAATCGCTTTCGGATCTGCATTTTCAGTGTATCATAGCAAATGAAAAGGAAAACAAGCAAGAGAAAGGTTTAAATAATAGGTTACTAAACAGATCAAGCTATTTGGAAACTGACGGCATTTATTATTCAAACAAACGAACAAGTTTTTATTGTTACAAAATGAGATCCCGAAGCATAGCTAAAGGATCGAACAGAAAACATGATTACTTTGATGAAATGGTACAAATCGTGGGGAATTCTATGACCTCCCAGTTGTTCAGTTCCTGACCAGGTGAGCCAGCATACACAAATCCGGGGCCTTCATCAAGATCACTTTGGATCACGGCCACTTGATCTGGAAACATTACTCCGGCGCTCCTGAAGCTCTGGTAGAGGTCACAGATGGGGATTTTCGCAGTGTTGAATGCATGCCCGGTATGACGAGTAATCCTCTTCCCTCTCCTCTCTTTTTCTACGCCTTTTTGGTCTTCAGTGGTAGGTTGGTATCCCAGGCCGTACCTATTTTTGTTCTCAGGGAGACAGACAGGTTGAATTCTTCCTTCCAGTTCTCTTCCGAGTCCTTTTCCCGGCTTATATCCTCCTCGTAGCATGGTCTTCGCTACTGCTAACGGTACCTTTGGGAAAGACATACTTGTGGCGTTGGCTATCTCCAAAGCCTGGAATGATGTCTCGAGGGCTTCCTCGGCTGCCTCTACATAGGGGGTAGTAACTGGCTTACTGACCAGAAGATCCTCCTCTCCAGAAACGATTACCAGTCTGTTATCAACGATGAACTTTAGTTTCTGGTGTAAAGTGGAAGGAACTACCCCTGCTGAATGGATCCATGGCCTCCCTAACAAGCAACTATAGGCGGGCATGATATCCATTACTTGGAAGAGAACTTGAAAGATATGGGGTCCAACTTGTATGGGTAGCTCAACTTCGCCTATGACCTCCCGTTGGGTCCCATCAAAAGCTCTTACTATCATGGAGCTCGGTCTCATGCATGCCCCATCTATGGGTAGTTTAGCTAATGTAGACTTGGGCATCACATTCAAGGATGATCCATTATCGATGAGCACTTTTGCCATAATATGGTCTTGACACTTCACAGAGATGTGGAGAGCTTTGTTGTGTCCTTTCCCTTCCACCGGCACCTCGTCATCCGTGAAAGTCAGATAGTTACTGGCCACTATATGTCCGACAATACCTTGGAACTTATCAACAGGCAAGTCATGTTTCACGTGTGCCTCACTTAGCACCTTCATCAGCGCGTTCCGATGTGATTCAGAACTTGTCAGCAGAGATAATAAGGAGATCTTGGCGGGGGTATAGTTCAACTGATCCAATACCTGGTAATCGCTGTGGCGGATAAATTTTAAGAACTCCTTAGTCTCCTCTTCTGGCACAACCTTCTTTGCTTCGCCAGCGATCCCAACCTTCCCGGTTTTGCCTTCCGCGGCAGTCTTGTCTTGCTTTGGCTCTGAAGGTGCATACACTCTCCCACTTCGGGTCATTCCGCCTACACCGGCGATGTTGGTAACCAACAAAGCAGGCGCCGGATCAATTATTATGGGGTTGGAAACGACTATGTCCGTGTTATACTTCCAAGGCACGGCGTGGGAGTTGTCATACGGGAATGGAGCAGGTGGCCGTGCCGTAATAGTAGTTATGGCAGGGGTCTGCGTTAGCGACGCGTTTTTACTATAAAATATGACCAAGGGTTTTGGGGCCCGAGGTCCAGTCTGTCCCTGTATCATATTTACCTCATCGCCATGGCGCTTGCAGACTCGTATAGTGTGACTGTCCATAAACCTTTGGAGAGTTTTTCGAAACTCTTGCTGCTTTGTCGATTGGGCATCATCGAAGTCTTCATCCCATTTGTCCTTCACTAACCCTACCTCAAACATAAGGGAGTGAATTCCTTTTAGAGGCATCTGAATGTCCTCAACATTAGACGTATACTCCACATCTTCCCCGATAGCATTGACCCCGGGCCCTTCATGATTAGGCAGAGGGTTTGTTGTCACATTTGGACTTCCTTCTCGGAAGCTTATCCAATCTGCCTGAATCAGGTCCCTTACTTTATATTTCAAAGCCAGACAATTTTCAGTAGAATGGCCTGGTGCACCCGCATGATAATCGCATCGGGCATTAGGGTCATACCCCCTAGGATAAGGTGGCTGTAGTGGCCTCAAGGGACAGGGTACTACTAGAGTTTTTTCAATGAGGTGAGGCAAGAGTTCGGTATAGGACATTGGGATGGGATCGAACTGGGGTGGAGCACGGTCATTGTTCCTTCTTTGGATATTTGGCGGTGGGTTGGCTTGTGGTGCTTGGTGTGGTATCTGTGGTGGCGCAGGCGGCCGTACAATGGTTGGTCTGAATTGTGGTGGATTAAGGTTTGGAATGGCTGCCACATACGGGTGCGACACGCCGGGATATACTGGTGAAAGGCTAACTGGGGTAGGTGGCCCTGCCAGGTTTCTTCTCTGGTTGTAAGAGACCAAGTTGGTCTCCCCTTCTCTTCTCCTGTTTTCGCCAAGTGTAGGTCTCCTTGCAGCTCCCATCCCAGATGGACTTCGGACTATCCTGCCGGTCCTTAGCCCATTTTCTATCCTTTCTCCAATAGTGACAATATCAGAGAAATGGGACGAGACACTTCCAATCATCTTCTCATAGAAAGGAGTTTGAAGTGTATCTATGAACATAGTGATCACCTCCTTTTCAGATAGAGGTGGGTCAACCTGTGCCGCCACTTCGCGCCACCTTTGGGCGTACTCCTTGAACGTCTCGTTATCTTTCTTAGTCATGTTCTGCAATTGTCCCCTATCCGGGGCCATGTCCAGGTTATATTTGTATTGTTGCATGAACGAGTCTGCTAGGTCTTTCCAGCAGCGTATACGAGAGCGCTCTAGATGATTGTACCATGTCAGGGGAGCCCCAACCAGGCTGTCCTGAAAACAATGAATCAGCAGAGGGTCATTTGACGCATGCGAAGCCATCTTACGGCAGTACATGGTTAGATGATTCTTTGGGCATGTCAACCCTCTGTATTTGTCAAAATCGGGCGTCTTGAATTTAGGAGGTATGACGACATCAGGGATTAGGCAAAGTTCAGCAGCAGTGCCTGTCCCAAATTTACTTGTTCCTTCCATCTCCCTTAAACGCCTTTCCAAGAATTCCAACCTCTCTTCCTGGGTGGTAGCCACAGCACTCGGACCGGCAGCAGTGTGTTGACCAAACTTCCCATATTGCTGGTAGGAATGAAACAGGTCAGTGTTTGGTATGAAGGTATCCGGTTTGGCAGTGGTTCGGGGTATATGAATGGTATGAGCAGGCTGCGCTTGGGCGGCTTGTGTTTGGGCGGCTTGAGTATGAGTGGGTGGCATCTGGGTGGCTTGTGCTTGGGTAAGTGGGTCGTTTGGTTGATTAGTGTTAGGCTGGGCAGTTATGGGAACTTGGTCTTGGTGGCAAGGTTCTTCCTAGAGTAGTGGGAAATATCCGTGCGGTAAACCATACGGGGGAAAGGGAATAACATTGCCTTCCTCATCCACAAAGGTATGTTGTTGTGTGTTTGCAGGATTTGGTCTCCTTATACGAACAACGAGGGGAGGTGCGGTGGTCCTGGGGTCAGATCCTGTAGCCGGATCTTGACCGTGATGAGAGGTGGGTGGTTGTTGCCGAGCGTCTTCAACCCCTGCAGAAGATCCCCCTTCTGTGACTCTCCTTTCCAGGAGCTTGGCCATCTCGGCCATCTGTTCCTTGACCTGGGCGAGCTCAGCCTTCAAATTCTCATTTTCTTGTTCTATGTCAGCCATGAGTTTCTTCCTGAGCCTGGTCCCGTAAGAATGTTTACCCGTAATGTCTTTAGAAAGAAACACAAAAGAAAATTTAGAAAAGATAAGCGAATTAAAGAAAAAATTAAGTGAAACGAGATTACACGGGAAGCAATGTTGGAACTTGACGGATCCTTCGACTGTTCCTCAGAACGTCACGTTCAAGAGTACTAAGTAAAGCATTGAATGGAAATTAACATGAGATAGTTGTGAAGACAAAAGAATCCATTATTTCGAAAAGAGTACATTATTGCCATAAAGTGCCAAGTTACAAAGCGGGAAAATAAATCAGCCATCCCTAGCTCGGGCAATCATTTCCCTCATTTTACAAATTCGTCCTCTGCAGTAATCTAAGAACGTTGCAATTTCTCTAGGAGTACTGACAGGGTTGGCAATTCCTTCAGCTTGTTTGAGTAAAAACGGGAGGTCTTCAAGAGCCCCGTTAGCCAGGTATGCCAGTTTAGCGAAACGATCCATCCACAAATGAACAGTTTCATCTTGTTGTGTTAACTCAACTTCCAAGAGGCGTATGGTCTCTTGACAGTCTTGTTCAATGTTCATGGCGCGTTGTTGCTCCCCATTTATCTCTTGCTCGCAAGCCTTTACCACTTCATTGAGCTGTTGTTCTAATTTATAGACTTGTGACTGTAGAAGCTCTTTTTGCACCATGATACTCCGCTCATTTTCTTTTGATTGTGCCAACATATCCTTCAGAAGATGTTTCTCAGCCAAGATAGTATCACTTTGTTTGCTCTTCATTTTCAGCTGAGAGTTGGCCGCTCGAAGACATTGGTCTTGTTTTATCATGTAGTCTTCTTCAACCTTCTGTTTTTTTCTAATCTCTTCAATGGCTTGCTTGTTCTCCAAGTTCTCCCTTTTCTGAAGGGTGTATTCTTGCTGACATCTCAATAAGTCTTCCTCTAACTTCTTGTTCTTGGCAGCTAACTCTTCTATTTTGGTCTTTAGCGCCTTGGTTGCTTTATCTTCCACAACAAGTGATGGAGCAGGAGTGTTTTCCAGGAGATAAAGGGGACTTCTAAAGGGTAATTTAACAATAGAGACCCTATTCAAGATCCATTCATGATATTCTTCTCTGACAGCATGGCTCCGGGCCCCTAATTCCTTTCCTTTTCGGTGGACTTTCTTCCATGCATTTGCTATATCCCGAATGACAGAGACATAGCTTCCCTTCGAGTAATACAAGATGAAAGGAGTGAGAGACTCTTCATCAGGTGGTCCAAGCAAAGGATAAGCTAGCTGACGCTTGGCTATGATGGGATTATAGTTGATACATCCTTGCGTACCAATAAGGGGAACATTTGGGTAATCTCCACAGTGATGAATGATGGATTCAACTTCTAACCATTGGGGATACCATCTGACTTTCTCAGACGTGAGCCCTACAAGGTGATTGGCCCACTCACGCCCATTTTTCACTGCTAGTTGGCATAGTTTTAGATCAGAAACAGGGCATTCGGCCTTACAGACTTGGTGGAAGACATGAGATGTGAGCCATACATACAAAGCAGGTAAACAACAAATAACTCTTTTTCCACTTTGTGTATGGCAGAAATCCATAGTACAGTACACGTTTGCCAATATAGCTGTGACAGGATTCTCAAGCCTGTGCTTACGAGCTAGGAATACAGCGATAGCATCATAATCCACATAGTTATCAATGTTGGGGAACAAGACAACACCATAGATGGTAATAGCTAGAGTATCCATGAAGGCCTCCCAATCTTCCTTTTCCGCCAGGACCTGCATATGTTTCTCAAGGAATTCCCGAGTGAATCCGGGGGTCTAATTTCTATTTAGTTGTACACTCCTTAAAGTTTCGGGATGGATCTTCAGAACACGGGCGATGGAAGTAACAGTTGCATGATGATCAAGGTGACGGTAAGGTATCTGTCCTTCCAAAGGCATCCCCAAGATTTGTTCGAATTCCTCAATAGATGGGGCCAACTGAAAGTCTCTAAATGTGAAGCATCTGAGAGGTGGGTCGTAGAACTGTGTTAAGGCAGTGATCGCCTCAGTTTGCACTTCCACTTCTAATAGCTTTAGAATTCTCCCATACTTTCTTGTAAAAGCCATTTTCTGTGTTAGGTTTAATTTTCTCCCCATTGTTTGTAGACTACCCATGTCAATCCTCTTGGCCTTAACGTGTAATATTTTTTTCAATTCGGTTACATTTGTGTCACAACTATCGGATCTCATGTTAATTTCCATATTGCTCAAAGGTACTCGCTAAGTTCCATACAGCTTCCTGCAAGAACAAAGAGAAAAGAAAAAAAATCAGCTACTGTCATGTTTTGTAAACCACTACTTCTTTATTAATTTATTGGAAAACACTTTCACTTTGAGAAGTAGCGGTCGGCAAAACTCGTGTGAAACTAAAGTCGCGTGGGTCATGGATCTTCCAAACATCGTCAATATCTGCTTGAAGAGAATTTTTGTTTTCATTTTTTGTTTTGACGATTGGGAAGATTTATAACCCAGGACTCATAAGTACATGAAAAGAGAGGGAGCCGCTTACTTGTTAAAGGATTACTAGTTTTTTAAAAAAAGAAAGTGAGTCATTTTTTTTTGGAATAAGTAACCCTTTGAACATGTAAGCAGTTCATCAATTTGGATTTAAAGGGAAAGCGAGAATGAGATAAGGTATAATAAAGTCTGCCCTTTTGTGCCTTAAGTCAGGTTTTTCTGAAAGTCTTTTCTGGGACCTATAGCTTATCTAACAGTGGACTCCTCACATTGGGTGGCTTGTACTAGACTTCTAAAAGGTCACTAGAGCCAAGATCCTACTCATGATGTAACCACAACAGTAGGGAATCTACTAGGTGCGTACATCATGAAAGGTCGAACTCTAGTTGAGGTTCTTACGATCGCCGGATGGGAAGTACATCCCAAACGACACCGCTACCAACCTCCCCTAACTTAAGCTTCATTTGGGGCCCGGGTATAGGGCGCCACTCATAAGTGTGTGTAAATGGTGAGTGTAGTGTATGAAAGGGCATTCAATACCTGTACCTTATCCTATCCTGCACAGAGAACAAACACAAAACGATAACACAAAGTCGTCTACCCTAGGGTTCAATAATCACACAGACATTAACAGAACATAAATAACAAAATACATACAAAACAGAAATCACATACAAATGTTGATAAAATAAAATAAAGGAAAAAGTTAAATAATTAACAGACTATTTAAAAACATGCGCTATCAACTTGATTGGCTTGACTCTCTAAATTGTCCCCGGTGGAGTCGCCATCTGTCGCGACCGGGATCGCGGCGGGATGGCTGACCCTTAAAAATACAACGGGTTTCGAAATCCTTTTGAAAAGATAAAACAGGGAGTCGCCACCAATATTTTTTAGGATAAAAATATCGGGAAAAACCTCTTTTAAAACACTGGTTATGAAAAATGAAATTCTAAGTTTGGGAGTCAAATTACAGGTGAGGAAGGTATTAACACCTCACAACTGTCCGTTATAAAACGGTTACCTCAAATTGATAGCGCTTATTTCAAAATAGCCCAGAAATTATTTTTAACTTCTTCCACACAAAATGACAAGGCAGACATAAACAGACAAAATAGACTAAATGGTAACAGTGATAAATTTGACCAAACAATGATAGTAAAAAAGAAGAAAACAGTAACGATAGAAGATCAAACAGTGACAGTAAAAAAATGATAGTAGAATATTAAAACAGTAATAACAAGAAATGACAGTGAAAAATTCGACAAAACAATGACAATAAGAAGCTTAACAAAACAATAATAAGAAACGACACACAACGATCGTAAAAAACTTAGCAGAATATCGACAGTAGGAAAGTAAAAAAAAAGATAATAACAATAGGAAATGGCAAACAGAGACAATAAGAAACTTGACGAAATAACACCAGTAAGAAAAAGTAAAACAAAATGAAAGTAAAGGTTAACAGGACGTCGCGTCCAAATTAACCTTGGCTTTAGTATAAAACAGGAAAAGGGAAGGATACTAACAAGACGTCGCGTCTAAATTAGTCATCTTTTAATCAAAATACGGGGTTAGAAACGGGAAGGGGATAAACGGGACGTCTCGTCTCAAGTATCCCGTTCCTTGTGGTGATGGTCTACCGGGAATAAGGGAAAATCAACAAGACGTCACGTCTAAATTGATTTGTTTTTTTTTTGAAATATCATTATTTAATAAATAACAACCGATTGAAAATTTAAAAAGGGTAACAAGACGTCTCGTCTAAATTAACCTCTTTTTGATAAAACAAATTTTTTTAAAATAAAAATAAAATCAAATAGTGAAAATTTATCAAAAACTTGACAAAAAGCACATAGACTTACTAAAGTGAAAAATGGGTAATATTTTTTGGTTGAAGATAATGCTGAGTTGTTAAAATTTTAATTAGACACAATTTTGAAATAACAAAAAAATGACATGGATAATCACATTTTGTTAAGCTTTATACAACCCGATTCTTTCAAAGAATAGCGAATGCCTTAAAAGAAAATTACACTCTAACTATACGGTGGATGAACTATCCGGAAAAAGAAACAGTATACAGACGGCTGATTTCTTGTAATAGGATTAATATTCTGAGCAGTAAAATTAAGATCGTAACCACCCTTTAAAAAATTAAATCTGTACAGAACTAAAATATATACAAACAATTTGAGTAATAATATTGAGCAGCAAATAAACAGGAACAATAACATGAACAGAAACAGTAGCAGAGATTAATTAGAGATTCAAGCATACATCACAATATCCTACTGTAAAACTGAATTATAATAACGACAAGAGACAGCAGAGAGAAAAAAGTCCAATACAACAGTACTAATCTGATCCTTGTACAAAAATTCAACCTTTTGATAAATAAACACTATTTTCGCAAAATATATAAAAAATATTCTTGCTCACTGATTGAGTTCTTGCCCACTGTTGCTGTTGTTGCTGTTGCTGTTGCTGTTGCTGCTGTTGCTGTTACTGTTGTTGCTGTTGCTGTTACTGTTGCTGTTACTGCGAATTTTCACTGTAAAAATTCAGAAGCACCTTTCAAAACTCAAGAATGTGGAGACAATTTCCTCTCTAGATAATCTTTTTTGAACCACTGAGTTTGCACTGCTCTTTTCTCTTTGCCCTCTTTGCTCTCTGCTATTTTTCTAATTTTCCTCTTTGACTCTCTCTTCTTGCTGTGTATGTTCTCTTTTTCCTCCTCTCATTTGTGCTCCCCTTTCTTTTCTGATCCTCCACCCCTTCTTCTTCTTTTGCTCTTCCCTTTTCTTTTCTGATCCTCCACCCCCTCTTCTTCTTTTTCTCTTCCTTTTTTTTTCCTAACTCCTCCCGTTATAATGCTTCCACATAAGTTTTTATTGTTTTTTTTTTTAAAGGACATCCAGCTAAAACCTCCACTTTGTCTCCTTCTTTTACGTTGGCAAAGTTGGGGACATATGTTTGTTGTCCCAATTCATGTGAATCTATTGTCTGTTTCAATTCATTATGCACAACAGCCACTAATTCACGTTGAATTGCTCAGTGTCAAATCCTTTTGCAAAATTGTTTTGTCCAATTCTTGCAGCTTTTCACGTTGGATGCTTGTAGTTTTAGGTGAGTGATGACTTAATTATTTAAGAAACCATTCAGTTGTGGGTCCGTGAATGCATTTGGATGAATGAAGGATTAATAAAGAAGAATTATGATGGGATGTTTTGAGTAGCCGTGAAAACAAAGAAGGGATTGAATAAAATATTCAAGCTTGGACTTTGCTTTTGACCATGTGAATGCATAGAGAAAGTGAAAGCTTTTTGAAATAAAATATTGGGTGGTATGGAAGCTAGTTGTAACCGTGAGTTTCTTGGAGCAATTGGAGCATGGATTGTATTAAAAAATAATGGCACATGGGCCCTTGTTGGAAGCCATTCACGTGAAGTAGAGAGAGTGGAGGATGATTCTTCATTGGCTTTTTATTTTGGAGAGCTTGTTTCTTGATTTAATTTTGACTTGGTCAAAATTGGTAGGCTTAAGTGACAATTTGTTGCAAATTGGAAAGCCTTTGCCATGACTACAATTTGATGGTGAGTTCCATTCTCTTCATCACGAAACTTGCTTGCATATTTAAGGAAAAATTCGTGCCAAATTTGAAAGAGAGTCCAACATGAAAATTGTAGATCTTTCTCTTATCTTTAATTTGATATATGGCACAAAAATTTTCATCAAGAAACGAGGGAGATATGGCCCATCTACGAAAACTGCTCCAGAGTGTGACGGAAATACATTTGCAAGCAAAATAAATTCACTGGGCAAAATGGGTGGAGAATTAGCTTTTGTGACCTTCATGAAGTTTGTAGATATCTTTGATGTGGAGCCATAGGAAAAAGAACGGGGTCATTTCAGTATCATATGAGGGAGATATGAATTTTTTCCTAAAGATGTGCAGAGCAGTCATGAAACTGGAACAAGTCTAGGAAGATTATTAAAACTGTACCAATTGGTAAGGATATAGCCTTCAAGGTCTTCACAAAAGTCGTAGACAATTTTGTTACGGAAATTTTGAGACCGGGTTTGCACAAATCGAAGGTCGTATGAAGGAGTTATGAATTTCTAAGTGAACCATGCGCAGCAGAGAGTGCCCAAAGGATGGAACTATACCAATTAGCCGGACAAAAAGAGGTGTTCACAATATATATATATATATTATCAAAGAAAATAGTACCTTTACTATCTCTACTGAAACTGCAGTAGCCTTAGCCTTAGTCTGTTTTGCCTTTGTGTTTTTGACAATTCTAAAAGCCCAGGCTCAAGCTTAAATTATTATGACAAATGAATAGATTCCATACACAAAATGACTAAGTTATCCACGTTACAAACTAGTAAGTAACTGGTAATTAGGGGCCCAAGCATAATGAAATTTTGTTTATCCTATGGGAACAGTTTTAAGTTTTAGGATCTATTAATAATTTTGGCACAACAACAAAAGTAATAGTAGCAGTGTTAGGGAAGTAAAGAATAATATTTTCTTACACGCATAACTTGTACAAGAAGATTGTTGTAGTGAAATATTTGATTGTTAGATTTTTCGCCATGGATGTAAAGCTGCATAATGAAGAGCTATAGGGATCAGCAAAGTCTAAATGTCATATACAGGGAGAGCTTTTATCAATACATATGCTTGTCAACATATCATCGACATCGTACATGTTTAGTGAATCTACTTGTTTGGTAAATCTAAAGTGTGACAACTTCAGCAATGTTAATTTAACATTGTATATATCGTCACTATTGATAAAAAAAGGTTACTCTGAAAAATGTTACAACTTCAGCAATGTTGGCTGGAGGTTTATAGGCATTGAGTCAACAGTTCGTCCAACTTAGAGAATGCTTAAGGTTATTGCTGTGGATCGTAGTGCTATAAGGGTGGACAAAAGTATGCCATAATTTTTTTTTAATAATTTTCTAGTTAGTCATACTACCATTGGGTTATGATTAGAGCCATATCTTAGCCTCCTCTTTCAAAGAGAAGGGAAAATAATTCTTATATATCATCTATTCTTCCTTAGTATGGAATCTTATAATTCCACACCACTCATATAATGTAGAGATGCTCTTGTGAACTCTCATAATCTAATACAACAAACTGATGTGATGTAACGAGTTTAAAGACATGATTCATGCTCAATAGTTCTAATAATAGGACTTGCTTTGAACATGTTGTTGGAGTGTCTAGCCCCTTATAAATAACTGGTATAATCACCTAAGGTGTGTCTCTATTGGCCACCTTAATTTATGATAAGTGAGATGGTTAAGGAAAGGACTCTGAGGGTGTAAAGGTATAGGTGTGCATCATAATAATCCATGTTGCTATACATAATGACAATTGAAACAAGCTAGAAAATAAGGTATAAGTGTAGGAAGTCTTAAAATAATAAATAAGCTAACTAACTAGCAAATAAACCACCTAACTAGCTAAACAACAAACAAAAACAAACTGGCATAATAAGGATAAATTACAAAAGTACTAGTTTATCTGGACACAAGCCTTAGACAATGGTGTTGGAAACTTCATGACTGTGTGGGGTGACCAAAAAATGTTTACAAACAGAACAACGTATCATGACAGTTTCAAAGGGAGTAAAGAGTGTTGAATACACAGGAAATTGTTAGACAAGTCGGCAATTAGTAAAACATCTTTACAAAGGCACAACTAAAAAGACCATACAAAATTTATGCGAAGTTGGTTGGTTGGTGTTGGTTAAAAATGGATTAAAAACAATAAAAAAAATAATAAGTAAAGAAAGCAAAAATTTAGGTAATTAATAAAGCATTAGGTTTCGTATTACTGCTCCCAAGATCATGAAAATCATACCACTATACTTGCACATCTAATATGTTAATACAGTAAAAAATCACTAAACTCAATTCCTTGGTGATTAGATTCTAGGTTTAATTCTCTTAAGTCTAAATTCCTTGACAACTTCATATACAAGACTCTGTATTATTCAAACTAGCCTTTTAACAACTAATCTCTTAAGTTATCCTTAGCAAATAAGAACTTATAGAAATCTATCTCATTTTCTCATTTCAAGAAGCGCTTTTCAATGATGACTATTCCTATGTTATCATGCAATAGTCTAAGTAATTGTATTCATGCACTATCTTAAGAAATGTTTTCCAACAGAGACATTATCATAGAAATTATGAAATGTTATTCACATGTAAGGCAAGCATTAAGTTCAAACATAAAAACTAACATTAATAAATCCGCAAGCATACATAGTATTTCATTACATAAATCCTAAGTGGGAGATCTGTTACATCTAATCCCAACTAAAAGAGTTTTAACCACATATTTTCATGAGGTTATCCCAAAGAAAAAAACAAATGAAGATTATAAAGGTCTTATAACTTGTGCTCCTCAAGCCTCCACAATGGAATGGATCACTTCCACTATATCACACCACAAAGAATGGAAGAACAGGGAAATGGAAGTGGTGCCTCAGGGTTTTTCTAAATTTCTTCCTCCAAGGTGCATATCCTAAGTAGGCAGTTGCATCTCTTAGACCATCAAAATTGGGCCTCCAACTAATGCACACCCTAAACACACCCACTATTGTTGACTTTATGATTTCTTCTTTGGCTTAAGCAAATTTTGTTTAACTTAACCAAAATTCACACTCATAGGTACTATGTAGAACTCACAAATTGCCCTTTTGTCAGCTTGCTGAAAAATCAGTTACTCACTTAAACGAGGCATTCCATACTTAGACATTCAAAAATTTGCACTTCTTGAGCATATTTGGGTATTTTTATACCGTAAGAACTTAGAAAAATAAAAGCTAGTTGGATGTTTTACATGTTCTCAATTTTCATGATTTTCCCAATTATTTACATATAATTTGCAAGTGTTAAGTGTTGGATCAATTTTCCAAAGTAAGGGTGAACCAAAAGATGAACAACAATTTAGAGGACTTGATATGATCTTCTAGGCATGCAGAGCACTTTCCTAAAATCAGTATTTCGTCCCTATAGAGTGTGGGTATCACGAAATCCAATTTTGAGATACAAAGAAGATTCAACAACAATACTCACTCTTGTATTGTTGCAAAACAAGAACAAAGGATGAAAAAAATTTAATTTGTGTTTTTATTTCTGTGTGTTTGAGTAATACACTTGGATCCCTTTATATAAATGTTGATCAGACATCTTCTGAATCAAAGGGACACAAATTTATGAATTGTTATAACTCTTCATGAAAGGTTGAGACTCTTTAAATGTACTGAAAAGGTATGTAATTGATTACAACACAATGGTAATCAATTACACCTTTTGAAAAGTCATACCATTTGGCATTACACCTTTGAAAAGTCATACCATTTGGCGTCTCAAAATTTGAAAAGTTACACAATTAGAGTTTTCACTCTTTGATAATCGATTACACACAATGGTAATCGATTATTAGAGAATTTAATTCTCAAATCTCAACAATCCTCCCCCATTTGAGAGTATTAAATAATTACTACACACAAATTTAAATTTAATATATACAATCTTACACGTAAATGAAAGTGTACATAGACTTGAACTTCCACTTAGTAGAGTATACATTCCAAGAAATCGTATTTTATTGGTATCAAAATGATTGAACCGATATAATACATAATGAAAACTTGAAGATACAACTACATATAAGATAAACTACATGTTCTTGTTGTACTTGACACAATAGGGCCATGCATCCATATCTATTCATAAGTGCATCAAAGTCATTGCCCCTTGACTTCTTGAAGCGGCCAAACTTCGCACTTACATAGGTTGATTTCTTAGGTAAAACATGTTCCTGTGATAAAACATAAATTCAAGAAATCAATTAAGAATTATTTAACCTCCTTACATCACAGGTCTAAAGCACCCTTGTGCTTTCAATCATCAAATAAGAGATTTAATCTTATTGAACTTAAGACTTAATGTCATATTAAGCGTCAAGTTAAGATTCCCTTACTAGTGATTAATTGTGGGCTCCATTCCAATTTCAATAGACATTCTAGAGATGGAATCTTTAGCCAATGCCTTTGTAAAACCATCAGCCAAATTAAGCTTTGTTTGAACGAAATCAACGGTAATAATACCATCCTTGATAAGTCCTTGGACATAACTATGTCTCACACCTATATGTCTTGATTTTCCATTGTACACTTGACTATAAGCTTTAGCCAAAGTTGCAACATTGTCATAATGTATTGCTACAGGTGATATTGGTTTTTGTAACAGTGGTATCTCAAACATGAGATTCCTTAGCCATTCAGCTTCCTTTCCTGCTGAAGCTAGAGCTATAAATTTTGAAGCCATAGTGGAATCAGTAATGCAAGTTTGTTTCTTGGATGACCAAGAAATTGCTCCTCCTCCAAAGAGGAAAACCCAACCACTAGTAGAAGAGTGATCTTCTTGGTTTGTAATCCAACTTGCATCAGAATATCCTTCCAAAACTGAAGGATAACCACTATATGTCAAACCATAATCAATAGTTTTCTTTAAGTACTTAAGTACTCGACGTACAGCTTGCCAATGTGATAAACTAGGGTTACTAGTATATCTACTCAGTTTACCTACCGCAAATGCGATATTTGGCCTTGTACTTGTCATTGCATACATCAAACATCCTATTACCCTTGCATATTCTAATTGTGAAATAGCCTTACCACCATTAGGTAATATCTTTAAACTTGGGTCCATAGGAGTTGAAACAAGAGAGCATTCAAAGTTATTGAACTTCTTGAGAACTTTCTCAATGTAATGTGATTGAGACAAGATAAGTTTCTCATTGTCTCTCTTAATTTTTATACCTAGGATGACATCAGCTTCTCCCATATCTTTCATGGAGAAATATGATGATAGAAATGTTTTGGTCAAATTTACTTGATCTAAATTTGTTCCAAAAATCAGCATGTCATCCACATACAAGCAAATTATGACACCATTACCTTTGTCATCAAATTTACTATACACACACTTGTCTAAATTGTTTATTTTGAAACCATTTGATAATACAATATCATCAAACTTTTGGTGCCATTGTTTTGGCGCTTGTTTCAATCCGTACAAGGATTTAATCAATTTATAGACCTTGTGTTCTTGGTTTTCCATAACAAAACCTTCAGGTTGTTTCATATGCACTTCTTCTTCTAGTTCTCCATTTAAGAATGCAGTCTTGACATCCATTTGATGTATCACAAGTTTATGAATAGCAACAAGTGCTATTAATAACCTTATAGTGGAGATTCTAGCCACAGGTGCATATGTATCGAAATAATCGATTCTAGTTTTTGTCTAAACCCTTGTGCCACTAAACGTGCTTTAAACTTATCAATAGTTCCATCAGCTTTGATTTTCTTCTTGAAAATCCATTTACATCCTATTGGTTTACACTTAGGAGGTAAGTCAACCAAAATCCATGTGTTATTTCCCATGATGGATTCCATCTCATCATTAATTGCTTCTTTCCAGAAAGCAGCATCTTGAGACCTCATAGCCTCTTGATATGTCAATGGATCTTCTTCTATATTATAACAATATGAGAACTTTGTTAAGATAGAATCTCTTGTACCTTCAACTAAGTACACATGAAAATCTGGGCCAAAGGATTTTTCTTTTCTTGCCCTTTTACTTCTTCTAGGTTGTGATGTGGAAGCATCATTCTCATCTAGAGTTTGAACATTTGATCCTTGATCAATCAAGCTTTGATCCAATTCTTCAATATTGGTATTAGGAGTTAAATCCTTTGAATGAGGAATTGAAGAAAATCTCCTTTCATCAAAAATTGCATCTCTAGATTCTATGATTGAATGTAGTGACACATAATCATTTTGTCCTATTACATAGAACCTATAGGCTTTGCTATGTTCAGCATAACCTATAAAAATGCATTCAATTCCTCTTTCACCCAATTTCTTACACTTGGGTTCCGGTATTTTTACAATTGCCCTACAACCCCAAACTTTGAGATAAGTCAAATTTGGCTTTCTTTTATACCAAAGCTCATACGGGGTTACCTCATTCCTTTTTATCGGAACTCGGTTTAGAATATAACAAGCCGTTAACATGGCTTCACCCCAAAATTCATCACTTAGACCAGAATAGGACAACATAGAATTAACCATTTCTTCCAAAGTCCTATTCTTTCTTTCTGCTATACCATTTTGTTGTGGTGTATATGCAGTAGTTGTTTCATGGATAATACCCACAGATTGAAAATAAATTGGATCATAATATTCACCACCTTTATCAGTTCTCAACTTTTTAATTTTAGTATTAAGTTGCAATTCTACTTCATTTTTATAAACCTTAAACTTTTCTAAGGCTTCATTTTTAGTAAACAAAAGATAAACATAGCAAAAGCGTGTATGATCATCAATGAATGTTATCATATATTTCTTATTTCCTAATGAAAGTGTACTATGAAAATCACATAAATCACTATGTACTAATTCAAGCAAAGTTGAATTCCTTTCAATATTAGGAAAAGGTTTTCTTGTTATCTTTGTTAGCATGCATGTTCTACACTTTTCTATGTTCAAATCAAATGGAGGAATCATATCAAATTTAGACATAGAATGTAGTTTTCGATAATTAACATGTCCAAGACGAAAATGCCATAAAGAAGAATCATGATTAATAATATAAGCAGAATCAATAACACGATTTATTGTACTTAATTTAAACATATTGTTATAGAGATATCCTAGACCAATAAATACACCACCTTTAGATAGTACAAACTTATCAGCTTCAAATACCAATTTATAACCTAATCGATTCAAGATTACTCCAGACACTAAATTTCTCCTTAATTCTGGAGCATATAGTACATCTCTTAATACAAGTGATTTTCCAGAACTAAGTAATAATTCTACTTGTCCACAACCTAGGACTTTAGCCATAGAATCATTTCCCATGTAAAGAACTTCTCCATTGTCACCTTCCTTCAAGGATTTGAATAGAGACCGATCTTTATACACGTGTCTTGAAGCTCCTGAATCGATCCATCAAGAATCATCAGTCTGCACACAGAAGATTTCAAAAACCATTTCCACAGAATTCAAATTAGAGTTATGTGCAATTTGTGCAAAATTACCTTTCTTAGGTTGGTCTTGGCTAGAATTGCCTTGACCTTGCTTTCCACCATTCTTGGCCATTTTCCTTTTCCAGATTGTACAATCTCTTTCCATGTGACCGGAATTGCCACATTCCCAACAAGTTTCTTGTTGATTTGCCTTACCAAATTTAGGCCTCTTGTTCCTACTTCCTTTATTGAAATTAAGGGGCCTTTTCTTGAACTTTGGTATTGCCTTTGATTTCTCATCTTCCACCATATTAACAGTGGACAAATTAGGATTGCTAGAATCCTTATTACCATCTTGTAGACGGATTCCTTCTTCAATTCGAAGATGTGTTGCCAATTGTTCAACACTTATATCATCCTTGTTGTGCTTTAAAGAATTTCTCACATCTTTCCAATTGGGTGGTAATTTATCAATTATAGAAGAAACAATAAAAGTCTCATCCATAGCAATATTATGTTGCCTAAAACTTCCAAGGATTCTTTGGATTTCATGGAATTGTTCCATTATAGGTCTAGCATTACTCATCTTATAATTATTAAAATTACTAACAAGGAATTGTATTTGCATGTGATAACAGGTTTTGATAATGACAATGGAAACAAGCAATGGGAAGTCTTCAAAGAATCAAAAACAATTAGTGATTTCATATGAAAGAAGAAAATGGTCTCACAAAGGTTCAAGAAATGAAGAAACAAATGAATCAAACAAAAGGAAAGCAACCATGCATCATTAGATTCAAATGGATGACCAACAGGCATGAGAAAATGTCAAAATGAAGAGCCTGAATCGATTCAAGCACGAGTGAATCGATTCACAGCCCTGGAGGTCATAAAAATGAGAAACAGAATGGGTTGAATCGATTCACCATGACCCTGAATCGATTCACAGCCCTGGAAGTCACTAAGATAGCAAACAGTATGTCCTGAATCGATTCACAAGGACCCTGAATCGATTCACACAATGCTGACAGTCCAGGAACCCCAAACAGAATGCTCTGAATCGATTCAACAAAGCTCGAATCGATTCACACGAACCTGAAACTTAAATCTGCACACATCAGAATGCTTTGAATCGATTCAAGGCACTATGAATCGATTCGAGAAGTGGGAAACACCACTAAAAGAACAGATTTAAGTGGGAAACATGGATCCAATCTTTTAATACGCAGAGACAAGCTGGAGCCATCATCTTGCAACGGCTAGGAACCCTCAACACTGCATAAATGAGTCTATATAATGAAGAGGAACAAGAGCACAAAGAGAGGAACCAACAAGCTACAACCTTTTGCTTTCTATTGTGCTTTGTAAGCCTATTTCTTGCATCTTATACTTCACTTGTATATCCTCTCATCTTGAGAGTTAGAATTTGGGAGAGCTTTTCATTTGTATATTTGCTCTATTGAGAGAGTGTATTGATTGTAAACACAAACTCCAAACACACAAAGTTATTCACTCTAGGTTGAGTGGTTGTTCACTCTAGGATTGAGTGGTTACAAAGGTTGTGGACTCAACCTTTGGGATATTGTGAGATTGAGAGATTGGGTGGGTTGCCCTTATACTTGTGAGGATTGGGTTCTTGAGTGTGGGACACTAGGAAGCCGCAATTGCTCAAAGTTGTATCTCTAGTCTACAATAGTGGAAAATCCTCTAAGTGGGTTGCTTAGAGGCGAGACGTACACCGGATTGGGTGGAACTCGTTACATCGGTTTGCAAGCTTCTCCTCCTTACTCTTTTACTTCCATATATTGCTTATTTGCTGATTGATATTGTTTGGTTGAGAAGAACACTCTTGAACTTGCTTAACTTGCTTTACTCTAGATATTGCACACCAAGTGTTTGCTAAATTGCTTCAACAATACATACCTCTTGTAGTGCATTGCACATCATTGTCACTTGCTTTCACTTGCACAATCTCATAAACTTGGTTATAGAAATCAATTTCAAAGGCATTCCAAGCAAAAGTTTTATAACTCAATTCACCCCCCCTCTTGAGTATTGAGGCCACTTGAACAACAAGTGGTATCAGAGCTTGACTCTTGGTAGATCAAGCTTAACAGCTTCAAGAGATTAAATGGCCTCAAGTTCTCAAAATGTTTTTCCCGAGGGTGGTGCGATAAATAGACCTCCCGCTTTCAATGGGGAAGGGTATGCCTTTTGGAAAGAGAGAATGAAAATCTTCATTCAATCAATTGACTTGAGAATATGGAATGCCATTGAAAATGGTCCCTATATACCAATGCATACCATAGATAGCAAGAATGTTGAAAAACCCATAGATGAATGGACTAGCGAGGAAGAAAAGAAAGTCCAATATGGCTACAAGGCCAAAAATCTCATTACAATGGCTTTAGGACAAGACGAATTTTTTAGAATAATGACATGCCAAACCGCTAAAGAAATGTGGGATACTCTTCAAGTAACCCATGAAGGTACTAATGATGTAAAGGACTCAAAGATTAGTACTCTTACTAGCCAATATGAATGCTTTAGGATAAATTCAGGAGAATCTATTATTGATATGCAGAAAAGGTTTACACTTATTATTAACCATCTTATTACTCTTGGCAAAGTGTACACTAACAAAGAGCTTGTGCACAAAATTTTGAAAAGTCTCAGCAGGGAATGGCAACCTCTTGTCACAGCAATAAAACAATCTCCTAGCATCAATGAAATGTCTCTTGCAACACTCTTTGGAAAATTGCAAGAACAAGAGCAAGAACTTAAAGCATTGAAGCTAGCCGAGGAAGAGGAGAAATCCACCAAGAAGAAAGGGCTAGCCCTCAAAGCCACCTCCATGCATGAGGAAGAATCATGCAGTGACTTAGATGAAGAAGAAGAGTTTGGGCTGTTCGTAAAAAGATTTGGAAGATTTATGAAGAACAAAAAGTTCCAAAAGAACTTTAAGCCCCAAGGTAAGAAATCTACCTCTAATGAAACTTCATCTTCACCAAGCTGTTTTGAATGTGGCAAGGAAGGGCACTTCAAAGCCGATTGTCCAAACCTCAAAAAGAAGGGCAAGGACAAACAAAGAAGAAGAAGAGCCTATATTGCTTGGGATGAGAATGACGTGAGCAGCTCCGACGACTCGGAAGATGAGCAAGCCAATCTTTGCTTAATGGCAAATCATCAAGAAGAGGAAAATGAGGTAAATCTTCTTGACCTAGATAAAAATGAGCTGTTAGATGCATTTGAGGAATTATATGATAAGTTTACAAAAATCTCTAGTAAACTCAAAGCATCTAGAAAAACTAGTGATACTCTTGAATTGCATCTCATGGAAGCATGTAAAGAAAATGAGAGCTTGAAAGAAGAACTAGAGAAAGTTCAAACATACTCTAGGGATAAACCTTGTGATTTTGCAAAGAAGTGCATAGTGTTAGAAACCAAGGTTGAAGACCTAAATAGGACACTAGAGAAATTCACTAATGGAAGAGATAATTTGAATATCCTACTTGGGCAACAAAAATGCATGTTTAGTAAAACCGGTCTAGGATATGACCAAGAACATAGTAATCATAAAATGGAAAAGCACTACAAAAACTTCTTTGCACCACCAAGCAAGTCCTCCTCACCTTTTATGAAATGCAATCATTGTGGTACCAAAGGACATAGTGCATATAAGTGTAGTGTTAGGAAACTAGGACCAAAGGTCTTAAGAAAGGTGTGGGTTCCCAAAGGAACGTTCCCACAAGCTAACCTTAAAGGACCCAACATAAAATGGGTACCTAGTTCTCTAAAATGATTTTGTTTTGCAGGTATGCTTCAAGACAAGCAACACCCATTGGTACTTGGATAGCGGGTGTTCGAAGCATATGACGGGAGATATAACCAAATTTACATCATTCACTCCCAAACGAAAAGGAAGCGTCACATATGGAGACAACACTAAGGGAAGAATCCTAGGCATTGGAAATATTGGTAAGAACTCTTCCACATCCATAAGTGATGTATTGTATGTTGAAGGCCTCAAACATAATTTACTTAGTATAAGTCAATTATGTGACAAAGGATATAGAGTCTTATTTGAATCAAATTGTTGCATAATTGAGCATAAGACTAATAAGGAAATCAAGTTTGTAGGCCAAAGAATTGATAATATTTACATGATTGATATGGATAGTTTGTCTACAAATGATGAACAATGCTTTATTTCAAAAGAGGATGAAACATGGCTATGGCATAGAAGAATAGCTCATATACATGTAGACCACTTGAACAAACTTGTTTCTAAGGATTTAGTAATTGGTCTACCAAAGCTTAAATTTGAAAATAGATTTTGTGATGCATGTCAAAAGGGAAAACAAGTAAAGGCATCTTTTCAATCCAAAAATATTGTTTCTACTCAAAGGCCTTTACAACTTTTGCACATGGATTTATTTGGACCATCCAAAATCAAAAGCTTTGGAGGTAATTACTATGGTCTAGTAATAGTAGATGACTATTCAAGATATACATGGACACTGTTTCTTGCTCATAAAAATGAAGCTTATCATGCATTCAAGAAACTTGCAAAGATTATCCAAAATGAGCAAAACTCAAAAATTGCATCCATTAGAACCGATCATGGGGGAGAATTTGAAAATCAATCTTTTGAAAAGTTTTGCGAAAAACATGGTATTAATCACAACTTCTCAGCTCCTAGAACTCCACAACAAAATGGAGTAGTTGAAAGAAAGAATAGATCTTTAGTGGAGCTTGCTAGAACCATGCTAAATGAAAACAATGTTGCAAAACACTTTTGGGCCGATGCGGTAAACACCGCGTGTTATGTTATGAATAGATGTTTGATAAGGCCTATTTTAAAGAAAACCCCCTATGAGCTTTACAAGGGTAGAAAACCCAACATTGCATACTTTCATATCTTTGGATGTAAATGTTTCGTGCTCAACAATGGAAAGGATAATCTAGGGAAGTTTGATGCAAAATCTGATGAGGCAATCTTCCTAGGATACTCTCAATCAAGTAAATCTTATAGAATTTTCAACAAACAAACAAATACCATTGAGGAATCTATTCATGTCAAATTTGATGAAAATAGCCATAACCCTCCGAGAAAGGAAGATGTTGATGATCTTGTAGGTACCTTTCAAGAAATGAACTTACAAGACAAAGAAGAAGAAGTCAACCATGATGGAGGAGCAGCACAAGTTGAGAAACAACAAGATTGGGTAACTTTGAAGGATCATCCCTTGGACAAGATCATTGGAGAAATAACCAAAGGGGTAAGTACTCGCAACGCCATTAGAAATGCATGCAATCACTTGGCTTTTGTATCCCAAATAGAACCCAAGAATATTGACGAAGCCATTATTGATGAACATTGGATGTTGGCCATGCAAGAAGAGTTGAACCAATTTGAAAGAAATGAAGTTTGGGAACTTGTGCCAAGACCCAATGATCATCTAATAATAGGCACCAAATGGGTGTTTAGAAATAAGCTAGATGAAAACGGTATAATAACTAGAAACAAAGCTAGACTAGTAGCAAAGGGATACAACCAAGAAGAAGGAATAGACTATGAAGAAACATATGCTCCTGTAGCTAGGTTAGAAGCCATTAGATTATTGTTGGCTTTTGCATGTTGTATGAATTTCAAATTGTATCAAATGGATGTCAAAAGTGCGTTCTTAAACGGCTACATTCAAGAAGAAGTTTATGTAGATCAACCTCCAGGTTTTGAAAATTATAAATTTCCAAATCATGTTTTCAAATTGAGAAAAGCCTTATATGGTTTGAAGCAAGCTCCAAGAGCTTGGTATGAGAGATTAAGCAAATTTCTTTTAGAACACAAATTTGAAAGAGGAAAGGTTGATACTACATTGTTTATAAAACGCAAACAAAATGACATCCTCTTGGTACAAATTTATGTAGATGACATAATATTTGGTGCTACTAATGAAAATCTTTGTCAAGAATTTGCCAAGATAATGCAGAATGAGTTTGAAATGTCCTTGATGGGAGAACTCACCTTCTTCCTTGGACTACAAATAAAACAAGCCATTGATGGAACGTTCATTAGCCAAACCAAATACTGTAAGGAACTACTTAAAAGGTTTGGAATGGACAAGGCAAATGAGATAGCTACACCAATGAGCACATCCTGCTATCTAGACAAAGATGAAAAGGGTAAGGACATTGAAATCTCCAAATATCGAGGTATGATTGGATCCTTACTGTATTTAACTGCGAGTAGACCTGATATTATGTTTGCGGTATGCATGTGTGCTAGATATCAAGCATGTCCTAAAGAATCACATTTGACTGCCGTAAAAAGAATTTTGAAATATCTTGTGGGTACTCAAAATGTTGGTTTATGGTATCCCAAAGGCGTTGAATGTAATCTTTTAGGATATTCTGATTCCGACTTTGCGGGGTGTAAGCTTGATAGAAAAAGCACTAGTGGTACATGCCATTTGCTTGGTAGTTCCCTTGTTTCTTGGCATAGCAAGAAACAAGCAAGTGTTGCATTGTCAACAGCTGAGGCAGAATATGTAGCAGCTGGTAGTTGTTGTGCTCAAATTCTTTGGATGAGACAACAACTTCTTGATTTTGGTATTTCCTTGAACAAAGTCCCCATTAAATGTGATAACACTAGTGCCATTAATATCTCGAAAAATCCAGTAATGCACTCTAGGACCAAACACATTGAGATTAGGCATCACTTTATTAGAGATCATGTGTTAAAAGGGGATTGTGTGCTTGAACATGTTGAAACCTCTAGGCAACTAGCAGATATTTTCACAAAACCCTTGGCTAGAGAGCAATTTATTTACATTAGAAGAGAATTGGGCATTCTTGATATGACAAATTGTGTTTGAGTGATCACTTCATCTTGTGTATTGATTGCATGACATCTTTACTAGTGATTAATGCAAAAGAACCCCATGGAAATGGAGATTTAATGATCCTATATGGAATTCCTCATGCCTTGGATATATTGGAATGAAAAGAAATGAATTTTGAGTGAAACAGCCCTTCGAATCGATTCAGCACCCCTCGAATCGATTCAAAGACCTGTTGATTCAAAAATCCTCAAAACAGTATCGTTCGAATCGATTCACACTCCCCTTGAATCGATTCAAACACCTGATGGTCCATATTCCCTCAAACAGAGAGGTTCGAATCGATTCACAGCATACTCAAATCGATTCACGTGTCTGATCCTTTCATTTTTCTTAAATCAGTAACGTTCGAATCGATTCACAGCATACCTCGAATCGATTCACGCGTCAGTTACTGCATATTCACGCTGATTAAATCACACACTCCCTCATTTAACTCTTCCACTATCTCCCACTCTCTCTCAAAATCCTCAACTTCTAATCTCTTCAACTTCTTCTCCAAACCTTCCACTCAAATCCTTCATCTTCCATGGCTTCATCCTCTCAACCTCGCAAGAAACAACGTGCAAACACCGCTGCAGCCTCCATGCCTCAACACTCTGATTTATCTAGATTATTCACTACCCAAAAGGATCTTGATAGGTACCAATCTTCATTCTCTGAGAAACATCTCATTTCTCCCCATTGGCTTGATCTCCCATTCTTTGAAGCATCTGGACTTCCTCTACTCACCACCTTACATCAACAAGAGCTAGTTGGCTTCATGGCTCTTGAGGAAGTAGCAATCTACCCCGAACTCATTCGTGTATTCTACTCCACTTTACGTCTTCAAGATGCTCGCTATATTGCCCGAGTGAAAGGTAAGACCATCATTCTTGATAATGAGGTAATGAATCAAGTTGGCTTACTCCCTCTTAGCAACGCTTCCTTCCATGGCAAAGAACCTCCTCTTGCATGGAATTATAATCCGTTGGAGGCAAGAGCTTTCTTTAATCTTGCAGGTCCCTCGAGCACGGTTGGCACCTTAAGTCTCCATCACCGCCTCTTGCACTTTGTCCTTGTCAAAATTCTCCTCCCCTCCGGTGGAAATTATGCAAGGCTAAATGAGGCCCAAATCTTGCTGCTCTGGGCAATTGTCAATGAGAAAGACATAAATTGGATTGACTTGGTTAGGCATCACATGGTTGAAGCCCAAAACCTCGCCCATCTTCCATATGCCATACTCATTACCAAATTGCTCCACCATTTTAAAGTGGACTTGAAAAATGAGATCAAGGAAGTGGTCGGTCCCAAGGCCCCTATTGGCAAATCTCATCTCACTAAGATGAATATTGTGGAATACCAAGGCATGTGGCAATTTCTTAGGCGTCCCCGACATGAAGTTGAAGATGACGCTCCTCCTCCTCCTCCTCCTCCACCCACTGCTACTGATGATCTTTTCACAAGACTCACTGCTCACCTGGACCAGCGCCTCAACTCCATGGAAGCAAACATTCACTCTCGACTGGACAGGATTGAAGCCAACATGGAAGAGCGATACACGGAGCTTGCCACCCAGATATCCAGCATTCACTTCCCGCATCCATGACTGATCTTTACTTTTCTTTATTCCTTTTGTTTTTCACTTTCAGACTTGGTTGTTTTGGCTTCTGTTTTGGTTAATTATTTGCACACTATCTCGTCTTAGTTTCTTACTTTGCTATGTCGGTTGAAAAATTATCTCGTTTGGTTAATTATTTTGGTTTATCTAAATTGCATTTGCCAGAGATTATTACTCGATTTACTGCTTATTCCCAACTTTTGTTTTTGATAATGACAAAGGGGGAGAGATAGAGAGATAAAGAAATACATGTGCAATACTAAGATAGAGAGATATATGTGCGATATTATGCGATATATATTCATGTGATACATGTGCGACATTAATTTCAACGCTTGAGATCATTTGATGGTTTTATTGAAAAACAAAGGGGGAGACCTATTTTCTTAAAAGAAATAATCTCTTAAAACAAGAGACATTAGTTTTCATAACTTGCTATTGGCTAATAAATACCCCAAGAGATGGCCTTTGGTTGTCATCATCAAAAAGGGGGAGAATGTATTTGCATGTGATAACAGGTTTTGATAATGACAATGGAAACAAGCAATGGGAAGTCTTCAAAGAATCAAAAACAATTAGTGATTTCATATGAAAGAAGAAAATGGTCTCACAAAGGTTCAAGAAATGAAGAAACAAATGAATCAAACAAAAGGAAAGCAACCATGCATCATTAGATTCAAATGGATGACCAACAGGCATGAGAAAATGTCAAAATGAAGAGCCTGAATCGATTCAAGCACGAGTGAATCGATTCACAGCCCTGGAGGTCATAAAAATGAGAAACAGAATGGGTTGAATCGATTCACCATGACCCTGAATCGATTCACAGCCCTGGAAGTCACTAAGATAGCAAACAGTATGTCCTGAATCGATTCACAAGGACCCTGAATCGATTCACACAATGCTGACAGTCCAGGAACCCCAAACAGAATGCTCTGAATCGATTCAACAAAGCTCGAATCGATTCACACGAACCTGAAACTTAAATCTGCACACATCAGAATGCTTTGAATCGATTCAAGGCACTATGAATCGATTCGAGAAGTGGGAAACACCACTAAAAGAACAGATTTAAGTGGGAAACATGGATCCAATCTTTTAATACGCAGAGACAAGCTGGAGCCATCATCTTGCAACGGCTAGGAACCCTCAACACTGCATAAATGAGTCTATATAATGAAGAGGAACAAGAGCACAAAGAGAGGAACCAACAAGCTACAACCTTTTGCTTTCTATTGTGCTTTGTAAGCCTATTTCTTGCATCTTATACTTCACTTGTATATCCTCTCATCTTGAGAGTTAGAATTTGGGAGAGCTTTTCATTTGTATATTTGCTCTATTGAGAGAGTGTATTGATTGTAAACACAAACTCCAAACACACAAAGTTATTCACTCTAGGTTGAGTGGTTGTTCACTCTAGGATTGAGTGGTTACAAAGGTTGTGGACTCAACCTTTGGGATATTGTGAGATTGAGAGATTGGGTGGGTTGCCCTTATACTTGTGAGGATTGGGTTCTTGAGTGTGGGACACTAGGAAGCCGCAATTGCTCAAAGTTGTATCTCTAGTCTACAATAGTGGAAAATCCTCTAAGTGGGTTGCTTAGAGGCGAGACGTACACCGGATTGGGTGGAACTCGTTACATCGGTTTGCAAGCTTCTCCTCCTTACTCTTTTACTTCCATATATTGCTTATTTGCTGATTGATATTGTTTGGTTGAGAAGAACACTCTTGAACTTGCTTAACTTGCTTTACTCTAGATATTGCACACCAAGTGTTTGCTAAATTGCTTCAACAATACATACCTCTTGTAGTGCATTGCACATCATTGTCACTTGCTTTCACTTGCACAATCTCATAAACTTGGTTATAGAAATCAATTTCAAAGGCATTCCAAGCAAAAGTTTTATAACTCAATTCACCCCCCCTCTTGAGTATTGAGGCCACTTGAACAACAGGAATTTCTTACTTGATGCATCTTCAGAAATGTATTTGCCTTCAAGTTGATCCCACAATTCTTTGGCCGATTCTACATACTGATACACATCAAATAATGCATTGGTCATGCCATTCAGAATGTGACCACGGCATATGTAATCATCATTCTCCCACTTGTGCCTCTTTCTTTGTTCTTTCAAAGTTTCCTCTTCTCTCTCCTTTGGTTGTGGAGTGCTAAGAACATAGGCCACATTAAGGGCGGAGAGGAGGAAGTGCATCTTCTTTTGCCATCTACGAAAACCAACGCCTTCAAATTTGTCTAATTTGTGGAAATTTGTAGACATATCACGGATTGTTGCCATTTTTCTTGAAAATACTAATTTTAGATTGTTGGATCAATTTTCCAAAGTAAGGGTGAACCAAAAGATGAACAACAATTTAGAGGACTTGATATGATCTTCTAGGCATGCAGAGCACTTTCCTAAAATCAGTATTTCGTCCCTATAGAGTGTGGGTATCACGAAATCCAATTTTGAGATACAAAGAAGATTCAACAACAATACTCACTCTTGTATTGTTGCAAAACAAGAACAAAGGATGAAAAAAATTTAATTTGTGTTTTTATTTCTGTGTGTTTGAGTAATGCACTTGGATCCCTTTATATAAATGTTGATCAGACATCTTCTGAATCAAAGGGACACAAATTTATGAATTGTTATAACTCTTCATGAAAGGTTGAGACTCTTTAAATGTACTGAAAAGGTATGTAATTGATTACAACACAATGGTAATCAATTACACCTTTTGAAAAGTCATACCATTTGGCATTACACCTTTGAAAAGTCATACCATTTGGCGTCTCAAAATTTGAAAAGTTACACAATTAGAGTTTTCACTCTTTGATAATCGATTACACACAATGGTAATCGATTATCAGAGAATTTAATTCTCAAATCTCAACATTAAGGGGTCTGAGGTGGTTTTTGTTATTAAAAACATGGAAATTTTGAAAACTAAAACTCCTATCCTTAAATCAAAATGTCGTGAATCCTTGTTATAAACATACCACTTTGGTTTCCATCCCTATCATTTCTATAGAATACGTGTACATGCTCATTACTTAGGTGGTGTTGAATAATATTTATTCCTATTTAATTGTTCAGAAAGATAAAAATTATATAAATCAATAATGTAAATTGTTTTACTCACATATTAAATTCTCAATTTACCCTTCATGTATTAAACTAGATTATATCTATTTATTTAATAAGTTTTCTCTTTCATTTGGGTATAGTTGGAAAAACAAAATACTTTATATTCATTCTTGTTTATAAGAAATAATAAAAAATGTTATAGATAAGAAATATGGATGACTTTTCAAATACATTAATTGTTAAATTTCTTTTATACCTTTCATTATTGTAAGATTTAAGTTAATGACATATCACGTTATTCTTATTCAATTATTATAATTATTCAATGTTATGGGTACTTCTAAAATAAAAAATTGAATTGATGATATTTTTAATTGAAAAAATTGTTCCCAATATTTCTCATTTATCTTAATGATTTGATTATTTTTTTTAATACAGAGAATAAAGAATTGAAGGGGTAATTACGAATGTTTCAAAACTGTAAATGAAGTATTAAAAAAAGATAAATTTATTTGTTAAATAGGAACTGATGTAAGATAGTATATGGGTAGCTATAAAATTTGAGTTTTATTACATACCTCTATGAAATGTGGACCCAAAAATGCAAGAACTCCTAATAGTTATATCCCAAAATGTAATAGGCATTAGGCAGCACAGAGTTGACAGGAACCGAGAAAAACAATTGCAAGAATGCAATACTTGTCACTATAGATTTTGTGTGGGCAAGTCATGGAACAGGCTGTTTAATTGGGAATGTAACAAATTTATTCTACATTGATGCCAATGCAAGTGTAATAGTATCAATGCTTGTAAGTGTTGGCCAATAAATGAGTTATACAGTATTACAGTGAATTTCCTACAAATCTAACTCTATAGAAAAGAAAGGGGAAAAAAACAAAAACTCCCCCCATCAGAAAGAGTTAACCATTCCTAGCAAGGTAATGCAGCAACTCATTCAAGATGCAATAGAAATTAAAATGGGGTCTTTAATCCAAAGAAAAATGGAAAAAAGTGAGAAAATTTTTATAGATGGGGGTGAACTAAGTTCAGGTTGAGTCATTCTCCTTAGCAGCAGCTGCGGCTTTCTCTTCCTGATGCTTCTTTTTCCAATACTCATCAAGGGGGGGTCCAAAAATTGCTTTCCCAGAAACAACACCAATGCTGCATAGACCATACAAAATCTTAGTACACAACTAGACCAAACTAATTCAAAATCTTCAAACCAGGTTTGATTTGATTGGGTTGTGGGTGTTGATATTCTAACAGGATTCGTGTTTCTAGAAGTTTCAATAACCCCAAATTTAAACATCTAGAGGGGAAATCAACCACGTATAGGATAGATAAAATCATCAAGACCCTAAGTTCGACAAGATCAATTAATTATATATAATATAAAATTGGACAAACATAGGGAAGGAAATAAAGGAAACGTACATGACTGCGCCGATGACCAAAGGGAATGAAAGAAACCTGCTTCTCCCGAACATAGCCGCTATTGAAATTCAGGTCTGTCACAAATCTGAAGCAGGCAGAGAAACTGGAATTCAGGTTCATATGGTCCATCAAGCTTACTCTAGAAGCCCAAAAGTATCTGGGCCTAGGCCCATTTAATTAAAACCAGTTGATCCTATGCTTGTAGCCGCATCAGGATGTTTGCGAGTGGGCTTTTATAAAAGAGAAAAAAAGAGATTTATTAGAAGTCCTTCTTTATTAACCACAGGGAAACATTGGAGAAAGACCACAACTGTTACCAAAGGGTTTAGGGTTTAATAAACCACATGCAACATCTAACCCCACACCCCAGTGTATAACTTAAACAAACTGGTTATCTAGTTTAAAAAATCCTGGGATACGTTTACGAGTTGACTTTTAAAAGAGAGGAGAGGGAGACTTACAGGGGGTGTTTGGTTCTTACAGATTAATTAACCTAAAAAAATTTCAAGTTTTGATTGTCTCGAATGGTGTGAAGAATCAATATTAACTTTTAAATTTTTTATTTTTTATAAATTTATTTTCATAACTCTATTTTTTTAACTACATATTAATCGGATAAATATGTATAACTTAAACAAATTAGTTTTCCAATTAAAACAAAAATTCCTTATGATACATTTGTCGGTTGGTTTTTAGAATATACGAGAGGAAGCATTATAAGTTTTCACCTTAAAAGATGACAAAAGAATTTGAGTGGAAGAAGATAGAGTGAAAATTAAATGAAAAATTGAGTGTGTTTAGATGAAGTGAAATAAAATAGAAAAAAAAAGTATATATATATATATAATAAAAGAAAGTTTTATAAAATTTCACTACATTTAAATTTGTCATGTTTCGGTTTTTTTTTAATTTTTTTTTATCTAATTGTAAAGATTGATTTATTTTGAACTAAAGATATCAAGACGATCTTATCATCAATAAGAGTTTTCTCATTAACTAGCGAAATGTAATTCCTTATATTATCAAGTCTAACAATAACTAGTGAAATTATAGTGATCTTAATGTCAATAAAGTTTCTTATCATAACAAAGCTTGTGACACCCAACATCTCAGTCTTAAAGCTGAAGGTAATCGACCTAGAATAACAAAATTTAAAGTAAAATTTTTCTTTTTTGAAATAATTACCTCAAGGTTCGCAATCTAAGCTTCGGGGTAACAATATATGTCACCTATCCTTAGCCAATTTCAAACCAAGGGATTATTACCATAGAATTACACATGTGTCGTAATATAGAGGTTTATCTATCGAATGCCACACCAATTTATCAATATAACAATCCAGTTAAGCTTAAGATATACACAAGCCAAAATATAAACTAGTAATCCAAGACAGACCACCAAAAGTATTCATACACATATATACACATGTGCACATGCATCCAAAATATCATTCCCCGCGCGTGCCATAAAGCATCACTAAGCACTCCCTTGCTTTACATTCATTAAATCACAATACGAAAGAGTGAGACTAGACATAGATGAAGTACAAAATAAATAAGGATTACCCGAACACATTATAATATAGAAATTTATCCAATTTCAACCATAAGGAGGATGCAATGCTATGATGCCACACGACATTAATTCATTAAATAATCTTCCAATTAACCAATAATGTTATGACGGATCCATGTACTGGTTGGAATTTATTGTAGTATCATAATTCACGTAAACTCTTTATACTTGCACCGAACCATTGACCCCTTGCAACACCTTCACACACTATGACTCAGTCATACATAAACTTTGCTGCAAGTCAGCTTTAGTGCACCCCGTCTAAAGCGTATAATAAAATCATATTCATAGGGTCTAGGCTCATCATAGAGTTTCCCTTACTGGGTTAGCAATCAAGGGACCCTTACATCCCAAGATGCATTTTTATGTATATAATTAATGCATGATGCATTAATGTTGTCTTTTATTATGCCATAAATGTAAATCCTTATCAACTGTACTCCATAATCATATGGTCTTTCATAATAGGATACATATAATAACCCAATCATACATAAACAGTTTCACTTCCATAATCATGTATAAGTATATGTCATTCTCCATCATTAGTTACTTAACCATATATATCCCTTTAAGAGAATTCAGTAGTAAACATGTGTGTAATCTTATACCACATAAGCGTAATAAGTTGCCAGGGTTAAGTTTTGTAGGTGTGGAAAGGCCTGAAAGGACTATAAAATAAAAATCAAAGGATGCAAATCAAGGGCCAATCACCTAGTGGCTAAGGCTCATCTAGGCAAATAGAGTCTAGGGAATGTCCTATTACATTCGCCTAGATGGCTAGTACTCGCCTGGACCAACTGAATAAATTTTTTGGGCAAATTTATCAGACATTGATTATGCAAGACAAAGTAAGAAATAGCATTTTACCAACGTTAACTATTCGTAACTGCTACACTTTAATTTGGGTACTTGTAATCATTACCTAACTTCAATTGAGCTTTCTAATACCTAATTCTCAATCACACATATACATGTAATATTTTCTTGTCTTATTCACTTCAATCAAGGCCATAGCTATCAATAGGCATCCTACATTCTAAGGCTTATATGTTTAATTACCAATCTAAATTATCAAACCATATTATCCCTCTTAACACATATGTAGGCAAAATTTATCAATCCTCACCATAACCAATTCAATCCAAGTTTTATCATATTAACCACATTACAATCAATTCAATTCACTTGCTCATCATGCTAATCAACATTTCAACCAACCCAAATCATGACTTACTATGAATACAATCCACTCGTTCACCATACTAATTCACATTACAACCAATTCAATTCATAACTCATTATCAATGCAATTCATTTGTTCATCATACTAATTCACAGTACAACTAATTCAATTCATAATTCATTATTAATGCAATTCATTTGTCCATCATACTAATTAAGAACACAACCAATTTAATTCACAACTCATTATTAATGTAATTCATTTTTTCATTATACTAACTGACCTCCAAATTGATTCAATTCATGATTTATCCTACTAACTAACTTTGTAATCAATCACTAATCATAATTGTCCTAATTCTACAATTAATATGCAGTTTTATCCATTTTCTACTTATTCACAACGTAGTCTCATCTTCATTACCTCGAAGATGAAAGTCATAAGGACTTGGTGAGCTCCTATCGGCTCTAGCACTAATCTATACATAAATACATTCGATTACACCTAATCAACAAGCAAAATCATAAATTTAGCAATCAATCAACTCCTAACTACCTGAAGGGCCCAAGAATACTAAAATCATAATACATTGAAAAAGAACATCATTCTAAAAGCTTTGACTTACTGAACGGAAACCAAAATGAAAGGGCTAGGGGTTCTTTTGCAAAACTAACCAAAATATCAGCACTCTTACAAGAAGTGTTGTCAGAACTGGACCGGCCGGTCGGATCGGGAACTGGGACCTCAACTACTCTGAAATTGACATAAAATTAGTTACTTATTGAACTAGTCAAAAACTGGTCAAAACAGCATGTTAATGTCATAACGAAGAACACAAACAGCATGTCAATGTGACAATGAAGAACACAAACAGAACCCTTAGAGACACATACCTCAATGGCAACGTAAAAACAGAAAGGAGAAACCCTTAGAGAGAAAGAGAGGAGCAACAGGTTTTAGAGAAAGAGTTTGAATGATGCGCAAGACATTACAAAATGAAAACAAAAAGGTGCATCACTTAAAAGTTATAAGCACAGTTACCTATATAACCGTGTTTATATCTAAGATACAAACACAATTATATATACAAATGTGTTTAAATGTTCAGCAAAATAAATAAAAACTAAATAAATAAAAAATCCTAAACCATTTAAACATGATTGTCCATGTAACCGTGTTTATATCTAACTTATATAAACACAATTGTCATGCAACCGTGTTTATATCTGAACTGAATTTCATTCAATACATCAACCACTATCCAACCTATACACAATCACATAGTCATAATCAACATCCAATTCATTGTCATTTACCATCACCAATATAATAATTACATTTTTATTTAACATCACATAAAATAAACATATAATTACCTACATATCACACATCATCATTCACTACATCGCAACTCACCTAGCTTAATGTCACTGTTCTAATGCATATGCATGTGGATCAGACTCTAATGATGAGATTATACTGCAGTATTTAATATTCAACATATGTATATACACTTTTTACTGGTATTAAACCACAAGCCTATTTGCAATAACGTCACTCCAAGTGATTGCAGTATCTCGAGTCAATTGGTGTTGTGAGCTGGCCCTAAAGGCCAACTCTAGAGCGAATGTGGATCCCGAATGAACCACCATGAAGTTTATGCCTTACCATCAGGTCGTCCTCCCATCTAGGCCTCTTTATAGGACCTCTATATCCTGTAAACAGCTTTATGCACATTCTATGACAAACACCAATAATATCATCATTGCCTATTAGTTACCATCACAAGTGCTACCACTTGGTTACCATCACCAAAGTTTCATTACATTGATCAACCCAATAGTATGCACCTAATACTAACAACCAAGCTATTCTAGCTTCTCAAGCATAATTACCATCATCATACATTAATCCCACATAAGCATCCTTGTCATTACATCATAAGATCATTATCAACAATAACCACACAACATTATTTATCACCATCAACATCAGCAACACAATTCATCATCACATCATTATCAATAGCTCATTGTCATTCATCATATTCAATAATGAAAGGATATTATTCAACATCAATTTCATATCATCATTATCATTAACAACTTAATCATTCACAATCAACATCAATCATCAACAACAATTATCCATCATCAAAATATACAATTCATCTTTAATTTATATCATCATATCCTCGTCCATTCATAATTTATACTTTTAATATATATTGCTTCCCTTTACCTGGAACTAAGAATTCCAAGTTGTTTCCATACTCTAGTCTCGTTCCAAAATCTGGCCTACGACATAAATATATCGACACCTATCGATTAGTCGATTATCCCCTAATTCTGACAAATTAAACTCAATCCTAACTACCCAGAAACATAAAACACTAAAAACCATGTTAATTTAACGAAAAGAGGAAGATTAGAAGTTTCGACTTATCGATCACCTAACGACAATGGTTCCAAAAACGAATTGAAGCTTTAATTATACCCAAAAGTCTAGAATCGTTCCTACAACTGTGAATTCAAAGAATTTGAGACGGAGTATTGGAACAAATGCTCACTTAGGTTCTTGAAACCTAACCTTAAACAAGAGGATTTTGAATAAGCTTTTCCCTCCAAGCTTCCCTTGCACACATGGAGAAGAAGAAGAAGAAGAAGAAGAATAGGAGCTCGGTTCCCTTTGACTCTACATGCACACATATGGGAAGGAAGGAGAAGGAAAAAGATAAAGCTTTTTAGCCATGGTTATGGAGAAAGAAGATGAATTGGAGAAGATGGAGCAGAAGGGGTGGTGGTTCATAGTTTGGGAAGGGAGGGAAGAGAATGTGAAATTCCTTTTCTTTCCTTTCTTTTGTTTAAGAAGGGGAAAAGAGATTAAGTCAGTTTTAGGCAATTAAGGGTAATTAGTCCTTTCGATTAACCTCTAAACCAAACCAACCTTTTAATTTATTTCAACTTAAGCCCAACTTAATCCTTACTGAACTTACTCCACCAATTTATAACTAATAACCTAATTAATTATTGATTATTAACAATTTAATCAATAAATTTAGCTTAGGATGTTATAGGAATACCGATAAAAGAATGGAGATAAGGAGTGAAGAACTAGGATTTAAAGTTTCAATATTTTATGTATATGCCACACACTTTGTATTGAAGTCATCAAATAAGGAAAAATGATATAAAATAATAATGTCTTGTACACACGAAATGGCTTGGACAGAAAAAAAAAAGTATATATTTTTTCTTAGATTTCAGTTCATAAAAATTAAAATTATTTTTATGTTATAAAAGATAAATTTATAATAATAATTAGAATTAATATATATAAAAAATTCATATTTTCAAAGTTGAAATTACGTTTTTAAAAATTAATATATAAATAAATCTGGAAGATATAAAGTCTTGAAAGTAAAAAATAATGTAATAATTTTATAATTAAAATAAAAAATAAAAAATATTTTCTCCGATCTAAACATCTTTAAACTTTTTACTTCTTATTTTTTTCATTAAAAAAATCATATATTTTATTTTTTTTCAACCCTACTCAAATCCTTTTTATTTACCATAGTCGGTTTAATTGACAATGTAGATTGCAAGTTCAATTATTATTAAACTTAACAGAAAAAGACAAACAATTTAATTATAATTAAATCTAAAATAAAATTATCTCCAAAAGAAATACGTATAATTTTAAAAAAAATTCCTCTTAATTTCCTTTCATTCTTTCTTTCTTATTTCCCCTCCATCCTTAAATAATGTAGAAGTTTACACTAAGAACTGCATCAAATTATACTGCCGCGTCCTTAATTTCAGGAAATAAGGATTAAATGTCAATCAATTTATGTAGCTAGCATCAGCATGTAACTTCAAGATCTGTCCATCCTTAAAATGTTATCCTTCGTCAATGATTGCCTTTGATTTTTGCGAGCAAGAAGAAAAGAGCAAACGCCGGTTGAATTTCAGATTCTTGTATCATCATATCAATCTTGACTCCCAGCAAGTTGACAACGGGAACAAGAGAAAATGCATGTGGAAAGAAAATTGTTTAAGGCTTGGTTTGGATGGGTTACAAAGTATAAGGGAATTGGTGATAAATTCACTATTGGCTGGTGGTTTGGATGTAAGAAAATATATTGTACTAGTTCCATACATAGAAAATCAATCCCTTCCAAAAGCATGTCATTTGGAGGGAACATAAGGAAGGACAACAACACAACGAAGTTCAAACAAAGAAAGAAGATGCATTCTAACGACATCGTATTTTTATTGACTTTTTAATTTTTATACATTATTATTTTTAGTTGTTTAAATATATTTATAAAGATTGTTCAAATACATTGTTCTTTGATTGTTCTTTGAAATTAATATATTCAGACTCACAAATAGAAAAATAGACATTGAAAAATCAGTGGTCTTGCTTTTTTTCACTAATGCAAAAGGGGCTACGAACACAGGATATGAACTCGGTTTAATAGAAAACATATTTGAAAAGGAGGTGGTGACAATTTTGAAATTATCACAAATTTATAGAAACTCGGTTCCACAATGAACCGAGTTTTTACGATGCAGAGTTTTTTTTTTAAAAAAAAATTCACACATCTAGGAACATGGTTAAGTTGCAATCGAGTTCTTATGCTGTCTTTTTTATTTTTAATTTTTTTAAGAGATAAATGAACTCGGTTCGCAACAACTGAGTTCTTAGGTCGTTATTTTTTTAAAAAAAATTATTTGAACACACCTATGACCTCGGTTCTCAGACAACTGAGTTCTTAGGTCGTTTATTTTTAAAAAAATTAAATACAACTAAGAACTCAGTTATATTGCAATAGAGTTCTTAGGGTGTCTTTTTTATTTTTAATTTTTTTAAGAGATCAATGAACTCGGTTCGCAACAGAACCAAGTTCATAGACCAAACTTCTGGAACCTAAAAACTCAGTTGAGGCTTCAACCTAGTTTGTAGGTTCACCCGCGTAGTCTTAAATCCAAAACCCTTCGTAACTCAAACGTTATGTTTCAAACATTGTTCTCTGTTTCAAACCCTTCGTAACCCTTCTTCCACTGCTTCTACTACTTCGTTTACGCGTGTGCCTTGTTTCCTCTATTGCTCGGGTTCTTCTTTTTGCTTGGAAAGGTTAGTGCTCTTAACTCATGACTTACTAGTTTTTGGCGTGAACCTTTGGTTGCCATTGTTATTGCTGTTTTTGTTGCTAGTTTTTTCCATTAATATTGCTTTTGATGTTGTTGGTTTTTTCCCATTGTTGTTATTGTTAGTTTTTTCCCATTGTTATTGTTGTTGCCGATTTTTTCCATTGTTATTGTTGTTGCTGGTTATGTTATTGTTCCTGCTGCTGTTGTTGTTCCTGTTCCTGGTTGTGTTATTGTTCCTGTTGTTGTTGTTGTTGTCCACTCCAAGCATTTCACATGTTGACATGTCTTCTTAGTGCAATACAGCTTTGCATTTTGGTTTATTTGGATATTTTTAAACCAATACATTATACATGCTTTAGACAAATTTCATACTAAAAAGCCTTTTACATATATTTAAAGTTCCCATGTCCCTTATGCTTGCACCCTTCTCTCCCAAAACCCTTTGGATCCTATTCAACATGAAAACCATATTTTAAAATCTCACTCATACCTATTAAGTGTTAATCCACTAACTAGTTATGAAAAATAAAATTAGTAGTTGGTTGGATTCAGATTAAAAATAATATTTAATTAAGCCCAGATAGATTTTTTAATTTGTTTCATTTTTAATTATATATTATTCCCTTGTCTTTTCATTTAAAGTATCTTTCTTCTTCTTTACCTTCATTGTCTGTTGATCAGTGACTCATGTAATTGGATGAATACCAATAAATTAAACGTGTAGCTTAATAGATAGGAAATTATTCTAACTAAATAAGTAATATTAAATATAGTTCAAGTTATTGAAAATACAACTATGTTAGAAATTGATACTTAGAGACAATTTTATCATTCATAATAAATCTTATTCGACCTAGACTCAAATATATTATATTCAAGAATTAAATAAATGATCGTAAACCCTCTATAAACTCTTGTCCAATTCAATTCTCATTTCATCACATACTCTTCAAAATGGAACCAAAACCAAAAGCAAATCGATGCAGTTATAGGATGTATTCTAGTACTCATCAAACTCAATCCATTTACTTGCATAACCATAGCCTCAAATTTGTGAATAAAATATACATATATGACGTAACTAGCCTAGGATAATTATTGTTTTTCCATAGCTGTGCTCTACTACATTGAATCAAACAATGATGTAGTACGTTATGTCTATTTCATAAGTTAAGACTCATAACTTTAAAATAATTTTCTTAATTCTAATTGACCAAGTGTACTCTGTGTTGAACAGTGTCACATCTTAAGTGTTGCATTTAGGGCTAAATTCATGGATCAAAGTTGATTAATGCATCACAGTTAACTAATGAGTATGAGAGTGAAGTTGAAATGTTCATAGAGTTTGTATATCAAACTGCCAAAGATATGAATGGAAGATACTTTTTCCCTTATGTTAAATATAGGAATATACGTCTACTAGGCCTGGAAATGATTAGGAAACATCTGTTATATGATGGTTTTCTCAAGAACTATACACGTTGGATATGGCATGGTGAACATGTCATGCCGAGTGTGATCAATGTAAGTCAAAATGAAGGTTCTACACGTAATGTTGATTACGATATGGATGATTAACTTGAAGAAATGATTTATGATGTGGGTAAAAAAAGTTTTAAGAAAGCAGATGTGTATGAAACTCTCCATGAGGATTCGGAGAAACCATTGTATCCAAATTGCACTAATTTCACAAGGTTGTCGGCGGTTGTATGATTGTTTAACTTGAAGGTGAGAAATAACTAGATGGATAAAAGTTCCATTGAATTGTTGTAACTATTGAAAGACATGCTTCCAGCTTGTAATATCTTGTCAAGTTGTAACTACGAGGCTAAAAAGATTTTGTGTCCTATGGGGTTGGAGTACAAGAAGATACACACATGTCCAAATGATTGTGTGTTATACGAAGGTGAGTATGAAATGTTACATGAATGTCCAACGTGTGGGTTGTCACAATATAAGAAGAAAGACAATAATTATGGTGAAGAGGTATACACCAAAGGGCCTCCTGCAAAGGTGTTATGCTATTTGCCTATCATTCTTAGATTAAAGCATTTATTTGCTAATGAAGATGATACAAAGCTGATGAGGTGGCATTCTAAGGAGAGGTTGACTGATGGACAACTTAGGCATCCGACAGATGGATTACAATGAAAGAAGTTTGGTTCACTATTTCCAGAGTCTGTAAATTACCCAACAAGTTTAAGACTCGGACTAGCAATGGATGGAATGAACCTCTTCGATAACTTAAGCACTACACATAGTTCATAGCCTATTTTGTTGTTTAGTTACAACCTACTGCCATGGTTTTGTATGAAGAGAAAATATGTAATACTATCGATGATGATCTCAGGTCCAAGACAACCAGGTAACGACATTAACGTGTACTCAAAATCATTGATTTAAGACTTGAGACTGTTGTGGGATGAAGGAGTTGATGTTTTTGATACATTTAGGCCTAAGACATTCAAGTTGCATGCAATGTTGTTCTACACAATCAATGACTTTCCAGCCTGGCAACTTACTTGGTTATAGTGTAAAGGGCCATAAAGCTTGTCCCATATGTGAGGATAACACTTGTTACCAACAACTGCATCATGGGAGGAAGATGATTTACCTTCGACATCGAAGGTATCTAAAAGTATATCATCCATATTGTAGGTTAAAGAAGCCCTTTAATGGTGAATTAAGAGTTTGATATTGCTCCTCCAACATTAACTGGTAAGGAAGTTTTTGAACGGGTCAAATTCATAAATATGACCCTTGGGAAGTTTGAATGGCGACACAATACGTAAAGGATATGGAAGAAAAGGTCAATATTCTTTGATTTACCATATTGATGTGACGCATATAGAGAAAAACATGTGTGATAGTGTTGTTGGGATGTTGTTGAATATATAAGGTAAGACAAAGGATGACTTGAATTCTCGTCTTGATTTAGAACTTATAGGTATACGACCAGAATTGTATGCATAGTCAAAGGGCAAACACACCTATTTGCCCCCAACCTGTCATACATTGTCGAAAAGGGAGAAGACAAGTTTCTATGAATGTTTACAAAGTGTGAAACTTCCACAACGTTATGGTTCTACCTGAGAAGTCATGTTTCCTTTAAGGATCTGAAGTTAGTCAGATTAAAGTCTTATGATTGTCACATGTTGATACAACAATTTCTTTCTGTCACCATTCATGACATTCTCCCTAAAAATATAAGGGATATGATAACAAGGCTACGTATTTTTTTTAAAGTTATATGTTGTAAAATTATTTACCCTGACACGTTGGCATCGTTGGAAGATGAAGAAGTTATTATACTATGTCAATTAGAGATGCATTTCCCTCATTCCTTTTGTGACATCATACTTAATCGTTCACTTAATCAGAGAGGTGAGGTTATGTGGTCCTGTGTTTCTAAGGTGGATGTATCACATTGAATGATACATGAAAGTATTGAAAGGGCATGTCAAAAACCAACATTTTCCAGAAGCATCAATAGTAGAACGGTATCTGGCAGAGGAGGTAATTGAGTTTTGTAGCGAATATATGTCCCAAGATGATAGTATCGGGACTCCCAGAACATGCCATAAGGAAAGAATTATTGGTAAAGGTATAATTGGGCTAAAATTGAAGAACAGGTCAAGAGATTAAGTGCTTCAGTCATATTTGTACATACTGAACAAAATAGATGAAGTCTTGCCTTATTTAAATGAGCACAAATACTTAGTGAAGAAAAAAAACCTAAGAATGTTTGAGAGATGGGTGTCGAACGAACATAATAAAACTTTCATGCAATGGTTTAGAATGACTATCATGGAATATTCATCAACATCTGCAGCCCTACAACGTCTAGCTCAAGGACCCAACTTTGATGTCTTCACTTTTACTAGATATGACATAAACGAGTACTCATTTTATACAAAGGAACAAGATAATAAGAGCACAATGCAGAATAGTAGTGTTATGGTAATGGCTCAGTCAATGCATTTCTTCACTATAAAAGATAAGAATCCTGTAATGGCTGGGATGTGTTATTTTGGTGTAATTAAAGAAATATTGGATGTCAATTACGGTTCCTTCATAGTACCTATGTATAAATGTAAATGGGTGGATAATAATCATAGTGTAAAAACTAATGAGTTTGGATACACTTTGGTTGATCTCAACAAGATGGGCCATAAGGAAGAACCTTTTATTATGACAACTCAAGTGAAACAAGTTTTTTATATTACTGACCTATCTAACAAAAGATTGTCAGTTATTATGCAAAGTAGACCCAACATTGGAGATGTCGGGATAGGGGATCTTAGTCTTGATATATTGGATGCCTCAATTTTGACAACATGTCTGCCAACAATAAACCCAGCAGACCATATAGATAAAGTCCAAGCAACTCTTGATGATCATTATGAAGGAATGTAAGAGAATATATCAACTACATAGTTCATGTTATATTTTTTTCATGGTGCTTGTAATTAAATAAGTAATATTTTTTCATTTCATATATTTTATGTATCTTATCTAACTGACAAATGATTTTCCTTTTACGTAGGTACATATGGCATCATAACAGGGCTCAGATTTCATCTTCTAGGTGGCAGAGAGGTATGAGATGGATGTCTAGTGTATCTGTTCAGAGATATCAGGGAAATCGACTACATGTTGACATTGACGTCAACACGGGTGAAGTATATGGGCCGAATCAGGCCAAGTTTAGCAGTTACTTGGGGGTGTTGGCCCAGACTCAGGTCCCTATTAGTCTTCCACATTAGGATCACGTAGAGGAGGTCCTAAAAAACCAACTATGGGGGAATATTCTGGTACGTTATTTTGTATATAAATTGTTGTACTTTACTCATCCGTTATGTTTGTGCTACTAACTAAATTATATTTTTTTCATTATAGAGTGCTTGGAATATCCAATAATGGATAATTGAAGGGGGAAGGTACTTTCTAGTGTGGCTGAGAGGTGGAGGGCCTTTAAGACCAAACTCACTCATGAGTATATTTTTGGACCACACAAGAAGGAGTTTCCCAGAGAGAAATGGGAGTTCGTTAACCATGACATATGGGATGCCTTTGTTGTATCTTGACAGTCTACAAAGTTTTTGGTAATATAATTCCTTTATTTACAGTCTTATTTTATTTGTAATTAATTTCCAAAACCCATTTTTCTTTTGTTTGCAATTGAATTAGGCGATTAGAAGGAAAGCTTGGGAGATTCAAGGGAAGAATAATTGTCCCGCAGACTGTCGCGTGGAGGATATTTTCTTCTTAAGCAGTAGATGACTATTGAGAGGGCCAACTAGCATGACACTGAAATTGTTGATCCTCTTTCTCCCCTCTCACACCATGAGAAATGGAAATGGGCCCGTACCAGGAAATTGGGTGACTTTACTTCTCCAAAGGCACAATAGATTACAGAGAAGATTTTAAGTATAGAATATCTAAGCAAGAAGTTTATCTTTTGTATTTTAACATTCAAAGTTGATACTGATGATGGTTTAATTTTCTATCTTTTGTAGGATAAGTTAGTAGCTGCGTCTACCCAAGGGTCTTTCGTTGTTGATGGTCAACAAGATACACTAACTGTGGCCATTGGTAAACCAAAGCACCCCGGTAGAGTCTGGGCTACCAATAGAGGCCACACTATACGCAGCGTGTACGACCCATCTATTGCATCTTCATCATCAACTGACATGGTTAGGATGTTCGAGTTGAGGTTGAGTGAGGCCAAGGCTCAGCTTGCTTCTGAGTACAATAATTAATTTAGAAGCTTGAAAAGAGGTCGTTGGTTCACGGGAAACCCTTGTTGGATGGCATGTCAAGGGTACCTATGGTATAGGTTATTACACCTGACACTGACATGGTCGTTCCGGTGCCCACACAGGACGTATATTCACAAGGGCTTCAACAATTCCTCATGTGGCCCACATCACTGTTGAAGGTTGTTGTTGATCAGGTATATTGAAAAATCATATATTTATTTATTTATTTATTCTTATATGTATATATTTATATATATACCTGTTATTGTTACTTATAGAGGAAGTTTGAAGTTCCAACTCTGACTTGGCCGGTGGATCCTATATGAGAGTTATGGAGAATATGTGTTGACTTGTATGTCACACCTGCTCAGGTGCCTTGGAACAAGGATGTATTTGGTAGGATAAGTAACGTTCCCATATACATTGATCAGAACGACATATTGGATTACAAACGGGATGATCATGCTCAACATCTCCATTATACAGCTTTGGGAGATGTAAGTACTTACACATATAAACATATATTTACCTATTTTATGTGTATTAATATTTTTCAACATATATATATTATAGGTTCATGTATGACGTATATGTGGCTGAAGGGAAGGATGACACATTTGGATTCCTGGAGCCTAAGGCCATACATGGGAGTGATAACAAGTCCATAGAGACCCAAGCTTACATACAAAATTGGATATCTGAGCAAAAAAATAGATTTATTTGGCGTCATACATTGCCAAGTAAGTTGACACTATTTTTAGTATGTGTGTATTTATATATATATATATATATATATATATATATATATATTGATTACTTACTTGGTTCCCTTTCATTTCAGTGTCTGTCCAGCAAATAACATTGCAGTTTGCATTTGTTCAGTACATGGCTCAGTTCCTGTATAGTTTAAACTTAGTGTTGAAATGTAAGTTGACATTGGAACTTATATTATGAACAACAATCAGGTTTGTTTTATTGACATTTTTAATTGGTATTTTTTCCAATAGGGTTGTAAATGAATATAACCAATTGAAGAATGTCAACACAAAGAAAAAATTGCAACGGCTATACCTAAAAGTAAGTACACTTCCTCTATAGATTTTATTTTTATATTCTAAAGCAAATACTAACAAACTTTGTATATGTATTGTACAGTATTGTAGACAGACAAGAGGTTATGAATGCAGGTACTATGTCATGACGATGTAGAATATAATTGACGCAAACATAATTGATTCATGAACAACTGTAAGTTTCGAAACTAATTCGTTAATTTCAAACAAATTTGGGTAATAAGGTAATTGTGTATTTGTATGTAATAACCAATATATATATATATATATATATATATACATATATGCAGGTTTTCCAGGACCGGTCCTCGCCAAAGACATCTGAGTAATTCGGGAGGAATGGACCTCATATTTTCTAAGAGTTAGGGGACAATAATAACTAGGTATATAAATATTAGTTATAGTAGTTTGTGTGTGTGTGTTAAGAAAAACATAACATTATATCCATAATTTATTGGCAATTCTGTTTTGGTATATTTGTTTCTGTGTATTGGGTTTAGTATTTGTATTGTTTGGAGGATTTGGATGATACAAAACAAAAACAAATATTAAAAAAAAGTCCTACCTACGAACTCAGTTCTATCATTAAATGATCCGGGGTGGCATTCCAGACTGGACGAGGTCTGGAAAATACCACGCCACGTCATTAAGAACTGGCAGGTCATACCGGAGTCCGAAACCATTGGTTGACCACGGATCTATTACTCAATCCCGGTTCAGCGCTGACAATCCAACAGTTAGTCAGAGGAGGTATGGGTAACCTGACCCTGCAGACACTGTATCAACAGTAAGTTAGGAAGGTATTCAAATCACTTTCAAAACTAAGGTAAACACTATAAATACAAGTCATTTATTACTGAACAAGGATCTGATCTAATTTTTTTGTAAGTTTCCTTTATAATATGATATTACCTTAAAGACTATACTGACTTAAGTATCAGAGAATATTCTGCAGGTACCCCTCCGGTGTGGTCTTGAAGCATCAATATGGATTTGACACCAATTACCACCTTTACTTGAAGAACCTCGGATTCCCACTGAACCGGGGTATATAATACCGTACTCCATTGAGGCGGTGTAAAATTGAGAGAGCAAGAGATAAACATCGAATTGAAAACTGAACTAGGAGTCCGGTCAAACCAGTCATCTTTGACCCCAGATTTGATGACAGATCATTGGCACGCCCATTGGGACCGGGTAAATTTGTGAGTCCCGCATCAAATTGACCAAGTAGCATCTAGAGGAGATGAAACCCCGGAAGGACATGTCCAGACCGCAACAAGAACCTTGAATTTCAATGAAGAAATAGTAGAGACCCCTGGGACGGAGTTGAGAGATCAGGCGGTGGTACGAGCAGATCCCAGGGACGAGATTATAAGGTAACTACACCAAGAGATACAATCTTAGCGCAGAGAGAATCAAGGCGGAGATTAGAGGTTACTGGAGAACCTCTACCAACTAGAGAGATCCTTGACGAATGCGTATGAGGAGCTGGAATCTACACATCAGACGGAGAAGATGAGCAGCCAGAGGAGGAGGCTGAACCACGGTTGGGGAAGAGAATATCGATTCAAGATTCCATTTACCAAAAGATTGATGAGTACTCCAATTCCCTAACACCTACAAACTCTCCAACCGTTATCAATTGGGAAGTATACTGGAGAATCATACCCTAGAAGTCATCTGGATGCCTACATCAATGAGTCGATGTTCCTTTATGCTGAGGAGGATGTAATGTGCAGAATGTTGCTAAGGACGCTATCTGTTGAAGCTCTGGGGTGGTTTAAGAGCTTGCCCAGTGGGTCAATAGACTCTTGGGATGACATGGCCCATGTTTTTCTTCAACATTTTATGGTGTCTAGAGATGTGCCAAAGACATCGCACACACTGGCGCAAATTAGAAAAGGAGCTGAAGACAGTTTGAAGGATTTCTTGAAGAGGTTTTATAAAGAAGCAGCATTGGTTCCGGGGTTGACGGAAGAAATTCAGATGAACATTGCGGTTGAAGCATTACAACCACAGTTACCCTTTGCATTATCTTTGGCAAAGGGACCACCTCGAATGATGGAAGAATTCAGAAGTAAGGCAGTGAAGTATATGGGAAGAGAAATGCACTTGGCGGCTGCCAAGCAAAGAAGTATGGAGATGGAGTTGAAGAGGGCGGATAAAAAAGAAGGTAGGACGGAAAGAAGGGGAGCTGGTAGGGATGCATTCCGAAGATCACGTGAAGGGAGAAGTAGTACAATATACACCATTGACCGTTCGACCTAGCCAAATCTTGTGAGAGGTCGGATGGAGAGGAATGATGGTGTACGGGGTGAGAACACCCATTCCTATGAAGAGAGTTGGGAACCCTAACAAATATTATGAGTTTCACGAGCAAGCAGGGCCTAATACCGATGAATACCGTCAGCTGAAGGAAGCCATCAAGGTGTTGATAAGAGAGGGGAAGTTAAAGCAGTACCTATTCAAGCAAAGAGCGAACCCAGAACCAGAGAGGGCAATACCCCAGAAAAAGAAGGCCGACCCAGTTGAGGAAGAAGCCCGAAGTTTGAAAAGGCCTGCGCTGGATAAAGGAAAGGCCTTAGTCAATAATATTGATGATGATGACGAGTCCTGGATAAAGCCACCTGGTTCAGGTAGGAGAGATGTTATAGACATGATTGCTGGAGGGGGAATGTCGAACTCAGCAAGGAAGAACTATTTGAGGATGATAATGTCAGTACAAGCAAAAATAGATAATAGGCCTTTCAGAGACGGTGTTAAAACTCCAGCCATTATTTTTACTGACGATGACTACAGCCCAATAGTACCAAGAGGCGATGGCACGGTGGTAATAAAAGCCGTGGTGGCAAACAAAATGATAAGAAGGATACTGATAGATCAAGCAAGCTCATATGATGTGATTTTCTATGAATTCTTCAAGAAAATGGGCCTCTCAGATTCTAATTTGCAACTATATACCCAGGAGCTGACTACATTCAATGGTGCCAAACAATCCACCAAAGGATATTTGGACACCAGACTAACCTTCGAAGGGGAGCCAGGGTTGAAAACCGTACGCACCAGAGTCATGGTTATTGATGTCAAGTCCCCATTTAATGGGATTATTGGACGTCCTTCTTTGAATGCTTTGGAGGCAGTTGTGTCCACCCCGCACTTGTTAATAAAGTTCATCGACAAGGACAATCAAGTATCCTTTGTTCGGGTGATCAACAAATGGTGAGGTATTGCTATAACCTCAGTGTGTTAATGACTAAAGTAGAAGAATCAGTGAAAAGGAAGAGATTGAATGACGGTGGGCCGGTTCTGGAGTCTGTGAATTTGATAGACCTAGACCCAAGAGAGGAGTTGAGGTTGGACCCAAAAAACTCACAAAGACCAACACCGCAAGGCGGGGTGAAGAAAGTCGTGTTAGAGGATGATCCCGCCAGAGGGACGGAGATAAATGATTCTTTAGATCAAGGAATGGAGGAACGATTGATCAAGTTGTTAAGGGATTTTAAGCACCTCTTTGCATGGACAGCAGCCGACATACCAGGGATTGACCCAAACTTCTATTGTCATAAGTTGGCAATTTATCCAAAATCCAGAGCGGTGGCATAAAAGAAGAGAAGACTGGGTCTAGAAAAAAAGCAGGCGGCGTACGAGCAGACTGAAGAATTGTTGAAAGGCGGATTTATAAGGGAAGTGTAGTATTCCTCTTGGGTCTCAAACATTGTGATGGTGAAGAAGGCTAATGGCAAATGGCGGATGTGCACGGATTTTACAAATCTGAACAAGTGTTGCCCTAAAGATCCGTACCCCTTGCCAAGCATTGATCAAATGGTTGATGATTCATCGGGGAACCAATTCCTGTCTTTTATGGATGCGTACTCCAGCTATAATCAAATTCCGATGCGGAAGGAGGATGAGGATAAAACAGCGGTTGTGAATGACAAAGGAGTCTTCTGTTAAACTGTGATGCCATTTGGATTGAAGAACGCCGGAGCTACATACCAGAGAATAATGAACAAGGTGTTTGACGGAATAAGGTAAAAAATGGTCGAGGTTTATGTAGATGATATAATTACTAAGACTCCGGTTGGAGGAGATCATATTCAGGATCTGAGGAAGGTGTTTCATAGATTGCAACTCTAAAATATGAGGTTGAACCCCCTTAAGTGCATATTTGCAGTACCGGATGGAAGATTTTTAGGATTCATACTAACCCAGAGGGGTATAGAAGCTAATCCAGACAAATGCAAGGCAGTGAGGGAACTTCGAAGTCCGACCAATGTAAGGGAGGTACAATCGTTAAACGAAAAGGTGGCGGTCTTATCCCAGTTCATGCCAAAGATGGCACACCAGTCACTACCCCTCTACAAGGCGTTGAAAAAGAATAAAGATTTTTAGTGGGGAGAAGAGCAGGAAAGAACGTTTCAAGAACTGAAGGAGGTCCTGGAAAATTCACCTGTGTTGACAAAGCCTGACCCCGAAGAAAAACTATTCGTTTACCTGTCTATATCCGATGAAGCGATTGGAGCCGCACTTGTGAAGGAAACCGTTGAGGGTCAGAGGCCAGTATACTTTATCAAAAAAGTGTTGCAAGGGGCAGAAGCTCGATATCAGAAGCTTGAAAAAGCGGCTCTAGCTTTAGTTTAGACGTCCCGACGTCTAAGGAAATATTTTCATGCATATCCCATAACGGTTCGGACAGATCTTTCTTTTGAGAGCAGTGTTTCATAAACCAGATTTGGCAGGAAGAATGAGGAAGTAGGTGATAGAGTTATCAGAGTTCGACATCTCTTACGAACCACGGACAACCATAAAAGCCCAAGTTCTGGCAGATTTTGTGATGGAATTAACAGGAGAGGCCCCAATTCTACCACGAGAGCATTGGAAGATTTTTGTTGACGGATCATCAAATGGAAAAAGATGTGGGGCCGGAGTGGTAGTTGAAAGCAAGGATAAAATGAGTGTGGAGATCTCCCTCAGGTTCGATTTCAAAACATTGAATAATCAAGCTGAGTTTGAGGTATGTTTGGCAGGGCTCAGAGCAGCCTTGGATTTAGGGGCCTGCACGATGGTGCTTTACAGCGATTCACAGTTAGTGACTTCTTAAATTAATAGAAGTTATTAGGCAAAGGAACCGTTGTTGCAACAATACCCGGCGAAGGTTAAAGAGTTGGGAGAAAAATTCACAAACATAGAATTCAAGCATGTTATGAGGGAAGAGAACATAAGAGCTGATGTCCTATCCTGGCTGGCTAGCACAAAAAAGGCAGGGTGCACAACTACAATGATACAGAGCACATTGGCCGCTCCAAGCATTTCAAATCCATTAAGGATGTATGCCGTTCAATTCAGAGCACACTCAGATGTCTCTTGGGTCATTCCGATTATTCGATACATAGTAAGTGGACAACTTCCAGAGTGCCCAGCCAAGAGGAAGAAGTTGAAAAAAGAGCTACCAAATTTTACGTTATTAGATGGGGGATTATACAGAAGAGGGTTGATAGCGCCCTACTTAAGGTGCTTGAATGAAGAAGAAGTGGACGAGGTTCTCTTTGAGGTGCACGAGGGGACATGCAGTAACCACTACGGAGGCAGAAGTCTGGCTAAGAAGATACTGAGGGCAGGTTATTGGTGGCCACTTTAGCCAAGGATGTAGTGGAATATGTTAAAAAATATGATGGATGCCAAAAGAATAGCAATGAACACCACGTCCCAGTAGAAGAGCTATTTATATCCGCAGTCCCATGGCCTTTCTACCAATGGGGCATGGATATTCTGGGACGTTTCCCTAAAGCTCTAAGCGGAGTGAAGTACCTAATTATCGGGGTGGATTACTTTACGAAGTGGATTGAGGCGGAAGCAGTAGTACATATTACCGCAGCATGGACTCGGAGGTTCTTTTATGAGAATATCATTACGAGGTTCGGGATACCGGGAAGAGTGATAACGGACAACAGGACGCAGTTCACGGATTCCAAGTTCAAGGGTCTACTTGAAGGACTGCAGATTAAACAAGTGTTTTTGTCAGTCAAACACCCTCAAACTAATGGACAAGCCGAGGTGGCAAACAGAGAAATCTTAAAAGGATTGAGGAAACGACTGGGTGAAGTAAAGGGAGAGTGGGCCAACCAGATGTGTCATGTTCTTTGGGCACACCGGACGACCCCATACTCATCTACTGGTGAAGCCTCATTCCGGTTGGTCTACAGAGTAGATGCAGTAATTCTAGTCGAAATAAACTTAATCTCTCCAAGGGTTCAACAATTTGACGAGGTAGACAATGACCAAAGATTGAAAAATGAACTAGATTTGTTAATCGAGGTTAGAGAAGTTGCCTTTGTCCGGGATCAAGCTGTCAAAGCCAAAGCCGCCTTTCAATATAATGTGAAAGTCCAACGAAGAAGGTTTAACGTGGGTGACCTCGTCCTAAGGAAAGCATCAATTGGAAATCAGTTTGCGCACTAAGGAAAGTTGGAACCAACATGGGAAGGGCCATATCGGGTGAATGAGGTCACACCAGGAGGAGCTTATCTGCTAGAAACATTAGAGGGTGAGGTGTTCAAAAACAAATGGAATGTAAAGAATTTACGTGTATATTACAGCTAACCGGCATCATAAGTCATGCACTCTTTTTCCCTAGCCAAGGTTTTTCCACAAGGTTTACTTGGGAGGTTTTTAATGAGGTATGCAGCCGGGGTGCTATTTGTTTAATAAAAGGTATCATTGTGTGGATGATATTGTTTCAGTGAACTCCTTCAAGAGAAGTTATTAAAACCCTGGAGTGGTCTAAGGACCCCAGAGTGGTTAAGTTATTAAAACCCCAGAGTGGTCTAAGGACCCCAGAGTGGTTAAGTCATTAAAACCCTGGAGTGGTCTACGGACCCCAGAGTGGTTGTTATTAAAACCTCGGAGTGGTCTAAGGACCCCTGAGTGGTTGTTATTAAAACCCCGGAGTGGTCTAAGGACCCCAGAGTGGTTAATTCATTAAAACCCCAGAGTGGTCTAAGGACCCCAGAGTAATTGCTGTAAATTATGAAGTGATTTCAGGATTTTAGATTAATTTAAGTACGAAGGCGGAAATTATGCAAAAAAAAGACGATGTAAGTAAAAGTACTATTGTCATTAACAAAAAGGCACTACGGCCAAGACAGTTGAGATTCAAAAATGGCAGAGCTCATCCCGCCTACAAAGCAAAACTTTACAAAAGAAATTGGACGGAGCTCATCCCACCTATAAAGCGAAGAGAAATTAAGGGTTGACAGGATCCTCCCCTTCACCCTCGGACCCAGCACCGGCGTCATCTGTAGTGGAGTCAAGACCATCATCCTCCCCCTCAGCCAAGGGACGAAGCTTGAAAGGAACGTTGGTAGGAGAAAAGGATTCACCGCCCATCTCGGTTACCAGTTCACCATTCTAGAATTGGTTGAAAAAACCAATCCCGTTTAGGTTCAGAGGTAAATCCCGATTCCGGTGGATAACCCGGCGAACTGCATAACTGAAGGAGTCCATGGCGGCATGAGCAAATTGCAACATATCCTCTTGATACTTATTTTGCTCATTTGTGACCGCCGTAGACAACTCTTCATTCTTCTTATGAAGATCGGTCACTTGGCCTTCCAGATTGGCCACCTTTTTCCGCAGCTCTTCCTTCTCCTTCTTCCAACCTTCCTCAGACCGCTGATAAGCCTGGTTGGACTCGTTGAGGGACTTAATCCTCTGGTGAGCCCAGCCGCAGTCTACGGAAAGCCGAGAGTTCCTGTCCTTCAGACGATCCAATTCCAGCTTCGAACCATCAATTGCGGCGGAATAGATGGCGGAGAGGGTCTTGATGTTGTACCACATCTCCATCTCCAAGGCAAATATGATGTCGTCCTTCTCTAACCCCAGCTTGAGACGATAGGGGAGCTCAAAGTCCAAGTTGGGAGGAAGGGTCCTGGAGAGCAGTTCCTCCAAAGCCTCCATGCCAGAGCGAGGAGGGGGGAGCATCACCTTCAACCGGGGTCTCTATGGCAACCTTTTTGCCTTTGTGAAGTATGCGGGGGGCGGGGTTTGATTTTTACCTCTTAGAGGCACCGGTAGCCTGCCCTCTATCCTTCCGCTTTTCAGGGCCGTCCTCTAAATTGATTACCCCGCCTGAGGTAGAAAGCCTAGAAGATTTTCGCATCTTCGGGGTTACGTTATTTTCTGCAGTGGTGTCAACCACGGATCCCTCCATCAGCTTGCAGAGGTTCTCTAGGGCGACGGCACTCATGTTCCCTAAAAATAAAAAAATAGATGTTGAAATCAACCGCAGTGTAAAATATATATATATATATAATAATATATATATATATATATACATATATAAATAAATAGTAAGGGAATAGGTATCTACCCAGGCGATTAAGGTAATCGTCCCGTGTCTCATCTGAGCCAAGAAGAGAACGACATTTAATGGGGGCACCCCGGGAAATGTTATGGAGGGCGTCAACCACTACTTTCGTGGACTCGGAGAGGGAGGATTGGTCAACAACATAGGCCTAACTCTCTAGCAGAAAATGCTTGAGTCCAACCAGTGTGAATCCTAAACCGGCTTTCTTCGTCCTTCCAGAACGGTTGCCCTGTACCTTTGACGAAGAGTTTTAGATAGGAGTTCTTGAAGGAGCCTCCAGCAATCTTGTAGGATTTAGCAAAGGCTTTGAAATTGACGATGTCACTTTGTCATCGTAAATTGATGAATCTTATCCCGGTTCCACCTCGGCGCATCACTCAAGCATAGCGGAAGAAGATGGCGACAGTGGGGGTGAAGCCTAAGTGCTTACCCAAAACTTCCAGAGAAAGAATGAAAGCCTAGCCGTTGGGGTGAAGCTAGCTAGAGGCGATGTCTAGAAACCGCAGTACCCCCATTTCAAATTTATTTAAGGGGAACCGAACTCCCATTTGCTGATAGTGTAGTCATGAAAGTAGATGAAACGGTCCTTTGGAATGTGATAGATCCGCTCTGTGATGGTGAGGGCAAAAAGGGTGAAGGAATTGGCGTATTTCTTAGCGCGCCAATGGTACTCCAGTTCCACACCGTCCGTGGGTTGAGCAAGGCAGTTATAAATTTGAAGAATTTCCTGGGAAACCCAGAAATAAGGGTCCTCGGCTTTCCGGGCTAGCCAGTTTACCTTATTCGCTATCATGAAGGTGTCGTCGGGGTCATTTCGCAAGGTTGCTGAATCAGAGGCATCCATTGTCACTACGTGCGCTAAAAGAGGTACACGAGAGTAAAAGTCAGTATCATCAGCGTAGTAATGCACTATGCTGGAATTCTCACTCCGGTCTGGAGACACAGGAGGAGGGGGTGAGTGAGGAACCCGAACCTGGAGGTGGAAGACTCCGCCCAGGAGGTTGAGCCCAAGTTAGTTAGAGTCATCCACCTACGGATGTCCGTTTGAGTGAGCCGAGGTCCATTACGAGGAACCCCAGGTGGCCAAGAAATTGAAGGGTTTAAAGCAATTTCACAAGAGGAATCTTGTTCCTGGCTGTGGTTAGAAGAAAAGGAAGACATGGTAAAAAAGAATTTTGAAGGCTACCTGTGGGGATAATACAAGCGGTTCTTCTAGTACGAGCCAGGACAAAGTGAGAGCAAAAGCAGAGGGCGGTCGAGCAGAGTTTCGGCAAAAGAAAAGTGAAGTGAAATAGCAGAGACGCTCGCCTTTTTATAGGCAACAGAAGAACATGGGCCGAAGTTCAACCGTCGTGGCCTATAGACGAAGTGGAAGATGAAGCGTCGCGGCCCAAAAGGGCTATCGTGTCACTCCGACTGACGTCATCTCAAAGCGTGTGGAATGCATGACCAACCACGAGGTGACACGTTAGTGATCTGCGTGATGTGGCAGCTTTTATAGGCGAGATGCATTTAATGCTTCACCTAACCAGAAGTACATATGACACCGATCATATTTGGCACACCGGTACCTATACCCCGACACAAATTTTTTAATTGTACTACGGATAGTTCATCTTTTGCAGCAATATTACAAAAATAAACTAAGGGGCAAATGATCCGGGGTGGCATCCCAGACTGGACGAGGTCTGGAAAATACCACGCCACGTCATTAAGAACTGATAGGTCATAACCGGAGTCCGAAACCATTGCTGACCATGGATATATTACTCAACCCCGGTTCGGCGCTGACAATCTGACAGTCAGTCAGAGGAGGTATGGGTAACTTGATCTTGCAAACACTGTATCAAGAGTAAGTTAGGAAGGTAGTCTAATCACTTTCAAAACTAAGGTAAACACTATAAATACAAGTCATTTATTACTGAATAAGTATCTGATCTAATTTTTCTGTAAGTTACCTCCGTAATACGATATTACCTTAGAGACTATACTGACTTAAGCATCGGAGAATATTCTGTAGGTACCCCTCCGGTGTAGTCTTGAAGCATCAATATGGATTTGACACTAATTACCACCTTTAGTCGAAGAACCTCGGATTCCCACTGAACTGAGGTATATAATACCGTATTCCACTGAGGCGGTGTAAAATTGAGAGCGTGAGAGGTAAACTTCAGATTGAAAACTGAACTAGGAGTCTAGTCCAACCAGTCATCTTTGACCCTGAATTCGAGGATAGATCATTAACCAAGTTGGTAGGAGGTATATGAACTCGGTTTAAGCAATAACCGAGTTCATAGGTTGCCCCAAAAATAAATATGAACACAGTTATGGCATGAAACGAGTTCGTAGGGTGAATGTACTCGTTTCTGTCAAAGAACCTCTCTTTTTATGTGCACAGTTTATTTGAAATCGAGTTCATAGATGCACCCTATGAACTTGGTTTAGTGAACCAAGTTCATACCTTTATTACCTATGAACACGACAGAAACGAACTTGTTCTTGTAACTGAGTTCGTAGCTCCATTTTAACCGAGTTTATAGACTTTTTTTTACACTAGTGATGTTTTCCATCAATGGTCTTGGAATCAAGGAGTGAGAAGAATAATGTACACAAAATTTATCAAAAGAGTTTAAATTATTTTCATTTCAATAAATAAAAAATTATTAATTTTCTCTCTTTCTTATTCAATTTCAATCCATTCAATTTCCATATAATATTTATTCTATTTCTATCTTGTCTATTTCTTTCCTTTATCGAACAAACCATAAATGTAACCCATTTGATTATTCAAAAGAGATAAATATAGAAGTTGAGTACTTATTTGTAATACGAAGTTTAAACTTGATTATTTTCACTTACTTTATTTTTTTTACAACCATAAATATTTTTCACCAAATATAACCTTATTTGAACCAGAAACATTCTTATCATTATAAGACCAACTCTCATAGCAGGATTTTTATCCATAAGGTTTGAACTATGATCTTATTAAAAAATAATTAAATATGTAACATTTAAATAAATTATTCATCAGCTAATTTCACTCTCTTATTATTTCACTTTTTATTTAATTTATTCTAAAGGATAAAAATACAAAAAGCAAGTGTAGTTAAGATTATTAAAAATTTAAAATAGTATTAAATATGTTTCCATCTTTGTAAAATTGCCAAATTTCAGTTTTTATCCTTAATAAAATTTTCTTACATTTTTTGTCCTCCATTAATATTTTTATATTTTTCTTCTTTCATTAATATAAAATATTAAGAAATAGTCTCTTATAAAATTAATTATATATGTAATTTGTTCAATAAATTCTCACATCATTGTTTAATATGTCATCTTAATTATTCTATGCATAATCTAATTTAAAAGTTATAATAAAAATGTGAAAAACATGATAATCATCTCAAGAATATATATGTATACATATCCACACTTAGAAAAATTAAATGACACATAAGTGCATAATGTGAAAAACCATTAGTAATAATGATTCTCTATTGACAAATTATTTTTAAAATATTAAAATTTAATAGGAACAAAAAATAAAATAAAAATTATGGGGATAAAAATTGGAATTGATAATTTTACAAGGACTAAAACTATAAATAAAAAACATATGTCAATTTTAAATTTAACCATTTATCATACATCACCTTATTTACAATGTATCTCAACAACTAAAATAAAATAAAAAAGAAAACTCACCAATAAATAAATAAGAAAAAAAGGTTCTGATTATTGAGCAAAAACAAACACTAAATTTCAATGGATGTGTAAATTTTTTAAAAGAAAAACCTTAAAATTTTAAATTTTTGAATCTATTATGTATGTTCATGTTTCGGTTCGACATGCCAAAGTTAACAATAAACATTTGCATCAATCATTAATATTTAAGAATCAGAAAAGCAATTAAGGTTGATTTGAAGTTAAATACTGTATGCTTTAGATATGCCTATTAATGTAGCTATGGATTTTTTTATTAACAAAAAATAACCAATATATTAAAAGATGTACAATAGGTACCTTAACTCATATAAAAAGAACAAAAATGATACTAACTAGATAAACATAACAGAGGCTTTCTATATCATTCAGTAAAACTCCTAAAGAACTTATTCATGCGAAACCTTAACCATAACCAAGACCTATACTAAACCAACTCATACATTTTCTCAATATTCACAACTCCGCCTTTGAAAATAATGTCATTCCTTACCTCCCATATCGTCTAAATAGTAGCAAATCATATCACAGCCAACCCAAGTTTGATCTCCTTCTTAGCCTCATATCCCAAAGTACATTCAAAGTGTTCCTTAGCAAAACAATGTAACACTGAACAGTATCTCAACCATTCAAAACATATCTGCCATAGTAAATAGGAAATTTTATACGAAAAGAAAAAATGAAAACAATTTTCCGTGCAGTCACCACATAATACACACAAATCAGAAGACTTATGAAACACAATCCCACGTGTAACCAAGTTAGACTTAACTGGAAGTTGATCAAGAAGTAGTCTCCATTTCAAGGCTCCAACTTTAAGAGGCACAATATTATTCCAGAACAGGCGTACAAAATGTGAATCCCGTATAGCAGACTCCAAAAGTAAAATACTGTAACCCGACTTCATAGAGAACTGACCACAGGTATCTCCCATCCATAACTAAGAGTCTTGCTTTGCCAATCATAGACCATCGAAATTCCCAAGGTCGTGAAGAAGAGATGCTAATAAATTACGCTCCCAAACAAAGAACTCTCTGCGCCATTTTAAATCTCAAACCCATAAATTATCCACCCACTTGTCCATATTAACCACAAAATCATTTTGTTGTAATGACATTAGGAACAACCTATGGTACCTAGACTTTAACGATGTTTCTCCTAACCAGCAGTCATACTAGAACCTTGTTTTTTCTCCATCTCCCACCTCCCTCCTCACATTAACCTAAAACCACCCAAACTCATCAGACACTTTCAAAACACTCCCTAAATCTCTCCACCATCTAGAGCCTTTCTTGAAAACCTCCCAATCCCCAGACCAAGCACTACTCCCATATTTAGATTTTAAAACTCTACTCCACAGACCCTCATGATCCCTTAACAACCTCCACACCCACTTGCCAAGTAAAGCAACATTAAATTTACCTAACTCCCTCACTCCTAACCCACCAGCCTCCTTACTTTTACGCACTTGTTCCTATTTTACCCAACAAATCTTTTTTCTCTCTTCAACCCCTCCCCACAAAAAAGATCTTTATAACAAGGTTAGTGTTTTTATAACAGAAATAATTGTTTTAAAGAAATAAAAATAAAGGAGGGAAAGCAAAGAGAGTACCGATTTAACAAGATAGGGGTACCCACCAAAGAATTAGTGACGTTGATTCCATAAGGGCAATTTTTCTAAAATTTCAACATAATCTGATCCCAAGTGCTCCTTCTTCCAGAATTTGTCCCCAAAGGAATACCAAGATATACACATGGCAAACGCATAATTTTACATTGTAACAATTCTGCATACCGAACTATTTCCTCCTCATCACCCAAAACAACTCCAAATTTACTCTTAAAAAAATTAACCTTCAAGCCAGACACTAATTCAAAGCATCTCAACATACATTTCACAGTCATAACATTCCTAAGAGACATCTCACCAAAAAACAGAGTATCATCTGTAAACTGTAAGTGAGATATGCATACTTGATCATTTCCCACAGAAACTCCATGAAATAATTTCTTCTTCACAGCCTCTCTCATAAGCCCACTAATCCCCTCAACCACAAAAAGAAACATGAAAAGGGCCATAAGATCACCTTGCCTAATACCCTGTCGCATAGGAAATTCCTGAGTTGGACTCTCATTCACAAGGAGTGACATAACTGAAGACAATAAGGAACATCTGATCCATCTTATCCAACGTTCAGTAAAGCCCAACCTTCTCATCATATAAAACAAAAACTCCCAGCAAACAGAATCATAAGCCTTTTCAAAAACCACTTTGAAAATTAAACAAGACTTACGTCTCTGTTTCATATCATCAATCAACTCATTGGCCACAACAACGCCATCTAACATATTTCTCCCCGACAAAAGTTGACTGGTTTTCATAGATAATTCCACCAATAACACCACTCAACCTCGAGCCAGTACCTTAGCAATACTTTTATATATACAACCCACCAATGATATGGGCCTATAATCACCTAATCCCGCCTGAGCTGAACCTTTAGGAATTAACGCTAGAAATGATGAATTTGTATAAAATTCATCCATCATTCTACATACATCCGATTTTAGCAAGTTCCAAAATGATTTTATAAAATGAAAATTAAAACCATCAAGCCCTGGACTTTTAGACCTATCACATTCCCATACAACCGACCTAATCTCATCCTCAGAAAATTTCTAATTTATTTTATCATTAATATCCACCCTAACGTCGATAATTCTATACCATCTAAAACAAGTCTATTCCAAGACTCACCAGAAAAGTTATTCTCGAAGTAGGATTTAACACCCTCCTTTACTCTTACCGAATCTTCCTCCCAATTTCCATCCAACCATAAACCTTGAATTGCGCTCCCGTACCGCCGCTTATTAATAACATCATGGAAGTATTTTGAATTTGAGCCATCTTCTTGCAACCACTTAACCCTTGACTTTTGCAGCAATATAGAATCCTCCATTCTAGCAACCTTCCACAATTCTGCCAACAAGTTCTAATGAATTAGCACACCCTCCTCATCCAAACCATTATTTTCCTCTTGTAAATCCAGTGCCTTTATTTTACACTCCAACCCCCTCAACATACCAAAACTTCTTTGATTCCACTTCTTCAATGCCAACTTCAACCTTTTTAATTTTTCTTTCAACACAAAAGCTCCCCACCCCTCAATGTTCAATTTTTTCCACTCCTCCTCCACAAAAACTTTAAACCCAGATTACTTCAACCAACAATCTAACAACTTAAAAGGTCTCGGCCCCCAATCCATATGCACCACCCTAAGTAACACTAGGCAATGATCAGACAAATTTCTATTTAGAGCTAATTGAGTACAATTCAAAAATGAATAAAGCCACTGAGGAGAACACAGGAATCTATCCAACCTGCTTCTAGCCGACCCATTTAGCCTATACCACGTATATCTCCTTCCCTGCAAATGGAGGTCCACCAATTCCATTGAAAGAATAAAATCATTAAAATATCTCAATTTTGGAGTACCTACAAAATATTCATCACCAATCACCTATTTTCTCTCCTCACTACACCGAACCGCATTAAAATCACTAAACATGCACCACTCAAAGTGCTCCTCATATAAATTTTTTACTCTCAGAAGCCCCTCCCACAACCTCTTCTTCTCCACTAAAAGGAAAGAAGAATAGACATTTATAATAACACACAATTGTTGTCTTTCCTCCCAAGACCCTATCACTACCAAAAAACCGCTCTCCTCTATCACCTAAACTTTTTGAAACTTTGATTTATCCCAGACACATAGCAATCCCCCAACAGTGCCTACTGACGGAGAAGCACACCAATCAAATTCAAATCCTCTCTAAATTGACTCCACCACCTGATCATCTATATTACTCATCTTTGTCTCTTAAATTCCCACAAAATCGATCCCCAACTTACATATTAACTCCCTGACCAGCTTTTTTTATCCTACCCCTAACCCGCACACATTATAGCTCATTAACTTCATGGACAATTTTATTTAACCCACCCAATATATCCGTAAACAACTCTTTATTTCTTTCCAATTTAACCCTTTCCTGTATATCCACCATACGCCTAATAATCTCCTCCCCCACCACTGTAACACTTAGCTTCTTTCCAATCTCCCAAAATAAGACTGCCCTAGAATGGTTATTTTTTAACCAAACAGAACTATTATTGGCAGGAGTCATAGAATTTGTTTCATCCCGCTCACTTCAAAATGACTTCCACTCACTCAGTTGTCTGCTTTTATTTTTCTTTTTTTCTTTTTTCTTTTTTATTCCCTCATTTTCACATTAAGGAATAATAGGTGTTCCCTTGGGCTAACACAAGAAGAAGTCATAGGTAGTGGTTCACAATTTATATATGATCCTTGGTTGTCCTCCACACTATCCTTGCTTATACCAATTTTATCTATCGACAAACACTTACCAATATTATTTATATGATTCTTATCTGGCATGATGTTACTAGGTAATAAATCATGCATTTTGATTAACCCCCCTCACACCAATTGCCTCATGATACCCCTTGTTCCTCTGAATTCAACCCATACAAAACAAACATTTATTTTAATTTAAGTTCCTTGCACTACAGTACTCCACGTGTTACATGACAACTGAACCCTACACTACCTGGGCACGTGATTTGGCATTGTTGTTTCATGCTATCAATCTTCGCAACTTCCAAATCTGTAAATTCGCATGGATTAGTCAATGTAGTCTCCCTATCCGCGGGCCCACCCAAATGTTGTGCTCCAATGTCACCTTAACCCATATCAAAATCCACGAGTCCAATCACACTACTGTCCCTGATCCATTTCCTTCCAGGCCTAACCTTGCCTTCCAAATTCCCATCAATCTCCAACCAAAAATGCTTAATCGACCCATTACCCATTATGACCAAATTCAGTGAACTTGAAGCCACCACACCCACATTGTCCATATTCAATGCACCAAATACCACATCTTCCACCATGACCATAATTACCAAGCAACACACACTCTAATGAAATAAGAAATGTGCTAAAACCAAAAAAATAATTTTATTGAACTTTTAATTGATTTGTTATAGTAACAAAAATAAGTTGTTATATGCAATCAAAATTTTCAAATATGCAATGCCTTAAAGGCCAACTATACTTAAAATTCCTATCAAGTATGAAAATTTTAGCATCCCAAATTACATAAAACATTCTTATATCATCAACACATGTTCATCATGTAGAGGTTGTTATCATAACATTACAATTTGATTTTACATAAATTGAGGCCATAAAAACTAACAACAAAAAGAGAAATGTGTGACACAAAAACATAAATTTACAATATCATGCATGTACAATACTAAACCCAGAATCTACCAGCCAAATTAATTCAAAGGATCATCACCCTAAAACTAACACATGGTAACAACTTTAAAGAATATTGACAACTCATTATAATTTTATCTCAATCATAGTAACTCACCCCCTACATATAAGATACTCACAAGAACTTTAAAAACAGTTCACTCACATACACCCTTTTCACATACAACACTACACTACTCTCACACACACCTCTCTTATATATAACACTATAACCTTACTCACATATTTTTGTTGTTGTCTTCTTTGTCCTTTTTAATAATATTAACCAACACATACACTTCCTTACAACACACCAACACACTCAATATAATTTCACTTATCTCATAATTACATACCACGACCAATTATATCACAACATACGTAATATAACACAAGCACACACATTATCATAATCCTCACACATACATCATAATCATCATTCACATAAGAATTTAGAATTCATCATTTTTCCCTTCACAATAGGGATTAACATAGATGTACAAATACAAAAATATAGTAAAAAATAATTGTACCATATAGTCTAAAATTCCTTACTGATTATACAAAAATTCAGAATTCATTACTTCTTATTCTTGTAGTCAACTTGATGACAACTTTGTGAACTTTGAAGTAACAATCTAAGATATTTAAACATTTGTTGTTTCTTATTTATAGGAATTTAAAAATTGACAAGGAGTTTAAAAATAAATGTCAATTTTTTTTAAAGTATGGATATTGTTTCCTAGAAAGGATATTTAAATAATTAATTACTTAATAGAACACCAAAAATGAAAAAAATGCCATAAAAGAAACTGAGAGAAAAGGAATAGAGAATAGAAAGAAAGAAAGAGGAAAGGACTAATTGAAACACTGAGGGACTTACCAAAGATGTTTCACTAGTGAGACTTGTTTACGGAGAATGAAGAAAGTAAGTGGCTAAAATAGAGAGAAAATGAGATGAGAGACTTTTACTATGGCAAAAATATAGGTGGGCTTCGCCTAAGTGGGGTGGTCTCACTATGTACAGAGGAAGAGACAGAGTGAGAGAGATGAAGGCAAAGATATAGGAGAATCAGCGATAGAAATATGAGAGAGTTAGAGGTAGAAGTCAGTGGTCACTACTGTGTAGTGGTCACTCGAGAGTGGGTGGTCACCGCAGGGTGAAAGAGAGGTTGGGTGAGAGAAAAGGAAGACGAGAGAGAGAAAAAGAGTAAGGGCTTGAGAGGGTGGGAAAATGAGAGGGAAGGAGACTGATTTTAAGTTAGTAGTTTTAGTTTAGCGATGGAACACTTTTTATTGCTACCTCAGTAACAATTTCAAAAAACCCTACATATGTGGCAAAACTAGTTGTTAAGTTGGCCGCATGTTTATATACAATGACGAGAGACAAGTTTTGTCACTACATCATTTGTTCCATAGCGACAACATTAGTCATGACATCCCTCATAATTAAATAGATAACTTTTAGTGACAGCTAGGTATCAACATTAGTGACAAATTCAACGATGGCGATCTTTCAAATTCCTAGTCTATTTTTATGATGGAAGTAACTACGTTAGTCGGAAATAGAGATAGCAACGAGACATTTATCTGTTGTTAACCTATGCATTTCCCGATAAAATTTTCTTAAAAAGTGCAAACAAAGAAACAAATTTGGTGGCGAGATTCTTTTTAGATTCCTAGCCTATGTTAATAATGGAGGAAGTGAAAATGTTTAGTAAAACCAGTAGCAAAAAGTTAAGGGCCTCATCGCCAAGCTTTTAATTTTCCTTTAATTTCTTTCTTGTCCCGCTAAGTGTAGTGGCAAAGGTGGTGACGAGCATCTTTTTATATTCCCAATACATGTTAGAGACAATGTCAAGTAGGGCATTTGGAAAAATACCTAGCGCGAGACCCAATTCCATCATTAAAGTTTTTATTTCCCTATAATTTTTCCATTAGCTCACCCAACCTAGCAACAGAGTAGCGACAAGTATCTTTCAGATCCCCCTATGCGTTAATGATGAAGTTAGTGACCACCCTTAGCAAAATATGTAACGAAGGGACCTAACTCCATCACTAGCATTTTCATTTCCCTCCAAATCACATATAGTAACAGTTGAATATAGAGAATAGATCAACTTGTCACTAATATCATATATTATTTAGTTTTCTACAACAATTCAATGACAAAGATGACAATGAAAAATGAACTTTTAACGATAGAGTCATGTCAATTGCTAGACAATGCAACCAACGAAGGAGTTAACAATACACGTAAAATAAATATTAGCGATCGTTGTATCACAGGTCGCTAACTCATGTCATAAACAACCTTTAGGAGTAACCCCTTTGCAATTTTATGTTCATCACTATCAATGACATAGTACTATTAGTGGCTAAATTATTGTAAACAGCCTTTTTCATACAGGAACTATCTATTTTGATAAAAAAAACTAAAAAATAAGGTTTAAAAAAAGTTTTGGTTTGATTTTATTTTTACTTTTATTTTTCCTTTATCTTATAAAATCCCAAAATATCTCTTATTTTTAAAAATGTACCTTTTTATTTTATTATTCTTTTGTTTAAAGAAAAGGAAGAGTCCATCTCGGGTAATTGTTATTTTTATTTTCCTTTTCCCTTTCCAACGGAAAAATAAGATGTTTGGGAAAAAGATTACTTCACACGTAAGTCAAAATACACAATATGAAAATATAAAAGTGACATATCCTAAAGTCAAATATCAAAAGGTATTGGTTGAAGCCTAAAAGAATTCAAATGGCAAAAGCTTGAAACTAGAGGAAGCTTGAATATAAAAATGAAGCATGGAAAAGGCAATGATAGATTTTGCAAAACCCCATAAACATCAAAATATAAAGAGATGCAAACAAAGGAATAAAAGAAAATTGGACAACAACACAACTAATTTTTTCTATAGCAATCATAAACTTACAATCAATATAAAAAATAAGAAATAAAATCACTTCATCTTCATCCTCCTCATCATCTTCCTTATCTAAACCTTTATACTACCACTACCCTTTTCACTACTAACCTTCATCACTGTCAAACCAACAACACACATTCAAATCCCTACAACCGAGAACTTTATCTTCTTCCTTCACCATTAATTACCAAAAGCTTCTTTATTTTCACTCACCCACAACACCCCCGACACCATAAACCTATACTCTTTATCTTCCTTAAACCTTCCACCACAACCCAAATCCACAAACTTATCCCACCAAGATTCCAAATAACAAGAACAAGACAAGAGCTAGAAAAAAGGAAAAAAAAGGCCCACGACTGCCAGTCATCACTACGTTCTGCCCAGGTCGCCACTAACCACGCCGCCTTCTGCCAGCCACTGGTTGAGCATTATGACTGCACAGCTGACCTCACGGCCCCCCGACCATTTGAACGTGAGCCCGTCATAAGCCCCCACTTGAGCAACACCTCCAGTTGACTGAGCTTTAAGCTGAACTCGGACGGCACCATGCTCTCCTCCCCTACTACCGATCTCATCTCTTTCTCCAAGTTGGTCATTGCCCCTACCCTTTTTCTTCTTCTTTCTTCCTTAGTTTTAGGTCTTTTGGTCACTTTCTAGGTCTTTAGGTATCCAGGTTTAGTCCTTAGTTTGCTGAAGCCAATCTAGTTTTTAAAGTGTTCTTTTTCTTTTATTTTTTTTGGCCCACTAAGCCCTTTTAGTTTTATTTATTATTTATTTTACCCCTTTTTGTCCTTTTATTTTTGTTTCGATTCTTAGTTTATGATATAGGCATGTAAAAAATATATAATAGATACCCTCTCTTGTTGTGTATGTGCGTCATTTAAAATTATTTTGCTTTACTTTATCTCTGTATATTTACTTTATTGTACTTTATTTTCATATTATTTTACTTTGTGTGACCCATTTCCTAAAGAGAATAAAAACATTTTTTACGATTCTTAAAAAATAAAAAAAGTCACAAAAGCATTTTTGAAAGGTTTAAAAGAGTTTTGGCTCGTAATATTTTAAAACCACAAAACAAGAAAAAAACAAAAAATCATTTTCGTTAAATAAATTATGAGATGATTTTATAACGGTGTTGATCCGGTCTAGATACCGGTACCAGGGCAAGGGTGTCATTTTATTTATTTTCTACATGCTACCAAAGCTGCAGGTAGGCCTCCGGACTATTAGACCGTATCAGCATTCTTCATATACCGGTATGTCCAGTTTAACACCTCACACACCAGATATGATCCATTCTGCCTGGTAAAAGGTATAAGGTGCAATCACAAGGGACATTGGCAAAGACACCACCCTTCCCATACCATGTGTTAGAAGCATGCTCTACGCAACGCACTTTCTGTCCCGTGACCCAACACTTACACTCTCTATGTTTTATTATATATAACCATTCACCCATACTTTGAGAGGATAAGTGGCTGCTCCACTACCCAAATCCTTGTTACTTGAAGTGGACCAGGTGCTCAAGCCGATGTGCCCATATTGATACCCTGCATACCAGAAAGTATCCACGTCACCCGACAGAAGGTACAAGGTACAGCCACCAGGATGATACGCGAGAAATGCAGCTCCTCCCGCGTCGTGTGTCAGAATTGTACAGAGAGTAGTGTACTATTTGTCTCCTGGCCCCACCTGTGTCTAACGATTCATTCTCCATGCTCATTTATAAATAGTTGATTCTTACACTCATAAAAGGTTACGTTGTTCTGACCCTTGATATATTGTTGCATTGCTTAAGTTTCCTTAACCTGAATTCTTATTCTGGTGACTGACTTGAGCGTCGGAGAATCTTCGCAAGTGATCGAAGGCTTGGTGTGAAGGATCTCCAGGACAACAAGACCGGATTCTCCCACTGAGAGTTCAGACTATAATATCGGATACCCACTGTACCGGTGTACAAATACTTAAATCATTGACTTTTGTGGCTGGTCCCCACTCCGGATCCTTGACCCCGGATTAGACCAGTTTAGGTGTCATACAAAATACTTTGCTTACACCGATGTTATAAAGTCGTGAAAGTTAATACATGTATGGAGTATTTTGCCTTGTATTTTTCCTCTTGCATAAAGTCCATCTTTTATTAAAAATTCAAAAATGCAATAGACTTCTTTTCATAGAAATGTTTGAAAATCCAACATACCATTTCTTCAAAATTTAGTCAAAATTCTAAATTTCTTGCCGAAAAATCATTTCCTAAAGCTTTTAAGGTCATTTTAAAAAACTATAAAAATCAATTTTCAAATTTATTTCTAAAACAAACAACTATGTAACCTTGATTTCTTGACATCTTCAAGAATACATAAGAGCAGGATCAATTCCCGTTGGATTTTCTCTTTAACAAATTTTTGTTTGTCGTTGTTTGTCTCGATTAATTTTAAAAATTTTATTTAAATTGAGGTACTATTTTATTGCAATAAGATTAATTTAGACGAAACGTTTGGTTAATCTTATTATATTTACAATCTCTTTACGGTCAGCCTCCCACCGTGATTTCAATAGGTAGTAACACCGTATGATATACTGCGTAGGTCGTACACCCACTGCATTATTGATGTACTTATTTTTATTATTTAAAGAGATTGGTGGCCACCTGATCCATAAAACAGAGCTGGTTAAACTTTCTTATTTAATCTATATATTTCTGAAAATTGAATGCTTACAGCTACAAAAAAGCAAAAATCCTCTAGTATCTCTTTGTAGCCTCTTATTACTTCGAAGCTTTTTCAACTTCACATGTCAGATAAGGAGGACTTAAATGATGTCTGAGTTATAGTAATAGTACTACTACTTCTAACTCAACCATCAACCAATTTGATCAAATTCCCGAACTAAAGAACCCACCTAAGTGGGTGCTTACATTTAATACTGAATGCTCCAGAGAGTGATGGCATTGGCATGCAATAAATCGGAGGTTACAGTTACTTAAGCTAACCAATGATTCAGTTGTCAGTTTTTCACACCAAAAAATTGATAAAGTAACGTTGACTAAAGATATGTTGATAAAGTCCACGGAACTTTAATTTGTGGGACTTAATGAATCCCTACTCAGCTTCTCTTTTCTGATTTCGTTCCACCAAAGATAACATGGGAGTAGTTCCATTTAGGGCCTCATGTGCCCATCAATTTGAGTTATTAACCGCCCTGAATGAAGAGCCAATGATTGCCTTTTGAATTATATATTTATGAAAATATATAAGCAGATGTCGGGGATTAAGAACCTGTTTAGATATATAACTTAGTTCAGATGTTATGAAATGTTAATTTTATATAAAAGTTTGTTTTATAAATTTAATAAAAAAATTAAAATAATTAAAACCTCTTCCAAATTCCAAATTCCAAATTCACTCCTATGTCTCATGCTATTTGCTAGCTCCATGTTTGTTACCTCAACGATTGAAACCAATATATTCGACAAAGTCATATCAAAAAAGCAAGAGACTCATTCACTGTGATGATCATTAATTACTGACCACGTACATGTACTCTCTCAAGTAGATATATGTAGTATATTGTTAAACAAGTAGACAAATATTTTTCCATGAAATTGCAGTTTCGTACAATATTATATGAGAAGAGAAAAAGAAAATAAAGAAAACCTTCTGAAGGTGAAATGACCTAGTTACCAAGACCTAATGGACATATATAAAAGCAAACAAATTAACAAGGTCTCTTAATGCTCCTATCGCATATGTAGAATGATATATGCTATGGTACTAGTGAAGTAATTTTATGATTTTCAAGGTTTATGCTTTTGAGTATAAATATAGTCGACATGAGCGGCTAGTGTTCGCCTCATCAAGCATTCATCCTCTCCAACGCCTTCACAGCTCTCATCAACCGCCTCAACACTCTACAAGAAATGAAATTAAGACCACACATTTAAAACCCACCAAAAATAAAAGTGAACAAATAGCATTAAAATTCAACCAACCTGATTGGGTGTTTTTGCCATGGATTCCTTGTGGGACGATGGTTCAGGGCGAATGGAATGGACTAGCATGTAGCAGAGGAATAGGGTGAAGAACAGGGCAGTTACCTTAGTCATTTTGGCCTTTGCTTTATGTAGAGAAGGGTGGAAAAAGAAACACACGGTGCTTCAGGGTAAGAAGGATTGAAACAATTAAGTGTTATATATAGGGATAAGGATACAAATAGTGGTGTGAATGTAGGGGCTTTATTTATTGTAGCTGACAATCAAATACCAACAAGGCATCTAGGCACCAATGAAGGAGGGACAAATAAAAGCCAGTGTTGGGATACTTCCGATACTAAATATTTAAGATGAAATTTTTTTATTTAATATAGTTTTATAACATATTTTTAATATTATTTATTACATAAAACATTAGTGATGTTAAAAATATATATAAAGTTTTGACTATCTCGAATAGTGTAGATGATCAATATTAACTTTTAGATTTTTTTATTTTTATGACTCTGTTTTCAGACTATAAACTAAACAAATATGTTAGTTTACACTGAATTTTGGTACAGTATTTTCTATAAAATTTTCACACTTTTGTACAAAATGTATGTAATTATATAATACAACTGTATCGTCTATCGAAGCCCAAACACTTTTTCTTTTCCATATTTGAATAAAGTACTCAGTCAACAGTCACATGGGAGTTAAAGGATTTTTGGCTGTCTCTGTAGTAAAAAACCAAACTGAATAACCATGGGAGTTGCATTGCAGGTTTAGGGTACAATGAAAGAAGGAACTCTTTTCCGTTATAACATTATCAAATGACTTTGTACAATGAAAAATGATTACACGCCCTCAGCTACCGGTTCCAATAATCATAAAGTAAAGTAACACTTATTAATAGGTGGCATACTTCATACTCATTTTGAGTTGTGAGTATCTAACCTATGATAAGGGTTTTCAGGTAATTAAAAATGGTAGAACTTATGGTTTCAACCCAAAACCTATAGGATATGCAGAAATCCTTTTACTACTAGGTTATTAATTTCCTCATTGAAAATATCGTAATATTATAATATTATATTAAACCATTATAATGTATATCTTCCTACCACTTTTTTCATGATTCTAATTATTTTAAATTTCTTTTATGTTCTAATAACTTAACTTAATATTTAACATAAATTTTTGTGTCAAGTGTTACAAATTTGCATCAACCTCACGACAACTATAGAACACCACTATTATGATGTCAATACTTGAACAAATTCGTGACGAAAATCATTTCAATATCATCAACTTCTTCAAGATATTTCTTCCTTTTCTGATTTAACTTTTTATACCAATATTATTGATAATATGAGTTTCCTTTGAATTTATTGTGAAAACATGATTTATTCATTTATTTTCTTTTTTTTATTATTTTGATTTTATAGAATTACCGCGTAGAGATCTAATTTGCATTGGAGCTATTTTGGGCAACGTATCTATATCTTTAGATATTGGTCGGAATTATCAAATCCAATATTTCTATATTTTTAGACTATCAAATGGTCATAAATAGAAAATATATTTCTTCTTTATTATTATTGTTGTTCTTTAATTATATCAATATTTTTATATTATTATTATTACTATTATTCAATTATATTAGTTCTCCTTCATTTTTTATCATTCATATTTATATTCTTTAATAAAATAACTTTAATATTACATCAAATAACATTTTTGTTAAGGTCTTATCAAAAGTTTAGAAATATGAACAAAAACAAAATATGTGAAGGGAATGGAAACTTTTATGTCTCCTTTTGTCCTTTCATGTCTCATTTTCTTCCCTTCTCATTCTCTTCAACGCCTCCTTCCCGTCACATATTTTGTTTTTGTTTATATTTCTAGACTTTCAAGAAGACTTTAATCGAATGGTTTGTGATTTATATTAATAGTATTTTATTAAAAAAATATAAATATAAAGATAAAAGAGCGAGGAAAAGTGATTAAAAATTAAAATAATTAGAGTGTGAAAGACAAAAAAGTCAAGAACAATTGCTCCTAAATTTCATAAGATCCATTTGATAAATAGGATATGGTAAACAAATCTGATAGATGATAGAATATAAACATGATAACACTTATGTTATTCGGTGTTTGGTTTACACCAGGATAGAGTATAAAGATATATAACAATAATATTAATATAATAAAGAAAATGATGAAAATAATAATGATGATGATGATAATAATAATAATAATAATAATAATAATAATAATAATAACAACAATAATAATAATGACAATGATAATCATATTAATAATGATGACAATGATAATGATAATAATAATATTATTATTATTAATATTGTTCATTCCTAACTCAGCTATACCCCTTAAGGTAGAAATTACAAAGCAGCAAAAAGATAGGATAGGCAATAGGATAACCCTTATCTTATCATGTTGGTGCATCAAATACAAGATAACAGTAAGATAGACTGATTTATCTTATTCGGACACATTTATCATATCCACTAATCAGGCCCACGATGTCAAAATCAAATCACGATCCTTATCCAAAGGCAAAAAATAAATTAAAATTAAAATTAAAATTAACATTAAAACTAAAACTAAAACTTAAAAATAGAAAGCAAATGCATAGCTCATGTTTTACCAAGAAAATTTAAAGGATACCTAGATTATTCATAGTATTAGTATAAAAATTTAAATCAGAAGAGGAAATATCTTAAATAAGTGGATGATATTTGAATGATTTCTACATGAACTTGCTTAAGTGTTGACATGATGGTGCTATGCAGTTATCGTAAGGTTGATGCAAAATTTTAGTATTTGAGATAAAATATTTATGAAAAGTATTGAGTTAAGTTATTAGAAATAAATTTAAAATAACTAAAATCATGAGTGAAAAAGATGAGAATGTTTATTTTATAAGTAGGGAATGTTTTTGCTCACTGAAGTTAATTACCAGTTTGACCGATTACTGTAACATCCCTAATATTTTAGTAAAATTATGAGTAGCGGAAAATATTAATAATTGTTTTAGAGATTTATTTGATATAAAGGCAATTATAAATAATTAACTAGTGTGGAAATAAATAAATTTAATTGATTGACTAAGTACAAAAGGGTTAAATGAGGTGTAATTAGAAGGAGGTAAAAGTTTAATTAAAACTTTCAAAGAAAATATAAAAGAAATGGGAAATGACCATTTTGCCCCTGAGTCTTAAATAATAAAAATCCATCTTCTTCCTCATTCATTTCGGGCGAGCCTACTACTTCTTCTTCTTCTTCTTCTTCTTCTTCTTCTTCTTCTTCTTCTCCTCCTCCTCCCTCTCACTGCCGAGAGCTGCATGCTCCAAGGGAAGGCCTATTCCGTGTCAAAACTTCGAAATAACCCCATTTTTGAGATCGTGGCTTCGAGGTGAGTACAATGGACCCTTTAAATTGAGTTATCTCATCTCTTTTATTTTCTCCTTTAAACTGAATGGTCATGCATGGCGGGGTAAGGTTCCGTTTTCCACTCCTCTAGTGTGTGTGAGCTTAAAACTCGGTATTTGAAACAATAAGGGTAATATCACGTTTATGGGTTTTGCATTCCGACCTCCGTAGGTAGCAAAACGAACGTCGAAGGACCGAGTGACGAAGCGGGTGTTGAATTCGGAGGTGGAACCTTGAACCCAGCACTTAGAGGACGCAATCGGTATCAAGAACAAACCGTTGAAGCTTGGAATCGAGGTAAGGGGGTGTTCGGGTTGTAATTAATTAGAATAGGTGTATATTTCAGGTTTGGGTCGTCGAACTAAGTATTAAAATGGTAAGAAAGATTGTTAGATGATAATTGCATGTGTATGTATGTATGAATGTGAGTTGTGTATGGTTTATGGTGATTGTGAGATTAAAGCGTTATACATTGTGATGAATTGATGTATATAGTGGCCTTGTGATGACGGGTTGGACAAGTAGGTCACCCATTTGATGAGTATATGTAGTTGTTGATGGCCACTTATGAGATGATATGAGGAATGTGAATTATATATGTATGATTGTGCGGTATGGGACGGCCGACGGTATGTATAGCCCCTCGTTTCCGGCTCCTGTGGTTTTTGTGCCCAGTTGAGCTACCCAGTGGTCAAGTACGACTCACTGGATGAGGTGGAGAGTCAAGCAGGATGAGGTGAACCAAGCAGGGTTCACGGGGTGTCAAGTTGGACCCCCAGCTGAAGGCCGATCCTTTAGTATCCGGATACTAGGCGTCGATTTTGTGTGAGAGTCACTGGTGATAATTAATGAATTACTAGTATTGTGTGATGATGTGTATGTACTTAATTATATTTACCGAATGTGATTTACAATTTGAGGATAAAGCAATCGGATGGAGTTTATACACATGTACTTGTTATTTAATTTCCGTTCTAGATTAATTATGATGCCAAACACTCACCCTTGCTGTGGTTTTCTTCTAATTTAGTAACCAGTGACAGGGAAGAGGTCGGAACCCCGGAGGTACGCCGAGCGGGGGATTGATGCCAAGGAACCGAGGAATTATGAAATGAATTATGTGTGTAATGTGTAAGGAGTTTTCTGTGTATGTGATGCTATAATATGTTGCTTGTATGTGTGAACTAGTCTAGAATTGGTATGTTGATTAATCTGGATATGAATTCAAGTTGCTGAAGTGGTATGGTGGTGATGCTAATTTGATCGGTGTTGATTTCATGAGTTTGATATATATACATATTGGCACGGAGCCAATAGTAGATGTAAATGATAAATTGCTATGGGCAGGTTTTATAAATAATTGTGGGTCATGAATGACGAAAAAGGGATGAATTGTGTCTATTGTAGTATAGTTGATTACTGGACGAATCTCGCCCGAGCGGATTCAGTCTCGTCCGAGCGAGGGCCGGGGGGATTGATTTTGTGCCTATTTCGCTCAAGCGAGTATCCCTCGCTCCTTTCCGAGTGAAGTATGACTGAGAGATCCACTTTTGAGTGAAGGTTAGGATGTTTTCCGAGTGAGGCATGACTGGAGAACCCATTCCGAGTGAAGGAAGATTAAGAAGGTTTCCGAGTGAGGTATGACCGACATGGAAGGTTAGTATGTTTCCGAGAAGCATAACCGAGAGAACCCTTTCTGAGTGAAGGAAGGTCAAGATGTTCCCGAGTGAGATATGACCGAGAGGACCATTTCTGAGTAAAAGACTGAATTTGTGAATTTCCCTTGCATGTCTCGTAGTTCGCTCAGGTTTAAAATATAGAATTCACTCAAGCGAGTCGGAACTCGCCTAAGCGACCTTCACTGGTTTCGCTTAAGCGAATCAGGGTCTCGCTCAAGCGAGTGACCCCTGACTTCATTTTCTTCTTCCGCTTATTTAATTAATTCAATTTTATTATTTGATTTATTTCCTATCGGTTATTATTTTGAGTGTGCTTAAGGAAAATAAATGTGGTTTTACATTAGGATCTAATTAACTATCAGTAAACGTGAAAAATTTGTTGTGAAAAAAATTAAACGGATGTAAATAAATGTAAAATTGACGTAGGACATCAAGGTGGTATCGGAGCGGTTCTTTCTAGAGCTGGGTACATGGGTGAACCCAACAATTGTGTGAGTCCTATACTGGACTATTTTTGCATTCTATTACATTGTGCTTGTGGTTGTTTGTGTTATTAACAGAATAGCTTGGCATCATTCCCTTGGCACTTCGGCGGCGTTGTATTTTATATGTGTATGAGGTAAATATCCGACTCCCTGGTAGATCATTGGTTATTAATGGTGATGTGTTTGTTTATTGTAGAATTACTTTATGGCTGAGGGAACTAGTTCTAGTAGAGGAGATGACTTCTTCTTGAAATTTTCTTAATTGATGAGTAGGACCAAGTCTGGTCCCACTCTTGACAAATTCCTGAAAAGGAATCCCCCTGCTTATAAAGGAGGGCATGACTATGATGGAGCACATGTTTGGATATGGGAAATTAAACAAGCTTTTGAGTATTTTGAGTGCTTAGAGGAGCAGAAAGTGTAGTTTGCAACTTATCAACTGAAGGACGAGGCTAGGATATGGTGGTCTAGGACCAAGGTGCAAATGAATGCAGCAAGTGAACCGCTGGTGTGGGTGAATTTTCGTAGAAGGTTTCTCGTCAAATACTTTCCTGATAATTACAAAATTCGAAAAGAAATAGAGTTTCTGAGGCTAGAACAAGGCAGAATGTCAGTGGCCGAGTATACTACCAAGTTTGATGAATTGTGTGACTTCTATCACCCTTTCTCCTTGGAAGGAACCGAGGGTAGTAAATGTGCTAAGTATGAAGCCGGATTACGAATTGAACTCCGCAGTGTGATTGTGCCTATGGAGATTCGGGATTATCCTACTTTGGTGAATAAGGCTAGGCTGACTGAGGAAGTACAATTACAAAGAACATTTCCACCAAAAGATAAGAGACCATTGAAGGTGAGAGGATTCAGCTTTAAGAAAATGGGTCAGTTCTTTCGTGGCGGTAAGTCTTCCGTTACGTCTTCTTCCTCTTCTGGTCGGGGTTCTACTGGCCGTTCTAGTAGTCAGTCGGGTAGCCGTGCATGCTATAATTGTGGCCAGGAGGGCCATATTGCGAAACACTATCCGGCTAGTCAAATTGTGTGTTTCCAATGTGGACAATCGGGGCACCTTAGGCCCGATTGCCCACAGAGGCAGCAACCGCGTGGACATGGTAACCGAGCCAATGCTTCTGTGACTTGTGGTGCTAATCTTCAGAGGGGAGGTAGAAGCGGTGGTGGTCGTGGAGGCCGACACTCAGGGAGGTCTGATGCTCAATCCAGTGGTGCTCAAAATGTTATGGCCGGGCGAGTATTTGCCTTTGATGCTTCTGAAGTTGCAAAGACCGACAACTTGGTGCAGGGTAAGTGCCTTGTTCATGGCTATATGGTAGATGTTATTTATGATTCTGGTGCAATGCATTCTTTTATTTCTGAGAGTTGTGTACGACAGCTTAGTTTGCCGGTGGTGTTAATGGAGAATGCTCTTAGTGTCTCCACTCCTACGGGCTCCACTTTTCATGCAACCACTATGTGTGGGGAATTGCCAATGCAAGTTGAAGATCACACCTTTCTGGTGAATCTGATTTGTATGCCATTGAAGAACCTAGATATTATTTTAGGTCTCGATTGGTTGGCTGCTAACCATGTTATGGTGGACTGATATCAGAAGACCATCGTTTTCTCCCAGGAACTTGACACAAAGAATATGGTGAGTGATGTCTCCGCAACTTATGTTATTCTATTTACTTCAGAAGGACGGTATAATCTTATGCTGAGTGATATTCCTGTAGTGTGCGATTTTCCTGATGTATTTCTAGAAGAAATTCTGGAGTTGCCTCCCAATCGGGAGATTGATTTTATCATCGATTTGATTCCCAGGGCCAAACCTGTGTCCCGTGCGCCATATAGAATGTCTTCGGTAGAATTGACCGAAGTGAAGAAACAAGTGAACGAGATGTTAGAGAAGGGGTTTATCCGACCGAGTGCTTCACCTTGGGGTGCTCCGGTACTATTGGTGAAAAAGAAGGACGGTAGTATGCGGATGTGTATCGACTATCGACAGTTGAATAAGTTGACGGTTAAGAATAAATATCCTTTGCCATGAATCGATGATTTGTTGGATCAATTGTGAGGCGCTATAGTATTTTCCAAGATCGACTTGAGGTCAAGATATCACCAAATAAGAGTGAAGTCGGAAGATATTCCAAAGACGGCGTTTCGGACTAAGTATGGATACTTTGAGTATGTTATAATGCCCTTTGGAGTGACAAATGCTCCTGCTATCTTCATGGATTACATGAACCGGATCTTTCAACCATATTCGGATCAATTTATGGTAGTGTTCATCGGTGATATATTGGTGTATTCGAAGTCGATTGAGGAACATGCATAACATCTTCAAATTGTTTTGCAGATACTACGTGAGAAAAGGTTGTATGCTAAGTTATCTAAATGTGATTTCTGGGAAGAAAGTGTACAATTCTTGGGGCATGTGATTTCCCGAGAGGGCGTATCTGTTGATCCATCCAAGATTGAAGCAGTTATGGCTTGGGAAAGGCCTAGGTCGCTGACTGAAATTAGGAGTTTTCTCGGATTGGCTGGGTATTATCGTCGCTTTATTGAAGGATTTTCTCATATTGCGCTTCCTTTGACTCGGTTGACGAGAAAGGAGAGTCCATTTGTATGGTCAGACAAGTGTGAATTGAGTTTCTAAACTCTTAAGCGGTGTTTGACTACTGTACCTGTACTTGCACTACCAGATGTGACGAAAGAATTTGTGGTGTATTGTGATGCATCTAAGTTTGGTTTGGGATGTGTGCTGATGCAGAATGACCGGGTGATCGCCTATGCCTCAAGGCAATTGAGACCGCATGAACAGAATTACCCGACTCATGACCTTGAGCTTACGGCAGTGGTGTTTGCATTAAAGATCTGGCACCATTATTTATATGGGTCTCGCTTCGTGGTATTTAGTGACCATAAGAGCTTGAAATACTTATTTGATCAGAAGGAACTAAACATGAGACAAAGGAGATGGGTGGAGTACCTAAAGGATTATGATTTTCATTTGAGGTACCATCCTGGTAAAGTAAATGTTGTTGCCGATGCTCTGAGTAGAAAAGTATTATTTGCAGCTTTCTTGATGGGCAAAGAGCAAGAATTGTTGGAAAGCTTTCGTGATATGAACATCGAGGTTGTTATGAACGCTCCAAATCAAATGATAGTTGGGATGCTGAAGATCTCCAATGAATTTCTGGAATCTTTAGCTGTGGCCCAAAAGGACGATGAAGAGTTGATGGAACTGCTTGACACTCAAGCAAGAGGTAAAGATATGGAATTAACCAAAAGTAACGATGGAATTTGGAGGTTCCGAGACCGAGTTGTGGTGCCTGCAAAAGGTGATTTCAGGCAAGCCGTGTTAGCTGAAGCACATAGGAGTTCTTTAAGCATTCATCTCGGTGTTACGAAAATGTACCACGATTTGAAGAAAGAATTCTGGTGGCCGGGAATGAAGAAAGCAATAACCGAATATGTGAAGTCTTGTATGATATGTTAGAAATGTAAGGTTGAACACCAGAGACCCCCTAGATTACTCCAACCACCTGAGATTCCGATTTGGAAGTGGGCGAGTATTACTATGGATTTTGTATCCGGGTTACCTTGTACCCAATTCGGATGTAATGCAATCTGGGTAATTGTGGATAGACTGACCAAGAGTGCTCACTTTCTGGCTATGAACATGAAATGGTCATTAGACCGATTGGCTAGATTATACATTACGGAGATTGTAAGATTGCATGGTGTGCCTTTGAGTATCATTTCGGATCGTGATCCCTGATTCACTTCTAGATTCTAGGGAAGTTTACAATAGGATTTAGGTACTGAACTAAGATTGAGTTCAGCTTATCATCCTCAGACTGATGGTAAGTCCGAGCGTACAATTCAGACTTTAGAGGATATGCTTAGAGCCTGTGTATTGGAGCAAGGTGGTTCATGGGAAAGATACTTGCCATTGGTGGAGTTTGCGTATAACAACAGCTATCATAGTAGCATTGGTATGGCTCCATATGAAGCTCTATATGGTAGAAGGTGTCGTACACCTTTGTGTTGGAATGAAAATGGCGATGTTATCCATTTGGGTCCCGAACTAATTCAGGAAATAAATGAACAGGTTGCCTTGATTCGAGAGAAAATAAAACTGCCCAAGACTGACAGAAAAGTTACCATGACAATCGTCATAGACCACTTGAGTTTTAGGTGGGAGATTGGGTATTTCTGAAGGTTTCACCTACCAAAGGTGTAGGTCGGATACTGAAGAGTTATAAGCTTAACCCGAGATACATTGGGCCATATCAGATTTTGGAGAGGATTGGTGATGTTGCTTACCGATTGGATCTTCCCCATTTGTTAACTAATATCTACAATGTGTTTCATGTGTCACAACTTCGGGCGTACATTCCATGTGATTCCACGATTGTGCCGGAAGATTCTATCGAATTAAAGGAGGACCTGACGGTGGAAGTTACACCAATCGATATTGAAGAATACCAGACTAAACGGTTAAGAAACAAGGAAGTACCATTGGTAAAAGTGAAGTGACAAAATTTAAATGGGATAACCTACACGTGGGAGTTGGAATCGGACATAAGGCGGTTGTACCCCGATTTTTTTCAATAAGGTGCATTGATTTCGGGGACGAAATCCCTTTTAGGGGGGGTGGATGTAACATCCCTAATATTTTAGTAAAATTATGAGTAGCGGAAAATATTAATAATTGTTTTAGAGATTTATTTGATATAAAGGCAATTATAAATAATTAACTAGTGTGAAAATAAATAAATTTAATTGATTGACTAAGTACAAAAGGGTTAAATGAGGTGTAATTAGAAGGAGGTAAAAGTTTAATTAAAACTTTCAAAGAAATTATAAAAGAAATAGGAAATGACTATTTTACCCCTAAGCCTTAAATAATAAAAATCCATCTTCTTCCTCATTCATTTCATGCGAGCCTACTTCTTCTTCTTCTTCTTCTTCTTCTTCTCCTCCCTCTCACTGCCGAGAGCTGCATGCTCCAAGGGAAGGCCTATTCCGCGTCAAAACTTTGAAATAACCCCATTTTTGAGATCGTGGCTTCGAGGTGAGTACAATGGACCCTTTAAATTGAGTTATCTCATCTCTTTTGTTTTCTTCTTTAAACCGAATGGTCATGCATGGCGGGGTAAGGTTCCATTTTCCACTCCTCTAGTGTGTGTGTGTGAGCTTAAAACTTGGTATTTGAAACAATGAGGGTAATATCACGTTTATGAGTTTTGCATTCCGACCTCCGTAGGTAGCAAAACGAACGTCGGAGGACCGAGTGACGAAGCGGGTGTTGAATTCGGAGGTGAAACCTTGAACCCAGCACTTAGAGGATGCGATCGACATCAAGAACAAATTGTTGAAGCTTGGAATCGAGGTAAGGGGGTGTTCGGGTTGTAATTAATTAGAATAAGTGCGTATTTTGGGTTCGGGTCGTCGAACTAAGTATTAAAACGGTAAGAAAGATTGTTAGATGATAATTTCATGTGTATGTATGTATAAATGTGAGTTGTGTATGGTTTATGGTGATTGTAAGATTAAAGCGTTATACATTATGATGAATTGATGTATATAATGGCCTTGTGATGACGGGTTAGACAAGTAGGTCACCCATTTGATGAGTATGTGCTGTTGTTGATGGCCACTTGTGAGATGATATGAGGAATATGAATTATATATGTATGATTGTGTGGTGTGGGACAGCCGACGGTATGTATAGCCCTTCGTTTTCGGCTCCCGTGGTTTTTGTGCCCAGTTGAGCTACCTAGTGGTCAAGTAGGACCCAGTGGTTAAGGTAGAGAGTCAAGCAGGACTCGGTGAACCAAGCAGGGTTCACGGGGTGTCAAGTAGGACCCCCAGCTGAAGGCCGATCCTTTAGTATCCGGATACTAGGCGTCGATTTTGTGTGAGAGTCACTGGTGATAATTGATGAATTACTAGTATTGTGTGATGATGTGTATATACTTAATTATATTTGCCGAATGTGATTAGCAATTTGAGGATAAAGCAATCGGATGGAGTTTATACACATGTACTTGCACTACTAAAAAAACCCTAAACAGCTACCTCACATTAGCGACCACCGACTGCCGTCGCTAACTAGCGACCGCGTTAGCGACCGTTCTAAATAAAGAGCGACCAAAAAAGTTTTAGCGACGAATTTAGCGACCAAAACAGGATTCGGTCGCTACCAATAATAAACACCGCCGCTAGTACGGTCGCTATATCTCAGATCCTCCTTTTTTGGTTTCCCTCCATGGTTTTTTGTTGGCGCCAAACATTAGCGGCGGGGGGAATCCGTCGCTAGGTTTTGTTCTAGTGACGGATCCCCGCGTCATCGCTATTATTTTGGGCTTATTTTAATTTAAGAAACGGTTGTAGCGACGGTGGGAGGACTCCGTCGCTAATATTCAGGAGACTAGTGACGGAGTTGTCCTACCGTTGCTAATATTCAGGAGAGTAGTGACGGATTTAGGTTTCCGTCGCTAATATTTTCGTCTTCCCTCCATTTCTTTCTTTTAAGAAGGGAAGTTAGTGACGGTACGGAGACCCCCGTCGCTACCTGTTAGGAGATTAGTGACGGAGTTCTCTTTCCGTGGCTAATATTCAGGAGTTTAGTGACGGGATTAGTGTTCTGTTGCTATGATTTTCGTCTTCCCTCTATGTTTTTACTTTTAAGAAGGGAAGGTAGTGACGGTAGGGTGACGCCGTCGCTACTTTTGAGGAGATTAGGGACGGAGTTCTCTTGCCGTCGCTAAGGGTTTTAATTGTAGTGGCGTCGTTAGCGACGGGTATTTGCCGTCGCTAAGTTTTTAATCTATCTTCGAGCAACCCCTTTCCCTCTCATTTGCCCTACCGCTCCCTTGTCTCTCTCAGCCGCCGTCTCCCCCTCCCTCAATCCCCGTCCATCACCTTTCCACCCCAAGCCTCTAATCCCTCTTTTTTCCCTCTCTGTGCCTCACGAACATCCGAACCACCACGACCTCTCTCACGAAGTTCCAAACCTCTGTCTCCCCCTCACAAACGATGGTGAGCCTCTCCGTTGGAAGTTCTGGCCGTTCGAGGCTCCGTCCCTTCCACTGTCAACCTCCCTCCCTCTGTCAACCTCCCTCTAGCTCTCGACCTCCCTCCCTTCCTCCGTTCTTCCTCCAGCCGTCGACCTCCCTCCCTGTGTCCCGTCCCTGGCTTGGAGCTGTCTCCCCCTCCGTCTCCGTTCAGAATCACCGGTGAACGTACCTCACCAGCAGGTATCAAAATCCAACCTTTCTCTTAACTCTTAATTTAGTTATTGAAATTGTCTGGGTTATGTTTATGTGTGTTTATGTTTATGATTGTTGACTGAGTGTAGTGTAATGAGTGGAGTGCAGTGAGTATGTGTAGTGTATCAGTATAGTGGGTGCAGTTTAGTGTTTTTTTCAATGTTTTTGATCTTTGGATCTGTGCTCAAATTTTGTTTCATGTTTCAAATATTGTTTGTTTCATGTTTCATGTTCTTGGGTTGGGTTTGTTTTGATCAGACTTGCTTAGTTCAATTGAGATATCTGAAATTGGTAAGGTTGATTAGTAGTTAGTAAATTATTCCAAAGATCTAAGACTAATATTTTTACTCCATCCTTGTTGGTTAACAAATCCAATAGGATCATATTAAACTGACCAAGAAAATCTATTTTTTGGGTTTAACATGCATCTATGAGCTAGTCTGTGGTGAGTCTTGTGGCTACAACAACTCCAAGAATGGGTTTTGTGAGCTCAATTATGGTATTGAGGTTGCTAGAGTCATGCCAACTAGGAATGAAATTATGAAGGATTCTAATTCAGTCATGGTTAATAAGCCAATGTATGTTACTATGGAAAAAGTTACTAGACTAGAGAGAGCAAATTAAATATATAGGCAACACAAATTTTATATTATTTACTTTCTTGGGCCTGCATGGCTGCACCAAATTCAATGATCCCCTTAAGTTTGAAATTTGTGCTTTTATATGCTACTGCTTATATATTTGTTATTTGGTACCTTTAAGGGTTAAATTGCTGGAGTAATTCTGAATTTGGTGCGTTTCTTATTTTTGACATAATGCCATGATATAACCATCAAAATCTTACTTTTTTTTACATCTTCCAACTATAATGTTACCTATCCAAATAATTTAAATTGTGATTGTGTAAGTTCCTGTTATTAGTTTATTTTCACTGAAGTTGCCCTTTGATTCCTTTGAAGGCCTGACGTAATTAGTGACTTTAGTTTCTCTTATGATTTAGTACAAATCCAATTTTCTGTTCAGAACAGGTTTTTTTGGTAACTGTTTGACCAGAAAATTGCATACGTTAGTCCTTGATACAAATTGCAATAGTTAATAATTTAATATATATTGATCAATAATTCAATATAGTTCCTGGATACAATTCCTGAGCAACTAAACGTTCACATTCAGAGTGCTTCCTCTGTTGTGCTTTGGCATTCTTTGCAATCAGACTATTTTTATAATATTTATTTTTTATAACTTTCTTTGCATCCAAACAAACAATTGAAAATGAATGTTTAGCCCATGCAAATATAATATTTTATAATATTTGTTTGTCTGTGTTATCCTTACAATGCCACTTAGTCGTGTGAATATTTAAACCTGAGACTACAGAAAAAATTAGAAGCTATAGATAGCACACAGTATATTGGGCGGATCAGATAATCTTAGTTGTGTATGATTGGATGGACTGTAAGGGAGCCTCATTTGTTATTTGTTATTATAGACAATCTTTCCATTAACTTCATTAAAAAAAAGTTTCAGCCAAGAAAATCCATTTGTTTTTCTTCTTTTTTTTAGTTAGAATTTTACTTTTTAAGCTGCAATATTCTATTTCGATATTATGCTAAAAGTTCTGGAAAATTGGGTAGCCTACAGCCAAGTTTAAGCATTATCTAGTACTCTTATTACATATCTGATGGAAATGGTTGTTGGAGTTCACAGGATATGTTTCCACACCTACCATGCCTCCAATGGTACCTCCACCTGGTACTCCCCAGGTACCAGGTCAGACTATTTTAGTCTTTAGTCCTAAACTTCTGTTTTGATCACTAGAGTTAATGACACTGAACATTTTAGTCTTTAGTCCTTTTTTTTAATAGGTTAATAGGTAAGTGTAGCTTTGTTGGAACTGCTAGTTGAAGAATTCCAACCCACAATCTTTCCTCTCTTCATTTCTCTTTTCACTTTTCTCAACTACTAGACCGACTTTATGTGTTCATTTCATCTCAGTCCTTGATTTTTAAAAATCACCATTTTAGTCATTTAAGTTATTTATAAGTCACTTTAGTTTTTAACGTTTGTTGTTATCAATCAATTATATCCTTGAAGTCAATAATATAATTTATTGACAAAAACTAATTTCATAGACTAAAGTGACAATTTTCAAAAATAATAGAGTTAATCGATTGAAGATGATTAAAGTGATGATTTCTAAAAGTTGAAAAATAAAGTGACTGAACAATTTTAAATAGCAAAGTAAAGTTTTATTTAAAGAGAAAACATTAGAATGATATTTCATACTTTTTTCCTTCAGAATACACAAATCCTTTTTGCATGTATACTTGTGCTAAATATTAAATTACATATTATCCTTTCAAAAGTTATCAAAATATTGGCCATTAGGAGATGTATTACCTTTGGAAGAAGGTAACCTCCTATTTCTACTTCGTTTGATGTTTCTCTGGCAACAAGTGGGGAGACAGTGTAAAACCTCATGATCACCTGCATTAATAACAAAAATGGATAATAAAATGAAACATCAATTTGCATGACCAACCTCAAAGTACAAGCATTGAATTTCATAAAGTTTGACCTGACCTGATCAAGATAAGGAAAACTTTGATGAAGATCTTGAGCAGTAGGTGTCAGATCATGTGGACCGAATCCATCAATCTCATAGAGCAACTTTTTCTCAACATCTGGGTGCCCAGCAACCAAATAGACAATGGATGACAAGGTAAAGGATGTGGTAGCTGACCTAGCAAGTAAGTGCTCATAAGTAACAACACTAATGTAGTCAGGTGAAAAGACATTCTCTGATACTGTCCTTGATTCTCTTGCATTAAGAATAAGGGACAAGAAATTCTTTGAAGTTCTATTTTTCTCTTCCATTCTCTTCTTTACAATCTCATCAAGACGACCACTCAATTTTCTATTAGTCCTCTTTATTTTCCAGTCCATGGTCCCTGGTATTCTCTTCAGAATTTGCCTAAAAGGCTCTTGAAGTATAGGGGCAAGTAGACCAAGTATGATGGAGAAAGAACTAGATAAGTCCATCTTAAGTTGCGTTGTGGAGTAAATATGTTGATTGATGAAATCTGATACCTCGTCACCGCCACTGCCACAGCCACTGCCGCCACCACCATTTACATTGTTAGCACTCTTCATTGATTCACAAACTGAATGAGGCTTAGAAAGGCCAAAGTTGACACCAAATGCTGCATCTCCAATCAGATCAGTAGCTAGCCTCAAGGAAAGATTGGAAAAGATTATGTCTTCATTTGGGGTGTCAAGATTTTGTGTTGCGGATTCTATGAATGATTGCATTGTGGGCACCAAGCTAGCTAGGTGCGATGGCTGGTACATGGACAATATGGATTTCTGTATTTCTGTCAGGACCATAGTCACCACCACCACTGCCTCCACCATATCTACTAATCCTCCCATCGCGGCACCCAGCCACTTCGCTACACTGCTATTGACTACTATGCATGACACAAGATACTAGTAATAATAAGTGCAGTAAGAACGATCAATATTAGTGTTATAGTGTGATAGTGACGACTCTGTATGTCTGACAAAAAACAGGTACAGCTTCAATATCATTAATGATGTAACTGAAAACAGCTTAGACAGGACTTCTGTAATAAGAAGCTAGGAAGGAAACCATTATATGAATGCTATTGTTTCAGATAATCAATCAACCATTATATGAATATTATTGTATATTTTTATAAAATGTGTTGTTTCTTTTAATTAATGTAATTTGCTTCTTTCGTCTCTTTTTTAGTAAGTTGTAAAGCTAAAAGTTATTACATTCTTATCTATTACATCTTTAGAAACCTCATTATGGAAACCAGTTGAATGTTGGGAAGTTTGATTAACACTGTTAACAATCAACTTTGTCATGCAGACCAATACACTTTACGCGTGGTCTGTGTTTGGCTCTCATCAGCTTTGTCTCCATCGCTATCTCTCTTTCGACGGTAATCCCCTAACGCTAACTTTCTGGCTATGTGTGTTGTATGTGTTGAAGTGTATGTATGTTGATTATTGTTTGTTAGTGGAAAGCAGAGCTCATTAGGCAGTGATTTTGTGTGCTGATAACATGATTTTTTATGCATGTGTAATGTTGTTTGTTAGTGGAGAGCAGAGCTCATTAGGCATTGGTTTTGTGTGCTGATAACATGACTTACGATGCATGTGTAATGTTGTTTGTTAGTGGAGAGCAGAGCTCATTAGGTATTGATTTTATATATTGATAACATGATTTGGTGTTCATAACTCTGAATATCATATACAATGCGTATGATATGTTTATTTATCTATACTGGGAAGTTTTCTATATGTAACAGGCCATTTGTAAATTTAGGAAATGTCTAGTTTACAGGGGAGACTCTGCCAAAATTTCGGCAGACTCCCTTTCTTAGGGAACTTAAAAAATGAAACTCAACTTTAATAATGTAGGGTTTAGTCGTGTGTGTACCCATTAGATTCCCGTTCAAGTTTCAAAACAACCGGTTGATGTACCGTGTTGTGTTGGAGCTTGAATTGTCCCGGTTGGACAGTTTGGTATGAATTTGTAACCTGTAGGGCGTAACCCATCAATGTTGTATGTGGTCTATCTTGAGAAGTTGAATGAATGTTCATTTGAAATTTCGGTTATGGTGTTTCGTATTGTCCCCAGGGTGCATGTCTGCGTGTGGTGTTTCATACCGTATGTATCTCTGTGTACTCGGGGACCAATGCGAAATGCTGCCAAAATTTCAAATGAACATTCATTCAACTCAAGATAGACCACATACAATTATGGGATGGGTTACGGATGGTTACATATTCATCCCGAATGGGATAGGGCCCCACCAATTTGCAACATCAAAGAGATAGAGTGATTCACAACTGATAGTTAAATAAATATTTAAACGTGTAAGGTAACAGAAATCGTGCTTGTTAGATATTATAAATGGAGGTACCAGTAAATCGGCGATGGATGTACAACCGACTAGATCGCAATCGGCGAGTGACTGAGGAGTTTATGATGGGGTTATTGGAGTTTATTCCGTTCGCTATGGCAAACACGCCTGGATTTGAAGTGACTCAGAAGATTCGTTGTCCGTGCTCAAGGTGCAAATGCATGAGTTTTGAATACGCGGATGATGTCATGTGCCACCTAACTGAGAAAGGGTTCATGGAAACATACCACTGCTGGTACAACCATGGTGAGCAGTTACCGCGTAGACCATCAGACGTAACTGTGCAACAGTCTTACTATGAGGTTGGAGGAAACAGGGATATGTACAACAACATAGAACAAATGGTGATGGATCATGTTGGACCCTCCACCGGGCGTCTGCTGGAACATAATGACCAAGCAAGTCATGGAGACTCTGACAATGTAGAGGAGGATCCTAATCCGGAGGTGAAGAGATTTTATGATTTGTTAGCGGCGGCTCAGACTCCATTGTGGGACGGGTGCAACAGTCACACTGAGTTATCCGCCTCCCTAGCTGCTTTAAGCCTAAAGGCAGATTATAATCTTTCTGGAGGTTATTTTAATAGGATGGTCAATCTGATGGGTTCCACCATGCCTAGTAATCATAGAATGCCAACAAACCTGTACCATGCTAAGAAACAAGTGGCAAACTTGGGGTTGGGTTGTGTGAAGATAGAGTGTTGTGTTGGTGGATGTATGCTGTTCAGAAATGAGTTTGCAGACAAGAGTGTCACAAAATGTCTGCATTGTAATGAGGAACGCTACAAGACCGTTAAAAGGAGAGGGAAGGTAACCCGGACGGCCAGGAAGAAAATATGGTACTTCCCTATAACACCGCGTCTTCAACGCCTGTATGCCTCATTGTCCACGGCAAAACACATGCGTTGGCATGCTCTGAACCGAACACAAGAGGGGTTTCTTTGCCATCCTTCCGACGGGAAAGCATGGAAGTGTTTGGATGAGCTATATCCGGACTTTTCAGGCGAGCCGCGCAATGTAAGACTTGGCTTATGTACTGATGGGTTTAACCCGTTCGGTCAATACGGAAGAGCTTACTCTTGTTGGCCAGTCATCCTGACCCCATACAATCTGCCTCCTGATATATGTATGAAGAGGGAGGTCATGTTTCTATCTATACTAGTTCCAGGACCCAAAAATCCAAAGGCGAACATAGACGTGTTTTTGCAACCGTTGGTTGAAGAGTTATCACAATTATGGGATGTCGGGGTAATGACATACGATGCGTCTTTAAAGAACAACTTTATGATGCGTGTTGTTTTGATGTGGACTATTAACGACTTCCCGGCCTATGGTATGCTTTCTGGATGGTCCACGTCTGGGAAGCTTGCTTGCCCTGTATGCATGGAACATACCGGGGGGAATCACTCCCTGTTAGTGGCAAGACAAGTTTCTTTGACTGTCATAGAAAGTTTCTACCGTTGGATCACCCGTTTAGGCAAAACAAAACCGCTTTTAAGAAGAACAAGGTTGTTAATGAACCTCCACCCCGTAGGTTATCTGGTGCACGCGTTTGGCAGAGGGTCGAAGAGTATCCTTACATCTGGGACAAGAGTGTTAAGGAGTTTGTGGGTTACGGTAAGGAACACCACTGGGTGAAGCAGAGTGTCTTGTGGGATTTGCCATATTGGAAAGACTTGTTGTTAAGACACATCATTGATGTCATGCACACTAAACGTAATGTTTTCATGAATATTTTTGACACTGTTATGGACATCAGAGGGAGAACAAAGGACAACGAGAAGAGTCGTCTAGACCTTCCGATTTGGTGTTCTAGGAAGGAGTTGGAGTTAAGGGATGCGGGACGTGGAAAGACTTGTTGGTTTATTGGATGTTACTTTAATTAGTACTTGTATAGATTGAATTGTACTGGGCACTCTTCTGTTTGTAATAGGGAAACTATTTAAACTTGGAAATGTTATATTTACAGGGGAGACTCTGCCGAAATTTTGGGAGTCTCCCTAGATTGTCCACTGTTATTCTCCTGATATAATTGTTGTCATTACAGCTTTGTTGATAGTAGTCGCACTACCAAAGCGATTACTAAGGTATTAAAGGCCCAGTGGGATGGTCCATATATATCTTGGACAGATGCTGGGAAGGTTATCCAAGATAGGTGGTTTGACACCTTCTTGGTAAGTTCCTAGCTCATTTGTTGTGACTTGATTTGTAAAATAGACCTCTTATTAATTTTGATTTCTCATTTCATTTTACAGCGTGATTACCAGTGGGCGGAGGGTATGATTGATGAGATCAGGAAGGTCTTTGCCACAAAGACCTCCAAAATCATCAAGAGTACCCTTTGGAAGGTGAGGGACAAGGGTGAGCGCCCTCGTTGGATCCCGGAGGACCATTGGGACGGGATGGTCCAGAAGTGGGGCGGGCTCCCGTTCCAGCAGGCGAGTGCTCGGAACAGGGCCAACAGAGCCGCCGATGCTGCAGCCTCGGTTTACACTGGGGGTAGCATTTCAACCCTCGAGCACAAGAAAAGATTTGTAAGTATATTTATGTTAAACATTTCTATTATGATTCGTCTAACATGTTTACAAATAATAATCTCAATGTTTTTTGTCCACCACAGGAGCTGAGGGAGCACCGGGAGCCTTCTTTGTTTGAAGTCATGCAAATGACCAAGAAGAACAAAGCCGGTGCATGGGTAAACCAGAAGACTGTAGATCTAGCGGTATTTACTTTTAACTGACACATGCTTATAATTTACAACTCAGCTTACTAATCCTATCATTGTTTTTGAATTTACAGGAGGCGTATCAGGCCAGGAGGGCCGAGAAGGAGGCGGACCTGGTGGCTTCCACTCCTGAAGGGGAGGTTCCTCCCACCCTATCTTGTTCTGACGACAACGCCATCTATATGGAGGCTGTTGGCGGTGTGAACAAGAAAGGGAGGGTATTTGGATTGGGTGGCGTCGGCACGCAGCTGGCGAAAAAGGGGAAGACCCCTTCCTCTGGTCTTCCGACTGAGGTCGTTCAGGTAATTCAAAACCTGAACGATGAGCTACAGGAGGAGCGACGTCAGAGGCAGTTGTTGTTGGAGCGGGCCGAGGCGGACCGACAGCGGGCCGAGGCGGACCGACAGCGGGCCGAGGCGGACCGACAGCGGGCCGAGGAGCAGCACGTCGAGACTCGTCGGCAACTTGCTCAGCAGCAGGAGCTACTGATGCAGTTGATGGCGAGGCTACCTCCCCCCACTTCCCAGGCGCCCCCACCACCACCCCAGGATCCCCCACCACCATGATTGTATTTTTATTATTTATACACATTGTATATTTGATTTTTAGTTTTTATGTTATATTTTATTCAGTATTTATTTTGTCATTCTTCATTTATTATGTCAATATTTATTGGTAATTAAATTCAAATCAAAAAGCCTTATTGTACCTATCATTAATAATTCAACCTATTTGATAAATAAATTTAATTTATTATTTTGTTTTTAATAATAATTTAATATTTTAAAAAATTATTTAAATTTAATTATAAAATTTTATCAGCCAATACAAAATACAAAATATTAATACATTTTTAAAGTTAAATTAACAAAACCAGTCAATATTGAACCAATTTTAAAAAATTTAAAAAATCCTGTTAGCGACGGTAATGGACGGTCGCTATGAGATATAAACAGCGACGGATAGAAGTTGTCGCTACATGACTAACCACTAGCGACGTAACCTGTGGTCGCTGTATGACTAAACACTAGCGACGGGGTAATGAGGTCGCTGTATGACTGACTGACCAAACAGCAATGGTAAAAGGCCGTCGCTCGTAGCGACGGGGCATGAGGTCACTGTATGACTGACTACAGCGACGGTAAAAGGCCGTCGCTACTAGCGACGGAGAGATGAGGTCGCTGTATGGCCACAGTTAGCGACGACTTAGGTCAGTAAAGCAGAGACGATGTTAGCGACGGCATAATGCCGTCAGCATTTTAGCGACGTCTGTTTTATGGTCGCTGACCGATTTTCGACGAGGGTTTTAGCGACGGGTGTTTTCCCGTCTAAAAGGCCATCGCTAAGGTATGTAGCGACGGTCTTGGCACGGATTAGCGACCAACTTATTCCGTCGCTAACAGGTGTTATTTTAGTAGTGTTGTTATTTAATTTCCGTTCTAGATTAATTATGATGCCAAACACTCACCCTTGCTGTGGTTTTCTTCTAATTTAGTAACCAGTGACAGGGAAGAGGTCGGAACCCCGGAGGTGCGCCGAGCGGAGGATTGATGCCAAAGAACCGAGGAATTATGAAATGAATTATGTGTGTAATGTGTAAGGAGTTTTCTGTGTATGTGATGCTATAATATGTTGCTTGTATGTGTGAACTAATCTAGAATTGGTATGTTGATTAATCTGGATATGAATTCAAGTTGCTGAAGTGGTATGGTGGTGATGCTAATGTGATCGGTGTTGATTTCATGAGTTTGATATATATACATATTGGCACAGAGCCAATAGTAGATGTAAATGATAAATTGCTATGGGCAGGTTTTGTAAATAATTGTGGGTCATGAATGATGAAAAAAGGATGAATTGTGTCTGTTGTAGTATAGTTGATTATTGGACGAATCTCGCCCAAGCGGATTCAGTCTCGTCCGAACGAGGGCCGGGGGAATTGATTCTGTGCCTATTTCGCTCAAGCGAGTATCCCTCGCTTCTTTCAGAGTGAAGTATGACCGAAAGATCCACTTCTGAGTGAAGGTTAGGAGGTTTTCCGAGTGAGGCATGACTGCGAGAACTCATTCCAAGTGAAGGAAGATTAAGAAGGTTTCCGAGTGAGGTATGACCGACACGGAAGGTTAGTATGTTTCCGAGAGGCATGACCGAGAGAACCCTTTCCGAGTGAAGAAAGGTCAAGATGTTCCCGAGTGAGATATGACCGAGAGGACCATTTCCGAGTAAAAGACTGAATTTGTGAATTTCCCTTGCATGTCTCGTAGTTCGCTCAGGTTTAAAATGTATAATTCACTCAAGCGAGTCGGAACTCGCCTAAGCGACCTTCACTGGTTTCGCTTAAGCGAATCAGGGTCTCGCTCAAGCGAGTGACCCCTAACTTCATTTTCTTCTTCCGCTTATTTAATTAATTCAATTTTATTATTTGATTTATTTCCTATCGGTTATTATTTTGAGTGTGCTTAAGGAAAATAAATGTGGTTTTACATTAGGATCTAATTAACTATCAGTAAACGTGAAAAATTTATTGTGAAAAATGATTAAACGGATGTAAATAAATGTAAAATTGACGTAGGACGTCACAATTACCGGGTGTAATGTTATGATTGAGATCATTTTTATTTTATTTATTTTGATATTTAATAATTTAACCTATATTTTCAAAGTATAAAAATAATTGAAATATTATAATAAAAAAATAACTTTTATTTGTTAAATTAATTTGTTTCATAAACAATCTATTAAGCTTCAAGTCATCTTTTCATTTACCTAAACATACCATAAGAATTTTTCTCATTCTTTCTCTTGTATTTTTATTATTCAAATAAACATCACAGTTTTCCATTTTATAATTTTCACTCCATTTCAACCTTATTTCCTTTCATTTTTTTCACCATGTATCAGAATCAATTCAAATGGCGTCAAAGATAAGGAATAGATACTTCATCTGTTCCTTTTTATCTATTTTTTAAAGTTAAATTATACAGATTAAAAAAAATAATTAATATCCTTAAATTACAATATTTTTATATCTACTTTTCTACTTTATCCTCATCTTGAATTAAATTTTTATTAATGCTATCATTATTTGATCAGTCCCTAGGTAAGAACAGGAAAAAATAATAAATAAGTTCTTGAAATTCTAAAGAGATATATAGAAAAGAATATTTTTTTTCAGAATAAAGACAGATAAAAAGAAACGGAAGTAGTAGCATTTAGCAAAAGCAAATTTTAAACTAAATTCTTCATAATTTATTTTTGTCTTGTTAATATGATGACATAATAAATAAATTTCCCATATTAAAGAATTTTTAATATATATATATATATATATAGCATAAAGTTTAAAAAATTAAGTGTTATCTTCTGATATTAGAAAATTTGATGATGCATTAATTGTAGGACCGGTTGTTCATTAAGTTAAAATAATTTTAAGAATGAGTTAAATAATTTTTTTAAACATTTTATAAACTAGTTTTATATAAAAATTAGTTATATATACATTATTTTTATATATATAGAAACTATTTTATCAAAATAAGTAAAATATAATTTTTCCTGATATTTTTAAAAATCAAACAAACACAATAAAAACTATAACTTTATTTTCTTAAAATTAAAATTACTTTTCATGAGAAAACATTCAAACAAATGGGATCATAGAATTTGACTTAAGTTTTAACGGAATAGTCTATATAAGTATGCACTTTTAAAGGATTAAAATTACTCTTTTTCCCTACTTCAAAGATGTTAAAATTATAATATATACTTTTAAAAAAGTTTTATTTTTGAAAAAGTGTAATATTTTTATAATACGTTATCTCTAAATATGCATCTTCAACTTTAAGATTAATTCTTATTGAAATTGATTGAAAGGTAATTTTTTATCTTAAAAAAAGAAATATATAATTTTAAAATATTGAAATAATATTGTAATTTGAATATTAATTAAAAGAAAGAGAAATGTATTGTTTTACCGAGATATATGTATCAGTGAATAGAATCTCATGCTCAGAGAGAATCACATCACACTCCCACTAATTTGCATGTTTTTATCATTTTTTTGGTTTCAGTAATTAAGAATCAAACACAAACACGAAAACCAAGAGATGTTTTTATTTGTCTGAATATTAGAATTACCGTTTAGCTATCCAATTCGATTTGACCAACCTAAAAATAGATCTTATGATCAAACGTAGTTTTAGCTGTCTCGAATGGCGTGAAGGATCAATATCAACCCTTAAATTTTTCTATTTTTCAAACTCCGTTTCCCCAACTGAAAACCAAACAAATACAGGAGTTATATATTGTGACATCTCAACGACTTTTCAAAGACGTAGCTAGTGATAGCATCAATTCAGAAATGTGTATCCCTATCCATTTGGAATATTGTCCCGTTTTTCACATCTCAGTTGGAAGAGATAAGAGGCTAGAATGCCCCTGATAAGAGGTTTCTTTGAGGTTGTATATTAGGTCATCCTGAACAAAAGGTAATGAGACTCGTTAAAAAATAGAAAAGAAAATGAAAATTATTGTGTGGAGGAACGCACCCATCCTATCCCTAATTCTAAAGCAACAACTATGATTTGAGGCAGAAATAGACAAGTTATTGGTTTGGGTTTATGACTTGATTTGTCTAAGTTTTACTTATGTTTGATTTGTTAGGTAAAAGGCTTATACTTAAATTCTTTTAAGAATTTTTTTGAATTAAATAGGTTAAGTTATATTTTGTATTAATGTATTGTCAGATAATTTATGGTTTAAGATCTATTAAATTTTTAGATGATAATATTGTTTATATTTGTTATATTTTTTTTCATTTTACAAATAAGTTTAAAATAGGCTTTTGATTTGTTTAAGTTGATAGATCGTTAACTGATCAAGTACACAAACCCAAAGACTTATTTATCAAACTCCTTTTTGATAAACGTGTGTTAATATCAGATCAGACATATAATTAAATTAGGTTAGGTTATCCTGAAAAAAATTCTATTGCATATAATTAGAGCAGAGTATGATTATATAGATTTTGACCAGGTATATTCGGACCTAACAAAGCTCACGCCCTAATTGAGATTAGAATTCAGGAGATTTCACGAATGGTATGGAACAATAAAATGTATAATATCAGTTGATGTGGACTTTGAAATATGGCATTGGAGAGCATTTCCAAACAGATGGCAGATCATAATTGGATTCAATTCTTCCATTGCATTTTCTGTATCTTTCTTATCTGCATCATTTAATTGTGATTACTCGGTAAACGAAGGAGGAAAGCTCCAAATTTGCTACTTTACTTTTTTATTTCATTCTTTATTCTATCTCTGATGTTATTAAATATTTATTTACTAAATATATTCTCCTTGTATATATTTTTAAGATTACTAATTCTTTAAGTAATAAATGATATTAAAAATATTTTAGAAAATTAAATCAAATATGTGAAAACATTAACTACTTTCAACTATTATTTTTAATATGTATAAACCTAAATACTTTTGTTTATATTTAGAATTGAATATAGTATTTTTTATATCAATTCATAGCTTTTGATTTTGTCAAAGTAGTCCTATTCTGGTATCTCATTTAACATCATTAAGCTATCATCATATCTGTTTGTCCAAGCTGTTTGTCCAAGCTCTTGAGTTGTCCATTCAGTATTTGTTTGATATTTAGTTATAAAAATATATTTCATCAAGTAAATTATTTAATGGTCAATATTAATCTGACATATTATTTTAGACATCTTCAAACCATGTTTGATTAACAAATTAAAAATTTGTTTTTGGTTAAGAATCTCAAACTAAGAATCAAACAAGCACATAAAGTTACTAGACAACGTAGTTTTAGTCTATTAAAAATAATAATAAAAAAGAACATCAAGGGTCGTTTACATTGGGTGTGGAGGGAAGAGTTACGGGAAACCAAGTGTTCCCTAGAAGATAGTTATTGGATGGCCACACAATTGTATGTTCTACAAAATTTTGAAGAAGTTGAATCATTTCTAGAGTAAGTTATTGTAATTTACTTCATATCCATATATACTAAATAACCTAACTAAAGCACTTTTACTTTGTCTCCTATTCAATACAAGTAGTACTTAGAGTTGTTAAAAGAACTTGAGCATGATATTACAAATAAGGAGTTAAATTAGACAATAACATCACATTTCCCAACTTAGTTCAAAAACTATATAAGTAGCTGGAACAAGTCATGTAGTATATAATTAAATTTGAATTTTATAACATGTGTTATGTTGTACTAGGTTCTAGATCTAGAAAATGAAATTCATGATCCTTTGCTTGTTTGTTATTTTAGGGACCTAAAATAAGAGTGATGAAATAACTAATCTACCATATTAATGGTTATAAGTTCAATGGGCATAGTTGGAACGAGGGAGTAAGAACTACAAACTATAGAGTATGTGTATGTGGGACTAATGGTCAACTAAAAGATTATTTCTATGGCATGTTGATTAGCATAGTAGAATTACATTATACTGGTAAACCAATGAAAAAGTTGATACTCTTTAAGTGTGAATGATTTGATAACACGCTCGGTCAAGGGACTAAAGTTGATAATTAGTTTAGTTTGGTTGAAGTCAAGAAGACTCAACGTTCTTCTACTTATGACCCATTTATTTTTTTACAACAAGCTGAGCAAGTTTACTACACACGATTTCCTAAAGGTCATAGAGATTGGCTAGCTATTATCAGGACTAAAGCACACAATGCAATTACAGATAGTGTAATTAGTCCTATTGATGATCTTTACCAACATATCCATGGAGACATTCAAGACTTTCATGTGTTGTTGCAAATCAAAAGGGATGTGTACACCGGTGGATTAGCAGACATTGGAGGTGAACAAAGTTGATCGAGTTATGGTTATAATAAATACATAACCAAATGACGAAGATGGAGATAACACTGGTACATATACCGAATCACTAAGCGGGAGTGAATTTATTATGGTGATAGTGATTTGGTATTGTTTTAATCCTTTATTCCTAACTTGTAATGATTTATTAGAATTTATATATGTAATTTTTGTTATTATGAATGCCTAGTGATTCATTCACACATGGTCGTGCACGATTTAGACGTGGAACCATCCCTACCTAGACATCTACCTTTACCCAGACACCTATCCCCACCTAGGCACCTACCTAGACGGCTTCTTCTACTCAAGGTATTGGCTAGCCTATTCCTTCACCATCCTCACCCCCATGCTACATCATCATTTATTGCCTAGTTGTCTTCCTCTCATATGGGCCCACCCTTACTCTTAGGCACTACAAATCCCACCAACAAGAAGATGTGGATTTCCCCTGGAGTAAAGCTGAAGTAAATTGGTAGTTTTAATTAATTAAAGTTTTAGATATCAAATTAATATTGATAATTTTAAATTGTCATTGCTAACATATGTTATATTTATTACAACTTCAACCCTTGACACCTTTATCTCCCAATGGCTTACCAAGATCATAAAAAAGAAGTTTAACACTTCTTTTACATAGGAGACTCTATCCATTTTTTTGAAGATAAACACTTAGAATGATTTTTCATTCTTTGTAGACCGAAAATGGTTGCTTGAGCACAAAGATGATATAAAGGTTATCTTTGCCCATAAAGCATCATATAACATTAGAAATACATTGAAAAAGTATAGAAAGGACAAGGACAAGGGTCATTAGATCCCACTTAAGGTCCTAAGGGGGTTGAAAGCTAAGTAGGCTAATAAGAAGTGGAAGGATAATAGTGACAAGGGAAAAAGGAACCAAGCATCAAATGATGGTGCACCTTTTTTATACACCAGTGGCTTGATTTTATATGTGTGCCATAAGGAAAGGTTAATATTTTCATAATTTTAGCTGTTATGTTATTATACAATTTAACAAAATTAATTTAATTGTAATAAAAATTGTTTGTTTTTCCATTGTACGTTGTTAAGCTTAACAAGACCCCCCACCACCTTTGGCATCATGCACATGATGAAGAAGACCAAGGGTAGTGCTGTAAGTGTTTATTTATTAATAAATTCTATATTTAATTATTTCAAGATTCCTAATATTTTTAAACCCATTGATTTGCAGGAAGTTTAAATGTCAAAAGGCATCAATTACCTTTAATAATGCAAAGATGGAGCATTAGAAGGGACAAGGTGAGAACTCTACTACCTTCGACAATGCCTTATTCATTGAGGTTGCCAAATGTCAACAAGAATGGACATTTGTTTATTGTGGGGTAGTTAACCGTAGAGTCTGTGTTCAGACAAACAACATTGATCACCTCCCCTACGCTAGAGTACGTTCAAATTATCTAGGATTTGAACAAGGAGTTGGTCATCTGGGACATTATTATCCATAAACTGAGGACCAACTTGGATGAGAAGACCAAGGAGATTCGGAGTTTGAACACTCAATACATGGATCACGAAGAACTCTTCTCGACACTTGTTGGTCGTCTTAACCTCTACACAATATCAACCATAGTAGTACCAGACATAGCTCAATAGTCATGACTATGCATGAAGCCTCAACAGGATGACGTGTCTTAAATCGCAAACTAGGTTAATTGCCTAGATAGGACTTAATTTACTAATAAGGAAATCATTTTAAAAAAATCAATAAAAAATGTTAGCGATGGAGTTGACGATGGATATAGGGGAAATAACATTGGTGACAACCTATATTCCATCGCTACATCATAAATGATTGGTGACAGATCTAGCAATGACTTTAAGGGACATAGAATTAGTGACGACATCACCACTCATCACCAAATCATAAATAAATGGATCTAGTAACAAATTTTCCTTATTTAATAAACAAAATTAGGGACAGAATTTGGCAACGAATTCACCAGGTAATGTGAAATTTGAATAGCGATGGCTGCAAGATAATAAAATTATTTATTTTTAAATTTAGCTAGGGCAATGGTTAGCATCACCCTACCACCAATACATTTAGAGACCATGTATTTGACCACAAGTTGAATCTATCGCCAACCAATTTAATGACAAACAAATTCAGGTTAGCGATAGAATGATATCGTCATTGAACAAGTTTTTTCTAACAGTGACATGGGCATGGGACATTAATGAAACAATGTAGGAGAATGTCCCGCTATTAGATGCCAATTTGATGTTATTTTCTATGTAAAAGTTATATCTAAACTAGTTTTGATAACTTTTTTAATTAATAAGATTGTCCACTTTGTTTTTAATTGAATGAATTCCATAATTTTGAATTTACAAATTGTCTTTCATATGTTTTGATAGGTTTTAGAGATCTTTAGAGAGAAAATAAGAAATAAAGATTAAGTGCTGAAATTTTACTCAATTCCAATCCTAACATATAAATTTATATTTTTTTATTTCCATTTTGTTCATCGTTGGATTGGGCTTAAATTTTGATATCACTTTTTCAACATCCTGTGTTACATCTAAATAGTCGAATCTTGATTTAGAGTTTTCTATCAAGAGAAATGATTGTAAGAGTGAGCATTCCTTGCACCCGCAAGCAAGTAAAATTTTGGCCTTTCGTAGATACGAGCTAATCGCAACAGCATTTCCCCAAAGGTCTTATAAAAGGGTTAAGGTCAAATTTTGGGGATCTTTGGAGCAAGAGAGACTAGGAACACTGTATGGAGACTCTTCAACACAGTGGGAAAGCTTTAAGATAAGAGGTCTCTTCCATTTTCCCCTCATTTTCTCTTAATCTCTATTGATATTTTGTATTTTCCATTGATTTGGGGATATCTCATATGAAAATGTGTGGCTAAACCTTCTTTTGTTGGGTTTGGGTATAACTCACTCATTCTTTAGTTATGTAATTGAATACCTTTTATGATTTATACTTTTAATCAATGTTAGTATTTCGTTTATCAATTCCTAATACTTGTTTCTAATGGGAGAATAAACTATGTGTGTGTTTGGGATTTCCAAATGGGTTTTGTGAATGATGTGTCCATGAATTTCTTCTTTTAGGGATAAAGTCAAATTTAATCGTTGTTAAGGCCCATTCCTTATGCAAATGATGTTGTTAAATATTTGAGGAATCAATATTTGATAATATTGATTAGAATCTATTCATTGAAGGATCGAGTTTAGTGATATTGATGTTATATTGGCTTGATTAATTGTGTAAACATGCTAAGTAGGATAACATATGCTAGACATGGAGGAAGGTAAAACCTAATCCCAACCCTTTTATTTATATTTATCTCCATTTTTATATTTCTTGCATATAACAACATTACAATATCTTCCAACAATAATTGTGCATATCTGAGAATTTTTGAATATATTTAAGTGATTTTACATGTATATTGTATATAGTTTTATAGTGATTTTACAAGTATAGATTGTTATTTTACTGATTATCATACAAGTTCCTATGGATACGATACTTTTACTTACTTAGCAAAACCACAACAGACATTGGTACACTTGCCAAAGTTGCAATAAGTTTATGACACTATTGTCGAGGACTTGTAAAACGAAAAATTCATTCTTATTAGATCCTTTCTTATTTGTATAGTTTTAGTTTTATGTTTGTTTTACTTGTTTTGTGAACTAGTTGCATTCACCTTTTATATTAGTTGTTTTAGTTAGTATGTATAGTTACAGGGATGAGTATGATGTTAGCTAATACCTTCACCTTCATGAAGTCTAACCCTTAACCTCACAATTCATGAACTAATGTGGCTATTAAAGGCCTACCTTAGGTGAATATGCCAATTCTAAATAGGCCAGGTACTTTCACAACACTTTTAGATCAAGTCCACTTGTTTGGAACATTGAGTTAAACTATGATATTCTCCACCATATAATGTCAAATCAATTCGGTGGATTAGACTATGAGGACCTCTATGCCAACCTCTCTACATTCTATGAGTTGTGTGGTATGGTCAGATTCTTTCTTGATGAAAAAGAGGCAATGTACATGATATACTTTCCATTTTCACTATATAGGGAAGCAAAGTTATGGCTTCAATCATATCCAAATCATGTATTAACATGTTGGAGCATAATGCAAGAAGAATGTTTGGCATGTTTCAGTCCATCCCTGTAAACGTAGCTCCCACAACAACAACTTGAGTTATCTTCCAAATTGGAGGAAGCTTTTTCTCAATATATGTAAGCTTTTAGTCAAGTGACCATAATTGAAACCATTGAGCAATCTGGGGAGGAAGATCTAGAGACTATCCAAACCTTCTTAGAGGAAAATTGCAATCTTATCATCATGGAGAATGGTTTAATGAGTGAAGAAGTTATGCTTGAAGGAGAAAAAGATGAGGTGGGAGAAAAAGAAGAAGAAAATATGAAGCAGGTGAGGAAGAGGAGAGAAAAATGAAGAAAATGATAGAAGAGATGAAAAACAAATAAGTGATAAAGTTGTATAGGAAAATAAATAGAAAAATAAGAAAAAGAGATGGTGATGAAGAGGATAAGGATAAAGAACCAGATTTCTATCCTAAGAAGGCATATTCTTGACCACCTTATCTATATAAAAAGTTAAGAAGTGATGAGGCTTATAATGAAGAGAGTTTACCATTGAAGCCTCCATCTAATCTATTTGTGAGGGAACCATACTCTAAGTTCAACACAAAGCAGCAAGGGCTCGAGGGCTTGAGAGTGTTCAAGACCCTTATGGGAAGAATGGCTGGATAGTGGATGGGCAAGCTCCCGAGCCCTATATAGAAGGACGTAGTCCACCACTACAAGCTAGTGGAGCTGGGAGTTCCTTGAAGATACATTTACAATGTCTTGCTAGAGACATCTTAAACCAAACGCTTAAGAGGAGGCAACCCATTTTTCTATCTCTTTTATATTTTTATTGTCATTTTAGTTATGTTGGTAGATTTAGTCTATTACGGTTTATTTTTATGTTGTTTCATTAGTTATGTTGTTTAGTAGATTATTATGTTGTATGTGTAGTTTGTGTGGTTGTATAGGCTAATTTTGTATGTTTATTGATAGCTAATTGTAGGTTGCTAAAAATAGGCATGTTTTGTATTATGGTAGTTTAGTATGTTTTAGGCATTGTTTTATGCTAGTTAGTTTATAGTCATTGTGGTAGTTAAGTGTTTTAGTCTTTTTACTTATGTTAGTGTTGTGTGATTGTGTATGGTGTTGTTTATGTATTATTGTTGTTTGTTATATGTTAGCTTTGTTGTTGCATTTAACATACCAAGTGCTTGTTATAATATTTGTGTTGTGAAGGTAAGTAGTTCATTTATTAATGTTGTAGAAATTGTAGTATAGTTAGGTATTGAGTCATGTTAGTTATAATTAGTAGTTTTGTTGTGTTAAATCAATTGCAATTGATTTAGTTTTGTGGTTGAAATGGTGTTAAAATCATGTTGCATTGTTTGTAATATGCTTTAGGCCTTATTTTTGTATATGTTAGTTTGAATTGTTTGTGGTTAGTATGTATAGTTGTTTGTTGTTGATAATTGCAATTAGAAGTTTGTTTTTGATTATATGTTAATTTGGATTAATTGTATTTTGTTGTGTTTGTACATGTTTGTTATAGTTTTATAGGGTAAAGTAGATTGATTTTGTATACAATCATCATGTTTTTATGATATACTAATGGATAATTGTTGGGTAGAAAAATTGAATTTTAGGGCTCAAGTGATATTTTCACACCTATAGACAACAACTCGAACCTACACCTAAATGGTTCACAGGTGTGAATTTTCCTGTGAAAAAAAGTTGTAACATGTATTTTGCTGCAAGTTAGGCACACCTAGGAGCCAAAAAAATGAAAAAAAGAAGAAATTTTTTTCTTACATGCATTATTACCTCACAAGTGTGAGTTATCAAAGTTTGTTTTTTCTCTTTTCAATTTAAAAAGAACTATTTTTCCTCTTTTTTCTTTGTTATTTTTATTTTTCTTCTCGTTTATTTATTCTGTCTTTCGTTTCTTTTTTCTTTCTTTCTATTTTATGTTTTTATATTTTTCTTTTTTTTTTGTTATCGGTTATCTTGTTAACAACCTTTGTTTATTATTCTGTCAGGCCTTAGGATAGGCTATTTTTTTAGAAGGGAGTGAAGTTGCTTAAGCAGTTGATGATATACCTAGCAAGAGCAGTTGATGGTGCCAACAACAACAGATATAACCAATAGTTTTTAAGTATCCCATATAAATTTCTCTACCCTTTCTTTTATTATCTTTGTTTAGTAAATTCTATTTTGGTAGATTTTGTTTTTATTTTTGTTTTGTTTGTTTGTTTAGTGTGTTTTGTTTTGTTTTGTTTTTTTGTTGTTTTTGTTTTTGTTTTGTTTGTTTGTTTAGTATGTTTTTGTTGTTTTGTTTTGTTTTGTTTTTTTGTTGTTTTTTGTTTTTGTTTTTGATTTATTTTTTTCTTATTTTATTTTATTTTATTTTTACCTAAACCCAAGACAATGGTTTTGTTGTTATCTTTTTGACTTAGTTCGGTAGTAAAGGTTTTCTAAGTTTTAAAATTTTTTTAAAATTTTGAGAAATTGGGAGTGTTTTTTTGTGAGATGTAGATTTCAGTGACCAATTAATTTTGCATAACTTTGATACTTGTGCATAATTTGAGTAGGATTTAAGAGAAACTCTAATTAAGTATCATTAATTAGGTTAACTTCATTAAATCGGGTGAGCCGTGAGTCTCTTGTGCATTGAGAGTGTCAACTCTGTTTCATGCAGTTAATTTTGATTGAATCTTGATTTTGCTGCCACACATATGATATAAAGAAAGGATCAAGTCATTTTGTTGTTTGAATTTGAACTTAGTGCCAAATAGTTTACCATGATGTATATATCCCTTGTTTGTCATTTTGAGCCTTAAGAAAATAATTTTTGTTAATCATTGATCTTTACTTGTAAATATAAAGAAAAACAATGTTTCTTCCCACACTTAATACAGTGAAAGCGCATTTCATCATCTTTGAGTGCTGTCATTTTAGGAGAGTGAAAATGTAGCTTAGTCCCCCCTTCTTCATATTCTTATTTTGTAACTTTGTATAAATTTAATTACAAAAGCAAAAAAAGTGAAAAATCAAAAAGAAAATAAAATGAAGGAGAAGAAAAAAAAAACTAAATTTAAGGTCAATAAAGGGGTAGTGAGGTTGGTTCAAGATAAATATCAAGGAATTAGATGCAAGAGAGTAGTTCCTTGGAATTTTTTTTTTATGATGTTAGGTATTTTGTTATCCTAAAAATCATGTTTTTTATAGCCAAACCACATTATAACCCTGAAAAGACCTTGTGATCCTGTTGATTATGTGTTGATCATGATTGCCAAGATGAAAATCAAGTATTGACTTTGCATGATTCAGTGTTTGATTGAGTGAAATAGTTGCCTTGTCATAAATACTTTGAGTAATACACTTGTGAGACATGATCTTTGTAACATCCTGATATTAAATATTTATTTTTACCGCATAAGAATTTCTTTGGATTAATTATGAATTTTCCTAAATTATTATAAATTAATTGAGAATTGTTAATAAAGTAATAAAATTAGAATAATTAATTTTGGTGAATTAAAATGGTAGAATTAAAATTTAATTAAATGGTGGTGGTAAAATATGAGTTATCGTGGGGGTAAAGATAAGTTTTAATTGAAGGAAATAAAAGAAAATAGCAAAAAAATGACAAAAAGATCATTATGCCCTTAACATTAAAAACATAATTCCTTTCTTCTTCATCACTCTTTCACATGAAAGAAAGGAAAATAAAAGCTTCAAGCTCCCTCCATGGTCGTGAGCATGGCAGTGTAATTGATGTTCGATTTCTCATCGATACCTAAAATTAATCGCATTTTTGGAATCATGGAAGTAAGGTGAGTATTATGATAGCTTCAATGTCCATTTCCATGGCTTCCTTCTCCAACCTAAAAATGGCATAATCCATGAGGGCTTTTGTTTTTATTGGGGTCTGGCATTTTAAGCTTGTAAATGGAAATATTGGAGGACGGGTATTAATAATTTGTTAATAGGTTTTTGTTTTGGTGTATTTAGGTGATGAACCAAACGCCAACGAGCCGTTAAACGGAGTTGAACTTAAGAGAAAAGACAAAACTAGTTGAGGTAAGCTTCAGAAACATTTGAAATGAATTTGAAGTTGTTTCAGTAAAGCGAGTTATGGTTTCAAAGGTTGAAACATTAATTCCCTTCTTGATATTCTTGAATTTTAGATATTCGAAGTAACATGCGTCGAGAAAAGAATTCTAAAAGCTTGGAGTCGAGGTAAATAGGGTGTACTTGGGATATAAATTAATGAGAACAATAATTGGTGTCAGATTCGACGTATAGGAAAAGGTAGAGTAGCCTACGTATTATAAAAACTTCTTATACGTGTTGTTAGAATTGTATGATTGTATTATAATAATATGTGGTTAATTGATCAATGATATGTGTATTATTAGTACTATGAAAATGTGATTTCTTTGAAATGCCTAGATGATGACTTATAATCTTAGATTCATGAGAATATGGGAATGGTAATATAGATTGTAAAATTATATGCTTGAAGTTTATAAAGGATGAATTATGATTTCCTTTAGAATTATGGATATGTAAAAGTCGAATGGTGAACGCTATTGATAGAGAGTATGGAATGAGATGTAGATGAAATAAAACGAGAATAATATGCCTGAGTGGCTTGATTATGGTCTCAGGGTGATGGTCGTAGTGCTGAGACAATATGCTATGAATTAATTAAGTTGAGATTGAGATATATTTGCTATATGTGCATGATTGTGTGGTGCAGATGGTTGATCAGTATACTTTACCCCTTTTTTGGCTCCAATGGTCGAGCATGGCCCAATTGAGCTACCTAGAGGTTAAGTAAGACCCAATGGTGAGGTAGGTAACCAGACAACACTCGGTGGACTGGGTTAGGTTCACAGGTGGTCAGGTAGGACCCTCAACTGACGGTCAATCCAGTTTAGTATCCGGATATTAGAAAGTCTTGATTATGATGATTGAGACTCAGTGGTGTATTGCATTGATTTTTTATGCCTATCTGATGAATTGATTAATGTCTCTGAGAACATAGTGTGGAACAAAATACCTTTATAATGTTATTAAATTCTGATGATTCTAAATATTGATTAAGTAGTTAGTGACATAATTGAATGAAGGATAATAAAGTGGTAAACATAAGCTAGTTTACTTTTTCCTACATTGTGAATTATTTCTATTGATTTATTATTGTCAGTCACTCACACTTACTTGTTGATATAATGACTAAATACAGGAACCCTACTGATACCACAGAGACCAGTACCAAATAAATCAAGTGGAGCAATGCCAAGGAAGAGTGTGATCATGATGTATATATTATTATGTTTTGAGAATTGGTATTGAATGATATTTGGTGTATATGTATATAACTTGTGTTTGTGATGAGCCATGATTGATGATGATTTATCTTTTAAGACTTAATGAGTACCGAGGATGGTGCGTGATGAATTTTATTTACCAATGTGATGGATGTATATAGTTGAAGATGTTGGAATGAATAATGATATAATATTGATGATGAATAATATAGCTAATGATTCAGAATTTGTGAAATGGCACTGAGCCATTGGATTAAGAATTTTGTGATCATAGGTAGGTAATTATGGTAGTGTAGAATGTGTATGTATATGTATATTGTGAATGAATGGCATTGAGTCAAATATATATAAATGTTAGTGATGATATTAGGAGTGCTAATAATAGTTAGAATAGAATACTAATGTTGTATTGAGTGATGGTACTTATGAATTACATGATGTGTATAAGTGTGGTAAGGTTTATTTGAGAATATGATAAATACAAGTGTATAAGTGACAATTGATAAATTCAATAGTTGGAAGTCATGTTTTACAAGAGAGAATGACTAATTAAGCCAACTGAATGTGTGATTTGGAGTTTCAATGGGATTCGGAGTCACCAAAGGATGTCAGTAGAACCCTAGGAGCCTTTGAAACTTGTGTGAGATGTGAAATGATCAATTAGATGTCATTTGATAGGGTGTTGGTATTGGAATTGAGAGAAATTGACCTAAATGTATTTTTCTACATAATTCTGTGATACAAGGGAATTTTTTAGCACGGACTACAGCTGCAGGTCCAAAATGAGCCATAAATAGTATCTATAAAGTTTCGTAGTATTTGGAGATCAAACGGGCAAGTTAGGGGCTCAGAAGTTAACCCGGAGACAAAAATCTACATAATTCTACAGGTCTGTCTGTTGGTAATCGATCGATTACCAAAGAGCAAAACCTGAAATCTTTCACAGGTGCTCGCAGGTAATTGATTACTTTGTAATCTATTACCAAAGTGAAAAAAGAGGTTTTTGAATTGTTCTAAGTTACGTACCGCTTAGGTTCTTAGGGCTTATTCGCCAGGAGCAATTCTAATTGTGAAAAATTTACTCTAATTTTATTATGCCTGGGGCAAATTCTAGGAATTTAAGTGGGATGCACAACCTTGAAGCTCTCCTGACTATATGACATTTATTTGTAGTAACTCTTATCTTTTAAGCTTGTCATGCACTTGAATCATTGTGATGGAACTTTACTTTGTGAGTTAGTAACTACTCTCTTTTAAGCATTTCAAATTTCTTAATATCTTCTATTTTGTGAGCTTGTGAACTCCTTGTACTATGTGTTGTAAATTTTTTGCTACCCATTAATTCAATTTGTCAATGGCAATGTTTGGTGTTTGCTTGAGGACAAGCAAATTGCTAAGTTGAGGATAGTTGTTAGTTGTCAATTTTATGTTATTTTCTATGTAAAAGTTACATTTAATTATTGTTTAATAGCTCTTTTAATTAATAAAATTATCCTCTTTTTGTTTAATTGAATAACTGCCACAATTTAGAATTCATAAATTGTTTTTGATGTGTTTTGATAGGTTTTAAAGACCTACGGAGAGAAAAGAAGAAATAAAGATTAAGTGTTGAAATTTTACTCAACTCCAGTCTTGACATATAAATTTTTATTTACAATTTTCACTTTGTTCACCATTGGATTGAACTCAAATTTTGATATCATCTTTCTAATATCCCAAATTTCATTATGATTGGTTAAATTTTGAGTTAGAGTTTTTTACCAAAAGAAATACCGGCAGGATAAGCATTTTAGATGCCAAACTTCATGATTAAAAAAGTTACATGTTTCTAATTTAGGTCTTCAAATAATCAATTTAATTTTTTTAAAATCAGTTCATAAGACGATTTAAAAAGATTGACTTTTTAAATAAACTAGATTCAAATCAATCGTATAACTGATTTAAAAACTCATTTTAAAAAAATTAAAAATATATTTTTCCTCTAGTTAAGACAAACAACTATATTCACAATATTGTTGATAGTTACATGTCACGTTTTTCCTATACACTTAGTTCATTGGGTCTATTACATTTACATGCATTTTTATACATTTCTATATTACAAACGAATACTTTGTTATTCATTAAAGTTTTTAATGTAATTATTTCTCTATATAAATTTTGATGCATTTCTCTTTTTTTCTTCATATGTATCATTCAAAACTAGTCATGCATTTTACATTGGAGTATTTAAACATGTTTCATGCTCTTTGGTGTAAGAAAATTTTGAATCAGACATGTATTACCAAAGTCTTGCGAAAGCTAATAAATTGCGATGAATTTTAGCGGTTGAGTGTATACATACATATATATATATATATATATATATATATATATATATATATATATATATATATATACACACACACAACCATGTTAGAATGAAATAATTGATCCCTAACTCGTCCCATCTTATTTTAAGGTGAATTATAGCTACCAAATCAACCACTGGTTTTTCCCGTAATGACAACAAAAATATCTGTCGTAAAACTAGTCGCTAAACTTGTCACATAGTTTCATTTGGCCACCCTTAATTGTGAGGGAAAATTCTTTCATGATTGATGGCCTTAATGGCTAGATAGCGTCTAGGCCATGATTCAACCGTTATATTATTTAGACAATAGAATTTTGGTCATTATGATGTTTTAGTCTCTGTTTTCATAGCTAATTTATTTAATCCCTCATTTATGCATTTTATTTAGCAACCAATATTTTGAGTCGCTAAATGAGTTTATTACGGTGGAATATTTTCCTTTTACTTTATCTCAAGTGATGAAGATTAAAACATATAAGTCGTATAATTTTTGAAACAAACACATTATGTGTTAGATAGTCACGTGACATACATCAGGTACCTTTTACTATTTACCATTCGTATATGTTCATATGGTGCAAATTGAACTCCCTCCCTCCTACCTTAGGCATCACATATGTGTATATATATGGAAAAGAGAACCTAATCTTTGAAGAATTAATTTGGTTTAGAAGAAATCTCTCCTAAGAATTTAATTTCAACTAAAATTGGGCGGAATTCACTATTTATCATTGGTTTGGTTGGGTGTATATGGGATTGTAAATTTTTCTGTGGATCCTACTAAAATAAAATACTTCTCAATCCTGAGTTATTTGAAGTGAAAATACGTGATTTATTGTTATATGTCTTTTAGATAAGGATTACATATTGATCCGGTCTCAATACCGGTAACCGATCTGCAAGACATATTTCAACGTCTTTGTCAAGACATCAACGTGTGACCGGTGTCATCGGTATACATTCGGACTGTAATTCCGTATCAGGCGTTCTCCCTATACCGGTTGTTCAGGATAACACCATGACACCGGACAACACACACGTCACTGTGCTAAAGACAAGGAACATTGCTACAGGGATCGATCAATAATTCCCTGCACTACGAGCCAAATTCTGCTTACGGGGATGGTCAACTTGTTCCCTAATCTTAGTTTATATTCTCCATGCTCAATATAAAATAGCCACTTGACCCAATCATGCTGGTAAGTGCGTAATAAAATAATGCTAATGGGAGTTAGTGGTTCCCCACTAACGAGTCCTCGTAAAACGAGCCAATCAGGTATATGAACTCATTTCATTAATGAAGTGGGGATCTTCAACTGAATCTATGAACGATTACTCTCTGAAATACATTCCTTACTTGGAATATCATCACTGACTTGAGCGTCGGAGAATCTTTGCAGGTGACACCACCATTCGCCCACTTCAACGCGTTAGGTCGGTGTGAAGGATCTCCAAGACGCCCAATCCGCTCTCCTCACTCAAGGACAACGGATATTTACACCGGATACTCATATATCCGGTCTTCCACACAGTATTTGCATACTATTTGTGATTGACTTTAGTCCGGATCTCTAGACCCCGGTTCAGGACAGATCATTGGCACGCCCGGTGGGACGCGATAAAGTTATTCCCATATCCTTTGAAAGAGCAAGTAATCCACAATGGAAGGCGAAGCACAAGAAATGATGGAGAATCAACCTGAAGGCAGAACCAACCCCAACGTCTTCAGGAAACTCAACTTTGATTCTCATGGGGGTAGTTCAAAGAAGATAGTAACAGTATCTAATCCTGATCCTCGTGATGAGCTGATCAGTCAACTCCAAAGGGAACTCGCTGAATTACGAAGAGAAAAAAGGCAAAGCGAGGATAAGGAGTCATCTCGCACAAGAGACACTCCCCATACAACTGATGGTGAAAAATCCACCACTCTCCAATACTCAAATATCCCTATGTTTGAGGGGAGAGAACAGACTCATGATTCTGAAGATAGAGCTGCCCGAGGGAAGAGGGAGTCAACGACCGTACCGCCAGTGTCTTACAAGCTAAAGGTTCCTTTTTCAAGGAGAATTATGAGCATCCACATCCCCAAGCACCTTCAAACTACTCAGCCACTTTCCATTGGAAAATACAATGGTGAAACTGATCCTACTAAGCACCTTGATGCTTACGTATTTGAAGCCATGTACTTGGGGGCTGATGAAGATGTGATGTATCGAATGTTCCCTCGAACATTATCTGAGGAGGCCCTCAGATGGTTTAAAGGTTTACCTTCTGGATCCATAGATTCTTGGGCTGAAATGGCAGCTACTTTTGAGACTCACTTTGTTATCTCTAGAGATGTGCCCAGGACATCTCATACTTTGGCTCAGATTAAGCAAGGTGAAACCGAAGGCTTAAAAGATTTCTTGAAGAGGTTCTACAAGGAAGCAGCCCTGGTTCCTAACCTCACAGAGTCTATTAAGCTGCATATCGTTATTGAGGCGTTGCAGCCAGGATCAGCTTTTGCTCTCTCATTAGCGAAAAGCCCTCCTGTAACTTTTGAGGAGTTCAGGAAAAAAGTCTCAAAGTACGTGAGTATAGAGATGCACTTGGAAGCCATAGCTGCAAAGAAAAAGCCATCAACACCACCTTCCCAAACCCAGAAGGGTAAGGAGAAAGCGAGGCCAGAACGCATGGAGAGGCCATTCACCAATCCCAAAGTTAATAACCACTCTCCTCGACCTCGAGAAAGGCATGTTAATTCCTTCAGCCATTATGCACAACTATCTGCCAAGCCATCTCAGATTTTGAGAGAGGTCGGATGGCCAGCTTTTAGCATCTATGGCGTTAGAAGGCCAGCCCCCATGAAAAGACCAGGAAATCCCCGTAAGTACTGTGATTTTCATGAACAGAACGGTCATTCCACTGATGAATGCCAAGCTCTAAAGAACGCAGTTGAAACGCTAATTAGAGAAGGCAAGTTAAAGCAATACCTGTTCAAAGAGAAATCCTTTGACAGAGTAGAGCAGAATGAGAAAAGAGAAAGGGATCCAGATGACGGGGATGATAATAACTGTAATCCGGTCAGAAAATTCTCTGCTTCAGAGAAACAAAAGGGTGTGATGACTGATGAAATAGCACACAAAGATAGCATGCCTCAACAACAGCGTCAAGGCCGGTGTGAAGTCATTGACATGATTGCTGGAGGATTCGCTGGAGGAGGAGCTTCAATTATAGCTCGTAAGAATCATCATAGAATGATTCTATCTGTGCAAGGGAAAGTCAAAGACAATCGCCCTTACAGAGGTGGGATTGAGGCTCCAACAATCTCTTTCTCCGATGAGGATTTTGGCCCAACCATTCCTGGTGGTGACGATGCTGTGGTCATCACTGCAGTGATAGCCAACAAGGACGTCCGAAGAATCCTTGTTGACCAGGGAAGTTCCTGTGATGTTATTTTCTATAATTGCTTTGAAAGAATGGGTTTTAAAGACTCAGACTTACAGCCTTATACGCAGGAACTAACAGCTTTCAACGGAGCAAAGCAATCGACTAAAGGGTATCTTGATACCCTTATTTCGTTTGAAGGTGAACCAGGGGCCAGAACGGTTAAATCCCGAGTGCTGGTGATTGATGTCAAATCACCATTTAATGGCATCATAGGCCGCCCCACACTAAATGCAATGGAGGCAGTTGTATCAACCCCACATCTCCTTATCAAGTTCATTGACAAGGATAATGCTGTTTCATCTATCCGGGGTGATCAAGAGATGGCTAGGTACTGCTACAACCTAAGCCTCAACATGACAAAGCTGGACGCCTCCAATAAAAAGAGGAAACTCAATGATGCTGGAGCAGCCGCTGGATCTGTAAGCCTTGTCGACCTGGACCCTAGGGCGGATTTGAACATTGATCCGTCTAACCCATTAAAGCCCACACTGGATGGAAGTTCCAGGGACATCGTCTTGGGAGATTCTCCAGAAAAGATCACCCATATTAATGACAAGCTAGATGCAGAAATGGAATAGCGACTACTGACGCTCCTGCAAGAATTTAAAGACCTCTTTGCATGGACTGCAGCCGATATGCCTGGCATAGACCCTGCTTTCTGCTGTTATAAATTATCCGTCTATCCAGAGACGAGACTGGTTGCCCAAAAGAAAAGGAGATTGGGCCCAGAGAAACAGAAGGCAGCTTGCCAGCAAACTGAGGAATTGCTGAAGGCCGGATTTATCAAAGAAATTCGTTATTCCTCTTGGCTCTCGAATGTGGTGATGGTCCGTAAGTCCAATGGTAAATGGAGAATGTGCATTGACTATGTGGACCTCAACCGTTGCTGCCCAAAGGATCCTTATCCTCTTCCTAATATAGATCGGATGGTAGATGATTCCTCTGGTTATCAATACCTGAGTTTCATGGATGCTTATTCAGGTTATAACCAGATTCCGATGTGCGAAGAGGATCAAGAAAAGACAGCTTTCATAAACGATCGTGGTGTCTTTTGCTATACAGTTATGCCCTTTGGCCTGAAAAACGCTGGGGCCACTTACTAGCGGATGATTAACAAAGTATTCGAAGGTATGCACACCAAGCTTGTTGAGGTGTACATCGATGACATCATAGCCAAGACACCGGTTGGAGGTGATCATATTGAAGACCTGCGCCAAGTGTTCACCCGCTTGAGGGAATATAACATGAGGTTAAACCCGTTGAAATGCACTTTCGCTGTCCCAGCTGGGAAGTTTTTGGGTTTCATGTTAACTCAGCGCGGTATTGAAGCTAATCTAGGGAAGTGCCAAACGATTCTAGACATGTAGATTCCAAAGAATCTCAGAGAAATCCAATCCCTGAATGGCAAAGTAGCAGCTTTGGCACGGTTCATGCCTAAAATGGCTCACAGATCACTCCCTCTATATAAAATACTGAAAAAATCCAAGAAATTCGAGTGGGGACAGGAACAAGAGAAAGCATTCCAAGAGCTTAAGGAGGTGTTGTCCAAACCTCCCATTCTCACAAAGCCTGACCCCGAGGACACACTCATCCTATACTTGGCTATTTCAGATGAAGCTTTGGGCGTTGCCTTGATAAAAGAAACTCCCGATGGGCAGAGACCGGTCTATTTCACTAGCAAAACCTTACAAGGTGCTGAGATCTGGTATCAAAAAATCGAAAAGGCCGCCCTCGCTGTTGTTTGGGCCTCTCGACGACTACGTCCGTACTTTCACGCCCATCCAATCATAGTGAGAACGGATTTACTACTCCGCTCTGTTTTAATCAAGCCCGATCTCGCTGGGAGGATGATCAAATGGTCTATTGAACTCTCTGAGTTTGATATATCCTATGAACCCCGAAGCGCTATTAAAGCTCAAGTCCTGGCTGATTTTATTGTGGAAATGACAGGGACTGATCCAGATTCCCCTCGTGTCCATTGGACCATTTACGTTGATGGTTCATCGAACCAAAAAGGCTCTGGAGCTGGTGTAGTTCTAGAAAGTGATGACGGAGTACACCTGGAAATCTCCCTTCGCTTTAATTTCAAAACATCCAACAACCAAGCTGAGTACGAAGCTTGTTTGGCCGGACTGAGAGCTGCAATTGACATCGGAGCTTCTGAAGCGACGCTCTGCAGCGATTCACAACTGGTGATTTCAATAATCTTAGGAGATTATCAGGCTCGCGAACCTCAACTCTAATTATACTTGAACTGTGTCAAGGAGTTGAGAGAGAAATTCTCGAAAATGGAATTCAAGCATGTTCCACGCGAAGAGAATACTAGAGCGGATATACTCTCCAGATTAGCAAGCACCAAACGACCAGGTAGCACCACTACGCTGGTTCAAAGCACACTAACGTCGCCCAGCATTCCTCTTTTCCCTTCTCTAAATGCCATAATGACAAACTCCCTTTATGGAGACACATGGATGGCCCCTTACATCCGTTATTTGGCTGATGGACAGCTACCTACGGATGAGAAGGAAAAGACAAAGATAAGGAGGGAATTACCATACTTCACCATGATCGATGGTAATCTTTACAGGAGGGCGCTCTCCGTGCCCTATTTGATTTGTCTCAAAGAGAATGAGGTGCAAGACGTAATGGAGGAAGTGCATGAAGGACAATGTGGACACCACGCCAGAGGAAGAAGCTTAATGCGAAAAATCCTCAGGGATGGATACTGGTGGCCCACGATGAAGCAAGACTCCATTGACTTCGTAAAAAAATACGACGCTTGCCAAAAATTCTCTAATCTTCACCACACACCGGCGGAAGAACTCTTCATATCCGCTGTTCCATGGCCCTTCTACCAATGGGGGTTGGATATTCTGGGCCCCTTTCCAACTGCCCCTGGGGGCATCAAATATCTCATTGTAGGGGTTGATTATTTCACTAAGTGGATAGAAGTAGAGCCGGTGGTACATATTACTTCAGCCCGAACTCGTCGTTTCATGTATGAAAACATTATAACACGATTCGGGGTCCCAGCACGGGTTGTCACAGATAATGGCACCCAATTCACGGATAGAAAATTCACAGATTTACTCGAAGGGTTAGGAATAACCCAAATATTCTCATCCGTCGAACATCCCCAAACCAACGGCCAAGCTAAAGTGGCCAACAGGGAGGTGCTGAAAGGACTAGAGAAATGCCTTGGTGAAGCCAAGGGCGGATGGACAGACCAGTTGTGTCACGTCTTATGGGCATATCGAACAACGCCCCATTCTTCCACCAATGAATCCCCATACCGCCTGACATATGGGGTAGAGGCAATGATACCCGTGGAATTGCAAATTGCTTCCACTAGGGTCAAATACTTCTCTGAAGAAAACAATAACGCTAACTTGGCATCAGAAATGGATGTCATACAAGAACTCAGAGAAGATGCAATCATTAGAGATCAGGCTATCAAAGCCAAAGTTGCTCTCCGATACAACAAATGAGTCCAATCAAGGACTTTCAACGTCGGAGATTTGGTTTTGAGGAAAGCAAGTGTAGGGAACAAATTTGCTCATCAAGGCAAACTAGCCCCAAACTGGGAAGGCCCATACAGGGTATCTGAGGTTGTTGGCAAAGGCTCTTACCGCCTTGAGAACCTTGATGGCACTCCAATCCGAAATAAGTGGAACACCCAAAACTTGCGCATCTATTATAGCTAGCTGCTGGAACGATACATACTCTCCTACCCTCATTTTAAACTGAATACTAGAGAAATTATTTTCCCAGCTACGCTTTCATTGTAATTCTTATTTTTGATTTAATAAGAACCTCTCACAACAATTTAACTCTTTCGAGTTTTTCTTATGCTATGATTTTTAGTTTATCCGGCGTACAGAAGCATATTCAGGACGGATGATCTCAACTACCTATTTTGTAGTTGACGATGTAACTCCTCGAATATGTGCAGCGTACAAGAGCATACTCAGGACGGATGATCTCAATTACCCATTCTGTAATTGACGATGTAACTCCTCGAGTATGTGTAAGAAACTGAAGGCCCGGATTATAGGATTAAACCGAACTCTGGGTACGGTTAGTAAGTTTGGCTGAACACTGGTGAAGACCTGGGCTGTAGGATTAAACCGAACCTCAGGAAATGGGTTGTAGGATTGAACCGAACCCCATTCCAAGAACGGTAAAAGGGTAAAACCCAACACCGTGTTGAAGGCTTGGGCGCAGTAAGCTGGTTCTTCTTCAAGACCACGCTGAACCCCAAGTAACGGGCGCAGTAGGTTCAGGATTAGCCCTGATCTAAACCCCGTGTTGAAGGCTCGGATTGTAGGATTAAACCGAACTCTGAGTATGACTAGTAGGATTGACCGAACGTCAGTGAAGAATCGTCAATGGGTAAAACCAAAGACCGATTAAAGGAGTGGATTGTAGGGTTAAACCGAACACCAAATACAAGTAAGTTATACTGAACTCCAAATTGATATTCTCTTTTGAAGTTCCTTATTTGGGAGTTTTATAGCTTTAAATTCTGAATCATCAATTCTTCAGTCAGAGATGCTCAATTGAAACCTGACTCATGAACTCCGACCCAAAAACAATTTATTCGGGTACGCCACAATCCTAGGCATATTCACCCGAAACCTTTCAATCGGAAATATTTACATTCGGAATTATCAAACAAAGGGATTTCTACTCGAAGTCCTCACTCTTAAGAACTCTCACGTGAAAGTATCACTCAGAGTTTGTTCAAAGTACTGATCACCCAATAATACTGGGGGACAGTATCAGCAGTTTAACGAATATTTTGGGGAACGAACTCTTAGTGAAACGTTCTCACAATCATTTCCCCTCAAGAATTAACTTTTCAAGCCGTTCTCATGACAATAGCATTTTCACTCACAACGGCAATCCATACTATGTTATTTACGACCAAAAGGCCCGATTTTCAAGAAGCAAGATACGCTTTCTACCAGGCTTTTATATCAAATTGTTCATACTTGACAAAAAGATACTCTATCTTTTCTGTCAAATCAAGTCTTTGGCTATCAAAACGCCCATACATGAAAAACGATAGTTATATGTCTCTATCCGTTCTTCATCCTGCATGTAAAAATCTGGAATGATTCAATACACATGCAATCCTTCTATTAAAGTTATTTTCAACTAAATAAGTTTATAAAGGCAAATGGTTCTTTTATTGATCAAATGGAAGATTACATGAAGAAATTCGTTTAGTAATCCGGAGCTGATCCCGGAACACAGCGAATTTGAATCAATAAAGACAAAGACAGGGAAGGCATTATTTCTTCTGACTTGTATCTCCTTCCTTCCTTTTGCCTTTACCTCCGGCCTTGCCTTCATTAGCACCAGAGCTAGTTCCTTCACTTCTAAGCTTTAAAAGAGAAGGTCCCATTGATTGGCCTTCAGGTAGAGGAGCAAACTCGTAAGGGGTGTTAGGCGGATCCTCCTAACGGTCATTAACAATGGCCACCAGTTTTTCTTGGTGAAACTCATAGAACGGATCGATAGCGTTCAGATTGAGTTCAACTTTAGGATTCCGGTATTGAATTTGATGAACAGCCAGTCCGAAGGATTCCTTGACTGCTTGGTCACAGATACCTACAGCCTCATCCAAATCCGCCTTCAAAGTTTTGATTTCGTCAGTCGAACCCGCCAACTTTAAAAGCAACTCCTTTTCCTTACGCGACCAGTCTTTTGCTCCTTGAGAGTAAACGACCTTAGCCTCCTTCAATTCTTTTGCTAATTTGGCCGAGTGTTCTTTCTCTATACAAAGACCGGCATGGAGGTCGGAATTAATTTTCTTCTGGTCAAGTACTTTGACCTCCAGCTCCTTGGCAAGATACTTCAGTTTGGCAATTTCCTCATCCTTCTTATATCCTTCCTCTTTGGAAGCCTCTAATCTACTTTCTAAACGGAGGATGTTTGCCTTATCCTTAGCAACAGCAATGCTAAGGTCGTTAACCTTGCCAACCAATGAACTGAGCCTTTCATTGTCTTCCGAAAGCTTGCGAACTGACTTCAGAAGACCGGATAACTCTGCCAAATGTTTTTGTCCGGCATCGCAAGCTTTGATTACTTCTTCGATCTCCAATGAAGGCCTCAGCTTGTACGGAGATTCATGAACGCTCTCAGGAACAGAACCCTCATATACAAGGTATTGAGCAAGACCGGAATTACCTTCAGGAGGGAAGGGAGCTTTAGGTGCAAAGTAAGTTGTTATTGGTTTTGCACCAAAAGTAATCACGTTGTCAGGGGCATCCGGAGTGTGCCCTTCCACCTTTTTTCCTTTAGAAGGCTCCGGATCAGCAGCCCCTTTCGAAGTTTTTGGTTTCTTGGGAGAAGGTTGAGGGTCTGAGGTCTTGGAGGAATCACGCTTTGTCCTTTTCTTTCTCTCTCCGACCTTCACAACCGCAACCTCAGAGGCCAGATTTTCAGACCCGCCCTCAAGCAAGGGGACATCGTCACCAGCAGACGAAGTCAAAATTATAGTCTCAGCAGTAGCCTTCTTTGAATTCCGTTTTGCCTGAATGTCGTTCTCAGCCGCAACGGAATTCTCTCTTGTTTTGAGTCCTTTCAGCTTATTCATCTCTGACGACTTGGTCTCGATTTCAACTGCAAAACCAAATAACACAATTAGAGATCAAGGATTTCAAGGCATGATATAATAAAGCATGAAAAATGACAGGAAAATTACGTAAATATTCCTCGCGGATAGACTTCGATCCTAGTAAACGCCTGCAGGAGAAAAATTGGTGCGAGGCGGTGTAGGATTGAAGAGCGGAAAGAACAAAAACCGAAGATGGGCTCAATTCATCTTCCTCAGTGTAGTACGCCTGGGAGGTTAATAAGAAATGCTCATGCGTCCAGGCCACTGGGAATTTCGGAATCCCGTCTTCAGTTAACCAAAAAACTGGTTCGTCAGGATGGACGCTGATCTTCGTAAAGTAAGATTTGAATGAATGACCATCAACTTTGGCGGAGTCAGTGTACGCCTCAAAGTTGATGATCTTAGAAAGAGTCCGGAGGGATATCAAGCTCACTCCCCCTTCTCCTTATTTGCACGGCGGACCACTTGGGAAAAATAAAAGAGCATAGCCGCCGTCGGTTTAAAGTTGAAGTGCTCCCCAAGCACTTCAAGAGAACGGACCAACCCCCATCCGTTGGGGTGAAGCTGCGAAGGGGCGCAGTCCAAGAATCTCAGAACCCCCATCTGAAACTCTGTGAGGGGGAAGCGCACGCCTAGATTCAGAAACAGAAAGTCATACATATATAGACCTTTCGTCCGGTGTATGACATATCCGATCTGATGGAAGCGGAGCTAACACCATAAAGCACCGTTTGTACTTATCCTTCTTGAAAACCGTAAAACGCGGTTCCAGCTCCGCTCCGTCCTCCCGAGCGTGGACGGATGGTGTTTCACGGAATTCCTCAGCCACCCAGCTGAATGGGCGCTTCTGTTGGAATTTCACCCAATCGATCCGGTGTGCGACTACATTGCATAGTCCGGAAGCTGTCTTCATTATATACTGCTGAGAGGGTGCTTCCCCACCAGATGTTCTTCCCCCAGTTCTCTTCTTCACTGCCATTGTAAAAGCCTTCACGCTGCGATAAAAATCCACATCGTCAGAGAGATACAAATCAGCACTCTCAGCACTCTCACTAGAGGAAGATTCCGAAGAGGGTATTATCACCCTTCGCCTTTGATACGGCGACGCCTCTCTCTCTGGATATTGTGGCTTCGATTGGAAGATCACTGGGATCCTCCCACCACGAACTGTGGGATTTCGAGTTAAGGCCCTTCCTCCTCTTCCCCTAGGGCTAACACCACTGAAGCTAAAACCTTTCCTAGACATTTACAGATACTGAAAGAAGACACAGAAAATGGAAGGAGAATGGTTACCTAAGAATGAAGGAGGATAGTGAATTAAAATTCACAGAGGCAAACATGAAAATCTTCTCGAAACTTTTGCAGAGGTTCGTCCAGGGAGCAAGAAGAAGTGATTACTAGAATTGCCAAATATGTCTTTTTCAGGGCATGAAAACTCTCAAATACCGATTCAAGCAACCTGTCGTTTACTTTCAAACGACTCTCCGTTTTAATGAATCGAAATCGTCGTTTTTAACCCAAAGGCGCGAAAATGCCATCGTTTCATCACAAAGCCTTCTAAATGGGCCTATTAAATCCAAATCCTAGGTCCACCAAGTTCCTGTGTGACGGTTATTAAGACATGCGCATTTAACGCAATAATGGCTCGCCCACGTGAGTAAAGGCATTAAATGTCCAATCATGAGAAACGTGGCCACCATTACCCGAATACCAAGGGTTGCAAAATTCGATAAACTTCTGAGATTCTCATTGCTCAAATCCGCCCTCAAGCGTTTCATCACAACGGAACCTTGTTCCCAGAGCGGATATTTACACACCAGTACAATTCCAAAATCCAGACGTACTACGATCGATATAGCTCATATGAGCAAATCTACTAATTCCTCACATCAGCTAGGGGGCTAGTAGAGTATACTACTGATATCTGATTTCAGATACAAAAATTGAGCACTCAATCCATACAATTGAGAAGCACTCACACAATCCGTACTCCTACGATTGAAAAAATGTCTCCAGGACAGATTATCTCAATCACTTAATCTGTGATCTGACGATGTAACTCCCGACGTTATGTACTTGTCCAGGACGGATGATCTCAATCACCTATTTTGTGATCTGACGATGTAACTCCTGGCGCCGTACACATCCCAAGGACAGATGATCTCAATCACCTATTCTGTGATTCGATGATGTAACTCCTGGTACGAACAATCCCCATCATCATTCTTATGATGGAAGATTTTGAAAGTTAATCCGCGCTTTCGCTCTCAAGTGGTATTCTCCCAGGACGGATACTCTTTATCACCTATTCTATGGTACAATGATGTAACTCCTGGCATAGACAAACTCCCATCATCATCCTTATGATGGAAGGCTCAGATACCACTTTCTTACACCTTTACAGTTCCCCAAACTTGGAACAATATTCTTACAATAGACGACATTGTTTTTTCCAGTGAGAATAACATGAATTAAGAACAGTCATCCGTCCTGTTACACTATTTTACTAAACAACGGATCGACCCCTCTTTTCCCCAAAAGAATTAAGGACCATGCCCTAAAGACAGGCACCTTCTTCTTAACATGCACTTGGGGACATGTATATATTTATCCGTTCTAAATTCATTTGTTGTTTAATCTTCCGAGGTAATTATTTCAATTCGACCTCAAGGTTAATCATACAGAACGGATTAACAACGACTTAAATATACATGAAATGTTAAATACAAATTTCTTAAATGAATTTTATTCATAAAGGACAAAATTACACAATCGTGCAAAACCGGAGTTGATCCCGGTACACAACTTGACATATAAATAAAAACAAGACTACGGAGGAGGAATTTACTCTTCAACTTTCTGTGCTTCCTCAACTCCAGGCTCTTGTACCCCTTCCTTTGGAGTCTCCTCAAGAATTTCCCCTCCGGGAGCCTCAATTCCTTCCGCAGATGAAGGAACCTCAGACGTAGGAAAGATGAAATCCGGTCCCATACTTTGACCCTCAGGAAGAGGAGGCAAACCGTATAAGGACGTCGGAGGATCTTCATGACGACCATCAACCACTGCGACTAACTTTCCTCCATGGAATTCATAGAACGGATCCATTCCATAGAGGCTAAGTTTCGCAGTGGGGTTGCGGTAGAAAACTTGACGTATAGCTAGGCCGAAGGATTCTTCAACAGCCTAGTTGCATATATCAACAGCTTCTTGCTTCTCAGCTTTCGCTATAGCCAATTCTTCCCGTAGCTTCGACAGCTCCCCACTTGATCCTTCAGACTCCGCTCTCCCAGCCTTCAGTCCTTCGATCTCTAGAAGGAGCTTCTTCTCCCTTTGGGACCACTCCTCAGCAGCAGCTTTGCTTTTATCCTCGAGGTCAACCTGCTTAGCCTGGCTGCTGCGGAGTTCTTCCTTTGCTTTGTTGAGAACTTCCTCCTTCTCTGCCAGCTTGCCTTCCAAGTCTTTGAAGTCACCTTTAAGCTTAAGGTTCTCTCTGTTCATAATGTCTCCAAACTCCTTAGACTTGGCAAGACGGTCTTCCATTAATTTGATTGTGGCTTTGTCTTTCCCTGATAAGAGGTTGAGCTGTTCTAATTTATCACTCAGCTCATCAACCTTATCGACATTGTCAGCCAACTCGCTGAATGAATAAAGTATTCCAGCCAGTTCTGCTAACTGCCACCTTCCGGCCTCACACGCTTCCTTAATTTCTTTAGTACTAAGCGTGGGCCAGAGTTCGTACATCAGCTATGGAAGAGTTGCTGGAGTTGATCCCCGATATGAGAGGAAGGGGGTAAGAAACGAGGTGGTTGGGTAGGAGATCGGATTTGGCCCAGAAACCCCGGCAACGATTCCCTTATGAAGTCCGGAGGAAACACCAGCTGTTTCTGAGGTTTCTACAGGTTTATCTTCTGGAGTTCTACGCTTCTTGGATGGACCCCCGAATGAATCATTTTTGATTTTTCTCCTCCTCTCAGTTACTGGGGGCTGACCCGTAGTTGCGCCGACATTGGATGAACCGTCCTCAACCAGCGGAATGTCCCCTTCAGCATCCGAAGTCAGGATAATCAACTCAGGACGATCCTTTGTGGAGGGCTTAGGCTTAATTTCATTTTCGCGGGCAATGGATTTACCCGCCGCCTTAAATCCCTTCAACTTATTCATTTTCGGAGTTTCTTGTTCTATTTCACCTGCATGAACAAACACAAGAGATTAGCAACTACGAAATATTCGATATATTTGACAAAGGAGAAAAAGTGAAATAAAATGAGTATTACGTAGATATTCATCCCGGACTCCGCTTGAACTACTTAAAAGACGCTTACACAAAAATACGTTACGACGTGTAGTGTGTGCTTCAAGTGCGAACAACACTTTTGACGACTCGGGAGATAGCTCAGATTGATCAGCGTAATACGCGTGGGAGCTCAAGAGAAAATGCTTATGGGTCCAACTCAGAGGAAATTTGTTAACACCCTCTTCATCCTTCCAAAAGATCGGTTTACTCTTCTTAATAGATATCCGGGTGAAGTAGGATTTAAACAATTTTCCATCAACCTTGGCCGAATCGGTGTAAGACTCAAAGTTTACAAAAGAACAGAGAGTCCGGAGTGTCACTAGGCCAACACCGCCCTGCTTGTTAGCCCTCCGAACTACTTGAGTGTAATAAAACAGCATCGCTACTGTGGGCGTGAAGTTGAAATGTTCACCCAAAACTTCCAGAGCACGGATGAGGCCCCAACCATTGGGATGAAGTTGAGAGGGTGCACAGTTTGAAAACCTCAGCACTCCCATCTGAAGCTCGGTTAGAGGGAAACGGACTCCCAAGTAATGAAAGATAAAATCATACATATACACAGAACGGTCATTTGGTACGACGTGGCATATCCGTTCTGTAGGGAGTGGTGCGTATACCCTAAACCACCTTTTCGTTTCTTCTTCCGCATGGAGTGTGAACCTTGGTTGAATCCGGGGTCCTTCCTCATCTGCGTAACGAGAAGCCAAGTCCTTAAATTCACTAGACACCCAGCAGAAAGGCCATTTAGCCTGAAGTTCTTCCCAGTTCAACCTTGAAACAGCGACGCTGTAAAGACCTTCTGTTGTCTTCAAAATGGAATTATCTCCAGAAGTTCCTTCTCCAGTAGCCATTTGAATCGTCTAGACCGAACTCTTTAATTTACGATAAGAAATTATGTCGTCAGAAAGTTGATAATCATTACTCACTTCATCTTTTAAAAAGCAACTACAATCAGAGGACGACTCTGAGAAGGGAAAAGTCACTTTCCACAGTGAGTAAGATCCCCTTTCTGAGCGACATGACTCAGCCCTAGGAAGAATCACAAGGATTCTTCCCCATGACTATTAGGGTTGCGAGAAACTAATCTCCCCCCTAAATAAAGTACATTCTCTTCAAGCGGAAATAACAGACCCAAAATAAGACGAGATTTACAGGGGAAGAAGAAATAATTACCTCAGGTAATGATGATGAAGATGAAGAATGAAAAAAGTCTCGTAGAGCAAGCGACGAACTTCCTTGTGAAATTTTTACAGAATGTTGTTAAGAAATCAGAAATGAGTGGAACCCAGAATCCACTAAGTGTTTCTTTTATAAGAAACGAAAAGGTTTGGTTACACACTCTTGAAGTTGTGTCGTTCTCGACTAAACGCATTGGTTCATAAGTGAAACGACACAACCGTTCCAAATTCATGGGCGCCAAAACAATAGCAATTCGACGAAGGGCCTATCCGCTAGGCCCAAAAGTTTCGAAAACTTTAGGCCCATTAAGCCCTAAACGATGGTTATTGAGATTTCCATCTCAGACGCAATAATTGCTTGCCCACGTGTTTAAAAGCATTTAATGTTTAATCATGCAACGTAATTCGCGCTTTACAGCCGTTACGCAAACTTCAAGAGCCTTCAATTCCAGTAAACTCTTGAAATTCTCGTATAACGAATCTTTGTCTAAATCCGTTGTGACAACATCAACACACCGGATCTTTTAATCTGAGAACGGTTCTTTGCAATAATAATAATAAATGCTAAGGAACTGTTATACGCGTAAGCTTACCGATATTCAGACCTCTCGCAGGTTGAGTAGCTTATGTGAACAACCACTCAGTCTCTCACACAAGCTAGGGGACATATGATCCGGTCTCAATACCGGTAACCGATCTGTAAGACATATTTCAACGTCTTTGTCAAGACATCAACGTGTGACCGGTGTCATCGGTATACATCCGGACTGTAATTTCGTATCAGGCGTTCTACCTATACCGGTTGTTCAGGATAACACCATGACACCGGATAACACACACGTCACTGTGCTAAAGACAAGGAACATTGCTACAGGGATCGATCAATAATTCCCTGCACTACGAGCCAAATTCTGCTCACGGGGATGGTCAACTTGTTCCCTAATCCTAGTCTATATTCTTCATGCTCAATATAAAATAGCCACTTGACCCAATCATGCTGGTAAGTGCGCAATAAAATAATGCTAATGGGAGTTAGTGGTTCCCCACTAACGAGTCCTCGTAAAACGAGCCAATCAGGTATATGAACTCATTTCATTAATGAAGTGGGGATCTTCAACTGAATCTATGAACGATTACTCTCTGAAATACATTCCTTACTTGGAATATCATCACTGACTTGAGCGTCAGAGAATCTTTGCAGGTGACACCACCATTCACCCACTTCAACGCGTTAGGTCGGTGTGAAGCATCTCCAAGACGCCCAATCCGCTCTCCTCACTCAAGGACAACGGATATTTACACCGGATACTCATATATCCGGTCTTCCGCACAGTATTTGTATACTATTTGTGATTGACTTGAGTCCAGATCTCTAGACCCCGGTTCAGGACAGATCACATATAAATCATTAATCATAAATTTTTTTAATATTATCTTTTAATAGATTAGTTTATCTTTTAATAGATGAGATATCTTATAATAGATTAATTACAAGATTAGATATGTGGTGTTGAAGTATTTGTAGGATGTTTAGTTTAAATAGACCTCTTTCCCTTGTAATTCAACACGGTTCAAAAAAATAAGAATTATATTCTCAGTTTCAATTCCTCTTTGAGTGAGTCGAGAGTGAGCAGATTGGAGAGTTCTCAAAAACTCTTTAACAATTGGTATCGGTTGACTTGGCAACAATGGTGACCACTAAGGAAGTTGACACCCGTGTGGAATCCCTGGAGAAGCTTGTCATAGAATCACAAGCTGAGATGCAGAGATCCATAGCCAATTTATAGAAGTTGATTTATGATTTCATTCATGAATAACCGTTGAGGAAAACGACCAACGACAATGATTCTGAAAGCAAAACACCAAAAAATCTCAAATCTGTGATCATCATACACATCTACAGTTTCCCACATTCGATGGATCCAATTTTTATGAATGGCAAGCCAAAGTAGAACAAGTTTTTGAACTGGAAAATACGTCTATCGATCAGTGCTGTAAGTTGTTGCTATTATCGATGGATGGTAGAGCATTTTCATGGCAACACCATTATCTTCAGTAACCTAATTCCAAGACTTGTTCTTGGCAACAAATTCTGGTTGATGTGGTTAACTGCTTCGATGATGATGCATGTGACAATCCTATTGTTGAGATTTCACGACTCAAACAGGATGGAGGTTTGGGGGAATAATTATCAAGATTTGATGATCTTTTTGCTCGTGTGTCGGTTTCTAAAGAGATGGCCATCAACTTTCTTGCGGGATTGCAAGCTTCATTAGAAAAAGTGGTGCGTGTATATAAACTAAGGACTTTTCAGGAAGCTGTGAGGTTGGCTAGATTACAAGAGGATCTCTTGTGTGAGATAGAGAAGAAGCTGACATTGGGAAAACAAGTTGCTTCAGAATCACAAAATCATGGTTACCATTCTTGGCCAACACAAACAATATCTCAAAGATCATAACCCATTACAAGCCTGAATCAATATTCAAGTCAGACAACAAGTGTAATTGGAACCAAGTCTGATTCAACGGTTAGCACATCTAATTCTACTAATAGGAAATTAGCAAGTGATCGTATATCTAAAGGCTTGTGTAAATTTTATGGAGAGAATTAGGACGAGAATCATACGAATCATTGTAAAGTATGGGGTGAATTAACTGTTATTTTTGTTGCTCTAGGGGACAATGCTGATAGTGATGACGATAAGGAATTCACTAACGTGAATTTAATTGAGAAATGATTAGCCTTTTTGTACAAGAAAGATGTACATATCTCCTTACATGCTTTAAAGGGCATAGCTAGTGGTCACACACTATAATTGAAAGGGTTAATTAAGAAGGAGGAAATTCCCTTCCTCATGGATACAGGAAGTACATATAATTTCCTCACTAGGAGATGAGCTAAATCCTTGGGACTGAAGAGTCAACTTATCAAATACTTCCCAGTTATAGTTGCGGATGACAAAAGGATACTGATTATAAAGAAATGTGACTAAGTAAAGTGGTTTTTTAATAATCAGAAATTCAGAACAGACTTCTTGATTTTCCCTGGAGTAAATTTTTGGTGCAAGTGGTTCAAAAATCTGGGAGAAATATCATGGAATTGTGCAAACTTGACCATGAAATTTAACCATGAAGGAAGTCTAGTGGTGTTTCAAGGAGAACATCCTTCAAAATTCATCAATAAGTTAGAGTGCAAATTGAAAGCTATACACTGCCAGTCCATGTTGCTACCTATGATTGGACCTAGCTGTTTCTCTTTAACAGTTAAAATAGAAGATGATGAGCTTACTCATGAACAGAAATCAAAGTTAAAACAACTTTTAGATCACACAAGCAGTTATTTTTAGAGCCCTTTACGTTGCCACCTCAACGAATATATGATCATAAAATTCTTCACAAAGATGAAACATCGGTGTGCTTAAAACCATACAAATATCCACATATGAAGAAAGCTGAAATTGAAAGGCAAGTTGAAGCCATATTAAGTACTGGGTGCTTATAGCAGTGCTTATGCTTCTCCTTCTCCAATTGTTTTGATAAAGTAAAAAAATGGTACTTGGAGATTTTGCACAGATTTCAGAAGGCTTAATGCATTGACGATAAAAAATAAGTTTCCAATTCCTTTAATAGATGATTTATTGGATGAGTTACAAGGGGAAAGGTACTTCTCCAAGTTGGACTTACGTAGTGGTTACAATCAGGTGAGAATGGCTGAGACATACATACATAAAACTATATTTAAAACACACTCCGGTCACTATGAATGGGTGGCTACCATTTGGCTTAAGTAATGCTTCGACAACATTTCAAACTCTGATGAATGACATTTTTAAAGACCATTTAAGGAAGTTCATCTTAGCATTCTTTGATGATATCCTGGTATACATAAAAGAATGGTTTGATCACTTAGCTTGCTGGGACTCAACACTTCAGATTTTACAACAAAATTCCTTGGCTTTAAATCAAAAGAAATGCAATTTTGGGCAAACAAGAATTGATTATATAGGCTATGTAATCTCTCAGAAAGCACTAGAACCTGATCCACTCAAAATTGATGTAGTTAAGCATTGGCCTACCCTAAATCAATCAAAGAAGTGAGAGGCTTTCTAGGTTTATTTGGGCATTATAGACAATTTATTTCCAACTACGGTAAGGTAGCTTTACCATTGGCTACATTATTATAAAAATAATCTTCATTTGCATGGACTCAATAGGAAGAAGAAGCCTTTCAATTATTGAAGACCGCTCTAACTACTGTACCTATTTTGGCACTATCCGACTTTACTCTTCCTTTCACAATTGAGATTGTAAATCATCCTATTGCGTATATTAGCAAAGCGATGGGGAACAAGTACCACCTCATGTTAGCCTATGAAAAAAGAATTCTATGCAATTCTATTACTGTGAAGAAATGGCAACACTACTTCTTAGGTCACCATTTCATCATTAAGAATCAATAAGCATTAAAACATTTATTGCAACAACCACCAACCTCCTTGATGCAAAATTAGGGCTTAGAAAAATTAATAGGACTGGATTTCAAAATTCAGTACAAGATAGGAAAGGACAATTTGGTAGCATATTGCTTATCAAGGAGAGATCCTAGCAGTAGCTTAACAATAATTTCTTAAATAACATCTCAATTAGTTGAAGAAATGAAAGCAACTTGGCAAGCTAACCCAAAAACAAGGAAGACCATTAACAAGATAACTTTTTCCCAACAACCTTACAAACACTTTAGTTAGGATGACACACTCTTAAAATGAAAAAGAAAATTGGTGGTGGGTGCAGATGAGCAAGTTCGAATGAAACTTTTGTAGCACTTTCATAATTCTATTGTTGGTGGACACTCAGGTATAGATCAAACCTACAGAAGGATCAAGGACTTTTTCTACTAGAAAGGTCTATAAAAAGCATTAAAGAGATGGGTCCAAGAGTATTATGTCAAAGATTCAAACCTTTGCTTCAACATCCAGCAGGGCTACTACAACCATTGCCTATTCTTAAGAGAGCTTGGGAAAGCATTTCTATGGATTTCATTATTGGGTTACCTAAGTCACATGGCATAAGTACAATACTGGTAGTAATTGATAAATATACTAAATATGCTCACTTCCTAGCCTTGAAACATCCTTACGGAGCTGCTGGCATAAGTATTTATAGATTCAGTGGTTAAATTGCATGGATGGGCCACCCAAATAGTTTTTGACAAAGATCCTATCTTCATGAGCAAATTTTGGAATGAGCTATTCAAGCATCATGAAGTACAATTGTTGAAATCTACTGCCTTCCACCCTTAAACAGATGGTCAGAGTGAAGCTTTGAATAAGGCTTTAGAAGGTTACTTGAGGTGTACAACGGGAGATACTCCTAAGGATTGGTATTCCTACTTACTTTTAGTTGAGCTATGGTATAATACCAAATTTCATTTTGTAGCAGCATGACTCCATTTGAGGCTCTTTATGGGTACCCACTTCCATCTCCAACTTGTACCACGCTAACTGAATCTATGGTGGAAGTTGTTGACTATACCATCAGAACTGGAGAAGAAACCAATTCCTTACTCAAACAACATCTAAAATGAAGTTTTATGCAGACTTTCATAGAATAGACAAGGAGTTCCAATGTAGGGATATGGTGTATCTCAAATTACAACCTCACAAACAACATTTTGTGGCAAACACTTTTAATAAATTGTCAGCTAGGTATTATGATCCTTTCAGAGTGTTGGAACGGATTGGGAAGGTGGCCTATAAATTGCAATTGCTTGTTGGAACAAAAATCCACAATGTATTTCATGTGTCCCTTTTAAAGAAGCACATTGGTTCTCAAACAGTGGATCCTCACCTACCTTAATTTGATGATGATGATGATGATGATGATGATAAGTTAACAGTGAAACCTTTAGCAATATTGGACTGAAGGATGAAGAAAAAAGGAGATAGAGCCGTTACTGAAGTATTGGTTCAATGGGAATATACAAGTCTAGAAAATGCACTTTGGCAAGAGCTTCATGACATTAAGCTGCGGTTTCCAGATCTTGACTGGCGTGCTACTAAGGATGGCCTCGAGGACTAGGCCATGTTTTGAAGGGACACTGGTGTAAAAAAGGGATTTAATCACGATTCATGAATCGTGGTTGTTACAGCCATGGTAATAGATGATGGCTTTTAATCACGGTTAACAACTGTGGTTATAGATCACATTTAATCACGGTTGTTTGAAACCGTGATTAAATAGGGTATGATTTAACCATAGTTGTAAACAACCATTGTTAAATAAGACCCTATTTAATCACAGCTGCCAACTACAACCATAAGTAAAAGTGGTCATAACCTCGTGAAATTGACGCAGTTTGGATACAATGGCTTCTCAGAATCCTCACACAGAGTCGTATATACATGAGCTCTCTTAAAACCTTCTACCCCCACATCATGGATTATATCCTCAAGTCGGTCATCCATGTCGACATCGGTGTCATGCATAGAGCTTCGATTTTTAATTTTAGAGCTGGTACTTGGCACCACCACATCTTCACCGTGTCATATCCAACGGGTATATCTACGAAGAAAACCATCACACAGTAGATGTTTTCTCACCTCTTCCAAGTCTAGCCGATGCAGGTTCAAGCATTTGACACAAAGGCAAAAATACCTTCCATTCACCTCCTCAGCATTCTTCGCTACGAATTCTAGAAATGATTCAACTCCACTCTCGTACTTTAGACTTATGCGTAATACAGTTATCCAACTCCGATCCATACCAACTGTTTACAATGTGCTATGATCAATCTCATTTTTTTTACAAATGTGGTGGTTCTACCCATCCAGGATGACAATTGTTTTTATGCGTCATTGATATGTACATGTTAGGAGTTATTTTAAAATTTGATCAAATTTCGGCAACATTTCATATTGGTCTCTAAGTATACAAAATGAGAGTGGTCAAATCAAATTCAACCACAACCAAATATACACCTAGAGAAAAACACAAAATGCAAGTTATCGAAACTTTATCAAATTTTAAAATAACTCCTAACTTGTACATACCAACGACGTATAAAAACAATTGTTCATCCCAAACTGTCCAAACAGACAATTCAAGATTCAACACAAATGATGAAATTAATTAATTTAATGACCATTTATGTCAAATCTCAAACGGGGAACTACGATTCACTCATGCAAAGCAACTTTCATACTAGTTAACTAGTATGAGCCTACGAATTCGCAAGATTGACAACCACACACATACAACAGCAACAGAAATAACATTATATGAGAGTATATAGTTGTAGATAAGTAAACCATCAGGTTATTCTTTAAATCACATGAGTTGTGTATTTTTGTTTTTGAAATTTTAAAATATCAAATTAGTTCTCACTGAGATGGCCCTATAATCTATTTTAGTCTTTTGTACTATACTTTTCAATATCATTTACACTTAAAAAGGATTAAATTAAAAATGATCCAATTAGAGGTTGAATTATGATTTTAAAATCTCAAAGATTACCAAGAAAGTACATGACTCATATGAACGTTGAGGGTTAGCTGTAAGGCTCCTCCTATTAAGATAATAATTTCCTTTCGAAGTAAAACTAACTTCTTTATTTGATTTTGAGAGTCAGTTATATGGATCCCTAACAAATTATGACTGAGAAACTGTATATCTGCTATGTTCAAAGTTGCACAACTATATCATAAAGCTTTGATTTATTAACCTCAACTTGCCACATAAGTTTCAGTATTGCGTATTTTGTCATCAAGGTGGTAATCTACTTTGTCATGTTCTCGTCATTTTCATGTCTGTCGCAAGGTCATCTTCATTTATGATTATAATTATAATTCTCCATGATGCAGCAGCCTTCAACTGCTTCTCAATGTCTTCATTATATGCAACTTATTGCCTTTTCACCTAAAATTCATTCAAATATATATCTCCCGGATATCCAAACAATGCCCTCCCGAGTTGCTACCCTATTTTTTTAGGTTAGTATGAACTATGAAGTGGGTCTATATTGAACTCACACAACTCAGAACTTAACTAAGCTCTCATTACTTTATTTTCTTCTTTTGCTTTCACTACAGCCATAATATTTTTTAGGGATTAAACACAGTAAAATAAACAGAGATAGAGATAAAGTATATACACCAATATTAACTCTATACACAGACTGTGAGTATAAGCATACTCGTTTCCCCCTTTGCTATGAAAACACACACAGAGACAAAGCATAGAAAATATAGACTATGAGCAGTGGAGTATACGCATTATATATTTTAAGGACGAATACCCCTTTCCCCTTTGTTATGAAAACACACACATAGACAAGCTTCGACAAATACTGATATAGCATAAGCATCAGAGGAGGACTTACCAAACAATGCTGCCAAGATGACGACTCGTAATGTAACACCCTCGGTTAGATAAGACAACCTTTCTATAGGATCATCCTATTTAACTAAGAGTGTTAACAGTTTTCATAAAAAGTGAATATATATATTTTTTTAAATAAAGAGATGGCAGATCAATGGAAGTAAATAGTGAATATATCACATAGTCATTCACAAACTTACAAATAATTGTACTCATAACAGAATGGGGCACGCAAGCACCCTTAAATATTATACAGTCATCCGGTGTCTTTGTCATTAATAAATATTCAAACTATATAAACTCTATCTTTAATGATCGTTCTCAGTGGGTTCAGCATAGTGCTGTTCTTCACACTCGGGTTCTTGATTTTCTAATTCCTCTGAAAATTATCAACAGTAAGGGTGAGTATAACCCAAGACCCTGATTGGTTAATCCGGTGTGGACATAATCCAGTTAACATACAATATCACATACATCATACAATTAGCATATTCATAATTATAACAATCAAGCATGTTGTCATGGAATGCATGGGTTGAATTTATTATGATTTATCTTTGGTTCTGTCTCATGATGCATGTGGGCCCAATAAATTATTTCATCTTCTTCTCATTCTTTGGAATAACTCCATTCCAATCATCTAGAGCGATCAGGGTCCGCCCAAGTTCCATATGGTACAAATGAACTCATTGGTTCTTATCATTGATTTAAATATTTTTGGAACTTGGATCCCTACGATCATAGTTACACTCCGTCATTTAGTCAAAGTACACTAGAATTGCATCGTCTCACCCGGCTATCAGGCGCGACTCTGATGCCATTGGGTTGCCGTTCCAGTTGTACTCCAAAGATTCTTCATGGAGATCGAACGTGAGTGTCCTCCACTGTACCAAGTGTATGCTCTAGAGGTTTTTCTTCTTCAAAAATATTTTCATGATGCGAAATACATTTATTTTATCAATTGATTCCTTGGATATCTATGTGTTTCCAGTCTCATTATATTATTCTCAAGTTCTAGGATTCCATTATTCAAACGTTGTAAGAAAATATATCGATTATATCTTGATTAGAATTATACTTGTATCAAGAGTAAAATAATATATTCCTTATTTAATTTTTCATAACAAGATAATATCAATAATACTAGTTATTAATAATGATAAGATTCACAATAAGAATTATAATAATAAGAATAATAGTAATTTTAGTTGTAACATTTCCAAAATAATTTAAAAGAATTAAAGAAAAGTCTTTGAATGAAAAATCCGGGTGAAATATGTTAAAAACAGAGTTTCCGAGTAAAAGAGATTGATTCTAAGTGTAATAAATAGAATTTCCGAGTGAAATAAGTAAGAATCCGAGTGAAAATATGGTTCAGAGAAGTTTCTGAGTAGATTAAATGTGAATCCGGGTGGAATAACCATGATTCCGAGTGATATCAAACTGAATGAAATTTTCTGAGAGGAATTAAGTTGTTTTCCGAGTGAAATATAATTAAGGAAGAGTTCTCTGAATAATTTACTTATAATTCCGGGTGAAATCCGACTAGAAAGATGTATTTCCGAGTGAAAAATCATTCTGTTTGAATAGAATACAATCGAGTACTATAAATCCGAGTGAAAATGAACTGGAAGGCTGTTTTCCGACTGAAACAGGTTTGATTCCGAGTAAAAATGGTTTTCCGCATGAATTAACTATGAATCTGAGTGAAATAAAACTGAGCAGAGTTTTCTAAATGAAATTAATATGTTTTCCGAGTGAAACAGATACTGAAAAGGATTTTCTAAGTGAAATAACTTAAATTCTGAGTGAAATAAGTTTCTAAGTGAATTAAAACATGATTCCGTGTGAAATCAGTATGAAAATGGTTCCCTGAGTAGAATTGTTTGCAAATCCGAGTGAAATATAATTAAGAAAGAGATTTTTGAGTGGAATAACTATAATTCCGAGTAAAAAATGATTGAAAAGAGGTTCTTCAAGTAAGAAAAGGGTTCTGTCTGATATATATAATGATTTACCGAGTGATATTGTGTAAAAACCGATTGAATTCATATAAAACCGAGTTGTTTGTCATTTATTCCAACATTTAATTGCAATTCTTCACTGGAACGCACATAGGTACCCATGATTTAGTATTTTCATAGTCAATACAGTTCATATTTTTCTCACAATTCACACAAAGTATATTATTTACCAACAAATATATATATATATAAAAAATAGTAACAATAAAGCATTTAATTCACCCATCACTGAATCTGTCCTGGAAAGGTGAGGAACATGATTCCTTAACCGTTTCCTTCACTCGGTTTTCCCACAGAGCACCCAAGAATATACCCCCTTACCTTAATGAAGTTCTTGGATGGAAAGAAAAAGGTTCCTTCCACTGTCCTGCTTCAAATCCGAGTGAAAAAGAAAAGAAAAGAGAGAGAAAGGAACTTGTAGGAAGAAGAATGATAATAGAGGTGTGTCTGTTTCGTGTGTGTGTGTTCTCTAAGAGTCATCGCACTGGTTTAAATAATGAGAGAGTAAGTGGAAAACTAAATGGGGAACAGCTTTTGTGAGTGGGCTACTAGTGGATTTTTAGTGGAGTGTTAATGGAGTGTCAGTGGAGATTTAAATAAGGAGGTGGGCTATGTCAGTGCCCATTTCTGGCCGCCTACTAGCTATAGTGCGCATGATTGAATTAAAATAAGCATTAAAAGACAAAATTGAAGTCAACACGCAAAACTGACACTGAATACCGAGTGAAAATTCCACTCGGTTAACCACTATGCCGACTGGAATTCTTCTTCCGAGCCAACAAATACAAGGCTCGCTTGAGCGTGGCTTGCTCGCTTGAGCGAAGTAGAGAAATATGCATCAGGGGTCCTTCTCGCTCAAGCGGAATTCGACTCGCTTGAGCGAGTCTTCAAGTCCTCGCTCGGAATTCCTTTGAAACCGACTCAGGTACTCAGTTTCTCACTCGGTAATATCTGTCCAGACCGAGTTCTCTTTTTCTTAAAGTTTTCACTCGGAAATCCGAGTCTTCATTCACTTGGTTCACTCGGTTTAGACCAACTTCTTCAACTATCTTTCCAAATTAAGGCTTATTTAAGCCATTACCTCTCGGAACAAGACCTACACATACGAGTCTCACTCGGTTTTGGTCCAGTAGAGTATATCTCACTCGGAAGAGGGGTCATACTCATAGACTCACTCAGAAATGGTTCAGCCTCTTACATTTCTCTCGGAATGGGCTCCCTCTACCATTTTCCACTCGGTTTCCTAAGCAAACACATACGAAACCATTCGGAATCCTTCCCAATTGATTCCACAACACATTCCAGTCGGTAGGAAGCATCAAATCAACATAAACATAAGTATATATGCATTCTTTCACTCGGAATGCTTCAATCAGAGGAATTTCCTTCGGAAAAGGAAGCATTTGGCAAGGTTTGACTCGGAAACGAGCCTTTCTAGGTGTTTTGACTCGGAATTTCACCCAGAAGTGGTTCTCTTGAACACACTTCACTCGGAATTGCTTCTCAGGTCAGGACTCCACTCAGTGGTAGCCCTCTCAGTCATATTTTTACTCGGAAAACATGACACTGACTCAGAATTCCATCCTTCACTCGAAATTTCTAATTATTCACTCGGAATTCCTCTCTGTTACTCGGAACAGAGCCCTTTTCACTCAGAATTTGCATAATTTCATTAATGGTCTATATAAATTCCATTTTTATGCACAAAAATAACATTTCTGAGATACTACAGACCATCAATAGGGTATATATTGACTTATTCTTACTTACAAACCATCCATAATTCAAAAATTACAAGGGTAAAACTGTTTCTAAAAACAGGGATGTTACATTCTCCTCTCCTTTTAGGAATTTCATCCCGAAATTCAAAGTTAAAACAATTGAGGGTACAATTCTCTGATTTTCTCCTCAATTTCCCAAGTAGCGTCTCCATCATCTGTCTGACTCCAAACTACTTTGACCAAAGAGATTTCCTTGCCTCTTAACTATTTGAGACGTCGGTCAACAATCTTCACTGGTGATGCTTCAAAGGTAAGGTTTTCCTTCAGAACAAATTGATCAGGACTCAGAACATGATCAGGGCTTGGTACATATTTGCGGAGTTGGGAAACATGAAAGACATTGTGAAGATTTGTTAGCTCAGGTGGCAGAGCAATACGATACGCATGAGTTCCTATCTTTTGCAAAATCTGATAGGGTCCTACGTATCTGGGGCTTAACTTCTTGGCCTTCAAAGCTCTTCCTACTCCAGTGGTAGGGGTAACTTTGAGAAAAACATGATCTCCCTCCTCAAACTCCAATGGCTTTTGACGTTTGTCGTAGTAACTCTTTTGTCTATCTTGCGAAGTCTTCATTTCCATTTGGATCTTTTGGACTTGTTCTGTAGTCTTCTGAACAATCTCTGGTCCAATTATCATCTTTTCACCAGTCTCATACCAACATAAAGGTGTACGACATTTCCTTCCATATAAAGCTTCATAGGGGGCCATTCCGATGCTAGCATGGTAGCTGTTGTTGTAAGTGAACTCAACAAGTGGAAGGTATTCTTGCCAACTTCCTCCATGTTCTAGGACACAAAGACGCAACAAATCTTCAAGAGTCTTGATTGTTCTTTCTGATTGTTCGTCTATCTGTGGGTGATATGCGGAACTTAACTTCAGACGAGTTCCCAGAGCTTGTTGCAGGCTCTTCCAAAATTGTGATGTGAAACGAGGATCTCGATCGGACACAATTGCAGTGGGAGTTCCATGTAATCGTACAATTTCCTTGATATAGATCTGGGTGAGTTTCTCTAGGGAATACTTCATATTGACAGGAATGAAGTGAGCGGTCTTTGTTAATCGATCCACGATTACCCAAATAGCATCACATCCACCTGATGTCCTGGGAAATCCAGTCACAAAATCCATAGCAATCTCATCCCATTTCCATTCTGGAATATCTAAAGAACGAAGGGTCCCACTTGGTCGTTGTTGTTCCGCCTTTACCTTTTGACACATCAGACAAGCTGTCACATATTCAGCTATATCCTTTTTCATTCCTTGCCACCAGAATAATTTCTTCAAGTCCTAATACATTTTGGTCGACCCTGGGTGGATATTGTATTTACTTTTGTGTGCTTCATCCAGGATGGATCTTTTAAGATCTGTGTTGACTGGAATACAGAATCTCTATTGTTACCTGATCACCCCATGTTCATCCTTGCTAAATTCTGAGACTCCTTCTTTTGTCCTTTCTGCTAAATCTTGTAATTCCTGGTCATTGGCTTGAGCTTCTTTGACTTGTTCCGGAAAATCATTTGAAACTCTTAGCATTCCAACCATAAGGCTTTCCCTTTTTGGTGTTACTGCTAGGTTCAAATCGTGAAACTGTTCAATCAATTCTAACTCCTTTGTCATCATATATGATAGGCGTAAAGCCTTTCTACTGAGTGCATCAGCCACAACATTTGCCTTTCCAGGGTGATATCGGAGTTCGAAATCATAATCCTTAATGAATTCCATCCATCTACGCTGTCGCATATTCAACTCTTTCTGGTCGAATAGATACTTCAAGCTTTTATGATCACTGAAGACTTCAAAGTATGTACCATACAAGTAGTGTCTCCAGATTTTCAAGGCAAACACAACTGCAGCTAATTCCAAATCATGTGTGGGATAATTAACTTCATGCGTTCTTAGCTGTCGTGAAGCATAAGCAACAACCTTTCTTTCTTGCATTAGAACACATCCCAGTCCTTGTCTTGACGCATCACAATACACTTCATATGGCTTGGCAGGATCTGGAAAAATCAAGACAGGTGCACTAGTGAGTCGTTGGCGTAACTCCGTAAAACTGCTTTCGCATTTGTCAGTCCATTCAAATGGTTGATCTTTACGAGTTAACCTAATTAAAGGTGCTGCAATTCGAGAGAAATTCTCGATGAATCGACAATAATATCCAGCTAGTCCAAGGAAACTGCGGATTTCCGTCACATTCTTGGGTTGTTCCCAATTTAGTACAGCTTCTACCTTTGTAGGATCCACAGCAATTCCTTCCTTAGAGATGACATGTCCTAAAAATTTCACTTCTGTCAACCAGAATTCACATTTTGAAAACTTGGCGTACAATTGCCTTGCACGCAAAGTATTTAGAACAATTCGGAGATGCTCCTCGTGTTCCTCATGGCTCTTGGAGTAGACGAGAATATCGTCAATGAATACAACCACGAATTTGTCCAAGTACTCATGGAAGATTCAATTCATGTATCCCATAAAGACTGCAGGTGCATTGGTAACTCCAAAGGGCATAACAAGATACTCATAGTGCCCATATCGTGTCCTGAATGCTGTTTTGGGTACATCATCTTTCTTCACCCTGATTTGATGATATCCTGACCGTAGATCAATCTTCGAGAAGATAGTTGCTCCTCGTAATTGGTCCATCAAATCATCAATCCTTGGAAGAGGGTATCGATTCTTGATCGTAGCTTTATTCAACTGACGATAATCAACACATAACCGCATACTGTCATCCTTCTTTTTGACTAGGAGAACTGGTGCTCCCCAAGGTGAGACACTGGGTCTAATCATTCCTTTCTCTAAAAGTTCTTCTATTTGCTCTTTAAGTTCACTGAGTTCCTTAGGTGACATTCGGTAAGGAGCAATAGAGATTGGTCCCGCGCCCGGTATAATGTCAATACTGAACTCAATTTCTCATTCTGGAGGTAGCTCACGTATATCATCAAGAAAAACTTCTGGGAATTCTTGAACAACAGGAATCTGATCAATTTGAGGAGTGGCCTTACTTCCAATTTCAGTAAGGATCATGTATAGTTGGACTTCCTTTGCTGGAATTACCTTTTCTGAGCTAACAGGACAAGAATCAATGTCTTGATCACAGTGTGATGTAGTAGACCCGAGAGAAATGGATCTATTATGATAGTTAATCAGAATATGGTTAGCAGCAAGCCAATTCATTCCTAGAACAATATCTAGATCAATCAAAGGCAAACATATCAGATCTACTTGATAAGATTTCCCTTCGATGTTGAGTGGGCATTTCGAACACATGTAAGAAGGGCAAATGGGCTTATTAGCAGCAGTTGTGACAATCATCTGATTGGGCAGAGAGGTTGTAGGAAGCTTTAAATGTTTTACACAATTCTCAGATATGAAAGAGTGAGTGGCTCCTGAATCATATAATACATTCAATAGAGTGCTTCCTATAAAACATGTACCTTGCACAAGGTCGTTCCCTTGTGATATTTCCGCACTATTCATGGTAAAAACTCTAGCATTTCCTCCTGGTCTTCCAGTAGAGTTATTTCCGGGCCTTATAGGATTATTGTTCTGATTGAAATTGTTGCCGCGGTGAATATTTTGCATCCTTGGGACATTGTTGGTAGAGGTATTTGCAGTAGATCCTCCACTTCCTTGACCTATTGGTCGTACTGCCTATCCTTGAGTTACTTGTTGTTGGTTATTTTTATTTCTGTACCAACAATCAGCCTCACGATGTCCAATCCGTCCATAAATTATGCAGTTTTTACCGCTTTGGTTCTCCTGACCTCTAGGAGGAATTCGGTTGGCTGAGTAAGGTGGACGAGAGTAGGGTCGATCTACTCGAAAATCTCTCCTCTGTTGTCTGTCTGGCCCATGATTAGACGTTCCAGGTCGTCGTAGATTAGAGGTGTTCTCAAAGATACGGCATCGGTCAACCAAAGTAGAGAATCGAGTAATTTGTTGGCAACAAATAGCTTGGCGAATTTCTTGCCGTAGCCCTGCTTCAAATTTTGCACATCTTGACGCTTCTCCCATATGGGTGTAGTAGGGACAACATTTTGCCAACTCATCAAACTTAGCAGCGTACTCCCCAACAGTCATATTACCTTGTTTCAGATTAAAGAACTCCTGCTCCTTCTGCGTCCTTATGTCTTCAGGGAAATATTTAGCGAGAAACTCTGTCTTGAATCGTCCCCAAGTAATGACATGTCCTTCAGTTGCCATTCTAATTCTGGCATGAGTCCACCAGTGCTCTGTTTCTCCAACCAGCATGAAGACAGCAAAGGTTATACGATCCTCATCAGAACATCGCATAGCGGCAAAAATCTTTTCAAGGTGTTCAATCCATAATTGTGCTCCTTCTGGATTGAAGCCTCCCTTGAATTGCGTAGGATTGTTCCTTTGAAAATCAGCTAATCCCTGGCTCTGCCTAGCAGAAGCATGAGGTAACTCTTGTCCTTCTATTATCTCCACAATTCTGGTAAGAAGATCCTCCATCACATGATCGTTATTTCGGCGTGCCATTAGGAATTTGCTGAAAGAATATCAACAAATAGGTTCAGGGTATATGTTATGTGGAGTATTCCACATAGGATATTTAGTCTTTGGAGTGTTATAGACTGTTCAATATTTCTATCAGAGTACGTGGAAACCTAATGGTCCACTTGCCAAGTTTAATGAATCGACTATGCTCTGATACCACCAATGTAACACCCTCGGTTAGATAAGACAACCCTTCTATAGGATCATCCTATTTAACTAAGAGTGTTAACAGTTTTCATAAAAAGTGAATATATTTTTATTTTTTTAAATAAAGAGATGGCAGATCAATGGAAGAAAATAGTGAATATATCACATAGTCATCCACAAACTTACAAATAATTGTACTCATAAAGAATGGGGCACGCGGGCACCCTTAAATATTATACAGTCATCTGGTGTCTTTGTCATTAATAAATATTCAAACTATATAAACTCTATCTTTAATGATCGTTCTCAGTGGGTTCAGCATAGTGCTGTTCTTCACACTCGGGTTCTTGATTTTCTAATTCCTCTAAAAATTGTCAACAGTAAGGGTGAGTATAACCCAAGACCCTGATTGGTTAATCTGGTGTGGACATAATCCAGTTAACATACAATATCACATACATTATACAATTAGCATATTCACAATTATAACAATCAAGCATGTTGTCATGGAATGCATGGGTTGAATTTATTATGATTTATCTTTGATTCTGTCTCATGATGCATGTGGGCCCAATAAATCGTTTCATCTTCTTCTCATTCTTTGGAATAACTCCATTCCAATCATCTAGAGCGATCAGGGTCCGCCCAAGTTCCATATGGTACAAATGAACTCATTGGTTCTTATCATTGATTTAAATATTTTTGGAACTTGGATCCCTACGATCATAGTTACACTCCATCATTTAGTCAAAGTACACTAGAATTGCATCGTTTCACCCGGCTATCAGGCGCGACTCTGATGCCATTGGGTTGCCGTTCCAGTTGTACTCCCAAGATTCTTCATGGAGATCGAACGTGAGTGTCCTCTATTGTACCAAGTGTATGCTCTAGAGGTTTTTCTTCTTCAAAAATATTTTCATGATGCGAAATGTATTTATTTTATCAATTGATTCCTTGGATATCTATGTGTTTCCAGTCTCATTATATTATTCTCAAGTTCTAGGATTCCATTATCCAAACGTTGTAAGAAAATATATCGATTATATCTTGATTAGAATTATACTTGTATCAAGAGTAAAATAATATATTCCTTATTTAATTTTTCATAACAAGATAATATCAATAATACTAGTTATTAATAATGATAAGATTCACAATAAGAATTATAATAATAAGAATAATAGTAATTTTAGTTGTAACATTTCCAAAATAATTTAAAAGAATTAAAGAAAAGTCTTTGAATGAAAAATCCGGGTGATATGTGTTAAAAACAGAGTTTCCGAGTAAAAGAGATTGATTCTAAGTGTAATAAATAGAATTTCTGAGTGAAATAAGTAAGAATCTGAGTGAAAATATGGTTCAGAGAAGTTTCTGAGTAGATTAAATGTGAATCCGGGTGGAATAACCATGATTTCGAGTGATATCAAACTGAATGAAATTTTCTGAGAGGAATTAAGTTGTTTTTCGAGTGAAATATAATTAAGGAAGAGTTCTCTGAATAATTTACTTATAATTCCGGGTGAAATCCGACTGGAAAGATGTATTTCTGAGTGAAAAATCGTTCTGTTTGAATAGAATACAATCGAGTACTATAAATCCGAGTGAAAATGAACTGGAAGGCTGTTTTCTGACTGAAACAGGTTTGATTCCGAGTGAAAATGGGTTTTCCGGATGAATTAACTATGAATCCGAGTGAAATAAATCTGAGCAGAGTTTTCTAAATGAAATTAATATGTTTTCCGAGTGAAACAGATACTGAAAAGGATTTTCTAAGTGAAATAACTTAAATTCTGAGTGAAATAAGTTTTTGAGTGAATTAAAACATGATTCCGTGTGAAATCAGTATGAAAATGGTTCCCTGAGTAGAATTGTTTGCAAATCCGAGTGAAATATAATTAAGAAAGAGATTTCCGAGTGGAATAACTATAATTCTGAGTAAAAAATGATTGAAAGGAGGTTCTTCAAGTAAGAAAAGGGTTCTGTCTGATATATATAATGATTTACCGAGTGATATTGTGTAAAAACCGATTGAATTCATATAAAACCGAGTTGTTTGTCATTTATTCCAACATTTAATTGCAATTCTTCGCTGGAACGCACATAGGTACCCATGATTTAGTATTTTCACAGTCAATACAGTTCATATTTTTCTCACAATTCACACAAAGTATATCATTTACCAACAAATATATATATATATATACAAAATAGTAACAATTAAGCATGTAATTCACCCATCACTGAATCTGTCCTGGAAAGGTGAGGAACATGATTCCTTAACCCTTTCCTTCACTCGGTTTTCCCACAGAGCACCCAAGAATATACCCCCTTACCTTAATGAAGTTCTTGGATGGAAAGAAAAAGGTTCCTTCCACTGTCCTGCTTCAAATCCGAGTGAAAAAGAAAAGAAAAGAGAGAGAAAGGAACTTGTAGGAAGAAGAATGATAATAGAGGTGTGTCTATTTCGTGTGTGTGTGTCCTCTAAGAGTCATCGCACTGGTTTAAATAATGAGAGAGTAAGTGAAAACTAAATGGGGAACAGCTTTTGTGAGTGGGCTGCTAGTGGATTTTTAGTGGAGTGTTAATGGAGTGTCAGTGGAGATTTAAATAAGGAGGTAGGCTATGTCAGTGCCCATTTCTGGCCGCCTACTAGCTATAGTACGCATGATTGAATTAAAATAAGCATTAAAAGACAAAATTGAAGTCAACACGCAAAACTGACACTGAATACCGAGTGAAAATTCCACTCGGTTAACCACTATGTCGACTGGAATTCTTCTTCTGAGCCAACAAATACAAGGCTCGCTTGAGCGTGGCTTGCTCGCTTGAGCGAAGTAGAGAAATATGCATCAGGGGTCCTTCTCGCTCAAGCGGAATCCGACTCGCTTGAGCGAGTCTTCAAGTCCTCGCTCGAAATTCCTTTGAAACCAACTCAGGTACTCGGTTTCTCACTCGGTAATATCTGTCCAGACCGAGTTCTCTCTTTCTCAAAGTTTTCACTCGGAAATCCGAGTCTTCATTCACTTGGTTCACTCGGAAGAGGGGTCATACTCATAGACTCACTCGGAAATGGTTCAGCCTCTTACATTTCTCTCGGAATGGGCTCCCTCTACCATTTTTCACTCGGTTTCCTAAGCAAACACATACGAAACCATTCGGAATCCTTCCCAATTGATTCCACAACACATTCCAGTCGGTAGGAAGCATTAAATCAACATAAACATAAGTATATATGCATTCTTTCACTCGGAATGCTTCAATCAGAGGAATTTCCTTCGGAAAAGGAAGCATTTGGCAAGGTTTGACTCGGAAACGAGCCTTTCTAGGTGTTTTGACTCGGAATTTCACCCAGAAGTGGTTCTCTTGAACACACTTCACTCGGAATTGCTTCTCAGGTCAGGACTCCACTCAGTGGTAGCCCTCTCAGTCATATTTTTACTCGGAAAACATGACACTGACTCGGAATTTCATCCTTCACTCGGAATTTCTAATTATTCACTCGGAATTCCTCTCTGTTACTCGGAACAGAGCCCTTTTCACTCGGAATTTGCATAATTTCATTAATGGTCTATATAAATTCCATTTTTATGCACAAAAATGACATTTCTGAGATACTACAGACCATCAATAGGGTATATATTGACTTATTCTTACTTACAAACCATCCATATTTCAAAAATTACAAGGGTAAAACTGTTTCTAAAAACAGGGATGTTACACGTAACGCGCAAGAAGAAGGAAGGAGAAAGTGAACAAAGAAGACGAGGACAAGCAAAGTGTAACATCTCATTTTCAACATAAATAGAAAATAGATATTAATATATCTTTAATGAGAAATACTTACTATTAGTTAGTTTATTATTATCATTTTTTATGAAATTTTGGTATTCATATTTAATTATTTGTTTTTTAAAATAAAATAATAATAATAATAATATTTATGTATTTTGAATGAGAATTTTAAAATGACTTAATTAGTATTCATTGATTAATAAAATTATCTTAAGAATTTAAATATATTTATTATTCACAACTTTTATTTTATGTTTTTATATTTATGTTTTTACATATTTGTGATTTAACTCTTATTAGAATTTTAAAATAAACTTTTGAAGGAATTAGACTATGGTTCTTTAAAACTTTTTGATCTACATAATATTTATGATTTTATGGAATTTTTATGAATTTTTTTGAAGTATTTTAATAAAATAATATTTTAAATAATTTTAAATTCATATAAAGTTACTTAAAATTAAAAATATTTACAAGAAAGTAAAGTTAAATTATAAGAAAATTTTTTAAAATCCATTTCAAGTAGACTTATCTAAAAATTATCGGTTTGAGTAAAATCTTGATTTTTACCAATCGTAAAAAAATCGAAAACGTACCAATAAATTTTTATTAACAGAAAATTTTAGATTTTTAAAATTTAAACTTTATATTACTTATCATAAAATTAGTGAGAACTGATATAATATCGTTAAATTTCAAAAAGGACTAATTTTGAATATTTAAAATATACCGAGTGAAAGGTTACTATTTGGCTTAATAATTCAGCCGACATTTACTATGCAAAACAGTGCATGTAAGAAATTTTCAAAAGGTGTACAGTAACCAGGATTTAAATTTCAAAAAATGCACAGTACTTTTATATTAAAATAATGGAATGCATAGTATTTTTCTTTCCTATAAATACCGAAGGAATTCTTCTTTAGAATTCACAATTTCAGATTAAGTTTTCTTAATATAGTAGTGCTAGTGAGATAGTGGTGGAAGTAAGAGAGAGAAATAAAATTTTTGGAAGAAGGTTCTGCTAAAATTCTAAAGTAAGAATACATCTCTTTTATATTTTTTAGGGTTATTTTCATATCGTTTTTAGAAATCTATTATTATACTAGAAATAATATTATTTTAAGTTACTATTCTAAATAGTAAAATACTATTTCAATAGTAAATTACTATTTAAATAGTAAATTACTATTCAAATAGTAAATTACTATTTACTGTTACTATTTACCTTTACTATTTATAATTTACTTTTTACTATTACTATTCACGTTTTACTATTTACTGTTACTATTCATGTTTACTATTTACTGTTACTATTCATGATTTACTATTCACTATTCACTATTCAAAATTTACCATTTTTGTTTTAAGTAAAAATTTTAATTTTCATCTTATAACTATATTAAAGTGAAATTGGTATAATTTAGAACTCGGAGACGAGGCGCGCATAGACTTTTCATAACGAACCAAGATACAAGAGGTAAGGGGGAGTGTGATAGGAATATAATATGAAAAGACATAAGAATAATGAGAGGAGTCCCCTACTCCTTTAAAATTTAATAATATTATTATTTTAAATAATAACTATTTAACTTAAAAATATTTATAATAAATTTTAAATTGAGTATCTTGTGTAACTTGATCTAAATACCTATGCAAATACCTGGATAACCTATACGAACTGGACTGAACCTATGCAAGGACTTGGACTATTATTACCTGTATAGACTGAACTATACCTATGCGAGGATTGGACTATATGGGCCTACATAGACCTATGCGAGGAATGAAGTATAAAGACTTAAAATTAATCTTATTAATCTAAATAACTATTAAATTTTGAATTATATTTATGACTGATATTTAGTTGATTTGATTTGATTATAATTAATAATATTTGATTTTGATTAATGATATTGTGATTTATAATATTAGACTGATTAATAATATTTGTAATTTGATGATATTTGATTGTGATTGATGATATTACAATACTTGATTATGATTGATGAATGATTGATGACCTTGTGATATGGAGTTTGAGCATATAGCAAGCATGACGGAAAGTTAAAACTCAGTAAGAATTTTCTATCCTTACTCTTTAAATTTTTATTCTAAGAGAAAGTATTTTATCATTATTTTAGTCTTTTATTTCTTCTTAGAAATAATTTTCGTTAACTTTATTTTTAATCTCTACAATAAAATCTAATATTAGAAAGAAGCTATTTTATGAAAATTAAAGTTTAAGATAATTAATTCTTGAATTAAAGAAAATTTTTATAGTTTTAAGTATTCTTAGTTAATGATTTTAAAAAATATATATATATTTTTTCTTTTAGAAATCAGACATTTAAATTGGTTTTCCCGAATGAAATAACTAAAGGATATTTTGTTATAGTCGAGATTTCTAAACTCAATCTAGTTAAGATTCAAATTTGGAAAGATTATGTAAATATGTGAAGTTTTTTAAGAGAAAGTTTTGAGATATTTAAGACTTAGAAACTCAATTTTGGTGAGATCTGAATTTGAAGACTGTACTAAATTTGTTTCCGTATAACAGAAGTTTAAATAGGAACTTATGAGAATGTACAGTTTATTGAGATGATTTTGTGAACCTTTATGGTATTTAATAATTGAGTTTCTAAAAGTCTTAACCAACTAAATATGCGAGTAGTTCATGCATCATGAATCATTAAAGAGAAATGAGATGTGATATTGCTTGGGGACGGATTATAGAAACCGAGGATACATTAGAGGAGGCTTAATTGTGAGCCTTGGGATGAGAGGGTGTGAAAGGGTGCTTCAGGTGACCTGGGGTCGCTCCCTAGTGTCAGGTACTTTCACAATAAAAACCTTCTCAGTCTGACTAGTCTCTAAGTGTTTCCACGCCAGTTGAGCTGTTCATATGCTACAAAGGCATTTATGTTATTATCCGTAATTATGGAATAGTGTAAACTCTTGGTTGGCCCAGTGCAAATTAAAACTTTAAGGGTCCACATGCATAAACTAAATGAGATAGTATTAAAAGCATTACATGTCATACATGTGATTGTGATATTCTGTATGGATGATTGTGAATAAAAGTATGATTGTGAATGAAAGTATGATTATTATGTATGTGAGAACCCTATATTTATAATTAATTATGTATAAAATTTTGAATGATATTAATTTATTAGTTTGTGAAAACCCTTATGCTTATGTCTTATCTGTAAAGTATTATATTCTGTTTCTCACTCCTTCTTGTTTGAATTTTGTGTCCAAAATATATGTTATGTGATATATAGCTAGCGGTTCAAGATGAAAGGATATGTAATTACAAGAAGGTAAAGTGGTCTCATCCTCAATCAGATAGATGAAGAGATATGACTAGAGTAGGATTCCAAAACTCGATGATTCAAGGACTAGGAAATGATTGGTCACATTTGTAGTAAAGGTATAGTTTAGTTTTACCTTGCCTTATTACAATATCAAGTTAGATAATTGTAATAAGGTAAAGGTTGAACTTTGATAAACTTTCCCATCCGGATATAATACTGTAATGATTTATCACTTATGATTTCTATAAATTATTTTATCATAATGGACAAATATTGAAAGACAATGTTTTTTTTTTTTACTTTCAATATTCAAAGGAAATCAGATGTATATATGTCCTTGTCTACGTGAGATAAAGAATGATAAATATGTATATCTTTCTAAAATTTTTTTTTATATCTCGTGTATATAAGGGGGTGTTACACAAAGAGCATAAACTGGAGGCAAAGACAAGGACGAGGACAAGAAAAAGACGAGAACCAGCACGAAAGAAGAAGGAGAAAGTGAAAAAAGGCTATTAGGCGTGACTTTTGAAGTTTCTGAAAACATATATAATCACGAATCCCCTTGCAACCGTGATTATATTACAACTATAATCATGGTTACACCAATACCCCTGGTGATCTGTCCTGAACCGGGGTCAATAGATCCAGTTTGAGGCCAGTCACAAAAGTCAAAGATCAAATAGGATTGAAGACCGGTCTGCGAGTATCCGGTCTGTATATCCGGAGTTTCAATAAGATGAGAACGGTCTTGGAGTCCTGGAGGTCCTTCACACCGTCCTTATGCGTTGATGTGGGTGAAAGGTGATGTCACCTGTGAAGATTCTCTGACGCTTAAGTCAGTAATATATTCAAAGTGTGGAATGTAAATGATTACTCTATGGGATCAGATAGATGCATTCGGGAGAGAAGAACCCGAGTCAGGGCCAGCCCTCTCTCCAGTAAACTGAAGTGAGTTCCTATACCTGATTGGCTCGATATACGAGGACCTGTTAGTGGGGAACCACCAACCTCCATTAAGCAAGTATATTATTATTTAATGCGCACTCACCAGCATGATTGAGGCAAGTGGCTATTTTATATTGAGCGTAGAGATAATAGGGCTAGTTTTAGGGAGCAAGTTGATCATTCCCAGGAGCAGATTATGGCTCGTAGTGTGGGGAATGAAATCGTTATCGTTGTCCCTGTAGCAATGCCTATTGTCTTCTGTCGGGTGACATGTATATTGTCCAGTGTGCATGGTGTTATCCTAGATAACCGGTGTAAGGAGAATGTCTGACACGGAATTAGAGTCTGGATATATACCATTGACGCCGGTTATTCGTTGGAAAACGGTCAAGACGTTGAAATATCTTATAGAATGGATACCGGTATCTAGTCCGGATCATATGTCCCCTAGCTTGCGTGAGGGACTGTAAGTTGCTCTCATAAGCTATACAACTTGCGAGAGGTCTGGATGCCGGTATACTTATACAGAAAATATTTACCTATATGTGTATTGTTCAGTATTATTTCATTATGTGGAGCCGTTCTACGAATGAATTCCATGGAGGGAAGTCAGTTGCAGTGGTTGTTGTGGGGGTATTGTTCCGAACTTAGGGAACTACAAAAATACTTCAACCAGGTGTTTGTATTAAGATTTACATCATCAATTAACAGAGTTGGTAATTGAGAATATCCGTTCTGGGAGAAGTGTTCCTTCAAATGATGAAGGAATTATGTCTTAGTAAGACAATACCTCAATCGTAAAGATGATGGTTGGGTCTTCCATCATAAGGATGATGATGAATTGTCCTTGCTAGGAGGTACATCGTCAATTCACAGAATAAGTGATTAAGATCATTCATCCTGGGGAAATATATCTCAATCGTATGAGTACGGATTGAGTCTTTAACCTGCAGGAAAAGGTCTTTATCACCTTGGATTCAGCGTGGCCTTATAGAAGAACCAGCTCACTGCACCCAGGCCTTCATCGGTGTTGGATTTTACCCATTCACCTTACTAAGAGTTCGGTTTTAATCCTACCCTCCAAGCCTTCAATGGCGTTCGGTTTAATCCTACTAACCGTACTCGGAGTTCGGTTTTGCCCTATAATCTGAGTCTTCATTCGGGTGGGAAGTTTCTGAGTGTAACTTTCATGAGTGGGCTGTCTCTGAGTTGAGTGTAACTTTCCCGAATGGGGTGTCTCCGAGTGCGACACTTCCACGTGGGATGACACCGAATGAGACATTTCTAAGTGGGATTGCACCGAGTGAGACATTTCTGATTCCCGCGTGGTATGGCACCGAGTGAGACATTTCTGATTCTCACGTGGTATGGCACCGAGTGAGACATACCGAGTAAGACATTTCTGATTCTCGCGTGGTATGGAACCGAGTGAGATATACCGAGTGATACATTTTCGATTCTCGCGTGGTATGGCACCGAGTGAAGCATTTCTGAGTGGGTTATTTCCAGGGGAAATACTTCTGGACAAAGAAAGACTTTGACTTCGAATGAGTACGTTTCGGGTAGAGATATTCCCGAGTGAATAATTTGAGTCTGACTTCGAATTTGAAGTGTTTCCGAGTGAAGAGTTCCCGGAGGAAGTACTTCTGAGCGAATTCACTAATGAGGATGACGATTGATTCTTCTTCAATCGTTCAGCCAAACCTACTAGTCATGATTGGAGTTCGGTTCAATCCTACAATCCATTTCCTAAGGTTCGGTAAAATCCTACAACTCAAGTCTTCAGCGGTGTTCGGTTTAATCCTACTAACCGTACCCAAAGTTCGGTTTAATCCTACAATTTGGGTCTTCGACGCGGGGTTCAGATCAGGGCCAACTCTGATCCTACTGCGCCCGTTACTCGGGGTTCAGTGTGGTCTTGAAGAAGGACCAGCTTACTACACCCAAGCCTTCACCGACGTTCGGCCAAACCTATTAGTCGTACTCGGAGTTCGGTTTAATCCTACAATCCGCGCCTTCGATACGGGGTTTAGATCAGGGCTAATCCTGAACCTACTGCGCCCGTTACTCGAGGTTCAGCGTGGTCTTGAAGAAGGACCAGCTTATTGCACCCAAGCCTTCACCGACGTTCGGCCAAACCTATTAGTCGTACTCGGAGTTCGGTTTAATCCTACAATCCGAGCCTTCACCGGTGTTGGATTTTACCTATTCACTGTTCTTCTCAATCGGTGTTGGATTTTACCCATTCACCGTTCTTCTCAATCGGTGTTGGTTTTTACCCATTCACCATTCCTGAGGTTCAGTTTTAATCTTACCCCTCAGGCCTTCAAGCGGCCGTTTGGTTTTATCCTACTAGCCGCCCTTGGGGTTCAACTTGGCCTTAGAAAGGAATCAGCTTACTACGCCCAAGCCTTCAAATTATGGTTCACCCCTTTGTTCCTTCGAAGAGGTTCATCACTAACAACAGATACGTTGTTAGGACCGTCCATCCTGAAAGTATCTTGTCACAACAGTGTTGTGCATCGATTAAAATCATAAAGACAATGGGTGAACATATAGAATATTTCATTAATTATGAATTACAAAAGAGAGAGAGAGAGAGAGCTGAGTTGGGATCATGCCTCTTTAGACCTTCTTGGTGATACCTAAGCAAGGAGAATGAGTACACATCATCTTACCAACTAGCTATAATAGCGAAAGGCGTTTTTGGCTTTGATGGCCTGATCCCTAATCAATGACCTCTCGACGGCCCTGATGTTGTTGTTGGGGCATAACATTTTGCTGTGCAGGCTCACCAACCAAAACTCCTTTTTGTTTTTCAGAAGCAGTAAATCTTCTGATCAGAGTGGGATGATCATCATCGCCTTCCTCGTAATCCCTCCCCCTTTTCTCAATCCGATCTGGTTGATCAAAAGACCTTTCTTTAAAAAGGTATTGTTTGAGCTTACCCTCTCGGATCAGGGTCTCGATAATATTTTTCAAGGCTTGACATTCGTTTATCGAGTGGCCCTTTTGCTTGTGGAATTCACAGTATTTCCTAGGGTCACCATGTTTACGAAGCTGGGGTGGCTTCTTGACCCTATATACACTAAGCGTTGGCCATCCGATCTCTCTCAGAATCTGTGACCATTTAGAATTTAACGAAGCATAATTGCTAAATGCATTTACCCGTTCTTCCTAACTCAGAGGTACAAGATTATCGAAGACGATGTCACGGAGTGGTCTCTCCTTGCATTCCGATCTGGGCCTATCCTTATCTCTCTGTTGTTGTTGATGCTTTCCTCCTGAATTCTTCAAAATTCTCCGGAGGATTTTTCGCCAACGACAGGGCGAAAGCAGAGTTCGGTTGCAAGGCCTCTATCACGATGTGCAACTGTAGTGCCTCTGCCAAGTTTGGAACAGCGCCAGCTTCCTTGTAAAACCTCTTCAAGAAGTCCTTGAGAGTTTCATGTTCCCCCTGCCTAATCTGGGCCAAGGTATGAGATGTCCTGGGAATATCTCTGGAAATGGCAAAGTGGTCTATAAACATTGTTGCCATTTTTTCCCATGAGTTGATGGAACCTGATGGTAGCCCCTTGAACCAACTAAGGGCATCATCAACAAGAGTTCGAGGGAACATCCTACACATGACATCCTTATCTGCCCCCAGGTACATGGCTTCAAATACGTAAGCATCAAGATGCTTAGTAGGATCAGTTTCACCACTTTATTTTTCAATAGAGAGTAGTTGAGTAGTCTGCAGGTGCTTAGGGATATGTACACTCATAAGTCTCCTTGAAAAAGGAACTGTGAGCTTATAAGTTACCAGAGAGGCTGTCATCAGCTCTCTCTTCCCTTTAGCGACTCTCTTATTAGAATCGTGGACCTGTTCCTTCCCTTCAAACGTGGGGATGTTTGAATACTGGGGGGTTATGGATTTTTCTCCCTCGGTTATGTGATGTGTCCCCTTGGTCTGAGACACGGCTCTCTCTTCCACGCTCCTTCTTTCACGCTTCAATTCCATCAGTTCCTCCATCAACTTTCGTATCATCTCATCTCTGGGATCGGGTGCAGACACTTGCACCATTCTCCGTGAACTCCCCACAGGTGACTCAAAAGTCAAGCGTCTGTTCACTGGTTGTTCTTGAGTAGTGATGTCTTCCACATGCCTATCTGGTAGGTTTTTCCCATTGCCTTCCATGATACGAGACAAGACTTTAGAAACGAGAGGTGGGAATAACTTTAGCGGGTCCCACTAGGCGTGCCAATGATCTGTCCTGAACCGGGGTCAATAGATCCAGTTTGAGGCCAGTCATAAAAGTCAAAGATCAAATAAGATTGAAGACCGGTTCTACGAGTATCCGGTCTGTATATCCAGAGTTCCAATAAGATGAGAACAGTCTTGGAGTCCTGGAGGTCCTTCACACCATCCTTATGTGTTGATGTGGGCGAAAGGTGATGTCACCTGCGAAGATTCTCCGACGCTCAAGTCAGTAATATATTCCAAGTGTGGAATGTAAATGATTACTCTATGGGATCAGATAGATGCATTCGGGAGAGAAGAACCCGAGTCGGGGCCAGCCCTCTCTCCAGTAAACTGAAGTGAGTTCTTATACCTGATTGGCTCGATATACGAGGACCTGTTAGTGGGGAACCACCAACCTCCATTAAGCAAGTGTATTATTGTTTAATGCGCACTCACCAGCATGATTGAGGCAAGTGGCTATTTTATATTGAGCGTAGAGATAATAGGGCTAGTTTTAGGGAGCAAGTTGATCATTCCCAGGAGCAGATTATGGCTCGTAGTGTGGGGAATGAAATCGTTATCTTTGTCCTTGTAGCAATGCCCATTGTCTTCTATCGGGTGACATGTATATTGTCCGGTGTGCATGGTGTTATCCTGGACAACCGGTGTAAGGAGAATGCCTGACACGGAATTAGAGTCCGGATATATACCGTTGACACCGGTTATTCATTGGAAAACGGTCAAGACGTTGAAATATCTTATAGAACAGATACTGGTATCTAGTCTAGATCACCTAGTTAAATATTAACTCTATAACCACGGGTAAAACCACAACCGTGATCGTATCCATCAATATATAATCACGGTTGTAAAATCAACCGTAGGTATATAATGCCCACAGATATACCTTAAACCCTGAACTATATATCCATGGTTGAAAATACAACCATGATTATATATTTATGGATACGATCACGGCCCTGATATTATCCGTGATTATATAGTTACCCCTGAATTTACAGCCACGGTTGTTCACCACCTGTGATTATATTATTTACCTTATAATTTCAAACATGCCACCATGCATTCTTTTATCACAGATCCACTTTAACCCGTGATTATATCCAGTTATTATATCCACATTTTGCACTAGTGGGAGGGAAAATTGTTATATGTCTTTTAGATAAGGATTAGATGTAGATTAGATCATTAGTCATAATTAGTTTTTATGATATTATCTTTTAATAGATTAGTTTATATTTTAATAGATGAGATATCTTTTTAATAGATTAGTTGCAAGATTAGATACATGGTGCTGAAGTATTTGTAGGATGTTTAGTATAAATAGATCTCTTTCCCTTGTAATTCAGCACGATTCAAAGAAAAAAATTATATTCTCGGTTTCAATTCCTCTCTGAGTGAGCAAGCTGAAGAGTTCTCGAAAACTCTTTAACATTTACCATAGATATCCGTCTTTGGTGTGTCTATGGGGTTGCTTTCATTCACACCGAAAACATGCACTAGTGCAAAATGTAGTTATGACCACGTGATATAATCACGTTTATATGATAACCGTGGTTAAAAAAAATGCGGTGGCATTTTTGAAATTATAGGTGAAGGTTTTAATCACGGTTAATTACAACCGTGGTCATAGGTACGCTAAAAATTTTAAATTTAACTTTAAAAATATCTACAACCACGGCTTCAATCCAACCGTGGTTATATGACTTCTGTATTTTTAAAATTAATTTTTAAATACTCTATAAGGACGGTTATCTCAGAATCGTGATCAAAGGTTGAGGCTATGACCATGGTGGTTTCTTGAACCGTGATTATTGGGGCTCTATTACCACGGTTCTTTGATAACTGTGGTCTAATAATGACCCTTCATTTCCGCAACAACATTTCATTTCCCTCCTTCGTCTCAGCACTCAAAATTTTATTTCCCTCTTCATCTCCACTTTGTCTCTCTTCATTTCCCTCTTTCTCACTTCTCTTTCATTTCCCTCCTCTTGCACGCTAGTCTCCCCTCCTCATCTCTATCTCTCCGTTCTCATTGCTGTTATTTTAAACATATTTTACTGTTATTTTTATAAATCTCATATTGGCTCTTTTTCTGGTAAATGAAATTCTGTTTCCTTAATATATTTCTTATCAGGATGACATCCCCCACAGTATGAAACTGGTACTCGTCAATCAAGATCTCGCTTGGACTATGACCATGGAGGTAGTGCTTCACAATATGGAGATGCTTACAGTAATAGGTTAGTTTCCTCTAAACAAGGTTCTTGCATTCTCCTTGCCCCTATCCTGTTGTTCTTCTTCATAACATATTTCTTCATTTTGATTGGTAGACTTGGAAGATCTAGTCTTGGATATAGTGGTAGCAGAAGTTCTATTTCTAACCAGGACTTACATGGGACATAGGCAGTCGACAGGGAATGAGTTATGGTGGAGGTCAATATTGTTGCAGATAATCTGATTTTTAACTTGGAACATTAAATGTTATCAGCTTACTTCTTACATTACATCTTTTTTTATGTTGTGTCAGGTTCTCTTGGTGGTAGTGATGGTGGCATATACTCATCAAGTTATAGTGGTGATTACATATCCCGTGGAAGTCATGTAATGTTACTGGGTAGTGGTGGATCTGGCTTTTATTGTTAAGTCCATTTGATGACTTTGTTGTTGCATTATGTGATGTATACGGGGAAGCACGCAAAATATGTAAATCCTACATTTTTTATCACGGTTGTAGATCAACTGTGGTTAAAAACCTTACATCTTTAATCACGGTTATTTTTAACTGTGGTTATATGTAGTTTATTACCACGGTTTAAAATCGTGGTCAAAAGTCTACACCTATAACCACGCTGGGAACAACCACAGTTGTAGAACCGTGGTTAAAAGCCTAAAATACACTAGTGATGTCACCATTGCACATGTTCAAATGAAACTCTTTTTTCATGTTCACAGTCATTTTTGTTTCACCATCCGTAAGTACATCAATTTGTGTCATTTGTAGTGGTTACACCAACAATCAACAATAATTTGCCACAAAACAGGTTCCCATGCATGCAGAACTAACGGCTTCTACAGCTGCGGGAAATGTGAGTTTTGACCCGTTTTAACCACCCGTACCTCTTTTTTTACTAACAACTTTTTTAGTGATTAAATTCAAAAAAAAATACAAAACTTTTTATTGAATTAAATTGGTTATAATCCCGTTATAATCAAACTTATACTTATTTATTAGCATATTAACCTATTTATTAAATTAACATATTTACGAAATTAAAATATTTTATTGTGGATAAATTAAGTTATAAAGAAAAAAAATACTAAAATGATTCCAAGTTGTGTAAAAAATTTCATTTATATTCCAATTTTGTAAGAGATAAATATTTATTTGGTTAAATTTAGCAATAATGTGTGTATATATATACATTGAATTCCTTAATAAACACCGTATAAAATAAAATAAAAATAAATTAGTTTATTTTTATATTAAAGACCGAAAGTAGTGATACTTATTTATTTTATTAGTTTTTTTAACCTATACATTCTTACACGATATAAGAAATAAAAAATAAAAAGTTTTTTTTATTATATAGCTTATTACAATTTCAAGTTAAACACAATTTTAATATTTTTTTATTTCTTATATTGTATAAAGTTATATAGACTAGAAATTTATTATTTTATTTATACTTTTCTTGGATTAATTTATTATCTACCATTTAAATTATTTTTTATGTCTCATTTTTTATTCTTTTATATAATTCATGTTTCTCGTTAAAATTAAGTTTCAATATAGAAGACGAAGAGATAAATAAATCATAAAAGTTATTGATTCCCTTTTTACTAAAACTCTCAGTATGGCATTAAATTGAATCATATTATATTGGAAATAAAATCAATTAAATAGGAGAAATGTTGGAAGTTGCACATCGTCTGCCTTATAATATTTCGTATGGTTTAAATACATGTTGGGTTGCTCCAATCATTGTCAATTGATTTTAGGATGAAACCTTTAACATGCTATCAAAGTTAGCACATTTTTTTCCGGTTGTTATAGGTCAAGAGGTGCGCTTCCCTTATGGATCAAAAAATTACCCTTTACTTGATCCGGCATGAGCATGTTGGAAGTCTCATATCGCTTATCTCATAATATTTTGTATTATAAAATGTAAAAGATTTTTATTAAAAATAAGGGATCGAAATCGGTACTTATAATAATTTTTAACTATTATTTTAAGATATTAGCAATATTTCTCTTAAATAATTTTAATAGAAGGTTTAGTTTTATAAAAAAATGTATCACTCCTATATTTTTTTAAAATGCGTGCATCCTACATTAATGTTTAAGAAATATTTTATTCCTTAACTAGTATCGGTACTGATTGAAAGAATTTATTAAATAATAATGTAAAAAACTTATTAACTTAATTTATCAATGTTTCCTACAAAACTAGTTCAATATTATCTACCAATACCCTTGAGTTACATATGAAGTGTTAATTTAAACTTCATTGTCACTAATATGCCATTATAAATTAAATATGCGTATTGCGTGTTAGTGCATGCAGGGTCCTTTATATAGATTGTGGCAATGGCTATTGCTTTCGGCAAAAGATTAAATAAAGCTGCAACCTAGGTGGAACTCCCACACATTGTCAAACATTAGCACTTATATTTGACGTAAGATTTGTTTTATGAACAAGAGTGTAAATCGAACATTAGATAGAGAGCGGCAAGAAAGGAAAAAAAGAAAAAGAAACAAACCTTAAAAAATAGTAGAAATTGGTAATTAGACACGCGCCCATATCATGTTATTACTTTAATTTTTTTGTTTTGGAAAAAGTTTGAGTTTATCATATATTTTACACTTTATATGGAGAATCACCATATTCCACTCTAGGGACCAGTTAAATTTTTTTAATGATTTATGAACACGTGTTTGAATGGTTTGCATGGTATCAATATAGCACAAATCGTATTAATAATAAATTAAAATTACACCATATATTCATAAAGATGTTTTTTTGCTTCATTAAAAATTTGAATGTGTATAGAAGGACATACAATAACTCCCTTATAGTTTAAAAACTCATAACTCTCTTATGATCTATTTAGTTCTTTGTTAAAGTTTTTCAATTATAGTTATAAAAAATAAATTTTTAATTTGTTATGTTTGACCAACCTTAAACATCATATAAAAATAATATTAATTATTAGATAATTTTATTTTTACAATTTTATTTCATATGTGGTTAATAAATGGATTCTTATCCTACTCAACCAATAGAAATAGATTCCATTAACGTACAAAGGCATGTTTGAAGTCGAAGCACTAGAGCAAACAATTATCAATTAAATTTGTTTAGTGATGTTGACCTGGAATGGGTAGGTGATTAGAATGAAATGAAAAGAATTTATGAAAACCAAGGAGAGAGAAAAGGCAAGGAATTTAAGAGAAGTGAACACATGAAAGATCCTTTTTGACTCTGTTTGCATCTGTTTTTGGGGTCTTTTCCACTAGAATGAATAAACTAATTAATCAGAGGAATATCCTTTGAATGTTAGTTATGGTACACAGTGCGAGACTTAGAATTTAGAATCGGTGTGCTTCAAATTATTTGTGTATTGGATTCATAAACCAAAGTAGAAGGTTGATGAGTCAAAGAGGAATTATTCTGGTTGACATTTTATGCAAAACCCCTTTGATTATGTAAAGTTGGGATTCGGCTGGACGAACAATTCGCGTGCTCCTCATCATTCCAACCCGAATTATGTAAGGTCAATAACTTGGAAGTTAAGCATATATAAATGTGTACTGATAAAGGATATAGTGACTTTTAATTGGACTGCTTTGAAAATGGCGGGAAAGAGTAAAAATAAGTGAACAATATGAAAATGCATAAAAGAGGAAAAGAATAGTATAAAGCTAAAAATAAGAAACCAAAACACAAAATGAAGATATTTTTCTTTGGTGGTCGTCTCTGTCTTGTTAAATCGGTACTTTCTTCGCTTTCTTTCTTCTATTTTTCTTTTTTTAAAGTACCTGTATCTGTTATTAAATTACTAACTTCTTTGCAAAGGCCTTTTTTGTGGGGAGGGAGTGAGGAGAGGAAAAAAATTTGTTGGGTAAATTAGGAACAAGTGTGTAATAATAAGGAGGCTGGTGGGTTAGGTGTGAGGGATTTAGGTAAGTTTAATGGAGCTTTACTTGGTAAGTGGGTTTAGAGACTGTTGGGGGATCATGAGTGTCTGTGGAGTAGAGTATTGAAGTCAAAATATGGGTGTGGTGCTTGGTCTGGGGATTGGAAGGTTTTCAAGAAAGGGTCACGGTAGTGGCGAGATATTGGGGGTGTGTTGAAAATGTCAGATGAGTTTGGTTGGTTTCAGGATAATGTGAGGAGGGTGGTGGGTAATGGGGAAAACACAAGGTTTTGGACTGATTGTTGGTTAGGTGAAACTACGTTAAAGTCCCGTTATCACAGGTTGTTCTTAATGTCATTACAACAAAATGGTATGATTGTTGATATGGGTTCTTGGGTGGATGATACATGGGTATGGAATTTACAGTGGCGAAGAGATTTTTTTGTTTGGGAAAGTTAATTATTAGCATCTCTTCTTCAAGATCTTCAGAACTTTGGTGGGTTACATATGGCAACACATGATTCTTGGCTTTGGATGGGTGCCTCCTCTGGTCAGTTTTCGGTGAAGTCAGCTTATAATATTCTGAGTCGGTAGGTTATTAAGTGGGATCACCACTTTGTGAGTATATTCTGGAATAACATTGTGCCTCTAAAAGTTGGTGGATTCAGTTGGAGACTAATTCTTGACTGGCTTCCATCTAAGGTCAATTTGAGTTCTCGTGGGATTGCATTTGATAATTTAAGTATGTTGTATGTATTGTGGTGAGTGTGATGAAAGTTGTTCTCACCTTTTCTTTTCATGTAAAATTTCATATTTATTATGGCAAACTTGTTTTGCCTGGTTGGGTTACTCATCAGTGATGCCCTGTTGTGCTAAGGACTATTTGAGATTACTTTGGGTTACGGGGTTACACAACATATTCAACTTGGGTTGGCTGGAACGTGGTTTGCTGCAGTTTAGACTATTTGGGAGATACGTAATGATATCATTTTCAATGGTGGAGTTTAAATGGTGAGAAAATGTTTGAATTGGTTCAATATAGGTCTTGGTTATGGCTAAGGTTTTGAATGAGGGTTTTTTTATGGGTTTTGTTAACTGGTACCGGGAACCTCTATTATGTTTATCCGGTTAATCTTTTCCAGTTTGAAATTTTCTTGTATATGGGTTAAGGTACCCCTTTTACCTTTTTAATATATTTGTTCTTTGCTGATTAAAAAAAAGATTTTTTTTAAGTATTTCAAAAACAAACGTTGCGTGGAATTATTCAGCCCCCAGTTCTCAATAATAGAAGAGGTTGCCTTCAATCTTGTGTTTTCTTGGAGTACTTTGGTCACGTATTTTATATGTTTAAAGACCCAACAAATTGTGTGTATCCAAAAACACTCTAACACTCAACTCAGCAGACACTCAAGAGAGGTTAGAGTATTACAAGAACTTATCTTACTTGTAATAAGGTAAACCTCTACTTATAGAGTTCTAAATACGACTCATTATATCTTACGCAGATACACTTATCTATAAGAATATATCACAAGGGTATTTTAACAATTCAATAAATGGAAGACAATTGTACATCTTTGTGTAAATAATTAAGTCAATGGTAATTTAAGAGTTCATTAAATACAGATAGGTACACCTATCCTATTTATTTGTTGTAGAAAGAGAAAATACCTATTTATTTGTACATGTGGGTACTCGTGCTTACAAGGTTTTCTGCCTCATTGTGACTTTTTACCTGTGGATACCAACGAGTGGGGATATTTTTGACACTCTTACTAGAAAAAGCTCAAAGAAGAGGTGCATTTTGTTGACACCTTCCATACTTGGCTAGAATACTGTTCTTTTTGTGGCCTTTCGAGATCAAGAGTTACTCCTAGAGTGGTGGTCGTATTTGTTTATTTATCCTGGATAAAATAAAATGTATCCTCCTTCTTTCCCATGATGCATTTAGTAAGGGGCAAGAAAATCCCCTTTTTATAGCGCCTTTAATCCGATGATTAATAATATAGATATATCAAAATGAGGGTAAATTTTTCACGATTAAACAATCGTCGGAATAAGAACATTATGAGTAAAAAGAGAATCATTTGGATCCTAAAACAAAACCCTTATAATTGCACACGGAAAGAGTTTAAAGTTAGCGAAAGAGAAATATGTGTGCTAGGGTATCTATCTCATCCTCTATATGAAGATATGAGAAAAGATCTAAAGAAAACATGAAGTATTTATCAAAGGTAATTGGAAGCGTATGCATTTGATTAAGGAAAGCATGCCAGAAAGGTGTATAACAAATACCTCAGGATAAAGGATTGAAGTACTAGGCATAGAGGACAAAGGGGTACAAGACCATGGTAAGAAAACACGTAAAAAACCCACCTGGGCATTCCACTGGCCATGGGAAATTCCCACTAGCCGTGGAACACACTGCCCCAACGCCTAGAATTTTAAATTTTCAAAACACAACATTCCACTGGCTGTGGGAAATTCCTACTGGCTGTGGAATGCACTATTTCCATGACCCAAATTATGCAATTTTACAAATAGAATGATCCACTGACCGTGGAAATTTCCCATTAGTCGTGGATCACTCCCTGATCCTCTAAATTCCATTTTCAAATCATGTCATGCCTTGGGACCTTAGATCATACAATGCCTAGCCCTTTTTATGAATAAAAATCATAAAAAAATTACTCATAATATGGCACAAGACATAGAAGGAGATAACATCAATCCACTAAGCTCTTTTGTACCAAATCCAAACATCATTTAAATCATCAATCCATATCTAAATCATACATAAAAATTATAATCACATTCTCACAATTTGATAGTTCACCCATCCATGGATTTTCATCATCATGAACATCAACGTCATCAACATGGCTATTAAACTTTCATTGTCTATAAGTCACATAGTTATTTACAAAAGAATTGGCCTATTGTATACGCATGTATACACAAAAGAATATAAGACCAATAACATATAAACTTAGGCCATCAACATTACATCTACATCAATAACATTGTCATCAAATACATACATAATCCAAAACTCAAATGATTGTCGGCCAAAGCATTCCATTACCACTAATTTACCTTCTGCACTAAAATATACACTTCCAAAATAAAGTGCATCCTTACCCCATATAAGTCTTGCATCACAATGCTAAAATGACAACACGGAGAGTGAGTTATACATTCTAAGTGACGAATATGAATACATTGTGATCATGTGTACATGCATATAGACAACATGTGTGCTTTGCAATATAATCATCAATTTATTACCAAGCCTTCATCAAGATATCATCATAGGCATACAAGTCTCATTATTTACCACTCATAGCAAACACATACACATACACATTCACATTGCCCTTTATCATCATGGGCTATCACAAGTATCAACATCAAGTTTTTACATCTTTCATTGATTCATACCTTCTATAGGTTACCATTTTTATTGGCCATCTCCAACTCAAATGTCATGTTTCTATGGCTAATGCATATGTCATAACATGAAATAAATATGCAATAGATCTGATTCGAAATAATTATTCATAACACATGTGTACACAATTGATCAAGTATTAGCAACCATGCATAGTCGCTTAAGTATTTGTCCCCCCTCCCCCTCGCAAGGGTCCTTTTCACAAGATCCCGCAAGAACTCAATTATTTCAACATGTCAAGTGATCGTAACCACTCTTAGTCGTTTAAATGGTTATTCCCCCGGCAGGATCATTTCCACAAGATCCCGCAAGACCTCAATTATTTCAACATGTCAAGTGATCACAACCATTTATAATCTATTCAAATATTTGTCCTACGCGTAAGGGTCTTTTTCACAAGTTCCTGCAAGATCCCAATATATCACAATATGATATGCCATGCATGCCATGAAATGCAAGAATGCATATTCTAGCCTCAGCTTCATAACAATCTCTCACCCTCTCACTTAGGGGTACAATTTACACTTAACAGTACAATGAGTGGCATGCAACCAATTATAGTACTCTCTAGGAATACAATTTGTCACATAATCTCTAAGGCATCAATTCAATTGTTCATAATGTAATAGCCAAGGAGTCATATTTATATTAATCCACCCATGGAAATCAAGGAGGCATATCAACAAGTATACTCCAAATGTATAACATCAATATAGTTGTCAATCTAAAATTAAACCCTCAATAAGATTCAATCTCATACCACTTCACAATAAAAGTAGCACATCTATTCAAGACACATATATAAGTAAGCACCAACATATACATTGTTAATACACAATTCTTAGTAGATTTCAATTTCGACTATCTTGCCAGGATTTCAAGTTTCAGTGTGACATTCACAATCTCTTTAATCATCTTAATTTTTTAACATCATTTCTAATTCACTAATTGGCAACAACGTAATGACATTCAATCATTGTCTCATTATTTTCCTTATCACTTATGAGTGTGTCACACAACTAAATTATTCAATTCTTATCATCAAATATCATGTCTTATCAATAGTGGTGAAACATATATGGTTTTCATAATATGACATAGGCTCACAGATTTGCCAAAATCTCAAGTCACTATAAACCACCACCAAGGACACACCACATACATATACTTTAAATGCAATCACATATTTTCTAGGTACATCATCATCACAATATCAGTCATCACATCATTTCAACATAACTATAGCAAGGCAAACATGAGCAACATCATATACATTAATCATCAATTATTCAAATCATGCATTTAGAATATAAACTTCTCTCCTATCTCAAGAGAAGTAATTCGAGTGATCTGAATGGTCCGATGACCCCACCTCATCATCTATAATACAATCTACACACCATACATATATAAATTCAATCAATTTTCCATTCAAGGCATGACCACAAGGTCTAACTATTCAATAGTAAGTAAATAGACACAACAACATATCCAAGACATGTTATAAACATGGTTTCACATCCTTCTTAGGTTTCAGGAATTCCTTTCCCATATACGAGATTCTCTATATTCAAAAGTGGGTTAAACCTACCCAATGCACAACCCATCACCATTAGTGGGTTTCCTAACATCACAACCTAGAATACTCTCAATTTCCACATATACATGTATAAAATCATTCTTTATGGCACTAATCCTCGTCTTATCATAAATTTGCTAAAAGCCTCAATGTTCTCAAACTAAAATTTACACCAGTAATCATTTCAATAATTTTTCATTCATCAATCTTAGTTTACCATGCCATATAATTATGTTCCTTACATTTTCATCAATAAAGCATCATCATCCCAACTAGGATTCACATACCTACCATTACACTTAAACATAAATCTCATTAATCCATAATTTCATTTTATTAATCCACCACAACCATCATAGGTCTGGTGTTCCCATTCATTATCTCAAATTTATAACAACACTCATTTATGGGTTTCATCACCAATGGCCATCTACCATCATTAATATCATCTATCATCATAAATAATAACACTTAATATTAAATATCATATATTCACACTCAAAATCAACTCTCCTAACCATAATATATATATATATATATATGTATATATTCCTAAATCTTAGAGTTAGGGTTTCATCAAAACCCAACAACCATTATTAATACACATCAACAACAATAATTAATACCAATCATTCCAAACTTTATTTCTATACATAAAAGTCATTCTCATGGCAATTAAATCATCAATTTCTCAAACTTTTTCAAAAGCCACAAACTACTAATTCCAGGGTTTTCACTTAAATTACCAAACATCAATTCCAATAATTTTTCTTGTATCATTTCAAGCATTCTAAATCCAATAATATCATATCTCAATCATCATCAACCAATCAACAAAATTCTCAATGGTCATCTACCCTAGGGATTGGGTTTCACATGTATTCTTTCATCAAAACAACACTTAAACTTCCACTATAATACTTCAACAACCTCAAAACCACCAAGACAAGCCACAATTATAATAAAATATTACCTTTTCTCCAAGCACAATGATGAACACAAAAATGAGAAGAAGAGAAGAGAAGATAAGTTAAGCTTGACCCTAATGTCTAATATGAGCTTCACAAATCATGGTTTAACGGGGTGTGTCATGGTTTTGGACTTGAGATGATGATGAAGAAGAAGAAATACAAGTGAATGGAAGGAGAAAGAGAGCTGCTAAAAATAAAAAGAAGGAAAGGAAAAATTTGACAAAATTAGGTATTACCCAATGGATAAAAGGATGCACCATTTTGCTTTTTCCTTTGTTCATTAAATCCTCATTGTCCAATGGATAAAATAGCCAAATGAGAGAGAGGAAAATGCTACGGTGATGAGAAAGGAAGAAAAAGGGAATTTGCATTTTCTTTTAATTCTAATTGGCTCGTATTTTCGTCGTTATTATCATACGCTGTGTCCATATAAATATCTCCTCAACTCTAAAAATTATTTTGATCATACCACCATAACCACAATAAATTCCTCATCATCCTAGACCCATCAAATATCCAATTTGACTTAGTGAGTCTGGTTTCAGTAAATGTTAATTTACCGATAAATAACAATTAGTGTTTAATTGAATTTCCCAATACATTGGGCCATAAATAATTAATTATCATTATCTAAAAAAATTATTTTTCTAAAATTTAGGATGTTACACTTTTGACCATTTTTCTTCAATTAAATAGATCTTCTCATTCTACTTTTCTGGCTTTATCATGGTTTTCTAGAAGAATCCCTTTCATCAAGAATTTTAAGCATGATCCCATCCAATATGTCATTGTTAACTTTTATAATCTTGATGTTCTCTTGAACAATACTCATGTTATTAGGTACCTTCTTTGTGCTTGCAAATTTAGATAGTATGTTAGCTTTGGAGTTCACTTCTCTATATATATGTTGTAAATTTTGGCAAAGTTTTTTTTTAATTGATCTGTATAGTATGTCCTCACTAGTGGGACATTAGAGCTTTACTAAAGGATACATTTTGGTAAATAGGTTTTTTTAATCATACTAAACAAATTTAAGAATTACAACATGTTATTTATCAGTTATGGTAGGTAGGTCCACTCATGAGAAGGATAATATTATCCGTTGATAGAGATATATATGCATCAAATACAAAGATATATTTATCCATTTATAAAAAAAAGATAGAATAATCCATTTATTAGCCATAAAAAGATTACCTTATAGTCATCTCCACTGTAAGGTAGATTGATTAGTTTTGAGGAAATAAATTTTAATTTGGGAATTCTCCCCTTATAAAAATATATACCGATTGATAAAAGATGGATTCATATTTGTCAAAGTATAAATTTACTCGTTGTCAAAGAGACTAATTTTAATGGATGAAGATATATTTTCCTCTAATACATTAAAATATCAATTTATCAATTATAAAGATGATTATAACAACGAGATATTGGCAACTGATCTAATCCAAGGAGTCTTTTTCCTTTAATTCTCAATTTATCACATACTAAGAGATGGACTCATTTATCACAACACAACAACACGAGGTTGCCTTCAATCACATTTTCTCTAAGGGTACCTCGGTCATGTACACTCTATGACCCAACAAAAAAAGTGTTTTTTGAAAAGACTTTGCCGCTTAAGTTAGTAGACACTCAACATAGATTAAAGTATTGAAAAGAGCTTATTTTATCTGTAGGGGTAAACCTCTGTTTATAAAGTCTAGAGTGGGGCTTGGTCCATGATATCTTACATAAATACACTTATTTATAATAGGGAGATATAACAAAATCTTATTGAGTCATTATATAATATAAAAGATATAATAGATTATATCAATCTTGATTATCAAGTTATCTACTAAGTGGAGTTGGACTGATCTAGCTTAATATCTAAGATTCCAAATCGCAACAAAAACTAGAAAGAGATCATTTTTTAAAGCTAAAAATATATGTTTGGTCTCTTACATTTTTTTAGGTCTAAATTTGGTCTCATACGTTTTTATGTGTCAATTTAGCCTCTTATATTGTAAAGTGGTCCTTTACGTTAACTTATGTTGTAGAATAGATGTAAAATATACATCGTGTATCAAGAATGTTACATCAGTTCACCATAAAACTCATTAAAAAATATTTTTCATTGATTTTTAATAACCAATTTTTTTAAAAAAAGCTTCCATATAAATTAACAACAATGAGCACTTTAAATACTTTTCAATGCATGATAGGCTAAAATGACAAAAAAATGTATGAGACTAAAAAAATGTAAGGGATATGTTTTAACCTTTTTTAAAACTAGTTTTCATCAATTATACATATCAAACACATTTTTTAATTTTAAAAAGTATAAATTTTTTTAAAAAATATAAAACAAAATTACAAGTCCTATTTATAAATTTGAAATATACATTACCTACAAGAAAAACAACTAAATTGGCATGAGACTTAGCAAAAAAAAAAACCACGCTATAGCCAAATGGCATGAGACACAGACTCCCATGTCATTAATTGGTGTACGAATCAATGTCCTGTGTCATTTGTAAACGCTAAAAGGGGCGTGGCCAAAAACAATTTTCTAAAAATATTTTTCTTTTTTTCAAAACAACTTTATCCTCTTTATGAACAATAGGATTGAGTTAAATTGGTGGAAGCTCCTCCATTTTTGGTAACTCAATAACTAGAGTAATCATCCGATAATCATTCGCTTATCCCGCCAATGGTTCTGGCTTTGTTAATGGTCTCACTGATGATGTTCATTCATATAATCATCACACACACATCATCAACAACATATTCACCATCATCATCACAACTCATAAATGTGTTATGTATCATGTTATTTATGTTGTCAAAATTATAATCAATCACCCTTGAATTATAAACACTAGTATTACATCATGACAAACCATATATGTTGAATATTCATGCACTTCACCATGTAAAGTCCAAACCTAATAATTCAATTGGAAACTTAACTTTTACAAATGATATCCTACATCACCTACATTCTATATTTTCACATAACAACCCTTTACAAAAAAAACCATCTAATACCACTATCAGATATAACAATTAGGTGTTGTTTAGCTTTGTTGATAGATTCTTCAACCCTTTTAAGAAATTTATTTTTTAAACCTTTCCTTACATAAGTTCTATCAAACGTTCACGTACAATCCATTTTCTACATTAATATATTTAACCACTTAGAATCCAAAAAAATACAATTATTAACATTAAGTTTAATTTCAGCTCACAACCATGTAACATAATATTCTTTTAAAAAAATTTGGTCAACATAACCTCTATAGTATGTACAGCAAAAAAAATTAACGTCAACAAATAACCACCAACAATTGAAAAAGACAAATAATTTTCATAAAAGTAATTAGCCTAACATGTAATAATCATATACTTTAATGTTTAAACCAATACCAAAGGTCATGTTGTCTAATTTGAGCCCTACATTCTTAATCAAGATAATATATGTAAATTAAACAAGAGTCAAAATATAACCTCTCACCAAAATACAAAATCAATTGGTTAGAATGCTATTTTTTGGTCACAAATACAATATGACCTTGGTCTCTTGAAATGAGGCACTGAATGAGGTGATTATGGGAGAAAAAAGAGGAGTTGAATATTAAAGAAAGAAAAAGGATAGGAGAAATCAGAGAGAAAAGGTGTTAGGGTGTTGCTACCTGGTTTAATGCATTTTGAGTGTGGGATATGGCCCCATGCTAATGCCAAGACCATTAATGTCCCATGCCCAATTTACATACTAACTCTTACAAAAATGTGGCAAGGGGCACGAGACATGCCTCACACTAAACTTATAAAGTCTTACACCTTCCACACAAAATCTATAAAATCCCAAGTCAAACTTGGTGTAGGAACACCACACCTCCATGCTAAAAACATGACTTATAGTGGTGTTATCTTTTATACTTATAGTATTTAGTGCTTGTTTGATTGATAGTTCTAACAACCAAGTTGATATGTCATGCATGCCATGAAATGGAAGAATTCATATGCTAGCCTCAACTTCACAAAAAATCTTATACCCTCTTACTTAGGGGCATATATTACACTTAACATCACAGTCAATGGCATGCAACCAATCATAATACTCTCCAAGGTATACAATTCATTACATAATCTCTAAAGACATCAATCCACATCACCGACAATATAATAGTCAAGGAGTCATGTTAATATTAATCCACACATGGAAATCAAGAGAGCATATTAAACAAGTATATTCCAAAATTAAACCATTAGCAACATTCAATTTCATACAACTTCACACATAGAAGGTAACACATCCATTCAAGGCAAATATACAAGTATACACCAATATATACATTTTCAACACATAATTGTAGATGCATTTAGAAAATATACTCTTCTTCTACCTTAATAGAAGCACTACTAGAAAAATGACTAGTAGCTACACTCCAATAGCGACCGCCAAAAGCCGTCGCTAATCAGTGACCGAATTAGCAACGGCAACAAGGAAGGGACCTTGAATACGAAAAATAGTGACCACATCAGCGACCAACACTATATCATTGCTGAATTTGGCAAAGAACCGTCGCTACTACCGTCGCTAACTCATACCCCGTCCCTGATACGGTCGCTAAAGTTATTTCCCTCCATTTTTTGGTTTCCCTCCAACGTATATATGGCGCCAGCTGATAGCGACGGTGATACTATAGTCGCTATGGCTTCTGAGAAATCAGTGATGCAGATACGCCGTCACTATAAACAATCTATTGAATGCAGCGTATTGTCGTAGCTAGGTTTGGATACTCAAGCGACGGAGTGTGGCCGTCGCTAAGATTCACTACTAGAAAAACCCTTAATAGCCACTATCGGTTAACGACCACGTTTACCCCGTCGCTATATTTAGAATATCAGCGACGCAGTGGTGTCGTCGCTATATTAAATCCTGGAGGGAATTATAGAGATGGTGTGAGTTGACCGTTGCTAAATTTCAATTTTTTATAGTAGACACGGTGGTAGCGACGCTGTGTGCCATCGCTATGTCACTATAATGTTGCTAACCGAGTAAAGCCTTTCCCCTTCATCATTCTCTATTTGCCTAAACCCTAAATCCTTTCCCTCTTCTTCACTTCTATCAGGCGTGCTTCCCCTTCCCCTCTGTCCGATGAGCTCTTCCGACCAACGACCCCCTTCATTATTCTCCAATTTCATAAACCCTAAATCCTCTTCCGCTAATCCCTCTTCTTCCCCCTCTCTCAGGCCTCTTTCCCCTTCCCCTCTGTCCGACCGCTAATCCCTCTTCTTCCCCCTCTCTCAGGCCTCTTTCCCCTTCCCTTCTGTCCGACGAGCTCATCTGTCCGATGAGTTCTGGCCTCTAGGCCCCTCACCTCTTTCACCTCTTTCGCTCTTTTGCTCTTGTTCCCCTCTCTTAGGTGTCTTCCCCTCTGTTTCCCTCACCTCTTTTGCTTACGGGTGCTTCACAAGAAAGGGAACAGAACCTCTCATCCGAATCTCAACAACAAGGTATGTTTCTTATCTCTCTGTCTCTCGAATGTATGTTCTTGTTGTTGGGGTATTAAGTGGTTATTGTGTTTTGTATTTTACTTGCTGAAGGTGGTGTTTGTGTGGATGATGATTGTTCTCATTTTGGTTGCAGGCCTACTGTGGATCTCTTGCTTCAGCTTGTTTGTGTTTCCTCTACTTTTCAAGTTTGTAAACTACTTCCTCTCTTTCAGTTTCCACATTATACAATAATTATTCAGCTTCATTTTCCCTTATTCTGTATGTTAATACTTAAGAGTTCATTTGTGTTAGAGTTGGTAAAATTAAATATTAATGTTGGTAAAATTAAATATTGGGTTTGTTGTTGAGTGCAGTTGGAAACTTAGGAGTGGAACTATAAAGTTCAATATTATACTAAAATAATTTATTTCTGGTTAAACTTTTTGTAAAGTATGATAAAATTATCACTAATCCATCATATTCATCATTCAAATGAGATAAGATGTGTGATTCTGGGCCATAAATCAATTTGTTCTATATTTTAAAAAGCAAAAGCATATTTTTCTTCTCATTCTGTTCAGTTTTCATTTTTTTTGTGGGTTTTCATGCTGTTTATAACTTACACACTATATATTAATATACTTACTTTTACATTTCTCGGTAACTGGTCAAATTATTCTTATTAAAACTTACAATAGATGCTTCTTTCTGACAAACAAGTTTTGGGAAGACTACAAATTACTTAGGAAGTAATGAAAACCAGGGAAGGTTGTATTTGTATATAGATTCTTTAGTTCAATTCATTGTGGTTAGAAGGAGAGCAGAACATGTCATGAAAAACAGAAAGGTAGTAGTTGAATGTTGGGAGTGGATGGGTTACAAGCAAGATGGTATTTTCTTGTAGAAGTAGAAAGGTAGCCAATAATTTCTGGTTCTAGTCCAACTATCATTTTTACTAAATATAAATATAGATACCTAGTGCATTTTCTATCTGCTTGAATTACCTTTCCCTTTGATCTTCCCAAAGTTTCTTTTGATGGACTCCTAAATTGTTTCAAAGTAGTTGCTATCTGAGTTCCTGTGAAATTTTTATAAGCCTTCCTTTTTTATTTAGTCATTTTACTAATTCATTTATTGAAGTTGTGGTATTTTTGTTTGAATGTGCTTATAGGGTAAATCTTGAAATATATATTTTATTTATGTATTATTATATTATATATATTGGACTTCCATCTGGAAAACAACTTTTTGAACTTCAAGCTGAGAGGGTTTTGTGCGCACAGAGACTAGCTGCTCATGCTACGAATGAGACTAAGTCGTATTTCTCTTTGGTTCAGTGTTTTTGTGCACTATTCAGTGCCATTCTCATCAGTTCATATATTGCAAGTTCTGCTTCTTCAGTGCAAATACACTGGTACATAATGAAAACAAAAATAGTTCTCAAATTTTAATTGTTTTATAATTAGTGTTGAGTGTTTAAACACTAGTGTCTATTTTTTAAGTTTAGGTGAAAGTTCCTTATTGTGGAAATTTTTAATTTGGTATAGTGACTCTGATCGGTTGACATTGTCCCAAACTTTTTAGTAACTTAATGTATAAAGTATCTTTTGCTAATTGAGACACTTAATTAACTTTGAAATTGTATTAGACGTATTGAAAATCACAAGGTTACATTAATGTTAATTTCAAAATGAAAACTTCCCTATTTTATTTATTATCCTGTACATAGCTGCACAGTTAGATAAACCCTTTCCCAATTTACTTCATTTCACATAAACACATGGAATCTGATTGTATGAATATCAGGCCTGTGAATGACAATAATGTCCAGGGTGACCACTTTTGTATCAAACTAGAGCAGAGCATTATGACCTTGTTGATATATAGGGGTAATGCATGAAATTCATAAGATAACCCAATTAAAGCTAAATTGTCTTTGTCACTTAGAATCCTCTGTCACCTTAAAACTTTTAGTGTGGTTTTACTCATAGTAGTCAATTGCGGCCCTGAAGCCTGAGTTCCAGGCCAGAGAAAGACCTGGATAAATGGCCAAAAATTCTGCTGGCACAGTTCGTTGCATGTCGTAGGTTCTCCATGAATCCAATGATCCATTCTCTATTCTAATTTCTAATGAGTCCCCCTTTGCTGGTCCTGGATTATTCTTGGCGCAACCATCAACATTGACTTTCATAAAAAGATGTGGCAGTTTATGTTATTTTAAAAAACTCTAAGATACATTTGCAAAAAGAAAAGAAAAGAAGTTTGTAGTATGAATTATTTTTTCGTATGAATACCTTTTTATACATAAAACTTGTAGTTAGAGCTTTATTTGTAATTAAATTTAGATGGAGAAGACGTACCAGTTAGTGAAATTAGACTGTGGGGGTTTAATTAAAACATTTTTTTAACTAATTAAAACATTTTAAGATGATAGAAGATTTAATTGATTAAACAAAATATTAGACATTTAATTTAAAATTTATTGAAAAGATAACCTTTATATAAAAAAAATAAAGTATGGCATTTACAAATATGTACCTTCATCTTCTATTTGTTGAAACTGCCACCATTCACCATCCCAAGTTCCTAACACCCAACCCTCGCCTCCTCTCCCAGGACGTCTGTCTTCTCCGTCAAACCTTAGCACCCTCTTCAATTTGCCTTCTTCGACTCTTCCCATTGTCTAGCATCCTCGCATCCCCTCCCAAGGATGCACCATCATATCGGCTTCAACTTACAGGTATATCTTGGGTAGCCTTTGTATGATAGTTCTTTTATATTTGTTCTGAAACCCTTGATTAAATCTTGCTTCTGTTTCTTATAGGTGTGTTATAGTTGTTCTGAAATTGCCTCAATTACTAATTAGCAACTATAATTGAATCACTGCGTTTTTATGTAAAATTGGTGATTAAAAGCTTTACTTATTAGGTGCAAATTTATAATATAGTTTCGGTGCAAATTTAATATAGCGGATAAACCCTTATTTGAATACTGAGAAGGATGCAACTTGGTCCTTAAAAGTTTTAGTATATTCAATTTACAAACCCTTAATTGAATATTGAGAAAGGTACCAATTTGAAAACATTAAGAATTTAAGACTGTAAATTTTTTAATATGCATCTAAGTAGAATTTTGTATATCCTAATTAGTGTTGGGACTGTGGTAATGTTTTAACTTGCATTGATAACTTAATTCACCATACTGTAAACAAAAGTAATATTTATCCATTCATTGAATTTTCTTTTCTTATTTAATATTTATTGCATTTTTCATTTTTTTCCTATATCTTTCTTTTCACCCTCAAGGAAATTACCCCCAAAACACATAATACACTCTATTCCCTATAAATACATGTGTATATAGAAGGCACATTCTGTCCTGTATTTATTATTTTCAGCTTACATGGGATTCCTTTTGTTCAACATCAGTAACTTTGAGCATGATAGGTGTCTTAGAAACACATTTCCATCCTGACCCTTTCCGACATTTATGGAAGTTCATGTATGAAGACTCACACCAGACCTCAACTGATGTTAATCCAGTACTCAAGACCTGTCCATTACACACCGGACATCATCTTTATATGTGTTGGCCCAGCTCTTTTGCTTCAGTTGTGCTACTATTAATTTGTTTTTCCAAATCCCTCTTGTGCTTTTGCAGTGAGTGTAGTTCTAGCTCTAGGTTTGAGGATTCTGTCTGATATGTTTGTCTGCCATGGTGAGTTAGAAATGAGTGAAGCTGAAGGGAATTTTTTGTGTTAAGAAGTTCAAAAGCATTCCTAGACCCTAATGTTAGAGATTGTGTGAAATATATATAATTGTTTTGAGCCTTCACCTAACAATAGTTTAGGCTTAAAGGAGAATTACCTTGACATCGATCATAGAATCAAATCAACATCCCTCGACAATCCACCCTATTTAATTTGTTTTTAATTTTTTTATCATAATGCTGACATCTATCTCACCAAATTCATAATCCAAGTTCGTATTTTAAGTTTTAAACTTTCTCCTCTTACCTAGATTAAGACCGTTCATGATCATATAATATTGAGTAATTAGTAATCAATTTTCCAATTGAACGCTTTATCCAATGCCACCTTAGCTGCAATTTGCTTTGAGTGTCTCTGCTTATTTAGTTTCCTTGCAATCTACTTAAATCTACTTTACGTGTCTTTCTTTGTTTAGTTTCCTTATTACTTATAAATGTCTAACCACTTATTGGTTTGTCATGCAGACTAGCACACGTTACGCGTGGTCTTTGATAGTCTGTCGATAGCTTCATATTCATCCCTGACTTTTTTCCCCAGGTAATCCCCTAACACTAACTTTCTCATTATGTGTATACATGTCGATTATTGTTTGTTAGTGGAGAGCAGAGCTCATTAGGCATTGGTTTTGTGTGCTGATAACATGATTTTTTATGCATGTGTAATGTTGCTTGTTAGTGGAGAGCAGAGCTTATTAGGCATTAGTTTTGTGTGCTGATAACATGATATTTTATGCATGTGTGATGTTGTTTGTTAGTGGAGAGCAGAGCTCATTAGGCATTGGTTTTGTGTACTGTTAACATGATTCAGTGTTCATAACGCTCAATATCATATACAATGCATAGCATATATATTAATGACATACTGGGAAGTTTTCTGTATGTAACAGGCCGTTTCTAATTTTGGGAAATGTCTAGTTTACAGGGGAGACTCTGCCAAAATTTTGGGAGGCTCCCTATCTTAGGGAACTTAAAAAATGAAACTGACCTTTAATAATGTAGGGTTTAGTCGTGTGTGTACCCATTATATTTCCGTTCAAGTTTCAAAACAACCGGCTGATGTACCATGTTGTGTTGGATCTTGAATTGTCCCGGTTGGATAGTTTGGTATGAATTTGTAACCAGTAGGGCGTAACCCATTAATGTTGTATGTGGTCTATCTTGAGACGTTGAATGTTCATTTGAAATTTCAGTTATGGTGTTTCGTATTGTCCCCAAGGTGCATGTCTGCATGCGGTGTTTCATACTGTACGTATCTCTGTGTACTCGGGGATCAATGCGAAATGCTGCCAAAATTTCAAATGAACATCAACGACACAAGATAGACCACATACAACAATGATGGGTGATGGATGGTTGCATATTCATCCCGAATGGGATAGGGCCCCACCAATTTACAACATCAAAGAGATAGAGAGTGATTCACAACCGATAGTCAAATAAAATTACAATAATTTTAAGTAACAGAAATTGTGCTTGTTAGATATTGTAAATGGAGGTACTGGCAAATCGGCGATGGATGTACAACCGACTAGATCGCAATCGGTGAGTGACTGAGGAGTTTATGATAGGACTATTGGAGTTTATTCCGTTCACTACGGCAAACACGCCTGGATTTGAAGTGACTCAGAAGATTCGTTGTCTGTGCTCAAGGTGCAAATGCATGAGTTTTGAATACGCGGATGATGTCATGTGCCACCTAACTGAGAAAGGGTTCATGGAAACATACCACTGCTGGTAAACCATGGTGAGCAGTTACCGCCTAGACCATCAGGCGTAACCGTGCAACATTCTTACTACAAGGTTGAAGGAAACAGGGATACGTACAACAACATAGAACAAATGGTGATGGTGTTAACCAAGTGGCCTCAATTACTCAAGAGGGGGGGTGAATTGAGTATTAAAAATTTTTTGTTTAAATGCTTGTGAAATTGGTTCTTTGATAAATATATGTAGAGAGGATGATAAACTTATTCTAAAGTGAGAATAATAAAGAAGTTTGAATAACAAAGTTATTAAGCGTAATAAATTAAGCAAGCAATTTAAATACACAAATTTAAATAGATTAGGGAAGAGAAGATTTGCAAACCGATATATACGAGTTCCACCAACCTGGTGTACGTCTCGCCTCCAAGTAACCCACTTAGAGGATTTCCACTATTGAGAATTTGAGATACACGCCTTGAGCAATTACAGTCTCTTAGTGTTCCACACTCAAGAACTTAATCCTCACAAGCTAAAGGGCAACCCACCCAATCTCACAATCTCTCAATTACAAGGTTGAATCCCAACCCAACAAGTATCTCAGATTTTGTGTATGTGATTTTACAAGTGTAACTCTCTCAGTAGAGTGGATATACAAATTTTAAGCACTTTGAAAAAATATTTTTCTTTTCTCAAAGAGAATATACAATTTTAGTACTCAAAAATATTTTTCTCACAATATAACTCTCAAAAAATTAATACTTCAAAATTTAAGAGAATCAGAGAGTAAGTAAGAAGAAAGAATGAAGGCAAGTATTTGATGCTGCGAAGGTGTGTCTCTGCTGCTTCACTTCTTCTCTATTTATAGGAGTTCCAGAGTATGTGCTGCCAAAAAAATTTGAATTCCACCGATTCCTGATTTTATGCATCGAGAGTCTTAATTTCCCAACATTCCATGTTTCCTGACTTGAGAAGTAAAATTGTCTGCCTCAATTAATGGAATTTGAGTCTTCGAGAGAGGAATAAGTGGTCTTGAGTTTCTGAAAGCGCGTTGGCACATGATTCCAATTTTTCCAGTGTATTTTTGACTAAAGAACAACACATGAATCGATTCCTCCCAGGGAGAATCGATTCCTAGTAGCATGAATCGATTCCTTCAGCATATGAATCGATTCCTTGAGCTAATTTCCACCATGAATCGATTCCCAAGCTTGATGAATCGATTCCTTGAGCTAATTTCCACCATGAATCGATTCTTATGTGCCTTGAATCGATTCCTTCACTTAATTTGCAGCATGAATCGATTCCTATGTGCCTTGAATCGATTCCTCTTTTATTTTTCACGTGGGAATCGATTCCCATAGAGATGAATCGATTCCTTGGCCTGTTCCCTTCACGTTTTGATATATTTTGCTTGTTTTGGATCCATTCTTGATATTTTCTTGCATGGTTCTTAGAAATGATCTTTCTTTAGCACTTTGGATAATTATTTCTCCTGTTTTGGACCTATGTGAATGTCTTAACTAAATTCTTTGGTCTTCATTATTTCTTTATGCATTTGATTCTTGATCTATGTTTAAATGCTTGTGTAACATCCTTTCATCCTTCAATTGTTTGTCATTCATCAAAACCTGTTTCAACATACAAATACATTCCCCCCCTTTTTGATGATGACAACAATTGTTCATCTCTAGGGTGTTAGTTTCATAACAGTTATATATTCAAGGTATGGAACTCCCCCTATCAAATGTAATTATAAATTTCATGCATTAATAAAGATGTTATATTATATTATATTATATTGGCTCCCCCTTAATCATGCAATTATATAGAGATGTTATATTAAACTTCTCCCCCTTTGGAATCATCAAAAAAACCAGATACTAACTCTATTGAAATTTTATTGAAGAGGATACATGTAAAGATGAATACAATAATGACTAATATCAAGGATTGAAAAATCGGAACTCTGAAAACTGTTGTGAGAGTTCATTGTAGTGGGTAGTCATGTTGTCATCTATTTGGTCAAAACGGGCATTCATATTGTTCTCCATTCCATCAATGCGAGAAGTCATTCCATCAAAGCGAGCATTTATTGCATCAAAGCGAGTATCGAAATGAGAGGTCAATCTATTAAAGAACTCATCATTTGGATTTGGAGGAGGTGGAGGAAATGCTTGTTGATGGGGTTGCTCATCATTGTCGCCACTGCTTTGTGCATTTGGAGGAGAGTATTGCCAAGCACCATCGTGGTTGTGCCAACCCATTTTTGCGAGATGAGTGCTTCCTATTTTACCTTTACGCCCTACTACTTCTTTCACTTCATTTGAAAGATCCACATTAAAGTGTTTGAGAAGCTTTGTGATCAAAACCGCATAAGGAAGTTTTGTGAATCTTTTAGAGTCAAGAATATGAGTCCGAACAAGTTTGGTCCAATTTATCTCTTTTTCATGGAGCATAGCCCAAAGAATAAGAGTTTGGTTTTCACTTACTCTAGCATTGTTGGACCCTTTTGGAAGAATGATTTTGACCAAAAGGTAGTGCAGAAGGCGATGATCAATGTTGAGCTCCCCAACGGTGCTTTTGGAAGTAGAGGATAGATTTAAAAAAGCACGAGCATCAATGGAATTGTATTCCCAATCGGGAGATGGTTCAAGGCCAAAGAAATCAACATTGTTTAGTGGAAGCTTCCATACTTGATGAAGAACATTATCATCAATGATAATGGTTACTCCTTTAATTTTGGCTATGTAGCGTCCATTAGAGATCCTCAATGTTGAGTAGAAGGCTCTAATCAACTCAGGATAAATGTGATTTTCTTCGAGTGCAACAAACTCCAAGAGATTTTGTTGCCTAAGTATGTTGAGTACCGGAAAATCATGTTCGTCGAAGAGCGGAACGTCAAGCCAATGAGCAGGTATAAGGAGTCTTTCTGAAAATTTTTCGAGATACCTGTCAAGTTGGAGTTTATTCTCAAAGAGTCTTGAGAGGTCATTGGTGTTTGAGGAAGAGGAACCAGCATCTCCTCGTTTCTTCTTTCTAGAGTGAGATGATGATGCCATGATTTTGAATGAAACAGAGGAGGTAGAGAGAATTTTTAGAGAAGAAAAGAAAGGAGGTATGAAGCAAAATGAGGCACTGGGAGAGGCTTTGAAGAAACAGCGTGAGAAAAGCATTTTTATACAAGAAATAATGCGTGAATCGATTCATCCTAGAGGGAATTGATTCATGTGAGTTGTTTTGTAGTTCTGGACGCTTTGAGTTAAGTGGGAATCGATTCAAATGCTGAGTCATGAGAGGGGGAATCGATTCCCCTAGCTGGTCTTGGTCAAATACGCTACAAATTTCATAGTAGTTCACGTGAATGCATTTGGCAATGGAAGTTTTTATTTTATTCTTCACATGAAGCCTTCTGATTGTAAGGAATCAATTGCTTTTCTCTTTTGTTTTATTTCACACGTGAATTGGTCAAGAAGCTTAGGAAGTGGTTTTTCTTGACTTGTTCTCATGAATCATGCTGGAGCCAGTGATCACAAGAGTACATTTTGATTTCTTGAATAAAATAAAAAAAATAAATTTTGCAAGTGCCATTTGATTTTATTTCATCACAAAGTCAATAAAATCAATTGCCAATATTTGCATTTAATTTTGAGATCATTTATTTTAAAGAGATTAACTTGTTTCACAAATATATTTAATTAAGATTTTAAACAACAAATCGGGTTATGATAAATATGAATATTTTCAAAAAATAGTGTATATTAATATTTCTCAAAAATAGAATTTGTATGAAAAAAGATAAATCTTTAAGTTAAAGATTTGTGAAAATATGTAAGAGAATGAAATTGGTGATTTAAACAATTTCTAAAATGCCTAATTCCCTTCTAATATTTATAAATTGTTCCTTTGGAAGGGGTTTAGTAAAAATATCCGCCAATTGTTTAGAAGTATCAACATATTCAAGAACACAATCTCCTTTTAAAACATGATCTCGTATGAAATGGTGACGGATTTCTATATGTTTTGTTCGTGAGTGCATAACTGGATTTTTGGAGATATTTATGGCGCTGGTGTTGTCGCATTTAATGGGTATTTGATTTAGAGGAACACCGAAATCAAGAAGTTGTTGTCTCATCCATAGGATTTGAGCATAGCAACTTCCAGCTGCAACATATTCTGCTTCAGCTGTGGATAACGCGACACTTACTTGCTTCTTGCTATGCCAAGAAACAAGAGAGCTTCGAAGCATATGACAAGTACCACTGGTACTTTTTCTATCTAATTTACACCCAGCAAAATCAGAATCAGAATATCCTACAAGAATACATTCAGCACCTTTGGGATACCATAAACCAACATTTTGAGTACCCACAAGATATTTTAAAATTCTTTTTACGGCTATGAGATGTGATTCTTTAGGACATGCTTGATATCTAGCGCACATACATACCGCAAACATAATATCAGGTCTACTAGCTGTTAAATAAAGTAAGGATCCAATCATACCTCAGTATTTGGTTATTTCAACGTCCTTACCCTTCTCATCCTTGTCTAGGTAGCAAGAAGTACTCATTGGTGTGGCAATTTCATTTGCTTTATCCATTTCAAACCTTTTAAGTAATTCTTTGCAGTATTTTGTTTGACTGATAAATGTTCCTTCTTTTGTTTGCTTAATTTGTAGCCCAAGGAAGAATGTGAGTTCTCCCATCATGGACATTTCAAATTCATCTTGCATAATCTTAGCAAACTCTTGACAAAGGATTTCCTTAGTAGCACCAAATATTATGTCATCAACATAGACTTATACCAAAAGGATGTCACAGTTTTTACGTTTTATAAACAATGTTGTATCAACCTTTCCTCTTTCAAAATTATTTTCAAGAAGAAACTTACTGAGTCGTTCATACCAAGCTCTTGGAGCTTGTTTTAAACCATATAAAGCTTTTCTTAATTTAAAGACATGGTTTGGAAATTTGTGATTTTCGAAACCGGGAGGTTGATTAACATAAACTTCTTCTTGAATATAACCGTTTAGAAAAGCGCTTTTGACATCCATTTGATAAAGTTTAAAATCTATACAACAAGCAAAAGCTAACAATAATCTTATGGCTTCTAATCTAGCTACGGGAGCATATGTTTCTTCATAGTCTATTCCCTCTTCTTGATTATATCCTTTAGCAACTAATCTAGCTTTATTTCTTGTTATTATTCTATTTTCATCTAACTTGTTTCTAAAAACCCATTTCGTGCCTATTATTTGATGATTATTGGGTTTTGGTACAAGTTCCCAAACTTCATTTCTTTCAAACTGATTTAATTCTTCTTGCATTGCCAATATCCAATGTTCATCAATAATAGCTTCATCAATATTTTTGGGTTCTATTTGTGATACGAAAGCTAAGTGATTGCATGCATTTCTAAAAGCATTTCGAGTACTTACACCTTTTGTTATCTCGCCTATGATATTGTCCAATGGGTGATTCTTTACGGTGATCCACTCCTTTTGTTGAGGTTCGCCATTGTGTGATGTATTTCCTTCATTTTTGTTTTCTTCTTTGTCTTCCAAGTTTATTTCTTGGAAGGTACCTACAAGATCATCAATTTCCTCTCTCGGAAGATTTTGGTTAAGTTCATCGAATTTAACATGTATAGATTCTTCAATTGTACAACTTCGTTTGTTAAAGAGTCGATATGCTTTGCTTGTAGATGAGTAACCTAAAAATATTGCTTCATCAGATTTTGCATCGAATTTGCCAAGATTATCCTTTCCATTGTTTAAAACAAAACATTTGCATCCAAATACGTGGAAATAAGAAATGTTAGGTTTTCTTCCTTTATAAAGCTCATAAGGGGTTTTCTTTACTATAGGCCTTATCAAACATCGATTCATGACATGGCAAGCAGTATTTACTGCATCGGCCCAAAAATGTTTCGCAATATTACTTTCATTTAACATAGTTCTTGCGAGCTCCGCTAAAGATCTATTTTTCCTTTCAACTACTCCATTTTGTTGTGGAGTTCTTGGAGCCGAGAAATTATGTTCAATGCCAAATTTTTCACAAAATTTTTCAAAGGATTGATTTTCAAATTCTCCTCCATGGTCAGTTCGAATGGATGCTATTTTTGAATTTTGTTCATTTTGAATGATCTTGGCAAGTTTCTTAAATGCTTGATATGCTTCATTTTTATGAGTAAGAAATAATGTCCATGTATATCTAGAGTAATCATCCACAATCACGAGACCATAATAGTTTCCACCAAAACTTTTGATTTTTGAAGGTCCAAATAAATCCATATGTAAAAGTTGTAAAGGTCTAGTTGTTGAAACAATATTTTTAGCTTGAAAAGAAGCCTTTACTTGTTTTCCCTTTTGACAAGCGTCACAAAATTTATTTTCAAATTTTAATTTTGGCAAACCGATAACTAAATCTTTTGAAACAAGTTTGTTTAAATGGTCTATATGAATGTGAGCAATTCTTCTATGCCATAGCCATGATTCATCTTCTTTAGTTATGAAGCATTGCACATCATTTGAAGCAAGACAATCTAGATTAATCATATAAATGTTATCTACTCTTTGACCAACGAATTTTGTTTCCTTGTTTAGCTTATTTTCAATTATGCAACCATTTGATTCAAAAACAATTTTATAGCCTTTATCACATAATTGACTTATGCTAAGCAGGTTATGTTTAAGTCCTTCAACATATAAGACATCATTTATAGAGGTGGAGGAATTTTTACCAACATTTCCAATTCCTAGTATTCTTCCCTTCGTGTTATCTCCATAAGTAACGAATCCTTTATTTCGTGGAGTAAATGATATGAACTTACTTTTGTCTCCTGTCATGTGTTTTGAACACCCACTATCCAAATACCAATGGGTGCTATTTGCTTTAAAGCATACCTACAAAACATGTTAAGTTAGAGAGCTTGGTACCCATTTTATGTTGGGTCCTTGTAGGTTAGTTTGAGGTAATGTTCCTTTAGGAACCCATACTTTTCTCACAACCTTTGGCCCTAGTTTTCTAACCTTATAATTAGATGCATTATGTCCTTTAAAACCACAGTGATTACATACCATGAAAGGTGATGAAGTTTTACTAGGTGGTACAAAGAAACTTTTGTAATGCTTTTCCTTTTTGTAATCATGTGATCCTTGATTATATCCTAATCCAGCTTTATTAAACGTGCAACGTTGTTTTCCAAGAAGTGTATCTAAATTATTCTTACCATTAGTGAATTTTTCTACGGTTTTGTTTAAGTCTAGGACCTTCTTTTCTAGATCAATGCATTTCTAAGCAAATTCGCAAGGTTTACTTTTAGAGCATGCTTGGACATTTTCTAACTCTTCTTTTAAACATTCATTTTCTTTGCAAACTTCCATGAGATGCATTTTTAGAGTATCACTAGTTTTTTTAGACAATTTAAGTCTATTAGAGACTTTTGTAAATTTATCATATAAATCTTCAAGGGCATCAAGTAATTCTTCTTTATCTAAGTCATGAAAGTTTACCTCATCTTCTTCATCTTGGTGATTAGCCATGAGACAAAGGTTTGCTTCTTCATTCTCCGATTCATCCGAGCTACTCACCTCGTTGTCATCCCATGCTATGTATGCTCTCCTTTTTCCTTTCTGATCCTTATTTTTCTTTTTGAGATTTGGACAGTCCGCCTTGAAATGTCCTTCCTTTCCACATTCAAAACAAGTTGGTAAGGAATTATTATTATCTTTGGGAACGAATTTCTTACCTTTAGAGGTGAAGCCCTTTTGGAATCTTTTGTTTCTCATGAGCCTTCCTAATCGCCTCACAAATAGGCCTAACTCATCATCATCATCTTCTTGATCACTTTCAAATTTGTCTTCTTCAATAGAGGTGGCCTTAAGAGCTAGCCCTTTCTTCTTGGAAGACTTTTCTCCTTCTTCCGCTATTTTTAACTCTTTTAATTCTTGTTCTTGTTCTTGAAGCTTACCGAATAATGTGGCAAGAGACATATCATTTATGTTTGGTGATTGTTTGATAGCGGTGACAAGAGGTTGCCATTCCCTGGTAAGACTTTTTAGAACTTTATGGATAAGCTCTTTGTTAGTGTAGGATTTTCCAAGAGTAATAAGATGATTAATAATCAAGGTAAACCTTTTTTGAAGTTCTAAGCTTGTTTCACCGGAATTCATTCTAAAACTTTCATATTGGCTAGTTAAAGTACTAATTTTAGAATCCTTAACATCACTAGTTCCTTCATGAGTAATTTGAAGAGTATCCCACATTTCTTTGGCAGATTTACAGGTTACTATTCTAAAAAATTCATCGGGACCTAAGGCTAAAGTGATTAGATTCTTGGCTTTATAATTATATTGTACTTTCTTTTCTTCATCACTAGTCCAATCATCCATGGGCTTTTCTATTTGTTTATCATCAACAATATGCATAGGTATGAAAGGACCATTTTCAATAGCATTCCAAATTCTTAGATCAATTGATTGAACAAAAATTTTCATTCTTTCTTTCCAAAAAGCATATCCTTCCCCATTAAAAGCAGGAGGTCGGTTTGTGGCTCCACCCTCAGGAAAAAGGTTTAAAGAATTTGAGGCCATTCGTTCTCTTGAAGCTGTTAAGCTTAATTTACCAAGAGTCAAGCTCTGATACCACTTGTTAACCAAGTGGCCTCAATTACTCAAGAGGGGGGGTGAATTGAGTATTAAAAATTTTTTGTTTAAATGCTTGTGAAATTGGTTCTTTGACAAATATATGTAGAGAGGATGATAAACTTATTCTAAAGTGAGAATAATAAAGAAGTTTGAATAACAAAGTTATTAAGCGTAATAAATTAAGCAAGCAATTTAAATACACAAATTTAAATAGATTAGGGAAGAGAAGATTTGCAAACCGATATATACGAGTTCCACCAAACTGGTGTACGTCTCGCCTCCAAGTAACCCACTTAGAGGATTTCCACTATTGAGAATTTGAGATACACGCCTTGAGCAATTACAGTCTCTTAGTGTTCCACACTCAAGAACTTAATCCTCACAAGCTAAAGGGCAACCCACCCAATCTCACAATCTCTCAATTACAAGGTTGAATCCCAACCCAACAAGTATCTCAGATTTTGTGTATGTGATTTTACAAGTGTAACTCTCTCAGTAGAGTGGATATACAAATTTTAAGCACTTTGAAAAAATATTTTTCTTTTCTCAAAGAGAATATACAATTTTAGTACTCAAAAATATTTTTCTCACAATATAACTCTCAAAAAATTAATACTTCAAAATTTAAGAGAATCAGAGAGTAAGTAAGAAGAAAGAATGAAGGCAAGTATTTGATGCTGCGAAGGTGTGTCTCTGCTGCTTCACTTCTTCTCTATTTATAGGAGTTCCAGAGTATGTGCTGCCAAAAAAATTTGAATTCCACCGATTCCTGATTTTATGCATCGAGAGTCTTAATTTCCCAACATTCCATGTTTCCTGACTTGAGAAGTAAAATTGTCTGCCTCAATTAATGGAATTTGAGTCTTCGAGAGAGGAATAAGTGGTCTTGAGTTTCTGAAAGCGCGTTGGCACATGATTCCAATTTTTCCAGTGTATTTTTGACTAAAGAACAACACATGAATCGATTCCTCCCAGGGAGAATCGATTCCTAGTAGCATGAATCGATTCCTTCAGCATATGAATCGATTCCTTGAGCTAATTTCCACCATGAATCGATTCCCAAGCTTGATGAATCGATTCCTTGAGCTAATTTCCACCATGAATCGATTCTTATGTGCCTTGAATCGATTCCTTCACTTAATTTGCAGCATGAATCGATTCCTATGTGCCTTGAATCGATTCCTCTTTTATTTTTCACGTGGGAATCGATTCCTATAGAGATGAATCGATTCCTTGGCCTGTTCCCTTCACGTTTTGATATATTTTGCTTGTTTTGGATCTATTCTTGATATTTTCTTGCATGGTTCTTAGAAATGATCTTTCTTTAGCACTTTGGATAATTATTTCTCCTGTTTTGGACCTATGTGAATGTCTTAACTAAATTCTTTGGTCTTCATTATTTCTTTATGCATTTGATTCTTGATCTATGTTTAAATGCTTGTGTAACATCCTTTCATCCTTCAATTGTTTGTCATTCATCAAAACCTGTTTCAACATACAAATACAGATGGATCATGTTGGACCATCCATAGGGCGTATGCTACAACATGATGACCAAGTAGGGAATAAGGATGACAATGTAGAGGAGGATCCTAATCCGAAGGTGAAGATATTTTATGATTTGTTAGCTGCGGCTCAGACTCTATTATGGGACGGGTGCAAGAGTCACACTGAGTTATCCGCCTCCCTAGCTGCTTTGAGCCTAAAGGCAGATTATAATCTTTCTGGAGGTTGTTTTAATAGGATGGTCAATCTGATGGGTTCCACCATGCGTAATAATCATCGAATACCAACAAACCTGTACCATGCTAAGAAATAAGTGGCAAACTTGGGGTTGGGTTGTGTGAAGATAGAGTGTTGTGTTGGCGGATGTATGCTGTTCAGAAATGAGTTTGCAAATAAGAGTGTCACAAAATGTCTACATTGTAATGAGGAACGCTACAAAACCGTTAAAAGGAGAGGGAAGGTAACCCGGACGGCCAGGAAGAAAATGTGGTACTTCCCTATAACACCACGTCTTCAACGCCTGTATGCCTCATTGTCCATGGCAAAACACATACTTTGGCATGCTCTGAATCGAACACAAGAGGGGTTTCTTTGCCATCCTTTCGACGGGAAAGCATGGAAGTGTTTGGAAGAGCTATATCGGACTTTTCTGGCGAGCCGCGCAATGTAAGACTTGGCTTATGTACTGATGGGTTTAACCCGTTCGGTCAATACGGAAGAGCTTACTCATATTGGCCAGTCATACTAACCCCATACAATCTGCCTCCTGATATGTGTATGAAGAGGGAGGTCATGTTTCTATCTATACTGGTTTCAGGACCCAAAAATCCAAAGGCCAACATAGACGTGTTTTTGCAACCGTTGGTTGAAGAGTTATCAAAATTATTGGATGTCGGGGTAATGATATACGATGCGTCTTTGAAGAACAATTTTATGATGCGTGCTGTTTTGATGTGGACTATTAACGACTTCCCGGCCTATGGTATGCTTTCTGGATGGTCAACGTCTGGGAAGCTTGCTTGCCCTGTATGTATGGAACATACCAGGGGGAATCACTCCCTGTTAGTGGCAAGACAAGTTTCTTTGACTGTCATAGAAAGTTTCTACCGTTGGATCACCCGTTTAGGATAAATAAAACCGCTTTTAAGAAGAACAAGGTTGTTAATGAACCTCCACCCCGTAGGTTATCCGGTGCACGGGTTTGGCAGAGGGTCGAAGAGTATCCCTACATCTGGGACAAGAGTGTTAAGGAGTTTGCGGGTTATGGTAAGGAACACCACTGGGTGAAGCAGAGCATCTTATGGGATTTGCCATATTGGAAAGACTTGTTGTTAAGACACAACATTGATGTCATGCACACTGAACATAATGTTTTCATGAATATTTTTGACACTGTTATGGACATCAAAGGGAGAACAAAGGACAATGAGAAGAGTCGTCTAGACCTTCCGATTTGGTGTTCTAGGAAGGAGTTGGAATTGAGGGATGCGGGACATGGAAAAATTCTTAAACCCCATGCAAAATATGCTTTAACTAGACCATAACAGATTGCTGTGTGTATTTGGATGAATGGGTTGACCCTGCCTGACGGATTCGCTTCTAACTTGAGTAGATGTGTCGACATGAAGGAGGGCAGGGTGTTTGGCATGAAAAGTCATGATTGCCATGTGTTTATGCAACAACTACTCCCGTACGCGTTTCATGCCTTACCGAAGCCTATTTGGAAACCGTTGGTGGAGTTGAGTCACTTCTTTAAGGAGTTGACGGCAACTTTGTTGACTGTGGAGAAATTTGTGAAGATGGAAGAAACTATCCCGGTATTGATTTGTAAGTTGGAGCAGATTTCCCACCAAGTTTTTTTGACTCGATGGAGCATTTGCCTATCCATCTACCGTACGAGGCCTTGGTTGGTGGCCCGGTGCAGTATCATTGGATGTATCCATTCGAAAGGTGAACGCTGGAACTCTTTAATTTCCTTGCAAACACTTCTTATAATAGTATTTTCTAACTTAACATTTGTTTATGATGTTGAAGATTCTTACGCTCTTTAAAAGATAAAGTGTCGAACAAAGCCTGCGTTGAAGCATCAATTTGTGAGGCATACTTAGTCGAAGAAATGACAACTTTTGCTTCTTTCTACTTTTCGACGGAGATAGAAACTAGAATGAGTAGAATTCCCCGCAATCTTGGGGTAGCCACCCGCACAGGGTTTGATGAACAAATATTAATTTTTAACTATCCTGGTCATCCGAGGGGCAAGCTCACAAAATGTTACATTGATGAGAAAGATCGAAAGGCGGCTCACTTGTACATTCTTCTAAATTGCCCAGAAGTGGAACCGTTTCTTGAGTAAGTATAAAAGTTATATGTTACATTCTAAACCTAGCTTTTATAGTATCTAAATTTGTTTCCTTTAAATAGCTTATATACGGATATGCTAAAACTTGAGCAAAATGATTTAACTGATGACCAAATTCATAGTGAGGTGTCATCCAAGTTCGTTGGTTGGTTTGCACAACACGTAAGACCCGTATACCGAGTGTTTTTTATCTGTGCTTCTAACTCCCGGTATCTAACCATGACCTATTTGTTATGTTGTACATAGATACAAGACCCTAACAACCATATTGAAGATTCTTTACTCCAAGCCCTTTCTTGGGGGCCGGTGAAAACTGTTAAAAAATGTCCTATTTACTACGTAAATGGCTACAAGTTTAATATCCTTCAATGGAGTGAGGGGATGCGTACCCATAACTACGGGGTTTGTGTTAGAGGCACCGCCGGACAGTTGGAAGAAGACTTTTATGGAGTGCTGACGGAGATTGTTGAAGTTTCGTTCTCTGGATAATTAATAAGAGATATTGTTCTATTCAAATGTGATCGGTTCGACAACACAATCGGCATTGGAACAAAGGTTGACAACAACTACGGCTTAGTTGAGGTCAAGAAAAATGGTAGATATAAAGGATTTGATCCCTTCATTTTTGCCCAACAAGCTGAGCAGGTTTATTACACCGACTTCCCGGGAGGACATCGGGACTGGTATGTAGTAATCAAGGCCAAGGCCCGAAGTCAGATCACTAACAATATCTCCGAGGAGGTCGATGACACTTATCAACTTGCACCACACGAGCTCAACGATGGCAATTTGTTGTTCAACATTGATCCAGTCATAATGGATGAGACACTCGCCACTACGGGGGGTGAACACATTGACAAAGACCTTGTCTCTCGATCAAAACGGTCTAGGGCTGATCTGGATACTGATGAAGTTGTTCAAACAGATAACCACAGTGACACTGAAACTGAGGGGGAATTTGAAACTGAAACAGACACAAAGTATGTAGTTATTAAACATATATACATAGGTTTATATATATATCCTGAGACTAACCTTTCTTTTCATGATTTTATCCACAGATGACGGGACGTCGACTGCCCTTCAGTAGGGGTGGTGGGTCCAGGACCCCGGCATCCCGTCTGGGGACTCCCACCCCAGAGCAGGGAACCACTCCATCACCACTACAGCAGACCACTCCATCACCACCACAGCGGACCACTCCATCACCACCACAGCTGACCACCCCATCACCACCACAGCTGACCACCCCAGAGCAGACTCTTGGAGTTAGTGGCTTGGATGACCCTGGCCATTAGGCCACCCCACCTCCGGCATCCCCTCTGTCCATGTTGGTACCAGTGCCAGCCGGAGACGAGTAAGTCACTAAAACTCAAATACTTTTATGTTATTTGTATGGTACTTTATTTTAAACTTTAGTGGAAAGACTTGTTGGTTTATTGTATGTTACTTTAATTAGTACTTGTATAGATTGAATTGAACTAGGAACTCTTCTGTTTATAACAGGGTAACTATTTAAACTTGGAAATGTTACATTTAGAGGGGAGACTCTGTCAGAATTTTGGGAGTCTCCCTAGATTGTGTGTTGTTATACTCCTGATATAATTGTTGTCATTACAGCTTTGTTGATAGTAGTCACACTACCAAAGCGATTACTAAGGTTTTAAAGGCCCAGTGGGATGGTCCATATATATCTTGCACAGATGCTGGGAAGGTTGTCCAAGATAGGTGGTTTGACACCTTCTCGGTAAGTTACCACATCAATTTGTTGTAATTTGATTTGTAATATAGACCTCTTATTAATTTTGATTTCTCATTTTATTTTACAGCGTGATTATCAGTGGGCAGTGTTATTCAAGTGGCCTCAAGGCTCAAGAGGGGGGGTGAATTGAGTTTTTAAAACTTTGCTTGAAATGCCTTTGAACTTGATTCTTTTATCACAAGTTTAGAGATTATGAAAGTAAGATCAAGTAAAGTACAAAAGATAAAGCAAAACAAAAGGCAAATATGGATAAGGCAATTTATCAAACACTTGTTGTGCAATGTTCAAGGTTAACTAATTCAAGCAAGCTCAAGTATGTAAATCCCAATCAACCAACTTAAATCAATTCAATGCAGTATATAAATGTAAAAGAGTTAGGGAGAAGAGCTTGCAAACCAATTTAACGAGTTCCACCAACCTCGGTGTACGTCTCGCCTTCTAGTAACCCACTTGAAGGATTTCCACTATTGAAGTTTTAAGATTACAAGCTATGAGCGATTGCAGCTTCCTAGTGTCCCACACTCAAGAACTCAATCCTCACTAGCAAAAGGGCAACCCACCCAATCTCTCAAACTCTCAATACCCAAAGGTTGAACCCCAACCTTTGTGACCACTCAATCTAGAGTGAAAACCTTTGTGTTTGGAGTAGTGTTTACAAGTAAGTGACTCTCTTAATAGAGTAGATGTACAATTGAAAGCTCTCTCAAATTCTAACTCTCAACAAGAGAGAATATACAAGTTAAAGTTCTAAGTTTCAGAAAAATAAAACTATACAAGGATAAAACTCACAAGACTCAAGAATTGATTTCCTTTGATGGATGTAATTGATGCATAGAGTAGCTTGAAGGAGTCTTGTATTTATATGGCTTGGAGATGAGCATAATGGAGTTCCTAGCCGTTGTATGTAGTGGGTATCTGAGAAATGGTGAGAATAAGCTTTTTCCAACTAAAATATGTTTTCCCACTATCGTAATTGATTACGCCTCGAGCTGTAATCGATTACTCTTCGAATTTTTCAGTCCAGTTCATGCTGTAATCGATTAGTATTCACCATCTAATTGATTAGCTTCAAGTCAGAACTCTGGTAATCGATTAGATCTTGCACAGTAATCGATTAGCCATAGCACCTGATGCATTTAATTCAATTCTTGATCTTAGTAATCGATTAGCACACCCATGTAATCGATTAGTGTCATTCCAGTGGCTTGGTAATCGATTGGCTGAAGTCCTGTAATCAATTTGATCCAATTTTTGATGTTGGTAATCGATTAGCATACTGGTGTAATCGATTAGTTACAAGGCAGAAGCTCTGTAATCGATTATCCCTGTGGGTGTAACCGATTAGCTGTTCAACAGAAGCTATCTAATCGATTAGCTCTGTCTCTCTAATTGATTAGCTACGCTATTTTTGCAGGTCTGATGCTGAATCTTGTTTTTACAAGATATTCTTCAAAATTCTTTTGTCATTATCAAAATCCTTGAACCTGTAATCATATTCAAACACATTCTCCCCCTTTTTGATGATGACAGCCATGTTCATCTCTTGAGGGTTGTTAGTTTAAACAATAAGCTTATCTCTAATTAAGTATTTATCTACAAAAACCATATCTTTTGAATTCTGCATTATCTCTTATCTCTTAAATAGATTTTCAGATTTTACATTATCTCTTATCTCTTAAACAGATTCAAGTCTCCCCCTATCTTAAGGAATCTATGCCTTTTAGAGATAATAAACCACTTTAGAGATATTTAATCATTTAGTAATTTATTTTAGCAGCCAATATCAGATTGAACAATAATTTGGATGAACAGTAATTTGGATGAACAGTAATTTGGATGAACAATTACTTCTTCTCCCCCTTTGGAATCATCAAAAATAATAAAGCAAATAGAGGCATATAATGAAAGATAAATCTTTACTCAATTCAAAAAGGGAAAATACATTAATGGAAATGTTGCAGAATTAAGAACTTATGCATGATTGAGAAAAACACAAAACGCATTAACCAAAACATGAAAAACGGATTTAGTTATCCGGATTGAAAAAGCGAAGCTCAGAGATTTGGTGAGATAGCTCATCATAGCGCTGTTGCATCATCTCAAAGTGCTGCTGCTCAGTTATTGAAAACTCTTGAAGAGAGTTCTCAATGCGGTCGAAGCGGCGGTCAAGGTGAGCGTAGAGAGATGCGAATGGATCAGAGGGGGCTTCCGGTGCAGCTTGTGTTGCAGGAGGAGGAGGGACTGGCTCATCAGCAGGGGCTTCAAAAGGAATGTTGGCATGAAAGCCTTCCATCCTTGAGTACCAAGCTCCATGGAGAAAAACGATGCCCAATTTTGTGAGGTGATGAGTGCCAATGCAAGCCTTGGGAGGCACTTTTTCAGATAACTCACCAGTTAAATCAACTCCTACAGCTTTGAAAAGTTTGGTAAGTAAGATTGCATATGGGAGCTTTTGTTGATGTTTGGCTTGGAGCATATGCAGTTTGATCATTTGAACCCAATTAATATCCTTCTGATTTTGCATTGCCCATATTAGGAGAACATCGTCCTCCTCTACTAACGCATAATTCCCACCGCGAGGAAGCAAAATTTTCATCAGGAAAAAGTGAAGGAGGCGGTTGTTCATGGTAAGGTGACCTACCAACTTGTGGTTGCTTCTTGGGCGGTTAGCCTTCCACAGCGACTGGCGTGCAGCAATGGGATTGAAGGCCCATTCATCCTCGGGATCTCCTCCAGCAAACTCAGCAACATTTAGCGGAAAAAGAGAGATTTCCGCAAATTGAGCATTGGTGAGTCTTATGGTCACGTTCTTGACCTTGGACTTAAGCAACCCATCAACCAACCTTAGGTTGCAATAGAAGACTCTAACAAGTTCAGGATAGTACAACTTCTCCTTGAGGGTGAGGAAAGGCAAAAGCTCATAGTGGTGGAGGTTTTGGGTGAAGGTAAAGCTTGGGTGGTTGAAGGTTTCCTTATTGATGAAGTGGGGATAGATTATGGCCTTCTCAGAAAAGTTTTTAATGAAATTTTGAAGGTCTCTAGGAGAGGAGAAAAACCTAGGAAATCTAAGGGGTTGTTGGCTTGGGCCATGGAGGACCTTGCCCTTTTGACATTGCGTGAGGAAGACATGGTGGTGGAGAAAGGTAAAGAAGATGAGAAGAGAGTGAGAGCTTTTGAAGCTTGAGGGAGTAGAAGAGGTAGTGTGAGAGAAGAAGGTGAGAAGGGGTGAATTTATAGGGAAAAGGTAGGTTTAGAAAAGAGATAAAGTAAGTTTAATTTGGAGAAAAATGAGCAGCCTTGGAAAACAGCGTTTGACTATCACAGACTCGAGGCTAATCGATTACGAGGCATAGGTAATCGATTAGTTCACTGTTTCTGAGGAATTTGAATCATTTTATACAGTGGGTAATCGATTAGGGAAGATGGGTAATCGATTAGGTTGAGAAACAGAATCGTCCTAATCAATTAAGGGAGGCTGGTAATCGATTAGAGGAAAGTTGAAACATTTTGGGCCTGAAACAGAGGCTTTGTAATCGATTATGGACCAAGGGGTAATCGATTAGGTAGAAAACAGAAGCTTGGTAATCGATTATATGTCAAGGAGTAATCGATTAGCTAAGAACTAAAAGCTTACTAATCGATTATTTCAATCTTTGTAATCGATTATTGTGCTTAAAAACGCCCAGAATTTACAGATTTTGTTTCAGAGGGCTGAAAATCTATTAAGTTATTCCTTAGAACATTTCGAACTTAATGAAACATAATCAGAATCAAGGAATTATTAAAATCAAGTATTCAAACACAATTGGTTATATCAAGGATTCCTAATTCTCTCCTAATATGTATGAATTGATCTTTTGCTAGAGGTTTGGTAAATATATCAGCTAATTGCTTGGAAGTTTCAACATGTTCGAGCACACAATCACCCTTTAATACATGATCTCTAATGAAATGATGTCTAATCTCAATATGTTTGGTTCTTGAATGCATTACAGGATTCTTTGAAATATTTATAGCACCTGTGTTATCACATTTGAAAGGCACATGGTCTACCATAACACCAAAATCTAGAAGTTGTTGTCTCATCCAAAGGATTTAAGCACAACAACTACCAGCTGCAACAAATTTTGCCTCAGCTGTGGATAGTGCAACACTTACTTGTTTCTTTCTATGCCAAGAAACAAGAGAACTACCAAGTAAGCGACATGTTCCACTAGTGCTTTTCCTATCAAGTTTACGTCCTGTAAAATCTGAATCAGAATAACCAACTAAAGTGCATTCAACCCTTTTAGGGTACCATAAGCCAACATTTGGAGTTCCAACAAGATATTTCATTATTCTTTTTACAGCAGTTAGGTGTGATTCTTTTGGACATGCTTGGTATCTTGCACACATACAAACAGCAAACATGATGTCCGGCCTACTTGCGGTTAAGTAAAGTAAGGATCCAATCATCCTCTATATTTTGTGAGTTCAACATCCTTACCCTTCTCATCCTTGTCCAAATAACATGAAGTGCCCATAGGTGTGGCAATGTCATTTGCCTTGTCCATGTTGAATTTCCTAAGCAATTCTTTGCAGTACTTTGATTGACTAATGAATGTGCCTTCACTAGTTTGCTTGATTTGTAGTCCAAGGAAGAAAGTAAGTTCCCCCATCATGGACATCTCAAATTCTTCTTGTATTAACTTAGCAAACTCTTTACACATTGACTCATTAGTAGCACCAAAGATTATATCATCAACATATACTTGCATCAATAGTATGTTATTCTTTTTATGTTTTATGAATAATGTTGTGTCAACCTTTCCTCTTTCAAAGTTGTTTTCTAAAATAAATTTGCTTAATCTTTAATACCAAGCTCTTGGAGCTTGTTTTAAGCCGTACAAGGCTTTCTTTAGTTTGAAAACATGCTTTGGAAATTGGTAGTTTTTAAAACCTGGAGGTTGATCAACATACACTTCCTCTTGAATATAACCATTCAAGAAAGCACTCTTGATATCCATTTGGTACAATTTAAAGTCCTTACAACATGCAAAGGCTAATAATAATCTAATGGCTTCTAGCCTAGCTACGGGAGCATACGTCTCTTCATAATCAATGCCTTCTTCTTGATTGTAACCCTTAGCTACTAGCCTAGCTTTGTTCCTTGTAATTATACCATTTTCATCTAGTTTATTCCTAAACACCCATTTTGTTCCTATTATTTGGTGATCATTGGGTTTTGGCACAAGTTCCCAAACTTCATTTCTTTCAAATTGATTCAATTCTTCTTGCATGGCCAACATCCAATGTTCATCAATAATAGCTTCATCAATGCATTTGGGTTCTATTTGTGATACAAAGGCTAAATGATTACATGCATTCCTAATGGCGTTTCGAGTACTTACACCTTTAGTCATTTCACCTATGACTTTGTCTAAGGGATGGTCCTTCAAAGTGATTCATTGTTGTGGTTCCTTATGTTGTGTTGCATCTTTGTCTTTGTTTTCTTCTTCCTTGTCATTCAAGGTTAAATCTTGAAGAGTACCTACAATATCATCAACATCTTTCTTTCTCGGGGAGTTATGGCGATTCTCATCAAATTTGACATGAATGGACTCCTCAATAGTGTTTGTTTGTTTATTAAAGATTCGATAAGATTTACTAGATTGTGAATATCCTAAGAAAATTGCCTCATCAGCTTTAGCATTAAACTTTCCTAGATTATCTTTTCCATTATTGAGCATAAAACATTTACATCCAAAAATATAAAAATATGAAATGTTGGGTTTTCTTCTCTTGTAAAGTTCATAGGGGGTTTTCTTTAGGATAGGCCTTATTAAACATCAATTCATAACATGACAAGCGGTATTTACCGCATCGGCCCAAAAATGTTTCGCAATATTATTTTCATTTAACATGGTTCTTGCAAGCTCTACTAAGGATCTATTTTTCCTTTCAACTACTCCATTTTGTTGAGGAGTTCTAGGAGCTGAGAAATTATGATTGATACCATGTTTTTCATAAAATTTTTCAAAAGATTGGTTTTCAAATTCTCCCCCATGATCAGTTCTTATGGATGCAATTTTTGAATTTTGCTCATTTTGGATAATCTTAGCAAGTTTCTTGAATGCATGATATGCTTCATTTTTGTGAGCAAGAAACAGGGTCCATGTATATATTGAATAATCATCTATAATCACTAGACCATAGTAATTACCACCAAAGCTTTTGATTTTGGAAGGTCCAAATAGATCCATATGTAAAAGTTGCAAAGGCCTTTACTTGTTTTCCCTTTTGACATGCATCATAAAATTTGTTTTCAAATTTAAGCTTTGGTAAACCAATTACTAAATCCTTAGAAACAAGTTTATTCAAATGGTCTACATGTATATGAGCTATTCTTCTATGCCACAACCAAGTTTCATCCTCTCTAGTCATGAAGCATTGCACATCATTTGAGGACAAACTATCCATATTAATAATGTAAATATTATCAATTCTTTGACCAACAAACTTGATTTCCTTGTTAATCTTATGCTCAATTATACAACAATTTGATTCAAACAAAACTCTATATCCTTTGTCATATAATTGACTTATGCTAAGTAAATTGTGTTTTAGGCCTTCAACATATAACACATCGCTAATAGAAGTAGAGGGATTCTTACCAATGTTTCCAATGCCTAGAATTCTTCCTTTGGTGTTGTCTCCGTAGGTGACGCTTCCTTTCCTTTTGGGAGTGAAGGAAGTGAACTTGCTTATGTCTCCCGTCATATGCTTTGAACACCCACCATCCAAATACCAATAGGTGTTGCTTGCCTTGAAGCATGCCTATAAAACAAGATTAATTTAGAGAACTAGGTACCCATTGTATGTTGGGTCCTTTTAGGTTAGTTTGTGGTAATGTCCCTTTAGGAACCCATACCTTTCTTATAACTTTTGGTCCTAATTTTCTAACATTACAATTTGAAGAATTGTGACTGTGAACACCTCTTTTGGTCCGGTCCAAGTGGAATGAATCTTTTTTATACTGAATTCCAATCCAGAATGGTCAAATCTGAATGAGATGGCTCCAAAATAATCAGAACCGAGCAAGATGACCCTGATGGAAGCATTTCCGAGTGGAATATAGACCTGTTGGAGGCAAATCCGAGTGAAATCACTCAGATTGGATCAAATCAAAGATTGACTCAGAACTCATTAAAAATAACTCAGAATTAGGTGAGAATGATGACTCGGAACTTGGTAAAAATTGACTCGGAAATGAGTAAAGGATGACTCGGAATCCGGTTGAGAATGGTGAGTCGGATTTGGGTGAAAATTGGTGACTCGAAAATTGAGTGAAAGGACTCACTCGATTCTGATTGAAGAAGCAACTCTCGGTTCTTATTGAAGAGGCAACACTCAGAATTCTTTCAGTCGGATGTATTTTGCTCGGATCTCATCTCTGTGTGAAGCATTCACTCGGAATTTCTTCAAAAGTGACACAGAACTTCACTGCTTGAAGAATTTACTCGGAACTGACCTTGGGAGCTCTTAGTCAGAATGGAACTTGGACATTTTCACTCGGAACCTTCCTTTCTTGCACTCAAAAATTGGAAATTTGAATTTTTTCACTCGGAATCTACCTATTTTCCACTCAGACATTGGAATTTCACTCGGAAATCAGCTATTTGATGCACTTTCTTAGAAGTTCTTCACAAATCCGAGTCTTGGATTGCTCGGAAACACATGCCTGTTGATAAATCAATTTTAATACACTTATTATAGTTTTACACTTGGGGTTTATTATATAATTACTATGTTTAATAATAGTATTTTAATTAAGTTTTATGTTGTTTAGTTAAATTGAAGTATTATGTATATATGTTTCAATTTTCGTTTTTTGTATGTATCTTGAGTATCTTGCCTTATTTTGGCCATAACTTGGGCTTTTGTAATCCAAATGGGCTAATCTTGGAGCCCATGGAAAGCTACATCATGATGATCAAATTTGGTTATTTTGCATCTGGAAAAAATAAAGAAATGGAGCTTGAATCAATCAGCCCTCATATGTCCCACCAGCATTGATATAGTTCACCAAAATACACATATCTGGAGCTCTAGGTGTCCAAATGACCTCATTCTTACGCCAAATTCTCAATAAGACAGAGATCTACAACTTTCATGTTGAAGGTTTTTCAAAATTCGGCCATCTAGAAGGTCATATTGGACTCGCAAGGTGGAGAAGATAAAGAGGAGAATGCATTTCAACACCTACCATTATCTTCTTTTGAATTATTGTAATTTCAAGCCCACCAATGTTGAAAAAATGCATTAATAATCAGAAAATGAATGTATAGTATCATCATATCTTGCCTATAAATAGATGCTTGAAGTTGTAAGGAAGATACATAAGAAATACATAAGAAATACATGCTTTAGTTTCCATTATAATTCTATATCTTTGTTTTAGCTTCTTAAGTTTTAGTTCTTTATTTTGCTTTATCTCCTTGTTCTATATTTCATCCTTCAAGTTATGGTTTCATTTCCCTTCCTCAATATCAAGTAAGTTAATTTTATTATTTGTTATTTACTTTTATAATCAAAGTTTTAGTAAATTTAATATTAGCTTTCATTGTTAAAAATTATCATGGAAGCTTAATCTTTTAAAATCAACTCAAGGAATTTAATTTTTCTTTATGTTAACTTTGAGTTCTTGCTCTTAATATTTTGATTAAAGATAATTACTTTTCTTTGTTTCTCAAGCACTTATAATGGTAGATTATTTAAGTGTATAACCGATTGATATATAATTAAACAATCTATAATCTAAACTGATGTTGGTTGGTTAATCATTAATCAATTTGAGAACAAAGATTAAGTTACTAAATAAGATATTTCTATTTAGTTTCTTAACTCAATCAAATTATGGTCTTAAAGTTATTTTAGTAATTAATAAGAATATATCGATTGATTATTCTTATTAGTTCATTAATTCAATTCTAGAAGATTTTCTAGAATATAATCATTTAGGGATTCCAAATGATTCAAGATTGAGAAATTAATTATATTTAATCATATTTGTGAACAATGATTAGTTAACTAAAGATTTATTAATTCCTTGGGTTGGTTGTTTCTAAATTTGATTATTCCTAATCATAAATTTACTTTTTGCACTATCATATAATCACTTAATTTTCCTTTCAAGCTCAACACAAACCCCCCCTTTATTATAACTAAATTGAGTGTAACTAATTGAACTAAGGTCCTCGAGAGACGACTAAGGTTGTTCACCTTATACTATATTAATTTAACTTTTTATTTGACCCGACAACGACAGCGTGTCAAATTTGGCGCCGTTGCCGAGGACCTTTGGTCCTAATTATTTACATTGGAGCAGAACTTGACCCAATTTCCATTAAAGATGATTTTCCTGATGAACAACTTATGGGAATACATGATTCCACTCCATGGTTTGCTGATTTGGTAAACTACTTAGTTGCTTCTGTTACTCCCATACATGTATCTAAACAATAAATAATAAAACTAAAAAGTGATTCTAAATACTATGTTTGGGATGATCCTTACTTATGGAAACTTTGTAGTGATCAAATCATTAGAAGGTGTGTACCTGAAAATGAAATTCATTCCATTCTTACATTTTGTCATACATATGCATGTGGAGGACATTTTAGACCTCAACGTATAGCAAGGAAAGTATTAGAATCTGGTTTGTATTGGCCAACAATTTTTCGTGATGCATATACGTTTTGTAAATCTTGCAAACAATGTCAAAGAATGGGAAACATATCTCGTAGAAATGAGATGCCTCAATAACCCATGTTATTTTGTGAAATTTTTGATGTTTGGGGCATAGATTTCATGGGACCTTTTCCTGTATCTTTTGGTTTTGTTTATATACTACTTGCGGTCGATTATGTGTCTAAATGGGTTGAAGCTAAAGCTACTCGAACTGATGATTCTAAAGTTGTTGCAGATTTTGTTAAATCACACATATTTTGCAGGTTTGGTGTTCCTAAAGCCATCATTAGTGATCAAGGATCACATTTTTGCAACCGTAAAATGGAGTCCCTTCTTAAAAAATATGGAGTTATGCATAAGGTTTCAACACCTTATCACCCCCAAACAAATGGGCAGGCTGAAGTGTCTAATCGAGAATTAAAAATGATCCTTCAAAAAATAGTACAACCAAATAGGAAAGATTGGAGCAAAAGGTTAGAAGATGCTCTTTGGGCTTATAGAACAGCTTATAAAACACCTATTGGAATGTCCCCCTATAGGATTGTTTTTGGAAAATCATGTCACTTACCTGTAGAAATTGAGCACAAAGCTTATTGGGCAGTAAAACAATGTAACCTGGACTTAAATGAGGCCGGTAAAGAAAGAAAACTCCAACTACAGGAACTGGAAGAAATTCGTTTGGAAGCTTATGAAAGTTCTAAAACCTATAAAGAAAAAGCCAAATCCTTTCATGACAAACAGATCTTGAGAAAAAACTTTTTCATTGGACAAAATGTTTTGTTGTACAATTCACGTCTAAAGCTCATATCTGGTAAGCTTCGCTCTAAATGGGCTGGCCCATTTGAAATAACTAATATCTTTCCTTATGGTGTGATTGAAATTTCAGATAAAGCGACAAACAAGGTTTTCAAGGTAAATGGGCACCGACTTAAACCTTTCTTTCAAGGGTTCCAAGAGCATATAGATACGGAGGTGTATTTGTGTGATGCCAAATACTTTGACTAATTTTTCCTAATAACAATATTTATAAAAAAAATAAAAATAAAAATAAAAAAATAAAAAAATAAAAAAAATAAAAAATAGATATCAATTAATTACATCGTCATTCTTTTCGGTGGTAACACTTGTCTTAATCATTATTACTATTATTGTTTTGGCATTATTAACATTTTCTTGCAGTAGTTAAAAGGTCATCGTCAGGCTCGTGACGTTAAACAAGCGCTTGATAGAAGGCAACCTATCACCTTTTCACCTTCTTCATCTCTACTATTCTCTATAACCTCGTTTTCTATTCTCTCTTTTCTAAACAGCCACAACTTCAAAGTAATCTGACAATGGAACAAACCCTTGCAAAACTTAAGGAAAGATTCCCTACACTTCCACGCGATGTGATTGTAAAAATTTACAAAGCTCGAGTTCAAAGGTTAAAACTACTCACATATTTTGGCATTCCAGAGGATGTTCGTTGGCTTATTGAAGCAAAGGTACGTCTCTCTGGTGAATTACATAAGTCCTATATAAAACATTTGCCAGGTATGGGACGTAGTTCTTATTCTAAAAAACGAAGAGCTAAAAGGATGGGAGTTTGCCATAAGTGTGCAAGATGGAATTGTGATACACGTTGTAGGAACCCTGGAATGGTATCTATAAATCGGGAGGACAAAATTAAATTTATAAAGGATGGACTGAGTAAAGAGAACTTGGATAACTTAATCCAAGCTCTTGAGACGCATCCATGTGGAACGGTTCAAGGAGTCCTTCTGAAATTATATGATCTATTCATTCAACAAAAAGAAAACTATAGCCTTGGAAATCTGGCGTTAAACGACCCTGTTTGCCAGTTTATAAGAAAACTGGATGGGTAGCAAAAACCTCGACTCATAGAAGGCGTTTAAGCCGTTACTGGACGTAAAACCAGAGGAAGATGTGAGCCATAATCACAACTACTATACATATTTACTGTTGTTTTCAATGTTTTACTTTTCTGAATTCACTTTGACTTTTAAAATTACCTATTTTTATTTTCTTCAATCATGTCTTTTCAAATTTCTTCATTACCGTCATTTATTTTTATATAATAATAATTTTGTAAACTTTTTATCTTTCATCAATTATTTCATCTCAGTTTTTATCTATATAAGGGCGCATAACTCTATATGGAAAACACAAAAAAAGAGATGAAAAAAATCAAATCCATTTGTGTGCTTGGTGGATCCAACAATGGTAATTGTAAGGAGTACCTAATAGCAGCTACTAAGTTGGGAAAACTATTGGCTGCGAAAGAAATAAAGGTCTTGTATAGAGGAGGAGTATAGGGTTTGAGAGGCCCCATGGCACTATCTGCACTAGTTGAAGGAAGCAACGTTTCTAGTATCATCCTACATCATGTTGGTATTACACCAGATATTGTTGTAGGAACTGAGGTAAAAGTTACAAGCCTCTATCAATGAATGGCTCGTATGGTTATAGGTGCTGAAGCCTTTATCGCACTTCCTAGAGGTTTTGGTACTTTTGAGGAAATATTTTGCATTTTATCATGGTGTAGCATGAACTTTCATAAAAAGCCATTAGGATTATTAAATATTAATGGTTTTTATGACAGTTTGTTAATGTTTTTAGATAAAGCTGTGGAACAGGGCCTTATAACTCAAGATGATCGATCATTCATTCATGCTTCATCAGATGCAGATGAATTGATTGATATTTTGCAGAGCTTTTTACCCCAACCTCAACCCCTCTTGAAGCAAGATAAGGATCACACACACAAGCGAAAGAATCCAGAACCAGACACCACCCTTTGGTTATAACTTCTTTCTCACCTTTATCTATATTTTAAAAAAAAATCATAAAAAAAAGAAAAAGAAAAAGAAAAAAAATAGACTGTGGAAATCATATAAGACACTGAGGACAATGTCTTGAATAAGTGTGGGGGGGTCTGAGTTATATATATGGTCTGAGTTATATATATATATATTTTATTATTTTTTTGTGAGGGATAGATAGAGTAAAGATTAATTTGGGAAAGTTGTATCTAAAGTCATAAAGATGCATCTTTGAGAACCAAAGTCTTGAGACGTATCCTTCACTATATTGTGTCAGTATCACTTTTGTTTAATTTTTTTTAAAATAAAAAAATAAATAATTTTTCTTTTCTTTTCTTTCATGAGTACTTTTGTTGGGATGGGCTGAGTAAAGAGTCCAAACTCTTGAGACACATCCTCATAACAAATCTCACTCGGATTACCACAATCGTTTCACATTCCTTATCAAAACCATTTTTCATAAAAAAATAAAAAATAAAAAAATAAAAAATAAAAATAAAAAAATAAAAACACACACACACACATATAGCCACTATATTTACTTTAGTGCCGCGCCTTTGCCTTTACCTTCACCCGAATTATTTCTATTCGACATCAACCATTCTGCAACCATAAACATCATCTTCATCATTCTTCAGCCGCCACACTTTGCCTTCATCCTTTTCTTTCAGATCGGAGCCATACCTCACCACTAGTCAATCATCAGGTTCTTTATTTTCTCTTAATGGATGATATAGCAGAGTCTTTCTATAGGCATACGAATGAATTAAGATGTATGTTATTGCTCTTGATGCTACTCATGGTTGTGTTGATGATATTTCTCTTATGGGTTCTAACACAAGGCCTATGAAACTAGGTTGTATGACACAATCAAATTGTTCAGTTATACTAATCATTTCACATGCAATTGAACTGACCAATTTGTTGTAGGTATCTTTGTTACTAAGCGCCCTTAAAAAAAAAGTACAGAGCAAGAAGCATAAGGAACCGGATCTTGACACCAATATTTGGTTATGATTTATTTTTCCTTTTTTGTTTCTTGTTCACAAAAAAAAATCATCATTTCCAGTTTTTTATTTTAAATTCTACATGCTTTTCACTAAATTTGTTTTTAAAATTTGTCTAAGTAATGAGTAATTGCATCACCCTTGTCCAATATTTCATGACATGTTATGAATAATTTCCTTGCATATTAATTTAATAAGTTGTTTGTGAAGATCAAATTGTATATGAATTGTGATAGATTGATCACCCTCGGTGAGATTTTGAGCTTAATTGGATGGATCATATTATGCCATCTTTCCTTTTTCTTGATTAACCCTTATTTATTAGTACTCTAGAACTTGACTTGTTTCTTTTTGATGTATTATGTTCCATATGCATGCTTTGATGTGATTAAGGCCATTTTTTAACTAGCCACTAGCCATATGTCTTACCTTACATACTTTCCATTGTTACCCACGTTGAGCCTATATCCATTTCTTGATTCAGCCACATAATTTGCCAATAGCCCAAAAAAAAAAAAATGATCACCTTTGCTTAGGAATTGATTAGGAGTTTTGGAATTACTATGAATAAAAATTCTTGATGATTTTGGAAATGTACCCAAGATATATATGTTGTTGTTTCATTGTTCAAAAAGAAAGTAAAAAAAAATAAATAATAAAGAAAAAGAGAAAAAGAAGAAAAAGAAGAAGTGGTGAATATATGTATGAAAATAATCAGGAGGATTTATTCTCATGTTTTATCCTCCATCATGTTTCATTTTGCTAAGTATTGAGTTTCAAAATGTACTTCCACAATCACTAAATCACTTACTCCATTGCTCTTTTTCAACCCTAAGTTTAGCCATACTATTTCATTTTATCCACCCTATATCACCTTGGCCCCATTACAACCTTAAGAAAGTCCTTTTGATCTCTGCATGCATATGTGTTCAAATATGGAAATTAGAAATTTGTCAAGCCTATGGTAGTGCTAATTTATTTGGGTGATTTCTGAGAGTATACACAAACCCAAGCAATTGAGATATAGAGAGCATAAAGAGAACATCTATCACATTTTCATCCACTCTTTGATTTGATCACTCAATTTGTGAAACTAGTATGTAATGCTTCTTATTCACACTTATCATGACCTCTTGATATAAGGGATGATGTGTATTACTTATTATTTTAGACTTCAAAAAAAATCAATTTGAAAAAAAAAAAACTTTTTTCTGTTGTTTCTCATTTTAGTTTTTGGTTTGGTTTTGCCCTGGAGTGCAAAAGCTTAAGTGTGGGGGAATTTGATAAATCAATTTTAATACACTTATTATAGTTTTACACTTGGGGTTTATTATATAATTACTATGTTTAATAATAGTATTTTAATTAAGTTTTATGTTGTTTAGTTAAATTGAAGTATTATGTATATGTTTCAATTTTCGTTTTTTGTATGTATCTTGAGTATCTTGCCTTATTTTGGCCATAACTTGGGCTTTTGTAATCCAAATGGGCTAATCTTGGAGCCCATGGAACGCTAAGACAGAGGGCTACATCATGATGATCAAATTTGGTTATTTTGCATCTGGAAAAAATAAAGAAATGGAGCTTGAATCAATCAGCCCTCATATGTCCCATCAGCATTGACATAGTTCACCAAAATACACATATCTGGAGCTCTAGGTGTCCAAATGACCTCATTCCTATGCCAAATTCTCAATAAGACATAGATCTACAACTTTCATGTTGAAGGTTTTTCAAAATTCGGCAATCTAGAAGGTCATATTGGACTCGCAAGGTGGAGAAGATAAAGAGGAGAATGCATTTCAACACCTACCATTATCTTCTTTTGAATTATTGTAATTTCAAGCCCACCAATGTTGAAAAAATGCATTAATAATCAGAAAATGAATGTATAGTATCATCATATCTTGCCTATAAATAGATGCTTGAAGTTGTAAGGAAGATACACAAGAAATACATAAGAAATACGTGCTTTAGTTTCCATTATAATTCTATATCTTTGTTTTAGCTTCTTAAGTTTTAGTTCTTTCTTTTGCTTTATCTCCTTGTTCTATATTCCATCCTTCAAGTTATGGTTTTCATTTCCCTTCCTCAATATCAAGTAAGTTAATTTTATTATTTGTTATTTACTTTTATAATCAAAGTTTTAGTAAATTTAATATTAGCTTTCATTGTTAAAAATTATCATGGAAGCTTAATCTTTTAAAATCAACTCAAGGAATTTAATTTTTCTTTATGTTAACTTTGAGTTCTTGCTCTTAATATTTTGATTAAAGATAATTACTTTTCTTTGTTTCTCAAGCACTTATAATGGTAGATTATTTAAGTGTATAACCGATTGGTATATAATTAAACAATCTATAATCTAAACTGATGTTGGTTGGTTAATCAATAATCAATTTGAGAACAAAGATTAAGTTACTAAATAAGATATTTCTATTTAGTTTCTTAACTCAATCAAATTATGGTCTTAAAGTTATTTTAGTAATTAATAAGAATATATCAATTGATTATTCTTATTAGTTCATTAATTCAATTCTAGAAGATTTTCTGGAATATAATCATTTAGGGATTTCAAATGATTCAAGATTGAGAAATTAATTATATTTAATCATATTTATGAACAATGATTAGTTAACTAAAGATTTATTAATTCCTTGGGTTGGTTGTTTCTAAATTTGATTATTCCTACTCATAAATTTACTTTTTGCACTATCATATAATCACTTAATTTTCCTTTCAAGCTCAACACAAACCCCCCCTTTATTATAACTAAATTGAGTGTAACTAATTGAACTAAGGTCCTCGAGAGACGACTAAGGTTGTTCACCTTATACTATATTAATTTAACTTTTTATTTGACCCGACAACGACAGCGTGTCACCTGTTTCCCAACTCACTCGGAATCGGCTTCATGCTTCAATTAGAATCAAGACTCAGCTTCATTAGTCGGTATCTCCTGAACCACTCGGAGAGACTTTGCATAGATTTGCCTTTCTTCATTCCAATCAGACACATTCATTCAGAAGTCCTTCCAGTGGGTTGTTATCACTCGGAAAACGGATTGAAGATTGATTATTCGGCACAGGTTCACTCCTTCCTAAAAAGTTTCACTCGAAACATAGCATTTTCACTCGGAAAAAGGCTTGCTTCCCACTCAGGACTTGGAGACTTGGTACTTCCACTCGGAAAAGCTTTCTTCCAATCAAAATCTGCCCTTCCAATTACACTCTGAGTCGGTCTTTCCTTCACTCAGACTTGTTTTCACTCAGATCAGTAGCAACCAGAAAGCTCCCGCTCGGATTTAGCATTTCTTCATTCGGATTAATTGCAGTCAAAGAGTAATCCTTCTCAGCATTCATCTTTCAACAGAGTATCACTCGGAATGGCTTTGACAGGGATCCTTCCACTCGGATTCACCTTCAACAGGGAAGCATTTCACTCGGAACTGACTCATTCTGAGTAATTCTACTCGGATTTGATCCTTTTTGAGTCATTTCACTCGGATTTCTCTTCAACAGGGACATACTCCACTCGGAAATACTCCAATCTGAGTCATTTCACTCGGATTTTCCTCCAACAGGTCTATATTCCACTCGGATTTGATCCAATCTGAGTTATTTCACTCGGATTCACCTCCAACAGGTCTATATTCCACTCGGAAATGCTTCCATCAGGGTCATCTTGCTCGGTTCTGATTATTTTGGAGCCATCCCATTCAGATTTGACCATTCTGAATTGGAATTTAGTATAAAAAAGATTCATTCCACTTGGACCGGACCAAAAGAGGTGTTCACAGTCACAATTCTTCAAATTGTAATGTTAGAAAATTAGGACCAAAAGTTATAAGAAAGGTATGGGTTCCCAAAGGGACATTACCACAAACTAACCTAAAAGGACCCAACATACAATGGGTACCTAGTTCTCTAAATTAATCTTATTTTATAGGCATGCTTCAAGGAGAGTTGCTTCTTCAATCAGAACCGAGTGAGTCCTTTCACTCAATTTCTGAGTCACCAATTTTCACCCAAATCCAACTCACCATTCTCAACCAGATTCTGAGTCATCCTTTACTCATTGCCGAGTCAATTTTTACCAAGTTCTGAGTCATCATTCTCACCTAATTCTGAGTTATTTTTAATGAGTTCTGAGTCAATCTTCGATCGATTTTTGAGTGACACTTTTCAGTCAGTTCTTGGTCAGTCTTTAATCATTTCTGACTCACTTTTGACCAATTACCGAGTCATACCATTCTCACCCACTCCCAAATTGACCACTCTAACTCGAATCTGAGCCAATTTTCACTCGGAACCGACTGGCAATTCAATCAGTTAGCCCTCTTCAAAACAATTCCCTCTCAACCTTCCTCAAGCCAATTACCGAGCCCATTTCCAGCAATTTTCACTCGTTCCCGAGTCATCTTTCACCTATCTCCGAGTCATCCTTTAAACAATTACCGAGCTACTTCTCACCCAATTCCGAGTCCTTTTAAACCCAATTCTGAGTCATTATTCAACCATTTCAGTCAGTTCTGAGTCACTTGTCACTCGGTTCCGATTGAAGGTCTCACAGCTCCTCCCAAATGAATCCTCACTCGGAAAGGAGTATATTTCACTCGGCTTTCTATGGAAAATGCTTCATTCCACTCGGAATTGACTCCCAATATGGACAAATACTGATTGGGAGGCTGATCCGAGCCATCCTCACTCGGATTTCCACTATTTTCTCTCGGATTTCTACCATCCTCTCTCGGATTGCACATGCTGACCTGGATTCCACCACCCAAGTGGATCCAGGAATCCTGGAGGTGGCTGGCAGACAAGGGGCGGAAGTGGAGGAATTAAAAATTCCCACCAGCCGCTGTCCCCCACTACCAGGACCGAGTGGAAGCCTGAGCTGGCATTCCACTCGGAGTAGAAGCCTGAGCTGGCATTCCACTCAGAGTGGAAGCCTGAGTTGGCTTTCCACTCGAAAAAGCCTATAAATAGAGGGCTGAAGCTTTGAAACGGGGGCACATGGATGAAGGGAGAAAACTTTGCTTGAATTCACCCTCATCCTCTTTCTCTCACACACTGTCCAGCCCCCTTCCAGCCACCAAACACCCTCCAGCTCCCTCCTCTCACCCTCTCTAACACCCCCACTCCTCCTTCTCCTCACCAAACCGACTTCCCCAACCCCCTTTTACCAATCCGACCTCCTACACACTGTCCCAATTCCCTTCTCCACCAACCGTTCTCCTCTCAACTCCAACACCATCCCTCTTCTCACTCAGTCTCACTCGGTATTCACTCCTCACTCGGTAATCCACTACTTTCACTTGGTATTTTCCTATTTCCACTCGGTTTTACCATCTTTTACTCAGTTTTCTACGTCCTCACTCCGTTTTCTGCTTTTATCACTCGGTATTTCATTTTTTACTCGGTTTCTTCCATTTCCACTCGGTTTTTTTCCATTTTTACTCGGTTTTTCCCTCTTTCTCACTCGGTTTTCTCTTCTTCCCCTCAGTTTTTGCTCATTTTCCTCTCTGTTTTCTGAACTTACTGTTTCCCTTTCTCTTTTGTAGCTTCTGCTACCTTCCTCTTTCGCTTCCTAGTAAAAATATAATAAAGGGAAATAAATGTTTCCTATGTTTTCTTTCAAATCTAAATAAAATCAAAAAAAAGGGGAAACAAATCATTTTTAAATAGTGTCGTACGGGAACACTCCCGTCTACACAACCTCTTTAGGATTCGTACACGTGCGAAGAACTTCGCCTTGTACGAGTTCCCCACCTCAGTAACATCCATCATCATCTCCCAAGTCTTTTCCTAAAAGAAAAACACTCAGAACTACATAACCCTGATTTCTTGATAATTCAAGAATACGTAGGAGCAGGACCTCAACTCCTGTCAGGCCCATCTTTCTTATTTCTTTTTATTGATTTATTTCCTCACTTTCATGTTTCTTTCATAAATGTTCTTTTTTTGGTCGCTTCTGTGAAAATCAATTTAGCTGTGACGTCTTGTTGATTTCCCCCTAGTTTTTGCTCAAGCCTCGCCATAATTCATAGGAAAGGGATACTTAGGACGAGACGTCCCGCTTATCTCTTTCCTATCCCTGTTTTCTATTCAAGAACGTCTAATTTAGGTGTGACGCCTTATTAGCATTCTCTTCCCCTCTCTGTCTCATATCGAAGTCGAGTTTAATTCGGATGAAACATCCCATTGACCTCGCTTTGACATTCTATGTTTGTACAGTTCTCTCACTCCATTCTATCATTTTTAAATAAAAAAATAAAAAATAAAGAGGAAGAAACCATGTTTTATTTAAGGCTATTTATATTGCGCTTTCGATCTTGGTACTGTTTCTGACAGGTGATGTAGGGTGCTAATACCTTCCCTACTCGTAACCAACTCCTGAACTTGAATCTCAATTTTTAACCAGTGCCTTACTGAACTTAGTTTTTTTCCAATGTTTTTTTCTATGGATAAAAACGTTGGTGGCGACTCCCTGTTTCATACTCCGGTTTCACTCTCTCTCGCCGCGCCGTCGCGATCCAGGTTGCGACAGATGGCGACTCCGCTGGGGACACTTAAGAGAGTCAGGCCAGTTTGATTGAAAGCGCATGTTCTTTTTATATAGCCTTTGTTATCTCGGATTTTATTCCCTTTGTTTTATTTTCTGTTGATTGTTGTGAATGTTTGTTTTTGTTTTAATCGTACCTTGTTATTTGCTTTGTTGTTTATGTTTTGCATGTTTGTGAACCCTAAGGTAGAGGACCATGTTACTTTTCTGCAGTCATTGAACCCTAAGGTAGACGACTTTGTATATTTGTTCTGTGTTTGTTCTTTGTGCAGAATGGGGTAAGGCAAAAAGGTATTGAATGCCCTTCCACACACTACACTCACAATTATTTACACACACCTATGAGTGGCGCCCTATACCCGGGCCCCAAATGAAGCTTAAGTTAGGAGAGGTTAGTAACGGAATCGTATAGGATGTACTTCCTATCCGGTGTTCGTGAGAACCTCAACCAGAGTTCGACCTCTCATGATATACGCACCTAGTGGTTCCCTACTGTTGCGTCCCTGTCATGGGTAGGATCTTGGCTCTGGTGACCTTCTATAAGTCTAGAATAAACCACCTGGTGTGAAGAGTCACTTTTAGACAAGCCATAGGGCCTAGAGAAAACTTTCAACAAAACCCGACCTAGGCCACAAAAGGGCAAACTTTACTTTACCTTACGTCATTTTTGCTTTCTCTTTTATCCAAAAAAATGAATTCTCTACCACCCGCAGATTTACTGAGTTATTGAAATAATGACTCGTTTTGAAACACACAGTATTCTTTGGATGAATAGATAATCCTCTTTTGGTCGTGTACCTCTGAGTCCTGAGTCATAGATTTTCCTAATTGTCAAAAAAATATAACTTTATTTCTGCTCCAACAGGGGGCGTCAATGATGATTGGAAAAATCATGACTATTGCGACTTGGACCCTTGGTAATCGTTGTTTCCTAAAAAAAAAATTTTTTTTTCTTTACGTTAAATCAATGGGGAAGTACCGATTCCAAAACATGACATCAACTAATTTCTTTTCCTTATCTTCATTTCGTGGAAGGCTATTCAGAACTTAACGAATACCCTTTGAGTATCTATGGAAATTAACATGGGATTGAACTTAAGAAATGAGGGCTGTAATTGCCCGAAGAAAATGTTTCAGCTTGAGGCTCCCGCCTCATGATGAAAGATTTCTTCTGTCTTCACAATTATCCCATATTAATTTCCATGTTTACCATACCTAGTACTTTTGAATGATAAGTTCTAAGGAACAGTCAAAGGATATTCGTCAAAGCCTGTAATCGCTTCCCACGACATTCTCCTTCTTTCTATTTCCACTTAACATTTTTTTAAAAAAAAAAGGGAAACACAGACGTCACGGGTAGGCATCCTTACCAAACTCGACTTCAAAGGAAACTCATGGCTGAGACAGAAGCTGTTGAGGGGGACTTTAGGACTGAGTTCGATCAGCTGAAAGAGCGAGTGGCGGAGTTAACTAAACTTTTAGAAAAGAAACTCACAGAAGGAGGCTCCTCTGTAGGTATTGAGGACGCCCAACAGCATCCTGCCACCGCGCCACCTCCCCTTGGTTCTGACCCAACAAGAACCCAACTCCCTAACACAACGACACCCCCTCTCACCATTCATGTCGGGAGACCTAACCCTGCCATTGAGACCCAGCCACCTTACGGCCAGTCTTACGCACAGCATACATTTGTCGGTCTAGACGGCAACCCAGTACCTTTTCCACTTTATGGCCTACCCCCGAGGTACTATCCCCCGCTCGCTAACCAACAAGACACCCACAACCAGCAAGCGGTAAATCCTCATGCTTCATACCCCACCCAGCCAAATATGCCACCAATCCACCAAACCCAAAACACACAAACCCATGACCCACAAACCCACCAAACTCAAGACACACAAGCCCAAATGGCCCAGCCGACCTACACTGCACAGGCCTAAAACACACAAGCCCAAATGGCCCAGCCGACTTATGCCGTACAAGCCATAGCCCAACCCCAAGGTCCTTCACCAAATACAGGCCTAATGAACCAGTCCTGTATGTTGCCTCATTCTAACCAGCCACTCGGCTATCCATACGGATACGCAACCCCCTATATGACCAATCTCCAAGATACAACCCGTATGATGAACCCAGTAACCGGTCTTAGCACAGTCGCAGCTCCCCAAAAGGAAAAGATAGAAATCTTAGAGGAACGTTTGAGAATGATGGAAGGCGCCGGAGGTTTTGGACTGATAGATGCTTCGGAGTTATGCCTAGTCACGGACGTTGTCCTCCCGCCCAAATTCAAAATGCCAGACTTTGATAAGTATCGGGGAATGACTTGTCCAAAGAATCATCTCACGATGTACTGTCGAAAGATGGCATCTTACTCTTCTAATGACCAACTGTTAATCCATTGCTTCCAAGATAGTCTGGCAGGGGCCGCTCTTACATGGTATGCTCACCTTGAGCGGAACCATATTCGTTGTTGGAAGGACCTGGCAGATGCCTTCCTTAGACAATACAAGTATAACATGGATATGGCACCCAACAGGGTTCATTTACAAAATATGGTGAAAAGGGACAGTGAAACGTTCAAGGAGTATGCCCAACGATGGAGAGAGACAGCGGCGCAAGTAGACCCCCCATTGTCGGAAAAAGAAATAGTCGCGATGTTTATCGATACGCTCCCATCACCTTTCTACGGCAAGATGATTGGTAGTGTTTCAGCCAACTTCTCCGACATTGTGACTATTAGGGAAAGAGTGGAGAGTGGAATACGAACGGGTAAGATCATTCAGGGCTCATCTGGGGCGAACATGACAAGAAAACCGGCACCTGGGAGAAGGGATGGAGAAACTAATTTCGTCTCTTCTAATCAAAAGACAACTCCGCCGAGACCATTCACTCCTACCATGATTCAAGCTCCCAATCCTTATGTGGCCGCAGCCACTTATGACCCGACAGCTCATACACCTCACTTCCGCCCGCCCATGGTAAGAGCGCCAATGTAGCAACCCATGCCATATTATCACCTGCAGCAAGTGGCTCGACCACCCAATCATAATCAGAACCAAAGGAATCCCAACAATGAGCGCACCCCTGTGCAGTTCGATCCAATTCCCATAACATATACCAAACTTTTTCCAATCCTTGTTCAGGAAGGTCTGTTGGTTCCATCCCCCATGAAGCCATTGCAACCTCCTTATCCAAGGGGATACGACCCAAACGCTCATTGTGATTACCACGCTGGGGCGCCAGGGCATTCCACAAAAAATTGCATGGCTTTGAAATATAAAGTGAGAGATTTGATCAAGGCCGACTGGATCGATTTTAAAGAAGGAAGCCCTAACGTGATCAAGAATCCCCTACCTAATCATAGAGGCTCAGAAGTTAATGTAGTGGTGGTCGATATTGGAAATAGTTTTGATAAAAATGCTGATTTTGTGATTACTTGCCTGTGGGGCCAAGAGCTCAGTAACTGGGAAACTGTCGAACTCCTCACGATTTTGAATGATTCACCAAAGTAATTTGTCATTGCCTTAAAGTCTTGTTTATCCCTCTGCTATGCCTAAGGCTTTGGGACTTTTCATGTAATAAAGGCGAAAAAGCTTGTTTTACCAGTCAATCAATAAATGCATATCGGAATTCAAATTTTTCATCCCTTTATCCGTGCTTTTGACTTATTCTTTTGCTTCATTATTTTACCATAACACACTAAATTGCAGATCCAAAAATGATTCTCTTGAGACTAGTGAAATCATAATCCTGCTTCACGGTTTCGATTACCCGGTCGACTATGCCGACGAAGAAGGTAGGGAAACCTGTGAGCCGCCGCACAAGTTAACAAGATTGTTAAAAAATACCCCTGAGTCAAGAACAACTGAAGGAATCACGGGGCGATATCAAAAGGCATTAGTAATATTGCTTCAGGACGTGGAAAGAATCTACGTGAATGATAACATTGCCAAGTCCCGAATTGGACAAGTGGTAGGCCAGTCAACTAAGAAAACCACAACAGTTACCGGCATAAATAGGGGAAAATTGTTAATGCCTTAAATGCAGATACAGTCAAGGGATACTTTGCCAAAAATTCAAAAAAATAAAAAATAAAAAAAATAAAAAAAATGAAAAATGAAAAATAGAGTCAAGCTTGAAGTCCAATACACATACCAAGCGGGGAAAGCCGGTTACGTCCAGATCCTCGAGCAAGCTGTCATTTTCTGTATAAGGGGAACAAATGTCGTCAGGCCAAGAACTCGCATTCTTGTCATCATCAACATCTCAAAGAGTACGCCATTCCTTATGCCTATGTATCCAAGAAAATAGTCTGTCAGATTGAGTCGTTGCATCATTAAGGGGGTTAAAAAAAAGCAAAAACAAAAAAAAACAAAACAAAAAAAAACAAAAAAAAAACAAAAAAAAGGAAAAAGAAGGGCAAACAAAAAAAAATAAAAAGGCCAAAATGATGACTCGAAATAACCCCCTCTCATCGATGCCAAAAGACTCACCAATATTTCCTTGGGTACATAGCTGGGTACATAGCATAGGAGAAGACTCTCTTATTTGAGGTGACATCAGTTCCCCAAAGGATCAAACTAAATTTGAAAAGGGTTAGGCAAATTCAACTGGAGTGTAATCAGTTTCAACCTTTTACTGAAAGGGATACAACCAAAATAAACCGGAACACATTATAAAGAAAAGACCTCGCTAGGCTGAAAACCTGAAAGGGCGGCCTAGGCAAAAGTTAGAGCAACCCGGTGAGTTGAAAACCTGAAAAGGCGGCTCAGGTAAAAATTAGGGTCAAGATTTCGGCAGAGTAACTAAAGTTTCCAAGGCAAATTGGGGCATGTGGACCATGGTTGAACTATCCTCTCAAAGGTGGAATCAAACGGTGTACTCGAGGTCGTGACGTAGGATTAAGGTTCTCACTAGTCTCAGGAATTTACTGGAGGATCCTCGAACCTTCCCTGTTTCTCCTGGCCTTGACCTGTCCTACGTAATTTCATTCCATTCCATCTATTTTCCCCATTGTCCATTCTCTGTATTCTGTTTGACATACATGAATAAAATTTATCCTTTTTCGATACGTGTTATGAATTGCATTGATCTGATAAAACATTGTGTTTTTATAAAAGTAAAATGAAAGAATGGTGAACATTTAAAGTCGTAAGGGACAAGACGCTCCCATTACTTGACCTCGACAATCATCACAAAGACTCAGCCAGGCACGCGCTTCAAAGCTATGATCGTCTTCTTTGATTCTCCTCTGTCCATGAGTTATCCTAAGGGCCGCGGTTTCACAGGACCTACCCAGTTTTTGAATGTATATTTGCACTACTTACCCTTTTTCTACAGGTTATTACAACGGACAGTCATGTCAAGTATTGACACCTCAATCAAGTCCTTCAAGTCTCTCCTTCCATCGCCAAAGCTGGCACTTCTCAGAATCCTTTCCTCAAATCGCCAAAGCTGGCACTTCTCAGAATCCTTTCCTCAAATCACCAAAGCTGGTGCTCCTCAGAATCCCTTCCTTAAATTGCCAAGGTTGGTACTGCTCAAAATCTCTTCTTCAACTGCCAAAGTTGGCACTTCTCAGAACTCCTTCCCTAGATCGCCAAAGTTGGCACCTTTCAAAGTCTTTCCCTCAACTGCCAAAGCTGACACTTTTTTAGACTCCCTTCCAAGGATTCTACCTAATACATTCTGACAGTCAAGCGTATCTCCTTCCCAAGCCCAAGGATAGTTTCCAGCAAAACTTTCCCCAGTAAAATCACCAAACTCTCCCCAATGAGCCTACAATTCAGATCATCTTCTCCCACTAGTAAGAACATTTTCTAATCAGGCTTAGAAGAACTCTCCCCAAAGGGCCCAACACATTTCTCTCAGTAAATCCACACATACCAGGTGGACCCCATATTTTCCCTTCCCAATCAAAGGGCGATGCTCGAGCCATCAATCCTTCTCCAGTGGAACTACACTTCCCAGACAAATTAAACTAGGGCATCACCCCAGGTTCATTCTCTTTTACCCAAAGAGGTAACACCCCGAACCATCAATCCTTCCCTAGTAGAAATACATTTCCTAAACAACTCAACTGGGATATCTCCCCAGATTTCATTTATTCATTCAAGGGGTAGTTCCCCAACAACCTTCAAATCACCTTAAACTGGGGCATCTCCCCAGATTTCTTCTATTCCAATCAAGGGGTAGTTCCCCAAGGCTCCTCCAAACCATCTCAAACTAGGGCATCACCCTGGATCTATTTAGTCAAGGGGGGCAATTCCCCAAGATTCCTTCAAAAACTCGGGCATCACCCCAGGTTCATTCTTTTTCAGTCAAGGAGCAATTCCCTAAGATTCCTTCAGTCATGTCAAACTGAGGCATCGCCAAGAGCCTTTAAGTCCAGTGAGTTAATTTGGACGAGACGTCCTGTTAGCTCCTTCAATCTCTGCATTTCCAATCGCCTATTCAGGCACACTTTAGTTTCCAATCGCCTATTCAGGCATCCTTTACTTTCCGTTCGCCTATTCAGGCATCCTTCACTTTCCGCTCGCCTATTCAGGCACCCTTTACTTTCCTGTCCGCCTATTCAGGCACCCTTTACTTTTATTCGCCTATGCGGGCACCTTTTACATTCTGTTCGCCTATTCAGGCACCCTTTATTTTCTGTTTGCCTATTCAGACACCCTTTACTTTCCGTCCGCCTATTCAGGCACCCTTTTACTTTCCAGTCGCCTATTCAGGCACCCTTTACTTTTCCAGTCGCCGAAGCTGGCACCCATTTACCTTTTCCGTCCGCCTATTCAGGCACCCTTTACTTTTCCGTTCGCTGACAGGGCCCGCAAGCGCACGGGTTATGTCGCGTAATATAAAAGATTATCGTTCTCCACAGGGACTGTGTTCAAAGTACCAGCATATTGAAATTTAATTATCCACACAATTGATTTTTAAGGTTTTTGTAAAATAAAGCAAAATTAAGTTGCACAGAATACGAATAAATACAAACAAAATAAAATTTACTTGATACTTAAAAATCAGAGTTGAGAGTATCTTGGGATTTCGGGGGATCAAGATTCTATTTTATGTTTAATGAATTTTAACTTTTCATAAATAAGAATCGAATTAAGTTTTCCAAGGCGAATTTTCCAAAAGCTAATTAATATGTTCCTCTCGGAATCCTATTAATGTACCTAACCTATGGAAAGCGCTGCTTAATCCTCAGAAAGGCCCATTATCGTTTTATGAAAATCCCTTTTATTTCCTCAAAAGAATTTTGATTACTTTCACGGTTTTACCGAGGTCACAAAAAAGCATTTCAAAAATCTTAGGTTTAGTTCAAAGCTTTCTGGTAAAAATAAATCTCTCGATTCTATTTATTACCTAAACTTACTAATATACCCGTAAGTATACAGTTTTATCATTTAGGTTCTTGTTAGGAATTACTAAAAGCATTAAGCATAATTGAACTAAATGGAAAATAGAAATTTATTTAATTCCAAGTTAAAATAACATTAAAATAAAATATTATCATACCCCCTTTATCCCAAGATAATTAATTTAGCTACTCATGAAATAATTCAAATTCATATATATAACGGAAAAATAAAACATACAAGACATGGTAAAAAATAAAGACTTACGGGTTTCTCCAAAAGCTCAGAATAATTTACCACTGTATTTCCTTGTTGCAATATTCCTCCACCAATTACAAATTGGAACACTCAATTTCACAATCCTCACAACTCTTACACAAAATAAAAGAAAGAGAAAGAAAATAAAACAGAGAAAGAAAACGAAAGAAAAGAAAAGGAATGAAGCTGATGAAGAATGGGATTTGGATCTGGATGCCTTCTCTGCTTGGATTGCTTCTCCTTTTATAGGCGAAGGAAGGGAGGAAGCCAGCTAAGAAAACGCGTTGCAAGTTGGAAACTTTCGGTGCATGTGATTTCCAGCTGTTCCAGTTGTCTTCAATTTGCGTATTTTTGTTGTTTCCAATAATTCGGCGCATGATTTCACTGATGAATCGATTCCTCCAGTTGATTTTTGCCTTCAAAACAGCGTGTGAATCGATTCCTAAAGGTGGGAATCGATTCCCAGCATGATGAATCGATTCCTGGCCTTCATGAATCGATTCCCAGCCTTCCAAACCTCAATGAATCGATTCCTATAAGGGGGGAATCGATTCCCAGCCCTATGAATCGATTCCCAACAGCCTTGAATCGATTCCTAGCTTATGTTTCACATGGGAATCGATTCCTGTAAGGGTGAATCGATTCCTACCCTTTCCTGGAAGTGTTTTCTTGCATTTTTGAGGCGTTTTGGACAGTATAGCTCATGGTTCTTGATTGTTTTCATCCTTTGACACTTTGATCATCTTTTTGGGTTCTTGAATCCATTTTCCATTTATATTCATTCATTCTTAAAATGGATCATCAATAATTCCAAATCTATTAATTTCTGCAAAATAAAAGTACCCGAGTAGAATACAGTGGAAAGAAAGCAAAAATCACAATAAATAAAGGAAATACAGTGCATAATGATTAAAATCCTAAGTAAACTAAATCTAATTTATTGTGTTATAAAACACTTATCAAAATACCCCAAACCAAAACATTGCTTGTCCTCAAGCAATCACCATATTCACAAGATAAAATACAGAAAACACTAAGCTTAATAAACTAAGGAATCCAAAACAGAGAAAAAGATTTATTCAAATGCCAATATTAATTTTCTTATGTGAATCAATTTTCATTATCAAGACAGAGGATACTCTTCTCTCAATTTTCACTCAAAGTGTTTCATGGTTTGTGTATCACTCAGATCATCATAGTCAAAAAATATTACCATAAGCTTGTTAATAAACCAGAAACTCCACAGTTTAGATAGAAAATATGTCAAAGTCTAAAGGTCTTTCAAAGGTTGTAATGTGGCCTTGGGTTGTTAAGGTAGGAATTTCAAGAAAAATGGAATACAAAAGGGCTTTAACAGTCATGAATGATTCAAATCACCATTATAAATTTAACAGAGCAAATTTTTGAACTTTTATGGACTTTTTAGAATTCATTCAATATCATCCTTTTGATTTTCTTTTTCTTTTTCTTGCTTTTCTTTGCATTCAATACATATTTTTCTTAAGTCCTTTTTTCTTTCTTTGCTCCACTAAATTTCCAACTTTTTCACCATTAAGAGAGTATTAGTCAATGAAAGGTTTCAAGGAAAAATTTTCACTTTTAGGCTCAAAAGGGGCAACTAGGGGTCAAATTATGCAAAATTCTGAGGCTTAAGAATAAGACCTAATTGTGCCTTTATCATCCTAAGACATATAATCAAAAACCATTTTGAATTGGTTGAAAAACAAGTTCTAGAATATTAATGACTATGAGATTCACTCAATCAAGAAGATATGGGTTTTGAAAATTTGTTTGATAAATTACCCATTTTGGCTCAAGTCTAACCATGGAAAGTCTTTTCAAAGAAAATTTTAATCACATAAGGTTCATTTAAGCATTTATTTGGCATTTAAACAATCAAATTTTGAAAATTTTACTCAAAATTTTGGGGGTCCTTAGATATTTTAGCCTTGTGTTCAAAGTAAATTTATCATGCAAAAATGGTAAATTACAAGATTACAAACAAATCAAGGAAAACACACATGCAAAATAAAATGACAATCACACAACGTAAACAAAACAGTTAAGTTTTCTTACCTACCACCCCAAACCAGAATTTGACATTGTCCTCAATGTTAAAATGGATGATAAAAGGATAAGAAAACTTACCTGGAGTAACCCCAAACCAGCATCTGACATAGTTGTTTTTTTTTTTATTATTATTATTAAAGACATGGGGTTACCTCCCCACAAGTGCTAAGTTTTAAGTCTTCAGCCAGACTTTTCTGAACCAGCTTCAGCTATACAATTCATACCTGAACACAGGTTTTAATGGTCTGAATTCTACCTTAGGGATCAGTTCTCTTTTAGCCAAAAAATCACAGAAGTGTGTTTTTGAAATGCCTGAAAAGTCATAAGATAAAACAGATTCAAGTGGATCAAGAGGGAGGTTTTGGATTGCCTCTTTCTCTACCACTTGGTCAATAAAATCTATTTCAAACATAACAAAGTTAACAGGTATGTAAAATTTTCCTACCTTGATAGGAATAACCTCTAAAATACCTGGATTCTGAAGCTTGGGCAGTACCTTCTTTTGGATCAGTGTACTGCTCTCCTCAATTATCGGATGAGATAGAGACTCATCAAATTTCTTCTCTTCCTTAGCTTCTTCTTTAGTTATGCCAACCAGATCATCATAATGAGTATCACTCCTAAGAGTGATGTCCATGGTGTGGTTAGATGGTCCTACCTCAAGTTTTACAGAAAATGTTTCTGGTGTTTTCATAGAAAAAGAGGTTTGTTGGACAATTTGATTTTCCAAAATTTTGTTATGGGTGGCCAGAGAGTCCACCTTTGAAGCTAAGGTTTTTATGGCATTTGAGAACTCTTCATTTCGTTTTTCTTGGGTGCTTACAAAATTTTCCATCAGTATTTCAAGTTTGGATTTTTGTGGAGGATAGTTTTGGAATACTGGTAAGCTTCTAAAATCACTGCTATGGTTATAATTCCCTATAGCATCCAACTGATGAAATTTTTGTTCATGGTGGTTTAAGGATATTGCAAAATAGCAATTTGTAGCAGCATGTCCTGAATCACCACAAATACAACAATAAAGGTCAGTAGCACCTGTTAAGAATTCCATAACAGACCAAGATCAAGGGTGATCTTTGAAAATAAAAATAAAAATAAATAACTAGAAATAAAACAAACTAAAAATAAAAATATTAACAAGTATGATCTAATCGAATTTCAATATTGCCGATATTTGAGGGACAACAGTCCCCGGCAACGGCGCCAAAAACTTGACAGGGCCCGCAAGCGCACGGGTTATGTCGCGTAATATAAAAGATTATCGTTCTCCACAGGGACTGTGTTCAAAGTACCAGCATATTGAAATTTAATTATCCACACAATTAATTTTTAAGGTTTTTGTAAAATAAAGCAAAATTAAGTTGCACAGAATACGAATAAATACAAACAAAATAAAATTTACTTGATACTTAAAAATCAGAGTTGAGAGTATCTTGGGATTTCGGGGGATCAAGATTCTATTTTATGTTTAATGAATTTTAACTTTTCATAAATAAGAATCGAATTAAGTTTTCCAAGGCGAATTTTCCAAAAGCTAATTAATATGTTCCTCTCGGAATCCTATTAATGTACCTAACCTATGGAAAGCGCTGCTTAATCCTCAGAAAGGCCCATTATCGTTTTATGAAAATCCCTTTTATTTCCTCAAAAGAATTTTGATTACTTTCACGGTTTTACCGAGGTCACAAAAAAGCATTTCAAAAATCTTAGGTTTAGTTCAAAGCTTTCTGGTAAAAATAAATCTCTCGATTCTATTTATTACCTAAACTTACTAATATACCCGTAAGTATACAGTTTTATCATTTAGGTTCTTGTTAGGAATTACTAAAAGCATTAAGCATAATTGAACTAAATGGAAAACAGAAATTTATTTAATTCCAAGTTAAAATAACATTAAAATAAAATATTATCATACCCCCTTTATCCCAAGATAATTAATTTAGCTACTCATGAAATAATTCAAATTCATATATATAACGGAAAAATAAAACATACAAGACATGGTAAAAAATAAAGACTTACGGGTTTCTCCAAAAGCTCAGAATAATTTACCACTGTATTTCCTTGTTGCAATATTCCTCCACCAATTACAAATTGGAACACTCAATTTCACAATCCTCACAACTCTTACACAAAATAAAAGAAAGAGAAAGAAAATAAAACAGAGAAAGAAAACGAAAGAAAAGAAAAGGAATGAAGCTGATGAAGAATGGGATTTGGATCTGGATGCCTTCTCTGCTTGGATTGCTTCTCCTTTTATAGGTGAAGGAAGGGAGGAAGCCAGCTAAGAAAACGCGTTGCAAGTTGGAAACTTTCGGTGCATGTGATTTCCAGCTGTTCCAGTTGTCTTCAATTTGCGTATTTTTGTTGTTTCCAATAATTCGGCGCATGATTTCACTGATGAATCGATTCCTCCAGTTGATTTTTGCCTTCAAAACAGCGTGTGAATCGATTCCTAAAGGTGGGAATCGATTCCCAGCATGATGAATCGATTCCTGGCCTTCATGAATCGATTCCCAGCCTTCCAAACCTCAATGAATCGATTCCTATAAGGGGGGAATCGATTCCCAGCCCTATGAATCGATTCCCAACAGCCTTGAATCGATTCCTAGCTTATGTTTCACATGGGAATCGATTCCTGTAAGGGTGAATCGATTCCTACCCTTTCCTGGAAGTGTTTTCTTGCATTTTTGAGGCGTTTTGGACAGTATAGCTCATGGTTCTTGATTGTTTTCATCCTTTGACACTTTGATCATCTTTTTGGGTTCTTGAATCCATTTTCCATTTATATTCATTCATTCTTAAAATGGATCATCAATAATTCCAAATCTATTAATTTCTGCAAAATAAAAGTACCCGAGTAGAATACAGTGGAAAGAAAGCAAAAATCACAATAAATAAAGGAAATACAGTGCATAATGATTAAAATCCTAAGTAAACTAAATCTAATTTATTGTGTTATAAAACACTTATCATTCGCCTATTCAGGCACCCTTTACTTTCCGTCCGCCTATGCAGGCACCGTTTACCTTCCAGTCTACCGGGGGTCAATCCTGATCTTCTCACTTCCTGTCCATTTGAAAACAATTTTTCCTGGTCAATTCAGAGTTCAAAAAAAAAAAAGAAAAAAAGAGAGAGGAGAGAAGAAGAGAAACAGAAGTGGAGAATGCTCGTTTTAAAAAGAGGTCACACTGACTCGTGATTGCCCACACCATCAGTTGCCATACTGATCAAGAGGTCCCACTTGGCCCCTACATCGGTGTTCATATCTTTACTTCCTTTTCACTTCAAAAACACAGAAGCTTCGTATTTCTTTTGTGAAAAAGAAGCAAAGAAGGGCATCTGTGAACACCTCTTTTGGTCCGGTCCAAGTGGAATGAATCTTTTTTATACTGAATTCCAATTCAGAATGGTCAAATCTGAATGGGATGGCTCCAAAATAATCAGAACCGAGCAAGATGACCCTGATAGAAGCATTTCCGAGTGGAATATAGACCTGTTGGAGGCAAATCCGAGTGAAATGACTCAGATTGGATCAAATCCGAGTGGAATATAGACCTGTTGGAGGAAAATCCGAGTGAAATGACTCAGATTGGAGTATTTCCGAATAGAGTATGTCCCTGTTGAAGAGAAATCCGAGTGAAATGACTCAAAAAGGATCAAATCCGAGTAGAATTACTCAGAATGAGTCAGTTCTGAGTGAAATGCTTCCCTGTTGAAGGTGAATCCGAGTGGAAGGATCCCTGTCAAAGCCATTCCGAGTGATACTCTGTTGAAAGATGAATGCTGAGAAGGATTGCTCTTTGACTGCAATTAATCCGAATGAAGAAATGCTAAATCCGAGCGGGAGCTTTCTGGTTGCTACTGATCTGAGTGAAAACAAGTTTGAGTGAAGGAAAGACCGACTCAGAGTGTAATTAGAAGGGCAGATTTTGATTGGAAGAAAGCTTTTCCGAGTGGAAGTACCAAGTCTCCAAGTCCTGAGTGGGAAGCAAGCCTTTTTCTGAGTGAAAATGCTATGTTCTGAGTGAAACTTTTTAGGAAGGAGTGAACCTGTGCCAAATGATCAATCTTCAATCCGTTTTCCGAGTGATAACAACCCACTGGAAGGACTTCTGAATGAATGTGTCTGATTGGAATGAAGAAAGGCAAATCTATGCAAAGTTTCTCCGAGTGGTTCAGGAGATACCGACTGATGAAGCTGAGTCTTTGATTCTAATTGAAGCATGAAGCCGATTCCGAGTGAGTTGGGAAACAGGCATGTGTTTCCGAGCAATCCAAGACTCGGATTTGTGAAGAACTTCTAAGAAAGTGCATCAAATAGCTGATTTCCGAGTGAAATTCCAATGTCTGAGTGGAAAATAGGTAGATTCCGAGTGAAAAAATTCAAATTTCCAATTTCTGAGTGCAAGGAAGGAAGGTTCCGAGTGAAAATGTCCAAGTTCCATTCTGATTAAGAGCTCCCAAGGTCAGTTCCGAGTAAAGTCTTCAAGCAGTGAAGTTCTGTGTCACTTTTGAAGAAATTCCGAGTGAATGCTTCACACAGAGATGAGATCCGAGCAAAATACATCCGACTGAAAGAATTCCGAGTGTTGCCTCTTCAATAAGAACCGAGAGTTGCTTCTTCAATCAGAACCGAGTGAGTCCTTTCACTCAATTTCTGAGTCACCAATTTTCACCCAAATCCGACTCACCATTCTCAACCGGATTCCGAGTCATCCTTTACTCATTTCCGAGTCAATTTTTACCAAGTTCCGAGTCATCATTCTCACCTAATTCTGAGTTATTTTTAATGAGTTCTGAGTCAATCTTCGATCGGTTTTTGAGTGACACTTTTTAGTCAGTTCTTGGTCAGTCTTCAATCATTTCTGACTCACTTTTGACCAATTACCGAGTCATTCCTTTCTCACCCACTCCCAAATTGACCACTCTCACTCGAATCCGAGCCAATTTTCACTCGGAACCGACTGGCAATTCAGTCAGTTAGCCCACTTCAAAACAATTCCCTCTCAACCCTCCTCAAGCCAATTACCGAGCCCATTTCCACCAATTTTCACTCGTTCCCGAGTCATCTTTCACCTATCTCCGAGTCATCCTTTAAACAATTACCGAGCTACTTCTCACCCAATTCTGAGTCATTATTCAACCATTTCAGTCGGTTCCGAGTCACTTGTCACTCGGTTCCGATTGAAGGTCTCACAGCTCCTCCCAAACGAATCCTCACTCGGAAAGGAGTATATTTCACTCGGCTTTCTATGGAAAATGCTTCATTCCACTCGGAATTGACTCCCAATATGGACGAATACTGATTGGGAGGCTGATCTGAGCCATCCTCACTCAGATTTCCACTATTTTCTCTCAGATTTCTACCATCCTCTCTCAGATTGCACATGCTGACCTGGATTCCACCACCCAAGTGGATCCAGGAATCCTGGAGGTGGCTGGCAGACAAGGGGCGGAGCCGCTGTCCCCCACTACCAGGACCGAGTGAAAGCCTGAGCTGGCATTCCACTCGGAGTGGAAGCCTGAGCTGGCATTCCACTCAGAGTGGAAGCCTGAGTTGGCTTTCCACTCGAAAAAGCCTATAAATAGAGGGCTGAAGCTTTGAAACGGGGGCACATGGATGAAGGGAGAAAACTCTGCTTGAATTCACCCTCATCCTCTTTCTCTCACACACTGTCCAGCCCCCTTCCAGCCACCAAACACCCTCCAGCTCCCTCCTCTCACCCTCTCTAACACCCCCACTCCTCCTTCTCCTCACCAAACCGACTTCCCCAACCCCCTTTTACCAATCCGACCTCCTACACACCGTCCCAATTCCCTTCTCCATCAACCGTTCTCCTCTCAACTCCAACACCGTCCCTCTTCTCACTCAGTCTCACTCGGTATTCATTCCTCACTCGGTAATCCACTACTTTCACTCGGTATTTTCCTATTTCCACTCGGTTTTACCATCTTTTACTCGGTTTTCTACGTCCTCACTCGGTTTTCTGCTTTTATCACTCGGTATTTCATTTTTTACTCGGTTTCTTCCATTTCCACTCGGTTTTTTTCCATTTTTACTCAGTTTTTCCCTCTTTCTCACTCGGTTTTCTCTTCTTCCCCTCAGTTTTCGCTTATTTTCCCCTCTGTTTTCTGAACTTACTGTTTCCCTTTCTCTTTTGTAGCTTCTGCTACCTTCCCCTTTCGCTTCCTAGTAAAAATATAATAAAGGGAAATAAATGCTTCCTATGTTTTCTTTCAAATCTAAATAAAATCAAAAAAATGGGGAACCAAATCATTTTTAAATAGTGTCGTACGGGAACACTCCCGTCTACACAACCTCTTTAGGATTCGTACACGTGCGAAGAACTTCGCCTTGTACGAGTTCCCCACCTCAGTAACATCCATCATCATCTCCCAAGTCTTTTCCTAAATGAAAAACACTCAGAACTACGTAACCCTGATTTCTTGATAATTCAAGAATACGTAGGAGCAGGACCTTAACTCCTGTCAGGCCCATCTTTCTTATTTCTTTTTATTGATTTATTTCCTCACTTTCATGTTTCTTTCATAAATGTTATTTTTTTGGTCGCTTCCGTGAAAATCAATTTAGACGTGACGTCTTGTTGATTTCCCCCTAGTTTTTGCTCAAGCCTCGCCATAATTCATAGGAAAGGGATACTTAGGACGAGACGTACTGCTTATCTCTTTCCTATCCCTATTTTTTTATTCGAGAACGTCTAATTTAGGCGTGACGCCTTATTAGCATTCTCTTCCCCTCTCTGTCTCATATCGAAGTCGAGTTTAATTCTGATGAAACGTCCCATTGACCTCGCTTTGACATTCTATGTTTGTACAATTCTCTCACTCTGTTCTGTCATTTTTAAATAAAAAAATAAAAAATAAAGAGGAAGAAACCATGTTTTATTTAAGGCTATTTATATTGCGCTTTCAATCTTGGTACTGATTTTGACAGGCGATGTAGGGTGCTAATACCTTCCCTACTCGTAACCGACTCCCGAACTTGAATCTCAATTTTTAACCAGTGCCTTACTGAACTTAGTTTTTTTCCAATGTTTTTTTCTATGGATAAAAACGTTGGTGGCGACTCCCTGTTTCATACTCCGGTTTCACTCTCTCTCGCCGTGCCGTCGCGATCCAGGTTGCGACAGTGACCTTTAAAACCACAATGATTGCATCTCATGAAAGGTGACGATGATATCCTTGGTGGTACAAAGAAGTTTTTGTAATATTTTTCCTTTTTGGTGGAGTTGTATCCTAAACCGGTTTTATCAAGCATGCATCTTTGATTTCCAAGTAATATATTTAAGTTATCTCTTCCATTTTCTAGTGTCTTATTTAAGTCTACAACCTTGGTTTCAAGAATATCACACTTCTTTACAAATTCACATGGTTTAGTCCTAGAGCATGCTTGAACATTTTCTAATTCATCTTTCAAACATTTATTTTCTTTACAAACTTCTATGAGATCCTTTTCAAGAGTGTCAATGGTTTTTCTTGACAATTTGTATTTACTAAAAAGCTTGATAAATTTATCATACAACTCTTCAAAAGCATCTAGTAATTCATTCTTATCTAAATCAAGAAGACTTACCTCATTATCTTCTTCTTGGTGATTTTCCATTAAACAAAGATTCGCTTCTTCGTTTTCGGACTCATCGGAGCTACTTACATCGTTTTCATCCCAAGCGATGTAAGCTCTTCTTCTTCCTCTTTTCTCCTTATTCTTTTTCTTTAAATTTGGGCAATCTACTTTGAAGTGCCCTTCTTTTCCATATTCAAAACAATTTGGTGAAGAAGAAGAGGATTCATTAGAGATTGGTTTCTTACCTTGGGGTTTAAAGTTCTTTTGGAATCTTTTGTTTTTCATGAACTTTCCAAACCTCTTCACAAACAAACCAAATTCTTCTTCTTCGTCAAGGTCACTACATGATTTTTCTTCATGTGTAGAGGTGGCCTTGAGAGCTAAGCCTTTCTTCTTGGAGGATTTTTCTTCTTCCTCCGCTTGCTTAAAAACTCTTAGTTCTTGCTCTTGTTCTTGTAGTTTTCCGAAGAGTGTGGCAAGTGACATTTCATTAATACTTGGGGATTGTTTGATGGCGGTGACGAGCGGTTGCCATTCCCTACTTAGACTTTTCAAGACTTTGTGCACAAGTTCTTTATTAGTGTAAACTTTACCAAGAGTAATAAGATGATTAATTATAAGAGTGAATCTCTTTTGCATTTCTACTATGGTTTCCCCTGAATTTATTCTAAAACTTTCATATTGGCTAGTCAAGGTACTGATCTTGGAGTCTTTTACATCACTAGTACCTTCGTGAGTTACTTGTAAAGTATCCCACATTTCCTTAGCGGATTGACAAGTCATTATTCTAAAAAATTCAACGGGACCTAATGCCATAGTGATGAGATTTTTAGCCTTATAGCCGTATTGCACTTTCTTCTCCTCATCACCAGTCCATTCTTTCATAGGTTTTTCAACATTTTTATCATTGACGGTATGCATGGGTGTATAAGGACCATTTTTAATGGCATTCCAAATTCTTAAATCAATAGATTGAATAAAGATTTTTATTCTTTCCTTCCAAAAGGCATTACCTTCCCCATTGAAAGCGGGAGGTCTGTTTATGGCACCACCCTCGGGAAAAAGGTTTTGAGAACTTGAGGCCATCTTATCTCTTGAAGCTGTTAAGCTTGATCTACCAAGAGTCAAGCTCTGATACCACTTGTTATTCAAGTGGCCACAATACTCAACAGGGGGGTGAATTGAGTTTTTAAAACTTTGCTTGAAATGCCTTTGAACTTGATTCTTTTATCACAAGTTTAGAGATTATGAAAGTAAGATCAAGTAAAGTACAAAAGATAAAGCAAAACAAGAGGCAAATATGGATAAGGCAATTTATCAAACACTTGTTGTGCAATGTTCAAGGTTAACTAATTCAAGCAAGCTTAAGTATGTAAATCCTAATCAACCAACTTAAATCAATTCAATGCAGTATATAAATGTAAAAGAGTTAGGGACAAGAGCTTGCAAACCAATTTAAGGAGTTCCACCAACCCCGGTGTACGTCTCGCCTTCAAGCAACCCACTTGAAGGATTTCCACTATTAAAGTTTAGAGATTACAAGCTATGAGCGATTGCAGCTTCCTAGTGTCCCACACTCAAGAACTCAATCCTCACTAGCAAAAGTGCAACCCACCCAATCTCTCAAACTCTCAATACCCAAAGGTTGAACCCCAACCTTTGTGACCACTCAATCTAGAGTGAAAACCTTTGTGTTTGGAGTAGTGTTTACAAGTAAGTGACTCTCTTAATAGAGTAGATGTACAATTGAAAGCTCTCTCAAATTCTAACTCTCAACAAGAGAGAATATACAAGTTAAAGTTCTAAGTTTCAGAAAAATGAAACTATACAAGGATAAAACTCACAAGACTCAAGAATTGATTTCCTTTGATGGATGTAATTGATGCATAGAGTAGCTTGAAGGAGTCTTGCATTTTTAGGGCTTAGAGATGAGCATAATGGAGTTCCTAGCCATTGCATGTAGTGGGTATCTGAGAAATGGTGAGAAAATGAGTTGTTTCCAACTAAAATGTGTTTTCCCACTATCGTAATCGATTACGCCTCGAGCTGTAATCGATTACTCTTCGAATTTTTCAGTCATGTTCGTGCTGTAATCGATTAGTATTCACCATCTAATTGATTAGCTTCAAGTTAGAACTCTGGTAATCGATTAGATCTTGCACAGTAATCGATTAGCCATAGCACCTGATGCATTTAATTCAATTCTTAATCTTAGTAATCGATTAGCACACCCATGTAATCGATTAGTGTCGTTCCAGTGGCTTGGTAATCGATTGGCTGAAGTCCTGTAATCGATTAGCATATATACCTGATACATTTGATCCAATTTTTGATGTTGGTAATCGATTAACATACTGGTGTAATCGATTAGTTACAAGTCAGAAGCTCTGTAATCGATTATCCCTGTGGGTGTAACCGATTAGCTATTCAACAGAAGCTATCTAATCGATTAGCTCTGTCTCTCTAATCGATTAGCTACACTATTTTTGCAGGTCTGATGTTGAATCTTGTTTTTACAAGATATTCTTCAAAATTCTTGTCATTATCAAAATCCTTGAACCTGTAATCATATCAAACACAGGCAGAGGGTACGATTGATGAGATTAGGAAGGTCTTTGCCACAAAGACCCCTAACATCATCAAGAGTACCCTTTGGAAGGTGAGGGACAAGGGTGAGCGCCCTCGTTGGATCCCCGAGGACCATTGGGACGGGATGGTCCAGAAGTGGGGCGGTGTCCCGTTCCAGCAGCGAGTCCTCGGAACAGGGCAAACAGAGCCGTCGATGCTGCAGCCTCAGTTTACACTGGGGGTAGCATTTCAACCCTCGAGCACAAGAAAAGATTTGTAAGTATATTTATGTTAAACATTTATATTATGATTCATCTGACATGTTTACAAATAATAATCTCAATGTTTTTTGTCCACCTCTGGAGCTGAGGGAGCACCGGGAGCCTTTTTTCTTTGAGGTCATGCAAATGACCAAGAAGAACAAAGCCGGTGCATGGGTAAACCAGAAGACTATAGATCTAGTGGTATTTACTTTTAACTCACATATGCTTATAATTTACAAATCAGCTTACTAATCCTTTCAGTGTTTTTTAATTTACAGGAGGCGTATCAGGCCAGGAGGGCCGAGAAGGACGCGGACCTGATGGCTTCGACTCCTGAAGGGGAGGTTCCTCCCACCCTGTCTTGTTCCGATGACAACGCCATCTATATGGAGGCTGTTGGCGGTGTGAACAAGAAAGGGAGGGTCTTTGGATTAGGTGGTGTCGGCACGCAGCTGGCGAAAAAGGGGAAGACCCCTTCCTCTTCCTCTTCGTCTGGTCTTCCAACTGAGGTTGTTCAGGTAATTCAAAACCTGAATGACGAGCTACAGGAGGAGCGACGTCAGAGGCAGCTTTTGGAGGAGCGGGCCGAGACAGACCGACAGCGGGCCGAGGAGCAGAACGCCGAGACTCGTCGGTAACTTGCTCAGCAGGAGGAGCTAATAATGCAGTTGATGGCGAGACTACCTCCCCCCACTTCCCAGGCGCCCCCACCACCACCACAGGATCCCCCACCACCATGATTGTAATTTTATTATGTATACACATTGTATATTTCATTTACAGTTTTTATATTATATTTCATTCAGTATTTATTTTGTCATTCTTCATTTATTATGTCAATATTTATTGGTAATTAAATTCAAAGAAAAATGCCTTATTTTGATTATGATTAATAATTCAACCTATTTGATAAATAAATTTAATCCATTATTTTGTTTTTAATAATAATTTAATATTTTAAAAAAATTATTCAAATTTAATTATAAACTTTTATCACCCAATACAAAATATTAATCAACATTTTTAAAGTTAAATTAACAAAATCTATAAATATTTAAACAATTTTTTAAAAAAAATAAAAAACCCCGTTAGCGACGGAATAAGATGGTCGTTGTATGCCTACTAATAGCGACGACAACCAGTGGTCGCTGTATGCCTACTAATAGCGACGGCATAAGTGATCGTTGTATGGCTACCCATAGCGACGACATAAGTGGTCGCTATATGGCTACCCATAGCGACGGGCATAGGTGGTCGCTGTATGGCTACCCATAGCGACGGGCATAGGTGGTCGCTGTATGGCTACCCATAGCGATGGGCATAGGTGGTCGCTGTATGGCTACCCATAGTGACGGGCATAAGTGGTCGCTGTATGGCTACCCATAGCGACGGGCATAAGTGGTTGCTGTATGGCTAACGGTAGCGACGGTATCTTCATCGTCACTGAATGTGGACAGTTAGCGACGGCTGAAGTAAGTGAAGCAGAGACCATGTTAGCGACGGTGTTATGCCGTCGGTACTTTAGCGACGGGTTTTTCGTGGTCGCTGATCTATCTTCGACGAAGGTTTTAGCGACGGTCGTGTGGCCGTCAGAAATACCGTCGCTAGTCCTCTTAGCGACGGCTTTGGCATGGATTAGCGACCAATTGTTTCCGTTGCTAACAGGTGTTTTTTTAGTTATGAAGTATTCCACAGGGTTCGACAGCCCCACTTCACTAGAATTATCAAATCCCACATTAAATAAATGTAAGGCTATACCAAACCCCAATCAAAATTTATCCTTGATGCTAGTAATTATAACCATCACATAAATAACATCATACAAGGCTTGTATAATTATTATCTTTTCAGTTTTAAGGATTTCTTTTCTCTTTGTAATATTTCTTAAAATTTTAAAGGTCTAACACTTAATCCATGATTTGTCAAAGGTTCAATATTTGTCCATTAGATTTCATAAAGCTTTTAATTAGTTTTCCATGTTATTATAGCTACTTGTGGTATTTTCTCATCTTAGGAACTAACATGTTTTCCATTCTTAAAATCCTACAAATTTTACATTTTAGCAATTAAAATATCCAACCCCATTAATAAGGATTTTAATACTAAATTAAATCATTCTAAGTCATTAGTAACACTTATCATATTCACCCAACACTTGGCTCTTACACAACATCACCTTGAACACTAAGTATTTCCTCCAAAATAATTATCCAATCATCACTAACGTACTAATTAAGTTCTATAGATGTTGTTTCACCACTAATAATAATTTCTACACTTGTACTAGCTTATCCATAATTTCCAACACTATGTTTTCTTCATTTAATAAATACTAACTTCTTTTTCTTTCAACCATAATTGCTTCCAACTACTAAGAAATACTACAACACTTTCAATAATTCATTCCTAACTATTAGAAATATTTTCAAAGCAATTTGTATCATTATTTTAAAATCTTAACCTAGGATTTCTAACAAAGTAACTTACTAAAATCACCAAATCATTCCCAATAGCATCTTTTTACTCTAAATATTTTCTAAGTTATAATATGTTCCAACAAAGTTTTCTAGATTAAAGATACATTTATTTCCTATAAATCTTACACGTCCTTCATTAAAGTCACTATGATTGTTATGCTTTTTCAACCAATAATTATACAACAACAAATATAAATACTAATCTATGTCCAACAACATTTTCTCAAGCATCTTAATTAGGCCTATGCATTTATGGAACCATCTATGATATTTTGCTACCATTTTCCCATTTCAAGAGACATTTAAAGCTTACTAACAATTTTATTTTCCATGTCAACAATCACCAAATCAATTCAAAAACATTAATTCAAGTCCTATAATTATTTTAGTGCCATTTATGAAATATTCAAGCTCTTGAATGTCAATTCCCTTAATTTAAAGTAAGACTTCTATTTTATATTTGTAATTAATGTTTCACCAACATCAACCAATTACATTTAACAATAATTACATCATTTCTAATTTACCAATTTCAACCAATTTTAAGTCTCCAACAACATTTCATATAGTCTCCTAACCTAGGGTTTTTGCCATTATGCATATTTCCAAGGATTCCAACAATTATAACATGGTTTCTAGTATTTCAACATCATCAATTTAAGGCCTACTAAGAGTTCCTACACTTACCCCAAAATGGCTTCAAACCCTAACTTCAAGAGAGTGGTAGAAAGTGGTGGGAAATGGATTCTAAGCTTCTAATGCTTCCAAAGGTCTAACAATGTCTTCCTTGCCTCAGAATTTCAAGGGAAAATGAGAGGGGAATTTTTGGCCATGGCAATGGAGGTAGAGAAAATGATGTAAAAAGAAAACAACAAGGAGAATAAGAAGTAGGAAAAAGGGGTTCAAGAGTTTCCATGAAGCTTACCTAAGTTTTTCTTCATGAAACTTTAAGAACCAACCACAGAACATGTAGGCTTGGACATGGAGTTGAAATGGAGGAGGAAGAGATGAATTTTTAGCAGAAATGGGGGGAAAGGTTGTTGCTAGAGGAAGAGAGAACCTTTTAGTTTTTATGCTAATTTACCAAAATGTCATTTATTTTAAATTTTTTGCTCCAAAGCCTATTTTTTTGGCAAATTCAGATTTGGGCTGATAAAATATGATGGAATGCTGGCCCAAGGCTGCAGCATGCCCAACCCAAAGAGAAAGGGAAAAATCGTTGCGTTTTTTACTCAAAAACGAAGCGTTTCAGCTATCCGGGGCCCCCTTTTCACATAATTAATTTTCTAAATTTTTTTTAGGGTTTATTTTTGTGTTTAACATAATTATTTTAGTGTTTTCTAATCTTTGACATTCATTTTTAAAATAGCTCATTTAAAGTTCATCTCCAAACCGAATAGTTTCGACGATAAACGATGTTGATAAATCCCAAATAAATCATGATAAATCTAATAAATACCAAAATTAATTTAGCTTTATTTTTAGGAATAAGTAATCATTTATAATATTTATCTAATGTATCTCTATACATTTAACTCATCTTCGTGTTCTATTTGTAGATTTTCGTCTATTAAACGACGATGGTAATTCCTGGATAAATCGTATTAATTCAAGGGATGTCCAAATAATTTTCTCTAATTACACGTAAAATTTGGGATGTTACAAGTGGCACTACAATATTTGTAGTTTAAGCCACAACTAAAAAATACGGTCTAAAGTTAAAATAGTACGACCTTTAGTTTAGGCCATGCTTTCTATATCGTGGTCTAGGTGGTCATGGTCTAAAACAAAAGGCCACGATTTTCTACTTTTAACCACATTGTTTTCAAAACCGTGGTCTCATGCATTAGAAAAGGTAGTGGTTTTATGCAGTAGTTTAAATCCATGGTTTTTTGCATTAATTTTAGGCCGTAGTTTCTCAAATGTGGTCATATATTAAAGGCCATAGTTTGTTTGACTAGTCCTTAGGCCACTTTTTTGTTATAGTTAAGATCATGGTTTTACAAATGTTGCCTCACCTTAAAAGCCATGGTTTTGTAAACTTATCTTTAGACCATGTTTTTTTTGTTATAGTTTAGCTTGTAATTTTACAAGTGTAGCAATATGTTTAAACCATATTTTTTAAGCTTTATTTGAGGCCATATTTTCTTTATGGTATTTTGGGCCATGCTTTTTTTGTTTAAATGGAAACTATGGATCTTAAATGATGCCTAAAGGCTTAAGCCATATTTCATTGAGTGAGCTTAGGTAAATAGTAATAATATGTTACAACACAAAGAGGTATCACCAAGAGTAAAGTTTTTCTATATTAGTAAAGACAAATAATGTCTTATGCGATAAAGTTTGCTAAAAATCTCAAGACTTATAATGTCTTACATAACAATTTATAGTTTACTTATAAGCTCAAGACTAATAATGTCTTACAAAAATTTTGGGTCTAAATTTAAAAGACTAATGTTTATTTCCAAACATATCAAGAACATCATCATTCTTGTTCATCATCTTCAACATCTTGAGCAACATTAATTACTTCATGGGATATATAGTAATGAAAACTAGTCTAAGCCCAAGCATCATAGCACCAACAATCAAGGCAAGAAGACCTGATGAAAGCATCTGATCCGGTCTAGATACCGGCCCCCATCTTTGTGATGTCAGACTGACCTCATATAAGGATAACCGGTGTCCTGGTTCAATGTTGCCACACCGGATATCCGTTGTCTGGCCGCCCGCCCTCGCTCCACGACAACATCATTCATTTTCTCCATAGCGGTTCTAAGTTCATCTTTACAGGGTGTTTATATAATTGTTAGCTTTTCCCTCATAGCAAGAGAAGAGCCCTTGATAACTTATCAACGAAGATACTGTTTGTAGCAAAATACGTCACATCAATGGCTTCAGAAAGTAAGTGGGTGTGTCAGCAGATTATGCGGAAAAGGTGATTATCCTCTCCTTTCCCTAGAGGATTGAACTCTGATAATTGACCTACCCTCCTGACACATTCGGAAAGTCGAGCCACTTTGATTGACACAATATACACGCTATCAGAGCTGAGGGACCCACCTGTATTCAACGACTCATTTTCTCACGTACAACTATAAGTAGCATATTTCAACACACATGCAGGGTATCGTTATTCTATCTCACACTTTACTGTTATTACACTTGAGTATTCATTCAGTTCATACACTCTTCTAACTTGAGCGTCGGAGAATCTTCGTAGGTGGCACCACCTTTCGCCCCCCTACAACGCGAATCGTTGGTGTAAAGGATCTCCAGGACAACAAGATCGGCCTCTCCCACTGAGAGACCGGATTAATACATCGGATATACACAGTTCCGGTGTGCAAACCCTAAAAACACCTGCATCCTTGTGGCTGGTCCCACACCGGATCCTAGACCCCGGTCCAGACCAGTTCATTGGCACGCCCGGTGGGACTCGATAGAGTTATTCCCATTTTCGCGGAAGTTAAGTGGTTACAATGGAAGGTGATGGGAGAGATTTCGTGGAAGGTCACGTGGAGGATGTGACCCATCAACAGGCTGGGAGGAGACTCATCTTCGAATCCCCTGCAACTCAAACCCGGAGGATGGTGCAAGTCCAGACGCCTGACCCTCGCGATGAGGTTATCAGGCAACTGAAGGAGGAGCTAATGGAGCTGAGGCGAGAGAGAGGAGGAGCTGGGGACAGAGTAGTGTCTCATGCAGAGGAGGGTCACCATGAGTGAGGGATAGATCTACCACCCTCCAGTATTCGAAGATCCCCACATATGAAGAGAGGGAGCAGACGCAGGACTCTGGTGATAGAGTTAGTATCAGGAGAAGGGAGCAGGCGGTGGTAACTTCAGGGACATACAAGCTTAGTGTCCCTTTCTCAAGAAGGTTGATGAGTATTGTCATTCCAAAACATTTGCAAACAACTCAGCCATTGTCGATTGGGAAGTATAATGGAGAGACCGACCCCACTAAGCATTTGGATGCTTATGTTTATGAAGCTATGTATCTGGGAGCAGACGAAGATGTCATGTGCAGAATGTTCCCAAGGACGTTGACGGAGGAAGCTCTCAGCTGGTTTAAAAGTTTGCCTTCAGGATCTATAGACTCTTGGGAGGAAATGGCTGCTGCATTCGAAAGCCATTTCGTCATCTCCAGGGATATCCCAAGAACTTCTCACACCCTGGCCCAGATAAGACAGGGAGAAACTGAGACTCTTAAGGAGTTCCTGAAAAGGTTTTACAAGGAGGCTGCGTTGGTCCCTAACCTCACGGAGGCCATATAACTCCATATTGTAGTGGAAGCTCTTCAGCCAGGTTCAGCCTTTGCCCTATCTTTGGCAAAGAGCCTACCTACAACCTTCGAGGAGTTTCGAAGGAAAGCTTCCAAATATGTGGGCATAGAGATGCATCTAGAGGCAACTGCAGCAAGAGTAAAGCCTTCTGCACCCGCTCAGCAGCCACGGAGAGAAAAGGAGAGAGCGAGGCCCGAGAAGCATGCCTTTAGAGAAGACTTTGTGAATGCTCGTCAGCATCCACGAGATAGGCGCGTATCATCGTTCGATCACTATGCTCCGTTGAACACCAGGCACTCACAAATCATGAGGGAAGTTGGTTGGCCAACTCTGAACGTCTTTGGTATAAGGAAGCCAGCCCCAGCCAAGAGGGGTGGTAACCCACGTAAATACTGCACTTTCCATGAGCAGACAGGGCACAACACTGATGAGTGTAAGGCGTTAAAGAATACGGTGGAAACTCTCATTCGGGAAGGAAAGTTGAAGCAGTATTTGTTTAAGGAGAAATCTATGGATGAGCCTCACAGGATGGAGAAAAGGAATAGAGATCCTGATGATGAAGATGATAATACACGCAACCCAGCAAGGAAGTTCACTGCGGCTGAGAAGCAGAAAGGGGTAGTGATTGCTGAAGGTGCCCAACAAAGTAATATGCCCCAGCAGCAGAGACAGGGCAGACGAGAAGTGATTGAGATGATAGCTGGAGGATTTGCGGGAGGAGGAACATCAATCACAGCACGAAAGAACCACCATAGGATGATTCTGTCAGTCCAGGGTAAACCGAGGGATAACCGCCCTTTCAGGGACGGAGTGACAGCCCCGACGGTGTCGTTTACAGATGATGACTTCGGCCCAACAATTCCAGGAGGTGATGATGCAGTAGTGATTGTGGCCGTCATAGCCAATAAGGACGTCAAGAGGATCCTCGTCGATCAGGGAAGTTCTTGTGATGTTATCTTTTATAATTGTTTCAAACGAATGGGTTTCAGTGATGCAGATTTACAACCATACACACAAGAACTCACAGCGTTTAACGGAGCCAAGCAACCCACTAAGGGATACCTCGACACTTTGATTTCTTTTGAAGGGGAGCCCGGTGCAAGAACAGTCAAGTCAAGAATTCTGGTGATTGATGTGGAATCCCCGTACAACGGTATCATAGGCCGTCCAACATTGAACGCTATGGAAGCAATTGTATCCACCCCTCATCTCTTGATCAAATTTATCGACAAGGACAACGCTGTGTCCTCACTCCGCGGAGATCAGGAGATGGCTCGATATTGTTATAATCTGAGCCTCAACATGGTTAAGTTGGATGTATTCAACAAGAAGAGGAAGTTGAACGACGGAGGAACAGCGGCAGGGTCTGTCAGTCTTATTGACCTAGACCCCAGAGCGGAATTGAAGATTGATCCACTCAATCCATCTAAGCCCACACCAGATGGTGGCTCCAGGGATGTCGTATTGGGAGATTCCCCAGAGAAGGTCACGCACATCAACGATAAGCTGGAGTCTGCTATGGAGCAACGCTTGTTAGCCCTTTTGCAGGAATTCAAAGACCTTTTCGCATGGACAGTAGCAGATATGCCGGGGATGGATCCTGAGTTCTGTTGTCACAAACTTGCAGTGTATCCTGAAACTAGACCGGTGGCTCAGAAGAAGAGGAGGTTGGGACCGGAGAAGCAGAGGGCGGCTTGTGAGCAAATAGAGGAGTTGTTGAAAGCAGGTTTTATAAGGGAGATACGTTATTCATCTTGGCTTTCTAATGTGGTCATGGTGCAGAAGGCTAACGGCAAATGGAGGATGTGTACTGATTATGTGGATCTTAACCGTTGCTGCCCTAAAGATCCATATCCCCTGCCCAACATCGATCGCATGGTGGATGATTCATCTGGTTACCAATATCTCAGTTTTATGGATGCTTATTTCGGGGTACAACCAGATTCCGATGTGGGAGGGAGACCAGGAGAAGACTGCCTTTATCAACGACCGCGGTGTTTTCTGCTGCACCGTCATGCCTTTTGGATTGAAGAACGCCGGCGCTACCTATCAGCGCATGATTAACAAAGTCTTTGAAGGGATGCATACAAAGCTGGTCGAAGTTTATATCGATGATATCATAGCCAAAACGCCCGCTGGAGGAGACCACATTGAAGATCTACGCCAAGTTTTCACTAGGCTTCGGCAGTACAACATGAGGTTAAATCCTTTAAAGTGCACTTTCGCCGTTCCAGCAGGAAAATTCTTGGGATTCATGTTGACTCAACGAGGCATTGAAGCTAACCCCGGGAAATGTCAAGCAATCCTGGACATGCAGAGTCCTAAATGTTTGAGGGAGGTCCAGTCATTGAATGGGAAAGTGGCCGCTTTAGCTCGTTTCATGCCTAAGATGGCGCACAGGTCCCTCCTCTTGTATAAGGCGTTGAAGAAACACAAGAGTTTTGAATGGGGAGAGGAACAAGAGCAAGCCTTCCAGCAGCTCAAAGCCGTTCTCTCGAGCCCACCAATTCTTGTTAAGCCTGATCCAGGCGAAACGTTAATCTTATACTTGGCAATATCCGATGAAGCTCTAGGCGTGGCCTTGGTGAAAGAAACCCCTGAAGGGCAGAGACCGGTGTACTTTACTAGTAAAACGTTTCAGGGGGCGGAAGGAAGGTATCAGAAAATTGAGAAAACCGCCTTGGCAGTTGTTTGGGCGTCACGACGGTTGAGGCCTTATTTCCATGCGCACCCAGTATTGGTAAGAACGGATTTGCCGCTCCGTTCAGTACTCAGCAAGCCAGACCTCGCTGGAAGGATGATAAAATGGTCTATTGAGCTATCTGAATTTGAGATTTCATATGAGCCTCGAGGAGCCATCAAGGCACAAGTGTTGGCCGATTTTGTAGTGGAAATGACTGGGGCAGACCCGGCTACCCCTCGAATGCATTGGACCATCTACGTTGACGGTTCGTCAAACAGCAAAGAATGTGGAGCAGGTGTGGTGGTAGAAAGTAATGACGGCGTACACTTAGAAATTTCCCTCCGATTCAATTTCAAGACCTCCAACAATCAAGCTGAATACGAAGCATGCTTGGCCGATCTCCGTGCGGCAATTGATATCGGAGCATCAGCAGTTACCCTCTGCAGTGATTCTCAGCTGGTGATTTCGCAAATCCAGGGAGAGTACCAGGCGAAGGAACCACAACTTCAATTGTACTTGAATTGTGTTAATGAGCTGAAGGGAAGATTTGAAGTTTTAGAGTTTAAGCATGTGCCCAGGGAAGAAAATACCAGAGCAGATATCTTGTTAAGATTGGCAAGTACAAAGCAGCCTGGTAGCACAACAACGGTGGTTCAGAGCACTTTGACATCACCCAGTATACCTCTGTATCCTTCTCTGAATGCTGTCATGGTGAGTTATCCATATGAGGATTCTTGGGTCATTCCCTATATTCGTTATCTGGCTGATGGTCAACTTCCTACTGACGAGAAGGAAAGAAGACGAGTAAAGAGGGAGTTGCCATATTTTACTATGGTCGATGGTGTTCTCTACAGAAGGGGATTCTCTGTCCCGTATCTTTCATGTTTAAGAGAAGACGAAGTTCAAGCGGTCTTGACTGAGGTACACGAGGGGCAATGTGGGCACCACGCTGGAGGCCGAAGCTTAATGAGAAAAGTCCTCAGGGCTGGATACTGGTGGCCCACTGTGAAGCAGGATTCCGCAGACTTCGTGAGAAAGTGCGACGCTTGCCAAAAATTCTCCAATCTCCACCATACACCAGCCCAAGAGTTATCTTCATCTGCTGTGCCTTGGCCGTTCTACCAATGGGGCCTTGATATTTTGGGTCCGTTTCCCACTGCGCCAGGAGGAATCAAATACTTGATCGTGGGGGTAGACTACTTCACCAAGTGGATCGAGGCAGAACCAGTAGTGCATATCACTTCTGCACGTACAAGACGTTTCATGTACGAAAATATCATAGCTCGGTTCGGGGTGCCAGGGCGGATTGTGACTGACAACGGCACCCATTTTACAGACAAAAAGTTCACGGATTTACTTGAAGGACTGGGGATAATCCAGATATTCTCATCCGTTGAACATCCCCAAACCAATGGGCAAGCAGAGGTAGCTAACCGAGAAATACTGAAGGGGTTAAAGAAGCGTTTGGGAGAAGCGAAAGGAGGATGGACTGACCAGCTATGTAATGTTCTATGGGCATACCGCACTACGCCTCATTCTTCAACCAACGAATCCCCATACCGGTTGGTATACGGGGTCGAGGCGATGATCCCAGTGGAGTTACAAACAAGATCGGCTCGTGTGGAGTATTTTTCAGCAGAAGATAACAACGCCAACTTAGCATCAGAGCTGGACGTCCTCCAAGAGTTAAGGGAAAAGGCTTTTGTCAGAGATCAGGCAATAAAAACAAAGGCTGCGCTCCGGTATAATAAACGTGTCCAGTACAGAGCTTTTAACACCGGAGACCTCGTTTTGAGAAAGGCCAGTGTGGGGAATAAGTTCGCTCACCAAGGAAAGCTAGCACCGACGTGGGAAGGACCTTATAGAGTTTCGGAAGTGACTGGAAAAGGGTCATACCGATTGGAAGAACTTGATGGAACTCCAATCCGCAACAAATGGAACACTCAGAACTTACGTGTCTATTACAGCTAGTTGGTAAGACGGCGTGTACTCTTTTTCCTTACTTGAGTTTTTTCCCATTGGGTTTTCTCAAGAAGGTTTTAACGAGGCATGACCCCAACTACGCTTTTCATGTAATGTACTTTCAATTTTAATGAGAATACATTTTAACCGCCCTATCATTCTTACGTTTCTTATGTGTTGTGATTTATAGCCGTAGTTTAATACGCATACACCTCAGGACGGATGAACTCAACTACCAATTCTGTAGTTGATGATATAACTCCTCGAGGAACTGATGAAGACCCCTCAGGATGGATGATCTCAATCACACATCGTGTGTTTTGACGATGTAACTCCTTGAGGTGGAATGGGTTGTAGGGCTGGTCCTTTCTCAAGGCCACAAACCGAACCCCATTCGAAGACTACATGGGTTGTAGGGCTGGTCCTTTCTCAAGGCCACAAACCGAACCCCATTCGAAGAATACATGGGTTGTAGGGTTGGTCCTTTCTCAAGGCCACAAACCGAACCCCATTCGAAGACTACATGGGTTGTAGGGCTGGTCCTTTCTCAAGGCCACAAACCGAACCCTATTCGAAGAATACATGGGTTGTAGGGCTGGTCCTTTCTCAAGGCCACAAACCGAACCCCATTCGAAGACAACATGGGTTGTAGGGCTGGTCCTTTTTCAAGGCCACAAACCGAACCCTATGCGAAGGCTTGGGCGCAGTAGGCCGGTTCACAGAGAAAACCGCGCTGAACCCCGAGTAACGGGCACAGTAGGTTCAGGATTAGCCCTGATCCAAACCCCGTGTTGAAGGCTTGGATTGTAGGATTGCACCGAACTCCAAGTACGGTTAGTAGGATCGAACCGAACACCGTGTGAAGACTTGAGGTGTAGGACCAAACCGAACCTCAAGAGAAAGACATAAAGCTTACCCTTGCCAAAGCTATACAAAATTCAAAGGCAATATCCGTCCTCAATTGTGGAATATCCATCCCAGAGCGGTTGAAAGCTAATGTACCCGCTCTACATCTTCGAGGACAGATAAGCATTTCTATCTTTTGAGAATTTAAAAGGTAATCTTTGAGATAAACTCTCCCTTCCCAATGAACTTACACTTGGGGACAGGGCGTGCTTTAACTTAATTGTTATTTATTCATTACAATTTGTTATCTTAATCCAGTGTGATGAGCACGCTTTAAGTAACTAAGTAACCACGCAGAACGGATTCGCAAAGCATTGGAAATAATAAAGTGTTTTGTATAACACCAAGTTATTCAGCACTCACACATTCGATGCAAACAGTTGAGGAAAAGTAATAATGAATCTTATTTTCAAAAATAAGGAAATATGCAGGTTACAAAATGTTTTAAAGCTGGAGCCGATCCCAGAACACGGCTATGAGTGAAAGCATAAAATTAAGAGGCCGGTGCTTGATCCTCCACAGTGGATACTCCCGCCTTCTCTGTTTGGTCCTCCGCCCCAGTTTGGGCACCTTCTTGTGCTTTATCTCCAGAGGCAGCAGTGGACGATGTAGGCTCCATACTTTGACCTTCTGGGAGGGGAGGCAGTTCGTATAGAGATGTATTGGGTTCATGGTGCGATCCGTCCTTGTGAACTTCTACAAGTCTTCCCCCATGGAACTCAAAGAACAGATCTAATCCGTACAAATTCAGCTTTATTCCAGGGTTACGATAGTAGACTTGACGAAGGGCCAGGCCGAAAGATTCATACGCCACATTTTTGCATATATCTAAGGCTTTGGCAGACTTGGCCTTTGCAGCAGCTAGCCTTCTTTGAACCTTGGCGTAATCCTCTTCTGAAGGCCCAGCACTCGCACCACCCTTTTTGAGTTCATCAATTTGGGCTTGCATCTCCTTTCGAATAGACTCCCACTCCCCAAGGTCCTTGTTGCGACCATCCTCCATAACTTTGAGATCGTCAGCAAGCTTAGCCGATCTCTTCTTCTCCAGTTGTAATTCTTCTTCAAGGAGGGGTATGGATTTGTTCTTATTTTGGAGGTCGGCAACTTCCCGTTCTAGGGCCTTATTCGCAAAATGAACTTTGCTTGCCTCTTCAGTTTTCCTCTGGAGTGTTTCTTTAGTTTTTTCCAATTCCGATTCCACTCCCCTGCGAACTTCAGCTTGCTTGGCCGCCCATTTCTCCTTTACTGCGAGTTCGGTCTCAAGTTTTTCAACCTGATCCATATAGTCAGCTTTCTCGCTCAGGGACTCAAGCAGGCCGGACAGTTCATCAAGTTGCCAACGGCCAGCCTTACAAGCACCTCGGACTCCAGCAGCGTCGAGGGAAGGGCGGAGGCAATACCGTGCTTTTGGGAGAGTAGGAGGCATGGATCCTTGAAACCACAAGTAAGGAGAAAGGAAGGAGTCACGTGGAGGATCGAATGCTGGAGGAGGACCATTCCCAGAGTCCGGTTCCGAAGCATTATGAGAAGAAGGGGCAGAAGACTCAGGAACGGGTTTCTTTCCCTTGTCCTTCTTCAATTCAGCGTCTTCGGCCGTCCTCTGACGCTTCTTCGCAGGGTCATCAGAGGAGGGCTTCTCTTGATTGGCCTTCTTTACAAGATGCCTCTTCTTCCTCTTTTTCTCTGGGACGGCCTCTTCGCCACCCGCTCCAGCGGCCTCAGATGCTTCTTCGGTCTCCTCCTCCTTGAAGAGAGGAACCTCATCTCCTACTGCAGAAGTCAGAGGAATGAGGGGAGTTTTGGTGGCGTTCCTCTTCGCCTGGATTTCATTTTCTTCAGAAGAGGAGTCATCGTCAGCCATCATGGACCTTAGCGACAACATTTCTGGGCAGGCCTTTTCAATTTGTTCTGCAAAACAAAAAGAGTTGAATAAGCATACAAGAAGGAAAATAACTAGAACGGTATAACCATACAACACAAGGAGAATAAGAGCGAATATTACGGAGGTAGGTGTTTTTGATGTCTTCCTCGGCCAAGAGAAGACGGCTGGAAAACCCTTTGAGGGTCTTTGAGGCCGTCTGCAGGGCGCTCAAGACCTCAACAGAATGAGGGGAAAGTTCACTCTCATCTGTATAATAAGCACGGCTCATAAGGAGAAAATGCTCGTGCGTCCAGCTAAGGGGAAACTTGGTAAACCCCTCTTTATTTCGCCAGAAGACCGGCTTATTTGGTTGAATCCGGACCCGCGTGTAGTAGTGCTTGAAGGAGCGCCCATCTACCTTTGCGGATTCCGTATAAGACTTGAAATTTACAACCCTTGAGTCACTACGGAGTGTAATGAACCCAAGGCCGCCCTTCTTATTAGCTCGGCGGACCACTTGGCAATAGTAAAATAGCTTGGCCACAGTGGCGGAGAAGCCAAAATGCTCCCCCAAGACTTCCAGAGCCCGGACAAGACTCCAACCGTTGGGATGTAATTGTGAGGGGGCACAGTCTAAGAAACGCAGGACGGCCATCTGGAAATCCGTCAGTGGAAAGCGCACCCCCAGCTTTAAGAAAACGAAGTCGTACATGTAGACCGACCTCGCGTCAGGGACGTTGTGGCATATTCTTTCAGAAGGATGCGGAGCCATCACAGCGTATCGTGCTTTGTACTTCTTATCCGAGTATATCTTACAACGGAAAGAAACCGTGCGCTCCTCCTCACTTGCATGGTGCGAAGGGATCTCTAAGAACTCCTCTTCCACCCAGCAATAAGGTTTTTCCCTGTTGAGTTTCTCCCAATCAAGCCGGTGTGCCACAACATTGACACACCCTTCAGCAGAGCGGAGAAACGGCGTTTTTCCACGTCCTGGAAGATCCATGGTTGTGCAGGCGCAGTGGAATGCGTAGGTGCTGTGATAAAAAGCAACATCGTCAGAGAGATAACCCTCAGCACTTGACCCCTCATCAGAGCGGCTGGTAGCCCTCGAACCAAGGGGAACCTCAGAGCGACGAGATGAAGAAGACGCTCGTGAGGAAGAAGCTTCGGCTCTCTCTGAGCGATGGCGCCCAGCCACAGGAGGATTCGCTGGAATCCTCCCACCACGGTGGCTAAGGGGGGCACGAGAGCCAAACCTCCCTCTATTTGAAGGACCAGCGTGTCCAGCTCTAGGGCGCATGATGGAAATAGAATGATTAAAATTGCAAGGAGTTGAAGGGAAGGAAGGTTACCTAAAGGAAGAGGATCTTTGAGAAGTTGAAGACGACAAGGAAATTCCAAGGAAATTTGAGCAGAGTTTCACTAAGTTTGAGAGCAAGGATGGATTCCTAAATCTGCTAAGAGTTCCTTTTATAGGTAACGAAGAAACACAGTGTTTCATCGAAGGTCACAAGGCTTGCCTCAAAACGCAACCCTTTCAAATTGAAACGACTCCGTCGTTTCACCACAAACGGGCACGAAAACAGTAACGTTTCAGCAAACATTTTCGCTTAATGGGCCCCTACTCAGTTTGAATCCAGGCCCAATAAGCTCAATCGACGGTTACACTCTTGGGCAATGATGGCTCTTGCATAAAAAACGCATTTATTGTCTAATCATGCTGTGCGCATTTAATGCCTCCTAACCACTTTTCGAATACCAAGGGTTTCGATTTTCAAAGACTCTTGGGATTTCCATTACTTATTTTATGTTGTTTGAATCCGTTGTATGCAACGCGAGAAGGGCGGTCACTCGTTTGCTAGAGCGGACGCCACCGAGTTTCCAGAGACTTACAAGAATGTACTACCGGCATCTAGACTTCTCTTAAGAGTTGTGTAGCTCATATGAGCAACTTAACAGTCTCTCATACAAGCTAGGGGACAGATGATCCGGTCTAGATACCGGCCCCCATCTTTGTGACGTCAGACTGACCTCATATAAGGATAACCGGTGTCCTGGTTCAATGTTGCCACATCGGATATCCGTTGTCTGGCCGCCCGCCCTCGCTCCATGACAACATCATTCATTTTCTCCATAGCGGTTCTAAGTTCATCTTTACAGGGTGTTTATATAATTGTTAGCTTTTCCCTCATAGCAAGAGAAGAGCCCTTGATAACTTATCAACGAAGATACTGTTTGTAGCAAAATACGTCACATCAATGGCTTCAGAAAGTAAGTGGGTGTGTCAGCAGATTATGTGGAAAAAGTGATTATCCTCTCCTTTCCCTAGAGGATTGAACTCTGATAATTGACCTACCCTCCTGACACATTCAGAAAGTCGAGCCACTTTGATTGACACAATATACACGCTATCAGAGCTGAGGGACCCACCTGTATTCAACGACTCATTTTCTCACGTACAACTATAAGTAGCATATTTCAACACACATGCAGGGTATCGTTATTCTATCTCACACTTTACTGTTATTACGCTTGAGTATTCATTCAGTTCATACACTCTTCTAACTTGAGCGTCGGAGAATCTTCGCAGGTGGCACCACCTTTCGCCCCCCTACAACGCGAATCGTTGGTGTAAAGGATCTCCAGGACAACAAGATCGGCCTCTCCCACTGAGAGACCGGATTAATACATCGGATATACACAGTTCCGGTGTGCAAACCCTAAAAACACCTGCATCTTTGTGGCTGGTCCCACACCGGATCCTAGACCCCGGTCCAGACCAGTTCAGCATCTTTAATGGTTGAAAAGAGACAATTTTCAAGTAAAATCTGTTAAGAATTGACTTTTGTGGTCTTCATAAGAAATGTGGAAAATTTTGTTATGAGTTTATCGAGATAAGAATTACTCGATTTTGACATCAGTAGAGAGAGTTATACGCAAAACACTGAAAATAAGCCTTACTGGTGGCATCATGGAATTGGCAGTGAAAGGATTGGATTTTCTGTATGTTTGTGATGTGAACTAGCTCTTGGAGTCTTCATGAGAATTATAGAGGATTTCATACAAGAATTTTGAGACCAAAGTCACACAAATCATATATTTGTAGAAAGAGTTGTGAAATTTATGTAAAGTATACGAAAATTACGGGATAACAAACGGGTTTTCATGGTATAAATTCTTGAATCTCAAACTTGGAATGATCTATTGGGAATTAACCTTTGAGGCGTTCATGAAAGTTGTAGGGAATTTTATTAAGATCAACCAAGACAAGAATTACTTGATTCAGTACTTTAGATAAAAGTTATGCTTGAAACACTAACTAGTGTTCGGGCTAAATACAGGGTTACAATTCAACAAGGTATTTTCTCAAGAATTGTGATCAATGGGTTCCAAATTGGAGTTGGGTGTCTTCAAGAAAAGTGTATAGGATTTTGATACGGATCATTTGAGACTAAGATTATTGGAATTAGATATAAATGGCATTTGTACGACCAAACTAAGGAAGACTTTTTGTAACATCCCTGATCTTTTAGTAAAATTCTGAGTATCAGAAAATATTAATAAATGTTTTAGAGATTTATTTGATGTTTTTATGAATTATTATTAAAATAAATGCAATTATAAATAATTAAATGTTGTGAAAATAAATAAAATTATTTGATTGATTAATTACAAACAGGTTAAATGAGGTGGAATTAGAAGAAGGTAAAAGTTTAATTAAAACTTTTAATGAAAATATACACTACTAAAAAAATGACTAATAGCTACACTCTGTTAGCGACCGCGCATATGCCGTCGCTAATCAGTGACCGAATTAGCGACCACAATAAGAAAGGGACCTTGAATACGAAAAATAGTGACCACATCAGCGACCAACACTATGCCGTCGCTGAATTTGGCAAAGAACCGTCACTAATACCGTCGCTAAATCGTACCCCGTCCCTGATACGGTCGCTAAGGTTATTTCCCTCCATTTTTTTGGTTTCCCTCCAACTTATATGTGGCGCCAACTGATAGCGACGGCCAAATCACCGTCGCTATGTGTTCGAACAAATCAGCGACGCAGTTATGCCGTCGCTATGATCAAGTTAGTGATGGCAGGGTATCGTCGTCGCTATGTTTGGATACGTCAGCGACGGATTGTGACTGTCGCTAAGGTTACTGAAGGCTTTCAAAATTTTAGAGGGATTTCTAAATTGAGCGACGGATGTAGTCGTCGCTAGTGTTGGTATATTAGCGACAGAGGTGTTTATCCGTCGCTATAGTTTTAATTTTTTAATTCAGTGACGTATGTAGCGACGGGTATATGCCATCGCTAAGTGCTAAATGTATTTCGGATAGAGCCCATTTTCCCCAATCATTTGCCCTAAACCCTCCCTCATCTCTCTTCCTCCCTCAGACTCCTTCGTCTCCGACAGTCTCCCCCTCCCTCTGTATCCCTCACTCTCTCTGACTCTGCCCCCAAGCCCTACCTCCATTAGTCTCTCTCCTGAACCACCGAACCACCGTCTCCCAAAGCTTCGAACCACCGTCTCCCCCTTACCACCGAACCATCGTCTCGTCAAGCTTCAAGCCACCGTCTCTGACCACAGTAACAAACCACCGTCTCCCTCCACCCTCTCCGTTGGAAGTTTTGAGCATTTGAGGCTCCTTTCCCTCCGTCATTTGAGAGCCACGGTCTCTTCTCCACCGGCTCCCTCTTCGTGACTGCAGGTAATATACATCATTCCCTCTATTTTTCTTGTCTCTATATGTACTGGTTATTAAACCTGTGTAGGGTTTCTTGTCTCTATGCATGCACATTTGCTGAAGTAAGTAACAGGAAAAAAGGAAGTTGACATTTGAAATAATCATTTCATGTAATGTTTTGCTCTAATCCCAGTTTATATTTATTTCAAATTGGTTAAATTAATTTAAAAGTCACTATAGTTTGAAAGAGTTTAATGAAGTCACTATGTTTTAGTGCAGTAAAAGACTCACTATCTGTTTTAATCAAAAACTAATGTGGCTGACATCTTAAAGTTATGAATAATTTCCCTTCAGTATTGTTTTTCATGTGATTGCAGGGTCCTTCTTAAGTCCTTATGTTTATTATAGGCTTAAATTAATTTAAAAGTTAGTATAGTTTGAAAGAGTTTAATGAAGTCACTATGTTTCAGTGCACTAAAAGACTCACTATCTGTTTTAATCAAAAACTAATGTGGCTGACATCTTAAAGTTATGAATAATTTCCCTTCAGTATTGTTTTTCATGTGATTGCAGGGTCCTTCTTAAGTCCTTATGTTTATTATAGGCTTTTTTGTTTGCTCTTTTCCTATTCACTTCTAGACCTTTGTAACACAATCTTTAAATTTTAATATATAAATTAATTTCTACACATAGGATTGTTAAATGATAGAGCTTCTGTTTTTCGAATTGTCATTACCAATTCTTCCATTATTATAGATGTAGCTTACAGAGTAATGATTAATTAAATAATTATCACATTACAGAATGAAGATTAAATTTTATTTTATTTTTGTTGACTTCAAGATTGAATTTATTAATTCAATATGGTAGGGGTGATCAAGCGAGGATCAAATTTGAATTTAAAATTGAAATATTCTTCAAGTATATGTTTATTTACTAGAAAATGTTTAGGTGATTAAGGGTTTCTATTCAACCAGTATGATTAAGGGTACAGGTTGTTCTATAATATTACTCCTTTTATTTATGTTAACTTTGTTACCCCTCTTAGTTTTTAGTCTACAAGAAGGTTTTTTCATTTCACCCTATTCTAATTTTTATTATTCAAATTTTGATTTATAGACCAGAAAAGTAGTGCTGGTTAATTCCTCTTGATACTACGATAAATGTTCCCACTATTGAATTGTTGCTGGGGGGTTGTTGCACCCCTAAGTGCATTTTATAAATTTCTAAAATTACGTGCAGGTTGTCTACATTTGTAAGTGGTGTTATACAAAATTTATCCCGTAAAATGTGTAACAGAAGATAAGATATAATGCTATATGTTGTTCATTGTAAATGGTCTAGAGCAGAATTCTTTGCCTGTTCATCTTGCTATATGATTTTGTTATTTTTTATCAGTACTCATTGCTGTATGATTGACATTTGGTCTGCCACTGCCAGTTTGGCTGATTAGCTGAATAAGCTGAATCTAAATATTAGAAAACCCTCTGTTAAAAAAAACTCTAACTGGCCTACATACATAAACACCTCAGAATGCTAAACAGATTTAAACTACAAAGTTCACACTCTCCATTTGAATCATATTATATGCTAAACTCTCTTCCTTCTATGTGTAACAATGTTAGATCAAACTGGTTAAACTGTAGGGGCTGTTAACTTACACATTCTAGCTTGAAGGGGCTGTAAACCATTGTAATTAATTTAATAAATTCTTAGTTAGTTAATTAGTTAAGGGTTAGTTAGTTTTGTTGATATTAGTTAGTTTCTTTTTCCAATTTTTCTTCCTTGCCTTATAAGCTTTCCTTTTGTACATTGTTGGTTAATTAGTGAAGTAAACAATTTTCATCCAGAACTTTTTCTCTCTTTGAGATTTTGCTTTGCGTGGTTTATTCATAATGGAGGTAGCTGAGTTTGACAATGTATCGATACATCCAATAAAATTATAAATCTAAATACTCAATCACCTCAAGGTCATCTAACCTATGTAACTGTATGATATGAAATTTCCTTCCCTGCAAGGTACCACATAACCTTCTTGGCAATTTTTCAATGGTAGAATCCTAGATTATTTGAGAATTGACCCAACCATAGTAGTTAATCGCGGCCGCTCCATTGTGATGCGTCAAAACCACGTCGTTTTGGAAACTTCAAGGGTAAAACTCTAAGTTTCTTTTTCCCCTCTTTTATCTAAGTTACATTTCTTATATTCTTCTTTCTGCTTCTTTCTATTCTTCTTCTTTCTATTCTTCTTTTTTCTTCCTCTTCATCTCCTTTCACCTGTCTGCTCACCCACTCCCCCAAAATAACACCCATTGCTGGCTGACCTCCGGCGACCTCCGGTGACCCTTCCCTAATCTTTGGTGACTCTTCCGTGATATGCTGCCAGCTGCAACAGCTTGCTGCCAGGTGCAACAGCTTGCTGCCACCTTCCCTAACCTCTAGCGACCTCCGGTGATGCTTCCTTGACCTCCGGCGACTCTTTCTTGACCTGCTGCCACCTGCAACAGCTTGCTGCCACCTGCAACAGCTTCCCAGCCACCTGTAACAGCCTCCCAGCCACCTGCGTCTAGGCCTTCCTCAAGGAATAGGAAAAAAGAGAAAAGGAAATATGTTGTGCAAGTGGAAGAAGAGGAGGAAGAGCTTAGTGATGAGCAAGAGACTTTCGAAGAGGAAGAAATTTATAGAAGTGATCAAGATGCAAGCTCAAGTAGAAGGGAAAAAGAATTGGAACTGGGAGAAGATGATGATGAATATGATTTATGATTGATAGATTTTCATTTTCTAGTTTACTCTTCACTACACTTTGTCAAAATACTGGATGTATGTTCTCCTTCCACTTTGTCAAAAAGTAAGGATTGATGACTTGAATATTTGGTGAGAAAATCATAATTTGGTTTTGAAGGTTTATATGTGAAAACTCTAATTGACACCTAAATAGTTCAAATTTAGGGAATATTCTAGTTTTAAAGACTTTAGATTCATAAAATCCTAGTATGGTTATAAAGACTTCAAATTCAGGAACCTTATGGTCTTCTTCAACTTTATTTTTCTTCTGATAATTCTTCAACAAATCTCTTGCTAACTCCTCCACCTTTCTACCTTTCTTATCTCAATTTGTCTTCTCTTCTTACTGTTTCTTCGTGCTCTCACTGCTCCCTTCTCCGGTAGCTCTCTTTTTCTTCTTTGGCAATCCCGTTTGTCTTCTCTGGCGTGTTCCCTTGTTCTCCGACCAAGTTCCCCTTCTTTCTTTTGGGTATCATTCTTCAACGTAATCTTCAAATAGTGAACTTTTGCCATTGATTTAATCAAAGTAAAGGCATTTTCTATTGACTTCTCTATTTCTGCAATTGATATAACAAAATTGATATAGTCCTATCATTCCAACACCGCCAAGTTAATTCAATATTACTACTAATTCTATTTAATTAAAAATTTATAACATGATTTTATAACATTTCAGGATCAATTGTCTTTTGAATTTATAACATGAATTTTATAACAAAATTGATATAGGGTTTAGGATGAATTTTTAACCAGTAGGGCGTAACCCATAATCGTTGTTGTTTGTGTTCTATCTTGTGTTGTTGATATCCATTTAGAATTCTCGTTTCTGTGTTTTGTATTGTCTCTGGGTCCATGTCTGCGTACGGTGTATTATCCCGTACATATCTGTATACTTAGGGACCAATACGAAATGCTACCAAAGTTTCTTTAATTTTAATATTACACATCATGTTTTATGTAGGTGTTTAGTTTGATATATTTATGTTTATATATTATTAATATATCTTGTAGACTCTTCCGTCTCGTCTTACGTCTCACGGGTCTACGTTTTGTAGAACCCCGTCGTCTCAACGTAGACTCTACGTCTTAACAACCTTGGTTTCTCCCACCGATCAATCAGGCTGCAACAACTAGCTGAGAATGCTGGCACCATTGCCTTTTTTGATGTTTAAACAAATAATGCAACATGTCACGTAAAAGTGGAACAATTTGTAACTAGATCCAAAGGACTTAGATAATAGAATTTCTTCTTAAAATACCCTTTGATTAAATGATTAAAATAGAAGAATGTCACTTAGTAACTTTTTGAATTCTTCACAATAAATAGGAGTCTGACAACCTTGCTTGGTAACATTGAAAATGTATGATTAGCAAAGGCCAATAATACTTTTTCTGGATGATTACTCAATTTCCATTCTAACTACACTTTGTCATGCAGATCAAGACACCTTACGCGTGGTTCGTGTTCGGCCTTCATCAGCTTTGTCTTCATCGCTATCTCTCTTTCCCAGGTAATCCCCCTAACGCTAACTTTCTGGCTATGTGTATTGTATCTTTTGAAGTGTATGTATGTTGATTGTTGTTTGTTAGTGGAGAGCAGAGCTCATTAGGCAGTGATTTTATGTGCTGATAACATGATTTTTTATGCATGTGTAATGTTGTTTATTAGTGGAGAGCAGAGCTCATTAGGCATTGGTTTTGTGTGCTGATAACATGATTTACGATGCATGTGTAATGTTGTTTGTTAGTGGAGAGCAGAGCTCATTAGGCATTGATTTTATATATAGATAACATGATTTGGTGTTCATAACTCTAAATATCATATACAATGTGTATGATATGTTTATTTATCTATACTGGGAAGTTTTCTATATGTAACAGGCCGTTTGTAAATTTGGGAAATGTCTAGTTTACAGGGGAGACTCTGCCAAAATTTCGGCAGACTCCCTTTCTTAGGGAACTTAAAAAATGAAACTCAACTTTAATAATGTAGCGTTTAGTCGTGTGTGTACCCATTAGATTCTCGTTCAAGTTTCAAAACAACCGGTTGATGTATCGTGTTGTGTTGGAGCTTGAATTGTCCCGGTTGGACAGTTTGGTATGAATTTGTAACCTGTAGGGCGTAACCCATCAATGTTGTATGTGGTCTATCTTGAGAAGTTGAATGAATGTTCATTTGAAATTTCGGTTATGGTGTTTCGTATTGTCCCCAGGGTGCATGTCTGCGTGTGGTGTTTCATACCGTACGTATCTCTGTGTACTCCGGGACCAATGCGAAATGCTGTCGAAATTTCAAATGAACATTCATTCAACTCAAGATGGACCACATACAATTATGGGATGGGTTACAGATGGTTGCATATTCATCCCGAATGGGATAGGGCCCCACCAATTTGCAACATCAAAGAGATAGAGTGATTGACAACCGATAGTTAAATAAAAATTTAAACGTGTAAGGTAACAGAAATCGTGCTTGTTAGATATTATAAATGGAGGTACCGGCAAATCGGCGATGGATGTACAACCGACTAGATCGCAATCGGCGAGTGACTGAGAAGTTTATAATGGGGCTATTGGAGTTCATTCCGTTTGCTACGGCAAACACGCCTGGATTTGAAGTGACTCAGAAGATTCGTTGTCCATGCTCAAGGTGCAAATGCATGAGTTTTGAATACGCGGATGATGTCATGTGCCACCTAACTGAGAAAGGGTTCATGGAAACATACCACTGCTGGTACAACCATGGTGAGCAGTTACCGCTTAGACCATAAGACGTAACCGTGCAACAGTCTTACTACGAGGTTGGAGGAAACAGGGATACATACAACAACATAGAACAAATGGTGATGGATCATGTTGGACCCTCCATCGGGCATATGCTGGAACATAATGACCAAGTAGGTCATGGAGACTCTGACAATGTAGAGGAGGATCCTAATCCGGAGGTGAAGAGATTTTATGATTTGTTGGCGGCGGCTCAGACTCCATTGTGGGACGGGTGCAACAGTCACACTGAGTTATCCGCCTCCCTAGCTGCTTTAAGCCTAAAGGCAGATTATAATCTTTCTGGAGGTTGTTTTGATAGGATGGTCAATCTGATGGGTTCCACCATGCCTAGTAATCACAGAATGCCAGCAAACCTGTACCGTGCTAAGAAACAAGTGGCAAACTTGGGGTTGGGTTGTGTGAAGATAGAGTGTTGTGTTGGTGGATGTATGCTGTTCAGAAATGAGTTTGCAGACAAGAGTGTCACAAAATGTCTGCATTGTAATGAGGAACGCTATAAGACCGTTAAAAGGAGAGGGAAGGTAACCCGGACGGCCAGGAAGAAAATGTGGTACTTCCCTATAACACCGCGTCTTCAACGCCTGTATGCCTCATTGTCCACGGTAAAACACATGCGTTGGCATGCTCTGAACCGAACACAAGAGGGGTTTCTTTGCCATCCTTTCGACGGGAAAGCATGGAAGTGTTTGGATGAGCTATATCCGGACTTTTCAGGCGAGCCGCGCAATGTAAGACTTGGCTTATGTACTGATGGGTTTAACCCGTTCGGTCAATACGGAAGAGCTTACTCTTGTTGGCCAGTCATCCTGACCCCATACAATCTGCCTCCTGATATGTGTATGAAGAGGGAGGTCATGTTTCTATCTATACTGGTTCCAGGACCCAAAAATCCAAAGGCGAACATAGACGTGTTTTTGCAATCGTTGGTTGAAGAGTTATCACAATTATGGGATGTCGGGGTAATGACATACGATGCGTCTTTGAAGAACAACTTTATGATGCGTGCTGTTTTGATGTGGACTATTAACGACTTCCCGGCCTATGGTATGCTTTCTGGATGGTCCACGTCTGGGAAGCTTGCTTGCCCTGTATGCATGGAACATACCGGGGGGGAATCACTCCCTGTTAGTGGCAAGACAAGTTTCTTTGACTGTCATAGAAAGTTTCTACCGTTGGATCACCCGTTTAGGAGAAACAAAACCGCTTTTAAGAAGAACAAGGTTGTTAATGAACCTCCACCCCGTAGGTTATCTGGTGCACGGGTTTGGCAGAGGGTCGAAGAGTATCCTTACATCTGGGACAAGAGTGTTAAGGAGTTTGCGGGTTACGGTAAGGAACACCACTGGGTGAAGCAGAGTGTCTTGTGGGATTTGCCATATTGGAAAGACTTGTTGTTAAGACACAACATTGATGTCATACACACTGAACGTAATGTTTTCATGAATATTTTTGACACTGTTATGGACATCAAAGGGAGAACAAAGGACAACGAGAAGAGTCATCTAGACCTTCCGATTTGGTGTTCCAGGAAGGAGTTGGAGTTGAGGGATGCGGGACGCGGAAGAATGTTTAAACCCCATGCAAAATATGCTTTAACCAGACCACAACAGATTGCTGTGTGTATTTGGATGAATAGGTTGACCCTGCCTGACGGATTCGCTTCTAACTTGAGTAGATGTGTCGACGTGAAGGAGGGCAGGGTGTTTGGCATGAAAAGTCATGATTGCCATGTGTTTATGCAACAACTACTCCCGTACGCGTTTCATGCCTTACCGAAGCCTATTTGGAAGCCGTTGGTGGAGTTGAGTCACTTCTTTAAGGAGTTGACGGCTACTTTGTTGACTGTGGAGAAACTTGTGAAGATGGAAGAAACTATCCCGGTATTGATTTGTAAGTTGGAGCAGATTTTCCCACCAAGTTTTTTTGACTCCATGGAGCATTTGCCTATCCATCTACCGTACGAGGCCTTGGTTGGTGGCCCAGTGTAGTATCGTTGGATGTATCCATTCGAAAGGTGAATGCTTGGTGAACTCTTTAATTTCCTTGCAAACACTTCTTATAATAGTATTTTCTAACTTACCACTATCTTGTTAATGATGTTGAAGATTCTTACGCTCTTTAAAAGATAAAGTGTCGAACAAAGCCTGCGTTGAAGCATCAATTTGTGAGGCATACTTAGTCGAAGAAATGACAACCTTTGCTTCTTTCTATTTTTCGACGGAGATAGAAACTAGAATGAGTAGAATTCCCCGCAATCTTGGTGTAACCAGCCGCACAGGGTTTGATGAACAAACATCGATTTTTAACTATCCTGGTCACCCGGGGGGCAGGCTCACAAAATGTTACATTGATGAGAAAGATCGAAAGGCGGCTCACTTGTACATTCTTCTAAATTGCCCAGAAGTGGAACCCTTTATTGAGTAAGTCATAGAAGTTATATTATACATTCTTAACGTAGCTTTTATAGTATCTAAATTTGTTTCCTTTGAATAGCTTATACACAGATATGTTAAAACTTGAGCAAAATGATTTAACTGATGACCAAATTCTTAGTGAGGTGTCATCCAAGTTCGTTGGTTGGTTCGCGTAACACGTAAGACCCGTATACCAAGTGTTTTTAAGCCTATTTGCTTCTAACTCCCGTTATCTAACGATGACCTACTTTTTATGTTGTACATAGATACAAGACCCTAACAACCATATTGAAGATTCTTTACTCCAAGCCCTTTCTTGGGGGCCGGTGAAAACTGTTAAAAAATGGCCTATTTACTATGTAAATGGCTACAAGTTTAATATTCTTCAATGGAGTGAAGGGATGCGCACCCATAACTACGGGGTTTGTGTTAAAGGCACCGCCGGACAGTTGGAAGAAGACTTTTATGGAGTGCTGACGGAGATTGTTGAAGTTTCATTCTCTGGACGACTAAGAAGAGATATTGTTCTATTCAAATGTGATTGGTTCGACAACACAATCGGTGTTGGAACAAAGGTTGACAACAACTACGGCTTAGTTGAGGTCAAGAAGAATGGTAGATATAAAGGGTTTGATCCCTTCATTTTTGCCCAACAAGCTGAGCAGGTTTATTACACCGACTTCCCGGGAGGACATCGGGACTGGTATGCAGTAATCAAGGCCAAGGCCCGAAGTCAGATCACTGACAATGTCTCCGAGGAGGTCGATGACGCTTATCAGCTTGCACCACACGAGCTCAACGATGCTAATTTGTTGTTCAACATTAATCCAGTCATAATAGATGAGACACTCGCCACTACGAGGGGTGAACACATTGACAAAGACCTTGTCTCTTGATCAAAACGGTCTAGGGCTGATTTGGATACTGATGAACTTGTTTAAACAGATAACTACAGTGACACTGAAACTGAGGGGGAATTTGAAACTGAAACAGACACAGAGTATGTAGTCGTTAAACAAAATGTTACATAGGTTTATATATATCCTGAGACTAACCTTTCTTTTCATGATTTTATCCACAGATGACGGGACGTCGGCTGCCCTTCAGTAGGGGTGGTGGGTCCAGGACCCCGACATCCCGGCAGCACTACTAAAAAAACCCTAAACAGCTACCTCTAATTAGCGACCACCAGTTACCGTTGCTAACTAGCGACCATTTTAGCGACCGTTTTAAATAAAGAGCGACCAAAAAAGTTTTAGCGACGCATTTAGCGACCAAAAGAGGAATCGGTCGCTAAAAAATATAAACACCGTCGCTACTACGGTCGCTATATTCTCAGATCCTCCTTTTTTGTTTTCCCTCCATGTTATTTTGTTGGCGCCAAACATTAGCGACGGCTAAACGGCGTCGCTATATTTTGTACTAGTGACGGTTCCACAAGTCGTCGCTATTATTTTGACCTTATTTTAATTTAAGAAAGGGTAGTAGCGACGGTAGGAGGAACCCGTCGCTAATATTCAGGAGACTAGTGACGGAGTTGTCCTACCGTTGCTAATATTCAGGAGAGTAGTGACGGATTTAGTGTTCGGTCGCTATTATTTTCGTCTTCCCTCCAGTTTTAAGAAGGGAAGTTAGTGACGGTTGGGATCCCCGTCGCTAATTCAGGAGATTAGTGACGGGATTCGTTTTCCGTCGCTATGATTTCGTCTTCCCTCCATGTTTTCACTTTTAAGAAGGGAAGGTAGTGACGGTAGGGTTACCCCGTCGCTACTTTTTAGGACATTAGTGACGGATTTCTCTTGTCGTCGCTAAGGATTTTAATTGTAGTGACGTTGGTAGCGACGGGTGCTAGCCGTCGCTAAGTTTTTAATGTATCTTCGAGCAACCCCTTTCCCTCTCATTTGCCCTACCGCTCTGTTGCCCCTCTCAGCCGTCTCCCCCTCCGTCAATCCCCGTCCATCCCTCTTTTTTCCCTCTCTGCGCCTCACGAACCACCAAACCACCACGACCTCTCTGACGAAGCTCTAAACCTCCGTCTCCCCCTCACAAACGACGGTGACCCTCTCCGTTGGAAGTTGTGGCCGTTCGAGGCTCCGTCCCTCCCTCTGTCAGCCTTCCTCCAGCCGTCGACCTCCCTCCCTTCCTCCCTTCTTCCTCCAGCCGTCGACCTCCCTCCCTGTGTGCCGTCCCTGGCTTGGAGCTGTGTCCTCCTCTGTCTCTGTTCAGAAGTCCCCTAAGTCTGCCATCAGGTGTAGCAAACAGGTAACAAACTTGTAAAGCTTGTGTTCATTATCCTTTGTGTTTTTAGAGAGAAATGTGTGCCATACATTACATGTGTTTCTTTGTCTAGTAATGCAACCAGTTTGTGCCTTTCATGTGTTTCTTTGTTCAGTATTGCAACCTCTGGTCTTGTACTTGTTGTTTTGTTTGATGAAATATCTTTTGTTATTTGGAGAATGACAAATTTGATATCTAAAAGGACGGTATTGGTATACTTTCCATATTCATGGAAACATGAATCTGTTATTGCACGGACCTATGTTCACCCTCAACAGGAAAACACGCTTGTATTTGATTTGATTTGCTATGTGTAGAAACGTTTCAGGATTTGGACATAGAGAGTATAAATCATAGTAATTGTTCTGCAACATGCAGGTTGGTTTGTCAATGTCAATGTCATTGTGAAGAGAATAAATTGCTCGCCAAGTGACCCTCAATTTCTAAAATAACTTGTAAAGCTTATACAGGATATTAATCTTACTTAGGGGTATAATACAAAATATTAATATAGATATTAATATGTAAATAGTTTAAGTAGGTTAGTTTTAGTTTTTGTATAGTGAAGTTGTAAATTGAATTGATATTAATCTTACTTAGGGGTATAATACAAAATATTAATATAGATATTAATATGTAAACAGTTTGAGTAGGTTAGTTTTAGTTTTTGTATAGTGAAGTTGTAAATTGAATTGAAGTATCCCCAAAAGCAGTGCTTGCAGCAGCACCTTACCATTAAAGAATTCAAGGAAATAATAAGCATATACTAAAAGCATCTATAACCAAGGTAACAGAAAATGCTTGTGGCAACTCGCAAAAGAAATGATACTCATAATCAATGGCAACATACTCTTGTCTTGTTCACCATTCGCTACTAAGCCTACAAATATACAGTCTTTGTACCCACCACCTCAAGTAATACATCCCAAAGGCTCCCAAATCCTTTCATCTAATGATAGAATAATTAAACAAAGAATTTGACACGTTAAGGAAAAAATCTGACAGTTTGTCCTCTTCTTCACTAAGTAAAATATAGTTGTCCAATTGTAGAATGTGTTAGCAAAAATGTTACAAACAAGGAGAAAACTCACCAATAATCCCTTAGGCAGACACGTGATGATTTGAAAGAAATATGTCATACGGTTGCACCGATTCCAAGAGTTTTTCAGTTCCGTTTCATTCTACATTATCTGCCCTTCTAGTTAGTCTTGTGATTGAAATTACAATGTCATCTTCATTTTAAATGGTTATGCAGAATTTTGGACCTATAGCCAAGGTAGTTAAAATCGGGATTCTAGGTTGAGTCGTTGGGGGTTCAAAAAATCGTAAATCGTAAATCGTATCGTAAGATTTTAAAGATTCCTATATTTAAATAAAAAATAATATGTATTCATATATATGCATAAAAATTCCCACAAATGCAAGTGTATTCATATAAACATCCATAAAACACAAATATCCATAAATAAAACATAAACATCCATGAATTTAAACATAGCTCTAATAATAATCTAACTAATCCAACAAATTCAGCACAAAATCATCTTGATCAAGAGGATCCAGATATGCATTTTCATCTTCAGGTCCATCAACTTCATCTTCCAAATTCTGTCCAAGTTGGTCTTGGTTCTCTTCAGCCACGTTTGCTTCTTCATCGGGCAACTCTAAATCATCTACATCCACGTTTTTTTCAACAACCTTGCTTGAGATGCACTCACAAGCTGCAACATGTCCATTTTCACATCATCAGGCACAGCTATGCAAGGCTCAACATTTTGTCTCGTTTGAGCCAAGTGATGCTTCATCCGAAACCCCCCCCCCCCCGAGTAATCCTTCTCACAGTATTTGCACTTAATTTTTGTGCTGCCCGGAATTACAACAGTGTGCTTCCAAGCTGGATCCGTCCTTGCTCCTCGGGCTTTTGCGGAAGCCACATTGTAGAGGCAGCAGGAGGAGCACCAGTGCCTGAACCACCACCAGTGCCACTGCCGCTGCCGCTGCCGCTGCCTGCATTACCACCACCAGTGGCACCAGAGCTGCTGCCACCCACCATTGTTCAACAAACAACTAAATAAGAGTTGCTGCCTGAACCACCACACACTGAAAACAAAACTGAAAAAACAGAGAAACCAATGAAGAACAGAGCACGAAAGGCCTGCTATGGAATGCGAGAAACAGAGCATAAAATCAAGAGGCCTGCTACTGGAGTGCGAAAAATCAGAAGGCTACCTAAAATAGAGCACGAAATGGAGTGTGAAGGAAGAAGAATCGCGAAAACAGAGAGGAAATCGCGTCGCGTGGCCTCCCTCAGATGTCGACGGAGAAGAAGACCGGCGCCTCAGTGTTCGACGGAGAAGAAGATGTCGCACGGTCAGGGAAGAGGACGACACGGTGGCTGCTCGACGGAGAAGATGATGCGCGGCTAGGGAAAGGATCTGCGTGGCCTAAGAAGGTGAAGGCAATGGAGTTTTTCCTCAGAAGCTTCGCGGGTCATTTCCAGGTACGCGGGTCAGGCCCATTTCTTAAAACCGGGTTAGGGTAAAATTAGGCCTCCTTTAGAATCGCAAGTCACGATTTTTCACGACTTTAAGGCCCAGAATCGCGATTCTAGTGCGATTCATGCACATTTACGATTCTAGGGGCGACTCAGATCGTTTTCCTCCTCCAAAATCGTAGAATCGGGATTTTTCCGATTAAAATCAGGATTTTAACTACCTTGCCTATAGCCCTCTGGGTTCTAATCCAATCTGCTGCAAATTACTTTCCTTGCCCCTTGAATCTGACAACTAAGGCTAAAGGGTAACCTAAAATTAATCATAAATTCCACATAAAACATTAGTTCACTAGATTTAATGTAGGTATATATATCCCTCCTTTCAAGTGTTACTAGTCCACAAAGTCTAACCTGCAGGGCCGTAAAACTTAGAAATTCCTAAGAGGATACATATTGACACTTGCCTTATGATGTAGGGCTGCTTTTGCACGACGCTGATCACTATAGCCATATGCATCTAAGCCTAAAAGTAAAATATCATCCGGCGTCAACTGTAACTCAGAGAAGAAGCGGAGGGCATACAGTGATTTCTTCTGCAGATGTCTCCCAATAGTTTTTAACCAAGAGGAAAGGCCCTTAGGCTTTTTGGGTTCAATCTTAACAAAGGAAACAAATCTCTGCAAATTGAACTGACCATTTAAAAATAGAAACCTGAAAAAGTTTCAGAGCAGACACATGGTCAGGCAACAAAAGCAGAGGTAAGAAGATGGAAGGGAGAGACTTGCCAGACATGGAGGAGGGGGAGGGAGAGGACACGGTGGAGAGAGAGGCCATGGAGAATGGAGTAGGAAGGAATGAGAGGGGCGTGCATGAAATGGAGCTGTCGGGGTCTGGAAAGCTTTGTGCCACGGGACAAACCCAAAGGGAGAGGGTCTCCAGGAACAGGACATAGAAACCCATCAAGCGTCTTAGGAGTGGAAATGTCCAAATCCCAAAACCCTCCTCCATCCCAAAACCCACGGGCCATGATCATCCTCCTCCTCAAAAATTTTTTGGAAAGGAATGGTATCTGAGTCACTGTACAAAAATTAACTCTTTTAAAATACAAAAGCTTGTATGAATTGCCTCTAACTCCTTGTTTCCTCAATTGTTTCTCTACACTCTTTGGTCTCCACCAGAATTTAGTGACTAGTTTAATAGCAATGCAACGTGACGTGTGTAGGTAATATGTTAGTCATACCCGCTGGTAGAAGCGTTTATTTATTTTTTAACGTTTTTTGTATGTTATATATTGTTTGGATGCATGCCTAATATTAATTTGATACAATTTTTAGCATGAGGTAAACTCGTAAACTCTTACGAGTTTACGAGTCGAGTTAGCGAGTCGAGTCTACCTAGCCAAAACGAGTCTTGGTAGACTCTCGAGTCTGACAACCTTGCTAAAGTTCATTGAAAATGTATGATTAGCAAAGGCCAATAAAACTTTTTCTTTTGATGACTCAATTTCCATTCTAACTAGAGTTTGTCATGCAGACCAAGACACCTTACGTGTGGTTCGTGTTCGACCCTCATCAGCTTTGTCTTCATCGCTATCTCTCATTCCCAGGTAATCCCCTAACGCTAACTTATCCGGCTATGTGTGTTGTATGTGTTGAAGTGTATGTATGTTGATTGTTGTTTGTTAGTGGAGAGCTAAGCTCATTAGGCAGTGATTTTGTGTGCTGATAACATGATTTTTTATGCATGTGTAATGTTGTTTGTTAGTGGAGAGCAGAGCTCATTAGGCATTGGTTTTGTGTGCTGATAACATGATTTACGATGCATGTGTAATGTTGTTTGTTAGTGGAGAGCAGAGCTCATTAGCGGTTGATTTTATATATTGATAACATGATTTTGTGTTCATAACTGTGAATATCATATACAATGCGTATAATATGTTTATTTATCTATACTGGGCAGTTTTCTATATGTAACAGGCCATTTGTAAATTTGGGAAATGTCTAGTTTACAGGGGAGACTCTGCCAAAATTTCGGCAGGCTCCCTTTCTTAGGGAACTTAAAAAATGAAACACAACGTTAATAATGTAGGGTTTAGTCGTGTGTGTACCCATTAGATTCCCGTTCAAGTTTCAAAACAACCGGTCGATGTACCGTGTTGTGTTGGAGCTTGAATTGTCCCGGTTGGACAGTTTGGTATGAATTTGTAACCTGTAGGGCGTAACCCATCAATGTTGTATGTGGTCTATCTTGAGAAGTTGAATAAATGTTCATTTGAAATTTCGGTTATGGTGTTTCGTATTGTCCCCAGGGTGCATGTCTGCGTGTGGTGTTTCATACCGTACGTATCTCTGTGTACTCGGGGACCAATGCGAAATGCTGCCGAAATTTCAAATGAACATTCATTCAACTCAAGATAGACGACATACAATTATGGGATGGGTTACGGATGGTTGCATATTCATCCTGAATGGGATAGGGCCCCACCAATTTGCAACATGAAAGAGATAGAGTGATTCGCAACCGATAGTTAAATAACAATTTAAATGTGTAACGTAATAGAAATCGTGCTTGTTAGATATTATAAATGGAGGTACCGGCAAATCGGCGATGGATGTACAACCGACTAGATCGCAATCGGCGAGTGACTGAGGAGTTTATGACGGGGCTGTTGGAGTTCATTCCGTTCGCTACGGTAAACACGCCTGCATTTGAAGCAACTCAAAAGATTCGTTGTCCGTGCTCAAAGTGCAAATGCATGAGTTTTGAATACGCGGATGATGTCATGTGCCACCTAACTGAGAAAGGGTTCATGGAAACATACCACTGCTGGTACAACCATGGTGAGCAGTTACCGCGTAGACCATCAGACGTAACCGTGCAACAGTCTTACTACGAGGTTGGAGGAAACAGGGGTACGTACAACAACATAGAACAAATGGTGATGGATCATGTTGGACCCTCCACCGGGCGTGTTCTGGAACATAATGACCAAGCAGGTCATGGGGACTCTGACAATGTAGAGGAGGATCCTAATCCGGAGGTGAAGAGATTTTATGATTTGTTGGCGGTGGCTTAGACTCCATTGTGGGACGGGTGCAACAGTCACACTGAGTTATCCGCCTCCCTAGCTGCTTTAAGCCTAAAGGCAGATTATAATCTTTCTGGAGGTTGTTTTGATAGGATGGTCAGTCTGATGGGTTCCACCATGCCTAGTAATCACAGAATGCCAGCAAACCTGTACCGTGCTAAGAAACAAGTGGCAAACTTGGGGTTGGGTTGTGTGAAGATAGAGTGTTGTGTTGGTGGATGTATGCTGTTCAGAAATGAGTTTGCAGACGAAAGTGTCACAAAATGTTTGCATTGTAATGAGGAACGCTACAAGACTGTTAAAAGGAGAGGGAAGGTAACCCGGACGGCCAGGAAGAAAATGTGGTACTTCCCTATAACACCGCGTCTTCAACGCCTGTATGCCTCATTGTCCACGGCAAAACACATGTGTTGGCATGCTCTGAACCGAACACAAGAGGGGTTTCTTTGCCATCCTTCCGACGGGAAAGCATGGAAGTGTTTGGATGAGCTATATCCGGACTTTTCTGGCGAGCCACGCAATGTAAGACTTGGCTTATGTACTGATGGGTTTAACCCGTTCGGTCAATACGGAAGAGCTTACTCTTGTTGGCCAGTCATCCTGACCCCATACAATCTGCCTCCTGATATGTGTATAAAGAGGGAGGTCATGTTTCTATCTGTACTGGTTCCAGGACCCAAAAATCCAAAGGCGAACATAGACGTGTTTTTGCAACCGTTGGTTGAAGAGTTATCACAGTTATGGGATGTCGGGGTAATGACATACGATGCGTCTTTGAAGAACAACTTTATGATGCGTGCTGTTTTGATGTGGACTATTAACGACTTCGCGGCCTATGGTATGCTTTCTGGATGGTCCACGTCTGGGAAGCTTGCTTGCCCTGTATGCATGGAACATACCGGGGGGGAATCACTCCCTGTTAGTGGCAAGACAAGTTTCTTTGACTGTCATAGAAAGTTTCTACCGTTGGATCACCCGTTTAGGAGGAACAAAACCGCTTTTAAGAAAAACAAGGTTGTCAATGAACCTCCACCCCGTAGGTTATCTGGTGCACGGGTTTGGCAGAGGTTCGAAGAGTATCCTTACATCTGGGACAAGAGTGTTAAGGAGTTTGCGGGTTACGGTAAGGAACACCACTGGGTGAAGCAGAGTGTCTTGTGGGATTTGCCATATTGGAAAGACTTGTTGTTAAGACACAACATTGATGTCATGCACACTGAACGTAATGTTTTCATGAATATTTTTGACACTGTTATGGACATCAAAGGGAGAACAAAGGACAACGAGAAGAGTCGTCTAGACCTTCCGATTTGGTGTTCTAGGAAGGAGTTGGAGTTGAGGGATGCGGGACGTGGAAGAATGTTTAAACCCCATGCAAAGTATGCTTTAACTAGACCACAACAGATTGCTGTGTGTATTTGGATGAATGGGTTGACCCTGCCTGACGGATTCGCTTCTAACTTGAGTAGATGTGTCGACGTGAAGGAGGGCAGGGTGTTTGGCATGAAAAGTCATGATTGCCATGTGTTTATGCAACAACTACTCCCGTACGCGTTTCATGCCTTACCGAAGCCTATTTGGAAACCGTTAGTGGAGTTGAGTCATTTCTTTAAGGAGTTAACGGCTACTTCGTTGAGTGTGGAGAAACTTGTGAAGATGGAAGAAACTATCCCGGTATTGATTTGTAAGTTGGAGCAGATTTTCCCACCAAGTTTGTTTGACTCCATGGAGCATTTGCCTATCCATCTACCGTACGAGGCCTTGGTTGGTGGCCCAGTGCAGTATCGTTGGATGTATCCATTCGAAAGGTGAATGCTTGGTGAACTCTTTAATTTCATTGCAAACACTTCTTATAATAGTATTTTCTAACTTAACACCGTCTTGTTAATGATGTTGAAGATTCTTATGCTCTTTAAAAGATAAAGTGTCGAACAAAGCCTGCGTTGAAGCTTCAATTTGTGAGGCATACTTAGTCGAAGAAATGACAACCTTTGCTTCTTTCTATTTTCCAACGGAGATAGAAACTAGAATGAGTAGAATTCCCTGCAATCTTGGGGTAGCCAGCCGCACAGGGTTTGATGAACAAACGTCGATTTTCAACTATCCTGGTCACCCGGGGGGCAGGCTCACAAAATGTTACATTGATGAGAAAGATCGAAAGGCGGCTCACTTGTACATTCTTCTCAATTGCCCAGAAGTGGAACCCTTTATTGAGTAAGTCATAGAAGTTATATTATACGTTCTTAACGTAGCTTTTATATTAAACTTATTTGTTTCTTTCAATAGCTTATACACAGATATGCTAAAACTTGAGCAAAATGATTTAACTGATGACCAAATTCATAGTGAGGTGTCATCCAAGTTCGTTGGTTGGTTCGCGCAACATGTAAGACCCGTATACCAAGTGTTTTTAAGCCTATTTGCTTCTAACTCCCGTCAATATGGTAACAATGACCTACTTCTTATGTTGTACATAGATACAAGACCCTAACAACCATATTGAAGATTCTTTACTCCAAGCCCTTTCTTGGGGGCCGGTGAAGACTGTTAAAAAATGGCCTATTTACTACGTAAATGGCTACAAGTTTAATATTCTTCAATGGAGTGAAGGGATGCGCACCCATAACTACGGGGTTTGTGTTAAAGGCACCGCCGGTCAGTTGGAAGAAGACTTTTATGGAGTGCTAACGGAGATTGTTGAAGTTTCATTCTCTGGACGACTAAGAAGAGATATTGTTCTATTCAAATGTGATTGGTTCGACAACACAATCGGTGTTGGAACAAAGGTTGACAACAACTACGGATTAGTTGAGGTCAAGAAGAATGGTAGATATAAAGGGTTTGATCCCTTCATTTTTGCCCAACAAGCTGAGCAGGTTTATTACACCGACTTCCCGGGAGGACATCGGGACTGGTATGCAGTAATCAAGTCCAAGGCCCGAAGTCAGATCACTGACAATGTCTCCGAGGAGGTCGATGACGCTTATCAGCTTGCACCACACGAGCTCAACGATGCCAATTTGTTGTTCAACATTGATCCAGTCATAATGGATGAGACACTCGCCACTACGGGGGGTGAACACATTGACAAAGACCTTGTCTCTCGATCAAAACGGTCTAGGGCTGATTTGGATACTGATGAACTTGTTCAAACAGATAACCACAGTGACACTGAAACTGAGGGGGAATTTGAAACTGAAACAGACACAGAGTATGTAGTTGTTAAACATATATACATAGGTTTATATATATCCTGAGACTAACCTTTTTTTTCATGATTTTATCCACAGATGACGGGACGTCGACTGCCCTTCAGTAGGGGTGGTGGGTCCAGGACCCCGGCTTCCCGTCTGGGGACTCCTACCCCAGGGCAGGAGACCACTCCATCACCACCACAGCGGACCACTCCATCACCACTACAGCAGACCACTCCATCACCACCACCACAGCAGACCACCCCATCACCCCCACAGCTGACCACCCCAGAGCAGACTCCTGGAGTTGGTGGCTTGGAGGACCATGGCCATCAGGCGACCCCACCTCCGGCATCCCCTCTGCCCATGTTGGTACCCGTGCCGGCCGGAGACGAGTAAGTGACTAAATTTCATATACTTTTATGTTATTTGTATGATATTTTATATTAGGGTTTAGTGGAAAGACTTGTTGGTTTATTGGATGTTACTTTAATTAGTACTTGTATAGATTGAATTGTACTGGGCACTCTTCTGTTTGTAACAGGGTAACTATTTAAACTTGGAAATGTTACATTTACAGGGGAGACTCTGCCGAAATTTTAGGTGTCTCCCTAGATTGTGTGTTGTTTTACTCCTAACATAATTGTTGTCATTACAGCTTTGTTGATAGTAGTCGCACTACCAAAGCGATTACTAAGGTTTTGAAGGCCCAGTGGGATGGTCCATATATATCTTGGACAGATGCTGGGAAGGTTGTGCAAGATAGGTGGTTTGACACCTTCTCGGTAAGTTCCTAGCTCATTTATTGTGACTTGATTTGTAAAATAGACCTGTTATTAATTTTGATTTCTCAATTCATTTTACAGTGTGATTACCAGTGGGCGGAGGGTATGATTGATGAGATTAGGAAGGTCTTTGCCACAAAGACCTCCAAAATCATCAAGAGTACCCTTTGGAAGGTGAGGGACAAGGGTGAGCGCCCTCGTTGGATCCCGGAGGATCATTGGGACGGGATGGTCCAGAAGTGGGGCGGGGTCCCATTCCAGCAGGCGAGTGCTCGGAATAGGGCCAACAGAGCCGCCGATGCTGCAGCCTCGGTTTACACTGGGGGTAGCATTTCAACCCTCGAGCACAAGAAAAGATTTGTAAGTATATTTATGTTAAACATTTCTATTATGATTCGTCTTACATGTTTACAAATAATAATCTCAATGTTTTTTGTCCACCACAGGAGCAGAGGGAGCACCGGGAGCCTTCTTTGTTTGAGGTCATGCAAATTACCAAGAAGAACAAAGCCGGTGCATGGGTAAACCAGAAGACTACGGAGCTAGCGGTATTTACTTTTAACTGACACATGCTTATAATTTACAAATCAACTTACTAATCCTATCGTTGTTTTTGAATTTACAGGAGGCGTATCAGGCCAGGAGGGCCGAGAAGGAGGCGGACCTGGTGGCTTCCACTCCTGAAGGGGAGGTTCCTCCCACCCTATCTTGTTCTGACGACAACGCCATCTATATGGAGGCTGTTGGCGGTGTGAACAAGAAAGGAAGGGTGTTTGGATTGGGTGGCGTCGGCACGCAGCTGGCGAAAAAGGGGAAGACCCCTTCCTCTTCGTCTTCCTCTGGTCTTCCGACTGAGGTCGTTCAGGTAATTCAAAACCTGAACGATGAGCTACAGGAGGAGCGACGTCAGAGGCAGTTGCTGTTGGAGCGGCACGAGGCGGACCGACAGAAGGCCGAGGCGGACCGACAGCGGGCCGAGGAGCAGCACGCCGAGACTCGTCGGCAACTTGCTCAGCAGCAGGAGCTACTGATGCAGTTGATGGCGAGGCTACCTCCCCCAACTTCCCAGGCGCCCCCACCACCACCCCAGGATCCCCCACCACCTTGATTGTAGTTCTTTTATTTATACACATTGTATATTTGATTTTTAGTTATGTTATATTTTCATTCAGTATTTATTTTTTCATTCTTTATTTATTATGTCAATATTTATTGGTAATTACATTCAAATCACAAAGCCTTATTCTACCTATCATTAATAATTCAACCTATTTCATAAATTAATTTAATCTATTATTTTGTTTTTAATAATAATTCATTACTTCAAAAAAATTATTTTAATTTAATTATAAAATTTTATCAGCCAATACAAAATACAAAATATTAAGATATTTTTAAAGCTAAATTAACAAAACCAGTCAATATTGAATCAATTTTAAAAAAATTTAAAAATTCTCGTTAGCGACGGTTCACGTCCGTCGCTGACTTATTAACACTAGCGACGGACGTTGTGGTCGCTACCTGGCAACCACTAGCGACGGACGTTGTGGTCGCTACCTGGCAACCACTAGCGACGGAGGTTGTGGTCGCTACATGACAACCACTAGCGACGGCCATCGGCGTCGCTAAAGCGCAACCACTAGCGACGGAAATTGTGGTCGCTACATCGCAACCACTAGTGACAGAATGTCTTGGTCGCTGTCTCACTACCTATAGCGACGGCATACGGTGGTCGCTGGTGGCTGTTATTAGCGACGGGGCCTCGAGGTCGCTGTATGGCAACACTTAGCGACGGCTGGAGTTATTGGGGCAGAGACGATTTTAGCGACGGCCTCACGCCGTCAATAAATTAGCGACGGTGTGTATGTGGTCGCTGATGTGTTTTCGACGAGGGTTTTAGCGACGTCCCCTTTCTCGTCTGCGATGCCGTCGCTAATGGTTTTAGCGACGGGAATTCCATTGATTAGCGACCAATGATGTCCGTCGCTAACAGTTGTTTTTTTAGTGGTGCAGGGGACTCCCACCCCAGGACAGGAGACCACTCCATCACCATCACCACCACCACCACAGCAGACCACTCCACCACCACCACCACAGCAGACCACCCCATCACCCCGACTGACCACCCCAGAGCAGAGTCCTGGAGTTGGTGGCTTGGAGGACCATGGCTATCAGGCCACCCCACCTCCGGCATCCCCTCTGCCCATGTTGGTGCCCGTGCCGGCCGGAGACGAGTAAGTGACTAAACCTCAAATACTTTTATGTTATTTGTATGATACTTTATATTAAACTTTAGTGAAAAGACTTGTTGGTTTATTGGATGTTACTTTAATTAGTACTTGTATAGATTGAATTGTACTGGGCACTCTTCTGTTTGTAACAGGGTAACTATTGTGATTGGAAATGTTACTATTACAGGGGAGACTCTGCCAAAATTTTAGGAGTCTCCCTAGATTGTGTGTTGTTTTACTCCTAACATAATTGTTGTCATTACAGCTTTGTTGATAGTAGTCGCACTACCAAAGCGATTACTAAGGTTTTGAAGGCCCAGTGGGATGGTCCATATATATCTTGGACAGATGCTGGGAAGGTTGTGCAAGATAGGTGGTTTGACACCTTCTCGGTAAGTTCCTAGCTCATTTGTTGTGACTTGATTTGTAAAATAGACCTGTTATTAATTTTGATTTCTCATTTCATTTTACAGCGTGATTACCAGTGGGCGGAGGGTATGATTGATGAGATTAGGAAGGTCTTTGCCACAAAGACCTCCAAAATCATCAAGAGTACCCTTTGGAAGGTGAGGGACAAGGGTCAGCGCCCTCGTTGGATCCCGGAGGACCATTGGGACGGGATGGTCCAGAAGTGGGGCGGGGTCCCGTTCCAGCAGGCGAGTGCTCGGAACAGGGCCAACAGAGCCGCCAATGCTGCAGCCTCGGTTTACACTGGGGGTAGCATTTCAACCCTCGAGCACAAGAAAAGATTTGTAAGTATATTTATGTTAAACATTTCTATTATGATTCGTCTTACATGTTTACAAATAATAATCTCAATGTTTTTTGTCCACCACAGGAGCTGAGGGAGCACCGGGAGCCTTCTTTGTTTGAGGTCATGCAAATGACCAAGAAGAACAAAGTCGGTACATGGGTAAACCAGAAGACTACGGATCTAGCGGTATTTACTTTTAACTGACACATGCTTATAATTTACAAATCAGCTTACTAATCCTATCATTGTTTTTGAATTTACAGGAGGCGTATCAGGCCAGGAGGGCCAAGAAGGAAGCGGACCTGGTGGCTTCCACTCCTGAAGGGGAGGTTCCTCCCACCCTATCTTATTCTGACGACAACGCCATCTATATGGAGGCTGTTGGCGGTGTGAACAAGAAAGGGAGGGTATTTGGATTGGGTGGCGTCGGCACGCAGCTGGCGAAAAAGGGGAAGACCCCTTCCTCTTCGTCTTCTCTGGTCTTCTGACTGAGGTCGTTCAGGTAATTCAAAACCTGAACGATGAGCTACAGGAGGAGCGACGTCAGAGGCAGTTGTTGTTGGAGCGGGCCGAGACGGACCGACAGCGGGCCGAGGAGCAGCACGCCGAGACTCGTCGGCAACTTGCTCAGCAGCAGGAGCTACTGATGCAGTTGATGGCGAGGCTACCTCCCCCCACACCCCAGGCGCCCCCACCACCACCCCAGGATCCCCCACCACCATGATTGTATTTTTATTATTTATACACATTGTATATTTGATTTTTAATTTTTATGTTATATTTTATTCAGTATTTATTTTGTCATTCTTTATTTATTATGTCAATATTTATTGGTAATTACATTCAAATCAAAAAGCCTTATTGTACCTATCATTAATAATTCAACCTATTTGATAAATAAATTTAATCTATTATTTTGTTTTTAATAATAATTTAATATTTTAAAAAAACTATTTAAATTTAATTATAAAATTTTATCAGCCAATACAAAATATAAAATATTTAACAAAACCCGTATAAATATTTAACCCAATTTTCTAAAAAAGAAATTTCCAATTAGCGACGGCAACAGATGGTCGCTATATTGTAAAATATAGCGACGGACTACAGTGGTCGCTGTATTGTTAAAAACAGCGACGGAATATCGTGGTCGCTGTATGGCTTCCCACAGTGACGGATCGCGTGGTCGCTACATGAGTACCCATAGCGATGGCGGAGCTTAGTCGCTGGAAGGCCACATTAGCGACGGCGTATGGTGGTCGCCGGTGGCTGCTAGTAGCGACGGAGATTTGAGGTCGCTGTATGGCAACACTTAGCGACGGCTGGAGTTATTGGGGCAGAGACGATTTTAGCGACGGCCAAACGCTGTCAATATGGTAGCGACGGCATGTATGTGGTCGCTGATGTGTTTTCGACGAGGGTTTTAGCGACGTCCTCTGTCCCGTCTAAGACGCCGTCGCTAATGGTTTTAGCGACGGTCATGGCATGGATTAGCGACCAATTCGTTCCGTCGCTAACAGGTGTTTTTTTAGTGGTGATAAAAGAAATGGGAAAAGACAATTTTGCCCCTGAGCTTTAAATAATAAAGATCTCTTTTCTTCTTCCTCATTATCCACGCGAGCCTTCTTCTCCTTTTGTTTCTTCTTCTTCATTTTCTCCTCACGCTGCCAAGCTGCAAGCTCTGAGGGAAGGCTTCTTCCGTGTCAAAACTTCAAACGAACCCCATTTCCGTGACCGTGGTTTCGAGGTGAGTCCAACGAACCGTTTAAATTGAGTTATCTCTTCCCTTTTCGTTTTCTCCTTTGGACCGAATGGTCATGCACGGAGGGGTAAGGTTCTATTTTCCACTCCTCTAGTGTGTGTAAGCTTGAAAATGGTCTTTAGAGCAGAGGGTGGTATGACGTTAATGGGTTTTGCATTCCGACCCCCGTAGGTAGCAAAACGAACATCGGAGGACTGAGTGACGAAGCTGGTGTTGGATTCAGAGGTGAAACCATGAACCTAGCGCTTAGAGGACGTAATCGGCATCAAGAACAGATCGTTGAAGCTTGGAATAGAGGTAAGGGGGTGTTCGGGTTGTAATTAATTAGAATAGGTGCGTATTTTGGGTTTGGGTCGCCGAACTAAGTATTAAAACGGTAAAAAAGATTATGGATAATAATTGCATGTGAACTGTGTATGGTTTATGATGTGTGAGATTAAAGTGTTTTGCATTGTGATGATTCGATGTGCATAGTGGCATTGTGATGACGGGCTTGACAAGTAGGTCGCCCAGTGGCAATGTGATGAATGGGCTTGACAAGTCGGTCACCCTGTATTGTGAGCACATGCCAGTTTCTGGTAGTTGCATCTGTTGTTTGTTGATGATATGTACTGATTATGAGATATGATATGGGATTATGTGGTATGGGATGGCCAACGGTATGTATACCCCTCGTTTTCTGGCTCCCGTGGTCCTTGTGCCCAGTTGAGCTACCCAGTGGTCAAGTCGGACCCAGTGGTTGAGGTGGGGAGCCAAGTCGGGCTCGGTGAACCAAGTCGGGTTCACAGGATGTCAAGTCAGACTCCCAGCTGAAGGCCAGTCCTTTAGTATCCGGATACTAGGCGTCAATTTTGTCTGAGAGTCAGTGGTGACAATTGATGAATTATTAGTATTATGATGATGTGTATGTACTTGGTCATATTTGCCGAGAGTGAATTGTTATACTTGCCGAGTATGAATTGTTATATTTGCCGAGTGTGAATTGTTATACTTGCCAAGTGCGAATTGTTATATTTGCCGAGTATGAATTGTTATACTTGCCGAGTGTGAATTGTTATATTTACCGAGTGTGATTGGCTATAATTACCAAGTGTGATTGGCTATATTTGCCGAGTGTGATTTGTAATTTGAGGATAAAGCAATCGGATGGAATTTATACATATGTATCTTGTTATTTAATTTCTGTTCTAGATTAATTATGATGCCAAACACTCACCCTTGCTGTGGTTTTCAATTTAGTAACCAGTGACAAGGAAGAGGTCAGAGCCCTTGAGGTGCGCCAAGCGGAGGATTGATGCCAAGGAACCGAGTGATTGTGAAATGAATTATGTGTAATGTATAATGAATTTTCTGAGTATGTGATGCCATACTATGTTGCTTGTGTATGTTGACTAATGTGCATATGAATTATGTTGCTATGTGATCGGTATTGATTTTCATGAGTGAATTTACGTTGCTGTAGTAAAGTCGATTACCGGACGAATCTCGTCGAGCGGATTCAGTCTTGTCCGAGCGAGGGCCGGGGGAATTTGATCCTGCACCTATTTCGCTCAGGCGAGTATTCCTCGCCCCCTTCCGAGTGGTTAGAATGTTTTCCGAGTGAGGAATGCCCGAGAGATCCACTTCCGAGTGAAGTAAGATTAGGACATTTCCGAGTGAGGCATGACTGAGAGAATCACTTCCGAGTGAAGGTTAAGATGTTCTCGAGTGAAATACAACCGAGAGGACCATTTCCGAGTAAAAGACTTGTTAATTCTCCTTGTAGGTCCCATTGTTCGCTCAGGTTTAAAGTGTAGAATTCGCCCAAGCGAGTCGGAACTCGCCTAAGCGACCTTCACGGGTTTTGTTTAAGCGAATCGGGGTCTCGCTCAGGCGAATCACCCCTGTCTTTATTTTCTTCTTCCGCTGATTGTAATTAATTTCATTTTATTAATTGATTTATTCACTATTATCTATTATTTTGGGTATGCTTAAGAAAAATAAATATTATTTTATATTAGAACCTAATTAATTTTCATTAAACGCGAAAAATTTATGGTGAAAAATGATTAAATGGATATAAATAAATGTAATATTGATGCGGGTCATCACACTTTTGGGGCATGAGTCAGGTTTACAAGGTTTAACTGATTCTCCTCGATTTACTACACTTATCGTACGAATTCCATTAGTTCCTTTGTAGGTATATTAGTCTTGGGACAAGATCGTCAATACATGACCATCCACGGGGCCCGTATTCATATTTGAGAACCTAACTATATTTTATTATTATTGTTATTATTATTATTATTATTATTATTATTATTATTATTATTACCACTATCACTAGTATCACTAGTCACATATTAATGCTTATCCTTAAGCATTAATATCTCCTCGATCACTCTCATTATCACTTCATTTCCATTATGTTTCATACAGAACTGAACCATAGTACCAGCCAAAGCACATTTCTTACTATTGTCTTGCAGTGTAAAGAATCCACATAATAGGTCGAAGCCTCGCATCTCTCATAGGAAGCTTAACAAGACACACTCAAGTGATCCTTAGGGTTTGGGGCATTACCCAAAAAATCCAGGCTGTTACAGATTCTATTATGTTATCATTCCATAGGTGCCTACAGAATGTACAATCTTATTACTAAGAACATAGTTATGAGCAAAAATGTGAAAGTGGATAAATCCAAAAGTTAGGATTAGACTGAGCAATAGACTTACAGGAGTAACAAGATGTTGATGAAGCCAGATGATAAGCAGGACAGGCCTGAGGTTGTTATTCCTCAACCATGGAGACCTCAAAGAAATAGAAGAATTCCTCTCATAATCAATGACTATGAAGTTATCATGACTCAAGTTACTGTTGAAGAAGAATTAGTGCATTCACTAATTGCTGAGTTTAAACTTGTTAAATTTGAACGAGGTATTCAAGATTTTTTTTGGCTGGATGCAATAAAGGAAGAACTAAAGTTAATTGAGAAGAATCACACTTGGGAATTAGTGGACCTACCTGTGAAGAGAAAAGCTATTAAAGTGAAGTGGGTCTATTAGGTGAAAGTAAAACCTAATGGAGAGATTGCCAAACACAAAGCAAGACTGGTGGCAAAAGATTTTAAACAGAAACCTAGAAGAGATTATGATGAAGTATTTGCACCAGTGGGAACAATTGAAATTGACAAATTAGTTATTGGAATTGCAAGTCTAAACAATTGGTTATAACATCAAATTAATGTTAAGCTTGCATCCTAAATGAACCTTGGATGAGGAAGTCTATGTTACTCAACCACCTGGTTTTGAATTTAATAGATATGTAGAAATGGTGTACAGACTTAGGAAAGCCCTGTATGGACTAAAATAGGCTCTTAGAGCATGGAACAAAAGGATTGGTGGATTCTTAGTTGAACAATGATTTCAAAAATGCAAAGCAGAGTTTAGAGTTTATGTCAAAGGACAAATTGTTACATATTTGATCATTATATGCTTGTATGCAAATGATCTGCTTGTCATAGGGAGCTGAGATCATGCCATTGTTGTTTTCAAGGCTACAATGAAGAGAGAGTTTGAGATTACAAATTTTGGTGAATTGTCATATTTCCTGGGGATAGAATTTTTGAAAACTAGTCAAGGAATCTTCATGTACTAGAAGTATTTGACTGGTGTATTAAATATGTTTAACATGATTAAATGCAATACTACAGTAACCCTAACTACTTTAGGAGTTAAACTTGAGACTGAAGGGAATAATGCTTTAGTGGATGCAACCCTGTATAGGAAGATGAAAATAGTTGTCTAAGATATGTTTGCAATAGCAGACCTGATTTGGCTTATAATGTAGGTCTGATAAGCAGATTTATGAACAGACCTAGAACCTCACATTTGTTAGCTGCAAGGAGAATACTAAGATACATGAAAGTAAGGATGTCAAGGCGAGTTGGGTCGTCCCGTCAAAGTAGGGATGGTAAGCAGATTTATGAACATACCTAAAAAATGGCCCGCCTTATCCGATATTTTGGCGGGGCTGGACAAGCCAACCCGATGGGACGATGACTTTTTTAAAAAAATCCATTTTAGTAGCATGTTACTTTTTGCTTTTGCTTCAAAAATTTTCATTTTAGTAGCAAAACTCTCCTAAACTTATGGAAGAAGTAAACACATTGAAACTAGATATCATTTTCTTAGAAATTGAGTTGATAAAGAAAATCTAAAGCTAGAACACTACAAGTCTCAAGATTAGATTGCAGATATATTGACAAAGACTCTAAAGTTTGAAAGATTTAGGGTCCGTTTGGTTACCCTGTTGGGGTAACCTGGTTGAGAAAACTGGAGTTTTGTAAACTAGGGTTGAGAAAACTGAGGTTTTGTAAACTGAGTTGTGTTTGGTTGTTGATAAGGTTGGGTTGAGTAAAAGTGGGTTGAGAAGTAGTGATTGTGTTTGGTTGGAAAACAAGTTAGGTTGGGTAAATGGTAGTTTGTGTGGAATTATCAAAAAGGGTATTTAGTAAAAAATGTATTAAATATGTATATATTAATAATATAAATAGATATTATATCAAAATTAGTATATATTTATATTTATGTAATATTATGTATAATTAGTTTTTTTTAGAAAATCGATTCTTTTAATAAAATGGCCTATTATTTTGGACCAAAAAGGGTATTATTTTTTTAACAAGTTAGTTGTAATTTATATGTATATTTATATATATTAATATTTTTATAATATTTTTATAATATTAAATTTAATATTACAATAAATCAGAATTAATATATTAAATTTAATATACATTACAATTAATATATTAAATTCAATACCCATTATAATACACTTAAATTACATTCCAATAAATCAGAATTATATTCCAATAAATTATAATTTAATACACTTACATTACAATCAATCAGAATTTAATACACATTATATTACAATAAATTAGAATTTAATACACATTATATCACAATAAATCAGAATTTAAATTAAAAAAATACCAAAAAAAACTTTACAATACACTCTAACAAAAAAAACCCACCCATAGTCCACCACCCACTTCAGCCTCCACCACCACACACCCCACCAGCACCACCCTCATAGCCTTACCACCACCACATCCCACGCCACCCACCCACCCGTGACCCATCACCGTCCCCCTAAACCCATCCCCCACCCATCTCCACCACCATCAGCCATCCCCTCACAGCCCTATCACGAAACCCCACCCCCATGGCCTACCCACCCTGAAATCCTCCAAACCCGTAACTCACCACCTCCCTTCAACCCAACCCCAAACCCATACCAAAAAAGAAACCCAAACAGAACCCACCCCACAAAAATAGAAACGGAGAGCCAAAGAAAACAGAGACAGAGAGCCAAAGAAAAGAGAGACAGAGAGCCCAACAGAAAACCAACAAAAGCAAATCGGAGAAGATGAGGAACCGAAGGTTGCGCCTTTGTGCGAGATGTGGCCTCCAACCGTGTAAAGGAGTCACCTTTGAGGGTAGGTGACAGAGTTTTCAACCAAAATTAGAGCTGGTCTTTTCGCCTAAACGCGTTCAGTTGAGGGAAGGGAGAGGCACCTTCACGCGGATGGAGTTTTGGGGACGCGAACGGAGCTTCAACGGAGGTTGCCAGAACGCAGGGTGAACCAAACAGAGCTTCATTAGGAAGACAAAGGATTTTGGCGTTGAGGGAGACGGAACGGAGAAGTGGGTGGAACCAAACAGGCACTTAATGAGTTGAGAGAAAAATTTGGAGTTAGAAGATGGCTAGAAAATTAAATTAAGGAGTGTGTTAAGAGTAATTTAGTTTGGGTTGTAAGTGTGGTGTTAGACTGTTAAGTTTGGGAAACTCTGAAACTCTAAGTCTGTTGAATATTAACAATAGTTGTGTGATAAATCAACTAAGTTGTTCTATTATGTTTATTGTACATATTTGTTATTTGTGATTCTAACAATATTGATATATTTTTTCTTTTCTTGGTATCATTGGGAATTAAATTATGTCAAAAAATTAACAACTTACAATCAATTGAATTAGTCCCTCTTGATCTTGGTTTTGCTGTTAATATTTTTGTCTCGTCGCTTTTTTTAAAGGTCAAAGTCTGCCTTGTATTATTAATCGTAACATTAACTTGAGGACGAATTGGAAGTTGGGCAAGGGCATACTGTGTGATGACGTCAGGGCCCAAAGTGTTGACCCTTTAGTAGGTTTCGCATTAAAAAAAGAAGGTAAGCCCAAATTGTTAACCCCCTAAATAAAAGCACAATTACCATGGTTGGACAAAAAAAAAAGGATAACCACAATGGGTTTCTTTGATGTCTTTTCTTTTTGTGAAAAGGTTTCTTTGATGTCTAAAAACAAGAAAATATGCGTGTGTGGTTTTTTTTATTTTTTAAAAAAGTCCTGTTAACAAATGCACCGACCTTAATTTGAAGTAAAAGTATAATTTTTTTATTTAAAATCATTTATTAGAAATCAAGATTAATAAATTTTAATGATGCTGTTAAATAAAAAAAATTTACTTAGCTTTTCTTACTCAGTATCTATAAAATATTAGTTAACATATTCCTGTAATAAAATAGTAGGTAAAATACAATGTAGTGCTGCCAAGAAAACAAAAATAAAAAGTTGTCTAAAAACATTATTAAAACTTAACCATTGTAATTTATGAATAATTCTTATATAATTTTTAATAATAAATTTTTACTTTTAATTCCTTAACGGAAAGAGTAGACTACATGCAAGTTGAATTCAAGTTCTAAATTCCCAGGTGCGTACGCCTCGTTTTTCTCGATTAATGGCGGAAATAGGCTTCACCATGAAATATTTTGACATTTTCAGTTAAGTTATAATATAGGTAAAATGTTTTTATACGTTTGGTAGTAGCTAAAAGAAATTCCTGTTGGCCATAAAACACTTGTGAAAGTATAAATTTGTAAATAAGTAAAAATAAACCTTCTCATTTTCTAAGCCTATCGAGAATAAAACATTCTCAGATAACTATTATTTGAAATTGTTTTTATATATATTTTAAAAAAACTTGTTTGATTAATTTATTCTTAAAAACATATTTAGAATTAAAAATTATAAAAAATTGATTAATTACAGCTTAAGAAAACTTCTTATTTAAAGATTATATTAAACAAATATTTGTTAAAATATAAACAGTAACTTGTGCCAAAGCAATATTTATTTGTTTAAAATTATTTTAAACAAATATTTATAGTTATAAAGAGTAATACTATTTAAAAGTTGGTTGGGATGAATCTAATGAGTTAAAAACAATGATTAAATATTAATAACACTTATCTTATATTTAAATTTGATTTTTAAGAATGAATTGCTTTTAAAAACAACTCTCAAAAAACATCTAAAAATTGCTTCCAAATTTTAGTTTTTTGAAATAATTTTCTAGTTTTTTTCAATTTTTTCGTTTTTGAAAATAGAAAACTATTCTTTAATACAATTATCAGTAATAAGTTTAATATTCTTAAGAAATGTTTTAAAAAAATCAAATACATTTCATTAATTTTCTAATTGTATAGAAATAGAATATTTCTAGTGATATATGTCTAGTATGGAAGACAAATCTCTGATATGCATATCATATATGTGAGTTTTGTTTTTTTACATCAGTTTAGTGTGAATCTGGTATTATCTCCGAAAGTTTAGTGAGCACTCAAGGGTCTTGATCTTATTTTATCCAACATATCGATATCTTATGTTGAGTGGTGAAATAAGATATCACCTCCGATGCACAAGTTAGTACGATGTCAATATCGAAGTTCAAGTATTAGGGTTGGTTGAATATCCCTCATACTATACTAATGCGTAGTATTTATAGAATTACATGGTGATTGTGTTAGTACTTTTCTATAAAGTACGAAAAAACTATTACAAACACAAACATTCCTAACACCTTTACAGATATAGATTGGTATGTCTTCCATAAATCTCCCAATTTCTAACTGATACCAATTCTCTTACTTATATCATACCAGTGATCATGAATTATCTGTGGGATTGTTATTATGGGGATTATGTTAACACTGGCTATGATAGCTTAAGTACCGATATAAACAATTTAATAAATGTACTAGTATCTAGGGATGTCAATGTGGGTTACCCGCCCCACCCTACCATTTACCCGCCAAAATACGGGGCGAGACAGATTTAGCTCCCTATCGAAGGCGGGTTAAAATGTTTAGCTCACCTTGTGTTTTGATGGTAGGGTATGGCGAAGTGCGGGTTAGCCCGCCAACCTTTAAAAAATTAAAATTATTTTTAGTATTTATAAAAAAAAATTAATAAGAGGTTGGTTAACGATAAGTCCGCTTAAAAATATAAAATAATAGAAATTAATAAAAATCAATTAACTTATTATTTTTAATAAGAAAAGTTACTTAAATTAAAAAAAACATAGTATACCACTAAAATAAAAAAATTGAATATAATTATATTAATAATTCTAACTCAAACACTAATCAAAGTAATATGCTAAAATGAAATAATCTCATTTCTCATAATAATTATCAATAATAAATAAGGTTTAAACATTTAAATTTTCATTAATATTCAATATAAAAAAGTTCAATATCTTTCCAAAATAAATAATCAAACCAGCATCAATAATTAAACTAGTCAAGTTCATTTTCTAAAATAGGTGATTAAAGTTATCATACTACCACTAATACCAAGAATCAAACTAGTAAAATGCTTTCTCCAAAATAAGTAATTAAAGTATCAAACCATCACTAACAACAAGAATCAAAATAGATAATCAAACTAGAAAAGTACATTCTCTAAAATAGGTAATTAGAAAATGTTTATAAGATATTATTAATATTATATCATTATTATTTAAATAAAATATTATATAACCCACCGGGTCAACTCGTCCCGCCCAATCAAAAACCCACAAAATGCAGGACGGGCTAATTTTAAACTCACCGTAAAATAAACTTGGTTAACTCGTCTCATCCCATTTTAGGCGGGTTGATGAACCTACCCTTTAGACTCAACCCCTTTTAACATCTCTACCGGTATCATTTCCAAATCACCCAAAGACATGCTATTATTAAAAACATCACTTATCTAATAATACGCGTCAGAATTAGGTAGATTTTTTAAGTAAGCATGTTGAACTTAATTTTTTTAAATTATTCAACAAGTTAATCTATTTGTTATAATTTATGCTTTGGTTATTATGTTTTAGCTTTTCTTTTGACAGGCAATCTCATAACTTTTTTTTTTCTTTTAGTCCTATAACTTCCGTATTTCTATATAAAAAAGGTTTATTTTGTTAGTTTTGTTTTAACATAGTTAAAGTTATCCAAAAAAAAACACATAGTTAAAGAATAGTTCACAACATAAATCAATTCTTGATACGTCACTCCAAACATATGATGAAGCAAGACTGAATGATAACATTTTGTTGACTGAGTGTCAAAGTGTGAAATTCATTCCGAATTAAAAATATTTAAATCCCAATACAAAAGCATCAACACCCTAAATCCTACTATGCAAATGGGAAGACGATTGACGATAACATCCCAATGTTAATATGGGTCTAGCGTATAAGTGTTATGTGCCACATGCACTCTTGGATAATAGTGTTGAGAGAAAACTATAAAAAAAAAACCTTTTTGATACGAAAATATGAGTTATGAGATCAAAATTAAATAAAAATAAAAAAGTTACGAGATTGCATTGAAAAATAAGAAATAAGAAATGAAAGTATGAACTTAACCTTTATTATATTATAATACCTTCCGATATTTGTATAGAACTCTCTAGGTAAATTTAATTAGTGCTTCTTATAAGATATTTTCTAAAATTTTTAGATATACTTAATTCTTTTTTTTACCAAGATATCCATGTTATACTTGTAGGAGAAAATGTAAGACTGAGGCGTGTGAGAAGCACACTGGGCTTAAGGGTTTGTTCGCGTAGCGCGTGACCCCCCAGGATACAACAGTCCGTCTGAATAGAACAGTAGCAGAACTAGCAAAAGGTTAAGCGTAATTGTGTGTAAACCGGAAATTAATCAACATAACGTGTAGTTACAAAATTCAAACCGGAAATTAATCAGATAACCAGGTAAGATATTCCCTTTAAAAACAAATCGTAACGTTCTTAAAATTAAACGCCCCAATAAATGGCTTTCTCTGATAGGTTTTTAAAATTTAAAATTCAAATTTAAAGAAAAAGAATTTAAAAAACAGATATTTCAGCCCAAACCCACTTGCACGCAAGCTCACTTCCTTTTTATCTTGTTTACCACCATAAGTTCTCTTTCTATATATAAAGCCTTAAGAGAAATGTTGTCCAAGCAATGTGGGACTAGAAACTTTTGAAATAAGCAAATTTCCAACAATACTTGCACATTTTTTTTCTTTAGTAATTGAAAAACAATAAACGTATAATTTTGTTTATGGGAATTAGTGGAAAGAACAAGGAGTGTAGGACATTAATTACTTAATTAAGCAGTATATCAAAGTATGCTGGACGTTTCTTCTGGTGAAAGCTCCAATAATAAGCATCTTTTGGTGCCGAGTTAAAACCAGTGACAAAGCGAGGAATTTCTTTTATATTCCAAACCCATGACATGGGCTCACAGCATAGATCGATACCCTTTCTTGTAGGTTGGTAGATTAGGGAGCTTCATAATCACTACAATTGAAAATTAATCTCATATTGTTGAATAAACTTTGGGACAGTCGGGGAGGAGTTGCACCGAGACATGTTTTTTGAAAAGGAGAAGGGAGAAGAATTCATGCACGTGCAAAAAGGTTGATGGCGTTGGCGTGGCTGCATGGTGGCTCTGTCAAACTATTGCAATTTGCTTTTTTGCTTCCTTAGAGTGGTGCTCTTGTATGTATGTTGATACAACAGATGGTCCCGATGATGATGCACCTCTTATTCCCAACGCCGAAAACCATGACTCTATTACCACCCCTATCTTGAAGCATACTTGAACGCTGCAGATCCATCCATGTCATGCCACGTGCTTTTATTATTGTAGCAAATTGGATACTGATGCTTATGTTTTCCGCCAATGTTCATTGTATTGTTCCTTTAATTTGAATAGTTTGCACTATCACTATTGGCACGAGTTAGAGATGTACAAGTCCTAATCTTATCAAGCTGTGTGTACATTTGTATGCAATGTGTTTAGATATCTTAAATATGTTCATTTTAGTAAGACTATATATATGATCTCCAGAATTATGTACGTGTCTCCAATATCTACTTTTCCACTTTACAAATTTTCTATAGAAGATAGAGATGTTGAAAAATGAATTAAGCGAAAATAAAATAAAATATATTCCGAACCCCAGCCACACTGGATAGGAATATAGACCATTCAAATTAACAAGAAATAGCAGTTGGCTGTAGGCATGTTGAAGACTTGCATGTTTTTGGACATATGATAAGCAAAGAACCAAAAAGATCGGATCATGATGCATCCTGAAGGATAAATTCTTTCTGTTTATTTATTGCTATTATTGACGAATTCCTGACATTAAAAGTAATATCTATTCAGCCTTTCGGCTAGTAAGTAAAGCATACCTAAAGTTATTTAGAGGAGAAGATTCCATGATCTATATTTTCGTGTTTCTCCATTCTTCAATATCTAATCAAACTGAGTATTATTCAAAGTCATTCAAAGTGACATTTTTAGAAAAGATAAAAGTAAAATTATGACTTTTTAATCATATTTGTTAACGGATTGAATTAAATTGATTTTATAGCAAAAATACATCTGGTCGGATGATAAAATTATCATATGGTTTGGATTGAATCGGTTAGAATGATTTTTAAAATCCAATTAAATTAAAAGCGGTTTGAATTGAATTGGACTATTTGGTCTTTATATTTTTATTTGTTATTTAAATTAATAGATAATAAATAAATTTTACTTCATTAATAAACATTAGTGTTTATAAAGAATGTAAAACTTAAATAATAAAAAAAGATATGAGACTTAAACACCACTAAAAAATATTGTTTTAAACACATAAATTTAGTCACCAATTGCATTCTGTCACTAATAGCGACCCTTTTAGCAACAACCACGTAATAATGAAGTTACCTCTGGTGTGGTTTGCGCCGTGAGTTAGTGACGGAATCAATACTCATCACTAATATTTATTCATGGCACGTCGCTAATGTTGTCCTTCACGTTGGATTTATAAAAGTTAGACAACATCCATTGCTAAAGTCATTGCTAGATACATTGTTTAGCAATGAAGCTTAACCTATCATTAAAATTTCCATTGTTTTGTCGCTCTCGTCATCACTAAACTGAAAAGAACACTTCGGCGTCCCGTCGCTACATTCTTTTCCATATGCTATCATTAACAGCACCGCTAGCTTTGGCGCTGGCTAAACTAAACTCACTAACAAAACAATCTCTCTTATCCTCTCTAATTTTTCTAACTTTTTCCAACCCCTTTACAAAGAGGAAATGAAGTTGTTGGAACAGTTTAAAGACATGAATCTAGATGTTGATATGACATCACCTGGCAAGGTGATTATGGGAATGTTAAAGATTTCATGACTTTTTGAAGTTGGTGTATAAGCAACAATTGGCTAATCCTTATCAAGATTTGAAAAAGACTCAGGCTAATGGTAGGGACTTATCATTGATTGAAGGTTCAGATGAAATCTGGAGGATCAAGGGCCAAATTTGGTCTTTATATTTTTATTTGTTATTTAAATTAATAGATAATAAGTAAATTTTACTTCATTAATAAACATTAGTGTTTATAAAAAAATGTAAAACTTAAATAATAAAGAAAGATATGAGGCATAAACACCACTAAAAGAATATTGTTTTAAACACACAAATTTAGTCACCGACTACATTCTGTCACTAATAGCTACCTTTTTAGCAACATTGTAGGATTGTGGATTGACACTGTAGAATGCATAGTGTGAGAATGCATTGATCTTCATTTGCATCCATGACATATATCATTACGGTGTTTTAGGATGTTAGGGGTTTCAACAGGCGGGCCAAGTGGGAGAGCGGCCCTACGCATGGGCAAATTATTGTTGTTTCCTAGTTATTCAATGGAATCATGAAGTGGCGAGGCATGCTATGTGGAGGGCCCAGTGGGTGGGCGGCTCTATGATGAGCAAGTAACCTTAGTGTCCCTATGGGGCACGACTCTCTCAATGTGTGTTCAGGAGGGGCCCGTATCACTTTGGCAAGTGATGTCATGTTGTTGATCCGTAAGTCGCGTGGTCACTAGTGCTATATAATGGGCAATAGCGATATAATGGGCGATCGCGATTTTGGTATTAGTAAAAGATGGTGTTATGCATGCAAAATTAAGAGATAAGCGTACACAATTACTACTGTAGTAAGGGCCTAGTAGCATACCTATGCTTGACCCACATATAATATGATGTTGTTCCCACAGTCAGATCCATATTTGATAATGATTCCTTTATGCATATGCATTAACTATAAGAGCATTTGTGTAACATCCCAATTTTTATGATTTTTAGAAAAATAATTTATTATGGATAAAAGGAGAGAATCCGAATGAATTTCTGAGTGAAAAATGTCAAAAATAAGATTTGCCGAGTGAAAAGAATCTGATTCTGAGTGAAATAAATATGACTCCGAGAGAAATAAGACAGAAGACTAATTCAAAGTGAAATTAAGATGTTTTCCGAGTGGAACATGATCGAGAGTCATTTTCGAGTAAGGAAAATCTCTGTCTGAATGAGACACGTTCGAGTAAAGTAAATCCGAGTGAAACGGAAACATCTCCGAGTGGAATAATTCCGAATGGGTTGTTTCTGAGAGAAGTGGAAGTACTTCTTGGATCGATATTTCTGATTAGTAAACTCCCGAGTGGAGTATATCTGAGTGAATGGTTTGCCGAGTGAAGTGTCTCTATGACACTTCCGAGTGAGACATTCCGAGTGAGTCTTTCCAGGAAGAGTGCTTCTGGACAAAGACTTAAACTCCGATTGAATATATTTGAGAGTAAATAAATCCGAGGAGAGAAAATATCCGAGTAATCCTTTCAAGAGGAATGATTTCCGAGAAAGGAAGTGGACTCCGAACTCCGAGTAACCTTTCAGTGGAGAAACTTCTGAATGACGAAAGAATAAGACTCTGACTCGGAAAGAGGTATAACCGAGTAAGATGTCTGAATGATATACTTCTGAATAAGATAGTTGTGAGTGGGCCATTCTGAATGAAAGGAGTTCCAGTAGCTTTAAAAGCTATAACCAAGTCTTTGTCCACTAATTCCGACTGGAATTGCAATTCTACACCAGTCCCAAGCCTTCTTCGTAAAGAGAAGAAATGAAGAATTAACTTTCTTCTTGTTTGTTGGTTTCCAGTAAAATTTGGAAAGAAAGGATTATTGATGATAATTTCCACTTTAAAAGTTCTTAAATTAATCCATCAATGGAAGTATTTATATATATGATTCATGCAGAAGAGACGTGAATGAATAGAAGTATTCTGATACACGTCTCTTTAATGATAATGAAGCATTAAGATATTTTATGAAAAGGGGACAGCACATTAAAAAGGGTCCCGTTCTTAGAAAATATCTGAGAAAGGATCTTGCTAATGATTGTCACTCGATTGAGGGGTATTCTGCCTTTCTAATATGTCAGCCACACGCTGGAAGGCAGCAGCCATGACATCCATACCATGAGGGTCCATTTTCCTATCCTGAAACAATCATCACACTTAGTACCTCTCATGGATATGAAAACAATGTATTTATAGTTGATTTCCTCAACTATAACACGTAACAACAATGATATGATTTCACTCAACTCATAGTATTTAGTAGCTAAACCTTGGCCTTGGACTTTTCAAGTCTGTTCTGATACCAAATTATAACATCCTTAATTTTTAAAATAAATTTCAATAAATCAAATAAAATTTTGCAAATAATTCAAATTTCAAAACAGAATTTGAATTTAACAATTACAATATCGGTTTTTACAAAAAGCCGACCGGCTCTTTAAAGTATACAATTAAATAAATAAAACACTCGGTATTCAAAGGAGCCGGCCAAGGCTTCTACCAAAATACACTCTGAGCTGCTGAGTGTCTTCACATATCATGGTTGGGCCCTACATCCACTGAAAAATGACAACAGTAGGGGTGAGCATAAACATATCAAATAACAGTTATTGAATTGGATTAAAAGACCAATTCATAACTATATTCATAAAACAAAACCGGGACATATACATATACTCATCATAACAGCATGTTATTCTCAATAGCACATAAATCAGTGCATACACATGCTCAACCAAATGGATCCATTATTAAGTCTTTTAATTTGTGTTGCAACACTGGCTCCCCGAGCCATAACCCAGCTCCCAGCTGATCCGGCCGTTTTACAGGTACCAAACCGTTTGCACCCTATGTGACTACACATGCTCAACCAAATGGATCCATTATTAAGTCTTTTAATTTATGTTGCAACACTGGCTCCCCGAGCCATAACTCAGCTCCCAGCTGATCCGGCCATTTTACAGGTACCAAACCGTTTGCACCCTATGTGACACCATCACTCTCAGTGACAACGGTCAGTGCCACGGGCTAAAACCTCGAGCCCCGCTCAAGAGGTTTCCTTGAGTCCCACCCAAGGTCTTTTGTAGAAATCATAATATATTTCATATTCATTCATCACACAAGCATCATATACTGATCGATATGCATCCCATGCATTTATATTCATCATGAAAAATTCATGAATAATAGTCATATACTCATCATCAATCTCATATCAATATCAATATCAATAATATGAATGGAATATATGAAAACATGAAGCATCATATAATTGGGGTCTCAATAATAATTATGCACACAACATATATACATCATAATAATATCACCCCACATCCATTCATAAACTATCTATTTGAAATGTAACGCTCCCCCTACCTGGAATAAGGAGTTCCAGTAGCTTTAAAAGCTATAACCAAGTCTCTGTCCACTAATTCCGATTGGAATTGCAATTCTGCACGAGTCCCAAGCCTTCTTCGTAAAGAGAAGAAATAAAGAATTAACTTTCTTCTTGTTTGTTGGTTTCCAGTAAAATTTGGAAAGAAAGGATTATTGATGATAATTTCCACTTCAAAAGTTCTTAAATTAATCCATCAATGGAAGTATTTATATATATGATTCATGCAGAAGAGACGTGAATGAATAGAAGTATTTTGACACACGTCTCTTTAATGATAATGAAGCATTAAGATATTTTATAAAAAGGGGACAGCACATTAAAAAGGGTCCCGTTCTTAGAAAATATCTGAGAAAAGATCTTACTAGAATGTAGAAGAACAGGATGACGTGGAAAGAATCCATAGATAAATATTTATTAATTTCCGACTCGGTTTCTGTGTATTCCGACTCGGTTCCAGCTTATTCCGACTCAGTTTCCATATTCTGGGCATCTCTTTCCAAGAGAACTTATCAGAGCCTCCTTCCGCTCAGAATTCCTTCATTCGGAATGGCCCACTCACAACTGTCTTATTCGGAAGTATATCATTCAGACATCTCACTCGGTTATACCTCTTTCCGAGTCAGAGTCTTATTCTTTCGTCATTCAGAAGTTTCTCCACTGAAAGGTTACTCGGAGTTCGGAGTCCACTTCTTTTCTCAGAAATCATTCCTCTTGAAAGGATTACTCGGATATTTTCTCTCCTCGGATTTATTTACTCTCAAACATATTCAATCGGAGTTTAAGTCTTTGTCCAGAAGCACTCTTCCTGGAAAGACTCACTCGAAAGTGTCACAGAGACACTTCACTCGGCAAACCATTCACCCAGATATACTCCACTCGGGAGTTTACTAATCAGAAATATCGATCCGAGAAGTACTTCTACTTCTCTCGAAAATAACCCATTCAGAATTATTCCACTCGGAGATGTTTCTGTTTCACTCGGATTTACTTCACTCGAACGTGTCTCATTCAGACAGAGATTTTCCTTACTCGGAAATGACTCTCAATCATGTTCCACTCGAAAAACATCTTAATTTTACTTTGAATTAGTCTTCTGTCTTATTTCTCTCAGAGTCATATTTATTTCACTCGGAATCAGATTCCTTTCACTCGACAAATCTTATTTTTGACATTTTTCACTCAGAAATTCATTCGGATTCTCTCCTTTTATCCATAATAAATTATTTTTCTAAAAATTATAAAAATTGGGACGTTACATTTCTCCCCCTCTATAAAAATTACATCCTCAAAATTTGATAAATTACTCAATCATGGATTTGCACATAAAACTCATAGGTATATATATATATATATATATATATATATATATATATATATAACTCACTTTTAACATATCAACGAGTGTTTTCAGGTGTCTAATATACATTTTTTAAAAGTAAAAAGATGTATGACACCCAGATCAAACATTTCCGATCACTCACTCTGTACCCGATCACCAGCATGTTCGGCCTCTTCCGCGTGAATGGTAAACACTCGGCCAGCAACCTGTGGATTATCATTCCTATCCTGGTCGTTTCTTCCAATCATTAAATTACTTCGTGCACCATTTCCCCTTTCGATTCCTCTATTTCCGACTCCTTGGCTTCGTCTATGAAAACCTTCTCGGGTCATACTAGCATTGAGCTTGGTCGGTTGCAATTGAGGACAATTAGGACGAATGTGTCCTTTCTCATTGCATTGGAAACATATAATTTTGTCTTGATTACAGTCACTCGAAAAATGATTACCACCATACTTGAAACATTTAATGTTCCTCGGATAACTCACCGATCGGCCACTAGAATTCACCCGGCCTTGGAATTCAGAGGATTCACCTCTAACAGACTTTCCATGCTTCTTAAAATTAATCGGTGATATTTTAGAAGAACTGTCCGATCGGCTATTTGCTCCAGTGGAAGCTTTATCATCTTCCTCATATATCCGGCTTCTACCAAAATACACTCTGAGCTGCTGAGTATCTTCATATATCATGGTTGGGCCCTACATCCACTGAAAAATGACAACAGTAGATGTGAGCATAAACATATCAAATAACAGTTATTGAATTGGATTAAAAGACCAATTCATAACTATATTCATAAAACAAAATCGGGACATATACATATACTTATCTCTGACTCAGAAAGAGGTATAACCGAGTGAGATGTTTGAATGATATACTTCCGAATAAGACAGTTGTGAGTGGGCCATTCCGAATGAAGGAATTCTAAGCGGAAGGAGGCTCTGATAAGTTCTCTCGGAAAGAGATGCCCAGAATACGGAAACTGAGTCGGAATAAGCTGGAACCGAGTCGGAATACGCAGAAACCGAGTCGGAAATTAATAAATATTTATCTATGGATGCTTTCCACGTCATCCTGTTCTTCTACGTTCTGTATTTTGGTAGCAGCCTTGGCCGGCTCCTTTGAATACCGAGTGTTTTATTTATTTAATTGTATACTTTAAAGAGCCGGTCGGCTTTTTGTAAAAACCGATATTGTAATTGTTAAATTCAAATTCTGTTTTGAAATTTGAATTATTTGCAAAATTTTATTTGATGTATTGAAATTTATTTTAAAAATTAAGGATGTTATAATTTGCATATAGTTAGAGATATACCGAGATTGGTAGCCTATAGTGACGATGAATGATTGAAAAAGAAATGGGAAAGATTGTGGTACTAACCTTGAATGGGTGGTTGTGATTGGTGTGAATTACCAACGAAATGATATCTAATGTAAATGTAATGATTGGGTACATGTGTTATAATTATGGTGATTGACGATGAAATTATATATGGAATAATTTTATGTGTGGTTGAATTCTATGTTTCCATTGAGGAACATACATTGTGCACATATATGTATATATTATCATAATGTATGATATTTATTCATTTGGTATATGTTACTGACCTCCTAGTTTCAATTTTTAAAGATTGATGTAGGTATGTTGGAAGTCCTACTCTTTTTGGATATTGAACTTGGAGAAAGTAAATATGCAGGGAAGTCTTTATGCCTTCCGGTAATTGTGTTTGTGAAAAACATAATGTGTTTTGTATATGATATTTAGATAGTTATGGGTATTGATTTTGATGGTCATATGTGAAAATTAGACCTTGGTGTTTTGAAAGGCTAATTTTTTAGTATGACCTTAACAATAGTTGATATTAATTATGATGCAATGGTATATATGCTATATTGATGAATGAAGGATGACATTATGAGATGTATGATTATTGAAAATGTATATATGATTTGTGTATGATTGGTATTGTGAACTGTATGCATGACAAGGAAGTGAATAGCACATATTTTCAATTAATGGACAAAACTTCATGTAGAGGTCATCTACATTCCATAACATATGAATGAAACTTGTGTGCATGATTGGCTATGGCCAAATAAACTTAGTTTGCAAATTGACATGCTTAGTTTAGCCAAAAAGTGTTTAAAATGCCATTGAAGCATACCTTGACTTAGGAAATGAATTATTGGGTGGGACTTGTTGGAGTAAGTCACATTTGTACATGTAAATATATGTCCATAAACAGTTTAGATCAAAACATTGTCAATTGCATTTTGGTATGTCAAGTAAAATGGCTAACATATACATAAACCTTTAAATTCTAATAATCTCACTCAAGCGAGAGGATTCTCGCTTAAGCAAGAATGTCTCAGTATCAATATGTGTTCTCTAGTCGATTTTTGCTCAAGCGAGTGGTGACTCGCTCGAGCAAAAATAAGGAGTTTTGATTTTGTGGAATTCTCGCTCAAGCTTCTGATTGAAATTTCACTCAAGCGACTGAGGACTGGCTCAAGCAACTGGGGACTCGCTCAAGCAAAGATGCTATAAATTAATTCTGGATGATTTTTGTTTGAGCGAAGGAGATGTCGCTCAAGCGAGTATTGGGGGTCTGATTCCTTGATCCCGCTTGCTCAAGCGAGGGTCGGGGGCTCGCTTAAGTGAGAGTTTCCTCACTTGAGCAAGACCACCTGAAATGGATTATTCTTTTTCCTTCTCTCGTTTCTAGGCCTTTTCTCATATTTTCATATATGGGATTAGGCGTTTGCCCTGTATACATATTTTTTTCTGTTGTTAAATATATTTCCTTCTGTATACATGTTGGGGCAATTATTCTTTGATCCATACTCTTAATTCTTAAAATGTCGGTCTCCAGTTTTCTGTGGTTCAGTTTGCGATGTAAGCTTACAGATTTTAGGGTTTTAAAACGTGAAAAATTTACCTGTATGTTTATCTAATTAATTATGGTTACATCAGGATTCGGATCCGGGGGATCGGGGAGCGTAACGACAGAAATGAAAAAAAGAGCTCTCCTTCTAAACTTTACAAACCTTCATTTTGTGAACGTCAATAAGAAAACCCTAAAAAGAAGAGACATAAAAAGAGAGCCTAAAAAATATAAAACCTAAAAAATGAAAGCCAAAAGAGGACTCTCAAGAAAAAAACCTAATGAGAAGAAACTAAAATTCAAAATCAAGGACCCTTTCCTCTTTTTTTTCCTCCCTTTTTATAGAGAAAATGAGAGATCTTCTACTCTTGAAACCTTAACCACCACCTTGGGATTTTTTAAAAAAACAAATGTGAAAGCTAAGACCCATTAGGTAAAATAGGGCTTTGATCCTTGTCTCTTACCCTTTCCTTTTTCATACCTCAAAGTTCTTTTCAACTTTCCTTTCCCCCTCATATACAAAGGTCTTCCTTCTTTAGGCGTGGGGCTGGCTTTACCCATTGGAAAAGAGAAGACTAATACTTTAGAGTGAGAAAGGAGACCTAAGGTCCCTTGGGTAAAAGAGGTTTGGTCCTTATCTCCCATCCTTTCCTTTTTTATGCATCAAAGTTTTTTTTCAAAATTTCCCTCTTTTCTTTTTCTTTCTAATCTTTATCTTTTTTTCTTCCTTTTCTTTTTTTTTCTCTTTTTTCTTTTTCTTCTTTTTCTATTCTTTTTTTATTTTTTCTTTTCTTTTCTCTTTTTTTTCCTTTTCCTTTCAAAGTACTTTTTTAGGTTAGACAAAAATAAGTATTCACAGCTGCATAGGTTACTCTCAAGTCTGAACAAGGCCCGAGAGTTGTGGTGTGCTCAGCTAGGCTTGCGGGGCTCGCCTAGGCAAATTTATCTTATTTTTGTTGGCGTGTTTTCATTATTAGGGCCCAACTAGGTGGCCCACATGGCTGATTGATGTTGTTATTGGTCTAAATGAATTTCTTAAACGCAAAAAAATGGACTCAAAAAATTAAAGTGTCACATAAATTCTTAATTGATTATATTCAATAACATATACTCGATATTATCATCTCACTATCATAAATTTGAAACTTTGTGAATACTAAATTATTGAATAACTATTACTATTTATAATTGTCGCGACGTGGACGACTGGATAACGATTCCCACAAGCTTAGTTTTTTGAAAATAATTTATGAAAAGGTGTGGAGTCGCCACCAAGATTTTATTTTTATTTTAAAAGGGTAAAATATTGCGAAAAAAACCCTTTAGAGATCTAGTTTCGGGAGTTGGTTACGAATTAGAAAGGTATTAACACCTCTATTCACCTATTCCAAAGAAACAATACCTTAATTAAACTACGTAATTATTTTTTTAATAATTTAAAAGTGACACAAAGATAAAGAAATAGAAAAAAATATCCACATAAAAAATAAATTTTTAAAAAATAAGTCCGACAAGACTGGGTCATGCTCCTATGTATTCCTAGGTGTAATGGAAAATCAAGGTTATGTAGTTCTTATTAGGAAGTATTTTTATGATTTTATTTAATTGGTATCATGTATCCCATAACGCCGATAAATTTTTTATGATTTTTAAAATAACTTTATTGATAATGTATCTCACTACATCAATAAAATTGTTTATGTAATTTTTTAAAGCAACTTTATTGATGTTATGTATCTCACTACGCTAATAAAATTGTTCATTAACTTTTTAGGACAACTTTATTGATCTTATGTATCCCACTACACAAATAAAATTATTCATTAATTTTTAGGGTAACTTTATTGATGTAATGGGCTCGTTTGTTTAAACTTATTTTAAGAGATAAGTGTTTTTTTAATTAAAAAAAAGTACTTATTTTAAATTTTAACGTGTTTATTTAAAGTTTTAAAAATAAGCAGAAGCTGAAAATAAGCTGATTTCAGCTTATTTTAAGAAGCAACTCTGATCTACTTATTGAAAAAGTGATTTTAAGAGAATCACTTTTTTATAATCATTTTTTTAATAAGCTTAAACAAACGGGCCCAATATATCTCACTACACCAATAAAAATAAAATTATTCCTGTAATTTTTAGAGCAACTTTATTGATATAATGCACTTATTTTAAATTTTAACATGTTTGTTTAAAGTTTTAAAAATAAGCAGAAGCTGAAAATAAGCTGATTTCAGCTTATTTTAAAAAGCAACTCTGATCTGCTTATTAAAAAAGTGATTTTAAGAGAATTACTTTTTTATAATTACTTTTTTAATAAGCTTAAATAAACGAGCCCAATATATCTCACTACACCAATAAAAATAAAATTGTTCCTGTAATTTTTAGAGCAACTTTATTGATATAATGTATCTCATTACACTAATATTATAAATATACCTATTAGAAAAAAAAGACAAAAAACATTATATATAAATATAAATGTTATATATGTAAAAAAACAAAAAAAAAACAAGGAAAAAGATGAAACACTAAAAAAGCTTTCCCTTTTCAATTACTCACGTGCAACAGTATATATGAAAAGTTGGACTCTTATTTAAGAAAATGATTTTTTTGAATTTTTTATTCTAAGACTTATACCACAAAACATTATTTTAAGCATCAATTAATCTTCTCTCTGTGCTAATATGTGGTCATGCATACACATAAGTTTTTCACGTTGTAGTCAAATTATAGAAAAATGATGCAGCTCAAACATACAATGCATAATTCTACAAGCGGAAGTAAAGAAAGAAAGAAAGGAAAGGATGATGCAAGATACCTGTGATATTTCCTCTGCCTTAACTTTGCATGAAGTTTTCTGAATCCCTCTCTGTGTGTGAAGTGGAAATTTGTATAGTATTTATAGGTCAAGAGAGACCCAAAGGCCCAATATTTTATTTTAAAATCTTATAACTGAATGAATATTTTACTATTTAACTAAACAAAATCTGATAACAAAATGAATATTTTATTATTTATTTGATAACTGAAAAAATCTTATGAATATTTTATTATTTATCTGATAACCAACTTTAAATTTTAAATCTCATCTTTATTTTAAAATATTCGGTAACCGACTTTAAAATCTTATCTTAATTTTTTAAAATTTAAAATTTAAATTCTTTAACTTCTAAAAATAAGATAAAATAAAATAACATATTTTTAATTATTTGAAAAAAAAATTTAACTAATCCAGACAAAATTAGGTAACAACAATAATAATCTTATAATATTTATTCATAATATTTTATGGAATATAACTTGAACATTACAATTATATAAATGTATATTAATCATGTAATATGTTCAGATTCCTATATCATTTATTATTATTATCATCCATAAAAGTATATAATTACATCTTAACAATGAAATATAATATATTATATTGATTATAATTTAATGATAATTACTATATATAATCGTAATAGTAAGTTACAGTAAAATATATCAACATTAAAAAAACAATCAATAATAATAAATATATGTTAATAAAGAAAATAACTAAAATATTATAAAGCTGATGTGAAAAAATAAAATTAAACATATTTTATATTTCAATAGCCTGTAGAAATGAATCTTTTATACAAATTTTTTAACTATTGATTTGATTACAAACAAAAATAATAAACAAATAAAAGAGATAAAAAATGGTCTTAAAGGTTATTTTCCCCACCATTTCATCGCCTTATAGATCATAGTTTACATTCATTGTGTTCCCTCCCGCAAGTTAGTGGGGGCACGTGCACGCACCTTCTCCCTTCATCTTAGGCTAGAATATAGGAAATGTCAACTCCTTTTCTACCCATGGTCCCAAACGGTTATGCCGTGTGATAATGGACTCGGGTCCTGTATTCCACATTCCCCCTAACCTGTTTTATTGTATAAATGACCTTAGAGCCCTCAATTATAATAGAGGTAACACATTTTTAGAGCAATAATAGTAATCTTAATTCTTGTATAAGGTAATTCTCTAGGGTGTTTTTATATTTGTGCTCTATTTGTGAACATTTTGGTGTCCATCGTAAGGCCCGGTAAAACAGTTCCCACACATAAGACCCTTTATAAGCTAGCAGAGCGAGGATGATGATGACTCGTAGTGGCCAAAACCGTCATAAGGAGAGTGACGCTCAACAACCAGAATTAAACAAGGACAGCCAGATTTAGAAACTCACAAGTGATGTAGAAGCATTATAGCGACGGTAGCAGACCTGCAGAAGGAAAATAAGGCTTTGCATGCACGAAGAATGGAGAAGTAGGAAGCCTAGAGTCACTACGATGCCAAAACCACCAGACACAAGTCCGAGGGTTGTGGCTCACAGTACACCCAGGGCATAGAGAAATAAGATCCCACACACCTCTACGCGGCTCACCCGTTTGTGGAAGAAATTATGAGTGCATCGACTCTACTCAATTACAAACCCCCAGCAATGGAGAAGTATGACGGGTGAGGGGACCCGGAGGAGCATCTTATAATGTTCACTACCACTATGCTCATCACAGGCGCCTCTGATGCCTTATTCTGTCATACTTTTCCCACCACGCTGACAAAATTCGCATTGCGTTGGTCCTTACACTTGCCCCAAAGAAGTGTATCAAACTTTTTAGAATTGACCAAGAAGTTCCTGAGCCAATTTGCCACCACCCGAGTGGTGCAATAGACTTCTCACAACTTGGTAAACCTGAGGCGGCACCTTAACAAAACCCTCAAACAATATATGACCCGTTTTAATGAGTAGGCTATTCAGATACGTGACCTCAACTCTAAAGTTACTCTTCATGCTATATAAACTGGCCTTCATACGAGCAGATTTTCTGATTCTCTAGCCAAGAAACCGCTCTTTGATATGGATAACTTTAGATACCAAGCCACTCAGTACATAAGTATGGAAGAGAAGGAAGCCGGACTCGTGGGGCACACAGAGCGAAGCATTGCCCGAGCGGAACCCAGACGGAAAAGCCCCGGGCCGAACAGGGAAAAACGCTTTGAAGCTTATGTGGCCCCTAAATACAACTGCTTCACCCACTCAATGATAGAAGGGACTGAATCATACATGAAGTATACAACACTAGCCTCCTTAAACTTCTTCCCCCTGGGGAAGGACCTAAGAACATAGACAAATCAGAATTTTATGAATTCCATCGGGCCCCTAGGCTTGGGACGGAGGATTGTCGTTCCCTCCAAAATCAAATTGAACATTTAATCCGCCAGGGACACTTGGGGAGGTTCTTTGACCGCAAGAACGAAGCAACATAAGAAGGCAGCTAGAAACAAGAGAGAGAGCCCTCAGACCAGGTGGAACTGCATACACAAGACCGACCATGAACAGAAAGGGACCGTTCCTAATCACAGCAACCAGAGGACAAGAGAGATGATGAGAGATAAGTTATCCATACCATCTCTGGAGGGTTTCCTGGGACTCGGGCAAACCCCCAGCAACATGCGAGATAAATGAACTTCCTACACAGAGGTACTAGTACATAAATTATAACCTTCGACGGCTTAGATTTCACCAAAGGTGGACCTAATAGGGACAAACCAATAGTAGTCACCATGGACGTAGCTGAGTGCATTATCAAGAGAGTTCTTGTGGATCAAGGGAGCTTGGTGGACATCCTGCATTGGAAGGCTTACCAAAAGCTACGCTTGCTGCCGTGTTGGCTAAAGAGGTATAACAGTGCCTTACTCAGTTTTACTGGTGATTCTGTGCAGGTTCTAGGCTATGTCAAGCTAAAGACCACCTTTGGAGCGGGAGCAAATAGTAAGGTTATCATGGTCAAGTTCCTTGTGGTGGATTTCCCCAGCTCGCCCATCCCCCAACACCTTGGGAGCGATGGTTTCCATAATGCACCTAACCATGAAATTTCCGCTCGGAGATGGGTGAGTTGGGGTGGTGAGAGTTGATCCAGAGGTCGCCTAGGAGTGTTACTACGAGAGCCTCTAACCCAAGGAGACTTTCATAGTTGAGGAAAATATCAAGACAGGTTTCGACCTTCGTGATGATAGACAATATGAGAGGCTCCAGCCGGTGGAATCCTTAAAGCTCATCCAAATTGGCCAAAACCCTAGCCAATGCACGAGAGTCAACGCAGTGCTTGACCTAACTATTAAGGAAGCATTGATCGGGTTGTTACGGGCCAGCACAGATCTATTTGCCTAGAACCCCGTGGATATGCCTGACATTGATCCGAGTGTCATCTATCATTCACTCAACATGGAGTGGAACGCTAGGCCTGTATCCTAAAAGCCTAGGAAGTTGGGACCCAACAGACGAGCGGTAGTCAAAGAAGAAAAAGACAAGTTGGTAGTAGTAAATTTCATTCGGGAAGTGAAATACCCAACTTAGTTATCCAACATTGTCATGGTTAAGAAGGCAGAGTGACAAAGGGACCACCCTTCTTGGTATCTCATTTTTGTCTAGCAGTCGCAAGGTCGACTTCTTTGTAACGTCTCTTGAGATTCTTCAGAGACAATTAATGGGGAGCCATATCGTCTACACACACACGAAATCAGCAAAAACCAAGTTACATAAATTAATTGAATGATACAAAGAAAAGTGCACTTACGTATCTAGGCGTCTAGGGTGCTCGAATGAGGTGATAAGGCAATCAATGCCTAGGAGCTGAAGTATAGCCCCACATCCTCAAGAAGGAACTTGGCGTCCGACTGCTTGACAAGCGACAAATCCTCCCATAACACTTGAAACTGAATTAGAGTGCGGGTCCCGTATAGAAGAAACTAGGGGTGTGCATCAGGGTAGTGAAAAAAATCCTCCCTGGGCAAGTCTAACCCACTCGGATTTTGAAATAGCCAGTTTTGAAATTTTTTTAGGATTGGTCGAAAGCCCGGATCAGGTTACAGTGAGCGATTGAATTCAGGGAAATCCAGCCAACTGACACTCCAGCCTTTGGGACTTTAGCATTGAAAAAATAAAAGAGGGGCACAGAAAGGGTGCGACCAAAGTGATCGCATAGGACCTCAAAAGCTTTTACAAATGCCCACTCATTGCGATAGAGTTCAGTCGGGGAAATGTTCACAGCATTCAGTACCTCGATTTCAAACTCAAAAAAAGGGAAGGACAGATAGAGGCGAGAAAACAAAGTCTCGTATACAAAGGTAAAGTCTAACTCACTTAGGTCTGTATGCTCGTGACAGAGAAGATCATAAGGTGAGCAACTGACACACTCCACATTACGGGCAAATTTAGAGTGGTTGAAGGTTCCTCCTTCCCATAACATAGCAATGGATTCTTAACTTTGAAGGGGTGAGGGGATAGCCAAAACCTCATCCCCCACCCAAGCATACGAACCCCCAAAAGTAGACGCCATGGAAACCTAAGATAAGGAGGTAAAGAAGGCAAGTAGAAAGGATGCACTAACCTGCTAAACAAGGCAAGCAAGAGGAAGGAGAAGAAGAAGAGCTAGGAAGGTAATGAGGAGGTAGAGCTCCGGTAATCACCCCCTGTGGTGGCTCAACAAATGAAGCAAGGAAAGGAACTTCCACGCACAATAAAAGGAAATTCAAAACAACAAAAGTGAAAGTACAAAATGCGAAAGAAAGACATATTTATAAGGGTAAGTCGTGACCCTTCAGTATAAGAAATCTAACGGTTGGGGGCCACCAGTCGCAAGCTAGGGTCACGATTGTCCAAACACCTCTTTAATGATGCGACGCCCCGTATCCCAAAAATGCGTCATTAATAGCTTAGGGATGCAGAAACATCGCAATCATTAATACTGTGCACAGACACCTTTATGGAAAATTGAAATGGCGGTTAGTAACCCCCATCCACGTGGTAAGAAAGTATTTACACAAAATTTCCCTAACATGTTTAATCGGGGTAACGCGCCTCTCTGGATTCCCTATTAACCTAGATTCCTCGTAAAAAGCTCCTGCTAGGTGGAAGACTGGATAAAGTAAAATTATAAGTTACCCAGATCTTCATCCACTCGGCCCGGACAGTCTATGTTGCTCGTATCTTCAATCATTTGGTAAGTTATCTTACCTGAGTTTTCAACCATTCAACTCTTGGCTACCCAAACTTGATCCATACAGACTCTGAGTCACTCGGCTCGAGCCCGCGCTTGACGCTCGTGACTAGGGGGCTCGTGTTCCCTCCCGCGGGTTAGTGAGGGCACGTGCAGGTTAGTAGAGGAACGTGCGCACGCCTCGTCTCTTCTTCGTATGCTATAATGTAGGAAAGGTCAACCCCTCTTCTACCCACGGTCTCAAACAGTTACATCGTGTGATAATGGACCCGGGTCTTGCATCCCACCTTCCCCCTAACTCGTTTTATTGTATAATTAGCCTTGGAGCCCTCAATTGTAAGAGAGGTGGCACATTTTTATAGCAATACTAATTAATCCGGTCTAGATACCGGTACCAGGGCAAGGGTGTCATTTTATCTGTTTTCCACATGCTACCGAAGCTGTAGGTTGGTCACCGGACTACTATACCGTATAGACGTTCTTCCTATACCGGTATGTCCAAGACAACACCTCACACACCGGATATGATCCATACTGTGGTCATAGGGACGTTGGCAAAGACATCATTCTTCCCATACCGTGTGTCAGAAGCATGCTCTATGCAACACACTTTCTATCTCCTGACCCAACACTTACACTCTCCCTATTTTATTATACATAACCGTTCACCCATACTTTGAGAGGATAAGTGGCTGCTCCACTACCCAAATCCTCGTTACTTGAAGTGGGCCAAGTGCTCAATCCGGCGTGCACATATTAATACCCTGCATACCGGAAAGTATCCACGTCACCCGACAGAAGGTACAAGGTACAGCCACAGGAGTGATACTCGAGAAATGCGCCCCCCCGGGTCGTGTGTCAGAATCGTACACTAAGCTTGTACTATTTGTCTCCTACCCCACCTGTGTCAAACGGTTCATTCTCCACGCTCATCTATAAATAGTTGATTTTCGTGCTACGTTGTTCTGACTCTTGATATACTGTTACATTGTTCAAGTTTCCTAATTTTTCTCTTTATCTTCACTAACTTAGGCGTCGGAGAATCTGCACAGGTGACACCACCTTTCGCCCCTCATCAACGCAAAAGCTTGGTGTGAAGGATCTCCAGGACAACAAGACCGGATTCTCCCACTGAGAGTTCAGATTACAATACCGGATACCCACTGTACCGGTGTATAAACATTTCAATCATTGACTTTTGTGGTTGGTCCCAAGTCTGGATCCTTAACCTCGGACTAGACCAGTTCAATAGTAATCTTAATTAATTCTCCTAGGGTGATTCTCTATAGTCTTTTTATATTTACGCTCTATTTGTGAACACTCTGCAATAATAAAAATGTGAAGCATAAATAAAAAATAAAAAGAATACTAGAGTTGAATACCTTAAATGAACCAAATTAAGGAACTCATTCAAATAAAGAAATCAAAGAAGAAAAGCATAGCTGAAATAAAACTAGGGGAAAAATAAAAAGAAGAAACTGACGAGAAATTAAGATATGGTATGTGCTTTATAAAATGTTGACATATATTAAATATTGGCTAAAAGAAATTTAGAAATATTTCACAAATGTTATAATATATTGATATAATTAAATCGACCATGGAAAAATTAATATTTAAAATGGGTTTAATAATAACAAGCACACTGTATTAGGAAGGCTTCGTTAGAATAGGAATATTTCCCTGTGTGGCTTGTGCCTAGGAATGGAAATGGGCCAGGCCAGGCCGGGCTTTGAAAGACCTGAGTCTGGCCTACATCAAATTTTCAAGGCCTGAGCTTGGCGTATTAGCCTATCATAGGCCTTTTTTTAAGGCCTGGCCTGTTTTAAAAGCCTGTTTATAGTGAAACTTTTAAAATATTAAAACCAACCTAAAAAAATTTATGTTCCATTCCCTCTTAATTTTTTTAATTGTAAACTTATAATATCAATTTATATTATATAAATGTAAATATGTAATATATATGTATATATATATATATATTAGTTTATGTTATAAATATCATATATATAACTAATTAACAATTAATTTAATTAAATACGTCGGCCCATTGGGCTTCAAAGGCTTTCCAAAAAGCCTGTGACCTGACCTGATTAGTTAAAAAGGCCTTCTTAAAAGCTTAAGTCTAGTCTTCTAGCCCGACAAGTCTAACCTATATAGGTTTTAAACGAGTCGGGCTATAGACCCCGACGGACGACCTGACCCATTTTCATCCTTACTTGTGCCTTGTTAGTTGGTTTCTGTGCTTAAAACTAAGGCGGCAATAGAACTTGGAATACATTATAGCTGCGGCGAGACAAACTTTAAAGCCTGTAATTTAAGAGAATCACTAGTGGAAAAAAAGGATATAATCACGGTTAAAAAAGGCCTTTATTCACGGTTAAAGAACCGTGGTTGTTGAAGCCGTGGTAGTAGATGATGGTCTTTAACCACGGTTAACAACCGTGGTAATAAATCACATCTAACCACGGTTAAGAACAACTGTGAACATAACTTACTATTTATATTCACGGTTATCCATCAAAACCGTGAAAATAAGTAGATTTTAACTGAAACTAAACCATACTTATATTCACGGTTGTGATGGACAACCGTGGATAAAATGTATCTATATCCACGGTTGCCCATCATAACCGTGAATATAAGTATGGTTTAGTTTCAGTTACAAACTACTTATATTCACGGTTGTGATGGACAACCGTGGATAAAAATGTATCTATATCCACGGTTAAGGTAGTAACCGTGGAAAAATCTTGTCTTTATTCACGGTTGTTGCCATAACCGTGAATAAATGCTGAGTTTTTTTTTTTTAATATGCACTCTGTTTTATCGTTGCCCAACCCTGCATTCAGACAAGCCAGTACAGTATACAGTATGCCACAGAAACACTATGCCGAAAGAATCGTATGTATATATATATATATAACAATTTATTTTCTATATCAATTCATAACAACCTAAAAAATAAAAGTATATACAATTAAGTTGAATGTAATCTAATAAAAGTAAACCCTAAATCCTACTACATACATATATAAAAGAATAAATATCCTATATCTAGCTTTGCCTAAGTTCATGGAAGTGTGAGGCCCATTGCCTTCTAACATCATCCACAAGTTCCTTTGGGAAATATGACCGGTCATTAAAGTGCTGCAAACAATGCACAAAACAATTAGAACAAAAGCTTTATTTATTACATGAAATTGATGAAATTGGAGAAATTGACACGGTGATGAGAATTACCTCTGTCCATCCATCTACTAAATGATGTTGGACAATGGTCAGCATAGTGTGCATGACGAAATAGCCACACTCAAAGGTACCCTTCTGCCTGTAAGACTACAATGGACATATAGTATGGAATAAGTGAATTCGGAACTTAAAAAACATGTACTGAAGATTTGAATGAATACGATTGACTTACTTTTGGGTACACCCATACAACTGTTCTTCCTTTGTGCTTGTTTCCAATCAGTACATTGTATCCAACCACCGCCCTGCGTCAAACAAAACACAAGATAAGTTAGAATTGTATAGTTCTAAAAATGATGTAATTGAATTTGTGGTTATTGTTTAGGGATGAACTTACCGGTCTACTATATCTCTCAGGTCTTGTGGAGCTGTTTTGTGCAAACTATCAAAGTACAAAGCAAGATAGTCCTTCGGACAGATCACCAGAAGCGTCCAGTGAGCCCTGCAGTTACGAGTGATAACTGAGACTTCAAAATGCAAAATATCATAACAATAATTATGGAATAGAGTATTACCCTTTATGATAGGGGCCCATGTATATAGACTTCTCAGACTCAAACATCCAATTCTGGATGTATGTCTGGGTGTTCTGCGAGGTGTTTCCTTGCCTCTGTATGACAGAGGGCTCTAAGAAACCGTAAGTTCCTTGGAAACCCAAGTCCACTGAGAGTTTTGCCAGATACCTAAACAAGGTAAGACATGGTTAGCGACAAATAACTTGTATAATGAACAAATTGGACAACACAAGGATATACTTACAGCTCCCACAACTGCAAGATAGAGCCGTTCAGCATCGACGTCCCCGTAATAATGTCACAAATGTCAGAACTTGTAACGTAAACTGGAAAATCACTGGGATGGCCGAACACTAGTGGCTGCCATGGGACCTGAACAGTGTCGTTATCTTCCTCATACCCGATGCGCCATAGCATCCGGACGGGATCCTTGGCCGGGTCTGGCTTCTTCAATGGCTGTTCCTGTTGAACAATTGACAACCATCACATTTTGTACCATAATTGACAAGGAAATAAAGCTAGTTAGTGTTTAGGGTTTTTACCTGTCCAGGGGCAATCACCAGAAGTCTGTTGGGCCACATCAGAAAGTGGCCCAACGCCTGACCGACGGTCTTCACCTCCTGAGTTGCCACTGGCACAGCAGCATCCTCCTCGAGGACGAGCACAACCGAGACCCTGGACATACCATCAGGTAATGTCTGATGGTGAACCACAGGGCCTAAGTTGTGCACCATACCAGTGGCAACTGGCTCCTCCGACCCGTCAATGAACAGGTCACATTGACGGGTGTCTGGTGGCTCGACCCCGTCATCGTCAGGGTCAGCCGCAGCGCACGACCCCTTAGTGCTAACCTTCCGTACCTACATATTTACACATCAGGCAGAAGTTATTCAACAATGAAAGTGATTACAAACAATAAAATTGAGGAAAATAAATAAAGAATCTAACCTGTGGGTCGCTGGCTGGTGTAGTAGTCTCCTGGTGGTGGCTGAGTGAGGCCTTCATCTCCTCCCTGAATCGGGCCATCTCCTGGTGGAGCCTAGATATCTCCTCCTGGTACTCAGCCTTCACAACAGCCACCTTTTGCTCCACTATTTGCTCAAGGGATGGGGCAGGGTCGGGAGCACCGTAATAGGCGCGGAGGCCTGTAAAATGTGAATGATTAGCTCATAATTGTTTAACAGATAACAAAATGAATGCATAGAGTTAGTTAGCACTCACCTACACCTCGACCAATAGCACGCACTCTTCCTGGGTGCTCTGGCCTGCCAATGGCGGTAGTCAATATATCCTCCCGTCCATGGGCTACGAAAGACCCTTGGGTTGATTGCTCAACCAAGGAATCCTGAAACCAAACAAGTTAGTATTCACTTCATTCACGTAAATTGAAAAACAGACACTGATATAAAGGGGAATACTTACTATACGTGAGGCAACCTCCTGAGCCTGTGAGGAAGTGTATTCCCCACTCTTCTTGATCCTAGCCCGCTTCCATTTGTCGTGGCGCGCAGGTGGGGAAGGGGGATCCACAATACCAGTGTCAGTCTGACACTGACTCAGCCTCTCCTGTGCCAGCCGCTCCTCCAACCTACGGTAACCGCCACGTGACAGTGTGTGTGGGCAGTCATTTAGCTTCCTAGTCTCCTTGGCTTTCTTTCTGGTCTCCTACAACAAGAAAAAAAATATTCACAGTTAGCCGTATAAATTATACATATTATTTAATCATCTAAAAACCAATGTACCTGAAACTCGGCAGAATGTCTAGATGCAACAAAAGCATCCCAGGTCTCCTGATCGATGAATGGATACTTCTCTCCAGGGAACTTTCCTTGGTCGTCCCCGAATACATACCTACAATGAAAGGTACATTTAAACTAAGGATTGGCACAATTTAGTGAAGCGTTGATTAAGAATTTAAAGTTCAATATACCTCGTGGTGAGTATGGATTTGAACGACCTCCATCGCTCAGCCATGATACCGAGGACCTTCCTCCTCGCTATGTCGGAAGATGGTATCTCAAAAGAATCCTACATGAAAGGAGTTAGTCCATAAAGGAGTCCTTATTAAGAGTTACATGAAATAATACACTAAAATAAAACTTAAATAATACATAAGTTACCAGAACATCACTCCATAGCTGGTTCTTCACCACCTCCTCGACACTATCCCAGTCGGGGATAATGATGGACACCTTCGACCGTACCACAACCCCCAAATAACTGCTAAGCTTCGTGGCATGCGGTCCACTAAATCTGCCGGTGTTGACATCCATGTCAACAACTGGCCTCTCTCCCCGGTGACGCCTACGTGCGATGTCTGGCATCCGGGTAACACCTCTACTCTTCCGAGCAGAGGAACCACTGGCCTGTGAATCGGACCTGGATCGTCCATCCTGGTCAGCCATGAGTATCTGTCCAAACAAGGAAAAAAACTGTCAAATATTTAATATAACATTTAAAACAACGAATAACTAATATAACATGTAATGAAATGAATCACCAACAAGATTAATACCCTATTAAGATGAAATATTTTCCCACAAGCCCTCATGGTGGTCATGACGACTGGCAACTACATCATCTATGTCATGTTCCACGATAGATGTTGGAATACGTGTTGTAGTTGATGGAATGTCCACAATATCAAGATTGGGGTCTCCAATGTGTCTACCTTGGATAACAATTGACCACCGTTTGTCAGCTGGGTCAGCCACATAAAAAACTTGCTTCACCTGCGTTGCCATTATGAATGGTTCTTCCTTATGCCCGATCTTGTTGAGGTCCACCAACGTAACTCCTAAATCATCAGTTGTGACACCGTTCTTATTGTCAACCCATTTGCATTTAAACACAGGAACGGTGAAGGGACCGTAATCAACTTCCCATATATCTTCAATCACACCAAAGTAGCATGACTCCGCCATCACAGGGTTGTTGTCCTTTGCAGTTGAGAAATGCATTGACTGAGCCACAACCATCACTCCACTGTTTTGATTTGTACTCTTTTCATCCTGTGTCCTTGTATAAAATGAATAGTTGTTTATGTCATACCCACAAAAGGTGAGGACATCAAAGTTCGGGCCCTGTGCTAGTCGATGTAATGTCGAGGATGCAGATGCATCTTTCAGGACGGTCTTTTGGAACCACTGCATGAAGCTCTTGTTGTGTTCATTCAACAACCACTTTTCAGTCATTTTAGGGTTGGTTTTCTTGACTAGCTCCTTGTGTGTGGCTAGATACGGTTGCACGTCGTCCGTGTTGTTTAAAATATACAAGTGTGCCTGAAGGACATCAGCACGTGGCATGCTCTTCACTTTTTTTCCAATCGTTCCTTTCCCATCCAATCTCCCTTCATGACGGGTCGTTGGAATACCAATGCTTGCAGCATGTGACATGTATTCAGTGCAAAACTCAATTGCTTCCTCTGCAATATATCTTTCCACAATTGAAGCTTCGGGACGACGTTGGTTCTTCATATACCCTTTCAATATCTTCATATATCGCTCAACGGGATACATCCAATGGAGGAACACTGGACCACAACAACGGACCTCTCTCACCAAATGGATGATTAAGTGGACCATTATGTCAAAAAAAGAGGGCGGGAAATACATTTCAAGCTGACATAATATAAGTGATGCTTCCTGTTCCAACACATCCAATTCGCCGGGCACGATTACCTTGCAACATATGGAATTGAAAAACATACACAACCTTGTTATGACATTTCTCACATTTTTAGGAAGAATGTCACGAATGGCGATAGGCAGAAACTGCTGCATCAACATGTGACAATCGTGTGACTTCAACCCAATTAACTTTAAATCTTTCATGGAAACACAAGACTTGATGTTGGAGCCATAACTAGACGGAACTTTCACACTTCGTAACGATTCACACAGACTTTGCTTTTCTTTTCTTGATAACGTATGACATGCTGGAGGCAAATATGTTCTTTTGTCCTTTGATTGTGGATGCAAATCTTGACGTATACCCATCAACTCTAAGTCCATACGCGAGTTTAGGCCATCCTTAGTCTTCCCGGGTATGTTTAAGAGTGTACCAACTAAACTGTCGCAGACATTCTTCTCCACATGCATTACATCAATGCAGTGTCTTACATCAAGCTCCCTCCAATATGGCAGGTCAAAAAACACTGACCTTTTCTTCCAGTTGTTTTGTGTCGGGTGCTGTTTTTCACACTTACCAAATTGCACGTTGACGTCCTTCACCTTTTCATATGCCTGGCGACCAGATAGTGGTGGAGGAGCCATTTCAAAATCTTGGGCACCGTTAAACGACTTCTTCAACCTTCGAAACGGATGATTCGCTTTAAGAAACCTTCGATGTCGAAGATAAACATTTTTCCTGCCATGATGCAACCGCACAGAACTAGTCCCCTCCTCACATACTGGACAAGCTTTATGACCCTTCACACTGTACCCAGATAAGTTACCATACGCTGGAAAGTCATTGATTGTGCAAAATAACATGGCACGCAATTTGAATGATCGCCCGGTAAACCCATCAAACACTTCAACCCCGTCTTCCCACAACCTTTTGAGGTCTTCAACCAATGGAGTTAAATATACATCAATGTCGTTCCCTGGTTGTCGTGGACCAGAAATCATCATTGATAACATCACATATTTTCGCTTCATGCACAACCATGGCGGCAAGTTGTAAACAAACAACAAAACAGGCCACGAACTATGGGTTGTGCTCAGGTTACCAAACGGGTTCATGCCGTCTGTGGCTAGTGCAAGCCTAACATTTCTTGGTTCATTGGCAAACTCTGGAAAAATCCTATCCATTTTCTTCCATTGCGACCCATCGGCCGGATGCCTAAGTAGTCCATCAACAACCCTCTCATCAGCATGCCATCTCATAAGTTTTGCATCATCTGCATTGGCAAACAGACGCTTTAGTCTTGGAACTATAGGTAGATACCACAACACCTTTGCAGGAGACCCTTTAGTGCATACCTCATCAGAATCCGCCTCTTTCTTCTTATACCGTGACACCCCACATCTAGGACATCGATGCAGCATTTCTAATTCACCCCGGAATAATACACAATCATTTGGGCATGCATGTATTTTCTCATACTCCAAACCCATAGGACACAACACCTTTTTGGCCTCATAGTTACTTTTCGGCAAGGTGTTTCCAGCTGGGAGCATTTCTTTCAACAACTTCAGTAAGTCAGTGAAACTTTTATCCGTCCACCCGTTTATGGCCTTCAAATTAAACAACCGCAAAACAGCTGATAACCTCGTGAAATTGACGCAGTTTGGATACAACGGCTGCTCAGAGTCCTGACACAGAGTTGTATATACATGAGCTTTCTTAAAACCTTCTACCCCTACATCACGGATCATATCCTCGAGTCGGTCATCCATGTCGACATTGTTGTCATGCATCGGGCTTCGATTTTTAGTCTGAGAGCTGTTACTTGGCACCACCACATCTTCACCATGCCATATCCAACGCGTATAACTACGTAGAAAACCGTCACACAGTAGATGTTCTCGCACCTCTTCCAAGTCTACCCGACGCAGGTTGAAGCATTTAACACAAGGGCAAAAATACTTTCCATTCACCCCCACTGCATTCCTCGCTACGAATTCTATAAATGATTCAACTCCCCCCTCGTACTCCAGACTTAGGCGTGACGCAGAAATCCAACTCCGATCCATACCAACTGTTTACAAGGTGCTATGATCAACCTCACTTTTTATACAAAGGTGGTGGTCCTATACCCATTCAGCATGACAATTATTTTTATACGTCATTCATATATACAGGTTAGGACTTATTTTAAAATTTGATGAAATTTCGGCAGCATTTCGCATTGGTCTCTAAGTACACAAAATGAGAGTGGTCAAATCAAATTCAACCACAACCAAATATGCACCCAGAGAACAACACAAAATACAAGTTACCGAAATTTTATCAAATTTTAAAATAACTCCTAACTTGTACATACTAACAATGACGTATAAAAAATAATTGTTCATCCCAAACTGTCCAAACGGACAATTCAAGATTCAACACAAACGATGACATTAATTGATTTAATGACCATTTGTGTCGAATCTCAAACGGGGAACTACGGTTCACTCATATGCACAACAACTTTCATACTAGTTAACTAGTTAACTAGTATGAGCCTACGAGTTTGCAAGATTGAAAACCACATGCATGCAATAGACAGAAATAACATTATATACGAGCAACCAACAATAACAGCAATAACATTATATACGAGCAACCAACAATAACAGCAATAACAATGATGAAGTGAAAATTTTCCATTTAAAAATATCTAACTTGAACCTTATTAGGCCCTGTGTATTCAGAATGTAACATTAAATTGTATAGATCATGTCTGAGGTAACATTAAAAACTTGATGGTAATGACTTTGGTTATTCTAATGGAGAATATGATATATCTAACTTACAATGAAATCTTTTATGATATATCTAACTTAGATCATATTTTTTTTTGGTCGAAGCTTAGATCATTAAAAAAGTTGTTAAAACATTGTTAGTTTGGTTTAAAAAATGGTCAAACAAAAAATCAGTTAAAAATGGTAGAGTTATTAGAATGGGAAGATTTTAACAACTTTAGCTATTTTAACATAGATGCATTGAGTCTAACTAAGTTCAGATTCTAAGTAAGAATTAATTCTAGATTTTAAAGAACATGAATTTTTATTTTGGAGGAGAGCCTGAATTTTATTACTGATACCAAAACAAAACAGCAAAGAGATTGTAGCCATCCATTTCAGTTTCTTGGTCCTATAAAATAATCTTTCAAATGTTATCCCTTCTAAACCATAGAATCAACCAAAGATTAAAAAGTAAAAACTAAACAGAAAATTTGACTATACAGGGGATTACTAGCAAGTGTCAATTGCCGATTACAGTTTACCAAGTTTAACTATACAGGGCACTGTGCAACAGTTTACCAAGTTTATTCTAGTTTATTAAAAAAACATATACCCAAATGTCCACTCGATTCTAGGCATTATAAACTGGTAGGAGTTTACAACTTAACTCAACAGTTTCACAACATAGAGACAGAGACAATGAAATGTTGGCACAATAAAACAAGCTTAACCAAACTTAATCACTAGTACAACATAGAGACAGAGACAATGAAATAGGTTCCACAAACAAGGCAGAGCATAATAACGAAGTACACCAGCAGTGAGCGAAGAAGTAGGGTAATGGAGCACTTACTTGAAAATGGTGCGAAGATGACACGAACGAAAGAAGGAAGAAGCGAGTGAACACGAACGAAAGAAGGAAGAAGCGAGTGAACACGAACAGCAAAGAACAAACTCAAGGAAGAAGACGATAACCAGCGCGAAGAAGAAGAGAAAGTGAAAAAAGAATGAAAGGCGCGGCTTTTGAAGTTTCAGAAAGGATGTATATTCACGGTTCCCCTTGAAACCGTGAATATATTACACATATATTCACGGTTTAACAAACAACCGTGGATAAATGTTAACTATATATCCACGGTTACTATCCCAACCGTGGATAAATATTAAATTTATATTCACAGTTATAGAAACAACCGTGGACATACAGTACCCAGTGATTAAACCCTAAAACCTGAACTATATATCCACGGTTGGAAATACATCCGTGAATATTGACATCTATATATATCCACGGTTAACATCATAACCGTGAATGTATCCATCAATATATATTCACGGTTGTGCACACAACCGTCGATATTACTATATATCCACGGTTGACTTATCAACCGTGAATATATATTGATGGATACATTCACGGTTATGATGTTAACCGTGGATATATAGTTTTCTCTGATTATAACGTTCACCTTATAATTTCAAAAATGCCACCGCGCATGTTTTTATCACTGATCCTCTTCTACCCGTGAATATATCCCCGTTGTTATATCCATTTTTTCCACTAGTGAATCATGAAACAAGCACAAAATTTTTGCTACAAAGACGAGGCAATTAATAAAATAAATTAAGAAAATATAGAGATATCAGGAAAGCCAAATCACTAGAATAATGGAGTTCTCTAGCAAGTTCAAGATGAGGGAGTTACCATTGTCAATGATTGAAGGCAACAATACAATACAACTAACGCCCATTTGATATCATATATGTGTACTAGACAAATGATAAAAAGCAGCCCCAAGCAATAGTGCATCCCCTAACGAAGACACTTCACGCCACTCCTACATGAAAAATGCAATGCTTTTAGCTACTTTGTCAGTTTTAATTTTTTTCTCCCTAAGATATTGTGAATGTGACGGCTTTGAAAGGACTACGACTTCAAGATTTGAATTCCCTGGCACCCCAATTCCTTTCTTCCAACGCATTAGGAGGGGATTGTACCCAGCCAAAAGCAAAAAAGCTAACTAAAGCTAAACCTTACCCATCTCATTTTGATCGCTATAATCTTCGTTTTCCTTTGCTTTTTTGGACAACAAAATTACGTGTTGGTCCTTTACCTTTTTTTTCTCCTGCTTTTGGAATAATTTTATAGCATGTAAGTGTACACGCTTCATCATTAAGTGGAGTGTTTCTTTTCTATATCTATAATTGATTATGTGATTAATACCCCATATTGACTTGTAAACATCTTAAAAAATAAAACAACTACTAATTTTGTCATATAATTTGCGCATATGTGTGCTGCATTTGTGGTACCAACGCAACGAACTATATATATATTTTATATATCCTTCGTCCTTTTGAAGAGTAGTTTACTTTATATCGGCTTCCCGTTCACGTGGTTTGCTTACCATGTTCGTCTTTTAACCTCCGACCGCCAAAATAAAGCCAGCCATACACTGTCAACTTGGTGCTGATATAGTGGCTAAATGCTACCTTCATATTGCTCTTCAGAGATCAATCCACAATTTTTTTTTCATCAATCAATCGACAATTTCACCTATACTACTACCTTTTATTTTAAATATAAACAATTTTTAATGAAATTTTTTAGTCCTTTAATTAAGTAAAATTATAATTTCCCAATATCATATGTTTATCAAATAGTTCTTTAGGTAATAAATGATATTAAAGATGTTTTAAAAAACTAAATCAAATATGTGATAACATTAATATAAATAACTTCTTCTAACTATTATTTTTAAAATGTGTGAAATTAACTACTTTTACTTATATTTAAAACCGGAAATAATGAATATACACAAACACACACCAACATAATTCAGAATCTAATTTGTAGTCTTGAATTCGAAAATAAAGTTGCAAATTTTCTTGTTCATAATGTTGGAGTATTTATTGTATGGTAGAGGAATCGTTATGTAATGAATAATCTTTAGGACCTTATGTTTGAGGAATCAATATAAGGAAAATGAATGAGTTAAACTACATCTCTAGAATAAGCTTCTATATATTAATCACTAGAATATGAATGAGAATGAATGATGAAATCCAACCCCAATTTTAATCCATTATACTTTAATAATCATTTTCATCATAGTTAATTTACAATTGAAGCTACTGCATGATTTCAACATGAAATACTTCTTTATGACCATTAACCATTTTGTTGTATATATACTTAACGAGCCTCAAATTTAATTAATTGATAGAAATTTACGTGTTCCCGAAGGAAAACGACAACCCTACTCACTACTATGAGACAGTTGACCTTGGTACGCTTGCCATGACCAATCAACAATCTCGTGATATATTTACTTACTTATGATTAGTTAAAGTAGAAAAAAGTCACTAAATTTAATTTCTTAATAGATAAATTCCAAAGTTAGTCTCCTTAGGTTCAAAACGTTTTTGGTTATTAACTCAAAATTATTTAAGCAAGCCTAGGCAACTAATAATTCAAGCTTTATCCCTAGATAAATAAACTAATTAGGATTCTATTCTAGTTCCCAGATTCAAGCACAACTTCCCAACTATCAATTATCCTCTTATTATCATGTAATGGCATGAGTAATTTAATACATGCACTATTATAATGAGCACTTCTTAATGATCTCATTAACATAAATATCATGGAATGTTCTTCTCACTCAAAGGAAACATTAAGCACGGGAATAAAAACCAACATAATCATAAAGTAAGCATACATAATCAGATCGATACATAGATCATAACAGAAGATTCACTACACTTTAATCCAAACAAAAAGAGGTTTAGCCACACATATTCATGTGGCCTATTCCCATAAGAGAAAATACCATAGAGTTTGAGTTACAAAGTCTTGAATCTGTCATCTCCAAGGCTTTTACAATGGAGTGGAGTTCTCCTACCACAACACACCAATGGCTAAAACATCTTTTGGAAGTTTTCTTCTTCCATCTAAGTTGCGTGAGTTGTAACCTTTCATAACCATGAAATAGGGTAGGTGAGATCTTTTGTCCTTTGCTTCAATGCATAAATTTACATTGAAGTGCACAACTAGGGTTTCAAACTTCTCCAAATTAAGCTAAATAGCATAGCCTAGGCACCAAGTGGTGTGTGTAGGTTGCTCAATAGGTTGCAGGATCTAAGATCTAAGGTAGCCTGTTGAAATAACCATTTTGCCATTGAGTATGTGTGCCTTGAAGCAAAATTCACTAGTGCAAAAATTGGATATAACAACGGGATATATTCACGGGTATAAGTGGATCAGTGATAAAAACATGGGCGGTGGTATTTTTGAAATTATAAGGTGAACGCTATTATCAGCGAAAACTATATATCCACGGTTCACATCATAACCGTGATCGTACCTATCAATATATATTCACGGTTGAGGAGTCAACCGTGGAAATATAGTACCTGAAATATATATCCACGGTTGTGTGCACAACCGTGAATATATATTCATGGGTATGATCATGGTTATGATGTTAACCGTGGATATATATTGACGTCTATATTCATAGTTGTATTTCCAACCGTGGATATATAGTTCAGGTTTTAGGGTTTAAACACTGGGTACTGTATGTCCACGGTTGTTTTTATAACTGTGATTATAGATTTAATATTTATCCATGGTTGTGCTCGTAACCGTGGATAAATAGTTAACATTTATCCACGGTTGTTTGTTCAACCGTGAATATATGCGTAATATATTCACGGTTTCAAGGGGAACCGTGAATATACATCCTTTCTGAAACTTCAAAAGCCGCGCCTTTCAGCCTTTTTTCACTTTGTCTTCTTCTTTCGCGCTGGTTGTCGTCTTCTTCCTTCCTCGTCCTCCTCTTTGGTTGTCCTAGGCTTCTCCGTTCACTTCCTTCTTCACTCGAGCTGTTAAGTCGTCGCTGTCTGGTAAGTATTCCCTGTTTTTTGGTTTTCCACTTTCTCCTTCTTTACTCGTGCTGTTTCTCATCTTCTCCATTTATCCCAGTGTGCTCGTCGCTGTTGTGGAATTCTTCTTGCTCATTCCTTATCCCATTGTGCTCGTTGCTCGTTGTATTGTCCTGTAAGTCATCCCTATTTTACTCGTCACTGTTTATGTTGGTCCCTGTTTGAGTTAAATCTATTTTAGGTTATATTGATGCATTATATGGATTTTGTTTTGTGTTGAAAAGGGTTTCTGTCTCTGTTTTACTGGTTCTGTGTATAATGTGCCTGGTCTATTTTGTTGGTTCTATGTATATATTAGCATTTTGTTTTTAGTTATTATAGATGGTAGTTCATAAAATGTCATCTGAAACTAATTGATTGTTATGTATCTTATGTATATGTATCTTGTGCATTTGATTTAACATATACTGTATAATAAAACTTGGAATCTGCTAATTAATTTATATCCCATGGCTGTTTCTTTTTGGTGACACTAGTGGAAAAAATGGATACAACCACGGGGGTATAATCACGGATTAGTGTGTATCCGTGATTAAAAATGACGCGGTGGCATTTTTGAAATTTTTGAGAAAACTTTTAATCACGGTTGTTAAGGCAACCGTGATTAAAAGTCTCTATAATCACGGTTGTATGACAACCGTGGATATATGTCAAAACGAGATGGCATTTTTGAAATTTTTGGGAAAACTTTTATTCACGGTTGTTAGGCAACCGTGATTAAAAGTGTGTCTATAACCACGGTTGTTTGACAACCGTGGTTATATGTATATGTATTATTCACCTTATTTTTAGAAAATCCAAAAAAATAGAAAAACATGGAATTTTGATCTGATTTTTTGCGTCATGACTTCTTTTGGTACTTATTAGCCATTCGAGTTGGAATTTTTGAAAAATAAATTTTTGAGTGAGAGATACAAAAATTTTGTGACGACAAAAATCGGCAAACTTCAAACGAGCATAACTTGAGCTAGAAAACTCAGAATCCTTATTGCTGCATATGATTTTGGGGTAGAAAAAAAATCCGCATTCATTCCAACTCGCTACGCCAGTTGGGGTTGCTCAGATCTTCAAAAAACCCTTGTTTTCTCAAATTTTTTTATTTTTTGTGATTTATTTGCTTATTTTTTGGATTTTTAGGCTTCTACTTTACCTACCAAATAAATTCTAAAAATTCTAAAATTTTTTATGGTGTTTTCTAATGCCAAAATAAGATTTTCACATATAACCACGGGTCCCTTGTTCAACCGTGGGTATATGTCATATATATAACCTTATAGAGAAGAAGGAGAGAAAAGAGAGTTAGGCGCGCTCATGAAATTACGAAATTTAAAACGAAAAGGAAGCTATAATCACGGTTACACAAGGAACCGTGGATATATGTATAACCTATAACCACGGGTCCTGGAGTAACCGTGGTTATAGGTCATACATATATCCACGGGTACTCGCATAACCGTGGTTATAGGTTATACATATATCCACGGTTCCTTGTGTAACCGTGATTATAGCTTCCTTTTCGTTTTAAATTTCCTAATTTCATGAGCGCGCCTAACTCTCTTTTCTCTCCTTCTTCTCTATAAGGTTTCTCTTCTCTGTTTTCATGTTTCCATTTACATTTACATTTCATTATTTACGTTCTAGATTTGTTTATTATGTGACTTCTCACTATTTTTCATATGCCATTTACAGGTTTCCCATCGCGCGCCATTGATTATTTACAGGTTTACATTTTAGATTTATACTTGTGTTCTTCATTTTGCAGTAGCTCTCTTGTTTCTTGTTTCTTGTTTCTTGTGGTTGTTCTGATTTTGTTTCATTCATTTACTTTTCTTCATTTCTTGTTTCATTCATTTACTTTTCTTCTGTTTTTGTTTCTTGCGTTCTTGCTGCGTTTCTTATTTCTGGTGTTGGTGTTCATTGTGTTCTTGCTGTTTCTGAATGGTGAAGATGATAACCACGATTTTTAATTTTTTTTTGGTCCAGTACATTTAATCACGGTTGTTAGGGGCAACCGTGGTTATATCCACTCCACTTTTAACCACGGTTGTTCAACCGTGATTAAATATCCTGATATACAACCACGCCCACTTTTAACCACGGTTGTTCAACCGTGATTAAAAGCCTTTTTTAACCGTGATTAAAGCCATTTTTTCCACTAGTGTGAGTATACCATGACTCTGTTTGAAAGTAAGACTTACATTCACAGAACCAAAAATTATCTACTTTACTAATAGGATACTTAATGTGAATTTATTAATAAAAATTATAATTATAATTATAATTATCTAAAAAGATGAATAATAAAAGAAGGGAATGGTGTCCACAATAATCCATAATTCATAATACATAATCCATAATCCATAATCCAACATCCAACATCATACATAATCCATAATCCATAATCCATCATCCAACACCATAGTTCTACTTGAAAATAATAGAATTTAAAAACATCATACTAATTACTAAATAAAAGTGTAAAGTTTAAAAGTCTTATAAACCAACATCATAATCCATAATCCATAATTCATACTCCAACACCATACTTCTACTTCAAAATAACACAAATTAAAAACATCATACTAATATAGGAAAAAAGTTAACTAAATTTTTATCCATTTTATTTCTATTGTTGTTGGTTGCTCTTATATGTTATTTCTATTGATGTTGTATGTGTGTGGTTGTTAATCTTGCAAACTCGAAGGCTCATATACTAGTTAATTTGTATGAAAGTTGTTGTGCATGAGTGAACCGTAGTTTCCCGTTTGAGATTCGACACAAATGGTCATTAAATTAATTGATGTCATTTGTGTTGAATCTTGAATTGTCCATTTGGACAGTTTGAGATGAACAATTATTTTTTATACGTCATTGTTAGTATGTACAAGTTAGGAGTTATTTTAAAATTTGATAAACTTTCGGTAACTTGCATTTTGTGTTGTTCTCTGGGTGCATATTTGGTTGTGGTTGAATTTGATTTGACCACTCTTATTTTGTGTACTTAGAGACCAATGCGAAATGCTGCCGAAATTTCATCAAATTTTAGAATAACTCATAACCTATATATATGAATGACGTATAAAAACAATTGTCATCCTGAATGGGTATAGGACCACCACCTTTGAAGAAAAAGTGAGGTTGATCATAGCATCTTGTAAATAGTTGGCATGGATCGGAGTTGGATAACTGCATCACGCCTAAGTCTAGAGTACGAGGGGGGAGTTGAATCATTTATAGAATTCGTAGCGAGGAATGCAGTGGAGGTGAATGGAAAGTATTTTTGCCCTTGTGTGAAATGCTTGAACCTGCGTCGGGTGGACTTGGAAGAGGTGCGAGAGCATCTACTGTATGACGGTTTTCTGCGTACTTTGATAGTTTGCATCGGACAGCTCCACAAGACCTGAAAGATATACTAGACCGGTAAGTTCATCCCTAAAAAATAAATTCGATTACATCATTTTTAGAACTATACGATTCTAACTTATCTTGTGTTTTGTTTGACGTAGGGAGGTGGTTGGATACAATCTACTGATTGGAAACAAGTCCAACGGAAGAAAAGTTGCATGGGTGCACCCAAAAGTAAGTCAATCGTATTCATTCAAATCTTCATTACATATTTTTTAAGTTGCGAATTCACTTATTCTATACTATATGTCCATTGTAGTCTTACAGGCAGCAGGGTACCTACGAGTGTGGCTATTTCGTCATGCACACTATGCTGACCATTGTCCAACAACAAATAGTAGATGGATGGACAGATGTAAGTCTCATCATTTGGACTACTTTTCTACCAATTTCATCAATTTCATGTAACAAATAAAGCTTTTGTTCTAATTGTTTTGTGCATTGTTTGCAGTACTTTAATGACCGGTCATATTTCCCAAAGGAACTTGTAGATGATGTTAGAAGGCAATGGGCCTCACACTTCATTGAAGTTAGGCAAAGATAGATATAGGATCTTTATTCTTTTATATATGTATCTAGTAGGATTTAGGGTTTACTTTTATTAGATTACATTCAACTTAATTGTATATACTTTCATTTTTTAGGTTGTTATGAATTGATATAGAAAATAAATTGTTATATACATACCATTCTTTTGATATAGTGTTGTTGTGGCATACTGTATACTGTACTGGTTGTCTGAATGCAGGGTTGGGAAACGATAAAACAGAATCCATATTAAAAAAAACCTCAGTATTTATTCACGGTTATGGCAACAACCGTGAATATAGACTATATTTATCCACGGTTACTACCATAACCGTGAATATAGATTCTATTTATCCACGGTTGTCCATCATAACCGTGAATATAAGAACTAAAAGGTTTCAGTTACAAACTACTTATATTCACGGTTATGATGGACAACCGTGGATATAGATACATTTTATCCACGGTTAGTAGCATAACCGTGAATATAAGCAGTTTGTAACTGAAACCTTAGTACTTATATTCACGGTTATGATGGACAACCGTGGATACATAGAATCTATATTCACGGTTATACTGGACAACCGTGAATATAAGTAGTTTGTAACTGAAACCTTTTAGTTCTTATATTCACGGTTATGCTCGATAACCGTGAATATAAATAGTAAGTTATATTCACGGTTGTTCTTAACCGTGGTCAGATGTGATTTATTACCACGGTTGCTAACCGTGGTTAAAGGTCATCATCTACTACCACAGCTGCAACAACCACGGTTCTTTAACTGTGAATAAAGGCCTTTTTTAACCGTGATTATATCCATTTTTTCCACTAGTGATTAGGCACAAATGCATAGCTAAGTGTCCAACTATTCCTTTCTTGCCTTTTTGTATTTGAAACTTGTCTTTTAAGACATCAAAAACTAAGAAAAATGAAAGTTAGCTATGAATTTTACTTATGCTTAGTTTTTTATTAAAATGATAGTAAGTTTATATAAAATTTTTAAAGGTTCCATCCCAAAACTAATTGGCAATGGTTGGAGTTGCCCAACAGGTATTTAAACCATGAGAAATATGATGAAGCAGACAATGTGAGACTTCTAACACGCCCCCTCCAATGAAGCCTGCCAGACCAGACAAAAGGTAATTTTTGACCACAACGAAAGGGCAACTGTTGGCCTATAGAAACTGGAAAGAATGTTTTGGCTCTGACACCATGTTAAAGGTTCTATCCTAAAACCAATTGGCAATGGTTGGAATTGCCCAACAGGTATTTAAGCCATGCAAAATTCCCAACAGGTATTTAAGCCATGCAAAATATTATGAGGCAGACGATGTAGGACTTCCAACACGCCCCCTCCAACGAAGCCTGTCAGACCAGGCAAGGGGTAACTTTTGACCCATAACGAAAGGGCAACTCTTAGCCTATAAGAATCGGAAAGAATGCTCTAGCTTTGATACCATGTTAAAGGTTCCATCCCAAAACTAATTAGCAATGGTTGGAGTTGCCTAACAGGTATTTAAACCATGTGAAATATGATGAGGCGGACAATGTGGGACTTCCAACAAAAAATAAAAGCTTAAATAGTAAATTTAGGGTAGTTTTAAACAATGAAAATATGGTATAAAATTAATAACTGACATCTAGACATGACAACTATACTTGAAACTACGGGAATCAACTTGTCCCTGCCCTGAGTTTGACAGGTAAAACCTATTTTGACTGGGAAAATACTCGTTTTGACATTAACCTGATTTTGATGGGGACGGGGATAGGTATGGGAAACAATTATCCACCCCGAACCTACACCCGAAGTTATGCTTATATACAAATTCAATAATTTTATTTATATTTATAGTTAAATAATAAATATAAGTTTATATATTTTCTTAAAATAATAATTAATTATGAAGTTTATTATTTATAAAGAATGTCTATTTTATATATTATTTAAATTAAAAATATCTTCTATATATAATTTACTTGAAATTATATATATAAGTTGTCAAAATGAAAGAAAAATAAAGTATGAGAAGTTTCCCCAAATTTAACAGGTGAACCGACAGAGGTAGGATAAGTTTTAAAATTTCAAACTTACCTTGAACTGCTCTGACTTCTATGGGGACAAGGATGGGAAGAGCACTTCCCACCTCCGACTCATCCTATTGCCATGGCTAGTAACATCTGCCTAATGGGGAGGTGAGATAGAGTATAGAGGATCTTGTAGAGACCTGAGCTTGAGCGTGCCACTGGAACAAACATGATTCTTGAAGAAGCACAAAGTTAGATAGAAGAAAAATGGAATAAGTTAATATGGGAGAAGAAGGGGAATGAGGAAATATTTGTTTGTCAAAGCCCGTCTAGAGGAAAGAGAAAAGGAAGAATTAGTGAAACTATTGAAAGAGAACAATGATGTCTTTGCTTAGGAGTCTGAAGATATGCTTGGATTGAGCCCTACTTTAGTCACACAAAACTTAGCCATCCGACATGGTCCAAACTCGTCAAGCAACTACTAAGGAAATTTAGCCCCAGTACAGAGCATGAAATCAAAAAGGAAGTCCAAATGATGTTATGTTGATTTCAACATGTTGCCTTCGTAGTGCCTCCGTCAAGTAAGTGTTACGAATTTGAAAGTAATTTCTTCATAGTATATATTGTATGCATATCATTAATATTACGCATGAACCATTCCTAAGATAAGAAGCTTTGTGCTGGTGTTTAGTTCAACATAATGATTTTTGTTGATTATTGAATCTGATTCCATTTTCTACTTTTATTTATTTGAAAACCTAAAGCTATAGCTAGCTTTGTATAGTTTAAGGTATTGAACAAGTAGTGGCAACGATGAGCAACTACCACGACTGAGCAATTCAATCTCATCAAGCCAATTTCATATGTTGGCACTAATTATGTTGATTTAATGTCTGAATTGCTAACACTTTTGGTTAATTAAATTCTCTATGTATTTATCTATTTAATTTTGTGAGCTTGATTTGATGGTGGATTGATGTGTTTTTCTGTTTTTATGGTGAAAGGGAAAACCAATGTTAGAGTGAATTTAAATTGGCTAATGTTTTCAAATGGGGCATCCGTAAAAAAATTTACAAATATGGGGCTGTTTTAGTGGTATTTACGCTGTCTGGGCCTTTTCTATGTCGGAGACAATATAAATGACATGGGAGTCTTAAAAAATTTAGACGACTTAAAGGGAATGAGCCACGTGGAATGGTGGGGTTGTATCACCGATAAAGCTGGAGACACAATAAAAGCTTTGACGCCAAAAGTCAGAACGACATAGCGTGATTAACCCACAGGACGGTGGTAGGCTGTGTCATTAGTAATTGTGGTGACTTGGCTTTGACTGAATTCCTCCTTATTAAACGAGTAGCATGTCCCCTTACCCCCACCCAACCACCATTGTTCCCCACTTCAAGCATTCTGTATTTTTTTCATTGGAGAATGAAGAGGACAACACTTGTTTTTTTTAGTGCATTTGCAGTTACAAAGTGCTAAAAATGGTCCCCTAAAACCCTAAAAAAATTACTTCATTTCCACTGCCACACAGCCACCACGATTAACAAAGTACTTGACTAACCGAGAATATGTGAACTTCACCAATGCAATGATTGGTAAATTATGAGCGCCTTTAAAAACTTTATTCACACATTTAGAAAGGTTGGTTGTCATATGACCAAACCTAGCACCATTTTCATCATAAGCCAATAACCATATTCCTTTAGGAATGGAATCCATCCATACGGCAATCTCAGGGCTAACTTCATGGAATCTTTGATACTGTCTGTCAAATGAAGTCTTGCTCGAATTATATCCTGCATAAATTACAGTAATCATCTACACAAATCCATTAATAATACACTACTAATGTGAGATTGGTTACAGACTTACCCAATCTGATCAGGTCCTTCTTTAGCTCCTGATTCTTAAACTTCTGGTTAAAATTACTAGCTATATGTCGAATGCAGTACTTGTGATAAGCGGCGGGTGGTGTCTATACAGCTCCTAAATCCCGAATAATACTCAAAATACTCCTCTAAAGATATGAAATTATACAAATTCCATTTTTTATGCAATCGCAAGTTCATCAAAAACCAAGTCCAATCCTCCAAGGTTTCACCTGGAACAATAGCAAATTCTAACTGCAACATTACACTATTACCATTTTGAATAGTCGCAATCAATAGCGTCCTCTTATATTTGTCATATAGTTCCATCCACTTGGATGATTGGCTTACAAAAGTTAAAGGCGTCACAACAAGCCTTGAATGTCCAAAAAATACGATGAAATTTGCGATGCCTTTGATCAACGTTGTCTCCAACCACAATACGTCTTGTTTGTAAGACACTTATAGAACCTATCGCAATTTGTTTCATATGGTTTAACCATCATGGCAGAAATGCATAAGACTCCTCTCAATTTCCCCACACCTTCACAATTACTTTTTGCTTAGCTCTCCACGCCTTCTGGTAGGAAATTGTGAATCTATATTCTCCTTTCACTTTCTCTTGAATTAAGGATATCGGCACCGAAGGCTTCTTCTTTATCATACTTAGTAAAAGTATAACCAAATTCAAAAGATGGACCATTATCAAAATCAAATTGACTTAACTATACCTAAAATCACTGAGCAAATTATTAGGTCTACATCCAGTTTCTTATGATCTTGTGATAAGAAACTATCAACACAAGTATGCGGGCCCTTATATTGAGATATTAGTCATTTGTGTGCTCTCTTTGACAAAATCGCACGCATTTTCTAACCACATCCACTGACTTGATTAGGACACTTAACAACAAATTTAGTAGGCTTTGACTAATTAATAATATAGCTTTGGTGCATCTTCATAGAAAAATGTTTTAATGCATTTTACATATCACTTTTGGATTCAAACTTTAGACCAACGTATAACTCATCCCCCACGTTCTAGTTATCATCATCGAATTCTATTTCTTGATCTGGATGCTCCATATTAATATTTTGAAAGTGGAATGCTTCATTCCAAAATGGAACCACACCAGTACTTGCGTGAACCACACCAATACCTATGTAAATGCCTACTCTTTCATGTATAAAAAAATAATTTTTGATATTCACCACAACCTATAATCTACTCATTTGCATTTTCTAATAAAAATTACCAGCATCATGTGGAGGTTGTTGTTGAATCGGAATTAGGTTGGATCACTAACATTTGAAGTTACTTCTAATCCAACAGCATCATCATCATTGTCAGAATCGACCATCAACATCATATCACTAACACAAGAGTCACTAAGAATCTCATCAAAAGGTATACTATAGTTTGAATCATCTTCAGACAAAAAACTCATTTTTAAAATTATTTTCATGTAAATAATCGTAAAATCACAGTAAATTTAAAGACAACTTAACCAATAAATTAAAAAATTATTATTGATCAATAATTGTAAACATGCGATTAAATTTAATAAGAACTTTCAACCAATAAAATGCTAAAATATTTTTAAGCAACTAATGTGAACAAGCAATGCAAATATACACAATGCAAACAAAATTTTAATCAGCAACTAATGAAACACTTGAAAATTGGAAGGAATTTAAATGCAGACGTGGCGTCACAAAAATTGGCACCATACATGTGCGTCGTCAAGAAAATTGGCACAAGTTTTTATGTCGTCAAAAAAATTAGCACCAAAGTTGTGTCGTTAACTACTAATGCGACACAGAACTGATTGTGTTTTTAATAATGGCGACACAAGTTGTGTCGTAGGAAAAGTTGGTGACATAGACACGTCACGCCCCCATCAAGTCGTCATAATTTTGACGTTTAAAGAGTCGCCAACACTTTGTACTACACACAATAAATAGACCCAGACATAGAAATTTCATTCAAACAAACTCGGTTACGTAAATAACTTTTGTCTTTAGCACCAAACATGAATTTTAAAAATTGAAAGTGAGATTGTTGGTAAACAAGTGAACAACTTTTTTGAGTAATTATATTTGTTGTAAATATGAGCTAAAAATAAAATATACTACCTAAAAGTCTAGAATACTTGTAGTCAATCATTGATTGATTAAAGGAAGGAAGACGTGTGCCAGAAGATTCCTAGACCTTGCAATGGTGAATTTGGCTTTTTATTCCCCTCTTCCTTATTGCAGAAATATACCATAGTGTAACGGATTCTGATTGTTTTGCTGCTGAAGTTTATTTTATAACGATAATTGTATTTTAATGTGTGATTCTTTTATATGTAAATCGGGTATTTGATTTTCTTGTCCATTAAGGATTCCTTGATTTAAACCCTCCTCTGCCTCTGAGATCCCCGCCTAGCCTGCATTTAGATTTTTTAAGAAGTTTCCAGAGTTTATAAAGATTGTCTTTTATGCCTTTAAGTACAACATAATTTATAGATGCAACTCTATTATGAATGTTGTTTAACATTAGTATATTGAAAACTTTCAGTTTTTAAACTCATGTTGCCGCTAGACAGCCTGAAATACTTGATCTTTTCAATTTAGAAAATGAGTTTTAAGACCCCATAAAAGAAGTGCTTGTCTCCTATATAATTTTTGCTCGTTATTGCTGATTATACTATGCCCACCCATGTTTTGCAGTTGTGGAATGTAAAATTAGCCATTTTACGAGAATCTGTAGCATCATGATTCACGAAACTCTAGAAGCATTTGAGATAATTACTGAAGATAATACATATCGGGGTAACCCTTCCATTGTGTAGAAGTAGAAACTGGTGCTTTCATTATTCGTGTTGTTATTCTTGTATTTCATAAGCATTAATTCTTATATGAATGTACATTGTTTGTGCTAGATGTTCTTAAGTTTTACTAGCGGCTGTTGTACAAGTGTGATGAATAATTATATGGTATTTGAATTTTGAACTTGTGTTTTAAAACTTCCAACATAATTTAAACAAGAATGATTTGCAAATTTTTATTCAAATTCAAGAGAAATATTACATTCAATTCTTTGCGTTGTGATGCACGAAAAGATATTGTATATAATAGAAACACACTTATATATAAGTATATAATATACATATAATTAAAATTTAAATATACTTATATATATATATATATATATAATTGAAATATAATATAATATACATGTGTGTGTAAAGAACTCTATCTGTTTAGCATTGCGGGATTTGGTTTTAGGAAATCTTAGTTTAAGTTATAGTGCATGTGGTTTTTCTGGTTAGAGGACCAATTTACCTAGTTTGCATCAGCAGCACAAGAGCCCTACTAGTCACTAAGGGGGCCCTTTGGAACTTATTTATGGTATACTTTTGGATGGTTTAAATCAATGCAAATGACTTTATTTCCATGGGATGAATCACCTTACAGTAGATTGTGGATGGAGGATCAATGGAGTGGGACAGGAATGGTGGGCCAGATCTTGCAAGAACAGATTAATAAAGCTGTTAAATTAGTAATCTCAGAATCATTATTCTTGTTCTGTTTTCATTGGTTAAACGACATATCATCATGTGTGATTCTCTCCTTGTTAATTCAGGCCAACAATGCACACATTTTCCCTGTCTTTGGTTAGTGAATATGACAAATTTAGCATGTTATAGGCCATGTATATGATAATTAAGATTATATTTGAGTGTGTCTGAAGATGAATAATTATATTAAGTGAATGTATTAAATTTCAAATTCCAACGTTACTCATGATTTGTACTGCTGAAGCATTAGCTAAACATGTGACAGAAAAAAACTACAAGAACGGCTTGATTTACCCACCATTCTCTACTATAAGAAAAATTAGCTGAGTAGGCTTGGCTACACATCTTCCACGTCCTCAGGATCTTGTGAAGTATGATGAGAGTTGCTTGTACACCCCTTGTGAGCCATTCATTTCAGATGCTTTGCTGTCTTTTTTATATGAGAGGAAAAAGTTACCCATTTATCCTTATCAGGAAGAATTGCTCTTCATGATCACCAGGCATGATCTCTCCTCCTTCTTTATTCCTTTTTCATTTCCCCATATTTTACTAGTTTTTATTTTTGATATTGATTAGTAATGGGTTTTATTTCTGGTGTTTGTCAATTGTTCTGTATTTGTATTAATTTTACTGCATTACCTTCTTATTAACATTTTCTTGTATTGTTATTTCAAGTTAACTTTGATTAATTCCCTTATATAGGTACTTGTAATTGTTGGTCAAACTAGTTGGGACTACAGTTTGGAATGTGGAGCTGCACGACAAGTTTGTTATTGCAAATGTATAATATGTTGATATTATTAGTATAAGTGTTTGCTTGATATGTTAGGTTCATTTTACTTTAATTGTAAATGATATGAGTGTAAATGACATCAATAGCTTGCTTTGTTTATATGATTTTGTATTTGTATTGTATAAGAGAATTTTAGTGGTAAACATTTTAGTTTTAATTTAATTACATGAAATTATTCAGGTTTAATTTAAACCGGTGGGACTCGGACACGGTAACTTTCGTGACATATTATATAGGGTTCGTTTGTTTAAACTTATTTTAAGATATAAGTATTTTTTTAATTAAAAAGGCACTTGTTTTAAATTTTGATATGTTTGTTTAAAGTTTTAAAAAGTAAGAAGCTAAAAATAAGCGGATTTTAGTTTATTTTAAGAAGCAATCCTGATTTGTTTATTAAAAAAGTGATTATAAAAAAAATATTTTTTAAAAAATACTTAAAAATAAGTTTAAACAAACATGCCATAATCTATAATCTGACGGTTTTTATTCACTAAAATTGACAAAAGGTTTTTAAATCATGTACCAACTGTATAATACATACTGTACGTATATGACTTAAATTTGGAGAGAGGAAAAGGCAGAAGTTATTTATTAGAATATTCCTTACTTGTTTGTCCATGTTTTTATATAATCTTTTTTGTAAGAATCAAATATATGTATTAGAAAGGTTTTTTTTATATATAATATAAGGAGAAGCTTTTGTTACTTTAGTGTCTTCACTCTTGTAAACGTCATTTATGTCTAAAATATTATTCTTATTAGTTTGGTTTAACAAAAACAAATGATATTTTTATAATTAAAAGAGTTTTTTTTAATATGGAGTGGTATATATTGGAGTGATAATAGCTCCTTTCCATAATTTATACTAGCTTTTTTCTATCTTTCTTTTTTCTCCTAACACTCCAACGCATCTTAAATTTACAAAACATAATATATATATATATATATATATATATATATATATATATATATATGGATTCAAATATTTCTTGCGTTCTATGATATGTATCATTTATATTTAGTAGTTGTAAGTGAATAATTAATGTTCACGGTGTATTGGGGGAAGAAAATTAAAAGAGAAGAGGTAAGAGGAAGATGCATAAATCAAGTGTCTATTTGATGGTTATTGAATTAATTAAATTAAGGTTAGACTAATAAAAATTTAACTGTTTAAATAATATTTAGATTAATATTAATCATTAAATTTTTTATTTTCACAACTTAATTTTTATAATTACTTATCAAATAGTAATTTAGGAAAAAAGGAAACATCAACCTTTTGCCATATATATATATATATATATATATATATATATATAAATTCAACCTCAAGTATATTTACTTTTGTATTTTTTGCTTTCTTTTACTCACTAACGTCCAACATTTATAATTCTTTGGCATCTTTGTTCCCTGACTCCTACAACTATTTCTAGTAACCTATAGATTCCCTAGCTCATAACCTTTGGAGGCTTCGCACACTAGGTGTCTAAATTCCTTTTAAGCCCATATGTTTACGTGCGTCCAGCGCATACTTTTGTATATGTTAAGTTATAGCTTGCAAATTATGGTTTAGAAACCAAAGAAATATATTTTTCTGTTTGATGAGAGATAAGAAAGAGAGAACAGAATAAAGTAAGATGTGAGAGATAGGAGAAATAAGAGAGACAGAAAGTCAAAATCAATAATGTTAAATCGTATTTGATGTTACTGTGAAAAGATGTTTCATATCGATGAAGAATTAGTATGTGGTTCGTTTATTTTTATAAACTAAACTTTAGAAATCAATTAGGTTCTCATTTCTAATAACTTTGTAAGTGAATATAAAGGTGTTGTCTATATGTTCATATGAAAAATATATCTTTTTCATCTTCTATGTACGACCCTTAATGAATTATATAATGTAATGGTTGGATTAATAGTTGAACAATGAATTATATATATGATTTAGGATGAGTTTAACTGATTTTGAATATGCATGGCATATTTTTTTTTTTTGACAACAACAAATGTGAAATATATGTTAGGAATAGACAATTATATAATATTTAAAATGAAATTATATATAACCGGTGAAGAAGTTGTTACCTATATTTATGTGAAAGTTGTTGATGAAGTTGGAGATGGCACTAGTGTAGAAAAGGGTTACGAACACACGGTATGATGAGCAGGGACATTTGTGTTTATCATTAGGGAGCGTGCACTTTCAAGAAGATGATGATTCTTTCTCTCGGGTATGCCATTTTGTTATGGAGTATGAGGACGTGTGAACTGGTGTAAGACACCCTGTGAAGATAAAATTAAGGACAAATCATGGGAAAAGTATTCTTTGGCATTATCACTTCAAAAAAATTTAATTGTTTTCCCAAATTGGTTCTTGATCACATTAAAGAAGGACATCAAGATAGATAAAAGTTCAGATATGTCTTTCATTAAATAAACCCAAATACATCGAGAAAACTCATCAATGGAACTCACAAAGTATCTGAAACCAAATGATGTGACACGACTTGAACCCCAAATATCAGAATGAATGATAGAAAAAGGCGAGTTACATTTTCCCTTAGTTTGTCGAGGAAATGTTGACCTAACATGTTTTCCTAATTGACATGACTTACATTTTAAGACTTGAAGATGCTTAAGACTAGGAACCATTATTTTTAATTTTGTTAGACTTGGGTGACCTAGACGATCATGCAAAAGCTTTAGGTTTGACGTTGCAAAACAAGATACAGAAGGGCTGGATTTTAAGTAATAAAGACCTCATGATTCACGTCCTTCTCCAATCAGATGACCTGTGCCATGTTCCTGAATAACAAAAGAATCAGCATTAAAGGTTACAAAACAATTTAAGGAGCGAGTTAACTGACTCAAGGAGATTAGGTTGTAGGGATAGTGAGGAACAAACAAAACAGAATTTAATTTTAAAGAGGAAGACAAAGGAACTTGACCAATTCCTTGAGATGCAACTTGTTACCTGTTTGCTACACTAACAAAATAAGGGGTTTTGGAAGAGGAGATAGATGAGAATGGAGATTTGTTACCAGAAATATGGTTAGAGGAACCTGAGTCAAGTATCCAAGGATCATAACCCTTCATAGATTGAGAAATACATGTTGTTGAAATACTTGGACCTGAAGAAGACTGGGCTAGGTTGTTGGATTTTTCATATTTAAGCTTCAAATATTCTTGGTACTCCTCATCAGCAAATTTGGATTCTGCTTTCGTAGATTTAGATATATATGCCACTTTGTCAGGAAAACCATGTAAATTGTAACAATTCTCTTGAGTATGACCCATCCTCTTGCAATAAGTACATTGAGGACGTCCACTCCTTCCACCATGACCTCCTCTATTACTGCGACCCCCTTTATTACTGTGCAGAGCAGCCAAGGCTGAAACATCCATAACTTCAATAAAATTTTCATTTTTGAGCAGGTTAGGTACACGGAGACAAGATTGTCCATTGATGGGACTTGATCACCAGCAAGGATTTGATCACGCACATGATCAAAATCTGAATGCAAACTTCTTAAGATAAGCACCATATAAAGTTTGTCTAACTTTTTATTAACTTCCTCCAATGAATCTGCCACAAGGAATCATTTCAATTCTTCCACGGAAGCCCGAGCCTTGGCTACATGTGAAATCATATCATGGCTGGTCTATTTTGTTAGCCAAGGCCGCAACACTCAAGAGGGGGGTGAATTGAGTGTTTCAAATTTTCGCGCGGAATCCCCTTGGAAATGATTAGTAATATACAAATGAAGCAATGATGAAGATACAATAACTTTTATGCACATATCACACTATGAAACACTTGATGTGTAGTGACAATATTCAGCCTTATGTGTGATAAACAAGGCAAGTTATTGGTTTAAGCAATTCATCAAACAGTTGGTGTGCATAGATTTATTTAAGCAATAATATAATATTTCCTATGAAGATTCAGCTCATTCAATTTATCAAACAGCTTGTGAGCATAAGATAAATGATAGGAATCAAGTAAGTATAACCCAAGATTTGATAGGAAACAATGTTCTAGATACTTGGCAAGTTATAGCAAATTCCAGTTTTTAAGAACATCACCAAATATTGATTCAAGCAAATTATCAAACACTTGGTATGCAGAGTTAAGTTTCTACTTGAACAACAATTTCAATTCAAACATTTAGCTCAGGCATTTCAGCAAGCAGTTTATATGCGTAGTTGTGTAAAGAGTTCAAGGTAGACAGAAATGCAAACCTATTGAAGTTTAGAGATACAAGCTATGAGCGATTGCAGCTTCCTAGTGTCCCACACTCAAGAACTCAATCCTCACTAGCACAAGGGCAACCCACCCAATCTCTTAAACTCTTAATACCCAAAGGTTGATCCCCAACCTTTATGACCACTCAACCTAGAGTGAAAAACCTTAGTGTTTTGGTGTTTGGTTTACAATCAATATACTCCCTCAATAGAGTAGATAAACAAATGAAAACTCACTCTATCTAATGACTCTCAATTAGAGAGGATATGCAATTTAAAGCTCAATCTAACAACTCTTAAGTGTATGCAAGTTTAGAAACTAGAGTTGCAGAGAATATACAAGAGAAAGACTTAAATAAAAGATCTCTAGATGAAGGATGTTAATGCCTTGTGTTTCCCTTCGTCTCTTCTCTCTTGCTTGAATTCATGCTCCATTTATAGCCATTTTAGAGCTTCTAGCCGTTGCAAATGAGCTCCAAGTTATTCCCCATGCATGCCATAGAGTATGGGTCTTTGTTTCTCACTAAAAATGTCTTTTTAATGGTATTTCCCACTACTTGAATCGATTCATACGTTTCTAAATCGATTCAAGGCATTCTGACTTGGCATTTTAGGTTTCCAGTAACGTGTGAATCGATTCAAGCTTTGGTGAATCGATTCAAGCCATTCTATTTTGGGTTTTTGGGACTTCCAGGCCTTTGAATCGATTCATACATGTGTGAATCGATTCAAGCAATGTTGTTTGGTATTTTCCCATGCTTTTTTATGTTTTCTTGAAGTATTTTGAGTCATGGTTCCTTTCCTTGATCCTCATGCATTACTTTCTTGAATCTTTGATCTCTTGACAGCCTGTTCTTCTCGTTCTTGTGCACTTGTCATTATCAATCATAATCTTTCTTAGTTGTTCATCAAGCTCTTTAACTCTTTATGAAGCATCTTGATCTCTTGTTCTTTATTATTGTCCTTTTATTCTTGAGTCATCCCTTTGTGTTGTTTCACCAAGTGCTTGCTCTTCATCAAGAATATTCATTCTTAATTGTTCCACCGAGTACTTGTTCTTGGCCTTTGTTCATAATGTTTATGCTTGAGTCATTCCATCTTCATCATGAATGCTTTGTTATTATCAAAACTTCTTTGCATACGCAATTTCATTCTCCCCTTTTTTGATGATGACAATTGATGTTGTATATCGCTTGCACTCATGTGTTGCAGGTTCATCATGTTGAATTCATGTTGATGTCCATTCTTCTTGTGGGAGTCTTTGGCTTGGTCTTCTTGTTTGTCAGTATCAAAACCTATTAACGACATGCAAATACATGTTTCAGGACAGCCATCTTCTGAGTTGCATAAAAAAGACGTTGAATATCATTGGCAAAAATATCTTGTGCTTTCTTCCAAAAGGAACAACAAGTTTTGAATGTTCTAAGAATTTCCAAAACATCTGGCTCAACTGATTGCCATAATACAGCACATAATTGAAAGCCAAGCTTCTCTCATTCAGTTTTCTTATCTACTGGAACATTCATAGCTTCCTTCTCCAAGTGGTCATGATGCCCTTGGCCAAGAAACCACAAATCCACTAAGGCAAACCAAGATAAATAATTTTTCCAATTGAGTTTTACAGTGGTAATGGTGGGGGTTCCAGAAAAAAGAGATACAAGACCAGCAGAAGCCATTTTTAACTAATTGGAGAAGGAGACAAAAAATGGAGAACCCTAATAGGTGTAAAAGGAAAGACGTAGCAGTTCAAGTTTGTCAAACTTGAAAATGAGACTTGGAATAGACTCAAGAGAGAAAACCAAGACAGTTGGGATAGATCTGGTTGAATTCCGGTCACCGGTTGAATTCTGGTCAACGACGGATAATGACAAACAGCGGCGGAAGACTGACTGCAGAGCTGGACTGAACCAGCTCTGATACCAACTTGAGATTTTAGATATATTTGAATTATGTACAATGCATATTCCATTAGGCACAACAACAAATAAATATACAAAAAAAGGAGAAACAACACTCAGGAAACAAGGAAATTAAAAAAAGATAAAGGAAAATAATGCATATCCTAACAAATCTGACCTATCCCAATACTAATATTTTAACAGTATCATTCCCTTCCCATATATGATGATATGAGTAGGGAATCATGGAATACAAACCTCAGGGCATCACTTACATGACCAAAGCATATTTTAATTCACATTCTTATCAATTTAAATAATCCTTGGACATATGGAGGATTCAACCTCCAAAACAAGACACAACACCATTGTAGGACTCACAATAAACCTCTAGTAAGGTGTCAGCTACCTATCCACTAACAATCAGATAAATATAATCATCACAAATACTAAGAGATGGCATCAACCTCATGTGCTTGGTTAGGATATGTGTATATAAGTATAATGATGAATATGATGGGGTAGGCTAGGGGGCTATGTTGTGATCGTGACTGTGATTTATACGATGATTGTACTTGTGTAGTAATAGTGCCATCTATGAATTCATGCGATGATGAATTAGAGTCATATGATGCAAAATATGTCAAACATGGTTGAGGTATAGTTTGGTATTGCTTGGGTAAATGTTGATATGAACTTGATAAATATAAGTAACTTTAGTATGTATGCCTATGTAGAGTAGATGTGTTAGGGAATCCCTAGTACATAAGTCGTGGAAATACAAGGATTCCCATAGGATTTGTAAAGCGCCGTGTTTTAAAGCATAAGACGAACACACACAAAAAAAATTGTTTTTAGGATTACCTCTTGAAGAACACGGAAGCATTCGTAGCCTCATCCTTTAGGAGTCCATACGAGCACTCCCACCAAAATCACAACACTTGCCAACTGTTAGTTTGACGGCGTGTAGCTCTTGCAACTTTTATGTATTTGTGTCTCCTTTTTAGTGAATAGCCTATGAGCATCTTATGCTCTATTTATAGGCTTAGGTTTGACTTAATTTATTCTCTCTAAGTTAGGCCCAATAGATTTATTTTAGTCCAACTAAAATAAAACAAAATATTTTCTGATAGGCTTACTCTATTGTTGGTGTATGCACTATGAGCTTTTATGCTTTTTCATTTGTATCATTTTTCTGCTTATCAATAAAATAAGTATTTCAGTTTAAAATTGTTTTAAAACGTATTTATCCTTAGAGTAATAGGTCATATGAAAGTTATTCCTAAAATATCCCTAGTCAAGTATTTACATGAGGAAATGTAAAAACATTGAAACTAGTGTGTGAGTGTACTGATGACCCGATCTCACAGATCATAGATATAGATGATATCAAGTCTTCACAGGGGTACACATTAAGAGTAATGATGTACTAGACAGACCCACCATAAGAACGTTGCATGGATCGTTACATGAATGTCATAAATGATTCTCAATGTGATAATGGTATATGTAGTCCTTCGACCTGAAGTCACTATTTGATTCCTACATGAGGAGTTTGTTGTTTTAATACAATTAAATGTCTTTTGTAACAAGAGGACTATAAAGTTTGTGATTAGGCAATGAAAAAATTATACAGAGGGATGTGAGTGATGTAGATGAGATTTGTCTCTCCTATGTGACAGGAGTAATATCTGTAGGCCACTTGATGGAGTGAGACTAAGGAAATGCATTGTCATGCTAGAAAGAATAAATATTAAATATTTATTCGGATCAAGTCTACTCCGATATCAAGTAAAATAAATTGGGTCGTACAAGGATGACGCGACCATGTCTTGGGCCCAATTAGGATATCGTGACAAAGGGAACAAACATATAAAATAATTATCACTTATAGGTTATGTTGATATTAAATAATATTTGGACATAACGATGCATTGCTAGATGTCGCTCTTATTTTATATTAATAATAATTTTATTATTAATATGACTGAGTATTTTACCTATAGGGTCACACACATAGAGTAAGTCCATCAGAAAATGTTTTGTTTTATTTTAGTTGGACTAAAATAAAGCTATTAGGTCTAACTCATTTAGAATGAGTAAGGAGCCCACTCTTTAGAGAGAAGAAATTAGGTCACACCTAAGCCTATAAATAGAGCATAAGATGCTCATAGGCCATTCACTAAAAAGAGACACAAATACGTAAAAGTTGCAAGAGCTACACGCCGTCAAACTAACAGTTGGCAAGTGTTTCAATTCTGGTGGAAGTGCTCGTGTGGACTCCTAAAGGACGAGGCTACGATTGCTTAGGTGTTCTTTAAGAGGTAATCCTAAAAACAATTTTTTTGTGTTTGTCTTATGCTTTGAAACACAACACTTTGCAAATCCTATGGGAATCCTTGTATTTCCGCTGCTTATGTACTAGGGATTCCCTAACATCTATATATGTGACCCTATAGGTAAAATACTCGATCATATTAATAATAAATTATTTTATTATCAGTATAAAATAAGAGCAGCATCTAGCAATGCATCATTATGTCCAAATATTATTTAATATTAACATAACCTATAAGTGATAATTATTTTATATGTTTGTTCCTTTTGTCACGATATCCTAACTGGGCCCAAGGCATGGTCGCGTCATCCTTGTACGGCCCAATTTATTTTACTTGATACCAGAGTAGACTTGATCTGAATAAATATCTAATATTTATTCTTTCTAGTATGGCCATGCGTTTCCTTAGTCTCACTCCATCAAGTGGCCTACAGATATCACTCCTTTCATATAGGAGAGACAAATCCCATCTACATCACTCACATCCCTCTGTATAATTTATTCATTGCCTAATCATAACCTTTATAGTCCTCTTGTTATAGAAGACATTTGATTGTATTAAAACAACAATCTTCTCATGTAGGAATCGTAGTGACTTCAGGTCGAAGGACTACATATACCATTATCACATTGAGAATCATTTATGACATTCATGTAACGATCCATGCAACATTCTCATGGTGGGTCTGTCCAGTACATCATTACTCTTAATGTGTACCCGTGTGAAGACTTGATATCATCTATATCTATGATCTATGAAATCAGGTCATCAGTATACTCACACACTAGTCTCAATGTATTTACATGTCCCCATATAAATAATTAACTAGGGACATTTTAGGAATAACTTTTATATGACCTATTACTCCAAGGATAACTACGTTTTAAAAAAAAAATTTAACTGAAATACTTATTTTATTGATAAGCAGAAAAATGATACAAATGAAAAAGCACAAAAGCTCATAGTGCATACACTAACAAGATGTTGCCCCAACCTTGTGTGTTCCTTGAGTATTATGCTAACGATATTTTTTAGGGAGACGTCAGAAATGACGAACCTCCTATCGTGTGAGGAGCAAGTAAGGATAAAAGATCTCATCTTTACAATTTTTTTAGAAATAGATTTTGAGAAAAAGAAGAAGAAAAATTTGTAGTGAAATTGATAGAAGATATAGGACAATGTTTTAGTTGGTTTTCATTTCTTTATGTCTTATGGGTGCCTATGTACCCCTACCAGTCAGAGTAATGTAAGTATTATTATGACCATGTAATGCATAATGTGTGTTGTTTCTTGATCCCACCATTGTTTTATCTACAAAAAAAACTTCCACACTTTTTCATAACTTGTAATCTCTTAGTTACGTAGGATGGCCCAATGGAAAGGATTTATCCTAATTAACCGAGGGTGTTACACGTTGCCCTTCTAGAGTCTCTTTAATCAAAACTACTCCCAATGCTTCATTAGATACTGATAGGTATATGTAAAGTTGTTCTCCTGGGTCTAGTCGCTAACACCAGTGGGGGAACATCCTTCAAGCTTTAAAATGCTTTTTCTTGCTCCTCTTCCCATTCAAACTTCTTGTCTTTCTTCAGAACTTTTTACAAAGGGAGAGACTGGTGTGCGACATTTGGCATGAACTGGGATAAACCAGCCACTTTTCTATATAAGGACTAGACTTCCATTGAGTTAGTGGGGGACTACGGAGCTCTTATATTACCCAACATTTATCAAGGTTGGCCTCAATTCCTCTTTGTGTGAACATGAATCCTAAAAATCTTCTAGCGGATACTGTAAAGGTATACTTCAAAGGCTTCAAGTGCATATTATACGCTTGTAGACATTGGAAAATGCTTCTAAGATCTTTTATGTGATCACGTCTAACTGGGGTCTTGGTAATAATATCATCAATATAAACTTCAACAACTTTTGAATGCATTCCCTCGAAGACCTTATTCATCATATGTTGATATGTTGCCTCGATGTTATTTAACCTAAAAGGCATCATGGTATAACAAAAGACACCTCAGTCGTTAAGAAAAGTTGTTTTCTCATCATTGTCCTTCAATATCGAGATTTGATTATACTCAGAGTACGCATCCATAAATGACAAAAACTAGTATCCCAAAGAGTTATCTACCATTTGGTCAATGCTAGGCAACGGGTACGGGTCCTTTGGACAACACATGTTTAAGTTAGTGAAGTCTGTTCATATTCGCCATTTTTCATTAGTCTTTTTCATCATGACAATGTTAGATACCCAGGATGAATATTGAATTTCTTAAATGAAACTATCTTTTAACAGTTTATCCGTTTGTTCGCAAGACGCTTATTGCTTTTCTGGCCCTAATCTCCACGTCTTCTAGGCTATGGCTTTAGACTCCTGATATACTGTCAGTTTATGGCAATAAAAATTGGGATCTATGCATGGCATATCGATCGTCATCCAAGCAAAAAGGTGCTTAAATTCAATCATCAATTCCACCAATCATTTTTCCATGTCGGTTCACAAATTATCGTTTATGTTTATAGTCTTAGTTGGATCATTACCTAAAACGATAGCTTCTGTACCTTCTTCCAAGGTTGGCTTAATCGGGTTCAAAGGATCAGAAACCAACTCTTTTTTAGGATCTAAATCTATCTAACCTCAGAACCAATCCTCCATCATTCAGCTTCCTCTTCTTAATACTATCCTCAGTTTTTACCATTTGAAGGTTCGAATCGTAATAATGTCGGGCCATTTACTAGTTTCCCTTAACTAAAGAGAATTGATTATCTTGATCAATAAATTTAATCAACAGATGTAGGGTGGAGACTATTGCTTCAAATGCATTTAAAGACGACCTTCCCAAGATACCATTGAAAGGTGACTTAACGTCAATGACTAACACCCTTGTGCATACCATTCTTGACCCTGGTTCCTCTTTGAACGTTAAACATGTGTCAATATATACTTTTGTGGATTTTTTTGCTTCGTTGAATACAGTTAAGTCCTGGGTGTAGGGTTAAAGATCCATATTGGTCAAACCTATTCTTATAAAACAATCATAGAAAATTACGTCACAGGAGCTTCCTTGATCCATAAGCAATTTTCCTATGGTTTTGTTTGCTATTACGACCTCATAACTACTACGTCGTCATCGCCTAGAAAGGATGGGCCAAAGGCTTTGTTTATACGGACATAATCATGTGGAGATGGTCTTTTCGCATGGAATTTGAAACTTCTCCTCTTGCAAATCCTCCTACCATCATGTTGATAACTTCTCTCTTCCCTTTGGATGAGGGCATTTCGAATTCCTCCTCCTCATCTGTGGTACTATCTATTACTACTTTCCCTTTATTTATCATAGTAGGCCTCTTCATTTTTCTTCCCTCATCAGCATCTGAAGAGTGGTCTCAACGCTATGGTTTCTCCTGTTTTGGCTCATCTAAATTTTTTGGTCTAAAGAGATATTGCTTAAATTTCCCTTAATGAATTAACACTTCAATAACGTCCCTCAATTGTCTATGTTTATTAGTGTTGTGGCCAGTTTGTTTATGAAATTCACAATATTTGTTCGTATTCTCTGGATGCTTCATGGGAATAAGTTTCCTAAACCCGTACACCATGAGTCTGGGCATTCCGATTTCCCGAAGGATTTGACCAAGTCGGGTTATTAATAAGGCGTAATACATAAAATTAACACTTTTTCTTTTTTATGTCGGAGGCTTGTATCCTATTTATGACCTCTTCCTGGATATTGCTGCTCTTCGATCCTGGATTGGGATCTTGGTCTCTAGTGGTGCAGTTTTATTTTACGTCACGACGAGGTGCATCTCTCTCCCAACTACTTAGTGGTCTTTCTTCTGAATTCCTCAAATGTTTGGGGTGCTCTCTTTTCCATGGATAAGGCAAAGGGTGACTGTGGTTGCAAAGCTTCAATAGCTATATGCAACTGGATTTGTTTAGTCAGTTCAGGGACCTATGCAGCTTCCTTATAAAATATCTTTAAGAATTCTCTTAGACTTTCATCTTCGGCTTGATTGATTTGGGCCAGAGTGTGGGAAGTCTTTGGGACATCACCAGATATGATGAAGTGGTCTAAGAAATCTTGAGCTAATTCCTCCCATGAATCTATAAATCCCAATGACAGTTCCTTGAACCAACCCAAAGCCTTTGCTGTCAAGGTTCTTGGAAACATTCTATACATCACATCTTCTTTGACCCCTAAGAATAAGGTCATGTTTGCATAAGTGTCTAGATGGCTTCCTAGGTTTGTCTCCCTAGTATATTTCCCAATGGATAATAGTCAGGGCATCTAGAGATGCCTCGGTATGGAGACCTTTATTAATCTATGGGTGAATGTGTATATTAAAGCGATCTTCTCTGGAACCTCCAACGATTTACAAGGCTTTTTTCTGACTCCCGGGTGATCCATCCTCAGGGTGGATTCTTGATTGTCATCGTATGTTGGGATTTGTGAGTAATTTGGAGACGCTAAAATCTCCAGTGTGCCTCTAGGGTATAACAATAGGTTTCTCCCTCATCCCGTTGGCCCTTATTTGCTTAAGCTCCTGGAGCTTAGCTTGCAACTGCCGAATCAACTCATCTCTTGGATCAGGATAGACAATAGTCATTGTCCTTCCCCGAGGTGGGTTGGATCCCAGAGTTTCTACGATCCCGGTATTATACTTTAGCACTCGTGGCTCCACACTAGTTATGTCCTAGACATGCCCTTCTGGAGTGGTATGTCGTCTAAATGGGTTTATTCCTAACTTTCAAGACTTGACTTCTTGTTTATATGCTTTGAAACGTTGGACTTAATTTATGGGTCCCACTAGGTGTGCTAATGAATTGTCTAGTATGTATAGGGTAATTTGGTTACTCTCACAACCGTATGGAATCACACTTTCACTTTGTTTTTATGTCGGTTTAGTGAAAATCTGATATTATATAACACTAGCTCAGTGGAAACTCAATGCCTTTGACTATGTGATCCAGGGTCCTCAAATCATTTGTTCTAGAAAAGGTGGTGATGGTACCTGCAAAGACTCTCCGAGACTTAGGCCAACACAGATTCAAAGATATTGGAACATTAATAGTAATAAATGACTTACTTAATTATTCATAAATAATTATATTTATAGCTTTGTGTAGGTTCAACTCGTGATTTAACATGTGACAGGTGACTAGACTACTTTTCAATCAAGTTGCATCCTATGTTTGAAGGGTCTGACTCTCTGACAGGCTTTTAACCGGTATGTGTCGGTAGGCATATCGGTCATGATGTCCACCGATTTGTGCTATCTTACTAGTGCCTTTTGCTTTTAACGTGTCATCGCTTAGTTTATGGACTGATACGGACACTGAATCACTTTTCTTTCAATGTTATTGTTCCTTCTGAATACTTAAAGAAGACATTAATGTTAATGGTGTTTCAAATCACAGATAAGATACTGTTTAATAATATATTTCAAATATATTAATTAATAATATGTTGTAAAATATATTTTAATAATATAAATTTTATGGAATATAGTTAATAATTTATTACATATTATTAAATATAGTATTTAGGGTTAAAAATGAAATATTGTTGAAAATATTATTATATGTTTTAAAAATGTATTTCATAATATTTTTATCAGTATTTAATCATCTATTTTTAACAATGTTTTTATTATTAAATATTTTTAAAATATATTTAATAATATTGATAATGTTATTAACTATATTTAATGAATATATTATTTCAAATATAATTAATGTTATAATATATGTATTAATATTCATAATAATGAAATAAATATTATTTGTAGTTTATTAGTCAAGTTGTAACGTTATTAATGATGTTGGTAAAACTAATAAAAGGAGCAACTTATATATTTACCCGTTAAAATTTTACTGAAAGAGACCCGATCCATTTTTTGCCTCCTCTCCTCTGTTCTGACTTTACCAGCAGTGGTTCGTCAACCCATTTTCTATCCAGCCATATTTTTCTGATGGTGTTTCTCATTCATAATGGTGGAGTGAAAAATTCATATCTCTTTCCTTAATCCAGCGAGACCTTGTTTTCTAACAAAGGATGGATTATAACTACACCTTTTAAAATTGTCACAAAATGAATAACTTTATAAGGTTAAATTTTTAACTCTTAAAGTTAGTTTTTGGATTAGTTAAATAGTTGTTTTTTAATTTAATATTAAAGTTTGAAAGCTTCAAATGTTAAATTATAAGTATTCAATTCTATAAAACTTTACGTTTTATATATCTAATCTTAAATATAAAAAAGTGAATTAAAATATTGATATAAATCTCATATCAATTAAAAATTTTACTAATTTCTAATTTATTAAATTTGAGGAAACCTCTCTTCATGAGTTAGCCGTTTTGTAATAATAAGAACAGCACGTTTGGAGGGTCACTCAAAAAGAGAAAACCTCCGTTAAAGAGAAGAAGAATTTTGATTCTACAGGTCAACGGAGTTTTGATTGTCTAAAACAATGTGAAAAATTAATATTAACCTTTAAATTTTTCACTTCAACTCAATTTCATTTCCCGAACTACAAACCAAACAATCCCGAAATAGAGTCCACCAGCGTTATCACCCTCAAATTATTCCATCATCCATTGATTATATCTTCGTTTCTTGTTTTTCTCACAGGATTGAAGAGGTGAATAAATGAACATTTTTCTTATTACTTTTGTTTTTGGTAACAACATTTTTCTTATTACTTGTATTAAGATATTAAGATAGTAGCAAAAGTTGGCCCATGTCAACAAACCTCCCAATCATTGGACACGCATGGCCATTCAAACCCAATGACATGTGTCTAGTGCGATTCCAACTAGTGTTTTTTATTAGACAGATCTTGGACTACAAACTACACTCTCCAAATTTATTTGTCGTAAAAATTTACAATAAATCAGCATACGAATTTTGTGTATGTTTCACAAAGAAATTTCATTTTACAATATATGTTTTTTTATCTGTAGGAATAGATATACATTTCTTAATATGTTTGTTTATAATTAAATATATAACTATGTACCATTAAAAAATTGTTTATTTTATTTTTTATTAGTCATATTTAGTATCATGCCTAACACTTTACAGGTTAACTTTTGCAAAATCTAAATGGAATGTTCAAAACACTAATATACAGGCCTGTATAATTAATTCACACATCTATTTTTAAAGGGTTGTCTAAATCTTCCATAAAGATAAAAATAAGAAATTAAAAGTATAAATTCTTTTATTGATTACTTAAAAATTATGGTGGGTGGATATTTATTATATTTTTAAATAAATCATTCTTTTTTATTTCTTATCTTATATAAATTTCATAGGTTAAATGCACTCTTATTTAAATCGTTTTTTCTAATGTATGTTGAGTGGAAAATTTTAATGAAAATTATGTTTATGATCAACCCTAATTTAAAATATAAAGGGACTACATTAATTCAACATAATTTACAATGAAGAGTTTTCACTATGCCTTCGGTACATATTAAAACAATTTAAAAAGTATATAGAAACTTCATTACGAAATCATAAATCATGATTTTTTAACATGCCCATTTTGATTTGAGTTAGAGAGGAGTATTTTAGATGACAAAATTCTTTGTAGCTATCAACCTTTTCCACGGTATGTTATTATTAGCTGATTTATGGTTTGAATGGTATCCTAATAATGATTTGAGGGCATTGTCAAGTTTAATTGAATATTCAACCTGGAATAAGATTACCGAATACTTACGAAAAATTATCACCAACCCTTATATTAAAACCTGTATTTTATGTTTTACCTAATGTCGAAGGCTTTAAGGGGGTCCCACCCGTGACCCAACTAAAAAAAGTGAAAATGACTCGTGGACCCACATCTATAGTGGCAAATGACTCAAAAGCCATGCAAGGCATAACACACATGCACAGTAATGTTTTAGATCCCGAATTTACCCCTACTATTCGTCTAAAATTACACATTTTAACCTCACAAACAAGTCCATAAATAAGGGCACCCTACGCTGCATTTCTTCCCTTTCTCCCTCTTCTCCTTCTCCACCCTCTACTTACCCAAAATCCTGTCACTCTGTTCCGGTCCAACCATGCTCTCTGCCCTCCCTCCCTGTGAACCGGTTTTCGGAAACCCATTCTCTTATTTCTCTGGCGGTTTCACACCGTGGGAAATCCATGACCTCGACCTTGTCTCCCCAACCAGCCCCAAACCCGTTACTTCCAGTTCCGGTTCCGACGAACCGAACCAAACCCATGACAACAAACGCAAACTGGACCCAAACGAACCGAACCGCGATGCTGTGTCGGTGATGGACGAGAGAAAGCGACGTCGTATGATATCGAACCGGGAATCGGCGCGTAGGTCGCGGATGCGAAAACAGAGACACTTAGAGAACTTACGGAACCAGTTGAACAAGTGTAGGATCGAAAACCGGGAACTGAATAACCGTTTGCAGTTCGTGCTGCACCACTTTAACCGCGTGCGAACCGAAAACGAATGGCTCCGGTCCGAACGAACCGCGCTACGCCAAAAAGTCTCCACCTTAACTCAAATTTTGGTTTTCCAACAATTGCAACCTTTCTCATGGACATGCAACACTACCACTTCCGTCATGACCACTGAATAAAACCATGTTGATTAATCAAGTAAATTAAATCATAATACGGTATTAAAATTCTAAGACAAGAAACTTGTCTAAGTTGCCGTAAATCTCTCTATGTAATTATTAAAATTTAGGTCAAGCTATGATATAAAAGGGTGGGATTTTTGGGAAAAAAATTATATAGGAACGGTTTTGGAAAATATAGTTGATTTTTTCAAAACCATAAGGGTTATATATATATATATATATATATATATATATATATATATATGATTATCAATTATAACCATATTATTGTAAAATGTCAGCCTTTTTAATTTCTTTTGTCACTCTGGCACATTGGAGCTGCCTCTTTTTTTCTTTTGCTGGTGGGAGTAAATGAGTTTCTTTAGTAGTTGCATAAGATAATCGTTTCTAGTTACGATTATGTCATCTTGCACGATTCAATAACGATGCTTAGGAGTAAAAAATATTACATAATTTAATTATTTATAAAATGACACATATCAATAAATATACTTTTTTTCTAAATCATTGATGGAAATCATGAATTGTTAGTTATATTTATTACTCTGTTAGTTTAGTTAGATTAGTTAGTTAGCCTAACTAGAGTTAGTTAGTTTAAAATTAACTTGGCTTTTATATATAAATTTTGTTTTTTTGTTGTTATTAATCATATCATGAATGAATCATTTTTTCTTAACTCTTGGCTCTTTTTTTTCTTTTGTGCTTGGGTGATTCTTTGGTCATCGCTTCTTCGTTTTTCATTCATAAATTCTAAGGATTTTGACATGGTGTCAAAGCCTCTTTCCTAGAGTTTTGCAGTGTGTGTTAAACTCGAAAATTCATCTACTTGATTTTTTGATTTTTGCTCTCTTCAATTGGTACATTGTTCGTTGTTCTTTTTCCTTGATAATTGTCTTCTTCTTCGTCTTCTTCTTTGAATGGCGAATCTTGCGATTGATCCTTACAATCCCTATTTCTTTCATGCCAATGAGAATCCTGGAGCATTGATAGCTCCGACTCTTTGAATGGTGAGAATTATCACTCGTGGTCTCGATCTGTAATGATGGGGCTGCAATCGAAAAATAAAGTAAAATTCGTTGATGGATCTTTACCTAAGCCAAGTAGTGAGGATGTGATGTTCAGTGTTTGGGAAAGATGCAATACCATGGTTCTGTCTTGAATCATGGACTCTTTAGAGGCTTCGATTGCGCAAAGTGTTCTGTGGATGGGCATTGATGTTGAGGTTTGGCAAGATCTTAGAGATAAGTATTACACAACTAAAAAAACAACTGTTAGCGACGGACGTAATTGGTCGCTAATCAATGGAATTCCCGTCGCTAAAACCATTAGCGACGGCATCGCAGACGGAAAAGGGGACGTCGCTAAAACCCTCGTCGAAAACACTTCAGCGACCACATACACACCGTCGCTAAATTATTGACGGCGTTAGGCCGTCGCTAAATTCGTCTCTGCCCCATAACTCCAGCCGTCGCTAAGTGTTGCCATACAGCGACCTCGAGGCCCCGTCGCTAATAACAGCCAACAGCGACCACGCTCCGCCGTCGCTATAGGTTGCCACGTAGCGACCACACTGTCCGTCGCTAGTGGTTGCCACGTAGCGACCACACTGTCCGTCGCTAGTGGTTGCCAGGTAGCGACCACATTGTCCGTCGCTAGTGGTTGCCAGGTAGCGACCACATTGTCCGTCGCTAGTGGTTGCCAGGTAGCGACCACATTGTCCGTCGCTAGTGTTAATAAGTCCGCGACGGACATGAGCCGTCGCTAACGAGAGTTTTTAAATTTTTTTAAAATTGATTCAATATTGACTGGTTTTGTTAATTTAGCTTTAAAAATATCTTAATATTTTGTATTTTGTATTGGCTGATAAAATTTTATAATTAAATTAAAATAATTTTTTTGAAGTAATGAATTATTATTAAAAACAAAATAATATATTAAATTAATTTATGAAATAGGTTGAATTATTAATGATAGGTAGAATAAGGCTTTGTGATTTGAATGTAATTACCAATAAATATTGACATAATAAATAAAGAATGACAAAATAAATACTGAATGAAAATATAACATAACTAAAAATCAAATATACAAATGTGTATAAATAAAAGAACTACAATCAAGGTGGTGGGGGATCCTGGGGTGGTGGTGGGGGCGCCTGGGAAGTGGGGGGAGGTAGCCTCGCCATCAACTGCATCAGTAGCTCCTGCTGCTGAGCAAGTTGCCGACGAGTCTCGGCGTGCTGCTCCTCGGCCCGCTGTCGGTCCGCCTCGGCCTTCTGTCGGTCCGCCTCGTGCCGCTCCAACAGCAACTGCCTCTGACGTCGCTCCTCCTGTAGCTCATCGTTCAGGTTTTGAATTACCTGAACGACCTCAGTCGGAAGACCAGAGGAAGACGAAGAGGAAGGGGTCTTCCCCTTTTTCGCCAGCTGCGTGCCGACGCCACCCAATCCAAACACCCTCCCTTTCTTGTTCACACCGCCAACAGCCTCCATATAGATGGCGTTGTCGTCAGAACAAGATAGGGTGGGAGGAACCTCCCCTTCAGGGGTGGAAGCCACCAGGTCCGCCTCCTTCTCGGCCCTCCTGGCCTGATACGCCTCCTGTAAATTCAAAACAACGATAGGATTAGTAAGCTGATTTGTAAGTAAATTAAAAGCATGTGTCAGTTAAAAGTAAATACCGCTAGCTCCGTAGTCTTCTGGTTTACCCATGCACCGGCTTTGTTCTTCTTGGTCATTTGCATGACCTCAAACAAAGAAGGCTCCTGGTGCTCCCTCAGCTCCTGTGGTGGACAAAAAACATTGAGATTATTATTTGTAAACATGTAAGACGAACCATAATAGAAATGTTTAACATAAATATACTTACAAATCTTTTCTTGTGCTCGAGGGTTGAAATGCTACCCCCAGTGTAAACCGAGGCTGCAGCATCGGCGGCTCTGTTGGCCCTATTCCGAGCACTCGCCTGCTGGAATGGGACCCCGCCCCACTTCTGGACCATCCCGTCCCAATGGTCCTCCGGGATCCAACGAGGGCGCTCACCCTTGTCCCTCACCTTCCAAAGGGTACTCTTGATGATTTTGGAGGTCTTTGTGGCAAAGACCTTCCTAATCTCATCAATCATACCCTCCGCCCACTGGTAATCACGCTGTAAAATGAATTGAGAAATCAAAATTAATAACAGGTCTATTTTACAAATCAAGTCACAATAAATGAGCTAGGAACTTACCGAGAAGGTGTCAAACCACCTATCTTGCACAACCTTCCCAGCATCTGTCCAAGATATATATGGACCATCCCACTGGGCCTTCAAAACCTTAGTAATCGCTTTGGTAGTGCGACTACTATCAACAAAGCTGTAATGACAACAATTATGTTAGGAATAAAACAACACACAATCTAGGGAGACACCCAAAATTTCGGCAGAGTCTCCCCTGTAAATGTAACATTTCCAAGTTTAAATAGTTACCCTGTTACAAACAGAAGAGTGCCCAGTACAATTCAATCTATACAAGTACTAATTAAAGTAAGCAACAATAAACCAACAAGTCTTTCAACTAAACCCTAATATAAAGTATCATACAAATAACATAAAAGTATATGAAATTTAGTCACTTACTCGTCTCCGGCCGGCACGGGTACCAACATGGGCAGAGGGGATGCCGGAGGTGGGGTCGCCTGATGGCCATCGTCCTCCAAGCCACCAACTCCAGGAGTCTGCTCTGGGGTGGTCAGCTGTGGGGGTGATGGGGTTGTCTGCTGTGGTGGTGGTGATGGAGTGGTCTGCTGGAGTGGTGATGGAGTGGTCTGCTGTGGTGGTGGTGATGGAGTGGTCTGCTGTAATGGGGATGGAGTGGTCCGCTGTGGTGGTGATTGAGTGGTCTGCTGCCCTGGGGTTTGCATCCCCAGACGGGAAGCCGGGGTCCTGGACCCACCACCCCTACTGAAGGGCAGTCGACGTCCCGTCATCTGTTGATAAATTCATGAAAAGAAAGGTTAGTCTCAGGATATATATAAACCTATGTATATATGTTTAACAACTACATACTCTGTGTCTGTTTCAGTTTCAAATTCCCCCTCAGTTTCAGTGTCACTGTGGTTATCTGTTTGAACAAGTTCATCAGTACCCAAATCAGCCCTAGACCGTTTTGATCGAGAGACAAGGTCTTTGTCAATGTGTTCACCCCCCGTAGTGGCGAGTGTCTCATCCATTATGACTAGATCAATGTTGAACAACAAATTGGCATCGTTGAGCTCGTGTGGTGCAAGCTGATAAGCGTCATCGACCTCCTCGGAGACATTGTCAGTGATCTGACTTCGGGCCTTAGCCTTGATTACTGCATACCAGTCCCGATGTCCTCCCGGGAAGTCGGTGTAATAAACCTGCTCAGCTTGTTGGGCAAAAATGAAGGGATCAAACCCTTTATATCTACCATTCTTCTTGACCTCAACTAAGCCGTAGTTGTTGTCAACCTTTGTTCCAACGCCGATTGTGTTGTCGAACCAATCACATTTGAATAGAACAATATCTCTTCTTAGTCGTCCAGAGAATGAAACTTCAACAATCTCCGTCAGCAGTCCATAAAAGTTTTCCTCCAACTGACCGGCGGTGCCTTTAACACAAACCCCGTAGTTATGGGTGCGCATCCCTTCACTCCATTGAAGAATATTAAACTTGTAGCCATTTACGTAGTAAATAGGCCATTTTTTAACAGTCTTCACCGGCCCCCAAGAAAGGGCTTGGAGTAAAGAATCTTCAATATGGTTGTTAGGGTCTTGTATCTATTTACAACATAAGAAATAGGTCATTGTTACCATATTGACGGGAGTTAGAAGCAAATAGGCTTAAAAACACTTGGTATACGGGTCTTACATGTTGCGCGAACCAACCAACGAACTTCGATGACACCTCACTATGAATTTGGTCATCAGTTAAATCATTTTGCTCAAGTTTTAGCATATCTGTGTATAAGCTATTGAAAGAAACAAATAAGTTTAATATAAAAGCTACGTTAAGAATGTATAATATAACTTCTATGACTTACTCAATAAAGGGTTCCACTTCTGGGCAATTGAGAAGAATGTACAAGTGAGCCGCCTTTCGATCTTTCTCATCAATGTAACATTTTGTGAGCCTGCCCCCCGGGTGACCAGGATAGTTGAAAATCGACGTTTGTGCATCAAACCCTGTGCGGCTGGCTACCCCAAGATTGCGGGGAATTCTACTCATTCTAGTTTCTATCTCCGTTGGAAAATAGAAAGAAGCAAAGGTTGTCATTTCTTCGACTAAGTATGCCTCACAAATTGAAGCTTCAACGCAGGCTTTGTTCGACACTTTATCTTTTAAAGAGCGTAAGAATCTTCAACATCATTAACAAGGTGGTGTTAAGTTAGAAAATACTATTATAAGCATGATTCGCAAGTAAATTAAAGAGTTCACCAAGCATTCACCTTTCGAATGGATACATCCAACGATACTGCACTGGGCCACCAACCAAGGCCTCGTACGGTAGATGGATAGGCAAATGCTCCATGGAGTCAAAGAAACTTGGTGGGAAAATCTGCTCCAACTTACAAATCAATACCGGGATAGTTTCTTCCATCTTCACAAGTTTTTCCACACTCAACGAAGTAGCCGTCAACTCCTTAAAGAAGTGACTCAACTCCACTAACGGTTTCCAAATAGGCTTCGGTAAGGCATGAAACGCGTACGGGAGTAGTTGTTGCATAAACACATGGCAATCATGACTTTTCATGCCAAACACCCTGCCCTCCTTCACGTCGACACATCTACTCAAGTTAGAAGCGAATCCGTCAGGCAGGGTCAACCCATTCATCCAAATACACACAGCAATCTGTTGTGGTCTAGTTAAAGCATACTTTGCATGGGGTTTAAACATTCTTCCACGTCCCGCATCCCTCAACTCCAACTCCTTCCTAGAACACCAAATCGGAAGGTCTAGACGACTCTTCTCGTTGTCCTTTGTTCTCCCTTTGATGTCCATAACAGTGTCAAAAATATTCATGAAAACATTACGTTCAGTGTGCATGACATCAATGTTGTGTCTTAACAACAAGTCTTTCCAATATGGCAAATCCCACAAGACACTCTGCTTCACCCAGTGGTGTTCCTTACCGTAACCCGCAAACTCCCTAACACTCTTGTCCCAGATGTAAGGATACTCTTCGACCCTCTGCCAAACCCGTGCACCAGATAACCTACGGGGTGGAGGTTCATTGACAACCTTGTTTTTCTTAAAAGCGGTTTTGTTCCTCCTAAACGGGTGATCCAACGGTAGAAACTTTCTATGACAGTCAAAGAAACTTGTCTTGCCACTAACAGGGAGTGATTCCCCCCCGGTATGTTCCATGCATACAGGGCAAGCAAGCTTCCCAGACGTGGACCATCCAGAAAGCATACCATAGGCCGGGAAGTCGTTAATAGTCCACATCAAAACAGCACGCATCATAAAGTTGTTCTTCAAAGACGCATCGTATGTCATTACCCCGACATCCCATAACTGTGATAACTCTTCAACCAACGGTTGCAAAAACACGTCTATGTTCGCCTTTGGATTTTTGGGTCCTGGAACCAGTACAGATAGAAACATGACCTCCCTCTTCATACACATATCAGGCGGTAGATTGTATGGGGTCAGGATGACTGGCCAACAAGAGTAAGCCCTTCCGTATTGACCGAACGGGTTAAACCCATCAGTACATAATCCAAGTCTTACATTTCGCGGCTCGCCAGAAAAGTCCGGATATAGCTCATCCAAACACTTCCATGCTTTCCCGTCGGAAGGATGGCAAAGAAACCCCTCTTGTGTTCGGTTCAGAGCATGCCAACGCATGTGTTTTGCCGTGGACAATGAGGCATACAGGCGTTGAAGACGCGGTGTTATAGGGAAGTACCACATTTTCTTCCTGGCCGTCCGGGTTACCTTCCCTCTCCTTTTAACGGTCTTGTAGCGTTCCTCATTACAATGCAGACATTTTGTGACACTCTCGTCTGCAAACTCATTTCTGAACAGCATACATCCTGACACACAACACTCTATCTTCACACAACCCAGCCCCAAGTTTGCCACTTGTTTCTTAGCACGGTACAGGTTTGCAGGCATTCTGTGATTACTAGGCATGGTGGAACCCATCAGACTGACCATCCTATCAAAACAACCTCCAGAAAGATTATAATCTGCCTTTATGCTTAAAGCAGTTAGGGAGGCGGATAACTCAGTGTGACTGTTGCACCCGTCCCACAATGGAGTCTGAGCCGCCGCCAACAAATCATAAAATCTCTTCACCTCCGGATTAGGATCCTCCTCTGCATTGTCAGAGTCCCCATGACCTGCTTGGTCATTATGTTCCAGCATACGCCCGGTGGAGGGTCCAACATGATCCATCACCATTTGTTCTATGTTGTTGTACGTATCCCTGTTTCCTCCAACCTCGTAGTAAGACTGTTGCACGGTTACATCTGACGATCTACGCGGTAACTGCTCACCATGGTTGTACCAGCAGTGGTATGTTTCCATGAACCCTTTCTCAGTTAGGTGGCACATGACATCATCCGCGTATTCAAAACTCATGCATTTGCACCTTGAGCACGGACAACGGATCTTCTGAGTCACTTCAAATCCAGGCGTGTTTGCCGTAGCGAACGGAATGAACTCCAACAGCCCCATCATAAACTCCTCAGTCACTCGCCGATTGCAATCTAGTCGGTTGTACATCCATCGCCGATTTGTCGGTACCTCCATTTACAATATCTAACAAACACGATTTCTGTTACCTTACACGTTTAAATTTTTATTTAACTATCGGTTATGAATCACTCTATCTCTTTGATGTTACAAATTGGTGGGGCCCTATCCCATTCGGGATGAATATGCAACCATCCGTAACCCATCCCATAATTGTATGTGGTCTATCTTGAGTTGAATGAATGTTCATTTGAAATTTCGGCAGCATTTCGTATTGGTCCCCGAGTACACAAAGATACGTACGGTATGAAACACCACACGCACATATGCACCCTGGGGACAATACGAAACACCATAACCGAAATTTCTAATGCACATTCATTCAACTTCTCAAGATAGACCACATACAACATTGATGGGTTACGCCCTACAGGTTACAAATTCATACCAAACTGTCCAACCGGGACAATTCAAGATCCAACACAACACGCCGTATTGACCGGTTGTTTTGAAACTTGAACGGGAATCTAATGGGTACACACACGACTAAACCCTACATTATTAACGTTGTGTTTCATTTTTTAAGTTCCCTAAGACAGGGAGCCTGCCGAAATTTTGGCAGAGTCTCCCCTGTAAAGTAGACATTTCCCAAATTTACAAATGGCCTGTTACATATAAAAAACTTCCCAGTATAGATAAATAAACATATCATACGCATTGTGTATGATATTCAGAGTTATGAACACCAAATCATGTTATCAATATATAAAATTAATGCCTAATGAGATGTACTCTCTACTAACAAACAACATTACACATGCATCGTAAATCATGTTATCAGCACACAAAACCAGTGCCTAATGAGCTCTGCTCTCCACTAACAAACAACATTACACATGCATAAAAAATCATGTTATCAGCACACAAAATCACTGCCTAATGAGCTCTGCTCTCCACTAACAAACAACAATCAACATACATACACTTCAAAACATACAACACACATAGCCCGAAAGTTAGCGTTAGGGGATTACCGTCGAAAGAGAGATAGCGATGGAGACAAAGCTGATGAGAGCCGATCACAGACCCCGCGTAAAGTGTGTTGGTCTGCATGACAAAGTTGATGGTTAAAAGTGTGAATCAAAGTTCTCAACATTCAACTGGTTTCCATAATGAGGTTTCTAAAGATGTAATAGCTAATAATGTAACAACTTACTAAAAAAGAGAAAACAGAAAAACTTAATCCTAACGCTATTTAGGAAATTATCAATTTCTGTTCACATCAATAGCATATCTTATGTCACACGAAAGAAGCAAATTACATTAATTAAAAGAAACAACACATTTTATCATGTACAGCAGAATAACTTATCACAAACAACATAATAAAATTTTGTCATTCAACCAATGATTTACGAAGTTATGAACAAAAAATCTGGTGGAGAGACAGATTGTATGGTACTTTCCTATTAGTTTTTGCCTTAAACCTTTAAACCTTTCTAAAACAACCTTTCTTCATTTCATCATACTTGTATTTTAAACTTGGTACTTTCCTGTTAGTTATTGCCTTAAACCCTTTTTGAGTATCTTTCCATTTAAATATTTAATTGCACTCACTGTTGTCAATAAATTCCAAGAAAAGCTCCGCTAATACAATTGTACACTCATTTGTCAAAACAAAATTCTTTCCACCCACATCATTATTTCAAGACATCTACAAACATATTGATGAAAAGAGAAAAAAAGTAATACCACATCAATTAGCATGAGTGGGTATGTTTGTAAATCATTTCGGCATCAACCATAACCACCTGAGTGAATTCCATCTTTTCTCTTCAAGGAAGTACATTGGGAAGGGAGTAGAAAGAAATCTGAAGTGCAGTCTTTCTTTCTTTTCCTTTAAAACTTCAAAATAGAATGTTGAAGTAACGAAAAATGTAGAAATAATACTAAGAAGAGGAAACTAATAAAATGAGGTTCAGGATTCTATGATTTAATATCTTCTTATCTATTATTTCTCATTTATTCTTAAACACATATCCAACATTGTGGAAGAACCTTATGACGACCTATTAAGAATATGAACTTTAGAGTAGCAGACTCATCTTTGATGAAACTGCTTCTATTCTATGTTTACTAATTTTGAGAATATTTGCTACCATATTATTGAATAATCACATCCCCTTTTTTAAAGACTGTTAATGCAAACAAAAGAAATCCTAAAGGATTCAATCTTAGCTAATAAGGGTAAAGAAATCCCTAATTACAACAATATAAGAAATCCTAATGATATGATCTAAGTGAAGGAAATCTTCATATGATTGCAAAATGGTACAGTTGTAGTTATAAGTTATATAACATGAGATTTATGGTTGGTTTATATTGTTTGGTTAAATTTTGTATATTCATTTTTTTGTTTTTAATTTGAAATTAATACACTTCAGCAAGTATAACGTGTTATAAACGATTTTTAACTTAAACATTAACACTTTAATTCTTTTGATATTGTGTTTGCTGCAGACTTTAATGTTTTTAATATAATATAGAATGATCCTCATTTTCAAATTTTTAACTTGAACATTAACACTTTAATACTTTTAATTTGGTCATCAAAGATGATGACCATTTCAACACCAAGACCTCTTCTGTGATCAACTAATGAAAATATTCTTATAATTGATGTCAAAGAAAAGTCCCAAGAACTATCAATTTCTTGAGAACTTCAATTCGATAAAATCATATCAATCGATGCAACCCTTCACAAACATGATCATTCATACCATAAAATCAAAAACAAATTTCTATAAGAGTACCATCGTGAAGCATTGAGACAGGTAAAGCAAAACGATATATAATCACAGGCACAGATTGTAAGAATGTATACAAGATTCAGTTCATATTCTTGATTAATTGGTACCAAACATATTAACACATTCTTCTTATATTTAGAACTGGATAACATATTTATTATTAAAATTATAAATTAAATATTTACGAGTAATTCAGTATTAAGATTAAAGAGAGTCTAGTAGCATATCAAAAATAAAGAGAATCTAATTCACATTTACGAACTTGTTTATATAAAAAAAAAAATCTCAAACTTGAAAATAAAATATTTAATTCATGTTCGTAATTCACATAAAATTTATTTCACAATGCGCAACAACCAGTAAAATGTCAGCAACTTGTGAACCTATACGTAATGCGTTGGCTAAATAGTACCGTAATTTCAACAGAAGCGGATATCAGTTAATAATAACTAACAATGAACAGAGTTATAAGGCCAGAGCAGATTAGAAAGACGCTAGTGATGATGAACAAGTTAAGGTAATAATGAACAAAGAGAAGAGTTTAAGAGAGTTAATTAGTTACCTTAGTACAACAGTGCTGAATTTTTTTAAGAATCAAAATGAGAGTGCCCTCTTTAGATACCTGTAGAAAAAAATTCAAAGATGTTAGAGGAAATGAATTTTTCAATTATCGATGAAAACTATCTAATTCTAATTCCTTAACCAGATTCTTGTTTAGCATTTCCTAAATAGGAAATGAAGATGTTAGAGGAGATTGAAGGCTAATAATAAAACTTTCAACTCTTATCCTACAAGTGATTTTAAATCTCTAGTAGGAGGTATTTGAAATTGTCAATGACATATATAAGAAGTTGATGTGTTATGATATTTGGCTCAGCTCAAACAACTTGAAATGAAGCAACTATCTTGGATTAATTGAAGTTTTTCATAGTAGAAATTATGTAATTCATACCACTTATTTTAATTGGTGTTCATAATTTGGTTGGGTTACATATGCCCATTTCTATATTCTATTAGGATCTAAGTAGAGCTTTTTACTCTGCAGATGATGTGTTTGCACTAAAGAAGTATAATTAAGACTTGAGATTTTCTGCTACTTGTAGTTTGCCTTATAGTATGATATATTAATGCTAAGGGTAAGTGATGTAAGTAGAACTATTCTGCAGGAAACATTAAGAGTTAAGGATGAGGAGCTACAGATAAACTATGAGAGACGGCTAAAGCTGCTGAGGCTGCAGCATCTTCTGCATATACTATGGATGAGCATCAGAGAATCGCTTGTGCAAAAGTTGAGCGTGTGAAGAAAGATTCTGAGACCCAACAAAAGGTGTCTGCACAAGGTATGCTATCAGGGTGATTTGTCTGAAAAATTGATTTGGATGATGGAAATTCAGGTGATACAGGGTAAATTGCTTTGGACAAGTAACCCTTACCTATTACTATGAATATTACTTGCAATGAAATTTTCTTCATTCATTTTGTTTTAATTTTTTTCTTTTGTAGCTAAAAGATTCTGAAGAAAAGTTTGCTAGCTTAAGTAAAGAAAGAGAGTAGTTAATCAAGCATAGGGATGCAGCTATTCAGGAAGCACATATGTGGCGTTCTGAATTTGCAAAAGCTAGAGAGCATGATGTGATATTAGAAGCAGTTGTACTAAGAGCGGAAGAAATGGTTAGGGTTGCAGAAGCGAATATTGAGGCTAGGATAAGATAGACTTTATAGAGAGAATCTGAAGCATTAAAAGAGAAAGCAAGAAATTCTTGCATATGTGAGTGTACTAAAAGCCCAACTTCAAAGGTCTAGCATCTGATTTTATTTGATTTGGTTGAGGAAAATTGAAATGAACGGTTTGACTTAACTTGGTTTAACTCAGTTGATACCATTTTAAATTTCAATTTCTAACACCAAAGACTTAATCATATACTATATAACAAATATGATATTCATCCAACACTATAGTAGCAACAGGGTTTAGTCTAATATTGCTCAGAATCCATTCTCATCTGCTCTTGTAATCCTTTGCTTCTATTTCTATTAGGAACTCTATTTGGCATATTAGTAAGTCTGGGTGAGGCCTATGTCCTTAGGAGAATTGTTTACAATCCAGTTCAGTGGTTATGCAAGGAGTAAAGAGGAAAAATTAAACAATGCGCAATCTATGGTAACACTTTAAATTTCAAGTCTTCAACAGTTTAATAAAGGTAAATGTAAAGTAAATCTATCAAGAGGTATGTTATGAAACTAGATCAAATATTTAATAAGGGATTCAAAGTGTTGGTCAAGTAGCAAAGAAGGCATTCAAAGTGTTATTCAAGGGAAATGTCTCATTTTTCATCTATAGGGAATGAGTTATTCAAGATCAAAATACAACACAAGAGTTTCTTATTAGATTCAATTGAAAAGGAACATATAGCGTTCAAGTGTCAAGTGAATGAGACTAGCTCTGGCACAAGAGGTTTGGGCACCTTCATTAAAAGAGGTCATAATATTTATAGAAGACTAAAGTGACCCTAGGATTCCATTCAAGAAGTCATCCTAAAAAGCAAAACGCAAGGCTTGTTTAACAGGGAAGCAAACAAGGATTCCATTCAAGAAGTCAGCCTCAAAAGCAAATAAGAAGTTACAGTTTATTCAAACTAACTTCTGTGGACCTCAACCAATTGGTCAAAATTCCAAGAAAATCAGTAGTCAATAGAAATTTGTCATTGAAATTTTTATCTTTTCCCTTTTGCTATATTCGGTTACCATATCACTTCATCTCACAACACAATATCAAATACACAAAATAACCTAAGAGCAGAAACAGAAACAGAAAAATAAAACACGAATAGCTGTGAGGAAGATGAGCTTACCTAAGAGCTAGGGAACCGTCAATGAGACCTACTGTGAGGAAGAGCTGCTGTGAGAAATAGTGACCGAGAGAGGGTTAGGAGACGGAAATGGTGGCCAAGAGAGGGAGGAAGGGTTCAGAGAAGTTTACAAACAGGGAAGGTTAGGAGATGAAAGTCTAGGGAGAGAGGGGGAAATGGTGACCGAGAGAGGGAGAGAAGGTTAGAAGCCAGAAATGGTTAACGAGAGAGACGGAGAGAGAAAAGGAAAGTTTGGCCGAGAGAGGGAGAAAGGGTTCGGAGAGGTAATGGTTAACGAGAGAGAGGGAGAGAGAAAGGGAAAGTGTGGCCTAGAGAGGGAGAAACGGTTCGGAGACGGAGAAGGTTGGGAGAAGAAAGTGTTGCTGTTTAGGGTAAATGATTTGGGGGAAGGGATGATGTCGAAACAGATTAAAACCATAGCGACGGCCAAGTACCGTCGCCAAATAACGTCACTAGAATAAAAAGTTTTCGACGGCCAAAAACTTCCGTCACTAGCCTCTGAAACTTAGCGACGGCTAAACAACCCCGTCCCTACTCTTGAATATTAGCGACGACGCTTGGATACCGTCGCTGTATTCCCAAGTTTAAACTAAAATAACGTAGGGAAGGCCAGAACACTAGCGACGGCTATATGCTCCGTCACTAGTGTAAAAACCTAGCGACGGTGGCCACCGTCGCTAACGTTCATGTTAATTTAGCGACGGTGATTACCGTCGCTCATATTTGGCGCCAACAAAACAACAACGAGGGAAACCCAAAAAAGGAGGAGCTACATTATAGCGACGGCACTAGCGGCGGTCACTAATTAGCGACGTCACAGAAATACCGTCGCTAAATGTGGCCATAGTGACGTCCTGGTGGACGTCACTGATGCATTAGACCTCATAGCGACCCTACATTTCCCGTCGCTATCAGTTGGCCCCATAAATACATTGGAGGGAAACCAAAAACGTGGAGGGAAATGACGATAGCGACCGATTCAGCGACGACGTGTGATATTGTGACGGAGGTAGTGACGGTTCTTGACCAATTTTAGCGACGGCGAAATTTCGGTCGCGGATGTGGTCACTATGTTTCCTGATCCAAGTCGCTTTTCATTTGTGGTCGCTAACGCGGTCACTAATTAGCGACGGCGTGAGTCGGTCGCTAACTGGCTGTAGCTGTTAGTCATTTTTCTAGTAGTGTTACCAAGGAGATGTTTTCAAAATTTCAGAACTTCAAGAAGAAGTTTACTTCCTAAAGCAAGGTCATCTATCCATTATTTCCTATTTTACACAATTGAAGGGTTTATGGTAGGAATTGGAAAATTTCAGACCTATTCCCAGTTGTACATGTCAAGTGAGGTGTAATTGCAAGTTAATTCCTACAATAAAGCAATACAGAGAAAGTGATCATGGGATAAGATTCTTAAAGGGCCTTAATGAGCAATACTCTATGGTAAGGTCACAAATGATGCTTATTAATCCTCTACCTACTCTTAACAAAGTTTTTTCATTACTCGTACAACAAGAGAGGCGGTTTGGTGTTTCTGTTCCAGAATCACAGACTTCATTGGCTTTTGGTGGACCAGGAAGAGGATTTCATAAAGAAAGAAGAGACTAAATGATTAATTCAAGAGGTCATAGTCAAGGTAAAAGATTAAACAACAAATTATGTTCTTATTATGGGAAGGTTGGTCATATTGTTGATACTTGCTACAAGAAGCACGGGTACCTCCCCCCCCACCCCCAATATTATTTCAACAACAATGGAAACACCTCGCAATTCAAGAAAAATCATACTACTAACAATTATGCCTCGAAGAAATTGATGATGAGGCAGATGAAAAAATCAGTGTTGCTTCACAAAGGGAGATGGATGAGTCCAATCTGAGTTTTACTCCAAACTAGCACAAGGCATTATTGGCATTACTCCAATAAAATTGCATTCATGTTGTTAACCAGTTTGCTTCATACAATCAAAATAAGAATTTAGGGTCACAGACATCAGATTTAGTTTGCATCTTAGCTAAATTTTCAAATTCTAGTTCCTAGATCATAAATTCAAGTGCTACAAATCATGCATGCAATTCCCTTCAGTTGTTTCACACATATAAACATATTAAACCTCTCCTAATTAGATTACCCAATGGTAGTAGGGTCAAAACTTCAGTCTCAGGCACCATATTTTTCACAAAATAGTTTTACCAAACCGATGTGTTATTCATTTCTTCCTTCGGATTCAAATTGATTTCTGTTTCAAAACTTACCAAAACGTTTTCATGTAAACTTATTTTTTCTTGTATTGACTTTCAGATCCAACATTGTCATACATTGAAGATGATTGGTGCAGCTGATTTACATTCAAACCTCTATGTGATGAATCCATCAAAATTTCAAGATTTTTCTCAGCATTGGATACACAACTTCCATTCTTATGGAAATTTTTGGCATCTCAAGTTTGGACAACCCTCACATGAGAAACTCAAACAACTTCAAATGATACACCCTTTCATTACTTGTAATAAAACCCAAGATCCATGTGATGCTTGTTATTTTAGAAAACAAAAGAAGTCGTCCATTAGCAATAGTGATAATGTAACTAGTACTCTTTTTCAAATAATACATGTTGACATATGGGGTCTTATTTCCATTCCTTCTATTTTTGGGCATAGGTATTTTCTTACTATTGTAGACAACACTAGCAGGTTCACTTGCTTATTTCTAATGAAACATAAACATGAAGCTAGCTCCCTAATTTAGTCTTTTGTACAATTTGTTGAAACTCAATTGCAAAAGAATTTAAAGATTGTTAGGTATGATAATGGCAGGGAATTTGACATGGAAAATTGGTGTGTTTCAAAAGGTATTTTACATAAAAATCTTATGTTGAAACCCCACAATAGAATGAGATAGTTGAAAGGAAACTCTAACATATTTTAGGCATTGTTGGGGCACTCATGTTCTAATCTAATGTACCAAAATCTTTTTAGAACCATGTTATGTCTCTAGTTGTCCACTTAATAAACAAGCTGCCTAGTAAGTTTCCTAACAATATAACTCCTTATCAAATTTTGCACAATACTCTTCTTGACATTTCCAATTTAAAGGTTTTTGGTTGTCTTTCTTTTGCTTCAGCAATATCTACAAATATGACCAAACTTGATCCTAGGGCTAGAAAATGCATCTTTTTAGGATACAAGTTTGGCATGAAAGGGTATCTTCTTTATGACTTGAATAATAGAGAGACATTCATCTCTAGAAATGTCATTTTCCATGAGGACATTTTTCCAATGTTACCCCCTTCTGCCCTTACATCCTCTTACCCTTCACTACACACTTAACCATAAACCAATCAATGGTTTTTTGACCATCTCATTTCTGTTGATGATGACCCTAACTCCACTTATGGTCAGAATAATTTGCCTCTTCCAACAGATGGCACCATCATTTTTGCAACCATTTCACCTAAGCCTACCCCACCTATAGATTCTCTCATTAATTTGCTAAAAGTTGTTATCCAACCAAGAAGGTTTAATAGAGAAAGAAAACTTTCTTCCTCTTTGAAGTACTATCATCGCACATTGGTTTTAAATGGCACTGTATCTAATCATCCTGCGGTCAGGTATCCTCTACCCTCTTATGTTTCTTATCATAGTTTTTCTAATTTGAAAAGACATTTATCTCTTGCTCTAACCACCATTTGTGAACCTAAGTCTTATCAAGAAGCTGTTAAAGACCCATGTTGGGAGGATGTTATTAATGCTGAATTGCAGGCCTTGAAGTCCAACCAAACTTGGCAATTCACTTATCTACCTCTTGGGAAGAAACTAATTCAGTGCAAATGGGTATTCAAGACTAAGCTAAAGGCAAATGATAGTATTGAAAGATACAAGGCTAGGCTAGTAGCCAAAGGGTTCACACAAACAGAGAACATTGATTTCCTTGCAACTTTCAGCCCTGTTGTTAAAATCACAACAATCAGGCTTTTGTTATCTGTTGCATCTGCTCAGAACTGGCACCTTCACCAACTTGACGTCAACACAGGCTTCCTTCATGGTGATTTAGATGAAGAGGTCTACATGCAGCCTCTTGCAGGACTTTCACTGCCCAATCCTTATTTAGTCTGCAAGTTAACAAAATCCTTATATGGATTGAGACAAGGTAGTCGAAAATGGCATGCCAAGCTTGTTGAAGTCTTGTTATCTTCTAACTTTAGTCAATCTAAAGCTGATTACTCCTTATTCACCAAAACCACATCCAAAGGTTTCACTACTATCCTCACATATGTTGATGATTTGGTTCTGGCAGGACAAGATTTGGATGAGATTAATAATGTTAAAAACTTACTACACCAAAAATTTGGCATAAAAGGACCTTGGCCAACTAAAATTCTTTCTCGACTTTGAAGTTTCTAGATCCCATAGATAAATCACCCTCTATCAAAGAAAATATGTCTTAGATCTGCTCCAAGATGCAGGTCTTTTGGCATTCAAACCCTACAACACCCCTATGGATCCCAACTCCCATTAAGTCTTCTCTCAGGAACTCCACTCACTGATGTTACCTCATAAAGAAGATTTATTAGCAAGCTTGTGTATCTTACACATACTAGGCCTGGCATTTCATTTTCTGTAAGCAAGCTCAGTTCTCTCGCAACCCATATTTGACCATAAGTACATCAAACATTGCCCCTGCCAAAGGCCTATTTTCCCTATCTTCCTTAGACCTCAAACTCACAGCCTATTCAGACTCTGTCTGGGCATCTTGGCCTGATAGCAGGAGGTCTATTTCTAGTTTCTGTTTCTTTTTTGGAAAGTTATTAATATCCTAGAAAAGCAAGAAACAACCTACCATCTCTAGGTCATTATCTGAAGCTGAATATAGAGTTTTAGCTCTAGCCACTTGTGAGGCTCAATGGCTCCTTTCTTTTCTTCAAGATCTCCACATACCTCATCTTTCACTTGTCACTCTATTATGTGACAACCAATCAGCAAGGCATATTGCAAACAATTCTGTTTTCCATGAAAGAACCAAACACATCGAGTTGGATTGCCATACTGTTCGGGATTAGATCATAGTTGGCCATATTCATCTTCTACTAATCCCATCAAAAGAGCGAATTGTAGATATTCTCATCAAGCCTCTTGTTGCTGGTCCTTTTGCATTTCTCAAGGCCAAGCTTGGAATGTTAGACATACATATTCCAGCTTGAGGGGGGCTATTAGTTGTATTTATTATTCTGTTAGATTAGTTAGTTTACCTAACTAGAGTTAGTTAGCTTAGAACTAACTTGGCTTTTGTATATAAGTTCTATTTTCTGTTTATTGATCATATCATAAATGGATCATTTTTTCTTAACTCTTGGCTCTTGTTTCTCTTTTGTGTTATGGTGATTCTTTCATCATTGATTCTTCATTTTTCATTCATGAATTCTAAAGTTTTGAGATGAATGATATGGTGATTTTAGATCATTAGTAGTTTCTAAAAAAAAATTAAAATGAATGTGAAGCGAAAGAGTTATATGAGTAGGGAGGGGTGTTGCCCGAGGAAAAAGGAATGAAAGAAGAGATGGGTTTGTATGGGCAAAGTATGCAATTGACAATTAGTGCATATCATGAAAACGTTAAATATGTGTCAATTGTGTGCTCCACAATCGGAAGGACTTACATTCCACAAGAGAATAGTACTTTTCTTGCTCGGTATGGGCAATGCGTGCGGTCCTTTAATTTATTTCTTCATATGGTCCTATGTTATACAATACTAAATCATGCTATTAGCTGGCAAACAATACATATAGAAGCGAAAATCTTTAGTCAGCATATGAATTCCAAATAAATCTCTTCTTCTTTTTGTTATTACATATACATATATATAAGTTTGACTGAGTTTCCTTTCTAAATTAATGAACTTCTTTCGAAAAATAAATTTAAAAAATATGTTCTTACACTGTATATTAAATAATTTCGACGATAAATAATCTAATAATCAATCATTAAAATTTCAGCACAGATAATGATTTTAAAGTATTTGATCCTCTATAAACTTTTAGGGAGGGTTAAAATTACTCATTTAACTTTGACTTCACTCAGTTTAATCCTTTAAATTTAGAAGTGTCCCAGATTGTGTTAAATTTCATAATTTTATTCAACCAAGTTTAATGAAGTAATCATTTTGTTTTAAAAAAAATGAAAGAAACACGTTATAAAGAAGAAATCAAATTTACATAGATAAAATAATAAAATTTATTGTATAAAAGATCAAATTAGAGCATTTTTAAAATTTGTAGAACCATCTGAATCAAATCAAAATTAAAAAAAAAATTAGTTAAAGAAGATAAAACATGCAATTTTCGCCATGTTTTTAAAACAAATTGCTGTGTGAATAATGAGTTTTACGCATATCAATTCAAAATGAATATCAATGTTCTTTTGAAGAAAGATATGTGAAGAAAATGTGTCTTTAGCTTTTCATGGGCAAGGAATTATGTCACTTTCTTTAATCAAAGAAAGTACAAACTTAATCCCTCTTTTTCTTTTAAGAGTCGAGTTGATTGGTTTTGGATTAAGTGCAAATAAGATGGGAACTTTAGCCTATATAATAATATAAAGTGAATTATGACTTTGTGCTCAAGATTTTGATGAAGGGAGGGGCCACAGGTTATAATCAAAGACGTAACCCAATTACTGGTCTACAAATAAAGTGTATTCGTCACTCCAAATTTGATTGTGTTACAGTGTATGTAATTATTGACCTCCATAATATTGTAAAAACAAACAACTTTCTTTTCTATTAAACCGTCTTTGCAACTGATGGAGAGTTTTAATTATCATTTTTGGTACGTAGCCGTTTTAAAATTCTGGCTTAAATTACTCCAAAACAAAATTTTAAAACTGGATTTGCACTCTGCAACTATTAACAGCCCGTTTGCTTCCACGTCATTGGAACAGATTGGAGGTTAGTATAAGAATAATTTATCGTTCTTTTGATTTAACTTTGTTTTTATTATCTCCAATAATATAAAAAAATTAATATTAGTCATTAAATTTTTTTTTATTTTTACTATCTTAACTTTTCAACTAATTACCAAATAAACACTAAATATCTTAGTCAAGATTATAAAAAGATATATATTGACATAAACAGTAAGTACCCTACACCTTATTTTAAAAGAATTTATTTAAATACGTTATCACTGTAAAAAAATTTACATTACCATCTAATTATGAATTTTCATGTAAGTAATTATTTTTTATTTCTATAATAATTACCGTAAAAGTTATATATAAGATGAATTATAATTGATTACTGTTTACACTTAATTAAACTTATTTTAAAATATAAATCTAATATTTTTGGATCATGAGAGATTCTTATTTGGATAATGACGTTTTATACCCCTATTTGATGTAATCAACTAATCATATTGTAACTATATATATATATATATATATATATATATATATATATGAGATGTATCTTATGAGAAAAGTCTTCTTATATGAGAGTGAGAGAAGTAAATCTGGGCCGTATAACCATACATAGGTGGTTAAGATTTAAAATTTTTAAAAGTTACATGATCACTTAAAAGCTGTAACCAGATTGTTAGAGTTTAGGTTGGTCAATGGGCTCATTATGTTTAGGAGGAAAGTAAAGGTGAGTTATATTAGGTGAGAGACACTTAACCATAAAACCTTAAGGCAATATGGATAGCGCTCCTAATCTCTTTATATATTCTTTATGTCCTTCCGTTGTATCCAATATGAGACTCCTTAACATTCCCCCTCAAGTCTAACTAGGTCTCTAGTTAAGACTTAATTTTTTTTAGGGTTTGTACTCAAGGAATCTCATAGGCTTTTTTTTTAAAAGCCTGAGTTCCCAATTTTTTTTTTGAGTTTCAGAGGCCCTTTGATTTTTTTTGGACATAAATGTATCTATAGATTCTTTATAGTATGCAGTAAAAAAATATGTGTCTATACAACAAACTTTCTACAAACAGGATATTAAAAAAAATGTGTCTATATAACAAACTTTCTACAACAGAATATTAAAAGAATAATTAGACAAGAAATGTAGTTGTACTCCATCAGTCCTGTAATAGAACTGTACATATCCTTCTTTGGTTCTCTTGAGCATCTTTACCTATATCCAGAAAGTGAGAGATGTCATCACATAAATAATTATCTCCAGGAAGGTTAAGAGGGTATATGTCAGAGAAGACCTCACCAAGTATTAATAATATTGAGGCAAACTTGTCTTCTTTGAATATATCACAACACAAGCCTGTAAAAAATAAGGATTATGTTTACCCATAGGAGGGTACTCCATCGTTAATGAGACTCCTTGTATGCATTCACCCCCAGTCAACCATAATGTTATATAGTTCATGTGATAATTTCTAGACCTATTAATAATGCTAATGGGTGGATATGTGCACCCTTCAAAAGGTGCCTTCCGTTCACCAGCATTAGCACTAAAAAATTAACATAGTAATTGAAGTGTTGCTTCCAGACTATAAATAGTTTGTCATATACAACATAGCTACATTCTATACTAATCTCAGAATCGGTCAGGAGGAAGGGAGGATTGGGTGCTACAATCCACACTTCATTTTCAGCATTGTAACTTTCAAATGATATGTCATTCTCAAACTTCCAAGGGTGTGCTTAATTGCCCCTGTAATGGAGAACATAAATGGCACCTTTAAGATTGGCCACAACTAGAGGTTTGTGCTTATTGAGAGAGAGGGCATGCTTTATAGCATTTAGGAGTTTGTCACTGTTGTCATTTGAGGCAAAGAGCGAATCATAATCAAACTGGTATATAGAATTACAATGCGCACGGGCAATGTCTTCTTTGAAAATAACAGTATAGACAAATCCCTACAAATACCTGATGCTCTTTCTTTTATCCCATTACCAAAAAATGGAGAACAATTCTATCTCTTGTTCTTTCTCGACTCGAGTAATCACTAGCTCCTTTCTATACACTCTACCGCCAACGATTTCCTCAGCTTTGGCAATTTCAACCTTAACCAAAGACATGGTGATTCTTCTTGAAGATCCAGTACAATATACGAGAAAAAGAAAAAGAGCAGCTGAGACTGTTGTGGTGCCTCTAAAAACTACATTTATAGAAAAGGCAGCAAAAAAGAAAAATAGTAAAAAAAAGAAATTCTCTTTATAGAGAAAGGTAAGTGGTTGTTGGGCATCAATCTTAATCTCAAGTAGTCTTTCAAAAGGTATAAGCTCATTTTATTTTGTATTTACCAAATAACTCTACTAGCTTTTGGAAAATTATAAACTTCTAAATAAACCATAAACTATTTTAATTTACCGCATGCACAACTAATATAGAATATCATATGCACATACATCAGGTATTTATAAGAAGAAACTTAGGTATATATTTTCATTATGTTAGAGAGAGAGAAAAATAGATGAATAGAACTTTTCAATATTTAAATTTGATATAGTTATTAGCTTAAGGTTTAAACCCGACTTACTACTTATTATAAATTATACTCTCTTTTATCTCTTTTAAATTTATATAAAAAATTATTTTAACATTATGTCGATTTAGAATTTTAATAGCATATTGGTTGATTTTTTTATTAAAGCCCTCTATGTTAATATTAACCGTGGAAAGAATAAAAAATAAAAAATAAAAGAGAGATAATAATTAAAATAAAAACTAAAAATTTAAATAATGTTCAATTAATAGAATAAGGAGCTAAGATTATAAAATATAAATAATAAATATATTTTAATAAATTATGAATCTATTTTAAAAATATATATGAATTAAGATATATGCACACTGGTCTTTAAATAGGTTTAAAATTTTCTTTAAATGCTCAAGTTTAAATTTTATTAATTAAAAACAACTTTTTAAAAAATCTTGGTCTAACTCTCTTATTAAATAGATCAAACAAAGTTAAGCTTTAACAAGTTAAGTTTCAAGTTCCTTTTGTGTGGCATGACTTATTATCATCTCTAATATATAGTATAGGTATATTTACCTAATACCTGAACCAATATCTTTTGAAGGTGATGATCTGAACTAGTACACCAATCCACTAGGACACCAACATCAACCCTAAACTGCATACATGGCAACAAAACTACCATGGGACATTGCTTCTATGATAAACACAAGTAATGCATGATTCATATACCATACTAATTCATACAATTAGGGAATAAACCCACCATACATTAAAGATTTGATTCATATATGAAAAACCCTAGTGTCACACAATGCCCATTGATTTTTGAAGGCCCAAACACCTAAAAATGCCTATAAATAGCATTGAAGCATGAATATACCAACCCATCATCTGGTCTAGCATAGAATATTAGCTCAATAATAATTGATAGATAAGTAGAAAAATCACGAGAAAAAGCATAATACCTCCAATGAGCATTTTTTTATATAGACAAGTGAAAATTTAAAATTTTGTCAACCTATATAGAGAATCAATTATTTGTTAAATAAGTCAGTCTTTTGTTAACAAAAGTCACCACCATCAGCATTATTCTCCTTTCAACTTAAAATAGAACCCTTACCCATCATTAAAACACCCCTGTCTTCATCCTAAAGAAATCAATGACCATCATCACCCTCCTTCATAAGTCATCCACAAGAACCACACTCAATCACCCAATCGCAACCACCCTTAACTCCACCAAATCCATTAAAACAGAAACCCCAAACAACATCTACCATTCTCTAACGACCAAACTCCGATAGTGATCAAGCCACCACACTTTTGTGCGAGCCATCATGTAAGCTTTGTCCCCTAACACTAGCAATTAAGGCCATTGTGACTCCAAGAATGCCATCGATGACTTTCACACAAGTTGATGGGCCTCCCTATAGACTACATCATCACTATAAGTGTCGTCATGAATCCAAATATGGTAACTAAGTGGGTTCTAGGTTGGGGAGATGAGTGTCACAGGGAACCCAATAAGGAGGAAGATGGTGTTGATCCACATAATATTTGGTTGTTCCAATTAGGACAATTTTGATAGAGGAATGGTAGTGGTAATGGGGAGAATGGCGACTTCTTGGAGCTAAAAATATAAGGGAGAAATGAGAGGACAACAAAAATTAAGGTTTATTATTATTATTATTATTATTATTATTATTATTATTATTATTATTATTATTATTATTATTATTATTATATTTGACTTAGTGTTGTACTAATAGGGATAATGAAAAGGACATTCATGGTTATGTTATCTTGAGTTAAAGGATCAAAATGAAACTTGAAAAATAAAAAGACCTACCTAAAAACTTACATAAAATTAAAGGATCAAGTTAATAATTTTACCTTATTAAAATATGCATGAAGCCTTAAGGGAGCGTTTGGTATAAAGATTCTTTTTAGTTTCTTGAGAAACTTAACTCGGGGAACTAAGTTTTCCATGTTTAGTATGTCCTTTTTAAAAAACATTCCCAGGAAACTAAGTTTTCTAGGAAAGTTTTGTAAGTTATATTTTATAAAGTTTCCTAACAAAATTTTTTTAAGTGAGAGGTAAGAATCTTAGTTTTCCAAGTAAAGGAAAGTTCTAGTTATACAAAGAGCATTCCCACAGAAACTTTTAAGCATACAAAACATATTATAATTTTCCTGATAATTATGATTTTTAGGAAACATGATTTCAAAAAAGAATTAAAAAAATTTGGATACCAAATGTCCCTAGCAGATAATTTAAAACAGAGCTAGGGAGTGGATATTAAAAAAGGAAACAGTGGAGTAATATATAACTCTTTTCAAATACTAGTTCACTTTTTTAAAATAAAAAAGATGTATAATCAATGCACAAAAATATTTCTAAATGAACACAGTGGCCCATATATATATATAGGTACTGCATCACGGGTCGGAGGCCAACTTTTTAAGCCCAATATTGGCCATGTCCCTTTCTGCCAGTCAAGTGGGTTTTGTATGGCTCACTATTATGGATTGTTGCTTTAAATTAATCCGAAAGTTGGTACTTCACTTTGTCGTAATGATAGTGTTGATGAATAAACCTAAAAACATCACTTTCTACATTGATTGTGGCATGAAAAATGCTTTTATTAGAGATATAAATTAGTTCAAAAGAAATAAAACAATAGATATATCAAATATGCATGGACTAGCACACTATATACAAAAGCATGCGATTGCGACTCATTGGGTAAGAGCAAGGGAGTTCGACAAGTTTTGTAGACGTAAGGCCCAAGGGAAAATAAGAAATTAAATTAATTATTTCGAACTTATCTAAAAAAATAATTGAACACGGTTAAAAAAATTACACAACATATGAACAATAAAGATAACTTGAAATTTGTCATGAAAGAGATGTTATATATATATTGACAGTTGTATTTTTCTTTTATCTTTTGTGGCAAAATTTCAATTTTCTGCATTTCTTTGTTATGCTTTGATGCCACAAAATGAAAATCATGTAACCACCTTATTTATTTATTTATTAGAAATCAAATTTATATTAAATGATATATAATAACTCACATACATGTTCAACTAATTGAGTTATTCTCTTTAATTGAAATTAATTAAAATAAACATACTCAAGTAAAATAAATAATTTTAGAAAAGCTGTGAAAGCCCCCTAACTAAGTCAGAGGGCCTTAATCATTAAGGCCTAACTTATAGCTTTGAGATCCTCTCCCTAATTTATGGAACTTTCTTTAATCATTCATCGATATCCTTTCGTCAAGCAAGTATGTTCTTAACTGAGGTATTGTAGGACTATAAGGAACCGAATTGAATAGAATCAAAAGATGTGAACTCAAAGAAAAAGCTTAGGATGAAATAATAATAACAGAAAGATAAGCTTAGAACGAGGTTATGAGATTCAATTCTTAATTTATTTGAATGAAACAAACTATTTAATTAATTTTATATTATTTAATATGTCGATAGTTGAAATTAGTGGTTAGTCTATACTAAACCTTAAAAAACAAGCTTAGGAAATCAGTGTACCAGCAAGAAGGACATTAACCTACTTCTTGTATTTTATGTAAAGCTCACTACATATTTTGTCCTAATTGTTAATTTACATCATATAATCTTTCATTTATTAAAGAAAACTAACTGTCTTTGTTTGATTAGTTCGCACTGTTGTAAATGGCGCGCTATCATTGGTGCCAAATTTGGGAACCAAAACATGAAGATCGCATATTCATATATATATATATGCAAAAGCATTAGCCACTGAGTCACCAGTATTTAAAGTCAACTTCAAGTTCTGCTAAAACTCTAATTAGGAAGTTACAACTCTAGTTAAGAGTTAGTTTAAGAGTTAATTAGTTAGTTATTGTTAAATTGATTAGCTAGCTAGTCAGGGTAATAGGCTTCCTTTGCACTTCTCTCTTTTCATAAATACTTGTAATAATCCTTATCATTATAAATACGTTTTCCAATATTTCTCTAACATGAAGACTCATTTTTCCGGTGCAACCTTTCTTTTATCTTTTAAATTGCATCTCCGATGTTAGATCCTGAATTCTGACGAAAAACGTCTCCATATATGTTGGGCTGGGTGCCAAGTTCGAAGTATTGTCCAGACTACCCATAATCATTCTTTTTCCAATGTATCCATCTTTAACAATCCAAGAATTCTACTTGAACGTTCACAATAAAGAATGATGCTAAAATATGATTCAAGCTTTACAAAGATCCTCTATACTATAAATGGTTACTCGATATATGATTTATCTTTATAAGAACTTAATGTAGTTATTAAGAGAAATAATATCATCAAACATAAAACTTAAAGGTGACAGAAATTACTCCCATAAACTTCTTAAAAATAATATTGGTCTAAGAAGTCTATAAAATCAAAGGAATGATATAAATTAAGAATAAGCATATATGAGATGTATGTGTAAATTAGCCCATAAGAAATTTAAAGTGCTCTGTCTTCGACTCTTATCCTGCCAAAGAAATAGATTTTACCTCATTATGTCCATTAAATCAACATTAAAATAATCTTAGGTGGAGTTTTAATGGAGTTGTGGCTGCGTTACAAAGAAAATACATACATACATATTTGGTGGCCATTATTAAGATGTTTAATGACTAATTTTAGTGCCAATATAATCAACTTACAAATTCAAAAAGTCTAGTTGTTCCTTTGGCGCCTTAGTTTTCAATTTTCCATCTTTTCCACCCTAGAGTTTAATATCTACTTATTTCTACCTAGTCTGCTGTTGAGAGAATAAAAGTCAACACTACAATAATAATAAGAGAGACTTTTACCATTCTTATGTAAAACCCAAAGATGCATTGAAAATTAAAACATTAAGAGAGGCTTTTTGGTAATTATAACCTTTGAAATTGCATTAAAATTGAAGTTACTAGTCATGTACAAAACATAGTTAACTATAACCTTTGTAACACTGCCAAATGGATACTAACTGGTTCACCATTCATATAAAAGGATGGTACATTCAAGTGGTTGTCGATATTAGATTCCTGGTTATGGTCTACAACTCTTGATAGTATCTGACAAGACAAAGTACAAAATTGCTCATGAATAATGATTTGATTTACAGTATTGGTACATCTTAAAACAATTATCTTATCAACCATCATGATTCCTAAGGCTATCTACTCATGAAAGTCATTCCTGCAAAAATTCCAAAACGCTCCACAACTAATGTTTGAATAATTATTAAATAATTAACCAAAAAACATTCAAAGATAGATCATATTTAATGGGCTTGGTTTCTTTAGTGGTATCAGAACTTTATGGTTCGGTAGAATATGAATTCTTAGTATGCTCTGTGGTTGTAACTTTGTCTGATCTTTCATATCATAAAAGATTTATTCCCTGAGTGATTGAGAATTTCCTTGATTATTGGAAAGTATGTTATTGTAAGTACTAGTTTAGAAAGGTTCTGGCTTAGAAAAGACTTGGTATTTAAGTGTGTCCATTTTGACTCATCCCGCTTTCTTGGGAAATAATCTTGTGCACAATTGCAGTGTTGAATGCACGATCATAATGTCAAACTATTCAAGTGCAATGGAGTTTGACGTGGAGAGATTTGATGGAAAAATCAATTTTGGCTTGTGGCAAAGACAAGTCAAGGATGTGTTGATACAATCAGGATTACACAAGGCATTAAAAGATAAACCTTCTAGTATGGAAGATAAGAAATGAGAGGAATGAGATTTGAGAGTTGCAAGTATAATCCGTCTGTATTTGGCTAAGAATATTCTTGTAAATATGCATAATATTTTCACAGCTAAGGATCTCTGGGAGAAACTCAAAGGGTTATATTTGGCAAAAAGGCATCTCAAATCAATTGTTGTTGAAGGAATAATTCCACAATTTACACATAGAAGATGATGTGAAAATTTCATATCATTTAAGTGCCCTCAATGGTATTACCTTTGAATTGGAGGCTATTGGGGTCAAGGTTGACGATGAAGACAACGCGCTAAGGTTCATATGGTATCTTCCATCTTCTTATAGACACATGAAACCTGTTTTGTTGTATGAGAAAGAAACTTTGAGTTTTGAAGAAGTTACTCATAAGGTTACCTCCGAAAAAAGATGAATGATGAATGAAAGTGGCTCTTCATCAAACTCAATATTAGTGGCTAGTAATGGGCCTTACGTGAAGAAAAAGGAATCTGAGATGCTGGAAATGTGGAAGGTCTAGGCATGTAAAGAAAAATTATTTAGGAGGATAAACAATGAAATGGGCTCTATGTCAGGTGCTAGCAATGTCTCCCTTGTTATTAGGGAAAGTGATGTTCTATAAAGATGAAACGTGTGTCTTCATGACATTTCCGTGTTGCCATGGAAGAGGATAAGTCATTGCTAGCGAATCCATAATTACACGTAGGCATCTGGCATTGATGCAAGGTGTGTGGTGGAGCTTTGTCGATGGCTGAGGAACTTCCGGAGGAAGCCAATGTGGAAGTTGCACCATAATTTTTTAGCGAGGTTTCGACATGTGCCAAAAAGGAAATTATTGGGATATCTTAATTCCAAGTGAGTATACTCTTTATAGTGGAGTATGATTGTATTTTTTAACAATGTTTGTCGATAAAGATAATGATTGTTGGTTTAGACAATGAAATGATTATTAGTATAGACAATGAAAACAAGTGATTGTCAATGTAGACAATTTAAGTAGATGTTGTACTTTTTTAAACATGGTAGAGATTGTTGAACTTGGTTGATTAAAAAAAAGTCCCACATTGCTTGGAATGGCAAAGGGATAAGGAGGCTTATGTTATATATAAGCCTTAAGACCTTTGTAATTAATGCACTAAGTGTGAAAGTACCCATAATTATTAATGGGTGTACTGGGGTCTTGAACACCAATGAAAAATACCTGAAAATATTTTAAGTTTCTCTTTGTTGTAATGTTCTTGTGTTAGAGTGTTGTAAGATAAGAGTTTTGAAGAAAGTGTGGGTATACTTTGGGGTTAATGGAGCATATAAGAGTGAGGTTTATGTGATGTGTAAATTGTTTACACAATGTTATTATCTGGTTGTCGGTTTTTGACAACGACTGTGCTTTTTCTCCGATTTTAGAGTTTTCCATATTAAATTCTTGTGTGTTGATTATACTTTTTCATATTATTATTTGTTTTTAAGCAAAATTATCTGAAGAAAATAGATCTAATTTACTAACAGTTAAACCATAAATTTTAACCAACACTAAACACCCACACCAATAACAAAAAGTATGATATATCTAATTGACATAAAACTAAGAATAGAATTAAAAGGTAAAGTTAAAGAGTTTTTTAAAACTAAGAAAGAATTTGACGCACAAGTAAACAAAAATAAGGCAAACCCAATATCCTAAAGTGAACCCTACGTCCAAAACACAAACAAATATTGGAACTTTGAGAGAGAAAAGTTATGAATGAAAGGGTTAATGGTGAAGCATGTTTATAAATTACTCAAAAAAAATGATGCAACAATCGGAGCGGCGACTCTAACAAGATGATGATGTGATGGCCTCAGGTCTATCAGAGACGGAGTGAAGTAGTTCAGATGTGACGACCCGCGTCAATTTACTTTTATTTACACCCGGTTAATCATTTTTCACAATAGATTTTTCGCGTTTAATAAAAATTTAGGTCTTAATATAAAATAATATTTACTTTTCTTAAATACATTCAGAATAATAAAAGCATACTCAAAGTAATAACCGATCGAAAATAAATCTATTAATAAAATAGAGTTAATTAGAAACAGCGGAGAGAGAAAGACAAAGCCAGGAGTCATTCATCTGAGCGAGACTCTGATTCGCTTAGGTGAGATCCGACTCGCTTGAGCGAATGCTACACTCTAAACCTGAGCGAACAAGCCTTACAAGGAAAGTCAACAAGTCGGGTTTCACTCGGAAATGGGTCCACTCGGGAAACCCTTAACCTTCACTCAAGAAAGGTTCGCTCGGTCATGCATCATTCGGAAAATACCCTCACCTTACTTTACTCGGAAGAGGCTCTCGGGCATAATTAACTTGGAAACATTCTCACCTTTACTCGGAAGCACTCTGATCTTCACTCGGAAGTACTCTAATCTTTCTTCACTCGGAAGTGAATCTCTCGGTTATTCTTCACTCAGAAAGGAACGAGGGATACTCAGTTGAGCGAAACAGACGTTAAATCAATCTGCCCTCGCTCGGATAAGAATGAATCCACTCGGCGAGATTCGCCCGGTAATCGACTGTGCTACAGCAATGCAAATTCACTCATAAAATAAACACCGATCACATAACATCAAGAATTTATACTCACGTCAATCAGCATACCGATTAAAATTTAATTCAACATATAGGCAACAGGTAGTATCACACACTCGGAAAACTCATTATATACATATATTACACAATTCATTCAAAATCACTCGGTGCCTTGGCATCAATCCTCCGCTTGGTGCACCTCCAGAGCTCTGACCTCTTCCCTGTCACTGGTTACTAAATTAAAAACCACAGTAAGGGTGAGTGTTTAGCATCATAATTAATCTAGAACGGAATTTAAATAACAGATTACGAGTATAAACTCCGTCCGATTGCTTTATCCTTAAATTGCAAGTCACACTCGGCAATTAACTCACACTCGGCAATATATCCATTAACACTCGGCATTATAGTAATTCACACTCGGCAATATAACAATTCTCATCCGGCAATTTTAGCAAATCACTTAGCAAGTAGCTCATTCGGCAAGTATAACAATTTACCACTCAGTAAATATAACAAATCACTCGACAAATATATGAAATTACACTCGGCAAATACATCAAATCATACTCAGCAAATATATCAATTCTCATTCGGCAATTATAACAAACTGCACTCGGCAATTATAATTAATCACATATACATCACAACTAACAATCCAATTGTCATCACTGACTCTCAGACAAAATTGACGCCTAGTATCCGGATACTAAAAGATCGGCCTTCAGCTGGGGGTCCTACTTGACACCTCGTGAACCCTACTTGGTTCACCGAGTCCTGCTTGACTCTCCACCTCGACCACTGGTCCTGCTTGACCATTAGGTAGCTCAACTGGGCACAAAAACCATGGGAGCCAGAAATGAGAAGCTATACATACCGTCGGCCATCCCACACCACATAATCACATATCATATCTCAATCATTACATATCATCAACAAACAACAGATGCAACTACCAGAAACTGGCTTGTGCTCACAATACATGGTGACCGACTTGTCAAGCCCATCCATCACATTGCCACTGGGCGACCTGCTTGTCAAGCCCGTCATCACATTGCCATCATACACCGATTATCACAGCATCAAATATTTCAAATTCAATCGGCTTAAGCCACATACACACGATCCTAAACCGATCGGTGTCCACACACATACATGCATTCATACACATTCATATACAACTCATTCAGCATCATCTCTATTATCACAGCATCAAATATTTCTTAAGTCATACACACACCCCCGATCCTAAACCGATCGGTGTCCACATTCATACGTGCATTCATACACATTCACAATTTTTATTCAGCATCATCTCTTACCCGGTTCACAATCATTCCAATGACTCAGACAGTATGTCCTATTCTAATTAATTATAACCCAAACACCCCCCTTACCTCTGTTCCAAACTTTAACAATCGTTGGGTTTACAGTTCCACCTCCGGATCCAGCACCAGCTTCCTTAATCGTTTCACCAGTGTTCGTTCTACTACCTACGGGTTTGGAACGTGAAACACGTTAACGTCACACCACCACCCACACGGTTAAAGGATCATTTTCAGGCTCACACAGCCAAGAGGAATGGAGATCGGAACAGTACCCCACCATACATGACCATTTGGTCCAGAAAAGGAAACGAAAGAGATAAGGTAACAAATTTAAACGGTTCAATGGACTCACCTTGAAACCACTGTCACAGAAATATAATTATTTCAAGGTTTTGATGCAAAATGGACCTTTCTTCAGAGCATAAAGCTCGCAGCGATGGAGGAAGAAGAAGAAGAAAAGTAACAGATGAAGTAAAGGAAGATTCACGTGAAAGAGTGAATGATTGCAAAAATGATTGAGGAAAGAGAAAGAAACCTTTATTTAAAACTCATGACAACCGGTTACCTCTCCAACCGATCACTTCCAACCGGTCACTTCTCCATTTCCTTTACAATTTCATTAAAAGTTTTAATTAAACTTCTCTTCTTCTAATATCACCTTTTATAATTAACCAATAATTCATAAAAATATCAAATAAATCCTTAAAATAATTTTTAATATTTTCCATTACACAAAATTTTTCTATAAATATCTGGGATGTTACATCAGAAGTGATCAGAGCAAAACATTTTAGATCTAGACGGAGCTTTATGGTGGGGATGGTTTGAAAATTGAAAAGGTTCTTGAGTTTAAAGAAGGGGAGGCTATTGTTGTTGATTTAGGAATCATAGAAATGACCTAGGTTACAAAAGAGAAGGGCTAGGTCACGAAGAAAAGGTATGGTAAAATAGTGTCTTTTGTAATCCTGCATAGAGCTGCCACCTATCATTTAACCAACCAGGTAGGACAATTTTAACGGTTTACTTAACCGTTTATGTAACGGACCTACTTACCTAACAATGAGAAACTCAATCACTAATGAAGTTAATTATATTTCTCAGGAACTGATTAACGCAACCTATATTATCTAAAGGACTAATTAGTGGATTTACTCAATAAATTAATAATAAAATGTTATTGTCCAAAGGCCTATCTTAATAAAATAAAAATATTCACACTTATATATATAAAAAGAAATATTCAACTTGCAAAGTAAGGCTTTCTACGGTAATTAGAGATGTATCGATACATCTTTTTGTAAAACCTTACCAAATCAATGGTTTTTCATCAATTTTCTATGAAATTAGTTCCAAAAGATAAAAATTAAAAGGTTAGATGAATTGTTATAAAAATTTTATCAATATAAGTAAAGAATAAAGAATGTCCCAAAATAGGGTTTTAGACGGTCACTGTTGCTGATGGTGAGTGAAGAATGGGGATATGATAGTGTTTTTTCAAGCGAATAACACACATTAAGTGTGAAAAAATAAAATGAGAGAGAGTGTGAGATTGATGTGAACAACAAATCTCGATCTAAAATACTAATTTCAAAAATTTTAGAAAAAATATACTAATTGTAACATCCATGATACTAAATTATATTTATTTTTGTCGTATAAAATTAATTAAGTATTATTAAGCATTAAATTAAGTTAATTGGGAATTTTTAATAAAGTAATAAATTTAGAATAATTAATTTTGGGTGATTTAATTGGTAAAATTTAATATGGAATTATAAGCAAGTTTTATTTAAAGGAAATAAATAAAATATGAAATGACCATATTACCCTTAAGCTTAAAAACATAATTTCTTTCTTCTTTCTTCTTTACACGTGTGCAAATGAACAAAAGAAATTGAGCTTCTTATTTCCTTTCTATGGTCGGGTGCTTCTATACGTGATTTGGAACTCGGTTTCTCGCCGAAACTTAAAATTGATCATATATTCGAAACCATAAGAGTAAGGTAATCATTTTAGTAGTTCCATCACGATTCATGGAAATTATTGCAAAACCGAAATGAGTATTGTGTAGGGGATTCTTGGGTCTCTTCTATTTTGGTGTTTTCATGTAAGAAAGAGATGTGACATAGCCTTTAAAGTCTAAATGTGGTGTTTGGCGTTGATGGGTTTTCATTTCGCTGCCTTAAGGTGACAAACCAAGCATCGACAAGGTCTTAGTGGAAGTAGAGCTCGAAACAAAGAAAGAAACTAGTTGAGGTTAGCTTCAGAAGCATTGAGATTGCATTAAAAGTTGTTTCAGTAAAGTAGGTGTTAGTTTTAGAGGTCAAAACATTAATCCCTTGAATTTTCTAAATTTTAGAAATTGGGTGTACTTGACATTGAGAATAAGTCGCAAAGGCATGGGAACAAGGTAAGGGGGTGTACTTGGGATATAAATTAATAAAAATAATAACTAACATCAAATTAGGCGCATAGGGAAAAGGTAGAATAACCTATTGGTGAATAAATCCTTTATATATATATGATTGTATTAAAAATTATTATGAGAGTTAAGTAGCGAGATGTGAGTACGATTTATGCTATGAAAGTATGATTTTTGAAATGCTTAGATGATGATTTATAATTTTATATACATGAGCTTGTTGGAAAATTGTAATGTAGATTATGAAATTATATGCTTGGAGCATGAAAGTGATGAGTTAGGGTTGTATATAGAATTAATGGCATGTTAATATAGAATAATGATATGAAATGGTGATTGTTGTTAAATGAGAGTTTGGAATGTGATATGAAATGAGATAAAAGAAGGAAATATGCCCGAGTGGCTGGATTGTGGTCCCAAGGTGATGGCCGTAGTTCCGGGACAGTATATTATGAATTTATCAAAGTTGTATTGAGATACATCTGTGTATATGCATAATTGTGTGGTGTGGACGGTTGATTGATATATATTACCCTTTGTTTTTACTCTAGTGGTTGAGCATGATCCCGTTGAACTACCCAGAAGTCATGTAGGACCTAGTTGTGAGGTAGGGAGCTAGGTAGAGCTTAGTGAACTAGGCAGGGTTCACAATTGATCAAGAAGGACCACCAATTAACGACTGATCCAATTTAGTATTTGGATATTAGGGAGTCTTGATTATATTGATTGAGAATCAGTGTTGATTTTTGTATGAATATTTGATGAATTCAGTAATATTTCTGAGAATGTGATGTGTAAATCTAGATGTATTAATAATGTTAAATTATGAGAATCTCAATGATTTAAAATATTAATTAAGTAATTAGTAAAATAATTAAAGGAATGGTGACAATGTGGTAAACATAAGCTAGTTCATGTTTTTCCCTATATTGTGATTATTTTTATTGATTTATTATTGTCACTCACCCTTACTTGTTGACATAGTGACTGAAGACATGGATCATACTGATACTACAGAGGCTAGTACCAGATGAATTATATGGAGCAATGCTAAGGAGAAGTGTGATAATGATGTGTATATACTTATGTTTCGAGAATTTAGCATTGTTATGATATTTGGTGTGTGTATATATATAAGTTATGTTTGTGATGAGCCATGGTTGATGATGATCAATATTTCGATATTTGATGAGTAGTGGAATTGATGCTTGATGTATTTTTATTGTCAACAAGGTTGATAGATACCAATGGATATGTTTTGCTTGGTGATGCGCTTATTAAAGCTGAATTGGATATATATACCCGGATTTGTAAATATATAATGTGAATTGGCACCGAGCCAATGCATTGTTGAATTGTATAATTATGAGTAGACTATTATTGTTGTGTGTGGGGGGGCCTTGAGCCGTGATGAATTGCATTTGATAATGGTGTTATAGAAAATACTCAAATAGATAAGCAGGTAAGAAATTAGTTATACATTAAGAATTCATGATAGAATTTAGGTTTGGCTAGTAAACTTGATTAGCAATAAGATAAGAAGGTGATTTATGATCTAGAGTTAGGAATTGATAAATGTAATTGTTGAGAAATTATGTTTTATAAGAAAAATGGCTAATTAAACCAACTGAACAAGTGATTTTGAGTTCTAATAGAAGCTAAGTCATAAGTGAAATTTGTGTGTAAATTAAAATTGCCAATTGAATGAGTTTTGATATAGTTTTGGTATAGAAGTTGCATGAAACTGACCATAATGCATTTTTCTACATAACTCCTCGGTCCAGAGGAATTTTTGAGTATGGACTATGGTGGCAGATCTGAAATGAGTCATAGATAGTGCGTGTAAAGTTTCATAGCATTTAGAGATCAAACGGGCAAGTTAGGGTGTGAAAAATTTAACTCGAATGCCTAACTTTTACATAATTCTACAATTCTGTCTACTGGTAATTGATTATTAGAGAGTTTGTGTGAAAATCCTATGCAATTTGGTCGTGGGTAATCGATTATAGGATTTTCTATAATCGTTTACTAGAGGACTATGTAAACAACTACATAGTTTCAAGATAGTATAAATTATTAATCATTTTATTATATTGATTTTGATACTCACAGTTTAGAGCTCGCATTTGATTTTTGTAGTCTTTTTTTAAAAAAAAATTTGATGAACGTTCCTTAAGCATTTAAAGACATCCAACAAATAAGATTTAAACAAATAGATTTAGAGCAACTACATTTATGTGTACTATAGAAAACTAGATCATATAGAAATAAACTGTTTGATCAACGTCTAAACTTTAGGTCCAAAACATAACCTCGTGTACCGTCATAGCATAGAAATTTTGTATCTTTTAAGTATCATAAATTTAAACAATTGGGTCAATTAATAAAATATTTAAATTCAGCAAATGTGGCCCGTGGCGAAACTTTGAACTAGTTAATTTGTAATCAATAGCTCGTCATTCATGAAGTTCACAAATTACCCACGTTGATCTATGAGAATGAAAATTTGTATCATGAAGGCTTCATAAAATAAACGAGGTCCTCAAATTTTATCCCATTAAAAATTTTAACCAAAGTAGGCATATCAGGAGAAATGTTAACATAATTGTTCAATATGCACCGGGAATTTTAATAGTGGAACAAAATATGCTTAACACAAATTTTTTTTATGTATTATGATTCCACCTCAAATCATAATAAATAAAAAATTTACAAGAAATATAATATACAAAATTTTAATGTTTTATAAATTTCAATATTGATATGACATTGTTAAAAAATTGACGTAACAACATTTAAAGAAAATACATTAATGTATTTTACAAATGCAATAATCTAAATCATATATTATGTAGTTTATGAATAACAACACGTCAATAGAATATAATTTTTATGAATGCAATAATCTAAATCATCAATAATTTGAATTGTTTTACTCACAATAAATTTTATATAATAGTTCCCATGATTGGTGGCTGAGAATTATGAAATATTAACACTCATCCATGTAAGAATAAGATAAATAAATTTATAATAAACATGAAACCAGTCAAATTTACACAAAATTATATATATATATATATATATATATAAGCGAATCTAGATCGTACAATCATATAATGGATGATTGAAATTAAAAGTTTTTCAAAGTCATATGATCACTTAAAAGGTCACATGATTAATCTCAATCATCTATTGTATAATTGTATGGCTCAGATTCATTCATCTCACTCTCACATAAAAGAGTTTTTTTATATAATACATCTTTATATATATACATATAATAAAATTTACATAATTAAAATACTTTTGGGTGGGTGTAGTGGTTCAACACTTCACACCTTAGCCATACGGTTGCGCGTCCAGTTCTCTAACTCTTATGAGTAGAAAGTATATTATGACCAACTCCTTACCACTTCTTGCGTTTATCATTGGAACATAAAATTAGTTTCATGATTATCCACCTAGATATAAGATAAACCAATTTTTTTTACATAATTATACCTACGAGGACAAACTAACAATTATAACAAATTTCAAATTCAATACCAAATAAATATATATTATATGAAATAACAAATTAAAACAAGAATATGTTGGAGGATGTTCCTTTGGAACTAAACTCTTTACTGTTTGATGATGCAAGGGTGTGTCCTATTTAAGGCACTAGCTTTCTTTTCTACTTTAATATTCATTGTTTTAAAAAATGTTATATTTAATTAGACAAGGCACAAGTAAAGTAAGTCCACAAAACAAAAGATACCATATCAATGAGGGTACAATATAAATAAAATAACCGTAATACAATGAATTATCACAATAAAATTTAGGTAAAAAATAATATTATAAAATATAAAACATTCTTGAATTATACAAAATTATAAAGAAAACGTGTCAACGATGGTATAACCAACTATATCAAACATGATTACAATAATTACAATAGAATTATAATAATTAATTCACATACTGGCTTACCAAGGAAAGTATAGTGTAAAATGACTACGAATCCTTTTTTGTTAAAATGTTGCAGGCCCATGTTGTTTTTGGATAATGGCCCATGTTCTAAAATGTATATTTTATTTGGACAATGCCGAAAAGGCAAAGCAAGGATACAACCATCTTATTTCACAGCAATACCCGCAATTTTTTTTTGGTCATCACCTTAGACAATTTTAAAAAGGTAATAGCATTTTACCAAAAAAAAGGTAATAGCATGGAAAGCCCATAAAATTACTTTTTTTAGAAGATTAGTTAAATGATAATCCATGATTAGATATATTAGTATGATTTTTTTATATAACAGTGTCATTAAATTAAATTCATAAATATAAAGATTCAAATTAGTAATATTTTTAAATAAATAGTGTACAAGTTTTTATAATATTTTTGTATAATCAAGACATATGAAAAAAGAGAAAAAAAGGAAATACAAAATCTATATATATATATATATAATAAAAGAGAGTTTTATATAATTCTATTACATTCAAAATTTTCATATGTCAGCCTCTCATTTTTTGTCTTTTTTAAAAAAATTTAAATTCCTTTCATTATCTAATTGATAAAGATTGATTTATTTAAGATATAAATGGAATTTAAGATATTATTTCATATTAATTATGTGATGCCTGAAACTTGGATCATAAATTCCAAGATAACTGTCCTAAATTCAATGGAAGTTGGGGTAAAATTTTTCTTTTCCAAAATAATTACCTAAGATTCGTAACCTAAGCTCCTAGGTCACATAAAGACATATATAAACTTATCCTAAACCGACTTCTAAGCTAAGCATTTGTCATTCACAAGTTTTGCATACCTCACACCACCTATAAGTTCTAGTTATACTACTCGTCGCATACTAATTAAGCACCATGCATGAAATCTAATTACATATCCCTAGTTATTAGATCAACATGCCACAAAATGAATAAAAACTACTTGCAAGTACAATTATAGACCCACATATCAAATTAGCACTAGCCATGAAAGGCTAACCAAAGCTATACACAACATATACATATGAGTATCAAAATATCTCACTTTTCCTTACATTGCCAGAGCGCTTCAAAACATCACCAAAAGTTTCCCTGTTTCACATTCACTAAGCCACAAGTTTGGAAGAGTGAGACCATGCATAAAATAAGTACAAAATGAAATAGAATTACACAAGCATACGACACAATAACAATTTCATTCAAACTCAAACACAAGGAGAATGCAATGTTATACATATGCTAAACAATGTTGGTTTATTTAAACAATCTTTCAACTTAACCAATGATGTCATAATCACTTTTTACGGGTACTGAACTGAATTGCCCCATTGCAACATTGTCACAGATGTACATATATTGTGTTGCAGGGTGACTCTAGAACATCTCATCTAGAGCGTATCAGGAAATCATAGGTTTCATAATCATAGGGTCTGGGATCATCACAAAGTTGTCCCTCATCGGGCTGGCAATCAAGTGACCCTTACACCCCAAGATGCATCTTTTATGCAAATGATGCATGGTGTTCTAATTGTTGTTATATTTCATTATATCATACATTAAATCTCAAATCAACAGTTTTCGATAACCATATGATTATTCATAATTCATAAGGGGTGCTCATATCAACCCAATACATAAGGATCTCATTCTCATGCCAATATATTTCATATATCATCAATTAAGGCATTCAACCACCTTTTCTCTCATGATCACAAGAACTATCATGCTACACAATCATTTCATTACTGGTAAGATTTCATATAGCATTACTAATCTATTATAATATCTAGAAAAGGTCCCATTTAGGTTGGGAATGAAATTTCAATTTTTGACAAGCTCGTCCAGACATATACGGCTCACCTAGGCGAATGAGCAATTTTTGAGACAATCGCCTAGGTAGGACGAATTAACTTAAGAGGAATTTGTTATTGAGAATGCCTTGGCGAATGAAACTCTCCGTTGGAGCACCAAAACCATACCGAACACTGAAACACCATCGTAACAACGTAATGATACCCAATAATCTACCATTTCACACCACCAAAACTGAAACTCAAGAAAAGGGGAAGTAGGTGTCATGATTTTGTTCAAAGAAAAAAGAATGAGGATACCCACAAGTTAGGGCTTACCTAGTAAGTTGGAGATGGAGTTTTATGAAGCTTCAAGCTTTACCCAAGCCCTACAATAGTGTCACCACGCCTAGAGAGAAAGAGAGGAAGAGTAAGAGATGAGCTTGGGAATAAAGAACAAGGCAGAAGCATCTACTAGTAAGACCAAAAATGAAAATGGGTTGTAGAATAAAGAAAAGAGGAACACGATTTTGGATTAGTGAGGGAAGAAGAGGGAAAATGGAGATTACGAGAAAAGGAGAGGGCTCGTGAGAGACGGAAATGAGAGGGAGAAAATAAGGGAATAAGTTGAAAAAATAAGAGAAAAGAGAAAAATGGTAGGTAAAAGAAGGGGAAAGGGGCGATGTGATTGGTAGATGGGAAAAATAGGAGGGAAAAAGAAAAAGAGAAAGTTAATGTTGCGTTTAGTTCATAAGTTTTTTAATAAAAATAGAAAATTATTCTTAGAAAAAATAAAAAACTGTTTATTTACAAATTATTTAAATTTTTTATAGAAAAATAAAAAACTGATTTTCTATTTTTTAAGAAAATCAGAAAACTCTTTTAAAAGGTTTTCTAAGAAAAGTAAGAAAATAGAAAAGGCGGTAACTGAATTACAAGATAAGGTAACTGAATTACAAAATAAAGACTGTTGTAACCATTTTTATTATGATAATATTTTTATTATTCTTTGTAACTATTTTGAAATATATTTAAATACAAACTCATTTGTTCTTATTTTAATATTTCTTTAAATTTTTGTCACAATTTTTATGTGATGTATATACTATACAGTATTGTCATAAATAATATATATAAGACATATCTCAATTAATTTGAATTAAAGAATGTTTGAAAAAAATTTAAAAAACTGAATGCACTTGAACAACTTTTTTAGTTTTCTAGTTTTTCAAATTGAAAAACTATCACATTATCTAAACGGATTTTTAAAATTTTTCTAGCTATTCTAGGAAATGAAAATTTTGGAAAACAAGCAGAAAACTTTTTCCAAAAAACTAGAATAATTTTCTGTAACTAAACTCAACCTAATTATCCCGATTGATTAGGGGTAGTTCGGTCCTCTAACCCTTTTAGTTAACTACTGAAACTAAACATCCTTTGATTTATTTCTTAAAATTTACCAAAACAAGTCCCACAGTTTAATGGGTCGGTTTTAATCCTGAAAAATAAATTTCTAGATTATTACCAATTTTACCCACTAATTCCGTATTGATTCTCCCGTTTAAATTTTTAACAGGATTTTCTAATTATTCAAAATCAGGATGTTACACACGAACACAACTCGCAAGGCAGAGGGAATTACAGAATGGAAAATGATTTCACGAGCGTGCAAGGGTTTTAGTGTTTAGAAGAATCAAAGAATGCGGACTCCATTAAGAGGAACATTGAGGAGTGACCAGACGATGGCGTGGCCGAAGGATATAGGCAATCTATAGAGGAATGGACGAACATAACCTGTAAGGTAGAGGGATTACTAGAATGGAAAACGAAGTGAGGGTTTCATGAGCGTGCAAAGGGTTTTAGTTTTTAGAAGAATAATATTAATAGTAATTAATATTTAATTTAAAAATGTTTTGAGGCCTTTTTTAATGGTTAAAATAAAAGCCCGCTAAGTAAGATTCATTAATTCCTTTTTGCATAATAATAAACTTTCTTAGCAGGTCACTCTTACAAATTGCTAAAAATTCTCAACTCTTATTTAGTTGTTCTTACCTAAAACTACTAAGATAGGGTCTTATGATTTTTTTTAACTAAAAACAATCATATTTTTAGCATCAATCTTAGTGGTTCTCAAGTAACCACTAAGAATAATAAAGTAAATTTTAGTGATTACTTGCGTAACTGCTAAGAAAAAAATTTTATTAGCAAAAATCTATTCAATCGCTAAGAAAGAGGCATTAAGAAAAGTCATTTTTGTTGTAGTGTATCAAACCATGTAAGATACCGAAAACAAAGAAAAGTATCCTAAAATTTAGTGATTTAGGTGTGTCACAATTTGCATATTAAAATATATTTTTCAATACCATTCTTAAATAATTCCTCTTATTTTATTAAAAAGGGGTCTATACAACAAAAGGCTCATAAACTAGTATGTATATAATAGAGAGATAAAAAGAAAATAAATATTGTAACGTAAGTTTGTCAATCAGATGTATTATAGTGATTTTATGGGGTATAGGTGTAATCGGGGCATATACTGTCTAATTATGGTGACTAATTCTTATGCTAATGTATGGACATCTTGATGGTTAGAATTTTAAACTTACTCAATACTCAAAATAAGATTGACCACTCAATATTTGATTAAGGAGGGTTGAGCTCTTTCTGATCAAACACCTAGGTTATCTACGATAATGATCTAATTAGAAGCAGTAGTTTATGTGTTAGTAGTAAAAAAAAAAGGGTTTTGCTAGGATACCCTCTCTAAATTGAGGGTTTTAATACCCCTAACCATGTGTCATACCACGTGTCTAAATTATTTAAATAACTAGAATTAATGCTCTTAACCACATGTCAAAATCATGTGTGATTTAAGCAACTAGAATGGATATACATGATCATTGGTCATTCATAAATAGTAAACATATTAAAACATTAATTTGAATGTGACAAGATTAGATCTCGCAACACATTAGAGAGAAAAGAAGAGTTTCACCATTAAACTATTAAAAAATATGACGCAACTATATATAATCATATTATAATTGTAGAATGTATATCCGTTAATAAAATCTATCTATGAAATAAATATTTTTGTCTTTTTTCATTTAGTCTGAAAATTAAAATTAATGAACGAAAAAGGGCCAAAATATTTATTTTGCAAATAAATTATATTAATGGATATACATTCTATGAATATAATATAACAATATATGGTTATATTATATCTCTTAAATATAACCTAGTGGTGAGGCTCTTCTTCCATCTATATGTGGTATAAATTCAGTTGACACATGACTAGGGGCATCCATTCTAGTTGTTTAAATTACACACGTGGCTAAGAGCATCCATTCCTAGAAAAACTCATATAAAATATGTCCTCAATTTGTTGATCTCCTATACGATAGGGGATCAAACCTTGTAGTAAATTGAGGGGACCGAGCCTCACCACTAGGTTACATTTAATGTAATATAACCATTATTATTATATTATATTATATTCATAGAATGTATATCCATTAATATAATTTATTTGCAAAATAAATATTCCCGCCCTTTTTCGTTCATTAATTTTAATTTTAATTTTTATACTAAATAAAAAAAGATAAAAATATTTATTTTGTAGATAGATTTTATTAACGAATATATATTCTATAGTAGTTTTATAGTAGTTTAATGGTGATGCTCTTCTTTTCTCCCTAATGTTGTGGGATTAAGCCTTGTCATATTTACATTTTAACATTGCTAGAAACGATCATGTTAATCACACATGATTTCAACATGACACATGGTTATGGGTATTGAAACCCTCAATTTAGAGAGGGTAGCAAGAAAAATTCAAAAATAAATTGTGTTATCTTACTAAACAAAGCTATGTAATAGACCACGTGTAAAATGTTAACATAAGAGATCAAATTGTTTTGAAAATAAATAAATAAAGGATGAAATCAAAACAAGTTATAAAACTAAGGAAAAATTTAAGTAAAATAACTATAATAAATAAATAAATCGAATCAATCCTTAAATATAGGACACCAAAATATTAGTTTTACAATAAAAAATTATGATTAGGTGATTATTTGTGTAAATGATGGCTCTACATTAATCACCCTTCCCTATCTCCTTTATGCTTATTTGGTTGCCACAATAATCATTTCAACTGAAGTTGAACCAGCAAAAAATTAATTAGTTTAATAAAAATTTAACTTTATTAAATATCATACAAAATTAATATTTATTATTAAATTTTTTATTTTCACAACATATTTTTTTATAGCTGATTATAAAACGAGAGGTTGTAATATAAACCAAAAGAAATAATAGAGGTGGGAAGCACCCCAGCTTGTTGATGCGATGGAGAAAGAGAAAAAGATAATTTTGTATATCAATACGTATTACAGAAAAGTGATATATGAATAATATATCTCAATAACTCATTTAAATTAGCTTTCATATCTCCTTTTGAACATTAAAAGGGAGAGTGTAATAGAAATATTACTCAGATTAAAATACCGAATACATGATCAGATATCTTTCATTCTGAATACAACCAAAGAACTAAAATTAATGTATAAGTCACAACTAGTTGAGAATCAGAAAGAAAATTTTTGAGACAAGAGAACATCAAAGCCATGGTTCGTAGTTGAAACCTCGTTTGTGTTCATCTTCTAATGTTAACGAGCGATCTCTATCAGCAGGGAGACGAGGGAACTTAGATAGCTTCAGATAAATATCATCCTTTACATCACATGTACCTCTACATGAAAAAATTGATTTACTGCTCCATAAACTAAAACCAGACCCAACACCACTTTTTTTGTCCTTCCCTTGCAAGTTGAAATTTTTCTCACTTTTGGTACACTCCTTGTACGCCACAAGAAAAGGGTCTTCTTGCCATCTGAATAAGCCCTTCCCTGAACTGCTTCTTTTAGTGTGTTGCTGTGGTAAACATGGAGGCAGAGGAATTTTCTTGTCCTGAATTTCCAACATCTTCCTTGTGCTTTTCGGATGACTAGGAGGTGGTGGTGGTAAAGTGGAAGATGATTTTTGATTGAGGCCGTGTAGTGATCCTATGTTCAGAGGGAAATCATTGTTTGGGGTCTTGCAAACACCAGGTTTGTCTTCCCATGAAAAGGGTATGCTTCCTTGTGAATAAGATTTTCGATGACTCATTTTAGCATGGCCAAAATGAAAGATGGTTCAAATGTTGGAGGAGGAGTTAGAGCATGGGGTTTTAAAGCTATTCTCATGTACTTTGTATTCCCTAACGGTTAATGATGTCTAAAGGACAAGCAAATAGAACGTGAGGAGGAAGTTGATTATTGCTTTTAAATGAATTAAAGGAAGGGGATCATGAAAGCTAGAAAAGAAAAGAAAAACTCTCAAATTTTGCGATAGAGATTTTATTTCGGGATGAACTCAAGTGTATCCTTATTTTTCCCATCAATTTTTTTTTTATACATACATGATTTGAATCTATAAATTAAAACACTCAATAATTTGTTAATTGTGTCGGATTTTATTAATTGACAGAAAGTTTTAATTTTCCAAGTTTGTGGCAAATTAAGAGTTAAAGAAGGATATTTATGTCGACTTTTTGTGTTACTTGCAAGTTGCAACGACAATTCAATTGCTGATTTGTGAGTAGGTGGAACGGGTGATGTATTCATAGCTGATATTTCAACTGTAATGTTTTGCACCATATACGCCTTGTCCTATGGTGTCGTTTTGAAAGGTCAAACGACACCATCCTATTCAATTTGAAGATAATGAATCCATATCTCTTCGCTTCTTGGGTCACTTTCTTAGAATGTAGAGATCTTCCGCAATAATTTTTGCCAATAATGTAATGTACATTGTGTTAGTACAATTTCATTATTACATGTGAAAAATAAGCAGGCACTACATATAACTAACACATACAAGGATTCTCAATAAACGATTGTTTGTTTGCATATCAAGCGGAATCGATCTACGAAAGCGAATTATTTATTTTTTGTTTTGCATTGATTTGTGCTAGATAAAATTACCATCGATTTTCAGCATATTCTAAGGCATTTGGATGTGTTAGTTTTAGTTTTAGGCTTTTAACTATGCTTGAAGACATTCGAAGTCGTGGTTGCTATTGGCAGGCAACTGAACAATCATGCAATATTATGTTGAAATAGGAAAGAACAAAATGGGCAATGATTTAGTTCCAAAATTGATTCCTAGTTGGCTTTGTCAAAACACAGATTGTAAACAATGAAAAGGATTGTTCTGTATTTTCGAAGCATCGACCAAATTAAAAGTACGAGTTAGGAATCTCTTATTGGTGGGGGATGAAAACAACTTATTACCCGTAAAGAAATTGATAAAGTATCGAATGACAGACAATAGAGTCAAGTGTAAGGAAAGAGGTTAATGGAAAGAAATGGATATAAGCTAGTCAAAGAAGCTATGATAAATTCTACTTTGGGTATAGTAGGGTAGTTTTCTGATTAAATTTGATAACAGACAACGTTTGGGTATCTGTTTTTCTTGGATGGGGAAACCGTTTTGTACACTACATAACACTAAATATATGAAAATTCAAGTCAAATTTAAAATAAAGGGAAGACTTGTTTTAATTCGGATTTAGATATGCTCAATTGAATGATTCAATTGAAAGTAAATTGAATTGCTTAAATCTATTGATTTTTAACTTTTAAAAATCAACGATATGAATAATCATAGATCGATAAAATATGTTGTTTTAGACATATAAGATTTCATTTTTAACCTTCACTCCTTAAGGTTCTCATTACATTTTAAGAATATTTTCCATAATATCAAGTAATTCTTCTTAACATCTTCTTCCCCAAATGATTGCAACAGAGATTACTTTCACGTTGTACCAGTGTCCATACCTGAGTTTACTTGCTTCAACATTTATTCTAGTTTTATTTTCAATCATAATTTTTGTATAGCTTTTTCAAAAAAACCTCATGGATTCATATTCCAACACAAGTGTTAGTAGCAATATTTAGTAAAATATAAAGTTTGTACAATTGTTGGATTATTTATTCACGAAAATTAATCAACAAATAGTGTATTCTTTACGTAAAAATTAAGATAAGTCTTATGCAATAAATGAATGTCAATATAAAAATATGGATTCAGATATCTAAAACGGCATATTTTATCAATTTATAATCATCCATGTCGTTGATTTTTAAAAAATAAACTCAATGAATGTTAACAATATTCAATTTATTCTCTCAATTGAAATTGAGTGTGTTTTACACACGCATGGAGGAAAGAAGAGCATGTATTTTTTTTGGAAGAAATTAATTAATTATGTTCAAATTATGGAGTGGAATATGTTCGATACGAGACTATCAAGATAATATTACACAACTAAAATAGAGATGAGAAAAGATGAATTGAACACACAATATTTTACATGGAAAACCCTCAACAGATAAGGGAAAAACTACGGGTAAGACCAGAGAAATATTTTCACTAAGTGGAAGAAATATTACAACTTCTCTCTAATTTATTAGGAGAGAACAATGACACTTTCTCTTAAAAAATAGGAGAATACACTCAGTGGGAAAACCTCACAAGAAAATATTATTTTCTTTCTTTCTCTAAATACAAGTTTTACTTGAAGCTTGTAGTGGTGTGATTTTACAATTGATGAAACATTCGTATTTATAGGCAACTGAGCACACTAGAATCCAATAAAGCTTTAGCTGTGATTGTTCAAATACAACTTGCATCAATCAGTGGCCAAATTGAATTTGTAATTTGCCTTCGGTGCATTTTATGTTATTATAATAATAATAGCAACAACCACAAAAGTGGCTTTATTAGCCATAATGTTTGACAATCTTCCACTTAAAGTTACTTTTGTGAGCTTCTTAAATCTCTTTTCTTGCCAGTTTCCTGCTGCAATTACGTTTTCGATAGGCCATAGGAAGACCTACACCATTTGAACTTGTCAGTAGTGATTGACTTTGTCATGACATCTACTAGGTTGTCTTTTGTATGAATCTTCTGTAGATCCACACTTTCCTTTACTGCTTCTCGAACAAAGTGATATTGCACTCCTATGTGTTTTATTCTAGAATGAAAAACTAGATTTCTTGCAATGTGCAAGGCACTCTGACTATCACAATACACTGTAATCTTCAGTTGCTTGTGCCCGAGTTCTTAAGCTTTGTATCCAAATGGCTTCCTTATAAGCTTGAGGAGCCACCATGTATTTGCGTCTATAGTAGATAATGCTATAACAGATTGTAATTTGGATAACCAACTTACCGCTCCTTCTACAAGTGTGAACACAACCTGTAGTAGATTTACTTTTGTCAAGATTACCTGCAAAATCAAAATCAACATATCCTCTGACAGTGCACTCTAATCCTCCAAAACATAATACAACACTCGAGGTTCCTTTAATGTATCTCAGGATCCTTTTCACAGCATTCCAATGCCGTTTACCAGGATCTGCCATGAACCGACTAACCATACCAACCGCCTGAGCAATATTTGGTCTCGTACAAATCATTGCATACATAAGGCTTCCTACCGCTGATGCATACGGTACTCGAGACATTTCCATCCTCTCTGTTTCACTGCTAGGACTCATGCTTAAGGATAATTTATAATTGATAGGAAGTGGGGTAGAAATTGGCTTATAGTCTTACATATTGAAGCGCCGCAAAACTTTCAGTAAGTAGTTTTTCTGAGAAAGCCAAACCCTCCTATCTTTTCTGTCTCGATAAATTTGCATCCCTAAAATCTTGTTTGCTGGTCCCAAGTCCTTCATATCAAACTCCCTAGCCAATTGTGCCTTTAATTTCTGGATTTGATTTTTGTTGGGGCCTACAACCAACATGTCACCCATATACAACACTAAAATGATAAAATCATCATCACCAAACCTCTTATAGTACGTATAATGGTCTGAACACAGTTTGTTATATCCGAGGCTCATAATGAAGGAATCAAGTCTCTTGTACCAACATCTTGGTGCCTACTTTAGACCGTACAGAGATTTGGTTAACCTACAAACCAAGTTTTCTTTTCTTTTTTCTTTAAAACCTTCTGGTTGGAGCATATATATTTCCTCTTTAAGTTCTCCATGAAGAAAAGCAGTTTTTACATCCAATTGTTCAAGATGTAAATTAAATGAAGCACACATAACTAAAACTACTCTAATAGTAGTAAGTCTTACCACCGGAGAGAAAATCTCATTGAAATTAATGTCTTCTTTCTGAGCATATCCTTTGACCACCAGTCTAACACGATACCGCTCCACTTGATCATTGCTATCTCGTTTGATCTTGTAAACCCATTTATTTCCAATGGCTTTTCGACCTTCTGGAAATGTTACAAGCTCCCATGTTTGATTTCTATGTAACGCTTGCATTTCTTCCTGTATTTCTGCAATCCGTAGAGAAGCATCCGAATTGCTCATAGCCTCTTAAAAGGTGGACGGTTCTCCTTCTTCTGTTAGAAAACAGTATGCGTCATGGCTTACCATCACATAGTCTGAGTGTCAAGATGGTTTCCTTATCTGACGTGTTGATCATCGAACTTTTACATCGTTGGTCTCATCTGGTTCTTGTTCTTCGTGCTCCGGTTCTACTTTAAAAGAATCATCTTCTCCAGACTTTTCATCTGTCTGGATAGTAGTAGCTTCTTTAGAAGTGCTCCCATTTTTCTGCTCACCTTGCAGTTCATTATCTGTAAAAATTACATCTCTACTGACAATAACTTTGCGAGCAGTGGGATCCCATAGGCGATACCCCTTAACACCGTCAGCATAGCCCAAGAATATACATTTCTTGGATTTTGGATCTAGCTTTGTTCTTTCCTAGGTATTGTACATTACATACACTGGACAACTAAATACATGTAGAGAAGAATAATCTATTGGTTTTCCTTTCCATACCTCCATTGGCGTCTTAAGACCAATAGCAATTGATGGTGACCGATTTATCACATAATAGGTAGTTTTGACTACTTCTGCCCAAAAAGACCTGGCTAGACCTACAGTCTTCAATATAGCTCGTGTCTTCTCTAGGAGAGTTCTATTCATCCGCTTTGCTACACCATTCTATTGAGGCATATGTGGCACTGTGAATTACCTTTGAATACCCTCTTTCTTATAAAATGCTAGAAATTCACCATCTGTATATTCTCCTCCGTTGCCTGTCCTCAAGTACTTGATTTTCTTACCAGTTTCAAGCTCTATTATGCTTTGAACTCCTTGAATACTAGAAACATATCAAACTTCTTCTTGATTGGGTACACTCATAATCTCCTGAAATGATTATTAATAAAAGATACAAAATATTTTGCTCTTCCCAGGGACATTTCTGGTGACTCTCACACATCAGAATGAATCAAGTCTAATATATGTTTGCTTCTAGCAGTAGACTTGTCAAATTTCAATCTATGCTGCTTACTAGTTACACAATGCTCACAGAAAGGTAAATTTACCAATTTGAGCTTGTGAAGGAGATTACATTCTACAAGAATCTTTAAACCACGTTTCGACATATGGCCTAATTTACGATGCCACATCATTGTTGTTTCTTTTTGATTGGTATAAGCAACTAATGCATCTGCCGCCTACAGAGTATCTCCCAGAAACATGTATAGATTAGTAGCGATCTTCTTTGCTTTCATCACTACTAAAGCCCCTTTCACCACTTTCAAGATCCCTCCTTCAATATGGGTCTTACAACCGAGGTCATCTAGTTACCTAATGGAAAAAAGATTTTTCTTCAATCCCTTTATATAGCGTACTCCCTGAATTGTACGAACAATATCATTATACATTTTTATTTTGACAGTACTAACCCCAGCAATTCCCAAAGCATGATCATTGTCCATGAACATAGATCCTTCTGAGATAGGTTCATAAGTGCAAAACCAATCTCGTTATGAAGTCATGTGCCATGTTGCTCCTGAATCCGTTATACATACATCAGTGAACTATCTCTTGCCTTTGGAACCAATCGCGGCTTCACTGTGTAGAATTTCTCCATCATCAGAGGTACTAGTAACACATCCTTGAGATATACTTGCTCTAGAAGATTTCTCTAGATTTTTCTTGTTATACCAATAATTTTTCTTCAGATGCCCCTTCATGCCACAATTGTGTATTTAAAGTTCTTCCATCTTCGAGACTTTGATCTGCCATGATTCTGGCTCCCACTGGGGCCACCTTCATTGATCTTCCTCTCGTCATCGTCAAGGCTTCCGCTTACTTTGAACTTGTTTTACTATCTTCTTTATTTTTGCATTTGGATTTTTCTTCAAGAATAGCTCCAGCGATATCATCAAAGTGCAAGTGACCAAATATATTATTATTTATTATATTAATGATAAGCTGATCATAGGAATTTGGCAAACTCTTAAGCAAAAGTTTAGCACACTCATTTTCTGGTATTGAGAAGTCTGACGTTGTAAGCTAAGCAAACAATGTATTCAGATTGTTGATGTGGTCCGTCACTGATGTGGACACACTCATCCAAAGTGTATACAACCTCCTTTTCAAAAATATTCTATTATGAAGTGATTTTACCTTATACAGTTTGATGAGGGTATCCCAGATCTCTTTTGTAGTTTCTTTTTCTGCAATACTTGACAAAACTGAATCCACCATTGCTAAGTGTAAAGTGGAAACAACGCTGTTATCTATCTCTTTCCACTTTTCATCGGTTATACCAGCGGGTCTACCTTTAATTGCCGCCGAACAATTTTCCTTTCTCAAAATTGCCTTTATCTTCAATTTCCACAGGGAAACGTTTCTCCCATTGAATTTCTCAATCTTAAATTTTACTGCCATTTTTAATAACTATACTAGTTTACACAATTTCACCGTGAATAGTATAGTATACGTGAACAGTATAGTATATTTTAGCATACACCAGAATAATTCCAGTTTATGTTAACAATCACTACAAAAGTATACAACCACATGTGTGAATAGTAATCATGAATAGTACCATGTGAATAGTACTTATGAATAGTAATGCAGCGTCAACAACCTGGCTCTGATACCACTATTAGGTACGAGAGTATCATGATAATATCACAATGCTAAAATAAAGATAAGAAGAGAAAAGCTGAACACACAATATTTTACATGGAAAATCCTTAACAAATAAGGGGAAAACAACAGGCAAGACTAGAGAAATACTTTCACTAAGTGGAAGAAATATTATAACTTCTCTCTAATTTATTAGGAGAGAACAATGACACACTCTCTTAAAAAATAGGAGAATACACTCACTGGGAAAACCTCATAAGAAAATATTATTTTCTTTCTTTCTCTAAATACAAGTTTTACTTGAAGCTTGTGGTGGTGTGATTTAGCAATTGATGAAACACTCGTATTTATAGGCAACTGAGCACACTAGAATCCAATAAAGCTTTAGTTGTGATTGTTCAAATACAACTTGCATCAATCAGTGACCAAATTGAATATGCAATTTTCCTTTGCAATTTGCCTTCGGTGCATTTTATGCTATTATAATAATAATAATAGCAGCACCCACAAAAATGGCTTTATTAGCCGTAATGTTTGACACAATATTTATATTTTGTGGAATCTAGACCATTAATTGAATACAAACAAGCAACATATATTTTTTATTTTAATAAATAACTAAATTTAACATTTTTTAATTTTACTGTATGTCGTGGGAATTTATAATCAAGAGATTTTTAGTTCGTGTGACTAACTTTCTCATGTAAAATTTAAGCTTGTATTTGTAAAATAAAATGATGAATTAGTTAACAGTTAGTTTATTTTATTTATGATTAATCGTTTCCATTTTAGCTAAAAGTTGAAAAATATGTGTTTAATTAAAAGCTTATAAACTAAATTAAATTATTGAAGCAAAGAAATATAGTACTATAAAATTTTAATAAGAAGAGTTTTTGTGGCATTCCCTTAGTAGCTTTCATGATTTACCTGAGGGCCGAACAAGATAGGAGTAATTTATTTCACATTCTTTGCCCTAATGACAAACCAGAGAAGCCCCAAGGCAGTGCCAAATATAATAACACGAAAACACGCACATAAGGGTCCCAAAAATTTCAAACACAAAGTCAAGCTCTCGCTCAAGCGAGACTATCTTGCTTGAGCGAGAATCACACAGAGCCACATAAGTCACTCTCGCTTAAGCGAGGCACCACTCGCTCAAGCAAGAAACGTCCAGAGGCCAAAGACAACCCCTCGCTCAAGCGAGTCTTTGCTCGTTCAAGCGAGAATCTCACAGAGAACAAGGGTAGCCCTGCTGCGAGGCCATACTCGCTCAAGCAGAAAAGGGACAAAGAGCAACCAAGATAGTCTCGCTCGAGCGAGGTCATACCCGCTCAGGCGAGAAACTTATAGTACCTAAAAATACTTCCCTCGCTCAAGCGAGGCGCTCCTCGCTCGAGCGAGAATCACCTAGTGGCAATTCAAGTTGAACTCGCTTAAGCGAGGAGACACACGCCCAAGCGAAAATATCATAAAACCATGCAGGCCTTGTCTCGCTTAAGCGAGAATTATCTCACTCAAGCGAGAAATAGACAGAATCAAAAACTCAGCTATGGGAGAGGCTCGCTTGAGCGAAAGTACACTCGCTCAAGAGAGAAATACAAATTTGCCAAATTTTAAAATCTATAAGGCACCTAACTTTTTTGTTTGGACTCCGATTGGCACTAAATTTTATAGGCACCGTGTTTTCGCCATTTCAGAGCTATTGATGAAGTCCTTTGCCAAAATTTGGTCATATAGGCAAGTTATGCAATATAATGCAGTTGGTACATTTTGAGCTTAACCTAAGGCTCCAATATGGACAAACACCCTTCAAAACATACATAAGGTTTGCATACACGTATAATATGTCAAGGCTATCACGTAGAAGAAGGTTGGGGAGTCCAAATCCCACATATGGCTGATATGGTGTGCTCAGTTCAATGAAACACATTAAAATGCATGATCTTAAACCATTTCCTAAATAAGGACGTTACACAATGCTATCCTAACTTACTAGATTCATTCTTTCACTTAAACAGACAAACTCTTTTATACCATAATTATACTATGCGATTACCTGCCAATGTCAAACACCATACAAGAATATAAATGGCTCAGTGCCCAATTCCACCAAACCAAAGTCTCATATATACATACATACACACACACATACACACACACATATATATATATATATATATTACCTTCATCATATCACATATAGGCTACTCAATCTAATAGCCTTTCGACCTAGAAACCACAAGGTTCAAGTCATGGTATTGATATCATATACTACCTCATAGTTTAATCATCATCAAACAAGTCAGACAACCACACTAAGGTTGCCCAAAATATCAAACTACATTATAGACACTATGCACATATGTAAACAATCAGAGTCGTGTCCACTATGGCCTGCAATGCAACTTCCACGTCGAATCAACTAGCATACTCGTCTCCTTATGTGCTTACTGAAAGTCCATAAGTTAGGAGGGTGAGTATTATTTGAATAATAAGCAAGAAATCATAATCCATAATTCATGCATACCACAATCAATTATATCATCATTCAAATATACACAGCTACAAATATATCCCACCATCTATCCATCAATCATACACGCATTCATAGATGCAACATGGTGTGCCATGATTTTTAAAAATTTATATTTCACTTATGCACGAAATCATGCAATGCGGATCCGACTTATCAATATAGAGCAAGTGTCAAGATAACCCACTCAGTGAACCAAAACACTATAATCGAAGGGCGTCTGGGTAACCACACAGTGAACCAAAGCACTATAAGCGGTGGTACTTGAGGACTACCAGTGAACCATAGCACTATAACCGGTGGCCTTAAAAGAAACATGCTACAGACTGCACAGTAAATCTTAGCACTATAGTGTGATAGTCTCCTCAGCAAACCAAAGTGATGGAAATGCATATGATGTCATGAACTATGTCTATGCTGGAAATGCGAACCAAAGCGCACCAAAGAGCAATCTCAATATACTTCATAATCATAATACCACCATAAGGAATCCAACAAGAATAACTATACATAATTGTCAATAACATCATATGGCACATTTATGAAGAGAATATCACCAATCCATTACACAATCTAGATACACTGTCAATTAAGAGTAGAAAAACACTTAGCACATCATCATCATAACACAAAACATGTTTTACAAAATATCATACTCGCATAACGAAATTTGGGGATATACGAGGCATGAACGAGAACCTAATTTCTAGCTACTATTTAAATAATAGACCCCTCGTACATGTAAAACGTACTTGAAAATGCTTCAATTCTAATTCACACTTCCAAACGACAACTGATATAAATTTTGGATGGCGCTACGTACTCTATTAAGATCCCGATAAGGCTCCAAGCGTCGAATGCTAACCAACGACCTCTGAATCGTACTTCCACAAGCTTACCCTTTTCCCCAAATGAAAATCAAGGCTCTAGGGCTTCCAATCATCAATGAGACTTCCTTGTTCCTTCCCAATCAGACCCTAGAAGCAAGAAATGAAGAAGGTTCATTCACCCATTCGAAGAATCCATGACTATGAAGGAGGGAGAAGGGAATTACAAGTTTACATGTATAAACCTTGCTTGAAGCCTTAACTTTTGAATGCCAAAGCTTCACAACCCACTTGAGCTCAAAAGGGCAGTCATGATCAAACTGAAAAAGGAAGGAAAAATCATGGCTTTTAGCTTAACTAGAAGAATTCAAAAATTAGGAGAAAGAAATGGAGGAAGAGATTCAAGGATATTGTCTGCACCTACTTGCTTAGGATGAAATATAAAATCGATGGGGTTTATGGTGGGGAGGAAAGAAGAAGAGGAATATGGTCTTGGCTACGGGAGGTAGAGTGTGTCGTGGAAAGGGAGGGAGGTCGACGGGAGAGGCAATGGAGAAAGGGAAGGAAAAATTAAAACTTACACTCAACCAATCTTAAAAAAGAAAATAGGTGAATTGGGATTTTGAGAAATAAAATGAAATACTTGTATTTAACAAACTAAGTTTCTAATTAAGTGGGACAATTTATTTAATCCTCATAAATAGTCTTAGTCTTGAATAATAATATCAAACAAAACAAAACTAGTTTATTCTAATGAAAGTCTTCAGAATTAAACATCAGTTGATAATTATATGATAACATACAAAGATATATTTATGGGTTTTCTTATAAAAATTATTTTTGTTTACAAAAATATATTTATATAATTATATTTTTTGTTGTCTGTTAATATTTTGAACCCATATTGATTATTTATCATAATGATCAAATATATTTATCGGAAATAAAATAAATAGCATGAAGTGTATATTTTATTATAGTTTATACTTCTTGTAATTTTTATATGTGTAGGTTCTATCATGTATTTTCTTTCAAGGGTTTAAATTTATTTTAGCGCTTTGTAATTGTGATTGAGTACATCTTGGACTTCATATAAAAAAGAGTACAACTTGGAATATGTTATGATGAAGTTTTTTTTGTCTTTTATAAAAAAACATAAACAGTGTGTAGTACGGAGCCATTAGTGAGAAATTTTATTAAAATATTGAAGACAAGTGAAACCAAAACTAATATAAGAGAAACCAAAACATATAATAAGCAAAAAAAAAAATTATAGATTCTAACTTTGATAGAGAGAATTTTATTGTTTAGGATGGTCCGACAATCTCTAGTTTAAATTAATAGATTAAATTTTATAGGTTCATTAAAAAAAATTATCAATTCTCTTAAATCTTGATGGAGAGAATTTAATGTTTCATAATACACATGTCCATCTCAAGTTCTAGTCTGAATAACATATACCAATAAAAAACATTACTTTAAATTTCATTTGAAAATCATTATAAATTAATACAGATATGTCTACCAAAATTTATATTTTGATAGAAGCTTAGCTAGTTAGTATATCCATTATGAACTCACTAGGAACAATCTAGTGGTGAGTTTTGGTAATTGGTTGTCCTAATTTCAAATCTTATCTTAGACCTTGCATCTTTTTAAAAAAAGTAAAAAAAAAAACTATATATATCCATTGAGTTTTGATAGTCTCAATTAAGCCACTAAAATTGTTATAAAACAAAGGCTACTAAAGTTGATAAGTTTTTATTAAAAAAGAGGACAATGATTACATGAAAAGTACATAGGATGAATATATCCTTTCCTAATAATATATAAGGTACAATTTTAACTAGTTTAATTTAAACTCAATCTTAAGATCTATAAAAACTCATATTATTATCCACATTCAAATTCAACCTTCTTATTTTCCTAATAAATAAAACATCAATCTTAAGGACAATGATGTATTGACTGAATTGTGGCTTATTCGTGGGCTTCGACCCGTATTTATGTGAATTATGTGAGGGTAGTGAGGCCCAAATACTTGAGATAGTGTGGTTAAATGAGGAAGTGGGGACAATGAATTATGAGATGATTTATAATAATAAAGTAATTAACTAGATTAATAATAAACAAATAATTATTAATTACTGAAATAAAAATCTTGTGTGTATCTGCGTTGCTACCTTTGGCCAAATAAATGCCATGAGTTCCCGACCCGAGTCATTCCAGTCCCAATGTATCTGTATCGAACCGCATAACATCTTCCGTGAAGAACCTGAGGACCGATTCCAAACGTTCACCCCTAAAGATTTATTTTAGGAGTTTATTCCAGTCATTTATGAATGTCTTCACATAGGTAAGTCAAGTATGTATTACTCACTCCATGAACACACCTATTAAATTATTTATCTCAATTACCATCCTTAAACAATCAATCTTATTAGTGATAAGGTCAAGCTGCCAGTATACCTTTTCTTACCCATAAATTATCTTTGATTACTAAGTAATCTTGTATAACTACTAAGTACACCACTTAGGTGAATTTAGTTTATTGAAAATATACATTATCTACTTAACTTTTTAAATTCTATTGTATGGGTATACTTATTCCCCAAAAAGTACTTATTAAATTTAGTTAAGGTATCAATAATATCTTTCATTGTCACTTACTTACTACCACTAAGTTAAATAATCGTTAAATTTATTCATATACTATTTAAGTTGGTATTGAATTTGGCTAAAACTTCACTAAATAATATCGGCATAAGCGTTCCTCTCATTCTTAGTAACATTCCTTTTAACTTATTAAACTTCATTATACTTATACTAATTACCATTACATATAGTATCAACTTCTATTTCCCATTGGGTTCTAATATCCCTACTATAGATATGTTCTAATTCTTTTTAATTTATGATTACCTTAGTCGCTTTCTTTAGCTTATCATTATATCACAAAACTTTTTCTTATAAGTTCCCAAAAATATTATTTTTTTCTAATATTTCCTTAAAATCTCATTACTCTTTCTTTGTCAACTTTTCTTTTTAGTCCTTAGTATGAAATTGCTATCCTTAGCCAAATTCTTCTTAACATGTTTTCTTAGGAAAATACTTTAAAGTATTTATTTCTTCCTATATATATTACTTGAAATAGTCATTACTCTTAATTCCTTCTTGGTCATTTATTTCTTTTTACCCAAAAAATTCCTTTTTATTTTATAAAAAATCATTTGATACTTTTCTCAAAATATTATTAATGCTGCAAAATTCTAAAACGGAACGTGATTGAAAATAAATCAGCAAAAATGTCTCAAATTGTGTGATTTTTTGGATTTGCTTTCAGAACTTCTAGTCAATCAATTTGTCTAACTTAGCAGGACTTACTGGACAAATACAATAAATCACATAAAATATTCAAAAATCCATAATTAATTACAATCAAATTGAATTACTCACTGAACCCGAAATATGGTTCTAAAATTCGTTATTTTACGCGATAACTTCAAAGTCAGATAAAATTTAGCGACTGTGAACACCTCTTTTGGTCCGGTCCAAATGGAACGAATCTTCTTTTATACTGAATTCTGATTCAGAATGGTCAAATCTGAATAGGATGGCTCCAAAATAATCAGAACCGAGTGAGATAACTCAGAATGAAGCTTTTCCAAGTGGAATATTGCCCTGTTGGAGGCAAATCCGAGTGGAATGACTCAAAAATGATCAGATCCGAGCAGGATGGCCCTGAAGGAAGCTTTTCCGAGTGGAGTATGTCCCTGTTGAAGAGAAATCCGAGTGGAATGACTCAAAAAATGATCAAATCCGAGTCATAATGAAGCATTTCCGAGTAGGAATAGGCTCCTGTTGGGGAATCCGAGCGGAATGACACAAAAATGATCAAATCCGAGTAGAATTACTCAGAATAAGTCATTTCCGAGTGGAATACTATTGCTGACTAAAGTGAATCCGAGTGGGAGCTTTCTGAATGCAAGTAATCTGAATGAAGAAATGCTGATTAAAGTGAATCTGATTGAGGAATGTGTTTTTCTAGGAAAAATCGAGTCCGAGTGAACACATCCGAGGGGCGAACGTTGATTGAAAGCCCTTTGGTTGAAGTATAAAGGCTGATTCCGAGTGAAAATGCCAAGTTTCCAAGTTCTGAGTGGAAAGAGAGCCAGTTCCGAGTGAAAACAAAGTTTGAGGACCTGTTATTGAATGAAGCTCTCCTGACTGAAGTAAAAAAGACCGACTCTGAGTGTAACTGAGTGGTCAGGTTCAGACTGGAAGGAAAGCCCGACTCTAAGTCTATCTGAGTGGTCAAATTCTCTCAAGTACCAATTTCTGAGAGGAAAGAAGACCGAGTCCGAGTGAAATAATCCCAACATCCGAGTAAGAACATCCGAAGGAGAAATGTTGATTCAAACCTTCTGATTGCAGTGTGAAGTCCGACTCTCAGTGAATCTGGGTGGTCAGATTCCGATTGGAACAGAAGTCTGATTGTGAGTATATCTAGGTAGTCAGATTTTGATGGGAAGAAAACCGATTCCGAGTGAAAATGTAAAAATTTCCAAGCCCTGATTGCAAAGAAGGTCAACTCCGAGTGACAAATCCGAGTGACAACTCCGAATGAATATTTGCCGACTGAGCCATTCTTCAATCAGTTTCGTTGTCAATCTTCAATTGGTTTCCGAGTGACAACGACTGAATGAAAGGATTTATGAATAAATGTGTCCGATTGGACTGAAGAAAGGAAAATCCGTGTGAAATCCTTCTGAAGACGACTCCCAAGTGAGTGCACCGAGCAGCTGATTGCCGAGTGAAAGCCGTTCCTGATTGGAAAATAAGGGCGAGTGAGTGCACTGAACAATTGACGACTGAATAAAAATTCTGAGTGAGGATAAGACTGACTCCGAGTGGAAAATGGATATTTCTGAGTGAGATATCCGAGTCAGATGCCTCTCCAGTCTGCACCGAGTAAAGTATCTCCAGTAAGAACCGAGTGATGCCTCTTCAGTCAGCACTGGGTCACTCTCTTAGTCAACACCGAGTCATTCTCTTCAATTTTCAGTCGGGTCCGAACCATCCTTTACCATTACCGAGCCACTCTTTTAACCATTCCCGAGCCTTCTTTTAACCATTTCCGAGACCCTTTCCACTCAACTTTCGAGCCATTCTTTTACCCATTTCTGAGATTACTTCTCACCCATTTCTGAGACACTTTTTCAATCAATTCCGAGTGACATTTTTCAGTCAGCAAGGAGTCCTCTTCAGCCAATTCCGAGTCACTTTGCACTCGGTCTGATCGAATGTTTCAATCAGAATTGCTTTGTCCCCTGAATCCAATTGCTTTGCTTTTCACTTGGATTCTCCTCATAAATAACCCAACACCGAGCAAAAACTTCACTCGGCCTTCCATGACAGAGCTCCTCTCAGAAGAATTCTTACTCGAAAAGGACTATTTTTACTCAGAATTAACTCGAACTGAGGATGAATGCTGACTGAGAGGCTAATCCGAGTCATCCTCTCTCGGATTTCCACTATCCTCTCTCGGATTTCCACCAGGCTCCCCCTGTTCGCCCGTGCTGACTTGGATTCCACCACCCAAGTGGATCCAGGAATCCTGGGGGTGGCAGACAGGGGCGGAAGTGGAGAAATTAAAAATTCCCACCAGCCGCTGTCCCTCACTACCAGGCTGCCTCTACTCTGAGTGGAAGCCTGAGCTGGCCTTCCACTTGGAAAAGCCTATAAATAGACAAAGGCTGAAGCTTTGAGGGGGGAAAGGCATTCATTAAGAGAAAAAACTCTGCCCATCTCTCCACTCACCAGCTCCGTCCCTTCCTTCACTCACTAGCTCCCTTCCCTCTCCAGCACACCGTCCTCATTCTACCTTCACCAATACAGTCTTCCTCCTCCCTTTTCCCACCTGACAGCTCCCTCAAATCACACCAACACAGCCCCTATCCGTACAGCCCAATCTTCTCACCACTCCACACCGTCCTCCTTCCTTCTCCACACCGTCCTACCTCTTAAAAAGAGACACACAGCACCCTTCTCCTCTCCACTCACTTCTCCTCTCCTCACCAGCACCCTTCACACCTCACTGTTCAGCATCCTGAGACCAGCTCTCCTGCTCTATCACTCGGTTTCTCAATTTTCACCCGGTATTCTACTTTTCACTTGGTATTTTCACTTTTCACTCAGTTTTTTCCATTTTCACTCGGTTTTACTATTTTTACTCGATTTTCCCATTTTCACTCGGTTTTTCCACTTTTACTCGAACTTTCCCTTTTTCTCACTCGGTTTTCTCTTCTCCCACTCAGTTTTCGCTCATTTTTCCCTCTCTTTTCCAAACTTACTATTTCCTTTTCTCTCTTGTAGCTTCTGCTACCCTCCATCCTTTGCTTTGTAGTTTTTTTTTTTAAAAAACAATATATTAAAGGGAAATGGATATTTCATGTGTTTTCTTTCAAATCTAAGTAAAATAAAAAATCAAAAAAAAAAAGAAAAAATCATTTTTAGTCAGTGTCGTACGGAAAATACTTCCGTCTACACAACCTCTATAGGATCCGTACACGTGCGAAGAACTTCGTCTTGTATGAGTTCCTCACCAAAATGATACCCACCAACATTTTCTCAATCTTTTCCTAAAAAAAAACACTCAGAACTACGTAACCCTGATTTCTTGATAATTCAAGAATACGTAGGAGCAGGACCTCAACTCCTGTCGGGCCCATCTTTCTTTTTTTTTTACTGATTTATTTCCTCACTTTCGTGTTTCTTTCATAAATGTTCTTTTTCTTGTCGCTTCCGTGAAAATCAATTTAGACGTGACGTCTTGTTGATTTCCCCTTAGTTTTTGTTCAAGCCTCGCCACAATTCATAGGGAAGAGATACTTAGGACGAGACGTCCCGCTTATCTCTTTCCTATCCCTGTCCCTTTTTTATTCGAGGATGTCTAATTTAGGCGTGACGTCTTATTAGCATTCTCTTCCCCTCTCTGTCTCATATCGAAGTCGAGTTTAATTCGGATGAAACGTCCCGTTGACCTCGCTTTGACATTCTATGTTTGTACAGTTCTCTTACTCCATTCCGTCGTTTTCAAATAAAAATACAAAAAAAAGAGAGGAAGAAACCATGTTTTATTTAAGGCTATTTATATTGCGCTTTCAATCTTGGTACTATTTTTGACAGGCGATGTAGGGTGCTAATACCTTCCCTATTCGTAACCGACTCCTGAACTTGAATCTCATTTTTAAACCAGTGCTTTCACTGAACTTAGTTTTTTCCAATGTTTTTCCTATGGATAAAAACTTTGGTGGCGACTCCCTGTTTCACCCAAAGTTTTCTCTCTTCGCCGTGCTGTCGCGATCCAGGTTGCGACAGATGGCGACTCCACTGGGGACACTTAAGAGAGTCAGGCCAGTTTGGTTGAAAGCGTATTTTTATATATAGCCTTTGTTAGCTTGGATTTCTTCCCCTTGTTTATTTTATGTTGATTATTGTGAATGTTTGTTTTTGTTTTAATTATATCTTGTTATTTGCTTTGTTGTTTATGTTTTGCATGTCTGTTGAATCCTAGGATAGAGGACCATATTACTTTCCTGTAATTATTAAACCCTAGGGTAGACGACTTTGTATATTTGTTCTGTGTTTGTTCTTTGTGCAGAATGGGGTAAGGTAAAAAGTGTTGAACGTCCTTTTACACACTACACTCACAAAATACTCACACACACTTATGAGTGGCGCCCTATACCCGAGCCCCAAATGAAGCTTAAGTTAGGAGGGGTTGGTATACGGAATCGTATAGGATGTACTTCCTATCCGGTGATCGTGAGAACCCCAACTAGAGTTCGACCTCTTGTGACATACGCACCTAGTGGCCCCCCACTGTTGCGTCCCTGTCATGGGCAGGATCTTGGCTCTGGTGACCTTCTAGAAGTCTAGTATAAGCCACCCGGTGTGAAGTGTCACTTTTAGACAAGCCATAGGGCCTAGAAAAGACTTTCAACAAAACCCTACCTAGGCCACAAAAGGGCAAACTTTACTTTACCTTACGTCATTTTTGCTTTCCCTTTTATCCAAAAAAATGAATTATCTACCACCCGTAGATTTACTGAGTTTTTGAAATAATGACTCGTTTTGGAACACACAGTATTCTTCGGATGAATAGATAATCCTCTTTTGGTCGTGTACCTCTGAGTCCTGAGTCATAGATTTTCCTAATTGTCAAAAGAAATATAACTTTATTTCCGCTCCAACAGGGGGCGTCGGTGATGATTAAAAAATCATGACTATTGCGGCTTGGACCCTTGGTAATCATTGTTTCCCAAAAAAAAAATTTTGCTCAATGGGGAAGCACCGATTCCAAAACATGACATCAACTAATTTCTTTTCCTTATCCTCATTTCGTGGAAGGCTGTTCAGAACTTAACGAATACCCTTTGAGTATATATGGAAACTAACATGGGATTGAACTTTAGAAATGAGGGCTGTAACTGCCCGAAGAAAATGTTTGAGCTTGAGGCTCCTACCTCCGGATGAAAGATTTCTTCTGCCTTCACAATTATCCCATATTAATTTCCATGTTTACCATACCTAGTACTTTTAAAGGATAAGTTCTAAGGAATAGCCAAAGGATATTCGCCAAAGCCTGTGATTGCTTCCCATGACATTCTCCTTCTTTATATTTCCACCTAACATTTCTTTGCTTTTCTTTAAAAAAAAAACAAAACATAGACGTCACGGGTAGGAATCCTTACCAAACTCGACTTCAAAGGAAACTCATGGCTGAGGCAGAAGCTGTTGATGGAGACTTTAGGACTGAGTTCGATCAGCTGAAAGAGCGAGTGACAGAGTTAACTAAACTTTTAGAAAAGAAACTCACAGAAGGAGGCTCCTCTGCAGGTGTTGAGGATGCCCAACAGCAACCTGCCACCGTACCACCTCCCCTTGATTCTGACCCAGCAAGAACCCAACTCCCTAACACAACGACACCCCCTATCACTATTCATGTCAGAAGACCTAACCCTGCCATTGAGACCCAGTCACCTTACGGCCAGTCTTATGCATAACAGCATACATTTGTCGGTCCTTACGGCAACCCAATACCTTTTCCACTTTATGGCCTACCACCGGGGTACTATCCCCCGTCGCTAACCAACAAGAAGCCCACAACCAGCAAGCGATGAATCCCCACGCTTCATACCCCACCCAGCCAAACATGCCACCACTCCACCAAACCCAAAACACGCAAACCCATGACCCACAAGCCCACCAAACCCAAAACACACAGGTCCATGACCCACAAACCCACCAAACCCAAAACACACAAGCCCCAGTGGCCCAGCCAACTTACAACGCACAAGCCCAAAACACACGAGCCCAGATAATCCAACTGACTTATGCCATACAAGCTACGGCCCAACCCCAAGGTCCCTCACCAAATACAGGCCTAATGAACCAGTCCTATACGTTGCCTCATTTCAACCAGCCATTCAGCTATCCATACGGATACACAACCCCCTATATGACCAATCTCCAAGATACAACCCGTATGATGAACCCAGTAGCCGGTCTTAGCACAGTTGCAGCTCCCCAAAAGGAAAAGATAGAGATCTTAGAGGAGCGTTTGAGAATGATGGAAGGCGCCGGAGGTTTTGGACTGATAGATGCTTCTGAGCTATACCTAGTCACAGATGTTGTCCTCCCGCCCAAATTCAAGATGCCAGACTTTGATAAGTATCGGGGAATGACTTGTCCAAAGAACCATCTCACGATGTACTGTCGAAAGATGGCATCTTATTCTTCTAACGACCAATTGTTGATCCACTGCTTCCAAGATAGTCTGGCAGGGGCCGCTCTTACATGGTATGCTCACCTTGAGCTGAACCATATTCATTGTTGGAAGGACCTGGTAGATGCCTTCCTTAGGCAATACAAGTATAATATGGATATGGCACCTAACAGGGTTCAGTTACAGAACATGGTAAAGAGGGACAATGAAATGTTTAAGGAGTATGCCCAACGATGGAGAGAGACAGCGGCGCAAGTGGACCCCCCATTGTCGGAAAAAGAGATAGTCGCGATGTTTATCGACACGCTCCCATCACCTTTCTATGGCAAGATGATTGGTAGTGTTTCAGCCAACTTCTCCGACATCGTGACTATTGGGGAAAGGGTGGAGAGCGGAATACGAACGGGGAAGATCACTCAGGGCCCATCTGGGGCAAACATGACAAGAAAGCCGGCGCTTGGGAGAAGGGATGGGGAAACTAATTCCATTTCTTCTAATCAAAAGACGACTCCGTCGAGACCTTTCGCCCCTACTATGATTTAAGCTCCCAATCCTTATTTAGCCGCTGCCACTCAGGGCCCGACGGCTTATACTCCCCACTTCCGTCCGCCGATGGTGAGAGCACCAATGCCACAACCCATGCCATACCATCACCCGCAGCAAGTGACTCGACCACCCAATCATAATCAGAATACAAGGAATCCCAACAATGAGCGCACCCCCGTACAGTTCGATCCAATTCCCATAACATATGCCGAACTTCTTCCAGTCCTCGTTGAGAGGGGAATGATAGCTCCATGCCCCATGAGGCCGTTGCAACCTCCTTACCCGAGAGGGTATGACCCGAACGCTCATTGTGATTACCATGCAGGAGCACCAGGGCACTCTATAGAAAATTGCATGGCTTTGAAATATAAAGTGAGAGATTTGATCAAAGCCGATTGGATTAGTTTTCAAGAAGGAAGCCCTAATGTGACCGTAAATCCCCTGCCTAATCACGAAGGTTCAAGAGTTAATGTCGTGGTGACAGATGTTGGAAATGGTTTTTGATGATAATGCTGATTTGGGTGATCGTTTGCCCGCCGGGCCAAGAGCTCAGTAACTGGGAAGCTGTCAAACTCCCTATGATTTTAAATGATTCACCAAAGTAATTTGTCAATTCCTTAAAAGTCTTGTTTATCCCTCTGCTATGCCTAAGGCTTTGGAACTTTCCATGTAATAAAGGCAAAAAAACTTGTTTTACCAGTCAATCAATAAATACGTATCAGACTTCAAAATTTTTCTCATCCTTTTATCCTTGCTTTTGATCATTCTCTTGCTTTTCCTTTCTCTTCTTTATTTTGCCATAGTACACTAAATTGCAGACCCAAAAATGATCTTCTTGAGACTAGTGAAATCACAATCCCGCTTCACGATTTCGATTACCCAGTCGACTATGCCGACGAAGAAGAAAGGGAAACCTGTGAGCCACCGCACAAGTTAACAAGATTGTTAAAGAATACCCTTAAATCAAGAACAACTGAAGGAACCACGAGGGCAGTTTATCAGAAGGCATTAGTGTTTTGTTTCAAGACGTGGCAAGAATCTAGGAAAATGACAATATGGCCAAGTCCCAAACTGGACAAGTGGTAGGCCAGTCATTTAAGGAAACCTCAATAGTCACCAACATAGATAGGGGCGAATGGCTGATGCCTACAAATGCAGACACAATTGAGGGAGACTTTGCCGAAAAAAAAACCAAAAAAAATGAAAAAATAGAATCAAGCTTGGAGTCCAATGCACGTGCCAAATAGGGTAAGCTGGTTATGTCCAGATCATCAAGCAAGCTGTCATTTTCTATATGAGGGGATGAATGTCATTAGACCAAGAACTTGCATTCTTGTCGCCATCAACACCTCAATCTTAAAGGGTACCCCATTCCTCATGCCCATGTAACCAAGGAAATAGTCTATCAGATTGAGTCATTGCATCACCAAGGGGATATAAAAACGAAAAAAAAGAGGCAAACAAAAAAAATAAAAAAAAAAGAAAAAAATCCAAAGAATAAAAAAAAGAGAAAAAGAAAAAGAAAATAGAGGCCAAAATGATGACTTAAAGTAATCCCCTCTCACCGATGCCAAAAGACTCACCAATATTTCCTTGGATACATGGCATAGGAGTAGAGTCTCCTGTTTAAGATAACATCAGTTCCCCAAAAGATCCAAACTAAATTTGGAAGAGGTTAGGCAGACTCAGCTGGAACGCGATCAGTTTCAACCTTTTACTGTAAAGGATGCAGCCAAGAAGAAACAAGAAAAGAAAAAACACATGAAAAAGCTTGCTAGGCTGAAAACCTGAAATGGGCGGCTTAGGCAAAAGTTAGAGCAACCCGGCGATTCGAAAACCTGAGAAGACAGCTCAAGTAAAATTAGGGTCAAGATTTCGGCAGAGTAACTAAAGTTTCCAAGGCAAATTGGGGCATGTGGACCATGGTTGAACTATCCTCTCAAAGGCAGAATCGAACGGTGTACTCGAGGTCGTGACGCAAGATTAAGGTTCTCACTAGTCTCAGGAACTCACAAGAGGGTCCTTGAACCTTCTTTACTTCTCCTGGATTTGACCTATCCTATGTGATTGCATTCTATCCCATCTATTTTCCCTATTGACCATTCTCTGTATTCCGTTCGACATACATGAATAATATTTACCCTTCTTTTGATACATGTTATGAATTGCATTGATCTGATAAAACATTGTGTTTTCCTAAAAGTAAATGAAAGAATGGTGAACATTTAAAGTCATGAGGAATAAGATATTCCTACTACTCGACCTCGTCTTAAGCCATCAACACAAAGACTCAGCCAAGCACGCGCTTCAAAGCTATGATCGCCTCTTGCATCCTCCTTTGTCCATGAGTTACCCTAAGGGTCGCGGTTTCACATGACCTACCCAGTTTTTGAATTTATCTTTGTACTACTTACCCTTTTTCTGCAGGTTATTATGACAGACAGCCATGTCAGGCATTGACACCTCAATCAAGTCCTTCAAGTCCATTCTTTGAATTGCACAAGTTGGCACTTCTTGAAGTCTTTTCCTCAAATCGCCAAAGCAGGCACTCCTCAGGATCCCTTCCTTAAACTGCCAAAGCCGAAACTTTTCAAATTCCATTCCAAGGAATCTACTTGATACTTTCCAGCAGTCAAGTGTGTCTCTTCCCAAGCCCAAGGGTAGTTTCCAGCAAAACTCTCCCCTTAGGCAGAATCACCAAATTCTCCCCCAATGAAACTACACTTCCCAAACAACTCAAACTAGGGCATCTCCCCAGATTTCTTTTGTTCTAGCCAATCTCCAAGAATCCCTCTAATCATGTCAAACTGGGGCATCACCCCATGTTTCTCCTTTCTCAATCAAGGGGACGATTCCCCATGTTCCTCCTCTTACCGTCGAGGGGACAATTCCCCAAGATTCTCTCAAATCATGTCAAACTAGGGCATCACCCCATGTTTCTCCTTTCGCAATCAAGGGGACGATTCCCCATGTCTCTCTGCCTACAGTCACAGGGGATGATTCCCCAAGATTCTTTCAAGAACCTTCAAACTGGGGCATCTCCCCAGATTTCTTTTATTCTGGCCTTTCCCCAAGATTCCTTCAAACTATCTTAAACTGGGGGCATCACCCCAGGATCACTCTCTTTCAGTCAAAGAGCAATTCTTTCAGTCATGTCAAACTGGGGCATCACCCTGAGCCTTTAGGTCCAGTGAGTTAATTTGGACGAGACGTCCTGTTAGCTCCCTCAACCTTTACATTTCCTGCCAACAGTGAGTTAATTCGGACGAGACGTCCTGTTAGCTCCCCCAATCTCTGCATTTCCTATCAACTGAGGGTCAACCCCACACTTTACTTTCCAGTCGCCTATTCAGGCATCCTTTCCTTTCTATTCGCCTATTCAGGCATCCTTTACCTTTCCTGTCCGCCTATTCAGGCACCCTTTCCTTTCCATTCGCCTATTCAGGCATCCTTTACCTTTCCAGTTTGCCTATTCAGGCACCAGTTACTTTCCAGTCGCCTATTCAGGCATCCTTTCCTTTCCATTCACCTATTCAGGCATCCTTTACCTTTCCAGTTCGCCTATTCAGGCGTCCTTTACCTTTCCAGTTCGCCTATTTAGGCACCAGTATTTCCCGTTCGCCTATTCAGGCATCCTTTCCTTTCCATTCGCCTATTCAGGCATCCTTTACCTTTCTAGTCCGCCTATTCAGGCATCCTTTACTTTCCAGTCGCCTATTCAGGCATCCTTTACTTTCCATCCGCCTATTCAGGCATCCTTTACTTTCCATCCACCTATTCAGGCATCCTTTACTTTCCATTCGCCTATTCAGGCATCCTTTATTTCCCAGTCGCCTATTCAGGCATCCTTTCCTTTCCATTCGCCTATTCAGGCATCCTTTACCTTTCCAGTTCGCCTATTCAGGCACCAGTTACTTTCCAGTCACCTATTCAGGCATCCTTTTCTTTCCATTCGCTTATTCAGGCATCCTTTACCTTTCCAGTTCGCCTATTTAGGCATTCTTTACCTTTCCAGTTCGCCTATTCAGGCACCAGTTATTTCCCGTTCGCCTATTCAGGCATCCTTTCCTTTACATTCGCCTATTCAGGCATCCTTTACCTTTCCAGTCCGCCTATTCAGGCATCTTTTACTTTCCATTCGCCTATTCAGGCATCCTTTACCTTTCCGTTCGCCTATCAAGGTAATTTTTCCTTTCCAGTCCACCAGGGGTCAATCCCGATCTTCTCACCTCCTCTTAACTGAAAGAATTTTTCCCGGTTTATTCAGAACTCGAAAAAAAAATAAAAAAACAAAACAAAACAAAAAAAGAGAGAAAAGAGAGATACAGATATGGAAAAGAGGAAAAGGTTACAATAACTCGTGATTGCCAACACCATCAGTCGCCATATCAAATCAAGAGGTCCCACTTGGCCCCTACATCGGTGTTCATATCTTTACTTCCTTTTTACTTCAAAAACACAGAAGCTTTGTGTTTCTTTTGTGAAAAAGAAGTAAAGAGGGGCATCTGTGAACACCTCTTTTGGTCCGGTCCAAATGGAACGAATCTTCTTTTATACTGAATTCTGATTCAGAATGGTCAAATCTGAATAGGATGGCCCTAAAATAATCAGAACCGAGTGAGATAACTCAGAATGAAGCTTTTCCAAGTGGAATATTGCCCTGTTGGAGGCAAATCCGAGTCGAATGACTCAAAAATGATCAGATCCGAGCAGGATGGCCCTGAAGAAAGCTTTTTCGAGTGGAGTATGTCCCTGTTGAAGAGAAATCCGAGTGGAATGACTCAAAAAATGATCAAATCTGAGTCATAATGAAGCATTTCTGAGTAGGAATAGGCTCCTGTTGGGGAATCCGAGCGGAATGACACAAAAATGATCAAATCCGAGTAGAATTACTCAGAATAAGTCATTTCCGAGTGGAATACTATTGCTGACTGAAGTGAATCCGAGTGGGAGCTTTCTGAATACAAGTAATCTAAATGAAGAAATGCTGATTAAAGTGAATCTGATTGAGGAATGTGTTTTTCTAGGAAAAACCGAGTCCGAGTGAACACATCCGAGGGGCGAACGTTGATTGAAAGCCCTTTGGTTGAAGTGTAAAGGCTGATTCTGAGTGAAAATGCCAAGTTTCCAAGTTCTGAGTGGAAAGAGAGCCAGTTCCGAGTGAAAACAAAGTTTGAGGACCTGTTATTGAATAAAGCTCTCCTGACTGAAGTAAAAAAGACTGACTCTGAGTGTAACTGAGTGGTCAGGTTCAGACTGGAAGGAAAGCCCGACTCTAAGTCTATCTGAGTGGTCAAATTCTCTCAAGTACCAATTTCTAAAAGGAAAGAAGACCGAGTCCGAGTGAAATAATCCCAACATCCGAGTAAGAACATCCGAAGGAGAAATGTTGATTCAAACCTTCTGATTGAAGTGTGAAGTCCGACTCTCAGTGAATCTGGGTGGTCAGATTCCGATTGGAACAGAAGTCCGATTGTGAGTATATCTGGGTAGTCAGATTTTGATGGGAAGAAAACCGATTCCGAGTGAAAATGTAAAAATTTCCAAGCCCTGATTGCAAAGAAGGTCAACTCCGAGTGACAAATCCGAGTGACAACTCCGAATGAATATTTGCCGACTGAGCCATTCTTCAATTAGTTTCGTTGTCAATCTTCAATCGGTTTCCGAGTGACAACGACTGAATGAAAGGATTTCTGAATAAATGTGTCCGATTGGACTGAAGAAAGGAAAATCCGTGTGAAATCCTTCTGAAGACGACTCCCAAATGAGTGCACCGAGCAGCTGATTGCCGAGTGAAAGTCGTTCCTGATTGGAAAATAAGGGCGAGTGAGTGCACTGAACAATTGACGACTGAATAAAAATTCTGAGTGAGGATAAGACTGACTCCGAGTGGAAAATGGATATTTCCGAGTGAGATATCCGAGTCAGATGCCTCTCCAGTCTGCACCGAGTAAAGTATCTCCAGTAAGAACCGAGTGATGCCTCTTCAGTCAGTACCGGGTCACTCTCTTAGTCAACACCGAGTCATTCTCTTCAATTTTCAGTCGGCTCCGAATCATCCTTTACCATTACCGAGCCACTCTTTTAACCATTCCCGAGCCTTCTTTTAACCATTTCCGAGACCCTTTCCACTCAACTTCCGAGCCATTATTTTACCCATTTTCGAGATTACTTCTCACCCATTTCTGAGACACTTTTTCAATCAATTCCGAGTGACATTTTTCAGTCAGCAAGGAGTCCTCTTCAGCCAATTCCGAGTCACTTTGCACTCAGTCTGATCGAATGTTTCAATCAGAATTGCTTTGTCCCCTGAATCCAATTGCTTTGCTTTTCACTTGGATTCTCCTCATAAATAACCCAACACCGAGCAAAAACTTCACTCGGCCTTCCATGACAGAGCTCCTCTCAGAAGAATTCTCACTCGGAAAGGACTATTTTCACTCAAAATTGACTCGAACTGAGGATGAATGCTGACTGAGAGGCTAATACGAGTCATCCTCTCTCGGATTTCCACTATCCTCTCTCGGATTTCCACCAGGCTCCCCCTGTTCACCCGTGCTGACTTGGATTCCACCACCCAAGTGGATCCAGGAATCCTGGGGGTGGCAGACAGGGGCGGAAGTAGAGAAATTAAAAATTCCCACCAGCCGCTGTCCCCCACTACCAGGCTGCCTCCACTCTGAGTGGAAGCTTGAGCTGGCCTTCCACTTGGAAAAGCCTATAAATGGACAAAGACTGAAGCTTTGAGGGGGAAAGGCATTCATTAAGAGAAAAAACTCTGCCCATCTCTCCATTCACCAGCTTTGTCCCTTCCTTCACTCACTAGCTCCCTTCCCTCTCCACCACACCGTCCTCATTCTACCTTCACCAATACAGTCTTCCTCCTCCCTTTTCCCACCTGACAGCTCCCTCAAATCACACCAACACAGCCCCTATCCGTACAGCCTAATCTTCTCACCACTCCACACTGTCCTCCTTCCTTCTCCACACCGTCCTACCTCTTAAAAAGAGACACGCAGCACCCTTCTCCTCTCCACTCACTTCTCCTCTCCTCACCAGCACCCTTCACACCTCACTGTTCAGCATCCTAAGACCAGCTCTCTTGCTCCATCACTCGGTTTCTCAATTTTCACCCGGTATTCTACTTTTCACTCGGTATTTTCACTTTTCACTCGGTTTTTTCCATTTTCACTCGGTTTTACTATTTTTACTCGGTTTTCCCATTTTCACTCGGTTTTTCCACTTTTACTCGATTTTTCCCTTTTTCTCACTCGGTTTTCTCTTCTCCCACTCAGTTTTCGCTCATTTTTCCCTCTTTTTTCTGAACTTACTGTTTCCCTTTCTCTCTTGTAGCTTCTGCTACCCTCCATCCTTTGCTTTGTAGTTTTTTTTTAAAAAAAATATATTAAAGGGAAATGGATATTTCATGTGTTTTCTTTCAAATCTAAGTAAAATAAAAAATCAAAAAAAAAGAAAAAATCATTTTTAGTCAGTGTCGTACGGAAAATACTTCCGTCTACACAACCTCTATAGGATCCGTACACGTGCGAAGAACTTCGTCTTGTATGAGTTCCTCACTAAAATGATACCCACCAACATTTTCTCAATCTTTTCCTAAAAAAAAAACTCAGAACTACGTAACCCTGATTTCTTGATAATTCAAGAATACGTAGGAGCAGGACCTCAACTCCTGTCGGGCCCATCTCTCTCTTTTTTTTACTGATTTATTTCCTCACTTTCGTGTTTCTTTCATAAATGTTCTTTTTTTTATCACTTCCGTGAAAATCAATTTAGACGTGACGTCTTGTTGATTTCCCCCTAGTTTTTGTTCAAGCCTCGCCACAATTCATAGGGAAGAGATACTTAGGACGAGACGTCCCGCTTATCTCTTTCCTATCCCTGTCCCTTTTTTTATTCGAGGATGTCTAATTTAGGCATGACGTCTTATTAGCATTCTCTTCCCCTCTCTGTCTCATATCGAAGTTGAGTTTAATTCGGATGAAACGTCCCGTTGACCTCGCTTCGACATTCTATGTTTGTACAGTTCTCTTACTCCATTCCGTCATTTTCAAATAAAAATACAAAAAAAAGAGGAAGAAACCATGTTTTATTTAAGGCTATTTATATTGCGCTTTCAATCTTGGTACTGTTTCTGACAGGCGATGTAGGATGCTAATACCTTTCCTACTCGTAACCAACTCCCGAACTTGAATCTCATTTTTAAACCAGTGCTTTCACTGAACTTAGTTTTTTCCAATGTTTTTCCTATGGATAAAAACGTTGGTGGCGACTCCCTGTTTCACCCAAAGTTTTCTTTCTTCACCGCGCCATCGCGATCCAGGTTGCGACAGCGACGCTACGAATTTGAGGCGCTTTTTACGAAGATCACCAAAATGCATCGAAACGTAAAAATAAAATCATAATCATCAACGGTAACGATAAATTACGTAATTTCTAATCTGATCGCCGGATCGTCGCGAAACTTGGAGGGGTTATCCCTGGATATTAAAGGAACGATATAGAGCAATTTGTAATCAATGAAAACGAAGCAAGACCCCCCTTACCTCATGGTGTAGTCATGGTTTTGGTGGAGGAAAAAGAACCAGAGGCTAAAAATTCACCGATCATTGTTAAACTTGCCCTGGCCATTCCCGATCACTCATGGATCCTTTAAAAATTAACATGCCAGAGTCCAACAAGTGACTATAGGTCATGACCAGCAAAGGAAAAGAGAGGACAACCATGAATCTAAATAAAATTGAAGGAACCAATTGTCGAAAATTTACCATTTACTTGAAACCTTTTGCCAATCGTCACCGATCGACCTATGGTACCTAAAAACAAATCATGCAATCAATGCAAGCTAAAGAGGTCACAGTTTTAGGTCTAAAACAGAGAAAGAACAGCTCAAAGTAACATGCATGCTTGCTGGATTTTTTCAGAAAAGATAGGGGTCAAGAACTCAAGAGTTAAAAGCTTAAGAATTTTACCTTGTCTTGCTTAAGGAGGTCACGACTAAGAATGATGAGACCAAGGGAATAAACTACTAGAATGGTGACCATTGGTGGTAAAAAATAAAGTGAAATGAAGCCTAAATGAAAAAGGTTCATGGGTTTTGGTAGGAGAAGAAAGATGGAGAATTGAAAATTTGAGGTGTGGTGGTGGCTTGAGTTTTGATGTCGTGAATGAAAGAGGGAGAGGGTGGTGGATTTGGACATAAATGGTTGCTGGATGAAGAGACTAATGGTTGCTGGAATGGAGGGAATAAAGAAAGAGCAAGAGGGTTGTGATGCTACTAAGAGAGAGAAGGGTTAGTGGAAGAATTATGGTAAGAAGTTATTACTTGTTAGGTAACTAGTTATGAGTACTTAGTGAGATATTTAATGGGTGATGGGAGGTGAGTGGGCTAAAGCCACTCAGTGGTGACACCTCGCCACTAAGGTGTTGGCTGATGGTGGTGGTGTTTTCGGAAACCGGTGGCCAGAAAATTTACTTGTCGTGCAATAAATTAAAGGTGTTCATGATTTTTAAGAACCTGAAACTAAGGGAGTTGAAAATAAATAAGAAATAATTCATGGAGTGAGAATTTGGAAAAATGATTAACACAAAGATTGTGGAGCTTCATTTTCTCTTCAATTTGATATATCATACACAAAAATCTAAGGTTGGTAGCCCAAGTTATGTCTGAACCAAGGTAAAGTACTCTCGGAGCTCCCGAATTAAAAATAGCTGAAAAGATAAATTTGTAGATATTTTTCCTTTGGCAATCAGCGAGAAAGATATGCAATTTTTCCCAAAACGGTGCAGTGTTTTTACGAAAATGTAACAGGTCAGGAAAAAACATGAAAACTGTACCAACTGGGGCAAATCTAGCCTTTGAGATCTTCACAAAAGTCATAGAGAATTTTGTTACGGAAATTATGAGATTATAATTGCGTGAATTAAAGGTTGTATGAAAAAGTTATAATTTTTTGAATGAACCATGCACAGATTAAAGGGATTAAATAATGAGTTTTCAGAGTACAAATACTTGGCTCTAAATTTTGAGGATGACAGAGTAAGAATCGGGGTTCGGGGTCAGAAATAAAGATTGTATATTCCCTTGTAATGAAGAAATCGGGACTGGAATCATTTGATTCTAAGATCGTATGCAAAAGTTAGACTCCAAACACCAAAGGTGTTTAGGCCGGATTTGGGGTTCAAATTGAATTAATCATTTTCTTAAGAAATGAAGCTGATAGGGTTTGAATTAGGATTCGGCCCCTTCAGAAAAAGTTCCTAAAACATTGAAACAGTTCACCAGAGACTGATTGTGCTACAATTGGATATCCTGACTTATATGTACGATCAAGCGTTGGGGGTACTTGAGGTTTTGCCTGTCGGACGAGTCTGTGATCCTCGATTTATCACAAGAGGATCCTAATAAGACTAGGTTGATTACTACTCTCAGGTTAAAGTATCAGGACTGAGTCGTTTACTGGGTCCTACAATTCAAATCTGGGAACCTGATAATATTTTATTATTAAATATAATTATGAGTTGATTACTAAATGATCATCAAATAAATAGTTGATGACTAACTAATTGATTATTAATTAATTATTAAATAATGAATAGTTAATAAATAATTATCAATAATAATCAAATAATAAATTAATAAATAATTATAAATAATTTAATAATTCAATAATTATCAAATAATTAAATGATTATCAATATATATATTTAAATATAATTAACTATTTATCTCTAATTAAATCATATAAACATTAAGTGAACATTAATATCAATTATTAAATATTAAACCAATTATTAAATTGATTATCATATCTTGATTGTTATACATTACCATTATCGGTAATTAATCATTGCCATTAATAAAAGGAAAATTTACTATATCATCACCGAATCAAATGGGAGTAAATAAATTATTCATTATCATCTACTCATCTTTGTTTCTTTCTAATTACTGGTGCATCCTTTAATTTTTTTACTAGTTCTCTATACTCTTCTAAGCTAAGTTTCTCATTCATATTTACTTGATATCTCTATATTCACTTCAGGGGAACATGCCAAAAGCCTTAAGCTTTCACCGAAAGCTTCACAGAGTATCCTTAGGAGTCCTGAGGGTCTGAATTCCTACTCTAAAAAACCAAGGTTGTTACATGTGGTCCCTCACTTATTTAATTTGTTAGGTTAATATGCCCCCAAATGTTAAATTCGTGATGGAGACGTTAAGTTTAACCTATCTGTCACGTTAGCGCATATCTGTCACACCACTAAGATGCCAAATAACCACTATAACACTGACATTTTTTTTGTGCCTAAGGGTGAAAAATTTAAAATTTTTAACCCCCAAATCCCTAATCTCACTTCTTCCCTATTTCATCCATTAACCCCCTACTCATGGCCTCACCCACCTTCATCCCCACCCTGACACCTTCAAGATCTGATGAAGTTAATTTCCTAATTTCTATAAGCATAAAGATCATACCCACAAATAAAAGGCATAAAGAAAAGACCCACCAATTTCTGTTTTCTAGGAAAAGAAATTTAATGGTTAAAAATAACAAAAAATTCAATCTTGAAGAGATGCATTGTTATTACTAGTACCTCAAAGAAGAACCATAGTAACCATCACTAGTAAAAGTAACTATCACTCTTCTTTTTCTCTATGGGTTTTTTTAGGATTTCTATGCTTGCAGGGAGTACCAAATATGGCAAACCAAAAATTAAAACAAAAATTATGCCTTAAATGCCTTGCTTCTAAGCTCACATAAGTGAAACATCAAAATCTCTAACCATTGTTGTTTTTGGTTTGCCTCTCTTCACTTGAATCTCCCACTAATGTTGAAAGCCATATATTCCATTTCATTTATTTGATTTTATTTAATGTAACATTGTCACTTACTCATTAAGAATTAGAGATGGGGTAAAAGAGAAATTAGCTTTAGAAAATCTTCAAGGTAGAGGGTAGGGTGGGCTAGAGGTGGAGTTGGAAATGGCCATGACTTTAAAAAAATAGGGATGAAGTGAAATTAGGGATTTAGGGGTTAACTTTAAAAAATTAGGGTGGGCTAAAGGTGGAGGGTTAATGGAGGAAAAGGGGATGAAGTGAAATTAGGGATTTAGGGGTTAACTTTAAAAAATTTTACCCTTGGACACACTAACAAAATGTTAGTATTTAAATGGTCGTATAACCTTTTTTAGTGGCGTGATAGATATACATTAATGTGACACGTAGGCTAAACTTAACGTTTCCATCACAAGTTTAACATCGAGGGACTTATTACCCCGACAGAGTAAATAAGTAAAGGACCACTAGATAACTTTTTATGTTTAAGGGGACTTATTTACTCGATGATGGAAATGTTAGGGATAAACTCATGTATTTACTCTAACACTTTTGGTCCTTCAAGTTTTGCTTATATACGATTTTGGTCTCTTCATTTTTAATTGAGCAAATTAAGTTACTTAACTTTTCAAATTATACATTTTGGTCATCGTAATAATTTTTATTCTTCTTAAAATCCTCATATAATATTTTTTAAAAGGAAAAACTCCACTTTCAGCCCCTTAAGTTTTTCAGTTGGTTCAAGTTGATCCCTTAATTTTGTTTTTTTGTTCACTTAAGTCCCTCAACTTTGATTAACGGTTCATAGTTGATCCTTCTACTTGGGATGTTATAGAAGGTACTCCCTCCATTTCTAATTAACTATCTAGAGAAAAAATACATATTAAGGAATCTAATCATTTTTGTTAATTTTCATGAAATAACTAGTTTGTTTTACTATTTTACCCTTTATCAATACTCTATTTCTCATTGACCATCTAACTTCAAGCTTTATTTTTTATAAGAGTCATAACATGAGTGAGAATTTATTACACTGATGTTGAATGGACTAATAAAGGTGTTCTTAGAAGAAATCAATTAATACTGTCTTGAAAATCTAAGTGGATAAATAAATAGAAACAAAGTTTTTGTTGGCGACGTGGAGCCTACATGTCATTAATAGTGTTTATTAAATGCTAATGTAGATTAAAATGTAAAAAAAAAAAAGCAAAAACCCATTTTCCTCCCTCTCCCCTAATCAAACAACAACACCTCACTTGCACTCTCTCATTTGCTACCTCCATCTTTATTCCCTTTGTCCTATTTACCCCTTTCTACAACCTCTAATCTGGTGTTCACAGTAAAGGTGATGAAGATGGAGGCTTGTTCGACAACAATAATAGAGTAAACTTAAACTTTTCTTTACCATACCAGTGCCTTGTGCCGCCACCATCTCAACCAGCAACTTCATTGCTCCTTATTTTACTTTTTGCTAACCACAAAATACCTTAAGTTACTATGACCTAACTTCTTCACTTTCCCCATAAAATCTTCTAAGAGGACAAAATTAAAGGTATGCTAAAGATGGGTTTAATGTTGTTGACAAAAAAACACTTTTAAAAATTTCAACATAACCTACCAAACATTATCAACACAAATTCAAATTTAAGGTTTCAAGCATGAATATTCTAGAATTATTACTCTCAAGTATCAATTCACAAACATAGTCATCTTCTATTTGAATGATAAGGCCCTTGACAAGCTTAGTATCGTCAATGGAACCCTCATGCTTTTTGACAATACTAATGTCACGAGAAGGGTGATATTTGAGGAGGGCACTGGCAATGACAACGACGACGATGGTGTCATCACCAACAACAAATTAAGAGATCGAAAGCATCGAATAAGGCTTCGAACCAACCGAATAAAAAAATAAGAAAATTTTTAATGGTGGAGTTTTAATTAGAATGAAGAAAACTTAAGATGCTAACAATGTCAAAGTCTCATTGAAAATTAGGCAATCGAACTCTGTATATTACTTGTCCTTGAAATTGACAATACCAATACTAGATATTACACGAAGGACAGAGTGGGAGTAGGTATAAGGAAATTTGTGGGGTGAGGAGGGAGGGAGGGTCGGTGAGGGTGTTGGGGTAAGAAAAAAATGAAGGAGAACTGGTTGAGGTTGGGGAGGGGCAATGAGAAGAAAGGAAATGAAAGCAATGAAGAAAAAGGGAGAGAGGGGGAGAAGGTGATGGGGTTTAAAAGGACATTATTGTGTTAGGTTAAGGTTGATATTTGGGGGAGAATAAGGAAAGATTTTTTCTTGTTTTTTTATTTTTACAATTTTGGTATTTCTATATGTCGAAATGATATCATCATCTTCATTAATATCATTAATGACATGTAATCACCATAGCAGCATTTTATGTTAGGTGAATTACCCCTACCCAACGAAATGACTGATAGTTGGTCATTTAGTAAACTTAAAAACTAAAATGAATAAAAAAAATTGAGAGACCAACTCAAATCAACTTCTAAACTTAAGGTATCAAAAGTGAAATTTTGTATTTTTAAAAATATTTAATGATTTATGATGGAATATAGATATAAATAATTCTTAAAGTTTACAAATAAGAAATTTTGTGAAAACTTGATAAATTTGATATTAGGATTTGGAAGGTTTAAATGTTGATTTTTTAAAATTTGGGTAGAAATGATGTGTAACTGCAATAGAATTTAATCAATTTAATTTGTAAATAATTTAGTATAAAATAAAAATGTGATATTTTAAGTGCCAAAATTAAATTAGGGAGTAAAATTATACAATTTGAAAAGTTGAAAAACTTAACTTATTCAGTGTGTGTTTAAGAGAGAGGTAATTCAAGAGGAAAAAAATAAGATGAAAAAAATGTTTCTCGTGTTTATTAAACAAGAAAAAGATAATATAAAAAAGAGATGGTAGTTATTGAAAATTAATTCCTTCCTTAAATATAAGGAAATAGAATGAAATAAAGTGAAATTTTTATTTAAAAAATAATAATAATTTTATAAATATTATAAAAATAATGTTTTATAGATTACTAATTATTTTAAAAATAAATTTAATTTAGATATATAATTAATTTACTTTTATTGACTTTTTTATAAAGATTTGCGCATAGGGAAGAAAAATAGAGTTAAAAAGGATTAAAATTCATATAGAGTTTATTGGCGTGGAGAAAGGAAAGTCGGTCCTCCCGCCACGGAAATTTCTGTGGCTCTGTGCTTCGAGGCGGATTCTAATCTACAATCACACCGTCTTCCACTGTTTCCAATCACCACATCTCTCCAATTCAACACCTTCGCCATGGCAACCTTGCAATCTCTGCGTCCTTCTTTTCGTCCATCGATTTCACCCCCAAAATCTCACACTTACCCTCCCACTTCAGTTAGTTATTCCTCCAAATTCATGCCCTCAAAGGGTATCACACTAAGACACTCTATTGTTTCTGCCACGGCTTCCACTTCGCAGTATACTTCCAATATCACGGAAAACCTCGCCGACGTTACCATTTTCACCGCTTCCAGCGAACCAGTCAAGTTCAATGATCTCTGGGATCAGAACCAGGTTTTAAAGCTTTTTTCTTTCTCTTCATTGCATATGATAGTATTAATTCTGTTTACTTAGATTAATCACCTATTGAGTATTGTTTATCTGTGTGGTGTTTGAAGTTTAAACTAATCAGCATAAGGGTCCACAAAGTGAACAAATTTTATTAGAAATTGTGTTACACCTCAAATAAAAATTAGAACAGGTTATATTTATGATAATTTTAAATAAAAAGGTTTTTCTTTTTCTTTTCTTGCAAATGGTAGTTTTTGTTAGAATTGTTACCGAGGTATTAAACTCATTACCTCTCCATCTATCGATACACCTGTAACCCAAGAAAAGGTTTTTCTGATTCGAAATTTAGGACATACATTAAGAAATAAAAAATTGAGAAATTTTTTATTAGAAATTTGTTCAATTCCATGTTGAAAATTATGAGAGACTGTAAAAATATTTAGTTTTTGCTTTCTTAAAAATATCCAGTTGGTTGAGCTTGAGCAAGACATGAGAGGTTTTATGAATTTTTTGACATGTCTTTAGTTCATATATTGAAAAAATTGTAAATGAAAACTTATTAATTTTAATTTCTTAATTAGTGTCTTTAGGCCACTCATTAGCCTGCATTCCTCCCAGTATAAGTTGGTTTTGATGGTTCTTATATAGAGTGTTTGTTCTTTTCAATCGCGTGTTTAAATAAGAGCTGAACCTGAAGCTAACTTTGGGAGTGGGGTTTTGGAATACGTTGGCTTCTTGAGCTTGGTGTGATTAGTGTTAGTTCTTGCAGGGAATAGCTGTGGTGGCCCTATTGAGGCACTTTGGATGCCCATGCTGGTAACTGATCTTCACCTTTGGTAATGAATTTTCAAGACTTGTTTGAACCATAGTTTTTCTAATTCATGCCTTGACATTCTTGTTCTAAGCTGGGAATTGGCTTCAGCCTTGAAAGAATCCAAGGCCAGGTTTGATTCAGCTGGTGTCAAACTGATCGCTGTGGGTGTTGGTGCTCCTAAAAAAGCCCGTATGCTTGCTGAACGAGTAATTTATTTGTCCTCCTTTCTCATTTCAGTGTTTTTCCTAGCAAATTACATGCTACTGAAAAATAACATCAAAATTAAGCAAGGGACAAGTCATACAGGTCATATTTTTTAAGGGGTTTTATTTGTCGGGGGTAGTTTTAGACAATCATTATTTTGCCTGTCGTAAAGGACATTGTATCCCTTATTAGTTCAGGTGTGGCATTAGATCTAGAAAGGATGATTTTGTTGACAGCTTGAATAAACAAATGCTAATCTGGGATGATAATCCAGCTGAACCTTGTTCCAAACCCAACTGATATTCATAAGAATCACCAGCAATGAGTAGGGTTTTACCCATCAAATGGTTTGGATATTATTGTATCCAACTCGCCTTATACCATGTCCACAACACACAAACATATATATAAAATTATGTGTTATATTGTGTAACTAGAATTTGAATGATCTTTCACTATTTTATTCTTTTAATTGAGTTAGATGTTGCATTTTAATTAATGCTTTTTGTTTTGTTAATTTTCATAGTTTTACTAAAACAATATTCTTGTAGTTTATATAAAAAAACAGGTACATCTTTTTTGGTAATTAAAAGAAAAAAGGGCACATTTAAAAAAGAGTATATTACAGGCACAGCCTCATTTAGTAATGACATTTGATACATGGATATTTTTTTTTGAATTTTAGGAATTATGTTTCCCAAGAATTATATATTTTGGGAATTATATTCTAAGAAATGTTATGAATATGTTTGGTGTGATTTCGACCACTCTCATATTTCTGATAATTTTGAATGAGGATTCATTATGCAAGAAATATTTAAATAAGTTTATATTTAACAATTGTATTTTGCATGTAAAAAAAACTTCCGGACTATGAGGAAATTAAGATTCCTACCCCTTTTGTAATAAAGTTTTTATAGGAATTATAAATAAAAATAAAGAATCTTAGTTTCCTGAAAATATTTTTTAAAACAATCACACCAAACATAAAAGTAAAAGATAAAAAGATCCGTCTATCAAATGCCTCAAAGTTATAACTGAATATGGGTATGGGAACATGTCTTTTGTTACCCGGATGTGGATGATTGTACTTTAATGCTGTAGCTAGATTCTATCCCTTGCCATTCCAATAAGGATATATCTGGAATTCTGGATATACATTCACTTGTCTGAATCGTCCCTTTAAGTGCCTACAAGCTATTCTGAGTAGCATTGGATTGGATCTATCTCCAAGCTTCCAGAATGCACAACTCTCATGTTATAAGCATCATAGTAATAAAATTTATTTTCAGTTATTAGTCTCATCTCTCATGTTTGTTTTAGATTAATGTTTGTAATTCAAGTCTAAATCCATTTCATTAAAGATTCATCGTTGTGCTGCAAATTAACTCAGATATAGGTGTCTGGTAATAGTCTTGAGTGGTTATTTTTATCTTGATCGGGCATAGAATTTGGAGCTCAGTAGATTTTCATTTTGAATACTATCATGTAAATTACCCATTTGTATAATATTGGTATGAAGATGTTCTTGATGAGAAAACTGATGTTTTCTTTTTGGTACTGTGTTTTCAGTTACCATTTCCAATGGATTGCCTCTATGCTGATCCTGACCGCAAGGTAACACGCGGGTAGCTAGTTGAATATTCACCCACAAAAACTCTCCTACTAATGTGAATATTAACCAATTTAACCTTTCTTTAGGCATATAATGTTCTGAACCTATATTATGGTTTTGGCCGAACTTTCTTCAACCCTGCCAGTGTAAGCTTAAACTCTTGAAGTGTGTATATATATATATATATTGCAAGACATTTGCAATTAAGCATGCTGATTACCATTTGCTTTTGAACCTTAAAATTGAAATTACAGGCAAAGGTGTTTTCAAGATTTGATGCTCTGCAGAAAGCTGTGAAGAACTATACAATAGAAGCCACTCCAGATGATAGAAGTGGTGTTTTGCAACAGGTTGGTAGATTAGTAGGGTAGCAAAAAGGATGAAAACATTCACTAAATTGATCAGTTCTTATTTTTTGTCAGGGGGGTATGTTTGTGTTCAAAGGAAAGCAACTATTATATGCGTGGAAAGACGAAGGGACAGGTGACCATGCCCCCTTAGATGATGTTTTCCAAGTCTGCTGCAAAGCTCCTGTTGCCTAATGCTGGACTCAATAAAATTTTAATTAAGTTCGCTTAACGTTAGAAACGTTTACACAACATATTTTACAAGTTGCGAATATGATTAAAAATCATAAAAATATTATGAAGTTATCATTTATTTTATATAGTTCACTTTGAACTCAATTCTGTAGTACGTTGATTGTAAGTATATAGAAGCTGTTCATGTTTCAATCATTGTGCCAAAAGATATATTTGATTTACCAGGTGTTACATACCGAGATACTCAAAATAACAATAAGAATAGTATTATGATTGTAACTGAGTTTACTTTTCGGCTCACGCCCCTTATTTTCTCAAGATGTATTTTGAACCCTCCTTTTCTGTTGGGGGTATAATGGTATATGCGTGGCCTCGCCGTGGTTGTACTGGGCCCTACATCACGTAGTTATACTCCAGTTGGGCTTTTTATTTTTGGCTCATAAAGTCTTCTCTCACATGTTCCATCTGTTTTAAAGTTGCAATTGTTGATCTTCCAAAAAAATAAAAGTTGCAATTGTTGACCAAAAAGAGTTGTTGCTTCTTGTAGTAGTGGACTTTTATAGAATAGAATTTTTAGGGTGTGTCCAAGGATAAATATTAAGATATTAAAAGGAGAAAGTTAACTATTAAAATAATACTAATATTAATATAATATAATATTATATAATATAGTTCATATATGATTTTTAAGATGTATCTAATAAAATTTTAATATGATTTTTTTTTTTAATGCGTGTCTTCCTGCACACATTGAATTGAAAATGGTATATAATCCACCAACAATATTGACAATTTAGGTCCTGCACTTTTACTTTTAGTTCCTATTAATTGATAGAAACAGTGAGGGAATGTACTGTGGTAGGAGCTAGGGATTGGATTTAAACATTTTAAGAAGCCTATTTAAATGAAAATGTACATTGACCAAAAAATTAAAATGCACGATAGGTCAACTTGTTTTATACACAGATAAAAAGCCCAAATTTTATATAATATATTTAAATAATTATATATTATACTATTGATATATTAATATTTTTATTAAAATCAAATAAATTTATACAATAATTAAGTATCATATCTACTTAATATTTGTATTCACTGTTTAATTTTAATATTTCATTAATAATTAATTATATCATATCATGATTAAACATTATTTCCTTATCACTATAATGATTAAAAATCTAATCACGAGACATTGGTTAAAAAGATTAAATTATATGAAATAATTAACACATTTATAATTAGCTTTATTATCTTGTTGACCTATTTAGAAAAAAAAGTCTTTTAGAATATTTAAAAGGGTAAAATATAAAATTGGCTCCTGTAAAAGTTTGAAATTAGGGTTTACCCCCTCTAATAATAAAATTTAGTTTCAGGTCCTATTTTTTATTAGTATTAAGTTCATACCGTTAACTATTCCTGTTAAGTAGTTATATGTAACAAACAGAGTTGTCACTAGGATCACATATGGCAATTAAGTTAGCATTCTCTAGGCTGATTTGGAATTAATAAAATGTTTTATATCCAAATGTTAATTAATTAAGGTAAAGACGAATGTTAAGTTAAAGAAACTATAAAATATGCTGATATAGGACCTTGTTTCCCTTTCTTCTCCCATGACACATACAGTTCTCCAAGTTACCACTCTACTCACTCTTGTCCCAGGCATTTGAAGTTACCAACGTAGAAGATGAGGGGTCATCCTTTTGACCATAGACCTAGGGGTTAGTGAAGGGGTGTGTGTGTGCTGACTTATCCATTGTGTGTGTGTGAAAGCAACATGAGTGGGTAAATGTTTAGGGTTATAGGCCCCTGTAACAGTGAATATGTAAATGTTTTGTATTATAGGCCCCTATAACAGTGAATTTTTCCTTTTAGGGATGAGTTTTTTTGTGGTTATTCATCACAAAGGTAAATTTAATGATGGCCCATCAATTAACTACACAGAGAATGAAATTATTATTTTTCATAACATTGATATTGATAGGTTGTCCTATTTCGAGTGTGAGTCTTTGGTTAGGGAGTTGGGTTACAGTAGAGACTTTAAATTATGGTGGAAAAAGCCTAGTGGGAAGTTTGTTACCATTACGTGAGACAGTCATGCATTGGAGGTTAGTCAATTTTCTATAAATAATATATATGAGGTTTATATATATATTGAGCATTTAGTTCTTCAAGGTGAGGAGGTGTTGGAGTTACGGAATAAAGAGGACTCGTGTTTGGTGGACAAAGTTGTTGTGGGAACAAATGATGGCCCAATTCAAAAGGTTGAAAAGATCAAATCTAGACACAAGTAGAAGCCATTTGTGTCACCCAAAAAGCTTGTCCCCAGGAAAAAAATTATAAAAATAGTAAACAAAAATTGTTTAGTCATGTAGGTTCTAACCCAATTGGGCTGGGAGAAAAAAGTTCAATTCCTGTGTAGGGTGTGGTAATTAAGAATGAGGGGAGAGGGGGCTGGAAGCAAAAACTAGTGTTGAGCTAAGGGTGTAAGTACTGAGAATGAGGGCGTGAGAGGGGTTGGAAGCACAAACTGATGTTGAGGTCCAGGGTGTAAATACTAAGAATGAGGGGAGAGAAGGGCTGGAAGCACAAACTGGTTTTAAGGTCCAGGGTGCAAATACTGAGAATGAGGGGGGAGAGGTGCTGGAAGCACAAACTAGTTTTAAGGTCCAAGGTGCAAATACTGAGAACTAGGGGAGAGAGAGGTTGGAAACAGACATTAGTGTTAAGATCAAGGGAAAGAGGGGCTCATAGAAGACAGACATGATGTGGAGGATGGATCACCAAAGCATGGTGAAGCTATAAATTTAGGTTCAAATTAGTGTAGTAAATTAGATGAGGAGTAATATGGTAATATTGACATGGAGTATGAGATAGATAAAATCGATAGTAATGTAGACTCATATGAGGGTGGAAGTGATCCCAGTTTTAAGGCATTTAATGAAGACAAGGTGGGGGAAAATTTTTGAACTTAGGATGGGCATGGAGTTTGGTTCAATGAAATAATTCAGACAAGCTATAATGGAGTACAATGTGTAATGGTATAGAGTCAGACTTAAAATAGGAGGTTGAATAAGTCTAAACTTTTTTCACACAGACTATTAAGCACAATCTGAAAGATGTTTCAGACACAACATGACGCAGACTTTAGAAAGTGGAGGGTAGAGAACAGATAACACAATAGATTTATACTGGTTTACTTTTAAAGTAGAAGCTACGTCTAGTACCTTCAGACTTAAAGGATTTTTCACTATGTAATAATCACCTTTTACACAACAAATACAACCCGTGCATCAAGTATTATTGACTCCAGCCACTTCTGGCTTAACCTAAGTATTCTTTCAATCAAGCCACTCTTGGCTTAGTCCCAAGTATTCTTTTTAAAGCCTCTTCAGGCCAAATAAGTATTTCCCACTTAATCTAAGAACTGGTGAAAACACCAGTCTTGTTACACAAAATATGAATGATAGAGGAAAGTTGTGGTACAAAGATAACTCAGCATACAAAGATTTGTATATGAAGCTAAAAATACACTAAGTTATGGTAAGTAATAAGCCAAGGTCTGCTAGAGCCAAAACATCAAGAAAGGCTTTTGCTCACGAAACAAAATAATGAAAAGCTTACGAGTTTGTTAGCAAGCACTTTTAAATTTTTGTTCACATTCTTGAAGCTCTTCAAAGTTTCTGATCTTTTCATATTTATAGTGTTGTTGAAATAGTCGTTGTTTTACCGTTGGAGAAGACATAGTCGTTGATCATATTTGACTTTGAAGATGTACATAATGGCAGGGTCTGAACCAAACATGCTTCAGAACTTATACCAAAATGGTGATCCTTGAGAATCTCATATCAAAAGACGTCTATTTGCTTAGCTTTTTTCAAGCTAAAAGGTACACCATTGTAAAGATTGACCTTAGGCTTTATGCTGTCACAAATACAACTTTTTCTGAATCTTGAGATATGCGAGGCATCTTCTTAGGTTCTTGCGTGTATGAAATCCTTAGCTTTTTGTCCCTTTTTCTTTTTGATGAAAGGTGCAGGTTTTGAGCAAAACACTCTGTTCAACACTTTCATAGAAAAGGAAGGTTACTCTTCAGAAAACATTCTTGAGAAAAATGTCCTTGTAAAATTATTTGTCAAGCGTTTGGTAAAGCATTCAGACATTTCTTCTTAGTCGTTCTTGTTTTACGATGGTATAAAATTGTCTTCAAATAAATTTTGTTTGATGGACTCCCCTTTTTATCTTTCAATTCATGCACTTCAGATTTTTCTTGAAACACTTGCTAAAGCATGTTAGTAAACCCGCAAGCAGACTTTATTTAACTAAGAGTCTTGATGGATGTTATTAACAAATCACAGGATCTAGATTCTTTAGTCTTTCATTCAAATTTGGATCTAACAATGTGCATCTAGGAAAACAAGTCAAATATGTTAAGAATGAGCCATACAGGTGTAGAGTTGTTTGAGTCATCCTGGATGTATGTGGTTGGCTTTTACAAGTAGAGTTAGAAACATAAATATTGTTCGGTGGAAGGCATTTATGGATAACCACTCATGTAACAAGGTTTTTGAGAATAATAATACAAATGCTAGTGGGTTGCCAAAGTTCTTTTGTCAAAACTAAAAAGTAACAATAACGTGAGCTTAAATGACATAATGACTGATCTCAAGGTAAGTCATCAAGTAGGGATATCAACTTGGACAAAATTCAATGCCAAAAGAATGGCATTTGAAATAATGGAAGGAGGGGCAAGTAAACAATATAAACTTCTTTGGAGTTATAGTGCTAAGCTGAGGAGAATTAGTCATGGGGAAACTACTTGCAAGCTTCAAGCGGTTACCCCAGATCAATGTTTGTAACCAAGGTTTGACTACTACTACTTATGTCTAGATGCTTGTAAGAAGGGTTTCATGACTGGGCATTTATAGGGGTCGATGGATGTCATCTGAAGACCAAACATGGTAGGATCCTCTTAGTAGTTGTAGGCAGGGATGCCAATTATCAATATTTCCCACTAGTTGTAGTTGTTGTAGAGATTGAAAATAAAGAAGCCTAAACATGATTTATGACTTTGTTACTGGATGATATTGGTGGACTGGGACAAAGACATTATGTATTCATTTCATATCAATAAAAGGTATTCATGTCCTTTTATAATTACTTATAAGTATTTATGATATAGGTATAAGTTAACATGTTGTTACATTTGCATAGGGACTTCTATAAGCTATGGATGATTTGAATCTAGGAGCTAAACATAGAAATTGTGTAAGACACCTACATAGTAACTTGAAAAAGAAATATGGTGGTGATGCACTCTTAAAAGAGCTAATGATAAGAGCAAGTAAGGTAATTTATGTACCGGTATGTAATTAGAATGAAATACTATGTTGATGATGTTGTCAAACAATGGTTTGTGTTAGGGAACAAACCTAACTAGGCTCTTAGTCTTTCAATCTGTTTTACAAAGTAGATATACTAAGTCTAAGTCTGGGTCTGTTATGTTAAGTTTGGGTCTGGTAAATCTCTGAGTCTGGGTCTAGTAAGTCTCTATGTTTAGGTTTGTTGTGTTGAGTCTGGGTCTGTTGTGTTAAGTCTAGGTCTGGTAAGTCTCTAAGTCTAGGTCTGTTATGTTAAGTCAGGGTTTGCTAAGTCTTTGAGTTTGGGTCTGTTGTGTTGAGTCTAGGTCTGGTAAGTCTGGGTCTGTTGCTCTGTTGTTCTAGTAAGTCTGGCAATATAATTCAGTTTTTAATCTTTGTCTTCTCACCTTTAGAGTCTGACATTCATTTTGTTACAGGCATGGGAGGCAAAGATGAATGAAATTAAGGAGTTAGATCAAAGGGCTGGAAAGTGGTTGATGGTTGTCCCTACAGAATCTTGGTGTAGGCACCAGTTTTCATACTACCCTAAGTGTGATGTTGTCATGAATAACCTTTGTGAAGCATTCAATAGTGTCATTTTACCAACAAGAGATAAGCCTATTTTGACCATGTTAAAGTGGATAAGGAGGTGCATCATGGTCACATTTGCGAAACTTAGGTCCAAAGTTACCAACATAGAAGGAGAAATCATGCCAAGAGGGTTTGATTTCCGATATCAACTAATATTTGTCTATTAAAAAAATATAATTCAAATTAAAGACATCTAAAAGTAAAATTGAGCTTAAACGTTTTCTATTTCTACTAACTTTCATTTTGTTAACATTATATTTTTATTTATAACTCAAAGAAACATAATTATATACAAATAAATTTTACTACTTTCAGAAAATATATAAATATAAATACATATTATAAAGTATTGTTTTTTACCTTTTGTTACTAACTTCTTACTATTTTCCCCCTAAACACCCTCCCAATCACCATAATTATTGTCTAAACCTGAGTTATAATATGTCTACATACAGTGGTTATGTTTGGCTTAAGTTTAAATAAAATATATTAAAAAATAAAAACTTAGAGTTACAATTTTTTTTTCTTTTATTCTCTTATGCATTACAATATTGATAATATGTTCTGTAATCTACCAGAGTCTTTGCCAGAATGATAAATGCAGCATCTCACGATGATCCTGACGAGTGATGACAGAAGTCACTGGGTTTAGGGTGGTCATTCTTTTTTGAGACAATTTACATCGTTCAGGTTCATTCTACTAATAACCCAGAGATGCCAACATGCCATACATACATATACATACATACATATATATATATATATATATATATATATATATATATATAGTGGGGTTCTTAGCTCAAAGTAAAAGTACATAAGAAAAAAAAAAAGAATGTGTCCACTACTATACAGTGCCTTGTTGTTGTAGCTGATATGTGATAGGCACCTGTGATGATGTGAGTGAGTCCAATCTAGGACGAAAGCTTTGGCTTTTTATGTTTCTTAATTGAAAGATATTCCCCCTGCAACCATCCACCAAATGAACATTCGAATTCCGAACCCAAAGGGATTCCCCTGTTAAGCACTTTTCTTTAGTCTCTTTCAGAGACAATATGAAGTCCTAGCAATAGCAATGTAAATAATTTAGTTTGGGATAAGATTATACGTATTGATATATATTATATTTTCCTGGTTGATCAAGTTATTTTGCCTTTAGTTGGTTAATTAAGACCATTATAGAAAAAAGCTGGCCAAGTCCATTTTGTTTATAGTTGAATCAATGTCTGGTTTAGTATGACATGTTACGAAAATAATTAGATGATACCTTAAACACTAGATGAATTAATAATGATTAGATGATGTCCCTGCTCATGAAAATCAAACAAACATAATATATCACTGTATTCTTTATAACAAAAATTTAAAATCTTAAAAACAGTTCATAAGTATTATATCTGCTTGAGTATTCTTTCATTGTGAAAGAAAATCTAACAGGTATCCGTATCCGTGCAGGGCTAGAAGTAATGTAGACTAGGTAGTGGTGTTGCCTATGATGCTATATTGCTGTCTAAACTGGGATAAAACTTAAAAGGGTGGTGGATGATGGGTTTATACCATAAGTTAAAGATTATAGAAGGTACAATTTGGTTGGATATTTGGACGTAATAGGATGGTAAAAAGGAAAAGAAAATGGTGAAGGTTGCGGTCAGCAAAGTAGTGATAAAAGAGATTCTCATCCAAGAGTACGACATGCAACATTAATGGCAGAGAGAGGGAAATGGACTGGGCGTAGGGTAAAGTCAAGTAAAGGGAGTAATGGGGCTAAGAGATGCAGAGCAAAGAAAAATTGCCATTGGGTTCAATGAAAGGGTTACTTAAATACTTGCTCTCAGAAAGAGAAAGTGCACAATGACCTTTTCTTATCATGCATACACTATAGCATTAACAGGGTTCTGTGGTGCCCAATCAGATAGGTTGCTATCCAATTTCACTTTTTCTGTTGACTCCCTTGCCCATATCATGTTCCCACCCCGGTTATCTCAATTTCACCTCCCCCCCTTCTTTTTACTCCCCTTAACACCTTTGCCTTTCTTTATCCACACCAAAACAACGTGATTCCAAAATCCAATTTTCGTCTGTTCACATTATTAATGGACAACTTTTTACACTTGTAACTAACCAATACTAGATTCAGATTAAGGTGACTCCAATACCTATCAATTTCATACTGCAACTGGTTTATTTGATTAATTAAGTAATATTAATGACACCATTTTCACCCCATGAAAAAACACATTCTACTTTTACCATTTATTTCGGACACATTATCCATTGCATTTACCCCTCCATCTCACAAACTCCGTTGCAGGTCAAACAAACAAGCCCCTACTAGATATGCTGACCAAAGAAAAAGCACCTAGTAGATATTATTATTGTTGGGTGGGGCGTAGGGTTATGGAAGGGCCAATAATCCCTATCAGCTCATTAACATAACTGTTATTAGTATCTTTTACTTTACAATTCTAGAAATCTAATATTAATACCTCCAAAGTCTCTTTAAGAACATCCAAGCATCTTTCAAAAACAATTTCTTACAAAACAATAAAAATCATGCTTATTAAAACTAAATCGGATTAATTTAGATTATCGATTTCTTTATTACTATTAATTCAACCACAATTTAATCTCTAATTCAATTATAATTCATTTAAATTAATACTTTCATTATTTCAATAACGAATTTAATTTTAAAAATATTAATAATAAATAAGAGTAGGTAAGAAAATTTAAAAATGTTGGAATATTGTATTTATTTTGTAATACGAGGAGAATCAAATTTGTACTGGTAGAGCCTCTCCCATAGTTAAATCCATCCCAGTGGGCAGTGGTTGTCATTAAAAGCTGAAAATGTCTTGTGCATATGGAACCATGTTTGTGGCGAAATGTGCATTAGAAAGTGACAGGATGATAATATCCCCATCACACTGCATAACAAAACAACTCCTACATAGCCGGCAAACGGTCAATCCAAGATGCAACAAGCATATGTTTCAAAGAATATTCCTTATCCCTAATGATGTAACAAGATTAAACGATAAACACCCCATTTTTTTTAACAAAGAAATCTACTTTATTCAAATTAGAAACATTATTAGATCAGATATTTTCTTCATTGAATTTTATTAATGATTTGTTTTTCAAAACTTTGACATACATTACTTTAACCAATGAAAACAAAAGATTATTCCACATTTGCATTGATATAAGAGAATGAGAAGCCAAATATTCAACAAGAGAAAATAGATCAGAAGAAAGAATTATGAGTGAGCGCAAAGTGGTTCTAGTGACAGGGTGTGGCAAAGGTGGGATTGGGTATGAGTATTGCAAAGCATTTGCTGAGAAAAACTGCCACGTGTTTGCCACTGACATCTCAACGCGGATGCAAGACATGTCAGAGTTGGAAACAGATAACAAGAACATAGAGACAATGGAGCTAGATGTGTCAAGTGAGGAAAGTGTGAATTGGGCAGTGGACAGAGTTATATCAAAATGTGGGCGAATAGATGTTCTTGTCAACAACGCTGGAATAGGTAGCACGGGGCCATTGGCTGAGATGCCACTTGACACAATAAGAAAGGCTTGGGAAATAAACACACTGGGGCAACTAAGAATGGTGCAGCACGTGGTGCCTCAAATGGCTAAGCAAAGAAGTGGAAACATTGTTAACATTGGGAGTGTTGTGGGGAATGTGGCAACCCCTTGGGCAGGGTCTTATTGTGCTAGTAAGGCTGCGGTGCATGCAATGTCAAATTCTTTGCGCCTTGAACTTAGGCCTTTTGGGATTAATGTTGTGTTGGTTTTGCCTGGTTCTGTGAGGTCCAATCTGGGGAGGGCTAATTTGGAGAGATTGGGTGGGCATGATGAGTGGAAGCTTTATAGGGAGTTTAAGGAGGTGATTGAGGAGAGAGCCAGAGCTTCTCAGGGGGATAAAGCTACCGATGGTAGAGTCTTTGCTAGACATGTTGTTAACAAACTTCTGGGGCCTAAACCTCCCAAGCAAATTGTTTTTGGTCACATGACTGCTTTGTTCGCATTCCTCTCCTTGTCTCCCCTGTGGCTCAGGGATCAGTTTTTCTCATCCCGTTTTGGTTTAAACAAAAAGGTCTAAGGATTTTCCTGTCACTTCTGTTTCTGTTTATCAAAATGTTCTTTTACTGTTTTCGCTAAATTCTGTCATTTCATGTTTCAACCACAATCTCTTCAACACTTGGTATTGTTTTTGTTTCTTGTTATGGCCTGATGATTTCAAAATATGTATATATTTATTTATATATTACAATGTATATTATAAATATATAATTTGGTTGGTTTGTTTTGATATTGTCATAATCGGGTACCCATGATCACCCTATACAATATTACACAGTAAAGAAAATACATTAATGCAAGGACACACAATATAAAAGCAGAGGCGACCAGGTACGAGGCTTGTAGTGCACTTTGTATAAACTTTTTAAACAACAAAAAGAAAAGATAAAAATTTTAAGAAAAAATTGTAAGATAAGATTATTATAATGAAAAGATATAGAAAAAAATTATTTAAGGAATATATTGTAAAAATGTTCAACTAATATGTGAATCTTAAAGATTTTGCTTGTGATCAAAATATTATTTTACGTACAGTTAAATGTTGAAAATACTTATTTCATTTTTAACGATATATTTCTTCTAGGTATATAGATTTTATGGGGCTAATAATATATTTGGTCTCTTATTTTTTTAAAATTTCTGGTATGCTTTTTTTATTTTTTTTTATCAATTTAATCTTTTTTATTTTAAATTTTTCATAAACTAGTTTTATTAACACCATTAACTTCCTTATTATTATTTTCTCATTTAAGTATCATTGTCTCCTCTGACCATCATTCACATCAATTACCGATTTCACATCCATAACAAACCTCTAAAGTCAATGGTAGATCCATGGATTCGTGGATATAATTTAATAAGATGTTTTAAAATAATAAATAAATATTGTAAATATTAAAATTAAATAAAACTAAATATCATATATAACTTACAATGTTTGAGTGGGTTCAAAATTATAAAAATAGATAACTTAGTTTTAATATATAACACACAAATTTTTTAGTTCGGTAGTACAAACTCATACTAATAAGAAATAAAATTTAGTAGACATATATGCAATATTTTTCAACTCAGCATGTACATCTTCCCACACTTAAATGTATCTAATTTTACCCTCGTTAGATTACTCCTTATAAGACGGTTTTAGGAACCCTTAATATATAAATTTTTGAGTTCAGTCGATGCAAAATGCCTATACTCAAATGTATGTGACTCTTCCCCAATCTAGAGTACTAATGATTTCTCCACATTAGATCCACTCAAACTCTAAAGGATGAGAAATATTCTTCATTACATCAAAGAAAGAGATGGTGAATATGTATTAAAAAAAAAGAAGAGTAAGGATTAGGAGGAAAAGAAGGAGTTAGAGGTTAACAACCATAAAAGGAGAATAAGAAAATGGGTAGTAATCAAGAAATGAGAAAAAGAATAATATTGTAAAAAAGTTTTGGAAAATGTAAACCTTGCCTAAATAAAAATAAAACGTGAAGGACTAAATTCACATGGAAAAAAATAAAGTATTAAATAAAAAATCTTAAAAACATAAGGAACTAAAAAAATTGTTGTGAAAAGAGGGATGGAGAAGAATGAGAGAGTAAAGAAAATAACAAAATAGAAAGAATTAGGGAAATTAATATTATTCATACCTTTAGTGGATGTTCATGATCTCAGAATGTGTTTTGTTAAATCCTTATTAGAAATACCTTATTAGATTAAAAAAAATAATGAAGAAAAAAAGAGTGCACTATTATACATATTGCCTCATTAAAAATCTTGCTAAAAAATGGAAAAAACCACGGCGAAAGAAAAAATAGTGCAAAAAGTATTTACTTATTCCCTCATTTGAACATTCATATCTAAGATGAAAAAATCCATCTTTTGTACTTGTTGCTTAGATATTTTAGTTAATAATGACTTTATTAAAAAATCTTTCAAATTTTCACATGAAAATATATCATCATATTAACTCACATTGAGGAACCAAAACAATAAAACATAATAACTTTTGTATTTATTAAGGGAAACATATCAACTTGGTTTTTCTTTAGGAGAACTCAAATTTAATAAATGATAAATATCTACAAAATTATAATTTTCATAACATTCCTCCTTTGGATATCCATTATGTAAGAATGTGTTTTCATTAAAATCATACTAACTGATGAGGAAAAATCATAGTTAAGGGGAGAAAATATAGTGTATATAGTATCACTTAAACAGATATTTAAGTTGATGATACTATTATGGAAACATTTTTCAAATGTAGTTTGAAATGTAGTAAAAATATTCATATAATTCTATCATATGATTGTTACTAACTATTTCATTGAGTACAAAATAAGAAATATGTTTGTAATCATTATTCCCTCTGGATTAGCTAAGGTCCCCTTTATTCCCTTATTTTAGGAGATTATCTGTATCTCCTCAAATCTAGGAAGTTATTTATATCCCCTATCTCAGGAAATTATCTCTATCTATTAGATATCGGGCCGAGATCATAGCCCTTTTTTTATGTATAAATATGGCATCAAAGCCCCCTATGTAATTCAAGTGAGATTCTAAGTAGTAACCCTAATTCTCTTAGAGTAATTCTCTAGGGTTTTGGTATTTACACTCTTAGAGTGAACATTTTGGCGCCCATTATGGAGCCCGATAAAATGGTTCCCACATCACACAAAGAAGGACTGACTCCAAAGAAGAAGAAGATGGTAACCACACTCAGCAACCCCAACCACAAAGAAAAAGGAGACACCCAAGGAAATCAGGAAGGACATCAGGGCGATGGCAATCAATTGCAGGAGGCTTTAGCCCTCTTCAAAACATTGTAACATATCATGGAGAAGTTTAGAAAAGAAAATGAAGACCTAAGGAATCATTGATCGGAGGAGAGGAGGGCCTTTATTTATCAGAATACACAAGCTACAAAACCAAAGGAAAAAAGATAGACAAAAACCTTTAGTCCCATATTCGGCACATCCATTCACAGAAGTCATAATGACGGCCCCACACCACTACACTACAAGTCATCTACGATGGAAAAGTATGACGGAAAAGGCGACCCAGAAGAACACCTCACCATGTTTACAACCAACCTTCTCACCTCTAAGGCATCTGAGTCCCTCCTATGCAGAACATTCCCTACCACTCTCACCAAATCCGCCTACTCTAATTCTCACACATTCCCCCGAAAAATGTATCATGTTTCTTAAAGCTCATGAAAAAGTTCATCACCCAGTTCTTCTTTAGCCGAACGGTTTAGCAGACTTCCCATAGGATGGTCAACCTCAAGCAGGGACTAAAGGAGACACTTAAGCAGTTCATGGCACGCTTCAATGAGCAAGTCATATGGATCTGACAGCTAAGCTCAGAGGTGGCCCTCCACGGGTTATAGGCGGGACTAAACCCGGGTAAGTTTTTTGAATCTTTGTCTAAAAAGCCCTCGACTAATTTAGATGATTTCAAGAAGAAGGTAGCATGTTACATGAATATGGAAAAGCGTGAAGCCAATCAGGTTAAGAGCTCCAAAAATAGTGGGACAAGAGTGGATTCACCAAGTAACACCATGTAGTTATTCATGGAGGCACTCTTTTTCCTACCCGAGAGGTTTTTTCCTACTGGGTTTCCCCAAAGAGGTTTTAATGAGGCGGCGAAACATCAATAACACAAGAACGACTCAGCTCATCAAAATACATTAAATCCTAGAATCTTGACCGGTGGAATGACAAAGCTCACGATTAGAAATCATATAGCATACAAACTGCTCGATGTACAAATACTTGGCATACAACCACTCGGTACATAGTCACTCGGTTTATCCAATGAGTGAGAGCTCATGACTAGGGGACTCCTGTTCCCTTCGATAAGCTAAGGTCCCCTTTATCCCCTTCTTTTATGAGATTATCTCTACCTCCTAAATTCTAGGAAATCATCTCTATCTCTTATCTTAAGAAATTATCCCTATCTATTAGATATCAGACTGAGATGATAACCCTTCTTTGATATATAAATATGGCATCATAGGCCCATCTATAATTCAAGTGACATTTTGAGTATTAACCCTAATTCTCCTAGAGTAATTCTCTAGGGTTTTAGTATTTATACACTCAGAGTGAATAATCACTATAGAGGTAAAATAAACATCTTGCATTAATATAATCAATTGAGTAAAACTTATATTTATTTAAAGTAAACAATCTCATTGTAGTACATGCAAGCTAGTAAAATATATGTTTAACCCATTTTTGACATATGACTAACAAGATATGTTAGTGTTTTGGTTGCAATCAGGCTTGGTTCTTTAGGACCAAGTAATTTTTTGTCCATTTCTTAAATTCTTTCACACATTTTAGATTAATGACTGCAATCACCATATAAGCATACATATTCTTGTTATATAAAAAATACAACAAAAGTTGTTTATGAAATCCCTGAAGGTAACACAGGTTCACACTAGAAGAGTTGAATAGTTTGATTAAAATTTTGACAAATTCTTTTCAGGATTTTTTTATTAATAATGTTGTTTTAAAAATTATTAATGAAAATAGGGCTATTTTAAAGAAATTAAATTATGGAATTCTTTTTTTATGTCATATGGGCTTATACGACACATAAACTGCATGTGTGTAATATGACACAGAAATGTTTATGGGTTGAATTTTAACCATTGACAATGGTGGTAGTCGTCTAGGACGACACTACCATTATCAACTGTTGAAAATTCCAACGCAATTACTATCCCGCCCTTTCTTTAATTGAAACATTAATATTATAATATAACTATTTTCATTGTTGTTGTTGTTGTTGTTATTATTATGAAATCATAATAAATAATTTTAACTATCATACAATTTAATTATTTAATATAATATATAGATATATTATTGTCCACATTGGAAAAAATAAAATGTTTACATAAAAATATTAATTTAATTGAAAATTTTCATTTTATTTGAAGGAAGTTATTAAATAAAATATTGAAATTAAACTGCTAATTTAGTCCTTAAAAAATTATATTAGTTAAGAATAATATAAAATTTTAAACCCTAACCCTCAAACACGACCACTATGTTCTTGACTCCCTAAAGCATTAGCCAAGGAATCTTTGGTGGATATTTCTCGTGAATGAGATGTTGAATTTGATTCATATGTTTGAATTTTGATGTAGGAAGGAGAATCTAGTTCTTCTTCTTCTTTCTCTTTTGATAAAGGAAAATAAGGATTAAGGTTTTATCAAAGGAAAATAAGGAAAATAAGGAAAAAGGAAGGGGGGAGGCGCCACCTAGAGAGGATAACCCTCAATCTTGCCACTTAGGGGAGGAAACCCTAGGATAAGAGTTTGTCAAAGTTTAAGAAACCCTAGCTAAAACAAAGAAGGAAAATTCTACTATACAAATACTCAAATGTATTCTCTCAATTCAACGTATGAGTTTTACAAAAGAGAACATGCTTATATATAGGCTAAGGAAGGGGGCACACCACTTAACCTAATGGGCTTTACTCTCTCCTAAGCCTAAAAATACTAAAACTAAAGTAAACTAAAAAAAATGTGGCCAAGATTCAAGGCCCAAACTAAAACATAAACATGAAATGGTCATGTAAGACCCAAAATTTAAACCTAACGTATCCAAAACATGACTTTACATGTAAAGACCTAATTTTCTAAATATTACAATAAAACATGGAAAAGGTCTTCAATTGTGAATCTTAGGGCTTTGGCCCATGCATGGTGAAAAGAAAGGAAATTAAAGCTTTATGTGTGATGTCCTTGGCCTTCTTAGACCTTGACCTAGTCAAAGGTCTCTTGAAGCTCTCTAAACCTTTGTCCAAGACCAAGCTAGGATCATATTTAATCATGTCCTTATTAAATTTTCTCCTATAAATTTATCAATATTATAATGGTATACACAAGAAAGTTTATATGAACAGCTAGAATACATCCAATCACTTGAACTTCACATGCTCTATTAAAATATCCTAATGGTAGACACCATTTTTTAACATTGGAAGAAGAAATCACTTAGCCAAACCTTTATTATGTATTTGAAATTGATAATTTGTCAAACTAAACTATCATTAAGGATGTAATTTTAATTGGTATAGTGGCATTTTTATCTTCATTGATTCTTTGTCTGAGAATGGAAACAACAACAATCTTCAAACACTTGCAAAATTTAATTACAAACCATATATATGGCATCAACTTTATCAATGGCCCAACTAGAAGGCCCACCAACTCACAAAATACAGTTGACATACTTAGTAACATTCTTTACACTTTATATTATCAACATCATGCATATTAGTTCAATTTTATAATTCACCCTTAATTAATGTTTTGTTACTGTAAAAAATATAATTATTTTTCTGTTCTGGTCATTAATTATTAGCATTTAACTACCATTTCGGCCCAGCTTTTAGGATTGGAGAATTTCATCCCACCTTTTGCAAACACCAGTGGATCAGACATACTAAAAGGTGTAAACTATTCATCTCCTGCAGCTGGGATTCACCATTTGAGAGGCTTAAATTATGTATAATTAATTCTATCCACTTTATATTTTCTAGTAACTTTATATTAATTTTTGTATAAGATTTATGTTTCCGTGCCCCACCAACTAAATTATTATATTATATGCAAATCAAGGTGCTCATATCAGCTTGGAATCACAAATAACAAATCACAAAGCCATATTTTACAAGATTGCTATCATGCTTGGAGGAGATGTTAAAGCTAGACAATATCTTAACAAGTGTTTGTATTATGTGAATATAGGAAGCAATGATTACATAAAATATGATTATCAATGCAACCATAATTATCAAACAATCAAAGTATAATTGAACTTACACAGATTTCTTTATCCTTTTGATTCACATAAGCTCAATTGGCACGTTTATGTGTTGCAATCCATACTTCTCCTCTACTAACTTTACGACCATACTCTAGTTCCTACAAAGTCTAATTAAGAATATTAAATATATGTCAATAGAAAAATGTAGGGATTGATTTTTTTAAAATTCAAAGCTACCATTTCAGCTTTTTTACGTGCAAGGTTCTTAGATCCATCGGTGTGAGGAATTGTTTGCTTTTTTCTATTATCTTTATATTTCTGGGCATTTTCCTAATCATTGATAAAGAAAAAAATTCATAAGCTAAGCTAGAAAAACATTAAGGATGAAAAAATAGTTTTACCTTGGTGTTTGAATTTAGACGGTGGTCAACAAAAGAGGCCCATTGGTCTCTATTTAGTCCGTTTGGGACCATTGCAGTTAATTCATCTCTAGTACGTGTATTGTCATCCCTTTGTTCCCATAACTCTTGCCTATAGTCTCTCCATTTTGTATTGAGTGATTTGAAAACGTAACTCTTTTGAAGGTCAGAGCCAACTTCAAATTTAGCCTTCAAATAATTAAAAGGTGAAAATTAACAAGCATCCATAATAGAATTGATGTTAGAGTTGCATATAACTCTTACCTGAATAGTGTTCTTGAATACAAATCTTTTATAACCTTTAGGAACTTTCTTCCAACTAGGACAATTAATTGGAAATATATTGAAGTTTCTTCCAATAGGACCTAAGAACCTAGTAAACAATGCTCCACTTTTTGCAATTGGTTGACATTCATTATTCCAATTTAAGACAATTCTTTCAGGAAAAGGAAGAGACCAAACGTCATTAACTTTTAGTCATTTTGTCTTTCTTATTCCATGCTTGTCTATAAATGAAAAGTTAGTACATAAACATACATGTCAATAATGAAGATCCAATTACTAATGTGTAAGGAATTAATTTAATCTAAAATTCAGGCTACATTTGAGTATGAATAAAATGGGTTGCTTTACCTCTATTTAATTAGAAAATAATAGATCCATTTTAAGACTACAAAGAGTAACTTTAGTGTTTTAGATCCATTTAAAGCAAGTTTTCTAATTTAAATATATAGAAGTAAATTAATCAATTCTAATAAATAAAAATAATAATAGAATAGAAAAGCTTACCAACAACTTCAACAAGCCAACCATTTGTGCTACAGGTTGTGATTGTTGTCTTGGAGACTTGGTTTCTTGATCATCTTCCTCTTTACTATTATACTCCTCAACAACTTGAGCATGTGGTTGAAGAGTAGGCATAGGTGTAGTGAATAATTGAGATGTGGGTGGAATTAGAGGTTAAGCATATGGTTGAGGAGTAGGTGTATGTGTAGTGAATAATTGAGATGTGGGTAGAACTGGAGGTTGAGCATATGGTTGAGGAGTAGGTCGAGGTGCAACATGTAGTTGAGGTGTCGGGTTACTCTTCGTATTGGAAAATAGTTTGGTCTTCTTCAAGGTTCCTGTAAAACAAGTATGTGACTTTAAAGTTACAACATTTATATGCCCTCAAATGTCATCTTAACAACACATCCTCAATAACTCATGATAGTAATTGATCTGTCCTGGACCGGGGTCAAGAGATCCGATCTCAAGCCAGTCACGAATAGTATGTCAATACCGTATAAGATACCGGATGTATGTGTATCCGATGTGTGTATCCGTTATCCCTGAATGAGGAGAACGGATTGGGCGTCCTGGAGATCCTTCACACCGACCTAACGCGTTGAAGTGGGCGAATGGTGGTGTCACCTGCAAAGATTCTCCGACGCTCAAGTCAGTGATTATATTCCAAGTAAGGAATGTATTCAGAGAAGATTCAGTCGTAAAAGAGCTGAAGAAGAGATCCCTAACTTCAATCATGAAGTTAGTTCATATACCTGATTGGCTCGATTAACGAGGACTCGTTGGTGGGGAACCACCAACTCCCATTAGCATTATTATATTGCGCACTTACCTGCATGATTGGGTCAAGTGGCTATTTTATATTGAGCGTAGAGAATGTAGACTAGGATTAGGGAACAAGTTGACCATTCCCGTGAGCAAAGTTTGGCTCGTAGTGTAGGGAATTATTGATCGATCCCTGTAGCAACAATCCTTGTCATTAGCACAGTGACGTGTGTATTGTCCGATGTCATGGTGTTATCCTGGATAACCGGTATAGGGAGAACGCCTGATACGGAATTACAGTCCGGATGTATACCGATGACACCGGTTACACGTGGATGTCTTATCAAAGACGTTGAAATATGTATAGCAGATCGGATACCGGTATTGAGACCGGATCATATGTCCCCTAGCTTGTGTGAGGGACTGAATAGTTGTTCACATAAGCTACTCAACCTGCGAGAGGTCTTAATATCGGTAAGCTTACGTGTGTAACAGTTCCTTAGCATCTGTTGTCATTCGTAAAGAACCGCTCTGAATTTAATAGAAAAGACCTTTCGGTATTGTCACAACGGATTCAGACAAAGATTCGTTGTGTGAGAATTTCAAGAGTTTATTGGAATTGAAAGCTCTTGAAGTTCGTGTAACGGCTGTAAAGCGTAAATTGCGTTGCATGATTAGACATTAATGCTTTTAATCACGTGGGCAAGCAATTATTGCGTCTGAGATGAAAATCTCATTAACCGTCGTTTTGGGCTTAATGGGCCTGAAGTTTTCAAAACTTTTGGGCCTAGTGGATAGCCCTTTACTGAGTCGCTATCGTTTTGGCGCCCAAGAATTTGGAACGGTTGTGTCGTTTCGCTTGTGAACAGGTGCGTTTTATCGAGAACGACACAACTTCAAGAGGAGGTAACCGATCCTCTTTGTTTCCTATAAAAGGAATACTTAGTGGATTCTGAGTTCCACTTGCTTTTGCTTTCTCAACGAAACTCTGCAGAAATTTTGCAAGGAAGTTTATCGCCTACATTGCGAGGGTCTCTTTGTTCCTCAAATTCATCACAGTTATCTGAGGTAACTATCTCTTCCTTGTCGCTTTAGTTTCGTTTCGAGTTGCTACTCGTAGTTATAGAGAGTAGGCTTCATCTAAGGGGGGGGGAATCAGTTTCCCTCAACCCTAACAGTCGTGGGGAAGAATCCTTGTGATTCTTCCTAAGACTGAACCGCGTCGCTCAGAAAGGGGATCTTATTCACTGTGGGAAGTGACCTTTCCCTTCTCAGAGTCGCCCTCTGATTGTAGTTGCTTTAAAAATGCAGTGAGTAATGATTGCAACTTTCTGACGACATTTTATTCCTTATCGTAGATTAAGGAGTTCGGTCTAGATATTTCCAATGGCAACTGGAGAAGGATCTTCTGGAGATAGCGCCATTTCAAAGACAGCAGAAGGTCTCTACAGCGTAGTTGCTTCGAGACTAAATTGGGAGGAGGTTCAGGCTAAATGGCCTTTCTGTTGGGTGTCCAGCGAGTTTAAGGACCTTGCCTCTCGTCATGCGGATGAGGAGGGATCTCGGATTCAACCGAGGTTCACGCTGAGTTCGGATGAAGAGACGAAAAAGTGGTACAGGGTTTACGCACCACTTCCGACAGAGCGGATATGTCATGTCGTCCCCAACGACCGTTCAGTGTACATGTATGACTTTATCTTTCATTATTTGGGAGTTCGTTTCCCTTTAACCGAACTCCAGATGGGTGTTTTGAGGTTTCTGAACTGTGCACCCTCTCAACTTCATCCCAACGGTTGGGGCCTCATCCGAGCTCTCGAAGTGCTTGGGGAGCACTTCAATTTCACGCCAACAGTAGCGATGCTGTTCTACTACACCCAGGTAGTGAGAAGGGCGAATAAGCAGGGCGGAGTTGGTCTGGTGACACTCCGGACTCTCTGTTCTTTTGTGAACTTTGAGTCTTATACTGATTCGGCCAAGGTTGATGGGAAGTCCTTTAAGACTTACTTCACTCGCATCTCCATCAAGAAGGGCAAACCAAAATTTTGGAAGGACGAAGAGGACGTCGACAAATTTCCCCTGAGTTGGACACACAAACATTTCCTCTTGAGCTCGCACGCGTACTACACAGACCAATCCGATCTATCTCGTGAGACGTCGAGAGTGTTGTTCGCGCTTGAATCGCACACTACAGGTCGTCACGTCTTTTCGTGTAGGCGTCTGCTAAGTAGCTCAAGCGGAGTCCGGGAGGAATATTTGCGTACTTCTCGTTTTATTCTATCCTTTCTCCATTATCAAATGTGTATAGAATATTTGTAGTTGCTGACATCTTGTGTTTGTTCATGTAGGTGAAATAGAACAGCAAACTCCGGAGATGGATAAATTAAAGAAATTCAAAGCGGCTGGTAAATCCGTCACCCGTGAGAATGAAGTGAAGCCCAGGCCCTCAACCAAGGATCGTCCTGAGTTAATAATACTGACCTCGGATGCTGAAGGGGACGTTCCGTTGGTTGAGGGCGGTTCTTCTGCCGCTGATGAATCCACGGGTCATCCTCCAATTTCTGAGAGGAGAAGAAAAATCAAGAATGACTCAGTGGGAGGCCCGTCCAAAAAGCGCAAAACTTCGGAGGGTAAAGAAACTGCTGCTGGAGCTTCTGGGTCAAATCCGACCTCCTTTCCAACGACCTCGTTTCTCACCCCCTTCCTCTCTTATGAAGGTTCTACTCCAGCCACTCTTCCTCCTCCGATGTACAAACTCCGGCCTACACTCAGTCCTAAAGAGATTACGGAAGCGTGTGAGGCCGGAAGGTGGCAGCTAGCCGAACTTGCTGGAGTGCTTTCTTCAATCAGCGAGTTGGCTAGCAACGCCGATAAAGTTGAGGAATTGAGCGACGAATTGAAAGAACTCAAGCTTTCCTCGGAAAAGGACAAAGCCGCCGTGAAGTTAATGGAAGATCGTCTTCATAAGTCTAAGGAGTTTGGGGATCTCATCACTAAAGAGAATCTCAAACTCAAAGTCGATCTTAAAAATTTGGAAGGCAAAATGGCAGAGAAGGAGGAAGAACTCCGCAGCAGCCAGGATAAACATAAAGCTGATGCTGAGGAGTGGTCTCAAAGGGAGAAGAAGTTCCTTCTTGAGATAGAGGGACTGAAGGCTAGGAATGCGGAGTTCGAGGTGTCTAGTGAGGAGCTGTCCAAGTTGCGGGGAGAATTGGCTACAGCGAAAGCTGAGAGAGAAGAAGCTGTTGATATATGCAGCCGTGCTGTCGAAGAATCCTTCGGCCTAGCTATACGCCAAGTTTTCTACCGCAACCCCACTGCGAAACTTGACCTTTATGGAATGGATCCGTTCTATGAATTCCATGGGGGAAAGTTAGTCGCAGTGGTGGATGGTCGTCACGAAGATCCACCGATGTCCCTGTATGGTTTGCCTCCTCTTCCTGAGGGTCAAACCATGGGACCGGATTATGTTTTTCCTATGCCCGAGGTTCCCTCTACTGAAGAAAGGGTTGAAGCTCCTGGGGGGAAGATTCCTGATGAGGTTCCCAAGGAAGGGGGACGAGAGCCTTGTGCTGAGGAGGCGCAAAAAACTGAAGAACAGATTCCTCCTCTGTAATTTTTTGTTTTCATTTATATGTATAGTTGTGTACCGGGATCAACTCCGGATTTTGAACTATTGTATGTAATTTCATTTCAATGAATGAATTTTAGTTGAAGAAATTTGTCTTCATTGTTTCATGTATATATAAATCGTTACTAATCCGTTCAGTGTAATTAATCTTAAGGCCGGATTGAAATAATAGCCTAGGAAGATTAAATAACAAATAAAATTTAGAACGGATAAATATATACATGTCCCCAAGTGCGTATTAAGAAGAAGGTGCCTGTCTTTGGGGCATGATCCTTAATTCTTTTGGGGAAAGATGGGTCGATCCGCTGTTTAGCAAAGTAGTGTAACAGGACGGATGACTGCTTTCTTACAGGAGATGATAATATTGTTCCAAGTTTAGGGAATTGCAAGGAAGTGGTGTTTGAGCCCTTTATCATAAGGATGATGATGGGAGTTTTTTCTGCACCAGGAGTTACGTCGTTGTATCACAGAATAGGTGATAAAGAGTATCCGTCCTGGGAGAATACCACTAGAAAGCGAAAGTGCGGACTGACTTTCAGAATTTTCCATCATAAAGATGATTATGAGTATTGATCATGCCAGGTGTTTTATCATGAAATCACTTCATAAGTGATTGAGATCATCCGTCTTGGGGATGTGTACGATACCAGGAACTACATCATCAGGTCGCATATTAGGTGATTGAGATCATCCGTCCTTTGGGTGTGTATTGCGCCAGGAGTTACATCGTCAGATCACAGCATGGGTGATTGAGATAATCCATCCTGGAGACATTTTTCAATCGTAGGAGTACGGATTGAGTGAATACTTTCATCGTAAGAATGATGATGAGAATTGTTCATACCAGGAGTTACATCGTCGAATCACTTTATAGGTGATTGGGATCATCCGTCCTGGAATGATTCACACCAGGAGTTACACCATCGAATCACAAAATATGTGATTGAGATCATCCGTCCTGGAATGATTAGTGGAGCTCTTCGTACCAGGAGTTACATCATCGAATCACTGAATAAGTGATTGAGATCATCCGTCCTGGTGTGATTATTGGAGTCCTTCGTACCAGGAGTTACATCATCGAATCACTGAATAAGTGATTGAGATCATCCGTCCTGATGAATTTTTCCAATCAAGGGAGTGCGGATTGAATTTCCAATTTTCGCTCCATCCAAAATCCGAGTCTTACCTACTAGCCCCCTAGCTGATGTGAGGAAGCAGTTGACTTGCTCATATGAGCTATATTGATCGTAGTACGTCTGGATTTCGGGTTTGTACCGAAGTGTAAATATCCGCTCTGGGAACCATGTTCCGTAGTGGCAAAATTTTAAGGGCGGATTCGACAATGGGAATATCAGAAGTTTATCGAATTTCGCAACCCTTGGTATTCGAGTAATGGTGGCCACGTTTCTAATGATTGGACATTTAATGCCTTAATTCACGTGGGCGCGCCATTATTGCGTTAAATGCGCATGTCTTAATAACCGTCACGTAGGGGCTTGTTGGGCCTAAAATTTGGATTTAGTAGGCCCATTTAGAAAGCTCTGTGATGAAACGATGGCATTTTCGCGCCTTGATGTACTAAACGACAATTTTGGTCCACTAAACGGGGAGTCGTTTGGGGGCAAACGACAGGTTATGTTTAGTGGGTATTTGAAAAATTTTGGTGCCCTGATATAGGCATATTTAGCAATCTCAGTTACCATTTCTCCTAATTCTCTTGACGAACTTCTGCAAAAGTTTCGAGAAGATTATCGTGTCTGCCTCTGTGAATCTTAATTCACTATCCTCATCCATCCTTAGGTAACCACTTTCTTTCCATACTTTGTGTCTTGTTTCAATTTCTGAAAATGTCTAGGAAAGGTGTTAGTTTTAGTGGTATCAGCCCTAGAGGAAGAGGAGGAAGGGCCTTCAATCAAAACCCCACAGTTCGTGGTGGGAGGATTCCAGTGGTCTTTCAATCGAAGCCACTAAGCTCAGAGAGGGAGGCGTCGCCGTATCAGAGGCGAAAGGCGATTATACCCTCTTCAGAATCCTCCTCTAGTGAGAGTGCTGAGAGCGGTGACCTGTATGTATCTGACGATGTGGATTTTTACCGCAGTGTAAAAGCTTTCACAATGGTGGTGAAGAAAGCGACTGGGAGAAAGTCATCTGAAGGGGGATCTTCTTCCGAGAAGTATATCTTGAAGACCCAATCCGGCCTCTGCAATGTGGTTGCACACCGGATAGACTGGGTGAAATTCCAACAGAAACGCCCTTTCAGCTGGGTGGCTGAGGAATTTCGTGAGACACCGTCCGTCCATGCTCGGGAGGATGAAGGGGAGCTGGAGCCGCGGTTTACCTTATGGAAGAAGGACAAATACAAATGGTGCTTTCATGTATATGCTCCCCTTCCATCGGTTCGGATATGCCACACACCGGACGAGAGGTCCTTGTTTATGTATGATTTTATATTTCTGAACTTGGGTGTGCGTTTCCCCCTGACGAAGTTTGAGATGGGAGTCCTGAGATTCTTGGACTGCGCCCCCTCGCAACTTCACCCTAACGGATGGGGATTGGTCCGCTCTCTTGAAGTGCTTGGGGAGCACTTCAACTTTAAACCGACGGTGGCCATGCTTTTTTACTTCACTCAAGTGGTCCGCCGTGCAAATAAGGAGAAAGGAGGAGTGAGCTTGATATCCCTCCGGACTATCTCCAAGATCATCAACTTCGAGGCGTATACTGACTCCGCCAAAGTTGATGGGCGTTCATTCAAGTCCTATTTCACAAGGATTAGCGTCCATCCGAGTGAATCAATTTTTTGGTTGACTGAAGAAGGGATTCCAAAATTCCCAGTGGCTTGGACGCACGAACATTTTTTGTTGACCTCCCAAGCGTACTATACCGAGGAGGACGAACTGAGCCCAACTTCAATCTCAGTTCTTTCGGCTCTGCAGTCCTACACAGCCTCACACCAATTTTTCTCCTGCAGGCGTTTGTTAGGATCAAAGTCTACTCGCGAGGAGTATTTACGTAATTTCCCTGCCATTCTTCATGCGTTATTATGTCATGTCTTGAAACTTTTTCGTTTCTGATTGTGTCTTTGAATTGTGCAGGTGAAATTCAGAGCGGATCACCAGAGATGAATAGACTAAAAGGTCTCAAGGCCGGAGAGACTTCCGTTGCAGCTGAAAATGACATTCAGGCAAAGCGGAACTCGAAGAAGGCTACTGCTGAGACGATAATATTAACTTCGTCTGCTGGTGACGATATTCCTCTGATTGAGGGCGGATCTGAGAAGGTGGTCGAGAAAAAGAAGAGGACTAAGCGTGATCCTCTGAAAACCTCAGACCGTCAATCCTCACCCAAAAAGCCAAAAACTTCAAGAGGGGCTGCTGAGCCAGGGCCTGCTAAAGAAAAAAGAGCGGAAGAACCCACTCCGGATGCCCCCAGCAGTGTAATCACTTGTGGGGCGAAGCCAATAACGACCTACTTCGCGCCCAAAGCCCCCTGCTCTCTTGAAGGTAATTCCGGTCTTGTTCAACATCCGGTGTATGAGGACTCTGTTCCTGAGGGCGTTCCTGAATCCTCACCTAAGGTGAAGCCCTCGTTAAAGAACGAAGAACTGATCAGAGCTTGCGACGACGGACAGAAGCACTTGGCTGATTTATCCGAGCTCCTCAAGTCGGTTCGCGAGCTCACAGAAGAAAATGAGAGGCTCACCTCGGTGGTTGGCAAGGACAAGGCAATCATCCTCCAATTAGAAGGAAAATTAAAAACTTCCGAAGAAGAAAATCAGAAGAAGGATGAAGAAATTGCCAAGTTGAAGAGTCTTGCCAAGGAGCTAGAGGATCAAATTTCTGATCAGAAGAAAATCAATGCTGACCTCAATGCTCATCTCTGCACGGAGAAGGAACGCTCTTCAAAGCTGGAAAAGGGGTTGAAGGAGGCTAAGGTCGTCCATTCTCTGGGAGTGGATGATTGGACACGTAAGGAAAAGGAGCTGTTATCAAAGCTGGCGGATTCGAATGGCGAAGTCAAGACCCTGAAAGCAGACCTGGACGATGCTGTAAACATGTGTGACCAAGCAGTCAAGGAGGCTTTCGGGTTGGCAATTCGTCAGGTGTTATACCGGAATCCCAAGGTGTCACTTAATTTGAACGGTATTGATCCGTTCTATGAGTTTCACCAAGGGAAACTGGTGGCCATCGTTGACAATCGTCAAGAGAGTCCGCCTAGAACACCTTATAAGTTTGCTCCCTTACCTAAAGGTCAATCAATGAGACCTTCCCTCTTGAAACCCTCGAGTACAGGATCGAGCTCTCGCACTGAAGGAGGCAAGACCGGAGACAAAGGCAAGGGGAAGGAGGGAGACTCAAGCCGGAAAGAGTAGCGCCTTTCTTGTTTGCTTTTTCGTTTTATTGATTTGAATTCGCTGTGTTCCGGGATCAGCTCCGGATTATTACACGAATTGTAATTCTTATTGAATCAATAAAAGAGTTTTTTACCTTCATTCTTGTTTAGTGAAAAACAACTTTAATAGAGGGACTGCATGTGTATTGTATTATTCCGGATTTAAGTAATGAAGATCGGATTGTAAAACAAAATCTCCATACCGGACATATACATGCAAAATGAATTCCATAATAAAACCACCGCTTGTGGGGGAACACATCAGTGTCTCAAGAACGGCCTAAGGGGAATGATTGTGAGATCGTTTAGACGAGAGTTCATTCCTCAAGATATTCGTTAAACCGTTGATGCTGTCCCCCAGTTTCATTGGGTGATTATGAATTTGAATAAACTGAGTGTCATTTTCTCGTGAGAGCTTTTTAAAAGTGAGGATTTAAAATAGAAATTCCTCTTCAAATATTTCCGACTGAGAAATTTCGGGTGAAAATGCCTTAGATTGTGGCGTACCCGAGTGAATTATTTGTGTCGGAGTTTATGAGTCAGGTCTCAATTGAAGAATTGATGACTCAGAATATATAAAACTTCCAAATAAAGAACTTCATAAGAGAGTATTAATCTGGAGTTCAGTACAACTTACTTGTTGTGTTTGGAGTTCGGTTTGATCCTACTGTCCATGTCATATTTGGCGTTCGGTTGAATCCTACTTGCCGTTCTTCAATTGGTCTTTGGTTTTATCCAATGACGATTCTTCACCGACGTTCGGTTAATCCTACTAGTCGTACTCAGAGTTCGGTTTAATCCTACAATCCGAGCCTTCGATACGGGGTTCAGATCAGGGCTAATCCTGAACCTACTGCGCCCGTCACTTGGGGTTCAGCGTGGTTTTGAAGAAAAACCAGCTTACTGCGCCCAAGCCTTCGCATGGGGTTCGGTTTGTGGCCTTGAAGAAGGACCAGCCCTACAACCCATGTAGTCTTTGAATGGGGTTCGGTTTGTGGCCTTGAAGAAGGACCAGCCCTACAACCCATGTAGTCTTCGAATGGGGTTCGGTTTGTGGCCTTGAAGAAGGACCAGCCCTACAACCCATATCCTGAGGTTCGGTTTAATCCTACAACTCAGGTCTTCACCGACGTTCGGTTTAATCCTACTAGTCGTACTCAGAGTTCGGTTTAATCCTACAATCTGAGCCTTCACCGGTGTTCAGCCAAACTTACTAACCGTACCCAGAGTTCGGTTTAATCCTACAATCTGGGCCTTCAATGCATACACACTCGAGGAGTTACATCGTCAATTACAGAATGGGTAATTGAGATCATCCGTCCTGAATATGTTCTTGTACGTTGCGCATATTCGAAGAGTTACATCGTCAACTACAGAATAAGTAGCTGAGATCATCCGTCCTGAATATGCTTTTGTACACCGGATAAGCTGAAAATCACAGCATAAGAAAAACTCGAAAGAGTTAAATTGTTATGAGAGATTCTTATTAAATCAAAAATAAGAATTACAAGGAGAGCGTAGCTGTGAAAATAAATTCTCCAGTATTCAATCCAAGATAAGGATAGGAGAGTGTAGAAACAGCTAGCTATAGTAGATGCGCAAGTTTTGGGTGTTCCATTTGTTTCGGATTGGAGAGCCATCAAGGTTTTCAAGGCGATAAGAGCCTTTGCCAGTGACCTCGGATACCCTGTATGGGCCTTCCCAGTTTGGGGCTAGTTTGCCTTGATGGGCGAATTTATTCCCTATACTTGCTTTCCTCAAAACCAAATCTCCAACGTTGAAAGTCCTCGATTGGACTCGTTTGTTGTACCGGAGAGCAACTTTGGCTTTGATGGCTTGATCTCGGATGAAAGCGTCTTCTCTGAGTTCTTGTATGACATCCATTTCAGATGCCAAGTTTGCATTGTTGGTTTCTTCAGAGAAGTACTTAACCCTTGTGAAAGCAATTTGCAGTTCCACAGGTATCATTGCCTCGACCCCGTATGTTAGGCGATATGGGGATTCATTGGTGGATGAATGAGGCGTTGTCCGATATGCCCATAGGACGTGACACAGCTGGTCTGTCCATCCGCCTTTGGCTTCACCAAGGCGCTTCTTTAATCCCTTAAGCACCTCCCTGTTGGCCACTTCAGCTTGACCATTAGTTTGGGGATGTTCGACGGATGAGAATATTTGGGTTATTCCTAACCCTTCAAGTAAATCTGTGAATTTTCTATCCGTGAACTGGGTGCCATTATCTGTGACAATCCGTGCTGGGACCCCGAACCGTGTTATGATGTTTTCATACGTGAAACGGCGAGTTCGGGCTGAAGTAATATGCACCACCGGCTCTGCTTCTATCCACTTAGTGAAATAATCGACCCCTACAATGAGATATTTGATGCCCCCAGGAGCAGTTGGAAAGGGGCCCAGAATATCCAATCCCCATTGATAGAAGGGCCATGGAACAGCGGATGTGAAGAGTTCTTCTGCCGGTGTGTGGTGTAGGTTAGAGAATTTTTGGCAAGCGTCGCATTTTTTGACGAAGTCAATGGAGTCTTGCTTCATTGTGGGCCACCAGTATCCAGCTCTGAGGATTTTTCGCATTAAGCTTCTTCCTCCGGCATGGTGTCCACTTTGTCCTCCATGCACTTCCTCCAATACACCTTGCACCTCATCCTCTTTGAGACAAATTAAATAGGGCACAGAGAGTGCCCTTCTGTAGAGATTACCATCAATCATAGTGAAATACGGTAATTCTCTCCTTAACCTCGTCTTTTCCTTCTCATCTGTGGGTAGCTGTCCATCAGCCAAATAACGGATGTAAGGAGCCATCCATGTATCTCCGTAAAGGGAGTCAATCATTATGGCGTTTAGAGAAGGGAAAAGAGGGATGCTGGGCGACGTTAGCGTGCTTTGAACCAGAGTAGTAGTGCTACCCGGTCGTTTAGTGCTTGCTAACCTGGAGAGTATATCCGCTCTCGTATTCTCTTCACGTGGAACATGCTTGAACTCCACTTTGGAGAATTTCTCAGTCAACTCCTTGACACAGTTCAAGTATAATTGGAGTTGAGGTTCGCGAGCTTGATAATCTCCTAAGATCTGCGAAATCACCAGCTGTGAATCGCTGCAGAGTGTCGCCTCAGAAGCTCCGATGTCAATCGCAGCTCTTAGCCCGGCCAAGCAAGCTTCGTACTCAGCTTGGTTGTTGGATGTTTTGAAATTGAAACGAAGGGAGATCTCCAGGTGTACTCCGTCATCACTTTCGAGAACTACACCTGCTCCTGAGCCTCTTTGGTTTGATGAACCATCAACGTAAATGGTCCAATGGACTCGAGGGTAATCCGGATCAGTCCCTGTCATTTCCACAATAAAGTCAGCCAGGACTTGAGCTTTAATAGCGCTGCGGGGTTCGTAGGATATATCAAACTCAGAGAGTTCAATAGACCATTTGATCATCCTCCCAGCAAGATCGGGCTTGATTAAGACTGAACGGAGTGGCAAATCCGTTCTCACTATGATTGGATGGGCGTGAAAGTACGGACGCAACCGTCATGAGGCCCAAACAACAGCGAGGGCGGCCTTTTCAATTTTTTGATACCGGATTTCAGCACCTTGCAAGGTCTTGCTAGTGAAATAGACCGGTCTTTGTCCATCAGGAGTTTCTTTTATCAAGGCAACGCCCAAAGCTTCATCTGAAATAGCCAAGTACAGAATGAGTGTGTCTTCGGGGTCAGGCTTTGTGAGAATGGGAGGTTTGGACAACACCTCCTTAAGCTCTTGGAAAGCTTTTTCTTGTTCCTGTCCCCACTCGAATTTCTTGGACTTTTTCAGTATTTTGTACAGAGGGAGCGACCTGTGAGCCATTTTCGGCATGAATCGTGCCAAAGCTGCTACCTTGCCATTCAGGGATTGGACTTCTTTGAGATTCTTAGGACTTTGCATGTCTAGAATCGTTTGGCACTTCCCTGGATTGGCTTCTATACCACGTTGAGTTAACATGAAACCCAAAAATTTCCCAGCAGGGACAGCAAATGTGCACTTCATTGGGTTCAGCCTCATGTTAAATTGTCTCAAACGGGTGAATACTTGGCGCAGGTCGTCAATATGATCGCCACCAACCGGTGTCTTTGCTATTATGTCGTCAATGTATACTTCAACAAGTTTGGTGTGCATACCTTCGAAAACCTTGTTGATCATGCGCTGATATGTCGCCCCAGCGTTTTTCAGGCCAAAGGGCATGACTGTATAGCAAAAGACACCACGATCATTTATGAAAGCTGTCTTCTCTTGATCCTCTTCGCACATCGGAATTTGGTTGTAACCAGAATAAGCGTCCATGAAGCTCAGGTATTGATAACCAGAGGAATCATCCACCATCCGATCTATATTAGGAAGAGGATAAGGATCTTTTGGACAGCAGCGGTTGAGGTCCACGTAATCAATGCACATTCTCCATTTACCATTGGATTTAGGGACCATCACCACATTCGAAAGCCAAGAGGAATATCGGATTTCCCTGATAAATCCGGCCTTCAGCAATTCCTCAGTTTGCTGGCAAGCTGCCTTCTGTTTCTCTGGGCCCAATCGTCTTTTCTTTTGGGCCACAGGTTTCGTCTCTGGATAGACGGAAAGTTTATGACAGCAGAATTCAGGGTCTATACCTGGCATATCGGCTGCAGTCCATGCAAAGAGGTCTTTAAACTCTTGTAAGAGAGCCAGTAGTCGCTGCTCTATTTCAGCATCTAGCTTGTCATTGATATGGGTGATCTTTTCTGGAGAATCTCCCAAGACAATGTCCCTGGAACTTCCATCCGGTGTGGGCTTTGATGGGTTGAACGGATCAATGTTCAAATCCGCTCTAGGATCCAGGTCGACAAGACTTACAGATCCAGCCGATGTTCCAGCATCATTAAGTTTCCTCTTTTTATTGGAGGCGTCCAGCTTTGTCATGTTGAGGCTAAGGTTGTAGCAGTACCTAGCCATCTCTTGATCACCCCGGATAGATGACACAGCATTATCCTTGTCAATGAACTTGATAAGGAGATGTGGGGTTGATACAACTGCCTCCATTGCATTCAGAGTAGGACGGCCTATGATGCCATTAAATGGTGATTTGACATCAATCACTAGCACCCGAGACTTAACCGTCCTGGCTCCTGGCTCGCCTTCAAACGAGATAAGGGTATCAAGATACCCTCTAGTTAATTGCTTTGCGCCATTGAAAGCTGTTAGTTCCTGCGTGTAAGGCTGTAAGTCTGAGTCTTTAAAACCCATTCTTTCAAAGCAATTATAGAAAATAACATCGCAGGAACTTCCCTGGTCAACAAGGATTCTTCGGACGTCCTTGTTGGCGATCACAGCAGTGATGACTACAGCATCGTCACCACCAGGAACGGTTGGGCCAAAATCCTCGTCAGAGAAAGAGATTATGGGAGCCTCAATTCCTCCTCTGTAAGGGCGATTGTCTTTGACCTTCCCTTGCACAGATAGAATCATTCTGTGATGATTCTTACGGGCTGTAATTGAAGCTCCTCCTCCAGCGAACCCTCCAGCAATCATGTCAATGACTTCACGTCGGCCCTGACGTTGTTGCTGGGGCATGCTGTCTTTCTGTGCTGCATTATCGGTCATTACACCTTTTTGCTTCTCTGCAGCAGAGAACTTTCGAACCGGACTGGGATTGTTATCATCCCCATCGTCGGGATCTCTTTCTCTTTTCTCATTCCGTTCCGCCCTGTCAAAGGATTTTTCTTTGAACAGGTATTGCTTCAATTTGCCTTCTCTAATTAGCGTCTCAACCGCGTTCTTTAGAGCTTGGCATTCATCAGTGGAATGACCATTTTGTTCATGAAATTCACAGTACTTTCGTGAATTTCCTGGTCTTTTCATAGGGGCTGGTCTCCTGATGCCATATGTGCTGAAAACTGGCCATCCGACCTCTCTCAAAATCTGAGATGGTCTAGCAGATAACTGTGCATAGTGGCTGAAAGAATTGACATGCCTTTCTCGAGGTCGAGGAGGGCGGTTATCCACCTTAGGATTGGTGAATGGCCTCTCCATGCGTTCTGACCTCGTCTTCTCCTTACCCTTCTGGGTTTGGGGAGATGGTGTTGGTGGCTTTTTCTTTGCAACCATTGCCTCCAAATGCATCTCTATGCTCACATACTTTGAGGCTTTTTTCCTGAACTCCTCAAAAGTTGTCGGGGGGCTCTTTGCTAATGAAAGAGCAAAAGCTGATCCTGGCTGCAATGCCTCAATCACGATATGCAGCTTGATAGATTCTGTGAGGTTAGGAACCAGGGCTGCTTCCTTATAAAACCTCTTCAGAAAATCTTTTAAGCCCTCTGTTTCACCTTGCTTAATCTGAGCCAAGGTGTGAGACGTCTTGGGTACGTCTCTGGAGATGACAAAGTGGGTTTCAAAGGCAGCTGCCATTTCCGTCCAAGAATCTATGGATCCAGAAGGCAGGCCTTTAAACCACCCGAGGGCTTCCTCAGACAATGTTCGAGGGAACATTCGGCACATCACGTCTTCATCAGCCCCCAAGTACATGGCTTCAAACACATAAGCATCAAGGTGCTTAGTTGGATCAGTTTCACCATTATACTTTCCGATGGAAAGTGGTTGAGTGGTTTGAAGGTGCTTGGGGATGCTGATGCCCATAAGTCTCCTTGAAAAAGGAACCTTAAGATTGTAAGACAATGGGGGTGCTGTTATTGAATCTCTCTTCCTTCGGGAAGCTGCATCCTCAGAATCGCGAATTTGTTCTCCCTCCTCAAAGGTTGGGATCTTTGAGTACTGAAGAGTGGTGGACTTTTCACCATCAGTTGTGTGGGGAGTGTTTCGCGTGCGAGATGACTCTTTATCCTCACTTTGCCTTTTTTCTCTTCGCAATTCAGCGAGTTCCCTCTGAAGTTGTTTGATCAACTCATCACGAGGATCAGGATCAGACACTGTTACTATCTTCTTTGAGTTGCCCCCATGAGAATCAAGGTTGAGTTTTCTGTAGGCATTAGGATTGGTTCTGCCTTCAGCTTGATTCTCGATGGAGTCTTGTGCTTCGCCTTGCATGGTAGATTACCTGCTCTGTCAAAGGATATGGGAATAACTTTATCGAGTCCCACTGGGCGTGCCAATGATCTGTCCTGGACCGGGGTCAAGAGATCCGATCTCAAGCCAGTCACGAATAGTATGTCAATACCGTATAAGATACCGGATGTATGTGTATCCGATGTGTGTATCCGTTATCCCTGAATGAGGAGAACGGATTGGGCGTCCTGGAGATCCTTCACACCGACCTAACGCGTTGAAGTGGGCGAATGGTGGTGTCACCTGCAAAGATTCTCTGACGCTCAAGTCAGTGATTATATTCCAAGTAAGGAATGTATTCAGAGAATATTCAGTCGTAAAAGAGCTGAAGAAGAGATCCCTAACTTCAATCATGAAGTTAGTTCATATACCTGATTGGCTCGATTAACGAGGACTCGTTGGTGGGGAACCACCAACTCCCATTAGCATTATTATATTGCGCACTTACCTGCATGATTGGGTCAAGTGGCTATTTTATATTGAGCGTAGAGAATGTAGACTAGGATTAGGGAACAAGTTGACCATTCCCGTGAGCAAAGTTTGGCTCGTAGTGTAGGGAATTATTGATCGATCCCTGTAGCAACAATCCTTGTCATTAGCACAGTGACGTGTGTATTGTCCGATGTCATGGTGTTATCCTGGATAACCGGTATAGGGAGAACGCCTGATACGGAATTACAGTCCGGATGTATACCGATGACACCGGTTACACGTGGATGTCTTATCAAAGACGTTGAAATATGTATAGCAGATCGGATACCGGTATTGAGACCGGATCAGTAATAGTAACCTAATTGAAAGACCTTAAATAATGGACCACCTAATTAATTTAACCTTATTGAAATACAATAATTACCAAAAGAAAATATTTGGCATTTATTTGATTATTACAACAACCAGATTTTAAAATGAGTGCCTCAAATATCATATTTTAAAATATGAATTGTCTATCCTCTAATTCAAGTGATAATATCTTATGCACTAAATAATAGATCATATATGCTGTTTCCTTTAAGCAAATAATATAATGCAAAATAGCAGTAAATAAGGAATTGTTTATGTACCACTAAAAAAATAGAGATAGAGACACAAAGCAATGAATAATTATTATCCATAACAAGTGAAGGAGAGAAGGAGATGTCCTTGAATAAGAAGACTTTCTACTAAATAACGATTTAACCTTTTTTTTAATAATTTTTTACCATTACTTAACTCTTCCGGCTCTAGTAGTAAAGATATATAAAGATTGGTTTGTCGATGAGTTTTGGTTAGCTTATTCTTGTTAAGGTAATCTATTAAATAGAATTGTATAAAAAAAATGTTGATAGATATATAATATTTTAATTATATAAGATAAAGTTATTATTATAAGCTGTAAAATTGAAAATTCAGAGTCTAAATCATGTACGGCTATGTATTGAAAAAATATATATTAAACTCATGACAGAGTACTTCATGATGATGAGTATTCATTTCATGAACATTTTAGGGTTCGCTTAAGAGATAGCAGCAGCAGAACCCCTATAGGATTCCAAGGTGTGCTTTCCACACACCATTCATCATTTATACTTAATTTTATTATTATTATGAAATTATTAATGTAACATTGATTAATGTTTGTTTTTATCTGGACTTATTTCATGGATCTTCCCACCAGCCATTATTACTGCGGTATACTTCAATGTTTCTGACATAATTAAAAGTATTAATTTCATAGTTAACAATGCAAGGAGAAGGTAATTTTTTTACAATAAAAGAAAAAGATATTTAACCTTAAAACTTTATACAAGTTTTTCAAAGCTCTTAACAATCAAGTGTCCTGAATTATAAAAGGAAATATGTAAGGAGTTTGGTACAAAAATAGTGGTGATTTGTTACCAAAAGAAACAGTGATGTTTGATATGGAAAATTAAGTAAATTGAAAATTCCAGAATCGGTAATGCTTACTAATATGCAGTTTTAGGACCGACATGCTACAGTGAGTTTACCTTTACTTGTAGAACTAATAATTCCAGTGCAATTTTATTATTAAATTCTATCATTGATGAATTATCATAATTGTACAAGACAATTGTACTTGACTAGAAGGCAAAAAAAATGATAGAGAAAAAAGCATGCAGTTAATAAAGAAAAAAACCATGACTTATTAATCCTATAAATTTCACTTAAGTTTCATTTTGATCTATAAATTTTATGAAAGTTTTAATGTGGTACAAACAATATGATTAGTAGTATAGGATAGGAGGAAAACAATTGTGACATGTAGAAAAGAATACTACTTAACTTATTGTACATTGGTAATTACAAAAGGGACAATTGTAAAACAAAATTGTATATATGGACCCAAATGGAAGCTTTTTAAAATTATAAAATCACCATGAAACCAGTAGAATAATTTAGCTACTGTCAGTGACATGGATTCAAGAGACAAATATCACTTCTATTTTTATGTATGAATCATATACATAATAATAATAATAATATATCTTTATAATTAACAAAGGGGGGGTAAGCATATTTATGAACAAATAGAGTATGGTGACTGTAATTATCCCTACGATAAACCAATTTCTAGTCTATCCAGGCTCATTTGAATAATCCAAAGTAAAACAACTAACTAAAGACACTAGATATCCCTCCCATTGAAGACCAAATAACAATTCCTCCAACACACACATACACATAGTGCTTACAATTAGATGAGGAATACTTAACGGAAATTTAGGGAATATTTAGGTATTATATATTGTTCCATCCCAGATTAGAGGAGGCCCCACGGTACCCCCTCATCCCATTAATTTAGCAGATAATGATTCTCCATTATCCTATCAGAAGTGGTTATATCTATTTCTGGACTTGGGCCTGGTTTCCCTCCTTTTTCCTTTACTTTGCTAAGTGTATAAATATAGCCTATAGGCTCACATTGTAACCTAAGTGACATATCATAGAGAATTAATAAACCTAATCCCTAGGGGAATTCTCTAGGGTTTCATGCTGATGCTCTATGTGTGAACATTTTAGCGCCTTATCATAAGTCAAGACAAAGCTACAAACCACCTAATAGACAAGAGAACACACACTGAGACATGTACTTTGGATTTCAAAGATTACGCAGTAAATGTTACTCAGTCAAGAAACAGAGCATATCTAAAGGTCCGCAACACATTTTGAAGGCTTGAATCCGTTCAAGTAAAGCCCGAGCGTGGAAATATTCCCTCGGCACACGTTTTAAAGGCTTGAATCCGTTCAGGTAAAGCCCGAGCGCGGATCCAATCCCTTGGCACAGTTTTGAAGGCTTGAATCCGTTCAAGTAAAGCTCGAGCGCGGATCCAATCCCTCGGCACACGAAAAGCCTGAGCGTGGAAATATTCCCTCGGGACGTTTTGAAGGCTTGAATCCGTTCAAGTAAAGCCCGAGCGCGGATCCAACCTCTCGGCACACGAAAAGCCCGAGCGTGGAAATATTCCATCGGCACACGTTTTGAAGGCTTGAATCTGTTCAAGTAAAGCCCGAGCGCGGATCCAATCCCTCGGCACACGAAAAGCCCGAGCGTGGAAATATTCCCTTGGCACATGCTTTGAAAGCTTGTATCCATTCAAGTAAGGCCCGAGCGCGGATCCAATCCCTTGGCACACGAGAAGCCCGAGCGCGGATCCAATCCCTCAGCACATGAAAAGCCCGAGCGTGGAACCAATCCCTCGGCACATGAAAAACCCGAGCGCGGCTCGGCATATACGCCTTGAAGACTTGAAAAGCGATCAAGTAAGAAAGTCTGAGCGCGGAGTCGAGCCCTCGACAACTTTGAAGACAAGCCCGAGCACGAGCCCTCGGTAATTCTGAAGACTAGCCCGAGCACGAGCTCTCGGCAACCTTGAAGACAAGCCCGAGCATGAGCTCTCAGCAACCTTGAAGATAAGCCTGAGCACAAGTTATCAGCCATTTCAAAAACCTGTATTACAGTAAGTAACATGAAGCCCAATTAGGGAGGTCAAAAATATCCATGCCCGTGGGTACCCGCGGATAAAAACCCGTCACGGATATAAAAACCCGCGGGTATGGGTACCCGTGGAGGAAGGAGGGCGGGTTTTGTACTACCCGTTAAGAAACGGGTACGGGTACGGATATAATGATATCCGTACCCGCGGGTACCCGTATATATAAAATTATATTAATACCCTTTATTATTATTAATATATAATTATATTCAGTGGGTATTTTTGTAATTTGTGATGATAAATATTTAATTTGTAATTTATTTAAATGTTTCTATATTTTTATTTTTAAATTTTTTATTTTAATTAGGTACCCGTGGATATCCATGGATACCCGCGGGTAGTAACTACCCGAAAAAAAACCCGTAAAACGGGTACCCGTGCGGGTAACGGGCGGGTACGGATATTATTTTTATCCGCGGGTACGGGTAGCGGGAAAGAGGTACCCGTGCCCGCCCCGCCCCGTTGACATCCCTAAGCCCAATACGCTAAGACCTGAGTAACATACGCTTACTCAGTGAACGACTCACATATGTTGAAGAAACAGAAGACTCAAGTAATATGCACACACTTTTGCCAAATAAAACGAGGGGGCTACAAGCGACGGAACTTCCCATGTGACAAGACCAAGCCCTACCTCACTCGGAATCGCTCATTCAGAGTCAACCACTCATTCAGAGTCAATTGCTCATTCGGAGTCAATCACTCACTCGAAGACACTTATTCGGAGTCACTCACTCAGAATCACTCATTCAGAGTTAATCACTTATTCAGAGTCAATCACTTATTCAGAGTCAATCACTTATTCAGAGTCATTCACTTGGATTCACTCATTCGAAATTAGCAATAATTCATCAGTCGACACCAAGGAAACCTCGTTTGAGGGGTTGGTTCCAATTCATGCTTACCCTGGAAGTGATTCTCGAAACTTAAAAACACGCAAGCACCACGTTGCTCCAACTACAAATTCCTGTGACAAAACCAGGAGACACTTTCTTAGAAGAACATCGCACGACAAGAAAGAAACACCACTCGGACCACAAGACTTTCAAAAGAGAGATCTAAAACTAACAGTCAAATGGGAAGACCCGCACCAGTTGAGAGACATCACCAGTAAATGAGCATACCGACTTGGAAAAGCATATCATTTAATTGTATATTCGAATGTAACAGAGGCACTCTTTTTCCTACTCGAGGGTTTTCCCCACTAGATTTTCCCCCGAGAGGTTTTAATGAGGCCAGCCAAAATAGTAAAATGTATTAGCGTTGAATGTAACAAGGGCACTTTTTTTCCCCTCAAGAGGTTTTCTATGAGGCCTGCCATGATAACAAATGAGACAAGTACGACCCGGCTCACCCCACAGAGAAACAACAAAAGTCCAAGACTAGAAATCATTTGATGTACGCATGCTTGGAATTAATTTGATCACTCGATATAGACTTATACACACTCGGGCAAAAGCCTTCATTTTACGCCTGGCATGAAGATATCTTTACCCTGGCACTTAGCCACTTCACTCGGCTCTACGCCTAGAGCTCGTGACTTGGGGGCTCCTGTTCCCTCCCAGATCAGAGGGGGCCCCACGGTACCCCCATCCCATTAATTTAGCAGATAATGATTCTCCATTATCCCATCAGAAGCGGTTATATCTATTTCTGGACTTGGGCCTGGTTTCCCTCCTTTTTCCTTTACTTTGCTAAGTGTATAAATATAGCCTATAAGCTCATATTGTAACCTAAGTGACATATCATAGAGAATTAATAAACATAATCCTTAGGGGAATTCTTTAGGGTTTCGTGTTGATGCTCTATGTGTGAACATATACCACACTATTTTTAATCGCAACACATTTACGAATTGTGAAAGAGAAACAGAGTGAAAGGCAAATTTAAGCTAGCATAAGAAACAAAGTGAAAAGCATATATACCACACCTATTTCAAAGATTATAAAATAAAAAAACTAAACATAATTGACATTTCATCAAACACCTAACATGCACTAAACATAACATAACATTTCCTAAAATTATACAAAAAAAATTAAAGAGGAAACATGCAAAGAACTGAGAGTGATCCGAGAGTGAGCGGTTAAGGTTGAGTGTGAATGAGAGTGAACGAACTGAGAGTGAATGAATATGAATGAGAATACGCGAGAGTGAAGAAGTGAGAAAAATGGGGAAGTTACAATGGACCTTTACTGAGGTAATTGAAACACAAATAAATTTTATATATTTTTAATGGTTTTATCAACCTTTACCAAATAACCCCATGAATAAATGATTTTTAGTGGTATATATTGTTATTAAAATTGAATTAGATACAAATTATTTTGTTATTTCTACTAATTTAACTATAATTTAATTCTTAATTTAATTATAATTTATTTAAATTGATATTAATAATCTAGTTTTATATGCGTTGATCTTAGGGGAAAAGTTAGTAGTAGGTGGGTGGGTGGATACACTCATCATTACCACAATCAAAAAGAGGGTCTCTTTCTATTTCTCAACATTCCTCCTGCTCTCTTTCTTTCTTTCACTGCCAAACCCCAAACAACATCATTTGCTCTAGAATTCCTGTCTCCATGAAATCGGTCACGCAAATTTGCATGCAAACTAATCATTATACTTACCAAACGGAATCTGTATTATTAATATTAAATCAATTTATATTATTCTAACATTTTATATACATAGTTTATGTTAGATCAATTTTTAATTCAGCAATAAATTTTTACAAATATATTTTAATGAAAAATTATTTTTAAAAAAATATATGAATAAATTTAATTCACATTCACATAATTAAGTTAATCCCTCCTTACGCACATGTACAGGACTCACATAAACGTAGTCATACAATAATAATAATATATATGAACATTTAAAATTATATTTAATTATCTATTTTACTTTTGCAATTAAGATTAACTCCTCTTGCTTCTCTTTCGCAATATATATACTTTTACATAATAATTTATATATTTATATCGACATGATACTTTGACGAATCATTGTCTTACTCACTATCACATTTTTTTTCTATTACGTCATCTATTATGCATTTAATCTTTTAAATTGTTTCTTCTTATTTTCTCATCAAACACTATAAACACCAATTTTCCATTGCCTGATTAGGAATCTCTATTCCACGTATAATCCCCTTCTAATCACCTACTATCTCTCTCTATATATATGACAGACATATAATATGAAAATACTATATCAGCAACTAATTAGGAATGTATATGATATTTTTAAGTAATATTGTAAATATTGAATCAGATATATTAATAATAAATTACATAAAAATTATTTGATATTTTAAAACAGTATAAAAGGGTACTCATATTACATATGTCTTATATAAAATAATAAAATTGTATATGAATACTATATATGGGTTTTTTTATTTAATTAAAAATATTTAAGAATTAATTTTTTAACAAATCACTAAAAATGAATAAAAATTTTTATAAGAAAAAGACCCATTCATTCCCAGCCTTTTATACTAATTCTCAAACAGTTTTAGTTGGATCTAAATCTGTCCAGTTTTTTTCTTTTTCCACTTATCCATATTAGTTAGCCTCACTGGTATAAAGATTGAATCAATCTGATTTTTAAAACCATATTTTAAATAATCATATATCTATTAACTAACTTTTAAAACCATGTTTTTAAATGATTATATAATCCATATATAACTAAAATTTAATTTAAATATACTCATATCAAATCATAAATTGTTAAATAAATGATGAATATTAATTTTTATAATAATTACTTTAAAATATCTACCTAAGATGAATTTTAATTACTGACAATATATAATAATTAAATTCATATAATTATATGGTATACATTAGAGAATTCATAAATATTATGCCATATTGGCTTGGACAAATCTCAAATGCCAAGTGGGATCAAAAATAAATGTGACTCTATCTTACGTAAAATGTGTTGGAAATCAAGTATGAATGATGTGGATGAAGAAGTCCCACATTAAATAGAGATGATAAAGTAAAATGACTTATAAGTATATGGACCTATACACTTAATGCCAATTGGTGTTGGATTGTAAGATAATGTCTTATACTTGTTAACTTCTCCATTTAAACTCCCTTAACAAAACATGTCTTGTTGGTTGGCAAATGAGTTCACTTTGTATTAGGGGTGTCCAATTTTGATGTTATCCATACGAACCCGAGCTACCCGATTTTAAAGGTAAGAACGGGTCGGTTTGTAATGGGTTTTTGGGTAAAAATAAAAATGAAATTTTCCTAAGAAACTTAACCGAAAAAACTGAGAACCACAATTAACCAAACCCGACCAAACCGACGGTAGTATTGGGTGAAAATGGGTTATTGTTTGTGTTTTATGGATAACAACGGGTAGACTCAAAAGTAACCGAATCCGACCGAACCCGACCGATGGACACCCCTACTTTGTATGTACCCTTTTTATAGTTATGGGATTTTTTTTTAATTTTAACTCGCTTATAATAAGTCATATAATATGTTCAATTAATTAAATTAATCTCTCTTTATATATATCAACAAGTAAACGGGGAAAATATGTGGTTTTACTTTTAACTTCATAAAGATTTAATTTTAGTTTAGTGTATATTTTTATAAAACTTTTCTATTTTAATGCTTTTTATTTTATTTTTTATTATCATTTTGTGTGTAACAAATGAAAATAAATATATTATTTTACAAAATTTAAGCTCAAATAAAAATATTACTGTAGGTTAAATAACTCTAAGCATATTATGTGTGTATTTCTTGAAAATATAAGAAAATGAGAACTTACTAATATTCACATATTAAGAAACGAAAATGAGAATTTACTATTCACAAGCATATAATGTGGGGGTTTATATATATATATATATATATATATAAACAAAGATTATAATATTAAAATGGATAAGATATTCAAATTCATATATATACAAACTAAATAGAGCAGTCTAAGGATAAAGATTTAATACATGGATAAGATTCTATTTCCACTCAAAAGAACTAAAAATGCCTCTGATTTTGATCCATAACCATGACCAGATGTTGAACATGATTTTTGGTTTCTGTTATTTCTCTTCCAATCAAAGGTCCAAATTGCGCACCAAACCTACAATTGCATTTTGTTTCCATGAAAAAAGATTGTTTTGTTTAGGTAGTTGTCTCCTTGAAAGCTAGTTATCCCATTTATATTCAGGAGTTTAGATAGATTTATTTGTGTCTTGTAAAGTTATCTTGTGAATTATTTTATAGATTTATAAGAGTTTATTTTTTATTAAAAATATTAAAATAATAAAACTTATCTGTTTTTTGATAAATGAATTATCATAAAATAAAAAAAATTGACTTTAGTGGTTAACTTTGCTAAATAAACCATAAGAAAATACTTGTATGTCTTTGCATTCAAATTTTAGTAGCTAATTATAAATTATAATGAAATAAACACTAAATAAGTAAACATAAAATAAATTTCATATTTGTATTAATATATCATTTGACTATGACTCTATAACTACATTTATATTACATAAAAGTGTAAAAGCTTCCGTTGAATTACTAATTTTATTACATTATACCATAATTAACTTTTACTTATCATATAACAGGATTTAGAATCCATGATTTTAGTCCACAAGGGTTTGTATGTATAAATGTATGACATTACAACAACAAATCGATTTGTTATTGATTGGTTATAATTAATTTGTTCACTGTATCTTACTCTCTATAAATAAGTTATAAGCTCATATACTAATTTATAGTCTTAACAGTCAACACATTAAGCGGTAAGAGGTTGACTAAATACTATTATACTATCTCTATTCTTATTTGACTATCGATAAATAAAAAATTTCATAAATCAAGAAATGCAATTATTATCTCAATTACATACAATTTTTTTTGTTTAATGCTATTATACTACCATTTATTTATTACCCTACATCAATTCTTTTTATTTAATATATTTTCTTTCTCTTCTAATATTATTGACATTTTGAAATTCTAAATACACAATTAAATAGAAGTAATTTTTTTCTCAATTTGAATAATTAAATTTGAAGGGATCAAGTATAAATGCAGCTACTTCTTAACTAATTTTAATTAAAAAAAGGTAAAAGAAAATCATTGAACTAAATTTCACATATTTTATTTCTTGTGTTTTTAATGGCTGCTATGAACCATGTGAAATTACTGTACTTTCGCAAAGCCAAACTTTATTGCGGTGGGATTAACCAATTCGCAAAATGTCTGCCAAGGACTGTCCTAACATTGTCTTGTAAGTCTTGATTAATTAGTATCCATCACATAAAAGTAGGTTTGTCGGGGTGAAATCGGTTGTCCCACACTTTCACTACATAGAATAAATTTAAGTCCACATATCTTTATTAATTAAAGTAAAAGGCAAACCAATATTCCAAAGATACATGTCAAGAGAAAGGGAAAAAAACTTACTTCAAATTATCATTAAAATTCATCTATCCTATTTTTTAAAAATAATTTTCATATAATTTACCATAAAAATATATTTTTATTTTTTTAAAATAATATCTTTAGAGTTTTATATATGAAGAAAAAATATCCGTACTTCATTCAACAAGAAGGCATACTTTGCCTTAATTAAGTTCCTATATAGAGTCATATTTGTGGTCCATCTGTTTATATGGAGCTGGAATTTCATGGAATTTTGTTTTTATCACTTTCATTTAATTAACGTGTTTTAAAAAATCATGTAAGTTTAAAATTAAGATTCATATATGTATATTAATTCCATCGGCTGTATACTTTTATTCCAATTAAAAGTTTAGGACACGTCAGTTTTACTTGCATATATTTTAAGGTATTAGAAATAAAAAAAACAGATTGTTTTTATTATTAAAATTAATGTTGAGATGCACTAGTATGGGGGTGTGTCATTTGGTCTACTTGCATCACAGAAATGAAATTGTCTTTAAGAATGTCCAACCCTCTATCTTTTCATTTTGTCAAAATATATTCATTATTTTTTCTATATCTTAATTATAATTATTTATTTAAAGAATAAAAATATCATAAGAAAATAATTAAAAAATATTTTTTAAAACTATTAAAGTGACAAACAATAAAAATAATTATTAATAAAAATTAACAGAGGGAGTGACAAATTTTTAAGGTGAAGTTTCTCAAATTAAAGTTGAAATATATTCTACTTTAAGGGTCCGTTTGAGTTCAAACGTTAAAAATCAGATGCATCTTTGTTTTTTTTTAACAGAAGATTTTTCTTCTTTGATCATTGCTTTAACTTACACCATATTCAATGGGTGTATAGACATTCCTTAAAGGCCAGCCGTTGGATCCAATCGTTTTCGCATGGACGGTGTTGATATTTACTCCCATATTCTTCATCTTGGATACGGTAATCTAAAGTTAAGTTTAAATTATGAAATTGTAGCCTAATTTGATTTTTGTTGCTTTAATTTTAGTATAAGGATATAAGATGCTATGATTGTGCAGTGTTGGAAGTGGTTTGCTTTCAATGATGAAGAAGGTTTTGTGTGTTAATGGAAAGTCATAAGAAACTACTCTCATCAACTCTATGTTGGTCGGCATCTTTAATATAATTCAACTTTTCTTTATTTTTATAAAACACAGGACCAACTTAAACTCGTAGTTGGTGTTTTAAAACGCAAAGTTCAACTTCTTGTGTGTAATAATTCGTCCTCTTTGATTTTGGTTCACTTCTTTTGAAGTGGTAGGCTATTATTCATTTGCCTAATACACGTTTATTTATGGCATAACATAAAAACACCTTTCACTGCTCAAATTTTTAATTGAATTTACCACATAATTCACTTCTGCGGCATCTCACCTAAATTCCTAGGATTTACTAAATTTAGAGAAAACTTTTTGCATCAAACAAAACAAATTTGATGGACTAACCTTAAGAGCCTAAGCGATACACAACTTAACAACACACACAGGAAGACATAAACTACAAGCTCTAACAGGATTAAAAATGGACCTACCAAGCTACATACCCCTAACAATGTAAAGGGTATTCTTCCCTTACTAGATATGAAAATATGAGTCGGGAACCAAGGATTACCGACCTCAAGGCATCACTATATAACTCAATCACACTTCAATTCACATTCATATCAATCTAAAATAATCCCTAAACATATGGAGGTCCGGTCCGGTTAGGTTTCACCAAGAGTAGGGATGTGCCTTTCCCAGGCGAAAGGATCTCCGAGAGAGGACTAAGCTTCAATTCTGACTAATCCTTCTGGCTGTAAGATTTCCGAGTGAAAAATGGCTATTTCCGAGTGAAAGATGGCTGTTCCCGAGTGAAATATCCAAGTAAGCTGTTTCCGAGTGAAATACCTGAGTGAGCTGTTTCTAACTGACACGTGTCCGATTTGGCTGCCTCTGAGGGAGTTATTTCTGAACGAGGAAAAGGCTCTGGATGGTCATTTCCGAGTAGTATGACTCGGAATGATCATTTCCGAGTAGAGAGTCTCAGAGTGAGACGTTGCCGAGTGGATTGTCTCCCGGTTGGAGATAAATCCAAGTGAAAGATTCCCGAGGGAAGCCACTCCAAATGAAAAATGGCTGACCTTGAACGAATACTTCCCGGTTGGAGATAAATCTGAGTGGAAGATTCTCGAATGAAGCCAGTGAGTGAAAAAGGGACTGAATTTGAATAAATACCGTCCAAAGATATATGTCCGAGTGAAGGATTACCGATTGAAGCAGCAAGTCTGATTTTGGGATAAATGTCTTTTTCTAGACAAAGATGTTTCCGGGTGGAGGGCTCCCGTTTGATGCCACTCTGAATGAAAACGAGTCTTATTCGGGATAAGTGCTTTTTCTGGGCAAAATTGTTTCCGAATCGAAGATCCCCAAGTGAGTTGATTCTGAATGAAGAAACAGTCTGAACTCCAAAAGAGCATTTGTTGAATAAGGGTGTCTCCGAGTGGACCGTCCCAAAGACTATCGTCCGAGCAGAGGAAGCCCCTAAATGAACACTTGTTGAATAAGGAGGTCTCCAAGTGGTGTGATTCGGAGAAGATGGCATTCTCGAGCAAAGAACAGGTTTCCGAGTGGTACGAGTTTTTGAGTTCCCCACTCCCGAGCGGGATATTCCTTTTCAAAAGATCAGCTTTCACTTTCAAGTCCCCACTTCCGAATGGGATATTCATCGGTGGACCGGTTCAAGGGATGAGTCTCCGAGCGAAGAAACACTTTGGTTTTAAAGGATCAACTTTCACTTTTCAAATTCCCCACTTCCGAATCAGATATTTCCGGGTAGATCGATTTAAGGGAATTATTCCCGAGAGCAAAAAAACCTCTGATCACAAATGATCCTCTTTCGGGCAACATCTCCTTCAAAGCCGATCCCCGAGTGAATACATCTGAGGGATTGATTGACGATTGAAATCATTCTGATTGGAAAGCAAGGCCGACTCCCTAGTGAATACATCCGAGGAATTGATTGACGATTGAAACCATTCCGATTGGAAAACAAGGCCGACTCCCGAGTGAATACATCCGAGTGGGTTGATGCATAATTCTGAGTGAAAGGCAAGCTTGATGAATGTGTCCGATTGAATTCTCCCGAGCAATGTATCCGACTAAGTTTTCTCCGAGTGATTCAATCCCAGTGATGTGTTTCCGAGTGAAACTTACTTCACGATTGAATCAATTTTAAGTCAAAAAAAGAATGGTTCTGACCTGTCGGCCAGGGATATAGCCGAGTAAAATATTTCTGAGATGCCGATTGAATCAAGCAGAGGGGCCGAATGAATGCTTCAAGCAGAAGCGCTGCTGAGCAAAGCCCCTCCAATTGAAGCAACTCCGATTGAGTGTTTTAAATAGTGATACATCTGGGCCAAGCAACACCGAGTGAAGCAATAGAGGTCCCGATTAATGCTTCTCGGAAAACCATTTTCGAGTCAATAATCTGCGAATTCAATCCCACACCGACTGTCAGAGGTCGGATCAGACCTGTGGATTCAAGCTTCCACTCGATTTTTTATATGAGAGCATTTATTCCTCTCGGATTGATTCCCACTCGGTCTTTTATATGAGAGCATTTATTCCTCTCGGATTGATTCCCACTCGGTCTTTTATATGGGAGCATTTATTCCTCTCGGATTGATTCCCACTGTGGGTGGATACCGGCTGAGGCACTAATCTGAGTCAAAAGAAGAATGCCGGTTCCGTATCTCTATTATTCACTCATGCTGACTTGGATTTCCTCTATCCAAGTGGATCCTTGAATTATGGGGGGCAGCCCACAACAAGACAAAGGAAGAAAATAATAAAGAAGTCCCACTAGCTGCCATTTTCCCTGATCGTCAATGTCCAGGCTGTTTCCAACACATCATCCAAGTTGATTTGCTAATTTTGTGGGGCGGCTAATAACAAACAAAAATTAAAATAAGTTATTCATCAGCTGTTGTTCCCCATAAAATCATTGGTAGCCAGGCTGTCTCTGGGCTGTTCGAGGAATCAGTGCACACCTGGGATTTCTATAAATACCCCAACGAAAGAGAAGAAAGGGGATCCGAAAGCCTTCATTTGAGAGAACTCTGAAGCTATTTCTTTTAGAGAGAAGAAACAGTGTCTTAAAAGCCTCCCCACCGTCCTCCTCCTCAACTTTCCACACCGCCCAACCTCTCTTAAATCCACAATACCGTCCAACCTCTCTTAAACCACCATACCGCCCAACCTCTCTACTCCACACCGTCCGACTCCTCTTAAATCTCCCTTCACAATACCGTCCTGCTCCCCTCAACACCGTCCAGCCCCTCAAATCCTCACCAACACCGCCCAGCTCCTCCTAAATCCCACACCGCCCAACTCCTTCGAAATCCCATACCGTCCAGCACCTCCAATCCTCACCAACACCGCCCAGCTCATTCTAAATCCTACACCGCCCAGCACCTCAAATCCTCACCCACACCGTCCAGCACCTCAAATCCTCACCAACACTGTCCAGTTCCTTCTAAATCCTCCATACTGTCCAGCTCTCTCACTACATCAGTCCCACTCTGCTCCTCATTTTTTTAATGCTTGTATTTGTTTATTTTTTGTTAAATTAATTGTTGTTCAATGACTCTGTTTACTTTTCAATTATTAATCAATTTCTATTGATTGAGTTAACCCCTCACCAAGATTCATAATAAACATTAATAAGAATGAGTGCTTCACACATTCTATTTGGACTAGCATAAAAGTTGTAATTATTATTATTATTATTATTATTGCAATTTTTATTACTTTTCTTAAAAAGGAGGAGCGAGATTAATTTGGACGAGACGTCCTGTTAATCTCATTTTTTTATATAATATCTTTTCTTAAAAAAGGGTGGAGCGGGTTTAATTTGGACGAGACGTCCTGTTAATCTCATGTAAAAATTCCGTGTTTATTTTTGTATATTTTGTCATTTTGTATACTTTCTTTTCATGAAGAAGTTAAACTAATTTATGGGTTAATTATAATGCGCGCTATCATATTGAGGTAACCGTTTTTATAATGCACAGTTGTGAGGTGCTAATACTTTCCTCACCTGTAATTAGACTCCCGAACATGGAATTTCATTTTTATAACCAGTGCTTTAACAAAGGTTTTTCCGGTATTTTATCCTTAAAAAATATTGGTGGCGACTCCCTGTTTTCTTTTCGAAAGGATTTCGAAACCGCGTTTTAATATTATTGAAGGTCAGCCGTGCCGCTGCGATCCCGGTCGTGACAAGCTCTAACGGGATTAAAAATGGACCTACCAAGCTACGTACCCCTAACAATGTACAGGGTATTCTTCCCTTACTAGATATGAAGATATGAGTCGGGAACCAAGGATTACCGACCTCAAGGCATCACTATATAACTCAATCACACTTCAATTCACATTCATATCAATCTAAAATAATCCCTAAACATATGGAGGTCTAAGTTCTCAACATAATATCATTGTGAGACAAAGTCTAAACCTCCAGTGAGGTGTTTATATTTATGTTAAGGAGGCTCTCGGCCAGAATTGGTATCAGAGCCTAATTAGTATCAAAATTATTGTATCTCTTTTTCTTGAAGCGGGTGAATATGGTATAATATTATTAGCTGAGAGTAAGTAAGAATATCTTCTTAAAACATGAGTGAAAACCCTCGTCCCAGCTCTGTAAGTCTCTCTTCAAAAATTTCCCTTTCTGTTCCTGAATCCTGTAAAAAGACCCTTTCAAACAAACTTGAAAACCTTATTGAGTATACCTTTGTCCCAGAGGATGCTCAAATAGAAAGTGCTGTACCCCCTCTTCTGGATCCTTACAATGTTTTCAGAAAACATAAATCCAACTTTACCTGGTCCGTAAAAAAACTTATTTCTACCCCTAGACCTGGAGTAAAAGAAGTAATCCAGACTTCGAAGCTTGATTCTTGTCCTCTTCATACTACTTTTGCAGAGCAATATGTAGACCTGGAAATAAATCCAGATCTAATCAAATTATGGCAGAAAGAAGGCTATGTTGCACTACATCTAGGTGCAGTTCGGTTAATCCTAACCCTACATGGAAGAAAAGGCATGCCTGTTACAGCAAGAGTATCTCTTATAAACTCTACCTTCTATCACTATGAAGATGCAGTGATTGGCACAGTCCTCACGACACTTAATGCAGGAAATGTGATTTTAACCTTATTTCCAAATTTTAATGTCCATCTGAAAGATCCGACTCTTCCACATCGGTTCCAAGTTCAAGTTCAACTTATTAGAGCCCCTCAGGACTCGGATGCATTCAAAGCTACTCTGAATTATCAGATCATATTCAGAGTGCAAGATCATCTCTTTGATCTTCCAATAGATTCAAAAATCTTAGAAAATTCTTTGATGGTGATAGCAAATTCTGAGGAGAAAACTCCATCAATCATCCAGGTTCCCAGGCAAATCCCTAGAGAAGAGTTACTAAAACTCATTCCTATGGAATGGATTAGTGACTATGAGGCACAGAAAAAACAATCAAAACCCATAGTGTCCACTGAGTCATCATTTAAGAGACTCACTGATGGTAGAGTAAAGACTATCTTCAAGTCTGAAGGAGAATCTTCTTCCTCTTCAACCAATCCAGTCTTCTCAACCATGATGATCACCCTAGGAGAACAGGAAAAGAAAATTCCTGTTTATTCATTTAAAGCTGATGGAACACCCATTTATAGTGACAAGATAAATGGTCACTTTATATAGGATGTGGCACCGGAGATGTGTGATCCAGACTGTGATTGTTTTATGGACTATGATAGCAGTGAAGATGATAGCAGTGATGATGATGAACCCAGAAGGAGAAAAAAGAAGTCTCCTTGCAAATCTCCTAAGAAGCCTGAAAGGAGATCTGATCCTGATAATGGACCCTGGGTTGGAATCAGAAAGAAGTATGAGCCTCTTCCCTACTATGAGGAAGCTCTGAAAATCCTCAGAAAACATAAATATCCTTCACCACCAAATGACCTGTCCTTAGTCACATGGCCTCCACCAACAAAACCTTTACCTGTACAAAAGTGTAAACCTGTTGATCCACTTCCCAAACAGACAACCATACCACAAGCATGTATGATGTTCTCATCCACTTCAGCCTCTTATAATGTAAACTTTCCTTCCTTGGAAAGAAAAGTTGATCCTGTTAAAAAGATACAGACTAGACCCTTTGTGGTTCCTTCTGAAGTAAACACTGATGGATCAACCAGGCCAATTACTCAAGCAGAAGAAGTGATGAATTGGCAAACTGAAAATGCTATGGCTCAGAGTGAATTTTTGCAGAATATGGACAAGAAAATTGACAAGATTGCTGACTCCTTAGATAAGGAGATTAAAAATATGTCCCAAAGGCTGCAAGATCATTATTGTGAAATAAAGAAAAAATGGCACAGCTTGAGGCAGAAGTACAAAAATTGAAGGGAGAAAGGATCAGCTCCACCTTTGTTGAAAAAGAAAGAGAACTAAGAAAGGTCAAAGCTCAGTATGAAGAATTAAGAGGATATGTTGCCTCTAAGAGCCAAAAACCTTCTCTCAAAGAAAACTCTTTTGAACCAGATCCTTACTTCATACCACCCTCAAAAATCTTTGCATCATATACTCCACAAGCCATACAAAATCCTAGCCCATTTATTCCTCCAAACCTTACCTTGAGAAAGTTTGATCCTATTGGGAAGAGAAAGGAACAACCTGTTCCTCCTCCTACAAAGAATGATGAAGAAGATTCTGTGTCAGAAGAATCTCCTATACAGACACCCAAACTTTCCTTGATGGTTTCACATAAACCATTATCCTATGTAATGCCTTTGATGTATTCCCAAAACAAGGAAGAGGAGTATGAATCCACTGAAGGAGAAACTTTCTCTGAAGGAGATTGGAAAAACACTGAGTTGAATTCCACTAAAGCAGAAACAGTGTATAATGAATATGCTGACATCTCAAGAATCCTAATGGTGAGACAAGATAAAACATCTACTCCGCCTGGATTAGATCCCATAGAAATAAATACCCCTGTTTACACTGGGTCTTCATTTTTCTCCATAGATGGAATTCCTCCTTCTCAGTGGAATAAAAAATTCCTTGAGTTCAAAGCCTGGATGGATGCAAAAATCGTCCAACATGAAGAATCATATATGGTGGTTGAAGAGTTTTGTGCTAGAATGACCGGAGTTCTCAAAGAATGGTATCAATCCATTGGTCCGGTTAATCAAGAACAACTCCACAGCCAACCTATTTCACATGTAATTCATTTTCTCCAATTTCACTTCCTGGGAGACATTTCTGTGATTGAGAAAGAAGCCAGAAAAGAGTATTTTGAAATGAGATATTGTTCGCTAAAGAAAGCAGATCTCAAAAGACATTATCAAAGAATGTCTCAGAGATTTTATCAGCTGAATGGGTTTAATGATCCAAGTCTCAAAAATACTTATATAAGTTCTCTCCCAGAAGAACTTCAAGAAGAAATGTGGAGAATCTTGCAAGTAGCCAACAAAAATGTTACAGAAATGACACTTGGAGAAATTCACCAAGTAGGAATGGTTGCTCTAGACAAGATCTGTAGCCAGCAGAGCTTAATAGACAAGATGCTGAACAATTGGAAGAAGTACAAGGGCATTTGTAAGAAGAAGTATTTGAAGATAAAGTGTGACAAAGAAAACTATGTTTGCAAAAATTTAAAGCTTCATTCAACAAAGAAAGAAAAGAAAAACAAGTCCTCATATAAAAGGAAAAAGAAATTCCGATTCTTCAAAAAAAAACCCTTCAGAGGAAAAGTAAGGGCCAGAGATGCTTCATCTGTAAAAAGAAAGGACATTTCTCCAAAGATTGTCCACAAAACAAAGAGAAAGCAGTAAAACTATTGTATACATTAGCAATAGAAGAATATGACGATGTTGAATCTCTTTATGAAGAACAAAGTTCTCCAAACAACAAAACTGCTTTTGCCCTTGAAGAATCTGAAGAAGAAACATCAAGTTCAGCAGACTCTGAAAGTTCAGTCGAGCCCGAACATTTCCTAGTTCTAAGGATCCAAGAAGTGTAGAAAGATCCAACAATTGCTTCAGCTGAACTCCCTCCTTTACCAAATCTTGAGGTATACATCCTCCCATCAAAATATGATGTTCCTATAAAGGTGATTACCTTTATTGACATAGGAGCTCAAAGAACATTCATGAATCCAGCTATTTTACCTTCCCATGCCTGGAAGAGTCACAAACAAAGTTTCAAAGCTGCCAATGGAGAATCATTTGAAACAATCTGATAACAAAATCCAAAATTGGAATCAAGATATTTCTAGACTACACAATTTGGACAAAAATTATTGGGTCAGACTTACCAGAGAAAGACATACTAGTCGGAAGAGATATCCTGATTAAAAATCAAAAACTGCAGATTCTAGCAAATGGAGTAAAGTACAAAAGGAATTTTAAGCCTTTTTGTCAAATTCCAAGACTTTTCTCTTTGGCAGAAGTTCCTCTTGAATTTGCAGAAATCCGAGATCAGTTGATAAAGTTATGTGCTGAAGGCCATGATCTTTTCCAACATCCTAAACCATTGTGGAAAAGAGAAGAGTTCTATGTGAATTTACCTTTCAAGATGAATGAAGACGTTAATCCCACTAAAGCTACATACCCGGGAATGTCTCCCTCAGAACTCAAAATGGCATAAGCAGAATGCCAAGAACTAATGAAGCAAGGATTAATTGAACCCACGAAATCTGAGTGGGCTTGCATGGCCTTCTATGTCAACAAGAGATCAGAACAAGTCAGAGGAAAGAAAAGACTTGTTATTGACTACAGGCCATTAAACCTTTTTCTCAAAGACGATAAGTTCCCCATACCAAAGATCAGTTCACTGTACACCTACATCAAAAATGCCTTCATCTTCTCAAAATTTGATTTAAAATCGGGTTTTTGGCAATTGGGCTTAAATCCAGAAGATTGCCCAAAAACGGCATTTTGTATTCCAAATGGACACTATCAGTGGACTGTCTTGCCTTTTGGGCTTAAAGTTTCCCCATCATTATTTTAAAAGGCCATGGTTTGAGTATTTGAACCTATCCTGCACTGTGCTCTCGTCTACATTGACGACATCCTACTCTTCTCTCCTGATGAAGCTAGTCATAACCAGCTTCTTTAATAATTCCATTTTATCTGCAACAGTTATGGAGTCATGCTCTCTGCAAGAAAATATGAGATTGGAATAAAAGAGGTTGACTTTCTGGGAATGCGATTTGCCTAAGGAAAATATCATCCTCAGCCTCATCTTGCAGAAGATCTTCCAAACTTCCCTGATGAGAATATGTCTATCAAACAAATTCAGCAATTCTTAGGAATTATAAATTATGTTAGGGACTTCATCCCTCATATTTCTCATCATACTTCAAAGCTTTTTAAGATGCTTAAAAAGAATGCACCACCATGGGGAAAGGAGCAAACTGAGGCTGTTAGATTTCTGAAAGAAGCAGCTAAGAATCCTCCGCCATTGAAAATTCCTGGAGAAGGAAAAAGGATATTACAGACAGATGCAAGTGATCATCACTGGGGAGCAGTTCTGATAGAAGAAATCGGAGGACAAAAACTCTATTGTGGACATGTCAGTGGGCAGTTCACCAATGGTGAACTTCATTATCATACCACCTATAAGAAACTCTTGCTGTCAAATATGGAATCAAAAAGTTTGACTTCCATCTTCGAGGTCACCAATTTGAGGTACAACTTGATAACTCTTCATTTCCAAAAATGTTAGAGTTCAAAAACAAAACTCCACCAAATCCTCAAATCCTCAGGCTAAAAGAATGGTTTTCAAGATATGATTTTACTGTGAAACACATCCAAGGAAAAAATAATCTGATCCCAGATTATTTATTCAGAAAACAATCTTTTGAAAAACCAATCCCAATAATTTCATCCTCTCATTCTTATCCTCTCATCATGATGAATACTACAATACCATCTTCATCATCATCTTCTCCATCCAAATTTCCCCAATTTCCTCCTGAGTTCAAATATATGAAAGGAGTAAGACCTGCAGAGATAAAACTCTTTGCTAGAACTCATATCTTTCACTATTTGGCAATTTCCCTCCAAAAACACAGAATCCTTCCAAAAACAACTTGGTTTAATCCTGATAAACCTTTTCTAAACATCTTTGGACTCTTTCTTGGAAAACTCTTTCAAGAAGAAGATATGTGGTATCTGTGGTGTGCAATAGTAATGTATAATTATCCCATCATATTTCCTACATGGATTATGATGAATACCCTGGGAACAACCAAGGATCCTGATTACAGTTCTTCTCCCATCAAGACTTTTATGAGCTGGTATCAACCCCTGGAAAAATGGATAAAATAATTACAAAGAGAGATTGATTTTATGAAAAATAAGACGGATCAATTAAGTTACAATTTCTACACAGTAGCTTTGCTTCACCGGCCTTATTTTCAAAATCCCCAAACCAAGAGGTTATACATACATAATCAAGTGAAAATTTGGAGGACTTATTCCAAATTTGAAGAGTTCATGAATGATTATAAAGCACCAGATCTTCCATAAGAAGAATTAATGATTTATCTTCATGAAGTTAACATGGCAGATGCAAGTCTCAGAGAGAGAAATTCAACATGTGCAATTTTAAGTCATGTAGATGTCATATGCCCTCCTGAAAGTGATTGGACAAAGTTTTATGATTGACCCGAAGCAGTTCCAGAAGAAGAAATCAAGAAAGTCCCAAAGGTTCCTAGACCATATAAAGCTTACAAGATAATAATGGCTAAAGATGAACAATCCTATGATGATAGGGTTTTTCATTACAAGGAACCAGAAGAAGACTCAAGTGATGAGGATCCGATCGAAAACTATGGGCCCAGTCATGAATGTATCTACAAGGACTAAAGAGACACGTGCCTGAAAAGAATCTGAATCTTATCAAGATTGAAGACTTTATCTCTTTGTCGGCCACCTTATCTTATCATATGCTATCTTCCACGTGTTATTGTAATATAGCGTGTAATCTATGTAATCTTATCTTCTTATCTCGAATAGTTTCCAAATCCCTGTCTATAAAAGGGATCCTCTTGTAAGATAGAAGGCAAGAGTTTGAGAGAACAAAGCCTTTCATAAATAAACTTTGTGTGCTTTTCAAATTATGAGTTTTTAATTTCTCTTATTTCTTCTGAAAGCTCAAGGTGGTAGTCTTATGCTATAGGCACTGTTCCGATCAAGAGATACAATAATCATAAGACATAAAGTATGCTCTACACTTGCCTTATTTAAGGATCCTGTGTATCAGAAATATGTCGGAAAAGATCCATACTACGATCCTTCTTAGCATAGATTTAAATGCCAAAATTGGTGACCATGGTTGCAAGAGTAGGCTTGAGGTTGCCGAAAATGCATTGTCTGTATGTTTTGGTGTTTATATTTATGTTAAGGAGGTTCTCGACCAGAATTGGTATCAGAGCCTAATTGGTATCAAAATTATTGTATCTCTTTTTCTTGAAGCGGGTGAATATGGTATAATATTATTAGCTGAGAGTGAGTAAGAAGATCTTCTTAAAATATAATCATCACAAATATTAAGAGATGGCATCAAGCTCGTGTGCATATATATGTTTGTGATCTTAGGCCAACCGAAAGGTTGTACCACAGACCTTATATATATATCAGCATGCATCTATATAACAAAACTTAATATTTGTCATCACATACACATGTTCGCCAATTTGAGCCAATCGAAGGGCTATATAGAACTTCACATACAAACAACTCTAGGTCAATCAAAGGATCATACCGTTATTTCATATATCAACCAAACATACAACACAATAAAATAATTAAATACAAAATCTATCTTTGGCATTACATTGCATCTATCTCCATGCTCACCCTAAGGTATCATCACCTTGAAAACTTACTAAAATGAAAGTTAAGGGGTGAGTACCACTCCAAGAAGTAAATAACAATCTTACACCTAAAAAACATTTACCCATTGGGTCATGTAATTTAAAACATTACAACCACAACATAATGGCATATAAGCTAACAATCTCAATCATCAATTCAATTTCCATTATCACTAGATACATATCAATTATTAATTGAATTCTAAAATATTACCAATTACATATCAATCATCAGTTCAACCTCAAACATCACCAGGAACATATAGTCGATCACCAATTCAACATCAAACATCACCAAACATAATATCAGACATCAATTCAATTCCAAGCATTTCCAAATACATCTTAATCATCAATTCAACCCCAAACATTGCCATATATATGTCAATCATCACTTCAACCCCTAAACATCACCAAATACGTTATCACACATCAATTCAATTCCAAACATCACCAAATACTTTTGATCCTTCCAATACCTATACATATATATATCTCATTACTCTCTTGATGCAAATGATCAAATTTCATGGACTTTCAAAATCATATCTTTTCAAATGCATCAAATCATGCAACGCGGATCTGACTCAATGGGTGACAAATCAAAGTGCCAAGAAAACCAAAATGCTTATTGAGGATAATGACCATAATTTATCAAAAAGGGAAGCCGTTAGCAACCAAAGTACTAGACAAACTGAAGTGCCCTAACAATAGACAACCCTATTATCCATGATAAATCGTAGCGTCATAAAAGTGGATATCTTGAATATCTATGATGAATCGTAGCATCATACTTGTAGATATCCCAAAGTGAACCGAAGCGTTGGGCAAACCTAAATGCCAAGGATAAAATTAGTCCTCAAGGATTTAAAGCTCCCCTCAAGAGCAACCCCTCACCAGGGAAAACAATAAGAGACCCTGTAACTCTTGTGCCTAAACAAAATACATATGATGTCATGAACCAATGCAAATGCATATATGCGAACTGAAGCATCTTCTCATAATATAAACATCATAGCCTAGCTCCACTAACTTTAATATTCATCAACTCAATAACCATTACCTCAAAAACTCCAAAACAAGTTCATGGAGCCATCAATACCATAAATAACATAATCATTAATATATTCATAATACCCATATGGGTCAATTTCAACAACACATATCAACCAATACAGCCACAGACATTAACACCATCAATAATTTATATCATTAACACTGAACCATTCACAACACATCACCAATCAATAAACTTTCAATAACACAACCAACACATTAAACTTCAACAAATATATAGCGCCACCATAGGGTGTAACCAATAACATTACAATATGAATGAATCAATAATCATTGACAACATTGAGCACTAGGCTTTACTTTACAAACATTATTTCATAGTACAAAAATCTAATTTTCACAATATCATCAGTACCATCGTAGACCATTGCCAACCACAAATACCAAGCAATATATTCTGAATCATCAATTATCACTTTGATATTTATCAATTTAATGAACTGGAACTATCAAGTCACTTCACAACATGCAATTAAATATAGTAATTTCAATACCATCATGTATGACCATCAATAATACATGCTTATCAACAACATCAATGGCAATTCGTAATCTAATCACAATCCAAAATATCCTTTAGCACAATTAACGTCAATACCCTTAGAGGTCATTATCAGAACTATATGTCAATCAACATTAATAATGGCATTTGACAATTTTAAATCACATAATAATATCATCATCATTTAACAAGTACTAGACTTTAATTCACAACCATTAATTTATAATACAATTAGTAACCATAATTATACTTTGTAAAATAATCAATTTAGGGCGTCAATATTTACTATAATTTTCATAATTCTAAAACTCGGCCCTAAAATTACAATTCTCATTCGTTACTCAAATGGTAAACCCCTCTGTACGTAAACACGTATCTCAAGGAGTTATCCAGCTTTTCAAACATGATCTTGATTCTCGATTCAGCTTCGAACATAAATTCCTTATATTTAATAAATTTTAAGAAATTAATAAAAATAAATCTCGCAACCCATAATTTACTGAAACATTAAAATCGAGGCCAGAAAGCCAACACAATGGAGTTTCGATAAGAATGTCACTCACTGAGGGTTACAAAACTTGTCGAAAGGGTGTCAAAACTACCTTGGAGCTCTGAAATCTGTTAGCCAAGGCCTCAACACTCAAGAGGGGGGGTGAATTGAGTGTTTTAAATTTTCATGCGGAATCCCCTTAGAAACGATTAGTAATATACAAATGAAGCAATGATGAAGATACAATAACTTTTATGCACATATCACACTATGAAACACTTGATGTGTAGTGACAATATTCAGCCTTATGTGTGATAAACAAGGTAAGTTATTGATTTAGGCAATTCATCAAATAGTTGGTGTGTATAGATTTATTTAAGCAATAATATGATGTTTTCTATGAAGATTCAGCTCATTCAATTTATCAAACAGCTTGTGAGCATAAGATAAATAATAGGAATCAAGTAAGTATAACCCAAGAGTTGATAGGAAACAATGTTCTAGATACTTGGCAAGTTATAGCAAATTCCAGTTTTAAGAACTTCACCAAATATTGATTCAAGCAAATTATCAAACACTTGGCATGAAGAGTTAAGTTTCTACTTGAACAACAATTTCAATTCAAACATTCAGCTCAGGCATTTCAGCAAACAGTTTATATGCGTAGTTGTGTAAAGAGTTCAAGGTAGAGAGAAATGCAAACCAATTTAACGAGTTCCACCAACCCGGTGTACGTCTCGTCTTCAAGCAACCCACTTGAAGGATTCCACTATTGAAGTTTAGAGATACAAGCTATGAGCGATTGCAGCTTCCTAGTGTCCCACACTCAAGAACTCAATCCTCACTAGCACAAGAGCAACCCACCCAATCTATCAAACTCTCATGCCCAAAGTTTGATCCCCAACCTTTGTGACCACTTAACCTGGAGTGAAAAACCTTGGTGTTTTGGTGTTTAGTTTACAATCAATATACTCTCTCAATAGAGTAGATAAACAAATGAAAGCTCACTCTATCTAATGACTCTTAACTAGAGAGGATATACAATTTGAAGCTCAATCTAACAACTCTTAAGTGTATGCAAGTTTAGAAACTAGAGTTGTAGAGAATATACAAGAGAAAGACTTAAATAAAAGATCTCTAGATGAAGGATGTTAATGCCTTGTGTTATGCCCTTGGTCTCTCCTCTCTTGCTTGAATTCATGCTCCATTTATAGCCATTTAGAGCTTTTAGCCGTTGCAAATGAGCTCTAGGTTGTTCCCCACACATGCCATAGAGTGTGGGTCTCTGTTTCCCACTAAAAATGTCTTTTTAATGGTGTTTCCCACTACTTGAATTGATTCATACGTTTTTGAATCAATTCAAGGCATTCTGACTTGGCATTTTGGGCTTCCAGTAACGTGTGAATCAATTCAAGCTTTGGTGAATCAATTCAAGCCATTCTGCTTTGGATTTTTGGGACTTCCAGGCCTTTGAATCGATTTATACATGTGTGAATCGATTCAAGCAATGCTGTTTGGTGTTTTTCCATGCTTTTTGATGTTTTCTTGAAGTATTTTGAGTCATGGTTCCTTTCCTTGATCCTCATGCATTACTTTCTTGAATCTTTGATCTTTTAAGAGCATTTTCTTCTTGTTCTTGTGCACTTGTCATTATCAATCATAATATTTCTTAGTTGTTCATCAAGCTCTTTAACTCTTTATGAAGCATCTTGATCTCTTGTTCTTTGTTATTGTCCTTTTATTCTTGAGTCATCCCTTTGTGTTGTTTCACCAAGTACTTGCTCTTCATCAAGCATATTCATTCTTAATTGTTCCACCGAGTACTTGTTCTTGGCCTTTGTTCATAATGTTTGTGCTTGAGTCATTCCATCTTCATCATGAATGCTTTGTTATTATCAAAACTTCTTTGCATATTTGCATATGCAATTTCAAAATTTTTCCAATGCTTCTTGAACACACATGGCCAAGCTAGAGAAGAGAAGGGAAAATTAAAAATACTTCATGCAACGTGAAAGAAAAACATGCATGCAATCAGAAAGAGTAACACGCGCATATACCCCTATTTTAATTCTAACTTAAGCTACGGGTGTCTGATTTCAATGATCTTAGTATCAAAATTTTCTTAACAAAATTTACTACAACTTTTATGAAGACACAAAAAACCAGTTCTAAGCCAAGCATTCCCAGATTTTGAAATAAAGCCACTAACTTGTAACCATTTTTCAGCCAAAACAACCTTTCGTATTTTGGGCATAACTTTCGCCCTAGCTATCCGATTTAGGCATTTTATAGCTCGTCGGAAAGAGGAAAGAAAAAGGAATGATTTTGTGTTCATGATTAAACATAACAAAACTGCCTCATGTAGACTGATCAAAGTCACAATTTCAACATGTATGCATGGGAGAGAGAGTTTTAACTTACTGATGCCGATTCTGTACTGATTAACAACCGAAACCTATGCTCCGGCTCCCGATCAAGCCTCCAATTAACCTACAAGCTTTGTGACCAACATGCATGGAAAGGTTTTTTGAAGGAGAATGACATGATGGTAAGGTGAGAAGGAAGATGATGGTGATGGCTTAGAGAAGGCAGCCTACCCAAGAGAGGGATGAAGGAGAGAGGTGGCTCAATATGAAGGTGGTGGTTATAGAGGAGAGAAAATGAGATGGTGGAGAAGAGGGTGGCATGACCATGGTGGTAATGAAGGAGGAGATGTGTGAAGTAGAGAATAGAGAAAGAGAAAGGGTGGCCACAGTGGGAGGAAAGGAATAGAGAAGATGGTGAAGAGTGGATAATGAAGAAGGGAAGGAAAAATGATGGTGAAAGAGAGGGAAAGGTGGCATGACACACACACACACACACACATATACAGGTCCTAAACTAACAATGTATAGGTTCTTCGATACCTCTATTGGGTCCTGGCTCTAATACTAGATTTTGCATCTAGACCGGGTTCATGTTTTCGAAAGTAGGGATTCCTATAAAATTATTATTTTGAAAATGGTAATAAACATCAAAGGTATGTTCAGGATTCATGAAAACAATAAATATGCAAAAGTCCAATTTAAAGTATGCAAAGACTTAAAGAGAGACGAAAAATTGAAAGAAGGATTTATTATAAGGAAACTTACAAAGAGGAAAACAAGAGAGTTGCTACACATGTGGGAAAGGATTTTAGAAACAAGCTTAGTATGTTTTGCTTTGCCTCCCGAATGAACTCGTTCCATTATTTATACACAAAGATCATACTGTTGGCAATAAGATTACATGGTTAAAGATAAGATTACAATCTGACTTTCACTATTGAGGGATTCTCTTATCTTCTATGTAGAGATTCTTTTATCCTTTGCCAATATTTTATCTTTCACTATCGAGGGATTCTCTTATCTTCTATCGACACTCTAACTTTTTTTGAGAGTTTTGCCTTTATTGATTTTGTTGGTTTCTGGCGACACTTCAATCAAATATTCCGAAGCACATGTCTTTGTTTTGTTGTTTATAGTCTTGAGAAAACTCTAAATTATCTATGTCCTTTGGAGAAGAAAGGATGATTCTAAAGAAAGGGTATTTATTTTGTCAAATTTTTCTGCCATTCTTCTTTAGAAGACATGGTTGCTAACTCTGCCATTATTTTTTGTTTCTTAGCAAGGATTAGTAGATTTATAAAAGCTTCACTTGATTCTTCCTTTTGTTCAATTTTTTCTTGATCCTTAAGTATTTTTTTCCTTCTAACTTGATTAACCTATATTCTAATAAAACATCATTTTATTTTAATACTTGAATTTATCCTTTTTAATATTTTTATTTCTTCTTGTAGATCTTTAATAGTTACTTGTTTAGCTAGTTGCTTAAATCATTATCTTTCATTCTTATTGCATCTATAGTTTGAGCTATGTTTCGTTCATCTTTTGTTATTAAATCGTCTAATTGATGTAAAAACTAATTTTTTAATGGGGAATCTTCCATTTTATCAATCATTGAAATTAGAGTAGATGTTTGATCTTTCGTAATCATATTAACACTTAAACAGTTTGAACAAGAACATAGCTCTGGTCCTAAACAATAATTATCTTCATTTTTATTTCTTCTTCAAAAGATGTTTGATTTAATTGATATATTTCATTTTTAGATTCTAATTCTTGTCTCTGATTCTTTTCAGGTTTAGAGTTTAGCAAAACATTTAATAAACTTTATTTTAATTTTTCATATACTTCTAAAGCATTTATTTTTTATTGTACTTTATAGTTTCTAGCAATGTAACCTTTCCTTCCACATTTCCAATAAGTTACAGTTCTTCTTTTTTGGGTATTATTATTCTTTTTAGAAGTGGTTGTGGGTTGAGTTTGTGGAACGAGTTTCTTACTATAATTTCTTTTATTATTTGCTATGTTTTATAAACCAATTAGTTCTCTGTTGTTCTTTTTTTCTTTTTTCTTTTTCTTTGGGGTATTGAGGGCTGCTATGTTTTCTATTTCATATTGAGCGCAAAAAGTATCTATTTCTCGTTTATCTACAATACTCTCTTTTCTTATTCTATTTTGTAATTTATAATTTATGCATACATCTATTCTAGTATCTACTACACAATTATGTAATTTCCTGTAGGTTAAATATTTATAGTTTTTACCAGGTCTGTATGTTTTTTGCACATTTATTTTTACTTTTTTGAAAAATAATTTGTTAATCTTATTATAAATTTTTCTTTCCAAAAGCTTTTAATACCATCTTCTCTCATTGTTACCTTAGCAAAAAAATTATCTTTATACCATCTATAATCAAACATTGTTAGACAATGTAAATTTGTTAATTGTGTTGATAATTTGTCTTTAAACATATGTAAATCTCCTTTTAATAATAGAATAAGCTAATGTAGATACAACGTTAGATTCATTGTTTTTATTTTTTACACTATCTAGTATAATACATCTTTTTGACTTGTATATGGCAACACACATTGCAATATGTGTTATTACATCTAATATAGTTTGTTCACTTAATCCATCTATATTTCATTGTACTATATCATGTCCTGAGTAGTTTACACTAGAACTGGAAATGTTGGTCTAGGGTAGTAATTGCTTAACATAAGATAGTTTCTAGTTTGGACCTTATTTTATTTTGGTGTGAAAGTTTCTTTTTCTAATATATTAACAGAGCTTCCAATATTAATTATTTTTAATTTTTCTTTAATTTCTTCTATGTCTATTTCAAAATTAGTTTTAAGTCTCAAAGAATCTAGATCCTTTTAAGGTACATTATTAAATTTATAAATAGGATTTACTAAAGAGTTTTTGGAATTACTATTACTAGTACTATCTAACTTAGTTTCTACTCTTGCTAATTGTCTACTCATCGTTTACTGTATTTGAAAAGTTTAATTGCTGATGAATCTTTTTTATATCTCTTTTTTCAACACAGGCTTCTTCATTATCTATATGCTTATAAGGAGTTGCTTTTATTTCAAGATCTTTTGAAACTAGAACTTTTATTCCTTCCATAGGAGGATTTTCAGATTTGATGTTTTTATCTTTAATAGTTTTCTATGTATTAGTAGTTTTTGTTAGAGGTTGTAATTCTTTATATATTATAAAAAGGTTGTAAATATTATTTTCTTTACAATAATAGAAAAACCAATCAAAGAAATACCTATTTAATTTATTTTCTTCTATATTTTTATGAAACAATTTTCTATATTCTATAGTTTCTTCTTTTGAAAAGTTAGAGAAATACCAATCTCTTTTTTCTTTATTATAAGAGACTTCAAAATCTTGTTGGATCTAATTTTTATCTATTTCAGACGGAGATTCTCTAGCTAAGGTATTTAATATTTGAGATAATGTTGGTGAGTATTGCGTTGACTCAAATTTACTAGTTTCTTGATAAACTAGTACAACTATATGAGGCAAATCATTTCGTAATCCCTTTAAATCTAGATTAATAATATAATATCTATAGAGTGTCTTAATGGGTCATTTTTAATTATAAGTGGTCTGTTATTTCCAAAAGATGATCTATTTATTTTTAATCTAATATCATTTCCTTCTTGAATTATTTTTCGTACTTCAGTATTATAAATCTTATCTTGTTTTAAAATATCCTTTAGTACCCATTCTTTTCATTACTTCTTTATGTGATAATTTTGTAGGAAGTATAGGCTTGATCCGAATTTTGTCTTACCACAATCTTATCTTTCTTTCCTAGACTAAGATCACTTACAGTTTTTAACAAACTAGCCATTTAGTTTTTTGTCAAGTTCCACTACTTCGTTGACCAGCAGGCTCACGACCTCTAAGGCTTTACCGTCGGGACCACAAAAACCACAGGATCTTTGATAAAAGATAAATAAACTAGTTTATTAAACTCTTTAAATTACCTTAATCTAATAAAAGAGACAAACTATTTATAGATTGCCTCTAAACAAACTAATACTAACTCTTGATTAATAATTCTAAGCTTAGTATTATTTATTTTACCTTGGATTTCTTCTCTTTGTTTTTGGTTTTGTTTGGTTACATACATATTACCCAATTTGATAAGTTCTTTCTTATAAGTATATTTTAAAACAACTAAGTAATTCTTACACTCTTTGAATTTTGATAGAACTTTAGAAATCATTTTATGAATAGAATAGACACCTTGTTCTATTTCTTATAGTAAACATCATTTTGTAATTATCTTGTAAATCTCGCCTAACTTGTTCAGGATAGTAGGTTCCCGCAAAATCTCTAATATCTTGTATGTTCATTATTACTTCTCTTTTTTCTCAATAGTATTCTTTTACTAAGACTTTAAGGGGTCTATTAATATACCATCTATCTGTAGCCTTAAGTATCCTAATTATTTATAGGCCTTCATAATTATTTATATATAAACTCATTTTATTCTTACTAATTCTCATATATTTTTTATATTTTTGTCTAGCCTGATCCTCATATGGGTTCTTCTTAGACTGACACTTATAGGTTCTTTGATACCTCTACTAGGTCCTGGCTTTGATACCAGGTTCTGCATCTGGACCGGATTCATGTTTTAGGGTGTGTGCGTGTGTGTTTGTATATATATATATATATGGGATGGAAGATGATGAAGAAGGAAAAGAAAATGATAGTGAGGGCGAAGGTGGAGAGTGGGTTAACGAGAGAGTGAGTGAGAAGTAAGAGCGAAAAGGAAAAGAATTAACTTAATTAGGTTGGCCAAAGGTTGTTTGGTCCTTTAACCCCTTTTGGCCAATAACCGAACTGATCTCGATTTAGTCCCTAAATAGACTTGATTAATCTCTCGACTTATTGGGTCATTTTTTTAGAGATTTTAATTTATTGACTCTCAAATAAATAAATAAATAAATAAATGTGAACCATTGGAAAGAAATTACGTGCCCGATTTATTTATCTAAAACCTCCTAATTAACTAAAATTTGGGTTGTTACAACCTCTATTTGCATAGGAAACCAACACCAAAATCCATGTTGAGATGTGTAGATTATATCATGGTGACTTTATATATGTTTAAAGAGCAGTCATCACAAATAACAATTGAAGGAGAAGGTAATGATAGTAATAATGATTAAATTAAGAAGTGTTAGAATTAAATGCATGAAAAAATTACATGAAAACTGTATTATGTGTCAACTAAAATTTTAACAAAAACAATGTATCATTATTTTCTTAACTCAATAGTTTGAACCAAGAGTAACATTTTTATTTGGTATATAATTGTAACTCAGGGTATTCATTATTGACACGTCCTTCGTTAACATGTAGGTATGAAACAATTCTCTAGTGTTTTAAGGTTGTTACATATATAAAGGAAAGATCGAATTTTGGACACTTGGTTAATAATGTGTAACATGATCCTACTATTGTTGCAGCTCCTAATAATAAAAATGAATAATAAATAATAATAACTTAAGGGTTGTACACAATGAGTAAATCTTCAGGGATTCCCTCTAAATGTATGGATACAGCTAATAAGATAATCCAATTGGTAGTTGTTAATGAAGAATGTTAGTGAGTTGAGTTGTCTTAGTTTTTGTCTTGATGCAAGCATTGATTGACTTGACTACAATGAGGGCCATCTAAAGCATATAAAAGAGACATTGGAGCTCAATAATTTGAGGTTATCATTCTATCTATTGCAACCAAAAGTTGTCAATTGAATATGCTTGACGAGTGGCGTAGACAATCATGGTAACCCAGATAGCATTGGGCCATATATTAGATCGTATCATATATATCCTAATTTTCCTTTCTAGTGCTTTGTTCTGTATCACTTCCCACGCTTTGACTCTATAAAGCATCATTTTAGTAGTGTGAACATTCCTGAAACTTACTCTACCATCATCGTGAACCTTGTTGTGTTCTTGAATGCAACAATTATAGGTCCCCCCTGGAACTGTTAAGCCTATGTATTGCCAATAAACTAGTATTAATATCTCACACTTTTCTCTAATACTCTGATTATACAAGTAACACCTAGCTAATTAATGTAGCAATCGGGTAAGGAGAACCAAAATTAAGAGGAAATATATCTTTGTAATAATGCCCACATTGGAAGTTTGTGTATTAAGGATTGACCCAAAAAATACTATTATGGTTGACAAAAAAATATTATGTTATGTATTTCTTTAAATTATCTTATTCTCTACATTCATTTTTTTATTTTAAAAATTTTAATTTATCATATATGTATTATGTTATTAACTACAAAAATATAATATTTTTACAATATATTGTTATTTTCTTTAAAATATGTTTAAATATATATTTTTATTTTATTAGAAATCAAAACATTTCAATTTATTAAATATTTATTATGTTATTAACTATACAATAGTATTTTTAATTTAATAAATGTCTAATTAAATCTAACTGTATTTTTATTTTTATTTTTAAATTTATTTTAAAATAAATCTATAACACAATTTATTAAATATAAGTATTGATTGCATTATTAACTAAAAATATTATGTTTTCACGATAACTTATAACTCTTTTATTTAATATGTGTTTAAATATACTTTTATTTATAAAGAATTAAAAATGTAGGAATTTTAAAAAAATATAGTAAAAACATTATACAACAATTATTATTATATTTCATACTAGTTTTTAAAATTTTTTGATATAAAATATTCACATAAGTTTTATTATATAATGTTTTATTGTATAGTTATAAATCTTAAAAAAGAATTTTATAAAAATCTAAAACATATGGTTTAATTGATTAATATAATTTTAATGCTATAATACATTATTGAGTCTTATGACTACTTATGCAATACTATAATACAATATTAAATTATTATAATACAAATATTTAAAAATCAAGAATAACACTGATATTTCAATGTTTCAGGAAATTATTTTTCTGTAATTAAAAAATAAAAAGATGATAAGGTTAAGGTTAATTAAGAAAGGTGAAAGAAAGTGCCAAATGTAGTGGCAGAGGTTGAAACTTGAAATATCAGTGTTATACCTAGAGGTAATAGTGTGCTTCCAAATGAATGTCCAAAAGGAGAGAGTAGCCCACACCACATTTACATTGCAGTGTGCAGGACGACTTAGTTGGACTTATGGAAACGACGTCGTAAGAGCCAACCCCTATAACTCTCAAATGGCAGATACCTGTCCTCTAGTTGCAAAGTTGATTGTAGGGGTCCATATCATAGCAGGATCTGCAAACTGTTTTGAAGTGACTCAAGGGAGGGACACTTTGTCCACGCCCCGTGAAATCTAATTCAATTCAAATGTACATTTATTAACACTTTACTGTAATCAATTGTAAAATTGTAATACATTAGGCCTCTGATTTCCCTGTTGTTGGATGCAGCACACACCTCTTTTTTTGGATAATAACAATTTAATGTGTGAGAAGTGTTGCATAAAAGAGAAAAGGAAAGGAGAGGGAGCGTAGTAGAATAATAAAGCAAAAGTGAAGGTCTTTCTCATACACGGATCCCCATGGAATGCGGGAAGGATGCCTAGCATTGCTTGCTGGAACACATTCTTTTTGTTTAGTTTAAAGGAATTTGCTTTGTTCCCTTTAGAAATGTGTCCACTGAGACACCCTTATATACATACACGCCCAGACACTCACCAAAACAGAGAGAGATACCTTAGTTGTATTATAGATATAATATGCAGTTGCAGGACCAAGATAGATTTCTTTTAAATTGATGCCTAGATTTGGCCCAGTCACTTCTGCAACTAAGACAAAATTATTTATTTACCAAATACTAAAAAAAATGATTTTTCCCCCAAGAGAGTGAAAATCATCAATATGGTTTCCCAATGATTGAGTTTTCCTTGCCTTGAGACAAATTTCTCTTATTTTGGTGAGTCTTGCGAGGGGTAAAAGAAATCATGAAGAGCATGGAAAATGATGACAGTGTTGACCTTAACAATCAAAATAACTGGCTGGGTTTCTCACTCTCTCCTCAAATGAATATTGGTGTTCCTTCACATACTCAACCTTCCTCTGCTGCTGCTGCTGAGGTTGTTCCTACAAGTTTTTACCACCCTGCTTCTCTTAGTAACTATGGCTTTTACTATGGGCTTGAAGCTGAAAATGTTGGATTGTACTCAGCTCTGCCTATCATGCCTCTCAAATCTGATGGCTCTCTCTATGGAATGGAAGCTCTCAGCAGGTCACAAGCGCAAGGTTAGCCCAAAAGTTTTGATATGTTGTTTTTGGATGCTTGTTTTTTCTTCTGTCAAGTATACTAATTGTTGAACTGTTGACAAAATGTGTTTTTGTGTATTTTTGTGAAGCAATGGCTAACACTTCAACACCAAAGCTGGAGAATTTCTTAGGTGGGGAAACAATGGGAACCCCTCACTATGAATGTAGTGCTACTGAAACAATGCCTCTTAGCTTAGACAGTTTGTTTTACAACCAACCTTCACGCCGTGACCAAAACAACCCAAGTTTTCAAAACCATGTCCAACACATTGACACACAACAACAACAACAACAACAACATCAACAACATCAAGAGCTTCACACCCAACACTTGTCATATTACTCTACCTTGAGAAACCAAGAAGTGATGTTAGAAGGGTCAAAGCAATGTCAAACTTCTGATGGCAATGGTCATGTTCCAAACATGGGTGAGGATGGCCTTAAGAGCTGGGTGGTGAGGGACTTGGGAGCAAGCCATGCACATGAGTCGAAGATGGTTGTTCCTTTGGAGGAAAATGGAGGTGAATCTGGGTCCATTGGATCAATGGCATATGGGGATTTGCAGTCCTTAAGCTTGTCAATGAGTCCTAGTTCACAGTCAAGCTGTGTCACCACTTCACACCGTGCTTCACCTGCTGTCATTGATTCTGTTGCCATGGATACAAAGAAAAGGGGACCTGAAAAGGTTGACCAGAAGCAAATTGTTCATAGGAAATCCATTGACACTTTTGGTCAAAGAACCTCCCAGTATAGAGGTGTAACAAGGTTAGTTTTCTTTAATTGTTTTCTTCCTAAATTTACCTGTTAACGTCACATTGATATTTCAGTCTTTTGTTCACTGATTTGCTTAAGATTCTGCTTTGGGATTCATGCATGAGTATCCTCAACACATTTACTGTTTTTTTGTCTTGCGTTTGTGTTGTAATTTTTGTCTAAAGGGTGTTTGGTTATTAGGCATAGGTGGACTGGTAGATATGAAGCTCATCTATGGGACAACAGCTGCAAGAAAGAGGGCCAAAGCAGGAAAGGAAGACAAGGTAAGAAAGGGACTATATTCCCCATCACTTTTCTTTTGTTTCTTTCTTGGGCATTTTTTTGGTCAAACATATTTATTGAGCTCCAGTGTTTTATTGGCTAAAATTTTTATATTTTAAGTCATCTCTCACTAATGCTTCTTTTGGTTATTTTCTTTGCTCCGTGGGGAATGCAACTCAAATATATGATGGATCTCAGTTTATCTAGGTAAGGTTACTTAAGAACTATATAGTATGCTTTTTTATGAAAAAAGGAAAAGTTCTGCTTCATATTCATAGAGCTTAGATTAACCAGACAGTTAAGGATAGATATCATTTAATATCTTGGTTATGATGTTAACAAAAGAGGAAAATTAATGTTTATTCAAGTCATTCCAAACTTTTGATTTTAGGGGGTTATGATATGGAAGAAAAAGCTGCGAGAGCTTATGATCTGGCTGCACTCAAGTATTGGGGACCCTCCACTCACATAAACTTCCCTGTAATAACTAATAATTAATTAATTTATTCTTTTCTCTTAAAAGTTCCCACTCAAGTTCTGAGGACTAACTCGGTAAGAGCGACTGAAATGATGATGATCTTATGATATATTTTTTTCTCCTTTTCCATCTTATTCCAACAGTTGGAAAATTATCAAAATGAACTTGAGGAAATGAAGAACATGACCAGACAAGAATATGTGGCTCATTTAAGAAGGTAAAAATCCTTGCTTCTTTCTATCATATGGAAATCAAGTGGTCAAGAACCATTTTACTTGTTCATAACATCTATCAACTTTGTCCATTCAGAAAAAGTAGTGGATTCTCAAGAGGGGCTTCAATATACAGAGGAGTAACAAGGTCTCATAGGCTAAAATTTACTTTGTATACCATTACAATTTAATTACTAATATTTATATCTGAAAATGAAATTTCCTAAATTATTTTAAACTTGGTTACTTCTTGTTCACTTGTTAGCAGACACCACCAACATGGAAGGTGGCAAGCAAGAATTGGTAGGGTGGCTGGAAACAAAGATCTATATCTTGGAACCTTTAGTAAGTTCTTCATACTCTTTGTTTAACTTTTTCTTCCTCCGAATATACTTTTTTTCCTTTTTTGCTTTATTGGCCTGTGTCTATGTGTTCATATGCCATTCAATTACATGTTTTCCTTAGTAGGAAGCGACAGAGAGGGTGCTTTATGACATTGAAAAACTAATATTTGATACTATCTAAAAATGCTCATCTTTTCAGCCAAGATAAAGCAGATCATGAATCACTTTAATATTGTGGAGAGTTGTTAGTCCCTTGAGAGACAACTTTTACTAGTGCTGTTATTTAGACTGATATATCATAACTTCAAATCTTAATTGTCCAATTAACCAATGTTTCTTGCCAAAAGAAAACTAAATTAAAACTATTTATGTTTATGACCAAAAGGTTCGGTTCAAATGTGTTTTGCCCAAAACTAAGGAAAATCAAACCCGTTGTTTTTGGCCAAATAACCAAAAAATAAATATTCTTAATTGTAGGTACAAAGAGCTAATCATGGTCTTGTTGAAATTAAACTTTTAGGTACCCAAGAGGAAGCAGCTGAAGCCTATGACATTGCTGCTATAAAATTCCGAGGAGTGAATGCTGTAACCAACTTTGACATAACAAAATATGATGTGGAGAAAATCATGGCAAGCAGCAACCTTCTTAGCAGCGAACTAGCTAGGAGGAACAGAGAGACAGAAGGTGGAAATCAGTATGTTGATAACAATCACAAGCCTTGTGCATATGATGAAACTCACGAAGCCATTCTAATGCAAAAGAGCTGTGAAGGCCAAGCAGATCAGTGGAAGATGGTTCTGTACCAATCCTCTCAACAACTTGACCACCAGAACCAACCAAGAATCGAGAGTGACAGAACCAACCAGCCCTTCTCAGTGGCATTAGACAACAACATGTTCCATCAAGAAGTGGAGGAATCAAGCAAGAATATGAGAATACATGTCTCAAACCCTTCATCATTGGCCACAAGTTTGAGCAGCTCAAGAGAAGGTAGCCCTGATAGGACAAGCTTGCCAATACTCTCAGGAATGCCATCAGCAAAACTATTGGCCACTAATCCAAACAGTAACATGACTTCTTGGGATCCTTCACCCCATTTGAGGCCTGCACTTTCCTTGCCTCACATGCCAGTCTTTGCTGCTTGGACAGATGCATAGTTCATAGTCCTTTTTCTTTTTCTCTTAAGTAATTTGTTTTTCTTTTTACCTGTCATTTTGCATGCATGGACAATACGTGAGAAGGGGTTGTAGCTAGTAAAAAAAACCTTAAACTTGAAATGGTTACATTTTAACATTTTACTGGTAAAGAACTCCTAGATTTCATTTGATATAGATCCTTGTGGTTGTGGGCAGATTGAAAGGGACAAGATCACAAGAAGGGTATAAAAAGGTTATGATTGAGAGGGTGAAATTATTAAGGCAATATGGTGGAGACATGATTCATGATTAGTTTTCAACATTGCCGGTCCTCTTAAGTACAGAAACCAGCTCAATGTGTGTCCCAATTAAAACAGAACCGGGCCTTTGAGGATATGTAATTTTAGTTTATCCTTTGACCATAATCATCTCTCTCTCTTGATCACGTCATGGCTATTGATTTTCCACGTCCAGGGTCATCATTACTTGCACCTTTTGTTGTTAAACTTTGTCTAAAGGAAGCAGATATTCCCCTGCCCATTTCAAACAAAAGGCAGTGGGTGCAAAATTAGATTCCCTCAGAATGGCTTTATGTGATCTGATTGATGACTTAATGGCATGTATCGTATTACAATTTGTCTCCTGCGTTAAGGAAAGCTCTTATAGTTGGAAAAACTTTTTGTGTCTTTCTTTTATTATTATAACGATAATGATAATAACCACTCTAAAAGCAACCTGGCCTAAGATCAAACTCCCTCGGCATGTGGGTACGTTCACACGGAACTATCTTATTATTATATTCATGCTCTTGTGCCTATGGTCTTAGTTAAAGCACCGCATGATCGACTCACAAACAAGGCCATTATTTCTTTGCTTCGAGCATAGAACATGAAATATATTTATCAATACTCCTTCCATTGCATTGTACAATAATTTCCATGATTTAACAAGATTGTTAATAGCGTCCATCATCATGAAAAAAGTCTTATTTAGCCAAAATACCCTTTTTAATAGAGTTTAATTATACTTGTAGATTACTAATATGTATTGTTCTGGTCAGCACATCTTTGGCCCTTTTCTTTTTTGAAAATCTTGTGCTCTGATCCTTATTCAATGAAATTCTTTTGCGTTGTTAAAAAAAAAAACACGTGAAATACTAATACTAATAAAAAGAGGTTAATATACTAACAAAAATAATACTTAGTGTTTTCTAAAGTAATAACTTTTTAAAATTAATTATATTATATTCGGAACCATTATAAATGATAAAATTTTCTTAATCAAAATTCAATGTGGTTATATTTTACAAGTCTATCCTAGATTTAAGATGATATCATAATTTATCTTAAATATGTTATTGTATTGTATGTAGATCTTTGATCTTATAAACTTCATATTCAAGATGTTTGATCTTATAATTATATCAGCAGTATATTCTGCATACATATTCGTACACCTCCCAATACCATCACACGTACGGGATCTGAAAAGCTTCGATATAATGTATAGTAACTGAAGAATTATTGGTGTACGTGACAAGGAAATGGTAAGTATATCCATTTGGTCACGCGTAGATATACAATGTGAATACTATACCTTGGTGGTGAAAAAATAGTATACCAACTGTTAACCAAGGACCCTTTTGTTTTTTTCTTTTGCCTTTAATTAAGTGGGCGTGCCCTCCCAGATTTAAAAAAGAAAAAGGTATCATATTTGGTAGCCAAATATCTTTACAAGGCAAAAGCAACATGAAATAATCTTGAAGCATGCCGAAGCAAGATCAACGTGGACTGAATCAAGAGAGTGACACATTGTGAAGTCAAAAAAGATCAGCCAAGCATAAGAATGGAGCCATTAATTCGCTATTGTACGGATCCATCAAAGTTGAATATGCCATGTCCAAGATTGCAGTGATTTATTTCAACCTCATTAAAATCAACAGCTAGATTTGATATCATTGCAATTTAAAGGGACGTTTAACTTTTAAGCTCCTTGTATATAGCTGTGAGATCAGGAATTTTAATCCATTTGTTGTTGGGAGTGCTTGGCTTAAGTCGTGGAAAATAAGTTAATATTATACTTGTTTACATAAAGAGTGTAATACACATAAAAAACTTTGAGAGTTATTTTAAAAAATCAGAATTATTATTTTTCTAATATGTGTCATTTAGCTTACATATACGTTTACAAATCATATTTATACGAGGGTTACACAAGGAAAATCTGATCCAATACCACTAAACTATAACTAATGGAGAATCAATTATCTGTTAAAATAAAGAGATTAAGAATTCCATGGGCCGTCTATGACTCCGGGGGAACAATAATCAACATATACACATGAATGAAGTCAAAATTAAAAGATATGGAAATATAAATTTGTGGTCATTATCCCGTTTTGATCATTTGAAGCCAAAATGTTTTTATCATTTAGGCTAGCTAGCTTCTTATCAAAACGCTGAAATTGCAAAACATAATTTGTCATTCAGAAACGACAAATATGGGTATGTTACAACTACAGGTATACTTATTTTTGGATCAATATAAATTCACATCATATTCAATTAATTCAACTAATTTAATAATTTAACCATTTAAAATATTGTTCCCTGTATATTGTGTGATCTATCACTTCAATTCATGTAATTGTTTTAAATTATTTATTTATTTTGGTTCTTCCTCCAATAAGAAAAATAAAGAGGTGTGAATAAAACAAAACAGTTCCTCTGTCGCTGTTAATTTTTTTTCTTGTTAAAGTGTTATTTTTCATTCGTAGATGCAAAAGGTTTGGGAACAAATTGTAATATAGAAGAGTTGGAAGTGAAAAACCCTGCTTTAATAATTCCTTCACTTTCATGCACGTACGTTCAGTTAGTTTGTAATTACTTAATAACACCTAACGCATGGCTAAATAAAGTTCATCGACGGTAATTGCCTATTGCAAATCAGAACTGATTTGAGAATATTGGGGGAAATTGAATCTTAAATAATCGACAATCAAAATTATAGTACAAATTACTTTGTGACAGCATATTAGCATCTGCATTAATTGCCATCAAGACTGCAATAAGTAACTCCAAATACTCGATATGGGCTTTTGAGTAGGATAGTCCGGATACTTCAAATCGTCTCCTATATTATTGTCCAAAAAAAAATCACGCCTATATTACTCACCTTTTGAGTAATATGGTTATTACAACACTTCTTGTAAGTATAGTTAGAATTACAGTAAAAAGAAAAAATAAAAACAATAATAGCCTTTTTCTGTGGTAGCGTATTTTGCACGACATGATTATAAAATCGTTATATAATTTTTTTATGAAATTTTTTTTATGACTTTAATTCTAAAAAAGGAAACTCAAATTTTAAAATTAACTCAAAATAGATTTGTTAGTTTTTCAGTATATTTGATAAAAATATCACAAATTAATAAAGGAACAACACACTAAAAGAAAATGGATGATTTTTATTCCATGTACATCAAGCACAATACAAAAAAATGAAAAAAAATAAAAATAAAAATAAAAATGGGTTTGTTTCATTGGCCTATTAGCTAACAAAATAAAAATAGAGCCAAAACAATAACAAAAGTAAAAAAGAAATAAAGAATCGGTCCAATAGTTCCAAAAATGATACTTAAAAAAACATGAAATGGGAGTTGCAAGGCATTTGAACCTACATCTCTTGCTTGGAATATGGTCAAGCCTTACCATTTGGATAAACACATTATACATATATATTAACATAAGATAAGCATAATAATAAAAAAAAATCAATAAGGGGGATAAAGGTTTAAACCCAAGAACTATTGCTATGAAGAGGACCTTGCCATTGGAACCACCCAATCTTTAGTTAATAATTTCACAAATAAAATTCATATAACGTTAAGGAACTGTGGTGGAGGTAGTTTGGCCGTGGATGTAGGTGGATTTGGGTGTGGAGGTCACAGTGGATGTTTGGGCGAGCATGATGATACCGTGGTGGAGGGTTCCAGTAGTAGTGGTTCATGGTGGCATGGTGGTGACCACGGGTCAGTGGTTTCTGAGTGGGGATAGAAGATGATTAGAGTGGTGTAGTGAGGTGCAGTGATGGTGAAGAAAGAATAAGCTATTCTTTTCTTATATTCTTGCTCTTTTTTGTTTTTTGGCTTGTGTTTTTGCAAGTTCTGGTTGTTGTAAATTATGGGTTATGATCTTTTCTGATTGTGAGACTCTCTTTATCTCTCATTGTGAAAACTGAAACTCTGTTGTGATCCTCCATTTAAGAATCAGGTGATGAGTTTGTATGGGGAGTAGAAAACCATTTAGGGCAGGTTTTCAGGGATGTAAGTAAGGTGGTGGTAGAGTGTAGAATGAAGTTTTTGGGTGTTGGGGAGAGTGAAGGTCAGAAACCATGAGAGAAAGTGAGTGATGGGAAAGGGAGAAGAAGAAACAAAAATAAAATAATAAAAAAAGAGATTTCTAACCTTTCCTTTTGTTTTAAATAGAAAAAATAAATAAAAATAAATTATTTTTAATAAATATGCGTGTGTGTAACACATACACACACATTTTATTTTATATATAAGAAAGACAACATGAATTATTGATTTTTTGAAACTTTAAATTTCTTTGGTAATTTTAATTAAAAGTACAAGGAATGTCTGGATGAAAAAAGGTGTTTATAAACAAAAAGCATATGAAATAGTATTATGTGTACGACTCGAATCGAATTTCAGATCTACCTTTGAAAATCAAACTCAGCTCAACTGAACTACAATCCTCAATATATTACTTTTGTATTTATATTACCTTAGTAAATTACATACATGACTTAAAGTGAGACTTAAAAGACTCTAGGTAGTGATTTATGAGTTTTTTATTATGCTAATGTTTTTTTACAATAGTGATTTTGTTTTTGAAGTTAATCTTTTTGAGTTAAAATTATATGTCTCATACTTGATTTTACAAAAAAATATAATTAATAAAATCAAACAAACTAATCTAGTCTGAATCGCATTTAATTAGATTGGATGCCATCATATTCCAACTGAATTGCAACTTAATAATATAATCAGTGTTAGGGAATCCCTAGTACATGAGCAGCGGAAATACAAGGATTCCATAGGATTTGCAAAGCGCTGTGTTTCAAAGCACAAGACAAACACATACAAAATTCGTTTTAGGATTACCTCTTGAAGAACACTGAAGCAGTCGTAGCCTCGTCCTTTAGGAGTCCATACGAGCACTCCCACAAGAATCACAACACTTGCCAACTGCTAGTTTGACAGCGTGTAGCTCTTGCAACTTTTACGAATTTGTGTCTCACTTTAGTGAACGGCCTATGAGCATCTTATGCTCTATTTATAGACTTAGCTTTGACCTAATTTGTTCCCTCTAAAGAGTGGGCTCCTTACTCATTCTAAATGAGTTAGGCCTAATAGCTTTATTTTAGTCCAACTAAAATAAAACAAAACATTTTCTAATGGGCTTACTCTATGTGTATGACCCTATAGGTAAAATACCCGGTCATATTAATAATAAATTATTTTATTATTAATATAAAATAAGAGCAGCATCTAGCAATGCATTATTATATCCGAATATTATTTAATATCAATATAACATACAAGTGATAATTATTTAATATGTTTATTCCTTTTGTCACAATATCCTAATTGGGCCCAAAGCATGGTCGCGTCATCCTTGTACGGCCCAATTTATTTTACTTGATATCGGAGTAGACTTGATCCGAATAAATATCTAATATTTATTCTTTCTAGCATGGCCATGCGTTTTCTTAGTCTTACTCCATCAAGTGGCCTATAGATATCACTCCTGTCACATAGGAGAGACAAATCTCACCTACATCACTCACATCCCTCTGCATAATTTGTTCATTGTCTAATCACAACCTTTATAGTCCTCTTGTTACAGAAGACGTTTAATTGTATTAAAACAATAAACTTCTTATGTAGGAATCGTAGTGACTTCAGGTCGAAGGACTACATATACCATTATCACATTGAGAATCGTTTATGACATTCATGTAACGATCCATGCAGCATTCTCATGGTGGGTCTGTCCAGTACATCATTACTCTTAATGTGTACCCGTGTGAAGACTTGATATCATCTATATCTATGATCTGTGAGATCAGGTCATCAGTACACTCACACACTAGTCTCAATGTATTTACATGTCCCTGTGTAAATACTTGACTAGGGACATTTTAGAAATAACTTTCATATGACTTATTACTCCAAGGATAAGTACGTTTTAAAATAATTTTAAACTGAAATACTTATTTTATTGATAAGCAGAAAAATGATACAAATGAAAAAGTATAAAAGCTCATAGTGCATACACCAACAATCAGGTCATATGATATTTTATCTAAATACTACTAGAAAAAGACTGATTAACAACCACTATTTAGTGAAAAAGGTATTTTCCTTTGACATTAAAATATGTAGTTGTTATTTTCCTTTGAAACAAGGTTAGAAGAATGTCATAGGTAATATAATATGGTTAGTTATCATTATGATAATAGTCAAGAGTTAAATTTCAAATAGATTAGTCAAAAGGGAGAGTTATATTTCTTCTTATGTAGACTGTGCATTTGATGGTGTTATGTATGTGTAGGTATGAAAATGTTATGTGTTGTCCCAAGATTGGTTAAGACCTGGTCTTATTTTGTGCTTTTATATTTTAATTTATTTTGATGGGTTGGTCTGGTTTATTATTGATATTGGTTGACGCAGTTTGTGGGCGCTTATAATATTGTGATGGTTATAGCTATAAATGCAATAGGCTAGCATCGCGAGTTACTAAATTTTTTTGATTTGGCTATGGGTTTTTTTTAGCATATAGTCTTTCAATTCAATGTCTTCTAGGATTGTATTGGATGTACAAAATATATGGTTGGGGTGAATCATTTACTTAAGCAATTACCAGTTGAAAATATATGTTAGAATCTTTATTATCTAATTTGAAATGTTGGTAAAGTGGATGTACCAGTAGTACTTTGTACTCATACACAAACATAATCCTTTTAGATCACAATTGAAATATAAAACCCATCTGACCACTAGCTTGTTGCATTTGTACCACAAACCTTTCATTCAAAATAAAAGTTTAAGCACCAATAGTTTAGCTCAGAGTTGTTTGGGCTTAAGCTCATGTCAACTTATGCTAAATTTTTCCAATGTAATGATTCTATATAACAAGTGTGGTATAAGAAATAATTTGTTGAACCAAATTGCCCTTAAATGTACATGTTTGCTCTTTGTGACGTCCTACGTCATTTTACATTTATTTATATCCGTTTAATTATTTTTCACAATAAATTTTTCACGTTTAATGATAATTAATTAGGTAAAATAACATTTATTTTCTTAAGCATACTCAAAATAATAAACAATAGTAAATAAATCAAATAATAAAATGGAATTAATTAAAATAAGTGGAAGAAGAAAATAAGGTCAGGGGTCACTCGCTTGAGCGAGACCCTGATTCGCTTAAGCGAAACCAGTGAAGGTCGCTTGGGCGAGTTCCTACTCGCTTGAGCGAGTTCTACATTTTAAACCTGAGCGAGTTACGAGACTTACAAAGAAAATTCACTAACAATTCAGTCTTTTACAAAGAAAACAAGCAATATCCCTAAGATGTTTCTTCATTCGAAGCCAGAACCTTCCTTTACTCGGAAATGGTCCTCTCGGTCATGCCTCACTCGGAAACATCTTAACCTTCCTTCACTCGAAAAGGATTCTCTCAGTCATGCCTCACTCGGAAACATCTTAACCTTCCTTCACTCAGAAGTGGTTCTCTCAGTCATGCCTCACTCGGGAACATCCTAGCCTTCCTTCATTCGGAAGGGGTTCTCTCAGTCATGCCTCGCTCAGAAACATCTTAACCTTCCTTCACTCGAAAGTGGTTCTCTCGGCCATGCCTCACTAGGAAACATCCTAACCTTCCTTCACTCGAAAGTGGTTCTCTCGGTCATGCCTTACTCGGAAACATCTCTTTTTCATCATTCATGACCCACAATTATTTACAAAACCTACCCATAGCAATTTATCATTTACATCTACTATTGGCTCCGTGCCAATATATATATATATATATATATATATATATCAAACTCATGAAAATCGATACTGATCACATTAGCATCACCACCACACCACTTCATTCATATGAACTCATATTTTCATCATGCAGCATGTCAATTCTAGCTCACTATTCATCACAATCATTCGGTCCAAACTATGATTATTTTATCACACATAAGAAACATGTAATCATGACATACATAAAACACATTACACATTGCACACAGCATTATTTTCATAGTCCATTCACTTCTTGGCATTAATTCTCTGCTTGACGCACCTCCGGAGCTTCAACCTCTTCCCTGTCACTAGTTACTAAATTAAAAGAAAACCACAGCAAGGGTGAGTGTTTGGCATCGTAATTAATCTAGAACAGAAATTAAATAACAAAATACATGTGTACAAACTCCACTTTATACAAGTAGTCTCACCCATTCATCATCAACATATACTCACCAATCATAAACTCCACCCGAATTCTTTATCCTCAAATTGCAAATCACAATCAACAAATATAATTGAGTACATACACATCATCACATAATGCTAATAATTCCATCAATTATCACCACTGACTCTCACACAAAATCGACGCCTAGTATCCGGATACTAACGGATCGGCCTTCAGCTGGGGGTCCTACTTGACACCCCGTGAACCCTGCTTGGTCCACCGAGTCCTACTTGACTCTCCACCTCAACCACTGGGTCATACTTGACCACTGGGTAGCTCAACTGGGCACAAAAACCACGGGAGTCAGAAACGAGGGGCTATACATACCGTCGGCCGTCCCACACCACATAATCATACATGTATAACTCACATTCATCATATCATATAACAAGTGGCCATCAACAACAGCTCATGCTCATCAAATGGGCGACCTACTTGTCAAACCCGCCATCACAATGCCATTATACACATCGATTTATCACAATGTAAAACACTTGATTCTCATAATCATCATAAACCATATACAATTCATATTCATACATACATATACACACAATTATCATTTAGTAATCTTTCTTACCGTTTTAATATTTCATTCGACGACCCGAACCCAAAATACACACCTATTCTAATTAATTACAACACGAACACCCCCTTACTTCGATTCCAAGCTTCGACGATTTGTTCTTGATGCCGATTGCATCCTCTAAGTTCTTGGATCAAGGTCCTACTTCCGAATCTAACACCCGCTTCACCGCTCAGTCCTCTGACGTCCGTTCTGTTACGTACGGAGGTCGAAACTCAAACTCATCAACGTTATACTACCCTCAATACTTCAAAGACCATTTTCAAACTCCCATACACTAGAGGAGTAGGAAACAGAAGCTTATCCCCCCATGCAAAGCCATCGTCTAGAGAGAGAAAGTGAAGAGGGAGAAGATAACTCAATTTGAAGGGTCCATTGTACTCACCTCGAAGCCACGATCTCAAAAACGTAGTTATTTCGGAGTTTCAACGCGAAATGGTCCTCCCCTTGAGGCATGCAAGTCCACGGCAATGGTGAGGAAGAGGAAGAAGAAGAAGTCGCGCGTGTACAATGAGGAAGAGGAAGGAAACTTTGTTATCTTAAGACTAAGGGCAAAATGGTCATTTCCTCATTTCTTTTATAATTTCTTTGAAAGTTTTAATTAAACTTTTACCTTTTATAATTAATCAATCAAATAAATTTACTTATTCCCACCATATTTAATTATCTATAATTGTATTTATATTAATAATAATTCCCAAAATCTCAATAAATCCAGTTCGGCAATTATTAATATTTTCCCCAATTAAAATTTTGCTAAAATCTTAAGGATGTTACATCCACCCCCCTAAAAAAAGGATTTCGTCCCTGAAATCAACGTACCTTATTGGAAAAGATCGGGGTACAACCGCCTCATGTCTGATTCCAACTCCCATGTATAGGTTATTCCATTTAGATTTTGCCACTTAACTTTTACCAATGGTATTTCCTTGTTTCTTAATCGTTTAGTCTAGTACTCTTCAATGCAGATAGGTGCTACCTCCACTGTCAAGTCTTCTTTTTGTTCAATAGAATCTGCCGGTACAATCATGGAGTCACAAGGAATGTACGCTCGAAGTTGTGACACATGAAATACATTGTGGATATTAGTTAACGATTGAGGAAGATCCAATCGGTAAGCAACATCACTAATCCTCTCCAAAATCTGATATGGCCCAATGTATCTCGGGTTAAGCTTATGACTCTTCAGTATCCGACCTAAACCTTTGGTAGGCGAAACCTTCAGAAATACCTAATCTCCCACCTGAAACTCAAGTGGTCTATGTTGATTATCATAGTAACTCTTCTGCCGATCCTGGGCAATCTTCATTTTTTCTCGAATCAAAGCAACTCGCTCATTCATTTCCTGAATTAGTTTGGGACCCAAATGGATAGCATCACCATTTTCATTCCAACACAAAGGTGTACGACACCTTCTACCGTACAAAGCTTCATATGGAGCCATACCAATACTACTATGATAGCTGTTGTTATAAGCGAATTCCACCAATGGCAAGTATCTTTCCCATGAGCCACCTTGCTCCAATACACAGGCTCTAAGCATATCCTCTAAAGTCTGAATTGTACGCTCAGATTGGCCATCGGTCTGAGGATGATAAGCTGAACTCAGTCTCAGCTCAATACCCAATTCCTGCTGTAAACTTCCCCAGAATCTGGAAGTAAATTGGGGATCACGGTCTGAAATAATACTTGAAGGCACGCCATGCAACCGTACAATTTCAGTAATGTACAATCTAGCCAATCGGTCCAATGGCCATTTCATGTTCATAGCCAGAAAGTGAGCATTCTTGGTCAATCTGTCTACGATTACCCAGATTGCATTGCATCCAGAACGGGTCTGAGGTAACCCGGATATAAAATCCATCGTAATACTCTCCCACTTCCAAATTGGAATCTCAGGTGGTTGGAGTAGTCTAGGAGGTCTCTGGTGTTCAACCTTACACTTCTGACATACTACACAAGATCTCACATATTCAATTATTGCTTTCTTCATTCCCGGCCACCGGAATTCTTTCTTCAAATTATGATACATTTTTGTAACACCAGGATGAATGCTTAAAGAACTTTTATGTGTCTCTGAAAACACGGCTTGCCTGAAATTACTTTTTGCAGGCACCATAACTCGGTTTCTGAACTGCCAAATTCCATCGTTGCCTCTGGTTAATTCCATATTTTTACCTCTTACTTGAGTGTCAAGCAATTCCAACAACTCTTCATCATCCTCTTGTGCCACAGCTAAAGATTCCAGAAATTCATTGGAGATCTTCAGCATCCCAACTATCATTTGATCTGGGGCGTTCATAACAACCCCTAATATTCATATCGCGGAAGTTTTCCAACAATTCTTGTTCTTTGCTCATCAAGAAAGCTGCATGTAATACTTTTCTACTTAAGGTAGCAGCCACAACATTTGCTTTTCCAGGATGGTACCTCAAATCACAATCATAATCCTTCAGATATTCCACCCATCTCCTTTGTTTCATGTTTAATTCTTTCTAATCAAATAAGTATTTCAAGCTCTTATGGTCACTAAATACCACAAAACGAGAACCATATAAATAATGGCTCCAGATCTTTAATGCAAATACCACCGCTGCAAGTTCCAAATCATGGGTAGGGTAATTCTGCTCATGCGGTCTCAGTTGCCTTGAAGCATAGGCAATCGCCCTGTCATCCTACATCAATACACATCCTAAGCCAAACTTGAATGCATCACAGTACACTACAAATTCTTTCATCACATCTGGTAGTGCAAGCACAGGTGCAGTAGTCAAACACCGCTTCAGAGTTTGAAAACTCAATTCACACTTGTTTGACCATACAAATGGATTCTCCTTTCTCGTCAATCGAGTCAAAGGAAGCGCAATACGAGAAAATCCTGCAATAAAACGGTGATAATAACCAGCCAATCCAAGGAAACTCCTAATCTCAGTCACTGATTTAGGCCTCTCCCAAGCCATAACTGCTTCAATCTTGGATGGATCAACAGATACTCCATCCCGGGAAATCACATGTCCCAAGAATTGTACACTTTCTTCCCAGAAATCGCATTTAGATTACTTAGCATACAACCTTTCCTCTCGTAATATCTGTAAAACAATTTAAAGATATTGTGCATGCTCCTCAATAGACTTCGAATACACCAATATATCATCGATGAACACTACTACAAATTGATCCAAGTATGGTTGAAAGATCTGGTTCATGTAATCCATAAAGATAGCAGGAGCATTTGTCACTCCAAAGGGCATCACAACATACTCAAAGAGTCCATATCGAGTCTGGAACGCCGTCTTCAGAATATCTTCCGGCTTCACTTTTATTTGATGATATCCAGACCTCAAGTCAATCTTGGAAAATACCACAACGCCTCTTAACTAATCTAACAAATCATCAATTCATGGCAAAGGGTATTTATTCTTAATCGTCAACTTATTTAATTGCCAATAATCAATACACATCCTCATACTGCCATCTTTCTTTTTCACCAATAATACCGGAGCGCCCCAAGGTGAAGCACTCGGTCAGATAAATCCCTTCTTTAACATCTCATTCACTTGCTTTTTCACTTCAGTCAATTCCACAGAAGACATTCTATAAGGTGCACGGGACGCAGGTTCGGCCCCGGGAATCAAATCAATGGCAAAATCAATCTCCCGATTGGGAGGCAATTCTGGGATTTCTTCTAGAAATACATCAGGAAAATCGCACACCACCGGAATATCACTAGGCGTAAGATTATACCGTCCTTCCGAAGTAAATAGAATAACATAAGTTGCAGAGACATCACTTACCACATTCTTAGTGTCCAATTCCTGAGAGAAGACTATAGTCTTGCGATAACAATCCACCATAACATGGTTAGTAGACAACCAATCAAGACCCAGGATAACATCTAAGTTCTTCAACGACATACATATTATATTCACCAAGAAGGAACGGTCTTCACTTTGCATTGGCAACACTCGACACATGGTGGTTGCACGGAATGTAGAACCAGTAGGGGTGGAAACACTAAGGGCATTCTCCATTAACACCACTGGTAAGCCAAACCGTCTAACACAACTTTCAGAAATAAAAGAATGCGTTGCACCAGAATCATAAATAACATTTACCATATAGCCATGAATAAGGCACTTACCCTACACCAAGTTATCAGTTCTTGCAACCTCAGAAGCATCAAAGGCAAATACTCACCCAGTCATAACATTTTGAGCACCACTAGATTGAGCATCGGACCTCCTTGAGTGTTGACCTCCACGACCACCGCTGTTTCTACCTCCCCTTTGAAAATTAGTACCACGAGTCATAAAAGTATTGGCTCGATTACCATGTCCACCCTGTTGCTGCCTCTGTGTGCAATCTGGCCTAAGGTGTCCCAGTTGTCCACATTGGAAGCAAATAATTTGACTAGTCGGACAATGTTTCGCAATATGGCCCTCCTGACCACAATTATAACATGCACGACTACCAGAATGGTCACTGGAATGGCCTGTAGAACCACGACCAAAAGAGGAAGAAGACGTAGCGGAAGACTTACCCCCACGGAAGAACTGACCCATCTTCTTAAAACTGAATCCTCTTGCCTTCAACGGTTTCTTATCCTTTGGTTGAAATGTTCTCTGCAATTGTACTTCCTCAGTCAGCCTAGCCTTATTCACCAAAGTAGGATAATCTCGAATTTCCATAGGCACAATCACACTGTGAAGTTCAATTCATAATCCAGCTTCATATTTAGCACATTTACTGCCTTCAGTTCCTTCCAAGGAGAAAGGATGATAGAAGTCACACAATTCATCAAATTTGGCAGTATACTCAGCCACTGACATTCTGCCTTGTTCTAATCTCAGAAACTCCATCTCTTTATGGATTTTGTAATTGTCGAGAAAATATTTAACAAGAAACCTTCTTCGAAAATTTGCCCACACCAACGGTTCACTTGCTGCATTCATTTGCACCTTGGTTCTAGACCACCATACCCTAGCCTTATCTTTCAGCTGATAAGTTACAAATTGCACTTTCTATTCCTCCGAACACTCAAAATACTCAAAATCTTGCTCAATTTCCCGTATCCAAACATGCGTTCCATTATAGTCATGCCCTCCTTTATAAGCAGGTGGATTCCTTTTTAGGAATTTATCAAGAGTGGGACCAGATTCAGTCCTATTCACCAGTTGAGAAAATTTCAAGAAGAAGTCATCTCCTCCACCAGAACTAGCTTCTTCAGCCATAAAGTGTTTCTACAATAACCAAACACATCACCATTAATAACCAATAATCTACCAGGGAGTAGGATATTTACCTCATACATATATAAAACACAACGCCATTGGAGTGCCAAGGAAATGATGCCAAGCTGCCCTGCTAATAACATAAATAACCACAACAAATACAATAAAAATACATAATAGCCCCGTACAGGACTCACATAATTTGTTACACATATCCACCTACTGCAATCCTGGAAAGAATCGCTTTGATACCACCTGTGACGTCCTACGTCATTTTACATTTATTTATATCCGTTTAATTATTTTTCACAATAAATTTTTCGCGTTTAATGATAATTAATTAGGTAAAATAACATTTATTTTCTTAAGCATACTCAAAATAATAAATAATAGTAAATAAATCAAATAATAAAATGGAATTAATTAAAATAAGTGGAAGAAGAAAATGAGGTCAGGGGTCACTTGCTTGAGCGAGACCCAGATTCGCTTAAGCGAAACCAGTGAAGGTCGCTTGGGCGAGTTCCTACTCGCTTGAGCGAGTTCTACATTTTAAACTTGAGTGAGTTATGAGACTTGGAAAGAAAATTCACTAACAATTCAGTCTTTTACAAAAAAAACAAGCAATATCCCTAAGATGTTTCTTCATTCAAAGCCAGAACCTTCCTTTACTCAAAAATGGTCCTCTCGGTCATGCCTCAATCAGAAATATCATAACCTTCCTTTACTCGGAAAGGATTCTCTCAGTCATGCCTCACTCGAAAACATCTTAACTTTCCTTCACTCGGAAGTGGTTCTCTCAGTCATGCCTCACTCGGGAACATCCTAACCTTCCTTCACTCGGAAGGGGTTCTCTCGGTCATGCCTCGCTCGGAAACATCCTAACCTTCCTTCACTCAGAAGTGGTTCTCTCGGTCATGCCTCACTCGAAAACATCTTAACCTTCCTTCACTCGGAAAGGATTCTCTCAGTCATGCCTCACTCGGAAACATCTTAACCTTCCTTCACTCGGAAAGGCTTCTCTCAGTCATGCCTCACTCGGAAACATCTTAACCTTCCTTCACTCAGAAGTGGTTCTCTCAGTCATGCCTCACTCGAGAACATCCTAACCTTCCTTCACTCGGAAGGGGTTCTCTCGGTCATGCCTCGCTCAGAAACATCTTAACCTTCCTTCACTCGAAAGTGGTTCTCTCGGTCATGCCTCACTAGGAAACATCCTAACCTTCCTTCACTCGGAAGTGGTTCTCTCGGTCATGCCTCACTCGGAAACATCTTAACCTTCCTTCAATCAGAAAGGATTCTCTCAGTCATGCCTCACTCGGAAACATCTCTTTTTCATCATACATGACCCACAATTATTTACAAAACCTGCCCATAGTAATTTATCATTTACATCTACTATTGGCTCCGTGCCAATATATATATATCAAACTCATGAAAATCGACACTGATCACATTAGCATCACCACCACACCACTTCATTCATATGAACTCATATTTTCATCATGCAGCATATCAATTCTAGCTCACTACTCATCACAATCATTCGGTCCAAACTATGCTTATTTCATCACACATAAGAAACATGTAATCATGACATACATAAAACACAGTACACATTGCACACAACATTATTTTCATAGTCCATTTCACTTCTTGGCATCAATTCTCCGCTTGGCGCACCTCCGGAGCTTCAACCTCCTCCCTGTCACTGGTTACTAAATTAAAAGAAAACCACAGCAAGGGTGAGTGTTTAGCATCGTAATTAATCTAGAACGGAAATTAAATAACAAAATACATGTATACAAACTCCACTTTATACAAGTAGTCTCACCCATTCATCATCAACATATACTCACCAATCATAAACTCCACCCGAATTCTTTATCCTCAAATTACAAATCACAATCAGCAAATATAATTGAGTATATACACATCATCACACAATGCTAATAATTCCATCAATTATCACCACTGACTCTCACACAAAATCGACGCCTAGTATCCAGATACTAAAGGATCGGCCTTCAGCTGGGGGTCCTACTTGACACCCCGTGAACCCTGCTTGGTCCACCGAGTCCTACTTGACTCTCCACCTCAACCACTGGGTCCTACTTGACCACTGGGTAGCTCAATTGGGCACAAAAACCACGGGAGCCGGAAACGAGGGGCTATACATACCGTCGGTCATCCCACACCACATAATCATACATGTATAACTCACATTCATCATATCATATAACAAATGGCCATCAACAACAGCTCATGCTCATCAAATGGGCGACCTACTTGTCAAACCTGTAACATCCTCGGTTAGATAAGACAAACCCTTTTGTAGGATCATCTTATTTAACTAAGAATGTTAACAGTTTTTAAAAAAAGTGAAATATTTTTTATTTTTTTTAAAATAAAATAATGGCATATCAGTGGAAATAAATAGTAGATAAATCACATAGTCATTCACAAACTGTAAGTAATTGTACTCTTAACAGAATGGGGCATGCAGGCACCCTTAAATATTAATACAGTCATCCATAAATATTTAACTACATATATTCTATTTTTAATGAGCATTCTCAGTTGGTTCAGCGTATTGCTGTTCTTCGTATTCTGGTTCTTGATTTCCTAATTCCTCTGGAAATATTAACAGTAAGGGTGAGTATAACCCAAGACCTTGATGGTCATCCGGTGCAGACATAATCCAGTCAATAGATAATATCATATAAATCATACAATTAACACGTTTACAATATAACAATCAAGCATGTTGTCATGGAATGCATGAGTTTGGTTTATTATGATTTATCTTTAATTAAGTGTCATGATGCATGTGGGCCCAATAAATCAATCCTCCGTCACCATTATTTTATTCTTTGGAAATCATCCTGCTCAAGTTGCCTCTTGGGCACAACGTTTTCCAGTCTAGAGCGATCGGAGTCCACCAAGCTCCCATTCATTATTTCATCATAAGGTACGAATGAACTCATTGGTTCTCATCATTTATATATATATTCTTGGGACTTGGATCTCCACGATCATAGATACATTCTGTCGTTTAGTCAAAGTACACCAGAATTGCATCGTCTCACCCGGCTCCAGGCGCGACTCTGATGCCATTGGGTTTCCGTTCCGGTCGTACTCCCAAGATTCTCCTCAGAGATCGAACGTGAATGTCCTCCAGCGTACCAGGTGTATGCTCTAGTTTTTCTCCTTCAAAAACATTTTCATGATACGAAATGTATTCTTTTTATCATTTGATTCTTGGGTATCTTATGTGTTTCCAGTCTCATAATATTTATTCACAAGCTCTTGGATCTCATCAACTATTCAGACGTTGCAAGTCATTTTTATTATTATTATTATTATTCTAGAAAATATGTCGGTTATATCTTGGCTAAAATAACACTTTGTATAAAGAGTAAAATAATATATTCCTTATTTAATCCCTCATAATTAAAACATCAATAATAATATCAATAACAATAATAATAGGTAATAATAATAATACTAATAATAATAATGATAATAATAATAATAGAAATAAGAACAATAATGATAATTGTAACGTCCCAATAATTTTAAAAAGATTAAAGAAGAGTTTCTGAATGAAAACCCAATTGAAAAATATTAAAAACAAGGTTTTCCGAGTAAAACAAGTATGATTCCGAGTGAAATAAATATGATTCCAAGTGGAATCATACTGAGAAGAGTTTTCTAAATGAACTGACTAAAAATCCGAGTGAAATTAGACTGAGAAGCTGTTTTTCGAGTAAAAATAGTTAGATTCCGAGTAAAAATGTTTGATTCCGAGTGAAATCAGACTGAAAAGGATTTTCTGAGTGAAATAACTTGAATTCTGAGTGAAATCTGATTGAAAATAGTTTTGAGTGAAATTAAGATGTTTTCCGAGTGAAATCAGACTGAGAAAGTTTTCTGAGTAAAAATGAATATGAATCCGAGTGAAATCAGACTGAGAAGAGTTTTCTCACTGAAGTTAAAAATATTTTCCGAGTGAAAATATGTTTGAGGAAGAGTTTTCCGAGTAAAATATTTGATCCCGAATAAAATCAAACTAAGAAGATGCTTTCCGAGTGAAAGCATGTATTTTGTTTTAAATGATTCGGTCAGTTTATACAAACAGATATTTAATTCAGAATCTATTTGGAATTATGTAAAACCGGTTGGATTGATGTAAAAACCAAGCTTGTTATTGATGTAAAACCGGTCGGATTGTTAAACACCGAGTTTGTTATTATAGATTCTGACTTCTGTTTCTAATTCTTCACTGGAATTCACATAGGCACCCATGATTCTTAGTATTTTCACAGTCCAATAACAATCATATCTTTTCACAATTCAACACTGAGTATATCCACTTAGCCACAAATATATATATATATATATATATATATATACAAATATATAACAGTTAAAGCATTTAATTCACAACAATACCGAATCTGTCCTGGAAAGGTGAGGACCAAAGGTTCCTTAACCCTTTCCTTTCACTCGGATTTCCCCAGAATACCCAAGAATATACCCCCTTACCTTGATGGAGTTAAAGAGGTTCCCTTCACTGTCCTTGCTTCAGCTCACAGTGAGGAGAAAAGAAATTGAGGGAGGAAGAAGCTTGTACTTAGAAGAAGAAGGAGAGAGCTTTTGTTAATCCGTGTGTGTGTGTTCTGAGAGTGAGAGTCAATGAGTGGTATGCGTTAATAATGAGAAAGGCAAGTGGGAGACAGCTTTCCGTTGATTGAAGGATTAGGTGAAAATAATGGAGACTTTTGACCATTTCCACTGTCAGCTTGCATTGATTGAAATGGATATATAATAAAATATATAAAGGTTCTTTGATTGGAGTGAAAAGGTGCTTGCACGTGAAGAGAAAGGGAAACAGGATCTTCGCTTGAGCGTGAGTGGAAACAAAAGGGTCAGAATCCGACTGCGCCTAAGCGCAGTATGCTCGCTTGAGCGTGGTTCCTTCACGCTTGGGTCAGCAAGGGAAAATTCCACCTCGCTCAAGCAAAATTTGACTCACTTGAGCGAGTCATGCTGTCCTCGCTTGGGCGAAGTGTAGAAACTGAGCGAAATGAGTGATTATGCATCAGGGGTCCTTCTCGCTTAAGCGAAATCCGACTCGCTTGAGCAAGTCATTCAGTCCTCGCTCGGAATTCCTCTGAAACCGACTCAAGTACTCGGTTTCTCACTCGGTAAAATTTGTCCAGACCGAGTTCTCTCTCTCAGACTTTCACTTGGTAATTTGTTCTGAATCCGAGTCTTCATTCACTCGGGTTCCACTCGGTAAAACCTTCCAGAACCGACTCCCATCTAATTGGACACTCACTCAGACTGTGTCTTTTTGAATCACTCGGACAGATCTTCCTTTCCGAATGGACCCACTCGAATCTCTGTTACTCAGAAATGAGTTTTCCTCCAATTGAACCTGCATCTCTCAGATGCCCACACTCAGGGAAGTTTCACTCGGAAAAGGAAGTACTTGGCAAGGTTTGACTCGGAAAGGAGTCATTCGAGGTTGTTTGACTCGGAAATTTCACCCAGAAGTGGTTCTCTTGAACACACTTCTCTCCACACCAGGATTTCACTCGGTAGTAACCCTCTCGCTCATAATTTACTCGGAAAACATAACCTTACACTCGGAATTTCATCCTTCACTCAGAATTTCTCTCTGTCACTCAGAACAGAGTCCTTTTTCACTCGGAATTCGCATAATACCTTTAATGGTCTATATAATTTCCATAACCACACACAAAAATGAAATTTCTGAGATATCACATACCATCTATTGGGTATTTATTCACTTATTCTTACTTACAAAATTTCCATACTTCAAAATTACAAGGTTAAAACTGTTTCTAAAAACAGGGATGTTACACTCTCCTCCCCTTTTAGGAATTTCATCCCAAAATTCAAAGTTGGAACAATTGAGGGTATAGTTCCCTGATCTTCTCCTCAATTTCCCAAGTAGCATCCCTATCATCTGTTTGACTCCAAACTACTTTGACCAAAGAGATTTCCTGGCCTCTTAGCTGTTTGAGACATCGGTCAACAATCTTAACCGGTGATGCTTCAAAGGTAAGGTTTTCTTTTAGAACAAACTAATCAGGACTCAGAACATGATCAGGGCTTGGTACATATTTAAGGAGTTGAGAGACATGAAAAACATTATGAAGGTTTGTTAGCTCGGGTGACAGAGCAATACAGTATGCATGAGTTCCTATCTTTTGCAAAATCTGATAGGGTCCTACGTATCTGGGGCTTAACTTCTTGGCCTTCAAAGCTCTTCCTACTCCAGTGGTAGGGGTAACTTTGAGAAATACATGATCTCCCTCCTCAAATTCCAATGGCTTCCGACGTTTGTCGTAGTAACTCTTTTGTCTATCTTGCGAAGCCTTTATTGCCATTTGGATCTTTTGGACTTGTTCTGTAGTCTTCTGAACAATCTCTGGTCCAATTATCATCTTCTCACCCGTCTCATACCAACACAAAGGTGTACGACATTTCCTTCCATATAAATCCTCATAAGGGGCCATTCCGATGCTAGCATGATAGCAGTTGTTGTAAGTGAACTCAATAAGTGGGAGATATTCTTGCCAACTTCCCCCATGTTCTAAGACACAAAGACGTAACAGATCTTCAAGAGTTTTGATTGTCCTTTCTGATTGTCCGTCTGTCTGTGAATGATATACGGAACTTAACTTCAGATGAGTTCCTAGAGCTTGTTGTAGGCTCTTCCAAAACTGTGATGTGAAACGAGGATCTCGGTCAGACACAATTGCAGTGGGAGTTCCATGTAATCGTACGATTTCCTTGATATAGATCTGGGTGAGTTTCTCTAGAGAATACTTCATATTGACAGGAATGAAGTGAGCGGTCTTTGTTAATCGATCCACGATTACCCAAATAGCATCATATCCAGCTGATGTTCTGGGAAGTCCGGTCACGAAATCCATAGCAATCTCATCCCATTTTCATTCTGGTATCTCCAAAGGTCGAAGGATCCCACTTGGTCGTTGTTGTTCTGCCTTTACCTTCTGACACATCAGGCAAGCTGTTACATACTCAGCGATATCCCTTTTCATTCCTTGCCACCAGAATATTTTCTTCAAGTCCTGATACATCTTGGTCGATCCGGGGTGGATACTGTATTTACTTTTGTGGGCTTCATCAAGGATGGATCTTTTAAGATCTGTGTTGACTGGAATACAAAGTCTCTGTTGATACCTGATCACCCCATGTTCATCTTTGCTAAATTCTGAGCCTTCTTCTCTTGTCTTTTCTGCTAAACCTTGTAATTCCTGGTCATTAGCTTGAGCTTCTTTGACTTGTTCCAGGAAATCATTGGAAATTCTTAACATTCCAACCACAAGGCTTCCCCTTTTAGGTGTTACTGCCAGATTTAGATCGCGAAACTGTTCAATCAATTCTAACTCCTTTGTCATCATATATGATAGGCGTAAAGCCTTTCTGCTGAGTGCATCAGCCATAACATTTGCCTTTCCAGGATGATGTCGGAGTTCAAAATCATAATCTTTAATGAATTCCATCCACCTACGTTGTCGCATATTCAACTCTTTCTGGTCGAACAGGTACTTCAAGCTCTTATGGTCACTGAAGACTTCAAAGTATGTGCCATATAAATAGTGCCTTCAAATTTTCAAGGCAAACACAACTGCAGCTAATTCCAAATCATGTGTAGGATAATTAACTTCATGTGGTCTTAGCTGTCGTGAGGCATAAGCAACAACCTTTCCTTCTTGCATTAGAACACATCCCAGTCTTTGTCTTGACGCATCACAATATACTTCATATGGCTTCGCAGGATCTGGCAAAATCAAGACAGGTGCACTAGTGAGTCGTTGGCGTAACTCCGTAAAACTGCTTTCACATTTATCGGTCCATTCAAATGGTTGATCTTTACATGTCAGCCTAGTTAAAGGTGCTGCAATTCGAGAGAAATTCTCGATGAATCGACGATAATATCCAGCAAGTCCAAGGAAACTACGAATTTCCATCACATTCTTGGGTTGTTCCAACTTTAGTACAACTTCAACTTTTGTAGGATCCACGGTAATTCCCTCTTTAGAGATGACATGTCCCAAAAATTTTACTTCCGTCAACCAGAATTCACATTTTGACAACTTGGCGTATAATTGTCTTGCTCGTAGTGTATTTAGAACAATTCGGAGATGTTCTTCATGTTCTTTATGGCTCTTGGAGTAGACAAGAATGTCGTCAATGAATACCACTACGAATTTGTCCAAGTACTCATGGAAAATCCGATTCATGTATCCCATAAAGACTGCAGGTGCATTGGTAACTCCAAAGGGCATAACAAGATACTTATAGTGCCCATATCGTGTCCTGAATGCTGTTTTGGGTACATCATCTTCCTTCACCCTTATTTGATGGTAGCCTGATCATAAATCAATCTTTGAAAAGACAGTGGCTCCTCGTAGTTGGTCCATCAAATCATCAATCCTTGGAAGAGGGTATCGGTTCTTGATCGTAACTTTATTCAACTGACGATAGTCAATGCACAACCGCATACTGCCATCCTTCTTTTTGACTAGAAGAACTGGTGCTCCCCAAGGTGAGACACTGGGTCTGATCATTCCTTTCTCTAGAAGTTCTTCTATTTGCTTTTTGAGCTCACTGAGTTCCTTGGGTGACATTCGGTAAGGAGCAATAGAGATTGGTCCCACGCCCGGTATAATGTCAATACTGAATTCAACTTCTCGCTCTGGAGGTAGCTCTTGTATATCCTCAGGGAATACTTCTGGAAATTCTTGAACAACAGGAATCTGATCAATTTGAGAAGTGTCCCTGCTTTCAGTATCAGTAAGGATCATGTATATGTGGACTTCTTTTGCTGGAATTACCTTTTCTGAGCTAACAGGACAAGAATCAGTGTCTTGATCACATTGAGATGTAGTAGACCCGAGAGAGATGGATCTATTATGACAGTCAATAAGAATATGGTTGGCAGCAAGCCAATTCATTCTTAGAACAATATCTAGATCAATCAAAGGCAAACATATCAGATCTACTTGATAAGCTTTCCCTTCGATGTTGAGAGGACATTTCGAACACATGCAGGAAGGGCAAATGGGCTTATTGGCAGCAGTCGTAACAATCATCTTATTGGGCAGAATGAGTGGCTCCATAATCATATAATACATTTAACAGAGTACTTCCTATAAAGCATGTACCTTGCACAAGATCGTTCTCTTGTGATATCTCCGCACCATTCATAGTGAATACTCTAGCATTTCCTCCCTGTCTTCCAGCCGAGCCATTTCCGGGCCTTCTAAGATTTTTGTTTTGATTGGAGTTGTTGTTGCGGTGAACATTCTGCATTCTCGGGGCATTATTTGCAGGGGTATTTGTAGTAGGTCCTCCACTCCCTTGGCCTGTTGGTCGCACTACCTGCCTTTGAGTCATCTGTTGCTGGTTGTTAGTATCTTTGAACCAATATTCAACATCAAGATGTCCAGCCCGTCCATAAATTGTGCAGATTTTACCTCTTTTAGGACAATTTACCGCCATATGTGGTCCTCCACAGATATAGCAATTCAAGTTCCGACTGTTATCTTGATCCCTTGGAGGGATTTGGTTGGCTGAGTAGGATGGTCGGAAATATGGTCGGTCTGCTCAAAAATCCCTTCTTTGTTGTCGGTCTGGCATCCGTCGTTCTGGACCATGATTAGACGTTCCAGGTCGTCAAAGATTAGAGGTATTTTCAAAGATGCAGCATCGGTCAACCAAAGTAGAGAATTACGTGATCTGTTGACAACATATAGCTTGGCAAATTTCCTGTCGCAACCCTGCTTCAAATTTTGCGCATCTTGATGCTTCTCCCATGTGGGTATAGTAAGGACAACATTTGGCCAATTCATCAAACTTAGCAGCATATTCCCCAACTGTCATATTGCCTTATTTCAGATTAAAGAATTCCTGCTCCTTCTGCCTCCTTATGTCTTTAGGGAAGTATTTGGCGAGAAACTCTGTCTTGAATCGTCCCCAAGTAACAACATGTCCATCCGTTGTTAATCTGATTCTAGCATGAGTCCACCAGTGCTCTGCTTCCCCAACCAGCATGAAGACGGCAAAGGTTATCCTGTCCTCGTCAGGGCATCGCATAGCGGCAAAAATCTTTTCAAGGTGTTTAATCCATAATTGTGCTCCTTCTGGATCAAAGCCTCCCTTGAATTGTGTAGGATTGTTCCTCTGAAAGTCAGCTAGTCCTTGGCTCTACCTAGTAGAAGCATGAGGTAATTCTTGTCGTTCTATTACCTCCACGATTCGGGTAAGAAGTTCCTCCATGACATGATCATTGTTTCGGCGAGCCATTTGAAAATTGCTGAAAGAATATCAACAAAAGGTTCAGGGTATATGTTATGTGGAGAATTCCACACAGAAAATCTAGTCTTAGGTGTTTTATGGACTGTGTAATATTTCTCTCAGAGTACGTGGAAACCTAATGGTCCACTCCCCAAGCTTAATGAATCGACTATGCTCTGATACCACCAATGTAACACCCTCGGTTAGATAAGACAAACCCTTCTGTAGGATCATCTTATTTAACTAAGAGTGTTAACAGTTTTTAGAAAAAGTGAAATATTTTTTTTTATTTTTTAAATAAAATAATGGCATATCAGTGGAAATAAATAGTAGATAAATCACATAGTCATTCACAAACTGTAAGTAATTGTACTCTTAATAGAATGGGGCACGCAGGCACCCTTAAATATTAATACAGTCATCCATAAATATTTAACTACATATATTCTTTTTTTAATGAGCATTCTCAGTTGGTTCAGTGTATTGCTGTTCTTCGTATTCTGGTTCTTGATTTCCTAATTCCTCTGGAAATATCAACAGTAAGGGTGAGTATAACCCAAGACCCTGATGGTTATCCGGTGCAGACATAATCCAGTCAACAGATAATATCACATAAATCATTCAATTAACACGTTTACAATATAACAATCAAGCATGTTGTCATGGAATGTATGAGTTTGGTTTATTATGATTTATCTTTAATTAAGTGATATGATGCATGTGGGCCCAATAAATCAATCCTCCGTCACCATTATTTCATTCTTTGGAAATCATCCTGCTCAAGTTGCCTCTTGGGCACAACGTTTTCCAGTCTAGAGCGATCGGAGTCCACCAAGCTCCCATTCATTATTTCATCATAAGGTACGAATGAACTCATTGGTTCTCATCATTTATATATATATTCTTGGGACTTGGATCTCCACGATCATAGATACATTTTGTCGTTTAGTCAAAGTACACCAGAATTGCATCGTCTCACCCGGCTCCAGGCGCGACTCTGATGCCATTGGGTTTCCGTTCCGGTCGTACTCCCAAGATTCTCCTCAGAGATCGAACGTGAATGTCCTCCAGTGTACCAGGTGTATGCTTTAGTTTTTCTCCTTCAAAAACATTTTCATGATGCGAAATGTATTCTTTTTATCATTTGATCCTTGGGTATCTTATGTGTTTCCAGTCTCATAATATTTATTCACAAGCTCTTGGATCTCATCAACTATTCAGACGTTGCAAGTTATTTTTATTATTATTATTCTTATTCTAGAAAATATGTCGGTTATATCTTGGCTAAAATAACACTTTGTATAAAGAGTAAAATAATATATTCCTTATTTAATCCCTCATAATTAAAACATCAATAATAATATCAATAACAATAATAATAGGTAATAATAATAATACTAATAATAATAATGATAATAATAATAATAATAATAGAAATAAGAACAATAATGATAATTGTAACGTCCCAATAATTTTAAAAAGATTAAAGAAGAGTTTCTGAATGAAAATCCAAGTGAAAAATATTAAAAACAAGGTTTTTCGAGTAAAACAAGTATGATTCCGAGTGAAATAAATATGATTCCGAGTGGAATCATACTGAGAAGAGTTTTCTAAATGAATTGACTAAAAATCCGAGTGAAATTAGACTGAGAAGCTGTTTTCCGAGTAAAAATAGTTAGATTCCGAGTAAAAATTGTTTGATTCCGAGTGAATCAGACTGAAAAGGATTTTCTGAGTGAAATAACTTGAATTCTGAGTGAAATCTGACTGAAAAGAGTTTTGAGTGAAATTAAGATGTTTTCCGAGTGAAATCAGACTGAGAAAGTTTTCTGAGTAAAAATGAATATGAATCCGAGTGAAATCAGACTGAGAAGAGTTTTCTCAGTGAAGTTAAAAATGTTTTCCGAGTGAAAATATGTTTGAGGAAGAGTTTTCCGAGTAAAATATTTGATCCCGAATAAAATCAAACTGAGAAGATGCTTTCCGAGTGAATGCATGTATTTTGTTTTAAATGATTCGGTCAATTTATACAAACAGATATTTAATTCAGAATCTATTTGGAATTATGTAAAACCGGTTGGATTGATGTAAAAACCGAGCTTGTTATTGATGTAAAACCGGTCGGATTGTTAAAAACCGAGTTTGTTATTATAGATTCCGACTTCTGTTTCTAATTCTTCACTGGAATTCACACAGGCACCCATGATTCTTAGTATTTTCACAGTCCAATAACAATCATATCTTTTCACAATTCAACACTGAGTATATCCACTTAGCCACAAATATATATATATATATATATATATATATATATACAAATATATAACAGTTAAAGCATTTAATTCACAACAATACCGAATCTGTCCTGGAAAGGTGAGGACCAAAGGTTCCTTAACCCTTTCCTTTCCCTCGGATTTCCCCAGAATACCCAAGAATATACCCCCTTACCTTGATGGAGTTAAAGACGTTCCCTTCACTGTCCTTGCTTCAGCTCACAGTGAGGAGAAAAGAAATTGAGGGAGGAAGAAGCTTGTACTTAGAAGAAGAAGGAGAGAGCTTTTGTTAATCCGTGTGTGTGTGTTTTGAGAGTGAGAGTCAATGAGTGGTATGCGTTAATAATGAGAAAGGCAAGTGGGAGACAGCTTTCCGTTGATTGAAGGATTAGGTGAAAATAATGGAGACTTTTGACCATTTCCACTGTCAGCTTGCATTGATTGAAATGGATATATAATAAAATATATAAAGGTGCTTTGATTGGAGTGAAAAGGTGCATGCACGTGAAGAGAAAGGGAAACAGGATCTTCGCTTGAGCGTGGGTGGAAACAAAAGGGTCAGAATCCCACTGCGCTTGAGCGCAGTATGCTCGCTTGAGCGTGGTTCCTTCACGCTTGGGTCAGCAAGGGAAAATTCCACCTCGCTCAAGCGAAATCTGACTCGCTTGAGCGAGTCATGCTGTCCTCGCTTGGGCGAAGTGTAGAAACTGAGCGAAATGAGTGATTATGCATCAGGGGTCCTTCTCGCTCAAGCGAAATCCGACTCGCTTGAGCGAGTCATTCAGTCCTCGCTCGGAATTCCTCTGAAACCGACTCAAGTACTCGGTTTCTCACTCGGTAAAATCTATCCAGACCGAGTTCTCTCTCTCAGACTTTCACTCGGTAATTTGTTCTGAATCCGAGTCTTCATTCACTCGGGTTCCACTCGGTAAAACCTTCCAGAACCGACTCCCATCTAATTGGACACTCACTCGGACTGTGTCTTTTTGAATCACTTGGACAGATCTTCCTTTCCGAATGGACCCACTCGGATCTCTGTTACTCAGAAATGAGTTTTCCTCCAATTGAACCTGCATCTCTCAGATGCCCACACTCAGGGAAGTTTCACTCGGAAAAGGAAGTACTTGGCAAGGTTTGACTCAGAAACGAGCCATTCGAGGTTGTTTGACTCGGAAATTTCACCCAGAAGTGGTTCTCTTGAACACACTTCTCTCCACACCAGGATTTCACTCGGTAGTAACCCTCTCGCTCATAATTTACTCGGAAAACATAACCTTACACTCAGAATTTCATCCTTCACTCAGAATTTCTCTCTGTCACTCGGAACAGAGTCCTTTTTCACTCGGAATTCGCATAATACCTTTAATGGTCTATATAATTTCCATAACCACACACAAAAATGAAATTTCTGAGATATCACATACCATCTACAGGGTATTTATTCACTTATTCTTACTTACAAACTTTCCATACTTCAAAATTACAAGGTTAAAACTGTTTCTAAAAACAAGGATGTTACAAAACCCGCCATCACAATGCCACTATACACATCGATTTATCACAATGTAAAACACTTGATTCTCATAATCATCATAAACCATACACAATTCACATTCATACATACATATACACACAATTATCATTTAGTAATCTTTCTTACCGTTTTAATATTTCATTCGACGACCCAAACCCAAAATACACACCTATTCTAATTAATTACAACCCAAACACCCCCTTACCTCGATTCCAAGCTTCAACGATTTGTTCTTGATGCCGGTTGTATCCTCTAAGTGCTTGGATCAAGGTCCTACTTTCGAATCCAACACCCGCTTCACCGCTCGGTCCTCTTACGTCCGTTTCGTTACCTACGGAGGTTGAAAGGCAAACTCATCAACATTATACTACCCTCAATGCTTCAAAGACCATTTTCAAACTCCCATACACTAGAGGAGTAGGAAACAGAAGCTTATCCCCCCATGCAAAGCCATCGTCTAGAGAGAGAAAGTGAAGAGGGAGAAGATAACTCAATTTAAAGGGTCCATTGTACTCACCTCGAAGCCACGATCTCAAAAACGTAGTTATTTCGGAGTTTCAACGTGAAATGGTCCTCCCCTTGAGGCATGCAAGTCCACGGTAATGGTGAGGAAGAGGAAAAAGAAGAAGTCGCGCGTGTACAATGAGGAAGAGGAAAGAAACTTTGTTATCTTAAGACCAAGGGCAAAATGGTCATTTCCCTATTTCTTTTATAATTTCTTTGAAAGTTTTAATTAAACTTTTACCTTTTATAATTAATCAATCAAATAAATTTACTTATTCCCACCATATTTAATTATCTATAATTTTATTTATATTAATAATAATTCCCAAAATCTCAATAAATCCAGTTGGGCAATTATTAATATTTTCCGCCAATTAAAATTTTGCTAAAATCTTAAGGATGTTACACTCTTAGTGTATAAAAGCTAAACCCTAGAGAATTATTCTAGGAAAATTAGGGTTTATTACTATAAAATGTCACGTAACTTACAATGGGGGCTCTAAAGCCTTATTTATACAGTAAGGAAGAGGCGTTGACTTCGGCTCAACAATCATCAGCTAATAATAATCTCCTAAGATTACGAACTGATATGACCAAAAGTATAATCTCCATTTCTAAAGTATAATCTCCATTCATTTTCTCTTTTATTGCTTTGAGTCATTCCTCTTGTCACATAAAATCCAATTTGAGTTAACTTTTTCTAATTTCACTTTTGTTGATTGTCTTTATCTCTTCTAAAGTTTTATCTTACAGTTTTCATACCTTCGGCATTTTTTTGGGATAAGTCTTAATTCAATATCTTAGGGGTAGCATACTTGGAACATAGAGGTAAGAGTGACATTATTTGAGGTTAAGGAACTTAAACTAATTTGGAGGAGTGGTGAGAGTGAAACACTAGAGTGGAGTGACCATTTTTATTTTTATTTTTATTTTTATTTTTATTGCTTTCCTATATTAATTATGCTAACCTTTGCTTTGAGTTTTCTTAAGCTTGTTCTGTGGTGGTCATGGAGCTTGAAAACTTGAAGACAATTGTATTGGAAGCAAACCCTTGTAAAAGAAAAAAACAAAAATATTGTCAATTTTTTTTCTTTGCACTTTAGACTTTGTATTCTGGGGCATTTACTTTACGAACATTATACTTTTTTTATGGACTTTGGTTTATTAAGTTGATTAGAAGTAGTGCGCTTAGGTATTAGTTTACTTTTGTGCACTGCGACTAGTTCTGCTTTATTTGCTTTATTAGTTTACTTGTTTTAAAATATACTTTGTCCTTGCCTACTAGGTTAAGTTTCATTTTTTTTATTTTTGCACATCCAACTAGCATATCTATTGTTTGCCTTTTTCTGTTTGTTTTGATTTCTCAACATGTCATCTACTGATACAGATAACATGTCCCCCTTAAGGTTGATGATGGAGAATTTGAATAAAATCAATTCTAGGTTAGATAATCTAGAAAATACAAATACTCAACCTAGACCAAGACATAAGGAAAGAAATCAAAGACATAATAGACATCAAGAGAGTGGTAGTGAGAATGATACTAGGAGACATCACAGGAAAGAAGAGGTAGGCTTAAAAGAGGTTAAGTTAGAAATACCACCTTTTTATAGGAAGAATGATTTGGAGGCCTATTTGGAATAAGAGATGAGGGTAGAGCAACTTTTTAATTCTTATCAAATAAAAGAAAACAAAAAGGTTAGGATTGTAACCCTTTCATTTCAAAACTATGCTTTAGTTTGGCGGTCCCAAGTGTGCAAAGAGAGATGAGTTTCCACCTATAGAAGATTGGGTAGACCTTAAAGCCTTGCTTAGGAAAAGATATGTTCCATCCTACTACCGTGGGGAGCTATTAGGCAAACTAAATAGACTCACCCAAGGGTCAAAACCTGTGGAAGACTATTACAATGCCTTAGAAATTGCTATGATTAGGGCTAATCTTGAGGAGGATAAGGAAGCTCTCATGCATAGATTCCTCTATGGTCTTAATAGGAACATAAAGAACAAAGTAGAGCTTTTACCCCATGTTGATATAGAAGAACTCTCACATCAATACACTAAGGTAGAACGCCAAATTCATGAAAGGGACTCCTATAATAAAAGGGACTACTAACCCTTTAAGCCTAAGTGGAAGGGCAAGAAGGATTCTAGCCTTAGACAAAGAGAGATGTTTGAAAGAAAACTTAGGGAGAAGGGAGTAAGAGCTTCTTCTCCACAAGTAAAGAGTGAGTTGCATAAAAAAGGTCAAATCTATAGGACTAACAAAGATAAACATGACTTCACATCCAAACCTTCCTCTTCCAAATCTTCTGCCATCAAATGTTTTAAATGTCTAGGAAGAGGACATATTGCTTCCGACTGTCTACAAAGCAAACTATGATTTTGAAAAATAATGTGTCCTACTCGAGTCAATCAGACTCTGATTCTGATGTTCATTTTTTAAGTGATGACTCAAGTAGTGACTCATATGACAATGAGTATATTTTGGGAGACGATGGTGAACTCTACATGATTCAAAGGCTTCTTGGAAGTCATGTAAAGGTAGATGACTGTACACAAAAGAGAATATCTTTTACACAAGATGTTACATAAATGAAAAACTATGTTCTCTAATTATGGACAGTAGGAATTGTGCAAACATGGCTAGTCAAAGGCTAATTCAAAAAATGGGTTTAAAACTTGTAGATCACCCTAGGTCTTACAAACTTCAATGGTTAAATGAGAGGGGGTGAGATAGTAGTAAATAAACAAGTTTTAATTTCCTTCACCATAAGGTCATACAAAGATGAAGTATTATGTGATGTAGTACCCATGGAACCAACTCATATCCTGTTAGAAAGACCTTGGTAGTTTGATAGGAAGGTCATTCATGAGGGGTTCTCTAACACCCTCACTTTTAAGCATGAGAATAAGAAAATAGTGTTATATCCCTTGACTCCTCAACAGGTTTTAGAGGATCAACTTTAAATGAAGTTGAAAAGGGATAGAGAGGTTGACCCTTTCACCTCCCACGAACACTATAAATCCAACCATGAGAAAGGTAAAAGAGTTGTCTCCCTTGATAACTCCATGAGGCATTCTTCTCGTCTTGCCTCCAAATGTCATGTGAAGCGAGCCTTGCTTCTTCACCAATCCTTCTATATGCTTCATGATTCATACACTTCTAGCACATCCTTGTGCTTAATGGGCATTTCCCCTTCTTTGCCCATTGAAGTGTTCATTCCTTTAGTGGTTTGTGTTCCACACCATCCTATTCACTATGGGATGAATGGAACCATGTGTTTGCATATTTTTCTTAGGATTACTTGTAGGATGCATATAGTCATTATAGGTTCTTTTAAGATAGAGTTGTGTTTTTACTCTTTTGAGTTAACTTTTCCTTATGTTTTATCTTTTCTTATTTTAATTGTATCTAAAGTTTTCATAGGTTTGCCATTTGTTTCATTTCCTAACTTTTTTTGTTTACACTCATATCATATCTTTGATCATGTTTCTACTATTCATTTTCATAGGGGATTATATTAGGAGTTAGTATCATCTTTGGATGTCATGCATGATCTAGTCCCTAGTTTAAACGTCATTACACATTATGATCCCCTTAGAGCAGTTCATTCTACTCTATTGCTTCATATGCCCTTAAGTACTTCTACTGTACATGATCATTTCTCTATACCTCATCTCATCCTCATTGAGCTTTATATCATTCATACCGTCTCTAGGATACATGAGGGATTCCATTATTTACTCTGTGCCTTCTTGAGGGATGTTTGCTTTCTGCTCTTTTATGATATCTTTTCTTTTATTTTCATACAAGTAAAAAGGTTAGTATTTGACCCTGGTGGCAAAGCTCATGTCTTATCTTCCTTTGCCTCTATTTTTTTGTTTTATTTTTGTTTTCCTTATTTATTTTTCTAGACTCATTTTGTTTTTCCCTTCTTCTTGTAGGTTTGTCTTTACTTTGAACGTCGCCTTGAAGATTTCCCAGATTTGAGGACAAATCATCTTGAAGAAAGGGAGCATGACATAGGCCTCATTTGGGCCTCCTTTTGCTCATTCTTTGCCCATTAGAAATGTTTTTTTTATAAATATCATTTTTTAAGAATGAATTAAGTTTAGAATTATTTTTAGTTTAGGTCTTACATGACTATTTCATGTTTATTAGTTTTGGCCATATTTTCTTAGTTTTGGCCATATTTTCTTAGTTTTGGCCATATTTTCATGTTTATTAGTTTTGGCCATATTTTCTTAGTTTTCTTTAGTTTTAGTGTTTTTGGGCTTAGGAAAGAGTAAAACCCAATAGGTTAAGTGGTGTACCCCCCTCCTTAGCCTATATATAGGCATGTTCTCTTTTGTAAAAAACATACATTGAATTGAGAGAATACATTTCAGTATTTGTGGAGTTGAATTTTCCTCTTCGTTTTAGCTAAGGTTTCTTAAACTTTGACAAACTCTTATCCTAGGGTTTCCTCCCCTCAGTGGCGAGATTGAGGCTTATCTTCTAGGTGACACCTCCCATTTTCCTTTTTCCTTATTTTTCCCTTAGTAAAACCTTAATCCTTATTTTCCTTTATCAAAAGCAAAAGAAGAAGAAGAACTAGATCCTCCTTCTTACATCATGATAGAGATACTTTCCTAAAATAAAGGGGGTGCTTGTGGGACCTTCCTTGACTCGAGGGGAACAAGAGCCCCCAAGTCACGAACTCTCAATCAAAGAGTGTGCCGAGTGACTATACGTCGAGTACTGGTTTGACCTATGGTGGTAGACTATGATAAGGTGCATTGAGCAATTATGGTGATATGCCGAGTGACTTGGTGCCGAATAATGATGTATAGTGATGTTCTGAGTGACTGTACGGAGGTTGGGAGGGAATTGTCTTAGCTTCCCTAACCATGTCAATGGGAATTCGTAGCATTTTTTGAGGGAGGTTTAAGAGGGGTCACATGTCTGATAGTGGGTAGCTGCCGCTTAAATTTTTAAGGTGATGTCTGAGCGAAGCTGTTTTGGCAATGATGGGACATTTTGCATCCCAATGTCTTTGAATGCACCTTTTAAGTTTATGTGTGTCACTTCAAATGTGGCGAGCTTTTTGCCATGTGTCAAGGACAATTGTTTTTTGAAAGGTCATTGGGCATCATGGCCGTGGGATAGGTGGTGTCCTTCCCAATTGTTGGATCTTTTGTTTAGGGGTTACTTTCCTCATGCATTTATAGCATTTCCCCTTTCATTTTTTACTTTTTCCTCAAACTCCTTCCTCTGGACTTCTCTCTTCTTAGCTTTTAACCTTTTTCTTCATTTTCATCCTGGTAGTGTTCTTTTTAAGCAGAGGTTAGTTTTTCTTCCTTATTCTTATTTTGTGTTTGTTAGGCTATGGTTTTTGTAGTGTTTGTCTTCCCCATTCTCTCTTTTTCTGGAAAAATGGCTTCTCCCTTGAATGCATTTTCTTGGGTTAGGGATGAGTTTCTATAAGTCCCATCCTCTATTCGAGGTGAGGATTCCGTTGCTAGATTATGGCAAGAAGGGGTTTTTAATGGGTCAGCGTTGGCCTTAAATGTAGAGTGTATATGGTGTTTGGTAGATAAGTTTGTCATGCCAGGACGAACCCGGGGGGTTGAACTATACTTATGTGTATGAGACCTTCTTTTCCCACCTCTATCTATCTATTCCTATTTCAAATTTTGAGAGTAGTATCTTGAATGCCTTGAATGTTGCATCGACTCAACTCCACCTAAATGGATGAGCCTTTGTGAAGGCCTTCGAGGTCCTCTTTGAATTTTTTAGGCGTGTTCCTTCAGCTCCTATTTTCTTTTACTTTTTTCAAGCTAAAATCTTCAAAGTGGGAGTTCTCGTACAGTGGGTTTCCCTGAGTGGTGTTCCTGGTCATCATTTGATAGAGGCGTTTGACCAATCTTATAAGAATTTTAAGGGGTCATTTTTCAAAATCCAGGTGAGTCCAAATGTGACAGCGGAAGATTATCTTCACCACCTGGATGGACATCCTACTTTTCTACTATATTGGACCTAAGTGCCTGTTCAATACCAGATAAACTAGGAGGATGTCTTGTGTCTAGCGCGATGACGTGAATTTTTTGTGAAGGATTTAGGGCATTATTTTAGTTCCCAAGCGTTGATTTCCCTATCCACCGACCCAGGTGCTATGGACTCCTAGATGTGTAAGTATAGCTTTCTATAGGTGTGAATCCCATTTTCTGTCCGTTCATTTTTCTTTTTTTTCATTTTTTCATTATTTACTTTTATTATTAAAAAAATTTATTTTTGTTTTATTTTTTATTTTTATTATTTTTTTCCTCCTCATTTCTTTCCCCTTCAATGCTCTCTGATGTCTCACTTTCTCTGTCTTTTTCCCCTTTTATTTTTTTGGAAATTGAAAGTGATGTATCCTTAGGTCAATGGTTCAGGCTTCAAGAAAAATAAAATGGTAACACACAATGAATTGAGAAAAGAAAAACCCTGAAATTTGAAATGGAACATAAAAAAGGTAATGACAACAAATATAAAGAGAACCCTCATAACCAAAGGAAAAAAAAAAGCAATAGCAACAGTCACAAAGAAAATAAAAAAAAACAGCAAAGAGAAAGGATCCCTTTTCTTCTTCTCCATCTTCACATAACTGTCACCTCACCCACCTTTAGCGCCACCATCAACCATCACCTTGCCACCGGTCACCACTCCCACCAGGCCGCTGCTCACATAATTTATGATGTTATAATATAAACAAAATTATATTTTTTTAATGTCATTAAATATTTATTTATCAAATATGTCTTCCTTATATATATTTTTAAGATGACTAATGTTTTGTGTGATAAATGATAGTAAAAATATTTTAGAATATTATATTAAATATTTAATAACATTAATATAAATAATTACTTTTAATTACTATGTGTGAAAGTAGTTAATTTTATTAATATTTAAAACCAGAAATAGTATTATTTATTGTAATGTCAACAAATTAAAGAAAAGCATCAAGTTAAATTAATAATGTAAAAGAAATGAAGTATTTGTTATTTATTCCCATGCCGCCATAACGAGGGTAATGGATTGTGTAGTGGACAACACATACTCATAATAGCTTCGGATAATTACAACTGAATATACTTATAGGAAGAGGAATGAGTGAATAAAATAATTTCTAAAGAAAAATAGACGTAGTTAGTGTAGTGCGATTTTCCAGTCCCAAGACAAGTTACGTGCGAGATCTGTTGGTTCAAGTGAAGTAATGCAAACGCAATGCTTCTTCTCTTGTTAACCTTGGATCTAATAACTACGTACTCACTTCTAATAATTAACTTCCAAGGTCCTTCAATTCCTTCTCTATGTCTATGCCTCATATCATTCGCATGCATTAATTAATTATGTTCTCATTAATTGCAGGCATTAAGAAGGAATGACAAGGAAACAAGCAAGCTCCACGAGGCGTCTTTCTGGAGTCTTGCATTCCAAATCCAATTCTTCTCCCTTATTGTCTATTACCCTTGTCCTCTTGGTAATTATAGGTTGATCTTCTTTTAATTATTATATATACAATTTATGGTCATAAACACTTTTTAATTTTTATTCCAAATCTCAGGGTGTTTTTCTTCTCATCATTTATGCATGTGGTGGTGGCTCAGGTAACTGCTTTCAATGGGTTATTTTCCTTATTGTACACTTTTTTTTGTCTTTAATGACCACTTAGGTTTTGGTATTCTTGGGTAGGCAATTCTTCTTATCAAACCTTAACTTTGAATTCTTTGACAAATAAACAGGTTCAATAAGAGCGTGAAATAAACTGTTTTATGAAATTTGAATCATACATGCCTTAATTTTGAAAAGACAAACTTAATTTGTTCCACCTCAAACATGGCTATCCATCAATTACCCAATTGCTAGGCACCCTGAAATTGAGGGGAAAAAAACACAACAAATATATGAGTTTTCTTTCTTAAACCTAAATATTATGTAGTTTGATTTGATAAAAGTACTTATTAAGTGACTACAATTTACTCCTAATGTACCTAAATAAACCTACTTCATGCGGATCAACAAGTAACGTATTGTATTTATGTTTATGGACAGGTATATTTGGAGGAAAAAAGGATGTGGTTAGCAGGGTAGAAGGTGTGTATGTGACCCTGTTTTTAGAATGTTATTGCCTTATTGGAACTGCTTTATGTAAAATTATTGCTTGTTTATTGTTGTTTTTGTTTCTAGGAGCTGTTACACATGCATTTCTTTGGAATGGAAAGTTAGGCGAAAGCAGCCATAATAAAAATTTAAACAAGTTTCATGCTTTGGAGAAATTATTCTTGGCAACAATTGCAAAATAATATGGTGATTAGTCGTACTCTTTGGTCTTTAAATTTGGACACACCAATGGAACATGGAAAGTCTTCATGATATGAAGTTATGAACCCAATGAGTTGAGGGCTCTGATTGCTTGAGCTGTTCGCCTTCCTGTTGATTATAGGAATTTCTATGATTTTTAGTACTCTTCTTTGGCGGTAAATTTTATAATCAGAGATGAGGCTAGTAATCCAAGAGACATTAACATGAGGATGGAGGATGGCTAGAGGTTTATTAGATTTAGACCAATATATCTATACCATATAATTAGAAGTTGGAACATTTTCCACTTTGTAGTGTGTGCTCAATTTAGTTGCATATTGAAAAATTTTCAAGACCATAAACTCTGCAACAGGATTTATTTTCTCTTGATCAATTTCAATGTCTAAGATGACATATTTTCCTTAGGCCAACTTTCTATGTGAATTGTCTTGGAAAGATGTCTTTTGAACCTATCTTTTTAATAAATTTCAAATTTTGTTTTATCTTGGTAGGTGATTTTTCGTGCACTTTTGAAGTTCTAAGTGCAATTCCTGTTTTGAAGAATGCATATGGTGGCAACATGAAAAATGTTTTGCACATAGGCCCTGAGACTTGTTCAGTGGTCTCTAAATTCTTAAGAGAAGTGGAAACTGAAGCATGGGGTGTAGAGCCGTGTGACATAGAGGATGCTGATAGGAATTGCAAGGCTCTAGTGCAAAAAGGCATTGTACGCGTTGCAGATATAAAATTCCCTTTACCTTACAGGGCAAAATCTTTTACTCATGTTATAGTGTCGGATACTTTGGATTATCTGTCTCCAAAATATTTGAACAAAACACTTCCTGAGTTAGTAAGGGTATCTGCTGATGGTATTATTATTTTCACAGGTAGGTCATTTTGAAAAAAAAAAAAATCTGATTTCTTAGACTCAAAACACTTAAAAGCATGAATGCAGCTTTTTTCCAAATAATTATTCTTTCATTGTTGAGTATCCTTGTTTTTCTGTGTTTTGCCTACATCTTTTCAGTGATTTTTAACTTTGTATTGAGTTCGGTATGCTTTTTAAAATATGGATTACAAATTCAAAGATTTGTTTTGTAGGAAAGATTGTTTGAAAAAATCATCTCCAAACTTTTTGCCTATTACCAAATGACCCCTTGAATACATTTTCTTGATCATATCATTTCTTTTGTATTCAACCTTACTATAATTTTGGCATTTCATTGTCCTTTAAGGATACCCAGGGCAACGGAAAGCTAAAGTAGCACAATTATCCAAATTTGGCAGACCGGTGAGTGGCCTTTCTAATACTCTTCTGTCATTTCATTGGATGACAGACATTGTTTCTTCCACATGTTCTAAAAATGCGTTTTATGTATTTTTATTTATCAAAGTGTGATGTCTTCTGATCCGTTTTGCTTAGATGTGTGTGACTTGCATTGCATCTTCCTAAATGAGATTTTATCTACCAATGTTATGCTTCAGCTAATTCCTTTTTATTGTAAGCAGCTGTTGAATTCCTTTTCCAAATTATTTCAAGAACAAAGATCATAAGATGATAAAATTCAAAATTCAACTCATCTAAATTTTTCTTTCATAAAGAAAAAGATGATAAAAATAACAATAGACCTTAGCAGTCAAGAACTGAAATATCATTTCTCTAACTAGTAACTGCTATTGAATCACTAATATTATCTTTAAATTTTGGTAACTTTTTAAATGATGGATTTTCTGTCAGCTTTAACATACGAGATATAAGCAACCTTTGAGAAAGCATATTGATTATAAACATAATTAGCTATTAACATTGTAATTAAAATTAGACCAAACGGTCCGATTGGTTGACCTGTAAATCGGTCAAGTGACCAGTTTAAGTCAATCATTCATTATTACTAACTCAATGTTCGATTTTTAGTTTGACCATAGTTTTTTAGACTTATACGTTTACCAGTTTAATATCTGGTATGGTTTTGAAAACATTAACTATTAATGGCTAGTGTTAATAAGTGACCTCGAATACTTTTATAACAAGCTTGGTTCATGGTGATTGTTATCTTTTTAGCCTAGAGTTGAATATAATATTTGGTAACGATAGAAATGTTTCTTGAATTTGAACGTGTGACTACAATGTTAGCAGTGACTACAATGTTAGCAACTCTCCAGTTGGCCAAAGGCTCACGTTATACCAATATTGCTTTAATTTGTTTAGAAGACCATTTTCTTTTCTCCATTTATATAACGTTTCTGTGAAGGTCTGTGACTCTAAAGTCTGGGATCTTAAGTCTATTAACAGACTTAGTTTGATTCAGTTGCGTTTCTGTTGCTATGTAACTACATTGGTTCATAGAGGTTGTTAGGCATTATTTTCTATAAATATGGTCATTGGGTGCTTGTATAAGGGACTGAAAAAATTCTCTAAGTCTAAAGTATTAGTTAGCATTGTAATCATTGTAATCTCTTCATCATAAATCAGTTTTGTTGCTCTTCCCGTAGATGTAGGCTCATTGTGGCTGAACCACGTAACTTTAATGTTACCTTAATTTTGCATTGGTGTTTTAGAGTATTCTGTTTTATGTTCCAGTTTTCTTTCTCAGTCTTCTTCTTGTTCTTGTGGGTTTTTTTATGTTTCTTGTGATTAGATTATCTAAATAGAACCAACAGTTTCTGCTTTATTTGTGAAGGCTAAAATGCGAACTTCAGCTTGGTGGAAACAATTTGTTACTGAAATAAGCTTAGAAGAAAATGAACCTGCGATCAAGAAGTTTGAGCAAGCTGCGTCAAAGGCGTCCTACAAGCCAACCTGCCAAATTTTCCATCTCAATTCATACCACTGATCATTTAATTTATTAGATTGAAACTAGGTTAATTTAGTATTCAGCATTTCAAATTTTGTGTATTGCTTTAAACATGTGAGCATCATGTCGTCAATCAGGAAATTTTGTTTTAGCACTTCCGACAAGCATTATGATATGTTTACTAATTAAAAGAATGCACAAAATTAGAAGTATTTTCGATGAATATTTTTAGGTGCCTTAAATGTGTGTTAGACATTTGATCAAACTAAAATATTGAAATAAAAAATGGCACATTCTATCTGCTTCATTGTATCAACTTTAACAGTATCATTATTCACAAATGACAACTTTGAAAGGACATTGTAATGATTTTAGTGCTATTCTGGATCCTCTAACCTACCTATTATGCAACCATATTATTTAGGGGGTGTGGCAGGAGAGGTATGTGGAGGGTGGAACAAGTAGTTTTACTTTTATTTTTGTCACAACAACTAGTTAACAAATTGGGGTGCACAAAGAAAAACATGCTCTTTAAAATTGTAAGACATGTGGAACACAAATTTTGAAGAAACTCCCTGGCCTGCCTTATGTCCATTTCATACCCGCTGTACATTAGACACCCATAAAATATCATCTGTTTTTTCTTTCATCTTTCTGTATTTCTCCATCTTTGCTAGTTCAAGTTTGTTAAAAATAACATATGGATGTATTCAAATCTCCTCTTTCATTTATCTTTTAACTCTTTCTTAACCACCAAGTCAACCTTACATCTCTTTTAATTATGATTTGTATATATCCAATATCAAGATAAAAATTGTTTGTTTGTTTTCTTTTTCTTTTTACAATGTATAAATTTTAAATTATTTATATATTAATATTTATTTTATATATCTATTTATTTAGCTCAACATTGGCTAGTAACTTATTTATTTTAATTTTATTAAGTATTTTTTTATTTGCGGTTTGCTTGAAAATATATAAAATAGAAAGATTAAAAATTAAAATGAGAATAAAATATAAAAATAATATTTTTATTCGTAATTTTTTTCTTTTGCATATTCCATTTAATTAAATAAAAAAATGTTTATCATAGTATTGATCTCATAAAAAAATTTAACAGCTGATATTTTTTTATGATACATAACATATAAAACAACATATTACATAATATTTTTATTCATAAATATACCTTACAAAATACTGATATATTAACTAGTTGATTCAAATGAGTTGGTTTTGTAAAGTATATAGGTAAGTTGGAAAATCATTCAGAGAGTTTAGTTCTTAATCTCTATGGCCCTTTCAGTAAAAAGCCTCTAATTTTATCATTCCCTAGTTTCCATCATACCATTTTGATTCACTTGTAACAGTCGACTAGTAGTTCTTTTGTATAACAGCAAAACAATTTAACAAATTAAGATCATATATCCAAGGCTACAAATTTCTTTTGATGTTGTAATTATGGGTTTGAATATGCAAAATTATAACCAAATCAAAAGATCCCAAATTGTTGCATAGGTATTGAAACTGAATTATGTATCTAGATAATAGAGTTTTAGAATTAAGTTATAGATTTTCAGGTGCCTTCGGATTAGATGATCCAGATATTTATTGACTTTGTAAGGCTAGAAGGGTCATTTTGATATAAAAAAGAGAGGGGCAGTGGTACAAAGAGAAAAGAATGGTGTAGGGAGAAAATCCCAACATTTTGTTAACGGGAATGTATAAGTATAACCCAAGTACTTAAGTGGCCCAAAAATGTTGTCTCGCCACTAGATAGAGAGGAGGCTGGACAATGGAATTATTGCTATTTGTACCTCCATTTTTCTAACCACACCACCAGTTTTTTGTTACGTTATCCTTTTACCGAGTTTTAGAATTTTCACTTATTTGAAATCTGAAGGTTTTCGAAAATTAAAAGCTAGAAGCTAAATATATATTTGAAAATTGAAATCCTAATTTTAAATTGAATTTCAATTCTTAGAAACATCCATAGTTTAAAGTCGAAAAAAAATTAAAATGATGTTAAAAAAGGATAAGACAAATAGCAATAATGGAAAATGGGTTGCCTCAACCACTTTTGGTTTATCATAAAAATCTCATAACCCTACTCCCTAGAGTGAGCCAACCCATTGCCAACTTATTTCTGATCATGACATTGGATTTCTGTAGATTGTAGGGGTAATACAAGGAATCTGAAGCAGCATATTCTTATTTTTTTCCTTTTTTTTATTTTATGAAAATCTATTCCTATTAGTGCTTTGTTATTCAACTCTAGCTTGTTCCAAGTATATAATGTTAAGATAAGTTCAACGTGGATTATAAACATAGACAAAATACTCTTTTAAGGTTTGAGACAATCTTATAGTTAACAAGTTATTTATTGAAAATAATAAGTGTATTTTCACTTGAAGACGAAAGTGTTTTTCCAAAAGTGAAACACTTGTATATTGAGTCCTTGTTAGCAAAGTGAGTGAAATTTTGGACAGGTGAAGGGAAAGAATACGGCGACGTTTGGTAGGAAGTTCCACGGAGGTGGACAAAAGCAAAAAATTAATTATTTGGTTAAATAGAGTTTTGACTGTCATAAATAACGTAAAAGATCAATATTAACTTTTAGATTTTTTATTTTCTTAATTGTGTTTCCCTGACTACAACTCAACATCCTCTACAAATGTAAGATTGTGGGACGATAGAAGAGGCATTGAGTTGGGCTGTACGCGTACATTGGAATTGTTTGATTTGGACTGCTTCACCAAATAATTGTCCCCCAGAGGTTGAGCTCTTGTCTTCTTCATGTGACCCACGTGACCACAATAAGACAACATATCAATTGGACTCACCACAAATCCTGCTTTTTCTTCTTTTATCAAGAAGAAAAACTGAATGAAATTTTTTTACATGTTTTTCGATTACATATACAAATTACAAACTCTCTCGTAATAATCAATGGGTTAATATTTTTGAAAGTAACTATTCATTTCATTTTAAAACTGGTTCTCTTAATAATTTAAGGTATGTATACTTTTTAATATATATGTAATTTGCTCTATGCATAGAGTGAAGTAGTTATCTATAATTGTCAATTTCGTAGGTTCGTATAGAAGTCTTCATCATGAAATGCATGTCCTTTGTAGCTGATGTTATACGAATATATCCATCAATATTAAAACAAATGACGATATCAATCACGGTTTATCTTGTTGGTTAATAACTATGAATTTGTATTTTTCAGAATCTAGGTTTAATTAATCTTATTAATGTGAGAAATCGTCTAAACTTATTAATTAAAAAAATAGCAATGAAATTGTTGACAAAATGTAATTTTCGTTCCATACACAATTAGTTTATTATCTGATAAAAAAAGGCTAAGTAATTAAGTCATTTGTCAACTGCATGCTTTTCCAAAGAGACGATGGAAATGATAAATATTCAGTATGTTTTATTGGAATTACCATGAGTTTACTTTCACATTCCATTCCTTCGTTTCTCCCCAAACCCATTACTAATAACCTACTCCCTTATTCGCTCTAATTTTCTTTAAGTTATCGCTAAGGTATACCTAATTTATATTTTTAATTATATGTTTTTATAATTAATATATCTTTATCATTTTTATTTAATTATTAAATAAAATTTAAGAAATTGAGATATTATTTATTACTAATAAAATAATAAAATTAAATAAGAGTATTTTAGTTCATATAAATTTAAATAACTACATATATAATTTGTTAATATTATTAAAAAATTAAAATAATAATAGTTATGGGACATAATGAATATTAAAAGCATTGCGTGGCATATAATAGATTATCAGTTGTCACATTAAGTAAAACCACTTTTGTATAAAGGATATTAAAGGCAAATAATAATTAGTGATCTTGTCTAGGAGTACCGGCAGGATTACCTTCAACAGCAATACCTAGGGATTTGAGTGGTGGCCTTTCAAACCCCTTGGGTATCTTGAGGGTCCAGTTTTAGAGCAGACCTCCTATAGTAAAGGATGCCTTTGGGGAAATAATTCTTACATTTATAAAAGGGTAAGTACTTTATATTTAAATTTGTGTATTTTAAATTTAATAATTAGTATTTTTTCTTACTTTTGAGACTGACAATTATTTGTTTTAAAGTGATACCTTTAAAATGAAGAATGAAGATACAACCAAGTTGAAAAAGGTCATTCAATCGCATTTCCATGGAATATGGAAGGACTTGATATATGTTCCTAAGGATGCGATCGAGCAATGGTTGAAGAAGTGACTGATAAGTTACTTGTATTTGTCATTTCTCAATGTTTATATTATTTTTCTTAATGTTTTATATGTTGTTTGCCAACTGAGGAGGATGTGACTTCCGCATCTGAACACAAAGATGCAATGAAGACTGCGTTTGTGAAGGTTGAGAGGCACCATGGGCGCCTACCACCTCCTTATCCTCCAATGTTCGTCGAGGATCATCTTCAATGACGCAACCTTCCCCTTTTACTGGCTCTAAGTTCGCATGTGCAGATTTGGATGTGGCATGTCTTCAAGAGGAGCTGTAGGACGTTTGGGGTCAACTAATTCAATATAGTCAACTACATGCGTAGTTCAACCAATTATAGGCCCAGATGGCTACCCTATAGCTCAAGCATAACAAGGTGGGTTATCTGATGGTAGGCATCAACATTTTGATGTTGCCCTGGACAATCAATCTATCTTAGATGATGAGGAGGAAGAGTTACGATGACGTCGTCATCAGTCTCAACAGCAGTCAACTGTCTGGTGCCCTTGACCTAGTAGTGCCTCCACCTGACCCATTGTCGCTTTCACCATGGACATTAAGTTTATTAATTTTTTGTTTTACTTGTCTTTTATTTTATTTATATTATTCTCATGTGTTAGTAATAATAATAAATAGTAATTAATAGTTATAACAATAATAAATAATTATAATTAATAATTATTATTATAATAAATAGTTATTGTAAAATAAAAAAAGTACAATAAAATAGGCTAGAAATTGAGCATGAGATATGGTGTCTCACGTCCCTTTTTGCGTCACAAATGACATGAGACATTCTGTCATACGTTATATGAGGAGCGCCTGTAAATCATGGTCTTACGTTAATTATATCATGAAAAGAATTAGCATGGAAGGGTGTGTCTCATGGTTAAAGACTTTTAACGTGAGTTTTTCCCCCTTAAGCCCATGCCCCATAATCAATTTTTTTTTTTGTAGTGAGAGATCAGCTTCCTATAATGAGAGTGAGAGGATGGGGAAAATTAAGGAAGAAGAGGAAGTTGTTATATACTACTTTATAATGGAGGCAGACATGTTTTTTTAATAATTGAAAGTGTCCCTATCTATGAAATATTTAAAATTCAAATCTATCTCATTATTTTGTTAAAATAAAAACTCAATGTTGCATAATGTTTTCAATAAAAGATTATCAATTTTAAGAAATTATATTTTGTTGCTGAAATTATCAAAATCCATTATATATAAATTAATTACTAGATGAAACTCAATTTAACAAATTCCTATATCTGCAGTTGCCATGTCTACTATTGCTTTTCGTTGAGAAAAATAACGCTGCCTATATATTCAGTAAAACGCAGTAACTACAGATATATGTCTAAACTACTTCTATTTGCTGCATGCTTATGAATAAGTCAAAGTTCAAACTGTCTATAGTCAACCCTCCTTCTTCCTAGACTCTGTTTAGTTTTAGTTTATAAAAAGGTAGAAATAAATATGAAATCTATGAAAAGAATAGATTTGTTAAAATTCCCATATGGTTAATGTTTTTAATGGTTGACCACATAAGCAAAAAAATTTACACAAAAAATTTAAAAGAAAGGAGAAAATCATGATAAGCATTCATCCTTTGCTAATGACATTTTTTATTCTTATTTTTGTCTTTTCCAAAACTCTTGCTCATCATTTTTATAAAAAGGATACTTTAGTAATCAGCATTTATGAACTTTGCTTGTAAATCAAATATCAAATAAATTTTACAGCATTTTCTATTATTATATCTAAATTCTCATACTGTTCTGTTCTCGAATTTTTTATGAAACCAAATGGAACATAAGAAATTAATGAGAACAAGATAAATATAAAATGAGATAGAACTTTATCCCATCTCATCCTACCTTGTCAAGAACTTTAAAAAAAGTAAAAAGTATTTTAAGAATAAATTATTGATGATGGATTATTAACCCCATAATTCATGTAAAGAATAAAAGATGAGTGGGGTTGAAGAGGTTTTGTCATGGCAACATAAATACCTTCAATAATCGCAGCTACACAATGACAATAGCAACTTGTTTTTGGATAGAGGCGGTGAGGATTAGATTTGTTAAAAAGGTAAAATCCTCGTACGACCAAAAAATATTTATTCAGAAATTTGTGTTGAATTTTGAACCCTCGCATTCATCAACTCCACCAAACTCTACAACTTTGCAAGTCCATGCCACCTGTCTTTCTTATTCTACGTATCGCCGATTTGTGTTTAGTTTGGGATGATTTTGACAAGAAAGAGGAAGAAATGGGGTCCCACAAAGTTGAAAGAAGGAACAAATGGGGTCGAGTGTCTCTAATGGAGTAACGTGAGGTTCATGTTAGTTGTCATGGTGAAGTAATAGGGTTTGTATGTTCCGGAGGCATTTAAACGAGGCTTTCACATGCTCTAATAACCTTCTATTACTACAAACCACGTGCTCTCTTGTTTTATTCCCCATACGTTTAACTCATGCCTATTTCAATCACACATTGTCCTCAACCTTTCAACTTCCAATTATATTATTATCATGAATTTTAATATTTTTTTAACTAATTTTTCATCTTTCAATACTAATGGACATTGCTCGATAATTAATGTCAAATTAGTGGGTTATTGGTCAAATCGTTGTTCTGCTTCCGTCGCTTTCAATTTTTTTCCAAGGCATTTATGTAATGGGGCCAATTTCTAAAGATTCTTGTGTATACATAATTTGATAGCAATTAAGAAAAACCAATTAGTTTGGAAGTTTTCTTTTCCCTTTACGCTCAATCAATATCACTTTTTTTTTAATATGTTAGAGTATCTTTTTAAAATATAAAAATTTTATTACAAATTATGTTAGACTTATATTATACATAATTTTTAATAATTTTTTTATTTTATTATTTAAAATATATTATGTGACATATTAAATATGCTTGACAAATATTACATTAGAATAAGGGAGACACATTTTTAAGATGTCAAATCACTTACCGTTACCATCAGTTGAGATGCAAAAATAATATGGATTTCATATCTTATAATTTTTTGAAAAAATTTCAAAACGCTAAAAAGGAACAGCAATTATAGATTGTTACTTAGAATTGGGGCTCAGTTTCAAGAGTTTGGCTTTGTAAAACAGGAGTCATTAGTTTTTCACTTTTTTAAGAAGGAAGTTAAGAAATTTAATTATGTCCCCAAAAGTTTTTCAAAAGGGTGCGTAGCCCTATGCCTCTATGTAGAATTACATGGTAAATCCTTTTCGAGTTTCGATTTGAATACTGAATATGAATTAAATTTACCTCCCACGGCCCATCAAATTTTCAAGGTCTTGCTTTAGGGTACGAGGTCAGGACATAGGTCCGTCCAACAGCTAAGGAAGAGTCACTTACTATAGCACTGTACATTAGTTGGTTGTTGAGCTAATATCAGAATTAAATTAAATTATTTCTATCATAACATACATTTTAATATAAAATCTGGAATTGAAATTAGTTTGGACATATATTTTGGTTATATTATTTATAAAATCAATATTTTGGTTATGTTTACCAATTTTAAATTAAATACACTTAAATTATTTTTTCTCAAATCAAAACAAAACAATGATACATCAAATTTTATATTTATGGGTTATTTATAATTTTTATGGATTTAGTATGGATGATTTAATTTAGTAAGTCCTTTATCCTACTAATAGAAAAGAATATTCACTTGATAAATGGAAACTAAGTTTAGGTCTATTAAGAGATAATAAGAACCTAATAAGTTTTAAAAAAATAGTCATGGTCCCCAAGACATCAAGTCATAAAGATCATTGTACTAGAGGTACATATTCCGTTGCGTTTATTTCATCAAACTTTATGATTCAAGTATTCCTCAAATCATCTTCTTCATCTCTTAATAATTTGACGTAATGTTTCCCATTTGTTTATATGGAATTCTACAAGGTTTTAAAGAAATTCCATTAACTGGTATTAAAGCTTGTATTACTATTAGATTATTTTTAGCTAGAGTTGTTTGATTCTTGCTTTATTTAGATCAATTGGTTTGATTAGTACTTGTATCATGTTTTTTCCTTGAGAGTTGTGTTCTCCTTGTTTCTTTATGCTTGAACATAGCTAGTGTTCATACAAACACGATCAATGTTCATATGAATGTTGCTTGTATTTGTGTATGTTTACTCATTTTTTTCCGCAAAAGTAATCAATTATAGTAAGGTAGTAATGGATTACTTCAGCTCTTTATGAAAACCATTTTTTTCAGCTCCCAAATTGATTACAACTTGTGTTAATTTATTATTACATGACTTTATCAATTAACACAACCTTTAATTGATTACTTTGGTCCTACTTCTAGAGCTTACGAGTTTTTTACGCATATAGACTCTCCTTACTTGTATTTGTCTGTAATTTTGAATTAAATTAGTTGATGCAATATATTGTCAAAGTAATACCTATTGTAGGAATTGATTTAATTAAAACTACATGGATGTTAATTTGAGATTATTTATAAAATTTGTGTTCATCTCAAAGGAAGACGCAATTTGACAAAATAATAATATACCTATGATGATAAATATGACATTTGTAAGGATTATACTCATGTGAATGATAGTCAGTCCAAAGAAAGGATATTAACTTATTGTCAATTTTTTATCATTATGTTGAGAGTACTACTTACACGTCTCGCCTTTTGATTTGTTGCGTCGCTTAGCCTTTTTCGTGCCTTTTGGCCGGAATACGAACTGTTACGGCTAATGGGCTAGGTTTTATGGGCCTAGGCAAGAATACGAAGAGTTTTTTGGCTCGCAACGGTTAGAAACTCTTCGTCTCCTTTTTCCTTCTATAAAAGTAGGTGCGGAGTCCAGTCATTCTTACTTACTTTCAACTCCGAAGTGCTGCTGCTCTGATATGCAAAACATTCGGTATTACCTCTTAAACTCTGGCTCACACACGCAAGACTAACCGTATTGTCTCAGCAGGTACCTCTATACCGTATTCTCTTTATTTTTAAAGTTTTTCACAAAGGGTATGGGGACGACAGCTTAAGCGGTGACTCCGTCGAGGTGCTGTCTGGGCCTCCGTCGATTCAATCCCGGTGTCAGCCATGGAGGGGGAATTTAGGCTGGAGTTCTCGCCGCTCTGGTGAGGCTACTTCTAGTGCTTCATATCGGTCGAGGAATCTAGGGACTCGACGTCTTTCTTCGATGCCATTGTGGGAAATACAAGAGTTAAATACTTCCTCTTGTTCCTCCACATCGTCCCCCACATCTTCTGGTTTTGACTTAGGCTCTGCTAGTGAGCCCGACAATAGTGCCAATTTATATTTGACTGCCGATGTAGCTTTTTACAGTTGCATACAGTTTCTTCAACATACTGTCCGCATAATGGCTTCTAATGGAAACTCTGGCACCAACACTCCCGTGGTTGCAACCAATTCTGTAGAGACCAACGTTGTCGTACATCGGATCAACTGGCTCGCGGAGAAAGTCAAGGACCCTTACTTCTGAGTACATGAAAATCCGTTCTCTCTTGCTTCCCGTTATATCGAAGATACAGACGATGTCATCATCGAGGACGTGATTGTCCACTCCGTGAAGACTTCAAAGATCACTTCACTGTTCTCTGCCCCTGACATCGGAGCGTATCTGCCACCAATTAGGGTCGCGCTTCATTTTCATGTGTGAGATGCTCTTTTCTAAAATCGGTGTTCACTTCCCTTTGACGGAGTTTGAAATGGGGGGTACTTCGGTTCTTGGATTGTGCCCCAAGCCAACTTTATCCCAATGGCTGGGGTCTTGTTAGAGCCTTTGAGGTCTTGGGAGATTACTTCCATTTCGTCCCGACGATGGCGCTCTTCTTCACCGACTGCGGGGTCCTACGCCGAGGCAACCCCGGTGGAGGTCTTGGATACATCAACCTCCGATGTAACTCAAAGGTGGTCAACTTTGAGAGCTTCACTGAGTCAGCCAAAACAGACGGGGTGAGCTTCAAACACTCCTTTCGTCAAGATTAAGGTTAATGATGGCCATCCGATGTTCTGGGAGAACTCAAACTTCTCCAAGAAATTCTATACCGGTTGGACTCATGAACACTTCCTTCTGACTAGCAACGCCTACACCGCCAGTGAGATCGCCCTCTCGACGGAGTCTAAGACGGTGTTGGAGGCTCTGAAAGTCGTTTCTGTCTTCTCCAAAATTTCTTACAAGCTTTTGCTGGGGGAAAAGTCACACCGGGATGGCTATCCTCGTATGCCAACTTTACCTTTTTCCTTTTTTTATATATTAGTTTTCTTATCAGTGTTTTGATATTCTACTTTTTGTTTTTTAGGAGAAATGGCTTGTATCAGCTTTTTGCAAAAGCAGAGGGAACAAGTTGAGGCTTAGAATGCCGCAGTGGCTGGCACTGAAAATAGGGTCACCCCTAGGCGTACTTCGGCAAACTTGGTAAACATACTGACAAACAAAGTCGGCACTCTGACATTGACTTTAGAGGAAGCGAGGGTCCAGAATAAAGGCAAGAAACGCCACAACCCCGACCCCTCAAACTGAGAAGTCAAGAAAAATAAGGTTCAGCAGGCTCTGACTGGCGTAGAGGCTGGTCAGGGTCCACAGAAAGAAAATGTCGCCGCCCCCACTGTCAATGTGCTGGATGAGATTCGACCTGCTGCCACCGCCACCCTTTTCTGCAACTCAAGCATATCAGAGTTTCTCCAAGCGGTGGTGAGACTCCGTCAAGATTTCATATCCCCTTCGGTTGAAGGATGATCTCCCAGCTTCTGAGGCCCGGAGTGCTGCCAAAGGGGCGATCTTCAACTTGATCGAAGCTTTCAAGGTCATACATTCCCTAGGGTAGTCTTATTACTCTGGTCTTAAGGCCAAGCAATGCCTAGACCGAATGAAAGAGGTTGAGGCCCTAAGAGTGAAGGCCTAGGCGGCCTTGGCCAAGAAGGAAGAAAACCTAGCCGAACTCAACGTTGCCTTCGCTTCGACAACTAAGAAGGCAGATGAGGCTAAAGTCAAAAAAAAGACTGCAGAGGATACCTTGAAGGATCTTCAGGAAAAATATAAGGAGGCTGTCATTGGATAGGCTGTGACAGAGAAGAGGAATGAAGATCTTGGTGCCGAGGTGGCTGCGTTGAAGGAGGCTCAAATCCAAGAGCTGAAGGAATGGGAGAAGGAGATGACTGAATTTAAAGAGTTCGCCAATGTCTCCTTTAGTACCGTTATTCGACAAGTGATTCACCGAGACCCCGGTGTTGAGCTCAACTTGAACGGTATAGGTGTCTACTATGAATTTCATGGTGGGCATCTGTACACGATGGACCGGGGTCAAGCAGTGGAACCTGGAGATGTTCCTTACGAGCCTCTGCCTTTACCGGATAACCAAAGCATGGAACTAAAGGTGGTATCGGATGAAGACTCCGAGAGAGCAGCTCAAGATGCCGGACTGGACTCCCCTGCCACCATAGTAGTTTAAGGCTTTCTTGCTTTATTTTTGTTGACTTGTACCAGGATGGGCTCCGTCATTAATAATTTCAACTTCAAGGCCATGGTGCCTCAATTTTGACATGGATTTACTTTCCATTTATGCCCTTATATCATCTGCTTCCTTTTAGCTCTAATCGATATAATACATTTGCTCTCCCAATCCATATTAATCGAAATAAAACCAGGTAATGGGATTTTTATCGGTGTTTAATCAATTTTTTTAATATTTTTGATATCGTCTCTCTGGAATTACTTTATTGCGATTTATAATGGCACCAATGTTATCTTTTTTCTACACAGTCTTAGTTTCTTCCAGTGCTTCATTAGTTATGCCTGTCTTCATAATAAAACATCAAATTAAATGAAATTAAAGAGGATTGTTACTGATGTTCAATCGATTCTTTTGAATTTATCTCGACACTGTCTTCCTCAAACTGAACTTTCATCTGTATCCGGAGTAATTAATAGTGACGCCGGGTATTCTGGTTCTGCGTCGTTTATTCTTTTAGGCTTTTGCCACCGTACTAGAGTTTATCCATTTTAGTGTAATGCATATAGGTTATTACTTGTGCCGATGTCGTTAGCCACTCCGAGGTTATCGCATTTAGCCTTTGGGGTTTAACCATTCTTAGGTATGCAACCGCTCTAGGGCCTTAGCCACTCCGGGGTTTCTATATTTAGCCTTCGGGGTTTAACCACTCCAAGCATGAAACTACTTTGGGGCCTTAGCCACTCCGGGGTTTGTTCTTCCTTTCTATTGCACCTCCTGATTAACTTCTTATTGCAATATGGGACTCACATTTATGCGGTCCTAGTAGGCGTGCCAATGTTCTATTCCAGAACCGGGGTCCATGAGTCCGGGGTCAAGTGTAAGGGACCCGGACCGGGGTCAAGAATCAGTGTTGGGGTTGTTGGATTAGACGGTCTCTGGGCTAGACCGTAGTCATAAACTTGAGCTCCTCACACCGGCCTATCACGTTGAGGGGCGAAAGAGAGTGGTACCTGCAAAGACACTCCGACGCTCAAGTCAGTCCGGATTCTAACATCAGAGCTATATCGGGTCTAAGAGATGGGTACTAGAGAACTTACCACTTATGACGGCAATGACTATGTTTATAGCGAGGGAGTGTCACTGTAGCACCTCGTTATATATGCCGGATCAGGTCCTTACACGTGGGCTTCTTGCAGGTACTAACTGATATAGGTTATTTGGCCCTTTCATGACTCTGATCAATTGGCCACTCAAAGGGGTCTGACATCAGTCATGGTGGGGTTGTCACTAGCCTGTGTGATGAATGCAACCAATGTGGTGTCCTCTGGGGGGTCCATATCGGTCTAAAGTGGAAATGAGGGCTTAGTCGTATCCATGAGTCCAGGGGCCGGTGTCCGGGCCAGATTACTACTCAAGTGAACATTATCCCAATGTTGAATGAGACAAATTTTAAGGCCTGTAATAAAACTGTAGAAATATTGTATGGGTTTATATTTTGCACTTTAGACCAAGAAATCTACTTCTACTCTGAAAAATCCTCAAGTGAAAAAAAAGAGAAGTAGGAATTAATGCTTTAACCTGCCCTACTTGATAATCATGAAGCGGTTCAATCCAAAAACATTTTGAAGTTTCATTTTTAAGAGTGAAAGTGTTTGATGAATTCCCAAAATGCATAGTTTTTTAGTCTTATTTTGTTCGGATTTTTAATAAATATCTTAGGATTTATTTTAGTTTTAATTAGTTTTAGTCTGCTTTCGTATATTGGCTCGTCTATGCTTTGTTTTCATGTTTTTCAAGTAAACATGTGTTGAAAGGTCCAATTTTGGGTTCAAAATTAGTGCAAAACATGAAGCAAAAACTAATAGAGTCCAAAAGGCTAGGAATTGAGCCCAACTGATCAAATGAGGCCATTACAGACCCCCCCAACACCCTCCTGGTAGACGCCATGACTAAGTCGTGGGCGCACCACCTTGGTTGTGAAATTTAGAGCAAGCTCGTTTTCTCTCTTTTCATGTTTTTAATTGAACCAGACCTCACTATGCTTAATTGAGTTAAGGTTAATGGGTCTTTTGAGACCTATTAGGGTTGAGTCAATTAGGTTTTAAGCATTCAATCCTAGTTTGTAGTTTTTAGAAGTTCGTAAAGTATTTTGAAGAATTGTAAAGAGACGGTGAAGGTAAGATTATTCTTTATTTTTATTTTTCTTTAGTTCATTCATGATGGTGAAGGGTATAGGTTCATTATGGCCTTGTGAACACTATTTTTTTTTATTTCTTTTCTTTTCTGATTATATTTATTATTATTATTATCCTTATTATTTATTTTAAAAAAACTATTCATCATCATCACCATGTTGAAATGACCATGTACAGTGTCAATGGAGAGGGGCTCTAGGAGGCATATTTGATTAGAGATTGTGTAGGATTGAGTTTGGATTTACAGGCAAAAATAGTAAGATTTGGTTCATAAAAATAGAATTGCCAAATTCAATAAATCACAACAGAAACACACAGGACTCCTCGTTGGAAAATTTAACAACTCTTCACCATCTTCATCCTTCTAACACAGAACAAAAAAACCCACTCTTCTTTGGAAAAATAAAAAAGAACTCCCCTCTTCTTTTTTCGAGCAAAACCAACAGCCACAAAACAACCCAAAAACAGAAAACCCAAAAGCCATATCACAAAGCCAAACAACAACCAAAATACAAAAATAATAACAAAAAGAAAGGAGAAGAAGCAGTGACCGTCGGCCTCCCTCCGACCGGCCGTGATAGGACCGGCCTCCACCGCCTCCGCCGGCCTCCCTTGATCCCAAAAACTGGCAGACTAGCAACCTCCTCCTTCGCCCGAGAAGATCCTGGTAAGCTTTGACGTCGACCGGCCTCCTCTGCGGTTGTATCTTCTTTCCCGACGCAAACCAGCTCGGCCTTCTACAACGCCGGTCTTCTCCTTCGACTCCGCTCGAGCAGAACCCCCTGAGCCGGTCACCTTCTCCGATCACGAACTACGAGTTCGACCGTCGCCCCTCGCACGACACCAGCCCAGAACCGCCCCACTGACCCCCTCCGACCCACTCTCCCTTTCTCGGTCTCTTCTCCTCTCTCTCTCTCTCTCTCTCTCACTCTTCCGCCGCCACTCCCCCCTCTATTTTTTCTGCCACCCTACTCTCCTTCTCTTCCTATTCTTTTCTTTCTTTGTTTAAAATCTAGGGTTAGATCGTTTGTGGGCCTCAAATAGTGAGGCCCAATCTCATAACTTCTTCTCTTTTATTTTATTTTCTAGTTCAGGGCCTTTAAGGCCCATTTCATTTGTTTTTATTATTATTCCCCCAAAATAGCTTTTCCTTAAATAAATAAATAATCTGAATACCTTTTGGAAAAATATACACAAATAAATTTTAGGCCAAACCAAAAGTGAAGAATCTTAAAATAAATAGTTTTACTCTTGAAATAGATGAACAATAATAAATATATATTTGTTTTCTTTTAGAATAAAATATTAAAAGTCTAAATGTCTTTTTAATAAAGATGGTTAGTTCCTTTTCATTTTAGGCTAAGTTAAGAAAAAATGCACCTCTTTAGGATAAAGATAAATAGTCTTTCTATTTACGAAGAGTACAAAAATGTGAATATCTTTTAAGAATAAAGATTAATAGTTTTACTTATGTTAAATTTAAAAAAAACTAAAAATATTTAATACATATTTCTTAAGAATAAGTTTCTTAAAATCTTATGAGCAATGTCGTGTGAAATTACTTTTGTCTACATTTGCGATATAAGACTTCGAAGGATTATGCACGTGCGAATTACTTTGCCTTGTATTTCTCTTTCTTCTTAAAATTTCTTTCATTATTATTAGGAAATCAAATAATTTTTAAATATAGTTTTAAGTATTTTCTCAAAGTTAATCCTAAAGAACTACGTAACCCTGATTTCTCGAAAGCTCGAGAATACGTAGGAGCGAGAATCATTTCCTGTCGGGCCTATTTCCTCTTGTTTAATTTCTATGTCTCTGTCATTATCTCAATCAATTTTATCTATTTAATATTTTATTTTAAAAAAATTAATTTCTTTAAATGAGGTTAATTTAGACGCAATATTTTGTTAATCTCATATTTTTAATATTTTATTTAAGATAGTAAGTTCTTTAAATGAGGTTAATTTAAACGCGACGTCTAGTTGATCTCATATTTTTAATATTTTATTTAAAATAATAATTTGTTTAAAATGAGATTAATTTAGACGTGACGTCTTGTTAATCTCATATTTTTAATATTTTTTTAAAATAGTAATTTTTAAATGAGATTAATTTAGACGCGGCGTCTTGTTGATCTCATATTTTTAATATTTTATTTAAAATAGTAATTTGTTTAAAATAAGATTAATTTAGACGTGACATCTTGTTAATCTCATATTTTTAATATTTTATTTAAAATAATAATTTGTTTAAAATAAGGTTAATTTAGACGTGACGTCTTGTTAATCTCATATTTTTAATATTTTATTTAAATACTATTTTCTTAAAAATGGGGTTGATTTAGACGGGACGTTCTGTTGACCTTCGATCTTTGCTCTATTTTGTTACTTAACTATTATTTTTACTGTTTAATTATGTCAGTGATTTAAGATTAATTTGGATGAGACGTCCTGTTGATCTTGTCTCAAAGACTTCGTTGTCAATGTTTCTGGTTTCCTTCTTGAGAAGTTAAACTAATTTTTAGGCTATTTAATATGTGCGTAATTAATTTTAGGTAACCATTTTATAACGGACAGTGTGAGGTACTAATACCTTCCTCACCTGTAATTAGACTTCCGAGCTTAGAATTTTATTTTTATGACTAGTGCTTTAACAAAGGTTTTCCCAGTATTTATCCTTAAAATATTATGGCAATTCCCTGTTTTTTCTGAAAGGATTTTGAACCGTCTTATCTTTAACGTTTTAAGGGTCAGCCTCCCGCCGCGATCCCGGTTGCGACAGACCTCTACCACTATGAGTAGGTAGTTCGCTTGTTATAAATTGAGTTTCCATCTGTTTAATTTAATTGGATCTCTTAAAGGGTATGTGACATCCTTAAAGGATTAATATAAAATTGTTAACAAAAGATCATGAAAAGTGAACCCCGTGGTTGAACTTAGGACATATGTGAATCTTAGAGAGATGTTGAGAAGTAGAACGCAAGAAATTTTAATAACAAATTAGGTTGTAAATCATAAACCATTGGTTTCAAAAATTAGGATGAAATGAAACCCCCGAGAGTGAGTACTTTTTATTGATATTCATAAATCTTATTCTTTTATATTTGATCTAACCAGTGTATGGGGTCTAGAATAGGACCTTCTGAACCGGTGTTGAATGTCTCTCTCTCACTCATTGTTTTACACTGTCTCAGCGGGAGTGCGGCATTATAAACTTCGGTTCAGTGGGAACACCAAACCCTTCGTGTTTAAGATAGAAAATAAGTCAATTCCAACCGTTGTCCAATTGATCACACCAGAGGTGTACCTACAAAAGGGACTCCGATGCTTAAGTCAGTATGGTTATAACAGAGAAAAATAGAATTACAGAGAGTCTTAAGATGAAAGGGTAAGTTGTTCAACTATTTTCAATGTGTTTATGACTTAATAAATGAGTGGTGACTTCATCTGTGTTAGTGATCAGAGCCCACAACTTTTAGCAGGTCCAAGTTGCCCACTTGCCACTTTTGACCAGGGTCGTTATTATTTATTCTGTAATGAAGGATCTCGATACCAGCATTAGGGTCAGTCCGGTTCTGTCCTTACACTGGTGGAAAAAAGGGTTTTAAGCACGGTTCTGGAGGGGTTTTAAGCACGGTTCCCGAACCGTGCTTGTTCCCACCGTGCTTGTAAATAAGGGCTTTTAAGGACGGTTCCCCAACCGTGCTCGTAGGTGGGCTTTTAAGCACGGTTGCAAATAACCGTGCTCGTAGGTGGGCACTTTTAAGAACGGTTCCAGCTGAACCGTCTTCGTAGGTGGGCACTTTTAAGCACGGTTCCTCCTGAACCGTGCTCGTATGTGGCACTTTTAAGCACGGTTCCTCTTGAACCGTGCTTGTTTCTGCTGGACTTTTAAGAACGGTTAAAGCACAACCGTGCTTAAAAGTGTGACTTTTAAGCACGGTTAACACCATAACCGTGCTTAAAAGTGTAATTTTTTTTTAAAAAAAATTTATTTGATTTTTATTCTTTCCCAGAAACCTGTAAACAGTCCCAGACAGTCCAATGATAAATAATAATGAACGTTTTAAAAAATTCAATCAAATTGTCTAAACATCAAATATGGTATATAAAATGCACAATAAGTAATTAAGCTACACTAATAGATATATAACTACACAGTAACAATATAATAAATGACAGAAGTCTATTGGGCTCCTTCCTTGAGTTGAAGAAGGCTGGTGGCCCATTGGTTTCTGATTTCGTCAATGTATCCTTCAGGAAACATTGAGGAAGAGTCTCGAAAGTGCTGTAAAGAAGACAACAATGTCATTAATAAGTGAGCAACAAATTGTAATAGTAATATGTCAAAACCAAATAAATTAAAGTAGGCAGCAAAAACTTACAGTTGTCCATCCGTCTACTATACCAGATTGGACAATGGTGAGCATCGTCTTCATCACAAAATACCCACACTCAAAGCTGCCATCCTGCCGATAAGACTACAAGGTACCATACATTGATTTCATAATTAGTTTTTGTTTTTGTTACTAATTGAGGTAACTTTAAAAGTAATTCTTATTAATTATTGAAGTGCTTACTTTTGGGAAGACCCACTCTAGTCTTTTCTTGCTCACTTTGCCGCGTAGTAGATGGTACCCAATTAAAGCCCTGTAAGAGAATAAAACATCAGTTTAGTTAATGGAATGACTTAATCAATTATGTTAAGTTGTTTTATTTTTTAAAAATCAACTTACCCGTCGAGTATTTTCATGTAGTCCGCACCAGGACTCCCATACAACGAACAGAAGCATGCAGCAATGCCGTCCTTCGGGCAAATGACCAACAGTTGCCAGTGAAGGCTGCAATGTACCATTGAATATTAACAACATAATCCATTATTAAATTGACATAAATAACTAAATATTTATTAGACTCTTACTCTCTATGAAGTGGTGCAAGGTACACAGTCTTGTTCGAGGCATGCATCCAATTCTGGATGTATGCCTGAATCTCCTCCTTGCTGTTCCCACGAAGTTGTATTAGAGAGGGCTCCAGGAAACCATAAGTGTTATCGACACCTCTCTCTATGCAAAGTCTATGTAAAAACCTAATCAAATTTGTAGACGTTTAGTGTTGTAAAAATATAAATTTAATTGACACTATCATTGAATAAAATACATTATACTTACAGCTCCCAACACTGAATCACTGAAATGTTCAACATCATGTTCCCCACTAGGACCTCACACAAGTCAGGTCGTGCAATGTACACTGGGATAGCACTAGGGAAACCAAAAACGGATTCCTCCCATGGGACCGGGATAGTGCAATTGCGAAGCCCAGCCGATATGTCCCATAGTCGTTCTATCGGATCAAGGGGGGCTCTGGCTTCTTTGATGGGGCAACACCCTGTTAAAATAGTTAAAAAATTAGAAGCAACTTATGATTATTGAAACCATAACTTAATATATAGTTGATGCTTGGGTAAAGAGCATACCTGGGGACCGGAATCTGACACAAGTCTGGTCGGCCACATAAGGAAGTGTCCTACAGCCTGGCCGACCATTTGTACCTCAGATGTTGGAATGGGAACAACTGCATCTGCCTCAAGGACCTGTACAACCGAAATCCTTGACACACCATCGGGCAATTTCTGATGGTGAACCAAAAGGCCTTGGTTATACACTGAACCAATGGCAACTGGCTCTTCCACTCCATCCACAAATAGGTCACACTGACGGCAGTCTCCAAGATTTACGTCGTCATCGTCACCGTCAGGTGCAACACATGACCCCTTCGTGCTGACCCGCCTAGTCTGCATAATTACACAACATTTTACAGTTATTCAAGAAATAATGATAACGAATCACAGGTGAGTCAATTAAATAATGTACAATGTAACCTGTGGGTCCACCACTGGTGGCGTAGGTTGACATTGTTGACTGAATGACGCCATCATCTCACTCCGAAACCGTGCCATCTCCTCCTGAAGCAGCCTCTGCATTTCCTCCTTTGCCTCTGCCTTCACTGCAGCAACCTTCTCCTCAAAGGTCTTCTCCAAATCAGATATGGACTGCGAAGGGGTGGCTGGATGGCTGAAATAGCTTCGGAGGCCTGCAGAGAAAGAATAATTAGAAATAAAAATGTTATCATACAGAATCTAAGACTATTAATGTAAACGTACCATGACCTCGACCAGCTGCACGTACACGTCCAGGGTGCTCTGGTCGACCGATGGCGGCGGTTAATATATCATCCCTACCATGTGGGACAAATGACCCTTGGGTCGACTGCTCAACCAAGGAATCCTGCAACCAAAAATCAGTGATCAGTGTTAGGGTTTGATGGACATTTAACGTTTCATAAAAAGTAGTGATAAGCTTTATACTTACAATCCTTGAGACAACCTCCTCAACATGTGATGAAGTGTACTGACCACTCTTCTTCGTCCTGGCACGCTTCCATTTTTCATGTCGTGTGGGTGGAGAGGGGGGATCCACAATAGTGGCGTCAGGGTGGCTACCTTGACGCTGCATAGCTTTCTCCTGCACTATCCGATCCTCCAATAATCGGTAACCCCCACGTGACAACGTGTGAGGGCAGTCATTTTTCCCCTTAATTTCCTGTGCTTTCATGCGTCTTGCCTGCATCAAAAACAATTCAAAGCCATTTATGGGTTATACATTCTCCGATAACTAGAAAAACATAATCAGTAAAACATACATACCATAAACTCGTCCGTGTGCCTGGATGCCACAAACGCATCCCAAGTCTGCCGATCTATGGATGTGTATCTATCTCCAGGAAACTCACCCTGCTTCTTCCCGTAGACATACCTATAATTACACAATATTTGAATTAACTAATTGATAACTTAAAAAATGATGAGTTTAAACATTGATATTTTAAAATTAAAATATACGTGGAGGTCAGGTTGCTCTTGAATGTCCTCCATCGGTCAGCGATCTCAGACATGATCTTCCTGCGTAGTGTATCAACTGCAGGAATATCCCAAGCATCCTACAAGTGCAAAATAATCAAGGATGAGATTATTAGGCATAAAAAAGTACAATACGAGTAAATAAATGTACAGATAATTATACTTACAACAACATCAGCCCAAATTGCATTCTTCACGACCTCCTCAACACTATCCCAATCAGGGATAATGATGGACACCTTCGTCCGTGCCAAGACACCTAAGTAACTCTGAAACTTGGCGGCGTTGGGTCCTGAAGACCTCCCGGTGCAAATATCAATGTCAACATGGGTCCTCTGACCCTGACGGCGCCTAAGTGCAACACTGGTCAACCGAGTAACACCTCTCCTCCTAGATGAGGAATCTGTGCTCTGGGAGTCAGATCTCACATGTGAATCCTGATCAGCCATAGGTATCTGTTCAAAAAAAAACAAGACGAATGATATATAAACATGACGAATGATATATAAACATGACGAATGATATATAAACATGACGAATGATATATAAACATGACGAATGATATATAAACATGACGAATGATATATAAACATGATGCATAATATATAACCATACCCTATGTTTCCCATAGACCCTCCTGGTGGTCATTTCGAGTCGCAACTATATCGTCTATGAGATCATCCACAACATCTGTTGGTGTACGTGTTGTTAGACAAGGTATGTCTAGGACATCAAGACATGGATCCTCAATGTTGTGTCTACCTTGAAGAACAACTGACCACCGTTTATCGGATGGATCAACAACGTAGAAAACTTGTTTTACTTGAGCTGCCATAATGAACGGCTCCTCCTTATGACCAACCTTGTTTAAGTCCACTAACGTAAAACCAAAATCATCTATTTTGACACCACTTTTGCTATCAACCCATTTACATTTAAAAACAGGCACTGTGAAACGACCGTAATCAACTTCCCATATATCTTCAATGACACCAAAATAACATAACTCAGCCATGACAGGGTTTTTGTCCTTTGACGTGGAAAAGTGCATTGATTCGGCCACAACCATAACTCCAGAGTTCTGCACCGTACTGTTGTCATCTTGAATCCTTGTATAGAAAGAATAATTATTTATGTCATAGCCACAATAAGTGATTACATCAAAGTTAGGTCCTAGTGCCAATCGATGCAACGTCTCAGAAGCAGATGTATCTTTAAGAAGGGTCATTTTGAACCACTGCATGAACGTTTTGTTGTGTTCGTTCAACACCCACTTTTCAGCCATTCTAGGGTTGTTTCTTTTGACTATGTCTTTATGTGCAGCTAAATACGGGAGCACAGCGTCTGTGTTGTTCAAAATATAAAAGTGTGCTTGGAGTACTTCATCACGTGACATGCTTTTAATTTTTTTCCCAATGGTACCTTTCCCATCCAATCGCCCTTCATGACGAGTCTTCGGAATACCAATGCTTTCAGCCTGTGACATATAATCTGTGCAGAACTCAATTGCTTCCTCTGCAATGTACCTTTCTATTATCGATGCTTCGGGACGGCGTTGGTTCTTCATATAACCTTTCAAAATTTTCATGTATCGCTCAACAGGATACATCCACCTCAAGAACACTGGCCCACACAAACGAACCTCCCTCACTAAATGGATGATTAAATGTACCATTATGTCAAAGAATGAAGGAGGGAAATACATTTCTAACTGGGATAGTATAAGAAACCCTTCCTGTTCCAACGCTCCCAACTCATCGTGGGCGATTACTTTGGCACATATGGCATTGAAAAATAAACACACCCTTGTTATCACATGTCTGACATTTTGAGGGAGAATGCCACGAATGGCAATGGGTAGAAATTGTTGCATCAGCATATGACAATCATGTGACTTCAAACCAACTAACTTCAGATCCTTCAAGGAAACACAAGTGTTGATATTGGAACCGTACCCAGATGGAACTTTGACACTACGCAACGATTCACACAAACTTTGCTTCTCTTTTCTAGACAAGGTATGACATGCTGGCGGCAAGTATGTTCGTTTGCCCTTTACTTGTGGGTGCAACTCCTCACGTATACCCAACAACTCCAAGTCCAGACGTGAATTCAGGCCATCCTTCATTTTTCCAGGTATGTTTAACAGGGTTCCAACCAAACTATCACACACGTTTTTCTCCACATGCATCACATCAATACAGTGCCTCACATCAAGCTCTTTCCAATATGGCAGATCAAAAAATATTGACCTTTTCTTCCATGTGTTTTTTGAGATAGACTGCTTCTCGGACTTACCAAGAACCACATTCACTTCTTTCACCTTTTCGTATACTTGTCGACCAGACAACGGCTGGGGAGGCATTTCAAACTCTTGTGCACCATTGAACGACTTCTTCAACCTACGAAGTGGATGATTAGGTGTGAGAAACCTACGGTGTCGAAGATAAACATTTTTCCTTCCATGATGTAGTCGATCAGAACTAGTTCCCTCCTCACATACAGGACACGCTTTATGTCCTTTGACGCTATAGCCCGAGAGGTTACCATACGCTGGAAAATCATTGATCGTACAGAATAACATGGCCCTCAAATTGAATGATTGTCCTGTTAGCCCGTCAAACACATCAACCCCCTCTACCCATAACATTTTCAGGTCTTCAACTAACGGAGATAAGTATACATCAATGTCGTTCCCTGGTTGTCGTGGACCAGAAATCATCATTGATAACATAACGTACTTCCGCTTCATGCACAACCACGGCGGCAAGTTGTAAACAAACAACAAAACAGGCCAAGAACTGTGGCTTGTGCTTTGGTTCCCATATGGGTTCATGCCATCTGTGGCTAGTGCAAGCCTAACATTTCTTGGGTCACAGGCAAAATCTGGAAACATCGTATCCATTTTCTTCCACTGTAATCCATCTGCCGGATGCCTAACTAATCCGTCAACAACCCTTTCATCAACGTGCCATCTCATAAGCTTCGCATCATCTGCATTGGCAAATAGACGCTTTAGTCGTGGAACTATAGGGAGATACCACAACACCTTCGCAGGAGACCCCTTTTTGCAGAAATCATCAGAATCAACCTCTTTCTTCTTATATCGTGACACCCCACATCTAGGACATCGATGCAGCATTTCGTACTCACCACGGTATAATACACAATCATTTGGGCATGCATGTATCTTCGTATACTCCAAGCCCATAGGACACAACACCTTTTTAGCCTCATAGTTACGATTTGGCAAAGTGTTACCAACTGGGAGCATTTCTTTCAACAACTTAAGCAAGTCAGTGAAGCTTTTATCTGTCCACCCATTTATCGCTTTCAAATTAAATAATCGTAAAACTGCTGACAACCTCGTGAAATTAGAGCAATTCGGATACAGCGGCTTTTCAGAATCCTCACATAGACTCGCATATACGTGAGCTCTTTTAAAACTTTCTACCCCTACATCACGGATCATATCCTCAAGTCGGTCATCCATGTCATCATCAACCTCATTAGCAAAGCTTTGGTCTTTTGTTTGAAAACTAGTACTTGGCACCTCAACATGTTCACCATGCCATATCCATCGCGTATAACTCTGAAGAAATCCATCACACAACAGATGTTCTCGTACCTCTGTCAATTCTAGTCGGCGCATGTTTAAGCATTTAACACAAGGGCAAAAATACATTCCATTCACCTCTTCAGCATTTCGTATCACGTACTCTATGAATGTTTCAACTCCACCTTCATATTCTGGACTTATACGTGATGCAGCTATCCAACTTCGATCCATACTCTCTGTTTACAATACCCGTAAATTTAACGGTGCTATGAATCTTACTTTCTTCAAAAAGGTGGTGGTCCTACCCATTCAGGATGAAAATTTTTCTATACCTCATAACCACATACAACTTAGGAGTCATTTTAAAATTTGATAAAATTTCGGCAGCATTTCGCATTGGTCTCTAAGTACACGAAATGAAAGTGGTGAAATCAAATTCAACCACAATCAAATATGCACCCAGAGAACAATACAAAACTTAACTAACCAAAACTTTATCAAATTTTAAAATAAGTCCTAACTTGTACATAGCAATGACGCATAAAAAAATTGTTCATCCCAAACTGTCTAAACAGACAATTCAAGATTCAACACAAACGATGGAATCAATTAATTTAATTACCATTTGTGTCGAATCTCAAACGGGAAACTATGTTTCACTCATTTACAATTTAAAAAATCACAATTCAAAGGAACTATATAAAGTTATCAAAAACAACAAAAATAATAAATAAAAATTATTAACTACATTTAAAAAACATATTAAACTATATTTCATTTGTCTTATGTAAGAATCTTTATCTAAAAATCTAAATCTACTAATAGTACTAACTACATTTCATTTGAGACATGATAAAGTTTTTAATATTCAAAATTTAACATAATTGTGTGTAATTTTTATTTACTTTAACATATCAACCTTTTTATATTTAATTTTTATTAATAGTGTAACAAATATTACTAATGTTTATATATTTAATCTAAGTATTTAATCTAACTTGATTAATCTATAACTTTTAATCTATAACTAAGTAACAATTAATCAAAGTATTTAATTTATATCTAACAAAATTCTAATTTCCTAATATATATTTATTTTCCTAAAACTAAGCTTAATATTAGCTTAATATTAACAGAGTATACAAAATAATTTCAACAATTACTTAATCTATAGTTAACAATTAATTTTACTAATATTTAACTAACTAAGCCTAACATTGCATTAATCTCAACCATAAGCATTAAAAATGAAAAGTGTGGGGTTTTAGAAAAAATACCTCTTTCGGAATGCCCAACGTCAATGGAGATGGAGGAAGCAAGGAGGGAAGACCAACCACTTGCAAGTATGGAGGGAGCAAGGTGGAAGAAGACCAACCACTAGCCCAACGTCAATGAGTAGGAAAAGAACGAAGAAGGCTCTAAAGAATCGGTAATGGAGGAGGGAGGGAGGAGGAAAATCGTTAATGGAGGGAGGGAGGAAGAAACGTTTTTGTAATGAAGGGAGGGAGGAGGAGGAAGAAGACTTGGGAGAGAGAAGGAAGAAGACTTGGGAATAGGAACACTTGGGAGACGGAAAATGAAATGGAGGGAGAGAGAAGGAAGAACACTTGGGAGAATGGAGGGAAATGCATTCTGTACGCGAGTTACGAGTAAAAGTTAAAAGGCACACCTATAAGCACGGTTCCCGTCGAAACCGTGTTAGTAGCTACCCTTTTAAGCACGGCTCCCTGTTTAACCGTCCTCGAAGAGCAATTTTTTTTAAAAAGTTTTAAGCACGGTTCCCTGTTTAACCGTGCTAGTATGGTTCCCTGCCTTTTAAGCACGGTTCACTCTACAACCGTGCTAGAAGACTCAAACTTTTAAGCACGGTTACTTCAGAACCGTGCTAGTATGTATGCCTTTAAGCTCGGTTCCTCTTAACCGTGCTAGTAACCTCACTTTTAAGCACGCTCCTCCCCAACCGTGCTAATATCTATGCTTTTAAGGACGGTTGCCTTATAACCGTGCTCGTATATGACGTTTAAAATTAAAACACATTTGTTCCTATTTACAAAAATGCCACCGTGTCGTTTTTAAGCACGGTTATTGAATAACCGTGCTTGTAGCCTGTCATCATAGGCGTTTTTTGCACTAGTGTTATCTTTGCAAGCACTTATATTTTTTGGTATTTTAATAATGTCCGGTATAGCTAGTTTTATTGGGCCGGTATTCACACTGGATCAATATTTAATATATATTTTATTAATGACTAGTAATGGTATTTTGGTGAAACATTAATTAATGTTGTTAACTTTTTGATGAGGTTCTTATATTAAGGACTAAAGAAATCTCTTAAAAGGTTCATGTATTGAGGGAAGAAGGTAGTATTTGATTTATTCATAGTTTAAGTTACTTTATTTTACTTGTTTGCCTTATTTTCATAAAATCACAACCATTGTAATGGCTTAAACTAAAGTTTAAAGACCCAACTAATGCCTAATGACGCGATCCCTATGGGATTGATACGTTTTATTACCCAATAAAACTTGTGTGCTTGCATGGGTTATTAGTGCTCAAGGTTTCCTAGAAACTACTAAGCAATACTTTACCAAGAATAAGAAAGTTGAAGAAAGCAGTTTTTTGTCTAAGCTTGTCTCTTTGAAGTAAAAAGGAAAAGGAAACATTAGGGGGTACATCTTAGAAATGTCCAATGTTTTTTCAAACTAAATGAACTAAAGTTAGAGTTTGGGCGGGATTTGATTTCCTCCCCACGGTTGATGTTAACACCCCTCATCATACCTTGGAGCTGGTCCAGAGCATTTCTACTTATGCTTCCTGCAATAGATGATATTCAATCAGTATTGAAACAGATATATCAATTCAAGTAAGTATGAGCATTAAGTAAAAGTAAAATTACTCAATTTTGCCAAGTATTTTGTCCTTTCTTTTGTTAGGACCTAGGAGAGCTTAAGATTTTAACAATGTCAATTGTGATAATACATGCAAAGCATCGACCACGAGTTGTGATCCCTTACTTAGCTTGTTGTCCTCCATAACATATGTCCTAATTTCAAGTAGGAAATGCTTGTGCGTCCACCAGGTGTAGACCTTATTCGAGCCATTTGTGAACACCTTTATTTTAATAATAATAAAATAAATAATAATTTTTCCCCCATTCTGGAAATTCTGTTTGGAATCTGGAATCTGTCTCCCACCTTTCCACCAGCTTCATCTCACCTTCATCTTCTCCATCACCCAACAAACACCACACTCTACTCTCTTCATCATCTTCTCAATCCTCTTCACTAAAAAAAACACAAAGCCAAAAAACCAAAAACCAGAAAACCACCACCAACATTCAATATTCATCATCTCCTTCACCATCACCATTGACAATTCAACCGCCAAACAAAAAAATCAGAACCATAACTGAATAGCCAAAATCATAGAAACAACATTCAAAAAACAAAACAAGAACAAAAACAACAATAATTTCATCTTCTTCAATCTCTTCATCCTTCACAACCTGAAAATTAAAAAGGTAAAAAGCCATATTAACCATCAGACCCAAATCAAAAATAACAAAAGGAGAAAGGAAGAAGAAGGCTTCCATCGTCAGAACCTCCACCGGCCACCAGATCTTCTTCCTACGACCAGCGCCACCCTCCAACAAGCTTTGACGCCGATCCTGAGCTGACGCCGACCAGAACCCACTCTCGCCGGCCTCCCCTCTCTCGGTCATGCTCTCACTCTCCCTCTCTCCTCCGTCTCTCTCTAGATCGCTCCACCACCGAGCTCCTCTTCCTCTAGATCCTCCACCTCTGACCGCTGTTGATCCCTCCCCCCTCTCCGTCATGCTCTCTCCTTCCTCCTCTCTCGTTCGATCTCTCTCCGTTCTTCTCTCTCATGATCTCTTCTTCTCCCTCTCTCTTTGTTTTTTTTTCTTCTTTCCCTTCTCCCTGTTTTCGCCACCCCCTCCCCCTTCCTTTCTACTTTCCCTTCTTTTCTTTCTTTGTCTTTTACTCTTTGGTCTTTAGGTTTTTTTATTTTGGGCTTCAGGTAGTGAGGCCTATTCTTAGGAGACCCCTTTCCTTTTTTTCCTCTTTTAAAAAATAACGGGCTTCAGGGGCCCAAAACTCGTTTCTTTAATTTTCTTTTTCTAAAAAACTAATATATTAGTATTATTATTGCAAATGTTATTGGGTTTGCATTTTAAGAGAAGCAAATTTTGTTTATCCATTTCCAAATTGGTAAACATTGCTCTAAATAAATGTTGTTTGTCTATTTTGAGAGGTGCTAAACTAAAAATGAAATGAACAAAATATTTAAAATATAAACACCCTTTTCTTTAGAAAAAAAATAATAAGTAGACAAATGAATAATTTTACTTTCATGTCAAAACAAAGTATAAAATATTAAAAGTTTAAACATTTTCTTAGAGTAATATTAATAACTTTGTTGAAAAGCTAAAAATATTAAATAATGTGTTTCTTTTGAATAATTGTCTTAAAAAAATCTTATTAGCAATGTCGTGCAAAACTACTTTTGCCTACATCTACGATAGAAGACTTCGAAGGTTTATGCACGTGCGATCTTCTTTGCCTTGTATTTCTCCTTTCTCGTAAATCTTCTTCCGTTATTACAAATCGAATCCATTAAAAATAGTTTTTTAATATATTTTAAATATTTTCTCGAATTTTCTCAAAGAACTACGTAACCTTGATTTCTCAATACATTTGAGAATACGTAGGAGCAGGAATCAATTCCTGTCGGGCCCACTTTCTCATTATTAATTTCTATGTCTCTGCTATTATTTTGATTAATTTTATATAGTTAATATTTTAAATTTTATTATTGCAAGGAGGTTAATTTAGATGTGACAACTTGTTAATCTCATATTTTTATTTAAAATAATATTTTCTTTAAAATGAGGTTAATTTAGATGCGATGTCTTGTTAATCTCATGTTTTAATATTTTTATTTAAAATAATATTTTCTTTAAAATGAGGTTAATTTAGACGCGACGTCTTGTTAATCTCATGTTTTTTTAATATTTTATTAGAATATTATTTTCTTTAAAATGAGACTAATTTAGACGTTAATACTTTTATTAAAAAAATAATATTTTTAATTAACTTTATCTTTTTATTTCATTAATTTTATTTTAATCTTTAAATTTATGTACGAATTAAGGTAAATTTGGATGAGATGTCCTGTTAACCTTTACTTTTACTCTGTTTTACTTTTTTCTTATAGTTGTTATTTTGTCGAGTTTCTTATTGTCATGGCTTTGTCATTTCTTATTGTTATTGTTTTAATCTTCTCCTGTTATTATTTGTTTTCTTACTGTCACTATTTAGTCTTCCATCCTTACTATTTTCTTCTTTCTTCCTGTCACTATTTGGTCAAATTTCTTACTGTCACTGTTCGGTCTGTTTTGTCTGTTTGTGTCTGCTTTGTTGTTTTGTATGTTTCTTTTCATAAAAGAAGTTAAAATAATTTCTAGACTATTTTGTAAATAAGCGCTATCAATTTGAGGTAACCATTTTATAACAGACAGTTGTGAGGTGCTAATACCTTCCTCACCTGTAATTCGACTCCCGAACTTAGAATTTGATTTTCATGACCAGTGTTTTAAAAGAGGTTTTTCCCGATATTTTTATCCAAAAAAATATTGGTGGCGACTCTCTGTTTTCTTTTCGAAAGGATTTCCAAAAACCCGTTTTATTTTTAAGGGTCGGTTGTCCCGTCACGATCCTGGTCGTGACAGATGGTGACTCCACTGGGGATAAATTCTAGAGAGTCAAGCCAATCGAGTTGATAGAGTATATTTTTTTTATGGTCTGTTAATTATTTAAATTTTTTCCTGTATTTTATTGTTTGTCATTATTTGTATGTAATTCCTGTTTGTTTAATTCTCATCATTTACGTTCTTTTGATATTTGTGCATTATTGAACCCTAGGGTAGACGACTTTGTGTTATTGTTTTGTGTTTGTTCTCTATGCGGGATGGGGTAAGGTACAGGTATTGAATGCCCTTTCACACACTACACTCACAATTTACACACACTTATGAGTGGCGCCCTATACCCGGGCCCCAAGTGAATCTTAAGTTAGGGGAGTTTGGTAGAGGTGTCGTTTGGGATGTACTTCCCATCCGGCGATCGTAAGAACCTCAACTAGAGTTCGACCTTTCATGATGTACGCACCTAGTAGACTCTCTACTGTTGTGATCACATCATGAGTAGGATCTTGGCTCTAGTGACCTTTTAGAAGTCTAGTGCAAGCCACCTGATGTGAGGAGTCCACTGTTAGACAGGCTATAGATCCCAGGAAAAGACTTTCAAAAAAACCTGACTTAGGGCACAAAAGGGCAGACTTCACTATACCTTATCTCATTCTCATTTTCCCTTTAAATCCAAGTTGATGAACTGCTTACCCGTTTGAAGGATTACTTTATTCCAAAAATGACTCACTTTTTTTTTAAAAAATTAGTAATCCTTTAACGGATGAGCAGCTTCCTCTCTTTTCGTGTACTTCTGAGTCCTGGGTTATAAATCTTCCCAATCGTCAAAACAAAAATAAAAACAAAAATTATTTTCAAGCAACATATTGACGACATTTGAAAGATCCATGACCCACACGACTTTAGTTTCACACGAGTTTTGCCAACCGCTACTTCTCAAAGTGAAAATATTTTCCAATAAATTATTAAGGAAAGTAGCGGTAACTGATTTTCTTTTCCTTTCTCTTTGTTCTTGCAGGAAGCTGTTTGGAACTTAGTGAGTACCTTCGAGCAATATGGAAATTAACATGAGATCTGATAGTTGTGACACAAATGTAACCGAATTGAGAAAAATATTGCATGTTAAGGCCAAGAGGATCGAAATGGGTAGTCTACAAACAATGGGGAAAAAATTAAACTTGACACAGAAAATAGCTTTTACAAGAAAGTATGGGAGTATTCTGAAGCTCTTAGAAGTGGAAGCACAAACTGAGGCGATCACTGCCTTAACACAGTTCTACGACCCGCCTCTCAGATGCTTCACATTTAAGGACTTTTAGTTGGCCCCATCTATTGAGGAATTTGAACAAATCTTGGGGATGCCTTTGGAAGGACAGATTACCGTCATCTTGATCATCATGCAACTGTTACTTCCGTCTCCCGTGTTCTGAATATCCATCCTGAAACTTTAAGGAGTGTACAACTGAATAGAAATTAGACTCCCGGATTCACTCAAGAATTTCTCGAGAAGCACATGCAGGTCCTGGCAGAAAAGGAAGATTGGGAAGCCTTTATGGATACTTTAGCTATTACCATCTAGGGTGTTGTCTTGTTCCCCAAAATTGATAACTATGTGGATTATGATGCTATCGCTGTGTTTCTAGCTCGCAAGCACAGACTTGAGAATCCTATCACAGCTGTATTGGTAAATGTGTACTGTACTATGGATTTCTGCCATACATAATGTGGAAAGAGAGTTATTTATTGTTTACCTGCTTTGTATGTATGGCTCACATCTCATGTCTTCCACTAAGTCTGTAAGGCCGAATGCCCTGTTTTTGATCTAAAATTGTGCCAACTAGCAGTGAAGAATGGGTGTGAGTGGGCCAATCACCTTGTAGGGCTCACGGCTGAGAAAGTCAGATGGTATCCCCAATGGTTGGAAGTTGAATCAATCATTCATCACTGTAGAGATTACCCAAACGTTCCCCTTATTGGTACGCAAGGATGCATCAACTATAATTCTATCATAGCCAAGTATCAGCTAGCTTATCCTTTGCTTGGACCACCTGATGAAGAGTCGCTCACTCCTTTCATCTTGTATTACTCAAAGGGAAGCTATGCCTCTGCCATTTGGGATATAGCGAATGCATGGAAGAAAGTCCACTGAATAGGAAAAGAATTAGGGGCCCGGAGCCATGCTGTGAGAGAAGAATATCATGAATGGATCCTAAATAGGCTCTCCATTATTAAATTACCCTTCAAAAGTCCCTCTTATCTCCCAATAAACACTCTTGTTCCATCACTTGTCTTGGAAGATAAAGCAACTAAGGCGTTAAAGACCAAAATAGAAGAATTGACTGCCAAGAACAAGAAGCTAAAAGAAGACTTGCTAAAATGCCAACAAGAATACACCATTCAGAAAAGGGAGAACTTGGAGAATAAGCAATCCATTGAAGAGATTAGAAAAAAACGGAAGTTTGAAGAAGACTGCATGATAAAACAAGACCAATGTCTTCGAGCGGCCAACTCTCAGCTGAAAATGAAGAGCAAACAAAGTGATACCATCTTGGCAGAGAAACACCTTCTGAAGGATATGTTGGCTCAATCCAAAGAAAATAAATGAAGCATCATGGTGAAAAAGGAGCTTCTGCAGTTACAAGTCCACAAATTGGAACAACAACTTAGTAAAGTGGTGAAGGCTTGCGAGCAGGAGATAAATAGGGAGCGACAACGCGCCATGACTATTGAACAAGATTGTCAAGAGGCCATACGCCTCTTGGAAGCTGAGTTAACACAACGAGATAAAACTATTTACTCATGGATGGATCGTTTCACTAATCTGGCATATCTGGCTAACGGGGCTCTAGAAGACCTCCCGCTTTTGCTAAAACAAGCCGAAGAAATTACCAACCCTCTCAATACTCCTAGGGAAATTACAACATTCTTAGATTACTGCAGAGGACGAATTTGTAAAATAAGGGAAATGATTTCCCGAGCCAGGAATGGCTAATTTATTTTCCTACATTGTAACCCAACCCTTTCTGGCAGTGATGTACCTTTTTTATGGAATTTCGAAATGAAAGATTCCTTTGTCTCCACAACTATCTCATGTTAATTTCCATTTAATGCTTTACTTAGTACTTTTGAACGTGACGTTCTGAGGAACGGTCGAAGGATTCGTCAAGTTCCGACATCGTTTCCCGCATCATCTTGTTTTACTTTTCTTGATTTTGTTATTTGCTTATTTTTCTGAATTGTGGTATTCCCTTCTTTAGACAGCACGGGGATGCACCCTTACGGAACTCGACTACAGAAGAAGCTCATGGCTGAAACAGAACAAATGAATGAAAGCCTCAAGAACGAGAATAATCAATTAAGGGAACAAGTGGCAGAACTAACGAAGTTCCTGGAAAAGAGGATCACAGAAGGGGGCTTTTCTGCAGGGAGTGAGGAACAACCATCTACCCCACTACATCCCCCAGGTTTTGGTCCGACACCGGGCCAAGTTGCAAATCCCACAACAGTTCCCCTCACCATTAATATTGGGAACCCTAATCAAGTTGCTGACCCTTACACCAAGCCTCACGACCTGCCATATGGTTATGCGTCACCACACACTTTCATTGGCCCAGATAGTAACCCTGTACCCTTTCCACAATATGGCTTACCTCTTGGATATTTCCCTCCTCTATTAACCAACCCCAAGATGGTAATACCCTACAGTTGACAAATCCCCAAGTTCCAAAACCTACCCAAACGACCATTCCACCAGTTAACCAAGCCCTAGGTCCTCAAACCACCCAAACTCAAACCACCCAAACAGCTTAGCCGATCCATATCGCCCAAGCGACAGCCCAACCACAGGGTCTTGCGCTAAACACTAGCTTGATGAACCAAGCTCATTTGACAACACCTTTTTACCCATATTACAGTTACCCGTATAGGTACATGAACTCTTACACTACCAACCCACAAGGTGTGAATCAAACAATAAACCTGGTTGTTGATCTTGGCACAGCCACAGCTTCCCAGCAAAAGGAGAAGATAGAGATCCTGGAGGAGCGATTGCGGATTGTGGAAGGTGTGGAAGGCCTTGGCTTAACAAATGCTTCTGAACTCTGCTTAGTTCCAGATGTTATTATCCCACCAAAGTTTAAAATGCCAGATTTTGACAAGCACAAAGGGATGACCTGCCCTCGAAACCATCTTACAATGTACTATCGAAAATGGCTTCTCATGCCTCCAATGACAAGCTGCTGATTCATTGCTTTCAAGACAGCCTAGCTGGGGCTGCACTCACTTGGTACACTCATTTGGAACGAACTCGCATTCGCTATTGGGAAGACATGGCGGATGCCTTTCTGAAGCAGTACAAGTATAACTTAGACATAGCGCCTGATAGAATTCAGCTCCAAAACATGACAAAGAAGGATAATGAGATATTCAAGGAGTATGCACAATGCTGGCATGAGACGGCCGTACAAGTAGATCCCCCACTCTAGGAAAAACAGGTAGTGACCATGTTTATTGACACACTCTAATCACCTTTCTACGATAGGATGATTGGCAGTGTTTCATCCAATTTCTCTGATATTGTCATTATTCGAGAAAGAATAGAGAGTGGTCTAAGGACAAGGAAGATTTCCAAAAGCCCGTCTGGGGCATCCACTGCAAAAAGATCAGCACCAGGTGAAGGGAGAAAGAGAGATGGGGAAACCAACTCCATTATGACCAAAGGAAAGCTCAGTCCAGATCATTCAACCCTGCCACTTTTCAACATGCCAATCCCTTTCCTCATGCACCATACCCACATATGTCAGCCGCTGCCCACAGCCAGATCCCTTATCCCGCCTCACCACAATCCCACTTCCGTCCACCCATCATCAGGGCACTAAATCCACAGTCAATGTCATACAATCCCCTACAACAGTGGTCTCAACCCCCTAATCCTAACCAAAACCAAAGAAGACCAAATAATAAACGAACACCAGTCCAATTTGACCCAATTCCTATGACATACACTGAACTTCTACCTCACCTTATTCGATACTCCCTTGCAGTCCCTTGTCCTGCTAAACCATTAGAACCTCCTTACCCTAGAGGATATGATCCAAATGCCCGATGTGATTATCATGCTGGGGCACCCGGGCACTCCACAGAGAATTGTATGACCTTAAAGTATAGAGTACGAGATTTGATCAAAGCCAATTGGTTAGATTTTAAGGAAGGTATTCCAAATATGGCCACAAATCCCTTACCCAACCATCAAGGTTCTGGGATTAATATTGTGGAAGAAGATAAGGAGCGCGTGACAAATGTCTCTAACGTCAAGACACCATTGAAGGAGATTTATGCCTAATTATTCGGGAGAGATTTAATAAGAGAACCTTGGGACTGTGAAAATGATAATGAGCAGACCGTTAGCCACCAAAATATTTGTAAGGTACTCCAGGGACTCATGCTTCCAAGTCTATAAGCGTCATGACAGTGATGTGAACATGGTTCATGGGCAATTAGAAATGTCAGTTCCTAAGCCACTGGTAATTTACTACACTAAGAACCCCTCAACGACTATAACTCCTACGCATCAGCCTGTCACAATCCAAACACCTGCTCCCTTTGCGTTCAAAGATTCTCGCCCTATTCCTTGGAAGTATAATGTGGAAGTAATAGCTGAAAGCTCAAAAATGAATGACCCATTTTTGTCAAACATATCAGGGATAGGAGGAGTGACCTGAAGCGATCGAGTTTACTCCCCACTGGAATTGAGGAAGGAACCAAACCCAGTGAGTGGAGCTGGTAGTAGTGGGAAGGCCAAGTTGGTCAAAGGGGACATTGATGGAGAAATCAAAAGAGCTATGACTGATAAGGAAGCTCAGGAATTTCTGAAATTTATTCCCTAAAGTGCGTACCAAGTGATAGACCAACTGAACAATACCCCCGCAAAGATTTCCCTCTTATCACTTTTGCTAAATTCTGAGCCCCACCAAAATATTTTGATGAAGATACTTAATGAGGCTCATGTAACTCACCACATCTTCGTCAACAAATTTCAAGGAATAGTGGGGCACATCGCTGCTGACAATTACCTATCATTTACAGATGACGAGATACCTGTGGAGGGAATGGGGAACAATAAAGCCCTCCATATCTCAGTTAAGTATCGAGATCACATATTGGCGAAGGTGCTTGTCGATAATGGGTCATCTTTAAACGTCATGCCAAAATGTACATTGGCCAAGCTCCCTTTTAATGGTATCTATATGAAACCAAGTTCTATAGTGGTGAGAGTATTCGATGGCACTAGAAGGGAATTGATAGGTAAAGTTGAGCTTCCAATTCAAGTAGGGCCATGCACTTTCCAGGTCATCTTCCAAGTGATGGATATTATGCCTGCCTATAGCTGCCTGTTGGGTCGGCCCTGGATCCATTCAGCTGGAGTGGTTCCCTCTACTTTACACCAAAAACTAAAGTTTATTATTGATAATAAGCTAATTATCATTTCTGGTGAAGAAGATTTCTGGTCAGTAAACCCCTATCCACCCCCTACATCAAAGCTGCAAAAGAGACACTTAAAACTTCCTTTCAAGCTTTGGAAATTGCAAATGCCACGTGTGTTGGAGAAGGAAATGTAGAAATAAAGGCCCATATGCCAAATGCATCCTTGACGATGGCCAAAATGATGTTACGAGGAGGGTATCAGCCTGGGAAAGGCTTGGGGCATGGCTTGAAAGGGAGAATGGAACTGGTGCATCTTCCAGAAAATGAAGACAGATATGGTTTGGGATACCGACCTTCAGCAGCCGACAAAAGATGGATGGCAGAGGAAAAGAAACAGATGAGGATTGCTCATTTAGAGGGTCGTGAACCCCGCATTGCTAGAGCCCCCTATGTGACCTCTACCAGAGCTTCCGAAGTGCGGGTGTGGCACCCCCTAATCAAGTAGCTGCTATTGAAGATAATCCCTATGAAGATGAAAGCTTTGTGATCCCTTGCTCACCAGACAGAGATCTTTGTAACTGGGAAGCCATCGAGCTACCCACAACTTTAAATTTTCTATCAAAGTAATTGGCATAACTTTAATGACTCGTTGACCTCATTGTTATGCCTAAGGCTTTGGGGTATTTTTCTGTAATAAAGGCAAACACATGTTTTTATCATTTTCAGTTTCCACAATAAATATGTATCGAATTCCAATCCTTCTTGCTTTCCCTATCTTTGCATTGATTCCCTTATCCTTTACTTATTTGTTTTTTTATTATTCACCATAATAACCTGAATAAACGCAAATCCAAAGATGATCCTCTTGAGAATAATGAGCTTGCAATCCCATTTCACGACTTTGACCACCCGGTTGACTATGTTGACGAGGAACATGAGGAAGTTTGTGATCCTTCGCCTGAGTTAACAAGGTTATTGAAACAAGAAAATAGAGAAATTCAGCCTCATTTGGAGATAGTTAAGATTATTAATTTGGGGAATGAGGAGAATAAGAAGGAAGTCAAGATTGGTACCTCTTTGAGTAAGGAGCGAAGGCATGAACTGATTAAGCTGTTAATGGAGTTTCGTGACATCTTCGCTTGGTCTTACCAAGACATGCCCAGCCTTCATACTAGCATTGTTAAGCATAAATTACCACTGAAGCCAGGTTGTCTCTCGATATAGCAAAAACTGCGCCGAGTGAATCCTGAAATGCTCTTGAAAGTCAAAGAAGAGGTTAAGAAGCAGTTTGATGTCGGATTCTTAGCAGTGGCAAAGTATCCTCAATGGGTAGCAAATATCGTCCCTGTCCCAAAGAAGGATAGAAAGGTATGACTGTGCGTAGACTATCGGGACCTAAATAGGGCTAGTCCCAAAGACGATTTTCCTCTGCCACAGATTGATGTCTTGGTTGATAACACAGCCCAACATACCATTTTCTCATTCATGGATGGTTTCTTTGGGTATAACCAGATTAAGATGGCACCCAAAGACATGGATAAGACCACATTTATCACCTTGTGGGGCACCTTCTGTTACAAAGTGATGTCCTTCGGTTTGAAAAACGCTAGGGCAACCTACAAAAGGGCAATGGCGACCCTCTTCCATGACATGATGCACAAGGAGATAGAGGTTTATATGGACGATATCATTGCCAAATCTAGAACCGATGAAGAGCATATTGTTGATCTGAGAAAGCTTTTTAAAAGGCTAAGGAAGTTTAAACTCAGGTTGAATCCGGCCAAGTGTACCTTTGGTGCAAGATCAGGTAAACTGTTAGGGTTCATTGTAAGCAAGAGAGGAATAGAAGAAGATCCTGAAAAGGTCAAAGCAATTCTTGAAATGCCTCCTCCCTGTACAGAAAAAGAAGTCAGAGGATTCTTGGGAAGGTTGAACTACATTGCTCGATTTATCTCACAACTAACAGCAACTTGTGAGCCGATCTTTAAGTTGCTTCGTAAGAACCAACCGGCGTAATGAAATGAAGATTGTCAAATGGCTTTTAAGAAGATAAAGCAGTATTTGTGGGAGCCACCGATCTTGGTACCGCCGACTCTTGGAAGGCCACTTATCTTGTATCTGACCGTGTTGGATGGATCTATGGGTTGCGTATTAGGGCAACATGATGAGATTGGGAAGAAAGAACATGCCATTTACTACTTGAGCAAGAAGTTCACTAACTACGAAATGAGGTATCCAGATCTAGAGAGAACTTGTTGCGCATTAGCATGGGCAGTCCGACGTTTAATCGGAAGTGGACCCTGTCAAGTATATCTTTGAAAAACCTGCCTTAATCAGAAGAATCGCCCAATGGCAGGTTCTATTAACTGAGTACGACATAATCTATGTCACTCAGAAAGCCATAAAAGGGAGTGCTCTGGCGGACTACTTAGCCCATCAACCCATAAGAGACTACCAACCCATGCACTTTGAGTTCCCGGATGAGGATATCTTGGCATTATTTAATGAAGAAGATACCCAAAAAGACAAATGGATTTTGAGATTTGATGGAGCTTCTAATGCACTGGGGCATGGGATTGGGGCCATCCTAATTTCACCAGATAAAGAATTCATCCCTGTATGCGCCAGGCTTTGTTTTGATTGTACTAATAACATCACCGAATATGAGGCATGCTCTTTGGGGATCCAAGCAGCATTAGATGCAAAAGTGAAGAAGTTAGAAGTCTACGGGGATTCCGCCTTGGTCATTCACCAACTAAAAGGGGAATGGGAGACTAGAGATAGTGAGTTGGTTCCTTATCAAGCTCATATCAAGGAGCTTATCAAGGAATTTGATGATATCTTTTTTCACCATGTCTCCCGGGATGACAATCAAATGGCTGACGCTTTGGCCACCCTTACATTGATGTTTAAATTGAGCAATGACTGTGATATGCCCCTTATTGAGGTAGAAAGGCACAACAAGCCCGCATACTGCCAAGTAATAGAAGAAGAGTCGAATGGGAAACCATGGTACTATGATATCAAGAGATATATCCAGAGTTAAGAATACCATGAGGGCGCCACAAAAAATGACAAAAGAACCCTAAGAAGGCTAGCAATGAGTTTCTTCTTGAACGGTGATGTTCTTTACAAGAGAAATCATGACTTTATCCTCCTTCGTTGCGTCGATACTGTTAAAGCAAACAAGATCATGGCAGATATTCTTGAAGGATCCTTTGGAACTCATACCAATGGGCATGTCATGGCAAGAAAGATCTTGAGAGCTGGATACTATTGGGTAACCATGGAAGCCAACTGTTTCACTTATGTTCAAAAGTGTCACAAGTGTCAGATATACGCTGACCATCTTCATGCACCCCCATCATCCCTGAATGTCTTATCAGCACCGTGGCCCTTCTCAATATGGGGCATGGATGTTATTGGACCCATTGAGCCGAAAGCTTCAAACGGTCACCATTTCATCTTGGTTGCCATTGATTATTTCACCAAGTGGGTGGAGGCAGCTTCATACACCAATGTAACAAGGAACGTTGTGGTCAAATTTGTCAAGCGAGAATTGATATGTCGGTATAGCTTCCCAAATCAAATCATTACTGATAATGGCACAAATTTGAACAATAAGATGATGAAAGAACTGTGTGAAAGCTTTAAGATTCATCATCACAATTCCTCTCCTTATCGACCGAAGATGAATGGGACGGTTGAGGCGGCCAACAAGAACATTAAGAAGATCGTACAGAAGATGGTTGTAACATACAGAGACTGGAGCGAGATGCTCCATTTTTCTTTACACGGGTATCATACCTCAGTCAGGACTTCGACAGGGGCAACTTCATTCTCTCTAGTTTACATTATGGAAGCGGTTGTACCTTTTGAGCTAGAGATTCCATCCCTTGGGGTGATAATGGAGGCGAAACTAGAAAAGGTTGAATGGGTCCAAGCTCGATATGACTAATTGAACCTGATAGATGGGAAGAGATTGAATGCCCTCTGCCACAGTCAGTTGTATTAGAGGCGTATAAAACGAGCGTTTGAAAAGAAAGTACGACCTCAAAAATTCTAAGAAGGGGACTTAGTCCTCAAGAAAATTTTGCTAATCCGAAAGGACAACCGAGGCAAATGGACACCTAACTATGAAGGTCTATATGTTGTGAAGAAAGCCTTTTCTGGGGGAGCTTTGATACTCACGGCCATGGACGGTAAGGACTTACCGATGCCCATAAATGCGGATGCGGTCAAGAAATACTTTTCCTAGAAAAAGAATATCAAAACAAAAAGAAAAGAAAAATAAAAAGTAAAAAAGATGCTTGCTAGGTTGAAAACCTGAAAAGGCGGCCTACGTAAAAGTTAGAGCGACCCGGTGAGTCGAAAACCTGAAAAGGCGGCTCAGGCAAAAGTTAGGGTCAAAACCTGACAGTATAAGACTTCCCATGCAAAAACTGTGAGTCCAAACTAGGGCACATAGATTATGACTGAATCACTTTCTCAAAAGCAGAGTCAAAGGGTGAGCTTGAAGTCATGATATGGGGTTTAAGATGTGTGTTATCCTTAGAGGTTCACTAGAAGATCAGTAAGCTTTCCCTGTTTCATCCATTATCAACCTGTGTATTAGACTTCTTTTGTTTTCCCTACTTCCTCTCCCTGTACCTACTCAACTCGTGAATAAATTTCACCTTTTTTTCGACACATGTTTATATTGTGAATTTCATGGATATGATAAGACATGTGTTTTCCTTTATTAAATAAAATAAAAAAAATAATTATTTAAAGTTATGGGGGGCAAGATGCTCCTATTGCTCGATCTCACCTCAGGCAATCATTATGAAGACTGAGCCCAGACACGCTCTTTGAAGCTAGAATTACCTCATTCATTCTGTTCAGTCATGAGTCGACTCAAGTTTGTAGGGATCATGGTTCTGTGGGAAGTCTCCTCAGATTCTTATTTGTTTTACTTTGTACTACTAACTCTTTTCTACAGGTTATTGCAACAAAAAGTCATGTCGAGTCTTGACAACTTGATCAAGTTCTTTTCCCCAGAAGGATCTTAATCGCCAAAGCTGGCACCCTCAAGGTTTCCTCCTTAATCGCCAAAGTTGGCACTTCTCAAGGTATCCTCCTTAATCGCCAAAGTTGGCACTTCACAAGTTTCCTCAATCGCTAAAGCTGGCACTTCTCAAAGACTCTTCCTTAATCACCAAAGCTGGCACTTCCCAAAGCCTCTTTCATCGCCTAGGATGGGCACTTTCAAATTCCTTTCATCGCCTAGGATGGACACTTTAAATTCCTTTCATCGCCTAGGATGGGCACTTTCAAATTTTCTTTCATCGCCTAGGATGGGCACTTTCAAATTTTCTTTCATCGCCTAGGATGAGCACTTTCAAATTTCTTTCATTGCCTAGGATGGGCACTTCAAATTCCTTTCATCGCCTAGGATGGGCACTTTCAGATTCCTTTCATCGCCTAGGATGGGCACTTCAAATCTCTTTCATCGCCTAGGATGGGCACTTCAAATTCCTTTCATTGTCTAGGATGGGCACTTTCAGATTCCTTTCATGGCCTAGGATAGGCACTTTCAAATTCCTTTCATCGCCTAGGATGGGCACCTTAATTTCCTTTCATCGCCTAGGATGGACACTTTCAAATTTTCTTTCATCGCCTAGGATGGGCACTTTTAAATTTCTTTCATCACCTAGGATGGGCACTTTCAATTTCTTTCATCGCCTAGGATGGGCACTTCAAATTCCTTTCATCGCCTAGGATGGGCACTTTCAAATTTCTTTCATCGCCTAGGATGGGCACTTCAAATTCCTTTCATCGCCTAGGATGGGCATTTTCAGATTTCTTTCATCGCCTAGGATGCGCACTTTCAGATTCCTTTCATCGCCTAGGATGGGCACTTCAAATCTCTTTCATTGCCTAGGATGGGCACTTCAAATTCCTTTCATCGCCTAGGATGGGCACTTTCAGATTCCTTTCATCGCCTAGGATGGGCACTTTCAAATTCCTTTCATCGCCTAAGATGGGCACTTCAATTTCCTTTCATCGCCTAGGATGGTCACCTCAATTTCCTTTCATCGCCTAGGATGGACACTTTCACATTTCTTTCATCACCTAGGATGGGCACTTTTACATTTCTTGTTGCTAGAACTGGCATTCCTTTCATCGCCTAGGATAGACACTTTTAAATTTCTTTCATCGCCTAGGTTGGGCACTTTCCAATTCCTTTCATCGCCTAGGATGGGCACTTCAATTTCCTTTCATCGCCTAGGATGGACACCTCAATTTCCTTTCATCGCCTAGGATGGGCACTTTTATATTTCTTTCATCACCTAGGATGGGCACTTTTACATTTCTTGTTGCCAGAATTGGCATTCCTTTCATTGCCTAGGATAGGCACTTTCAAATTTCTTTCATCGCCTAGGATGGGCAATTTTAAATTTCTTTCATCACCAAGGATTGGCCCTTTTATGTTCTCATTGCCAAAATTGGCACCCTGTGAACACCTCTTTTGGTCCGGTCCAAGTGGAATGAATCTTTTTTATACTGAATTCTAATTCAGAATGGTCAAATTCGAGTAGAATGGCTCCAAAATAATCAGAACCGAGCGAAATAACTCAGAATAAAGCTTTTCCAAGAGAAATACAGCCCTGTTGGAGGCAAATCCGATTGGAATGACTCAAAAATGATCATATCTGAGCAGGATGACTCAGATTAAAGCATTTCTGAGTGAAATACAGCCCTGGTGGAGATAAATCCGAGTGGAAAAACTCAAAAATGATCAAATCTGAGTCAAAATGAAGCATTTCCGAGTGGAATGACTCAAAAATGATGAAATCCGAGTGGAATCACTCAGAATGAGTCATTTCCGAGTGAAATGCTCCCCTGTTGAAGTTGAATCCGAGTGGATTATGCCCATGTTGAAGAGAAGTCCGAATGGAATGACTCAAAAATGATGAAATCCGAGTGGAATCACTCAGAATGAGTCATTTCCGAGTGAAATGCTCCCCTGTTGAAGTTGAATCCGAGTGGATAGCGTCCCTGCCAAGCCAGTCCGAGTGGATTATGCCCATGTTGAAGAGAAATCCGAGTGAAATGACTCAGGAGGATCAAATCCGAGTAGAATTACTCAGAATGAGTCAGTTCCGAGTGAGATTTCAATTCCTGAGTGGAAAGAAGGCCATGTCCGAGTGCAAATGGCCAAACTTCCAATTTCTGAGTAGAAAATAGGCAAATTCCGAGTGAAAATGACCAAGTTCCATTCGGATTAAGAGCTCACAAGGTCAGTTCTGAGTTGATCCTTCAAGCAGTGAAGTTCTATATCACTTTTGAAGAAATTCCGAGTGGATGCTTCACGCAGAGATGAGATCCGAGCAAAATGCATCTGACTGAAGGAATTCCGAGTGTTTCCTCTTCAATCATAACCAAGAGTCCCTCTTCAGTCAGTCGGAACCGAGTGACACTTCACTCAGTCAGCCCTCTTCAAACCAATTCCGTGTCAGCCCTCCTTAAATCACTTCCGAGCCACAATTTGTACCACTTCCGAGCCATACTTAAACCTTTCCTGAGCCATTTTGGCCAATCAATTCCGAGCCCCCATTTCCACCAATTTCCGAGCCATACTTCACATTTCCGAGTCAATTCTTGGTTAGGTCTGACTCACTTTTTTACCAATTCCGAGTAACACTCTTCGCCCGTTCCCCAGTCATCTTTCATCCATCTCCGAGTGACCCACTTTTCACTCAATTCTGAGTAATCCTTCGATCATTTCCGAGTGAGACTTCAGTCAGTCAGCCCTCTTCAAACCTTTCCCGAGCCCTTTTGGCCAACCAATTCCGAGCCCTCATCTCCGAGCCACTTTTTACCCGTTCCCGAGTCGTCTTTCACTCGTCTATCGAGGCATCCTTTAGCCAATTCCGAGTCACACTTCCACATTTCAGTCGGTTCCGAGTCATTGGTCACTCGGATTGTGGAGAAGAGGTGAAATCCGAGCCAATTTTCAGTCAGTTTAGACTCGGTTCTGACTGAATGTTCCTTTGATTGCCCACTCAATCCAATTGCACACAACACCAACATGATTTCACTCGGTATTTTGCACAAAATGAACCTTTTTCACTCGGATTTCCATCATTCTCACTCGGAATTCTGCCATTCTCACTCGGATTCCCACCAGGTCCCCCTGTTAGCCCGTGCTGACTTGGATTCCACCACCCAAGTGGATCCAGGAATCCTGGAGGTGGCAGACAGGTGGCAAACAGGGGTGGAAGTGGGGGGAATTAAAAATTCCCACCCAGCCGTTATCCCCCACTTCACTCTGAGTGGAAGCCTGAGCTGGCATTCCACTCAGAAGTGGAAGCCTGAGCTGGCCTTCCACTCAAACCAGCCTATAAATAGGCAAGGGGTTGAAGCGTTGGGGGGATTAAGGGAAAACTCTGTAAAATCCTCCACTCTCTCTTTCCCACACTGCGCAGTCCCTCACAGCACTCAACACCCTCACCCTCTTCTAAGGCATGGTCCAGCACCTCCTCCATTAACTCCTTATCCTCTCACTCTTTCCAACCGTCCAACCTACCCTTCAAACCCACCAAACTGACCTCCTCTCACACACCGTTCAACATCCCCTTCAAATCCACCAAATCTGACCTCCTCACTCCTCTCAACTCCGACACCGTCCCTCTTCTCACTCAGTCTCACTCGGTGTTCACTCCTCACTCGGTAATCTACTACTTTCACTCGGTATTTTCTCATTCCACTCGGTTTTACCATTTTTACTCGGTTTTCCTCAATTTCACTCGGTATTTTCCCATTCCACTCGGTTTTTACCATTTTTTACTCGGTTTTCCTCAATCTCACTCGGTTTTCTGCTTTTCTCACTCGGTATTTCATTTTTTACTCGGTTTTTTCCATTTCCACTCGGTTTTTCCCATTTTCACTCGGTTTTTTCCCTCTTTCTCACACGGTTTTCTCTTCTTCCCCTTAGTTTTTGCTCATTTTTCCTCTGTTTTCCGAACTTACTGTGGGAAATAAATGCTTCCTATGTTTTCTTTCAAATCTAAATAAAAATAAAAAAAAAGAAACAAATCTTTTTTAAAATAGTGTCGTACGGGAGCACTCCCGTCTACACAACCTCTTTAGGATTCATACACGTGTGAAGAACTTCGCCTTGTATGAGTTCCCCATCTCAATGACATCCACCATCATTTCCCAAGTCTTTTCCTAAAAGAACAACACTCAGAACTACGTAACCCTGATTTCTTGATAATTCAAGAATACGTAGGAGCAGGACCTCAACTCCTGTCGGGCCCATCTTTCTTATTTCTTTTTATTGATTTATTTCCTTACTTTCATGTTTCTTTCATAAATGTTTTTTTTGGTCACTTCCATGAAAATCAATTTAGACGTGACGTCTTGTTGATTTCCCCCTAGTTTTTTGCTCAAGCCTCGCCATAATTCATAGGGAAGGGATACTTAGGACAAGACGTCCCGCTTATCTCTTTCCTATCCCTGTTTTTTATTCGAGAATGTCCAATTTAGGCGTGACGCCTTATTAGCATTCTCTTCCCCTCTCTGTCTCATATCGAAGTTGAGTTTAATTCGGATGAAACATCCCATTGACCTCGCTTCGACATTCTCAGTTTGTACAATTCTCTCACTCCATTCTATCGTTTTTTAAATAAAAAATACAACAATAAAAGGGAAGAAATAAACCATCTTTTGTAAGGCTATTTATGTTGCGCATTTTCAATCTTGGTACTGTTTTTGACAGGCGATGTAGGGTGCTAATACCTTCCCTAGTCGTAACCGACTCCCGAACTTGAATCTCAATTTTTAACCAGTGCTTTACTGAACTTAGTTTTTTCCAATGTTTTTCCTATGGATAAAAACGTTGGTGGTGACTCCCTGTTTCATTCTACACCTTCTCTCTTTCTCGCCGCGCCGTCGTGATCCAGGTTGCGACAGATGGTGACTCCACTGGGGACACTTAAGAGAGTCAGGCCAGTTTGGTTGAAAGCGCATTTTTTTTATAGCCTTTGTTTATCTCGGATTTCTTCCCCTTGTTTTATTTTCTGTCGATTGTTGTGAATGTTTGTTCTTGCTTTGATTGTATCTTGTTATTTATTTCGTTATCTATGTTTTACATGTTTGTTGAACCCTAGGGTAGAGGACCATGTTACTTTTCTGCAATCATTGAACCCTAGGGTAGACGACTTTGTATATTTGTTCTGTGTCTGTTCTTTGTGCAGAATGAGGTAAGGTAAAAGGTATTGAATGCCCTTTCACACACTACACTCACAAATTACTCGCACACACTTATGAGTGGCGCCCTATACCCGGGCCCCAAATGAAACTTAAGTTAGGAGGGGTTGGTATACAGAATCGTATAGGATGTACTTCCTATCCGGTGATCGTGAGAACCCCAACTAGAGTTTGACCTCTTGTGACATACGCACCTAGTGGTTCCCCACTGTTACGTCCCTGTCATGGGTAGGATCTTGGCTTTAGTGACCTTCTAGAAGTCTAGTATAAGCCACCCGGTGTGGAGAGTCACTTTTAGATAAGCCCTAGGGTCCAGAGAAAACCTTCAACAAAACCTGACTTAGGCCACGAAAGGGCAAACTTTACTTTACCTTATGTCATTTTCACTTTCCTGTTATTAAAGAGGGATTATCTATCACCCAAAGATTTGCTTAGTCAAAATCTTTGGAACACATAAGTATTCTTCGGGTGAATGGATGATCCTCTTTAACTATTCCCTTTATTTTTCTAACCGTTTGTCATGATTCTTTAGACACTACGGGCAAGCACCCCTACGCGACCAGGCTCAAAAAGAAACTCATGGCCGATATAGAACAAGAAAATGAGAATTTGCAAGCTGAGGTTAATCAGTTGAAAGAACAAATGGCTGAAATAGCCAAGATGTTCGAAAGGAGAATCGCAGAAAGGGATTCTTTAGCGGAAGTTGAAAATGCTAGGCAGCAATCTCCCATTCCCCAACTCGCGCAAGGTCATGCTGGAGGACGAAGCTCAAACCCTGCGGGGCCTACTGTTACCGTTCGCCTTGGTAAGTCGAACCCTGCCATTGTTCAACAACACACTTTTGTTGATAAAGAAGGGAATGTCATACCCTTCCCACAGTATGGGTTACCCCCGGGCTATTTCCCGCCACTCCAAGAGGAGCCAGATTATCAGGAAACAATCCTTCACGCGGCTCAACCAAACATCCCACCTGTCTGGAATCCTCAAACGATTCCGGTTCATACACAGGCTGAACAACCACAAGCTGCCCAAGCCACAGCTGGACACCAAGCCTCAATTCTGAATGAGAGCCCGGCACATGTTGACCGACCAGTCAGGAGTGCTAGTCACTATGTCGTTGCAGGTCCAAGTACTGCCACTGCTACTACCCAGGAAGGAAGATTAGAGTTCTTGGAAAGGCGTTTAAGGGAAATGGATAGAATGAATCGATTTGGATTAGGCAATGCTGCATAACTCTGTCTAATTCCCGACGTTGTTATTCCTCCCAAATTCAAAACGCCCGAATTTGATAAGTATCGGGGGCTGACATGTCCGAAAAACCATCTTACCATGTACTGCCGGAAAATGGCTTCGCATGCCTCCAATGACTCTCTGCTCATCCATTGTTTTCAAGATAGTTTGGCTGGAGCGCCTCTGACCTGGTACAATTATCTTGAACGATCTTGTATACGCTGTTGGGAGGATCTGGTAGATGCTTTCATGCAACAGTATAAGTACAATTTGGACATGGCGCCAGACAGAGTACAATTGCAGAACATGTCCAAGAAAGACAACGAGACGTTCAAAGAATACGCCCAACGATGGCGTGAAGTAGCAGCGCAAGTTGACCCACCTCTGTCTGAGAAAGAGGTGATCTCGACATTTATTGACACACTCCAATCGCCATTTTATGACAAGATGATTGGAAGTATTTCATCCCACTTCTCCGATATCGTCACTATCGGAGAAAGAATAGAGAATGGCCTCCAGACAGGGAAGATCGCCCGAGGTCCAGCTGGGGTTAATGCAGCAAGAAGACCCTCCCATAGGGAAGGAAAGAGAAGAGAGGGAGAGACTAATCTAATCTCCCATAATCAGAGAAGAAACCAGCCGAGGCCACCCACCCCGGTCGCCTTTCCATCAACCTATCATAATACACCACATCCATATGTGACTGCCGTTCAAACACCACATCCACCACATTTCCGCCCACCTGTCATGCGACCGCCTGCACCACTACAAGCACCATATCAACCACCACAAGTGTCGTACCAACAGCCACAAACGAACCCGCCGAATCCAAATCAGAGAAGGCAAAACAATGACCGTGCCCCACCATAATTTGATCTGATTCCCATCTCTTACACAGAGCTTCTCCCTTACCTCATCGAAAACACGATGGTAGTGCCATGCCCTCTAAAGCCACTTCAGCCGCCATATCCTAGAGGGTACGACCCAAATGCACGGTGTGATTACCACGCTGGTGCACCAGGGCATTCTACTGAGAATTGCCTGGCACTGAAGTTTAAGGTAAGGGACCTAATCCGGGCTGACTGGATAAGCTTTAAAGAAGGAAGCCCAAGTGTGACAACCAATCCCCTTCCAAATCATAAAGGATCGGATGTCAACGCTATAGAGGGGGATGAAGAATGCATTTCCAAAGTAGAGGACATCCAAATGCCTTTGGAAACAATACACTCCCATATGTTGAAGGTGGGATTAATAGAAGGGTCATGGGATAAAGAGTATAATGACCTCTAGTCCGCAAAGCGAAGGGGCTTCCAGGAAACCCTTCAAAGACTCATGAATGCTCGAGTCATAGAGGTCTGTAAATGCCATGAAGGACGAATAAATATGGTACAAGGACAGGGTAAGGCACGAGTTCCGAAACCCCTGGTCGTATACTATAACAAGGATACGCCAGCGGCTTCGGCTCCTACCAAGACTGTCTTCACGGTAAGGGCACCAACCCCTTTCCTCTTCCAGAGTTCCCACGCTGTGCCATGGAGGTACAATACAGATGTGGTTGTCACCAATCCCGAAGCGATCAACTCCATGCCATCCTCCTCTATTACAAATATAACCGGAGTGGGAAGAATGACACGGAGTGGAAGGATATATACACCACCTGAGCCCAAACAAGGCAAGACTACCGGAGAAGGAAAAACTGGGAAAGAAGTAGCTTCTGGCGAAACAAAGGGGGCTGTGACTGAAGAGGAAGCCCAGGAATTTCTGAAGTTTATTCGCCATAGTGACTACCAGGTGTTGGACCAATTGAACCACACCCCTGCAAAAATTTCCTTGTTGTCTTTGCTAATGAGTTCCGAACCACATCGGAACACATTGATGAAGGTGTTGAGCGAGGCACACGTGAAACATGATTTACCCGTCGAACAATTCGGGGGCATAGTGGGGCATATCATTGCCAACAATTACTTAACCTTCACAGATGAGGAAGTACCTATTGAAGGAAGAGGGCACAACAAAGCCCTCCATATTTCTGTGAAATGTCAGGATTATATCCTGGCAAAAGTGCTTGTGGATAATGGGTCTTCTCTGAACGTCATGCCGAAATCCACGTTGGCAAAACTGCCTTTCGATGGAACATACATGAGACCTAGCTCTATGGTTGTGCAGGCTTTTGATGGGACACATAGGGAAGTCATTGGAGAAATCGAATTGCCTATACAAGTCGGACCCTGTACTTTCCAAGTACTCTTCCAAGTGATGGATATCGTGCCCGCCTACAGCTGTTTATTAGGGCGACCATGGATCCATTCGGCGGGGGTGGTCCCCTCCACGCTGTATCAAAGACTAAAATTCATCATCAATAACAAGTTGGTGACTGTTTCTGGGGAGGAGGACCTTTTGGTCAGCAAACCCATATTCACTCCGTACATCGAGGCCGCCGAGGAAGCCCTCGAAACATCATTCCAAGCCTTGGAAATTGCCAATGCAACAAGCGTTGTAAAGATGTCTTTCCCCAACGTACCTTTAATGGTGACGCTGAACATGTTGCGGAAAGGGTACCAACTCGGAAAAGGATTGGGGCGGGATTTAGAAGGCAGAACCCAACTGGTGAGTCTCTTGGAAAATAAAAACAGATATGGCTTGGGATATAAGCCCATTGTGATAGATAAGAAAAGGGTTGAAGAGGAAAAGAAGGGGAGGAGAGTTGCTCGCCTTACTGGTCAAGAGATCAACACTGCGAGAATCCCTATCTGCGATCTCTATCAGAGCTTTAAGAGCGTCGGAGTGATATATCCGAATCAAGTTGCCATGGTGGAGAATGAGCCTGACCTCAATGTGGAGCTGGTATATGCTTGCCATCCAGATCAAGAGCTAAGCAATTGGGAAGTCATGGAGTTCCCTACAATCATTAACGTTCTATCAGAGTAATCACTGTATTTCATAATTTGGTGGTCCCCTTGCTATGCCCAAGGCTCCGGGACCCATTTTGTAACAAGGGCAGAACTTGTTTATTTTATTTTTGAAAACCAATAAACACATTTTATTTCCCATCACCTCATCTTTGTGCACTCTATTTTTCTCAAACCTTTCACTTGTTTGTTCTCTTTTCACTTTATAATATAACCCGAATGCAGATCCAAAAATGATTTCCCTGAGAACGACGAAAACCTGGATTTATTTCATGACCCTGTTTATCCAAATGATTGCGCCTACGAGGAAAGTGAGGAAGACTTTGGACCCTCATCTGAATTGACAAGATTGTTGGAACAAGAGGATAAGGAGATCCGCCCACATCAGGAGGAAATTAAAATCATCAACCTTGGAGGTGAAGGAGAAGATAAAATAATCAAGATAGGTACCTGCCTGAGTAAAAACCAGCAAGATGAATTGATTGAACTGCTCCAGGAATTTCGGGATGTGTTCGCTTGGTCATATCAAGATATGCCAGGGTTGGATAACAGTATAGTGGAACATAGATTGCCTCTGAAACCAGAGTGTCCACCAATTAAGCAAAAGCTGCGAAGAATGAAACCGAAAATGCTTCTCAAGATCAAGGAAGAGGTCAAAAAACAATTCGAAGCCGGTTTCTTGGCCGTAGCCAAATATCCACAATGGGTAGCCAACATAGTCCCGGTCCCGAAGAAGGATGGAAAAGTGCGGATGTGTGTGGACTATCGAGATCTAAACAGGGCCAGCCCTAAGGACGATTTTCCTCTTCCACATATTGACATGTTGGTTGATAACACAGCCCAACACTCCATCTTCTCTTTCATGGATGGTTTCTCCGGGTATAATCAGATTAAAATGGCGCCCGAAGACATGGAAAAAACCACGTTCGTCACATTGTGGGGTACTTTCTGTTACAAAGTAATGTCCTTTGGTTTGAAGAACGCAGGGGCGACTTATCAGAGAGCAATGGTCACTTTATTCCACGATATGATGCACAAGGAAATAGAGGTCTATGTGGATGATATCATTGCAAAATCCAGAACCGCGGAAGATCATGTTTGCGACTTAAGGAAATTGTTTGAACGGTTAAGAAGGTTTAAGCTTAGATTGAACCCTGCCAAGTGCACGTTTGGCGCAAGGTCAGGGAAACTGTTGGGTTTCATTGTAAGCAAGAAAGGAATTGAAGTAGATCCCGACAAGGTCAGGGCAATCCTAGAAATGCCACCTCCTTGCACAGAAAAAGAAGTCAGGGGGTTCTTGGGAAGATTAAACTACATCGCTCGATTTATCTCACAATTGACATCGACCTGCGAGCCGATCTTCAAGTTACTCCGCAATAACCATCCAGGGCAATGGAATGAGGACTGCCAAATGGCTTTTGAGAAGATTAAGCAGTACTTGAAAGGAACCACTAATATTGGTAGCACCAACCCCTGGGAGACCACTGATTTTATACATGACGGTACTGGATGAGTCCATGGGCTGCGTATTGGGTCAGCACGATGAAACGGGAAAGAAAGAACATGCCATATATTACCTAAACAAAAAGTTCACTGATTGCGAAATACGATACTCTGCATTAGAACGAACTTGTTGCGCGTTAGCATGGGCTGCGAAGCGTTTAAGGCAATACATGTTGAGTCACACTACCTGGCTAGTCTCTAAGATGGATCCTATCAAGTACATCTTTGAGAAGCCAGCCCTGACCGGAAGGATTGCTCGATGGCAAGTGCTGCTAACCGAGTACGACATAACATATGTCACTCAGAAAGCCATAAAAGGGAGCGCTTTGGCTGACTACCTAGCCCATCAACCCGTAAGTGATTACCAACCAATACCATTCGACTTCCCAGACGAGGATATTTTGGCATTGTCCGACGAAGAAGAAGACGGTAACAAAGACAAATGGATTTTAAGATTCGATGGAGCTTCTAATGCTTTAGGGCACGGAATTGGGGCCATTTTGATTTCGCCAAAAAAAGAATTCATCCCTGTCTGCGCTAGGCTATGTTTCGATTGTACCAACAATGTCGCTGAATATGAGGCGTGCTCCTTAGGGATCCAAGCGGCATTGGATATGAAAGTAAGAACACTGGAAGTCTACGGAGACTCTGCTTTAGTCATCCACCAGTTGAAAGGTGAGTGGGAAACCAGAGATAGAAAGCTTCTCCCCTATCACGCCCACATTATGGAAATGATCAGAGATTTCGAAGAGATTTCTTTCCATCATGTTCCTCGGGAAGATAATCAGATGGCTGACGCTTTGGCCACTCTCGCTTCAATGTTCAAAGTAAACAATGACTATGACGTGCCCCTCATCGAGGTAGAAAGGCGTCATGAGCCCGCATACTGCCAAGTAGTCAAAGAACAATCGGATGGAAAACCTTGGTATCACGATATCAAGAGATATATTCAGAGGCAAGAATACCCTGACAATGCCACAGAAAATGACAAGAGAACCCTACGACGGCTCGCCATGGGGTTTTTCCTAAATGGAGACGTGCTTTACAAAAGAAACCATGATTCTATTCTTCTTCGCTGTGTTGATACCGCTAAAGCAAATAGAATCATAAGGGATATCCACGAGGGATCTTTCGGAACCCACATCAATGGGCACGCCATGTCAAGGAAAATCTTAAGGGCTGGTTATTTTTGGATGACCATGGAAGCAGACTGCTTCGCCTATGCTCGGAGATGTCATAAGTGCCAAATATATGCTGATCATATTCACGCACCCCCGTCATCTTTAAATGTTTTGTCAGCACCATGGCCCTTCTCGATGTGGGGCATGGATGTCATTGGTCCCATTGAACCAAAGGCTTCAAACGGCCATCGTTTCATTTTGGTCGCCATTGATTATTTCACAAAATGGGTGGAAGCAGCTTCATACACTAATGTAACCAAGAGTGTTGTGGTTAAATTCGTCAAGCGTGAGTTGATATGTCGGTACGGCCTACCGAGTCAAATCATCACAGACAATGGTACAAACCTGAACAACAAAATGATGAAGGAGCTTTGTGAGAGCTTTAAGATCTCCCACCATAATTCCTCTCCGTACCGCCTAAAAATGAATGGGGCAGTCGAGGAGGCGAACAAGAATATCAAGAAGATAATACAGAAAATGGTGATAACCTATAAAGTCCGGACCTCGACTGGGGCAACTCCATTCTCTTTAGTTTATGGCATGGAAGCAGTCCTGCCTTTTGAAGTGGAGATTCCTTCCCTCCGAGTAATCATGGAAGCCAAACTGGTTGAAGCTGAATGGATCCAGACTTGACATGACCAATTAAATCTGATTGATAGTAAGAGACTGACTGCCCTCTACCATGGTCAGTTATATCAAAGGCGTATGAAGCGAGCGTTTGAAAAGAAAGTACGACCCCGACAGTTCCAAGAAGGAGACTTGGTGCTCAAGAAGGTTTTGTCGATGCATAAAGATCACCGGGGCAAATGGACTCCTAGCTACGAAGGGCCTTATGTCGTGAAGAAGGCTTTTTCCGGAGGTGCTCTCATACTCGCCAACATGGATGGGGAAGATCTACCGATGCCTATAAACGCGGACGCAGTGAGAAGATACTATGCATAAAAAAAAGGCTCGCTAGGTTGAAAACCTGAAAAGGCGACCTAGGCAAAAATTAGAGCAATTGGTGGGGTCGAAAATCCCAAGAAAGCGGCCCAGACAAATTCACACCCTATAGATTCAACACTGCAACGCCAATTTTTCAAGTCACAGACAAGGGGATGGGTCTAGGGTATCGAAACCATGGTCGAGTCACGCCCTCGAAAGCAAAATCAGAAGATAAACAGGAAATCATGGAAAAGACCGGAATCTTGTCGCTCTCAGGAAATCAATGGAGGATCTAAAAGGCCTTCTCTTCCATCCTTGCCATCAATTCCTCACATATTATCATATTCTTGCACCTGTATATATCCGTTGTTCATAAATAAAAAGTTTCCCTTCTTCTCACATGTGTTCATGACTAGAATGAATAAACAAGTTTTGCCTAAAAAAAATTTCTTAAAAATGAGTTTTTGATAAGGACGAAAACACAAAGTTATGGGGAACGAAATGTACACTATTGCCAGATCTTACCTTGGGGAAGCTCAACTAACTCTGCGAAACAACCTCAATGAAGTCAGAAGTAATAATTATTTTGGCCATGAGTTACTTTAACGCCTGTCGCCAAGGAAGTCCGCCTGTAAGTTTTTAATTAGTTTCACGTTTCTCTGTTAAAGGATGGCCAGGAACCATGATCCCCAAGATGTGTAGTTGCCCAACTCTCTCCTTAGTAGACCTTCGGCATATCCGCAGTAAACCACAAGTCCATTCTCTTTCACCAAATTTTCTCCCCCAGTGGAACCATAATCGCCAAAAACTACACTTCCCAAATCCTTCCCCAGCGGGACTACACTTCCCAGTCAACCCAAAACTGGGGCATCTCCCCAGATTCTTCTTTCGGTCAAGGGACAGTTTTCCCCAAAGACTCTTTCGATCATGTCAAACCGGGGCATCTTCCCTAGGTCGTCGTCTCTTGTCGACCCGAGGACAGTACCCCACGCTCCCAGAATGTCCGAACTAGGACATCGCCAGGGCCTCTTTTCGTCGAAAAGGAGCACCCTTCAAGCTTCATCCAATCATCTCAAACTGGGGCATCTCCCCAGGTTTATTCTCTTATTCAAGGGGCAGTTCCCCAAGATTTCATCCAATCATGTCAAATTAGGGCATCTCCCCGGGTATATCCTCTCAATCAAGGGGTAGTTCCCCAACCACCCACAGTCATGTCAAGCTGGGGCATCCCTCCCAGATTCATTCTCTTGCGTTCAAGGGGCAGTTCCCCAAGAACCCGCAGTAATGACAACCGAGGGTCAATCCCAGACTTTACATTTCCTACCAACAGTGAGTTAATTCGGACGAGACGTCCTGTTAGCTCCCCCAACCTTTACATTTCCTATCAACAGTGAGCTAATTCAGACGAGACGTCCTGTTAATTCCCCCAATCTTTATTTTCCTGTCGCCGATCAAATGGCACCCCTTTATCTTCTTGTCGTCGATCAAATGGCACCTTTACTTTCCTGTCGCCGATCAAACGGCACCCCTTTATCTTCCTGTCGCCAATCAAATGGCACCTTTACTTTCCTGTCGCCGATCAAATGGCACCCCTTTACTTTCCTGTCGCCGATCAAACGGCACCCCTTTATTTTCCTGTCGCCGATCAAATGGCACCCCTTTATCTTCTTGTCGCCGATCAAATGGCACCTTTACTTTCCTGTCGCCGATCAAACGGCACCCCTTTATCTTCCTGTCGTCGATCAAATGGCACCTTTACTTTCCTGTCGCTGATCAAATGGCACCCCTTTACTTTCCTGTCGCCGATCAAACGGCACCCCTTTACTTTCCTGTCGCCAATCAAATGGCACCCCTTTATCTTCCTGTCGTCGATCAAATGGCACCTTTACTTTCCTGTCGCCGATCAAATGGCACCCCTTTACTTTCCTATCGCCGATCAAATGGCACCACTTTACTTTCCTGTCGCTGAACAAATGGCATCTTTTTACCTTCAGTCGCCTAAGAAGGCATCCGTTTTCTTCCAGTCGCCGAATGAGGCACCCTTCATCTCCAATCAATTGAGAATAAACACTCAATCCTCTCGCCTCTTGTTAACTGGAAGACTATCCTTCTGCTTCATGTCATTCAAAGGATAATTCCCAGTTAACCACTTCTTGCTAAAAATTAGAGCACTGCCTCACTTCTTTTTTCCCAGATTTAGGATAAAAAAACAAACAAAAAAAAACAAAAACAAAAAAAAACAACAAAACAAAACAAAAAAATATAAAGAAAGAAGAAGAAGAGAAAAGCGAAACGGAAGAAGAAAATGCTCGTCTTTAAAGGAGAAAGGTCACACTGACTCGTGATTGCCGACACTATCAGACGCCATTAAAAAGTCCCACTTGGCCCCTACATCGGTGTTCATATCTTTACTTCCTTTTCACTTCAAAAACACAGAAGCTTTGTGTTTCTTTTGTGAAAAACAAGTAAAGAGGGGCATCTGTGAACACCTCTTTTGGTCTGGTCCAAGTGGAATGAATCTTTTTTATACTGAATTCTAATTCAGAATGGTCAAATTCGAGTAGAATGGCTCTAAAATAATCAGAACCGAGCGAAATAACTCAGAATGAAGCTTTTCCAAGAGAAATAAAGCCCTGTTAGAGGCAAATCCGATTGGAATGACTCAAAAATGATCACATCTGAGCAGGATGACTCAGATTAAAGCATTTCCGAGTGAAATACAGCCCTGGTGGAGATAAATCCGAGTGGAAAAACTCAAAAATGATCAAATCTGAGTCAAAATGAAGCATTTCCGAGTGGAATGACTCAAAAATGATGAAATCCGAGTGGAATCACTTAGAATGAGTCATTTCCGAGTGAAATGCTCCCCTGTTGAAGTTGAATCCGAGTGGATTATGCCCATGTTGAAGAGAAGTCCGAATGGAATGACTCAAAAATGATGAAATCCGAGTGGAATCACTCAGAATGAGTCATTTCCGAGTGAAATGCTCCCCTGTTGAAGTTGAATCCGAGTGGATAGCGTCCCTGCCAAGCCAGTCCGAGTGGATTATGCCCATGTTGAAGAGAAATCCGAGTGAAATGACTCAGGAGGATCAAATCCGAGTAGAATTACTCAGAATGAGTCAGTTCCGAGTGAGATTTCAATTCCTGAGTGGAAAGAAGGCCATGTCCGAGTGCAAATGGCCAAACTTCCAATTTCTGAGTGGAAAATAGGCAAATTCTGAGTGAAAATGACCAAGTTCCATTCGGATTAAGAGCTCACAAGGTCAGTTCCGAGTTGATCCTTCAAGCAGTGAAGTTCTATATCACTTTTGAAGAAATTCCGAGTGGATGCTTCACGCAGAGATGAGATCCGAGCAAAATGCATCCGACTGAAGGAATTCTGAGTGTTTCCTCTTCAATCAGAACCAAGAGTCCCTCTTCAGTCAGTCGGAACCGAGTGACACTTCACTCAGTCAGCCCTCTTCAAACTAATTCTGTGTCAGCCCTCCTTAAATCACCTCCGAGCCACCATTTGTACCACTTCCGAGCCATACTTAAACCTTTCCCGAGCCATTTTGGCCAATCAATTCCGAGCCCCCATTTCCACCAATTTCCGAGCCATACTTCACATTTCCGAGTCAATTCTTGGTTAGGTCCGACTCACTTTTTTTCCAATTCTGAGTAACACTCTTCGCCCGTTCCCAGTCATCTTTCATCCATCTCCGAGTGACCCACTTTTCACTCAATTCTGAGTAATCCTTCGATCATTTCCGAGTGAGACTTCAGTCAGTCAGCCCTCTTCAAACCTTTCCCGAGCCCTTTTGGCCAACCAATTCCGAGCCCTCATCTCCGAGCCACTTTTTACCCGTTCCCGAGTCATCTTTCACTCGTCTATCGAGGCATCCTTTAGCCAATTCCGAGTCACACTTCCATATTTCACTCGGTTTCGAGTCATTGGTCACTCGGATTGTGGAGAAGAGGTGAAATTCGAGCCAATTTTCAGTCAGTTTAGACTCGGTTCTGACTGAATGTTCCTTTGATTGCCCACTCAATCCAATTGCACACAACACCAACATGATTTCACTCGGTATTTTGCACAAAATGAACCTTTTTCACTCGGATTTCCATCATTCTCACTCGGAATTCTGCAATTCTCACTCGGATTCCCACCAGGTCCCCCTGTTAGCCCGTGCTGACTTGGATTCCACCACCCAAGTGGATCCAGGAATCCTGGGGGTGGCAGACAGGTGGAAAACAGGGGTGGAAGTGGGGGGAATTAAAAATTCCCACCCAGCCGTTGTCCCCCACTTCACTCTGAGTGGAAGCATGAGCTGGCATTCCACTCGGAAGTGGAAGCCTGAGCTGGCCTTCCACTCAAACCAGCCTATAAATAGGCAAGGGGTTGAAGCATTGGGGGGGATTAAGGGAAAACTCTGTAAAATCCTCCACTCTCTCTTTCCCACACTGCGCAGTCCCTCACAGCACTCAACACCCTCACCCTCTTCTAAGGCATGGTCCAGCACCTCCTCCATTAACTCATCATCCTCTCACTTTTTCCAACCGTCCAACCTACCCTTCAAACCCACCAAACTGACCTCCTCTCACACACCGTTCAACATCCCCTTCAAATCCACCAAATCCGACCTCCTCACTCCTCTCAACTCCGACACCGTCCCTCTTCTCACTCAGTCTCACTCGGTGTTCACTCCTCACTCGGTAATCTACTACTTTCACTCGGTATTTTCTCATTCCACTCGTTTTACCATTTTTACTCGGTTTTCCTCAATTTCACTCGGTATTTTCCCATTCCACTCGGTTTTTACCATTTTTTACTCGGTTTTCCTCAATCTCACTCGGTTTTCTGCTTTTCTCACTCGGTATTTCATTTTTTACTCGGTTTTTTCCATTTCCACTCGGTTTTTCCCATTTTCACTCGGTTTTTTCCCTCTTTCTAACACGGTTTTCTCTTCTTCCCCTTAGTTTTTGCTCATTTTTCCTCTATTTTCCGAACTTACTGTGGGAAATAAATGCTTCCTATGTTTTCTTTCAAATCTAAATAAAAATCAAAAAAAAAGAAACAAATCTTTTTTAAAATAGTGTCGTACGGGAGCACTCCCGTCTACACAACCTCTTTAGGATTCATACACATGCGAAGAACTTTGCCTTGTATGAGTTCCCCGTCTCAATGACATCCACCATCATTTCCCAAGTCTTTTCCTAAAAGAACAACACTCAGAACTACGTAACCCTGATTTCTTGATAATTCAAGAATACGTAGGAGCAGGACCTCAACTCCTGTCGGGCCCATCTTTCTTATTTCTTTTTATTGATTTATTTCCTCACTTTCATGTTTCTTTCATAAATTTTTTTTTAGTCACTTCCGTGAAAATCAATTTAGACGTGACGTCTTGTTGATTTCCCCCTAGTTTTTTGCTCAAGCCTCGCCATAATTCATAGGGAAGGGATACTTAGGACGAGACGTCCCGCTTATCTCTTTCCTATCCCTGTTTTTTATTCGAGAATGTCCAATTTAGGCATGACGCCTTATTAGCATTCTCTTCCCCTCTCTGTCTCATATCGAAGTCGAGTTTAATTCGGATGAAACATCCCATTGACCTCGCTTCGACATTCTCAGTTTGTACAATTCTCTCACTCCATTCTGTCGTTTTTTTAATAAAAAATACAACAATAAAAGGGAAGAAATAAACCATCTTTTGTAAGGCTATTTATGTTGCGCAATTTCAATCTTGGTACTGTTTTTGACAGGCGATGTAGGGTGCTAATACCTTCCCTACTCGTAACGGACTCCCGAACTTAAATCTCAATTTTTAACCAGTGCTTTACTGAACTTAGTTTTTTCCAATGTTTTTCCTATGGATAAAAACGTTGGTGGCGACTCCCTGTTTCATTCTACACCTTCTCTCTTTCTCGCTGCGCCGTCGTGATCCAGGTTTCGACACACCCTCTTTAAGCTTTTGTCGTAAAGGATTGGCCTTTTCAAGCTCTCATCGACAAGGCTGGAACTTTTAAGTTTTTCGATGGCCAAAGCTGGCATTGTTTAAGTCTTCTTTTTTTCAAAACTGTCACCTCTTTGAAGTTGTTGATGTCAAGATCATCTCTAAAGAGAGGATGTTCACGTCTTTACTTCCTTTCCTCGATATGAATGAATCATTCATATTATCACGAAAAAAAAAGTAAAGAGGGGCAACTGTGAACACCTTTATTTTAATAATAATAAAATAAATAATAATTTTCCCCCATTCTGGAAATTCGGTTCAGAATCAAGAATCTATCTCCCACCTTTCCACCAACTTCATCTCACCTTCATCTTCTCCATCACCCAACAGACACCACACTCTACTCTCATCATCATCTTCTCAATCCTCTTCACTAAAAAAAACACAGAAATCCAAAAAACCAAAAACTAGAAAACCATCACCAACATTCAATATTCATCATCTCCTTCACCATCACCATTGACAATTCAATCGCCAAACAAAAAAATCAGAACCATAACTGAACAGCCAAAATCATAGAAACAAGATTCAAAAAACAAAACAAGAACAAAAGCAACAATAATTTTATCTTCTTCAATCTCTTCATCCTTCACAACCTGAAAATTTAAAAGGCAAAAAACCATATTAACCATCAGACCCAAATCGAAAATAACAAAAGGAGAAAGGAAGAAGAAGGCTTCCATCGTCAGAACCTCCACCAGCCACCAGATCTTCTTTCTTCGACCAACGCCACCCTCCAGCAAGCTCCGACACCGATCCTGAGCTGACGCCGACCAGAACCCACTCCCGCCGGCCTCCCTTCTCTCTATCGTACTCTCACTCTCCCTCCCTCCTCCGTCTCTCTCTAGATCGCTCCACCACCGAGCTCCTTTTCCTCCAGATCCTCCACCTCCGACCGCCGCCGGTCCCTCCCCCCCTCTCCGTCGTGCTCTCTCCCTCCTCCTCTCTCGGTCAATCTCTCTCTCCGTCGTGCTCTCTCCCTCCTCCTCTACCCTTTTCTTTAGAAAAAAATAATAAGTAGACAAATGAATAATTTTACTTTCATGTCAAAACAAAGTATAAAATAATAAAAGTTTAAACATTTTTCTTAGAGTAATATTAATCACTTTGTTGAAAAGCTAAAAATATTAAATACTGTGTTTTTTTTGAATAATTGTCTTAAAAAAATCTTATTAGCAATGTCGTGTAAAACTACTTTTGCCTACATCTGTGATATAAGACTTCGAAGGTTTATGCACGTGCAATCTTCTTTGCCTTGTATTTCTCCTTCCTCGTAAATTTTCTTTCGTTATTACAAATCGAATCCATTAAAAATAGTTTTTTAATATAATTTTAAATATTTTCTCGAATTTCCTCAAAGAACTACGTAACCCTGATTTCTCAATACATTTGAGAATACGTAGGAGCAAGAATCAATTCCTGTCGGGCCCACTTTCTCGTTATTAATTTCTATGTCTCTACTATTATTTTGATTAATTTTATATAGTTAATATTTTAAATTTTATTGTCGCAAGAAGGTTAATTTAGATGCGACGTCTTGTTAATCTTATATTTTTATTTAAAATAATATTTTTTTTAAAATGAGGATAATTTAGACGTGACGTCTTGTTAATCTCATATTTTAATATTTTTATTTAAAATAATTTTCTTTAAAATGAGGTTAATTTAGACGCGACGTCTTGTTAATCTCATTTTTTTAATATTTTATTAGAATATTATTTTCTTTAAAATGAGACTAATTTAGATGCGACGTCTTGTTAATCTCATGTTTTTTAATACTTTTATTAAAAAAATATTTTTTACCAAACTTTATCTTTTTATTTCATTAATTTTATTTTAATCTTTAAATTTATGTGCGAATTAAGGTTAATTTGGATGAAACATCCTGTTAACCTTTACTTTCACTCTAATTTACTTTTTTCTTATTGTTGTTATTTTGTCGAGTTTCTTACTGTCATTGCTTTGTCATTTCTTACTGTTATTGTTTTAATCTTCTATTGTTAATATTTGTTTTCTTACTGTCACTGTTTAGTCTTCTATCGTTACTATTTTCTTTTTTCTTACTGTCACTATTTGGTCAAATTTCTTACTGTCACTGTTCGGTCTGTTTTGTCTGTTTGTGTCTGCTTTGTCGTTTTGTATGTTTCTTTTCATAAAAGAAGTTAAAATAATTTCTAGACTATTTTGAAAATAAGCGCTATCAATTTGAGGTAACCATTTTATAATGGACAGTTATGAGGTGCTAATACCTTTCTCACCTGTAATTCGACTCCCAAACTTAGAATTTCATTTTCATAACCAATGTTTTAAAAGAGGTTTTTCCCGATATTTTTATCCAAAAAAATATTGGTGGCGACTTCCTGTTTTCTTTTCGAAAGGATTTCGAAAAACCCGTTTTATTTTTAAGGGTCGGCCGTCCCGTCACGATCCCGGTCGCGACACCATCCAATTCCTTCTAAAATATTCATTGATATGGCTTCACGCACACTTTGAAGAAAGATTGTTTGAAGGAGACGTTGGCTATCTTGGTCAATTCAACGTATGCCTTAAAGTTGATGATGTCGCTCTAACACCACAAATTAACAAACCCTAGGTTGCCACTAGGATTGCTGTAACACCCCTAATTTTGTTATTTCTTATTTAAAATAAAATTTCAAAGGAATTTGATTATAGTTCTTTAGAACTATTTGATTGTTATATAATTTATAATTTTTTTGAAATTTTTATATTTTTTATTTATTTTTTTTGAGAATGACAAAAATACCCTTAACCTTTCATCTAATAACCAAAATGCCACTGCCGACATCATCGCTTACATCATCATCGCTTACATCATCGCTTACATCATAAATAGTAAAATAAATAATTAAATAATCTTAAATAGTAAAATTTTCTTCCTATAAATAGACGGCTCATTTACAACATTTTCACACCAAAAATTAGAGAGAGAATCTAGAGAGATAGTGTGTAAGAAATTAGTGGGGAGTAAATTCTTTTGGTAAAAAGAAGTTCTGCTGGAGGTGTAAGGTAATAACTTTCTTCTATATTCTTTTTATAATTTTAGTTTAGTTTTTTAGCACTCTTAAACCATTGATATACTAGTACTATTATGAATAAGTTACTATAGTAAAAATAAATTACCACTGTGTTATTTTTACTATTTACCGTTACTATTCAAAATTTACTATTTACCGTTACTATTCAAAATTTACTATTCACTGTTATTGTTCATGATTTATCATTTACCACTACTATTCAAAAAGTTACTATTTACAATTTACTATTTACTATTACTATTCAAAATTTACTATTTACTGTTACTATTGATGACTTACCATTTACCGTTACTATTTATTATTACTATACATATTTACTATTTATCATTCTGATAGCAATCTTAATTTTCATCTTAAGCTTATACTGAAATAAGTTAGTATTAATATTTTGTTAGAACTTGGAGGCGCAAAGCGAATTCACTTTTGGTAGCAAATCAAGGTAAGGGGGGGTGAGATTAAGGATATAATATGAAAATACATTAGAATATTGGGAGGAGTCCCCTACTCCTTTTAAACATAACAATATTATTATTTTAAAATAATAACTTTTAACTTAAAATTTATAATAATTGTTATTAATAAATTAAGCATCTTGTGTAACTTAATATCTAAAATATTTAAGAACTTAAACTATTATGACCTATGCGGACTGGATTGAACCTATGCAAGAACTTGAACTATTATGAACTTGACTAAACCTATGCAAGGATTTGGACTATTATGACATATATGGACTGAACTAGACCTATGCAAGGATTGGACAATCTTGGACTTACATAGACCTGTGCGAGGAATTGACCATAGAACTTAAAACAAACTTTATTAATTTAAATAATTATTGAATTTTAAATTATCATATTTATAACTAATGTTTAATTATTTAATTTGATTATGATTGTTAATATTTATTTATGCTTTATGATGTTTGATTGTGATTGACAATGTTTGATTATGATTGATAATCTTGTATTGTGGAGTTTGAGCATATAGCAAGCATGGCGGAAAGCTAAAATTCAGTAAGAATTTACTTATCTCCTACTTCTTTATTTACTTTTTCATATTTATTCAAATTACTTTTAAGAAATTTCTTAGATTTCAATAAAACTACATAAGTTTTTAGAAATCTCTTTTTATCTTTTAATATATATGTATATATCTTTACCAAAATTTAGATTTTTAGTTAGTTTATCAGAAAGAAAGAAAAAAGAGAATTTATTTTATAAAAATAAATTTTTTTTAATATATATATATATGTATTATTTAAATGTATAAAAATATTATACAAAATTTTTAAGTACTAAGGTTTTAAAGATTGATAATTCCAAATTTAAGGCTGCGTTTAGTTCATAAGTTTTCTTAGAAAAACAAAAAATTATTCTTAAAAAAATTTAAAAAATAGAAAAGCTGTTTATTTACAAATTATTTAAATTTTTTTTATAGAAAAATAGAAAACTGATTTTCTATTTTTTAAAAAAATCAGAAAACTATTTTAAATGATTTTCTAGGAAAATTGAAAAATTGGAATACGCGGTATTCTAAAAATCTGATTACCGCGCGAGCGCGTCTTCTTCTAAGGTTTAAAAGCATCCTGCTTCCTTCCTCTGTTTAACATTTTTTTTCTTCACCGCAATCTGCATTCTTCATCTTCTTCCCTGAGTCTTTGTCGCTGGTGAATCTTCTCTTCATACCCTAGCTTCCAATTTCTCTTGCTTCAGCAAAGGTCAACTTTGAGGTATTTCTTTCTTTAACATTTGATTATGAATGATGAATTCTTTCTTATCAATTACACTCATGGATGATGAATTCTTTCTTATCAATTACACTCATGGATTTGTTGGGAAAAAATTGGGGGAGGGAGGGAAAAAACGATAGAAGATTTTAGAATTAGAAGCTTGTTGCTTGGGTCAGGATGATTACATGCATCCAATATTAGGAAAATCTCTGGCCCATCTGATAGGTAGACTATGCAATTTTGGATTACTCTACCTTTTTGTTATATTCTTTCTTATAATTGCGTCTCTTTCATGCTTACGGAAACTAGAACATGGGTTTCGTTATGTAGTCAAGACTTTTAGTTTGGCCCTGTGAGTGTTGCCTTGATGCTGACAATTAAACACAAAACTAATAATTTTACTTTTGTTCTTCCACTGATCTGTTAAGAAAATACAATCAGTTTCAAACTCCACATTTTGTAAACACTCATTTGCTAATATAATAGCCACTGATACATCCTGCCAATAATCTAAAAATAGAGATGGTGCAGCTAGTATCTCACCACAATTATTCTGTGCTACCATCCCAAAACCCATGCCTGATCCAACTCTAACTGGTGCATCTATATTTCAGCCATTCCATAAAATTAACTGGTGCATCTATATTTCAGTCATTCCAGATTTTACATCATAAACCCATGAAGAAACTTCATCCCAAACCATTCATAATGTCTCTGATTAAAGCGTGATGTGTAGCACATAAGCATAAATTAACAATACATAATTTTCCCCTTGAAACAACTAGAGACAATAAACTATGAAAATTACTAGATGAGAATAGAAACCAAGAACTTCACATTACACACTTAAGAAGAATAATTTAATTAACAACTAAGGAAAAGCCCAGGACATAACAGAATCCTCACGTTACACATAATGCATAATGCATCCCTCTGAATTGAAAACATAATGGAAAGAACAGAATCTTGTGAAGAATCTATTAATACAAAGCAATTGAATATTGTTATGAAAATTGATTAATCTTTATCTATCCACTCTGAATATTGGAAAGTGCATCCTCTGCCTTTTCCACGCCCTCTGCCCCATCCTTTCTTAGCTCCTACTGAATTTTCATCAACCTTCAGAGTTATCAAAATAAAGGGCAATTAATAGCCTCGTTTCAGGACTTTGTCATATTTGGTTGAAAAGATACAGATATAAACAAGTTCCCAATGCTATCATTTTCTGAAAGGGCATTTCTCTCAAATTCACATATTGAAGATTTCTATCCTAATGTGGAATGCATGAAAAGAAAAGAGTTACTTTTATGTTTCCTGAAAAGGCTCAGCATGCGTAATTAAAGTCAGGTTTCCATAAAATTATTTTGCACAACTTAATTTCATGCATGTATGAATTGTAAGAATCCATGGATTTATATCAGTTGAGATTGAGATATAAGATATAAGATATAGTTGTTTGACTTGAAAGAAATGACACTTACATTAATCTCAAAGAATTCAGAGTTATTTGGATGAGAAAAATTCTCAGCAATTTCAGAACTTAGAACCTTTTCATCATCTAGATAGCCATCAAATTCCGACTTTCTACTCTTTAAAACAGACTTTGACTGCACAAGTTCCATTAAAAATAATTGTATGAAATTCAAGATATATAATAGATACATAGACGCATGGATGCATTAATCTCTGGTATAGAGGTACATACCGAGCATCTAAGAAGCAGCCTCACTCACATCCCTTGCCTCCAATTCCTTTCATCATTTAACTTCTCAACCTAATCAAGTAATAAAGTTTAAAGTTTTACTATTTTCAGAATTGAGTCACTTGCACTTTAGCTAAAAGTTTCTTGAAGAATTGGCGCTCCCATACTGCTCCTGCCTCCCAGCCATAGGTTCTGTTGGTTCCCCTTTTCTCACGGTTTGTCATGGATTGAGAATTTTTTTTGTAAGCATTTATATGTGTATAGCATAAATTATGTAATTTGTATAGTAAAAAAACATCAAAACAACAGTCATCATCATGCGCTATACAGCTAAAGCATTTTTAGGATAGCCATTACATGCTATTATCTAACATTGATAACTGATCAGATTTAGCAATGAACATTGCACAATGATCTAAACACGCAGGAGGCAAAAGGTAATAGAATTTTCACACACATACAGAGATGTAAGGTGTAGCTCAATTTTGGGATGTTATAAATTCTAAAGGATTAAGCTTATCAATTATGAGATATTATGAATTCTAAATCATGTGGTTAATTAATTTTGGTGTTTTATATTTAATTTTTTATGAGTTTTTATCTAAGATTAAAATTAATCTTTTACGTTTGGGTTGTTAAATAGATGGGTGGGCATGCTCAACATGGGGAGGCTATGGAGTGGAGTGAAGAATGTGAAAAGTATTTCTTAGAGATCTTAGCAGATAGGGTCAATAGGGATCCCAATGGTCATCCAACCTTTAAAACAACTGATTGGGAAGAAATGGATGAAATTATATTTATGAAATTTATAAAAAGATATGGTGCTGATAAGTTGAAGGCAAAGTACCACCGAATGCGAGGTGTGCATTCAAAATTCAGTGAGCTAATAAGTAAAACTAGTGTTACATGGGACTCTAATAACAATATTGTATCTGCTAAGAATGGAGTTTGGGATGAATTTTTTAAGGTATGAATTATGCTCCAAATTGTTAATTTTCTTACCCTTTGACGACATAATATATTAATAAGTTAATTTAATATATTGCAGCGAGATAAAATCTACAAATCTTTCAAGAAAAAAGGTTGCAAGTTATACCCATTATTGAATATTGTCTTCAGTAATTCCTCTGCAACTGGTGCTTTTCATAATGCTTCAACTGCAGCACCTCAAAGTTCAGAAGAAGAACACAAAATTGAGGAAGAATATCTAGGCGTATATGGAGGTGGAATTGGTATAAGTGAGGGTTGTGTAGGTGATAGTAGTAGTAGAGGTGAAGGTGGTAGCTGAGGAAAATGTAATTATGATGTTGATTTGGAGTCTTTAGATTGTAATAGAAGGATTAAAAAAAATTCTAAAAAGGATAAGATTGATGCACTGATGGATGCATGGTCCCAATCTATAGTTGCTAGAAAGGAAAGAGATATAGCCAAGACTGAACGTTACAAATCATAACCCAATGAAGCTACTAAAGAATTTTCTATTACAAATTGCATGACTGCATTAGAAGAGTTACCTGGTGTTGGCACTGCCTCTTATAACAAGGCCATTGGGTATTTTGTTGACCCAAATTGGAGGAAGATTTTTCTACTTATGTCTAAAGATAGGAGAAAGGGTTAGGTGGATGGTTTGGTTTGATGTTTTTGCATTATATTAATTTTTAGGAGTTATTTTTAATAATTTTTAGAATTTTCTTCTTGACTTATGAATGTTAGCACGTGAGTTGAATTATTTATGATAATTTTTTGGATTTACTACTTATGAATGTTTTATCAGTACATTAAAACACTGAGCATTATTATGTATATGGTTATATTTACTTAGTTTATAACATTAATTGTGATAGAAATTCGTTGTTCCACAGAGTTGGATATGGATGTGCATGTTATGTCAGATTCATCAAATAATAGTCACAGCTCAGATGAAGAATCTGATATGGATATGGAAATGGATATGATGTTTTTTTTATTCTTGAAAGAACATACTCGTACCTTTGTTGATAGAGTTCCTTGTAGGACGTCAATGCTTAGTGGAAAACAATATATAAGAGAAATATTGTGTGGAAACCCTTCACAATGCTATGAATCATTTCGCATGAAGCCACATGTGTTTTTAAATTTATGTGATAGGTTGAAGATGTTAAATCTATTGAATGATTCAAGAAATGTTAGCGTAGAGGAAGGTTTGGCAATGGGATTAAGGATCTTATGTCATGGCACAAGACAAAGACTAGTTAGTGATCGTTTTCAACATTCAACTGGAACAACTCATGTGTGGTTTAAAAAGGTGTTAAGAGCATTAAAGGCATTTGGTACAACTGTAATTAGACTTGTTGATCAAGGTGAAGTTCAACCAGAAATTCTAGGAAATCCTAGATGGTATCCGTACTTCAAGGTATAATATGATTACTACTTTGAACTTCTTTAATTTCATTCTAAATTAGTTTAAATATAATTTTTTTATTTTAGAATTGCATTGGTGCCATCGATGGAACTCATGTGGCAGCATGGGCACCAACACGTAAACAGAAGTCTTTTCGTTGAAGGAAAGCAGTTCTTATCACCCAAAATGTCATGGGTGTTTGCTCACATGATATGATGTTCACATTTGTCTATACTGGTTGGGAAGGAACAGCTAATGATTCCCGCGTATTTACAGATGCAGTATATAGAACTACAAACAAATTTCCTATACCTACCAATGGTATGACTCTTTATTATATGAAAATATATTACAATAGTAACTTGAATTCATTAACTAACTTGTCGTTATTTTTTTATAGATTATTTCTATGTCGTAGATAGTGGTTATCCCAATGTAAAAGGGTTTTTGGCCCCTTATCGAGGTGAACGATACCATCGTAGTGATTTTCAACGTGGTGGAGGAATGAGAGGAAAAGAAGAATTGTTCAATTACGTACACTCATCAGTTCGTAATGTTATAGAGCGCACATTTGGTGTTCTTAAGGCTAGATTTCATATTCTGAAAGATATACCAAATTATCCGTTGCGACGTCAAATGTTGATTCCACATGCATGTTGTGCGTTGCATAACTATATTAGGATAGAAGATAGGGCTGATAATTTATTTACAATGTATGAGGAAGACTATTTAGAACTTTCAAATGAAACTTCCACCACCATCTAAGAAGGTTTTGTTGTAGACATGACTGATAACAATGCAATGATTCAATTACGAGAATCAATTGCTAATAGCTTATGGAATAACTACAATGTGACTCGTCACCGAAGGCAATAAATTTGATTCATTGCAACTATTTTGAAATATTACTTTAATATTATTTTAAATTTTTATCATAATTTTAATATTACTTTAAAATTTTGTTATAATTTTTATGTGATGCATATAGTATACAATATTGTTATAAATAATATATATATATATATATATATATATAAGACATGTCTCAATTAATTTTAATTAAAGAATGTTTAAAAAAAATTTAGAAAACTGAATGTACTTGAACAACTTTTTTAGTTTTCTAGTTTTTTAAATTAGAAAACTGTCCCATTATCTAAACGAGTTTTCAAAATTTTTCTAGTTATTCTAAGAGATGAAAATTTTGGAAAACAAGCGGAAAACTTTTCTCAGAAAAGTAGAATAATTTTCTGTAACAAAACGCGGCCTAAGTTTTTAGAAATTAATTTTGAATTGACAGGTTGTGAAATATATTTAAGGCTTTGAAACTCAAATTTATAAGGAGATTTGATTTGTGATTTGAAAAGGAACTGTACTAAAATCCTATGTGCGTATTTGAGAAGTTGAAAAAATACAGTTTACTGGGGTGGCTATGTCGTGATTCATAGGCCCTGATAATATAATTGAGTTTTTAAAAGCCTTAACCAACTAAATACGCGAGTAGTTCATGCATCATGAATCATCGAAGAGAAACAAAATGATATTGTCTGGGGACGGATTATAGATCCGAGGATACATTAGAGGGGGCTTAATTGTGAGCCTTGGGATGAGAGGGTGTGAAAGGGTGCTTCAGGGGACCTGGGGTAGCTCCCTAGTGTCGGGTACTTTCACAATAAAAACCTTTTCAATCTGACTAGTCTCTAAGTGTTTCCATGCCAGTTGAGCTGTTCATGTTATTATTATCTGGAATTATGGAACAATGTAAACTCCTGGTTGGCCCAGTACAAATTAAAATTTAAGGGGCCCACATATATAGATAAGTTATGATGAAGATATGGCATATCATTCATACACTCATAAATTGATTGTGCTTGTGATTGTGATTGATATTATTATACTAGTTTGTGAAAACCCTTTATTGCTTATGTCCCATTTGGGAATATTATATTCTGTTTCTCACTCTTTTCCCTATGTTTTTGTTTCATATGTTTTAAATTAATGGTTCGTACAGAGGGAAGGGTCGAAGAACATTGACAGTATATATAGCACGTTCTAGAAAGGGAGCTCGGTATGAATACCGTGGTCCAATGAATAAATAATGTCACTAGGCAACTGCTCTTGGGCCATGGAGTTTCCTCTCTTTCAATGTTTAATATCTATTTTATTTGGATGAATGTAAAATTACTTTATAAATTTTAATGATAATTCATGATCTATTTCAAAAATATTGTATGTAATTTTACTCTGATAGTTTCTTTTAGCGATTATATTTTTAAAAAAAAATTTCATAAATTTTTTTAGTAATTATTGAGATGTAACAGAGGGTGTTACAAAATGGTATCAGAGCAGTTAATCCCGTAGGTCTGGGGAAAGGTCTATTTTGCTTTGTCTGTAAACTTTGTGTAGGTGATAGAAAATAGAATATCTGACTTAGTAGTAACTGTGATTGATATGACAAGTCTCAGTTACTGTGAAACAGGAAAAGAATGGCCGCAAATGATCTTGCTGGAGTTGTAGAACGCTTAATCAATGCAATGGGAGCACGTGAAGGTCAAGGTAATGATGCCTTGAGAAGGTTAGACCTGTTCGAAAAACGTAATCCACCTCATTTCAAGGGAGGATACAACCCTGATGGAGCACAAATATGGATTCGTGAGATAGAGAAGATCTTCCGAGCATTGCAATGTACTAAAGGTGATAAAGTAGTCTTCGCTACTTATGCCTTATCTGAGGATGCTGAACATTGGTGGGATAGTATGCGTAGGCAGTTCAAAGTTAACCAAGTGGAGATCACTTGGAATTATTTCAAGGATATGTTTCTGGAGAAATACTTTCCAGCTGATGTTAAAGAGAAAAGACAATTTGAATTCCTGTCACTGACCCAAGGAAATATGAGCGTTGGAGAGTATACATCCAGGTTTGAAGAGCTATCTCGCTTTCATTCTCATTATAATGATGCTACTAATGAAGGTGATCGGTACGCAAAGTTTGTAAACGGATTACGGCCAGAAATAAAAGAAGCTATACGAATACAGGAAATCCGTGAATTTTCTGTATTGGTAAATCGCTGCAGGATCTTCGAAGAGGATCACAAGGACAGAATGACCAAAAGCCGTGAATCCATTCACAAGGCAGGAGAAATGAGAAGTGGAGGACCTCACCATCACCAAAGAAGAGACTTTAGGAGAAAAAGGCCTTACCAAGCGCCATTTTGTCGGTTTGGAACAGCACCTGTTCCTAACAAACCCCAAGCTTCATCTGGAAGCTATTATCCAACACCTGCACTAGAATTTAAATGCTTTATCTGTGGAGGACCCCATTTAAAAAGGGATTGTCCCAAAAACACTTATATTTGCTTTAAGTGTAACAAACCGGGTCATCACATCAAGGATTGCCCAGAGATAAAAAGGGAGAACCCTGAAGGTGCAAGTACCTCCATAAATACTCAAGGTGGCATACACAGTGCAGTCGGAAGGCCAAAGGCGAAAGAAAAGGTTTTTGCAATTAATGGAGAAGAAGCATCCCATTCTGACTCCATGGTGGAAGGTAAGTGTATCATTAATAAGATTCCTTTAACTGTTATGTATGACTCAGGTGCATCACATTCCTTTATTTCCAATGACTGTGTAGAAAAACTAAAATTACCCGTGATAGAATTGCCATTTGATTTATCTGTTCATACTCCTGGGAATAATCCCATTGTCACTTCTAAATCCTGTTGGGAATGCCCTATTGTCATAGATGGTAGGGACTTTAAGGCTAATCTCTTTTGCTTACCCCTTTCTGGCCTAGAAGTTATTATTGGGCTAGATTGATTGTCTGACAATCATGTTCTAATAGATTGTCATAACAAAACCATAATGTTTAAAGAACCTGTAAATTTGAATCCAGAGGATTGGAGATTTCTAACCGCCAACCAAGTGAGTGCCTCTTTAAAAGGAGGGGCTCAAGGATTCATGCTATTGCTTTCAATGAAAGGAGAGCAAGAACCAAAAATTAAAAATCTGTCAGTCGTGTGTAAATTTCCTGATGTTTTTCCAGAAGATATCCCTGGTTTACCCCCAGAAAGAGATGCGGAATTTGCCATTGATCTAGTACCTAGAGTTGGACCAATTTCAATTGCACCATACCGAATGTCACCTCTAGAATTAGTAGAGTTAAAGAAACAACTTGAAGAAATGATAGAGAAGCAGTTTATACGACCCAGTGTATTCCCCTGGGGTACACCAGTGTTATTGGTTAAGAAGAAGGATGGTAGCATGAGGTTATGTGTAGATTATCGGCAACTGAACAAGGTAACGATCAAGAACAGATATCCTCTGCCAAGGATTGATGACCTGATGGATCAACTGCGTGGTGCCACAGTGTTCTCCAAGATTGATTTGAGGTCTGGATATCATCAAATAAGGGTGAAGAAAGAAGATGTACCGAAAACTGCTTTTAGAACACGCTATGGCCATTACGAATATCTAGTAATGCCTTTTGGTGTAACTAATGCACCAGCCGTATTCATGGATTACATGAATAGGATTTTTCATCCATATCTAGATAAATTTGTAGTGGTGTTCATTGATGATATACTAGTGTACTCTAAAAGTAGAGAAGAACATGTCGAACACTTAAAGATTGTGTTGGAAATCCTAAAAAAGAAATAATTGTATGCAAAGCTGTCGAAGTGTGAATTCTGGTTGGAAGAGGTGAACTTTTTAGGACATATAATTAGTCAAGGAGGAATAGTTGTAGACCCTTCTAAAGTGGAAGCAGTTTTAAAATGGGAGAGACCAACCACAATCACTGAGATCAGAAGTTTCTTGGGCTTGGCTGGATACTATAGGAGATTCATCGAAGGATTTTCAAAGTTAGCATACCCACTGACCAAGCTAACACGGAAAGGACAACCTTTTGTGTGGACGACACAATGTGAGAATAGTTTCCAAGAGCTGAAAGATTGACTTACTTCTTCGCCGATATTAGTACTCCCTGATCCACATCGAAGTTTTGAAGTTTACTGTGATGCATCTAAACAAGGACTAGGAAGTGTACTCATGCAAGAAAAGAAGGTTGTAGCCTATGCGTCGTGCCAATTAAGGCAACACGAGATTAACTATCCTACCCATGACTTAGAATTAGCTGCTGTAGTTTTTGCCTTAAAGATTTGGAGGCATTATCTATACGGTGCAACATTCAATGTGTTTAGCGATCATAAGAGTCTCAAGTATTTATTCGACCAAAAGGAGTTAAACATGAGGCAACGGAGATGGATAGAGTTCTTAAAGGACTACGACTTTGAGTTACAATACCATCCTGGAAAAGTGAATGTAGTAGCTGATGCTTTAAGTCGAAAGTCTCTGCATGCATCCACAATGATGATTAAAGAGCTGGAATTGATAGAGAACTTCAGAGATCTTAATCTAGCAGTAAAGGTTAATGCTAACAGCTACAGATTAGGAGCGTTGCAAGTGACAAGTGAATTCCTAAAGCAAGTTTTAGAGGCTCAACGAGAGGACGAATTTCTACAAGAGAAGAAAGAACTCTTAAAACAAGGAAAAGAAGTTAAGTTCAACGTGGGAAATAACCAATTACTGAGGTATAAGGATCAAGTGTGTATCCCTGACTAAGAGGAATTGAGGAAAGCAATTCTGGAAAAAGGCCACAAAAGTTATATGAACATTCATCCTGGAGCTACTAAAATGTATCAAGATTTGAAGAAGTTGTTTTGGTGGCCTGGAATGAAGAAAGCGGTGACGGAGTACGTGGCTGCATGTCTAATTTGCCAGAAGGTTAAAGTAGAACATCAAAAAACCCCTGGAATGCTACAATTAATGGAAATACCAGAATGGAAATAGGATATCATTACCATGGACTTTGTGACTTCTTTACCTAAAACTCCATTAGGACATGATTCAATATGGGTAATAGTTGATAGATTAACCAAGTCTGCCCACTTTATTCCCATTAATATTTGTTACCCTATGGATAAGCTGGCAAAATTATACATCGAGGAGATTGTGAGATTACATGGAATTCCTTCCAGTATCATTTCTGATCGGGACCCTCGTTTTACATCGCAATTCTGGAAGAGCTTACACAAGGCTTTGGGAACAAGACTACGTCTGAGTTCTGCATATCATCCTCAGATGAATGGACAGTCAGAAAGAACAATTCAATCTCTAGAGGACTTGTTACGAGCTTGTGTGTTAGAACATAAAGGAAGTTGGAATCAATTCTTACCATATGTGGAGTTCACCTACAACAACAGTTTCCATGCTAGCATTAACATGGCACCTTTTGAAGCATTATATGGAAGAAAATGTAGGACTCCGCTACGTTGGTTTGAGACTGGTGAAAACTTGATGCTAGGACCAGAGTTGGTACAACAAACCACAGATAAAATCAAAATGGTTCAGGAAAAGATGAAGGCAACACAAAGCAGGCAGAAAAGTTACTATGACAAAAGAAGAAAACCGCTCGAATTTCAAGAAGGTGATCATGTATTCTTGAAAGTCACACCTACGAATGGGGTCGGTCGGGCAATGAAATCTCGAAAACTAACTCCTAGATTTATTGGTCCATATCAAATAGTTCAGAAAGTTAGTCCTCTTACTTACCAAATAGCATTACCACCTTTTCTTTCTAATATCCATAATGTTTTTCATGTGTCAAATTTGCGAAAGTATATATCTGACCCTACACACATTATTGAACCTGATGTCATACAAGTTAAAGATAATCTTACATATGATGCACCACCTATGAATAGCTGACAGAAGAATAAAAAAGCTAAGGGACAAGGAAATTCCACTCGTGAAGGTCATTTGGAGTGAAACGAGAGGGGAAGATGCTACATGGGAACTAGAAAATGAGATGAAAGAGTCTCATCCTCAATTGTTTTACTAAAAAAGTGTAAATTTCGAGGACGAAATTTTTTTTAGGGAAGTAGAGTTGTAACACCCCTAATTTCGTTATTTCTTATTTAAAATAAAATTTCAAAGGAATTTGATTATAGTTCTTTAGAACTATTTGATTGTTATATAATTTATAATTTTTTGGAATTTTTATATTTTTTATTTTATTTTTTTTGAGAATGACAAAAATACCCTTAACCTTTCATCTAATAACCAAAATGCCACTGCCGACATCATCGCTTACATCATCATCGCTTACATCATCGTTTACATCATGAATAGTAAAATAAATAATTAAATAATCTTAAATAGTAAAATTTTCTTCCTATAAATAGATGGCTCATTTACAACATTTCCACACAAAAAATTAGATAGAGAATCTAGAGAGATAGTGTGTAAGAAATTAGTGGGGAGTAAATTCTTTTGGTAAAAAGAAGTTCTACTGGAGGTGTAAGGTAATAACTTTCTTCTATATTCTTTTTATAATTTTAGTTTATTTTTTTAGCACTCTTAAACCATTGATATACTAGTACTATTATGAATAAGTTACTATAGTAAAAATAAATTACCACTGTGTTATTTTTACTATTTACCGTTACTATTCAAAATTTACTATTTACCGTTACTATTCAAAATTTACTATTCACTGTTATTGTTCATGATTTACCATTTACCACTACTATTCAAAAAGTTACTATTTACAATTTACTATTTACTATTACTATTCAAAAATTACTATTTACCGTTACTATTGATGACTTACCATTTACCGTTACTATTTATTATTACTATACATATTTACTATTTATCATTCTGATAGCAATCTTAATTTTCATCTTAAGCTTATACTGAAATAAGTTAGTATTAATATTTTGTTAGAACTTGGAGGCGCAGAGCGAATTCACTTTTGGTAGCAAATCAAGGTAAGGGGGGTGAGATTAAGGATATAATATGAAAATACATAAGAATTTTGGGAGGAGTCCCCTACTCCTTTTAAACATAACAATATTATTATTTTAAAATAATAACTTTTAACTTAAAATTTATAATAATTGTTATTAATAAATTAAGCATCTTGTGTAAGTTAATATCTAAAATATTTAAGAACTTGAACTATTATGACCTATGCGGACTAGATTGAACCTATGCAAGAACTTGAACTATTATGAACTTGACTGAACCTATGCAAGGATTTGGACTATTATGACATATATGGACTGAACTAGACCTATGCAAGGATTGGACAATCTTGGACTTACATAGACCTGTGCGAGGAATTGACCATAGAACTTAAAACAAACTTTATTAATTTAAATAATCATTGAATTTTAAATTATCATATTTATAACTAATGTTTAATTATTTGATTTGATTATGATTGTTAATATTTATTTATGCTTTATGATGTTTGATTGTGATTGACAATGTTTGATTATGATTGATAATCTTGTATTGTGGAGTTTGAGCATATAACAAGCATGGCGGAAAGCTAAAATTCAATAAGAATTTACTTATCTCCTACTTCTTTATTTACTTTTTCATATTTATTCAAATTACTTTTAAGAAATTTCTTAGATTTCAATAAAACTACATAAGTTTTTAGAAATCTCTTTTTATCTTTTAATATATATGTATATATCTTTACTAAAATTTAGATTTTTAGTTAGTTTATCAGAAAGAAAAAGAAAGAGAATTTATTTTATAAAAATAATTTTTTTTAATATATATACGTATTATTTAAATGTATAAAAATATTATACAAAATTTTCAAGTACTAAGGTTTTAAAGATTGATAATTCCAAATTTAAGTTTTTAGAAATTAATTTTGAATTGACAGGTTGTGAAATATATTTAAGGCTTTGAAACTCAAATTTATAAGGAGATTTGATTTGTGATTTGAAAAGGAACTGTACTAAAATTCTATGTGCGTATTTGAGAAGTTGAAAAAGTACAGTTTACTGGGGTGGCTATGTCGTGATTCATAGGCCCTAATAATATAATTGAGTTTTTAAAAGCCTTAACCAACTAAATACGCGAGTAGTTCATGCATCATGAATCATCGAAGAGAAACAAAATGATATTGTCTGGGGACAGATTATAGAAACCGAGGATACATTAGAGGAGGCTTAATTGTGAGCCTTGGGATGAGAGGGTGTGAAAGGGTGCTTCAGGGGACCTGGGGTAGCTCCCTAGTGTCAGGTACTTTCACAATAAAAACCTTTTCAATCTGACTGGTCTCTAAGTGTTTTCATGCTAGTTGAGTTGTTCATGTTATTATTATCCGGAATTATGGAACAGTGTAAACTCCTGGTTGACCCAGTGCAAATTAAAATTTAAGGGGCCCACATATATAGATAAGTTATGATGAAGATATGGCATATCATTCATACACTCATAAATTGATTGTGCTTGTGATTGTGATTGATATTATTATACTAGTTTATGAAAACCCTTTATTGCTTATGTCCCATTTGGAAATATTATATTCTGTTTCTCACTCCTTTCCCTATGTTTTTGTTTCATATGTTTTAAATTAATGGTTCGTACAGAGGGAAGGATCGAAGAACATTGACAGTATATATAGCACGTTCTAGAAAGGGAGCTCGATATGAATACCGTGGTCCAATGGATAAATAATGTCACTAGGCAACTGCTCTTGGGCCATGGAGTTTCCTCTCTTTCAATGTTTAATATCTATTTTATTTGGATGAATGTAAAATTACTTTATAAATTTTAATGATAATTCATGAGGTATTTCAGAAATATTGTATGTAATTTTACTCCGATAGTTTCTTTTAGCGATTATATTTTTTTTTAAAAAAATTCATAAATTTTTTTAGTAATTATTGAGATGTAACAGAGGGTGTTACAATTGCCATGTTGTAGTAGTTGGGCATAGCGTAAGAATATCGCCACTGTTAGTTTGAAGTCGAGGTGCTTGATAAGCACTTCCAATGCAATTATTAAACCGTATCTGTTTAGATGAAGTTGACTGAGGACGATATTATAAAATTACAACACCTATATTTCAAATTCATTCAGCGGGAACTGCACTTTCATCTTCATGAAAAGAATCTCATACACATAAACATATCGGTCCCAGAGTGTGGCAGATCTGGTCTTTTATTAAAGGCGCCACCAGCATGAAGTAATCTTTATATCTATTAGAGGTTCAGATCCGCTTGGCATCTAGTTGTACCCCATCATGAGCCTCAGCATGATGACTTCGGATGGATAATAGTTCCTTGTGAACCTAGAAGTAAGGATCCTTTACTGTTCACGCCAACCAATTTATCTAGTCTGCTATTATCGCCATCTCTACTAGATCAGTATGGATATGATGACTTTTAACCTTATTTTATGAATTTTCCATATTTTTTGCACCATGTGTTGGACAAAGGGAATACATTGACAAAAAAATGGTATCATCAGCATGATAACATATGATACTTGAGTCAACATTCCAAGAATGAGACAACATTGCCATGGTGAATGTGTGACAGGCGCTTTAAAAATAGAGATGTCCAAATCAGAAAAGAATACTATTTCCAGGTCTCGTTGTAACTCTTCTCCTTGAAGTTCCCATATCTTAAGAGAATGTGGAATCTCAATGGTAGAAGACTTCGGTATATCCAAGGTCGCTTCCGTAGGAAATTTTGTACCCTACCTATGTATATCTGCTTGTGACAGTAGGGGTTCCACAGATGGCCATGACGATGGCTCGAAGAGGATATCCATTGATTCGTCACTCGTGTGGTGGTCCCTGATATCCCTATTTGACATCACAATTTAAAAACAAGTGCAAATTTACAAAGTGGCAAGATAAATATGCTACCTTGGGGAATGACGTAAGTCGTTTGCTCGGTGCGTGCCAAAGGGGATATCTGTTGATAGTAAAGCAACAACAGTGGTATCATGGATAAAATTCAAGCAACTTATCCCTTTCCCATGGCCTCTTATTTATAGAGAAAACTAGGGGCAACAGGGCAAAAGCTAAAGTGATACGGCCCAAAACGCGACTACAAACGCGTCATTTTAATCTAAAATGCAAAGGCACAATCGTACATTAAAAGATGAAATGATGTATCCCACCAACATGTGCCATGTGTCTTATGTCAGTTTCCACCATAAACACGTCGCCCATATCGGTGAATGACTATTTTTCTTAGCTTCATAAAGTAAATCACAACTGACCATGTTTCCTATAACATTAATACCCTGGTCATGAATAATGGTCTTAGAATGAATAACAACTTATCAGAAACGAGATGTAGCCCATGTCACTTTAGTAGGTTAGAAGGCAAATGATCCAAGCCTGATACTAGTCCCCATTCCAAACGCATAAGAACGGTCATCCAACAGTCATCATGACACTGAGTACAAAAGGTAAACAGGTATATTCCCCAAAACACATTGGCCTAAACTCTCCACACTTAAGTCACCAATGGCCGGTGCTTAAAAAAGGAACCCAAGAGTGTTAGGGACATACTATACCTAAAAGTTATAGGTATGTCAGATAAAATTGAGTCTATGATAGTCTTTCCGTACTAAATAGATAGGCGTTGGCAGACGTCACATCGGAGTCCCAACTAATGCTTATAAATACTTGCATTCAATACATACCAGGTAACACATTCAATACTTGTAGTGCTCCGATATTGAACTATTTACCGACTTAAGTTTTGAAGTGTTCTTGCAAGTAACACTTAAATTCTCCCATCAACGCGGATTTTGTAGACCACATCACAACGAAACTCTAAGGCTTTGGGTTCTCACTGAACTTAGAGATGTATAATATCAAATCTCCACTAGATCGATGTAATACAAAGAGAAAGAGAGACACTCTATACCAGTTCTTAGTCGGACGAGCTTGTCCCCTAATAGCAGACAGTTCATGACCCATTTTCCTATTTTGTCTTATTCTAACGCGGGACCTAATCTGTTGGTCTATTTTATTGTCCCTATTATAAGAAGGTGAGTGACTATGATAAAACTTGAAATTATATTTTACTTTTTTCATCAATTACACTTAATTTGGGAATGACTTAAATAGGTTTAAGAATGTTAATATTTCATGGAGAAGCCGATAAATGAATTTAGGTTGATAATGCAAATATCGAAAAAAATTGTAAGGGAAGACACCTAGGAGAAATAAACGCTAGATTGGCTATAAAAGTGATAAAATGTTGGCCGAGAAATGATGGTGCCCATATATATGTGGTGGAAATCGTGGTTGGTGGCCGAAAACGATAGTATTTGGATGTCATGGTCAAACTGAAAATATTCTGGGAGCTTCGGTAATCTACGTATCCATACATATAAACCCTAATTCACATTAAATTAACGAATGAAAAAATCTTAATATCTCATGACAGCTAAACTTTTTAGTAAGAAAGTAATATTTTGAATAGATTACAATTACGTAAATTCTATTAAATTAAATATCCTAATTCTTTTAAATTCACTATTATTTTTTGGCTAAACATAAAATTAGCAATATTTATTATGCATATATGCTTTTAGTTGCTAGGTAGGGCTGCTTAATTTGCATGGCTTCTTTCAAGGCAACCCACATCAAGCTTGAAACGCCAAAGTTAAACGCATCATTAGCTGTCGCTCATTATTCTTGGTAACAATGTTAATGACAAAAGTTTTTGCCAAAAACATGAAAAACACAGGGAGAAAAACCATCGAAATAATATATTTTTATATAACAAATTTGAATTATATTATAAAGGAGAAAATGTCGATATGTACTCGCACATAGTAACGTGTATTTTCAATTTTATATCAAACTAAACAAATTAATATTAACTTAAATGACTTTTTAATTAAATTTTAATAAATATTTAATCTTCTTTCATCAACATTAATTAAATAATAAATACTTATACGTCATCACTAAAATAATATTAATTAATTTTTATCAACCACTAAAAAATTAATTAATTTTTATTTTAATTTACACAAAATATATGTTTATAAATACTCAATTATTAATGTACAAAATATACTAATAAGTTGTGACTTAATGGGTAAATAATTAAAATTTTAAGAAGAAGCTTGAGTTAAATTATTAGTACTGTTCACATAAAGAATAGCTTAGGCACAAAACTCTAGAGAATTCCTCTAAAGAACAAGTCTATTAATTCTCAATATATGTCACTTACCTCCAATGTACGTATAACATGTATCTTTATACTTATGTTACAAAGTGGGTTTGGCCTATTAGGCTATGACCTAAATTAATTAATTTCCTAGTGATGTTGAAACATATCAGGAGGTGGTGGAAACCACCTCCCGATCTCATGGGGGAACTAAATGATATTTACGGTGATTAAAAAGAAAAAGAAAGTTAATGTACTAATAGTTGCCATAAAATAAAAGTATACACAAAAAAGAAGGTTATGAAATGCAATTGCAAATCAGTGAGCCGGGAAATCTCCAGGATATTAGTGGCGGTCGCAGTCACTACACCTCACGCAACTAGTTAACTGTCAGTTTGAACACTTTATTGCTTAAAATGGATCAACGCTTTCACCATTTAACAGTTCTAACTACCATATCACTCAAATGAGAGACCATTTTTTTTGCGCTTTATTATGTGAGTGACCCTATGACTTCACCTAATATGAATAATCGAATTGAATATGTTACCAATTAAGAAATCTGGTAGCTAAAAAAACTAAGGGCGGATGACAGGTTGCAAGTGATTTTCAATTATTGCTTCATTTGAATTATTTTAATATCTTGGCACCAACTTCGTGAAAATTATAAGCAATGTCTTTCCTTTTATTAAATTGTGCCACTTGTTTATGAAAAACCTAGGGGCGAAACTACATTTAGGACTTTCTCTGTTTCACATTTCATTCCCCTAAAAAGGAAACAAAAATAATATAAATTAAACTTTCTTGAAAAAAATTCAAGTTTTATTTCAATACAATATTAGTGTAAATATTGTTTTCACAATCAGTCGATTTAAAATTGCTCTAAATATAACTTTTAGTACAATTAGTAAGTTAACCATTTTTACCAACATGGTAATTCATGATTTGAAGACATTGAAAAAACATACATTTTCAGATTGAATTTATGTATAACGAATCACAACTTGTATAACCATTCAAGATAGAAATGGTATCACAACTATTTTTCAACAAAATTATTAAACTTAAACTACGTTTGTTTTATAAGAAAATGATGAGAATATATGATGATTCTTTTCCAGTATATATTTAGCAAAGGTGACGTGAGTCCTAGTTTTCGTACCAAATAATCAAGTTTGGTAGGTTTCTGCTTTTTTAATTTCATGGAGATATATTTATAGTTTCAACATTTTCTCTCTCGTTTTTATACATACCAAACATTTTCATATTTTCATCATCCAAACTGACCATTAAGATTTATCTTATATATTATCATAAAAAAAATTATGTATTAATAGTCTCACTTTACACTTTTAAAACAATCGAATCTCTTATGAAAGTAATTTCAAATCTCAACGTTACTTATTCTTAATTTTCTCTTTGTTTTCAAGAAAGTTGTTTTTAACTTAAAAAGGTTTTTGTGCATCACAAGTATTTTTAAATTTAAGGAGAATAAAAATGATGAAATTATAAGAATAGTGCGCATTCGGTTTTTCTTGAATAACTGAATAAATGTCAGTGGTTGAAATTTTGAGAAGTGAGTAATTTTAATGTAAAAGAAATAAAAAAAGTATATAGAAAAACATTGTTATTAAAATTAGATCACACTAGTGGGTTTAATCGGATGAGCTGTACCGGTTAGGTGATTGATTTATGTTATTTTTTATTACTACTAATTTAATCATGATTCACTTAAATCGGTATTTTTATTGGATTAATGACTGGTACAATTTTAAAAATAGTATAGAAAAGTAATAATTATTGAAGATTTGATTCTATCCTCCAACTCAAAACTGTATTTATATATCGGATTATAGTTATCAATTTTTATAATATAATGATAAATAATAAACTCATTATTATAGATTGTTTTTTTAAAAAAAAACTCATTATAGATTTAAATCTTACCTTCTAGATTTTATATCTGGTTGCACCCGTTAATAAATAAACCCACCAATTTTCATTCTTCAACAGTGAGAGATATCTAGAAAATATATTCTAGTTCTACCCTTCTTGAACTACTACTCTCTATCAATAATCAAATCTTTTTAGTGTGGGCCTCACAATCGGGAATCACCTGATTGAGAATCTTTGTTATCATAACTTAAATCCATAGAAAAGAATATATTATTGTCGTCGTTATAGAAGAAAATCAAAACCAAGATGAATAATTATCTCATTCTTTAATACTCCAATAAATATTTATTGGTGAACAAATAAAGGGTTCGATTTGTTTTAAGTTTTGCAACAACTAGAAAAATTAGGAGCACGTTAGTTGATAAAGTCCACGACTAGCTTTTGAATGATCGGAACCATGAAGTGAAAGTGGTGTTTCAAATTGTATTTCATGTGAATAGTAGCGTGTTCTAATACGAAAATAAAGGGGGGTCACATGGGAATTGGCAAGTTATAGGATTATGATTAATACTAATATAAGTTAGAAAGTTTGACGAATGAAGGACTGATTTGGTCACACAGAATTTTAATTATTTCAAATGACAACCTTTAAATTTTATGTTGGGAAAGGGTTAAAAAGTGGGTTGAAGAAAATAGCCGACAGGAACTGGAGGGGGTTTGTGTAACAAGGGAGCATATGGACCATGGCACGGTCATAAGGCTAAGGGTCCAATTAAACTCTTGATGGGCCACAGTGGCCCACTTTCCATGAGATTTGCTGTCGGTATGGCAAAAATACCATATGTGGACATACTTAAACATTCATTATTTTGTTGAACTCTATTTCCTCGAAATCCCACGCGAGGTTATACCCGGTGGGAGACACTTTCCACAAATAGTGTCCACTGGCTCGCCGATACTAGCTTCTAGCTACTATGGAGCGTGGACTTCTCGTGACATGGTTGGGGCGGTGGACAAAAGCGCTTTTAAATTAAGCCCATTTATTCAAAGCCTCTGTCCCTGCCTCCATATATTTTAGTCAAAACAGTTTCTGCTATACCACGTGGCTCTCTATCCCTATAGGACTCTTCCATATATAAATATATAACCAACCTTGCTACTCCTCACCCCAACTCCATCCTCTTCACCATTTCCTTCTCCTTCCTACTCTATCTTCTTCTCACAAACACACTTTTTCTATTCATTTCCTTCCCACATACTTCGAAATGAGGCTCTTGTCCACAAAAGCAACGTGTGATACTCATGGCCAAGGTTCTTCATACTTCATAGGATGGGAGGCTTATGAGAAAAACCCTTATGATGAGGTTCATAACCCCAAAGGGATTATTCAAATGGGTCTCGCAGAGAATCAGGTTAGACATTGTTCTTTAACCATGTTACCTGTATATTAATATACTGTTAAAATTTTAGGTGGACAATGTTGTTGAACTTGTATTGTGATTGATCCAGTTTACCCAAAGTTTGTTTTCTTAAACGGGTATTCTAATAGTTGTGTTCGGTTTTAAAAATATTGATATACATTCATTCAGACTATATTATGAATGTCAAACACAATAGCTTATGAAATTTATCTCTTACAGCTTTCTTTCGACCTCTTGGAGTCATGGCTTGAAAAGAACCCTGACGTATCAGGATTCAAACGAGACGGGAAATCCATGTTCAGAGAACTGGCTCTCTTCCAAGATTACCATGGCCTTCCTTCATTCAAGAAAGCATTGGCAGATTTCATGTCAGATATCAGAGGAAACAAAGTCACATTCGACCCCAATCACATGGTTCTCACAGCCGGTTCCACTTCAGCAAACGAGACCCTAATGTTCTGTCTCGCAGAAGAAGGAGATGCATTTCTTCTTCCCACTCCATATTACCCAGGGTGCGTATAATAATCCATCTAACATAAATTAATGCTTAATATTCTTAGTCATATATTAAATGATTTTCTATAATAATATTAGTAATAATTACATGTGCATTCCTTGACCTTGATTGATACATTTGTGCAGATTTGATAGAGACCTTAAATGGAGAACCGGGGTTGAGATTGTTCCAATACAATGCACAAGTTCAAATAACTTCCAAATCACCGAACCCGCATTGCAACAAGCTTACCAAGATGCATGCAAGCGTAACCTAAGAGTGAAAGGAGTATTGGTTACGAACCCATCAAACCCATTAGGCACCACAATGTCAAGGAGTGAAATGAACCTTCTTGTCGACTTTATCAAGTCCCAAAATGACATGCATTTGATAAGTGACGAGATATACTCCGGTACTGTTTTTAGCTCCCCAGGTTTTGTCAGTGTCATGGAAGTCCTCAAGGAACGAAACGACCTTAAGGATGGTGACGAAATCTGGAACAGAGTTCACGTCATTTACAGTCTCTCAAAAGACTTGGGTTTGCCGGGGTTCCGTGTGGGTGTCATATACTCTGAAAATGACACCGTCGTTGCCGCCGCCACTAAAATGTCAAGCTTTGGCTTGGTCTCTTCGCAGACACAGTACTTACTCTCTGCCATGCTCGAGGACAAAAAGTTCACCAAAAACTACATCGTTGAGAACCAGAAAAGGCTTAAACGACGACAAAGAATGCTTGTTTCAGGGTTGAAGAAAGCTGGCATTAGTTGTCTTGAAAGCAATGCGGGGCTATTTTGCTGGGTTGACATGCGGCACCTTTTGCATTCCAACACGTTTGATGCAGAGATTGAGCTGTGGAAGAATATAGTGTACAAGGTTGGGTTGAACATTTCACCAGGATCATCGTGCCATTGCAGTGAGCCAGGGTGGTTCCGTTTGTGTTTCGCTAACATGTCCGAGGAAACTCTTAACTTGGCCATGAAACGCTTGAAGGGTTTTGTTGTAGAGTCCACAAGCACTACTCAAAGTCATAGGAGTGCTTTGTTTAACGCAAGTTCGAAAAGAAATTCTCTCACTAAGTGGGTTTTCCGGTTATCGTCCCGCGATCATCATCGCGACCAAGAAGAACGGTAACCTGGTTCTTGTGTGTCAAGTTTCGAACGCATGCACAATTCTTTTTTTTTCTTTTTTTTTTGGTCTCCCCAATTTTTTTGGTGGAGTAGTTAAAAAATGTTCTTTTTTCTATTGACAACATTGTAGAAAGAGAAAAAGCACTCTATCCATGTGGATGTGAAGTGTGGGGCTTTTAGTCAGCCTTGTTTGTATAAGTTCCATTTCTAAGTCATTAGTATTATCATCATCAATTATTATTAATCTCCCAACCATGAAAATCTTCTTGATATCATCAATGAAAGGTTTGGACATATTTTTCAACGTGATCATTATTTAGTTGGCAGTAATTTCTTGTAACGTAAATAAAACTTTAAATGAGTTGGTTTAATGACTTATTAATATTAAAATAAGTCTTAAGAGTGGATAGTTACATATTATTCATCAATTTAATCCTCTTACTTATAAACTTATACATACGAGTTTAGGCAAACAAATCCATGATTACGTAGTTTAATTTTGACCACATTCTTTTATATCATATGGTTATAGGTTCCTTAGAATGACATGTGTGGAACACGCATGGTGCTTAGTTAAATGGGCTTATGCGTATGTAATTAATGACATTGATGAGATAAATGGTCAAAGACAACGGATTCGGATGCCTACGTTCTTCAACAAATTAACCAACCTTATACCATTTTTTTTCATTTCATAGTTTTCAACCTACTAACATTTTTCTAGGCGTGAGAGTAGTGTGTGTGGGTTAGAGGCTCAAAAGTCAACAGGTTTTCATTTGTTTAGAATTTTTTGGTGTTTTCAAATTTTTCCTGTTTTATGGGTTAATGCTTTAAGACAAGGCCGAAGGGAGGTGCAGCTTTCCTCTTCGACTGTAAGAAAGGGCTATGTAATGTGTTGTAAACCAAGTAAAATATACGGGGGAGAGACGTTAAAGTTTGAACATTCGAATAATAAATTAATTAAACAGGTAATGTGTATTATATCTTACTTAATGATAATATAAATACTTAGAGTTGTATACTCAATTATTTTAAAGTTTATATCATATTTTGTATGATTGTTAATAGAAAATTAATTAAACATTTTTCTAAAAATCTCGTAACAAACTAGCAATAAAAAAGTGCGCTAGAGTTACTTGCAAGAAATCATTTTTTTTATAACTATTGACAACACTTTGGTTTGTTGAACTTTCTGGGAGTAATCATAATCACCACTGCCTAAAAAGTTGCTTTGTCTAAAACAGAATTCACGGTGGAATAATAGTATGTAATGTATGTATGTGTTGGCTGTCCTCCATCCATGAATTAGAGACTTTGTTTCATAAGGAGTATTTTGTTTGTTTTCAGCTTTTTAAGAAATAATAACGAAGCAAAAAGATGTTTGAATTGATTTCTTACTGAATTTCAACTAGCTGGTGAAATCATCTAGCTAATAGTCACCACTCACCACATTCACAACAACCCACACACAAATGACACGTTCACTAGATTGACGACGTAATGCTATCAGTCTATCACACGTGTATCGCTTAAACATGGTAGCTCATTTTCAAGAGTCTCCAATATATATGCTTCAGTTTATCTTCTTTTCCCATTTTTCTTTTGTTTTCCAGCATCTACACAATCGCCTCCGCAGTTATAAGAATATTTTCATATTGGAACTTGACTTAATATAACTCCTAACTTTTATATGATACGGGCTCATGAGTGATATCAAATATTATTAGCTTTACAAGATTTATCATCTTGTGTGTCATGATAATATCAATTATGTCTCTCTTCAACCATCTGATGACTTGATCAAGGGAGAGACATTAAGGAAAATAACTTTCATCAAACAATTAACTTTACTGCAAATTCAACATCTTTATTTCTAGCACATGTACCACTACCACATAAAATGGTTATTATTATGGTTGTTTTTTCTTAATTGCAGTTTCAATCGTAGTTACAAGAAGCTTTGTAATAACTTATTACTATAGTTATAAAGACCTATTATTGTAGACATTCCCATTTATTATTACAGTTATATATTTTTTTTTTCCGAGTGCTATAACATGTATTATAATAGCTTTATTTTGTTGCAGTGTACTTTTCAACGACAACATAAATGGTCCTACATCAAAGAAAAATTACATATTCCATGACAAAGAGTAATCTAGTAAGAAAAATTGATGTGTTCACATCACTTGCACTTTGAATCTTTTATGTATTTCGGTTAAAATTAGAACTTGAAACCGATTTAGATCTAGATTTAAAGGATTTTACTTTTCCTTTATTGAATGAGATAAAGAAACTAAAATATGTATTCATGGTGTATTTAGAAAAAAGACTTATAAATAGTTTATAAAAATAACTTATAATTCTCATTATAAATTGTTATTTACTTATTTTAATAAATTATTTTATATAACTTATTAAAATAAATTATTTTTAATTTATTCTAAATTTTTTACTTTTAAATTTATAATAATTTTTTTAAAATAACTTAATACATAAATGCTTAATTAATTATCTAAACGGACTCTCTGCATCTTTGAAAAACGCACTCTCTGTGCATCTTTGTATTCTGTTCATTTGGCTCCTTTTCATGTCCAAGGATTGTACTCGTTGGCTTATGTATAGGACTACATCTTGTACCTTGAGTTTTCCAACCGAAGATAATTTTATTCAACTAAAATTAAATTCTATCACATAGGTTAAAAAAATAAAGAGTTAAATTTCTTTTATTAAAATCATATTCAGTAGATATAATACATAATATATTTATAATAAATTAAATAAAAAATATTCACTTTTCATTGGAAGTATTTTTTTTAAGAAGCCAAAAATTTATTGAAAAAAAAGAATATCAGAAGGTGCAAAAGAAAACAGAGGCAAGCACCAAAAGGAAGGTGCGTACATAAAAATAAAAAAAACAAAACCAGAAAATCTTTGCACAAAATGCCAAAAACCCACTGAACATTATTCTTCAAAAAGTTGAAGTCGCCTTTTTCTTACGTAGTTTGTCGAAATATAATATATAAACTGAACCATAGAGCTGTATCTTAGTTCACAAAGTAAATTAAGATTTTGGATATGAAAGTACGTCTTAAATTTCAACAATAAACCCATATTCTGCATGGAGGATTTTCTTTTGGGATCTTTTCAAGTAATCTACTCTTGTTAGAGACAGTAACTAAACTCTCTAAAACTGAATTAGTATGAAATGGTTATTAATTAGGTGATTATAATATTATTTCATCTTCACCAGCAAAAGATTAAACAAAATCGTCTTTATTTATATGTATGGAAGATATAACGTACATATAGGTGTCAGTATGTAATTTATTATTACTTAAAATACTTCAGTGTGTGTATCAAATGCATATAAAATCTCTTTTGTTTATTTAAGATGGAATTACTATTATTAACCAGAAGAATCACGAGTATTATGCATTTCAAAAGCAATATCAGCTAAACAATCAGCTACTATATATATATTTGCACTACCTTTAGCAAAAACAAAAGAAAATGACCGAAAAGAACAAGCCAATCTTTTACAATCCATGTTGACATCTCCAATGTATGTGTTCAATTAATTGCTTTGCTGTGTTCCAACAATCTACCAAATTTTTGCAATCGGACTCAAGAATAATATGGATTCATAGTGGTGATTTAGCGCCAATTGCTAATAAACTAAATTTTTAATAAATATGATTTAAGTTTTCTATTTTTTTAAAATTTAAAATAATTCCATCTTCTTAATTGCTATATATAGGACGTTAATAATAAATTAAAGTAGCCATCATCCTTACATGTGAAGAGAAGCTTTTGCAAGTCTCGGGACGCATCAATTATTATATAATCATAGACCCGTAGAGTAATATAATATCAAATTTACAAACTATATAGCTATATTAAGTTTATAAAATTTGAAGGTGTGGGAATTTTGGTCGATTTCCACATAGTTGTCAACTACATGCATGTGCCAATGAAGCTAAATAATCCGTTTCTTTGCTACATATACGGCTTCACTTTAAACAATTAATACTATGGGTACAACTAACTAACATATCATGAGGTTCGTTTCTGGTAGGTTTGAGCATGATTATGTAACTAAATTTTAAAATATTAGACTTGTGAAATAATTATCGTGAAAACATGTCAACACGGTTTTCTGTTAAGATTGTAGGACGCGTTTCTGATTTTGGAGGGCAGCGAAACATGAAGTTAGAGAATCCAAATACAATACAATATCATCTAGGACAAAAAATCAATAAAAGCTTCTTCAAACACAATTATAGTTATCTGCACATCTAAAGGGGCCACTTCAAGATTTTCTTCATTACGATCTCAGCTGAAGCCCCAAAACACATGATCCATCTCAGCTACTTGTGATCATTGATGAAATGAAATTGCTTCCATTATTAATCATTGGTGACAATATATAAAATGTAGTAGTAACGAATTAATTGACTTTTTTTTACCAAGAGATATGACAAACTTTCGGTATCTTTTTATATTTTATCATCTTTCGGAAATAAAAGATTTTTAAAAATGTTATTAAAAATAGTTTTTTTAACTTTTATAATCTCGTTATTGGGAGTAATTAAAATTGTGAAATCATGATTTATATTTAAAGTGAAAATAGTTTTAAAAATTTACTTTATAATAGAAATATTCTACTTGTGAGAATAAAATTATGATGAAAATAAATATTTTTCTCTAAAAGATTTATGTGAAAAATAAATAAATATTTTAAAACCTCTCTAAGAATTTTATTTTAATGCATTTGCAGTATCACCTTGATAATTCAGAAAACAATATATATATATATATATATATATATATATATATATATATATATATATATATAACATGTATTTAAAGAATTTTTATTATTATCATATTCTTATCCTTCTAAATAAAATCTCCAAATATATAAAAAATAGAATATCTATATATAGAACTTTCTAATATTTTATTATTTTTAAGGTTTAAATACATTTTGAGTCTCTGTACGTAGTGAAATAATTTTTGTTTTGTTTTAATTTTTATAATTACAATGTTTATTTATATATAGTCTCTATATCATTAATACACATGTCATATATTATACATTGCGTCGAATATTATTTGCGACTTAATACGAACACACATAATTCTCTATATGAAGAAAAGACAGGCTAACTATAAAATCAAATAATATAAGAATAGCTATGCAGCTATTTTTATCAAATATTTAATATATTAATCTTTGAATAAAACAATATAATTATCTAAAATTATTTAATTTCATTTTTCAATAAGATTCAGATTAAAATTATTTAATATCTTGTTAAAAGAATATTACTAGTTTTTTACAATAATAGTACAATATCAGTAAATAAACTACATATAATGAGTAATTTCCATAAATTGAACGTCATGCAATTACTTTGATGAAACGAATAACTAGCTAGTATGTAATAGGGCAAACTGTCCTACTTTGTTTTCATTATAGTTATTGTACCTAGATATGACAATTAACTCGAATTATTCTTGTCTTTATAAAAATTAAAATGGATTAAAATAAGATGGATTAGTAATTTTAAAATTCATTTCTATTTTATGGGTTTCTTATTTGGTTTTCTTCAACTCACTCAATAAGAATCTTATAATATTAAATAAATTATATATTTTATTCAAAATAATATATAAAATAGAAGTTAAAATTATTTATAAATAATAAAATTTATAATATATATATATTATAATATATATCGTTTTGAGAAAATATATAATCTTATTGTTATCATTTAATTATAACTATATATAAAATTATTGAATTTGTATATTGAGACGGTTTTGGGTGTGTATTTGCTTCCTCACACCCTTTACCCTCGTCCCTACTAAATTCGGGAAAGATTTTTATTTATCCTTGGTTAAAAAGGTTATTGTTGTTGTTGTTGTTGTTATTATTGTAATTATTTATTATTATTATTATTATTATTAGAAATGAGAAACCCCAACCCAAAAGTTAATTTATAAGTTAAAAGTTATCTTATCTCAAGTTTTATAAGTATTATATTGACCATATTTTTAACTGATCTAAAACTTATCTTAATATTTTAACATATTTCCTTCAGATACTCTCACGACTAACTTATAATGCATGAATTAGTTTGCAAGACTAGATATATGTGGGTAACCCAAGGCATATTAAACTCCAATACCATATTATAGAAATTGTGAATTTAATTCAATATAAAATTTAATTCATGAGTTAAAGATTGTCTGAAACTTTACCAGAGTATATTAATCATATTAGCGTGAGATTTATATTATCATTATTATACTTCCATATGTAACTCATTAAGTTTATTCAATTTAAAATTTTGCAATGAAAAAATAATTGATTTTTAAATGTTTTTGTGTAAATAATGAATAAAACTTTTAAAAAGTATAACGGTCAAAAAAATTAAAAATTATGAATTACACAATTTAAAGTTATATATATATATATATGTTATGTTCTATTATAATTAATAATAAACGGTTGAAATAAAAAAATAATGATAACGAAAAATAAATTTTTAAAATAAATAAATAATTAAAAATATAAAAGGCACTTTGAAATTTGTCTCATTTCTTAAAATATCAAAACTTGATTTGTTAAGTCAAATTTGAATTATTTAATAAAATACTTTCTTAGAATTATCAACGTGTGAAACAATAAATAAAGTCTGTCGAATTTACATGAATTTGTCCCAGGAAGTTTTGAATACGATTCCCTAAATAAATTTACAAAGTTGCATATTAATGTTAATAAAGAGATATGCAGTTAGTTAAGAAATGAACTTATACATTTAAGAATATATGTTTAAATTATGTAAAATTTTATTGATGTATAATATAAATGTTTATTTAACTTTGAGATTTGCCTTAACTTGCATGAGTCTATGATAACTCTCGTTTTAAAAAATAAAATATAGGAGTCAATGAATACTTTGGTTTTAGAAAACATTAAACTATATAAATTGGTTACTTTTGGCTAGAAACCAAATATTAATCGTTGGCTATAGCTGCACTTATGTGTATAGAGTATAGTCTAAGTCCAAACTGAGAGTATATTAATATTGATTGAACAGTTCCTCATGCGCGCGCATGCACTTATCCATGCACCAGCTTGTTTTTCTAACTCACACAGCTTCCTTCAGATTCTGTCCCTTGACCCTGCACGATCCATCACTTCTCATCAACAATACACACAAAGAATTTCCGTGTTTCGTAGACTATATGAATTAATCAAGTACAAGCCTCTGAACGACGACGACTTCGATCACTGATAATATTCCTCGGCTTTAATTATTAAGTTGCCAAAAGCATTTTGGTGTTCTCTTCTCACTTCCAGATAGTCAAAACCATGCGCTACACACTTCCGCATTTGTACCCTTATCAAGCATTCTTATTTTTCCAAGTACAACATGCAAAGGGAAATTTTGGGTGTTTTCCTTCCCAGATCTCTCTTAAATATTTATATCACTTATCTGATGAATTTCCATGAAACTTCAATGGTAGTAATAATACGAAGTTGGCAGGATGCAGTATAGCCCACAGGACGTGCCTTTCTATGACTTTTGACGATCCTTTTGGTCCTGCATATAGCCTTTTATAGAACAAACTTTCTTTATGATTCCTAAGTGTGACTTTTGGGTCATCTATGGCGGTGCCAAAATCCAAAAGCTTATCAAGCACTCTCCAAACATTTTTTTCATGCAAGATTTGTTGTCGGAGTTAATGTTCTTTTTAATGAGTTATTATAACTACCCTACGACGGTCTCTATTTTTCCATACATAAGAGAATCCATCTATTGCAATATACATGGGAAGCACCACTTTACTATTCTTAACTTATATTAAAAAATGTTAATATTTTCACCAATTAAATTGTGACCTTGTGCTTTATTTTCTTTCTCTTTATCCTCCAGCTGGGTTTTATTCAGTGTCTATGGGGTCCGTATACTTTTGTCTTTTGAGTTTATGTGTATGTAGACTTTCCCGCTGCTATAGTGTGAACTCTGAAATATAAATTAACTATGATGTCTCAAAAGCTAGTTGTCTTTCTTGTAAACTACGTATGAATTCTCCGTTTGTAACTTACTGTGTAGTGTGTGTGTATATTTCTTTCTGAAGTTTGAGGAAGGTAATAATCTTGTTAATTACTTACTTAATTGTTTGTTATTTACTTGGGAAAAGGTGGAAATTATAAGATAAGGATGCAATGTTGTGAATTAAAGATAATTGATGGATTATATGCCTTGCAGAATATGGATCCGGTTTGATTGAACGCGAAAGAAAAAGAGATAGCTAACGTAGGCATGAACAAGTGTATTGACTATTGAGTTATCACTCGTACGAAAGAATATAGGATATTGTATCCATATCATTTACTCTTTCAGCTTCTGATCACTTTTTACTTTCTCCATTTCTATTATTTAACAGAGTCCCCGCAAAAAGAGAAAATACGTGTAAAAAATATTATTAATTTATATAAAATAAGTATTTATTTTTTTATTTTATCCATATCTCACTGTTTGTAAATTATAAGTGGACAAACTAAATAGAAACAACATTTTTCTTCATTGGGTAATAGTTAAATAAAAATAAAAAGAGTCTATTTTATCTGATTTAATTTTAAAAATCGCATATAGTGAAAACTTGATTAAATAACTTTGAATCAAATAATTTTATCATCTAATTTATTAATTTACCATTCTACTCCTGGTCTCATAGTTAATTCTGCCTGTTATTCTTTTCTTTTCTTGTTATTTTGTATCTTAATTATATCAATATGCATTCTTATTAAATCCACTCTATTGAAAAAATATAACACCACTGTAATTGATTCCATTCATTGTTGAAATCAGTATACATTAATTAGTCATTTATTCAAAGAGTATAAAAATTCCCACATTTAAATAAAATAAAAGAACATAAAAAAAATATGTGTTAGAAACACCACTTATAATATTTTAAGTAAGATTTTGCATCTTCAGTCTCTTCAACATTTTATACTTATCAATTCAAACCTCATTTTATACTCATCAATTCAAACCTTTTCTACTTTAGAGTAGGAAGTGGTAAAACTCTGATGTTTAAGCCTGCCTATAATCGTAACTGGAAGGTGACTATGTACCAAACCCACCAACAAAGTATTAAGATCCATTTGGAGTAATTTTTAATTTCTATGTTTTAAAAAAATTAATTTAGAAACGAAATCATTTTAATGATTTTTAACACCTATTTGAAAATAAAAATCCCTTCGGGGACAAGCGATAAAATAAAAATATTTTGTTTATGAGTTATAATTATTACACCATCTAATTATTATTATTATCATTTAATCATCATTTTTAAAACAATTACTTATTATTATTTATACTTATTATTATATTGTGATTTATTTTATTGTTAATATTACTATAATTGTGATCCTTATAATTTGGTAATTTTTATGAAGCGCAAAGTAGTTGTTTATATTGATTGATAGGACAAAGAGTAGCTCCAAAAGTGGAGCTTAACTCATAAAAACAACTTACAAAAGTCACCTGCAATTGTTGGTCAACACAAGGAGGCTTTCATTTGTGTATTTAGTGCTCCTTGGGCCAAGTAATGGATTTCTGGGATCAAACAAAAATTACGAAAAGTTTATTTGTCAGGAATGCCCGAAAACGTGTCGGGCCTAAAAGGTATCACTATTCCAGACCAATTTTATTTTTTGGTAAATTGAAAATTATTAGTATAGTTGACCAAAATTGAAAATCCAGAAATGCTCAGTCGATATGGGCCTTGTAGTATATATTAAGATTTTGATCAAGAGAAAAAAGTGCGTTAAGAAACCATTAGTATAGTTGACCAAAAAAAAAAAAGAAACCATTAATATTTGTTTAACAAACAAAATACCATTAATATTTTAAAAAATGGGGTTCATGTATTATATTATTTATCTTCATATGGATTATTGTGATACAATAATAGGTACTAGCAAGCCTAAACGGATGGCAAAACAATCAAAATGACTCAAGGACTTTATTTAGGATATTCTACTTCAGGCCCATTGGCAATTAGTGCAATTTATGTATATGTATTTCCTTTATATGGGATACCTTCCTTGGTTACAGAATGAATGAATTCTTTTAAAAGTTCAATTGTTTCTTTATCTTTTTATTTTACGGTAGCATCCTCCCATATTTTCTAGTAGTTAAGAAATTGTAGGAAAAGATCCTATCATATTGTATTGTTCTACTTAAATTTTTTATTCTCTTTGATGCATGTATCCTCTAACTCTTTTCTATAAATTTTTTTTTGGACATTCTTTTCTGTAAACCAAATGATTGTTGACTGAAAAAGAAAACCTATTAATATTCAGGGTAATGGGCCAAAACAACGTGGCGACACTAGTCTGGAAAGTTTCCCTCTACACCACATATTTTTTCTCCTTGTTAAAATTTTTGGTATTAGAGCACATAAATTGTTTATTTTTCTTTAGTTCACCCTTACTAATTATAATAATTAATCAATTATTTAAAAATATGACCACTTAAACCAATAAATTAAAGGTTGAGAGATATTAATATTTTTATTATTATTAGACTCATTATCAAGTTCATATACATAAATTTAAAATGGTATATTATTTTTTTAAAAAACTAATAAAATTAACTATATTTATTAGTGTTGATAATTTGGTTAATTTTATCTTATGACCGGATTAGCGATAAAAAACTTATGTTGCGTTTAGTTCATAAGTTTTTTTGGAAAAATAGAAAATTATTCTTCAAAAAATTTTAAAAATAGAAAAACTGTTTATTTATAAATTATTTAAATTTTTTTATAGAAAAATAGAAAACTGATTTCGGGACTGTACCCTCAATTGTTTCAACTTTGAATTTCGGGACGAAATTCCCAAAAAGGGGAGGAGAATGTAACATCCATGTTTTTAATAACAGTTTTAATCTTGTAATTTTGAAGTATGGAAGGTCTGTAAAGTGTTAACAAGTGAATAAATACCCTGTGGATGGTCTGTAATATCCCAAAAAATCCATTTTTGTGTATAATCATTGATTTTATATGGACCATTAATGATATTGTCCATTTTTCGAGTGAAATATGTCTTAGATGAGACTATCCGAGTGAAGAAAGGGATCTGTTCCGAGTGAATGATGAAATTCCGAGTGACCAAGAGAAATTCTGAGTGAAAGTTGAAGATTCCAACTGAAGGTTGGAATTCCGAGTGAGTGTCATGTTTTCCGAGTAAGACATGACCGAGAGAGAGACTACCTAGTGGAGTTCTGGCCTCGGAGACATTTGGAGTGAAGTATGTTCGAGAGAACCACTTCTAGGTAAAATTTCTGAGTCAAACACCCTAGAATGACTCGTTTCCGAGTCAAAATGTTCTCGAATGACTCGTTTCCGAGTCAAACGCCTTTGAGTGACTCGTTCCCAAGTCAAGTGCTTCCTTTTCCGAATGAAACTTCTCTGAGTGCAGCGTTCTGAGTGAAGTACGTCCAATTGAAGAAAAACTCATTTTCGAGTAATAAATATCCGAGTGGGCTATCTCTGAGTTGAATTTCCTTGACGCCGACTGAAATATATACCGAGTGAGTCACTTCAGGTGAGGGACTCTGGAACAGAGAAAGGTTGACTCCGAATGACCTCATTTGTCATATTTCCGAGTGACAATTTCCGAATGACCATCGGTCATATGAATTCTGAGTTATGCACCTCCGAGTGAAGAATTTCAAGTGAAGGGGGGACTTTGAATAATTAATTCAGTCAAGATATGTCCGAGTGGACAATTCCGAGAGGATCCATTCGGAAAGGATAAGTGGCCGACTGAGAACATTATCAGACGGATATATATCTATATCCGAGTGAGATATTTTCTGAGTGAGTCCGAGTGAGGCAATTCCGACCGAGTGTTTCAAACAGAAACACTTCCGAGCGAAGCTTTGCTGAACGACGCTCAAGCGAGCGTTTTGCGCTCAAGCGCTCGGGTCCTGATTCTTCCTCCTTTCTCACGCTCAAGCGTGACTCATGTATATTTTTGGCACGCTCAAGCGAGGACATGTGGAGAGGGCCTGATTCTTTCTCACGCTCAAGCGTGAAGGCAGCGTGCCCAAGAATGATAGCACACTCACGCTCAAGCGCGAGAGGCCACGCTTAAGCGTGATTCAAAGGAGTCTGTTTCCAGTAACTCTCGGAAACAATTAGCCGACCAACGTCAGAATAGAAATGGGACTTGATCAATGGAAATCCGACCAACTGGTGCACTCACCAGCTAGAATCCGACCGGTTTTGCACTCCAGCGTTCACCTCACTATTCTATTGAAACCGACTGAAACAAGCTAAACCGAGACGCTCATGCTAGTGACCAGTCCACTAGCTCACATAATCCAAAAGTTTATCACAGACGCTCCACAAACTTGCACCTTTTCACTCCAATCATAGCACCTTTTATATATTTTAATATATATTCCCTTCAATCATGCAAGTTGGCGGTGGAAATGGTCAAATACAGCTCACTTTCTATCCAAAAGTCTCCATTATTCCCATAATTAACTCACCTACTCTTCAATCACGAGAAAGCTTGTTCCCCCACTTGTCTCTTGCACTATTAAACCAATACCACAACACATCTCCAAGTCCAAACTTTCAGAACCAACGGAGATTAACAAAAACTCTCTCTTTCTTATTTCTTCTCTACATACAAGCCTCTTTCTCTCTCATTTTCCTTTTCTCCTCACTGTGAGCTAAAGCAAGGATATCATCTACTAATCAAAGATCTTCCATTAAGGTAAGGGGGTATATTCTCGGGTATTTTGGGGGAAAACCGAGTGTTAGGAAAGGGTTAAGGTACCTTTGGTCCTCACATTTCCAGGACAGGTTTAGGAATTGCTGTTATATCAATATGCTTTAATTTTTACATGTATGTTTTATATATTTTGATTGTTATGTATATGTTCGACTGGCTGTGTTAATTATTATTAACCATGATGAATTAAATGATATGATTGGTGTTGAATTGTGAAAATATTAAGAATCATGGGTGTCTATGTGAATTCCAGTGAAGAATTATAAACAGAAGTCGGAATCAATGATAACAAGCTCGGTTTTTTACAATCCGACCGGTTACCTAAAAATACAAATAAATTATTTAAATTTCAAACAGATTTTGAAATAAATATCTGTTTTACGTAAACCGACCAGATCATTTAAAACAAAATACATGATTTCACTTGGTAAACCATCAGATATATTTCACTCGGAAGTTTACTTAATCAAAAAATTGGTCCAAGAGGTACTTCCACTTCTCTCGGAAACAACTCATTCGGAAGCATTTCAGTTGGAGATGTTTCCATTTCACTCGGATTTTACTTACTCGAACGTGTCTCATTCAGACAGAACATTTTCTCACTCGGAAACTCTTCCTCAATCATATTTCACTCGGAAATATAGTTATTTCACTCAGAAAACTCTTCTCAGTCTGATTCCACTCGGAATCATGGTTATTTCACTCGGAAAACTCATTTTCACTCGGAACCAAACTCATTTTACTCGGAAAACTCATTTTCACTCGGAATCAAACTTATTTTACTCGAAAAATCTGGTTTTCGACATTTTTCACTCGGATTTTCATTCAGAAACTCTTCTTTAATCCTTTCTAAATTATTTTTATAAAAATCATAAAAATTGGGATGTTACAATTATCATTATTATTCTTATTTCTATTATTATTATCATTATTATTGTTATTCTTCTTCTTATTATTATTAACTATTATTATTGTTATTGATATTATTATTATTTTAATTATGAGTAATGGAATAAGAAACATATTACTTACTCTTTAAACGAAGTATTATTTTAGCCAAGAACTTGTGAATAAATATTATGAGACTGGAAACACATAAGATACCCAAGGATCAAATGATAAAAATAATGCATTTCGCATCATGAAAATATTTTTGAGGGAGTAAAACTAGAGCATACACCTGGTACGCTGGAGGACATTCACGTTCGATCTCTGAGGAGAATCTTGGGAGTACAACTGGAACGGAAACCCAATGGCATCAGAGTCGCGCCTGGAGCCGGGTCAGACGATACAATTCTGGTGTACTTTGACTAAATGACGGAGTGTATCTATGATCGTGTAGAACCAAGTCCCAAAATAATATAAAGATGAGAACCTATGAGTTCATTCGTACCTTATGATGATTAAATAATGGATGGGAGCTTGGTGGACTCCGATCGCTCTAGAATGGAAACGTTGTGCCCAAGAGGCAACTTGAGCAGGATGAATTCCAAAGAATGAGATAATGGTGATGGTGGATTGATTTATTGGGCCCACATGCATCATGAGACTTAACCAAAGATAGATCATAGTAAACCAAACTCATGCATTTCGTCACAGCATACTTGATTGTTATAATTGTAAATATGTTAATTGTATGATTTATGTTATATTATCTGTTAACTGGATATGTCCGCACCGGATAACCATCAGGGTCTTGGGTTATACTCACCCTTACTGTTGAATATTAACAGAGGAAATAGGAAACCAAGAACCGGAGTACGACGAACAGCAATACGTTGAACCGACTGGGAACACTCATTAAAAATAGAATATATGTAGTAGAATATTTATTAATGAAGAATAAGACCATGGATGACTGTATAATTATTTAAGGGTGTCTGCGTGCCCCATTCTGTTAAGAGTAGAGATGGCAATTCGGGCGGGCGGCCCTAAACGGGCCGGGCTTTATCGGGTTGCGGGCCATTTAGGACCGGGCCAAAAAAGGCCCGCAAAAATTCGGGCCTTGAAATTAAAGGCCCTAGCCCGGCCCTCAACGGGCCGCGGGCTACTTCGGGCGGCCCGCTTAAAAAAAGTTTAAAAAATAAATTTATAAAAAATTGTTCTATGAAATAATACTATTTAATTAAATTAGCTGGAAAAAGTTTTAATTAAAATGAAATTACCGAATGAGAAAGGCACACGATTAAAAAAATATACATATATCAAAGATCATGATTTGTGTAAACATATAGGCTATAGCTAAAAAATTATGGACATACAGCTTCAAGTTTTATCGTAATCAAATTAAAAATGCATATAACGTAGCGCATAACTATTGGTGAAGTCATAAAGTGATATTATCAATTCATAAAGGCAACACCGTGAAACCTTATTAAGGTGAAGTCATGAACTACATAACTATTGGTGTTGACATAAAGTGATATTATCTTATAGAGATGACATTATGTTTGACTTTCTATATTATGTTTTTTAATAAAATGTACAAAATCAATCAAAGAAAACATTATGGAAGAAAACAAAATGCACAAAGTTGAATCATATATTTCATAAAAGTCCATAATAAAAGTCACAAAAGCAAGCACCTAACATAACTAAAAATTATTATTTTTATTTTTTAAAAATAATCGGGCCGCCCGCGGGCCACACGGGCCGGCCCGCACTCGGGCCACACGGGCCGGCCCGCACTCGGGCCACTTTTTTCGGGCTTTTTTAGGGTCGGGCTTTTTTTTTCCATGTATTGATTTTAATTTTTTATTTTAAGCCCGCGCACTACATTTTTATGGGCGGGTTCGGGCCGGCCCATGCGGGCCAGCCCATTTTGCCAGCTCTAGTTAAGAGTATAATTACTTATAGTTTGTGAATGACTATGTGATTATCTACTATTTGCTTCCACTGATCTGCCATCATTTTATTTTTTTAAAAAAAATATTCACTTTTTCTGAAAACTGTTAACACTCCTAGTTAAATATGATGATCCTATAGAAGGGTCTACCTTATTTAACCGAGGGTGTTACAATATATATATAAGACATATCTCAATTAATTTTAATTAAAGAATGTTTAAAAAAATTGAAAAATTGAGTGCACTTAAACAACTTTTTTAATTTTCTAGTTTTCCAAATTGAAAAACTGTCATATTATCTAAACAAGTTTTTAAATTTTTTTTAGTTATTTTAGGAAATAAAAATTTTGGAAAACAAGCAGAAATTTTTTCTCAATTGGGCTTCTTTGAAGATTAACTCTAAGTCCATTTGGTATTCGATTATAGAAATAAAGTTGAAAATATGAAAAAAATTTAATGGTTAAATTTAATTGTGCATGTTATTTGGGATAGTTAATTTTTTTTAAGTCAACTATTGTTTTTTTTCATTCACCTAACACCCGTTTAGTGGCACTTCATTGTCCCTTGTAACGGTAGCTATGAACGAAAAATTTGAGAGCGAATAAAAGAATCCCAACTAGTATTCTGTATGATTTAGATAACCTTGCTACGTATATCATTGTAGTAGTCATTTTGTGAGGATGGGGGATTTCATAATTTGTGATTCAACTTATTGTGTTGAAATATTCTAGCCAACTGGAATTAAAACCAATTCAATTATATTTCATGTCTAATTGATGCACTTGGTGTTTGAAGGAGTGAGCAAGAAAATGGAGGTAAGAAAGTGAAGATATTGAAGTTCAGAAGCAAGTGTATTAATCGTAAACATAGTAACAAAACATTATCATTCCTCGGGTTACTTTTTGTTTTTTCTGATATGATGCTTGGCTTCTTTTGAAACTTGTAATTGGCTCTGTTGGCATCTATAAATTTTATGTTTTCTTTTATTAGTTAATATATATTTCTCTGTTGATTGATTTAAAAAAAGAGTAGTTTAATTCCTAAGTGTGATATCTGAAGGAGTAAATAGTAAAAAATATAAAATGAAGAACAAAATTACAATTAAAAGAGATGCAATAAAAAACACAAATTGACATGAGCATTCAATAGCAAGAAAACGTTAGAAGATTCATTTCATGTTTTTCCTATTTGTTCCTATTCTTAATAGCATATATGATAATTTTAATTACTCAATGGGTTAATTAAGAAATAATCACGTTCTAATTCTTTAAGTGAGCAATTCTTCTTAATTATCAAACCTCAGCTTTCAATTCCTTGATATATTTAATAAGAACAATAACAAACATCAATGGCTCAAAAAGGTCAATCATGTTTTGAGTTTTCAATTATACCCAACATAGGTTGTTCTATTTTAAGCATACGAATTACTCTCAATACCCCAATTATAAAAGAACATCCTATTATGAAGGGAGCATTAAGAATAGAAGAAAAACACATGAAATTTATTGAAATCAAACACATACAACTATCAAACATTAAAACAAATATTCAAAGCACTACATCTATCTCTGAGCATGGTCAAATGTAAAGGAACATATCTTAACTAATGATCATTTTACTCTTTTCACGATGCTGCTTGTTGTAGTAATATTGTAATGTCGGGTATCGTACCTTGGTAGCTAGAACATAACTTTAAACAAAAATATATATCAATGGCACTGTATAAGTTATGGTTAACTGTAAATAAGATATAGTAAATCATAATGTGAGAAAGTATTGATCGTACCTCTGAGGGTGAAGCTTAATGTCGAGTGATAAATAACTTAGTTATAGGTTGAATCAAAGACAATTTTAATTGTGAACTTAACATCAAATAAAAGATAATGTTTAGGGTTTAACGTAAGGTGAAATCATATAACTTATAAATAGAATCAAAATGTTAGATAAGCCTTATGATCATATTTGCTTGATCATTGTTTCTCTTATGTGTTTTATTAAAACCTCCTAATAAAAAACTTTATGAATTAGAAAAAGAGTATGTTGGACATTACAATATCCAGTAAGTATAATATACTCATTGAAATTAATGGAATATAATAAATTTACATATTCTCTCTTAATATGTATAAAATACTACCTTGTTTTTAAATATAAATAAAAATAACTAATTTTACACATATTAAGAATAGTAGTTAGAAGTAATTTTTTGCATTAATATTATCAAATATTTGATGAATTTCCTAATAATATTCTTAACATCATTTATTACATAAAACATTGACGATTTTAAGGAGAACATATTTAACAGATAAGCATTTAATGACTTTGGAAATATATAATTTTATTTATATTATGAAACCAAAAATTTATACTAAAATTTATTTATATTTAGAAGTCGGGACAGAATTATATAAATATAACAAAATTTTAATATAAATATAATATTTAATATTATATATAATCAATTAAATTAACTCCATTTTTTTTAAATTTTCTTTCCACAGATATCAGATTAAAAGGGTCTAATTACCAAGGAGCAAAATATATAATTAATTTAATTAACCCTAAAAGGAAATATTATTCCATAGCCCATCATTTTCATTCTATATCTTCTGGTTGCCCCGGTCAAAATGGAGAATAAAAAAAATTGAAACTTGGTCTTGGTAGAATAATTTGTCCACTAATAATTGGTAACTTTTGCAGAAATTAACATATTTTGGTTCATATAAACAAGTATATTAATGTTGTGATGGTAGTGAGTGTCAACTTCATCAAATAAACAAAGCATTGGGGGAATGAGGATTACCTATAACGCCAAAATGCTTGCAAAAGCAGGTCGTCGGGTGTATTTGTCAATTTCTACTTATTTAATCCTTTAATATCCTCCTACCATTGGAATTGCTTATTATTGATATAAAAATATTTAAAATAATCAATAAAAATAATTAAATAATACAAATCTAATTCTCTTGTTGCCATCACAAGAGGAACAAAATCTTTGTTCTTATACACTATATCTGTTTCTGAAATGGTTGCTCTCCTCGAGGGATTATGGTCCAAGTTCGCAGCCACTTTGATCGGTCCACATTGCTTTTTTCTTATTTCTCATCTTGTTGATGTCACATGTTTACTCGTTCTTCTATAAGATTTGATTTACAAGTTTAATTTGAGTGTGAATTTAAATTCTTTTTTGTTTCTCTTAAAAATTAATAAATTTATAGTGTTAAATGATTATAAAATACAAACAAAAATTAAAATGAAAAATAGTAGTGGAGTGTCCAGCCGTGACACACTGTATTAACCATAAACTTGTCAGCGGTTGTAATGTTGGACGTGTTAAATGTTTTTTGGGATGTTATAACCTTCTGAATTTGTTCTCTTTCTATTTTCAGTTATATTTTTATCATAAATTAATCTAACTTAATAAATCAACATCTTTCATTCACAAAATAATACTTCATCTCTATCTATTCATATTATAAATCATATTTACAATAACACACTTTTAAAAGAGTCATTATTGTCTTGATTATAAAAAACAATTTCATTTTTTAAATTTATCCTTATTTAAAATCAAACTCCACTATCAATTATTAATTGTATAAATATAAAATCATTAAATACTTATGGGTTAACTAGGAAAAAAGTTCTAATTTTTTTTCTAAAGGACTTATAAATGAAACACTCCTTTTTATTTTAGGGACTTATAATATAAAACGAAAGGAGTATTAAAAAGGGCATATAAAATACCTCTTTATTTAAAATTAAAACTTTTTTATCAAGGATTTTTGTGTTTAAGTTGTATTCAGTCATGGCCTAAAGTTCATATGATATTTTACTTTCTCAGATATTGTAATCAATTACAGAGCTAGTAATTGGTTACACAAACAGGTATAATCAATTACTTGTAACTTAACTGTACAGGAATGCATACAAGCTCACAAGTAATCGATTACCGTAAATCCTATAATCGATTGTCAACAGACAGAACTGCATAATTATGCAAAAATTAGACATTTAGACCAACTTCCACGCACCCTAACTTACTTGTTAGACCTTTGAATGTCGCTAAATTTTAACACAATCTTATTTATGTTAATTGTGAACTATTGCTATCAACCACGCCTAAAAAATCCCAAAAACGAAGGAGATATATGATATAATGTAATTTGATGATTTATGGGTCAATATCAAAACCTGTCCTAATGGTTTTTTTATGGTTCTAACACATTTCAAACATGGTATAAGTACTATCTAACCTATTTGGAAACATCAAAACTTTATATATCAAAATATGACCCATTCAATTTCTATTTTAACCTAATTCTTTATCACTAAAATGACATGTTATCAATTCCCATGCTACCAATGCATTTCTAAATTAAACTCCAATGGTCTAAAACCATCTTCACTAATTAATACTAATCATGACCTATGATCCTAGCCACCACACACATCCTTCAAGCCATACTGCAATTTACGCAACACATTCACACTAATAATATACTAGGCTCTTCAGCACATAAACTATCAAGGGTCGACTTATAACTATTCATCATCACCTTGTTACAGGACCTGGCCATTTCACACAACAATTATTCATATTCTAATTCAAGCAATTCCTAGGAATTTAATAATTCATTCATCACATTACAATTACAAAAGCATAGTCTAAACCTCCAATAAGGTGTTGTTGCTACCCAATTTTGTTTGGCTCCTTTAAAATTTTCAAATAAATAAATAAATAATAAAATACCATAAAAATAAAAAAATATTAATAAATAAAAATTTTCAATTTAAATTAGGATTTAATTTTTTTTAAAAGTGAACATGTGGGTTTGTTTGAATTTCGAATTATTGATCTGGACTTTGATTTATAAATTTTAAATTTTAAATTTTTTTAATAAAACTAGAATCTAATCTTAGAGAGATTTCGAAATCCAAATAGAAGGGGAAGTTTAAAATTTGAATTCTTATAAAAAGGGATCAGATTTTTTAAAAAATAAGGAGAAGATTTTAAGGATTGAGATAGTTTTTTGAATAGGAAGAGCTTTTAAATATATATATATATATATATATATATATATATATATATATATATATTAGAATGAGATAAAGTTTTTATAGAATGAAATCAGTTTTATATTTGTTTTTAAAAAAGAGGAATATTTTATATATATATTGGAGATCAAGTTTTTATGGATGATAATATTGGCAACGCTGTTATCAGATAGAAAAAAAGAGTGTGATTATTATTATATATTATTATATGGATAAGGGAAAAGAGGATTTAAGAATTTTTTTTTTAAAAAAAAAACTTCAGGCACCCGGGAGCAGTCAAAATTTATATATATATAAGGATCACGCAAGGCACAAGGGGAAGGAAATTCAATACATATATAAAATGATATGCTTTCACACTTAGATTTTCTCTCACTTGAGTCGGATCTGTATTTCATGGTTTATGTATTGAAAATGATATGATTTGAAAAAGTCCATGACATCCTAGTATTTACGTTGAGAGTATTAAAATATAATAGATAATGGAAGTTTTGAGAGTATTCGATGATGTTTGAATTTGAAAAGATAATTGATATATAGTTTGATGAATTATATATGATTGTGTTTGATTGCAATATATTGGATTGCATGAGTTTACTTATCACTATTATTGTAAGTTACTATTTATTGGTACTCACCTCTTTAACTTTCAATTTAGTAAGTTTTAAAGGCGATGATGTCGCTTGGTAAGCTCGGAGATAGAACAATGCAATGTCAAAGAAAGAAATTATGTTTGATCATGATGTTGTGGTATTGAATGTGAACATGTAAATATGAATCGAATTAGTTTATTTTTGTTGGTAAATTAGAATTATGACGGTGACTCTTTGATTGGATTGGTTCTGGTATATATAGGCATGTAATGCCCAATGGTTATTTTGAGGTTTTGATGCTATATCGTGACGCCTTACTGAAGGTTTAGTTTATGTTTTGCAAATGTGTTGTGATGCGAAATTTATTTCTCCAATGTCTAGGAACTTTTTGATATATATATATATATATATATATATATATATATATATATGTAATGGGCAGGTTATGTTGGATTGAAATGCTAATTATTGATACTTGAATAACAAGGAGAACTTAACATGTCAAAAAGTGATGTTTTGATATTAAATGAAGATTGTGAAATGAATGTAGGAATATGTTTAGTATTTGTGGTTATGATAGACTTGGAATATTGATGGATTCTTTGGAGAATGCATTTATAGTATTGGAATTGTTATCATATAGATTAGAGAAGAATTAAGTTAAAACTTAGGAACTGAGTAGGTCATATTTTGATTTGTGAGATTTTGGAACTTTCAGATAGGTTAGATAGTACCTATGATGAATTTGAAATATGTTAAGACTCTTTTAGACCCTTTTGGATATGTTTTGATAGGTTTAGTAGGTTCCATTGACCCATAAATGACCAAATTATATTTTTCTGCATATCTCCTTTGTTTTTAGAAATTTTTAGGTGTGGTTTGTGGCAATAGTTCACAAATAGCCTAAGTAAGCTTGTGTTAAAATTTGGCAACATTCGGAGGTCTAACGGGTAAGTTAGGGTGCGCGGAAGTTGGCCCAAATGCTTAATTTCTACATAATTTTGCAGTCTTGTCTGCTGGTAATCGATTATAGGGTTTACTGTAATCGATTACCAAAGAACCTGTATGAATTCTTGTACAGTTCAGTCGCGGGGTAATCGATTACACATGTTTGTGTAATCGATTACCAGTTTTGTAATCGATTATAAGATTTCCTATAATCGATTACCAAAGAGCTAATGTAAGATCTTGCACAGTTTGGTTGCGGGTAATTGATTACATCTATTATGTAATCGATTACATTAATCACTTAAAATCATTTTTTGAATTATGTTATTGCAAGTGTAGTTGTCTCTAATCCTAGGGTAGCTTGTTAAGGACCGATATCATCGGTAGGTCCATTCTTAAACTTATGCATGACTTTTTGTTATTGTTTTCGCTGTTGATTTTAGGTGAACGTGCCGTTTAAGTCTTTAGGATTTAATCCACAGAGTTACTCTAATTATAAAATGTATTTTTTTCTAATTTTATTAAACCCGTAAAATAAATTATATGTATTTACATGGAATCCCGCGTACACTCACCAATCCACGTTGTTCATCCTAATGTTTTTTTTAGGATCTGTAGTAAATAAATCGGAAGAGATAGATAGTTGAAGATAACTTTGGAGCATGTTTTTTTTATATCTCTTTTTGCTAATAAGTATATAATTATTATGGTACTTTTTGTATTTAAATCTATATTGGTATATTATTCCACATTCATCATGATTAGTGGTTATATATCTGGATATCTAGATGTACTTTCTGATATTTTTATTAATAATTAATTTTAGAAATTTGTGATCTAGTCTTAATGCTATACTCGCAAAAAGATGTGTGTCGTCATTTGTTGACATGCTCTTAAAAGTGTAGGTAGATACTCTATAATAATAATAATAATAATAATAATAATAATAATAATAATAATAATAATAATAATAATAATAATAATAATAATAATAATAATAATGAATAAATAAATAAATAAATAAAGATATATGTGACTAAAGAGATAACAAGAGTATCAAATTTTAGTGTCTATCAAAGATGGTGTTGTTAACTAATAACATCAGCTAGATTCTGTATGAGGATCCGAATTGATGGAAAGTGATGAGACTCAAATGCTCTATTGTTTCTAGTTGGCCTCACATGACATGTACTCCTACTAAATAACAGACATGAAGAAAACTATAAAAGAATGAAGCCATATTTTGATGCCTTCGTTGCTAGAGCCGAGCAAGTCATGGCCAAATTGTCAAAGCACCTTTTCCAACTTTCTACAGTTTAATTTCAGATGAACTTTCTGTGAGACACAAACTCCTTCATTATTTTAGGAAGAGCCTGATCAAGAACTTCTAACCTTACATGAATTAGATGACAAATCTTATCAATTTTGAATTTTCAACTGTTCAAAGGACGAGACTATATATTGGTATTTAACAAAAGAAATTCAGACCAAATTGTGTTAATTAATAATTAAACAAATGTAAAAAGTTACAAGCAATTAATTCGAACAAAACAATAAGCCACGAAAAAAGGGGGGGAAATCTAAGCAAAAAAGTGGTGTACTCTGTTCTGTTTATTGTGTTTGCATCGCAAAGTAACTAGACTCATCGAAAGTAACATGTTGAGGGATTCTTTGTTGGCAACCTTCCAAGTTAGAAACAAAAGGTGATGAGTAAACCAAAGAGTTTATATCTTCCCAACTTGTGCTCTCTGTTGAGGTTGTGTTGGTGCTACCATTGGCCATGTCCATTTCATAAAAAACTTGCATTGATCCATCAACCAGCTCAGTCAAATCACTGGTGGGGAAGTTTCCAAGCCCTTGCAACATGTTTGATGGGTGACACGTGTTTGAAGTACTAAGCACCCCTTGTGTGGTTATCATGTTCATTGTGGACGGATAGAGCTGGTCTTGTGTTAAGGAATTGTCAAATGAGTATTGTGAATTAACCATGGTATTGGTGGTGACTATGTTGTTGTTGGCCAAGTTTTTGAGGGATAGTGTTTGGTTGTTGAGATGGAAATCTGGGAGGGAAGTGGTTGACATGGGCCAGGGAAGCTGTGTTGGCCAATAGGGACTTTGACTCATTATTCCCATAGGTAACATGAAATTTTCACTCTCTGTCTTGATCTCTTGCTTTATGTTGCAAACTCGGCGGGCTTGGGCTTGGGCTTGTTGCTCCTTCCTTTGCTTGCCTAGTAGCTTCTTCTTCAGCCTTGTGTTCCAATAGTTTTTTATATCATTATCTGTACGCCCTGGTAATTGCGCTGCTATAATAGACCACCTGCATATATCAGTCCATTCTTATAAAAAAAATGTCAAAGATTAAATATGCAAGCATGGCATCATCCAAATGTCTTCAACTAAAAGCTTAATCTTGACATGCCATTAGAATTTTAATGATGAAGTGATAGAGAGTTTTTTGTTTTTTTTTTTTTCAGGTATCCTCCCAGACACGAACAAAGACAAAGGTCCGTAGAAGAATAATTATTCAGAGATATAGTCAGACTTTTTCTCTTAAGTGATATTTTAGGTGATTTTTTTCTAATGAAAAGATTAACTTTTATGTTGTTATTATATATTTGTGATGAAAAATTCAGCATTTATTTATGGCCATAATATAACAATAATTTAAGAATTAATAATGATGAAAAAAAGAATATTTCTTGTAGTATTGAGTGATAGAAACATATTTGAATGAATTACCTGCTTCCAATATTAACATAGAGGCTGCAAATTATGTTGTCTTCTTCTTCGGAGAAGCCTCCGTGTTTGATGTTTGGGCGAAGATAATTCAGCCATCTGAGGCGACAACTTTTGCCACACCTCTTGAGGCCTACACCATGAAGAGAGAACGTTAACACACTCCAACATCATAGCTATATAATTTAAGACACAAAATATGGAAATTAAGTGGACCTATTTTCTGAGGCAGGGCAATCCAGTTGCCACCGGTGCCATGGTGGTCGATGTAAGATTTGAGTTTTGCGTCTTCTTCAGGAGACCATGGACCTCTCTTCACGCTGGCTTTGTCACAGCAAGGAGCTCGACCCATATGTGTGTTAATGCTCTGAATTTCAATATGAGAAATGCTGCTAATGATAATAATTATGATTATATAATGGTGGCGAAGGGGTCGGAGAATAATTGCCTCGAGAAACAAGGACACAAGACTTTCGCCTTTTCGTAAAGGATCAATTCAATTTCTTTTCCTTCTTTTGTTTATATATTAATTAATTTTTGTTTGGGTTTTCTTCAATGTCAATCTTTAAGACTAAGTTTAAATTATTAAAAGTCATACTTCTTTTTATTAGGAATGGATTAATTATTATATTTTTATTTCTATTATGTAATGATTTTGTACATTTAAATAAAAATTTATCAATTTTTTGTCACTTAAAAGCAATTATATTCGGATTAATGTACACATTTCGGTAGAGTTTTTCTTCATAATAATATCCGAAATAAGATCTCACTCTTACAAGGAATCAAAATATATATATATATATATATATATATATATATATATATATAAAAGCTTTAATGGATAGAGGTTTGGCATCAAACCAGATTACACGTACCGTCTGTTATGTTCTGTCCAATTATAAATTCAATTTTTAAACATTTATATATATTTTATCTTTTAAATAAAATTAAGGGTTAGCTTATTTTTAATTACTCAAAATAATCAACTAATTAACTAATTGATTGGTTGAACTGATTCAATACATTGCATATTAATTATTTGTTGAATTTTATGATGGTTTAAATATGTTTTGAGTCAATGTAAAAGAAAGGTGTTTTTATTTTAATCCGTATAAAATGTTTTTTGTTTTACATCTTTTTTATATTTAATTTTTAGTCTTTAGTTTGAATTTAAACCCGTTAGTTATTTATATAAATAAATAAATTAATGTTATCTTATTTAAATATTATTCTGTCATATCTAAATGACTATTAACATATATATAACTCTAGTTAAAATACAACTTTTAACTGTTAAATTTGCTTTTGAAATGGTTAGAAAATGAGGTTTTTAATGACAAAAAACTATGTTTTAACTTGTCGGAGTCATGTGTTATCAGTCAATTAGATATATCAAAACTAGGGATGTCAACAAGGTGGATGCGGGTAGCTAGTATGCTACCTATACCGTGGGTATACATATCTGTGGATATCGGTACATATTTATTTATGTTTACTATTTTAAATAATAATAATAATAATAATAATAATATAATATACCAAATATAATATTATTTTATTGTATTATAATAAAAATTAGTATTGTATAATTTAATTCCAATTTTATACATTAAAGATATTATCATGGAATATTATATTTTTTTGTCTCATTATAAAATAATAAAATATTTTAATATATTTAATAAAATATAAATGTAAATATTTATGAAGGTATCAACAGGGCGGGTAGTACGATACTCATACCCATCTGTTTAAAAAATTTGCAAGTATCTACGGGTACAGATTTATTTTTGTCATCACTTGTTAGAACCATCTAAACAAGCTAATATGTAATTTAGTTACTCATATAATCAATTAATAAATTCAAGTTTAAAGTAGGAACTAAAAATAAAATATTCAACATTAGAGGGTTGTAAAAGAACAAAAATATTTTCTAGGATTAAAACTAAAACTTTTTAAGGGGAATCAAAAGGTTTTAGACCTAGGGATAAGGAAATGGTGGAATAAGAGTGTGCAAGAAAAGGTTAAATAGAAAAGGAAGTGTTTTAAAGACATACTTTGATAATGCTAAAAACTAGGATAGGTATAGGAAGGCCAACAAGGAGTCAAAAAGGACAGTGGCTAAAGCAAGATCCAACAAGTTTGAAAACTTTTACAAAGAGTTGAAAATGAAACAGTGTAGGAGGATTTATAAAATTGTTAAGAACATAGAAAGGAAATCTAGAGATTTCGACCAAGTTAGATGTGTGACGAGATAAGGGAAGGTCATAATTAGAGATGTTGATATAAAAAAAAGTAGGAAGGCTATTTCTACAAGTTTTTCAACAATGGAGTTAGTAAACTAATTTTATGCATGATGTGACTAGTTTGGAGGAATAAAATTGAACTTTTTATCGTAGAATTAGGGTAGGTGAAGTCAACTAACCCTCTAGAGAATGAGCAATGGGAGAGCTATTGGGCCAAATGGTATACTTATTAAAGTGTGGATGAGTCTAGGGGAGGATGAGTTTATTTGGCTAATGAAACTCTTTAATGAGATTTTGAGATCCAAGAAAATTCATGATGAGTGGAGGAATACTACTTTAGTACCTCTCTACGAGAAGAAAGGAGATATCTAGTGTTGTGAAAATTATCAAGGTATTAAGTTGATGAGTCATACTACAAAGCGTTGGGAAAGAGTAATGGAATATAGGTTAAGAAATGAAACAACTATCACAGAGAACCACTTTAGTTTTATGTCAGGACGGCCAATTATAGAAGCCATTTACCTTGGGTTGATGGAAAAATATTAGAGTAAGCAAAGTGACATACATATGGTCTTTATTGACTTAGAAAAAACATATAATCAAGTTTTGAGAGAAATGTTGTGGAACTCCTTGAAAAAGAAAGGTGTTTGTCTGATGTACATCAATGCTTTAAAGAATATGTATGACAATGCAATTATTAGTGTGAGAATGCTTGGATGGGAGACAAAAGGACTTTCCGATAAAGATTGGCCTACACCAGGGTCGTCCTTAAGTCCATGTTTTTTCAAGTTAGTCTTAGATGTTTTGACAAAGTCAATCCAGGAAGATGTTCTCATGTGTATGTTTTTTGCAGATGATGTAGTGCTCATAATGGAATCAATGCAAGAGATTAATTCTAAGTTGATGTGCCAGTAATCTTTAGAATCATAAGGTTTACGGTTGAGCATAAGTAAAACAAAGTATATTACTATAAGTTTAATAGGCTATAAGTCAATGACAACTTGAAGGTGAAAATTACAGATCAAATCATAGTTTAAGTGTCAAGATTCAAGTATTTGGGCTCGATAATAAGATAATAGTGAAATTAACATAAATGTTTCTCATATAATACAAGTTAGGTAGTTGAAATAGAGAAAAACTTCAGAGATCATGTATGATCAAAAAGTACAGGAAAAAACTTAAAGGAAAGTTTTATCAAATTGTAATAACACCGATAATGTTTTATGGGAGTGAATATTGGGTGATGAAAGGGCAACCTGAACATCAAATATGGGTAACTAAGATGAAAATGTGAAGGTGGATGTGTGGCAATATAAAAAAAGATTGAATTCGTAATGACAGTATTTGAAGCAGTTTTGACATAGCATTCATTGAAGTGGAAATGATTAAAAATCATCTAAGATGATTTTTGAAGCGTTGGTTAAAGAGTTGAGCAAAGCTATGAGTGAAAAGCTGAAAAGGATGCTTAAAAAACTTATTGATAGAGAATTTTTGTTATCTTGAAGGATTTGATATATAATATAGTACAATAACATCATATGATGCATGTATTCAACTTAGTGAGATCAAAGCTATATTATTATTATTGTTGTATAGGAATCAAAAACCAAAACAATCTTATTTTATAATGACAAAAATATATTTAAACCATTTAAAATTTATATAATATATTAAATATGTAAATTGAAAATCTCACTGGATATATGATAAGATATTAAAATATAACGTCATGTAAATAGTATAATTTTCAGGTGATACCCCATTTAGTCGTTAATGTTAGTATATAATAGTATATACTTTATTTAAAGACATCGTTGAACAAAAAAGAGAACCGAAGACTCGAGTAATAAAAATGTGATAAAGCCTTATAAAATAATGGAATAATCGGAAATGACAGTGATATTTTTCTCGTTGCCTTTCTTTGTCAAGTATCTATTTCAATATTCATATAGGTCTACTCTTACATTATTATTTTTTTAAACTGGCATGAATTATTGTTGTGAATGAAGTAAACAACATGTATATATTGGTGGGACCAAGTGTACGTTAAAGTGATCAAATTTCACTTGGTTTTCCCTTCTTTATATTATATATATATATATATATATATATATATATATATATATATATAATTAATGTCTAAGGAATTACAAAAAATTATTCTAATTTTTTGTAAAAGTTTTCTTTTTATTTTCTAAAATATTTTTTGAAAACCTTTTTCACTTTTCATCTTTTTAGAAAACTTATTTAAAGATTTCTTTATTTTTTTTAAATAAAAAATCCGGTTTCCAATCTTTTATAAGTTTTCTTATCTTTTATAAGTTTTCTTTGAATATATTTTAAAACAAACATATTTCTATTTTTTTAACCTTTTTAAAAATAATTTTCTAATTTTTTAAAAAATGTTACAAACTAAAACTAAACACGATCTAGATATAATTAGGAATCAGCCTTTGACTACGCGGGAAGAACAACATATACATCTCTGATGTCCTGTGAAGAAACCCCCTGTAGAACTACTGATCGAAAATATTACGACTTTATATAAGCATTTCTTTTTTTGTTGACACATAATGTAAAGCAAAACTTCTCTAATTTAACATTGCTGTACTTTTTTTTCTATCGGCATTTAAATAATGTATTATAAAATAGATCGATGCTTATTATATTTAAACTCTCCGATCATTATTAAAAATAGTGAGTAATTATAAGTGATCGATATAACTATGAAATCACCACTTCAAAAAAAAAACTTTGCCAAACATATAGATATTCACAGATCTAAGTGGCTGGTCGATTAGTATTATATAATCATAATTGTATTTAGGAAGACGCCAATGAAAATTCTAAAAGCAGAAAGTAAGAAAGTAAAAATGAAAGATTTTTATTTAAAAATATCATTAAAACTTATACATATTAATTTTCAAATAATTCTTATATAATTTTTAACAAAAAAAAATTCTATTTATTTTTTAAATAATATCTTTAAGACACTTATCAAAACCCCTATATTAATTAATATCCGTGGACGCATATTTTCGTTATGGTTGGTGACCTAATGTCCACTAACCAGTAACTATACTACTATTGTGCTTCAGCTACTCCCCAGCTTGAAACATGAGTTTAATTTGGATTTCGTAACAGATGGGGCAAAAGATAGAGTATAGCTGCTTCTTTTTTCCGTTATTGGTAGGAAATGAAAACAGTATCGGTGAGTTTATAGAAATTTACATATTTTTAAACTCACTCAGTTAGCCTTCTTTGATAAAGAGTAGGTTAAATATGTTTTTTATCCTCTATCTCTTAAATTATTAACAGATTGATCCTCTATCATTTTTTTAATTTAAAGCAGTCCCTTAACTTTTTTTAAAAATGTCAATTTAGTCCTTCCGTCAAGTCAGAGCTAACATCGTCTATGACATTTGCTTACATGGACAAGGAGTCTGACATGTATGTCATGTGTCATTTATTTGTTTGCTGTGGTGGGATTGGCAAAACGAGCGTTTTGAGGAAAGACAAGAAAGCTTTTTCAAGTTGGTGCCATCATCTTCTTCTTGTTGTTGTTACATGTTTAAAGGTGACCTAAGGAACAAGCAAAACGTAACTCCGACAAGATAAGTTCTTGGATTGCATCGTCTTGTTCGATAGTGTAGGTAAGTTCTCTAATCCTTCATCTTCTTCGTTTTGAGTTTGAATGTCATTGTTTTGGGTTTGCATGTGGTCGCTACGTGTTAATATGCATTTGGTCTTGATTTAGAGGGGGAAATAATTTTTTCAGGTCATAGTATGGGGTTTACGCTTTACAAATTTCGAAGGGTTTTTTGTATTTACTGATTTAGTATGGTTTGTGTTAGACATTACAGGATGAATCCTCATTTCAAGTTGAAGATTTTTCATGGGGGTCTTTTGTTGAAGAAAATGGGAAGAAGTTGGGGTATAGTGGTACCGACTTTGAATGGGACATCGATGAGAATAGATTGAGTTATTTTGAAGTTATGGGAATAGTAAAGGATATGGGGTACGTGAATGTTGAAGAGTTATGGTACAAGATCAGAGGCAAAGAGCTTGATGTTGGTCTGAAGCAATTGTTGGACGATAAAGGTTGTTTAGAGATGACAAGGGTTGCATACTCTCAGGGGGAAGGTTCAGATGTTTGTTGTACACGCTCTTGATGTGCCAGAGGTTGTTATGGACCTAACTGGCCGAGAGAAAACAAATGATGTTGATGTTGATAAAGGTGTTAAAGGAAAGGGTGATGAACAACATGATGAAGGTGACGAAGATGAGGGTGATGAGCCACATGATGAAGGTGTTGAAGGCAAGGGTGATGAAATAGATGTTGAGGCAGTTGCAAGTGATATTAGAATAGAAAATGATGACTATAGTGCAATGGAAATCCATTTCCATTATTCAGATGATGAAGGGGTGGATCAAGAGGATATTATCAATGGTGAGATGTTGAAGGCAAATGTTGAAGCCATTGATGAGGTGATGGATCAAGAGAATGTCATGCCTGAAAATGTGGACCATACACATGTTAAAGGTGCTGATGAGGATGTAGTAGGTGATGGTGGAGGTGGTACTGGCACTGATGAGTCAACTGCACAGCCTGTTGCAAAAAAGAAATGGTAGAGGAAAAAAATTCCAAGAACTGTTACCCCAAGGACCTACATGAAAGGTATTAGTGCTGGAAGGGGTAAGGGGTCCAGTTGTCAGAAAAACACAGGCAAAGGCAAATAGGTGGTATCTAACATTGAGGAGGATTCTGAGGAGCTATAAAGTGGTAGCTCAGAAGATAGTGAAAGCGAAAGGTACCCAAATTTTAAGATGCCTACAAACATGGAGGGTTATCATTGGGAGAAGGGTACTCTATTCTTGACTAAGGAGCAGTTCAAAGAAGCTATTATTACATATGCCATTGCAAACGGTAAGGATTTGAGGTTTGAAAAAAAAATGATAAAAAAAGAGTCAGAGTGAGATGCATTAAAGGGTGTGAGTTTTATGCCTACTGTGGGAAGCTTTCAGGTGAGGATACATGGCAATTAAAAACCATTATTGACAGTCATAGTATGGTAGGCAACATAGGATCAAATTTTTAAGTTCAAAATGGCTTTCTAAAAAATTGGTAAGCTGTGTGAAAGAGAACCCAAAGTTAAAACTTTTAGATATATGCAACAGGGCTCAAGAGAATTGACATTGCAAAAGTAAGCAAGTCAAAGGCTTACAGGGCTAGAAAAGCTACAATGGGGATTGTTGATGGTGACTTCACTGAGCAGTATACATAGCTGTAGGACTATTGCAACGTTTTACTTAACTCTAACCCTGGTTTAACTGTGAAGTTGAATGTACAACTAGTTACAACAACAAGCATAGTTAGTGATGAACCAGTTGCAACATCTTTTCATAGGATGTATGCTTATCTGAAAGGGAGCAAGGATAACTTCAGGCATTGTAGAAAGATCATCGGGTTAGATGGTTACTTTCTTAATGGACCTTTTAGTGGGAAACTTCTGAGTGCAGTTGGTAGAGACTTAAACGATCAGATGCTACCAATTGCATTTGGGGTGGTGGAGTGTGAAAACACAGATTCTTGGAGGTGGTTTTTGGAGTTACTTGTTGGTGATTTAGGTGGCTCTCAAGTCTGCAATGGCATCACCTTTATATCTGGCCAACAAAAGGTATGTACAATTTGGTCTGCAGTGCATTCTGATTTGGATTAGGATATGTTTCTGACTTATGCATTTTGATTTGTCATGGTAAACTGTTATGTGCACTGATCTGGCTTATGATTTGCCACTGATTTCAAGGGTATTTATGCATGTCGCGTGTTAGATTACTAATTTTTGGTTTAGTGAAGTGTGCATGTGATTTGGTTTACTAATTTGGTGCATAAGTTCAGAGTATGTTTATTGATTGGTTCAACTGTGCCATTGTGATTTGTGTTTACTGATTTGGTGCATGAGTTCATAGTATATTTACTGATTTGGTTCAAAGTATGAGTTCAAAGTATGCATGATTTCAAAGTGTGCGCATTTTATATTTAGAATCTGCATGGTGATCATTTTTTGGTGCATACTCTGTTTTGTGTAACATGACTGATTTGTTCAATATAGGAACTCATATTCTGTGCAAAGTGATTAGTACATAACTGATTTATGCAACATAGGAACCCATATTCTGTGCAAAGTGATTGAACCATAACTGATTTGTGCAATATGACTGTGTCATATTATGTGAAGAATACGATTTGTGTATTGGACCTGATTTGTGCAATATGACTATGCCATATTTTATGCAGAATATGATTTGTGCATTGGACCTGGTTTTTGTAATACACTTGATCACATGCAATATACCATAACTGATTTTGCAACATAACTGACCATATACAGTTGACTCTGAAATTTATAGTTAAAACTAGTCCCCCATGTTTGGTTACATTATTGATTTGGTTTCAAACCGGTCCTTAATGTTTCAAACTGGTCCCTAATGTTTCATTCTAATTTTTAGGGTTCACTACATGCTTTAGAAGAGCTCATACCTGATGTTGACAAGAGGTTTTATGTTAGGCATCTATACAATAACTTCAGAAAAAAGCATCCAGGAAAACAACTTAAAGACTTACTATGGAAGGCAGCTAAGTCAACTTACACTAAGGCATGAGAGAAAACAATGCTAGAGATAAAGGAAATCAATGAGGCAACCTACAAGGACTTGACCAAAGTACATCCCAGACACTGGAGCAAGTCAAGGTTTTTATATGCACCCAAGAGTGATGTATTGGTGAACAATATGTTTAAATAATTTAATTCAGTCATCATTAAAGCCAGGGGGAAGCCCATCATCACTATGCTAGAGATGATTAAGACCTATATGATGGAACGATGGGCCAACAATAGGACAAAACTGCTAAAGTTCACTAATGATTATCCTTCAAAGGATAAAACAAAAGGTTGATAAGTCAAAATCCAATATAAACATGATCTAAGTCATGTTAGTTTTGGTCCTTCATGTGTGCATGTTGTTTATATTTTCTAGGATGTTAACCATGTCACAGCCCAATTTTTAATTAAATTTGAATCGGTAATTAAAGAGTGAAAAATTAAAGTTTCTCAGAAAAATAAGAAATAAATTTTAGAAAATAGGAAGTTTTATTCTGGTTACAAGGATATTTTCATTTCGTAAATCGGATTTAAGATGAGACTAAATGAAAATAAAACGTGACAATAAAACGTAGAATTATTAAGGGACCCATTAATTAATTAAAATAAAATAAATATCTTCTTTCTCTCCCAAAGCCTCTCCTTATTTCTTCCTTATTCCCACCGCCAATCCTTCACCGCCTTCATTCATTGCCATCCACCTTCTATAAATATGAATTCTATCACCCATAATTCCATAAGCTTCCTTCCTCCATTGCCATCTTCATCAAGCTCTCCCTTCCTCCATTCTCACTTTAATTTCTTCCAATTTCCCACATTAAGATTCATACCCATTTGGAGAATCAAGGGATTTTAGCACAAGGAAAGTTTAGGGATCTTCAATTTAGGTAAGAAAGAGGAGATAAGATATTAAATACATAGAAATTAAGTTAGAATTGCTTGTTTAATTAATTAATTGTTTAAAAACTCATATAATTAGATTTTAATTTAATTTGAATTAAGTTGTAAAATTGATGTTAATTGGTTTGGAATATGATATATGATATGTTTTTAATGTTGTATGATGATTTGGAAACAATTGGTATGTTTAATTTGTAATTAAAATGGGGAAAATAGCAAAACAAAGAGAAATAGATGTGCTGTTTTCGTTTCTGCATAATTAGACTTTTTAACAGCGAACATTTTCAAGCGGTGTTAAAAATTGAAAGCGGTGGCATTTTCATAAATAAAAATGTACAGTGACATTTTTGTAAATAAATCAGATGCGTGACATTTTTGTAAATAAATTAGAACAATGATATTTTCATAAATAAGACTAGTGGTATTTTCAAAAATATGATTAAAAACTTAAATAATGATTTTTTTATAAAAATCAAAATTATTATTATTGTTGAGTTTTTATTATCTTAGAGACTTTATCTTGAAATAAATAAATATAATTAATTAAATTAAATTCAGAATTTTATTTGAACATATTTAAAGGAAGAAAACCCTTGTTTTTAAATTATTTTAGTAGTATAATTTTATATCATGAAAAATATGTTTTCTATATTCTTTGGAATATGATATTAAATAATTACTATAACATGGAAAATGTGTTTCCATATTCTTTGAATTATTAAATATTATGGAAAATGTGTTTCCATATGTTTTGAATTATGATATAAATATTATGAAAAATGTGTTTTCCATATTCTTTGAATTATACTTATTTGATTGATATGATAATTTTATTACTAAGATTAATTATATAAAGGAATTTGATAATTTAATCTAATGCATTCATGCATCATATGCATTGGCCGTTCAAAGAATCCGCAGGGGGGGTTCTTTGAGGGGGTTCCCGATAGGGGAACGCACTCTGTTGAGTAACAGACCTTTGCAGTGGTTTTATACCACGGCCGTCTTAAGGGCTGAGCAGTGTGTCCTTAAGGGGGGTCCTGCAACACTTGATATTGATATTATGATGTTGTTATCCGATATTGGTGTTGCATTATGGGGTGCGGTATCAGTTGGATATCCGTAAAAATGTTATTGTTGGAAATCACTGTAGATGTTCCCACTAGAATGGATCCATCATGCATTTTCATTCATATAGAGAATGGAAATATTAATATAAATATAATACAAAACACTTGTTTGACATCTGCATCGCATAGCATCCTACTTGTGATTGTGTATGTTCTAATTTAATTTCTATTTATTTGAAAGTTTATCTCACTCTTTCTGTTACTTGTGGCAACCCTTTAGTGGTTAATCAGGAAGACATGTGACAAAGTAGATGATGCTTGATATGGATGAACTATGAAGACTTTGGATGTTGATACTTGCTTGCATAGCTACTTTGGCTGTATTATGTGTATGCTATGTTTTGATACTTTACATCTTTATATTTTATAAGATCTTGGTGCCTGTTGTAAAATATAATATGTATGAAACTCTGATATTATGAATAATAAAATAAAGTTAGTTATGTAAAAAGTTTCACACTCTGATATTATATCAGTAACCTCTGGAATCAGGTTATGAATCACTTGATAATTACCAGACGAAAAATAAGTTATCCAAGAGATTTTATATGGTGACGGTAATTATTTTAGGATTTGCAAGTTGGCTCTAGGATGTTACAAACCATATTAACCATGATGTTCTCATGTGCAGGTGTGGTCAGGGGACACTATATATGAGGTTAACCATATTCACCATGCTGAGAAGTTCAATGTGGATTTAAAGGCCAGAGAATGTAATTACAGGAGGTGGATGCTAAAAGGAATACCATGTAAGCATGCAGTTGCATGCATAGTATAGGTTAATGAAACTCCAAAGACCTACATCCCAACAATGTAAGAAAACAAGCCTATGCAAACTATTACAGTTCAGTGATCTTACCCACCATTGGGAAGAATATGTGGGAGAAGGTTGAGGCAAACATTATACAACCTTCATCATTCAAGAGGAAAGCTGGGAGGCTTAAGAGATCAATGAACAAGGACCCAACTGAAAAAGATGACACCAAGATATCCAGGAAGGGTTTGAAGACCAAGTGCAGTGTTTGTGGAACTGCAGGCGACAACAAGGCTATTTGTCCTTCCAAACCACCACTAGAGGAGCTCTAGACCCAGCAATCTTCCAACAACCAAACCACAACCCCAATTGAGAATGTTGCAACAACCACAACCAAAAGAAAACATGTCATTGTAAAGTGTTGTTAGTTGCGTAGGTATCTGGTAAATGCCTTATTTGAGGTAATGCATGGTTAGATGACAATGCATGTGTTGTGATATGATTAATTAAGCCATGGAAAATGATCCATATGTAATATGCCCATGCATGCAAAGATATGACATCTTGTTTTGATAAAGTGGATAGGAACTATCTAAGTGCATTAAATTGATGAAATAGGATGATAATTGCATGTCGAATTATACATGCGTTGATGGGCTGATTAGATAGTGAAACCTAATATGATTATGCACTTTTTGTATATGTGTGATGTTGTGTATGAGATTATGTTTGTCATATTGAGGTTGCATCCATGTTTATTGTTATGGGTAGGAATTGGCATCATATATGTGATTAGATGACATTAATGTATGAATGCATGATCATGTGGTAAGGGGTGAAGGATGAAATTGAGTGAAATGACATAACAAGGCTTCGGCGTACCCATGTTGGGTGTGTGGGTATGCTAACACTAGTTGTAAAAGCCAAAAAGGGGCTCTCTGCCACTAGGCGTTACCATGTTCCACATTGGGCCTAACCACGTTAGGCATAGACCTGGGCCAGGTGCGGGTGCGTATGCACGCCGACCTTTAGATGTCATGACGCTGGCTTTCTGGGTTGTCTAGACCTGCGTGTGGCAGCCTCTTACACCCGGGCATAGGCACACATGAGGCTGAGTGTGCTTATGCTAGTTGGTGGGCATAACCACGCTTATTGGCAAGGAGTAAGATATGTTTGGGCGTGGTCCTCTCTTATGTTGGGATGTAACCATGCTCAACACTTGGCCAACAAATGACTTTTTTTCACATTTTGGAATTTTTATTCCGATTTGGGTAAAGGGTTAGACGTTGAAATTTTTTTTTTGCTCCCTGAATATCACACATTGTGCTACGTATTATGGCCTTCATGCATAGCGTTTCGTTTTGGTTAACACCTTAAGACCTAGGGTGTCTCACACTTTCAATGATCACCATCGGCCATCTAAAAATATGTTAAGTATTAAAAAATAAATATAAATAATTATAAACAAATTTTCATAATGCTCTTGTCTTATGTTTCTTGTGATGTGATTCCACAACATCGGTAGGTTGTCGTCTAACATTGGCATTAAACAAGTCAAAGTTATAGTGACTTGAGATATAATGGTTCTCCTAAATTTCACCTCGCCATGGTCGATCTAAACATAATAGTTGAGTTTGAAATCAAACTTATACAAGTGAAATGTTACTTCACTTTTGCTTAAAATCTTACAAAAATCACATTTGACACAAGGATACCTTATACGACCCTATACATAGTAACACGGTTGCTCTGAAGGCTTATTAATAAACCTTCTAACCTTTATAATAAACTCACTTTTATCTTTCCTATAAGACACACTCTATCATACATCCACAAACTGTTCATATCAAAATCTTTATATTGTTAACACACCACTAAGTTACAACACATGTATTATTCAAATTGTAAAACCCTAAACTCTAATTAGGAATTTATTATTTAATTATTTTGTAATTTATCATTATAAATTAACAATTTTATAATTAACAAACCTAAATTAATTATGTAATAATTGAGTACATATATAATTTATAAGTTTCTACTTTTTTATTTGTAATTTATAATTAACATTTTTTTTAATTTTGTATTAAACCTTAAACTCTAATTAGGAATTTATTATTTATTTATTTTGTAATTTATAATTAGAAATGAAAATTTTTATGATTCATAAGCCTAAATTAATTATGTAATAATTGAGTATTTATTTAATTTGTAAATTTCTAATTTTATTTTATAATTTATAATTAGAAATTTAATATTTATGATAAATAAGTGTACATTTCTATCTTACCCGATGTGTGAAATATATTGTAAAACATAAACTTAAAACATGTCATCTATCATAAGGTTTAAATGTTATTATTTTATAAAATATGATAAACTTAAGACTAAATATATAGTACCTTAAAACATAAAAGTAAAGAAACTCAATAGGTTACTCACTTTTGAGTTATTTCAAATTCTACTTTGATCAAAACGTTCATTTTCACACCACAAACACAATAAGACCAATGGGTGGGGAAGAATTGAGGGGAGAAAAGTTTTTGTGTGCATCATAGCTCAAGAGTGGCGTGAGACATGTCCTACACCACCAACCCAGTCTATGCATATATTCGAATCTTAAAGTTGTCTCACACGAAAGCCATTAAGTCCTACACTATATGGGGTGTGGGAAAGGTCTCACACCATGCTCCCCTGTTATAATTCCATTTTCTTCTAGTGGATGATGTTTAAATGTAGTGACTGATCCAATCACTAATATATGTGTATACGCATGCAAATATCTTAAAGTTTAGGGACGAAATCAACGAGAGTTGTAGCGACCGAAAAAGATGATCGCTAATGTCTAAATATTTTTAAAATTTAGAGATCGAGGCAATGAGGAACAATTAGCGACTAAAACATTCTATTTCCAAATTCAAATAAACATATTAAAAAACCGACAAACTTTATTATGAGATTTGTGATGGATACCTTGCGTCACTAACTTTTGTTGCCAAATTGATCACTAATAGGGGTGGCAAAACGGGCCTACGGGCTGGGCCAAAGCCCGCATAGGCCCGTCCAAATAAGGGTCGGGCAATAATAGGAAAAGGGGCAAAAACATTGGCCCGACCCATTTTCTTTGTGGCCTGCGGGCCAAAACGGGCCAAAATGGGCCAACCCATTTTTTAATATAATTATACAAACTATTTTTTATTTTAAATTTAAACTATTTTTAAATATTTTTAAGAAAAATTAGAAATAAAAATTAAATTTCACCTTTCTAAAGCAAAGTTTTTATAATTAATCCAATTTATTTCATTAAATGGAAATAATAAATACAAATAATTAAAATTACAACCAACTAAATATTAATATTATACATATAATATATTAATATATATTTTGATAAAGGCCCGTCGGGCTGACTCGTGACGGGCTCGTTTTTTTGACGGGCCAAAACGGGCCGGGCTTATTCGAGAAAACGAGCATCAAAGCTTGGCCCGGGCTGGTCCAACCCATATTGCCATCCCTACTTATATATACTTGGCGACCATATTAGTAATGAAAAACCATGTTTTGTTGTGCGCGACAACACTTTTCATCGCTATTTTGATTAGTGACCAGGGATTTGTGCTCACTCACTTCTATCCCTATTTCTGCCACTAACCTATTAAGTGACAAAATAAATTGTTTTAGCGGCTGATTTTTTGTTGCTAAATCAATTTTTTGAAATGATTTGGAAAAGTTTGTGAGGAACTAATCTCATAAGTTATTTTTAATTTATTTTAATAAATTTTTTATTTACCTTATTAAAATAAATTATTTTAAACTCATTTCAATAATTTATATGATTAAATTTAAAATTTAAAGTTTAAAAAAACTAATTATATATTAATATGTAAATTCAACTATTTTATAAATAGTGATTTTGTTACTTATTCAAACTCATCTCATGAGTAATGTATAATCTCATGCATAACACATGAAGTATTTATATCATGTATCGAATACATTCCTTAGATGGCATATGTTAATTAAACTAGTTAATTACAGTAAAAATTTATACATAGTTAAAGATTTTTATTTTTTTAAAGTGTAAGGAAGGAGCGCTTAATTATGTACTTATAACTATTTAATTAACAACATTTGACCCAAAAATCAAGAATATATAAAATTCAAAATTAGAAACTAAAAAAGAAGCTGACTTGCCAATGACATGAAAGAATGGGGAAAAGTCAAACGTAGCATTTTAGAAAGCACGAGCCACTTGAATTTTCACCTTATATATTTGTTGCGAGTTATATACCATGTGCAAAGCAAGCAAACAAAAGTCATAATTTTTAAATGGTCATGGTGGTAGGCCACCATCTCTTTACTGAATCCTCTCGTCATCTTTCTATTTCTATTTATAATACATGATAAATAAGACAAAACTCAACTATTTAATATTTTTTACATTTACTTTTATTTTAAACTTTTATTATTAATATTAAAATAAGATTTAAATTTCATGAAAATAAAATTAAAATGTTATAATATTTTTTTATGAAATTATTTTTTAATATGAATTATTTTATAGATAAGAAGAAAACGAGTAATAACCGTAATCAATTAACCTTTTCGTCAAAAAAGAATGAAAGCAGCTTTTTGACACCCTCGTATCTTCTAACATTCAAACCATCACAGCTCAGGGCAACTTTCTTGACTTTATTCTTTTGTGCTTCCCATCCACCGGTATTAATATATAGCTGCTTTAAAAGAAAAATAATAAAGCCACATTTAATAGATTTTGCTTCTTGACTTAAAGAATATATATGAGTAAACGAATTTTTGTATTTGTAATATTATTTTTTTCTAAGTATTTGTAATTATTTAAGTAACATTGGTTATAGAACGTTAGCACACGACAACCATAATGGCCAATACATAATTAGGATTTCATAGGTAGGATATACACTAAAAGGATTGATATAAAATTTGAAAAGTGGGTACAGCTTTTGTTTGTATAAACCTTATCATAAAAAAGGGCTAATTTAAGTTTGAATTTATACTAACAATTTAATAAATTATATTAATAAAATTTTTTATTAATAATTATATTAATATTACATCAAATGTAAATATAATATATTATATTGTTAATAAAAATTCAAAATACTTTTCGTAACATTTTATGTTTGTTAGTTGAAGACTATATTAATAAAAGCTTTCATAATCGTGTTAGTATGTGTATATATATATAAGGGATGTATCTTATGAGAAAAACTCTCTTATGTGAGAGTGAGAGGAGCGAATCCTGGCCATATTTCTCATAAGATACATTAATCATTACACCTTTTACACCAAGTCTCAAGATGACAACAGTCAGGTGCAAACTAGTGGTGTGATGATAGTGGTTGAATCTGTTCACTTTTCTAGTGCAAAGGATAAGAATCCAATTATGGCATCCACCCCCTATTATAGAGTCATTGAGAAGATTTGGGAAGTTGACTATATTAAATTTAGAGTTCCTGTTTTCAAATGTAAGTGGGTTGATGGTAACACCAGTGTAAAGACAGATGAAATGGGGTTTACAATGGTGGAACTTAACAAAGTAGCGTATGAGGATGAGCCTTTCATGATGGTATTCTAAGCAAAACAGGTTTTCTACATAACTGATCCCTCTAACAAGGTGTTCAGTTGCACTCCATGGAAAATGTTTGGCGGATATTGATGAGAATCATGGTTCAACACTTGATATGATAGAGACTCCTCCTTTCTCATCTAGCATGCCAACCTTATATGATGATGATGAAGTGGACAATGTTCATGTCATCTTTAATGATCATCAAGAAGGGATTTGGGAGAATATGAGGGACAAAGTTTAAGTTAGTCATCAACTTATTTCATATTATTGCATTTATATTATTTAACCATGTAATTAACGATTGTTTTGTTTTCTATTAATAGGGAAATGGCTGATCATCCTGAGAGTACATCAGATACCCAGGGGACTTGTCGGAAGAGTAGGGGTACCACACGGATGAGGGAGCTAGTGGCTACATGTGGTGGTGGTCAAAAAATCCCTATCCAATTTGATAAGTTAACTTGGGTTCCTATTGGAGAAAACAAGGACAAATTTGTTAGCTTTATAGTCATACTTGCACGTAGTAAGGTTAGCATCTTGAATGATAAGTGAAAAGATGTAGATACATGTGTAAAGGAGCAAATTTAGGAGAGTATAACGGTATGTAGTTATTTAATTTTAGACTTTATAAGTAATTCCACTATAACTTTGAATGTTTTTTATGTGATAATGTTTTTTTATATCTAATGTAGCTCACCTATGATGTTCCCAACAACACCACCTTCAAGAAGAAATTGTTAACATTTTGTTCTGAGTGTTGGAGAGCTTTCAAGACATATTTAGCAAATAATTATATTTTTAGGAATATGAGAGGCAACGCTCCATTAGAGGATTATCCATGGATCGATGAAGACATATGGAAATCATTTATTGAGACTAGGACAGATCCGACATTCTAGGTAGGATCAATTACCTGTTTAATTATGGTTGGAATTTATAGGTTATTCTATACTAACATTTATTTACATATCATTAATGGTAGGAGAAAATAAAAGTTACGCAAGACATTCAAAGGAAGAATTGTTATCCTCACTTATTATCTCATGGACCGTACAACTTGTTAGAAAAGAAAATGATAGAAGAGAAGTTAAAACAGAGGCAGGAAGCTTCTGGGTCTGATCCTACTATTATCATCTCTCCAATATCTCATCCACTACGCCATGAAAAATGGAAAAAATCTCGACAAAAGAAGCTAGGGGACTACACATCAAAGGAAACCTGTGTTGTTACTGAGACGATTGTGAGTATTTGTAATTAATTATCATTTTATCATTTAAATTAATTTTGTTAATGATTACAATGTTATGCATTGTAGGATTCTTTGGAACAAAGAAGCTTAGTTGGTGAATTTGTGGCATCTGGACGAGATGACATATTGACCACCGCCTTAGGGCGGCCAGAACATAGTGGTCGTGTTCGAGCATGTGGATGAGGGGTTGGTCTGAAGACTTATTTTGGACATTCAAGATGACAAAATATTATCAAGGATGAAAAGAAATTTAGGGAAGATCTAAAGATAGAGCTCAGAGAGGAACTGAAACATAAAATTCTCCAGGAGCTAGCCCGTATGCAACAATCTCCATAAATCCTTGAATGAACACCACCTACACCTTCACATCTTGTACTCTTAAGCACAAAAGGGAGTTATGCTCGAGATGATTTACCTACAGAAAAATATGCTCATGTCCCAGACCGATGCAAGCTTTATGTTGATCATCCATACCGTTTAGTGGCAATTGGCAATGTGTATAATTTTGGGTCTACCATCCACCGTAAGCAAATAATTGATGATCACATGAGGGTATCAATTGATAAGATTGAGGAAGCAGATGCTGCATTACCTATTCCAACAAATGAAGTATGTACAGTGAGGCAAGCCCTTAAACACTTCATCTTGTGGCCCAGAAGACTAGTTAAAGTTATATCAGAGGACGAGGTATGAAATTCCATGCAATGATACCTGTTTAATTACCTCCACTACTAATTATATCTAATTTTATTACTACTTATACCTGTTTAATTATGATTTATTAGACTAATGTTGATGTGGTTAAGAAAGTTGGACAAAAATAACCTCTGTAAGAACCCAAACAGTATAATGATCCACTTAGGAGGTTGTGTTTTACAGCAATGAATCTTGGTACTAAAATAATACAATTGCAACTAGATGCTAGTGTCACAGGCAAGGACTGTCCAATCTCTTTCTTTATTACCCAGTAGATATATTGGAATTTCTCATGGGAAAAGAGATGTTAAACATATTTGCGCTCCAATTATGGTTGATGTGAGTTTTTTATTAGTTAATTGTTTATATATATAAAGTAAATAGAACTATGAAAACCCTAAAAAATTATTTATTTGTCCATATTTTAGGTATTTGCATAACCTTTGCAATATTAATGGATGTCATGATTATAGCTTCCTTGAGCCTGAGCACATCCAAGACATGGGAAACAGTGTAGATCAAATCCAGGCATATATTCAGCATAGGATATCCCCAACTTCTCATGGCTTTTTTTTAGCTCCATATTATGAATCATAAGTACAACTTTAAAATCTCAAGCTTTATATATGTGTCTGTGTGTAAACTTGCTCATTTCTTATTTAATTTGACAGGAACCATTGGCAATTGATCATTATTTGTCCCAAACAAAATGTTGTTGTCTTCTTTTGCTCATTATGGAAACAACCAGGGAAAAACATTAAGTGTGTTATTAACTTGTAAGTGTTCTTGGGAATCTTTTAATATTTAGCTAATTGATACCATTTTTTAGTCTTGTTGGTTGTTTTTATATTATAGAGCCTTGGATGCTTGTAATGTTTTGGAGGCACACGACATCTGGCTAGGAAGAAGGTTGATTGGATAATCCTAAGGGTAAGTCATTCTGTGTGTTACCTTAACCTCTGTGTTGCCCCTATGCCTAGACATGACTTGATGAGGATTAAGAATTTGATGCAAAGTTTACTTGTTCCTAATATTTCAGGCCAATAAGTAACCATTGGGCAGCAACCACTGTGGTTATTATGTCATGGGGCAAATGCTTAATGTCATAATAGGGAACATTAAGGATGATTGGAGATAGGTATTATGTTGTTTAAAGATTAAATCATTTTCTAGTAGTGAAATACATATTCTAACATTACATACTTGTAGGTTTTTAGCAACAAGGAACCATTCACTTTTGATGAAATTGATATGGTTAGTAAGCGTTGGACAACATATCTTATTCAAGTAGCTAGATTATGATCAACACAAGGGCTTAAATTATGTCTATATTATGTATTAAATTTTGACCCAAACCATGTATAGAACAAGTTTGGTGTTATATGATTTTAGTTGGTGTTGATATATATGTTGTGTATATGTGTTGCATTTTAATGTATGTTCAGGTTGTCATGAAAAATGAATATATTCGGGATGGATATTGAAAATTAACTTGTCCAGGTTATTGTTAACAGAATTAAAATATCATTATAAAAATTTTGAAGAAATTTTTTTAAAAAAAATCCAAGTTTTCACATCGGTTTTTAACAAAACTGATATTATAAGTTCCCCTATTTCACACCGGTTACACAAAAAACCGATGTTAAAAAGCAATTTCATATCTATTTTTTTAAAAAAAAACCAGTGGTAAGTTGGTTTTCACATCAGTTTTTCCTTATAAACTTATGTTAAATTCCTATTTCACATCAATTTTAAAACCGATGTGAGATGTACCCATATTTCATAACGGCCAGATCCACATCAGTTTGAAAACCGATGTGAAATACCTAAAAAAAGCTGATGTTAAATCCTGTTTCTGCACTAGTGAAAGAAAGGTAAACCAACACACTATTTTGGATATTTTCAAATGAAATACTACCTAAAAATTGTCAAAGTTAAGTTTGTATTAGTCAGTTTTATAAATCAATGAAGTACAACTTAAAAATTGTTAAAGTTAAGTTTGTGCTAGTCAATTTTATAAATCAACTAAAGTTTATTAACTTATGGACTTAGATCATTTTGTTTTTACCTTTATTTATAAAAGGTTTTATATCTCCTCAGTGTGAAAACACAAAATTCTTTTTAATATACATGTTTAAATTTCTCAAGATGGTATCAAGAGCTTAAATGATCCAAGTCTAGATAATTCAAGTCTTCTTCCGTTTGAAGCTTTCTTCCTTTTGTTCTTGTTTTTCTTTTTTACCCATGGCAAATCAAAATTACCTTGATTATAACATAAATCTCTCTAATCTATATTTTCTACATTCAAATCACCCAACAATCATCAAGTACACACCTTTGATGAATGACAAATTATCATACATGGGTCCAAGACATCAAGGTTGTCTTGGAATCAAAGAACAAACTTGAGTTTGTTGATGACACCATCACACAACCCACCAAGAATGATCCCATGTTTGCTCCCTAGAAACACTACAACTCATTACTTTATGAGACAAAATTAGAAATTACAGTCTAAGTCCAAGATGCGGATGTTTTATTCCATGCTCTTATGGTGTTATTGAATCTGTGTGCACCTATAAAGAACAAGATTTGGTCATCAGGTTTCTCAAGGGTCTAGATTAATTGTGCACATAAGTTAGATCCGAAATAACGTTTCTTGATCATCTTCTATATATTAGAAAATTTTTTCCTATGGTAGCCCAACAAGCAAGACAGTTTCACATTGAATTGCCCTTTGGGAATACAAGCTCTCAAGTATTGGTTATGACCTCTCAAAAAGGCAAAAACAATGAGAATCTCAATTAGAAAACTCCATCAAAGAATAAGACTTTTATGGGAAAGGGTCAATGAAACAATAAGTTCCATATTCATTCCAAAAGGGCAAATTATACTATGGAAACATGTTATTTTATTAAAAATGTTTTTCCCTAAGGATATCAATCTAAATCCTCTAAAATGATCAACACCATCAATTTTTTCCTTCTGGACAACAGTTCTAAAGGAACAAGTCCTAAGAAATTCCTAAAAAAATGTAGTTCTTAGCGAAGAACAGTACCAAAGGCTACACATAAAGTCAATTCCATAATTACCAAATACCTACTAGTAATGGTATTTTCCTTAAATCCTCTACAAGTACTTTTAGTAAGTAGTGGCTCTTTGATATGGGTGCCACCGATCATATTGCTCATAACATTCTTTTCACAAAATCATTTTGTTACTTTATTTACGTTACCTAATGGCACATAGGTGAATACATCTATTCGTGGGACTTTTTCCTTATCTCAATCTTTTATTTTTCATAATGTGCTTTATGTCCTTGAATTCCACATAAGTTGGGTCTCTATGAGTAAGCTCTTGGAATAATTGAATTGTCAACTTGAGGTGAATAACTCAACCTTTGTTATTTTGTTGAAAAGCTCAAAGAGGATGATTAATTCAATTAGGAAGCACTATGGATTGCTTGTTATTGAGCTACCTCATTTTGTTGGTGCCTATCATGCTTCTTCTAGTTTGTTAGACAATTCTTTTTGGCATTTAGATTATGACATGCTTCTCAATTTGTTCACAAATTGCTCTTTGATCAATTTTCTTTTATTGAATCTTACAACAATACTCATATTCCTTGTGATACATGTCATATGCCAAAACAAAAAAAACTATCTTTTTCTGATGATCATACAAATATACCTAATATATATGTCAAGGAGACTTTCAATCATCAAAATATTTATAATTAAAATCAACCTCAACATATTCAAAAATGGATTAATTCAAAATTTCAACATACTCAAAATTTTCAACATATTTAAGATTCTCAACAGAGTAAAGATTAATCCATTAGACATTTAGAAAAATAATAATTAGAAGAGCATCTCAAATTGAACATTAATAGAAATGTCTCTGAAATAAGATTCTAGAACGTTTGCTGCATATGCATTATGGAAGCCAGTTGGAAGGGAGCACATCAACCCCAATTAATTAAAGAGAAGACCTTGTCAACAATCTAAAAATTGTTCCAAACGTGGAAAAAGGACTAGGAAACTTTGGAGGTAAAGTACCCGGAAGGTTCCATTTATGCGATTGCGAACACTTATGTTAATTTTTCTTGATTTTAGTAGAAATTGAAAATGGCAAGTTACCATAACCAACTGAGAGCTAAGAATACTTGTATTAATGAATTACTGTTCTTATATTTATCTATATATTCGGGTTGAGTTTGTTGGTAAATGAAATCAGTCCAATGCATGCTCGGCAAAGCAACTCATAGAAACCATTTTATACACGCCTTGTTTCTACTTTCTAGTTGTCTCTATTTAATTATCACCATCGATTTATACAAAGGTAAAGATCCTTAATATATTTTTTAGGAAAAAAAATGAAATAATTAAATAATATTAACAAAGTCATTGTAGACCCGTGAATCAAATATATCATCCTGATGTATATTATAATAACAAGCCAGAAAATAATGAATGGTGCTTTGATAGTCCCATGTTTTACTTCAAAAAATTGTTCTTCCTCCTACACTAAGGTAAAAAAAACACAAATTATCATAAAATAGTAAATTAATACAAGAAAAGAAGTAAAAGAATAATAGAACCTAGAAAGAGAAACCGACGTTTAATCCTTGTACTTCACATGTATATGCTAATTCCAATAGCTAAATTCAAACATTGTAAGCATGAAATTAACAAATTAATATGAAAATTGAAACAATCAACCAATTAGTAATAACTATGAAAAACTAAAAAAATTAAACACTCTTAACATAAAAATATAAAAAGAATTAAACAGTTGACAATGATTATAAAAAATAAAAATTAAGACCCTATAAATATAAATAGTAACAAATTATTGATATCAACATGAATAAAATTCTTCAATAATTTATATAACAACATAAATTACAACTTAATTAATATGTGATTTGGAAGGTAAACTAAAACACGTATCAATTTTACGATTTTCTAGTGTAATTGTGACATCAATTTTAAGGCAAAATCCGTGTAACTTTACCACTAGACTATTTAGGTTATATTAAAATTTATTAATTTTCTTTACATAAATTATATATTATTTATTTGGCCCCTATTAACAATGGACCCTTGGTCATTGTCCTGGCTTCCAAGGCCCAGGACCAGCTTTATTACCACCACCATCTTCATTGTTGTTATCATTACCATCACCATTGTTGGTATTATCACCACTAATTACATTTCTTCATCAATGACCCAATATCATTATATTATCGTAAATGTAGTTGAGATTAAAATTATAAAAAATTTACAACTTTCTAAATTCAAAATTGTAAAATTTAAAATATGAAATTATAAAATAAAAATATGTTTTCTTAAAAAATTTACAACTAATAATTAAAAACCACCCACGAAAAGGCCTTAGGTGATCAGGTGTTAGGCTATAAAACCATACCATTCGATTTCGTTGTCCATTGAACCACTCTATTGTGGAAAATAAGTAATGACGGATTAGATTTAAAAAAAGTGAATTTTTCGATATTAAAAAACATCTATACGTCTTAAAAAATTCCAATTTCTTTCGTTGCTTTTAATAATTGACTGTCCAAATCTTTCATCACTAATCGATTTTAATGAGTTTATTTTGATCACTCTAATTAAATGCATAATTAAAAAAATTATTTTTCAAAATAATAACTAAATTTTTAAAAGTTTTATCAAGGTTATTATCAATAATCCCTAAAAAAATCAACTAAAATGCATTAATTGTTTTATCACATAGGGTGATTGTATATTGTTGCTAAGATTTGTAATGTTTGGTATGGCTCAAGTGATGTAAGCATGACAAGGGTCGAGTGTCAGCGACCCAAAGAGGCGTGTGAGAAGAAACTTTAATTGACTGCTAATATCTTTTATAATTGAAGAAGACACTTCTTAGCAGTAAGTGAAAAGAATTAGCTTTACTTTCGTAGAGTGAAAAAACAAAGCTTAATTTAAAATTTAAATGGAGAAGACAAGTCAAAAGGATAAGGATCATTGGACAAACTTTCATATATCAAAATTTGAAGTACAACTAAATAAATACGTATTAATAATGGAAATACATTTATCCACATTGACAGGGGCCCATATATACATTCTTACGCACGCTACCATATTCGGTAAAATGACATTTACGCACCTTTTCTTTTTTTCTATATCATAATTACAATTGAGGTTATAAAAACTGGACTCGATCAGTTGGTTCAACCGGTTAGATTGAAAATTTGTTAGGATATTGGTTTAGTTAAAGAAAAAAATCAACGAATTCAGAACCGGTCAAGAATCGGTTAAAACCGGTCAAAACCAGTCAAAACCGATTAAATTGGTCAGTATTTTAAAATTATTTTTAAATAAAATAAAAAACTATTTAAATATAATTTATTATTAATATATCAATAATTATATTATATTAAAATATATATTTTATTATTACCAATTTGACTATGATTCAACCACGGTTAAACTAGTATACCGTGAATTCTTCACTATTCAATTTTTAAAACATTGATTATAAGAGTGATTTCTCTTTCTCACTTCACAGTTTTCTTTTCCTCTTTTGGTTTCCGAAGTTGCCTCAAAGTCGAATTTCTATACATATCTCGAAGCCTTATTACTGTTTAGTCTAATTTTTCATTTTTTAATAAAAAATGTAAAACATGATGTTTGGATGTAAAACGTCAAAATAACTCTCCACCAGACAGACTTTACTTGTGAATAGACAAAGGAGTGAGATGGAATATTTCTTCTTCCTTTTTATATAAGCTCGAATATTTCTTTTCTTGTCTACACTTTCTCTAGTTCATTAGTCTTCCTCTATTTGGACGTTGTTTACGTCTAAATGAACATTTTCAAACAATCCGTTATTATTTAAATGTCATGAAATTTATTCTTTTTTAACTGTTACCTTCAAATTTTAATCACCAAAATTTATGTTTGACAAAGTTATAAGTAGTAATTTAAGTTAGTTGGTAATTTAGTTTACTAATTTAAAAGTTTTTTAAAACAAAATAATTTTGTTTGGTAAATAAACTTGTTTTAACATGTAATTTTTGTTAGAAAACTACTTGAAGTAGCTTTTATTGAAAAGCTACTTGAAGTAGTTTAGGTTTATAAGCGTTAATCTTATTTTATCTTTTATACTTTTATCATAATCGATACATATAGTTCTTTTAGAAAAACTACTTATATTTATATTTAAAGGATATTTTTTTGATGTCATTCTACATTCAATAGCTAGTCTTACCAAACATATTTTAATTTAATCAGTTAGCTTATCAGCTTGCTTTCAGATCCAGCTACCAACTTTAAGCTTTTAGCTACTTTATAAATTTTAAGCTAGTTTTTCAATTTTTAACTAGCTTATTTGCTAATTTTACCAAATGACCCCTAATTATAACTTTTTTATTTTCAATAATACTTGGATGAGAGAGAAAGTATGTTAAATAAAAAAGTTAATGTAGGTTGCATAATATTTTTTATATGTAACTAAGATAATATAAGGTTAAATAATTATTTTAGTCCTCTATATTCCATGTTTATTTTATGTCAGACCCTAAGTTATCTTTCTATCAGTTAGGTCCTCTATATTTAAATTCAATTTTAATTAGGTCTCCTCTATCAACAGAGATATGACATCTTATATGTTAATTGATTGATGAATAAAATTAAAAAAATTAAAGAAAAAATTGAATAGAACTCAATCCTATGACTTGTATAATGAACTAGTTACTAAATCACCAAACCATAACTTATTTTAAACATATAAATAGTAACTGTCACATGTATAGAACAATTAACATTTTTTTGGTTTATATATAACATGAATGATGGAAACATTTATGATAAAAAAATATAAATTCATATTATATTTTAAATATAATAATCATAATATATTATTAAACATATATTTAGTAAATATATTTCTCATGATATATTTAAATATATTATGTTACTATAATTTTAATAATTATATTAATATATAATAAAAATATTTTTAAAATATTTTTAATAGATATATTTTAAAATTATATAATAAATTTATTATTCAAAATAATTTAAAAAATGTATATTTTTAAGAATGATATATTAATGTTTAATGAACATACTACTATTTATTATTAAATATATTTCTATTTAATAAATATATAATAAAAAATATATTATGATTATCATATTTAAAATATATAATATGAATTTATATTTTATCATACATATTTACCTCATTTTTGTTGTATATAAACTAAAAAAATACATGAATTGTTATCTTATATATATATATATTATACATATCCATATATAATAGTTATTGTCTATATATAAGCTTAAAAGAAATTATAATTTAATGATTTTAGTAGTTGATTTATTATGCAATAGGTCATGAGTTATAGTCGTCACTTCAACCGAACCAATTAAATAATCATATAACATGTGATATAAGCATGTTAGGCCAAGTCAATGAAAAGTCATATATTATCACATATTATGGACAAATGTCTCTATGCTTCTTTTATGACCTTCCTTATAGGAGAATTAAAATATCAAATCGAATGAAATGTTTATCTATTTCCAATTCTATTATAAAATAGAAATGTTTCATTAATAATTTATTCATTACTCAAAAGTAGAAGAAGTATAGTTTTATTAATTTTTCTCATTAGCTCCTGAGTATTAGTGTATAATCAGGTTTAGTTTTTAGGTTAAATTTTATTGCATTTATTTCTTGTGTTTTAAAAATAAGATGACTTTAGTTTTTAAGGTAATGCATTTAGTTTCCATCTTTCTCATGGGTATTTCTTTAATAGTTATATACAAAAGTCAAATAGTTATAATGAAGATTATTTTTATTGAATGGGGAGCAGATGAAATCTGTATTAGTGATGAATAATTATTTTCAATTGATGATAATTAAAAAGGAAGATATATTAAAAAAGACTAGAAAACTAAAAAGGATCCCCATACCACTTTTGTACATATAAGTACATTCATCCCATTGGTTACAATTGTTAGGTGTAACATCTCTGATTTTTAGGGTTGACCTTTGAGGCCCTGAACCTATGAAGACAGGTCCTACCATGTGTTTCTATAAAGAATATATGCTTTAGCCAGTCTTGTATCTTAGATTTTATGTATGGTAGAGGTAAGTGAGACTCCCTGGGACTAAGACAACCCTGTAGAAAGGTTATTTAGGGTAGAAATTACGTAAACGTTAGGCAAGAGGAGTTCTATCAGAAATATGAATCCAACATCCGATCAAATCTGTTTTAAGTCAGCAACTTCTGCCTAAAGTCTAGAACCAAAATTTGAAGCCCTGAATCATTTTTGGACCAAAATATTTCCACAAGACCCATTATGTTGATTAAATTTGTTCATCAATAAATTATTTAAACTTAATTCCGTTTTCTGATTATTGTTGTCGGAAATGTCGTAAACTTTGATGTCTATACTATTTTCCTACTAATTGAACCTGAAACTTCTTAATTCTTTCCTGAGAGACTCATGACTTGTAATTATCATCCAGTACCCTATTCCATTCAAGTTTTGCATTCCATATAACTAGTTTCACATTACTTGAAAACATAACCTAACGTTTCAACCTCGTCCTATCCAATTTGAGTTCTCTCATCATACTCATCTCAAATTCAGCCTGCATCATTTCTGAAAACTCTTTACATAGACTTTCATCAGTAGCACCAAAAATGATATCATCTATATAAATTTGCACAATTATAAAGTGTCTGTTTGAGCTTTTTCTAAATAAGATGGTGTCAACCTTGCCTCTAGTAAAGCCTTTTGAAATTAAAAAGCTACTAAGTCTGTCATACTAAGCTTTAGGCGCTTATTTCAAACCATACAATGCTTTACTAAGTTTGAAGGCATGGTTTGGAAAAAAATTATCTTCAAACCCTAAAGGCTGTTTCATGAAGACTTCCTATTCAATGAAACCATTTAGAAAAGCACTTTTAACATCCATCTGATATAATTTTATACCTTTAAAGGCAGCAAATGCAAGAAGAAGTCTTATAGCCTCAAGTCTGGCTATAGGTGCAAAGGTTTTAGTAAAGTCTATACCTTCTTGCTGATTGTATCCTTGTGCTATCAGTTTGGCTTTGTTTCTGACAAATTTTCCATCTTCATCAAGCTTATTTCTATAGACCCATTTTGTTCTAATTATGCCTTTGTTCTTGGGTCTGTGGACAAGGGTCTAGACTTTGTTCTTCTTAAACTAGTTTAGCTTTTCTTACATAGCAATGATCCAGTCTATATCTTCCAATGCTTCTGCCACAGACTTAGGTTCTAATTCTAAGACTAGGTCTGGAAAGGGCTTCATGCTTGTGTGGACATCATTTTCAGAGGAGTCAGGGTAATAACCTTCTTTGTATCCTGCGTAGGGACATGACTACCCTTACATAGGTTTGGACCTCCTTTTTGTTGGCCAATGTGACTCCTTCTGGCTATGTGTTTGATCTGACTTATCAGAAATGCAATCTCCTGTATTGTATTCTTCAACATAGGATGATTATGGACATCGCTCAAATCATATATGATGAGATCCATAAATTTGTAAGGATAAAGCCCAAGACCACTGCTTTTGGACAAAAGGTGAAAGGAAGCTTGGGATTTCCTGCTTTTATTACAGTATTTTATGTAGCAAATGGGGTGGATGTTCAGCCTATTACCTCTATTAAGCCCTTCATTGATCGACAATTTATTGAGCACTATTGCACCAGTCATCCGACCCCACCCACTTAGGATCAGCCACCACCACACCAGTATCAAAGCCATCAGCACCAGACACCATTGATCCCACACCATCACAGTATCAATCTGCTTCTACTATAAAGTCTCGTATTCTGTATGCCATTTCCCATCTCCATTTGTAGCAGAGTACCACCCATAGAGGTCTCCTTCATATACACCAAGGACTATACAGTAGTGTTCTACCAGGTCAGAACAACCCTTAAATGGACCCAACCTCTTTTGCTTCCTACATTTCTTGGCCTAGGGACCAGCCTATTTTTCCAAGGGGAGGTGGAGCAGTTGGACCTTCAGTAGGACCTAGAGATGGAGCTTTTGATAGTAACTATGGCACACATACATATGAGAAGGGAAAAGTATCAGGAGCAGCCCAAGAGATGCAGGATATGGAGTTTGAGTAGGACCTAGATCAAGTCATGAAAGGTTTATCGTTTTTATTTTATAGCTAGTTTATTTTTGGCATTTTATCACTTTTATTAGACATTTGCAATTTGTTTGGTTTACTTTTATCGCGCGTTAAACTTTTATAGCTCGCGTATGTTGGATATTTAGTTTTATACTTATTACTTGTGCAGTGTTGATATTTTGGGATTTTTCATTGTTTATACCAAGTTGTTTCTTTTAAAATGTCATGTTAAGTATTTAGCTTTGATATGATGATATATATATATATATATATATATATGTTCTTATGTTATAGTTAAAGAAATATCTTTTGGTATAGTCTGTAAATAACTTAAAGAAGTTAGAATAATTTTTTGGTAAGTAATAGACATGACTAGTTGGGTGAAAATCAAGAAAACTTGTTCAGAGAAAAATAATCAGCTAGATTCTTTTTTTAAAGAATAATTACATTATGGTTGAATTTAAATTATGATGAAAGCTAGGATGTTTGTACATGTAATAAACTTGCCTGATAATTAAACCTTTTACTATTTGGATTAAGGAATCAAGTCTAATCAGCCAGGTAAGATGAATGAATTTGTTTAAACATCGAGAGTCTAACTAATTTATGTTCAGTCTTTATTGCCCAATTTTTTGTCATATTACATCATTTTAAATTAGCATGTAATGATTAAGGCAATTTTGTGTAGATTAGGAACAGCTAGGGTCAAATAGCCAACTTGTATATAATAATATCCTTTTTGTTCAAAAACCCTTTGAGTTGAAATTTTTCTTTCTTATTACCTTACTATTTAGCCTAATGCATGAATAAATAATTGCTACCTTCTTGCATACTGTAAAGGAAAATAACATAGGTGTAAGTGTTATTACAGGGTTGATGGTTGGTTAAATAAAAGCTCATAATGTTAGTATGGTATTTTGACTGTAAATAGAAAAGAAAAAGAAATGTCCACAAAAAAATGGGACATGAAAAGAAAAAGGAAAGAGAATTGTTGTAAATAAAAATGTTGTGAGAAAATAAAGTGCATGTTAGTGAATGATGCTTAGAAATTACAGCTATGCACTTTTTCATTACAATATGTATTTTTGAATCTGAAAAAAACCAATGATTCTTTTAGAACCTTGGCCCTATTACAACCTTTTTGAAGACCTTAACATTCATGCTATTTATTATGATAGCAGATTGATTAGAAATGACAGACAATTTTGATTTGGGCATGATTAGTGGTTGATTGAGTGAAACACTCACCTGAGAGAGTATGAGGGAATCTCTTGTCCTTATAATTTTTGGTTGCTTTGATCTTCTTATGCATTACTTGTATTTTCATCCTACTTGATTCAATTTTAAGGCACCATATGTTTGTAAATAAATCAGTTATATAAAAGTTATTTCTTTGCCCTAGTTAGTGTGATTGATTTTAAACAACTTGTTTTGACCTTGTTGCTTAGGGATTTATTACTTGAGGGAAAGTAAGATTCTAGGTTGGGGAGAAATGATTAGTGTCCATTATGCAATAATTTTACATGTTAATTGGACAAATTTTATGAGAAATATTTTATTTGGATAAAAATTATTTGATAAAATAGTAAAAATTTGAATCTGAATGAACCAACCTAGGTTTTATGAGCTTGATAATGTTTAATCCCTTTTATTTTGTCTATTTTAAAGGAAAAGAGGGGGAAAGGTGAAAGAAGAATGAAGTGGCCAAAAAATTGAGCAAGTCTGGAGCAACTTGCATGAGCGAGGCTAGATTCGCTTAAGCGAGTAACTCACTTAAGCGTGACTTCATTCACTCAAGCAAGGATTCAACAGAAAGCAAAGAAAGTTCACTCGCTTGAGCTAGAGCTTGCTCGCTCAAGCAAGAAAAATCCAGAGAGCAAAGGATGTTAACTCACTTGAGTGAGGCTTGACCCGCTCAAGCAAAAAAGAGATAGAGACTTCAAGTTATCAACTCGCTTGAGCGAGGCTTGGCCTGTTCAAGCAAAAACAGGGCAGTAGTCTTAGGACTAATTGAGCGAGAACACGGGGGATCAAGCAGCTTACAAGGCAACTTAATGGTGAAGAAAATAGGTCTCGCTTGAGTGAGACTTAGCTCGCTCAAGCGAGATTATTAATATATAAGGAATTTTCACGAAAAAATAGAAGCAACTTTAGAATCCATAGTGAACGACGCTCTCCATTTTCTTGGGAATTGAAGTAGAGGGCAGCAGAAGCTATTTTTCTTCTTTCCTCATTTTCTTAGTTTGTGATGGCTACCATGTGTAGCTAAACTCTCTTTTGGGATTGGATGTATTTTATTCGAGCCTGACGTACTTTAGCTTTGTGTGTGTGTGTATAATATATATTTCATTCTATCGATCTTGGTATTTCATTTTGTGTTTAATGTTTGATTCTATTGGATAAATAGTTTCTTGAATTAGTTTCTCTTGAGTTATTGGAAAATAATTTTTAAAAAATGATCTAAATGAAATGCTCGATACGATCGATTGTTAGGAATAGCTTATGATGTATTGAACGCTTTAAACAACTGATTATAATGCTGGAGAATTTCTTAAAAGATTGAAGGATCAACGTTTTAGGAGTTTTCTTATAGATTTTGTAATCGAGAAATCGATACGAATAACTTTTGATTGTTGCGTAAAAATCAATAGTTTTAAAGGCTATTTATATATGTATATCTAGGGTATGGATGGGCGAGATAGATGAAATCTAATCCCAGTTTCTCATCATTTGAATCGTTTTCATTTACATTCCTGTTTATGTTAGTTTTTAATTTCAAATTCTAATTTTGCATTAAATCCATGTTCCCCAATCAGTTTCCCGCCTAAACTATTTGAAACTGAATATTTTAAATTATAGCGACCCTCAGTGGAACGATATCTATTTTTATACTACAACGGGTCGTGGATAACTTGCCACCATACCGTACTAGGTACCCACCCTTCAACCTTCATTTTAGAGAGTTTTCAGGGTGACAATGTTGCCTGGTGAGTTCGAAGATAGAGTAATGCAATGCTAGAAGAGGAAATTATGTTTAACTATTTTATGGTTGTGCTTGTTATTTCGTAGATGTCTAAAGTTTTTGCCAAAGCCCTTCAATAGGCTTAAATTGGCAAACACATGTATGTGATATCAAATGTTGGGTTATAATATATATATATATATATATATATATATATATATATATAGAAACATAGTTGCATGATTGTTGGTGGATAGGTATCTAACACCTGACTGGAGGTCTAGATCATATAATTATGAATGAGGGAGATAAGGAATTGTGTGAATTTACGTATGATTATGTTATGTAACTAATACCTTGAGGTTAGTATTCCTTGGTTTCCTACTCATATCTTCACATATGGGAAAGGAAGGATACCCTATTAGGGACCTATAGCTCGGGTAGGTCCACCCTCAAGCCTATTTGGACTTGTAGTTTATCTTTCCACTGTTTGTTTTAAAGTTATGTATCACTTAGGTTTTTAAGATTTATCCACTGTGTTGTCTTATTCGTGAAAGAAAAATTTTCCCTAATTTTTACTAAATTTTGGGGATCGATTCTGGGAATTTAGGCAGGACACCACAGGCGATATCAAAGTAGTTTCTCTATACTAGGGAAAAAGTACTAAGTTATCGAAGTAACCATCAATTTTATTGGTATAGAACTAAATCGTACTTGAACATAGGATGCTATGTAAGTTATGTATTCTATCATGTGGCGTCATTGTATGACATTTTCAAGGAATTATAGCATTGCATTCCACTCTGCGAGCTTCACTGATGCGGTTACCTTATTTAAAGGTTAATGATATATTGTTTTCATAATGCCAATGACATATTAAACCTTAAATATTTGTTTATGTATCTAGGTTGATTTATGGTGGGCCATAGGCAAAGTAATGATCCTATGGTTAATGCACCAGTCCAGTTGGCTGGTGTACTTGATAGGCAAGGCCGTGGTGCAGACAATCTTGATTGCTTCTTGAAATAGAAGCCATATACCTATAAAGGGGGATATAACCTGAAGGTGCTTACCTATGGATCAAGGGGATGAAACATGTATTCTGATCTTTGGAGTGCACCGAGGCATAAAAGATAGAGTACGCCACCTATCAATTAATCGAAGAAGTCAAAACTTGGTGGGTTTAGGCCAAACAACGCATGATAAGTGCTGGGAGGCAACTGAGCTGGATAAATTTCAAAGAGTATTTTCTGGAGGAAATTTTACCGGTGAATGTTAAAAGCTAGAAAGATCTTGAGTTTATGGAATTAAAGTAGGGAACCATATCTATTGACAAGTATACCACCAAGTTTAATGAATTAAGCTTATTTTATCCTTTATTTCAAAATGAGGGTACTGAATCTTCAAGGTGCATGAAGTATGAGAGCAAACTTTGGTCTGAATTGAAGGAAACTATACGGTATCAGGAAATTCGTAATTTTCCTGCTTTGGTGAACAAATATAGAATTTTGGAGGAGGATCAATTAGCTTGAGTGGCTAAGAAGAAAGCTGATAGGCACTTGAAACCTCATTCTGGAAAGTTTAAGTGGTACACTCAATAGGGTCCAAACCATTATCAGGGAGGATCCTCATCATTTAGTGGCCGTGGTGGTGGCTGATTTTAAGGAAATATTTCCATTGTGGTGGTGACCATCTGGTCAAATACTGTAAAAAGAAAACTAAGGTGATTTGTTACCAGTGTGGGTAGAGATACCATATTCGACCCGAGTGCCCTCAAAATACTATAACTGATGTTCTGGTGGTCATGGTAATACCACTAATGCTGCTGGCCGGTGTGGTGGTGGACTTCATGGTGGTCATAATGGAGGGAGTCACGGAACCCAACCTCCTAGGAGAAATGAAGTACGGGCATGGGGTAGTCAGTAACAAACCATTCTTGGTTGTGTTTTAGCTATCATTGGTGTTGAAGCTAAGCAAGCAGATGAATTAGTGCAAAGTAAGTGTCTGATTAATGATTTTTCTCTTAGTGTAATTTTTTATTCTGGTGTAACCCACTCCTTTATATCTAAGAATTTTGTGGAACGTCTGAAATTTTCTATGACTATTTGAAGGGTGCTTTACTTGTTGCAACCCTAACTGGTAATTGTCTATGGATAACCAATATGTAAGGAAGTGTGTTTGACTGTAGGTGATAGGAAGTTTATCGTTGACTTATTTTGTTTTCCTTTGAAGGACCTCGATGTGATTTTAAGTGTGGATTGGTTATCTGCCAACCATGTATGTTATTGTAAATTGTAAAAGAAACAATTTATATTTTGAAGGATCAGGATCATTCCAAATGTTATGGACCCTATGAGTCTCCACTGTGAAGACAATGGAACTATAGAATAACCTACAGAAGTGGGTCGTTCTAAGAAATGTGCATACCAACAAATATGTTAGGAACCCATTAGTAAAACCTCTTGTGTAGCAAAATCATAAGAGCATCAAAGTCATTGAGTGCAGGTCTAGTTGGCTCTAAGAGAAAGTGGGAGATTGTTGGAAGTATGCACTAAGAGCGTATGTGTTTAAGATATACCACCTTATTTAAATAAGGCTTTTTTTTAAATAGTTTAACAACTTTTAATAGTCCTTAGAATAGTAGGTCAATATGAGAATTATTCCTAATTTGTCTCTAGTCAAATATTAATAAAAGGATATATAAATACATTAAGACTAGTATGTGAAAGTACTGATAATTTAATCTCACAAATCATGGATATGGATCATATCAAGTCTTCACACGGGTACACATTAAGAGTAATGGAGTACTGGACAGACCAACCATGAGAACTTTGCATGGATTGTTACATGAGTTACATAAAACATAAATTGTTCTTAATATGATAATGGTATATGTAGTCTTCGACCTGAAGTCACCGTGATTCCTACATGAGAAGTTTGTTATTTTAGTACAATCAAACGTCATCTTAACAATGTGATTACAAAGGTAATTGGGCAGTGAACAAATCATGCAAAGAGAGATATGAATGATATAGATGAAATTTGTCTCTCCTATGTAACACGAGGGACATCTATGGGCCACCTAATGGAGTTAGACTAAGGAAATACATGACCATGCTAGGGAGAATAAATACTCATTCAAGTAAAGTCTACTTTAGTATTAGGTAAAATGAATTGGGTCACACACGAATAACAACAACCATATCTTAGGCTCAATTAGATATCATGACAAAATGAGTAAAATATATAAAGTTTATCACTTATAGGTTATTTTAATATTAATATTTAGATGGTGGTTTATTGTTAAATGTCATTAATTATATTATATTAAATATTAAATGTTCATATTTAATATAAACTAAATATATTTTCTATAGGTCACATGCATAGAGTAAGCCTACAAAATGATAGTTTTATTTTAGTTTGACTAAAATTAAAACTATTAGGTGTAACTCATTTAAAATGAGCAAAGAGCCAATTCACTAAAGAGTGTTTATTAGGTTAAATCTGAGCTTATAAATAGAGCATGAGATGCCCATCGTTCGCTCTCTTAATATACAAAAATTTTGTAATTTGTTGCTGAGGTTGTGCTCTGACGAGTTAGTATTCAGAAGTTTAAATTCTAGTAGGAGTGCTCACGTGGACTTCTTAAGGGTGAAGCTATTACTGCTTACAGATCTTTTTATTCTACGTTACAAGAGGTATTTCATTAAACATAATTTTAATTATTTGTTATTATATTGAAACACAAAGTCCAATAGGAATTTTTGTATTTTTGCTGCTCACTAGTGATTCTCTAACACCATATGTACATTAATAAATTGACTTGGTAGAGAGGAAACATAAACATATAACATAAACTAGCTTAACCTTAATTGCTAATGCTCATGCCTATAAAATTCTTGGAGGAAGTTTTTGATACTACAAGTTATGTCATCAATAGGTTACCACTTGCATTATTCCACTACAAGTCTTATTAAAGTTCTCATTGAGTCTAATCCTCTCTATTGAGTTACATGTCTTTGGAAATGTCTATTACCCTTTCCCGAGACCATATAACAAACACAAACTAGATTTTAGGTTTGAGTAATGTGTATTCATTGGTTATAATTCTCTCCATAAAGGATTCATGTGCTTAGCTCCTTATGGTAAAACTTATATCACAAGACATGTCAAGTTTGATGAGTTAGTTTTTCCTTTTCAAACAGACCAATTCCTACATGATGCCTCCTCCAAAACAAAGGATAAAACTCAAGTGGTTCTAATGATTCCAATGCTACCAACCTCCAACAGATTCCAAGTCTTCATTGATGTTGGTGACTCTCCTGTTAGGTCTCCTACTAAGTCTGTTGCTACATCTACTGCTGCTGAGCCTTTTGCTTAAGCTACTGCCCCTAAGTCTATACTTCTCTAACAACCAATCCTATTAACACTTACTTAATGCAAAGTAGAAGCAAAAATGGCATTCACAAACCTAAAGTCTAGTCCCCTAAACTAGTTCAACCCAAACAATCAGAAGAAGTTGAGCCTAAGTATCTTAAGGCTGCGTTAGCCTCTCCAAACTAGAAAAAGGCTATGGATCAAGAGTAACAAGCCCTAATGCAAACCAAAACCTGGACATTTGTTCCCACACCTTCCTCTAGCAATGTATTAGCTGTAAATGGGTATTCAAACTGAAAAAGAGTCCAAATGGGTCTATCAACAAGTACAAAGCAATACTTATTTCTACAGGATTCCATAAAAAAAAGGATTTGACTTCTAAGACATTTAACCCTATTGTGAAACCAACTACAATTAGAATTGTTCATGATTGAGCCTCCTAGCTATGTTCAAGGTAAAGAATACCTAGTTTCAAGCTTAACAAGGTTCTCTATAGACTCAAGCAAGCTCTGAAGGCTACTCTCACAAGGTTTTCATTCAATAAAAAATGACACCTCTTTGTTTATTAGGACCTCACCTCCTCATGTCATGCTAGTCTTAGTATATGTTGATGATATTATCTTTGCTAGCAGCTATAAGCACACCTTGGACTAGTTCCTCACCAAATTATATTAAATTATCCTTCTAAAAGACCTTGGAGATCTTAACTATTTTCTTGGAATTCAAGTCAATACTACCAACTCTAGTGGCCTTCGCTTGTCCTAAACCAAATAAATCATTGACCTTCTTGAGAAAGCCAACATGCTCACAACTAAACCTATGACCACACATATGGCCTCTAGTCTCAAATTAAAAAAAAAAAACATGATCCTGACATCTTTAATAATCCTGAACATTATAGTTTTGTTATTAATTCCCTTCAATGTCACCATTACAAGACTTGAAATATCCTATCATGTTAACAAAGTCTGCTAGTTTATGCACATTCCTAAGCTTTCTCATTGGAAAGCAGTAAAAAAAATCTTAAGGTATCTCAAAAGGACTTTTACTCAATGTCTTATTTTCACTAAGTCTCCTGATTTGCACTTATGACATTTTATGATGTAGACTAAGGGTCTGATCCATATGATAAGAAATCTACCATTGAATACTATGTTTATCTTTGTTTGAATCTTATAACGGGGCTATCTAATAAGCGGGTTGTTGTGTCTAGATCAAGCATTGAAGCTGAATTTAGAAGTCTGGAAATTGTAATTGTGGAAGTCTCCTAGATTGAATCACTTCTACATGAACTTAACTCAAGTCCTCTACACCACTTGTTGTCTACTATGATAATCTAAAGTATTGTGCACCTCTCCTGCAATCATGTTCTTCATAGTAGAACCAAACACGTGGGACTTGACATTTACTTTGAGAGACAAAGTTATCGTTAAGAAATTGGTTGTTCAACACATTTCTGTCACCACTCAAACAGAAGATGTGCTCACCAAAACCTATTCCTCAAGCTATGTTTCAAGAATGCATATTCAAACTCAGGGTCCTTTATCTGCCACCCCTGAGTTTGAAGGGGAATGTAGAGAGTATATCCTAAGTGTCTAAAGCCTGTTATAAAGATGGGAGTTGGTTGTAGGTGTTAGAATTAGTTGTGATAGCTCTCTCTTATCTCTGTATTATTTATATAAATTTGTATCGAGGATGTATCTTATGAGAAATGTTCTCTTATGTGAGAGTGAGGGAAACGAATCTGGGTTGTATAACCATACAATGGATGATTGAGATTAAAAGTTTTTTAAAGTTACATGATCACTTAAAAGGTCACATGAGTTTTTTAAAACTCTCATGATTAATCTCAACCATCCATTGTATGGTTGTACGGTCTAGATTCGCTCCTCTCACTCTTACGTAAGAGAGCTTTTCTCATATAATACATCCTCAGTTTGTATCATTGTAATTTCATTAATACAGTTCATTGTCTCATTCTTTTAAAAGCTGAAACACTTCTTTCTTATTCTCTTTTATGCATACTGCTTAGATACCTTTACAACATTCGAGAATCACCCACTAAATATTGTCGCGCAATATATATGAAGTATATAGGGAAAAAAAGCATGGAAAATATACAATTGTTTGGATGCTTCAATGGAATCGCTACATAACATAAACCAAACAAAATAGACGACGAGATAAGATTGAAAAACTTTGTACTCACATTTTGCAATTAACAAATCTTTTTTTAAGATTGGTGTGAGAAAGCCAAAGATTAGAGCGAGAAACCCATTAGTGAGTTATATTTGTAGTATTCTATAGCCATCACTCCAAATGACAATAATATTGGCATCGCGGCTTCAATGATTTGTACAATTTACAAGCTATATTGCAATTCTCTTTTGAGAAAAGTGAAAACCAAAAAGGCACATATCAGACGATTCCAATTAATACTACCAAAACTAGCTGAAGCATGCAATTAGCAAGGTGCTAATTAGTTGAAGTGAGAAGGACAATGGTTCTGTAAGTATCACAAATAGATAGTGATTATGATTACACCAAGTTATTGATTACAGTATGATAAATAACTCTTTTGAACACTGAGAACAAAAAAATGGTGGCAAATTACTATGCGTGTAAACATAATGTAAAATGCAAACCTTTACAACAAAAATATTCCAGTAATAAACCCCCTCCAAGTATCTCCGGTCTACACAGATAGTCAAGGTACAAAACATTAATTAGAGAGAGAACCTGCAAAACATACATCAACATATCTGCATGATTTTGTTTTGGCAATTGTACTCTTACTTGAAAATACTTTCTTATAAAAAAAAGTTGAGGTAATGAATATGTCTATTTTATTTTTTTTGGTGTTATGAATATTTGTCCAATACAGTTTCTGATGCGTAATATATGGCGTACAATGACATTGACTTTGATCACTCTTTGTATATTGAAGTTCTTTAAAGTATCATTGTTTGAAATCTCATTGGGTTACTCTGAAAAAGAATAATGAGATATTTCAATTAACGTTTAATGAATTAAAAACATATCTAATTTTTTTATATAAGGTTTCATATTCGAATTTTATATGAACAGGAAAATCTGTAGCTAATCTGATTAACAAGATACTTATGCTTAAAAAGAAAATTATGAGTAAAAAATAATGTTCAAGGCTTCAAGCTGATATTTTAACTAAAAAATTAAAATCTCGTTGCTCTGACACATGATGAATATATATGCCCAATACAACACTACTCTTTTTATCCCAATGTATTTGTTCCTTAATAGATCACTCGAACTTTTCCTAGTTTAGCATGGGATTATCTTCATAAATAATTTTCTGTTCTCGTGGAGTTAAATTTCTTCTGAGGTATTAGAAAAAATGAAATTGTATAGCAGACCAATATATTATTTTTCCTGATTAGAATAAGTGAGACAGTAAGTGTTCGTTTGGTTTCCAGTTGGGGAAACGGAGTTGGGGAAATGGAGAAATTTAAGGGTTGATATTGATCCTTCACACAATTCGAGACAGTCAAAACTCTGTTTAATCGATGGATGTATTTTTGGGGTTGGTCTTCCAAACAAGCCCTAAGTGGCGTGGTACAACAAAGGATGTATATAAACAATGTATTTTATTAAAAAGGTTCTTTTAAAAATAATAAATTTAAACTGTTAGATCTTATTATGGATAATTATGATTAAAAAATTTTAAAATTATATGATGACTTTAAACTAACCTGTTGTAGTTTACAACTAAACCATCATTGTAGCAGAAGATTGGACACGACTTGATTTACACTCCACTAGCTTGCAAGAATTTTGCAAAATTGAAGCACTGCCACTGATAAACTGATAGTAGGAGTCGTTGGTAAGCATATAAAATGAAAGCAACTAGATTTAAGTGTTTTTAAAAAAATTATAAATAACTTGTGAAAATATATAATAAATTCTCTTTTTCAGTGGAAAAAAAAGAAAGAGAGCCTATAACCTAACAAAAGGCATACCCAAAGCATAGCCATCAATTGCGGTTTAAGACTCACATGAACACTCTATTTAACTTAGTAAGAAAGTCTATACATGCATTATTCTTTCTAAGGATATGAGAAACAAAAATGTCACAATCAATAAACAATAACTTTTCTATCTTTTGAATGACAATGACATATACCCGGATCAAAGGAAAGAAGACTTATCACATATTTGGAATTTAAATGAGCATGCATCCACCGGGTTTTTTTCCCCTTTTAGGGTAAGTTTTCAAAATAATTAAAATAATGGGACTGTTTTGAAACATTTTGTTTATCTGGGGTAGGAAATGTCATATCAGTATTTCTATTACGCACCACCAAATTACGTAATATTCATTACATACCAACAGAATGCGTAAGCTGTGCATGTCTTCCAAGTGGCAAGAGAACACGCATTACACAGGTCCAACATACGTAATAGGGGCTGACATTTTTCATATTCAAGGAACGTAATGCAGGCAGCGTAGGTGTGGCAGTGTTGACCAGGGTTATGTATTTTGAAAATACGTAACCCACAGGGTGGTGACACATGGCATCGAGAGGCCTTTATAAGCCAGTGGCCATTGCATTTCACCGTGCCGGTTACCATTTCACTCTGTAGTGCATTTGGAAATAATTGTGCCTTCTCTTGAAGTTTTGAACATCATTTGAAGGCTTTAGCAGGTAAGGAAAATGCAATCTTGTTTTTTTTAATTATTGGTTAATTATTTTGTATTATGTTACTGAAGATATATGCTGTAAAGTTTTTTATTAGATAATGCAAAGAATTTTTTAGTACTATATTACTTAAATTAGATGCTGTAAATTATTTGTATTAAATTATTTGTTTAATTATTTGCTTAATTTTTAAGTATTACGATAGTTAAATTATACACTGTAAATTTTGGAATAAAACAATTTAAATTTTTTTGGTATTATGTTAGTTAAATGGTATGGTGTTAATTTATTAATTTTAGATGTTATGTTTTATTTATAAAATTGTTATTTTATTTTTTAGTATTATGATAGTTAAATTGTATGGTGTAAATTTTTGAATAAAAAAGTGTAAAGAATTTTTTGGTATTATGTTAGTTAAATGGTATGGTGTTAATTTATTAATTTTAGGTGTTATATTTTATTAAAATTGTTGGTTTATTTTTTATTATTTTGTTATTTATGTTGTATGCTGTTAATAATTTTTAATTAAATTAATGGGTTAAATTATTGATTAATTTGTTAGTATTATGTTAGTATGTCAATAAAATGTAATTATTCTTTGTTGTTTGTTTTTAAATCATTAAGTTAAATGGTATGGTGTTAATTTATTAAATTTAGGTGCTATGTTTTATTAAAATTGTTGGTTTATTTGTTAGTATTTTGTTATTTATGTTGTATGCTGTTAATAAATTAATTGGTCAACTTGTTAGTATTATGTTAGTATGTCAATAAAATGTAATTATTCTCTGTTGTTTGTTTATAAATCATTAAGTTAAAGAATATTTGATTTATAAAATTGTTAAGATGGATCTAAAAATATTTTATGTTACTGTAATTGCAGTGTGGCCTCATCGTCGCAGTCCCGTGAAGTGAACCCGGGTCCAGAAGATCCGTTGTTGTTGAGGTTTCAAAACGTGCACGTGTTAGAATTAGTTTGGAATGGAAAACCAGATCGAATCTTGAAATGTAGGCATGCATTAGCTTTTCGTAGTGGTACATAGGGTGTGCAGAGGTGATCATGCCACTTTTGCAGAGGGCGGGATTTCTTGGTGTTGCCCAACTTCAAACATTGCAGATCATATGGGTAGTGAAGTACAATTGTTGATGTATACAAGAGCATACATCGTACGGTTAATTGGGGGTGTAATATTTCTAGATCATTCAAGCAGTCGGGTTTCATTAAAATATCTGTCTCTGTTGAAAGACTTAGATTTGTATGGCCAATATAGCTGGGGATTTGTTGCCTTAAGCTTTTTGTATCGTGAGTTATGTTTATCGACGAAATATGAGCGAACTTTTATTTACGGGCTTCACCTATTGTTACAAGTATGAGCTTGGGACAGATTTCTAGCTATTGCTCTGAACGTGACACTACAGGGCAAACCTACAGGGACGCCGTATGCCGCAAGGTTCGTAGTGTTTCATAAAAGTGATATTTTGGGAAGGGCCTTCTGCCTCCTGCAACTCACACCTCCCAACTTCAACATAAACCTCGATTGCAGCCATGTCAGATTGTTTTTCAAAAAGCCGCAACACTAGCTCAAGCTCCTCATCATCAGATATTAGAAAACCAGAAAATTTATTTTTTTCTTACCAATAACTAACCTACTAGTTAGTTGAGTAATTGTAATATTACCTTTCAGTTTCAACTTTCCTGAAATTTTTTCTTTGAGCTCCTTAAAAGTAATATCACGCCTAGTTTGAATCAACTTTGTGTTTCCTTCAAAGGTCTAACCTTCTGCCCCTTCATATTTTCGCCCATTTATGTATAGAACCATCATGATTTCGGATGCCATATTCTGATTGCAACACTCATTAAATCTTGTAGGAGGCTGGAATAAACAAGCATGGAACGAGCAAGCTGCTGGGCAATTATATAATGAACATTTCGTAATTCTGTAATACGTAATGCCACGTGGCATTTTCTCGTTGGTCCAGCTAGCACGTGTTACGCCTTCCCATAATGCGTAAAGCCTATTACGTATTAGCAATTTACGTAACACATTACGTACTTCAAAAAACGTAATGCATGGACATTACGTTACTTTATAATGCGTAGCATGATACATTACGTTACTTCAGAATGTGTAACATGTGTAAAGATGCCAAGTGGCGTACATCAATTGTTTACGCATCTAGGAAAGACGTAGTACGTGTTACGTTGCATGCAAATACGTAATAGAAATATTGATATGACATTTCCTACCTGAGACAAATAAAATATTTTAAAAGTGTCCCATTTTTTTAATTATTTTCGTAACTGACCCCAAAAGGGCAAAAAACCCTACATCCACCTACACCCCAAACTCCAAACAAAGTTAAGGCCATAAAATAAAGCTTATAATTCAGCCTAAGAATTATTTGCTAACTCCAATAAAATCAAAAATAAGTTGTTTGATAGAACTTATCAAAATAAGTTTTGTTTAACTTATGGCATAAAATTTTTATAAAAATAATTTATTATATATGTTTTTAATTAAGTTGTGTATTCAAACACACACTTAAGGAACGAGATTAGCAAATTTAGAAAGATAAGAGGTATATGTTCATATTTATAATCTATGGTTATCCTTGAATAGTTTTTTTAATAAAAAATAAAACAAAAATATTGTTTTAATCCTTTATCGTTAGTTAAGGTTTACTCCACTTTTATCTTCTAATTTTACTTTGATTTATTTTTATCTTTCAAGTTTTAGCAATATAACATTTTCATCTTTATATGTGTTGAATGTCACTTTTTTTTGTGCAAAATTTATGAAATAATTGATTTGTTTAAAAAAAATAAAAGAAATATAAATTCTTCAAAAGAGACGCAGATTTTAAAAATTAAGATAATAAAATGTAACAAAATGATTAGAGTGGAATATTTTTTACACCAAGGACCAAAATAATCAAATTAAAGTTGGAAAATAAAAGTGTTAATGAATGTTGGTTCAATTGATTAACCATTGAACTTGTGTCTATAAAATTACAAATCAAATTACATCAATATGAGGACTTTTTTAATGGGTGGTTTGTAAATACATGTATAAATATTCATAAAACCATGAGACGTTTAAATTTAACACTCAACTCGTTTAAACTTTAAAAAAAATAAAGTGAAACAAACTAGAAAATTAAAGAAGCAAAACACATTTTTTGCCAAATAAAAAACCAAAGTATCTTCTAGTTTACGATGGAAGACTAAGCTTATTTAGATGTAAAAATCAGAAAAAAAAATTATAAATAAAGAAACAAAGTATCTTAATGAATAATAATAGCAAAAACTTATTTTTAAAATAAGTTTAATGAATACCAAAACCAACATTTTTCTTTGTAAAGACTAAAACCAAAAGTAAATATATTTACAAAACATATTTAAGCATAAAACTAATAAATGATAATTTTCTCATCTATTAATGTAGAAACGGGTATTTAAGTTTTAAAGCACAATTCAAATCTTATTACTCCCTCTATTCATTTTTATCTAACATAATTTAAAAATATGTTTTTATTATGAATATTTTATCACAAGTGGATGTCCCCCTTAGCATTATAAAAGGGGACTAACTCACTTCATAATATACATCTCTTTTGCTAAATTGCATTCCTTGCTCTGACTACCTCTTCCTCTTCTTTCTTTCTTCTATATAAATTTGTTATAAATTTTAGTTATTTTTAACACGTTATTAGCACGAGGTTCTGACCAACTGAGATTTAAGGTAATAGAATTTTAATTTCTTTTCATATTTTTATTTCAGTTTATATTATATATATATATATTATAATAAGTTCCCGAAGAACTTATATTCCACACATCCCAGCAGGATGTATAAAATATTAATAAGTTCCTGAAGAACTTATATTTCAAATATCCCTATGGAATTTAAAAGAATTCCTGAAGAATTCTTAAAAATATTTATTGATAGTTCCTGAAGAACTAGAAATTAAATACTTTAAAGATAATGATATAATTCCCAAAGAATTATATTTATATAATGATTAATTAAACTTTAGTTACCTGCACTATGATTTAGTTGCCTAATTATTTCGTACTTGTTTAATCATTATGTAATCACAGACGCTAATAGTGCATGATTACGTTGTACTATTCTAATAATTGCTCCAATTCCATTTGCTTTCAATATATATATATATATATATATGATCCGGTCCTAACACAGGTCCCCAAGAGCATGGTTTTAATGCTTTGTCAGATCAGCATTTTGAACAGGAGGAGTACATCTCAAATACCTTATAATTACTTTTATACGAAGTACATACCGCCAGGGCTCGTTACTTCGCCAAGGCATGCAACTCCGCCATGGCATGTAACTCCGCCAGGGTACGTAACTCCGCCAAAGCACGTTACTCCGCCAATGCATACTACTCCGCCAAGCCATAGGCGGAATATTGAATTTCCTATATTGCGTAGCGAGCCCATACTTATAACCCCGGCATGAGATTGACTCTGTCTTGAGAGGTTGAAAATGGGAATCACGCTGTCACGCATAAAAGGGAACAATGAATAAAATAATAAAGCATTAACGCTTTCCAAGCAAGTGGAAATACCCACTACAGTGATGGTGCTCGTGAACGACACAGGGACCCACTACCTTTCTTGCATTATGCCAGAAAACAAGGAACGGGTCCTACCAATAATGGAGCACCAGTAACAGGTATATAAACCTCAGCAAAAAGGTATAGGGGGATCCCCCCCTCAATTCTGAACCTTACACTTTTACTTGCATAATTCTCTCAGATTTGCTTTCTAAGTCTTACAGTATTTCAGAATACTGACTTGAGCGTCGGAGAATAATTGCAGGTACCACCACCAATTGTGTGAAGGCAAAGAAGGTTACTTCAGGCGGACTGTCACATCGCCCAGAGTGCATTGTATTCCGCCCCAGTATACAAGGATACTCCGTACTTGCACATTTATAAATATCTCCTTGTACCAGATTGACATTACATGTACATTTTGAATTGTTCATCAACCATACTTTTACACCCCCTGTAAAGGACAGTTCAATATATATATTATATGCTGCACTTCACGATCACACTATTTCAATTACATATGTTCACAATTGTTTCAATTGTAACTTTGCATATGTAGCTTCACGAGGTGCTCTCCAATTGCATTATTATATTATGCTTTATCTTTTATGCATTCCCTCGTGAACCATGCATACATTAAAAATTCAGCCATCTTTAGGAAGCATTTTTAAAAAAATATATATATATAATAAAGAAACCCACGAAAAAAAAACTGATATATATATATATATATATATAAAATGTCACTTTTGAAGAGGTGAAGTATATTTAAAAAAAATTGTTTAAAATTCTAGTGCCTAAAACTTTTACGTAGTATTAAATTAATCCATTGCCATTATGCCAACTACTTTATTTGTTCCATTAATTGCTACTATTAATATTATTTTATACTTTTATTTATTAATTCATTGTTATAATTGATAAATTTATTTATTTGAAATAATATCTAATAAGTTATTTTAATTTCTTGTATAGAAATAACTATGTCGAATATTACCAACCTTGAGTTCGTGGCTCTTGACATATTTGGAAAAAATTATCTATCATGGACATTAGATGTTGAGATCCATTTAGATGCAAAAGATCTTGGAGACACGATTAAAAATGGAAATCAGGCATCCAGTCAAAATAAGGCTAAAGCCATGATATTTTTACGTCACCATATCCATAAGGGCTTAAAGAATGAGTATTTAACAGTTAAAGACCCTCTTGTTTTGTGGAATAATTTAAAAGAGAGATATGACCATCAAAAGGATATAATTCTTCCAAAAGCCCGTTATGAATGGATGCATTTGCGCTTTCAAGATTTTAAAACTGTAAATGAATATAATTCTGCGCTATTTAGAATTACTTCAAAATTGGAGTTATGTGGAGAAAAGATCACTGAAAGTGATATGTTAGAGAAAACATTCTCCACTTTTCATGCATCCAGTATGCTCCTGCAGCAGCAATATCGCCAAAAGGGCTTTACAAAATATTCTGAATTAATTACTTGTCTCCTTGTGGCTGACCAAAATAATGAATTGCTTATGCAAAATCATGAATCTCATCCAACTGGAACTACTCCATTCCCAGAAGTGAATGTAGAAACACACGATCATAATACTCATGGTCGTGGTCGTGGCCGTAGCCGCGATCGTGGACGAGGTAATGCTCGGGGACATGGTATTGGTCGTGGATATGGTTATGGCCGTGGTCATGGTCGAAGTGATAAGAGATCATCATTCACATGGAAAAATAAAGAACATATGAAAAAAGGGACAGATGCTCAAAATAGCGAACAAACTAAAAATATCCGCTATCATTGTGGTAGCAAGGGACACTGGTCTTGAGTTTGTCGCACACCAAAGCATCTCATAGATCTATACCAAAAATCCCTTAAAAATAAAGGGAAAATAATAGAGACAAATTTTACTGGTATAGATGATGATTTCTCTGATTTTAGTGTTGATGATTTTCTTACTCTTCCTGAAGAAGAAATTGACCACTCGGTTGGAGAAGGGAGTGCCCCTAAATAAATTATTTTAATGTTTCATGTAATTTGTTTTGTTGTAAATTTTGTCTTTATCAATAAAATTTTGTTAAATATTATTGTTAATTATATTTTTACTCATGATTTATTTTTATTTATTTAATGAAGAATGAATGCTCATGTGAATGACGAAGATATATGTCTGGTAGACAGTGCAACAACTCATACTATTCTCAAGAATGAGAAATATTTCTATCATATAGTAAAATAAGAAGCCAGTGTTAATACTATATCTGGTAGTATAAATATAATTGAAGGCTCCGGCAGAGCCAGTATTTTGTTATTTGGAGGAACAAAATTACACATTAAAAGTGCATTATATTCTAAGAGGTCTCAAAGAAATTTGTTGAGTTTTAAGGATATCCGCAAAAATGGATATCATATTGAGACCACAAATGAAGGAAAAGATGAATATCTTTACATCACAAAGTTAATTTCTGATAAGAAATGTATATTGGAAAAATTGCCTTCATTTTCCTCCGGTTTGTACTATACTTATATTAATACAGTTGAAACAAATGTTATTGTAAACCAGAAGTTTACAAATAAGAATGACATTGTTATCTGGCATGAACGATTAGGTCATCCTGGATCAATTATGATGCAAAAAATAGTTGAGAATTCAAATGGTCATTGTTTGTCCAGCAGACAAATTCTGCAAACTAAGAATTTCTCATGTGCTGCTTGTTCTCAAGGAAAATTGATCATTCGGCCATCACCAATGAAAATTGGGAATGAATCACTCACATTTTTAGAGCGTATACAAGGTGATATTTGTGGGCCAATACACCCTTCATGTGGACCATTTAGATATTTTATGGTTTTAATTGATGCATCAACTAGATGGTCACATGTTTGCTTATTATCAACTCGCAACCAGACGTTTGTGAGATTACTAGCTCAATTAATTCGTTTAAGAGCTCATTTTCCTGATTATCCAATTAAGAAAATACGCCTTGATAACGCTGGTGAATTCACATCTCAATCATTTAATGATTATTGTATGTCCATTGGAATTGATGTTGAACATCCTGTAGCACATGTTCATACACAAAATGGACTTGCTGAATCATTGATTAAACGTTTGAAATTAATAGCAAGACCATTGTTAATGAGATCAAAACTCCCAATTTTAACTTGGGGACATGCAATCTTGCATGCGGTAGCACTTATTCGCATCAGGCCTACAAGTAATCATGAATATTCCCCTTTACAATTGGTTCATGGTAAAGAACCAAATATTTCCCATCTAAGAATCTTTGGAAGTGTGGTATATGTTCCTATTTCTCCTCCACAACGCACTAAGATGGATCTCAAAAAAAGGTTGGGAATATATGTTGGATATGAAAGTCCATCCATAATAAAATATCTTGAACCTTTAACAGGTGATTTATTTACAGCTCGTTTTGCTGATTGTCATTTTGATGAATCTATTTTCCCACCATTAAGGGGAGAAAATAAACAGTTGGATAAAAAGATTAGCTGGAATGAGATATCTCTATCACATCTTGGTCCTCGAACAAAGCAATCTGAACTAGAAGTTCAGAAAATAATTAGTTTGCAAAATTTAGCAAACCAATTACCTAATGCATTTGCTGATCCAAAAAGAGTGACTAAGTCACATATACCAGCTGTTAATACTCCAATAAAGATTAATATCCCTGAAGGACAATCTAAAATTGCAAATGAATCTGAAGCCAAAGTAAAACGTGGCAGACCTGTTGGTTCTAAAGATAAAAATCCTCGGAAAAGAAAAGTAAATAAAGAAGATGGTCGAATCGAGGATATAAAGACTCCAGTAGAGTCTCCTGACATAATCAAGGTTTCAAATCCGGAAGAAAACAAGGTACCTCAAATTGATAAGAATAAAGAGATCTCTATAAATTATGTCATGGATGGAATACAATGGAACCGACATGAAGTCGATGTTGATGAAATTTTTTCATTCAAAGTAGCTCTTGATATTATAAATGATGATAAGGATCATGAGCCAAAATCTGTTAAAGAATGTGCACAAAGAAATGATTGGCCAAAATGGAAAGATGCAATGCAAGAAGAATTAAACTCACTTGCAAAACGGAAAGTTTTTGGACCTGTAGTCCAAACACCCAAAGGTGTAAAACCAGTTGGATACAAATAGGTCTTTACAAGAAAAAGAAATGAAAATGGTGAAATTGTGCGATATAAAGCAAGACTTGTTGCACAAGGTTTCTCACAAAGACCTGGTATTGATTTTGAAGAAACATATTCACCAGTGATGGATGCCACTACTTTTCGATACTTAATAAGTTTGGCAATCCGTGAAGGGCTTGACTTATGCCTTATGGATGTTGTTGCAACATATTTATATGGCTCACTTGAAAATGACATCTATATGAAACTTCCTGAAGGATTTAATTTGCTTGAAGCATACAAGACAAATCCTCGAGAAAATTATTCAATTAAATTGAATAAATCTCTTTACGGACTAAAACAGTCTGGACGCATGTGGTACAATTGTCTTAGTGAATATTTGTTGAAAGAAGGATATAAAAATGACCCAATTTGTCCATGTGTTTATATGAAAAGACTCAGAAAAGAGTTCGTTATAATTGCTATTTATGTAGATGATTTAAACATCATCGGAACTCCTGAAGAGCTCTCAAAAGCTGTAAATTGCTTGAAAAAGGAATTCGAGATGAAAGACTTGGGAAAAACAAAGTTTTGTCTCGGATTACAATTAGAATACTTAAAGGAAGGAATTTTGATGCACCAAAAGACTTATACAGAAAAGGTGCTAAAGAGGTTTTATATGGACAAATCACATCCACTGAGCAGTCCAATGATTGTAAGGTCACTTGAAGTAAGCAAAGATCCTTTTCGACCTCAGGAGAAAAATGAAGAACTACTTGGTCCTGAAATACCATATCTCAGTGCAATTAGTGCACTAATGTATCTTGCTAGTCATACACGACCTGATATATCATTTGCTGTCAATTTGTTAGCAAGACATAGTTCTTTACCCACAAAAAGACATTGGAATGGGATTAAACACATTTCGCTACCTTAGAGGTACAATGGACATGGGTTTATTTTTCTCATATGTATCTAAGGCAAACCTAATTGGTTATGCTGATGCAGGATATTTGTCTGATCCTCATAATGGTCGATCACAAACAGGATATTTGTTTACATGTGGTGGTACAGCAATCTCATGGAGATCCATAAAGCAATCACAGCAACATCATCTAATCATGCTGAAATTCTAGCATTACATGAAGCAAGTCGAGAATGTGTTTGGTTGAGATCTATGATTCAACATATTCAAAAAACTTGTGGCTTGCATGCTGGAAAATTACCACCAACAATCTTATGTGAAGATAATGCAGCTTGTATCTCCTAGTTAAAGGAAGGTTATATTAAAGGAGATAGGACAAAACATATTTCACCAAAATTTTTCTTTACTCATGATCTTATAAAGAATGGTGAAATAAATGTCCAGCAAGTCCGATCATGCGAGAATCTAGCAGATATCTTTACAAAATCATTACCAACCAAAGTCTTCGAGCAACTATTACAGAAGATTGGTCTTCGATGCTTACATAAGTGTACTGATGAGGGGAAGAATTAAATATTTATAATTTAATTATTTTTATGGATATACTTTGTAAAGAATGTTGTACTCTTTTTCCTTCACTAGGTTTTTATCCCACTGGGTTTTTCCTAGTAAGGTTTTAACGAGGCACATTCTGAAATAGGGACATCCAAGGGGGAGTATTATAAATATTTTATCACAAGTGGATGTCCCCCTTAGCATTATAAAAGGGGACTAACTCACTTCATAATATATATCTCTTTTGCTAAATTGCATTCCTTGCTCTGACTACCTCTTCCTCTTCTTTCTTTCTTCTATATAAATTTGTTATAAATTTGTTATTTTTAACAGTTTTTTATTATTTTAAGAGTTTAAAAAAATATTTATTACTTGTTTTTCTATTATACTTTCATTTTTAAAATAAATGACTATAATAAAAATATAGAAAAAATGAATGAGAAATACAAAACTCAACTAGAAAATTAAAAAGTTAAATTATATATTTCAAAATCATTTGATAATTTTTTAATATTTATATTTTTCAATATTACGCTAGATTAAAAAAAAGGATTGATTGTCATCCCCACCAAACGCGTTAATTTTACTTAAATGTAATTCTAACCATAAATCAAGCGTTAAGCATGTTTTTAGACCAACCTTCACCGGTAAAGAAAAAAAAGTGGGTTTAAAATTCAAATGGTTAGTAGCGGGTGAATAAAATTAACTCTAGATCAGGAGCGGGTGAATAAAATTAACTCTAGATCAGGAGCGGGTGAATAAAAAGCTTGTTTACATTAAAATTAACTTAACAAAAAATAACAAATAACAGTTGGTGACTTGGTACAGAATCTAACCTTCACCGGCACAGCTTTAAGAATTTGCATAACACAACACTGACGCATAATAAGAACAAGCCAAACACAAACTTAAAACACATACGATTCTGACCACTATTACTAATTACTAATAATGGCTACATTCAGTACCGGGTCCAAAACTCAAATCTGGAGGGTTCCAAAGCGACAAACAAAAGCGTGCCAGAAAAGTAAATTGAATCAGAAAACCATGTTTTGGCAGTAACCTAAATTTGGCTTGTATCAAACTTCACTTTCTTTTTTCCCTCTTTTTTTTCACTCCTTTAGCAGTACACAACTTTCCTATTTTATGAACTATGATATCAACAGTCTACCCCACCCTATTAGCAATTTGCAACTGCATCAATGAAATGTGTACACAGCAGACATCCCCAAGTTAACTCTATAGACATACCAAATTCCAAGTCACCCAACAAATGAAAAGTCCTGCAATGAAAGAGGATGAATCTGATCAATGTAGTTTAGTTCAAGATGCAACATCAGCTATAACGAAAGAGAACAGGAGATAGTGTGGATAAGAACGTACAGCAGACATGCTTTAGTATTGACGCACCTCATACACTCCTAGTATATACTTATTTATCAACCACACGAATTATCAGTATAAATGCTCATTGTACCTAATCTGCAGCCCCTGCCCAGAGTCAAACAACACCAGCGTGAAAATTTGAACAGAACTTGTGTAGAAAAAGAAACAGAAGAAAGCGGTATAAATTGAAAAGACTGTAAATCACTACCTAACACTAACGGTGCTCAGAAACTTGTTCATTGTTTCCTTTGGATATTTCTTCTTTGCTCCCCGGTGCACTAGAAGAAAAAGGTAAAATATCTTCCTGTCTAAATTTAGAATTTGACTCCTCAGTTGTATCTCCTAATTCTTGATTGGGGATGGTGAGAACATCAACTTTCTCAGGAATCACTTCCGATACATGGATAACCTTATCAACCATTACTACACGAGTTTCTCCAGCACTCCTTTGTGTTTGATTTGATGACATTAACATCTGGACCTCTGACACATCTGGTTGGGTTGAAATCATACTGAAAACAAAATCAATAAAAAGGTTCCTGAATATACACTGCACCTAGACTACTAACGAATATTGATAAGTAAGCAATATGCTACAAATACAAAATAAATTGATTCAGTGGACAGAAATTGTACCAGCAGGTAGTGCCCTTGTCTAATGGATTTTCAGTTTTTAATTCCTCTGCTCTAGATTTCTTATTTTTCTCTGGATCTACAACCGGATCACCAACTATATTAGTCAAGTTCCCCCTGCCTCTTTTCCTTCTGCCCACATGATGCTCTTCTGAAAACAAAAGAGCACTTTTTCCATTCAAATCTTTGGTCTGAGATTCAAATTCACTTTTTCGGCTAGCAGCTTCATCTTGAGAGGGTACTTCAACTATCACTTTTGGTTCTCCAAACACAAATCCCATTTGCTGTCCCTTGCTAATGTTACCACCAAGTGATTTGTCAATTTCCAAGTGCTTTTGCCGGTTGCTAAAATCACCTGCATCAGAAACCAAAAGAGAATCCTCTTTTTTGAGTAGCCTTTCAGGAGAATTTCTGAAAATTAGTTCTGTGCATCGTTTTATCCATGAGAATCGAACAGGGCTAGGAGGAGAAACAGATGACTTGGGCACAACCGGAGTATTGAACCCATTGCTAATGTTATCACCACCTTCTTTAAGAGTCTGATGCTTCAAATTCTTCCACGCAGAGATTTTCTTTTGATTAGACTCCATATCAGATTTAAGCATTTCAGTGATAGCAATGTCATCAGAGACAGCTTTCAAATCTTTTAACTTCTTCAATTCTTCAGTCTGAGCATAAATTTCAACTCTATCAGCATGCAACAGCTCCCTCTGTTTTTGTAGCTTATCCCTTTGCACCTCAAGTTCCTCAATACAGTTAGTTAATTCAGCCCATTCCTTATTTCTCTGTTCACGATCCAAGTTAATCTCAGCCCGCTCAGTTTGAAGCCTTTCCATCTCCAAGGAAACCTGTTGCAACTCTTTCGATGCCTTCTCCTTTAGAGCATTAATATACTGAAGTTCAGTATTCTTTTCTTCCTCAAAAGCCTTTTCTCTTACCTTCAAATAACTTTCCACTTCTTCACGTCTCTTCTCAATTAGATTATTCAGCTCCTGCTTTTGCATCTCAATGTCCCGCAAGAAATCTGCTCGTTCTTGTTGCATCTTGCCATACCATTCAGCATGTTCATGTGCCATCTTGTTCATGAACTTTTCCCGTTCACTTGCAAGTAATCCCAAGTCTTGGGTGTACTGCTTACGCAAATTTTCTTTCTCTTCTCTTAGCTGGTCACGCTCATTCTTAATAAAAGTGGAAACTGCCTGCCTTTCCTTTCCAATGAATTCAGCTTCTCTCCGCAACTCTTCTTTTTTCTCATCAAGAAGCTCCCACTCAGCTTCAAACTTTGCGTTCTCAGCTTTCAGCTTCTCCGCTTCAGCCAAAAGGTCTAACTTCTGAGATCTTACAAGGTCAATCTCTTCCTTCAGTTTCACTTCCAAAATTGACAGCTCACCAGTTTCACTTTTCATGGCCTCTAATCTCTCCTTTTCAATATCAACTTCTCTTATTTTATTTTTCAAAGATGCCAAAGACTTCTGCAGATCATGCTTTTCTTGTTCAATATCATCTTTCTCCCTTTGTACAAGGGCCTTATTTAACTCAAGGTCCTTCTCAGCAGTGGTCAACCTTTGATCTTTTTCTTCAAGAGCACTTGATAGATCCACCAGATCCTTATCCTTCTCATTCAGTGACCTTGACAGAACTTCCAGAGCATGCTCCCTTTCTAGAATTTGATCCTCACGTTGTTTCAGATCAACCTCTTTCAATTCCCAAGCCCTTCTCTTTGTCTCAATTTCATTTTCAGCCAATTTGCGTTGCATTTGTAGCTCAACTTCCAAATTATGTTTTTGTGTTCTCAATGCGGCTTCCTGAACAGCCATAACCTTCTGAGTTTCATCCTACATTTTCCATCAAACAAATTAAAAGAATAATAATACAGAGAAAATGTTCAGATACTAAAATGAAATATAAACAATGGTGAGAGATCATACAGATTCTCTATTAGAAAGTTTCACTTGAAATTCAAGCAACTCTTGTTCTTTCTTGTCCAGCTCAGTTTTCCATTTAGCAAGTTCCTGTTTTTGCACACAAAAATACACACATGAAGAAGACAAAGATAGTAAATACTTAATATTAGTTTCAACTTGAGCCAACAGATAATATCCAAAACTATGAACCTCTTCTTGTTTCATTAAGGTGGCCTCCTTCAGTTTTAGGGTGATTCGCTCATCATGGAGGGCCTCACGTTCCTTTTCAATTTTCACTTTTGTGTCCTCTAACTCTTTTTGAAGACGATTTAGTTCCTGAGATCTACTGAAAAGGTGGTCCTCTCTCTGGTTGAGCAAGGCTTGTGACTGAAGTAACCTTTCTTGTTCTTGCTGCAAACCCTTTTGCCTTTCAGAAAGGGACTGCCTCTCAAGATTCATCTCCTTATCCTTTTCATCACATCTGTGAGAGAGGGTAGGGGAAAGAGAGATAGAGAGATAGAGAGATAAATATAATTTCTGAAAAAAATATGAAGCTATCAAAATTTTCAACAATTGCAGGAGATCATAATCACATACACAGCATATGAAACTTAAAAATAACTACAAAACTCAATCACATAAGTTCATGTGTTGCTACTTTTTAAAAGGAGGTACATAAACCATTAGCTGCATCATACATAATCTTGTCAATTGCATGGTGGAAAAAAGAGTACTTATACTAAGCCAAAGAATAATGAAGCCATGGAATGGAACCTGAAGCCAAAAAAAATCTTGATCACACAATTTCTTATCCAAGGCTTTCACAACTTCATGTATAACTAAGAGCTGTGTAAAAGAAATGCTTGGGATTGTTCATGACAAGCATCTCTAGACAGCACAATGTTGAGGCACAACTTAATATGTACCTATGTGCATGAGATCGCAAAAGATGAACTAGGTAGATAGTAAATTGGTATCTAAATTCACACATTAAGTATTATAATTTATAAGTATACAAGTAACATACTCTGACTTGAAAGATATGATTTGCCTCCTGAGGTTATCTTCACGTGCTTCAACATCACGAATCTTCCTTTCTGCAACACTATTATATCGATTAGCCTCTCCCTGCAAAGATTCCGCAGCACGCACCTTGGCTTCAGCTTCTGTAAATTTTTTCTGTGCTTCATCTATCAATTGGTGTGCTTCAGCAAATTTACTCTCAGCTGCAACCTTCGTTTCAGCAGATTCTGTGCGCATCTCATGCAAGGCCTTCTCAAGCTACAAAAAGCAATAAGAAAATACCCTCTAGAGTAGTCAGCAAAACAAATATTTGGAAAAGCCAGCTTATATTGTTTTGTAGGGGAGGTGGAAAAATATTCAATAAACTTACACTTGCTATGCATGCATCTTTGACTCCTACTGTCTTCTTCAAACTTTCTTCCCGTTTCCTTGATTCAGTTAATGCAGATTTATTCATGGCTGAATCATGTTTATGCATTAACTCAGATGATTCAGCTAAGGCCTTTACTTGCTCATACTTGGAAGCCAACTCCTTTTTTTCCAATATGAGAAGGCCCATGTGGTGCTGGTGATCATATATCTACATAAAATACGAGGTCAGATAACAAGTGAAAGTAAGAAAGGTATAATGTATTTTGATAGCACTAACAGCAAAAAGGTTAGAGTTAAGTATCTTATAAAAATGAAATATCCTATAAATTTCTATTAAGCATTCAGTTGAAAACAGTGTTATGAATAGCAATCATGGAAATGACTGAAAGCCAAAAATCCGTCATGTGAATCAAATCATGTGTTATCAATAATAGCAGAAGTCACATAATAATAGTTGAAAGAAACTTGTTGTGTATGTGTATCAGCTGTATATAAATAGAAAATAAGCTGTACAAAAGAGTGATATAATATTAATTCAAGAAATTAATTAGAAATATGGAACTTGAAAATAGAACAAAACATGGAGGCAGAGAAGTACAAAAAAAGGACAAGAAAGAATCGAAGAATTATGCCAGTAACATCTGTCATTCCCACAACCACTGTTGTGGCTGCCTTTCCCATTTCACGGAATGGGCAACAATGAACAATCTCTGAGAAAAGAAAAATGGAAATGTCAGGGTAATTTATTATGCTGGTGGAGAACCAAACGATTTTTGGCCTAATTAACATAACAGCTCAATGACAAAGAACCTTTCTGAATTCCTGGGCTACAAATATGTAAAGAGTTTAAAATTTAAACTTTTTGGTCTTTGATGGGATATCATCATAAGCATAGTTGTGAAACTATCTCTTAGCCTGAAGTGGCGTTTACGCAAAGCCCTGTTCAAGATGGAGACTCTAGGATCTAAACTCTTCACCGACATCCAAGAAAAGTTCACTTGGAGTCATAGCCCACTACATCAATGGTAATTTAAGATCAAAATTTGACCCAATGCAGTGTCAATGTGTTTTAAATTACAACTCAAAACACATAATTCAAAGCCTTCTATTAAATGACAAAAAATGGCTTTGATTCCACAGTCTCCCATCAATTATCAATAATCCAAAATTCCAAACAACGACAGTTTCTTATCCAATCATTACATCACCAGGTACTAATCCACTAGCTATTACCTTTAAGGAACACAAGCACATGATCCAGCCACTTAGCCCATAATTAACAAGCATGTCTAGAGTTGAACTCAGCCAATGAAACAACAACACGAAAAGAACATCTCACACTAGAATCAACAAGATACCATATGAAGCCATATCCACCTTAAGGCTCATCAATAAAGTATATCTTAGGCAAACACGTTGATCGATAAACCATCTCAAAAGCTATTCATAAATATTACCTAAATGATCCAACCACAAGCATCGCTAGAAAGTTACTCAACCTAAAATCCCTCGACCTAACAAATTACCTTACTAGCTCCGATTATTCAATCGCGTTTTAACTAATCAACAAAATCAATCGCAATGCGAATTCCTCCAATTGGAAATAACATTTTCCCCAATTCAATTCACTCATAAGTACTCGAATCAAACAAATAGGAAATTAAACAGAGAGAGAGGGAGAGAGAGAGAAAACAAAGAAGCGAATTACGAACCTCAGCTTCGAGCTTAGCGATATAAGCAACAAGCGCTGCCTTATCTTTGTGCTTAATGGATTCCTCATCGAAACCCGCGTCTTTGAGACGCTTCCAGATTTGTTCATCGGAGAGAGGGCTTCGTAAAACCCTAGCACCAGGAGTAATAGACAAGTGCTTCGAAGAACTAGGAGTCGAAATCTCCATCTTCTCCTCCGAACCCGAACCGATTATTCGCAACTCGCTTCTCCTCCGAACCTTAACTTCTTGAAATCGTTCTTCTGCTTCTCCGAAACGCTGCTTTTTGGGAATAAGTGCTGTGCGTGAGTTAGTGAGTGTGCGTTGGCGTCTTTGACAGAACGAAAGTTGAACCAAACGCACTTTACTGCACTCTCCTCTCACTCCCACTCTTATTTTTTTTCTCCTATTCAAGATTCAAGAGTGTTGGGCGACGTAACGATATCAAACGACTTCGTTTTGAGTTTATTTTGTAAACTGAAATTTTAATTTGGATTTTTAATTAAACATTCGAATGCCATAGGCGCCTTTTACCATGGTGACACGAAGAGGATCAAAGGGGGTATTTATGTTTTTCATATTTTAATTTTGGAGCGAATGAATTTTTAATTACATCCCTAATTATTTGTATTTATTTGTCCTCATGTGTATACAGAAACCATAAATTATTTCAATAAGTATTTATATATAAAATCATAACATTTATAATCAATTATTGTACTTGGATGTGTTAGATGAAAATTAGTTTTAAAATAATTTATTTTATTTAGATTATTTAAAATAATTGGTCTCTTTGCTGTAAAATTTATATATATATATATAGTTATTTATATTGGTTGAATATATAATTAAATTAGTTAATTGATAGGGATAAAATAAAGAAACAAAAAATTATATGAAGAATAATATATTATCTTATAATCATATAAAAATTTCTGATTATCTATGCCGGCAAAAGTTACTATGATAACTAAATTAGAATTTAAAAATCAAATTCTTATATTATATTCTAAATTTTTAAAGGTGGTCCAACACACTCCACATCTCAATCAAATTAACTAATTTTGTTTGCCTCCAATAATTTTTTACACAATAAGAAATTAATAAGAAAAACATTGTTAAAAATTGTATTAAACTTGTATTAGAAATTATAAAGAGACTATATTAATGCTAAATAATTTATTTGATAAAATACAACTTTGATATTTTTTGTTTATTTAAATTCTTAATTTGGTCTTTTAAATTTTATTTTTGTCAATTTAATCCTTTATATTTAAAAACTTTTTTAATATATTTCTTTTCCAATTAAGACTCTACATCGTTTATTTTTTTCACATCTTACTTTTTCTTAATCACTTTCAATTAGAGCGGACAAAATAGATATGTTTTGATAGGTTAGGTTAGTCTGCCCGTAAATTTGACAAGTTTGGAGATTTAAAATTAAAACCCGAAATGGTGATGGCTTTTTGATCCAATATGTAAAAAGTTTACACCCACTGCGAGCCAAACAACTTTGATCTTTCTCTTATAAAACTATGAGGGCTACCCGAAAAAACCCTGAATTTATAAGAAATTAGTCCAACCTACTCGTGAAAATGGGTGGGTTTGAATACCTTTAATTGAAACCCAAATTTATAGCATTATAACTTCTTTGTATAGGCATGGGTGCCCATTGAGGTTATCTCCTTTAATCTTGTTTCCTCTATTCATTTATTTTCTTCAAAAATGGCCAATGTGTATTACGAGGTTTGATGGCTCTATTTGATTTTTTTAGGGTTAAAAGTTTTTGCTTCGATTTCTTGCTAAATTATCATACAATCCTCCAAACATGATTATTTGGATACCTAACTATTGGAGTTAAAGTATTCAATGAACAACGTTAAGCCCAACATCAAGTAAAACTAATTGTGACAAAGAAGTTGGTTTGAGAATAGGATTATGGTCGAGTTTAAGTCAACAAACTTTCACCAAAAAAAAAAGTCAACAAACATTTTTTATTTATATAAATTGAAACGGCTACGACTTTTTTTAAATGCGTACTTAAGCTAAACTTCATATCATTAAAAAGCCTTGATAACTTACCAAACAACTTAGTTAAATAAATGTGAATAAGACAATGATGAAAGTGATTAAATATAACAACACAATCATCTTCATAAAATAAAAAATTAATGGTGACATCTTAAAAAAAACAGCATGTAAACAAAAATAATAAATAAATAAATAAAAGATGAAGATTGAACATACTTGATAACGAAAAAGAGGAAGCACCCAACAAAGATAAAAGAAGGATGGGGAGAGAGAAGAATATCTAAGAGACTGGGTGAAACATTTTATAGCAGACGCTTTTCTTTTTACCGTTGCAAAAGACTGGTTAGGGTGATGTCCCGTGTCAACACTACTTTCGTTTCGAATATTTTTAAAAGATTTGTGTTTTGTTGTACGTGCAAACTTGTGTTTCGCATTATCAACTTGCAAGACTTGTCACCCCAGACAGATAAATTGTTATCGATTTACACTTTTTTGGTAAATAATTTGGGGACTTGCACTATTCAAGTCAAAAAGCCAGCAGCGAGAACAGTTAAATATGCTATATGTTACATAACAAATATAGCTTTATTTTTCAGATAGTAATCACTGATCCAACCTTCTATCAGTTTGATCTCAGTCTCCCTCTGTTCTACCAACCAACCAGGATCGTTTTGAGTTGAAGCACGTAAATCTATGTGGTGAGCACCTGACAAATGATACAAGAAAAAATGAATTAATTTTTGTTGTCAATTAACGATAGCAACAGGCTCAAAAAGTTTTTTAGACCTCATTGTCATTCTGCAGTTAAAATGTTCTGAAAAGAAGGTGCAATGAAATATGAATTTATGATCAATTAACCTAAATAGACGCAAGTATGTAACTTATACCAATGGCGTATAGGAAAGTAATAGTAATAATTTTAACAAGAAAATAGACTCAGATCCACACCACAGAATACTAGCAAATTCAAAATAATCAAATGCTTTACCTGCTTCAGTGACAAGTGAAACAACACTTTCAGATATATTCTGCAAAACGCTGTATCAGAAACAATTTGCTCGTCAGAATTTTACATCGATTGTCAAATATAATCACTTGCTATGGAATAAATTATATATCACCTGCCACCACTCCATGGATCCAAGAGGCCATTTGAGAAAATTATGTTGCTTCCAAATTTCTTCAAGGTAGCATGGATATTCTTCAAACAAGATGCCCAGTCACAAAGAAATAACAGGTTAAAAGAACATACCACAAGAGCACAGTTTTCAATTCAGCATCCTCCATGCAATCTTTTTTTTTATTTATTTTCTGGAAGAATAAATACATGTCCCTCTGCTATAAGTAGTAAGTGACTCCTGACAAAATTTATGTTGGAAGATCCAACATGTATTGGTGTTAAGCTAGAGTAGTAAAACATGAGGTACAGTCTGTTCTATATTAATACACAATTTACTACGTCACGTCAAGCCAGGCAATCCATACTCCATACCAATATATTCTCCTCTTTTGTTACTTAACAGTTTCATATGGATTGAAGGAAAGAACGCAAAGGATTTAATTTCCACTGTTTATTGGAGGAAAATACTGCTTATAGTGGTTTTGTTGTCTAACCGTATCATTTGAAGGGAAAAGCAGTTTATTTTGCTGTTGGACCAATTTTCCCTTCTTCCATGTCGCAAGTGCAGGAATAGATGTGACAACATAGCTTCTCACAGATCATGATCAGAATGAAGATAGCAGTGCAGGCAACCTGTTCCAAGCCATTTTCTCACCCACCCAAAGCTTCTTCCTTTCTTGACTTCAGCTCTATTTCGTGACTTCTTCATCTCTTCATCTCTTCATCTCTTAGGAGCTTGAAAATGAACTCCCTTGCTCCATTGTTGTGCGTTGCGACTGGTGGGTAGTCAACCATCTCCGATGATTACATGAAGCCCTCTCCGATGATGACGCGAGTTGCTCCGCTCTGTTTCAAAGACCAAGCCAGCTCCCATCTTCTCCAACGATCGCGAGACCTGTTCTATTCGGTTCTTTTCTTCTCATTGGTCTTTGTTTTATTTATAAAAATGGCTTCAAATACTAATGGAACTCAGGTGGTTGAGAACAAGGGGAATAGGGTCAATAATGCTGGTGGTGCATCTCAGGTGCCAGCAACTGAAACAAGTGGAAAAACTCAGGAATGTTGTTGGGAATTGGGATGAGGACTGATAAGTATGGTGTTTCTATTGGAGGGGAGTCAAGAAGAATTATGTGCAAATTTTGTCAAAAAGAATTTATTAAAGGTGCTTATCATTTCAAACATCATCTAACAGGGACAAAGAAAGATGCTAGTGTTTGCAAATCAATGTCAGATGAGGTTCAGAACGAAATGTGGGACATTGTCTTTGGGTTGCAAGAAAAGCTTGTCAAGAAGACAAAAGAATTTGAAGTTGAAGAGGGTGCCGAAAGTGGTGAAGATTTGAGAAAGAGAAAAAGGCAAAAGGAAGACACACCTACAACTCTTTTCAAGATGAGGGGTGCAAGCAAACAACAAACAATTAATTCTATTTTCAAGAAGGATTAGGGGAGGATGCATGCCTAGACATTGCTTCTTTCTTCTACAATAATGTTATTCCTTTTCATGCTGTGAAGAGTGAAGAATCCATTATAATGTGTGATACAATTGCAAGACATGGGATTGGATTTAAACCGTCATCCTATCATGAAATTCAAGTGTGAGAGAGAGAGAGAGAGTTGTGGGAGGGCGAAACACACCTATCGCAAAACACGACACACCAATCGCAGGGAGGGGCCACACCACATTGATGCGGCGGGATTACGGCGCTACGGCTGCAATTGACTACTATGGATAAAGCAAAAGAGAAGATACAGTGTAACTTCAAAAATATTCAGAGGAGGTATATAATATCTTCAACTTCATACACTAATTCAATTTTGTATCTTAATATTTAATTGGGAACTAATTCAATATTTAATTTGTGTTTGCTTTCTTTAGTTACATGCCTTTATGGGGAAAAAAATCAAATATTTGATAAAAGACGGAATCGGTAGTTGCATAGACCTTAATCCAATGCTACCTTATGATGAAGTTTTAAGGTAGATATTAAGGTGAAACATGGTCTATATGATTGCTTACAAAGAATGATTGGAGAGATGGATGAAGTCAACAAGATCAATGGCTAGCTGAATTTTTCAAGAGTAGGAAAGGTTTTCTTGGTTCAGAGATAGCTACACGTGGACTGAAAAAAAAAACCAGCCCAATGGTGGAAATCCTATGATGATGAGCACCCTGAGTTGTAGAAATTTGTTGTTCGTGTATTTGAGCTTAACATGTAGCTCAAGTGGTTGTGAAAAGAATTGGAGTGCTTTTGAGATGGTAAGATTTGTTAGTCACTTAATGAAGTAATTATTTACTTTAATTGTTCAACTTAAATTGTTAGTGACTCAGTCTTGTAATTTTTATTTTACGTTTACACTAAGAAAATAAACCATTTAAAGCAAAAGACCATGGATGACGTCTAAACCCTAAACCCTAAACTCCAATTCAAAGCTAGAAAAGAAGAAACAATCTAGGAAACAACCAACCTATGACAACTGGGGATATTGGTTCCGATGATGATTGGATTGTTGAAGAGGAGGATGGGTCTGAGTTGGAATTAGATGAGGACAACGTCATTGTTATTGACAAAGAAGGTAGTGGTGCTCCTACAAGTGCACCAAGTGATGATTTAGGAGTTCCTCTTCATGGTGATAGTGAAGATGCTGCAGCAAATACAATTGGTATGAAATGATGATTTAGTGGATGACTTGACATATCCTGATTGGGGTAGCTTGCAAGATATACTGCAGTAGTAATTTAGCACACTAATCTGCACATAGACAGATGGCTTTTTTGGGTTTGCTAATATTTTTTGGGGATTTAGTACAGCTAAAACAGCATTAATACACTAATCTTTGCAGCATATACACAGACTGTTCTTTTTTTGTCAAATAGCCTTGTGTCTTGTTGGAATTTTATTTAAATATATGACTACTAAAACTTTTATGGTATGATAATGTTATATTTCTTGTTCATTTATTTTCTATACTTGGGTATATTTTTAAATATAATTTTATGCTTAGTAGGATCTTTTACAAGCCTAGTTAATGATCATCAGATTTACGATCTTTCAACCCTCCTCCGATCCCATGTAAGATCTCGCTTTTTACAACATTGGTCATTGGCTCCGATGATGACCGGGCTCTCAACCTCTCCACTCTCAAGTGCTCCACTCCTTTTTCCCCAATTCCTTTCTCTCTCCTATTTCTTTTCCAATTTCCTTCTTATAATTGCTTTCCATTTCAAATAGGTCAAATCCTATCTAGCTCATTAATCAGAATCTGAAAATGTTTCGTTTGTTTTCCCTTTTTCTTCTCCATTCCCAACAGTTTTCATCAAGTCAGGTGTAAATGTTTTAATTAATGCAATTGCAATGGATGTATTAAAAGTTAAGTAAGCATCATCTTCTGTAGCATAGAAACCTCCGCTTAAAAAGAATACATCCGTTGCAATTGCATTAATTAAGCATATACACCTAACTTAATGAAAAACAGTGTTATCAAATCGCCGCTATAGCGGCGCAATAGCGGCAAGGCGGAGCGGTTTGAAGGCCAACCGCGAAACGCCATGGGAAAAAGCGGCCGAAATAGCGGTGACCGCTATTTGGCGAATCGCGGCCGCTATGCGCATAACGTCGTCGCGCCTGTAGCGGGGAATAGCGGTCGAAGCGCCGCTTTCCATGGAAGTCGGGTTTGGGCCCTGTTGGGCCAGGTCAGAACGAAGCGGGTTCCGGGTTAGGTTTCTTTTTTTGGCTTTCTCCTTCCACTCTCAGGTTCGAAAAGTTTCCCTCCCGCTTCTCCTTTCACTTCTCCTCCCTCGCGCCCATCACCCAGCCATCTCCGTTGAGTTTTCCGGCGAAAGAGAGGCGGCGACCACTGTTTCCGGCCATTTCCGGCCATTTCCGGCCATTTCCGACCATTTCCGGCGACGTAGAACGGCGGCGACTGTGCAGGGCTCACCGGCGACCATTTCCAGCCAAGTTCCAACAGTTTTCTTCCACATTCCTTCGTTCAAACAGGTTTCTCCTCTTTCTTCTCTGTTATTTTTCTCGTTTATCCTCTTTCTTCTCTGTTTTTTTTTTCTCCTTTCTCCTCTTTCTTCTCTGTTTTTTTTTCTCCTTTCTCCTCTTTCTTCTCTGTTTTTTTTTCTCCTTTCTCCTCTTTCTTCTCTGTTTTTTTCTCCTTTCTCCTCTTTCTTCTCTGTTTTTTTTTTCTCGTTTCTCCTCTTTCTTCTGTTTTTTTTTTCTCCTTTCTCCTCTTTCTTCTCTGTTTTTTTTCTCCTTTCTCCTCTTTCTTCTCTGTTTTTTTTTCAGCTTTGTTTTTCCATTTTGCTGAAAACAGTTTCCCCTTCCTCTGTTTTCATTTTCATCTCTTGTTATTTTTAATTTCTGTTTTGTATTATGAAAATGAATTTTTTTTAAAAAATCTATTATGTATTTAATCTTTTATTTCATCATACTCTGTGTGTTGCTGGTGTTTGTTGCTGGTGTCATACTCTGTTATTTTTCTCTTTGTTGCTGCTGTTTTGTTGCTGTCAATGGTGTCATGGTGCTGTTACAGCATGCATGTCATGGTTCTGTTTTTGGAATTTGCTAAATAATTCCTCCTTCCCCTGTTCCTCTAATACAGCAGCACTAAATGGCAACAAATACCGACCCCATCGATGGTCCTGCCACTGCCACCACTGCAAATGGAAGGGGTAACAACAATAGAACTGACATTGGGTGGAAGTATTGTTCCATTGTGAAAGATGGTGATACAAGCGTTGTTCGGTGTAATTTCTGCAAAAAAGTGATGAAAGGAGGCATTACAAGGGCGAAGGAGCACTTGATTAGGAAGGCGGGAAATGTTGCACCTTGCCCGACTTGTCCGGTTGAGGTTAGAGAAGAGTTGAAAGCTGCGATGACAAGTAAGAAGAGGAAGGGGGAAGCTGTGGTAAAGCGAGTGGTGGATGACCTTCGAAGCTATAGTGCAAGTGATGATGAACAAGAAGAGATATTGAAAGACTTACAATCCCGAAACCAAACTGAATCCCAAACCGATAGTACTAGTGCCGTACCAAACAAGAGGCTTGAATTGAAGGGTCCAATTGATCTATACTGCAAAAGGCCTGAATCAGCTATTGCCAAAAATCGAAAGGAAAAAATGAGGCAGCAAAACATAAGAGAAGCGGTTGATAAGGAGGTTGTGAAAAAAGTGCATCAGTATATTGCCCGGTTCTGGTATCAAGCCGGTCTATCTTTTAACATGATTAAGTTGGAGAGTTTCCATGATATGCTGGCAGCTGTTGGCAATTTTGGACCTCATTTACCACCTCCGAGCTTTCATGATATCAGAGTGCCACTTCTAAGAAAGGAGACGGAGTACACAAAGGAGTTGTTGAAAGGCCATCAAGAGCAGTGGGCTCAGTTTGGCTGCTCTATTATGTCTGATGCATGGACCGATCGAAAGCAAAGGTCAATCATTAATTTTTTAGTGAATTCTGCAGCTGGGACTATGTTTTACAAGAGCATTGAAGCCTCGGATTTTGTGAAGACCGGGGAGAAGTTGTTTCAATTGCTTGAGGCCATTGTGGAGGAGGTTGGACCAGAAAAAGTTATCCAAGTCATAACGGATAACGGCAGCAACTATGTTCGTGCTGGAAAATTGTTGGAGGAGAAGTATCCAAAAATTTTTTGGACTCCATGTGCAGCCCACTGCATTGACTTGATGTTGGAGGACATTGGAAAGCTTCCACTGATCAAGAAGACACTCAAAAGGGCTATTGCATTGGTTGGTTTCATCTATAGCCATTCAAGCACATTGAGCTTGATGAGAAAGTATACCAACGGGAAGGAGCTTGTGAGGCATGCGGTAACTCGATTTGCTACATCTTACCTATCATTAGAGAGTATCCACCAAGAGAAAACCAACTTAAGAAAAATGTTTGTTAGTGAAGAATGGCAACAAAACAAGCTGTCAAGGGAGGCAAAAGGAAGGGAATCAACAAAAACCGTGCTAATGCCTCGTTTTTGGAGGAATGTGGTATACATTTTGAAAGTAATGTCACCATTGGTGAAGGTGCTTAGGCTTGTTGATAGTGAGAAAAAGCCGGCCATGGGCTACATTTACGAAGCCATGGATAAAGCAAAGGAGGCAATTATGACATCTTTTAAAAAAGATGAGAAAAAATACACTGATGTTTTTTCCATAATTGATGATAGGTGGAATTGTCAACTTCATCAGCCATTACATGCAGCCGGTCACTTGTTGAACCCTCAGATGTTTTATGCCAACCCCAGTATGGAGTTTGATGCTGAAATAATCCAAGGCTTTTATGATTGCATAGGTAGGTTGGTGGGAAACCTAGAGTTGCAAACACAAATCTTGACGGAGATGCATTCATATAAAACATCAGCTGGGTTGTTTGGCACTCCTATGGCGAAAGACATGAGGAACAAAACCGCACCAGGTAAAAGACTATGCAATTTATAGTCAATTAGTCGTTTCCTAGGTGTTAAGTGCTAACAATTTGATTGACCATTGCTTTGTAGCTAATTGGTGGCGACTCTTTGGTACTACCACTCCTAATTTGCAAATCCTAGCCATTAAGATTCTGAACCTTACTTGTAGTGCATCCGGTTGTGAAAGAAATTGGAGTGTTTTTGAGCAAGTAAGTCTGAAACATGACTTGAAGTTTACTTATAAATTAATTTTTAATTTGTACATTTATTCTTATTATTCCCTTTTAATCTTGTAGATTCATTCTAAAAAAAGAAATAGGCTTGAGCACCAAAGATTGCATGATTTGGTGTTTGTGAAGTACAATCAAGCACTCCTACGAAGACGCAACATTAGTGATGAGATTGACCCAATATCCCTTCAAGGGATTGATGAATCTAATGAGTGGTTAGTGGGAGACATGGATGGAGAGGATGAAGATGAAAGGGTCCATGAAGGAGATGATCTAAGATGGCGGGATGTGTATAGAATTTCCGGAATTGGAGAGCCTAGAACATACACAAGGAGAAAGAACAAAAAAAGGCAACCAAAATCAGTTGTGGTGTCTAAATCAAAAAGAGGTAGAGGGGCAAGTTCTTCAAGTAGAAAAGGAAAAGAAAAAGTGGCTGAAGTTGAAGAAGAACCAGAATTTGTGGATGATGAAGACACCGAGGATGAATTGGAGGATTTTGAGGAGCTGGATCTTCATGACTACCGATCCGAAGAAGAAGCTGAAGGATTTGTTGCTAACATTCCCCACAAGGAGAATGACTATATTGATGAAGAAGAAGGGGATGAAGAAGAAGGGGATGAAGAAGAATGACTATTTTGTTTTTTCTCATGATTATTTTATGTTTGTTTAACATTTAGATGTTTTCATGACTTGATGTTTTGAGTTATTTATGAGTTATGACATTATGTTTGTTTAACATTGATTTGGATGTTGTTTTGGATGATATTTTGATATGTTTTTTCATTTTATTTATAGTATTATGGTCTTATTTATAGTGTCCGCTATGTGTCCGCCATAACCCGTTATAGCGTCCGCTATAGCGTTTATAAAGTTTTTTTGGCTCGCCGCGATAACCCGCGACCGCTATTTAATAACACTGATGAAAAAAAACCGTTGGAATGGAGAAGAAAAAGAGATAATTCCTCCACTCAATTTAGTATAATAATTTTTTTCTCTTCTGTTTCAATCCATCCAAACACTCATAAGTTCCATTCAATTCCCCCCCATTTCTTTTCATCTTATTTCTTACCACTCTATTTTTTTCCATCTAAATTCCCTCCTAGATCCAAACAATGCATAAATAATCCTTCAAGTCATATTGACTATCAAATCCAAACTCTTTTATCCTACCTTTCCCCTAGTCTAAAGTTCATGCATAAATAAAATGTTTCACATACCTACTAGAAGAATACATTCACTCAATTGGTCCAATTATCAAACATGTAAATTGACTAAAATAACTACACTGGGGGAGAAAGAAATCACCATGCAATAAACCAAAATAACAACTGATGGTGAATATTTTGGGTGTTGAAAATAAAAGAAATGGATGTCAGATTTAATTGTAATTGTTCCCTTACATGCCCGCCAAATTCTGTAGTAATCCATTGTGGCCTTGGCTTCACTCCAAACTTCTTCAAGCATTCCTCTTGGAAAGAATAGTAATTATACTCATATGGTGGAAACATGCTGGACTCTCGGCTGCTAGACATTGGCATAACCATTTCTGTGCATGCCTATAACATGAATAAGAAAAAATGGAATGAATCATGAATCATTATTAACACAAGAACATAGTTATCAAGGCACTTTGTGCCATTGGGCCTCAAAATGCTAATAGATCCCTAAAGGAAACAAGGAAAAACAACATTTAACTCTTGTGAACCTGCCAGTTCCAACCACTCATGCCATGAGGATCATCATCCAGTTCAAAACATTTAGCTTCTCCAGTATAATTGTAGTAGACATTCACTCCTTCATATATGCGCTCCAGAACACTAGTCCCAGCAGGACCCCCATCAATCCTTCTGCAAACCTGTACAAGAACAGGACACAGACATGGTCAGTAAAGACAGAGGACCCTTCACAGGTTTAGAATAGGACACAGACAAATTACTCATTCCTAGCTACAAGACCAAATGTTCTCTCCACTAGTTAACACAATTTCCCGGTAGTAGCATCACAGAAATCAGTCAAGAAAATTTTCAAGATAGAATAGAGACATAGACAACAGAAAGGGACTGAATTATGAAAACAACACCACCTTATATACAAGTTTGAATACAAATAATAAGATATCCCATGTGTTATGAAACCAAACTAACCTCCTTGATGGGGTGCCCAGGCAATGCCATCAAGAATTCAGAAGGATATGGGTAGTTCACCATTGCCAAATAACTATATGCAGACTCCAACCAGTCATATAGATCCTGAGTCCTCTTTAATTGTCTTCAATTAATTTAAGCAAAATCAACACAAGAAAAACAATAAAGAAATTGAACATCACCATGGACAATCAGGTACCGCAGAAATAGACACATGTTTCTTTGAAAAGCGCCTTACTGACATAAGTTGAAAGTTTCAGTTAGAAGCTGAAGGCCGATGTTTGTTCTACCCGTAGACTCTATCTCATCCCATGACTGTTTTATATAGCTAAAGCAACTCGAACTTTCACGCTATCCATACAAACAATAGAGTAAAATACTATTAGTATGCTAACTATGGATAAATATGAAAACAATGAGGCCAAGAGCCCAAGACTGGAAAACTAACTTACCCTAAAATCATTGGAAACAATGTCATAGAAAGTTTCTGGTGGCACAATATCCTCAAACTGAAGAATCGGAGCAGAAGAAGCAAGTGCCCCAACAGCAATATGAGGATACTTGAGCCTCATCCATGCAGCTAACACTATAATTTTCATTTAATTTTTTAAATGATCCAGAACAATTAAAACTTATGAGACCCAATAGTCACTGTAGCATGTTTGGGTGATCCAAAATTACAAAATAGACTAAACTAAGTGTTTAATCCTTGTAAAGGTTTTAAGATCCAGAATCAGTTTCTATAATGAAATTTTTTAGTATTTAATCACCATAATTTAAAACGTAAATCAAATTAGTCCTGATTACATGGTAAACAAATATGATTACAGGTGCCACTAATATTAGTTAACATACTTGGCATATGGACTAATTTTATTCACGTTTTAGAAATGTCAAGTGCTAAATACTGATCAAATTTTACAAGGACTAATTTTAAATCTTAAACCATTCATATTGCATCAAACACTTACGTTAGTAAAAGAAAGAAGCAATGCAAAGCAAAGACCAGACATGTATGTGTTACTCACTTCCACCATAAGACCCTCCAAACAACACAACGGGGCAATCCTTGGCGGAAAAATTTTGCTTGAGATCGGTGAGAAGAACAGAAAAATCAGCAAGCGCTTGTTCAGCGGTAAGATACGACAACGTGGTAGCATTCTTGTAAGCGTCTTCTCTGCTCCCATAGGGCACAGACTCACCATAATACCGATGCTGCAAGCCAGACAAACGCACAAAGTACAGAAAATAGTTATCAAATTGGCGATTTCGTTTTTGAAAATACATTGAAGAAATTTTACTTACTTCGGGGAAAACCACCATGGCTCCGAATTGAGGGGCGATTTCCCAAAGGAAGCCGGTGTTTTGGGCGAACCATTCGATGTCGCCTTCGTTGCCGCAGTAGAAGAATATGGGGCCCAACCGGTTGGGGCCCAGCCAGTGGTGGGTGTTGATGAGGTAACGCTGAGGGAACGTGGGAAGCTCCGAAAAGCTGAAGTGGTCTAGGCGTTGTTGGAAGTATTTGATTTCGTAGGGGAATTGCGGTGGCTGGGACTTTGTAGATGTTGCTGCGAATTTGCCAAGGAATCGTGGGGCGTATTTGAATGCTAGTGGTTGAGGTGAATAAAAGACAACGATGATGGAAAAAATGAACACAAGTGTGCTTAACCTGTTCTTTTCCATTGTTGAAAACCTAGAGTGAGAGACACTCCCAGTCACAGTATCATCACACTCGCTTCGACTGAGCCCAGTCCGATGGTTTTTTAACCATCAGGGAGTACATTTTAAAAATAATTTTAAGAATGGGGTAGAATTTAAAAATTTTAGGTGTCTGGGGTAGAAAATGTCAAATCCAGATTTGTGTTACGCACCCTGAAAATACGTAACAACTACGTAATGACACCTGGCAAGTTGAATGAATGTTACGCATCCTGGAGTCACGTAATGGGCATGGATTACGTTTGGCGCAGTACGTAACACGTTACGTACGATTGAAATACGTAATGGGTATTACGCATGCCCAAAATGCGTAACCAAGGCTAGGTGGACCAACCAGAAAATGCCACGTGTCATTACGTTTGATGGTGCTGCGGAAATGTTCATTATATATAGCTTCCAAGGATTGGTTGTTCCACCGTCCATGGTTCTTGTTTCCAGTATCCTACAGCATTTGCAATCAGAAAATGGCATTAGAAATGATGATGGTTCTTTACACAAGTGGGCATAAATTCGATGGGGCGGAAGGTTATACATTTGAAGGAAACACAAAGTTGATTCAAGTTAGGCGTGATATTACTTTTGAGGAGCTGAAAGCCAAATTTTCAAGTAAGTTAAAACTGAAAGGTAATATTACAATTACTCAGCTAACAAGCAGGTTAGTTATTGGTAAGAAAATAAATAAATTCTCTGGTTTTCTAATATCTGATGATGAGGAGCTTTGGCTAGTGTTGCGCTTTTTTGAAAAACAATCTGACATGGCTGCAATCGAGGTTTATGTTGATGTTGGGAGGTGTGAGTCTCAGGAGGCAGAAGGCCCCTCCCAATGTTTAACACAAGGTAAATAAATTGATATGTTAGGTTGAGTATGAAACATTGTTGTTTGTTTCGAAATAGATATAATAAAAGTTGTGTAATTTTTATTGAAGTACAGATGAAAGAAATGATGATTTAATTGTTGATGATAACGTGGATTTGAATGTTAAACTTGAGTTTCAAAGTGAAGATGAAGATGTTGATGAAGGCAACATTCCGATTGATAGCGATGCGGACACAGATGTTGAAGGTGACTTTGATTCAATATCAGGAACCTTAAGCTTAGGAAATGCATGTGGCGTTGGTCCGTCTGTAACTGGTCAGTATGTATTACTGAGAAGCTATATTCTAACTGCCATAAAAATTGTCGTACATCCTTGAGTTAACATTTGCATTATAGGGTTGAGCGGTGCAGCATTTTGGGATTCATCTCCTTTTTATAGTAACGTAGATTTGGATCATCCAGATACAGAAAATGATATGGCAGCACATGATGACCATGGTGAATGGCGTGTTGGTGATGAACTGTATGTTGGGTTAAAATTTTGCTCAAAAAATGTTGTACAAGTTGCCTTGAAACAATACTCGATGAGGGTCCATCAAACGTACACAGTGCTTGAATCAAAACCAACACATTTCACTGTTCGGTGTCCAAATCATTTCGATGATTGCCCGTGGAGGATGAGGGCAATGTTGTCAAAGAAGACAAATTCGTGGCTGGTTAGTAAATGGGGAGGGTCTCATACTTGTGTAAATGTAAGACTTTCCCAAGACCACGAGAAGTTAGACTCAGAGTTTATATCTTCATGCATAATAGGTTGGTATGCGTTATGTGTATGTATGATCATATTAATTAAGTGGTTTTATTCAGGCAAGGTTTTATGATTCACACTTAAGTAATTTGTGGTTGGTAATGTTTTGTGTAGGAATGGTTAACCAAGATCCATCAATCTCTATCGCGTTGATACAAGAACGGATAAGCGGCCAGGTTGGATATAAATGCTCATATAGTAAGGCATGGAAGGCCAAACAAAAGGCAATTGTGAAGGTGTTTGGAGACTGGGATCAATCATACCATTTCTTGCCGCGTTGGCTTAACCATATGCGCAATGTAGTTCGGGGCTCGGCATTTGAAATGGTGACAAGTGAATTTTATGCCGGCACTGAGGTCGATGTACGGTTTCGTAAGTTTAAACGGGTGTTTTGGACATTTAAACCATGTATTGATGCACTTGCATTTTGTAAACCCATGCTTCAGGTTGATGGAACTTTCTTATACGGAAAGTATCGACACACTTTGTTGATAGCTACAACACAGGATGGAAATAACTCGGTTATTCCGGTTGCATTTGCTATAGTTGATGGTGAGACCCTACAGGCATGGAGTTGGTTTTTGGTACAAATTAGATGCCATGTGACACAGAAGACTGGTTTGTGTCTTATATCTGACCGCCACCAAAGCATCAAGTCTGCTGTTGGAAATCCACAGACAGGATGGCAACCACCAAACGGGCACCATGTTTTTTGCATTCGACACATAGCCAGCAATTTCAACCACAAGTTTAAGAACGTTGCGCTCAAGCAAGACTTGTTGAAAATGGGTTAGTGTTTAACATCAAACCTTATTATAGAAATTGCATCCAACTGTTATTAATATGCCTTGTTGCAGGATATACGCCATGTAAGGCAGTGTTTGACAGAAGATTACTGAGATTTCGTGATGTCAAACCAGAGATTGCTGCATGGATTGATGAAATACCAAAAGAGCAATGGAGCTTGGCATATGATGCGGAGGGGCGTAGGTTTGGCCACATGACAACCAACTTGTCTGAATGCGTCAACAAGGTATTTAGGGGGGCCCGAAACATGCCCATCACAACGTTAGTCAAATGCACCTATTCACGGTTGGTTGAGTACTTCATTCAACGGGGGGGGGGGGGGGCGCCAGAGCAGAGTTTGGGGAAGGGTTGAGATACACCAAGAGGCTGATTGACGCCTTAACCAAAAACTAGGCTAGCGCAAGCACTCACACAGTTCGTCATTATGATGTTCATGATACTCGGTTTGAAGTGGAGGAAGCGTTTGACGCTGTGCAGCAAATTGCTGGCCGAAAATATATTATGATGTTGTCTGACAAACCAAGCTGTGACTGTGGACGGTTTCAAGCATATCATTATTCGTGTTCGCACATGATCGCATCTTGCCAAGTTGTGAGTGTCGACTACTTTCAATTCATCCATCCTGTATATACCGTTGAGTACCTTATAAATGCATACTCACCGCGATGGTTCCCTCTTGGTAATGATGATGAAATCCCTCTCACTGATCATGGTTGGGTGTTGACTCCTGACTACAGTCGGATACGTTCCAAAGGTCGTCCAAAATCATCCCGTATTAGAAATGAAATGGACTTAGTTGAATCACAGTCAATTGTAGCCAGATGCACCCAATGTGGGAAGGAAGGTCATAACCGACGTCGGTGTCCAACAAACGCTAGTGGTAGTAGTACACAACTCTAGCGTAACTAATTATCCTAATGTGTAATGCTTATGATAACATTTGTATCAGCATGGAAATGTTTGTTAACGTTTTTATCTATCGCATCATATTTGGTTATCGTAACGTGTGTATCTAGTGCATAATATTTGGTTGTTGTAACGTCTGTATCTATCCCGTGTTTTAACAACCAAGCAACAAAATAAAACAAACATAAAATAGATACAACTACGTTACACAAAGTACATCAACCGAGTGTTTAACATCAAACAAGCAACATACGAAGACACAACATACTCATCAAACTACCTATGACGGTGGTGGGGGGCTTCCCCCTCTGGAGATAGTATACATGGTCTTCTCTGACCTCTGCCTTCTCGAACTGGATCTTCTTGGTGACAATTCCTGTCCCCCCTCGTCGTCTGACAAGTGGGTCTCGTCAGCAGCTGCAGACAAATGTAGTGTAAGGTCTACACCTTGGTCAAATTTCCTTAAAGACCCTTCTCCCCTGTGCGTCACAAGTGGAGTCTCAGGTGTTACAAGGTCTCGAAGAAATGCAGTTGGTGACTGTGTTGGTGATGGAACATATCCACTGCCTCCTGCGTACATGTTATCTGTTGGAGGAGTGTAGTAGAACTGCTCATCCCCACCATACTCTGCACGGGAAGGAAACTGGTATGTTGACCATGGATCATTAGGCACAGACTGTGATGGAACCAAGTAAGTTCCATGCTGACGAGGGGGCATCTCAGGGAGAGTATAAGCAATTTGTTCTTCTTGTGTCCGAGCCCTGGTAATGCCTTGTCGTTCATTACGTGTCCCAGGCATGTTAATGTCAAATTCGACTACAGGTGCCTCCTGAAGTGGAACTGGGGCGACTTGTCTTGCTTCCAAAACCCTGTACTCTTGCCCCATCATTTGCATCGCATTTAGGGATTGTTGTCTGATCTGGTCAAGCATGGCGTTGGGGGCCCTGAGTCGCCATCCCTACATCCTCCGATGCCATATAATGGATATTCTCTACAACGTCAACCTAAATTTGTCAAAAAAAAAAACAGTTCATTAGGGTTTAATTAAAACATGGCTTATATGACAACCAACTATTGTAAGTTAACCATACCGAGCGCTCCGACACAACGTGTTTCCTGGTTATCCACCGACGAGTGTTCAGATGATACCACCGCATGTAGTCAGAGTTTTCAGCTAATAAACCAACTTGCTGTGGGTTTGTATATACAAAATCAACTCGACGCTGCCAAATGTTGATCAGTGGCTGATAGACCTGGCTCCAATTCTCCCCAGCCTTCCCCTTCTGTGTGATGCCATGCAGATTATCAGGTTGTCGAGGGGGAGAAGGAATGTGTTGCTGCATTCCAAATTGTCACATCACCCGATCCGGTTGGTGCCACTCAACTATGTTTGTGCAAAGCAGTGGAACGACCGCTCTCCAACACTTTACTCATTGCAAACACACTGCATGTAACGTTTGCATGACCTCATTTATGTAGGGAGTCCATACAATCTACACAACAAAGACAAGTGGTTAGTAAAACAAATATTATTCATGTTTGGTCCATACAATCTACACAACTTACATCAGAACGCTTCATCCGGTCAAAGGCACAGCGATAAAAATCAATGTCTTTCCTAACTGCCTTGAAAGTTTCCCTGCCCAACCACCTACAATAGAAGTTTTCACAAAAGTCAACAAATACAGTTAACCGTGGGTCAAATAACATAACACAAAAATATTACAACTATAAAACGCACTAAACCTGGCGGCATACGGCGTCCCAGGCGGTCTACCCTGTATCGTCACGTTTGGAGCAATAGCTGGGAATCTGTCCCATGCCCACACCTGTAACAATAGGTGAAGCCCGCAAATTCCTGTCCGCTCATATTTCATCGATAAACATAATTCACGATACAAATAGCTTAAGGCGGCAAATCCCCAGCTATATTGCCCACACAAGTCTAAGTCTTCCAACAGAGGCAGATATTTTAACGAAACCCGACTGCTGGAATGATCAGGAAATATTACACCCCCGATTAATCGTACAATTTACGCTCTAGTATACCTCAACAATTGTAGTTCACTACCCATATGAACTGCAATGTTTGAAAAATTGTCTGATAGCCATTTCATTTTCAAACAACCAACCTGAAAGGCATCTTCGGGTGGATATATACTAAACAAATTAGCCACCACCGAACTCCAGTCACGAGCATGTGTGTCCACTATGAAAGGTAAACCATCAACACGCAAACTAACCTGAATGGCCATATCTTGTAACGTAATGGTGCACTCTCCCGGTGGCATATGAAATGTATGTGTTTCAGGCCTCCACCTCTCAACAAGTGCTGACAGTAACGCGGGCTCTATTTGGAAAAAATGAAGTTGGGCAACACCAAGAAAGCCTGCCCTCTATAAAAGTGGCACAATCACTTCTGGCACACCCTCTATACCACTACGAAGAGCCAATGCACGCCTACATTTCAAGATTTGATCTGGCTTTCCATTCCAAACTGATTCTGACACGTGCACGTTTTGAAACCTCAACAGCAATGGATCTTCTGGACCCGGGTTAACTTCACGGGACTGCGACGATGAGGCCATACTGCATTAACAGTAACGTAAAATATTTTTAAATCCATCTTAGCAATTTTCTAAATAGAATACTTTTTAACTTAACAGCAAAGAATAATTACACAAAATTTTATTTAACTTATTGATTTAAAACATAACACCTAAAATTAAAAAATTAATACCATACCATGCCATTTAACTAACATAATACCAACAAATTTCTTTAAATTCTTTTATTCAAAAACTTACAATGACCAATTTAACTATCATAATACTCAAAAATTAAGCATAAAATTATACAAATAATTAACTCAAAAAATTTATAGCCTACATTTTTAAGTAACATAACATTAAATTTTTTTTGTACTATCCCATAAATAAAATCCACCACTTATCTTCACTACCATAATACAAAACAAAACAACAATTAAAAATAAAATATTTTAAACTAGACTTACCTGCTAATTCCTAAAGAAATGAAGCACAACACTTCAAGAGGAACTGCCCAAGAGAAGCAATTGAAATGGTGAAGTGCACTTACTGGAAGGTGAAAAACGCACTCACTGGAATGGCAAAAACGCTGGGTGAAAATGGTGAGGACCACTAGACTTTAAAGCCTCGAACGTGCCACGTGTCAGCTTCCTGTTGGTTACGTATTTTCAAAATACGTAACCCTAGTCAAGCCTACACTATCTGCGACTCCTGCTTTACGCACTGGCATAATGCGAAATGTCAGTGGTCATTACGTAGAGTGGAACTGCGTAATACGTGGGGCGTTGCCACGTGGCCATCATGCACTCGTTACGCTTGTAGGGAGTACGTAACAATTGTTACGTTTTTCGGGGGTGCGTAATGGAAATATCGATTTGACATTTTCCACCCCAGACACCTAAAATGTTTAAACTCTAGCCCATTTTAAAAATTATTTTTAAAAGGTGCCCCCTGATGGTTAAAAACCCCCAGTCCGATACACCTGGTCGGGGTTTGGTATTAACCTCATTAATCTTCATTCTAAAGCAATTTTGTTTAGAGCTTGATCATAATTACGATGTCGGGTTTCGACTCTAATCATCACCTGTTTGGTTAAACTTATTTTTAAATGCTTTTTAAAAAAGTAATTTTTGTATAAGTATTTTTTTAAAACTAAATCAGAGTTGTTTTTTAAAATAAGGTGAAATTAACTTATTTTTAGTTTCTGGGGTTATTTTTAAAATGTTAAACAAACACATCAAAATTTAAAATAAGTATTTTTCTTAATGAAAAAAAACATTTATTTTTTAAAATAAATTTAAAGAAAGAAGTCTTATATTATATGTTGGGGCTTTACTTTTTCCTTTCTAGAGGAATTTATATTAATACGGTTGAATTTTTTATTCTCATCTATTTCTTTTCTTTAGAACATGAAATAACTATAAAGCTTATTCCCATTGGTTTTTAGTTTTAAAATTTTTAAAAATTAAAATTTATTTTTGAATTCTAATTTTATGTTTAGTTTATTTAATTTAAAATTTTAAAAAAAATTATAAAATGTTTTATAATTATAATTGATCTAGTTTTGATGGTGTTAAAAGCCTCTTTTTAAACAGAATCATTTATTTTATATTTAATGAAATGGACCCAAAAATATGTTTGATGTAAAAACTGCTATTGTATTCTTTGGTTTGTTTACATTATTCTTCTTCTTTATGTTCTAATATTGTGATATAGTAAGAATAAAAATAATCTAATATTGTCATATAACCATTAACTAACTATTACCATCCATATATTTATATGCCTCAAATTTACTATTCTCATAATAATTTTAAAATCTCATAATAATTTTTGAATCAGAATATTTATCATTTGAACTGTATATGTATCAATCCTTGGTATTATTTTGACATGCTCTCGTTAATTAATTAGTCATTTCCTCATATTTTCTTACCATTATTAACTACTGCTGCACATATAAATATAAATATACGTTAAATTTTATTGATCCATCCATAGGATTGAGCATTTTCGCTTTGTAATCTCAAATTTTACTGCAGCGCACATATTTTATACTACCTTTTTTTACGTGAAAAATGCATCACTAGTACACCATAAAATCCCATTTCAGCACCTTTTCAGATTCGATGGATTTATATAACAGTGCCCACCAAATTATAAAGCTCTATCTAGAAGACTAGCTAGTAGAATCCACGTACAATAATGTAAAATGCTTAGTGACCCAGTTGATATTAATTATTTGTGAAAGATGCATGACTAGTGACCACTGCTCATGCACTATTGTTGAAGTTGGAATATATCATACTCTAATTGTTAATTTACGTGTGTATATATTAAAATTTTTGCTAGTGTGAGGCACACGAATAATAATAGGTCAACCAAGTTTGCATTTGCTTGGGAATCAGGATTATTAAACCATGACGATGCTTATGCCCTTTGACATACGAAATTAGGGGCCCAAAAGTATTCATATAAATGAAGTCCACGATAGCAGATAGCAGGAATTTATATATTCTTTTGTACAATTTGCAGTCCATTTGGGGCACACAGCCACTCTTGGATTATCTCTACAGGCTTCTATGCTCCCTCTAAACTCTAACAACCCATCTTTTACTGACGTGTCCGTTATGTGAAAAAGCAAATGACTAATTTCAAAATTAATTAAAAGGGAACCATTAGATGCCCTGGTTCATAATAATATGTACACACGTGTGAAAGAATGCATTCTTTTTTTATGGGTTCAGAAATTTCAAGTTTTTTTTAGAGTTTATGATTTAATTTATTTAAGGTTTAGTTTGTTATAATTTATTTAATATAAAGATGAGACTAAAGTTTTTTTAAAAAATTATTTAATTAAATAGTTCAGATTTGATTTTAACATTGTATATAATTTTATAAAAAATATAATTTGTAATATATTATAATTTATAAATACATATGATATTTTCTATGAATCATAGTTTATTAATTTAAATTTTGTTAAAATCACTTTTAATGTGAAAATTTGATAATTATACCTAGATTGTTAGACTTATAGAGACAAATTTATTTCTTTTAATATATGTTTGTTTGCATTTTTAATATATCGAGTCAAATCATACTTTTAAATAGGCTAAGTTAAGCTTAAAAATATGACTTATATCAAGCTACAGGTCAGATTCAAGCTTCAAACTTAAGTAACAAAATATAAATTACCTATTCGAGATACATATGACAATCTCAACATATATCATTAGCATGAAATAGTCCCCAATATAAACATCTCGACATTGGGGTATCCAAACAATCTCCAATGTATTTAGGCACCTCTAAGAGAAATCTACAACCTTCTAAAAGTTTTTTCTACCATTCATTGCTTATATCATCTTTTTTAAAAGACATAAAAATAAAAATATTAAAAGAAAGATAGAGCATAATATGAATCCTACCCCGATGTTATTTCTTGTAACTATTATTAAATTTTTGTGATGTTATTTTCCTGCATCTCATGCTAATTTATCTGTAAATGATGTTAATTTTCATTACTTGGTATTATTTCCTACCCGTGATGTTAAATTTCTACAATAATATTAATTTCTTGTACCTCATTCCAATTTATTTGTAAATGATGTTAATTTTCATGATCTAATGTTAACATTTATGCACTAATGGTGAATTTCTACGAATGATGTTAATTTCCATGTTTTGATGTTGAATTTCAACAATAATGTTATTTCTCTACACCCCATGTTTATTTCTCGGCAAATGATGTTAATTTTTATGCCCCAATGTTATTTTTCTTATAATTGATATTACTTTTCGCACTCATGTTAAATTTTGGCACTGGTGTTAAATTTTTGTTCCAATGTTAAACTTTTAGCACTCATGTTAATCTTCACATTGATGTTATGATTCACACGCTCATGTTATTTCTCTGTATGTTAATATTTTTGCACCTAATGTTATTTTTCAACACTGATGTTACCTTTTTGTTATGAAATATTTGCTTGTGTTTTTGTTCTGTTGCCACCTCGGAAAAAATTTGTTCATTTATTCTTTATTTATTTCTTACTATGATAATGTAAAAACTATCACTACTTATACTAAAAATAAGTAAAGAATAGTAAACTATGAAACCTAATTTTGTCTGGGTCATAACTTTTTAATTAAAAATCATAAAAATTAAAAATTAAAAATTAAAAAATATATTATTTAAATAAGCTGATTTTTCCTTTCTCTTTCTCAATTAATTTTGTTTTACATTTTTTAAAAATTTAATAATAATAACTTTGCTTTTGTTTCTTTGTTGTTTTCCCATACTCCATTCATTTCCCTTCCTCATACCATTCCCTAGCTAGAGTGGCTAGAGTGAAAATCACATTCCAACAAATGACGACTCCATTAAGGACACACCAGAGTATTAGGTCGCAAATGAATTAGATCATGTAATTTTATGCTAGCTCTAAATTGACCCATTTTTGTTCCCTAAATTTTTCTATTATATGATAGTGTTTCTTGCTTTCATTTGTTATTCTGCTTATTAGTTGATGTTCAACTAGTTGTTTATCATTATGTTGAATATTTGTTCACCCTATGATAGATGACGATAAATAGAATGTGTTGGATATTTTTGTTGTTTGTTTTGTAAGAGGGTTGGTTGGGTATAGTAGGTTTGTATGTCTCCTAGCACACACTACACTATATTTATACACTTACGGAGAGAAACTATATATCTAAGCTTGAGTTTACCCTAGGATAAAGAGATGATTAGTTGTGTCAATTGAGATGTATTTCTTGTTGGCTCCCATGAAAGTCCCAGCTAGAACTAGTGCAAAAAGTAGCAGGACGGGATACGAGCACGGTTGAATAAAATCCGTCTTTGTAACCAGGCGATGGCAATTTTGTAAATATGAGAAAGTTTAAAAAATTTATAAAACACATATATAAGCATGGTTAGAGAGCAACCGTGTTTATAATGGCTCTATTAACACGGTTATTTCATGTCCGTGCTTAAATCATTTTATTTTTTGAAAAACATTTTATTAAATGGAGAAACAAAGACGGTTACAGAGGTCCGTGTTTAAATCATTTTATAATTTTTTTTAAAAAAATTTAAAACGGAGATACAAAGACGGTTAGTGAGGAACCGTCTTTATATGGGTTCTATAAACACAGTTTTCCTATGTCTGTGGTTAAATCCTTTTATAATTTAAAAATAAATTAAAACGTAGATACAAAGACGGTTGGTTGGGGAACCGTGTTTATAGGTCCTCTATAAACACGGTTGGTTTTGAACCGTCCTTAAATGTTACACGCTCTCCATTAAAACGTCAGTTTTTGGCTTTTGGTTTTCCGCCTCTCCCTCCATTTCTCTTCATTTCAATTTCACTTTTCACTTTCCCTCTCTTCCCTCTCTTCGTGCATTCCGCCTCTCTTCTCTTTCACACAAACAGCTCCCTCCCTCCATTTCTCTATTCACGCTATTAGTCTCCTCTCCTCTCCTCCCTCCTTTTCTCCATTTTGACGACGCTGTTAGTCCTCCTCCTCCCTCTGTGTCTCCATTTTGACGTCGTTTAAGCCAAAAAACGAAGGAGCTGTTCGTCTTCCCTCCTCCTTCCTCTATCTCTCTATTTTGACAAAATCAGAGCAAGTGAGGAACAAAACTGTCAGCGATTTTAAAATTTACGAAAGAAGTCATGCTATCTTTGAGTTGGAAGGTAACTTTTTATTTATTTGTTTATTATATTTCTAAAAATTTATGACTTAAAATTGCAATCTCGTCGTAAAGCTACTGCTTAAGTTTCAATATTTGTTTATTATGTGACAATTGTTTTTGCTAACTTTGTAAATTTTTTCTTCTTAGGTTTCAATATTTGTTTCTTATGTGACAATCTCGTCGTAAGGACAAGGAGAATAGTCCAGCAAACAGTGCCACTTTTCTGCATATTCAAATAGAAAAAGGCAATGAATGAAAGAAAAGAGTCTGTTAAGATTACAAAAATGCAAAATGCTCCTGGATACAGAGAACACTCATGTTAAGATTACAAAAATGCAAGGTCAGATACGAGCACGGTTCAAAGGAACCGTGCTTAAAAGTGGTCAGCTACGAGCACAGTTAAAAATAACCGTGCTTAAAAGGCACGTACAAGCACGCTTCAAAACCGTCTTTAAAGGTCCCTATCTACAAGTACGGCGGGAACAAGCACGGTTCTGGAACCGTGCTTAAAGGTCCAATACAACCGTGCTTAAAACCCCTTTTTCCACTAGTGATAGCTTTTCTAAGACACCTCATAATTCATAGTTTATCCACTATTATGGTAAACATTGAAGTTGAGTAATGAGCTCTAGTAACCTTGTACAAGATTAGTAACTACCTTAAGTTAGATTCATAAACTAAACATTACCTTAGAACCATAGGTTAGACCTCCACAGGTAACCTAGTTAAGACACAAAATGGGACATACTTTATCTTTATTCTTTATCTTTTATTACCATTAGTCATGAAAATTGTTAGTCTTGTCAATAAACTTGCATCATCTAAAAAATATCTTTTGAGATAAAGAAAAACTAATAACTTTCATGACACTACAATATTTAATGAGTCATTAATTCTTTAAAAGTCCAATAAATGTCTTTGAAAATTCTTTTGAAACTTTAGTTTTTATTTAGAGAATTAATGACTCATTACGTCAGTGTTCATACCATAAGCTTATGAATCATTAACCAATTTGATCAATCGTTTGAGAAATGAAGTTTGGAAGAAAGAACATTGTTCAAAAGATCAATGATTCATGAGGCATTTAACTCATTGTTGTCATTTTCATAAATTTTCATGTGCATTCAATATAACTTTCCATTTTGCTCTTATAAGAGTCATAACCTTGCCACCTAGAAAGAAGAAAATGGAAATTAACATGGGACCTCAGAATAGTAAAAAAGTTAAGGAAATGGATTGAAGAACAAGTTCCGATTGAAAGAACATAAGACAGACTACTCCAGTTTACAACAACCAGGGATGAAGTTGGCCAATCATTGAAAGATGGCATTTAGGACCATTATGGGAACTTTCTTTGACTTCTGGAAATGGATGTACAGGATAGCAGTATCCTCGCATTCACTCAGTACTTTAATGATTAAGCTCCAAGATCATAGAAATTAGGATCTAGCCTTAAAAAGTTCAAACTCTGACTCTTCCTTCACACCAAGCCTTTAGCAAACCAAACATCATCCAAAATAAGAGAAATCAAAGAAAAAAATGCAAAGAAGAAATAAGAGGATTTAGGAACCACGTAGAGGAGATAAACCTATGGAAGATCTAGTGATAAAATCACAAGTCAATGCTTTACAAAGAACCTTGAGAGAATATAATAAGAGAAAATTTTTCACTAAAATGCATATAAGAAAGATGGTCATATTAGATAAGAGACCACAAATCCTCTATGTTTAATTCAAGGTGGAAGGGCAATGAAGAGAATGAAGTGGACATTTCGAACCCTAAAAAGAACTTTAAGTTTAAAGAGAGACATAAGGGTAAAAAGAACAAATACTTTAGACCTCAATCATCCAAGGAATTTAATCTTACCTCCCAACCCTTGAGTTCTAGAACTAGATCCATTAAGTGCTTTAAGTACTTAAGAAGAGGACACAATCTCTTAATTCCACATAAAACACCATAATATTAAGGAGTTTAGATTGTTACTCTAGCTAAGAGGAGAAAAGTTTTTCTAGTAGTAGTTTAAGTAGTGAGAGCCATGATAATGAACATATTATTGGGGAAGAGGGAGACCTTTTGATGTTTAGAAAACTTTTGGGTATCAATACCTGTCAACACCTCTTTTTGTCCGGCCAATTTATCTTGATAACGAACAATACCACAAAGAATAATTGAAGGCTCAAGATCAAACATATGCAAGAACACAATTTAACTATGTTTGAAATTTGATAAACAACCAAGGATTTGAGTCAAAGCATTTAAAAAGGATTAAAACAAGTGAAAAATGTTCATCCAAGTGCCAAAGGATCAAAGGAACCAAGCCATAAGCTATTACATCTCAAAAAGGGTGAAACAATGCATGAAAAAGCACCAAACAGCATCATGAATCGATTCAACATGTGTGTGAATCGATTCATGCATAAAGCAGCTCCAAGATTTCAATTTCAAATGGCTTGAATCGATTCAAAGCCCACCTTAATCGATTCATGCATGAATTTTGGACCCAAATCATGAAAAATTAAGGATGAATCGATTCATTTTGGTCCTGAATCCATTTATACGTCTGTTACTTGCCAAAATCATGTAAAAATCAAGCTTGAATCTATTCATATACTTCCTAAATTTATTCATATGCAATTAAATGTCAAAATACACTAAATGAATCTATTCATGAATCTATTCATTTAGTTGAAAGTTGAAAGTTGAAAGTTGAATTTTGAATTTGAAATTTGAATTCTGAAGAAACATCTTTTGCATTAATTACGGAAAGCAAGCCAGGAAACATGGAGCACTAAGAAGACAAGCACTACGTAAATCATGGATCAATGGAGAATTTTAAATTGAAAGCCTTGCCTTTTAGAGTGCTATAAATAAAGAGCAAGTGAAGCATTCAGGGGGACACCAAATAAGGGAAGCAGTGCCCCTTCAGTTTCTATTTCTCTTCCTTCATTCTTCCACACACACCAACAGAGAGAAGTATTTCCTTTATGTTTCCATTTCTCCTCCTTTGTTCTTCCATTTGGCAAGCTTTCCTTAATTTATATATATATATATATATATATATATATATATATATATATTCTGAGAGTTAATTAGAAAAAAAATATTTTGAGTATTTAAGATTGCAAATATGCTCTGTGAGGATTATTATTTTGTGAGAGTCTTTTTTTCAAATTGTATATTCACTCTATTAAGAGTTTATTCTTGTAACATTTAATTCAAGAACTACGTGACCCTAATTTCTCAAAAACTCGAGAATACGTAGGAGCGGGAATCAATTCCTGTCGGGGATACTTTTATTTTCTTTTTTTATTTTGTTTCGCCTCAATTAATTTTATATTATTAGTGCTAAATTTTAAAATACCATTTTATTATGAGAAGGTTAATTTAGACGAGACATCTTGTTAACCTTTTCAAATTTTTAATCGGTTGTTATTTATTAAATAATAGTATTTTAAAAGAGGTTAATTTAGATAAGACGTCTTGTTAACCTTTTCAAAATTTCAACCGGTCATTTTTATATTTTTAATAAAGAAGGATTAATTTAGATAAGATATCTTGTTAATTTTCTTTTATTTTCCATACATTTTTTATTAGAAATTAAGGTTAATTTGTACGGGACGTTCTGTTAATCTTTTGTTCGTTTAATCAGTTTATTTTATCCTGTCTTACTTAATTTTATTTTGTGGTTAATTTGGACGGGACGTCCTGTTAATCCTTACTGTCACTGTTTGATATTTTATTGTTACTGTTTGGTATTTTACTGTCTCCGTAACTATTTAGTAAAGTGGTTCGATTTAAGATTAATTTGAACAAGATGTCCTATTAATATTATTTTGAAACTCCCTTATTTGTTTTGTCTATTCTTTTTCTAAAGAATCTAAATAATTTACGCACTACTTATAATGTGTGCTATCAATTTGAGGTAACCGTTTTATAACAGACAGTTGTGAGGTGCTAATACCTTCCTCACCTGTAATTCAACTCCCAAACTTGAAATCTTATTCTTTATTGACTAGTGCTTTAACAAAGGTTTTTCCGGTATTTTGCCCTTAAAATATTGGTGGCGACTCCCTATTTTTCAAAAGGATTTTTAAACATGTTTTACTGTTTTTCGAGGGCCGGTCGTGCCGCTGCGATCCCGGTCGCGATAATACCAAACACCTAGATGATTCCCAAATGATTACCATCTTTCATACTAGGTGTAAAATCTTAGGGAAATTTTACTCTCTAGTCATTTATAATGGTAGTTGTATCAATTATGCTAGCCCTAGTATGCCTAAAAAGCCCAAAGCCACACAAGCTTTAATGGCTCAATGATGACGCTGAGTTAAAAGTGAGTGAGCAAGTAAAGCTTAATTTTTCCAATACGAATTATGAGGATGTAGTTATATACATGTGGTGTGATTCCTATGGAAACCACCCTTTTCTTGTTCAATAGACCATGACAATATGAAAACGTATTATATATAATGGTGCTACTAACACTTATTCCTTTGTTCATGACAAGAGGAAGTTTGTGTTGCATCCTATAACATCTCAACAAGTGAAATGAGATCAACAATAAATGAAGCTTATAAGAGAGAAAGAAAGTGAGGTTGGTAGCTTGTTTAGGAAGAAAAGGAAAGATAAGAAACATGAGTCACTCCATGCAAGAAAACAAAAAGATAGTGGACAGAATGTTCATTGCTTTCCAAGTATCTTCTTGTGTCTAATGGATTCCAGAGAAGTTTTTAAGAATGATATAATGGTTTATAAAGGAACTTCTCTAACTTCTAACATTGACTTTGGATTAGATATATTAGACATTGAGTGTACACAGTTCTATTAGGATTACTTGTATATATAATTATAAAGTATGAATGTGTTTTTACTTATTTGAGTTCACATTCCCTAGAGTCTTGTCTTTTGCTATCTTGCCAATGTTTAGGAAGTTTATATGTTTGACTTTTTATGAGTCATATATAGTACCTATTGGGAGTAATGTAAGACATTTTAGTATATGTTATCATGGTGATGTCATATATTTGCATGAGATGTTCTTTAGGAAATTAACTTATTCATTGCATATCATGCATCCCATATGAACACCAGTTTTACAATTTTATTTTTTTCCACTAATCAATTTTTTTTATTTATTTACTTTATTAAAAAATTAAAAAAAAGCCATCACCTCTCATCCTCCTTGGTCTGCCATGCTAGCCTGAAACACCATTTCCCAACAGCCAGCTCCATCTCTGATGCAAACATGAGAATGTTTTGAAAGGGGCAATGCAGGATTCAAGAAAACCATTCATAAAAATAATAACATGACCCATCAATAATGTAGGGTAAAAGGGGCAAGAATAATTCAAAGGGGCGGGCTTTTCTTCATCAGATCAATACCCAAAATCAAAGAACCCATCACCAGAACTTCAACATTTTTCATCTCATCTTCATCCTCTTCTCCCTCACCGATCACCAAATCAAAAAACAAAGAACAAAAAAAAAACCTCATCATCCTATCACCATTCATTTTTTAAACAGACCCAACTTTATTATCCAACAATCATCTTCCTCATTTTCATCAACAACCAAACCCAGGAAAACCTAAAAAATAACAACCAATAGCAAAAAATAACGAAATAAATAACACAAAACAGCAAAGAAGGAAGAAAGAAGGCCTCCGCCACCACTACCGTCGGCCTCCCTGCCGCCGGACCGCCGCCTCTGGCACCGGTCTTCTTCCTCAGATCGCCAACACCGATCTCGTCTCCCCCTCGACGAACCCAGCCCCGACCGTGCATACCCAACCGACCAGGATCCGTTCGGCCTTCTTCTCCACCGCTCAGACCCCTCCACACGCGAACAGAATCGGCTCCCAGCCGCCGGGCACCACCGCGACAGCCCCCTCCTCGTGAGCGAACGCCGACCGTTCTTCTTCCCCTAGCAGACCGGGCCTCCACGTTGACTTCCACCTCCTCTCCCTCGCCAGTTTCCTTCTTCGTTCTCGGTTCTTCTCTCTCTTCTTTCTCTCTATTTCACTCTCTCTCCGACTCCTCTCTGCTACCCACTCCCTCTGCAGATTATTCTCCTTCTCTTTTGTTTTGTTCTTAGAATTAGGTTTAGTTTTATTTTGTCTTTGGGCCCCAAATAAAACTAAGGCCCATTTTAACTCCACCACTTTTCTTTGTTGTAAAAAAATATGTTTTTCCTTAATGGGTTTCAATTCTGAAGCCTAAGACAAAATACCTCTTTCCTTTTTTTACAAAAAAACTAAAATATTATTATTCTCTTTTATCCAAGTTTTAAAATTCTAATTAAAAGAAGTAAGTAATTTTCATTATATTGAAATAAAATATAAAGATCTAAACATCTCTTTGATAAAATGGTTAGGCTAAGCAAAAATGTAAAAATATTAGAATTTAGATACCCTTTCTAGGAATAGTAAATATACAACAAAAATAAATCTTTCATGAATAACAGAATAAATAGCTTTTAGTTGTGTTAAATCAAGAAAATATTAAAGGTTAGATTTTTTTTAAAATATAATAAACTCTTTGTGGTAAATTCAAAGCAGGAATCTTGAAACCAAATATATTTTCTAAAATAAAAGTAGATAGCTTAGTTCTCCTATTTATGATGAATCTTAAAACAAAAAATATATCTTTTATAAAAATAAATAATCTTGTGAGACAAATCAATTTTTATTCTAAAATAGAGGTACAATTAGTTTCTAATGAGCTTTAAAAATAAGATCATTTTAAAATAGAAACGTATCTTTTACAAAAAATAAAAAAATCCTTTTATGTTAAATCAAAGATCTTATAAGCAATGTCGTGTAAAATTACTTTTACCTACATTAGCTTTATAAGACTTCGAAGGCTAATGCACATGCAATCTTCTTTGCCTTGCATATCTCCTTCCTCATAATTTTTTCTTCATTACTAAAAATCAAATCAATTAAAAATATTTTTAAATACTTTTTGAAATTAATTTTCCCCAAAGAACTATGTAACCCTGATTTCTCGAAAGCTCGAGAATACGTAGGAGCGGGAATCAATTCCTGTCGGGCCCACTTTCTTTTGTTTAATTTCTATGTCTCTGTTATCACCTCAATCAATTTTGTCTATTTAGTATTTTATTTAAAATACTAATTTGTTTAAAAGAAAGTTAATTTAGACGCGACGTCTTGTTAATTTCATGTTTTTAATATTTTATTTAAAATAGTAATTTGTTTAAAATGAGGTTAATTTAGACGCGACGTCTTGTTAATCTTACATTTTTAATATTTTATTTAAAATAGTAATTTGTTTTAAAACAATGTCAATTTAGACGAAACGTCTTGTTAATCTCATGTTTTCAGTATTTTTGTTTAAAATAATATTTATTACAAAACGAGGTCAATTTGGATGAGACGTCCTGTTAATCTCTTGTTTTAAGTAATCAACTTATTTTATCTCATCTTATTTAATTTTATGTTAATATCTGATTTATGTTACAATTTAAGGTTAATTTGGACGAGACGTCTTGCTAATCCTTACTGTCACTGCTTGGTTTCTCCCTGTCATTTTTTAGACTTTACTGTCACTGTGCTAGTCTTTTACTGTTACTGTTTGGGATTCTTACTGTTACTGTTTGGTTTCTTAATGTCATGTTTAGTCCCTTACTGTCACTATTTGGTACTTTACTGTTACTGTTTAGTCAAGTTGTTCGATTTAAGATTAATTTAGATAAGACGTCCTGTTAGTCTTATTTCAAAACTTCCTTATCTGTTTTTCCTGACCCTTTTCTATAGAAGTTCAAAAAATAATTTCTAGGCTACTTATAATGCGCGCTATCAATTTGGGGTAACCGTTTTATAACGGATAGTTGTGAGGTGCTAATACCTTCCTCACCTGTAATTCGACTCCCGAACTTAGAATTTCACTTTCATAACCAGTGCTTTAACGAAAGGTTTTCCCGGTATTTTATCCTTAAAAATATTGGTAGCGACTCCCTGTTTTCTTTTTGAAAGGATTTCGAAACTCTTTTTGTTTTAGAGGGTCGGCCGTGCCACCGCGATCTCGGTCGCGACATCCCATATTCCCTAGTTTGAATGCCATTACACATTATGACCTCGTTATCGCATCTCACTCATTATCATATCATAGCATGCCCACGCTCTTTGACACATCACATGATCATGTATCTACTTCTAGTGCCACGTCTATTTTGCATATCTTAGATAGGTCCATCTAATTAAGGGAATCATTGAATACGTTATAGTGTTGCATGTATATTTTTATGGGACTATCTTGTTGCTTTCTTTAATAATATAGCTTCTTTTATAAGTGTTGAGACCAAAAAGGTCATAAGGTTAGTCTTTGATCCCAGTTGATTCATGCACATAAATAATTAATAACTCTTCATCTTTTCTTTTGTCTTTTATTCTTGTGGGATATTTTGTATTCATTTAGTCATTTGTTTGTAGGAATAAGGATGATCTTACCATAGGGGCATTTAAAGAAGGAGCTCAAATTTGAGAATAAATCCCTTTTAAGAGGATGAGCATGATGAGGATCTCTTAAGCTTTCTATTTTATTCTTGGTAGTTTAGGACTTAAGATCTTTTGTTAGGATCATCTTAAGCTATTTAATCCCCTAGTATTTGCTTTTAGGATTTTGATGATAGGAATTGATAGTCATCCTTAGACTTAAAGTCCATTTTTTATTGTATTTTAGTTTAGGCCTAGTTTTGAGCTTTAAGGTTTTAGGCGTTACATTGTCTTATTTTATGCACTAGGCCTTGTTTGGGTCATAAGGATAGTTTTAGCCTTGTATGACACCTTGGCCAAAAATTCTTCTTTGGTTTAACCTATGTTAATTAGTTTAATTAGGGGTTAGATAGTTAGCTTGTTAAGCAAGTCATTAAGATTATATATATATATAGGTCTAGGCTTTCATTTTGTAATTATCTTAGATTATTTTACGAGCATTCCTCATTTATTGAGTGAGATCCTCTATCTAGAACTCTAGAGTTGTTGACATTTTCTTCATATGTTTTTATCCTTGGAGCACCTTCAAAATGGTGAACCCCCAAAGACTTATCCTTCTCACTTGAAGGCCCAAGTCCTTCCTTTTGTCTCCGTCTTTTTAAGCTTCTTCTTCTAGTTTTGCTTAGAAAATCTTTGTTCCTCAACTATATACATTTCTGTCAGCACTTATATCCTTGAGTAGAATTGAGTTTGTTGATGCCAATTGTAAAACAAGGAATCAACCTCTGAAAGATTCAAGGCATTCTTAAAGGAAGAACTACATCAAGAGTAGTTGCCCTATTGATGTCACTTTTGCGAGGCATGGTTTGTTTGAGGAGGAAAGGCCACATCAACATATTGTTTGGATTGCTCCACGGGAATAATAAAACTCAATGTTGATGTTTCTATTGGGCAAAATGGTTTAGGCATGGGGCTGCTTTTTGGAATTCACATGGTTTGGTACATGTAGAAGCTGCCAATTTTGTCGACGGGGCTTTCAAAGAATCCAAGGTAGCTTGAAATTCTAGCGATGAAATGGGCAATAATTTTGGCCAAAGATCTTTGCTTCATGGATCTTTTTGTGGAGACTAATTATGTAAGGCATGCAAGAAGAGGCCATCAAGCATGTCATACTTCTAGGATTTATTGGATGATTACATAGAGTTATCTCGTTCCTTTCTTGAATTTTTAATGTTACATTTATTTATAGGGATAATGTAAATAAGGTGGCTGACTCTTTAGCTACATTAGCTTTTTCCACGAAAGAGATGAATTGGATAAAGGATTTCCCATATATGTTTAGAATCTCTTTGGTTTGATGACAATTTTTTTTGTAGACTAGGAAAATTACATAAAAGATTAAGGCCTCACGTGACATATTTCATTTGACTCCTTATGGTTGAATATATTGCTTTTCCCTTGAGAAAAAACTAAAATAAATGAACCCTTTGTTGCTGCTATTATATATAGTTGGGCAATCTTGCTGGTTACGTTACTATCTGGGTTGGTATCCCTTTCTTCTAGAAATCAATGTTGGATGAATAGATAACCAACCTACAATTCTGGCGCATATATAAACTAGCTAGGAAATATGGTGAACTGGTAATCATTCAAAACAGAGAAAGGCAAGAATATGAATTTAGAAATTCCACGGAATTCGTAGCGTGACGGTAGAATTGAAATTAAGGAAGAGGTCCTTGGTTATTGAATTTCCTCCTGGTGGCGGCATATCCATAATTTCTCACTTCCGAAAGCAACCCTCTTCATTTGCTATATACAAGTCTTCAGCTACATTATCTATATGTGACTTTTGTTTAATGAGGCCATCTGAAAACAGTCTAAGAAACCAAAGTTTCAACGATTCCACCACCCACGTGATTGACCCTTTCATCCATACAAAGACTCTCCTGGAATTAATTGATAACCTCAATCACAATTAAAACGTCTATAATTTATTTTGACCAACATTCTATAATTATATAATAATATACATAATCAATTGGAAAATTCTAAATTTTGAAATCATATAATCTCACCTAACTATTCAGCTAAAATTTTATATAATACACGGTTAATAAAATTTATTTATCGTTGAAAGAAATATTCATGTAATTTGACAATTTAAATATTTAAAAATATTAACATAACTTCAGTAGTAAAAATCACGATTCAAATCCTTAGATATATAACATTAATTAAAAGAGGAGATCTCAATTAAATACGAGAAACCAAAAAACATATGCATCATCCAAATATAAAAAAAAACTTGATTCAATAATCATGGTCGCTAATAATAGGAAGTTTGGTGGCAATATTTCATGCCTGGGTCATGGGGGAATGATGCAAGATCACATCCGCAACTATTGATAAACATTTAACTACCCAAATAAGATTGATTTAGTATGATATGAAAGTATATAAAGAAAATTTTGGCTCCATTCTTTAAAAATAAATATTCTTTTACAAGAGATTTATTCGTATTATTTAAACCTCTAGAATTATAAAGTTTTCTTTGAATTCACAAAAAGAAAATCCTGATCCATTTTTGTTGAAAAAGGGTAAATTATATTTCTTAATATTGATTAATGAAGTATTGCTTTGATTTAAGTTAAATCAACACATGTTATAAAAACACATAATTAATTGTAATTTTAATATCTAACAAAATATAGGCATGAATGTAATGGGTACCCCTAGTCGTAGGGTGATGATGATGAAGAGCATATGCATGTGCCTAGGTAGCTAGGTCATATGATGTTCACACTCATCCCACGAACTATGCTAGCTCCTCCACTGACAACAATCCATTTGTACCCAAATTGGATATGTCTCCTTTTCATCTGCGTAAGTGCCTCCTATTATAGGCATGGTTTCCGCTCACTGGGACCCTCTTGCCTTAACTTTGTGCCACAAAACCCTTCCAACTGCTTCCGCCCCCTCCCACCATATCTAGTATCATTAATAAGTCAATCTCTTCTTGGGGTAATGTTTATTGTACAAATCATCTCTCTTATGCACTTCCCTTTATATATTATTAAGCACGGTTTTTATGACGTCATAGGAAAAAAAAATCAAATTTTTAATTTTTATTTAGTATTGATTTATTCATTTTCACCGTGAGATTCATGTTAGAATAAACATATTAAGGTTGGTTTGGTTCACCACGTTTACCAAAGTTGACCAGGGGATGAAGTTTTGATAGTCTCAAATGTCGTAAAAAATCAATATCAACTTTTAAATATTTCTATTTTCCCAACTTTGTTTTCCAAACTGCAAACCAAACATCCTCCAAATGTTCATTTACTATGAAAATAAAATTTTTTGATGGTTAATATTAATTTTTTATATTGTTTGAAATTGTTGAAGCTCTATATAGCTAGCAGATTAAAAAATATTATCTTCAGCCATTTGTGATTGAAAAACTTGAGTATGAAAATAAGTGTGAAATTCACATTAGTGGGGGTGACATGGGTCACTACTTTTAAACGCAAGCATGATGGTTATGTATGTGTGAAATGTCCAGCCAGGAAGAGGTATTGGGAAAGAGAGTTCAAGTGGGGCAAGCGAAAGGCTTTTGCTTTATTCACAGTCGGTGCGTTTGCTGGGTCGATGCTCCCTCGACTTGAAATATCAAAGGAGCAAATTATACATATGTAATAATTTTCTGACTAGGCTTTTCTTGTCCTTTCCCCCCGAATCATTCTCACTTTGACGGTTTCTACTATCTCTCTCATCACCACATGAATCAACTTTTCATCAACCAGGTTTTTAGATAAGGGCAACTTTACTTGCACTTTTTTAACTTGAGCTAATATTCTATATCCACTTTAAGCATCTTGGTCACGTACGTAGAAAGCTATAGCGACGCCCTTCTTAGTCACTAATTCTGGCTTAATTCATTGTGTTTATGAATTCTGATGCGTGTTTCGTTTGTCTCCATCATCATATGTACATATATTTATGTGGAAATATAAACTGGCAGAAATCTTAGTCTACGTATGAAATGGTCTTATTTTGTTGGGTTCAATGTATATCTCCTGATCATATATATGTAACATTATAAAATACTAATGTAGATGTGAGGGCCTTAGAATTTGGTTTATAGCCCATATCGCTCGAACTAAAATATGTTTTCTTTTATCGGTGCTAAAATATGTTATTCGTTGATAATAATAAAAATATGTTATTACTGAACATTAACTCACTAGTGTAAAATGAACACTGTTGTAGTGTAAATTGTGTAAAAAATAAATATGGTGAAAATTTTATAAATAACTAGTAATTTTACATTGGTTATTAAGTAGAATCGGTGTAAAACATGTTATTTACGTTGGTCGGTGAGATATACCTGATTTTACACCGAATTTGTTTCTAACTAGGGTTAGTGTTTTATATTTTTCACCATTTCTACTAAATACCTAGTGTAAAATGTGAAATTTCTAAATTCCTAATCCCTTATTTTAATAATGCTCTGAACCCTAACCACTCCTTTTTGAGCATTATCTCTTTGAATGCACCATTGTAATACTTATCTTCTCTGTTCAATATTCATTTGCATGCTTTGACTTCTTTGTGACATGTTTCGTTTTCTCTACTGCTTACTTCGTCCTCTCCATCACATGTCGTTTTAGGTTTCTTCTCTTGTTCCTCTTCCATTTTCACTTTCTTTCTTCTCGCCCCTCTTCCATTATTTGCCATAAATTTTAAAACAAAAAGTTGAGATAGGAACATGGTTAGGTTAATTAGAGAGAAAATGGGGCAAAATTTAAAGGTCCTTCAAATGGTCTTCAAAAAGGATAAGTCTTTTGGATTACTGTCAAGTTTGTTTATGTTTTGCACTCTACAACCATTTGATTTTCTTCTGCAATGTTTTGTAGCCACTGAATAACTTAAGGAGTATTTATGTGGATTGTGGTAAGCTTGATCTTGCAAATGAATGTTATAAGAATGCCCTTACAATTAGGCGTACTAGAGCTCATTAAGGTTTAATGCATGTTTATCATCAGAAAAATCAACATGAAGTTGCATATGAAGAGTTAGCAAGCTTATTGAGATTTCGACGCCTTAATTTCCCAGACCCAATCCCGATACAAATATAAATTAACTAACAAAAATATGAACAATTTTTTTTGCGTTTCAATTTATAAACTAACCACTTACATCGCGAACCAAGTCATAGGAAACCAAGTGCCATGATATAATGTAATACAACAACAACTGGATCGACAAACTAAAACTCAGAAATAATACGCCAAGAAATAAGATAGCAACGGAAGAAGATGTACATAGGGTCTCATTCCCTTCCTATTATGATATGAGAAAAGGACTAAGAATGCAACCTCATCTTATCAACATATCCTTTTGATCCGGTCTGGATACCGGCCCCCATTCTTGTGACGTCAGACTGACCTCATATAAGAAAAACCGGTGTCCTGGTTCAACGTCACCACACCGGATATCCGCTGTCTGGCCGTCCGTCCTCACCTCACGACAGCATCATTCATTTTCTCCATAACGGTTCTATGTTCATTTTTACAGGACATTTATATAACTGTTGGCTTTTCAGTCACAGCAAGAGAAGAGCCCCTGATAACTTATCAACGAAGACACTGTTTGTAGCAAAATACGTCACATCAATGGCTTCAGAAAGTAAGTGGGTGTGTCAGCAGATTATGCGGAAAAGGTGATTATCCTCTCCTCTTCCTAGAGGATCGTACTCTGATAATTGACCTACCTTCCTGACACATTCTGAAAGTTGAGCCACCTTGATTGACACAATATACACGCTATCAGAGCCAAGGGACCCACCTGCATCCAACGACTTATTTTTCTCACGTACAACTATAAGAAGCATATATCAATACATATGCACGGTATCGTTGATCTAACTTACATTCTACTATTACTTCGCTTGAGTATTCACTGAGTTCTTACACTCTTCTAACTTGAGCGTCGGAGAATCTTTACAGGTGGCACCACCTTTCGCCCCCCTGCAACGCGAATCATTGGTGTGAAGGATCTCCAGGACAACAAGACCGGCCTCTCCCACTGAGAGACCAGATTAATACATCGGTTTCTCACAGTTCCGGTGTGCAAACCCTAAAAACACCTGCATTCTTGTGGCTGGTCCCACACCGGATCCTAGACCCCGGTCCAGACCAGTTCATTGGCACGCCTGGTGGGACGCGATAAAGTTATTCCCATTTTCGCAGAAGTTTGGTTGTCACAATGGAAGGTGATGGGAGAGATTTCGTGGATGGTCACGTGGAGGATGTGACCCATCAACAGGCTGGAAGGAGACTCGTCTTCAAGTCCCCTGTAACTCAAACCCGGAGGATGGTGCAAGTGCAGACACCTGACCCTCGCGATGAGGTTATCAGGCAACTCAGGGAGGAGCTGATGGAGTTGAAGTGAGAGAGAGGAGGAGCTGGGGACAAAGTAGTATCTCATGCGGAGGATGCTCATCATGTATCAGCGAGGGATAGATCTACAACCCTCCAGTATTCGAAGATCCCCACGTATGAGGAAAGGGAGCAGACGCAGGACTCTGGTGATAGAGTCAGTATCAGGAGAAGGGAGCAGGCGATGGTGACTTCGGGGACGTACAAGCTCAGTGTCCCTTTCTCAAGAAGGCTGATGAGCATTACCATCCCAAAACATTTGCAAACAACTCAGCCATTGTCGATCGGGAGGTATAATGGAGAGACTGACCCCACTAAGCATTTGGATGCTTACGTGTATGAAGCCATGTATTTGGGAGTGGATGAAGATGTTATGTGCAGGATGTTCCCAAGGACGTTGACAGAGGAAGCTCTCAGCTGGTTTAAAAGCTTACCCACAGGATCTATAGACTCTTGGGAGGAAATGGCTGCTGCATTCGAAAGCCATTTTGTCATCTCTAGGGATATCCCAAGAACTTCTCACACCCTGGCCCAGATAAGGCAGGGAGAAACTGAAACTCTTAAGGAGTTCCTGAAAAGGTTTTACAAGGAGGTTGCTTTGGTCCCTAACCTCACGGAGGCCATACAACTCCATATTGTAGTGGAAGCTCTTCAGCCTGGTTCAGTCTTTGCCCTATCTTTGGCAAAGAGCCCACTTACAACCTTCGAGGAGTTTCGAAGGAAAGCTTCCAAATATGTGGGCATAGAGATGCATCTAGAGGTAACTGCAACAAGAGTAAAGCCTTCTGCACCCACTAAGCACCCACGGAGAGAAAAGGAGAGGGTGAGACCTGAGAAGCATGCCTTTAGAGGAGACTTTGTGAACGCTCGTCCGCATCCACGAGATAGGCGTGTATCATCGTTTGACAACTATGCTCCGTTGAACACTAGGCATTCACAAATCATGAGGGAGGTTGGTTGGCCAATTTTGAACGTCTTTGGGATAAGAAAACCAGCCCCAGCCAAGAGGGGTGGTAACCCGCGTAAGTACTGCACTTTCCATGAACAGATAGGGCACGACACTGATGAGTGCAAGGCGTTGAAGAATACGGTGGAAACTCTCCTTCGGGAGGGAAAGCTGAAGTAGTATTTGTTTAAAGAGAAATCTGTGGACGAGCCTCAGAGGATGGAGAAAAGGAATAGAGATCCTGATGACGAGGATGATAATACACGTAACCCAGCAAGGAAGTTCACTGCAGCTGAGAAGCAGAAGGGAGTAGCGATTGCTGAAGGTGCCCAACAAAGTAACATGCCCCAGCAGCAGAGGCAGGGCAGACGAGAAGTGATTGAGATGATAGCTGGAGGATTTGCGGGAGGAGGAACATCAATCACAGCACGGAAGAATCACCACAGGATGATTCTGTTAGTCCAGGGCAAACCGAGGGATAACCGCCCTTCCAGGGACGGTATGACAGCCCCGACGGTATCATTTACTGATGATGACTTTGGCCCAACAATTCCAGGGGGTGATGATGCGGTAGTTATCGTGGCAGTCATAGCCAACAAGGATGTCAAGAGGATCCTCGTCGATCAGGGAAGTTCTTGTGACGTTATCTTTTATAATTGTTTCAAACGAATGGGTTTCAATGATGCAGATTTACAACCCTACACACAAGAACTCACAGCGTTTAATGGAGCCAAGCAACCCACCAAGGGGTATCTTGACACTTTGATTTCTTTTGAAGGAGAGCCCGGTGCAAGAACGGTCAAGTCAAGAATCCTGGTGATTGACGTGGAATCCCCATATAACGGTATCATAGGCCGTCCAACACTGAATGCGATGGAAGTAATTGTTTCCACTCCTCACCTCTTGATCAAATTCATTGACAAGGACAACGGTGCGTCCTCTCTCCGCGGTGATCAGGAGATGGCTCGATATTGTTATAACCTGAGCCTCAACATGGTTAAGTTGGAAGCTTTCAACAAGAAGATGAAGCTGAATGATGGAGGAACAACGGCAGGGTCTGTCAGTCTCATTGATTTGGACCCCAGAGTGGAATTGAAGATTGATCCACTCAATCCCTCTAAGCCCACACCGGATGGTGGTTCCAGGGACGTTGTATTGGGAGATTCCCCAGAGAAGGTCACACACATCAACGATAAGCTGGAGTTTGCTATGGAGCAACGCTTATTAGCCCTTTTGCAGAAGTTCAAAGACCTTTTCGCATGGACAGCAGCAGACATGTCGGGGATGGACCCTGATTTCTGTTGTCATAAGCTTACAGTGTATCCTGAAACCAGACCGGTGGCCCAGAAGAAGAGGAGGTTGGGACCGGAGAAGCAGAGGGCGGCTTGCGAACAGACAGAGGAGTTGTTGAAGGCAGGCTTTATAAGGGAGATATACTACTCATCTTGGCTTTCTAATGTGGTAATGGTGCAGAAGGCCAATGGCATATGGAGAATGTGTACAGATTATATGGATCTTAACCGCTGCTGCCCCAAAGATCCATATCCCCTGCCCAACATCGATCGCATGGTGGATGATTCATCTGGTTACCAATACCTCAGTTTCATGGATGCCTATTCGGGGTATAACCAGATTCTGATGTGGGAGGGAGACCAGGAGAAGACTGCCTTTATCAATGACCGCGGTGTTTTCTGCTACACCGTCATGCCTTTTGGATTGAAGAACGCAGGCGCTACCTATCAGCGCATGATTAACAAAGTCTTCGAAGGGATGCATACAAGGCTGGTCGAAGTTTATATTGATAACATTACAGCCAAAACGCCCGCTGGAGGAGACCACGTTGAAGATCTACGCCAAGTCTTCACTAGACTTCGGCAATACAATATGAGATTGAATCCTATAAAATGCACCTTTGCCGTTCCAGCTGGGAAATTCTTGGGATTCATGCTGACCCAACGAGGCATTGAGGCGAACCCTGGGAAATGTCAAGCAATCCTGGACATGCAGAGCCCTAAGTGTCTGAGGGAGGTCCAATCGTTGAATGGGAAAGTGGCCGCTCTAGCTCATTTCATGCCTAAGATGGCGCATAGGTCCCTCCCCTTGTATAAGGCGTTGAAGAAACACAAGAGTTTTGAATAGGGAGAGGAACAAGAGCAAGCCTTCCAGCAGCTCAAGGCCGTTCTCTCGAGTCCACCAATTCTGGTTAAGCCTGACCCTGGCGAGACGTTAATCTTATACTTAGCAATCTCTGATGAAGCTCTAGGTGTGGCCTTGGTGAAAGAAACCCCTGAAGGGCAGAGACCAGTGTACTTTACTAGTAAGACATTTCAGGGGGTGGAAGGAAGGTATCAGAAGATTGAGAAAGCTGCCCTGGCAGTCGTGTGGGCGTCACGACGGTTGAGGCCCTATTTCCATGCGCACCCAGTACTGGTGAGAACGGATCTGCCTCTCCGTTCAGTGTTTAGCAAGCCTGACCTAGCCGGGAGGATGATAAAATGGTCTATCGAGCTGTCTGAGTTTGAAATTTCATATGAACCTCGAGGAGCCATCAAGGCGCAAGTGTTGGCCGATTTTGTTGTGGAAATGACTGGGGTGGACCCGGCCACCCCTCGAGCGCATTGGACCATTTACGTTGATGGCTCGTCGAACAGCAAAGGTTGTGGAGCAGGTGTGGTGGTAGAAAGTGATGATGGTGTGCACCTAGAAATTTCCCTTCGATTCAATTTCAAAACCTCCAACAACTAAGCTGAATACGAAGCATGCTTGGCCGGTCTCCGTGCGGCGATTGACATCGGAGCATCAGCAGTTACACTCTATAGTGATTCCCAATTGGTGATTTCGCAGATCTAGGGGGAGTACCAGGCGAAGGAACCATAACTTCAATTGTACTTGAATTGTGTTAATGAGTTAAAGGGAAGATTTGAAGTTTTAGAGTTCAAGCATATGCCCAGGGAAGAAAACACCAGAGCGGACATCTTGTCAAGATTGGCAAGTACAAAGCAGCCTGGCAGCACAACAACGGTGGTTCAAAGCACTTTGACATTGCCCAGCATACCTCTGTATCCTTCTCTGAATGCTGTCATGGTGAGCTATCCATATGAGGATTCTTGGGTCATTCCCTATATTCGCTATCTGGCTGATGGTCAACTTCCCACTGATGAGAAGGAAAGGAGACGAGTGAAGAGGGAGCTGCCATATTTTACTATGGTCGATGGTGTTCTCTATAAAAGGGGATTCTCTGTCCTATATCTTTCATGTTTAAGAGAAGACGAAGTTTAAGCGGTTTTGGCTGAGGTGCACGAGGGGCAATGTGGGCACCATGCTGGAGGCCGAAGCCTAATGAGAAAAGTCCTCAGGGCTGGATATTGGTGGCCCACTGTGAAGCAGGATTCCGCAGATTTCGTGAGGAAGTGCGACGCATGTCAAAAATTCTCCAATCTTCACCATACAGCGGCCCAAGAGCTATCTTCATCTGCTGTGCCTTGGCTGTTCTACCAATGGGGCCTTGATATTTTGGGCCCGTTTCCTACTGCACCAGGAGGTATTAAATACTTGATCGTGGGGGTAGACTACTTCACCAAGTGGATCGAGGAAAAACCAGTAGTGCATATCACTTCTGCATGAACAAGACGTTTCGTGTACGAAAATATCATAGCTCGGTTCGGGGTGCCAGGGCGGATTATGACCGACAACGGCACCCAGTTTACAGACAAAAAGTTCACGGATTTGCTTGAAGGACTGGGGATAATCCAGATATTCTCATCTGTTGAACACCCCCAAACCAATGGGCAAGCAGAGGTAGCTAACCGAGAAGTGCTAAAGGGGTTGAAAAAGCGTCTGGGAGAAGCGAAGGGAGGATGGACTAACCAGCTATGTCATGTTTTATGGGCATACCGCACTACGCCTCATTCTTCAACTAACGAATCCCCATACCGGCTGACGTACGGGGTTGAGGCAATGATTCCAGTGGAGTTACAAACAAGATCAGCTCGTGTGGAGTATTTTTCAGCTGAAGATAACAACGCCAACCTGGCATCAGAACTGGACGTCCTCCAGGAGTTAAGGGAAAAGGCTTTCGTCAGAGATCAGGCAATGAAAGCAAAGGCTGCACTCTGGTATAATAAACGTGTCCAGTATAGAGCTTTTAACACCGGAGACCTCGTTCTGAGAAAGGCCAGTGTGGGGAATAAGTTCGCCCACCAAGGAAAGCTAGCACCGACGTGGGAGGGTCCTTATAGAGTTTCTGAGGTGACTGGAAGAGGGTCATACCGGTTGGAAGAACTTGATGGAACTTCAATCTGCAACAAATGGAACACTCAGAACTTACGAGTTTATTACAGCTAGTTGGTAAGACGGCGTGTACTCTTTTTCCTTACTTGAGTTTTTTCCCATTGGGTTTTCTCAAGAAGGTTTTAACGAGGCATGGCCCCAACTACGCTCTTCATGTAATGTACTTTCAATTTTAATGAGAATACATCTTTACCACCCTATCATTCTCACCTTTCTTATGTGTTGTGATTTATAGCCGTAGTTTAATACACATACACCTCAGGACGGATGAACACAACTACCAATTCTGTAGTTGATGAGATAATTCCTCGAGGAACGGATGAAGACCCCTCGGGACGGATGATCTCAATCACACATCGTGTGTTTTGACGATGTAACTCCCTAAGGTGGAATGGGTTGTAGGGCTGGTCCTTTTTCAAGGCCACAAACCGAACCCCATTCGAAGACTACATGGGTTGTAGGGCTGGTCCTTTTTCAAGGCCACAAACCGAACCCCATTCGAAGACTACATGGGTTGTAGGGCTGGTCCTTTTTCAAGGCCATAAACCGAACTCCATTCGAAGACTACATGGGTTGTAGGGCTGGTCCTTTTTCAAGGCCACAAACCGAACCCCATTCGAAGACTACATGGGTTGTAGGGCTGGTCCTTTTTCAAGGCCACAAACCGAACCCCATTCGAAGACTACATGGGTTGTAGGGCTGGTCCTTTTTCAAGGCCACAAACCGAACCCCATTCGAAGACTACATGGGTTGTAGGGCTGGTCCTTTTTCAAGGCCACAAACCGAACCCCATTCGAAGACTACATGGGTTGTAGGGCTGGTCCTTTTTCAAGGCCACAAACCGAACCCCATTCGAAGACTACATGGGTTGTAGGGCTGGTCCTTTTTCAAGGCCATAAACCGAACCCCATTCGAAGACTACATGGGTTGTAGGGCTGGTCCTTTTTCAAGGCCACAAACCGAACCCCATTCGAAGACTACATGGGTTGTAGGGCTGGTCCTTTTTCAAGGCCACAAACCGAACCCCATGCGAAGGCTTGGGCGCAGTAGGCCGGTTCATACAGAAAACCGTGCTGAACCCCGAGTAACGGGCGCAGTAGGTTCAAGATTAACCCTGATCTGAACCCCGTGTTGAAGGCTTGGATTGTAGGATTGCACCGAACTCCAAGTACGGTTAGTAGGATCGAACCGAACACCGTGTGAAGGCTTGAGGAGTAAAACCAAACCGAACCTCAAGAGAAAGGCGTAAAAGCTTACCCTTGTCAAAGCTATACTAAAATTCAAAGGCAATGTCCGTCCTCAGTTGTGGAACATCACCCCAGAGCGGTTGAACGTTAACGTACCCACTCTATATCTTGGAGGACAGATAAGCATTTCTATCTTTTTAAGAAGTTAAAAAGTAATCCTCGAGATAAAACTTTCCCTTCCCAATGTACTTACACTTGGGGACAGGGCATGCTTTAACTTAATTATCAATTATTCGTTACAATTTGTTATCTTAATCCGGTGTGATAAGTACGTTCTAAGCAGCTAGGTAACCACGCAGAACGGATTCGTAAAGCATTGAAGACAATAAAGTATTTTGTATAACACTAAGTTATTCAACAATCACACATTCGACGCAAGCAGTTGAAGGAAAGCAATAGTGAATTTTATTTTCAAAAAATAAGAAAATGTGCAGGTTACAAAGTGTTTTAAAGCTGGAGTCGATCCCAGAACACGGCTATGAATGAAAGCATAAAATTAAGAGACCGGTGCTTGATCCTCCACAGTGGGCACTCCTGCCTTCTCCGTTTTGTCCTCCACTTCAGTTTGGGCACCTTCTTGTGCTTCGGCTCCAGAGGCAGCGGTAGACATTGTGGGTTCCATACTCTGACCTTCTGGAAGGGGAGGCAATTTATACAGAGATGCATGGGGTTCATGGTGCGAGCCGTCCTTATAAACTTCGACAAGTCTTCCCCCATGGAATTCGAAGAACGGATTTAATCCGTACAAATTCAGCTTCACTCCAGGGTTACGATAGTAGACTTGACAAAGGGCCAGGCTGAAGGATTCATATGCCACATTTTTGCATATCTCCAAGGCTTTGGCAGCCTTGGCCTTTGCAGCAGCTAATCTCCTTTGAACCTTGGCATAATCCTCTTCTGAAGGCCCAGCACTCGTACCACCCTTCTTGAGTTCATCAATTTGGGCTTGCATCTCCTTCCGAATGGTCTCCCACTCCCCAAGATCTTTGTTGCGACCGTCCTCCATAACTTTGAGATCATCAGCAAGCTTGGCCGATCTCTTCTTCTCCAGTTGTAATTCTTCTTCAAGGAGGGGTATGGACTTATTCTTATTCTGGAGGTCGGCAACTTCCCGCTCTAGGGCCTTGTTCGCAAAATAAACTTGGCTTGCTTCTTCAGTTTTCCTCTGGAGCGTTTCTTTAGTTTTCTTCAATTCTGATTCCACGCCCTTGTGAACTTCAGCTTGCTTGGTCGCCCATTTCTCCTTCACCGCGAGTTCGGCCTCAAGTTTTTCAACTTGATCCATATAATCAGCTTTCTCGCTCAGGGACTCAAGTAGGCCGGACAGTTCATCAAGCTGCCAACGCCCAGCCTTGCAAGCACCTCGGACCCCAGCAGCGTCGAGGGAAGGGCGGAGGCAATACCGTGCCTTTGGAAGAGTAGGAGGCATGGACCCCTGAAACCATAAGTAGGGGGAGAGGAAGGAGTCACGCGGAGGCTCAAACGCTGGAGGAGGACCATTCCCAGAGTCCGGCTCTGAAGCATTCTGTGAAGAAGGGTGGAGGATTCAGGAACGGGTTTTTTTCCCTTGTCCTTCTTCAATCCAGTTTCCTCGACCGTCCTCTGACGCTTCTTCGCAGGGTCACCAGAGGAGGGCTTTTCCTGATCTGCCTTCTTGACCAGGTGCCTCTTTTTCTTCTTCTCTGGGACGGCCTCCTCGTCGCCCGCCCCAGTGGCTTTAGGTTGTTGTTCTGTTGCTTCCTCGTCAAACAGAGGAACTTCTTCACCTACAACAGAGGTCAAGGGAATGAGTGGAGTCTTGGTGGCGTTTCTCTTCGCCTGGATTTCATTTTCCTCAGAGGAATAGTCGTCGTCAGCCATCATGGTCCTTAACGACAACATCTCTGGGCAGGCTTTTTCGATTTGTTCTGCAAAACAAGAAAGGTTGAATAAGCATACAAGAAGAAAAAATAACCAGAGCGGAATAACTATACAACAGAAAGAGATTAAGAGCGGATATTACGGAGGTAGGCATTTTTGATGTCATCCTCGGCCAAAAGGAGCCTGTTGGAAAATCCCTTGAGGGTCTTAGAGGCCGTCTGCATGGCACTCAAGACCTCAACCGAGTGAGGGGAGAGTTCGCTCTCATCTGTATAATAAGCACGGCTCATAAGGAGGAAATGCTCGTGCGTCCAGCTGAGGGGAAACTTGGTAAACCCCTCCTTGTTCCGCCAGAAGACCGGCTTATTTGGTTGGATCTAGATCCGCGTATAGTAGTGTTTGAAGGAGCGTCCATCCACCTTCGCGGATTATGTATAAGACTTGAAATTTACAACCCTTGAGTCACTACGGAGAGTAATGAACCCAAGGCCGCCCTTCTTATTAGCTCGGCGGACCACTTGGCAATAGTAAAATAGCTTGGCCACAGTGGCAGAGAAGTTGAAATGCTCCCCTAAAACTTCCAGAGCCCGGACAAGACCCCAACAATTGGGATGCAGTTGTGAGGGGGCGCAGTCTAGGAAACGCAGGACGGCCATCTGGAACTCTGTCAGGGGGAAACGTACTCCCAGTTTCAGGAAGACGAAGTCGTACATGTAGACCGACCTCACATCAGGGACACTGTGGCATATTCTCTCAGACGGATGTGGTGCCATCACAGCGTATCGTGCCTTGTACTTTTTATCCGAATATATCTTGCAGCGGAAAGAAACCGTGCTTTCCTCTTCACTTGCATGGTGCGAAGGGATCTCTAGGAATTCCTCCTCCACCCAGCAATAAGGTTTTACCCTGTTGAGTTTCTCCCAGTCAAGCCGGTGTGCCACAACGTTGACACACCCTTCAGCAGAGCGGAGAACCGGTGTTTTTCCACGTCCTGAAAGGTCCATGATTGTACAGGCATGGTGGAATGCGTTTGTACTGTGGTAAAAAGCAACATCGTCAGAGAGGTAACCTTCAGCACTTGACCCCTCGTCAGAGCGGCTGGTAGGCCTAGATTCAAGGGGAGCCTCAGAGCGACGTTGGGAAGAAGACGCTCGTGAGGAAGAGGCTTCGGCTCTCTCTGAGCGACGGGGCCCAGCCACAGGAGGATTCGCTGGAATCCTCCCACCACGGTGGCTAAGGGGGGCGCGAGAGCCAAAACTCCCCCTATTTGAAGGACCAGCGCGGCCTGCTCTAGATCGTATAGTGGAAATTGAATGACAAAAATTGCAAGGAGTTGAAGGAAAGGGAGGTTACCTAAAGGAAGAAGATCTTTGAGATGTTTGAAGACAACAGAGAAATTCCAGAGAAATTTGAGCAGAGTTTTACTAAGCTTGAAAACAAGAGTGGATTCCAAAATCTGCTAAGAGCTCCTTTTATAGGTAACGAAGAAGCACAGTGTTTCATCGAAGGTCACAAGGCTTGCATCAAAACGCAACCTCTTCAAATTGAAACGGCTCCGTCGTTTCATCACGTACGGACGCGAAAACAGTAACGTTTCAGTAAACATTTTGGCAAAATGGGCCCCCATTCAGTTTGAATCCAGGCCCAATAAGCCCAATCGACGGTTACACTCTTGGGCAATGATGGCTCTTGCATAAAAAACGCATTTACTGTCCAATCATGTTGTACGCATTTAATGCCTCCCAACCACTTTTTGAATACCAAGGGTTTCGATTTTCAAAGACTCTTGGGATTTCCATTACTCATTTTATGCTGTCTGAATCCGTTGTACGCAACGCGAGAAGAGCGGTCACCCGTTTATTAGAGCGGATGCCACAGAGCTCCCATTTGAAGACTCAATCCGTACTCTTAAGATTGAGACTAATTTCCCCAGGACGGATGCTCTCAATCACATATTCTGTGAGTTGACGAGGGAACTCCTGGCGCGGATAATTCCCATCATCATCCTTATGATGGAAGTCTTTGAAGACTCAATCCGTACTCTTACGATTGAGATACACTTCCCCAATCCGACCTCAATATTGATCACGCTGAACGGATTATTAAATGCCTTCCTGCATTCAATCTTCACTCTAACTTTGAATTGATTATCCATGGCAGAACTTGTTCCCATGCAGATAAGACAACGGCTCCAAACTGAAGCACAGATGCATAACTCTTTATTCCATAAAGATCAACCAACATGCAACAACGCTTCGTAAATGGAGTCAACAAAAACTCCTTGGGGGGAAAGGATTGGTGTCTCAACTATATGCTGCACCATACCGACCCTAAGGTCCAAAAAACTCCTTGGGGGGAAAGGATTGGTGTCTCAGCTATATGCTGCACCATACCGACCCTAAGGTACAGAAAACTCCTTGGGGGGAAAGGATTGGTGTCACAGCTGTATGCTGCACCATACCGACCCTAAGGTCCTGCAAGCCGCCTATGGAAAGAACTGGTGTCACAGCTATAGGCTGCACTAATTCGTCCCCAAGGTCCTGCAGGCTTCTTGTGGAAACAATTGGTGTCACGGCTATGTGCTGCACCATACTATCTCAAGGGTAAGAACCAACAAAATTCTCACAGGAAGAATTGGTGTCACAAGCTATATGCTACACCATAGCCATCCTGGATTCAACAATTCTCATTTAATCAGGAGTTACACTCCGGTCCAAGTTCAAAAGGATGAACACTCCATCCAAAGCTTGACTCCGCCTAACTACCAATGTTTTACGGAGTACATGAGCAACAAACTCAAGCACTACCCAACAAGTTCAAGTAAGTTCAACACTTGTAAAATTGTGCTTCTTTGAAATTCCTAAGAGGCTACTCCGCCTTCTTACGGAATCCAACTCCTTGGAAATTCCTAAGAGGCTACTCCGCCTTCTTACGGAATCCAACTCCTTGGAAATTCCTAAGAGGCTACTCCGCCTTCTTATGGAATCCAACTCATTGAAATTCCTAAGAGGCTACTCCGCCTTCTTACGGAATCCAACTCCTTAGAAATTCCTAAGAGGCTACTCCGCCTTCTTACGGAATCCAACTCCTTGGAAATTCCTAAGAGGCTACTCCGCCTTCTTACGGAATGCAACTCCTTGGAAATTCCTAAGAGGCTACTCCGCCTTCTTACGGAATCCAACTCCTTGGAAATTCCTAAGAGGCTACTCCGCCTTCTTACGGAATCCAACTCCTTGGAAATTCCTAAGAGGCTACTCCGCCTTCTTACGGAATCCAACTCCTTGGAAATTCCTAAGAGGCTACTCCGCCTTCTTACGGAATCCAACTCCTTGGAAATTCCTAAGAGGCTACTCCGCCTTCTTATGGAATCCGACTCATTAAAATTCCTAAGAGGCTACTCCGCCTTCTTACGGAATCCAACTCCTTGGAAATTCCTAAGAGGCTACTCCGCCTTCTTACGGAATTCAACTCCTTGGAAATTCCTAAGAGGCTACTCCGCCTTCTTACGGAATCCAACTCCTTAGAAATTCCTAAGAGGCTACTCCGCCTTCTTATGGAATCCGACTCATTGAAATTCCTAAGAGGCTACTCCGCCTTCTTACGGAATCCAACTCCTTGGAAATTCCTAAGAGGCTACTCCGCCTTCTTACGGAATCCAACTCCTTGGAAATTCCTAAGAGGCTACTCCGCCTTCTTACGGAATCCAACTCCTTGGAAATTCCTAAGAGGCTACTCCGCCTTCTTACGGAATCCAACTCCTTGGAAATTCCTAAGAGGCTACTCCGCCTCCTTACGGAATTCAACTTCATTGAAATTCCTAAGAGGCTATTCCGCCTTAAAAGCATGAAAACACTTGTCCAAAAAGCTAAACCTGAGTGTTGTAGCTTATTAAAGTGACTCCGCCAGTCACTATAACAAGCTAGGGGACAAATGATCCGGTCTGGATACCAGCCCCCATTCTTGTGACGTCAGACTGACCTCATATAAGGAAAACCAGTGTCCTGGTTCAACGTCACCACACCGGATATCCGCTGTCTGGCCGTCCGTCCTCACCTCACGACAGCATCATTCATTTTCTCCATAACGGTTCTATGTTCATTTTTACAGGACATTTATATAACTGTTGGCTTTTCAGTCATAGCAAGAGAAGAGCCCCTGATAACTTATCAATGAAGACACTGTTTGTAACAAAATACGTCACATCAATGGCTTCAGAAAGTAGGTGGGTGTGTCAGCAGATTATGCGGAAAAGGTGATTATCCTCTCCTCTTCCTAGAGGATCGTACTCTGATAATTGACCTACCTTCCTGACACATTCTGAAAGTTGAGCCACCTTGATTGACGCAATATACATGCTATCAGAGCCAAGGGACCCACCTGCATCCAACGACTCATTTTTCTCACGTACAACTATAAGAAGCATATATCAATACATATGCACGGTATCGTTGATCTAACTTACATTCTACTATTACTTCACTTGAGTATTCACTGAGTTCTTACACTCTTCTAACTTGAGCGTCAGAGAATCTTTGCAGGTGGCACCACCTTTCGCCCCCCTGCAACGCGAATCGTTGGTGTGAAGGATCTCCAGGACAACAAGACCGACCTCTCCCACTGAGAGACCAGATTAATACATCGGTTTCTCACAGTTCCGGTGTGCAAACCCTAAAAACACTTGCATTCTTATGGCTGGTCCCACACCGGATCCTAGACCCCGGTCCAGACCAGTTCACCTTTCAAATGCATAAAATTAGGATAACCTTAAGTAATGAAAATGATAAAAGTGTGAGAAATGTTTGCCAAAAAGGACCAAGGAGTGAAAGGGCAAAACACTAAGCAAATGGAACATAGAGGGGCAAGACAAGAGTACAAAACATCAAAAGCCATAATTTCTCGGCAGTGTGATCCATGACCTAGCCCATTGGCCATGGATCCAATCTACTAGCCGTGGGAAATTCTTACTGGCCATGGATTGATCTGCTAACCTAGGAAAAATTGCCAAATTATAGAGGTTCTAAGGCAGTGTGATCCACAGGCAGTGGGAAATTCCCACTGGATGTGGATCACCCCCTGACACCCTATTTTGCCTCTTTCAAAACACCATGTTTTGGTACGTTGAACCATGCATTGCCTAAAGCATTTTGGATACATTTTAATCCCTCAATTCAAGGTATTTTGACATGGAATACAACCCTAATGCATCATGCTTGTGACTAATCAATCATTCATCACATTACATAACATTTTAGGCTTGGAGAAGTCATTATGCAGAATTTTTGATATAATTAAGGGTCTGATCAACTTTTGTATGCTTTAACTTATTTGTTTGACCTTTGAACGCCGCCAAACTTCATCATAAGCCTATTGACACTAATTATGACTTGCAGCTGCAAGCTTCATCTCAAAATTCCCACAAACAAATGAAATATGCACAAAATGTAATTAAGGCCATTATTGGCTAAAGGGACCCTCCAAACCAAGCTAAACCTAACCAAATGGGGTCCAAAACCATCCTAACACATTTCAAGTCAATTATAGAGGCCATCCAACTTATCCAGACGATCTAAAACCTCACGGATCAAAATATGACCTACCTAGTTCCTTATCACATAAATTCCTATAAAAAACGACAGAGCAACTCATTTACAATTTCATGCCACAATGTACATATGGCCTCCTAAGCACCAACATATCAATACATGACTCATTTAATACAATGTAACAACCCATAATGCAATTACATGAATATCAACATCATAGTATATGACAATTCCTAGACATTATCAACATAGTTTCATTCATCATGTATTCAACCATGTTTATCTCAAATCTAAACCATCAACATTCACACATATGTGATCAAAATGTATTTATATATATAGGTATCAAAACAATTACTAAACCTCCATTGAGGTTACCAGACACCTATCCATTATACACATTTACATATCATATATCATAAGAGCCGACCAAGGCATATATATATATATATATATTGATGGTTCGGGGAACAGACTTAGAAGGGGGTTTGAATAAGTCTGTTCACTTTTTTAAACCAAAAAGTGATATTCAAATGCAACAACGTTTTGCACAGTGGACCAGACTTTTGCTTATATGGAGAGGGTGATACTTTGATTGAGCGAGCGTAATTTTACCAGACTTTTACTATCAAGTATATCAATGCATCAGACTTTTGATAGTAAAGAGTAAAAAGAAAGAGACAATACACAAGCAATTTATACTGGTTCACCCCCAATCCAGAGACTACATCCAGTACCTTTAAATCAGAAGGATTTCTACTATGTAAAAATCATTTACATTAGAAGTTGAGTATTATTGACTCCAGCCACTCTTGGCAAGCACAGCCCGTGCTTTTGAGTATTCTTGAATCCAGCCACTCCATACTTGCGTACAACTCATGCTCTGAGTATTCTTGACTCCATTCACTCCTGACTTAAGCACAACCTGTGCTTCAACACACCAGACCCCTCTAGATTCCTATGGGTATTATTTTGCAGCACCCACTCTTGGGGAAAACCCAAGTATTCTTTCATAAGCCACTCCTGTCTCAAACCCCGAGTATTCTATTGAAAGCCTCTCAAGGCCAACAGTGTTTCCCATACTAACAGAGTCTGGAAACACACCAGACCTGTACTACCAGAGGATTGGAAGAATTGTTACAAATAAAATAAGCCTCTTGACTTACTAGAGCTAAGTGATAAACCATGAAAATGGGTCGTGAAGAAAGAAAAAGCTTATTTTCATAGGGCTCAGTACATTCAAAAAGTGAAAGATGATTCAAAAATGTACTAAGCCAAAAAGCATGACTTGGGATAGTATGCTATTAGGCACACAAAGGCATATCCCAAGTTACTATGGCATCTAAGTAGGAAGATGATTGCACATAACGAGCTTTCTTTGTCTTCATGACAGATCTTCTAGGTAGAGTTACTTGTTGATGAGTATACTACAATTTCTTCATTTCTCATGAGCTTTTATACACGAACATCTGATGTTTGTTCGTGATATTTCTTTCTTCTTTCATCATACTTTGATTAGTGTGTTCTAGCTCGTCTTCTTTTCACAAGCTCTCTATCTTTTTCATTTTTCTTTTTATACTCTCTGGTATTTCCTTTTAACTTTAACTCTCGGTATTAGATTTTGCACTCCTCATGTTTTCTTCTATGTTTTTTGAAGAGGCTATTGTCTAGAGATGAGATGGATTCTATTTATATAGAATCATCTTGTTGAGCTCAGAGAGAGACTGTTAATTATATGACCGTTGAGAGGGTTATTGTACAAAGGACAAAAGCCTTTCTTGTTGAAGTTGCACAAAGAGTAAGAGCTTTTGTTGTTAGAGACACGTTCTATACACGCAATATAAATTTAAGAGCTTTGAGATGTGTGCAATCGTAGGTGGACTAGAGGTATTATAAGTTTCACGAAAAGGGAAAGTTTTGATTCAGGAAATCTCTTAATGCGTGAGATAAAGGTGAAACTTAAATGCTTTTTAGACTAGATTAGAAACCATCCTATTTAGTCAATCTTTCTTTCGAGAATCTTTTCTTTAAGCTTCGATGAAGGTGACTTGTGACCGTTGATGCTTCATATAAAAGACCGCTTCTAAAATGATTTGAAGGGAAAAGACAGGGTCTGGTGCTTTCATATTTTGAGGCTTGAATGGTGTATTCAAGTTTGGGTCTGGTGAGTTACTCTGATGCGAGAGAATTACTTTTGAAGCGAATTACCAGACCTTTTGATTCTTCTTTTGTCTTAGATTATAGAGTCCACGTTACGATTAAGTCTTTTAGACTTTTAATGCATAGGCTCCCCCTTTCTTTTGTAGCTTAATCCCTATGTTTCCTAAACGCTTAAATACTCACATCAAATAATAACACATACTTAAAATACATAATGTTAGTTATCAACAAATTTCATGGAATCTTGTTAAAAAGAATTTTGACTACGATCAGACTTTTTTTTCAACATATATATATTTAAAAAATTGTACATTATATATATGCTACCAATCCTTCCATGGTACTTTGCATAGCAAATCCACACTAGCACATCACCAGCTTTCATCTCGTGCCAAGTTCAATATCTCCATATTATCATCCAATTCACAATTCACATCACATAATTATATTTAGCCATTTTCATCATAATTCATCATATGCCATTATATATATATATATATATGTCATTACATCACCGTCAATGTATCAACAACAATTACAATCAGCATCAATGGCTGCCTAACAACATCTTTATCTCAATCACTATATGTTAATTCATATACATGCGGATCTGACTCTACCGATGAGAATAATACTACAATATTAAAATTTTCTCAACTTATATTATTAATTTTTTTTACCAGTACTAAACTACTCACCCATATTGCAACACCACTTATTCTCAATGACAGTAGCACCTTAACTCAAGTGTTGCAAGCTAGCCTTGAGTTTAACACAAAGGCAACTATTGAATCCGAAGAAACCACCACAGGGTTCTTGCTTATCCAAAGGCCGCCCTCCCATCTGGGCCGACAACATAAGCCTCATATAGTCCTGTGAGTGTCCTTAATGCACATGTTATGCAAAACAACTGTCAATCATCAATGAACCACCTGATTACCATAACCAGGGGCCACCACTTGGTTACCATCAGCAAGGGTCTTTTGTTTTAAATCAACGATCAAGCATAACATGCAAAATCAATCATAATGAATTCACAATATTAATTAAGCTATCTAAAGCTTATTCAACCATCAATTACTATAACCCAATGTAATATTTATCACATTTATCAAATAATTAATTATTCACACCATATGAATGAAATCTCACATAGTTTCGATAATCATTAATTACATCAACAATAATATCAAAGGGGAATATATCATAAACACTCAATCAAACATCATCATCATCATCATTAATTTGTACCAAAACATCAAATAAATAGTTATATAAAGCATATATGTATTCCCTTATCTGTTCATAATCCATACATTTAAACATACTGCTCCCCTACCTGGAATCGATTCCAAATGAAACTCGTGTTTCAGTATCATTTCGGAAGCGAACCTACATCGAAAACATAATTGAAACTCTCTTGATTAATTAATTGGTCACTAGTTTCAACCAATTTAGTTAATTTCTAACCATTCATAAACCTAAAACCTCACTAATAACAATAATTTCATCAAATAGCAAGAGTTAAGAGTTGTTGATTTACTGAACGGTCATTGACTGCTTCCAAAATTAATTCTGTAAAGCTCTGACATAACCCACACTTTAAAGTGAGTTCTAAAACACATTATAACCATGAAATTGAAGGGATTGAAGATTAGAATTAAGAAATTTCATCGATTTCAAGAATGGGTTCAAGAATCGTTACCTTATTAAATAGGATAAAAAGAGAAACCAAATTTGCCCTAGCTTTACCCACTAACACGTGAGGAATGAAGAGATAGAGAGACCTTGATTCTTGCTCTTGATTGAATTAAAGAGAAGTAAGAAAGAGATGGAAAAAATGATGCTGCCATAAGGAGGAGAAGAAGTGAAAGAGAAGCTTTCTCTGCTTTCCTTGCCCTTTGCCAACGTGAATATGAGAGAGTGAAAGTGAGGTGAGTTTAATTAATTAAAGCATTAAGGGCAAAATGATCCTTTTGCCTGTTTGGTTAATTTCTAAAACTAATTTGGTAACTTTAGGTTACCAAAAACTTAACCAAATTAATTCCAAAAATTAATGTACTCTTTTTTATTAAATTAACATTCCTAATTAATTATTCAATCAATTACAAATTAACCAATAATTAAAAATTAGGATGTTATGGAGAAGGCACAAGGTAGTGCGTCAGCATAGAAGAAATGACTAGAATAGTATAACCATGAGATGGTAATGATGGATTTTGATGTAGAAACCTTACTAGGTCCTTTAAAGGTATATCCATATAGATACAGGGCAATAAGTACTACATGTATCTTTTATTCTTTAGCCTTTTTTGTAACGTCTTCGGTTAATAAGGACAAATTCCCATACCAGAATGTCCCAATTAACTAAGGTGTTACTAAACTTTTTAAAAATTTGAGGAGATTTTTTTTGTAAGGTGATTACCATAAGCAGAGATTGAATAAACAAAGCAGTAACATGGTCTGATCCTCCAGGTGGGTTACATACTCAAAAGAACGAGGTGCGCAGGCTTCTTAAATATATACAGACAGTCACTCAAAGGAATAAAGTCTAAATGTCATCGCCTACATTACTGTTAAAGTCAAAAAGGGAGATCCAAGTCCTTCATATTCATACGGAGACATCCACTATTATAGATATTCGAGATCTCTTCCACGTTCTCCTTAACCTTTAACTGGAGGAACATACAGGGAAACATACAGACAATTCTAGAAGGGTGAGTGAACCTTCTCAACCCATAGATTCTTATGTAAGGGCAAGCCATCATAACCATATATTCATACAGAATAATATCAGGAAAGCATTACAGCCATAGACACGGACATAGTTCACAGGGGTTAGTCATTGGTATGTTATGTCATGCATGTGTTAGGTGTCTCGTGGATCATCTTTGATTAAGTTTCATGATGTGAATGAGGCCCAACGTCTCATCATCACGATCCCATCTCCACAGTACCTGTACTGGTAGGAATACGCATGCACGCTAGAGCGATCGGAGCTCGCCAAGTTCCCGCAACCAACAAGGGTAAAGGACACACATGTCTCAAAACAATATAGATCCATGACATTCCCATCGTGATCACCTTCGAGCAGAACTGACACTACACGACCCTAGTGACACTCGTTCTAGTCAAAGCACACCAGATTTGCCATGAAATTTCCAGCCTTGGGCGCGACTCCAAGCCATTGGATGCCCGACCCAGTTATACTCCCAAGATTCTCCAATGGAATCAGAACACTCAAGCCCTCTAGTGTACCCATCGCTGTTGCTCTAGGTCTTGCAATCCAACTTATCGTTCAATCTCATAATCACATGTTGTATGCATTTACTTTATTTAATTTTCTACCTTTTATTAATCGAGTATCAGACGGAACCCTTACGCCCAGTGCTACTGTCCTTAATACATCGAAAAATCCTTATTTATGAATGTCTCAAACTCAAAGAATCATAGAAGTTAAATTTCTATGCCTAAGTCCAAATTGCTTTCTAAATCTCTTTTTAGGAGCATCAGGACTAGAGCTTAAAGTGGGAATTAAGTTCTCAAGTAAATTTGTAACAATTTATACACTATGGATATGTCATTAGTTAACCAATTTAAATTTATCAAAACTCCTTGGGTATCATGAAAACAACAAAACGTGCTTATTTTACCGATTTAGTGGAAATATAGCTTCGTCATAAAATTCAACCCTTACTTTGTTTCCCTCTGTATTGTAAATTAAGATTTTCACTATGACTCACTAAAATCTAGGATTTCTTTTTAGCTTAGGCAACTTAAATAAAACATATATATATATATGCCATTATATTACACTATTAATTATATAATATAAATAATCATATTGATTATTTATTTAGATGGTTTATATGGTTCGACTTTTGATTTAAATGTGTCATGATAGGTTGGCCCATTCGTTTAGTGCCTAATGACCAATTCCTACTCTCATCTAACCAGGCTCAAAGAATTGTTGCCCCATTGAGATAGTTTTACTCTTGAGAAAATGAACCATACGAGAATATAATAGTGCACTCATTCTGGAAATTGAGATAACGGCATGGATCATGAACTTTCACCAAGTACACATTTAACTTTCATCATCTTAGAACCTTTAATAGAATTATGGAATAACAGAGTGGTACATGTGTGATCTGGTTAACCATTGTTTAGAGAAATGTCTACAAACCATCAGTATTTCAGATGGTACGAGACCCGTACGAGAAGATAGGTTACTAGACAAAGGCTATAAGCGGAGCTTTGGTAAGTATTTTAACAAATGCGTGTAAGATTTTTTTGTATTTTTATGAATTTAACAATTGTGTTTTTTATTTCAGTATGCCAGCCTGGAGGTTATACAATACCTATCATCGTTGGAGGGTTATAACCCCTAAGAGCCTCCTGCTTTTGTATTGGATTCAATTCAGAAAGAAACAAAGAACATATTAATGTCAATGAATGAAGAAGACAGGCTTATGGAGGCCGAAGTGCATGCACCAATGCCTACGGATGAGCACCATATGTGGAGGTAAATTTAGATATGCCCGGGACTCATGTGGAATGGGAATGGATACTCCGTCGGAGACTATGAGAGCCAGACGAGCAGTTCGTTATACCATCCTTACCTTCTCGACAGACTGGGCATTACTTTGTTCAATCACAGCAGCCTCCAGAATCGCCATGGCGACCCTACTACTCTTCTTTGTAGACCACACAGCAGCCGATGAACACGAATGAATACATCAACCCAACCATGTTTGGGGTGCCACTGTTCTTCATAGATTTTGGGGGAGGTTTCCATTCAGGTTAGCATGCAGGTGAGCCATCATCATTTCATTATGTACCAAAATTACCAGAAATAACACCATCTCTATGCGTTCAAAATTTGATGACCCCTGTAACATCTCTACAACACAACTAGGGACCTGATATAGGTACTTCATCTGGATTCATAACCCAGATGTTTTATCTAAACATGGCAGGATCAGAAACTGGGCACGCTCCACAACAAGTTGAAGACCCTCTGGACAAATCACAAATTAAGGAACAAATGGATTATGTTTGACGTAATCCACCTAGGCTAAACTGTGGAATATCGAGGCCTTGTTTCCTATCCTAGATGCACACCCCCAACAACACTAGTTTAGGGTTGATGTTATGTATGATTATTAACAGACTTTGTGTTACTTTATTATGTTTATGATAATGCTGACTATCGCTATTGTGTTTTTTTTATATTGCACGTATGATAATGCTCACTACCGTTTTTTTATATTGTACATTTGATAAAGTTCTAAAACATAGAATAAAATATGCGTACACTAAATCAAAACAATATCAAAATGGTCACAGGTTCTCATTACCAGATGCGCCTTTAATTGCTATAGGACAGTTAGACTTATTGTCGCCTGATGGGCGACACAACCCATATTTGGAGCTAGTTTGAGAATTAAACCAATCCATCTCGTTCCTAATTCTTGTCGACTTGGATCGCCCCTTTTCACGTAACATGTCTTCATTTGGAACAATAATATACGTTTCATTGATCTTCGACAGCGACCGATCATCTCCAATTGGATACCACTGGCCTGTATATACTTGTGCGATGTTCTGCAATAAGTAGTTGTCTACTGAAAATAATTCACATTCACTGCATTACATGCAACAATGGTGTGCATACACAGGTACTTGTATGCTTGGAATCGGCCATACTGACACCATTGTTCCTTTAGATTAACAATCCATACAAAGTCACCTTTTTGGGTGATTGGATTTATCCTATCCTCAACCTCGAACCTGGTGGATTCCGCATCATACCTTCGCACATCAATGGAACATGTTTATGCTTGATACAAAGCTAGTTTGTCAAGGACTTTAGTTAAGTATAACTGACAAGTTCCCATTTCAGCCATTACATGTCCAACGCAATCAACGAGCATACGTGCACTTAACTAACAAGCTGTTATGGGCAAATTCCATGCCCCTTCAAAACCTTACCGAAAGTTTCTGATAGGTTGGTGGTCATGTGCCCAAACCTATGACCATCCTCATCATACACTAATGACCATTTTTACTTTAGAATATTATCAATCTATGTTGTAATTTTAGGACTCAATGAACGACATTTTTCCAAATTCCGGTCAAAGGAATATTTTCTCGGATTGTACCTTACACAGATAACGGCTTTAATGTTTGCAAACATCAAAATATATAATCTCGTCACCTAAATACATAACATTTTTTAATGTCATACCTAACTTTAGTAGAGTTTTCTTTTACTCTTGGTTCTTAAATTTCAAATTAAAGTTGCTGGTAACATGTCGAATGCAGTACCTATGAAAACCCATAGGTGGTGTCCATCCGCGTTCTAGGTCACGCATGGCACCCAAAAATGCTTCTATAGTGATCAAAAATTATACATATTCCAATCTTTTGGGTAACATGCATCCTCAACAACTTTAAAAATCAACTCCAATCTTCCAACGTTTCTCCCTCCATAATTACGAACGCCAATGGTAGAACAGAGTTGTTGCCAGGTTGTGACAATCAAAAGAGTGCCCTTATGTTTCCTATATAAATGGATGCCATCTACTTGGATCACAAGTTTGCAAAAGTTAAAACCATCACAACAAGCTTTATATGTCCAAAAACTATGACAAAACTTACAAAACCTTTGATTAACCTCGTTTCCTACAATGAACAGATGGGTTTGCAAAATGTACGTCGACCCTACGGTAACTAATTTCATACGGCTTAGCCAACGGGGTAACAAAACATATGACTCCTTCCAATCACCAAACACTGTAACAAGGGCTTTTTGTTTTGCCCTCCATGTGTTATAGTAAGAAACAATGAACCCAAATTTCATTTTAACTCTTTCCTAAATTAAAGCAATCGACATTAATGGTTCCTTCTTCACCATTCTTATATATAAAAAGTATTGAATTAGTAAAATATAATAATATAAATAAAAACAACATTTTTTATATAACCTATTATGATAGAGCAAATCAAATTAGCATCTAGTATTGCATGATCTTGTGAAACGGTTACGTTAACGCAAGTGTGTGTGCCACCATGTTGACTAATAACCCACTTGAGTGATTTTTTGACAGAATTATACGCATTCACCAACCACACCTAGTGTCTTGATTGGGACACTTCACAACGAACTCATTTGGCTTTGACTTCACAATAATATACAATTGATGCATTTTCATCAAATATTGTTTTAGTGCATTTTGTACTTCACTTTTGCTTTCAAAATCTAACACTATAGACAACTCATCCCCAACATTCCAACTACTGCAATCATCAAAATCCATTTCTTTATCAACATGCTCTAAATTAAAATTTTGATAATGTGGTGTCGCATTCCAAAACGACATCTCCACAATACCTACGCTAAGTAAAATAAACATGTCTAAACCAAATTTAATTTCAAAATAAATATTTGAACTTTCAAAATAATTTACTGAAGGGTTAAGTAGCTATCATATTAAATGATCCACTGATTCTTAATAGAGCTCCCAAACTAGCATCAATCTGCCATCAATAACTCGTTATCCTCGCATGAATCACTGCTATCTACCTCAGAAGGTAAATTATAATCAAAATCCTCATCTGACATATAATTCATATTGAATATTTTAAAAAGCCTAAAAGTAAATTCTTGAAATTGTGTTAAATTTTTTTAATTTCAAATGGGACGTATTTATAGGCGGTGTGGTGCATCTCCCACAGGCACCACAACATGGGTGTCACATGTTCAATGTGCACCGCAACAAATGTGTCGCACGCTGGAGATGCATCACAAATGTGTTGTAATTTTGAGGTGCGACAGAGCCACGTGAATACTTATGAATATGCTGTCTTTTATAAAGGTGACACCCCCGTCGCTTTTACCAACAATGACACATAAAAGTGCCCTATGTTATTCAAGTGGCCTCAATACTCAAGAGGGGGGGTGAATTGAGTGTTTAAAAATTTTAACTTGGAATGCCCTTGAACTTGGTTCTTTATGCAATCTTAATGAGATATACAAAACTTCTCAAGCAACAATAATTAAATACACAATAATTTGTTTGATATGAGATAAAGAACCTCTTTGAGACAAGTGAGACTTAAGAGAGAAATGAGAATCAAGAGAGAATAATGGTTTGGTAATTTTATCAAACAGTTGGTGTGCAGGTAGTTTAGTAACTTCTTATGAACACAATTTATTCAAGCAATCAATGCATATATAAGTAAAGAGTTCAAGGTAAGAAGAAATGCAAACCAATTTAACGAGTTCCACCAATCCGGTGTACGTCTCGCCTTCAAGCAACCCACTTGAAGGATTCCACTATTGAAGATTTGAGATACAAGCTTTGAGCAATTATCTCCTAGTGTCCCACACTCAAGAACCCAATTCTCACAAGCAAAGGGCAACCCACCCAATCTCACAATCTCTCAATATCCCAAAGGTTAAACCCCAACCTTTGTAACCACTTAACCTAGAGTGAACTTTGGTGTTTGATGTTTGCATTTACAAGCAATATACTCTCTTAATAGAGTGGATAAGCAAATGAAGAGCTCTCACAATTTCTAACTCTCAATAAGAGAGGATATACAAGTTCTAAGCTCAAGGATTCAGAATATACAAATAAAATAAACTCATTAAGCACAAATGTAAGTAACGATTGATTGCCTCTTGTTGTGTGTCTTGTGCTTGAGTTGGGGATCCATTTATAGAACCTTGAAGGTCCTCATAGCCGTTGTGCATCATGGTTCCAGCTTGTCTCTACGTATAGTGGGTTATGGGTCTTTGTTTCTCACTTAAATGTCTTTTTAGTGATGTTTTCCACTACTTGAATCGATTCATTAGTATGTGAGTCGATTCACATAGTTCCGTTTTGGGCATTTTGAATTTCAACCACGTGTGAATCGATTCATGCTTGGTGTGAATCGATTCATAACTTGCTGTTTTGAGTTTTTGAGACTTCCAGGCCTTTGAATCGATTCATACGTGTAAGAATCGATTCATGCATTACTGTTTGGTGCTTTTCCATGCTCTTTGATATTTCCTTGATGTATTTTAAGTCATGGTTGCTTTCCTTGTTCTTCATGCATTGCTTTCTTGATTCTTGTGATCATTTGGGAGTGTGTTCTTCATGGTTTCTTTGATCGTAGATTTTAAATGTATCAACTTCTTGTATTTCTTTTTGAATTATGCATTTGTTTATGGTCCAAGAGTAATGTTCTACTTGTGTTTGAGTACTTGTCATTATCAAAACTAATCTGCAACATGCAAATACATTCTCCCTCTTTTTGATGATGACAACCAATGGCCATCTCTTGGGGTGTTAGTTTTAATAAGCAATGTTCATGTAATAATTAGAAAAGACTACTTGTGTCCCCCCCTTTGTTTTTGAGTTGGATATGTATTTGAATCATATTCATCTGATCATACATTTTTCTTATTACTCTTGCCCTTTACAGAACAATATTCAATAATGATATTCAATATTCAACATCTATCTCTCCCCCTTTGTCATTATAAAAAAAAATATAAGTGTGAGTCAAGACAAGGAAATATGCATTGCAAAATTGAGGATAAATAACCAACAACTGTCAACAGAGAATCCAAGCAAATCAAACGTAAAGATGAAAAATGCCACAGAAGGGCAACAAAGTTTTAATCAAAATAGCCATAAAGCATAAAAAGGGTAGGCAATAATGTAGGAAAATAAGGCCAACTAAGGCTGATGGAATTGGAGGCTAGAGATTTGGGTAGCAAGTTCTATGTAGCGTTTCACCATGTTTACTTCGAGTTTGTTAATCCTGGTGTTGATATTGGCTTCCATAGCATCAAGACGATGATCCATATGAGAAGTGAGTCATGTAAACAAGTCATCAGAAGGTGCAGCAGGTGCAGGAGGAGGAAGAGAAGCATCAGCATCTTCTTCATTAGCAGCTAGGTGTGGGCGGTGAAGAATTTCCCATATTCCAAACCTTTCAATGATTCCCATTTTGTTGAGATGGGTTTTTCTGAGTAGTCCTTTGCTTCCAACGGATTCTTTGACTTCATTGTTGAGGTTTACCTTGAAGTGACAAAGGAGTTTAGTCACGAAGATGACATATGGGAGGCGAGTGAGATTCCTTGCTTCAAGCATGTGATGTCTTATCATATTTATCCAGTTGATTTCCTTGTTGTTTATGATTGCCCGCATGAGAAGAATTTGAGTCTCACTGACTCTTGCATTGTTGCTTCCTAATGGTAGAAGGATCTTCACAATGAAGTAGTGAAGCAAGCGATGGTCCACTCGAAGTGTGCCAATGGTGCTTGTGGTGGAAGAGGGAAGATTGAAGAATGTTCTTGCTTCAAGAGGATTGAAGTTCCACGATGGAGATGGTTCTTTGCCAAAGAAGTGATCATTGTTAATGGGAAGTTTGCCAACTTGATTCATGACTTCATTATCAAGAACCATGGTGACACCTTTCACTTTGGTATAGTATCGATCATCTTGTAGGCGCAAAGTTGAATAGAAAGCTCGGATCAATTCAGGATAGATATAGGTGGACTCAAGTGTGAGAAATCTAATAAGTTGTTGTTGATTGAGAATATCAAGCAGAGGAAGGTTGGAGGATTCAAAGTAAGGAAGATCTAACCAGTGTGAAGGAATGAGAAGTTTTTCAGAAAAAGTCTCCAAATAAGTTTCCAATTCCTTTTGGGTGGAGAAAAATCTGATAAGATCTGAATGTTGAGGCGTGGAGGACCCTACAATGTTGGCCCTTTGTTTCTTCCTTGGGTGGGATAATAAAGCCATGAGATTTGAGTGGGTTATTGGAGATGAGTTTAGAGAGAGAATGGAGTTTTTAGAGAGAAGGAGGAGAAAAAAGAAGTTGAGAGATTTAAAGAATCTGGAAACTGAACCAAAAATTGTCAAATTTAAGCAATTTTTCACGCATGAATCGATTCATAGATACGCATGAATCGATTCATAACTTGCTGTTTTGAAGGATTTTCTGGTTCCAGGGGTATGAATCGATTCACCCATTCGTGTGAATCGATTCAAGACTTGCTGTCTTGAAGATTTTTGGGTTCCAGGGGCATGAATCGATTCATTTATTCTAGGCAACATATTTGGTCATTGAAATCTCCAATTTTGGGATTCTATTGGCCTTCTTACTCAATCAAATATTCATACTCAAGAATTATAAGCTTCATTATCCATTCAATCAAATTTCACACTTTATTCAAATCTCATGCTTAAGGATAGGAATTTATCTAATTACAGGGGTAGTCAAATATCTCACTAGTAAATATTGGACATCTTTAAAATTCTTAATTCTCTCATAATGTTTATGAATTGTTCCTTTGCAAGAGGTTTTGTGAATATATCAGCTAATTGCTTAGAGGTTTCAACATGCTCAAGCACGCAATCACCCTTTAACATATGATCTCTAATGAAATGGTGTCTAACCTTAATATGTTTGGTTCTAGAATGTATTACAGAATTCTTTGAAATATTTATGGCACTTGTATTATCACATTTGAGAGGCACATGGTCTAATATAACACCAAAATCTAAAAGTTGTTGTCATCCAAAGAATTTGAGCACAACAACTACGAGCTGCAACATATTCTGCCTCAGCTGTGGACAGTGCAACACTCACTTGTTTCTTGCTATGCCAAGATACAAGAGAACTACCGAGCAAGTGACAAGTACCACTAGTGTTTTTCCTATCAAGTTTACATCCTGCAAAGTCAGAATCAAAGTAACCAACAAGAGTGTATTCAACCCCTTTGGGGTACTATAAACCAACATCTTGAGTTCCAACCAAGTATTTCATTATTCGTTTTACAGCAGTCAAATGCGATTCTTTTGGGCATGCTTGATATCTTGCACACATACATACGACAAACATTATGTCCGGTCTACTCACAGTAAGATAGAGCAAAGATCTAATCATACCTCGATATTTGGTAATTTCCACATCTTTACCTTTCTTGTCTTTGTCCAACTAGCAAGATGTGCTCATAGGGGTGGCAATTTCATTTTCCTTGTCCATATTGAATTTTCTAAGCAATTCCTTGCAGTATTTGGATTGACTAATGAATGTACCTTCTTTTGTTTGCTTAATTTGTAGCCTAAGGAAGAATGTAAGTTCTCTCATCATGGACATTTCAAATTCGTCATGCATTAACTTAGCAAACTCTTTGTAAAGTATTTCATTAGTGGCACCAAAGATAATGTCATCCATATAAAATCCTCAAAAAAAGCCCCAAATCTGTAAATTTTTTTGAAGTGAACTATTAATAAAAAAACCCTTATGTTTCTCCTACTCTAATAAATTGTAATTAACTTAAGTTGATAAATCTATGTACACACCTTTACATGTAATAAAAGACCATGGAAATTGTATGAAATGGGTTTTTGATATGAATGGTGTGTTTTTTAAAGTATTTGCAGATCTGGGGCAGAAAAAATATTATTTGGCTATCTATGATGGAAATGGTCAAATCGTGTTTCATTTACGCATGGTGGATGGACGTTTTCCAAAAAACGCATGCTCGAAGGACGTAAACATGAAAACGTGATATGGAAATGCGTATTACGAAAACACATGTTGGACCTACATAATTTGACCATGAAAACATACCCTGCAGCTGTGTTTTCTTTGATGCCCAGTTACCCATATAAAACGCATGTCAAAGATACATTTTTATTATAAACCGCCCCCTTATGATCTATTTTTTGCTATAAAATGCCCCCTTATGATGCGTTTTTATGCTATAATACGCTCCCTTATGATGCGTTTTAGGCCATAATTTTGCACCCCAGCATGCTTATATAGCTTTTGGTCCACATTTAAATTCGACCCTTCCTCTAATTTCATTCAATAGAGGTCCCTCCATCTGAAGTGTTTCATTTTTATGTTTAAGTTTGATAGAGGTTTTTGAAGATATAGGTAATGTTGATTTTAATTGATGTAACATCTAACTAAAAACCAAGCACGCACATGTACTCACTTAGTTCGACGCTTTGGTGTTCATGGCCATCAGTTTGAGGTTAAAGAATGTTTTGACCCAGTCACAATATAGAGGAAGAAAATATACAATGACGCGGTCATCTAATCCTTCTTGTGATTGTTGAAGATTTTAGGTGTTCAAGTTTCTAAGATTACATCTCATCGCAACATGCCAAGTTGTTAGTGTTGACTGTTTCCAGTTTATTCATTCGGCTTACACATAGGAACATATCATAAATGCATACTCGGCTCAATGGTACCCTATCGGTAACGACAATAATATTCCTGACATGGACGATGAAGGGAAGCTTATTCCTGACCAATAGAGGTTACCGCCAAAAGGTTGCCTAAAGGCTTCCCAGATTCAAAATGAAATGGATTAGGTTGACCAATAACCTAACACCATAAGATGTCAACAATGCAAACAGGGAGTTCACAATCGTCATAAATGTCAGCATTCTAGCCAAAGTGAATGCTCACAAAGTTGTGAACCCTAGACCGTTATTTGTATATGATTTCAAAGTTATGAATGAAACTTCATTGCTATATAACACAGGCCATTAAATAAAACAATCCATTACACTAAAAAACAAATTGTTAATACATAATACACTTCATAACATAGTCTATAGGTTGTCATTATTTGGTGGGAGGGTTATGGTGAGAAAATGCACGGCCTTATAAAGTTTCTTGCATGTCGATGAGGGTTTTGTCGTGGTTGCAAATCAGGCATATTTTGGTCCTCTTCTTCATCCTCATCCAAGTTCACTGAACTACCTTCACCGAATAGGTCCATGTTTAAGTCTAGGTCTTCCCCTAACCCATGTGAGGCACCCCGCCTCTATGCATAACGAGTGGCGTGCTCGGCGTCAATAGATTTTGGACAAATGTCGTCGGTGACTCATGTGGTGAAGGAACATATCCACTTGTCTGACCAATTGTTATTCCACCAACATCACCAAAGAATTGGTCCACGTTAGAGGTATAGTAAAAAGGCTGGTTTGTTTCGTAAACTTGTGATGAATATTGATATGTTGTCCATGGTGAAACTGGGTCAATCTGTGTTGGCATGAAATAGCTATCGTGTTCTTTCGGAGGTAATTAGGGTAGATTGTATATCTTTCGTTCTTCTTGAGGCCGTCCCCTCATAATCCCCTGACTCATTCCTATTTCCAGGCGTGTTAATGTCATACGACTCGTTCGGTGCTTCATGTATTCTGGTTGGTGCGGGTTGGACAGCTTGCTGCACCTAACCTTCTGCTCCCCACATTTGCATAACATTTACTGAATGTTGCTGAATGTGTTCAAACAACATGGATGGTGAGTGTGTAGGAATTTACGCATCCTCTGTAGCCAAGTAATGGATGGTTTCGACTACACCAACCTAAGAAAAAAACTATAATCACGTTAGGGGTATTTCAAGGAAGAATAAAACTAACATAAATGCACAAGGAGATAGCCTATTGAGCGCCCTGTTACATAATGTTTATGTGTAACCCATCTTTGTGTATGTGAGCTAAACCAATTCATGTACTATGAATTTGCTCTGAATAAACCCACCAGTGGTGGATTTGTATAGACAAATCGATGACGATTTTCTCACATTGTGACCAACGGTACATACACCTGCGCCCAGTTTTCCCCCCGCTTTCCCTTTCTACGTGATTCCATCTAAATGGTTAGGTTGCCGAGGATCCAAGGGGATATGTTGTTGCATTCTGAATTGCCTCATGACTCGGTCTGGTTGGTGCCATTCAACTATGTTGGTGCACAAAAGTGGAACCACGGTTCTCCAGGTCTCTAGCCCATTAACAAATTGTAGGGGCAACGTCTGCAGAACATCTTCACCGTAGGGGGTCCAAACAATCTAAAAATACAAACATAATTATCGTAAGAACTAGTTACTAAATAGTCAACATAAAGTCGGGCCAATAATTCTTACCTCATCGTATTTCATTTGGTCAACAGCACGACGATAGAAATCAATGTCTTGTCTCACAACCTTGAAGGTTTTAGAACCCAACCACCTACAAAGACAAATCATCAAAACATCCATGTAATAACATTTTCATTTCCATTTACGATTTACTGCTCGATTTACCTTGCAGCATACAGTGTACCTTGGAGCCTATCATGACGTCGGATATTCGAAGCAATAGACGGGAACCTATCCCAAGCCTAAACCTGAAGTAATAGATGAAGACCATAAATCGACACCCAGTCATAATCAGTAGACGTACACATCTCATGATACAAATAGCTAAGCGGTGCAAAACCCTAACTATAATCCCCATATCGATCAAGATCGTCAAGCAATAGTAAGTACTTCAATGACACCGTACTGCTTGAATGATCAGGGAACACAACACCACTGAGTAAACGTAGTACATATGCTCTTGTAAACCTTACCAGTTGCACATCATCCCTAATGTCATCTTCAATGTTGGCGAATGTGTCAGATAACCCTTTCATCTTTAAACACCCAACATGTATAACATCTTCAGGGGGTACACACCTAACAAATTTTGCACTAGAGCCCTCCAATCTTGGGAAGTTGTATCAGTAATCACAGGTCCACCATTTACTCGCAACCAAACTTGGATTGCCACATCCTGGAGTGTAATGGTACACTCATCGGGTGGCATATGGAAAGTATGTGTTTCCGGTCTCTATTTTTCCACAAAGGCGGATAACAATTCAGACTCAACCTGAAAAAAATGTAGTTGTGTAATCCCCAAAAAACCAGCTTTATTTAAGAGTGGAACTATTTACTCTAGACTCTTCCACCTCGAAAAGCTAATGCACACCTACATTTTAATAGATGTTTTGGCTTTCCATTCCATACAGATTCTGACACATGAACATTTTAAAATCGTAAAAGTGATGAATTTTCAAGACTAGGGTTGACTTCATGTAATTCGTGCATTGAAGAAGATGTTGCATCCATCCTATAAAACACACACAAAAAATTATGTCATCATACAAATAATTTGTCTAAAAAATACCAACTTTAGTAAATAATAAACTACATGTATAATATTTGTCTAAATATTAAATAATTATTACGTCATATTTACCTACATAATATATCAACAAATATTCACATATACAAATTTATCTACACACACACATATATATATATATATATATATATATATATATATATTTAACTGCACAAAACACTATTATAACCAAACTTGCCTAGAAAATACTTACCTTATATAAAATAGCTTACTTGCAAAACCAAAGTGGACCACTCCAAGAAACCAGGAAGCAAACAGTTGAAACAAAATAGCTCCTCCAAAATGTGTTTCTAGAAGGGAATGGAATAAGTGAATGTAAAAAATGGAGGAAGGGACCACGCTTTAAAATAAAATGCTCATGGGGAAGGGAACAAGACCACTAAAATGCACCATGAAGAGAGATCTTTGGCAGTGAAAAATGTCTTACCAAAGTGCGAAAATGTTATCCGTTGGTCCACCATGCACGAAATGGTCAATCACGTTACCTCGTGATACGTTGGTCCAAGCTGTGCTACCTAGTCAAATACGCCCCCCGATAATACGTTTTTACTGCATGTGTAACACACGGCACACATGCACGTAAGACGCTATTAAAAAAATGTGAAATTGCCATATACGTCCCTTGAAAATGTGAAAATGAAATATGATTTGACAAATTATACCCCAGATAGCCAAATAATATTTTTCCTACCCCAAATTCATAAATATTTTTAAAAGTTACCTCATTCTGGTAAAAACCCGTATGAAACAAATAAAATTAAATAAGGGTATTCTAATTAATATATTATCAAATGAATATAATATTAATGATTTTTAATATGTATAAAAAAATAAAAATGTTAAAATGATAATAATTTCAAGATAAAAAAAATAATTATCTGTATTACATGATTCTCTTTAGAGGTTTTACACAAAAGCTTTAATTGTTTTATAATGTACACGTAATGGAATTTGTTTTCTACGCCACTAAAATTGAATGAGGATAAAAATAATAATAATAATAATAATTTAATATTACCTAAGAGGCAAGGCAGGAACAGACAAAGATGAGGAAAAGAAAGGCTCATCTCTCTCAACTTGTACGCTCCATAATTAATCATCTCGAATGCTATCAATACCAAATCATTGGTGGGGGCCACATGTCTCTGCCACACTCACATCCCCTCATCTCCCCACGTGTTTACACTCCCACCCATCTCATCATTTTTCTCTACCCACATTATTTCATTTCGAATAGTAAAGTTGTTCACATAAAATTATTAATTAATTTAAACATATTAATATTAAGATATCGTTTGTCACTTTGGACTAGTTTCTATATATGAACAAAACAAATTTGTTTAGTGAAGATAACATTATAACCACCACCACTGATTTGTTGGGTTTCATGTCACTCTGTTGTGGGGATGTGACGTGGAATCAGATTGCTTAGTGATTTGATTAAAGGTAACACTTTGATCATTAGCATTGGTCACATGAATATTGTGATCATAGCCAATCATCCCATAAAGTGAAAATTAAGAGAATAAATACCTCATATAGACATATAATTTATAATAGAGTATAATAATACTAATCCATACTCAAAGTCAAATTTCATCCCCCATGGGTCTGTTCAGTCCCAAACAAAACAAAACAAAACAACGGTTGCTCATTTGCTTTTAGCCTTTTCCTTTTGGTATTCAGCCACTCACTGACAAAAGTTCCACATAATCCCCTTCTAAACTATTACTATTTGGTACATTTGGATGCTGTGCATTTTATATTTATATATATTTTACTTTCAACAATCAAACAAACAACCGATTTAATAATTGTAAACATATTAAATATTAAATTACATCACAACTTATCTTTTTTTAAATAATTTCATAATCAAACCAGTTATTAAATTAATAAAGATAATTCATATAAATTACGATGAAATCATAATTAAATCATGGTTAAATTAAAAGTATTAAAAAATTGACTTAAACATCATTGGTCAGACCAGCCAATCCAGTCAGGTTTTGTTAATAATATTTTTTTAATTTACCCAATCATTATACAATCCCTGACGTTGCCAATATTTTAATAAATGGAATATAATTATTAAGTAGCGTAGCAAACAAATTGAAGCAGGTGCATTATCTAATGTCTGAGTCCTACTCGTCTTCTTCAGTGAGATCATTGTGAATTTTATTATGAGTATTATTTGAGTTCGGTTGTTTTCTTGCTTTATATTGAAGCAATATTCACTCATCCTAAAATTTTATATACTAAAACATAATTCTCTATTTTTAAGAGTAAAAATTCAATTTAATTTATTCTTAAAATAAGTTACTACTTGACTCAGTTCAATTCTTTAGAAGAAAGTTACCAAACAATATTTCAAATTTGTTGTCCCTCCGTTAATAGAACTCCGTTTAACATAACGTATTCTCCGTTCCGTGGCGTTGACGCAGTTTTTCTCCGTCGGCAGGGCTCCGTTAGCCACGCTCGCTGTTTGGCAGCTTCTTCCTCCTCCGTTTCGTCGCCGCTAACGGACCATAACGCGCGTTGGGTAGAAGGAGCTCGCCCCTCCCTCCACTGAACGGCGTTTGCCTAAAAGTCCAGAATACCCCCATCTTGTTTCTCTTGCAACTGCCGGTCTCCTTTTCTAGTTGTGGGTGGTCTCTGCTGTCTCTGTTTTTTCGCATTTTGTGGGTGGGATCGTGAGTAGGGGTAGCTGTTGGGGCTGTTGGGTTTGGGTTGTTTGGGATTGTTGGGGTGGGGGTGAGGTTGCAGGGAAGGGGAGGTTGATGGGGTGATGGGTTGATGGGTTGGATGGTTGATGGGGTGATGGGTTACAGGGAAGGGAAGGGGAGGTTGATGGGTTGGACGGTGATGATGTTGAGGAGATGATGGGTGTGGTGCATGGGTGTAGTGCCTTTCCTTGGTGTATTGTAGTATGACCTGATTTTTTATTTTAATAATAATTTATAATTTATAATATATAAAAATAATCACATTAATTTATTACTTTCAATATATACAAAAAAATTTAAAAATTTATTAGTATTATACATTTAATATTAATATAAACAAATATACACATAAATTATATCTATTTAAATTCATACCCTTTTTAGTAATTTTACCTTCAACTACCATTTCCCAAACCTAATTCTACTACAAACCAAACAAAATCACTATAACTCAACTCACTTTAACTCAACTCTCAACCAAACAAAACTCCGTTTACAAAACCCCAATTTTCTAAACTCCATTTACAAAACCCCAGTTTTCTAAACTCCATCCACTCAACTTTATACCAAACACCCCCTCAATCAACATGCATGTTGTAGCTTGCTTACATTTAAGACTCCACAACTTCCACAAACCATTTTTTTCTGTGAGAAATAACCCAATTTTGTTCCTTAACTACTGATATAAAAAAAATTCAGAAAATGGAGAAGTAAAAACAGGCTGCCAAAGACCCCTTTTGTCTTTTTATTTTTATTTTTTTAGTTTTGATTATAAGACTATCATCTTATTTTTACTTATAAAATTGTTATATTTTTTTATATTTCTAAAATTTTGTACAAAAATTTAAAAAATATTATTTTTAGTATTTCTTATAAAAACTTTTAAAAATAGGAAACAATATGGCAATTTTATAATTAAAACTTAAGATAATAGTTTTATAATTAAAATTTAAATTAAAAAAAAACTACCCTAAAATTTTTTGTGTCCTCCTTTAAAATGTAATGATAAAGGTTTTGATGCTTATGTTGCGTGGTACTTTATTTTGTCTGACTAGATTATTTCTAAGTTAACTACAATGGCTTGGAATATCTTTCAAGAAAATAAAGTGTAAGGTGGTTTTTTTTATTGTAGTCTTTTTTTAAAAAAAATCAAATTGACTATTGTAGTCTTTTGAATATATAAATGGCATCAATTTTCTTTTAAACAATTAATGTCAAGTTATTTCATTACTATAAATTAAGAATAATATCAGTTTCAATACTTACAAAATTCAATGCTAATATTGCGATTCAATATTTGAAAAACAATTTAGCGTCTATTTGAATGAAGAATTATATATAAGAAGAGATTTCATGTTGTGGGAAAATATAAATACTTGGTACTTGGTAGTAACATAGACTGTTTGGGTAAAGAAATTTAGAACCAAAAAATTTTAATAAATTCAAAACTATAAATTTATAATTTCACAGTATTTTCAAAATTTTCTCAAATATTCATTCGCACGTAATATTCGGTTAATATATATCCTCAGATGAATATTTTTATAAATAGGTTAAATTACTATTTCAGTTTTCTATTTTTTAGGTAAATTTTAAGTTAAATTTTTAACTTTTTGGTTAGTTAGGTTCCATGTATATATATCATAAATAACTCACATACCCTTCAAACAAACTGAAATGAACCCTTCCATCGAATATTTAATTCAATAGAATGAAAGTGGTAGCTTCCTTATCAACAAATTAATATTTCGCATTATTACTTTTATTAGATTACTAAACGAAACTACTCAAACTAACCGTACTTATTTACAGATACGTAGAGTAATAACCTGTAGAAACAATTTAACATAGATTATTATGACTTCCATTCTTTAAGAACCAAATAAAGTGGAACATTATTCTAGCTAAGTTGTTATAAATCTCTTATAATAAATATTTGATTCTTATAAAAAGAAATGTAAACAAACAATTTAATATTATCAGACATTGGATAAATATGATGATTTAACATTTCATCTTTTTAACCTGACGCATGAGAAAGCAATGAAACAAAGTTACCAAAAAATTATTTTCAAGGGATAAATTGCGTTTTTATTTTATTTTATAATATTGCATGTTTTAAAAAGAAGATAAAAAGAGTTCCTTACGTCATAAATACCACGCACGTCGCAATAAATAAGTGCGTATTAAAAAATTACCTAAGCACGCGCGACATACAATTTTGTTTGACACACCACAAAAGGGAAATGATTATTATTACAAAAGTCGCATCTCTCTTTTCTTTTTGACCTTGTGATCCATGAGATTGGAATTTAATTTATAAGGGTCACAAATAATCAACGATGCATCCCACTAGTGTCCCATTTTTTGTCCGTGACAATTTGTGTAAAGGGGTTGACAATGTCTGAATAACAATCTGTGTAAATAGTGTTTTTGCACAGAGCTTTTAATTTTTTAAGGTCTCTAAATTGTAAATGTCCACTAATTTGTACCAGTTATTTTTTTTATCCATTTACACTAGCTTAATTTTTTTCTCTCTCTTCCATAATTGAGTAACATCTTATTCTCAGAAAAATCAAACCACGTTGATTTCTCTTAATTTTTCAATTTTAATTATCCTTTCTCAGTATCTAAGTTCCCCCTAGGAGGATAGCTCTTTTTACGTAGAAGGTAGGTTGTTTTAGTTTGATATTCTATTTAGATGTTATTATTAATATAAATATAGTAGTTTGAATTTTTTATGCATTGTTTTGTAAAAGTACAATCATAAAAAATATTTTAAAATATTAAAATTATGTCTTTATTTTTAAATCGTAAAGGCGTAGAAACCAAATTTTCATTATTAGAACATTGCCTCCAAATATTTTAAAAAGACCATGGGGTTGACTATGTTGTTTGGAGGCGATGTGTAATGAAATGTCTTAGGTGGTGCGGGTGTGGAAGGACGAGGGATTTTCGATAACTTATTTACACAATGTTTATGGTGGTGTTTGGTAAGGCCAAACTTGTGAATATGTTAGTGGCTACACAAATTATGCAAGTATTTCAACTACGTTCCTTCATGTTGAGGGAAAAGAGTGGTTGTTAGCAGCATCTTAAATCTTGAAATGAATGCAACAGGGTTGTCATTCAAATATTTGGAGTAAGGGTGGTTGAGGCAAAGTTTGGAAGAGAGGCAGTTAGAAAAGATGGGGCTAGCAGGAAGGCTTCAAACCGTTGTTTGTATGACATGTAGGTTAAGGATGGGGTGGAGAAGGGTAGAAATGGTCTTGAAGGAGTGCGGCTGTTGGTTGTAGTGTGGGACAAAACGTTTGTGTAGGAGTCAAGGTCTTACATAAACTTTGTATGAGGTTTTTGTACGGGACACTAACTCTCACTCCCACACAAAGTGACTATTGCGCGGGGAATTGTTGCATGGGACTCTATCCCATGTAAAAATACATTTTTTTCTTATAGTGAACCAACATAAGTTGGGAAACTATTGGTTTCTACCAGTTTCATTGGTTCATGGTTATAGATTCTAATGGTTCTTGGTCATTTTTTAGATAGTCGATTTTCTAGTTCTTTTCACCCAAAGAATAGGTCAGTTCACCAATTTTTTAATCGAATCAGCCGATCCAAAGTTCTGAACATTACTTTTTTGAGACCTTTTCCATTTTTTATAAGGGTGGCAAAACGTGTTTGGTTTGCTTGGTTATCCCACTCAATAGCCAAAAAAAGGTGAGTTAAGTTGGAAGTTCCAACACCATTAACTTAGTTGGAAGTTCCAAAATAGAGGGGTTTTACTAAAAGAAAAACACAATTTAACTTGTGAATGTTGCGTTGGACCTCCTCCCAGGCAAGAATTTGTGTAGGACAAAATGGCTTTAGCACGGGACTATGTCTCATGCTAAATTCCAAATAGTTATTGTACGGGACATGTACCACGCAAATTATATGTTTTACGTAGCCAGTAGCCCTCTCCTTCCTCATTTCTAATCTTTCCTTCTTATTGTCTCTTTTTCTCTTTGAATTCTTGGTGGTTGCTTATTGAAGTTAATTTTTTTTGCATATCCATATTATAGAGAATATACTATCCATATTTTTTTAAAAAGTATTATGTTACATAATTGAGTTGAAATTAAATTTAATATTAGTTAATTATATTTTTTGGATTCAGTTTGATGTAGAGAAATGGATTATACTTGGATGTATGACATAATTGATGTGGATAAAGGTTTGGGGATCCAACCAAAGGTGTGACAAATGCACAACTCATATTGTTATCTATGGTTTCAAGTGTGCAATATGTTAGCTGACATACTTACTTCGTCAACAAATGCTAATTCACCACTAAAAAAACAACTGTTAGCGACAGAAGGAATTGGTCGCTAATCAATGGAATTCCCGTCGCTAAAACCATTAGCGACGGCATCGCAGACGGGAAAGAGGACGTCGCTAAAACCCTCGTCGAAAACACATCAGCGACCACATACTTGCCGTCGCTACCATATTGACGGCGTAAGGCCGTCGCTAAAATCGTCTCTGCCCCAATAACTCCAGCCGTCGCTAAGTGTTGCCATACAGCGACCTCGAGACCCCGTCGCTACTAACAGCCACCAGCGACCACCGTATGCCGTCGCTATAGGTAGTGATACAGCGACCAAGGCATTCCGTCGCTAGTGATTGTGATGTAGCGACCACAATATCCGTCGCTAGTGGTTGCGATGTAGCGACGCCGACGTCCGTCGCTAGTGGTTGTCAGGTAGCGACCACAACGTCCGTCGCTAGTGTTAATAAGTCAGCGACGGACGTGGACCGTCGCTAACGGGAATTTTTAAATTTTTTAAAAATTGATTCAATATTGACTCGTTTTGTTAATTTAACTTTAAAAATATCTTAATATTTTGTATTTTGTATTGGATGATAAAATTTTATAATTAAATTAAAATAATTTTTTTGAAGTAATAAATTATTATTAAAAACAAATTAATAGATTAAATTAATTTATCAAATAGGTTGAATTATTAATGATAGGTAGAATAAGGCTTTGTGATTTGAATGTAATTACCAATAAATATTGACATAATAAATAAAGAATGACAAAATAAATACTGAATGAAAATATAACATAACTAAAAATCAAATATACAATGTGTATAAATAAAAGAACTACAATCAAGGTGGTGGGGGATCCTAGGGTGGTGGTGGGGGCGCCTGGGAAGTGGGGGGAGGTAGCCTCGCCATCAACTGCATCAGTAGCTCCTGCTGCTGAGCAAGTTGCCGACGAGTCTCGGCGTGCTGCTCCTTGGCCCGCTGTCGGTCCGCCTCGGCCTTCTGTCGGTCCGCCTCGTGCCGCTCCAATAGCAACTGCCTCTGACGTCGCTCCTCCTGTAGCTCATCGTTCAGGTTTTGAATTACCTGAACGACCTCAGTCGGAAGACCAGAGGAAGACGAAGAGGAAGGGGTCTTCCCCTTTTTCGCCAGCTGCGTGCCGACGCCACCCAATCCAAACACCCTCCCTTTCTTGTTCACACCGCCAACAGCCTCCATATAGATGGCGTTGTCGTCAGAACAAGATAGGGTGGGAGGAACCTCCCCTTCAGGAGTGGAAGCCACCAGGTCCGCCTCCTTCTCGGCCCTCCTGGCCTGATACGCCTCCTGTAAATTCAAAAACAACGATAGGATTAGTAAGCTGATTTGTAAATTATAAGCATGTGTCAGTTAAAAGTAAATACCGCTAGCTCCGTAGTCTTCTGGTTTACCCATGCACCGGCTTTGTTCTTCTTGGTCATTTGCATGACCTCAAACAAAGAAGGCTCCCGGTGCTCCCTCTGCTCCTGTGGTGGACAAAAAACATTGAGATTATTATTTGTAAACATGTAAGACGAATCATAATAGAAATGTTTAACATAAATATACTTACAAATCTTTTCTTGTGCTCGAGGGTTGAAATGCTACCCCCAGTGTAAACCGAGGCTGCAGCATCGGCGGCTCTGTTGGCCCTATTCCGAGCACTCGCCTGCTGGAATGGGACCCCGCCCCACTTCTGGACCATCCCGTCCCAATGGTCCTCCGGGATCCAACGAGGGCGCTCACCCTTGTCCCTCACCTTCCAAAGGGTACTCTTGATGATTTTAGAGGTCTTTGTGGCAAAGACCTTCCTAATCTCATCAATCATACCCTCCGCCCACTGGTAATCACGCTGTAAAATGAATTGAGAAATCAAAATTAATAACAGGTCTATTTTACAAATCAAGTCACAATAAATGAGCTAGGAACTTACCGAGAAGGTGTCAAACCACCTATCTTGCACAACCTTCCCAGCATCTGTCCAAGATATATATGGACCATCCCACTGGGCCTTCAAAACCTTAGTAATCACTTTGGTAGTGCGACTACTATCAACAAAGCTGTAATGACAACAATTATGTTAGGAGTAAAACAACACACAATCTAGGGAGACACCCAAAATTTCAGCAGAGTCTCCCCTGTAAATGTAACATTTCCAAGTATAAATAGTTACCCTGTTACAAACAGAAGAGTGCCCAGTACAATTCAATCTATACAAGTACTAATTAAAGTAACATCCAATAAACTAACAAGTCTTTCCACTAAACCCTAATATAAAGTATCATACAAATAACATAAAAGTATATGAAATTTAGTCACTTACTCGTCTCCGGCCGGCACGGGTACCAACATGGGCAGAGGGGATGCCGGAGGTGGGGTCGCCTGATGGCCATGGTCCTCCAAGCCACCAACTCCAGGAGTCTACTCTGGGGTGGTCAGCTGTGGGGGTGATGGGGTGGTCTGCTGTGGTGGTGGTGATGGAGTGGTCTGCTGTAGTGGTGATGGAGTGGTCTGCTATGGTGGTGGTGATGGAGTGGTCTGCTGTAGTGGTGATGGAGTGGTCCGCTGTGATGGTGTTGGAGTGGTCTCCTGCCCTGGGGTAGGAGTCCCCAGACGGGAAGCCAGGGTCCTGGACCCACCACCCCTACTGAAGGGCAATCGAAGTCCCGTCATCTGTGGATAAAATCATGAAAAGAAAGGTTAGTCTCAGGATATATATAAACCTATGTATATATGTTTAACAACTACATACTCTGTGTCTGTTTCAGTTTCAAATTCCCCCTCAGTTTCAGTGTCACTGTGGTTATCTGTTTGAACAAGTTCATCAGTATCCAAATCAGCCCTAGACCGTTTTGATCGAGAGATAAGGTCTTTGTCAATGTGTTCACCCCCCGTAGTGGCGAGTGTCTCATCCATTATGACTGGATCAATGTTGAACAATAAATTGGCATCGTTGAGCTCGTGTGGTACAAGCTGATAAGCGTCATCGACCTCCTCGGAGACATTGTCAGTGATCTGACTTCGGGCCTTGGCCTTGATTACTGCATACCAGTCCCGATGTCCTCCCGGGAAGTCGGTGTAATAAACCTGCTCAGCTTGCTGGGCAAAAATGAAGGGATCAAACCCTTTATATCTACCATTCTTCTTGACCTCAACTAAGCCGTAGTTGTTGTCAACCTTTGTTCCAACACCGATTGTGTTGTCGAACCAATCACATTTGAATAGAACAATATCTCTTCTTAGTCGTCCAGAGAATGAAACTTCAACAATCTCCGTCAGCACTCCATAAAAGTCTTCTTCCAACTGACCGGCGGTGCCTTTAACACAAACCCCGTAGTTATGGGTGCGCATCCCTTCACTCCATTGAAGAATATTAAACTTGTAGCCGTTTACGTAGTAAATAGGCCATTTTTTAACAGTCTTCACCGGCCGCCAAGAAAGGGCTTGGAGTAAAGAATCTTCAATATGGTTGTTAGGGTCTTGTATCTATGTACAACATAAGAAGTAGGTCATTGTTACCATATTGACGGGAGTTAGAAGCAAATAGGCTTAAAAACACTTGGTATACGGGTCTTACATGTTGCGCGAACCAACCAACGAACTTGGATGACACCTCACTATGAATTTGGTCATCAGTTAAATCATTTTGCTCAAGTTTTAGCATATCTGTGTATAAGCTATTGAAAGAAACAAATAAGTTTAATATAAAAGCTACGTTAAGAATGTATAATATAACTTCTATAACTTACTCAATAAAGGGTTCCACTTCTGGGCAATTGAGAAGAATGTACAAGTGAGCCGCCTTTCGATCTTTCTCATCAATGTAACATTTTGTGAGCCTGCCCCCCGGGTGACCAGGATAGTTGAAAATCGACGTTTGTTCATCAAACCCTGTGCGGCTGGCTACCCCAAGATTGCGGGGAATTCTACTCATTCTAGTTTCTATCTCCGTTTGAAAATAGAAAGAAGCAAAGGTTGTCATTTCTTCGACTAAGTATGCCTCACAAATTGAAGCTTCAACGCAGGCTTTGTTCGACACTTTATCTTTTAAAGAGCGTAAGAATCTTCAACATCATTAACAAGATGGTGTTAAGTTAGAAAATACTATTATAAGCACGATTTGCAAGTAAATTAAAGAGTTCACCAAGCATTCACCTTTCGAATGGATACATCCAACGATACTGCACTGGGCCACCAACCAAGGCCTCGTACGGTAGATGGATAGGCAAATGCTCCATGGAGTCAAAAAAACTTGGTGGGAAAATCTGCTCCAACTTACAAATCAATACCGGATAGTTTCTTCCATCTTCACAAGTTTCTCCACACTCAACGAAGTAGCCGTCAACTCCTTAAAGAAGTGACTCAACTCCACTAACGGTTTCCAAATAGGCTTCGGTAAGGCATGAAACGCGTACGGGAGTAGTTGTTGCATAAACACATGGCAATCATGACTTTTCATGCCAAACACCCTGCCCTCCTTCACGTCGACACATCTACTTAAGTTAGAAGCGAATCCGTCAGGCAGGGTCAACCCATTCATCCAAATACACACAGCAATCTGTTGTGGTCTAGTTAAAGCATACTTTGCATGGGGTTTAAACAGTCTTCCACGTTCCGCAAACCTCAACTCCAACTCCTTCCTAGAACACCAAATCGAAAGGTCTAGACGACTCTTCTCGTTGTCCTTTGTTCTCCCTTTGATGTCCATAACAGTGTCAAAAATATTCATGAAAACATTACGTTCAGTGTGCATGACATCAATGTTGTGTCTTAACAACAAGTCTTTCCAATATGGCAAATCCCACAACACACTCTGCTTCACCCAGTGGTGTTCCTTACCGTAACCCGCAAACTCCTTAACACTCTTGTCCCAGATGTAAGGATACTCTTCGACCCTCTGCCAAACCCGTGCACCAGATAACCTACGGGGTGGAGGTTCATTAACAACCTTGTTCTTCTTAAAAGCAGTTTTGTTCCTCCTAAATGGGTGATCCAACGGTAGAAACTTTCTATGACAGTCAAAGAAACTTGTCTTGCCACTAACAGGGAGTGATTCCCCCCCGGTATGTTCCATGCATACAGGGCAAGCAAGCTTCCCAGACGTGGACCATCCAGAAAGCATACCATAGGCCGGGAAGTCGTTAATAGTCCACATCAAAACAGCACGCATCATAAAGTTGTTCTTCAAAGACACATCATATGTCATTACCCCGACATCCCATAACTGTGATAACTCTTCAACCAACGGTTGCAAAAACACGTCTATGTTTGCCTTTGGATTTTTGGGTCCTGGAACCAGTATAGATAGAAACATGACCTCCCTCTTCATACACATATCAGGCGGCAGATTGTATGGGGTCAGGATGACTGGCCAACAAGAGTAAGCCCTTCCGTATTGACCGAAAGGGTTAAACCCATCAGTACATAAGCCAAGTCTTACATTTTGCGGCTCGCCAGAAAAGTCCGGATATAGCTCATCCAAACACTTCCATGCTTTCCCGTCGGAAGGATGGCAAAGAAACCCCTCTTGTGTTCGGTTCAGAGCATGCCAACGCATGTGTTTTGCCGTGGACAATGAGGCATACAGGCGTTGAAGACGCGGTGTTATAGGGAAGTACCACATTTTCTTCCTGGCCGTCCGGGTTACCTTCCCTCTCCTTTTAACGGTCTTGTAGCGTTCCTCATTACAATGCAGACATTTTGTGACACTCTCGTCTGCAAACTCATTTCTGAACAGCATACATCCACCAACACAACACTCTATCTTCACACAACCCAACCCCAAGTTTGCCACTTGTTTCTTAGCACGGTACAGGTTTGCTGGCATTCTGTGATTACTAGGCATGGTGGAACCCATCAGATTGACCATCCTATCAAAACAACCTCCAAAAAGATTATAATCTGCCTTTAGGCTTAAAGCAGCTAGGGAGGCGGACAACTCAGTGTGACTGTTACACCCGTCCCACAATGGAGTCTGAGCCACCGCCAACAAATCATAAAATCTCTTCACCTCCGGATTAGGATCCTCCTCTACATTGTCAGAGTCTCCTTGACCTGCTTGGTCATTATGTTCCAGCATACGCCCGGTGGAGGGTCCAACATGATCCATCACCATTTGTTCTATGTTGTTGTACGTATCCCTGTTTCCTCCAACCTCGTAGTAAGACTGTTGCACGGGTACGTCTGATGGTCTACGCGGTAACTGCTCACCATGGTTGTACCAGCAGTGGTATGTTTCCATGAACCCTTTCTCAGTTAGGTGGCACATGACATCATCCGCGTATTCAAAACTCATGCATTTGCACCTTGAGCACGGGCAACGAATCTTCTGAGTCACTTCAAATCCAGGCGTGTTTGCCGTAGCGAACGGAATGAACTCCAATAGCCCCATCATAAAGTCCTCAGTCACTCGCCGATTGCCATCTAGTCGGTTGTACATCCATCGCCGATTTGCTGGTACCTCCATTTACAATATCTAACAAGCACGATTTCTGTTACTTTAAATTATTGTAATTTTATTTCACTAATGGTTGTGAATCACTCTCTATCTCTTTGATGTTGCAAATAGGTGTGGCCCTATCCCATTCGGGATGAATATGCAACCATCTGTAACCCATCGATGTTGTATGTGGTCTATCTTGTGTCGTTGATGTTCATATGAAATTTCGGCAGCATTTCGCATTAGTCCCCGAGTACACAGAGATACGTACGGTATGAAACACCACACGCAGACATGCACCCTGGGGACAATACGAAACACCATAACCGAAATTTCATATGAACATTCAACGTCTTAAGATAGACTATATACAACATTGATGGGTTACGCCCTACTGGTTACAAATTCATACCAAACTGTCCAACTGGGACAATTCAAGATCCAACACAACACGGTACATTTGCCGGTTGTTTTGAAACTTGAACGGGAATCTAATGGGTACACACACGACTAAACTCTACATTATTAAACCAAACGTTTCATTTTTTAAGTTTCCTAACAAAGAGAGCCTGTCAAAATTTTGGCAGAGTCTCCCCTGTAAACTGGACATTTCCCAAATTTATGAACGACCTGTTACATACAGAAAACTTTCCAGAAATGATAAATATACATACCATACGTATTGTATATGATATTCAGAGTTATGAACACGATCGAGAGACAAGGTTATCAGTACATAAAACCAAAGCCTAATGAGCTTTTCTCTCCACTAACAAACAACATTACACATGCATAAAGAATTATGTTATCAGCACACAAAACCAATGCCTAATGAGCTCTGCTCTCCACTAACACACAACATTACACATGCATAAACAATCATGTTATCAGCACACAAAACCAATGCCTAATGAGCTCTGCTCTCCACTAACAAACAACATTACACATGCATAAAACTCATTATAAACACATCAAAACCAGTTCCTAATCTCTCTACTAACAAACAACAATTGACATGCATACATATATCGAGAAAGTCAGCGTTAGGGGATTACCTAGCGAAAAAAGTCGGTGATGAATACGGAGCTAAAGAGAGACGATCAGAGACTATGCGTGATCTGTGTTACTCTGTATGACAAACCAAGAAGTCGTTAGAAAGTTACAAGTAGCAAGGATCAAATAATGACATCTGTAACCCATCTGTGTTACTCTGTATGACAAACCACGCGTGATCAAATAATGATACATATCTACGGGGTTTGTATATTTTTAGGTGATGAGAAAGAGAAATAAGGGTATTACTCTTACTATTTTGTCCACATTTCGTGATTATGAGTGAAATTTGTTATGGACGAAGCGAAGTTAAATGCGATTTTAATGGGTTCTTGGGTTGACAATATTGCATTATTATATTGATCAACTTGAATTTTCTTTGTTTATATAATATATATTTTGGTTAAGTTCTTAATATGCATTTTGATGTAAAATGATAATAATCAATATTTTGGCTGGATTGGAACTGAATTAGATATATGTTGCTTTGAAACAATTTTAGATAAAAATCAGTATATGGGCATTGAGTAGGAGGTTTACTCAACATTAATTATGCATTTCTCATCTTGTTTTGGAAACGTGAGTGTAGAGAATATATATATATATATATATATATATATAAATGCTTGTTCATAATATGGTTATATATTTTTTGGTGATGAACCTTATATTAATTTAATCTTAGAATTGATACTTGATGAAATTGAATGTGTAACATCCCTATGTTTTATATTCATGAGTTTGGATATTTAACAAAGTAAGATTATTATAAGATGAAAAATTAAAATAAAAAGAAAATTTTGATTTTGGAACCTGACGCGTAGCGTCAGGGTAAAATTTGACGAGTAGCGTTAGTGGACGCGTAGCGTCCATATAAAAATTTAGACTTGACGCGTAGCGTCAGGGGGACGCGTAGCGTCAGTGTCGCGGGCAGAATAAAGATCCAAGCTGACAGCCTGCAGAGCAGAAGTTAAAAACATAAGTTTTGGGGTTCTTCTTCTTCTCTCTTTTCCCTGCGACAATTAAAGGCCAACAAGAGGTTGGAATCTGAAATTAATTACGGATTAGAGGTAAGAAACTTAAGATTAACGCATGGGATCTTTCAATTTTGAATTCCATGGAGAATTTCTATCTTTATCCATTTTTGGGGAAAACAAGGGAACTTTGAATTTTAAGATTCTAAACCGATTAAAAGTTTCCTTATGGTGTTCAAAAGAAGGATTGAGTGACGAATTTGAATTCCGCTTTATATAGGTTGCGAAAGAACCGTTGAAAGATTAGCGGAAAAAGGGGTTTCTCGGAGAACTTGTGATTTCAGTTGTGGTAAGCTTCTAAAGCTTTAGAAAGTAATTTCTGAGCATATTCTTGAGTTGGATTAAGGTTTGAACGGTTAAAACCTTAAACCTTTTTGTAATTTTATCTTTTAGTGGTTGCGGCGCATTGATCTTGGTAATTGAGTTTAGAGCGTCGACAGTGAGGTAAGGGGAGTATTATAGTATATATTTGATTACAAATTTGTGATAATTATATTGGAAAATTAAATCTGTGAAAGTATGAGATTTATATATATATATATATATATATATATGGGAGAATATGTGATTAGATTATGTATGTGGTTATACGTTGTATTTGACAATTATGGAAAATAAAATGGTAATAAATGAGATATGAATTGTGAATAAGATGGAAAATAATGTATAAAGTATGCCTAGAATGTGCATAATGGAGAGTGATGAAATATTGAATTATCATGATATAAAAGATATAAAGTTATGTTTGATTATGTGAATATTATGAATGTAAAGTATAATTATGATATTTAAAGATATGGCTTTTATGCCGAGAGATGTGGCTTTTATGCCGAGAGATGTGGCTTTTATGCCGAGAGATGTGGCTTTTATGCCGAGATGTGACTTTTATGCCGAGATGTGGCTTTTATGCCGAGATGTGGCTTTTATGCCGAGATATAGCTTTTATGCTGAGATATATGGTGTTTATATTAAGATATAGCTTTTATGCTGAGATATATGGTGTTTATATTGAGATATGGCTTTTATGCCAAGAAATGTGGTTTTTATATTGAGATGTGGCTTTTATGCTGAGATGTGATTCTTATGTTGTGAGATGACTTGTATGCCAAAATCATTTAATGATTGTATAAGGCATATTCATGATTTAAAATGAATAACGTGTATATGATGAGATATATTGTGATATGCTGTATATGCATGATATGTGTTGTAAACAGCCATTCGGTATAGATTACCCCTCGTTTTTGGCTCCCGTGGTCCATGTAGAGGCCCAGTTGAGCTACCCAGTGATCCAGGAAGAGATCCAGTGGTTGAGGTGGGGAGACGGTTTATGATACCGGGCTCGGTGAACCAGGATGTGTTCATGGGATGTCGGTGGACTCCCAGCTGGTGGCTGATTCGTTAGTATCCGGATACTAGGTGTCTGATGTATATGAGAGTCAGTTGTGATTTACACTCCTTGACTGATATGCAGATTATTGCATTGATATGATAATGATATGATTGAAATAATGAATTGTGAAATGATTTGATTAAGCATGGGTGCTTATAATTAATTCATCTCGATATTGTGAGATATTTGTTATGATGTGAATAGAATGAATTTATGATGATTATGATGGATTATGATATGTTTGGTCCATATGAGGAAAGTTTAGTGGATCAATAACCCAGACAGGAGAATGAGGTTCTCCAGGTGATATCAACTCTGATTATGTAGTTGTATCATTTTTGTGATAGATACTCACCCTTACTTTATATTCACAGTGGATGAACCCAAGGATGTTGCGGATGCTGCGGAAACCAGTACAAAAATGAGCAAGGAGTAATGCCAGAGGAGTTTGGAATGTATATCTTGTATATATTTATATGTGAATTTATTATCTTGTAGACTTGCATAAGTATGTGTTGTTGTTACTCATTTATGATGACTAATGGCACTGAGCCATTGGTATATATAGGTAGATATGTGTGTAAATCTGTGGGAGTGTGAACTTATGCATAGTATAATATGTTTGTGGTTTGGGTGATGTGATTAGGTAATGGCATTGAGCCATTACATATTATGCATGTGTGATGACCAGGTACTGTTGGATGATTATGGTTATGGCATAGAGCCATACTGTAGCAAATCATGCATTATATGCAGGTTTTGTGGGTGTATGTGTGCTGTAATGGTTGCTTGAGATGATTGAATGTTATATTGATGAATCAAATATATTTAGAGATTTGAATTAGTAGTCATCCCTATGACTTTGAGAAACTGGATAGGTGAATTTGAGTTTCGGTGAGTTTCAATACCTTTGCAAGGTATTAATAGGCTCATGAGAATATTTAAAAGTAGTGTATATTGACCTAGGGTCATTTGAGAATCATTTAGGGTGTTTGGTGCAAGAGTGTTTCACATAAAGTGGTTAAGTTGTATTTCTTGCATAATTTGAGCATATGTTGGAATTTTGGCGAACGAACATTGCCAATAGTTTCAGAATGGGGAAAATATATGGGCCATAAACTTTCGTGGCAATTGGACTTGATATGGGTTAATTAGATAAGTGAGTAGTTAGCCAAAAGGCCTAAAATGTATGACAGCATCAGGTGCTGTCACTGATAATCCCACGCGTAGCGTCAGCCTGGCGCTCAGCGCCAGGGCTGCGAATGAACACTCACGCCTAGCGTGGGGCTGGCGCGTAGCGTCAGACCCCTGTTTTAGGTTTTGAGTTTTCTTCAATTTAAATGATTTTGAGGATTATAGATTGTTTATTTAAATTATAATTTGGGTAATTTTTATAAGATACATTTTTTTTGATGATGTAATTTAATTATTAGAAACGTAAAAAAATTTATTGTGAAAATCGATAAATTGGATGAAAAATAAATATTATTTAAGGAGGGATGTCACAGAATGCATGTTAATACTATTAGTAATTAGTAGTAGTAGCCAGTTCTACGCTTACTCTTTCTTTTCTTGAGTCTATTAGTAGTTTCCATGTGCAAACTCATTTTTTAAAATTATTTCATGTTTCAGCATGCTAATTCTTTACGATTTAATATAATTGAAGATAACAAGATTAAAATGAAGGAAATAACTGCAGAAAAGATACATGAAAGTCCAGACAGGGAACATGAAAGAGAATCAAAAGAAGCCGCACCGATGCCTTTGGAAATCCAAAGAAAAGAACCTCATGAGTTATCATGGCCAAGCAAGGACTACAATATTCCACGGATAGAGGAAGTACAACAAGAAAAGGAGAGGGAAAGGTCAATTCATGCACTAGAAGTAACCACTTCAAAAGAAGAGAAACCTGCACAAGTAAATCAAGTGCCATCTCCATCTTCTGAAATATTGTGCAAAGAGCCTTCTGAATTGGAGAAATTTAGCATAAAAGGTGATGGTTCAAAGGCAGAGAGTTTAGTGCAAACACAAGAGGGAAAAGAATCCATTCATTCCATAGAAGAAACTACTACAACATCACAAGAAGCAGCGGATGAATTGGATGAACCATTGAAGTTATCAGGCTCATCATCCACTCAACAACTTGAACAAAAAAATGGAGTTGGAAGTAAACAATCTGAAGATTCAAAGGACTCTAAAATAGATGGTCGAGAATCAACCAAAGGTGAAACAGACTAAGAAGTTAAACAGCAAGAGCCTCAACAACCATAGTACCCTGCCGTTCAACAATGCAGAAACAATGATCTAGCAGAAAGTCATGCAATACACGAAATTGAAGAAGAAAAAGCCTACGGGAAAGGAGATGAAGCGAGCAAAGAAGAGTCTCAAGTATTAGAGGAGCAAAAGGAATATACAGAGGAAGCCATTGGAGGGGGAAAGGACAACAAAAAACGGCCCAAGAAACTATTTGTTTCCTTGATCATAGCAGCATCAGCCCTTCTTTTTTCTGGAATATTCTTCTTTATTCGGCAAAGAAGATCCAGAAAAAGGTAAATTTGGAATATTCATCTTTTTTCTGGTTTTACTTTTAATTACAAAACTGTCATCTTAGTTTTAATTATAAAATTATCATATTGTTTTTTTATTTTCACAAAAGTTGCTGCAAGAAACAATGAAAACAAGGAAATATGATTTTCCTATGTTTTATCAAAACTATCATCTTAGTTTTAATGTTTACTGAATCCTGTGTTTCATTTTTACTAAAAAGAAAAATCTTATGCAGTGTGTTTGTTTTGCTAGTTGTCTTAAATGATTCTCAAAGTGAATTGAAGTTCACATTACATATCAATATTCAGCGTAGAAGAGCTATTCAAAGGTAAAGTCATGTTCACTAGAATCCTATTTTTCATTTTAACTAGGATGAAATCTTATGTAGTGTGTTTGTTTTGCTAGCTGTGCAAGGTAATATTCAAAGTGAACTGATATTCATGTTACATATCAATTTTAAGCACAAGCAAATTTAATGGAGATGTGCATGTGGTAGTTTCTTGATTGGTTCTGTACATCTTTGTTCTTTGGCAAGCAAATTCGTATGCAGGACTTGGGTCTTCTCATGCTTGCGTTTATGAAAAAATAAAATTATCATCATACTTTCTACACAATCATTCTGAATCTAAAATTCAAAAATAAGCAACTATGGTAAACACAGATGTAAGGATACAAAAAATGCCCTAAAACTAAAATTCAAACACAAGCAAAGAAGAAAAAATCCACCCAAAGTAAAGACTAACTTTCCAAAAAGCTGAAGAAGCAAATTTTAAATTATATCCACTGAACTACAAGGATGAGGGGCTCACTAACCAGTTTGTGAGAGGGGCTGACGGAGGCGGAGGCGGTGGAGGTGGAGCTTCCGCGAAGGCTTTGTGAGAGGGGCTCACGGAGGCGGTGGAGGAGTAGCTTCAGTGGAGGTGGAGCTTCGGTGCAGGTAGAAGTTTGGTGGAGGTGGAGGAGAGGGAGGGAGAGGTGAACGGAGACAGGGAGGGGGAAGACGGAGGTGAGGAGAGGGAGGGAGAGGTAAACGGAGGGAGGGAGGGGGTGAACGGAGGTGAGGAGAGGAGGGAGCGAGAAGACGGAGGTGAGGAGAGGGAGGGAGAGCTGAACGGAGGGAGGGAGGAGGTGAACGGAGGTGAGGAGAGGGAGGGAGAGCTGAAAGGAGAGGTTAGGGTAAGAGGGGGGAAAGTTAGGGCAACTGAGAGGGAAAAGGGCTGCTGTCGAGTAACATTAAACGTTAGCGACGACACTAACGCCGTCGCTGCAGATGTCACTATCTTTAAACACTTAGCGACGGTAAACCAACTCCGTCCCTAATCCCCTGAACCGTAGCGACGGCCTCAACCCACCGTCACTAACTTCAATCATTAAAAGGAAAAATTGGAGGGAAGTGAAATACATAGCGACGGGAGGAAGGGTCCGTCACTAATATACTGAATCGTAGCGACGGTTACACACCCCCGTCACTACCTTCCATTATTTTTCAATTAAGTGGAGGGAAGACGAAAACATAGCGACGGTAGACCGTACCGTCACTAACCTCTTCATAATTAGCGACGGTATCGCCCAACCATCACTAATCTCCTAAAATTTAGCGACGGTTGGATAACTCCGTCACTAATCTCCTAAACATTGCGACGGTATTGCCCAACCGTCACTACCCGTCACTAACTTCAATAGAAAAAATAGCTGGAGCCTAGGTGAAAATATTAGCGACGGTATTGTACCTCCGTCACTATTACAAACCATAGCGACGGGGACTGACCGTCGCTTTAGTTGGAGGGAACATTAGCGACGGTAGTTCACCGTCGCAACTTTTTGCCGCCAACTGAAAGCCGGGGCGGGAAAGAAAAAATGGTGGAGTTAAAATATAGCGACCCTTCTAGCGACGGTGGTGACAAGGATTAGCGACCACGTATTATACGCGGTCGCTAATTTAGTCGCCAATACCTTTTCGGTCCCTTTTGGCATCAGGCGGTCGCTAACACGGTTGCTATTTAGCGACGGCAGGTGGTGGTCGCTAATTTGAGGTAGCTGTTTGGGGTTTTTTTAGTTGTGATTCCATATAGAAAAATGGACCAGTAATTAAAAAACTGTTAACTATGATCTTTGTGTCAAAGGTGTAACTAACTCAAGATAGAATATTTTTACAATAATGTGCTAAGGATATATGAGTTGGAGCATTAGGAGTTCCTCATAAAGATTCCTTTTGTTCTACTATGAATGGTATGACTCATCATCACCTAGAGGCACCATTATTATTCCACAATATGATATTGTCGAAATAAATCAAACTAGACGTTATGGTATGTATATAGTCCATTCATTTTAATGAATGCATGTCAAGTCTATTATGTACCATATTTGACTTTAGGTGCAAGTAAGCATGGTTGGAACGTGGCCATCACAACTAAGTCTAAGGGCCATGTGGAAATTGAAACAACTAATAAAGATATTTCCTACTAGGCATCTAGAATATCACCTGTTACCCTAGATAAAGAGTTTCTTACAAAGAGGGCTAATGTAGTTACCCTTAACAAAGAAGGCAACGCTTCAATGAAATTGATGACAAAGATTATTTTTTTTCAATGAAATTCCCTTAAAAGTTAACTATAAAGGATTGTCAAATATCACTTACCTTAATATTATTTTGGTCCAGAAATTAAAAACTTATGGGAAACAAGGCCAAGCTTACTTTTCCAAACAGAAAGCTTGTTCATTGAGGAGAAAATTAAGGCCCCAAAGTGGCATGTGTCTTTCCTCTAATAACAAAAGAAATGAGTACCTAGGAATTCCAAATTTCTTATTTGGCATTATTGTTTTCAAGGTCAAGAACACAAGAGCTTGGAGGTTGAGTAGGCATATGGCCCAATGAAAAGGCAACTAGGGATTGATGTGGAAGCCATAGAGAAGGGATGAGATCTACATGTAATGATGATTTCTTCAAAGAATAAGGCATAATCGCCCCTGGACATGACGTTTAGGGAATCCGTAAGTCACTGTGTCAATGACGTACAACAAAGTTCATGTTGTGGCTAGGCAACGCGTTATAGGGACAACAAAGTGACAATCTCGTACAAAATCAATGGTAACCCGTGGTGGTGTGGTGGACGTCATGGAAGAAAGACCCACTATTACATTCAAAGCGGTGAACAATGACAACTTTAAAAAGAGGTTTCACTTGAAACTAGTCGTTATGATAGTTATTGTCACGAGTGGTAAGGCATGAAAAAAGGGCATATGAGCAAAAGTTCAAGGTTCTATTCAAAAATTCTTTTAAAAAGTTTAAAATATTAATTCTCTTATTACTTTAAGAAATAATGTTTTAGAGGGTATATGTTTCAGATGAAATTAAATCCCTAGATAAAGATAAAGAGATAGTTTGGTTGCTTTTTTAATATTAATTAAAACTAATAGATAAGTGGTGTTGATTTATTAATACAAATTTGGATTAATTTTTGATTCTCAATTGAGATTCAATGTTGATGTATTATCATTGCAAAATAAAGGTTTTGATTGACGAAGGTTGGAGAAGAGACAAGGAATCTCAATATACATATGTCATCAAGTAGGACTTTAAGTAGGCAGGCTTCAAATGACGACTAAATTGCTCCACACAGTATGGATTAACCACATGCTTGATTAATTTAATGAATCAATTTTAGAGTCCTAGCATTAATGAAACATGTGGCGTGATATGGTTAAAGGCAATGAGTAACTCCATGTAGTGGGGAAGATAAAAGAAACAATTATATCCAAGTGGCAGTTATGCAACATATTTTAAAAGAGGAGGAGAGTCACAAAGGCAAAGAGGAACAAATTCTAGAGAGCTCTGACATCCTAGAGAAACACCTAACATGTCCATCGTTGTAACTACTGGCAATCAGAAGTGATTCGATCTCAATATCGGCCTATGGGTAAGAAAGGAATTTGACCTAAGCCACTATACATGACTGACATCTCGTATAGAATGGTGACTCAACATCGGCTTCTAGCATCGCGTATAAGACCCATAGTCCAATATTGGTAGAGTCATTCTCTGGATACTGGTGGATCAGAGTTGACTTATGCAAATTACACGCTGAAAAACAACCTGCAAAGTGACTGGTAGGAAGGTATAGTCATTAGGAGACATTTTTGTCGTGTGTCAGCTTTTATGCTGAGACCAGAATCGTATTGACATCGCGTACGGAAAGACTTGTAAGGCAAAATAACTCTTGCACTACTTTAAGGTATAAATACCTACAAATCAACAATGAAAAAGAAGAACATTCTTGGCTTTAACTTACGCTCAAGCTCTTACATTCTCTCTGAACATTCTACTGACTTGAGTGTCGGAGTGTCATTGCAGGTGACACACCTCTATTCGCCTCATAATGTGTAGGGTTAGTGAGATTTCTTAAAAGGAACACTCTAAGACTTCTGTCTCCCTACTGGAATAGAAGATATAATACCAGATCCTCACTAGACCGGTGTAAGACTAGAACATACACTATAATCTGAGGGTTGGTCTCCACATCGGACTACGTACCCTGGCCCAGACTAGTTCATTGGCACACCTAGTGGGACTTTGTAAATTGATTCCCACTTTCACATTCACAAACATGAAAGATAATGTTAGAATCCCTGAAGAGCATATAGAGGATTTGACATACTTGGAGCCAAGGCGTCTAGCTTTTTAAAAACCCAAGTATGTTTGCAAAATGGGTGGTTACAATGGTAACTCCTGACCCAAAAGATAAGATCATCAGGTTGCTCCAAGAGGAGATTACTGAGTTGCAGCGTGTTTCAATGCCAGCCGAAAGGGTGAATCCTTATGGATATCACTAGCCTGAAGCATCCAAGCAAGAAATGTCTCATATGCCTCATTATTCGAGGATCGTTACCTATGATGAGGAGTAGCAGTCACAGTCTCATGTTCAGCAACAGACTCCATGATGAAAGAACCTTCACGCGAACATTCCCCCTTTAGGATATAGGCTCACCAAAAGGCTCATTAGCATTCCCATCCCAAGACATCTACAGACCACACATCCTCTTTTGATTGGCAAATACACAGGAGAGACTGACTAAAGTAAACACCTTGATGCTTACGTCTATGAGGCCATGTTTTTGGGGTAGAAGCTGATGTAATGTATCACATGTTCCATTGTACACTGACAAGAGAAGCTTTAAGTTGGTTTAAAGGGCTTTCATATGGGTCCATCGACTCTTGGGAAGAGATGGATGAAGCTTTTGGGGAGTACTTTGTGATCTTTAGAGATGTACCTAAGACATCTCACACCCTGACTCAGATTAAGCAGGGTGAATCAGAGTCCCTGAAGGATTTCTTGAATAGATTTTTCAAAGAAGCAACGATGGTTCCTGAACTCACGGAGGCCATCCAGCTGCACATCGTGATTGAGGCTTTGCAGCCTAAGTCTCCCTTTGCCCTATATTTGGCTAAGGGACCACCTGCTATGTTTGAGGAGTTTAGGTGAAAGGTCTCTAAGTGTGTGGGCATCGAGATGCATCTAGAGGCCATAATACAAGGAGCAAGCCACCTTCTTCTTCACCTCGGGTCGAGAAAGAGAAGGATAGGCCAAAGGGTAATAAGATTCCTTAGAAGGAAAATGGTAGAGAGCAACAACCTTGACAACAAGACAAACATGTCACAACATTAAACCATTATGCTCCGCTTAACACAAAACCTTCCCAGATCCTCAAGGAGGTTGGTTGGGCATCGTTCAACGTATATGGGGTCTGGAAGCCGGCCCTAGTAAAGAGACCTGGCAACCTGAAGAAATACTATAATTTCCATGAACAAACATGCCACTCGACAGATAAGTGTAGATAGTTAAAAGACGCTATTGAGGTACCAATCTAAGTGCAGAGACTATGCAAATAATGAATATTTGGAGATAAAATGCTTTCCTAGTTTATTTAACTAAGAACACCTTTACTTACTTCACATATCTTCCCCTAAATTCCATTCATAATTGGAATCAATAACTTGAGAGAAACTTTCATGAACAATTCTTTAGGGTGAATATAAGTAATGTGAGTTTGAGGGACTTAATAAATGTTAAGAGGCTATAAAGTGAATCTATAGATGATTATTTGAATATATTTCACCAAATGAAGGCAAGATGTTATACTCAAGTGCATGAGTATGAATTGGTCAAACTTGCTACAAGTGGTTTGGACTATTCCTTCAGGAAAAAATTGATTAACTAGTAGTTTAGAGATATGGTGTAGTTAGCCCACAAAGTAGGGAAAATTAAACAACTAAGGCTTGAAAATAAGATAAATGAAAGACTTGAAAGATCCAATAGGAAAGAGAAAGTATCCTATGTTGAAGTTGATGATGAAACAAATATCATAGACGTGGATGAAGAAGGAAATGAAATAAATATTGCGGAACTCAAGCTTGAACCCCCCTTATATTGGTTCTTCTTTAAGGACTGATATTAATAAGGATAAAAATGCTAAATTTTCACAAAAGCAGGAGTATAACTTTGATATCTTTAAAACGGTCCAATCTTTTGACATTTTACTCAAAGATAAACTATTGAATGATGATCACAAAATCCCTACATTTGAGAAATTAAGAAAGAAAAAATATTGTAAGTATCATTATGCTTTTGGACATTAGATAAACCATTGTGTTTGTTTTAGGGATTTGATCTAAAAATTCATTCAAGAGAGCATGTTGAAGTTTAAAGATAAAGGAAAAATGCTTATGAAAGTAGATATAAACCTTTTTTCAGACTAAGGTGAATTATGTGAAGCCTATTGAGATTCTCATGGTTGACATGAAATAAGAGGCTACTTAAGTGCTAGTGGTTGATACTATGCAATTAAGTAATGCTCAAGAGCAAATTTAAGCTATAGTAAAAAACTTTGATAAAAATGACCAAAAGGTCTATCTTAATGTTTGAGAGACTCTACCGGAGGTGTGTTAGGAAAAAAAGAGGAAATAGTGATGTTTCATTATGCCTTTGGGGTTGTGAAGTGTTTGAAAAAGTTAATGCAAAAACAAGAAATAATGGTATGAAAAATAAAGTTTACAAATTGAGTGTTGAAGAAATAAAACAACTAAAAGCATACCCAAAGTCATTTTAATGACGATCCACTAAATGTATAACTTTTTTCTTTTGTATGTTTTTAGGACACTTGATAGGGTTGATAACCACCCTTAGGCTTGATACCATTTGAGTTATATTTTAGTATTAGACTTAGATTGTGAATTATTTTCTATTTTTAAAAGCTCATTGGTAGTCCTAAACAGAGATTTGGGCCTTGTATGACCATGTACTTGCCATGGGCCACTTTTGGGTCATAATCTTTTAGTTTTGGACCTTGGTTGAAGCTTTAACAAGCCCACCTAGGCCAGTCTGAAAATTACGTTTAGAGTGAGAGGAGATCTATATAAACTTTTCTCTTTTGTATTTTCCCACACTTCTAGTCATTTTAAAGAATTCTAGAGATTTGAGTGTTTCTTTCTTTAAACTCTTAAGTGCTCAGAGCTTTCTCTTTGTGTTCTTATCCTTTGGATCCTTCCATGAGTGGTGAACCTCCTCATATGGGTTATCTCATCAAGAGTGGTGCCTAAATTCTTTCCCACCCTCTCTTATTCTCTCTTGTTCTTTATGAGTTTTTGTTTAATTTTCACCTTCTTTTCCTACCTTGTGAGTTTCAGCTAACACCAATGTCATGAAAGAGATGTTGATTTCATGCAGCAAGGACTATAGAAGAAGAATACTTCAAGATCCAAATCTAAATCCTACATCGCATTTACAAAGATGTATAAGGAACATGATTATTATCTTCAACCAATTGTCCTAAATAAATGGGTTAGAGTTGCACCTGCTACACCTATTGGTAAAGTTGCCTAGTTCAAGTGGTAGAAAGTGAAAACTGACAAAGGCCCACTAGAGATGGAAAATTGAATCTAAAAATAAAAGAAATTCTAGGTAGAGACTTCACTAATGACATATTGGAAGAAAAACCAATAAATTCAAAAGTGTTTCGAGAATTTTAGAGGAAAGAATGTTTCCCTTATACCCAAGTGGTGCAAGGAAGACTTAGAGTTCAAATGACCCAACAGAAATAACCTATGTGGATGTATGAAAATGAGGATGATATATTCTCAATGAACTTAGTAACTAGTTTTAAAGATGATTTAGAAGACATATGTGACATTGTGTCCGTGTTGCCATTGGAATATAAAGGAAATGAATTTGAAAATTTCTCTTTAGATGATGGCTTTATTAAAGATTATGACAATGTTGAATTAATGGTGCATTGGTGAGCTCTTACTCTTACGCAGGGTATGTTTAAAAAGCCTTCACTTGATATGAAACAACACTTAAAACCACTTCTTAATAAAACCAAGGTTGGAGGAAAAACAATAAATAGAGTGTTGGTTGATGAAGAGCTATAAATCAACTTAACCCTAGAAAATTTATTACCTAAGATAGGTAAGAATAAGGATAAGTTAATCCCTTATAACGTGGTCATTATGAATTTTAATGGTAAATGGTCAACCTCACCCAGTTTTATGGATTTGAGTTTACAAGTAAGGACCATTTCAAGAACTACTTTGTTTATTGTGGTACAATCTAAGGCCAATTACAACCTGTTGTTAGGTCAAGAATGGATTCATGATGTGGGGTAGTACCTTCTACACTTCAGCCAAAAATGTTCCTTTTGAATAAAGATAGCAATGTAGAAATGATGATGTTATCTAAGACTAAGGTGAACAATATCGCAACTATTTTTAGAAGAATTTGGCCTTCATATAGCCATTACAGTTACATGAATCTGACATGCATAGCCATGGGAACCCAATAAAGGTGGAGATACCTTAAACTGATTTTTCAGGTTATTGAAGAAGTGAATCAAGGAGATAGCCACATCCAAGAAGATGACTGGGTAATGGTGGCTGAAGACATACATAGTGAACAAGAAAGAGGGTGGAAAAAATATCTTTTTCCTTATTTTTCGAAGCCAATATAAAAGGAAAGAGAACTTGGCCAGTGTTCTGGGGTCAAGTAGGCCCGAGTCAAAGGTTCCAACCAGTTTCTTGAGGTTAGATTTTTGTTGAATAATTGTTGTAAATAATGTAGGGGTTGTCGTGTATTTAGCTATAATAATATTTTTCTTTGGTAACATATCAAAGGTTTCTGAAACCTTGAGACAAATTTATTAAAGTTGTATTGTTTTAGATTTGTGTATCCAATAAAATTTACAACTGTGTGCAAATTTTATCATTTTGCAAACTCCAACTTAGAAAATGTTTGATGAAATTAAGGAAAATGATATGATTAAGCAAACCTTATAAAAGGTGTAAAGTTATATATAATGAAGCAATGACCTTTTTGAAGATGGAAACGAGAAAAAAAAGCTATACTAATTGGGTACCAAAATTATAAATTATATGTATGAACAAAACCAATCCACTTGGTATGATTGGTGAATGAAAGTTAAATTGCATCTATGACAATGGACCTTTAGGTTTGAAAAACTATTAATGGAAAACACTAGGAAAATGGAAACCTAAGATCCATTGGAAGAAGTAAACTTAGGGGGTGAGAATAAGAAAAAGGCAACTTAAATAAATGCTTTGGTAAATAGTGACTTGAATACTGATCTCACTAAGTTGCTAAAAGAGTTTAAGGATTGTTTTTCTTGGGATTATGAATAAATGTTAGGACTAAGTAGAAAATTAATGGAACACAACTTACCACTATACCCTGATAAGAAAGACATAAAATAAGCTCCAAGGAGATTCACTCTTGAGGTGGGTGTAAAATTAAAAAGGAGATAGAAAGACGATTAAAAGCCAAATTCATTCACACCACTATGTATATGGACTGGGTCTCAGACATATTACTAAAGGTTAAGAAAATTGGATCTCTTAAGGTGTAAATTGATTTTAGAGATTTAAGCAAAGCCACACTGAAAGATGAGTATCCTATGCCAATAATAGACATGCTAATTAAGGCAGTTAGTGACAATAAGATTAAGTTTGCTTGATGGTTATTCTGGATATAACCAAATTTGACACGTGGAAAAAACTAACTGCAAAGTCAGCCACGTGTTAACTCGTAGCAATGGGGAATACTACCCGTTGTCCTTCCATAGCATAATAACGACGACATTAGCCACTAAGCCCTTTAAACTTCAGTGAATAACTTATTGGCGACAAACTCAACGACAATTTTGGTAAAGCCTGTAGTGAGGCCCCATATCGTCTATCGCTATGCCATAAATTCCCCTTTGCTTTTTTTAACTTCCACTCCAAGTGTAGCGATAAGGTTAGCAATGAGTATCTTTTCACATGCCTAGCATATTATAGTGACAACACAATAACGGTGTTGGTAAAGCTTATAGTGATGCCCCACATTGTCCATCACTATGTCATTAATTTCTCTTTGCTTTTTAAACTAGCTTGCCAAGCGGAGCAACAAGGTTTGCCACGAGCATCTTTTCATATGCCTAGCCCACTATAGCGACAAATACAATGACGTTTGGGTAAAGTATGTAGTGATGCCCCACCTTGTCCGTCACTACGTCATTAATTTTCTCTATTTTTTTTGGTTGGCCTGCCAAGTTTAGCAACGGGGTTCGCCACGGGTGTCTTTTCACATGCCTGACCCACTATAACGACAAACACAACAACAATATTGTTAAAGTTTGTAGTGACGAGGTTCGCCATAATTGTCTTTTCATCACATGCCTAGCCTACTATAGCTATGGCCAACACGATGGATTGGTAGAGTCTGTAGCAACACCCCATTTGTCCATTGTGACGTTATTAATTTTCCTTTACTTATTTTAGCTGGCTTATCAAGTTTAATGATGGGGTTCGCCATAGGCGTCTTTTTTCACTTGCCTACCCCATTATAGCGATGGATACGATGATGGTTTTGGTAAAGTCTATAGCGATACTCCATATTATCCATCGCTGTGTCATTAACTTCCCTTTGCTTTTTTCAACAAGACCGCCAAGTATAGGGACGAGGTTCGTCATGGGCGTCTTTTCACATGCCTAACTCACTATAGCGATAAATGTGACGACAGTTTGGTAAATTTTGTAGCAATGCCCCACCTTGTATGTCCCCATGTCATTAATTCCCCTTTGTTTTTTAGGTGGCTGCCAAGTTTAATGATAGGGTGACCATGAGTGTCGCTAGGTTTACGTTTCCCTCTCTTTTTTAGTACACTCGCCAAACTCAGCTAGGCTATTAGCCATGTCTGTTGTCAAATTACATAGCGAGGGGCAGGCGTCTATCACTATAACTTTTATGTTTTAAAGAACTAATTAAAAAATAAGGGAAACTCAACAAATATTAGAAAACAACAACAATGTTAGAGACGAATAATGTCTAGAAAATATATACTCAACTATAACGACGGTTGTGGCAATGTTGTGTACATAAATAATGGCGACACTCGAGCCTTCCGTCGCTAATGCACGTCTCAAACGTCCATCAAAGGTAATTATACGTCGCTATGACATTGGTCGTCGCTATATGTGTTACTATTAGTGACGAAAAAAACCGATTACTATATTCCTATAGCTAAAACAATGCTTTTCAATAGTGTAATATAATAATCTCCTATGATTAAAAGATTGTTGGAAATGTTTTTTAAAAAATAAACTTTAAACTTTTGTTCCCTCCATAATACTTGTGAATAAAGCTTTCCCTATTAAATATTCCTCCTACTGTAAAATTACTAAAAATCCTTTGTAAGTGTATTTCCACACCCTTAAATATTCATGCTTTTTATTTATAAACAAATATTCATTCTTACTTACAAATTAAATAGTCTCTTTTTTGTTTTTCCACTATCGGTCTACTTCCAAGTTTAAATGAAAATGCAGGTGATGATTTAATCATGGATAATTTATTTAACTGAGGGTAGTTTTGATAGTTTAATTTAAAATAGGATGAGAATAAATTTTTTTCTTAAGAAACATAAGTGAAAACCAAACATATTTTTAAAACTTAATTATGAATTTTATTTCTTGCTATCTCATTCTCGGGAAAATAACTTACGCAGGGGAGAATAAAAGATACCACCTACCAAATGCTTTCTTAAGCTTAAAAGATTTGTTAAATGAGTCGAGCCTTTTAAAGAAGTCTAAATCTAGTCCATAAAAGAAATTAACCTAATATATTTTAAATCTAATCGTATGGAGCAATCAAAACTATTCTTACCAAGAATATGTTGGCAGGTTGGATTGTATGAATTATGAAATGAAATTGAAGAGAAGCAACCATGCATTAATGCATGTTCGTGACAAAAGATTGGATGAATAAGTAAATTTGTTTGATAGCAGGAAGGAATAATAAAAACAAGGGAGGGGGAGGTGGTGTTAATTACGCCGTAATTTAGCTTGCTAGGTTGATCATGAATTATGGGTGACCTAATCCTTGCAACGCATCGCCGACAATGCATTATTGGGAGTAATTAAGAGAAGTAGGTCCGGAACACTCCACATCAACTTTCTAGTTAAGCAAAGATCCGGATTCTTGTTGATGAATCATATTCCTGGCGCCATTATAACTCTTTGAAACTCCAATTGTGTCTTGTACCTACTTTTCTTTTTCTTTTGGAAAATTAACAAAATCGTGCACATCCCTTTCTACTCTCCACATTCATAATAAGCAATACAAAACCGTCCAACCATATCCCTCACATTCCTCGTTCATTAAGAACTATGCTAGATTGGTAAGCAAGGTGACATGCTACCCATCTCTTATCTCTAACTGGTTAAGCCAAGCACCGAGTGGGAGACAGTTCATGCAGCTCTGTTATAATTATAGAAAACACACCCATAGATATTTCCAATCTTCAAAATAATTGATGTATCAATATCATTATTATTTTCATTCGTTTTTTTATAAAAACATTAATTAATGTGCTTCATGGGGTATTATTTGGACATTTGGATGAAGAGTTATTGAGCAATCCAGTAGCGCCACAACCCCTTATTCCAATTAATCTATACCAGTAGAACTGATAGATTTGGAAAAGAAAAAAAAATTGTAATACCATCACTCAAATCCGTTTGGTAATTAGTTACAAAAATAAATTTGTGGAATAAACTCATCAATGATAAATATTGGTTTGCTTGTTATTTGAGGTGGGTTTTAACAAATTCACGTTGAGAGGTCATATTTGAGAACCAAATAGATTTTTAGTAGTTTTGTATGACCTCATCTCTTAATATAAAAACTCACTTAAAAAATAACATTAATTAATTTTTTATTGAAATATTTTTATTAATCATCAATAAAATAAATACTAATTAAGTAAAAAAAAGTAAAATTTACAAGTTTCAATAAATATAAGAGGGTACTTTGAAAAAAACTAATATAATAGTAGATAAATTAAATAATTTTAACTAAATTAACTATTGGTTATTATACATTTATAATTTTTAAAAAAATTAAAATTAGTTAAGAGGTTATTATATTAAAAGATGAAAAGAAGATTATTAGGTAATTATTTTTATTATAGTACATGTGTAATGGGAAAAATGGAAGTAGTGAATTTATAATTAGTGAATAATAGGCGTAAGAATTAATATAAAAGAAAAGGAAAAAAGGGGTGTTGGGAGAGGAGTAAAGTGGGAGTAGAGGGGGCCAATAATTGGGACAATGTAAAGTGAAGTTGCTACATAGGCAGGGAAGCATATATAGGAAAAGAATTAAAGCGTGTCAATAATTATGTATGGTTATATAGGTACGTGTGCGGGTGCGCAAAGGCAAGCGAATCACCCACCCTCTTGATGTGTTTTTGCACTACCATGTGAAAATGTTATTAGCATCCCAGAGTGAAAGATTATCCAAGTTTGTCTGTTATCATAATGGAGGTAACAGTAGTGGGGCTCAAAATGGTCAACGCAGGAGAAATAATAATAATTTTAATTCAGTTAAACAGTGATTTAAGAAAATAAAAATTAGAACACCTAACTTTGAAAGCAAAAAAAATTTATTTCTATTTTCTTAATCAGCATCCTTGAAATACTTGATGATAGCATTTTCGTAATAATAATTTCGGATATACCCAATTACCCATATTCGTTTCCCTACTCATTCCACCCTTTGATTAATAATAATAATCATAGCCACCCACCCACCCACCCGGTTGCCCCCACAAAAAGTCTCATTCATTCTCTTTCCCCTAACTCCCTCTCTCCTTATAACACACCCCATCACCCTTTATAAACCACCCCATCATCTAATCATCATCTAAAACTACCACCTCTTCTCTCCCCTTCTCCTCACACAAACACCATCACCTTATTATTCCCTTGATGGGTCTTCATCAAGATTCTACCAGCAATTCTGGCCTTCACCTTATTCTAGGATTAGCTCTGAGTACTTCTACCCAAGAAGATAATCATCATACCAACACTCTCAGGCCAACCCCAACTAAGTCTCACTCCAGTTTCACTGAACCGGAGCCATCACTAACTTTGGGACTTTCCGGTGAGAGTTACCGGCAGCAGCAGGTTGTCAAGGTCCCAAAAAACACTGGACAGAACAACAAAGTCTCCTCCTCTGAGGACCCTCTTGACTTTTCCACACAAACTTCACCTCACAGCGCTGTTTCCTCCTTCTCCAGCGGCAGAGTCAAAAGGGAGAGGGATGAAGATGCTGAGGCAACAGAGTTAGAGAGGGTCTCTTCCAGAAACAGCGATGAAGAAGAAGATGGCACCACCGCCAGAAAAAAACTTCGCCTCACAAAAGAACAATCTGCTCTGCTCGAAGAAAGCTTCAAACAACATAGCACTCTCAATCCTGTAATCATCATATCCATAATCCATCCTCTCTATTTATTCTAATTAATTATTCATAATCACGTGTCGTACAACACGCATACATAAATATATACATGTATTCTTCTTTCAATATTCAGTATTCAATATTATATGATTAATATGGTTTCCTTGGATTGGATTTACAGAAACAGAAGCAAGCTTTAGCGAAGCAACTAAATCTACGGGCACGACAAGTTGAGGTGTGGTTTCAGAACAGGAGAGCAAGGTATATATTATATATATACTATATACATATTGGTTGATTAAAATTTAGCAATTAAATTAATAACATAACAGCAACCACGTGTGTATATATATATATATATATAATAACAGCAACCACGTGTGTATATATATATATATATATATATATATATATATATAGCCAAGTAAATGTTATGTATTATTTATTCGGTGATAAAAATTAATTTTGGAATTTGCAGAACAAAGCTGAAGCAGACAGAGGTGGACTGTGAGTTCTTAAAGAAATGTTGTGAAACATTAACAGATGAAAACAGGAGGCTACAGAAGGAGTTGCAAGAGTTAAGAGCACTGAAACTTTCACAGCCTTTGTACATGCCTATGCCCGCGGCTACACTCACCATGTGCCCTTCTTGTGAGAGGCTCGGTGGTGGTGTAAACGGTGCCGTTTCCCCTAAGAACCCTTTCTCCATCGCTCCAAAGCCTCACTTCTACAACCCCTTCGCAAATCCTTCAGCAGCATGTTGATTAATTATTATTTCTTATTATTAATTAGCTAGGTAGGCTTTTCTTTTTTCTTTTTCTTTTTAGTTTTCAGACTATTAAAAAAAAGAAACGAGGGTTCTTCCTCAACCTTTGTATTTTTTTGGTTGAGGGATACTTTTGAAGTAGTGAAAAGGGTTAAGAGTGTAATTAACTAATACTGTAGAAATTTGTAACTGCTGATCAAGATTACTTTTTTATTTTTCCTTATTGTCTGTTTATAAATCGTTATAGAAGACTTCAATCTATGAAGGAATTAATAACGATTTTTTTATTGTTCATTTTTGTAAATCCCATCGTACAATATATATATATATATATAAATATAAATATAAAAGCATTTGATTATAAGTCCAAATCCGAATTATTTGTCTTTGACTAAAATGCTATGAAAATGTAAAATATATTTATTGTGAACTAGTAAAAGGCGGCATTTTATTACATATATAAGTATATAAAATTGGAACGTAGTTGATGAAGCCGCGTCTATCTACTACATATAGAAAATGATAGTATATCATAATATTTGAAAATTAAGTGTATTATTTAATTCTTTCAATTTATATGTTGACTCTAATAACATCGTAGGTGTAGGCATTCTTAAATGGTTAGAAGGAAATTAACATAATGAAGCCAAAAAAGGAAAAGAATTAATTGCAATAATGTAAATAGGCCGTACCTAAAATATTTAATGGGTGTGGGAGAGAGGAAGGTGTAGTCAAAAGAATTGAGTTGGATAGGATGTTATGATTAAGTTAGGTCACGTGTTTTTGTCTGCAAATGAGTTGCTTAAAGATGTGATTAAGCATGTGTGGAAAGAAGAGAGTGGATGATTGACTATGAGATCAATTAAACACAAGATTTGATTTTGAGTACATGATGTTCCTCTCCTGAGATGCTTTACCTTTAAGGGGGACTGGTGGGCCGCACCCCCCACGTGATAACCCAATGGGCCGGTCTCTCTCAAAATCTTAACATCAGATTTTCTCCCTACAAACCTCTATCCAATTTATTTTCCCAAAACACAATATTATTTTTTTTTTTCAAAATTCTCTATTTTCTAGTTCCTGAAAATCCCAATTAACGCATCAAATCATCTCAGCCTCTTCTTACCTGCTTGAAATAATGAACGGTAAAGATCACGTTTCCACCGTTGTATACGTTCTAGCCACGCTATCATGATTGGAATTGGACACTTGAACATTAAAAAAAAAAAAGAGACGGACAAGACCATGCATACATGTAGAGATACATACATACATGTAGACGGACACATAAAAAGGAGATATTTTATGCTATCTTACCGTTAAAATTCACATATATTTCAATTTTTTACTGTCATATATTTCAAAATCTATTTTATACATTAAATGGAAGGTTATATGAAGTAATACCGAATAATATATCTATTTATATCTATTTATATAATAAAAATACAATTTTATGGATTTTACTACGTTTAAATTTGTCCCATTGTTAATCTCTCATTTTTCTGTCTTTTATAAATTTTTTATTTTTTTTCATTATCTAATTAATAAGGATTGATTTCTTTAAAAGATAAATGAAATTTAAGATATTATTTCATATTAATTACGGTGATCTTTTAATTTTTTAATTTATAATTTTGATTTGGTTAATTTTGTATAAAAATTAATACTTAAAATCTAATTTTGATTTTTCTACAAAGTTATTATAAAAAAATTATACATATAAAATATTTTAAGATTCTTGATATAGGTGAGATTTTTAAAAATTTTAAAATTACGTTTAGCTTTTAATTTACGAAAATAAGGATTTGGAAAATAAGGAAAGTGGGGAAGGAAAAGAAAAAGGGATATGAAAGCCTTAAACACTTACATTTATGCATAGCTACTAATTTTGAATTGCTATTTTGTTTTATGATATGGATTTAAGCTTATTTTGTAGGTCATTGATGAAATTTTGATCTTACAAATATGTATATGAATTTTGATCTAGGTCTAATATCGGCCTAGAGGAAACTAATTGAGAGAAGGTGCCACTGTTATGAGACATCATCTGAAAAGCTACTATGACACTAGATTTGACTTTCACATATGTACTTCCCAGTGGTTCTTTCTGACTAGAGTCAATATCACCCAAAGTCATAAGGATTGGAGTAGCATAAGACCGAAGTCAAGATAAACCTCAGAAGATACATAAGGCACACCGGTCACTCCCTAGCAGAAGGTGTCAGAACGCTTGCAAGCATGTCAGCTTTATCTGTGATTTATGGAATCCCTACTAACACATGCTACGTAGGACGCTTCCATCACTACACTCAATAAATAACCCCATTCATGCCTCAACAAGGTATGTTCACTAACCCTCACTTGAGCTTCGATATTAAGTATATAGACTGACTTGAGCGTCAGAATGTCTTTGTAGGTGACACTATTTTCCGCCCCTCAATGCGACATACTGGTGTGTTGGATGGGCGAACTCATACCAAGACTTCTTGCTCCTACTGAACTAGGAAACATAACATTGGATCCCACTGGACCAATGTGATACACAATGAAAGATTAATACTAGTTCCTAAAACATACTATCGCATTGACATATATGGATGCTTTACAACGATGACATTCAACCTCGGATGGTCACGATCAAGACGTGACACATCAAGGACCCAGGTGCGGTGCCTATAACATGAGTTTGATAGACACCCCGACATCTGCTCATTAGAGCCCAAGGTTGGTCACAACCTTAGTTTACTCAGATCCATGAGATGTATGGATCAGTACCTTGGCAAAACCATATAAGATGAAAATGAGAGACCGATCTCCCTACTATAATAGTGGAAGAGGCCAGGAAAAACTCACTATGGGTAAAAAGGAGACCGCTCTTCAGATTATTGAATGACCATTTGAGGAAGATCACATCGACTCAATAAAGGGAAGAACCATAAAATGTTAAGTATATTATTACATGTTATGAATAGAATTGTTTGCCCTGATTAATAAATGCAACCTGTATTTTATACAATTTTTGCTTGTTCAAAAATTTTAGGTTGATATTATATCGGCATTCTGACAGTCTCCCTGCGGTTCATCTTGGAACTGGTTAGAACTTGCTCTTGGAAAGTTAGGAGTCTCCCAACATACGTTGTGTTGTCTTGTCAGGACCTTTGCGAGTGACCACTCATCATACTAAAAGAAATGTAGTAAAGGTAAGGAACATGCTCCTACTTGTTGGTCACATAACGGGATGTTCGTCATTTCTGACGTTTTCCTAGTCATTGCCACCAGCATCATACAATATTCACATTATAAAGTAGTGAAGCTTTACCCCATTACTGGACTTACTACGTTACCATGGATAATATACTCTGAGGTCCATCACTCATCAACAATTAACCATTGGGGCCAAGTAACCAATCACTAATATTGATGATAGGGTTACCACTTTTGGGGCTTCGTTAGCTATACTTACATCAAATAGTTAACTAGGTGGCTCCTGGGGTGATTTTTTACTTGCACCACTCATCGAGGATTGGCCAATTACGCTCGCATTAGGTGATTGGATCCTCTGCTCATTGGGGACAAGTAACTAATCGATACCAAGGATTGGGGTGCCACTCTTTAGGGTTCAGTATGATACCTCTTAAAAGGTAATCAATCCTTACCAGTCACGGGGGCTTAATTTGTCCATGTCGTCTACATCGGTTATGAGTATTGTAACGTCATCTTGGAAAAAATAATAACACACTTAGAGTAATGAGAATTTCATTTATTAGATAATTACAAGGAATTGCATACTAAAACGTGCCTCATTAAAATCTTCTCAGGGAAATTCATGGAGATAAAACCTTAAGTTAAGGGGAAAATAGTACACATGTAATACCGGTTAGCTTAATAAATTAAGATTTTAAAGGTTGCACTTGTTCTTGATGCGTTCTCCATCGAGTGTTTCCAATCGGCATGTCCCTTTGTGTGTGACATTAGTTACTCAATATGGGCCTTACCAACTTAGAGCCAACTTCCCTTGATGGGTGAACTTGTTCCCTATGCTTGCACGTTGGTGGACTAGGTCCCCCCACTTTGAAGTATCGTAGTTAGACCTTTTGTTATACTGGAGTTCAACTTTAGCTTTAATAGCTTGATCATGCACAAATGTAATTTCCCTTAGCTCGATTGTGTCATCCAACTTATTTTGGAGGTTTTCTTTATTGTTGTCCTAAGAGAAGTGTTGAAATTCTGGAATAAAATGGGGTGGTAGACATTTCATGATGAGATATTTAAGGGTATGGTCTCCCTAATAAGGTGTGTCGGTGCGCAACCATGCAATACTCAAGCTACTCGTTCTCTTTCCTCAACTTTGTTAACTTTGCCCTAAGTTGACAAATGAATTCTTTACGGGGATCTGGTTGGACCAAGATTACATCTCGTCTTGAACTTTAGTGGGTAGATGTCAGGGTATCTTCCAGGCTAATATCATAGGCCAGACGCTTCCATGTACGTCATATCTTGCATATATCTCTCTGTTGGTCAGGGATCGTAGATGTTCAGCGTTCGTACTCATGATTCCGTTAGTGGGAATATCTTTAACGGGTCTCAATTGGCATGCCAATGATCTAACCTTATGGGGACAAAATTTTCGGTATTGATACCTGGTCTCTCTCTTAGTGATCTATTACATCAGTCAGTGAGGATACAATATTATCTCTCTTAATCCATTGGGGAACCAATAGCCTTGTCATAATTTCGTCCAATCAACACATCAGTATCTTGAGTTGAGGGTAGAAATAAAGTGTCACGTGTAAAGACACTCTGACGCTCAAGTCAATATTAGATAAATTGATGTGAGGCATGTGTGGTATTTATAGACTTGTGTGGTGATAATGTCTTATGTTTCATGTGTCAGTACGAATCCCATAAAATGTAAAAAAGGTTGACATAATTGTAGACATTCCTAACACCCTTTTGTAGGTATATGTCTGGTATGCCCCTAATGCCTCCCGCAGTCTCTTCTTGGCTTCAGTCGTTATTGACGTCGGCTAGGAAGGTCTGCTAAGAAGAGTATGTGTGTGGGTCAGTCAAGTGCCATGAGTTGCTTGCTAGGAGGTGTCCCACACCGAAGAACATCGTCTTCGAGCTAATGCCATCTAGGTCGGTGTTAGGTACAGATCAATCTTAATTTGATATTGGGGTTCATGTAACAACTTTCTATTTATCTAATACTTCACTCTATATGCAGGTAGTCAAATATTTTTGGTTTGATAACATGGTGAGATTAACATTGAAGACCTGGTATGTGACAAAGCTAACAAAGTGGAGAAGGGTAAGTTTGAGGATGTGTTCATAAAGCCATTTTCTGTTTATCTACTATTTGTTCCTCTTGGTTAGGTGTTGTTATTGAACTTAGTGTGTAGGTGAGGTGTGTTTAATGAGCTTTGTGTTCTTAAGCCTTTTGATTTTACTTTTTATCATGTGATGATTGTATTGAAAGGAACACTACCTATAGCTTATTATACATGTTATGCCACCAATTATAGTTAGTTATATTCTTTGTTGATGTTGAATATTCATGTTGATAGTAAATCTAGATTTTCTTTTTTCTGCATTAATTAGTTGTAGTTAAAACTACCAGTGTTTATTGTAACTCGATAAAAAAAATTAACAACTGTTAGTAACTTCAAATTGTCACTATAAATCATCATTACATTGTGTCAGTGTTTTTAGCAGTTAAAAGAAATAATTGGTTATAATACTAGCATTGTCAGTTTCATTGAAGCCACTTTAACGGCACTTGAAAACGCTACTAACCCATAAAAAACCATGGCTAAAAATCAAAATTCTTACCGTTAAAAGTCATATAAATGATGAATTCTAATCAGTCAATTTATAAAAATTAAACCTATTAATAAAAATTAAATCAATAAATGCAAAGATGACGAGGTGAAAAAGAGGAATACATATAACAATAAGGTGGGAAAATAAACTTATACTCATTGATTTATAATTGGTAATATAGTTTCTCACATCATTCATAGTGGGGGTGGACCAATAATATCATGAGAGGGACTTTCCCGAAAAAGGGGACAACTTCCTGGAAACTACTAATGAGAGGCTTATTCATCACTTTCACACATACGCCATTTTAAAGCATGGCCATCGTCATCATGATCACATCCCTAAATGCCCTACCTGTACTCCAACTCCACTAATATCACAATTTTATAAATTATGATGATTGCTAAAGGACCCAGAGTGTGAAAGCTAGATAAAAATGTACCAATTTCCAGTTGAGCAATTTTGCTTCTAGATAGTTGTAGCTTGCAACACAAAAATTAAGAATTGAACTAGTTAGAAGTCAATTTGTTCCTTTGATCGATAGTCAATCCGACCAAGAAATAATTTTACAAAAAGTATGTTATATAAACTAAACAATTTAATTATTTATTATTTGGATTCATTATTTTGTAAGTTTTATACTTAATTTTAATGGAAAAATAATTAAGTATATATGTTTGCTCCATCTCACCCAAAATTTGTTGAACTTCCTTGAGACACATGTGATTACAATTTTATACCAGCTAGCCTAATTATGTTTGCTAAACCTAGCATGATAAAGTTGCCATCTATCTCGTGACCCCTTAAAGAAAAGTAGGAAATTTATCTCAGTTAAAAAGAAAAAGGCAATTAAGTGAAAGAGAAACATGCATATAGTTATAATTATAACATACTAAGCCCATATTTGAAAAGTTAATAAAAATTAGTAACGAAGAGGGATATTATATATATATATATATATATATATATATATATGTGTGTGTGTGTGTGTGTGTGTGTGTGTGTGTGCACGTGTGGTTCAAGGGTGGATACAGAATCAGAACACATGTTTGAGAAAAAGTCTTAGATGTTTAATTAGTTGAGGAGATGATTTTGGAACATATGTGTGCACACACATAATATATATATATATAGTCCTTACCCAGTCCTAGATAAGCCAAAGACATATGTTTTATGCTGGATACTTTGTCGACCTTTAAATGGTGTTATTTCAATAATAATATACTACTCCTACTAATTGGCTTTATTATTTTGTCATCATTGGTGGAAAGTAATATCGTTGTGGTCTCTTCATCATCTTAATTCAGTTCCTAATAATATATTCAATTTTCTTCAAAAATACTCAACCCAATCATCAGATTAATTACGAGGCTTTAGTATAATAATATGCTTTTGCAAATGCAAATTCAGCAAATATTTATTTACAAACTAATTGAATAGCTATATATTTATATCTCAAACATGGAGTAATTGTCACATTACCCAACTTACAAACATCACCCAATAATTATATATATCATGGATGTTTTCTTGAATTCAACCACCACAACTATTACTTTAATTATGTTAAATTGATGGATGTCATGTAACAAACTCAATTACAGGATATTTTTTAATTATTTTCTCTTTTGTTTGTTTTTATTTTCCCTTTTGTTTTATGTAAATTTCCAAGAGTTATTTTCTCTATAAATAGGTATGAATATGGAAACATTTAGAAAAGACATAGAAATTAAACGTGACAAATATATCATTGAATCTTATTATAGGTATTTAGTAATTTTTTAAGCTATAATATTTATCATATCATCTTAATTACTAATTTGTGAGAAATTTTAAACATTATATATCATATCATGCCAATTAGTAATTCGTGAGAAAATTCAATTTTCTTTTCCAACATCATGATATACCTTTCCGTGCGTCTGGTGGGTTTACATAAGACATGCATTCATGTATATTAACATATAGCTATGAGAGATAGAAACTAGAAAAAGGAATGGGAAAAACTTCCTAATTTATGCCACGAAGAGAGGTTTTACCCACTCAAAGAAAGAAAAATATGCTACTTTATTTTAGGGTGTTACAGGTTTTTTAGCAGACGGTATTGTTGACTTCGATAAAGAGTCAAAATGGAAAGGTGAAAGATTTTCAAAACGTGTGCAACTAAAGTTTTCTTGTATGCATATGTATTCAAAATTTTGAATAGAATAGTGAATTTTGACTAAAAGAATTATTTTTCACTCCTTTGTTTCTGATGTGAGGATTTACATTTGAAGAGAAAAAGAAAGATAGAAAAGATAAGGTACAAATCTATCTGATTCTAATTGATGGTAAAGATGAGTTATATGAATTATACAAAGATATAACTTAATAACAAAATACTAAAGATAATTATAAGGAGAGAATTACTCTATAACAAACTAACAGTAAAAACTAAACTATAGTTACTATTTACATACTAGTGTCCTCTTAATATCCCCCTTAAACTCATGATGGACATATTTGTAAAGTTGAGTTTGGTTCTGAAATTTGTAAATTGAGGTCAAAAACAAGTTTGGTCAGAAGATTAGCTATGTGGTATTGGGCAAGTAGATGAATAACTTCAACATCTTTTTACATAACTTTATATCACACAAAATGGAGGTATAATTCAAAATGTTTTATTCTAGAGTGTATCATTGGGTTAGCTGCTAATAGGACAACTTCAAGATTATCACAGTATATCATATGGATGGAATTGTAAACTCTTGGTTTGGTTAATAGTGATTAAGTCTATATAATGTTTGTTGTTATAACTATGAAACCTTTATATTTAGTTTTTGTAGTACTCCTAGAAACCACCTTCTATTTTCTAGAAGACCATGATATGATATTTGAATCAAGATATACACAAAACCATATGGTAGATTTTCTATCTTCCAGGGTTGAACCCCAATCTTTATCACAAAATCCAATAACTTGAAATTATAGACATCTTCTTAAGTGTAAGCCATAACGAATGGTTCCTCGTAGATATCGCAAAATTCGTTTCACTATTTTCTAGTGATGTTCCTGTTGTTTTGTACATGTATTGAAAAACTTTGTTCATTGAATAGGCTGAATCTGGTTTAGTGATAGTCATATATTGAAGTGCACCTACCATTGACATATAAAAGGATGGATCGAGAGTTGAAGTTGAGCCAAATTTTTTTGTAAGTTTTAGAGTTGCAGCCATATAATTTGGTTGTGGTTTAAAGTCTGCCATGCTAGCCTCATGAAGGAGTTCTAATATACTTAGCATAAGAAAGATGAAGCCTACCATCTCAGCTATGAATAACCTCTATGCCTAGAAAATAATGCAATGGTCCCAAGTCTTTCAAAGAGAAGAGTTTGTGTATGTGAGAAATGATGGATCAAATTTCCTATTTAGAGTATTAAATATGACTATGTCATCAACATAGATGAGTATTATAATTGTAGAAGTCTTAGTGAAACTTATAAACAATGATGTATAATTTTTTATTGATTGAAACCCTGTTTGAATCAGAGTTTGGCTTAGTTTGTAGAACTAAGACCTTGGTGCTTGCTTGAGGCCATAGATGGCTTTGTGAACTTTACAAACTTTGCTTTTCTCATTTGTAAAGAAACTTGGTAATTGTTGCATAAAAATTGTTTCTGCCAGGTCTCCATGTAGGAAGGCATTATTGATGTTTACTTGGTGGATGACCCAATTTGAGGAAATGGCAATAAGAACCACTCTAATCATTACAGGTTTCACCACAGGACTAAAGGTTTCTAAGAAATCAAATCCTTTTGTTTGATGAAAACCTTTAGTCACTAATTAACCAAGCCTTATGTCTCTCAAAACTTTCATCTATATTGTATTTGAATTTATAGATCCATTTATAGCAAATAGCTTTGTAGCCATAAGGTAAGTCTTCAAGTGTCCATGTTTTGTTAGAAATAGGAGCATCATATTCAATCTTTATAGCTTGGAACCATTTTGGTTTAGCTATAGCCTTTTTCATTGGTGTTGGTTCTATAGTTTAATCATAGTCTCTCTATTTGACAATAATAACATATGTTTTAGGCCCAAATATCCTATCCTTTCCTCTTTGTAGTCATTGGATGAATATTTGTGATATTCTATGATGTCAGTTCTTCATTGGAATTTGCAATACACACAAAACAACTAGGAGGCGTAACATTAGTATGACCAGTAACTATATTCTCATTAGTAACAGTGACAGTTTGAAAATTATCATGAAGAATAGGTGAAGGTTGAGGATATAGGACAGTAAATTAATTGGGACAGGTAAATGTGAGCTGAGATTAAGTAAGGGTTTCATTGAAAGGATTATTAGATGTTTTGTAAAGGAACACCACTCATGAAAGGTAACATATCTAGAAATATAGGTTCTACCAAAGGGAGAAAGGCATCTTTCCTTTGTGTTTAAGGCTCTAACCTAGGAAGAGATACATTTGAGACATAAAATCCATTTTATATCAGTTGTATGATCTTAAAAGAGGGTAGCAAGTACACTCAAACACCTTAAGGAATTTATAATCAAGTTTCTTGCGGAAAAGAGTTTCATAAGGACTGATATCATTAAGAACAGGTGTTGGTAGAGTGTTAATTAGAGTAGTGGCAGTAAGAAATGCTTCACCCTAGAATTTAAAAAGGAGAGAAGCTTATGCTAAAAGGGTGAGACTTATTTATGTTATACGCCTGTATTTTCTTTTAGGGGTTTCATTTTGTTCATGTGTATAGAGGCAGGTTAGTCTATATTAATGCCATATTCATTGAGATAAGAAGTGAATTTAAGTAATTCCTTTGCATTATCAGATTATAAGGATTTAATTTTTATGCCAAGTTAATTTTCAGCTGGAGACTTAAATTGTAAGAAAGTAGTAAAGGCTAGAGATTCGTATTACAATAGGTAAATCAAACTATGTTTATAGAAGGAATTAATGAATACAATTTAGTATCTAGCAGAATTTGTAGAGGAAATATGAGCAAGGTCCCAAATATCTACCAAAATACTCAGTTGTAGAATTTGTAAAAGAAAGTTGATATGCCTTTTAACCCTACAAGATTCAGAAGGAAGAGATTGAGAAATACAGGGAATTTGACAAGACTTTAAAACATTTTATACAACTTTAATAGAGGAATGACAAAGTCTTGAGTGTTAAAGGTTCAAAGAAGTGTGCTGAAAATGCTAAACAGCGTTGTAAGTAGAAAATTTGGATATAGGTTGGAATGGAAGGAAGACATAAAGGCCAATTTTAATCTTTCCTTGAAGAATGATCTCCTTGGTATCCTAATTTTCCATATTGCAAAGGTTAAGGAAAAATTCAAAGAAAACATAATTGTCCTTAGCAAACTTGGAAACACTAAGTAAGTTCTTTGTAATGGCAGAAACATGTAATGATTGGTTTAGAACAATGTGTTTTAAAGAATATGGAATCGAAAAATTTAAGTGACTAACATGATGAATTTTTAAACGTGTACCATTACCTATTCAAAGATTTTCTAAACAATTATAGGAAGATTTCATGGACAAATTGGCATCATCATTGGTGATGTGATGTGAAGCTTCATTGTTAGGGTACTAAAAAGGATCCAAAACTGTGGATGGAGTGGCTAGCATGGATTGATCTATGATGGCAGAGCCTTGATTCTTAACTTGAGAATTCTTAGCTTGAGTAGTACTTTGGTATTCTTGGCCATATCTGTACCAACAATTAAAATCTATATAGCTTATTTTCCTATAAATTTGGCATTAGGGTTTCTAATTGCTCCATTAGGATTGATTATTTTAATACCAATTGCTTTTAATAAAGCCTCAACCATTGTTAGATTTACCTCTTCTATTATTATTGAGACCTTGATGATTATTTCCTCTACCAACCTCTAAATATCTAACAATTGTTTCTCCCCCAATTGCACCCTTGATTGGTGTACTGTGATGGGCTTAAAGTAGTGTTTTCATGAATCAAATTTTGGTTAGATCTTTGATGTTTCTCATAATGTTCTTCTTGAGCGAGCATGAAGGCTTTTGTTTCATCTACCATGTAAGGTTCCTATCTTGATGTGATTGAAGTAATGAAACTGTCAAACTCGTCAGAGAGACCATCAAGAATGACATCTATGTGATCTTCCTTAATGATGGGAGAACCAATAGCAACAAGAAAGTCTACAATTTTCTTGATGTCAAGAAGATAATCATTGACTGATCTATCTTTCTTGGGCACACATAATTACAACTTTAGTTTCTTTACTTGTGCTTTTGTTTGATTGGCATAATAGACTTGTAATTTCTTCTAGATTTGATATGCATGATCAAAACAACCATCTGTGTCAAGATTGGTGTGGACATGGATACAAGAAGCCATGCGCCCAACAATTGATCATGTTATTCGTAATTGAGGTGCTCCTCATTGGTTACCTTAGTTTCTTCATCTTCTTTTATTTTGAGCTTGGTAAGAAATTTTTACCTCATTATTCATGAATTTCAAGCCATGCACCATTTCTAAGACTTGTTGTTTCCATATGAGATAATTCTCATCATCTAGTTTCAAGGTGATTTGAGGTGTGAAGGGCGAATGAAGAACTTGCAGAAGTTATGGCCGAACCTTGTGGGCTCGTGATACCATGTGAAGATTTACACACATGGAGAGAAAAAATGAAAAAAATGAGGTATAAATCTATATGATTCTCATTAATGGTAAAAATGAGTTACATGGGTTATAAAGATCTAGTCTCACAATAACAAAACTAAAGATAGCTATAAGGAGAGAATTACTCTATACCAAACTAAGAGAATCAAGTACAAAGAGTAAAACCTAAACTATGGTTACATACTGTCTTAACTACTTTTTCTCTTAACATCTGAACTTCGTATATTAACCCAACACTTTGAAAACATGTGTCGTTACTACCTTGTACAAGATGCATCTTCGTCTCCACTGATAAAGGCGATGAAGAGTATTTTGGTATTTCACGAATCGCCCTTTAATGATGAAGTCACATGTGTTACAACGTCTTACGCAAGACCTTCATAAAATGTCAAATGGTTGCTTCGTATCTCCGTCTTTGCTGTCGACTGCAATTTCTATTCCTCGCGGAATGTTTCAACATTGCCACTTCCTTAGTTTCTTTGGCTCGCGACAATCCATTATGAGAAACTCATCATCGAGGAAGATAGAGTGCCCTGTTAGGGTTACTTCGAATTGTAAGGGTGATTTTGGGTTATAATGCCATTGTGATGTTGTTGACCATTTCCGGCAAGCCTAGTGTCTATGATCAAAGCTTATTTGCGACATTACCTCCGCATTGTGTTGTCATAGACGTGAGCACCATAAACACACTAGAATCTCTACATGGACTAATGGCATTATCTCATTGCCATACACTACCGCACGACCTCACAATCATCACACCTTTGTTTCTCTCATTCAAGATATAATCGAATAGACATTTGTCGTGGAGTGAATCTAAAAAATAAATGGATTTGTTTTTTAGATACAACCATGGCTTGAATGTCCATGTGTCAATTAATAATTTAATATTTTGTTAAGAGTTTTAAAACCCTCAAACAAAGATGTTAGAGAAATATTATATATATATATATTGAATAGTAATAGATATAGTAATGGAAAGGGTGGTGTTGTTGGGCCAATAGGCTACCCTCCAAGTGTCTTAAGAAAGAAAGGTAAGCGTGACCTAATGGCAACAAAACTTTAAACAAAGGGATCTCATATCTTGCACAAATCAAGTGGATGTACACATAACAATGGGCCATGATCCAATTCAGCATATACAAATGACAACTTTAACATATTTGCCTGGCATTACCATTTACACATGTACATTCTTAATGCACAAGCAAGATTTGGCAATAAATTCAAATACATAATCGCTGTCCTTACAAATTATAGAATCGAAACTCGAAAGCGATTTCCTTGCGGCAAATAATAACAATTTAAGGAGATAAAGGACACGCAGGTTCCCTCAATGTGGCAAAAACTAGAGGAAACGGAAGCAGTCACGTGTCATGTCCCAAACAAGAATGCCATTATCTAGCGTATCCTTGTCATTGATAATTATCCTTATGTCTTCAAATTTCCTTTTTTTTTTCTTTTCAATTTGATAATGTTTCTTTATCGTAGCTTTTGTGGCCCAAAACTGGCAGAAGAAACAATTCTCGATGTATGTAGTATATAATAATACTGCTTTGTTAGCATCAATCTTGCAACTCATTTTAATCATGATAACGATGTTTTAATTTTAAAAATATTTTACATTAAACTATAAAATGAAATATATTTTAAAATAATAGCTTATTTTTAATTATTTAAAGTCGCTCCTAGAAGTTGATATTAATAAAGGCAATACATTATTTTCTGTATCTAAATATAATATATCCTTGTACTCAGTTTTTAATCATCATATTATATATATATATATTGATTTTTTAAAAAATAAAGGGAACAATAATATTCTCTGCTCTTTCTAAATTGTCTGTTGTTCAAGGCAATGTACATATCTTAAAAGAATTTGTAATTACAATAATAACATAAGAAAATAATTTTTTTAGTTAAAATACTTGTATTACCCTAAACCCTAAAGAAATAAATTTTTAAAAGTAAAAATATTTATAGAAAGAACCAATATTCTAAAAATATAGAAGATCATTCGTAAGTAATGGAGGGAACAAATACAACATTATATTTTCACATTTTTTACACTATATATCTCAGTCTTCTTTTCATGTCAAATCATCTATCATATTTCGTATTTTTTGACTGTCTTTTCTTTATCCCTTTCCTCAAGTATTAAACCACAACTTTTGTTTCTGATATATATTAAAACACAACTATTTTATGGGGTTTAATGGTATTTTTCCAAATAAATATAGACAAGTATCAGCATCATTCACCCTGCCCTGACCCCGTTTCTTAACTGCAAGTTGAATGTTTAACCGTTTGTAAGCAAAGCTGAACTTGAGCCATACAGGCTGGGACCCTACTTTGACCAATAAAAAATAAAAAAAAATACTGGGACCCTACTGGACACATAACCATGTTTCTAGGAGGTAAGGTGACAGCCCATGTGCCATGTTGGTGTTAGGTCATTGGTACTAGAGGCAGGATTATTCTTTATTTTCTTAATCTATTATTGGATGTGTTTATTTTTATCCTGCCCAATTTTAAAAGTTATAAATATTATAAAAATTATTAAATAGTGTTTCACTAGAACGGGAGGGATCTCTATCGAATTTCTTTATTCTTGAAGAACGTAATAAAAATTTTGAGTTTCTACGATTATAGTAGAATATAGTTTTTTTCTAACTAATTGAGTTTGGGCTGAAAGGCTCCTCTCTTTCCCTTTTTATCATTGTATAAATGTAACCTTATAAACTCTCTGTAATTCAAGTGACATTTTTAAGTATTAATCCTAATTCTCTTAGAGTAATTCTTTAATTCTTTAGGATTTTGTGTCTTACGTACTTGAAGTGAACAAATAGTTTTAAATATATAATTTTACTATTAATTTTTTAATTTAGGTTTGTATTTTTTATTAATTATTTTATATCTTTATTATAGTTGTTTATTCAAAGAATAAGAGTATAATAAAAAATAAGTAGTAAATATTTTCTTAAGCTCTTAAAATAATAGATAAAATAAAACTATTTTAAAAAATTACACAAAATAAAAAGGAATAGATGGAAAATTAGACAATGCACAAATATAGCTAAATGATTGAATGTGGTCGGCCAAAAATAACGATCAGCCTAATAATTAGTATAGAATATCTTTACCCAAATAAATAAAAAAAGAGAGGAGACTCCCACCACACACAAAAAAGTAACCCTATAAGCATGGATGGACAAACAGAAAACAAAAACGTAGAGAAAATATTTATGTTAAATTTTAGAAGTATTACCTAAATTGGAGATAGCTTTATTTCGCAAGACACATGTCAAACCCTAACTAAAGACACGTTACATAAATAGTTATTGGAACTAACATTTTTTAATGTTATAATTAGTATAACATTAAAAGTATTATATTTTGTAGTATAAGAAAATAATTATATTTATAACTTATAAATATAGGTGTTATATTTTTTTATTTACACGTCAAAATAATACATAAATAAGTAGCTTTTAGGCTGACGTACATTTGCATAAATATAAATTATTATTGTATTAAATTTTCATCTTCATATTTTAGCACACGACTATATAAGTATCTTTTAGACGAGAAATTTTATTTGAGTTGAGTAAGAATATAATGTATTACAAAGCTCTCTCTTCAATCTTTAACATAACTACACATAAAAGACTCACTAAGAGCTAGTTAAACTGTAATAATCTGTGCCAATTGATTCATGTACTACATGAATTTATTCTAATATTAAGATTATGTAAGCATTAGCATATATTTCCTGAATGAATGGACTTACATTGGTTATAATTTTATACTTGTTTTGGGTTTAAGTGTCTGTTTGATAATCAGTTATGTAAATAAAGTTGTAAAAAAATTAATGATTAATATTGATGTTTTATATTGTTCAAACTAGTTAAAATTCTGTTGAATCAACTATTTTTTTTCATTAATCAAATCAATATTTGGCTGGAAAGAATCATTAAGTTTTTTTTTTTAAAATAAAGAATCATTAAGTTTTTTTTTTCTTTTTTGGGGGATTATCATTAAGTTAGGCTTTATAATTAAAACCGGTCATCAAGGCCACTTTTTCGCGGCCCAACATCTTTTTTGGTGAAGCGGCCCAACATCTTGAAATTCATTATTTGGTTTACGACTGTTCAGCCCTATAATTGGGCCTCCTATTATTGAAATTTATCAAATCCATCCTAGCAATGTTATTGTTGAGTAATGAACGCTTCATTGTTGCTTCCGAAAAAAAAACGCTTCACTGTTGGTGGCATGGTAGGATCAAAACTTAAAAACACTACGTAAACTATCAAGTTCCGCAAAAAAAAATAAAAATACTATATACTCCCTCCATTTCTATTAAATTATTCATTTAAGAAAAAAAATCTTATTTAACTATCTACTTAAAATTTTAAAATAGTATTAATTGTTAATTAGAATTTTAAAAAATATTAATTGTTGTTTTTCCAGTAATACTCTTATTAATACTTTCTTTGTCTTCTTATAAGAAATAATTTTTTTTCTAAATATAAAAAATCATAAACTTTTTAAATGCATTAATTGGTAAATCTCTTTTATAATATTCATTTATTATAAGATTTATGTTAAGAATGCACTTACTTCCTTTTATTCAATTATTTTAATTATTTAATGTTATGGGTACTTCTGAATTTGAAAAAAATGAATTGAGATGATACATGACTACTCCTAATGTCTTTTCTCAGCTGTAATAGTTTGGTTATATGTTTCATATATAAAAAAAGAGCGGGAGTATTAAAAGTGAATGAAACCTAATGTTTTTCCTCAGTTTTAATAGTTTGGTCATATGTTTCATATATAAAGAAAGAATGGGAGTACTAAAATTGAATGAAATGTTAAGAGTAATAAATAAGATAGACATAAAGATAAAATAAGAAAACAATCAATTATTTTATAAATATTAACAACATTAAGTATATTTTTTAATATACATATTTCTTTTTTTCTTTATTCAATTAAATAGAGAGAGATGAAGTAATTGTTATATATTGAAAATCTCTCCCAACAAGTCCTAACTGCCCAAGAGTATTAACAATGATTTGGTAAAGAAAGAAATAGCTTTTTCAATACAAGATCATTTAGTGCAAAAAATGGCTACGACGACGGGATATGATTGCGGTCCAGGGAAAACCGTGTTTGAAAAATACGCGGTGTCATTTTTGTAAATATGAGAAAGTTTTTTAATCACGGTTCTGACGTAACCGTGGTCGTAGGAACAAGGTTTTTTTATTTTAATTTTTATATTTTTTAAAAAATGTACCTACAATCACGGTTGAGAGGGAACTGTGATTACAGGGTATATATAATCACACGGCTTTATGGGAAACCGTTACAACCAGGTTTTTTATTTTAATTTTTATATTTTTTAAAAATATACATACAATCACGGTTGAGAGGAAACCGTGATTGTAGGATATCTATAATCACGACTTTATGGGAAGTCGTGATTATATCTACAATCAGATTTTTTTATTTTAAAAAAATGTACCTACATTCACGGTTGAGAGGAAAGCCGTGATTATAGATACCCTACAATCACAGGTGTTTAGGAACCGTGGTCATAGGTGTTTTTCAAAATATAAATTTTGAACGTCGCACGCTCCTTCTCTTTCTCTGTTAGCTTTCTCCCATCTTTCTCTCTAAGATTTCTCCTTTTTGTTTTCCCATTTCCATTGACGTTTGCATTTGTTTGTGTTCTAGATCTAACGTTCTATGTGTATATTTTACAGGTTTTCTTTTGCTATTCTCGTTGCGCGCTATTGACGACCACCACGCGACCCTTCTCTTATTTTCTCGTTCAACCATGTAAGGCTTCTCTTTTATACATCTCTTCTTTTCTATTTCTTTCGATTATAATGAAGGTTTTATAGGTTTCTGTTAGTTATTATGTTTGTTTTTATTCTTTAAGTTTTGCTTCTGTTTGTTCCTATAATGGAGGTTTTCTGTTTTGAAGGTCAACGTTGGAGTTATTTTGAGGAGGATGTTGGTGGCAACTGCAAAGATATCCGCAGAACTTTTAATCACGTTCTCTGATCGAAAGAAACGGTGGTGGTGATGGTGAGTTGGGTTTGGATTGTGGCGTGGAAGATTATAGAAGGTTGGCTTTTAATCACGGTTGTGGTTGGCAACCGTGATTAAATAGGGTCTTATTTAATCACGGTTTCAAACAACTGTGATTAAATGTGATCTATAACCACGGTTGTGAACTGTGATTAAAAGCCCTAATCTATTACCACAGGTTGGAACAACCACGGTTCATGAACCGTGATTAAAAGTCCATTTTAACCGTGATTAAATCCCTTTTTTGCACTAGTGTATATATTAATATTTAAATTTGTTATGTTTTAATTAAGCATATGAGATGGTAGAAGAGTTCAACTTTGATGTATCAATTACAATACACTGAAGATATAATTCTTAATGTACGTAGGTATTACAAATGTAAACAAATTGAATGTATGTAGATAATAATAAAAAAAGTCTTCGATTTTCTTTCGAATGATAATCTGTTATTGAATGACATGTTTTTTATAATGTTAATATAATAGTTTTTCCTCTTAATATAAATAAATAGATTTTTAATTCCAATAAAAAATTAACAACATTAATTACTTCATTCATTTCACTTTAGGTGGTGTGTGGTATGAGGGGTTTTTTAAGTGAGATTCCCGGGAATATGTTTCCAGGAATGCGTTTCCTAGGTAACTTATTTCCCATGTTTGGTATTAAGAAAACTTACCTGAGAATCTTTTTAGTTTTTCTCATACCTATATTTAGTATTAAAAAAACTTATATGGGAATCTTTTTGTTTTATGAGGATTTGGGAAGAAAATAAGGACATTTTTATCCTAAAATTTTTTATTCCTGGAAATGTATAGGATACCCACCTGTTGAAATGAGAAAGTGAAGTTTTAATTCCTTCATAATTAAGTTTCCTGAGAATTTCATATTCCTGGGAATATTTTTTGTATCTCATACCAAACACGGGTAAGGAAATATTTTAAGTAGCATTCCCAGGAAAGTTCAAAAATCTCACATATACCAAACACCACCTTATAAGAGTAGTTTTAGTAGAGTAATTATTGTCTTTATCTTTTAAAAGACAATTTTATCTTTCCAAATTTATTCTCATTTAAAGTCAAACTATATTATTATATAGACATATATTAATTACACAAGTATAAAAATATTAAATGCTAAATGGTAAAATAAGAAAAAATGTAATAAATTGCTTATGATTTTTTGTTTTGTAAAGGGCTTATAAAACAAAATACCTCTTTTTTATTTTAAGGACTTATAATAATATGATACAAAAAAATTAATTTTTTATTAAAATATTCTTATTAGTTATTAATGAAATAAACATTCATTAAGTAGTAAGAGAGTAAAATTTATGAATTCCAATAATTGTAAGGGTACTTTAAAAAATAATATAATTTATAGACAAATTAAATAACTTTAACTACATTAACAAAATTTTCATAAAAACTAAAACTAGTTTAATGATTCTTCTATTAATGATGAATGTAGTATATCTCAATTAAATTCATACTAGTTTTAGAACATGTGCGTTGTACGGTAACTTTTTTTGACTTACATAAAAGAGTGTTTCTAACGGACCCTTAGGTGGTTTTGGTATGAGGGATTTTTTAAGTAAGATTCCCGGGAATGTATTTTCAGGAATGCGTTTCCTGGGAACTTATTTCCCATATTTAGTATTAAAAAAACTTATACGAGCATCTTTTTGTTTTATGAGGATTTGGGAAGAAAATGGGGGCATTTTTATCCTAAAATTTTTTATTCCCGGGAATGTATAACATACCTACCCACTAAAATAAGAAAGTGAAGTTTTTAATTCTTTCATAATTAAGTTTCCTGTGAATCTCACATTCCTGAGAATATTTTTTTTATCTCATACCAAACATGGGTAAGGAAATATTTTAAGTAGCATTCCCAGGAAAGTTCAAAGATCCCTCATATACCAAACACCACTTTCCAGATCATGGTGAGTTCACTGAAAAAGAAAATTAGTGAAACGGAAAAAAGGTATGAAGAGGCAAACAAAATCAGTGAAGAAACTGAAGACTGCTATGCAAGGTTTTGTTTGTGATTGAACCTTTTCATATTTTAAATGTTGTCATTTGTAGTTTTGAACCAGTTTTTGTCTTGCATTGTAACAGTAGTCATCCATGCTCTATATTTACAAGATCAATATCATCATGACCATTTTTTTGCTTTAATTAATATTAATAGGCTTGAGGAAAAATTCATAGACATGGAATCTGCAAACCATATTCTTCATAAACAATCTGTACTAAACTCATCGTGAAAACAATAACAAAGCACCTATCTTCCTCCCCAGTAGCTGAGGTAAACTATTCTAGCTAAAGTACATAGGTCCTTATTCTCTCTGTAAGTATAAGTTTTTTGAAATATTTAAATTTTTATTTTTAGAAGTTAGAAAATGGTCACCAGCGAACATAACCGGTGATAGGATAATCAAAGAATTTATTAAGTGGCGAAATGAAGATTTAAGAAATAACGACATTCCATGACCTCTAAAATTTAATTTCATGACACATTTTCTATTGATGGAGAAAGAGATTATTACCTAAGTGCTTGTCTGTTCCTTGACGCGGAAACTTACGGAGAACACATCTCACTGAAACCGAACCCAATCCTCTCATCTGAACTCTGACACCAATCTTCACGAGATGGCTCTGTGGCAAAAGAGTAGAAAGTTGTTGTAAGTGCATTGTTTAGTACCATTTCTGTGTTCCTTCTATATTGTTTAGTATATTTGACTGTGTTCTGTGGTAATTAAAATGAGTTATCTTTGTAGGATATGTTTGTCACACCTGTGAAATAATTTGGTACCGAATCTGACACCAAATTGAGGAGATCTTATGTACTCAGATTTAATACCCTAAATTTTTGATACATGGTTTACATTCTAATCATGTTATTAGTGGCAGTTTCTTAACAAGAGTTTAAACCACCTTTAACAGTACATTTAAAATTGGTTAAAATAACCGAGTTTAAAGGTCCATACCTATTACTATGGCGACAAACTCAGTTGCGAAATTGAGTTTAAAAGTGTTTCTAACCGACTATAAACCTTTTTTCCGCACTAGTGACATGATTAAGATTGACTTCCTTAATCTTTGTATTCTTTCATTCCATTCTCTTTTCTTTCTTTCTCTTTTATCTTTCTATTTATAATAAGAAAATGATAATTTATTTTAGGCCCATCTTATACCTATAAATAAGGATAATTGTAATGCTGAAAGCATGAATAAAATTGACTTCCCTGATCTCTCTATTCTTTCGTTCTATTCTCTTCTCTCTCATTCTCTTTTATCTTTCTATTTATAACAAGATGATAATTTATTTTTCATTTCTTCTTCCTTCTTTCTATTATCATCTTCTACTTTTTTCACCTAAATTTTCAAATTGTGAAATGATAATTTATTATTTAAAATTTAAATTCAAATTAAAAAACTATAGAAAAAAGTTAATATCACACTACATAGATATAAAAAAAATACTAAATTAAAAATTCATTAGAAAATTAATAACCAATTTTTTTTCGGAAAGATTCAATTCATGGTCAAGTTCAAATACATTAGATTCCCACAACTTGATGATAAAATACATAGATTATGTTAAAGAAATTAAATTTTAATTCTAAATGATTACAAAACAACACTTTGTGATAACTAATAACAGTTTCGAATAAATAATTTAGTTCTCTCTCATTACTCTTTTCTTTCTCCTTCTAAAGTAAAGAAAAAAGAGAAACAACCATTGATAGGTCAACTCTTGAATATGATCATCTTTATCATAAACAAAATAAAATAATGATTTATTAAAGGTATCTGTGCTTGATTTTCATCCATAACATATGTATCAGTCAATGCAAAACATGCAACTCTAGTTGAAATCATCAACTTTAAAATTCAAACTTAAATGAAAAGTATAAATTTAGAATTAAAAAACAAAAAGACAATAGAGTTATATGATAGTTCCTTAATAGCTATTTTAAAATTTAAAAGTTAATTTAAAAATTTAAAAAATTAAAATAAAAGATGATAATTTATTTTCCATTTTTTCCCTCTTTTCCTCCGACTATTATCATCTTCTTCTAAAGATGCAACACATGACCAAGTTCAAATACATTAGTTTCTATCAATATTGATGGAAACATACATAAATAATATTAAAGAAATAACTTTATAGTACTAAATGATTATAAACCAACATTTTGTGATGAGTAACAATTTTGAACAAATCATTTAGTTTGTTTTCTTCACCTTTTTTTCCCCTCTCTAAAAAAAAGGAGAAACAATCATTGATGAGTCAAATTTTAAATATACCGTGATCACCTTTATCATGAAGAAAATAAAATAACAATTTACTAAAGGTATTTGTGCTTGATTTTCATTCATAATATGTATCAGAAAATACAAAACTTGCAATCCTAGTTAAAACCATCAACCTATAAAACCAAATCAAACTCAATTGATGTCATTGTAAATTCCAAATCGTTGTGATTCTTTTATTTTTAAAATAATAGTAACTAAGAAAAGACAATGCAATGAGCATATTTATTGATTGTCATGGTACACCCAAAGAGTAAAAAGATATAATTAGAATCGAAGATTAGATGATCTTGTAGATGCCTCCAATTTTTATGCAGTGTGAGAAACTCAAAATGTGAAGAAATGAAGAATAAAAAGAATAAACTGATATTGACAAGTAGAGGATGTATCATATGAGAAAGACTCTCTTATGTGAAAGTGAGAGCAGCGAATCTAGGTCATACAACCATACAATGAATAGTTGAGATTAATCATGTGAGTTTTTAAAAAAGTCATGTGACCTTTTAAGTGATCATGTGACTTTGAAAAATTTTTAATCTCAACCATCCATTGTATGGTTATACGACCCAGATTCGCTCCTCTCACTCTTACATAAGAGAGTCTTTCTCATAAGATATATCCCCTTGATAAGTAATACATATAAATAACAATTTATAAAGAAATTTATTTTATATGGAACCTTTTTAAAACCATTTTAAAATTTAAATTTAAAATTCAAATATAAATTTCAAATTATTTTTGAACTGGTCTGGACCGGGGTCTAGGATCCGGTGTAGGACCAGCCACAAAAGTATATATGTTTTAGTGTTTATACACCGGTACAGTGGGTATCTAGTATTGTAATCTGGCCTCTCAGTGGGAGAAATCGGTCTCATTGTCCTGGAGATCCTTCACACCAGAGTTTCGCTTTGGAGTGGGTGAAAGGTGGTGTCACCTGTGAAGATTCTTCAATGCTCAAGTTAGAAGAGTGTGTAAGAACTCAATGAATACTCAAGTAATGCAATAGTAAGATGTGAGATAGAACAACGTAACCTTGCATGTGTATTGTAATATGCTATTTATAGTTGGATGCGGAAAATGAATCGTTGGACGCAGGTGGGCCCATAGGCTCTGATACCGTGTACAAAATGTCAATCACAGTGGCTCAGTATTCAAAGAGTGACAGTGGGTAGGTCAATTATCAGTGTACGATTCTGACACAGGGATGGGGGATAATCACCTTTTTCGTACATCACGCCTGCGATCATACCTACTCCTTTCTGTAAGTGATATTGGCACATTCCACTGTGTAGAGTATCTATACTGATAAGTTATAACCCCTCTTATCTCATTGTGACACTGAGGAAAACAGTTATATGTGACAGGGGAGTAGGGACGGATGAAGTATCCAAAGAAGTGAGAACGGATAACTGGTGTGAAGATATTTCCCTGTGATACCGGTTGTCCCTCTGAACAGTCATGCTAACGTCACAACTTATGGGGCCGGTATCCAGACCGAATCATTTGTCCCTTAGCTTGTATGAGGGGCTGTTAAGTTGCTCATACGAGCTACACTGTCTTCAAAAAGTCTGGATGCCGGTAAAGTATCCTGAGGATGCTTATTTAGAACTCTTGTCAACTGTGAACCGGTGTTCTGCCAGCGTATCCGTTTTCTTGATGCCTTTACAACGGATTCAGACAAAGATTTACAGCAAGGGTGTCGCGACCGGGATCGTGGCGGCGCGGCCGACCCTCGAAACTATTTTAAATAATAAACAGGGAGTCGCCACCAATATTTTTTAGGATAAAATATCGGAAAAAAACCTTTTGTTAAAGCACTGGTTATAAAAATGAAATTCCATGATTCGGGAGTCTAATTACAGGTGAGGAAGGTATTAGCACCTCACGACTGTCCGTTATAAAAAAATGGTTACCTCAATTTGATAGTGCGCATTATAATTAACCCAATAATTATTTTAACCTCTTCATGAAAACAAAAATGTACGGAACGACAAAATAAACAAAAAAAAAAAGAAAATAAACAAAAATCAACACAAAATATTTACATGAGATTAACAGGACGTCTCGTCCAAATTAATCTCGCTCCGCCTTTTAAAGAGATATAAAAAATATGAGATTAACAGGACGTCTCGTCCAAATTAATCTTGCTCCTTCTTTTTTCTTTTAAAAAAAACGTGAGATTAACAGGACGTCTCGTCCAAATTAATCTCGCTCCTTTCTTTTTTTCTTAAAAAAAAGATATTTAAAAATATGAGATTAACAGGACGTCTCGTCCAAATTAACCTCGCTCCTCCTTTTAACAGCAAGATGAAAATGGAAAAAACTCCAAAAATTGAATAAAAGAAGATGGGCCCGACAGGAACTGTTTCCCGCTCCTACGTATTCTCGAGCTTTCGAGAAATCAGGGTCACGTAGTTCTTTAAATGTTGTTTTTTTTAGGAAAAGATTAGGAAGATATTGATGGGTATCATTTTAGTGAAGAATCCATGCAAGGCGAAGTGCTTCGCACGTGCACGGATCTTATAGAGACTGTGTAGACGGAAGTATTTTCCGTACGACACTGATTAAGAAAAATGAATAAAAAACTGAGTGGGAGAAGAAAAAAAAATGAGTAAAAAATGGAAAAAACGAGTAAAAAGTGAGAAAACCGAGTGAAATTGGGAGAATCCGAGAGCAAAAATGGAAAAATCTGAGTGAAACAGTGAAAATCCGAGTGAAACAGTGAAAATCTGAGTGAAACAGTGAAAATCAGAGTGAAACAGTGAAAATCTGAGTGAAACAGTGAAAATCTGAGTGAAAAAGTGAAAATCTGAGTGAAACAATGAAAATCTGAGTGAAACAGTGAAAATCTGAGTGAAACAGTGAAAATCTGAGTGAAACAGCGAGAATTTGAGTGAAACAATGAAAAGCCGAGTGAAACAGTGAGAATCTGAGTGAAACAATGAAAATCCGAGTGAAACAGTGAGAATCTGAGTGAAACAATGAAAATCCGAGTGAAACAATGAAAATCCGAGTGAAACAGTGAAAATCTGAGTGAAACAGTGAAAATCTGAGTGAAACAGTGAAAATCTGAGTGAAACAGCGAGAATCTGAGTGAAACAGCGAGAATCTGAGTGAAACAATGAAAATCCGAGTGAAACAGTGAGAATCTGAGTGAAACAATGAAAATCTGAGTGAAACAGTGAGAATCCGAGTGGAAATAAAGAAAATCGAATAAAAAAAGTAAAATCCGAGTGATAAGAGGATTATCGGGCGAAATTTGAGCAGAACCGAGCGATTGGAGCAAGAATGCTGGTCCGAGAAGGAAAAGGGAAGTAGAGGGAATGGGAAAAGGCTGGGAGAGGTGCTGTTGAGTGAGAGTGAGGACGGTGTTGGGGTAGAGAGAGTTTGAAGGGTGAGGGGTGAGTAAAGTGAGAGGAAGAGAAGACTTGGTGTGAGAGAGAGAGAACAGAGGTTTCTTTGGCAGAGTTTTCCCTTCTTTTTTCAGCCTCCCCCGTAGCTGCCCTCCCCCTTGCCTATTTATAGGCTGGCCTGAGTGGAATGCCAGCTCAGGCTTCCATTTCCGAGTGGAATGCCAGCTCAGGCTTCTACTCGGTTTTGGTAGTGGGGGGACAACGGCTGGTGGGAATTTTTAATTCCCTCCACTTCCGCCCCTGTCTGCCAGCCACCTCCAGGATTCCTGGATCCACTTAGGTGGTGGAATCCAAGTCAGCACGGCCAAACGGGAGGAAACTGGTGGAAATCCGAGTGGAGATAAGGGAAACCGAGTGCAAAATAGTAAATCCGAGAGAGGAGGGTGGGATTCCGATTGAGAATGTTGGAAATCCGAGTGTAAATGACTCGGATCACCCTTTCAGTCAGCATTCCTCCACATTGGGAGTCAAATCCGAGTGCAAAATAGTAAATCTGAGAGAGGAGGGTGGGATTCTGATTGAGAATGTTGGAAATCCGAGTGAGAATGTTGGAAATCCGAGTGTAAATGACTCGGATCACCCTCTCAGTCAGCATTCCTCCACATTGGGAGTCAAATCCGAGTGCAAAAGGGGTCGGCCTTCACTTTGCCTCCTAAATCCGAGTGTAAAAAGCCCCTTCACTCGGTACTGACTGAGAATTGGCCCGGACTTCACTTCCTCTCCACAATCCGAGTGACCAATGACTCGGAACCGACTGAAACGTGTCAACTTGTGGCTCAGAAATGCGTAAAAAAGGAGGGGTGAGAGGGAGAAGGCAAACTGACTGAATTGCCAGTCGGTTCTGACTGAAAATGGGCTCGGAAATTGGGTGAAATGACTCACTCGGTATTGGTTGGCTAAAAGGGCTCGGTGATGGTTTGAAGTACGGCTCAGAGATTGGTGGGAGAGGGTGAGAAAAGCATGAGACGGAAAGGACTGAAATGGCTCGGAAATAGGAATTTTGGCCATTTTCACTCAGAAATAGGCTTCTTTTCACTCAGAACTGGAAATTTGAATTTCTTCACTCGGAATGTGCCTATTTTCCACTCAGAAATTGGAAATTTGAATTTTTTACTCGGAAATAGGCCTCTTCTCACTCAGAATTGGAATTTTTGAATTTCTTCACTCGGAATGGCTCTGACAGGGAAGCATTTCACTCGGAACTGACTCATTTTGAGTGATCCCACTCGGATTTGATCATTTTTGAGTCATTCCACTCGGTTTTGATCATTTCTGAGTTATTCTACTCGGATTTCTCTTCAACAGTGGCATATTCCACTCGGATTTGATCTGTTCCGAGCCCTTTCACTCGGAAATGATCATTTCCGAGTCCCCTTTTTTTTTTTCTTTTTTTTTTAATTTTTTTAAAATTTTTTTTTTAAGAAAATTTTCTTTTCATTTGCGGATGGGCTGAAATAGGTGTTCACAGATGCCCCTCTTTACTTCTTTTCCATGAGAAAAGCATGAAGTTTCTTCTTGCTTTTGAAATGGAAAGGGAGTAAAGACATGAACACCTTTGTCAAAGTATTAGATGAAGGGGAAAAACCCAGGAATTGACACTTGAGCCTTTCAGTTAACAGGAGGTGAGAAGATCGGGGTTGACTCCCGGTAGAAAGGAAAGTAAAAGGTGCCTGAATAGGCGAATGGGAAGTAAAGGATGTGCTTGAATAGGCGGACAGGAAGTAAAGGATGCCTGAATAGGCGGAAGGAAAGTGAAGGATGCCTGAATAGGCGGACAAGAAAGTAAATGGTGCCTGAATAGGCGGCTGGAAAGTAAAAGGTGCCTGGATAGGCGGACAGGAAGGATGCCTGAATAGGCGGACGGGAAGTAAAGGATGCCTGAATAGGCAGATGGAAAGTAAAGGATGCCTGAATAGGCGGACGGGAAGTAAAGGATGCCTGAATAGGCGGATGGAAAGTAAAGGGTGCCTGAATAGGCGGACAGAAGGTAAAGGATGGGGCTGACCCTCAGTTTTGACAGGAAACGCAGAGATTGGGGAAGCTAACAGGACAATCTCTTCCGAATTAGCTCACTGGTCCTTATGGGCTGGTGGTGATGCCTCATTTTGACAAGACTGAAAGGATTGCTCTTTGATTGAAAGACAGTAATTCTGGGGAGATGCCCCAGTTTTGATAGGTTGGAAGGAAGTTTGGAGATACGCCTCATGACTGGAAAGGAAGAAATCCGGGAAGATGCCCCAGTTTGACATGACTGAAGGATTCTTGGAGAATGGTTATAACACAAGAAATTCGGGAAGATGCCCCAGTTGAGTTTGCCTGGGAAGTGTAGTTTCACTGGGGAAGAATTTCAATATGTACGGACTTTAATAATCGAGGATAAGACTTTGAAGGTGCCTGCTTAGGCGATGAAAGAGTAAAACATTGAAAGGTGTCAAACCTGGCGATTTAAGGAAGGAGTTTTGAGAAGTGCCAACTCAGGCGATTCAAGGAAGGGATTTGAAGGACTTGATTGGGGTGTTAGTGCCTGGCATGACTATCTGTGAGATAACCTGCAGAAAAATGGTAAGTAGTGCAAAGATAAGTTTCAAAATCGGGTAAGTCCTGTGAAACCGCGACTCTTACGATAACTCATGGACGAAGTAGAACGAATGAGGCAACCATAGCTTTGGAGCGCGTGCCTGGCCAAGTCCCTGTGATGATTACCTATGATGAGGTCGAGTAGCAGGAGCATCTTGTCCCTTGCGACTGTAAATGTTTACCATTCTTCCATTTTATTTTGTTAAAATACATGTTTTTATCAGATCAACTAAATTCATAACACGTATTGAAGAGGGTGAATTTTATTCATGCATGTTAAACAAATACAGAGAAAGAAAAATAAGGAAGGTAGATGAAATGAATGAGGTCACATAGAACAGGTCAAAGGATAGGCAAAAACTGGGAAGATTCATGGATCCTCTAGTGAATCTCTGAGACTGATGAGAGCCTTAACCCCCAACACGACTTCATGTTCACCCTTCGACCTTGCTTTTGGAAAGGTAAGTTCGACAGTGATTCACGTGCCCGAGCTTGGACTCGTACTTCTTTGAGCCAGAGGTCTTATTCGCATTGCCAAAAATTTGACCCTAACTTTTGCCTGAGCCGCCCTTTTCGGGTTTTCGACTCACCGGGTCACTCTAACTTTTGCCTAAGCCGCCTTTTTAGGTTTTCAGCTTAGCGAGCATTAATTTTCTTTTCTTCTTTTTTTTTGTTTTTTTTTGTTTTTTTGTTTTTTTTTGTTTTTTTTTTGCTTTTTTTTTGTTCTGACATTTCCTCCCTAAGCATAGTATTTTTTCACTGCATCCGTGTTTACAGGCGTTGGCAAATCTTGGCCATCCATATTAGTGAGTATTAAGGCTCCTCCAGAAAAAGCCCTCTTCACAACATATGGTCCTTCATAATTAGGAGTCATTTGCCTCGATTGTCCTTTTAAATTGGTAAAATTTTCTTGAGTACTAGGTCTCCTTCTTGAAACTGTCGAGGCCGCACTTTCTTCTCGAATGCTCGTTTCATGCGCCTCTGGTACAACTGACCATGACAGAGGGCAGTCAATCTTTTTCCATCAATCAAGTTTAATTGGTCATGTCGAGCTTAAACCCACTCAGCTTCTTCTAATTTTGCTTCCATCATTACCCGAAGGGACGGGATTTCTACTTCAAAAGGCAAGACCACTTCCATTCCATATACGAGAGAAAACGGGGTTGCCCCTATCGAGGTTCGGACCGAGGTGCGATACCCATGCAGAGCGAAAGGGAGCATCTCACTCCAATCCCTGTAAGTGACTACCATCTTCTGCACTATCTTCTTGATGTTCTTATTGGCCGCCTCAACCGCCCCATTCATTTTAGGCCAATAAGGAGAGGAATTGTAATGGTGAATTTTGAACCTTTCACAGAGTTCCTTCATCATTTTGTTGTTCAAATTCGTACCATTGTCAGTAATGATCTGACTTGGTAGGCCATATCGGCATATCAGTTCTCGCTTGATGAATTTGACCATAATACCCCTTGTTACACTGGTATATGAAGCTGCTTCTACCCATTTGGTGAAATAATCGATGGTGACCAAGATGAAACGATGACCGTTTGAGGCTTTTGGCTCGATGGGTCCAATGACATCTATGCCCCATATTGAGAAGGGCCATGGTGCCGTCAAGACATTTAGAGATAACGGAGGTGCATGAATATGGTCGGCATATAATCTGACATTTGTGACATTTTTGGACATAAGCGAAGCAGTCTGCTTCCATAGTCATCCAGTAATAACCAGCCCTCAAGATCTTTCTAGACATGGCATGTCCATTAGCATGAGTCCCAAAAGATCCTTCATGAACATCCTTCATGATTTCGTTTGCCTCATCAGCATCAACACAGCGAAGAAGGACAGAGTCATAGTTTCTTTTGTAAAGCACATCCCTATTTAAGAAGAAACCCATGGCGAGTCGTCTTAGGGTCTTCTTATCATTTTCTGTAGCACCTTCGGGGTATTCTTGACTCTGGATATATCTCTTGATATCATGGTACCAAGGTTTCCCATCAGACTCCTTTTCCATCATTTGACAGTATGCAGGCTCACAATGCTTCTTTACTTCGATGAGAGGCATATCGTAGTCACTACTTGCTTCGAACATTGAGGCAAGGGTAGCCAATGCATCAGCCATTTGATTGTCATCCCGGAGAACGTGATGAAAAGAGATCTCGTCAAACTCTTTGATCATTTCCTTGATATGGTCATAATAAGGAATCAACTTACTGTCCCTAGTCTCCCACTCGCCTTTCAATTGGTGGATAACCAAAGCAGAGTCCCCATAAACTTCCAACAACTTTACTTTTACATCCAACGCTGCTTGGATTCCTAATGAGCATGCCTCATATTCAGCAATATTATTGGTACAGTCAAAACACAATCTGGCGCAGATAGGGATAAATTCCTTATTGGGCGAAATCAAGATAGCCCCAATTCCGTGCCCCAATGCATTAGAAGCTTCGTCAAATATCAGGGTCCATTTCTCTTTCTGACCACCTTCTTCATTGAATAGTGTCATGATATCCTCATCCGGGAAGTTAAATTGCATGGGCTGATAATCATTGATGGGTTGGTGTGCCAAGTAATCAGCCAGGGCACTTCCTCTTATGGCCTTTTGAGTGACATATATTATGTCGTACTCAGTTAATAGCACTTGCCAACGAGCGACCCTTCCGGTCAAAGCAGGTTTTTCAAAAATGTACTTGACGGGGTCCATTTTAGAAACTAGCCAAGTGGTGTGACTCAACATGTACTGCCTTAGGCGCTTAGCGGCCCATGCTAACGCACAACAAGTCCGCTCTAAAGCGGAGTACCTCATTTCACAATCAGTGAACTTCTTGCTTAAGTAGTAGATAACATGTTCCTTCTTTCCAGTTTCATCGTGCTGTCCCAACACACAACCCATGGATTCGTTCAATACAGTCAGATACAATATAAGTGGCCTTCCTGGGGTTGGGGGCACTAAAATTGGTGGTTCTTGTAGGTATTGCTTAATCTTTTCGAAAGCTGCTTGACAGTTCTCATCCCATCACCCCGGTTGATTTTTATGGAGTAACTTGAAGATGGGTTCGCAAGTTGCTATCAATTGTGAAATAAATCGGACGATATAATTGAGCCTTCCCAAGAATCCTCGGACCTCTTTTTCTGTACGGGGAGGAGGCATCTCGAGAATCGCCTTGACTTTGTCGGGATCAACCTCTATTCCCCTTTCACTTATTATAAACCCTGGCAGCTTACCTGACCTTGCACCGAACGTGCACTTGGCAGGGTTCAATCTTAGCTTGAACTTCCTTAATCGTTCAAAAAGCTTCCTTAGATCGCTAATGTGCCCTTCAACTGTTCTAGACTTGGCAATGATGTCATCCACATAGACTTCTATTTCCTTGTGCATCATATCATGGAAAAGAGTCACCATTGCTCTCTGATAAGTTGCCCCAGCATTCTTCAACCCAAAGGACATCACCTTATAGCAAAATGTGCCCCATAAAGTGATAAACGTGGTCTTCTCCATGTCTTCAGGTGCCATTTTAATTTGATTATACCCCGAGAAACCGTCCATGAATGAGAAGATAGAATGCTGAGCTGTATTATCAACCAAAACATCGATCTGTGGTAGGGGAAAATCATCCTTGGGACTAGCCCTATTCAAATCTCGGTAGTCTACACACATCCGTACCTTTCCATCCTTTTTTGGGACAGGGACAATGTTAGCTACCCACTGAGGATATTTTGCCACAACTAGGAATCCGACATCAAACTGCTTCTTAACCTCTTCTTTAATCTTTAAGAGCATTTCTGGCTTCATTCGGCGTAATTTCTGCTTTATTGGAGGGCACTCAGGTTTCAAGGGCAGTCTATGCTCGACAATGCTAGCATCTAGCCCAGGCATATCTTGATAAGACCAGGCAAAGACATCACAAAATTCCATCAATAACTTGATTAAATCTTCTCTTTGTTCTCTACTTAGGGTAGTGCCGATCTTGACTTCCTTCCTATTTTCTTTATTCCCCAAATTAATAACCTCAACTATGTCTAGGTAGGGTTTAATCCCTTCATCCTCTTGCTCTAACAACCTTGTTAGCTCAGGCGATGGCTCACAATCTTCCCCACCTTCCTCATCAGCATAATCAACTGGGTGATCGAAGTCGGGAAACAGGATTGCGACCTCACTTTCCTCAAGAGAGTCATTTTCGGATCTGCAATTTAGTCTGATATGGCAAATAAAAAGAAAGAACAAGCGAGCAAAAAGAAGGGTTTAAAACAAGGATAGGGGATACACGAAGAGTTTTTTTTTGAATTACGATACGCGTTTATTGATGAAAATGATAAAAACAAGTTTTTTTTTTCGCCTTTATTACATGGAAGGATCCCAAAGCTTTAGGCAGAGCAGAGGGACGAATAAGTACTTAAAGCATAAACAAATTACTTTGGCAAAACATTTAAAGTCGTGGGGAGCTCGATGGCCTCCCAGTTATGAAGTTCTTGGCCTGGTGGACAAGCAATCACAAAATCAACACTATCACAAGGACTTTCTTCAATGACAGCCACTTGGTCTGGAGGCATCAGTCCGGCGCTCCGAAAGCTCTGGTAGAGATCACAGATGAGGACTCTTGCAGTATGAGGATCTCTGCCGGTAAGACGAGCAGCCCTTTTTTCTCTCTTCTCTTCCTCTACCCTTTTTCTGTCGGCAGCCGTGGGCCGGTATCCTAATCCAAAACCATTTCTGTTATCAAGCAGGCGTATAGGTTCTACTTCTCCATTCAAAGAACGTCCTAACCCTCTTCCAGGTTTATACCCTCCACGCAGCATAATCTTTGCCATCATTAAAGATGCATTAGGTATGTAAGCTTTTGCCATTGTGGCTCCTTTCCCTACATAGGTAGCGTTTGCTATCTCTAATGCTTGGAAAGAAGTTTCAAGGGCCTCTTCTGCTGCCTCGATGTAAGGGGTTGACAGAGGTTTGCTGACCAGAAGGTCCTCCTCACTAGAAACAATTATCAGTTTGTTGTCAATTATGAATTTTAGTTTTTGGTGCAAGGTAGAGGGTACCACTCCAGCAGAATGAATCCATGGCCTGCCTAATAAACAGCTGTAGGCCGGCGAGATATCCATGACTTGAAAAAGAACCTGGAATGTGCATGGCCCAACCTGTATGGGCAGCTCAATCTCACCCATGACCTCTCTCCGAGTTCCATCGAAAGCTCGTACTATCGTGGCACTTGGCTTCATATAAGTCCCATCAAATGGTAACTTGGCCAATGTAGAGTTTGGCATGACATTGAGGGATGACCCATTGTCAATAAGTACTTTTGCTATGTAGTCTCGGCACTTTACGGAGATATGGAGAGCTTTGTTGTGCCCAATCCCCTCTGTTGGTATTTCATCGTCAGTGAAGGTCAGATAGTTATCTGCAATAATATGCCCCACTATTCCTTGAAATTTATCAACGGGAATGTCATGACTGACATGGGCCTCATTAAGGACCTTCATCAATATCTTCTGATGTGGTTCAGAGCTCATCAACAATGATAACAAAGAGATTTTTGCAGGAGTATGGGTCAGTTGGTCAAGCACTTGATATTCGCTCTGGTGAATAAACTTTAAGAATTCATGGGCCTCTTCATCAGTCACGGCCCTTTTGATTTCACCGTTGGCCCCTTCTTTGTCCACCTTGGCATTTCCAGTAACCTGATCCTTCTTCGGCTCTGGAGGGGCGTATACTCTTCCACTTCGGGTTATACCTCCTACCCCAACAATATTTGTGACGGACGAAGGAGACGGGTCACTTGTTGCCGAGCTTGCAACGATCACATCTGCGTTGTACTTCCAAAGGATAGCCCGAGAATCTTTGAACGCAAACGGGGTGGGTGCTTGAATAGTGATGGTTGGTTGTACAGAAACAGGAGCTGCTTGGGTTGGTGTAAAAAATTGTCAAGGGCTTAGGGATCCGTGCCCCTGTTTGTTCCTCGATCATGTCGACCTCATCTCCACGGCGTTTACAGACCTGCACAATATGGCTGTCCATAAGGCTTTGAAGGACCTCACAGAAACCTTGGTGTTCGGCAGTCTGTTCGCAATCATGTTCCACCCTCCAGGTTCCTTCAATTAATCCCCTTTCAAGCAAAAGGGAATGAACTACCCTTAATGGCATTCTTATGTCTGCAACATTCTTAACGCACTCCTCATCATTTTCCAAGGCGTTGACCTCTGAATTTCCATGGTTGGGCAGGGGATTTGTGGCAACATTTGGGCTACCTTCCTTAAAGTTAATCCAGTCGGCTTTGATCAAATCCCTTACTTTATACTTCAAAGCCAGGCAATTTTCTGTGGAATGCCCTGGTGCCCCAGCATGGTAATCACAATGAGCGTTTAGGTCATATCCCCTTGGGTAAGGAGGTTGCAACGGCCTCATAGGGGATGGAGCTACCAGACCTTTCTGAACGAGGATTGGAAAAAGTTTGGTATATGTTATAGGAATTGGATCGAACTGCACAGGGGAGCACTCATTGTTGGAATTCCTCGTGTTCTGATTATGATTGGGTGGTCGAGTCACTTGTTGCGGGTGATGGTATGGCACGGGTCGCGGCACTGGTGCTCTTACCATGGGTGGACGGAAGTGGGGAGTATAAGCTATCGGGCTCTGAGTGGTAGCGACCACATAAGGATTGGGAGCTTGAATCATAGTAGGAAAGAATGGTCTTGGCGAAGGCGTCTTTTGATTAGAAGAGATGGAATTAGTTTCTCCATCCCTTTTCCCAGGCGCCGGCCTTCTTGTCATGCTTGCCCCAGATGAGCCCTGGATGATCTTTCCTGTTCGTATTCCGCTTTCCACTCTTTCTCCAATAGTCACAATGTCGGAGAAGTTGGATGAAACACTACCAATCATCTTGCCGTAGAAAGGTGATGGGAGCGTATCGATAAACATCGCGACTATTTCTTTTTCCGACAATGGGGGATCCACTTGCGCCGCTGTCTCTCTCCATCGTTGGGCATATTCTTTGAACGTTTCACTGTCCTTCTTCACCATATTTTGTAAATGAACCCTGTTGGGTGCCATATCCATGTTATACTTGTACTGTCTAAGGAAGGCATCTGCCAGGTCCTTCCAACAACGGATATGGTTCCGATTAAGGTGAGCATACCATGTAAGAGCGGCTCCTGCTAGACTATCTTGGAAGCAGTGGATCAACAGTTGGTCATTAGAAGAGTAAAATGCCATCTTTCGACAGTACATCGTGAGATGGTTCTTTGGACAAGTCATTCCCCGATACTTGTCAAAGTCTGGCATCTTGAATTTGGGTGGGAGGACAACATCTGTGACTAAATATAGCTCTGAAGCATCTATTAGTCCAAAACCTCCAGAGCCTTCCATCATCCTCAAACGCTCTTCTAAGATTTCTATCTTTTCTTTTCGAGGAGCTGCGACCATGCAGGTTGCATCTTGGAGATTGGTCCCATAGGGGGTTCCGTATCCATACAGATAACTGAGTGGCTGGTTGAACGGAGGCAAAGCATGGGACTGGTTTGTTAGGCCTGTATTTGGTGAAGGACCTTGGGGTTGGGCCATAGTCTGTACAACATAATTCGGTTGGGTCATCTGGGCTCGTGTGTTTTGGGCTTGTGCGTTGTAGGTCGGCTGGGTCATCGGGGCTTGTATATTTTGAGTTTGGTGAGTTTGTGGGTCATGGGCTTGCGTGTTTTGGGTTTGGCAAATTTGTGGGTCATAGGCTTGCATGTTTTGGGTTTGGTGGAGTGATGGTATATTTGGATGGTATGAAGCTTGAGGATTCACCGCTTGCTGGTCATGGGTTTCTTGTTGGTTGGCGAGGGGAGCAAAGTATCCTGGTGGCAGGCCATAAAGCAGAAAAGGCATTGGGTTGCCGTCAGGACTGACGAATGTATGCTGTGCATAAGACTGGCCGTAAGGTAGCTGGGTCTCAATGGCAGGGTTAGGTCTTCCAACATGAATGGTGACAGGGGGTGTCATTGTGTTTGGTAATTGGGTTCTTGCTGGGTCGGAACCAAGAGGGGGTGGTACAGTGGCAGGCTGCTGTTGGGTGTTCTCAATACCTGTAGAGGAGTCCCCTTCTGTGATTCTCCTTTCCAAAAGCTTGGTCAACTCGGCTACCTGTTCCTTCAGCTGATTGAACTCGTTTCTGAAATCTTCATCCCTGATTTCGGCTTCGGCCATGAGTCTCGTTTGAAGTCGGGTCGGATAAGGATGTTTACCCGTAATGTCTAATGTAAGTCAAAACACAAAATTGTTAAAAAAAGAAGTATTTAAATAAAAGTGGTAAAAGAAAAACCATTAGTATGGTGCATGAAGCTATCGTGGAACTCGGCCAGTATCCTCTAACCATTTCTCAGAACGTCATATTCAAGAATAATAAGTATGTGATAAATGGAAATTAACATGAGATAGTTGTGGAGACAAAAGAATCCTTTTTTTTGAATTTCAAAGTACATTATTGCTGCCAATCCTTTTTTTTTATGCAGGAAAAGTAAATCAGCCATTCCTAGCTCGGGCAATCATGGCCCTCATTTTACAAATCCTTTCTCTACAGTAATCAAGGAAGGTTACAATTTCTTTTGGGGTACTAAGAGGGTTAACCATCCCCTCAGCTTGCTTAAGCAGGAGCGGGAGGTCTTCCAGAACTCCATTAGCCAAATATGCCAACTGGGCGAAGCGGTTCATCCATGAATGAATAACTTCATCTTGTTGTGTTATTTCAGTTTTCAAAATACGGATAGCCTCACGACATTCTTGCTCAGTATCTATCGCGTGCTGTCGCTCACCGTTTATCTCTTGCTGGCAAGCTTCTACCACCTCATTAAGCTGATGTTCTAATTGACCAACTTGCAATTGTAGGAGCTCTTTTTGCACTAAGGTAATTTGCTCGTTCTCTTTGGCTTTTTCCAACATATCTCTCAAGAGTTGCTTGTCAGCCAACATAGTATCCCTTTGCTTGCTTTTCATCCTCAGTTGGGTATTAGCTGTTCGAAGGCATTGACTTTGCTTCCTCAAGTAATCCCTTTCAATTTTCCGTTTTTTTCCAATCTCCTTGATGGTTTGCTTGCTTTCTAAGTTCTCCCTTTTTTGAAGGGCGCATTCTTGTTGAGACTTTAGCAAGTCTTTCTCTAGCTTCTTATTTTTTGTAATTAACTCCTTTATCTTGGCTTCCATGGCTTCCTCTTCAAGGGTAGATGAGGGAACAGGTGCTCTTGTCGGGAGATAGGAGGGACTTCTGAAAGGCATCTTGACAATGGAAACCCTATTCAGGATCCATTGGTAGTATTCGTCCTTCACGGCATGGCTTTGAGCTCCTAGTTCTTTTCCTTGCCTGTGGATCATCTTCCATGCGTTTGCTACATCTCGAATAACTGAGGTACAATCTCCTTTTGAGTAGTGAAGGACAAAAGGAGTAAGTGACTCTTCATCTGGCGGCCCGAGCAATGGATAAGCTAGCTGACGTTTGGCTATGACAGGGTTGTAGTTAATGCATCCTTGTGTGCCCATAAGAGGAACGTTCGGGTAGCTTCCACAATGATGAATAATGGTGTCAACCTTCAACCATTGTGGATACCACCTTATTTTGTCAGCTGTGAGCCCCATCAGGTGATTGGCCCATTCACGCCCGTTCTTTGTTACTAACTGACATAACTTCAGATCAGAAATAGGACATTCAACTTTGCCAACTTGGTGGAAAACATGTGACGTGAGCCACACATACAGAGCAGGTAGACAACAAATAATTCTCTTTCCACCTTGTGTACAGCAGAAGTCCGTGGTGCAGTATATATTTGCCAAGATAGCAGTGACAGGATTTTCAGACTTGAATTTACGGGCAAGGAAAATGCCAATGACATCATAGTCTATGTAATTGTCAATGTTGGGGAACAAGATAACACCGTAAATGGTTAGAGCCAAGGTATCCATGAAGGCTTCCCAATCTCCTTTCTCAGCCAGCAAGTGCATGTGCCTTTCAAAATATTCCCGATCAAACCCCAGGACTTGATTTCTATTTAGCTGCTTACTTCTTAAGACTTCCGAATTAATCCTTAGGATATCAGCGATGGTAACAACATTCGCATGGCGTCCAAGGTGGCGGTAAGGCATTTGTCCCTCTAGTGGCATCCCCAGAATCTGTTCGAACTCCTCAACAGACGGAGCTAATTGAAAGTCTTGGAAAGTGAAACAACGAAGAGGTGGGTCATAGAACTGAATCAAAGCAGTAATTGCCTCGACTTGTACCTCCACTTCTAGCAATTTTAGGATCCTCCCATATTTCCTTGAAAAAACCATTTTCTGATTCATGTCCAATTTCTTGCCTAATGCTTGCAAGCTGGTTGTATCAACTTTCCTAGCCTTAACATGCAGTAATTTTTTTAACCCGGGTATATTTGTACCACAACTATCTGATCTCATGTTAATTTCTATACTTTACTCAGAGGTACTGGCTAAGCTCTTGATAGCTTCCTGCGAGAACATGAGAAATGAGAAAATCAGTCACTAGAACTGACGTGTTTTGCAAATCGATACTCCCCTAGTAACTTTGAAAATATTTTGTATTCAGGGAAGTTTCGATTTGACAAAACTTATGACAAATCAAGGGTCATGTGAGCTACGGATTTTCTGATCATTGTCAATAATAAAAAAAAAATTGATTTTTTTTTGATTTTTTTATACCTCTTTTTTTTTGATTCAAAACATCCGTAACTCAAATCCCAAAGACTTGTGCATAAAAGGAAAGGACTACTTGCCCATTAAAGGATCACGGGTTAAAAATATGTTATTTTTGGAAGAAGTAATCCACCAAATGGGTAAGCGGTCCTCTCTAATTTGGATCATAAAAGAAAGCGAGAATGAGGAAAGGTATAAGTAAAGTTTGCCCCTTTGTGTCTTAAGTCAAGTTTTTCTGGAGGTCTCCTAATGGTTCTAAAGTTCATCTATCAGTGATACCTCGCATTAGGTGGCTTGTTCTAAAACTCCTAAAGGTCACTAGAGCCAAGATCCTATTCATGATGTTGATCACAAATAGTAAGAAGTATACTAAGTGTGAGCACCATGAATAAGTCGAACTCTAGCTGAGGTTCTCACAGTAACCAGACAGGAAGTACATCCCAAATGGCTCCGCTATCAACCTCTCCTAATCTTAAGCTTATTTGGGCCCGGGTATAGGGTCCCACTCAAAAGTGTGTGCAAATTATGAGTGTAGTGTGTGAAAGAGGCATTCAATACCTGTACCTTACTCATCCTGCACATAGAACAAACACAGAGCAACAAAATAAAGTCGACTACCCTAGGGTTCAATGATCATACAGAACATAAATGATAGAATATAAACAAAACAGGAACTAAACATTGACAAGGAAATAAAATAAAAGAAGAAGTTAAATAATTAATATGCTAATTAAAACATGCGCTATCAAATTGACTGGCTTGACTCTCTAATTCCCCAGTAGAGTCGCCATCTGTCGCGACCGGGATCGCGGCGGCGCGGCCGACCCTCGAAACTATTTTAAATAATAAACAGGGAGTCGCCACCAATATTTTTTAGGATAAAATATCAGAAAAAAACCTTTTGTTAAAGCACTGGTTATAAAAATGAAATTCCATGATTCGGGAGTCTAATTACAGGTGAGGAAGGTATTAGCACCTCACGACTGTCCGTTATAAAAAAATGGTTACCTCAATTTGATAGTGCGCATTATAATTAACCCAATAATTATTTTAACCTCTTCATGAAAAGAAAAATGTACGAAACGACAAAATAAACAAAAAAAAAGAAAATAAACAAAAATCAACACAAAATATTTACATGAGATTAACAGGACGTCTCGTCCAAATTAATCTCGCTCCGCCTTTTAAAGAGATATAAAAAATATGAGATTAACAGGACGTCTCGTCCAAATTAATCTTGCTCCTTCTTTTTTCTTTTAAAAAAAACGTGAGATTAACAGGACGTCTCGTCCAAATTAATCTCGCTCCTTTCTTTTTTTCTTAAAAAAAAGATATTTAAAAATATGAGATTAACAGGACGTCTCGTCCAAATTAACCTCGCTCCTCCTTTTAACAGCAAGATGAAAATGGAAAAAACTCCAAAAATTGAATAAAAGAAGATGGGCCCGACAGGAACTGTTTCCCGCTCCTACGTATTCTCGAGCTTTCGAGAAATCATGGTCACGTAGTTCTTTAAATGTTGTTTTTTTTAGGAAAAGATTAGGAAGATATTGATGGGTATCATTTTAGTGAAGAATCCATGCAAGGCGAAGTGCTTCGCACGTGCACGGATCTTATAGAGACTGTGTAGACGGAAGTATTTTCCGTACGACACTGATTAAGAAAAATGAATAAAAAACTGAGTAGGAGAAGAAAAAAAAACGAGTGAAAAAAAGGGAAAAAACTGAGTAAAAAATGGAAAAAACGAGTAAAAAGTGAGAAAACCGAGTGAAATTGGGAGAATCCGAGAGCAAAAATGGAAAAATCTGAGTGAAACAGTGAAAATCTGAGTGAAACAGTGAAAATCTGAGTGAAACAGTGAAAATCTGAGTGAAACAGCGAGAATCTGAGTGAAACAATGAAAATCCGAGTGAAACAGTGAGAATCTGAGTGAAACAATGAAAATCCGAGCGAAACAATGAAAATCCGAGTGAAACAGTGAAAATCTGAGTGAAACAGTGAAAATCTGAGTGAAACAGTGAAAATCTGAGTGAAACAGCGAGAATCTGAGTGAAACAATGAAAATCTGAGTGAAACAGTGAGAATCTGAGTGAAACAATGAAAATCCGAGTGAAACAATGAAAATCCGAGTGAAACAGTGAAAATCTGAGTGAAACAGTGAAAATCTGAGTGAAACAGTGAAAATCTGAGTGAAACAGCGAGAATCTGAGTGAAACAATGAAAATCCGAGTGAAACAGTGAGAATCTGAGTGAAACAATGAAAATCCGAGTGAAACAATGAAAATCCGAGTGAAACAGTGAAAATCTGAGTGAAACAGTGAAAATCTGAGTGAAACAGTGAAAATCTGAGTGAAACAGCGAGAATCTGAGTGAAACAGCGAGAATCTGAGTGAAACAGCGAGAATCTGAGTGAAACAATGAAAATCCGAGTGAAACAATGAAAATTCGAGTGAAAGAGTGAGAATCCGAGTGGAAATAAAGAAAATCGAATAAAAAAAGTAAAATCCGAGTGATAAGAGGATTACCGGGCGAAATTTGAGCAGAACCGAGCGATTGGAGCAAGAATGCTGGTCCGAGAAGGAAAAGGGAAGTAGAGGGAATGGGAAAAGGCTGGGAGAGGTGCTGTTGAGTGATAGTGAGGACGGTGTTGGGGTAGAGAGAGTTTGAAGGGTGAGGGGTGAGTGAAGTGAGAGGAAGAGAAGACTTGGTGTGAGAGAGAGAACAGAGGTTTCTTTGGCAGAGTTTTCCCTTCTTTTTTCAGCCTCCCCCGCAGCTGCCCTCCCCCTTGCCTATTTATAGGCTGGCCTGAGTGGAATGCCAGCTCAGGCTTCCACTTCCGAGTGGAATGCCAGCTAAGGCTTCCACTCGGTTTTGGTAGTGGGGGGACAACGGCTGGTGGGAATTTTTAATTCCCTCCACTTCCGCCCCTGTCTGCCAGCCACCTCCAGGATTCCTGGATCCACTTAGGTGGTGGAATCCAAGTCAGCACGGCCAAACGGGAGGAAACTGGTGGAAATCCGAGTGGAGATAAGGGAAACCGAGTGCAAAATAGTAAATCCGAGAGAGGAGGGTGGGATTCCGATTGAGAATGTTGGAAATCCGAGTGTAAATGACTCGGATCACCCTTTCAGTTAGCATTCCTCCACATTGAGAGTCAAATCCGAGTGCAAAATAGTAAATCTAAGAGAGGAGGGTGGGATTCCGATTGAGAATGTTGGAAATCCGAGTGAGAATATTGGAAATCCGAGTGTAAATGACTCGGATCACCCTCTCAGTCAGCATTCCTCCACATTGGGAGTCAAATCCGAGTGCAAAAAGGGTCGGCCTTCACTTTGCCTCCTAAATCCGAGTGTAAAAAGCCCCTTCACTCGGTACTGACTGAGAATTGGCCCGGACTTCACTTCCTCTCCATAATCCGAGTGACCAATGACTCGGAACCGACTGAAACGTGTCAACTTGTGGCTCGGAAATGCGTAAAAAAAGAGGGGTGAGAGGGAGAAGGCAAACTGACTGAATTGCCAGTCGGTTCTGACTGAAAATGGGCTCGGAAATTGGGTGAAATGACTCACTCGGTATTGGTTGGCTAAAAGGGCTCGGTGATGGTTTGAAGTACGGCTCAGAGATTGGTGGGAGAGGGTGAGAAAAGCATGAGACGGAAAGGACTGAAATGGCTCGGAAATTGGAATTTTGGCCATTTTCACTCAGAAATAGGCTTCTTTTCACTCAGAACTGGAAATTTGAATTTCTTCACTCGAAATGTGCCTATTTTCCACTCAGAAATTGGAAATTTGAATTTTTTACTTGGAAATAGGCCTCTTCTCACTCAGAATTGGAATTTTTGAATTTCTTCACTCGGAATGGCTCTGACAGGGAAGCATTTCACTCGGAACTGACTCATTTTGAGTGATCCCACTCGGATTTGATCATTTTTGAGTCATTCCACTCGGTTTTGATCATTTCTGAGTTATTCTACTCGGATTTCTCTTCAACAGTGGCATATTCCACTCGAATTTGATCTGTTCCGAGCCCTTTCACTCGGAAATGATCATTTCCGAGTCCCCTCTTTTTTTTCTTTTTTTTAACTTTTTTTTTAAAAAAATTTTTTTTAAAATTTTTTTTTAAAAAAAATTTTCTTTTCATTTGCGGATGGGCTGAAATAGGTGTTCACAGAGGGTAATCCCAAGAGTTTTTGGAAGTCGTGACTCTTGGTATTCGAATAGTTGTTGGGGTGCGTTTTATGCGTCTGAAATGATTGGACAATTAATGCCCTTTTTAAAACATGAGCCATCATTGCCCTAACAATAACCGTCGGTTGGGCTTATTAGGCCTGGACTTTGGCTTCCATCGGCCCGTTTCGGTTGAAACTTTTCATGAAGCGTCACCATTTCGCGCCTTGGACCATGAAACGACGGAGTCGTTCAAATCTAAAAAGTTGCATTTTGGGGCATACGATATGACTCTTGGCTGATCACTGTGCCCCCTCGTTACCTATAAAAGGGTGACTTAGCAAGTTTCGGAACTTACTTTCGCCTTCAAGCTTAGTGAACCTCTACTAAAATTTTGAAGACTCTGTTGCTGTTCTTTCCTTTCGCAAAGTTCTTCCTTCCATTATTCCTTCTTTAGGTAACCTCCTTATCTCTTACCTTCATATTATTTTCGGTTGCTTCAACTTCAACCATGCGCCCTAGGCCAAGCAGCGCTGGTACCTCGAACAGGGGGAATTTGAGTTCACGTGCCCCCTCTAGCCACCGTGGTGGGAGGATTCCTGTGAATCTTCCTGTGGTTGGGCCTCGTCGCTCGGAGAGGGTTGAAACTTCTTCCTCGCGAGCGCCAGTGGTTAGGCGCCGCACTGAGGGTTCCTTTGACTCGAGGGCTACCAGCCGCTCTGACAGCGGGTCAAATGCTGAAGGCTACCTCTCTGACGACGTTGCCTTTTATCACAGTACAAAGGTGTTTCAACACGCATCAGGCGTGATGGAGATTCCTGGGTCTGGCAAGACATTGATCCTGAGGACTGCAGAAGGGTATGTCAACGTTGTGGCACACCGACTGAACTGGGAAAGGTTGAATAAGGAGAAACCGTATTGCTGGGTCGAAGAGGAATTCTTGGACATTCCTTCGCATCATGCAAGAAAGGACGGAAATCCTGTTAAGCTTCGATGCAAAGTCTACTCCCAAAAGAAGTACAAGGACCGTTTTCTCATCCTTGCTCCCCAGCCTATGGAGCGAGTCTGCCATCGAGTCCCAGACGAGAGGTCGGTCTACATGTACGACTTCGTCTTCCAGAACTTGGGGGTCCATTTTCCTATGACGGAATTTTAAATGGCCGTCCTCCGCTTCCTCGACTGTGCCCCTACACAACTGCACCCCCAATGGCTGGGGCCTGGTGCGTGCTCTCGAAATCCTTGGGGAGCACTTTAACTTCACAGCCACTGTGGCGAAACTTTTCTACTACTGCCAAGTGGTCCGCCGTGCCAACAAGAAGGGCGGCCTTGGGTTCATAACGCTCCGTTGTGACTCAAGGATAGTAAACTTCAAATCCTACACCGAATCCGCGAAGATCAATGGGCGCTCTTTCAAGTATTACTATACGCGGATTCGAGTGCAAGCAAACAAGCCGGTCTTCTGGCTCAACAAGGAGGGATTCACAAAATTCCCCACCAGCTGGACGCACGAGCATTTCCTGTTGCTGAGCCGTGCTTACTATACTGAAGAGGGCGAACTTTCCCCTCACTCTATAGAGGTGTTGAGTGCTATGCAGTCGGCCTCAAAGGCCCTCAAGGAGTTCTCTTGCAGGCTTCTCCTGGGGAGTGCCAATGTCCGAGACACCTACCTCCGTAATAACCATTCTCTAACTGTGTTGCGTTGCATATTCATTCTGTATTTACTGCTTTTCCTTCAATATTTTAACTCAATTTTCTTTGTCTTGTAGAGCAAATCGAAAAAGTTTCCCCCGAAATGTTGTCTTTAAAGTCTATGCTGGCAGATGGCGATTCCTCTTCTGAGGAAAATGAGATCCAGGCCAAGAGGAACTCCTTCAAGGCTGCAGCTCCCACTATCCCCCTTACATCCGCTGTGGGGGACGACGTCCCTCTCCTTGAGGGGAAAGAGCATGAGGAGCATCCTCAGGCTGAAGGGGAAGATCAGGAGGAGCCTGCACCTGAGAAGAAGAAGAAGAAAAAGAGAATCCTGATCAAAGCCATAGACAAGGAGAAGTCTTCTGCTGGTGACTCTCCAAGGAAATGCCAGAAAACTCTAGAAGAGTCTGGCATGAAGAAAGACAAGGGGAAGAAACCCGTTCTCTCTTCCTCTGCCCCTCCTTCACACACTGGCTAAGAGACGGGGTCGGAGAGCTTACCTTCCCCTGTTAGCTCTCCTCCGAAGGAATCTTTCCTCTCTCCCTACCTTCGGTTCCAGGGGTCCATGCCTCCCACACTTCCTAAGGCAAGGTACTGCCTCCGCCCTTCTCTCGAGGCTGCAGAAGTTCGAGGTGCATGCAAGGCCGGCCGTTGGCAGCTAGACGAACTTTCCGGTTTTCTAGACTCCCTCAGCGACAAGGCGGATTATATGGAGCAAGTTGAAAAACTTGAGGCCGACATCGCCGTGAAGGAGGCCTGGGCGGCCAAGCAAGCTGAAACTACCAGGGGGGTTGAATCGGAGCTAAAAAATGCTAAGGAGCTGCTGGAGAAGAAGACCGGAGAAATAAGCCAGCTCCACTTTACCAACAAATCATTGGAGCGGTAGGTGTCTGAACTTCAGCAACAAAACAAGTCCATTCCCTTCCTGGAGGAAGAACTCCAACTCGAGAAGAAGAAGACCACTAAACTGAGTGAAGATCTCTCAACAGCGGAGGCCGGTTACAACAAAAGCTTGGGAGAGTGGGAGGCCCTCAGGAAGGAGTTGCAGGCTCAGATTGAAGAGCTGAAGAAGGGGAATGCGGCCACTGGGCCGTTGGAGGAAGAGGTCCCCAAACTTCAGAAAAGGCTAGCTGCCTCCAAGGCTAAGACTGCCAAAGCTTTGGAAATATGCAAGAAGGTGGCCTTTGAGTCCTTCGGCCTAGCTCTTCATCAGGTTTATTATCGCAATCCTGATGTGAAACTCAACTTGTACAGGCTGGATTCGTTCTACGAGTTCCACGGAGGGAAACTTGTTATGGTGAAGAGTGACGGCTTGCACGTGGATCCTCCGGAGGCACTTTATGAACTGCCCCCTCTTCCGGAGGGCCAAAGTATGGAACCACCACCGGTTACTCTTGGCCTTGAAAATGTTATTCAAGAAAACGTCCAATCTGGCTAGGAGACCAGAGTTGAAGGGGCCAAGGAGGGAGGGACGGATGTGCCCACGGTGGAGAATCAAACACCTGCTCCTTAGTTTTTACACTTTTATTTTATAGTTGTGTACTGGGATCAGCTCCAGTTTCCATAAGCTCACATGTATACAATTTTTCTTTAAATAAATGAAATTTTCCTTCACTTTGCCTTTATCATTCGCGAGAAGTGTATGATTGTCACATAACTTGTAGATATATGCTATGTTTTCATCTTCGCATTGTACTTCGAGACCGCTCTATATATAACTGTATCAATATTGATAACGTAGTGTGCACCCCGGAGAAAGTAACTAAGATTATAACAAATAAATAATACGACATTGAATTGTTCATACACGTTTTGTCCCCAAACATGAGTGTTTTGGGAAGCAAATATCTGTTGTGAAGTGTTACCTTTAACTCCTTGGAGGGTGAAAAATTTCATTCGACCTCTATAATGCAATATCTCAGTGTTTGCAATCATCCGCCTTAGGGGAATTATTTTGGAAGTGAGGACGACTATTATACTTGGAGTTTGGTTCAATCCTACAATTCAAGCCTTCATGTGGGGTTCAGTACAACCTTGAAAAAGGTTAGATCCTACAACCCATTCCTTGAGGTTCGGTTTAGTCCTACAACTCAAGTCTTCAAATGGGGTTTGGTTTAATCCTACTAACCGTACCCAAAGTTCGGTTTAATCCTACAATCATCCGTCCTGGGGGTCCTTATGCGCAACGGCTTATGGCTACAAATCACAACATAGAAAGGAAAAGGTGAGAGTGATAGATTCATAAACTGTATTCTCGTTAAATTGAGCGTATATTACAAAGGGAGCATAGTTGGGGTCATGCCTCATTAAAACCTTCTTGAGAAAATCCAATGGGAAAAAACTCAAGTGAGGAAAAAGAGTACATGCCGTCTTACCAACTAGCTGTAATAAATACGTAAATTCTGGGTGTTCCACTTATTACAGATTGGTGTTCCATCAAGCTCCTCAAGCTGGTATGAGCCCTTTCCAGTTACCTCGGAAACTCTGTAAGGGCCTTCCCATGTTGGCGCCAATTTTCCTTGATGAGCGAACTTATTTCCTACACTTGCCTTGCGTAAAACAAGATCTCCCGTATTAAAAGCTCTGTATTGCACACGCTTATTGTACCGGAGGGATGCCTTCGCCTTTATCGCCTGGTCTCTAACAAAAGCTTCTTCCCTCAACTCATGGAGGATGTCTAGCTCTGATGCCAAATTGGCGTCATTGTCCCCAGCTGAAAAGTATTCCACTCGAGTCGATCTGGTCTGAAGCTCCACCGGAATCATCGCTTCAACCCCGTAAGTCAACCGATATGGGGATTCATTAGTAGAAGAATACGACGTAGTACGGTACGCCCACAGGACATGGCATAACTGATCAGTTCATTCTCCCTTGGCTTCACCAAGGTGCTTCTTCAACCCCTTTAGCACCTCTCTATTAGCTACTTCCGCTTGGCTGTTTGTCCGGAGATGCTCAGCAGATGAAAAGATTTGGACTATCCCCAGTCCTTCAAGTAAATCTGTGAACTTCCTATAAGAACTGGGTGCCGTTGTCAGTTACAATCCACCCTGGAATGCCAAATCGAGCTATGATATTTTCATATACAAAACGTCGCGTCCACGCTGATATGATATGCACTACCGGTTCCGCCTCAATCCACTTGGTGAAGTAATCAACTCCCACGATTAGATATTTAATGCCTCCCTGAGCAGTGGGGAATGGACCCAAAATATCAAGGCCACATTGATAGAAAGGCCACGACACAGCGGATGAAGAGAGTTCTTGGGCCGGTGTGTGATGAAGATTAGAAAACCTCTGGTAAGTATCACACTTCTTCACAAAATCAATTGAGTCCTGCTTCATTGTGGGCCACCAATACCCAGCCCTGAGGAATTTTCTCATTAAGCTTCTTCCCCCAGCATGGTGCCCAAATTGCCCCTCGTGTACTTCCTCCATTACACCTTGTATTTCGTTCTCTTTCAAACAGATGCGATAAGGCACTGAGAATCCTCTTCTGTACAAAACACCACCAACCATAGTAAAATCTGGCAATTCCCTTTTCACCCTTCTTCTCTATTTCTCATCAGTGGGAAGCTGTCCATCAACCAAATAACGGATATATGGAATAACCCAAGAATCCTCGTAGGGGTAATTAACCATTATAGAATTAAGAGAAGGGAACATAGGAATGCTAGGCGATGTCAGCGTGCTCTGAACCACCGTCGTTGTGCTACCAGGCTGTTTTGTGCTTGCAAGTCTCGATAAGATGTCCGCTCCGGTATTCTTTTCTCTTGGCACATGCTTAAACTCCAGCGCGTCGAATCTCCCCTTCAACTCGTTCACACAATTCAAATACAATTGAAGTTGGGGCTCGCGGACCTGATATTCTTCTTGGATTTGCGAAATCACCCGCTGTGAATCACTGCACAATGTCACTTCTGTTGCACCGATATCTATTGCCGCACGAAGGCCGGCCAAACATGCCTCATATTCAGCTTGATTGTTGGAAGTTTTGAAATTGAATAAGAGGAAAATCTCCAGATGCACACCGTCGTCGGTTTCCACAACAACACCAGCTCCACAACCTTTATTGTTTGACGACCCATCAACATAAACGGTCCAATGTGCTCGAGGTGTGGCTGGATCCAACCCTGTTATTTCTACAACGAAATCAGCCAAGACTTGGGCTTTAATGGCTCCTCGTGGTTCATAAGAAATTTCAAACTCAGAAAGTTTGATAGACCATTTGATCATCCTTCCAGCGAGGTCCGGTTTACTAAGCACAGAACGGAGTGGTAGATCCGTTCTTACCAAAACCGGATGTGCATGAAAATACGGTCTTAACCACTGTGAAGCCCATATAACTGCAAGAGCGGCCTTTTCTATTTTCTGGTATCTGCCCTCTGCTCCCTGGAATGTCTTGCTAGTGAAGTACACTGGCCTCTGTCCTTCTGGAGTTTCCTTGACTAACGCTACACCCAAGGCGTCACCAGAAATCGCCAAGTACAGGATGAGGGTTTCACCAGGGTCTGGCTTTACCAATATTGGTAGACTTGATAGCACGGCCTTGAGTTGCTGAAACGCTTGCTCTTGCTCCTCTCCCCATTCAAATTTCTTGTGCTTCTTCAATGCTTTGTACAAAGGAAGGGACCTATACGTCATTTTGGGCATGAACCGAGCCAGAGCGGCCACCTTTCCATTCAACGACTGTACCTCCCTCAAGCTCTTGGGGCTTTGCATATCCAGAATCGCCTGACATTTACCAGGGTTTGCCTCGATACCGCGTTGGGTCAACATGAAACCCAAAAACTTCTCAGCTGGGACTGCAAAGGTGTACTTTAATGGGTTCAACCTCATGTTCTATTCTCGCAACCGAGTAAATACTTGGCGTAAATCTTCAACGTGATCACCTCCAACGGGAGTCTTAGCGATAATATCATCAATATATACCTCCACCAACTTGGTGTGCATGCCTTCGAACACCTTATTGATCATGCGCTGGTAAGTAGCGCCAACGTTCTTCAATCCAAATGGCATGACGGTGTAGCAAAAGACATCGTGGTCATTGACAAAAGCCGTCTTTTCTTGATCCTCCTCCCACATCGGAATTTGATTATACCCCGAATAAGCATCCATGAAACTGAGGTACTGATAACCAGATGAATCATCAACCATACGATCGATATTTGGAAGTGGATACGGGTCTTTTGGGCAACATCGATTGAGATCTACATAATTTGTGCACATCCTCCACTTGCCGTTGGCCTTCTGCACCATGACTACGTTGGAGAGCCAAGACGAATATCGGATCTCTCTAATGAAACCAGCCTTCAACAATTCTTCTGTTTGCTCACACGCTGCTTTCTGTTTCTCAGGCCCCAATCTCTTCTTCTTCTGGGCAACCGGTATTGTCTCTGGATATACAGCCAACTTGTGACAGCAGAAATTAGGGTCCATCCCAGGCATGTCTGCAGCAGTCCATGCGAAAAGGTCTTTAAACTCTTGTAGGAGAGCCACCAGGCGCTGCTCCATGATCGATTCCAGCTTATCATTAATGTGCGTGACCTTCTCTGGGGAATTCCTTAAGACGATGTCCCTGGAACCACCATCCGGTGTAGGCTTTGAGGGATTAAGAGGGTCCATCTTCAATTCCGCTCTGGGGTCCAGATCAATCAAACTGATAGACCCAGCCACTGTTCCTCCATCATTCAGCTTCCTCTTCTTGTTGAGTGCTTCCAACTTAACCATATTGGCCTTAGGTTGTAACAATACCTGGCTATCTCTTGATCATCGTGGAGGGAAGATACACAGTTGTCCTTGTCAATGAACTTGATAAGGAGGTGTGGAGTATACACGATTGCTTCCATCGCGTTTAGGGTAGGACGACCTATGATCCCATTGTAGGGGGACTCCACATCAATCACCAGGATTCTAGACTTCACCGTTCTCGCTCCAGGTTCTCCCTCAAAATAAATGAGGGTATCAAGATACCCTTTGGTGGGTTGCTTCGCTCCATTGAACGCTGTGAGCTCTTGCGTATATGGTTGTAAATCTGCATCATTAAAACCCATTCTTTTGAAACAATTATAAAAAATTACGTTACAAGAACTTCCTTGATCGACGAGAATTCTCTTGACATCCTTGTTGGCTATGACAATGATAATAACCACTGCATCGTCACCTCCTGGGATCGTTGGGCCAAAATCGTCGTCTGTAAATGATACCACTGGTGCTGCCACACCGTCCCTGAAAGGGCGGTTATCTCTGGGCTTCCCCTGAACTGACAGGATCATTTGGTGGTGATTCTTCCTAGCTGTGATTGACGCTCCTCCTCCAGTAAATCCTCCCGCTATCATCTCTATCAACTCACGTCGGCCTTGCCTTTGCTGCTGAGGCATACCGTCCTGTTGAGCTCCTCCAGTGATCACCATTCCCTTCTGTTTCTCTGCGGCTGTAAACCTCCTGACCGGATTACGACTGTTATCACCTTCATCATCTGGATCTCTCCTTCTCTTATCAGTCCTGTCCGGCTCATCTAAGGACTTCTCCTTGAACAAATACTGTTTCAGTTTTCCCTCTCTAATAAGAGTCTCCACCGCATTCTTCAACGCCTTGCACTCATCGGTGTGATGACCAACCTGCTCGTGAAGGCACAGTATTTACGTAAGTTCCCAGGTCTTTTCATTGGGGGAGGTTTCCTTATCCCATAGACACTGAGCATGGGCCAACCAACTTCCCTCAGGATTTGGGAATGCCTGGAGTTCAACGGGGCGTAGTTACTGAAAGTGAAGACGCGTCTATCTCATTGTTGAGGTCGAGTGTTCATAAAATTTTCCCTCAGGGCATGCTTCTCTGGCCTTACCCCCTCCTTATCTCCCCGTGGCTGCTGTGAGGGTGTTGGCGGCTTCATTCTAGCTGCAGTAGCTTCCAGGTGCATCTCTATGCCAACATATTTTGAAGCTTTCCTTCGGAACTCCTCGAAGGTTGTTGGAGGACTCTTTGCCAAAGATAAGGTAAAAGCAGAACCAGGTTGTAAGGCTTCAACCACAATATGGAGCTGTATAGCCTCCGTGAGGTTAGGAACCAACACAGCTTCCTTATAGAATCTCTTCAAAAACTCCTTGAGAGTTTCATTCTCTCCCTGTCTTATTTGGGCCAAGGTATGTGAAGTCCTTGTAATATCTCTGGAGATAACAAAATGACTTTCAAATGTAGCTACCATCTCTTCCCAGGAATCTATAGATCCTGAGGGTAAGCTCTTGAACCAACTAAGAGATTCCTCCATCAGTGTTCTTGGGAACATTCTACACATGACATCCTCATCAGCTCCCAGATACATGGCCTCATACACATAAGCATCAAGGTGCTTAGTGGGATCAGTTTCCCCATTATACTTTCCGATTGAAAGTGGCTGGGTTGTTTGTAGGTGTTTGGGGATAATGACACTCATGAGTCTCCTTGAGAAAGGAACACTGAGCCGGTATGCCCCAGAAGTTACCACTGACTCTATCACCAGAGTCCTGAGTCTGCTCCCTCTCCTTGTAAGTAGGGATCTTCGAATATTAGAGGGTCGTGGATTTTTCTCTCGCGGATGCATGATAAGCATCCTCCGCCTGAGACGTCATTATGTCCCCCGCTCCTCTCTTCTCCCTTTTCAGCTCCATCAACTCCTCCCTGAGCTGCCTTATAACTTCGTCTCGAGGGTCAGGGGTTGCCACAGGTACCATCCTCCTCGTGTTGGTTACAGGAGATTCAAAAACGAGTCTCCTTCCAGCTTGCTGATGGGTCACATCGTCCACGTGACCATCAACAAAATCGCGTCCATCTCCTTCCATATTGAACTACCAAACTTCTGCGAAAAGTGGGAATAACTCTATCGAGTCCCACCGGGCGTGCCAATGAACTGGTCTGGACCGGGGTCTAGGATCCGGTGTAGGACCAACCACAAAAGTATATATGTTTTAGTGTTTATACACCGGTACAGTGGGTATCCAGTATTGTAATCCGACCTCTCAGTGGGAGAAACCGGTCTCGTTGTCCTAGAGATCCTTCACACCAGAGTTTCATGTTGGAGTGGGCGAAAGGTGGTGTCACTTGTGAAGATTCTCCAACGCTCAAGTTAGAAGAGTGTGTAAGAACTCAATGAATACTCAAGCAATGCAATAGTAAGATGTGAGATAGAACAACGTAACCTTGCATGTGTATTGTAATATGCTATTTATAGTTGGATGCGAAAAATGAATCGTTGGATGCAGGTGGGTCCATAGGCTCTGATACCGTGTACAAAGTGTCAATCACAGTGGCTCAGTATTCAGAGAGTGACAGTGGGTAGGTCAATTATCAGTGTACGATTCTGACACAGGGATGGGGGATAATCACCTTTTCCGTACATCATGCCTACGATCGTACCTACTCCTTTCTGTAAGTGATATTGGCACATTCCGCTGTGCAGAGTATCTATACTGATAAGTTATAACCCCTCTTATCTCATTATGACACTGAGGCAAACGGTTATATGTGACGGGGGAGTGGGGACGGATGAAGTATCCAAAGAAGTGAGAACGGATAACCGGTGTGAAGATACTGCCCTGTAATACCGGTTGTCCCTCTGAATAGTCATGCTGACGTCACAACTTATGGGGCCGGTATCCAGACCGGATCAATTTTTTTAAAATATAACAGAGTTTTGTAATAGTTTTTAACAAGCACTTTACAATTTAAATTTCAAATGGAAAATATGAAAGAAAAATTAAGAAAACTAAACTAAAAAAGTAGTAGAAAATAAAATAATAGGTTACTAACGGTATTGATGTTTAGTTTTCATTCACTCCAAATAACATATTTGTAAGAAAATCCAAAACACACAACCCAAGTTTTGAAAGCATAAACCCAAGACCATTCATGACCCTTTTGGGACCCAAGGTGTAGCAAGTATAAGGGGCCTGTAAAATAAATAAATATTTTTATTGTCTAATAAAAAAATGTCATAATTTAAGTAATAATTTTTATATTACATGAAATCTGAAAATTAACTACAGCACCATAAAAATTAGAATATTTCTCATATATGTAATTCAACAATAGTAGTAGAGTACTAGATTAACTTTAATCTAATTATTCGTAGAAAGAAGAGACGACAAAGTAGTAATAATATTAGAGTGGTGAAGTAATATTTAAAAAATTAAAAATTTTACATATAGTTAATTGTAAGGTCTGAATTTGTCTCATTACTCGACATAAACTATTATTTTAGGTCTGGCATGTCCTATTTAAAAGCTTATGTTATCTTGATAGTATGTATAGAAACTTAATTCACATTATGACCAATAAAAACAACAAAAAAATAATATTAAATATCAATAAACTCATCTTAAATAAACAAAATAGCCTTTAAAAAGTTAACAACATACACCAAATATATATTTAATTATCAATTTTACATATTTAAGTTAATTTTAACATATTTTAATCTCATAAATTTAACTTTATATATAGAAAATATCACTTGTATTTATAAAGTATAATATATCATAATTTATTATTTAGTTTATAAAATCATATAAGAGTTAAAAGTAATTGATTGTATAAGTTGAAAAAAAATTCAATAGCTAAAACTCAACTTTTTCAATTAAATAAACTTTTTGTAAAGCCTTAACCTAATCTTATTACTAAAATTAGACTTTAAATAAGCTAGACATTGGGCCTAAGCAAGCTATCTCACATATTCTCATCCCTAATAAATGTTATGATAAATATTGTTTACACGTGCCTCACAACTTCCAAAACTAGACCCTTTATAGGCCCTGGGCAGTCACTAAGGATGAGAATAGGTCAGGCCACCCGTTAGGGGACTATGATCTAACCTATTTAAGATTTAGTTTGACCTAATATATTTAATATAAAGATAAGTCTAAGGCTTTTCAAAAAGTCTTTTTAATTAAATAGGTTAGGTCCAAGCTTTTGGAAAATCCTTTCTGGCTTGTCAAGCCTGTCTTTTTAGGCTCTTGTATGTAATTTTATAAAAGAAATATAATTTGTAATATATTATAATTTATAAATACACATAATATTTTCTATGAGTTATAGTTTATAAAGTAAAAATTTGTTAAAATTAACCTTAATATACAAAATTGTTAATTAAATGTATATTGTGTGTAGGTTGTTAGCCTTTTAAAGACATATTGATTTGTTCAAGATAAAATTATTGATCTATTTAACGTATACTTATTTGTCATTTCATTGATAATACTTTAAATTGGGCTTTTATATAGACTATCAGGCTAAATCATGCCTTTAAATAAGTCAGATCAGACCTAAAATGATGGCCCATGTTAGGCTACAGGTCAGACTCAAACTTCAAAATTTAAAATCAAGTCAGGCCCAAGCCCTATAAAGCCTAGGTTGATCCAACCTATTCCCATTCCTAATAATCGCCTACCCTGAAGGTCGGGCCTACATAAACCTATAATCAAACCCATGTTACATCATTAATGTAAATAACACTATAACTCTTCAAATGTTAAAATAATAATAATAAAAATAACATTAAGAAAATGAAACACATTTACCAATTGTCGTGATTCGTAGAGCCCTTTATCTTTTGTACATTGTGAGAAACTTTTTGAAGAAATGAAGAATGAATGAGAGAGAAGAAATTAATATTAATAAGTGATACATATAAATAATCATTTGTGAAAAAAATTATTTTGTAGCAAATTTTTTAACAACCATTTTAAAATTTATATTTGAAATTTAAATATCAAATATCAAATTTAAAAAAGAAAGAAAAGTAGTTTTATAGCAATTGTTTTAACAACCACTTCAAATTTTAAAATAAAAAATATCAAATAAAAATTTAAAAAATAAACTAAAAACTAAGAAGATAAGACGTGTCATTGAGTGGAATCCATTTATTGAATAAGAAATAACTGAATTTTATTTTTAGCTGGCCTGTGTTTAAATGGATCATATGACCCAATATATTGACATGACATAAATAAAATAGAATAAATACTCAAAGAACGAAGACCAGCTCGGAGCAATTTCCGTATTTATGTAACCTTTTAGACCTACCATTTTTCTTGTCATTTGCCTAATCAGAAACAGAGGAAGACTTTATTCCACATAAATAGAGAGTAGCTACTTAACAGTACAATGAAAGTAACTTTTATTCATCAATCATGACAATAATGGGCACAAAGCTTTCCTATACCACAAACCTAAAATACAAAGAAAGAAGGGCAGAAGAGGGTTTTTGACTCAACCTTGTGATTGGAAAACACAAGCTTTGTCCCATGTAGGATCGATCTAGGACCCAACAATAATTCATTTTGTTATACATATGCACAATTGGTATAACATAACACAAGAAAAAAGAGTGTAAAATAAAGGGACACAAAATGTACTTATAAATGAGGTTACGCACGAATGTTATGAGCCACTGAAATTGGAAGAGAATTTAGTGTTCAAATGCCTGCAAGGCACTCTGGTGGGGTCACAGGGTACCTTGACTTATCGTGGCAATAGTCATAGATCACATGGTTCATACGAACCCACCTGTACCTTCTGGCTTCAATGGCATTAAGAGCCTGGTATACAGCCCCTTCCCACCAGTTTCTTGGGTTCGAGGCACAATTTGCAGGTCCTGGTACACCGCACCCTTCAATGTCAAAGTCCTTGTAATAAGCATAGAAAGGTGCTTTGCTCCAATCAATTTTCTCCAAACCACCCCTTGTTGCCCAGTTATCTGCTTCCCACAATGTTGAATACACTCCCATTGCCTGCATCTTTGGGTATGGGATTCCCCTCGCCTCGTTGTTCTTGTACACTCTAATTGGAAAATCATCTACATAGAATCTGCATGTGCATAAATATGTATATGCTTTTCTTTTAATTTATTTCATAAACTTTATACAAATTTATTAATATGAAAGTGTATGTTGGGCTTGTGGGTCAAGTTTAATCCATCAACACACGTTATTAATCATAAATAACGTGTAAGGGTCTAGGTTTGATATGTAATATATAAAAGAAAATGATTATCATACAAAAAAATGCCTTTTGTGTATGTGAAGAGAGTGATAAAAAAAAGAAAAAAAATAGCTAAAAAAATAAAGAAAGTAAAGAAAATGTCGTCTCTGCAATATTTTGTGTACAAGATCAGGACTGTAATAATCGGGAGTTACCCCCTTGTGAACATCTTAAGCTTTTGGTACAGAGGCCATCATTTTGGTTATATCAAAGTCCTTTTATATGTAATATATATAACATATAATAGGCTAATCCTATAGTGTATGTGTGTATGTTAACTTACACAATATGGTGATGGTTCCAGAGAATTGTGTAAGTGTGGAAGTCAGCAGAAGGGTCAAACCAGAGGTTGACCCTCTGTTCTCTATCACCCTTTCCGTGAGCATAGATGTTTGTTTGAACTGTGTACGGTTGTCCACTACGGTTCCCCAAGAACTCGAAATCCAGCTCGTCCCGAACATTGTCCGTGTCAGAGTTCAACTATCACAAAACCACAAGTATTTATCAATTATATATTTGAGAATTTTCCAACCAAATAATTAGAAAAAGAGGCGAAAACTTACATAAAATGCAGTGACTGTGCCAGCAGAGTCTCCTGGGACTAGTTTGATCTTCATGCTAACACGACCAAACATGTACTTCACCTTGGAAGCAAATCCACATCCTGTAAAATAAATATTATTATATTATATACAGCATTTAATATTGTCTTTGTGATATGATTATTTCTTTTAATGTGTTACTCAAATGATTGATTGTAATTTGGCGCATGTGATCGATCATATTGGTTATTATATTATATTTGAATATACATGTATGTTGAGGAATTTCATCCCAAAGTGTTGGAGATGTTACCAGAGCTTTGGTCAAGTCTGAGTTGGATTGCCCTGCCCTGATCAATTTGCGTGATATGAGAGTCAGCCCACGTGACACGAAAGTCTTGCAGAAAAGTGGCTGGTCGTCCCCAAACACACACAGCACAACAAGTGAGAACCCATATAAAAATGACACCACCACTTCTAAAAGGGTCAAACATGGCCATGGTGGATATATGTGGACGTGTTTAATGAAGGAAGTTTTTGTGGTGGATTGGAAGGGGAGGGTAGTGTCTTATTTATATAGCAACTTTCAGAAAGAAAGAATTAACAAGAGTAGTGAGTGTAGCATTGAAATGAGATGTGTCAAAACACACCTTAGCTATCCATACAGCTAATGGCTTACCGTCATTAGGCCCTACCAAACACTTTGTATTCTTGCTTGGCGCTTTTAATCCTCTGCTGCCAAATCGCTTTCTGAGCGTGTGCGTCTTACATGCATGAATCAGAAACTAGTATAATACTGAATTTTTAATACATTTGTATGTATGTATATGTATGTATGTGTAGTGTATGTGTCGTTTGCATATTAATTGATATTGTTATTTAGGATCATGCAATGTTTTTTCATGCATGTATTATATAATATTAATTGAATGAAAATGAACACCATTAATGTGTGGATGGTACAGTTGCTAAAGCTTTTTTTCCCCTTTCCCTATGCTTATCTTGGTATATGGATTTAAGATTTTGAAATTGAAGTTTCACAAATTAATAGTTTAATTCACCTCCAATATGAATGATATTGCAAACTAGCTAGAAACGAAGCATCTAATTACATTTTCAAATTAATATATTCAGTTAACCAAAAACACTATACAAGTTTTTGTGTCTAACTTATACATAAAAGTTAATTTAATCTTTAGTTTCTCTTAAAGATGATGAGATATGTATTATAAAGTCATTCTTTTATTTTTAATTGTTTAAATTAATTATATATATTTTGTTTATAATTCCAACTATTTTTAATTTATTTTATATACATATATTACATGATGAGCAAGTAAGCTAATGATGCATACAATTTACATTTTTTATTATATAATAATTGTAAAAAAGGGGAAGAAAAATATGAGACATATTCAAACTCTACTTCTAACATTTTACACATATGTGAAACACCAATTGTAGGGGAGGGTCCTTCTCTAAAATGCCCTTTTCATGTAGTGAGGTTCTGAAATACATAAAGGTTTCATGAAAATCCGACACGAAAGTTAGGAGCTATTTATCCTATTTAATAATATTAAATTATAAAAGCTCGAATATTATTTATCAGTATCTAAAATAAAAGAGGAGTGTTTTTCTGCTCTTTTATTCATAAAACTAACTTGATGCATTAGAATGCTGATCAACACACTAATTAATTAGTTCTATCTATTACTATATATCCATAATTTTTTTCGGATTTTGTTAACTTCAGTTTTAAAAACCTAATTCAAGTCACTTAAAGAGATCTATTTTGTTTGGAATGTATATAATAATTGAAATACAAATATAAAAAAAAATAATAAATATATTCATCTTACCCCTTTCTGACTTAAGCCCTAGAGCTATGTTAATTTACAGAACCTTTTTTATGTGTTATAAATATCCATTAATTGAAACGGAATAAATATAAATAATTTGTTTATAGGATCTTATACATCATAATCTAAGATATAATGCAAATTTTGAAATAATATAATCTCTCATTAATAGTAGAAGAAAATAATTGAGCAAAAAAGTCAATTAATATACTCCCCTTTTCTCTACTAGTTAGTTAGGCCTATAGATAAATATGCCCACAAAAGGCCTATAATATTAGGAAACTTAGAACATCCAGGGGCGGACAGACATGGGGCAGGATCAGTGGGGTAATTAACACAAAAGTAATAGTATGACATAAAAACAAATATATAAATATTAAAAATCAATACAATTTTTAAAATTATATACTATATTGTATTATAACAAATAAAAATAAATTTATTTTAAAATTAAAAATTTTGATCGGTCCTTTAGATTAAGTTTAAAACACCTAAAGTGATATTTTTGTTTTCAGAATAAATGCAATTACAATATAGAAAAACATAAAAGTCTAATAAATATAATATTTTTAATAAAATATTTCTATTAAAATATTTCTATTTATTTAAGTACTAATAAAATTAAAAAAGTTATAATTGAATTTATCAATAATATGGCTTTTCATTGTTTAATATGAATAAAAAGAGTATAATGATCATAAAAAACCAAAATAAAATATATAACTTGGAGGAAAGAAAAACTACTTTTTGTATGTATATAATTTATTTTTAACAAATATACATATATTTAAAATGTTAAGTATATTAAATTTAATGAAATTATTTTTGTTTTTTTAAATTATTCTTACTTAAACATCTTACTGGTGATATTTAAAAAGTATAGAATTATAAGAGAATAGAACAAGATATATAATTAAAGATTAAGAAAAAAATTAAAAAATAATATACTTCCTAAATTTTACAAACGGAAGTATATATAAAAAAACAAAAAAACACTTTAGAATATAATTTATATTTTAGAATAAAAGAAGTATACATTTTTAAAAGAAGCTTATTAAAGAAAGATAAATGTATGATCATATATTTTCAATGGATAAGGAAGTGGATGTCAACATCTCTTTGTTGCAACTAATATTTTCAGAAACAAACCAGTTATTGAACCAGTAAAGACATCGTTTACTGGTCAAACTGGTAGCCAAACCATAGTCAAACGGGCAATTGAACCATAGTCTAATTAGTAATAAATTATTATTATTATTATGTTATATGGTAAATAATAATCAATTAGGCCAAAATAACATAATATTCATAAAAAAATTCAACAAGTGGATTAGAATTTAAACATCATATAGTAAAAAAAGTCCAAAGGTTTTTTTATTAATGGGGCTCTTGAAATAAATATTTACACATATGGGGCTGTTTTAACAATTTTTCATGTTTGTGGCACTTTTTTATATGTCACATGGGCTTTGGACGACACCTAAATCACAAGAGGCAAGGACAACACATAGGGGAGGTGACACGTGGACGTGGTGCATGAGGCATGGACGCCACATGTTGTGGTGCATGCATCTTGAGGACACACCTTGTGTGGTGTGTAACATCCTGATTGTGCATTACTGGGCAGATTAAGATTAATGGCTGACTAACTAAAAGTGGCTTGGAAAATTACGCATGTGCCCTCTTGACTATATAAGTGTTTTCGTACTCTCTCTCTTCCATTCACGCTGAGCTGGGAAAAGAAAGAGTGAGAGTTGAGCACTTTCCTTCGTACATGCAGAAGCACACCATCCCCGTTTTCTTCTGAAGTCAACCGAGCTTTTTCTTCTTCTTCTTCTTCTCCGTCTTCTCCTTCTTCTTCATCAGCGACGTTGTGGTGTCTTGGGGGCTCGAAGTCCTCCACTGTTAGCAAGGATCGGACTGTTCGAGAGTGTGAGAACAACTTTCGGTTTCTCCAAAGCTGAGTGCAGAGTTTAACGACTGGACTCGAAGGTCGTTCAGTTGAGAAAGAGTGACTGAAGGAGCGATCGGGAGCAACCGATCAACGTTGAAAGTTTGAGGAACTTCACAGTAGGTAGGGGGTGCTTTACATTTCAAATGCATGGTTTATGGACGGGTTCCGGGTGAAATTGCCATATTGTTTGTTTATAACTTGGAATGTGATGATTGTTGTTTTCTGGTTGAGTGATAGTTTAAGAAATACCCGGATTTGTGATAGTTATGAGTCGTGTAGTGTTATGTTGATTTCCGTCCATGAATGCATGTTGCTATTAATGAGAAAGCCGAGTGCATATAGTATGAGTCTGCTATGATGATCTCCGTGTGTGGTTTTATATTAAAATGCATGAGATACGTATGGATATTATTGTGATTGCCGAGTGTATGTACTGTGAGAATGTTGTGCTGATTCTGTTTGTGATTTTATAATGAACTGCATGAGATGCATGTGACGAAATGATAATGCCGAGTGCATATAGCGTGGGACGTTTGATGATTAAAACCATATGCATGTGATTCACCATTGAAAATGCTGAGAGCATATAGCGTGACACGCTTGTTATCGAAATGGTAATCAAATGAATATGTACGAGATATGATGATAAGAATGCCGAGTGCATATAGCGTGGGACGCTTGATGATTAAAACCATATGCATCTGATTCACCATTGAAAATGCTGGGAGCATATAGCGTGAGACGCTTAATATAGAAATGGTAATCAGATGAATATGTATGAGATACAATGAAAGACCTTGGGTGGGACTCAAGGCAAGCTTACCGAGTGGGACTCGGGGCTGCCCGTAAAACTTCCGTTGTCGCTGAGAGTGACTGTGTTACATGAGAGGGCAAATGGTTTGGTACCAGTAAAACGGCCAGATCAGCTGGGAGCTGAATAAAAGGCTGGGATCCTCTATTGCAACATAAAAACTTAATAATGAACAAATAAATCCGAGTGACTGAATGTACGTACTCTGTTATGTGTTGCTGAGAGAAATATGAATTGTATTGTTGTGTGTATATGTTATTGAGAATAACATGATTAATATAGCCTTGAATGATTTGAGTGAATTCTGACTGAATGATGTTATATGAGTAAATTCTGATTGAATGACAGTGTATGTTGTTGTTGGTTGTGACATCCGAGTGTGGAGTTGAGAATTGGATGATTAATCTGAGTCAATAACTGTCATTTGATATGTAAAATGCTTACCCCTACTGTGGCTATATTTTCAGTGGATATAGGTTGGGATGGAGAATGACGAGTGAACATCAGCTGTGTGAAGAGTATTGTACAGTTGTAGTGTACATAATGTGTATAGTTTTGATATAGCCTTGGGCGGCTCTTATGTAATCCGTTTGTTGAACATACTTATTTATATGGATTGACTATCTGAGTTGTGGACAAGTATATATATATATATATTTTCATTGTTACGATGTTACCTGAATCGTCTAGGAGGTGGTGTCGGAAGAATAAGGTTAAGACAATAAGTTTCCAAATGGGATATAGTTGGGTGAGCCTTTTCCGAGTGATGAAGGCTTAAGATGGTTCCGAGAGAGATGTGTTCGAAGGGACTACTTCCGAGGAAAGAATAGTCATGATATCTCCGAGTGAAACATAGCTGGGAGAACCTCTTCCGAGGGAAGAAAGGTTTAATACTCCCGAGTGAGAATTGACCGAGGGAGAACCACTTCCGAGGGAAGAATGGTCAAGATAATCCTGAGTGAAACCTATCCTAGAAAACCTCTCCCGAGTGGATAAGGTTTAAATAAGTCTGAGTAAGACTTAACCTAGTGAATTCTTCCAAGTGAAGGAAAGGTTAGAGTATCTCCAAGAGAGAGACTTGGCCTATGGGATTACTTCCGAGGGAAGGAAGGTCAAGGTGTTTTCTGAGCGAAACTTAGCCGATGGAACTCACCTGAGTGAGGCATACCCTATAAAACCTCTTCCGAGTGGATAATGTTATAAAATCTCCGAGTAAGACTTAACCTAGTAAAATATTCCCGAGTGAAGAATGTGTAAGACACTTCCGAGTGAATTGAGGTTGAAGTGTCTCCGAGTGAAGCGAGATTAAATTAATTCTGAGTGAAGCATAACCGAAGGGGAAATACTTCCGGGTGAAGGAAGGTTTAAAGATTCCGAGTGGAATTAACTGAGAGAATCATTTTCTGGGTGAAGATTAAAAGGGTTCCGAGTGAATCATGTCTGTGGGGAGACCTTCCAGAATAAGAATAAGGGTCTGACTTTGAGTGAGAATTCCGAGTGAGGTATAACCCAAGGGGACCGTTCCCGAGTGAACGGAGGTCCCAATTCCGAATGAAGAAATACCGAGTGATGGAACTCGCTCTAGCGAGTAGGAGCCCGCTCAAGCGACTTCTGCTGGTTTCGCTTAACCAATTCAGGGACTTGCCAAGCGAGTGACACCCTGACTCGGTTTTCTGTTTCCCTCGATTTCGGGTTTGCTTTTATTTTGTCCCGACTCCTATTCTGAACGTGAAAAATTTCCCCGAGTCTCGGACTTGTCTTTAATTAGTCGGGATGTTTCATGGTGCACGCGTGGTATGAGGCAAAAAAGTGGTGGTGCATGTGATATGTGCAACACACCCTTCTCCCTCATTTGAAAGTCACTCCCGTCATTCCCTTCCTTGCATCTCTTTAGGTCCCCACCGTGGAGACATATTGAAGACAGGAAGGGTCCCTCAAGCTTGTCCGTTTTTAGTGTTTTATGGTCCCAAATACGAAAAGTGGTCCCACCATCACATTTTGTTCATCAAAAGGCTTATTTGAGGTAAAAAAACTTAGTTGCTAAATGATTATTTAAATTATAGTTTAATATTTATGTGGTGGGTGTTTTATGATTTTTAATTTAGTTATTTTTTATACTTTAGTCATTGTTTGTTTAAATAATCTATTAATTGTGTTGTTAAGTGGTGCAATTAGTCAATGTTAGTGATGGAATATGTTTATTTTAGGAATTTATAAATGTATTTTTTATGTAATTCCTATATTATAGGTAGATTAGTAAATGTTGGTTAATTTGTAAAATATTATATGACATAGTAATTTTTTAGAAATATATAATAAATTACTGTTTTAGTTAGGTTATTTTTTCAATAAAATTCTATGAAATAGTTATAGTAAATGAAATAGTTATTTTGAGCTTGTATTAGGTAATATGAATAATGTTATGTATTTATTAATTTTTACAAATATTATATAAAATAGTAATTTATTTAATTATTTCAATTGAGTTAGGCAATTTATTTAAATAAAATGTTACGAAATAGTTATATATAATTCACTTAGTGTTTTACGTTGAATCAGGGTCCGTTTTAGGATTATAATTTTTTTATGATTTATTTTAATTTAATTAATATTAAATGAAATAGTTATATAGATATGTGTATTAGGTGATGAATTATTTAATGTAATTTGTTAATTTGTTAAATATTATATGAAATAGTTATTTATTTAGTGACATAATTATTTAGAGTGAGTTATAAAATTTTTAATTTTTAATATTTAATAAAATGTTATGAAAAATGTTTATAATATGTTTTTTTAATGCAAGATGGCTGGACAGAAGTCGATCAACCTCGAATCATTGGATCCATCTCTGTTAAGGTTCCAAGAGAAACATATTTCAACACATGTTTGGAATGAACGACTTAACCGTGTAAGGTTAGGAAAGTAGTTCATTTGAGGAATGAAATACTAGAAGTAATCATACCTCACTTACGAATGGCATGTTTCTATGAGTTGTGAAAGTTGCATATTTTCCCATCTCTCCAAAGTTGATATCTGCATTGGTTAAAAGATAGAGACCAGAGACACATATCTTTCATCTACTAGTTGGGGGATGCACCATTACTCTCCAGGATATGGTTGTCCTGGTTAGACTAAACATTGATGGACGTAATATGGTAACCCAAATTGATTGCTAAGATTGACAGACGTATATAGAAGAATAACTAGGTAGACAACCACCTCATAACATGATGCACGGATAAAGTTTGAGGTTGTCTTGACTTCAAGACAATTTTGGAAACATTCAGGATCATCTAGGTAGTGATGAAATGGTTGAGAGATTTACTCGTGCATACATTCTAAGGTTGATTGGTGGGTGTATAATTTTTGATCAATCACCAAGTAAAGTGCCACTAAGGTACCTATATTTTGCATATAAGGTTTTTTTTGTATTTTAAATTTTAGAGGTATTTGTATGTGTATTAAGTAACATGGGTCTTTTTCTCAGTATGACAGTCTGAAGGTTATACAATATCTGTCATCGCCGGAAGGTTACAACCCCTAGAGCCTCTAACTTCACATTGGAATCAATTTGAAAAGAAATAGAGAACATATTAATGTCAATGAATGAAGAAGATAGAATCCTGGAAGCCAGAGCCTATGCATCGATGCCTATAAAGGAAGCACCATATGTGGAGGTACATGTAGATATGTCAGGGACTCGTATGGAATGCGTAGGGATACTCCGCCAGAGACTATGAGAGCCAGACGAACAATTCATTATACCAACTATGCCACCTGACAAATAGGGCATTACTTTGTTCCTTCGCAATAGTCCCAAGCCTCACCATGGCCAACCTACTACTTTCCATCTCAGTCCATGCAGCAGTCGATGAACACGAACGAATACCTCAACCTACACATGTTTGGGGATGAGGTGCCACCATTCTTTACAGATTTTGGGGGGAGTTTCTAGTCAAGTCAACCTGCAGGTAAGCCATCATCGTCTCAAGTACCAACGTCCTCTTACATACCTGAATCACCAACAGTGACACCATCCCCATATGTCCAAAATTTGATGACCCCAGCAACACCTCTACAGCACCACTAGGGTCATGAGATGGGTAGTTCATCTGGATTGGTACCCCATATGTTTGATTTAAACACCGTTGTATCAGATGTTGGCCAATCTGCTTAACAAGTTGTAAAGCCTGTGAATGAATCACAGATTGAGGAATAGGTTGAATATGTTCGACATAACCCATCGAGGACAAGCCATGGAATACCGAGGCCTTGTTTCCTATCCCCTGATACATACCAAAGGCATCACTAACTTACGGTTTATGTTTTGATTAAGCGGTTATATGTTACCTAGACATTACTATTAACAGAGTTTGTGTTTTCATTATGTTTATCATAATGTTATCTAAAGTTATTTTGAATTATTATATTAGCTAGATGAATGCACATGAAACAGTCGTACCTTAAACAAACATTAAAAGATAAATAGAGTTTCAAATTATCATAATTAGGTTTTCAAAATGCATATTTGAACTTTCTAACATAATAAGGTTTACTATTAATATTTACCGATTGGTTGAGTAGATACTGTGTTAGATGATCCACTAATTCTTAATAGAGCTCCTCAGCCAACATCATCATTATTGGAAATCTTAAAAATTCTAAAACGAATTCTTCAAACTATCCTAACTCTTTTTAAAATTCACTCTAAGACCATCTATTTATAATAATACGAGGTGGTATATTATTTTCGAGGCAAACTTGTGTTGCATGGGGTGGGTGCACCACCACTTCATGTGGTGTCTGGGGTGCGTGCACCACTATTCATGTGGTGCCTAAGGTACGTGCACCACCAACCTTGTGTTGTATAAAGGGAATGCACCACCACTTGTTGTGTCGTCTGGGCCAGATGCACTACATTTGTGTCATCTTTTTGTTAGGCAACATAGACACGTATCACTTTCTGAATGTGTTGTCCTAATTGTAGGACACTCAAGTCGTTTTTACTATGTGCGACACACAAAAGTACCCCATACATAAAAAATTTATCAAAACAACCCAAATATGTAAATATTTATCCCAAGAGCCCATTAATAAAAAAAGCCAAATTTCAAAATAGTATACACTCAACCATAACATGCTTAAAAAAAGTCCAAAACACACTAGTCCAAACCAAGTAAAATAAAAAAATACCAATTTTAAAAAAAAGAATTAAGTGATATGGAGAGATGATAACCGATTTTTTACTGATTTTTTGGTTTTTGACCGGTTTAATAAGAAACTGCTTTTTTGACATGTTCGAATCGATAAAGACTCTAGTTCCTTGTCTAATCCAATTTTGATAACCATGGTTGCAACAACTCTTTCACGGATCACCTATTATTTCAAAGATGCAAATTCAACATTATTATACATATACTAATGATGTAACTCTCAAGTTGATTATCAAACTTCACTAAATCAGTTGAAGAAAACTCACATGTAGAGAACTTAGTAAATCAAATTACTGTTGTCGTATTTTATTTTTTAAAAATGCTAACTAGTGCTCCTAAGGGCACTGGTTAGGAAACTAAAAGTAAAAATGTTAGGGGGTGTTTGGTATGAGGGATCCTTTTAAGTGAGATTCCTGGGAATGTGTTTCCTGGGTAACTTATTTCCCATGTTTGATATTAAAAATATTTACCCGGGGATCTTTTTAGTTTCTACCATTCCCATGTTTGGTATTACAAAAACTTATCCAGGAATTAATACTTTTACAAAAATACCCTTACCATCTCATATAAACTTTTCATATTTTGAAGCCGATACCCATTGCATCATGTATGCTTGAATATATTATATTTCTTTTAAAAATTAAATCTAATATTTTGTAAAAGAACATAATGTTGCAGGTATAGAAACATTGCAGCAAAGAATTACTAAAAAGGGACAATGATATTAAAATTTTTGACTTGGATCAATTCAGTGGAAATGGTGACAAGATATCTACTCTTTCAATAGAATAACATATAGACAGAGCAACTAAATTTCTACCTACCCACATGAGTTATTAACAAAAGCTTATAAAGATATCATGAATTTTGGGGTTCAAATACTAGTAAACGTAAACAAAACAAAAAAAAGGAAATTAATAGTGTTCTATCAGTACTAGTTGAAGAATCAATGAATAAAAGACTTTTACTGAAAAAATCATATATTTTCTGCATAGTGTAATTTTTATTTTTAATTCCTTAACAAATACCTGTACATATATAGATCTTCATTTCATTTTCCTTTGAAAATTTAGATGAAGGTTGAATTTTATAGGACTTCAGGTTTTTATTTTTGACGCTCAAAAAAATAGTACCCTGATAGTGCATAAAAAAATAGTATCCTGATAATGCATAAAATAGTATCCTGATAGCTAATTGGTTTCGTAGTTGATCCCACTTCTGAAAATTTTTTTGGTTTTTTAAGGTGAATAATTTTTTACCATTCTCCCAAGCATAAAATTGACACTCACGGTCCCCATTAAATATCTTCTCACGTCAGTATTATCCAAAAACTAGTGATACAAAAAAACTAAACACTAGTATCTGTTTTCGGCGCAAGTAGAGCGGAGTTAGCTAACCAGTACATGAAGAAGCAAAACAAGAACCTTTTGAGGTGCAAACAAAATGGGGCAAACTTATTAAAAAATAATAAGGCAGGTTCAAACAAAAAAGAAAAAGAAGAAACTGGAACTCAAATTCACTTATGTCGGACGATTTTGGGGAACAAAATGGGGAAAGTGTGCAACCGTGATTTTGGGAATAAAATGGGGGCATTTTTGTCCTAAAATTTTTTATTCCCAGGAATCCATAGCATACCCATCTATTAAAATGGGAAAATGAAATTTTTAATTCCTTCATAAATAAGTTTCCCAGGAATCTCTCATTCCTGGGAACATTTTTTTTATCTTATACCAAACATGGGTAAGGGAATATTTTAAGTAACATTCCCGGGAAAGTTCAAAGATCCCGCATACCAAACACCACCTTAGGGTTAAATAAATTTTTGGTTTTTATGTTGTTATCAATTTTTTGTTTTGATCCCTCGATTATTTTTTATTGGCTTTGGTGTTTATATTATTGAATATGTTGAAATTGATCTCTAATATGTTAAAATTGGTCCCTAAAATTAACATTGTTAACTTAACTATTAACTAAATAAACAAAAATATTATCTCGTATGTCTCTTGTTCCATCTCACTAACTTATTCTGCTCTTTAACTTCTCAAAATCGACTTTATCTTATTTTTCTATTAACGCTTTTAGGGTTCAATTTCAACACATTTAATAACATAAGGACCAAAACCAATTAAAAAATAACAAACAGACCAAAATCAAGAATTGATAAAAATAATGATCACTGACATATTTAACTCAAGTTTTTATTTAATAACTATTAAAATTTACCCACCTTGATTTCTAAGTAACTTTTACAAAAATTTTAATCAAAATATTTAACTTTTACTTCCTTAAGCAATGTTCTTAAGATACTAGTTACCAAGACTCTTATTTAAATATACATGAACTTTTGGATTCAGAGGGTTCAGTGGGGGGTTTTTGGCCAAAATGGGCCAATTTTTAAAAATGGGGTGACTCAAAAACTATTTTTGTGTTTGGGGTGATTCCTGTCGCATCTTAATTACATTTCATATTTTTAATTACGAAAGTTTCGTATCTTGAGGAGGCAAAATGTTGCATGTGTGCCACTTGTCACATATGCATTTCGCATGACCATAAGACAACAGGGAGGTTAATCATTGTCAGCGATTAAATCTTCCAACCAAAAATAGTACTCTTCACATGCTGTAACACAAACTATGTAGCTTCTTTTGTTGGTATCACACTATTGTCAAAAGTATAAAAGAAAAGTGCAGATAATTAGTTTGATTAACTTGTAAATTTTAGTTTTAAATTATGTTTTTAAAATATTATTTTAATAATTATATTTAAATATATAAAAATTACATTTAATTATATTATTAAAATAAAATTTAAAAGTATAATTATTTTAATAATATTTTATAATTTCATAATAAGTATATTATCAATAATATTTTTAACAATATAATTAAATATACTCTTAAATATTATTTTAATAATATTTTTAAATATTTTATTATTAAATATATTGTTAAAAAATTTAATAATAATAATATAATTAAATATACTTTTAAATATTTCTTAATAATATAATTATACATACTTTTAAATATTTGTTTAAAAGTATGTTAATCAAATATATTTTAAACATTATTATTTAAATGATAAATTTTATAATATAATTATATATTTTAAAAATATTTTTTATGAATATATTTAATAATACATTTTAAATGTATTCGATAATAATAAAGTTATTAAAAATATATAATAAAATATATTAGTAAAAATATTTAAAATATATTATTAAAAACAATATATTCAATAAGTCCTTGAATTTTACTTAAAGAAACTAATTATCAACAATTCTGTTTTTAATTGTTCATAAAGTGTGATACTATCTGAGTTTGCAAGGAAAGAAATTGTGGGAGGATTATTATTTACAATTGTAAGTTTTAACCACTGACAATGGTTGACAAGTGTCACCCCTCCTCATAATACAAAATGCTTGTTTCGTAATTTGCCAATACAACATGTAATGTTTGACTTGACACTTTTCACACAAATATGAAAATATTTTTTGTGACATTCCGTCTTATTTTATTTATTTTTAAACATAATTTTATTCAATTTACAAAAAGTTTTTTTTGCTTTTAATAATTAATTATAAACATGTAGACTTAAAATAAAACAAAATAACAACAAACTTAAAAGGAAAATTACAACAGACCTTTAAAAGCAGAAACAACAATAGACTCAAAATAAAGACAACAACAGACTTTAGCAAAAAACAATAACAGACTTTAACCAAAAACAACAACAACCTTTAAAATACAGAAACAACAACAGACTTAAAATGAAAACAACAATAGACTTTTAAAAATAAAGACAACAACAAACTTTAACCAAAAATAGCAATAGTAGACTTAAAAATATAGAAACAACAACAGTAGCCATTAAAAAACAGAAACATCGACAGACTTACATAATAGCAGTAGACCAAAATTATGCAAAATTTTACTTAAAAACAAACTTCTACTACCCTAAATCGATCCAAATGATCTCTGAATGTTGCCAAATTTTACAGGCGGTGACTACGCACCAATTATGTCTTACTGGGCTTGGCCACACTCAAAAATTCTCAAATACAGGGGCTATCAAATATCATCAATCATTATCAACCATTTTTACAAGAATATATATATATATATATATATATATATATATATATATATTTCCATACATTTGGCTATTCAGTTAACAATGTAATTTATAAAATCAAATCTCAAAATAATAATTCCTAATCACTACTCAAGTAGTAGACCCCTCGTATGTAAAAATGTACCTTTCAGCGATCCAGCTTTCTAACTCACTGCTTGAATGACCGATTCCTTTAATCCAAAATTCCTAAAATTACATAATCATTATTTTAACAATTTTTCAAGCTACAATTGCTGAAACTAAAGTCAAATACTAGTTTGGTATATTTTTGAATAGTCGAAACTCATCGAAATGTATTAACGATTGCCGAACCAAATCGAATTACCTTTGAACGTCTATTTCGCTTATCTGAAAAATTCCTAAAATTTAATAATAATTACTTTAACAACCTACAAGCTATAATATATACGTTTCAGAGCCAAAACCATTAATTCAACTTGTTTTAAGAAGGTTTCGACTTACCGAATTGTGACCCACTCACCAATGATCCTTTGAAGCGTTTCCGGCACTTGGAACTTAGATCAATGGTCTCTGAAACAACCTCTAAGCTATTGTCCAACTTTAGATCAACCCAACTTCAACAATTAGAGACAATGGGTTCATGTGTTTCTTGGTCGAAATCAACAAGAAGGAAGGAATAACTTTGACTGATACCTTTCAAGCTCTAAATTAGCAAAATTATGGTTAGAAGCTTCAATCACATGCCAATGGAAGCTCACAGTTTATCTAGAGGGAGAAGGATAGATTTTAGCTAATGCATGTCAAAGGGAATTAAGGAAATGAAGAAGAAAAGCATGGACCCACTACCTTGGCGATGCAATAACTAAAATTAGTGAGGGTGGAGATGAGATCATGACTTGATGCTAAAGGAAAAGGAAGAGATGATAGCTAGGAAGAAAAAGGAACACCCAGGTAAGAGGGAGAAGAAATGCACAGTGGGTAGAAGAAAGAAAAGGCAATGAAAAAAGAAAGAAGATTAGGAGAAGAAAAAGAAATAAAAGAAAAGATGAATAAAAGAAAATAAATTAAATTTAATAAATAGATCTAATTTATCTAAATAAATTTACCTAGTTCTAGAAATTTTAATTTATCGCAACAATTTTAAAATAAGATGTTACATTTTTTACTAACTTATTTTGTAATTTGGTTTTTTGCTTCTACCTTAAAGTGGCCAAAAAGCCGGGTTCAATGGGTGAGCATAAAATAAAAATTTATTAGAGCCTTTTATAATATTTTTCAATCCTCTCACGCGTATACACACCCTTTCGAAGTCAATAGGTCAGAGCTAGTCAGCCACATGTTTATATATTGTACCTACGTCTATACATATTTGATACTTCATTTCAATGTATCTCCTACTCCCACATGATGCTTCATTAGTCATGCACGGAAAGGAGATGCATGGTTCAGAAACTACGCCTAAGATTCAAAAGCTAGAAGGAAGAACTAGTAACGTGATAGAAGAAAAAAAAGAAGAGATATTTATAATGATGTGAATATATAGAGATACCTAAAACATGATGCTTTACGTGTATGAATTACGTATAGTGTAATATATACCACGTTAGTTTTCTATTTTTTTAACAGGAAAATAAATTTTATAATATAAGGTATAACGGATACCTTAATCTATATAGAGTTATTTACAATACTTTTAAATATTTTTCAAGCAACTATTTAGATCATAGTTCCACTTAAACACAAAAGTTATAAATCCTTTTAATTTAACTTTCATTCAATGTTTAGTGTTGACTCGGCTTAAAAATTTCAAAGGCTTATGTAAATATACCTTTGAAGCTCCTATTAAATTTTTCCAACTAGATTCCCTACACCATTGTAAGCCAGACATGCCATTGCACCCTTTTTGCATCTTATAAGCATATTGTGTTGAAGGATATGTTCACTGGGGTCATTGGTTGCACTTTTTTGGAAACCCCACCCATAGATAGCACTTGTTCTTGATATCATTAGCAAAGTAGCAGGTAAAAAATTGATGATTGTTGCACTTGGTCTCATTATTACACATTACACAAGTTATATTTGGCATCACAACACCTCATTTAACAAGGTTTTATTTAGTTGGAGCCCTATCTTTGATGACTCGCCACGCGAATCAGCACACATTTGGCAGAGCTAATTTACACCAAATATTTTTAAACGCTAGCTCCAAACCAAAGATTGATCTCCCACTGAGTGGAGAATTGAACTTCATATGTTGATCTCACATAATAGTGTCTCTTTGCATCGTGCTTCCAAGTTAGCTTGTCTTCCTTGGTGTGATCTATTTGCTATTCCTGAATTTCCAACATGAGATAAGAAATTTCGCACTCGAATAAGTTCATTCTCCATCTTATTTCCCACACCCATCTCCCATTTGCCTAGTGAGGGATCCAAAAAATTGACAGTGTGGGAGTAATATACATAAGAGAAAGAAATTAAAAAAATAAGTAGAGGCAATTATCAACATAATATAGTATATGAATCATATATGTGTATGTGAAAATAACATATACAAGAGAAGAAATTTACCTTAATAAAAAAAAAGAGAGAAGAAATTTAGAGTTAGTGGGGCAATTGCCTATAGTAACTAACACTTACCAAAGATTCCATATTTGTCACTCTCTTATTTGTTTTAATCCAAAGTTAGAACAATATTATCATCCCATATCCGCCTCTCATTTACCTAAGTATATAAAACATTAGTTAACATTTAGTTGTTAATTTTTTTGAATGATGATGCATGATCACTTGGTTTGGTACGAATTTAAATGGTGAGTACTGGTGACAGGCCTAACAACGTTACTTATGAGCTTCTCTGGCATCCTTAAATATGCTTTGTCAAATATGAGGGTCCTGAGGCCAGCCATTACCCATTAATTCATAATTATTTGAACAATGTTTTTAATAATCTATGGACTGTGGACAGCTGAGAGAAGTTGATTGATCACGAACGGGTCCGATTCGCAGCTACCTCCAACGTGGGACCAACTCATTGGTTGAAGCCCGAACCTACCATTAATTTTGTTGTTAGATATTTTTTTAATACGTGTATTCTTCTTCTTTTTTTTAAGGCAATTGGTTTATTTTTACTCACAACATTCACATCGTAATAAAATTAATTGTTTTATCGAATGTTATTTTTATATGTCATTTTTAAATCTAAAATCTTACTTAAAGATAATTAAAGATATACTACTTGAACTATTTCTTTCTTAGTTATTATGATGTTCAACAACAACAATATGAAGATCTTAAAAAAATATCTTTAAGTTTTCTTTTGCTATACCATTGTGGGACGGATATATTGTCAAAAATTTAAATTTTAAATTATCGGTTAAAATATCAAGGAGAAAACCATGTTTTGCACAGTTTGCTTTAGAATTTTTACATTAATACCAATAATGTTGATACACTGGTAATAATATATTACCTCATTTACAAAATCTTTTTATTCATAAGGTTAGGTTTTTACTCCTAATTATTAGAATCATATATATTTAAATCCAATTTACTTTCCCATATATAATTTCTTAAAATTTACATTAATCCTTTTATCAGTTTTAATGTCATCCAATATATTATGTTTAATGAGACAGTCATGTTTATAGAAGTCAGACATTTACAAGACTAGTATTCATGAAATGTTTCGACCTCTTCATTCGAATATAGTACATCTTAATTCACCCCCAAAAAATAGTACATTGATCAAACCCATTATTTTCTTCGAAAGTTAACACCATTTTTTTAACTATAAGAACAAAAGTGTTGCTAGCATACATTCAAATATGAGTTTTTAATGTCAACAGGTAGTTTTGAAACTTTTATTCAATGATAGTTCACTTACACAGGATATTAGTTATTAGATTAGATGTATGAATTTAGGCTACTACACAAACCAATCCGGTCTAGTGGTATTGGGTATTTAGTTTTTAGATGTATCATTTTCTTTTCAATTTAAATTTTAAAAACTTTCTCTTCTCATTTTTATCAATTTAATAGGAAGAAAAAAAATTAAAACAGACTCCCTCCTATCAATTTTTTTTTATATAAAATCTTATTACATCATTTTACACTTATCAAAAAATTTATTAATACTAAATAAATACATTAAATTTATTGATTATTCTTATTATACTTTTAAATTTCCCCAATAAGATATTTAGTTATTCTTATTATACTTTAATTGAGAAGGATCTAATTTGTTTTTTTATATATAAGAAGGATCTATTCTAAATATTGAATAATTGTAACATATATTATTCCGTCTCTCCTTTGTTAAGGTAACATTTGGTTTTAAAAATCCTTCGGTCTCATGTAACTAATACTTTTGGAAATGAAATTCCTACGAATATAATTTTTAAGAAAATTTGTTTGATTATTTATAACTTTTTCAGGAAAAAAATATGTTTACCATTAACTATATAATAAGTTATCAAGAAATATTTTAGTCCACCCTTAGCGGTAGGGATGTTTTATCCTGACTTATTCCTCAAATTGTTAGAAATCTTTTATATAATTTTTTTTACCTACTTGCTGAAAAATAACAAAACATTTCTGGTAAGAAACGCCACCTAGGAAAATAATGCATGACGGCCACAGTAAGAAAAGTAAGAAGAGCAAAGTGAGTTGAGGCCATCCAAATTGCAAATGAATGTGCAGTGCGAAGCACTAATTTTAGCCAAAGCAAAACACATAAAGATAGCTTACTTTGTGGCCAAAACTAAAGTGCATGTCCTAGTCTCTATAATAAAAGGGAATCCTTTCAATGAACAGTAACGCTTCATTGCAATCATATTTTATTAAGAAAATGAACACTCAGGAATTTAAATATATCTATATCTATAAATATAGTTAAACTATATTTGATTTTGAAATTTTTAAACTATAATTTTTTATTTTTAAAATTAATTTTTAATCAATGTAATTAATTAGCTTTCATCTTTTTTGGTTTGGCTCGAATACATATTTAACAAGTGAGTCTTTACAATAGTTGAATATAATGATTTTTCCAAAAACAAACAAGTTAACTATAGGGAAATGATAAAGAATTGGAAAATATTTTAATTGGTTAATAATCTAAAAAATGATTGGGTAAACAATTAAATAAATGTTAAAGAAATTATAATGGTAAGAGATAAATATTTCTGAATACATGAAGTTAATAAGTTTCTGAATTCATTTAATCCAATATATTGAAAATCATGAAATTATGTTTTTTATTATTTATACAGAATTATTTCACATCTAATCACGTATAATGAATGAGTTTATGTATTATACAATTATTTTTCTATTTTTGGTTGCTTTTTTCTTGGTATTCATCCTTTATAATCTCATCTTTTATCTTTTTTGAGGCATATATTTATAGAAAAAATATCAATTATTTGGATGCAAGGTATTCCTCCCTAGAAAGTCATTTGCTAGTCTTTTAGAATCCTCACATTTATAACTCTCTTTTATATTTCCCTTTATTCCCCATTCAACTACATTATTATAGTTTGCACCCTAGACTTATATGCCACCAAAATCCTAACCATGTTTGGAAATTATCTCTTATTTAAGTGTGTAATTATACCAATTAACGAATATCTTTTTTCTTTTATATGACTATTTTTGTATACATTCTCTATAAAATAAAACACTAGTGGATAATTCTAGGCAAGTGTATCGAGAAAGTATTATTGGGAGTACCCAAGTTAGGACACATGTCAGATTTTGATTGAGTGATGATTATGATTGAAATTAAAAAAAATTGTCTTAGGTAGGACTTAAACCCATGACTTTTACGTCAAATACCACATCCATCACCATTAAGCCACATGTGACTTTAGTGACTTAAATGACAATATTTATATATAAAGGTAAACTTTCAATATCTTCTAAAAGTGTATTTAATTTAATTATTATAATAAATATTTATAGGTATATTTAATTTATTTATTGTAAATAAAATATTTAATTATTTTTAATTTAATTATTTTGATAAAATATTTAAAAATATACTTAATTTATTTATTCTTAATAAAATATTTAAAGGTATATTTAATTTTATTACTTTATACTTAAATTATCAATAAAATAATTAAATATTTTATTAATAATAAATAAATTAAGTATATTCTTAAATATTTTAATAATAATAAAAATAATTAAATTAACTATATTTTTAAATATTTTTAAATATTTTATTAATAATAAATAAATTAACTATATTTTTAATATTTAACTAAAAATAAATAAATTAAATATTTTTAAAAATATTTGATTAATAATAATAAAACTAAATATATTTTTAAATATTTTATCAAAATTAAGTTAAATATATTTTTAAATATTTTCTTAACAATATTAAAATTAAATATACCTTTAAATATTTTCTTAATAATAAATAAATTAAGATTATTTTTTAAATATTTATTAGTAATAATTGAAATAAATATATTTTAAAACATTTTATCAAAAATAATTAAATTATATATTTTTAAATATTTTCTTAACAATATTAAAATTAAATATACCTTTAAGTATTTTCTTAATAATAAATAAATTTATTTTATTTTTAAATATTTATTAATAATAATTGAACTAAAATATTTTTAAATATTTAATAAAAATAATTAAATTAACTACATTTTTAAAAATTCAATTAATAAGAATTAAACTAAATATATTTTTAAATATTTTAAAAAATAATTAAATAAAAAAATAATTAAATATTTTATTAACAATAATAAAATTAAATATAGCCTTAAATATTTTATTTACAATAAATAAATCAAATATACCTATAAATATTTTATTATAATAATTAAATTAAATACACTTTTAGAAGATATGGAAAATTTACCTTTATATATAAATATTGTCATTTAAATTACTAAAGTCACATGTGGCTTGGTGGTGATGGATGTGGTATTTGACTTTAAGGTCATGGGTTCAAGTCATACCTAGGGCAAATGTTTTTAATTTCAAACATAATCATCACCCAATCAAAATCTGACATGTGTCCTAAGTTCTCGGTTATTTGTAATTTTCTCTTCCTCTTTATATCTCTTATATTTCTTTCTAATGACCATTATGCATTAGACTTCTCATTCTTTTTTCTTTTTCTTCACACTTTCTTCCATTGGTTCAATGAGGAAGGGGTAGTTGAGGTGGTCTTTAATTACGCATTCTTATTCTTTTAAAGTTGTCATCTTCTATAATCACAAAGAAACATCTAAATGTCATGGACTTGAAAGTCAAATTCTTTTTAAATGCATAAAAACATGCAATACGGATTCTTTTTAAAGTTGTCATCTTCTTCAATTTATTTAAAATTTTAAATAAATTATAAATGTAAGAGATAAAAGGTTACAAGTATATGAAATTAAACAATTTATGATGAATAAGTTTACATATAATGAACGAGTTCACATATTATACATTTTCTTTAAAAAATTTTATTGCTTTCTTTCTTGTTATTCATCCTCTATAATTTCATTTTTTTTGAACCTTTTTTTTGCATGCATTTATAAGGAAACAAAAATCTCTTAAATATTTGGATGTAAGATGTTCCTCCCCGGATTCGTCGTTTCTGGTTATGCATGACTCTTTTAGAATTCCCTCACTTAGGACTCTTTTTTATCATGCCCAGATAGTCATTTCTTGTTATTCCCCGTTTAACTACGTTATTACAATTGTTCCCATCCTAGATTCATCGTATTTGGTCACTTATATGCTTCCAAAATCCCAGTTGAGCCCAGATATTTGTTAGAATATATATTATCTCTTATTTAACTATGTAATTATATTGAGTTTTTTTTTCTATTACATGACTATTTTAGCATAAATTCTCTATAGATAGGGCAGTAGTAGACAATTCTATTATAGATAAGCATACTAAGAAAAGATTACTGAAGCATCTAAGTCAGGTACTCGTAGTTTTTTAGTGAACATAAGGTCATAGCTTCAACTCATATTCTTTTCTCCTTCTCAAAATTGTTTCTTCTTCCATTAGAAATATCAATGTTAAACACAAAAGGTAATTTTCAGTTTCCTGTTGTTGCATACCTACATCATCAAGATCTAGATCTGTCAGTCCCTTGTCGGTCTCTTGAAGATAATCCAATCTTATATACATTGATTACTCAATGGTCTGAGTTCTTGTATTAAAAACTCTGTAAGATTTTGATGTGGTTGAGTACCCCATGGATATTCCTTTGTCACACCTAGAATCAAATTTTCCAAGATGATCCTTTATGTTAAGGATGTAGCAGGTGCAACCAAAATGGTGAAAATATGAAATGTTGGGTCTTCTTCCCTTCCACAATTCATAATGAGTCTTATTCAGTGTTGGTCTAATAAGGATTCTATTTTGAATATAACAAGAAGTGCTCACAACCTCTGTCCAAAATTATTTTAAAGATTATTTTCATAAAGCATTATTCTGGCCATTTCTTGTAGAGATCTGTTTTTCCTTTCCACAACATCATTCTGTTAAGTTGGAGAAGAAAAGTTGTGAGTTATATCAGACTCATTGCAGAATTTTTCAAAAACTTCATTTTCAAATTCTTTTCCATGGTCACTTCTTATTGTAACAATACATAATCCTTTCTCATTTTGGATTTTCTAATAGAAAATCTTAAATACTTTCACAGACTCATCCTTGTGTGCTAGGAAGTATACCCATGTCATTCTTGTGTAATCATCAACAATGACAAATCCATACTTTTTCCCTGCCATACTTTGCACCTGAGATGGACCAATCAAATCTAAATATAACAATTCAAAAGGTCTGGCAATGGAAACAACATTTTTGTTTTCAAAAGAGATTTTGTGTTATTTCCTTTTTTAGCATGCTTCACAAGGCAAGGAACTATTAAAAGAAATTTTTGGCAGTCTCTTAACAAGGCCTTTTTTGTGAAGTTTTGAAATATGCCTTAAACTCACATGCCCAAGCTTTTTATGCCAAATCTATCTCTCTTCTGAGTTTGAAAACAAACATGTTACATTTTGATCATTTAGCTCATTCAAGTCAACCTTGTACAGGTTGTGATGTCTGTTTGCAGTGAAAAGTGTAGATCCATCATGGTTGATGATAATATACTTTTCTTGGTCAAAAGAGACCTTGTACCCACTATCACAAAATTGATTAACGCTTAGTAGGTTGTGTCTTAAACCTTCAAACAAAAAGACATTTTCAATGACAGGTGAAAGAATTTTACCCACTCTACCAGACCCTATGATTCTGCCAGTCTAGTTGCTTCCAAAGGTAACTGTTCCACCTTTAAATTACTCCAAGTTTAGGAACATAGACCTTCTTCATGTCATGTAAGGTGAGCATCCATTGTCCAGATAGCGGTGCAGAGGTTTTGTCTTTGTCTTTAAGCACATCTACAATTGGAATGATCAATGATTTTGGTACCTAAGTCATCTTGGGTCCTACATGGTTAACAACTTTTTCATTTCTTTTCTTTCTTTTCCTGTAATCATTTATTACATGACCATGCCTTTTACAATAATTACATTTGACAAGCTTCTATTTCTTTGGAAACAAATGAGGGAGATAAAGATTGTTTGAAATCATTTTTCTCTACATAGCCCAGACCTGGTCTACTATTGTCACCATGAGATTTTTCCAAAAGTTTATTTAAATTCTCAGTGCCATTAACAAACTTGCTTAGGTTTGAATTAAGTGAACTTACTTACTTTTGTAATTTCATGATTTCATCAACTTGATAATTGCAGCAAACTTTAATGTTTTCAAATTTGGTTTTAAAAATAAGATTCTCTTGTCTAAGTTTGCTCAATTCTTCAAGGTGTATTTTCCATTCTCTTCCATTTCTTTTTGAATATTTTTATCAAAATCTTCTTTTTTCAATTTTGAAATCTGATTTTCAAAATCAGTAATCATGTCAACATTTTTAACTTTTTAAAAGCTTTGAAAAATTATTGAATAATAAATCATAATTTTGTTTAAGTTTAGAGTAGCTTACTTCCTTTGATTTTGAGTCACTCGAACTAGCTTCATAATCTGGTTCCTCATTTTCCATAAGGCAAATCTGAGTAGACTCTGTCTCCTCATTAGACTCTTCAGAACTGGATGATCCATCATTATCCTATGTGATGAGTCCCTTTTGCTTCATAGGGAATTTTCTCTTTTCTCTTTTGTCCTTCTTATCTTTGTTTAAGAGAGGACATTCTACTTTCATATATCCTAGTTTCCTGTAGTTAAAACATTCAGAAGTAGACTTGTCAGTTTTAAACTTAAATTGACTTTTAGCTTTGTAATCTTTCTTCTAGAATTTCTTAGGTCTGATTTTTTTTCTTCAGCAACCTGTGAAATCTTCTTGTCACTAGGGCCAGCTCTTCATCAATATCTACACCAGACTCACCAGAGTCTAGTTCTGAGCTTGTAGGTTCCTCAGCTTTCAGGGCCTTTGACTTCTTGCCTGATTCATCAAACTTTAGGGCAATGCTCTTTGAGGAAGAAGACTTGCTGGCTTCTTTCTGTTTCATCTTCAATTCATGCACTCTAAGTACTCCAAGGAGTTCATCTAAAGAGAAGATACTTAGATCTTTAACTTCTTCAAGGGATGAACACTTGGCATTAAACCTTTTAGGCAGACTTCCAAGAAGCTTCACAATGATATCTTTTATGGAAGGTGTTGTTCCAAGAGCCTTAAGCTCATTCAGCAGGGTTTGGAATCTTCCAAACATCTGATCCATAGTTTCATGTTCCTCTATCTGGAAATTATCATACTATTTAGTCAACAATATATTCTTAGATCTTTTTACATTGGAGGTGCCTTTATAGTTGCGTTGAAGAGCGTCCCAGACTTCTTTAGCTGATTTATAGCTAAATACCTTATTGTACTTTGATTTTCTTAAAGCACAAGTAAGCAGGAATCTGGCTTTAGCATTTATCTCCATTTTCTTTATTTCAAAAGTACTTCATTCATCTTTAGATTTGAGCTTTCCATCTTTATCAACTGGGGCTGCATAATCACCATTTGTGATAACTGCCCATAAGTTGTATTGGGTGGATTTTATGAACATCTCCATTATATCCTTCCAGTATGGGTAGTCTTCACCAAAGAAGGCCGGTGGCCTATTGATAGATGAACCTTCTAAAATCAACTGGTTACCTTGAGAAACTGCCATGGATCTTGTTCCTTTTCATTCGAGGGAATGATCAACTCAAAGGACAAACTCTGATACCAATTGATGGTTTAGAGTCAGACTTAGAAGGGGTTAAATAAGTATTAGACTCTTTTTACGGAAAAATAAACCTCTTAAGAATGAAAGTAATTAGACCTAACAAAAGCTAAAAAGGAGAAGAATAAACACTAAAGATTTATACTGGTTCACTTTCAATACAGAAGTTACGTCCAGTCCCTTCTAACTTGAAGGATTTTCACTATTGTAAAATCTCCTTTACAAAGACAGCACCAAACTTTTGCTATAAGTATTCTTGAACCTCTTAAGAATGAAAGTAATTAGACCCGACAAAAGCTAAAAAGGAGAAGAATAAACACTAAAGATTTATACTGGTTCACTTTCAATACAGAAGTTACGTTTAATCCCTTCTAACTTGAAGGATTTTCACTATTGTAAAATCTCCTTTACAGAGACAACACCAGACTTTTTCCATAAGTATTTTTGAACCTCTTAAGAATGAAAGTAATTAGACCTGACAAAAGCTAAAAAGGAGAAGAATAAACACTAGAGATTTATACTGGTTCACTTTCAATACAGAAGTTACGTCCAATCCCTTCTAACTTGAAGGATTTCACTATTGTAAAATCTCCTTTACAAAGACAGCACCAGACTTATACGATAAGTATTCTTGACTCCAGTCAGTCTTGGATTAAACCCAAGTATTCTTTCAACAAGCCACTCCTAACTCAAAACCCAAGTATTCTTTTAAAAACTTCTTTAGGCCACAGCTGTTTCCCAATGAAACTAAAGGCTGGCCACACACCAGAATTTTACACAATAACTCATTTGTAAGAATAGAGTGCAAGGTGTTTCATAGAACTTAGTGTATGAAAGATGTACAAAGATGATAGATACACAAATTAAAGAAAAACAAAAGGGCCAAGGTCTGCTAGAAGCAGAACAACAAAGAAGGCCTTTATCTAAGAAAAGCTAAGAAGAGATTAAGAGAAATTTGACCATAGAGAATGATTCTTCTTGATAAGTTATTGTATCTTTGAAAATGAATTTCTTCAAATATATAGGTCACTCGAGATAACTGTTTGACAATTTGGTGAGGAGATATGGCCGTTGGAAATCCTTTGAAAGAGTTTTGCTTAATCGTAAACACCTGACCTTTGATGAACTAATGTAATGATAAAAGGTTTGGTATAAATGAACTTTGAAGCTTTGAATAAAAGAAGAGTTCTTTGAGATCTTCAGTGTATAAAGCCAATTGCTGGCTTTCTTTCTTCTAGCAAACGTGCAGAGAGTAATGTTGTTATCCTTCTGTAACTTCCTGACATATAAGCTGACTTGACTCAGCTTTTCTGAAATATGCAGAGTAGCTACGTTGATATCTTTAAAACTACTTTGGTTGATCCACTGGTTTGTCTCTTATCCTTTTTGATGATAAGCATATTTTTCTTGATGAGGGCTTGACTTTCAGAGCATCTTCAAAAGGTTTTAGAACGTTGTATGATTGGTACTTTGAAGTAACGCTCATGTTACATAAAAAGTATGAGGTTTGATTTATTGGTCCATACGTCTAAAAATTCTTAAATTAGACTCTTTTAGGGTAAAGTCTAGAATCAAACTTTTGATGTATCAGACTTTTGATTTGATGGACTCCCCATTCCTTTTGTTACATGTGTACTTAGTATATGTTTCCTGAAACACTTAAATAAACAAGTTAGATCACACATGGGCAACCTTCATTTAATTTAAATGCATTGATATGTGTTATTAACAGACCTAGGGTCTTGTTATAATGATGTAACTTGGGGTCTGGTCAAAGAATATTATCAATTTCTTTTTCAAATTAGACTTGATCTCAATAGATTGAAAAACATGAGACATTTGCTCCCATGTTGTGATTGACGCTTCAGGAAGTGAGTACAACCACGCTCTAGCCTTATCCCTCAAAGAAAAAGGGAAAAGTCTTAAACAGATTGCATCATTTGAGACCCCATTAACCTTTAGCGTGTCACAATACTCAAGGAATATTTGAAGGTGTAAATTAGGATCTTCGGAAGGCAATCCACCAAATTGATTTTGTTGAACCATCGAGAGCAAGGATGTTTTCAACTCAAAATATTCGCTTTAATGGTAGGCCGTGTGATGTTAGGCCTTCTTCCCATTGCATTCGGTGCCGCAAAGTCCCTTAAGGCTCTATTATCTTGATGATTCTCTATGTGTTCTTGACTTGTTCCAGTAGCTTGTAGTTTCTTTTGTTTCCTAATTTTCTAAAGCAAGCATTTTATCTTGGGGGTCAAAGTTTGTTCCAAGATTTGTGCTCCTTCGTATAAAGGAACCTGTAAAACAGTAATAAACAGAAGAACAAGCATAATTTACATTTGAAAAAGAAATAAATAAAATAAAATGAACAAATAAAATAAAAATAAAAATGCCTAATCTAATCAGATCACAGTTAGCCAATACGGGGGAACACAATCCCCGACAACGACGCCAAAAATTTGATAGTCGTTCCGTAAGTGCACGACGTATCACGTAATATAAAATATTATCGTACCATAGAGATTGTGCTCAAGTACCAGTTTACAGTGATTTAATTATCCAGGTAATACTCAATTCAATTAAAGAAAACATAATATTAAATTGAAAACCAAAAAAAAATTGAAAAAGAACTCAAACTCTCTTGAACAAAGATCAATCGCTTTCTAGAAAATCAAATTGAAAATGAGCTCTTGGGAATTAGTGGGTTCATATGCCATGTACCAATTTTAATGAGATCTTTTCCCAATTATAAAGTTTTGTTTCTAAGGTAGGTTTTCCTAAATTATTAGTAGTCTCCTCTCGAATTTTAACTAACGTACTCAATTATCAAAGAACCACATTCGATTTGTAAATGATTTTGCCTACTTTCGTAACCCAAAACCTTAGGTTCAATTTCATGTATTTCAAACGATATGCCAATCTCTTGATTACCCATATTATTTAAATTCATCTACGCTTATCATTAGGTACTCATGAAATTGAATAGAAACAAGAACATTCATAACTGAGAAATTCAATTCATTAAAGTTTGATACAAAAATATACTACCCCTAATCTCAAGAATGGAACTTAGTTCCTCATGGAGAAGGTTTCAATACCATAAAGCATAAAATTGAATCCCAACATTTCAAGAATTCTTGAAAATACAAAGCAAAGGTTCAAAAAATTAGAAAAGAAGCTCTCAATAAGCCCTCTAAATTTTATGCCTAAACTCTGAAATCTTGTTGATCCTCGATGTTTTCTTCAAATTCCCTTCAAAAAACTCTTAAAAGTCTTCTTAAATTTGTGCTATAAAAGGTCTCTCCAGCCGTTTCTGTTCAAAACTCCCCAAACTCTTATGTTTCCCCCTTTCATATGGGCTTAAAATTAGGTATTTTTGAGCTTCCACACTTGATCCACAGCCTATGGGTTGGATCCACGGCCTATCGGAATGAAACCACGATCGTGGAATGCAAGTCAGCGGATCCACGGTTTGTGGATTCTTTCCATGGTCTGCGGATTGAGCTGGACTTTTATTTCTTTGAAAATAGAGAGGTCCATGGCCTGTTGGAATTTTCCACAGCTTGTGGAACCTCAAAAGTGCCTCTATTTTACCTTTTTCAATGTGTTACGGTCTAGGAATTCTTCCTTCTTTGCTTGCAAGATCCCCCAAGGTGAAAATGAGTCATGACAATGCATTCTTGGCTTGAATTCCTTTTGTTTATTCTAAATGCTTCTTAAGTGCCTCCATTTTGGTATGCAAGTTAACCTAAATCATTACAAATCCTATAAAATAGAAATACCTAAGTAGTGTAACATCTCTGTTAATTAAAAATAATGAAATGGCATTATGCATAATTAAATTATAATTAATGGTGAACTTAGTGAAGATTGTAATTAAATAGATCCTGAATTCATTTAATTTAAATTGAGAAATGAAATTAATTAAGAAATAGTTGAATTACTAGGATAAATAAATAGCTACCGTGTGGTTAATAGTAAAAGTGAAACTAAATAAAGTTACCTAATTAATTAAAATGTAAGTAGAATTTACAAATTAAAAGGAAAAGGAAAAAAGAATTTTGGAAAATAACTTTTTTGCCCTTGGTCATTAATAGTTGAAGCACTTTGCCAACCTTACCTTCTTTCTCGTGTGAAAATGAGAAGAGAAACAAAGAACTTTGCATGCAATGGTCATTCACTTTGAGCTTTAAATTGAAAGTTGATTCTTGACCGATTCTTGCAATTATCCATGTTTTTGGAATCCTTGAAGAAAGAGCTAGGATTAGGTATCCTTAATTATGCATTTCACCTTCTTCTCCAATTCTTGGCCGTGAGTGGGTCTCTATGGGGGCGTGATTCCATTCCATTTTTGTGGTATTTAAAGCTTATGAGTGATGGTAGAGGTAATAGGTATTTCGGAATGACAATTAGAGTTTTGTTTCGTTGATGTTAGGTGTCGAACCAAGGATAGGAACGCCGCTAAGTGGAGTGGAAGATGGAAATTGAAGCCGAATTACGTCGGGGTAACTTTCTAATTCGCATGGGATCTATTTTACGTTGTTTCGGTGCCTTGGGTTAGGGTTTCGGTAATTGACGTTTAAATCTAATTATGAGAATCATTTAATGTTAGGATTTTAGGTGCGAGGTGAGGTTGATGCTTGATTTAAGGTTCCTAGGAGCTCAGAGTTAAGGTAAGGGGAGTGCTCTTGGTATATAATTTAATGGGAATAAATTTAATTATAGTTCTTTGAGGCGTATAAATGGAAATATTGTTTTTCTTATGGAAAAAGCATGGACAACAAATTAATAGGTAAGTATGTTATAATATGAGATAATAGCTACACTGGATTTTGTTTGTGTCTGATCATTTGAAATTATATGATGCTTATTATAGCTATAAATCATGCTTACGATGCTTGAATGTGAAATTTATGGAATCTTGAAACATGAATGAGATTGATTATTGCCGGTGTGGCTTATTTTTGAATAATGTATTACTTCAAATATTTTTATATCATAAGGAGATGACCTTTATGCCAGGGATAGTTGATGATAATGATGTGGGATGATTATATGTCATTGTTATATGTTGGTGATACATGTTGTATGGTGCGGACAGCCATTCGGTATGATTTACCCCTTATTTTGGCTCCCATGGTCGTTAGTGGCCTAGTTGAGCTACCTAGTGGTTAAGTAGGACCCAGTGGTTGAGGTGGGGAGCTAGGTGGGCTCAGTGGACCAGGTGGGTTCACGGGATGTCAGGTAGACTCCCAGCTGATGGCTGATCCTTTTAGTATCCAGATACTAGAGCGTCTTATGCTATGCTTGATTGAGAGTCAATTTTGATAATGTAATTGATGATTATTGTGATGCTACACTGAATATACTAATATTGTGTAGGACAATTAGAAGTTGATGATGATAATATTATGAATTGATAGTTTATAACTGATTTACTTTGCATTCGTTGTTGAATTTATTTGCATTGAATTATATGGTCAGTCACTCACCCTTACAGTTGTTTCAGTGGCTAGAGATAGGGAGGTTGTAGACGCTTCGGATACTAGTGCAAAGTGACTTTAGGAGCAATGCCAAGACAAAGTGTTGATGAATATTTTGATATGTAGTACATATGTATATATATGTGTGTGTATGTGTGATGGCCAAGGATGTTTGCTTAAGTTGTTTTAGGTAATAATTATGATTTTAGTTGATGAATTATGAGTTTAATGGTTAATGAGGACTACTTGCTTAGTTTGATCATGATTGTAGGTTATGTGAGGAGTATATGCATGATGATTACATCAAAGTCTAGATCTCTTTATATCTAAATATATATATATATATATATATATATATATATATGCTTATGATGTTTAGAGTATGGCCATTTGATGAATTGAAATAACTTATGTGTTGACGAAGAGATATGATTGTATATGGCAAACAATATCCAGGAAATGCGATTTGAAGACTTGGTACATTTGCATGATTATTATTGCCAGGGATTGTTCATGCATTGCATTCAAAGAGATTAAGCATTTGAAGGTATATTGATGATATGAAATTAAAAGTTAATGAGTTTGAGTGAGTTTTATGCATAAATAGGAACTAGAGGAGCCATATTGCACTTTGTGAGGTTGTGAGACCTCCAGATGAGTTTAATAGGTTGCTTATGTCATTTAAAAGTTATAGGAAGTGGAATGGACCAATTCCAATGGGATTTGATAGTCTAAAGGGTATTTTATAGGCCTAAGTTGCTAGAACCGTGTTTTCATGCATAAGTTGGTTAATTTTTAGAATTTTGAGGAACGGCCAGTTGTCACACGTCATAGAAGGTGTATGTAAGCTGTGTATGAAGTTTGGTGATGATTGGAATTGATTTAATAGGGTTTTGGTAGGTTAGAAGTGGAAATTGAGATGAAATTCTACATAAAAGGTGACTTGGTGTTGTCATGACTCGCTTAAGCGAGTAAATTTCACTCAAGTGAGATGTTTACACGTCCTGGAGGCTCCATTCTATGAAAATCTCGCTTAAGCGAGGGTAATCTCGCTCAAGCAAAATCAATTTCACTCAAGCGAGATTCCAACATAATCAAGGGCTGCATACTGTCAACAATTCGCTCAAGCTAATGTCATTTCGCTCAAGCGAGATCAAAAATTCGCTCAAGGTAATGGCATCTCGCTCAGGTGAGATTTTGACAGATTCGGGGATCCATTTTGTTTCCTCCTTCTAGGTTAATCTAGGCCAAACTAGCCTTCAAGTTCTTCACAAAAGTTGTAGATAATTTTGTCATCATTGTTTTGACAACAAAATTACATCAATCGAAGGTCTATAGTCCAATTACTGCAAGGTGTTCAGGCTGAAAATTTCAGCAAAGGTGATTTTACAATTTCATGAATTAGATAGTCTTAAGGCCATAATTGGACTTCGACTTCTTCATAACAAATGTAGGTAATTATAATGCGGAGGTGTACCAAGTAGATTCATCTCGATTGAAGTTTTGTAACTCTTATTCGATATAAATTACCGAGTAGTGCGTGGGTAATAACTATGCTAAAAAAATTTCTTTTAACTTTTCCTCATCCAGGTTTAAATTTTTGATATCTACTACATTATTTAAAGTGAAATTGAGATAAATTAGGTTTAATTTCATGATTTAAACTCTAATTATTAGACAGGACATTATAAGTAGCATATGCAGAAAGGAATTGAAAACCTAAGGAATTAAAACTATGTCTAAACAAACCAAAAACCAACCATAAAATGGTCCCAAAATAATGTAAATAAAGACTTATCACTCAGGTTATGGGTAAACCAACCACAAAATCCATAGCAATTGCATCTCATTTCCACACTGCAATCTCAAGAGGCTGTAAGCCACCGGATGGCTTCTGGTGTCCAACCTTAGCCTTCTGACAGATAATACATCAAGTAACATAATCAGCAACATCTCTCTTTAATCTAGGACACCAGAAACTCGATTCCAGATCCTAATACATCATTGTAGTACCTGAATGGATACTCAACATGATCTTATGAGCCTCATCAACCCTCATCTTGCTCAAATCACTAAAATCAGGCACATAAATTTGGCCTTTCATCCACCAGATACCATCAGGACCTTCATCCAATGACAGGTCCTTACCACCAGTTTGAGTCTCTTTCAACTCAGCAAGATAAGCATCAAACAATTATTGTTCATAGACCAACTTCAGAAACTCATTGGCTATCTTCGAGGTGCTAATAAACACCTTGTTAAGTGAAGAAACATCCACAGCTAGATTCAAATATCTGAACTGTTCAACCAATTTCATCTCCTTTACCATCATCACAACAACATGAATGGATTTTCGGTTTAAGACATCAGCAACAACATTCACCTTACCCGGATGATATTTCAAATCAAAGTCAATCTTTTAGAAATTCAATCCATGTTCTTTGCCTCATATTCAACTTCTTCCGGTCAAACGAATATTTCAAGCTTTTATGGTTGTTATACACCTTAAATTTGAATCCATACAGATAATGTCTCCAAAATTTCAGTGTAAAACCCACCACTGCTAACTCCAAATCATTCTTAGGATAATTTTGTTCATGCGGTCACAGCTATCTCAAGGTATAGGCAATCACTCTACCATTCTTCATCAACACACACCCAAGGCCCAACTTGGATGCATCATAGTATACCACAAAGCTCCTGCAAGGTAGGCAACGCTAACATAAGAGTGGAAGTCAACTTGGCGTTCAATTCTTGAAAACTCCTTTCACATTTAGGGGTCTACACAAAAAGAGCACCTTTTCAAGTTAAATTCATCATAGGCAATGCAATGTTAGAGAATCCCTCAATGAATCTTTTGTAATAACTAGCTAGACCCATAAAGTTTCTAATCTCAATGACAGATTTGGGTTTCTCTTAAGTCATAACAGCTTCCACCTAGGATGGATCAACAACAACACCATCCTTAGAAATAACATGCCCCAAGAATTAAATCTTATCCAACCAAAAATCACACTTTGATAACTTGGCAAACAACTACTTCTCCTTTAGTACCTAAAGTACCGAACAAAGATGTTCTTCATGCTCCTGATGATATTTAGAATAGATCAAGATATCATTAGTAAACACCACCATGAACCGATATAAATAAGGATGAAAAATTTTGTTCATATAGTTCATGAACACCACAGGAGCATTCGTCACACCAAACAACATTACCACATATTCAAAGTGGCTATAACGAGTCCTGAACCTTGTTTTAGGAATATCAGAAGCCTTGACCCAAATTTGGTGGTATCCAAATCGCAAATCGATCTTACAAAAGAATGAAATGCCCATCAATTGATCAATCAGATCATCAATCCTCGAGAATGGATATTTATTCTTTATCGCCAGCTTATTCAATTAGCGGCATAACCACATACTACCATATTTCTTCATGACCAGTAACACCAGAAAATCCCATGGTGATACACTGGGTCTAATGAATTGCTTCTCCAATAACTCACCAACTTGCTTTTTTAATTCCATTAAGTCAGCGGGAGACATTCTATATGGGGCATTAGAGACTGGTTTAGCTCCATGCACAAGGTCAATAGAGAACTCAATGTCTCTTTCCGGAGGAACACTAGGTACATCCTTCGGAAACATCTTAGGGAAGTCACATACAATAGGAATATCATGCACATGGGATCCATTTTTTCCATCAGCCTAAGATAGCAACATAAACAACTGGGATATACCTTGGACGGTGAAGTCTTCAACATTCTGCGTTGAAAAGATCACCTGTTTGTTTTGGCAGTCAATCATTACCTTATTGGCCAATAGCCAATCCATACCAAGAATAACCTCCAAGTCTTTCAGAGGTAAGCATACAAGGGTCATAATAAATTGTCTCCCTTTAAGTAACATATCAACATCCATACATTTAGTCACAGATTCCACATATGAGCCCGTAGATGTATACACATACAACAAACGCTTCAACATAGCAACAGGAAGATTTAGACATCTTAAACACTCTTTTATCCTAAGGAAGGTCTATAAAAGGAGCTAGAATTATTGAACCCTACCCATTCCTTGTGGATTGGAGAGGAGGATTAGGTTGGGCTTATAGCTAGTAGGCTAAGCCCAAATGTGAGACAGTCTAGAAGCGCAACAAACGTAATAGAAGTAATGCCACAAGTGGAATATTGCACACCTCAAGTAGCCGACCACATGCTGACATTGCTCGATTGTTGGTAAGTAACAACTAGTTCATTAAGTTGTTTATCTATTTTATAGTATGCATTTAATAAATTTTAGTTGCTGAATTGATTTTTTTATAGGAGGTGATCTGACCGGTGTCCGAGGTCAAAGGTTGACATCTCCTAACTGGAATCACGAAGTAACCTCACGTGCTTTCAATTTTACACTGACTCACTGGAGTACGGTATATTATACTCAGGTATAGTATGGAGCCTAAGTTTCGTGTTATGGTATGAGTTTGAAGTACAACCCGCACCAAAATCAAGGGGATACACCAAATGTGCACCTATAAAAGACTCTCCGATGCTTAAGTCAGTACGGATATAACAAAAAGTAAAGATTATGAAGGCCCTTAAGATTATGTGTTCAGATGCTTTTCCAGTTAATAAACGAGTTGTATTTATAGGGATTACCTGAGTAAAAGAAGTAATTTGACCCCTCTCCTAACTTACTGCAGCAACAATGTCTATAGGGACATGTTGCCCATACCTTACCTGACTCAAACTCAGATGTAAGAATGATGATCAGGGTCATCATTTTATACCTGTACTTACGCTTATTTGGAACATCATTTCTAGTGACTTGTCCAATACTCTCTGTACTTTTTATGTTGTTGCGTGGGTTTATAAGCACTTCGTCTGATAGTCTTGGGGTTTGGTATGCACTCTGGATCAAGAGGAGATATGGGGAAACCCTATCACCCAAGCTGAGTTATTTATGGTGATTCATCATAAACACTTAGGAAGAGGGGGGGACTTCATTGATTAACACCCGCGTGAAATAATGGTAAGTTGTAGTCAACATATTAATAATAATTTCATTTCAAATTTAATTAAGTCTACAAGTTATATGCATGAATTATTCATGCTTTTTAATATATTAATGAGCAGGATCAATACAACACTCATCTAGATGAGCTCAAGGTTATAGGCGAGCCTCCTGATGTGGATGCTCGGATGAGCCTCTAGATGAACGTTATTAGTGGGAGGCACCACAATCACCTTTATGACACTGCTTCCTTAGCCTTGAACGTTTGTCGGGGGGTCTTTGTCGATGATGTAGCCTTTTTCCTTTGCCATCGGCACTCATCAACACGTATAAATTTGGAGGTGGCATAATTTCAATCTAAGGTAAAGGAACTCAATATGATGCTAAACTAAATGACCTGTATGTGTTTGAAGTGAAGGAGTAGCGCCATGCACCAGCGTTGTCCCATGGCTTGCGTCATCATCATCCCCATTAGGCATAGGCTTGGTATTAAGAAACCTTGGAGGGGCCGATACCCAACAACGACCCTACCACCATTTCACCATCGTTATAATGATTTCTTGTTTTTTGTTTTATTTGTATTTTATTTAAACATAATATGTATTTATTATTGTTTATTTTAATTTAATGTATTTTTTAATTACCATGTATTAATAATAATAACAGTAAATAAATAAATAAATACAAAGTAATATTTATAATAATTATTATTATTAAAAATATTTTTTAAAGAATTGGTTTGGCCACCAAATTGGCGTAAGATATCTAATTTTCTAATTTTAGCTTGAGGCAAAAAGTCCAACGTGACTTTTGCATTTGTGTTTAGCATTAGACATTCTAGGTTTAATGTGTGACTATTACTAATTCTTACCCTGTACAACTAATGGCTAACTAATCTCAAGCCTTTGAAAATATATGTGAATTTTTTTGGTCAAAAAAAGGGGCCTAAGCCTAACAAGCACAAAAGAAACTATGTTTCATTAAAGGAAGCACACTATCTTAAAACAAAGAAAGTAATAAAAAAAGGGACTTGCTCCTAAATCTCTAACCCTTCTTCCTGAAGATCATGTTCAACTTAACTATCTGCCACTTGGTTGGCCTTGCGATGAATGTGCACCCAAATTACATTATCCAGAGAATTCACAACATCCTGATTTGCCCAATGAGATCTTTGTGCTGACTAGATACTCCTAACCTTTCTCCAAGAACCCCACAACTTTTGTATTATCAGACTCCCAGACTCCAGCACAACCCTCATAATTATAATCTTTAACAATCAACAAACCTTAAAGGATACCCCACAGTTTGTTCGGGTACTTGAACTCTTATGTAAGCATTTAACATAGCCAACAATGAAATTCCCTTAGTTATCACATGCTACTTCATCATAACTAGCTCTTTGCGCATCTAAACTTAATGCCCCATCAATGTTTAATTTGAACCATCCATTACTAGGTGCCCTCCATTATTCTACAATACGCCTAACATGCAAACAAGGCCTAATTTAGTTCCTAACAGCTTCATGACCTCACAAACTTCCTTACTTCTCTTAACTACTATAGCCATAATTTCCTGACTGGGAGTGTGTTGATTTTTTGAACATGTAATTATTACGCGTAGTCTAAATAAAGTCAACCACTACCCCCAAAAAGCAAACTTTAGTGAAACCCATCCTCCAGCGTTGAATAGTCAAGTAATGGTCTATAGTGAGCCAAGGCTCCTCATACAGGGCAAAGTTATAGGCCTCCATCGTAGCAAACTAGACCAAGAAGAAACCTTTTGACATGTTAGACTCTCAGGGCGTCCGATCCCCCCGATATCAAATAGAAATAAAGAATACTACTTCCATCCCTAAATATAAGACCCTTTTCAGAAAATTTTTTATTCCTTATAATATAAGACCCTCTTTCAAATTTCAATGTCATTAATTATTTTTTGACCTATATACCCCTATTAATATATAACTTTTATTGGAATCAATATAATAATAAATGACATACCTCAATTAGATTATTTATCTCTCCAATGATAATTGGGTAGTAAATAAAGAGAGATTAGATAGAAAGAGTATAAATGAAGAAAATTTAATGATGAGTGATAATCACTTTAAGAATAATTTTGGAAAACTATTACAAATTTCAAAGAAATTTATGTTGCGTTTAGTTTATAAGTTTTCTTAGAAAAACAGAAAATTATTCTTAGAAAAATTAAAAAAACTATTTATTTACAAATTATTTAAAATTTTTATAGAAAAATAGAAAACTATTTTTTTTATTTTTTAAGAAAATCAGAAAACTCTTTTAAAAGGTTTTCTAAGAAAAGTTAAAAAAATAGAAAAGACGGTAACTAAATTACAAGATAAGGTAACTGAATTACAAGATAAAGACTGTTGTAACCAAATCAGAATATGAAACAAACTGCTACTAATTCGAAAAGTTCTTCTGCTACAAGTTTTCAAAAATTAGAAACACGACAACTTGCACTGTTCATTTAAATTAGTATTATCATCCTTAAATATTGAATTGGTTTTCCTACAATTCTGCTTAACAAAAGAAATAGTAAAGGGTTGTATAGAGACCTTATCTATATTATAAGTTAGTTATTAGCGGAAAGACCAACTCGCCATATCTATCAATTTACATTTTTATTTTTTTTGTTAAATTGAAAATTTAATATTTCGTATGATTTTTATGATGTATCATGATAATATTTTTATTATTCTTTTTAACTATTTTGAAATATATTTAAATACAAACTCATTTACTCTTATTTTAATATTACTTTAAATTTTTCACAATTTTTATGTAATGCATATACTATACAATATTATCATAAATAATATATATATATATATATATATATATATATATATATAAGACATATCTCAATTAATTTGAATTAAAGAATGTTTGAAATTTTTTTGGAAAATTGAGTGCACTAACAACTTTTTTTAGTTTTCCAAATTGAAAAACTGTCACATTATCTAAATGAGTTTTCAAAATTTTTCTAGTCATTCTAGGAAATAAAATTTTTGGAAAACAAGCGGAAAACTTCTACCAAAAAATCAGAATAATTTTCTGTAACTAAATACAGCCTTAATGATTTTAACTAAATTAACCAACTTCTTTAATATGTGTGAATTAGGTAAAAGGATCTTATATTTAAATACGAATCACCCATATATTTAGATCCTTTTAGAATGGTTTTTAGATTTTTAATTTTTCAATTTTAAAATATAAATATAATGGTTTTAAGACTAAAAACTAAACCATTCCTTTTATGGTTTTGAAATGTAGTTTTGAAATTATTTTAAAAGTGTAAATTTCATTTTTATAAATTTTATTTTTAAATTTTTCTTTTAAAAATATAAAACAAAACTCATATCTCTCAACATACCCTTAATAAGATTTTGACTTTATTTTCTCCGTTGACTCATTTAATCTTGGTACAGATGCGTCCAGATATGAACCTATTTGAGACAGGTTGCTGTATATGAATAAGCCAAATAGAACACCCTAGCTATAGCTAGCAAGAACATCATACAGATAGTAATATCCAATTAACTTTCCTTTCAGATGCTTTCATAATAATTATGTAGAACAGCAGCTTAATGTGATTTCATAAATGCTCTTGTCGTAAAGTGAATGGATGTGAAGGCTTATCGACTAAACATTATATATATAACAGCTGCATAGCAATGAAACTTTGTCGTATTAGTCTTAATAATTTGATGTGGTACAGTAACCACCTTCTTTTCGATGCATAAAATTTCACTTCCTTAATTAATATTAATATTCTTCATGACTGCCTAGAAGGGCTGAAATTCACGGCTTTTGCTGTTAGAACCATGAAGTTCTAGGGAAAAACAATTAACTTACCGAGAAAATGAACAAAAAATCGATTAGAAATTTTTTATTTTTAAAAATTATAAAAAAAAACTCATTGAATACAACAGATGATATATAAATAATATATAAGGGTTGGAAGCACCATTTATAATATTTAAAATTTTATAATCAAATGTTTCTCAAATAATTTAACTCATTTTAACTTTTCCAAATATATTAATTTAGACCACCTACAACTCTTAAAAAAATCAACCTTTTTTAATTTGTTTTCTTTTAAACCAAATAAAAAAATATCAATATGTATTTTTCTCCTCTCTAACTTTTCCCTTTGTTTATCTCTTCTTCTAAACATAATCAAAATGAGATATATCTTATGAGAAAAGTTATCTTAGTGAGAGTGAGATGGACAAATCTAGATCGTACAACTATACATAGATGATTATGATTAAAAGTTTTTCAAAGTCATATTATTATTTAAAAAGCCACATGACATTTCAAAAAACTTGCTATTGATATATGTTAGTGTCGATCATATTTATTTCTCTCACTCTAATGTAAAAAAATCTTTCTTATATGATACATTAATATTGTTATTGGTGATTAACATTATTTCATTAACTTGTGAGAGTGAGATTAAAATGAGCTCAATGATAGATTTATTTTAAGGGAGAACTTAATCCAGCTATATATACTAATTAACATTACGGCTTATGTGATGGGAATGTTAGCAATAAAGCGTGTGTGGTTACTGTCTATCATTTTCATGTTGCTCATCACTTTTTTGTAATGTGGATCTTATAGTTTCGACAAGTCACTACGACTCATGATCAAGTGTTTGCTATAGTCTTTCCGAAACCGACTTGGTGGTGTATTTTCTCATAAACCAAAATACCACTATGTATTTATTAGATGTTAGATTTATTTTAAATATATATCTATATCTATTTTTTTAAGATTTTTAAGATAAAATTAAATGTTTTTTTAATTATACATTCATTTTTTTAAAACAAGAAAGTATTGATTAAGAATAAAGTAACGTTAAGATGGGAAGATAAATTATGTATGGGAAAAGAAGGAGTAAAAAAAATATTAAAATTGTGTTTGGATAAAGAATTTGTAGAAGAGAATTTCACCATTCACAGTTGAATGAAAAATAAAAATTTTAAGATTATTATAGAATCCTAAATTTCAAAAGACATATATAGAATTTTTTTAATTTAGCTTATTTCATATTACCAAATATCCTTACTTTCGTTTTTAAAATAATTGTTGTTTTAGTAACAACAAAAACATTTTCGATATTATGGGTCTTAGTAGTGTATTTCCTACGGTCTCGAATATAAACAATTAAAATTTTAAATATTTTAGTTCAAAATATAAATAAATTTTAACTAATTAAATCCTATTTTATGATATAATTCCTAGAATACCTTTTATAGTGTTCTGTTCTAGAACCGGAGTCAAGAATTGAATGTCTTGACCGAGGTCAAAGGTTATGTGCCTTCATCATGGTTACCTCTTAAACTCTTAATTTTACGCCGTCTCAGTGGAGTACGGTATTTTATACCTAGGTTCAGTGGGAATCTGAGGTCCTTCAAGTTCAGGATGAAATTGATGTTCCTAATCAAGCCGAAGTCCAACAAACCACACTGGAGGGGTACCTGCAGAAGATTCTCTGATGCCTAAGTCGGTATCGTGATTGAGATAAGATAGGATATTACGGAGGTAACTCTTTAGAATTGGATTAGATCTCTACTCAGTAATAAATGAGTTGTATTTATAGAGTTTACCTTAGTTTAGGAAGTGATTTGACCATATTCTTAACTTACTGTTGCTACAGTATCTGCAGGGTCAGGTTGCCCATACTTCCTCTGACTCATTGTCTGGTTGTCAGCTACAAGCCGGGGTTAAGGGAATAAAACTGTAGCCATTAACGGTTTCAGACTACGGTAACGGATTTAATAGCCATCTTGGTGACATGGCATGGTATACTTGAACCCCGGACTGGGTTCTGGTTGCCACCCTGGATCATATAGTAACAAAGAGAGATGGTATGAGTGACTTTGAAAATGGTGAGAGAAAGTATTGTTTTAGTACTCAATGATGAGAGAATTTAGAAATTATAATAATTTTTTAATAGAATTAAATAATACTACATCCGGTTTCAAATATAAGCAAATTTTAGTAGAATTTTTTGGTCCCTTAATATAAGAAAAATTAGACTTTCCTAATGTCATTAAATATTTGTTTACTAAATATGTCCTCATTATATATATTTCCAAAGCCATTAATTTTTCATGTAATAAATGATACTAAGGGTATTTTAAAAAATTAAATTAAATATATGGTAACATTAATACAAATAACTACCTCCAACTACGGTTCTTAATATGTGTGAAATTAAGTATATTTACTTATATTTGGAACTAGAGGTAGTATCAACTAGTATTCTTAATTAGCGTGAATCAATTATTTATTCAAGATTAGAAGGAGTATTTGTATACTTCCCTTAGTCTCATATATAAATTGGAGTTAACCAAATTACAAAAATCAATAAAAGTAGTTGAGTAATAGTTAAATATATTAGTTTTCTAAAAGAATAATATGACATTATAGTTATACACTTATTAGTCTAATTAAATGTCATTGATAATTAGGAGTATATTTAATATCATGTATAATATATAGACTAATTAATAATAATATATAAAGAAAAGATAATAAATAGTTTATGAAAAAATGTAACCTCATCTTAAAAAAAGACTAATTTTTTTTAAAAAAACCTTTGCCTTATAAGGCCATATGGAGTTTATGAGAGATAAGAAAACTATTCCCTCTAGTTGTATTAAACCGTCCGGAGAGATGAAAACATGCCATTTAATAAATGTAATTGATGTTACTAATTTTTATAAAATAATTTATTATTTTCATATTTTTATCTTTACTTTTCTCTTATTTATTGTTCTTAAATTTCTTTCTACTTTTAATATCAATAAGGGTATTATTGAAAGGAGAACAATTAATGCTCGCTTGAAATTCCAAGTACACAGATAAATATAAACAAAGTTATTTTTCCTTAAGTGGGCAGATAAATAGAAACAAAATTTTGTTTTCTTAAGTGGAATATTAAATAAAAATAGAAGTAATTAATAAGGGAAATCTAAAAAAATAATTTCACTAATTAACCTATTTATTATGTTTGTTAATCCTCATGCAATAATCTTAAATGATAATTATTTTCAAAATGAGAGAGTGTATTTTTTAGGCTAAATCACTTTCTTATCTTTTTGGTTTATTTTAACTCTGTTTCATAATTTATTTATTTTGATTTTAAATGAGTCTTTTAAAATATGTCTAACTCATCATTTTCTTCAACTTTTTTTCTCTCATCCCTTTCTCGTCTCTTCCATAATTTACCTCCATGAACCGCCCTCACACCAACCATCTCTCTACTTCTCTTCCAACATCTTTATCTAAATTAAACATAGCCACCAGTATCCATATTCATCACTCTCCCTTAACAACCCAACAAAAAACCTCAAAATTAAGTCAACCCATATCATATAATCCAAGCCCTTAATAGCAAAATAAACATCTCTAACCATCACAAAAAAGAACTCATTTCTTACAAGAAAACAACAACCCATAAACCAATTTGCCCCAATATACGTACCTTTTATGATGACCATTTTTGTCACCACCTACTTTATCACCCCTATATATGACCCCTATTATCTAAACAGTGCCTTTGAAATCACTACACCCTTCTCATATCTCATTTGCTCTTCCTCTTCATAAAAATTGAACTTTTGAAAAGCAAAATCATGTGTGCGTACTCTTGCCTTGACAAAACAGTTTGAGGATATGGAAAGAATTATAGAACTTGACGATGTAATAATTAGAGGATTTGCATAGACACCGCTACAAATAGAGAGGCATTGCAAGTATAAGTAGCATAGTTGTAGTTAATTGATGTAGCAAATCTAGGATGTCACTATTGATGTCACATTAGTTTCAAAAGACTAATGCAAAAAGTAATTTAATGAAAAGGACTTGTTTGATACACTTTTGGGATTAGGCATGACAATATGGCTGGTCAAGTATAGGTTCTACTCTCCCAATCCTCATCCCATTATATAAAAGTCGGGACGAATTTTGGGTCGGGTTAAAATAAGGCAAATTTGGAATTTTAAGACCCATCCCTGTCCCTATGGGTTCTCCATCGGGTTAAGGGAAACCCGTGAGAATCTTATCATTTTCTATTTTTTATTTTTCTTTCAATTTATTAACTTAGATATATAATTTAATTGAAATAATTATATATCAGACATTAAAATTCTTAATAGATAATAAACATCGTGATGATATATTATTTTGAGTAAAATGTATAAACTTATTGTTATCATTTAACTATATCTATAAATAAAATTATTAAATTTGTGTATAGGGGAAAATTTGTGTGTGGGTCAGGGCGGGTAGTTATTTCCCCACACTCGCCCCTGTCCCTATCAAAATTGGGTTAGGGTTGGGATGGAGTTTTGTTTATCCCTAGTCAAAATGAGTTTTGCTCGTCAAACTCGACACGGGGGCGACTCGTTCCCTGTTGATTTAGGTACTGTTGTCATGCCTATTTTGGATATCAAGAACCCATTTTAATTTTATTATTCAATGAATATATGCTTTCAATTTTCTACTACCTATATCTTTCAATCTTTTACTACCCTATATATTTTCCAATCCCATGAGATACAATTATTTGAATTATATTTATCGAAGTAATAAAGAAGAGTAGTTAACAAGTGAATTAAATAAATAATAAAATGGTCACTTATTTGTTTCATTAGGAATTAAATTTATGTCAGAGGCTCACAACAACTCACACCTTGATCAATCAACTGAGATAGTCCCTTTAACAAAAAAAAATTAAAAATTTATGACATTCAATAAAGGGATAATGATGTAGGAAATTCTTCAATTTCCTAAGGAGGAGGTGGATCTTCCTCTTGAATTCCTTGAGATCTAAGCTAAGAGATGTCCAAATCTTGAAAGAAATTCTGAATTTATAGAGTAATGGTGTAGGCTGAGACAAGGATGTGGTGGAAATGGTGAGGAATGTGCTTAGATTTCCTAAATCTAAGGCTAAAGAAGTTGGAATAATGGAGAGGCAAGGCAAGGGAAAGGGAACCACAACTCTTAGAGAAAAGGTAAGGTGTTTGTGAGGTTTTACCACCTTTGGGAGAAGCCCAAAGGATAAGAAACAAAGAGGAGAGAGCTAAGAGCTCAAATTCTAGAAAGAGGTCACACTTTATCTCACTAAAAAATCACTTATGATTCAAGTTATGGCAAAATACAAAGGAATTGATGTATATATACCTCCTAGAAATATTTGGTCACCTAATGGGCCTTGGAGATGCTCCTTGGCCCAATCCTAATTACCAACACTAGTGGCCCAAAATACAAGCCCAAACAAGAAAGGTGCAAACTATAAGGCCCAAAAGTGGCCCAAAAGCAAATGACCATGCAAAGCCCAAACTAAAACCTATTACCTAATTCTGTTAAGTTCCTAAGCAAATAAAAAAGAATACTAAAATATTTATAAGAAATGTCAAGGCCCAAAGATGGGCCAAATGAGGTCCAAAAAAGCTCAAAGGACCTTTACTTCATAATAATGCAAGTGAAACAAGTAAAGGCCTTCAAAAACTCCTTCTTGGGCTTGGGCCCAACCAAGGAAGTCATCAAAAAAGCCAAAGGCTTTAGGAGTGTCCTCTTGACTTTCTTGACCCTTGACCTAGTCAAAGGGCCATTAACGCTCTTAAAGGCAACCTTCAAGCTCTGTATAGGATCTAAGGCTTCTTTATGTGTGAGACATGTGTCATGCTCCCCCTCTTCAAAAGGATTTGTCCTCAAATTTGAGGCAACCTCATCCACCTCATCTGCAGCACAAGGGGTTAGATCACAAACATCAAAAGTAGCACTGACCCCATACTCACTAGGTAGGTCAAGTACATAAGCATTATTATTCAACTTTCTAAGAATCTGAAATATATCATCACCTCTAGGGTTTAGTTTTGACTTCCTAAGGTTAGGAAAATGTTCCTTCCTTAGGTAAAGCCAAACCCAATCCCTAACATTTAAGACAACTTCCTTTCTTTTCTTGTTAACACGCCTAGCATAATGATCATTTTTCTTTTGTAAATGATTTTTAACCTTCTCATGGAGTTGTATAAAAGAAGCTTTAGCCTCACCATCCATATAAAGGATATCATCAAAAATTTCAAGAGGCAAAAGATCTAATGGTGTGAGAAGGATAAAACCATACATAATCTCAAAAAGACTATGCTTAATGGTTGAGTGAAATATACCCTATTATAAGCAAATTCTACATGATTTTATGTTGTTCTTGACTAGGATTATTATAAGCAAATTCTACATGATTTTATGTTGTTCTTGACTAGGACCCTAAGAAGAGTAGAAAGAGTCTTATTCATAACTTCAGTTTGGCTATCTATTTGTGGATGGCAAGTGGTGGAAAAGAGAAGATGAGTTCCTAGCCTGGCCCAGAGGGTCCTCTAGAAATGGCTAATAAACTTGGTATCCCTATCACTAACAATAGATCTAGGGATCCCATGAAGTCTAACAACCTTTCTAAAGAAAAGTTTGGCAATATGGCTAGCATCATCTACTTTATGGCAAGGAATGAAGTGAGATATTTTGCTAGACCTATCCACCATAACAAATATAGAATCCATGCCCCTTTGGGTCCTAGGCAAACCAAACACAAAATCCATACTAACACTACAAGAAAATTTAGATTTAGGGAGGAAGAAAAATGTCACTAAATGGTAGCTAATGCCTCACAAAATCTATTAGCGAGACATTAGCGAGAAAATAGCTACGAATCCTTTCATAGCAAAAAAACAAGTCGCTAATAAGCTACAAATACAATTTCTTCACTAATACGTTCCTACTTATAAAATAGTGAGGAAACGTTAGTCTCTAGTTTGTTGCTAAGTTACAGGAACATTTTCGTAGCAACTTTGTTATGGGATACTATTATCGGTATTGTGTCACATGTATTTGTATGTTGAAACAGGTTTTGATGAATGACAAATAATTGAAGGATCAAGAAATCTAAAGGATGTTGTACAAGCAATTAATCAAAAATCATGAAGAATGATTCGGGACAAGAAATAATTATTTAAGTACCAAGGAACCAAGAACCATCCAAAACGCATGTAAATATATCAAAAAATGCAAAGAAACAGGTCCAGCAAAGCAAGGAATCGATTCAGAAACTATAGGAATCGATTCACGTTGAAAATTGCAAAGAGGAATCGATTCAAGCACTCAAGGAATCGATTCAAGGGGCTGGGAATCGATTCCCCCTGTAGGAATCGATTCATGCACATAAAAATTTCAAGGAATCGATTCAAGGACTATAGGAATCGATTCATGCTCAAAAAGGCCTCCAGGAATCGATTCAAGGACTGCAGGAATCGATTCATGCTATTGGGAATCAATTACCCTTACCAGGAATCGATTCATGTGATGATTCTAGTGAAAAATGACCTGGAAGAATCGATTCATAGATGGAATCATGCGCTGAATCATGAAAATTATTAGTACGCGTTTTCAGAAACTCAACTCCGCTAATTCCTCTCTCGAGACTCTCTAATTGAAACGGCGTTGCATTTATTGAGGCAGACAATTACACTTCTCAAGTCAGGAAACATGGATCGCTGGCAAATTAAGTCTTCCAATGCATTGATTAAGGAACCGGTTGCAATTATGTTTTTGGCAGCATATATCTTCCTCTGCCTATAAATAGAAAGGAAACTGAAGAGGCAGAACACACCACACAGACAGTAAACGCATTCCTTGCTTTCTCCCTTGTTCTCTCTAAATTCCTTGTCTATTAACTCTCTAACTTGTTCTTCTATTTGAAATTATTTTTGAGAGTTATATTGTGAGTAAAATATTTTCTTGAGTGTTAAAATTTGTATATTCTTTTAAAAAGAAAATATTTCTCAAGTGCTTAAATTTGTATATCCACTCTATTGAGAGAGTCACACTTGTAAAATCACATACACAAAATCTGAAATACTTGTTGGGTTGGGAGTCAACCTTGTAATTGAGAGATTGTGAGATTGGGTGGGTAGCCCTTTAGCTTGTGAGAATTAATTTCTTGAGTGTGGGACGCTAAGAGACTGTAATTGCTCAAGGCGTGTATCTCAAATTCTCAATAGTGGAAATCCTCTAAGTGGGTTACTTGGAGGCGAGACGTACACCAGTGTGGTGGAACTCGTATATATCGGTTTGCAAATCTTCTCTTCCCTAATCTATTTAAATTTGTGCATTTAAATTGCTTGCTTAATTTGTTACGCTTAATAACTTTGTTATTCAAACTTCTTTATTATTCTCATTGAAGATTAAGTTTATCATTTTCTATATATATATATTTGTCAAAGAACCAATTTCACAAGCATTTCAACAAAAAATTTTAACACTCAATTCACCCCCCCTCTTGAGTAATTGAGGCCACATGGTTAACATCACATAATTGTAGCTAAACTTCCTCGATGAATTGCATCAAATCCCTTATAAGTTTGTTGGTTTATTGCTTTGCCAAATTCCTTGCTTTACTGTAGTAAATCATCATAAAAAATCATATATTTCCTCATTGATAGTCTCACCAATTTGACACAATGTTATAGCAAATTCCTCATTAATCTGTCACTAGTTATAAAATAGTGAGGAAACATGTGTCTTTAGCTTGTCGCTAAGTTAAAGCTATATTTTTTTAATAACTTTGGTGAGGGATACTATTATCGGTATTTTGTCACTAAAGTGTAGCTAAAATTCCTCACTAAAATACAACAAATCCCTCAAAAGTTGCTACTCTATTGTGTTGGCAATTTCCTCACTTTATTGTAGCAATGTATCATCATAAAAACCCAAATAGTTCCTCACTCATAGTCCATAATTTCCTTGCTAATTTAATTATTTTTGGTAAAATAAATTTATTAAATTATTCATAATTTATTTTATATCTCTTTATATATTTTTCATAATAACCCATTAAAGAAAATATAAATAGGAACAAAAAAGTAAATAAAAAATAATTGTAGTAAAATCCTATTTATATAGAAATTCTAGTAAACCAAAGAGTTATATGTCAAGTTAAACAAAAATAGGTGGTTCTAAAATCCATGTTCAAATGTCAAGTCAAACATTAAAATTTTAATACCAAACCATGAAAAAAATCCTAATTGATAATTCAATCTAAGTTGAAGGCATTGTGATCATCAAATTTGCATCATTCTCCCCCTAACATCATGGCCTTGTGATGCTTCATTTGATGTTGTAAGTCCATCTTGGAAACCAGTTTTCCTAGATAGTAATGGAACTAGTTAAGTCTGGACAAAGGATGATAATGCAATATTTACAATTCATGTGAGTCATGTATCATCCGTAGGTGGAAGACAAGAAGGACGACCAGTCTCATAGCATTGTGATGAACTACCAATATTTTTAAGTTATTGCCTAGACCATGGAGTCTTCCTTTTTTGGTGCGACCCACAACATCTATCCATACTTCCTCATCAACCATAGGATGAGTTTTAGAATCTTGCCCATGCTTCTTTGTTATGGCAACGTCATATGATTCCTACATTAAAAGAAAACATGTACATATATTTACAAATCTAACAACTCAGTACATAGATACAACAATGACAACATGAATCATAAATTGATATGCAACATGTATCTTTCACACTAGAACTACACCAAGCTTTAAATCAAGGTATAAAGAGCAATGGCTATGATTATTATACCGGAAAAGCAAGATCAAGTAGTGTTGTCTGATTGCTCCCAAACTTGGTAAATAGAAGGCCATCAGGTTGGGTCTGAAAATAAATATGCAATTGTTAAACACAACAATAAAAAATTTTACTCTAATCATGATATCATTATAATCAAAAGCTAGCTACCAAATGTAACAATGAAAGAGTACCTTCTTACGATTGTCCAACAAAGTATGAGAGCCAATTACCACAACATTCTATGGAAAGCTTTCAAATTTACTTTTCAAAACTTCGTAGTGCCCAACCATGGCCTTTTCTATATCTTTCATGAACAACACTAGTGGGCCACTTTTAATTTGATGTAATCTATACACAAATAGCAGAAATATGTCACCTAGCACTCAAAATAGAACAAGTTAATATGAGTTAAATTTGTAGATAGATGATCATGTTTTGTTCACAAGAGCACACTTATTTTTAGATTAGTGCCTTTTGATGACGCAATAGAAAACTCTTGCTTTAGCATAACCTGGGAACTCAATGTGGATCCACCTATAATTTCAAGATCAACACTAGAAGTCGATTTCTTATACTGCAATGTAACATTCTGGGCACTTCTCTTTCCAAATACAAATGTTCTTTCAGGGCAGTATGTCTGACTAATTAAGTTACACACCGAATGCAACCTTCCAATTTGGAACTTTCCATCAGTTGCCCCAGTGTCCTTAAGCTTAGTATCTTTGTCCCCTACACTGGACTCCCTTACATCCTTAATGATAGAGGATGGAGAAAGTGTATTATGACCACCTTCCATGTTTTCAATTGACTCTTCTTTTTTATTATTATCAGTTATCAATTCTCGAATAAGAGTAATAGGAGGAAACTAACCACGCACTCTTCTTTGCATCTTCCTATAGATACAAAGATGGTATTCATAAATTGCAAATAAAAATAACCAAGCTTATTCAGGTCTAGACACGAGCTAACAAAAAATAAAACAAAAATAATATACTATGTTTTTAATGGAAGACTTCTAACAAGTGCACCAAAGAATACAAACATAAAAAAAATGAATTTCAAGCAAGTAAATTGTTTTCTTTTCCTTGTATCATTTAAGTAATTACATTCTCTTTATCTTAAATTTGGCCTCTTTTTTATTTCCCCTACAAAGGCATGTTGAATCTGTTTCATTATGATTTACATCTTGTTCATAAAGTGCTTCTCCTGCAATTTAATTTTTCTAATAGCTTCATGATATAGGAATTTCAAGCTCCAACATAGGAATTTCATCTACAGCTACATGGTCTTCTCTAAAATCCTCTCTATGGGGTTCTCCACCCTCCGGTGGCTATTGGACATTTCCTGTAGAGGAATGATCATGTTATGTATCCTGTAAAACAATCTGTTCATAGAAATACTAAGTATGTGTACGTTGCATAAACAATAAAAAGGTTACCAGAAGAAGACCACATATACCTTTATACTTTATATGACAAAACCACCAAATACCTCAATGATTACATATAAATCACAGATTTGAGGAAGACGGGTATCAATGAAAGGAAGTCGTTCACCATAACCACCTTCCACCTGTATTGCTCTACCAGTTTGCTGGTAGGAAATAAAATCATTTTAGCCTTAAGATAGAATTAGAGTATATTAACCAACAAGCAGGCCAAGCAAACAGTAAGCAATTATATGTCCTTAATACAAGAAAAATGACTACAAAAGCTAGTAACAACTATATCCTTATTAACATTTTATGCAAAAAAATGAGAACATATAACAAGTACATACTAGTGGTGGTCGCACATTGTCAGTCCCAGAACCTTTTATGATATCACTTTGGCCAACATCTAACTTTAAAGAATTTGCATTTTCAACAGCGACATCATGTAAGCCAGTAGCTGTCGCTAATTCAGGGGGCAAGTGTAACACCCTCGATTAACTAGAATGACCTCTTCCACTAGGTCCTTCTACTTAACTAAGAGGTTACGATTCTAGAAAAATGTGGAAGTTTTTTTTGTTCAAGGGAATTTGGTGGAACAGACACATTATATATAATTTAATCATATACAATACATGGTCATATTCAACATACTGTATATGCTAAAAATTAGGGGCACACAGGCTCCCATACAAAATACAAAAAGAACATCATCTATCCTAATCATCCTTGGTCCAAGAAGAGTCTGGATGATCCTTGATGCAAAGTCTACGCTGATCTCTAGGGTGTCGAGTGTATGGTCCAAACAAAGGCCTGTGAAAGGTTATAAGGGTAAGTATATTTCTCTATTATAATCACAGAGATGTTATTTCTGATGTCCCTCCCACATAGCACAAGCCTATAAAATCTATGTTTCTAACATTCATAAAAAAGGGTCCCTAATGAATCCATTCTAAGTTATCTATCATCACTCAACCTCCCTGTCGTCCTTAAATATATAACTTCCTTCTCTCCCCCTCACCATTAATTATTTCCTAAAGTTATAACACCAATTTCTCAACAAAACATTATCAGTAACATAACAATCGATAACCACAATCAAACACAAACTCAATCAGAGGATGTAATACAATGCATGGGTTCCATTCATTCGATTGATCTTTTCTTAGCCATCATGATGAATGTGGGACCAAAACAATCTCATCCATCATCAATCTCACCAGAATCCGTCCTATTCATGCTTCCCCTAAACACAACATTTCTAGACTAGAGCGGTCGGAGCCCACCAAGTCCTTTATATCACATAATTGGGTATGAATGACTCACAGGTCCTGCTCAATATTGGATCCATCTTATCATATCAATCATACTAGGACTTGGCTCTCCACGACCATAGTAACACTTCGTCTTTAGTTGAAGTACATTAGGTTTGCCACAGACCGTCCGACATTGGGCACAAATCCAAGCCATTAGATGCCCGACCCAATTGTACTCCCAAGATCATTCATAGGGATCGAACACGAATGTCCTCCAACATACCCGGTGTATGCTCTAGTTTCCATACATTATATTCAAATGATGCATGTCTCATATTCTTTCATTTTTCATTATGCTCATCATGGGTAAAGTCCCCTCAACAGCCACTTTTATTCTTAACATCGGGTTTATTTTATATCATTCTTTAAATCTCTTCCAATCATGATTTAGAGAAATGATACTAGCCATGGATTTATCCTAAGTCAATTATGGTATAATCTTGTCAATGTTGGATAAGACTATTCTAAGGGTATAGGGTGTTTTGGCTGTGTAGGTGTATACTTAGTTCCTACTAATTGTTGGCTAACCGTCTAATTCATTTACCAACACTATCTTTAGTTATTGCCATTATTTCTCTTTAATGCTCTTTATAATGTATTTCCTCCGATAATTAATAATGAAAGGGGAGTTGAGCATACATATTCATTATTTCTCGGGTACAAACTTGCATCTCAGCGCATCATCATCTCATCGGATCCATTTACATTTCACCATCATTCCATTTTCATGTCAGGATCCCTACCGAGACATATTCTTGCTTTTATTCGTTACTTAACCTTTTATTAATGCATCGTGCAAGATTCATTCATTTCATCATATATTTCACCAAACTCATCACTTATTGCACAACCAGAACATGTAATCTACACAATTATGCACATTAATTAATCAAGCACATATCAACATATTTATCAACCATACATCTCATCACACTCGTTTAATTTATTATACTTATAACTCCACACTAGCATGTATATCATACCAATAAATAATTCATATAAGCTAATCAAGTATGCTTAATTTAATCAGCATATACATACCAACACATAAGTTCACATAATTCAGTCAAACACATAGTACTTCTATTCAAACCACATACTTAAACACACATTTAAGCACCACACCAATCTATTTAACCGGTACACTTTTATAAAATAGATGGAGCATATTTATATTTTACTTGGTGTAAGTTGGTTAACCTGAAATATTCTTTTAGTCATTCTATTAACATATCTTCCTTTACTTCTTAAATTTGGTTATTTATTCATGATTCACTAATAGTTATCAGTATATGCTTATATATATGTGTGTGTGTGTGCGTGTGTATGTATATATATGTAATATTCATAGAATTCTTAAAGTGTAATTTGATTATAGTAATTTCATGGGCTGTGTTTTTTCTAACTTACTATTATTATCATTACTTTTTGGACCCTTGGGTATCTATATGTTTCCTGCCTCGTGATATTTGTCCTCAAGTTGTTAGGTCTCACCTGTTTTTTTTAACATTGTGGTTTATTTCCATTTTTATTTAGAAAATATATCAGGTATTTCTTAGTTAAAACAACGTTTAAATTGAAAAGTAAATAATGTATTTCCACTTTATGAGTAATAATTAGAATGACACTAATTTAAATGATGTCGACTTGACTTAAGAAGTAAAATACTACCTCCGGTTCCAAATATAAGCAAATTTTAGTGGAATTTTTTGGTCCCTTAATATAAGCAAAATTAGACTTTTCCAATGTCATTAAATGCTTGTTTACCAAATATGTCCTCATCATATATATTTCCAAGGCCATTAATTCTTTATGTAATAAATGATACTAAGGGTATTTTAGAAAATTAAATCAAATATGTGGTGACATTAATGCAAATAACTACCTCTAACTACTATTCTTAATATGTGTGAAGTTAGGTATATTTGCTTATATTTGAAACCGGAGGTAGTAGTACTTAGCCATTGCCCTTATCAGTATGCTTCCTTTTTAATTGATCTCATAGAAGAATTTAGGGATAAAGTGGCATTTGACACTTCATTTTTCTTAAAACAACATTGATCATTACTTTTATTATTATACATCATTAAGTCTGGGAGACTTACGAGAAATTTGGGAATAAGATAGTATCTGGTCATTTGTATGTACAGAGTAAATCTAACTAGACTTACCTCGTAATATACTTTATTCGGGACCTTTTACCGATTTTATAAAATGGGACTTAGGCGTAATTGTCGACTCTAAGTCTTATTTCGTTCAGTTTAGAATAATAATAATAATAATAATAATAATAATAATAATAATAATAATAATAATAAGGCGGCAGAGCCAGCCATTATATTCAGCAATATAAATGACAGAATTTAAATAAATAAAGAAATTACGGAGGATAAGGAGGTAAAGCCGACCATTATATCCAATAATATAAATGACAGAAATTAAATAAAGAAAGAAAAATTACAAGAGTGATGGCAAAGCCGACCATTATGCTCAATAATATAAGTAACAAAAATTTAATAAGAATAAACTACTAAGAGCGGCGGCGTAGCCCGCCATTATGCTCGATTATAATTATTTATAATAATAATAATAAAAATAATAATATTAAAATAATAATAATAATAATAATAATAATAATAATAATAATAATAATAATAATAATAATAATAATAATAATAATAGCAATGATATAGTTGGTGATAATAATTCTTGGTTTCATTTTGTTAGGCATCAGGATTAACGTGTTAAGGACAAATATGACGATTTGAATAATAGTTCACACTTCAAAATAATCATTATAAAATTTTGGACATAACACAAATTTACACAATAAAGACCATGTGTCCATCCATCCTTATATCCTCATTTATCATGTTTTTTAGAAACTTATTCACTGGAATCCATATAGACACTCATGGTCCTTAATATTTTCATAGTTTAGTACCTATTATGCTCACTCATTTATCACAGTTAGTAATAGCTAACACAACTAATTAATCATATACAAGATAATAAAATATTAATAAAATTTAAGTGACTTACTTTTAACGACAAGAAAGTATCTTAATTTTAGTAACAGTTCCCGAACCTGCGCTCGGATACGTAAGGACAAGAAGTACCCTAACCTTTCCGAACACGCGGTTCACCCCAGGATACCCGAGAATATACCCCTTTACCTGAGGTGTCATATTTTCTGGATACTAGACGGAGGGGCGAAAACTCAACTTTCAAACCGTAACTCTGATCGGTGATTCGTCTCTGCGGTTGGAGTCTACGCGATGATCAGAGCACGCATTAGCCAACATACAAATGATCAGCCAGAGGGAGAGAAGGGTGACATCAATGGCTACCCATGGTGGAGGAGGGTGGTTCACGACGATTAGAATTGAAACTGGTCGGTAGAAATCAAAGGAAATGAAGATCGGAGTGGGGGTCATGGGTGGTGTTGAGGGTCACGTATTTAGGGTTGTTTTCAGAGTTGAGGGTGGTGGTTTACGGTGGGTGGTGGAGGGGGTGGAGGAAGAAGAAAGGTGAAGGTTTGCGGTGGTTAGAGGTGGGTTCGGCAAAGAACAGAGGTGATTTTGGAGGTTGGTGGTAGCGTCAATGGAGGAAAGGGAGAGAGAGGGACAGTGTGTGAAGGGGGAGAAGAAGGTGCAATTCTGAAGTGAGGGGGTGATGCCCTATTTGTAGAAAAATCCGACCGTCGGGTCTAGATTTAATCGGTAGCGGATGAAACCTAGTTACGATTTTTTAATACTTAACTTTGAGAGAAAAAGTGACTTTTGATACAGCTAGAATCTGAAAAAGTTCCCAACATAAAAGTTGTAGATCTCATTTTTATCTTCGAAATAATATATGGTCCTAAAAAATATGATACCCAGAGCAGGAGTTATGCCCAAAATAAGGAAAAGTGTTTTCTGGTGCTCTGAAATTATTTTAACTTGGAAAGATGGGTTCACCAAGAAAAATACTTTGAAAATCATCTTTTGGACTTTTCATCAAATTGTAGAGTTTTTTTATAAAAAGCCATGAAAAAAAAGAACAAAGTGATTCCGACATTGTAGGAAGGAGATATTCGCGTTTTATCGAGGCTGGGTTAATTAGTTACGAAAATGAATCTTCCCTGGGAAGCTTGACTTTTTGATGACGATTGGGCAGAAACTAGCTTTCGAGTTCTTCACGAGAATTATGTAGAGGTTTGATATGAGGATAAAGAAATTACAATGAACTGATTCTAAGCTCGTATGAAAGAGTTATGATTTTTCTCGTAAATTAATGAAATTTAACGGGATTAAATAGTGGGTTTCCAGAGTACAAATTCTTGGTTTGCCAAGTTGGTGAGGATAGAGTATGAATTAGAGTTTGAGACTATAAATAGAGGTTCTTAGATTTTTCATAACAAAGAAACCAAGACAAGAATCACTTGATTCTGATATTATATGAGAAAGTTATGCTTAAAACACTAAAAGTGTTTGAGCCAAACTCAGGGGTCCCAATTTAACTGAGTAGTTTTTCCAAGAAACGATGGGTTCGAAATAGAGCTTGGGCTCTTCAAGAGTCGTGTTTGAATTACCAAAACAGTTCATTAGGGATGACCCGTGCTGGGACCAGACATCCTAAAGTGTATAAACGAACAATCGAGGGCCCCTTTTCGGTATAAAATAGGTGTGCGCCGCTTTTTAGGAATGAACGACTCTCCCCATAAACCAACACAAGACCTTTCTAGAGTGCTTTTGTCCTCACTCACACACTTCCCAAGAACTTTCCAGGAGGTCACCCATCCCAGAATTACTCCAAGTTAAGCACGCTTAACTTTAGAGTGCTTAAGTGATAGGCCACTGAAAAGGCTAATGCATTTGTTGGTATAGGTAGTACGAATTCATTCCTTTAAGTTATCCTCGACAATATAGTCCCATACCTATACAGTCTTTGCATCCCTCTCATTCTGGTATGTATTTGGTTCATTCATGTGTCCCTCCCACTGGAAGTCTGCCAGGAGCTGCTCCTTGTCCGTGCCTATGCACCGGCGATCACTCCCCGCCCTCAACAGTGCCCAGGATGCCACATTCCCCGCTGGAAGCCTACCAGGAGCCGCTCCTTGTCTGTGCCCATGCACCGACGCTCACTCCCCACCCTCAACAACGTCGGGATGTCACATGCCCACCAGCTTCCGCCTGGTTCATCCTCGAACCATACTGTACTAGGAGAGGCTAGGCTCTAATACCACTTCAGTTGTGACACCCGAAACCCAAATTATAAATTCCAATTAATTAACCAAATTTTTGTAATAACTTTTTCACGTTTAAAGAATCATTTTGAAATTTGTAATTTAAATTTTGAGATCACGTAAAAATTGATAAATGCGGAATATTATCATGCAAACTAGTCGTGAACGAATAAAATATAATACATTTATATAGCGAAAACGATAGATCAGATTGCCGTACGAGGTACATAATAATTTTATTACAACACATTAAAAGTCAAATAAAGTAAAAGTCCAAGGAATAAAACATAAAAGCTTCATCAATTTCACCACTCGTCATTCTGTGAAGCATGCACTGTAAAAATAATGTAAGAGTGAGATAGAATATATAATAAATATAAAATAAGTAAAATTGCACGAACACAATCAAAAACAATTATGATATGATGAATATGCCAAACAAGGTCATTTATATTTAATAATCTTTAATTTAGCCAAATGATGTCATGCTGGATCCATTTTGATTTAGTGAGAATATTGCAGTAAAAAGTCTTATAGAGACACAAGTAGGACTTAGCATAATGGCACAAATCCCTACCCTTCGTAGCGCTCAAGTACCAAAGTACACAAGTAGGACTTAGCATATACCATGAATCCCTACCCTTCATGGCGTTCAAGTACCGAAGTACACAAGTAGGACTTAGCATAAACCATGAATCCCTACCCTTCATGACACTCAAAGAAAATATGGCTTTAACCCATCATAGAGTAACCCCCCACCAGGGCCGACAATCATGGAACCCTTAAATTCCATGGTGCGTCCAAATGCTTATGATGCATGAATGCCTTTAATTCTCTTTATCAATTTAACATACCATGATATCAATACTTCCATAATCACTTGAAAGCCACAAGTCCTCAAAGGACACATCATATATATCATTTGTCAAAATCATGGATTTATAGTTCAACAACATATCTCAATAAACCACAAGACATGCATTTATACATTAATTTAGTCATTCATAATTATTCATCACAAAGATATACATACTGTATGACATTCATAGGAAACTCAATAACATCCATAATAATTAATAATCCCTCAATAATTCATAAATAAATCATTACCCACATGGAAAATATCATTTTCATATATAATAACCATCATAGGTAAATTTTAAAAATTTACAGCAACAACATACATTAGTAAAAAGGCTATAACGTGAGCAAATCAAATCCTTTTTGATTAATTACACTTTTTGTAGTTTCATAACAAAATTATCTACAATATTCATGCGGACTAAAAATTCTAATTCCTTATAGAATTTGCTCCATGTTACAAACAACACACTGACTTTTACAAATTTTTACTGTATGTACACAGTTTGGTAAAATAGACATATCTCATTGTAAAAAAATTATTTTAAAATGAAACTTGTGCCACTTTTTAAAAACAGAATTATCTATAACTTTTATGAAGACCACATGTCCCAATTCTATAAGTATAAAACGCAGTTTCAAAAGTACTTTCTGACTTCAAAACAGTAATTTCAGTATTACAGATTCAGTTACAGCTTTGACAACCTTTGGTAAAAATTGTATATCTCTTAATAGAAAAATTATTTTTACATAGGACTAAATCCCATATGTTCATAACACAAATATCTAAAACTTTTATGTAGGGATCAAAAATTAATTCCTTATAAATTATTCTCAAACAGCTAGACATGCACTGACCTATACATAGCTTCTAGAAACGTCATACTTTAATAAATAAATCATAACTCCAGTTTTACTTATCCTTTTTGGAAGATTTTGGTCTCTAAATTTATAGGAAACAAAGATCTACAACTTTCATGAATATATCATTTTCAATTTTGAAATATGTGAACTACCAAACTTTAATTAAAAACACTCATTTTTAGAACAATTAAACAACATGAGCACATGAGAGTAATTTAAGCATAAATTCCCTATTAATTTTGATATGAGACCAATTCTAACAGAATCATAACATCTATACTTACAACTTTTATAAAGATAAAGATGACTAATCATACTCACAAAATTTACAATCTCAACATATATCCAGAACCAAGTCGTGAAATATTCAAAAGAAACATACTTCAGTATTTTGACCATAACTCATATTATACATATCCATATCAGTTGGTTCAAGTCTCAAAATTCGCATAACAAAAAGATCTACAAGTTTAATGAAGAATTGAAAGTCAAATTCACACATTTTCAGCTTCAAAATTAAGTAACAAGTTACGAAAATAATTCTGCAAATCCTAGAACAGCATACAATTCTACCCGTTCCATATTTATTCACAACCCTATCCCCTCTTACCTTAATGGAGGATCCTAGAGTGGTTGAAGTGTTCTCTTATTATCCTAACTTCATATTAAGAGTGACTTTTATAGAGAAAATGAAAGAAAATAAGAGTTATGTCTTCACTAACTTTAGCTTGTTATAAGAATTCAGACTTGGGAATAAGATGTAGTGTTGGTTTAATCATGCAAATGACAAGTGGGGGATAAACTTTTCATAATGGAATTATAGTTGGATGTTAGATGCATTATGTGTGGTGATAATGAAGGTCTTAGGTGAGAAAAATAGGCTGCATTGTTGACCATTCCTGCAGCCTACATAATGTAGCTTGTATGATTGAAGTAAATATCAATTCTGACACAGTTTCAGTATTTTGGGCATATCTCCCTCATATCTGAATGGATTTTAATGAATTTGGTCTTGTTGGAAAGATAAGTCAAAGAGGAACAACTTTGTAGTTGACGACTTTTTCAAATTCAAACAACATGTAGCTTGTATGATTGAAGTAAAATACTAATTCTGAAATAGTGTCAGTATATTAGGCATATCTCTCTCAAATCTTAATGGATTCTAATGAATATGGTCTTGTTGGAAAGCTAAGAAGAAGAGGAACAACTTTTTAGTTTACCATATTTTCAAATTTGGACTCCAACTAGAAATTAAAATGTGTACAAGATGATGCTTTTTGAGTGGAGTATGTGGTAATTTGATGGGAGTAAATGGAAACGACAAAGAAATTAACAACTAAGGAAATAGATAATAAGTTATTTGGTTAACTTTTACCTAAGGTATAAAGTTAAAATTATTTACAATGGTAAAAGGTTAAATTGAAGATGTTGTCCTAACCAAAATTTATGTAGAAAGTCGAGATAAAATGGATAATATCATTGATGGTCTTCATCGAAATAATTATATGAGAATGAAATTTTTTTTTGGGATGTTACAATTCTCCCACCCTAATAAAATTTCGTCCTTGAAATTTAATACAACACATCCCTCAGTAGAACAATTCTGAGTATTGCATCCTCATAGCATCTTCATGCTCCCAAGTTAAAGTTACATTATTTCCTTGTTTCCATGCCACCTTCACTAATGGTACATCCTTGCTTCTCAGCATTTAATCGACCTTTCCATAATTTGTGCATGTTCTGCAGGAATGGTCAAAGTCTCTCTAACTTCAACATCATCAGTAGCAATCACATGAGCAGAATCCTGTACATACTTCCTCAATTATGATACGTGGAACACATCGTGTAAATTTGCAAGGTGAGGAGGAAGTGCAATCTGATAAGCCACTGGACTAATTCTTTTAGGATTTCATATGGTCCAATGAACCTTGGGCTCAACTTTTTACTTTTCAGTGCTCGACCAATGCCCTTGTGAGGCGAAACCTTCAAAAACACATGATCACCAACTTGGAGTTCAAGTGGTTTTCTCCTTTTATCGTAATAGTGTTTTTGCCTATCTTGGGATGCCTTCATCTTCTCTCTGATTATTTCTATTTATCGTAATAGTACTTTTTACTAATGTATCATGTGACATCCCGACGTTGTTGAGGGCGGGGAGCGAGCGTCGGTGCATGGGCACAGACAAGGAGCGGCTCCTGGCAGGCTTCCAGCGGGGAATGTGGCATCCCGAGCACTGTTGAGGGCGGTGAATGATCGCTGGTGCATAGGCACGGAGCACATGAACGAACCGAATACATACAAGAATGAGAGGGATCCAAAGAATATATAGGTATGGGACTATACTGTCGAGGATAGTTTAAAGGAATGAATTCGTACTACCTATACCAACAAATGCATTAGCCTTTTCGGTGGCCAATCACTTAAGAACTATAAAGTTAAGCGTGCTTAACTTGGAGTAATTCTGGGATGGGTGACCTCCTGGGAAGTTCTCAGGAAGTGTGTGAGTGAGGACAAAAGCACACTAGAAAGGTCTTATGTTGGTTTGTGGGGAGAGTCATTCATTCCTGAGAAGCGGCCAGGGCATTAAAAATGTTACACTATTTGAATATATAATATTTATCAATTATTACAAAATTGAAACCATATTATCGTCATTAATTGTTTACTAACACTAATTTATTATTCCTAATTTATTGGGATTATTAATCATTAATCCTATTATTATTCTTTTATTCTCATTCTTTTCATTTATTACTACTCATACCAATTTCCTTACTGGTCTCTGCCATTCTTTTAATCTCTATACTAAGTCTCCTTACATTTCCTTAATACTCCTGTATTTCTTTTTGTAATATCCTATTGTCCTCCTTTCTTTCTAATTCCTCACAGTTAGAGTAATTTAGGGATCATGACGAAGCCTCAAACTCTCTTCGAGAGGCTTAACATAACATTCTCAGGGTTCTTGAGAGCAGGGTTCCTACTCCAAAAACCATGGTTGTTACACTAAGTCTAGATCATACTCTTGGAATGAAATCCGCTAAACAATTACGACATCATGTAAAGAGTTACTGTGACATCCTGGGCACTGTTGAGGGCGGGAAGTGATCGTCGGTGCATAGGCACGGACAAGGAGCGGCTCCTGGCAGGCTTCCCATGGGAGGGACACATGAACGAACCGAATACATACCAGAATGAGAGGGATCCAAAGACTGTATAGGTATGGGACTATACAGTCGAGGATAGCTTAAAGGAATGAATTCGTACTACCTATACCAACAAATGCATTAGCCTTTTTGGTGGCCTATCACTTAAGAACTCCAAAGTTAAGCGTGCTTAACTTAGAGTAATTCTGGGATGGGTGACCTCCTGGGAAGTTCTCAGGAAGTGTGCGAGTGAGGACAAAAGCACATTGAAAAGGTCTCGTGTTGGTCTGTGGGGAGAGTCGTTCATTTCTAAAAAGCGACCGGGGCGTTACAGTAGTATTAGAGTCTAGCCTCTCCTAGTACGGTATGGTTCGGGGACGACCCAGGAGGAAGCTGGTAAGCATGTGACATCCCGGGCACTGTTGAGGGCAGGGAGTGATCGCCGGTGCATAAGCACGGACAAGGAACGGCTCCTGGCAGGTTCCAGTGGAAGGGACACATGAACGAATCGAATACATACCAGAATGAGAGGGATCCAAAGACTGTATAGGTATGGGACTATACAGTCGAGGATAGCTTAAAGGAATGAATTCGTATTACCTATACCAACAAATACATTAGCCTTTTCAGTGGCGTATCACTTAAGAACTCCAAAGTTAAGTGTGCTTAACTTGGAGTAATTCTGGGATGGGTGACCTCCTGGGAAGTTCTCAGGAAGTGTATGAGTAAGAACAAAAGCACATTGGAAAGGTCTCATGTTGGTCTGTGGGGAGAGTCGTTCATTTCTGAAAAGTGACCGGGGCGTTACAGCGGTATCAGAACCTAGCCTCTCCTAGTACTGTATGGTTTGGGGACGAACCAGATGGAAGCTGGTGGTCATGTGACATCCCGGGCACTGTTGAGGGCAGGGAGTGGTCTCATGTTGGTTTGTGGGAGAGTTGTTCATTTCTAAAAGGCGACCGAGGCATTACAGTTACTAGAAGCCTGACTGGACATAGCTTGAGAATTTTTTTCACTGCATTGTCTAGGTAAAAATAAAAGAAATAAGACTTTCAATTTAGACAACAAAATGAGAGTCACTACAGCCTGAAATCAGGAATCATCATACAGGTTTTACATTAATACCAAAACTGTTTAGCCAAAACTTCAACGAATTTAAGACTTTATTAAATTTTAACAAATCATACTTTGATCATCTAGAAACAGCAACACAACCAAACATCTAATAACAATAAATCATATCCAATGTTAGGTGCATAGAAAAATACCACATTCTACTTCACCACTAATCATTTACATTTTAATTATCTAACAAATAAATATTACAAAACAAAGAAAGAAACAAAAACTAATGGAAGAGCACTTTTATCACCAACATTCTGACCGTTACATGATGAACCAGAGATTAAAATATACAATCCAAAGACCCTAGAGATTTACCTCATCTAAACCACCTTCTTAGCAAAGAAAATCTAATCCCATAACAAGTTTAAGGACGAAGGGACGCACTGGTATAAACCATTCTGGACCAGCTAAATGCAACTACATATAGCAACCACCACATACTACTATAAAATAGAAATGTTTCTTTAACGTTGTAAGCTCATTCTCTTTCTATTATTGTTATCCTTTATGCAATACAATCTTAAAAGTTTCTACCATCCATTTCAAATTGCATTACTAAAATATAAAGACAAGATAAATTGATAACAAGGGAGAGAAATGATATACCTGGGCTAACTGGTTCATCTAAATTTTCAATTCTCTTACAATTTTTTAAAGCAATAGAAGAATTATTTTTTCGAGACTTCAACATAGCAACACCAGGGCAATCCAGCAGCTTCACATTTTTGTCCATTTAAAATTAAAAGCATAATTAATGGAAAATCCATTGGTTTATGGCTATGTCAAAATTCAATGCCTTGATTTCCTTGTCAATAGCTGTGACTTCACTGTGCATCATGCACTATATGAACAAAATTAAATTTTATAGATAAACAAGACACTTAAAAACAGGTAGAACTTAATAAAACCAACTACTTAAATATTAAGAATGTCAAACTCTTGCTCTTAATGGTAGTGACAATTTAAGGTTGTTTTGTTATGTGTACGATAGAATGTGTGTTTGCATATGTTTTGACAGGTTTTGATAATGACAATCTTATTGAAGAAATCAAGATCAAATGAAGTTATCTTGTTAAAACTACATGTATAGGACCTATGAGCAAAAGAATGAAAATTATACAAGGTCGTTATCATGTAAAAATGCTAAGAACTGAAATCAGTCATGCGATAATCGATTAGCTGAGTAAGTGTAATCTCTTAGTTCAGGACTAATAGATTAGGATATTAATGTAATCGATTAGCTGAGTAAGTGTAATTTATTAGTTCGGGACTAATAGATTAGGATATCAATGTAGTCAATTAGGGTGTGTAAATCTATCAGATATTAGCGGTAAAAAGGGAAACAAAAATAGAATATCAGATATCAGAGTTAAAAAGAGAAACATGGAGAATATCATATATAAGAGTTAAAAAAGGAAACATAAAAAGAATATCTGATATCAAAGTTAAAAAAGGAAACGCAAAAAGAGAATAACAAATATCAAAGTTAAAAAAGGGAAATGTAGAAAGAGAATATCAGATATCAAAGTAAAAAGGAAAACATAGAAAGAGAATATTAGATATCAGTGTTAAAAAAGGAAACACAAAGAGAATATCAAATTCCAAAAGATGGCACAAACCCTAGTCAGCTCTTTCCTTATTTACAAGCTTCAAGACCCTATAAATAAGGATCAAATTCACAAGGAAGAGACATATAACAACATAATCAAGAACGAAATTGGTACATACCTATCATTGAGTTTTGCTCTTAGATTTATAACATCATTGTGAGGAATCCTTTTTGAGCTTTCAAGTTGTTTATTCACGTTAGAGAGGTTGTAGCAATTGTAATCCTTGTTTACAAAGAGTTGGGTTGGTTGAACCTAAGTGATATTGAGAGATTATGAAATTGGGTGGGTTGCCCAAACTACGTAAGGATTAAGTTTCAAGTGTGGGGCATTGTGAAACTGTAATTGCTCCAAGTCTTGTATCTCAAATTCTCAATAGTGAAACTTTTCCAAGCGGGTTGCTTGGGAACTAGACGTACACCATAGTGGTAGTGGTGGAACTAGCATATCGGTTTGTAATTCTTTTTTCCCTACTCTTATTTTAATTGTTGTCTTTATTTTTAATTATACTCCATTGAATTGATCTGGCTGAGTATTATATTTTTGCTTTAAATTTGCTGATTAAGTACCTTTAATTATAAAAGAACGATTTTCAAAAGCATTCTAAAAGTTTTTTAAACTGCTCAATTCAACCCCCTCTAGAGCATTGAGGCCACTTGGTAATAGAATGTTACTAAAAGGACATTAATCATTGTTTTATACTAATCCATTAGACTGTATATATTTTCCCTCAATGCAAGTAATAGAGACAATAAGGTTCGCAAATTATGGAAATAAAAGGGAAATAAGTAAAATTATGAAGATGAAATTGAATCAATCTTACTTACTTGTTACCCCATACTTCCTTGTTCTCCAACACAAAAATGAATGATTACAGCGAGAGTGTAATAGACATACTCTAAGTTCTAACCAAATACACCAATGAAACCTTCATAAAGATGTAATAGACATACTCCAAGTTCTAACCAAATGCATCAATGCCTTATCCCAAATCATTTGCTACCCCAATGAAACCTTCATAAAGATGTAATAGACATACTCCAAGTTCTAACCAAATACACCAAAGCATAGAACAGAGAGGACATTGCCATAAAATAACTTCTACCAGAACCACATTAAGCTAATACTAAAATTGTTCCAAGGAAGTAGGATAGACCTAAATTTTAGCAAAAGGTCAAACAACTTATTCCACATGTAAAAGTAAGACCCATACTAAGGAAAGAGGCTCATGTGTGATCTTCAAGATAACAACCCATTAAAGAAAATATAAATAGGAACAAAAAGTAAATGAAAAATATTATGTAGGAAAATCCCATTTATTTAGAAATTTTTGTAAACCAAAGAGTTGTATGTCAAGTTAAACAAAAATAGGTAGTTTTCAAAACAAATTCAAATATCAAGTCCAACATCAAAATTCTAATACTAAACCATGAAAAAAAATCCTAATTGATAATTTAGTCTAAGTTGAAGGCGCCGTGATCATCAAAGTTTGCTCCATTCTCCTCCCTAACACCATGGCCTTGTGATGCTCCATTTGATGTTACAAGTCCATCTTTGAAACCAGGAATCCTAGATAGTAATGGAACTAGTTGAGTTTGGGCAAAGGATTAATATAACATTTACAATTTGTATGAGTCGTGTATCATCTGTAGGTAGAGGACAAGAATGACGACTAGTCTCATAGCCTTGTGATAAACTACCAATTTCTAAGCTATTACCTAGACCATGAACTCTTCCTTTTTTGGTGTGACCCATAATATCTATCCACACTTCCTCATCAACCATAGGATGAGTTTCAGAATCTTGCCCATACTTCTTTGTTATGGAAACATCATATGATTCCTACATTAAAAGAAAACATGTACATATTTACAAATCTAACAATGAACTAGTTGTCACTGTGAAATATTATCTATATAAAATGAAATTCAAGTTTACTTCTATAATACAACATTATAATACAACTTAAAAAAAAATTACATTTCAATTATACAAAATAAAGTGTTGAATTTAAAGACACTCACAACAACATTCTTTGAGCGCTCAGAAACATATTCCTCATTCTTCTTTTGTTAAACAAGGCCATACAATTCTCTAAAAGTAACATGGGGCTTCAATTCGGCCTCCTGTAACCACATATGAAGGGATTAATAAGTATTATATATAAAGATAAAAACAAATAAAATCATAGATACATTACCGTTTTCCGTTTATGTTTATCGTAGCTTATTGAACCTCTAGTGTGTAACATGGAATAAGGGATAGATGGACTATTACTTTGTCCAGCCCATGACGCTTTTTGCCATTCTTCAGTGACCCAAATGTCAACCAAACCATCCCAAACTTCTTTTCTAATTTCTCTTAGACTATGACCTTTTAACTCAACAATATTATTTTAGTTAATTTTCATGAAGGTTGTTTCTTTTGCCTTTGCCAATAGATCAAGGTAATGATCTCCACATGTTCAATCCTAAATAGTCCTTGCCATGCTACTATCAAATAGAGTTGCAAAGTTTTATTTTTCCTACATGAATAAAATGTTAAGAAAATCTCACAGAAAACAGAAATATAAAAATAAAAAGCACAATAACTATTTACAAAACTTAAAGTCATCAAATAATGTATCTTTCACATCCATAGGATATTCTTTCCATTCACTAGCTGCAATCCATATCCTTGGTAAGATTTCCATTGTAATATCACGAGTCACACATAATGGGATAAACCTCTTTCTGCATATCAAATAACAAATGATATAACAAGCCTATTAGTTAAACGTAACAATATATATAATTTATAATTTATAACCACTTAGGGTAAGTAACTGGCTCCACAGATATAACAAGCTTCTTAATAGTTATGGAGTTAGACGCTTCACTAGAAGGCATTGAGTTTGGATCACCACTTTCAATGTTATTTGGATCTAGCAGTGATGTCAATTGGGTAGGTGATTTGTCAGTAGTGGGTTCCTGGATAGTAGTTTATTGAATATTTGTTGTTTGCCTAATAAGTTCTTGAACACTAGTTAATTATCTACCAACAAGCTATTAAACATTTTTTGTTTGCCTAATAGAAGCTGTTATACTTCCAAAAGGTTGTTGCACATTGGTTGTTTGCCTAACAGGTGCTAGTTGCCCTTTAACAAGTTGTTGACCACTTGTTTTCCTAACAACTAATGATGGCCTTCCAATAGTTTGGGCAACATTATCCATTTTCCTTACAACTTGTGATTGCCTTTCATGAGTCTCTTGGCCATTAGCTATTACATGGTGGGAAGTTGAATCATCACCTGCAATAAGTAAACAAAGACAATAAAAATGACATTAGAATAAATTTTAATTAGTATATAAAAGACTAAACATTATAATTAAGATACTTGATAAGTGGGGAGAAAGTTGTGTTGGATCAAAAGCAATATTTGGCTGTGAAATTTCAGGTAGAGTATAGCTTCTTGCACGACCCCGACTTCATACACCTCCACCTCGGGTTCGTAGGATGAATATCTGCACATTGAAATTTCATTTGATTTAGGTAATTTGTTAACCAAGTGGCCTCAATGACTCAAGAGGGAGGTTGAATTGAGTTTTAAAAATAATTACTTTGTTAAATTTATGTCATAATTTTACTTTGCTTTATAAGAATAATGAAGAAATTAATCAATTTATGAGTAAGTAATAACAAATGAAGTAAGTAAATAAAGCAAGTAAATAAATCAAAATAAATAGAGATAGGGAAGAGAGATTGTGACACACTCGAATTTTTATCATGGTTCGGTTCCCCTACGTCCAGGCCCCAAGTAAATTTACTTTAAGATTTTCCACTAACAAGAATTTGAGATTTACAAGATGAGGAAATACAAGTCTCTTGATTTCCCTACCAAGAACTTATCTCTCAGTACTTTATCCTTCTCACAATTCTTACCCAAACAATCCCAAAGGCTACAACCTTGCCTATGTTACAATGTTCCAACCCAATTTATGTATGAGTAAGATAAAAAAACTTTCAACTTCTCTTATGATGAAAAACAAAAACAAGAGAAGAAGTTACATAATGATGATCATGAAATATAGCTCTCTTTATAGAGCAGAATTTGTAAAGATAAAGCATTTAAGAAAACTATCTTGATAGAGTAGAATAGAAATTTAAAGCTTTAAACTATTAGATCAACTCAAGAAATGAAGAAGAATTTCACAAAATATAAGCGTAGAAGAAGTTGATCAAATAGAATCATATCTCTCCTTTGATGGAGCAAAATTTAAAAATAAAGCACAAATAGAATGAACTTATCTCTCAATAATGTAGCTCTCTTCTGGAGCAAAATATGAAGTTTAAAAGTGGAGAGAAATTTTTAAAATTTTGCTTCTTGGAAACTTGAAATAGAGAAATGAGAAAATTTTAATGCATATAAGTGATTTCCAACGAAGCCTTAGGCCTTTATTTATAGAGTTCCAATTTGGAAAACTAGCCGTTATAATCTAAAAATCGAATTTGATTCTTTGGCAAAATATCCCTTAATATTAGCAAAGCTAAGAATTGGTCAAACAACAGAGTAATCGATTAGCGACATCGATTAGCAAATTTCTGATTTGATTTAAATACTTCCAGATTCATCTTAATCGATTACCTTAATCGATTAGCAAGACTCTGTTTTAATTATAAACGTATTCAGGTTTGCCTTAATCGATTAACAACATTCCGTTTTAATTAAAACTAGTCCAGATTCACATTAATTGATTAGCTCTTTTTCAAATAATTTCAAAATTTGTTTTGTAAGGCTTAATCAAATAGCTTAATTGATTACCTTGTATTAGATCGATTATCTTAGTTGATTACTGAATTGTTGATTTAAGATTCTCATTTCTTTAATCTTTTTTAAACGCGTTTTGGAATCATCAAAACTCGAATAATGAAGATTCTATTTATTAAATCTTCCTCTGTTTGATATATTATTATGAACAACTACATTCTCCCCCTTTTTGATGATGACAAAAAAACTTAGTTAATGATAGGGGAAAATGAGATTTTATTTTCTCATTTCAATAGATCTCAAATCCATATTAGTATCGCATCTATCATCATGTCATAGCATCATATTATATCAATATCATAGTCATATTATTCTTCTAGCATTAATATCATATTTCCTCCTATGATGATCATACCATATTATGCATCAACATATTTTTCTCCTATGCATCAACATATTTTTCTCCCCCTTTGACCTTATAAAAAACAATCACATACTAAAAAGTAAGAGAAAATACTGTCATAAATCAATTTATCACAAAAACATAAGAGGGTAAGAAAATAAGAAGCAACGATACAAGGAAAGCTAATCCATGTTACATGGAGAAGGTGGATAGGATGGATAATTAAGTTGAAGACTATCCAATGGAGCAATGATAGCTTGTTGCCCTTCTTCAAGAATATCAAAGCGAGCTTCAAACCTATCGAGACGATTGTTCAAGTTTTGAACCGTTTCAAGGATAGCATTTCTATGGTCTTGAGGTATTGGTCTAGGAGGGGGATCATGAGAAGAAAGTCAAGGATTAAAGTCCCATACACTGACATGTTGAGAAATTCCCATTTTTTCCAATTGTGTCGTTGCCATCTCATTTTTGGAAGATAATTTTTCCTTAACTTCTCCTTTTAAATCAATGTTAAATGTTTTGAATAACTTGGTTAGAAGGACATCATAAGGAAGTTTTGATTGGTTTTTACTTTCAACTATATGAGTTTTAATCATATCTATCCAATTTATAGGGTGTTCATAAACCATAGCCCAAAGGATCAAGATATTCATTTCCTCAACCAAAGCATAGTTGCTACTTCTAGGAACAAGAATCTTAGCCAAGCAATAATGTAACAGTCTATTATCCAAAGAAAGCCTACCAACATTCCTAGAGTTATGGGTGTCATGATCTTTATGCCAAAGAGAGGTTCCAACCTCCGTTGGATCATAATTCCAGGATTCATCAGTAGAATTATCATTAAAATTAGAGTCAACTAAAGGAATAAGATCAGTCATAGACAAGATTTCATCAGAAATTTTCATATTGATCTTTTTAACACATGCTTCTAGAACTCCATCTTTCAAGGTTATAGAGGAGTAGAACATCTTGACCAAATCAAGATAAATAAATTCATCAGATAAAGAGGCAAATTCAAGAATGTCATGCTTCTCTAAAATAGTGAGAAAAGAGAACCATTGGTCTTTGAAGAAATTCTTTGAAAGCCACAAAGGGGAAATGATACCTTTGCTTGAAAAATGAGAGAGGTAATGGGTTTCCTCTTGTTTGGTTTCGAAGTGGGGTGAGAAATATTCAGAGGAATGAGAAGATGCTCCAACAATTTTAGCACGCTACTTCTTCCTTTCATGAGATATGGTTGCAAAATGGAAGCTTAAAGCATTTTCTAACCTTATCAATGGGGTTTTTAGAGAGAGAGAGAAAGTGAGAGATAGTTTGAGATGAGAGGAAAGACACGGTTTTTATAAGGTAGAAGAGTGATAGAGTGAGTTAATGAGTGATTAATGGGGAAAAGTAAGAGTCTTGGTGCAAAACGAGGAGTTGAAATTGTTTGGGGTTCCTTGAAACTTGAAGGGATGTGTAAAGAAGAAAGAGAGAAATGTTCATTTAATACCCTTGCAAGTGACGTAATAGTCTAGGTCATTTTCACATATATGTTTCCTTTAACACAAATGCCACTATTTATAGTAGCTTTATTTTGTCCATAACTTTTAGTATGGAATCTGTACCGATTGACTATTATGCCGTTATAAGAAGTTACGGACTTTGATGGACCAAAACTTAGGTCTCGAGTCATACGTTCCTCAATTTCACCAACACTCACCTGTAAATTTTGACAAACACAATAAATGGTTATAAATTTTTAAATACAAAATATTAATTTTTATATCACTCATTGTGAATGAATGACTTACTTGATGCTTTAGCCACCAACTAAAGTCTTTATTGCAACTTTCCAATATTTGATCCTCAGATTTATTTGGATTTGTTTCCCTTAAGAAATCCTTAAGTTATCTAATAAATAAATATATAAAATTATTAGTCCTAAACAAAATTTAAATAACTTGTCAAATTCACTAATTGAAGGAAACTTACTGGAGATATGGTTTAACTTCTATAGAATTCACAAGTACATACGTCTCAACAATTTGAAGCTCAATATCAGTTAAAAATCTTTTCAAACCTTTGCCAAGAGGATGACATGGGTGTTTTAAAATGGATAATTGGTCATCAATCATATCTTCACCCTCATCATCATTCCAAGGAACTTGAGCATGTCTTATCTGTATGCTAGGATCAAAATACAAGAACACGAATTTTTAAACTTCTTCTAGAATATACGCTTCATAGATACTCCCTTCAACCCTTACTTTATTTCGTACCTTTCTTTTCAGGTACAACATGCACCTCTCAAATGGATACATCCATCTGTATTGTATTGGCCCTCCAACCTAAGCTTCATAGGAAAGATGTATAGTGAAATGTTCCATCACATCAAAGAATACCGGGGAATCTTTTCTAGCTTACATATTGTTTCAATGATGGAGAGCTTTAAATCTTCCATGTTAGAAGTATGCATTTTAGTGGCTGTTATTTCTTTGTAAAACAAACTGAGTTCTGTTAAAGCTCCCATATAGGTTTTAACAGCATATCACGAAATGCCAAAGGAATCAACCTTTGCATGAAAATATGGCAGTCACGACTTTTCAACCCATATATCTTTCTGTCATCTATATTGATGCAACGTGAAATATTTGACACATATCCATTAGGAAACTTTAATTTTTTTATCCACTCACTCACCACTTTTTTTTATTAACACTTAAAGCATATGTCGTCTTTGGTTTCTTATACTTTCCATTATCAACTATTAGCTCCAAGTTGGGATGTCTATAAATCTCCGTCAAATCTTCCCTTTATTAGTATTATCTTTAGTCTTTCCTTTTATGTCCATAACAATGTTGAAGATATTATCAAACACATTCTTCTCAATATGCATAACATCTAAGTTGTGTTGTAAAAGTGCTCTAATAAGGCAATTCCCAAATATATCCTTTTCTTGAACCAATTGAACCTCTTACCAAACCCATGTTGTTTAAGTAGCTTTTTCCTCCAAAAAGTAATCCGTCCAATTTGGCTATCTTTCTGTAAAATATCTACCCTATTTAGTTATTGTGGTGGCAAAGACTTCACCAAAGTTGATCTCTTGAAAGAATGTCGATCACGACGAAAAGCATGATCAATAGAAAGATGATGTCGATGGCAATAACAAGGTTTCCTACCAAGATCCAACTTGAATGCCTTGGTTTGCTCTATACAATAAGGACAAGAAAGGTTTCTGTGTGTGCTCCACCCAGACAACATCCCATAAGCGGGGAAATCACTTATTGTCCGCAATAATGTTGTTTTCATCGTGAAATTTTGCTTCTTCCAAGCATCAAAGGTGTTAACATCATCGTCCCATAACATCTTTAAGTCATCCACCAAGAGCCTAAGACAGACATCTATATATTTTCCAGGTGACTTTGGTCCAGGAATTAAAAGACTCAAGAATATGTATTCTCTTCTCATACACATACTTGGGGGAAGATTGTATGGGGTGACAAAAATAGGCAACATGAGTATGGGGTAGTTGAGTTGCCAAAAGGATTAAAACCATATGAACAAAGGCCAAGTCAGACATTTTGAGGCTCTTGCGCAAATGTTGGATGGGTATGGTTAAACACTTTCCAAGCCTGAGCATTAAATTGAGTGATCATCGATTCATCTTGATGCACTCCATCCACATGCCAACGTATATATTATGCAACCTTTTTTGACATATAGAGGTGTTAAAGTCTTGGAATAATGGGAAAATACCGCAAGACCGAGTATGACACTTTTTTCTGAGTCGTTGAACCTTTTTCCCTTGGTTTAAATCTTGCATGTTTGGACACTGAGAAAATTTTCTTGTCACTATTTTCCTTGTAATATAGCATACAATGTCCAGGACAAACATCAATTTTTACACATCCTAGTCCCAACTCGCTCACCATTCTCTTTAATCTGTAGAAATTTTTAGGTAACCTTTCAGATTCTGGAAGCATACTTTTGATTATCATGATCATTCTATCATAACATCTTTAATGTAATTAAGTGTTAACATGTCTAACACTTATTCAAAAGATCCAAGAAAATAAAAATATTATAAAATTGGGATAAAAACAAACTACTAATAGTCTACTAAAATCATAACATATATAATTAGAAAGAAAGATCAAGGTCCAAGCTATCATTATCTAGGTCCACGTCATTCTCACCAGCAACATGACTTTCAGGTTTCCCTTCTGATGCAATATATGTTACCTGAAAGCCTAAAATCCAAAAGGGCAAAGGGACTAGTTAAGTTAGGATTAATAATGACATTACCTCATTTATAGGTGTCATAACCTCTATCTTTTTCACAATTTTATCACTACAAATACCTGTGGCTTGAAAAGTGAAGCATATGCATTGTTGTTAATAGAAATCTCTAAAGCATGGCCTAATCTGTGGACCATTCCTTTCTTATTTAGGCCTACAACATCCACCTATACTTCTGGATCATCAACTGGATAAAATGAAGAATTTTCTCCATATTTATCTATTATCTTATTACCATGCAATTCCTAAAAGAGAAAATTGACCCAAAAAGATCATGACAATATATTCTAACTTGCAACCTAGATAAACATGACATTGTAGCTTAAAACTATGTTGGTTGTAATTAACAAACATGACACAACTTGCACTAACACTAACATAGTCACACACTAACACAGTCAAACAACTATCAAATAAACACTCACACAACTTACATACATGCTCTCATATAAGTTGCACAAAAATACAAACTACCAAACCCTACACACAAACACTCACACAACCTACACATAAATACACATTATCACAGCCTACACACAAACACACACGACCTACACACAAGCACTCATACAATCTACACATAACTATATATTGTCATAGTCTACACACAAACACTCACACAACCTACACACAAGCACTCAACCTACACATAAACACCCACACTAAAACATCCTTATATTTATAATAATTGTAATCCACAGGAATTTTTTTTCCCAATTTGTGAGCTATATTTGGCCACTCAGATCTACCTAACCCGGTTAAACATGGTATGTTTTTGAAAAAGTCTAACTTACTCAGGTACCCAAACTGCCCAAACTTCATCTCCATCAGACCAAATTTTATAGGCAGTAACCATAACCCGTTTATGACCTATTGGTCCTGTCCGCACCTCATAATTCACAAAAATGAACAACTTATGTGCAAAAATGCATTTCTACCCGTTTAGGCCAAAACCAAGTCATATAACCCATCAAACCTCATTAGAAATGGACCATTTCAATTACAACCAATGTCAAATATCAAATGCGACCTATTGGACTTGTCCGGGGGTTCTGGAACCACACCAAACTCCAATTGACCTATTCAATTCCTTATTATGCAAAAATCCAACATAACCTTTTTGTCTGTCAATAACTAATGGGCATCACCATATCATTCCCCATCCTACCATTTCATTCATCATCAAATGATCAAACATATGCATCAATTCAGCAATATAACCTGCCCATGGTTTCAATCATCAAAGTATGCATTGCAAAACAATTCCTAGTCATAGATGCAATGCAATATCAGGTCTATAGATCCATCCATGGTATCCACTTCATAATCATCATCATCAAAATCAATCTCATTTACATAATCATCAATTAAAGTATCAAATCTATATAGACCTCCAGTGAAGTCATCAGATACTTAGAATCCACTAACAATATATATATATATATATATATATATCAATACCAAAACAAGGATATATAATGTATACATATATATATATATATATATACACACACACACAAAGCCTCCAACACATGCTTGGTGACTCCTCACCAATCACCATCACGATCTAACTAAAAAGATAACCACATAATAAGGGGTGAGCATATATATATATATATATATATATATATATATATATACATTAAACAATAGGTATTGAACCGGATTTCAACCACGATACATCAAAGTACCTATCCAGTTCCATCATCATAATAATACAAATAAATTATCACCCAACTTTATATGTTCATCAATATAGAGTTACCTCAAATGCACACAATCTCATAAATACATATCAATGTAATGCATGTGGATTCGACTAGTGTAATTGGAAATCTACCCACATAACTCTACCTTGGTCTAGTCCCTTATGCCCTTCACGCGTAATACTGATCACTTTGTGACGTCTCGAGACTTAACTCTAACTCCAATGGTAATCATAGACCCTCAAGATCTAGACTAAAATATGTGGCGCTAGAAATTCCAATTCTAGGTTCCTGACCTTCCACGGGTCACCCAATTTAACATGAAATGTGACACCACATAGTTCAATTCACATTTCATCAACATATTATAAGCTACCTCAAGCTTAAGTCATCATTTTTAATTACAATCCAATGTAATCATTTCATCACATACAACCATTGCAACCTCATGCAATCAATCCAAAAAGCATAAATGAACGGTATAAAATTCATCCATTTCAATTCATCAACAACACTTCATAAGGTATATAATTAAACAATACAACATTGTCATCATCATCATATACTCATAAAAACATAATCAATCAAGCACATATAATCATGTACATACTCATATATATATATATATATATATATATATATATATACCTCTATCCGTTCATAATCTATGCATTGAAGATATAATGCTCCCCCTACCTGGAATCCTCGATTCTAATGCTCAGTACGCTATTCAATCGCCTTTCAATCTTGAAATCATTTTTCGGTCATGTTTCGAAATTAAAACCTACATCAAAATGATATCAAAACTCTTTGATTACTAACCCGATCACTTTCTGATTCCTTTTTTACTATAAACCCATATTAAACATAATTAAATTTCCTCATATTAATTACCCAGTTATCCAAACCATGTAACTTAATTACTTTCCGACCTTGAACCTATATTGAAAAAACGTCGATAATTTCCAATTAACTAACCGATCGCTAAAACTCTTTCTTTTAACCAATTTCCAATTACTCAACAACCTGAAACATAATCAAAGCTTCCCAATTATTCAACCAATGGCTAAAACCATATAATTTAATTACATCCCAACCTATCAGCATTCCAAAACACCTAACTATTCACAATTTATACAAACGATGAAGGTTTAAAGGATTATGCCTTACCAAGCTTAACCGACGAGTTCCGAAACTTGATTCCACACGACCACAATGCTGCCTAATATTCTGAATTATTTCAAACACAGCCTAAAGCCATGGGAATTACATAATTAGAACTCAAATTTGTAAGGTGGAGCCAAATCGAGCAACAGGGCATTCCGACGCTACCAAATATGGTGAAAGTCCAAAACCCCAATGCCCACCAAGTTGACCACGCTTCAAATTGACTCCGAAATAATTCCTAAATTATGGCATTCAAGGGAATGAGCCCAACAACGCAAAATAGAGTTAAACCGAAGCATTGAGTGGTTTCAAAACTTACCAGAACGGAAGAAAGTCAGAAGCCCTAAATATACCAAAGCTGACCAGTAATTTATAACTTACTTAAAACCTCTTAAATTCATAGAAACAACATAATCAAGCCTCAACTCGTGGAATGGAAACCATAGAACCAATGGGTACTGTGAACACCTATTTTTGTCCGGATAAAAATAATTTAAAATAATTTAAAAAAAATTAAAAATTGCATAGTGACTCTTGCATAGTAACTTTCTCCATTTCTATAAATACTCAATCTCTCCTCATTTCCTACCACACTTCTCCTTTCATCAACCTTCTTCCATAATTTTTCTCAAGCAATGGTCAATAATTATTGAAGCCAAGAGGAAAGGATAAGGGAGGGCAATGTTGTTGGTGTATGCACTATGAGCTTTTATGCTTCTTTATTTGTATCATTTTTCTACTTATCAATAGAATAAATATTTCAGTTTAAAATTGTTTTAAAACATGTTTATCCTTGGAGTAATAGGTCATATAAAAATTATTCCTAAAATGTCCCTAGTCAAGTATTTACATGGGGACATGTAAATACACTGAGACTAGTGTGTGAGTGTACTGATGACCTGATCTCACAGATCATAGATATAGATGATATCGAGTCTTCACACAGGTACACATTAAGAGTAATGATGTACTGGACAGACCCACCATGAGAACGTTGCATGAATCGTTACATGATTGTCATAAACGATTCTCAATGTGATAATGGTATATGTAGTCCTTCGACCTGAAGTCACTACGATTCCTACATGAGGAGTTCATTGTTTTAATCCAATTAAACGTCTTTTATAACAAGAGGACTATAAAGGTTGTGATTAGGCAATGAACAAATTATGTAGAGGGATGTGAGTGATGTAGATGGGATTTGTCTCTCCTATGTGACAGGAGTGATATCCATAGGCCACTTGATGGAGTAAGACTAAGAAAACGCATGGCCATGCTAGAAAGAATAAATATTAGATATTTATTCAGATCCAGTCTACTCCGGTATCAAGTAAAACAAATTGGGTCGTACAAGGATGACGCGACCATGCCTTGGGCCCAATTAGGATATCGTGACAAAAGGAATAAACATATTAAATAATTATCACTTATAGGTTATGTTGATAATATTCGGACATAATGATGCATTGCTAGATGCCGCTCTTATTTTATATTAATAATAACATAGTTTATTATTAATATGACCAGGTATTTTACCTATAGGGTCACACACATAGAGTAAGCCCATCAGAAAATGTTGTCTTATTTTAGTTGGACTAAAATAAAGCTATTGGGCCTAACTCATTTGGAATGAGTAAGGAGCCCACTTTTAGAGAGAACAAATTAGGTCAAACCTAAGCCTATAAATAGAGCATAAGATGCTCATAGGCCGTTCACTAAAGTGAGACACAAATTCGTAAAAGTTGCAAGAGCTACACGCCGTCAAACTAGCAGTTGGAAAGTGTTGCGATTCTGGTGGGAGTGCTCGTGTGGACTCCTAAAGGACGAGGCTACGACTGCTTCGGAGTTCTTCAAGAGGTAATCCAAAATGAATTTCGAAATAGTTTTGTGCTTTGAAACACGAAACCTTGCAAATCCAATGGAATCCCTTTTATTTTTCCGCTGCTCATGCTTAGGGATTTCCTAACAAATGTTTGGTGACTACCTTCTTGTTCCTTGTAGCATGGGTAGTAGTTTATCTTTATTAGATATTTTATTTATGGTCACATGTGTAATAAATAATTTATGTTTCCATAAGAGTAAGTGATTACTCATTTGTATTCAAAAATTTTAAAAAAATTAATTAAAAAAATATAAAAATAAAAAAGCTAAAAAATAAAAAAAAAATGAAAATTGGCCAAAAAAAGGTCCAAAAAATCAAAAATAAAAAATAGGCAAAAAATCAAAAAAAAAATGAAAATAAAAAAAAGGTTTCGGTGGTTTTTGTTGGTAGGACCTAGTTGGTTGGATAGTTGGAGAAAACTGGGGAAATTGACATCAAATTTGGACAATTTCGAAAAGTAGGAAAGTGATGTCATTTTATGAGAAATTCAAGGCCAATTTTCTTCTATAAGTAGAGGGTGATGCTAAGGTATTTAGGGGGAAGAGAAAAAAGATGTGAAAGAGTGTTAAATTTTTGAGAGATTTTTTAGAAGTTTTTACTTTCTAAAATTATGTTATGGAATTGTTGTTAGCAAAATGATGTGTCATTCTAGTATGTCTTAGTATGTGAGCTTTGTGTGCCAAAATGTTGTCTAAGTGTTGCAACCAGTGTCCAAACACCCTTGAATCGAGTCCAAACGAAGCCAAAAGCAAAGGAAATCTACACGAAATTGATTTCCCGAATTCCGTTTTGGTTCCTCTTTAATTGTTTTTGTACTAAGGTATTTTTAATTAATACAAGAATATTTATTTATCTTTATTTATTTGTCTTGCTTTAATTGTTATTTATTTTTCTTTATTTATATTCTTGCATTTTATTTTCTCACACTTTATTTTTCAGCAGTTATTTATCTATTTATTTATTTTTTTTATTTTTATCTATATTTATTTATTTGTACTTTTATTCTTATTTATTTACTTTTCTACACTTTTATTTTTCCTTATTTATGTTTCTGCACTTTATTTTTCTGTAGTTATTTATCTGTCCATTTATTTTTTACATTTTTATTTTCTATTTATTTATTTTTATATACTTTTATTTTTATTTATTTATTTTTCTAAACTTTTATTTTTTATTTATTTTTCTGCACTTTTATTTTTATTCATTTATCTTTTTGCACTTTTATTTTTACTTATTTATTTTACTGCATTTTATTTTTCTATATTTTATTTTTGTGCAGTTATTTATTTGTTCATTTATTTTCTTACACTTCTATTTTTATTTTTATTTTTTATACTTTTATTTTATTTTTCTATACTTTATTCTTCCATGCTTTATTTTTTTTAACATTTATTTATTTACTCTATAATAATTTTAAAATTATCTTTTACATAATCATTTAATTTTATGTTTCATATATATACAATTTCTTGAGTTTTGTTTTTGATCCGGTCTGGATACCGGCCCCCAATGTATGACGTCAGAATGATCTCATAAAGGGAAACCCGGTGTCACGGTGCAGCAGTGCCACACCGGATATCCGGTATCTATTCGTCCGCTCATATCTCATCAAGCCGTTCTACACATTTTCTCTACAACGGATGAGCATTCACTCTTATTGAACGTCCGTGTAGCCGTTAGTCTCACAGTCACAGCGAGATAAGAGTTTCTTATAACTTATCAGCGAAGATACTCTAGGTAGCAAAATATGTCACCTCAATGGTCTCAGAGAGCAAGTACATGTGTCAGCGAATTATACGGAAAGGTGATTATCCTCCATCCTTCCCATAGGATCGTACTCTGATAATTGACCTACCCTCCTGACACATTCTGAGTGTTGAGCCACCTTGATTGACACAATTCACACGCTATCAGAACTAAGGGACCCACCTGAATCCAACGACTCATTTTTCTTACGTTCAACTATAAATAGCTCATTTTGATACATATGCAAGGTTACGTTGTTCTAACTCACTTTTACTATTGTATCGCTTGAGCATTCACTGAGTTCTTACACTCTTCTAACTTGAGCGTCGGAGAATCTTCGTAAGTGGCACCACCTTTCGCCCCCCTTCAACGCGAAACGCTGGTGTGAAGGATCTCCAGGACAACAAGACCGGTTTCTCCCACTGAGAGGCCAGATTTACATATCGGATACTCATTGCTCTGGTGTGCAAACCCTAAAACACCTGCATTCTTGTGGCTGGTCCCACACCGGATCCTTGACCCCGGTTCAGACTAGTTCATTGGCACGCCCGGTGGGACTCGTTAGAGTTATTCCTATTTTCACAGAAGTTTGGTTGTCGCAATGGAAGGTGATGGACGAGATTTCGTTGATGGTCATGTGGAGGATGTGACCCACCAACAGGCTAGAAGGAGACTTGTCTTTGAGTCTCCTATTACAAATACCCGAAGAATGATGCAAGTGCCAACACCTGATCCTCGTGATGAGGTTATCAGGCAACTGAGGGAGGAGCTGACGGAGTTGAAGCGGGAGAAGAGAGGAAGTGGGGACAGGGTAGCGTCCCATGCAGAGGAGGCTCGCCATGCATCAGCGAGGGATAGATCTACAACCCTCCAGTATTCGAAGATCCCCACGTATGAAGAAAGAGAGTAGACTCAAGACTCTGGTGATAGAGTCAGTACCAGGAGAAGGGAGCAGGCAGTGGTAACTTCTGGGAGTTATAGACTTAGTGTTCCTTTCTCAAGGAGGTTGATGAGCATTGCCATCCCGAAGCATCTGCAAACGACTCAGCCACTGTCGATCGGGAAGTACAATGGAGAAACTGACCCTACTAAGCACTTGGATGCTTATGTGTATGAAGCTATGTATTTGGGAGCTGATGAAGACGTTATGTGTAGGATGTTCCCGAGAACACTGACGGAGGAGGATCTCAGCTGGTTCAAGAGCTTACCCTCAGGATCCATAGATTCTTGGGAAGAAATGGCAGCTGCATTTGAAAGCCATTTTGTCATCTCCAGGGACATCCCAAGGACTTCTCACACTTTGGCACAGATAAGGCAAGGAGAGACTGAAACTCTTAAGAAGTTCTTGAAGAGGTTTTATAAGGAAGCAGCTTTAGTCCCTAGCCTCACGGAGGCCATACAACTTCATATTATGGTGGAAGCCTTACAACCTGGTTCTGCCTTTGCCCTATCTTTGGCAAAGAGCCCCCCAACGACCTTCGAGGAGTTTCGGAGGAAGGCTTCCAAATACGTTGGTATAGAGATGCATCTGGAGGCAACAGCAGCCAGAATGAAGCCTTCAGCACCCTCTCAGCAGCCACGACGGGAGAAGGAGAGGGTGAGACCTCAGAAACACGCCTTTAGAGAGGATTTTGCAAACGTTCGTCCTCATCAACGAGATAGGCGCATCTTATCGTTCAATAATTACGCTCCTCTAAATGCCAGGCACTCCCAAATCATGAGGGAGGTTGGCTGCCCAACACTTAACGTTTTTGGAATCAGGAAGCCTCTCCCAGTCAAGAGGGGTGGTAACCCACGTAAGTATTGCACTTTCTATGAGCAGACGGGTCACAACACTGATGAGTGCAAGGCATTGAAGAATACAGTGGAGACTCTCATTCGAGAAGGAAAGCTGAAGCAATATTTGTTCAGGGAGAAATTTGTAGAGGAGCCTCAGAGGATGGAAAAAAGGGGCAGAGATCCTGATGATGAGGATGATAATACACGTAACCCAGTCAGGAAGTTCACTGTGGCTGAAAAGCAGAAGGGAGCAGTGATTGCTGGAGGAGCTCAACAGAACGACATGCCTCAGCAGCAGAGACAGGGCAGACGTGAAGTGATTGAGATGATAGCTGAAGGATTTGCCGGAGGAGGAGCATCAATCACAGCCTGGAAGAATCACCACAGGATGATTTTATCTGTCCAGGGCAAACCAAGAGATAACCGCCCTTTCAGGGACGGTGTGGCAGCTCCAATGGTGTCATTCACTGATGATGACTTTGGCTCAACAATCCCAGGAGGAGACGATGCAGTAGTTATCATCGCAGTCATAGCCAACAAGGATGTCAAGATGATCCTCGTCGATCAGGGAAGTTTTTGTGATGTTATGTTTTATAATTGTTTCAAAAGAATGGGTTTCAATGATGCAGATTTACAACCTTACACGCAAGAACTCACAGCGTTTAATGGAGCTAAGCAACCCACTAAGGGGTACCTTGACACTCTGATTTCTTTCGAAGGAGAGCCTGGTGCCAGAACAGTCAAGTCAAGAATTCTGGTGATTGATGTAGAATCCCCCTACAACGGCATCATAGGCCGTCCTACACTGAATGCAATGGAAGCGATTGTATCCACTCCTCACCTCTTGATCAAATTCATTGATAAGGACAACGGTGTGTCCTCTCTCCGTGGTGATCAGGAGATGGCTCGGTACTGTTATAACCTGAGCCTCAACATGGTTAAGATGGAAGCGTTCAACAAGAAGAGGAAGCTCAACGACGGAGGAACAGCGGCTGGGTCTGTCAGCCTAATTGACTTAGACCCAAGAGCGGAATTGAAGATTGACCCTCTCAATCCCTCTAAGCCCACACTGGATGGTGGTTCCAGGGACGTTGTCTTAGGGGATTCCCCAGAGAAGGTCACGCACATCAACGATAAGCTGGAGTCAGCCATGGAGCAACGCTTGTTAGCCCTCCTGCAGGAGTTCAAGGACCTTTTCGCATGGACAGCAGCAGACATGCCTGGGATGGACCCTAATTTTTGTTGTCACAAGCTTGCTGTGTACCCTGAGACGAGGCCGGTGGCCCAGAAGAAGAGGAGGTTGGGACCGGAGAAGCAGAAGGCAGCATGTGAGCAAACTGAGTTGTTGAAAGCGGGCTTTATAAGGGAGATTCGCTATTCTTCTTGGCTTTCTAATGTAGTTATGGTGCAGAAAGCTAATGGCAAATAGAGGATGTGCACAGATTATGTGGATCTAAACTGTTGCTGCCCCAAAGATCCATATCCCCTGCCACACATTGATCGCATGGTAGATGACTCATCTGGTTACCAATACCTTAGTTTCATGGATGCTTATTCTAGGTACAACCAGATTTCGATGTGGGAGGGAGACCAAGAGAAGACGGCCTTCGTCAATGACCACAGTGTGTTCTGCTACACCGTTATGCCATTTGGATTGAAGAATGCTGGCGCTACCTATTAGCGCATGATTAACAAAGTCTTTGAAGAAATGCACACCAGGCTGGTTGAAGTCTATATCGATGATATTATAGCCAAAACGCCCGCCGGAGGAGACCACATTGAAGACCTGCGCCAAGTTTTCACTAGGCTGCGACTGTACAACATGAGGCTGAACCCCCTGAAGTGCACCTTTGCCATTCCAGCAGGGAAATTCTTGGGATTCATGTTGACCCAACGGGGCATTGAGGCTAACCCTGGGAAGTGTCAAGCAATTTTGGACATGTAGAGCCCTAAGAGTTTGAGGGAGGTCCAATCGTTGAATTTGAAAGTAGCCGCTCTGGCTCGGTTCATGCCCAAGATGGCACACAGATCCCTCCCCTTGTATAAGGCGTTGAAGAAGCACAAGAGTTTTGAATGGGGAGAGGAGCAAGAACAAGCCTTCCAACAGCTTAAGGCCGTTCTCTCAAGTCCACCAATTTTAGTTAAGCCTGACCATAGTGAGACTTTGATCTTGTATTTGGCAATTTCTGATGAAGCCCTAGGCGTGGCTTTGGTTAAAGAAACCCCCGAAGGGCAGAGGTCGGTGTACTTTACTAGTAAGACGCTCCAAGGGGCGGAAGGAAGGTATCAGAAGATTGAGAAAGCTGCCCTGCCAGTTGTGTGGGTGTCACGACGGTTAAGGCCCTATTTTTACACGCACCCAGTATTGGTGAGAACGGATCTGCCTCTCCGCTCAGTGCTTAGCAAACCAGACCTCGCTGGAAGGATGATCAAGTGGTCCATTGAGTTATCTGAATTTGAAATTTCTTACAAGCCTCAAGGAGCCATTAAGGTGTAAGTGTTGGCTGATTTTGTTGTGGAGATGACTGGGGCGGACCCAGCCACGCCTCGAGCACATTGGACCATCTATGTTGATGGATCGTCGAATAGTAAAGGCTGTGGTGCAGGTGTTGTGGTGGAAAGTGATGATGGTGTGCACTTAGAAATTTCCCTCCGATTCAATTTCAAGACCTCCAATAACCAAGCTGAATACGAGGCATGTTTGGCCGGTCTCCGAGCGGCGGTTGACATCGGAGCGTCAGCAGTCACGTTGTGCAGCGACTCCCAGTTGGTGATTTTGCAGATCCAGGGGGAATACCAAGTTAGAGAGCCACAACTTCAGTTATACTTGAACTGCGTGAATGAATTGAAGGGAAGGTTTGAAGTTCTAGAGTTCAAGCATGTGCCTAGAGAGGAGAACACCAGAGCGGATATTTTGTCAAGACTTGCAAGTACAAAGCAACCCGGTAGCACAACGACGGTGGTTCAAAGCACCTTGACATCACCTAGCATCCCTCTGTGCCCTTCTCTGAATGCTGTAATGGTGAGCTATCCTTATAAGAATTCTTGGGTTATCCCCTATATTTGCTACCTGGCAGATGGACAACTCCCCACTGATGAAAAGGAGAGGAGACGAGTGAAAAGGGAGCTGCCATATTTCACTATGGTTGATGGTGTTCTCTACAAAAGGGGATTCTCTGTCCCATATCTTTTGTGTTTGAGAGAAGATGAAGTTTAAGCAGTCCTGGAGGAAGTGCATGAGGGGCAATGCGGGCACCATACTGGAGGTCGAAGCTTAATGAGAAAGGTCCTCAGGGCTGGATATTGGTGGCCCACCGTGAAGCAAGACTCTGCAGATTTTGTTAAGAAATGCGACGCTTGTCAAAGATTTTCCAACCTCCACCATACACCGGCCCAAGAGCTTTCCTCGTCCGTTGTGCCTTGGCCGTTTTACCAGTGGGGCCTTGATATTTTGGGCCCGTTCCCCACTGCGCCAGGAGGTATCAAATATCTGATTGTGGGGGTAGATTACTTCACCAAGTGGATTGAAGCTGAGCCAATAGTGCATATTACTTCTGCGCGAACAAGGCGTTTCGTGTATGAAAATATCATAGCTCGATTCTTGTGGTGTGCAAACCCTAAAACACCTGCATTCTTGTGGCTGGTCCCACACCGGATCCTTGACCCCGGTTCAGACCAGTTCAGTTTTTTAAATAATTATTTACTTATTATTATTTATTTTTTCATTTCTCGTTTTTATCTACCCATATTATTTTATTTGTTTATTTTATTTTTTTGATAATTTTCGAATAGTTTTTTATATATATACATAATTATTCATTTTATTTATTGCCATGACTTCTTATTATTTTCTCTTAGCAACCATTTGATAATTAAGAAAAATTATTATCATAAAATATAATAAAGACCAAGACTAATAAATAGTTTGTTATTTATTCATCTATCTTTCTTTTAAGTTTAAAATAAGATTAATAATTGAAATAAGATTAATTTAGATGAGACATCTTATTAATCTTATTTTCCAAAAAATAATTGAATAAGTTTCATTTGTTAATTTTAATTACTTAAGTGTATATATTTCTTTATTTTCATATTGATGTATTTAATTCCATTTTTTTTCTTTTTATGTCTATTTTTTTTACCTTTTCATTGATTTATTTGTTTTTTTATAAACCATATATTTCCCAATAAAATCAATAGATTGTTTTTTATTTACTAGAAAATAATGGAGACGAGACGTCTCATTGTATTTTTCATTTATTTTACTGTATTTTAATCACTTGTTTTTTCTTTGAACTAAAAATGATGAAAATTTAGGTGATGTGTTTTATTATTTAATTTTTTTTATTTTTATATTTTCAAAATGTCCTCGTTATTATATATATTGTCTGTAAATAGCATTTATCATTATTGTTTTTTTATGAATGATGAAATATTTAATAATCATTTTTTTGAAAAATTGTGCATGATCGATTTGGGTAACCGTTTTAGGACGGACAGTATGGGGTGCTAATACCTTCCCCTCATGTAATTCGACTCCCGGACTAAACAGAATTTCATTAAAAAAACCAGTGCTATTTAAAGGTTTTTCTGATATTTTCCTTGATAAATGTTAGTGGCGACTCTCTGAACCCTTTATTGTTTTGGACGTCTAAGGGCCTCATTCCAATATAGTTTCATTTTCTTTTAATGTCTTTAACTAATCCGCATCGTGTACCGGGACCCTGGTTGCGAAAGGTACATTCGAAACTTACCAAAAATGGTGAAATCTGAAACCCCGACCCTACAACACTGCCCACGCACAATCAAAGCTCTGAAATACCTCTAAATTCATGAAAATGAAAAGAATTCAAGGTGGGATTCAAGAATTTCATAAGGACCAAAATGGGTTCAACACTTACCTTTAAGAAATCAAGAAATTAAAGCTTTTCCTTATGCTTCCATGGCTGCCACGTGAAGAGGAAGAGAATGGAATTGTCTCCTTGCTTTAATTTGAGAAGAAATTGGAAAAGAAATGGTATAGTGTAATGGAGCCGCAGGGAAAAAAGACAATGGCAAGCTTTCCTTTTTCTTCTTTGCATGTGCGTTCGAGAGTGAGAGAAGAATTGAGAAATGTAATTTTTCAATTAAGTTTTCAAGGCCGAATATGTCATTTAGCACATTTAGTTAATTTTTAAAACTAATTGGGTAACCACAGTTACTTAAAATGCACCCCAGTAAATTCTAAAAATTAATTTATTAGTTTAGAAATAACTTAACATTCTCAAATTTAATTATTGGACCAATCATTTAACCAATAATAAAATTCAGAATGTTACACACACAAACTATATAGACATATTTAACACATTTAACATAAACTCAACACATTACACAATCCTTCCAAATTGAAAATTCAAATTTAAATTCAAATAGAAATATAAACTCAACAAAACAAAAAATTCATCACAAAGTTCATCATTCCCATATTCACCATGCCCAAAAATTTAGCCAAAGCATCCTAAACATGTTTTCCATAATATAAAGACTTACAACAAAAAGTTTTGATCATTGGGAAACATATTCATCGGTCTCCTGTGTTGACACAATCCAAGTGCCTTAGTTTGCTCTATACGGTAAGTGTAAGAAAGTTTTCCATGCATACTCCAGCCAAATAATATCCCATGAGTAGGGAAATCACTTATTGTCCATAATAATGTTGCTCTCATCAAGAAATTTTGCTTCTTCCATGTATCAAAGGTGTTCATGTCATTAGACCATAACTACTTCAACTCATCAAACAAGGGTCTAAGATACACATCAAGACTTTTTCTTGGAGACGTTGGTCCAAGAATCATAAGACTCGGGAATATGTATTCCCTTCTTATACACATATTTCAGGGGAAATTATATGGTGTGATGAATAGACTAACATGAGTATGAAGTAGTAGAACCACCAAATGGATTAAAACCATATATGCATAGGCCAAGCCCTACATTTCAAGGCTCTAGCGTAAATATCGAATGGGTTCAATCAAAGTGTTTCAAAGCCTACATCAGCTGGATGTGTGAATATTCATTCATCTTGGCGTACTCTATCCATAAGCCAATGCATATATTTTGTTGTGTTCTTAGACATAAAGAGGTGTTGGAGTCTTGGAATGATTGGAAAATATCGTAACAATGAATACGACACATCTTTTTAAGTTTTTGAGTTACTCTTCTTTGGTTTAAATCGAGCAAGTCCACACTTTGAGCATTTACCTTTGTCACTATTTTCCTTGTCAAGCATATAATGTCTACAGCAAGCATCAATCTCCTCATACCTCAAGCCTAACTCAGACAATTCTCTTTGATCTGTAGAATTTTTCAAGTAACCTTTCCGACTTTGGAAGCATACTCTTAATTATTACAATTATTCGATCATAACATCTTTCACTCATATAAAACTTGGATTTCAAATTTAGCAGTTATGACACAGTTGATAATTTTGTATGTTTACTACACCTATCCCATAAAGGTTCATTAACATCCTGTAACACGTTCTAAAAATTTGACGCTAAAGCACTTAGATCTTCATCAAAATCTTTACATTCTGGATTTAGTGTTTAACCGGCAGCATCCATAAGCATATCAACATATAGATTTCTACTTCCTTCTTCATGGTCTTAGGCAACAACATTTAAAGTAGTATTTCTCTATCTTTCCTCACCATGGATGGTTCAATTATTATAACCTTCCATGATTCGTAGTTATACAAGTGTTTTTCTACCCAAAATGATTCCACCCTACAACGATTCTTGCATCTTGCATATAGACAAGGGATGTTACCTAATGTATCGGTAATCATTGAATTTCCCAAAGTAAGCTTCATGAAATCATCAACACCAACTTCGTGTTATGGGTCCCTCCTCCATAATAGCCACTTAGCAATTATTAATGGTTTTTTGTGGTCATGAAAGTTCAGCATGCGTGGATGAAGTAGCACCACAATTTCTTTGTGGCTGAAATCAACTCATTGGGCCTATAAATTGGCCATGAAGTGTTGCAGCAAGGCATCAGAAGAAGCAAACACAATACAATCTAGTGAGTAGTGTTTGTGAGCCAAAGCAATTAGCCAATTGCTTTGATGAGTTGTTGAGTGAGGGAAAATAATTAGTGAGTGATAAAATAGTGAGGTTAATTGGGGTGTTTGGGAAACACTTGAGTGCCACTATTTTGGGTTAATCTCGGGTATATGCCTCTAATATTTTATTAGAGAAGTCCCTCTTGTATGTCTACTAATTTTATTAGTGGAAGTAATTTCAGAGTTTGTCCCGTGGACGTAGCCCAAATCAAAAGGGTGAACCACGTTAAATTGTTGGTGCCGTTTTAATTATTTATTTACTTTGCTCGTATTTAATTTATTCTATAACCACCTATTTTATCGGTCCGATATTCTGCTGCACCGGGAAAAATTATCAGTCAATTTATGCAGATTTTTCCCAACAACTGGTATCAGAGCGGTACCAGGGGGAATTAATATCTACTTATCGTATGCTCTGTGGTTGCCACTAAGGTGGACCCTCCACATCAGAAAATAAGTCAGATTATTATTTACCCTTTAAAAGTCTAGTTGGGGCCATGGAGGTGAAGACGAGCAAAATGATTAATTTAAATGGCATGAATTACCACATATGGAGAAACAAGATGAAGGATCTCCTATTTGTGACGAAGATGCATCTACCAGTGTTTAGTACAACTAAACCTGAGGACAAGACAGATGAAGAATGGGAATTTGAGCATGAACGAGTCTGTGGCTTTATCCGACAATTCGTCGAAGACAATGTGTACAATCACATTTGTAGTGAGACTCATGCTCGAACATTGTGGAACAAGCTAGAGGAGCTGTACGCTTCCAAAACCGGCAACAATAAATTATTTTATCTGACAAAGCTACTCCAGATGAAGTACCGGGAGGGTACACAGATGGCAGATCATTTGAATGAGATGCAGGGGATCGTGGAGCAGCTGTCAAGGATGGGCATTAAATTTGACGATGAAGTACTTGCTCTTTTGGTGCTGGCTTCCCTACCAGAGTCTTGGGAGACTTTGAAGATTTCAATCACAAATTCTGCACCAAATGGTGTAGTAAACATGGAAAATGTCAAAAGTGGTGTCCTAAATGAAGAAATGAGAAAAAAAGCACAAGGATCCACATCATCGTAGCAGGATGTTCTTGTTGCAGAGACAAGGGGGAGGAATCAGACCAAAGGTTCAAAGTCCAGAAGCAAAAGTAGAGGAAAGTCAAATAGATATGCAAATGTGGAATGCCATCACTGCAAGCAGAAGGGCCACATAAAGAGGTTCTGTCGGATGCTCAAGAGATCTCAAAAGAAGAACAAAGGTAAGGAGAAGGTCCAAGATGACAGCAGTGATGATGAACAAACCAATGCTGCCGAGGAGTTCCACATCATCTATGAAGAAGACATTGTCAACCTTGCAACCCATGAGACCAGTTGGGTAGTTGACAGTGGAGCTACCATTCATGTGACATCTCAGAGGGAATTATTCTCCTCTTACACACCAGGTGATTTTGGTGTTGTTAGAATGGGGAATGAAAATTATTCAAAAGTTGCAGGAAAAGGAGATGTTTGTTTAGAGACACAGAATGGTACGCGCTTAGTCCTGAAGGACGTCAGGCATATTCCAGACATGCGTCTGAACTTGATCTCAACCGGAAGGTTGGATGATGAAGGTTACTGCAACACCTTCTACAACGGCCAATGGAAGCTCACCAAAGGATCATTGGTGGTGGCCAAAGGAGATAAGTGCTCAAGACTGTACATGATGCAGGCAAAGATTTTGCAGGATGCTGTGAATACAGTGGAGAATGATGGTACAGTTGAATTATGGCACAAGCGGCTTAGTCATATGAGTGAGAAAAGTATGACCATTCTAACCAAGAAGAATATATTGCCTGGATTGGATCAGGTCCATCTGAAGAAATGTGATGATTGTCTGGCGGGAAAGCAAAACAGAGTTACTTTCAAGAGTTCCCCTCCTTCCAGAATGAAGAATGTATTGGACCTAATACATTCAGATTTGTGTGGGCCAATGCCAAAGTCACTCGGTGGTGCTCAGTACTTTGTGACTTTCATTGATGATCATTCTCGAAAGACTTGGGTGTATCTTTTAAAGACTAAAGACCAAGTATTGGGTGTCTTTAAACAGTTCTTATCTATGGTGGAGAGGGAAACTGGCAAGAAGCTTAAGTGTATTCGTACAGACAATGGTGGAGAGTACACAGGACCATTTCATGCTTACTGTGAAGAGCATGGTATTCAACATCAAACGACACCGCCAAAGACGCCGTAATTGAATGGTTTAGCTGAGAGGATGAACAGGACTTTGATGGAGAGAGTCAGATGTATACTCTCACATGCAAAGTTGCCAAAGATGTTTTGGGGTGAGGCTATACAAGCAGTCGCTCACGTATTGAACCGTTCACCTTGTTTTCCTCTCCAGTACGACACTCCAGAGAAGGTATGGTCAGGAAAAGATGTTTCCTATGATCATTTGCGGGTGTTTGGCTGTAAGGCCTTCGTGCATGTACCGAAGGGTGAAAGATCCAAACTTGATGTCAAGACACGACAATGCGTGTTTGTCGGCTATGGTCAAGATCAGCTTGGCTATAGATTTTACGATCCAATCCATAAGAAGCTTGTCAGAAGCCGTGATGCAGTGTTTGTTGAAGATGAGACCATTGAAGATATCGAAAAAGCCAAGGAAAATGCTTCCAAATACAATGATGGTTCAACAAACATAGAGCTAGTTCCTTCAATGATGGTGCCAAGAGAAATTGAAGATGAAGCTCTTAATGATCAACCTGAGGCAGGTGATCCGATTGCTCCTTTTGAGATACCATCAGATAATTCTGATGATGAAAGCGTTCATGACCAACCACTAGCTCCAGCGGGTTCTCCAAATCTAAGGAGATCTGATAGAGTCAGACAACGCTCTACAAGATATCCTGAAGAACAGTATGTGTTACTGACTGACGGGGGAGAACCGGAAAGTTTCCAAGAAGCTATGAATGATGAACACTATAAAAGGTGGATTGAAGCCATGCAAGATGAGATGAATTCCTTGCATAAGAACAAAACATTTGAGCTAGTGAAGCTGCCAAAAGGCAAGAAGGCTTTGAAGAACAAGTGGGTGTTCAGGATCAAGCATGAAGAACACAGTCCCCAGCCACGATTTAAAGCTAGATTGGTTGTCAAAGGATTCAGTCAGAGAAAGGGGATTAACTTTGATGAGATTTTCTCACCAGTGGTGAAGATGACATCCATCAGAATAGTGCTAGGGTTAGCAGCAAGTCTCGACCTTGAAATCGAGCAGATGGATGTGAAGACGGCCTTCCTTCATGGTGACTTGGAGGAAGAGATATACATGGAGCAGCCAGAGGGTTTCAAAGTAAAAGGTAAAGAGGACTATGTTTGTAAGCTTAATAAAAGCTTGTATGGCTTAAAGCAGGCACCAAGACAATGGTACAAGAAGTTTGAGTTTGTGATGGGGGAGCAAGGCTACAAGAAGACCACTTCAGACCATTGTGTGTTTGTACAGAAATTCTCTGATGATGATTTTATTATTCTTCTGCTCTATGTAGATGACATGTTGATCGCTGGCCAGAATATTTCCAGAATCAATAAGTTAAAGAAGCAATTGAGCAAGTCTTTTGCTATGAAAGACCTAGGGTCAGCAAGACAAATTCTTGGCATGCAAATAACCAGAGACAGGAACGCCAAGAAATTGTGGTTGTCACAGGAGAAGTACAAAGAAAAGGTGCTTCACCGGTTCAATATGGACAAGGCTAAAGCGGTTAGTTGTCCTCTTGCTAATCACTTTAGACTAAGTACCAAGCAGTGCCCTTCCTCAGAGGATGAGAAGGATGAGATGAATAGAGTTCCATATGCTTCAGCAGTTGGGAGTTTGATGTATGCCATGGTATGTACACGGCCAGATATTGCTCACTCTGTGGGAGTAGTGAGTCGTTTCCTTTCAAATCCTGGAAAGGAACATTGGGCTGCAGTAAAGTGGATTTTCAGGTATCTCCGTGGTACCTCCAAAATGTGTTTGTGTTTTGGAGATGAAAAACCTATGTTAGTAGGTTATACAGATGCTGATATGGCTGGCGATGTTGACTCAAGAAAGTCTACATCAGGATACCTGATCACTTTTGCAGGGGGAGCTGTGTCATGGCAATCAAGACTACAGAAATGTGTTGCTCTCTCAACAACTGAAGCAGAATTTATTGCAGCCACTGAAGCTTGCAAAGAGCTGATATGGATGAAGAAGTTCTTGGAAGAACTTGGCATGCACCAGGAAAAGTATGTGCTGTTTTGTGACAGTCAGAGCGCAATTCACCTTGGGAAGAATTCCTCCTTCCATTCTAGATCAAAACACATTGATGTAAGATATCACTGGATTAGGGAGGTATTGGAGAAGAAGTTGCTACAACTTGAGAAGATCCATACAGATGAAAATGGATCAGACATGATGACAAAGACTCTTCCAAAGGAGAAGCTGGAGTACTGTCGACAAGTAGCAGGAATGGTGTAGCCATCCATGTAATCGGGAGGGGGAGATTGTTATGGGTCCCTCCTCCATAATGGCCACTTAGCAATTATTAATGGTTTTTTGTGGTCATGAAAGTTCAGCATGCGTGGATGAAGTAGCACCACAATTTCTTTGTGGCTGAAATCAACTCATTGGGCCTATAAATTGGCCATGAAGTGTTGCAGCAAGGCATCAGAAGAAGCAAACACAATACAATCTAGTGAGTAGTGTTTGTGAGCCAAAGCAATTAGCCAATTGCTTTGATGAGTTGTTGAGTGAGGGAAAATAATTAGTGAGTGATAAAATAGTGAGGTTAATTGGGGTGTTTGGGAAACACTTGAGTGCCACTATTTTGGGTTAATCTCGGGTATATGCCTCTAATATTTTATTAGAGAAGTCCCTCTTGTATGTCTACTAATTTTATTAGTGGAAGTAATTTCGGAGTTTGTCCCGTGGACGTAGCCCAAATCAAAAGGGTGAACCACGTTAAATTGTTGGTGCCATTTTAATTATTTATTTACTTTGCTCGTATTTAATTTATTCTATAACCACCTATTTTATCGGTCCGATATTCTGCTGCACCGGGAAAAATTATCAGTCAATTTATGCAGATTTTTCCCAACACTTCGATCAGGTTTTGTCATCTCTATTATTAATTTGATATAAATAACCCTAAGAGCTTAAAACTCAAGTTAAAAAGGGGACATGTTATAAGCAAATAACCCTAAAACCTTGACACGGATAAAAGTATTACCCCTTATAGGAACAATGATTCAATAATCAACATTTTATCAATCAAACAAGCTCAACTTGAAAATATTAACAACAGAATAACAACATTCAGTTAAATCAGATTTTGTCCACTATGAAATCAAGGTATTTTTTAATTATGAATACACCTCAATCAATATAAAATTGTTATAGTAAGCGGGTACTATCATCATACCTTTGCGTGCCCGGGGTGCGAGAAAATATGAACTCAAGAGAAGGGTATGGTGTCAATGATCTAAACACATGGACAAAAGAATGAATGTTAGATTAACTATTGTATATATTCAATTTAATAAGGAGGCGTAGAATGAATAAGAACTAGAATTAAACATATTAAATCTCTTATAAACATGAACCAATTTTTTTTCATATACCACATAACTAGAGAAAGTGCAACTAAATTTTTTTGATAAAAAAATGTTGAAATTAATTTAGAAATAAGAACCAGAATTACACACTTGGTTTTAATCAAGAAATAGGAATCAAAATTGCACACATGATTAAAATTAATAAACCGAAAAGTGCAATTAATTTTTTTGATAGAAAAAGTGTAAATAAATTTTTTGAACAAAAAAAGTGTAAATCATAAAAAAGATGTTTTTGAACCTGAGGGAAACTAAATAAACATTATTAATTTTATAGAGTGAGAGAACGTGTCAAATGGCTAGCTATATTTGCTAATTGCTTTTCTTTTCCTAACAAAATGCCAAAAACGTTAACCTGAGAGTTATACATATGCTATATAGGAAATCGGTGATATATATGAAGGCTCTTGCATGCACCTTCTCTTTATTTTGATTATTAGGACGATCTGTTTGAAAAAGCTATCAAGTGCCTTAAAAATACTGGTTAAAAGAGAAAAGTAGAAAGTTTTTCTTAAAAATATAATTAAAGCTATTTTTATTGATTTTTAAGTAATCTCTACATATTTTTTTATCTTTTTATTATTTTTATCGTGCTCATGTGTGCTTTTATTTTAGTTTATTCTCTAGATTATATATATATATATATATATATATATATATATATATATATATATATATATAGGCGTACCTGTATCCTGGATTTTGAAAAAGTATCGCATATCATACTCGTATTCATACCTACCTATGCAACATAAATTTTACCCTTATCCACTATAAGAAAATTCATGGTTAACGACAACATTTAGCTAGGAAATGTTTCCCTTGCTAATCCTTAGCAATTTAACGAGGAAATAGCGAGGATATTGTAAACATCTAAAATCCCTAGGTAAAAAACTAACTTTTAATTTGTAAAGTAAGAGAAAGGGGTTAGTGACAGATTAACGAGGAGATCATTTCTTGCCATTTGACGAGCCTAGATTTGGCTCGCCAATCCTCGCTAATGAAATTATATTTTTTATATTTTTATTTTTTCTGCCAAAAAGTTTTGTTTCCCTCTCAACAAAGTGAAGAGAAAAGGGGCCTAAAATTTATGAGATGGGCATGGGTGAAGGAAACAATTGTCTCTAGGTGGTGGGAAGGAGTGTCTTCGACAAGTAAGAGGGTTGTTTGAGTATAACATGGTCACAATTACCGGAAAGGGGTGGTAGAAATTCAAGTTTCAGGGAAACTGTCACATATAAGAGAGATTTAGGGTAAAATTTTAACGACCAAAACACTTATGTAGTCTCCCAATAGTTAAAAAAAAGGTGTATTTTAGAAAAATTATGACCAGTTGTTAAAGTTGGTCACTAACTAAGCCAAAGTAAGCGACCACTTATTAACATTATTCTCTAACAAAGCCAAAATTAGTGACCACCTAGCTTTTTTGTCACTACTACTTAACAATTATTTTAAAAACCACATATCCTGGTAACCAATTTTGTGACTAGTTAGTAAATTAATCTTGGTGATCACAAAATTGGTTGTAACACTACTATTTGCCACCTTTGTTATCATATCTCTTAATCGGTCATATCTTGGTGATCACAAAATTGGTTGTAACACTACTATTTTATCATATCTTGGTGATCACAAAATTGGTTGTAACACTACTATTTTACCATTGAATTTTGGTCGCTAAATTTTAGTTTTTATTAGTGATTTCTTTCAGAGAATTTTCCTTAAAGCATATAAATAAAATATGCAAAGAACATAATTAATGGACAAGAATTTAACATGAAAAATTTTAAAATTATAGAAAAATCACAATGTAAAATCTAAAATATAGTCCAGTATAACAAAAAATATAATTGCAATATCCCCTCTACACTCTTTCACACAAGAGATACACAATATCGTGTATTCCTAGTGAAACTCACTCTATTCTAATTCTGCTACTTTTAGTACAAAATAAATATAGCAATTATACATAAACTTGGTGTATTTATCTAACACTCTCAATATTTACTCAAACACTATATTTTTCTCCTATTCTTGCAAGCTTGATCTCACTTATAACCAAGAAGATTGCATTTGCTTATACTCAAGTGAATTATTTCTCTTTTTAAAGGTCTCTATTTATAGTGCCCAAATAGTTTCATTTGGTGTTTGTGAACACCTATTTCGGTCCGGCCAATGATTACATCGAATTGGCACCGTTTAACAAGCAAATGAAAGAACATCGGTCTAAGGCTAAAAGAACACCAGTCTGAGCTGCTAAAATGGGACGTCATTTGATGGCCAGATTACATCAGTCGGTATCCAGCAAGAGAACACCGGTCCAGGCTATTGAAGGGATCACACCGGCCTAATCATTAAAATCATTCGTTGAACTGGTATCCCTGTTATCCGATGTCATGGACCTTACATCGGAGTGGTAAGTCCGGTTGCCTATGCTGACTTGGAATCGCACATCTGAACCAACCCTCGAATCCTGGGAGTGGCAGACAGGGGGCGAAAGTGGAAATAATTAAAAATTCCCCACCAGCCGCTGCTCCTCATAACCTGTTAGTGGCCAGGTTGGCTCCACTATGCACATGGGTGAGTGGAGGCTTAAGCTGTCTAAGCACTCAGCCAGCACCCAGAAGCCCCTATAAATGCCTCAGCTGAAGAGGCACAGAGGTCCGCATCTTAAATCCCTGAACCCCTGGCAAAATTTACTCCGGTGTCCTGAATCCGAAGCCAAGAAACCTGTCCCTAACCCACATTCTCTTGTTTTCTTAAAAACAGAATCACCAGTCCCGTTCCTATTTGTTGGACCTCAGAACCTCCTTGTCACTCTAAACTCTGTCCAAACCCTGTATTGCTCAACACCACTAAATCCTACACCGTTTCTTCATCAAAATACATGTTCACCACTGAGTCCTACTCCGGCTCCACACTGTACTTCGGTTATAGCCACACTGGTCCAGTTTTCTGCCAGTCACGCTGCTGTTTCAGCCCACATCGGCTCGCACTAGCAAATCGTCTATCAAAGCTCATTCCACGCCGGCTCCAACCTGCAGTCCAGTTCCTCCCAGGTCCACTCTACACCGGTTACGATCTTTCTTCACCTCTATCATTTTAGTTTATTTCATACTGTTTGGTCCATTTCTTTCATCAAGTTTATAGTTTCTACTGAATCTGCTTTCCCATTTAATTTAGCTTCTGTTGTTGAATTTTCCCTCACCTAGATTCGTAATAATAACAAAAAAAAATTATTTCTCATATTTTTATTTTGATCACTGTAAATTTTATCTTAGCCGGTGTCGTGCAGATGTACTTCTGCCTACACTATTTCTGAAGCCCATACACGTGCGGAGAACTTCGCCTTGTGTGCCCCTTTTTTCGTAAAGTCTACTCACCACTAAATATTTAGCTTCACTTACATACCCTTTATCAAGAACTACGTAACCCTGATTTCTTGACCATTTGAGAATACGTAGGAGCAGGATTTAACTCCTGTTGGGCCCATCTTTCCTTTTATTTTTACGTTTATACAGTTGTTCTGTTTTCATCACTTCCATGGAAGTCAATTTAGACATGACGTCTTATTGATTTCCCCCCATTTTTGGTTGACCATCACCATGATTCATAAGGAACGGGATACTTAGGACGAGACGTCCCGTTTATCCCCTTCTCGTTTTTATCCCCGTATTTTGATTAAAGGATGACTAATTTAGATGAGACGCCTTGTTAGCATCCTCTCCCTTCCCTATTTATAATGAAATCGAGGTTAATTTGGACGAGACGTCCTGTTGACCTTGCTTCGACATTCGTTTGTTCAGCCCGCTCATTCCGTTTTTTTAAAATAAACAAAAAATGCAATAATAAAAAGGAAGAAATAATACATCCCTTGTAAGGCTATTCATGTTGTGCATTTTCAATCTTGGTACTGTTTTTAACATGCGATGTAGGGTGCTAATACCTTTCTTACTCGTAACTGACTCCCGAATTCAAATCTCAATCTTTTTAACCAGTGCCTTGTTAAAGTTTTTTTTTCCAATGTTTTCCTATGGATAAAAACGTTGGTGGCGACTCCCTATTTTTGTTCGTTGCATCTTTTTGAAAGGTCGGCCGCGCCGCCGGGATCCCGGTCGCGACAGATGGCGACTCCACTGGGGATTTACAAGAGAGTCAGGCCAATTTGATTGAAAGCGCATTTTTATTTATTTATTTAGCCTTTGTTTGCTTTGATTTCTTCCCTGTTTTTTATTTTCTGTTAATTGTTGTAAATGTTCATCCTTATTTCAATCGTATCTCGTTATTTGTTTCATTGTCAATATTTGCATGATTGTCGAACCTTAGGGTAGAGGACTATGTTACTTTTCTGTAATTATTGAACCCTAGGGTAGACAACCTTGTATATTTGTTCTGTGTTTGTTCTTTGTACAGAATGGGGTAAGGTAAAAGGTATTGAATGCCTTTTCACACACTACACTCACATTTTTGCACACACTAATGAGTGGCGCCCTATACCCAGGCCCCAAATGAAACTTAAGTAGGAGGGGTTGGTAGCGGAATCGTATGGGATGTACTTCCTATCCGGTGTTTGTGAGAACCTCAACTAGAGTTCGACCTTTCATGATGTACGTACCTAGTAGATTCCCTACTGTTACAACCATATCATGAGTAGGATCTTGGCTCTAGTAACGTTCTAGAAGTCTAGTATGAGCCACCCAGTATGGAGAGACACTTTTAAACAAGCTATAAGGCCTAGAAAAGACCTTCAGAATAACCCAACTTAGGACACAAAAAGGTAGACTTTACATTATCTTACGTCATTTTCAATTCCTTGTTAATCCAAATGGATGAACCATTTACTTGTCCAAGGATTACCTTACTTCAAAAATAATAACTCGCTTTTCTTGAAAAAACTGGTAATCTTTTGACGGGTAGATAGTTCCCTCTTCATCGTGTACTTCTAAGTCTTGAGTCATAAGTTTCCTTAGTCGTCAAAAAAAAAGAAAAGAAAAGATAATTTTTACTTCCCTCCGATTGGGGCACTAATGACGATTAAAAACTTGTGGTCCTCTAGACTTGAACTCGCATGAGTTCTGGGTAATCACTGCTTCCCCCAAACAAAGTTGCTTTGCGTTAAATTAATGGGGGAAGCGTCGGTTTCTGAACATGACTGATTCCTTTCCTTTTCTTGATATTCGCAGGAAGTTATTCAGGATTTGACGTGCATCTCTGAACAAGTATGGAAATTAACATGAGACAAGACAATTGTGGTACAGAAGTGGCAGAGTTGAGGAAGCTACTACATGTTAAGGCAAAGAAAGTCGACACAACTAGTTTACAAACACTGGCTAAGAAGTTGAATCTAACTCAAAGGATGGCTTTCGCCAGGAAATATGGAAGGATTTTGAAGTTGTTGGAAGTCGAGGTACAAGTTGAGGCGATCACTGCGTTGACTCAGTTCTACGACCCACCCCTCAGATGTTTTACATTCAGGGACTTTCAGTTAGCCCCATCCATAGAAGAATTTAAACAAATACTGGGGATGCCTTTGGATGGGCAAATTCCATACCATCATCTTGATCATCATGCCACTATCACTGTAGTCGCCCGTGTTTTGAGGATTCATCCTGAGACATTGAGGAAAGCGTAGATGAATAGAAATCAAATTCCTGGGTTCACCCGTGAGTTCCTCGAGAAGCATATGCAGACTTTGGCAGATAAAGAGGATTGGGAGACCTTCATTGACACTTTGGCCCTTACTATCTACGGGGTTGTCTTGTTCCCCAATCTAGACAACTACGTGGATTATGAGGCCATCGTTGTCTTCCTGGCTCGCAAACACAGGCTTGAGAACCCTGTCACGGTTGTGTTGGCTAATGTGTACTGCACCATGGATTTTTGCCATACACGAGATGGAAAAAAAATTGTCTGTTGTTTACCTGTCCTGTATATATGGCTAGTATCTCATGCCTTCCATCAGGTTTGCAAGGCTGAATATCCTGTTTCTGATTTAAAACTATGTCAGTTGGCTGTAAAGAATGGGCGCAAGTGGGCCAATCACCTTATAGGGCTCACAGCTGAGAAGATCAGATGGTATCCCCAATGGCTGGAGGTCGAGTTGATCATATACAGCTGTGAGGGAATCCAAATGTTCCTCTCATTGGCATACATGGATGCATCAACTACAATCCTGTTATAGCAAGCGTCAGTTGGCTTATCCTTTACTCGGGCCACCAGATGAAGGATTGCTCGCTCCTCTCGTTTTATACTATGCAAAAGGGAACTATGTGGCTACTGTCCGGGACATAACCAATGCATGGAAGAAGATCCATAAGATGGGAAAAGAATTAGGGGCCCGAAGCCACGCCGTGGGAGTGGAATACCATGAATGGGTCCTGAACAGAGTTTCAATTGTAAAATTACCCTTCAGAGGTCCCTCATACTAGTCTGCAAGCATTCCTGCTCCCCCATTTATCATAGAGGACAAGGCCACACAAGCTTTGATGGCTCAAATAGAGGAATTAACGACCAAGAATCAAAGGCTAGAAGAAGACTTGCTAAAATATCAACAAGAATGCATCCTTCAGAAGAGGGAGAATTAGAAAGTAAGCAGGCCATGCAAGAGATACGGAAAAAGCAGAAGATTGAAGAAGATTACAGGATAAAGCAAGATCAGTGTCTTCAAGCAGCCAATTCTCAACTAAAAATAAAAAGCAAGTAGAGTGATGCCATCCTGGCTGAAAGACAGTTTTTTAAAGATATACTGACACAGTCCAAGGAAAATGAAAGAAAGGCTGTGGTGGAGAAGGAGTTGTTACAATCCCGAGTACATAACTTGGAGCAACAGCTTGATGAGATAATGAGAGGATGCGAACAGGAGATAAATGATGAGCGACGGAATGCCATGGATATAGAGCAATGTTGTCAAGAGGCCACACAAATCTTAGAAACTGAATTGGCTCGGAAGGACGAAATCATTCATTCATGGATGGAACACTTCGCTAATCTGGCTTACCTGGCCAATCGAGTCCTAGAGGATCTTCCACTATTGCTAAAACAAGCTGAAGGGATGGTTAATCCCCTCTCTACTCCGAAAGAAATTTCATCATTTTTGAATTATTGCCATGAAAGGATTTGTAAAATGAAGGCTATGATTGCCCAAGCCAGGAACGACTAAAATGTTGTAGTCGAATTCTTACAGTGTATTCCATGGAAGTATGAAATAATAAAGCACTCTTTTGTCTCCAAGATTGTCTTATGTCTCATGTTAATTCCCTTTTTACTGCTTTACCTAGTACTTTTGAACGCGACGTTCTGAGGAACGGTCAGAGGTTACGCGTCGAATCGCGAATCGTGTCCCGCGTAACTTTTTACTTTTTCTTATTTTTGTTAACCATTTATTTTCTTTTTGCTAACGCTTCCCTGTGATTCCTTTAGACAACACGGGGACACACCCTTACAGAACCTAACTACAGAAGAAGCTCATGGCTGAGACAGAACAAATGAATGAGAACCTCAAGAATAAGAATAATCAGTTAAGAGAACAAGTAGCAGAATTAACGAAGCTTCTGGAAAAGAAGGTTATTGAAGGGGGCTCTTCTGAGGGGAACGAGGAGCAAACACCTATACCACCTCATCCCCTGGGTTTCGGTCCAGCATCAGGTCCAACTGTAAACCCCACGGCGGTTCCCCTCACCATTAATATTGGGAACCCTAATCAAGCTGCTGAACCTCACCCCAAACCTCACGACCTGTCATATGGTTATACGCCACCACACACTTTTATTGGCCCAAATGGTAACCCTGTACCCTTCCCACAATATGGTTTACCTCCAGGATACTTCCCTCTTCTATTGACCAACCCCCAAGACGGCAATACCCTACAGTTGACAAATCCCTAAGTTCTGAACCCTACCCAAACAACTGTTCTGCTAGTTAACCAAGCCCTAGGGCCTCAAACCACCCAAGCTCAGACCACCCAAACAGCTCAGCCGATCCATATCGCCCAAGCGACAGCCCAACCACAGGGTCCTGCGCTAAACACTAGCCTAATGGACCAAGCTCATTCGACAATGCCTTTTTACCCATATTACGGTTACCCGTATGGGTACATGAACTCTTACACTGTCAATCCACAAAGTGTGACTCAAATGGTAAACCCAGTTACTAGTCTTGGCAGAGCCATGGCTTCCCAGCAAAAAGGGAAGATAGAGATCCTGGAGGAACGATTGCGGATCATGGAAGGCATGGAAGGGCTTGGCTTTACAAATACTTCTGAACTCTGTTTAGTTTTAGATGTTATTATCCCGCTGAAGTTTAAAGTGCTTGACTTTGACAAGTACCGAGGGATGACTTGCCCTCGAAACCATCTTACGATATACTGTCGAAAGATGGCTTCCCATGCGTCCAATGACAAACTGCTGATACATTGCTTTCAAGACAGCCTAGTTGGGGCTGCACTCACTTGGTACACTCATTTGGAGTGGACTCGTATTCGCTGCTGGAAAGACCTGGTGGATGCATTTCTGAAGCAATACAAGTATAACTTGGATATGGCACCTGATAGAATTCAGCTCCAAAACATGACAAAAAAAGATAATGAGACATTCAAGGAGTACGCACAACGCTGGCGTGAGATGGCCGCACAAGTAGACCCCCCGCTTTTAGAGAAAAAGGTAGTGGCCATGTTTATCGGCACACTCCAATCACCTTTCTATGATAGGATGATTGGCAGTGTTTCGTCCAATTTCTCTGATATTGTTATTATTGGAGAAAGAATAGAGAGTGGTCTAAGGACGGGGAAGATTTCTTGAAGCCCGTCTGGGGCACCCCCTGCAAAAAGGACAGCACCAGGTGAAGGAAGAAAGGGGGATGGGGAAACCAACTCCGTCTTTTATGACCAAAGGAAAGAGCAGTCCAGATTATTCGGCTCTGCCACTTTTTAACACGCCAATCACTTTCCTCACACACTATACCCACATATCGCAACCGCCGCACATAACCAGATCCTTTATCCCACTACACCACAATCCCACTTCCGTCCACCCATTATTAGGGCACCGAATCCACAACCGACATCACATAATCCTCCGCAACATTGGTCTCAACCCCCTAATCCCAACCAAAACCAGAGAAGACCAAACAATGAACGAACAAAGGTCCAATTTGACCCAATCCCCATGACATACACTAAACTTCTACCTCACCTTATTCAATACTCCCTTGCAGTCCCATGTCCTGCTAAGCCATTGGAACCTCCCTACCCTAGGGGGTATGATCCAAATGCCCGATGTGATTATCATGCTGGGGCACTCGGGCATCCCACAGAGAATTGCATGGCCTTAAAGTATAGAGTATGAGACTTGATCAAAGCCAATTGGTTAGATTTTAAGGAAGGCATGCCAAATGTGGCCACAAATCTGTTACCCAACCATCAAGGTCATGAGATTAATGCTATGGAAAAAGATGAAGTGCGCGTGACCAATGTTTCTAACGTCAAGACACCATTGAAGGAAATTCATGATCAGTTATCCGGGAAAGGTTTAATAAAAGAACCATGGGACTGTGAAAATGATGATGAGTAAACTACTAGCAGCAAAAGTTTTTGTAAGGTGCTCTAGAGACTCATGGATAGTCATGTCTTCCAAGTCTATAGGCGCCATGATAGTGACATAAACATGGTTCACGGGCAATCAGAGATGTCAGTTTCTAAGCCACTGGTGATTTACTACACCAAGAACCTCCCGACAACTACAGCTCCTATACGGCAGCCTGTCACAATCTAGATACACGCTCCCTTTGTATTTGAAGATTCTCGAGCTGTTCCTTGGAAATATAACGTGGAAGTAATAGCTGAAAGCTCAAAAATAAATGACTCATCTTTGTCGAACATATTAGGGATAGGAGGAGTGGCCCAGAGTGGTCGAGTTTACTCCGTACCAGAATTAAGGAAGGAACCAGGCCTAGTGAGTGGAGCTGGTAGTAGTGGGAAGGCCAAGTTGGTCAAAGGGGACACTGATAGAGAAACCAAAAGAGCGGTGACTGATGAGGAAGCTCAGGAATTTTTTAGTTTTGTTTGCCAGAGTGAGTACCAAGTGATAGACCAGCTGAACAATACCCCCGCGAAGATTTCCCTCTTATCACTTTTGTTGAATTCTGAGCCTCACCGAAAAATTTTGATGAAGGTACTTAATAAGGCTCATGTAAATCATGACATTTCCATCGATAAGTTTTAAGGGATAGTGGGACACATTACCACTGATAATTACCTGACATTTACTGATGACAAGATACCTGTGGAAGGAATGGGGCACAATAAAGCCCTTCACATCTCAGTTAAGTGTCGAGATCACATACTGGCGAAGGTACTTGTCGACAATGGGTCATCTTTAAATGTCATGCCAAAATCTACATTGTCCAAGCTCCCTTTTGATGGAACCTGTATAAACCAAGTTCTATGGTAGTAAGAGCATTCGATGGCACTAGAAGGGGGGTGATAGGCGAAATTAAGCTTCCAATTCAAGTAGGGCCATACACTTTCCAGGTTCTCTTCCAAGTGATGGATATTATGCCTGCCTATAGCTGCTTATTGGGTCGGCCCTGGATCATCTCAGCTGGAGTGGTTCCCTCTACTTTGCACTAAAAACTAAAGTTTATTGTCCATAATAAGCTTGTTATCGTTTCTGGTGAAAAAGATTTTTTGGTCAGCAAACCCCTGTCCACCCCCTACATCGAAGCTGCGGAAGAGGCACTTGAGACTTCCTTTCAAGCTTTGGAGATTACAAATACCACGTATGTTGGAGAAGGAAATGTAAGAGGGAAAGCCCATATGCCAAATGCATCCCTAATGATGGCAAAAATGATGTTACAAGGAGGGTATCAACCTGGGAAAGGCTTGGGGTGTGGTTTGAAAGGGAGACTAGAACCGGTGCATCTTCTAGAAAATAAGAACAGGTATAGTTTGGGATACCAACCTTCAGCAACCGATAAAAGAAGGGTAGCGGAAGAAAAGAAAGAGAGAAGGATTGCTCGTTTAGAGAATCACAAACCCCGCAGTGCTAGAGTCCCCCTATGTGACCTCTACCAAAGCTTCCGAAGCTCGGGTCTGACATCCCTCGATCAAGTAGCTGTTATTGAAGATGATCCCTGTGAAGATGGAAGCTTCGTGATCCCTTGCTCACCAGGCGAAGATCTTTGTAATTGGGAAGCCATCGAGCTACCCACGACTTTAAATTTTCTATCAAAGTAATTGGCAAAACTTTAATGACTTGTTGACCTCATTGCTATGCCTAAGGCTTTGGGGTATTTTTCTGTAATAAGGGCAAACACATGTTGTTTTCATTTTTAGTTTTCATAATAAATATGTATTGAATTCCAATCCCTCTTACTTTTCCTATCTTTGCATTGATTCCCTTATCCTTTACTTATTCATTTTTTATTTTATTCACCATAATAACCTAAATAAACGCAGATCCAAAGATGAACCTATTGAGGATAATGAACTTGCAATCCCATTTCACGATTTTGACCACCCGGTTGACCATGCTAACAAGGAATATGAGGAAGTTTGTGATCCTTCACCTGAGTTAACAAGGTATTGGAACAAGAAGACAGAGAAATTCAGCCCTATTTAGAGATAGTTGAGAGTATTAATTTGGGGAGTGAGGAGGATAAGAAGGAAGTCAAGATCGGTACCTCATTGAGTAAGGAGCGGAGGCAAGAACTGATTGAGCTGTTAATAGAGTTTCGCGACATCTTCGCTTGGACTTACCAAGACATGCCCGGTCTTGATGCTAGTGTTGTTGAGCATAAACTACCATTGAAGCCAGACTGTCCCCCGATAAAACAAAAGCTGCACCGAATGAAGCCCGAGATTCTCTTAAAAATCAAAGAAGAAGTAAAAAAGCAGTTTGAAGCCGGATTTTTAGCAGTGGCAAAATATCCTCAATGGGTAGCAAATATCGTCCCTGTCCCAAAAAAAGATGGAAAGGTATGAATGTGTGTAGACTATCGGGACTTAAATAGGGCTAGTCCCAAAGATGATTTTCCTCTGCCACAGATTGATGTCTTGGTTGATAACATTGCCCAACATACCATCTTCTCATTTATGGATGGTTTCTCTAGGTATAACCAGATTAAGATGGCACCCGAGGACATGGAGAAGACTACATTTATCACCTTGTGGGGCACCTTCTGTTACAAAGTGATGTCCTTTGGTTTAAAAAATGTTGGGGCAACCTACCAAAGGGCAATGGTGACCCTCTTCCATGACATGATGCACAAGGAGATAGAGGTTTACGTGGATGATATCATTGCCAAATCTAGAACTGATGAAGAGCATATGGTTGATCTGAGAAAGCTCTTTGAAAGATTAAGGAAGTTTAAGCTCAGGTTAAACCCTGTCAAGTGTACCTTTGGCGCAAGATCAGGAAAGCTGTTAGGGTTAATTGTAAGCAAGAGAGGGATAGAAGTTGATCCTGACAAGGTCAAGGCGATTCTCGAAATGCCACCTCCTTGTACAGAAAAAAAAGTCAGGGGTTTCTTGGGAAGGTTGAACTACATTGCTCGGTTTATCCCACAACTGACGGCAACTTGTGAACCGATCTTTAAGTTACTCCGTAAAAACCAACCGGCACAATGGAATGAAGATTGCCAAATTGCTTTTGAGAAGATAAAATAGTACTTGCGAAAGCCACCGATCTTGGTACCGCCGACTCCTGGAAGGCCACTTATCTTGTATCTAACAGGGTCAGATGAATCTATGGGTTGTGTATTGGGGCAGCATGATGAGACTGGAAAGAGAGAACATGCCATTTACTATTTGAGCAAGAAGTTCATAGACTGCGAAATGAGGTATTCGGCTCCGAAAAAAACTTGTTACGCATTGGCGTGGGTAGCCCGACGTCTAAGGCAATATATGCTAGGTCACACTACTTGGTTGATTTCCAAGAAGGACCCTGTCAAGTATATCTTTGAAAAACCCGCCTTAACCGGAAGAATCCCTCGATGGAAGGTCCTATTAACTGAGTATGACATAATCTATGTCACTCAAAAGGCCATAAAAGGAAGCACTTTGGCAGACTACTTAGCCCATCAACCTGTAAATGACTACCAACCCATGCACTTTGAGTTCCCAGATGAAGATATCTTGACACTGTTTAATGAAGAAGACACCCAGAAAGACAAATAGATGCTGAGATTTGATGGAGCTTCTAATGCACTAGGGCATGGGATTGGGGCCATCCTAATTTCGCCAGACAAAGAATTCATCCCTGTATGCAGCAGACTTTGTTTTGACTGTACTAATAACATCGCCGAATATGAGGCATGCTCTCTGGGGATCCGAGCAGCGTTAGATGCAAAAGTGAAGAAGTTAGAAGTCTACGGGGATTCCGCCTTGGTTATTCACCAACTAAAAGGAGAATGGGAAACTAGGGACAGCAAGTTGATTCCTTATCAAGCTCATATTAAGGAGCTGATCAAGGAATTTGAAGATATCTCTTTTCACCACGTCTCCCGGGATGACAACCAAATGGCCAACGCTTTGGCTTGCATCGATGTTTAAATTATGCAATGACCATGATATGCCTCTGATTGAGGTAGAAAGACACAATCGGCCCACTTACTGCCTAGTGATAGAAGGAGGGTCGGATGGAAAACCATGGTATTATGATATTAAAAGATATATCCAGAGTCAAGAATACCCTGAGGGCGCCATACAAAATGACAAAAGAACCCTAAGAAGGCTAGCAATAGGTTTCTTTATGAATGGTGATGTTCTTTACAAGAGAAATCAGGACTTTGTCCTTCTTTGTTGTGTCGATAATGTTGAAGCAAACAAGATCATGGCAGATATTCATGAAGGATCTTTTGGAACTCATACCAATAGGCATGCCATGGCAAGAAAGATCTTGAGGGTCGGATACTATTGGATAACCATGGAAGCTGATTGTTTCACTTATGTTCGAAAGTGTCATAAATGTCAGATATACGCTGACCATCTTTATGCACCCCTATCGTCCCTGAATATCTTATCAGCACCATGGCCTTTCTCAATGTGGGGCATGGATGTTATTGGGCACATTGAACCAAAAGCTTCGAATGGACATTGTTTCATCTTAGTTGCCATTGATTATTTCACCAAATGGGTGGAAGCGGCTTCATACGCCAATGTAATAAGGAACGTTGTGGTCGAATTTGTCAAGCGCAAATTGATATATCGGTACGGCTTGCCAAATCAGATCATTACTAACAATGGCACGAATTTGAACAATAAGATGATGAAAGAATTGTGTGAAAGCTTTAAGATTCATCATCACAATTCCTCTCCTTATTGATCGAAGATGAATGGGGCAGTTGAGGTAGCCAACAAGAACATTAAGAAGATCATACAGAAGATGGTTGTGATATACAGAGACTGGAGCGAGATGCTCCCTTTTCCTTTACACGGGTATCGTACCTCAGTTAGGACTTTGACAGGGGCAACTCCGTTTTCTCTAGTATACGGTATGGAAGCAGTTGTACCTTTTAAGGTAGAGATTTAATCCCTTAGGGTAATAATGGAAGCAAAACTAGAAGAAGCTGAATGGGTCCAAGCTTGATATGACCAACTGAACCTAATAGATGGGAAGAGACTGAATGCCCTCTGCCACGGTCAGTTGTATCAAAGGCATATGAAACGAGCGTTTGAAAAGAAAGTACGACCTCGACAATTCCAAGAAGGAGACCTGGTCTTCAAGAAAATTTTGCCAATCCAAAAGGACAATCGAGGCAAGTGGACACCTAACTATGAAGGACCATATATTGTGAAGAGAGCCTTTTCTGGGGGGACCTTGATACTCGCGACCATGGATGGTAAGGACTTACCAATGCCCATAAATACGGATGCGGTCAAGAAATACTTCTCCTAGGAAAAGAATATCAGAATAAAAAGAAAACAAGAAAAGAAGAATAAAAAATAAAGGATGCTCGCTAGGCTGAAAACCTGAAAAGGTGGCCTAGGTAAAAGTTAGAGCGACCCGGTGAGTCTAAAACCCAAAAAGATGGCTCAGGCAAAAGTTAGAGTCAAAATCCTGACCGTTTGATTAAGACTTCCCATGCAAAAGGTGTGAGTCTGAACTGGGGCACATAGGTCATGACTAAATCACTTTCTCAGAAGCAGAGTCGAAGGGTGAGCTTGGAGTCATGATATGGGGTTTAAGAGGTGCGTTATCCTCAGAGGTTCACTAGAAGATCAGCAAGCTTTCCTTGTTTCATCTATTATCAACCTATGTATTGGACTTCTTTTGTTTTCCCTACTTCCCCCTCCCTGTAACTACTCAACTCAAGAATAAATTTCACCTTTTTTTTCGATACGTGTTTATATTGTGAATTTCATGAATACGATAAGACATGTGTTTTCTTTTATCTAATAAAATGAAAATAATTATTTAAAGCTGTGGGGGGCAAGATGCTCCTATTGCTCGATCTCACCTTGGGCAATCATTATGAAGAATAAGCCCAGACACGCTCTTTGAAGTTAGAATTTCCTCATTTGTTCTGTTCAGTCATGAGTCGCCTCAATTCTGCAGAGATCATGGTTCTGTGGGAAGTCTCCTCAGATTCTTATTTGTTTTACTCTACACTACTAACTCTCCTCTACAGGTTATTGCAACAAACAGTCATTTCAAGTCTCGACAACTCAATCCAGTTCTTTTCCCCAGTAGGATCACGATCGCCAAAGTTGGCACTTCACAAGACTCCTCCTTATTCACCAAAGCTTGCACTTCTTAAGGACTCTTCTTCAAGTTCCAAATTGGACTTTCAATTATCTTTCATCGCCTCGGATGGGCGCCTTCAACTTTCTTTCATCGCCTAGGATGGGCACTTTCAATTTTCCTTCGTCGCCTAGGATGGGTACTTTCAATTTTCTTTCATTGCCTAGGATGGGCACTTTCAACCTTCTTTCATCGCCTAGGATGGGCACTTTCAGTTTTCTTTCGTCGCCTAGGATAGGCACTTTCAATTTTCTTTCATCGCCTAGGATAAGCACTTTTCAATTTCCTTTTCATCGCCTAAGATGGGCACTTTCAATTTCCTTTTCATTGCCTAGGATGGGCACTTTCAATTTCTCTTTCGTCGCTTAGGATAGGCACCTTCAATTTCTTCTACTGCCTAGGACTGGCACTTTTAAGTTTCTTTCATCGCCTAGGATGGGCGCCTTCAACTTTCCTTCATCGCCTAGGATGGGCACTTTCAATTTTCTTTCGTCGCCTAGGATGGGCACTTTCAATTTTCTTTCATCGCCTAGGATGGGCACTTTCAATTTTCTTTCATCGCCTAGGATGGGCACTTTCAATTTTCTTTCATCGCCTAGGATGAGTACTTTCAAATTTCTTTCATCGCCTAGTATGGGCACCTTCAACTTTCTTTCATTGCCTAGGATGGGCACTTTCAACTTTCTTTCATCGCCTAGGATGGGCACTTTCAGTTTTCTTTCGTCATCTAGGATGGGTACTTTCAATTTTCTTTCATCGCCTAGGATGGGCACCTTCAACTTTCTTTCATTACCTAGGATGGGCACTTTCAACCTTCTTTCATCGCCTAGGATGGGCACTTTCAATTTCTCTTTCGTCGCCTAGGATAGGCACCTTCAATTTCTTCCACTGCCTAGGACGGGCACTTTTAAGTTTCTTTCATCGCCTAGGATGGGCGCCTTCAACTTTCTTTCATCGCCTAGGATGGGCACTTTCAACTTTCCTTCATCGCCTAGGATGGGCACCTTCAATTTTCTTTCATCGCCTAGGATGGGCACCTTAAACTTTCTTTCATCGCCTAGGATGGGCACTTTCAATTTTCTTTCATCGCCTAGGATGGGCACCTTTAACTTTCTTTCATCGCCTAGGATGGGCACCTTCAATTTTCTTTCATCGCCTAGGATGGGCACTTTCAATTTTCTTTCATCACCTAGGATGGGCACTTTCAATTTCCTTTTCATCGCCTAGGACGGGCACTTTTTAAGTTTCTTTCGTCGCCTAGGATAGGCACCTTTAATTTTTTCCACTGCCTAGGACGGGCACTTTTAAGTTTCTTTTGTCGCCTAGGATGGGCACTTTTAAATTTCTTCCAATGCCTAGGATGGGCACTTTTTAAGTTTCTTTCGCCGCCAAGGGTGGACACTTTTATTTCATACCACTATCAAGCTTTTATCTCCAAGGATTGACCATTTTATGTTTTCTTACTGCCGAAGTTGGCACCTCTCTCAAACTTTCTTTCATCTCCTTTCAAACTGGGGCATCACCCCAGGTTTTATTCCTCTCCATCAAGGGATGATACCCCTGAGTCCTTTAGTCCCTATTAGAACCTGAGGCATCACCCCCAAGCCTTTTATCTCCTTTCAAACTGGGGCATCACCCCAGGTTTTATTTCTCTCCGTCAAGGGACGATACCCTGAATCACCCAAAACAGCTCAAACTGGGGCATCCCTCAGAATTCTCTCCCCCAGTAAGCCGCCATACATCCCCAGTGGACCCCAGATCTCTCTTCCAGTCAAAAGGGGCAGTGCCCTGAATTCCCAATAAGCTCAAACTGGGGCATCACCCCAAGTTTCTCTTATTTCAGTCAAGGGGCAATGCACCCCAAGATTCTTTCAATTATGTCAAACTGGGGCATCACCCCAGATCTTTTTCTTTCAGTCAAGGGGCAGTACCCGAAGATTCTTTCAATCACCTTAAACCAGGGTCAACCCTAATCTTTACATTTCCTGTTAACCGTGAGGCAACACCCTCACCCTTTCTTCCCCATCAGCCAAAAGAAGGACATTATCATGGTGGAAAAAAAAAGAAATTCGATGTTGGCACCGACCTGAGGAGGATTTCAACTTGTACATCCTCAGCATCTGAGGTTAGGGGCAAAAGGAAGCAGGACGACATCCAAGAATGGTGTCATAACCCCTACGTCATTTAGAATCAGATGCACTTGGTTCGATTTAAACTGGTCATAAGGGACGATATCGTATTCCTTACACTGGTTGCAACTCAATTTGAAATCTATGTCAGTTAGGATCAGATGCACTCTGTTCGATTTAAACTGGTCATAAGGGACGATGTCACATTCCTTACATCAGTTGCAACTCAATTTGAAATCTACGTCGGTTAGGATCAGATGCACTTGGTTCATTTAAACTGGTCATAAGGGACGACGTCACATTCCTTACACCGGTTGCAACTCAATTTGAAATCTACATCGGTTAGAATCAGATGCACTTGGTTCGATTTAAACTGTCATACGGGACGATGTTGAAAATTCAATTCAGTTGGCCTATTAAAGGATGATGTTGGTTTAAATTGCACTATTAATTCTACATCAGTCACAAAACGAACTAAGTTATTAAAGAACGATGTAGGATTTGGTGGTTCGGAATTCATGCGATTGATGAGATTAGACAGTGTTGTTTCATGTTGTAATTCATTACACATCGGTCACAAGTCAATTGGCATTCTTGGAAATTAAAAAACAGAGGTAGACGTAAAAAAATGTACTTCATTAAAAAGAAAGGGGGCACTTCATCCTTACAAAAAAAGTTTTACTCCGGAGCCCATCCCGGAACAAGGCTATCAAAAAAAGGAAAAATTCTAAGTCCTAGTACTAGGGGAGTCCGAACCGGCGACAGTTGCTATCCTCTCAGAATATTCTGATACCGTCCTCAGCTCCATACTTTGGTCATCGGGGAGAGGCAGACGTTCATAAGGAACATCCTCAGGTTCCATTGCCTGACCCCGGTCCATAGCATACAAGTGCTTACCATGAAACTCATAGTAAACACCTATGCTATTCAAGTTAAGTTGTACAGCGGAATTTCGATGTACAACTTGACAAACAGCAGCGCTAAAAGCGATATTAGCCAATTCTGAGAATCCAGCCATCTGCTCCTTAGTTTCACGCCGTTCTTGGGTTTGAGCCTCCTGCACAGCGGCAACTTTAGCTGCCAACTCCTTATTTTTCTTTTCCACCTCGGCCCGTCCAGCCAAGGCTTCGTCTAGTTTAGCTTGAAGAGCTTTAAGAGCGTCCTCTAAAGCCTTGTGCTTAGCCTCAGCCTCATCCGCCCTCTTGGCAGCCAAATTATATGCCGAAGTGAGTTCGGCCAAGTCTTCCTGGCTCTTAGCCAAAGCATTTTGGGCCTCCATTTTTTGGGCTTGAGCCTCTTTCATCTGGTCTAGACATTGTCTAGCCTCCAGACTGGAGTAATAAGACCTCCCCAGAGAGTTTAGAACCCCGACCGCCTCGACCAAGTTGAAAAGAGCTCCTTTGACAGCACTCTACACCTCGGAAGCTGGGAGATCGTCCTTTAGTGCAAAGGGAATTTGGAATCGGGCCGGTGTCTCCCCGACACATTTCAAAAACTCCGATACACCAACGTTGCAGTGGGGCGCAGAGGCATCAGCTGGCTGAGTCCAGTCCAAGGCATTATTTACATCAGCAGCCTCCTCCTCCTCAAGATGTGTCTCCACCTCAGCCTCAACCCTTTGGGCCTTATGTTTCTTGGACCTGGAGGTTTGGCCGAAGTTGTTGCGTTTCCTGCCCTTATCTTGGGCCCTGTCCTCCGGACCCAAGGCCATGTTCCCAACCTTGTCAGCCGAGATACTCACTAGCTTTGCCGATGTACGCCTGGTTGTTACCCTGTTCTCCACACCGGCTGTAGCAGCATTCCTAGCTTCGGCCGCCTCCCTGAGTTTCTTGAGGACGTCGATCCGAGCCATTTCACCTAAAAAAGGGGAACCGTTGTCAACACCGGTATTATTATTAAAAAAAAGAAGGAACTACCTAGCTAAGTATCCCGGCGCGACTCCGACCCAAGAAGGTTCTTGTAGGAGATCTTGGCAAAGCCAGAATAGCTTTTCAAAGCGTCCAAGACCCGTTTGGACTCCGTTGACAGAACACTCTCGCTGACTGTGTAAGCATTGGTGGTCAGGAGGAAGTGCTCATAAGTCCAGCCGGTGTAGAACTTCCTGGAAAAATCAGAATTCTCCCAAAACACCGGTCTTCCTGCATTGACCTCGACCTTGACATAGGAGTGCTTGAAGCTGATCCCGTCTTTCTTGGCCGACTAGGTGTAACTTTCAAAGTTCACCACCTTGGAGTCGCAGCGAAGGTTGATGAATCCCAGGCCCCCTCCGGTATTACCCTGGCGCATCACCCTGCAGTAGGTGAAGAAAAGAGCGACAGTGAGGACGAATTAGAAGTACTCCCCAAGTACTTCCAAGGATCTTACCAAACCCCAACTGTTGGGATGAAGCTGGCTGGGGGAGCAGTCTAAGAACCGGAGTACCCCCATTTCGAACTCCGTAAGAGGGAGACAGACGCCGATCTTCGAGAGCAGCATCTCGTACATGAAGAAGTACCTTGACCCCGGTTGATGGCAGATCCGATCCGAGGTAAGGGGGTAGAAGACAGTGAAGTCATTTTCATGCTCCTCGACTGAGTGAACGATGACTTCTTCAATAGTTACATCAGCAGCATCTTCAACATACCGGGAGGCGATGTTCTTTGGGTCTTCATGAACCCAAAAGTATGGATCCTTGGCCTTCTCAGCAAGCCAATCTATCCGGTCTACAAGGACATTTGTTTCGACGGGGTTGGTGACAACAACAGGGACATTGGTAGAAGAATTTCCAGAGGCAGCCATGAAGACGGTGTGGCAGAGGAATGGGACATAACTGTAAAAGGCCACATCGTCAGTTAAATAGAGATCGGCACTGCTGTCCCACTCACTAGCAGTGCCTAAGTTGAAAGGAGAGGACGATGTGTGGGAGTCAGACGATATGTCAAACTCCCTCGTTTCCTACAAAGGCAAGGTGGAGAAACGATGTCCTGAAACCACAGGCCGGTGTGAAACCCCAGAAGTTGCTTCACCGTGGCGACGCTGACCCCGACTCATGACTCCTCCCGACTGACATCGGGATGTGATTGAAGGAGGACCCGATAGAACCTCGACAGAGTAACTGCTTAAACCGGTGTCCGCCATGCCCTATCTAGGAATGAAAATAGAGAAAGAAGGTGGAACTACCTACTGAGACGATGCGGGCAGTTCTTTTAGTGCGAGCCAGAATGTTGAACACCGGAGGTTTTGAACGTCGGAGAGGCAGAACTTCAGTATCAGAAAACAAGTGAAAATGAACGACCCCCATGCCTACTTTTATAGAGTGAGTGGACGAGGATCCAGAACGTTCCACATTCCGGCCCAGGCCCATGAAGAAAGGCCCACTCGCTTCGACTGTTCGTATTTCGGTCCGAGGGCGTGAAAATTTGAAATTTGAAAGGACGAATCGGATGATGATGTAATGCCCCCAGCCGCTTTTCAGGAATGAACGACTCGCCCCACAGACCAACATGAGACCTTTCCAATGTGCTTTTGTCCTCACTCCCACATTTCCTGAGAACTTCCCAAGAGGTCACCCATCCCAAAATTACTCCAAGTTAAGCACGCTTAACTTTAGAGTTCTTAAGTGATAGGCTACCGAAAAGGCTAATGCATTTGTTGGTATAGGTAGTACGAATTCATTTCTTTAAGCTTTCCTTGACTGTATAGTCCCATACCTATACAGTCTTTGGATCACTCTCATTCTGGTATGTATTGGGTTCGTTCATGTGGCCCTCCCACTGGAAGCCTGCTAGGAGCCGCTCCTTGTCCGTGCCTATGCACCGACGATCACTCCCCGCTGGAAGCCTGCCAGGAGCCCCTCCTTATCCGTGGCAATGCACCGGCGATCACTCCCCGCCCTCAATAGCGCCGGGTGTGTTTAAATATTGAAACAAGTTTTGATAATGACAAACATGAAGACTAAGGCAAAGACCCCTAAAGGAAGAAAGGATATTACCAGAAGCCAATATGATGAATTTGCAACACATGAATACAAGCCATATGGAACATTAATTGTCATCATCAAAAAGGGGGATTATGAAGTTGCATATGTAAGTATGCAAAGTAGTTTTGATGAATGACAAAGTATTCATGATGATGATAGAATGGCAAAGGTTCAGAAACAAGAAGGTTCAAGCACAAAGACAATGGCTAAGAACAAAGAGATGAAGATGCCTTACAAAGAGTTAAAGAAACATGAGCTATGGAAGACAAGGTTGATGACATGAACTAAATCATGAAGAACAAGCTCATAAGTTGAAGAAGAATCAAGGAAACAAGCATGAGGATCAAAGGAATAAGCCATGGGTCAATACATATCAAGAACATATCAAAGACCTTGAAGAAGTACATGTGCTAATCGATTAAACCATTGCCATAATCGATTACATAGGTTCTGGAATGAACATAATCGATTACAGATAAAAGGCTAATCGATTACCAGTTGAAAGTTTGAAGACTGAGCATCAGGTATTCACCATAATCGATTACCAAGTCAAGCATAATCGATTACGTAAGTTCTGTTTTGTCCCTAATCGATTACATGAAGTCCTAATCGATTACCATGCTGCGAGACACAAATTAAGAGCATCAGGTATCAATCATAATCAATTACAAGGCAAGGAATAATCGATTAGAATGGTTCTATTTCATAGCTAATCGATTACAGTAGAAATGCTAATCGATTACCTGCTGCATAATACTGAAGATTTCAAAAGCTAATCGATTACAGCTTGAAGGATAATCGATTACCATAGTGTCAGAACGTGGGAAAATGCTTTTAAGTGGAACTCCAGCTCATTTCTTCACTCCCACTTTATGACCATGCTAAGGTATCCGTTGGAGACAATGTGCAACGGCTGGAAACCCTAAAAATGGCTATAAATGAAGCATAGATTCAAGCAAGAGAGAAAACACAAGAGGGGAGACCAAGGCACAACACAAGGCAATAAACATTTCTCTTCTTAAGGTCTTCTTACTAGATTTCTCTTGTATATTCTGCAACTCTTGTTTCTAAACTTGCATATTGCTTAAGAGTTGTTAGATTGTGAGCTTTAATTTGCATATCCTCTCTTGTTGAGAGTTAGAATTTGTGAGAGCTTTTATTTGTGTATCTACTCTATTGAGAGAGTTAATTGCTTGTAAACCAAACACCAAAACACCAAGGTTTTTTACTCTAGGTTGAGTGGTCACAAAGGTTGGGGTTCAACCTTTGGGTATTGAGAGATTGTGAGATTGGGTGGGTTGCCCTTTGCTTGTGAGGATTGAGTTCTTGAGTGTGGGACACTAGGAAGCTGCAATTGCTCAAAGCTTGTATCTCAAATCTTCAATAGTGGAATCCTTCAAGTGGGTTGCTTGAAGGCGAGACGTACACCGGGTTGGTGGAACTCGTTAAATTTGGTTTGCATTTCTCTCTACCTTGAACTCTTTATACAACTGTGCATATAAACTATTTATTGAAATGCTTGACCTGAATGTGTGAATCAAAGTTGTTGTTCAAGTAGAAAACTAACTCTGCATGCCAAGTGTTTGATAATTTGCTTGAATCAATATTTGGTGAAGTTCTTCAAAACTGGAAATTACTATAACTTACCAAATATCTAATACATTGTTTCCTATTAAGTCTTGTGTGATACTTACTTGATTGCTATTACTTCTCACATTCACAAGGTGTTTGATAACTTGAATGAGCTGAATCTTTATAGGAAACATCACATTATTGACAAATAAATCTGTGCACTCCAACTGTTTGATAAATTGTTTAAACCAATAACTTACCTTGTTTATCACACTTATAGCTAAATATTGTCATTGTACATCAAGTGTGTCATAGTGTGATATGTGCATAAAAGTTGTTGTCTCTTCATCATTGCATCATTTGTATATTACTAACCATTTCCAAGGGGATTCCGCGTGAAAATTTGAAACACTCAATTCACCCCCCCCCCCCCTCTTGAGCGTTGAGGCCTTGGCTAAAAAGTGGTATCAGAGCTTGACTCTTGCCACAAGGCTTAACAGCTGCAGGAGATCAAGATGGCCTCTACCTCTTATGATGCATTTCCGCAAAATGGCACACTAAATAGACCACCAATCTTCAACGGTAAGGACTATGCTATTTGGAAAGAAAGGATGAAAATCTTTGTCCAATCCTATGATCTCAAGGTATGGAATGCTATTCAATTTGGTCCTTTCATTCCCAAATACATTGTTGATAATATAGAGTGTATGAAGCCCATGAACTTATGGACTAAAGAAGAATAAAGAAAGGTACAATTCAATTTAAGAGCTAAAATTCTTATCACATTAGCATTAGAACCTAACGATGTTTCTAGAGTTATTACTTGTAACAATGCTAAATAAATATGGGAAACTCTTGAAACAATTTATGAAAATGCTAATGATAATAAAGATGCAAGGATTAGCACCTTTTCTAGTCAAAATGAAGGCTTCAAAATAAGTCCGGAAGAAGAGATCAATGAATCGGAAGAAGAACTTGCATGCCTAATGACAAAGCACTCCCAAGATGATGAGGTATGCTCTTTAAATGCTTTTAATGATGATAATGATGATGAAATTGATAAGGATGAATTATTAGAAGCATTTGAAGAATTGCATGAAAAATTTGTCTTGTTATCAAAGAAATATGCATGCTCTAAACAAACCATTTTGACTCTTGAAAAAGAATTGCATGATGTTCACATAGAAAAAGAATATCTTAGAGTTCAAAATGATGAATTAGTAGCTTCAAATGTATCTCTTAGAACTTGTAATGATAATAATGATTGTGTGCTTATTGATAAATGTATGCTTCTTGAAAAAGGGAATAAAGAACTAAAAGAAGCACTTAGCAAGCTCACACATAGTCAAATACCTCTAAGTGCACCTATTGAAAATCGAAGGCATACACTTGATAGAAGAAAAATAGGTCATTACAAGAACCATTTTACATCATACAAAGAAAAATCCAAATCCTCTCTAAGATGCACAAACCATGAAAGAAAAGAGGACTCTATGTCAAATTGCTTTAAAAGGAAAGAACATAATAGGAACCATTACAATTCTACTACGACTTATTCTTTGGATACAACATGTTTTTATTGTGGAATGTATGGTCATATATCTTCTAGTTGTTTTATAAAGAAATCTCGTCAAAAACATACAAGAAAGGTATGGATTCCAAAACAATCTTGAAATCCCAAACTAACGAGGAAGGACCCAAATCTCAAAGGGTACCTTAAAATTTTGAAATCTTGTAGGCAAACTTTAAAGCAACAATTTCTCATTGATGGATGACCAAATCTCATGGCCTAAGAAGATATCAAGGATCTCAAAATCCATTCCAAAAGACAAAGGAGAAGATTAAAGCAAGCCAAGATTATGATGACTCATCATACATCTAAAAGGTACCATTCAAAACAAGGAAATGGACAAGAAGCTTCAATGTGACTCACACAAGATGGATTGCACCGACAAAATCCAATGGACAACACTAAAGGTGGTACAACAAAAGGTGCAAGCAATTATCATATAATCAATGTTAACACTCATTCTTGATGAATCTTGATGTGTGAAAATCTAACTTTGATTTGATATATGATTGAGCATGAATAATATGAAATCTTGAGATAGATGAACAAATAATCTTAGAACCCCTTAAACTCATGAAATCCTAAGAATCAATGATGTATATGTATATAGTAATTGATGATTAGTAATAATTGATGATGAGTTTGATGAATGATTGTTTGAATAACATGGTACATGAAAATCTTGAGATTAAAGATGATTATGCACAAACACGTATGAATCTTTGATAATGTTTAAACCCTTGATGATACATGAACTCTTGGTGATATATCATGAATTCTTGGTTATTATTGATTCTTAATGATGCATGAATTTTTGATTGAATATGAATTCTTGATGATGTATCATTTATGTGTTGTTTAACTAGTGGTATCTAAATAACAAACATCTTCCTTTAACAATGGTATGAATTGTATTAGTAAGAGGAAGAGATTATGTGGACATAATCTTGATTATGTGCTTATCACTATGCCTTGATAATAAATACATATATTGCGTGTACAAGTGGTATCTATGCTTTGACAATCTATGCAATTATATTCCTAGAGAGAAAGCATGTATGTTACAACAAGTGATTGCCTAGATTTTAACTTCATGATTGTAACATCATAGGCATGAACATGATGATATGTTAAGAAACAATGCATGATATGATAAGTAATAATGCATGCTATGATCATATACCATGTATGTGCAAGTGGTATCTATCTCGATCAACATTATAATTCTTACTATGTCGTATGTTTGATGATGCATGATCTTGACTGTGAAAAGAAGTTTGAAAAATATGCATCATTGAGATTGAAAAGAATTTTTGAATAACATTATGAACAATGATGTTTGCTAAAAATCTTGTGTTGAATACTTAAATGTTAGTAATTGATATCAAGAGCTTAAATTAGCAAATCCATCAAGTGGTATCATGCATAACATCTAGTTAACAAATGGTATGACATAGATGAGAGTATGACTTGCATTATACACGATGACCATGATATGCTTTTGTGACTTATCTATATGCGTTACTAATTATCTATGCAAAATGCTTTCTCCTACATATTTGATAAATGCCATATGTGAATGCTTGACTAGACCTATATGTAACATCATAGGCATAAGATAAGAAGAGATTATTTGAGATACAAAAGTCATATGGAAAAGAGTGAATATATTGGCATATGTTATAATACACTTGCATGAGTAAGCCAACAAATTGTTTTAATCACTCCATCTTTGCTCTGATATCTAGACATAAATGAAATTGCATCAACTAGTGGTATCCATTGAAAGGGAAAGATTGTTACACTTGATTATTTGCCTATGTTTGAAGTTAATGCTCACTCTACCACTATGCTCTGAATCATATGAATTATGTTAATCAATAAAGTGGTATCAACATCTATATTTATCCTTGTTAAATTACATGATTAAGGGGGAATTTTATAACATTTCTTTTTAACAAGTGATATCTATTGATGATATGTTATCTCTTTATCAAGTGGTATGAAAAATTGAGCAAATCTTTTTTTAGAAAACTCTCTTTCCAAAACAATACTGCATCAAAGACCCAAAATTGGTACAAACTCTTGTGAACTCAATGCTACTAACAATATGCTCTGCAAAGAGTTTGTTAAGATTATGTAGGATGACTCAAAATGGCAAATCAAACTACCATACTGGGCAAACAAAGAATTATTCAAGGAATACAACATGGAAACAACAAAATGTCACACAAGGATGTGAAAAAGGGTATAAAACTTGCAAAATACCAAGGTATGATTGAATTCTTACTCTACCATCATGCTCCGTGAATTATTCAAATCATATTAACAAGTGGTATGAACAACGAATTTCACAAGCTACATATATCACTTCATCCCTGCTCTGATACCTAGATATAAGCATACATTGTTGAAAATCCTTCTATATTACTGCTCTGATACCTAGAAATGCATCAAGCCATATTAATGAAATGATTAACAAGTGGATTGTTATATGTAATGGTATCTAACCTTTGAGTGGTATTTATTCATATTATAGTATCTATTATTTCAACAATGGTATCTATTAAAAAGAGATCACATGCTTTAAAAAGTAAACAAATGATATCAGACTTGATTAAATTGACCTACAAGTGATATCAAACTTGATCAAATTGGTATAATCAATTTCACATGTTAATAAGTGGTATACTTTTTACAAATGGTATCAATTACAGTAGTAAGGGGGAGCATACACATGAATGATTATCCTTCATTTCACTTCTCTATGATTATGTTTATGGCACTCATGCTCTTACTCAACTATATGCTTACTTGGAAAATTATTCTTGTGCATTTGATGATGCCAAAATAGGAGAAAACTATGTGCTTACTTGAAATGATATATGAAAGAATCATGTGACATTTTTGAAAATGATACTCACTACATGATTAGAATAAGTTAGCAATCAATCATATGCTTACTTGATGAATAAATTATGTGATTGCTTATTGACTCTAGATGCACTAAAATGGTATTTATCTTTGATCATGTTATGAGATTTGATTTGAAATCTCTCTTATGAAATGCTTAATCTCTCTTATTCAAATACATGAGTTTATATGTTGATGGCATAAAATATATTAAGGTGATAATCTTTTTGATGATGCCAAAGGGGGAGAGATTAGTGGAAGGATCAGTAAAAAGAATAGGATGCCATTTATGCTAAAAAGATGTTTTCATCATTTGATACGTTTAAAACAATTGGCATAAGTTACAAGATTAAAGGGGAGGATAACCCTTAACTAGCATTCATTACATCATATAGGGGGAGAATACATATCAACATTGATTGTCATTATTCTGTGAAATTAACACCCCACGAGATGAACATTGGTTGTCATCATCAAAAAGGAGGAGAATGTGTTTAAATGTTGAAATAGGTTTTGATAATGACAAACATGAAGACTAAGGCAAAGACCCCTAAAGGAAGAAAGGATATTACCATGAAGCCAATATGATGAATTTGCAACACATGAATACAAGCCATATGGAACATTAATTGTCATCATCAAAAAGGGGGATTATGAAGTTGCATATGTAAGTATGCAAAGTAGTTTTGATGAATGACAAAGTATTCATGATGATGATGGAATGGCAAAGGTTCAGAAACAAGAAGGTTCAAGCACAAAGACAATGGCTAAGAACAAAGAGATGAAGATGCCTTACAAAGAGTTAAAGAAACATGAGCTATGGAAGACAAGGTTGATGACATGAACTAAATCATGAAGAACAAGCTCATAAGTTGAAGAAGAATCAAGGAAACAAGCATGAGGATCAAAGGAATAAGCCATGGGTCAATACATATCAAGAACATATCAAAGACCTTGAAGAAGTACATGTGCTAATCGATTAAACCATTGCCATAATCGATTACATAGGTTCTGGAATGAACATAATCGATTACAGATAAAAGGCTAATCGATTACCAGTTGAAAGTTTGAAGACTGAGCATCAGGTATTCACCATAATCGATTACCAAGTCAAGCATAATCGATTACGTAAGTTCTGTTTTGTCCCTAATCGATTACATGAAGTCCTAATCGATTACCATGCTGCGAGACACAAATTAAGAGCATCAGGTATCAATCATAATCAATTACAAGGCAAGGAATAATCTATTAGAATGGTTCTGTTTCATAGCTAATCGATTACAGTAGAAATGCTAATCGATTACCTGCTGCATAATACTGAAGATTTCAAAAGCTAATCGATTACCATAGTGTCAGAACGTGGGAAAATGCTTTTAAGTGGAACTCCAGCTCATTTCTTCACTCCCACTTTATGACCATGCTAAGGTATCCGTTGGAGACAATGTGTAACGGCTGGAAACCCTAAAAATGGCTATAAATGAAGCATAGATTCAAGCAAGAGAGAAAACACAAGAGGGGAGACCAAGGCACAACACAAGGCAACAAACATTTCTCTTCTTAAGGTCTTCTTACTAGATTTCTCTTATATATTCTGCAACTCTTGTTTCTAAACTTGCATATTGCTTAAGAGTTGTTAGATTATGAGCTTTAATTTGCATATCCTCTCTTGTTGAGAGTTAGAATTTGTGAGAGCTTTTATTTGTGTATCTACTCTATTGAGAGAGTTAATTGCTTGTAAACCAAACACCAAAACACCAAGGTTTTTCACTCTAGGTTGAGTGGTCATAAAGGTTGGGGTTCAACCTTTGGGTATTGAGAGATTGTGAGATTGGGTGGGTTGCCCTTTGCTTGTGAGGATTGAGTTCTTGAGTGTGGGACACTAGGAAGCTGCAATTGCTCAAAGCTTTTATCTCAAATCTTCAATAGTGGAATCCTTCAAGTGGGTTGCTTGAAGGCGAGACGTACACCGGGTTGGCGGAACTCGTTAAATTTGGTTTGCATTTCTCTCTACCTTGAACTCTTTATACAACTGTGCATATAAACTGTTTGTTGAAATGCTTAAGCTGAATGTGTGAATCAAAGTTGTTGTTCAAGTAGAAAACTAACTCTGCATGCCAAGTGTTTGATAATTTGCTTGAATCAATATTTGGTGAAGTTCTTCAAAACTGGAAATTACTATAACTTACCAAATATCTAATACATTGTTTCCTATTAAGTCTTGTGTGATACTTACTTGATTGCTATTACTTCTCACATTCACAAGGTGTTTGATAACTTGAATGAGCTGAATCTTTATAGGAAACATCACATTATTGACAAATAAATCTGTGCACTCCAACTATTTGATAAATTGTTTAAACCAATAACTTACCTTGTTTATCACACTTATAGCTAAATATTGTCATTGCATATCAAGTGTGTCATAGTGTGATATGTGCATAAAAGTTGTTGTCTCTTCATCATTGCATCATTTGTATATTACTAACCATTTCCAAGGGGATTCCGCGCGAAAATTTGAAACACTCAATTCACCCCCCCTCTTGAGCGTTGAGGCCTTGGCTAACACCGGGATGTCACACGCCCACCAGCTTCCGCCGGGTTCGTCCCCGAACCATACCGTACTAGGAGAGGCTAGGCTCTGATACCACTGTAATGCCCCAGCCGCTTTCAGGAATGAACGACTCACCCCACAGACCAACATAAGACCTTTCCAATGTGCTTTTGTCCACACTTACACATTTCTTGAGAACTTCCCAGGAGGTCACCCATCCCAGAATTACTCTAAGTTAAGCACGCTTAACTTTAGAGTTCTTAAGTGATAGGCTACCGAAAAGGCTAATGTATTTGTTGGTATAGGTAGTACGAATTCATTTCTTTAAGCTTTCCTTGACTGTATAGTCCCATACCTATACAGTCTTTGGATCACTCTCATTCTGGTATGTATTCGGTTCGTTCATGTGTCCCTCCCACTAGACGCCTGCCAGGAGCCGCTCCTTATCCGTGCCTATGCACCGGCGATCACTCCCCGCCCTCAATACTGCCCGGGATGTCACATTCCCCGCTGGAAGCCTGCCAGGAGACGCTCCTTGTCCATGCCAATGCACCGGCGATCACTCCCCGCCCTCAACAGCGTCGGGATGTCACAGATGACACGTGCAAGGGCATTTAGGACACTTCCTAATGAGCTATCCTGAGGTTATACCGGTTGGTTAATTACCTACACCGTCAGATGCCATACCGGTTAAGAAGTCCCAACTGACCCCTACATCGGTGTTCATATCTTAACTTCCTTTTCACTTCAAAAACACGAATACTTCGTGTTTCTCTTGTGAAAAAGAAGTAAAGAGGGGCATCTGTAAACACCTATTTCGGTCCGACCAATGATTACATCGAATTGACACCGTTTAACAAGCAAATGAAAGAACATCGGTCTAAGGCTGAAAGAACACCAGTCTGAGCTGCTAAAATGGGACGTCGTTTGATGGCCAGATTACATCAGCCGGTATCCAGCAAGAGAACACCGGTCCAGGCTATTGAAGGGATCACACCGGCCTAATCATTAAAATCATTCGTTGAACTGGTATCCCTGTTATCCGATGTCATGGACCTTACATCGGAGTGGTAAGTCCAGTTGCCTATGCTGACTTGGAATCGCACATCTGAACCAACCCTCGAATCCTTGGATTGGCAGACAGGGGGCGGAAGTGGAAATAATTAAAAATTCCCCACCAGCCGCTGCTCCTCATAACTTGTTAGTGGCCAGGTTGGCTCCACTGTGCGCATGGGTGAGTGGAGCCTTGAGCTGTCTAAGCACTCAGCCAGCACCCAGAAGCCCCTATAAATGCCTCAGCTGAAGAGGCACAGAGGTCCGCATCTTTAATCCCTGAACCCCTGACAAAATTTACTCCGGTGTCCTGCATCCGAAGTCAAGAAACCTATCCCCAACCCACATTCTCTTGTTTTCTTCGAAACAGAAGCACCAGTCCCGTTCCTATTTGTTGGACCTCAGAACCTCCTTGTCACTCTAAACTCCATCCAAACCCTGTATTGCTCAACACCACTGAATCCTACACCGTTTCTTCATCAAAATACATTTTCACCACTGAGTCCTACTCCGGCTCCACACTGTACTTCATTTATAGCCACACCGGTCCAGTTTTCTGCAAGTCACGTGATAAGTCTTGAAAAGACTTAATTATTTCACCTTTTATTTAACATAATTCATTAATTATTGTTTAGTTTTGACTTTATTATTTAATAATTTGTTAATAATTCGTGTTTTAGGTATTTATTTCAAAAGTGTTTTATTTATGTAAGAAAACGGTTAACAACATTAATTAGTTAAGAGTTTATGATTATTTATAATTTCACTAAGCAGCCAGCGTACAAATGCTAGGCAGTTATGTGTTTATTGGTGCAGGAACAGGTTGTGCGCAAGCTAAGTAGGAAAATCCGAGTGAAATTCCTAAAAGCCGAGTGGGATTTCACAAATCCGAGTGAAACTCCAAAAGTCCGACTGGGAAATGCTTCAAGACACCGACTGAAAAAGGGAATAGAATAACCGTATGAAGAACCCGAGCGAGACTTTAAAAGCACTGATTGAAAAATGAAGAACCCGAGCGTCAACTTTAGAATGCTGATTGAATAATCCACTCGCTCAATCGAGAGTCAAATTCGTTCAAGCGAGCAAGCTCACGCTCAAGCGTGACTCCAAAATATCACTCTCGCCCAAGCTTCTCCATCACGCTTAAGCTAAGAAAGCGATACTGCAATGCATATTTCGAAGTCGCTCAAGCGAGAGTCAAATGCGCTCAAGCGAAAGTCTTCACGCTCAAGCGTGAAGGCAAGTTATTCAAAACACTGAGTGTTCCCTCCAAAGAGACACTCGGCACCAGTGTTGTTCCTACTGCTTCTCTCTTACTTTTGTACCTCTGTAATTTAAGTGTTGAGCTATTATTAGTTAATGCTAAACTGTAATTAGCTAGTGCTGAACTGTAATTTGTTAAGAGCTGAGCTGTCATTAGTTAGTTATTTTGTAATTATGTAATTAGTTAGTTAGTTTAATTATTAACTTAGCTTTCCTAGTGATTATTTAAGTTCGTTAGTTAGGTAGATGCTTATATATATGCTTGTACATATTCTGTAACATAATCAGAGAACAGAGTACATAGGATACAATTCATTTTCCATTTCCAACATCTCTCTAATTCCTTTTGCTCTCTAAACTCTCTCATCCATGTCTTTCCAACTTCCTTCGATAGAACCAATGTCGATGGATTTCTAAATTCCTAAGGTTGGGATTGCGAAGGTTAGCAATGGAATTTTGAAGCTGTGAGTGAGGAAATCAACTTCTAGATCCTGAGGCGAACAAGCTGAGGAGTGGATCTGTTTTGCTGGATTGACAAATCCAGATCTGATGAAGAACTTTGCCAGTGAGGAATCATGGTTGAAGCTTAGGTAACTTCCAGCTTTCTAACTAGTTCAGGCCTAATCAATTTAGGTGAATAGTTAGAGTTCAACCTCCAATTTCGCATTAGATTCTTAGGTTAATTCAGCACTTAAGGAATTAAGGTCCAATGCTTAAGGATTAGTGTTTTTCACCTAAGGAATTAGGGAATAACCACAAGCGGATTGTCCTCTGGATTATGAAGTTTGATTATACTTTAATTGCATGTTTCTTGATGAATTTGTAAACCGAAGCAATCCTGACCTATTTTCTATTAATCACCTTTCACATTTCATCCTTAATACTGTCTCTGAAAAATATAAAAACTTAGAAAGTATAAAATCAACAAAAACTGAATGAATTCTTTGATCATTGTGTTGGTTCAGCTTGTATCTGTCCAAGATTGAGGTACTTACCACAATACCTGTGGGACGATCAAATATAATACAATTTTAACGACTGGTGCGCTTGCCAAAGAATAAATCCTCTGAGAATTACACATCAAAATAATGACTCGGAGATTTATCATCAAGTTAATGGCGCCGTTGTCGGGGATTGTTGAGTAATATCAACAATCCTTGGACCGGTACTAGACTGAACCGTTTACTTTTGTTTGCATTTAGTACGTAGTTTGATTTTTTTTAGTAGTATTAGTTGTTTGTTTTCATGTAGCTGTAGTCGTAGTTGTGAATTGTTCTTTAGTTTAACATTTGTTGTATGTAGTCAAGGAACAGAGGAGAGCCTTTCTTCTTTAATCCTGATATCGATTTGTTAGAACGTAAACTGAGAAAAGAGAAAAAGCAAAAAGAATAAAAAGAAATGGAACAGAGGAGAGTTACACTAGGTGACTACTCCCAGCCGACTGAAGAAGGATCGCAATCTAGCATCCTTAGGCCACCGATTGCAGCTAATAATTTTGAACTTAAACCAGCTTTACTGCAGTTGGTAAGAAATAAACAGTTCAGAGGAAGTGAGGTTGAGGATCCAAATTTGCATTTAGCAACCTTCCTCCAAATTTATGATACAGTAAAAATTAACGGAGTCCCTGAAGAGGCAATTCGACTGAGATTGTTTCTGTTTTCTCTAAGGGACCGAGCTAAAGCCTGGTTGCAGAGTCAACCAAGAGGCAGTATTTCCACTTGGGAGGACTTGCAAAGAAAATTTTTGATTAAGTGCTTTCCTCCTTCTAAATACGCGAAGCTGTGCAATGAAATCACGTGTTTCCAACAAAGAGAAGGTGAATCCTTAATGGAAGCATGGGATAGGTATAAAGAAAATTTGAGGAGATGTCCTCATCATCAAATCTCTGATGTGTATCAAGTCACTATTTTCTATAATGGTGTCAGGCCAGCTACCAGGGTCCTGATTGATGCCTCGGCTGGAGGCTCATTAACAACTAAAACTGTAGAAGAAGCCATAGAGCTGATTGACGTTATGGCTTCTAATGAATGTCTGATTAGTGAGAGGAACCAAGTCCCTAAGAGAGGGATATTAGAACTAGAAGCACAAGATGCTTATCTGGCTCAGAGTAAGCTGATGACTCAGGCTTTGGAGAAACTAAGCATACAGATTTCAGAACTCCAAAAGCTGAGTCAAGTTTCTATGATAAGTTGTGACTTTTGTGGTGGAGACCATGAAAATGGAATGTGTGATCCAAATGTGCCTTCCGAGCAAGTGAACTATATGGGGCAGCAACAATATCAAAGGAATTATCCTTCTAATTCCTTTAATCCTAATAATAGGAATCACCCTAATTTTTCCTAGCAGAAAGGTCCACATTTGAATCAGAACATCCCACAAAATCAACCCACAAATAGACCACAACAACCTTCTCACCCTCCTGTTAAAGAAAAGTCAGAACTTGAGAATGTACTTTCTCAGTTCATCCAGGCCACTCAGGCCAGTTTTAACCACTAGAAAATCAAGTCAGACAGCTTTCTAAGCAATTAGCTGAGAGGTAAGCAGGCAATTTTCCTGGAGATACCGAGGTAAATCTAAGGGAACATTGCAAAGCTATAACCACTAGGAGTGGAAAAATTCTTTCTCTACCTCCGAGTCAGGAAATAAGCTCAGAAAAAGACAAAGAAAAAGAAATAGTGCAAGAAACTGAGCAGGTTAATAATGAAGCTGAAAATGAAAAAGAAAAAGAAAATAAAGTCCATCAAAAGAAAAAGAAAAAGGTTGATCTGATTCTGGAGGAAGCTTCTAAGCTGACTCCTAAAAAACTGAGGAATGTTCCATTTCTACACAGGTTTAAAAAGCAAATAGAAGAGCAAAAGTTTGCTAGGTTCTTAGATGTATTTAAGAAACTTCACATAAATATCCTTTTTGTCGAGGCATTGCAGGAGATGCCTTCCTATGCAAAATTTTTGAAAAAGCTGTTGTCTAAAAAGAGGAAGCTTAAGGGGGATAAAATGATTGCTCTCACTCAAGAGTGCAGTGCAATCATCCAAAAGAAACTTCCTCAAAAGCTAGAAGATCCTGGATCTTTTACAATACCATGTGCAATTAGGGATATTCATGTAGGAAGTGCTCTTTGTGACCTAGGAGCTAGTATAAATCTGATGCCTCTATCTTTGATGAAAAAATTAGGAATTAATGACCTGCAACCGACTCGCATGTCTTTGCAGTTGGCTGACAGGTCCATTAAATATCCCCATGGGATGCTGGAAGACCTGTTAGTTAAGGTAGACAAATTTATCTTTCCAGCAGATTTTATAGTGTTGGATATGAAGGCTGATCAAGAGATTCCTTTGATCTTAGGCAGACCCTTTCTAGCTACAGACAGAGCATTGATTGATGTAGAAAAGGGTGAACTCATGCTGAGAGTTCAGGAGGAGCAAGTAACTTTTAATGTCTTTAATTCCATGAAACATCCGGCTGAAAGGATGGATTGCTTAATGATTGAAGAAATTAAAAGTTATAAGACTCCAATGCTTTGAAAAACTGAAGAAGAGGTCTTACGAACCTTTTTGGAGGATGACTTTGACTCCGAGACTGAGGAGTTAAATGACTCTCACTCAAAAATGCTGAACCTACTGGAAGTATTGGAAGTAGGTGATTTTGAAAAAGAAAATAAAAATGATTTGAAAATTACTGAAGTTGAGAAAGGAAAGGAAGTTTTTGAAGAAAAATATGATTTAAAACCTTTGCCTTCTCATTTGAAATATGTTTTCCTGAGAGAGGACAAAACACATCCTGTCATTATTAATGCTGACTTAAAAGAAGAGGATGTTGACAAATTAATAGGGGTTTTAAAGACACACGAATCTACAATTGGCTGGAACATTTCTGATTTGAAGGGAATCAGTCCATCATTTTGTATGCACAAAATTCTGATGAAGGATGACTATTCCCCTGTAGTTCAGCCACAATGCAGATTGAACCCCATAATGAAAGAGGCTGTTAGGAAAGAGGTGGTCAAGCTTCTTGATGCAGGAATCATCTATCCTATCTCAGACAGCGCTTGGATCAGTCCGGTCCAAGTGGTGCCCAAGAAAGGAGGGATGACAATTGTTAAAAATGAAAAAGGTGAAGTCATAGCTACTAGACCGACCACAGGTTGGAGAATGTGTATAGACTATAGAAGGCTGAATGACTTCACTAGGAAAGACCACTTTCCCTTACCGTTTGTTGACCAGATGCTTGAGAGACTGTCGGGTCATGAATACTACTGCTTCCTTGATGGTTACTCAGGTTATAACCAAATTGTGGTTGACCCAAAAGATCAAGAGAAGACAGCATTCACCTGTCCATATGGAATCTTTGCCTATAAGCGCATGCCATTCAGTTTGTGCAACGCTCCAGCAACCTTTCAAAGGTGTATGCTGGCAATCTTTGGGGACATGGTGGAGAAATTCATTGAAGTATTCATGGACGACTTCTCTATCTTTGGTAGTAGTTTTGATTCATGCCTCAGCAACCTATCTAAGGTGCTGGTGAGATGCCAAAAGGCTAACCTTGTCCTTAACTGGGAAAAGTGTCATTTCATGGTTAAGGGAGGGATAGTCCTTGGCCACAAAATCTCTGCTGAGGGCATTCAAGTGGACAGAGCCAAGATAGAAATCATTGAAAAACTTCCTCCTCCGATCAATGTGAAAGGAGTGAGGAGTTTTCTAGGATGTGCTGGCTTCTACAGAAGATTTATAAAAGATTTTTCAAAAATAGCTAAGCCTTTGACTGACTTGCTTGTAAAAGATCATCTGTTTGTGTTTAATGAAAACTATGTCAAGGCTTTTGAAAATTTGAAACAAAGTTTGACTTCAGCTCCGATCCTTACAGCACCCGATTGGTCTTTACCGTTTGAATTAATGTGTGATGCAAGTGACTTTGCAGTCGGAGCTGTGCTGGGTCAGAAAAAAGGAAAATTAACTCATGTAATTTATTATGCTAGTAAAGTGTTGAACGAAAATCAAATACATTACACCACTACTGAAAAAGAAATGCTTGCTGTGGTGTATGCATTTGATAAATTTCGTGCTTACTTGATTGGTGCTAAGGTCATTGTATATACAGATCACTCGGTAATCAAGTACTTACTAGCTAAGAAAGAATCTAAGCCAAGACTGATCAGGTGGGTTCTTTTACTCTAGGAGTTTGACTTAGAAATAAGAGACAAAAAAGGAGTAGAGAACTTAGTTGTCGATCAACTGTCTCGTCTGGAAGGTGAATCAGATTCTGTTTTAATAAAAGAAGAATTTCCAGACGAGAGATTGATGGAAATTATCACCGGGCCATGGTATGCTGATATGGCCAACTTCAAAAGTGCCTCGGTGGTACCTGACGGCTGGACATCCCAAATGAAGAAAAAATTCTTTCATGATAGTAAAACCTTTCTTTGGGATGATCCATTTCTGTATAAAATAGAAGTAGATGGAGTGATCAGGCGATGTGTGCCTGAATCCGAGCAAGGAAGGTTCTTGTGGCATTGCCACGACTCCTATTATGGAGGACACCATGGTGCCTCCCGTACAGCAGCAAAGGTTTTACAGAGTGGCTTTTATTGGCCGACTATCTTTCAGGATGCTAAAGTGTATATGCAAAGGTGTGATAAATGTCAAAGGAGCGGAGGTCTCTCTGCTAAAGCTGGTATGCCTTTGACAAATATTTTAGTTATGGAATTATTTGATGTCTGGGGTATCGACTTTATGGGACCATTTCCAAAGTTGTTCTCCAATGAATATATACTTGTTGCTGTAGATTATGTCTCCAAGTGGGTGGAGGCAATCCCGACCAGAACCAATGATGCACATGTGGTGCTTAGGTTCATAAAGAAGAACATTTTCTCTAGGTTTGGAGTTCCGAGAGTGCTCATTAGTGATGGGGGTTCACATTTTTGTAATAAAATAATGGAAAAAGCCCTGCTGCACTATGATGTTTTGCATAAGATATCTACTCCATACCATCCACAAACTTGTGGACAAGTTAAGCTTTCAAATAGAGAAATTAAGAGAATTTTAGAGAAGTGGTCGGGAAGTCTAGAAAAGATTGGTCGGAAAAACTAAATGATGCATTATGGGCCTATAGGACAGCCTTTAAAACTCCGATTGGCATGTCCCCTTATCAGTTAGTCTATAGTAAGGCTTGCCATCTCCCTGTGGAGTTAGAACATAAGGCATGGTGGGCCACAAAGCTATTAAACATGGATTTTGACCAATCTCAGGAGGAAAGAGTCCTTAAGCTCCATGAACTTGAGGAGTTCCGACTCAACGCTTATCAAAGTGCCTCCATTTATAAGGAGAAAACAAAGAGGTGGCACGATAAGTGGATAAATAAGAAGGAGTTTCAAAAGGGTGATAAGGTTTTGTTATTCAATTCCCGACTGAGACTCTTTCCTGGAAAGCTTAGATCTAAGTGGTCGGGACCTTTTATTGTAAATGAGGTTTTTCCTCATGGTGCAGTTGAGCTGAAAGACCCGACCACCGATCTGATTTTTAAGGTGAATGGCCAAAGACTCAAACTCTACTTTGGAGGAGAGTTTGATAGGCAGAAAACCTCCATACTGCTGTAGGCATCCTCTTAGATGCCAGAAGGTCAAGCTAGTGACCTTAAAGAAGCGCTCTAGGGAGGCAGCCCTACGTTCTGAGTGTTATATTCTGTAAATTTGGAGTCAAAAAATAAAAATAAAATAAAATAAAATAAAATAAAATAAAATAAATAAATATATGAATAATGTTTGAAAATTTTTTTTGTGAAGTTTTAAATAAGGGTTCGGTGATCAGATTTCATCCATTCCTTGGTTCGAATTAGAATCAGTATTTGGTTCGCTTGAGCGAATTTATTTACGCTCAAGCGTAACTCTTTTTCAGTTAAACATGAATGAAGTCCGATTCTGATTCTTCCATTCCGCTCAGGCGAAACATTGTCAGCTTAAGCGAGAAGCTTCTGCTGTTGATTCACGCTTAAGCGATTGCTTAACGAGCTTGAGCGAGAGTGGCATACTCGGGTCACTGTTACTCATTCTTAACCCTTTTTCCCGACTGAAAACTCTTCACTCGTCATTCTTCAATAAACTCCCAATTTTGATGTTGAATAAAAAGGGAGACTTTAATAAATGATTTCTGATCGTTGATTTAATGAACGGGTCAGATGATGGAGGGTGACTTGTCTTAGTCGGCCCTTTTATCACTCAGTCTCTCATTTAATCCACTCGGTCAGTCATTCACTCTTTCACTTTCTTTCACTCATTTTTCTGTTCTTACGTCCACTCATTGTTCATTCATTCGGTTTTTATTCTCACCCGGTATAATCCACTCGGTATTCATTCGCTCATTGTTTCGTTCCACCTAAATTCTTTCTCAGGTTTTCTCACACACCGCTCTGTATTTTTCTTTTTCCTCCACTCGTCTTTCTCGCTCAATCACTCTATTTCATTCGGACTTTCATTTTTCACCTCATTTTTCATTCGGTTCTTCATCCACTCAGTATAATTTGTACTCGTCTCTCCCACTCGGCCTTCATTCATTCGGTCACTCTATTTCACTTGTCCTTCATTCACTTTGTCAATCTTCCACTCGTCTTTCATTTATTCGGTCACTTTCACTTCTGTCACTCTTCATTCACTTGGTCAATCATTCTCTCGGTTCCCTCACTCCTCTCATTCCTCACCCGATCTCTTCCATTCATTCATTCTTCCACTCGTTCTTCCATACACTTTTCCAATCATCATTTATTTTACTCGTGAGTTCCTCCACTCGTTCTTTATTTCACTCGGCCTCTTTCCAATCGCTTTTCTGTTCACTCGTATCTCACTGCAGTTGTTCACTCGTCTCTCATGCACTTCACTTTATTCCATTCATTCTTTCACGCGTTCTTGTATCCATTCGTCCTTCATTCACTTAGGATCAATTCCATTCAGTATGTTATTCACTCGTTTTTTTTCCACTCGGTGTTCCCATCTCTGGTTTCCTTTTATTTTTCAGTTTCTCGTACGATTCTCTCATTTTCTCATCTATTCGGCCGACCTCTTTCTCGATTTTGGTTCACTCGAGATCTTGTTCATTCATTCACGTGTCATTCTTCCATTTGTTCTTTCACTCACTCTTTCATTTACTTATCACCTTCATCCGGTTGGTATATCTTTCACTCGTCCTATTTACTCGGAATTTGTTTTCATTCATTCTTTTTCATTCATTCTTTCTTCCACTCATTCTTTTTCATCCACCCTCATCGTCACTCGTCTTTCTTGTATCCACTCGGTCACTTTGTCACTATTTCGTTCTCACCTGTCATTCAGTCTCTCATTCCCGCACTCTATCTTTAATTCATTCGTCCTTTCACTCATTTTTCGTTCACTCAGTTTTTCTCTCACTTTGTCGTTCGTCTTTTATTCATCGGTTCTTCCATTTACTCAGCCTTCTCTGCACTCGATGTTTTATTCACTCAACACTCGGTTTTTCATTTATTCATTATGTGAGCCGAGCAAGTGTGCTTTGTTGAATACCATATTTTCTTAAAAAAAAATATATAAAAAAAGGATTTAAATAAAAATAAAAATAAAACAAAATGAAATAACAATAAATAAAAATAATAAAAGAAAATAGAGCGTTGGTACGCTAACATTTCAGCGTGCTTACGCGTATCTCAGGTAGAGGGTCCAACAGTATAAAAACCTTTTAGCGTACAAACCCTAAATTCCTACGCTGAAACTTGGGTTGAAGAGGAAAGGGCACACCTTCTAATTCCTGAGAAAGGTACCATCTTTTCACTTATTTCTTTCACTTCTAAGTACATGCTTAGTATTTTCCTGTTTTATTGTTAATATTCTTCCATTGTTCATAGCCATGCATCTCACATTTTCAGTTTGCTGTGATTGTTTTGGATTTCTATACTTATTTTTATTTAGGTTGTTTATCAGCATTTTTATCATTCACCATGAAAAGAAGATCACAGAGACTCCTGCAAAAACCTAGACCAAATTTTGCAGAAGGAAGTGTGAGAAAAAGCAAAAAGATAACAAAAAGGAGGTGGCAACCATAAGTATATCTGATTCTCCTGAACCTGCACCCAGTCAAAGTCAAGCTGAAAGGAATAACTCTCCTTCGGTTCAGAGGAATGCATCTCCTTCAGTTGAGAGGAACGCATCCCCTGCAGTTGAGAGGAACGAATCGCCAGAAGTTGAAAGTTTTGACAGGCACAGGTTCAGAGATGCTAAGGCGGCTAAAGAATATGATATAAAGTTTAAAACCAGGGGAGTCATCAGGGACAGAGCTTTGGTCCTTGATGGTGAGAAATGTGCCGATGCTGAGGTACAAGCTGTAATAATGCAGAGGGGATGGGAGTTCTTTAATAAAAATTTGGGCCATGGATACCAGGAACTCACCTGAGAGTTCTATACCAACCTCAGAACCCACTCAAGAGAAGACGGCTTTCCATTTTCTTCCTTCCTGAGAGGAGTCGCCATTCCTTTAACTGGTGACATCCTGAATAAGCTTTTGAAAGTACCAATTCTGGAGGAGGAAGGATGCCAGTACACGTGGAAAGTTGATATTTTTCATCGGGCAGAGAATGCAAATTTGAGGAAAGATATATTAGAAGAATGCTGTCAACCAGGCGCTGCTTATCTGACAAAGGCTGATGGTCGACCAAAGAGTGTCAAGAAAAATTCTCTAAACCATCTTCAACTGTTATGGTGCCATTATATCCTCTCATCTCTACAACCGGTAATGCATGCAACAGAAATCACCATTAAAAGGTTGGTATTGATGTTCTGCCTGATGAAGGGTTGGTATGTGAATCTCGGTGAGCTGATCTTAGAAGAAATGATGAAAAACCTGGACAAGAATCTTCAACTACCATACTGCTCAGTTATCACCTTGCTAGCTCAAAAGTATCAGGCTAAGGTCAACTATGCCGAGTTGACGAAGATCAAGCCTGAAAGAGTGATGGATAAGCAGTGGGTGATAAGTCATGTTGATAATTTTGTGCCCAAAGAGCCCAAGCGTCCCAGGCAATCAGCAGGAGCCGGTTCTTCTTCTTCTGATATTTCTATGGTGTTGCAGGAATTGCAAGTCATGAAGAAAATGCAACTTGGAATTTATGATCGGGTCTTGAACCAAGATCTCATGCTCAGGAAGATTGCCACCAGATTGAGGGTAAAGCACACAGCAGAAATGGGAGCCCCACCTGACAGAGATGCATGATTGGCCTCCATTAGATTCACTATTCCCTCTAAGGACGTACCCCTGGCAGCTGACTTCCCACCATCTTTAGAGCAGAACAAAGAGAATGAGGATCAGGATGATTGATTTGTTGCTCCATATTTTTTATTATGTTGATTTTATGTAATGACTTGACTTTATTTTAAGTGTTTTCCTGAACAATGAATTCTCTTTTGTTTTAGTTGTAATGAAATTTTATTTCTTTGTTAAATTGCTTGTTATTATTCTATTTTTCGAATGTATCGGTAAATTCATGCATCCCAATCCGACCACGTGTTTCCCATTCACTGCCACTCAGGTAAAAGGGAAGTATTTTATTACTCCGACTCCTTAATTGATATTCTGACTCATTAATTGCTAAAATATGTTTATTGTGTTTAATTTCAAATCCATCTTAATAATTTAAAGTTTGCTAATTCTTAAGCTTTAGTCGGATAAATTAATTGATCGGCTTTGTTTGACTCATGAACCATGTCCATAGCTATTTTTTATAATTAATTAATTATTTACTCGGCATGCTAGTTAGCAATCTGAATGTATGACCTTACATTAAGTTTGGGGACATGACTGGCTGGTTAACTGTTATATTTGTAGCTTTTGAGCCTGTATTATTCTTTTCCGAGTGAGCCTGCATACTAGTTAGTGAAACAGAATTTGCTTCAGTGCTTGCTAATTGATTGTATGACAGCCAATCGGAAATGATGAAGGCCTTCTTTGTTAATTTAGCCAGGGCCACAAATTAGCCTTCCTAATATTTTTAATTATCCTTTGACCCAATAATTATGTTTGAGCCTGAGACCCTTTTATTCTGTTTATTCACCTAATGTTACAAGCTTAAATATCTAAGAAAAACTGACTGAATTTACCCCTGGATGTTCCACTGATGAATTGCTCAGTCTTACTTATTGCTAGGGACTAGCAAGTTCTAAGTTTGGGGATGAAGAGTGTGCCTAACAGCAATTAAGGACACACTCCGACCTTGGTTATAGATGAATAACTAGAGAAATGAAGGGAGAAATAGAAAAGTCGAGTAGAAAAATGAAAAAAAAATCAGCAAGGAAAAAGGTGCAAAGCACCACAAGAAAAAATTTTTGTGATCGGAAAAAGATGGAAGGAAAGAAAGAAAAGAAAAAGTCTAAAGGACTGAAAGGAAAAAAAAGTGCAAAGCACCGTAAGTTGTTAAGTTAGCATTCACTTGGAAAATAATGGAGCTTGCTAAGTAGAGGCAATTAAGTTAAAATTGAGTCAAGGCATCAGTGGATACATCTTGTAACCCGTCACTGACTCGGAAAAACAATAATAGAGCCTGTAGCCCAGCCCCATTATAAGCTTAAAAAGCCCTTACTAATCTGATTATGCTGGTATATGTCATGATGTTTAGAACTGTTGCAAGCCTATGTTTATCTAACAAGTACGCAGGTGATGAGTGCATTCTATTTACCCTATACACCGAGAGAAGAGTGAAACACCGACCCAGTGAGGAAGGCATCACCATCTTGTTTCCCAAAGGAGGTGTAAGTTAGTATATTTTCAGAAATTGCGAAAAGAAAGCATGGTCGGTATTCAATAATTATAGCATGAACTAAGTTAAGGAAATGTTGATTGTGTTGAATAACAGCTTGTTAGTTAATTAATTTGAGTATTTGCTTGAGGACAAGCAAGTCTTAAGTTTGAGGATGTGGTAAGTCTTGAAAAGACTTAATTATTTCATCTTTTATTTAACATAAATCATTAATTATTGTTTTGTTTTGACTTTATTATTTAATAATTTGTTAATAATTCGTGTTTTAGTTATTTATTTCAAAAGTGTTTTATTTATGTAAGAAAACGGTTAAAAACATTAATTAGTTAAGAGTTTATGATTATTTATAATTTCACTAAGCAGCCAGCGTACAAATGCTAGGCAGTTATGTGTTTATTGGTGCAGGAACAGGTTGCGCTCAAGCTAAGTAGGAAAATCTGAGTGAAATTCCTAAAAGCCGAGTGGGATTTCACAAATCCGAGTGAAACTCCAAAAGTTCGACTGGGAAATGTTTCAAGACACCGACTAAAAAAGGGAATAGAATAACCGTATGAAGAACCCGAGCGAGACTTTAAAAGCACTGATTGAAAAATGAAGAACCCGAGCGTCAACTTCAGAATGCTGATTGAATAATCCACTCGCTCAAGCGAGAGTCAAATTCGTTCAAGCGAGCAAGCTCACGCTCAAGCGTGACTCCAAAATATCACTCTCGCCCAAGCTTCTCCATCACGCTTAAGCTAAGAAAGCGATACTGCAATGCATATTTCGAAGTCGCTCAAGCGAGAGTCAAATGCGCTCAAGCGAAAGTCTTCACGCTCAAGCGTGAAGGCAAGTTATTCAAAACACCGACTGTTCCCTCCAAAGAGACACTCGGCACCAGTGTTGTTCCTACTGCTTCTCTCTTACTTTTGTACCTCTGTAATTTAAGTGTTGAGCTATTATTAGTTAATGCTAAACTGTAATTAGCTAGTGCTGAATTGTAATTTGTTAAGAGCTGAGCTGTCATTAGTTAGTTATTTCGTAATTATGTAATTAGTTAGTTAGTTTAATTATTAACTTAGCTTTCCTAGTGATTAGTTAAGTTCGTTAGTTAGGTAGATGCTTATATATGCTTGTACATATTCTGTAACATAATCAGAGAACAGAGTACATAGAATACAATTCATTTTCCATTTCTAACATCTCTCTAATTCCTTTCGCTCTCTAAACTCTCTCATCCATGTCTTTCCAACTTCCTTCGATAGAACCAATGTCGATGGATTTCTAAATTCCTAAGGTTGGGATTGTGAAGGTTAGCAATGGAATTTTGAAGCTGTGAGTGAGGAAATCAACTTCTAGATCCTGAGGCGAACAAGCTGAGGAGTGGATCTGTTTTGCTGGATTGACAAATCTAGATCTGATGAAGAACTTCGCCAGTGAGGAATCATGGTTGAAGCTTAGGTAACTTCCAGCTTTCTAACTAGTTCAGGCCTAATCAATTTAGGTGAATAGTTAGAGTTCAACCTCTAATTTCGCATTAGATTCTTAGGTTAATTGAGCACTTAAGGAATTAAGGTCCAATGCTTAAGGATTAGTGTTTTTCACCTAAGGAATTAGGGAATAACCACAAGCGAATTGTCCTCTGGATTATGAAGTTTGATTATACTTTAATTGCATGTTTCTTGATGAATTTGTAAACCGAAGCAATCCTGACCTATTTTCTATTAATCACCTTTCACATTTCATCCTTAATACTGTCTCTGAAAAATATAAAAACTTAGAAAGTATAAAATCAACAAAAACTGAATGAATTCTTTGATCATTGTGTTGGTTCAGCTTGTATCTGTCCAAGATTGAGGTACTTACCACAATCCCTGTGAGACGATCAAATATAATACAATTTTAACGACTGGTGCGCTTGCCAAAGAATAAATCCTCTGAGAATTACACATCAAAATAATGACTTGGAGATTTAGCATCATCACGCTGCTGTTTCAGCCCACACCAGCTCGCACTAGCAGATCGTCTATCAGAGCTCATTCCACGCCGGCTCCAACCTACAGTCCAGTTCCTCCAAGGTCCACTCCACACCGGTTACGATCTTTCTTCACCTCTATCATTTTAGCTTATTTCATACTGTTTGGTCCATTTCTTTCATCAAGTTTATAGTTTCTGCTGAATCTGCTTTCCCAGTTAATTTAGCTTCTGTTGTTGAATTTTCCCTCACCTAGATTCGTAATAATAACAAAAAAAACAAGTATTTCTCACATTTTTATTTTGATCACTGTAAATTTTGTCTTAGCCGGTGTCGTGCAGATGTACTTCTACCTACACTTCTCTGAAGCCCATACACATGCGGAGAACTTCGCCTTGTGTGCCCCTTTTTTCATAAAGTCTACTCACCACTAAATATTTAGCTTCACTTATATACCCTTTATCAAGAACTACGTAACCCTGATTTCTCGACCATTCGAGAATACGTAGGAGCAGGATTTAACTCCTGTCGGGCCCATCTTTCCTTTTATTTTTATGTTTATACAGTTGTTCTGTTTTCATCACTTCCATGGAAGTCAATTTAGACATGACGTCTTATTGATTTTCCCCTATTTTTGGTTGACCATCACCATGATTCATAAGGAACGGGATACTTAGGATGAGACGTCCCGTTTATCCCCTTCTCGTTCTTATCCCTGTATTTTGATTAAAGGATGACTAATTCAGATGAGACGCCTTGTTAGCATCCTCTCCCTTCCCTGTTTATAATGAAATCGAGGTTAATTTGGAGGAGACGTCCTGTTGACCTTGCTTCGACATTCGTTTGTTCAGCCTGCTCCTTCCGTTTTTTTAAATAAACAAAAAATGCAATAATAAAAAGGAAGAAATAATACATCCCTTGTAAGGCTATTCATGTTGCGCATTTTCAATCTTGGTACTATTTTTAACAGGCGATGTAGGGTGCTAATACCTTCCCTACTCGTAACCGACTCCCGAATTCAAATCTCACTCTTTTTAACCAGTGCTTTTCTAAAGTTTTTTTCCAATGTTTTTCCTATGGATAAAAACGTTGGTGGCGACTCCCTACTTTTGTTGCATCTTTTCAAAGGGTCGGCCGCGCCGCCGCGATCCCGGTCGCGACAGTGTTGTTTTTCAATACCAACTAACAATCATGGTTAACTTCAACCACGCATTACTTTTCCTTGGCTAGACCTCAACATCCCAAGTCTAATATTTGTAATGTGTTCAGCATATACGTAGAACTCCTTTTAACAATAATTGTCTTTGTTTCTAAATATATTTATAATAACATTTATACATAACCAAACCTAAGACCACATAACAAAGAAAATAAAAAATTGATTTTAACATATGTCAATTAGCCTTATGTTGGCAAAACCTATGTTGAACATATATATATATATATATATATATATATATATAACATTTATACATAATCAAACTTGAGACCACATAACAAATAGAATAAAATATTGATATGGGCATACCAATCAGGCTTATGTCTACTAAGATTTGTATATTCGTGTCTCAAAGCACACTACACATGTTCATTCTGGACTTGTCAACCAACCTAAGTTTGTCAAACCTATGTTGGTCAAACTTATGTCGACCTTGGTCTAGATTGCCACATCATTAACAATGTCTGAAAAAGACACCAAACATACCATCAATACTTTTATGCATTTATTTCCTATAAATACTTGCCTCAAAATTGCCTAATGTAAACTCTTGTACCTATCAACTACTCTTTACATTTACATCGACCATTTAGCTGTGACATCTAACGAATTAAGAATTAGAGGTGACTTAAATGACACACCTCCCTCTAGTCCTTCTGTGTATTTTTACAAGTACCTCGATTGAAGCTAAAATTGACCACAAGAAGTATATCGTCCTAGTATCACTGTACACCCATAGACACAAAGAAATTTGACCTCAGTTCTTGGAAAGATCATTTCATGACCTCAGATTGGTAATGACCTCGGTTTGGCCTTGACATCAGTTTTGACTTCACCTTAGATGTAGATATCAGTCAACTTAAAACCCCTCCCTCAACCCGCATTCTAGATTCTCCTGCAAACTAGTTTAAGCTGCTTTTATAACTACGGTTTGGCTTTGACATCGGTTTTGACTTCACCTCAAATATAGATACCAATTGACCTAGAACCCTTCCCTTGATCTGCATTCTAGATTCTCATACAAAGTAGTGTAAGTTGCTTCTATAACAACAACTTAAACTGAGAGGCATATGATTTGAACATATTGGTCAGGCCTATGTTGGCCTAGACTGATATATACTCCCCCATAAAACACCAAACGTACTTATTCCACACATATCACAGTAAAACCTATGTCAGTCAAATATACGTAAGACTAAGATTGGTATACAAGTGTCCCACAACATACTAGACATGCGTCGACCTCAGTCGAGATCGGCACATCATTGACAACCTCTTAAAAGGCATTTGGCACACTATCATTATTTTCGTTTATCTTTTCCCATATAAATACTCACCTACACAACCTTTTAGTCTTTAGCTATCGACTAATACATACGTTTAGTTTCACCTAAATAAAATTATGTAATGCACGGATAAACTAACACATTAAGTGTAAATAAAATTGATAATGTTCAGGTTAATAATACTTTTCAATATTACCTAATACCACAAAACTTAATATCATAATTCTTTTCCCACCTATCATATATCTAATAGAGTAACCCCTATTTTTTCATTTTATGCTTGATATCTTTTCAAAATAAAAATATGAAGAGCGATAACTTTATCTACATATATAAATTTTCTATTATTTTCCTTGATTCATCAAAAATGGACAAAATGACAAATGAAAATACAAGTGAGGAAAATGGGTTATATAAACATCGGTATGTGGCTGTGTCATGATGACCATATGAATTATGAACCTTAGATAATGTATATCAATCCTAACTAGAGATAGAAGAAATTCTAAATAATTATATATAAATGTTATACCATATGAGAAATTTTTTTTTATATAAGAATAAGAAAAATAAATTTTAACTATTACATTTTATTATAAATTGTTAAAATTAAAATATATTAATCATATAACTTTAAAAACTTTTAATTATAACCATTATCACTGTCATAAACTTTTTGATAAGATATATACATAAATACTTATATATGTATTATAGGTATATATTACCATAATAATGAGCAAGATACTAGTACTAAGTTCTTTCTCAGACAGAGAGAGTTAAAAGAAAGAGAGAGAAAGATGTTCCGTGATAAGGTGGGACTCTGCAGGGATAGCATGGTACAAAAAAAGTGTACATCACAAAACCTATAATATTATACATTAAACAAACAATAGGATTTTCAGCACCTCACTTTTTATGTATTCTATTTATTTAACGTTATTTATTTATTTACATTTGTAGCATCCAATAAAAGTATCTTTTCTATTTATCACCTCACGTAGTTTTCAAAAATTTATATTTTTTTACTATTTTACAACCCGAAATACATTTAAAAAAAGCGATGTACAAAAATGAATTATATGCTTATATTTTTCTAGTGCATAGATGGAATATGTTTGTGGGTGCATGTTCATATATAAGAAGCGAAGAACCCAAAATCCACAGCTGGAAATGCATGTCCGTTAGTGGGAACTTTTCCCTCACTTCTTGTGAAAACATGTTGCGTTTTGCTGTTTCTGGTCCTGTTCGTCTTTCATGTCATCTACTAGCGCTTCTCATGTTCCGATGCTTCTTCTTTCGAACAATTATTGTTTAATAATAATAACAACAATTATTATAATTATAATATATAAAACATCAACTATATCAATAACATTTAATAATATTTTTTATTCTGTCTTTCATTTTGTTCTATTTCTTTTCTTAATCACATAAATTAATGATGCACATTTATCACTTCAGGCGATAAAGGGATCGATATAATTTTTTTAAAAGAGCCTCAAATGATGTATATTATATATGATTATTGTATAAATATAATAATCTTGGTTTTGTTGTGTGTAGGAGGGGCTCGCCAACCGAAGGACAAGTGTTTCCCTTTTCGGGGTTCCTCCTTTTCTTGCACCTCTGCATTTTTCTCATTTGTCTTTCCATGTTCCATCACTTCAACAACACAAACAAATCTTAGCAAAATATTGCTTCCCATTTCTCATGCTCTCATTCAGTTTCTCATGTTTGCTACACATTTCGTCCCTTCCTTCAGTTACTATATCTTCTTTGTCTTACATCTAGTTTCTTACTCCCTCTGTCTCTTCTTCTTTTCTCCATATAATCGGAACCAAAATTTACATTCTTTTACTTGACTTGTCTCTCATTCCATATCTCATTTCCACCATTGCTTACAAAGGTTTTATACTTCCCCTACTCAATAGTTCTAATTAAAATGGGGCATGGTCACCATGCCGTTTGTGGCCAAAGACTTGGATTCATTTGCATTTCACTTTTGTTTCTTATTATTTCAAGCTGGATCCAGAAGGGGTTGGTTGTTGAAGGTGAATGATCATATTTTTTGAAAGTTTTTAAGTGCTAATTAAATTAGAAAGTAACTCGAACTAACATTGATATTTTCTGTGTTTTCTAACAGGTAGAAAGACTCAAAAACAAAGTGATTTTCAACAGGTAAATTTTGACCTCAGTGTGAAATGCTTTTATTTTTGTCTCTACTGATTTGGTTAAGAGTAATGCAATAAAACAGAAATCTTGACCTTGAACTATGAGGATTTGTGCAGACAATACATGAGGAAAAAACTATACTAAGGGCAAGAATAGGGTCAAGGCCACCAAGATGTGAAAGAAGGTGTAGGTCATGTGGGCACTGTGAGGCTATTCAGGTTCCTACAAACCCCCAAGCACAAAATGGAAAGGTAAATTCTCCAAAGTTCTCTACAATTGCCTATGCCAGGGTAGGTGGCAATTCCAACTACAAGCCCATGAGTTGGAAATGCAAATGTGGGAACCTCATTTTCAACCCCTGAATTCTACTCTACCACAATTTAGTTCTATTATATAGACATAATCACAAAATACAATTTGTCAATTCTGTACATGAATATACACTATTAAGTGATTCTTTCCTTTTGTTTTTAATTTTTTGGAGCCTTTTCTTGTTCTTACCTCAGGATTAATTCTTCTCCCTTTGAGGAACATGCTTTCATCTAATGTATGTTGTATACTTATCTAATAGCTTCATAGCATTTATATATTATGTTTTCAATCCTTATCCAAGATGCAACTTGCAGTGTTCTTTTGTGCTTGTGCTTCTTTTGTTCCAAAACACTGGTAATTATTGAAATTGTGAACATGCGAAGGGCTACTTTCTTTCCAACATTTCGGATACCTTTGAAATGCAACTGGAGATTAGTGACGATTTCTCTCGTAACTCAATTTTTTTAATACAAAAAACAATGTGAACAAAAACATTGACGCGGCAAATATCTTCAGAAACTGCCAACAGAAGAGTGGTATGACTGAAGAAGTCTGCTAGCTTTCAGCTGAAAAATAAAATAAAAAAATTGCATTCAAGACATTATTAAATTAACTATTAACTCAAGAGTGATAAATTATCCGACGGTAAAGGAGAGGGAAACGATAAAGAAAGTCGTAAGTATGACTTTTTTTGCTAAAAAAATTGTCTTATGTTTTGTGTTTCCAAATGAGAAATTTTGTTGTCAGTACTTTGAGATTGCGGCCATCCCCCTACAACAAATAAAAAATTGAAATTTGTCTGTGTTTGTTTTTTTTTTAACACACCCAATTCATAACAGAAGAATGATGAGAACCAGAACGTTTCACCGCGAAAAACCAAGAGTATATAAAAGAGCTAATTACCCCATAATACTATCTAAAAGAGCGTTTAACCACTTAACTAGAATAAGTAAGGGGATGTTTATGGGGAAATAAAAAAATTTAAAAGCTTTCAGGTTGTTTAAGACAGTTAAAATTATGTTTGACTATAGAAGAAATTTTTCCTTCACCCCACGTCCTCACATCAATATTGCACCAAACGTCTTCTAAATCTCCTTGATTAAGGTGAACTCTAAACCCTCTATTGGATGGTATTTATAAGATCATGTCTATCCCTAAATTTTTGTTGGAGTAAAATATTGTTCCATTCTTTTTAAATATTTTAAAATTTTTGTTGGAATAAAATATTGTTCCATTCTTTTTAAATAGACCATACAATATATGGGATGTATTTTATGAGAAAGGTTCTCTTATGTGAGAGTGAGAGGAGCGAATCTAGACCGTATAACCATATAATGAATGATTGAGATTAAAAGTTTTTTAAAGCTACATGATCACGTAAAAGGCCATATAACTTTTTAAAAAACTCACATGATTCATCTTAATCATCCATTGTATGACTGTACGGCCCAGACTCTCACATAAACAACTCTTTCTCCTATGATACATCCTCCACAATGACAAACCATAGCACATTCTATACTTGTTTTTTTTTTATGTTTATTACCATTTGCCAAACGCAACAAAGCCAAAAAGTGTTATTGTTGTTTTTGAGGTTGAGCCATGGACCAATTGCACCATCGTAGACACTTCATTCAACTCAAATGAGATTTGTGACATTTGAAAAATAGGTGTTGTACAAATTCCTCACACTCATTGCAAAATTTACAAGTTATGTGTTGAGCATTCACGATACCTCCCTTTTAAAGCTTGTAATGTGTGGGTATCCTCTCAAGAATGCATTGCCAAGCAAAAACATCCACCTTATAAGGAATGTACCCATTCCAAAAAGATGAAAATAACCTAGGCGGCCTAACATAATGGCATATTAGGGACTTGTAAGATGACTTCACAAAAAATGCATCATTCATCACCCCAACCATCCATTGCCAAGAATCTTGTCCTAACTCAAACAACAACACATGTGCCAACAATTGTTCTAAATCCTATAAAAGCCCACCCTCCCACACGAACATTCTCCTCCTCCACACTCATCCCCTTTTAGACTTCTAAATAAACACATGTCTAATAGTGACATTTTTTTTTCAAAAACCAAGGAATATAATCCTACGAACACATCACAGCTTCCCAAAAGGCAACCGTTTATCCTCCCAAAAATAAGTATTGCACCTAGACCTAACTTTTTGATCAACATTATTAGCCCACTAACCAACTGCAGCCCCTACCATTTTCTAAGCCCCACAAAACCTTCCACCACTTAAATCCCACCCTCAGGTTATTACACTCAAACTTAAGATTTGACTTGTATTTTGCCTCTAATACTTTAATCCATAACGTTTTTCCCTCCCCTAACAATCTCCACTTCCATTTCACCACCCACATCACATAAACCTAACCCCCTCCTTCATAAGTTTACATATATCCCTCCATGCACCCAAGATATTTTCTTCCTTAACTCACCCTCCTATAGGAAAGATATAAAAATGGAATGGATAGATGAAATAATACCTGAGAGGGCTTTAAAGAAAGACAAGAAAAAAAAGAGTAAAACTGACAACACAAATTTGAAGAGTATAATACACATCCAAATAGATAAGTGTTTCAACTTCCAACTCAAGAGCCTATTTTGGATCTTCTCTAAAACATGTTTCCATGTTTGTAAATGACCTACATTCACTTAACAAGTAACCTCAAATACTTAAAAGGAAACAAACTCCAATCTACATTGCAAAACATCAGTTGCCATATATAGCACTTCATTTGGAATGTTAACCCCATCAAATTACTTTTTTGGAAAGTTCACCTCTAACCTCATGCATCTTTGAAACAAGTATATCATTAGTGTACTGCAATAATGGAATAGTGACATGTCCATCTATGAAAGACCTAACCTCCTACGTTGAACGAAACGTCAAGCTAAGACCTTAACTACTATCTCAAATAAACAAGGAAAGAAAGGGTCATCATGTCTCAAACCTCTCCCTAGTTTAAACTCTTTAGTAGGACTCTCATTCAATAAAATAGAAATGGTAGCTGAGGCTAGACATTTTAAAATTCGCTTATTCCGTTTTATCTGAAACCTTATTTTCCCTATTACATAGTCTAGATATTCCCACCTCAACGAGTCATATGCTTTGCTAAAATCAACCTTTAAAAGTTGTTTTTCCGCTTCAAATCATCTACCACTTCACTGGCTATAAGAGTACAATCTTGTTTTCGTCTCCCTTTATTGAAAGCGAATTGATTCTCAAATATGACAAAACTCACCATTTGGCTAAGTTTATTTGCCAACACTTTTGGTAGTATCTTATACATCACACCAATCAACTATATAGGTCTAAAATGATCAATACTTTGAGGGCTCTTTTTTTATATAAGCACAAGAAAGGTTGCACTAGATTTTTTCACTAATCTCTCATAATTATAGAACTCTGTCATGAAGCCACAAACATCATCTTTGATCACCTTCCTAAAGTTTTGTATGAAGTCAAAATTAAATCCACCAGGTGCAGGACTCATCACTATGACAATGGCGAAGGTTGAATGTGTATTTGTCATTTAAATTGTTCATCTATGTTGTCACGTGCCCTTGAATTAGAATTGATAGTGTCTCTGTGTGTGTATGTGTGTATATATATATATATATATATATATATATTATCTTCGTCCCTAAATATAAGACTCTATTGCCTAACTTGCGTTATTAAGAAAGTTGATTAATTTAGTTAAAATCATTAAATTTATTTTAAAAATTTTGTAGGTTTTCAAAATTGCCCTTAGAGTAATTATGACGTGCCATTCAACTTTTTTCATTTATTCTATCTCCTCTTAGTCTTTTTTCACTTTATACTCGATTATCATTGGAAAGATAAATAGTGTAATTCATGTATCTCATTTATTATTATATTGATTTTAAAAAACATTATACATTAATAGGAGTATTTTAGTTAAAACAAATTATTGACATAGAAATTTAAAAGATAATTTCATATTAAAAAACAATTTTTTTAGTCTTATATTTAAAAACGAAAAGATATAATATTTAGTTTCCTTAATAATGTCATTCCTCAAACAAACTACGACGGTGACACACAGGTATCACTTTTTCTTTTTAACCACTTATACTTTTTTTTGGGATGAATTTAACCAGTTATATATACTTTAGTTGTATTCAAATCAAGCTAAAGTGTGATAGACGATAAAAAAAAATTCTTATTAATTAAATTTTCACAAAATTATTTTGATTATTCAAATTCAAGACATTGTGTGTAGTTCATCTCATTTGAGTTGGTTTGGGGAGCTTATTTAATTTTTATTTGTTAATACTTGTACATTTGAGTGTCGTAATTTTTGTTACAATTCTGGTAGATTGAAAATCATTAAGCTATGTTTTACCATTGTCATATGGCAACGTATATAGGCTGGCCACTAGAGAGTAGAGACTGAAGGGGAGCAGAGGATCTCCTAAAAGCAACCTAAGACAAGCGATATTCATGGGTAAATTTTTCTAATGAGACTACAAATTTGGCTGCAGCTTTTCCAGTAACGTGCTAGTGAACTCGTGTGTGCGCGTTAATGATGGTTATAATGATGACTTTTACCACTCAAAATGACAACACAATATGATGTGTGAAGGCAGGGGATTAACTGCAATTTGGTTAATTTCCCAGTTTCACATTTTTGGAGTTAAAAGAGTGGAACACAACATCTTCTCATATTATTATTTAGAAATGTTTAAACATGATGGAATTAAAATATGGGATACTGCACTGTCCCGTCTTTCCTACCTCCTAGTTCTTAAATATCCTACCATACCGAATAACAGACTCAATGTTCTTTTTCTGCAGATGTGACTTAACAAGAGTAGTTTACAATACCTGCATCCACGAAATCTGTTTTTGGGTGTTGAGAGAGAGGGAGTTAATTAAGAAGAAAATAAATGAAAGAAAGAGATAAAATGAATTATGTATAAGTATAAATGATATAATTGAAAAAATAAAAGGAAATATGATGAATAACCGGACAAAAACGGGTCTTTCTAAACCGCGCCGGTTTAAACTGTTTTTTCCCCTTCTTCTTTAAATTTTATTTTTAAAATATTATTATAATAAACAAAAATTTATAATCATATATATAAATGTATGTATGAATTAATATTATTTAACTATATTTTATAATTTTTTTTATATTATAGAACATATAACATCACCCATATATGAACATAAAATTATTTTACCAATTTTTTGTAATTTCATATAAATTTTATTAAGATAATATATAATATTAAAATATGTATTTACTTATCACCAATTGAACCTTAAACAAATACTCTTATCAATTCAATTATCATTAAGGTGTTTTATAAACATCAAATAAGTGAATGAGAAAGAAGAATACAATTTATCATTATATTTTTTAAAATATGAGTTATTCTTGGTTGAACTTATCTATTCTAAGTCAGTTCTTACAAATAAGAATTAATATATTAGATATTTTTCATGGTCCTAATATTAACCGTCTCAATATTACACATAACTAAAAAAAGTTCAACTCTAAAATACTAGCCTATCAATACCAAAATAATATACTAGCCTATATTATCTTTATAAAAAAAACATTACACTATCAATCAGAATTCATCTAAAATTTCTTCTTTGACAAAAACATGTTTTTTTATAGATACAAATGACAATATTTAAATATTTGAAGTACCTAATTGTCTACCAATTACTGAAGGAGCTTTGTTGGTACAATCAATCATTTTTAATGACATGGCAACTCATAATTAGTTTATTGTGTAATTTTTGTTTGTATATTGTTTGTGGTGATTTTTGGTTAATGCAAATACAAATAAATGTATGGATAAACAATTTGAGACTTTATACTTGTATACTTTTAAATTAAGTATTTTTTATAACCTTAACTTTAATCGAATGCTTAAAATGTGTGTAAGAAAAAAACATTTAAAAATCAAGATAAATTTTGAGTGTGACAATAAATAAACAAGAAAATTAAGAAAAGACTTGAATAATTCAATAAGGAAGAGAAGAAAAGTGGGGAGGAGTGGAAGAAATGGGGTTTGAAGAAATAAAGATTGGATTGAGAAGAGAATTAGGAATATAGGCTTATAAGCTCTAATGAGAAATTGCAGGTGTTTATAAGCTCTGATGAGAAATTGCAGGTGTTTAAATGAGTTTTTTACATTGATTTGTTGTGTAATAATTACATATTCAAAGATCAAGACATGAGTAACTACCAATCATTATTGTTACTTGGATTGTTGTTATGCAGTGTCTAAGAATTTAGAAATTCAAACAACACTAACTACCAATAAGAAAAGTTTTACATATAATATAGGATAGAAGAAAACAATATCTAAGTTTAGATTTTATAGCCATTGATCTCAAATGTCTTTGTATCTTTCTTTTCAAGCACCTTTTCTGTCTTACGATGTCTCCTCGAACCAATCTATGTAGATAGAAAGATTTTACTTTTGTGCAAAGTAATGCTTCCCGTCCTTATAATTTTCTTTATTGTTTAAACTTTATGTATTTCAAATCACCCGAATACATGTATAGAATCAATACATGATATTTTAATTAATCTAATAACAATAATAAAAAGAAAAAATTATACTTTTAGCTTTTTATGTTTAATTGTTTGGTTCGAGTTGGTCTCTTAAGTTTTTTGACCTAAATAGGTCTTTAATGTTTGAAAAGTTAACTCAACTAGATCATTTTCGTCAAATCTATCAACTAGGTTAACAAAACTCACCTACGTGGCAGTTAAAATTGTTGATCTGGCATTACGAAAAAAAACTTTGATTTGTGGCAGTTAAAATTTTTCAATTTCTAGCAATGTTTAATCACCATAAATTCACGACAATACTTATTTTTCTTCCCTTTGTCAAGTATTGAAAGAACATATGAAGTTCTAAGGACCCTTTAAAAAGTTTTGCTTATGATAAAAATATTACATTATTTAATGGACTAATGTTTCGAGATTGTATAAATGTGCGTTATAGTAAATACAATTTACAAGTCAAAAAATAAGAAGTTTTGAGAAGTTGTTTAAAAGATCGAAGAACTCAAACACCTCATAAGGAAGATAGTAAATACAAGTCACAAGCAAAACTCGTAATACAATGCTAATTTATAATCGTTCTAACCAAAAGAATGAGTATCTATCTACTCAAAATTTCAAAAGAATTACCTAATTAAGTAAAACGAAAATCAAACTACGGGGCTGATAGAAAGACTGATTAAAGACAAGTATGCTTTCCAATCTCTTTAGAATCACTTTCCAGCTGTCATAACGCCCTTGGATGAAACCTTTCTTTGTCTCACAACATTAATCTTCATAAAGCCTAAGAAGCTCATTCAAAGAGTGCAATAACATAACAACATACAATATTTCTTCTCATCTATGAATTACATAAGTTATGCAATAATCTTTGCTCTTTTTCTCTTGTAAAACTACTTAGAGCTTTATTGTGTTTCATATCTTAAATAATCAATTCAATTTTGTAAGCTTAGAGACCTTTAAGGTCTTGTAAAGACTTAGGAACTTTCTCTTCTATATTGAAGTTGTCTTCGTTGATTCCGTGTAACACTCAAAGTTGACAATGTCACTCTAACACCGGAGATTGATGAAACTTAACCCACCATATGGGTTACCTCTTCTCAATATACGAGCATACCGAAAAAATATTGCTATGATGGGTTCGAAGGGGAAATGCCTTCCCAAAATTTCAAGAGAAAACATCAACCCCCAACTAGTTGGGTGGAGTTAACTGGGGGCGACATCTAAAAATCCTAGCACCCTCATTTCAAACTTATTAAAATGAAATTTAACATCTACCTTGGGAAATAAAATTTCATACATTATATATAACGTGATCTCAAAACTTGACAAATCCAATCACTCCTTATTGGTGCTGCAATAGCAAAATCGTCATTATGTTTTATGGAAGCATGGATAGGAACCTCGTCCAATTCTACACCATCATGTTCCTTAACATATCAAAATGGGAGAGACAACGGTTCCCAGTGAACCCAAAAATATTGGTTTATAGCCTTTTCAGCAATCCAATTTATATTGTCCGCTATAATGTTCGTATTTATCAAGTTAGTCATTATTTGTTTTCTTCCAGCCTCAGATTGTTGGGATCCTTTGAATGCTATTGGTTGGACAATATGTTAGAGAAAAGGCATACATTGATAAAAAAAAAAGGGAATGTCATTAGAGTGGTAAAAGGAAAAAGTTGAGTTTGTTTCCTAGGAGAGGTATCTGAACATATGGGTGATTTAGGTTTTGGCTCACAAATACAGTCTAAAGATGAGGTAAAGTCAATCAAAGAAAGGAGGGTTTCTACTTATCAGTGCAAGGTCTCATTAAAAAGCCCATCCATCCTGAAGGATGAAGGCATCTTGGAAAGATGAAGGTTTTGGCAAGGCCGCTATCACTCCTTACTACTTATACTTAACCACCTACGTATGTCCGCTTGTGAAAGCCAAGACTTACGCTAGGATTTCACTGACGTCCATGGTGGTGGCTTAAAGAGTATCTTTATTAACTCGTCACTCGTGTGGTTATCCCCTATATCCCAAAATTTAAAGAAAGAAAAAGTACTTGACACTAGTGCAAAAAAAGGATTTAACATCGGTTTTTTTGGACATTTCACATCAGTTTTCAAACCGATGTGGATCTGGCCGATGTGAAATATAGGGACATATCACATCGGTTTAAAAACCGATGTGAAAAAGAGATATAATATCGGTTTTTTAGTCAAACCGATGTGAAATCCAACTTATCACATCGGATTTTTTAAAAAAGCCAATGTGAAATCTATTTTCACATCGATTTTTTGTAAAACAGTTGTGAAAAAGTAGGAAATTAACAACGGTTTTTAAGAACAACCGATGTGAAAGATTGAGAGTCTAACAACGTTCTCAAAAAAAAAACCGTTGTGAAAGGGTGAAATATAACATCGGTTTTATAAAACCGATGTGAAAGATAATGATTTATAACATCGGTTTTTGAAAAACCGATGTGAAAACCTGATTTTTTTTAAAAAAAAATTTAATTGGTTTATAATAATAGACGTATTTTTAAAGAAACCTGGACATATGATTTCAACATTCATGCCGAATACATTCATTTTTCATGTCAATTCAGGAAATAAATATATGTCAGTCAATATATAAAACAATTATGAATATAACGAAGATAATATACTTATTACAAAAATCAATTTGAATGGAAATAAACTAATAATTGGTTTACACTTAAAACTTTTTACACTAAATAGTAGGAACATTCGCTGGTTGTGCCTGTAAAGAAATCATTCACCAAAAACTCTTATATCTCTATAATTCAGAGATCTAAGTCTCTAACTAGGAAAAGGCCATAGGCAAAGACCTGGATGCTAAGAGCTTGAGGCCATGTTGATATATATGGAGCTTGCATTTCTAGACGAAATCTGATAAGCTTGGAGATACAGTTACTTGGTGTCAAGTTTTTCAAACTCTCATCCGAGTCAACTTTATCGACAAGTCTCTGTAAGCAGTCATCCATGAAATACTGAAAAAAAAGTTTTATCGTGACAGACAATAAGGTTAATTCATATAAACTATTAAGCATAAACAAAAGAGAGCAATATTCTAAATTATGCAAGCTTATTAAACCGAGTATGCCCATATGCTTAATAATATAAAAATGCTGAGAGATTAAGCATTTACTTGATACTAATATGATCTAGGTTGCAACCATTATCACGAGTCCATGAAAATCCAAAATAACTTTTTTGATGCCAGCAATAAACCATTTTCCTCTTGATATCTGAAACACTAGATGGAGTTTAACTGGTAAGGCTGGTTTTTCTCCATTAAAAACAAGCATTGGACTATATTCTACAGATTTTGATTGCTTCATTTCATGTCAAATAATCACAAGGAGCTAAAGAATTCCCCTTACATTTTTCAATAGAATTACCACCTTATAACTGAGGTGGTGATTGAAACAACCAAACTTGAAAACTAATAACATGGTCTATAATCAGTTTAAGTCTTTTGTCCACACTGCAATGCAATCCTTGTCCACACTCATACACTTCATTTGTTGAATACTGGACTCCTACAAGTAGACTATAGCAGTAGTGACTGAAAGAAATGTACTTCAACCAAGCTATAAAAGAAGGCATTTGCTGAATGTAGTAACCACCAGCTAACAGGAACATCAGCATGGTCATTGAAAATTCATAACAGTTAAGTCACTAAGAGATTACTGATTAACCACCTTTTAAATATATCATTAATTAATTTGATGAAACTCTCCTGCCATGTCTTCAATCTTCTTCTCTACTACTTCGAGTTTGACCTTGCATTCCTTAAATAAATTATCAATTAGTTTATATTCTCCATTCAACTTCTAAAATTCTAAAATTCTAAAATCCAATGTCCAGATACTATATAGAGTATCCATGGGATGAGGCATAAAAGAATGTTTCTTTCTTCATAAGCACTATCAAGATAATCCTTATAGTACATTTTGTTAATAAAACAAAGATTTAAAAAATAAAAAAATTTAAAGAGAACAGAAAGTTGAATCCAGTTAATATTTTCAAAGCATTCTCATATCAAAAGAATGAATATTAACCAAAAAACAAACAATGCACCTATACGGTACACCCAAAAACAAACAATGCACCCATACACCTACACCATTCACCATACAAAGGCAGTTTTATTGTACAATTATAAGCCAGAACCCCACCTATGCACCTTCAATCAGCACCCTTGAACACACGCTACAGTAGACCCTACTCCAACAACCCCACCCATACACCCCTCATCAGATTGCTCCTTCCCTCACCCCCCACCAACCACCCTCACCCATCCCCACCCTCCTCCATACTGTCCCCACTACCTCCTCCACAACGTCCCCACCATCCCTTCCATCCCATCCCGATCTCCATTGACGGCCACCATCCCCTGGGAGCCCACCTAAAGCTGTCACCCCCACCTCCCCCAACGGCCAATCCCCAGCACCCACAACCGTCACCCGTCACCAGTCACCACCCTCCCACACTTAACCACTACCCCTCACCGATCAACATCCCTTAAACCACCTACCCCTAACCCATAACCCCATCTACAACCCCAACCCCGCGCAGACCCACCACCGAAACGGGTGTCACCACCACCCGTCAACCTCCATCAACCCGATCCATAATGCCAAAACCCCCTCAACCCAACCTAACCCAACCCAACCCAACCCGATCCCAAACCCACACCCAATCAGATCCCACAAACCCCAACAGAACCCACACCCCAGCAACACATAGACCCCAACAGAGAAACCACCAACAGCAACTGGTAAAAGACAAAGGGATCAAAAAGATGAGAAGGGATCGACGCTTACCTTTTGATTGTCACTGACGAAGAAAAAGCTTCCTCCTTTCCACAAAGACGACGGCTCCGCGTACCTTGCACAGCTTCCTTCCGTCAAAATTGGCGCTCGACAACGTGTGGGGGGTGCTCGTCAAACAGGCACAGAAGATGGAGAAGAGAGGGTTAAGAGAGACACAGATCTGGAAAGGGAAGGGAATGGAAACGTGCTGTCGTGTGAAAGGGAAAGGAGTAGAGCACAGATCTGTTTGCGTGGCTGTATCGTGCATTCTGTTGGGTGAGCGTGAATTTAATTCACTCTTAACATCGGTTTTCCTAAAAACCGATGTGGCATCCTTCACATACTGCAGCGTGAATTTAATAGCGTGCACATTTCACATCGGTTTCCTGACAAACCGATGTGGTCAATGAAAAAATTTGTAACCTGTCTGTCCTATTTGAGCGCGAAATGAAATATATCTCACAACGGTTTTAAACAAAAACCGATTTTAGAGACAAGGTACCACATCGGTTTCTCTTTAAAATCGATGTGTAAAATAATCGAAATTTTAAATTTTAAATTTTTGTCAATTACTACTTCTTATTTGTTGTTGTAACGTTCGGTGACTTAACATTTTTCACATCGATTTCGTAAAAAGCGTTGTCTAATATTTCTTATGAAACTTATATAATTTCAAAAATGCCACCGCGTCAGTTTGTAACATCGGTTTTTTAAAACTGATGTGATAAATCATTTTTCACATCTGTTTTAGGAAAAAACCGATGTGAAAGATTTTTAATGTTTTATTTATTTACAAAAATGCCACCGCCTTTATATTTCACATCGGTTTTTCCTAAACCGTAATGAAATTTACGATGTGAAATGGTATTTTTGCACTAGTGTGAAAATAATGCTAAGTTAAAAACATACTGAGATTAGGAGGATACCTTAGAGGATGACACAAGATATTTGCTTTGTATGAACCAGAGAACTAGTATGGAAATTCTATATCAGAGCAGTGGTAAAGTTTTGGGCACAACGTGAAATGATTGGAATAAGCTCCTTTTTATAGAAGAAGCCTATAAGGAAAAGGAGCACAAGACGTTACAATACTAACATCCCCCACATGCGTTGTTTCAAATTTAAGACAGCTACACACAAAAATCGAAGCGTCATAGTCAATCAATGTATGACATGTCATATCTGTTAGACTTCCCACCACATAAAGAGCTCTCACCCCTTTAAAGCAACCCCTAAGTCACTTTAATGGGATGGAGGGCAAATGATCTGGGCCTGATACCGGCCTAGATTTCTAGGCTCTACATCAATCATAATGTAAGTGTACCTTGTGTCCTTTATCATAATAAACCAGTACGGGAGCCTACACGCAAAGAGATTCTACACGAGACTCCCTTTACTTAGTCCTAACATATCCAATATTGAGTGGAGGATACATGATAAGTTGGGGGATACCATCTCTAAAACCTATAGAGGGTGGCAGGAATGTTCATACCTATGTTAGCTTCCTTCATACTTTACGAAAAAGTATTATCACAGGTCACATGACTCAACCACCACCCAACTCTATAAATACTTCAAATTTACTATAGTTTAAGGCACGTTCATTAATCTATTGCTTGAGCTACGGTGTTAAATACTCGATATTGACTTGAGTGTTAGTGTGTTTTTGTAGATGACACCTTATTTCACCCATCAACATAAAATATTGGTATTTGTTGGACGAAGTTACAACGAGATTTTTGATCTCCCACTAGACTTAGAGAAATAATACTGGATCCTTAATGGACCAGTGTAAGATATAGAGAGACACACCTGATATCCCTATTGGAAGTTTTGTCCCCTATATTGGACATATTAGTTTTAATGCCTAATTAGATTTGTTTCTATAGTAAATTTTCATTACTTATAGTCCATTTATTTGAAAAGTAACTAAAATTATTAATGTAATATGTTAATCTTTTTAATTGTTTTGGTCCTATATGCTAGAAATAGGGAATGCCTTTATTCTTGATCTAGACCATAGGACACTGGTGCACTTGCACCTGACTCAACATGCCTAACGACAGGGACTCATCAAAGAAGTAGGAGGTACATGTGTAAAAGATGCTTTATCCCGTATTATTTGAGGTATGCGCCCTTCGACCTTTGGAGCCCACTGCCAATCTGACATTCCACGTCATCGATACTCCTAACAACATAGAAAGTTATTAATAAGGTCATGATTACTTCTGACAACCTCCAAAGTTATAAATACCTCTTAGCATTTATTGATCAAGTATTTCATTCTTAAACTCTCACTTATACTCATTTATTGCTTCGACATCAACACTTCACCTCAGATCCCTAGAGCTTAACACGGGACATGGCCAATTCTATTTATGAAAGATATATCATAGATCATACCTATAACTAATCTCACATCCATGTTATTGCCTATCTTTCTTTAATGGTGGAAATGCCTGTACCAAAACATTGTTCCTACTATATTAGTATTGAAAACTCCACTTCACATGAGGTAAACCACAACCCCATGTTTGTTGCTTCTTTTCTGTACATAACTAATTTGTTGAAAAAGTAGAACAAACTATAACGACTCATGTTAATACTATATTTCAGTAGCTATAAATAGGTCTAGTTTGAGATAGACAAGCAACTCTAAAGAACTTAAATTTATTGGAACTTAGTGGATTATGTAAAAAGACACATTCAAGATTTAACAAATCTTCAAGTCAATCCTCTAAATTGTAATGCCTTGTATTAATTCGGTGTTTGAAGTATTATTTTATCCATATAATTCTGAAGACTAGAGTACATGTTTGCTCCAGTACCTTAGATGTACAATCAATCTATATTAATTTGTTGAATTTTCATCTTTGATTAACTAATAAATGATGGTTTAGTATTCAATTATGAAAATTAAGATTAATCAACTAAATTATTTAATAATCAATATTTAAATAACACGTCGTTTAAAAAACTTTTTAAGTTTTATTTAATAAACGAAATTTTTTTTCCAGCCAAGCTCAAATTAAGAAATAAACTGACCCTGAGCTAAGAAGCACATGAAAGACTAGCAATAGACAAGGGAAAACATGCATAGAATTAATCATGGTAAAGTCATTGTAAATTTCTATCAAAGAAATGTTTAGAAACTAGGAACCTGTAGAGAAAGAACATAGCCATTACATTAACCTTAATGTAAGATCACCAAGTTTAGATGAAAGGAAGCAAGGGAAAGAAGGAGAGTATGGTGAACATGGCATGGCATTGAAAAGGATAGAAGGGAATGTGGGTGCAAAGGTCAAGACAGACTCAACTGAAAAGCTGAAGAAAAAGGGATTCGTTTTTCTGATTCCTTTTACCTCAACTTCAAGTTTTTATGTGGCTCTGCGCTGAACTAAGACACGAAACAAGTCATACTCTCTAGTTCCAATCTAATCTGATAAAGCTACATGATTGATTGATTGTATAACGCATTTCTCAGGACACACGCCCACGTTTTGAATTCATACATGCCTACTTTTGGGCTTCATGGACCACTCTACCCACTACCCATTGGGCTTTGCCTTGCCACCTCGATTCAGCTGCTAACTTATAATAAAGTCGCCGTATAAAACGCCCGTATATTCAATTATTCATGTGCCACTGTGACTTGTACCATGCAGGTTCAATAAAGAACTGGTCTTCACAACTCTTGCCATTGCTTCAATTTCAACTGTTTCCTCCTGTTTATAATAGATATTATTTTACGAGATTCACTTTTTTGGCTGTACGTCTAAATCACTCTGTCCATTACTAATTCATCTGATGATCCGTAAGTATCTTCATGGATAGAATTAATATTTTTAAAACTGGATCATTTATTTAACAAGTCAAGATATTTGTTTAAGTCAATTATAGTTTGATTAGAGATTAAAATCTGATTAACCAATAACAATAAAGAATTGTCTCATATCAGTTCATGTCACTAGTTCACACTTCAATCATTCGAACCAACCAGTTCAGTTTAAGCTTGATAATAAATGTATGAAACAACTGACTTAGAATTTTAAAATTGTTTTCTTACCCAAGAATCTAACCCTAAACAATTAATTAAAGGAGAATAAACATCTTCCCCTTGCATAAGTTACATATCTCTTGTTCTTTTTAATTAAGAACTTGTTTTGGATTATTTTTTATTTAGAATTTTTATGCATGTTTAACTTTTTATATTATATCATTATGTATTAATAATAGTATTATTATAACATATCCAATTTAACTATCATAATTAATTACATAAGTAATGAATTTTTATCATTCTTAAGGGCTTTAGTCAAATTCAGTTATTTTATTATAGGGACTAATGTCAATCCTCGGGTGGGCGGGCATCTAGGGCCTATAAATAAAGGAGGCCAACTTTTAGAAGTTGTTATATATACTAACAAACAAAAATGTTCACAAATGAGACATATATAAATAATGTTTACCATAACACTTATTAGGGTAAGAATAAGTTAGGCTACCCATTTAGGACTCGATGTCTAACTTATTTAAGGTCTAGCTAATAATAAGATTAGATTAACACTTTTTCAAAAGTCTATTTAATTAAAGAAGTTGGGTTTGGACTTTGGAAAAAAAACATTTTCAACCCATCCAGGTAAAATTATAATTTATAAAACTCTTATATGATTTTATAAAATAAATTATAATTTATAAACACACGTGATATTTTTATATATAAAGTTAAATTTATGAGATTAAAATATGTTAAAATTAACTTAAATATGCAAATTTGATTATTAAATATATACTTTGTAGATGTTGTTAACTTTTTAGAGGAGTTCATTTATTTATTTAAGATGAGTTCATTGATATTTAATATTTGTTTGTTGACATTTTTATTAGTTTTAATGTAAATCAAGTTTTTTACATAAACTATCAAGATAATTCAAGCTTTTAAATAGGACAGATCATACCTAAAAATATAGTTTATGTCAAGTAACAAGGTGGATTCAAGCCTTACAATTAACTATTGGTGAAATTTTTAACATTGCTCTATATCAAGATAATATAGTACCATATTGTTAAATTTCATATCTCATATATTAATTTTTATGTTGTTATAGTTAATTTTTAGATTTTAAGTAATATAAAATTGTTACTTAAATTATAAAACTCTTTTATACAACAATGAAAAATATTTATTTAATTTATAAGCCTCTTATATTTGTTACGCCCAAGTAAAAAAAATTAAAAACCACCCCAATAGCGACTAATATAATCCATAAATTTTAAAAGATGTGTGCATAATACACATTTTGATGCACCACATACTGGGCCACTCCCAACAAGGCCCATTCGGGAGTCCAGAAGGCCAAAATGGCTAAATGACTTTATTTAATTTTACATTCAGTTTCTAGAAGCTTTGGAATTATTAGGGTAAAGTTAGTAAGAATGAATATATATGTATCTTTTCATGGTTGAATGGAATAGAAATCGTTTTGTGGCTGTTGTTCTTTTTTTTTTCCAGTAGCTAATTTTATTGTTGGAATAGATAGTCTATCAATTTTGGTGCTTTCATTGACCTCCTCATGCCTCCTAAACCTACCTCTTCCAAAGATCTTGAAGATGTCCTTCAGAGTATTTCTGAGAAATTAGGCCTCCTTCAAACTCAATTTGATAACCACAGGCTCACCCAAGATAATCGCCATCAATCCCTGCAGCAAACCATGGATGCCCGTCATGATGCTATGACTACTTTTATGGGTGGATTATTGGAACAAGTGGCATCTCTCCAGCTCCACACACACCATCAGGGCTCTCCATCAACAAGTTCACAGGTCTCTTCCTTACCCATGACAACTGCTTTCCTTGCCTCTACTAATAGCCCAGTCGTTATCCCTTATTCTGTCCCTATGTCCATTCCCCCACCTACGTCAACCATGGGTATCACCACACCAATCCCTAATTTTCCTTTTAATCCCCAAGTTGGACCTACCTATACCACTAACCCCACTACATTCCCTATTCCGACACCATCCTTTCCCACCTCTCCCTTTTTGCCCCACCAGTTTCCTTCACCACCTACTCCCCAAACCATACGCCCACCTAAGTTGGAGTTAGCCCCCTTTGACGGAGCTGAACCTCTTGATTGGTTATTTCAAGCAGAACAATTTTTTCTGTTTTATCAAGTCCCCCCAGACCTTCGATTACCCATGATTGCTTTTTATATGAGAGGGGATGCACTTAGTTGGTTTAAGTGGATGTATCATAACCACCAACTCTCTGATTGGAATACTTTTGTAAGAGCTTTGGAGCTTAGGTTTGGTCCTTCTACCTATGAAAACCATCAGGCTGAGTTATTCAAACTCCGCCAACAAGGGTCTGTCACTGATTATCAGGCTCAATTTGAAAAGTATCCAATAGAGTTGTTGGCTTACCTCCTGATATGTTGCTTAACTGTTTTATTTCTGGGTTATATCCTGACATTCGTCGTGAGCTAGCAATCCTTCACCCCACCCACATTTCCCAGGCTATTGGCTTAGCTAAATTGGTGGAATCCAAGCTCAAGGATTCAAGAAACCGCACTGCTCGCCTAACCACCCCTATTCCAACTCCAACCCCCCTAGCCAATGTTTCTAAGACCCCATCTCCTCAACCTACCCATTCCCCTTTTCCAATTAAACGACTTACCCCATCCCAGATGCAAGAGCGACGTGCTTTGGGCCTTTGTTATAATTGTGATGAGAAATTTACCCCAGGACATAAGTGTACCTCAAGTCGTTTCCTCCTACTCCTAGCTGATGATGAAATTTCAACCCTGAACCCCACCTCTGACCCTGAACTTGCCACTAACACAGAGGTTTCTTCAGAGGCCATAAATTTTCAACTCTCCCCACAAGCTCTCACTGGCCAACCCTCCCCCCAAACTCTGAAATTCCAAGGGTTTATTTCAGGCCTACCTGTCCGTGTACTTATTGACTCTGGGAGCTCCCACAATATTTTGCAACCTCGTATTGCTTCCCACCTCAAACTGGTGACCCAGCCTGTTCCTGCCTTTCCTGTAATGGTGGGCAATGGAGCTCACATTATCTGCTCTGGCCTATGCCCTCAAGTTCCCCTTTCTATTCAAGGGAACGAATTCTCCATTTCTTTCTACCTATTACCAATTGAAGGGGCTGATATTGTCTTAGGTATTGAATGGTTGAGAACCTTGGGCCCTATCACTGCTGATTTTGCAGTCCCTAGTATGACTTTTTCCCATCACACCCAAAACATCACCCTCTCCGGCAAACCCAATACTTCCCTAACCCCTTCCACTTACTCTCAACTATGCCACTTGATGAACACAGATTCTATTGCTTCTTTCCACCTCCTGACTTTCCAACAGATCTCCACCCAATCCCCCCTACCAGATCCACTAGACCCTTCTCATCCTTCCCTTTCCAACTTACCACTGCCCATTTCTCAGGTTATCTTATCCCACTCCTCTATCTTTGCTAAACCTCAAGGTCTTCCCCCACCTAGATCCCATGACCATCACATCCCTCTTCTCCCAAACACTGCCCTAGTAAATGTAAAACCCTACAGATACCCTCATTTTCAAAAAACTGCTATGACCCAATTAATTAATGACATGCTACAAGATGGCATCATCACACCTAGCAGAAGTCCCTTCTCTTCCCCTGTCCTATTAGTGAAAAAAAAAGATGGCTCATGGCGTTTTTGTGTCGATTATCGCGCTCTTAATGCTATCACCATCAAGGATAGATTCCCTATTCCTACAATTGATGAACTACTGGATGAACTAGGCACTGCCACAATTTTCTCTAAAATCGATCTTCGCTCTGGATATCACCAACTCAGAGTTCACCCCTCAGACACTCACAAAACAGCTTTTCGCACTTGGGAAGGTCACTATGAATTTTTGGTTATGCGATTTGGTTTAGCTAATGCCCCAGCTACTTTTCAGGCCGCTATGAATGATCTCCTTAAACCCTTCCTCAGGCGGTTTGTTTTAGTTTTCTTTGATGACATTTTAATTTACAGTTCTTCCCTAACAGATCATGCTCTTCATTTAAATTCTGTTTTATCCCTCTTAGTTACTCATAGTTACTATGTTAAATTATCCAAATGTACTTTTGCTACTCCTATGGTGCATTATTTAGGCCATACTATCTCCTCTGATGGAGTGACACCAAACCCAGACAAAGTAAAAGCTATTCGGGAATGGCCTTTGCCTCATTCTCTCTCGGCTCTGCGCGGGTTTCTCGGCCTCACCAGTTTTTATCGAAGATTTATTAGACAGTACGCCGCACTCGCCGCTCCTCTCACTGACTTGTTACGTGGTTCACAGTTTACATGGAATACAAGAGCTACAGAGGCATTTCAAAAATTAAAAATACATATCACTACAGCCCCTGTGTTGGCCCTTCCCCTCTTCACAAAGCCATTTGTGATTGAGACAGATGCTTCAACAATTTCCATTGGTGCAGTCCTTCACCAAGAGCATCATCCTCTTGCCTTCTTCAGCAAGCGCCTCTGCCCACGGATATCCAGTGACTCGGCTTATGTCCGTGAGATGTATGCTATCACCGAGGCTGTCAAAAAATGGTGCCAATACCTGCTGGGAAACCATTTCAAAATCATCACAGACCAACAAAGTTTGAAATATTTCTTAACTCAGAGCATACAGACCCCAGAACAACAGAAATGGACTAACAAACTTCAAGGGTACAGTTTCGATATTGAATACCGACCTGGACCTTGCAATCGGGTAGCTGATGCACTCTCCAAGATTGATTCTGACGACCCCCCCTTGCTCCTCTCCATTTCTTCAATTGTTCCAGACCTTCTCCGCACCCTGCAAGAATATTACTCAGTAAACCCAGATGGAAAGAAATTATTCCAGCAGACCCAAGAAGACGACTCACAATTTCAAAGTCAGAATGGGCTTCTTACTGTTAAGAATAAAATTTTTATACCTCAATGCCTTAATCTGAGATCCACCTTGATGCAAGAATTTCATTCTACTCCTACTGGGGGGTACTCTGGTCAGAAACCCACTTTGGCTCGCCTAGCCACCTCTTTCTCTTGGCCTGGTATGCAGAGGGACGCCAAAAACTTCATCAAGAATTGTCAAGTTTGCCAATCGGCCAAATATGAACCAACTAAAAAGAAGGGCCTTCTACAACCATTACCCTTACCTTCAAAGGTTTGGAAGGATCTGTCTATGGACTTCGTGACTCATCTCCCTACTTCCATGGGGCACACCGTCATCTGGGTAATATGCGATCGATTCACTAAATCTGCTCATTTTCTGGCTCTTCCAACTCATTTCACAGTCTCCAATCTAGGCTACCGATTCGCTGTGGATATTTGTCGTCTGCATGGCATTCCGTCCTCCATCGTTTCTGATCGCGATCCCCTTTTCCTCAGTACTTTTTGGAGACAACTGTTCAAGTCACAGGGTACAAAATTAAAGTTTAGCACAACTTATCACCCAGAAACTGATGGACAAACTGAGGTTTTAAACCGAACTTTAGAAGGGTACTTACGTTGTTTCTGTGGGACTCAGCCCAACACTTGGTTCCGCTTCCTTCACCTAGCCGAGTTCTGGTATAATACTGCTCACCACTCGGCGATCGGCATGTCTCCTTTTAGAGCCCTTTATGGTCGCCACCCTCCCTCAATCCCAGATTTCATTCCGGATATGGTCACTGTACCCTCCTTGGCAGAAGCCCTCCTGGAACGACGGCTGATTCTTAAATGTGCCCGTGAATCTCTACTTCGAACTCGTCAGCGGATGGTCACTCAAGCAAACGCTCATAGACGAGATGTTTCTTTCAAGATCGGTGATTATGTGTGGCTCCGACTCCAGCCTTATCGCCAAGGTTCTCTTATTCGTCGATCTTCACAAAAGCTTGCTCGGAGATTCTTTGGGCCCTTTCCGATCGTGCGTCGTGTGGGGTCGGTAGCTTATGAACTCGCCCTGCCAGCCCACTCGAAGCTTCATCCAGTCTTCCATGTCTCAATGTTGAGAGCCTTCCACGGTGAAACCCCCCCTTCCCATTTCAGAGATCCTTCAACCTCTCAGTTTTCCCCTCGAGATTCTTCTTCTGACTCACGTTCACAAGCTTCAAACTCTTTGAAGCCACCTAACTCTCCACTTCCCGATTCTACTTTTCCTTTGCATCACTCTCCAGCGTCCGATCAACACAAGCCCCAAGGTGTATTTTCGGAACCGTTGGATTCCCCAACAGCTATGCCCCACCACGTGACAACTTCAGCTGCTGTCCAGCTAGACCCGCTCCCTACTTTTTCTCTGCCTCACTCTCCATCGTTTGATCCTCACAACTCCCAACAAGTTTCGCCTACACCCTTTGATCCACCGACAGCTCTACCCCACCATGTGACCACTTCAGATGGCCTCTCCATTACTCCAGATGCTTCGGCTCATTTGGGCCCTGAGGACATGGCCCATCTCTATCCGGGCAGCATTGATGCACCACATACTGGGCCACTCCCAACAAGGCCCATTCGGGAGTCCAGAAGGCCAAAATGGCTAAATGACTTTATTTAATTTTACATTCAGTTTCTAGAAGCTTTGGAATTATTAGGGTAAAGTTAGTAAGAATGAATATATATGTATCTTTTCATGGTTGAATGGAATAGAAATCGTTTTGTGGCTGTTGTTCTTTTTTTTCCAGTAGCTAATTTTATTGTTGGAATAGATAGTCTATCACATTTAATACGAGACAAATAGAAAGTGTATTTTCTTATAATAAACACAATTTAGATAGTCTCTAAGAATGATAAATAGATTATTTTTTTATCGTTAAAAATATTACTATACTATTTGGTCCCTTAATGTATAAATTTGTTCAGAATTTAGTCTCATATAAATTTTTAATCTTATTTTTTAATATTAGTCATTGGCAGAAAAGAATCTATAATTTGTCATAGGGAAAATAGCTTAAAGCACGAACATATACGAACATAAGGTACGATGCTAAATTAATCTTTGGACAAGAAGAAAAGTACGAGAGAAGGCAATTCAAGCAAGGCTAGACACTAACTTTTATAGGGACAAATTAATGGTCCCTACACCAGGTAAAACTTTTATTGAAATATAACCCATACATAGATATAAGCCTCAATCATTGTTTCTTTTGCAAAGATGCGTTGGTCTTGGAAAATAATGTCATGGCCAAAATCACCTCCTTTCTCGAAGCTTCCCTAGGCAACATTGCTGAGAAATGCAAGTTATTGATAAAATAGTAACCGTAAGATTTATTATGAAAATAAAAAAAAATTAAAGTTTAATATTAATATTTTGTCATTTAAAATAGTTAAAATTTTATTTATTTGTAGGACTTTTTTTAGGATTAGTCAAACAACTCTATTTTAAAAACCCCTTAACTCCGACAAAAGAATAAGAGATATTAACGGAAATTTTAAGATATAATTTTTATTAAAATTTTATCTCAAAACCAAATAATAAAAAGAGAAGTGTAACAAACATTTAAAATATATTACTACATATTATGGGATAGGTAATTTGAAACTTCCAATATAATTAATACTTCCTCCAATTTTATATACAAGTAAATTTTAGTAGATTTTTTTCCATAATATAAGAAAAATTATATATTTTTAATGTTATTAAATATTTGTCTATCAAATATATCCTTAGTGTATATATTTTTAAGATTACTAACGCTTTGTGTAATAAATGATATTAAAGTGATGTTAAAAAATTATATTAAATATTTGATAACATTAATAAAAAAAAATCTTCCAATTACTATTCTTAATGTGTGTGAAATTAATTATTATATATATATAGATATATATAGAGAGAGAGAACACGAGTTAACGCATATATTACATGGGTGCTTTAAAAAATGAGACATACCTATAGTGTACTTGTATCCCTTACCAATACTTGTATTGTATTTTCCTACTAGGTACCCAAATATATTATTAAAATTATTTTTTATTTAGTTAAGATTTGAATTTAAAATACAAAAATCTCATATAAAAAATTTCTTTTTTTAAAATCTTAATTTATTTCAAAATATTTTTTCAATAAATAAATTATTTAAATATTTTTGAAAGATAAAATATAAATCATATCAAATAATAAATAACCATAATTTAAAATAAAATCAATACAATTATGATCTCAAATAAAATAATGTGAATCTTTTTTTAAGTAGATAATAATGTGAATCTTTACCAATACAACTACAAATAAAATTAATACACATGTATTATGTCTTGGTTTAGTTAGGGTTTTCCAGTATTGTATCCTCGAGTTCAATGGAAATCATAAGGTCTTGATGTCACTTTATCTAACACACATTGATATCTCATGTTGTAAAAAGTGGAATATGATGTCACTTGCAAATACACTTTAACGTTCAAGTCAGTAGAATACTTAATATTGGAGTTCAAGTGTTGGGTATTGAATGTATATCAAATTATAGTAAATGAGTTGTATTTATAAAATTGAGAGAGTCTTGTCCTACATGGTCTACCTTTCCATAAAGTGTGAAGAAAGCTGACAAACACACAAACATTCTTTAACACCTCTGCAGATATGGACTGATATGTCTCCTTATGAATCCCTTAACCTCTAGTTGACATTGGTTTATAACGTGACACTGTAATCGTGGGTTATCTTGTGGATTTCCATTAAGGGGCTTACATTTACGTCAGTTATGGTAGTTTAGGTCCTGAAATGGGTCATATGATATTGATATCATCAATAATAATACAAATAAAATTAATATCTTATCTAATTTAGTATATAATAATATAGATAATGGAGAAAATATAGATGATAATTAGATATAAAAAATTAATACATTTTGTCGCGACCGGGATCGTGACGGGATGACCGACCCTTAAAAATAAAATGAGTTTCGAAATCCTTTCGAAAAGAAAACAGGGAGTCGCCACCAATATTTTTTAGGATAAAAATATCGGGAAAAACCTCTTTTAAAACACTGGTTATGAAAATGAAATTCTAAGTTCGGGAGTCGAATTATAGGTGAGGAAGGTATTAGCACCTCATAACTGTCCGTTATAAAATGGTTACCTCAAATTGATAGCGCGTATTTCAAAATAGCCTAGAAATTATTTTTTAACTTCTTTTAGGAAAAGAAACACATAAAACGACAAAGAAGACACAAACAGACAAAACAGACTGAACAGTGACACTAAGAAATTTGACCAAACCGTGACAGTAAGAAAGAAGAAAACAGTAACGATAGAAGACTAAACAGTGACAGTAAAAAAAAGAAACAAATAATGACAGTAGAAGATTAAAACAATAACAGTAAGAGATGACAAAGTAATGACAGCAAGAAACTCGACAAAATAACAACTATAAGAAAAAGTAAAACAGAGTGAAAGTAAAGATTAACAGGACGTCTTATCCAAATTAACCTTAATTTGTACATAAATTTAAAGATTAAAATAAAATTAATGATATAAAACAAAAGTTGATTAAAAAAATATTATTTTTTAATAAAAGTATTAAAAACATGAGATTAACGAGACGTCGTGTCTAAATTAACCTCATTTCAAAGAAAATAATATTCTAATAAAAATATTAAAAACATGAGATTAACAAGACGTCTCGTCTAAATTAACCTCATTTTCAAGAAAATATTATTTTAAATAAAAATATTAAAACATGAGATTAACAAGACGTCGCGTCTAAATTAACCTCCTTGCGACGATAAAATTTTAAAATATTGACTATATAAAATTAATCAAAATAATAGCAGAGGCATGGAAATTAAAAACGAGAAAGTGGGCCCGATGAAAATTGATTCCCGCTCCTACGTATTCTCAAATGTATTGAGAAATCAGGGTTACGTAGTTCTTTGGGAAAAATTAATTTTGAAAGAAAAAAAATTTAAATTATTTTGGATTGATTTTGATTTTTAATAAAGAAAGAAAATTCATGAGGAAGGAGGAATACAAGGCAAAGAAGATCGCACGTGCATAAACCTTCAAAGTCTTATATCGCAAATGTAGGCAAAAGTAATTTACACGACATTGCTTATAAGATCGTGATATCTATTCTAAAAGAAACACATATTTAATATTTTTAATTTTGAATTAACATAAAGCTATTTGTTTTTATTCTTAAAAAGATATTTAGATTTTTAATATTTTTTTATTTAAAAATTAGCATAATTTAAAAATTAGCATAAGTACAACTATTAATTTTATTCTAGAAGGATATTTGGGTTTTAATATGCTCATTAAAATACTCATTTTCATTTCTAAAATAAAGAGTATCTACTTTAACATTTTATTTCTAAATTCAATAAAAACTATTTACTCCTTCTCACACAATAAAGGAAACTCGCCAATTACTCTAAAATAATAACATGAAAATAAAATTTTATTTTTCCACCTAGGAATTTTAGACACATAAGACTCCTTATATAAAATTAATTTTAACAATGATAATAAGAACAACAACCCAAAATACCTTATGTTTATTGTTTTTCTTTTTTTTTTTTTGGAAAATAGGGTCCCTTGGCATTAATGAGCTTCAAATTTCTAAAGCCCATTATTTAACATGAAGAAAATGGGTTAGTAACAAAACAAAAACCCATTAGGGGTTGTATTACACACATAAGCTAGAAGAGGGAAAGTGCATCAGGAGGGGGGTGAAAACGGAAGTGAGAGAGTGGGGGGAGGAGAGAGAAACCAAAAGGGAGAGAAGGGGGGAAGAGGGTCTGGCCGGCGGAGGGAGGAGATCGGCGTGGAGCTGGTCGGACCGAGCTTGATCGTTGTCTGGAGGCCTCGGTCGACGGTGCTCGGTGGCGTGGGGTCGATGGCAGAGGTGCGGCGGCAGTGGCGGAGGAGGCCTTCCTTCTTCCTTCTTCTTCTTGTTTTTGGTTTCTTTTGTCTTTGTTTTGTTTTCTATTGCTGTTTGGTTATTGGCTTTGGGAGGGTTTGTGTTTGTTGTGGATTCTTTTGATATGTGATGAAGAGGATGAAGAGATTGGGTCTCTCTGTTTTTGGCTCCTGGTTTGTGAAGATGGTGATGATTGTTGCTATTTTCTGGTTTTTTTTTATAGGTATGAATCAGATGAGGGAATTGTTAGAGATAAGGTGATGAATTTGGGTCTGTTGGGTTTTTTGGTTTTTGTGTGTACGGTTGTTGATGGAATGTAGGAGATGAAGAGGGCGTGTGTTGGTGATGGGTTATTTTATTTTGAATTCATTGTTTTGTTACTGTTAGTGATGGGTTCTTTGTTGTTGGCTTTTTATGATGAGGATAAAGAGGATTAAGAGAGGAAGAGGATGAAGCTGGTGGAGCAGGGGACAGATTCTAAATTCTGAACGGAATTTTTGGAATGGAGGGGGAAATTATTATTATTTATTTATTGAATAATTAAATAAAAATAAAAATAAAAAGGATAAAATATGGTGTTTACAACTGCCCCTCTTTACTTTTCTTTCATGAAAATATGAATGATTTATTCATATCATGAAAAGGAATAAAGACGTGAACACCATCTTGACACTAACATCCTCAATGAGGTGGTGACCTTGACAAGTAGAAGACTCAAATAATGCCAGCTTTGGCAATAAGAAAGACTTAAAAGTATCATCTTCAACGATGAAGACTTAAAGAGGTGCCAAATTTGGCGGACAGAAGACTCAGATCATGATATCTTCAATAATTTAAAAATGCTGACTTCGGCAATGAGAACTCAACGTGGCGCCAAATGTGGTAAATAACAGAGTTAAGCATTGCCGGCTTTGGCAACAAAAGAGGTTCAAAAGTGTCACCCTCAGTGATGATAACTTGGAGAGATGCCAACTTTGGCAAACAGAAAACTTTTAACAATGCCAGCTTTGGCAATAAGAAAGACTCAAAGAGTGCCAACTTTGACAATTAGGGAAGATGAACAAGGTGCCAAGTTTGACGACTGAAGTTAGAACTTTATCCCAAAAAATGAACAAATCAGAGGACATTTCCTTGATATTGAAAATGAGGTAGCCTAGAGAGGGATACTTAAAACTTTAAAGAAAAATGAATGACACAGGGGATTGTCCCAACACGTTTGGATCCAAGGATACAACCTAGGAATGGGTACCTGAAGCTTTTTGATAGAAAACAAATGACTAGGGGTATGCCCCTAGCTTAAATTGAGAAATGGAATAGCCTAGGAGTGGGTTCCTGAGGCCTTTGATAAAAAACAAATGATTAGAGGGATACCCTAACTTAAATCGAGAAATGGAATAGCCTAGGAGTGGGTTCCTGAAGCCTTTTGATAGAAAACAAATGATTTGGGGGGATGCCCCTAGTTCAACAGGAAATGAAAGGATTGGGAATGCTGCCCCTTGGTTGACAGGAAGTAAAAGGATTGGGGGTGTTGCCCCTTGATTGATTGGAAATAAAAGGATTAGGGGTGTTTCCCCTCGGTTAACTAGAAATAAAAGGATTGGGGGTTAACCCTCGGTTAACAGGAAATGAAAGGATTGAGGGTGTTTCCCCTCGGTTGACTGGAAATAAAAGGATTAGGGGTTGACCCTTGGTTAACAGGAAATAAAAGGATTGAAGGTGTTGCCCCTCGGTTGACTGGAAATAAAAGGATTGGGGGTTGACCCTCAGTTAACAGGAAATGAAAGGATTGGGGGTGTTGCCCATCGGTTGATTGGAAATAAAAGGATTGGGGGTTGACCCTCGGTTAACAGGAAATGAAAGGATTGAAGGTGTTGCCCCTCGGTTGACTGGAAATAAAAGGATTGAGGGTTGACCCTCCGTTAATAGGAAATGAAAAGCTCGGGGGTGTTGCCCCTTGGTTAACAGGAAATAAAAGGATTGGGGGTGTTTCCCCTCGGTTGACTGGAAATAAAAGGATTGGGGGTTGACCCTCGGTTAACAAGAAATGAAAGGATTGGGGGTTGACCGTCGATTAACAGGAAATGAAAGGATTAAGGGTTGACCCTCGATTAATAGGAAATAAAAAGATTGGGGGTTAACCCTCGATTAACGGGAAATGAAAGGATTGGGGGTGTTGCCCCTTGATTAACAGGAAATAAAAGGATTAGGGATTGACCCTCGGTTAACAAGAAATGAAAGGATTGGGGGTGTTGTGTAACATCCCTGTTTTTAGAAACAATTTTATCCTTGTAAATTTTAATTATGGAGGGTTTGTAAGCAAGAATAAGTCAATATATACCTTGTTGATGGTCTGTAGTACCTCAAAAATGTCATTTTTGCACATAATAATAGAGTTTATATGGAATATTGGTGAAATTATGCAAAAACCGAGTGAAAAGGGCTCTTTTCCGAGTGACAGAGAAGAACTCTGAGTGAAAGATTAGAAATTCCAAGTGAAGAAGAGAATTCCGAGTCAGTATCATGTTTTCCGAGTAAAACATGACTGAGAAGGCTACCACCGAGTGGAGTCCTGACTTGAGAAGCAATTCTGAGTGAAGAATGGTCAAAAGAATCAATTCTGGGTGAAAATCCGAGTCAAAACACCCTTGAAAGGCTCGGTTCCGAGTTGAATGTTTCCTTTCTGAAGGAAATTACTATGGTTGGAGCATTCCGAGTGAAAGAATGTGAGAAAGCTTCTATTTATGTTGATTTGATGCTTCCTTTCTGATTGAAGTATGTTGTAGAAATAATTAGGAAGGTTTCCGAATGGTTTTGCTTAGGAAACCGAATGGAAATGATAGAGGGAGCCAATTCCGAGTGAGATACACTCCACTGGACCAAAACCGAGTGAGAGAAGTATGAGTGGGTATTGGTCCGAGAGGTAATGGTCTAAACCGAGTGAATTGAGTGAAGGAAGACTCAGATTTCCGAGTGAAGATTCTGAGAAATGGAGGACTCGGAAGTGGGAATTTACACTCGGAAGTGGGAATTCCAGTCGGAATTCACTGTCAGAAGTGTTAACCGAGTGTAATTTCACTCGGTATTCACTGACAGAAGTGCGTTTTGACTTTAATTTTGTCTTTTCATGATATTTAAATCCAATCGTGCGCATTAAGGATGGTGGACGACCAGGAATGGACACTGACTCAGCATATATAATTGTTTAATCTCCACTGACCCTTCTGACTCAGCTTATCACTCACAAATAGGAACTGACTCAGCTTATCACTCAGAAATGGGCACTGACTCAGCAGCCCACTCAGAAAAGGCTGTCTCCCACTTGTCTTCCACTCACTTCCTCCCTATTTAAATGAGTTCAAGGTCCTCAGACCTCACACCACACACACGAACCAAACACTTCATCACTCTTCTTCCCAGCAAGCTCTTTCCCTCTTCTTTCCCCTCTGTTTCACTCGGAATTGAAGCAGGACAGTGAAGGGAGCCTCTTTCTTCTCCTCCAAGAGCTTCATTTGAGGTAAGGGGGTATAATCTTGGGTGCCTTGTGGGAAAACCGAGTGGAGGACTGATTCAATGTGTATGAAATGCTTTAAATTATTATCTGTATATGCATGTATATATATATATCTGTTACCGAGTGATGAATTGTGATATGACATGTATTTATGGGACTGAAAATACTAAGAAACATGGGTACCGTGTGATTTCCAGTGAAACAAATATGATAATAGGTTTTACACTTATTTTACTCGGTTTTGCATATTTATACTCGGATAATATCTTTCCATTTAATTTCACTCGGAAAACATAGTATTTCACTCGGTAAACACTCTATTTCTCTCGGACAGCATCTTACTAGTCTTGTTTTACTCGGAAATTTCCTTCTTATATTATTTTACTCGGTTTTGACTTAATTTCACTCAGAAAGTATATTTACCTTTTACTCAGAACCCCTTTTTAGTAAAAGCACTCGGAAAACATCATATTTAACTCGGACAGAAGCTTCCCAACCTTATTTCACTCGGTAAACACACTGTTCCACTCGGAAAGTATCTTATTTTTACTCAGGAAACTCTTTTCCTATTGATTCCACTCGGAATCATAATTAATTTCATTCAGAAACTCATTTTTACTCAGAATTTAAGTAGCTTCACTCATGAAAACCCTTCCCAGTGATTTTTAACTCGGTAAACCTTTATTTTACTCAGAAAACTCCCTTTAGTTTATTTTCACTCGGAATACATAGTTAAAATAACTTAGAAATCTCTTATCAACCTGATTCCACTCGGAATCAAGATTATTTCACTCGGATTGATGCCTATTTTATTCAGAAACTCATTTCAACCTGAATTTACTCAGTATTTAAACTCATTTCACCCAGAAAATTTATTTTTCACTCGGAACGGATTTATTTATCTCGGATGATTCGGTTTCACTCGATATTCAACCCATTCCACTCGGCAAACTCAATTTCTCACTCAGTATTAAACCTTTCTTTCTCAAAAAGTTTAGAAATCAACATTTTTACTCGGATATAATTTATTTCCACTCGGATTCAAGCTGTCCCAGTCGGAAAACAGCATTCCACTTCATTTCACTCGGATTTAAATTTATTTTAGTCGGAAAATAGCTTTTCCAGTGTCATTTCACTCGGATTTTTAGCCAGATCGCTTGGAGAACCCTTCTCTGTATGATTCCACTCGGAATCATACTCATTTCACTCGGATTTTCCTCTGTTCCACTCGGAAAACTCTATTTTTAGTGTTTTTCACTTGAATTTTTAATTGGAAACTAATCTTCACTACTTTTTAAGTTATTGGTAAGTTATAATTATTATTCTTATTCTATTATTATCATTATTTACTGTCAACTTAATATTGTTATCATTATTATTAGTTTTATTATTATTATACATTGATATTATGCGTAATTACATAAAGAATATATTATTTTACTCTTTATGAAAGAATATATATAATAGATATATTTCTAAAAATTAACAAATGAATATCTTACAAGATTTAAATGATTGATGGAATTCAAAGAACTTGAGGATGATATGATGAGACTGGAAATACATAAGATACCCAGGAATCAATTGATATGATAAATGCATTTCGCATCATGAAAATATTTTTGAAGAGGAAAAACCTCTAGAGCATACACTTGGTACAGTGGAGGACACTCACGTTCGATCTCCATGAAGAATCTTGGGAGTACAACTGGAACGGCAACCCAATGGCATCAGAGTCGCGCCTGATAGCCGGGTGAGACGATGCAATTCTAGTGTACTTTGACTAAATGACGGAGTGTAACTATGATCGTAGGGATCCAAGTTCCAAAAATATTTAAATTAATGATGAGAACCAATGAGTTCATTTGTACCACATGGAACTTGGGCGGACCCTGATCGCTCTAGATGATTGGAATGGTGATATTCCACAGAATGAGAAGAAGATGAAACGATTTATTGGGCCCACATGCATCATGAGACTTAACCAAAGATAAATCATAATAAATCCAAACTCATGCATTCATTACAGCATATTTGATTGTTATAATTATGAATATGTTATATGTAAGATTTATTTCATGATAATATGCTTGATTTTTTATAATTATGAACATGCTAAATATACGATTATGTGATGACAACATGCTTGATTGTTATAAATATGCTAAATGTATGATCTATGTGACATTGTATGTTAACTGGATTATGTCCGCATCGGATGAACCAATCAGGGTCTTGGGTTATACTCACCCTTACTGTTGAACATTTTTCAGAGGAATTAGAAACTCAAGAACCCGAGTGTGAAGATCAACAATACGCTGAACCCATTGAGAATAATCATTAAGGATAGAATATTTATAATCAGACACCGGATGACTGTATGATATTTAAGGGTGCCTGCGTGCCCTATTCTGTTAAGAGTACAATTATTTACAGTTTGTGAATGACTATGTGATATATACAATATTACTTTTGCTGATTTGCCACGTATTTATTTAAAAAAAAAATATTCACTTTTTCTAAAAAACTGTTAACACTCTCAGTTAAATGGGATGAACCTACAGAAGGATTTGTCTTATCTAACCGAGGGTGTTACATGTTGCCCCTCGGTTAACTAGAAATAAAAGGATTAGGGGTTGACCCTCGGTTAACAGGAAATGAAAGGATTGGAGGTTGACCCTCGGTTAACTGCAAATAAAAGGATTGGAGGTTGACCCTCGGTTGACTGGAAAGTAAAGGGTACCTTATTCGGCGACTGGAAAGTAAAGGGTGCCTTGTTCGGCGACTGGAAAGGAAAAGATGCCTTGTTCGGCGACTGAAAGGTAAAGGGTGCCTCGTTCGGCGACAGAAAGGTAAAGGGTGCCTTGTTCGGCGACTGGAAAGTAAAAGGTGCCTTGTTCGGTGACTGGAAAGTAAAGGGTGCCTTGTTCGGCGACTAGAAAGGAAAGGGTGCCTTTTCGGCAATTGGAAGGTAAAGGAGTGCCTCGTTTGGTGACTGGAAATTTAAAGATTGCCAGTTTTTTGGAAAGAAACTTGAAAGATGTGACATCCCGATCACTGTTGAGGGCAGGGAGTGATCGCCGGTGCATGGGCACGGACAAGGAGCGGCTCCTGACAGGCTTCCAATGGGAGGGACACATGAATGAACCGAATACATACCAAAATGAGAGGGATCCAAAGACTGTATAGGTATAGGACTATACAGTCGAGGATAGCTTAAAGGAATGAATTCGTACTACCTATACCAACAAATGCATTAGCCTTTTCGGTGGCCTATCACTTAAGAACTCTAAAGTTAAGCGTACTTAACTTGGAGTAATTCCGGGATGGGTGACCTCCTGGGAAGTTCTCGGGAAGTGTGTGAATGAGGACAAAGCACACTGGTAAGGTCTTGTGTTGGTTTGTGGGGAGAGTCGTTCATTCCTGAAAAGCGGCCGGGGCGTTACAATGGTATCAGAGCCTAGCCTCTCCTAGTACGGTATGGTTCGGGGACGAACCAGGCGGAAGCTGGTGGGCATTTATAGAAAACTTTTGTGTAGTGGAAAATATTAAAAATTGTTTTAAGGATTTAATTGATATTTTTATGAATTATTGGGCAATTATAAGTAATTAAATATTGGGAGTCTAAATAAATTTTTTGATTGGTTAATTATAAAAGGGTTGAATGAGGTGTGATTAGAAGAAGAGAAAAGTTTAATTAAAAGTGACCGGTTAGGGAGGTGACCGGTTGCCCATGAGTTTTAAATAAAGGTTTCTTTCTCTTTCCTCAATCATTCACTCTTTCACGTGAATCTTCTTCTTCTTCATCTGTTACTTTTCTTTTTCTCCTTCCTCCATCACTGCGAGCTTCATGCTCTGAAGGGAGATCCATTTCGCATCAAAACCTTAAAATAATTACATTTCCGTGACAGTGGTTTCAAGGTGAGTCCATTGAACCGTTTAAATTTGTTACCTCGTCTCTTTCGTTTCCTTCTCTGGACCAAATGGTCATGTATGGCAGGGTATTGTTCTGATCTCCACTCCTCTTGGCTGTGTGAGCCTGAAAATGGCCTTTTGACTGTGTGGGTGGTGTGACGTTAACGGGTTTTGCCTTCCAACCTTGTAGGTAGTAGAACGAACACCGAAAGGCTGATTGATGAAGCTGGTGCTGGATTCGGAAGTGAAACAGTGAACCCAGTGCTTAGAGGACATAATCGGCACCAGAAGCAGATTGTTGAAGCCTGGAACCGAGGTAAGGGGGTGTTCAGGTTATAATTAATTAGAATAGGACATACTTTGAGTCCGAGTCATTGAACTGATTGTGAACATGGTAAGAAATGATGCTGGATGAAAGTTGTATGTAAATGAGTTGTATGTGTATGCATATATGTTATATGGACACCGATCGGTTTAGGATCGTGTGTGTATGGCTTAAGATGATTATGAGTTTGAAATATTTGATGCTGTAATAATCGGTGTATAGTAGAAATGTGATGCTGGGCTTGACAAGCAGGTCGCCTGAGTGATGAGTATATGATGTTGTTAATGGCCACTTATGATAAGAAATGTGAATATATATTATTGTCTGGTATGGGACGGCCGACGGTATGTATAGCCCCTCATTTCCGGCTCCCGTGGTTTTTATGCCCAATTGAGCTACCCAGTGGTCAAGCAGGACCCAATGGTCGAGGTGGAGAGTCAAACAGGACTCGGTGAACCAAGCAAGGTTTACGGGGTGTCAAGCAGGACCCCCAGCTGAAGGCCGATCCTTTAATATCCGGATACTAGGCGTCAATTTTATATGAGAGTCAGTGGTGACAATTGAATTATTAGTTGTGATGTGTATGTGATTAATTATATTTGTCGAGTGCAATTTTCTATATTTGCCGAGTGCAGTTTGCTATATTTGCCGAGTGCAGTTTGCTATACTTACCGAGTATGAACTGTTATAATTGTCGAGTGTAATGGCTATGTTTGCTGAGTGTGAATTGCTATAATTACCGAGTGTGAATTGTTATATTTGCCGAGTAACTTGCATTTTGATGATGAAGTAATTGGACGGAGTTTATACTTGTATTTTGTTATTTAAATTCCGTTCTAGATTAATTATGATGCCAAACACTCACCCTTGCTGTGGTTTTCAATTTAGTAACCAGTGACAGGGAAGAGGTCGGAGCCATGGAGGTGCGCCAAGTGGAGGATTGATGCCAAGCCACCGAGTGATTTTGAATGAATTGTGTAATATATATATATATATATATATATATATATAATGAGTTTTTTGAGTGTGTAATGCTACAAAATGTTGCATGTTAAATTAAATTTGAATCGGTATGCTGATTGACGTGAGTATAAATTCTTGATGTTATGTGATCGGTGTTTATTTTATGAGTGAATTTACAATGCTGTAGCATAGTCGATTACCGGGCGAATCTCGTCGAGTGGATTCATTCTTGTCCGAGCGAGGGCCGGTTGATTTGGTGTCTGTTTCACTCGAGTATCCCTTGTCCCTTTCCAAGTGAAGAATAACCGAGAGATCCACTTCTGAGTGGAAGGTTAGGGTGTCTCCGAGTGAGCTATGGCTGAGAGAATTACTTCTGAGTGAAGAAAGAGTAGAATGTTTCCGAGTGAAGATTAGAGTGCTTCCGAGTGAAGGTGAGAATGTTTCTGAGTGAGTTATGCCCGAGAAAGCCTCTTCTGAGTAAAGTAAGGTTAGGGCATTTTCCGAGTAATACATGACCGAGAGAACCTTTTCTGAGTGAGGTAAGGTTAAGTTGTTCCCGAGTGGACCTATTTCCGAGTGAAACCCCGACTTGTGAATTTTCCTTGTAAGTCTTGTTCGCTCAGATTTAGAGTGTGGCATTCGCCCAAGCGAGTCGGATCTCGCCTAAGCGACCTTCTCGGGTTTCGCCTAAGCGAATTAGGGTCTCGCTCAAGCGAATGACCCCTGACCCTGTTTTCCTTCTTCCGCTGATTCTAATTGAATCCTATTTTATTATTGATTTATTTCCGATCAGTTATTGTTATTTTGAGTATATTTTTATTATTTTGAATCTATTTAAGAAAGGTAAATATTATTTTATATTATTTTATATTAAGATCGAGTTAATTTTTATTAAACATGAAAAATCTATTGTGAAAAAGGATTAACCGGGTGTAAATAAAAAGTAAATTAACGCGGGTCGTCACACTATACAGTCGAGGATAGCTTAAAGGAATGAATTCGTACTACCTATACAAACAAATGCATTAGCCTTTTCGGTGGCCTATCACTTAAGAACTCTAAAGTTAAGCGTGCTTAACTTGGAGTAATTCTGGGATGGGTGACCTCTTGAGAAGTTCTCGGGAAGTGTGTGAATGAGGAAAAAGTACACTGGTAAGGTCTTGTGTTGGTTTGTGGGGAGAGTCGTTCATTCCTAAAAAGCGGCCAGGCAACTTTGGCAATTGAGGAAGAGTCTTTAAAAAGTGCCAGCTTTGGCGATTGAGGAAGAAACTTTGAGAAGTGTCAGCTTTGGCAATTGAGGAAGAGTCTTTGAGAAGTGCCAACTTTGGCGATTAAGGAAGAGTCTTTAAGAAGTGCCAGCTTTGGCGATTGAGGAAATGTCTTTAAGAAGTGCCAGCTTTGACGATTGAGGAAATGTCTTTGAGAAGGGCCAGCTTTGGCGTTTGAGGAAGAGTCTTTCAGAAGTGCTAGCTTTGGTGATTGAGGAAGAAACTTTGAGAAGTGTCAGCTTTGGCAATTGAGGAAGAGTCTTTAAGAAGTGCCAACTTTGGCGATGGAGGAGGCTTTGAGAAGTGCCAACTTTAGCGATTAAGGAAGCTTTGAGAAATGCCAGCTTTGGCGATTAAGGAAGAGTCTTTAAGAAGTGCCAGCTTTGGCGATTGAGGAAATGTCTTTGAGAAGTGCCAACTTTGGCAATTGAGGAAGAGTCTTTGAGAAGTGCCAACTTTGGCGATTAAGGAAGAGTCTTTAAGAAGTGCCAGCTTTGGCGATTGAGGAAATGTCTTTAAGAAGTGCCAGCTTTGGTGATTGAAGAAGAAACTTTGAGAAGTGCCAGCTTTGGCAATTAAGGAAGAGACTTTGAGAAGTTCCAGCTTTGGCGATTGAGGAAGAGTCTTCTTGAAGTGCCAACTTTGGCGATGGTGATCCTACTAGGGAAAAGAACTTGATCGAGGTGTCGAGACTTGACATGACTGTCTGTTACAATAACCTACAGAAAAGGATTAGTAGTGCAAGGTAAAACAAATTGGAATTTGAGGAGACTTCCCACAGAGCCATGATCCCTACAGACTTGAGGCGACTCATGACTGAAACAGAACAAATAAGTTAACCCTAGCTTCGGGAATGTGCCTGGCCCAGTCTTCATAATGATTGCTTGAGGCGAGATCAAGTAACAGGAACGTCTTGTCCTCACGACTTTAAATTTTCATTACTTTCTCATTTTATGTATTAAGAGAAAATACACATCCATCATATCAATGAGATTCAACATGAATACGTGTTGAAAAAGGTGAAATTTTATTTGAGTTGGATAAGTATAGAGGGAGGAAAGCATAGAAAGCAAAAGAAACAAGCATGGTTAAATATGAAAGATTGATAATTGGGTGAAACAATGAGGGTTTTACAGATCTTCCAGTGAATTTCTGAGAACAGTGCATATCCCAATCCCACTTCACGACCTCGGGTACACCGTTTGACCTTGCCTCTGAGAGGGTAGTTCGACCATGGTCCACGTGCCCCAATTTAGAGTTGCACATTTTGTGTTGGAGGTTTCAGCCATATTGTCAGAATTTAGACCCTAATTTCTTGCCTAAGCCACCTTTTTTAGGTTTTCGACTCACCGGGTTGCTCTAACTTTTGCCTAGGTCGCCCTTTCAAGTTTTTAGCCCAACAAGCTCTTCTCACTCACGGCATGTTCTTTTTGTCTTTGCCTCTAAGGAAGTAGTTCAACCATGCTCCACGTGCCTCAGTTTAGACTCGTATGTTTTGCGTTGGGAAACTTTAGTTACTTTACCAAAATCTTGACCCTAATTTTTTCCTGAGCCGCCTTTTTAGGTTTTTGACTCACCGGGTTGCTCTAACTTTTGCCTAGGCCTCCCTTTTAGGTTTTCAGCCTAGCGAGCTTTTCTCTTTCTTTATAATATGTTTTTCCTTTCTTATTTATTTTTGGCTGCATCCTTTACAGTAAAAGGTTGAAGCCGATTACACTCCAGTTGAGTCTGCTCAACCTTTCCAGATTTAGTTTGATCCTTCGGGAAACTGATGTCACTTCAAATAGGAGACTTTACTCCTATGCCATGTAGCCAAGAAAATAGGGGTGATTCTTTTGGCATCAATGAGAGGGAATTACTATGAGTCATCATTTTGGCCTTTATTTTTCTTGTTTTTTTTCATTTTTTGGATTTTTTCCTTTTTCATTTTTTTTTTGTTTTTGTTTCCTTTTGTTTGTCTTTTTTTTGTTTTTTATCCCCTTGATGATGCAATTACTCAATCTGACAGACTATTTCCTTGGTTACATGGGCATGAAGAGTAGTTATGCCCCATATATGAAATATTGTCTTTTGTTATGTTCTTGTATTGATGACATCCGTACCCCCATATAGACGGGTGATAGCTTGCTTGATGATGTAGACGTAATCAGCTTGCCCCATTTGGCACGTGCAAAGGACGCCGAGCTTGATTTGTTTTTTTTCATTTTTTGATTTGATTTTTTTTTGCAAAGCCACCCTCAATTGCATCTGTATTTATGGGCATCTGTAATTTACCCATATCCAGGTTAGTAAATAATAAGGCTTTCTTTAACGATGGACATGCCCCTGTTCATTTTAAGATTTGGCAGTGATGTTGTCCATATAGACCCCTATTTCATCATGTCATGAAACAAGGTTACCATCATCTTCCGATAAATTGCCCCAGTGTTTCTTCAAACCAAAGCACATTAATAACTTAATCAATTCCCTTTGTCATTCTTGACTCAGCGGAATACCAATCTTGACCTTTTATCCTCTTCATTTGATGATTTTGCCTACCTCTTGATAGGGCTAAATCTCTCTAGACCCTCTTTATTCAAACATCTTGGTCCATTCAGACAAGGGACCATAGTCTTCCTATCCTCTTTGTCAGTGGGTAATTGTGGTTGTGAAACTGGACTGTAACCTCATTGTTCTCAAGAGAATCATTTTCAGACCTGCATTTATTTGGTTTGTCATGGTGAATGAGAAAAAGAAGCAAATAAAGGGAAAAGGATTCAAGGAAAAGATAAGGAAAGCAAGAAAAGACATTTTGAAATTCGACACGTATTTATTGAGAGAAAATTGGAATGATAAACATGTTTTTGCCTTTATTACATAAACATCCCAAAGCCTTAGGCATAGTTATTGGGTTGGAAAGTCATTAAAACATATCTTCGATTGAAAATTTAAAGTCGTAGGGAGTTTGATAGTCTCCTAGTCGCGAAGCTCTCTGCCTGGCAACCAATCATAAAGTTGCATCATCACAGGGGCCATCTTTAGTGGTGACGACATCCCTTCCATACCCCTAACCCTTTTTTATTACAGAAACCCCAGAACTCCCATGGTTAGGCAAGAGGTTTATGGTCACGTTGGGACTTCCTTCTTGGAAATTTATCCACTCGGCTTTGATTAGATCCCTCACTTTGTATTTTAGGGCCTGACAGTCCTCAGTAGAATGCCCCGGGGCTCCAGCATGGTAATCACATCGGGCGTTAGGATTATACCCTTTAGAGTAAGGGGGAGCCACCGGTTTCAATGGACAGGGTACCGCAAGGGAGTTGCGGATAAGGTAAGGTAAAAGCTCTGTGTAGGTTATGGGAATGGGGTCGAATTGGACTAGTGTTTGATTATTGACGTGTTTTCTTGTGTTTTGGTTAGAGTCAGAAGGCTGAGTCCATTGTTGTGGGGGATAGTATGACATGGACTATGGATGAAGGGGTCTGATAACATGTGGATGGAAGTGGGATCGTAGTGAGGGAGGATAGGAATCTTGGTTATGGGTGGTAGCAGTCATATACGGATAAGGTGCATGAAGATTGGCATGCTGAAAGGTAGTAGGGGCTATTGGTCTTGGTTGGGCCATTTGGATATCTTGAGCTTGGGCGAATTGTGGCTCAGGGATTTATGGGTTTGGCTGAGGGTTAGCAAAAGGGATCATCAGATGGGTAGGGTTTGAAACATGGGGATCCATCATTTGAAAATCATGGCCATCTTGTTGGTTATGGAATGGGGGAGAATATCCTGGGGGTATTCCATAAGGTAGGAAAGGTACAGGATTACCATCTTGCCCAACGAATGTGTGCTATGATGTATAACCGTAGGACATTCCATAAGGTAGTCGGGGGTCAACCACTTACTTTGTTTTCCCAGTCTTGACAGTGAGGGAGGTGGTCATAGGGTGAGTAACTTCAGCCTGTGTTAGACCAAGGCCTGTGGGATGTAGCGAGATGTAGCGGGGTTAGCAGTTGTTGTTGGGCATCCTCGATACCTGCAGAAGAGCCCCCTTCTGTGATTCTCTTCTCTAAAATTTTAGCCATCTCCGCCATTTGCTCCTTTAGCTGGTTGACCTCGTCCCTGAGTTTTTCATTTTCTTGTTCTATTTCAGCCATGAGTCTCTTTTGAAGTCGGGTTCCGTAGGGGTGTTTCCCCATGATGTCTTTTGAAAAAGACAAAAGTGTCAGGTGGAAATAAAAGGAAATAGAACAGTAGGACTGTAAAATACAATGACGCGTGAAGCAATCACAGGTCTTAACGAGCATCCTTTGACTATTCCTCAGAGTGACTCGTTCAAAAGTACTAAGTAGGATAAACATGGAAATTAATATGGGATAGTTGTGAAGATAGAAGAATCCTTCATTCTGAGATACGACAAGGGCCTTAAGTTTAGCCATTTCTTTCTTGAGCAACCATGGCCCTTATCTTATAAGTTTGATCCCATGTTAATTTCTATATCTCGCTCAAGGGTATTAGTTAAGCTCTGAATAACTTCTGGCGAGAATAGAAAGAAAAAAGAGAATGAGCCGTCGGGAATTGACGTGTTTTGTAAATCGCTACTCCCTTGGTAACATCTTGGAAAACATCTTTACATTCGAGGAAGTAACGATTGACAAAACTTGTGACAAATTGAAAGCCACATGAGTTACGAACCTTCCGATCGTCGTCAATATTTTTTATTTTTTTGATTTTTTTGATTGTTTTGTTTTGACGACTCAGAAAATTCATAACTCAGGACCCAAAGATTCAAGTAAATGCGCATACAAGGAAATGACTGTTTGCCCATTAAAGGATCACTAGTTAAAAAATGTGTCATTTTTGGAAAAAAAAAAAGAAATCCACTAAATGGGCAAGTGGTCTACCAATTTGGATTAGAAGGGAAAGTGAGAATGAGAAAAGGTAGAGGGAAAGTCTGCCCCTTTGTGCCCTAAGTTAGGTTTCTCTGAAGGCCCTATATCGGTTCTAAGGTCTGTCTAACAGTGATATCTCACATTAGGTGGCTTGTACTAAATTTCTAAAGGTCACTAGAGCCAAGATCCTACTCATGATGTGACCACAATAGTAGGGAGTCTACTAGGTGCGTACATCATGAAAGGTTGAACTCTAGTTGAGGTTCTTACGATCGCTGGATGAGGAGTACATCCCAAACGACACCGCTACCAACCTCCTCTAACTTAAGCTTCACTTGGGGCCCGGGTATAGGGCGCCACTCATAAGTGTGTGCAAATTGTGAGTGTAGTATGTGAAATGGGCATTCAATACCTGTACCTTACCCATCCTTCATAGAGAACAAACACAGAATAACAAAATAAAGTCGTCTACCCTAGGGTTCAACAATCACACAGACATTAACAGAACATAAATGACAAAATACATACAAAACAGAAACCACATACAAACATTGATAAAAAAATAAAATAAAGGAAGAAGTTAAATAATTAATAGACTATTTAAAAACATGCGCTATCAACTTGATTGGCTTGACTCTCTAACTCCCCAGTGGAGTCACCATCTGTCGCGACCGGGATCGTGACGGGATGGCTGACCCTTAAAAATAAAACGAGTTTTGAAATCCTTTTGAAAAGAAAACTGGGAGTCGCCACCAATATTTTTTAGGATAAAAATATCGGGAAAAACCTCTTTTAAAACACTAGTTATAAAAATGAAATTCTAAGTTCGGGAATCGAATTACAGGTGAGGAATGTATTAGCACCTCATAACTGTCTGTTATAAAACGGTTACCTCAAATTGATATCGCGCATTTCAAAATAGTCTAGAAATTATTGTTTAACTTCTTTTAGGAAACGAAACACACAAAACGATAAAGCAGACACAAACAGACAAAACAGACCGAACTGTGACAGTAAGAAATTTGACCAAACCGTGAGAGTAAGAAAGAAGAAAACAGTAACGATAGAAGACTAAACAGTGACAGTAAGAAAAAAGAAACAAATAATGACAGCAGAAGATTAAAACAATAACAGTTAGAGATGACAAAGTAATGACAGTAAGAAACTCGACAAAACAACAATTATAAGAAAAAGTAAAACAGAGTGAAAGTAAAGGTTAACAGGACGTCTTATCCAAATTAACCTTAATTTGTACATAAATTTAAAGATTAAAATAAAATTAATGATATAAAAAAAAGTTGATTAAAAAATATTATTTTTTAATAAAAATATTAAAAACATGAGATTAACGAGACGTCGTGTCTAAATTAACCTCATTTCAAAGAAAATAATATTCTAATAAAAATATTAAAAACATAAGATTAATAAGATGTCTCATCTAAATTAACCTCATTTTTAAGAAAATATTATTTTAAATAAAAATATTAAAATATGAGATTAACAAGACGTCGCGTCTAAATTAACCTTATTTTTAAGAAAATATTATATTAAATAAAAATATTAAAACATGAGATTAACAAGACGTCGCGTCTAAATTAACCTTCTTACGACAATAAAATTTTAAAATATTGACTATATAAAATTAATCAAAATAATAGTAGAGGCATGGAAATTAATAACGAGAAAGTGGGCCCGATGGGAATTGATTCCCGCTCCTACGTATTCTCAAATGTATTGAGAAATCAGGGTTACATAGTTCTTTAGGAAAAATTAATTTTGAAAGAAAAAAATTTAAATTGTTTTTGATTGATTTTGATTTTTAATAAAGAAAGAAAATTCATGAGGAAGGAGGAATACAAGGTGAAGAAGATCGCACATGCATAAACCTTCAAAGTCTTATATCGCAAATGTAGGCAAAAGTAATTTTACACGATATTGCTTATAAGTTCGTGATATCTATTCTAAAAGAAACACATATTTAATATTTTTAATTTTGAATTAACATAAAGCTATTTGTTTTTATTCTTAAAAAGATATTTAGATTTTTAATATTTTTTTATTTAAAAATTAGCATAAATACAACTATTAATTTTATTCTAGAAGGATATTTGGGTTTTAATATGCTCATTAAAATACTCATTTTCATTTCTAAAATAAAGAGTATCTACTTTAACATTATATTTCTAAATTCAATAAAAACTATTTACTTCTTCTCACACAATAAAGGAAACTCGCCAATTACTCTAAAATAATAACATGAAAATAAAATTTTATTTTTCCACCTAGGAATTTTAGACACATAAGACTCCTTATATAAAATTAATTTTAACAATGATAATAAGAATAACAACCCAAAATACCTTGTGTTTATTGTTTTTCTTTTTTTTTTTTTGCAAAATGGGGTCCTTTGGTACTAATGGGCTTCAAATTTCTAAAGCTCATTATTTAACATGAAGAAAATGGGTTAGCAACAAAACAAAAACCCATTAGGGGTTGTATTACACACATAAGCTAGAAGAGGGAAAGTGCATCAGGAGGGGGGTGAAAACGGAAGTGAGAGAGTGGGGGGAGGAGAGAGAAACCGAAAGGGAAAGAGAGGGGGAAGAGGGTCTGGCCGGCGGAGGGAGGGGATCGGCGCGGAGCTGGCCGGCCTGAGCTTGATCGGTGTGTGGAGGCCTCAGTCGACGGTGCTCAGTGGCGTGGGGTCGATGGCAGAGGTACGGCGGCAGTGGCGGAGGAGGCCTTCCTTCTTCCTTCTTCTTCTTGTTTTTGGTTTATTTGGTCTTTGTTTTGTTTTCTGTTGCTGTTTCGTTATTGGCTGTGGGAGGGTTTGTGTTTGTTGTGGATTCTTTTGATCTGTGATGAAGAGGATGAAGAGATTGGGTCTCTCTATTTTTGGCTCCTGGTTTGTGAAGATGGTGATGATTGTTGCTATTTTCTGGTTTTTTTACAGGTATGAATCAGATGAGGGAATTGTTAGAGATAAGGTGATGAAATTGGGTCTGTTGTGTTTTCTGGTTTTTGTGTGTACAGTTGTTGATGGAATGTAGGAGATGAAGAGGGCGTGTGTTGGTGATGGGTTATTTTATTTTGAATTCATTGTTCTATTGCTGTTAGTGATGGGTTCTTTGTTGTTGGCTTTTTATGATGAGGATGAAGAGGATTAGGAGAGGAAGAGGATGAAGCTGGAGGAGCAAGGGACAGATTCCGGATTTCGAACGGAATTTCTGAAATGGAGGGGGAAATTATTATTATTTATTTATTTAATAATTAAATAAAAATAAAAATAAAAAAGGACATAATATGGTGTTTACACATTTTTATGGATTGTTATTCATGATAAATTTGTTATCTTGTTATGAATTAATATTTTATATTTTCATATAATTTTGTTCAAAAGTTGTTAATTAGTTAAAATTTAATTAGATCATTATAAATTTTTCAATATCATATGTAACATATAAATATAATTTATATTTGTATTTAATTTCATTTAATCTACATTTTTCATATGTGCATTCTCATATTTTTAACAATAACATATCCATGTACCTGTTAAGTATGGTACTCAGTATTTGATATTCATACCCATATATGTGCAACATAAAATATTAGATACACTTACAAATGGAAAAAGATTATTTACCACTAACGCATGTTGTTCCCTAGAATTCACCGCACCTAAATGACACCAACCTTCGAAAATCTTCCACGTTCCCCATTGATCATAGGATTCCAAGGTTATTAATCTCATTGATGTAGGACATTATATATGATATTAATAGGTTATCATATATAAACGTAAACTACCGTAGGATTGGTAGGTTTCTTCTATAAATATAGGATTTTCTTTTATCATCTAACGGCTCAAGTGTCAAAATGGAAAAGCTAGTATCTATGTCGTTTGGTGAACACATGTCTTACACTACTATAATATAATGGAAGAATTCTCAGTGTACTCGGGATTATTCTCTGTTGTATGTCCATTTTTCTCACATAATTGAAGTGTATGTAATGAAGCCTTAACTTTTGAAATTTGTATTCTAGTCCATGTGTTTATGTAGTCATCCACTTTTTTTAGGTGATGACTCTAGTGACAAACTCGACGAGAACTTCATTCTTCTCATTGATGACCTCTTCAACATTCATTCCCTAAAGACCAAGCCAGTTAGTCAATCGAAAAATGGTTCAGGTGTTGTTGCGGAATTACCAAAGAACAATTAGGCATAGAACTAGTAAGAACTGGTCGAGAACAGTCAAATCTATGGTTTACTAGTCAAACCAGTTTTGTATCAAATTATTTAAAAATTAAGAAATTCTTAAGGCTAAACTTCAACTTTAATCAAATGGGTTAAATGAATACCTTAACCACTAGTATACTACGGTTTTTATTGATATAATATATATTAATAGTTTTAATGTATACATTTAACTTAATTTTTTAATAAAAATATATTAATTTATTTTTAATATGATATAGGTGTTGATAAATGACATCAGACTGAGGGGTGAATTAAGTTTTATATAAACTCGTGTTTTAAAACTTTTTTGAATTTAGTAATGCAATTGAAAAAGTCTTTTAATATATATATATATATATATATATATATATTCAAGATAGATGATGAACTTTATGTGCACAAAAGCGAGTACGAACTAAATAGGAAAAAAAATAAAGAGATAAGAATAGAGAGAATTACAAACCGCGATATATTCAAGTTCAATCACCACCACTGTGATCTACGTCTAGTCTTTCAACACAAAGACTATAATTTTTTTCACTATAACAAAGTTGGTTACAAGGTGTCTGATTACCACTCTTTGATCATATGTCCAAAGGTTAATGCTACTTTGCAGCCCGACACAACCAAAAAGGTTCACTAAAATTTTGAGGTCTCTCTAGAGAACAATTATCTAATCTCTCACACTCCAGTCCTAAACACTCATAATCCAAGAGCAAAAATGGAAAAGAACTTTCTAAAAAGTAAGTATTACAATTCAAAGCTTATGAGAGAGATAAGAACTTATGTGAGTAATAAGGTAATTAACTCAAATATGTTGTTCTCACTTACTGGGATGAATTTTCTCAAAAACTAAGCATTAAATTTATAAGGAAGAATGTTGTTCATTATGGAAATAAAATGTACCAAGTTTCCTAAAATATGTTAAGGATCCTGAAATATCCTGACAAAGGCCAATTAGTTCAAATTAGAGCAAGTTTGGTTCGAACCAAGTGTGGCATGGTTCAAACCAGAACCAACAAACCATAATGGTTTGAATTAGAGGAGGGGTGGTCTAAACTTGAGAAGGAGTGGTTTGAGCCGATCATGCTATTTTTGAATCTTGACACATTTTTGCATAAACTTGGTTATTTACTTAATTAATCTTTTTAATTACCAATTGTCGCGACTGGGATCGCGGCAGGAGACCGACCGAAAAAGATAAACCAAACCATTTTGAAATCCTTTCGAAAAACAGAGAGTCGCCACCAATATTTTTAAGGTAAAATACCGAGAAAACCTTTTGAAGCACTGGTCATAAAATGAAATTCTAAGCTCGGAAGTCTAATTACAAGTGAGGAAGGTATTAGCACCTCACACTACCCATTATAAAACGGTTACCTCAAATTGATTACGCACATATTAAATAGCCTAAGAATTAATTTGACTTCTCGAGAAAAGGAACGAACACAACGGATAGAGAAATTTCGGAATAAGGTTAACAGGACGTCCCGTTCAAATTAATCTTAAATCGAACAACTTGACTAAATAGTAACAGTCACAATTAAAAATAAAGCAGAACAAAATAAAAATTAACAGGACGTCCCGTCCAAATTAACCTTAACTTGTAATAAAAATTTAGAGATTAAAATAAAATGAAGTTAAATGAGATTGGATTAAATAAAATGGACTAAGATGGGATAAAACAATGTGAGATGACATAAAGTGAATTTTAACCGAACAAAAGGATTAAAAGGACTTCTCGTCCAAATTACCCTTTTTTTATTAGAAAACATTATTATAAATATATGAGTATTATAAAAAATGAGAAGATCAACAAGACGTCTCGTCTAAATTAATCTCCTCTTATAAGAAATATTACTTAAATAAAAATTTTAAAAATATGAGATTAACAATACGTCTCATCTAAATTAACCTCCTTTATTAAGAAACACTATTTAAATAAAAGATATTGAAAATATGAAAAGGTTAACAGGACGTCTCATCTCAATTAACTTCTTTATAGTGAAATAATATTTTAAAATTAGACAATAGCAATATAAAATTAATTGAGATAACACAAAGGTACAAGAAAATTAATAAAAAGAAAGTGGGTCCGACAGGAATTGATTCCCGCTCCTACGTATTCTCGAGCTTTCGAGAAATTAGGGTTGGGAAATTAACTTTCAAAAATATTATAGAGATATTCTAGATTTGATTTAATTTTTAGTAACAAGAGGAATATTCGTTGAGAAGGAAAAATACAAGACGAAGAATTTCGTACGTGCATAACCTTCAAAATCTTGTATTGGAAATGTAGACAAAAGTAATTTTACACGGCATTGCTCATAAGATTTTAAGAGATTTATTCTAAAAAGAAACACATATTTAATGTTTTTAGATTTACATAAATAAAACTATTTTACTTTTATTCTAAAAAGTATATTTAGATTTTAATATTTTTCATTTTTTAATTTAGAATTTAACACAAGCAAAATCTATTTATTTTTCTGATTAAAGTTTTAGAAACAAAGGAAAAGAAAATCAAAGACAACTCTAAAATAATTGAATAATGATTAAATAACAACAATAATAATAAATTATTTATTTTCTTAAACATGAACTCCAATAGCACTAAACATTAAATATAACAAATGCCTTTTTTGTGTTTATGCCTTTTAGAGAGATAAAAAAAACCTTTTGGGCTTCAGAATCTGAAGCCCATTACTTAAACCAACAAGAAAAGAAATGAACCCATTAGGGTTTCATTTGAAATAACAAAAAAAATAGAAGTTAAGAAAAGAGAGGGAGAAGATGCATCAGAGAAAGAGGGTGAAAGAGAGAGAAAGTGAGGAGAAAGAAAGTGAGGAAAGAGAGAGAGGGAGAAGGGACCGGAAGAGAAAAGGGGCGGCGGTGAGGGGCTGACGCGGGTCCGGCCGGTTCGAGCTTGGTCGGCGTTGGGGTCTCGGTCGCGGAGGAGGTCGGTCGCTCGTCGGGGGTCGCGCGCGTCTGGGTCGGTCGGGGGCTGGTTCGCGGTTGGGCTCGCGTGGTCGGCAGGTTCAGAGGCTCGGGAAGGAGACCGGCGCTCACGGTGGCCGGCGACGGTGGCTTCAACAGGGCGACGGTGACAGGGGGCTTCCTCCTTTTCTTTTCTCTTTTCTTTTGTTGTTTTCTTAGTTTTGTTTTAATGGTGTTTTGGGTTGTTGTTTGAGAAAAATATGAGAAGATTTGATTTTTTGTTGTTGATGGTTGCTTTGTGATTTTTGTTGTTATCAAAGATGAAGATGGTGAAAGATTGTTATTCTTGTTGTTGGTTATTGCTGTTGGTATAGAGAAAGGAGAGGAAGAAAGTTTTTGAATTTTTTCAGAGAGCGTTCCCTCGTTCTTGGTTGTTGTTAGTGTTGTTATATTGAAATTATTGTTACCAGTTTCATGCTTTGATTTGAGTTTCAAGAAAACTTTTCCTTCTATTTTGCTGAGTTTGCTATTTCAATTCTGTTGATGTTTAAGCCATTGACTCTCTTAAATGGTTACTTTCAATTTCCCTGTTTAGGTTCTGAAAAAAATAACTCTTACCAATTCTAAACCTTGCACCAAAGAAAAGATGAAGGACAAAATAAAAACAAAAAAAGAAGAAAGAAAAAGAAAAGGCACTGTCTCTGTTTCTTCTCAGGCAATGAAAATAATAAAAAGTGGTGTTCACACCAATTTAAAACTGAGATTATTTAATTTTATTAAGTTAAATGACTTGGGATGCTCACTTAATAAACATATCTAACTCTTACAACAAATACTAAAGCAGGTTTTCAAGTCCACTGACTTCATGATGTTCCTGGATAAAATTAGACTTTATGTCCTTCAATTTTGTTGATCCACGTTTGTTATCTCTATTTTGTCTTAGTGTCCATGTTATGATTATCCATGTTTGTCATTATCAAAACCTCTGTAACATAAGAATCATAATATATATATTGTAACATCTATCGGTTAAGTAGGACAATTCCTTATAGCAGGTCATCACATTTAACTAAGAGTGCTACTCAAAGTTTGTAAAATTGAGAACTGATTTTCTTTTATAAAAGGGTGATGTATTGATATGTCGTTGGGTGGTGTATTGATATGTCGTTCTGTAAGTGCATAGGGTATCACGTAATATAAAATATTGTTGTATCTACAAACACATTGTCGTATCCGCAATGATTTAATTATCCAAACAAAATTTAATTTCTTGCGATTAATGCTATAACTCAAATAAAAACTCTTAACCATAAAATTTTTTACTCGAATCCTTTTGAAAACAAACTTGAATACTTTTTTTGGAATCAATTGAAGAACTGCTCTTAGGAATTCGGTAGGTTAATAATGATATATATCAATTTAACACAAATCATCTCTCATTTATGAAATTCTGTTTCTAAGGTGAGTTTTCCTAAGGTAATTAGTGTCTTCCTCTCAGAACTTTACTAACGTATTCCATTACAAAAGAACAGTATTCAATTTGTTAATTGAATCCATTAAGTTTGGTGAAAACTCAATCATTCCTCCAATGGTTTTATTTACTTTTGCAATCCAATATCTTAGGTCCAATTTCATGTAATTCCAACAATATGCCAATTTCTCAATCATCCATAGTATTTACAACCATCTAAGCTTATTTCTAAGTCATTAGAAGCATTAATCACTCATGAAATGGATAGAAACAAGAACTTCATAAATGGAAAAATCAGAGTATCAAATTAATACATAGACATACTACCTCTTAATCCCAAGAATGTAATTTAGTTTCCCATGGAAGAGGTTACAAACTCAAACATCATCAATAGCAAATAGAATATCAAAAATCCCAAAATACAAATGTAAGGGTTTAAGAATCAAGGATAAAATTCTCACTCAATCCTCTAATTCTTGTGAAATCTTTTATGTTTGATGCCAAAAGTCCTTCAATTTTCCCTTGGAATAGCCTTAATCTTGTGCAAGAAGAAGTGGGTCTTTTGTAGTTGCAGCGTAGAGAAGTAAAGAAAAATTGAACGAAACTGCAGAACGTCCCAAAAAAAAAGGAAAAATTGTGTCCGTGCTTCAATCCCTTGCCAGTGGAATGATTCCACGGCCAATGGATCGAGACCTGATGATATGCGTTTCAGAATTTGAAGCTTTCTAGGACCCTGCAGCAATCCACGGGCAGTGGAATGATTCCACGACCAATGGAATAATCTGGCCAAAAATAATTCCACAAACAAAACGTTCCACATCCAGTGGAATGGTTCCATTGCCAATAGAATGGTTCCACTGCCAGTGGAATGATCAACAGCTTGCCAAATTATGATTTTTAGGTGTGCCAAGGTCCAGGAGGCTCCCACTTCATTAGATACATCTTCAAAGATAGAAATGACTTTGTTTTTATGCATTTTTTGCTTGAATTCCTTTCCATTTATTCCAATGCCCTTCAAGTGCCTTTAATTTCTTTGTAAACCAACCTATATTATCACAAATCCTGTAAAATAAAAATACCCAAGTAGCATATGTGGAATGGAATCAAAAACTGAAGGAATTAGGATGAAATTAAGATAATATGAGTGAAAAACTAAACATGATAAGTCCTAAAATGATGCAAACTAAGGACTTATCATGTATCATCATATACATAGCAGTTGTTCATACATAGTTCAACGATGCTTTTACATACTCTAAATAAGAGGGGCATGTAGGCTCCTGGAGATACAACTCGTATTAAGTGTATTTCCATTACCAACTTAAACCCTATCGGGCCCTATATAACCCATATATGACATTAAATTGTTCAATTCATTTGTGAGATGATTGGTGGCACCAGTATCAGGATACCAAGGTTCATCCACTAGGTGAGAGGTTTAGAGGAAGAAGTAAGCATAACAGTCATAAATTGATCTTGAGAATTAAGAATTGTTGGATTATTTTGAAGGGAGGGTTCACTAAGAAGATCATTAAACCTATACCAGTAATGATAGGCTAGATGGCCTATCTTGCCATAAACTTGGCACTATACTCTAGGGCTTCTTCCAGTAGTGCTGGATGATGATGATCTTCCACCCCTACTTTTGCCTCTAAGCAAGTTTCATCCTTGTTCACAACCTTTATTTTGATGTTGCATGCCTCTCTTGGGTTGTGTTTGAACATAGTTTGCCTAGAAAGAAGGAAGATCTTTTTGTCTGTGTTTTTCAAGTCGAGCTTCTTAAGGCATCAAGAGGGCTTCAACTTAAGGAACTATATAGGGTTCACTTCTTGTTATGCATGAGGTTATAAAACTATCATACTCCTTAGGGAAGAGCATCAAAGATTGTGCCAATATGGCCTTCTTGTGATAAAGATGACCCAATAGTTGTAAGAATCTCTACAATTTGTTTGATTTGAACCAATAATTCACTGATTGTGCCTGTTTTCTTGATGGTTCTGAGTTGAATCTTCAACTGTTTTACTCTTGTCATGGTTTGTGAAGTGACATGTTTTCAAAGTGGCCCTGATTTGATAAGACCATTCACATCTTACCATCCGTATCTTGAATTGGGAATCCATTGATTCTAAAAGCCATGATTTGGGTAGATTATCCTGTTGTTCATAGTTTTCCAACTCAAGATTCAAGATTCCTAATTTTTCATCAACCTTGTTCTTGAATTTTTTAAGAATGGCTTTAGGGCCTAAGATGTGTTTCTTCAGTTTGAAACCTTTGATCATTGTCTCTACATGTTGAATCCAAGTGAGATAGTTGTCCTCTGAAAGTTTGATAAAGATGGAGGACGAGAAGGTTTGAGGCGCGAAAGGTGCGGAAGCCATGGCTAGATCTTCTTAGCACAATGATACCATGTAAGATCATAATAAGATCAGTGCATAACCAAGACCAAGAGAGAAAGAAAGAAAGTATAAATTGAATATTGAATGTTGATTATTGGTTCTGTTGTTTAGAATTACCAAGGGGAGTCTATTTTTTACAAATACCCTAACTACTATAACAGTAATTAGTTAGAAACTAAATAAACAAATTGTATCTAAGTGGGTTTCTTAACAGCCTCACTTGGGTTTGAGTGTGTGTGTGCGGGAACATGTGATTTCTAATCCTATTTATGTGTTATATCTATTATAGATTTTTGCCTTCACACCCAACAACTAATAATATAGGTGAAACATTTAAAGGTCATTATATTGAATAGTATATAGAGTCTTTGTTATATGTATCAGCTCTGTAAGTCCTTACTTTATAAATGGATTAGGGTACCACTTACACCATTTTTGGTGCCATTTTTTTATGATCAAAAATAAAAATTGATCCATGGTCATCATCGAAGAAAGTGCCACCAATAGTAAGAGATATGTGATTTAGAGAATTTTTAGTAAATATCATATTAACTATTATGTTCAATTTTGATATTTGTCTTTATTTATACTAGTCTTATTTAACCATTTATTTTTATATTTATTGTAGGCTATATTATCTATTTGTAAACTTCATGAAAGATGGATAAGACAGAACTTTGAAATGAAAGGTGTAGCCATGCAAAAAAATAATAATTTAAATAAAGTTTGTACTATAAAGGGTAAACCAAATTGGCTTGGAGATCATGTATAAGATAGATTGTGTCAACATTGGACAGACAAAAAATACAAAAAGAAAAGTGAACAAGCAAAAATAAATCAGGCATTTGATTATGGAAGATTTGGAGGATCACTTATACTTGTGGTCCTATTACTACATCTCAACATAGATCTAAGTTAGTTAGTTTTGCCAATGTTTTTAGGATTTATTCTATCTTTTGTCTTATAAAAGTATCTTAATTTTCTACTTACATGTTAGTGGTTTAAATACTTTTTGCATTGCTTTTAGACAAAGTTGAATGGCACCCCTCATACTCATTTTGAGTTATTTCGTCACAAACACCAACACAAAAAGGATAACCAATAGTGGATCAGAGATCAACACATAAATGTTAGTCATATTTAATTTGTCAAGTGTTTTAGTACATGCTTGTTATTATGTTGTTAGAATTAATTAGCATTGTGTTGATGTATTATCAGAAGGCATTCACATATACATGGGAAGAAATGTTGCCAGCATCTACTGAAGGAACACCTCCATCGAATGAATTGTCTATATGGTGTGAGGTAGCTGGCATGAAGAACAGAAGAATATATGGGCTTGGATTAGAGTCCACAATGGTGGCTGGGAAACCTTTTTATCATGGTTCAGGTTCTACTTCATCTGATTGGGTACGAAGAGATAAGATTTAGAATTAAAAAATAAATTGTAAGTTGTTGAAACAAAAAGGGATGAGCTTCATACTAGAGTGGAGGATAATGAAAGAGACATTTAAGTAAACAATGCACTACTACAACAAATGATGGAAAAGATTAATTTTCAACCTCTTGAAGCTCAACTTGTTGGTGTTCAACCAATGCCAACAACTAGAAAGGACCCTAAGGATAATGAGAGTGACACTAAGTCGGATTGAGTTTGAGTCTCAATTAAATTTAGAATCTTAGTCAGGGTGATGAATTTTAAGGTTGTTAGTTAGTAGTGAACTCTTGATTGGACTTGTTTGACGTGAAAACAATATTAGCTATATATATAATAGGCTAAATACACGGTTTGGTCCCCTAACTTTTTAAGTTTTTTTAAATTGGTCCCCTATTTTTTTTTTTTTTCAAAGAGGTCCCAAAACTTTTAAAAACATGTCAATTTGGTCATTCCGTTAGAAAATCCCCTAACGGCGTTTGCTATCATGGCATGCTGGGCACATGTCAATTTCTTATTCACGTGTCAGATTTTGGTTGGGTGATGATTAAATTCGAATTTAAAAAAAATGGCACTTGGTGGGACTTGAACCCAAGACCTTAAACACAAATACCAAATGCACTACCACTAGACCACATGTCACTTTCAACATATAATTGACAGAATTTGTATATTAAGGTAACATTTCATTATCTTCTAAATATAAATGTAACTTAATTTAATTATTATTAATAAGATGTTTATAAGTATATTTAATTTATTTATTCTTAATAAAATATCTAAAGGTATATTTAATTTTATTATTGTTAATAAAATCTTTTAAAAATATATTTAATTTAATTATTATTAATAAAATAACTAAAAATAGTTAAACTAATTATTTTTGATAAAATATTTGAAAATATATTTAGTTTAATTATTATTAATAAATTATTTAAAAATATAATTAAATTAAATAATTATTAATAATTACTATTAATAATTAATTTTTGAATATTATTTATAAATACTATTATTATTATTATTTTTTTAAATAATATTTTATTAATAATTACTATTAATAAATTATATCTAATTTAACTATTATTATTATTTTTTAAATAATATTTTATTAATAATAATATTTTTAATAATTACTATTAATAATTAATTTAACTATATTTTACTAAAAATATTTTATTTAAATTAAATATTTTAATAATAGTAATTAAGCTAAGTATATTTTATTAATTTAATTAAATTTAAAATATTATTTTTAGATAATATTTTATTAATCATAGTTAAATTAGATATAATTTATTAATAATAATTAAACTAAAAATATTTTAAATATTTTATCAAAAATAATTAATTTAACTATTTTTTAGTTATTTTATTAATAATGATTAAATTAAATATATTTTTCAAATATTTTATTAACAATAATAAAATTAAATATACCTTTAGATATTTTATTAATAATAAATAAATTAAATATACTTATAAACATCTTATTAATAATAATTAAATTAAGTTACATTTATATTTAGAAGATAATAAAATGTTACCTTCATATACAAATTCTGTCAATTATATGTTGAAAGTGACATGTGGTCTAGTGGTAGTGTATTTGGTATTTGTGTTTAAGGTCTTGGGTTCAAGTCCCACCAAGTGCCATTTCTTTTAAATTCGAATTTAATCATCACCCAATCAAAATCTGACACGTGTCCTATATTTTGATGGTGACACATGTGCGAATAAGAAATTGACACGTGTCCAGCATGCCATGTTAGCAAACGCCGTTAGGGGATTTTCTAACGGAAGGACCAAATTGACATGTTTTTAAAAGTTTTGGGACCTCTTTAAAAAAAAAGAAATAGGGGACCAATTTGAAAAAACTTAAAAAGTTAGGGGACCAAACCGTGTATTTAGCCTATATAATACCAAACTTTTGTGTATTTAATATTTTGTTTGCTTATGAACTTGTAATTAACTTATTATCTCTTTAATGTATTATGTATACAATTTAGTATTCATAAATGATAATGCATGCCTATTAGTTTAAATGCAAAAAAAAAAAAAGAAATCAATCAAAAATCAAATAGGTGATAGATTTTGAAAGCAAAAAAATCAGTCTCTAAATCAAAGGTTATATTAAGTTATAAAAGTTAAAACAGTCACTAAATGGGTGGCTATATCAACTATATATAAATGAAATCAATTACTTAATCATACTCTATAAATCAATCACCAAACCAGCCTTTGTATATTAGTCACAAAATCCGTCAAAAAATCCATCTCTAAAAGTTAGTCACAAAATCGGTATGTAAAAATCATACAGTACTTTATTTAGAAACTAATATATGACAGAAGTTACTAAAAATAGATTATGAAATTACATATGACAATTGGACCCAAACATAATAAGCATTTGTTAAAATTATTCGTGATAGGCAGGTTATTTATTGACCCACTTACTGAATATGAGGTTAGGTATGAAAAATTACCCACCAAATATTAAAGGGATGGGTACTACCAACTCTACCACATCTCACACCATTTTAATATACATAGTTTTTTTTTGTATTTTTAATATATCAGTATATACTAATATGCACTTTCAAGTAAAGCTGACAATTGAGGTGGGCGGCCCTAAACGGATTGGGTTTTATCAGGCTGTGGACTACTTAAGGTCGGACAAAAAAAGGCCCACCAAAAATTGGGCCTTAAAATTAAAGGCCCTAACCCGGCCTCAATGGGTCGTGGGCTTGATCGGGTGGCCCATTTTAAAAAAATGTTAAAAAGTAATTTTACAAAAAATTAAAAATCTGTCTTAAAAAATAAAAATAAAAATACATTTGTAAAATTTTGAAAAGCTCCATTTCATAAGAGCAAGAAAGGAAGACAGGGAGGGTGTTTGGTTTGCAGTTGGGGAAACGGAGTTGAGTTGAAGTGAAAAATTTAACAGTTAATATTAATTCTTCACACTGTTAGAGACAATCAAAACTCCATTGACCCGTAAGATCAAAAAGTTGCTACAAACCAACAGAGTTTTTCTCCGTTCAAGCATAACACCAGACGTGCTAAGGGTTGATTTCAATCAAAGGAAAGAGGCCACATGCCCAACATTGCAAGTTTGCAACAGCGTATTGCACTCAACAAAATAGTATATTATCAGAACACCTAAAAGTAGAGAAATGATGGTGAGACTACAATGATTTATACACTAAATTTTGAAGTCTCGTTTTGGAGACACTAAATCTTGGTTTTTTTTTTGAGACATTGGTAAACCAAGTTTCATTTCATACACGATCCACAAAACAAGTCGTATTTGTTGGTGTTGACAGTCAATGTTGTTGTTTCTGTATGAAACAAGAAGCCATCTTCAGTCCAGAGGTTGAACACAGAAACTTCCTACTACTATTACGTTGTGCAACAAAGCTTTGAATCAATGGAAGCCAAGGATATGCAAAACGCTTGGTAATCTATCAAAGGATATCTGCAGAGCAAATGTACTTGATGTCAAACACTTTATTTGCCATATCAAAATTTGAAAAGCTATTGCATTAGTGGAAACCTGTAGTGAGAAAGAGGCACCGAGTAAGAGGGAGGCACCAAGGGAGTGAGAAGGAGAATTAAAATTTAGAAAGTAGAAGAAACTCCCAAAAATTTCTTTTTTTTTTTTAAATACTTCACCCGATTGTGGTCTGTACGGGCTGGTCTGTACTTGACTCATTTTTTCATGTTTTTTTAGTATTCGTTTTTTTTTTCTGCTTATTAATTTTAAATTCTTTTAGGCCCACACACTACATTTGTATGGACAAACTTAGTTTAATCCATTTTGTCAACTCTACTTTTAAGTTTTAAATATTTAATAATTTGAGTAATTATTATTGACACTAAACATGAAGTATGTTTTCAAATGAATATTTACTATTTATCTTTTGAATTTTGTTAAATATTTTATAATGATAATATGAAATAATGGTTTTACGTATTAATATATTTAGGTATTAGTATTTAGATACTCAGAAGATACCACACAGAATCTTAAAATTGTTACTCATATAGTTACTAGTTCAGGTAGGAATAATCTTTAAAAACGAATATAAAGATGAGTATTATGCTACTTTACCCAAATCCATGCAAATATCGTCCCTATCTCAAATTCTTACCATATGTTTTTAACAGAGTTAACTATAAGGTTTACCTTTGTTAACATGAAAATGGGGCGGATTACACATCATAAGGGGGATCTCAGAAGCCAACATTTTCAGCTTATTATTACTGTAGGTGCCTTTCAGTTTCTCATTATAAGAGCATTCATTTAAAATTATATCAAACAAGCTTTTCTTCCCTCAAAGATAGAATAATATATGCAAACATTTAAGAAGCAATTTATTGAAAAGGTTTATCACATTTTAATACCACATGAAATCCTTCTCCAGATTTAATAAACATTTAAGAACGAATTTATTAGGAAAATTTTTCATCACATGTCATGGGCCTCCTCTCAAGTACCAACCCTTTGGGCCCATGAAACTTACTATAAGTATACCTCCATAACTCCATGAAAATCTTGCACCTTTTATCGCCCATGTTGGGCCCAAAGCTTGCCCATGTCAAAAAGCCCATCAGGCCCAGGCAGATGAAAACGGCGGAGGTGGGTTGATTTTGCCAGCTGGCGGCCGAGATTGGAAGCAACGTGCTTCGAGGTGATTGCGTTGAATTTGAAAAACCTATCTTAATGGTTTGGCAAAGCGCCATAAGACGAATTTTTTTTTCTTATGATTAAATAATGTAACTTTCTTTCTTTGGGATAGTGAATCGGACGGTGGAAGAATGTAACCGACATCTTGAAGGGTTGCGATTTGTCGAATGCCACGTTTCGGGTTTGTATCCACCACCAAGGTGATTTTCCCCTCCACGCATTCATGAATCATGACCATCTTCTTTATATTCAAATTCGAAATCTTAATTAAGAACAATTTATTAGCTGATTTATTTACGAACTTAGGAGTAATTCGTAATTTAATTAATATGTCATTTTAAGTAAATTTCATAGTTTTTAGTTTTTAAAATTCAAAATTTATTTAATAGTTAATAAAATATTATATATATATATAATAGTTTTAATTTGTATAAAATAAGAAATGAAGATGTACATAATATATATAGTTCAAGTTATTTTTAATCGTATGTAAATATTTGCATTTTTTTTCTTTTGTTTTCCATGTCTATAACACTAATTCTACACCTGAATCACGATTAGCGCTGGAATTAAGGGGTTAGCATGTGATACTTTCCATTTGTAAAGGTTGTGATTAAACTACAAAACCACTTTGTTAAAGGATGAAGGGCTGGGAATTTTATTATACTAATATTTTCATTCTTAAATAAAATGGTAAGATGAAAATTTTATTAAAAAACAAAATCTGAACAATAAAAATTGTAAAAAAATAAAATATGAGAAGAAAAACAATAAAAGTTATATAATGTGTTTTAGATCCGTTGTTTGGTTGCTATATATAAATAAGGGAGAAATGTCAGCCATTGGCATTGGCATTGGCGTGAGAGTTTGAGTGAAAACTTAATTGTGAATTTCACATTGGTGTTTCAGAGAAAAGGGATCAGATCCAGAAGCATTCCACTGAGACAAAATCCAAAACCCATATTTTGTGATATCTCAGTGCAGAGGAAGAGCATTCTATGCAATTGCCTCTTGTAAGCACTGCTCCCACCCCTCAAAAAAGGATTCGTTTTTATTGAATTCTCGGAGTTTGCAGGCCCAGTTTGTTCCGGGTATGTACATAATAACGTTTGTGTGTGGTTTTATCTTTTCTAATATTTATGGGAATCTTCTTCAGTTTTGGTTAGTTGGAAGTTGGAACTGCTATCTCATCTCATCTAGATCTGTTACATGTGTCAATGAATGCCTTTAATCCTTCCATACATTGTATTCATTTATTTTGTTTTTCTGTTTATGGCGGTGGCCCAAATGTTCATTTGTTGATCTGGATTTGGCTAACGGATTTTGGTATATGGTGTTGTTTTTTATATCTTGCTTTGGTGTTAGTTTGAAATTAGTGTGTATGTATGTATGTGTGTGTGTATATATATAATATGCATGATCTTGTTGCACTTGCTTATGGCGCCTTGTAAGTTATAAACCTTGCTTTGGTGTTAGTTTGAAATTAGTATGTGTATGTGTGTGTGTATATGCATGATCTTGTTGCACTTGCTTGAATCGCCTTGTAAGTTATATACCTTGGATAATTTGATATCACTATTTCAATTGATAAATATATTATTCTGTTTATCATAAGAGGTATATAGTATTATGCTATATGTGGATCTTAAATTTGCAGTAAACCCCCGCCCCCCCTCTTTTGCTGTGTTTCCTTGTCAGTTATGTTGGTTGGCTATTTGTGGTATTGGGAGGCCCTGACAGAAATTAATGTTCATATGGACAGATATCTGTGAAAGAAGTGAAATTAGGAGGCTAAGGAATATTCAGCATGTTCAGGTTATCTCCTCGGAGGAGTCAAAGATCCAAAGGCTTCAAGGTGAAGCATGCTCTACAAGTATGTCTTCTAATTGGAGTTTGTATCTGGCTGGTTTACCAAATCAGACACTCTAATGAGAAGAAATCATCTTACCAAGAAAGCGGAAAAACTAGCAGCGAGGTTGTGAAGTTTGGAAGGAAGGACCTCCATCCTCGGGTGAAGGACACTTCTGTTGTGGATGCAAGGTACAAGGAGGAGGAGGATGAGCAAGAACTCAAGAATGAAGATGACCAAAACAAACTGGATGATGTTAATGGTGTGCAAGATGATGTCCTAAAGCATGAGGAAAGTAACAATGAAGAGAATTCTGAGCATCAACAGCAGGATTCAGTAGACCATGAGACTGAAGAAAATTCTGAAAATACTAGGACAGACATGGAAGGTGAACAGCATAGTGAGAAATCTGATGAAGAGAATGACAATATGGACAACAAGGAGAGTGATGGTGTTGTGAAGGAAAATGAAGAGAGCAAGAGTGAATCAGAGGACAAAGAAACTGGAGAAAATAGAGATGAGAAGAGTCAGCAAGATAATGAAGAGAACAGAAGCGAAGCAGAGGACAAAGAAAATGGAGAAAATAAAGAGGAAAAGAGTAAGCAAGATAATGAAGAGACAAGCAACTCAGAGACAAAAGATGAGGAGAATGAGGAGGTGAACCAGAGCGAAGCAGAAGGGAAGGACAATGCGGAGGAAAATCATGAGCAAGATAGCAAGGAGATGACGGATGAGAGCAATCAAACAGAAGAGCATGACAAGATTCAGGAAGAGACTTCATCTGAAAATCAGGTTCAGGATGGAGGAAAGGATGATGAGGAGCATAGGGAGGAACATTATGCAGGAGATAATGCCTCTAGTGCTGTAGATCATAAATCACAAGATGACACCTCAGATGAAAGTTCTAAGACAGAACAATTTGATGAAAAAGAGAAGAATGAGTTTGACTCGGAGTCTCAGAAAAATGGCACTGAAACTGCTGAAGTGACTGATTCTACCGTCACAACAAACAGCCAAGGAAATGATCCTGAAAATCATGAAGAGACAGAGAATGGTTCACAGAAGAGTTCCGCATCAGAGTCAGATGGGCAGGAGCAGGAGCAGAATAACCCTGCAAAGTCACAGGAGAAAGGGACTGATACAACATCTGATACATCTGAGAAACAGAATGAAGCACCAAAAAGTGAAAATTCCAAAGTGGAGGACTCCAACGTGCAGAATACAATGCCAAACACAGAAGATTCAAACTCAAATGCTGCTGGGTATCAGGCTGAAACCCATGACAGCAATGCAACCAACAGCGAATATAAGGACACCACGGACAACCCTGGTCAAAATGAAAACACCAATAACAATTCTGTCCAAGAAGGAACACGAGAAAATGTTTCATCATCCAATACATCTGATAACAAAGATGCTAGCCATGAAGCTCAACTCATTTCCTCTGATACTTCCTCAGAACAAAAGAAAGATGAATCATTAAACACAGAAAGTAATGCCAACTCTGTGCAAAATGACAATGGGACCTCTGATCAAAGCAACACAAACAGTGATGGAAGTGCTAGCCATGAGGTTCAACTCACTTCTTCTGATACTTCCTCTGAACAGAAGAATGATGAATCCTCAAACACACAAAGCAATACTGATTCTGAGCAGAAAGACAGCGGAAACTCAGTTCAAAGCAACACAAACAATGATGGAAGTGTTAATGACAACAAAGATGCTAGCCAGGTCAATTCCTCAGATACTTCATCGGAGCAAAACAAAGAGGGAACCTCAAACACAGAAAACAACAATGATGCTAAACAGAATAGCTCAAACAACAGCGAAAATGTCAGTGACAATGCTTCTGATTCATCCACTCATGCAGAGAAAGATGCATCCTCAAACAATGATGCTGGTGCAGGACAGAATGAGAATGAGACCACTGAGAGCAAGACAAGTGAAAACGAAGGTGGTGCGCAAAATGAATCAGCAGAATCACAAAAGGAGAAAGAGGAATCTGCGCACTCAGATGGAGATGGAAATTCTAACAATGATCAAGATAGTTCTGATTCTTCAATCACTCATGATAACCAATCTCGTATGGATTTGGGAACTTTGCCAGAAACCAATGCACAAAGCAATAATCACATTGAGGCTACTGCAGAGTGATGATCCAAATAGAATGGTTGTATCCAGCTTCTTCCACTGATCCTACTTCTTTTTCTATTTATTTTCAGTGATGTATCGTTCTGTAGTTTGGCCATGATGCCATCAAGTTTTTGTTTTCAGTGTCAGATTAAGAAACTAGAAAGAACTAGACTTCTATTTTGTATAAATCATTTGCTATTCTTCAAATGTAACCTGAATCCTTTTATTGAAGCAATAATTTATCACTTCCTTAGCATGTCATCGAAGTTAAGTTCGTTGGTATTGACATTTATTCTTATTAGGGTTCATTTAACTTGTGTAACCTTATACTTGATAAGAAATTAAAAGTGAAAATTTTTCATTTAAAATTAACACATGTTTTCTTTTGTCAAGATCAATATAATTTTCAATAAAACTTTTCCATTTTTTCATTGCTTAATATGGACTCTGCTCTGCTTGTTTAAAGGGTTTCGGGAATGAGTTCATTATGCTTTTCACATCTCCAAGAATATGGAAAGTAAAACAGGAAAAAAGAGAAGAATAGAAATTATTCTCCACAAGACATTACCATGGTGGTGACTAGCTTCAACAACTACTTCTTATGAGGTCCTCAAAGTGCGTGAGGTTTTGTCAAAAATTACAATCCATTTTCAATAGTCGTGTCTAAACAAAGGGATGCATAGGAGTAGTGAAGTGTGGTTTGATTGGACAGTTGACAATCGACAGTCAAGCGCTCGTCTTCTTCTGCAAAATCATTTGCCCCTTACTCATTCTCGTTTTTTTCCTATTATTCTTTCAGTTTCTTCGAAAAATGTTCAAAAATACTCCTTCATTTTGAATTATAAGTATTATTATAGTTTTTGAATCCTTTTTTGAATTATTAATTTTTAAAATATCATCACCATCATCATCATCATTAAATTACTTTTTAATTCTTTTAATCATTTAATTGGTTACTTATATTATCTTGGATGCCTTTGGTGGGTCAGTGGACCCAAACATATATCCACATAGGAAAACAATCAATATATGCATATAATAAAATCTAGAATAAGCTTGTTGGTTAGTCATACACTTTGTAATGGTCGGGTACATACGTCCATGAGAAATTTAATGTACCTCATTAGTTGCTAACTTTCCGCACTATTGGGCTAATATAGATCTCTCCATGTAGCATACCTTACAAACACGTTAAAATTGACCTATATGGACGTTTAAACGATAGGTGGTTATTCTATGTCATCTACAAAATGACACATTTTGTTTAAGCAACACCTTCAATGCACATTTTGAAACCCTAAGTTGTAACCCCCCCCCCCCTCTAATTGATAGGCTATCCTTTTCCTATCCTCGTAAGTAGTTCTTCTTCCTTCGTTAGTGACAACAGACAACAATATGTCCTTCATCACCCATTCCAGCTTTGTCAGCGGTAACAAGAATGACCGGTTATGTAAGTATGAATGTGGTTTTCCCCTTCTGCTTAGGATTTCCTACATAGTGAACAACTCTAATTGCATTTTTTGGACATGTGTGGACTATCAAATAACTTTTAGTGAAGTTATGTTATTGTACAAAGTTATTTCATTGAAATTTTAGTGATGAGTTATTTTTTTGTAATTTGAAGAGATCATAACGTGTGGGTTATTTTGTTGGTATGAAGCTTGTGACATTGATGATGGTCGTAAGTGGAATTCTGGGGTAAGTACAAAACTAGATAAGGTACTAGTCAATCTGAACAAACAAAACAAGGACATTGATGGGTCTATAAAGAATGTGGTGTTGGTTTTGGAAGTTGAGATAAAGAAGACCAATTATCGTGTAGTTGAAATAAGGAGGATGGAGATGTTTTTGATAATATTTAATTTTATTTGGTTGTTTGTGGTTATGTTTGTTGCCTTAATATGCAGGAACTCTTAGACCAATAAGGGGTTATGTTTATTTGGTTGTTTGTGGTTATGTTTGTTCCCTTAATTTTTTTCAGGTATAAAAGGGTAGGAGATGCGACGGAGTGGAGATGTAATTCATTGTTGTTTCCTTTTAAAGTTGTAGCTTTGTTATACTTGCTTTTAATGAAATGACTTGTCAGTTTTCATTTTGTGTTTTAAATGATTCACATAAGAGTAACACATGTGGCATACAAATCATAAGAGCTTACTAATTGATAAAAGGGAAACACCACAAATCCAAATGAGTTATGTTAACAATTGTCAAAAAGAAAACATCACAAATCCAAACACTACATAAACAACTCCAAAACAAGCCTTAAACTAGAGTAATTACAATTGCCAAATTTGTGTTTACAATTTCTTAAGACTAAGGGTGGGCATAAATGCTATTGAATTTGTTTTCTTGATTGCGAGCTTCTGTCAAAGGTTGCATGTGCCTAAAATTTTAGAAGATGAGACCTTTGGAGATGAAACCATTAGGTTGTTAAGCCTTTGAGTCCTCATAACAGGTGTCTTCAAATGTTCCTAAGTTTTTGGTTGAAAGCTTGATGTTGAAATGTCCTTAAGTAGTTCTCCATCGGTTGGTTGCCAACAAATCATTGGGTTGTCCTCAAGGACTACTAAATTTTTCGCTATAGTGGTTGAAGCTACTTCAAAGAATGTGAATTCAACAAAGTTAGTCAAATTGGAGATAAAACACATATGAACCAATAATTCACAATTATATGGTTTAAATATTAAGTACTTAATTGTTTGGCTTTCTTCGACTCCTCTAATTGTTTGGCCTTCATATCTTCCGAGCTTTGTTGTTTAGCAACAAAAAATGTTTGTTTGTTTGTTATGATTAAGCTTACCATAAACATTTCACTTGAATTCCTTTAACTTGTGTTTCAATGTATGTTCATCTTTCTTCTCTATTTCTCCTTTCTAGCACTTGATTCCTTTATCCTTTTCCTCTGTTTTTTCGGCCTCTATTGTTTTTTTTTTTCACAATAGGTAGTATTAGAGGTATGAAACCAGTTTTTTTCTAGAATTTCTCTCTAAGGGCTCATTGGATACAATGTTCATATGTCTTGTTGTAGAATGACATGGTCAAATATAGGTGGTAATGGTCCTTTGGACATTCATTTTTATAGGCAATTACTACACAAGCATGCATAATGGCATGCCTTCAAATTAGAGAAATGGTTAACAAAAATGAGCATACACATAATAAATTGTGTGAATAACTAAATGAACATATGTAACCTGTTAGTTGCTAGTATCTAGTGTCTACATGTGCAATCTTGTGCCCCTATATGTTAACTGACACTTTGGATGGTTTGTTAGTTACTTCATATTTGTTTCCATCCTTATCACCTATAGGTTAACTTGTGAATAAATTAGACATGTTAAATGGAATATAATAATGTTAGGAACTGACACTACTTATCCATTCCTAAGCAATGTCTTAAGGTTTTATCAATCATCTATAGGAGGAAAGTGATCTTTCTTCCTATCTTTACAAATATGGGTCCACCAAACTAAAACATAATTTTGAAAAGATAGGGTAGCAACCCCTAACCTTTTTTTTGTCTTTCTTAATTTTATGGTAATTGAAAACTTACTTAACTCTCATCTCCCAATCAAGGTAGGCCTCAACAACACTCTTACCATGAAGGAGGCACATCAATTTTACTTCTTTGAGCCTATCATCCCTTTCATGATGCCTTTGGTGTCTCCTGGCCTATGCTCATCATCATCACTTCTTTCTCTTTCCCCATCTTTATGTCTCCTACGAGACCTTTGTCTTTCCTCCTTATTTTCAATGTTCTCTAGCCTCATACTCATGGCATTTAATTGTTCTATTATAACTCTCATATCACTATCTCTATTTATACCTCTATCACTATAGGAAGACATATTATTATTTTATTGATTCAATTTTACATAACTAAGCAATTAAGCAAGATAATTAGTTGTGAGCAAGTAATTAAACTATACCTAAGCACAATTACCCTATAACCACTTAAACCAAAGTCCAAAGTCCTAGAATCCGAATATAAGGACTAAGAAATATTATCTCAAATGAACTATTATGTTAAAGCTCTCAAAATACAAGGAGAAAAGAAAATACAAATTACATAAAAAAATATTACAACTACCTTTTTTTACTATAATTATTACAAGACTTTGCTCTCCAAATTACAAGTCTTCAATCAATGAGAGGACTTTACCACACAAGTGTATACGCTCAAGGACATCATTCAAATCCTTCTCTCTATCACTTCCAAGTGCTTAGAGAAAATTCAAGTCAAAACTTATTCACCTCAATATGCTACCAAATAATGGTGAGTCACCTTCAAACAATATCAAGAGGGTCAATAAAGTGAAATACTTAAATGACACAACAAGAGATCAAAGATAACAAATAATAAAGGCTCAATCAGAACAGCAAAATCAAAGGGAATAAAATAAGACAAAATAAGGAGATGGAATAAAACAAGCAACAAATGAACTAAAATGAAAGAAAGCTAAACTCAAACATGGAGTTATTATCTAACAAACAAAGAGTCAATAATGACAAACAAGAAATTAAATGAAACAACAAAGCAAACACACAAAAGGCTAAAACTAGAACTCTAGAATGTAAGAAAATACACAAAATCATACAAAGCAACTAAGGCATATATTTTCTTTCTGATATTTAGCACTAAAAGGTAATGAAAATACACATTAAGGGTTTTCACAAAACAAAGACGTGCTGCACACAATATTTTGGGAATTTTTACACTTTAATTTTCAAGTTTTGTCAAGAAAGGGTCTAAGAATCATTAATTGTTACTAGGTCCTTTCAAGCATTTTCTTTTTCTTTCTTTTTTTACATTTTTTAAACACTTTTCCCTTGTTTTTTTTCCTATTTTTACTGCACCGAACTCAGCCCAAGAAATGTCTCACAAGAAGTCACAAAAACAACATAAATAAATAAATATAGGTTAGTATTTAACTTGCATCATCTTCCACCATAAAAGAGGGATGAAAGACATGAAAATTTGACATTAAATGCAATCATATGGTAAGGAAAACAAAATGATTAAGAATGCCAACAATTGCTGGAAAATAAAAACAAACACTAGAAAAATTACTTAAGAATTTGGTGGATTGAATGACACTTTAAAGCTTGAACTAACATATAATCAAGAGTGATAAAGTGCTTGAAATTTCAGCACACTAATAATATGGCAAATCACAATAAAAGATTAGAAAAACATAGAATCAAGCTCCACGTTACATAAGGAAGGAACTACTACTAAGGAATTTAACCAAACACATGGAGAAACATCTTAATAAGGCACTAAACACAAAGAATTCATAATTAGACTTTTAAAGTTCCTAACACAAAAACACAATTAAAAAGCAAGAAACAAGAATCAAACACAAAATACAACAAAAAAAAAGAACACTACACAATTTTTCATGAACATCAAGAGAGGATTTTTAAAAAAATTCTCCAAGTTGCGCCAAATTAAGAGGTTATTGGGTGCACCATATAGGGAAACAAGTTTCTCAAAGCCACTTTGTCAAATTCCAAGCCAAAATATGTAGATCTAACATTTAGGTTTTGCACTTTTTAATTTTTTTCATGAAAATACACTTATAATATACGAACTCAAGGAGAAATAGAAGGAGATAAAGATTCTCAAATTAGAATTGAAAAATGAAAACTCAAACAAAATAGATATAAGGAAAAGAGACAAGATCAAAATGCTCAAATGATACCATATGATGTAGTCTCCTTTCATGAAAGTAGATCTAGATCTTGTTCCTTCTTACATCTATAAGCAATTCCAAGCACAAATGCAATCAAAACTTCATTCTCCTTCAAAGGCATCAAATGGCCGAATTAAGTATAGTCATGATTAGGGTTTATAAAACTCAAAATTGGATAAAAATTTTTGTAAGGAGATGGTAGAGAGGGAATAAACAAAAGAGTGATCAATGGAAAACGCCATTCTTTACAAAGTTAGAGAGATAAGTTCTAGGATGTTCGCCACTATTTAGAGAGGTTCCAATTGGATAAGAACTTGGTAAGAGGCTAAGCACTCTTAAAATTCTAAAGAGAAGATTCATATACACGTGAAAATTCACAAATGAATTCAAAGGTTCCAAATTACAAAGGAGATGATCTATATATAGACCTCCCATATTGGCATAATTTTACGGGCTTCTAAGAAGTACCATGTGGCCCAAATATAGTCCTACTAATGAATGACTCAATACATGGCCCAAAATGAGAAAAACAAAGGTACAAGGCCCAAAAGTAGCCTAATCAATAACTTGGTCATGCAAGGCCCAACTAAAATTACAATTAAAAATGATTTTTAAGCCTAACAAAGACTCTCAATGAGATTAGCTCTAATGGACATAGAATTAAGGAGAAGTTACCAACAAAAAACCTAGACTTTGTAAGGAGAAAATGATTCTCGAAGCCACATCAAAGCCTGACTCAAGTCACCCTGAGAAAGGTAGTGATTACCTAAGATTGATTAGAGAAAAGAATAGATGTCTCTTGCTGAAAAAACCTTTAAAGCAAAATTCCAAGACCAATAGTCCCCCCTCAATAGCCTTGGAAGCTTACCCACTAGCAATGGGGGTACTTGTTGATGCAGCTCATTTTCCCACTCAAAGTAGTTATTGATACCGATAACGTTCTCGAAGGTTAACACAACCCTGTGAACAGCGTACTTTAAACTTCGCATGATGAAACCTCTACAACAATGACCAGAATCAGGAAATAAGGAAAGAGGAGAAAAGAAAGGGGAGGAAAAAAGAAGAAGAAATAGCCCTCACTCTATGGTGTTTATAATACTGTAGGCTTTAGCATTTTATAAGTACCAAAGAAGCTTTAAGATTTGAAACTTAAGGACGAAATCAAATAAGTCACTTACTACTCTTACAAGTCATTTAGCCAACAATGTTCATACAATGTGAGACATCAAAGGAAGCCTATCTCTTGCTAGTCATCTTTCCAACAACCCCTCAATAATGGCTTTGCATGAGAAATAATTTTGAGAGAAAAAAACAAATTGTGCTTAAGTATTAATATCTAATGCATTAAATTAACACAGTAATAAGATATCAATTTTCATTCAAAAGGTGAATCACTCTGAAACTGATTGAAATAAGTTAAAACCTTCAATACATCTCACAACATTCCACGATAAAAAATAATTGAAGCCGTTCTTAAAACCATAGGAATCATGTGAATATCTTAAAAATATTGTCTTTGAATTTTTTTTTAAAAAGGTGATTTTTATCATTGCACTCATATTTATTCAAGTAAATATAAATTGTTTTATAAATATTACGTGTATCTTAAAAATATTTTTGTGAATACATTAATTATTTGAAAATACATAAAGTATGTCTCAAATAAAAATTTCTACATCAAGTATACCTTATTATCGTTACCACTATCCTTTTCTTTTTTATCATAAGAATGAAAAGGTAACGCATTAGAGTAATCGTGTCACTTAATTTTATTGTATAAAGACTAATTTGAAAATAAGTGACAAGTATACAAACTAAATTACTATTTAATCTTTAAGAATATAATCTTACATAGTTTACTGGATTAAAATTACAACACATTTAAAATTAAAATTAAAATACGCTTACGCTCTTCATGTACAAATTCTGATCAAAGAAACCAATTTATAAAAAGGAGTTTCTATTTACACTCCTAATTTTTTATTTAATAATATTCCAAAATTAACCCTTAGTTAAATCACCCTCTTTTCATTAGTCATGTAGAGGTAATTCGATCCTTTTTTTCACCCCCATTACTTCCTCTGTAATTACTTTTGCCCCAGCTGATAAGTTTTCCATCATGTACTTTCGTAGATGGAAACGTTAACAATTTCATCCAAAAGCTCCTACACGGTTTTCAAAAACTTAGACCCCGAAATTCCCAGTTCCAACTAGCGTCAGCCTCGCCAGATCTGCTACAAGGCATTGCTACCACCCGATCCCATAAGATACAGTGAATGGGAGGAGCTACGAAGTGACAGCGGCGATGGATTTTCAAAAAAGTTTGTTTTCCATAACATGGTGAGATGAGATTAATTACTTTTAAACATCATTCTTCTTCTGACTCAGATTAAACAATGTTTCTGGAAGTTCGCTTCTGGAATGATTATAAAACGTTCCGGAAAAGAAAATTTGGCATACTATATTAGGAAAAATAGAGATATACTATAAACCAATGATAAATTAATAAAATTTTTGTTTTGATAAAGACTTGGTATACTATTTTGTTCCCATTAAAAAATAAGACTTGAAAACTAACCAAAAATATTTAGACTAAAATCAATCAATATTGAAAATATTTAGGTTTGAATATATGATAACACCCTGCAAAGTTTTAAAAGTACCCATCACCGCATCAGCCCTAATTTGCTTTACCTAAAATTTTGATATGCCTATTCCGGAAAATATTTTTCAGAGGGATGATGCTATTCTGAAAATTTTACAAACGGATGATTGCATTCCTTCTCCCCGGACACCCACCTCAATCCTCACCACCCCCTGCAACCATTAACAACCCCATATTACACAACCGAACCACCTCAGGCCACACTATCTCACCATCAGCAACCAATGTGCATCAAAGGCACAACTGCCATCACACAGTAATCTTCACGCACCATCACTCCATTCCCGACGACTCTCCCACATCATCTCACACCACCGCGAGTAATAATATGAAATTTTTTTTTTACTTACATTGAAATCCTTATAACTAAAGTTCTTCTAGAGAACAAGGTATTTTCATGATAAACGAACTTTTTTTGTTTCAAGATGTAGAACACGGTAATCTTGTCTTTGGACCATTTCCATTCCAAATAAAAAAAAATAAACAAGATATTTGGCATAAAAAACAAACATCATATTGTTTTACAATTTTATTTTGCTTCAACAATGGGAATGAACACGATATAAAAACATGACAAACCACTGTTGCCAAGTTCAAGTACTAGATCATATTTCAATGAAGAATTTGAAACAGCAACAATCATCACTATTTCTTACTTCGACAAAAGGAATGGCCACAGATACCTTCACTGAACCACAATACTCCTAGTGGTGCTTGTGCTTCTTCGTTTCAAATAGCCCATCAGGACCTGTTTATCATAAAAGAGCCATGTCATACAACCTAGAATCTTGGGCCAACAAAATATATAAACGAAGGCAGAACAAGTAATCATTAGATTACAAGCAGCAGCCCTGGCAATGCAAAATACATATAAGAAATCTACTACAAGTTAACAATAACATGTAATCCTGTACTCAATAAACAACCAACTCGAGAAAATAATGATCATAAAGTGAGAAATGATGCATACACAAACAAAATTGAGTGACTTGGAAATTTTGGTTGGGTGTAAAGCAACCTTGATGGAGATACCTTAACAATTTTTATAAATAAGAAATAGTTGTATCACAAGTTGCTAGATTGGAGGAGCACTTGTGACAACCAATTATAAGCAACCATTCCTAATCAATTGAAAGAGGTGAAACGTTTAAAAGTAGTATGGAAGAGCAAAATAGGTTAAAAGTTGAAAAAGTAGCATTGTAGGATCTATTTGATGAACTTCTTAGTGCTACACCGATGGAGAGAATTGTTTAAATTGTTAAAACTAAAAGAAATGATGTGTCATAGTAAGACCCATAAAAAATAATATAAATTGAACACCTAAGCATCTCTAAATCATAGCACCACTGTGGATGTTCTACCTCTACAGCTATAAATGAATCACTTTTCCAATATAAATTCCCAAGGATTTTCTTCTACAAGCATCACTTGTATTAAAAATGATCCAGAGGCTTCCAAACAGGCCTTTGTCCATATAAGCATCACTTTTTTTATGAAAAAATCATGAAGAAAGGACTTGTGTTGTGACCAGAACCAAGCATGCTTATGGAAGAACAAATGCGTCATAAACCCTTAGGTTGAAATCAGGATCGCCTTACTACATGAACAAACATTCAAAAAAGCTTTAAACAACAAAAACTTTTATATTGGATCCCAAGCCAAAAAATATGGCACTACCCTGACTTGGAATTTTGAAAATTGCAGCCCAAAATATATATTTGTCACAAATATATGCAACAGAAAGAAAGAGCCCACGTATAATAACCTATGAATAAACATCACTTTTCCATAAAAATATCATGAAGACAAGACTTGTGTTGTGACCAGAACCAAGCATGCTTATGGAAGAATGAATGTCAAGTTGTCATAAACCCTTAGGTTGAAATCAGGATAGCCTTGCTACATGAACAAACACATGAAAAAGCTTTAAACAAGAAAAACTTTTATATTGGATCCCAAGCCAAAAATATGGCACTACCCTGACTTGGAATTTTGAAAATTGCAGCCCAAGATATGCATTTGTCACAAATATATGCAACAGAAAGAGCCAACATATAATAATGTATGAATAATTAACTTAAAAGAGCCATGTCATACCCAACTACTATAAACCCACTAAAGTACACTAGTCAACAAGAGATACCTAAACTCAATAAATGCCAAAAAGTACTGAAACAAAATGCTACAACATTATATATTATAAATAAACCAAAAGACAAACTTGAGAGATTTTCCACCATATAGGATACTAGGAACTGGGGGGGAAATCCAATCAATCCAAATAATTTAGTGAAATAGTTTGAGGTAATTCTTCAGGGAAAGGCAATATACATATCAAAGCATGAAACTAAAGACACATACCCCAAGGGAATTCCTTATTGCGAATATGCAAATATGAATATGCCTGTACAAAAAAGTGAGAAAAAAAAGGTTAGAAGGCTTTTACATGCACACACACATTTAAGAAACTAAATAACATGAAGAAAAGTGATAGGTAACAAAACAAGCTGGTCTTATCACAAAATGTCAAACTTTGGCTTGCAACAGTGATTCATTGTAAATATCATAGAGAAAAAGGTCTCTATCTTATGAATAACTTAATAACAAACAAATTTCTAACCTACAATCTACTTTACATTTTGTAATTGTAGGTACATGAAAATCACTTCTTTTTTGTGTCCTAATCATATTTAGCCTCTACCTTACATAGTTAAAATTTGAAATTTTGGATATTTGACTCAGTGCTTTATTGCAAGTCGTTCGTTTTAGTAACCAATCTCCAAATATTCAATCTTGAGAAGCTGCTTCATAGCAAAAGCTCCCCTAAATATACCTAACAAACTTTGTCTCTTGATAGGCACGCTGTGCATGTAACATTCTAATTTCAAGATAACTTTACATTTGGAGTAGAACTGTAATGTGTTACAAGAGTCTAGGGAGTGCCCCCAAAGACTTGGAGTAGTATCTCTTGATTATGCCATTTGAGCACAGGATTTAAATATTTAAGACTTAAGATGAAATATCTCACCTAAGAAACTAGAGGAGCTATGGTCAAACGTTGTTTTTATTACCGAGTGAATCAACAAATTAGTCCCTAATGTTCATTTACCACCACCAACTTAACTTAGTCCTTAACGTAACAAAAATTCATATTTAGTCCCTAATCTCTTGATCTAACAGGCAAATTAATCCTTATGTCCCATCTAACACCTTTACTTAACAGAATGGTCGTTTAGTGATTATGTGGTAATGTGGCGATCAGATGCTGAATGGGCTGTGAAAGGTTGAATGGACTTGTTTGCTGGTAATCTAATTCTAATACTTAAGGGACTACTATGATGTAACATAATAAAGGAATGAGGGACTTATTTTATGGTTATAATGATGATATAGGGACTTAATTGATGGTCTCCTTCAAATCAGTGTTGTCACAGCGGTTCATGGCAGTGAGCTCAAAAATGCCATAAAGGTTATGGCGGATGCAATGGCAGGTTATAGCGGATGTCATGGAAATCATGATAAAAAACTCTATATATGCAGAAAAATACACTAAAACACTGCAGAATTAATAATTATGCAAATTCAACACAATAACTCAATAAAACCATACAATAATAACTTCTCAAGTTCAATCAAGTCAAATGAAACATACATAACTTATCACAACATAGTAATCATCAACTTCAAGCATCAAACAAGTCAAATGTTCAAAAACAAACAAGACAGGCTAAAAAAGTAATCCTCTTCTTCAACCCCAACATAGTCATTATTCTAGAAAACAGGAAAAAAAATTAATCGAACAAAATGAGTCAATCAAACATGTATTGAATGTGGAAAAATAAAACAAAACAAATACATAGTAACAATCATAAATAACTGCAGACATGCAGAAACAAAAGCTCACAGGAGGTTCATCATAGTGCGGGTGACCCTTTGATAGGTTATAGATGGCTAAAACAGTGCATGTAGCAATGCCTAGATATGTAATTTTCTCCCATTTGGCCGTCTCATCTGGACAAAAATTGGGCAGAAGAAATAATTAAAAAAATAAATAATACAACACGTTGAAAAAGAAATCATACAAAGAACAAATATAAGTGAGCCAGAGAAAATTTTGTCAATCTCAACCCAAAGCTAGATGATTCTTAACATAAAAGTCCTTAACTGAAAGAGAATAAATCATAACTAAAATCTTAATCTTTTACAGTGATGAAATGGCAAATAAAACGATATCACTTTGCTTATCTACCCTGCATAAAGTGCTTCTCTACCCTGGCAAATAAAACGATATCACTCTGTCTCTTTTCCTATTTATAAGACTCTTTCTAAGAGTACCTTCCTTCTAATAAGAACCATTTAGAAGCATTTGTTACTCTCTTTTTTTTTTTCTCATATTTGCCCTTCATACTCACTAGACTTTCTAACTTCCCTACAATTAATATAACTGTAGAATTGAACATGAAATAGGATAAACTTGTAATGTTAATAATAATAAATTTTTCATAAACAAATATATTCACCAATTTTAATTTCTTAAGTATGACATAAAATTATAAATAAAAGGGTCTTGTAATTAGGCAGGAAGGGACATATTGCGCTGCAAATACAAATCAGTCAAAGTTAAATCCAGCAATTCAAACGCATCAATAACAGCGTCATATTCAAAACTAAGATTCGAAATCGAAATAAAAAAAAAAGATTAATTAATTTATCGTTTCTAATAAAAGCACGTATATAATTCAACACAATAAGAAGCCAAATCGATGCGCAAATCCATTTCAACATTGAAAAAAAGACGAACGTAAACAGCTCAAATAAAAAAGACTGCAGAAATTTTAATCCTAAATAAGAGGAAACCAGATCGAGTCTATAAATTCACAAACCTTCCGAGACGGAATCATAGAAAATGCAACCCGAAATTGACCTAATAAGCGACTCGCTTCCACCAAAACCACACAGATTGGAGAAGCAAACGCAATGCAAGAGAGGTAATTATAAAAACCCTAAAAATTAAATAGGGTTGGAAGAGAGTGAATAGAGTACGGACATGCATCATCGTGATGACCAGACGAAGCGAAGTTTCGTTTGGGAACGTTGGAGCTACGAGCGCCTCCACGTAGGGCGGTTCGAAGACCAGATCGCACCAGCGCTGTCGACATTGCTCGCCGCTTGACTCTCTTTTTTCCTGTATAAGTTTCGAGGAAGCTTCAACCAATGTAAGCTTTACCTGCAAACTGGTTATATAGTTGCACGAAGTCACGTGCGGTGAAATTTCCCCAAAAATAATTTCTATTTTTAATCCTTATTCATTTTAGCCTTAAATTTTTTATTTATTTTATTTTATAAATTTAAATATTTTTAAAAGTGGATGTTCATAATATGCCTATAAAAGGATTTATGTCCTTCATTATTTGTGTGCAAAATTTGTTGAGTACATTGATCCATTCCCTCTGCATTCTTCTCCTCTATATTCTATTCTCTAGGCAATATAAAATTTTAGTTATTTTATAACATGTTATCAGCATCAGGTTCTGACCAACTGAAATCTAATCAAGATTACGACAGGTAATCATGTAATAATAGCAATTTATATAACTTATGTTATTTATTAATATATTATAAAAATTCTCAAAGAACTTACATTTTAAATATCCACAAATGATGTATAAGATTATATCTATATCATAAAAAAAGTTCCTAAAGAACTTATTCATAAACAAGAACGATCTAAGAAATTAAAATAAATAAAGATAAAATAAAATCATAAATATAATTCACGTTGCTTTATAATTTATAAGCCTCTTTCAATTGCTTTGCCGTGACATATAATTGCTCACTAATTTATTTTATATTATTGCTTTGTTGTGACATGCCTTTTGCACTAATATATATATTAGCAGGCTGCACTTGTACCTCTAGCTTCACATTGCCACTAATTTGCTCTAGCTTCACTTTAATGCACTAATATATATATATATTGAATATTTGCCTTCACGTGATTATGCTTCACCTTTGAATTATTATGCTGTACGTGTAGTATCACAGCTTCACCTTTGAATTGTTTTATTATTTTATACTCTAAACTCATAATTAATATTTATAAATAATATAATATATTTTATATAAATAAATAAGTTAATAAATAATATAACATTAATAAGGATTTGAACTCATGACTTATAACAATTTAAAAAATAAAATAAAAAAACTAACCTCGCTTCATGGTTCATACATTATGTTACGCTCACCTTATATATATATATATATATATATATATATATATTATTGAACAATTAGCACTTCATACCTTTACCAATAATTCACATTTTAAATTGCTTTACTTTTATATTATTATAATAGCTATTGGGCTAATTATTCTCCATTTACTGTAGCTTCACGTTATTGTACTGTTAGCACTAATAATTGGCTTCCTACACTAATTCCTCTTGCACTGTTATATTGTTTATTATGAATAATTATGGATGTCCCCCCTAAAGTTTTGATATTTATAAATGTCCCCCTCTCACCTCCTATAAATACCCCCTTCACTCATTAATACAAGACTACTTCATTTCTATTCTCTCATTTCTCTCTTCAAATTTCTCTTCCTCCATAATTCTTCTTCCTTCACAATTTCTAGTTTATTTCATAACACGTTATCAGCACGAGGTTCTGACCAACTGAGATCTAAGGTAACAGAATTTTAATTTCTTTTCATAATTTTATTTCAATTTATATTATATGTATATATATATATATATTATAATAAGTTCCTGAAGAACTTATATTCCACACATCCCAGCAGGATGTATAAAATATTAATAAGTTCCTGAAGAACTTATATTTTGAACATCCCTATGGGATTTAAAAGAATTCCTGAAGAATTCTTGAAAATATTTACTGATAGTTCCTGAAGAACTAGAAATTAAATACTTTGTTATTTTATCACATTTTAATATGTTAATTAATTATATTTATATTATGATTTATTTATAAATTATATTTACATTATTTTGCCAATTGCCAATTAATTTGCTTTCACTTTATTGATGGCTAGCTAACAATGCTTCACATTATTACCACTTTTAATAATGCTTCACATAATGCTTTCAATTATTACCACTTTTAATAATGCTTCACATAATGCTTTCAATTATTACCACTTTTAATAATGCTTCACATAATGCTTTCAATTATTACCACTTTTAATAATGCTTCACATATAATATTGTTTTGCTTCCAATTGCTCTTATTGATTCCACCTACATAAATGATTATACATTTACATTATTGAGTTACTATGTTAATATATGTGTATCAAAATATTACATGCATAAATGATTTAAAAAAAAAAAAAGGACCTTAACAAAGGGTAGCCAAGATTCGAACCATGAACCTTGACCTTGAAAGAAAGGTAACTTACCACTAGGACACTTGATACAATTCATGTATTTATGCAAACTAAATTGTTATATCACTAAGTTACCTAGCAACATTTTTTTAATAACCATAATAATAATTTTTTTTTAACCTGTTTAATTAATTTACATTTTTTTTACTCTTATAATAAAATAAAATTAATAATTCATCATTGACTTGTTACCATCATTAGATATTTATAATTAATAAATTTATTCATTCGAAATATATCTAATATATTGTTTCAACTTCTTATATAGAAATAACTATGTCAAATATTACCAACCTTGAGTTCGTGGCTCTTGACATATCTGGAAAAAACTATCTATCATGGACATTGGATGCTGAAATCCATTTAGATGCAAAAGGTCTTGGAGACACCATTAAAAATGGAAATCAGGCATCTAACCAAGATAAAGCTAAAGCCATGATATTTTTACGCCACCATATCCATGAAGGGTTAAAAAATGAATACTTAACAGTTAAAGACCCTCTTGTTCTGTGGAATAATCTAAAAGAAAGATACGACCATCAAAAGGATATAATTCTTCCAAAAGCCCGTTATGAATGGATGCATTTACGATTTCAAGATTTTAAATCCGTAAATGAGTATAATTCTGCAATGTTTAGAATTACTTCGAGATTGAAATTATGTGGAGAACAAGTCACTGAAAGTGACATGTTAGAAAAGACACTCTCTACTTTTCATGCATCCAATTTGCTCCTGCAGCAGCAATATCGCCAAAAGGGCTTTACAAAATATTCTGAATTAATTACTTGTCTCCTTGTGGCTGAGCAAAATAATGAATTGCTTATGCAAAATCATGAATCCCGTCCAACTGGAACTGCTCCATTCCCAGAAGTGAATGTAGCAACGCACGATCATAATACTCATGGTCGTGGTCGTGGCCGTAGCCGCGGTCGTGGACGAGGTAATGCTCGGGGACATGGTATTGGTCGTGGATATGGTTTTGGCCGTGGTCATGGTCGAAATGATAAGAGATCATCATTCACATGGAAAAATAAAGAACTTATGAAAAAAGGGACAGATGCTCAAAATAGCGAACAAACTAAAAACATCTGCTATCGTTATGGTAGCAAAGGACATTGGTCTCGAGTTTGTCGCACACCAAAGCATCTCGTAGATCTATACCAAAAATCCCTTAAAAATAAAGGGAAAATAATAGAGACAAATTTTACTGGTATAGATGATGATTTCTCTGACTTTAGTGTTGATGATTTTCTTGCTCTTCCTGAAGAAGAAATTGACCACTCGATTGTAGAAGGGAGTGCCCCCAAATAAATTATTTTAATGTTTCATGTAATTTGTTTTGTTGTAAATTTTGTCTTTATCAATAAAATTTTGTTAAATATTATTGTTAATTATATTTTACTCATGATTTATTTTTATTTATTTAATGAAGAATGAATGCTCATGTGAATGATGAAGATATATGTCTCGCAGACAGTGCAACAACTCATACCATTCTCAAGAATGAGAAATATTTTTACCAAATAGTAAAACAAGAAGCAAATGTTAATACAATATCTGGTAGTATAAATATAATTGAAGGCTCCGGCAGAGCCAATATTTTGTTGCCTGGAGGAACAAAATTGCACATTGAAAGTGCATTATATTCTAAGAAGTCTCAAAGAAATTTATTGAGTTTTAAGGATATCCGCAGAAATGGATATCATATTGAGACCACAAATGAAGGAAATGATGAATATCTATACATTACAAAGTTAATTTCTGGTAAGAAATGTATATTGGAAAAATTGCCTTCATTTTCCTCCGGTTTGTACTACACATATATTAGTACAATTGAAACAAATGCCATAGTAAACCAGAAGTTTACAAATAAGAATGACTTTGTTATCTGGCATGAACGATTAGGCCATCCTGGATCAATTATGATGCGAAAAATAGTTAAGAATTCAAATGGTCATTATTTGTCCAGCAGACAAATTATGCAAACTAAGAATTTCTCATGTGCTGCTTGTTCTCAAGGAAAATTAATCATTCGGCCATCACCAATGAAAATTGGGAATGAACCACTTATATTTTTAGAGCGTATACAAGGTGATATTTGTGGACCAATACACCCTTCATGTGGACCATTTAGATATTTTATGGTTTTAATTGATGCATCAACTAGATGGTCACATGTTTGCTTATTATCAACTCGCAACCAGGCGTTTGCGAGATTACTAGCTCAATTAATTCGTTTAAGAGCTCATTTTCCTGATTATCCAATTAAGAAAATACGCCTTGATAACGCTGGTGAATTTACATCTCAATCATTTAATGATTATTGTATGTCCATTGGAATTGATGTTGAACATCCTGTAGCACATGTTCATACACAAAATGGACTTGCTGAATCATTGATTAAACGTTTGAAATTGATAGCAAGACCATTGTTAATGAGATCAAAACTCCTAATTTCAACTTGGGGACATGCAATCTTGCATGCGGCAGCACTTATTCGTATCAGGCCTACAAGTAATCATGAATATTCCCCTTTACAATTGGTTCATGGTAAAGAACCAAATATTTCTCATCTAAGAATCTTTGGAAGTGCGGTATATGTTCCTATCTCTCCTCCGCAACGCACTAAGATGGGACCTCAAAGAAGGTTGGGAATATATGTTGGATATGAAAGTCCATCCATAATAAAATATCTTGAACCTTTAACAGGTGATTTATTTACAGCTCGTTTTGCTGATTGTCATTTTGATGAATCTATTTTCCCATCATTAGGGGGAGAACATAAACAGTTGGATAAAAGGATTAGCTGGAATGAGAGGTCTTTATCACATCTTGATCCTCGAACAAAACAATCTGAACTAGAAGTTCAGAAAATAATTAGTTTGCAAAATTTAGCAAACCAATTGCCTAATGCATTTGCTGATCCAAAAAGAGTAACTAAGTCACATATACCAGCTGTTAATACTCCAATAAAGATTGATATCCCCGAAGGACAATATAAATTTGCAAATGAGTCTGAAGCCAAAATAAAACGTGGCAGACCTGTTGGTTCTAAAGATAAAAATCCTCGGAAAAGAAAAGTAAATAAAGATGATGGTCGAATCGAGGATATAAAGACTCCAGTAGAGTCTCCTGACATAATCAAAGTTTCAAATCCAGAAGAAACTAAGGTACCTGAAATTGATACAAATAAAGAGATCTCGATACATTATGTCATGGATGGTATACAATGGAATCGACCTGAAGTCGATGTTGATGAAATTTTTGCATTCAAAGTAGCTCTTGATATCATAAATGATGATAAAGATTATGAGCCAAAATCAGTTAAAGAATGTGCACAAAGAAATGATTGGCCAAAGTGGAAAGATGCAATGCAAGAAGAGTTAAACTTACTTGCAAAACGTAAAGTTTTTGGGCCTGTAGTCCAAACACCCAAAGGTGTAAAACCAGTTGGGTACAAATGGGTCTTTACGAGAAAAAGAAATGAAAATGGTGAAATTGTGCGATACAAAGCAAGACTTGTTGCACAAGGATTCTCACAAAGACCTGGAATTGATTTCGAAGAAACATATTCACCAGTGATGGATGCCACTACTTTTCGATACTTGATAAGTTTGGCAATCCGTGAAAGGCTTGACTTACGCCTTATGGATGTTGTTGCAGCATATTTATATGGCTCACTTGAAAATGACATATATATGAAACTCCCTGAAGGATTTCATTTGCCTGAAGCATATAAAACAAATCCTCGAGAAAATTATTCAATCAAATTGAATAAATCTCTTTATGGATTAAAGCAATCTGGACGAATGTGGTACAATTGTCTCAGTGAATATTTGTTGAAAGAAAGGTACAAAAATGACCCAATTTGTCCATGTGTTTTTATGAAAAGACTCGGAAAAGAGTTCGTCATAATTGCTATTTATGTAGATGATTTAAACATCATCGGAACTCCCGAAGAGCTCTCAAAGGCTGTAAATTGCTTAAAAAATGAATTCGAGATGAAAGACTTGGGAAAAACAAAGTTTTGTCTCGGATTACAATTAGAATATTTAAAGGAAGGAATTCTGATGCACCAAAAGACTTATACAGAAAAGGTGTTAAAGCGGTTTTATATGGACAAATCACACCCATTGAGCAGTCCAATGGTTGTAAGGTCACTAGAAGTGAGCAAAGATCCATTTCGACCTCAAGACAAAAATGAAGAACTACTTGGTCCTGAAGTACCATATCTTAGTGCAATTGGTGCACTAATGTATCTTGCTAGTCATACACGACCTGATATATCATTTGCTGTTAATTTGTTAGCAAGACATAGTTCTTTACCCACAAAAAGGCATTGGAATGGGATTAAACACATATTCCGCTACCTTAGAGGTACAATGGACATGGGTTTATTTTTTCCATATGTATCTAAGGCAAACCTAATTGGTTATGCAGATGCGGGGTATTTGTCTGATCCTCATAATGGTCGATCACAAACAGGTTATTTGTTTACATGTGGTGGTACAGCAATTTCATGGAGATCCATAAAACAAACAATCACAGCAACATCATCTAATCATGCTGAAATCTTAGCATTACATGAAGCAAGTCGAGAATGTGTTTGGTTAAGATCTATGATTCAACATATTCAAGAAACTTGTGGCTTGCATGCTGGAAAACTACCACCAACAATTTTATGTGAAGATAATGCAGCTTGTATTTCTCAGTTAAAGGAGGGCTATATTAAAGGAGATAGGACAAAACATATTTCACCAAAATTTTTCTTTACTCATGATCTTATAAAGAATGGTGAAATAAATGTTCAGCAAGTCCGATCATGCGAGAATCTAGCAGATATCTTTACAAAGTCATTACCAACCAAAGTCTTCGAGCAACTAGTACAGAAGATTGGTCTTCGACGCTTACATAAGTGTTCTGATGAGGGGGAGAATTAAATATTTGTAATTTAATTATTTTACGGATATACTTTGTAAAGAATGTTGTACTCTTTTTCCTTCACTAGGTTTTTGTCCCACTGGGTTTTTCCTAGTAAGGTTTTAATGAGGCACATTCTAAATACGGACATCCAAGGGGGAGTATTATGAATAATTATGGATGTCCCCCCTAAAGTTTTGATATTTATAAATGTCCCCCTCTCACCTCCTATAAATACCCCCTTCACTCATTAATACAAGACTACTTCATTTCTATTCTCTCATTTCTCTCTTCAAATTTCTCTTCCTCCATAATTCTTCTTCCTTCACAATTTCTAGTTTATTTCATAACATTGTTTACTTTATTCTTTTATTTTATTATTGGATTGCACTAGCACTAAACACTAATTAGCTTCCTACACTAATTGCTCCTGCACTATTATATTGTTTACTTTGTTTTTTTATTTTATTATTGGATTGCACTAGCACTAAGCACTAATTGGCTTCCTGCACTATTATATTGTTTACTGTACACTCACGGTACTAATTGTTTAGTGTAGCTTTATATATATTAAATTTTGATACTTAATTTTATACTACATTAATTTTGTTTTGCCTTATAGAAATTAATTTCTCATAATATAGTAAGTTATCTCTCTATCACTATACCACTAGTATTTGAATGATATTTTATGAAAATTTTAAATTTTCAATACTGGATCATTTATGTGAAATTTTATTTATACTTGTCTCCTTGTGGCTGAAAAAAATAATGAATTACTTATAAAAAATCATGAGTCTCGTCCAATTGGTACTGCTCCATTCCCAGAAGTGAATGTAGCAACACATGATCATTATACTCATGGTGTAGTCGTGGTCGAAATGATAACAAATTATCATTTGTATGGAAAAAATAAAAAACATATGGAAAAAAGAAAAGATGTTCAAAGTAACGAACAAACTGAAAATATTTGCTATCGTTGTGGTAGCCAAGGCCACTGGTCTCAGATTTGTCGCACACCAAAGCATCTGATTGATCTATACCAAAAACCCCTTAAAAATAAAGGGAACACAATACAAACAAATTTTACTAGTATAGATGATGTTTTTACGATGTTGATGATTTCCTTACTCTTCTTGAAGAAGACATTGACCACTTGGTTGGAGAGGGGAATGCCCCTAGATAAATTATTTTATGTTTCATGTAATTTGTTTTGTTATGAATTTATGTTAAATATTTATTGTTGTTAATTATATTTTTCACTCATGATTTTTATTATTATTTAATGAAGAATGAATGCTCATATGCATGACGAAGATATATGTCCCGCAGACAGTGCAACAACTCATACTATTCTCAAGAATGAGAAATATTTCTATCATATAGTAAAACAAGAAGCCAATATTAACACTATATCTGGTAGTATAAATATAATTGAAGGCTCCGGCAGAGCTAGTATTTTGTTACTTGGAGGAATAAAATTACACATTGAAAGTACATTATATTCTATGAAGTCTCAAAGAAATTTAATAAGTTTTAAGGATATTCGTAGAAATGGATACCATATTGAGACCACAATGAAGGAAATGATGAATATCTTTACATAACAAAGTTAATTTCTGATAAGAAATGTATATTGGAAAAATTACCTTCATTTTCCTCCGGTTTGTACTATACATATATTAGTACAATTGAAACAAATACTATAGTAGACCAGAAGTTTACAAATAAGAATAAATTTGTTATTTGGCATGAACGATTAGGCCATCCTGGATCAATTATAATATGAAAAATAGTTGAGAATTCAAATGGTCATTGTTTGTCCAGCAGACAAATTTTGCAAACTAATAATTTCTCAAGTGTTGTTTGTTCTCAAGGGAAATTAATTACTCGGTCATCACCAACGAAAATTGGGAGTGAATCACTCATATTTTTAGAGCGTATACAAGGTGATATTTGTGGACCAATACACCTTTCATGTGGACCATTTAGATATTTTATGGTTTTAATTGATGCATCAACTAGATGGTCACATGTTTGCTTATTATCAACTCGTAACCAGGCGTTTACGAGATTACTAGCTCAATTAATTCATTTAAGAGCTCATTTTCCTGATTATCCAATTAAGAAAATGCGTCTTGATAATGCTGGTGAATTTACATCTCAATCTTTTAATGATTATTGTATGTCCATTGGAATTGATGTTGAACATCCTGTAGCACATGTTCATACACAAAATGGACTTGCTGAATCATTGATTAAACGTTTGAAATTGATAGCAAGGTCATTGTTAATGAGATCAAAACTCTCAATTTCAATTTGGGGACATGCAATCTTACATGCGGCAGCACTTATTCGCATCAGGCCTACAAGTTATCATAAGTATTCCCCTTTACAATTGGTTCATGGTAAAGAACCAAATATTTCCCATCTAAGAATTTCTGGAAGTGCGGTATATGTTCCTATTTCTCCTTCACAACGCACTAAGATGGGACCTGATGAGGACAACACCAACTCACTGCAAGGGCTAGGAGGACCTATGACGAGATCCAAAGCAAAGAAGACCAAAGCCACATTACAAAGGTTGATTCTTACACTCCAAGAAGAAATAACCAAGGAGCCAACGTAAGCCAAGCTTGCCCATTTGATCATGTGGAAGGATGAATAGCGGAGGGCCTAGCATAAATGGTCTAGCTTTCAAGACTTGGGTAGTGTAGGGGTTGAATGACCTGTGTTCAAACCTTACCAAGACCCCTTTTTCTTTTAATTTTTATGTTATCCTTTATGTAATTTAAATTTTTCAGCATTTTCCCTTTTGCTTAGTGGACATAGGCGGTTTGCTTTATGGTGGATAGTGGGACGGTTATGGCTTGGAAATTGTTCAGCCAAGTTACACAAAACATCTCACGTAACATGGAATTGGCAGATTTGGAATTTTTATGAATTTTTCTAGGTTTGAAAACTTAGGTTGTGAGTGTGATGCTCATAGTCCTTGTGTGAATCAAGGAAGATTGGCCATGCATAGGTGTGAAGCTTTTGTATGAATGCTAATCAATTTATGGAGGTGTGATTCTTCCTTTTATGTTTTTCTTCTTGCATTTTCATCTTTGTTTCAGCCATGGTATTCACGTGAGGAGATTGTCCAGAATCCTAAAATTAACCCAACTTAATTCATCTCCCATGGTTTGTCACTTAAACATCAAAATTATACAAGATTAAAAGTGACCATGACCTAGTTTCATTGTTTTCCCAATTTCTTTGCTTCTAATTTGTTTCCCATGTTGATCAAGTGTAAGTGCAGGCATTCTTTCCTTAATTAACTCTATCTTAATCTGAACCTTGGGATCAAAATAACCAACTTTAGAATTTTAAATCCTCAAGGATCAAGAACCCTAGAAAAAAGGAGGAAGTTAAGCTAACCTAGATTTTCTAGGGATTGTATTTTCAAAATTAATTCTGCACCCTTGTTCTCTTTCCTACGTGAAAAGCTCTACCTTTCTAGTCCTGGTCCGTGTTATTTTTCACCATTTGGCAGCCACCAATTAGTCCTTGATCATCAAGAATTCAGCCCTTGCGGGTCCTCATCAAGATCCACATCATTTGGTATCAAAGCTCTTGGAGTCAAGGGCTTGAAATTTCTTGGACAGCACCCAAAAAGGTAATTCGAAATTCCTTTGCCTCTAGGTCATTTTTCAATTTCTGAACATCTAAATTGAGGGTTGGGGTTGTGAAAGAAAAGAAACCAAGCATTAATTTCATGTTATGGTGGCTAGAAAAATTTTCCCCAAATTGCAAACCCTAATTTTCCAAGAAAATTCTAGAATTGAAATCTGAATATGTATGACCTAAATTGATGTTGTTTTGCTGTCCAATCTTGCAAAATTTGAATTTGATTGCTGCCATGTTGAGTCTCAAAACCGTGACCTTCTTGCTAGTGTCTAGGTGAGTTCTTGTTTTGTTTTTCTTTCTTGTTTCTTGTCAAATTCTTGTCTAGTTTGTGTGTTTTAGCGTCTTAATTTGATTTCTGAATTTGAGTATCTCAATTTATAATTGTTTGTCTATCCATGCTTGCTGCAATTCGTGTTCTTGCTTGCTGCCATAGTGTCCCAAAAACGTATCCTAAGTGTTTGAGTCTTGTATGTTTTTGTCTTTGTTTGTAGTCTAATTCTAGTAATTGTTTGTGTGTCCTTTTTGGTGTCTTGTTTTGTTGGCTTCTAGTGATATGATCATATCTCTATTTACCATCATTAGCATATTGCATTAGGTGGAGCATTTGTGTGTGGGCTGAACTATACTTGTGACTCTCAAGGATTAAATAGCATCAAGAATGGTAAAAGGCTAGAGTGAAAATTACATTACTAGAAAAAGCCAAAATTTGAGTGAAACACTTGAGAGAAATTATTTGTGAGGTCCAAACAGCAACTGTTATAATTGTTTTTCACCTTGTATAAGGGTTTTAGTGATGGCAGAACAGGGTGAACAAGGAGGCCTTAATCCATTTCAAATGCAAGCTCTAAATCAACATCTTGAGAGGCTATTCCGACAAGCCACTGACGAAATACATGAGAGAATTGACCAGTTAGAGAATGATAGGGAAGTAAGGAGAAGTCCAAGGAGGCATGGAGGAAGGATGCCAAGACATGAAGAAGATAGGAGAACTAGGGAGCAGTGGAGCAATCCCCTTCAAGGGATAAAACTAAACATTCCTTCTTTTGCAGGCAAAAATAATCCGGAGGCATACTTGAGTTGGGAGCTTAAGATCAAAAACGTATATGCTTGTGGAGAGTTTGAGGAGGAGCAAAAGGTGAGATTGGCAGCCGCTGAGTTCTCACACTATGCCTTGGTATGGTGGCATAAACTTCAGAGGGAGAGGCAAAGAGATGGAGAGCCACCAGTGAGTACTTGGGCAGATTTGAGGAGATTGATGAGGAAGAGGTATGTGCCTGCCTCCTATGAGAGAGATTTGAAGTTTAAACTTCAAAGACTCACCCAAGGGAGTCGGAGTGTGGAGGAGTACCACAAGGAGATGGAGATGCTAATGCTCCAAGCCAATTTAGAAGAGGATCCTGAGGTAACTATGGCTAGATTTTTAGCTGGTTTGTCTACTGATATTCGTGATGTTGTGGAGTTACAGGAATTCATTGAGATGGATGACCTTGTGCATAAGGCCCTTCAAGTAGAAAGGCAACTCAAAAGGAAGGGAGCTACAAAGAGAATTGCCCCTACTCCCACATCTGGGTGGAAGGACAAAGCCAAGAGGGAGGGCTTTGGGGCAGCACCCTATTCAGCCAAGGCAGCAGGTAGCTCGGCCTTGGATGTTAAGGCCACTAAGGAGGCTGATCATAATGCTTCTAAGGGAAAGGAACCAATCCCTAAGAGGACTAGGGACATTACATGCTTCAAGTGCCAAGGTAAGGGGCATTATGCCTATGAATGCCCTACAAAGAGGACAGTAGTGATAAAGGAGGATGGTGAATTGTCTAGTGAGTCTAATACACCTGAGGAGTATGAGAGTGAGGAGGGAGAGGGTGTAGAACCAGAAGTGAATGAGGGGGGATCGTTAATGGTTAGGAGGTTGTTAGGATCCCATATAGAACCCTTAGACCAAAGCCAAAGGGACAATATTTTCCACACTAGGTGTGCTGTACAGGGACAGCTTTGCATAGTGATTGTGGATAGTGGGAGTTGTGCTAATGTGGCTAGTACTAGGATGGTATCTAAGTTGAATCTCCTTACCAAACCCCACCCTAGACCTTATAGGTTACAATGGCTAAGTGATGATAGAGAAATAAGGGTGAGGCAGCAGGTAGAGGTGCCTATAGTCATTGGAACTTATTCAAATGTGATCCTATATGATGTGGTGCCTATGGAGGCATGTCATTTGTTATTGGGGAGGCCGTGGCAACATGACAACAAGACCATTCATGATGGTTTCTCCAACAAAATATCATTCACCCATCAAGAAAAAAAGGTGGTGCTTAAACCTTTAAGCCCATATGAGGTGTGTCATGATCAGTTAAAATTGAGAGAGAAAATTATGAGAGAAAAAAGAGAGCATGAGAGTGAGGGATTGAGTGTGACCGAGAGCTTGAGAGAGGAAAAAGAGAGTGAAGAAAAGAAGGAAAAAATAAAAGGAAGAGAAAAGAGCGAAAAAGAAAGGAAAAAGAATGAGAGAGAGATAGCAAAAGAAAGAGAGGTGAGGAAAGTGTTGCTTGCAAGGCAGCCACTCTACGTGCTGGTTTGTAAGCCTAGTCTGAATACTAACCCCATTTGTTTCTCTTCTTTGCCTTCTTCTATTTCTTCTCTTTTGCAGGAATTCAAGGATGTTTTTCCTTCAGACCTACCCAGTGGATTGCCACCTTTGAGAGGGATAGAACATCAGGTGGATCTGATACCTGGAGCCACCATTCCAAACCGGCCAGCCTATAGTAGCAACCCTGAGGAGACCAAGGAAATACAAAGGCAAGTGGAAGCTCTCTTAGATAAAGGTTGGGTAAGAGATTCTATCTCTCCTTGTGCTGTGCCTGTAATTTTAGTGCCTAAGAAAGATGGATCGTGGCGCATGTGTAGTGACTGTAGGAGTGTGAATAACATTACTATTAAGTATAGGCATCCCATTCCTAGGCTTAATGATTTACTTGATGAATTGCATGGTGCAAAGTTCTTTTCCAAAATTGATTTAAAAAGTGGATACAACCAAATTAGGATTAGAGAAGGGGATGAATGGAAAACTGCTTTTAAAACCAAATTTGGCTTGTATGAGTGGCTGGTTATGCCTTTTGGATTAACTAATGCACCAAGTACATTCATGAGGTTGATGAATCATGTTCTTAAAGAATTTATAGGACACTTTGTGGTAGTGTATTTTGATGACATACTTGTGTATAGTGCTGATTTAGACTTGCATGTTCATCATTTGCATTCTGTGTTATCTACATTGAGGCGAGAGCAATTGTATGCCAATCTTGAAAAATGCACGTTTTGCCAAGATCATGTGGTGTTTTTAGGCTTTGTAGTGAGTTCTAAAGGGGTAGAGGTAGACCAAGAAAAAGTGAAGGCCATCCAAGAATGGCCAACACCAAAGACTGTGAGTGAGATTAGGAGCTTTCATGGCCTAGCTAGTTTTTATAGGCGTTTTGTGAAGGATTTTAGCACCTTGGCAGCCCCACTAAATGAGTTAGTGAAGAAGAATGTGAGCTTTAAGTGAGGGGAAAAACAAGAGAAAGCTTTCCAAACCCTTAAGCAAAGACTAGTTAGTGCACCTATTCTAGCATTGCCCAATTTTTCCAAGTCTTTTGAGATAGAGTGTGATGCTTCTGGCATAGGTATAGGGGCTGTTTTGCTCCAAGAAGGCCATCCCATAGCTTACTTTAGTGAAAAACTAAGTGGGGCAGCCTTGAATTACTCTACCTATGACAAAAAACTCTATGCCTTAGTGAGGACCCTCAAAACTTGGCAGCACTACCTTTTCCCCAAGGAGTTTGTTATCCATAGTGACCATGAGTCTCTTAAGTATCTTAAGGGTCAAGGCAAACTTAATAAGAGACATGCCAAGTGGGTTGAGTTCCTAGAACAATTCCCATATGTCATTAAGTACAAGAAAGGGAAGGGGAATGTAGTTGCCGATGCCTTGTCTAGGAGGTATGCCCTTATTTCTATGGTAGAGACCAAATTGCTTGGGTTAGAAGTTCTAAAGGGGCTGTATGAAGGGGATAGTGAGTTCGGCCAGAAGTATAGGGAATGTGAAAAGGTGCCTAAGGATGAGTATTATAGGTTTGATGGGTTCTTGTTTAGAGAGAATAGGTTATGTATTCCCCAATCGTCCATTAGAGAGCTTTTAGTGAGGGAAGCACATAGGGGGGTTTAATGGGTCATTTTGGAGTGCATAAGACTTATGATATCTTGCATGAACATTTCTATTGGGTTAACATGAAAAAGGATGTAGCCAAGCATTGTGAGTCATGCATTGAGTGTAAACAAGCTAAGTCTAAAGTACTCCCCTAAGGTTTATACACTCCCCTACCTGTTCCTGAACACCCTTGGGTAGATTTGTCCATGGATTTTGTGCTTGGTTTGCCCAAGTCAAGTGCTGGCCGAGATGCTATACTAGTTGTGGTGGATAGGTTTTCTAAGATGGCTCATTTTATTCCATGCAAAAAGGTCAATGATGCAAGCCATGTAGCTGAACTAGTCTTTAGGGAGATCATTAGGATACATGGCATGCCTAGGAGTATTGTAAGTGATAGGGACTCTAAGTTTTTGAGTCACTTTTGGAGGAGTTTGTGGGGAAGATTAGGAACTAAGTTGTTGTTTTCTACCACTTGTCACCCCCAAACTGATGGTCAAACTGAAGTGGTCAATAGGACACTAGGTACTATGCTTAGAGCAGTTTTAAAGCAAAATCTAAAACGTTGGGAGGCTTGCTTACCCCATATTGAGTTTGCTTATAATTGCGTTGTCCATTCTACCACTAATTGTTCTCCATTTGAGGTTGTCTATGGGTTTAATCCTTTATCTCCACTTGATTTATTACCTGTGCCTAACATTTCTGTGTTTAAGTATACTGAAGGACAGGCTAAAGCAGATTTTGTGAGCGAGCTGCATGAGAGGGTTAAAGCTCAAATCATCAAGAAGAATGAAAGCTATGCTAAGCAAGCCAACAAAGGTAGGAGGAAGGTGGTCTTCCAACCTGGAGATTGGGTATGGGTACACATGAGGAAGGAGAGGTTTCCTGAACAAAGGAAATCCAAGCTGCTTCCAAGAGGAGATGGTCCTTTCCAAGTATTGGAGAGAATCAATGATAATGCCTATAGAATCCAAATGCCAGGTGAGTATAATGTGTCTTCTACTTTTAATGTGGCTGATTTGTCTTTATTTGATACAGGTGACGAAGACTTAGATTTGAGGACAAATCCTGCTCAAGAGGGAGGGAATGATGAGGACAACACCAACTCACTGCAAAGGCTAGGAGGACCTATGACGAGATCCAAAGCAAAGAAGACCAAAGCCACATTACAAAGGTTGATTCTCACACTCCCAGAAGAAATAACCAACGAGCCAACGCAAGCCAAGCTTGCCTATTTGATCATGTGGAAGGATAAATAGCAGAGGGCCTAGCATAAATGGTCTAGCTTTCAAGACTTGGGTAGTGTAGGGGTTGAATGACCTGTGTTCAAACCTTACCAAGACCCCTTTTCTTTTAATTTTTATGTTATCCTTTATGTAATTTAAATTTTTCAGCATTTTCCCTTTTGCTTAGTGGACATAGACGGTTTACTTTATGGTGGATAGTGGGACGGTTATGGCTTGGAAATTGTTCAGCCAAGTTACACAAAATATCTCACGTAACATGGAATTGGCAGATTTGGAATTTTTATGAATTTTTCTAGGTTTGAAAACTTAGGTTGTGAGTGTGATGCTCATAGTCCTTGTGTGAATCAAGGAAGATTGGCCATGCATAGGTGTGAAGCTTTTGTATGAATGCTAATCAATTTATGGAGGTGTGATTCTTCCTTTTGTGTTTCTTCTTGCATTTTCATCTTTGTTTCAGCCATGGTATTCACGTGAGGAGATTGTCCAGAATCCTAAAATTAACCCAACTTAATTCATCTCCCATGGTTTGTCACTTAAACATCAAAATTATACAAGATTAAAAGTGACCATGACCTAGTTTCATTGTTTTCCCAATTTCTTTGCTTCTAATTTGTTTCCCATGTTGATCAAGTATAAGTGCAGCCATTCTTTCCTTAATTAACTCTATCTTAATCTGAACCTTGGGATCAAAATAACCAACTTCAGAATTTTAAATCCTCAAGGATCAAGAACCCTAGAAAAAAGGAGGAAGTTAAGCTAACCTAGATTTTCTAGGGATTGTATTTTCAAAATTAATTCTGCACCCTTGTTCTCTTTCCTACGTGAAAAGCTCTACCTTTCTAGTCCTGGTGTAACGTCCTAGGTTATTTTGCATTTATTTTTATTCAAACGATTCAATCTTACAATAAATTTTTCCTTTTCTTGAAAATTAGTCGATATTTAGAGAAAAACAATTTAATTTGAACACAACGGATGAGAGAAAGGGTGTCGGGGCTTCTCACTTGAGTGAAGCCCCTACTCGTTTAAGCGAGATTCTGGACTCCCACTTAAACGAGGTTCTATTCGCTTGAGCGAACACCTTTCACACATCGGATTATACAAAACATACAACCGGACTCCCAAAACTTCACTCTAAAAATGGTTCTGTGAACCCAAAGAGTTACCATGAAAACAGATGCAAATCAGTAATATATTTTAAAATATATGTTTACATTCGATCCGGTCTTAATTAAACTCAACTAATAATTATACCACGAAGTTTTTATACACATATATGACTCTATAAAGAGTCACTCAAAGTCACTCGGACCCTGGCACCGTTCTCCCCCTTGGCGCGGCTCCATGGCTCCTTCCCCCTCCCTGTCTCTGGTTACTAAAAAAAATATGCAAGGGTGAGTGTTTGGCATTATAATTAATATAGAACGAAATTTAACACTATACATGCATATTGATACAAACACATCAAGCATTACCTGTAAGTAAGCACACCGAAACATAGTGTATTTCATGCAGAAACTAAATTTAAACCAATTACACAATTCCATCACATTCATCACATTCATCACATTCATCACATTCATCACATTCATCACATTCATCACATTCATCACATACATCATATTCATCACAACTGACTCTCATACAATCTGACTCCTAGTATCCGGATACTAAAGGATTGGCCTTCAGCTGGGGGTCCTACTTGACACCCCGTGAACCCTGCTTGGTTCACCGAGTCCTGCTTGACTCTCCACCTCGACCACTGGGTCCTACTTGACCACTGGGTAGCTCAACTGGGCACGAAAACCACGGGAGCCGGAAATGAGGGGCTATCATATACCGTCGGCCATCCCATACCACATAATCATTCAACAATTTACCTTTCACATAATAATATCAATTCCTCATCATTCGAGTAGCCTGCTTGCTAACCCGATGTCCCATAACGATGATCATTTCAACATTCGATATCACAAGATCATAGCATGATGAACTCAACCACATCCGATCATCCACTAATTAATAAACTCAGTCACACATGCACAAGCATAAACACACAATTACGTTTAGCAACATTTTCCTTAACCTGTTTATGTTACCTCCAAGACCTGAACAAGAAGTGAGTCCTATTCTAATTAATTATAACCCGAACACCCCCCCTTACCTTAGTTCCACGCTTCGTTGATCTGTTCTCTGTGTCGATTCTTTCCTCCGAGCACTGGTTTCGCAGTCTCAACTCTGTTACTCAGTCTTCCGTGGCTTAGCCTACAACCTACAGATCATAAAGTACAGCTTCATCACTTCAACGTCCTTAGTTCATGGACAGCATTTGGGCTCACACTCACCAGAGGAGTGGAGAACAGCCACGAATATAGCCATGCATGGCTCTAAACCGCTAAAGAATAAAAGGAATAAGAGAATTACAATTGGAACGGATCAGTAGACTCACCTTGAAGCCTCGATCACAGGAATAGAGTTCAAGTGAAGTTTAAACACAAATGGAGTCCCTCTCCAGCGCATACAAATCAGCGTTAAGAGAGGAGAGAAAAACGAAAGAGGAGGAATACACCAACAGCAAAGGTAACTTGTAAATAATGAAGAGGGAAGGAAGAGAATTTCCTTATATATATAGCTCATGGGCAAGATCGTCTTTTCCTTTATTTTATTTGTATTCTTACTAAATTTAATTAATTTCACTATATTGAACTATTGCATAGTTATCAAATCAATTACACGTATTTATTCCCTCAACGTTTAATTATTCACAATTCCTTAATACTTCACAAGAGTATAGGCCCAATATGAATATCGGCCCCCGACGTCCTAACTTAGTGTTCATACCTCGGAAATCCGAGCTACAACCTGAGAGATTGGATACTTTATCCGTGCTCACCTCTTAGTTACTTATATCTGTTGTTTCAGTCATTATGAGGTTAATCCAGACTATGACTCCGTATGAGGTGTTCTCCTCACAACGGTTGGACCAGACCGCTTAGCCCTGCCCGCTCTTCTCCTACACTTCCGATCTTTAACTCTGCCTGCTCGCACTTCAGATACCGACCTCGACACCGGCTTTTCCAATCTTTGGTTCGGACAGAACAAATATTAAATAAAACTTCTAAAATATTTACTAACATTTCCCATTTCTTATAATTCTCATTAAAACATCAGGAATGTTACACCTGGTCCGTGTTATTTTTCACCATTTGGTAGCCACCAATCAGTCCTTGATCATCAAGAATTTAGCCCTTGCCGGTCCTCATCAAGATCCACATCAGGACCTCAAAGAAGGTTGTGGATATATGTTGGATATGAAAGTCCATCTATAATAAAATATCTTGAACCCTTAACAAGTGATTTATTTACAGCTCGTTTTGCTGATTGTCATTTTGATGAATCTGTTTTCTCACCATTAGGGGAGAAAATAAACAGTTGGATAAAAGGATTAGTTGGAATGAGATATCTCAATCACATCTTGATCCTCGTACAAAGCAATCTGAACTAGAAGTTCAGAAAATAATTAGTTTGTAAAATTTAGCAAACCAATTGCCTAATGCATTTGTTGATCCAAAAAAAGTGACTAAATCACATATATTAGCTGTTAATACTCTAATAAAGATTGATATCCTTGCAAGACAATCTAAAATTGTAAATGAGTATGAAGCCAAAGTAAAACGCGGCAGACCTATTGGTTCTAAAGATAAAAATCCTCGAAAAAGAAAAGTAAATAAAGAAGATGGTCGAATCGAGGATATAAAGACTCTAGCAGAGTCTCCTGACATAATAAAGGTTTCAAATCTAGAAGATACAAAGATACTTGAAATTGATAAGAATAAAAAGATCTCTATAAATTATGTCATGGATAGAATACAATGAAATCGACATGAAGTCGATGTTGATGAAATTTTTATATTAAAAGTAGCTCTTGATATTATAAATGATGATAAGAATCATGAGCCAAAATTTGTTAAGGAATATGCACAAAGAAATGATTGGCCAAAATGGAAAAATGTCATGCAAGAAGAGTTAAACTCACTTGCAACATGAAAAGTTTTTGGACCTGTAGTCCAAACACCTGCAGGTGTAAAACTAGTTAGATACAAATGGGTCTTTACGAGAAAAGAAAATGAAAATGGTAAAATTGTGAGATATAAAGCAAGACTTGTTGCACAAGGTTTTTCACAAAGGCCTGATATTGATTTCAAAGAAACATATTCACTAATGATAGATGCAACTACTTTTGATATTTAATAAGTTTAGCAATCCGTGAAAGGCTTGACTTACGCCTTATGGATGTTGTTGCAGCATATCTATATGGCTCACTTAAAAATGACATCTATATGAAACTCCCTGAAGGATTTAATTTACCGGAAGCATACAAGACAAATCCTTGAGAAAGTTATTCAATTAAATTGAATAAATCCCTTTATGGGCTAAAGCAATCTGGATGAATGTGGTACAATTGTCTTAGTGAATATTTATTGAAAGAAGGGTATAAAAATGACCCGATTTGTCCATGTGTTTTTATGAAAAGATTCGGAAAAGAGTTCGTTACAATTGCTATTTATGTAGATGATTTAAACATCATCGGAACTCCTAAAGAACTTTCAAAGGTTGTAAATTGCTTGAAAAAGGAATTTGAGATGAAAGACTTGGGAAAAACAAAGTTTTGTCTTGGATTACAATTAGAATATTTAAAGGAAGGAATCTTAATGTACCAGAAGACTTATACTGAAAAGGTGCTAAAGCGGTTCTATATGGACAAATCATACCCATTGAGTAGTCCAATGGTTGTAAGGTCACTTGAAGTGAGCAAAGATCCTTTTCGACCTCAAGAGAAAAATGAAGAACTACTTGGTCCTGAAGTACCATATCTAAGTGTAATTGGTGCGTTAATGTATCTTGCTAGTCATACACGACCTGATATATCATTTGCTGTCAATTTGTTAGCAAGACATAGTTATTTACCCACAAAAAGGCATTGGAATGGGATTAAGTATATATTTCGTTACCTTAAAGGTACAATGGACATGGGTTTATTTTTCCCATATGTATCTAAGGCAAACCTAATTGGTTATGTTGATGCGGGGTATTTATCTAATCCTCATAATGGTCGATCACAAACAGGATATTTGTTTACATGTGGTGGTACAACAATTTTATGGAGATCTATAAAACAAACGATCACAATAACATCATCTAATCATGTTGAAATTCTAGCATTACATGAAGCAAGTCGAGAATGTGTTTGGTTGAGATCTATGATTCAACATATTTAAGAAACTTGTGGTTTGAACGCTGAAAAATTACCACCAACAATCTTATGTGAAGATAACACAGCTTGTATTACTCAGTTAAAGGAGGGTTACATTAAAGGAGATAGGACAAAACATATTTCACCAAAATTTTTCTTTACTCATGATCTTATAAAAAATGGTAAAATAAATATCCAGCAAGTCTGATCATGTGAGAATCTAGCAGATATTTGTACAAAATCATTACCAACCAAAGTCTTCGAGCAACTAGTATAGAAAATTGGTCTTCAATGTTTACATAAGTGTTCTGATAAGGGGGAGAATTAAATACGTATACATTTAATTATTTACTTTGTAAAGAATGTTGTACTCTTTTTCCTTCACTAGGTTTTTATCCCACTAGGTTTTTCCTAGTAAGGTTTTAACGAGGCACATTCTAAAATATGAACATCCAAGGGGAGTATTATGAATATTATATTCAAAGTGGATGTTCATAATATGCCTATAAAAGGACTTATGTCCTTCATTATTTGTGTGTAAAATTTGCTGAGTACATTGATCCATTCCTTGTCTTCTTCTCTTATGTATTCTTTTCTCTAGGAAATATAAAATTTTAGTTATTTTATAACAGTATTTTATTTGTTATAAATTTATTTTAAAAAACAACACCAACATTAGTATTATTTATCAATAACAAACATGTATCTGCTACGTTAATAATTAAATGTAGGTTATGCTAAATATTAATAATTAATAATAATCACAACCATAGTTATGAAAATAGGTGATGGCAATAAGCTAAGACCGGTCTAGACAAGTAAAAAATTAAGAGATTACTGATAAGTCTTGAAAAGACTTAATTATTCCACTAGTTATTTAACATAATTTACTAACTATTGATTAGTTTTATTATTATTATTTAATAATTTGATAAGAATTCATGTTGTAGTTAATTATTTCAAAAGTATGTTATCTATGTAAGAAACCGATTGAAACTTGTAATTAAATAAGGAATTTTGAAGTATTTATAAATTTACTAAGCGGCCGGTGTATAAATGCTAGGCAAGTAGCTATTTATTGGTGTAGGAACAGGGCGGACTCGAGACAAGAAGAAAATTATGAGTAAAATCTTACAGAGCCGAGTGAGACGTCTTCAATTCCGACTGAGTGAGACCTCAAAGACACTGACTCCAAAAAAGAATAAGGGCTCAGAATACTGCATGTAAAACCCGAGTGTTAACTACAGAATACCGATTTGATAATTAATCCGCCCAAGCGGGAATTAAATCCGCTCAAGCGAGGGTCCAAGACTCCGTCTAAGACTCCGCCCAAAGCAAGACTAATAGTAGTAGCGTGTGTAGAGACACAGAAAAACGTAATACAATTTCAAATTCCATTTCCAATCTCTCACTACATTTTTCATCTCTCTAAACTCTCTCCTCCATGACGTTCCACAATTCTTCAATGGAACCGAAGTCTATGGAGTTCTAAATCCCTAAGGTTGGGATTGTGAAGGTGAACAATGGAATCTTGAAGCTGTGAGTAAGTAGATCGGCTTCGAAGATCTTGAGGCGAACAAGCTGAGGAGTGGAGCAGAATTGCTGGATTGACAAATCCAGAACGGATGAAGAACTTCACCAGTGAGGAATCATGGCTGAAGCTTAGGTAACTTCCAGCTTTCTAACTAGTTCAGGCCTAATCAATTTAGGTGAATAGTTAGAGTTCAACCTCCAATTTCGCATTAGATTCTTAGGTTAATCGAGCACTTAAGGAATTAAGGTTCATTGCTTAAGAATTAGTGTTTTTCACCTAAGGAATTAGGGAATAACCACAAGCGGATTGTCCTCTAGATTGTGAAGTTTGATTATACTGAATTACATATTTCTTGAGGAAATTGTGAGCTGAAGCAATCCTGACCTGTTTTCTTTTAATCATTTTCCACTTTTCATCTTAAACTCTGTTTCTCAAAATATAAAAACAACTATAAAACACTAAAACCATAAAAACCGAATGATCTTCATGTATTTTCTGTTGGTTCAGCTTGTACTAGTCCTAGATTGAGGTATTTACCACAATCCCTGTGAGACGATCAAATATATTACAATTTTAACGACTGGTGCGCTTGCCATAAGTGTGAATCCGAGAGTCATATTTCATTTTACTAAGATTTTACCATCAATTTAATGACTCGGGATTTCAGCATCAAGTTAATGGCGTCGTTGCCGGGGATTGTTGAGTAATATCAACAATCCTTGGACCGGTACTAGACTGAACCATTTGCTTTTGTTTCTGTGTGCAGTCAATACATATTTTTCTTAGTAGTTATTGTTTCAAGTAGTCGTAGCTGTTAGTTGTTTTTGTTGTGTTAACAATTGTTGTATGCAGTCAAGGAGCAGAGGAGAACCTTTCTTCTTTGATCCTGACATCGATTTGTTAGAACGTAGGTTAAGAAAAGAGAAAAAGCAAAAAGAAGAAAAAGAAATGGAACAAAGGAGAGTTACACTAGGTGACTACTCCAGGCCGACTGAAGAAGGATCGCAAGCTAGCATCCTTAGGCCACCGATTGCAGCTAACAATTTTGAATTAAAACCAGCCTTACTGCAATTGGTAAGAAATGAACAATTCGGAGGAAGTGAGGTTGAGGACCCAAATTTACATTTAGCAACTTTCCTCCAAATTTGTGATACAGTAAAAATGAATGGAGTCCCTGAGGAGGCAATCCGACTAAGGTTGTTTCCATTTTCTCTGAGGGACCGAGCAAAAGCCTGGTTGCAGAGTTAACCGAGAGGCAGTATTTCTACCTGGGAGGATTTGCAAAGGAAATTTTTGATTAAATACTTTCCTCCTTCTAAATATGCAAAGCTACGTAATGAAATCACATGTTTCCAGCAAAGGGAAGGTGAGTCCTTGATGGAAGCATGGGATAGGTATAAAGAAAGTCTGAGGAGATGTCCTCATCATCAGATTTCCGATGTACAGCAGGTGACTATTTTCTATAATGGTGTTAGGCCAGCTACCAGAGTCTTGATAGATGCCTCGGCTGGAGGCTCATTAACAACTAAAACTGTAGAAGAAGCTATAGAGCTGATTGATGTGATGGCTTCTAACGAATGCCTGATTAGTGAGAGAAACCAAGTCCCTAGGAGAGGAATATTAGAATTAGAAGCACAATATGCTTATTTGGCTCAGAGTAAATTGATGACTCAGGCTTTGGAAAAATTAAGCATTCAGATTTCAGAACTCCAAAAGCCGAGCCAAGTTTCTATGATCAGTTGTGATTTTTGTGGTGGAGACCATGAAAATGGAATGTGTGATCCAGTTGTGCCTTCCGAGCAAGTGAATTATATGGGGCAGCAACAGTATCAAAGGAATTATCCTTCTAATTCCTTCAATCCTAATTACAGGAGCCACCCTAATTTTTCCTGGCAGAAAGGTCCACATCTGAATCAGAATATACCACCAAGTCAACCCACCAATAAACCACAACAACCCTCTCACTCTCTTGTAAAAGAAAAATCCGAACTCGAGAATGTACTTTCTCAGTTTATCCAGGCCACTCAGGCCAGTTTTAAGAATCAGGAAGCATCCATAAGGAATTTAGAAAATCAAGTAGGACAGCTTTCTAAACAATTAGCTGAGAGGCAAGCAGGCAATTTCCCTGGAGATACCGAGGTAAATCCAAGGGAACATTGCAAGGCCATAATTACTAGGAGTGGAAAAATTATTTCTCCATCTTCGAGTCAAGAAATAGGCTCAGGAAAAGGAAAAGAAATAATGCAGGAAACCGAGCAGGACAATAAAAATGAAATAGAAAATAAGAATGAATCAGAAAAAGAAAAAGAAAATAAAGTTCATCAAAAGAAAAAGAAAAAGGTTGATTTGATCCTGGAGGAAGCTTCTAAGCTGACTCCTGAAAAACTAAGGAATGCTCCATTTCCGCACAGGTTTAAAAAGCAAATAGAGGAGCAGAAGTTTGCTAGGTTCTTAGAGGTCTTTAAGAAACTTCACATTAATATCCCTTTTGCTGAGGCATTGCAGGAGATGCCATCTTATGCAAAATTTTTAAAAGAACTATTGTCTAAGAAGAGGAAGCTTAGGGGGGATGAAATGATTACTCTCACTCAAGAGTGTAGCGTAATCATTCAAAAGAAACTTCCCCAGAAGCTAGAAGATCCTGGATCTTTTACAATACCTTGTGCAATAGGGGATGTTCATATAGGAAGTGCTCTCTGTGATCTAGGAGCCAGTATAAACCTGATGCCTCTATCTTTAATGAAAAAACTGGGAATTAATGACTTGCAACCGACTCGCATGTCCTTGCAGTTGGCTGACAGGTCCATTAAATATCCCCAAGGCATGCTGGAAGATTTGTTAGTGAAAGTTGATAAATTTATCTTCCCAGCAGATTTCATAGTGCTAGACATGGAAGCTGACCGAGAGATCCCTTTGATCTTAGGTAGACCCTTCCTAGCTACTGGTAGAGCATTAATTGATGTGGAAAAGGGTGAACTCATGCTAAGAGTTCAGGAGGAACACGTAATTTTTAACGTCTTCAATTCCATGAAACATCCGACTGAACGGATGGATTGCCTAATGATTGAAGAGGTTGAAAATTACCAGACCCCCTTACTGCTAAAAACTAAGGAAGAGGCTTTACAAACGTTTTTAGAGGATGACTTTGATTCCGAGACCGAGTCAATTGACTCTCACTTGGAAATACTGGACCTACTGGAAGTTTTAGAAGTAGGTGATTTAGAAGAGAAAAATGATTTGGAAACTACTGAAGATGAGAAAAGAAGGGAAGTTTTGGAAGAAAAATGTGATTTAAAACCTTTACCTTCTCATCTAAAATATGTCTTCCTGAGAGGAAATGACACTCATCCTGTAATTATTAATTCCGACTTAAAAGAAGAGGATGAGAATAAACTAGTTGGGGTATTAAAAGCTCATGAATCTGCCATTGGCTGGAACATCTCTGACTTGAAGGGAATCAGTCCATCTTTTTGTATGCACAAAATCCTGATGGAGGATGACTATTCCCCTGTTGTTCAGCCACAACGCAGACTGAACCCCATTATGAAGGAAGCAGTGAGAAAAGAAGTGGTCAAGCTCCTTGATGCAGGAATCATTTACCCGATCTCAGACAACACTTGGATTAGCCCAGTCCAAGTGGTGCCCAAGAAGGGAGGAATGACGACTGTAAAAAATGACCAGGGTGAAATCATTGCCACTCGGCCAACTACAGGCTGGAGGATGTGCATTGATTACAGAAGGCTGAATAACTCTACTCGGAAGGATCATTTCCCCCTTCTATTTGTTGATCAAATGCTAGAGAGGTTATCAGGACATGAGTACTATTGTTTTCTTGATGGGTACTCGGGTTATAACCAAATTGTGGTTGACCCGAAGGATCAAGAAAAGACTGCCTTCACATGTCCCTATGGAATCTTTGCATACAGGCGCATGCCGTTCGGCTTGTGCAACGCTTCAACAACCTTCCAAAGGTGCATGCTGGCAATTTTTGGGGATATGGTAGAAAAATTTATTGAGGTATTCATGGATGACTTCTCGGTATTTGGGAGTAGTTTTGACACATGCCTCAGCAATTTAGCGAAAGTGCTGATGAGATGTCAAGAGACTAATCTCGTTCTTAACTGGGAAAAATGCCACTTTATGGTTAAGGAAGGGATAGTCCTTGGTCATAGGATTTCTGCTGAGGGCATGCAGGTGGACCGAGCAAAAGTTGAAATTATTGAGAAACTTCCTCCTCCGATCAATGTGAAAGGAGTAAGGAGTTTTCTAGGATGTGCTGGGTTCTATAGAAGATTCATAAAAGATTTTTCAAAAATAGCTAAGCCTTTGACAGATTTGCTTGTGAAAGATCAGATGTTTACATTTAATGAAAACTGTGTCAAGGCTTTTGAAAAATTAAAACAAAGTTTGACTTCAGCTCCGATCCTTGCATCACCCGACTGGTCTTTACCGTTTGAATTGATGTGTGATGCAAGTGACTTTGCAATCGGAGCTGTACTAGGTCAGAAAAAAGAGAAATTAACTCATGTGATTTATTATGCTAGTAAAGTGTTAAATGAAAATCAAATACATTACACCACGACTGAAAAAGAAATGCTTGCTGTGGTGTATGCATTTGATAAATTTCGTGCATACTTGATTGGTGCCAAAGTCATTGTATATACAGACCACTAGGCAATCAAGTATTTACTAGCTAAAAAAGAGTCTAAACCGAGACTGATTCGGTGGGTTCTGCTACTCCAAGAGTTTGACTTAGAAATACGAGACAAAAAAGGAGTAGAGAACTCGGTTGCAGACCAATTGTCTCGTCTGGAAGCTGAGTCGGATTCTGTCTTGATAAAAGAAGAATTTCCAGACAAAAAGTTGATGGCCATTATGACTGGGCCATGGTACACTGACATGGCAAACTTTAAAAGTGCCTCAGTGGTACCTGATGGTTGGACATCCCAAATGAGAAAAAAATTCTTTCATGATAGTAAGGCTTTTCTTTGGGATGATCCATTTTTGTTTAAAATAGGCATAGATGGAGTAATCAGGCGCTGTGTGCCTGAATCCGAGCAAGAAAGGCTCCTGTGGCACTGCCACGATTCTTATTATGGAGGCCATCATGGTGCCTCCCGTACCGCAGCGAAGATATTACAGAGTGGCTTTTACTGGCCAACTATCTTTCAGGATTCTAAGGAATATGTCAAAAGGTGTGACAAATGTCAAAGGAGTGGAGGTCTCTCCACAAAAGCTGGCATGCCTTTGACGAACATTCTAATTGTGGAATTATTTGACGTTTGGGGTATCGACTTCATGGGACCCTTCCCTAAGTCGTTCTCCAACGAATACATTCTGGTTGCTGTGGACTACGTCTCCAAACGGGTGGAGGCAATTCCGACCAGAACCAATGATGCACAGGTTGTGCTTAGGTTCATTAAGAAGAATATTTTCTCTAGGTTTGGAGTTCTGAGAGTAATTATTAGTGATGGGGGTTCACACTTTTGCAATAAGATAATGGAAAAAGCCCTGCGTCACTATGAGGTTTTACATAAGATATCCACTCCTTACCATCCACAGACTTGTGGACAAGTCGAATTGTCAAATAGAGAAATAAAAAGAATTTTAGAAAAAGTGGTCGGAAAATCCAGAAAAGATTGGTCGGTGAAATTAGACGATGCATTGTGGGCTTACCGAACAGCTTTCAAAACTCCGATTGGCATGTCCCCGTATCAACTGGTGTACGGTAAGGCTTGCCATCTCCCTGTGGAGTTGGAACACAAAGCGTGGTGGGCCACAAAACTATTAAACATGGACTGTGACCAGTCTCAGGAGGAAAGAGTTTTGAAACTCCATGAATTAGAGGAGTTCCGACTCAACGCTTATCAAAGTGCCTCCATTTATAAGGAGAAAACAAAGAAATGGCATGATAAGCGAATTAATAAGAAAGAGTTTCAGAAGGACGATCAGGTTTTGTTATTCAATACCCGACTGAAACTCTTTCCTGGAAAACTTAGATCCAAGTGGTCCGGGCCCTTTACTGTAAATGAGGTTTTCCCTCATGGTGCAGTCGAACTGAAAGATCCGACTACCGATCGGTTTTTCAAGGTGAATGGCCAGCGACTCAAACTCTATTTTGGAGGAGAGTTTGATAGGCAGAAAACCTCCTTGTTACTGAGACCATCTTCTTAAATACAATAAGGTCAAGCTAGTGACCTTAAAGAAGCGCTCTATGGAGGCAGCCCTATGTCCCGATTGTTTTGTTTAGAACTTTGAATAAAATAAAAGTGTGAAGTTGAAGAAGGAAATCCGAGTTGATTCTTCTATTTTCGCTCAGGCGAAGCACTGGTAGCTTAGGCGAGCCAATGCTGATTGTTGTTTCGCACTTAAGGGAAAATTGTACTAAGTTGAGTGAAAATAGTACGCTCGGATAATTGTTACTTCGTCGTAACCCTTCTTCCCGACTGAACTTCACTCGGTGTTTTTTAATAAATTGCTGCGAATAAAAAGGAAGACTTGAAAAGAATTCTGATCGTTGATGTAATGAACGGGTCAGATAGTGAAAAGTGACTTATTTCAGTCGGCTTTTCACCACTCGGATTCCTCAGTCATCACAATTAGTATTATATCCATTAGTCTTATTTACACGCAGCCTTTTATTCATTCATCCACTCGGCTTTCTCTAGTAGTCAGTTTCTTCCACTCGGCTTCCTCATTCGTCACTCAGTTTCTTATTCCCTCGCCCGATCTCTTTATCCGGTTGTTCTTTCAATCTACTCTTTCTTGGTTCCCCCACTCGGTATATTTTTCATGCATCTCTTTCGGCAGTCTCTTTTTCAGTCACTTGGTTTCTCACTAGATCACTCATTTTTTTTCCACTCGCTCTTGCATTTAATCATCTCCTTCAACCGATCGGTATACCTTTCACTCATTTCCTTCACTCGGAATATTCTCATTCGTTCTCCCATTCACTCTTCCATCCACTGTTTTTTTTCATCCACCCTCAATCTACTCGTTTACTCTTCCACTCGGTCACTCGGTTTTTCTGTTCGTCACCCGTCATTCAGTCTTTCATTACCGCACTCTATCTTTTTTGTTCTTCCACTTATCGTTTTATTCACTCAGCTTTGCTCTCATTTTTTCCGTTCGTCTTTTATTCATCGGTTCTTCCATTTACTCAGCATCTCTTTCATTCTCACTCGATCTTTCATTCACTCGGTTCTTCATTCCCTAGTAAATCCTTCACTCGTCTTCATTTTCTCATTTTTCATTCAATCAGTATTCTTCTTCGTCTATCTTTCACTCATGTTTGTTCACACGGTCGGTTAGCTATTCTTTCCTGTCCTTTCACTTGTTGTCATATTTGTCCGATCTCTTGCTGTTTGTTCATTCGTTTTTTTTACTTTTACCCGGTTTAATCCACTCGGTATTCATTTACCCGTTGTTTCATTCCACTTATTTTTCTTTCTCAGTTTTCTCACGCTGTCGATTTTTCGTTTTCATCGACTCGTGTTTGTCGCACTCAATTTCTTGTCTGCGCGTTTTTCATTCCCTGAGTTTCTCCATTGTATTCATTTTATTCACCCGGTCTTTCATTTACTCGGTATTTCATTCATTCCATTTTGTCACTCCTGTCATTTTTATTCTTCGCCCGAACTCTCATTGTCATTCACTCATTCTTCATATCTCCGATCTATATTACTCATTTTCATTCACCCGTCCTTTCTTTCGCTCAGCCTTACTCTCATTTATTCTTTCTCCCACGCACTTCTTTGTTCACTCATACCTCACGACGGTTGTTCACTCGTCCATTCATTGTCACACTCGGTTCTCATACACTTATCTTCATTCATCCATTCTTTCACTCATTCTGTGATCCATTCGGTACCCTTTTCATTCAGTGTTTTATTCACTTTTTCATCACTCAGTTCCTTATTCACTTCATTCGGTTCCTTCATTTACTCATCTCCTTCATCGATCGGTATACCCTTTCCTCATTCCCATTCGTTCACCCTCTTTTCCGTTCCTCACCCGTCAGTTAACTTTTTAGTTATGCATTCATTCTTTCCCTTTCATTTACTCGGACTTGCGTTGTTCACCTCATTCGTTGATCAACTATTTCCATTCTCACTCGGTTATCATCCTTTCACCCCTTTCATTTATTTACTTGAGTTTTCATTCATTCGTTCATACTTCTATTCGTTTCTTTTATTGTTCGTCTCTTGATTCACTCGTATTCCATTACATTTTTCACTCGTTTTTCATGCACTCTAGTTCAGGTATTTAAAGTTTCCATTTGCTACGTTGTCTTACGGCCTGTTCATTTATTTATCTTCCATTCTCCTATGTCCATTTGGCATCACATTGGTATCATCCCAATCTCCCTCGATCTTCTACCCCGCTAGTAATTGAGTATTCAAAAATAATAATAAAATAAAATAATAATAAACAATAATAAAAAATTTTTTTTTAATAAAATATATAAATATAATAATAAATAATAAACATAATAATAATAGTAACAGTAGTAATGCATTTAATAAAAGTAATAATTAAAGTTGACCGCATTTATGCGTTTCTGGAAAATTGAATTCTTCGTTATAAAAGAAAAGTCCTTTCAGTTTCCAACCTTCAGTACCTGTGTTGAACTTGAGCTGAAGACGAAACGACACTTTCTGATTTCTGAGAAAGGTATCACCTTTTCACTTCTTCACTTCGCAGTTCGTGGTTATTATCTTCGTGTTTCATTATTATTGTTTTCCACTGTTCATAAGTCATGCATCTTACAGTTTGGTTTATTGTTTTTCTCTTGCATTTCTGTTCTTATTTTTGTTTGATTAGGTTGTTTATCATCGTTATTTTAACATTCATCATGAAGAGAAGATCTCAAAGACTTCTACAGAAACCTAGACCAAACTTCGCAGAAGGAAGTGTGCGAAGGAAACAATTAGATACTGAAAGAGAAGTGGCCACCATTACTATTTCTGATTCATCTGTCCAGGTTCCTAGTCGAAGCCAGGACCAAAGGGATGTATCTCCTCTGGTGCAAAGGAATGTCCCTCCTGCCAGTGAGGAAAATGAGTCACCAGAGGTGGAAAGCATTAAAGCTGATGAAAACTGTGCTGAGAACTTTAAAACCGCAGAAATAGAACGTCCCAAGCAATTTGTAGGAGCTGGTTCATCTTCTTCTTCCTCTGACATTCTTTTAATATTATAGGAATTGCAGGTTGTGAAGAAGATGCAACTTGAAATTTACGATCGGGTTTTGAACCACGATCAGATGCTCAGGAAGATTGCTTCGAAGCTGAGGGTTGAGCATTCATCGGAAATGGGAGCACCACCTGATAGGGATGCGTGGTTAGCTTCCATTGGATTCACGATTTTCCCCCAGCAGGACAAGGACGATGAAGCCCAAAATGTTTAAGCAGTGGTGCCACGTTTTTATAATGTTTCTTATGTATTAGTTTAAAGTTATTGTATTTGTTTGCTGAACACTGAATTTATTTTTATTTTTAATTCTGTAATGAAATTTTACTTTCATGTCAATTTGTTGTGTTATTCGGTTTTTCGTATGTATTGGTAAAATCCATGAGTCCCGATCCGGTTATACGTTTCCAAGCACTGCCATTTAGGTAAAAGGGAAGTATTCTAGTATCCCGACTCTTTATTTAATTGTCTGAGTCTTTATTTGATAAAATATGATAATTATATTTAATTTCAAAATCCATCTTCATAATTTAAAAAGTTTGCTGATTCGTTAAGCTGTAGTCAGATAAATTAATTGATCGGTTTTTGCTTAACTCATGCTCTCTGACCATAACTATTATTCATCCTTAGTTAAAATGTTTACTCGGCATGCTAGTTAGCATTCTAGATGTATGATCTTACATTAAGTTTGGGGACAAGTCTGGCTGATTAAATGTTATAATTATATGAGCTTTTGAGCCTGTGTATCCTTTTCCGAGTGAGCTTGCATGCTAGTTAGTGAGACAGAATTTGCCTCAGTTCTTGCTAATTGTTGTATGTCAACCAATCGGAAATGATGAAGGCCTTCTTTGATTATTTAGCCAAGGCCAAAAATAACCTTCCTAATATAGTAATCATCCTTTGACCCAATACTATGTTTGAGCCTGAGACCTTTTTATTCGTTTTATGCACCTAACATTACAAGCCTATTTATCCAAGAAAAACCCGATTAAATTACCCCTGGATGTTTCACTGGTGAATGGCTTGATTTTTGCTTATTGCTAGGGACTAGCAATTTCTAAGTTTGGGGATGGAAGAGTGTGCCTAACAGTAATTAAGGACACACTCTGAGTTTAATTATGGATGAATATGTAGAAAAATAAAAGGAAGAAAGGCAAAGACGAGAGAAAAAGGAATAAAGTCAGAAAAGAAAAAGGTGCAAAGCACCACAAGAAAAAAAAATTTTCGATCGGAAGAAGATGGAAAAAGAAAAGAAAAGAAAAAGAAAAAAAAAAGGGAAAAGTCCGAAGGGCTAAAAGAAAAAGAAGAAGGTGCAAAGCACCGAAAGTATTAAATAGGCATCCAGTCGGAAAAGTTAAGAGAGTTGTTAGTAGAAGGCAAGTTAAGTTAAAAATTGAGTCAAGGCATCAGTGGACACATCTTGTAACCTATCTATGACTCGGAAAAACAATAATTGAGCTTGTAGCCGAGCCCCATTATAAGCTTAAAAAGCCCTTACTGATCCGATTGAGTTGGCATATTTCATGATGTTTAGAACTGTTGCAAGCTTATGTTGATCTAACAAGTATGCAGGTGCTGAGTGCATTTTATTTACCCTACACACTGAGAGAAGAGTTAAACACCGACCAGTGAGGGAAGCATCAGCAACTTGTCTTCCAAAGGAGGTGTAAGTATTTATACTTTTAGAGATTGCGAGAAGAAAGCATGATCGGTATTCAATAATTATAGTATGAATTAAGTTAAGGAAAGATTGTCTGTGTTGATCAATTACTGATTGATAATTAATCTGAATATTTGCTTGAGGACAAGCAAAGTTTTAAGTTTGGGGATGTGATAAGTCTTGAAAAGACTTAATTATTCCACTAGTTATTTAACATAATTTACTAACTATTGATTAGTTTTATTATTATTATTTAATAATTTGATAAGAATTCATGTTGTAGTTAATTATTTCAAAAGTATGTTATCTATGTAAGAAACCGATTGAAACTTGTAATTAAATAAGGAATTTTGAAGTATTTATAAATTTACTAAGCGGCCGGTGTATAAATGCTAGGCAAGTAGCTATTTATTGGTGCAGGAACAGGGCGGACTCGAGACAAGAAGAAAATTATGAGTAAAATCTTACAGAGCCGAGTGAGACGTCTTCAATTCCGACTGAGTGAGACCTCAAAGACACTGACTCCAAAAGAGAATAAGGGCTCAGAATACTGCATGTAAAACCCGAGTGTTAACTACAAAATACCGATTTGATAATTAATCCGCCCAAGCGGGAATTAAATCCGCTCAAGCGAGGGTCCAAGACTCCGTCTAAGACTCCGCCCAAAGCAAGTACTCCGTTCAAGTATTCCGCCCAAAGCAAGACTACGCCCAAGCTTACTTAAGAAGACAACGCCCAAGACACCGGTTATAAAAGAGAAGAAGAACGGAATACTACATAAGAGACCGATGTGCTTAGTCATTATTTAATCCGTCCTAGTAAAATCCGTACTCACTCAAACATAACTTTAAGAATCCGTCCTCGCCCAGCTTTGCCATAACGCCCAAGAGAGAAAGAAACACTGCAGGTTAATCCGGACTCAACCAAGCGAAGCTTAATCCGCCCAAGCGAATACTCGGCAGCTGAAGCATTAAGGCAGTAATTTAAACACCGTTCCTTCCCTCCAATAACACACTTGGTGCAGTACTGTTCCGCTCCCATTGCCTTCTTCTCTACTACTGAAACCTCAAGTTAACTTAAGAAGAGAGCTGTCAATTAGCTGGAGCTGAGCTGTACATTAGCTAAGGCTGAGCTGGATCCTGTTAAGAGCTGAGCTGTAATTAGTTAGTTACTCTGTAAACTGTGTAATTAGTTTTAGTCGTTAGCTGAGGTGGTCAGAAGTTATCAGTTAAGTTAGTTAGATAGAAACATATAAAGAGGTTGTACATACTCTGTAGGAAGTAGCAAGACTAATAGTAGTAGCGTGTGTAGAGACACAGAAAAACGTAATACAATTTCAAATTCCATTTCCAATCTCTCACTACATTTTTCATCTCTCTAAACTCTCTCCTCCATGACGTTCCACAATCCTTCGATGGAACCGAAGTCTATGGAGTTCTAAATCCCTAAGGTTGGGATTGTGAAGGTGAACAATGGAATCTTGAAGCTGTGAGTAAGTAGATCGGCTTCGAAGATCTTGAGGCGAACAAGCTGAGGAGTGGAGCAGAATTGCTGGATTGACAAATCCAGAACGGATGAAGAACTTCACCAGTGAGGAATCATGGCTGAAGCTTAGGTAACTTCCAGCTTTCTAACTAGTTCAGGCCTAATCAATTTAGGTGAATAGTTAGAGTTCAACCTCCAATTTCGCATTAGATTCTTAGGTTAATCGAGCACTTAAGGAATTAAGGTTCATTGCTTAAGAATTAGTGTTTTTCACCTAAGGAATTAGGGAATAACCACAAGCGGATTGTCCTCTAGATTGTGAAGTTTGATTATACTGAATTGCATGTTTCTTGAGGAAATTGTGAGCTGAAGCAATCCTGACCTGTTTTCTTTTAATCATTTTCCACTTTTCATCTTAAACTCTGTTTCTCAAAATATAAAAACAACTATAAAACACTAAAACCATAAAAACCGAATGATCTTCATGTATTTTCTGTTGGTTCAGCTTGTACTAGTCCTAGATTGAGGTATTTACCACAATCCCTGTGAGACGATCAAATATACTACAATTTTAACGACTGGTGTGCTTGCCATAAGTGTGAATCCGAGAGTCATATTTCATTTTACTAAGATTTTACCATCAATTTAATGACTCGGGATTTCAGCATCAATTACGGAATCAGTTAAGAATGTGTCAAAACAGATAGAATCGATTAAAACCGATTGAAAATTAATACTAAAAATTAAGATTGAGCTAACTAGATTTAAAAGAATTATTCTAAATTATTTTTAAATAAATAAAAGACTTATAAATGATATTTAAATATTACTTTTATTTGTGTGAATTTTGTATCTTATAAAACATATAATTTTTATATAATTTATTATTAATATATCATGAGTTTTATTAAATTTATATTTATTATCACTGATTTAACCATGGTTCAACTATAGTTGAACTAGTGACTTCACCGGTTTAATTACCAGTTCAAATTTTAAAATATTGATCACATATAATAAAACTTGAGAAAAACTAAAATCATTTAAAATTGTAATTATGAGAATAAAAACATTTACTTTTAATTGGGTCTTTTAAAGTGAGATGTTTTTTTAGAACCCAATACTCTAACAAAGTGATGGACTTGTATATTTAGTTGTACGGTTTAAATGATGGACACAAAGATTTGAATTATATAACAATTTTAATTATCTAAATGATAACATATTATATTATAGGTAAAAATGACATGTGACATAACCTCATGTAATACATATCATTATATTAAATAAATGTAAAATTTTTCAATTTTAGAAATATGACGAAAGTAAAAAATTTAATTAATGAGGTTTAAACTTATAACCTATTAGTAAGTATTCAAAACCCTTCACCACTAGATTAACCATAATAGATACAACAAATTATAAAAATATCGGTTACATTTGATACTCTTACTATATACAAATATGACATGTGAGATCATCTCATACATTACATATCCTGGTATCAAATGTAAAAGTTTTCAATTTCAATAATGATAATTAATTGAATTAATAAACAAATAAAAGAAAATTCAAAATGTTAAAAAAACGATACCCAAAAAAAATGGTGTGTACAATTATTTTTGGTTCAACTAATCTTAAGAATTATATTTGATTAATATTAATACTTTATTTTCATATTTCTATTTCACAGCTCGTTATTAAATTATCACTCTATTTTTAGCAATGTTTTTGCTGGGGGAAAAAACAAGGTTTCTTCCTTGCGTTCATTATTTTTTTTGTCAAAAATAAAACGTCAGATAGATTCTTTCATTATATTTTTCCTTGCATTCTTTTTTTTTTTGGGTGAAACCTTGCATTCTTAGAATCCAACTCATGTAGACTTTTTGGGCTGGGCTTCTCTCGTAACATTTTGGGTTGAGAAATACCAGATACATTCTTTTTTTGTTGAAAACACGTCATTGCTTTCGCATCAGTATAAAAAACATATATTTTTGATCAACAAATTTGTGTGCTGATCACAATTTTCCCTGAATCCGTGCTTCAATTAATTGTTGTTTCTTTGAAAGTTTTCTCTTAAAAGATTTTTATAATGTGTTTCTTCTTATATGTTAGAAATTTAAAAATTAATTTTTTATTAAAAAATAAATTCTAGTGAATTGTTTGGAAGCTTTGAATTTGGTTTAAATATGGTATTTCATCTTCTCAAAGGACATTAAGTTCTAAAATGGAGTGTTTGTTTAAACAATATTTGTCGTGATTTTCTAAAATGGTTTTTAATGTAATATTACTTATAGTGTTTGAAATGTTCCTCATATTAAGGTCTTTGGGATGGTGGAGGAGGATTGAGCCCCTCTTAGGTAGTTCCTGTTCTTTCTTTGTATGTATTTTCCCTCAAACCAAAAAAATTGTTATGAGAGGCTACATTTATCTTAATGGTAAATAAACTAGTAATCATACCTGTTTCTTATATCTTATATAGTTGTACAGATTTTTTTTTAAAATTATATAAGTATGGCATTATGATTAAAACATACACAAAATACAGTGATTATTACAAATAAAAAAAGGTAATAGTTTTAACAAAAAATATTTGATATAACCTTATAGATATAGATTTTGATAGGAAATATTTTAGATGTAAAAAATGTTTGTTAGAATTGTTATATATTGTTCCATTACATGTAAATATTTTCCATGATTATAAATCAAATTGGGTATTTATGTAGGTTTATAATAATAAATTTCCTTTTTTTACTGTATTGTAATTTTATATTAATAGAATAATTTGAATGAATGGATAATTGAAAATAATATATAAACAAAAAATTAAAAAGCATAATTTTACATGAAAATAAATTAGTGATTTTTATTTAGGTTAAATATGTTATTGGTCCTATGTTTTTATCAATTTTTAGTTTTGGTCTCTTAGTTATTTTTTTATTAGTTTTGATTCTTATGATATCTAATATGTTAAAATTACTTCCTAAAAGTCTTGACAAAGAATAAGATAGAGTTTATTTTAAGAAGTTAAAGAGTGGAGTAAGTTGGAGAGATAGAAGAACACATGAGATAAGTTGGAGAGATAGAAGAACACATGAGATAATATTTTTGTTTATTTAGTTGAGTTAATAGTATTACATTTTAAGGATTAACTTTAACATATTAGAGACTAAAGACTGAAACCAATAAAAAATAACTGAGGAACCAGAACTAAAAATTAATAAAAATATAAGGACCAATAATATATTTAACCCTTTTTATTTTGATACATTTCAATTTATATAATTTTGGCTAAATAAATTATAAACGTATAATATATCTAAGAACGAATGCTAAAAATTACATCAATCAATTAAATCTAATGATTTTTCACTTTTCACAATTGAAAATATTATATAATATATTTATACAACATATCTAAAAAACTATATATATATATATATATATATATATATGATCCGGTCTGGATACCGGCCCCCAATGTTATGACGTCAGACTGATCTCATATAAGGAGAACCGGTGTCACGGTTCATTATTGCCATACCGGATATCCGGTCTCCCCTCATCCGCTCTTGTCTCATCAGCTGTTCCATTCGTTTTCTCTACAACGGATGATCGTTCGTTCTCACCAAACGTCTATATAGCCGTTAGACCCTCAGTCACAGCGAGATAAGAGTTCCTAATAACTTATCAGCGAAGATACTCTATGTGGTAGAATATGTCATGTCAATGGCCTCAGAGAGCAAGTACATGTGTCAGCGAAATATGCGGAAAGGTGATTATCCTCCATCCCTATCACGGGATCGTACCTTGATAATTGACCTACCCCCCTGACACACTCTGAGTACTGAGCCACTTTGATTGACACACTTCACACGCTATCAGAACCAAGGGGCCCACTTGCACCCAACGATTCATTTCCTACGTTCAACTATAAATAGCTCATTTCAATACACATGCAAGGTTACGTTGTCCTAACTTACTCTTTGCTATTATACCGCTTGAGCATTCGCTGAGTTCATATACTCTTCTAATTTGAGCGTCGGAGAATCTTCGCAGGTGGCACCACCTTTCGCCCCCACTTCAACGCGAAACGTTGGTGTGAAGGATCTCCAGGACAACAAGACCGGTTTTCTCCCACTGAGAGACCGGATCACGACACCGGATACCCGTGATACCGGTGTACAAACCCTAAAACACTTGTATTCTTGTGGCTGGTCCCACACCGGATCCTAGACCCCGGTTTAGACCAGTTCAATATATATATATATATATATAGTTCAAGCTATATATTATGGATTCCACTAAAAAAGTTATAAATTATAAAAAAATATGTTCATTTTGTATAGCCTTTACATAAGTAAAATAATTTATATTTTATTGCACACCATAAAAAAGAATAGAAATATATAAAGAATTTAATGAAATTGATCTTATAATTATTTATCTTATATAAGGAAAGAAATTTATTTTAATTTGTTAGTTCAATTATAAATATTTAAAGAGTATATTTTTCATTTTATCTTTCTTTTTTAAGTAGGTAATTATGATTTGAAATACAATATTGAATAATACAAACTAACAAAAATGAAAAAAATAGAAAACACAATTTAATAAAAAACAACTTCAAGATATCTATATTTATACCATGGTATACAGGAGAAAAATAAAAATATAGGAAATAAAAAAACTATATACTCTCAATTGAGAAACCCAGAAATATCCTATATAAAAGAAGATTAATAACAGATGAAGAATCCACTAGAAAATAAAAAAAGATACATTCAATATATAATTTATTTTTTCATTAATAGATATTTAATTAATATATAAACATAAATAAAAGTTAAATATTTAATATTTATTCAATTATATACTCAAATTGAATATATTATTATTCGTAATCTGTCCCATGCGGATACACAAGGTATTTTATTTTATTTTTTTAAATAATCAAAGTTAATTGTTAGTGAATTGTTTTTTTAACATGTTTCCTCCGGATTAGTTAAGGTCTCTCTTATCCCCTTATTTTAGGAGATTATATCTATCTTCTCAATTCTAGGAAATTATTTTTATCTTTTATCTTAGGAAATTATCTCTTTCTATTAGATATTGAGTTGAGATTATGATCCTTATTTGATGTATAAATATGGCCTCAGAGCCCTATCTGTAAGTTAAGTGACATTTTGAGTAAAGAACCTTATTTTTTTAGAGTAATTCTCTAGGGTTTTGGTATTTATATACTCAGAGTGAATATTTAGGCGCCCAAAATAGGTCTTGGTAAAACGGTTCCCACATCACAGAGAAATACTAGCTCCAAGGAAGAAGAAGAAGATGGTGACCATACGCAGTAGAGATGACGGAGACCCCAAGGAGAACCAATAAGGACACCAAGGCAGGGACAATCAATTGAAGGAGGCTTTAGCCCTCGTTAAGACACTGCAACATACCCTTAAAGAGTTAAGAAAAGAAAACGAAGACATAAGGAATCACCGTTAGAGGAGAATGAGGTCTATAGTTATCAGTTATTAGAATACGCAAGTTACAAAACCAAAGGAAGACACAAAAAACATTATAGGTGATCCGGTCTGGATACCGGTCCCTAAAGTTATAACGTCAGAATGACCTCTTAGAGGAGCAACCGATGTCATCGGAAGATAGTGCCACATCGGTTATCCGTTGTCACCTCATCCGTTCTCACTTCATTGACTACTTCATCCGTCCTCGCCACGATGAACGCTTCATCTGTTCTCATTTCCACGTCGTGTATAACCGTTTGCTTCAGAATCAGTATGAGATAAGAGTTCATTATAACTTATCAGCAAAGATACCTTGCATAGCGGAATGTGTCAATGTCAATTATCGCAGAGAGTAAGTACAATCATCAGCGAAATATACGGAAAGGTGATTATCCTTCATCCCTGTCTCAGAATCTTACTCTGATAATTGACCTACCCCCCTAACATACTCTGAGTACTGAGTCATCTTGATTGACACACTATACACGCTATCAGAACCAAGGGGCCCACTTGCATCCAACGATTCATTTCCTACGTTCAACTATAAATAACATATTCCAATACACATGCATGGTTACATTGTTCTATCTCACATATTTACTATTGCATTGCTTGAGTATTCACTGAGTTTCATACACTCTTCTAACTGGAGCGTCGGAGAATCTTCACAGGTGGTACCACCTTTCGCCCCCATCAACGCGAAACTCTGGTGTGAAGGATCTCCAGGACAACAAGACCGGTTTCTCCCACTAAGAGGCCGGACTACAATACCGAATACCCACTGTACTGGTGTACAAACCCTAAAACACCTATACTTTTGTGGCTGGTCCCACACCGGATCCTAGACCCCGGTTCAGACCAGTTCATTGGCACGCCCAGTGGGACTCGTTAGAGATATTCCCACTTTTTGTAGAAGTTTGGTAGTCAGAATGGAAGGTGATGGATATGATTTCGTTGATGGTCATGTGGAGGATATGACCCATCAGCAAACTGGAAGGAGACTCATCTTTGAATCTCTTATCACCAACACTAAAAGGATGGTACCAGTGGCGACCCCCGACCCACGGGACGAAGTTATAAGGCAGCTCAGGGAGGAGTTGATGCAGCTGAAGCGGGAGAAGAGAGGAGCTGGGGACAGAGTAACATCCCAAGTAGAAGAGGCACACCATGCATCCGTGAGGGAAAGATCCACGACCCTTCAGTACTCAAAGATCCCTACGTTCAAGGAGAGGGAACAGACTCAGGACTCTGGTGATAGAGTCAGTATCAGGAGGAGGGAGCAAGCAGTGGTGACCTTTGGGACATATAGACTCAGTGTTCCTTTTTCGAGGAGACTAATGAATGTTGTCATCCCCAAGCACTTGTAGACAACTCAGCCACTGTCGATCGGGAAATATAATGGAGAAACTGATCCCACTAAGCACCTCGATGCTTATGTGTATGAAGCCATGTATCTAGGAGCTGATGAGGATGTCATATGCAGAATGTTTCCAATCACATTGACGGAGGAAGCTCTTAGCTGGTTCAAGAGCCTACCCTCAGGATCCATAGATTCCTGGGAAGAGATGGCAGCTGCGTTTGAAAGCCACTTTGTCATTTCTAGGGATATTCCAAGGACTTCTCACACTTTGGCTCAAATAAGGCAAGGAGAGACTGAAACTCTTAAGGAGTTTTTGAAGAGGTTCTACAAGGAGGCTGCGTTGGTCCCTAACCTTACGGAGGCAATACAGCTCCATATTGTGGTCGAGGCTTTGCAACCTGGTTCTGCTTTTGCCCTATCGTTGGCAAAAAGCCCCCCAACAACCTTCGAGGAGTTTCGAAGGAAAGCTTCCAAGTATGTTGGCATAGAGATGCACCTGGAGGCTACAGCAGCTAGAATGAAGCCACCAGCGCCCTATCAGCAGCCACGGAGAGATAAGGAGAGGATAAGGCTAGAAAAGCATGCCTTCATGGAAGACTTTGCAAGTACTCGACCGCATCAACGAGACCGACACGTCTCTTCTTTCAGCAACTATGCTCCTTTGAATGCCAGGCATTCCTAAATCTTGAGGGAAGTGGGTTGGCTAACACTCAGTGTCTTTGGGATAAGGAAGCCACCTCCAATAAAAAGACTTGGGAACCCACGTAAATATTGTGCTTTTCACGAGCAGGCGGGTCACCACATAGATGAGTGCAAAGCGTTGAAGAATATTATGGAGACCCTTATTAGAGAAGGAAAGCTGAAACAATATTTGTTCAGGGAGAAATCCCTAGACGAGCCTGATAAGACGGATAAGAGGGGGAGAGACCCAGACGATGAAGGAGACAATAGTCGTAACCCAGTCAGAAGGTTTACTGCCGCCAAGAAACAAAAAGGAGTAGTGATCACTGGAGGAGCACAACAAGACAATATGCCTCAGCAACAAAGGCAAGGCAGGTACAAAGTGATCGAGATGATCGCTGGAGGGTTTGCAGGAAGAGGAGCATCGATCACAGCCAGGAAAAATCACCACAGGATGATCCTGTCAGTACAGGGCAAACCCCGAGACAACCGCCCTTTCAGAGACGGTGTGGCAGCATCGGCGGTGTCATTCATTGATGACGACTTTAGCCCAACGATCCCAGGAAGAGACGACGCAGTGGTGATCATCACTGTTATACCTAAAAAAGATGTTAAGAGGATCCTCGTCGATCAGGGAAGTTCTTGCGATGTAATTTTTTATAACTATTTCAAAAGAATGGGTTTTAATGATGTAGATTTATAACCGTACACGCAAGAACTCACAACGTTTAATGGAGCGAAACAACCCACCAAAGGGCATCTTGATACCCTCATTTCCTTTGAAGGCGAGCCTGGAGCGAGGACGGTGAAGTCTAGAATCTTGGTGATTGACATGGAGTCCCCTTACAATGGGATCATTGGCCACCCTACACTGAACGCGATGGAGGCAATTGTGTCTACTCCCCACCTTCTTATCAAATTCATTGACAAGGACAACGGTGTGTCTTCCCTCCGCAGAGATCAAGAGATGGCTCGATATTGTTACAACCTGAGCCTCAACATGGTTAAGTTGGAAGCTTTCAACAAGAAGAGGAAGCTTAATGATGGAGGAACAACGGTTGGGTCTGTTAGTTTGATCGATCTAGACCCCAGAGCTGAGTTAAAAATTGACCCTCTCAATCCCTCAAAGCCCACACTAGATGGTGGTTCCAGGGACATCGTTTTGGGAAATTCCCCAGAAAAGGTCACGCACATCAATGATAAGCTGGAGTCAGTCATGGAGCAGCGCTTGTTGGCTCTCCTGCAGGAGTTTAAAGACCTTTTTGCATGGACTGCAGCAGACATACCTGGGATGGACCCTGATTTCTGTTGCCATAAACTAGCTGTATATCCAGAGACGAGACCGGTTGCCCAAAAGAAAAGGAGGTTGGAACCGGATAAGCAAAAAACAGCATGTGAGCAAACAGAAGAGTTGTTGAAGGCTGGCTTCATAAGGGAGATCCGTTATTCATCGTGGCTTTCCAACGTAGTTATGGTGCAGAAAGCCAATAGTAAATGGAGGATGTGTACAGATTACGTGGATCTTAACCGATGTTGTCCCAAGGATCCATATCCACTCCCTAACATCGATCATATGGTTGATGATTCACCTGGTTATCAATACCTCAGTTTCGTGGATGCTTATTCAGGGTATAATCAGATTCCGATGTGGGAGGAAGATCAAGAAAAAACAGCTTTTGTTAATGACCGTGGTGTCTTCTGCTACACCGTCATGTCGTTTGGGTTAAGAACGCCGGCGCTAATTATCAGCGCATGATCAATCAAGTATTTGAGGGCATGCACACCAAGTTGGTAGAGGTGTATATTGACGATATCATAGCTAAGACTCCCGCTGGAGGTGACCACGTTGAAGATTTGCGCTAAGTGTTCACTCGGCTGCAACAGTACAACATGAGGTTGAATCCATTAAAGTGCACCTTTGTAGTCCCAGCTGGGAAGTTTTTGGGTTTCATGTTGACCCAGCGGGGTATCGAGGTCAACCCTGGTAAATGTCAGGCGATATTAGATATGTAAAGCCCTAAGAGCCTAAGGGAGGTACAGTCGTTGAATGGAAAGGTGGCCGCTCTAGCTCGATTCATGCCCAAAATGGCACATAGGTCCCTTCCTTTATATAAGGCGTTGAAGAAGCACAAGAACTTCGAGTGGGGAGAGGAGCAAGAGCAAGCTTTCCAACAGCTTAAGGCCGTGCTTTCAAGTCCACCAATACTGGTAAAGCCTGACCCTGGTGAGACTCTCGTCTTGTACTTGGCAATTTCTGATGAAGCATTAGGCGTAGCTTTGGTCAAAGAAACTTTGGAAGGATAGAGGCTGGTATACTTCACTAGCAAGACATTTCAGGGGGCAGAGGGCAGATACCAGAAGATAGAGAAGGCCGCTCTAGCAGTCGTATGGGCTTTACGACGGTTAAGGCCATATTTTCATGTGCATCCAGTACTTGTGAGAACGGATCTACCTCTTTGTTCAGTGCTTAGTAAACCAGATCTCGCTGGAAGGATGATTAAGTGGTCGATTGAGCTGTCTAAGTTCAAAATTTCTTACGAACCTCGAGGAGCCATTAAAGCCCAAGTCCTGCCTGATTTCATCATAGAAATGACTGGGTCAGATCTAGCCACACCTCGAGCACATTGGACCGTTTTTGTTGATGGGTCATTAAACAATAAAGGTTGTGGAGCTGGTGTTGTTGTGGAAAGCGATGACAGTGTGCACTTGGAGATTTCTCTCCGATTCAATTTCAAAACCTCTAACAATCAAGCTGAGTATGAGGCATGCTTGGCCGGCCTTCGTGCGGCGATCGACATAGGAGCATCAGAGGTTACATTGTGCAGTGATTCACAGCTGGTGATTTCCCAAATCCAGGGAGAATATCAGGTCCGCTAGCCCCAACTTCAACTGTACTTGAATTGTGTGAACGGGTTAAAGGGGAGATTTGACGTGCTGGAATTTAAGCATGTGCCAAAAGAGGAGAATACCAGAGCGGACATCTTATCGAGGCTTTGAAGCACAAAACAGCCTGGTAGCACAACAACGGTGGTTCATAGTACGCTGACATTACCTAGCATTCCTCTGTTCCCTTCTCTGAATGCTGTAATGGTCAATTACCCTTACGAGAATTCTTGGGTCATCCCCTACATCCGTTATCTGGCGGACGGACAGCTTCCCACTGATGAGAAAGAAAGAAGGCGAGTGAAAAGGGAACTGCCATACTTCATCATGGTCGATGGTGTTCTATACAAAAGAGGATTCTCAGTCCCATATCTCTTTTGTTTGAAAGAAAATGAAGTACAAGGAGTATTGGAGGAAGTACATGAGGGGCAGTGTGGGCACCATGCTGGGGGAAGAAGCTTAATGAGAAAAGTCCTCAGGGCTGGATATTGGTGGCCCACGGTGAAGCAAGACTCAGCTGATTTTGTGAAGAAATATGATGCTTGCTAGAGATTTTCTAATCTCCATCACACACCGGCCCAAGAACTCTCTTCATCCGCTGTGCCATGGCCTTTTTACCAGTGGGAACTTGATATCCTGGGTCCATTCCCTACCGCTTCAGGAGGCATTAAATATTTGATTGTGGGGGTTGATTACTTCACTAAGTGGATCAAGGCTGAGCCAGTAGTACATATCACCTCTGCGTGAACAAGGCGTTTTGTATATGAAAACATCATAGCCCGACTCGGTGTCCCAGGGCAGATTGTGACAGACAATAGCACCCAGTTCACAGATAAGAAGTTCATAGATTTGCTCGAAGGACTGGGGATAGTCCAAATATTTTCACTATTGAGCACCCCCAGACAAACGACCAAGCGGAAGTAGCTAATCGAGAAGTGCTAAAGGGGTTGAAGAAGCGTCTTGGGGAAGCAAAGGGAGGATGGGCCGATCAACTATGCCATGTTCTGTGGGCATATCGTACTACGCCATACTCTTCCACTAACGAATCCCCATATCGGCTGACTTATGGGGTCGAAGCGATGTTCCCGGTAGAGCTCTAGACCAGATCGGCTCGAGTGGAGTATTTTTCAGCTGAAGACAATAACGCCAATCTGGCATCAGAGCTGGACGTTCTCCATGAGCTGAGGGAAGGAGCTTTTATTAGAGACCAGGCAATAAAGGTGAAGGCAGCTCTCCGGTACAATAAGCGTGTCCAATATAGAGCGTTTAACACTGGAGATCTTGTTCTGAGAAAGGCGAGTGTGGGGAATAAATTCGCTTATCAAGGAAAACTAGTGCCAACATGGGAAGGCCCCTACAGAGTTTCTGAGGTGACTGGAAAGGGATCATACTGGCTTGAGGAGCATGATGGAACTCCAATCCGCAACAAATGGAACACCCAGAATTTATGTATTTATTACAACTAGTTGGTAAGACGGCATGTACTCTTTTTCCTTACTTGAGTTTTTTCCCATTGGGTTTTCTCAAGAAGGTTTTAACGAGGCATGACCCCAACTACGCTCCCTTTGTAATATACATTTAGTTTAATGAGAATACAGTTCATGACTCTTTCACTCTCACCCTTTCCTTTGTATGTTGTGATTTATAGCTATAGGCTCTCACGTATAAAGACCCTCAGGACGGATGATCTCAATCACTTATTCTGTGTATTGACGATGAAACTCCTCGAGGGAAGAAATAGGTTGTAGGATTAAACCGAACCCCATTTGAAGACCCAGATTGTAGGATCAAACCGAACTCTGGGTACGGTTAGTAAGGTTGGCTGAACACCGTTTGAAGGCTTGGATTGTAGGAATAAACCGAACTCCAAGTATGGTTAGTAGGATCGAACCGAACACCATTTGAAGGCCCAGATTGTAGGATTAAACCGAACTCTGGGTACGGTTAGTAGGAGTAGACCGAACCCCGTTGGAAGACTTGAGTTGTAGGATTAAACCGAACCTCAAAAGATGGGTTGTAGGATCAAGCCTTTTTCAAGGTTGTACCGAACCCCACATAAAGACTTGGATTGTAGGATTGAACTGAACTCCAAGTGTAATCGTCATCCTCATCTCTGAAATAATCATCATAGGGCGGTTGAATGCAAATATTGCGATTCCATATCTTTGAGATCGAATAAACTTTTTCAATTTCCAAGGAGTTAAAGGTAACACTTCACAACAGATATTTCCTTCCCAAAATACTTATACTTGGGGATAGGGCATACTTCAACATAGTGTTTCATATCTGTTACGATTTCTGTTATTTCCTCCAGGGTAAAAACTACACTTTAAACGACAATTTAGTTAAACAGAGTGGATTTACAACGAATAAAAAGGTAAAAGTATAGCGTATACGTCTAAGTTATTTGGCAATTATACATTTGTCACACATGATAGAAGCAAAATAAAAGCAAATTTTATTGATATGAGGAAAAATGTTATATATATAAGTTCATAGAAACTGGAGTTGATCCCAGTACACAGCTATGAGTAAAAGCACAAAATTAAGGGGCAGGTGTTTGATTCTCCGTTGTTGGCACTTTCGTCCTCCCTTCTTCAGCTTGAGTCTTGTCCGCTCCGGTCTCTGGGCCAGCTTGGATGTTCTCTTGTATAACACCTTCGGGGCCAGGGGTGGTCAGTGTTGGTCCCATGCTTTGGCCCTCCGGAAGAGGGGGCAGTTCATAAAGGGTATCAGGAGGATCCTCGTGCGAGCCATCACTCTTCACTACAACAAGCCTCCCTCCATGAAACTCGTAGAACGAATCTAGTCCGTACAAATCAAGCTTCACATCGGGGTTACGGTAGAAAACTTGACGAAGGGCCAGACCGAAAGATTCAAAAGCTACCTTCTTGCATATCGCCAAAGCCTTAGCAGCCCTGGCCTTGGAAGCAGCCAACTTCTTTTGGAGTTTGGTGACTTCTTCTTCTGACGGCCCAATGCCCGCACTCCCCTTCTTTAGCTCTTCAATTTGAATTTACAAGTCTTTCCGAAGGGCCTCCCACTCTCCTAAGCTTTTATTATGGCCGGCCTCCATCGCTGCAAGATCGTCAGCCAACTAGGCGGATTTCTTCTTCTCCAGTTGGAGCTCTTCTTCAAGGAGGGGAATGGACTTATTCTGCTGCTGAAGTTCAGTAACCTGCCGCTCCAAAGATTTGTTGGTGAAGTGGAGTTGGCTTATTTCTTCAGTCTTCTTCTGCAGCATCTCCTTAGCCTTAATCAGTTCTGACTCCACCCCTTTGTGAGTCTCCGCTTGCTTGGCCGCCCAGGCCTCCTTTACAACAATATCAGCTTCAAGTTTTTCAACTTGCTCCACATAGTCTGCCTTATCGCTTAGGGAGTCCAGAAGGCCGAAGAGTTCATCCAACTGCCAGCGACCATCCCTGCACGCACCTCGAACTTTTACAGCTTTGAGAGAGGGGCAGAGGCAGTACCTAGCCTTCGAAAGTGTGGGGGGCATGGACCCCTAGAACCAAAGGTATGGAGAAAGAAAGGATTCCTTTGGAGGATCAATCACAGGCGGAGGTCCGCTCTCAGATTCCGGTGTGTGAAGGAGGGGCAGAGGAAGCAAGAACGGGTTTCTTCCCCTTATCTTTTTTCAGCCCAGACTCTTCGAGAGTTTTCTGGCATTTCCTTGCAGGATCACTAGTAGAAGACTTCTCCGCGTCTGCGGCTTTGACCAGGTATCTCTTTTTCTTCTTCTTCTTCTCTGGTGCAGCCTCTTTTGAACCTTCCCCTGCAGCCTCAGTCTGTTCCTCACGCTCTTTCTTGTCAAGCAGAGGAACATTGTCCCCCACAGCGGATGTGAGGGGGATTATGGGAGGTGCAACCTTAAAGGAATTCCTCTTGGCTTGGATTTCATTCTCCTCAGAAGAGGAATTACCATCCGCCAGCATGGACTTTAGGGATAACATATCGGGAGAGACTTTTTTGATTTGCTCTATAAAATAAAGAAAATTAAGTTAAAACATTGAAGAAAAGACAATAAGTACAGAACGAATATGTGGTATAACACAGTTTAAGAGCGGTTATTATGGAGGTATATATTTTGGACATCGACACTTCCCAGGAGAAGCCTGCAGGAGAATCCCTTGAGGGCTTTTGAGGCCGACTGCATGGCACTCAACACCTCTACGGAATGAGCAGAAAGTTCGTTCTCCTCCATGTAGTAAGCACGGCTTAATAACAGAAAGTGCTCGTGTGACTAACTGGTAGGGAATTTTGTGAACCCCTCCTTATTAAGCCAGAAGACCAGTTTATTTGACTGAACATGAATCCACATGTAGTAATGCTTGAAAGAACGCCCATCGACCTTTGCAGATTCGGTGTAGGATTTGAAGTTCACTATCCTTGAGTCACAATGGAGCGTTATGAACCCAAGGCTGCCCTTCTTGTTGGCACGGCGGACCACTTGGCAGTAGTAAAAAAGCTTAGCCACAGTGGCAGTGAAATTGAAATGCTCCCCAAGAATTTCAAGAGCACGCACTAGGCCCCAGCCATTGGGATGCAGCTGTGTGGGGGCGCAGTCAAGGAAACGGAGAACGGCTATCTGAAACTCCGTCATTGGAAAATGGACTCCTAAGTTTTGGAAAACGAAGTCGTACATGTAGACCGACCTCTCGTCTGGGACCCGATGGCAGACCCTCTCCATTGGACGGGGGGCAAGGATAAGATAACGGCCCTTATACTTTTTGTCGGAGTAGATTTTATAGCGAAGTGTAACTGGGTTTCCCTCTTTATTTGCATGATGCGAAGGGATGTTCAAGAACTCCTCCTCGACCCAGCAGTATGGTTTTTCCTTGTTTAATTTTTCCCAGTTAAGCTGGTGTGCCACAACATTGACACACCCTTCAGCCGTTCGTAGAATCAGTGTTTTCCCAGATCCATGAATTTCCATAATACTCGATGCGCGATGGAACGCTTGTGTACTGTGGTAGAACTCAACATCGTCAGAGAGGTAACCTTCATCACTTGACCCATTGTCAGAGCAGCTGGTAGCCCTCGAGTCTAGGGGACCCCCAGGGAGGCGTCGAACAACTGGCGCTTACGAGGAGGAAGTTTCAACCCTCTCTGAGCGACTAGGCCCAGCCACAGGAAGATTCATGGGAATCCTCCCACCACGGTGGCTAGAGGGGGCACGAGAACTCAAACTCCCCCTGTTTGAGGTACCAGCGCTGCTTGGCCTAGGGCGCATGGTGGAAGTTAAATAACTAAAAATTATATAGAGGTAAGGGATAGGGAGGTTACCTAAGGAAGGAAGAGCTTTGTGAAGAGAAAGGGCAGCAACGGAATCTTCAGAATTTGAGCAGAGGTTCACTAAGCTTGAAGGCGAAAGTAAACTCTGAACTTGCTAAGTGACCCTTTTATAGGTAACGAAGGGGCATAGTGTTTAACCAAGGGTCGTGATGTATACCTCAAAACGCAACCTTTCGGATTCAAATGACTCCGTTGTTTCATAACTTAAAGCGTGAAAATAGTAACGCTTCAGGAAAAGTTCCAAAGGAAACGTGCCTGTGGAAGTTAAAATCTAGGCCCAATAAGCCCAATCGACGGTTACACTCTTGGGTAATGATGGTTCACGTGTTAAAAAAGGAATTTAATGTCCAATCATTTCAGACGCATTTAATGCACCTCAACAACTATTCGAATACCAAGAGTTATGATTTTCAAAAACTCTGGGATTTCCATCGCCACGAATCTTTATCTGAATCTATTGTGAAGGCATCAAAAGAACGGCCACTTAATCTATAGAGCGGATGCATTGGCACCAAACCAAACGTATGTTTGGCAAAGAGTTTTTAGAAGGTACTTCTGGAGTGACTTACCGGCATCCAGACTTCTCGAAGACTGTATAGCTCATATGAGCAACTTAATAGTCCCTCACATAAGCTAGGGGACAAATGATCTAGTCTGGATACCGGTCCCTAAAGTTATGACGTCAGAATGACCTCTTAGAGGAGCAACCGGGGTCATCAGAAGATATGGCCATATCGGTTATCCGTTGTCACCTCATCCGTTCTCACTTCATTGACTACTTCATCCGTCCTCGCCACGATGGACGCTTTATCCGTTCTCATTTCCATGTCGTGTATAACCATTTGCCTCAGAATCACTATGAGATAAGAGTTCATTATAACTTATCAGCGAAGATACCCTGCATAACAGAATGTGTCAATGTTAATTATCGCAGAGAGTAAGTACAATCATGTAACATTCTTGGTATTTTAATAAAAAATTTTGGAGAATGGAAAATATTAGCAAATGTTTTAGAGATTTATTTAATATTTGATCTGCCTGAACTGGGGTCAGGGAATCCGGTGTCAGGCCGGTCTTAAATGTGAGGGTCAAATGGTGTGGAAGATCGATTGTGCAGAGAAGAACGGTCAAAGACGTGCTGTCTTGTGACTGACGCTTATCCGGTGTGCCTGGAGTGGTCTTGGACTAACCGGTGTGTGAAAAATGCCCGACTCGGAATCATAGTCCGGGTCAACCACTTATAATGGCTGAGACAATCAGATATGCATAACAAAGATGTAAGGGCAGATGAAGTATCCGACCTCTCAAGCGTTAGCTCGGATTACCGATGTGTGGACACTACGCCTAGACACCGGTTGTCCATTATCCAGCTTGGATCGATACTCTTGTGAAGTATTAGACAGTTTCGAATAATTAAGCATTGTGAAAGCAAATCAGCGTAGGATCCCAATATGATGAAATTGATTAAAAACTTTTAATAAGAATGTAAATGAAATAGAGGAAAAGGCTGTCTTGCCCCTGAGTTCTATATAAAAGGAAATTCTCTCTCTCCCCTCTTCATTATTTACGAACTTCTTCTTTTTCTTTTGATCTGTTCCTTCTTCTTGTTCTCCTCGCTTGTCGCTAAGTTGCATGCACTGGGGGAGGACTCCGTTTGTGTTAAGGCTTCAATCGAACCTCATTCCTGCAATCGTGGCCTTAAGGTGAGTCCACTGATCTGTTTTATTGTGGCTCCTTGTCCCCTTTCGTTTCTCTGGTAGCCAAGGGCCATGCATGGCTGTGTTTAAGTCTGTTCTCCACTCCTTTAGTGAGTGTGAGCTCAAGTATGGCCTATGAGCTGAGAACATTGGGTTAACGGGTTTTATATTCTGACCCGTAGGTGGTAGGTTAAGCAACGAAAGGCTGAGTGACAGAGCTGAGACTGCGACTCCCGTGTCCAGAGGAAGGGACCGACACCGAGAACAGATCATCGAAGCATGGAATCGAGGTAAGGGGGTGTTTGGGTTATGATTAATTAGAGTAGGATCTACCTCTTATCTGAGTCGTTGAATGGTGCGAACAGGGTAAGAAAATGTCATTGCATGTTGTTGTATGTTTGTGTATGTGTGACCATATACACCGATGCATTGAGGATCGGGTGTGTGTGACTAAGTTGATTATGAAATGAGTTTGAAATATTTAATGTTGGGATAATCGGTGTTATAATGTGAATCCGGGCTTGACAAGTAGGTCACCCGAGTGATGAGAAAGTGATGTTGATGGCCAAATTTGATATGAGCAATATGAACTGTATGTATAACTATATGGTGTGCGACGGCCGACGGTATATTATAGCCCCTCATTTTCGGCTCCTGTGGTTTTTATGCCCAGTTGAGCTACCCAGTGGTCAAGTAGGACCCAGTGGTCGAGGTGGAGAGTCAAGTAGGACTCGGTGAACCAAGCAGGGTTCACGGGGTGTCAAGTAGGACCCCCAGCTGAAGGCCGATCCTTTAGAATCCGGATACTAGGAGTCAAATTGCATGAGAGTCAGTGGTGATCATGGATAAATTTGATATATGTGCTAAGTTAAGTGGATGTGTTCATTGTGTAATGTGTTATAATTTCCGAGTGTGACTTGATAAATCTCCGAGTGAAAAATTTAATATATTTGATGGGTATGAATTGTTATCTTTACCGAATATTGTCGTGGGCTTGCCGAGTGAACTATTACAATTTACGAATGATATATATATATACACATATTTAATTTGTTAAATTCCGCTTTACATTAATTATGATGCCAAACACTCACCCTTGCTGTTATTTTAATTTAGTGACCAATGACAGGGAGGAAGCCAGAGCCATGGAGTCGCGTCAAGGGGGAGATCGATGCCAAGGCCCGAGAGATTTTGAGTGATTATGTAGGGCATATGTGTATAAGGAGTTTCCGAGTGCTTATTATTATTTGTGTGCCAACTTAATGTGAATCAGATGCGAATTTATATTTTTAAATACACGAGTCTTTATGTTTTCTTGTTTGCTGTGTCAGCCCATTAGCTAGCGGATCCCTTCCCGAGTGGGGAATAACCGAGAGACCCCCTTTCCGGGTGGAAGTTTAGAACGTCCCGAGTGGGATTGGTTGGGAGAGAGTTCCGAGTGAAGAAAGTGAGTGAAGATTCTGAGTGAAGAAGGCGTATCAGGGTTCCGAGTGAAGAGGAGTTGAATGTGTCCGAAGGGGAAATTTGAGCCTCTTCCAAGGGAGTTGTGACCGAGTTAAGCTTCCTGAGTGAGGGGTAGTAATGAGTCAAGTGTGGAATGCTCAAGTGAGTAAAAGTGGAGTGTTTTCCGAGTGAAACCCTGTTGCTGAGTAAACTATTTTACCGAGTGAATACCCATGTGAGTTCGCCTGGGCGTCTGGTTCGCTTAGATTTCAGAGTGGCATTCGCTCAAGCGAGTCGGTACTCGCCTAAGGGACTCTCGGGTTTCGCCTAGGAATGTTGGGGTCTCGCTCAGGCGAGTGACCCTGTCCTCTTCTTCTTCTTTGTTCTCTCTTCTTTCTCCGTTGTTCCAACTCCACCTTACCGAGCGGATATTATTCTGCATGTACTCTTATTACGATTTGGATTGCATTTAAGTGAATACCATTATTTATCAAGACCGTGTGGGTTGAGAGTTAAAAGAAGTAAATACTAATTTATACTATGACACAAATTTTATTCAACGCGAGAAAGATATTGTGAAAATAAGTTATCGTATATAAACAAAAAGGGAAATTGACCTAGGATGTTACAGTTGGTATCAGAGCGGTTCTTTCTAGAGTCGGGTGCATGGGTCAGTTAAGTGATTGTATGAGTTTGGTGAGGGCTGGTTGCATTCAATTTTGTGGTGTTTTGCTTGTGCAGCTTGGCATCGTTCCCTTGGCACTCCAGTGGCGTGGCATTTTATGTGTGTGAGGTAAATTTCTGACTCCCTGGTTGATATTAGTTATTAATGGTGACGTGTTTGCTCATTGTAGAATTACAATATGGCCGAAGGAACCAGTTCCGGTGGAGGAGACGATTTCTTCTCCAAATTTACCCAGTTGATGAGTAGGACTGAGTCTGGTCCCACTCTGGATAAATTCCTGAAAAGGAATCCCCCGGCCTACAGGGGAGGACACGATTATGACGGGGCATACATTTGGATTAGGGACATGGAGCAGGTCTTTGAATACTTCGAGTGCTCGGAGGAGCAAAAGGTTTTGTTTGCTACCTATCAATTAAAGGACGAGGCTAGAGTATGGTGGTCTCGTGAGAAGGTGCAGATGAACGCGACAAATGAGCCGCTAGTATGGTCAAATTTTTGAAGGAGATTCCTTGTTAAGTACTTCCCGGACAACTACAAAATCTGGAAGGAAATGGAATTCCTGAAGTTGGAGCAAGGCCGACTGTCTGTGGCCGAGTACACCAGCAAGTTCGACGAGCTGTGTGATTTTTACCATCCTTTTTCGCTGGAAGGGACTGAGGGCAGCAAGTGTGCTAAATACGAGGATGGACTACGGATTGAACTCCATAGTGTAATTGTACCGATGGAGATTCGGGACTACTCGACTCTAGTGAACAAAGCTAGACTGGCTGAAGAGGTGCAGTTACAAAGGACATCTCAGCCAAGAGACAAAAAGCCACTAAAAGCAAAGGGGTTCAGCTTCAAGAGGATGGGCCAATTCTTTCGGGGCGGTAAGTCTTCCGCCACTTCTTCATCCTCTTCCGGTTGGGGTTCTACTGGCCGATCGGGTAATCCGTCTGATAGTCGCGCGTGCTACAATTATGGCCAGGAGGGTCACATTGCCAAATACTGTCAAGCCAATCAAATTGTGTGCTTCCAGTATGGACAGCCAGGGCACCTCAGGCCCGATTGCCCCCAAAGGCAGCAGCCGGGTAGACATGGCAACCGAACCAATCCTTCTGGAACTCGGGGTGCTAATTTTCAAGGAGGAGGCAGGCATGGTGCTGGTCGGGGAGGCCAACAATCGGGAAGATCTGATGCCCAGTTCAGTAGTGCCCAGAATGCCATGACCGGGCGGGTATTCGTGTTTGATGCCCCGGAAGCCACGAGGGATGACAACTTGGTGCAGGGTAAGTGCCTCATCTGTGGCTATCTTGTTGATGTAATTTATGATTCGGGCGCGACCCATTCATTTATTTCCGAGAGTTGTGTGCGACGGCTTGGTTTGCCGATCGGTTTAATGAAGAACACCCTTATTGTTTCCACTCCAACCGGTTCCATTTTTCGTGCGACCACCGTGTGCAGAGATATGCCGATGCAAATTAAAGACCGTACCTTCTGAGTGAACTTTATCTGTATGCCGCTGAGGAACTTAGATGTTATTCTAGGTCTCGATTGGCTAGCTGCTAATCGTGTGATGGTCGACTGCTATCGGAAGAGTATTGTTTTCTCTCAGGAGCTCAACACGAAGGATGTGGTGAGTGATGTCTCAGCCACGTATGTTATTTTATTTGCCTCGGAGGGTCGGTACAACCTTCAGCCGAGTGATATTCTAATTGTTTGTGAATTTCCTGATATTTTTTCGGAAGAAATTCTGGAGTTGCCTCCCAGTCGGGAGATTGATTTCTCTATTGACTTAATTCCCGGGGCAGAGCCTGTGTCCTGAGCACCATATAGAATGTCCTCGGTGGAATTGGCCGAGGTAAAGAAGCAAGTAAATGAACTGCTGGAAAAAGGCTTTATCCAGCCGAGTGCTTCACCGTGGGGTGCTCCGGTGTTACTGGTAAAGAAGAAGGACGGTAGCATGCGAATGTGCATCGATAACCGACAGCTGAATAAATTGACGATTAAAAATAAATATCCATTGCCTCGGATTGATGACTTACTGGACCAACTGAGGGGCGCTGTTGTGTTTTCTAAGATCGACTTGAGGTCGGGATACCACCAGATCCGGGTGAAGTCGGAAGATATTCTGAAGACAGCGTTTCGGACTCGGTATGGGCACTTCGAGTACATTGTAATGCCCTTTGGAGTAATGAATGCCCCCGCCATCTTCATGGATTATATGAATCGAATCTTTCAACCATACTTGGACCAGTTTGTGGTGGTATTCATTGATGACATCCTGGTATATTCGAGGTCGGTTGAAGAGCATGCTCAACACCTTCAGACCGTTCTGCAGATACTCTGAGAGAAGAAGCTGTATGCTAAACTATCCAAGTGTGATTTCTGGGAAAGTAGTGTGCAATTCTTAGGACATGTAATTTCCCGAGAGGGCGTCTCGGTTGATCCGACAAAAATTGAGGCGGTTATGGCTTGGGAGAGGCCGAGGTCGGTAACTGAGATCAAAAGTTTCCTTGGGTTAGCTGGATACTATCGACGTTTTATTGAAGGGTTCTCTCGGATAGCACTTGTAGTGACCAGGATAGCGACGACGCGGCCGACCCTCTCGAAATAAAACGAGTTTCGAAACCCTTTTGAAAATAAAACAGGGAGTCGCCACCAACGTTTTTATCCATAGGAAAAACATTGGAAAAAACTAAGTTCAGTAAAGCACTGGTTTAAAGAATAAAATTCAAGTTCGGGAGTCGGTTACGAGTAAGGAAGGTATTAGCACCCTACATCGCCTGTCAGAAACAGTACCAAGATTGAAAATGCGTAACATAACTAGCCTTACAAAAGATGTTATATTTCTCCCCTTTTATTGTTGTACTTTATGCAAAAACAGAAGGAACAAACTGAACAGACATGGAGTGTAGGTCAATAGGATGTCGCGTCCAAATTAACCTTGGCTTTGGTATAACAGGAAAAGGGAAGGATACTAACAAGACGTCGCATCTAAATTAGTCATCCTTTAATCAAAATACAGGGTTAGAAATGGAAAGGGGGTAAGAGGGACGTCTCGTCCTAAGTATCCCGTTCCTTGTGGTGATGGCCTACCAAAGATAGGGGAAAATCAACAAGACGTCACGTCTAAATTGATTTTCATGGGATTTAATCAAAATGCGGGGTTAGAAACGGGAAGGGGATAAGCGGGATGTCTCGTCCCAAGTATTCCGTTCCTTATGGTGATGGCCTACCAAAGATAGGGAAAATCAACAAGACGTCACGTCTAAATTGATTTTCATGGAAGTGGATAGAAAGGGAGTTGTAAAGGAAAAATAAAGAAAATAAAAATAGGAATAAAAATGGGAAAGGTGGGCCCGACAGGATTTAAAGTCCTGCTCCTATGTATTCTTGAGTTACCAAAAAATCAGGGTTACGTAGTTCTTTTAAATGTTTTTTTATAGGAAATGGATGAACGAAATTTTCTTCTTTTTAAAAGTAAAACTTAAAAGTAAAGGACAAAAAAAAAGAAGACAGAAAAGAGGGGGGGTAGCAGAAGCTACAAGAGAGAAAGAGAAAAAGTAAGTTCAGAAAAGAGAGGGAAAAATGAGCGAAAACCAAGTGAGAGAAGAAAAACCGAGTGGGAGAAGAAAAACCGAGTGAGAAAAAGGAAAACCGAGTGAGGACGAGGAAAACCAAGTGAGGAAAAGGAAAACCGAGTGAGGACGAGGAAAACCGAGTGAGGAAAAGGAAAACCTAGTGAGGACGAGGAAAACTGAGTGAGGAAAGGAAATGTACCAAAGTGTTCTCCTTTCTGAGAGGATGTGTGGGTGAGTGTGCTGGGGCGGTGTGAAGGCTTGGCGCAAGGACGATGTTGTGAGGATTTGAGAGGTGCTGCTCGGTATGAAGGATTAATGGTGCTGGATGGTTATGGAGAGGATTAGGAGGGGGACGGTGCTGTTGGGAAGGTGCTGTTGGGAAGATGCTGTTGGGACGGTGTCAAGGATTAGAGGTGCTGGACGGTTGTGGAGAGGATTAGGAGGGGGATGGTGCTGTTGGGATGGTGTCAAGGATCAGAGGTGCTGGACGGTTATGGAGAGGATTAGGTACTGGGACTTGGAGAGAGTAAAGGTAGAGTTCAGTTGTAGGGTGAAAAAATCCAACCCCTTGAGCTTCTTCAGCTGGGGTATTTATAGGGGTCCAAAACGGGGGCTGAGTGTTTGGGAGAGCCCAAGTTTCCACTCATCCAGGTGCGTAGTGGTGCTGTCCTGGCTACTACCTGTTTGTGGGGAACAACGACTGGTGGGAAATTCTTTATTTTCTCCACTTCCGCCCCCTTATCCACCACGTCCAGGATTCATGGATCCACTTAGGCAGTGGGAATCCAAGTCAGCATGGTGGAAATATGGAGTCGGCATTTCCCTTCTGACTCGGTTTAGTGCCCCAGTTGGTATCCTCCTATAATGGGAATCAATCCAAGAGGAATAAATGCTCTCCTATAGAAGACCGAGTGAAATGACTGCTTTCATATAAAAGACCGAGTGAAAGCTTGGATCCACAGGTCTGATCCGACTCCTGACACTCGGTGTGAGAGTCTGGGTTCATATCATTGACTCGGAAATGGCTTTCCAAGAAGCATTCATCAGGTCCCCTGTCCATTAAGAAATTCTTCACTCGGTGTTGATTTGCTTGGAAGTGGGTCATTGCTTGAAGCATTCAATCGCTACTGTTTCACTCGGATAAACTCGTCACTGCCTGAAGCACTCAATCAGAATTGCTTCAATCGGATGGGCTTTTGCTCGGAACTCATCACTGCTTGAAGCACTCAATCGGGAATGCTTCAATCGGAAGGGTTTCAGTCGGAGAAGTATTCTTTCGGAATCAATCTTTCATCATTTAGAGTATTTCTCATGGAAATTATGGAACTTGGAAAGTGACTTATTTAATATCCGCCCGGAATTATCCACTCGGATGCATTCTTCTGAGGTCGGACGCCTTTCATTTAGAATGGTTCCAATCGATACTTATCTATTTGGATGTATTCATCCGAAGTCAGGCATCTCTCACAGCTTCAGTTGACATTTAACCCATCAGATGTATTCACTTAGGAATTTGCCTTGTTTTCACTCAGAATTGTTCCAATTGTGTATCAACCCATCCGACTTGTTTTCTATTCGAAAGTTTGCCTTGTTTTCATTCAGAATTCGGAGCTTGGCTTCAATCCTTTGGGTGCAATTACTCGGGAACAGGCCTGCTTTTCAATCAGAATAGTTCTTAACTTCAAACCCTTCGGGTAATTTTACTCGAAACCGGTTTTCTTCTCAATCAGAACATGGAGCTCAGACATTTTCACTCAGAACCGGCCTTCTTTTCACTCAGAACTTGGAATTTGGACATTTTCACTCGGAACCGGGCTTCTTCTCTCTCAGGATTTTGGAGCTTGGACATTTTCACTCGGAACCGGCCTTCTTTTCACTCAGAACTTGGGATTTGGACATTTTCACTCGGAACCGGGCTTCTTCTCACTTAGAATTTTGGCGAGCTGACCACTCGGATAGTCTCACTTTGCTCGGAACGTCTTTCCTTGTGTCTTTTCTTGAAGCTTCTTCTTTATTTGGAAATTTCTTGACACTTGAGGCCCACTTGGAGACTCCTTATTTGGAGACTTAACATTCGGCCACGTCCCACTCGGACTTACTCGGAAATGATCATTCCGAGTCCTTTCACTTGGAAATGATCATTTTCGAACCATTTTTTTTTGAGGAACTCTTTTCACTTATGGATATCAATTAGAGCCTAAGATAGTGATGAAAATTCCTTATTTTTGGTGAAAATTGACTGGACCAAAATAGGTGTTCATAGATGCCCCTCTTTACTTCTTTTTCATGAGAAAAGCATGAAGTTTCTTCTTGCTTTTGAAATGGAAAGGGAGTAAAGAAGTGAACACCATCGTTGAAGTCTTGTAGAATCCAATAACCAAGATAAAAAGTGCCATCTTTGGCGACAGAAAGATAAAGGGTGCCATCTTTGGCGACAGGAAGATAAAGTGTGGGGTTGACCCTCGGTTGACGGGAAATGTAAAGGTTGGGGCTGACCCTCGGTTGACAGGAAATGTAAAAGTTGGGGTTGACCCTTGGTTGACAGGAAATGTAAAGGTTGGGGCTGACCCTTGGTTGACAGGAAATGTAAAAGCTGGGGTTGACCCTTGGTTGACAGGAAATGTAAAGGTTGGGGTTGACCCTTGGTTGACAGGAAATGTAAAGGTTGGGGTTGACCCTCGGTTGACAGGAAATGTAAAAGTTAGGAGATCTGAAGATTAACAAGACGTCACATCCTGATTAACTTGGATTTAAAGGCTCGGGGTGATGCCCCGGTTCACCATGACTGAAGGTTGTTGGGGAATTGCCCCATTTGATCGAGAGAATAGACTTGGGGTGATGCCCTAGTTTGATATGATTTGATGGAATCCTGGGGAACTGCCCCTTGACTGAGAAAATAAACCTGGGGTGATGCCCCAGTTTGACTTGATTTGATAGAATCTTGGGGAACTGCCCCTTGACTGAGAAAATAAACCTGGGGTGATGCCCCAGTTTGACTTGATTTGATGGAATCTTGAGGAACTGCCCCTTGACTGAGAAAATAAACCTGGGGTGATGCCCAGTTTGACTTGATTTGATGGAATTTTGGGGAACTGCCCCTTGACTGAGAAAATAAACCCGGGGTGATGCCCCAATTTGACTTGATTTGATGGGATCCTAGGGAACTGCCCCTTGGCTGAGAAAATAAACCTGGGGTGATGCCCCAGTTTGACTTGATTTGATGGAATCTTGGGGAACTGCCCCTTGACTTAGAAAATAAACCTGGGGTGATGCCCCAGTTTAACTTGATTTGATGGAATCCTGGGGAACTGCCCCTTGACTGAGAAAATAAACCTGGGGTGATGCCCCAGTTTGACTTGATTTGATGGAATCCTGGGGAATTGCCCCTTGGCTGGAATAGATCTGGGATGATGCCCCAGTTTAACATGATTTGAAGGAATCTTAGGGGAACTGCTCCTTGACTGGAACAAAGGAGATCTGAGGAGATGCCCCAGTTTGAGTTGTTTAGGAAGTGTAGTTCCACCGGGGAAGGATTTAGTGATTCAGGGTACTGTCTCTCTAGGTGAAAGAGAATGAACCTGGGGTGATGCCCCAGTTTGAACTATCTGCCTCGGAACCTTAGGGGACTGACCCTTGAGCGAGAAGAAATAAACCTGGGGTGATGCCCCAGTTTGAATTGTTTGGGAAGTGTAGTTCCACTGGGGATAACTTAACTTTTCCAGATCTGATTAGGAAGTACTCCAGTTAGGGGAGCAGAGTCCATTTTGTGGTTCCCCCAGGGAGGCAAACTCGGTCGGGGTTCCTCTCGGGGATGAATGGTGAGTCTGCTGGGGAGAGTTTTGGGCAACTACATGTCTCGGGGTCATGGGCTCTGGCCACCCCTTAACAGAGAAGCGTGAAACAAATTAAAACTTACAGGTGGACTCCCTTGGCGACTGGCTTTGAAGTAACTCATGGCCAAAATATCTGTCACTTCTGACTTCATTGAGGTCGCCTAGCGGAGTTGGTTGTGCTTATCTGAGGTAAGATCCGGCAATGGTATACACTTCGTTGCCCATAACTTTGTGTTTTTTGTCATTTTTCAAATTCAAAAATTTTCTTAAGGCAAAACTTGTTTATTTATTTTAGTCATGAACACATGTAAGAAGAAGGAAACATTTTATTTATGATCATCAGGTATATACAGGTGATGAAAACAATACAAAAGATATGATATGACAAGGTGCAAGGAATTAATGGTAAGGGTGAAGGGGAGGCCTTTTAGATCCTCTATCGATTTCCTGAGAGCGACGAGATTACAGGTTTTTCTCATGATTTCCTGTTTATCCTATGATTTTGCTTCCGAGGATGTGATTTGACAATGGCTTCTATGCCTTAGACTGACCTCCTCGTCTACGACTTGAAAAGTCGACGTTGCAGTGTTGAATCTACAGGCCGTGATTTTGTCTGAGCCGCCCTCTCGGGTTTTCGGCTCAACCAATCACTCTAACTTTTGCCTAGGTTGTCTTTTCAGGTTTTTAACCTAGCGAGCCCCTTTTTTTACTTTTTTTACGCGTAGTATCTTTTCACTGCATCCGTGTTTATAGGCATCGGTAAATCTTCCCCGTCCATGTTGGTGAGTATGAGAGCACCTCCGGAAAAAGCTTTCTTCACAACGTAAGGCCCTTCGTAGCTAGGAGTCCATTTGCCCCGGCTGTCTTTCTGAATCAGCAAAACCTTTTTGAGCACCAAGTCTCTTTCTTGGAATTGTCGGGGTCGCACCTTCTTTTCAAATGCTCGTTTCATACGCCTTTGATACAACTGACCATGACAGAGGGCAGTCAGTCTTTTGCCATCAATCAGATTTAGTTGGTCATGTCGAGCCTGGATCCATTCAGCTTCAACTAGTTTGGCTTCCATGATCACTCAGAGGGAAGGGATCTCTACTTCGAAAGGCAGGACTGCTTCCATGCCATAAACCAAAGAGAAAAGGGTTGCCCCAGTTGAGGTTCGGACTGAGGTACGATACCCGTGTAGAGCAAAGGGAAGCATTTCATTCCAGTCTTTGTAGGTTACCACCATCTTTTGCATTATCTTTTTGATATTTTTGTTAGCCGCCTCGACTGCTCCATTCATTTTTGGGCGATACGGAGAGGAGTTATGGTGGGAGATTTTAAAGCTCTCGTAGAGCTCCTTCATCATTTTATCATTCAGATTTGTACCATTGTCTGTGATGATTTGGCTTGGTAAGCCGTACCGGCATATCAATTCTCGTTTGATGAACTTGACGACTACATTCTTTGTCACATTGGTGTACGAAGCAGCTTCTACCCACTTTGTGAAATAATCAATGGCAACCAAAATGAAACGATGACCGTTTGAAGCCTTCGGTTCAATAGGACCAATGACATCCATGCCCCACATCGAGAAGGGCCACGGTGCTGACAAAACATTCAGAGATGACGGGGGTGCGTGAATATGATCAGTATATATTTGACACTTATGACATCTCCGAGCATTAGGCAAAGCAGTCTGTTTCCATCGTCATCCAGTAATAACCGGCCCTCAAGATCTTTCTTGACATGGCGTGCCCATTAGAGTGGGTTCCAAAAGGTCCTTTGTGAACATATCTCATGATTTTGTTTGCCTCAGTAGTGTCAACACAGCGAAGGAGGACAGAGTCATGGTTTCTTTTGTAAAGCGTAACGCCATTCAAAAAGAAACCCATGGCAAGCCATCGTAGGGTTCTCTTATCGTTCTCCGTAGCACCGTTGGGATATTCTTGACTCTGGATATACCTCTTAATGTCGTGGTACCAAGGTTTTCCATCTAATTCTTCTTCAACCACTTGGCAGTATGCGGGCTCACGATGATTCTCTATCTCGATGAGAGGCATGTCATAATCATTACTCACTTTGAACATCGAAGCAAGGGTGGCCAAAGCGTCAGCCATTTGGTTGTCCTCCCGAAGAACATGGTGAAAGGTGATCTCATCAAAGTCCTTGATCATTTCTTTGATGTGGAGTGATAGGGAACCAACTTGTTATCCCTAGTTTCCCATTCACCCTTCAACTGGTGGATAACCAAAGCGGAGTCCCCGTAGACTTCTAACAACCTTATTTTTGCATCTAGTGCCGCTTGGATTCCTAGAGAACATGCCTCATACTCAACGACATTGTTGGTACAATCGAAACATAGCCTGGCGCAGACAGGGATAAACTCTTTTCTGGTGAAATTAAAATGGCTCCGATTCCGTGTCCCAAAGCATTAGAAGCTCCATCAAATCTCAAAATCCACTTGTCTTTACTGCCGCCTTCTTCATCAGACAATGCCAGGATATCCTTATCCGGGAAGTCGAATGGCATTGGTTGGTAGTCACTTATGGGTTGATGGGCTAAGTAGTCGGCCAAAGCGCTCCCTTTTATGGCTTTCTGAGTGACATATGTTATGTCGTACTCGGTTAACAGCACTTGCCATCGAGCAATCCTTCCAGTCAGAGCTGGCTTTTCAAAGATGTACTTAATGGGATCCATCTTGGAAACTAACCAGGTGGTATGACTCAGCATATACTGCCTTAGGCGTTTTGTAGTCCATGCTAATGCGCAACAAGTCTGTTCTAAAGCAGAGTATCGCATCTCACAATCAGTGAACTTCTTGCTTAAGTAGTAGATAGCGTGTTCCTTCTTTCCAGTTTCATCATGCTGACCTAACACGCAGCCCATGGACTCATTTAATACCATTAGATATAAGATCAGTGGCCTTCCAGGGGTTGGTGGTACCAATATTGATGGTTCTCGCAGGTACTGCTTAATTTTCTCAAAGGCTGTTTGGCAGTGCTCGTTCCATTGTCCAGGTTGATTTTTGCGAAGTAGCTTGAAGATCGGTTCGCAGGTCAATGTCAACTGTGAGATAAATTGAGCAATGTAGTTTAACCTCCCCAAGAATCCTCTGACTTCTTTTTCTGTACAAAGAGGTGGCATTTCTAGGATTACCTTGACCTTGTCGGGGTCTACTTCAATTCCTTTCTAGCTTACAATGAAACCCAATAGTTTGCCTGAGCTCACGCCAAATGTGCACTTGGTGGGGTTCAATCTAAGCTTAAACTTCCTCAACCGCTCAAACAGCTTCCTTAGGTCACCGACGTGATCTTCCTCACTTCTAGATTTTGCAATGATATCATCCACGTAGACTTCTATCTCTTTATGCATCATATCATAGAATAAAGTGACCATTGCTCTTTGATAGGTTGCCCCAGCGTTTTTCAAACCGAAGGACATTACTTTGTAATAGAAAGTGCCCCACAGAGTGACAAACGTGGTTTTTTCCATGTCTTTCGGTGCCATTTTAATCTGATTGTACCCGGAAAAACCATCTATAAACGAGAAGATGAAGTGCTGGGCTGTGTTATCGACTAAAACATCAATCTGCGGCAGAGGAAAATCGTCTTTAGGGCTGGCCCTGTTTAGATCTCGATAATCCACACACATCCATACTTTTCCATCCTTCTTCGGGATAGGAACTATATTGGCTACCCATTGTGGATATTTAGCTATGGCTAAGAAGCCAGCCTCGAATTGTTTCTTGACCTCTTCCTTGATCTTAAGAAGCATTTCCGGCTTCATTCTCCGTAGCTTTTGCTTGATTGGTGGACATTCTGGTTTCAGAGGCAACTTATGTTCCATGATGCTATTATCCAACCCTGGCATATCCTGATATTAACAAGAAAACACATCCCAAAATTCCCGGAGTAGTTTAATCAATTCATCCCGCGGGTCTTTGCTTAGGCAGGTGCCTATCTTGACCACTTTATCTTCCCCTTCATCCCCCAGGTTAATGGTTTTGATTTCCTCCTGATGAGGTCGAATCTCTTTATCCTCTTGTTCCAACAATCTTGTCAATTTAGGTGAGGGTCCAAAGTCTTCCTCACTTTCCTCATAGGCGTAATCACTTGGATAATCAGAGTCATGAAACAAAACCAAGTTCTCATCGTTCTTTGGGAGATCATTTTTGGATCTGCATTTGGGTTATATTATAACAAATGAAAAAAGAAACAAGCAAGTGAAAGGTTTAAGAGACAGAGATTGCATAAAGAATGAGGTAATGAGAATTGAATGTATTCATTAATTTCAAAATAAACAAGTTTTACCCTTATTACAAAAATGGGTCCCGAAGCCTTGGGCATAGTAAGGGGACCACCAAGTTATGAAATGACAGTGATTACTCTGACAAAATGTTAATGGTTGTAGGGAATTCCATGACTTCCCAGTTGCTCAGTTCTTGATCCGGGTGGCAAGCATACACCAACTCCGTATGGTGGTTAGGCTCGCTTTCAACCATGGCGACCTGATTCAGGTATATCATTCCAGTGCTCCTAAAGCTCTGATAGAGGTCACAGACGGGGATTCTTGCAGCCTCGAATTCTTGTCCGGTAAGGCGGGCCACCCTCTTTCCTCTTTTCTTTTCTTCGACCCTTCTTCTAACTGCCGCAGTGGGCTTGTACCCCAAGCCATATCTATTTTTGTTCTCTGGGAGATACACCGGTTGGACTTTCCCTTCCAATTCACGTCCTAATCCCTTTCCAGGCTTGTACCCATCCCGTAACATGTTTCTTGCCACTGCTAGAGGTATATTGGGGAAGGATATCTTCACAATGCTTTTTGCATTGGCTATCTCTAGGGCATGAAATGAAGTTTCGAGGGCTTCCTCGGCGGCTTCAATATATGTGGTAGAGATGAGTTTGCTAACCAGAAGGTCCTCCTCTCCAGAGACAATCACCAATTTGTTATCGATGATGAATTTTAACTTCTGATGCAGTGTGGAAGGGACCACCCCAGCTGAGTGGATCCACGGCCGTCCTAGCAAACAACTGTAGGCTGGCGTGATATCCATAACCTGAAAGAGCACCTGGAAGGTACAAGGTCCAACCTGTATCGATAATCCAATCTCCCCCATGACCTCCCGGCGAGTTCCATCAAAAGCCCGCACAATCATGGAGCTTGGTCTCATGTATGTCCCATCAAAGGGTAGTTTTGCCAATGTGGATTTCGGCATCATATTCAGGGAAGATCCGTTATCCACAAGTATTTTTGCCAGGATATAATCCCGACACTTCATAGAAATATGAAGGGCTTTGTTGTGCCCTCTTCCTTCAGTGGGTTCCTCATCATCTATGAAGGTTAAGTAGTTGTTGGCAACAATATGCCCCACTATGCCCCCGAACTGATCAACAGGTAAGTCATGCTTAACATGGGCCTCACTCAAAACTTTCATTAATATGTCCCGATGCGGTTCTTAATTCATCAATAGGGACAACAAGGATATCTTAGCCGGAGTATGATTCAACTGGTCAAGCACTTGGTACTCACTGTGGCGGATGAACTTGAGAAATTCCTGGGCTTCTTCCTCAGTCACAGCCCTTTTCGTCTCGCCAACAGTTACTTCTTTCCTGGTTTTTACCTCTCCAGCAGTTTTGTCCTGTTTGGGCTTAGGCGGCGTATATATTCTCCCGCTCCGGGCCATTCTTCTAACTCCAGCAATATTTGTGATAGAGGAGGATGACGCGGGGTCGACTGCCCCCGGGTTGGTGACGACTACATCTGTATCATACCTCCATGGCACGGCATGGGAACTTTTGAAAGGGAACGGAACGGGTGCTTGTATAGTGATGACAGTCTTAGCAGGAGCTGGAGCTGCCGATGCACTCTTATTGTAGAATATGACCAGGGGCTTCGGGGCCCATACCCCAGTTTTTCCCTTGTATCATATTTACCCTATTCCCGTGACGTCTGTAGACCTCAACGGTATGATTGTCCATAAGCTCCTGTAGAGTTTTCTGAAAGCTTTGTCGTTTCACTGACTGGTCATCCTCATATTCTTCGTCCCATGCGTCCTCTATCAACCCCATTTCAAGCATATGGGAGTGTATCATCTTCAAAGGCATTCTGATATTGTCAACCCTAGAAATATGTTCTTCATCCCTCCCTATAGCATTGACCCCTAGTCTCCCGTGGTTGGGCAGGGGGTTGGTTGTTATATTCGGGCTCCCTTCTCTGAAACTTATCCAATCGGCCTTGATTAGGTCTCGTACCTTGAACTTCAATGCCAGGAAATTCTTGGTGGAATGCCCCGGCGCACCGGCATGGTAGTCACACTGTGCGTTCGGGTCATACCCCTGAGGATAAGGTGGTTGAAGTGGTTTCAGAGGGCAAGGAACCACCAATGTGTTTTCAAGGAGATAGGGAAGAAGCTCAGTGTAAGTCATAGGTATTGGGTCAAACTGCGGTTGGGCACGGTCATTATTTTGCCTCCTAGGGTTTGGATTAGGCGGGTTCATTTGTGGTGTCTGGTATGGTGTTTGTGGTGGTGCGGGAGGTCGCATAATGGGTGGTCGGAAGTGTGGTGGGTTTGGATTTGGGATTGCAGCCACGTATGGTTGTAGTGTGTTGTGGTATGCCGATGGAAAGGTGACGGGGGTAAATGGCCTGGGCTGGTTTCTTCCTTGGTTATGGGAGACCAAGTTGGTTTCCCCTTCTTTTCTCCTACCCTCTCCAGGCGTAGGTTTTCTTGCTACTCCGGCCCCAGATGGACTCCAGATGATCTTCCCAGTTCGTAGACCATTCTCTATCCTTTCTCCGATAGTGACAATATCAGAGAAATGTGCTGAAACGCTCCCTACCATTCTATCATAGAAGGGTGATTGGAGCGTATCAATGAATGTGGAAATTACCTTTTTTTCTGATAGAGGCGGGTCTACTTGAGCTGCTACCTCACGCCACCGTTGGGCGTACTCTTTAAACTCTCGTTGTCTTTTTTGGTCATGTTCTGCAACTGTACTCTATCTGGCGCCATATCTAGATTGTACTTGTACTGTTGCATGAAAGCATCTGCCAAATCCTCCCAACAACGTATACGAGATCGTTCAAGATGATTGTACCAAGTCAGAGGTGCTCCAGCCAGACTATCCTAGAAACAATGAATGAGCAGAGGGTCATTGGAAGCGTGTGAAGCCATCTTCCGGCAGTACATGGTAAGATGGTTCTTCGGACAGGTTAGCCCTCGATACTTATCAAATTCAGGCATTTTGAATTTGGGAGGGATAACAACGTCAGGAATCAGACAGAGTTATGCAGCACTGCCCATTCCAAACCGGTTCATTCTTTCCATTTCTCTTAATCGCCTTTCCAGGAACTCTATCCTTCCCTCCTGGGTAGCGGCAGTAGCACCTGGACCTGCAGCGACATGATGACCAGTACTCCTGATTGGCTGGTTGACATATATCGGGTTTGTATTCGGTATTGAGGTGTGGGGTCCGGCTATTGCTTGGGCAGCTTGTGGTTGCGTGGCTTGGGTATGAATGGCTTGCGTATGGATCAGAATTGCTTGAGGGTCCTGGACGGGCGGGACATTTGGCTGGGCCATATGCAGGATCGCCTCTTGATAATCAGGCTCTTCTTGGAGCGGTGGGAAATAGCCCTGTGGCAGCCCGTATTGCGGAAAAGGTATGATGTTACCTTCTGTATTTATGAAGATAGGTTGCTGGGTGTCAGCAGGGTTTGGTCTCCTAACATGAACTGTTAGGGGAGGCGCAGCAGGGTTTGCGCTTGGCCCTTCAGCAGGACCCTGAGTGTGTCGGGGAGTGGGCGGCCTTTGCCTAGCGTCTTCAATTCCGGCCGAAGAATCCCCCTCTGTGACTCTCCTTTCAAGTAGCTTGGCCATCTCAGCCATTTGTTCTTTCAGCTGACTAATCTCAACTCTGAGACTCTCATTCTCTTGCTTTACTTGGGCCATGAGTTTCTTCCTTAACCGAGTCGTGTAAGGATGTTAGGAAAGAAAAAGAAAACAGATAAAGACTATGGTAAAAGAAGAAAGAAAAAAAAACGAGGTACGTAGGATGCGATTCTGAATTTGGCATGTATTCTCCGACCGTTCCTCAGAACGTCGCGTTCAAAAGTACTAGGTAAAGTAGTAAGTCGGAAATTAACATGAAACAGCTGTGAAGGCAAATTAATTCATCATTCCATTTATTTGTAAAGGTACAATGTTACTTGAAAGACACGATTACAACATTTAGCCATTCCTGGCCTGGGTAATCATGGCTCTCATTTTGCAAAGTCTTTCTTGATAATAGTTCAGAAATGACGATATCTCCTTTGGGGTAGATAGGGGATTGACCATGCCTTCAGCCTGCTTCAACATTGAGGGAAAATCTTCCAAGATTCCATTGGATAGGTATGCCAACTTGGCGAAACAGTCCATCCATAAATGAATGACTTCATCCCGTTGAGCTAACTCAGTCCCCAAAACTCGTATGGCTTCTTGGCAGCATCGTTCAGTATCAAGGGCTTTCTTCTGTTCAGCATGTATTTCTTGCTCATAGGCCCTCATTGTTTCATCAAGCTGTTGCTCCAATTTGTGGACTTGGGTTTGCAGCATTCTTTTTGCACCAAGGTCTCCTTTTCTTTCTCTTTGGATTGTGCCAGCATGTTTTTCAAGACCTGTTTTTCGGCCAATATGGCGTCGCTCTGTTGGCCCTTCATTTTCAATTGTGAATTGGCTACACGAAGGCATTGGTCTTGTTTCATCCAGTAGTCTTCGTCGATCTTCTTCTTCTTTCGCATCTCATCCATAGCACGTCTCCCTTCGAAATTCTCCTTCCTCTGAAGGGCACACTCTCGTTGACTTTTCAAAAGGTCTTCCTCTAGCTTTTGATTCTTTGCTGTCAACTCTTCTATTTGTGCCTTTAGAGCCATGGTGGATTTGTCCTCCATGATGAGTGGCGGAGGGAAATTATTCACAGATTGGTATGAAGGACTTCTGAAGGGCAGTTTTACAATGGAAACCCTGTTTAAGACCCATTCAAAGTAGTCAGCCCCTACAGCATGGCTTCGTGCTCCCAATTCTTTTCCCATTCTATGGACCTTCTTCCATGCATTGGCTATGTCTCAAACAGCAGATGTGTAATTCCCTTTCGCATAGTACAAAACGAAGGGAGTGAGCAGTTCTTTGTTTGGTGGCCTTAGTAGAGGATAAGCCAACTGATGCTTTGCAATAACAGGGTTGTAATTGATGCATCCCTGTGTGCCCATGAGAGGAACATTTGGGTAATCTCCACAGTTGTAAATGACCGACTCAACCACTAGCCATTGAGGGTACCACCTGACCTTTTCAGCTGTAAGGCTTACTAGGTGATTAGCCCATTCACGTCCACTTTTCACAGTCAGCTGACACAATTTTAGATCGGAAACTAGACACTCGGCTTTACATATCTGATGGAATATGTGAAATGTGAGCCATACGTACAAAGAAGGTAAACAGTAAATGATCCTCTTTCCTCCTTGCGTGTGGCAGAAATCCATGGCGCAATACACATTAGCCAACATGGCTGTAACGGGATTCTTGAGCCGATGCTTACGAGCTAGGAAGACAGCAACGACATCATAATCCACGTAATTGTCTAAATTAGGGAACAAGACAACCCCGTAAATAGTAAGGGCTAAAGTATCCATGAAAGCCTCCCATTCCTCCTTATCAGCCAAGATCTGCATGTGCTTCTCAAGAAATTCTCGAGTGAACCCAGGAACTTGATTTCTATTCATTTGCACATTCCTTAATGCCTCGGGAAAGATTCTCAGAACATGGGCGATTGAAGCGGTTGTTGCGTGATGGTCAAGGTGGCGATAGGGAATTTGCCCTTCCACTTGTAACCCCAATATCTGCTCAAACTCTTCTATTGACGGAGCCAGCTGAAAATCTCTAAACGTGAAACAGCGGAGGGGTGGGTCATAAAACTGTGCCAAAGCTGTAATTGCTTCGGTTTGGACTTCCACCTCCAACAGTTTTAAGATTTTCCCATATCTTCTGGCAAAGGCCATCTTTTGTGTCAAACTCAATTTCTTCCCCAGTGCCTGCAGACTAACTGTATCAACCTTCTTGGCTTTAAGATGCAGTATTTTCTTCAACTCTATCACATCTGTACCATAATTGTCATGTTTCATGTTAATTTCCATACTTGCTCAGAGATACTGCCAACTTCTGAATCGCTTCCTACAAATCACCAAGATAAAGAAAAAAGAATTAGTTATTATTTCATTTCGAAATCCATGTTCCCCCAAGGATCTGATGTAAAGTGAAATATTTTTTGGGAAACATCGATTTCTAAAACTCATGTAAGCCCAAGCTGTCAAAAATCATAGGTTTTCTTAATCGTCATTGATGCCCCGGTTGAAGGGACACAAAAAAAAATCATTTTGGTTTTTTTTGACGATTAGGAAAACACACGACTATGGACTCAGAGGCACATGATCAAAAAAAGGATTATCTATTCACCCGAAGAATACTGTGTGTTCCAAAATGAGTCATTATTTCAAAAACTAAGCAAGCCTGTGGGTGGTAGATAATTCATTTTTTTGGATAAAAAGGGAAAGCGAAAATGACATAAGGTAAAGTAAAGATTGCCCTTTTGTAGCCTAGGTCGGGTTTTGTTGAAAGTCTTTTCTAGGCCCTATGGCTTGTCTAAAAGTGACTCTCCACACTGGGTGGCTTCCACTAGACATCTAGAAGGTCACCAGAGTCAAGATCCTACCCATGACAGGGGCGCAAAGAGTGGGGAATCCACTAGGTGCGTATATCATGAGAGGTCGAACTCTAGTTGAGGTTCTCACGAACACCGGATAGGAAGTACATCCCATACGATTCCGTTACCAACCCCGCCTAACTTAAGCTTCATTTGGGGCCCGGGTATAGGGCGCCACTCATAGGTGTATGCAAGTAATTGTGAGTGTAGTGTGTGGAAGGGCATTCAATACCTTTTATCTTACCCCATTCTGCACAAAGAACAAACACAAAACAAATATACAAACTCGTCTACCCTAGGGTTCAATGATTACAGAAAAATAACATGGTCCTCTACCCTAGGGTTCAACAAACATGCAAAACATAGACAACAGAACAAATAACAAGATACAATTGGAAATAATAACAAACATTTACAACAGCTAACAAAGAACAACATACACTTACGACAATTAACAAAAAAAATAACAAGGGAAGAAATCAAGGCGAACGAAGGCTATATACGAGAACATGTATTTTTCAATCAAATTGGCCTGACTCTCTCAAGTCTCCCCAGTGGAGTCACCATCTGTCATGACCGGGATCGGGACGGCGCGGCCGACCCTCTCGAAATAAAATGAGTTTCGAAACCCTTTTGAAAAGAAAACAGGGAGTCGCCACCAACGTTTTTATCCATAGGAAAAACATTGGAAAAAACTAAGTTCAGTAAAGCACTGGTTTAAAGAATGAGATTCAAGTTCGGGAGTCGGTTATGAGTAGGGAAGGTATTAGCACCCTACATCGCCTGTCAGAAACAGTACCAAGATTGAAAATGCGCAACATAACTAGCCTTACAAAAGATGTTATATTTCTCCCCTTTTATTGTTGTACTTTGTGCAAAAACAGAAGGAACAAACTGAACAGACATGGAGTGTAGGTTAACAGGATGTCGCGTCTAAATTGATTTTCATGGGATTTAATCAAAATGCAGGGTTAGAAACGGGAAGGGGATAAGCGGGACGTCTCGTCCCAAGTATTCTGTTCCTTGTGGCGATGGCCTACCAAAGATAGGGGGAAATCAACAAGACGTCACATCTAAATTGATTTTCATGGAAGTGGATAGAAAGGGAGTTGCAAAGGAAAAATAAAGAAAATAAAAATAGGAATAAAAATGGGAAAGGTGGGCCCGACAGGATTTAAAGTCCTGCTCCTACGTATTCTTGAGTTACCAAGAAATCAGGGTTACGTAGTTCTTTTAAATGTTTTTTTATAGGAAATGGATGAACGAAATTTTCTTCTTTTTTTTAAGTAAAACTTAAAAGTAAAGGACAAAACAAAAGAAGACAGAAAAAAGGGGGGGTAACAGAAGCTACAAGAGAGAAAGAGAAAAAGTAAGTTCGGAAAAGAGAGGGAAAAATGAGCGAAAACCGAGTAAGAGAAGAAAAACCGAGTGGGAGAAGAAAAACCGAGTGAGAAAAAGGAAAACCGAGTGAGGACGAGGAAAACTGAGTGAGGAAAAGGAAAACCGAGTAAGGACGAGGAAAACCGAGTGAGGAAAGGAAATGTACCAGAGTGTTCTCCTTTCTGAGAGGATGTGTAGGTGAGTGTGATGGGGCGGTGTGAAGGCTTGGCGCAAGGACGATGTTGTGAGGATTTGAGAGGTGCTGCTCGGTATGAAGGATTAATGGTGCTGGACGGTTATGGAGAGGATTAGGAGAGGGACGGTGCTGTTGGGAAGGTGCTGTTGGGAAGATGCTGTTGGGACGGTGTCAAGGATTAGAGGTGCTGGACGGTTGTGGAGAGGATTAGGAGGGGGATGGTGCTGTTGGGACGGTGTCATGGATCAGAGGTGCTGGACGGTTATGGAGAGGATTAGGTACTGGGACTTGGAGAGAGTAAAGGCAGAGTTCAGTTGTAGGGTGAAAAAATCCAACCCCTTGAGCTTCTTCAGATGGGGCATTTATAGGGGTCCAAGACGGGGGCTGAGTGTTTGGGACAACCCAAGTTTCCACTCATCCTGGTGCGTAGTGGTGCTGTCCTGGCCACTACCTGTTTGTGGGGAACAACGACTGGTGGGAAATTCTTTATTTTCTCCACTTCCGCCCCCTTATCCACCACGTCCAGGATTCATGGATCCACTTAGGCAGTGGGAATCCAAGTCAACATGGTGGAAATATGGAGTCGGCATTTCCCTTCTGACTCGGTTTAGCGCCCCAGTTGGTATCCTCCTACAATGGGAATCAATCCGAGAGGAATAAATGCTCTCCTATAGAAGACCGAGTGAAATGACTGTTTTTATATAAAAGACCGAGTGAAAGCTTGGATCCACAGGTCTGATCCGACTCCTGACACTCGGTGTGAGAGTCTGGGTTCATATCATTGACTCGGAAATGGCTTTCCAAGAAGCATTCATCAGGTCCCCTGTCCATTAAGAAATTCTTCACTCGGTGTTGATTTGCTAGGAAGTGGGTCATTGCTTGAAGCATTCAATTGCTGCTGTTTCACTCGGATGAACTCGTCACTGCCTTAAGCACTCAATCAGAATTGCTTCAATCGGATGGGCTTTTGCTCGGAACTCATCACTGCTTGAAGCACTCAATCGGGAATGCTTCAATTGGACGGGCTTCAGTCGGAGAAGTATTCCTTCGGAATCAATCTTTCATCATTCAGAAGTATTTTTCATGGAAATTATGGAACTTGGAAAGTGACTCATTCAATATCCGCCCGGAATTATCCACTCGGATTCATTCTTCTGAGGTCGGACGCCTTTCATTCAGAATGGTTCCAATCGACACTTATCTATTCGGATGTATTCATCCGAAGTCAGGCATCTCTCACAGCTTCAGTCGGTATTTAACCCATCAGATGTATTCACTTAGGAATTTACCTTGTTTTTACTCAGAATTGTTCCAATTGTGTATCAACCCATCCGACTTGTTTTCCATTCGGAAGTTTACCTTGTTTTCATTCAGAATTCGGAGCTCGGCTTCAATCCTTTGGGTGCAATTACTCGGGAACAGTCCTTCTTTTCAATTAGAATGGTTCTTAACTTCAAACCCTTCGGGTAATTTCACTCGGAACCGGCCTTCTTCTCAATCAGAACATGGAGCTCAGACATTTTCACTCGGAACCGGCCTTCTTTTCACTCAGAACTTGGAATTTGGACATTTTCACTCGGAATCGGGCTTCTTCTCACTCAAGATTTTGGAGCTCGGACATTTTCACTCAAAACCGGCCTTCTTTTCACTCAGAACTTGGGATTTGGACATTTTCACTTGGAACCGGGCTTCTTCTCACTCAGAATTTTGGCAAGTTGACCACGCGGATAGTCTCACTTTGCTCGGAACGTCTTTCCTTGTGTCTTTTCTTGAAGCTTCTTCTTTATTTGGAAATTTCTTGACACTTGAGGCCCACTTGGAGACTCCTTATTTGGAGGCTTAACATTCGGCCACGTCCCACTCGGACTTACTCGGAAATGATCATTCTGAGTCCTTTCATTCGGAAATGATCATTTCCGAGTCAGTTTTTTTTTTGAGGAACTCTTTTCACTTATGGATATCAATCAGAGCCTAAGATAGTGATGAAAATTCCCCATTTTTGGTGAAAATTGACCGGACCAAAATAGGTGTTCACAACACTCCCTCTGACTCGGTTGACAAGGAAAGAGAGTCCTTTTGTGTGGTCGGAAAAATGCGAGCTGAGTTTTCAGACTCTCAAACGGTGTTTGACGACTGCCCCGGTGCTTGCATTGCCCGATGTGACATGGGAATTTGTAGTGTATTGTGATGCATCCAAGTTCGGTTTAGGATGCGTGCTGATGCAATCCGACCGGTTGATTGCCTATGGTTCCAGGCAATTGAGGCCCCATGAATCGAATTATCCGACCCATGATTTAGAATTGGCAGCAGTAGTATATGCATTAAAGATTTGGCGTCATTATCTGTATGGGTCCCACTTTGTGGTGTTCAGTGACCACAAAAGCTTGAAGTATTTGTTCGACCAAAAGGAGCTAAATATGAGGCAGAGAAGGTGGGTGGAGTACTTGAAAGATTATGACTTCGACTTGAGGTACCACCCGGGTAAAACGAATATTGTTGCCGATGCACTGAGCAGGAAGGTGTTGCATGTGGCTTATTTGATGGGCAGAGAGCAGGAATTGCTGGAGAGCTTTAGGGATATGAACATTGGAGTTGTTATGGACGCTCCAAACCGAATGACGGTTGGAATGTTGAAGATCTCCAACGAATTTCTGGAGTCTATTGTTGCCGCTCAGAAAGATGATGAGGAATTGCTGAAGCTGATAGACACTCAGGCCCGAGGCAAGGATATAGAGTTAACTCGGGGTAATGACGGAATATGGAGATTCCAGGACCGAGTGGTGGTGCCTGCACATGGAGATTTCAAGCAAGCTGTGCTAGTTGAGGCACACAGGAGCTCTCTGAGTATTCATCCCAGTGTAACAAAAATGTATCATGACTTGAAGAAGGAATTCTGGTGGCTGGGCATGAAGAAGGCAATAACTGAATACGTGAGGTCCTGCGTGATATGCCAAAAGTGCAAATTCGAACATCAACGACCCCCAGGTTTGCTTCAGCCCCCAGAAATTCCGATCTGGAAGTGGGAAAGCATCACCATGGACTTCGTATCCGGGGTACCTCGCACCCGAACCGGGTGCAACGCGATTTGGGTAATTGTTGACCGACTAACCAAGAGAGCCCACTTCCTGGCGATGAATATGTAATGGTCACTGGACCGATTGGCTAGGTTGTATGTTGCTGAGATTGTACGACTGCACGATGTACCCTCAAGCATTATTTCTGATCGGGATCCCCGATTCACTTTAAGATTTTGGGGGAGCTTGCAACAAGAGCTGGGTACTGAGCTCAGGCTGAGCTCGGCGTACCACCCCCAGACCGATGGCCAGTCGGAGCGGATAATACAGACTCTCGAGGATATGTTGAGGGCATGTGTGTTAGAGCAGGGCGGATCATGGGAGAAATACTTGCCTTTGGTGGAGTTTGCATTTAATAACAGTTATCATAGCAGCATTGGGATGGCTCCATATGAAGCCTTTTACGGTCGGAAATGTCGTACTCCATTATGTTGGAATGAGAATGGCGATGCCATTCATCTGGGGCCCGAGCTGATTCAAGAGATGAACGAACAAGTTGCTTTAATCTGGGAGAAGATAAAAATTGCCCAAGACCGACAAAAGAGCTATTACGACAACCGGTATAGGCCGCTTGAGTTTTAAGTGGGCGATTGGGTGTTCTTGAGGATTTCACCGACTAAAGGTGTAGGTCGGATTTTGAAGAGCCAAAAGCTTAATCCGAAATACATTGGACCCTACCAAATACTAGAACGGATTGGTGAAGTTATTTACCGACTGGATCTTCCCCAGTTGTTGACTAACATCCACAACGTGTTTCACGTATCACAGCTCTGAGCCTACATTCCGTGTGACACAATGATTGTACCAAGTGACTCTATTGAATTGAAAGAAGACCTGGCGGTGGAAGCTGTACCGATCGGTATTGAGGAGAATCAAATGAAACGGTTATGGAGCAAGGAGGTACCGTTGGTGAAGGTAAAATGGCAGAATTTGAACTGGATAAACTACACTTGGGAATTAGAATCAGATATGAGGCAGATGTACCCCCATCTTTTTCAATCGGAACACTAATATCAGGGACGAAATCCTCTTTTAGGGGGGTGGATGTAACATTCCTGGTATTTTAATAAAAAATTTTGGAGAATGGAAAATATTAGCAAATGTTTTAGAGATTTATTTAATATTTGATCTGCCTGAACCGGGGTCAGGGAATCCGGTGTCAGGCCGGTCTCAAATGTGAGGGTCAAACGGTGTGGAAGATCGGTTGTGCAGAGAAGAACGGTCAAAGACGTGCTGTCTTGTGACTGACGCTTATCCGGTGTGCCTGGAGTGGTCTTGGACTAACCGGTGTGTGAAAAACGCCCGACTCGGAATCATAGTCTGGGTCAACCTCTTATAATGGCTGAGACAATTGGATATGCACAACAAAGATGTAAGGACAGATGAAGTATCCGACCTCTCAAGCGTTAGCTCGGATTACCGATGTGTGGACACTGGTTGTCCGGTATCAAGCTCGGATCGATACTCTTGTGAAGTATTAGACAGTTTCGAATAATTAAGCATTGTGAAAGCAAATCAGCGTAGGATCCCAATGTGATGAAATTGATTAAAAACTTTTAATGAGAATGTAAATGAAATGGGGGAAAAGGCTGTCTTGCCCCTGAGTTCTATATAAAAGGAAATTCTCTCTCTCCCCTCTTCATTACTTACGAACTTCTTCTTCTTCTTTTGATCTGTTCCTTCTTCTTGTTCTCCTCGCTTGTCGCTAAGTTGCATGCGCTGGGGGAGGACTCCTTTTGTGTTAAGGCTTCAATCGAACCTCATTCCTGCGATCGTGGCCTCAAGGTGAGTCCACTGATCCATTTTATTGTGGCTCCTTGTCCCCTTTTGTTTCTCTGGTAGCCAAGGGCCATGCATGGCTGTGTTCGAGTCTGTTCTCCACTCCTTTAGTGAGTGTGAGCTCAAGTGTGGCCTATGAGCTGAGAACATTGGGTTAACGGGTATTACATTCTGACCCGTAGGTGGTAGGTTAAGCAACAAAAGGCTGAGTGACGGAGTTGAGACTGCGACTCCTGTGCCCAGAGGAAGGGACCGACACCGAGAACAGATCATCGAAGCGTGGAATCGAGGTAAGGGGGTGTTAGGGTTATGATTAATTAGAGTAGGATCTACCTCCTATCCGAGCCGTTGAATGGTGCGAACAGGGTAAGAAAATGTCATTGCGTGTTGTTGTATGTTTGTGTATGTATGACCATATACACCGATCCGTTGAGGATCGGGTGTGTGTGACTGAGTTGATTATGAAATCAGTTTGAAATATTTAATGTTGGGATAATCGGTGTTATAATGTGAATCCGAGCTTGACAAGCAGGTCACCCGAGTGATGAGAAAGTGATGTTGATGGCCAAATTTGATATGACCAATGTGAACTGTATGTATAACTATGTGGTGTGGGACGGCCGACGGTATATTATAGCCCCTCATTTCTGGCTCCCGTGGTTTTTGTGCCCAGTTGAGCTACCCAGTGGTCAAGTAGGACCCAGTGGTCGAGGTGGAGAGTCAAGCAGGACTCGGTGAACCAAGCAGGGTTCAAGGGGTGTCAAGTAGGACCTCCAGCTGAAGGCCGATCCTTTAGTATCCGGATACTAGGAGTCAAATTGCATGAGAGTCAGTGGTGATCATGCATAAATTTGATATATGTACTAAGTTAAGTGGATGTGTTCATTGTGTAATGTGTTATAATTTCCGAGTGTGACTTGATAAATCTCCGAGTGAAAAATTTAATATATTTGATGGGTATGAATTGTTATCTCTACCGAATGTTGTCGTGGGCTTGCCGAGTGAACTATTACAATTTCCGAATGATATATATATATACATATTTAATTTGTTAAATTCCGCTTTACATTAATTATGATGCCAAACACTCACCCTTGCTATTATTTTAATTTAGCGACTAGTGACAGGGAGGAAGCCGGAGCCATGGAGTCGCGTCAAGGGGGAGATCGATGAGAAGGCCCGAGAGATTTTGAGTGATTGTGTAGGGCATATGTGTATAAGGAGTTTTTGAGTGCTTATTATTATTTGTGTGCCAACTTAATGTGAATCAGATACGAATTTATATTTTTAAATACACGAGTCTTTATGTTTTCTTGTTTGTTGTGTCAGCCCATTAGCTAGCGGATCCCTTCCCGAGTGGGGAATAACCAAGAGACCCCCTTTCCGGGTGGAAGATTAGAACGTCCCGAGTGGGATTGGTTGGGAGAGAGTTCCGAGTGAAGAAAGTGAGTGAAGATTCTGAGTGAAGAAGGCGTATCAGGGTTCCGAGTGAAGAGGAGTTGAATGTGTCCGAAGGGGAAATCTGAGCCTCTTCCGAGGGAGTTGTGACCGAGTTAAGCTTCCTGAGTGAGGGGTAGTAATGAGTCAAGTGTGGAATGCTCGAGTGAGTAAAAGTGGAGTATTTTTCGAGTGAAACCCTATTGCCGAGTAAACTATTTTACCGAGTGAATACCCATGTGAGTTCGCCTGGGCGTCTGGTTTGCTTAGATTTCAGAGTGGCATTCGCTCAAGCGAGTCGATACTCGCCTAAGCGACTCTCGGGTTTCGCCTAGGAATGTTGGGGTCTCGCTCAGGCGAGTGACCCCTGTCCTCTTCTTCTTCTTTGTTCTCTCTTCTTTCCCCGTCGTTCCAACTCCACCTTACCGAGCGGATACTATTCTGCGTGTACTCTTATTACGATTTGGATTGCATTTAAGTGAATACCATTATTTATCAAAACCGTGTGGGTTGAGAGTTAAAATAAGTAAATATTAATTTATACTATGACACAAATTTTATTCAACGCGAGAAAGATATTATGAAAATAAGTTGCCGTATATAAATAAAAAGGGAAATTGACCTAGGATGTTACAAATCATCAGTGAAATATACGGAAAGGTGATTATCCTCCATCCCTGTCTCAGAATCGTACTCTGATAATTGACCTACCCCCCTAACATACTCTGAGTACTGAGTCATCTTGATTGACACACTATACACGCTATCAGAACCAAAGGGCCCACTTGCATCCAACGATTCATTTCCTACGTTCAACTATAAATAGCATATTCCAATACACATGCAAGGTTACGTTATTCTATCTCACATATTTACTATTGCATTGCTTGAGTATTCACTGAGTTTCATACACTCTTCTAACTGGAGCGTCGGAGAATCTTCGCAGGTGGCACCACCTTTCGCCCCCATCAACGCGAAACTCTGGTGTGAAGGGTCTCCAGGACAACAAGACCGGTTTCTCTCACTGAGAGGCCATACTACAATACCGGATACCCACTGTACGGTGTACAAACCCTAAAACACCTATACTTTTATGGCTGGTCCCACACCGGATCCTAGACCCCGGTTCAGACCAGTTCAATAGGTTATGCCCAATACAACCTATAATCTTCAAGTTACAAAGATCAAGTATACAGTACTTCAAGTAAACAATTTAAACATTGATGAGACACGTATTAGGATTTGAAATGTAAAAAAACATACTCATGAAATGCAAAAATAAGGTTTAACATAACCAAAATGTAAAAAATAAATAAAGGTGCATAAAAGTAAAGTTAAGAGATGAATTGGAGCTCTTAAATCCCTTTGATTACCCATAGTCACAATAGTATATGTGCTAGGTGTTTTTTTTTGTGGGCATGTCTTCATGCTTGTTGCATAATTGCTACTTGAGATAAGTTGGTTCTTTCTCTCCCACTACATGGGAAGTTATCTTATGTGCTCTAACGATGCAATGTTGTATGTCTAGTTGCTATTGGATCTTCAAAATTGACCAATTTAATTTACTAAGCATGTGCTTAATTCATCTCTATCATAAGGAGCAGTTTGGTTGTAACTTGAAGTCTGCCAACTTAAAGACCTACTTGATGACATGTATATATTGAGATTATTTGCTTCTTTCTCTATTTCTCCTCAATTAAGACCTTTAATTAGTAGTGATAATACATTAATATTGACTTTTAATTAAAGATTATAAATTATTCTCAATTTAATTTAATAAATCATCATTTTTCATAAATCAATTAATATCAAAGGAAAATTCAACAAACCTCTCTATTTAAAGTTAAGAGCACCTAAAAAAAATCTATCTGAGGACTTAAATTTACCCCAACATACATGCATTTACAAAATCATTTACTCTGACTGAAAAACAAAAAACTACTACTCTATTCATTCATATTTATAAAGACAATTTATACCAAAACACACATATTAAAAAATATATTAATTTTTATAAAAACACACTGCAATATTTCAATTTTATTTTTATTTAAATTCTATTTTAATATTAATAGTAGTATTTTTTAAAAATAAAAGTAAATATAAGAAAAAATATTAAATACTTTTAAGTATTTAAGTTTTGTCTTATAAATAATATTATTAAAATATTTGTTTCTAACACAAATTTTTAGATTTGTGTATTTTTCTTCCCATTCCCACTATTGTCGATGCCGAGGCATTTGCATGTTTGGGCGAAATTGTGCCGAAGATGGGTAAGAATGTGACCATCAAACAAAATTTAACCCCCCAAAAAAAGTTATACCAAGTTACTAACCATAATAGTAAATATCATGCTGACGTTGATAGATTAAAAAAATCCAATTAAAAATTTAGTATGTTAATTTTATATAAAAACATTTTTTATTTAATTTCTGATTTTTTATAAGTTATAGTTTTAAAGTTTTTCATAGTTATTTTTATAAGTCACAGTTAGAATTCCTATAAAGTATTTATTGTTATTTTTATATTTAAATTTATTAATTATAATAAGTAATAAATTGTCTGAGATTGCGATTATCTAAATCAACCAATCAAATTAGAAGATATATTACTATATTTATTATTATTAAATTCATTAACTAAGTTCATTTGCGTAAATTTAAAATGTCATATTATTTTTTAAAAAATTAATAAACTTAATATAACTATTTTAAAATGTCATTACTATATTAATAAATTTAATATAAGGGAGCAATATTTTTAATTTTTGAAAGGATACTTAGGTTGCATTTAGTTACAGAAAATTAATTTTCTTAGAAAAGTTTTCTGCGAAAAGATTTCTGTTTTATTTCTAGAATTTTTATTTCTTGGAATAACTAGAAAATTCTTGAAAAACTTTTTCACTTTTCAGTTTTCTTGGAAAACTATTTTAATCACTTCTCTGTTTTTCTTAAAAAAATAAAATAAAAAGGATTTTTAGATTTCCATAAGTTTTCTTTAAATATTTTGTAAACAAACATATTTTCTATTTTTTAACTTTTTTAAAAACAATTTTTTATTTTTCTTAAAAAAGTTATAAACTAAACATAACCTTATCACTGAGAATGTAAAAATTATAGAGAGGATGCGTGATTACTTGTTTTAACCATTGTGGAGTCGTAATTGATTGTAACATTAACACTAGTGTTCATGAGAATGATAGTACGTGCAATGCAAATGATTGCCACAACAATGATACACAAACACTCGTGGATCATCTGCATGATTTATGGGTTTCTTTTCTTTCCTTAAGTTATCTTTATATTTTTTTCCATTTTTATTTTTGAAGTTATCACTTCTTGTTGGTCTTCAGATTCATGGTTTTGACCCCACAATGCTCGAACTGTCTGCCACTAAGCATCCATGACTCGTACCTCTTCACTCCTCACCCTTCATTCACAGCAAAATTATTAATGTTTCAGCTTCAAATGTCTTCTCATGACTGAGAAATCTATCTCCTCTAAATTGAATATCTAATAAATTGTTACCTTTTTTAAGTTAGAAACTAAGAGTATTCTTTAATCAATGATGAAAGACTAATATAATACTTAAAGGAACTAACTATATACTAAATAAATATCAAGTTTTAGTGGTTGTATTTTTTGGGTAACAAGAATCTCAAAGGCAAAGATGGGGTTGTAGGAGTGGACTTGCAAACTGCTTTATTGGTATTATTATTTGTTGGAGGCCCATGTGCACCTATCAAGCCAGAACTAGCTTTCACTACTTTCCTTTTCCCTCTTTTATTGAAAGCTTTTTCTCACCCTTTAAAGAATGAATTGAAGTGTATATGGAAAAATAGAATAAAGTTTAGCAATAAAAAATTGTTCAAATAAAACTGATAAAAGAAAGCTATTAGGGGGGTTTGCTAGATTTTTTTATTATTATTCCCGAGAAGTTTAAGTGAGAAATCATAATTTTTTATGTTTTGTCTAATTGTTTTAATAAATATTTTTAAGAAATTAGAAATATTTTAATTAAACAAAACATATTAGTAATATTTTTAAGAAATATAATTTCTATAAAATATAATTCTTGATGATAAAAAACATATATCAAACAACACTTAAAAGTGAAATAACTTTACTTCATTTACTCACTTTCTATTTCTTTCTTTGTCACTTGCATTCAAATCTAATCACCTTTCGCAATGCATTGACTTTTTTAAAAAGAAAAGAAAAGAAGCATCAAAGAGGATGGCAAATGCACAAGATTTCAATGTGTAGATGGTTGTTTTTTGTTTTGTTTTAAGAAAAAATTGAAATTGATTATTGAAGGAGAGTTGGGTCACCGTTATCCAAGAAGAGCAGCTTATAATTACTGCAGTTCTCTGCAACATTAAATGAAGTCAATGGAGAGTAATGAGATGAAGAAATGATAAAAATGGCAATGTGTGGGCTATACCACAGGGATAATCAATCAACCCAACTACAATGTGGAATTGTACTTTTAATACTGTATCCACTGCTTTTATTGCAGGTACCTAAAGTCCTATATAGTTTCGTCAACAACATATATAAAAGCAACTTTATTCGTATGACTATACGGTTGATTTTTCTTAATAAAAGTTTTAGGTTTAAACTTTTCAGAAGATGAAAAAAATAGATGTTTTGAGAGTTAATTTTATCATAAATGTTTCTAGCTTGACAATCTAGAATGCATTCAGAAAAAATAAATGTAGCACAATTAAATTATACTACTCCTGTATATGACTAATACTTTTTAGTTACATTTTTAATAAATGATTTCAGTTGCTTATGTTTAATCTTTATAGTTCTAAAATTGTTCAAAGAAAGCTTTACCACCTCAAATTAAATTTCAATAATTAACAAAAATATAACTTAGATGTATCACTATCGTTATCTTGAACATATTCATAAAATAATAAAAGAAATATGTAAAATAGTTAAATACAAATAAAAAACAATATATAAAAAATGCAAAAGCTATCTTTTGTTTTTTTTATTTAGATGTAATATTGTATAGTATTCTTTAACTCGTTTGTATAAATTAACTATATAATAATGTTTTAGCAAGCGTACTAAATTATTTTTTAGGTTTTTAACAATTAAAGGATCTTATCTACATAGATTTGTTTGATATTTAACAACTTTCAATATAAATTGTTTTTAGGCAATTTAAACTTGTTTAGTTACGGTTAGGACTGCAACGGCGGACCGCAAAAACTTTTGTTTTTGATTTGTTTAGGAGATAAGTTTTTGAGTGCATTGTGTGAGTAGGTTTATGTTTGATGGTTGTTAGTGAATCCTATCGGATCGGATAGTAGAATATAAAGAATTCACATAAGATATTGTAAATCATGTATTAAAAAAAATAGTAGCAATTAAAATTTATTTATATAAATATCTTGTAGCGTAGTATAAGACAAAATTCAAACAATAACGGTTTTGTCCTTAAGGAGTCTAGAGTGAACACTCCCATTAGATTTTGCACTTTCAAATGCTAGTTCATTGGAGTGCGGCCTTCACAACATTTGAGGAATTCTATTTATGTTACAAAAGTGTGGTTGATAAGCATCTCATGCTCTATTTATAAATTTAGATCTGATCTAATGAGCACTTGTCAGTGAATGGACTCTTTCTTCATTTTAAATGAGTTGGACTCAATAGTTTTAATTTTAGTCAAACTAAAATACAAACTATCTTCTGGTGCACTTACTCTATGCGTGTGACTCTATAAGAAATATATTTAGTTTATATTAAATAATAATATAATGAGCGACATCTAACAATTCATCATTATCTAAATATAAATATCAAAATAACCTATAAATGATAAAATTTATATGTTTGGTCAATTCATTTTACTTGATATCAGAGTAGACTTTTTCTTAAATAAATATCTAATCTTTATTTTCCTAGCATGACCATGCATTTTCTTAAGTCTCACTCCATCAAGAGGTTCATAAATATCACTCCTGTCACATAGGAGAGACAAATCTTATCTACACCACTCACATCTCTCTGTATGATTTGTTCACTACCTAATTACAATCTTTATGATTACCTTGTTATATGTTTGATTGCATTAAAACAACAAACTCCTTATGTAGGAATCATAGTGACTTTAGGTCAAAAGACTATATATACCATTATCACATTGAGAACCATTTATGACATTCATAACGATCCATGAAACATTCTCATGATGGGTCCGTCTAGTACACTATTACTTTTAATATGTACCTGTGTAAAGACTTGATATCGTCCATATCTATGAACTATGAGATTTGATCATCAGTAACTCACACACCAATCTTAATGTATTTATATGTCGCTATATAAATACTTAACCCCATATAAATACAATTTAGGAATAGTTTTCATATTGACCTACTATTCTAGGGACTAATAAAGGTTGCTAGACTATTCAACATAAATGTCTTATTCAAAGTGATGTGTCCTATATAGGCTCTTAATGCATATTTCCAACAATGGAGTGGGTGAAACATCATACAAGTAAATGAGTATGGAGGAATGAACAGGGGTTAATCCTAATGTGGTTAATTTCTTTGCCTTCCCCAAGTTTATTGAACTTAAGGGGGTATTACAAGATTGTGAATATTTTCTAACACGATTCGAAGTTTGGTTTGGGTGAAGGGCCAAAGAAGTTATAGGTCAATGATGATGTTTTAAAAATGGTGAAAGCTTCCAATAAGAGCAATAGGTTATTGATGTTTATTATCAACACCCTATTGATGAATTTCATAAGAATGATGTTAATGAAAGAAATTATGTTAGGGTTGGAGAAACCTAATGTTGAAAGAGATAGTAGTAGTACCTGTGGAGGGGAAGTGATGTAAACATGGCTCATGAGTTTACTTTTATACATGTTTTCTCATTTTTGTATTTTATTTAGACCTTGTATTTAAGCTTTCATTTACATTTCTGATTTGGGCCTTGTATTTGGCTAGTTTGGGTTTCATAAGTCTTTCATGGCATCTTGGTACTTTTGGCCATGGGTCTAGGAGTCCATTAAGCTTGGATGAGTTTCCTTGCCAATATAAGCATCATCCTAGCTCATTTGTACTCATATTTGATCATTTGATAAATTTTCACATTTTTATAAGTCGAGTCTTCTATAGAATTCTCTCTAGAATCTCCAGAAGCTTATTTATTTTATCATGGTCTCTTCCATGTGGTGAAAACATTTGGCTTATCAATCTTCCTAGATTAGCGCCTATCACTTGTCTTCATTCTCTATCTCTTCCATTTTATGCTTTCTTCATCTTTTGTGTAGAAAAGCTTGTGTAGTTTAGGCCAAGCATGATAATGGCTTATTTGATGTTTGTAATTGAATATTTATGTTACTATATCTTGGATAGATTCACAAGAGAAGATTACTTAAAGAATTCGTCATGAAGGCTTCAAGAATCACATCAAGAAAGACATACCCCAAAAGAAGAATCAAAGAAAAGGCTAATGTGAAAAATCATATTGTTCCTGAATGGGATAAAGATAAGGAGGAAATGGTAAAGGTTCTAGAGTATGATACTGTTAATATGGTAATAGTAATGGTTAGTCAATCTAAAAAGGAGGAGGTAGAGACAACTTCAAGGGATAAGTCTCCACCCATGACTAATAAAGAATTTGATGAATTTGTTGAAATAATTGATGTGATTTTTTCCTATTTGACAACTTTGTTGGATGATGATGGTTGTAAAGATAAACTTGAACTTGTATAAATAGAAAATGACATATAGGGTGTAAGGGATGTCAGGAAAATACTAGGAACTAAAAAACCACCAACCAAAAAGATCAAACACTAAGATAATTATAGAGCTTGACTTAGATGAGGAAGATGAAATACATGATGGGGAAGAGACTGGCTTATGGCACTATGAAAAGTTAAAGACTCCGGATAATATAGATGATAAAGGGGAAGATAGTAAGGTTTAGCTACAATTTGATGACATTTCATCCTTTGGCAATGTTAGACATCAGTTTAGAATCTAGTTCCCCACTCTAGATGTCTTCAAGCAAGCAATGAAAGACTACATTGTGCAAGAGGGGAAGCCCATTACATGAGTTAAAAATAACAAGATTAGGGCTAGGGTTGCTTGTAAGGATGGGCATTAAACATGGAGATTTTTTTTGTAGCAATCATGAGGTTAGGGGGGGTTACTAGATAAAGACATTTTTTCATAAGGATAGTTGTGTGAGAGTTCCAAAAAACCATGGTTTGTGATGGACAATATGTTACTGAGAAGTTAGTGAAGTTCTTAAGGAGCATTTAAATGTAAAAAATAAAGAAATGTATGACATTTCAAAGAAAAATACAAAGTTCAACTTAAAACTATGATGATTTACAAATGCATCAAAAAATGCAAGAGTAATTGTGGAAGGGAACAAGCAAAAAACGTTTGGTCTTTTATAGGATATTGTGTTGAATTATTGAAAAATAATCTTAGGTCTACTTTGAAGATGGAGACATAGCCAATTCCAAATGGCACACCTATATTTAAGAGGTTATATGTCTTCTTGAATGAATGTAAAAGGGGTTTTCTTGTTGGATGTATACCATTAACAGGGTTGGATGGTGCATTTTTAAAAGGATAATCATTGTTAGATAAGATGACAACAATCACATATGGTCTTAAGCCTATGCAGTGGTGGAGATTGAAAATAAAAATAACTTGAAATGGTTCCTAGGACACTTGAATCAACATCTTGGAGACTATAAGCAAAAAAATAGAACTTTATTTCTGACATGTAAAAGGTATGTAATAGTTTTATTATTTTATAATCATAGTGACCTAACATTATGATTTTAATAATTGAAGGACTGAGCTTTTATACTTGTGGCTTACTTGTTATTTAATGTACAAAGTGTCTCATACTTGTACTATAAGAGGTTATGTCAGGGGTCCACCATAGATTTGTGTATGACATTTATGGCAAAACTTCTCCAAGTAGTGGAAGGAGAAAGAACTTAGAGAGGTTATTAAGGTAAGTTGCAAGGTTAACCACTTCTACTCACTTTGGAGCCACTATGAATTCCAATAAGGTTCTAAATCAAAAAGCTTGGACATATCTAAACAAGTTCCCTAAACAAGCTTGGACTAAAGTAAACTTTAGTGAATGGCCTAAACTTGACAACATTTTCCACAATAACTATGTGGCATTAAATGCCAAGCTTCTTCATTGAAGGAATAAACCTATTGTTACTATGTTAGAGGATATTAGAACATACATAATTGTGCATATTGGAAATAACAATTTGAAGTTGAGTACTCCCCAAATAGGGAAGCTTACACCAATCTAGCAAAGTAGGCATGAGAAAGAGAAAAAAAAGTCTCACAAGTGGACTATTATTTGGTGAGGTATTATTCAGTCGAAATTTTCATATAGTTCATTTGTGGACTTGGGGTTAAAACACATATTTTTTTTATATAGGTGATAGTGATGAATATCGTTATGAGGTTCATGCATGGCTAACCCAAGTTAATATGGACTTAGGTAAACAAGAATGCACATGTCATTTCTATCAGCTTATAGGTATAGTATTCAACTATTTACTTATGTATTCTCGGCCAAGGGTGGACAAAGCTATAGCTTAGAGTTGGTAGATGAACCCACTAGATTTAATTTTTTTACAAATAGGTCTAATAAATTGTTGTTGTATATCCCTTAATTTTTAAATGATGCACCCGTAAAACTTAGGAGTGTAATGGGCATGTTAAATAATGTCCTAAAGATGTTGTTTAAGGAAAAAAATATTATTTTTGAAAATATTGTGTGGACATTAAAGGGTTGGTAAATTTTAATAATATTTTTTAAATATAAGAATTTCACTTTTGGTTCCTAAATCAGTGCCTTTAGGTCATTTGTTAACATTTTCCTTTAACTAAAGTAAAACAAAAATCATATATTTTTTTATAATTTTAAACTCACTTATATGCATCAATTGATTATATTCATTTTCTATTGAGTCAAGGATTAGCTTTTAGTGGTCATTATGAGTCATCCATCAATTCTAATCAAGGTAATTTTCTTGAACTTCTTAAGTTGCTAGTTGGTCACAATGAATCTATACATGATATTGTCATAAAAAAATTCTCCCAAAACCTTCAATTTATAGTATTTATATGTTATGAATTGATCATCATAATTATTTTTTTATTAGTTTTAAATATTTTATTGCATTGTCCTCACTGACCCGAGGTCTTATATCTGCCACTATTCTCGGCTATTATTTGTAGAGGATTATATCAAGTGGTAAATGTATTTGTTAGGTATATTGTGTAAGCATACTTGTGCTGCTATTGAATACAAAGGTGAAGTGTCAGAAGATGCCAATGGCATCATACATAGCTGCATATGAGAACAACAATATATTTAGCGTTGTAAGTCAAGATTTTAGGGAGAAAGCTGGTTTTATACCCTCTACACCACCAACAATTAAGAGGAAAATTAGTAGACCCAAAAATAAAGAAGAAAGATAAAAGAGAGTAGTAAGAGGAAAAAAGACAAAGAACTTGAAAAAACCATTGATGAATTAATATTGATTAATGAATATAAATATAAGAGAAAGCTAGAAATATTTAAATGTAGAGGATATGAAGGAGTGGGTCACAATAAGTAAACATGCCCACAACTTAAGAAGAAATGAATGGATAAATTCAAAGCTCAGTAGTAATACCAACAAGAAGGAACAACAATAGGTTCAAGACTTTGCAAAAGAAAAGGCATCGGCTAAAAAAAATAATGCACCATCTATATAGTTTAGCTTCTCAGGGACCTAATTCAATATATTTTAATATGTTAAGGACTAATTTAACCAATCATGTTTCTCATTATAATTGATCTAGGGCAAGACTAGGAGCTAGAAGCCCAAAGAATCGACCACCTACTAATAAGATTCACTTACCCCAATCCCAGCCACAACAAAAGCCACAAGTAGAAGACACTAGCTAAGAGTCCCATGGCTACAGAACCCACTCATGAGAGTTTAATAATCAACAAGAATCAAGGGACATCAACAACTACAACACTGAGGTTGAAGTTAGGTATAAAGAATCCTAGAACACTGAGTTTCAAGTCCACTCCTGGATTAAAGAAAAGACCCTTAACGAATATCTGATTGGAACAAACTCTGTTCTATCTAATACTTGTGTTAGTTATGTTTTGTATGGGAAAGAACACACAATAGGCAATATGTCCACAAAACTTGTTAGTATTTTACTTTTTAGTACTATATTAAGACTATAACTTTGTTCCACTTTATAGTGTATGTAATGCATGACTGTCACGACCAGAATCGCGGCAGGAGGCTAACTGAAAAAGACAAATCGTTTGAAATCCTTTCGAAAAACCGGCAAAACCTTTTGAAAGTACTAGTCATAAAAGGAACGAGATTCTAAATTCGGTAGTCGAATTACAGGTGAGGAAGGTATTAGCACCTCATACTGCCCGTTATAAAACGGTTACCTCAAATTGATTGCGTATACTTTAAATAGCCTGGAAATTAGTTTAACCTCTTGAGAAAAGGAATGAATAACATGGACATGAAAATTTTGAAATAAGGTTAACAGGATGTCTCGTCCAAATTAATCTTAAATCGAACAATTTCACTAAATAATAACAATAATAATTAGAAATAAAACATAATAGAAATAAAGATTAATAGGATGTCTCGTCAAAATTAATCTTAATTTGAACAATTTTAATAATAATAACAAAATAAAACATAAGATTAATAGGACGTCTCGTCCAAATTAACCTTAATTTGCATATATTAAAAATTAAGAAACTTGACATAAAATTTGATCCGGTCTCAATACCGGTATCCGTCCTACAAGACATATTTCAACGTCTTTGTTAATTCGTCAACGTGTGACCGGTGTCATCGGTATACATCCGGACTCTAATTCCGTATCAAGCGCTCTCCCTATACCGGTTGTCCAGGATAACACCATGACACCGGATAACTCACACGCCACTATGCAGAAGACAAAAGGCATTGCTACAGGGACCGATCAATAATTCCCTACACTACGAGCCAAAATCTGCTCACGAGAATGATCAACTTGTCCCCTAATTCTAGTCTATACACTCTACGCTCAATATAAAATAACCACTTGACCCAATCATGCTGGCAAGTGCATAATAAAATAATAATATATAGTGCTATTGGAGGTTAGTGGTTCCCCACTAATATGTCCTCGTATTTCGAGCCAATCAGGTATATGAACTCTCTTTATCAATGAGGGGAAGGGGCTTCGATTGAATTGACTTACGATTACTCTCTCTGAAAAACATTCCTCACTTGGAATATTATCACTGACTTGAGCGTCAGAGAATCTTTGCAGGTGACACCACCTTTCGCCCACATCAACGCGTTAGGCCGGTGTGAAGGATCTCCAGAACGCCCAATCCGCCCTCCTCATACAAGGACAACAGATATTTATACCGGATACTCATACATCCGGTCTTCTGCATAGAATCTTTATACTATTTATGATTGACTTGACACCGGATCTCTAGACCCCGGTTCAGGACAGATCATTGGCACGCCCAGTGGGACACGATAAAGTTATTCCCACCTCTCGTTTACAAAGTCTGACCTTGCGTCATGGAAGGCAATGAAAGAAATATATCTGATGGGCATGTAGAAGATGTGACGGCCCAAGAACAACCAACGAACAGACGCTTGGTTTTTGAGTCACCTGTCGAAAGTTCAAGGAGAATGGTGCAAGTATCTGCACCCGATCTAAGAGATGAGATGATACGAAAATTGATGGAGGAGTTAGTAGAGTTAAAACGCAAAAGACATAACTTGGGAGAGAAATCAACATCCCAAACTGGCGGGACACACCATACAACCGACGGGAAAAAATCCACAACTCTCCAATACTCAAACATCCCCACGTTTGAGGGAAGAGGATAGACCCACGTTTCTGATAATGAAGCTACTCGAGGGAAGAGGGAGCTAACTACAGCACCCCCGGTAACTTATACACTCAAAGTTCCTTTTTCAAGGAGGCTTATGAGTATCCACATCCCTAAACATCTTCAAACCACTCAGCCACTCTCCATTGGAAAGTATAATGGCGATACTGATCCTACTAAGCATCTTGATGCTTACGTATTTGAAGCCATGTACTTAGGGGCTGATGAAGATATGATGTGTCGAATGTTCCCACGGACATTATCAGAAGAGGCCCTTGGTTGGTTTAAAGGTTTGCCTTCTGGATCCATAGATTCTTGGGCTGAAATGGCAGCTATTTTTGAAAGTCATTTTGTCATCTCCAGGGATGTTCCCAGGACATCTCATACTTTAGCCCAAATTAAGCAAGGTGAAAATGAAACCTTAAAGGATTTCCTGAAAAGGTTTTACAAGGAAGCATCCCTGGTTCCTAACCTCACAGAATCCATCAAGCTGCATATTGTTATCGAGACGTTGCAGCCAAGATCAGCTTTTGCTCTCTCATTAGCAAAGAGCCCACCAACAACATTTGAGGAGTTCAGGAAAAAGGCCTCAAAGTATGTAAGTATAGAGATGCACCTAGAAGTTATGGCTGCAAAGAAAAAGCCACCAACACCACCTTCACATCCTCAGAAGGGTAAGGAGAAAACGAGGTCAGAACGTATGGAGAGGCCATTCACCAATCCCAAAGTTAATAACCCCTCTCCTCGACCTCGAGAAAGGCGTGTTAATTCCTTCAGCCATTATGCACCACTATCAGCCAAGCCATCTCAGATTTTGAGAGAGGTCGGATGGCCAGCTTTCAGTATAGAAGGCCAGCCCCTATGAAGAGACCAGGGAATCCCCGTAAGTATTGTGATTTTCATGAACAGAATGGTCATTCCACTGATGAATGCCAAGCTCTAAAGAACGCAGTTGAAACGCTAATTAGAGAAGGCAAATTAAAGCAATACCTGTTCAAAGAAAAATCCTTTGACAGTGCTGATCGGAATGAGAAAAGAGAAAGAGATCCAGACGATGAGGATGACAATAACCGTAATCCGGTTAGAAAATTCTCTGCTGTGGAGAAACAAAAAGGTGTAATGACTGATGATACAGCACACAGAGATAACATGCCTCAACAACAGCGTCAAGGCCGGCGTGAAGTCATTGACATGATCGCTGGAGGGTTCGCTGGGGGAGGAGCTTCAATTACAGCCCGGAAGAATCATCATAGAATGATTCTGTCTGTACAAGGAAAGATTAAAGACAATCGTCCTTACAGAGGAGGGGTTAAAGCTCCAATAATTTCATTCTCTGATGAAGATTTTGGTCCTACCATTCCTGGTGGAGATGATGCTGTAGTCATCGTCGCAGTCATAGCCAACAAGGACGTCCGAAGAATCCTTGTTGACCAGGGAAGTTCCTGTGATGTTATTTTTTATAACTGCTTTAAAAAGATGGGTTTTAATGACTCAGACTTACAGCCTTACACACAGGAACTAACAGCTTTCAATGGTGCAAGGCAACTGTAACACCCCTATTTTTATTTTTATATTGAAATTTTGAAGGAATTAAATTATGGTTCTTTAGAACTTTTTAATCTACGTATTATTTATGATTTCTTTGGAATTTTTTGGAATTTTGGATTTTTTAATAAAATAATATTTTTTAAATAATTTTAAATTCATATAAGCGACTTAAATTAAAAATATTTACAAGAAAGTGAATTGAAATTATAAGAAAATTTTTTAAAATCTGTTTCAAGTAGACTTATCTAAAAATTATCGGTTTGAGAAAAATCTTGATTTTTTCCAATCGTTAAAAAATTGGAAGCGTATCAATAAATTTTTATTAACAGAAAATTTTAGATTTTTAAAATTTCAGCTTTATATTACTTATTATAAAATTAGTGAGGACTGATATAATATCGCTAAATTTCAAAAAGGACTCATTTTGAATATTTAAAATATACCGAATGAAGGGTTACTATTTGACTTAATAATTTTGCTGACAATTACTATGCAAAACACTGTGCATGTATGAAATTTTCAAAAGGTGCACAGTAACCTGGAATAAAAAATTTAAAAATGCATAGTACTTTTATATTAAAATAATGGAATGCATAGTAAATTTTTTTCCTATAAATACCGAAGGATTTCTTCTTTAGAATTCACAATTTCAGATTAAGTTTTCTTAATATAGTAGTGCTAGTGAGATAGTGGTGGAAGTGAGAGAGAGAAGAAAAGTTTTTGGAGAGAAGGTTCTGCCAAAATCCTAAGGTAAGAATACTTCTCTTTTATATTTTTTTGGGTTATTTTCATATCGTTTTTAGAAATCTGTTATTATACTAGAAATAATATTATTTTAAGTTACTATTCTGCATAGTAAAATACTATTTCAATAGTAAATTACTATTTCAATAGTAAATTACTATTCAAATAGTAAATTACTATTTACTGTTACTATTTACCATTACTATTCACGATTTACTATTTACCGTTACTATTCACGATTTACTATTTACTGTTACTATCCACGTTTTACTATTTACTGTTACTATTCACGTTTTACTATTTACTGTTACTATTCATGATTTACTATTCACTATTCACTATTCAAAATTTACCATTTCTGTTTTAAGTAGTAATCTTAATCTTCGTCTTATGCTTATACTGAAATAAGATTGGTATTAATATTTCTAGAAATCGGAGGCGCAAAGCAAATCCATTTTGGGTAACAATTCAAGGTAAGGGGGAGTGAGATAAGTGTATAATATGAAAAGACATAAGAATAATGGGAGGAGTCCCCTACTCCTTTTAAATCTGATAATATTATTATTTTAAAATATTAACTTTTTAACTTAAAATTTTTAATAAATTTTAAATTAAATATCCGGTTTAACTAACTCTAACATACCTATGCAAGGACTTGGACCATTATGACCTATATGGACTGGACTATACCTATGCAAGGACTTAGACCATTATGACCCATATGGACTGAACTATACCTATGCAAGGACTGGATTATATGGACTTACATATACCTATGCGAGAAATTGACCAAAATGACTCAAATTGACTATATTAATAATCATCAAATTTTGTATTATGATATGTATTAATGATATTTAATTGATTTGATTATGATTTGATTATGATTGATTGATTGATGATATTTAGTTATGATTGATATTGTTTGATTTTGATTGATGATATTGTAATGTGGAGTTTGAGCATATAGCGAGCATGACGGAAAGCTAAAATTCAGTAAGAATTTCTTACCTTACTCTTTAAATTTTATTATCTTTTATTCCTTCTTAGAAATTATTTTTATTAACTTTATTTTCAATATTTAGAAAAAAAAATTAGTATTTATTTTAGAAAGAAAATATTTTATGAGAATTTATTTAATTAAATCTGGAGTTAAAGAAAAATTTTGTAATTTTAAGTATTTTTGGTTAATAATTATTCTCTTTTAATAAAACAATTTTTTTAAAAGAAAATTATTTTATCTTTCCAACTTAATAACTAAAGATATTTGGAAATAATTGAGATTCCTAAATTTGATTTTGTTAAGATTTAATTCGAGAAAGATTATGTAAAGTTTTATATGATAAAGTTTTTAGATATTTAAGGCTTAGAAACTCAATTTCAGTGAGATTTGAAAACTGTACCAAATTTATTTCTGTGGGACAGAAATTCAGAGAATTGAGAAAATGTACAGTTTATTGAAATGATATTGTAAACCTTTAAGGGATTTAATAATTGAGTTTCTAAAAGCCTTAACCAACTCAATACGCGAGTAGTTCATGCATCATGAATCATTAAAGTGAAATGAAATAATATTGTCTGGGGACGGATTTTAGAAACCGAGGATACATTAGAGGAGGCTTAATTACGAGCCTTGGGATGAGAGGGTGTGAAAGGGTGCTTCAGGGGACCTGGGGTAGCTCCCTAGTGTCGGGTACTTTCACAATAAAAACTTTCTCAATCTGACTAGTCTCTAAGTGTTTCCATGCCAGTTGAGCTGTTCATATTATTATTATCCGGACTTATGGAACAGTGTAAACTCCTGGTTGGCCCAGTGCAAATTAAAATTTAAGGGCCCACATATATAGGTAAGTTATGATGAAGATATTGCATAACATTCATGCATTCATAATTGATTGTGTATGTGATTGTGATTGATATTATTAAGTAATGTTTGTGAAAACCCTTTGTTGCTTATGTCTTATTCGAGAATATTATATTCTGCTTCTCACTCCTTTCTCCGTGTTTTTGTTTCACATGTTTTAAATTGATGGTTCAGAGGGAAGGATCGAAGAATATCAGCAGTAAATATAGCACGTTCTAGAAAGGGAGCTCGGTATGAATACCGTGGTCCAATGAATAAATAATGTTAATAAGTAACTGCTTCTGGGCCATGGAGTTTACTCTCTTTCTTATAATGTTTAATATTTATTTCCGTTGGATGAATGTAAAATTACTTTATAAAGTTTTAATAATATTTGTGAGGTATTTCAGAAATAATGTATATAATTTATTCCGATAGTTTCTTTTTAACAATCATATCCTTAAAAAAAAAAAAATTACGAGTTTTTCTAGAATTTATTAAGGTGTAACAGAGGGTGTTACAGCAACCAACAAAGGGATACCTTGACACCCTTATCTCCTTTGAAGGCGAGCCAGGAGGCAGAACGGTTAAATCCCGAGTGCTGGTAATCGATGTCGAATCACCGTTTAACGGCATCATAGGACGCCCCACCCTGAATGCTATGGAGGCAGTCGTATCAACTCCACACCTCCTTATCAAGTTCATTGATAAAGACAATGCTGTCTTATCCATCCGAGGTGACCAGGAGATGGCCAGGTATTGCTACAACCTGAGCCTAAATATGACAAAGTTGGAAGCATCCAACAAAAAGAGGAAACTCAATGATTCTGGAGCAGCTGCTGGTTTTGTGAGCCTTGTCGACTTGGACCCTAGGGCGGATTTGCACATTGATCCGTCCAACCCATCAAAGCCTACACCGGATAGAAGTTCCAGGGACATCGTTTTGGGAGATTCTCCAGAAAAGGTCACCCATATTAATGACAAGCTAGATACAGAAATGGAGCAGCGACTATTGATGCTCCTACAGGAGTTTAAAGACCTCTTTGCTTGGACCGCAGCCGATATGCCTGGTATAGACCCTGCTTTCTGTTGTCATAAATTGTCCGTCTACCCAGAGACGAGACCGGTTGCCCAAAAGAAGAGAAGATTGGGACCAGAGAAGCAGAAAGCAGCTTGCCAACAAACCGAACAATTGCTGAAGGCCAAATTTATCAGGGAAATCTGTTATTCCTCTTGGCTCTCTAATGTAGTAATGGTCCGGAAAGCCAATGGTAAATGGAGAATGTGTATTGACTATGTGGACCTTAACCGTTGCTGTCTGAAGGATCCTTATCCTCTTCCTAATATAGATCGGATGGTAGACGATTCTTCTGGTTATCAGTACCTGAGCTTCATGGATGCGTACTCAGGTTACAACCAAATTCCGATGTGCGAAGAGGATCAGGAGAAGACAGCTTTTGTCAATGATCGTGGTGTCTTTTGCTACACAGTTATGCCCTTTGTCCTGAAAAATGCTGGGGCCACATACCAGCGCATGATCAACAAGGTGTTTGAGGGCATGCACACCAAGCTTGTCGAAGTGTACATCGACGACATCATAGCCAAAACACCAGTTGAAGGTGATCATATTGACGACCTACGCCAAGTGTTTACCCGCTTGAGAGAATTTAACATGAGGTTAAACCCATTAAAATGCACCTTTGCTGTCCCAGCTGGGAAGTTTTTGGGTTTCATGTTGACTCAATGCGGTATTGAGGCCAATCCAGGGAAATGCCAAACGATTCTTAACATGCAAAGCCCTAAAAATCTGAGGGAAGTCCAATCCCTGAATGGCAAAGTAGCAGCCTTGACACGGTTTATGCCAAAGATGGCTCACAGATCACTTCCTCTATACAAAGTGCTGAAAAAGTCCAAGAAATTCGAGTGGGGACAGGAATAAGAACAAGCATTTCAAGAGCTTAAAGAGGTGTTATCCAAACCTCCTATTCTAGCAAAGCCTGACCCCGAAGACATGCTCATCCTATACTTGGCTATTTCAGATGAAGCTTTGGGCGTAGCCTTAGTAAAGGAAACTCCTGATGGACAGAGACCGGTCTATTTCACCAGCAAAACCTTACAAGGTGCTGAGATCCGGTATCAAAAAATTGAAAAGGCCGCCCTCGCTGTTGTTTGGGCCTCTCGACGGCTACGACCATACTTTCACGCATATCCAATCTTGGTAAGAACGGACCTTCCACTTCGCTCTGTGTTAATCAAACCTGACCTCGCTGGTAGGATGATCAAGTGGTCCATTGAACTCTCAGAGTTTGATGTATCTTATGAACCTCGAGGCGCTATTAAAGCTCAGGTCCTGGCAGATTTTATTGTGGAAATGACAGGGATAGATCCAGCTACACCTCGCGTTCATTGGACCATCTACGTTGATGGTTCATCAAATCAGAAGGGCTCTGGTGTAGGGGTAGTTCTTAAAAGTGACGATGGAGTACACCTGGAGATCTCCCTTCATTTTAATTTCAAAACTTCCAACAACCAAGCTGAATACGAAGCTTGCTTGGCTGGACTACGAGCTGCGATCGACATCAGAGCCTCTGAGGCAACGCTCTGCAGTGACTCAAAGCTTGTGATTTCACAGATCTTGGGAGATTATCAAGCCCGTGAGCCTCAACTCCAATGATACTTATACTGCGTCAACGAGTTGAGAGAAAAATTCTCAAAGATGGAATTTAAACACGTTACACGCGAAGAGAATACAAGAGCGGATATACTCTCCAGGCTGGCAAGCACCAAACGACCTGGTAGCACCACAACATTGGTCCAAAGCACTCTGACATCGCCCAACATTCCTCTTTTCCCTTCTCTAAATGCCATAATGACCAACTCCCTTTACGGTGCCCCCTACATCTGTTATTTGGTCGATGGGCAGTTGCCCACTGATGAGAAGGAAAAGAAAAGAATAAGAAGAGAATTCCATACTTTACTATGATTGATGGCAACCTTTACAGAAGGGCACTTTCAGTACCTTACTTAATCTGTCTAAAAGAGGATGAGGTACAAGGAGTGATGGAAGAAGTGCACGAAGGACAATGTGGGCACCACGCTGGAGGAAGAAGTCTGATGAGAAAAATCCTCAGGGCGGGGTACTGGTGGCTCACGATAAAGCAGGATTCCATTGACTTCGTCAAGAAATGCGACGCCTTCCAAAAATTCTCTAATCTTCACCACACACCGGCAGAAGAACTCTTCACATCCGCTGTTCCATGGCCGTTCTACCAATGGGGTTTGGATATTTTGGGCCCTTTCCCAACTGCCCCTGGAGGCATCAAATACCTCATTATAGGGGTTGATTATTTCACTAAGTGGATTGAAGCAGAGCCAGTGGTGCATATAACTTCAGCCCGAACTCGTCATTTTATGTATGAAAATATTATAACACGATTCAGAGTCCCAGCACGGGTTATCACAGACAATAGCACTCAATTCACGGACAGGAAATTTACAGATTTACTCGAAGGGTTAGGAATAGCCCAGATATTTTCCTTTGTTGAACATCCCCAAACCAATGGCCAAGCTGAAGTGGCCAACAGGGAGGTGCTGAAAGGATTAAAGAAATGTCTAGGCGAGGCCAAGGGCGGATGGACAGATCAGTTGTGCCACGTCCTCTGGGCATATCGAACAACGCCTCATTCTTCCACCAATGAATCTCTGTATCGCCTGACCTACGGGGTGGAGGCAATGATACCTGTAGAACTGCAAATTGCTTCTACTAGGGTCAAGTATTTCTCTGAAGAAAGCAACAACGCTAACTTGGCATCAGAAATGGTTATCATACAAGAGCTCAGAGAGGTTGCATTCATTAGAGATCAAGCCATCAAAGCCAAAGCTGCCCTTCGATACAACAAACGAGTCCAATCAAGGACTTTCAACATCGGAGATTTGGTTCTGAGGAAAGCAAGTGTGGGAAATAAATTTGCTCATCAAGGCAAATTGGCCCCGAACTGGGAGGGCCCTTACAGGGTATCCGAGGTCGCTGGTAAAGGCTCTTACCGCCTTGAAAACCTTGATGGCACACCGATCCAAAACAAATGGAATACCCAGAACTTGCGCATTTATTACAGCTAGCTGCTGGAGCAACATGCACTCTTTTCTCCTCACTTGAGATTGTTCGACGGAGAAACCAATATTATAATCCCAGCTACGCTTTTATTGTAATTCTTATTTTTGCTCAATAAGAATCTCATATATCAACTTAATTATTTCGAGTTTTTCTTATGCTGTGATTTTCAGTACATCCGGCGTGCATAAACGTATCCAGGACGGATGATCTCAACTACCAATTCTGTAGTTGACGATGTAACTCCTCGAATATATATGAACAATTGAAGACCTGGGCATAGTAGGATTGATCCTCTTACAAGGATCATACCGAATCCCAGGAAAAGGGCGCAGTAGGATCAGACCTTTTTCATAAGGCTGTACCGAACCCCATTTGAAGGCTCAGATTGTAGGATTAAACCAAACTCTGGGTACGGTCAGTAAGTTTGGCTGAACACCGGTGAAGACCTGGGTTGTAGGATTTAACCGAACCTCAGGAAATGGGTTGTAGGATTGCACCGAACCCCATCGAAGAACGGTAAATGGGTAAAATCCAACACCGTATTGTAGGCTTGGGCGCAGTAAGCTGGTTCTTCTTCAAGACCACGCTGAACCCCGGGTAACGGGCACAGTAGGTTCAGGATTAGCCCTGATCTGAACCCCGTGTTGAAGGCTCGGATTGTAGGATTAAACCGAACACCGAGTACGACTAGTAGGTCTGGCTGAACGTCGGTGAAGAATCGTCAATGGGTAAAACCAAAGACCGACTAAAGAACGGTTAGTGGGATCAAACCGAGCCAAATACGACATGGGCTGTAGGATCAAAACCGAACCCGATCAGAATTCTGAACTCCGGATTAGCATTCTCTTTTGAAGTCCCTTATTTGGGAACTTCATGATTTCAAAGTCCGGGTCATCAATTCTCCAGTCGGTATTATTTATTTGAAGCCCGACTCATGAATTCTGACTCAAGAATAATTCATTCGGGTACGCCCTTATCTGAAGCATATTCACCCGAAGTATTTGAAAATTCTCCATTCGGTACCATGCCGGGCAGCAGTCGGAGAAATTTCACTCGGTGAAATCTTACCCTAGAGTATCACACTCGGGTATGCCTCTCAGACATTTTCATCCGAAGCATTTCATTCGGAAATTCTCCAGTCGGTGCGTGCAACGCAGAAGTCAGAGATAAGTCACTCGCTGACTTCCCGTTCGGAAATCCATCATTCGGTGATCTCCTGTTCGGAAAACTTCCACCCAGCTCAACATCAAGTGGGAATCGGAGATATTTCATTCGGAATTTTTCTCATCCGTTCCCCGAGTCAGAAAATAATTCACTCGGTGATTTCCCATTCGGAGATTATCCACTCGGTGATACATCACGTGGAAATCGGACGTCTTCCACGGCAGAATTGAACTCCGAGTGTAATGAGTACAATAAAATCGAATGCGACTGAAGAATCACTCAGAACCTTCCACTCGGAAATTCTCATTCAGCAGAATTTCCACTCGGAAATCTTCACTCAGCAAAATTTCCACTCGGAAATTCTCATTCAGCAGAACTTCTACTCGTAAATCTTCACTCAGCAGAACTTCCACTCGGAAATTCTCAATCAGAAGAACTTCCACTCGGAAGTTTCCCTCGGAATTTGTTCAATCAAATATTCGCTCAGAACTGATCACGCAACAATACTGGGGGATAGTATCGACAGCCTAACGAATATTTCGAGGGATAAACTCTTAGTGGAACGTTCTCACAATTACTTCCCCTCAAGATTAACATTGCAAGCCGTTCTCATGACAATAGCATGTTCCCTCACAACGGCGATCCCCATTATGGTACTTACAACCAAAAGGCCTGATCTTCAAGGAGCAAGGTACACTTTTTACCAGGCTTGTATACCAAACGTGTAATTCCAGAAAACGACTTCATCACACCAAATTATCCATACTTGACAAAAGATACTCTATCTTTTCTGTCAAACCAAGCCTTTAGCTGTCAAAGTGCCCATACATGAGAACGATAGTTATATGTCTCTATCCGTTCTTCATCCTGCATGTTCAAATCCGGAGTGAAGGTTATATGTTAATATTCGTTCTTCACTCTACATACTTAAATCCAGAATGATTCATTACACATGCAATCCTTCTATCGAAGCTGTTTTCAACTGACAAACATATAAAGGCAAATTGTTCTTTTATTGATCAAATGCTAAATTACACGAAGGAATTCATTCAGTAATCCGGAGCTGATCCCGGAACACAGCAGATTTGAATCAATAAAAACTAAGACAAGGAAGACACTATTTCTTTTGGCTCGTCTCTCCGTCCTTTCCTTTACCTTTACCTCCGGCCTTGCCTCCCCCATCACCAGTAGCCTTAGTTGCTTCAGCACCAATGCTTGTTCCTTCGCTTCTAGGCTTCAGGAGAGAAGGTTTCATTGACTGACCTTCAGGTAGAGGAGCAAACTTGTACGGGGTGTTAGGCGGATCCTCCTGATGATTATTAACAACGGCCACCAGTTTCCCTTGGTGAAACTCATAGAACGGATCAATACCGTTCAGATTAAGTTTCACTTTGGGATTCCGGTATTGAACTTGATGAACAGCCAGCCTGAAAGATTCCTTGACTGCTTGGTCACACATATCTACAGCCTCAGCCAAATCCGCTTTCAAAGTTTTGACTTCGTCAGTCGAACCCACCAACTTTAAAAGCAACTCCATCTCCTTACGTGACCAGTCTTCTGCTCCTTGGGAATAAATAACCTTGGCGTCCTTCAATTCTTCCGTTAATTTGGCCAAATGCTCCTTCTCTGTACAAAGGCTAGCATGGAGGTCGGAATTGGCTTTCTTCTGATCAAGTATCTAGACCTCCAGCTCCTTAACAAGATATTTCAGACTGGCAATTTCCTCGTCCTTTTTATACCCTTCCTCTTTGGAAGCCTCTAATTTATTCTCCAGTCGGAGGATGCTTGCCTTATCCCTAGCTGCAGTAACGTTAAAGTCATTAACCTTGCCAACCAATTTACTAAGCCTTTCCTTATCTTCTGAAAGCTTGAGAACCGACTTCAGAAGACCGGACAATTCTACCAAGTGCCTCTTTCCGGCATCGCAAGCTTTGGTTACTTCTTCGCTTTCTAGTGGAGTCTTCAGCTTGTATGGAGACTCAGGAATGCATTCAGGCACAGGACCCTCATACATAAGGTATTGGGCGAGACCGGGATTGCCATCAGGGGGGCAAGGAATTTTGGGCACAAAGTAAGAAGTTATTGGTTTTGCACCGAAGGTAATCACACTGCCTGGGGCATTTGGAGTGAGCCCTTCTACTTTCTTTCCCTTAGAAGCCTCTGGATTAGCAGCCCCTTTGGAAATTTTTGGTTTTTTGGGAGAAGGTTGAGGCTCCAAGGTCCTGGAGGAATCATTTTTTGCCTTTTTCCTTTTCTCTCCGCCCTTCTTAACCACAACATCAGAGGTCGGTTTATCAGATCCGCCCTCCAGCAAGGGAATATCGTCACCAGCAGACGAAGTGAGTGTTATGGTCTCAGCAGTAGCCTTCTTAGAATTCTGTTTTGCCTGAATGTCGTTCTCAGCCGCAACAGAGTTCTCTCCAGGTTTGAGCCCTTTCAACTTGTTCATCTCTGATGACTTAGCCTTGATTTCAACTGCAAAATCAAATAACACAATTAGAGATCGAAGATTTCAAGGCATAATATGAGAGAACATGAAAAATGACAGAAAAATTACACAAATATTCCTCGCGGGTGGACTTTGACCCTAGCAAATGCCTGCAGGAGAAAAATTTGTGCGAGGTGATGTATGATTGAAGAGCAGAAAGAACAGAGATTGAAGTTGGGATCAATTCATCTTCATCAGTATAATAGGCCTGGGAGGTTAACAAAAAATGCTCATACGTCCAGGCCACAGGAAATTCTTGAATCCCATCTTCATTTAACCAAAAAATTGGATCTTCAGGCCTAACGCTGATCTTGGTAAAATAAGATTTGAAGGAACGACCATCAACTTTGGCGGAGTCAGTGTAGGACTCAAAGTTGATGATCTTGGAGAGAGTCCGGAGGGTTATCAAACTTACTCCTCCCTTCTCTTTATTTGCACGACGGACTACTTGTGAGAAATAAAAAAGCATAGCCACCGTCGGTGTGAAATTGAAGTGCTCCCCAAGCACTTCAAGAGAACGGATCAACCCCCATCCGTTGGGGTAAAGCTGTGAAGGGGCACAGTCCAAAAACCTCAGAACCCCCATCTGAAACTTTGTGAAAGGGAGGCGCACACCCAGATTCAGAAATAGGAAGTCATACATATATATGGACCTTTCGTCCAGTGTATGACATATCCGTTCTGTTGGAAGTGGAGCCAACACCATAAAACGCCCCCTATGCTTTTCCTTCTTGAAGACAGTAAAGCACGGTTCCAACTCTGCTCCGTCCTCCCGAGCATGAATGGACGGTGTATCACAAAATTCCTCAGCCACCCAGCTGAATGGACGTTTCCGTTGGAACTTCACCCAATCAATCCGGTGTGCAACTACATTGCACAATCCGGAAGCTGTCTTCATGATGTACCGTTGAGAGGGTGTTTCACCACCAGAAGTTCTTCCTCCGGTCGTCTTCTTTACTGCCATCTTAAAAGCTTTTACGCTGTGGTAAAAATCCACATCATCAGAGAGGTATAAATCAGCACTCTCAGTACTCTCACTAGACGAGGATTCTGAAAAGGGTATTATCACCCTTCGCCTTGGATACAGCAACGCCTCCCTCTCTAAATAAGGTGGCTTCGATTGGAAGATCACAGGGATCCTCCCACCACGACTTGAGGGGTTTCGAGTTAAGACCCTTCCTCCTCTTCCCCTAGGGTTAACACAGCCCGAGCTAAAACCTCTCCTAGACATTCAGAGAAACTAAAAGAAGACACGAAAAGACGAAGGAGAAGGGTTACCTAGGAATGAAGGAGGATAGTGAATCAAAATTCACAGGGGAAAACAGGAATATCTTCTCAAAATTTTTGCAGAGGTTCGTCAGGGAAGCAAGATGAAGTGATTTCTGAAATTACCAAATATGTCTTTTTTTCAGGGCACGAAGAGTCTCAAATACCGACTCAAACAACCTGTCGTTTACTCTCAAACGACTCTCCCTTTTGGTGGATCAAAATAGTCGTTTTGAATCCAAAGGCGTGAAAATGCCATCGATTCGTCACAGGGCCTTCTAAATGGCCTATTAAATTCAAATTTTAGGCCCACTAAGCTCCCGTGTGACGGTTATAAAGACATGCGCATTTAACGAAATAATGGCTTGCCCACGTGATTAAAGGCATTAAATGTCCAATCATGGGAAATATTACAACTGTTGCTCAAATACCAAAGGTCACGAGTTTCAAACACTTTTGGGATTCTCGTAGAGAATCTGTCCATAATCCGTCCTAACGAATTCCATCACAACGGAATATTTTTCCAAGAACGGACATTTACACAACAGAACAATTTCAAAATCTACCACGTGTTAGATAAATACTCCTCTAACAGACGAACCGGTATCCAGACATATGACAATCGATACAGCTTATATGAGCAAATCTACTAATCCCTCACACAAGCTAGGGGGCTAGTAGAGTGATAATCTTATTTCGATACCGGATTTGATTATGAATATGAATCCACACTCTCGGATTCAGTTATGAAATTGAAGACTCAATTCGTACAATTGAGAAGCATTCCTCTCAATCTGTACTCCTACGATTGAGAAGCACTCCACCAGGACGGATGATCTCAATCACCTATTCTATGATTCGATGATGTAACTCTTGGCGTAACATATGCCACCAGGATGGATGATCTCAATCACCTATTCTGTGATTCGATGATGTAACTCTTGGCGTAACATATGTTCCCAGGACGGATGATCTCAATCACCTAATCTGTGATTTGACGATGTAACTTCTGGCGTGAACAAATTCCCATCAACCAACCATTATTTTTATGTATCTGTGCAGTTCCCTGAGCTTGGAACAATACTCTCACATTGAACAACGGGTTTAGTCTGTGAACCATCCTGTGAGAATAACAGAAATTAATATTAGTCATCCGTCTTGTGACACCGCTTCTGAGAACAACGGATCGACTCCTTTTCTCCCCAAAAGAATTAAGGATGACGCCCTACAACAGGTACCTATTCCTTAACACGCCTATACTTGGGGACAGTATTCATGTATATGTCTTTCTATTCTAAAATTACCTAATTTTCTGAGGTAATTATTTCGATTTGACCTCAACGGTTAGTCATACAGAACGGACTATCAGGTACTGAGACAATATATACATCCAAGAAAAATATATGGATAGAATTTCATTCATTCATTGAGAAGGAAAACAAGATTACATGTAACGGTTCAAAACTAGAGTTGATCCTGGTACACAACTTTACATATAAGCAAAAACAAGACTACGGAGGGGGAATTTGCTCTTCAGTCTCTTTCTGCGCTTCCCCTGCTCCAAGCTCTTGTGTCCCTTCCTTTGGGATTTCCTCAGGAGTCTTCCCTCGGGAGCTTCAGTATCTTCTGCAGATAAGGCAACCTCAGACGTAGGAAAGACGAAATCCGGTCCCATACTTTGACCCTCAGGAAGGGGAGGCAAACCGTACAAGGACTTCGGAGGATCTTCATGTCGACCATCAACCACTGTGACTAACCTTCCTCCATGGAATTCATAGAACGGATCCATGCCATAGAGGCTAAGTTTCGCAGTGGGGTTGCGGTAGAAAACTTGGCGTATAGTTAGGCCGAAGGATTCTTCAACCGCCTGAGTGCATATGTCAATAGCTTCCTGCTTCTCAGCTTTTGCTACAGCCAATTCTTCCCGCAACCTCGATAGTTCCCCACTCGATCCTTCAGATTCTGTGCTCCCAGCCTTCAGTCCCTCGATCTCAAGGAGGAACTTCTTCTCCTTTTGGGACAACTCCTCGGCTTGTTTAAAGTAATCCTCCACAGCAGCTTTACTTTTATCTTTGAGCTCAACTTGCTTAGCCTGGCTGCTACGGAGTTCTTCCTTTGATTTATCAAGCATTTCCTCCCTCTCTGCCAGTTTATCCTCCAAGTCTTTGAGCATGCCTTTAAGCTTAAGGTTCTCCTTGTTCATAATATCCCTGAACTCTTTAGACTTGGCAAGGCGGTCTTCCATTAATTTTAGAGTGGCTTTGTCCTTCCCCGATGAGACGTTGAGTTGTTCTATTTTATCACTCAGCTCATCAACCTTGTCAACATCGTCAACTAACAAACTGAATGAGTGAAGCATCCCAGTCATTTCTGCTAACTACCATTTTTCAGCCTCGCACGCCTCCTTGATTTCTTTAGTTTTAAGCGTGGGTCGGAGTTCATACAACGGCTGAGGAAGAATCGCTGGAGTCGTTCCCCGATATGAGAGGAAGGGGGTAATGAATGAAGTTGTTGGATAGGAGATCGGACTAGATCCAGAAACCCCGGCAGGAATGCCCTTATGAAGTCCGGAAGGAACATCAGCTGCATCCGAGGTCTCTACAGCCTTACCTTCTGAAGCCCTTCCCCTTTTTGGACTCCTCGAAGGTTTATGTTTCTTCGACGGTCCTCTGGAAGAATCATTCTTGATCTTTCTTCTCCTCTCGGTTATTTGGGGCTGACTCGTAGTTGCGCCAATACCAGTCGAGTCGCCCTTGACCAGCGGAATTTTCCCTTCTATATCCGAGGTTAGAATAATCAATTCAGGATGATCCTTTACAAAAGTCTTAGCCTGAATTTCATTCTCACGAGCTACGGATTTACCTGCCGCTTTAAACCCTTTCAACCTATTCATCTCCGGAGATTCCTGCTCTATTTCACCTACATGTACAAACACAAGATATTAGCAACTATGAAATACTCGACACATTTGATAAAAAGAGAAATAAAACGAGAATTACGTAGATATTCGTCCCGGACTCCGCTTGAACTACTTAAAAGACGCCTACATGAAAATACTTTAGAACGTGTAGTGTGTGCTTCAAGTGCGAACAACACTTTCGACGATTCGGGGGATAGCTCGGATTGATCAGCATAATATGCTTGGGAGTTTAAAAGAAAATGCTTATAGGTCCAGCTCAGAGGAAATTTATTAAGACCCTCTTCATCCCTCCAAAAGACGGGTTTCTTCTTCTTAACAGATATCCGGGTAAAGTAGGATTTGAATGATTTTCCATCAACTTTAGCTGAATCAGTGTAGGATTCGAAGTTCACAAAGGAACATAGGATCCGGAGTGTTACTAGACCAACACCTCCCTGCTTGTTAGCCCTCCGAACTACCTGAGTGTAATAGAACAACATCGCTACAGTGGGTGTAAAGTTGAAATAATCGCCCAGAACCTCTAGAGCACGGATGAGGCCCCAACCGTTGGGATAAAGTTGAGAGGGTGCATAATTTAAGAACCTTAACACACCCATCTGAAGCTCGGATAGGGGAAAATGGACTCTGAGGTAATAAAATACGAAATCATGCATGTATACGGAATGGTCATTTAGCATGATGTGGCATATACGTTCTGAAAGAAGTGGTGCAAATACCCTGAACCACTTTTTCATTTCTTCCTCTGCATGAAGTGTGAACCTTGGTTGAATTCGAGGTCCATCCTCATTTGCATGACGGGAAGCCAAGTTCTTAAACTCACCAGCTACCCAACAGAAAGGCCACTTAGCCTGAAGTTCTTCCCAGTTCAGCCTAGAGACAGCAACGCTGTAAAGACCTTCTGCTGTCTTCAGAACGGTGTGATCTCCGGAGGTTCCTTCTCCAGTCGCCATTTGGGTCGCCTAGACCGAAATCTCTTATCTACGATAAAAAGTCATATCGTCAGAGAGGTGATAATCATTACTCATTTCACTTTTCAGAGCGACTACAATCAGAGGAAGACTCTGAGTAGGGAAAAGTCATTTTCCACAGTAAGTAAGATCCCCTTTCTGAGCGACATGACTCAGCCCTCGGAAGAATCACAAGGATTCTTCCCCCATGACAATTAGGGTTGTGAGAAGTTAATCTCACCCTAAATAAAGTACATTCTTGTCGAGCAAAAACAGCAGAGCAAAACAAGATGAAAATAACAGGGGAAAGAAAAATAGTTACCTCAGATGATGAGGAGGATGAAGACTGAGAAAAGCTTCGTAGAACAAGCGACGAACGTCCTTGCAAAACTTTTGCAGAGTTTTGCTAAGAAATCAGAAACGAGTGGAACCCATAATCCACTAAGTGTTTCTTTTATAGGAAACGAAAGGGTTCGGTTACCAACTCTTGAGGTTGTGTTGTCCACGACTAAACGCGTTGATTCACAAATGAAACGACACAGTCGTTCCAAATTCATGGGCGCCAAAACAATATCAATTCGACGAAGGGCCTATCCGCTGGGCCCAGAAATCTCAAAAATTGTAGGCCCATTAAGCCCTAAACGACGGTTATTGAGATTTCCATCTCAAACGCAATAATTGCTCGCCCACGTGATTAAAAGAATTTAATGTCTAATCATGCGACGCAATTCACGCTTTACAGCCGTTACGCGAATTTCAAGAGTCTTCAATTCCAACAAACTCTTGAAATTCTCATACAGCAAATCTTTGTCTGAATCCATTGTGACGACATCAAGACATCGGATCTTTCGATTAAAGAACGGTTCTTTGCAATATGATAGTACATGTGAAGAAACTATTATGCGCACAAGCATACTGATATTCAGACCTCTCACAAGTTGAATAGCTTATGTGAACAACTACTCAGTCCCTCACACAAGCTAGGGGACATATGATCCGGTCTCAATACCGATATCCGTCCTACAAGACATATTTCAACATCTTTGTTAATTCGTCAACGTGTGACCGGTGTCATCGGTATACATCCGGACTCTAATTCCGTATCAGGCGCTCTCCCTATACCGGTTGTCCATGATAACACCATGACACCGGATAACTCACACGCCACTATGCAGAAGACAAAAGGCATTGCTACAGGGACCGATCAATAATTCCCTACACTACGAGCCAAAATTTGCTCACGGGAATGATCAACTTGTCCCCTAATTCTAGTCTATACACTCTACGCTCAATATAAAATAGCCACTTGACCCAATCATGCTGGCAAGTGCATAATAAAATAATAATATATAGTGCTATTGGAGGTTAGTGGTTCCCCACTAATATGTCCTCGTATTTCGAGCCAATCAGGTATATGAACTCTCTTAATCAATGAGGGGAGAGGGCTTCGACTGAATTTACTTACGATTACTCTCTGAAAAACATTCCTCACTTGGAATATTATCACTGACTTAAGCGTCGGAGAATCTTTGCAGGTGACACCACCTTTCGCCCACATTAACGCATTAGGCCGGTGTGAAGGATCTCCAGAACGCCCAATCCGCCCTCCTCATACAAGGACAACGGATATTTATACCGGATACTTATACATCCGGTCTTCTGTATAGAATCTTTATACTATTTATGATTGACTTGACACCGGATCTCTGGACCCCGGTTCAGGACAAATCAAAATTAAATAAACAAAGTGAAGTCAAATAGGATTAGATGAAATAGAGCGAGATAAAATAAATTTTGATGAAAACAGAAGATTAACATGACGTCTCGTCCAAGTAAAAATATTATTATTTAAATGAAATAAGAGCGGATTTAAAATTTGAAAAGATTAAGAAGACGTCTCGTCTAAATTAACCTTCCATTGGTAAAACAATGTTTTAAAATTAAATAGTGACGAGACGACATGCAAATAATCGAGATAATAACAGAGACACAAAAATTAAACAAAGGAAAGTGGACCCGACAGGAATGATTCTCACTCCTACGTATTCTCGAATTTTTGAGAAATATGGTTTACATAGTTTTTTGAGGAAATAAAACTTTGAAAATATTTGCATTATTTTTGGTTAATTTTAATTTTTTAATAATGAAAGAAAATTCATGAGGAAGAAAGAATACGAGGCGAAGAATTTTGCACATGCATAAACCTTAAAAATCTTATTAAGTGCATGTAGACAAAGTATTTTATACGACATCACTTATAAGATATTGATTTAGTATAAACGATTATTTATTTATATAAAATAAATGTTTAGATAGATTTCATTTTTAAAACTCATCATAAATAAAAAGAAACTATTTACTTTATTTTAAAAATGATATTTTGATTTTAAGATTTTCATTTTGGATTTAGCACAGAGAATTTATTATATTTTTTAAAAAAGGGGATATTTACCCTTAATACTTTCAATTTTTGTTTAATTTAACATAAATTCATCTCATTGTTCATGAAATAATTTATTTTTGTCTTTATTCATTATTTCTAAAATAGGGACGTATTTTTTTTTAATTTTAACATAAGTAAAAATTATTTTTTTATTTTTTTATTATTATTATATTTTTAGAAAAATATTTACACTTAAAACAATTAAATATTAAACAAAATTATTTACTTTTTAAATTAAAATTCTTTAAAAATAAATCAAAACTCTTTTTTTAAAGAAAATGACCCTTTGACCGTTTGGGCTTCTGAGCCCATGAAGCTACAAATAAACAACAAAGAAAGAACCCATTAGGGTTTTTATGTTTGAATATGAAAGAAGTAGAAAAAGGTGGGAGAGTGCAACAGAAAGGTAGAGAATGGAAGACAGAGAAAGTTTAGAGGAGAAAGAAATCGAGAGAGGGAGAAGACGTTGTGGAGCTCGGACGGCGTTGGGATCGACGAAGGTAGCGTCGACGAGGAAGATCACTGGTTCAAGCTCGTGGGGGAGGTCGGGGCAGCACCGATCTGTCATGGTTCGGTGAGGTCGAGCAGGTACAGGGGAAGATCGGCGTTAGGAGGCCGGTGTTGGTGTATGCACTATGAGCTTTTATGCTTTTTCATCTGTATCATTTTTTTGCTTATCAATAAAATAAGTATTTCAGTTTAAAATTGTTTTAAAACGTATTTATCCTTGGAGTAATAGGTCATATGAAAGTTATTCCTAAAATGTCCCTAGTCAAGTATTTACATGGGGACATATAAATACATTAAGACTAGTGTGTGAGTATACTGATGACTTGATCTCACAAATCATAGATATAGATGATATCAAGTCTTCACACGGGTACACATTAAGAGTAATGATGTACTGGACAGACCTACCATGAGAACGTTGCATGGATCATTACATGAATGTCATAAACGATTCTCAATGTGATAATGGTATATGTAGTCCTTCGACCTGAAGTCACTACGATTCCTACATGAGAAGTTTATTGTTTTAATACAATTAAACGTCTTCTGTAACAAGAGGACTATAAAGGTTGTGATTAGGCAATGAACGAATTATACAGAGGAATGTGAGTGATGTAGATGAGATTTGTCTCTCCTATATGATAGGAGTGATATCTATAGGCCACTTGATGGAGTAAGACTAAGAAAACGCATGGCCATGCTAGAAAGAATAAATATTAGATATTTATTCGGATCAAGTCTACTCCGGTATCAAATAAAATAAATTGGGTCGTACAAGGATGACGCGACCATGCCTTGGGCCCAATTAGGATATCGTGACAAAAGGAAGATGTAACACCCCCTTATATACATGAGACATATATCTATTCTTCTTGCTTTTTTTTTAGATATACATATTTATCACTTCTTATCTCGTGTATACAAGGACGTATATACATCTGATTTTCTTTGAATTTTGAAAGTGAAAAGTTTCAAATTATTCATAATGATAAAATGAACTTTCAGAAAATCATAAGTGATCAAAGATTATAGTATCATATCCAAAGAATAAGGTTTATTAAAGTTTAACCTTTACATTGATTTACAATCATCCAACTTAATATTGTATTAAGGTAAACTAAAACTAAAGATTTAATACCTCTACTTCGACTGTAACCAATTATTTCCTTATCTTCAAACCATGTGATTTTGAATCCTATTCTTGTCACATCTCTTCTCCTATCTGATTGAGGATGAGACCAATTTACCCTCTTGTAATTTCATCCTTTCATCTTGAACTGCTTGCTATATATCATATAACATAAATTTTGGACACAAAATTCAAACAAGAAGGAGTGAGAAATAGAATATAATACTTTATAGATAAGACATAAGCATAAGGGTTTTCACAATCTAATGTAATAATTTCAATCACAGTGATATACATAATCAATTATGAATGTAGAGTTTTCATAACATAACAATTATATTTTCATTCACAACCACCCACATAAAATGTCACAATCACATGAATGTCATGCAATGTTTTTAATACTATCATCTCATTTATTCTATGCATGTAGGCCCTTAAAGTTTTAGTTTACACTGGGCCAACCAGGAGTTTATACTATTCCATAAATTTCGGATAATAATAACATAAATGCCTTCATGGCATATGAACAGCTCAACTGGCGTGGAAACACTTAGAGACTAGTCAGACTGAGAAAGTTTTTATTATGAAAGTACCCGACACTAGGGAGCGACCCCAGGTCACCTGAAGCACCCTTTCATACCCTCTCATCCCAAGGCTCGCAATTAAGCCTCCTCTAATGTATCCTCGGTTTCTATAATCCGTCCCCAAGCAATATCACATCTCATTTCTCTTTAATGATTCATGTTGTATGAACTACTCGCATATTTAGTTGGTTAAGACTTTTAGAAACTCAATTATTAAATACCATAAAGGTTCACAAAATCATCTCAATAAACTGTACATTCTCATAAGTTCTTTTTTGAACTTCTGTTATACAGAAACAAATTTAGTACAGTCTTCAAATTCAGATCTCACCAAAATTGAGTTTCCAAGCCTTAAATATCTCAAAACTTTCTCTTAAAAAAACTTCACATATTTACATAATCATTCCAAATTTGAATCTTAACTAGATTGAGTTTAGAAATCTCGACTATAACAAAATATCCTTTAGTTATTTCATTAGGGAAAACCAATTTAAATTTCTGATTTCTAAAAGAATATATATATATATATATTAAATCATTAATTAAGAATACTTAAAACTATAAAAATTTTCTTTAATTCAAGAATTAATTATCTCAACCTCTGATTTTTATAAAATAGCTTCTTTCTAATACTAGATTTTATTCTAGAGATTAAAAATAAAGTTAATGAAAATTATTTCTAAGAAGAAATAAAAGACTAGAATAATGATAAAATACTTTCTCTTAGAATAAAAATTTAAAGAGTAAGATAAGAAATTCTTATTGTGTTTTAACTTTCCATCATGCTTACTATATGCTCAAACACCATATCACAAGGTCATCAATCATAATAAAATATTATCAATCACAATATCATCAATCATAATCAAATAATATCAATCACGATCAAATAATATCGATCACAATTAAATATCAATAATAATTATAAACAAATCAATTAAATATAATTCAAATTTTAATGGTTATTTAAATTATTAAAATTGATTTTGAGTCCTTATAGTCCATTCCTTGCATAGGTCTATGTAAGTCCATATAATTCAGTCCTTGCATAGGTATAGTTCAGTCCATATGGGTCATAGTGGTCTAAGTCCTTGCATAGGTATAGTCCAGTTCGTATAGGTTATAAAATTCAAGTCCTTGCATAGGTATGTTAGAGTTAGTTAAACCAGATATTTAATTTAAAATTTATTAAAAATTTTAAGTTAAAAAGTTAATATTTAAAATAATAATATTTTTAAATTTAAAAGGAGTAGGGGACTCCTCCTATTATTCTTATGTCTTTTCATATTATACTCTTATCTCATCCCCCCTTACCTCTTGTATACTGATTCGTTATTGTAAATCTGTGCACGCTTCGTCTCCGACTTCTAAAACATACCAATTTTATTTTAATATAGTTACAAGATGAAAATTAAGATCACTACTTAAAGCAGAAATGGTAAATTTTGAATAGTGAATAGTAAATAGTGAATAGTAACAGTAAATAGTAAAACGTGAATAGTAAAGGTAAATAATAACAATAAATAGTAATTTACTATTTGAATAGTAATTTACTATTGAAATAGTAATTTACTATTGAAATAGTGTTTTACTATGCAGAATAGTAACTTAAAATAATATTATTTCCAGTATAATAATAGATTTCTAAAAACGATATAAAAATAACCCTAAAAAATATAAAAGAGATGTATTCGCACCTTAGAATTTTAACAGAACCTTCTTCCAAAAAAATTTATTTCTCTCTCTTACTTCCACCACTATCTCACTAGCACTACTATATTAAGAAAACTTAATCTGAAATTATGAATTCTAAAGAAGAATTTCTTCGGTATTTATAGGAAAAAAAATTACTATACATTACATTATTTTAATATAAAAGTTCTGTGCATTTTTTGAAATTTAAAACCTGGTTACTGTGCACCTTTTGAAAATTTCGTACATGCACAGTATTTTGTATAGTAACTGTCGGCAGAATTATTAAGCCAAATAGTAACCTTTCACTCTGTATATTTTAAATATTTAAAATTAATCTTTTTTGAAATTTAGCGATATTATATGAGTTCTCACTAATTTTATGATAAGTAATATAAAGTTTAAATTTTAAAAATCTAAAATTTTCTGTTAATAAAATTTATTAGTACGTTTTCAATTTTTTTACGATTGGTAAAAATCAAGATTTTACTCAAACCGATAATTTTTAGATAAGTCTACTTGAAATGGATTTTTAACTTTACATTCTTGTAAATATTTTTAATTTTAAGTAACTTTATATGAATTTAAAATTATTTAAAATATATTATTTTATTAAAATATTTCAAAAATTTCAAAAACTTCCAGAAAAAAATAAATATTATGTAGATAAAAAAGTTCCAAAGAACCATAGTCTAATTCCTTCAAAATTTTATTTTAAAATTCTAATAAGAGTTAAATCTTAAATATGTAAAAACATAAATATAAGAACATAAAATAAAAATGGTGAATAATAAAGATATTAAAAATTCTTAATATAATTTTCTTAATTATTGAATACTAATTAAGTCATTTTAAAAATTCTCATTCAGAAATATTTTCATTTTTTTATTATTATTATTTAAAAAAACAAATAATTAAATATAAATACCAAAATTTCAAAAAAATGATAATAATAAACTAACTTATAGTAAGTATTTCTCAAGAAAGATATATTAATATATATTTTCTATTTGTGTTGAAAATGGGATGTTACAGAAGAAATATATTAAATAATTATCACTTATAGGTTATGTTGATATTAAATAATATTCGGACATAATGATGCATTGCTAGATGCTGCTCTTATTTTATATTAATAATAAAATAATTTATTATTAATATGACCGAGTATTTTACCTATAGGGTCACACACATAGAGTAAGCCCATCAGAAAATGTTTTGTTTTATTTTAGTTGGACTAAAATAAAGCTATTGGGCCTAACTCATTTAGAATGAGTAAGGAGCCCACTCTTTAGAGAGAACAAATTAGGTCAAACATAAGCCTATAAATAGAGCATAAGATGCTCATAGGCCGTTTACTAAAGTGAGACACAAATTCGTAAAAGTTGTAAGAGCTACACGCTGTCAAACTAGCAGTTGGCAAGTGTTGCAATTCTGGTGGGAGTGCTCGTGTGGACTCCTAAAGGACGAGGCTATGACTGCTTCGGTGTTCTTCAAGAGGTAATCCTAAAACAATTTTTTTTATGTGTGCATGTATAGTGCTTTAAAACATGACGTTTTGCAAATCCTATGGGAATCCTTGTATTTCCGCTGCTCATGTATTAGGGATTCCTTTACAGCCGGGACCGTCACGGGTTCCGGTATGGGTGCGGTCTGTCTTGGGGTTCTCGGAGTTCTGGTGTCATCGGTGTCGGGCGGTGAATCTGGGGGCTTGGTTCGCGGTGCCGCTGTCGAACGAAGGATTCACGGTGGTGGTGGTTGTAACATCCTATTTTCTACTCAAATAGAAAATAGATATTAATATCTCTTTAATGAGAAAACACTTACTATTAGTTAGTTGATTTTTAACTAATTAATATTTTTATAAAATATTGGTACTTATATTTAATTATTTTTTAAAATAATAAAATAAAAAAATATATATGGAATGAAGATTTTAAAATGACTTAATTAGTATTCACTAATTAAGAAAATTATATTAAGAATTTTTGATATCTTTATTATTCACAATTTTTATTTTATATTCTTATTTTATGTTTTTATATATTTAAGATTTAACTCTTATTAGAATTTTAAAATAAAAATTTAAATGAATTAGAATATGGTTCTTTAGAACTTTTTGATCTACGCATTATTTATGATTTTCTGGAATTTTTGAGAAAATGACCAAAATACCCTTAACCTTTTATCTAATAACCAAAATGCCATTGCCGACATTATCGCTTACCTATTGCTTACATCATCGGTTAGGTAATTGTTTATATCATGAATAGTCATCGGTTAGGTAAATACTTACATCATGAATAGTAAAATTCTCTTCCTATAAATAGATGGTTCATTTATAACATTTACACACCAAAATTAGAGAGAGAATCTAGAGAGATAGTTCTTAAGAAATTAGTGGGAAGTAAATTCTTTTGGTAAAAAGAGATTCTGCCGAAGGTGTAAGGTAACAATATTTTTCTTCTATATTCTTTTTATGATTATTTAGTTTATTCTTTTTAGCACTCTTAAACTATTAATATACTATTACTATTATGAATAAGTTACTATGGTAAAAATAAATTATCACTATGCATTATATTTACTATTTACTGTTACTATTCATAATTTACCATTTCCTGTTAATATTCAAAATTTATTATTTACTCTTATTATTCAAAATTTATTAGTTACTATTACTATTTAAAATTTACTATTTGCCATTACTATTTAAAATTTATTATTTACTGTTGATCCGGTCCCAACACCGGCCCCCAAGAGCATGGTTTTAATGCTTTGCCAGATCAGCATTTTGAACAGGAGAAGTACGTTTCAAAATACCTTATAATTACTTTTATACGGAGTACATACCGCCAGGGCACGTTACTCCGCCAAGGCATGTAACTCCGCCAGTGCACGTTACTCCGCCAAAGCTTATTAGTCCGCCAAGGGGGAAGGTATTGAAAATCTTATACACATGCATAAAGCATTTCCAATGCATACTACTCCGCCAAGCCATAGGCTCAATACAGGCGGAATATTGAATTTCCTATATTGCGTAGCGAGCCCATACTTATAACCCCGGCACGAGATTGACTCTGTCTTGAGAGGTTGAAAATGGGAATCACGCTGTCACGCATAAAAGGGAATTATGAATAAAATAATAAAGCATTAACGCTTTCCAAGCAAGTGGAAATACCCACTACAGTGATGGTGCTCGTGAACGACACAGGGACCCACTACCTTTCTCGCATTATGCCAGAAAACAAGGAACGGGTCCTACCAATAATGGAGCACCAGTAACAGGTATATAAACCTCAGCAAAAAGGTATAAGGGATCCCCCCTTAATTCTGAACCTTACACTTTTACTTGCATAATTCTCTCAGATTAGCTTTCTAAGTCTTACAGTATTTCAGAATACTGACTTGAGCGTCGGAGAATAATTGCAGGTACCACCACCAATTGTGTCAAGGCAAAGGAGGCTACTTCAGGCGGACTGTCACACCGCCCAGAGTGCATTGTACTCCGCCCTAGTATACAAGAATACTCCGTATTTGTATCTGTATAAGGACCTCTCTGTAACAGATTTACATTATATGTACATTTTGAATTGTTCAACAATCATACATTTACACCCCCTGTGAAAATTTCAGAAACGCGCTTATAACCGTTGGATGAGTCATAATGACGGTTCCTTTGATTCTGAAACCGATAGATGAATCTTAAGGCAGGAATTTCCTGGGCCGTATTTTCAAAATCCAAGGCCCATGGTAATAACCTCGAAAACATATCTCAACTGCCATCCCACGCATTTATGTCCCATCATTGGAATGGCAATCATTACGAGGGCATACGTGGCAAGGAGAGATTGAAGCGGCAAAACGCAGTTTTGAGACGCTTTAATGATGGGCGTGGCAAGTAATGACAAAAGCAATAAATGCATGAAGATACTTGTCCACAAATTCAGAACTAGCAAACACCGCCTAAACCCATGCCTATAAGAGCTAAACTTAAGTGTTATAGCTTATTAAAGTGACCCCGCCAGTCACTATAACAAGCTAGGGGGCAGATGATCCGGTCCCAACACCGGCCCCCAAGAGCATGGTTTTAATGCTTTGCCAGATCAGCATTTTGAACAGGAGAAGTACGTTTCAAATACCTTATAATTACTTTTATACGGAGTACATACCGCCAGGGCACGTTACTCCGCCAAGGCATGTAACTCCGCCAAGGCATGTAACTCCGCCAGTGCACGTTACTCCGCCAAAGCTTATTACTCCACCAAGGGGGAAGGTATTGAAAATCTTATACACATGCATAAAGCATTTCCAATGCATACTACTCCGCCAAGCCATAGGCTCAATACAGGCGGAATATTGAATTTCCTATATTGCGTAGCGAGCCCATACTTATAACCCCGGCACGAGATTGACTCTGTCTTGAGAGGTTGAAAATGGGAATCACGCTGTCACGCATAAAAGGGAATTATGAATAAAATAATAAAGCATTAACGCTTTCCAAGCAAGTGGAAATACCCACTACAGTGATGGTGCTCGTGAATGACACAGGGACCCACTACCTTTCTCGCATTATGCCAGAAAACAAGGAACGTGTCCTACCAATAATGGAGCACCAGTAACAGGTATATAAACCTCAGCAAAAAGGTATAAGGGATCCCCCTTAATTCTGAACCTTACACTTTTACTTGCATAATTCTCTCAGATTAGCTTTCTAAGTCTTACAGTATTTCAGAATACTGACTTGAGCGTCGGAGAATAATTGCAGGTACCACCACCAATTGTGTCAAGGCAAAGGAGGCTACTTCAGGCGGACTGTCACACCGCCCAGAGTGCATTGTACTCCGCCCCAGTATACAAGAATACTCCGTATTTGTATCTGTATAAGGACCTCTCTGTAACAGATTTACATTATATGTACATTTTGAATTATTCAACAATCATACATTTACACCCCCTGTAAAGAACAGTTCAACTGTTACTATTCAAAATTTACTGTTTACCATTTCTATTCACGATTTATCATTTACTGCTACTATTCAAAATTTACTATTTGCTGTTACTATTCACGATTTACTATTTACCATTACTATTCAAAAAATACCATTTATTGTTACTTTGATGATTTACTATTTATTGTTACTATTTACTATTATTATGCATAATTACTATTTATCATTTCTGATAGTAATCTTAATTTTTATCGTATGCCTATACAAAAATAAATTAGTATTAATATTTTTTTTAGAACTCAGAGGCACAGAGCGAATTCACTTTTGGTAACAATTCCAGGTAAGGGGAAGTGTGATAAAAATATAATATGAAAAGACATAAAAATAATGGGAGGAGTCCCCTACTCCTTTTAAATTTAATAATAATATTATTTTAAAATAATAAATTTTAAATTAAGTATCTTGTGTAACTTACTCTGAAATACCTATGCAAGGACCTGGACTTTTATAACCTATACGAACTGGACTAAATCTATGCAAGGACTTGGAGTATTATGATCTATATGAACTTACATAGACCCGTACGAGGAATGAACTATAAGGACTTGAAATTAAGTTTATTAAATTAAATAACTATTAAACTTTAAATTATGATATTTATGAATGATATTTATTTGATTTGATTATGTTTGATAATATTAGTGATTGGTGATATATTATTGTGATTGATGATATTAAAATACTTGATTGTGATTGATGAGTGATTGATGATGTTGTGATGTGGAGTTTGAGCATATAGTAAACATGACGGGAAGCTAAAACTCAGTAAGAATATACTTATTCCTTACTCTTTAAAGTATTACTTTAAAAGAAATTATTTATAATAATTTCTCAATGTTTATTCAGATTATTATTAAGAAATTTTTCTTAATTTTTAATAAAAGTATATAATTTCTATAACTTTCTTTTATCTTTCAAAATAAATTATTTAATTAAATTTTAGAATAATTTTTAGTTATAAAAAAAAGAAAAAGAAATTATTTTATGAAAATAATATATTCATATATGTATATATATGAAAATATTTGATTCTTAAATGGAAATAAGACACTTCAATAATATTTCATTTTAAACTTTTGAAATAAGAATTTTAATTTCAAAAGTGTTTTATTATATATTTTTCAAGTATTATAATTAAAGATGGAAAGAGATCGATAATTCAAACCTGTGTCTAAAGTAAATTAATTTTCTATAAATGCTCTAAAGAATGTTTGAAATATATATTAAGACTTTGAAACTCAAATCACAATAACTGCCTAGGGACGGATTATAGAAACCGAGGATATAACGCCTCGGCCGCTTTTCAGGAATGAACGACTCTCCCCATAAACCAACACGAGACCTTTCCGTGTGTTTTTGTCCTCATTCACACACTTCCCGAGAACTTCCCAGGAGCTCACCCATCCCAGAATTACTCCAAGTTAAGCACGCTTAACTTTGGAGTCCTTATGTGATAGGCCACCGAAAAGGCTAATGCATTTATTGGTATAGGTAGTACAAATTCATTCCTTTAAGCTATCCTCGACTGTATAGTCCCATACCTATACAATCTTTGGATCCCTCTCATTCTGGTGTGTATTCGGTTCGTTCATGTGTCCCTCCCACTAGAAGCCTGCCAGGAGCTGCTCCTTGTCCGTGCCTATGCACCAGCGATCACTCCCCGCCCTCAACAGTGCCTGGGATGCCACATTCCCTGCTAGAAGCCTTCCAGGAGCCGCTCCTTGTCCGTGCCCATGCACCGGCGATCACTCCCCACCCTCAAAAGCACCAGGATGTCATAGAGGATACATTAAAGGAGGCTTAATTGCGAGCCTTGGGATGAGAGGTGTGAAAAGGTGCTTCAGGTGACCTGGGGTCGCTCCCCAATGTCGGGTACTTTCACAGTAAAAACCTTCTCAATTTGACTAGTCTCTACGTGTTTCAATGCCAGTTGAGTTGTTCATATATCATGAAGGCATTTATATTATTATTATCCAGAATTATGGAACACTGTAAACTCCTGGTTGGCCCAGTGTAAATTAAAACTTTAAAGGCCTACATGCATAAACTGAATGAGATAGTAGCATTAACAACATTACATAACATTCATGTGATTGTGACATTCTATGTGGGTATTCGTGAATGAAAATATAATTGTTATGTATGTGGAAACCCTATATTCATAATTGATTGTGTATGAGATTATGACTGATATTAGTATATTAGTTTATGAAAACCCTTATGCTTATGTCTTATCTGTAAGATATTATATTTTCTTTCTCACTCCTTCTTGTTTGAATTTGTGTCAAAAATAAATATTATGTGATATATAGCTAGTAGTCCAAGATGAAAGGATGTAATTACAAGAAGGTAAAGTGGTCTTATCCTCAATCGGATGGGTGAAGAGATATGGCAAAAGTAGAATTCCAAAAACCTATGGTTCGAGGGCTAGGAAATGATTGATCACAGTTGTAGTAGAGGTATAATTTAATTTTAGTTCACCTTATTACAATATCAAGTTAGATAATTGTAACAAGGTGAATGTTAAACTTTGATACTGTAATCTTTTATCACTTTTGATTTCTATAAATTTATTTTGTCATTATGGACAAATATTGAAAGACAATATTTTTTTTACTTTCAATATTCAAAGAAAATCATATGTATATACGTCCTTGTATACGTGGGATAAGAAATGATATATATATGGGGGTGTTACAGTGGTTCATCTTCACCTTTTCTTTGGTTACCATTTTGTTTTATTTTTGCTATTGTTTATGATTTCTGCTGGTGTACTATGTGTAAGGAAAGATAAGGATTTGTTTGTTTGTTTTGTTGTTTCTATTGATGAGAAGATGGAGAAAAGATTATGAGTCTTTTTTTAGAAGGGGGGTCGTAGTTTGTTATGTTTGAGGAAGAAGAGAAGGAAAGACTTTTGATTTTTAGAGATGATATTGTGGTTTCTCATTCTGGTTGTTGGATTGCTTGTTATATTGATTATCAATTTCCATTTTTATGCTTTGCTTCTAAATCCATCCATAATCATTGGTTTCAATCTTCTAAGCATGTCATTTTGATCTTTCCCTTTACCTTTGTGACTTGTCCATTCCAATTGCCAAATGAGGAAAAGGAATGGAAAAGATAAAGTTTCAGAAATCCAAAAAAGGAGAAAGAAATAATAAAAATAAAAGTGAAAATACAATGTTCACAGCTGGCCTTCTTTACTTTTTTTCACGGAAGTATGAAGTCTCATTCATATCACGGAAAGGAAGTAAAGATGTGGACACTGTTTCCCGATTAGGATCTTGAAACTTGTGTTGATAAAGGGCTTAAAAGAATGCCAACTTTGACGATTAAGAAGCTAAACTGATGCTAACTCTACAATTAAGAAATTTAAAAAAACTATCTTTGATAAGGAGAAAATTAAAAGGTGTTAACTTAGTAAGAAATTTAAAGAGGTGTCAGCTTTAACAGTAAAAGAATTTGAAAGGTACAAACTTCAGCAATCAAGAGACTTAAATGGTATTGATTTTGACAACAAGAAATTTAAAGAGGTGTCAGCTTCGGTAAATGAGGAATTTAAAAGTGTCAACTTTGAAAACAAGGAAACTTAAATGGGGCCAACTTTGGCGATAAGAAAATTTAAAAGTGCCAATCCTTGGCGACAGAGGTTTAAAGAGATGTCAATTTCGACACTGAGAAAGCTTAAAATTTGCGATAAAAGCTTAAAGAGTTGCTAACTTCGGCAATGAGATAGCTTAAAAGGTGTGATAAAAGCTTAAAGATATGCCAACTTCGGCAATGAGAAAGCTTAAAAGGTGTGATAAAAACTTAAAGAGGTGCCAACTTCGGTAATGAGAAAGCTTAAAAGGTGCGATGAAAACTTAAAGGGGTGCTAACTTCAGCAATGAGAAAGCCTAAAAAGTGCGATGAAAACTTAAAGTGGTGCCAACTTCGGCAATAAGAAAGCTTAAAAGGTGCGATAAACGCTTAAAGAGGTGTCAACTTCGGCAATGAGAAAGCTTAAAAGGTGTGATGAAAACTTAAAGGGGTGTCAACTTCGGTAATGTGAAAGCTTAAAAGGTGCGATAAAAGCTTAAAGAGGTGCCAACTTCGGTAATGAAAAAGCTTAAAATGTATGATAAAAGCTTAAAGAGGTGCCAACTTCTGCAATGAGAAAATTTGAAAGTACCAATCCTTGGCGATAAAAGCTTGAAGAGGTGCCAACTTCGACAATGAGAAAATTTGAAAGTGTCAATCCTTGGTGATAAAAGCTTGAAGAGGTGCCAACTTCGGCAATGAGAAAATTTGAAGGGCCAATCCTTGGTTATAAAAGCTTGAAGAGGTTCTAACTTCGGCAATGAGAAAATTTAAAAGTGTCAATCCTTGGCGATAAAAGCTTCAAGAGGTGTCAACTTCGGCAATGAGAAAGCTTAAAAGGTGCAATAAAAACTTAAACAGGTGTCAACTTCGGCAATGAGAAAATTTGAAAGGTGTAATGAAAACTTAAAAAGGTGCCAACTTTGGCAATAAAAAAGCTTAAAAGGTGCAATGAAAATTTAGAGAGGTGCCAACTTCGGCAATAAGAAAGCTTAAAAGGTGCAATGAAAATTTAAAGATGTGCCAACGTCGGCAGTGTAGAAACTTAAAAGTGCAATGAAAATTTAAAGAGGTGCCAAATTCGGTAATGAGAAAACATAAAAGTGCCAATCCTTGGCGATACAAAAAAGAAGGTTGGAAAGTGCCAGTTTTGGTGATTGAGGAAAAGAAACTTAAGAGATGCCAGCTTTGACGACTGCGATTCCACTGGGGGAAAGAACTTGATCGAAGTGTCGAGATTCGACATGATTGTCTGTTACAACAACCTATAGAAAATGGTAAGCAGTGCAAAGACAAAACAAATTGGAATTTGAGAAGATCTCCCTATAGAACCATGATCCCTACAGACTTGAGGCGACTCATGACTAAAATAGAACGGATGAGGTAACCCTAGCTTCGGGGAACGTGTCTGGCCTAGTCTTCATAATGATTGCTTAAGGTGAGATCAAGTAACAAGAGCGTCTCGTCCTCATGACTTTAAATAGTCATTACTTTCTTATTTTATATATTAAGAAAAAACATATATTTTATCAAATCAATGAAACTCACAACATGAACACATATCTAAAATGGTGAGATTTTATAGTTGAGTAGGTACAGGGGAAGGAAAGTAGGGAAAGCAAAAGAAACAAACTGAGTCGAATAAGAAAGATTGATAATTGGGTGAAATAGGGAGGGTTTTACAGATCCTCTAGTGAATCCCTGAGAATGAAGCGCATCTCAATCCCACATCACGACTTCAAGTCCACCCTTCGACTCTACCTCTGAGAAGGTAGTTCGACCATGATCCTCGTGCCCCAGTTTGGACTCGTACTTTTTGCATTGGAAACTTTAGTTACTCTGCCAAAATCTTGACCCTAATTTTTGACTGAGTCTCCTTTTTAGGTTTTCGACTCACCTGATCGCTCTAACTTTTGCCTAGGTCACCCTTTCAGGTTTTTAGCCTAGCAAGCCTTTCTTTCTTTATGACATGTTTTTTTCTAATCAAGGTTGTGTCTTTCACAACAAGGGTTTAAGTTGATTTTATTGAAACTGAGCCTGTTTGGCCTCTCTTAATTTAATTTTATCCTTTGGGGAAATAGATGTCACTTTAAATAGGAAACTTTGCTCTAACACCATGTACCAAAGGGAAATGGGTGGGCCCTTTCCGGCACCAATGAGAGGGAACTATTCTGAGTCTTATTTCTAGCTTTTGTTTTGTTCTTTTTATCCAGTTTTCCTTTTTTGACTTTTTTTCTTTTTTGTTGATTTCTTTTTTTCTTTTTTCCTTCTTTTTTTCTCTTTTTTGACCTTCGAACGACCTCTTGGTACATTTATTATGGCCTAGCCACTTTATTCGCCCTTAGCCAATGTGGCTAAGAACTATGGCGCTAATAGTGTTGTTAGCAATTACTCAGTATAGTAGACCATTTCCTTCGTTACATTGGTATGGGAAGTGGTTACACTCCCCTTAAGGTTGTGTTGCTGATTGTGAAAAGGTTGAAACATTGTTTTTGCTGTATTCTTGGCTTGATGACATCTGTGTCGGCCTGCTCGATGGTCTGAACGTGCCTCGATATAACAATGCAAGGGTATCGACTTGTCCCAATTGGTATGTGCATAGGGTGCCAACCTTGATTCTTTTGTTTTTCATTTTTCTTTTTCCTTTTTTTATTTTGTGCTATTTTTTTTTCTTTTTGGCAAAGTATTTCTTGATTGCATTTGTATTTATGGGCGTCGGTAAGTCATCCTCATCCATGTTGGTCGATAGATATGCCCCTACTCATTTCAAGACCTGGTAGTGTTGTCGTTCGCATAGACTTCTATTTCATCATGTCATCAGACCAGGCTACCATCGCCCTTTGATAAATTTCCCTAGTTTTTTTCGAGGCATTAACAACTTAGCAAATCTCGACCTCTTTTAAACCTCTTCACTTTGTGAGTAAATGGTCTCAATCACCTCCTGATAGGGTTGAATTTCTCCAGCCCTTTGCTCAAACATCCTCATTAACTCTGACAAAGGACCATAGTCTTCCCACCCTCTTCGTCAGCATAATCAACCAGGTGGTCAAAGTTGTGAAATGGGATTGCGAACTCGTTATTCTTTAGGGGGTCATTTTTGGACCTGCATTTAGTCAGTTTGTTACAGTGAATGAAAAAAGGAAACAACCGAGTAAAGGGAAAAAGGAATTAGTGTAGGGATAAGGAAAGAAAGAAAAGATATTTTGAAATTCGACACACATTCATTGATGAAAAACTTGAAATGATAAAACATGTTTTGCCCTTATTACATAAACATCCCAAAGCCTTAGGCATAACAATGGGGTTAAAAGGTCATTAAAGCATCACTTTGATTGAATATTTAAAGTCGTGGGGGTTTGACAATTTCCCAATTATGAAGTTCTCCGCCTAGCGGGCAAGCAGCCACAAAGTACATATCATCACAAAGATTGCCCTCCATGGCGACAACATCTCTTACATACCCCTCGTCCTCCTTGGGTTTCAGTTTTGGTTAGAGGTGGAAGGCTGGCCCCACTGTTGTGCATGATGGTTCGATATTGGTTGTGGATTTGGTGCTCTGATGATAGGTGGATGGAAGTGGGATTATGGCGAGATAGGATAAGGGGTCTGGTTATGGGCGGTAGCAGCCACATATGGGTACAGTGTATAAGGAAAGAGGTTGGCTAGTTGATAAGTCTTGAAAAGACTTAATTATTCCACCTTTTATTTAACATAATTTATTAAGTATTGTTTAGTTTTGACCATATGATTTAATGATTTGTTAATAATTCATGTTTTAGTTATTTATTTCAAAAGTGCTTTACTTTTGTAAGAAAACGATTGAAAACATTAATAAATCTAGAGGTTATTACTATTTATAAATTTACTCAGCAGCCAGCATACAAATGCTAGGCAATTAGTTGTTTATTGGTGCAGGAACAGGGCGTACTCGAGAGAAGAAGACAAATCCAAGGAAAAATTACAAAAATCTGAGTGAGAAAGCATAAAGCCGAGCGAGAATTTACAAATCCGAGTGAGTCTTCGTATAACCGACTGAAAGGAGTCCAAAAGACCGACTGAGCGAGACTTCCCAAAAGGTTGACCGAAAAGAATTAACGAAAAGCTGACTGGAAAGATTTCTAAGATACCGACTCCAAAAGAAAACAAGGAACCGATTGAAAATAAACAAAAAAATCCGAGCGTCCATTTCAGAAATGCTGATTGAAAAGACAATTCGCTTAAGCAATAGACAAATTCACTCGGGCGAGGGTAAAAGTTTGCTCAAGCGTGACCTCAAAACATCATTCATTCGCCCAAGCTTCGCCATAACGCTTAAGCGAGAAACCAATACTGCAGTGCAATCCCGAGCTCGCTTAAGCGAGAGTTTAACCCGTTCAAGCGAGAACCCAGTTGCTGAAGCGTAGAGGAAACACTATTCCTTTCCTCCAACAACATACTCAGCGCAGTGCTGTTTCCGCTTCCATTGCCTTCTCTTCTACTGCTGCAGCCTTAGTAACTTAAGTAGTAAGCTATTAATTAGCTGGTGCTGTGCTGTAAATTAGCTAAGGATGAGCTGGATCCTGTTAAGAGCTGAGCTGTAATTAGTTGATCACTCTGTAAACTGTGTAACTAGTTAGTTTAGTCATTAACTTAAGTTTCCTAAGTTATCAGTTAAGTTAGTTAGTTAGGTAGAAGCATATATATATATAGGTTGTACATATTCTGTAAAGGGGAGAACAGAGACAGATACATAGAATACAATTCATTCATAACTTCTCACATCTCACTACGCAATTTTCTCTCTCTCTAAATCCTCTCTTCCATGACGTTCCACAATCCTTCGATGGAACCGAAGTCAATGGAGTTCTAATTCCCTAAGGTTGGGATTGCGAAGGTTAGCAATGGAGTCTTGAAGTTGTGAGCGAGGAATTCGACTTCTAGATCCTGAGGCGAACAAGCTGAGGAGTAGGGCAGAATCACTGGATTGACAAATCCAGAACTGATGAAGAACTTCGCCAGTGAGGAATCATGGTTGAAGCTTAGGTAACTTCCAGCTTTCTAACTAGTTCAGGCCTAATCAATTTAGGTGAATAGTTAGAGTTCAACCTCCAATTTCGCATTAGATTCTTAGGTTAATTGAGCACTTAAGGAATTAAGGTTCGATGCTTAAGGATTAGTGTTTTTCACCTAAGGAATTAGGGAATAACCACAAGCGGATTGTCCTCTGGATTATGGAGTTTGATTATACTTTAATTGCATGTTTCTTGGTGAATTGTAAACCGAAGCAATCCTGACTTGTTTTCTATTAATCATCTTTCACATTTCATTTTAACTCTGTTTCTGAAAATACAAAAACAACTATAAAATACAAAAACAACCAAAAACTGAATGAAATTCATATATTTTCTGTTGGTTCAGCTTGTACTAGTCCAAGATTGAGGTATTTACCATAATCCCTGTGGGACGATCAAATATTCTACAATTTTAACGACTGGTGCGCTTGCCAAAGTATAAATCCGAGAGTCATATTTTGTTTTTACTAAGATTTTCACCATCACGTTAATGGCTCGAGATTTTAGCATCACTAATTGAAAAATAATAGAGGCAAATAGTTTTGGCTGGGCCCTGCTCTGGTCATAAGAGATAGAGTTGGTTTCCCCATCTCTTCTTCTTTCATCTCCTGGCGTAGGCCTTCTTACAACAGGTGCCCCAGATGGGCCCTGAGAAATCCGTCCCGTCCTCAGATTGCTCTCAATTCTTTCTCCAATAATTACAATGTCGGAGAAATTGGATGACACACAACCAATCATCCTATCATAGAAAAGAGAGTGGAGTGTGTCAATAAACATTACGAGCACTTCCTTTTCCAAGAGCGGGGGGTCCACTTGTGCAGTCGTTTCTCGCCATCGCTGAGCCCTGGTGTCGTCGGCATCGGGCGGTGGATTTGAGGGTCTGGTTCACAGTGCCGCTGTTGGAGGAAGGACTCACGGTAGTGGTGGTTCGTCTTCACTTTTTCCTTGGTTACTGTCTTGTTTTATTTTTTCTATTGTTTGTGATTTCTGCTGATGTACTGTGTGTAAGGAAAGATGATGATTTGTTTGTTTGTTTTGTTGTTGCTATTGATGAGAAAAGGAAAAAAAGATTGTGATTTTTTTTTAAAAGGGGGTTCTAGTGTGTTCTGTGTTTGAGGAAGAAGAGAAGGAAAGGCTTTTGATTTTCAGAGATGATATTGTGGTTTCTCATTCTGGTTGTTGGATTGCTTGTTATATTGAAAATCAATTTTCCATTTTTGTGCTTTGCTTCTAAATCCATCCATAATCACTAGTTTCAATCTTCTGAGCATGCCATTTTAATCTTGCCCTTGACCTTTGTGACTTGTCCATTCCAATTGCCAAATGAGGAAGAGGAGTGGAAAAGATAAAGTTTCAGAAAGCCAAAAACGGAGAAAGAAATAATAAAAACAAAAAAAAATAAAAGTGAAAATACAGTGTTCACAATGACTACTCTTATATATGGTATTATATAAGTTAATTTGTTGGTGAATTCAATACTTATTTTATTCTGTCACAATTAGAATGCATAATTTATTTTGTTACAACAACAACTTTTCATATTAACTTATTTGATCATCACTTACATATGTCCACAAAAGACATAACACATATATTTAAATAAAACCCTAGACCACTAATCCAAAGACAATAAAATAATACAAAAAAGGACCACTAACTAGGGGACAACAAACCAACGTAGAACTTCCTACATGAAAAACATGAAATAACATTAGCATTAATGTCTCCTATACATAAGACAAGATATTAAAATCAACATAAACGAACATGAAACCTGAGTTGTTCTTAACATTTTTTAGGCTCGGGGCATAATGGGTTCGTTTGTTTAAACTTATTTTTAAGTGATTTTTAAAAAAAGTACTTTTTTATAATCATTTTTTTAATAAGCACATCAGAGTTGCTTCTTAAAATAAGCAGAAATCTATTTATTTTTAGCTTCAGCTTATTTTTCAAACTTTAAACAAACACATCAAAATTTAAAATAAGTATTTTTTTAATTAAAAAACATTTATCTCTTAAAATAAGTTTAAATAAACAAGCCCAAAATATATAAGGGATTTTATAGAATAAATAAGTATTTTTTCATTGTCAAATAGAAGAGTTCCATAATTTCAATAGAAATGTTTATATTACTTGAAATCCAAAATTAACCGTAGCACCGTAAAAATTAACATAATTTCTCATATAACCATAGCACCATAAAAATTAACATTATGTCTTATATTTGTATTCAAACTAGTCGTATACCACCAAATTAATTCAATTCTTCACTAGTAGTAAAAATATTAGGGTGACGAAACATTGTTAAAAAATCAAAATTTCACTTTTCACATTTTTGTATCATAATTACATTGAAACTTAAATTTCTATATATTACAATTTACTGAATTATCAATCCAAAATTATAAAAGAAAAAAAATCTACCAAGCCTCATTGTGATTCCAAATAATCATTGTTCACACCATACCCAAATTAAACTATTAATAAATTTGAAATTTTCAAAAAAACAAAATTAAGAAATAAAATGAAAGTTATCTCTTACTTGGTAGTGATGTTCTCGTGTTGATGGAGACAAGGAAAAATTTTAATTTTGGATATTTTGAGATTTGGCCACCTTGGATGAAGAAACACATTTTGGAATTGAAGTTTAATATGAAAAAATAAAAAAAATTGATTTTTACCATTAATGTTATCCAAAAAAATTGTTTATTGGTCTCTCTATCTTATGTTTTACCCATTTTTCTGACTATTCTTTTCTAGAATTTCATTTAGGAAATTAAGTTTCATGACAAACATTATTTACATGTGCCTTTGAGCCCTCCATTCGGAGAAAATTCTAAAGAAATAATTTTTGTATGGGTATAATTACTTCCAAAATTAAGGCCCATTTAATCATGGGCCTTGGGTAATCACCCATCTCACTCGCCCATAGGGCCAGCCTTGCAGGAAACACATTAACAACTTAAACTCCTACTCCAGCTATTTCACTTCATTCACCATAATCATCTTACAACTCTTTATTCAACTTTAATCACATATGTCGTTTTCTTCATTTGAACTTTAATCAAAGCTTGGTTCCTTTATATCTCATCCTTTATTATAGCCACTGCCTTCAACATCTCCACCTTAACTAAATCTTGGTTCCTCTTCATTTCATTATCTATCATCATAACACCCTTCAAAACCTTAACTTCAATTGACATAAGACCTTTCTTCATCTTGTTTTTAACCTTAGTCCCCATTTTATTGAGCTCCAGTTCCATGTATGACATCTTAGTGCTCATAACTTTCATCTACTTCTCATACCGGTCCACTTTAGTAACAACATCTTGTTTATATAGTTGAAGCAAGGAAAAAAGTCATAAGTGGCTTCATATTATAAAAAACAACCTTAATGAAGACAATAATCTACATTTTTAACCCTATTAAGCACACAATAAGAATTTTTTACTAACCCTAGAATGCAAGCAGGCCCAAAATTGACGTATGGAGTTTGTCTCAGTGTGAGACACTCTCAGCATAACTGGGAAGCTACATTCACATTACTTAACTGCTTTTTTATGTGGAGTGTGATCATTGGCCATTTGAGAACCTTCAGTGTGGTCATCTTTTCCCTTTTGGTGGCACATAATTAGGGTTCACAAAATGGAAGAATGAGGAAACCTCTTTGAATAAAGTTTTTTTCTTTTAATATTTTTCCAAGCTCACTTAAAACAAAACAAGGTCGTTTTCCTTTACTCTGGCATTAACACGACTTAAACACGTGACATTTAACATTACAACGCATAAAAAATTAACGTCAAGTGGCTCGAGGGACCTAATATATAGACAAAATAAGATGTGAGGGATGGCAAGTTGAGTGTATTTTTTTGAAGGACCTAACAATAGGCGCCCTTTAAAGTGAAGGACCAATTAATGTATTTACTCCATTTATTTGTGTAGTGTTCATATAAATACATTTTAAAATTGTTTAGTTTTAAGGTGGTTATGAGTTTTACATTTTTTGTTTTCAAAAGTAAGTTTGAAAACAAAACCTGTTTGGCAAAAAATATGCTAACTTTATTTTTAAATCATTTTCAAAACATGACAAAATGACTTCTTTATTTTTTGTTTCCAATTACGTAAACCTCCCACCATCAACCACATACCTTACATGATATATACTCCTCGGTACACCACGTAACCACCACCGCCAGCCCCACAGCTAAAATAACTGCCTCTATCACCATCATTGCCCATCACCCACCGTTATGGGTAGAAATAGGATAGGCCGAACTTGGATTTACGTGGCCTGACTTGGCATGCAATCTGATATCGGGGTACTGAGTTTAACCTCTTTACAAATATAGACCTAATTGTGAGGTCAGTCACGGCCTTCCTAGAAGTTCGAGTTAGCTTGAAAGCTTATTTAAAAGTCTATTTGTAATAATACATATTAAATAAATTTATAAACATACCTTTATTATATTGATAAACATAATTTTATATGATACCTTTGATGAATTAATTGAATATAATACAAGGCAACAAGTTTAAGCATTTAAATAGAATAACAAATATAAAATATCAATATGTTGCATGATTTTTCGTAGAAAAACAATATAATAATATTTTATTATTTTATTATTTGTATTATTTTAAATTAGCCAAATCTTAACAGACTTTTTCAACAATATAAAGTCTAGTCTGTTAAACTAAATAAACCTTTGAAAAAGTCTAAGTTTGGTTCATTTAAGAAATTAGTCTAGCTTGACATAGGCTTGATGTAGGCTAAGCTTAGGTTCTTATCAAGTAGTCTAGCTTGTTCTCACCCTTATCCACCACCATTGCCATACTACCACTGTTGTAACACCCCTAATTTCGTTATTTCTTATTTAAAATAAAATTTCAAAGGAATTTGATTATAGTTCTTTAGAACTTTTTTATTGTTATATAATTTATAATTTTTTAGAATTTTCTTATTTTTTTATTATTATTTTTTTATTATTTTTTATTTTTTTAAGAATGACAAAAATACCCTTAACCTTTCATCTAATAACCAAAATGCCATTACCGACATCATCGCTTACATCATCATCGCTTACATCATCGCTTACATCATGAATAGTAAAATAAATAATTAAATAATCTTAAATAGTGAAATTTTCTTCCTATAAATAGATGGCTCATTTACAACATTTCCACACAAAAATTAGAGAGAGAATCTAGAGAGATAGTGTGTAAGAAATTAGTGGAGAGTAAATTCTTTTGGTAAAAAGAAGTTCTGCCGGAGGTATAAAGTAATAACTTTCTTCTATATTATTTTTATAATTTTAGTTTATTTTTTTTAGCACTCTTAAACCATTGATATACTAGTACTATTATGAATAAGTTACTATAGTAAAAATAAATTATCACTGTGTTATTTTTACTATTTATTGTTACTATTCAAAATTTACTATTTACCATTACTATTCAAAATTTACTATTCACTGTTATTGTTCATGATTTACCATTTACCACTACTATTCAAAAAGTTACTATTCACAATTTACTATTTACTGTTACTATTCAAAATTTACTATTTACTGTTACTATTCAAAATTTACTATTCACTGTTATTGTTCATGATTTACCGTTTACCACTACTATTCAAAAAGTTACTATTCACAATTTACTATTTACTATTACTATTGAAAAATTACTATTTACTGTTACTATTAATGACTTACCATTTACCGTTACTATTTATTAATACTATGCACATTTACTATTTATCATTCTGATAGCAATCTTAATTTTCATCTTAAGCTTATACTGAAATAAGTTAGTATTAATATTTTGTTAGAACTTGGAGGCGCAGAGCGAATTCACTTTTGGTAGCAAATCAAGGTAAGGGGGTGAGATTAAGGATATAATATGAAATTACATAAGAATATTGGGAGGAGTCCCCTACTCCTTTTAAATATAACAATATTATTATTTTAAAATAATAACTTTTAACTTAAAATTTATAATAATTGTTATTAATAAATTAAGCATCTTGTGTAACTTAATATCTAAAATATTTAAGAACTTGAACTATTATGACCTATGCGAACTGGATTGAACCTATGCAAGGACTTGAACTATTACGAACTTGACTGAACCTATACAAAGACTTAGATTATTTATGACCTATATGGACTAAACTAGACCTATGCAAGGACTGGACTATCTTGGATTTACATAGACCTGTGCGAGGAATTGACCATAGAACTTAAAACAAAATTTATTAATTTAAATAATTATTGAATTTTAAATTATCATATTTATAACTAATGTTTAATTATTTGATTTGATTATGATTGTTAATATTTATTTATGCTTTATGATGTTTTGATTGTGATTGACAATGTTTGATTATGATTGATAATCTTGTATTGTGGAGTTTAAGCATATAGCAAGCATGGCGGAAAGCTAAAATTCAGTAAGAAATTACTTATCTCCTACTTCTTTATTTACTTTTTTATATTTATTCAAATTACTTTTAAGAAATTTCTTAGAAAACTACATAAGTTTTTAGAAATCTCTTTTTATCTTTTAATATATATGTATATATCTTTACTAAAATTTAGATTTTTAGTTAGTTTATCAGAAAGAAAAAGAAAGAGAATTTATTTTATAAAAATAAATTTTTTTTAATATATATATACGTACTATTTAAATGTATAAAAATATTATATAAAATTTTCAAGTACTAAGGTTTTAAATATTGATAATTCCAAATTTAAGTTTTTAGAAATTAATTTTGAATTGACAGGTTATGAAATATACTTAAGGCTTTGAAACTCAAATTTATAAAGAGATTTGATTTGTGATTTGAAAAGGAACTGTACTAAAATTTTATGTGCGTATTTGAGAAGTTGAAAAAGTACAGTTTACTAGGGTGGCTATGTCGTGATCCATAGGCCCTGATAATATAATTGAGTTTCTAAAAGCCTTAACCAACTAAATACGCGAGTAGTTCATGCATCATGAATCATCGAAGAGAAACAAAATGATATTGTCTGGGGACGGATTATAGAAACCGAGGATACATTAGAGGAGGCTTAATTGTGAGCCTTGGGATGAGAGGGTGTGAAAGGGTGCTTCAGGGGACCTGGGGTAGCTCCCTAGTGTCGGGTACTTTCACAATAAAAACCTTTTCAATCTGACTAGTCTCTAAGTGTTTCCATGCCAGTTGAGCTGTTCATGTTATTATTATCCGGAATTATGGAACAGTGTAAACTCCTAGTTGGCCCAGTGCAAATTAAAATTTAAGGGGCCCACATATATAGATAAGTTATGATGAAGATATGGCATATCATTCATACATTCATAAATTGATTGTGCTTGTGATTCTGATTGATATTATTATACTAGTTTGTGAAAACCCTTTATTGCTTATGTCCCATTTGGGAATATTATATTCTGTTTCTCACTCCTTTCTCTATGTTTTTGTTTCATATGTTTTAAATTAATGGTTCGTACAGAGGGAAGGATCGAAGAACATTGACAGTATATATAGCATGTTCTAGAAAGGGAGCTCGGTATGAATACCGTGGTCCAATGAATAAATAATGTCACTAGGCAACTGCTCTTGGGCCATAGAGTTTCCCCTCTTTCTTATAATGTTTAATGTTTATTTTCTTCGGATGAATGTACAAATACTTTATAAAGTTTTAATAATATTGAGGTATTTCAGAACTAATGTATATAATTTATTCTGATAGTTTCTTTTTAACAAACATATCTTTAGTAAAAAAAAATTATTACAAATTTTTCTAGAATTTATTAAGGTGTAACAGAGGGTGTTACAACTGTCACCACCTCTATCACCACCATCACACCATTGTTATTGCCACACCACCCATCACCACCGCCAACCTACAACCAACTCCACTACCACCCCTCCATTTTCCACCACCAAACCGCCAACCTACAACCAACGCCACCACCACACCACCATTCCCATAATCATCTTGGCCCTACCACCAAACCAGCCACCACTACCTTCACATGTAATTTTTAGTTAATTTATGCTAAAGCTATTATGTTTTATATTATTACTATTTACATGTAAAGTTATTTTGATTAAAATTATCTAAGGTTATGATAACCTTTTAAAATTCAAAATTATAAAAAGTAAAACCAAAAATCAAAAACCAAAAACCAAAAAGAAATTTTGAGTTTTTAAAATTTTTAAACTAAAAATAAAAAAAATCCCGAACAAGATCTTAGAATTTTAAATTAAGTTTAAGAGTATTTTTAAATCAATAATCACCAAAAATCTTCAAGGGGCAGTGTTGATAGTAATAAAGGGAGCCCAAACGGTAAATTCCTAAATATTTTTGATACCCCACCCGAATAATAAACAACTCAAATAAAGAATTTATATTTAAATTAGTGAGTGACATAAAAAAATGTTATAATTTATATTGAAATTCCAGTTCTCTCAGTTCCCGTATTTCAAAGGATAATGAAAAGAATGAGGGTCACGTTACCCAATTTAAAATTATAAAATAGTCTAATTTTCCAAGTCAAAACCACAATTGAATGTAACTCACAACATTTAATAAATTCTTATATGCAAACCTTACAGTATATCTCTTCTCACTTGGAATAATCAAAGATTTTGCCTGGCTCAAAATTTCCTAGACAGGTACATAAAACAAAGAAAGACACCAAATGCTAATTGACCTCAATGTGAGGAAGGTTTTGAATCTATAAAGTAACATAAGACAAAAGAAAACAGTACAGGGAAGTAGCAGATAACATCAAAATTAAAATAGGGGAGAATATAATGGGTGATATGATATTATATAGACAACACAATAGGTCCAAGCAAACAGAAAACCTTAATAGACAAAAAGTACAATCCTCTCCACTTCTTCCCCTTCTTTTAATGGATTTTTGGGTAAAGTTGTTTGTCATTTGTGGCACCGAATTGTCTTTGCTGTCTTTCAATTTTTCACCCTTTGATTCTCATTCTTTTTTCATTTTTCAACACACACTATTGAAACTTCAAAGCCATATCGAAGAACTTTAGTTTTTGGGTACTAATTTTTTATTGATTTGCCATATATACGGTGTATTCAGTGTCCATATCTTGGGTTGAATTTCATGTTCCTAATTTCAGTTCAACAATCATAGAAAAGCAATGCATCCGAGTGTTTCTTTTTCTTCCTTACGATTCTGCTGAATGATTCCAGTGATCGATCCAGGTCCTTTTCGTTTCTGATCGGATAAAAGATATTTTCTAATTTATTCATCTAATAAAATTTTATCAATCCCGAATGAGATGTAAATCAATATCAACAATTTAATAATTTTGTTTACATAAATTTATTTTTATGAGTAGTTACCAAATAATCATGAGCCCCTAGACTCAATATTTGTTTAACACCACAAATATAATGGGGTTATTACGCATTCCAAAATAAATATTTTTGTTGCAACATGAAAGGGAAATCTTAAAAGAATTTCTCGACTTCAGTCACTCTCTCGTTCGACGACCAATTGAAAAATTTATCACGCACATTTTGAATTAAAAATAATTATAAAAATATAATAGCAATACATTAATTTTAATTTTTTTTTGACATACTATTAGATTAATTACAATTTACATGAATGTCACCAAATTATGTAGATGTGGTGGGACTCACTTCTTATTTAGTGAAACTCGGTGCAATTATTGTAATCAACCATAAAATATGTTGAAAAGGTTAGAGAGTATTGTTTTTTTGAGAAAAAGAGTGCATTGTTAATATCACTCGATAATTATTTATTTATCCTATGATAGTAAGTAATCATTTCAATTTTAATTTATATTATTAATGCTTTCTTTCATGCTTTTCGTAATTTTTCAGGTTAATGTCTCTTTTTAAAGCGGTTTGAGTTTGAGTTAAAGCACAACCATTTTAGCAAATAACCTTGTTTTACAAAGGGGAAATTTTTCAGTGGACTTAATGATCAAAGCTAGATATAATTAAGGAACCGATCATTCGTACATTTCCATCACTTGTGGCCCAACTGTTCCACTCCATTGAATACCATCACATCTCATCATGGTGATCGTAGCAAGCAAAATCAATCTGTCTCCATGCAATGTCGTTTTGATTTGATTTCAAAATCAAAGGTATTTAGGCATGCATCCTTGTCTTCTTTTTTTTTTAAAAAGAAAAAATTATAATATAGATCCTCGTTCCACAATCAACCCAACCAAATGGGTAGCGGAATTCAGTCCTTGTTTTTCCCTTTAGGAAATGGCAAGGGGCATGTTGGCCCCAAATTTTTTAATTTCACGTGCGTCTTTTTCTCTTAGTTATGGCTCACCAACCAGAGATATCACCTCTAATTCCAACCATATTCGACCCTTTCTTACCTTTGGTATTGCTATGCCATTCCAGGGAAAGGGTTTGCACACTTGCCTAAGATAAAGATTAATCTCCTACAACAGTTTCAACAACCTCAATTGCAGTTTCACTTAAATCGTAACAAACCAATCTTTTGTAAAGCGTGTATACATTGCTTGGGGTCCATTCTAAGTAAAATGTCCATGCCAGACCTCCCTTTAGGACTATTCCTGACCCTAGCATGCAACCATACTTCAAAGCATGGTCCACTCTCCAAGAGTTGTGGCAGGTTAAGAATAAAATACTACCAACAAAATTTGGCATAGTTGCATATAGTTGTGTCCTTTAATTATTTTATTAGGAGTATCAATTTTCTTGTATCTGTAATATTTTATTACAAGAGGCAAAATTCATTTCGGTTATTTTTATGTTTTGAAGAAATTATTCATGGATTTTTAGTTGGTACACCTTAATTCACAAAAAGAAGAAAAATTTTATATTAGAAAAACTTTCCTTTTCTAAATTATTATGGTATGCAAAGTTAATACCGAAATAATACTCCTCAATTAGTTGAATATTAATTATAAAATATCTATTAATTGCTTGTGGATATGAAATTACTTTTGTCATTAAATTATCATGAACATTTTTTCCATCAAATTACCATAAACACTTCAAGTGGTAAGTAAACTTACATAAATTACTAATATGAAATTGGTTTAAATGATACAGGCAATAGTACTGCACTTTGTAATGAATTTTCTATAATGGGTAAATCAATCTTCATTATTTTCGTAAGACTCAATTCTAACTTAAGAATTACGCTTACGACGACAAAATCATTACTTCCAATCGTCGATGTGCATATGAAAAAAAAATTAATTTCTCTACTCCATGTGCGAATCCAAATTGTGAATTATTTAATTTGAAAAAAAGGAGTAAATCTAATCGTTACTTCGTTTAACATACGACATATTACAAGATTACATTCATAAAATTTTCAAACCCCTGTTCTCTGAGCAGGTATCATAAAGTGTTACGAACCATGTGTTCTTTAATACCAACCCAGATATTAGATAATGTCATTGAGAGAGTCACTTTCGCTCTCCTTATCAATGGCACCCTTTTAAAACAAGAAGATTTTCGCATGATGTTTACACTGTTCCCTGGTGCTCAGTATCAGAACAGCTACACGCTGTGCCATGAAACAAGTGCATCATGATGAGACAAAGACTTTTTATACAAGAAAATACTCCCACCAATCCCTGTACAAATTACAAAGCCATTAAAGCAAAGAGATAGAAGATAAATACTCAAACACTAACACCAGGTAAAAAAGAAAACCCCACCCCCGAAAGAAAAAGCAAGTACATCATAAGCTATCACAACAACCCAAATTAAGGAAAAATTAATAGATGAAATACACCAACATTCCCAACTAATTAATCACTTCAAATACTAAGTAGATCAGGTGGTGGGGACTGGGGAGGATGTTGATTATCTTTAGTTTCCTTAGATGCCGTGGTTGGAGACTCTAAACTGTCTGATGACGACAAAGATGACTCTGTGATTGTTATGTCTCCTTGTTTTGAGCTTGGTGGCTTTGGAAGCTCGGTTAGAATCTGAACAACTTCACGCATAGTTGGTCGTTCCACTGCCTGTTCTTCAACACATAGCATGGCTACATAGAAAACATGCATCACCTCATGAAGTGGAATTGAGGGAAGTCTAGGATCTAGGACTTTTAGAACCCCTTCCTTGTTTGAGTCAGTCATTTTCCTCACCCATTGTACTATGTCCACACCATCACCAAATTCTCCAACTGGTTTCCTCCCAGTTACAAGCTCCAAAAGAACCACCCCGAAGCTATACACATCACTTTTCTCATCAACTTTCAATGTGTAGGCATACTCTGCAGTCAAATTTTCAACTTCAATTAATAATCATAAACAAGATAAAACAGCCACATCAATCGGAAAACATAACTTCTTGTTATAACAATACATATCCTCTTTTCGAGACAATTTTATTGAAGCCAGATCACATCATGCTGAGACTAATTCTTCTAATAAATATTTTTTCCATCCACAAAATTTAAACGTGAGAGATGAAGTCAATATGTGAGGAATTAAATTGCCATACCTAAAACTAGAGGACTTATCAACTTATAGGTTGGGGGCTATGATCAAGACTCAAACGAGGTATCAAATGCACAGTTAACTACATTTGCTTTAAGTGGTAATAGTAATTGGAAGCATTCTTACTCAGTGGACAATTAATCAATGGAACTAGAGTTTGATGATTCAAAAAATAAATTTAAAAGTCAAGCTATATGATTCTTATGACGCATAGCAATAGCATGTTAGTTGCATTCATTAATTAATTAGTGCACCACAGGAATATCTACAGTTCACTTCCGCGCCTAATCAACGATGTTGAGTACTTTAAGTCAGAGTAGACAAACTCCGACCGTTAAGGATTATAGATGGAAACATGGCTGAAACAAAACAAGGTTATTATTCACACAAGTTCAACACACAAATCATCAATTATGTTGTATTTCAATAACATACCTGGGGCTATGTATCCATATGAACCGGCAATAGCAGACATGCATTCAGATGTTCCAGAATCTTGCAGGAACTTGGCAAGCCCAAAATCAGCAACATGGGCTTCAAAACTGGAATCAAGAAGGATGTTGTTTGATTTAACATCACGATGGACAATGAGTGGAGAACAATCATGATGTAGATAACAAAGACCCTTTGCAGCCTCCACGGCAATCTTATACCTTGTGTCCCAATGCAAATGACCCCCTTTCTTGCCATGAAGAACTTCACCTAAACTTCCATTAGGCATGTACTCATAGACCAAGAGATTTGTCTCATAGTTTGAACAGAACCCCAATAGTCTCACAATGTGCCTGTGACGAATCTTCCCCAAAGTCTGAATCTCAGCATTAAAGCCATGATCATGGGAAGACCCTCTACTCATAGCAGGCAACCTTTTCACAGCAACATGATCCCCATTCGGCATTGCACCTTTGTAAACAATCCCTGCACCCCCTTTCCCTATTATATTGTCCTCCTTCAAGCAATCCAAAACATCATCAACGGTGAAGTCCAAGCGTTGAAATGCAGTCAATTTCCATGCACGAGCCTCACTGGCCTTTTTCAATGACCGGGCCTTGATTATTGCCGCAACAGCAAACGCAATGGAGCACACAAGCAACCCAATAACAAGCAAAAGCTTCAAAGAAGAAGAGAGAGGACCTTTAACACGAGGTTGGCGAGGGTCATTAGCAAACCTATCTTTACAAGGACCCAAATAAGGGCCACAGAGTTCAGGGTTCCCAAGGAAAGACGTGTAGTTAAAGTAGCTGAATTGGCCAGTACCAGGAACCAAACCAGAAAGGTTATTATAAGAAAAATCAACGGAGGTTAAACTCTGCATGGAAGCTATAGACCCCGGAATAGAACCAACAAGATGGTTCCTTGAAAGGTTCAAGTAATTCAATATCCTCATCCCAGTGATCTGGTTCGGAATCTCGCCAGATAACTCATTGCGGCTAAGATCAACGAAAGTTAAAAGCTTGCATTGACTAATCTGAGGAGCAATAGGACCCGAGAACTTGTTGTGGCTAAAATCCACCTTTGAGAGCTGTTGAAGCTTACCAATCTCGGGAGGGATTCGACCCGAGAACTTATTGCCATCAAGTAGAAGCTTTTGCATGCTGGTGAAGTTCCCAATGGTGGGTGGCAAAGGCCCGAAAAGCTTGTTATTGGAAAGACTAATTTGACCAAGATTCGCAGACATTGACCCAGCCTCAGGAAACTCCCCAGTGAGAAGATTTTCCTGAAGCTCAACTTGAGTCAGTTTCGGAAGCCCAAAAAGCCCTTTTGGAATAGAACCGTTGAGAAAATTATTACCCATGCGAATCCTATTCAAAGACTCGCACTTTCCAAGTGATTCAGGAATGGAGCCAAACAGATAATTACCCAACGTTATCAGAGTCTGAAGACGGTTCCCGAAACACAAGTCCGGTGGCAAACTCCCCGTTATCTTGTTCGAAGAAAGATCAACCAGCGTGATCCTTCCGTTCTTCCCCAAACTCTGAGGAATGCTTCCGGTGAAGTTGTTCTCCCACAGCTGCAACACCTCCAGCGCCGGTAGCTCTCCGACGAACTCTGGAATCGCGCCGTGAAGCCTGTTCCTGAACAGGTTCAACAGGGTCAGGTTCTTCAGCTCCGCAAAACTCGCCGGAACCTCGCCGGAGAGTATGTTGTTAGATAAGTCCATCGATTTAAGACTCTTCAGGTTGCCAAGTTCCGGAGTGAGCGACCCGGAGAGTGCATTCACCTGAAGGAAAAGAGTGTCTAGGTTCTGAAGCTTCCCCAGCTCCGGCGGAATCTCGCCGGAAAGTCCACAATACGCGGCGTCGAACCTCACCAGCTGGGACAAGTTCCCGATCTCCGGCGGGATACCGCCTTCGTAGGTGTTGAAGTAGCCAATGTAAAGCTCCCGGAGGCTAGCTAGGTTGCCAATTTCCGGTGGAATGTTGCCGGTGAGCTCGTTCCCGGAGAGCGCGAGGTATTCAAGGTGGAGCCATTTGCCGTACTGAGGAGGGATGCTGCCGGAGAAGAAGCTGCCGCCGAGATGCAGGTGACGGAGGAGGGACATGTTGGTGACGGCGAGGGGGAGAGGACCGGTCATGTTGTTGTTGTAGAGGTCGAGGACTCGGAGGTTATGGAGGTTGGAAAGTTGGGAAGGGAAGGTGCCATTGAAAAAGTTGTTGGAGAGATTAAGGAAGCGAAGGTTGGAGAGAGAGGAGAGGGAGGGAGGGATGATGCCGGAGAACTTGTTGTCGGCGAGGGAGAGGTGGGAGAGGAAAGGGAGGTGGGAGAGGTCGTCGGAGAGAGTGCCGGAGAGGGAAAGAGAAGAGAGGTCGAGGGAGGTAACGTGGCGGCGTGAGTCGCAGGTGACGCGATGCCAGGAACAGAAAGGGGTGGTGGAGTTCCATGAAGAGAGGGAAAGGGAAGGGTCTTGGGTTATGGAGGATGATTTGAAAGAGAGAAGAGAACGGTATTCGGAAATGCGAATGGCGTCGAGGGAATGGAAGTGAAGGAGGAAGAGAAAGACGATGATGGGTCGCATTTTGGGAGAATGAGAATGGAAGTGAAATGAGTGAGTATTTGTTTCTGAGCAACACTGACCCCTCTGCAGAGTGAGTGAGTGTCTTGTGTTGTGTGTGATCTTTATTAGGGGTGTTCATCAACCGATCCGGACCGCAAAAAACCGCTCAACCGATCCAAAGAAAACCGAAACCGATTAAACCGAAAATCAAAAAAACCGAAACCGCAAAAAAACCGCATTTCATATGCGGTTCGGATCGGTTTTCGGTTCCACCTATGAGAACCGAACCGAACCGATCCGCAGGTTTTATGTTTTAATGTTTTCATTTCATTTAGTCACAACCTCTTTCACTTATTTTTTTTATTAGTTTGTTTAATTTGGTCTCTATATTTTATTTTGTAATTTTGTTTGAAGTATATGATAACACTTATTTTTTAAAAATTTGTCCGAGTTAGAGGAAGAATAAGAAGACTAAAATCTTGACTCAAGGTTTTTAATATTTCAATTATTTTACATTGAATCTTATTTAAATAGTACTTTATTTATTTTATGTTTAAATTTAAATTATTGAAAACTTGTCTTATTTTACTTATTAATGATTCTTCTATAGTTGAGAACTTAAAATATTCTTTGCATTGTTATAATTATAATATTCATTTGATTTTATAAAAAAAATAAAATGAGGAAAAAAACCGCATAAACCGATCCAATCCGAACCGCATTTGATCGGATCGGATCGGATCGGATGGTGCCATTCATTTCAACCGAACCGAACCGAACCGCAATTTAATAAAGTGATCGGATCGGATGGTATTTTGTCATAAAACCGAACCGATCCGGACCGCGAACACCCCTAATCTTTATCGTTCAAACACAGCGACTTATTTTTTTGCTTTTTCCAGTCTCATTTACTATGAAAAGTGTATATAAATATAACTATATATTATTGTAATAATAAAGGGTAAAATATCTAAAAATAACATGAGATATGTCACAATTTTATTGATACAAATATTATTAAATAATTAAAATATACATTAAATAAGAATTCAACCAATAACAAAACATGAAATGTGCGGCGATAAATATATATTTTAAAATATATTTCTTATAAAAATATTTAATAATATATTTTAAATTTATTTAGTAATAAAAAATATTTTTAATATATTAAATATATAAAATAACACTAAATATTGTCAAAGTTATATTTTTAAATACGTTAGTAAATATATATTATTATATATTGTTAAATAAATTATTGACGGATATATAATCATTATTATTATATTACTTTATATATATAAGAATATATATTATTAAACATATTTAGTAGTATTTATATTATTTAACATATCTATAAAAATATTTTTTAAAATATATAATTTTAATCTCAAATTTCAAGTTGATATATATATATATATATATATATATATATACATGAACTAACGTTGGAATGAGTGTAATGGTAGAAGTTGTATTAATCAAATTTCAACATATGTCTTGGTTTTTCTTGGTGACATATGTACTAAATAGGTATTTTTACTAATAATAAAAATAAGGATCATGATTCCTTAAAATAATTATAATGAGTGTGAAGGGACTACACACTTTAGTATCTGTTTGATACACCTTATTTAATTAAGTCAAAATTTTATTGAGTTAAGAGATTTTTTTCTATTTATTTATTGAGGTTTTATATTTCATGACACGTTAATGATGTTAAGAAATTAAAGTAGAATACACCTCAAGTTTGTCAACAACTTTATGGATGTGAGTACACAAAATAATTATAAAAAATGACTAAATAATTCTGTCTACCAAATAATAATTAATATAAGAGATTCTAGGGAGACTTTCTCCTACTACAATAGTAGTATTATAGAGCACTAGAGAATATACCCATAATTCTTAGTTTTTAAACCCAAAATTATACTAATGAAATTTTCTCTCAACTATTTATTTTGATATCACTAATAAAACACTCAAAAAAAAACCTTTTGCTTTTCTCTCTATGTTTCATTTTCTTGATGTTTCTATAAGGAAATAAACATGCACGTATTTATCGCAACACAGAATTCACTCTTGCCACACATACAATTGAAAAAGGCCATAAAGATAACTCTTTAAATTTCTCTAGATGGCCTTTTATATAGTTGACCAAATATAAGTTGTATTTAATAGTTCTCCACTCTAGCTTGTATTTAGATCTTTTATGTAAGTTTTCAACTTCTGCAAATGTTGACTAAGTCTAACTCATGTTTGAACTTATAAATCAGCAACGATTTTGTCATCAAGTTTATCGGGTTTTTAGTTGTAGCTATCTTCTGGATCACAACCATGTTGTTACTCATATTTTCTCTAATAAAGTGAAGTTTGACATTAATATGCTTCGTCTTTTCATTATACATAGGATTTCTAGCTAGGTGAATAGCATTTTGACTTTTACAATGTATGATAGGCACCCGTTGGCTCTCCTTAACAGCCCCAACCACATGCCATATACCCAGCCTTAGTAGTTAACAATGTCATTGTATGTTGCAATGTTGCCTTCCAGCTAATAGTACATCCAAAGACTGTAAAAATATAACCTGTTAATGATCTTCTTTTATCCAGATCACCAACAAAATTAGAATCTACATAGCATAAAACTATTTTCGTGTGTTGGCCATCAAACACCAAACAAATATCAACGACACCTCTTAAGCTTCGCATGATTCATTTCACAATTTCCCAATGTACCTTTCCCAGTTTACTCTTAAACCTGCTTACTGCACTTACAACTTGTGAAAAATCTGGTTTAGTGCACATCATGGTATACATGATACTATCAACTGCACTAGAATAAGGTACATGAGACATATGCTCCACCTCTTCCTCAATTCTTAGACACTCGGCTGATGACAACTTGTAATATATAGCTAAAAGAGTACTGACTGGCTTAGACCAATCTATATTGAAACGTTGCAACACCTTTAATATTTAATTTTGTTGTGATAACCATAATCTACCATGATGCCTTTCCCTGTGAATTTTCAAGCTAAGAATCTTCTTTGTTGCTCCCAAGTCCTTCATCTTAAATTCGATTACCAATTGAGCTTTAAGCATGCTGCTTTTAGCTTTGTTACTTGCTGCAATTAGCATATCATCTACATACAACAATAGATAAATCCTAGAACCATTTGGAAGCTCTTTAGAGTATATGTAATTATTATATTGGTTTTTATTATATTCATTACCCATCATAAATACATCAAACTTCTTATGCCTTAGGGATTATTTCAAGCCACATAATGACTTCTTCAACATGCATACATGGTATTTCTTCTCAGGAAACTAGTTGACTCATGTAGATCTGTTCCTCCAACTCACCATATAAGAACGTTATCTTCATATCAAGTTGCTCTAGCTCTAAGTTCAATGTAATTACAATTCCTAATAGATCCATGCTTCACTAAAAGGAGAGAATACTTCATGGAAGTCAATACCCTTATTCTAAGTATAGCCCTTCCTTACCATCCGTGCCTTCAACCTTAAAAGTTCAATGTCAAGGATTCTTTCTTTCCTTTTAAAGATCTATTTGCAACCAACAATTTTCCCCCTAAGGAACCAGCTCCCACATCTTATTTTTTTGAAGAGATTTGATCTCCTCGTTCATTGTTATTAGCCATTCAATTGAATCATTACTGTTTATTGCATCATAATAGGTAAATGGTTTATCTCCTACCGCGTCAACTGCCATAGCAAAAACAAATGTTATAAGATCTATATCTGACAAGTCCAATGCACAAGTAGCAGAATTCAAATATGTTCGAGGTCTTTGAATTTCTCATCTTGTCCTACCAGTAGAAATATTATATGGTTCTTCTATGTTTTCTTCACTAGGATCCCTATTATTAGATTCACCATATTGTTCTACTTCAGGTTGAGTATTTCCTGAAGTACTCGATTAATTTGTATCTTATTCATGATTCATCTTCCCAATGTCAATCTCTAGCTCCACCTGCTTCTCAACACCATGATTTGTTTCTGCCTGATCTTAGTAAGATTCTTCTTTCCGATTCATCGGTGTCCTCTCATCAAACTTAACATCTCTAGTAACAATGATCTTGGATGAACATGACTTCTCTATTTACCACAGTTTATAGTCGTTCACCCCTTTCTGATCCAACAGTGTCCCCTCATCAAACTTAACATCTTTACTAATGATGATCTTGGGTGAACATGACTTCTCTATACACCATAGTTTATAGTCATTCACCCCTCGTGCATATCCTAGAAATACACACCTTCTTGCCTTAGGCTCAAGTTTACCATCACCCACACAAGTATACGCAGGACAACCAAATATCTTCAAATCAGAATAGTTTACAGGTCGACCGGACCATACATCTTGAGGAATCTTCAAATGAATTATTGTTGATGGAGATCTAGTTACCAGGTATACAATTATATTAACTGCCTCAGCCTAAATGATTTGGGAAGTAAAACGTTGATCTGTATGCAATATGCATACTCTAAAAGTGTTTTATTCATGCATTCTACAATGTCATTCTACTATGGTGTTCTACGTATAGCACTGATCGGGCATCAATATTGGTCTCCAAACCAAGAAATAATAAACATGCCAAAAATAACAGTAAAAGCATAGATCCAACAACTCCAAGTTACCTAACCAGTTTTTAGTATAACTGGTATAGTTAAAGATGGATTGTTCAGATGCCAACCAAAAGCTTGCAAGGAAGTCAGAGTCTCTAAACACAAGTTGCAACTTAACTGCATAAGTAGATTAGTCACCTGACACACGTCAAATCATGAGTTTGACCTCCATGAAGGTTATAAATACCATCATTTATGATGATCAAAGTAAGTCATTTATTACTCTGAGTGCTCTGGTATTGATAACCATTCTAACTTAAGCTTCAAAGAATCTTTGCAGGTACTACCACTATCTGCTCCAAACAAAGAGAAAAAAGGACTCCAGATACCAAAGCTGAAGGCATTGCGCTTCCACTGAGTGAGTGTTTTATGATGTTGGATTCCCTATTGGACAAACATAATATCAGATTAAAACTGAGATTCAATACCGGTTGAGAGAGTAGTCAAACTACTTGTTACATACTGGACAGTTCAAGTATGGTGCCTCATTATACCTATATTTATACAAAACTCCTAAAATTCTCTCCTACAAAATTCTTTGCCATTGTCAGTTCTCAGTCTCTCCTACGAAATTCCCTTCCATTGCTTGAATTTGACGAACACTTCATCTTTATGTTTCAGGAAATAAACCCGGACATCCTAGAATAATCATCTATAAGAGTAAGAAAATAACAAGCTTTACCTAATGAGTTAATGAGAGTTTGACCCTAAACATCTGAGTGGACATACTCAAGTATCCCTTTACCGCTATGTTTTGCCTTTACTCATTTATGTTTTCCAAACACAATACAGAATTGAGTTTACAGTTCTTCAAATCTTTCAGCAATTCTCTGTTACCAAGTATTTTCATTCCCTTCTCACTTATATGACCAAGCCTCATGTGCTACAATTGTGTGACATCATTAGATTTTATAGAGGATAAAACTACAATAGTCCTAATAGTTGTGCTTCTGTGCAATACATAGATCCCTCCTTGTAGCTTTTCTTTTATCACCACCTTTGTGCCTTTAGTCTCCTTAAACAAACCACTTTCTCTTTGGTTGTCAAGGGCACTCAACGAGATTAAATTCCTCCCAAGATGTAGTACTTTTCATGCCTGAAATGTTCTTTTAGTACCATCATCCAATTTGATTCACACAACTCCTTCACCTATAATTCAAATAATTTTATTGTCTCCTAATCTAACCTTTTCTTCTCACTTTTCATATGAGGATAAAAAATTTCTATTAGGTGTCATATGAAAGGATGCGCCAGAATCTAAGATCCATTCGTTTTCTAAGTCATTAGTGGTAACTATTAAGGCAGAATTTACATCATTATCTTCAAAACTTTCAACTGATATGTTGGCACAAATTCTTGATTTTCCTATTACAGGAAAATTCATTTGAATATGTCATGTATAATGACAATGGAAATACTTCAGATACATATGACTTTAGATTATATTTATTCTTGCTTTTGCTTCTCGATCCTCTTTCTTGGCCATGCCCTCTCGCTACAAATAACCTATCTATAGAATTATCAACACCAAATCCAGATACTAATTTTTGTTCCTCCTTCATCATCAAAGCTTCTTTCACAACTTTGACTATGATGGAAGACCTACGATACATTATGGTATCACAAACCTATCATAGGACGGAGGCAACGAAGTCAATAAAATCATAACTTGATTAATGTCGTCTACAGTTATTCCAATTACTTGCACATCGGTGATCATCTTATTGAAGTCATAATATGGTCTTTAATTGAACATGAATAATCTCTTTCTTTGGAAGAAATGCTTTGACAAGGTCTTCACGAAATATTTTCTTCCAATGACTTCCATAATGAATCTGCAGTCTTCTCTTTCATAACCTAGTGCAACACATTATCTGCTAGGCTTAGTTGAATTGTACTTCATGCTTTAACCATTATCTCCTCCTTTTTATCAGAAGACAATGTTCCTAATAACTTGTCAATGCTTTGGTTAGACCTTGCCAGTCCAGCAATGGCTACAGCTTTAGCTTCCATAAGCTAAAGTCATTAGATTTGTCAAATTTTGGTATTAACATTTCGAATTAAGTGGCTCTAATACCACTTGTAAAATCCCTAATGTTAAAATAAAATTTATTTTATTACGTAAAATTAATTAAGAAGTATTGACGATTAAATTAAATTAAATTAATTCAGATTAATTAGAAAATTTTCCTAAGTTATTATAAATTAATTGAGATTTGTTAATAATGTAATAAAATTAGAATAATTAATTTTGAGTGATTGATTTGTAAAATTTAAAGTTGAATTAAATTATACTGGTAAAATATAAATTAGCATGTAGTGAAAGTAAAAGGTAAGTTTTTAATTTATGAATAAAAGAAAATAGAAAAAAATAGCTAAAAGACTATTATGCACTTGAGGATAAAAAACAAATTTCAATTATTTCTTTCTTCCTCACGCACGACATTGAAGGAAAGGAAAAAACAAAAGCTCTTTCATTCTCTTCTCTATAACTGCGAGCTTCGTGGGCTTGATTCGAGCACAGTTTCGCTGAAATTATTGATCACAAAATTGTAATTGTGGAAGTGAAGTGAGTATTATGGTAATTTCCATTTCCATTCCATGGCTTCTTGCTCCAAACCGAAAATGGCATAATCAACGGGGGTTCTCGGGTCCTTCTTATTTTGGTGTTTTAATGAAAGAAAGAGATGGAACAAAGCTTTTGAGTCCAAATATGGTGTTCAATATTAACGAGTTTTCATTTTGGTGCCCATAGGTTGTCAACCAAGTATTGGCGAGGCACTAGTCGAAGCGTTGGCCGAAGAGGGACTCAACCAAGAGCGGAATTAAATTAAGTAAGTTTTGGAAGCCTTAAAAGTGTATTTGGAGTTATTTTGGTAAAGTGAGTTTTTGATTTCAAGGTCGAAATACTAACTACTTTCGTGAGTTCCTTAAATTTCAAGGTTCGAAGATATCTTAGAATACTCTTCATAATAGACAAGTGTGATTGATATCTTACACATATGAAAACACTGAACATTATACCTGATCTGCTAGATGTAAGATATAAAATTGAACCTATCATTCCTCTATATAAGGTCTGATCCACTAATGTACTATAATCATCTTTATTGATTATGCACTTAGGATGCATAGAAGTGCTCATGGGTTTGGCACCAGACATTTTGAATTTTTTAAGTAACTATTTGGTGTACTTCTGTTGATGGATAAAGATACCATCATCAGTCTGTTTGTTCTGCAAGCCTAGAAAGAATGTAAGTTCACCAATCATACTCGTTTCAAATTCTACTTGCATCATTTCAAAAAATTCTTTACATAGACTTTCATCAGTAGCACCAAAAACAATATCATCCATATAAATCTACACAATAATAAAGTTATTCTGAACAAATTTGTATATATTTTTCCTCTAGTAAATCTTTTGAAATGAAAAAGATGTTGAGTCTGTCATACTAAGCTCTTGGAGCCTGTCTTAAACCATATAGTGCTTTACTAAGTTTGAAAACATGATTTATAAAGGATACATCTTTAAAACCAGGGGAATGTTTTACATAAACTTTTTCTTTGATAAACCTATTCAGAAAAACACTCTTAACATTCATCTGATATAATGTAATACCTTTAAATGCTATGAATGCAAGAAATATCCTGATAGCCTCAAGTCTGGCTACAGGAGCAAAGGTTTCAGTAAAGTCTATACCATGCTGATTGTAGCCTTGAGCTATAAGTCTAGCTTTGTTTTTGATGAATTTTCCATTCTTATCAAGCTTGTTTCTATAAACCCATTATGTTCCAATGATGCTCTTGCTTTTGGGTTTTGGAACGAGACTCTGTTGTTCAAGTGGCCTCAATACTCAAGAGGGAGGGGTGAATTGAGTTATAAAACTTTTGCTTGGAATGCCTTTGAAATTGATTTCTATAACCAAGTTTATGAGATTGTGCAAGTGAAAGCAAGTAACAATGATATGCAATGCACCACAAGAGGTAAGTATTGTTGAGGCAATTTAGCAAACACTTGGTGTGCAATATCTAAAGTAAAGCAAATTAAGCAAGTTCAAGTGTGTTCTTCTTAACCAAACAATACCAATCAGCAAATATGCAATATATGGAAGTAAAAGAGTAAGGAAGAGAAGCTTGCAAACCGATGTAACGAGTTCCACCCAATCCGGTGTACGTCTCGCCTCTAAGCAACCCACTTAGAGGATTTTCCACTATTGTAGACTAGAGATACAACTTTGAGCAATTGCGGCTTCCTAGTGTCCCACACTCAAGAACCCAATCCTCACAAGTATAAGGGCAACCCACCCAATCTCTCAATCTCACAATATCCCAAAGGTTGAGTCCACAACCTTTGTAACCACTCAATCCTAGAGTGAACAACCACTCAACCTAGAGTGAATAACTTGTGTGTTTTGGAGTTTGTGTTTACAATCAATATACTCTCTTAATAGAGCAGATATACAAGTGAAAAGCTCTCCAAATTCTAATCTCTCAAGATGAGAGGATATACAATTGAAAGTACAAAAAATGCAAGAGATAGGCTTACAAAGCACAAAATAGAGCTATGAATTGTTGCTGCTTGGTTCCCTATTTGTGCTTGTCTTCCTCTTCAATTTATAGACCTAAGATTGCTGTTGAAGAGTGCCCTAGTCCTTCATAGCCGTTGCAGTTAGTGGAGATTTGAAGAATGGTGGAGACATGACCTGGTTTCCCACTTAAATCTGTTTTTCCACTATCGTAATCGATTACACCCTCGCGTTGTAATCGATTAGCTTCAAGTCAGAGAGTCACTAATCGATTATCTCATTACCTGTAATCGATTAGCATCTTGTATCTGATGCATTTAATTTGTCTTCGCAGCATCCTAATCGATTAGCATGTCTTGCAATCGATTACCTTAAATTCCAGTGGCTTCCTAATCGATTATATGGCTATCTTAATCGATTAGCATGTGTGCCTGATGCATTTAATTCCATTTTTTATTGCTGTAATCGATTAGTCTCAAGTGTGCAATCGATTATCTTAATTCCAGTGAGTATCTAATCGATTGTGTGGCTTCCTTAATCGATTATCTTCAACTCTGATGCAATTTCTTCCAAGACAGAAGGCTTCTAATCGATTAGCATCTATGGCCTAATCGATTAGCTTCGCTGTTTCTTCAATTCTGATTTCATGTCTTTGTTTTTGCATTGTTTCTTCAAGAGTACTTGTCATTATCAAAATCCTTGCACATCTTTTGGACCTGTTAACATATTCAAACACATTCTCCCCCTTTTTGATGATGACAACTATGTTCATCTCTTGAGGGTTGTTAGTTTAAATAATATAGGCTTATCTTTTGCAAAAACAACTCTGCTACATTATAGCAGATGACAATTTTCAAAAACCAATTCAGCAGCCAATGTCTTATCTCATTTTATCCATTGTTTATTATCTCTTATCTATAATTCTCCCCCTATCAAAAAGAGTTTAACAAATAGATAAGATTTTGCAAATTGTTAACAAGGCATCTATTATCCATATTATCAGAGCATATTCAGAATTATTCATATTTTGTATCAGAGCATTATCCAACATATGAACATCTATTCCAACATATGAACATCTAGTCTTCTCCCTCTTTGTAATCATCAAAAACAAATAGAGTGGTGAAGAGAAATTATATAAACTCAAATAAGATACTTTTATTAAATAACAAAGGGAAATACAAGAAGTAAATTTATTCAAAATGCAGAAAAGCAACAAACAGAAACCAAAAAAAAACTAATTGTCCGGGTTGAAGAAGCGAATTTCTGAAATTTGGTGAGCCAGCTCCTCATAGCGCTGCTGCATCATCTCAAAATGTTGCTGATCGGTCATGGAAAACTCTTGGAGGGAGTTCTCAAGGCGATCGAAGCGGCGATCAAGATGAGCGTAGAGAGATGCAAAATGGTCAACTTGTGGGGCAGATGAAGAGGCTGCAGCTTGTGGTTGAGGTGGAGAAGGAGGAGGAGCAGGTGCTTCTTCAGCAGGAGCTTGGAAGGGAATGTTGGCATAAACGCCCTCCATGCGTGAGTACCATTCTCCATTGGTGAAAACAAGACCCATTTTGGTGAGGTGATGGGTGCCAATGCAAGCTCTAGGGGGCACTTTCTCAGAGAGTTCCCCTGCTAAGTCTACTCCACAGAATTTGAAAATTTTGGTGAGGAGGATACCATAGGGGAGCTTTTGTTGGTCCTTGGCATGGCGCATGTGGAACTTGATCAACTGAACCCAGTTGATCTCTTTGTGGTTCAGCATGGCCCACATTAAGAGGACATCATCCTCTTCAACCAGAGCATAGTTCCCACCACGGGGAACAATCATCTTGACCAAGAAGAAGTGGAGCAGGCGATTGTTCATGGTCAAGTGGCCAACTAGTTTGTGGTTGCTCCTTGGACGGTCAGCTTTCCATAAAGATTGGCGAGCAGTAAGAGCATTGAAGCCCCATTCATCCTCGGGTTCGCCTCCATCAAAGTCAGCATTGTTGAGGGGCAGTTTGGAAATCTCTGCAAACTGGGCATTGGAGAGTTTGATGGTGGTGTTTTTCACTTTGGATTCAACCATCCCATTGACAAGGCGGAGGTTGCAGTAGAATACTCTCATAAGCTCAGGATAGTATTCTTCTTCTTTGAGGGATAGGAAGGGGAAGAGGTTGTAGTGGTTGAGGTTTTGGGTGAAGGTAAGGCTTGGGTTGTCAAAGGTGTCAGCTATGGTGTAGTGAGGGGTCATAATCTCCTTTTCAGAAAAATTTTTCATAAAATTCTGAAGGTCTCTAGGAGAAGAGAAAAACCTTGAGAAGTCAAGGGGATTATGAGCTTGAGCAGCAGAGGACCTAGCCCTTTTGACATTCTTTGAGGAAGACATGGTGAAAAATGCTAAAAGAGGAGATGAAGAGAGATGAGTGCTAGAGAGTTTTGAGAGACTTGGGAGAAAGGAGGTAGTGTGAGATGAGAAGGTGAATGAGGGGTTATTTATAGTTGAAGATTAGGTTTAGGAAGGAGGAAAGAGAGTTTAGGGAGGAGTGAAGTGAGTTAAGAGAGGGAGAGTTTCGAGTGAGCCTAGGAAATTGGAGTTTTGACCCATCAGAACGCATACTAATCGATTACATGGCAGGTGGTAATCGATTAGATCACTGTTTCTGGGGAATTTCAAACGTTTTGTGCAGAGGGTAATCGATTAGAGGCTTACGGTAATCGATTAGTTTAGAAACAAAATCGTCCTAATCGATTGGGGCAATGTGGTAATCGATTATGAAGAAGAGGAAACGTTTTGAACTGGAAACAGAAGCTTCGTAATCGATTATGGATAATGTATAATCGATTATCTTAAAGACAGAATGATTGTAATCGATTATGGGTGAGTTCTAATCGATTACCTTCGAAACAGAAGCTTAGTAATCGATTGGGATTAACAAAGTAATCGATTATGGAGTCAAAAACTTCAAATATATCAAACAGCAAGGTTCCAAACATGAAATGTGATGTATATCATGCATTATGCCATTCAACAAAATATTCAAACACATTTGGACATGTCCAGAATGCCTAATTCTCTTCTTATGTGAATGAATTGCTCTCTAGCCAAGGGTTTTGTGAAAATATCAGCTAGTTGCTTAGAAGTTTCTACATGTTCAAGTACACAATCCCCTTTTAACACATGATCTCTAATAAAGTGATGCCTAATCTCAATGTGTTTGGTTCTAGAGTGCATTACTGGATTCTTGGAGATGTTAATGGCACTTGTATTATCACATTTAATGGGGACTTTATTCAAGGCAATACCAAAATCAAGAAGTTGTTGTCTCATCCAAAGAATTTGAGCACAACAACTACCAGCTGCTACATATTCTGCCTCAGCTGTTGACAATGCAACACTTGCTTGTTTCTTGCTATGCCAAGAAACAAGGGAACTACCAAGCAAATGGCATGTACCACTAGTGCTTTTTCTATCAAGCTTACACCCCGTAAAGTCGGAATCAGAATATCCTAAAAGATTACATTCAACGCCTTTGGGATACCATAAACCAACACTTTGAGTACCCACAAGATATTTCAAAATCCTTTTTACGGCAGTCAAATGTGATTCTTTGGGACATGCTTGATATCTAGCACACATACATACCGCAAACATAATATCAGGTCTACTTGCAGTTAAATAAAGTAAGGATCCAATCATACCTCGATATTTGGTGATTTCAATGTCCTTACCCTTTTCGTCTTTGTCTAGATAGCAGGATGTGCTCATTGGTGTAGCTATCTCATTTGCCTTGTCCATTCCAAACCTTTTAAGTAGTTCCTTACAGTATTTGGTTTGGCTAATGAACGTTCCATTTGTAGTCCAAGGAAGAAGGTGAGTTCTCCCATCAAGGACATTTCAAACTCATTCTGCATAATCTTGGCAAATTCTTGACAAAGATTTTCATTAGTAGCACCAAATATTATGTCATCTACATAAATCTGTACCAAGAGGATGTCATTTTATTTGCGTTTTATAAACAATGTAGTATCAACCTTTCCTCTTTCAAAGTTGTGTTCTAAAAGAAATTTGCTTAATCTCTCATACCAAGCTCTTGGAGCTTGCTTCAAACCATATAAGGCTTTTCTCAATTTGAAAACATGGTTTGGAAATTTATGATTTTCAAAACTGGGAGGTTGATCTACATAAACTTCTTCTTGAATGTAGCCGTTTAAGAACGCACTTTTGACATCCATTTGATACAATTTGAAATCCATACAACATGCAAAAGCTAGCAATAATCTAATGGCTTCTAACCTAGCTACGGGAGCATATGTTTCTTCATAGTCTATTCCTTCTTCTTGGTTGTATCCCTTTGCTACTAGTCTAGCTTTGTTTCTAGTTATTATTCCGTTTTCATCTAGCTTATTTCTAAACACCCATTTGGTGCCTATTATTAGATGATCATTGGGTCTTGGCACAAGTTCCCAAACTTCATTTATTTCAAATTGGTTTAACTCTTCTTGCATGGCCAACATCCAATGTTCATCAATAATGGCTTCGTCAATATTCTTGGGTTCTATTTGGGATACAAAAGCCAAGTGATTGCATGCATTTCTAATGGCGTTTCGAGTACTTACCCCTTTGGTTATTTCTCCAATGATTTTGTCCAAGGGATGATCTTTCAATGTTACCCAATCTTGTTGTCTCTCAATTTGTGTTGCACCTCCATCATTGTTGACTTCTTCTTCTTTGTCTTGTAAGTTCATTTCTTGAAAGGTACCTACAAGATCATCAACATCTTCCTTTCTCGGAGGGTTATGGCTATTTTCATCAAATTTGACATGAATAGATTCCTCAATGGTATTTGTTTGTTTGTTGAAAATTCTATAACATTTACTTGATTGAGAATATCCTAGGAAGATTGCCTCATCAGATTTTGCATCAAACTTCCCTAGATTATCCTTTCCATTGTTGAGCACAAAACATTTACATCCAAAGATATGAAAGTATGCAATGTTGGGTTTTCTACCTTTGTAAAGCTCATAGGGGGTTTTCTTTAAAATAGGCCTTATCAAACATCTATTCATAACATAACACGCGGTGTTTACCGCATCGGCCCAAAAATGTTTTGCAACATTGTTTTCATTTAGCATGGTTCTAGCAAGCTCCACTAAAGATCTATTCTTTCTTTCAACTACTCCATTTTGTTGTGGAGTTCTAGGAGCTGAGAAATTGTGATTAATACTATGTTTTTCACAAAACTTTTCAAAAGATTGATTTTCAAATTCCCCCCCATGATCGGTTCTAATGGATGCAATTTTTGAGTTTTGCTCATTTTGGATAATCTTTGCAAGTTTCTTGAATGCATGATAAGCTTCATTTTTATGAGCAAGAAACAGTGTCCATGTATATCTTGAATAGTCATCTACTATTACTAGACCATAGTAATTTCCTCCAAAGCTTTTGATTTTGGATGGTCCAAATAAATCCATGTGCAAAAGTTGTAAAGGCCTTTGAGTAGAAACAATATTTTTGGATTGAAAGGATGCCTTTACTTGTTTTCCCTTTTGACATGCATCACAAAATCTATTTTCAAATTTAAGCTTTGGTAGACCAATTACTAAATCTTTAGAAACAAGTTTGTTCAAGTGGTCTACATGTATATGAGCTATTCTTCTATGCCATAGCCATGTTTCATCCTCTTTTGAAATGAAGCATTGTTCATCATTTGTAGACAAACTATCCATATCAATCATGTAAATATTATCAATTCTTTGGCCTACAAACTTGATTTCCTTATTAGTCTTATGCTCAATTATGCAACAATTTGATTCAAATAAGACTCTATATCCTTTGTCACATAATTGACTTATACTAAGTAAATTATGTTTGAGGCCTTCAACATACAATACATCACTTATGGAGGTGGAAGAGTTCTTACCAATATTTCCAATGCCTAGGATTCTACCCTTAGTGTTGTCTCCATAGGTGACGCTTCCTTTTCGTTTGGGAGTGAATGATGTAAATTTGGTTATATCTCCCGTCATATGCTTCGAACACCCGCTATCCAAGTACCAATGGGTGTTGCTTGCCTTGAAGCATACCTGCAAAACAAAATCATTTTAGAGAACTAGGTACCCATTTTATGTTGGGTCCTTTAAGGTTAGCTTGTGGGAACGTTCCTTTGGGAACCCACACCTTTCTTAAGACCTTTGGTCCTAGTTTCCTAACACTACACTTATATGCACTATGTCCTTTGGTGCCACAATGATTGCATTTCATAAAAGGTGAGGAGGATTTGCTTGGTGGTGCAAAGAAGTTTTTGTAGTGCTTCTCCATTTTATGATTACTATGTTCTTGGTCATATCCTAGACCGGTTTTACTAAACATGCATTTTTGTTGCCCAAGTAGGATATTCAAATTATCTCTTCCATTAGTGAATTTCTCTAGTGTCCTATTTAGGTCTTCAACCTTGGTTTCTAACACTATGCACTTCTTTGCAAAATCACAAGGTTTATCCCTAGAGCATGTTTGAACTTTCTCTAGTTCTTCTTTTAAGTTCTCATTTTCTTTACATACTTCCATGAGATGCAATTCAAGAGTATCACTAGTTTTCCTAGATGCTTTGAGTTTACTAGAGATTTTTGTAAACTTATCATATAATTCCTCAAATGCATCTAACAGCTCATTTTTATCTAAGTCAAGAAGATTTACCTCATTTTCTTCTTCTTGATGATTTGCCATTAAGCAAAGATTGGCTTGCTCATCTTCCGAGTCGTCGGAGCTGCTCACATCGTTCTCATCCCAGGCAATATAGGCTCTTCTTCTTCTTTGTTTGTCCTTGCCCTTCTTTTTGAGGTTTGGACAATCGGCTTTGAAGTGCCCTTCCTTGCCACATTCAAAACAGCTTGGTGAAGATGAAGTTTCATTAGAGGTAGATTTCTTACCTTGGGGCTTAAAGTTCTTTTGGAACTTTTTGTTCTTCATGAATCTTCCAAATCTTTTTACGAACAGCCCAAACTCTTCTTCTTCATCTAAGTCACTGCATGATTCTTCCTCATGCATGGAGGTGGCTTTGAGGGCTAGCCCTTTCTTCTTGGTGGATTTCTCCTCTTCCTCGGCTAGCTTCAATGCTTTAAGTTCTTGCTCTTGTTCTTGCAATTTTCCAAAGAGTGTTGCAAGAGACATTTCATTGATGCTAGGAGATTGTTTTATTGCTGTGACAAGAGGTTGCCATTCCCTGCTGAGACTTTTCAAAATTTTGTGCACAAACTCTTTGTTAGTGTACACTTTGCCAAGAGTAATAAGATGGTTAATAATAAGTGTAAACCTTTTCTGCATATCTACAATAGATTCTCCTGAATTTATCCTAAAGCATTCATATTGGCTAGTAAGAGTACTAATCTTTGAGTCCTTTACATCATTAGTACCTTCATGGGTTACTTGAAGAGTATCCCACATTTCTTTAGCGGTTTGGCATGTCATTATTCTAAAAAATTCGTCTTGTCCTAAAGCCATGGTAATGAGATTTTTGGCCTTGTAGCCATATTGGACTTTCTTTTCTTCCTCGCTAGTCCATTCATCTATGGGTTTTTCAACATTCTTGCTATCTATGGTATGCATTGGTATATAGGGACCATTTTCAATGGCATTCCATATTCTCAAGTCAATTGATTAAATGAAGATTTTCATTCTCTCTTTCCAAAAGGCATACCCTTCCCCATTGAAAGCGGGAGGTCTATTTATCGCACCACCCTCGGGAAAAACATTTTGAGAACTTGAGGCCATTTAATCTCTTGAAGCTGTTAAGCTTGATCTACCAAGAGTCAAGCTCTGATACCACTTGTTGTTCAAGTGGCCTCAATACTCAAGAGGGGGGGTGAATTGAGTTATAAAACTTTTGCTTGGAATGCCTTTGAAATTGATTTCTATAACCAAGTTTATGAGATTGTGCAAGTGAAAGCAAGTAACAATGATATGCAATGCACCACAAGAGGTAAGTATTGTTGAGGCAATTTAGCAAACACTTGGTGTGCAATATCTAAAGTAAAGCAAATTAAGCAAGTTCAAGTGTGTTCTTCTTAACCAAACAATACCAATCAGCAAATATGCAATATATGGAAGTAAAAGAGTAAGGAAGAGAAGCTTGCAAACCGATGTAACGAGTTCCACCCAATCCGGTGTACGTCTCGCCTCTAAGCAACCCACTTAGAGGATTTTCCACTATTGTAGACTAGAGATACAACTTTGAGCAATTGCGGCTTCCTAGTGTCCCACACTCAAGAACCCAATCCTCACAAGTATAAGGGCAACCCACCCAATCTCTCAATCTCACAATATCCCAAAGGTTGAGTCCACAACCTTTGTAACCACTCAATCCTAGAGTGAACAACCACTCAACCTAGAGTGAATAACTTGTGTGTTTTGGAGTTTGTGTTTACAATCAATATACTCTCTTAATAGAGCAGATATACAAGTGAAAAGCTCTCCAAATTCTAATCTCTCAAGATGAGAGGATATACAATTGAAAGTACAAAAAATGCAAGAGATAGGCTTACAAAGCACAAAATAGAGCTATGAATTGTTGCTGCTTGGTTCCCTATTTGTGCTTGTCTTCCTCTTCAATTTATAGACCTAAGATTGCTGTTGAAGAGTGCCCTAGTCCTTCATAGCCGTTGCAGTTAGTGGAGATTTGAAGAATGGTGGAGACATGACCTGGTTTCCCACTTAAATCTGTTTTTCCACTATCGTAATCGATTACACCCTCGCGTTGTAATCGATTAGCTTCAAGTCAGAGAGTCACTAATCGATTATCTCATTACCTGTAATCGATTAGCATCTTGTATCTGATGCATTTAATTTGTCTTCGCAGCATCCTAATCGATTAGCATGTCTTGCAATCGATTACCTTAAATTCCAGTGGCTTCCTAATCGATTATATGGCTATCTTAATCGATTAGCATGTGTGCCTGATGCATTTAATTCCATTTTTTATTGCTGTAATCGATTAGTCTCAAGTGTGCAATCGATTATCTTAATTCCAGTGAGTATCTAATCGATTGTGTGGCTTCCTTAATCGATTATCTTCAACTCTGATGCAATTTCTTCCAAGACAGAAGGCTTCTAATCGATTAGCATCTATGGCCTAATCGATTAGCTTCGCTGTTTCTTCAATTCTGATTTCATGTCTTTGTTTTTGCATTGTTTCTTCAAGAGTACTTGTCATTATCAAAATCCTTGCACATCTTTTGGACCTGTTAACATATTCAAACACAGACTCCTCTCTTTATTTCTCTCGAAATGATTTAATTCCTCTTGCATGACAATAATCAAATCAGTATTCTTCAAAGCTTCAACAACTGATTTTGGTTCCAGTTCTGAAACTAGAGCATTAGTGGATTGGTTGAGAAGTCTGGATCTGGTCCTAACTCCAACTATTTAATCTCCAATAATAAGATCTGAAGGGTGATAAGCCTTGAATTTCCAGTTTTTTGACTTTTCAGGATCGGGCACAGCTTGTAACGCCCCGACCGCTTTTCAGGAATGAACGACTCTCCCCACAAACCAACACGAGACCTTATCAGTGTACTTTGTCCTCAATCACACACTTCCCGAAAACTTCCCAGGAGGTCATCCATCCCAAAATTACTGCAAGTTAAGCATGCTTAACTTTGGAGTCCTTAAGTGATGAGCCACCAAAAAGGCTAATGCATTTGTTGGTATAGGTAGTACGAATTCATTCATTTAAGCTATCCCTGACTGTATAGTCCCATACCTATACAATGTTTGGATCCCTCTCATTCTGGTATGTATTGGGTTCGTTCATGTGTCCCTCCCACTAAAAGCCTGCCAGGAGCCGCTCCTTATCCGTGCCTATGCACCAGCGATCACTCCCTACCCTCAACAGTGCCCAGGATGTCACATTCCTCGCTGGAAGCCTGCCAAGAGCTGCACCTTGTCTGTGCCTATGCACCGACGATCACTCCCCACCCTCAACAATGTCGACATGTCACATGCCCACCAGCTTCCGCCTGGTTCATCCCCGAACCAAACCGTACTAGGAGAGGCTAAGCTCTGATACCACTGTAACGCCCCGACCACTTTTCAGGAACGAACGACTCTCCCCACAAACCAACAAGAGACCTTACCAGTGTACTTTATCCTCAATCACACACTTTCCGAGAACTTCACAGGAGGTCACCCATCCCAGAATTACTCCAAGTTAAGCACGCTTAACTTTGGAGTCCTTAAGTGATGAGCCACCAAAAAGGCTAATGCATTTATTGGTATATGTAGTACGAATTCATTCATTTAAGCTATCCTCGACTGTATAGTTCCATACCTATACAATGTTTGGATCCCTCTTATTCTGGTATGTATTTGGTTCGTTCGTGTGTCCCTCCCACTGGAAGCCTACCAGGTGCTGCTCCTTATCCGTGCCTATGCACCGACGATCATTTCCCACCCTCAACAGTGCCTGAGATGTCACATTCCCCGCTGGAAGCCTGCCAAGAGCCACACCTCGTCTGTGCCCATGCACCAACAATCACTCCCTACCCTCAACAACCCGAGATGTCACACAGCTTAATGTTGTTTAGATGCTTTGTCCTGATTTTTAGTTGATTCATATTGAGTAGGGTCTGATCCTTGTTGATCTTGTTTAGCTTTCTGCTGCTGCACACTTGCATCATCGAGGTCTAGATCTGTCAGTCTCCTATCAGTCTTTTGAAAGTCATCAAACCTTACATGCATTGATTCCTCAATGGTTTAAGTTCTTGTATTGTAAACTCTTTAAGATTTTCATATGGTTGAGTACCCCATGAATATTCCTTTATCACACTTAAAATCAAATTTTTCAAGATGATCCTTTGTGTTCATAACATAACAGGTATAACCAAAAGGATGAAAATATAAAATGTTGGGTTTTTTTCCTTTCCACAATTCATAAGGAGTCTTATTCATTATTGATCTGATAAAAATCTTGTTTTGTATATAACAAAAAATGCTCATAGCCTTTGCCCAAAAATATTTTGGAAGATTGTTTTCGCAAAGCATTGTTCTGGCCATTTCCTACAAAGACACGTTTTTCCTTTCCACAACACCATTTTGTTGAGGTGTTCTTGGAGAAGAAAAACTATAAGCTATCCTAGTCTCATTGTAGAATTTTTCAAAAAAGTCATTTTCAAATTCTCTGTCATGATCACTTCTTATTGTACCAATACAAAATGCTTTCTCATTCTAGATTTTCTTGTGGAAAATCTTGAATACTTTTTTAGAGTCGTCCTTATATGTTAGAAAGTATACCCATGTCATTCTTGTGTAATCATCAACAATGACAAATTCATACTTCTTTCCTACTAGTTTTTGCACTTGCGATGGACCAAACAAATCTAAATGTAACAGTTCTAAAGGTCTGATAGTAGAAACAACATTTTTATTTTCGAAGGAGGTTTTATGTTGTTTCCCTCTTTAGCATGTTTCACAAGGTAAGGAACTGTTGAAAGAAATTTTTGGCAGTCCCTTAACAAGGCCTTTTCTGTGAAGTTTTAAAATATGGTTTAAACTCACATGCCCAAGCTTTTTATGTCAGATCCATCTCTCTTCAGAACTAGAAAATAAACATGTTACATTCTGATCATTTAGTTCATTCAAGTTAACCTTGTACAGGTTGTGATATCTGTTTGCATTGAAAAGCGTGGATCCATCATGGTTAATGATAGTACATTTTTCTTTATCAAAAGAGACCTCGTACCCACTGTCACAAAATTGACTAATGCTCAGCAAGTTATGTCTCAAACCTTTAACAAAAAATACATTTTCAATAATAGGTGAAGGAATTTTACCCACTCTACCAGACCCTATAATCCTGCCAGTCTGGTTTCCTCCAAAGGTGACTGTTCCACCATTAAACTATTCCAGGTGTAGGAACATAGACCTTCTTCTTGTCATGTGATGCGAGAATCCATTGTCCATATACTAGTGTAGTGGCTTTGTCTTTATCTTTAAGCACATTTGTAATAGGAATGATTAATGATTTTGATACCCATATCTTTTTGGGTCTTGCATTGTTAGTAATTCTTGTTTCTCTCCTTTTTCTTTTTCTACAATCATTTATTACATGACCATGCTTCTTGCATTAATTATGTTTGACATGCTTCTGTTTCTTTGAAATAAATGTAGGAGGTGAAAATTGTTTGAAATCATTTTTCTCTACATATCCCATACCTGGTCTATTATGGTCACCATGAGACTTTCCTAAAAGTTTGTTTAAATTTTCAATGTCATTGACAAAATTGCTTAGGTCTAAGGTAAGAGAGCTTGCTTGCTTTTGTAATTTGATGATTTCATCACTTTGAGAGTTATAACAAACTTTAGATTTTTCAAAATTTGTTTTCAAAGCATCATTTTCTTTTGAGTTTGCTTAACTTTTCTAAGTGCATCTTTTCATTCTCTTCCATTTCTTTCTGAATATTTTTATCAAAACTTTCTTCCTTCAATTTTGAAATTTGAGTTTCAAAATCAACAACCATGTCAACATGTTTCACTTTCAGCATTTTAAAATTCCTCAAGAGCTTTGAGAAATCATTGAATAATAAATCATAATTTTTCTTGAGTTTAGAACAGCTTACATCCTCAGATTCTTAGTCACTTAAGCTTGTTTTAGAGTCTGGTTCAGCAATTTTTCCCTGTTTTCCCTCATGATTTTCAAGTAGTCAGTCCTCAATTCATTGTACTTGGCTTGCCATTTGATACCAGTCCATCCATACATAGAGACGGAGGGATGAAGAGCAGTGAAGATATTGATAAGTTGTTGTCGAGCTTTTTCACTAAGAGAGGAAAAAGTCTATTGTTGTGGTTGTTGTTGTTGTTGTTGTGGTTGCTGTTGTGTAGCTTAAGAGGCTTGCTCTTTCTTTTTCTAAAACTGACTGAGAGTGGGTACATCATCAAAATCTGATGACTTGGTTGATTCCTTAGGTTTTGTAGGGTCATACTTCTTAGATGGGGAGGAAGAATGGGGGATCACTTTACAAAGCTTCACATCTAAAGTTAAATCTAAACTATCAGATTCATCATAAAACTCCAAAACCATCTTTTGAGTTTTCTTTATAGGACAATTCACTCTTCCACTTTTCCTCTAGGGGGCTGGCTTTGCTGGATTAGCCTCAGCCTTTTGTTTCTTTATGTCTGCAGGGGAAAACCTTTTCTTCTTGACAGGAGTGGGAATAGACCATTCCAAGGTCTTATCAATCAAGGGTGAGAAGGCAGGAAGCTTACCCACCAAAGAGGTGGACTACACTAAATCACTAACAATTTGAGTTTGCACGTTCTCCAATGTAAAAACTTTTATCAAAACTACTGGATATGGTATATTGTTTTATTTCTTCCCTACTAAGGAAATTAGGTAGGTCAAGAAGACGTTTGGTAGACTAACTTTTCCTTTATCAACATGTGGTACATGAAGAATCGATCCAATTTGGTCATAGTGTCATTGGCACTCTTTGTGAGGACAGAATACTTGCCTCATTACCAAGTAAAGAATCTTTACTTTGGGAAGAAGGTTCCCAAACACTGTCTTAGCAAGATAAGTAGCACCATACAACATCTTGTTTTTTTCTAGACTAGAGACAACTTCATACTCAAAATCTTCAGCATACACTTCTCCAACAGTTGGACAACCAGACACAGTAGCTAGAACGTCTTCAAAAATTTCAATGACCTTCCCTTTCATCTTTCCCAACATATTGAACTTAGACTTGTCCACTGTTACAGTTTTCCAGAATTTTAATACCAGAGAGGGAGAGTAAGGTTCCTTGTCCAAGTAGAACTTGGTCCAACCAATGCCACTTATCTCTTCAAAGATGTCTCTGCCATCCATCTTGTGCTGCCCAGGGTGGAAGTACGAGGACTCCACTATGTGAGAAACATTGAATGCCATTACTGATGCTCAAGAAATACGAAGAAGAGTTTAGGGTTTAAGGAGGTGAAAGGTTTTAGAAAAGAGTTCTTTTGATCAAGAAGAGAGACAAAGGGTTTAAGCAAAGGTAGAAAATAAAATGAAATGAAAAAGGCATATATTTACAAAGCAATAACTATCCACTAGTAAGGAGAGAGAAGAAGCTTGGAAATCCTTTCAAAGAGTTTTCTTTAAGCGCATTTACCAGACCTTTGATATTCTGAAAGAATGGGCAAGAGTTTAGTAGCTTAGGAACTACAATGTTTGCATGAAAGATGTGTTCCTTGATATCTTCATGAAATAAAGCTAATTGAGGGCTTTATTTCTTGTAGAAGTTACACAAAGATCAATGTTGATATCCTTCTGATTGTAACTGACACATATACTGACTTGGTTCAGCTTTTTTGACTTGTGTAGAGTTGTTACATTGAATTCTTCAAAAAACTATATTGGCTACCTGCTTGTTTGTCTCTTATCTTTTTTTGATAATAAGCATATTTTCCTTGAGAAGGGCTTGACTTCCAATGCATTATTAAATTAGATTTCAAAACATTATGATTAGAACTTCTGTAGTAACGTTCTTTTTGCTAATCCATGATCTCTAAAAGTTTGAGATATGACTTAGTTGGACTATGAGCTTGAATAAGACTTTTTGGTTAAAGTCTAAGTATTGACTTTTGATGGATCAGAATTTTGATCATATGGACTCCTCATTTGATTTGTAACCTGTGCACTTTATGTAGTTCCTGAAACACTTAATTAGACAGGTTAGATCACACAAAGGTAGTCTTCATTAGAAACATTGATGTGTGTTATTAACAAATCCTGGGGTTTGATGGTAATAACGTAACTTAGGGTCTGGTCCAAGTGTTAGCAACTTTTTTAACTAGACTTGTCCTCAAGAGTAAGTATTTTAGGGTTTGGAGTTTAATGCACTAATATTTATTCAAATTCAAACTTAGATCATAAATAAAAATACAATAAAAAACCCTTATCTTAGGTGATTTAATCACTCAAATAATTATCAAAATCACAAAATTTTGGGTTTAAAAATGTTAGAAACATATATCAATGATCTTAGATAAAATTTTTATCTTTGAATAAACAATTGTTTTAGCATGATACATTTAATTTTTGCTTAAGTGAAACGTAATTATTATGAGTGGTAGGTATTTTTAGGTTTAGACTTTAATGTACTCATATTTATGCAAATTCAAACTTAGATATCTTACATGATTTAATCACTCAAGTAGTTTTTTAATTTAGTAAAAGGTATTATCCTCAATGTCATTCTTCTTCTTTATGGTCAAAGCCTTCTTTAACATGATCAAGCATGCCACAACTGTAATAGGTTCCCCTTAACATTCTTAAGAATTACTTTGATTACATTTTTTTTCTTGATAAAGTTCCACATTTCGAGGGCTACTTAACATTGACCCATGCTTGAATTCATGGAAAAACCCATAGTCATTGGTCATCATGTTTACCCTATGTTAATTATCAATTTTACCATTTTTTAATAGAAAAAACACCTCAAATTCACTGCCTATGATTGTATATTATATGTAAAAAATTATCAAAATCACAAAATTTAGGGATCATATAAGAGTTCCAACTAACTTTTAGCTTTCTCTACTTTTGTAGTTAAAAGGCATCCAAATTAGCTCAACAAGTGTAAAATGTCAAAGTCTAAAATGCCTCGTTTAAGCAAGGAACTCAAACTTCAACAAGCTAATGAAAAGGCAAAAAGAAAGGTCAATTTTAGGTGTTGGACACTTTGGACAAGTTCTTAGCATAATTCAAACTATAGCTTCAGGTCTTAATTTCACTTAAGTTAGGAAAAATTCTTTTAAAGCAATGAAAAAAACCCTAAAGTCAACAATAGTAAATGCACTTAAGCGAGCTCTGCTTGCTTATGAGGAACATGTGAGATAGCTTGGTATGACCTAACTTGGAGTCCAAGTCTTGATTGTCTATATAAGGAAACTGAGTAGCCTTCTTCGGGTATGTGTAGCATCAATGGTTCCTCTAACTTGAAGAGAAAGAAATAAAGGTCTATATAAACTCAAGGGCACTTTCTTTCTTGGTTTTCTATTGTCGAGCCTCTAAACTCTAACATGGGAGAAAACACATAAGTCTAACACTACCATCCATATCTAGTCCCATTCTTTAAGATCCAAAGGGGGGTGACATAGTGAAAATGGTCTATTCCACCATGGAGATTTGACAGATGCAAGTTTTGAAGACCTATTGTATCATCTCTTTGGTATTTATATTCTTTGACATGACCCATATGCAACTGTGTAGCTAAAAGCTATCTTAGTTTGGATTTGGTGTAACATATCTCCTAACCCAGGATTTTTTCATGAAAATGCTATGCATGTTCTGATATTCAATTAATGTTAGTTTTTGTTTATGTACTTAATGCTTGCTTCATATAAGAAGAATGTTTCATGATTTTTATGTTAACGCTAATGCTGGAAAACGCTTATAAGGATAGTGCATGCTATAATTACTCGAACCGTTGGATGATTATACGAGAATAGTCAAAATAAAAAATGCTTCTTAAACCAGGAACATGAAATGGATTCCTAATGTCTTATTTGTTTAGGAATAGAGCTTAAAAGGTTAGTTGTGTTAAGGCTAAGTCGATAATACAAAGTCTTTCTGTTTAGTTGTCTAGGAAAATTATAACTAACCAACCTATTCCACTACCAATCAAGCAATTCACGAGTCAAATCAACTAAGTCATAAACAAAACACATCAAATTGGACCGTTCCTCTATCCTAAAGGAATATAATCCAAACCACCAAATATTGTGACGCCTATGAACCTGTTTAACCATCAGTTGATCGAACTCAACTATAGAATTGTCTAGTTAGGACTAGGATTTTTAAGGTGATTTTTTTAAACAAGTTCAAATTCAAATGTTTATCCTTGATTTAGGGATCTGATAAAAAGTTAAAATAGATGAAACTTTCTTTCTTTATTGTCTTAACTTTTCCAATCTCAAACTCTCATACAAGACATTGAGTTATGATTCAAACCCATCAAACAAATTTTATCATCCTTATACGATAAGAAATGTGTCTCACATCCTGATATACTTAGTGCGACTTACTACACCTCAACATTCCAAAATGCAAGTTAAGTTTCACTCTGATTAATTACTCACATGGTAGTAAGTCAACCATGATTTTGTCCCATACAACCACCATAGAACTAATCAAGTACAAATACATATACAATGAAAAAAGAAAAGATAACAAACCATTCAACATCTAAGCAAGTCATACCATGTAGTATAACATAGTTTCTTCCCAAAGGGAAATGTACAAGAATATAAAACAAGTTATTAGTCATACATACAATTAACCAATACAGGAATAGCATAAGCAACATTAAAGTTAATGAATAGTGGTGCTTGTGTGTCAACTGAGAAAAAATACAAAACATAAAAACACATACAAGCACCAACTCATCTTTGCATGGGTCCTACCAACTAGGCCCGTAGAGAAAACTCCAAAAGGATAATCTACAAGGTTGGCTCGAGCCTCACTAAACCTTTATGAACTCCATGTCATCGTTAAAACCTTCAAACTCTTCACCTTGAGAGAAACATCGGCAATTCAGGCCATGTCGATCAACTACCGATCAACTTATAGATAGCATATGTAAATACATAAAATGAGTGAGGTCATCTATAGTATAAGCCGCATATATAGAATGTAGATAAAACACAACACCATGCCTAACTATGAGGACTTATACATATACACCTAAATTCATTCACATTATTAACACAAGACTATTAGGATTGATAAACCAAATTCAATAGAAACCCACCATACAATAATCCATCTAATATTAGTCATAAACACAAAACAATCATTTCTTAATAATGCAATAGAGTCATACCTAAACCTAGAAAGGTTTAATTATATTTTTTAGTTGCATGAATGCATATTGGCCTATTCATCATCACCATATATTGTCTTTGACTATTTTTATACAAGTGTTTATATTTATTTCGTAGCAATGCTACGTCTCTGTGTAACATCCTATTTTCTACTCAAATAAAAAAATATATATTAACATCTCTTTAATGAGAAAATACTTACTATTAGTTAGTTGATTTTTAACTAATTAATATTTTTATAAAATTTTAGTACTTATATTTAAATATTTTTTAAAATATGTTTATTTAACGAAGATTTTAAAATGACTTAATTAGTATTCACTAATTAAGAAAATTATATTAAGAATTTTTAATATCTTTATTATTCACCATTTTTATTTTATGTTTCTATATTTATGTTTTTACATATTTAAGATTTAACTCTTATTAGAATTTTAAAATAAAAAATTTGAAGGAATTAGAATATGATTCTTTAGAACTTTTTGATCTATGCATTATTTATGATTATCTGGAATTTTATGAATTTTTAAATATTTAAAAATGACTAAAATACCCTTAACCTTTCATCTAATACTTACATCATAAATAGTAAAATAAATAATTAAGTAATCTTAAATAGTAAAATTCTCTTCCTATAAATAGATGGCTCATTTACAACATTTTCACACCAAAATTAGAGAGAAAATCTAGAGAGATAGTGCTTAAGAAATTAGTAAGAAGTAAATTCTTTTGGTAAAAAGAGATTCTGCCGGAGGTGTAAGGTAATAACATCTTTCTTCTATATTCTTTTTATGATTATTTAGTTTATTTTTTTAACACTCTTAAACCATTAATATACTAGTACTATTATGAATAAGTTACTATGGTAAAAATAAATTACCACTATGTTATTTTTACAATTTACTGTTACTATTCACTATTTACTATTACTATTCACACTTTACCATTTACTGTTATTATTCAAAATTTATTATTTACCGTTGTTATTCAAAATTTATTAGTTACTGTTACTATTTAAAATTTACTATTTACCATTACTATTCAAAATTTACTATTTGCCATTTTTATTTACGATTTATCATTCACTGTTACTATTTAAAATTTACTATTTACCGTTACTATTCAAAATTTACTATTTATGGTTGCTATTTACGATGTATCATTTACTGTTACTATTTAAAATTTACTATTTAAGTTTACTATTCACAATTTACTATTTATCGTCACTATTTAAAAAAATTACTATTTATCATTACTATTGATGATTTACTATTTACCTATTTACTATTATTATACATAATTACTATTTATCATTTCTGATAGTAATTTTAATTTTTATTGTATGCCTATACTGAAATAAATTAGTATTAATATTTTTTTTAGAACTCAGAGGCACAAAGCAAATTCACTTTTGGTAGCAGGTAAGGGGGAGTGAGATAAAAATATAATATGAAAAGGCATAAGAATAATGAGAGGAGTCCCCTATTCCTTTTAAATTTAATAATATTATTATTTTAAAATGATAAATTTTAATTAAGTATTTTGTGTAACTTACTCTAAATTACCTATGCAAGGACTTAGACTATTATGACCTGTATGGACTGAACTATACCTATGCGAAGACAGGATTATATATATGAACTTATATAGACCTGTACGAGGAATGAACTATAAGGACTCAAAATCAACTCAACTAGTTTAAATAACCATTAAAATTTGAATTATATTTATAAGTGATATTTAGTTGATTTGATTTGATTATAATTAATAATATTTGAGTTTGATTAATGATATTGTGATTTATAATATTAGACCATGATTGATGATATATAATTATAATTGATAATATTTGATGGTGATTAATGATATTACAATACTTGATTGTGATTGGTGAGTGATTGATGATCTTGTGATGTGGAGTTTGATCATATAACAAGCATGACGGGAAGCTAAAATTCAGTAAGAATTTACTTATCTCCTACTTCCTTATTTACTTATTCATTTTATTCAAGTTATTTTTAGGAAAATTTCTTAAGTTTCCAATGAAACTAATAAGTTTTTAGAAATCTCTTTTTATCTTTTAATATATATATATATATATATATATATATATCCTTACTAAAATTAAGATTTTTAGTTAGTCAGAAAGAGAAAGAAATTATTTTATAAAAATAAATTTATACTAATATTTTAATATATATATATATATTATTTTCAAAATGTATAAAAATATTATACAAAATTTTCAAGTACTAAGATTTTAAAGATTGATAATTCTGAATTCGAGTTTTTAGTAATTGATTTTGAATTGACCTATAAACTTTCTAAAGAAGGTTATGAAATATATTAAGACTTTGAAAGTCAAATCACAATAATATTCATTTGTCAGTGATAAAGAAAACTGTACTGAAAGACAGAGCTTATTTAAGAGTTTAGAAATGTACAGTTTATCGGGGTGACTATGTTGCTATTGTAGGCCCTGAAGATATAATTTATACTTGAGTTTCTAAAAGTCTTAACCAACTCAATATGCGAGTAGTTCATGCATCATGAATCATTAAAGAGAAACGAGATGTGATATTGCCTGGGGACGAATTATAGAAACCGAGGATACATTAGAGGAAGCTTAATTGTGAGCCTTGTGACGAGAGGGTGTGAAAGAGTGCTTCAGGTGACCTGGGGTCGATCCCTAGTGTCGGGTACTTTCATAATAAAAACCTTCTCAATCTGACTAATCTCTAAGTGTTTCCATGTCAGTTGAGCTGTTCATATGCCATGAAGGCATTTCTGTTATTATTATCCAGAATTATGGAACAGTGTAAACTCCTGGTTGGCCCAGTGTAAATTAAAACTTTAAGGGTCCACATGCATAAACTGAATGAGATAGTAACATAAGCATTACATAATATTTATGTGATTATGACATTCTATGTGGGTGGTTGTGAATGAAAATATAAGTATTATGTATGTGGAAACCCTATATTCATAATTGATTATGTATGAGATTATGACTGATATTATTATATTAGTTTTTAAAAACCCTTATGCTTATGTCTTATATGTAATATATTATATTTTGTTTCTCACTCCTTCTTGTTTGAATTTTTGTGTCCAAAATATATGTTATGTGATATATAGCTAGCAGTCCAAGATGGAAGAATATGTAATTACAAGAGGGTAAAATGGTCTCATCCTCAATCAGATAGATAAAGAGATATGACAAGAGTAGGATTCAAAAACTTGATGGTTCAAGGACTAGGAAATGATTGGTCACATTTGTAGTAGAGGTATAGTTTAGTTTTACTTTGCCTTATTACAATATCAAGTTAGATAATTGTAACAAGGTAAAAGTTAAAATTTGATAAACTTTCTCATTCGGATATAATATTGTAATGATTTATCACTTATGATTTCTATAAATTATTTTGTCATTATGGACAAATATCGAAAGACAATGTTTTTTTACTTTCAATATTCAAAGGAAATCAGATGTATATACGTCCTTCTATACGCGAGATAAAGAGTCATATATATGTATATCTTTCTAAAAGTTTTTTTTAAAAAAGCAAGAAGAATACATATATATCTCGTGTATATAAGGGGGTGTTACACTCTGCACCCAACAGCTATCGCTAAAACACAAAAAGAGACGTGTTTACAACCCATCATGGCCCCTAGTGAGATGAAATAGCTATGTCTTTATTCTCTATAAACAATAGCTGGAGTCTTAGCTTTATGTTGCCATACTTAGTACATGTTGGAGGCAAGGAGTGCACATTCAAGTCCCACAGGGGTTAAATGCTCATCAAGAGTTGCCCTTATAAGTTACCACTAGGTTCCCTGAACTTCTCGAACATAGTTAATGAGTATATGAGTATGAGTGTGACACTAAGTGTTGTTCAATTATCAACCTGAGTGTGATTTCCAAAACTCTATATATTCATCCGGCACTAGATTTAAAATAAATCATATTTGTGTGTGTATTCAACATAAGTCATTTGGCAAAGTTAAATAGAGCACTCCATTCTTAGAAACTTCTAAAACATAAAGCATGTAAAACTCATTTCTGATAACACCGACACAAAACATGAGGTTCTAAAACATGGTCAAAAGATTGTAAGCATCAATGAAACGGTTTTGGATTGAAGTGAGCACAAAGATTATGAATAAATATAATTAGTGAACTGGTCTGGACCGGGGTCTAGGATCCGGTGTAGGACCAGCCACAAGATTATAGGTGTTTTTAGGGTTTGTACACCGGAACAGTGTGTATCCAATGTATTAATCCGGTCTCTCAGTGGGAGAGGCCGGTCTTGTTGTCCTGGAGATCCTTCACACTAGCGTTTCGCGTTGCCGGGGGGCGAAAGGTGGTGCCACCTGTGAAGATTCTCCGACGCTCAAGTTAGAAGAGTGTAAGAACTCAGTGAATGCTCAAGCGAAGTAATAGTAAAGTATGAGATAGAACAACGATACCCCGCATGTGTATTGAAACGAGCTATTTATAGTTGTACGTGAGAAAATGAGTCGTTGGGTACAGGTGGGTCCCTTAGCTCTGATAGCGTGTATATTATATCAATCAGGGTGGCTCAACTCTCAAAATGTGTCAGGAGGGTAGGTCAATTATCAGAGTACGATCCTCTAGGAAGAGGGTAGGATAATCACCTTTTCCGCATAATCAGCTGACACATCCACTTGCTTTCTGAGGCCATTGATGTGATATATTTTGCTACATACAGTGTCTTCGCTGATAAGTTATTAGGGGCTCTTATCTTGCTGTGACTGAAAAGCCAACAGTTACATAAATGTCCTATGTAAATGAACAAAGAACCGTTATAGAGAAAATAAGTGGTGCAGTCGTGAGATGAGGACGGACGGCCAGACATCGGATATCCGGTGTGGTAAAGTTGAACCAGGACACCGATTTTCCTTATATGAGGTCACTCAGACGTCACAAGAATGGGGGCCGGTATCTAGGCCGGATCATCTGTCCCCTAGCTTGTATGAGGGACTGTTAAGTTGCTCATATGAGCTACACAACTCTAGAGAAGTCTGGATGCCGGTAGTACATTCTGGAAGGTCTCTGGGAGCTCTGTGGCGTCCGCTCTAATAAACGGGTGACCGCTCTTCTCTCGTTGCGTACAACGGATTCAGACAGCATAAAATAAATAATGGAAATCCCAAGAGTCTTTGAGAATTGAAACCTTGGTATTCGAAAAGTGGTTGGGAGGCATTAGATGCGCATGGCATGATTGGACAGTAAATGCGTTTTTTACGCATGAGCCATCATTACCCAAGAGTGTAACCGTCGATTGGGCTTATTGGGCCTGGATTCAAACTGAACGGGGGCCCATTTTGCCAAAATGTTTACTGAAACGTTACCATTTTCGCGCCTGTACGTGACGAAACGACGGAGTCGTTTTAATTTGAAAAGGTTGCGTTTTGATGCAAGCCTCGTGACCTTCGACGAAACACTGTGCCTCTTCGTTACCTATAAAAGGGACTCTTAGCAGATTTTGGAATCCACTCTTGTTTCCAAGCTTAGTGAACCTCTGCTCAAATTTCTTTGGAATTTCTCTGTCGTCTTCAAACTTCTCAAAGATCTTCTTCCTTTAGGTAACCTCCCTTTCCTTCAACTCCTTGCAATTTTAGTTTATTCTATTACCATCATGCGCCCTAGAGCAGGCCACGCTGGTCCTTCAAACAGGGGGAATTTTGGCTCTCGTGCCCCCCTTAGCCACCGTGGTGGGAGGATTCCAGCGAATCCTCCTGTGGCTAGGCCCCGTCGCTCAGAGAGAGCCGAAGCCTCTTCCTCACGAGCGTCTTCTTCCTAACGTCGCTCTGAGGCTCCCCTTGACTCGAGGGCTACCAGCCGCTCTGATGAGGGGTCAAGTGCTGAAGGTTACCTCTCTGACGATGTTGTTTTTTACCATAGTACATACGCATTCCACCATGCCTGCACAACCATGGACCTTCCAGGACGTGGAAAAACACCAGTTCTCCGCTCTGCTGAAGGGTGTGTCAACGTTGTGGCACACCGACTTGACTGGGAGAAACTCAACAAGGAAAAACCCTACTGCTGGGTGGAGGAGGAATTCCTAGAGATCCCTTCGCACCATGCGAGTGAGGAGGAATGCACGGTTTCTTTCCGCTGTAAAATATATTCAGATAAAAAGTACAAGGCACGATACGCTGTGATGGCACCACATCCCTCTGAAAGAATATGCCACAGCGTCCCTGATGTGAGGTCGGTCTACATGTACGACTTCGTCTTCTTGAAATTGGGAGTACGTTTCCCCATGACGGAGTTCCAGATGGCCGTCCTGCGTTTCCTAGACTGCGCCCCCACACAACTGTATCCCAACGGTTGGGGTCTAGTCCGGGCTCTGGAGGTTCTGGGGGAGCATTTCAACTTCTCCGCCACTGTGGCCAAGCTATTTTACTATTGCCAAGTGGTCCGCCGTGCTAATAAGAAGGGCGGCCTTGGGTTCATTACTCTCCGTAGTGACTCAAGGGTGATAAATTTCAAGTCTTATACGGAATCCGCGAAGGTGGATGGATGCTCCTTCAAGCACTATTACACGCAGGTCCGTATTCAACCAAATAAGCCGGTCTTCTGGCGGAACAAGGAGGGATTTACCAAGTTTCCTCTCAGCTGGACGCACGAGCATTTTCTCCTTATGAGCCGTGCCTATTACACAGATGAGAGTGAACTCTCCTCTCACTCTGTTGAGGTCTTGAGCGCCATGCAGACGGCCTCAAAGACCCTCAAAGGGTTTTCCAGCCAGTTCCTCTTGGCCGAGGATGACATCAGAAACGCCTACCTCCGTAATATCCGCTCTTAATCTCTTTCTGTTGTATAGTTACTCCGTTCTGATTATTTTTTCTTCTTATGTGCTAATTCAACCTTTCTTGTTTTGCAGAACAAATCGAAAGAGCCTGCCCAGAGATGTTGTCGTTAAGGTCCATGATGGCTAACGATGATTCCTCCTCTGAGGAGAACGAGATCCAGGCGAAGAGGAACGCCACCAAAACTCCCCTCATTCCCTTAACCTCTGCAGTAGGTGATGAGGTTCCTCTCTTTGATGAGGAGGAAACAGAAGAGGCTGCTGAGGCCACTGGAGCGGGTGACGAGGAGGCCGTCCCAGAGAAGAAGAGGAAGAAGAGGCATCTTGTAAAAAAGGCAGACCAAGAAAAGCCCTCCTCTGATGACCCTGTGAAGAAGCGTCAGAAGACGGTTGAAGAAACTGAGTTGAAGAAGGACAAGGGAAAGAAGCCCGTTCCTGAATCCTCTGCCCCCTCTTCACAGAATGCTTCAGAACCGGACTCTGGGAATAGTCCTCCTCCGGCGTTCGATCCTCCGCGTGACTCTTTCCTTTCTCCTTACTTGTGGTTTCAGGGGTCTATGCCTCCCACTCTTCCAAAGGCAAGGTATTGCCTCTGCCCTTCCCTCGACGCTGCTAGGGTCCGAGGTGCTTGTAAGGCCGGATGTTGGTAGTTGGATGAACTGTCCGGCCTCCTTGATTCCCTGAGCGAGAAGGCAGATTACATGGACCAGGTCGAAAAACTTGAAGCCGAACTCGCGGTGAAGGAGAAATGGGCGACCAAGCAAGCTGAAGTTCATAGGGGCGTGGAGTCAGAATTGAAGAAAACTAAGGAGACGCTCCAGAGGAAAACTGAGGAAGCAAGCCAAGTTCATTTTGTGAACAAGGCCCTAGAGCGGGAAGTTACCGACCTCCAGAAAAAGAACAAGTCCATACCCCTCCTTGAAGAAGAATTACAACTGGAGAAGAAGAGATCGGCTAAGCTTGCTGACGATCTCAAAATTATGGAGGACGGTCGCAACAAAGACCTCGGGGAGTGGGAGAGCCTTCGGAAGGAGATGCAAGCCCAAATTGAGGAACTCAAGAAGGGTGGTGCGAGTGCTGGGCCTTCAGAAGAGGATTTTGCCAAGGTTCAAAGAAGATTAGCTGCTGCGAAGGCCAAGGCTGCCAAAGCCTTGGAGATATGCAAAAATATGGCGTATGAATCCTTTGGCCTGGCCCTTCGTCAAGTCTACTATCGTAACCCTGGAGTGCAGCTGAATCTGTACAGATTAGATCCGTTCTTCGAATTCCATGGGGGAAGACTTGTCAAAGTTCATAAGGACGGCTCGCACCATGAACCCCGTGCATCTCTGTATGAACTGCCTCCCCTTCCAGAAGGTCAAAGTATGGAGCCCACAACGTCCACCGCTGCCTCTGGAGCTGAAGCACAAGAAGGTGCCCAAACTGGAGTGGAGGACGAAACAAAGAAAGCAGGAGTGCCCACTGCGGAGGATCAAGCACCGGCCTCTTAATTTATGCTTTATTCATAGCTGTGTACTGGGATCAGCTCCAGCTTTAACTGCCTTGTAACCTGAATAATTTCTTTATTTTTGGAAATAAAATTCACTGTTGCTTTTCTTCAACTGCTTGCGTCGAATGTATGATTGTTGGATAACTTAGTGCTATACCAAATACTTTATTGTTTTCAATGCTTTGCGAATCCGTTCTGTGTGGTTACCTAGCTGCTTAAAGCGTACTTATCACACCGGATTAAGATAACAAATAGTAATGAATAAGTTATAATTAAGTTAAAGCGTGCCCTGTCCCCAAGTGTAAGTACATTGGGAAGGGAAATTTTATCTCAAGGATTACCTTTTAACTTCTTAAAAAGATAGAAATGCTTATCTGTCCTCGAAGATGTAGAGCGGGTACGTCAGCGTTCAACCGCTCTGGGGTGGATATTCCACAATTGAGGACGGACATTGCCTTTGAACTTTAGTATAGCTTTGACAAGGGTAAGCTTTTACGCCTTTCTCTTGAGGTTCGGTTTGGTCCTACATCTCAAGTCTTCATACGGTGTTCAGTTCGATCCTACTAACCGTACTTGGAGTTCGGTGCAATCCTACAATCCAAGCCTTCAACACGGGGTTCGGATCAGGGCTAATCCTGAACCTACTGCGCCCGTTACTCGGGGTTCGGCGTGGTTTTCTGTATGAACCGGCCTACTGCGCCCGAGCCTTCGCATGGGGTTCGGTTTGTGGCCTTGAGGAAGGACCAGCCCTACAACCCATGTAGTCTTCGAATGGGGTTCGGTTTGTGGCCTTGAAAAAGGACCAGCCCTACAACCCATGTAGTCTTCGAATGGGGTTCAGTTTGTGGCCTTGAAAAAGGACCAGCCCTACAACCCATGTTGTCTTCGAATGGGGTTCAGTTTGTGGCCTTGAAAAAGGACCAGCCCTACAACCCATGTTGTCTTCGAATGGGGTTCGGTTTGTGGCCTTGAAAAAGGACCAGCCCTACAACCCATGTTGTCTTCGAATGGGGTTCGGTTTGTGACCTTGAAAAAGGACCAGCCCTACAACCAATTCCACCTCGAGGAGTTACATCGTCAAAACACTCGATGTGTGATTGAGATCATCCGTCCTGAGGGGTCTTCATCAGTTCCTCGAGGAGTCACATCATCAACTACAGAATTGGTAGTTGATTTCATCTGTCCTGAGGTGTATGCGTATTAAACTACGACTATAAATCACAACACATAAGAAACGTGAGAATGATAGGGCGGTTAAAATGTATTCTCATTAAATTTGAAAGTACATTACATGAAGAGCGTAGTTGGGGTCATGCCTCGTTAAAACCTTCTTGAGAAAACCCAATGGGAAAAAACTCAAGTAAGGAAAAAGAGTACACGCCGTCTTACCAACTAGCTGTAATAAACACGTAAGTTCTGAGTGTTCCATTTGTTGCGGATTGGAGTTCCATCAAGTTCTTCCAACCGGTATGACCCTCTTCCAGTCACTTCAGAAACTCTATAAGGACCTTCCCACGTCGGTGCTAGCTTCCCTTGGTGGGCGAATTTATTCCTCACACTTGCCTTTCTCAAAACAAGATCTCCGGTGTTGAAAGCTCTATACTGGACACGTTTATTATACCGGAGCGCTGCCTTTGCTTTTATTGCCTGATCTCTGACGAAAGCCTTTTCCCTTAACTCCTGGAGGACGTCCAGTTCTGATGCCAGATTGGCGTTGTTATCTTCAGCTGAAAAATACTCCACACGAGCCGATCTCGTTTGTAACTCCACTGGAATCATCGCCTCAACCCCGTACGTCAGCCGGTATGGGGATTCGTTAGTTGAAGAATGAGGCGTAGTGCGGTATGCCCTTAAAACATGACATAGCTGGTCAGTCTATCCTCCCTTCGCTTCTCCCAGACGCTTCTTCAACCCTTTTAACACTTCTCGGTTGGCTACCTCCGCTTGTCCATTGGTTTGGGGGTGTTCAACAGATGAAAATATCTGGATTATCCCCAGTCCTTCAAGCAAATCTGTGAACTTTTTGTCTGTAAACTGGGTGCCGTTGTCAGTCACAATCCGCCCTGGCACCCCGAATCGAGCTATGATATTTTCATACACGAAACGTCTTGTTCGTGCAGAAGTGATATACACTACTGGTTCCGCCTCGATCCACTTGGTGAAGTAGTCTACCCCCACGATCAAATATTTGATGCCTCCTGGCGCAGTGGGGAATGGACCCAAAATATCAAGGCCCCACTGGTAGAACGGCCAAGGCACAGCAGATGAAGATAGCTCTTGGGCCGGTGTATGGTGGAGATTGGAGAATTTTTGACAAGCGTCGCACTTCCTCACAAAATCTGCAGAATCCTGCTTCACAGTGGGCCACCAATATCCAGCCCTGAGGACTTTTCTCATTAAGCTTCGGCCTCCAGCATGGTGCCCACATTGCCCCTCGTGCACTTCCTCCAGAACCGCTTGAACCTCGTCCTCTCTCAAACACAAAAGATATGGGACAGAGAATCCCCTTTTGTAGAGAACACCATCAACTATAGTAAAATATGGTAGTTCCCTCTTCACTCGTCTCCTCTCCTTCTCATTAGTGGGAAGTTGACCATCAGCCAGATAGCGAATATAGGGAATGACCCAAGAATCCTCATATGGATAGCTCACCATGATAGCGTTCAGAGACGGGTACAGAGGTATGCTAGGCGATGTCAAAGTGCTTTGAACCACCGTTGTTGTGCTGCCGGGCTCATCTGCACTTGCCAATCTAGACAAGATGTCCGCTCTGGTGTTTTCTTCTCTGGGCACATGCTTGAACTCTAAAACTTCAAATCTTCCCTTCAACTCATTAACACAATTCAAGTACAATTGAAGTTGCGGCTCCTTTGCTTGGTACTCCCCCTGGATCTGCGAAATCACCAATTGGGAATCACTGCACAGTGTGACTGCTGATGCTCCGATGTCAATCACCGTACGGAGACCGGCCAAGCATGCTTCGTATTCAGCTTGGTTGTTGGAGGTTTTGAAATTGAATCGGAGGGAAATTTCTAGGTGCACACCATCATCACTTTCTACCACCACACCTGCTCCACAACCTTTGCTGTTCGACGATCCATCAACGTAAATGGTCCAATGCGCTCGAGGGGTGGTCGGGTCCGCCCCAGTCATCTCCACAACAAAATCGGCCAACACTTGCGCCTTGATGGCTCCTCGAGGCTCATATGAAATTTCAAATTCAGACAGTTCGATAGACCATTTTATCATCCTTCCAGCGAGGTCTGGCTTGCTAAGCACTGAACGGAGAGGCAAATCCGTTCTCACCAGTACTGGGTGCGCGTGGAAATAGGGCCTCAACCGTCGTGACGCCCACACTACTGCTAGAGCAGCTTTCTCAATCTTTTGATACCTCCCTTCCGCTCCCTGAAACGTCTTACTAGTGAAGTACACCGGCCTCTGCCCTTCAGGGGTTTCTTTAACCAAGGCCACACCTAGGGCTTCATCAGAGATTGCTAGGTACAAGATCAAAGTCTCACCGGGGTCAGGCTTAACCAAAATTGGTGGACTCGAGAGAATGGCCTTGAGCTGCTGGAAGGCTTGTTCTTGCTCCTCTCCCCATTCAAAACTCTTGTGTTTCTTCAACGCCTTATACAAGGGGAGGGACCTGTGCGCCATCTTGGGCATGAAACGAGCTAGAGCGGCCACTTTCCCATTCAACGATTGGACCTCCCTCATACTCTTAGGGCTCTGTATATCCAGGATTGCTTGACATTTCCCAGGGTTAGCCTTAATACCCCATTGGGTCAACATGAATCCCAAGAATTTCCCAGCTGGAACGGCAAAGGTGCACTTTAAGGGGTTTAACCTCATGTTGTACTGTCGAAGCCTAGTAAAAACTTGTCGCAGATCTTCAATGTGGTCTCCTCCAGCGGACGTTTTGGCTATAATATCATCAATATAAACTTCAACCAGCCTTGTATGCATCCCTTCAAAGACTTTGTTAATCATGCGCTGATAGGTAGCTGTTAGTCCTTAAATTTTCAATAAAAGCTTAAATAAAAATTTCATAAAATTCATAAAAATTAGTTTAATTTGTTAGAAAATTAGGATTTAAATTCAATAAATGAGTGTTGTTGGAAATAATCTGCCCTTGATCAATTTTCTCTAGTTTTGCAGTGAAAAAGTTAAGAAATCAAGAGAAAATTACACTGGAGATCTGACGCGTAGCCTCACCCCACGCGTAGCATCAAGTGCTATTTTTGATGCTGACGCTACGCATCACAGCCACGCGTAGCGTCAGTGCTGCGTGGTCTCCACTCCTACTTTTGGCCAACCACCCCACTTGGACCCAATAATGGGCACTCCACTCAGCCCAAGGGCCACCCCAATCAGCATAAATGGCCAAAAACTCGTGGAAACATGTCCAAGTGGCCAGGCATGATCAAGATTAATTATTGAAAGTGGCCATTATCAAGTGTTTAATGGAGGCTGAGTCAGGGATCTGACGCGTAGCATCACAGGGACGCGTAGCGTCAGCACCCTTGCTCAGCCCTATAAATAGGGCCATCCAACACCATTCATAGCATCCCATTCCATACACTTCTCTTCTCTTCTCTCTTGTGCTCGACTTTGAGTACTTTCTTTTGTGAGTTGTAGTTCTAGAATAGTTTTCTAGATACTTGAGTGTGTTTCGGTGTATTGTGATCGTTGTATCGTGAAGTTTCCATCGTCTTCTTCGTAATGTCAAACTCTGTAAGTGTTGTTTTTACTTTTACCATGTGTAACTAATCTGTTTATGTTGGAATTGGTGAACTAATCTATTGAGTATAATGTTGTGAATTCGACCTCTGCATGTTTATGATTCAAGTCCATGTTAGTATTTCAACCTTTTATTAATATGAACGTCAAACGGGAGAATGATTTTCATGTGTATCGAAACTGGTTTTATTAGTGTAAATGTCAAATGGGAGAATGATTATTTATGCCGTATTGAAACTTGTTTTGACGAAAGTAAAAAGTTGGAATACCCTTGGTATCTCAATTCTATAGGGGTTGTTAACCATTGTTGCCATAAGGCCAGGTCTTAATGCAAGTTTTTACTGAGAAAGCTCACGAGGGATCGGACTTTACGGTGAATTCTTAGAATTTATATCACGAGGGATCGGTTATAATGATTTTAAGCTGCAATGACATGAAACTTGATGATTAAACATGCATGTTTTGAGTTCCTTATTGTTATTCTAGATTAGGGATCCAATTTCCAACATAATTTGTTTATCTGTGTTTATCTCAAGTATCTTACCTATTCTAGGTTACAACTCAACTTTTTAGATAGATTTTATTTTCTTTTTATCCTATGAATCACTCAACCATGCTATCTTGTGAATATTGTATAAACTGTACATAAATCATTCTTTTGTTCATAATTTCCTTCATATTTACCATAGTAAGTAGAAGATTACTGTTGTTATTGGACTTTCAATCCCAGTGGAACGATATCTAAATTTCGAAAACTACAAACGATTGATGCGCTTGCCAATTCACAAAGCCCGGTTACAACCGACGGGCGAACAAGTTTTCTGGCGCCGTTGCCGGGGATTGAATTGTTTCAGTAAAACAGTAAAATTTTAATTACCGTGGTAAATATTTTTTTTTTACTTTAGATAATTTTTTTTTATTTCATTATCATTATTACACTAACCTTCTTTGTCTAGTTTGTGTATGCAAACTCGATCTACCACAGGTAAAATTTATTTTGATCCTGAGATAGAAAAGTTTGTAAAGAAAATCAAGTCTTTGAAATCTAAAACACAAACTAATTCTTCTTCTACTTTAAAAATTTTTGAAAATTCAAATATGGCTGCTGAAAGGAGAACATTGGGACAGTTTGCTGCTATAAATGGTCCACCCCGAGTTTCGGGAATGTTTCAAGGACCAGTTTTACCAGTGGAAATTAAACCTGCCACTTTAAATATTATTCAAAACAACCAATTTGCTGGTTTAAATCATGAAGAACCATATGAACATTTAACTGTTTTTTATGAGTTATGCAGCACAATTGGTTTTGAACCCAATCAAGAAGAGTCTGTTTACATGAGACTCTTTCCTTTTTCATTGATTGGGAAAGCAAAAGAATGGTTTAAATCTTGTCCACCGGGTAGTTTTGTAAACTGGTCCGATGTTGAAAGAAAATTTTTGGAAAGATTTTATTCTCCTTCAAAATATTTTGAAGCAATGACAGCCATACACTCTTTTTCTCAAAATAATGATGAATCATTAGGAGAAACATGGGAACGATTCAAGGCACTCTTGAGAAAATGCCCAAACCACAACCTGAATGATGCCGAAAAGGTAAGAATCGTTTACCATGGTTTATTGCCTCAGTTCAAGATGATGTTAGATGCTTGTGCAGGTGGTTCTTTAATGAACAAGACTGTGGAAGAAGCCATAGAAATATTGGAATCAATGGCTATTAGTGACCGACAAGCAAAGCATGAAAGAGGTAATATGCAAAGGAAGCCAGGAATGCTCGAATTGGGAGTAAATGATGCAGTGTTGGCTCAGCAAAAATTACTGACCCAACAAATTGAAGTTATGAGCAAGCAATTGGAAAAACTTCAAATTGCTCAAGTAGCATCACCACCCCCTGCTCAACTTAAAGCATGTACGCACTGCATGGGAGAACAACCATGTGGTTACTGTGGAAATGAGCAAGAGCAAGCCAATTTCATGAACCATCAAAGAGCACCCTTAGGTAATTATCCTTTTAATCATGGAAATTCTTTTCCTAACAATTACCTGCAGGGTTGGCAAAATCAGAATATTGGCTGGAGACAGGATGCTGGACCTTCCAACAGACCTCCTAACAATCAATTCAAGCAACAACAAACTGACAATGCAAGGTTGACAAGAATAGAGGAAGCTATTCAACAGTTATTGCAGTTTGTAGAAACAAATGAAGCTGCCCGAAAAGCATCAGATATACAAATGGGTCAGCTCGCAAAAGAAATAGCTGAATTAAAGAGTTCTGGGTTTTCTGCAAACACTCAAAATCCAAGGGAACAATGTAATGCTGTTTCTATTGATGTTGTAAAAATTGATTGTAAAGAAAAGAGTGAGAAAAAGAAAGAAGAAGAAGAAAAAGAAAGTGAAAAAATAGAAAAAAATGAAAAAAATGAAAAAGAAAAAAATGTGCAAAGAGATACAGAGCAAGAAACAAACTGTATAACCTCGAAAAAATGTAAAGATCCGGGGAATTTCACCATTCCTGTAACAATCGGAAATATCAACATCAGGAATGCGTTATTAGATTTAGGGGCTAACATCAACTTGATACCTCTAGATTTAATAAAACGCATTGGTGAATATGAGCTAAAAGAAGCAAAGACAGAATTACAGTTTGCGGATCGCTCTGTCAAAAAGCCTGTTGGGATTGTGGAAGATGTGTTAGTAAAGGTTGACAAGTACCACTTCAAAGTTGACTTTATGGTACTGGATATGAAGGACGATACTGAGATCCCCCTGATCCTAGGAAGACCTTTCATGAAGACTGCAAAAATCAAAGTGGATGTTGATCAAAGTATGGTTGCAGTCAAAGTTTATGAAGAAGAAGTAAGCTTCAGTGCTCATGAACACCTCAGGATAAGTAATGAGGCAAAAGTTTACCCTTCAACCAAACCAGGTATATCTCTTCCCAATCAATTAAATTGTTTTGAATTAACCGATGCTTTGAAAGATGAAAAACAGGTAATTAGGCATCGGAAAAGAAGAAGAAAGAAGAAAAAGACAGGTGATTCCTCAAAGAATATTGGGAAACCACCTGATTAATCAAAGGTAATGTCTGGCTGGAGACATTAAACCTAGCGCTCAATGGGAGGCAACCCATTCTTTTCTTTTTGTTTTTAAGGTTGTTTTTCATAAAAAAAAAAAACCACAAAACAATTTTTAACTTGTTTAAAAGAAAAGGGGTTTTAAACTGAAAAGGTTTTGAAAATTCAAATTTTTGAAATTCAAAAACAGAAGCCCACGCGTAGCGCACACTTGACGCGTAGCGTGGACTCTGAATTTTGGTTCTGATGCGTAGCGTCCCACCCACGTGTAGCGTCAGAGCCCACGTTCAGTTTTTAAAACTGAACCAGAGAGGCCCATCTTAGGGTTTTAAACCTAAAACCTCCTCTCTGCCTCACTTAGTTTTCAAAAACTTCAAAAAAACCTCCTTTTCTCTCTTCCAAACCTCTTCAATCCCATTGCTCAAGGAATCACAAGTAAGTATTCTAATCCCTTCTCTTTAGTTTTGTTTTTGATTTTTAATTTGTAGAAATAAATGTGGTTAGGATTAGGATTAGAAGACCATTGGGATTGATTGCTGTTAGGAGTTAGGGATTGAATGGAAGTAGTGTAGGTTGAAAAGGGGTTGCTGCTGTGCAACCCCTGTTTTTTTTCTTTTTTCTGCGCATCCCACGCGTAGCGTCCCACTGACGCGTAGCGTGAGGATGAACTGTAAGCCCACGCGTAGCGTCCCACTGACGCGTAGCGTGGGAAGAACAGGCTGATGCGTAGCGTCACACCACGCGTAGCGTCAGCCTCTGTTTTTAAATCTTGTTGTTTGTTTGCTGTTTGCTGTTTTCTTTTGAAATTAATAAATTTTCTTAGTTTATATTTATACTTTCTTGCAACTTTGTATGAATTTTGAATAAATTGTATTTTGTTTTGTATATTATGTATGTTAATTTCTTTAAATATTAAAAATTCAAAAATATGTCGTTGAATTGCATTTTTATTTGTGAAAAATTTTAGAAAACCCAAAAATATTTTACAAATAATTGTTTGCTTGTGTGTGATTTATTTAGTGTGTGTTTAATTTTAAATTTTTACTTTTTGCAGATGGCACCTAAGAAATCCATTCCCACAGCCGGTCCCTCTAAAAGACAGAGGAAATCCACAGACACTGACACCACTTCTGAGGATCCAGATTCTCAGAGACAGGAGGTATTGGGACCGAGGGATCCTACTAGATTTCGCACTGATGCGAAGTGGGCGAGATTTCATCAGATCAAGGGCCAGAGACTGATCTGGGAGAGGGTCCTTGATCTGAGTGCAGGAGACTATCCTGAGCTGCAGGATAGAGTGCAGCAGAGGAGATGGGGACCTCTATTCTCCCTACCGACTGAGGGGGACCCCATCTTAGTGATGGAGTTTTACGCGAATGCTTACAGGACCCGCCAGGACGCACCAAATCTTGGGCAGCAGCGGACGAGTTGGGTTAGAGGCCGGCATATCTCTTATGACCGGGACACCATCAGTACCCTACTGGGTAACCCTTGGGAGCCTACTCCCGAGGATGACACTTGTTTCTGGAAGGAAAACAGAAACAAGATTCTTGCTGAGGGAGAGTTAGGATACTCCCTCGAGGAGGTTGCTCATTTTCTGAGCAAGGATGGAATCTTTTTCAACCTGAGTAGGGTTGGAAGGAGTCCATCTAACCTCCTCAAGACCCAGCTTACCCCCATAGACCAGGCGTGGTCCCACCTCATGCTCCATAATATCACTCCTGTCACCCATCTTTCTTCCCTTCCAGTGGAGCGTTGTTGCCTCCTTTATTCCATCCTCCAGGGCCACACCATTGATATCGCCGAGCTTATCTCCGAGCAGATTCACTTTTATGCCCTTGGGTATAAAGTGAATCGCCCCATACCCTTTCCTCTCATCATATCTGCCTTACTGAGGAGGCAGGGAGTCATTGTACCTTCACCCGAGTTTACTAGTTCTTCAGGGAGAGTCCCTAAAGTTCTAGTAAACAGAGATTATTTTGTGCAGCAGTGTGAGCTTCCACCACTAGAGCAGGAGGCTCAGCCCCGACCTCGGAGGAGGAGACCACCAGTGCAGCCTCCATCTACTGATGCTGTTACACAGGGCTTTGCCCGGATGACACTTGAGCATCAGCATATGATGCAGATGATGGCTGCCACTCACAGAGCTTATATTCATCTTCACGATGAATTTTATCAGTACAGGTTATAGGGAGAGGGAGCACCTTATGTCACCCCAGCCGAGTTTTCAGCACATGTAGCTTGGCCTGGAGATTTACCCACCTACCCTGAGACTGGTGGATCTTCTAGTGCACATCATGACTCTGATGGTGATGATGAGGAGGAGGAGGAGGAGGATGATGATGATCAGATGGAGGATTGAGGATGCCATCTTCATTTATTTTGAGTACATTTGTTTCTAGTTATATTTGGATTTACATTTACATTTATATTTACATTTTATATTATGGCATTTTATCATTGTGTGGTGTGTTTATTTGTTTTTGCTCAATTTTCTTTCGAGAAATAATTCTTCTTTTTAAAATAAATGTATCAGATTTTCGTTAGTAAGTTAGTTTATACACTTAGAGTTTTTACATAATAAAACCAATTTTGTTAAAATCAACTTTTGATTCTTTATAACTTAGGAATTTTGATAAATTTAATTACAATAAGTTTATTAACCATCAAGCAAATTTCAATAACCCGGTAAGTTGAGAGATCCTTTTTACACACTTGAGGGTTTTAATCGACATATTTTCAATTCGAATTGATTTTGCTTTAATCTCTGATGTATGTTGTTGTACAGAGAATTCGGAAAATGATCAAGGCACATTTATTGGTGAAACGAAACATTGGGCCAAACAGCTTACCTTGGTAAAAAGTCTTTTATCCTTTGCAAGCCCATTTGAGCCTAAAATAAAATTCTTTGGTACCCTTAAAGCCTAAATTTGTTTTTACCATTCCCTATACTTGATTGATTAAAAGAGCAGTTGAAATAAATGAAAAATATTTTGAGTGTTCTCACAAAAATGGGGAGTGAAAATAAGCAACTTGATTCTTTTCAAAAAGAAAATATGGAAAAGAAAAGTCAAAAATATTGAAAAGAATCAAGTTGGGGGTATTTATTTTTCATCAATAAAAATAAATGAGAGTTTGGATCAAGAGAAAGCCTAAGGATTATAAAATGCTCTTTTATGATTTCAGGTTTTTGAATTCCAAGAAAAACCATTGATTCTTGTAAACCAAGCCTCATTACAACCCTTGAAAAGACCTTGTGATTTTCGAATTAACTCTGTATAAATAACCATTGATTAGATGACAAACAAAGTTAAATTCGTTTGATTTTATGATTGATTGAGTGAAACAGGTTACCAATTGCATAAAGATAAACACTTGTGAGGTAAGCCTGAAATTCTGCTTGATTGTTAATAGAATATTGTAAATAATTTTATCATTAAACCTTTGTTATATTTGATATCAGTTTTTGATTATTACAAAATAGTTGAAATTGTGTAATTATTTTTTGTGATAAATTTTCGGACTAACTTAAAAATTTGATTTTATTCTTCTTATTTTTCTCTCTTGCTCGAGGACGAGCAATGTCTCAAGTTGGGGGTATTTGTTAGTCCTCAAATTTTTAATAAAAGCTTAAATAAAAATTTCATAAAATTCATAAAAATTAGTTTAATTTGTTAGAAAATTAGGATTTAAATTCAATAAATGAGTGTTGTTGGAAATAATCTGCCCTTGATCAATTTTCTCTAGTTTTGCAGTGAAAAAGTTAAGAAATCAAGAGAAAATTACACTGGAGATCTGACACGTAGCCTCACCCCACGCGTAGCATCAAGTGCTATTTTTGATGCTGACGCTACGCATCACAGCCACGCGTAGCGTCAGTGCTGCGTGGTCTCCACTCCTACTTTTGGCCAACCACCCCACTTGGACCCAATAATGGGCACTCCACTCAGCCCAAGGGCCACCCCAATCAGCATAAATGGCCAAAAACTCGTGGAAACATGTCCAAGTGGCCAGGCATGATCAAGATTAATTATTGAAAGTGGCCATTATCAAGTGTTTAATGGAGGCTGAGTCAGGGATCTGACGCGTAGCGTCACAGGGACGCGTAGCGTCAGCACCCTTGCTCAGCCCTATAAATAGGGCCATCCAACACCATTCATAGCATCCCATTCCATACACTTCTCTTCTCTTCTCTCTTGTGCTCGACTTTGAGTACTTTCTTTTGTGAGTTGTAGTTCTAGAATAGTTTTCTAGATACTTGAGTGTGTTTCGGTGTATTGTGATCGTTGTATCGTGAAGTTTCCATCGTCTTCTTCGTAATGTCAAACTCTGTAAGTGTTGTTTTTACTTTTACCATGTGTAACTAATCTGTTTATGTTGGAATTGGTGAACTAATCTATTGAGTATAATGTTGTGAATTCGACCTCTGCATGTTTATGATTCAAGTCCATGTTAGTATTTCAACCTTTTATTAATATGAACGTCAAACGGGAGAATGATTTTCATGTGTATCGAAACTGGTTTTATTAGTGTAAATGTCAAATGGGAGAATGATTATTTATGCCGTATTGAAACTTGTTTTGACGAAAGTAAAAAGTTGGAATACCCTTGGTATCTCAATTCTATAGGGGTTGTTAACCATTGTTGCCATAAGGCCAGGTCTTAATGCAAGTTTTTACTGAGAAAGCTCACGAGGGATCGGACTTTACGGTGAATTCTTAGAATTTATATCACGAGGGATCGGTTATAATGATTTTAAGCTGCAATGACATGAAACTTGATGATTAAACATGCATGTTTTGAGTTCCTTATTGTTATTCTAGATTAGGGATCCAATTTCCAACATAATTTATTTATCTGTGTTTATCTCAAGTATCTTACCTATTCTAGGTTACAACTCAACTTTTTAGATAGATTTTATTTTCTTTTTATCCTATGAATCACTCAACCATGCTATCTTGTGAATATTGTATAAACTGTACATAAATCATTCTTTTGTTCATAATTTCCTTCATATTTACCATAGTAAGTAGAAGATTACTGTTGTTATTGGACTTTCAATCCCAGTGGAACGATATCTAAATTTCGAAAACTACAAACGATTGGTGCACTTGCCAATTCACAAAGCCCGGTTACAACCGACGGGCGAACAGTAGCGCCGGCGTTCTTCAACCCAAAAGGCATGACGGTGTAGCAAAAAACACCGCGGTCATTGATGAAGGCAGTTTTCTCCTGGTCTCCCTCCCACATCGGAATCTGGTTATACCCCGAATAAGCATCCATGAAACTGAGGTACTGGTAACCAGATGAGTCATCCACCATGCGATCAATGTTGGGCAGGGGATATGGATCCTTGGGGCAGCAACGATTAAGATCCACATAATCTGTGCACATTCTCCATTTGCCATTAGCCTTCTGTACCATGACCACGTTGGAAAGCCAAGACGAGTAGCGTATCTCCCTTATAAAGCCTGCTTTCAACAACTCCTTAAGAGTTTCAGTTTCTCCCTGCCTTATCTGGGCCAGGGTGTGAGAAGTTCTTGGGATATCCCTAGAGATGACAAAATGGCTTTCAAATGCAGCAGCCATTTCCTCCCAAGAGTCTATAGATCCTGAGGGTAAGCTTTTAAACCAGCTGAGAGCCTCCTCTGTCAACGTCCTTGGGAACATCCTGCACATAACATCTTCATCTGCTCCCAAATACATAGCTTCATACACGTAAGCATCCAAATGCTTAGTGGGATCAGTTTCTCCATTATACTTCCCTATCGACAGTGGCTGAGTTGTTTGCAAATGTTTTGGGATGGTAATGTTCATCAGTCTTCTTGAGAAAGGGACACTGAGCTTGTACGTCCCTGAAGTCATCACCGCCTGCTCCCTTCTCCTGGTACTGACTCTATCACCAGAGTCTTGCGTCTGCTCTCTCTCTTCATACGTGGGGATCTTCGAATACTAGAGGGTTGTAGATCTATCCCTCGCTGATGCATGATGAGCCTCTTCTGCATGGGACGCTGCCCTGTCCCCAGCTCCTCCTCTCTCCCGCTTCAACTCCATCAGCTCCTCCCTGAGTTGCCTGATAACCTCATCGCGAGGGTCAGGCGTTTGCACTTGCACCATCCTCCGGGTTTGAGTTACAGGGGACTCGAAGACGAGTCTCCTTCCAGTCTGTTGATGGGTCACATCCTCCACGTGACCATCAACGAAATCTCTCCCATCACCTTCCATCGTGACAACCAAACTTCTGCGAAAATGGGAATAACTCTAACGAGTCCCACCGGGCGTGCCAATGAACTGGTCTCAACCGGGGTCTAGGATCCGGTGTAGGACCAGCCACAAGATTATAGGTGTTTTTAGGGTTTGCACACCGGAACAGTGTGTATCCAATGTATTAATCCGGTCTCTCAGTGGGAGAGGCCGGTCTTGTTGTCCTGGAGATCCTTCACACCAGCGTTTCGCGTTGTCGGGGGGCGAAAGGTGGTGCCACCTGCGAAGATTCTCCGACGCTCAAGTTAGAAGAGTGTAAGAACTCAGTGAATGCTCAAGCGAAGTAATAGTAAAGTATGAGATAGAACAACGATACCCCACATGTGTATTGAAACGAGCTATTTATAGTTGTACGTGAGAAAATGAGTCGTTGGGTACAGGTGGGTCCCTTAGCTCTGATAGCGTGTATATTATGTCAATCAGGGTGGCTCAACTCTCAGAATGTGTCAGGAGGGTAGGTCAATTATCAGAGTACGATCCTCTAGGAAGAGGGGAGGATAATCACCTTTTCCGCATAATCAGCTGACACATCCACTTGCTTTCTGAGGCCATTGATGTGACATATTTTGCTACATACAGTGTCTTCGCTGATAAGTTATTAGGGGCTCTTATCTTGCTGTGACTGAAAAGCCAACAGTTACATAAATGTCCTGTGTAAATGAACAAAGAACCGTTATAGAGAAAATAAGTGGTGCAGTCGTGAGATGAGGACGGACGGCCAGACATCGGATATCCGGTGTGGTAAAGTTGAACCAGGACACCGGTTTTTCTTATATGAGGTCACTCTGACGTCACAAGAATGGGGGCCGGTATCCAGGCCGGATCAATTAGTAAATACAAGTAGAGAATTTTCTTGAAAACAAAGGTTCGAAGAAGGCTCTAAAAACTTAAACATAAAAAATAAAATCATAAGGATATATATACTACTCCCTCTAGTTATTTTCATAGGGTAAAATTAATCGAATCATCAAGATTAATAAAAGTGGTTAATTGGTAGTTAAATTTAATGACTCCCTAAAAAATAATATAGCATTCCAAGTTTATTCCTATACACTTAATTAATGTATTTGATAATGATAAAGATATTAACATCTTTCATCTTTTGATTGGTTGGTTTACATGATATCACCTCAAACAATTTACTATTTTTTTATAATTAATAAGGATAAATAAAAAATATTAATAAATACTTCATAGAAATTATATTTATGCCTTATAAAAATAATTAAAAAGAACTGAAAAGAATATATGGTAATAATAATTGGTGGAGTAGCAGCTGCATCAGTAATAGAATGTCCAACTAATCCTGCTTCAGTCATGTTTGAAGAAAGTGACAATTAACAACCTCTATACATGTAGTAGATATATTTACCGCAAATGGGTAGCTGCCAATGTGTGTTAGGGTAAGAAGACCCAATAATGCCATTAATCCCTTAAATTGTGTCTATATTACCCTTATTTGCAAGTGTCTTATTCAGGGTATGAAGTAGGTAATGTGCTTTTGGTAAATTTACGGAAGATCCACGATCATTTTGATCCATACTGGATTTTATTTCATTAATTTTCGTTAGGTTAATGATTAAATTTGTGATCATAAAATTATAAATTTAAATAATTTATTAGGATATTTATAAGCATTTATCTTTTAATTCTGTCTAGTTTTTGAGACGTAATTTATTTTAAATTTTTGTTTATTACGAACAATTGATATTAAAAGTCACAAGTTAGAAAAGCCTTAAGATGAGATAACTTTCCGGATCCGCTCTTTTACCATAACTTTTATCAGTTCATGCACTTTAGATTTTGAAGGTAAAAAAGCCAATGAAGTCGGAACCGCGTTTTCTTGATGACGTTAATTAAAACTGAATATCCGCTTGTCAATTAGGAATCACTCAATCCGATACACTACCTTTTTAATTGCCACCAAATATGGGCACTGTGAATTTGTGAACCTATTAATCAACCAAACATCTTCATAAGTATGACACTGATTTTTCTTTAGCTCAATGTATTCCAACACAAGGTCGTAGAATAATCTTGTTGAAGCTTAGAGATTATTTAAATGAGGTTTATTTCTTTAAACAAAATATTTTTTATATACATCATAGGAATTAAACACTTGAAAATATATTTAAAAAATTTAACTGCTTACTAACCTATGAATATACTTAGCAAGGTAGGTTGATGAATAAAATTCAATATAATTAAGAAATAATTAAGTTTTTAAAATATATTGTCAAAAGTTTAAATTTATACGTATAAAAATGGTTTTAGTCTTCAGCTTTGAATAAAAAAAGACTCACTTAAAAAAATAATTAAGTTCTATTACACACACATATATATATATATATATATATATATATATATATATATATATATATGTGTATATATGAGAAAATGTTGTGAAAGTTTAGAGGTGTGAAAGTTTAAAGGAGCGAATCTAAACCGTATAACCATACATGTATGGTTGAAATTAAAAGTTTTTAAAAGTTAAATAATTACTTAAAAATTATATGACTTTTTAAAAAATTTATGATTAATCTCAATCATCTATTATATAATTATATGGCTCAAGTTCACTTTTTTTACTCTCATATAATAAAGTCTTTCTTATACTGCACCTCATATATATATATATATATAAAGATTGATAAATTAATAGGTTGATCACATCGATTAGGAATAGATAAATAGATGCCCTCCTAATCAATCACAGTCTATCAAGGGGGTGCAATTTATTTTGGCCACTTAAATTAGATATATGGCAAAAGAATAGTGAAGGGCATGATTCTTGGATCCAAGATATATGCATCGGTTCGGTGTGGTGTTCCGCTTCAGGTTTGTTTGTAGCCACTTTATTGCAATAGGTCAAGTTTGTCCTTATTATACCTTTTGATTAATCATTAAAGAATTCGAGCCTTGTTTCTACGTGCCACAAATTTGACCGGATTAATGATGAAGCAGAGTCAGATTAATCTTTTGGGCAATTTTACCGTGCACCTCTTTATCCTTGGAACAAGGATGAATTGGGAATCTTTCGAAAATATTCCTTAGATATATTGACTTTGATTGAACTTATTTTTTGTAGGTACTATTTTACCCTTCACCCTTGTTACTTGAAAAAACTTCATCTATTTTAGTTCATTTTTCCCGTTGTTCTTGTAATTCTCAATTCAAAATCTTAACTCGAACTTCCATGGCTGCCCTTACATGAGTGATACTAAGTGTCTGTTTGGTTTCCAGTTGGGGAAACAGAGTTAGAAAAATGGAAAAATTTAAGGTTGATATTGATCATTCATGCCGTTCGAGACAGTCAAAACTCTGTTTGATCGTAGAATGTATTTTTAGGGTTGGTAAACCCCGGTTGACCAACCGGGGTTTGTATCCAAACAGACCCCAAGACATTGCTGAAATCGACACATCTTGATTGGAGCTTCGCTCCGTTGCCTTAAGGTCCACAATGATGAGACCTACTACAATGTTGGATAATAGAAGGCAACCAATGATTATTTAAGCCACTCAAAATAGCTTCACACCTTATGATTTCAACGTTAGTCATCTCAATTTAGGATTCATTATGAAATTTCTACAATGACTTAGCTTTTCCCAACTCATTCAATAGTCACAAGAAGAAAAAAATGAATTTTTTTATTTATAAAAAGGAAAAGTAAATTTTTTAGTGAAAAAAATGTTATTGCCCACTACATAGTACATAATTCTTAAGCCCAAACTTAATGGGATTTTAACAAAGTTTGGAACTAATCAATCTAACATAGGGAATCGACAAAATCTGGTATGTATAGTAGATTATTTGAATAGTATACTTTTTGTCTGAGGTGCACCTACACAAATGTCAGATGGGATAGAGTGGGGTGTGTCTCATGGGACAAATATGATGCCTAAGTCAAACTGATATCAGAGCTAAAACAAACGAGATTGCTATAGTTAGTAATAAATGTAAAATTGATGCATACCTTTTTGTCATTTACGAAGGGATATTTATAGTGGGGTTGTTGTACGAATGTAATGATAAAATATAAGATGTTTTGGTAGGATTTGTCTGTGATGCACCCGTTGATCTGGTAAGATGTGTGAACGATGTTACATGAAAGGTGATCCGTTATCAAACTGGCCCCTAAACTAATGAAAGAAGGGTGAGGGGAAAAGACGTGGGTCTAGTAATATAGCTAAGACACAGTTGACAGAGTAGCCGATATGCGTATTGAATGAACCCCAGTTAAAACCTGCCAGTGATTCAGAGCTTTTGTACCAAGTTTGCAAATTCTCTAAAAAAGCAGCTTGGACCTGTCAAATGTCAAATCATAAGTTGGACTTTCATTAGACTATAGATACCATTATTCATAATGAATCAAAAATAATAAGTTGTTTTATTACTCTTAATGTTTCGGTATTCATAAATCCACATTGACTTAATCTTTGGAGAGTCTTTACAAGTACCACTACCACAAATCCCAAGTCAACAAACCGAGGTACAAAAGATCAGTAACCAAGGGCACGGTGCTCCCACTGAGCCTGTGTTGTATAGTATCAGATTCTCACTAAACCAACATAAAAAAAGGAGTGACAGAGAGGTCATATTCCGATTAAGAGAGTACAGAAAATACCCCCCACATACCGGACATTTCAAAAGGGAAGTAGGGCCATGCCACCCATGGGTGATGGATTCTTTCTAAGTTGGTAATGACAGTATGTTATCCAAGTATGATGTGGGCCTGAATGATATATCCAGATTATATGCACCTCAATTTAAGTCATTGCTTGAGCATCGGCTTGAACTGCCCGTTGGATGATGTTGTGCTTAGGACAATATTAAGAGTAATACTTGCATCAAGTCTTGAACCACGGAAAATTAGAGGCCACATTTTAAAAGAAATAATGTAGTAGATAGTAAAGCAAAAGCCCACAACATATATATAACGATATTTAAAACATCAGAAAAAAGTTAAGTGTATACTAGACATCCATCCCTTCACATATATGAGAAGAAATCCAAAGAAAACGCAAGATATATACCAGGGTTTGCTAAAAACATACTCATTCGGTTACGTATTTAAATATGGTATTAAAGGGATACAAATGACCAAACAAAAACACAAAAACATAAAAAATCTTGGGCTCTAAGTTGTAATAAATCCAAATAATATGTGCGGACTTAATTAAAGAAAATAAGAACACATAAGTGAAACTGCCCCACTGATACTAGCTACAAAAGCTAAATATTTATTTATTCTGTTTATCTATTTATTAATAATTAATTGAAATTTAAGGTATTTTTTATTTAATTTAATTTTTGGGTTGAAGGTCATTTTCTAGTAAAATTTCATGTTCAATTTGCTTCCTTCGCTTGTAAAGTTACGAGAAATGGGGAAGATTCATCTCGTGAAGATAGGAAGTCAAAGAGTAATGAGCTTGAAATAAGGACATAAAAGTAATTTAGATAGGTATGGAATCTTCAGTTAATTATAATCTCAACCATCCAAATAAATAAATAATTTATCGATAGTCTTGATTTCCTGGTCCACCATGGGTCAAAAGAAGCTTGTTCCACTGTAAAACAAATCATCTTTTTGATGTTAACTCCTAATGACACTACACGTGATGGCATGACTGAAACGAGATTTTTTGGGCGGGCTAGCCAGAGAAGGAATTTTAGGATCCTCTCTTCCTGTTTAATTATTTTCTTTTTGGAGGAGTGGAGGGGTTGGTTTAGGAATAATTTTATAATTTATTTTATGGTTCCTTATCTAAATAGATTAAAAAATAATTGAAAGAGCCAAAGAGGGAGTGGATCTTCACGTTGGTAATGGTACCTAGCTAGTATCCTTTTCATCAAAAACAATATCGTTAAAACTCAACTTGGGTATATAATAATTCAGGACAAAATATGTCCTTTCCTTCATCCCATATGGATAAATATGTAAGAGATTGAGATTTGATCAATAAATTTTTTTTTGTCAATTTAATAAAATTTTGATTGTTTTGAATAAAAAATTTAAAAGATCAATATCAATTATTAGATTTTTTAATTTTTATAATTTTATTTTTCCTCAATCATGCATGGGTCACTAAAAGATATTTCATACTTTAAAGCAGTGATTGCATTTTGCTACAAATATTACTGTTTGCAACAGAAAATTAGGCATCCATGTTGAATGCAGTAGTAGATAGTTGAGGGGAATGCACAAGATTCGCTAGCTGTAATTGCTTTAGATTTCACATAGAACAAGAAAGTCTTTGGCATTGAGTTGAACAAAATTTGCAAGCCCGAAGCTCTTCCATCCCTGGAAACACGTTGTATCAAATTCTAAGAATATTTAAAATGTCTCGGATGCTGTTCCTTTTGTCTGCTTTAATTTTCACCATTGGATCCTAAAAACTATTGATGGGTCTTGTCCCTCTAATTCCCTCGAAAATCTTCCATTTTTCTAACGTACAAGCAACACCTTGGAGTTGTGTGATAAAACACATCATGTTTGCTTCTTCTACTACTCTCTAAATCACTAGACATTATTGTATCTATTGCTTGTTCAGTTTTTTCAATTTCACAGAAAGAGTAGGGTACTACCATGATATCGTGATTATCCACCTTCTCTAGTCCCTATACCCAACAAACTAAGCAAGGTCACTTGTTAAATCTTAACGACAAAATCTTCAATATGATATTAACAACTACCGCTGAAAATTCACGACAAGGGGGTCTCATTGAACTTGTAAATGTGTGTTTTTGTCCTTTTCGATCTCATAAATTTTTATAATCTTTCTTTGCCAAATTCAATCAAACAATCACTTAATACATTTCCTGTCACAAGTTTTAAGCTCAAATTAACAAAGTTTTTTGAGTGATAAATTTTGTTCTTATGAAGTTAGCTTTTCTTAATAGTTTAAACTTTATTTAAAATAAATCAAATATTTATTAATTTAGCTTATAACTTATTGATGAAGAATAATCGATAGTCATTTAAGTTTGTTATTTTTATTTTTTTAAGATTTTTCTAATATAAGAGGCTAAATGTCGTTCAACAATAAATTATTGTTATCTAACCTCTTGTTATACATTTTTTTATTTCAAATAACATACAATATGATTACTTTAGAATTAAAATTCTATTTAACATGTTTTTTTTATAATGTTACGATAATGTTATTTAATGTGTTATAGAAAGTAAACATAGATAGTACTATTTGGCATAGGCGTGAAACATTGAGCACAGAGTTCAGCATGTTCCCAATGTTTTATTAACTTACGTTTAAATCACTAAAAATAATAACAACTTTATGGAAATAAATGCATTTATACTATCACAAAATATAGTAAATGCAATAAAATGTGTAATTTTCTGATAAAAAAATAAGTATTTTAAATTTCTTTTTTAAATTTCTTAAACCTAACTATTGACAAAACCCATGAAAAATTATCTAGCTATTAAAATTTAAAACAATAGAACAAAGCCCATAAAAAGACACAATTTCTTCCATTGAGTACAGAGGGCACAGCTTTGGGGCCCACGAGGTCTAGAAAGACAAGATTGTGTTGAAAAGGATAATCTCTTGTGGGTTGAATACGATTTACAGGCCCGAACGTTCTACCCTATACTTTGTCCCGTTCTGTAAACACACACTTCATATGATGACCATCTGTTTCAGAACCTAGACAAATATAAATACAGAAAACAGACCCAAAACAATAATAAAAAAAATAAACTTAAAAATACATAAGAAAATAAAAAATATCTTCATACATCCAATTTAAAAAATAAAAAATATGGTATTCCAATTTTTATTTTTAAAATAATCACTATTTAAAAAGTTATCTAAAACAACGAGTATTTTAAATTCTTCTAAACTGTGAATAATAAAAGATATGATATTTCTTTTTTCTTTCAAAATGTGAAAGAAAAAAACAAAAATGAAATGAAAAAAAGTTATATTTGAATATAGTTTTTTAAATTGAAAAGTTGATACAACATTTACACATATTTTTATAATTTTTTAACACTTTTTCAAAAAATAAAAAATTTAAAAACTATTATGAATAATTATGGATGTCCCCCCTAAAGTTTTGATATTTATAAATGTCCCCCTCTCACCTCCTATAAATACCCCCTTCACTCATTAACACAATACTACTTCATTTCTATTCTCTCATTTCTCTCTTCAAATTTCTCTTCCTCCATAATTCTTCTTCCTTCATAATTTCTAGTTTATTTCATAACACGTTATCAGCACGAGGTTCTGACCAACTGAGATCTAAGGTAACAGAATTTTAATTTCTTTTCATAATTTTATTTCAATTTATATTATATGTATATATATATATATATTATAATAAGTTCCTGAAGAACTTATATTCCACACATCCCAGCAGGATGTATAAAATATTAATAAGTTCCTGAAGAACTTATATTTTGAACATCCCTATGGGATTTAAAAGAATTCCTGAAGAATTCTTGAAAATATTTACTGATAGTTCCTGAAGAACTAAAAATTAAATACTTTGTTATTTTATCACATTTTAATATGTTAATTAATTATATTTATATTATGATTTATTTATAAATTATATTTACATTATTTTGCCAATTGCCAATTAATTTGCTTTCACTTTATTGATGGCTAGCTAACAATGCTTCACATTATTACCACTTTTAATAATGCTTCACATAATGCTTCCAATTATTACCACTTTTAATAATGCTTCACATATAATATTGTTTTGCTTCCAATTGCTCTTATTGATTCCACCTACATAAATGATTATACATTTACATTATTGAGTTACTATATTAATATATGTGTATCAAAATATTACATGCATAAATGATTTAAAAAAAAAAAAAAGAGGACCTTAACAAAGGGTAGCCAAGATTTGAACCATGAACCTTGACCTTGAAAGAAAGGTAGCTTACCACTAGAACACTTGATACAATTCATGTATTTATGCAAACTAAATTGTTATATCACTAAGTTACCTAGCAATATTTTTTTTAATAACCATAATAATAATTTTTTTTAACCTGTTTAATTAATTTACATTTTTTTTACTCTTATAATAAAATAAAATTAATAATTCATCATTGACTTGTTACCATCATTAGATATTTATAATTAATAAATTTATTCATTCAAAATATATCTAATATATTGTTTCAACTTCTTATATAGAAATAACTATGTCAAATATTACCAACCTTGAGTTCGTGGCTCTTGACATATCTGGAAAAAACTATCTATCATGGACATTGGATGCTGAAATCCATTTAGATGCAAAAGGTCTTGGAGACACCATTAAAAATGGAAATCAGGCATCTAATCAAGATAAAGCTAAAGCCATGATATTTTTACGCCACCATATCCATGAAGGGTTAAAAAATGAATACTTAACAGTTAAAGACCCTCTTGTTCTGTGGAATAATCTAAAAGAAAGATACGACCATCAAAAGGATATAATTCTTCCAAAAGCCCGTTATGAATGGATGCATTTACGATTTCAAGATTTTAAATCCGTAAATGAGTATAATTCTGCAATGTTTAGAATTACTTCGAGATTGAAATTATGTGGAGAACAAGTCACTGAAAGTGACATGTTAGAAAAGACATTCTCTACTTTTCATGCATCCAATTTGCTCCTGCAGCAGCAATATCGCCAAAAGGGCTTTACAAAATATTCTGAATTAATTACTTGTCTCCTTGTGGCTGAGCAAAATAATGAATTGCTTATGCAAAATCATGAATCCCGTCCAACTGGAACTGCTCCATTCCCAGAAGTGAATGTAGCAACGCACGATCATAATACTCATGGTCGTGGTCGTGGCCGTAGCCGCGGTCGTGGACGAGGTAATGCTCGGGGACATGGTATTGGTCGTGGATATGGTTTTGGCCGTGGTCATGGTCGAAATGATAAGAGATCATCATTCACATGGAAAAATAAAGAACTTATGAAAAAAGGGACAGATGCTCAAAATAGCGAACAAACTAAAAACATCTGCTATCGTTGTGGTAGCAAAGGACATTGGTCTCGAGTTTGTCGCACACCAAAACATCTCGTAGATCTATACCAAAAATCCCTTAAAAATAAAGGGAAAATAATAGAGACAAATTTTACTGGTATAGATGATGATTTCTCTGACTTTAGTGTTGATGATTTTCTTGCTCTTCCTGAAGAAGAAATTGACCACTCGATTGGAGAAGGGAGTGCCCCCAAATAAATTATTTTAATGTTTCATGTAATTTGTTTTGTTGTAAATTTTGTCTTTATCAATAAAATTTTGTTAAATATTATTGTTAATTATATTTTACTCATGATTTATTTTTATTTATTTAATGAAGAATGAATGCTCATGTGAATGATGAAGATATATGTCTCGCAGACAGTGCAACAACTCATACCATTCTCAAGAATGAGAAATATTTTTACCAAATAGTAAAACAAGAAGCAAATGTTAATACAATATCTGGTAGTATAAATATAATTGAAGGCTCCGGTAGAGCCAGTATTTTGTTGCCTGGAGGAACAAAATTGCACATTAAAAGTGCATTATATTCTAAGAAGTCTCAAAGAAATTTATTGAGTTTTAAGGATATCCGCAGAAATGGATATCATATTGAGACCACAAATGAAGGAAATGATGAATATCTATACATTACAAAATTAATTTCTGGTAAGAAATGTATATTGGAAAAATTGCCTTCATTTTCCTCCGGTTTGTACTACACATATATTAGTACAATTGAAACAAATGCCATAGTAAACCAGAAGTTTACAAATAAGAATGACTTTGTTATCTGGCATGAACGATTAGGCCATCCTGGATCAATTATGATGCGAAAAATAGTTGAGAATTCAAATGGTCATTATTTGTCCAGCAGACAAATTATGCAAACTAAGAATTTCTCATGTGCTGCTTGTTCTCAAGGAAAATTAATCATTCGGCCATCACCAATGAAAATTGGGAATGAACCACTTATATTTTTAGAGCGTATACAAGGTGATATTTGTGGACCAATACACCCTTCATGTGGACCTTTTAGATATTTTATGGTTTTAATTGATGCATCAACAAGATGGTCACATGTTTGCTTATTATCAACTCGCAACCAGGCGTTTGCGAGATTACTAGCTCAATTAATTCGTTTAAGAGCTCATTTTCCTGATTATCCAATTAAGAAAATACGCCTTGATAACGCTGGTGAATTTACATCTCAATCATTTAATGATTATTGTATGTCCATTGGAATTGATGTTGAACATCCTGTAGCACATGTTCATACACAAAATGGACTTGCTGAATCATTGATTAAACGTTTGAAATTGATAGCAAGACCATTGTTAATGAGATCAAAACTCCCAATTTCAACTTGGGGACATGCAATCTTGCATGCGGCAGCACTTATTCGTATCAGGCCTACAAGTAATCATGAATATTCCCCTTTACAATTGGTTCATGGTAAAGAACCAAATATTTCTCATCTAAGAATCTTTGGAAGTGCGGTATATGTTCCTATCTCTCCTCCGCAACGCACTAAGATGGGACCTCAAAGAAGGTTGGGAATATATGTTGGATATGAAAGTCCATCCATAATAAAATATCTTGAACCTTTAACAGGTGATTTATTTACAGCTCGTTTTGCTGATTGTCATTTTGATGAATCTATTTTCCCATCATTAGGGGGAGAACATAAACAGTTGGATAAAAGGATTAGCTGGAATGAGAGGTCTTTATCACATCTTGATCCTCGAACAAAACAATCTGAACTAGAAGTTCAGAAAATAATTAGTTTGCAAAATTTAGCAAACCAATTGCCTAATGCATTTGCTGATCCAAAAAGAGTAACTAAGTCACATATACCAGCTGTTAATACTCCAATAAAGATTGATATCCCCGAAGGACAATATAAATTTGCAAATGAGTCTGAAGCCAAAATAAAACGTGGCAGACCTGTTGGTTCTAAAGATAAAAATCCTCGGAAAAGAAAAGTAAATAAAGATGATGGTCGAATCGAGGATATAAAGACTCCAGTAGAGTCTCCTGACATAATCAAAGTTTCAAATCCAGAAGAAACTAAGGTACCTGAAATTGATACAAATAAAGAGATCTCGATACATTATGTCATGGATGGTATACAATGGAATCGACCTGAAGTCGATGTTGATGAAATTTTTGCATTCAAAGTAGCTCTTGATATCATAAATGATGATAAAGATTATGAGCCAAAATCAGTTAAAGAATGTGCACAAAGAAATGATTGGCCAAAGTGGAAAGATGCAATGCAAGAAGAGTTAAACTCACTTGCAAAACGTAAAGTTTTTGGGCCTGTGGTCCAAACACCCAAAGGTGTAAAACCAGTTGGGTACAAATGGGTCTTTACGAGAAAAAGAAATGAAAATGGTGAAATTGTGCGATACAAAGCAAGACTTGTTGCACAAGGATTCTCACAAAGACCTGGAATTGATTTCGAAGAAACATATTCACCAGTGATGGATGCCACTACTTTTCGATACTTGATAAGTTTGGCAATCCGTGAAAGGCTTGACTTACGCCTTATGGATGTTGTTGCAGCATATTTATATGGCTCACTTGAAAATGACATATATATGAAACTCCCTGAAGGATTTCATTTGCCTGAAGCATATAAAACAAATCCACGAGAAAATTATTCAATCAAATTGAATAAATCTCTTTATGGATTAAAGCAATCTGGACGAATGTGGTACAATTGTCTCAGTGAATATTTGTTGAAAGAAGGGTACAAAAATGACCCAATTTGTCCATGTGTTTTTATGAAAAGACTCGAAAAAGAGTTCGTCATAATTGCTATTTATGTAGATGATTTAAACATCATCGGAACTCCCGAAGAGCTCTCAAAGGCTGTAAATTGCTTAAAAAATGAATTCGAGATGAAAGACTTGGGAAAAACAAAGTTTTGTCTCGGATTACAATTAGAATATTTAAAGGAAGGAATTCTGATGCACCAAAAGACTTATACAGAAAAGGTGTTAAAGCGGTTTTATATGGACAAATCACACCCATTGAGCAGTCCAATGGTTGTAAGGTCACTAGAAGTGAGCAAAGATCCATTTCGACCTCAAGACAAAAATGAAGAACTACTTGGTCCTGAAGTACCATATCTTAGTGCAATTGGTGCACTAATGTATCTTGCTAGTCATACACGACCTGATATATCATTTGCTGTTAATTTGTTAGCAAGACATAGTTCTTTACCCACAAAAAGGCATTGGAATGGGATTAAACACATATTCCGCTACCTTAGAGGTACAATGGACATGGGTTTATTTTTTCCATATGTATCTAAGGCAAACCTAATTGGTTATGCAGATGCGGGGTATTTGTCTGATCCTCATAATGGTCGATCACAAACAGGTTATTTGTTTACATGTGGTGGTACAGCAATTTCATGGAGATCCATAAAACAAACAATCACAGCAACATCATCTAATCATGCTGAAATCTTAGCATTACATGAAGCAAGTCGAGAATGTGTTTGGTTAAGATCTATGATTCAACATATTCAAGAAACTTGTGGCTTGCATGCTGGAAAACTACCACCAACAATTTTATGTGAAGATAATGCAGCTTGTATTTCTCAGTTAAAGGAGGGCTATATTAAAGGAGATAGGACAAAACATATTTCACCAAAATTTTTCTTTACTCATGATCTTATAAAGAATGGTGAAATAAATGTTCAGCAAGTCCGATCATGCGAGAATCTAGCAGATATCTTTACAAAGTCATTACCAACCAAAGTCTTCGAGCAACTAGTACAGAAGATTGGTCTTCGACGCTTACATAAGTGTTCTGATGAGGGGGAGAATTAAATATTTGTAATTTAATTATTTTTACGGATATACTTTGTAAAGAATGTTGTACTCTTTTTCCTTCACTAGGTTTTTGTCCCACTGGGTTTTTCCTAGTAAGGTTTTAACGAGGCACATTCTAAATACGGACATCCAAGGGGGAGTATTATGAATAATTATGGATGTCCCCCCTAAAGTTTTGATATTTATAAATGTCCCCCTCTCACCTCCTATAAATACCCCCTTCACTCATTAACACAATACTACTTCATTTCTATTCTCTCATTTCTCTCTTCAAATTTCTCTTCCTCCATAATTCTTCTTCCTTCATAATTTCTAGTTTATTTCATAACAAAAACTTCTTAAAAACTAAAAAATAAAAAAAGGAAGAAATAATGTCTCAACTGTATCTATCAAACGCATATGCCATTAGCCATTAGAAACTCATCAATGTTGACTTTGGCATGTATCAAGAATCAACATCCACTAACTTTGAAAGGAACCATCTCATTCTTATATACCTTTTTGGTATGAAATTAAACTACAGAGATGGCCTCGACATAATAATGTGGTATGAAAGTAAAGTGATTGATGAGAATGTGTATATCTTTTAGTGGACCTTTTTATATCTGTTTTTGACAAAGTCATGTTTTTGTAAATGGCAATAATCTGGCAACTTGAATGTTACTTTGAGATAGAAAAATATATTTTTTATTATGAATATTTGTGGATGTCCCCCCAAAGTTTTGATATTTATAAATATCCCCCTCTCACCTCCTATAAATACCCCCCTCACTCATTAATACACACACTTCTTCTCTTCAATTTTACTACTCTTTCTTTACTCTCATTATTCTCCTTCCTTCATCTTCAAGTTCACTTTCTTCTCTAATTTCCTCTCTAATTTTATAACACGTTATCAGCACGAGGTTCTGACCAACTGAATTTAAGGTAACATAGAATTTCAGTTTCTTTTCATAATTTCATTTCAATTTATATTATATGTATATATATATATATATATATTATAATAAGTTCCCGAAGAACTTATATTCCACACATCCCAGCAGGATGTATAAAATATTAATAAGTTCCTGAAGAACTTATATTTCAAACATCCCTATGGGATTTAAAAGAATTCCCGAAGAATTCTTGAAAATATTTACTGATAGTTCTTGAAGAACTAGAAATCAAATAATTTAGAATTCTTGAAGAATTCTTGAAAATATTTATGGTTCCTGAAGAACTATAACCACCTAAGAAATTTAAGAATAAAATAAAATCATAATGTTTAATTATTTTATATTAATTTATTTAATACTTTATGCTTTACTATAGCTTCACAAGTATGCTTTACTATAGCTTCACATGCATGCTTTACTATAGCTTCACAAGTATGCTTTACTATAGCTTCACATGCATGCTTTACTATAGCTTCACAAGTTGATTATTGATTTTGCATTCCATGTCACTAACTTCACAAGCTAATTATTCATTTTGCATTCCATGTCCTGTGTGATTATTGGTTTTGAATTTTAATATACTCTAACTAATTCTGTACTGTAGCACTGCGTGAGTTATTTTATATTACTTTGTTTTATAATATATAATCATTTTATATTATTAAATAATTAACTTTTAGACTCATAATTGGTATTTATAATTAATATATATTTTATTTTATATAAATTTGTTAATCAACAAGATAGTATTAATAAGAAATCGAACTTAGGTTTATACCTATGATAAGTTATTACCACTTGACCACTAATACTTGAATGATATTTTATGAAAATTTTAAATTTTTACTACCGAATCATTTATGTGAAATTTCATTTAAAATGATTTATTTACTCTATTAAAAAAAAAAACTGATATTACTCTTATAATTTAATAAAATATAAAAGTATAATAATTATTATTGACTTGTTATGATTATTGTTATTACCATCATTATAATGATAATTATAGCTAATATATTGAAGTATTATCTAACTTATTATTTGTAATTTCTTGCATAGAAATACATATGGCAAATATTACCAACCTTGAGTTTGTGGCCCTTGATATTACTGGCAAGAACTATTTATCATGGACATTGGATGCTGAAATCCATTTAGATGCAAAAGATCTTGGGGAAACAATTAAAGATGGAAATAATGCATCTAGTCAGAACAAAGCTAAAGCCATGATCTTTTTACGCCACCATATCCATGAAGGGTTAAAAAATGAATATTTAACAGTTAAAGACCCCCTTATTTTGTGGAATAATTTAAAAGAGAGATACGACCATCAAAAAGATATAATTCTTCCAAAAGCCCGTTATGAATGGATGCATTTGCGTTTACAAGATTTTAAATCTGTAAATGAATATAATTCTGCAATGTTTAAAATTACTTCAAGATTGAAGTTGTGTGGAGAAAAGGTCACTGAAAGTGATATGTTAGAAAAGACATTCTCCACTTTTCATGCATCTAATATGCTCCTGCAGCAACAATATCGTCAAAAGGGCTTTACTAAATACTCAGAATTGATTACTTGTCTCCTTGTGGCTGAGCAAAATAATGAATTACTTATGCAAAATCATGAATCTCGTCCAACTGGTACTGCTCCATTCCCAGAAGTGAATGTAGCAACACACGATCATCATACTCATGGTCGTGGTCGTGGCCGTAGTCACGGTCGTGGACGAGGTAATGCTCAGGGACATGGTATTGGTCGTAGTCGTGGATATGTTTGTGGTCGTGGTCATGGTAGAAATGATAAGAAATCATCATTCACATGGAAAAATAAAGAACATATGAAAAAGGGGACAGATGCTCAAAATAGCGAACAAACTAAAAATATCTGCTATCGTTGTGGTAGCAAGGGACACTGGTCTCGAGTTTGTCGCACACCAAAGCATCTCGTAGATCTATACCAAAAATCCCTTAAAAATAAAGGGAAAATAATAGAGACAAATTTTACTGGTATAGATGATGATTTCTCTGATTTTAGTATTGATGATTTTCTTACTCTTCCTGAAGAAGACATTGACCACTCGGTTGGAGAAGGGAGTGCCCCTAAATAAATTATTTTAATGTTTCATGTAATTTGTTTTGTTGTAAATTTTGTCTTTATCAATAAAATCTTGTTAAACATTATTGTTAATTATATTTTCGCTCATGATTTATTTTTATTTATTTAATGAAGAATGAATGCTCATGTGAATGGCGAAGATATATGTCTCGCAGACAGTGCAACAACTCATACCATTCTCAAGAATGAGAAATATTTCTACCATATAGTACAACAAGAAGCAAATGTTAATACAATATCTGGTAGTATAAATATAATTGAAGGCTCCGGCAGAGCCAGTATTTTGTTACCTGGAGGAACAAAATTGCACATTGAAAGTGCATTATATTCTAAGAAGTCTCAAAGAAATTTGTTGAGTTTTAAGGATATCCGCAGAAATGGATACCATATTGAGACCACAAATGAAGAAAATGATGAATATCTATACATTACAAAGTTAATTTCTGATAAGAAATGTATACTGGAAAAATTGCCTTCATTTTCCTCCGGTTTGTACTACACATATATTAGTACAGTTGAAACAAATGTTATTGTAAACCAGAAGTTTACAAATAAGAATAACTTTGTTATTTGGCATGAACGATTAGGCCATCCTGGAACAATAATGATGCGAAAAATAGTTGAGAATTCAAATGGTCATTGCTTGTCCAGCAGACAAATTCTCCAAACTAATAATTTCTCATGTGCTGCTTGCTCTCAAGGGAAATTAATTACTCGACCATCACCAATGAAAATTGGAAGTGAATCACTCACATTTTTAGAGCGTATACAAGGTGATATTTGTGGGCCAATACACCCTTCATGTGGACCATTTAGATATTTTATGGTTTTAATTGATGCATCAACTAGATGGTCACATGTTTGCTTATTATCAACTCGTAACCAGGCGTTTGCGAGATTACTAGCTCAATTAATTCGTTTAGGAGCTCATTTTCCTGATTATCCAATTAAGAAAATACGCCTTGATAACGCTGGTGAATTCACATCTCAATCATTTAATGATTATTGTATGTCCATTGGAATTGATGTTGAACATCCTGTAGCACATGTTCATACACAAAATGGACTTGCTGAATCATTGATTAAACGTTTGAAATTGATAGCAAGACCATTGTTATTGAGATCAAAACTCCCAATTTCAACTTGGGGACATGCAATCTTGCATGCGGCAGCACTTATTCGCATAAGGCCTACAAGTAATCATGAATATTCCCCTTTACAATTGGTTCATGGTAAAGAACCAAATATTTCCCATCTAAGAATCTTTGGAAGTGCGGTATATGTTCCTATTTCTCCTCCACAACGCACTAAGATGGGACCTCAAAGAAGGTTGGGAATATATGTTGGATATGAAAGTCCATCAATAATAAAATATCTTGAACCTTTAACAGGTGATTTATTTACAGCTCGTTTTGCTGATTGTCATTTTGATGAATCTGTTTTCCCACCATTAGGGGGAGAAAATAAACAGTTGGATAAAAGGATCAGTTGGAATGAGATATCTCTCTCACATCTTGATCCTCGAACAAAGCAATCTGAACTAGAAGTTCAGAAAATAATTAATTTGCAAAATTTGGCAAACCAATTACCTAATGCATTTGCTGATCCAAAAAGAGTGACTAAGTCACACATACCAGCTGTTAATACTCCAATAAAGATTGATATCCCTGAAGGACAATCTAAATTTGCAAATGAGTCTGAAGCCAAAATAAAACGTGGCAGACCTGTTGGTTCTAAAGATAAAAATCCTCGGAAAAGAAAAGTAAATAAAGAGGATGGTCGAATCGAGGATATAAAGACTCCAGTAGAGTCTCCTGACATAATCAAGGTTTCAAATCTAGAAGAAACCAAGGTACTTGAAATTGATACAAATAAAGAGATCTCAATAAATTATGTCATGGATAGAATACAATGGAATCGACCCGAAGTCGATATTGATGAAATTTTTGCATTCAAGGTAGCTCTTGATATCATAAATGATGATAAAGATCATGAGCCAAAATCAGTTAAAGAATGTGCACAGAGAAATGATTGGCCAAAGTGGAAAGATTCAATGCAAGAAGAATTAAACTCACTTGCAAAACGTAAAGTTTTTGGGCCTGTAGTCCAAACACCCAAAGGTGTAAAACCAGTTGGATACAAATGGGTCTTTACGAGAAAAAGAAATGAAAATGGTGAAATTGTGCGATACAAAGCAAGACTTGTTGCACAAGGATTCTCACAAAGACCTGGTATTGATTTCGAAGAAACATATTCACCAGTGATGGATGCCACTACTTTTCGATACTTGATAAGTTTGGCAATCCGTGAAAGGCTTGACTTACGCCTTATGGATGTTGTTGCAGCATATTTATATGGATCACTTGAAAATGACATATATATGAAACTCCCTGAAGGATTTAATTTGCCTGAAGCATACAAGACAAATCCTCGAGAAAATTATTCAATTAAATTGAATAAATCTCTTTACGGACTAAAACAATCTGGACGTATGTGGTATAATTGCCTCAGTGAATATCTGTTGAAAGAAGGGTATAAAAATGACCCGATTTGTCCATGTGTTTTTATGAAAAGATTAGGAAAAGAGTTTGTTATAATTGCAATTTATGTAGATGATTTAAACATCATCGGAACTCCTGAAGAGCTCTCAAAGGCTGTAAATTGTTTGAAAAGGGAATTCGAGATGAAAGACTTGGGAAAAACAAAGTTTTGTCTCGGATTACAATTAGAATATTTAAAGGAAGGAATTTTGATGAACCAAAAGACTTATACAGAAAAGGTGCTAAAGAGGTTCTATATGGACAAATCACACCCATTGAGCAGTCCAATGGTTGTAAGGTCACTTGAAGTGAGCAAAGATCCTTTTCGACCTCAAGAGAAAAATGAAGAACTACTTGGTCCTGAAGTACCATATCTCAGTGCAATTGGTGCACTAATGTATCTTGCTAGTCATACACGACCTGATATATCATTCGCTGTCAATTTGTTAGCAAGACATAGTTCTTTACCCACAAAAAGACATTGGAACGGGATTAAGCACATATTCCGCTACCTTAGGGGTACAATGGACATGGGTTTATTTTTCCCATATGTATCTAAGGCAAACCTAATTGGTTATGCTGATGCGGGATATTTGTCTGATCCTCATAATGGTCGATCACAAACAGGATATTTGTTCACATGTGGTGGTACAGCAATTTCATGGAGATCCATAAAACAAACAATCACAGCAACATCATCTAATCATGCTGAAATTCTAGCATTACATGAAGCGAGTCGAGAATGTGTATGGTTGAGGTCTATGATTCAACATATTCAAGGAACTTGTGGCTTGCATGATGGAAAATTACCACCAACAATCTTATGTGAAGATAATGCAGCTTGTATCTCTCAGTTAAAGGAGGGTTATATTAAAGGAGATAGGACAAAACATATTTCACCAAAATTTTTCTTTACTCATGATCTTATAAAGAATGGTGAAATAAATATCCAGCAAGTCCGATCATGCGAGAATCTAGCAGATATCTTTACAAAATCATTACCAACCAAAGTCTTCGAGCAACTAGTACAGAAGATTGGTCTTCGACGTTTACATAAGTGTTCTGATGAGGGGGAGAATTAAATATTTGTAATTTAATTATTTTTCATGAATATACTTTGTAAAGAATATTGTACTCTTTTTCCTTCACTAGGTTTTTATCCCACTGGGTTTTTCCTAGTAAGGTTTTAACGAGGCACATTCTAAATATGGACATCCAAGGGGGAGTATTATGAATATTTGTGGATGTCCCCCCCAAATTTTTGATATTTATAAATATCCCCCTCTCACCTCCTATAAATACCCCCCTCACTCATTAATACACACACACTTCTTCTCTTCAATTTTACTACTCTTTCTTTACTCTCATTATTCTCCTTCCTTCATCTTCAAGTTCACTTTCTTCTCTAATTTCCTCTCTAATTTTATAACATTTTTAAGTTTAATATGTAATTATAATTTTATTAATAATTTAATTTAAATACATTACTCAATGTAATTTTTTTATATTGACATTCAATCATGAAATGACATAGGTGTAAGCAATCATCCTTAATTTCTGTAATAACTACTTTAATAATCTTATCTAGAATGAATTTTAATTTGTTGATAATATAATATTTTTATATTGAAGGTATATAAATTAAAACTCTTTTAATAAAGATATTATTTGTAAATATTAATTTAGGATGTATGATTTGGGCAGATTGGGCCATCTCTTATTGGTCCAATGTGCAAAAAAAGTGAACCAGTATAAGTATAAGGTTGAGCCATTCTAGTTTAAGTGGGTTTTTGTTGTTGTTACATACATGATATACCATTCACCAAAAAAAAAAAAATACATGATATACCAGCTTAATTAGTATTTAAATGTTTTTTTTGGTGTAGTAAAATTTTAAAAGAATATGATGCTATATCGATTAATTGAAAATTACTAGTAATTTTTTTATAATAGATTTTTTTAGACAGTCTCCCACTTTTCTTTCTTACCTCACATATATCAGTTGTATGTTTATATTAAGTATATCTTATACTTAGTTACTATAAGGTTTATATAAATAAAGGTTATTAGTTTTTTCAAAAATAAATAAATAATAGAGTACCTCCATCAAACAATCCACGTTAAAAAGAGAAAGGAAAAAGGATCTTCACATGTTTCTCCATCCGTGATTTCATTTCTGTCATTTGTCTCGTGTTGATTTTTTGTTAAATATAGGAGTGTCTTTGTTTTATTCAATTGATGTTATTTTGGTAATTAATTATAAAAATGAGATTGAGGAAACAAAATTATCTAATTATTAATATTAATTTTATATATAATTAAAAGTTGATTAAAGTGATTTATTTAATCAATGAATTAATAATTAATTTTTAATCAATTTCAATTAAAATCAAATAAGTTAACGAGACTTTAGAAAGAAGGAGCGGAGTGACATATGTGATTTACACAAACCTCCTCACCCTCCATGACATATGATATGATTAGAAAAAGTTTTAAAAAAATATTAAATGAAGAATAACTTGAATAAGTTATATAATTTATTCACAAGGTTCAAAATTACACTTCATTTTAAAGTTTTTGAAAAGTTTACATCCTGTTCCATTTTAAAAACTTTGTAGCCATTTTAACCATCACAAAATTTAAACCTTAAAAAATTAATAGATAATGTTATAATTATATTCAGATCCCTGAGGTGGCTGCATAGCAGGCATACAATTTTTTCCTTTGCATTGTCGGATTGGCACTCTAATCCAACTTTGTGTATCTATTGGAATAATTTTTGTTAGAATTTCCCATAAATTTTTGTCGATTAAAATTAACAGTGGTTTTTGTTTTAATACAAATGGGCTAATGAGTGATCCTTTGTGAATTGCTAATAAATCCTGACCACCTAATATTGATTAATGTGAGAGGCTACATATATAGTTCATGATGTGGGAGGCTTCTAGAGTTATTAATAGCATGATTAGGTCACCTTTGTTGTTATAAGAACATTGAATTAGTTTGTAAGCTTTCCCCATTAAAAATATAGAATTTAAAACGTGATAACAAGGCATTAAAGAAGGATTTAACTACGTATTTTCACGGGATTAACGTAACTTAGAGCTGTTTATAGGACAATTGTTAATATCTACAACAAATATTAATTTGATCGGTATCCTAATTTCATATAACCTAGTGTTTACATTTTTGTGATTGTATCCGAGTACCCTTGTATCGCTATTAATACAATTTTTCCACTTATAAAAAAATACACCCTTAAATGAATGGTGATAATGTACACATGTTTATAAATGAATGTTTTTACAATTCAGGTCGTGAGGGAACCATTGGCAATTTATAAAAATGAGAAGAAGGGTTTGTGGAGGAAAACAATGCGAAAATGGAGGGTAGTGGTATAATTAATGAGTGAACGAGTCATATTGTATTCCATATGAGTAAAGCCGTAAAGGCAAGTATTGTATCAAAAATGGAAAGAATCTCTAGGTACACATCAACCTATATAAATCCAATAATTTTGTCCATTTTACTTTTGAATGTCTCCATCATTTCCAGTTTTGTGCTCATTGCCCGATTCGTGTCCACATTGCAAGAAAATTTATTATTTTTTATAAAAATTTATCATTTATTACTAATTCTTAAATTACTATTATATTACTATCGTGAATTCTAAATTTTTTATAACTGATATATATTAATTACATAAAAATCATTTACGATTATATTACGGTTCTTGTCACGAAAAATGCATTTTGTTGCGGTGCATATACATATATACCAGCACTTTAAGGTCAAATTAGCTATTTTCTCTAGTCTAACAATAAACAAATTTTAACAAGTTTTTTTTTCTCATAATGTAAACAAAAAAATATAGTTTTTAATGTTATTAATTAATGTTTGTATTTCAAATGTATTCTTCTCACATATATTTTCAAGACAACTAATTTTTTATATAATAAATAATATTTACAATATTTTAAAAAATTATATCAAATATTTGATATCGGTAATGCAACTAACTATTTTCAACCTTACATTCTTAATATATATGAAATTAATTATTTTTATTTATATTTGAGATCGAAAGGAGTATGTTGGCACTAACTAAGTGTTCAATATATGGTCTACATTGTTGTACAATTTACAACACTACTACTCTGGGTAAGCATACTAATACTGGTTTTTTCTGCATTACTACCTTATTATATTTTTTGTTAGGTGATCCGGTCTTGATACCGGTATCCGATCTACAAGACATATTTCAACGTCTTTGTCAATTCGCCAACGTGCAATCGGTGTCATCGGTATATATCCGGACTCTAATTCCGTATCAGGCGCTCTTCTTATACCGGTTGTCCAGGATAACACCATGACACCGGATAACACACATGTCACTATACAGAAGACAAAAGGCATCGCTACAGGGACCGATCAATAATTCCCTGCACTACGAGCCAAAATCTGCTCACGGGAATGATCAACTTGTCCCCTAATTCTAGCCTATACTCTCTACGCTCAATATAAAATAACCACTTGACCCAATCATGCTGGCAAGTGCACAATAAAATAATAATTTACAGTGTTATTGGAGGTTAGTGGTTCCCCACTAACGAATCCTCGAATATCGAGCCAATCAGGTATATGAACTCTCTTCATCAATGAAGGGAAAGATCTTTTGACTCTATCAACTTACAATTACTCTCTGAATACATTCCTGACTTGGAATATTATCACTGACTTAGCGTCGGAGAATCTTCGCAGGTGACACCACCTTTCGCCCACATCAACGCGTTAGGCCGGTGTGAAGGACCTCCAGGACGTCCAATCCGCTCTCTTCTCATACAAAGACATCGGATATACAAACCGGATACTCATATAACCGGTCTTCAGAGACGTAATCGTCTTACTATTTGTGATTGACCCAACACCGAAACTCTTGACCCCGGTTCAGGACAGATCATTGGCACGCCTAGTGGGACTCGATAAAGTTATTCCCATATCTTGTGAAAGAACAAGTGATCATCAATGGAAGGCGAAGCACATGATTTCGTGGAGAATCAACCTGAAGGCAGAACCAACCCCAACGTCTTCAGGAAGCTTAACTTTGATTCTCATGGGGGCAGCTCAAAGAAGGTAGTACCAGTGTCTAGCCCCGATCCTCGTGATGAGTTGATCAGTCAACTCCAAAGGGAACTCGCAGAATTGCGAAGAGAGAGAAGGCAAAGTGAGGACAAGGAGTCATCTCGCACAAGAGACACTCCCCATACAACCGATGGAGAAAAATCCACAACTCTCCAATACTCAAACATCCCCACGTTTGAGGGGAGAGAACAGACCCACGATTCTGATGATGGAGCTGTTCGAGGGAAGAGGGAGCTAATTACAGTACCCCCGGTGACTTACAAGCTCAAAGTTCCTTTTTCAAGGAGACTTATGAGTATCCACATCCCTAAACATCTACAAACCACTCAGCCTCTTTCCATTGGAAAGTACAATGGCGAAACTGATCCTACTAAGCATCTTGATGCTTACGTATTTGAAGCCATGTACTTGGGGGCTGATGAAGACGTAATGTGTCGGATGTTCCCGCGAACATTGTCAGAAGAGGCCCTCGGCTGGTTCAAAGGTTTATCTTCTGGATCCATAGATTCCTAGGCTGAAATGACAGCTATTTTTGAAACTCACTTTGTCATCTCTAGAGATGTTCCCAGAACATCTCATACTTTGGCCCAAATTAAGTAGGGTGAAAACGAAACCTTAAAGGATTTCCTGAAGAGGTTCTACAAGGAAGCATCCCTGGTTCCTAACCTCACAGAATCCATTAAGTTGCATATCGTTATCGAGGCACTGCAGCCAGGATCAGCCTTTGCTCTCTCACTGGCAAAAAGCCCGCCAACAACATTTGAGGAGTTCAGGAAAAAAGCCTCAAAGTATGTGAGTATAGAGATGCACCTAGAAGCTATAGCTGCAAAGAAAAAGCCACCAACACCACCTTCACAACCGCGGAGAAATAAGGAGAAAACAAGGTCAGAACGCATGGAGAGGCCATTCAACAACCCCAAAGTTAATAACTGCTCTCCTCGACCTCGAGAAAGGCGTGTTAATTCCTTCAGCCATTATGCACCACTGTCAGCCAGGCCATCTCAGATTTTGAGAGAGGTTGGATGGCCAGCTTTCAGCATCTATGGCATTAGAAGGCCAGCCCCTATGAAGAGACCAGGGAATCCCCGTAAGTACTGTGATTTTCATGAACAGACAGGTCATTCCACTGATGAATGCCAAGCTCTAAAGAACGCAGTTGAAACGTTAATTAGAGAAGGCAAACTAAAGCAATACCTGTTCAAAGAAAAATCCTTTGACAGGGTGGATCGGAATGAAAAGAGAGAAAGAGATCCAGACGATGGGGACGACAACAGCCGTAATCCGATTAGAAAGTTCTCTGCTGTGGAGAAACAGAAAGGTGCAATGACTGATGATATAGCTCACAGAGATGACATGCCTCAGCAACAGCGTCAAGGCCGGCGTGAAGTCATTGATATGATCGCTGGAGGGTTTGCTGGGGGAGGAGCTTCAATTACAGCCCGTAAGAATCATCATAGAATAATTCTGTTTGTACAAGGAAAAGTTAAAGACAATCGTCCTTACAGAAGAGGGGTTGAAGCTCCAATAATTTCATTCTCTGATGAGGATTTTGGTCCTACCATTCCTGGTGGAGACGATGCTGTAGTCATCATTGCAGTGATAGCCAACAAAGACGTCCGAAGAATCCTTGTTGACCAAGGAAGTTCCTATGATGTTATTTTTTATAATTGCTTTAAAAGAATGGGTTTTAGTGACTCAGACTTACAGCCTTACACACAGGAACTAACAGCTTTTAATGGTGCAAAGCAACCAACAAAAGGGTATCTTGACACCCTTATCTCTTTCGAAGGTGAGCCAGGGGCTAGAACGGTTAAATCCAGAGTGTTGGTGATTGATGTTGAGTCACCATTTAACGGCATCATAGGCCGCCCCACCTTGAATGCTATGGAGGCAGTCGTGTCAACTCCACACCTCCTTATCAAGTTTATCGATAAGGACAATGCTGTTTCGTCCATCTGAGGTGACCAAGAGATGGCCAGGTACTGCTACAACCTGAGCCTAAATATGACAAAGTTGGAAGCCTCCAATAAAAAGAGGAAACTCAACGATTCTGGAACAGCTGCTGGTTCTGTGAGCCTTATCAACCTGGACCCTAGGGCGGATTTGAGCATTGATCCGTCCAACCCATCAAAGCCCACACCGGATGGAAGTTCCAGGGACATCGTATTGGGAGATTCTCCAGAAAAGGTCACCCATATTAATGACAAGCTAGATGCAGAAATAGAGCAGCGACTGTTGATGCTCCTACAGGAGTTCAAAGACCTCTTTACATGGACTGCAGCTGATATGCCTGGCATAGATCCTGCTTTCTGCTGTCATAAATTATCCGTCTACCCAGAGACGAGACCGGTTGCCTAAAAGAAGAGAAGATTGGGACCAGAGAAACAGAAAGCAGCTTGCCAACAAACTGAGGAATTGTTGAAGGCCAGATTTATCAAGGAAATCCGTTATTCCTCTTGGCTTTCAAATGTAGTGATGGTCCAGAAAGCCAATGGCAAATAGAGAATGTGCATTGACTATATGGACCTCAACCGTTGCTGTCCAAAGGATCCTTATCCTCTTCCTAACATAGATCGGATGGTAGATGATTCCTCTGGTTATCAATACCTGAGCTTTATGGATGCATACTCAGGTTACAATTAAATTCCAATGTGCGAGGAGGATCAGGAGAAGACAGCTTTCATAAATGATCGTGGCGTCTTTTGCTACACCGTTATGCCCTTCGGCCTGAAGAACGCTGGAGCCACATACCAGCGCATGATCAATAAGGTGTTTGAGGGCATGAACACCAAACTTGTTGAGGTGTACATCAACGATATCATAGCCAAGACACCGGTTGGAGGTGATCATATTGAAGACCTACGCCAAGTGTTTATCCGCTTAAGAGAATTTAACATGAGGCTAAACAAATTGAAATGTACTTTCACTGTCCCAACTGGAAAGTTTTTGGGTTTTATGTTAACTCAACGCGGTATCGAGGCCAATCTAGGGAAGTGCCAAATGATTCTTGACATGTAGAGTCCAAAGAATCTGAGAGAAGTCCAATCCCTGAATGGCAAAGTAGCAGCCTTGGCACGGTTCATGCCAAAGATAGCTCACAGGTCGCTTCCTCTGTATAAAGTGCTGAAAAAGTCCAAGAAATTCGAGTGGGGACAGGAACAAGAACAAGCATTCCAAGAGCTTAAGGAGGTGTTGTCCAAACCTCCTATTCTTACGAGGCCTGACCCCGAGGACACGCTCATCCTATACTTGGCTATTTTAGATGAAGCTTTGGGCGTTGCCTTAGTAAAAGAAACTCCTGATGGACAGAGGCCGGTCTACTTCACCAGCAAAACGTTACAAGGTGCTGAGATCCAGTATCAGAAGATTGAAAAGGCCGCCCTCGCTGTCGTTTGGGCCTCTCGACGGTTACGTCCGTATTTTCACGCACATCCGATCTTGGTAAGAACGGATCTACCACTCCGCTCTGTGTTAATCAAGCCTGACCTCGCTGGTAGGATGATCAAATGGTCCATTGAACTCTCAGAGTTTGATATATCCTATGAACCTCGAGGTGCTATTAAAGCTCAGGTCCTGGCTGATTTCATTGTGGAAATGACAGGGTTAGATCCAGATACACCTCGTGTCCATTGGACCATCTATGTCGATGGTTCATCGAATCAAAAGGGTTCTGGAGCAGGTGTAGTTCTTGAAAGTGACGATGGAGTACACTTGGAGATCTCCCTTCGTTTTAATTTCAAAAATTCCAACAACCAAGCTGAGTACGAAGCTTGTTTGGCCGGACTACAAGCTGCGATTGACATCGGGGCCACTGAGGCGACGCTATGCAGTGATTCACAACTCGTGATTTCATAGATCTTGGGAGATTATCAAGCTCATGAGCCTCAACTCCAATTATACTTAAACTGTGTCAAGGAGTTGAGAGAGAAGTTCTCAAAAATGGAATTCAAGCATGTTCCACGAGAAGAGAATACCAGAGCGGATATACTCTCTAGATTGGCAAGCACTAAACGGCCAGGTAGCACCACTACGTTGGTCCAGAGCACTCTGACGTCACCTAGCATTCCTCTTTTCCCTTCTCTAAATGCCATAATGACCAATTCCCTTTATGGTGACACATGGATGGCCCCCTACATCCGTTATTTGGCCGATGGGTAGTTGCCTACTGATGAGAAGGAAAAGAAGAGAATAAGGAGAGAACTGCCATACTTCACTATGATAGATGGCTGCGTTCATTTGCACCTTCACTCGGGACCACCATACTCTAGCCTCTTCTTTTAGTTGGTAAGTAGCAAATAAAACCTTTTGCTCTTCAGAGCACTCAAAATATTCAAAAACCTGCTCGATATCCCTGATCCAGATGTATGCCCCGTCATAGTCGTGTCCCCCTTTGTAAGTCGGAGGATTCCTTTTCAGGAATTTATCCAGAGTGGGACCGGACTCGGTCCTACTCATCAGCTGAGTAAATCTAGAGAAGAAATCATCTCTTCCCCCAGAACTATTCTCTCCGGCCATTTAGTGATTCTACAATGAGCAAACACATCACCATTAATAACCAAGATCAGTCAGGGGATCGTAAACTTACCTTATATTCATAGAATACTACGCCAATGGAGTGCCAAGGGAACGATGCCAGACCACACACAATCTCAACACAACAAAATACAATCAACCTTCATAAAACTATCACAATCACTAGATCGGCCCACACACCGGCTCTAGAAAGAACCGCTCTGATACCAAGTGTAACATCCTATGTTATTTTTGCATTTATTTTTATTCAAACAATTACCTCTTACGATAAATTTTTCCTTTTCTTAAAAATTAATCGATATTTAGTGAAAAAGCATTTATTTTTACTGACTTATTCAAGTGACAGCAGTCACAGTTAGATTAATTAAATGAGATCATGAAAAGAAAAGCAAGTTAATTTAAACACAACGGATGGGAGAAAGGGTGTCAGGGCTTCTCACTTGAGCGAGGCCCCTACTCGTCTAAGCGAGATTCCGGACTCTCACTTAAACGAGGTTTCTATTCGCTTGAGCGAATACCTTTCACACACCGGATTAGACAAGACATGCAAATAACAGTGATGTATTTTAAAATATAGGTTTACATCCGGTCCGGTCTTAATTAAACACAACTAATAATAATACAAGAAGTTCTTATACACACATATGACTCTATAGAGAGTCACTCGAAGTCACTCGGACCCTAGCACCGTTCTCCCCCTTGGCACGGCTCCATGGCTCCTTCCCCCTCCCTGTCTCTGGTTACTAAAAAAAATGCAAGGGTGAGTGTTTGGCATTGTAATTAATTTAGAATGGAACTTAACAAATATACATGCATATTTATACATACACATCAAGCATCACTCGTAAGCAAGCATACCGAAACATAGTGTATTACATACAGTAACTATATTAAACCAACTACACAATTCCATCACATTCATCACGATCACAACTGACTCTCATACAATCTGACTCCTAGTATCCGGATACTAAAGGATTGGCCTTTAGCTGGGGGTCCTACTTGACACCCCGTAAACCCTGCTTGGTTCACCGAGTCCTGCTTGACTCTCCACCTCGACCACTGGGTCCTACTTGACCACTGGGTAGCTCAACTGGGCACAAAAACCACGGGAGCCGGAAATGAGGGGCTATCATATACCGTCGGCCATCCCATACCACATAATCATTCAACAGTTTACCTTTCACATAATAATATCAATTCCTCATCACTCGGGTAGCCTGCTTGCTAACCCGACATCACATAACACTGATCATTTCACATTAGATATCACAAGATCATACATGATAAACTCATCCACACCCGATCCTCCATTAATTAATGTACTCAGTCACACATGCACAAGCATAAACACACAACTACGTTTAGCAACATTTTCCTTAACCTGTTTACGTTACTTCAATAACCTGTTTAAGAAGCGAGTCCTATTCTAATTAATTATAACCCGAATACCCCCTTACTTTGGTTCCACGCTTCGATGATCTGTTCTCTGTGTCGATTCCTTCCTCTAAACACTGGTTTCGCAGTCTCAACTCCGTCACTCAGTCTTCTGTTGCTTAGCCTACTACCTACGGATCATAAAGTACAGCTCGTCACTTCAACGCCCTTAGTTCATGGACTGCATTTGGGCTCACACTCACCAGAGGAGTGGAGAACAGCCACGAATATAGCCATGCATGGCTCTTAACAGCCAAAGAATAAAAGGAATAAGGGAATCACAATTGGAACGGATCAGTAGACTCACCTTGAAGCCTCGATCACAGGAATAGGGTTCAATTGAAGTTTAGACACAAATGGAGTCCCTCTCCAGCGCATGCAAATTAGCGTTAAGAGAGGAGAGAAAAACGAAAGAGAAGGAACAGACCAACAGCAAAGGTAACTTGTAAATAATGAAGAGGGAAGGAAGAGAATCTCCTTATATATATATGTATAGCTCATGGGCAAGATCGTCTTTTCCTTTATTTTATTTGTATTCTTACTAAATTTAATTAATTTCACTATATTGAACTATTGCATAGTTATCAAATCAATACGTATTTATTCCCTCAACGTTTAATTATTCACAATTCTCTAATACTTCGCAAGAGTATAGGCCCAATATGAATATCGGCCCCCGACGTCCTAACTTAGTGCTCATACCTCGGAAATCCGAGCTACAACCTGAGAGATCGGATACCTCATCCGTGCTCACCTCTTGGTTACCTACATCCGTTGTTTTAGTCATTATGAGGTTAATCCGGGCTATGACTCTGTGTGAGGCGCTCTCCTCACAACAGTTCGGACCAAACCTCCTGGCCCTGTCCGTTCTCCTCTTACACTCCCGATCTTTAACTCCGCCTGCTCGCGCTTCAGATACCGATCTCGACACCGGCTTTCTTATCTCTGGCTAAGACAGAACAAATATTGAATAAAACTTCTAAAACATTTACTAATCATTTCCCATTTCTTATAATTCTCATTAAAACATCAGGGATGTTACATCCACCCCCCCTAAAAAGAGATTTCGTCCCCGAAATCAGTGTTCCGGTTGGAAAAGATGAGGGTACATTCGTCTCATATCGGATTCTAACTCCCAAATGTAATTTATCCAATGTAAATTCTGCCACTTCACCTTCACCAGCGGGACCTCCTTGTTCCTTAACCGTTTGGTTTGATGCTCTTCAATGCCGATTGGTACCGCCTCCACCGTCAAGTTCTCCTTCACTTCAATGGAGTCACTCGGTACAATCATGGTATCACACGGAATGTAGGCTCGAAGTTGTGATACGTGGAATACGTTGTGAATGTTAGTCAACGATTGGGGAAGATCCAGTCGATAAGCGACTTCACCAATCCGTTCTAGTATTTGGTATGGTCCAATATACTTCGGATTAAGCTTTTGGTTTTTCAAAATTTGACCTACACCCTTAGTCAGTGAAATCCTTAGGAACACCCAATCACCCACTTGGAATTCAAGGGGTCTGTGCCGATTGTCATAATAGCTCTTTTGACGGTCTTGAACAATTTTTATCTTCTCTCGGATTAAGGCGATTTGTTCGTTCATCTCTTGAATCATCTCAGGCCCCAGATGAAGGGCATCACCGTTCTCATTCCAACATAATAGAGTACGACATTTCCGACCATAAAGAGCTTCATATGGAGCCATCCCAATGCTGCTATGGTAACTGTTATTATATGCAAACTCTACCAAGGGCAAGTATTTCTCCCATGATCCGCCCTGTTCCAGTACACATGCCCTTAACATATCTTCAAGAGTCTGTATAGTCCGTTCTGATTGGCCATCGGTCTGGGGATGGTAGGCTGAGCTCAATTTGAGCTTAGTACCCAGTTGTTGTTGCAAACTCCCCCAAAACCTTGAAGTGAATCGGGGATCCCGATCGGAGATAATGCTTGAGGGCACACCATGCAGTCGTACGACCTCAGCAATGTACAACTTAGCTAATCGATCTAGCGACCACTTCATATTTATTGCCAGGAAATGCGCACTTTTGGTTAGTCGATCAACAATCACCCAAATCGCGTTGTATCCGGTTTGAGTGCGGGGTAGTCTGGACACGAAGTCCATGGTGATACCTTCCCACTTCCAGATCGGAATTTCTGGAGGTCAAAGCAAACCTGGAGGTCGTTGGTGCTCAACCTTGCACTTCTGGCATATCACACAGGATTTCACATACTCGATTATTGCCTTCTTCATACTTGGCCACCAGAATTCCTTTTTTAAGTCATGATACATTTTTGTCACTCCCGGGTGTATACTCAAAGAGCTCTTGTGTGCTTCTGATAGCACCGCCTGCCTGAAGCCTCCATGTGCAGGCACCACCACTCGGTTCCTGAATCTCCATATACCATCATTACCCCTAGTTATCTCCATATTTTTGCCTTGGGTCTGAGTATCAATCAGCCTCAGTAACTCTTTATCGTCTTTCTGTGTAGCTACCATCGACTCCAGAAATTCGTTGAAGATTTTTAACATTCCGATTGTCATTCGGTTTGGTGCGTCCATAACAACTCCAACATTCATATCTCTAAAGCTTTCCAGCAATTCCTGTTCTCTACTCATTAGGTAAGCCACATGCAGTACCTTCCTGCTTAGCGCATCTGCCACAATATTCGCTTTGCCCGGGTGATACTTCAAATCGAAGTCATAATCCTTCAAATACTCTACCCATCTCCTATGTCTCATATTTAACTCCTTTTGATCAATTAAGTACTTTAGACTCTTGTGATCACTGAATACTACAAAGCGAGCCCCATACAGATAATGACGCCAAATCTTCAGTGCGTACACCACTACTGCAAGTTCCAGATCATGAGTCAGGTAATTCTCCTCATGTGGCCTCAATTGCCTCGAAGCATAAACAATTGCCCGATCAGCTTGCATCAACACACACCCCAATCTAAATTTGGATGCATCACAATATACTTCAAATTCCTGTGTTACATCGGGCAATGCAAGCACAGGGGCAGTCGTTAAACATCGCTTAAGAGTTTGGAAGCTTAATTCACACTTTTCCGACCACACGAAGGGGTTTCCTTTCCTTGTTAACCGAGTCAGAGGAAGTGCTATCCGAGAGAACCCCTCAATGAAGCGTCGATAGTATCCAGCTAATCCGAGGAAACTCCTGATTTCAGTTATTGACTTCGGCCTCTCCCAAGCCATAACCGCCTCAATTTTTGTCAGATCAACTGAGATTCCCTCTTGGGAAATTATATGCCCCAAGAATATTACACTACTCCCCCAGAAATCACACTTAGATAGTTTAGCGTACAACTTCTTCTCCCGAAGTACTTGTAAAACAAGTCGAAGATGTTGAGCATGCTCCTCGTCCGACCTCGAATATACCAAAATATCATCAATGAATACTACCACAAACTGGTCCAAGTACGGTTGAAAGGTCCGATTCATATAGTCCATAAAAATGGCAGGAGCGTTCGTTACTCCAAAAGGCATTACTACGTACTCGAAGTGCCCATAACGAGTCCGAAATGCTATCTTTGGGATATCCTCCGACCTCACTCGGATCTGGTGGTATCCCGACCTCAAGTCGATCTTAAAGAACACAGCGGCGCCTCGCAACTGGTCCAGTAAATCGTCAATCCGAGGTAGTGGATATTTATTTTTGATTGTCAGTTTGTTTAGCTGTCGGTAATCAATGCACATTCGCATACTACCGTCCTTCTTCTTTACCAATAACACCGGAGCGCCCCAGGGTGAGGCACTGGGTCGGATAAAGCCCTTTTCTAGTAATTCGTTTACTTGTTTCTTCACTTCGATTAATTCCACCGAAGACATTCTATATGGCGCTCGGGACACAGGTTCTGCCCCGGGAATCAAGTCAATAGAGAAATCAATCTCCCGACTGGGAGGTAGCTCCAGAATTTCTTCCGGAAAAACGTCAGGAAATTTGCAAACAATCGGAATATCACTTAGCAGGAGGTTATGCCGACCCTTCGAAGCGAATAAAACAACATACGTGGTTAGGACATCGCTCACCCTGTTCTTCATGTCAAGTTCCTGAGAGAAAACAATATTCTTGTGATAACAGTCGACCAACACATGATTAGCAGCAAGCCAATCGAGACCCAGAATAAAATCTAAGTCCTTCAATGGCATACAGATAAAATTTACTCAAAAAGTACGGGCTTCGATTTGCATCGGCAGTTCTCTACACACTGTAGTTGTACGGAAAGTGGAACCAGTTGGAGTGGAAACAATAAGAGTGTTCTCCATTAAACTGATTGGCAGACCAAGCCATCGCACACAACTTCCGAAATAAAGGAATGGGTGGCACCTGAATCATAAATTACATCAACCAGATAACCATAGATGAGGCACTTACCCTGTACCAAATTGTCATTCCTCGTAGCTTCTGAAGCATCAAACGCAAATACACGCCCGGTCATAGCGTTCTGGGCATCGCTAGATTGGGCATCATATTTTCCCGATTGTTGGTTCCCTCTACCAGCTCCATTCCGGCCTCTCCTCGAAAAGTTGGAACCCCGGGTCCCAGAAGAGTTAGTTCGGTTATCCGTCCTTCCCTGCTGTTGCCTCTGAGGGCAATCGGGCCTGAGGTGCCCTGGTTGTCTGCACTGGAAGCACACAATCTGATTGGCTTGGCAATGTTTGGCAATGTGGCCTTCCTGACCACAATTGTAGCAGGTACGATTACCAGAAGGATTACCCGATCGACCAGTGGAACCCCGACCGGAAGAGGATGAGGAGGTAGCAGAAGACTTGCCACCCCGGAAGAATTGACTCATCCTCTTGAAGTTGAATCCTTTTGCCTTCAGTGGCTTTTTATCTCTTGGCTGGGACGTCCTTTGTAACTGCACCTCTTCAGTCAATCTTGCTTTGTTCACCAGGGTTGGGTAGTCCCTAATCTCCATCGGTACGATTACACTACGGAGCTCAATCCGTAGTCCAGCTTCGTATTTAGCGCACTTGCTACCTTCAGTCCCTTCTAATGAGAAAGGGTGGTAAAAATCACACAGCTCGTCAAATTTGCTGGTATACTCAGCTACAGACATCCGGTCTTGCTCCAACTTTAGGAATTCCATTTCTTTCCGGATTTTGTAGTTGTCTGGGAAGTATTTAATAAGGAACCTCCTTCAGAAATTCGCCCATACCAACGGCTCATTGGCTGCGTTCATTTGCACCTTCACTCGAGACCACCATACTCTAGCCTTTTCTTTTAGTTGGTAAGTAGCAAATAAAACCTTTTGCTCTTCAGAGCACTCAAAATATTCAAAAACCTGCTCGATATCCCTGATCCAGATGTATGCCCCGTCATAGTCGTGTCCCCCTTTGTAAGTCGGAGGATTCCTTTTCAGGAATTTATCCAGAGTGGGACCGGACTCGGTCCTACTCATCAGCTGAGTAAATCTAGAGAAGAAATCATCTCTTCCCCCAGAACTAGTCTCTCCGGCCATTTAGTGATTCTACAATGAGCAAACACATCACCATTAATAACCAAGATCAGTCAGGGGATCGTAAACTTACCTTATATTCATAGAATACTACGCCAATGGAGTGCCAAGGGAACGATGCCAGACCACACGCAATCTCAACACAACAAAATACAATCAACCTTCATAAAACTATCACAATCACTAGATCGGCCCACACACCGGCTCTAGAAAGAACCGCTCTGATACCAAGTGTAACATCCTATGTTATTTTTGTATTTATTTTTATTCAAACAATTACCTCTTACGATAAATTTTTCCTTTTCTTGAAAATTAATCGATATTTAGTGAAAAAGCATTTATTTTTACTGACTTATTCAAGTGACAGCAGTCACAGTTAGATTAATTAAATGAGATCATGAAAAGAAAAGCAAGTTAATTTAAACACAACGGATGGGAGAAAGGGTGTCAGGGCTTCTCACTTGAGCGAGGCCCCTACTCGTCTAAGCGAGATTCCGGACTCTCACTTAAATGAGGTTTCTATTCGCTTGAGCGAATACCTTTCACACACCGGATTAGACAAGACATGCAAATAACAGTGATGTATTTTAAAATATAGGTTTACATCCGGTCCGGTCTTAATTAAACACAACTAATAATAATACAAGAAGTTCTTATACACACATATGACTCTATAGAGAGTCACGAAGTCACTCGGACCCTGGCACCGTTCTCCCCCTTGGCGCGGCTCCATGGCTCCTTCCCCCTCCCTGTCTCTGGTTACTAAAAAAAATGCAAGGGTGAGTGTTTGGCATTGTAATTAATTTAGAATGGAACTTAACAAATATACATGCATATTTATACATACACATCAAGCATCACTCGTAAGCAAGCATACCAAAACATAGTGTATTACATACAGTAACTATATTAAACCAACTACACAATTCCATCACATTCATCACGATCACAACTGACTCTCATACAATCTGACTCCTAGTATCCGGATACTAAAGGATTGGCCTTCAGCTGGGGGTCCTACTTGACACCCCGTGAACCCTGCTTGGTTCACCGAGTCCTGCTTGACTCTCCACCTCGACCACTGGGTCCTACTTGACCACTTGGTAGCTCAACTGGGCACAAAAACCACGGGAGCCGGAAATGAGGGGCTATCATATACCGTCGGCCATCCCATACCACATAATCATTCAACAGTTTACCTTTCACATAATAATATCAATTCCTCATCACTCGGGTAGCCTGCTTGCTAACCCGACATCACATAACACTGATCATTTCACATTAGATATCACAAGATCATACATGATAAACTCATCCACACCCGATCCTCCATTAATTAATGTACTCAGTCACACATGCACAAGCATAAACACACAACTACGTTTAGCAACATTTTCCTTAACCTGTTTACGTTACTTCAATAACCTGTTTAAGAAGCGAGTCCTATTCTAATTAATTATAACCCGAACACCCCCTTACTTTGGTTCCACGCTTCGATGATCTGTTCTCTGTGTCGATTCCTTCCTCTAAACACTGGTTTCGCAGTCTCAACTCCGTCACTCAGTCTTCTGTTGCTTAGCCTACTACCTACGGATCATAAAGTACAGCTCGTCACTTCAACGCCCTTAGTTCATGGACTGCATTTGGGCTCACACTCACCAGAGGAGTGGAGAACAGCCACGAATATAGCCATGCATGGCTCTTAACAGCCAAAGAATAAAAGGAATAAGGGAATCACAATTGGAATGGATCAGTAGACTCACCTTGAAGCCTCGATCACAGGAATAGGGTTCAATTGAAGTTTAGACACAAATGGAGTCCCTCTCCAGCGCATGCAAATTAGCGTTAAGAGAGGAGAAAAAACGAAAGAGAAGGAACAGACCAACAGCAAAGGTAACTTGTAAATAATGAAGAGGGAAGGAAGAGAATCTCCTTATATATATATGTATAGCTCATGGGCAAGATCGTCTTTTCCTTTATTTTATTTGTATTTTTACTAAATTTAATTAATTTCACTATATTGAACTATTGCATAGTTATCAAATCAATTACACGTATTTATTCCCTCAACGTTTAATTATTCACAATTCTCTAATACTTCGCAAGAGTATAGGCCCAATATGAATATCGGCCAACTTAGTGCTCATACCTCGGAAATCCGAGCTACAACCTGAGAGATCGGATACCTCATCCGTGCTCACCTCTTGGTTACCTACATCCGTTGTTTTAGTCATTATGAGGTTAATCCGGGCTATGACTCCGTGTGAGGCGCTCTCCTCACAACAGTTCGGACCAAACCTCCTGGCCCTGTCCGCTCTCCTCTTACACTCCCGATCTTTAACTCCGCCTGCTCGCGCTTCAGATACCGATCTCGACACCGACTTTCTTATCTCTGGCTAAGACAGAACAAATATTGAATAAAACTTCTAAAACATTTACTAATCATTTCCCATTTCTTATAATTCTCATTAAAACATCAGGGATGTTACATCACCCGAAGCATTTTGTTCGGAAATTCTCCATTCTTTACCGCGCCATGCAGGAATCAGAGATATTCCATTCGGTGCCATGCCACGTGGGAATTGGAAGTATTTCGCTCGGTCTTTTTCCTACTCAGAAATGCTCCACTCGGAGCTATGATATTCAAAAATGCTTCACTTAGTGAAATCCCACGCTAAAGTGCCATACTTGGGATTATTCAAAATCGCTGAAAAGTACTTCCTTTAGGAATTCCCCACTCGGAAATACTTTCCCTTGGAATTCCTTACTCGGAAATGCTTCAAGTTCGATACTATACTATTTAAATTCTTCAGTCGGCAATATTTCATCGAAATCCGACTCACGAAGAATCAATCATCACTCTCATTAACTTTGCTTGGAAATACTTTTCCTTAGAATTCCTTACTCGGAAACACTTCAAATTTAGTGCCCGACTCATGAATTCTTTAAGTCGAAAATATTTCACTTTTGAGTTCTAATCAGCAATTATTCACTTGGAATATCTCCAGCCGAAACGTATATATGCAAACTCAGAACCTTTCTCTGACCAAAGGTATTTCCACTAAAATAGCCCACTCAGAAATTTTTCGCTCGGTGCTATACTACGAAGAGTCGAAAAAGTCTCACTCGATGCAATCCCAATTAGTAGTGTTGCACTCAGAAATACTCCACTCGGGAGAATTTGCACTCAGAAAACTCGAGCCCGAATGAAAACTCAGATTGTAAGGCTAAAACTGAACTCCGAGTGTAGTAAGTACAATCAATTCGAGTGCGGCTAAAGAATCACTTAGAACCTTCCACTCAGGAAAGTTCAATCAGAACTCTTTACTCAGAAAGAGTTATTTCGAAAGCTTCCACTCAGAGCTCTCACCCAGAAGAGTTTCCGCTCGGAAATCTCACTCAGAAGAACTCCCACTCGGAGTTCTCAATCGGAATAACTTCAACTCAAAAGTATCACTCGAAATTGTCCTTGACGAAAAATGAGACTCAGTTAAAACGTACATGCTTTTACTGAGAAACTCGAGGGGTAATGGAATTTCCCGGGTGGCATGGCCAGAACCAGCCTCACTCGGAGTCACTCATTCAGAGTCAGTTGCTCACTCAGAACTGATCACCCAATAATGCTTGGGGACAGTATCCAATGACTAACGAGTATTCCGAAGAAAACGTCCTCACGATTACTTCCCCTAACACTGCAAGCCATTCTCATGATAACAACGTTTTTCCTCACAACGGCATTCCCCATTACTTATACCAGGTTTGTGTATGCCAAATGTGTGATTTAAATAAACGATTTCATCACACTAAAATATCCATACTTGACAAAAGATATTCTATCTTTTCTATCAAACCAATCCTTTAGTCATTAAAGTACCCATACGTGAGGAAAATAATTGTATGTCGTTATTCGTCCTTCATCCTACATGTCTAAATCCGGATTGGAGATTGTATATTAACACCCGTTCTTCATTCTACACATTTAAATCCGGAATGGTTCATTATACGTACAATGATTCTATTGAAATTATTTTCAACAGACAAACGTATAAAGCAAGTTGTCTTTTTATTGATCAGATCTTGAATTACATAAGAATTGATTAACTGATCCGGAGCTGATCCCGGAACACAGCAGATTTGAATTAATAAAGACTAAAGACAAGGAAGGCACTATTACTGTTAGCTTGTCTCTCCGTCCTTTCCTTTGCCTTTATCTCCGGCCTCGCCTCCCCCATCACCAGCAGCTTTACCTACATCAGCACTTGTTCCTTCACTTCTAGGCTGCTTGGTGATGGGAGTCAGGAGAGAAGGTCCCATTGACTGGCCTTTGGGGAGAGGAGCCAGCTTATACTTGGTGTTTGGCAGTTCCTCCTGAGGATCGTCAACCAAAGCTATGAGTTTCCCTCCTTGAAACTCATAGAACGGATCAATACCATTCAAATTGAGTTCCACTTTGGGATTCCGGTATTGAATTTGACGTACAGCTAACCCGAAAGATTCCTCGACTGCTTGGACACAAATAGCAACAGCCTCTTCTGCTCGGGTATTCGCAGCAGTCAAATCCGCTTTCAGAACTTTGACCTCGTCATTCGAACTCGCCAACTTTAGTAACAACTCCTTCTCCTTACGAGCTCAGTCTTCAACTCCTTGGGAGTAAATGACCTTGGCTTCTTTCAGTTCCTCTCCCAACTTGGCTGAATGCTCCTTCTCTGTACAGAGGCTGGTATGGAGGTCGGAATTGATTTTCTTTTGATCAAGCACTTGAGCCTCCAGCTCTTTAACAAGATATTTCAGCCTGGAGATTTCTTCGTCTTTCTGGTACCCTTCTTCCTTGGAAGCCTCCAACCGACTTTCCAAGCGAAGAATGTTCGCTCTGTCCTTAGCTGCGGCAACGTTCAGATCGTTAACCTTGCTCGTTAACTGGCCAAGTTTTTCATTATCTTCTGACAGCCTACGAACCGATCTCAGAAGACCGGACAGTTTAGCCAGTTGCCATTATCCAGCGTCACACGCTCGAGTTACTTCTCCAGGCTCTAAAGTCTTCAGCTTATACGGAGAATCGGGAATACATTCAGGAACTGGACCCTCATACACTAAGTATGGGGCAAGATTGGAGTTGCCTGGAGGGGGACAGGAAACCTTGGGTGCAAAGTAGGAACTTATTGGTCTGGCGCCAAGGGTAATCACATTGCTAGGGGCAGCCGTTGTCGTCCCTTCTACTCCCTTTCCTTTAGAGGCCCCAAGATCAACTGCCCTTTCGGAAGTCTTTTGTTTTTTGGGGGAAGGCTGAGCTTCCGTTTTCTTTGAGGGGTCATTTTTTGCTTTCTTCCTCCTCTCTTCGGCCTTTTTTCCCTCAACATTAGAGGTCGGTATGTCAGATCCGCCCTCCAATAAAGGAATATCATCACCAGCGGACGAAGTGAGTACGATGGTCTCAACGGTAGCCTTCTTGGAATTCCGCTTTGCCTGAATATTGTTTTCAGCCGCAACGGATTTCCCTCCAGCTTTGAGGCCCTTTAACTTCTCCATCTCTGGTGACTCAGCTTCAATTTCAACTGCATAATCAGATAAAAAGACCATCAGTAACAGAAGATATCAAGACATAAAAAGAAGGAAAATAAAAAATCACAGAAAAATTACGCAAATATTCCTCGCGGGTGGTCTTTGACCCTAGCAAACACCTGCAAGAGAAAAACTTGTATGAGGCGGTGTATGATTGAAGAGCAGAAAGAACAGAGACCGATATTGGGGTTAACTCGTCCTCGTCGGTGTAATAAGCCTGGGACATCAACAAGAAGTGTTCATGAGTCCAGGCCACGGGAAATTCTTGAATCCCATCTTTATTCAGCCAAAAAATTGGATCATCGGGCTTCACACGAATCCTGGTGAAATAAGATTTGAATGAACGTCCATCTACTTTGGCGGAGTCAGTGTATGACTCGAAGTTGATGACTTTGGAGTTAGTCTGAAGGGTTATCAAACTTACTCCTCCCTTCTCCTTATCCGCACGACGGACCACTTGCGTAAAATAAAAAAGCATGGCCACCGTGGGTGTGAAATTGAAGTGCTCCCTAAGCACTTCAAGAGAACGGATTAACCCCCATCCATTTAGGTGAAACTGAGATGGGGCGCAGTCCAAAAACCTTAAGACCCCCATCTGGAATTTTATAAAGGGAAGGCGTACACCTAAATTCAAAAATACGAAGTCATACATGAATATTGACCTCTCATCTGGTGTATGACAAACCCGTTCTGAAAGAAGAGGAGCCAACACCATAAACGCTCCTTGAATTTCTCGTTTTTGAAAACCGTGAAGTGAGGCTCCAACCTTGCTTCGTCCTCCCGAGCATGGATAGACGGTGTTGAGAGAAATTCACCCGCAACCCAGCAATAAGGACGCTCCTTTTGGAGCTTAACCTAATCAATCCGGTGTGCAACTACATTGCACAGCCCGGAAGCTGTCTTCAAGATATATTGCTGAGATGGTGCTCCACTGCCAGAGGCACTTTCTCCAGTCATCTTCTTTACAGCTAGTTTAAACACCTTCACGCTATGATAAAAACTCACATCATCAGAGAGGTATAAATCAGCGCTCTCCTCACTCTCACTAGAAGAGGATTCTGAAGAGGGTATTATCACCCTTCGCCTTGAGTAGGGCGATGCCTCCCTCTCTGAATGAAGTGGCTTCGAATGGAAGATCACAGGGATCCTCCCACCACGACTTGAGGAAATTCGAGACAAGGCTCTTCCTCCTCTTCCCCTAGGGCCAACGTGGCTCGAGCCAGCGAAACCTCTCCCAGACATTTAGAAAAACTAGAAGAAAATGCGAGAAGACGAAGGAAAGGTTACCTAAGGATGAAGAAGGGTGGTGAATCAAGTATCATACAAGCAAACAATGTCTTTTCAAAATTTTTGTAGAGTTTCGTCAGGGAAGCAAGACTGAGTGATTTCTGAATTCACTAGGTATTCCTTTTATAAGGGGTCAACAGACTCAATTACGGGTCGAAGGTTATGTCGTTTGCCACTAAACGATGCCTTTTTGGTAAATCCAAGGCCGTCGTTTCAAACCTTAAGGCGCGAAATCAGCGTCGATTCGTCAAAAGGGCCTCTTAAATGGGCCTCAGAATTTAAATTTCAGGCCCATGAAGCTCCCTAGTGACGGTTATAAAGACGTGCACATTTAAAGCAATAATGGCTCGCCCACGTGATTAAAGGCATTAAATGTCCAATCATGAGAAACGTTGCAACTGTTACTCGAATACCAAGGGTTGCAAGTTTCAATAACTTCTGGGATTCCCACACAAAAAACTTTTTGTACGAATCCGTCCTAAGGAGCGCCACGACAACGGAACCTTCGTTCCAAGAACGGATATTTACGTGACAACGTAATGTCTTTTATAAACGACGTATATTATCCGGCATCCAGACTTATTACAGACGACGTAGCTTATATGAGCCACTTTACTAATCCCTCACACAAGCTAAGGGACAAATAGAGTGATGACCCTGTCTCGATACCAGATTTGAACACGAAATTGAAAACTCAGTCCGTACCTTGACGATCGAAACGTACTTCCCCAGGACGGATGATCTCAATCACTTATTCTGTGATGTGACGATGTAACTCCTGGTGTGGTGTACTTGCCCAGGATGGATGATCTCAATCACCTATTCTGTGATGTGACGATGTAACTCCTGGTGTGGTGTACTTGCCCAGGACGGATGATCTTAATCACCTATTCTGTGATTTGACGATGTAACTCCTGGCGTGGTGTACTTCCCCAGGACAGATGATCTCAATCACCTAATCTGTGATTTGACGATGTAACTCCTGGCATGGACAATTCCCATCATCATCCTTATGGTGGAAGCTTTTGAAATATCAATCTGTATTCTGACGATTGAAAAGTGTTTCCCCAGGATGGACGATCTCAATCACCTATCCTGTGATTTGATGATGTAACTCCTGTGATCTTGAAGGCTCAATTTGTACTCTTATGATTGAGAGGTATTTCCCCAGGACGGATATTCTCTATCACTTAATCTGTGATTTGATGATGCAACTCCTGGCGTGAACAAGTTCCCATCACTATCCCTATGATGGAAGACCCAACCATCATCTTTATGTATCTTTGCAGTTCCCGAAGCTTGGAATAATACTCTCACATTGAACAACAGATCGACTCTGTGAACCGTCCTGTGAGAATAACACCAATTAATGCTAGTCATCCGTTTTGAGACACCGCTTCTGTGAACAACGGATCGACTCCTTTTCTCCCCAAAAGAATTAAGGATGATGCCCTATGACAGGTACCTATTCCTTAACATACCTGTACTTGGGGACTGTATTCATGTATGTATCTTTCCGTTCTAAAATTATATGATTTTGAGGTGATTATTTCAATCCAACCTCAACGTTAGCCCTACAGAGCGGATTATCAATTACTGAAACGATATATACATCTAAGTTATATTATTCTTCATGAAGTATTGAAGACAAATTTCTGAAAGGGAATTTTATTCATTCGTGAAAAGCAAGATTACATGTAACACCGGAGTTGATCCCGGAACACAACTTTACATATAAAAAATAGCAAGACTACGGAGGGGGAACTTGCTCTTCGGTTTCTTTCTGTCCTTCCCCTTCTCCAGGTTCTTGTATCCATTACTTTGGGATTTCCTCTGAAATCTTCCCTTCTAGAGCCTTCGCACCTCCTGTAGATGAGGCGACCTCAGGCATAGGAATAACGAAATCCGGGCCCATACTTTGACCCTTAGGAAGAGGGGGCAAACCGTGTAAGGACTCCGGAGGATCCTCATGTCGACCATCAACCACTGCGACTAACCTCCCTCCATGGAATTCGTAGAACGGATCCATACCATAGAGGTTAAGCGGCACAGTGGGGTTACGGTAGAAAACTTGGCGTATAGCTAGGCCGAAGGATTCTTCAACTGCTTGGGTGCATATATCAATAGCTTCCTTCGCCTCAGCTTTAGCCACGGCTAATTCTTCCCGCAACCTCAGAAGTTCTCCACCCGATCCCTGAGGTTCCGTACTCCTAGCCTTTAGCCTCTCAATCTCAAGGAGGAACTTCTTCTCCTTCTGGGACCATTCCTTTGCTTGTTTAAAATAATCCTCCGCAGCATCTTTGCTTTTATCTTCAAGATCAGCTTATTTAGCTTGACTGCCACGGAGTTCTTCTTGTGATTTACCAAGCATCTCCTCCTTCTCTGCAGTTTACCCTCCAAGTCTTTAAGCATGGTTTTGAGCTTGAGATTTTCCTTGTTCATAAAATCTCCGAACTCTTTAGACTTGGCGAGGCGATCTTCCGCTAATCTTAGGGCAGCTTTATCCTTCCCCGCCGATAGGTTGAGCTGTTCTACTTTATCACTCAGCTTATCAACCTTGTCGGCATCATCAGCTAACAAACTGAGCGAGTGAAGCATCCAGTAAGCTCTGTTAACTGCCATTTTCTGGCCTCACATGCCTCTTTGATTTCTTTAGGTTTAAGCGTGGGCCGGAGTTCGTATAGTGGCTGAGGAAGAATCGCTGGAGTTGTCCCCCGGTATGAGAGGAAGGGAGTAAGGAATGAAGCAGTTGGGTAAGAGATCGGACTAGATCCAGAGACCCCAGAAAGAATACCCTTATGGAGTCCGGAAGAAACTTCAGCTGCATCCGAGGTCTCTACAACTTTACCTTTTGAGGCCCTTGCTCTTTCCGGACCCCTTGAAGGTTTATGTTTCTTCGTTGATCTTCCTGAAGGGTCATTCTTGATCTTCCTCCCCCTCTCTGTTATTTTGGGTTGACTTGCAGTTGTATCAACACCAGTCGAATCACCCTCCACCAGCGGAATTTCCCCTTCGACATCCGAGGTCAGAATGATCAACTCAGAACAACCCTTCACAGAATCCTTCTTAGGTTGAATTTCATTCTCATCAGCTACGGATTTACCTCTTGCTTTCAAGGATTTCAGCTTGTCCATGTCTGGAGATTTTTGCTCTATTTCACCTACATGCATAAATAAAACGTATTAGCAACAAAGAAATGCTCAACACAATCAACAAAGGAGGAAAAAAGGAATAAAACAGGAATTACGTAAATATTCATCCCGGACTGCACTTGAACTACTTAAAAGACGTCTACACAAAAATGCTTTAAAGCGTGTAGAATATGCTTCAAGGGCGAATAACACCGTCGCCGTTTCAGTAGACAGCTTGGACTGATGAGTGTAATATGCTGAAGAGTTCAAAAGAAAATGCTCATGAGTCCAGCTCAAAGGAAATTTATTAAGACCCTCTTCGTTCTTCCAGAAGACGGGCTTATTCTTTCTAATTAATATCCGGGTAAAGAAAGACTTAAATGACTTCCCATCAACTTTAACCGAATCGGTGTAGGATTCGAAGTTCACAAAGGAACATAGAGTCCGGAGTGTGATTAGACCTACACCGCCTTGCTTGTTAGCCCTCCAAACTACCTGAGTGTAATAGAACAGCATCGCTACGGTGGGCGTAAAGTTGAAGTAGTCACCCAATACTTCTAGAGCACGGACGAGTTCCCAACCGTTCGGATGAAGTTAAGAAGGTGCTCAATTTAAGAACCTTAATACACCCATTTGAAACTCAGATAAGGGGAAACGAACTCCGAGGTGATGAAATACAAAATCATGCATATATACCGAACGCTCATCTGGGACAACGTGGTATATCCGTTCTGTAGGGAGCGGTGCAAATACCCTGAACCATTTTTTCATTTCCTCCACGGTGCAAACTGTAAACCTTGGCTGAATCCGAGCTCCGTCCTCATTCGCATGATGGGAAGCTAAGTTTTTAAACTCGTCAGCTATCCAGCAAAAGGGCCACTTAGCCTGGAGTTCTTCCCAGTTTAGCCGAGAGGCAACTACGCTGTACAGACCTTCTGCTGTTTTTAGAACAGTTTGATCTCCAGAGGTTCCTTCTCCAGTCATCGTTTGAGTAGCATGAATAAAAATCTTTGCTCTACGATAAAAAGTCACATCGTCAGAAGGGTAACAATCATTACTCATCTCACTTTTCAAAGAGCGATTACAATCAGAGGACGACTCTGAGAAGGGAAAAGTCACTCTCCACCGTGAATAAGATCCCCTTTCTGAGCGACATGACTCATCCCTCGGAAGAATCACAGGGATTTTTCCCCCATGATAATTAGGGTTGCGAGAAGTTAATCTCCCCCTCGTAAGATACATTCTTTTCAAGCAAAAACAGCAGAGCAAAAGAAGACAGAAATAACAGAGGGAAGAAAATGGTTATCTCAGATGATAAGGAAGATGAAGACTAAGAAAGCTTCGCAAAATAAGCGGCAAGCGTCCTTACAAAATTTCTGCAGAGTTTTGTTAAGAAATCAGAAGCAAGTAGTTCCCAGAATTTACTAAGTGTTTCTTTTATAAGAAACAAAAGGGTTCGGTTACCAACTCTTGAGGTTGTGTCGTTCACGACTAAACGCGTCGGCTTACAAGACAAATGAAACAGTCGTTTTAAATTCATGGGCGCCAAAACAATATCAATTCGTCAAAGGGCCTCTCCGCTGGGCCCAGAAGTTTTAAAAATTGTAGGCCCATTAAGCCCCAAATGATGGTTACTGAGATTTACGTCTCAGACGTAATAACTGCTCGCACATGTGATTAAAGGCATTTAATGTCTAATCATGCGACGCAATTTATGTTTTACAGACGTTACTCGAATTTCAAGAGTCCTAAGTTTTCAGAAAACTTTTGGCATTCTCCTGCTGCGAATCTTTGTCTGAAACCGTTATAACAACATCATGACAACGGAACGTTCATCCCTAGGACGGTTCCTCATGATATAATGATGCTGAACAGCACATATGCATAAAAACGTATCCTACATAGCTATACCGGCATCTAGACCTTTCGTAGGTTGAGTAGCTCATGTGAACAACTACACAGTCCCTCACACAAGCTAGGGGACATATGATCCGGTCTTGATACCGGTATCCGATCTACAAGACATATTTCAACGTCTTTGTCAATTCGCCAACGTGTAACCGGTGTCATCGGTATATATCCGGACTCTAATTCCGTATCAGGCGCTCTCCCTATACCGGTTGTCCAGGATAACACCATGACATCGGATAACACACACGTCACTATGCAGAAGACAAAAGGCATCGCTACAGGGACCGATCAATAATTCCCTGTACTACGAGCCAAAATCTGCTCACGGGAATGATCAACTTGTCCCCTAATTCTAGCCTATACTCTCTACACTCAATATAAAATAGCCACTTGACCCAATCATGCTGGCAAGTGTATAATAAAATAATAATTTACAATGTTATTGGAGGTTAGTGGTTCCCCACTAACGAATCCTCGAATATCGAGCCAATCAGGTATATGAACTCTCTTCATCAATGAAGGAAAAGATCTTTTGACTCTATCAACTTACAATTACTCTCTGAATACATTCCTGACTTGGAATATTATCACTGACTTGAGCGTCGGAGAATCTTCGCAGGTGACACCACCTTTCGCCCACATCAACGCGTTCGGCTGGTGTGAAGAACCTCCAGGACGTCCAATCCGCTCTCTTCTCATACAGAGACATCGGATATACAAACCGGATGCTCATATAACCGGTCTTCAGAGACGTAATCGTCCTATTATTTGTGATTGACCCGACACCGGAACTCTTGACCCCGGTTCAGGACAGATCATTAGGGTTTAGAATCTATTCATTAAAGAATTAAGTTTAATTAGAATCTATTCATTAAAGAATTAAGTTTAATAATTTTTTATGTCACATTAACTTGATTTACTGTCTAATTATACATAAGAGGGTTTTTTTTAAAAAAATAAGGTAGCTTTTTATTAAAAAAATTAGAAAATGGGGTTGTAAGAAAAATAACTTGATGTTTAGGGTAGAAAACAACAAGAGTCACCCATCAAATACAACAAGAAATGACAAATATTGGAACAACTATTTCCTTAATGCAAATGAGGAATGTTATTATATATAATCTTTTTATTCTTTTACTAGTGTTTTATATTTTTACATAAAATAAAAAACTTATATAGATTTTTGATAACTAAAAATAGGTTAATAAAATAAAATTATTAATTTTAATATATTTTATACATCAATATATATTATATATAAATCATTAAAATATCATACATTTTAATATATATTTAATATATAAATGATATAGATTTTATAAATTAATTTAATGGTTTTAATATATAAATTATATATATTATACATTTTAATATATAATATTAATTTTTACTGAATATATAATTTATATATTAAAAATTATATATATACATATACTAAATATTATATTTTTAGTTATAAAAAATCTATATAAGTTTTTTATTTTATGTAAAAATATAAAACACTAAAAGAATACAAAAAATTATATATAATAACATTCCTCATTTGTATCAAAAAAATAGTTATCTTAGTGGTCGTCATGCCTTGTTGTGTTTGATAGATTGTAGGTTTGCTTCTATTGCATGCAACTTTAATTAACAATTTTTTACCCTAGACATTAATTTATTTTTCTTACAACCTTATCTTTTAATTTTTTTTTTAAAAACTACCATATTTTTTTAAAAAAACCTCTCATAATAGAATCTCAAAGGAATGAATAGAACGAGGAAGTTCAATCCCAATGTCTTCTATTAATTGCTATTTTCATTCTATTGCATTTTACTCTAGAAACTCAATCAATTCCCAAACAAACAATTTATGAACAAAATCTTGAACATAATGTACATATATTCTTTGTGATTTTCAAGTAAATATTGTGTTATTGTTGAATATCTCGCATGTCTTTATGGATTCGACAACTATTAAATACTTATCAAAACTTGATTTCTCTAAATACCTCTCTTTTTTGCCACCTCTACAAGATGTTAAGAATTTTGTGTGTTTTTTCTAAGAGCAAATTGAACATTAGAGTAGTCTTCTACTTTATCAAAACCTCCATTGACTTAGAGATGTTCATCCTCATTAACTTTGCTTGAGACACCACTCAACTATACAAATTCAAGATTACCATACAACAGGAAACTACCGCCATGTATTCCTATCAGCCACTATTCCATCTTTTTATCCCCTTCAAATAGCTCGACAAGGTTATTATCGCTACTTTGATGTTCTATTATTCCACCTGACATGTTTTTCTTGAGCTTCATATCCTTAAAATTGCCCACCTTAGGCTGCTATTGAAAAAGACTAATCCATTCCAAGCCATCCTTAGCCAAAGCTCCATACTTTATTACATGAGTAGACCCATCTTTAAAGGAATCTAAAACTATATTTTCTAACTCCCATGACATTCCCTCTAAATCAATTGAAAAAGATAAACTATCGTAAGAATTATACCCCTCATCTTGCTAAAAGTTCCCCTACCATGTTCTTAAATTATAGCAATAGAGAGAATAACTTTATTTATTTTGATTTTGAGGTCTTGAAAATCAAATACTTTAACTGAGTAAAGACGTACACAAGCATAATCTAGCCTTCTTCTCATTTGGGTTGAGGAGTCAACTTTTAAGAAAGATCCCAAGCCAACAGTCAAGTTGGTGAAGAACTGTAAATTCCATGCATGGTAGGGAATATTGTAACACCTCACCTAAGTGCACCTCTTCATAGCAACCATCCAAGGGTGCCAAAAGCTAACTTTAGAGAACTTACTTTCTAGCTAAATTCTTTATTTTTTCAAAGTCCTTCAGGTCCCTTTCTCCATCTAGTTTTAGGAAAACCATGTTGGCCCTCATCGGGATGACTTTGACGTATATCAAACCCTTCTCCAAAATCTCTTGTTATTAACTTTCTATGTCTTCAATATGGTGAATCTTTCCAACAAGAGCCCTAAAACATTTTTGAATATTTTTTAAAGCAATAGAGAACTCCATATGAAACTAGGATGGCTTCTAAATTCACTCCTTACTCTTTTTATTAAGACCAGAATGATGTTGTTTAGCCCCGAACTCAACTTTCTTTACCTCTTATACAAAAAAATTATTCTTATTTTGCCCTTAAAAGGAAGAGTATACCTTGATGGTTCAGAGTCAGACTTAGAAGAAGGGGTTGAATAAGTCTGAGACTCTTTTTCTTGCAGAATTAAAACTTTTTCAAACAAAAGGGCAACAGACTTAGATTAACACAGATTCAGACTAAAGAGATAAAGGATAAAGATATTAGGCACAAATTTATACCGGTTCACTTCCAACACAGAAGTTACGTCTAGTACCTTCAGACTTGAAGGATTTTCATATGTAAAAACGTCTTTTTACAAACACAACAGAACTCGTGCCTTAAGTATTCTTGACTCCAACCACTTCCTGCTTAAACCCAAGTATTTTTTCAACAAGCCACTTCGGGTTGAATACCCAAGTATTCTTTTAAAAGCCTCTTCAAGCCACCAGTGTGTCCCTCCATAAACTAAGACTGACAACACACTAGACTTTGACACAAGTTATGATTTATTAGTCTTTGTGTTTTGGTAACTTAGTGTACAGGTGAATCAAATTTTAAAGAACAGATACACTAAGTAGAAAAATAAAGACTAGGTTTGCAAGAAGTAAAGATACAAAGAAAGTCTTTGTTTTGAAAGGAAAGCTTTGATTCAATCACTTGAGCTTTTCAGTTGGTTGCTTTTGTGTATGTTGTTACTAAGTCTAAATATCTCTTCATATTTATAGGCCATTAAAGATAACTGTTACTATCCCATTGAGAAGAGATAGTCATTTAGAGCATGCAGACTCTGAGAGTTAAAAAGAAGACAAAGGTCTGAAACAAGGATCTTCAGAAGTTGCACTAAAATGGAGTGCCTTAAGAATTATAGAGAAAAAGTCCTTTTGTTGGGTATTAACTATCATGAACTTTTAAAAATTAGGCTTGCTTGACCTTTTGAGGCATTTTGACCCAAGTACTGATCAGTGTCAACTTTCGAATATCGCATAGTAGCTTCCTCAATTTCTTCTTCATGCAAGCCTTGGTTCTCTAAAAACTTTGTCTTCTTGTTCATTTTAGTGATAAGAGAAGTTTAGCTTTGAATGAAGCTAAGTTTGAGGCATCTTCGGATTATCCTTACGTAGATCGATGCAAAGTCAGAATAACATTCTTATATACCAAGAGTTTGAAGTCTAATTGTTTGAAGCATTTGTGAGAGAAAGTGTGTGTTGAGTCTAAAGAGTGAAATTGATGAGGCTCATAACTCAGCAGTCCTAAGTCTGAAAAGACACACTTGAAGAATTGCCTTGTGACAGACTTGAGCTGGGACAGACTTGGATAAATTTTGATTTATCCCACACAGACTTGTTCTTAAAATCATTTGCATTGCTCAACACAGACTTGTAATGCAGGTTCCATGGTAAGCAGATGACCTTCTTTTGAGAGTGATGCTTTTGGATTTTGAAGGTAAAACAGTAGTAGGAATGTCTTGGCCGGAAACTCTTTACATATGTTGTTTTCATGTCATGGTACAAGCATTAACTGTTGTTTTCTGTTGTGCATTTGTATAACTCTGATATATGCTACATATATGCTTTTATATAAGAATGGATCTTGTGTGTGTGCCTCCTTATATAGTCAGATATAAGAAAGATGTCTTATTTATCGATTCAATAGTGTTTATCATGTATGTGGAATGTCGAGTTATGTTGTGGTGGTATATAAATATCATGAAAAAAATTTATTCACAAAAGTTTTAATTGGTAATTGGAGGTGCCATAGAAAGTAAGCGTATAGATTACTCTATCTTGTACTTTTATTCGACATGATTTTTTTAATATATATAATATTTCCATTTAATAAGCAATGCCATAATTTTATAGCGATGTCGTTTGATAAACTTTATTTGCACTAATGCTATAAAATTATGAAGGAAAGTAAGCGTATAGGTTACTCTATCTGGTACTTTTCTTCGGCGTTGATTTTTTAAAAAAATATATAGATACTAAAAACAAAAATATTTTCGTTTAATAAACAATGCAATAATTTTATAGCAGTGTCGTATGATGAACTTCATTTGCACCAATGCTATACAATTATGAAGAAAGGTAAGCGTATAGATTACTTTTTCTTGCACTTTTTTCGGCATTGAATTTTTTTAAAAAATATATAAAAAACAAAAATATTTTCACTCAATAAATAATGCAATAATTTTATAGTAGTTTCTATAATGAACTTTATCTGCACCAATATTATAAAATTCTGAAGGGAAGTAAGTGTGTAGATTACTTTATCTCATACTTTTCTTCGACATTGAATTTTTTAAAAGTATATAAAACATGAAAATATTTTTATTTAATAAACAATATAGTAATTTTATTACGGTGTTGTATGATGAACTTCATCTACACCAATGCTATAAAATTATGAAGAAAGGTAAACGTATAGATTACTTTATCTTGTACTTTTCTTCGACATTGAATTTTTAAAAATATATAAAAAATAAAATATTTTCACTTAATAAATAATACAATAATTTTATAGCAGTTTCGTATGATGAATTTCATCTACATCAATGTTATAAAATGCTGAAGGGAAGTAAGCATATAGATTACTTTATCTTGTATTTTTCTTCGACATTGAATTTTTAAAAAACATATAAAAAATATTTTCACTTAATAAACAATACACTAATTTTATAATGATGTCGTATGATGAACTTCATCTGATGTTGTAAAATCATGAAGGGTAATAAATGTATAATAAACTTTTAAAAAATATATAAAAAACAAAAGTATTTTCACTTAATAAACAATATAATAATTTTATAATGGTGTCGTATGATAAACTTTATTTGTACCAATGTTATAAAATTATGAAGGAAAGTAAGTGTATAATAAAAAATATAAAAAAAATAGTATCTACATCCTAACAAAAGAATTGCGTAACCTTAATTTCTTTATGTATCTGAGCGAGATCAATTCCTATCTGGCCCACTTTTTCTTTAAATGAATTTGTTTCCTTTTTGTGTTATTTGTTTCTTGGGTCAATTTCAAAGTTATCATTAAAATTAGTGATTTAATTCAAGGTACTTTTCTTAGGAGCAAACAAATAGGGGTGCTTCTCTATTCGTAACCAATTTCCAAACTCCAAACTCTAAAGAATTTTTTTTAATATTTTACCTTTTTAAACATAAAACAAAATTTTGATAGCGACTCCACATTTTCGAACGCTTAACTTATATAATTTTTTTTGGGATCATTATTTCATCATGTTGTGACAACTAATTTATATTATTTCATACTAAAATAGCATTATATTTAATACATTACATACAGTTTTCTTCTTTATTATATATTTTAAAAATTAATGAACACATGCAGGTACTTGCTATAACTACCTGTGGATACATGTATGGGTAGTATACTACCTGTATCTACTCTACCCTGTTTACATTCCTACTTTTCATCCCTATTAAAATATAATATTTTAAAAATAGTTTTTTGTGATCACTATTAACAATTGATTTTCCAGACAATTCTTCACATAGTTTACTGATATATCTTCTAATTATCTTAAAGATGAATATAAAAAACATTTTGAAGAAAAAAAATTCAATTTTATGGCATATTTTTATTAAGATCATCAATATGTTTAGGTTATATATTATCATATATTTTTAATATTTTTATTAATAGCTTTTAAGTTAGATGATATGAAGAATAGTTATACAATATGCCCAATGATGACCTGAAAATCTTTTGAAAAATTACAATTAACAAAAAAGAGAGATTAAAACAAAATAATTAAATTAATAATAGACTACTTCTAAACTTTCTATATTAATGAGACAAAAAAATATAAATAAGTGATAAAAAAAGGCAACAAAATTTTTATATGGATAAAAACTAAAATTTGATAATTTTATAAGAATAAACATATTTAACCTTGAATGAAAGATAAAATTAAAGTTTTGAAAATCTCAAAACTAAAATGTTAACCAACATAATCTCAAATAATAATACGAGGTTTCCTTTATGCATCGAATACTAATATGAGGCTTTTATATATATATATATATATATATATATATATATATATATATATATATATATAATTTGTCCCAAATTCCGTTAATCAGTGTTTACCAAAATAAAATTCTTTTGATCTGTCAAGAGATTGAAGCCCAAACTCAATTAATTCTTTTTGTCACTTTGCTGCCTGGCCTAATTCAGCCTGGAGTATAACCTGTTTACATGTCCATTTTAAATGAGTCCAAACGACACCGTTGAAAGAAAACAACACAGGAAAATGTTTCATGTTAAAGGAAAAAAATGTTTCAAATTAAGTTTAGGATTAAGGGTGTGTTTGAAATTTTTTATAGAAAAGTAGTTTATAACTTCTATAATAATAAGTTATTTTATAGTTTATTAAAATAAGTTATTTTTATTTTTTTAATAAGTTTTATGATTAAAAATATAGTATAAATTTTCATTTAAAAAATAATTTATTACATACTACGTAAACGCACCTAAAATAAAGTGAAAGGATAGTAGTTTTGTAAATACTTATTGAGTGTTGTTGAGGTAGAGGGGGCAATAATAAACACCTAGAAGTAACTCATTTGAATTTTGGTATAACTGAATTGTTTCAAGAATTAAGAGGCGAAAAAAGTGTTGTTTTTCTAGCTAAACGGCGTAATAGAAAGATGGAATAATAAGGGTCAAGAATCGGCACGATGCATGTAAGTGTGAGCAGCAGCAAGGAACAGAGGTCCGGTTCCAGAGCCAGCATGAGAATGTTGGATGATGACATTGTCTGAGAGATGATCCCCAAGCATTTCCCACACACTGCTATGAAGGTAGTTTCTGAAAATTCTGTAGTGCTCGTAAAGCTCACCTTCCACTGTTACCACACTTCTTCCATTCTCAATTCTCCCCAGCTTCTTTACTATCGCCACTATTCCAGCTCCCGCTAGCCTTGCTCCTCGCTCTGTTACTATGTCACACACCTCTGCCACTATTTCACGTGCCTCTCCACTGCAACTACTTATCTGCATGTGTTTTTTTTTATTATTACCTTGCATCGGTGAAATTGTATGTACATTATTTCTTACCCCGAATATCTCTCTCAGTTTCTCACTCACTACTTCATGCTCCTCTGATGTGTCTTGATGCATAGCAGCCATATCATGAGACCTACACCAACTCACACTCACAGGTCAGTTAATTACTTCAATCAGTTTTATGTGCATGTTAATTCTGCTATTATCTCATCCCTGTGCAATAATATTTCACGAGATAAACAATTACATATAGAAAGTTTTTATTGAAAATTTACACAAATACAGTCTATTCTGGATTTCAAAACTAAATCAACATAACTTTCAATAAGATTTGTTATAGCACACAGATCAAATAAACTCAGTCTTGAAAGGTTAGTAAAATTTATATTTGGGCTAAGGTTTAACCCTTGGTCTCATCTCTAATTCTTCTTCCCTTTGCTGCTATTTAAATAGATAAAATAAAATAAACAATTAGACAAACCCAAATTATATAAGCTTACAATTTGGGGGCTTGCATAATGCATAATACCTTAGCAAGTATGGAGTCATTAACTTTGGAGGAACGGTGTTTCCAAATAAGGTTGTTTCCTGTACCAACTTCAACAAGACCCGTCTCACGATTTCACCCAAATACCACCCCGAAATAAGCTTTTCGAAAATCTGATAATTAATGAGGTAAGAAGCAGAAGATTGATACATAAATTATAATGGTGTTTAATGCACAATAGTGATTTGAGGAGCAATACCCAGGTACCAGGATGTGAGCTTTCAGCATCTAAACTATCATCAAATGATGTCACGGGAAGATGAGGAGAATTGAAGTTTCCCCATTCCATGCTAAGTACCTGCATTACTACACCCGAATTAATTATTTAAATTGCTTAGTTCATAGTTGACAACTTTTGTGTGCGTCTGTTACAATAGTAACTAATTAACTAACTAACTAACCAGCTCGTTTGAATTGGGAGATTGTGTAAGGTCACTTGCAACTTCCTCTGTCGGTTCTACATAAGCAGCATTTGTGGTCGTGCCAAGGGAAATTGCTGCCACGCAATCCCTGTTGTAGTACCTTCCACCGGCCAAACCACCAATAGTGTCGTCAACCTATTTTTTCAGTTATTAGTTTTTGTGAATTCTTTGTTGTTCGAGACATGAAAATGTAGCATTTAGGAAATTAATTGGGTCAGTGGTAGAGGCTCTAACCAGTGAAGAAACATGCATTTTCATTCCATGGTTCGTCAACGCTCGATTAAGGTCTTTCACCAATCCTTTGCGAACCTGGTTCCACAACATGTATATATATTGTATGTTTTAGTCATGCAACATTCAAAGGTTTGTCTTGGCTAGGATTAGAATTGAGTGGAGCAACAGCCAATATTTGGAAGCCCAGCCCATTAAAACCAAAAGTTTATGGTGATTTTTGGCTCAAACTCACCCACCAATTTATTTTAGTCTAATCAAAATAAAAAATAAATGTCACAGTATATTAAATTAAAAATTATCATTCGGATTATAAACACCTATATACGTACACATCACATCAAGCTAGTTCATAATCTAATTAGACAAACTCACACAACCATCTCAGATCACTTCATAGTTCTAATCTTTGATACATCTCCCCCATTAAGAAATTTTAAACTTCACCAATCCAGTCGGTAAATAAATTTCTTACAAAACAGTATGTTTGCAGGAGTGAGTTGGTCAGGTGAAGATTGTGTTAGAAAAGATTTAATGATGTATATACTTACAAAACTTATTGAAAAATTAAAGTGAATACGTAACCTATACAGGTGCAGAAAGACATAATAAATAATAATAGTATGTAAAGCAAGGGGCTACTAAACTCAACTGGGCTATTTGAGCTTTTCCGCTGGAGTGTGGTGGCAAAGAAAGGTATAGATTCGTCTACTGGATATGACAAGGTGAAGCCCAATTTCTTCTTTTTGTTGGGCTCATCTTCAATCTCAGGGTGAGCTGAAACGAACTTGGCTATCTCTGTAGCTACAAAGTCTATTATTTCCTGACAAAAATGCTTTGCCATTTCATAAGAGAAATTAAATTGGGGTGGTGAATTAATTAAGCTAAAAATACCTCAGAAGTAGCAGCCAAGACAACATCGGGGATGGAAATCTCTTCTCTTTGGAATCCAGAGATAGGCAAATTCTTTCCTCCAAGCCTTGCACACAACATTAGCAAACCCGTCCCATGCAACTTAACCCCATAAAAATAGCCTTCCTCATCTCTGCCAACATCCAATTCATATTATTATTATTATTACTATTATGATCTTTTTCAATATAAATTCTAAATGTTTTTTATATTTTCGGATGACACAATATTTTCAATTAAAATATTTTTTTATTATAACAGAATTAATACTTAATCCTTGTTTGGTATTATCTCTGTCTCAAAATATAAGTAAAATAAATTTGTCTAAGAATATAAATTTTTTTTAACTAACTCTAGTTTATTAAATGCATAACTATTATTAAGCTGGCCTTATTTAATACACATTTTAAGTTTCAATAGAAAGAAACTAAACTTTATATTAACAAGTTTTAATAAAGATATTATAGTAAAAAAATATATTTTTAGATGAAATCAATAACATTAAATGAAGTTAGCTATTTTTCTTAAAGAGTGTGAGGTAATTATTTTTTCTTATGTTTTAGGATGGATATAGTATCGCAGTTATGGAAATTGGATTTTAATTAAATCATCTAATAGTTAACATTCATCTTATAATGTTTGAGATATCTATAAATTTAAATGTTTAAATAAATAATAAAAAGTTGTAAAAATAAAAAGATTTATAGTTAAATTGATCCAATTTTAATTTGATTGACACATATAACCTAAACAAGTCTTAAAAATTTATTTCTAGTCATCTTAGTTGAGGCCAATTGGAAACCAAATGTACCTTTAACAAGGGTATTTAAAGAATACGTTGTATAAAATGTTGTTTGAGAAGATTAAAAAAAGGTTTCTTAAAATATTAATTAACATTTGAGTTTTTTAATTAATTAGATGGAACAAAGTAAAAAAAAGATAGATAAATATAAAATACCCTTGAGGGAGAGAGGTAACGTTGGAAACGACGATGTTAATAGTGGGGGTTTGAGTAGAATCAAGAGAAATTATAATGTTAGAGAGCAAATCATCAGCAATCTGCCAAAGCTTGGTTACTGGGGTGGCACATTCTCTTGCGAACTTTCGAATAATGTTGTTTGCATGTCTCAGTTGTTGTTCTTTCCTTCGCTTCCACCGGCTGATCAACGCCCCTACTACTGCAACTGTAAGACTTGTGCTCACCACCACCACCACATCCTTCCTCATCCTTCTCTAAAATCACACTAATTAAATGCTTTTCTTTAACTCTTTTTTCTATAAATTTGTCCCTATACAAACCTATTCGCCTATGAAAAAAATCTACATAACTGAAATCCGTTAATCTTGTATACTGGAACGAGTATCAAGGGATTGAATTGGTTTACATACCAGATACGATAAATAATTACTATTTTACGTCTCGTGCGTTTCATGGATTTATAATTTTATAGATTCAATAATGTTTCATTTATAATATCCACTGTTCATAATATATTTAAATAATAATATATAAAAATTTTAATAACTTATTTATTATAATTTTTGGGGGACATAATACAATATCTGTCTATATTTACAAAATTTACATTATATTAAATTAAATATTTAAAATTTTTATATCAGATAAGGTTTTTTCAATAGAATAAAATAATAATTTTACTAATTTAATATTTGATAAACTAAATATCATAAATATTGATTACATTAAATTATTATTAAATGAGTCTTTGAATGTTTATATGTGTCTCTGTCTCAAAAAATTATTATGTGTGTGCTAAAAGTCGTATGGTCGCCAATTATGTTAACCTGTCTATCAATAATATATCACTACAAAAGCTACGTTTTGAGTCATGGAGCAAAATCCTTTTCACCTTTCACAAAGAGATCGTAGGTCATGTGTATTTCTAGTAAAATTAATCAAAAAAGTTGTTGAAAGTGAAAATATGAAACATGATGAAGAAACTAGAAGTATTTGATAAAAATAATTATTATAATAACTGATAGAACATGTTTAAATATTTATGTATATTTTGTATTTTTTACACAGTTGGTGGCTTTTTTTAGATATTTTAATTAATATTAAATTTAATAAAAACATTTAAGCTTTTTGTTTCTTTATAATTTTAGGTTTTGTCCAAATAAAAATTATTTATTAAAATGGAACATGATACCAGTAAAAACAAAAAAAAAACATTATAGATCATTTTACTTTTTTGAAAATATGCAAAGGTTTTACTTTAAAAAATAATAAATGGGAAGAAGGAAAGAAAAGAACCAAAATTATAGGTTTAACATATTTTACTTTTTCAAAATAAAATAAGCATTTATTGTTTTAAAAAATAAAAAATAAAATTTAGTTAAAGATTAAAATATTTAAATAATATTTTAAAAATGTTACTAGCAAACTAAAAATATTAGATTTTTATTTTAGTTAAAGTGAGAAATATAATGTAGAATTTGAAATGAGGCTCATAGAGAGTTGACAGATGCGGAATATGTAGCATCATGTCAAATTTGTGATGCGGAAACCTTTTTGGGAGCATTGGAGAGTGGAGATAATGTTTTGGATGCTTATGAACGAATTGAGAGGCCCGCAATGTTTGAAATTCTCATGCCAATATCAATAATTCATTGTCCTTGTGCGCTTTAACTCTGTTAATTGCATATAAAGTGAAAGGAAAACAACAGTAAGACCAGAAAAGTAAATTAAAAATATGTGATATACCTTTCAAGAGAAGACAATGGAAGCTTGAGGAACCCATGGAGAGAGTAAATCATATAGAAAGAAAAGAAATAATAGTGTAAAAATAAGATGAAAAAGTATCTTATCTAGATGGAAAGAAATAAATTGAGAAACATATATTTTTTAGATGGATAAAAATAAAAGAGAAAAAGTGAGAAAACAAATTATTTCTTGTTTAAATTGTTGACAAGAAAGTGAATAGAAATAAATTAATTATATCATAAATCAATTAAATTTTATACATAAAAAATTATTTTTTTATTATAATAAATTTTAATATATAGAATTTTATTTTTTGAAGTTCTTATAATTTTTATTAAATAAAATCTCACCATAATTCCTCTCGTCTAAAGAGGGAATTAAATTTTATCGACTCTAGTTATTTTTTCCATTACCTCCCTTTTTTGCCTTCTAAATAAAGAAAAGAACTTTTTTTTCATCTCATTTCTCTCTCTCTCAATTTCCTTCCCCCTTTTCATAATCTAAACAAAGGCTTAAATTAATGTTTATTTCAACGATGTAATAGTAAGATGAAATTTGCATAACGAAAATAGACTTAGAATTTATAATATGAAGTCTTAATTAATAAAAAAGTTATTTTCCTCCAGCAGCTTGAAGATGTAAGCATTTAGATGAAGGAAGTCGTAGAAGATGGCTTCAAAAACTACATTGAGCAATTTCAAGTTCTCAAACCTAGAATTGTCTTGCAGACCCAAGTTACTAGCTCTCTTTACCATGTTTGGGGTGGTGTATTGACTTCCTATCTGAACATGCCAAGGTTCCCAAAGACACGAGCAATCCAAATATCTTGAGTACGAGTAACTCACTGGTTTGTAGTGAGGTAGTCACGCTAGACCTTGAGGCTCAAGAGAAGACAATGGAAGCTTCTCCCTCAACTTTATATTTTTGTTTCCTTCTTTAAGTTGTATTTCCCTTTTCTTTTGTGTTGAACTATTTTCTCTTTAATGTTTTTTTTAGATACAATCAAAGTGAAATTGATGAATTATTAATTGACTCAAATCTATTTAGATCTTATTTGTTATTACAGTATATCACCATTACGAGATATGATAGGTAAATGTCAAGATGGAAACCTTTCTGAGGATGTGTCTATGACACAATAACCTAAAGGCTATGCCTACAGCATCTATGAAAGTTTATGAAATGCATATGTTCCATTTATGGATTAAAGCAAGCTTGTAGAAGCTGGAACCCTCATTAAAGAATAAAGATGAATCTTATGACTACAAGAAAGTTAGTAACTACATAGTCATAGCTCTAGTATTGTATGTGGAAGAAATACTTTTTACTAGGAAGAACATTCTCATCATATAGCCAAGAACATCCTCAAGTACCTAAAAGGGCTAAGGATTTGATCTTGAGGATTGGAATGAAATATGAGCTCATTGTAAAGGTTACACTAATGTTGACTTCCCCGTTGATGAGAATGGCTTGAGATTGTAATCAAAATATGTATATGTTTGTCTAAGTAGTGGCACTATAGGCTTGAAAGGTTCAAAGAAAGAAATAGTTATTGATTCAACTATAAAATCTAAGCATATTGTTGTGTTAAATTACAAAAAAGGTAGTTGACATTTGAATGGTAGGATCATTCCAAACGTTGTGAACCCTATGTGTCTCCATAAAGATGATAATGGAACGATAGAACAACCTAAGGAATTGAGTCGATCCAAGCATATACTTAGATAATTCCATCACAGGGAGAAGTGAAAATATGTAATGTGCATATCAATAATATATTGAGAGCCAACCAATGAAACCTCTTGCCCATCAGAAGCATGATGGTACCAAAGTCATTAGGCGTAAACCTAATTAACTCTAAGTACAAGTGGGAAATTATTAGAAGTAAGGACTAAGAGCCTAGATGATTAGGAAGTATCACTTTGAATAAGGCGTTTTATTAAATAGTTAAATAGTTTTTATTAGTCCTTGGAGTAGCAGGTCAATATGAGAACTATTCTAAAATTGTCTCTAGTCAAGTATTAATACGAGACATATTAATGCATTAAGGCTAGTGTGTAAATGTACTGATGATTTGATCTCACGAATTATAGATATAAGTGATATCAAGTTTTCATATGAGTACACATTAATAATAATGATATTCTAGACAGACCCACTGTAACGCCCTCGGTTAGATAAGACAAATCCTTCTGTAGGTTCATCCCATTTAACTGAGAGTGTTAACAGTTTTTAGAAAAAGTGAATATATTTTTTTTTTTTAAATAAATACGTGGTAGATCAGCGGAAGTAATATTGTATATATCACATAGTCATTCACAAACTGTAAATAATTGTACTCTTAACAGAATGGGGCACGCAGGCACCCTTAAATATTATACAGTCATCCGGTGTCTGATTATAAATATTTTATCCTTAATGATTATTCTCAATGGGTTCAGCGTACTGCTGATCTTCACACTCGGGTTCTTGAGTTTCTAATTCCTCTGAAAAATGTTCAACAGTAAGGGTGAGTATAACCCAAGACCCTGATTGGTTCATCCGGTGCGGACATAATCCAGTTAACATACAATGTCACATAGATCATACATTTAGCATATTTATAACAATCAAGCATGTTGTCATCACATAATCGTATATTTAGCATGTTCATAATTATAACAATCAAGCATATTACCATGAAATAAATCATACATATAACATATTCACAATTATAACAATCAAATATGATGTAATGAATGCATGAGTTCGGATCCATTATGATTTATCTTTGATTAAGTCTCATGATGCATGTGGGCCCAATAAATCGTTTTATCTTCTTCTCATTCTTTGGAATATCACCATTCCAATCATCTAGAGCGATCAGGGTCCGCCCAAGTTCCATGTGGTACAAATGAACTCATTGGTTCTCATCATTAATTTAAATATTTTTGGAACTTGGATCCCTACGATCATAGTTACACTCCGTCATTTAGTCAAAGTACACTAGAATTGCATCGTCTCACCCGGCTATCAGGCGTGACTCTGATGCCATTGGGTTGCCGTTCCAGTTGTACTCCCAAGATTCTTCATGGAGATCGAACGTGAGTGTCCTTCACTGTACCAAGTGTATGCTCTAGAGGTTTTTCTTCTTCAAAAATATTTTCATGATGCGAAATGCATTTATCTTATCAATTGATTCCTTGGGTATCTTATGTATTTCCAGTCTCATCATATCATTCTCAAGTTCTTTGAATTTCCTCATTCATTTAAACCTTGTAAGATATTCGTTTATTATTTTTAGAAATATATCTATTAAATATATTCTTCATAAAGAGTAAAATAATATATTCTTCATGTAATTACGCATAATTTAGATATTAACTATGTATAATAATAATAAAACTAATAATAATGATAACAATATTAAGTTGACAGTAAATAATGATAATAATAGAATAAGAATAATAATTATAACTTACCAATAACTTAAAAAGTAGTGAAGATTAGTTTCCAATTAAAAATTCAAGTGAAAAACACTAAAAATAGAGTTTTCCGAGTGGAACAGAGGTAAATCCGAGTGAAATGAGTATGATTCCGAGTGGAATCATACAGAGAAGGGTTCTCCAAGTGATCTGGCTAAAAATCCGAGTGAAATGACACTGGAAAAGCTGTTTTCCGACTGAAATAAGTTTGGATCCGAGTGAAATGAAGTGGAATGCTGTTTTCCGACTGGAACAGCTTGAATCCGAGTGAAAAATAAGTTTTCCGCATGAGATAGCTATGAATCCGAGTGAAATAAACTGAGCAGAATTTTCTAACTGAAATCAATAAGTAATCCGAGTGAAACAGAAGCTGAAAAATAATTTTCTTAACTAAATATCTTGAATTCTGAGTGAAACAAATTTTTGAGTGAATTAAAATATAAATCCGTGTGAGGTCAGTAGGGAAAATGGTTTCCTGAGTAGCATTGTTTGTAAATCCGAGTGAGAATGAGTCTCTAAGTGAAATAAAGTATATTTTCGAGTGGTATTCAGTCAAAAAGGAGATTTCTGAGTGAAATGAAGGTGTTTGCCGAGTTAAAATCACTGGAAAAAGGTTTTCATGAGTGAAGCTACTTAAATTCTGAGTGAAAATGAGTTCCTGAATGAAATTAAGTATGATTCCGAGTGGAATCAGTAGGAAAAGAGTTTCCTGAGTAAAAATAAGATATTTTCCGAGTGAAACATGAGTTTACCGAGTGAAATTAATTAAAAAGGGTTCTGTCTGAATAAGACACATGTGAATAAAGAAAATCCGAGTAAGATAATCCTGATTCCGAGTGGAATCAGGTTGGGAAAGGTCTTCTGGTGAGTTGACTTTATATACCGAGTTACATCAAGTTGAAAGGAGTTCTTTTAGTGAAAATAACTATTTGCTGAGTGAAATAAATTGTTTTGCCGAGTGAAATAAGGTTGGGAGGCTACTGTCCGAGTAAAATATGATGTTTTCCGAGTGCAATAAGACTGGGAAGCTACTGTCTGAGTAAAATAGTGTGTTTCCGAGTGAATTTACTGAAAAAGAGTTCTGAGTAAAAAGTAATTATATTTTCTGAGTGAAATTAAGTCAAGTTCCGAGTGAAATAATATAAGAAAGAGATTTCCGAGTAAAAATAAGACTTGGGAGATGCTGTCCGAGAGAAATAGAGTGTTTTCCGAGTGAATTACTATGTTTTCCAAGTGAAATCAACTAGAAAGATACTATCCGAGTATAAATAAGCAAAACCGAGTAAAATAAGTGTAAAACCGGTCGGATTATCATAAAACATAACCTGTTATCATATTTGTTTCACTGAAAATCACACGGTACCCATGATTCTTAATATTTTCAGTCCAATATTTCACAATTCATCAATGATTATATACACTCGGTAACAGATATATATACATACATGCATATACAGATACAATTTAAAGCATTTAATTCATACACACTGAATCTGTCCTCCACTCGGTTTTCCCACAAGGCACCCAAGAATATACCCCCTTACCTCAATGAAGTTCCTGGAGGAGAAGAAAGAGGCTCCCTTCACTGTCCTGCTTAAAATCCGAGTGAAACAGAGGGGATAGGAGTGGGAAAGAACTTGCTGGGAAAGAGAGTGATGAAGAGTGTTTGGGTCGTGTGTGTGGTGTGAGTTCTGAGGACCTTGAGCTCGTTTAAATAGGAAGGAAGTGAGTGGGAAGACAAGTGGGAGACAGCTTTTCTGAGTGGGCTGTTAGTGGATCGCTAATGGAAGGGTCACTAAGAATTAAATAAGATATATGCTGAGTCAGTGTCCATTTCTGGTCGTCCACCATCCATAATGCGCACGATTGGATTTAAATATCATTAAAAGACAAAATTGAAGTCAATACGCACTTCTGTCAGTGAATACCGAGTGAAATTACACTCGGTTAACACTTCTGTCAGTGAATTCCGACTGGAATTCCCACTTCCGAGTCACAATTGCAATTCTTCACTCGGAATTTCTTCGAAACCGACTCAGGCACTCGGTTTCTCACTCGGTAATACCTCTTCAGACCGAGTCCTCTCTTTCTCAGTGAATCTTCACTCGGAAATCCGAGTCTTCCTCACTTTATTCACTCGGTTTAGGCCAATTTCTTCAATAAACGTTTATTTAAGCCATTACCTCTTGGACCAAGACTCACACATACTTCTCTCACTCGATTTTGATCCAGTGGAGTATATCTCACTCGGTTTCCTAAGTAAATTCATAGGAAACTGTTCGGAATCCTTCCCAATTGATTCCACAACGCACTTCAATCGGTAGGAAGCATCAAATCAACATAAACATGAGTATTTATACATTCTTTCACTCGGAATACTCCAATTGGAGTAGTCTCCTTTAGAAAAGGAAGCATTCAACTCGGAACCGAGCCTTTCTAGGGTGTTTTGACTCGGATTTTCACCCAGAATTGATTCTTTTGAACACTCTTCACTCAGAATTGCTTCTCAAGTCAGGACTCCACTCGGTGGTAGCCTTCTCAGTCATGTTTTACTTGGAAAACATGATACTGACTCGGAATTCTCTCTTTCACTCGGAATTTCTAATCCTTCACTCGGAATTCTTCTCTGTCACTCGGAACAGAGCCTTTTTCACTCGGTTTTTGCATAATTTCACTAATATTCTATATAAACTCTATTATTACGTGCAAAAATGACATTTTTGAGGTACTACAGACCATCAACATGGTATATATTGACTTATTCTTGCTTACAAACCCTCCATAATTAAAATTTACAAGGATAAAATTGTTTCTAAAAACAGGGATGTTACATTCTCCCCTCCTTTTAGAAATTTCGTCCCGAAATTTAAAGTTAAAACAATTGAGGGTACAATTCTCTCATTTTCTCCTCAATTTCCCAAGTAGCATCCCCATCATCTGTCTGACTCCAAACTACCTTGACCAAAGGGATTTCTTTGCCTCTTAGCTGTTTGAGACGTCGGTCAGCAATCTTAACTGGCGATGCTTCAAAGGTAAGGTTTTCTTTCAGAACAAATTGATCGGGACTTAGAACATGATCAGGGCTTGGTACATATTTGCGGAGTTGAGAGACATGAAATACATTGTGAAGGTTTGTCAGCTCGGGTGGCAGAGCAATGCGGTACGCATGAGTTCCTATCTTTTGCAGAATCTGATAGGGTCCTACGTATCTGGGGCTTAACTTCTTGGCCTTCAAAGCTCTTCCTACTCCAGTGGTAGGGGTAACTTTGAGAAATACATGGTCACCTTCTTCAAATTCTAATGGCTTCCGTCGCTTGTCATAGTAACTCTTTTGTCTATCTTGCGAAGCCTTCATTGCCATTTGAATCCTCTGAACTTGTTCTGTTGTCTTCTGAACAATATCTGGTCCAATTATTGTCTTTTTACCAGTTTCATACCAATATAAAGGTGTACGACACTTTCTTCCATACAAAGCTTCATAAGGGGCCATTCCGATGCTTGCATGATATGTAACATCCCTATGTTTTATATTCATGAGTTTGGATATTTAATAAAGTAAGATTATTATAAGATGTAAAATTAAAATAAAAAGAAAATTTTGATTTAGGACCTGACGCGTAGCGTCAGTGGGACGCGTAGCGTCAGGGTAAAATTTGACGAGTAGCGTTAGTGGACGCGTAGCGTCCATATAAAAATTTAGACTTGACGCGTAGCGTCAGGGGGACGCGTAGCATCAGTGTCGCGGGCAGAATAAAGACCCAAGATGACAGTCTGCAGAGCAGAAGTTAAAAACATAAGTTTTGGGGTTCTTCTTCTTCTCTCTTTTCCCTGCGACAATTAAAGGCCAACAAGAGGTTGGAATCTAAAATTAATTGCGGATTAGAAGTAAGAAACTTAAGATTAACGCATGGGATCTTTCAATTTTGAATTCTATGGAGAATTTCTATCTTTATCCATTTTTGGGGAAAACAAGGGAACTTTGAATTTTAAGATTCTAAACCGATTAAAAGTTTCCTTATGGTGTTCAAAAGAAGGATTGAGTGACGAATTTGAATTCCGCTTTATATAGGTTGCGAAAGAGCCGTTGAAAGATTAGCGGAAAAAGGGGTTTCTCGGAGAACTTGTGGTTTCAGTTGTGGTAAGCTTCTAAAGCTTTAGAAAGTAATTTCTGAGCATATTCTTGAGTTGGATTAAGGTTTGAACGGTTAAAACCTTAAACCTTTTTGTAATTTTATCTTTTAGTGGTTGCGGCGCATTGATCTTGGTAATTGAGTTTAGAGCGTCGACAGTGAGGTAAGGGGAGTATTATAGTATATATTTGATTACAGATTTATGATAATTATGTTGGAAAAATTAAATCTGTGAAAGTATGAGATTGATATATATATATATATAGGAGAATATGTGATTAGATTATGTATGTGGTTATACGTTGTATTTAACAATTATGGAAAATAGAATGGTAATGAATGAGAGGTGAATTGTGAATAAGATGGAAAATAATGTATAAAGTATGCTTAGAATGTGCATAATGGAGAGTGATGAAATATTGAATTATCGTGATATAGAAGATATAAAGTTATGTTTGATTATGTGAATATTATGAATGTAAAGTATGATTATGATATTTAAAGATTATGGCTTTTATGCCGAGAGATATGGCTTTTATGCCGAGATATGGCTTTTATGCCGAGAGATATGGTATTTATGTTGAGGTGTGGCTTTTATGCTGAGATGCGATTCTTATGTTGTGAGTTGGCTAGTATGCCAAAATCATTTAATGATTGTATAATGTATATTCATGATTTAAAATGAATAATGTGTATATGATGAGATATATTGTTAGATGCTGTGTATGCATGATATGTATTGTGGACAGCCATTCGGTATAGATTACCCCTCGCTTTTGGCTCCCGTGGTCCATGTAGAGGCCCAGTTGAGCTACCCAGTGATCCAGGAAGAGATCCAGTGGTTGAGGTGGGGAGACGGTTTATGATACCGGGCTCGGTGAACCAGGATGTGTTCACGGGATGTCGGTGGACTCCCAGCTGGTGGCTGATTCGTTAGTATCCGGATACTAGGTGTCTGATGTATATGAGAGTCAGTTGTGAATTATACTCCTTGACTGATATGCAGATTATTGCATTGATATGATAATGATATGATTGAAATAATGAATTGTGAAATGAATTAATTAAGTATGGGTGCTTAAAATTAATTTATCTCAATGTTGTGAGATATTTGTTATGATGTGAACATAATGGATTTATGATGGATTATGATATGTTGGGTTCATATGAGGAGAGTTTAGTGGATCAATAACCCAGGCAGGAGAATGAGATTCTCCAGGTGATATCAACTTTGATTATGTAGTTATATCATTCTTGTGATATATACTCACCCTTACTTTATGTTCACAGTGAATAAACCCAAGGATGTTGCGGATGCTGCGGAAACCAGTACAAAAATGAGCAAGGAGTAATGCCAGAGGAGTTTGGAATGTATATCTTGTATATATTTATATGTGAATATATTATCTCGTAGATTTGTAGAAGTATGTGTTGTTGTTACTTATTCGTGATGCCTAATGGCACTGAGCCGTTAGTAGATATATGTAGATAAGTGTGTAAATCTGTGGGAGTGTGAACTTATGCATAGTATAATATGTGTGTGGTTTGGGTGATGTGATTATGTAATGGCATTGAGCCATTAGATATTATGCATCTGTGATGACCAGGTACTGTTGGATGACTATGGTTATGGCATAGAGCTATACTGTAGTAAATCATGCATTATAGGCAGGTTCTGTGGATGTCTTTATGCTGTAATAGTTATTTGAAATGATTGAATGTTGTATCGATGAATTGAATAGATTTAGAGATTTGAATTAGTAGCCATCCCTATGACTTTGAGAAACGGGATAGGTGAATTTGAGTTTCAGTGAGTTTCAATACCTTTGCTAAGTATCAATAAGTCCATAAGAATATTTAAAAGTGGTATGCATTGGATTTGGATCATTTAAGAATCATTTGGGGTGTTTGGTGTAAGAGTGTTGCACATAAAGTGGTTAAGTTGTATTTCGTGCATAACTTGAGCATATGTTGGAATTTTGGCGAACGAACATCGCCAATAGTTTCAGAATGGGGAAAACATATGGACCATTTAGTTTTGTGGCAATTAGACCTGAAATGAGCTAATTGGATAAGTTAGTAATTGGTCAAAAGGCCTAAAATGTATGACAGCATCAGGTGCTGTCACTGATAAGCCCACGCGTAGCGTCATCCTGGCGCTTAGCGTCAGGGCTACGAATGTACTCTCACGCCTAGCGTGGGACTGGCGCGTAGCGTCAGACCTCTGTTTCAGGTTTTGAGATTATTTCAACTTAAATGATTTTGAGGACTATAAATTATTTATTTTAAATTATAATTTGGGTAATTTTTATAAGATGCATTTTTTTATTATTATTTTGTGATGTAATTTAATTTTAGAAACGTGAAAAATTTATTGTGAAAATCAATAAATTGAATAAAATAAATATTATTTGAAGAGGGATATCACAATTGGTATCAGAGCAAGACTATTCAGGATTGTAAACCTTGTGGGTAGAAATGATAGAAAGTAATGAGATTTGTTTGTGTATTCATTTGTATGTATGGAATTATATATGTGTAAAAGGTGAATTTTCAGGAATCCTGGCATTATGCTCACTGGTTATCCGTTAGCCGCACTTCCTGGTATTGAGGTATTGATTATGGATTATATTTAATTTGTTTGATTATTAATGGTGTGATATGTTAATTGTAGAATGGCTGGTACTTCTAATTCAACCCCTGAGGGTGACTTCTTAGAAAAGTTTTCTCAGCTGATGGGAAGGGCTGAATCTGGCCCAACCCTTGATAAATTTCTAAAGCGAAATTCCTCAGTGTATAAGGGTGGACGTGATTATGATGGAGCTTATATGTGGCTCAGAGAAATGGAACAAATGTTTGATTATTTTGAATGTACTGAGGAACAAAAAGTGGTATTCTCTACTTATCAGTTGCGTGATGAAGCTAGGGTCTGGTGGACACGTGCCAAACCTCAGATGATCAATGCTAATGAGGCCTTAAACTGGGTCAATTTTAAAAAGAGGTTTTTGGCAAAATACTTTCCTGATAATTATAAAACTAGAAAAGAGATGGAATTCTTACATCTTGAACAGGGAAGGATGTCTGTAGCTGAATATACAGCTAAATTTGATGAGTTATGTGACTTTTACTACCCTTTTTCCTTAGAAGGTACTGAAAGTAACAAAAGTGCTAAATATGAGTCTGGTTTGAGAATAGAGCTTCGTACTGCTATTGTACCTTTGGGGATTAGGGACTATGCTGAACTTGTTAATAAAGCACAGTTGACTGAAAATGTTCAGATGCAGAGGGTTTCTTTCAGAAAAGATAAATCTCAGTTGAGAATTAAAGGAGTTGAATTTAAAAAGCAGAGATTTAGTCGAAGTGGATCTTCTTCTTCATCTTCTTCTCCAGTTAGAGGTCGAGGCAGTACTCGTCCTGACAATCGAGTTTGTTTTAAATGTGGTGGAGAAGGACATTTGGCTAGAAACTGTAGATTTGAATTGCCTATATGCTATCATTGTGGTCAGACTGGGCATCTTAGGCCCGATTGTCCTATGAGGCAACACCAGAATGTACAAGGGGGTAGGGGTTTTACTCCCGTGAATCAGGGTGGTAGGTTTCAGAGGGGTGGACGTAGTGGGGCTCGAGGAGGCCTAATCCGACAATCTGATACCACACAGTCTGCTAGTGCTCAGAATGTTATTACTGGGAGAGTGTTTGCTTTTGATGCTTCTGATGCTATTCATAATGATCAACTAGCGCACAGTAAGTGTTCTCTTTTTGGTAATCTTGTAGATGTGATATATGATTCTGGAGCTACTCATTCGTTTATTGCTGAAAGTTGTGCTAGAGATCTTGAATTACCTATGGTATTGATGAATAATGCTATAATTGTGTCTACTCCGACTGGTTCTGAGGTTAAGACTATGACTATGTGTGAAGGAGTAAATTTATCTACTGAAGGTCGAACTTTTAATGCAAATTTAATCTGTATGCCCTTGAAAAATCTGGATATTATTCTGGGAATGGATTGGTTGTCTGCCAATCAGATTCTGGTGGATTGCTATCGTAAAATGGTGGTTTTTCCTGTTGAATCCACTCCTAATGATTTGGTATGTTAATATTTCTTTTTGTTACTGTTATTTTACAGGGATAAGTAATTTGATTCTTGCTGATATACCTGTTGTAAGTGAATTTTTGGATGTGTTCCAAGAAATCATTGGAAATCCTTAGCATTCCAACCATAAGGCTTCCCCTTTTTGGTGTTACTGCTAGGTTCAAATCACGAAATTGTTCAATCAGTTCTAACTCCTTTGTCATCATATACGATAGACGTAAAGCCTTTCTACTGAGTGCATCAGCCACAACATTAGCTTTTCCAGGATGATATCGGAGTTCAAAATCATAATCTTTGATAAATTCCATCCACCTACGTTGTCGCATATTCAACTCCTTCTGGTCGAATAGATACTTCAAGCTTTTGTGATCACTGAAGACTTCGAAGTATGTACCATACAAGTAGTGTCTCCAGATTTTCAAGGCAAACACAACAGCAGCTAATTCCAAGTCATGTGTGGGATAATTAACTTCATGCGTTCTTAGCTGTCTTGAAGCATAAGCAACAACCTTTCTTTCTTGCATTAGGACACATCCTAGTCCTTGTTTTGACGCATCACAGTACACTTCATATGGCTTGGCAGGATCTGGCAAAATCAAGACAGGTGCACTAGTGAGTCGTTGGCGTAACTCTGTAAAACTGCTTTCGCATTTGTCAGTCCATTCGAATGGTTGATCTTTACGAGTCAGCTTAGTTAAAGGTGCTGCAATTCGAGAGAAATTCTCGATGAATCGACGATAATATCCAGCCAGTCCAAGGAAACTGCGGATTTCCGTCACATTCTTGGGTTGTTCCCAATTTAGTACAGCTTCTACCTTTGTAGGATCCACAACAATTCCTTCCTTAGAGATGACATGTCCTAAGAATTTCACTTATGTCAACCAGAATTCACATTTTGAAAACTTAGCATACAATTGCCTTGCACGCAAAGTGTTTAGAACAATTCGAAGATGCTCTTCGTGTTTCTCATGACTCTTGGAGTAGACGAGAATATCGTCAATGAATACAACCACGAATTTGTCCAAGTACTCATGGAAGATTCGATTCATGTATCCCATAAAGACTGCAGGTGCATTTGTAACTCCAAAGGGCATAACAAGATACTCATAGTGCCCATATCGTGTTCTGAATGCCGTTTTGGGTACATCCTCTTTCTTCACTCTGATTTGATGATAGCCTGATCGCAGATCAATCTTCGAGAAGATAGTGGCTCCTCGTAATTGGTCCATCAAATCATCAATCCTTGGAAGAGGGTAACGGTTCTTGATCGTAGCTTTATTCAACTGACGATAGTCAACACATAACCGCATACTGCCATCCTTCTTTTTGACTAGAAGAACTGGTGCTCCCCAAGGTGAGACACTGGGTCTAATCATTCCTTTCTCTAGAAGTTCTTCTAATTGCTCTTTGAGTTCACAGAGTTCCTTGGGTGACATCCGGTAAGGAGCAATAGAGATTGGTCCCACGCCCGGTATAATATCAATGCTGAATTCGACTTCTCGCTCTGGAGGTAGCTCTCGTATGTCCTCAGGAAATACTTCTGGAAATTCTTGAACAACAGGAATCTGTTCAAGTTGAGAAGTGGCCTTACTTTCAGTTTCAGTAAGGATCATGTATAGTTGGACTTCTTTTGAGATTACCTTTTCTGAGCTAACAAGGCAAGAATTTGTGACTTGATCATCTTCAGATGTAGTAGACCCGTGAGAGATGGATCTATTATGACAGTCAATCAGAATATGATTGGCAGCAAGCCAATTCATCCCTAGAACAATGTCTAGATCAATCAAAGGTAAACATATCAGATCTACCTGATAAGCTTTCCCTTCGATGTTAAGAGGACATTCTAGACATATGTGAGTAGAGCAAATGGGCTTATTGGCGGCAGTTGTGACAATCATTTGATAGGGCAGAGAGGTTGTAGGAAGCTTTAAATGTTTTACACATTTCTCAGATATGAAAGAATGAGTGGCTCCAGAATCATATAATACATTTAATAGAGTACTTCCTATAAAGCATGTACCTTGCACAAGATCGTTCTCTTGTGATACTTCTGCACCATTCATGGTAAAAACTCTGGCATTTCCCCCTGGCCTTCCGGTTGAGTTGTTTCCGGGCCTTCCAGGATTATTGTTCTGTCTGAAGTTGTTGTTACGGGGAACATTTTGCATTCTCGGGGCATTGTTGGTAGAGACATTTGCAGTAGATCCTCCACTTCCTTGACCTGTTGGTCGTACTACCTGTCTTTGAGTTACTTGTTGTTGGTTGTTTTTATTCCTGTACCAACAGTCAACATCACGATGTCCGATCCGTCCACAAATTGTGCAGTTTCTACTACTTTGGTTCTCCTGACCTTTAGGAGGAATTCGGTTGGCTGAGTTGAAAGATCGGAAATATGGTCGATCTCCTCGAAAATCCCTTCTTTGCTGTCGATCTGGCATACGTCGCTCTGGCCCATGATTAGACGCTCCAGGTCGTCGAAGATTAGAGGTGTTCTCAAATATGCGGCATCTGTCAACCAAAGTAGTGAATTGTGTAATTTGTTGACAACATATGGCTTGACGAATCTCATGTCGTAGCCCTGCTTCGAACTTTGCACATCTTGACGCTTCTCCCATGTGAGTGTAGTAGGGACAACATTTTGCCAGTTCATCAAACTTAGCAGCGTACTCCCCAACAGTCATATTGCCTTGTTTCAGATTGAAGAATTCCTGCTCCTTTTGCCTCCTTATGTCTTCGGGGAAATATTTAGCGAGAAATTCTATCTTAAATCGTCCCCAAGTAATGATATGCCCATCAGTAGCTAGTCTGACTCTAGCATGAGTCCACCAGTGTTCTGCTTCTCCAACTAGCATGAAGACAGCAAAGGTTACACAATCCTCATCAGAACATCGCATAGCGACAAAAATCTTTTCAAGGTGTTCAATCCATAGTTGTGCTCCTTCTGGATTGAAGCCTCCTTTGAACTGCGTAGGATTGTTCCTTTGAAAATCAGCTAATCCTTGTCTGGCAGAAGCATGAGGTAACTCTTGTCTTTCTATTACCTCCACAATTCTGGTAAGAAGATTCTCCATCACGTGATTGTTATTTTGGCGTGCCATTAAGAATTTGCTGAAAGAATATCAACAAATAGATTCAGGGTATGCGTTATGTGGAGTATTCCACATAGGATATTTAGTCTTAGGAGTGTTATGGACTGTTCAATATTTCTATCAGAGTACGTGGAAACCTAATGGTCCACTCCACAAGCTTAATGAATCGACTATGCTCTGATACCACCTTTGTAACACCCTCGGTTAGATAAGACAAATCCTTCTGTAGGTTCATCCCATTTAACTGAGAGTGTTAACAGTTTTTAGAAAAAGTGAATATTTTTTTTTTAAATAAATACGTGGCAGATCAGCGGAAGTAATATTGTATATATCACATAGTCATTCACAAACTGTAAATAATTGTACTCTTAACAGAATGGGGCACGCAGGCACCCTTAAATATTATACAGTCATCCAGTGTCTGATTATAAATATTCTATCCTTAATGATTATTCTCAATGGGTTCAGCGTACTGCTGATCTTCACACTCGGGTTCTTGAGTTTCTAATTCCTCTGAAAAATGTTCAACAGTAAGGGTGAGTATAACCCAAGACCCTGATTGGTTCATCCGGTGCGGACATAATCCAGTTAACATACAATGTCACATAGATCATACATTTAGCATATTTATAACAATCAAGCATGTTGTCATCACATAATCGTATATTTAGCATGTTCACAATTATAACAATCAAGCATATTACCATGAAATAAATCATACATATAACATATTCACAATTATAACAATCAAATATGATGTAATGAATGCATGAGTTCGGATCCATTATGATTTATCTTTGATTAAGTCTCATGATGCATGTGGGCCCAATAAATCATTTCATCTTCTTCTCATTCTTTGGAATATCACCATTCCAATCATCTAGAGCGATCAGGGTCCGCCCAAGTTCCATGTGGTACAAATGAACTCATTGGTTCTCATCACTAATTTAAATATTTTTGGAACTTGGATCCCTACGATCATAGTTACACTCCGTCATTTAGTCAAAGTACACTAGAATTGCATCGTCCCACCCGGCTATCAGGCGCGACTCTGATGCCATTGGGTTGCCGTTCCAGTTGTACTCCCAAGATTCTTCATGGAGATCGAACGTGAGTGTCCTTCACTGTACCAAGTGTATGCTCTAGAGGTTTTTCTTCTTCAAAAATATTTTCATGATGCGAAATGCATTTATCTTATCAATTGATTCCTTGGGTATCTTATGTATTTCCAGTCTCATCATATCATTCTCAAGTTCTTTGAATTTCCTCATTCATTTAAACCTTGTAAGATATTCGTTTATTATTTTTAGAAATATATCTATTAAATATATTCTTCATAAAGAGTAAAATAATATATTCTTCATGTAATTACGCATAATTTAGATATTAACTATGTATAATAATAATAAAACTAATAATAATGATAACAATATTAAGTTGACAGTAAATAATGATAATAATAGAATAAGAATAATAATTATAACTTACCAATAACTTAAAAAGTAGTGAAGATTAGTTTCCAATTAAAAATTCAAGTGAAAAACACTAAAAATAGAGTTTTCCGAGTGGAACAGAGGTAAATCCGAGTGAAATGAGTATGATTCCGAGTGGGATCATACAGAGAAGGGTTCTCCAAGTGATCTGGCTAAAAATCCGAGTGAAATGACACTGGAAAAGCTGTTTTCCGACTGAAATAAGTTTGGATCCGAGTGAAATGAAGTGGAATGCTGTTTTCCGACTGGAACAGCTTGAATCCGAGTGAAAAATAAGTTTTCCGCATGAGATAGCTATGAATCCGAGTGAAATAAACTCAGCAGAATTTTCTAACTGAAATCAATAAGTAATTCGAGTGAAACAGAAGCTGAAAAATAATTTTCTTAACTAAATATCTTGAATTCTGAGTGAAACAAATTTTTGAGTGAATTAAAATATAAATCCGTGTGAGGTCAGTAGGGAAAATGGTTTCCTGAGTAGCATTGTTTGTAAATCCGAGTGAGAATGAGTCTCTAAGTGAAATAAAGTATATTTCCGAGTGGTATTCAGTCAAAAAGGAGATTTCTGAGTGAAATGAAGGTGTTTGTCGAGTTAAAATCACTGAAAAAAGGTTTTCATGAGTGAAGCTACTTAAATTCTGAGTGAAAATGAGTTCCTGAATGAAATTAAGTATGATTCCGAGTGGAATCAGTAGGAAAAGAGTTTCCTGAGTAAAAATAAGATATTTTCCGAGTGAAACATGAGTTTACCGAGTGAAATTAATTAAAAAGGGTTCTGTCTGAATAAGACACATGTGAATAAAGAAAATCCGAGTAAGATAATCCTGATTCCGAGTGGAATCAGGTTGGGAAAGGTCTTCTGGTGAGTTGACTTTATATACCGAGTTACATCAAGTTGAAAGGAGTTCTTTTAGTGAAAATAACTATTTGCTGAGTGAAATAAATTGTTTTGCCGAGTGAAATAAGGTTGGGAGGCTACTGTCTGAGTAAAATATGATGTTTTCCGAGTGCAATAAGACTGGGAAGCTACTGTCCGAGTAAAATAGTGTGTTTCCGAGTGAATTTACTGAAAAAGAGTTCTGAGTAAAAAGTAATTATATTTTCTGAGTGAAATTAAGTCAAGTTCCGAGTGAAATAATATAAGAAAGAGATTTCCGAGTAAAAATAAGACTTGGGAGATGCTGTCCGAGAGAAATAGAGTGTTTTCCGAGTGAATTACTATGTTTTCCGAGTGAAATCAACTAGAAAGATACTATCCGAGTATAAATAAGCAAAACCGAGTAAAATAAGTGTAAAACCGGTCGGATTATCATAAAACATAACCTGTTATCATATTTGTTTCACTGGAAATCACACGGTACCCGTGATTCTTAATATTTTCAGTCCAATATTTCACAATTCATCAATGATTATATACACTAGGTAACAGATATATATACATACATGCATATACAGATACAATTTAAAGCATTTAATTCATACACACTGAATCTGTCCTCCACTCGGTTTTCCCACAAGGCACCCAAGAATATACCCCCTTACCTCAATGAAGTTCCTGGAGGAGAAGAAAGAGGCTCCCTTCACTGTCCTGCTTAAAATCCGAGTGAAACAGAGGGGATAGGAGTGGGAAAGAACTTGCTGAGAAAGAGAGTGATGAAGAGTGTTTGGGTCGTGTGTGTGGTGTGAGTTCTGAGGACCTTGAGCTCGTTTAAATAGGGAGGAAGTGAGTGGGAAGACAAGTGGGAGACAGCTTTTCTGAGTGGGCTGTTAGTGGATCGCTAATGGAAGGGTCACTAAGAATTAAATAAGATATATGCTGAGTCAGTGTCCATTTCTGGTCGTCCACCATCCATAATGCACACGATTGGATTTAAATATCATTAAAAGACAAAATTGAAGTCAATACGCACTTCTGTCAGTGAATACCGAGTGAAATTACACTCGGTTAACACTTCTGTCAGTGAATTCTGACTGGAATTCCCACTTCCGAGTCACAATTGCAATTCTTCACTCGGAATTTCTTCGAAACCGACTCAGGCACTCGGTTTCTCACTCGGTAATACCTCTTCAGACCGAGTCCTCTCTTTCTCAGTGAATCTTCACTCGGAAATCCGAGTCTTCCTCACTTTATTCACTCGGTTTAGGCCAATTTCTTCAATAAACGTTTATTTAAGCCATTACCTCTCGGACCAAGACTCACACATACTTCTCTCACTCGATTTTGATCCAGTGGAGTATATCTCACTCGGTTTCCTAAGTAAATTCATAGGAAACTGTTCGGAATCCTTCCCAATTGATTCCACAACGCACTTCAATCGGTAGGAAGCATCAAATCAACATAAACATGAGTATTTATACATTCTTTCACTCGGAATACTCCAATTGGAGTAGTCTCCTTTAGAAAAGGAAGCATTCAACTCGGAACCGAGCCTTTCTAGGGTGTTTTGACTCGGATTTTCACCCAGAATTGATTCTTTTGAACACTCTTCACTCAGAATTGCTTCTCAAGTCAGGACTCCACTCGGTGGTAGCCTTCTCAGTCATGTTTTACTCGGAAAACATGATACTGACTCGGAATTCTCTCTTTCACTCGGAATTTCTAATCCTTCACTCGGAATTCTTCTCTGTCACTCGGAACAGAGCCTTTTTCACTCGGTTTTTGCATAATTTCACTAATATTCCATATAAACTCTATTATTACGTGCAAAAATGACATTTTTGAGGTACTACAGACCATCAACATGGTATATATTGACTTATTCTTGCTTACAAACCCTCCATAATTAAAATTTACAAGGATAAAATTGTTTCTAAAAACAGGGATGTTACACCCACAATGAGAATGTTGCATGATCATTACATAAATGTCATAATAGTTTTTAATGTGATAATGATATATATAGTCCTTCGACCTGAAGTTACTATGATTCCCACATAAAGAATTTGTTGTTTTAATACAATTAAATGTTACCTATAATAAAGTAATCATAAAGGTTGTAATTAGGTGGTGAAAAGATAATGCAATTTAGGGATAATTTAGGAATAGTTCTCATATTAACCTACTATTTTAGGGACTATCAAAGGTTGTTAAACGATATTTAAATGTCTTATTTAAAGTGATGCGTCCTATATAGGCTCTTAGTGTATATTTCCAATAATCTCTCACTTACACTTAGAGTTGATGAGGTTTACGCCCAACGACAATGGTTCACTTATGCTTCTGCTGTGCAAGAGGTTTTACCAGTAGGTTCTTAACAATTTTTGTTGGTTTGCATATTGCATATTTTCACATCTTCTAAAGATGGAACTATCTAAGTATATGCTTAGATTGATCCATTTCCTTATGTTGTTTTATGGTTTTATTATCATTATAATGGAAACTCATAAGGTACATAACATTTGGAATGATTCTAATCTCAAAATGTAAATTGACTCCTTTTGTAATTTAATACAACAAGACACTTAGATTTATTAGTAAAACCAATGACTAGTTCTTACATTGAACCTTTCAAGCATACATCACGACCATATTTTAATTGTAATCTTAGCCATCCAAATTAGTTAGAAGGTTGGCATTGTTGTAACCTTTACAATGAGCTTATCCTTCATTCCCTTCTTGTAGTCATAAGATTTATCTTCATTCTTTAATAAAGATTCCAACTTTTGAAGTTACTTTAATCCATAAATGGAACATTTGTAGTTCACATACGTTCCTAGATGCTTCACTCATCAAAGGCCTTTAGGTTATGTCATCTATACATCTTTAAGACGATTTCCATCTTGGCATCTATTTACCAGATTTCATGATAGTGGCATACTATTTTAGTAGGCAGGATCTAAATGGTTTTTAAGCCAATTAAATTTTATCAATATTTCTTTTAAAGGTACTTTTATTATCATCCATGTTTAGTTTTTCTTCTAAAAACTCACTTGCATCTTATAGGTTTTACCCTTTGGGTGTGCCAACCAAGGTCTATACCTTACTAGTGTGGATAGAGCCCATATCAGATTCTATGATCTCATGTCATGTCTAAGAATCTAAACTTGCATTGGCCTCTTCATAAGAAGCTTGGTTATTTAGCTATATGTCTCCTTCTTGATTCATGAGATACCCATATCTTTCAGATTTTATGACATGTCCTATTTGATCTGCATAAGTCTTGTGCTATCGGAGTTGACAAGGTCACAACACTTTGTGACTCTTTCTCTAGGTCCACCTTTGGCTTTTAAGTGCTTTATGATACTTGAATTTCTTCAAGTTTTACTATCCTCCTACTGATTCTTTTAGAGATGCACCCTTATTTAAGGACACAGTATAATGAGCAATAAACCTTTTGTTCTTATGGATTGTAAAAATAATAACCTTTAGCTTTCTTTGGGTATCTCAAAGAAGACATTATCTAATTTGGATCTAAGTTTTTTAGAGTTGGATGCTTCGTATAAGCATCAATTTGGATCTAACTTTTTTAGAGTTGGATGCTTCATATAAGCATTATTATTGAAGACATACTAGGTTTCTTCCTAATCCATATCATATATGGTTTCTTTAAGAAAGCCTAAGATGAAACATGGTTATGGAAAAATTTCTATCAATAAAGTTTAACGTTGAAGGAATTAGGGATGTTTGATAGTAATCAATAATTAAATTTTGTCTAACAAAGTTTGACTTCTCCTTGTGGAGATGTTATCATGGCATTCCATGATGAGTGAGTTAAGAGGTAATCTCTCACCTTCTTAGATAGTTTATCAAACTTGCGGTTCAAATTATTTGCTTTATCAATCTAATCGAAAGCTTTAATTGTCGTACCAATTTGGTTTTTCACTTCATTATAAATTCTTTGAAGGTTTCAAAGGCTTCCTGACTAGTGTTACACAAATCCATACTCATTGAACTTTTTAGTTAGTGTGACTAAGTGTTGTAAACAACATCCTGTTATTGTTTCTATTGGGTCCATATATCAGTATATATTAGATATGAAATTAATCATCTTTCACTTTTTAGTGAACGAAGTGTCAATTATCTTTCCAATAAATAAAATCTACATGTCTCAATTGATTCCAAAATCAAAAGAGTCCAGATAACCATATTAATGGTATTTGGAAATGTGTTTCTCATTCATTTGTCATAGGAATCAATATTGTGTAAGTAACGTTTAAACTAATTTATTTTAACCTACTTTGACAGTTATGCTATAGATGAGTGTTTTGAGATTTAGGATAAAGAATCCATTACTTAATTGTCCATTAGTATCTTTTTGAAGATCCTATCAAGTCAGGTAACAAAATACAAAGATTCTAATAACGTCTTGTAAATCACGTGTTTCAAAGCAATAACAGATACTTAAAATTAATTAACTAATTACCTCTTGATGCGCAGAATGAAGACTTCGAAGCAATGTAGCTTTGCCCTTAAGGAGTTCACGCAAGCACTCCCACCAGATTATGTACTTTCGAATGTTAGTTCACCAAAGCGTAGCCTCTACCACATTTACAAAATTTTGATTTGTATCACAAGAGTCTGACTAGTGAGCATCTCATACTCTATTTATAATGCTTAGGTCTGGCCTAATAAACACTCTTAGTGAATGAGCTTTTTACTCATTTTAAATGAGTTAAATCCAATAGTTTTAATTTTAGATAGACTAAAATAAACACTATTCTCTGGTAGGCTTACTCTATGCATATGACCCTATTGAAAATATATTTGGTTTATATTAAATATAAATATTTTATATTTAATATAATATAATGAACGACATCTAACAATACATTATTATCCCAATATAAATATCAAAATAACTTATAAGTGATAAACTTTATATGCTTGGTCCCTTTGTCAAGATATCTAATTGGGCCCAAGACATGGTCGTCGTCATCTTTGTATGACCTAATTCATTTTACTTGATATCAGAGTAATATTTTCTTAAATAAATATCCAATATTTATTTTCCTAACTTGACCATGCATTTTCTTAAGCTTCACTCCATTAAGTGGCCCATAGACATTACTCTTGTCACATACGGGAGACAAATTTCATCTACATCACTCACATCCCTTTGCTTGATTTGTTCATTGTCTGATTCTAACATTTATGACCACCTTGTTACAAATGACTTTTAATTATATTAAAGCAACAAACTCCTCATGTAAGATTGTAGTGACTTCAGATTTAAGGACTATATATATATATATGATTAATAGATTAAGAACTATTAATATTCATATAACAATCCATACAATGTTCTCATGGTAGGTCCATCTGGTACACTATTACTCTTAGTGTGTACCTTATGAAGATTTGATATTGTCCATATCTATGATCTATGAGATCAGATTATCAGTACACTCATACACTAATCTTAATGTATTTATATGTCCCTATATAAATACTTGACTGAAGATAATTTAGAAATAGTTCTCATACTGGCCTACTATTATAAGGACTATCAAAGGTTGTTAAACTATTTAATATAAATTCCTTATTTAAAGTGATACATCCTATATAGTCTTTTAGCGCATATTTTCAATAAGGCTCATAACCCCCATGTTTTGAAAAGGCTTATTTTTTAAAAATCGTAGCTTACGTAAAGAATGACTAAGCGGGTCAGCCTATTAGCCAGGGCCTGGATACCCAACTCTACTACTCATATTCTAGTATACCTTTTTTTCAAAAGTCGTTACTATCCCGTCATGGGTAATAATTCTATCTTGAAGATCCGTTTCTCCTCCTTTGGGATACTTCAGAAGATGTTTTAACATAGTCTGTCAAATTACCTTTCTTGATCATGCTTTCATTGACATCCTTAGGATGTCCACACACATTAACTTCATGCTTATGATTGTGATGAAAAACAAAATATATGAATTTATCATCTAGTTGGCTTCTTGGAGGATGGGGATGTTGGTCCCACAACAACCTTCCATCAATACACTTGGTCCCTGTTTAGCTACAAGTCGGCGATGACAAACATTGGTCCCTGTTTAGCTACGACAACCTTCCGTCGTTACATTGGTCCCTGTTCATCTATAGCATTAGCGACGGTGACTATGGAAAAATTAGCTATGGCTATATGGCGATCGCTACGTACCCTAAAATAACGATGACGGAGCTTAATTTCGTCAGCGATGGAGATCATAGAAAAGGGACCACCTTTAACGACGACATGTAGCCATCACTAAGTTTGTCATAGTTTTCACTTGCCGTCGCTGACATGTTAGCCATCAAAATTGTAGCGACGGTATTCCGCCGTAGCGGATGTCTTCGCTAATACTGTTAGCGACGGAAATCTGGCTGTTAGCGATGACTTTTTACCGTCACAAATAGGGTTTTTTTAGTAGTGATATAGATAGAAAATGGTGCACTCCTCGTACTTTTTTCTAGATCGGTGTTCCTTTTCTGACTTATGCCTACCATTCTTGAACTTTTGTTTTTCTTAATGTTTATCTCCACCTTTTAACATTTGTTTCGTCTATTTGTAGTTCTTCAGTTTATTGGGCAATTCCTCCATTGGTCTTGGGGGGGGGTTTCTTGCCCAAAGACTTGATGAAATCTTTCATCTTCAGACCTAAAAACATAAGATGTAAAGCTACATGTGTGTTGAGGTCCTGGATGGTCAAAGACTCCTAGGTGAATCTTGTGATATAATCCCTTAAGGATCATTTGTGTTTAACCTTCACTAAATAACACAAGGACTTCGGTTACTCTTTGTTAATGGTGAATGGTCTTCCATTCTTATTTACTATTAAAATTTTTTATTTTATATAAAAGCTAAAAATGTACTAATAAAATAAAATGAATTTAATTTAAATACATTAACAGTATAGAGTTTTTTTAGATACATTTAATTACGAACTGTCATGTAAGCAATTATCTTTAATTTATGTAATAGTTACTTTAAAAGTCACATCTAGGATGTATTCTAGTTGGTCGACAATGTAATTTTTTTTACAATGGTATAGAAATTAAACTCAAATAAAATTTTATTATCTTTTAATTAGATAACAAATAAAATATAAGAACCAAGTAATCCAATCTAATCTACACCCATTTTTATCAAATCAAATTAGATTTAAAATATTATTCAAACTGAGCAAATCTATAATGTAATTTTATTTAAAGTTGTCAAAATGGGTCATACGTAAAAAAATGAGCGGGCTTAACCATTTAAAAAAGGAGCCCTGAATTAAAATTGAACTTTTTAATGCTTGTAACCATTTGGGCATTTACACCGCGGGTAGTCCACAATATTTTTTTATTTTATTAATTAGCACTGAAAAACTATTTTCTCGTACTTTTTACTTAAATTAGATTTTGTAGTTAATTTAAAGCATATAAAAATTTTGGTATATTTTTAATGGTTATATTTTTTAGGATTTTTTTACAAAGAAACAAAAAAATACAGACTTACTAAAATCTCACATAAGCTCACCAAACCTTAGTGTTGAAGTCCAAATTCAAAGTGAACTTTTTAGCTCGACCCGAGAAAAACCTAAATTTATTATAAGTCAAGTCACATCAAGTTATCTGTTTTAGACAACTTTAATTTTATGATTGAATTAAATAATTTTTTTACCTAAAATTTGATATAACTCTAATCATGTTCCTTTAACCACTTGTATTTCTTTAAAAACTAATCATACTTGGGATTTTGAGAGCCATACAACGCAAGTTGATAGACCGTGGTTATCGTAAACTTGGAGTAATAAACGTAAGAAAATACTAACAAATGTTTAGAGACTGATTAAGGAAAAAAATACAAAAAATAATTCAAAAATATCAATAAAATTTATTAAATCTAATTTCTAAACAATTTCCAATAAATAAATTTTCCTTGTATTTTCTTACACAGTACCCTTAAGCTGTTAATAATTTGACATCACTCTATAAAGTTATCGACCAGAAGGAAAATGTCAGCACAAAATGACAAAAAAAACAAGAAGTTCCTGATGAACAGAATATATACCACGTGATTGTCATTTTACACACACACACACATATATATATATATATATATATATATATATATATATATATATATATATATATTTTGTATTTATTAATTATTACTTTAAGGTTCAATTCTCACCATATGTTAACAAATAAAAAATGCTATACCAAATAGACAAATAAAAAAAACACAAAACTTTGTTGAAAGATATACAAATGATCTTCATCTTATGAAAGATTTATTCTTCTAATATTAACTAAAATATGCTAAATTTTCGATAAAAAGATTATTTTACTATTTAATTAAAATTTGTTCTGTTGCATTTTTTTATACCTTATCTTACATTCAAATATAAATCGCATATCACATGGTTCTTCTATAATTTTCCAAGCATTAAATAAAATTGGTTCTCCCCAGAGAAGTATAAAAATAAGATGGGTTATGGTGATCACATAGGGGTTAGTTGAAGGACAGCAAAAACCAATGCGGTAGGCACAGCAGAGCATAGGATTTTGTCGCGATGCAATAGGACAAATTACAAGTTGTTGACCAAAAGAAGACAAATTATAAGTTCACAACTACACCAATCATAAATTAAATTAAATTAAATTATTCTCCCCAATCACTCCATTATCATATATAATTTATTCAAATATCCCTTTCTAAAACTATTTTGCAAATTAGGGACAATATTTTATTTATTTATTTTCTATTTTCGGTTTTAATTACAAAACTGTTATTAAAATAAAAATAAAATAACAATTCAATAATTAAAATTAAAATTAAAAAACATAAAAAAATAGAAACCAAAGAACCCTACATGACTTGGAATATGGTGGCATTTGATGATGTTTTGTATTTGGGAATGTATTGGGACATTCCTGATGTGGATCAATCCTTCTCTTTTATCTAGACATTCTTAATTCATGTGTTTTATGTGGATCAATACAAGCTCACATTGCTTTTCCAAATATTCTAAAAGAGTCAGGGTATATGTTTGATTGTCTGTTTCATAAATAAAATAATGTTTCTTGAGCCTTCATCCCATTCTGGAATATGGCCCTTTGGCTTTTACTCTGAACCATAAGATGCATTCAAGGGTTGGTATTTTTCTTTTTCTTTTATTACTTTAATGACTTGATTAATTTGAAGCATCTGATTGTGGTTGTTTCTGGTGGAGATCAGCCACTAGAGACAAGCTTGCCGGAGAGGATCAGTTCCAGAACTTACGAGGGTTTTGACGTTAATTATTCAAAGATAAAAAAAATGACTTTTAAAATTTATGAAAATCATCCTACGGGATCCAAACTGAAAATATAAAAATAAAACAAGTAATTTCAGTTAAAAACTTCATGTAAAAGAATGTTCAGATGGTATTGGTCCACGTTATACATTTTCAAACGCACAAGTTCCATAGAAATTATACCGAATATCATTGCATCAACACAGGGAGCACGTACGAAATACCGTGGAATTTTCACGCCAAAGTCTTTCGGTTTTACCTATAAAAATGATGTCTAATTAAGACTTTAAGGTGGTGGGAAAAGGAGAAAGTAAATGAAGTAATCAATTAGATAGAAAAAAAAGGAACAATATACATGATGCTATTCTATTCTTTTTCCTATTCCTAGAAGCCTGGAACAATACGATTGCCGACCATGATCGGGCTGAATTTTGAAAATGAAATGATAAGCCTTTTCTTTATTTATTGAGTTTTATATATTATATTCCTATTTTGAGTTGGACACATAAATTTTTTTTTATAAAGATTTAACAAAATTTATTATCTTAACCATTAAGTTAGAATAGCCCGTAGCAACTGGTTTACTTGTTAAGTGTCAGTTTGTTATTTTTCTAATTTTATTATTATTTTCAGTTGTAAATATGTCAATTTTAATGAAATTTTTTATGTGATAATATAAATAAAATTATACTTTTTTAAAATCATTAAATATTTATCTCTTTATATATATATATATATATATATATATATATATATATATATTTAAGAAAATTAATATTTTATGTAATTAATAGTATTAATTAAAAAAAATTTAAAATATTACATTAAATATTTAATAATATTAATACAAATTTGTGCTGGTCGGTTTGTTATACTCCCATTCATTTGATCTTATTTGGAGGAGCCGAATTTGGAAAAATAATGCGCGAAAACAAATTAGGACATTTGCGTTGACCCTCATTGGTTCACTTGTCTACAAAGAAAAGGGCACGGGTTAGTAAAATTGCCCCAGTTGTTCAGAGAATAGAAGAGGATGCACATGTTCATATATGATAGGGAAATTTGTAATAGCCCAACTTTGTTACTGATTTCTCTATATAGTTTTTTTATCAACAATATTAATTAGTTCTTAGTTTTATGTTAAAAGTATTAGTGATGGATTTGTACCCATGATATTTCCTTTTCTTTAAGGTTATTTTAAATAGAGATATTAAGTGATAAATAAAAATGAAACTCTTAATAAAAAGACATTGTAATATTTTGTACAACTTAATTTTTATTAATAATATGATTAAATTTTATCAAAAGTTTTTTAAAAATCTAACCTAACCTTCTTAATTTTTTAAAACACTTTAGTCTAATCTTTTTATTAAATAAGTTAGACAAATATAAGTCTTAATAATAGATAAAGCCATAGACTTTAACGAGCTAATTCAAGTATTTTCATCCTTTATCCTCCTGACTAACCTTATATTCTCTTGTATATCTTCTATTTAATTTTACAAAACCTGTCTCGTTTCCTTTTAAAAATATTTTTTTAAAAGTTTCATATTGTAAATTAAAAATAATTGATATTTTTTTATCGTGACACTTTTTTCATATTAGAAGGCGAATCATATAGAAAAAACTTCTTAATTAATCGAGAATTTAAAAAGCAAAAAATCTGAAACCATTCATACGTATATGAATGTGATTGACTTATGCAAAAACTTATTCTAATAAATTTAAATTTATAAGATGTTATGATGTGTTTTAACTTTAATGATTCATGATATCACCTGATAATTAATATTTGTTTTTTTAAAAAAGAAATCTTATTTTATATTCTACTATATTATATGTGTTGTGAGTGGAATCGTAGCCTACCCTGAAAAGATAAAGTCGCCGTCAATATTTATTTTTTGGAGGAAAATATCGGGAAAACCTCTTAGTAAAGGCACTTGTTATAAAAAAAGGGACTTAAGTTTGGGAGTCGAATTATAAGTAGGAAGATATTAACATCTCACACTAGTTACCTTAAATTGATCACATATATTTTTACAATCCCAAAGATTAAATTTACCTTTTAAAAAGAAAACAATTGAACAACACAAACAATGAAAGAAATAAGAGATTTTCAAATAAGACTAATAGGCCATGTCTCACCAAAATTAAACCCAACCCTTAAAAAAGAGTTTTTCAAATATAACAGGACATCTCATCTCGATCAATCCCATCTTTTTAAAAAATGGAAACAAGAACTTTTTGAAAGGAAGCAGGAATTAACATGACATCTCATCCAAATTAATCCCAAAGATAACACATTAAAAGAAAATAACAAGATTAACAAAACGTGTCATCTAAATTAATCTAATCATATGGAAAATTTATTATTTTTACAAATGGGAGAGGAAGACAAAAATAAATAACAAGACGAATAAATAAAGCAGGATAAAATGAACTAGAACAAATAGAGAAGCAGAAACAACCAAAAAAGTTAAAAAGCCCTTTTTGTATTTTGCATCATGGTTTCTTTTGCTCATGATTAAATGATTAAATGAGAGGAATGATTAGTAAATAATTACTTATGAGTTATCAAATGTCCTAAAATTTAGAAATAATTAAATTTGAAAATTTTTATGATTATTGATAATTTATTGTGGCTTAAAAAGTTAAAAATAATACCAAATTAAAATATGAGTGTCGGACCAAGTATCTCAAATTGGGTTACGTTGGTCAGAGCTATTAAGAATATTAATGTGAATCCGAATATATATTCGAAATAATTTTTGAATAAAGTATTGAGCCCGAACGGTGATTCTGTTTGTTACAAAATGGAGAAATTATTAATGATGAGCCAAAACATAAAAATAGAATCTCTCTTTTCTCTCCTTATTCATATTGATTTCTCACCCTCCAAAGGTAAACACTTCCTCTTTTCCTCTCATCCTCTTCATCTCCCACTCATCACCTCCTTCCTCTCAAAACCCATTGTGTGGGTGTGTGCCTTGCTCTTCTCCATTTTTGTTTCCTTTTATTAGGCAAAGAAGGAGCTTGTGGTGATTGGAAGCTCTCCCTCTTGTAATTTTCGTCACTCTCTCCCTCACTCTTGGAGCTAACTTCTCTTTGGCTTGAGGTAAGTTTCCCTCACCATTTTCATGAGCTCTGGCCCTAAGTTATGGGTATTTATGGTTTGTAGGAGTGTTATGTGTATGGGTTTGATGTTGGGAGACATTAATGATGCAAAACCCTAAGGTGGAGTGCATATAATGCAAGTTTTATGAGGGTGTTAATGGGTACACGAAAATGACATTGAATGTGATGGGTGATGATGGATATAAATGATGGTTGTCGGATTTTTGATGAAACCCTAACCCTTGGAATTGGGAGAAGTGTAAAATTTGAGTGGAATGTGTGTTTAATTATGTTAGAGGATGTTATTAATGAAGAGAAATAGCCATTAATGATGGTTGGTGGTTATTAATGATGAGTGATGACCATTGATAATGTTAAATGATTAATAATAGTGGTTGGAAGCTATTAACATGGAAACTCATAGATGGGTATGGTTCTTAAATGCATGATAATGATTTTAAGCACCTAAACCATGGTGGTTGTGGTGGATTAAGTGAAATAAAAGAGGTTTGGGGTTTAAAATGGTATAAACACCAAGTAGTTAATTAAGAGCATTTAAATCTTGGTGGTTTGGATAGAAAATAATTATATGGTGTATTGTGTGATGTAGGAAACGACCCCTTCGACGAAGTGGGACCTTCAAACCCTGGTGATTTCTACTTCTCTTGAGGTAGGAGGGGGTAACATTCCTAAATGCATGATTTCATTCATTATTGATGTGTATGTATGAATGTGTTATCCTAATTTGGCTTAGATGAATATCTTGATGTTTATGTGATTGGAATGCATTTAGAATGAATTGTATTATATGGTAAATGTTGTTGGGATGATGATTATGATGTTGAATTTGATTCATGGTAATGTGACTTGTTTGTGAATGACATTAAGACTATGATTGAATTAATTACAATTATGTTGGACACCCCATGACATGTAATTTGATGAATAATGATTACCACTAACTATTGATATGAATGAAATTGAATGATAATTGGTAACGGTTGAGAATGATGAGGATAGTGAATTTGACTAAGTGTTGGTGGTGAATTGTCGATTGTGGAGTGGCATTTTAGGATGCACAGTGTGAGAAATACATTGTTTGACATTTACATCCATGGCATATTATACATTGTCTATGTGGAATATTAAGGGTTCCACTAGGCGGGCCTAGTGGAAGGGCGACCCAGTGCATGGGTGAAATTATTGTTGTTCCCTAGTGATTCCTGGAATCATGAAGCTGTCCATAGTTCGATGGTGAGACACCCTATGTGGCGGGCCTAGTGGGTGGGCAACTCTGTGATGAACAAGTGACCTTGGTGTCCCTATGGGGCACGACTCTCTCAAAGTGTGTTTGGGAGGGGCCTGTAGCACTTTTGGCAAGTGAGGCCATGTTATTGATCTGCAAATCACGGGGTGACTAGTGCTACATATGGGCAATAGCGGTTTGGTACCAGTAACAAAGGTAATGTTATGCATGCAATTAATGAGATAAGTGTACACATTTACTACTGTAGTAGGGGCATAGTAGCACACCTATGTTTGACCCACATACTATATGATGTTGTTCCCACAGTCAGATCCATGATTTGATAATGATTCCTTATGCATATACATTAGCCATAAGAGCATTTGCATATAGCCAGAGATATGCCGAGTTTGGTAGCCCATGGTGGCGATGGATGTTTGATAAGTAAAGATAAAGAAACTGTGGTACTAACCTTAATCGTGTGGTTATACTTGATAAGATTGCCAATGGTTTGATACATATATTGTAAATGTGTTGATTGGAACATGTGCGATGTTGAAATGAAATAACATGATGTGTGAAAGGATCATACGATTTCCTTTGAGGAACATATGTTGTGCACATGTATATATGTATCATCATAATGTATGATTTTAATTCATTTGGTATATGTTACTCACCTCCTGGTTTCTATTTTAAAGGTTGATGTAGGTATGTGGACATCCTACCCCTTTTGGAGGTTAAGCAATGATGGAGGTAAATATAGAAAAGGAATCCCTTGTCCCTTGACTGACAATCGTGTCTATAAAAAGCACGATGTTTATGTTTTGTATATGGTATTTAAATAGTTATAGATATTGATTTTGAGGGTCATGTGTGAAAATTAGACCTTAGTGCTTTGGAAGGCTAATTTTTAGTTGTAACCTTAATAATAGTTGATATTAATTGTGATACGATGATTTTCATGCTACATTGATGAATGAATATTGTTAATGAAATTTTTATAGCCAATTGATGACATTAATGCTTATGTTGATGAAAATCCATGGATGGATGAACTATTTAAAATGTGAGGTTATGTTCATGATGTTCATGCATAATTAAGAAACTGATAGAGCCATATAGAGTTTTAGAAGGTTTGGATGCTATAGAATAGTTTCCATGGTGCCTATGCATGATTTAGAACTTGTAGAAACTGGAATAGGCCAATTCCATTAAGGATTGATCCTTGAGTTACACAAAAATGCTTTAAAACAGGCTAAATACGTTTCTGCACATAAGTCTTTCTTTTTTAGGAATTTTTGAGTGCGGCCAATGGTTACACATTATAAATGGTGTATATTAGGTGGTGTCAAAATTTGGTGGTGATTGGATTTAATATGAAAGAGTTAGAGTGGTTGGAAGTTAGAATTTACAGCTTTTTAGTGCATTTTCTACAATTTATAACAATTTGCTGTCATGAATCGATCCATGATTTAACTTGAATTGATTCATGAGCTACTGGATTTGCATGGATCGATTCATGAATTACCTTGAATCGATTCATAGTCTACTGACTTCCATGGTGGTGTTTTCCAGAATTCCCTAAATCGATTCACATAACTCCTTGAATCGATTCACAACTTATTGCCTAATTGGGATTGCTTTCCAATTCGCATGAATCGATTCACACAGGCCTTGAATTGATTTATGGACTTCTGTTTTGTTGTTCTGGACTCCTTTCTTGTATGAATCGATTATGGCTTGCTTGAATCGATTCATGGTTTTTCTAATTATCCATTTTCCATAAGTTTTGATGCTTGCTTGATCTGTATGAATCATGGCTTTGTTTCCTTGCTCCTTATGCATGTTTCCTTGGGTTATTCCTCATACCCATTCTTGCCCCCGAATCGATATACGTTTCCGTTAAACACTTGCATAGTGATTGTGCAATTATTCACTCTAAGTCAATATTTCTATAAAACATCCACCTTTTCATATTGTCATATATGGGATAGGTCTTTAAATGATCTAAGGTTACTCATTGAACTTTGAATCGTGGTGTCCTTCTTCTGACAATTATTTAAATCGTGAAAAATTTATTCTATTCTTTATTATCTCTTTATTAATGACCTTAATATTATTTACCAGAATAAGGGTGTCACTACATATACCTTATCTCCTTGTGGGAAGGGAGATAAAGCACACTTCACTTTCTCTTTTTAGTTTTACAAGTGAATAAGAAGAAAGAACACTCCTCTATTTTCTGTTGAACCCTTAGCCCTTTACTAAGAAGATGAAAATGGAAAAAATAGAGCTCTTCTTCTAAACTTCCAAATCCTCATTTTGAGACCCCAATACGATAACCCTAAAAAGAAGAGACCTAAAGAGAGAACCTAAAAAATATGAAACCATAAAAAAGAGAGCCAAAAACGGTCCCTCAAGGAAAAAACCTGATGAGAAGAAACTAAAAACCAAAACCAAGGACTATTTCCTCTTCTTTTTCCTTCCTTTTTATAGAGCAAATGTAAGGTCTTCTTTTCTTCTTCTTCTTTCTTCTTTTTTCCTTTAGAGTAGTTTTTTTGGATTGGATAAAAATGAGTGCTCACAATATCTTTAGAAACATACATAGATAAAACTAATGCTAAAATATTACCAACTAGTTATCATAGGTGGTTAAGGTTCCATCCCAAAATCAATTAGAAATAAGAGGAGTAATGTTAGGGTTCTAATCAATTGGCAGTGACAAGGGTTAACCTAACGCCCCCTCCAACAAAGCCAACTCTTGGCCCATTACAACCAGAGAGAAGTTAGGCTCTGGCTTTGATACCATGTTAAGGTTTCATCTTAAAACTAATTGATAATGAGATACATAGTCTAACAAGTATTTAACCTATATGACCACCAGATAGAGGTTAGGCTCTGCCTTTGATACCATACTAAGGTCTCATCTTAAAACTAATTAGCAATGGAAGGAGTAGCGTAACAGGTATTTAAACCATGTAACATATTACGATGCAGGCAATGTGAGACTTCCAATATATATAGTTTAGTGATTAAATACTTATCATATTATAATAGATTTTTATTCTACCCCAAAGTCATTGAATCTGGTCAGCTTATTGGACTTGAAAAATCTTTTCCTATGATCATCACCCAAAATGATGGTGTTAGAATCTGCATGAATCACGAGACTATTTAATTTATATTATTATATTTTCTTATAGTTTACCATCTTTGTACTTGAGCTATGATTGTGTGTACTTATATTTGCACAAGTATTCAATAATAAAGAAAATACTACTCGGGATGACCATGTTTGATACTCATAACCTTTTGGTGAACATTTTGGTGCCAATTATAAGACCCAATAAAATGATGCCTTAATTAGTTAGAGGATAGTTCGAGTGAGAAATAAGGCCAGAGTTGTAAGGAGGGAAGCAATAAGGAAATCATCATTATAGGGGAGATGTGGTCCATTAGCCATAACAATGGTGATGTTATGGTAGTCTTATCCTGAGGGAGATAGGGGAAATGATGAAGCAGTCAAGGAGGGAAAGTGTCGAACCAATGAGACAAATATTGAAAGGAAACCTTGAACCCAAAGGGCTGCTCACCCGTTCACAAAATAGGCTAAGGCATATCCTACCCCGCTAGGATTCATAATTCCAAAAATGAAAGGGTATAGCAGGATAAGAGACCCGGTGAAGTATATCAAGACGTTCTCTGTAACACCCCGACTGCTTTTCAGGAATGAACAACTCTCCCCACAGACCAATACGAGGTCGTTCCATTGTGCTTTTATCCTTACTCACGCACTTCCCAAGAACTTCCCAAGAGGTCACCTATCCCAAAATTTCTCCAAGTTAAGAATGCTTAACTTTGGAGTCCTTAAGCGATAGACCACTAAAAAGGCTAATGCATTTGTTGGTATAGGTAGTATTAATTAATTCCTTTAAGCTATCCTTGACTGTATAGTCTCATACCTATACAGTCTTTAGACCCCTCTCATTCTGGTATGTATTTGATTTGTTCATGTGTCCCTCCCACTAGAAGCCTGCCAGGAGCCGCTCCTTGTCTGTGCCCATGCATCGACGATCACTCCCCGCCCTCAATAGTGCCTGAGATGTCACATTCTCAACCCACATGCTGGTATTAAAGACTCCACATGTCGTAATTTGGTTTGTAAGGATTCCGGCCAGATAAGTGGAAAGCTTTGTAGAATTGGTTCAAAAGTTTGTCACTTAGTTCTCTACAAGTAGGGTAGTCCAAAAGACCTCAATGAGCCTCACAAACCTTAGGCAGGGAAATTAGGAGTCCGTAAAACAATTCATGGAACGATTTCAACCCAAGGGCATTCTAATCAAGACTCTCGGTGTGGATGTGGCCCTTCACATGATACTCTTAGGGCTCCAACTTGGAAAATTCAACAACTCAATGGCCAAAAAACCACCTCAAAGCATGAATGAGTTGAAACAATACATGGAGAAATATATAAACATAGAGGAAATTCAAGTCATATAGAAGAAGATGACATAATAAATAATTCTGTTATTATTTAATTAAATAAATAAATTATAAAAAAATAATTTAACACCCCAAATATTTTGAAGGTAAAAAGTAATCCACAAGCCTATTGAAGAAACAAAAGTAAACAACTATTTTTTCTTTTTTCATTTTAAAAATCAACGAAATATCTTTACGATTATGTCATTTTAAGTCAAAGTTATTCATTAATTAATCAAATTAAGTTTAAAAGGAAAATTAAACTGAAAGTTAACCATCAATAATTGTATTCGTGACAACTGGTTGGGTTTAGGGTTTAGGGACTGTAGTTGTCACTATAACCACGTGTTTTATGCTTTTATAATATTTTTAATAAGGATGTTAAAAAGAACAAAACTACTATCACTATCATGATAAACAATGTATAATGATGTTGTCTTAGCTAAATTCGGCGTTTAAAATAATGCAGGAATATCATCAAGTCATAGCATCTTTGCGAGATCTCTCAGGTGTTGCTTACAAATTCTTTGGTTGTCTTATTTTCTCACATTGATAATTATTTTCATCTCTCAGTAATTTTTATTAATTTCAATTTTTAATTATTAAATATGTTAAAATTGATTCCTAATTAAATATGTTACAATCATTTCCTAATATGTTAAAATTATATGTAAAATGTAACATCGTTAACTCAACTACTAACTAAATAAACAAAAATATTATATCATATGTATTTTGTTATATGTCTTTAATTTTTAGAGATCAATTCCAATCTATTCAATAACATAAGACGGAAACTAATTAAAAATATACCAAAACTAAAAATAATAAAAATTTACTAACAATAATATATTTAACCATGTATTTATAACCTTTTTATTTTTCTTTTTGAAATGTATCGTAAAAATAAGAGAACAATGGTAGCCGCTTCTTTCATATAACCTTCTATCAATGTGAGAATTATAATATATTACCATATTTTATATCCACTACTGATCTTAGATGATTGGATGCCTTGTGTACTTATTTCTTATAATATCAATATATTTATATTTGCTAGTCTCTCATAGAAATTAAACACTTTCATGGATATAAATTAGAATAATATAGAAAATATTAAATCGATTCCATGATCAATATCCATCAAGAAGAAATAAATTTGGTTGTATAGCATGCTGTGTTGTCTCTCCCACTAAAATTTTCTTTCACATCTTGAATATTGTATCAAAGATTTCAATAACCAATATCTAATCATTAGTGGAGAAAAGGGATATGAACTCGGTTAAATTAGGCTTTTAAGCTCGATTTTGCAATCGAGTTTGTTCTTATCGTGGTAATAAACATGGACTTTTAAATTAGGTTTCCAACCAAGTTTGTAGGTGTTATTTAACCTCGGTCTTGAACCCTGAGTTTAAATGTAAGTGTTTCTTTTTAAATGTAGATTTTGTTTTATTGATTTCCCAAACCTGTAATTTTACACAACCAAACATAGTATATCCCGGTAGTTCATTTCATCCACAGTATTCACTAATTAATGAAAGTAAATAAAATAATATTTATATGCTATAAACAACATAATGAAGAAAATAATCTAATACAATGAATATTATGTACCTGAATAAAATAAAATAAAATCCTAAACCCTAGTTACAATCCTACACTAGGTACAATGAATGATATAAAATAATAAATGTCTATTGGAGTCCTCCCCTCACTTCATGAAAGTATGTGGCCCATTACTTTCTAACATCATCTACGTCTGTCAGAGAGAAGTATGATTGGTCTTGAAAGTGCTGCAAATAAGATACAAAATAATTAGCTATTGAAGACCAAAAACTTAATTACTATATAAATACAATTTATTTAATGTAGGCAAGTGAACACTTACAGTTGTCCATCCATCTACTATATGGTTTTGGACAATGGTCAACATGGTCTTCATCATGTAATACCCGTACTCATAGCTACCTTGCTGCTTATGTGACTACAAGGTACATCAAATAAACAATTCAATAATGTTATTTTGAATTATCATAAGTTAATAAATAACTTTGCTTCTTATTCAAAGTATTTACTTTTGGGTTGACCCACTGCACCTTTTTCCTACTGATGCTTCCTAGTAGTTGAGTATATCTAGGTATAGCCCTATGTAAGAATAAAACATGTGATGAGTGAATCATAGAAGAACAAAACGATGTAAATTGAATATGTAAAGTTATTTAATTTTTTAAATGAGGAGGGTGTTACAAGAAGTCTACTAAACCCATTATTATGTCTGATCATGATGTGCCCATTGTGTAAGTATTAAAGAAGAAGTAGTATGTTCAAGAACCTGCTAAGGTATAGACTGCTAGTAAAGCTAAGCCAACATCTTTAACCCTATCTTTCACTAGTTCACATGATCCTCACTCTGTCAAGAAAGGTTCATATGAAGCCACCAAGGTTCATATAATCCTCACTTAGCTTACATCATGCGTATATAAGTCATCTTTATACCTAGGTTACAACATGGGCCTGGCCCGTTAAACTATAATTGAGGCAGTCAACTCTCTACCGACGTGGAGGGAATCAGGGGGATCGTGAGGACCCACCCTCGATCCCGTGGGGGGAACAAGAGCCCCCTAGCCACGAGTCTTTATTGTGAAGCCAAGTGAAGTGGCTAAATATAGGTTGGAATTCCCTTCTCGAGTAAAATTCCTTCTGCCTTCAACTAGAGGATTATCCCAAGTAAAGATTCTAAGTGAAGATTCTAAGTGAAGACTCTGAGTGAAGACTCCGAGTGTGGACTCTGAGTGAAGATTCTGGGATAGGGGCGTCATTTGGTCTTAATAGGGGTGCAATTGCTCTATTATTTGTTTGAAGTCCACAAGAGCAGTCCCATGCAATGAACTAAAGCATGCAACAGTGGAATCCTTAGGATAAATAACCATTATCTGTCAATGAGAGCTGCAATGAAACCTAATAAGTAACAATGTAAAGATGATTAAATTAATATATAATAATTATACAAAAGACTCTTACTCTCTCTGATATGGGGCTAAGTAGGCACTCTTCCTTGACTCATGCATCCAATTCTGGATGTATGCCTAAGTTTTCTCTCTGGTGTTCCTACTTTTTTTTATGGATGAGGACTCTAAGAACCCATGTGTTCCCTGGAAACCCTTATCCATACAAAATTTATGCAAAAACTTAAGAAAATTTACACATGGTTAGTAACAAATAAAATGTGAACTAAAATAATTAAATATAGAACTATATACTAACAACTCCCAAAAATGAATGACAGAGATGTTCAACATCGTCTGCCCAATCATGATCTTGCACAAGTCACTCTGCGTAAATGTAAAGCGGTAATGGACTTATGTGATCGAATACATTTACCTGCCCTGGGACCCAAACGACGTCCTCGCCCATCTCAGCCTTGATAGTCCACAACGTCTGTATCAGATCTATGGCGGCCCCTTTCTTTATAGATGCTGAGGCAATGTTCTGCTGAATAGTTAAAACATTAAAACAAATGTGCGATGAAACAAACTATAAATTTATAATTTATTTGAAATTCATTTTGGGATTATACTTGGGTAGCAGTAACTGTCTGAAGTTTGTTGGGCCACATGAGGAAGTGTCCTAGTGCCTGGACGATAACCTACACTTCCGTAATTGCTACTTGGACAACGACATCCACTACTATAATCTCCACAACAGAAACCCTTGACATACCGTCAACCAATGACTGATGGTGAACTAAAGGACCTAAGTCATACACCGTACCGGTGGCCATAGCCTCGTCCAACCTATCAATGAACAAGTCACACTGATGGGTGGCCCCAATGCCGACCTTGTTATCATCACCGTCAGGTGCAACACAAGACCCCTTTGAGCTGACCAACCCATCATGTGTTTTTACACAATAAACAATCCATAAACAGTGCAATTGAGGCAATAATTATTCAGAAATTAATGGAACCAAATTACATATAATGAAATAAAATTATGTATTAATATATTTATGTACAATCCTACTACTAATCCAACCTGTGGGTTCACTGACGGTGCAGTAGGCTCTCGCTGCTAGCTGATGGACTGCATCGTCTCCTAGAGGGTTTCCATCTCCTGGATGGCTACAAAAAAATGCACTAAAAGAATTTCTAAAATATATAAAAGAAAATATATTGCAAACCAGTTTTTTTGACCGATTTTCCTAGTTTTGAGCGGTTTTACCAGTTTTTAACTGGTTTAATAAGTAACTAGTTTTATGTCAATCTCGGACTGATTGAGGTCCTGGTTCCCAATCTGACTGGTCTTCTAACAACACTGATCATATAAATTGTATCTAATCTCACAATAGGAGCAAATACCTCAAAATAATCAATATCTGGCTTCTATTTGTACCATTTTGCCACCAATCTTGCCTTAAAGTGATCAATTTCACCACTGGGTTTATACTTGATTTTGTAAACCCACTTCACTCCAATTGGCTTCTTATCTATTAGAAAATCTATGAGATCCCATGTTTCATTCTTCACAATTGCATGAATCTCAACATCCATGGCTTTTCTCTAATTCTGATCATTCACAGCTTCTTCAAAAACCACCGGTTCACAATCTGCAAATAAAGCAAAGTTGATAATTTCTTCATCAGACGAGTCATTATCATTACCCATAACATAATCCTTCAATCTAGTTAGTCTTCTTTTTTACCTTTATGGTCTTCTAGATGTTTCTGGCTCATCAAGAGCTAGATCTATTTATCCATTTTGGTCTAAATAGTTGTCTGGAATCACCACCAGTTGCTTTCAAGCTTTTGGAGTCCAGTCTCATATTTCTTCTTCATCAAATGTCATATCTTGACTAATAATCACCTTCTTTGTGTCTGCATTGTATAATTTATATGCCTTTGAATTTGTGGAGTAGCCAATGAACACACACTTTTCTCCTTTATTATGAAGTTTTTTCCTTAGTTGATCTGGTACATGGGCATATGATATACACCTAAAGACTTTGAGATGTCCTATTGATGGTCTCCTTTCACTTCAAGATTCTTTAGGTGTCTTATCATGAATACTTTTAGTTGGACATCTTGCCTGTTCAAGATGTACACAACAGTAGCAACAGTTTCTACCCAAATTTCTTTTGGCATTTGCTTAGCTTTCAAGATACACCTCACCATGTCCATGATTATCCTGTTCTTCCTTTCAATAACTCCATTTTGTTGGGGAATGTATCTAGTTGTTAATTGATGATGAATTCCATGTTGCTTAAAGAAATCTGCATAACCGAGGTACTCTTGGCCTCTATCTATTCTTAAACTTAAATTGTGCAACCAATTTGTTTCTCCATAAACACCTTAAATGACTTGAATAAATCATAAGCTTCTGCTTCAAGAAATATACCCATGTCTTTCTACTAAATCATCAATAAAGGTAATAAAATACTTGTTACCACTATGAGTTGGAATCTCAATTGTGCATAAACTTAAGTGTACAATCTCTAGTGGTTTTTTTGCTCTTCATGACTTTCCTGTAGGAAATGATTCTCTATGCTTCTTTCCTAATTGGCAAGTCTTACACACACTATTGGGAATATTTACAATAGGTAAACCAGAAACATATTCTTTCTTTGACAAAAAATTCAACCCAGAAAAATGAAAGTGTCCAAAATGCATATGCCATAACCAATCATCATTTGGTATGATAGAACTCAAGCAAGGATATTTTTCATGTAGAATTTTTAAAGGGAATGGGCGGTTTGGAGTCATTTTTACCTTAACAATAAATCTCTAATTTTTGTCAATCAACGTGCAACTTCCATGACAAATCTACATGTCATAGCCTTTCTATGATAGTTGTCCCATGCTTAGTAGATTGTGTTGAAGACCGAGAGCATAGAAAACATCAGAGATGAAATTCTGAGTACCATCCTTCAATCTAATTGTGATTCGACCTTTCCCCAAAATTGGAGTATTGGTGTTGTTGCCAAATTTTACTATAGATTTCATTAATTAATCTAGAAAAGAAAAAGGCTCTTTGTTCCTACACATATGGTTACTATAACCAGTATCTAAATACCATATGTTTTCATCTTCTAAAAAATTATTGCTTGCCAAAAATAAACTTTGTGGGTTGTTTGATTTCTCTCAAATATCTAGGTGTTGATTTTCTGCAATGTTAACATGTTATCGAATTCTACAATCTGTTGCTTTGTGACCAAACTTTCCACATTAAAAACAATTAAAATTACTATCTTGATATAAACCTCCTCTACTTCTTCTATAATTAGCAGACCAAGAATTATTTCCACTTCTTCCTTGAGTAAATGGTTGAAAATTGTTATCTCTCCATTAGTTGAAATTACCGCGTCCTCTTCCTCTAAAGCTTCCTCTTCCTTTTCCTCTACTATTAAAATCATCACGACCTTTATCTTCTCCACCTTGACTAAATTATATGATGTTGTTGAAATTAACCTGACTCTTCAATGCTTCTTGTAACACCCTCTTATATACACGAGATATATATGTATTCTTCTTGCTTTTTTAAAAAAACTTTTAGAAAGATATACATATTTATCACTCTTTATCTCGTGTATACAAGAACGTATATACATCTGATTTCCTTTGAATATTGAAAGTAAAAAAAAATTGTCTTTCAATATTTGTCCATAACGACAAAATAATTTATAGAAATCATAAGTGATAAATCATTACAATATTATATCCGAATGAGAAAGTTTATCAAAGTTTAACCTTTACCTTGTTACAATTATCTAACTTGATATTGTAATAAGATAAAGTAAAACTAAACTATACCTCTACTAAAATTGTGACCAATCATTTCCTACTCCTTGAACCATCAAGTTTTTGAATCCTACTCTTGTTATATCTCTTCATTTATCTGAATTGAGGATGAGACCACCTTACCCTCTTGTAATTACATATCCTTCCATCTTAGACTGCTAGCTATATATCATATAACATATATTTTATACACAGAAATTCAAACAAGAAGGAGTGAAAAACAAAATATAATATCTTACAGATAAGACATAAGCATAAGGGTTTTCATAAACTAATATAATAATATCAGTCATAATCTCATAAACAATCAATTATGAATATAGGGTTTCCACATACATAACAATTATATTTTCATTCACAACCACTCACATAGAATGTCACAATCACATGAATGTTATGTGGTGCTTTTAATGCTACTATCTCATTCAGTTTATGCATGTGGGCCCTTAAAGTTTTAATTTGCACTGGGCCAACCAGGAGTTTACACTGTTCCATAATTCTGGATAATAATAACATAAATGCCTTCATGGCATATGAACAGCTCCACTGGCATGGAAACACTTAGAGACTAGTCAGATTGAGAAGGTTTTTATTGTGAAAGTACCTGACACCAGGGAGCGACCCCAGGTCACCTGAAGCACCATTTCACACTCTCTCATCCCAAGGCTCGCAATTAAGCCTCCTCTAATGTATCCTCGATTTCTATAATCCGTCCCAAGCAATATCATATCTCTTTTCTCTTTAATGATTCATGATGCATGAACTACTCGCGTATTGAGTTGGTTAAGACTTTTAGAAACTCAAGTATAAATTATATCTTTGGGGCCTACAAATAACAACATAGCCACCCAGATAAACTGCACATTTCCAAACTCTTAAATAAGTTCTGCCACATGCAGAAGAATCTCAGTACAGTTTTCTTTATCATTCATAAATCAATATCATTATGATTTGAGTTTCAAAGTCTTAATATATATCCCAAACCTTCTTTAGAGCATTGATAGGAAATTAATTTACTTTAGACACAAGTTTGAATTATCGATTTTTCCATCTTTAATTATAATACTTGAAAAATATATAATAAAACACTTTTGAAATTAAAACTTTTATTTTCAGAAGTTTAAAATGAAATATTATTGAAGTATCTTATTTCCATTTGAGAATCAAATATTTTCATATATATACATATATGAATATATTATTTTTATCAAACAATTTCTTTTTCTTTATTTTTATAACAAAAAATTATTCTAAAATTTAATTAAATAATTTATTTTGAAAGAAAAAGGTAAGTTATAGAAATTATATACTTTTATTGAAAATTAAGAAAAATTTCTTAACAATAATTCTGAATAAACATTGAGAAATTATCATAAATAATTTCTTTTAAAGTAATACTGTAAAGAGTAAGGAATAAGTATATTCTTACTGAGTTTTAACTTCCCGTCGTGTTTGCTATATGCTTAAACTCCATATCACAAGATTATCAATCACTCATCAATCACAATCAAGTATTGTAATATCATCAATCATAATCAAATATCATCAATCACCAATATTATCAATCATAATCAAATCAAATAAATATCATTCATAAATATCATAATTTAAAGTTTAATAGTTATTTAATTTAACAAACTTAATTCTAAGACCTTATAGTTCATTCCTCGCATAGGTCTATGCAAGTCCATATAATCCAATCCTTGCATAGGTTTAATTTAGTCCATATAGGTCATAATACTCCAAGTCCTTGCATAGGTTTAGTCCAGTTTGTATAGGTTATAAAAGTCCAGATCCTTGCATATGTATTTCTGAGTAAGTTACACAAGATACTTAATTTAAAATTTATTATTTTAAAATAATAATATTATTAAATTTAAAAGGAGTAGGGGACTCCTCCCATTATTCTTATGTCTTTCCATATTATATTTTTATCTCACTCCCCCTTACCTGGAATTGCTACCAAAAGTAAATTCGCTTTGTGCCTCTGAGTTCTAAAAAAATATTAATACTAATTTATTTCAGTATAGGCATACTATGAAAATTAAGATTACTATCAGAAATGATAAATAGTAATTATGCATAGCAATAGTAAATAGTAACAGTAAATAGTAAGTCATCAATAGTAATAGTAAATAGTAATTTTTAAATAGTAATGATAAATACTAAATCGTGAATAGTAATGTTAAATAGTAAATTTTAAATAGTAACAGTAAATGATAAATCGTAAATAGAAATGGTAAATAGTAAATTTTAAATAGTAATGGCAAATAGTAAATTTTAAATAATAACAGTAAATGATAAATCGTGAATAGAAATGGTAAATAATAAATTTTGAATAGTAATAGTAAATAGTAAATTTTGAATAATAATAGTAAATAGTAAATTTTGAATAGTAACAATAAATAGTAAATTTTGAATAGTAACAGTAGCTAATAAATTTTGAATAACAACGGTAAATAATAAATTTTGAATAATAACAGTAAATGGTAAAGTGTGAATAGTAACAGTAAATAGTGAATAGTAACAGTAAATCATAAAAATAATATAGTGGTAATTTATTTTTACTATAGTAACTTATTCATAATAGTAATAGCATATTAATAGTTTACAAGTACTAAAAAGAATAATCTAGATAATCATAAAAAGAATATAGAAGAAAGATGTTATTACCTTACACCTCCGGCAGAACCTCTTTTTACCAAAAGAATTTACTCCTCACTAATTTCTTACGCACTATCTCTCTAGATTCTCTCTCTAATTTTGGTGTGGAAATATTGTAAATGAGCCATCTATTTATAGGAAGAGAATTTTACTATTTAAGATTACTTAATTATTTATTTTAATATTCATGATGTACGTATTTACCAACCGGTCACTATTCATGATATAAGTATTTACCCACTAGTCACTATTCATGATGTAAGTATTTACCAACCGGTCATTATTCATGATGTAAGTATTTACCCACCAGTGACTATTCATTATGTAAGTATTTACCAACCGATGATGTAAGCAATAAGTAAGCGATGTTGTCGGCAGTGGCATTTTGGTTATTAGATAAAAGGTTAAGGGTATTTTGGTCATTTTCTCAAATATTCAAAAAATTCTAGAAAATCATAAATAATGCATAGATCAAAAAGTTCTAAAAAATCATATTCTAATTCCTTCAAATTTTTATTTTAAAATTCTAATAAGAGTTAAATCTTAAATATGTAAAAACTTAAATATAAGAATATAAAATAAAAATTGTGAATAATAAAGATATTAAAAATTCTTAATATAATTTTCTTAATTAGTGAATACTAATTAAGTCGTTTTAAAATATTCGTTCAATATATATATTTTTATTTTATTATTATTTATTTTATTTTAAAAAAATAATTAAATATAAGTACCAAAATTTTATAAAAATATTAATTAGTTAAAAATCAACTAACTAATAATAAGTATTTTCTCATTAAAGAGATATTAATATCTATTTTCTATTTGAGTAGAAAATAGGATGTTACACTTCTTCATTTATCTTTTCTATTTTTTCTAGTATTCTTCTTATATGACTTTCAATGTTTCCCTGCAATTCTGCTATATAGTGTTTGTGTTGTGGGACTCTATTATCGTAGTCACCACATGATCATATTTGATTGGAAAAGTAAGTAGAATTTTCTCCACCACCTTGTTGTCGGGTATGTCTTCTCTATATACTATCATCTTATTAACGAGGTTGGTAGTATAGTGAAATATTATTCAACACTTTCTGAATTAGACATCTCACATTTGTCATAATCTCTTCGTAAGGATTGCAACTTTGATTTTTGTGCCTTCTCTACTCCTTTGTATGATAGCTTTAAAGTAACCCACGTATTTTTACCGGATTTGCAATTTGTAATTTTACCAAAAATAAAATAGTGCACTCCTTGTTGGATTTGTGATAGTGTCAATTGATCCTTCCTTTGATTTTCTTCATTAGCTTCGTTTGGTAAACTCGGATCAACAAAGTTCTAAGTATTGTGAGCTTTCAAATGGATAGTCATTAATCACTCCCAATAATTATAATCAAGTTTCAAATGTGCATAGAAGAGTGTGCTTGCAACAATAAGTGATTTATTATTGATTCAAAGTATTTTTGTGATATTGCTTGAGAAATTTGTAATAGTTAAAAATTGTTAGAAATTAAAATTTTAATTACCACAAATTAGAGTTTTTTTTTAAAGTCATGTAGGTGAATTTTGTTAAGGTTAACAAACACGAAAGAATCTAGTTGAGCTAACTTTAAAAATATTAAAATCCTTAATTTATAAATAAAAAAATTACGTGACCAACTCAAACAAATCTTAAAACATAAAGGACCAAAAATATATTTTGTCCTTAATCCTCCCTTAAAGAGTATACATAATGTTTTCAAGGTTTTAAATTTTAATTTAAATTATTTTGAAATAATTATATATATATATATCCTTTTTATGACTTTAAATATATTTATCTTTGAATTTCACCCAAATTAATCATAATTTTTTACTGCAGATACAATTTGTTTAGTGATTGTAATTTTACTAAGATAAAAAATAAAAATCAATTTTTTTTAATTGAAAAGTAGAGATAAATAATAATTTTAAATGATGACAAGACTAACAAACATATCTCAAAATTTTTGGACAGGATTATAATAAGTGGCTTCTTATATTGAATTGCGATAATCATGATAATCTCACGTGGACCCATGATGACAACCACCAAAATTAAGCAGCTTCTTTTATAGAACGATTGATTTATTATTAAGATTATCTATCTTCGAAATATGAAAATTGCAATATTTAAATTGATCACATCACTTTAAAGATGGATCGTATCTCTCAACTTAAATCCAGTTCAAAAACAATTCCAACATGCCGAGAATCTTGTTTATACCCAAAAAATTATTTGTTGAAGATATGCAACAACGAGTATCCAAAATAAGAATTTTATACAGAAGAGATCGAGCACAAACCGACATGAAGGGCAATATAAAAATAAATGCAGTCTACATTGTCTTTCTACCAAACCGAAATCTGCTCCCAATGTGAAAGAGGGTGGAAAGTGGTCTATTATTTGAATAGTCAAATCCTCTCAAAAACCCCTCTTGAAGAAAAAGAAAAAGAAAAACAGGTGCAGAATTTTGAAAATGCTATAGTGGGGTGTATTAACGTAGCTGATGAGTCAACTACGCAAAAACTATAGGAAGAAAAAAGAAGAAAAACACATGGCATTTTCATCAATTCTACAACAGAGCAGACCCCAGTAGTAATGCAGAATCCAGATAATGGACTACAAAACGCAATAGATAGCACTGTGATTAAAGTCATGCATCATCAACAAATTAATGTAGATCAGTAAAAGTCCTTGAACTGTTTAATCTTATTCACTGTCAAATGAGCTTCCTCAAAGATTGACTTAATCTTTTTATGAGTTCCTTTGCTGTCAAGCAGTATTCCTCCTTCATCTGCAAGAAAACACAAAACATATGATAAATAAATATGTGAAAATGAATAGAGAAATTTAACCATTATTATGGTCATCATATGAAATTCAAACATTGCACTATGCTCAATAATATTGGTAATCAAGAAAGAATGAGAATGTTGTAAATTCGTCTTTTTTCTGTTAAAAAAATATTGGTAATCAATTATTAATTTTGGTCCATAGATCAAAAAGAATTTCATTAAGTAAACTGAAAATGAAATCATAATTAAATGAATAACATTAAAGAGTTAAACTAGACCGGTTTTCTTATTGGTTCAATGTTAAAAACATTTTAAAATCATTAAATTATTAAGAGAAGATTATAATAATTAAACCGGTTGTATTAAAGAGTTAAAATTACAACTTATGATTATTTTTAATTAGCATGACTAGAAATATGTTTTTCTAAAGTGTAATTATATAATTTAAGGGAAATGAAAAGGATTATTCTTTGAAAATTGAAGTTAATAAATTTACCTGAGCAACAATAGTTATGTCAAGAGCATTATTCCCGAAGGATAAGAAGCTGTTACTCTGAATTGTAAGATGAAGCTTTTCTAATTCGCTTAGTATAGCTGATGCTCTAGCACTTTGTTTGTGGCAGTGGATTCTGATTAGTACTTCCTTACCGGAAATTCTTGCTTCGATTTCAGGGAGTGACTCATCGGAGTTTTCACCGGAGGAGTAGTTGTCATCGTCGGCATAGACAATGGATCTCTTCACAAAAACCGCTGATTCAACTGTTTTATCAGTTACTTGTTCCTCCAGTGTCTTCACTTGTTCTTGTAATTCTTTCACGTACTTTATAGCATCCTCCAAAACCGTAGCCTTGTCCATCTGCCCATGCAAATTAATTAACATTCATTATTCTACTTGTAATTAACAATTTCACATTACAAATTATATGGCTGGTTATTTAAACTCAAAGTGGGTCCGTATATGTAGTAATTGCACCATATTTAAGGATGTTTCCAAGATTTAAATTGCATTTGGCAAGTGTAATTACAAGTGAAATGGTTTGCCAGGGTCTTCCTAGGGATGAGATTTAGACAGTTCGCCTTTGCCTTAGTTAATTGCAAAAAATAAAATAAATTGGTGGTTTAAGTAATTGCAATTGCAACTTCATTAGCCATTAGTCCATATTGAATTCTACAATTTCAATAAACATGCAAAACATTTAATTTCAAGGGGACCCTAATTTTTAAACTTTTTATGTCTCTAAATCATAACTACTCATGAATTAGTGTTACCCAATGCGTTTGACTAGGATAAATAAAACTTAGATTCGTTTTCTTAAATTATTTTAGTGTTATTTTCAAGTCTGAATTAGAATTGCACTTCAATAACTTGCATAATAAAGCTCCACCTTAAACTGTGAAAATAAAACTAATTCTAACGGGACATTTAAAACCAAAAGACATTTGAAAAGTTATACTTAAGTTTTTTTCTGAGATGCATGAGATTTATGAGAAACAGTACCTTCTTGAGTCCAGGAACAATTGAAGAAAGAGCAATGAACCTCTGGCTGAGCTTTTCCCTTCGTTTTCTTTCAGCTATTACATGATCTTGGGCTTGGGTTGGGTTTCTAGTAATTGTAGTTGCAGCCTTGTTACCTTGTTTATCATAGCTAGCAAAACTTTTGCTGTCATAAACACCATTATGAGAAACCACAGCTGCAGCAAAATCAAATTTTCCAGTACACCCGGTTTCAACTTTAGGCTTCTTCAAACCAGAACCCATGTTGTAGAAGTGTTGGGAAGCAACAGAAGAAGCATTGGAGTGCTCAAAAGAGATGATTTTTGAGGATGCAGTGGAAGAAGGCTTGGGAGCCAAAAAATCACTGCCATGAGCATTCCAAGTAGTGCTCATAGTGATCTTGGGTTGCTTGGTTGGTCTTGCAGGGGCAACAGAATATTGTTCAGGACTTTGAGTAGTGAGGGATGAGTTTTGTGTGCTTTGAGAGTTGAAACGCTTGTGTGAGGAATTATAGCTCTTTGGGGACTCAAGGTCAAGATCAAGATCATCGAACTGGAATGCAAAAGAATCCATAGGGTATTGATGAAACAAAGCGTGGTCCTCCATTCCCTAAAAGAGTTTTAAGTTTATGTATTCAATTAGATTGAATTGCTTGAAATTGTTTCTGTACTATATAATATAGCTATATAGTGTACTTACAAGTTCAGGCATGTACATGGTAGATGAAATTTGTGTCATCCTCAACTTGCTTCCTTATAGAAATTAATTGGATGTTGGTGTGAGATACACACTGAAAATTAAGGAGTCAAACAAGGCGACACAATCAGAACCTTATATTAGAAGAATTGAAGTATCCAGAAGTAGTATTTGACATTATCTAAATGGAAAAAGAACATCAAACTAAATGAAGTGATTGTACAGGATCTACGTTTTAATACAATAATAAGTAGATTATGAGAAGCATTTTCCAAGCACACTATATGGCAAAGCTCTAGTGTTGGAGAAGACAGTGACTTGGGGAAGGAGATGAGAAAGGTTACCTTGTTGTTGTTGTTGCTGTTTTCAAAGTTGTTGGAGGGGAACAAGTTACCACAAGTTCATGTGAAGATGTTATATACATAAAGTGGCACGTACACGTTTCAAACCCGGTTCTGTACACACACGTGTTGTGATCCTGATTTCTAGGATTAGCTCATACTGTTTGAAAGTGGGCGCACCCCTGTCTTCACTAATAACGTTTGGTCAAATTGTGAGTTCTTCTTCCACGCTTTTTCGCTCTTTGCCACGTCAATTGCCAGCTCAATAAATAGAGATAACACTTGATTCAACCCAATTTTTTATGTTATAACTGTTATTATCAAACGTGTCATTTCAATTACACAATGACATTGATTAATTATTAATTACAAGGTCAAATTCTTTCCATAATTTGATAATGCAAGTGTACATATTCTATATTTTATTTTATGTTTAAAAAGTTTATTGAGAATATTATTTAAGTATAACTGATAAAGTTTTGCTGATTTTTTTTTTGTAAAATATAAATAAAAATTAACGATGTATTTTACCCTGTATCCAGGAACCGGGATCAAAGGGTCAATGTCTGATTAAAAAAGAAAAAGCACAGATCTTTTGCATTTTCTTGCTTTGGACGGTAGATATTTAATATGCTATTTGTAGTATAGATTCTTTATGGAATTGGATTATGATCCCAAAATTCTTTTGGCTATTATGAAATTGACCGTATGCAAATATGTCTTTTCCCCTTTCTATCTAGAATATATGGGGTAAAAGGTTTTTGATTTTCGAACTTATAAATAAGAAAGTTAAGGTCAAATGCTTGCGGATCTCTCCTCTCAGACAAAATTGTTTTCAATGAATCATACCTATGGTTTAAAATAATTTACACTTGATTTATCATGAGTGAGTGTTCGTAATTTTGAACTCATTTAAAGCAAATTTAAAAATAATTATACATGAAATGTTTGAAAATGATACTTTCCCTACCTATATTCACTTACCTTTTTGTGAGGAAAAAATTGAAATGCAATAAAAAAAACTTTTTTTGGTAAAAAAAGTTAAAAGTTTAGGCAGGGTCGATTACGAGACTCAAAAGTTTATTCTTTTTTATCATTTGGAATAATTAAAAAATAAGGAGAAGAAATATAAAAAATAGAATAATAGGAATTCGAATATAGATTCTGACATTTTATATACATAAATCAATTATGGTGATTTCGTAGGACGATGTACAAGTTTTTAACACATAAAATTGCTCATATATAAGCATTTTTGCTTTTCTTCTCTCCCAAAACTAAGACTTAATTATATTAATATTCCTTTTGTTGAATGTGCGTAACTTTTAAACATATCCAGTTTTTAAATATGTAGACCAAACCTTAAAAAGTTTAATTCTCTTACGGACAAATTGGTCAAATCGAAATTTACAATTACGAAATGTGTAGGCACGAATCATACCTGTGGTAGCCATTTCCGCACTGTTAGGAAGTTCCATTTAAAAAAATAATAAAAATGAAAGAGTAGGTAATTTAAAGTATAAAATTTTATAATTAATTATCTCTTATATAATAAATTCACTTTTACTATATTTATATTGAGTCGGTAGGCCCACCCTTGTCAAAGAGTGTTCTTGCTGGACAAAGCTGGTTATAAGCGCATGATGTATTCTTTTAAAAAATATATCAAATAAAATATTATATAAACTTTAAAATAATTGAATATAAAATATACTTAATATAAATATATAATTGTAAATACTTATAATTCATCACAATGTAATACACATTATTAGATTCTCTAACTAACTAAATATAGAATAACAAAAAAAGAGCTTTACATCTTTAACTATAATGATCAGATCACTACAAACCAAATGACACTTCATATTTCTTGTTGTGTCTTTTTACCGGGTAACATTCCAATAAAACTCAGTATATCATGTATTCTTGAAATATACTAATACAAAATTTAAATTCTACAGCAAATTACTTCTTTAGTTCACAATTAAAAATTTGTAGCATTTTTAAATATATAAAATGAAATGATAACTTTAACACGACAGATATAACAGTCATAAATTTGTCTATACATGCTAATGATAAGAATAACAGTTTAGAGCGAGAGATAAGCTTCATGATTTTTATTTTTACTAATACGTGTTTAATAATAAAATGTTGAAATTAAAATATATTAAATTACAACATATTTGCCCCAAAGTTACACAGTAGTGATGTATTTGAACATTAATGGAATTTTATTTATAAACAACACTCAGTTGATTTGTTAGATTTTTAGAAAAACTATGTTTAAATTTCAGCACTTCAATTAAAAATATATCAAGAATAATAATAAATAAATTCAAGAAAAAATCCCAAATTTTAATTTTTACTCAAATACAAATACAAACATATATTAAAAAACATAAACAATAGAAAGATGAAATATGTGGTGGCATCATATCATATAATAATAATATTACAACGTGAAAAGCATGCATTTGACTCTTGATGTCCGTGTTTTTTTCCAGTTGACCGGCGAATATCCCGCCCAAAATTCTCTGGGCTACTTTCATAGCAACACCTCCCTTCCCAATTATATTTTCCTTCCCTTTCCATGTTTTATGATTTCACCCATTCTTTTATATTTGTTAGCTATTATTTATAAAATTATTCACTCTAAAACACATATTAAAAAAATATGTTAATTTATTAATTTTTTAAAAAATAATATAACATATCAAATGCATCTTTATTTAAATTTGAATCTCATTTAACAAATGGTAAATTAATCAGCAACGTTTTTATTACTTAAGTAAGATGTTGAAACGATATGGAAAATTTTATTTTATGTTTTTTCTCATTTAATATACTTTATATGAGATTGAGCCAAGTAAAATCAACAATACAAATATAGAGAATAATATAAACATAGGAGTAATATATTAAATATTATGATTTGATTTAATTTTTAAAAGTAAATTTGAAATCCGACCTGAATAATGTAAAGTGATTTTTTTATGACTTTAACTTGATTAATTTTTGATTATTTTAAATGAGTTATTTGATTTTGTTGAATTAAATTAAATAAACACCCTTTCGATTTATCACAAGCGTTTAAAAAATTGAACTTGCCCTAATTTAAAAAAGAAACTGACTCAAATGACGAGGGTGTGAGACTTTCTTTATCATAGTTATTGAGGAATTCTGAGCATTGAAACATTAACTTGAGTGTATATAAAACCACGCACTGCAGAGAATGGATGATTTTAATTTGTCAGACAGCCTAATAAGTCCGGTCCCCTAAAGTGTAAGGTTTTGTCAGTAAATAAATAAATAAAAAGAAAGTGTTGGCCATTCTGATAATAAACATGCAGGTGGGAACTATTATATATATATATATTAAAATCGGGCTCATTCCCTTGGTAGCGACGGATATGGGAAATTTTAAATGGTTAAAATAATTAAATAGTATATTTAAATATTAATATCTTATACAGGAAAAAATGACAAAAATATATATTTTATAAGATATAGAAGAAATTAAATTTGACTAAATAATTTAATAATATTAATTTAATTTAATTTATTTATTTAATAATTCTATTCAATTTCAAACTAAAAATTACTAATATATATATATATATATATAAGCGATAAAATTATCCTTATAAAATTTTAAAATAACTACATTCCTACTGCATAACATAGTTAAGATTTACTCCTTTGTAATATTTTGATACTTTCTTTTCTATTTTTTTTAATGAGAATTTTCGGGAGTGGGGTCATGGCCCCCTCCGCCCAAAGAAGATTTGCCCCTGCCGTCGGTCAATAAGTTAATAATTGGATTAATGAGTTTATATTAAAACAATAAAAATTATATAGTTTATAAAATATAACTAATAGATAGATCGTACTGTCATTTAATTAATTCAATTCTATTTTTATACATAACCGATTTGATAAGAGAATTCAGCTGAATTTTATAGCTTTGATCTTTACCGATGTTGTTAAGGATCAATTTTGAACATATTGACAATATGCATTTCAGTGAAGATGACGTTCAATTCTCCATGTTTTTACCTTCAAGTTCAGCCATTAATATTCCATTTAATGTATACTTGCTCTCATTCCTTTGATTTTTATATCCTATACTCTTAAAGTTTTTAGTTAGGCATGGAAAAATGTTGAAATGACATTTGCTTAAGAACAACAAATACATAGGATCAATTATGGTTGGTGAAACTGATTGTTTCATCAATTTGATTAGAAATCAATCAAGCAACTAATCTGAACAAATAAAAAGTTAAACATATTTATTGGTTAAGAGTAAGTTAAAATTGGTTAAATTGATAACTAAAAGCTAGTTGAAAATTAGTTTTATAATTTAACACTGAACTAGTTTTTTAAAATTAATTTTATAAAATATTTTTAAATAAATAATATTTATATACTAAACTAGTCGGGGTCGGGGTGTGAGATCTGGCCTCGTGATAGTCCTTAACTTTTTTGTTTGCTATCTGATATTGCACCAGTGGGGATTTAGTATTATACCTTCGATTCTAGTGGGGTGAAGGTCTTGGAGTGATCCCTGATACCAAACCTCTAACCTTTACGTGTTATAAGGGTGAAATGGGTGTCACCTACAAGGACACTTCGACGCTCAAGTCAGTGAAAGTTCTAAGGAATTTCAAAGCTCAATCGTAAGGCCAAAGAGAATGTGCTTACATGTTAAATTGGTGCATGGGTATTTATACCTGGGAGGAATGGAAGAGCCTTCTTGCTCACTAAGTGTTCTGTACATGGTGTCAGTACTTACTCTGCTATTCTGTGGTAAAGCTGACCTGTGATGATGACATTTCGCAGCTGTTCTGCCTAAACCACAGTCACTTTGCAGGTGACTTACTCAGTACGTTAGGTCATAAGTACTGGTGTTAAACCGACCTGTTACATAAAATGCTGACGTTGAAAGAATAACTCACACCAATCATCACGTAATATCGATTTTGAGTGCAGGATTTTGACCAAATTACCTTTACGTTCAGGGGCCGGTCTTCGGACCGGATCATATACTATTTTTTTTATTTTTATATTTATTATCAACATTTCATGTTATAATACATGTAATAAATATGAACTATTACAATTTTAACTTGTTTCTACATATGTTAAAAAGTCCTATGAATATATGTTTGTTGGAAGGGGGTATTTGTAAAATTCGGCTTCTTTCTCATAATTTTTAATATGACCAAAATTTTTTTTGGATATTAAAAGTAATGAGGTGAAATGAAGGAAGAATATATATATCATGGACAGAAGGGAGGAGTGGGAGAAGGAGAATGTTATCGGTTCAAATTTCTTTACTTATAAATTATTATTATTATATTTGGTCTATTAAAAATGAATATTATTTTCTAAATAAAGAAAAAATCACGAATAACAATATATTTTTTATTTTAAAGAAAAAATGAAACGCAAAAAGATATTTATTTTTTGAAACCAAAATTTGAAATTTTTTTCACATCTTTTAAAATTTTTCTGTTTTTCCCCCTTAAACCAAAGAAGGTTTGTATGGTAGACAGAAGATGTAAAATATGGTTGTTAAAATCTTTGATTCTAGAAGTTTTGACAAAGATTATACACCAATGATAAATAGTACCATTTCTAAGTACAAAGTGTAGATGTGTTGACCCAGACTACCTGCCTCTACCAATTAATCTGGATGCAAGACACGCATACATACCACGGTGTTAATTATTTAATCTAAATCCATCAAAATTACACCACCGTTTTAAAATAATTATAAATTGATTAAATTAAAGTTGCAAAAAATCATATTATGTGTAAGGTTTCTATCAAATTAAAAATAGAATTACAATTTTTAATATATTAAACATATATTTATATTACCTTATTAAATTAGTTATTCTTGATTTTATTATATTAGAATTATATATTTTATATTTAATTTTACAAAAAATAATTAACATAATATCAAATGAATTGATCCAATCTAAACTATATTTGATTGGATCAAATGTCATCATATATTTTAATCAAACCAAAACCAAAGCAAACTACAATTTAATAATATAATTAAATCAAATAATATTTTATTTAAAAACTATACAAATCTGAATCGGCGTTCATTCTCCTATCAAACGGGAATGCTACCTGTAACTGTACCAGAAGCATCTTCGTCAACAATTATTTTCTATATATTTCTTTATTTACGACACATTTTCAAATATTGTCCTTTCTTTATTCTGTACATAGAAGAAATTCTTCCTCCTACTGTGTTTACACGTTGTGTCATTGTAACTTCAAAGAAAATTAAAAAACTTGAGAAAAGATCATTGTATTTCTAGGGCTTTAGTTAAGCTTCTTATTGGCGAATCAGGAAAAGCGTATTTTCCGACCTAATGATGACTTTTATGATAAATTAAGCTCTTCCTTTCTCCTAATTTTCCGTTTCTCTCCAACACGTTTCTCTAATATTTCTTTCTTTTGTAATGCTTTTCACCTTTTCTGTATTTTGTTGACATGTAGTAAAATAATTGGACTTGGAGGTTTACAACTATTTCTTCCTTTGACACCGGGAAAGAAGAGAAATAATAAAAGTAATGTTTTTGAATGACGTTTTCGAAAAAGATAATTACAAATATGAGACTATTTTAGAGTTAATTATGTTGTTTGGGGCAGTTATTGTGTCATTATAAATTTTATATGACACATAAAAAATAGTTCCAGACACAAAATTTTTCCACAAACAACCCCATTTTTATAAATAAGTTTCCAGCAAGCCCATCATAAATTTTTCTCTAATAATAATGCGAACTTGTAAAGTCATGCATGAAGGCATTGGGCATCGTTCATTTTATATGTATGTGAAGGAAAAAGGAACAAGAAATTAGGAGAAGGTTTGACTTCTACCTATATAGTAGTGATAATATAGGTACGGAAGATGCAGGGTCCCACAACATATATATCATTTTTCTTTTTATTTATTTTCGAAATTCCAAAAGTACAGTGACGGTGTAATGGGATTCATGAGAACCATTTTCCAGCATGTTTGGTGCTGTTGCGGATCGGAGAAAACCTCCGTTGAGTTGTAGGAGCTTTTTGACCCTACGGATTAACGGAATTTTGATTGTTTCGAACGACGTAAAAAATTAATATCAACTTTTAAATTTTTCACTTTAACTCAACTCTGTTTTTTTAACTGCAAACCAAACACCCTCTTCATTAGGTTAAACAATGTATTTCAATCAATATTAACTAAAAGTAATTTATTTCCAACTAAACCTGACCAAATGACTTTACGATTTGATCGAGTTTCGGTTGAACGGTTTCGGTTAAGTTTAGACGATTAATTTTGATTTAATCTTGTAATAAATTGATTTTTTTTGTCAAAATTTTTTTTAAAACTTTTTTTACACATTTTAAAACGTCCTTCCTTTTAAAACAAGGTTTGAAAACCCGAGGAAATTTTTCGCGAATTAATTTTAGTTTCAAAACAGGGTTTTGGGACCATACCACCACACTATTGTCATTATACATACGTATTTTCATATCACCACTCTCAAAACATCATCATCATCATATCACATAGTACGTCCAAAATGTGTCTAGGCTTCTAGTTGAAGCCACCAGATACCTAAATCCACTAACATATATATACACATCAAAATGAGCACACGCTAGATCCGGCCAAGGCGATACTACACCAACAACTATATAAATATACACATATGTATATGGGTCTCCAAGACCACGATGACTCCAACCGAGCAATCACCAAGTATCGCCTCGGTCTACATCCACTGAAAAATTAACCACATATAGGGGTGAGCATATATATATTAAATGACAAATACGGAATCGAATTTGATACTCATCATATTACGATGCCATTTAATTTAATATCATAGACACATTGATACTATCTAATCATCACACATAATCATGAATATTTTCAACAGCTGTCTCACAGCGTTGAATGATTCTAATGGCTGCCTCGCAGCTTCCAGTATCCATCAATGACTGTCCCATAGCTCATTGATGTCACAGTGGCTGCCCCGCAGCTATGCAATGCATGCGGATCCATTCTAATGATGGGATATTAAACATAATAATATATCTTAGCTCCCAGCTGATTCGGCCGTTTTATAGGTACCAAACCGCTTGCCCACTCATGCAACACAGTCACTCCCAGCGACAGCGGTAGTGTTGCAGGCTAGCCTTGAGTCCCACTCGAAGGCTTGCCTTGAGTCCCACTCAAGGACTTCTGTGGAGTCCGAAGAAACCACCACAGGGTCTAAGCCCTCCCATCTGGGCCAGCATTACAGGCCCCTGTAGTCCTGTAAGCTTTATTATGCAAATGCTATGCACAAACATCAAGGATATCTCATTCTCATCATCAATTAAGCTACTCTAACTTGTCAACAATATTATTACATAACTCATCACATTATCTCAAATTCAATTAGAGCATAGCAATTACATCATCATCAATACCTCATACTTATTGACTACACATAGGAACGGGAATCACAATCAACTCATCGTCATATAGCAATATCACATCACCAAGCATCTCATGCTAATTTCATACAATAGGGGATAATTATATAATCATCACATATCAAGAGCAGACATAATCATATCTTCAATTTTAATAAAATATCTAATTATCCCCTAATCCGTTCCTAACTCATGCATTTAAAATATATAATGCTCCCCCTACTTGGAATCCTCGATTCCTGAAGCTTGAGCGCTCCTCGAGCGCTCCGAGTCAATCACCAATTTTTGGTTTTCAAAGCCAGAAATTTCTAAATTAACAATAGTTATTTTAATAATTTAAACTTTATTTAAAATCACACTTTTGGCGTTTAAATAACTAATCTATATAGGTGTCGATAATTTTGATAAATCCTAAAATATAATAATAATAATTTTCAACATTCTTGACTATTAATCGTCAAACCCACAACTAAATATTATTTTATACTTAAAATTTTTTATATCTTATAACGACATTCTTATATAACAAGTATAATTCATGTGTTACTAAAATCATGTCAAGATACAAAATTTTCTAAAAATACTTTTTGTCTACTTACTGTATAATATATTTATAACTAAAAATTCATTTAAATATCATATAATAATTTAATTACTAAATTATACCCCTTTTTCTTAATTTCTAAAGTTAACATTTATTTCTCTTAAATGGCCACCAAAATGGTCACTAAAGTAGTTGCTAAAATTAATATTTTCTTCTTTTACTCTTAGTATCTATTATGCTAAAATTCACTTATTCTAATTTCCTCCAAAAATCTTATTTGGGCTTAAGTTACGGAAATCTTAAATAAAATCTTCAATTTGTTTAGCAATATCATTACTGTAACGTCCTAGGTTATTTTGCATTTGTTTTTATTCAAACAATTACATATTACAATAAATTTTTCCTTTTCTTGAAAATTAGTCAATATTTAGAGAAAAACAATTTAATTTGAACACAACGGATGAGAGAAAGGGTGTCGGGACTTCTCACTTGAGTGAGACCCCTACTCGTTTAAGCGAGATTCCGGACTCTCACTTAAACGAGGTTCTATTCGCTGGAGAGAACACCTTTCACACATCGGATTATACCAAGACATGCAACCGAACTCTCACAATTTCACTCTAAAAATGGTTTTGTGAACCCAAAGAGTTACCATGAAAGCACATGCAAATAACAGTGATATATTTCAAAATATAGGTTTACATTCGATCCGGTCTTAATTAAACTCAACTCATAATTATACTATGAAGTTTTTATACACATATATGACTCTATAAAGAGTCACTCAAAGTCACCCGGATCCTGGCACCGTTCTCCCCCTTGGCGCGGCTCCATGGCTCCTTCCCCCTCCCTGTCTCTGGTTACTAAAAAAAAATGCAAGGGTGAGTGTTTGGCATTATAATTAATATAGAACGGAATTTAACACAATACATGCACATTGTTACATACACATCAAGCATCACCTATAAGTAAGCATACCGAAACATAGTGTATTTCATGCAATAACTATATTAAACCAACTACACAATTTCCATCACATTCCTCACACTCATCACATTCATTACATTCATCACACTCGTCACATTCATCACATTCACAACTGACTCTCATACAATCTGACTCCTAGTATCCGGATACTAAAGGATTGGCCTTCAGCTGGGGGTCCTACTTGACACCCCGTGAACCCTGCTTGGTTCACCGGGTCCTGCTTGACTCTCTACCTCGACCACTGGGTCCTACTTGACCACTGGGTAGCTCAACTGGGCACGAAAACCACGGGAGCCGGAAATGAGGGGCTATCATATACCGTCGGCCATCCCATACCACATAATCATTCAACAGTTTACCTTTCACATAATAATATCAATTCCTCATCACTCGAGTAGCCTGCTTGCTAACCCGATGTCCCATAACGATGATCATTTCAACATTTGATATCACAAGATCATAACATGATAAACTCAATCACATCCGATCATCCACTAATTAATAAACTCAGTCACACATGCACAAGCATAAACACACAATTACGTTTAGCAACATTTTCCTTAACCTGTTTACGTTACCTCAAAAACTTGAATAAGAAGTGAGTCCTATTCTAATTAATTATAACCCGAACACCCCCTTACTTTGGTTCCACACTTCGTTGATCTGTTCTCTGTGTCGATTCTTTCCTCCGAGCACTGGTTTCGCAGTCTCAACTCCGTTACTCAGTCTTCCGTTGCTTAGCCTACTACCTACGGATCATAAAGTACAGCTTCACCACTTCAACGCCCTTAGTTCATGGATTGCATTTGGGCTCACACTCACCAGAGGAGTGGAGAACAGCCACGAATATAGCCATGCATGGCTCTAAATGGCCAAAGAATAAAAGGAATAAGAGAATTACAATTGGAACGGATCAGTAGACTCACCTTGAAGTCTCGATCACAGGAATGGAGTTAAATTGAAGTTTAGACACAAATGGAGTCCCTCTCCAGCGCATGTAAATCAGCGTTTAAGAGAGGAGAGAAAAACGAAAGAGGAGGAATAGACCAACAGCAAAGATAACTTGTAAATAATGAAGAGGGAAGGAAGAGAATTTCCTTATATATATAGCTCATGGGCAAGATCGTCTTTTCCTTTATTTTATTTGTATTCTTACTAAATTTAATTAATTTCACTATATTGAACTATTGCATAGTTATCAAATCAATTACACGTATTTATTCCCTCAACGTTTAATTATTCACAATTCTCTAATACTTCGCAAGAGTATAGGCCCAATATGAATATCGGCCCCCGACGTCCTAACTTAGTGTTCATACCTCGGAAATCCGAGCTACAACCTGAGAGATCGGATACCTTATCCGTGCTCACCTCTTGGTTACGTATATCCGTTGTTTCATTCATTATGAGGTTAATCCGGACTATGACTTCGTATGAGGCGTTCTCCTCACAACGGTTGGACCAGACCGCTTAGCCCTGCCCGCTCTTCTCCTACACTTCCGATCTTTAACTCCGCCTGCTCGCGCTTTAGATACCGACCTCGACACCGGCTTTTCCAATCTTTGGCTCGGACAGAACAAATATTAAATAAAACTTCTAAAATATTTACTAACATTTCCCATTTCTTATAATTTTCATTAAAACATCAGGGATGTTACAATTACACCCATTTGAATAGTTTAAATACAAAAGTACATTTATTTGCTTAATTTGAGAAATCATCATTTAGAAAGACAAGAGTAAAACTTTTCACCATTAATTCTCTTACAAATTAAGTTTCTTCACTTTCAATTCTATGCCATATTATTTTAAGAAATTTTCTAGAAATCTAACTCCTTGATTTCAACTTTTTCAAGTAAGTTATAAATTTGTGATTACCCGATTGAAAATTCTTTTACCGAACGTGATATTTCTTAAAATAATTCGATGCCAATTAACGAGTATAATTTACTATTTAATAGCGGGGCTTACCGGAAAATATACTACGAATTACATAATAATCTCCGAATTAAGATTTTATTTAATACAACCATATCGAAGGTAATCGAGCCCGCCTAAACGCTAATTTTTACTAATTTCTTTTTCGCGTATCCGATCGCAATAAAATTCCTTCGAGTATTCGAACGTCGTACTACACCGAATAAAGTTTTAGAATATCGATTAGTTCAAAAACGTGACTTTTAGTTGTCGGTTACGAAAAATTCTACGATTTAAGATTCGACCGTTGGATCGCGACGAAATTCGAAGCGATCATCACAACACAACTAGAATTGCAATCAAATGAGTTGGAGACCCCCTTTACCTCATTTGTAGCTGCTGCCCAGAGAGAGAAATCAGAGATTTCTCTGAAAATTCCACCGATTGCTCCTAAGGTACTCCGGTCGTTGTCTAGGCTCCCGAATCTTTAGAAAAAAAGACATGAATGGTTTAGGATCATGGATACAACCATGGTTCTAGTCTCAAAATAACCAAGGAAATATTATCTAATTCCTAAACCAAAACAGAATTTGAACTACAAGGTTCAAGGACATTGATCAATAAGGAATTTTGCCAAACTTACCTTGGATGATCTTGGGTAACTCACGGTTTAAGAAGCTCTCCTAAGAAGCGGTTAAGATCCATTTATAACAGCCATGCATGCAATGAGCTTTGCAATTGAAAAGCTGGACAGTGAAGGGTTGGTCACGACTTATGATAAGGAGAAGAAATGGATTATTTAGAATTTAGAGTGAAGGGGATTGTGCTATGGTCCAGCGTGAATGAAGAAGGTATGCTGAATTTGTTCTAGTAATAAGGTGATGTTATAATTGTAAGAAGGTGAGTAATTAATTAATTGTTGAGTGAAGGAGGGAGTGGCTGGAAATTTAGAATTAAATGAAGAGGATTTTGCCTTGGGTTCTGCCGTGAGAATTGAGAAGGATGCAAAGTAGCATTATGAATTGGAAAATGGTTGGCACTTATTATAAAAATTAATGTGGCTGCAATTGGAACATAAGTGAAAGGATTATGGTCTGTTCCCTGACCGTGAGTGTGGCTGTGTGCAGAGTGGAATATGGCTAAAAGAATAACATATGCATATGACATTATGGGAAGTGATTATTTAATGTTTATGGTTACATGCAGCTAGTGATGGGCAACATCTAGGTGAGGTGGTGCTAAGCATGGGCAGAGTTCTCCTGGGGCTAACACGTGTCCCAGGAGGTGGCTGGTGCAGTGGTGAGTTAAAAATTGGTGACCGGAAAATTAAATTGTTACCCGATGATTTTTAGCGTGTAGGATTTTTAAGAACCAGAAAATAATCACGTTAAAAACAATTCTGGGATAATTCGTGGAGTCGGAATCAGAGGAAACTTCCAACATAAAAGTTGTAGGTCTTCTTTTTCTCTTTAAATCGATATATCATTTACAATGATCCGATACTTGTAGCCCGAGTTATGATCAAAATACGACAGCATGCTCTAATCGTCTTCAAATCAGGTAGGTGTTCATAAATTAATTCACCAAGAATTCTCCTATGAGAATTGGGTTTCATGCCCTTCATAACAATTGTAGATATTTTCTATGCGGATCTATACCAAAAAGAACGAAGCGATTTGAGTTCCGGAAGAGGGTGATATAGCAATTTTTTTGGGACCTATCAGCATAGTGACGTGAAACTCATGGACTGGCAAAGATTCTAAAAACTGTACCAATCTATGAGGATTTGGCTTTCGAAGTCTTCATGGAAAACATAGATGATTTTGTTACAGTAATTTTGACACCAAGTTTGCAAGAAATGGAGGTTGTATGAGAGAGTTATGAATTTTAAAATGAACCATGCGCAGAGTAAAAACGTGAATAATCATGGTTCTAGGGTGGATTTACTTAATCCTTGAATTTGAGCATGACAGAGTGGGAATTTGAAATCGAGACTAGAAATAGAGATTCAAGATCTCTTCAAAACGAAGTAAACAAGACTGAAATCATTCCAATCAAGCATCGTTTGGGACAATTGGGTCCAGAATACCAACGTTGCATAGGAGAGGAATAAATTACCGAGTCTAATAAGTTATTTTCTAAAATTTCAAAACTTGGGATGTTACACATTTTCTTTATCAATCCAATAGAAAAATGATTTACTGTCTATTACATTATTATAGCATGTACTATATGTGTATATATATATATATATATATATATATATATATATATATATCATACAATCATAAGATAAAAAATTTAAAGTATAATTAAAATAAAATAAACATATAGGTTAAAAGACTATAATAGTCTAGTCGAATACGGTTAATTCGGTTGATAAACATTCAAAAATGTATCTGCCCAAACTTAACCATACTTAACCGTACTTTTTATCCGTTCAACTGTTTATCCACCCGAAACCGACCAAGCTCATTTTTTACTTTCGGTTTGCGGTCGGGTGAATGATACTTGCACACCCTAGTATGTTTGATCAAACCTAATTGGTGAATTAAGTAACTCACTTATTTTAGTTAATGGGATTCATGAGCTCCATTTTTTTTACTGGTACAATGACATAATAACTTATGGATAAAAATAAACAAGACCTGCTTATAATTTTTCGAAGGCTTAATGCGTTTAGATTGTCTGATATTTTTAATGGGGTAACTCATTTCACGCCACGTGCCATGAACTACACCATAAATCCAATAAACTGTTATACATGACACACGACACCCTTTTCAAACTAAAAACTAAAAATCCAAAAAGAGGGTTTCAAACCCATGCCATTTGAAAAACAGAGACAAATAACCATCAATATTCTTTGTTAAATAATGACAACTACGTTTGTCTTATATACAAACACTTTTATGTAATAATTTTTTATATAATATAATATAATTTATAAAATAAATTTTTTATTATAATATCTCTCTCTTTATTTTATATTTATATTATATTGTATTGTTAATAAAAATATATTTTAATGTTATTTTTATAAATATATTGATGATATATTAACAAATATAAAATATATTCTTTGACAATATAACATAGTATATTATAAATATATATATATTTTATTAATAATATAATATTATAAATCATAAATGAGTTTTTTAAATGCGACATGTAGTATCCCTTTTCAACTAAAAAATGGATATCCAAGAAATGAGATTCAAATCACCACTACCAATTAGCTAACCATGGGACAAACAACCATTAAGTAAACCAAATCACTAGTGTAAAATATGGATATAAACACGGTTAAAAGGTAATAGAGTTAATAAAATATGCAGTGACATTTTTTAAATTTTTAGGAAAACAATATAGACACAGTTATATAATAACTGTGGTTAAAAAAGATATAACCACGGTTATAAAGGAAACCGTGTTTATATAGTTTAGGGTTAGAGTTTATTTATTTTGGATTACATTTAAACATGGTTGCTCCTATAACCGTGTTTATATTTATACAGATACAAACACGATTGTAAGGCAATTGTGGGTTTTACATGGCAAATATTTAAATAGATTACCATTACTAGAGTAATTGTGCTTGTAGTTTTTAATAGACACTTTCTTGTTTCCCTTTTCATAACGTCGCGCCTTATTCAAACTCTCTTTCTTTATGAGCTTTTCTCTCTTATTTCTCTCTAAGGTTTCTCATCTTTGTTTTCCTGTTGCCATTGAGGTATTTTGTCTTTCTTGTACGTGGTTTTGTTCTTGTGTTCGTCTTTGTGATGTTCTCTTAATGTGGTTCTGTGTTTGTAGGTTTTCTGTGACTTTCTTTGTGACGTTCTCTTAATGTGTTTTCCCGTTGCCATTGAGGGTTCTGTTACGTTCTGTCACAAACGTGCCACCACACGACCCCTCTCTTCTTTTCTCATTCAAGTATGTAAATCTTCTCCCAATGTCTCAATGTGTCATATAATGGATATCCTTTACCTCTTTTGTTTTCTATTTATTTTGATTATAAGCATGCTGGCCTATTTCTGTTTGTTTTGATCCTTTTATGATTAGTGATATGAAGACTCACTCTTTATCTCAAGAGGCTTTAAATTGTTTATTGACGTCTATTGAAAAAAAAGTTTTTTCAAGCTCTTAACACCATGAAGGGCCTGATGGTTTCTAGACAACTTTTTCAAGTAGTATTGACATGTTGTGGTTGATCTAGTGTGATGGCTTGTTAAAGATTCTTTCTAGAATAGGTTTTCGATCTAACTATTGTTAAAACTTTGATAGTGTTGATTCCAAAAGTGGATTTACCTTAGAACTTTCGTGACTTCAGACCCACCTCTTTGACCAAATTCTTAGTAAACAAAATTCGCTTGTTTCTTGACCAACAATTTTGTACTAAGGTAGAATATAACTGATAATGCAATAATTTTCTAGGAGATTCTTCACCGCATGCATCACAATAGAAGGAAAAATGGTGACTTGAGGGTTAATTTAGACCTTGAAAAGGCCAATGATTGGGTGGATTGAAGGTTCTTAAGGCACTGTGAATGCTTTTGGGTTTCCTTTATAGATATCTAGGTTTATTATGTTTCGTGTCTTATCTTCATCGTTAACTCTTCGATATTGATTTGCAGCTATGATGACAAAATAGGTGTCCCTTTTGAGAAAGGTTAAGGCATTTTTTGATTGTTCAGTTGTTTCTTAATGTTTATGTAACAAAAAAAATTGATTTTTAGGTTTAAATATGTTTTTGGTCCTTATAAAATATAAGTCTTAGAGAAAATGAATTTCATTATATTGATTGAGTTGAATAATCACATAACAAATTAATAACTTAAATATATAGTTATATATATTTAACATATTTTAATTAAAAAGAAAATGAATATTAAAAATGTTAATAATTAATAAAATGTTAAACCCTAAACTCCCACTAGTGGAAAAAAAAGATATAAACTTGGTTAAAATTAGGCTATGAACTCGGTTGCAAGAACGAGTTTGTTTCTTCCGTGTTCAAAGGTAATCTAGATATGAACTCTGTTTATTTAACCGAGTTCATAGGATGTATCTATGAACTCGGTTTTAAATAAACCGTGCACATAGATAGAAAGGTTCTTTAACAGAAACAAGTACATATTCACCCTATGAACTCAGTTTAGGTCATAGCTGTATTCATATTTTTTTCTCGGGCAACATATGAACTTGGTTATTGGTTAAACCGAGTTCATAGACGTCCTAAAAACTTAGTTAAAGGAAGAACCGAGTTCGTAGTTAGAAATTTTTTTAATATCTTTTTTGTTTTGTATTATCCCAGTTTTACAAACAATACAAATACAATCCTAATACGCAAAAACAGATATACTAAAACAGAATTGCCAATAAATTATGTATATAATGTTATGTTGTTCTTAATACACACACACACACACACACACACACACACACACATATATATATATATATATATATATGCAAACTATAATTGATATTTATATACTTTTGTCCCTTAACCCTCAAATGAGGCTCATTCCTCTTGAATTGCTCGGATGTCTTTGGCAGTATATGGGGACCGGTCCTGAAAAACCTGTATATATATATATATATATTAGTTATTGAATATACAAATACACAATTACTTCATGACCCATATTTGTTTGAAATTAGAGAATTAGTTATGAAACTTACAGTTGTCCATGAATCAGTTATGTTTGCTTCAATTATAGTCTGCATCGTCTTCATGACATAGTACCCGTATTCATAACCTCCAGTCTATCTATGATACTGCATAATACATATACAAAGTTTATTAGTATTTGCTTCAGAATATAAAAATAAATTCTATAAAGGAAGTACACTTACTTTTGTGTATAGCCATTACACTTTTTCTTTGTGTTGACGCCCTTCAATCGGTTATTTCCATTTACAACCCTATTAAAAAAAACCTATTAAAAATGTCAATAAAAACAAACCTGTTTGTTGTTCATAATAAAAGTTCTGAAACCAACTTTCGTTTCAACACAAAGTTTAAATTATATCGAAATTAAGCCATGTACTGAACAAATACAAACTGTGATGTTATCTGCTGAACAGATAAACACAAGTAGCCAGTGAACGCTGAAATGAAAAGGAACTAAATAAGTATTCAACATGAGTGAATGATATACATACATACATACATATATATATACACATACTAAAATACTACACAAATTTAGAAAAATAAATCAATGATAAACAAGAAATCATAGTCATAAAATTTATGTGGTGTCACTGTCAAATGGTCTATTTGCCAATGTCTTACTTATATGCCAAGAAGTTTGTTGGTCCAATCATACTAACAATATTATCTTTGACAAAGGAACTTTGTACCACATTGTATCGTGATATAGATTAGAATCGAGCTCGCAACAGGAACAATAAGGAAAAAATAACAAAACAAGATAATGGCAATAGGAACAATAATAAAGAACAATAACAAGGAACTTTATACCACATTGTTCTTTTATTTCTCCATCCTTTATGTTCCTATTTTCAGTTTCTCAATGGTATAGGTTCACGCAACAAGAACAATAACAAGACAATGACATAGGTTCACACAACAGTATACACGCAACATACAATGGTATAAGTTCATGCAACATGAACAATAGCAAGACAATGGCATAACGCAACAGTATATGCGTAACATACAATGGTATAGGTTTGCGCAATAGGAACAACAACAAGATAATGACATAGGTTCACGCAACAGTATATGCGCAACATACAATGGCATAGGTTTGCGCAATAGGAACAATAACATACAATGGCATAGAGTCACTAACCTTTCTAAATCTGCAAGAATACAACGAGCAAGAGAGGAAAATGGCACACATGTAATGGAAGCAAGAGAGTCACATACGCTTGAAACAGTAGAAATAGTAGAAGAAGGGAGTTTGAGGAAAAAATAGAGAACAATGTTTGAAACAACGTTTAAATTACGAAGGGTTTTGGGTTTAACACTGCGTAATTGAACCTACAAACTTGGTTGAGCCTTCAACCGAGTTTTTAGGTACCAAAAATATGACCTATGAACTCAGTTCTGCAATGAACCGAGTTCATTGATCTCTTAAAAAATAAAAAATAAAAAGACACCCTAAGAACTCGGTTATAATACAACTGAGTTCTTAGTTTTGTTTAAAAAAATTTAAAAAATAAAAGACCTAAGATCTCAGTTGCACAATAATCGAGTTCTTAGGTTGTTTACGTTTTCTTTTTTAAAAAATGAAAGGCCTAAGAACTTAGTTACCTGAGAACCGAGTTCATAGGTATGTTTAAATAATTTTTTTAAAAAAATAACAACCTAAGAACTCGATTGCTACTGAACCGTGTTCCTAGGTGTGTTTAAAAAAATTTAAAAAACTCTACATCCTAAGAACTCGGTTTAGTGTGGAACCGAGTTCCTATACATATGTGATAATTTTAAAATTGCCACCACCTCCTTTTCAAACATGTTTTCCATTAAACCAAGTTCATACCCTATATTTGTAGCCTTTTTTACATTAGTGCCCCTATAACCCTGTGGCTAAAGAGTTAAAGAATGTTGCTGCCTTTGCTTTTTTTTTTTTATGGGTGCGAAGATGTTAACTCAATGCTTGGGGAAGGATGATGGATGGTCGGATCCCACTTGTTGCATTCCTTTTTTAAGAGAAGCATGACTAGTATTCCAAATTCAATTTATATTGACTCCTCCGACACTAAAAGCAGAACTATTAAATTAATTAAAAAACATTTACTATATATAAATCTTAAACCCTAAACCCTAACATTAAACCCTAAACCCTAATGGTAATTAAATTAATTTAATATATATATATAAACCCTAGACCCTAAACCCTAAAAAATCTTCTTCCAATACACCCCTTATGGGTGCAATCCTACTAACACTGAAATTTGAAATGAGAATTAAATCTTCTAAACTAAATCACAATTTAAGTGATTTCATTATTACAAGTACTTTAAAATTTCTCTGCTTTACATAAGTGAACCGTAGTTTCCCATTTGAAATTTGACACAAATGGTAATTAAATTAATTAATTTCATTGTTTATATTGAATCTTGAATTGTCCGTTTGGACAATTTGGGATGAACAGTGTTTTTATACGTCATTGTTATGTACAAGTTAGGACTTATTTTAAAATTTGATCAAGTTTCGATTACTTGTATTTTGTATTGTTCTTTGGGTGCACATGTGATTGTGGTTGAATTTAATGTCATCATTTTCATTTTATGTACTTAGAGACCAATGCAAAATGTTGCCAAAATTTTATCAAACATTAAAAGAGTTTGTAGTTGTACGTAGTGATGAAGTATAGGAAAATGTTCATTCTGAATGCGTAGGACCACCGCCTTTGTAAAAAAAGTGAGATTCATAGCAATGTTATGTTTATGTGTATTGTAAACAGTTAGTATGGATCGAAGTCGGATAACTACATCACACATAAGTGAAGAGTATAAGAGTGAAGTTGAATCATTCATAGAATTCATAGTACAAAATGTTAAGGAGGTCAATGGAAGATATTTTAGTCCTTGTGTAAAATGCTTGAGCATGCGTCGACTAGAATTGGAAGTGGTACGAGAATATCTATTGTGTGATGATTTTCTTATGAGTTATACACGTTGGATATGTCACGGTGAAGATGTTGTCCTTCCAAGTAGTACTTTTCAAACTAAAAGTCGAAGGTCTACGCATTACATTGATGTCGACATGGATGAACGACTTGAGGATATGATTCGTCAAGTGAAGGTAGAAAGTTTTAAGAGATCTCACATATACATGACTTTGTGAGAGGATTCTGAGAAGCCTTTGTATCTAAACTACGTAAATTTCACGAGGTTGTCAATAGTTTTACAATTGTTTAATTTGAAGGCGATAAATGAGTGGACAGATAAAAGTTTCACTGAGTTACTTAAGTTGTTGAAATAAATGCTCTTAACTAGTAACACGTTGCTAAATCGTAATTATGAGGCTAAGAAGGTTTTGTTTCCTACGGGTATGGAGTATGAGAAGATTCACGCATGCCCAAATGATTGTGTACTATATCGCGGGGGAGTATAAATTGTTGCATCACTATCCTAGGTGTGGGGTGTCACAATACAAAAAGAAAGATATGGATTTTGATGCAGTATTCACTAAAGGGTCTCCTACGAAGGTGTTATGGTATCTGCCCATAGTTCCTAAAGCGTCTATTTTCCAATGCAGATGATGCAAAGCTTATGAGATGGCATGCGGATGAAAGGGAGTTGTTGATGGGAAACTTGGGCATTCGGTAGATGGATTACAATGGAAGAAACTGGATAGCTTGTTTTCAGATTTTTCCAATGACCCAAGAAATGTTAGGTTTGTATTAGCCACAGACGAAATAAACCCATACGATAACCTAAGCACAAACCATAGTTTGTGGTTTTTGTTGTTTGTTTACAACCTGCCGCCATGGCTGTGCATGAAGCACAAATATGTTATGCTAACGATGATGATTTCTAGTCCATGACAACCGGGTAACGACATTGATGTATAGTTAACTCCATTAGTTGAAGACCTCAACATGTTATGGGATGACGAGGTTAATATGTTTAACAAGTTTGTAGGATAGTCATTCAAATTGTGTGTCATGTTATTCTACACGATCAATGATTTTCCAGCGTATGGTAACCTATCCGGGCATAGCGTCAAGGGTCATAAAGCGTGTCCTATATATGAGGAAGGAACTTGTTCTGATCGAATACATCATAGAAGGAATATATTTGTTTGACATTGAAGGTTTCTTAAAGCTAATTATGTGTATCGTAGGTTAAAGAAATCCTTCAACGGTGTACAAGAGTTTGAAATGCCTCCCCCATCATTAACTGGTCGTCAAGTGTATGAAAAGGTGAAAGACATCAATGTGATTTTTGGTAGCTTTTAAAAGAATTCCACTTTAAAAAATAGTTGGAAGAAAAGTTAATTTTTTTTATCTACTATATTGGAAAGAGCTTGATGTAAGACATTACATTGATATGATGCATGTGGAGAAAAATGTTTATGATAGTTTGGTTGGAACCTTTCTAAACATAATTGAAAAAACTAAGGATGACCTTAATTCATGACTTGACTTGGAATTGATGGGTATACATCAGGAGTTGCATCCACAATTAAAGGGAAACTAAACATATTTTCCCCCAGCATGTCATACCTTGTCTAGAAAAGAGAAGCAACGTTTTTTTGAATCTTTATGTAGTGTGAAAGTTTTATCTAGTTACGGTTTAAACATAAACACTTGTGTTTCAATGAAGGATATGAAGTTAGTTGGGTTGAAGTCTCATGATTGTTATATGCTGATGCAACAGTTTCTACCCATCGCCATTTGTGACATCCTCCCTAAAAATGTGAGACATGTCATAACAAGGCTGCATTTGTTTTTCAATGCCATATGTTGCAAAGTAATCGCCTCTAAAGAATTGGATATGTTGGAACATGAATGATCTCTTATACTATGTCAGTTAGAAATACATTTCCTGCCTTCTTTTTTTGACATAATGGTCCACGTAATTATCCATTTGGTAAGGGAAGTCCAGTTGTATGGTCTAATATTCTTGAGGTGGATGTATCTCGTTGAACGATACATGAAAATATTGAAAGACTATATGAATAACTAACGTCGCCCCAAAACATCAATTGTTGAAAGGTACATTGTAGAGGAAGCAATTGAGTTTTACATTGATTATATGTCACATGATGAAAGCATCAACATTTCAAAGACTCATCATGATAGACGATTGGAAGGCTATAGGGAAGCGCCAATAAGAAAAAAGTCCATTGGGTCAACCTAAAAGTAAGTACTTCAAATAAGAAGCATTGTTATTTATTAACTTTTGGAAACTTGAAATAACATAATCCAATTGTTTATTTGATGTACCTTGTAGTCTCATAGGAAGTAGGGTAGCCATGAATGTGGGTATTACGTCATGTGCACACCATGCTGACCATTGTCCAAAACCATCTAGCAGATGGATGGACAATTGTAAGTTTTCACTTGCCTACATTCTACAATTTTTTATTCACATAGTAATTAAGTTTTTGTTCTTCACTAGTGCTAATTGTTTTGTGTCTTATTTGCAGCACTTTCAAGATCATTCATACTTCCCTCTAACGCACGTAGACGATATCAGAAGGCAATGAACTACATACTTTCATGAATTGAGGAAAGGACTTCAATAGTATGGGATTTTTATTCTTTTTTATTCTTTGTACCCAATGTAGGATTCTACCTAGGGTTTAGAATTTTATTTTATTTCATTCATGTACATAATATTCATTGTATATAGATCATTTTCTTCATTATTTTGTTTATAGCATATGAATGTTATTTCATTTGTTTTCATTAATTGGTGATTATTGTGCATGAAATGAACTAGCTTGGGATATATTGTGTTTAGTCTGTAACATTGCAAATTTGAGAACTCAATAAAATAGAACCTGCATTAAAAAAAACATTATATTTAAAAACGCTTAATGTCATAATCGTGTTTAAAAGTCCAAACTATTAAAGACGATTATGTAACTAACCGTGGTTAAATCTGAAAATTTTTAAACATCTTTAAATGTTAATGCTTTTAAACACGGTTCAAAATCGAGTTTAAAGATCTTATATAAACTTGATTGTGAACCGTGGTTAAAAATCCTTATCTATTACTATGGCAAAAACAAACATGGTTGTGGAACTATGTTTAAAAGCCCTATTTAACCGAGTTTATATCCCTATTCTCTACTTGTGAATTCTTTTTTATATAATAACAATATTTGTTATATATATATACACACACATATTATTTAATATTTTTTTATACAATACAAATATAATATATAAAAATATATATTTCATTATTTTTTATTTATATCATATTATATTTATTATGGACAAAATATTATGAGAGATTTTAATGAAAACAAGAAAATAGGTGATTTTTTTATTGAAACATACCGGTCATGGCCCAAACTAGTTTAATTGTTCCCATGAAAAATGAGATGTGTTCATCCAAACCTATCAGTTAAACCTATGCTGACCTAGATCTGGATGTACGTAAGACACCTCTTTGGAAGGATGCATCATTGGAAGATACTTCTCATGCCTATGACAACACATCTCCTTAGAGGGATGCGCTTTGAAAGGTACCTCCCAGAGCATCGTCAAGGAAATTCTCAAGAGGGATTCACCCTTGAAGGTCACCCCATTCACCTATGCCAAGACACCTCCCAAAAAGATAGGCCTTCGAATGATACTTCCCTAACCATTGTCAAGACATTTCCTAGAAAGGATGAATCTTGGGACAATACTTCTCTTCTTCTTTTTTTTTATCAGCAAAAGATAAAGTTAAAGAGGTACAAGGGGTACCTTAACCCATATACAAAATCAGACAATTACAACGTTGTAAGACATAATAAAGGTTCTCTATACCATTCCATAAATCCTCTAGAAAAATCTTTCACATGAGACTTAAGCCACACCCAACTTTTAAATTGTATCAGCTCAAACATTTTTGAGACACAGACAACCTCATTCCTAAAGATGACACTATAACGGCATTCCCAAATAGTCCACACAATAGCAAACCAAATAGTAGCAAGCCCATGTTGTGTTCCAAAACCAATGCCGAGACCTAAAAAGCCTTCAAAATTTGTTTTACACTCAGAAGGCATCACAGAGGAAAAGCCCAACCAACAACAACAAATTTGCCATAAAAGGTAGGAGATCTTGTAAGAGAACATCAGGTGAGCAGAAAACTCAGCACACTCTTGACAAAAAACAAATAGCAAAGCGGAAGTATCCAAATTAATCCCATGAGCAACTAAATTTGACTTGGATTGAATTTTGTCCAACAAAAGTCTCCAACCAAAGCTGACCACCTTAAGAGGAAATCGTCATCAGAAGATACCTCCTAGACCTATGTCAAGAAATCTCCTAGAAGATCCCAGTCATTTATGTCACATCATTGACAATCTCTAAAAAGATACTTCCATGCACCTGACCTCGGTTCCTAAGTTGGATAAATACCTATCTCAAATGTTCCTTAAGAGCAACACCTCCTTCAGTCCCTTTTAAGCATTTTTACAAGTACCTTGATTGGAGATGTTAGTTAGAAGAAGTATACCAACCCTATATCATTTTACTCCCTAAGACTCCTCATACATCTGACCCTAGTTCTTAAGTGTAGTTATTTGGTACGTCTGATGGGACACGGTAAAGGAATTCACACATTGTTATCATGCACACTAGCAAGCAAGTAGCATGTTAGCAAGCTTCATGGAGCACATCAGCTTTGTTTAAAAGAATATCAATTTTTACTTTAAGGTTCTCTGTTTGATATTTAGGATCCACAATATACTTTTCTAACACATTGGTTTATTAATGTTAGTTTTGACTCGGAGGATCGCAGTTTGATATCTAGGATCTAAGATCTACCATTCTTAAGACCTCAAATTAGTTTAAAAGCATGTTGATTTTAACATTGAGATCTTGATTTGATGTCCATTATCCACTATCTATCTATTCTAACATATCAATTTGTTTACGACAGTTTTGACTTGGACTATCTCAGTTTGATGTCCAAGATTCACGATCTACCATTTTAACACCTCATTTTGGTTGAAAATCATGTCAATTTTGACTTAGAGGATGTTGGTTCAGTGTCAAGGATCCACAATCTATTTGTTCTTACACATAGGTTTCTTCATGTCAGTTTTGACTTGGAGGATCTCAATTCTATCTCCACGGTCCAAGATCTTCCATTTTTGACACCTGGATTTAGTTTAAGGGCATGCTGATTTTGACTTAAAGGATCTTAGATCGATTATTTTTAATACCTTGGTTAACCCGCTCTTTTGTGATGTCGATTTCCCAAAAGTTAAACTCATCTCTTAATAGTTATGATTGACTTCCACCAATTAGTTAACCTTAGTCTATTATCATGTTAATTAACCAAAAATTAAGCTTGTCCTTTAGCAGTTACGATTAACTTCTACCAATTAGTTAAGCTGAGTCTCTTACGATATCGATTAACTAAAAGTTTAGCTCCTCCATGTCACGACCAAGATCGTAGTGAGAGGTTGACCCAAAAAATAAAAGATTTAAAGGGTGTTTGATCTGAAAATAGAGTTGTCACCAATATTTATTTAAAAGGTAAAATATCATAAATTTTTTTTATTAAGACATTAGTTATAAAAGTGAGATTTTGGATTCGAGAGTCGAATTACATGTGAGGAAGGTATTAGCACTCCATACTCCCCATTCTAAAATAGTTACCCTAAATTGATCGTGCATATTTTAAATAACCAAATAATAATTTAACCTTTTTAAAAAATAAAATAATAATGAACAAAACATAAGTGAGTGTGAAGATAATAGAGGGAAAGGGTAAAGTTTCCAAAGTGGGATTAATAGGACGTTTCGTCCAAATTAGTCTCGTATTCATGGAAAAATCTTTTTTGATTGCGGCGTATTTTTGAAACGAGTGCAATATTACTAAGAAGTCTCATCTAAATTAATCACGCCTTCCACGGTAAATAAATCAAACACGTATTTCAGGAATAATATTTCCCTTGAAAAAAAATGAAATAAGACTAATAAAATGTCTCGTCGAAATTAACATTTTTCATGGATTTTTATTATTTTTTTATGGAGAAAGAAACACATAACGAGAAAAACAAATGGCGAGTAAATAAAAAAGGAAAAGAAAACAAAAGGGGCTCACCTAGGTGAATAAGCCAAAATCAAGACCCTCGCCTAGGCAAAGGAGGCTCGCTGCGCATGGAGGGCAGAGGATCCCAAAACCTGGTATAGGGGCACTCGCCTAGGTGAATCTATCAGCTGAACACATATTTTACATTTTAGAACGTTAAAAACTAAGCCCTAAAACATGATTGCTTGCAACTCAAACATGACAAATCATGGATATCATGGTAACAGAGGCACTTTAGGCATATCTTAGCAAGATAACTTCTATTACAGAAACATGAAATAACAATATATAGATTCGATGGAAACTAAAGCAATATATTGCAAGCTTGAAATTTTTCTTAGAGGGTAGCTATGTACCAGGAAAAGAAAATTTTCTTTTTGTATTTATAGAAGGAAAACTATCTAAATGGTGAGTGATTCATAAGTTTATTCAAACAAAAACAAGGATAAGTGAAAGCAGAAAGTTATACCTTTTTGTGCCCTAATTAGGTTTGTTTAAAGGCTTCCTATCAAGATCTAAAGCTTTCCCAGTAATGTAACTCACATTTGGTGGTCAATATATCTAGCCAAGGTCACTAAAGCTAAGATCCTATTCATGATGTTGATCACAATAGTAGGGATTCTACTAGGTGTGGGACACCATAGATTTACACTTTAGTTGAGGTTTTTATGATAGCCAGAAAGGACGCACGTCTAAAATGACATCATTAATAATCTCTCCTAATCTTAAGCTTCATTTAGACCTGGGTATAAGGCACACTTAAAAGTGTGTGCAAATATGAGTGTAGTGTGCGAGGGAATTTATACCTATACCTTACTCACCCTGCCAAAGAAAAAACCAATCACAAAATAATACAAGAATAGTATCTTCTACTCTAGGGTTAACCAATAAAAGGATACAAGGGATAACGAACACAAACTAAAAAGAAAATAAATAAAGAAAACAAAAGAGATTAAATAATTAAAGGCTAAATAAAATATGTACAATCAATTTGATTTTCTTGACTCTCAAAATCCCCAGTGTAGTCACCAATAGTCGTAACCAAGATCACGGTGGAAGGTCGACCCAGATGAATAGAAAGATTCGAAAAGGTGTATAGAGAACAAGGTAATTTTTATAATAGAGGTGCTTTACATATATCTTAGCAAGATAACTTCTATAATAGAAACATGAAATAACAATATATAGATTTGATGGAAACTAAAGCAACAAATTACAATCTTGAACTAAAACTCTTAAGGAACATCATACACAAACCTTGAAAAGAACATGTTCATTCAGCTCAAATCACCATGAATGTACAAGACTATAGAGAACAAGTATATCCCAGAAAGGGAATTTATCTTTCCACTCTTAGAAGCATAACAAGAATCTTACTCTCTTTACCCTCAACTTTGAGGAATCTAAAACTCTTTTCTCTCAAAATACAAAAAAAGTTTCTCTTTTTCTTTTCTCAAATCTTAGATCATAGAGAAAAAATAATGGACACTCTTAAGAGAAAACTCTTAACAAAATTCTCCCTTCGGCCTATAATAGTAACGATTGACATCAAATCATGGTTAATTATGGTTAAAGATAATGACTAACATGATCTTTGTAAACCTCATCCAAGCTTATATATCTAATGTTGGCTAGACCAATGTGTAACATCTTTTTTTATTTATTTAATTTTTTTTTCTTCTCTCTCCTTTCTCTTTCTTAATTCCCAAGCCACTCTACTCTCTTTCCTTTTTCTTTTTCAACAAGCAAACCCACTTTATCACTCCATGGCTTGACGTTTGTCCCACCTAGCCACCATGCCATCATACTACCTCACACCAATTTGTTTCAACAAATTGTCACTTTATATCTCAATTTCACTTACTTAAAATTTTTTTAACTCTCCAAAATCATCATCACATTTACGCCAATTCCATGCCATTTTATAAGATATTGTTTCCATTCCAATTTCATCAAAAACACCAGTGCACCTTATTCTCTAATTTCACCCTTTTGCAATTCAATTTAGTTCTCTAATTCAATTTTTATTTCTTTTAACTTCTCTCGCTCTCCCTTGTGCATGTTGTAAGTAGAGAAAAGGAAAACAAAAGCTAAGCCAATTCTTAATCTCTATCTCACTCTCGTGGTCTTGCATGCGTAGGAAGGAAAAAAAGTATCATTGCTCTTTTTCTCTCCCGCGACTTCACTCTCCTTTTCCCTTCAATTTGTTCTCAAATCAAATAAGAACTGTGCTATATTCCTTCTTTCCCTCTCTCAGCAGCCATGAGAAGATAAAGAGAACTTTAATTTCATTGATTGTTAAGGATCATTTTGGGTACCATTGTCGCATGGGCAGTTTCAGGAACATTAGGGTTCTTAATCCTCTCATTTTTGGTAAGCTTTGAAACCCTATCGAGTTTGAAGGCAGCGTTGTTTTCTTGGGGTTTTTGGATTTTGACATTTTGGAACCGCTTCGAAGCTATTTCAAATGTTGGGCAACTTTGGGGTTTTTGGAATCAAGTATCTGAATACCGTCGACGTTGATCGGTAAGTCGAAGTTACTGAATTTATTATAAATTGGTGTTTTAAGCTCCGAAATATAATTTTAAGTAGCGTGTGGATTATTGAAAATAATTGTTCTAGATTTTAGGAAATATCAAGTTTGAGAAATTAGTGATCGGAGGCGTTTTAGTGATTGATCAACAACTATTTTGCTTTTTGGAAAGTTCCCGACCATCGAGGCTATGTTAAGTTCATGGATTTAACTCTTGAAATGCTTCGTTAAGTGGCTTGAAATTATTAAAATAATTATTATGAATTTTTAAGGAATTATCAGAGTTGTGAAAAATATATCAGAAACAGTTCAACACAATTTCAGCTTAACGATATATTTTTAATAGCTAGAAGGGAGTTAAAATAATTATTATTACATTTTAGAATTTATTGAAATTATCAAAATCTATGTAGATTGGTTGTTTAAGCATTAGAATATAATTTTAAAGCAGTGCATGAATTATTAAAAATCATTATTGTTAATTTAGGGATTTCTGGTTATGGAAACTAGAAATCAGTAATTGACTCAGAGCGTTCGAGGAGCGCTTCGAGCTTTGAAATTGAGGATTCCAGGTAGGCAAAACATTATATTTTGAATGCATAAGTTATGAACGGATATATATATATATGTGTGTGTGTGTGTGTATTATGTTTGATGATAATGATGTTTGAATATGCATTTGGCTATATACTCTTGATATGTCATAATAAAATTGGTGAATTATGATAAATATGGATTTCGTTCGTATATGTTATGTTTTTGATTGCATGAGGTTGCAATAAAATAATTAATTATAATGGTTATATTGTATGGATGATGTTGATATTAGCTTGAGGTAGCTTAATTATGATTATGAGCTGATTGAAATTAATAGTTGCATGCTATGCATAATGATATATTTGAATTGAAACCCTTGGTGATGGTAACCAAGTGGTGTTTGGTGAGGGTAATCAAGTGGTCTGTGGATAATTGATGTTGTGTTGCATAGCATTACACAATTCAGACGCACATAAAACTGTAGGGGGCCTGTGATGCTGGCCTAGATGAGAGGGAGGTCTTTGGATATGCAAAGACCCTGTGTGGTTTCCTTCGAGATCCACAGTGGCCTTGGATTGGGTTCAAGGTCGTCTCGTAACATCGAGTTGAGTTGTCGCTGTCACTGAGAGTGGCTGCTGTTACATTATAGACGAGCGGTTCGATACCAATAAAAATGAATTGATTATACGTTGTAAAAATTTATACATTATAGTGTAATCCCATAATTAGAGTTGGATCTGTATACATATGCATTTACATATAAATATTATGATTTAAATGTTATGGGACAGTTATGGTGTATATTGATATTGTTGATGCAATTTTAGGTAATGTAACTGTATTAAATGACAATGTGTATGGTAATGATCATAACGGATTGCTGATTAAGTGGGGAACTAGACGTTTGATTAATAATTCGTGTTGAATCTGGTTTAGTACCTGTCATTTAAAATATAAATATGCTCACCCCTCCACCAATTTTATCCTACAGTGAACTTAGACCACGATGATGAATATTGAAAGCTTAAGAAGCTAGCGGTGGATGAACCTTAATGTAGGTTCATTTGTGTATAGGATCACTCTATAGTTTTTGGTATAGTAGCCTTGGTCAGCTCTTGATGTATACAAATTTCTTTTTTGATACTGATATGCCTGTGTAGTTGATATAGGTAGCTAATAACCTCATTTGAAGTTTAACAGTTGTTTTGGTTCCTAAATGCTTACGTTAAGAACTTAGTAAATTAAAAGTATATTATGTTATCAAATTATATATTCCGCCTAGGAATTGTCTTGAGAATCATGTAATGATGTATATGCATTTTGGGGCTTCCAAGGGGTCAAGTTCATTCGTTGAAATCGAAAAAGATTCCCTATATTTTTATTAAAACGTGTATGACACAATGTAACTAGTTTTTACATCTCGAGTTTATACCAGCCATGACTATGTAACTAATTTTAACATCTCGATTTTGCCCACACCAGCCACAACCATGTAACTAATTTTCACATCTCAGTTTTGTCCATACTAGCCATAACTATTAACTAATTTTCACATCCTGGTGTTGTCCATTCCAGCCACGACTATGTAATTGATTTTCATATCTCAATTTTATCTATACCAGCCATGACTACGAAACTAATTTTCACATCTCAGTTTTATCAATACTAGCCACGACCATGCAACTGATTTTGACATCTCATTTTTGTCGATCCTAGCCACAACTATGCAACTAATTTTCATATCTTGATTTTTTTTTATATCAGCCACAACTATGTAAATAATTTTCAGATTTCAGTTTTGTCCATAATAGCCAGGATAATGTATCAAACTTTCATAGCATAATTCTGGCGATCTTAGTTAGGATTATATATCAAATTTTCACATCTAGGTTCTTCGGGTAACACTGCTCATATTTGGTAATAAGCCCTACCTTGAAACTGTTACTTTTTCTTGATACTTTAGATAAGCTTAGACCCTGTTAGTGTATGCCTGTACACATTTTGTGAACTAGTGATTGCCAGGGAATTAATGTCTCTGAATGTGATAGCAAAATTTTAATATATGATTTTATTAGAAAGTAATAACGTAAAAGTGTGTTTGTACACATTTTGTGAACTAGTTGATCTGACAGTTACCTGATTACGTAAAAGTGTCATTTCCTTTGCCCCTTAGGCTCTGTAGTAACTTGGAGAGATTTTATTTTCTCTGTGGGTGTTAAGGAATGATGAGAGGCTAGACATAGAACCAAAATTCCCTTGGACACGTTAGGATAAAAATTTCCATGAAACTAGTTATGAACTCTTAACGAACCTTACCCGATTAAACCTACCACTCATTAAAGCATACAACCAAGCATCTTTGGCATTAAATCATGAGTTAGAATTCCTCTTCATGATCACACCACCTCACAGCACCATGTTCCCATTATCATCTAAAATTTCCTAAGTTACCTAAGCGTGGAATAACCACGTGTTAACCCTAACAATTTGCCACCTTGAATTCCATTAATTACCATGCTAATCCATAATTTTCCACCTAACATTTTCATGCAATTACAAGGCCGAATTCTAGTGGCTGAATTCCACTAATTTATCATGCTTAAACATAAAGCTTACACATATGTCACTTGGTAGAAAAGTCAAGACACATCACCTTGCTTACTTTCTAAGCGTAGCTGAGAAAGTGGAAAGCCATTGCATTGCCAAATTTCTATCATTTCATTTTTTTCTCTAAGTTTTCTCTCAAGGAAAAACCACCACCATCTCCCCACGTCCAACAACATTTCTACCACCTAATACCGACATTGCAACACCCAAACACCACCACCAACCACCGTCCAACAAACATAACCTCACAACCATTATTTTCTCTTAAAAACCTAATGATGCGTTTAGTTACAGAAAATTATTCTAATTTTTTAGGAAAAGTTTTCCTTTGGTTTTCTAAAATTTTCATTTCCTAGAATACCTAGAAAAATTTTGAAAACCCGTTTAGATAATGCGACAGTTTTTCAATTTGGAAAACTATAAATCTAAAAAAGTTGTTCAAGTGCACTTAATTTTTCAAAAATTTTTCAAACATTCTTTAGTTCAAATTAATTGAGATATGTCTTATATATATATATATTATTTATGACAATATTGTATATTATATGCATCACATGAAAATTGTGACAAAAATTTAAAGTAATATTAAAATAAGAGCAAATGAGTTTGTGTTTAAATATATTTCAAAATAGTTACAAAGAATAATAAAGATATTATCATGATACATCATAAAAATCATACAAAATATTAAATCTTAAATTTAATAAAAATTAAAAGTGTAAATTGATAGGTATGGTGGGATTGGTCTTTCTGCTAATAACTAACTTATAATATAGATTAGGTCTCTACAACCCTTTATCATTTCTTTTGTTAAGCAGAATTACAGGAAAACCAATTCAATATTTAAGGATGATAATACTAATTTAAATGAACAGTGCAAGTTGTCGTGTTTCTAATTTTCAAAAACTTGTAGCAGTAGAACTTTTTAAATTAGTAGCAATTTGTTTCATATTCCCATTTAGTTACAGTAGTCTTTATCTTGTAATTCAGTTACCACTTGTAATTTAGTTACCGTCTTTTCTATTTTTTAATTTTCTTCGAAAACCTTTTAAAAGAGTTTTCTGATTTTCTTAAAAAATAGAAAATTAGTTTTCTATTTTTCTATAAAAAAAATTTAAATAATTTATAAATAAATAGTTTTTTTATTTTTTATTTTTTCTAAGAATAATTTTCTATTTTTTAAGAAAACTTATGAACTAAATGCAACATAAGTTTTTCACCACTTTTCTTTCATTTCCTAACCATTCAATATCACTACTAAAACCCTCTTGCATGTCTACCAAAGTTTTAGAAGCAAAGTAGGTAAGGAAAGAAGACACAAGGGATCCATTTTCTTTCCTCACTTAGATATCCAAAGCTCAAGAGGTAGGGGGAGTTTCTTCCATGTTTGCTCTTGGGGTTTTTCATGCATGGGTGATGGAGATCACCCTAAGATATCTACCTTCCTTAGTGCCTAAAAATTGTATTTTCTTCTCTAAAAGCAAGGCTGAAATTTACATGAAAAACTGAAATTTTTCAAATGAATTTTTATGAAAAGTTTTCAATTTTAAGCACCAAGGGAAAATATTTCTTTCCATGCATTCTTGGCTAGTTTGCATGCCTTAAAATTGCTATCTTTAATTAGTATTGTTGCTAAAATTTTATGCATGTTCAACATATGATTGAATGAGAAAGGAAAAACCTTGTCTTTGTGCTTGCATGTCACGTATGGTGTATTGGCATGATGGATGGATCTTTGCATGTGAAATCTTGAAAAATATGGAGTGTATAATATGCATAAAATATGTTTAGCTTATGCCTTAGTGGATGTTTAGAAGGAAAATATTATGCATGTGATCACTATGTGAAAAAGTCCTTAAATTTCATGAAATACCTTGAATAATTGTTTGAAGTTATTTTGTGAAATTATGGCATGCTTAATCTTGTGTGCTAGATGTTGAGATCTTGGCTTTGCATAGATATTTAGTTGGTTAATTTTGTGAGTAATGAGCTGAATGGAAAAATGCTAAAGTATTGGTGCGGGTTCTTGACGGAACACAGAAAAATTACCATATTTAGAAGAAATGGGGAAAAAGTGCAATAGATTTATAAATTTGTTATTTTATTAATCAGTATGCATAATGATGTGAAGAAAGTTTGGTATTAGTTGAGAAACGTGAATCGGTAACCTTGTCCCTAAATACATTCGAAAATGATTTATCAGTAAAATTATAACGGAACTAAGTAAACAAAGGAATTCTAATTCTGGACCTAATTTTAATTATTCGATACTAAAAAGAAATATAGTTTTTAAAGTTACACAAATTATACTTTTGAATAATAAAAATTGGAGTTTCTAGGAGAAAATATAGACGATAACAAGTTTTCAACAAAATATAACTGATTAACGTTTAGCCATTTTTAATAAATTTTCTGAAGAAATTTTGTCATCAATATTTATAAAATAATAGTTTGAAAGGATTTTACAAACTATTTTCTTAAAAGGAAATTTTATTCGAATGCCAAAAGAAGCAGAGTTCGTTGTAGAAAGTACGACAAAACGATGTTTCTAAATGTCGGTGAAATATGTACAGTTTAACAGTAAAGTTTTTACGACTTGTTCTTTATTCAATAAGTATTTTCTAGAATATATAAGAAAGTTTTGAAGGTGAGTTGACAACTAAGAAAGGTATTTTAAACATAAACCTGGTTTTCAAACTAATTTAATATTTATCGGTAACTTTAATTTTTTTTCGTCTTATACTAGTAACTAAGAAAAACATTTTTCCTAGAACTAAGATTTACATGAATAACTATAATTTGATTTACTTAATACCATAGATATTTAGTAATTAATTCAAGAATTACATCGAAATACTTTTTCTAATCAATAGATATACAACAAGTATCGGAACAAGGATTTTTAATAGGACCTTACGAAGTCAGGTAGTCAAAGAGTACAATTTCTCTACGTAATATGGATGAAGGCTACTGAGTTTGAGAACCCCACCTAGTATTAAGTAAAGGGAAAGATAAATCATTGCATTTTGCATTCATCATAAGTATAAGGTTGGACGTTAAGTACTAGAGCCACAATGATAGGTACATTGGAGGACATGTTCGTTCAATGCATGAGGTTCGAATCTTAGGAGTATAACTAGGTTATGCCCCAATGGTTTGGAGTCGTGCCCGGAACTGGGTAAACCCATAACTAACCCAGTGTACTTTGACTTAAAACGGGTGTTACTAAGGACCGTGAAGAGCCACTTTCCTATTGTAAAGTAGGATAGATCTAGTAAGAATGATTATTCTAGTTAACCAAGAGTGCTACACTTCGCATATCGATCAAACCCATATATTAGATGTTCTCATCTTGGTTCAATTCACCTCAAGTATCTCATATTGATGCTTAAAAGAGAACGAGTTCCTAGATACAACTCAAGCCAATGATTCTGACTCAATCGAGAGGTATATGATCTGTACATAGGGACCAGGCCTATGTTGACCTCAGATTGGCTATGTCTTTGGATATGCCATAACATTGGTTGGGCCTTGACCTCGGTTTTTTTGGCTTCATCTTAGATTATATATCCTAGTTGGCCCATATACCTTATTTGACCTACATTCTAGATTCTTATGCAAATCAATTCAAGCCATTGTTATAACAACGACGTAAACTAAGGGACATATGAATAGAGATGACCAAATGGGTTGACCCACCCTACCAAAAAGCAAGTCAGGTGGCTCACCTTGCTAAACTAAAAGGTCATAAAAATAAGGCTTGCCCTACCTAATAATAGACTAACGAGATACCTCTCAAATCTATGTCAAGACACCTGCCAAGAAGGATGTGCCCTCAAATGTTACTCCCCTAACCATTATCAAGACATTTCCTAAAATGGATACATCCTTAGACGATACTTCCTGGACTCATACCAAGATATCTCCCAAGAGGAATGTGCCTTTGGAAGATACCTCCTAGACCTATGTCAAGACGCCTCTTAGAAGATATCGGCCATTTATGCCACATAACTGATAATCTTTGAAAAGACATCTGACACATCTATCATTACTTCTATACACTTGACCTTGATTCCTAGGTCGGATAAACACCCACCTTAAAGGTGTTTTAAGGGACACACCTCCTTCGTTCCTTCTAGGTCTTTTTATAGATATCTCAGTTAAAGTTGATATTGACCACAAGGAGCATCCCAACCCGATATCATTGTACTATTTAAGACACATACATTTGACTTCAATTCCTAACTCAGATTACTTTTAATGGAGGGAAAGAGAAAGATACCTCTCACCCTTTCCAAAACTATCCACTTAGTAAAACAAATTTCATCAAATATATTTATTTTATTTCATGTAACTTTGTTAAAGCAAACAAGTAATATTAAATAAATCATTTCTTTCTCTCAAATTTAAACAACACAAAAATAAAATTTCAAGTCACCCTATCATTCACTTCATTATTTTAGAATTAAAAAGGTAGTGTTTCCTCCGGTTTGTTTTTTTTATAAAATCCTTCAGTTTTTACCTACTTTACGTAAATTAAGAAATTTAATTATTATAGTTGAATTTCTTCTTCTCCAAAACATAGTCTTAGCGAAAAATCCAATATTCTATTGATAGTATGAGGATGTTTTATGTTAAAATAATAATAAAAAGTATGTATTGTAAATTAAAAATCTCTTATAAAAAAATAGTCTTAACAAAAAAGGCTAGATGAAATAATATCATTAAATTATTTTCTCTATAATTCATTTATCTCATCAAATTCTTTGGAAAACCAACATTAATTTGATATTTATATTAATGTCGAGAATCTATCGAGAAACAAAATTTTTATTAGTCTCACGTATCTATATTCGTATATGATACATGTCATATTTTATTTTTTTTCCAATATTTTCTCATTGATTATTTAAACTCTAAAAAAATTATAAATTTCTAGTATAGAAAATATATAAATAATTATGAAGATAACTTTTTAAGCTTTTGATTTTGTTTTAGATATGTCCAAAAATTATATTTTTAATTTAAATATCTAAGATTTTAATTTTAAATTTAATATGTTTTATAAAATTTAAACATATCTATAGATACGTATTTCATATTTTATATATTTTAACAATAATCATATAATATCGAATAGGCATATAATGTAATTCATCTTTCATATTGATGAAGCATGGCTGGTAACTAAATAATTTATTGTCGGTCGCAACATTGCGCAGGAAATTTAATACACTGAACTGAAATTAGTAGCGTTACCGGTGTGCAGTGCATGGAGCAGCACTACATAAGTTGCACAGTCCTACTCTTAGCTTTGTAGTCACTTCCTTCATGCTCATATTCATTTCTTCTTCCATCTGCCAACATTAAAACACACCAAATTAGTTAAAACCATTTACCTACACTCATTAACATCTACCTTATTTACATTTTTAATTTTCAATAATTTTATGGCAAACCTTTGACAAAAACTTTAAACAATTTACCCCCTCTTGTGTTTTTTATCTGCGCAAATTTTTCAAAACTTTAAAATATTTATTATTTAATTTTTTAATATTCTTCTACTCTTTAAATAAATGACTATAACAAATATATGAAATAAGTTAGAAGAAAGAAAAGTACAAGACTAAACTAGAAAATTAAATAGTTAAATTATGTATTCCAAGATTATTTAATAATTTTTTAATATGTAACTTTTAAAATTACAACAGATAAAAAGAAATAAAGGGAAAATGAGTAGTTTTTTTTTAAATGTTAACCAATGCCTTAAAATATCGATTAAGAAAGTAAAAATAATTTTTATTTAAAAGCATCATTAAAACCTAATCATTTTGATTTATAAGCAATCTCCCATATTTTTCAATAAAACAATTTCACTTCATTTGTTTAATTTCATAAGAATTGAAGAAATAATTAGGTGTTCTAGTTTCACTCAATATTTATTATTTAAATTTTTAATAAAGTCTCACATAAAACCTTTCTTTAATTAATTATTGGTAAGTCACAATTTGAAATTATGTACATTAATTAGATACATTAATATAATTAGGTGTATTGTATTAAAAAGACAAAAAAAAATAAACATAGTTAAACTTCTAAAACCACCATAAAAATAGGGTGAATACTTAATTTACAAATTACTGTGTGAAAATTTGAAATACCTTGACTATTAAACTATGAGTCTTGTTAACTACTATTATCTTTAGCGTATTATTTAAGGATTTGTGGGAAATTTTTTTTGTTGAAAATTAAGTTAAAATTTAGTATTAGTAAACATTGACGTTCCTATTTTTTATTTCTCATATATTTAACAATTCACTTTAATCTAGTTAAGTTAGCTTTCAACAACAATAATAATCATAATGGTGTACCTTGGCTATGATGGTTAAGTGAAGAACAGAGGAACCAAAAGACAAGGCACTGCTATCGGTGACTGAGAGATGAAGTTTCTCTATCTCTCGAAATATGTTAACCAGTGATGCGTTCTCTTTCTCGCAATGGATTCGAATCAGCACGTCCTTATTGGACACCCTTGCTTCAACTTCAGGCAGTGATACATTTGTTTTTATAGCGTACTCACAGGAATTTGACGAGACACAGACATCTTCATCCTTAGCACACTCCTCGTTTTTCTTCACAACCACCACATATTCCACGCTTTTTCTTTTGCTCTTCTCCTCCAGCCCTTTCACTTGTCCCTCAAGATGTTTCACATACTTTATAGCCGCATCCAAAACCGTGGCCTTATCCATCTACAAACAAACACCTTGGTACAATATATATGTATATAGTATATACAATACTTGAGAAATAAATAATCTTATTGTTTACCAACTTTAATTGATACTTGTAGTTTTAAGACAATTCCCCCCATCTCCGAAAATATGGTTTTAGAGATTCATTTGATTGGTTGAGTAACTTTGTGGTAAGACCAATCTGATTATAGTTTTTTATTAAATCGAGAATCTTTTTAAGTAGAAGAATGATCATGAAGGGCTAGATTAAGTTATTATTTTTCATTAAAAGAAGAAAAATTGAACCTTTTTCAGATCTGGAATGAGGGTTGAAAGCGCTATGAGTTGCTGGCTAATCTTTTCTCTTCTCGTTCTCTCAGCAATAATGTGATCATCTGCGTGATGATGAGATCTTGTCACTGAGCCATTGGTCTTCTTTTTACCCTCTTGAGTAAAGAGTCTTGGTTCATTCTTTGATGGCAAAAGCATCCCATGATTCACCACTTTGGTTCCTGGCTTGGATGCAGTTTCAACATCTATTGGTGTGGGATTGGTGTTGTCAAAGGAAAGAATGTAGGAGGTTGGAGAAGAAGCCTTTTTCTGTGGAATGTGTTCTGCATTCACATAGTTTGAAGTGCATGTTTTGAGGAATTTGCAAGGCCTCTCTAAGCTGCAACCCATGGTGCTATTATTTTCAATGGTGATAGATCTTTGCTGGTTCTCCTTCTCTAACACAGTGGTTATATCATGATGGGATGCTAAAGTACTTATTCCATCATCCACCTTTATTTCTGATTGATTGATGAAACTATAATCATCTGATTCCTGAAACAATGTGGGAAAATATCAGTAACAATTGATTCACCAAAACTTAAAGCAAGTAAAGAAACATACATACACACACACACATATATATGTTGACGAGTTGAGAACATTAATCATGGTGTTAGTTTTACCATATCACACAACCAACTAGTCCATGATTCATCCATCGATGTAATGCTATTGCAAATTTTAGCTGGATCGGTTGTATACTTTCAAGAGCAACATGAGACCATCTCAATGATCCTGAAAGATATTCAAATAAAATGCACGGTCATGTAATTGATTTTTTTTTTTTGAAGCAAAACCAATATATATATATATATATATATATATATATATATATATATATATATATATATTAAATGAAAAATAGATCACAAGTTGTAAATGTGGTCAAAGAACACACAACCGTAACTCAGTCTGACAAGATCTCCTTGTGCCTCCAAAGTCCTACTCACGTACGAACACAACACTTCGATAACAGAAAAGGCCATCACATTCTGAGTGAAGCAAAGTTGGTAAAGCTTGGTGAATAAGAATTTGGGACCAAAGAACAATGAGGTTCCTCTAATTGTACACTCATTTACCAAAACAGAAGCACGAATTATGCACCTAAATGTCCATGACCGAAACCCAGCACAACTACGACCAACCTTCCAAATATTATACCATAAAACCAAAACAGCCACAGCAAACTCAACATTATCAGACCATAAAATCAGAACTTCACCCACCTGGTATACGCCCAATAATATTTTTAGTTGATACATTTGAGACATTCCAATGGATCTTGAATCCAACTTGACAAAGGATAACAAAAACCGGATGATCACGCACGAATTCAATTCCATGATCTTAATTGAATCAAATCCAACACATTCTCAACATCATAATTAACACCATTAAAAACAACTTTATTTCTTTCCAACAATATTGATCATACCGTCACCAACCACAAAACCATCCAATTCCTCTTAAAATCATTTGAACCACTTATGAAACCGAAAATTGGATCAAGTGACCCCTCCCATCAACACATAATAGCACTTGAAAACCGCACCAAGCCATACATCATTGTCGAACCACATGACTTTTTACATTGAAGGATAAGATGTTTTGTGGACATCACAATCTCCTCACATAATTTGCATATTACTAACTTGATCCTCTCCTACCACACCTCTCTTGTGTAGTTTCAAGGTGTAGGAATAGTAGTCTCAAAAATAGGCTAAGGCATGTGATGAAAGTGTCCTTAAAGTTTTATTCGCCTAAGCGATACCCCTTAAAATACAACATCTTCTAACAGAAAACCAAGAACACAACTACTAACAAAAATTATTTAGTAAACCCAACAAAAAGAAAGAGAGAGCGGCCAGAGATATGTGTCAATAGGGTTTAGTACACGTTAATATTTTTAGAACCCTAATCTGATTGATAAACACGTAATTAAAATAAATAAAATAATTAATATGGTAATAAATAAATAAATAATATAATGCCGATAGTTTTTAAACGTTACTAAATATCTTCGTAGGATAAGCTTTGACTTGGTAAACAAGATATAAGGCTAATTCAATTTATAACTGCGGAAAAAAAGTCGTTTAGGATAAGCTTAAATAATTTAGAATTTAAATTTAAATTCATAAAAAACAAATTGTAAAAGACTTAATATCCAATATAATCATGAGCACAAAGGGGACAAATTAAGAGGTTTACATTGGAACCGACATTTCGACCAATCTAGTATGCACATGAGGCCATAACTTTTCTAACTTATTTACGAGTCCAAAACACATTTTGCAAAACATACCCTTAAAGATTCATACTCGAAGCAATGTGGGACATGGAAGAGACTTTTGAAATATAACATCTATACAACACAATGAAACCGAAATTTGCTCCAAAACATATTATCAAGGACACCCTTTTAAGAGGAACTAAATTGTTCCAAATACACTAGAAAATAAGATTTCTTGCATGACCTCCCACTAATACTTTGTATACACTTGCGACAAATAAGAAAGTTTGACATTTGACCCTACACCCATTTATTCGGCTCTTCATTACAAAGTCTTAACTCCCCCACTTCTCCCTCCAAATCTCCCAACAACTATCCCCCCATGCAAACAAAGCCCTTCTCCAAGACCAATCCTAACTCGCCACTCCCTCTCTCTTGACCCATATTTATGACACCAACACTTTCTTTTTTATTATATTATACAATCTTAGGAAGCATTATGGCAAAGACCCTTCACCTTGCTAATTATCTTTCTAAAAACTAGTATTTGTCTCATTCCCTACTATATGACACATCATCGACCCCTACCCCTCATCTCCCTCATAAGCCCCTACCTGCACACTTTTGAAAAGACCATATATGACTTTCTACCACTTAGACACTTTTGAATTGCATTCTCCTTTTTTGAGGTCATGTAATTGATATTAACAAAATTAACACCAATACATATTCAAAATGAAAATAAGATGAAGGATTTATTCCTAACAATAGTTGAATAGCTCAATGTTGGATTTTCATCTATGGTTTATTACGTGGCCAAATGATAGGATCCTACAACAAAATTTTACATCGATTAGTAAATGATTGAGGTAAAAGTGAAATAACATTTTTTTGAAAGAGTAAAATATCAAATTGATATTTAAAAAATACGATGGTCACCAACACTTGTAATTCGTGGATCATTGAACATCACATGATCAATCTTGAATTATTCGATGAATGTGAGTAGTTTATGGGACCATCGCTTGTAATTGGTGCAATCCAAGGGTTTTGGAAAGGTCTAGCGGCTAATTACTAATGGCATTATAACTGGAATGAGGAAATGTTCTTGTTTTCTTGAATGTTAGTTTTGGTCAAGGAAAGTTGCCTCCTGGTTATTATCTATTTCCTTTAAAGGAAAAAACCAGGTAGACCTCTAATAAAATTGAATGTTGATATTTCTCTTAAGGGTTTACACAACCACACGTAAGAGATAGTGCACTTTGAGACCTTATGTTGGAAACTCTATAAGACTACAACATAGAGAAAAAAGAGCAGAGAAAGGGAGAGAAGGTGAGTGAATTACTTGCTAAGGATATTTTTACTATGATTGTTCAAGGCCTTTATATAAATGTTGAGTGGGCAAGGTCGAGCCTAGAGGTAGCCAATAGGTGTCCAGGCACTGGGCTCATAAATGAAAAAGGGTCCCAAAAAGTTAGCTTTGATACCTAAAAAAATCATTTTATGACTTGACATTTCATGTTCCTTTAAATTACTTTTGCACTCAATATTACCCATCACTTCCCCAAACATTTTGGTAGGAATTGTTGTCCAAATGTATCAATTGCTTATAAAGTATTAATATTAACTATGTGTGTAACTTGTTCTTCAGCTGAAAAGAGTTTTTCAAAATTAAAATTAATAAAAATTTTTCTGAGGTCATCAATGTCACAAGAAAGGTTTACTTATGTCAAATTTATCTATTGAGAATTACATTTTAAAACATATTGATGTTGATGTTATTATTAATGATTTTGTATGTCGGAATGCTCTAAGAAACCACATTTTATAATAATTTATATATTTTGTTTTATAGGTGATAGACGAGGAAATAAACGTGTGAATGATAGAAAATGACATATATGAGTTGAAACGATAAAAAAATGTAAGGCATCTTTCTTTTCAAAATATATAGGATGTAGGTTTGCATGTTAATATATATATATATATGTGTGTGTGTGTGTGTGTGTGTGTGTGTGTGTGTGTGTGTGTGTGTGTGTGTGTGTGTGTGTGTGTGTGTGTGTGTGTGTGTAGGGGGGCTTATCCACTATTTTACCACAGGTCCATAAAATGCCAAGACCCACTTAATCAATTGCCTTAGGGGTCATTTCGTTAATCGTTTGTGTAACCTGGTTGAGATAAGTGGGGTTTTGTAAACAGAGTTTAGAAAAGTGAGGTTTTGTAGACGGAGATGTGTTTAGATGTTAACATTTTAAAAGTGGGTTGAAAAGTAGTGATTATGTTTGGTTGAAGAAAAAGTTGGTTGAGAAAATGATGGTTTGATGAAAAATTACCAAAATAGGTATTAGTGAAAATAATATATTACATCAGAATATATATATATATATATATATATATATCTATTTTAAAAAAATTAGATGATATTATATATAATTAAAAAATATATTTCTGAAGACTATATTTAATATGCCATTTAAATAAGTTAATCAAATATTCAAATTTTAATATATGTAAAAAAAAATTTAGAGACAACTTATTTTTATAATCTTTATATCTTAAAAAGATTAGTCTTGGGTTTTCAACTATAAAACACCTTTTTTTTTCAATAGAAAACTATTCTTACATTCTAAGAATCTTTTTTTAGGACTAGTAGCTTATTATTTTCTTGTAACGTGTCATAGTTCAAGTGTTTCTTCCAAAAGCAACATGGTGCAATATAGGTGTAGAAAATATAGTCCTCCCCCTTTAGAATGGAAGGGAATAAAATTCGATTTAGTTTACTGAACCATTACATTAGGCATTGGTCCATCAATGATCAAAACTCTTAAGATACACCAACAAACATCCTTATCCATGTCCCTCACTAAGAGCAACACAAAATCATCATCTCTCACCCAAAACTACAAAAAAAGAAGAAGGCTAGAATCCTTCTGGTTTTAATGAGCAGAAATGTGCAGTACAAGTAGATAGCCATGAATTCCACAACATGAGAAGCTCTATATTCTAAGTCACTCTAACACTATACATAAGCTGTACAGAACTCTCACTCATCACCACACCAAAACCAATAAATATGGCAAAAGGATTGACAGAACTGCTGCACATGAACCTATAGGAAACAAAAGAGAAAAATAAGTCAGAATTCGTGCGTTATCAAGCTCAGTTTTAGTCACAAATCCTACCACTTTATTTATTTGATCATTTATTTTTCAAAGTGTTATCAAGCTTAGCTTCAAGTGAAAAAATGTAGCCAATAAAATTTAGTTCACAACAAAATCATTACCACAGAGTAAAATATATGCGTAAAGAAAAGCATCAGAGCAAACTGGACAGATGCATAAATCCAGATGAACCTGCTCTTCACTACACAACAAAGTTAGGTCGGCATAAATCAAAGAAACCAACTAGGCATCATGAAATATTGAAATTACCAACCTGTAACCCCCAGTCTCACCCTCCCCATCACCACCCTGAACTCATACCCTTTCCCCATGGCCACCCACACCCAACCTGAGACCCCTACCCTCCACCTCATGCTCCACCACACCTTCCACCCTCCTCTGTCTTACGCCGTTTACGCCATCACCCATACCTTTTCTCAACAGCAAGACACACCTACCACCCCAAAAACCAACAGCAAAATATAAATAGAACTAGGGGTGTTTGCGGTCTGGATCAGTTCGGTTTTATGACAAAATATCATCTGATCTGATCGCTTTATTAAATTGCGGTTCGGTTTGGTTAAGTTGAAATGAATAACACCATCTAATCCGATCCAATCCGATCAAATGAGGTTCGGATTGGATCGGTTTATGTGTTTTTTTCATTTTATATTTTTAATAAAATCTAATGAACATTATAATTATAGCAATGCAAAGAATATTTTAAGTTCTCAATGATGGGAGAATTATTAATAAGTAAAACAAGATAAGTTTTCAACAATTTAAATTCAAACATAAAACAAATAAAGTACTACTTAAATAAGATTCAATGTAAAACAACATAAATATTAAAAGACTTGAGTCAATATTTTAGTCTTCTTGTTCTTCCTCTAACTTGGACAAATTTTTAAAAAATAAGTGTTATCATACAGTTTAAACAAAATTACAAAATAAAATATAGAGACCAAATTAAACAAACTAATAAAGCAATAAATGAAAGAGGTTATAACTAAATGAAATGAGAACATTAAAACATAAAACTTACGGATCAGTTCGGTTCGGTTCGGTTCGGTTCTCATAGGTAGAACCGAAAACCAAACCGAATCGCATATAAAATGTGGTTTTTTTGCGGTTTCGGTTTTTTGGTTTTCGGTTTGATCGGTTTCGATTTTTTTAATAGAACCAGAAAACCAACGAACCAAAAAACGAAAGAGGAGAATCGTAGGTTTCCTGTGACAAATCGTGTTCCAAGGTGATGCTTTTATGCTTTTATGCGCAACCACGTTCAGTGGAGGGAGGGGAGACACACCTTTCGCGGACGGAGGTTTAGCGAACACAACGAGGGCTAGGACAGAGGTTTGGTGAACGGAACGAAGTGGTGGGGACAACCAAACAAAACTCGTCTCTGCTAATGGAGGTCGGTGGTGGAAATGGAAAACGCGACGAAGGTTAGGGGACAACCAAACAGACGCTTAATCTATTGGCTTAATCCCAATGGGTCTACAAACCATTAAAAGTTGGTGATTTTCCATCTCAACAAAGAAATTGATTAAATAAAGCAAAAGAGGATCCGAAAGAAAAAGATCATTGGATCATTTGACGAAACCCAGCCTAACACCTAAGCTAGCCTGATAGCATATGTATGTGATATGTCATGGTTGGGAATCTCACACGCTAAATGTTTATCTAAAATACCAAGTGCATTTCCTAGACCTAATTTAGTTTCGTTAAGACAAAAATAAACTCTCAAACACACACTTTAACCGAACATAGGTTTCTCAAAACCCAATTTAATTTGGTTAAGACAAAAAGAAACACCCATATACACTTTCACTCAACCTAGGTTTCCTAAATCCATTTTAGATTACCCAACCTAAACAGAAGGTTTTCAACTTTTATCCACACACATTCTTTTGATTTTAGTTAGAGTTTTCTACCTTCACTTGATCAATCAATAATTATTTTCTAATTCATTGTCTATGAGTGACTCCCTCTACTGCTAGTCCTCAAAGTAACACGTGTAAAAAGACCCCGGAGAAAATACCTCGATCATACAACTTTTGCGTGGATATTCAAGATCTAAAGTTATTTGATGATTAATGATTTATTTAAACTTAATCGTTCAAGTTTAAATATAACGACAAAACTTTGGGCTAGGTTAAATTAACATTACAGGTTAAAATTGTGTCAGGTGTTGGATAAATGTCATAGCAATTGCTCGAATACCTTTAGATTAGAGAAGAGGGAGAGAGAGATTTACATCCTTCAAAAGAACTGTACGTCAGAAACTGAATCATTATTTCAACTCCTAATCTAATCTCTATTGAAGCTCTCAGCCTCTCACTAAACAGGGTGAGAATGAAAACTCATAACTCTACAAAATTATTGGATTGTTTCTCTTCCCGTTAAGCAGGCAAACACGGAAATCATAACTAGACTACAAGATCACTTAGGATCTAACTCAATTAATATCTTGAGAACGATGTAGCCAGGAGCAGACACAACATTAATTAGGCTTCGATGTTGGGTGGATTTACTTGTCTATTTAAATTTTCATGTGTTTCGGGGCCACCATTTCCATACTCTCGCCACGTTCATGCTATGTCATTATCTTCAGTGCTGCCACACGCAGGCCCTTCACAAGTTCCTTTGTCGTCAAGTTGAAACCATCCCCCCTCTGCAAAATAATAAACATTCCAACGCCCATTAAGCCAAAACCTCACCGGTAACCCAACAAAATTTCTTCCTAAATTTTATAAGAAATCATTCATCCTATTCGAGTCAACCTATTATGATCAAAACTTGTAGCTCAATTTTATTTTTTTATTAATTTAAATGAACTTATTTATTTAATTTTTCTCCGGTTTACTTAAATCAGAATTTTAGGTTTACTTAAATTAGAATTTTTAACTGTTTAACGGCTGGTCTAATTGTTAAAACATTTATTTATATTATTATAAATATAAAATCCCCCTTCCTAAACTTTAACAAGATTATATTTTTTATAATTCAAATTGAAAACTACAACTTACACTAACTTCTTGTAAAGTGTTCTCCTCACTCGGTGGTAACCGTTTCATTGTTACAAACCCTCTCAACACACATTATTATAAAAGAAAAATCACTTTTGTACCCCTCAAACAGTGTTATCAAGGGACCCATATCTTAAAATATGCCATCCAAACCTTAATGCAGTGAGGGCGTGAAAAGAGAAAAACATATCAAAGTACTAAAGGTTTGCATACAACTATACGGTTTTAAAATGAAGTGTAATAAATGCACTATTTAAAACTTTTTCTAATTAGTTAGGATAGGATTGTCTTTTACCTGAGCAATTATGGTTATGTCGAGGATAGATTCCCCAAAGGGTAACACACTGCTATTAACAACGGATAGTCGATAGCTATGAATCTGGGCTAGTATTTTCACCAAAAGACCCTTTTGCTTCTGGCAATGGATCCGCAGCATAATGTCTTGCCCAGATACTTTTGCTTCCACTTGAAAGAGTGATTCATCAGCTTCAACGCTCTCATCACACGAAGAGGAATCATCATCATCACTGGCCTCTTCTTTCTTGTTCAGAACCACCACAGACTCTGTTCTTGTCTTTTTGCTCTGCTCTTCCAGTACCGCTAAACGCTCTTTCAGCCCTTTCACGTACTTGATTGCATTCTCCAACACTGAAGCCTTATCCATCTGTGTGAATTAACCAATTTCCCACATAATTAATTAGTACTGTTTAGTAAAATAGGCAGGGTAAAAGCTAGTGTCTTGATGAATTATTTTTCTACCTTTTTGCCAATTTATAAAAAATGAAAATGTTGAGGCACCTATTGGATACAGAAATGAAAGAGGCACCATTTCTAATAAAAGTGGCGACATGAGGTTAATTCTCCTTTTCCTGTTGATAAGACTCAAATCTTAAATCTTATTTAAGCAAAATCACATATGTACCACTTAAATTAATAGTGGTTAGTTAACAAATATTGATTTACTGGCCAGCATAGATGTATGGTATTCATCTACCTTTTTAAGGTCAGGAATAAGAGCTGCAAGAGCAATGAAGCTTTGGTTAAGCTTTTCTCTGCGTTTTCTCTCGGCCATGATGTGATCCTGAGGTTGAGCAGGAGACCTCTTACCTTGTGAAGTTTTCATTTCAAAGTTTTGATTTTTCGCTGACCCTTTTGAGGGTTGAGTTGATAAATGCTGGTTTCCCAACTGGGGTATGGGCGCTGAAACCATATCGTTCTGTGTTGGGTGCTTTAAGGGACAGTCAAACCCATAAAACTGTGTGGTGGCGTTGGAAGGGGGCGATATTGGGTTGTCAAAAGACAGAATCTGGGACTGGGAGGAGGAGGAGAAAGAGGAGGATGAGGAAAGTTTTGTGATGGTGAATGAGTTAGAACTAGATCCAGTTTTCGTTTTCAACAACTTTGTAGGCCTCTCAAAGTCAAAGCTTGTTTCATCAGAAGAGGAGTTACTCAAAGATAATGATTTGTGCTTCTGGGTCTGGTCCTTACAGGCACTAGTAGCATGGTCATGTGAAAGAAACTCCTCACCAGCAACATCAAGCAAGGTCAAGGGACATTGTTCTTGAAATAAAGTGTAGTCTTTCATTTCCTACATTTCGTGAAAAATGTCAGAACAATCATTCATTTGAGCATTTGAAGGCTGGAAAGTGAAGTGAAATGAATCTCTTACCATATCTGATAACCAGTTAGCTGCTGATGCATCCATTGGTGTGTTTTAATTTCTCAGTTTCAAGTATTGATTTCTGAAATTCAGTTCAAAGTAACACTCTATGAGTACTTACTGTATTGTAGCAATTTGCTATTGGGTGCAGGATAAGGGTTCACTCTATATAGCGGTAGTACTATTGTTCGTGAATTCCTCCGCTGCCCCTAGCTGCGGGGCCCACACGTTAAACAAATAGACTTGTTAACTTTTTTATTAACCAAAAAAAGAGAGCACGTGTGGACAATCTTGAAACTTCTCTTGTAAATTGTTGTGGAGATTTGTCATCGTTGGATGAGAACAATGGAACTTAATTATATCTCGTAAAATTGATGAGGCAAGGTTAAATAGGTATTAAGGTAGATTAAGAAAAAATATAATCAGGGATCTGCCACCCTGTAGCTGAACGTGGAACATGAGTAATGTGATCTTTCATCTTAATAGTTGAGTCAAGTAGTCAATTAGGTCATGCTTATTGACTAATTAGGATTTATTTTTTAATTAACTTTTTCAACGGGGTTATCGGACATATTTGTTTATATCTATACGCGAATTTAATGAAGATATGATATTATCTCTTCAAGTCCATTGAAGATCAAAGGGTATTGTTGTCTTTTGTCTAATTTATTGTCCTTATGTTAGAGGGTGAATTGTGGTATCACATGTAAGAACACTCTAACGTTTTACTTGAGTTTAAACATATAATTTAGATTGAACATACCCCATCTATAATGAATGTATAGTATTTATAGAAGTCAACAATTGATCCTTACAATGATGTCACTACTTTTTCATAAATTACGAGAAAAATTGACATAGTCGTAATAATTCATAACACATCCGTTGACATTTTCCAGTTTGCCCTCATAGAATCTTAACCTCTTGTTGACACTGATATAATTTCTACATCGGTTATCATGGGTTGTGACAGCTTTAATACCCAAGGTAGGTCTTATAGATAACTGAAAGTGTTGTCTTATCAGTTGGTATGAGCCTTAGGATATCAATACTGATATCGGGCCTAAAACATAAGCTCTATAACCTGTTGGAGTGGTTTGAGAGTTGCTTCAATGGGCTGATAAGTCAAGTTTTTTAAAATTTCATTTTCGGTGTGAAGGACGATTTCTTAATTTTTCTTTTTGGTATGTCCCCCTTATCAGTCTGAGGTTATCTCTTTCTGTGGCCGAGTCTTTAAAAATGCCACATGGAAGTATCTAACTGGGTGTGACATTTCAATTTTCGTAGTGTCGTCATTCGATATGTGAAACATCGCGCGTGCATGCTACAATCATTGCGTCTTTTGGTTGGCGTCATTTTGCCCCTAAGACTCAGCTATAAAAACGGGATTGAATCATTATCATCTTCCCACTCTACTTCCAATCTTTGAAACAACTTCAATATCGTTTTTGACTAGCATCCTTGGTTCTCATTCGTAGAATAGTTCAACTTATTTTCTCAAGTATCCTCCCAATCCAATCCTTGTAATTTTTTCGTAAATACTTCTTTTTCTTCAAATTCGGGATATAGGGGACGATCGCATGAGTAATGTAACATCCCAAAAATTTCATTCTCATGTATAATCATTTTGATTTAGACCATCAATGATATTATCCATTTTATCTCAACTTTCTACATGAATTTTGGTTAGGACAACATCTTCAATTTAATCTTTTACCATGGTAAATAATTTTAACTTTATACCTTAGGTAAAAGTTAATCAAATAACTTATTATCTATTTCTTTAGTTATTAATTTCTTTGGCTTTCCAATTACTCTCATCAAATTACCACATACTCCACTCAAAATACGTCATCTTGTACACATTTTAATTGCTAGTTAGAGTCCGAATTTAGAAATATGGTCAACTACAAAGTTCTTTCTCGTTGTCTTAACTTTCTAACAAGACCAAATTTGTTAAAATCCATTAAGATATGAGAGAAATATACTCAAAATACCAAAACAGTGCCAGAATTGATATTTTACTTCAATTATATCATCTTGTACATATGTTAATGTCTAGTTAGAGTCCGGATTTGAAAAAGTGGTAAACTACAAAGTTATTCCTCGTTGTCTTAACTTTCCAACAAGACCAAATTTGGTAAAATCCATTAAGATATGAGAGAGAGATATGCCTAAAATACCAAAACAGTGTCAGAATTAATATTTACTTCAATCATACAAGCTACATTATGTAGGCAGCGGAAATGGTCAACAATCCAGCTCATTTTTCTCACCTAAAACCTCCCTTATCACCACAATTAATGTACCTAACATCCCACTATAATCCCATTATGAAAAGCTTGTCCCTCACTTGTCATTTGCATGATTAAACCAACACTACATCTTGTTCCCAAGTCTGAATTCTTAGAACAAGTTGAAGTTAGTGAAGTCTCTCTCTCATTTTCTTTCATTTTCTCCATCAAAGTCCCTCTTGATCTAAAGCTAGGACAATAAGAGAACACTTTCAACCACTTTAGGAACCTCCATTAAGGTAAGAGGGGATAGGGTTGTGAATAAATATGGAATGGGTAGAATTGTATGCTGTTATAGGATTTTCAGATTTATTTTCGTAACTTGTTACTTAATTTTGAAGCTGAAAACGTGTGAATTTGACTTTTACTTCTTTATCAAAGTTGTAGATCTATGTGTTATATGAATTTTAAGCTATAAATGACATGCTTTGGATGCCTATAGCTCGAGTTATTGCAAAAATACTAAAGTATGTCTGTTCTTGAATATGTATCTTCTATTTTGTGTAAATATTAAAATTTTGGGAATTATAAATACATATTTAGACTTTGATGTCTTCATAAAAGTTATAGATATTTATGTTATGAATCTATAGAAAGTGGTTTCAGGTTAAAAGGATATTTGTAGCTCTAGTTATACCTTAAATACAAAAGTATATTCATGCTGAAAACCTTTTGAGATGATTAACTGTTTTTATTTTTAAAACTGAGAATTTTGTGATGAGAATCAGTATTTAGTGTCTGCATAAAAGTTTTATATATTTGTGTTAAGAGTAATTTAGAACTGGTCTCATGCCAAAATTATTTTTGTAGCTCCAGAAATGTTGATTTTACCAACATATGTATGTTTTGCTACTTTCTTTGAGATAGTTTAGTATCCTATGAGTTTGTGATATTTCTGTTTGGATTTGAAATTTTTGGTCTCCATGAAAATTATAGATAATGGAATTATTGAAACACAGAACTTGGCCTCATTCAAAAATTATTTTTATACTATGAGTTATAGCTAATTTACTAAAGATTGTCAAACCAGTAAATTTTCCAGCAATTGGTGATAATGAAAAATGATAACCTATTGACTATTATGTGATTTTGTGATGTTTCTGTTTGGAATTTAAAATTATGGTCTTTATGAATGTCGTAGATAATTTTGTTATGAAACTACAGAAAGTGAAATTACTTAAAAAGGATTTAATTTGCTCACGTTATAGCCTTTTTACTAATGTATGTTGCTGTTGTAAATTTCTGAAAATTACCTATGATGGTTATTATGGATGAAAATGATATTTTCCATGTGGGTAATGATTTATTTATGAATTATTGAGGGATTATTGATTATTATGGATGTTATTGAGTGTCCTATGAATGTCATACAGTATGTATATCTTTATGATGAATAATTATGAATGACTAAATTAATGTATACATGAATGCCTTGTGGTTTATTGAGATATGTTGTTGAACTTTAAATCCATAATTTTGAGAATTGATATATGTGATGTGCCCTTGTTTGGCATATTCATCATATCATAATTATTTGTTGATTGTGTTTGTGTAATTTTACTTATTTTATATTTATTCTATGTTTTATCTTACTCTTACATTATTTTTACAGTGCATGCTTCACAGAATGACGAATGGTGAAATTGATGAAGCTTTTATGTTTTATTGCTTGGACTTTGACTTTATTTGACTTTTAATGTGTTGTAATAATATTATTATGTACCTTATACTGTAATCTTCTCTATCGTTTCCGTTATATAAATGTATTATGTTTTATTCGTTCACGACTAGTATGCATGATAATATTTCGCATTTATCAATTTTTACATGACCTCAGAATTTAAATTACGAATTTCAAAATGATTCTTTAAACGCGAAAAATTTATTTCAAAAATTTGGGTTAATTAATTAAAATTTGTAATTTGGGTTTTGGGTGTCACAAATGAAGTGGTATCAGACCATTTTCAAAAAATTCAGGGCCAATTGCTACAACATGTATTATTTCCTTGATATACTACATGAATTATTTGGTTACTTAGTTGATAATATGTTAAGTATGTATTATATGACTTGTTGCCTAACTGATATATTGTAAAGTACTTATATTTGTGTTATAATCTTGTAATTGTATACGATATACTTTCCCTTAGAATTAGTATAAATCGAACTATAAATGTAGGATGACAAGAAACAATAATGACGCTATGGCAGCTGCTTTCAACCGCTTGGCTGAGGTCTTGGAGAGGCAAAATCAACCAAGAAATACTGGAGGACTTTACGGATTAGATCACTTCTTGAAAAGGAAGCCATCACAGTTTAAAGGAGGCTATAATCCAGAGGTAGCATACCTATGGATTAAGGAAATAGAACGCATCTTCCGATCTTTACCCTGCATAGAATTTGAAAAGGTGGAGTATGCCACCTACATGATGATTTGGGAAGCAGAGAACTAGTGGATCCATGCCAGGACTCGTATGACTGAGACCGACAGACCATTGGACTGGGCTAACTTCAGAGACTGTTTTCTGGAGAAATATTTTTCAGCAAGTGTGAAGAGCCGAAAAGAGCTAGAATTCATGGAGCTGAAACAAGGCTTAATGTCTGTTGGTGAGTATGCTCCTAAATTTGAAGAGTTATCACTCTTTTGCCCTCCTTTCCAATAGGCAGGTGCTGAAGCCTCAAAGTGCATCAAGTTCGAGAATGGTTTGAATCTTGAAATCAAAAAGGCTATCTGTTATTAAGAAATTCGGAGCTTCTCAATCCTGATCAATAAATGCTGAATTTTTGAAGAAAACCACCAAGCCAGATTGGCTCAAGAGAAGATCAATAGATAACTGAGACCTCAACCAGTTACCTTCAAAAGGAAAGGATCGTTCTATCCAAATCGTTTCAAGAGATGATCATCATCATCTTCTGAGAGACGTAACAATCATTGAATATAAAGTGTCATAAGTGCGGAGGTAATCACCATATACGTGACTGCAACAGACGCCTAGAAGATGTCACTTGCTTTCGATGTAATCAGAAAGGTCACATCAGCCCAAATTGTCCACAGAACCGTCAAATCCATAACAACAATAACAACAATAACACCATGAATAATCGAAGAGGTTCTAGTTATCAAGGAGGCTGTGGAGGAAACACGCGTGTTGTTCAACCTCTAAGACAGAATGAGGAGTCAGCAGATAAGAGATTACAACCAGCAGCAGGAAGAGTCTTTGCCATCAACGGTTCAGAGGCAGACCAAGCAGACGACCTTGTGCAAAGTAAGTGTGAGATCAATGGTACCATTTTATCTGTATTGTTTGATTCTGGTGCTACACATTCTTTTATTTCTGAGGAGTGTGTTAGACGTCTTCAATTACCTGTAAAGTCTATGATGTATGACCTGATTGTTTCCACTCCCATCGGTACATAACTTAGGACTACTAAGGTGTATAATGATTGTTCTGTGCTCATAGAAGGTAGAAACTTTCTTGTCAATCTTGTTTGTTTACCTTTGAAGGATCTGGAAGTAATTCTAGGGATAAACTAGTTATCAGCGAATCGAGTCTTGGTAGACTGTCATAACAAGACCGTGATATTTCCATCAGAAGGAAACACTATTTTTGACAATCCCAAGATCTTTGCTTTAAAAGGAGAAATTCAATTGTTTTCCTTATTTGATCTTTCCAAAGGAGATAGTGAATCTAAAACAATTGAGATGCCAATTGTCTCTGAATTCCCTGAAGTATTTCCAGAAAATGTCTCAAGTTTACCTCCAGAATGTGAAATAGAATTCTCAATTGACTTAATTCCAGGAGCAGAACTAGTGTCTAAGGCTCCATATCGTATGTCATCTATTGAACTGGCAGAATTGAAAAAGCAAATTGAAGAGTTGTTGGAGAAACATTTCATCAAGCCAAAGTGTGTCTCCATGGGGAGCGCCAGTATTGCTCGTTAAGAAGAAAGATGGAAGCATGAGATTATGTATAGATTATCATCAGTTGAATAAATTGACAGTGAAGAATAAATATCCTTTGCCTAGAATTGATGATCTAATAGACCAATTGAGAGGTGCTACAGTATTTTCCAAGATTGATCTACGATCGGGTTATCATCAGATTCGTGTCAAGTCTGAGGATGTTCCAAAGACAGCCTTTAGAACACGCTATGGTCATTACGAGTATCTGGTGATGCCTTTTGGAGTGACCAATGCCCCAGCTGTATTCATGGATTACATGAATCGAGTGTTTTATCCATACTTGGATCAGTTTATTATTATCTTCATTGATGATTGATGATGCATGATTTATCTTTAATTCTTCACTTTAAATGTGTATAATTTGCCATCACTTATTGTTTAATATATTGCATTTTAACACATTTTCATCATATGAGCTTTATTTAATATTTGATTTTAAAATGAATTAAGGATTAATTTTTTTAATAAATATTGGTTTTCTCTTGTTTACTTGGGTATTTTATTTTGCAAAAATTAATAAAATTAAGGAACAAGTACAAAGGTAATCCAAGGGTCAATAATAAGAGAAAAATGACCATCAAATGATAAAGAAACAAGAAGAACAAGCCCCGGTGAAAAAAAGCTACAAAAGCATGAAAATTGGCTATTAGTGCGCTATCTATTAGTGCAGTTGTAACAGGAACTGCACTAATAGGGTGGGAATCGTTTCCTACACCAAATCAGCCCTTGGGAATCGATTCCCAGCCCACATGAATCGATTCATTTGATGTTTTTCACTTGGGAATCGATTCCCAACCTATAGGAATCGATTCATGAGCCTAGGAATCGATTCCCCTTGCTAGGAATCGATTCATGAGCTGTATTTTACATAAAAATGAACTGGAGGAATCGATTCATCAGTGAAATCATGCGCCGAATCATTGGAAACAACAAAACGCAACTTGGAAACAACTTGGAAACAGCTGGAAACCATCTGCACCGAAAGTTTCCACTTGCAACGCGTTTTCCTTAGCTAGCTTCTCCTTTCATGTGCCTATAAATAGAGAAGAACGAGAGGCTTCAGAACACATCTTCAGACACTTCACTTCACACTTCTCTCTTAGTTCCTTTTCTTTCTTTTAAGCATTAGAGGAAGGCTTTTGGAGGAGTTCTTCCATTCCGGGTTTGGTCTTTCTTATTTTTAGTTTATTTTAATTATGGAAGGCTAAAACCCCTAGATTGATTTTCTTGGAAAATATTGTAATATAATTTTGAGGTTCTTGTTTTTAATATAGTATGCTTTTATTATTGTTTATTTCTTCATAATCTTACTCTGCTTATTTAATTCTATTCTGTTTAATTAAATTTGTATGCTTAATCGGTTTAATTATTCAAATGGAATAAAATAAGATTTTAAATTAAAATAGATTAAGAAAATATGCATGCTTAATGAATATTTTCATAATCACTTTTAATAATTATGGTTTGCTTAATTCCATAATTTGAGAATAGATTATGTATGTAGGCAATGTTCTTATATATGCTCAATAATTCCTAGATTTTACGATCTTGACTCCTTTTGCTTAATTAGGATACTTGATTAAAATATTCATTTTTAAATGAAAGTAAAGGAATTATGAATTGAAAAAGACGCTTAGTTGATTAATTCAAATTGAGCTAAGAAATCAACAGTAATGAAAGTATACAAATTATCTTTAGTGAACCAAAGATAAATTTATTAACAATATTCCAAGAAATCAATCGCTTGTTATTTATTGTTTTAAATCATATATTTACTTTGTTTTAGTTTTAATTGTCACAACAAAATCAATCAAAACCCCCCAATTGTATTTGTATGTTTGTTAAATTTCTGTTTGTAAAAATTAATTTTAAACTTGATTTTTTTCCTAAATTTCTGTGTTGATCCTTGAGAGAACGACCTAGGTTGACACCCTAGTACTACATTAATTAATTTTGATGTACTAATTTGACGGAACCATGACAAACACGTCAATGACATTGTGATTTATTCTAAGAATTGGGAGGATCATGAAAAACATCTTTGAGTGGTATTGCGGATTTTGAAAGAGAAACAGTTGTATGCTAAGTTATCAAAATGTGATTTCTGGTTGAAAGAGGTAAAGTTCCTAGGCCATGTGATCTCAAACGAAGGAGTGTCTATGGATCCTTCTAAAATAAAAGTTGTAACAAACTGGGAGAGACCTAATTCAGTTACTGAGATATGAAGCTTCCTAGGATTAGCTGGTTATTACCGGAGATTCATTGAGGGGTTTTCTCGAATTGCCTTACCGATGACTCGTCTGACCCGGAAGAATCAACCTTTTGCTTGGACGCCAGAATGTGAGAAAAGTTTCCAGGAACTAAAATCGAAGCTTACATCTACTCCAGTCTTAACTTTACCTAATCCACAAGAAGACTTTTTGATTTATTGTGATGCTTCTAAGATGGGTTTAGGTTATGTTTTGATGCAGCAACCAAAGGTGATTGCCTATGCTTCTAGGCAGCTGAGGTCGCATGAAATGAACTATCCGACGCATGATCTAGAATTGGCAACAGTGGTATTCGCTTTGAAAATCTAGAGACACCATTTGTATGGAGTCAAGTTTGAGGTTTTCAGTGACCATAAGAGCTTAAAGTATTTGTTCGATCAGAAGGAATTGAACATGAGGCAGTGAAGGTGGATGGAGTTTCTTAAAGATTATGTTTTGATTTGAAGTACCATCCAGGAAAAGCAAATGTGGTAGCAGATGCACTTAGCAGGAAATCCATTCATATGGCATCTTTAATGGTAAAAGAGATGGAAATGATAGAACAGCTTAGAGATATGAACTTGGGTGTGGAGATGAAATCTTCAAGAAGTATGACCTTGGGAACTTTGAAGATCACCAATGATTTTCTAAAGCTGATAGGTGAGAGGCAGAAAAAAGACTTGCAATTACAAGAATTGAGAGAGACTTGGGCGAATGGAAAGGATGTGGGATTACAAGAAGGATAAGATGGAATTTGGAGGATTAGAAGCAGAATTTGTGTACCAGATGATGTTAATCTAAGAAGGACAATTCTAGAAGAAGCACATAAAAGTATGCTGAGTATTCATCCTGGATCAACTAAGATGTATCAAGACCTGAAGAAAAGTTTTTGGTGGCCAAGGATGAAGAAAGAAATAGCTGAATATGTGTTTTCATGTCTGGTATGTCAAAAAGCCAAGGTGGAACACCAAAAGCCATATGGTGAACTACAACCATTGGAGATTCCTGTCTAGAAATGGAATGACATTACGATGGACTTTGTGTCAGGATTGCCAAGAACACATTTAGGAAATGATGCAATTTGAGTTATTGTAGACAGATTGACTAAGTCTGTTCACTTCCTCCCAATGAATATGAAGAATTCTCTACAAAAGTTGGCATAATTATATGTGAAAGAGATCGTGAGACTACATGGTGTACCATCCAGTATTGTGTCAGATAAAGATCTGAGGTTCACTTCTCGATTCTGGGGAAGCTTGTATCAGGAGTTGGGTTCAAGACTTCGATTAAGTTCAGCTTATCATCCTCAAACAGATGGACAATCAGAACGTACCATACAAAGTTTAAAAGACTTACTGCGATCTTGTGTGCTCAAGCATGGTGGTAGTTGGGAGCAGTTTCTTCCACTAATTGAATTCACATATAACAATAGATACCATAGCAGTACTGGTATGGCTCTATTTGAAGCATTGTATGGCAGAAAGTGTCAAACACCCTTTTGTTGGTTAGAAACTAGTGAAAGTCTAGCGTTAAGGCCTGAAATTGTGCAACAGACTACTGAACAAATAAAAATAATTAGAGAGAAGATGAAGGCATCCCAAGATAGACAAAAACATTATTACGATAAAAAGAGAAAACCACTTGAGTTCCAAGTTGGTGATCATGTGTTTTTGAAGGTTTCGCCTCACAAGGGCATTGATCGAGCACTGAAAAGTAAAAAGTTGAGCCCAAGGTTCATTGGACCATACGAAATTCTAAAGAGGATTGGCCCGATGGCCTATTAGATTGCACTTCCTCCTCATCTTGCAAATTTTCACAATGTGTTCCACGTATCACAATTGAGGAAGTATGTACAGGATTTTGCTCATGTGATTGCTATTGTTGATGTCGAAGTCAGAGAGAATTTGACCATTCTTATAGAACCTACGTAGATTATGGAAAGGTCGATTAAACGCCTCAGAAGCAAGGATGTACCATTAGTGAAGGTGGCATGGAAACAAGGAAATGATGTAACTTTAACTTGGGAGCGGGAAGATGCTATGAGGACACAATACCCAGAATTGTTCCACTGAGGGATACGTTGTGTTAAATTTCGAGGACGAAATTTTTATTAGGATGGGAGAATTGTAACATCTCAAAAATTTTATTCTCATGTATAATCATTTTGATTTAGACCATCAATGATATTATCCATTTTATCTCAACTTTCTACATAAATTTTGGTTAGGACAACATCTTCAATTTAATCTTTTACTATGGTAAATAATTTTAACTTTATACCTTAGGTAAAAGTTAATCAAATAACTTATTACCTATTTCCTTAGTTATTAATTTCTTTGGCTTTCTAATTACTCTCATCAAATTACCACATACTCCACTCAAAATGTGTCATCTTGTATACATTTTAATTGCTAGTTAGAGTCTGAATTTGGAAATATAGTCAACTACAAAGTTGTTCCTCGTTGTCTTAAATTTCCAACAAGACCAAATTTGTAAAAATCCATTAAGATATGAGAGAAATATGCTCAAAATACCGAAACAGTGTCAGAATTGATATTTTACTTCAATTATATCATCTTGTACATATGTTAATGTTTAGTTAGAGTCCAGATTTGAAAAAGTGGTAAACTAAAAAGTTGTTCATCGTTGTCTAGCTTTCCAACAAGACCAAATTTGGTAAAATCCATTAAGATATGAGACAGAGATATGCCCAAAATACCAAAATAGTGTCAGAATTGATATTTACTTTAATCATACAAGCTACATTATGTAGGCTGTGGAAATGGTCAATAATCCAGCTCATTTTTTTCACCTAAAACCTCCATTATCACTACAATTAATGTAACTAACATCTCACTACAATCCCATTATGAAAAGCTTATCCTCCACTTGTCATTTGCATGATTAAACCAACACTACATCTTGTTCCCAAGTCTGAATTCTTAGAACAAATTGAAGTTAGTGAAGTCTCTCTCTCATTTTCTTTCATTTTCTCCAACAAAGTCCCTCTTTATCTGAAGCTAGGATAATAAGAAAACACTTTCAACCACTTTAGGAACCTCCATTAAGGTAAGAGGGGATAGGGTTGTGAATAAATATGGAATGGGTAGAATTGTATGCTGTTATAGGATTTTTAGATTTATTTCCGTAACTTGTTACTTAATTTTGAAGCTGAACACGTGTGAATTTGACTTTTACTTCTTCATCAAAGTTGTAGATCTATGTGTTATATGGATTTTAAGCTTTGAATGACATGCTTTGGATGCCTGTAGCTCGAGTTATTGCAAAAATACTAAAGTATGTCTATTCTGGAATATGTATCTTCTATTTTGTGTAAATATTGAAATTTTAGGAATTATAAATACATATTTAGACTTTGATTTATTCATAAAAGTTGTAGATATTTATGTTATGAATCTATAGAAAGTGGTTTCAAGTTAAAAGGATATTTGTAGCTCTAGTTATACCTTAAATACAGAAGTATGTTCATGCTGAAAACCTTTTGACATGATTAACTATTTTTATTTTTAAAACTGAGAATTTTGTGACGAGTCTGCATAAAAGTTTTATATATTTGTGTTAAGAGTAATTTAGAACTGGTCTCATGCCAAAATTATTTTTGTAGCTCCAGAAACGTTGATTTTACCAACATATGTACGTTTTGCTACTTTCTTTGAGATAGTTTAGTATCCTATGAGTTTGTGATATTTCTGTTTGGATTTGAAATTTTTGGTCTTCATGAAAATTATAGATAACGGAATTATTGAAACATAGAACTTGGCCTCATTCAAAAATTATTTTTATACCATGAGTTATAGCTAATTTACTAAAGATTGTCAAACCAGTAAATTTTCCAGCAATTGGTGATAATGAAAAATGATAACCTATTGACTATTATGTGATTTTGTGATGTTTCTGTTTGGAATTTAAAATTATGGTCTTCATGAATGTTGTAGATAATTTTGTTATGGAACTACAGAAAGTGAAATTACTTAAAAAGGATTTAATTTGCTCACGTTATGGCCTTTTTACTAATGTATGTTGCTGTTGTAAATTTCTGAAAATTACCTATGATGGTTATTATGGATGAAAATGATATTTTCCATGTGGGTAATGATTTATTTATGAATTATTGAGGGCTTATTGATTATTATTGATGTTATTGAGTGTCCTATGAATGTCATATAGTATGTATATCTTTATGATAAATAATTATGAATGACTAAATTAATGTATACATGAATGCCTTGTCGTTTATTGAGATATATTGTTGAATTGTAAATTCATAATTTTGAGAATTGATATATGTGATGTGTCCTTTGAGGACTTGTGGCTTTCCAAGTAGTTATGAAAGTATTGATATCATGGTATGTTAAATTGATAAAGAGAATTAAAAGCATTCATACATCATAAGCATTTGGACGCACCATAGAATTTAAGGGTTCCATGATTGCTGGCCCTGGTGGGGGGTTACTCTATGATGAGTTAAAGCCTTATTTTCGTTGAGCGCCATGAAGGGTAGGGATTCATGGTTTATGCTAAGTCCTACTTGTGTACTTCGGTACTTGAACGCCATGAAGGGTAGGGGTTCATGGTATATGCTAAGTCTTACTTGTGTACTTTGGTACTTGATGTAACATCCCTATTTTTATTTTTATATTAAAATTTTGAAGAAATTAAATTATGGTTCTTTAGAACTTTTTAACCTACGTATTATTTATGATTTTTTGGAATTTTTTGGAATTTTGAAATTTTTTTAATAAAATAATATTTTTAAATAATTTTAAATTCATATAAGTGACTTAAATTAAAAATATTTATAAGAAAGTGAATTTAAATTATAAGAAAATTTTCTAAAATCCGTTTCAAGTAGACTTATCTAAAATTATCGGTTTGAGAAAAATCTTGATTTTTTTCAATCGTTAAAAAATTGGAAACGTATCAATAAATTTTTATTAACAGAAAATTTTAGATTTTTAAAATTTCAGCTTTATATTACTTATTATAAAATTAGTGAGGATTGATATAATATCGTTAAATTTCAAAAAGGACTCATTTTGAATATTTAAAATATACCGAGTGAAGGGTTACTATTTGACTTAATAATTTTGCCGACAATTACTGTACAAATCACTGTGCATGTATGAAATTTTCAAAAGATGCACAGTAACCTAGAATAAAAAATTCAAAAATGCATAGTACTTTTATATTAAAATAATGGAATGCATAGTAAATTTTTTTCCTATAAATACCGAAGGATTTCTTCTTTAGAATTCACAATTTCAGATTAAGTTTTCTTAATATAATAGTGCTAGTGAGATAGTGGTGGAAGTGAGAGAGAGAAGAAAAGTTTTTGGAGAGAAGGTTCTGCCAAAATCCTAAGGTAAGAATATTTCTCTTTTATATTTTTTGGGTTATTTTTATATCGTTTTTAAAATCTGTTATTATACTAGAAATAATATTATTTTAAGTTACTATTCTGCATAGTAAACACTATTTCAATAGTAAATTACTATTTCAATAGTAAATTACTATTCAAATAGTAAATTACTATTTACTATTACTATTTACCGTTACTATTCACGATTTACTATTTACCGTTACTATTCACGTTTTACTATTTACTGTTACTATTCACATTTTACTATTTACTGTTACTATTCACGTTTTACTATTTACTGTTACTATTCACGATTCACTATTCACTATTCACTATTCAAAATTTACCATTTCTGTTTTAAGTAGTAATCTTAATCTTCGTCTTATGTTTATACTGAAATAAGATTGGTATTAATATTTCTAGAAATCGGAGGCGCAAAGCAAATCCATTTTGGGTAACGATTCAAGGTAAGGGGGAGTGAGATAAGAGTATAATATGAAAAGACATAAGAATAATAGGAGGAGTCCCCTACTCTTTTTAAATTTAATAATATTATTATTTTAAAATATTAACCTTTTAACTTAACAATTTTAATAAATTTTAAATTAAATATCCGGTTTAACTAACTCTAAGATACCTATGCAAGGACTTGGACCATTATGACCTATATGGACTGGACTATACCTATGCAAGGACTTGGACCATTATGACCCATATGAACTGAACTATACCTATGCAAGGACTGGATTATATGGACTTACATATACCTATGCGAGGAATTGACCAAGATGACTCAAATTGACTATATTAATAATTATTAAATTTTGTATTATGATATGTATTAATGATATTTAATTGATTTGATTATGATTTGATTATGATTGATTGATTGATGATATTTAGTTATGATTGATATTGCTTGATTTTGATTGATGATATTGTAATGTGGAGTTTGAGCATATAGCGAGCATGACGGAAAGCTAAAATTCAGTAAGAATTTCTTACCTTACTCTTTAAATTTTATTATCTTTTATTCCTTCTTAGAAATTATTTTTATTAACTTTATTTTCAATATTTAGAATAAAAAAATTTAGTATTTATTTTAGAAAGAAAACATTTTATGAGAAATTATTTAATTAAATCTTGAGTTAAAGAAAAATTTTGTAATTTTAAGTATTTTTGGTTAATAATTATTCTCTTTTAATAAAACAAAATTTTCAAAAGAAAATTATTTTATTTTTCCAACTTAATAACTAAAGATATTTAGAAATAATTGAGATTTCTAAATTTGATTTTGTTAAGATTTAATTTGAGAAAGATTATGTAAAGTTTTATATGAGAAAGTTTTTAGATATTTAAGGCTTAGAAACTCAATTTTCAGTGAGATTCGAAAACTGTACAAAATTTATTTCTGTGGGACAGAAATTCAGGGAATTAAGAAAATGTACAGTTTATTGAAATGATATTGTAAACCTTTAAGGTATTTAATAATTGAGTTTCTAAAAGCCTTAACCAACTCAATACGCGAGTAGTTCATGCATCATGAATCATTAAAGTGAAATGAAATAATATTGTCTGGGGACGGATTATAGAAACCGAGGATACATTAGAGGAGGCTTAATTACGAGCCTTGGGATGAGAGGGTGTGAAAGGGTGCTTCAGGGGACCTGGGGTAGCTCCCTAGTGTCGGGTACTTTCACAATAAAAACTTTCTCAATCTGACTAGTCTCTAAGTGTTTCCATGCCAGTTGAGCTGTTCATATTATTATTATCCGGACTTATGGAACAGTGTAAACTCCTGGTTGGCCCAGTACAAATTAAAATTTAAGGGCCCACATATATAGGTAAGTTATGATGAAGATATTGCATAACATTCATGCATTCATAATTGATTGTGTATGTGATTGTGATTGATATTATTATGTATTGGTTTGTGAAAACCCTTTGTTGCTTATGTCTTAATCGAGAATATTATATTCTGTTTCTTACTCCTTTTTCCGTGTTTTTGTTTCATATATTCTAAATTGATGGTTCAGAGGGAAGAATCGAAGAATATCGGCAGTAACTATAGCACGTTCTAGAAAGGGAGCTCGGTATGAATACCGTGGTCCAATGAATAAATAATGTTAATAAGTAACTGCTTCTAGGCCATGGAGTTTCCTCTCTTTCTTATAATGTTTAATGTTTATTTTCTTCGGATGAATGTACAAATACTTTATAAAGTTTTAATAATATTTATGAGGTATTTCAGAAATAATGTATATAATTTATTCCGATAGTTTCTTTTTAACAATCATATCTTTAGTAAAAAAAAAATTACGAATTTTTCTAGAATTTATTAAGGTGTAACAGAGGGTTTTACACTTGAGCGCTACGAAGGGTAGGGATTCGTGGCATTATGCTAAGTCCTACTTGTGTCTCTATGAGACTTTTTACTGCAGTATTCCCACCAAACCAAAATGGATCTAGCATGACATCATTTGGCTAAATTAAAGATTATTAAATGTAAATGACCTTGTTTGGCATATTCATCATATCATAATTATTTATTGATTGTGTTTGTGTAATTTTACTTATTTTATATTTATTCTATATTTTATCTCACTCTTACATTATTTTTACAGTGCATGCTTCACAGAATGACGAATGGTGAAATTGATGAAGCTTTTATGTTTTATTGCTTGGACTTTGACTTTATATGACTTTTAATGTGTTGCAATAATATTATTATGTACCTTATACTGTAATCTTCTCTATCTTTCCGCTATATAAATGTATTATGTTTTATTCGTTCACGACTAGTATGCATGTTAATATTCCGCATTTATCAATTTTTACGTGACCTCAGAATTTAAATTACGAATTTTAAAATGATTCTTTAAACGTGAAAAATTTATTTCAAAAATTTGGGTTAATTAATTAGAATTTGGGTTTTGGGTGTCACAAGTAAGGGTAGCAAAAACATCTGCACTCATAGGTACCCACGGATATATCCAAACGTACACACGTAAGTTTTCTAAACAAGTAAGTATGAATTTTGCATTACTTACCTCGCAATACTTAAATAAGTATTCATGCTTATTTTTTATTAAATAAGTTCAAATATAAAAAATATTTTATTGTTTTTTAATGAGATAAAAAATTTAATATCGTTTCATGATAACACTTTTAATGTATAAAAGTGTAATCATAGTATATAGAATGCTAATTAATACCCTATTATAATGAAATAATATTATATTTAGTATTTTTTTAGTATTATTATTGTTTTCTAAAAATATTAAATATAAATAAATATTTACGGGTATATGTTCCTCTACTTGCAAATACCATTCCAGCTCTTATACGTGCAGGTATAGGTACGAGTATTGATTCAGTATCCATACCGGCCCCTAAACTAAGGGATGATACGTTAAGTGTAAAAGGCATTGATCAGATAAGATGACACAAATCGGAATAAAGTATAACAGATACGCCTATTAACAGATACCAGTTAAAAGTCTGCCAGAAAAGTCAGACCCTTTGAACATATGATGCAACTTAAAAGCAGTCTGGTCATCTGTCATATGTTAAATCACAAGTTGGATCTCTACAAAGACTATAAATATTTGTTATTTAAGTGGCCTCTAATTAACTCAAGACCGGGGGAGAGGGTTGAATTGAGTGTTCAAACTTTTTAAGACCAAGTAATATTTTTAAATTTCTTTATTATGCAAATGATAAAAACCTTGAAAATGTTAAAATGAATGTATGCAAAGATAGGGATAAAAGATTGCAAACAGATTTTACACTGGTTCAGCCAACCACTTGCTTATATCCAATCTTCTCAAGTGATTCCCTGAGGTCTCCACTAGCATTAAATTCTTTTACAAAGAACAAAGCCCTTCCATACCTTGGGATTCCTCACCCTTGTCTGAAGTCTCTTACACCATAAGAGATGCCTTACTCTTATACAAACACAACTTCAGATACCCCACCCAAGTTACAATAACCTTGCTAGAACCAAGTCTGGTTTGCAAAGGACTTTGAAACTTTTGGTTATTATTTTAAAGACCCCGGGATTTGTTAATAACACACATCAAGACATTTAATTAAATAAAGTCTGTCTACGTGTTATCTAACCACTCTATTTGAGTGTTTCAGGTTACAAGTCTGAGATGCATACGTTATAAAAGAAAAGGGAAGTCTATCATTAAAAGTCTACCTTAAGTTATGCAAAATATTTCAGAACAAGTCTGCATGGGACCAAAACAGTTTATATACATGTCTGTCCTAAGAAAAGTCTGACACTAGACAACGTTCAAAAAAGTTTGAATCAAGTGCGCCCTTCCAAACCTTTGGACTGCTGAGTTATGCCCCTCATACATATTCATTCTTAGAACTTATCACACACACTTTCTTCAAGACATAAGACCTCACACTTTTGAAGCTTAAGAACATTACTCTAAATTTGCATCAATCAACACAAGGATATTTTTGAAGATGCCCAGAGCTGGTTCCTATTCAAGATAGATTATGTTTATCACTTCAAAAGCCAGGCAAAAACTAATGATCGCATGAAGAAGAGATTGAAGAATACTTGGGTTTAAGCTAGGAGTGGCTTGTTGAAAAAGTACTTGTGTTTAAGCTAGGAGTGGCTGATGTCAAGATTACTTGAGGCACGAGATGAGCTGTGTTGTGTAAAAAGATGTTTTTACATAGTGAAAATTCTTCAAGTCTGAAGGTCATGGACGTATCTTCTGTGTTGGAATTGAACCAGTATAAATCTACTGTGTGTTATCTCTCTTTCCCTTATCTCTTAAAGTTTGGTTCAAAAGTCTGTTACGTTTCTCGTTTGCAAAAGTTTAAGTTTCGCACGAAAAGAGTCTCGAACTTATTCAAACCCTCTTTTAAGTTTGACTCTGAATCATCAATTGGTATCAAAGCTTATCCTTTAGGGTTGAACACTCCCAAGAGTATAAAGGATAAGATCTATGACAAGTCCTCAAGATCAGCTTATCATAGAAGGTTGTTCAGTAAATAGACCCCTAACCTTCTTTGGTGAAGACTATCCTTATTGGAAAGACAAAATGAAGATGTTCATCAAGTCCACCCAGTACAATTCGTGGAGGGTCATAACAAATGGTGATAACCCTATTCTTGTTGATGTTGATGGCAAGCTCATGTCAAAAGACCTTTAGACTAAGCAAAAGATAAAAAAGATTAAAGCCAATGCAAAGGCCAGATTCCTTCTCATTTGTGCTCTAAGCAAGTTTGAATACAATAAAGTATTCAGTTACGAGATTGTAAAGAAAGTTTGGGATGCTCTTCAAAGAAACTATCAAGGGACCTCAAGTGTCAAGAGATCCAAGAAATTCTATTGACAAAACAATATGATAACGTCAACATGGAAAAGCACGAGACCATTAGTCAGATGCTTGGAAGATTCTAGAATTTGTTAAATGAGCTTCAGGCACTGGGGATAACCTTGTCTGTTGAGGACATAAATGTTAAACTCCTTGGGAGTCTACCTAAAAGTTTGATGCCAAGTGCTCAGCCCTTGAAGAGGCTAGAGATCTCAGCACCTTCAACAATCATGAACTCTTTGGCGTGCTCAGAGTTCATGAAATCAAGTTACAGCAGAAAGAGATTGCCAAGCCCTTGACCTCCAAGAGCATTGCTTTAAAGTCAACAGACTCAAGCAAGTCCAAAGCTCTTAAAGTTGCTGAGTCTACAAACTTAGACTTAGACTCTGATGAGTGCAATGATGATACTAATGAATAGCTGGCCCTTATGACTAGAAGATTTCATAGGATGCTAAAGAAGAAGAAAGGCCAACCTGAGAAATTCCAGAAGAAAGATCAGAAAGGTAAATTTAAATTCAAATTTAAAATTGATAAATCTGTTGTTGGAACTAAGTCTGCTTTGTAAAGGATTTCAAACTACTAATTATCATTGACCAGACCCCAAGATTTGGTAATAACATATATTAAGACATTTAAACTAAATAAAGTCCATCCATGTGTTATCTAAACTGTTCAATTAAGTGTTTTAGGATACAAACACAGGTTACAAATGAAAGGGCAAGTCCATTAATTAAAAAGTCTACCTTGAGCTATGTAAGTTATTTCAGGCCAAGTATGCCTTGAATCAAAAACAACTTACATACAAGCTCGTCCCAAGAAAAGTCTGATCCTAGAACAATGCACAAGAAGAGTCTGATTCAAGCGCACTCGTCTAAACTTTTGGACTGCTAAGTACTTAGCACGCATACTTGCTTTATCAGTCAGACCCTAAACTTTTGAAGCAACAAGAACATTACTCCAAACCTTACATCAAACGAAGATCAAAGTTTATTTTTGAAGATGCTTTGAATCAAGTTCTTATTAAGAAAAGCAACTCTTATCATCAAAAGATAAAAGAAGACAATCTAGTGTAAGAACCAAAGTTTACAAGGGAAGAAATCAATATAACTACTCTGTGTATTTTAGGAAAGCTGATGAAGATCAACTCTTGTGTCAGAAAGCTTTCAGAAGGTCAACCCTATATGCTCTGTACGTCTTAGTTGAAAGAAGAAAGCCAATAAAAGGTCTTTTGCTTTGAAGCTCTCAAGGAACACCATTTCAGTGCAGGCTCTGATATTCCTCGTGCCAAACCTTTTGTCCTCACCTCATCTTCAAGGTCCGATACTCACAACAGCTAAATCTATTCAACGGTTTCATAATGGCTATCTCAAAGGCCCATATATATATATATATATAAAGGGATTTTAAATCTTGATGTAGTTAACTACTCTAACATCTCTGAGAATCAGATTTACGAAAACTTCCTACTCTTTCAAAGTTCTCAGTCTTAGCTTTCTTTTCTAAAGCAAGGACTTTCTTTGTTGTTCTGCTCCTAGCATACCTTAGTCTTTGTCTTTCACATTTAGTGTATCAGTTCGTTATCTTATATCTTTTGTATACACTAAGTCATCAGAAACACAAACATAAACTTTTATCCAAATTTTTATTTGCGTAAAAGTCTAGTGTGTTGCCAGTCTTAGTTTCTATTGGGAAATAATTATTAGCTTAAAGAGGCTTTTAAAAGAATACTTGGGTTTGAGCCAGGACTGACTTATTAAAACAACACTTGGGTTTAAGCTAGAAGTGGTTAGAGTTAACAATACTTATGGCACAGTCTGTTATGTTGTGTGAAAGGTGTTTTACATAGTGGAAATCCTTCAAGTTTGAAGGAACTGGACGTAGCTTATGAGTTGGAAGTGAACCAGTATAAACTCTATGTTCTTTCTTTCTATCCCTGATCTTATAAAGTCTGGTTCAAAAAGTGTAGTTGATTCACGCTCAAAAAGTTTCTAAGGTCCATGCAAAAAAAAGTCCAAGACTTATTCAACCCGCCTTTTTAAGTCTAACTCTAAACCATTAGTTGGTATCAAAGCTTGTCCTTTCTGGTTGATCACTCTCACGGGTGAAAAGGATAAAGATCTATGACAGTTCCTCATAACAACCAGCTTATAGCAAAATGATCCTCAATAAACAAACCACCTGCTTTCTTTGGTGAAGATTACCCGTATTGGAGGGACGGAATGGAAATGTTCATCAAGTTCACACAATACAGCATACGGGGAATCATCACCAGTGGTAATCATTCCATTGTTGTTGATAAAGATGGGAAGCCCAAACTCGAGGATCAGTGGACTAACGAGTCAGCTGAAGACACAGACGAGGAGTTATGGAACACCCCAGCCATTTTTCAGGTATGAACGACTCTCCCCATAAACCAATACCTATACAGTCTTTGGATGCCTCTCATTCTGGTATGTATTCGGTCTGTTTATGTGTCCCTCCCACTGGAAGCCTGCTAGGAGCCGCTCCTTATCCATGCCTATGCACCGGCGATCACTCCCCGCCCTCAACAGTGCCCGGGATGTCACATTCCCCGCTGGAAGCCTGTCAGGAACCGCTCCTTGTCCGCGCCAATGCACCAGCGATCACTCCCCGCCCTCAACAGTGCCGAGATGTCACATGCCTACCAGCTTCCACCTAATTCATCCCCGAACCATATCGTACTAGGAGAGGCTAGGCTCTGATACCACTGTAACGCCCCAACCTCTTTTCAGGTATGAACAGCTCTCCCCACAAACCAACACGAGACCTTTCCAGTGTGCTTTGTCTTTAATCACACACTTCCTGAGAACTTCCCAGAAGGTCACCCATCTTAGAATTAATCCAAGTTAAGCACACTTAACTTTGGAGTTCTTAAGTGATAGGCTACCGAAAAGGCTAATGCATTTATTGGTATAGGTAGTATGAATTCATTCCTTTAAACTATCCTCGACTGTATAGTCCCATACCTATACAGTCTTTGGATCCCTCTCATTCTGGTATGTATTTGGTTCATTCATGTGTCCCTGCCACTGGAAGCCTATCGGGAGTCGTTCCTTATCCGTGCTTATGCACCGGCGATCACTCCCCGCCCTCAACAATGCCCAAGATGTCATATTCCCCGCTAGAAGCCTGCCAGGAGCCGCTCCTTGTCTGTGCCAATGCACCGGCGATCACTCCCAGCCCTCAACAGTGTCAGGATGTCACAAGTTGGCTCTTGTGATAAAGAGATTCCATAGGCTACTAAGAAAGAAGAAAGGCAAACCTAAGAGATTTCATAAGAAAAATTACAAAGGTAAATCTCTATTCAAGTTTAAAATTGACAAGTCTACTCTTGAGTGTTTTAACTGTAGGAAGCCATGACATATAAAAGTTGAATGTCCTCTCCTAAATAAAGTTAAGAAGGACAGGAAGGAGAAGAAGAATTTCTTCAAAAAGCAAAAAGGACTCATCAGATGGAATGATGAGGATTCATCAAGCTCAAGTGAGTCTAAGGAAGAAAATGAGTCTACTCAAATCTGTTTGATGGCTAACTCAGAACCAGACTTAAAGGCTAGCTCTAGTGACTCTGACTCTGAGAAATTAAGTTATCCAGAATTTAAGGAAAACTATGAGCTTCTGCTTAATGATTTTGGAAAATTACTGAAAAACTTTAAGAATTTAAAAATAAAACATGTTGATATGACTACTGAATATGAAAATCAGATTTTGAAATTAAAATGGTTTTGATAAAAGTATTCAAAATGAAATAGAAGAGAATGAGAGAATACATCTTGAAGAGTTGCATAAACTTAAACAAGAAAGTCTTATTTTGAAAATTGATTTAGAAAACACCATAGTATGTTACAACTTTTAGGTTGATGAAATCAACGAGCTTCAGAAGCAAGTGAGTTCACTCACTTCAGACCTAGGCAGGTTTGTAAATGACACTGAAAATCTAAGCAAGCTTTTGGGAAAATGTCCTAAAGGTCATGATAGACCTGGTCTGGGTTATGTGGAGAAAGTTGATCTCAAGCAATCTTCTTCTCCTCCATCTGTTCTAGAGAAACAGAAACATGTAAAGTGTAATTATTGCAAGAGGCATGGTCATATGATAAATGATTTTCATAAAAAAAAAGAAAGAAAATGCAAAGGTTGCTATCCATGTAGGATCTAAAAAGATTTGGGTACCAAAATTATTGATTATTCCTATTGCAGATGTGCTTAAAGACAAAGACAAAGTATCAACACTAGTGTCTAGATAGTGGATGCTCATATCATATGACAGGAAAAAGGTCTATGTTTTTAGACCTGGAGAAGTTTAAAGGTGAAACAGTCATCTTTGGAGGTAACCAGATCAGAAGCATCATCGGTATTGGTAGAATGGGTAAAATTCCTTCTCCTATTATAGAGAATGTTTATCTTGTGGAAGGTCTGAGACATAACCTGCTTAATATAAGTCAATTTTGTGAGAATGAGTATAGGGTCTCTTTTGATAAAAAAAAGTGTACTATCATTAACCATGATGGAACCATACTATACAGACACAATAACCTTTACAAGGTTGATCTGAATAAGCAAAATTATCAAAATGTAATATCTCTGTTTTCAAACTCTGAAGATAGATGGATCTAGCATAAAAAGCTTGGGCACGTAAGCCTAAAACATATTTCAAAACTTCATAGAAAAGGTTTAGTTATGGGACTGTCAAAAATCTCTTTCAAGAGTTCTTTGCCTTGTGAAGCATGCCAAAAAGGGAAACAACATAAAACCTCATTTGTAAACAAAAATGTTGTTTCCACAGCCAAACCATTAAAACTATTACATTTAGATTTGTTTGGTCCATCTTATGTATAAAGTCTGGTAGGAAAGAAGTATGGATTTGTCATTTTTGATGATTACATAAGAATGACATTAGTATACTTCCTATCTCACAAAGATGAGTCTTTGAAAGTATGGCGATCATGGTAGAGAATTTGAAAATAAAGTGATCATGGCAGAGAATTTGAAAATGAAGTTTTTGAAAAATTTTACAATGAGTCTAGCATAATTTATAGTTTTTCTTCTCCAAGAACACCTCAACAGAATGGTGTTATGAAAAGGAAAAATAAATCTCTGCAAGAAATGGCTAGAACAATGCTTTGAGAAAATGATCTTCCAAAATATTTCTGGGAAGAGGTTGTGAGCACTTCTTGTTATATTCAAAATAGGATCCTTATCACACCAATACTGAACAAGACTCCCTATGAATTATGAAAGGGAAAAAGACCTAACATATCATATTTTCACCCCTTCGGGTACACATGTTATATCCTAAACACAAAGGATCATCTTGGAAAATTTGATTCTAAGTGTGATAAAGGGATATTCATGGGGTACTAACGACATCAAAATCTTACAGAGTTTTTAACACAAGAACTCAGACCAATGAGGAATCAATGCATGTAAGATTTGATGATCTTCAAGAGACTGACAGGAAACTGGCAGATCTAGATATTAATGATGCAAGTATTCAAGAACAAGAGTATGAACTCGCTCAGCCAAAATCAGCAGAAGATGGAAATATAGAGTCTGAAAAACTATTATTGGTGTCTGAACCTAAAAAGCCTAGAGACTAGAAGTTCAAGGCTTATCATCTTTAAAACCACATCATTGGAGATCAGGCTGTTGGAATAATAACCAAATATAAACTTTTCAACCAATCAACCATAGGTCTTGTCTTAGAATTAAAACCTAAATCTGTGGCAGAAACTTTGGAAGATACAGACTGGATCATTGCCATTCAAGAAGAGTTGAACTAGTTTCAGAGAAATAAAGTCTAGACCCTTGTCCCAAGACCCAAGAACAAAGGAATTATTGGAACTAAGTGGGTCTACAAAAATAAGCTTGATGAGGATGGAAAAGTTGTCAGAAACAAAGCCAGACTTATAGCACAAGGCTACAATCAGCAAAAAGGTATTGATTTCACTGAAACCTTTGCTCCTGTAGCCAGACTTGAGGCTATAAGGATTCTTCATGCCTTTGCTGCTTTTAAGGGAATCAAATTATATCAAATGGATTTTAAAAGTGCCTTTCTAAATGGTTCTATTGAAGAGAATGCCTTTGTGAAACAACCTTCATGGTTTGAAGAGAAATCTTTTCCAAACCATGACTTCAAACTTAGTAAAGCACCGTATGGTCTAAAACAAACCCGTAGAGCTTGGTATGAGAGACTTAATAGCTTTTTAATATCAAAAGGCTGAGGCAAGCTTAACACCACCTTATTTAGAAAGAACTCTAAAAGACACTTTATAATTATGTAAATTATGGATGACATTGTTTTTTATGTTAGTGATGACAGTCTATGCAAAGAGTTTTCTGAAATAATGCAGGCTGAATTTGAGATAAATATGATGGGAGAACTCAAATTCTTCTTAGGTTTGCAAATGAAACAGACTGATGATGGTATTTTTATCCATCAACAGAAACACACTAATGAGTTGCTTACAAAGTTTAAAATGGCTGTAATAAGTTGCTACTCTCAACTTCTCTAGATGAAGTACCAGCTTGAGAACTACTCCATCAAAGAAGTAGAGATCCCAGTCTTCTGTGATAGCATAAGCGTCATCAACTTGTCAAAGAATCCCATTCAACATTCAAAAGCTAAGCATATAGAAGTGAAATATCACTTTATCAGAGACTAAATATAGAAAAAAGTTCTTGACATGAAGTTTATGGACACGACCCACTAATGGGCAGAAATCTTCACAAAGCCTTTGGCTGAGGCTAGTTTTGCGTTTATCAAGCATAATTTAAATTTAAGAAATGTTGCTTGAATAAGTCTACCATATGTATATGTCTGGTGAATATTTTATTTTAGAATGTCTATGTGTTTGCATGAAAAGTCTGGGTCTGGGTATTTATGCTTTTATGTTTAATATGTCTGAACCTATAAAAGTATTCTCTTATTAATGTTGAGAGGTTAAATCAGTTGGAATTGTTTATTAACCAAACCGTTTTACATTTTAATGTCATTTACTTTAAAGTGTCCCATGTGGTAGAAGTTAATGTTTTTGTCTAGTTGTCATCTAAACCATTTTCTCTCTCATTTCATTAGAACAATTGTTGCCTATTTAAATAACTGTCTTTTCACATTATTTCCTTCCTCTATGCAAACCTTTCAGTTTTCCCCTCTTTTAGCTTTTTCTCTGTTTGTACAAAAAAAACCTTTCCTCTCCCAAAACCCTAAAACCTCTTCATCTTTTTTAATCCTTGAACCTTACCATGGCCCTTAAGTTCACAGTTCCTAACATTTTGGAGTCTGCTTTTTTCTATCTTGAGCAACACAAGCTCGATGGTAGAGATGTCACTGCTGAGCTTGATGGGATTAGTTGGACGTAATTATGTGTGGATAAAGAATCATTTTCTCATTCTCTGGTGTTGGAGTTCTGGAAGAAAATCTCAGTGGATAAGTCCAGATTCATCATCAATGGCAGTCTCAAGGGAAAAGCCATTGAAATCTCTGAAGATGTCATTGCAAAAATGTGTGGGTGCCCTCCTGGTGGAAACAACTACGTTGATGATTTTGAGGTTACTGAAGTCTCCTCACTAGAGATTAATGAGTTGCTATATAGAAAGTCTCATCCTGGAAAGCTGACTTCTGGGAACCTGCAACCCAAGGTGAAAATGCTTCACCTCCTGATGGAGTAAGTCTTTTGCCCCAGGAAAAGTGCAAAAGACATTGTCTCAAAGTTAGATAGATTCTGTATGTAACATATGCTGGTGAAGCAGAAGGTAAGTCTGGTCAGCATCATCGTGACTTACTTGATCTCCTCTGTAGGGAAGAAGCAAAACATGATTCCCTACCCTACTATGTTAACTTGCTTTGGAGAATGTCCTAACCCAGACCGTTGGGGATATGACCCAAAGTACCTCATTGGTGAGTAAGTTACCTACCTTCTTACCTATTTTGGACCAGACCATGGAAAAGTCTACTACATCACCTGCTTCCAAGAAGAAGTCTGACCCTGAAAAGGTCAAACATAAGAAGTCTGCTCCTGTTATAGTAGAGGCAAAGTTAGCCCCTAAGAGGAAGTCTACTCAAGAACCTCTTTTGTGGAGCCAACGGTCAAAAAGGATTAGACTGCCAAGATAGCTCAGGCTGAGCGTGAGAAGTCTATTTCTCCTCTCAAAGTTAAGCCTAAGAGTATTGCTTTTTCTCCCTCTCCTATCAAGGAATCGGTACTAGACCCCATGGTCACTAACGTTCCTAGAAAATCTCTAGACCCTGAAGATAAAGTCCCAATTGGTTAGTTGAGGACTCAAATTACCACCTCTTCCTCCTTCTCCTCCTCAACAACAAAAGTCATCATCTTCGTTGGTATCATCATCTCCATCCCCTCCTCCTTCTCAAACTCGCCCAATCTTAACTGAGCATAGTAAGTGTTTCATCAAGTTTTTATAGCTCTGAATCCATCTGTTTAAGTCAAGGGTTAGACTGGCTAAGATTGGTTTGAGAACTACCGTAAGATGCGTTCATCTTACTTCAAGGACACTTAAGCCAAGAAGGAAGCTTTAGCAAAGGACAAGTCTATTGTTTGTCCAAACTTCATTGAGATTATTGCCTTTATTAAAGTGCATCTTGTGAAGTTCCCTGACCTAAACACTAGCAAGTGGACCAAATTGGATTAGTTTGATCGGTTTATTGTAATATACAATGATAACAAGGGTGATGAAGAAAAGCTTAGGAGAAAGGCTTAGGAAAAGAAAAGAAGTACAGGAGATAACACGACATGAGCATGTTTAATCTGCCCCTGTAAGTAACCCTAACCTTCCTTCACAATCATTACGTGAATCCACCCAACTTGTAATTTACACACCTCAACCCATAGACCAAACCCCAACACCTATACCTTCTGATCCTTTACCTCTAAGGTAGCTTAATTGCAGATGTGCCTTCTACATCAACCCCTATCCCAAACGCATCAGCAACATCCCTCTTGACCTAGTAACCCCTGACTTAAAACCTTTTACCATTACCAAACCTATCTTAGACAAAGAAGAGATAGGTTATATGTACCCCAGAAACTTAGCCATTATACACTCTCCAAGATTTGACCCTTATAAAATCTTAACATTTCCCAGAGCCCCTCGTTTTCCACCCAAGATTCCCTTTGAGCAGGTCATTCTTAATACCCATCTAACCTCTCTATCAGACTATATCATGTTTCATGTCTTGAAGTCTGAAGAATCAAAAGTTATGTTTGACATGCAGCAAGGCTAGTATCGTCATGCTCTTCACCTCTGCATTATCACACTAGGAAAGCAGATCCTGCTTACCCCAGACCACCTTAACCCAAAATTAGTGGTCATTGAGAAAGAAAAATTGAAAAAGCCTATCCTTCAAAAGTCTAATTACTATAAGGCTGCTTGGGATGATCCCAAGCCAAAGGATTTATCAGCAGGTTCTCTAAAGAGTATCTTATCTGCTCTTAATCCCGATGAAGATCATGTCAATGCTCTCTAGAATCATTATCTCTGGTAGCTTAGACAACAAGGCTCCTTCTCCCACACCATCCCCAAGTCTAAGAACTACTTTGATCTGAACATCTTCTGGGGACGTTGTGGTATCGTGTCCAAGACCAGTCTCTCTTTTATCTCTGCTTTGATAAATCAAAAATTGCTCTAATCATATATCTGTTTTGGCTATTTTTTTAAAAAACATCAGTTATATATGCTCTGATCCTTGTTTGAAATTTGCTTTGCATAGTCTTTAATGACTATTTCTTTATCATCTCTCTGTTATCTTCATCTACTATCCTTGTTGGAACCAAGTTTGCTTTGTAAAGGATTTCAAACTATTGATTATCATTTACCAGACCCAAAGATTTATTAATAACACACATCAAGACATTTAAATTAAATAAAGTTTGTCATATATTATCTAACCTGTTTAATTAAGTGTTTTAGGATACAAACACAGGTTACAAATAAAAGGAAAATCCATCAATTAAGAAGTCTACCTTTAGCTATGCAAGTTATTTCAGGACAAGTCTGCCTTGGATAAAAAATAATTTACATACAAGCTCGTTTCAAGAAAAGTATGATCCTAGAACAATGTTTAAGAAAAGTCTGATTCAAGTGCGCTCATCCAATCTTTTTGACTGTTAAGTACTTAGCACGCGTACTTGCTTCATCAATCAGACCCTAAACTTTTGAAGCAACAAGAACGTTACTCCAAAGCTTGCATCAAATGAGATCAAAGTTTATTTTTGAATATGCTCTGAATCAAGTTCTTATTAAGAAAAATAACTCTTATCATCAAAAGAGAAAAGAAGACAATCCAGTGTAAGAACCAAATTTTACAAGGGAAGAAATCAATGTAACTGCTCTGTATATTTCAGAAAAGCTGATGAAGATCAACTCTTGTGTCAAAACTTTCAGAAGGTTAACCCTATATACTCTGCACGTCTTAGTTGAAAAAAGAAAGCCAATAGAAGGTCTTTTGCTTTAAAGCTCTTAAGGAACACCATTTCAGTGCAAGCTCTGATATTCCTTGTACCAGACCTTTTGTCCTCACCTTATCTTCAAGGTTCGATACTCACAACAACTAAATTTCTTCAACGGTTTCATAATGGCTATCTCAAAGGCCTATATATATATATATATATATATATATATAAAGGGATTTCAAATCTTGATGTAGTTAACTACTCTAACATCTCTGAGAATCAGATTCATGAAAGCTTCCTACTCTTTTAAAGTCTGATAAAGGGATATTTATGGGTACTCAACCGCAGCTAAATCTTACAGAGTCTTTAACACAAGGACTTAGACCATTGAGAAATCAATGTATGTAAGGTTTGATGATGTTCAAAAGACCAATAGGAAATAGGAAAAACTTGAAATTGATGATGTAGGTGTTCAATAGCAAGAATCCAAACTAGCTTAGCAAGAACCTACAGAGGATGGAAACACAGAACCTGAACAACAACCATCTGTGTCTAAACCTGAGAAGCCTAGAGACTGGAAGTTCAAGGGTTACCATCCTCTAAACTTAATCATTGGAGATCAAGTTGCTGGAATAAGGACCAGATCAAAATTCCTCAATCAATCAATCATTGCTCTTGTTTTAAAATTAAAAACCAAGTTTGTGATAAAATCTTTGGAGGATATAGACTGGATGACTGTTATACAAGAAGAGTTGAACCAATTCGAGAGGAACAAAGTCTAGACCCTTGTCGCAAGACCCAAGAACAAAGGAATAATTAGAACAAAATGGGTCTACAGAAACAAGATTAATAAAGATAAGAAGGTCATCAGAAATAAAGCAAAATTAGTAGGAAAGGATGTAATCAACAAGAAGGTATAAATTTCATTGAAACTTTTACAACTGTTGCTAGACTTGAGGCTATTGGGGTGCTTCTTGCATTTACTGCTTTTAAAGGTATAAAATTATATCATATGGATGTTAAAAGTGCTTTTCTAAATGGTTTTATTAAAAAAGAAGTCTTTGTGAAGCATGCTCCTGGGTTTGAAGACAAATCTTTTCCAAACCTTGTCTTCAAACTTAGTTTAGAGCTTGGTATGATAGACTTAGTAGATCTCAAAAGGCTTTACTAGAGGCATGGTTGACACTGCGTTATTTAGAAGAAGCTCAAACAGACACTTTATAATTGTGCAAATTTATATGAATGATATTGTTTTTATGCTACTGATGAAAGTCTGTGCAAAGAATTTTCAGAAATGATGTGGGTTGAATTTGAGATGAATATAGTGGGAGAACTGAAATTCTTTATAGGCCTGCAAATTAAACAGACTAATGATGATATTTTTATCCATCAATAGAAGTACACCGATGAGTTGCTCAAAAAGTTTAAAATGAATGATGTTAAGCCTATGAGCACTCCTATGCATCCAAGTTGCATAATTAGTAAAGATGAGTCTGTTACATCAATGCATTATACTCTATACAAAGGAATGATTGGTATACTTTTATATTTAACATCAAGCAGACCTGATATACTATTTAGTGTTTGTATATGTGCAAGATATCAATTAGGTCCTAAAGAATTACACTTGTCTGTAGTTAAGAGGATTATGAGTATCTTGTAGGCACCATTAACCTTACTGTTCTATAAAAGGACAAACTCGTTTTCTTTGTGTAGTTATTATGATGCAAACTTTATAGGAGACATAATAAACAAAAAAAAGTACAAGTGGAGGATGTCATTTTCATGGTCAAAGTCTGATCTCCTGGGGAAGCAAAAAAGCATAGTTCAATTGCTCTCTCAATGGTCGAGGTTAAGTACATGTCTGCAACAAGTTGTTGTTCTTAACTTATTTGGATGAAGTATCAGCTTGAAGATTAATCCATCAAGGAAGATGAGATCCCATTGTTCTGTGACATCACAAGCGTTATCAATCTGTCAAAGAATCCCATTCAACATTCTAAGGCTAAACACATAGAGGTGAAGTACCACTTCATGAAAGACAAATACAAAAAGGGGTTCTAGACATGAAGTTTGTTAACATAGACCATCAATGGGTCGACCTCTTCACAAAGCCTCTGGTTAAGGCGAGGTTTGTGTTTATTAAGCATAATTTAAATTTAAGAAATATTGCTTGATTAAGTCTTCTTTATGTAGAAGTCTGTTAAATGTTTTAAATATTTTACATGTCTGTGTGTATGTATGATAAGTCTGCATCTGGGTATATGTATTCCTATATGTTGTGCATGACTTATCCTATAAGAGCGAAGGTTGCTCTTCTTAATGTTGAGAGATTAAACCATCTGGGACTACTTTTAATCTGAATCGTTTGACCTTTTATGGTTATTATCTTTAAAATGTTCATACGTGGCAAGGTTATTGTTTTCGTATAATTATATCTGAACCATTTTTCTCTCTCCTCTCTCTAGTACAGTTGTTGACTTTCAAATACACGTATATACATTTCTTTTCCCTATATACAACCTTTCATTTCTACGAGTTTCCTTATCTCTTTGCTCTCTCTCTCTGTTTTTATGAAAAACCTCTCCAAAACCCTAAAATCTTTTCACCTTCTCCAACCTTATGGTCATTTATTTATCATTTCCCAATCTGCGTCAGACCTCATTCTTCGCAGCTCATCCCGTGGTTTCCAGATGGCTCAATGATGTCCCCTTATTTTGTTGATATCAAAAGAGAGAGTAGAGTCTAAGTCTTTTATGGGTTGGGTTTAAGTTTTTTAGGAAAAGAGTTTGAATTTAGGGGGAGAAGAGTTTAAGTTTTTATTTTTTATTTCTTTTGAGTCCTGTAACAATCTTTTTTTTGTTTTTAATAAAAAGTCTATTCTGACTCATATATATATATATATATATATATATATATATATATATATATATAGCTCCAAAGATTATATGTTCTGATCATTATAAGTTTTTATGCTCTAATATATTATTATATGCTATATGACTCTTGATCCAGTCTGGATACCGGCCCCAAGGTTATCCGGTCTGGATATCGGTTCTAAGGACCGGTATCCCAGGATAATGATCCAGTCGGTAAACTTATTGATCCGGTCTCACCTGAAGTGAAGTCCTAGAGCTCAACCGGTGTCAAGAATATCGATTCGGTCTGCAACACACTGCGTAAACCTCTCTTACACCAGTCGTCCGAGGTGATACCTGAGACACCGAGTGACTTATCCGCCCTCCTACACCAGGTCACTGATAACCGACTATCACAGTGTCATAACAAGGAAGGCACTCTCTACACAGCGAAATATGTCTCTTTCATTCACCGACAGGAGTGGGTACAATCACCAGCAGAATTTACAGAAAAGATGATTATCTTCCATCCATGTGACAGAAAAGTACACTGATAATTCACCTACCCTCCTGACATACTCTGAATGCTGGCCCACTCGGATTGACTCTTTATACACGTTATTAGAACCAGTGGGCCCACTAACACCCAACGATTCATTTTCCATGCTCAACTATAAATAACATGTGGCAATATATGTCAAAGGTTATGTTGTCCTTACTCTCATTCTCACTATTATACTGCTTCAGTATCACAGAGTTTATCTTACACTCTTCTAACTTGAGCATCGGAGAATCTTCGCAGGTGACACTACCTGTCGCCCACACCAACGCGAGAGGCCGGTGTGAAGGACCTCCAGGACAACAAGACCGACCTCCACACGCTGAGAGGCCGGATCCGAGAGACCAGATACACACAACCGGTCTTCAACCTCATTCAATCTTCAACTCTTGAGGCTGTCCTGACACCAAATCCTATACCCCGATCGGGGACAGATCATTGGCACGCCCAGTGGGGCTCGGTAGAGTTATTCCCGCTTTCTGCAGAAGTTAGTAGTCGACCATGGAAGGAGATGGACGCGACTTTGTGGATGGTCATGTGGAAGATGTGACCCATCAACAAGCTGAGGGGAGATTCTTCTTTGAATCACCAGCAACCCACTCAAGGAGAATGGTACCAGTAGCAACCCCTGATCCATGAGATGAGGTTATCAGGTAACTCAGGGAGGAGTTGATAGAGTTGCGGAGGGAGAAAGGAAGAACTGGGGACAAAGTGATGTCTCAGGCGGAGGATACTCGCCATGCATCTGTGAGAGAAAGATCCATAACTCTCCAGTATTCTAAGATCCCTACCTTTGAGAGGAAAGAACAAACTCAAGATTCTGGGGATAGGATCGGTGCAAGAAAGAGGGGGTAAACAGCGATGGCTTCTGGGCCATACCAATTCAACGTCCCTTTCTCAAGGAGGCTCATGAATATACTCATCCCCAAGCACCTGCAAACGACCCAGCCACTTTCCATCGGAAAGTATAATGGAGAAACTGATCCCATTAAGCACCTTGATGCTTACACGTATGAGGCCATGTACTTGGGAGCTGATAAAGATGTGATGTGCAGGATGTTTCCACGAACCCTGACGGAGGAGGCTCTCAGTTGGTTCAAAAGTTTACCCTTAGATTCAATAGATTCTTGGGAAGAAATGGCGACTTCATTTGAGAGCCATTTCATCATCTCTAGGGACATTCCAAGGACTTCCCATACCTTGGCTCAGATAAGGCAGGGGGAAAGTGAAACTCTCAAAGAGTTTTTGAAGAGATTTTACAAGGAAGCTGCTTTGGTGCCTAACCTCACAGAGGCTATTTAGCTTTACATCATTGTCGAAGCCTTACAGCCTGTATCCACCTTTGCTTTGTCTTTGGCAAAGAGTCCTCCGACAAGTTGGATGAGTTTTGAAGAAAAGCTTCGAAATACGTAGGTATTGAAATGCACTTGGAAGCAACAGCATTCGCTACTATAGTTAGTCAATAAGACAGTGTGCACTCTTTCCTTACTTGGGTTCTTCCGATCGGATTTTACCAAAAAGGTTTAACGAGGCATAACCCCGACTCGGCTCTCTTTCTCTCTTTTGTATTGTAATTTATAATTAATGAAATATTCTCTCTGTTCACCTATTGCCTTTATGATTTTATTCGATGCACAACTGCGTTGTGACAAGATACTTTCAGGACGGATGATCCTAACAACGTCGTTAATGATGAACCTCTTCGAAGGTACAACTGGGTGAACCATATTTCGAAGGCTCGGATTGTAGGATTAAACCGAACTCCGAGTACGACTAGTAGGTTTGGCTGAACTTCGGTGAAGAACGGTGAATGGGTAAAATCCAACACCGATTAAAGGCCCAGATTGTAGGATTAAACCGAACTCTGGGTACGGTTAGTAAGTTTGGCTGAACACCGGAGAAGGCTCAGATTGTAGGATTAAACCAAACTCCGAGTACGACTAGTAGGTTTGGCCGAACGTTGGTGAAGAACGGTGAATGGGTAAAATCCAACACCGATTGAAGGCCCAGATTGTAGGATTAAACCGAACTCTAGGTACGGTTAGTAAGTTTGGTTGAACACCGGTGAAGGCTCGGATTGTAGGATTGAACCGAACTCTAAGTACGACTAGTAGGTTTGGCCGAACGTCGGTGAAGACCTGGGTTGTAGGAATAAACCGAACCTCAGGAAATGGGTTGTAGGATTGCATCGAACCCCATTCAAAGATCGGTGAATGGGTAAAATCCAACACCGAGTATGAAGAACAGAATGGGTAAAATCCAACACCGATTGAAGATATGGCTAGTAGAATCAAACCGAACGCCATTGAATACCTGAGTTATAGGATTAAACCGAACCTCAGGAAATGGGTTGTAGGATTGCACCGAACCTTATTCGAAGATCGGTGAATGGGTAAAATCCAACACCGACTGAAGGCTCGGATTGTAGGATTAAACCGAACTCCGAGTACGACTTCTAGACTTGGCCGGTTGCTATTGAAGAATCAATCGTTATTGAATTAGCTCAGAAATACTTTCCTTTGGAATTTCTTACTCGGAAACACTCCAAATCCGATGCTAGACTCTTAAATTCTTCAATCGGTAATATTTCACTGAAAGTTCGACTCGTGAATTCTTTAAGTCAAGAATATCTCACTTCGAAGTTTCAATCAGGGATTATTTACTCGGGAAAGTCCCTACCCGAAACATTCTCATTCGAAGTCAAAGTCTCTGTCCAGAAGTGTTTCACCCGCAAAGTGCTCCACTCGGTGCCATACTACACGGGAATCAGAGATATCTCACTCTGTAATATCCCGCTCAGAAATGTCACACTCGGGGACACCCTACTCAAGAAAGTTGCACTCGGGAACTTCCAACCCAAATGAAGACTCGGATTATAGGACTAAACCGAACTCCGAGTGTGGTTGGAACGATTAAACCGAGCGGCGTCGAAGCACCAGTCGGAAATCTTCCACACAGGGATGGTCACTCGGAAATCCTCCTCCCGGAAGAATCAATCTGAGAGCTTCCACTCGGAAGTATCACTCGGAACTTCCCAGGTAACATGGCCAGAACCAATTTCAGTCGGAGTCGATCACTCAGAATCAAATGTTCACTCTAAATCGGTCACTCAGAGTCAAATGTTCACTCGGAGTTGCTCACTCAAAGTCAAATCTCCACTCGGAATCACTCACTCAGAGCTGTTCACTCCATAACGCTTGGGGACAATATTCGACAGTTAATGAGTGTTTCGAAGGTAAAAAACATAACTTGTGCTCTTGCAGGATACGCCGGCATACAGACCTCTTGTGAACTGCATAGATTATATGAGCAACTTACAGTCCCTCACACAAGCTAGGGGACAAATGATCCGGTCTGGATATCGGCCCCAAGGTTATCCGGTCTGGATACCGGTTCTAAGGACCGGTATCCCAGGATAATGATCCAGTCGATAAACTTGTTGATCCGGTCTCACCTGAAGTGAAGTCCTAGAGTTCAACCGGTGTCAAGAATATCGATCTGGTCTGCAACACACTGGGCAAACCTCTCTTACACCGGTCGTCTGAGGTGATACCTGAGACACTGAGTGACTTATCCTCCCTCCTACACCGGGTCACTGATAACCGACTATCACAGTGTCATAACAAGGAAGGCACTCTCTACACAGCGGAATATGTCCCTTTCATTCACCGACAGGAGTGGGTACAATCACCAGCAGAATTTACGGAAAAGATGATTATCTTCCATCCATGTGACAGAAAAGTACACTGCTAATTTACCTACCCTCCTGACACACTCTGAATGCTGGCCCACTCGGATTGACTCTTTATACACGTTATCAGAACTAGTGGGCCCACTAACACCCAATGATTCATCTTCCACGCTCAACTATAAATAACATGTGGCAATACATGTCAAAGGTTATGTTGTCTTTACTCTCATTTTCACTATTATACTGCTTCAGTATCACAGAGTTTATCTTACACTCTTCTAACTTGAGCGTCGGAGAATCTTCGCAGGTGACACTACCTGTCGCCCACACCAACGCGAGAGGCCGATGTGAAGGACCTCCAGGACAACAAGACCGACCTCCACACGCTGAGAGGCCGGATCCGAGAGACCGGATACACACAACTGATCTTCAACCTTATTCAATCTTTAACTCTTGAGGCTGTCCCGACACCGGATCCTATACCCCGGTCAAGGACAGATCAACTCTAATGATCATAATTTTGTTCTTTATGTTATACTCTAATCATTCTTGTAAACTTGTATGGTAAGAGTATGCTCTGATCCTTATTATCTAAGTAAATATGCATGCTCTAGTATTTATGTTTGCATGAAAATTTATGCTCTGATAAAAATAGTCTTTATGTGCATTATTGCTTTGATCACATAGATGTTATGATCATTAAATGTCTGGTTTGCATATATGCTCAGGCTATTGCTTAAAATCATCTGTTATATGAGCTCTGATCATTTCTGAGTTTGCTTTATTATCAATGCATGTATAGTATTCTGATAATGCTCTGATTCAAAAAATGATAGAATTATACTCCACCCAAATGCTCCAAAGTATGTCATATATATTGCCACAGAACTTTGGCTTCTTTACTTATTCCAAAGCCACTAAAATTGAATAGCAAAAAATGGTCCAAGGACTTAGGACACACTAACATTCTCCTAAAAAACTAAACAAAGAATTCCAACAAGCAGTAGCAGTAAAACGGTACAAGAAAAGGTGAGGATCTGGCCTATGTATGCAAATGTAGCATGTCCTGGGTATTGATTCATTTAAGAACAACTATCCAAATAAAAGACTTTAGAGACTTTTTGGAAAAGTCACAATCTCAAGTCTAGATCTCATAATCTAATACTTAACACACTAAGTTGTTAAACTTAACTCAGACCCAATCATAAAATTCACAATAGTGACGCACAAGGCCCCGTCCCTAGCATGACTTTTATTGTTAGTGGTGTCGTTTGGCTTGTCGCTGACGTTGGCGCCAACAAAAAACCTTTTGAGGGAAACCAAAAAATTGGAGGAGGGAAATGTAGCGACGATGTCAGCGACAGGTGACATGTAGCGATGGATATAGTGACAGAGTTTTGCAAATATTAGCGACAGGATTTCTGTTGGTCGCTGATACGGTAACTAATTTTCTTCTGGAGGTCCTTTTCTACATTGTGGTCACTAATGTGGTTTCTATTTAGCGACGACTATTTATCGGTCACTAATTTTAAGTAACTATCTAGGTATTTTTTAGTAGTGAGAGTCGCCATGGACGGATGACAACTAGGATAGTTTATTTTCATCTTTTATGTTTTGTATATTGTATGGGAGCCTGCGTGTCCAAACCTTTTATGATATACAGCTGTTAGACTTGACCATGTATATATTTTATGTATATAATGTATCTGTTCCACCAGAGTTTTATTATATGAAAAAAAAACTTTCACATTTTTCATAACTTAGTAACCTCTCAGTTAAGTAGAATAATCTAGTGGAAATTAAGGGTGTTACAAGAGGTAAGTTTTAAAAGGTTCTTAATTTATATTTTGATTAGGTTGCTTTGAAACATGGATTTTTACAAAGACCTTTGAAAATCCTTGTATTTTTGTTATTCTCTAACAAAGGTTTATGTAGGGTGTGTGGTTGAAACTAGTTATTTAATTTTGCTAGATGAATAAGCATATTAACTAGTTTGGAGGTTGAATCAAAGGGTTCTTTTATGGGTTGTTTTAAAGTAGCAAAAAAGGGTATAGTAAGCTTATTTGTCACAATGATTCTGGTTTTGTGGTTGACATGATTAAGCAAGGAAATTTTCTCCTATGCACAAGTATGCAGCCATCATGAATCTAATCCTTAGGCTTGTGGATTGGAATTGAGTTATTGTTTTGGAGCACACCTATTGAGAGTTGATGTTTGCGTAGATAAGTTAGCTAAGCATGGAGGGTTGTAGGACTTGAGACTTTTACCGTGAAATTATCCTCCTTCAGAGATTTCTTTTGATTGGTTGCTGATGCAATAGATGTTTCTTTCTTGCATAGCTAGTTGACTTTCTTTTCTATTTCCTGTTAGGGGTGTTCATCAACCGATCCAAAAAAAAACCGAAACTGATCAAACCGAAACCGTAAAAAAACCACATTTCATGAGCGGTTCGGTTCGTTTTTGGTTCCAACTATAAGAACCGAACCAAACCAAACCAAACCGATCCACAAGTTTTATGTTTTAATATTCTTATTTCATTTAGTCACAACCTTTTTCATTTATTGCTTCATTAGTTTGTTTAATTTGGTCTCTATATTTTATTTTGTAATTTTGTTTAAACTGTATGATAACACTTATTTTTTAAAAATTTGTCCAAGTTAGAGGAAGAACAAGAAGACTAAAATCTTGGCTCAAGACTTTTAATATTTCTGTTGTTTTACATTGAATCTTATTTAAGTCTTATTTAAGTAGTACTTTATTTGTTTTATGTTTGAATTTAAATTGTTGAAAACTTGTCTTGTTTTACTTATTAATAATTCTCCCATCATTGAGAACTTAAAATATTCTTTGTATTTCTATAATTATAATGTTTATTTGATTTTATAAAAAAATATAAAATGAGAAACAAAATCGCATAAACTGATCCAATCCGAACCGCATTTGATCGAATCGGATCGGATGGTGTCATTCATTTAAATTGAACCGAACCGAACCGCAATTTAATAAAGTGGTCGAATGATATTTTGTCATAAAATCAAACCGATCCAGACCGCGAACACCCCTATTTCATGTACACCAAAGAAAATAGAATAATATGATAAGATGATATTAGATTAGTTAGACATTATTAGAGCATGTTTGGGTGCTATTATTGTGTCAATGAAACGGAGGTGGTTGAAAGGAGAATTTTCATCTTACAGTCAAATAGAGTTTTGACTATCTTAATTGGCATAGGATTAATATCAACCTTTAAATTTTTCCATTTCCCCAACTGCAAACTAAACATCCCCTTAGATAGCTTATACAACTCTAGTTTGTTTATTTTAAATCATATTAATTAAAATAAATCATTAGAATAAAAATCACAAATTTATTTCAATTAATATATGGTGTTTTATTTTATGGATTAATTTAATAATTAATAATATAATTAGAATGAGATATCCTTAGTTTTCTATTTGTATTGTAATAGTTGCTATTATTAATTTATTCTAAGTATCTTATTTTTTAGCGTATTTGTTAACGTGGTTAGAAAATCTATATAAAATCACAATTTGATTGAAAATTTTGTGTTTAATGAAGTAATACAATAGTTAATTTTTAGCACAATCAATAACTTTAAAACTATAATTTATTCATTTAAAATTATATAATGTAGATAAATCGATAGTATGAAGTCTAACAAAACCATTGAAAGTTATACTTTTTATTGGTATAATAGAATGTTAAATGTTGGTATAATAAGACGTCTAACATTTTCAGTGTATATTGATTTCCTTCTCCGTTGATTAATTTTAAACTCATTTAAAATGCTAATTGAAAAGACAAACTTGAAATAAATACATTGATTTTAACTTAGAAAATTGGCTTAAACAATTATCAAAATGTAAGCAATAAAATATACACTTCTTCATTTAATTTAAACTAGGAACCGTATAACGATAAAACCATAATTGACTTTTTGCATATGGGAGGAGAGAAGATACTTTTCAACCCGTTTTTAGCACTTCTTCAACTTTCGTCATTCCTATATATGTTATGAATTGATCTATGCTCTCCACCATTAATTAGTAGTTAAATTTTTGTCAAAGCAAAGTTATTGGTCATATTTTATGATTATTTAAAACTTCCCCTACTTAATCAATATTATACTGTTCTCAGTATTCTCATCATCCTTTATTTATTAATTTTTGTATTTTAATATGATGTTATGATTTTATGTTTGAGATAACTCGTACTATGATTAGTGATCTAATCTCTATGCTAGTTTATGGGTAAGATGGTAATTTATATCCATAAACACCATGAACGATCGGCATCTCGCTTGAAGATGTGATCCTATACCGACATGGCGTATAAGACTCATGATCTAACTTCAATACGAATCATTCTCTCGATATTAATAGATCATGATTGACTTTTATAACCTGCAAAATGACAAAAAAGAAGGTACAATCGTACAGGGCACCCACGTCTTGTGTTAACTTTTCTACTCTGACCTACAGAATGTTTCCCAAGGCAAAATGACTCTTCCACTATTCTTTGATATAAATACTCATGAATTGACAAGGAAAATATAGAACATTCTTGGCTAAAAAACTTACACGTAAGCTTTGGTATTCTCTCTTACTGGCTTGAACGTTGGAATGTCTCTGCAGGTGACACCCTCTTTCACCCCACAATGCGTAGGACTGGTGAAATTTCTCAATGAGCACTTCAAGACTTTTATCTCCCACCTGGAATAAAAGGTATAATATTGGATCCCCTAGACCAGAATAATACAAACAGTATCTGCACAAGTTCACGACTGGTCCTCATACAAATAGTATCTGCACAAGTTCACGACTGGTCCTCAATATTGGATTCTCCCATTCCACACCAGTTCAATTAGTTTATTTGCTTTTCTTTCTGTCTTTTTAAATGTTTCTTCTATTATTGAATTCAACAATAATCACTAACAAATATCTTTTATCTAAAATATTTTCTATTATATTCTATATCCGTAAGATTATATCAAAATTTTTATTAAAATTTTAATTTATTTGTTATTGTTTGTAAAAATTAATATATGTTATATGTTTTAATTTAATTTCCATAATTATAAATATTTTCTAAAAAAGCTATACAACCATGAAAGATACAAATACCAATATTGCTATTATATTAAATATATAATATGTCCTGGCACTAAGGAACTTCCAGATTTAATTATAATCCTTGCAAGTCCAAAATTCAACCCATCTAAATTTTTTGAATATATATATATATATATATATATATATATATATATATATATATATATATAAAGTTCACTCATCTTTCAATCTTAATACTTCAAAAGTTCCATGATTAGGAATTAAAGTTGCTCAGTAAAAAAATATTACATGCAATATTTTAGAGTAATTATAACAAAATCAATTGTTTTATTTTCATCACAATATTCTGATTAAATATTTTATAATCGTTTTATGCACATATTTTTTAATGAGTGGGAAGAAACAAAACAGGGGATAAAAACAACAAAAACTAGTTCCTAACTTGAATGATGCCTAAAGCGTTATAAAGTAAATAAGCATTTGAAAGGTGAGGGAATCCACACGTCATTATGCGAAGATCTAAATTGCATAAGCGGAAAATATAATAATTGATATTAATTTTTCATGTTATTCGAGACAATTAAAACTCCGTTAATCCGTAGGATCAAAAAGCTCTTCCTACTCAATAAAATTTTCTCCCTTAGAAAGAGGCAACCAAACAGCCTCTAACGTTCCCATCCAACTTTACCATCATTTTTTGCACATGACCACAACGAGTGTTTATTTTATTTTATCTAGAAAGCAAATCTAATAAACATGAACTATACTTTTTCGTCCAATATTCCAATTTCCAACTCATCCATCCTATTCAGATCTTTTAAAACAGGGATATAATATTTATATAATAAATATGTTTGCAATAACATATAATGTTTTCTATCTCTCTTTATAATATTTATTATATCATCCATCTTATTTTTTATTTTTTCTTTTTCATTCTCTTTTTTTAATAATATATATTTTATAAAATAAAAAATTTAAAGAACTCAAGATTCATCATCTTAAAAATTAACAGACGCTTAGAAAGAAGTATTTATATTTCGTTAAATATCTCCACGTTAACCAGTAAAATTTAAACCTGATACTTAATAATACAAGTTTATTCCTTAATCACCCCCTTATCTTCTTTAGAAAAAAAAATTCAAATATAAGTTTTCAACTTTTCGTGAAACACGTGTTATAAAGTTGAAAAAGAAAAGTTTATCACAGCGTCACGTTATTATTAGCAGCATCTCTCTGCAAACTACAGTAAAGATTTGAAAGTTAACTTTGATGAATGATGAACAACTTTTACAGGCTTTTCCATCATAAAACACACCAGATAATACGCAGAACTACTGAAAACTTCCTCATTCCTTTTTCTTTCCACGTTATTTGGCAAAATGATAATTATAACCAAAGTATTAATGAGGGGTGATTCAGTTGGTTTAATTCACAGAACCAATGTAACACTTACGTTTAATGAAAAAGGGGGAAATTTTTTTTTTTTTTATTGCAAGCGAATCTATCAAGTTGTGCGGAAACCCCAAACCCATATAAGCATCGTTATGGTTCTCAAGAAAATTTCTAGGTAGAATATATAATTTGATAACATAATATACTTTTAATTTACTAATTTATATGTGCTAACATTCAGGAACAAAATGACTACGAAACCTCAAGTGAGGTTATCAATTTTTCCACTATATACAAACAAATAACATATGTATCAAGAGTGACGGCTAAGGCGATACTATATCCATCAACTATACAAATATATATATATATATATATATATATATATATATATATATATATATATTGGTCTCCAAGACCACAACGACTCCAACCAAGCAATTACCAAGCATCGTCTTAGTCCACATTTACTGAAAAATGACAACAACTTAGGGGTAAGCATATATATATATATATATATATATATATATATATATATATATATATATATATATATATTAAATGATAGGTACTCAACCAAATTTAACACAATTCATCAGTCAAATATCAAGTTCCTCACATAATTAATAATACAACATAATCAATATCGCATACACTGTCATTTAATACGATTGCATTACCTTAAATGCAACTGACTGCATCAATATACACCATAAGCTGTCCCACAACATTTAAATCATAATAATTATATGCAAATGCATATGTATGCGGATCCGGCTATAATGATAGAAATTACACAATATAAAAATATATTTTAGCTCACAGCTGATTCAGCCGTTTTACAGGTACCAAATTGCTCGCCCATTCATGCAACACAGTCGCCCCTAGCGACAACGGTATTGTTGCGGGTCAGCCTTGAGTCCCACTCGAAGGAGACTTGGAATTTAAAGAAACCACCACAGTGTCTGTGCCTTACGATCAGGTCGCCCTCCCATCTGGGCCAGCATCACAGACCCCCTTAAGTCCTGTGTGCGTCTAAATGCAAATGTTATGCAAAATAATTACCAATTATCAACAGACCACTTGATTGCCATCATCAGGGGCTACCACTTGGTTAACATCACCAAGGGTTTCATCTCAACATATCGATAAGCAATGCATGCAACAACCAATAATTAATTATCAACACATCATACTTAGAAATTATTAATCGAAGCAATAACAACAATTACGGGTATATTGCCAACAACCATAAATAATAACATCATGAAATTCATCAAGCATTAATCCAAATAAATAAACATATATATACCCCTATCCGTTCATAATCTATGCATTTAAAATATAATGCTCCCCCGACCTAGAATCCTCGATTCCCAAGCTCGAAACGCTTTGATTTAATCACTGATTTCTGGTTTTCAATGCCAAAAATTTGTAAATTAACAATAATTATTTTAATAATTTATACGTTACTTAAAAATCATATTTTTGGCGCTTAAATGATCAACCCTTATAATTTCAATAGTCATAATTTTAACACCCTTCAATTATTAATTGGTGAATCTACAATTAAATATTATTTTCATACTTCACAATTTCCATATCTTATAGCGTCGTAAATAGTTAAGCATTTAATTCCCAATCTTAGTACGTTGGAATTATTTCATTAAATAATAATTAGAACATATCAATTATAATATATATATATATATATATATATATATATATATATAATGTAAAACTTTATTTAAATAATTCAAATATTTTGAATGTCATATAATAATTTAATTCCTTAAATAAAAATATATTGTAAATTATTATTACTTTTAATTAAATCATACTTTTTTAAAGAAAATCACCATTTACTCAAAATATTATTTTTTTCTTAATAATAAAATTTATAAAATTTATAATGATTATTTTAATAATTACAAACTACCTAATGAAACATTTAGAAACTTAAAATATAATTTCGACATATTTTGGATAATTGTTAACTTAACGAAATTCACCTATGGTAACCCTAACGCTTTCGGCGCTAATTCCGCTTAATTAAAAACTTCTAAAAATTATTAAAAATTATAATTAATTATTTTGTCAACTCATCACTAATCAAGAAATACAAATCAATGCCAGAATCATAATTTTGACATAGTTTTGAAGATGAGCGATTTACCAACAATTTATAAAATCACTAACGACACCCGAACTGCCCACACGACAATGGTATCCAAAATGATCCTTAACAATCCATGAAATTGAAGCTCCCTTTATGTTCTTATGGCTGCCGAGAGGGAAGAAAAGCAATGGCACATATTTTTTTGTTCCTTCCTACGCATGCAGGACTGCGAGAGAAAGAGGGACATAGCGTGTGAGTGAGAGATTGGGAATTGAATTAAGTAAGAAAAGAGGAGGGGATCACTAACGAGAGAAAGAAACAAAAAAATGAGAGAGCATATAAGGCTGGGAGTTGAGACGCAAAGAGTGAATAGGAAATAAATAATAAAAAGAGGAAGGAGAGATAGAAGGAGTCAAGAGTGAAATGAAAAATTAAAAAAAGAAAGAAGCGGTTGAAGAGCGTAAGTAAGGCAGAGATTTTAGATATGAGAAAAAAATAATGGGTGAGAAAATGAGAGGTTGAGAACGTGAAATTGAGGGTGTAAGGGAGAGACATACAGAAGTGTGGAGCAGAGAGAGGAAGACACGTGGAATATGCATGCAAAGAGTGAATTAATAAAAAAAAGATGGAGTATTTAAGAATGAGTGATTAAGAAAAGTTGAAATTAAAATAAAGAGGTCTATATAAGAGTATAAAAAAGAGGTAAGGTGATTTGAGAAATATAGGCCCGTGAGAGAGAAAAAAAATAGATAGTGGGCCAAAGAGATTGAGACATAAGAGTAATTGAGAGAGAGAAGAAATCATTAAAAAATTATTAAAGAAAAAGGGATGTTATATTTCACCCCACATATAAAAATTTTATCCTCAAAATTTAATAGATCACATACCTCAATGAAGCAACTCTGAATATTGTTGTCTCATCGAGTCCTCGCACTCCTAGGTAAAGGTGATAGTGTTTCCTTGCTTACAAGTCACCTTCACCAATGGTACATCCTTGCTTCTCAAGCGTTTGATCCTTAAAATCTTTATCCATAAAGGTAGTTGATGGTGAAGCCAACTTTCTAAGGAATCCCTATCCTTTTTTATGCTTTCCAGTAGTCTTAAGTGTTTCTTTCTTGATGTGAAGGTGTTTCTTCCCCCAACAAACCCTCTGGCTATCATGTTGCCCACACCATAACTCACTTGATTTTCTACTTTCTCTTTTTCCTCTTCGTCCTTATCTATATTTCTTGTCTTAGCTATGATCATTTCTTTCTTCTTGAAATTCCTTCTCTCATCTCTTGGGGAGTAGTCACACATTCTTTTGGATGACTTAATATGGTCATTAAAGGGGGAGTATTTCATAAATTTTCTTAACTTCTCATCCCTTACCATTTTTTCAATAGCATTCTTCAACTGTCTACATCGTCCTATGAAATGACCATGCCCCTAGTGGTATTTGTAAAAGAAATGTTTATCATCTGTCGGCTTCAAAAGATAAGGTTTTTCAACACCAACAAAATAAGTTGCCTGAGCTCCTTAAAAATATGGCATTGGCTAATGTTTAGGGGCATATAGTCTGCAAAGAAAACCTATTGCTTCCTCTCATTGAGTCTGAATCCTTAATCTTTTGTTGATTTGTCATCCTTCAGCTTTTCTACACCTATCTTTTATGTTGGTCAGTGTTGCTCCAACAAGATACAACTCTTGGTTCACATACTTAGAAGCTCTAACTTTGAAATCTTCCATAGATGTTGGTGGTCTTCTAGCTAATGATAAGGAAAAAGGTGAGTGTGGTATATTGTTTCTATATCAATGTGTAGTTAAATGACATTAGTCAATCATGGGACCAACCTTGACTCCATGTAGAATCTCAACAGAAAATCCTTGAACTGTTCACCTTCCTTTTGTCTCACCTAGGATAGGGTATGAAAGGTTTTTGGTGTTTCTCTAGAGATAACAAAATGTCTCAAGAAGGCATTGTGTAAATTGTCCTAAGTGTTAATGGAGAGAGAAAATAAGGATTTTAACTATGCCAAGGCCTCGTCTTTCAAAAATTTGAAAAACATTCTACATGGGAAGTTGTTAATCACATCGATGAACATTATTTCATTAGTAAAAGCATCAAAGTACTTCCCAGGGTTGGTGTTTCCATTATATGCTAGTATGAGTAATGGTATGGGCCTCGATAGCCGTCAATCTTAAGGTAAAAGGAAAATTGAATCGAGATGGATTTGGGAGGATTATGTAAGAGGGTTGGCCAGTGTGTTCGGTGACAATGGGTTGGCTAACTGGTGTTGCATGAAATGTACTTGAAATAGGTATTATAATGTATTTGAGATGTACAGTGTATGTATAGGTTGGGCAAGGCCATGTAATAGAGGTTGCATAATAATTGTCGGTATTGTACTTAAAGGTATCATGGATTATAGAGGTAGGGGTTGTGGTTGTTGGATAGTGAAAATTTTGTTTCAAGGTGATGGATGAGGTTGAAATGAGTAACAATGTTGCCACCGGTGAATTGAGGAACTAGAGTACAAGATGACTCTTCGTAGTTGTCATCGTTAGTGTCAAATGGTAGAGATATGTATTGTGTTAAGGGGATTGTGGAACCCCTTTGAGAATCTTCAACCTACTGAATTCTTCAGTGAAACAAGTTAGTCTTAATGTCCTTTAGGTCTGGGTTGGTTAGGCAGAAAACATCATTGTAGGAAAACCCTTAGAGGCGATAGGCCCGAGGGCGGTGTGAGGAAAATAATACCTCTCGCACAACTCCCTTAGAGCTATAAGGCATACCAAGGTTTTCAACTTGGTTTATTATGAGTGTAGGAATATCTTAACCAAGTCCTACCAGGCGTGCCGAATAATCTGTTCAGGTAGGAAATTACCATAGCCAATATGTTAGTTAGATGATCTGGACAGTATGCTCATATGTTTGACGGGTAACTATACAAATGTCAGACGAGACAGGACATAGATGTGTCTTGTAAGGCACTTTTAATGCCTAAGTTAAAAATAAAGATATTGGTGATTAGGGACAAGATTATTGTAGCGAGTAATAAATAAAGGGTTAAGTTGTATCTTTGTCGTTTGAGGTTGTATTCATAGTGAAATGATTATACAAACATCATGATGAGAATGTCATACGTTTTTACAGGGTTTGTCGGTGACGTGGCAGCTTAGTTGGCATGGGTCACAGACAATGTTCATACTGCTAGTTAGGAGCATATCATCCATAAAGTATTTGGGTTCTGTCTTACTTCGTGTTATAAATATATCATCCAAGAATGATACAAACCTAGAAGACATGTCTAGATCAATATTCTAACTTTCTATAACATTTTTTTAATATGCATATCCTATTTCAAGTTCACTAATATTCCATTTCTCCAATTTATATTTCTTCTAAGTTATTTATTTATGCTCAAATTATTCTATTAGTCTAGCTAATTTTTTATTTTTTTAATCTTTTAATATCCCGTTTCAGTCATTTATCTTATTTTCAGTTTTTATTCTAGGCTTTTATCTTTTAAATATTTTGTTTTGATCCACTGTCTATTTTTCTATAAGCAAAGATGGGATATGTTATATAGGAAAAAGGGTAAGAGAAGTACCAACACTCATTTACAACTGTTTGGTTCTAACAAAACCATTATTATCACTTCTCAAAGTGATTGCATACAAAGTCCAGGTTGTGTGGCCCATTTCAAAAAGGGAGAAAAGGACCCCGTAATTGATATTATAATAAGGTTTTAAGTGATCGTTGTTTAGGTAGGCATTATTAGGAGACATATTACATGACATTCATAATTGTCCTAAGATTCCTGCATTTCCATGTTCCGTGTTTGAGCCCAGCAAGGACCAAACGTTTTTTTTTTATAAAAAAAATCACAATGTACACAAATTAAACGTTTATTATGTTACAATAAATTATTATTTTTTATTTAATATATTTTAAATATACTTTTTTATTTCCAAAAAGAATTAAATGCTTGAACATAAAGAAGTATATAATAAAAAGATCATATAAAATGATTAAATGTTATTATACTGCATGCTATTATATTATAATATAAAATACTTTATACTTTTTTATATAAAACGTTCACATTATAATAAAATATCTAATTATAAAACAATATCAAAACTCCTTTCTATTATTCTTATATATTAATATTATTATAACTCATATTATTATAGTTCATAAAACTTATAAATCTTAAAAAAATATAAAAATATTAATTACATAATTTATTTGAATAATATAATTTAAGTATTTATTTAATGATTACTTAATTACTTAAATTATATTAACTTTAAATACATGATAAAAAATTAGTAAAACTTAAAAATCACCCATATCTATATAAAAATGACTATTGTGTTTATTACATGGTTTTGAATAGAATCTACTATCATTATAAGTTTTACTAAGTATAATGATCTTATTTTTATTATATATTTAAAGTTAATAATATATTTAAATAAGAAAAAATTTAATAAAAATAAATTTATATTATTTAAGTAAATTATATTTTACATTTTATAAAATTAATTTTTAAAGATTTATAAATAAATCGTCTAGTATGGGGATGAGTTCCTCCAGTAGATGTCTCTGGTATTGAACATCTCTTTATCACTTAGTATCATGTCAGTCCACTAGGATCTGGTATTATATGCCTCCGAGTTTAGTGGGAGCTCAAAGTCTTCAAGTCCTGTTTCGATATACACACCGTGATTCAAGTTAAGGGGTGAATCTTTGAAGCTTAAGTCAGTAAAAGTATCAATACCGGAGCACTATGAGTATTAAATGTACCTTATGTGTATTGAATGTAGGTATTTGTAGGAATTGGTTGGAGACCAACTCTAATGTGACATTTATGAATATTTGTCTATTCAGTATGGAAAGACTGGCATAGACTCAGTCCTATCTGGAATCCCTGCAGCCTTTAGGTCCGATACGTGACCTGAACATGGAGGATGCAGGTCAATGTGCTTCATGGGACATACCGGTTACCGTCTACGCTAGTATCATGTTGCCTTTTTGGTAGCCGGTGTTAAACTTTTGGATTAGGACCGGTATCAAGCCCAAATCAATAACATTTGCCAACTATAATAATATTGGCCGGTTATAATAATGTTAATATTACAACAATATAAATATTTTGTTGATACCATTATTTATAATCGTATTAGATCGATAACATAATCAGTAAAATAAAAATGCAGTATACTAGGAGATTAACCTAGGACATTTTCTTTAGGACCTCGGTTGCTAAACTAAACACAACACAAAAATTGGCCCAGATGAGAGGATAATTTAAGCAAAAACGTAGTAAGGAAATAAAATAAAGAAGAAATCAATAAGCAAAAAAAGATTGACCTACGATTTCTACATCATAAAACAAATTTAATTAATAATGAAATCAATCTTAAACCAATTCATGAGTTCAAGTTAAGGAACAAGCGTCTTTAACTTAAATTCTTTGAATGATCATTGAACAAGCATCTCTAATTTATTCAATGAAGTTCTTCTCAATCTGATCTCAAAAGGCTGAACTAAACGAACACACATTTTGAGATCGCACAAGTAATGAATTCGACAAGCGTGAATTATCCAAAACCATATTAAAGCTATCCAACACCAATATTGATGAGATTGAGAAGGTAAAATTAAGGTTCAAATTTGGATTAAGATGAAAAATGTTAGGTCATCGCTTTACGAGCTTGAAACCATAGATCAATCTAGAAATTACTCTTCTATCATAACTGTAAACACGCACGCGAATGCAATCATAATCATCATGGAAAGAGACAAAAGAAACTGAACTAAAATAAGACAAAGTAAAATGTGTAAATTGTAGAAGTAGAAAAGAAAATGAAGAAGAGTAAAAGAAAGCTCTATTTAATGTCAACTATATACAAAGAGGTAAATGAGGCCAAGCCTAAAACTAAATCTAAGCTAATGAATTCAGAACGTTAAGTAGGCTACAAAACATAATTAAGCCCAAATCCTAAATACAAACTACTAATGATCACTTAATTCATTGTAAATAGGGATGCTAAAATGGACTGGTATGCTCCGCCAAGCTAAAAGAACCTAAAAATAAAGCCCACTAAAGTAAGAAAATATGTTTTTATAGGAAAAGATGGTGGGTTAATGAGTTGTTCCGTTAGCCCACTATTTTTTTAAAATGTATGTCAAATTAATACAAAAATGAAAATCTAAAAAATACTTTTTATAAAAGAAATCAAAAAAATATTATTAAAAGAAGAGTATAAACAATAAGAGACTTGACTTTTTATTTAGTTTTAGAAAATGAACGTATAAACTTATATAAAATAAAGTATAATTTATTTTTATTAATATTTATATTATTTTAATTTTTAAATGGGGGTTTGTTGGGCTGGTTTACCCAAGCGGGATGAGCTTCGATGGACAGAGGTTTAATTTTTCTTCCCCTAGGAAATTTTGAAATTCTAAGGCAAATAAGGACTTGGCTGTGTTCTTTGGAAGCCGTTAAGGGCATGGAAGCCGTTAAGGGAATTGGAACCTTAAGATTCTAATTTTTGCTCTCTTGAAATTGGGGTTTTGGAACTATATTGGGGTAAGTTATAAAGTACTTGTTAACCTTTAAACTAATGGCTTGTAGTTGTTGGAAATAATGTTGTTAGTGTTAGAACCATAGAAATTTGGCATGATGATGAAAATCCTAGATTAGGAGACCATTGGGATTTGATGTTTGTTGTTGGAATATTGTTAGAAACTTGAATCTAATTGGAATTAGTAGTTTAGAATTGAATTAAATATTGTTGAATATGGTTGATTGATGTTGGTGATGCATTAATTGTAAAATTGGAAATGGATGCCTTACTTTAAGTTAGGGAAAAATTTTATTTAAGAGCTTGAATAGTTCATTAATGACTCTTGTTGAAGAAAAGTCTGGTCGAAGTTGAAATCCTTTTTAAACCAGATTCCATGAGATTTGTTGATAACTAACATTATGTATTCTAACTTAAATAAAGTCATGTGTTATTATTTGATATGAGTATTTAAGCGTTTCAAGAAACATAAGGATTAAGCTACAAAAGAAAGGGGGAGCCTATGCATCAAAAGTCTGAAAGGCTCAATCGCAACATGAATTCTACATTCTAAGACAAAAAAGTCTGGGAATTCGCTTCAAAAGGAATGAATTTGCATTAGAACAACTCACCAGACCCAGATCCGAAAACATCATTCAAGCTTCAGAATATATGAAAGCATTAGACCTTGTCTCCTCATTCTGAATTATTTTAGAAGCGGTCTGATACATGAAGCATCAACGGTCACAAGTCATCTCCATCGAAGCTTAAAGAAAAGATTCTCGAAAAAAGATTGACTAAACAAGGTGGATTCTAATCTAGTCTAAAAAGCATCTAAGTTTTACCTCTATCTTACACATTCAGAGATTCTCCGAATCGAAGCTTTCCCTCTTCATGAAACTTATGCTACCTCTACTCCACCTATGACTACACACATCTCAAAGCTCTCAAATTTATATTCCGTGTATAGAACGTCTCTGACAACAAAAGCTCTTACTCTTTGTACAACTTCAACAAGAAGGCTTTTATCCCCTGTACAATAACTCTTAACGGTCATATAATGAACAGTCTCTTCCTGAGCTTAACAAGATGATTCTATAAAAATAGAATCAATCTCTTCTCTAGGGTAGCCTCTTGAAAAACATAGAATAAAGCATGAAGAGAGTAAGGTCTATTACCAAGAGCTGAAGTTAAAAAGAAATACTAGAGAGTATAAAAAGAAAAATGAAAAAGAGAGAGCTTGTGAAAAGAAAAATATAAGCTAGAACACACTAATCAAAGTGTGATGAAGGAAAAAGAAAAGATCATGAATGAACACCAGACTTTCGTGTACTAAAGCTCATGAGAAATGAAGACATGATAGTATACTCAACAAGGAGTAACTATACCTGGAAGATCTGCCATGAAGCCAAAGAAAACTCGTTATGTATAATCATCTTCTTATTTAGATGCCATAATAACTTGGGATATGCCTTTGTGTGCTTAATAACATACTATCCCAAGTCATGCTTTCTGGCTCAATACATTTTCCAATCATCTTTCACTTTTTGAATGTACTAAGCCCTATGGGAAAATAAGTCTTCTCCTTCTTCACGAACCTATTTTCGTGGTTTATCACTTAGCTCTGCTAAGTCAATGGGCTTATTTTATTTGAAATAATTCTTCCAATCCTCGGGTAGTACAGGTCTGGTGTGTTGCTAGACTCTATTAGTGTGGGAAACACTGTTAGCCTGGAGAGACTTTAGAAAGAATACTCGGGGTTTGAGTCAGAAGTGACTTGTGAAAGAATACTTGGGTCTGCCCCAAGAGTGAGTGTTGCAAAATAATACCCATAGGAATCTAAAGGGGTCTGGTGTGTTGAAGCACGGACTGTGCTTAAGCCAGAGTGACTGGAGTCAAGAATACTCAAAACATGTGTTGTGCTCAAGCCATGAGTAGCTGGAGTCAAGAATACTCAGAAGCACAGGTTGTGCTTAAGCCAGGAGTGGTTGGAGTCAATAATACTCATAAGATCGGTCTGGCCTGATTATGTAAATGATTCTTACATAGTGGAAATCATTCAGATTTGAAGGTACTGGATGTAGTCTCTGGGTTGGAGGTGAACTGGTATAAAATTGCTTGTGTATTGTCTCTTTCTCTCTTATTCTTTATTATCAAAAGTCTGGTGCTTTATTATTGATATTCGTGATAGTAAAAGTCGGGTAAAATTATGCTCGCTCAATCAAAATATCATGCTCTTCGTATATGCAAAAGTCTGGTCTGTTGTACAAAATGTTGTTTCGCTTAAATAGCTTGAATATCACTTTTTGGTTTGAAAAAGTGAACATACTTATTCAACCCCCCCTTCTAAGTCTGTTCTCCGAACCATTAACTCTGAAATAATTATGAGACTTAGATTAGTTTTTTTGAATTGATTTGGTGTTGTTGACATGAAAAATGAGATTCTTAGTAAACTTTAAATGCTTCTTGAAGTGGGAAAATGGTGACAAAGTGTCATAAATGGTTCCATAAATGCATTAGCCTAGTTAGTGTACTTGGAAAATATTGATGGATGTGGATTAGTATTTATGATGGTTGTTGGACAATTATTGGTTGAAAAAGTATAGTATCTATAGTATCTATAGTGAATTAAATGAAGGACATGAAATATTTATATGAAATAAATGTGTTATTAATTTAGGAAAACTTGTTGGACCATATTAGAACCTAAAGGAATGTTTATTGAGTTTAGGAAATGCCATTGGAAGTGATTGGTAATTTTAGCATGTTACTTTGTCAAAGAATCTAAGTTAAGGTTTTAGAACTAATGGTACCCTTTACTTTAGGCATGTTGTTAGTGACTAAAAATTAATTATTGGAAGTATCATGACATTTATTAGTGGTTGGAAACAATTATGATTGAATGAATAGGAAGTTAGTATCTAATAAGTGAAGAAAACATGGAGTTGGAGGTTATGGACAAGCTAGAACAAGTGTGAAAATTATTATTAGTGGTGAAACAATATTTATGGAACTTAGTTTGCATGTTAGTGAAGATTGGATAATTGTTTAGGAGGAAAAGACTTAGTGTTTTAGGCGATGTTGGGTAAGAACCAAGTGTTGGGTGAAAAATAAATGTTACTAAAGACTTAGAATAATTTAATTTAGCATTTAGAACCTTTATTAATAAGGTAGGATATTTTAATTGCTAAAAGTGTGGAAATTATAAAATTTCAAGAATGGAAAACTTGTTAATTCCTAAAATAAAAATTCTACAAGTAGTTATAAAAATATACAAGACTACTTAGAAGCTTTGTAAAGCTTAATGGATAATTGTTGAACCCCTGACAAATTCGGGACAAGGTTTTAGACCTTTAAAGTCTTGAAAAATATTGAAAAAGGGAACAAGCTTCTAGAATTACAAAGATAAAAATTTTAATAAGTTTAGTATGATGTTGTATATATGATGGGAAAAATTATTAACATCAAAATAATTTTTAGTTTGGTGTTTGATATGGTTCTACATTTATTTAATATAGGATTTGACAATTCTAGTTTGGTGTTTTCTAAGTGCATGTGCAATGTTTGTTATATATATATATTGTGTGTACTTGCATGTTTATCTTTATACTACCTCTTATATATAAATTGTTATGAGAGTGATTCTTGTTGATGGTTGGATTTTGAATTGGTAGATATGATAATGATATACATTTAGAGTATACTTGTTTGATATGCTCTCTTGATTTTCATGTGTGGATTGATATTGATATGGCTCCTTGGCTATTATATTGTGGATGATGTAAATTGACGCCTTAAAAAATTTTGTGATAAATTGTATGCCTTGGAGAGTATTATGATTGGTTGCATGCCACTAACTGTAATGTTAAGTGTAATAGGTACCCCTAAGTGAGAGGGTGTGAGGTTCTTTAAAGTTAAGGTTAGCATATGCATTCTTGCATTTCATGGCATGTATGGCATATCATATTGTAATGTATTGGGATTTTGCGAGATCTTGTGAAAAAGACCCTTGGGGGGTAAATATTTAAGCGACTATGCATGGTTGCAATTACTTGATATAAGGAACTAATGATGGGCCTATAACACATTTGAGACATGTGTGTCATTTATTATTTGTTACCGTATTCACTTTTGTGAGAGTGATAAGTGTTACGAAATGGGCGTTGGCGGTTTGGTACTAGTAAAAACATGTTGTGCTTGCGGGAACTTGATAAATTGTGTACATAACGTGAAGAGCAAAGAATTCCCACTGAACCTGTGTGTGCAATACCAGACTTTATTAAGACAGTGTAAAATAGTGAGAAAGGGAGAGAGTAACTTTCAACACCGGTTGTGCGAGGCATACTCTAGATCCCGTACATCGGTCAGATCATTGGCACGCCTGATGGGACCGCATAAATTTAAGTCCCACATCTCAATGAAGAACAAGTCATGGAGCACAATAGGAGGAATGGAACTCCAGAGGGCCACGTTCAGAATGTGGCCAGAACTTTGGGGTACAGTGCCGAAATAGTTGAAACTCTGGGCACAGAGTAGACCCAAGGAAGAGTGCAAGTTGTAGTACATCCTGACCCCCGAGATGAGATTATCAGACAACTGCGGTTGGAGATCTAGGAGTTAAGAAGAAATACGAAGGCGATAGAAAATGCGGGTGGAAATGATAACTCTTGTAAAGACTTAGTCTTTTGACTATTATTTGTACATTTTTATAGATAATTAAGTCACTTAATATGTAATTGTTAAACTAGTTAAGTATTAATTATGAAAAATGAAAAATAGAAGTTATGTAGGAAAATTATGTGTAAAGCTGAATATTTTAAAGTTTATCATATGGAAAATTTATAGAGAGTGAAATAGAAGGAAAATCATAAATCAAGTGTGAAGATATGGACCTATATTCCAGCGTGCTAACATTATTTCCAGCGTACCTACGCTAGGATGCTGTTGTTGTTTCAGGTCTAAAGGAAATGAGGTACAGAGAGTCAGTTTATCAACATTGGATTCACATTCACAGCTACGCTGGAAGTATCAGGCAAGCTCCTAAGTCACGCATGCTTACGTTACCCAGCGTAAGTTTACGCTAGCACATAAGGAGATTTTTGCATCCAAGTCAAAGGACCAGCGCCCCAACGTTGGTCACATGTTCAAGGCTACACTAGAAGTATCAGGGAAGCTCCAAGGTCACGTGTGCCTGCGCTACCTAGCGTAAGGTCACACATTCCTATGCTACCTAGCGTAAGGTCATGCTTAGTTAAGTGTCAATTGGAACTTCAAGTCAGGAGGTCAGCATCTCAACGTTGCTCACACACTCGGATTTACGCTCAACCCATCAAGGAATCAGGTCTTGCATCTAAGCCTACATGTGGCTATGCTGATCTGTGTGTGCCTACGTTGGAATTATATCAAGGAAGGAGGGCACTCCAGAAGATGGACGTACTCATGCCTATTTCATGCTCAACTTACACACACTCTTCCATAACTATCAGGTTCATATCAGGGGGCCAACGTTGGACTCATATCTACGCCCAATCTAGCATTCTCAGACCACTAATTGCTGCAAACAACTTTGAGCTTGAACCAGTATTGTTGCATTTGGTGCAAAATGATCAAGTTGGAGGAAGTGAGATTGAAGACCCTAATTCATATTTGGCTAATTTTCTCCAAATTTGTGATACCATAAAGATGAATGGGGTTCCAAATGAAGCCATCAGGCTGAGATTGTTTCCCTTTTCTCTCCAGAATAGAGCTAAAGCGTGGTTGCATAGCCAACCAAGGGGGAGCATATCAACTTGGGAGGATTTGACCCAAAAATTTTTAATCAAGTATTTTCCTCCTTCCAAGTATACGAGACTAAGGAATGAGGTCACCTACTTCTAGCAAAAGGAAGGAGAATCATTGTTAGAAGCATGGGACAGGTACAAAGAAAATTTGAGGAAGTTCCCTCATCATCAAATCCCTAAGATGCAGCAAGTAAACATCTTCCATAATGAAGTCAGACCTACTACAAGAGTTTTAATTAATGCCTCAACTGGAGGTTCTTTGACTACTAAAATAGTGGAAGAAGCCATTGAATTGATTAATGTAATGGCTTCCAATGAATGTTTGATCAGTGAAAGGAGCAATGTGCAACGAAGAGGAGTGATGGAGCTTGATGTGTAGGATGTTTACCTAGCATAAAGCAAATTGATTACTCAGGCTTTGGAAAAGCTGAGTGTATAGATCTCTGAAATGCAAAAGCCTAGTCAATTATATATGTTGAGTTATGATTTCTATGAAGGAGATCATGATAATGGAATGTGTGACTCTAGTAGCCAAGCTGAGCAAGTGCACTATATAGGCCAACAAATTCAAAGGAGTTACCCATTAAACTCCTTTAATCCTAACTATAGGAGTCATCCTAACTTTTCTTGGTAGAGAGGGCCTCACCTAAATCAAAACATGAATCAGAATATGGTTCAAGGGAAATCATTACAGCAATAAGTGAAATGGCCACAACCCTAACCTGTTAAAGAAAAATCTGAATTAGAGAGTGTTTTATCTCAATTCATTCAGGCCACTCAGGCCACCTTCAAAAATAGTAAGCAGCTATTCATAATCTGGAAAATCAAGTAGGCCAACTATCGAAGCAATTAGTTGAGAGACAAGTTGGAAACTTTCCAATTGATACTGAGATAAATCCTAAGGAGCAATGCAAGGCAATTAAGACAAGAAGTGGGAAGACTCTAGTTGACCCAACTCCAGCTCAATAAAAATGAAAAAGCAAAAGAAAAGATACAGAATAAAATAGAAAAAGAGAAGGATAATGAAAATGGAAAAGATAGTTAGAAAAAGAAAAAAGTAGACATTAAGTTAGAGGCAACGAAGGTTACTCCTGAAAAATTAAAGAATGCTTCATTCCCTCATAGAGTCAAGAAACAAACAGAAGAGAAAAAGTTTACTAATTAAGTTCTTAGATGTGTTTAAAAAGCTTCACATAAAAATCTCATTTGTTAAGGCTTTGCAAGAGATGCCATCATATGCAAGGTTCATGAAGGAGCTGTTGTCCAAAAAAAGGAGGTTAAATGAGGATGAAACTATTACTCTCCCACAGGAGTATAGTGCAATAATTCAGAAGAAAATACCTAAGAAACTTGAATATCCTGGCTCGTTCACTATTCCTCTTGCAATTAGCGATGTGCATGTTGGACGTGCGTTATGTGATATGGAAGCTAGATCAATTTGATGCCATTATCATTAATGAGGAAGCTTGGAATTAATGATATTCAACCAACAAAGATGTTGCTACAGTTAGCTGATAGATCAATTAAGTATCCTCATGGCATGCTGGATGATTTATTGGTAAAAGTAGATAAGTTCATATTTTTGGCAGATTTTGTGGTGTTAGACATGGAGGTAGATAAGGAGATTCCTTTGATTTTGAGGAGACCATTCTTGGCTACAGGTAGGGATCTAATTGATGTTAAAAAGGAGAGCTAATGCTAGGAGTATAGGAGGAGCAAGTGGTGTTTAATGTTTTTAATGCTATGAAGCATTCAACAGAGATAGTAGACTGTTTGATGATAGAAGAAGTTTCTGATTATAAAGCTCAGATGTTGCTGAAAAATGAAGAGGAAATGCTTATAGGTTTCTTAGAAGAAGCCTTTGATGATGAAGAAGATGAGTTGAATGAAGTTGAGCAAGAGGTTTTAAAGTTTCTAGAAAAAGAAGAGTTGATAAAAATTGAAAAAGAAATTGAAGAAGATTTGAGTGAGAAGGCTAGAAAAGTGGTAGAGGAGAAGCAAGAACTCAAGTCATTGCCGGATCATTTGAGGTATGCATTTTTGGGCAAGGATGAAACTTATCCTGTGATCATTAGTTCAAAGCTGAATGATGAAGCTGTTGATAAGCTTATAGGTGTGTTAAAGAAGCATAAATCTACCATTGGGTGGAAAATCATAGATCTTAAAAGGATCATCCCTTTGTTTTGTATGCACAAGATCCTTTTAGAGGAGAACTATTCACTGGTTCAACTGTAAAGAAGGCTAAATCCAATAATGAAGGAGGCTGTTCAGAAGGAAGTAGTGAAACTTTTAGATGTTGGGATTATTTACCCCATATCTGATAGTGCTTGGACTAGCCCAGTTCAGGTTGTGCCTAAGAAAGGGGGGATGACTATTATTAAAAATAAAGAAGGGGAAGTGATATCTACTAGATCCACGACTAGTTGGAGGATGTGTATTAACTATAGACGGTTAAATGATGCCACCTGTAAGGATAATTTTTCGTTACCTTTTGTTGACCAAATGTTAGAGAGGTTGTGTGGGCACTAGTACTATTGCTTTCTAGACAGATACTCAGGGTATAATCAGATTACGGTTGACCCTAAAGACCAAGAGAAGACAACTTTGACATGTCCCTATGGAATATTTATGTATCGCTGTATGCCTTTTGGGTTATGCAATGCACCAGCCACTTTTCAGAGATGCATGTTGGCAATTTTTAGTGACATGATTGAGAAGTTCATCAAGGTGTTCATGGATGATTTCTTAGTCTTTGGTCCTGATTATGAAACATGCCTTAGTAATTTAGCACAAGTGTTGATGAGATGGCAAGAGACTAACCTTATTCTCAATTGGGAGAAATACCATTTTATGGTAAAAGAGGGAATAGTACTTGGTCACAAAATTTCTGCTAAAGGCATAGAAGTTGACCATGCAAAAATTGAAATAATTGAGAAACTTCCTCATCCGATCAATGTTAAAGGAGTTTAGAGTTTTTTGGGCTGTGTAGGTTTTTATCACCGGTTTATCAAAGATTTTTCAAATATTACAAAGCCATTGACTGACTTGCTTGTGAAGAATGCTCTGTTTGTGTTTGATGAGGAGTGTTTCATGGCTTTTGTAGAATTAAAGCAAAAATTAATCTCAGTTCCTATACTTGTAGCACCTGATTGGTCTTTACCTTTTGAATTGATGCGTGACCCAAGTGATTTTGTTGTTGAAGCTGTTTTGGGTCAGAAGAAAGACAAGCTAGTTCATGTGATACACTATGCAAGCAAGGTCTTGAATGAAGCATAGATCAACTACACCACCACTAAGAAAGAGATTCTTGCAGTTGTATGCGTTTGATAAGTTTAGATCATACTTGATTGGTGCAAAGGTTATTATTTATACTGGTCATTCAGCACTTAAGTATTTGCTTACAAAGAAGGAATCTAAGCCACGATTGATAAGATGAGTTTTTTTGTTGCAAGAATTTGATTTAGAAATTAGAGACACAAAGGGGAAGGAGAATCCAATGGCAGACCAACTATCGAGTCTGGAAGGAGATTTAGAAGTTGTTATGATTAAGGAAGAGTTTCTAGATGAGAGTTTGATGTCTATTTTGCAAGGTCCATGTTATGTTGACATGGTGAATTTTAAAAGTACAGTTATGGTGACAGAGGAATGGACAAAATTGTACTAAGGTTCATAAGAAAAACATCTTCTTTAGGTATGAAGTACCAAAAGTAATAATTAGTGATGGGGGTTCACACTTCCGAAACAAGTTGCTGGAGAGAGCCCTCAACCATTATGAAGTGATTCACAAAGTGTCCACCCCATATCATCTGCAAACCTGTGGGCAAGTGGAATTATCCAATAAGGAAATAAAGTAAATTTTAGAGAAGGTAGTGGGAAAGTCAAGGAAGGACTAGTCTTCAAAGCTGGATGATGCATTATGGGCATATAGAACAACATTCAAAACTCCTATTGGGATATCCTCTTATTAGCTGGTATATGGGAAAACATGGCATTTTCCCCTAGAGATGGAACACAAAGCATGGTGGGCCATAAGGCTACTAAACATGGAAGCTAATCTAGCTCAAGAGGAAAGAGTGCTTAAGTTACATGAATTGAAGGAATTTAGACTTCAAGCTTATCAAAGCGAATCAATCTATAAAGAGAAAACAAAAAAATGGCATGATCAGAAGATTACCAAGAAGGAGTTTCAAAAAGGGGATCAAGTGTTGTCATTTAATTCCAGATTAAGACTCTTTCCTGGGAAACTGAAGTCCAAGTGGTTTGGCCCCTTCTTGGTGGCATAAGTGTACCCATATGGAGCTGTACTCTTAAAGGAACCAAATTCTAATAAAACCTTTAAGGTCAATGGACAAAAACTGAAAATATACTTTGAAGGAGAATTTGAGAGGCAAAAGACCTCTATTGATCTTCAAGCACCTACTTAGGTGCTATATCCGTCAAGCTAATAACGTTAAAGAAGCGTTATTAGGAGGCAACCTAAAGTTTAATTTTTGTAATTGTTGTGTTTTAAAAGAAAAGAAAAAGAGAAGAAAAAAAGAAGAAAGAAGAAAAGAAAAGTAAAAACAAAATCAAGAATATTATATATATATAGAAGAAAAAAAGGGAGAGTTCATATCCAAATATGATTGATAAGTTTTGTTTTGTAATGAAGGGTTGATATTAGTTAGTTTTCATTTTGTAGATAAGTGAATGAGTCAGGTATGCCAAGGGGTGATAGGTCAAGGTCATGAATCAACTCAGCAAATGGCAAGCCAGTGCGCGTACCCAAGGGAGCGCGTGGTTACGTTGGGCCCAAAAGTAATTGTCAGAGTTTGAGTGTACCAACGTAGTGGTTGACCATGCCCATGCCCAATGCAAACAAGGTAACATGAATACTGTACCTGCACTGAGCGTGATTACGCTGCAGGAGCGTGTGTTACGCTCGAGGTATTCTGGGAAAGCACTCTAGTCAGAAAACATGTGTATCGACATTGGGACAGAACGTGCCTGCGCTCAGTTATTGGGTGTCAGGGATAATTACAGAAATAATATGCGCGTACCTAAGTTCGCTGGCATGGGAATACTATTGCGAAGGTAACGTCTTTTGGGATATTAACCTCATTCATTTTCATTTAATCACTTTAAACACCATTTAATTCATCCATTACATCCTTTCATCCTCATCCCTCATCTTGTCTTTTTATTTTCCACTAATGTATACATTCCTCTTTAACCCAATGGCCACAAGACCTTCAAGAAACATCATCAAGACTGAAGAAATGAGAGCCATGGAAGAAGAACAAATTTCCAAAAAAGAGAAGTTGAAAAGGGTGGCAACATCAAGTACCCCCACTTCTCCCACTCCTAAAAAGGCTAAGAAAGATAAGGGAGAAAAGTGCTCGAATCATAGGGAAGACTATGATTGGACTCGCTTACGGGACTCAAAGGTAGAAAAAGATTTCAAAATACAGATCAAAGAAAGGGGTGTGATGAAAGATATGTTGATGTTATTGTAAGAGGAAGATTGCCCACACCTTGAAATTCGTATTGTCATGTTGTCTAGAGGATGGCAATATTTCAACAGGGTATTGGGTTAGGGCTATTATGAACTCACTAGGGAGTTCTATGCAAACTTTAAGGCCAATGCTGGAGATGAAAAAGTCCTTTATTCTTCTTATGTGAGAGGGGCAACAAGTCCATTATCTGTAGAAATAATAAGTTACCAATTGTGGACACTGAGTGTGAATGCACAAAAATTCTATGTGGCTTTACACACCCTGATAACAAAGAGATGGTGAAATGTGTGCTTCAAGTTTACTGCCAAGAGGGAACTACTTTTAAGACTACCATGGGTGGAGCACCCAAGTTTTTAAGAAAAAATTCTTTACTTGACTTTCTTATGATTTGGTGCCAATACATCCTTTCTTCTCTATAACTTGTGGCTCATTCCATAGAGGTTGTAGTGAGATGGATGATGTTGATTTATTATTTAATGGAGGATCTATATGTGGACTTAAGGAGTTTAATTTTGTTCAAGATAGTGAGAGTAGGTTACAAAAAGGCTCAGCTTCCTTATTGTTCAATTGTATCTTTGCTTGCTAAAAAGCTTAAAGTGAAGATTCATGAGCAAGATTGCATTAAGGTAAAGACAGAAAGGTCCCTTGACAATATGTGGGTCAGGGACATGATTGACTATGCTCTGGTACGTGAGCCAAGGTCCCCTAGGCCTTAACCTTACCAACCACCCGTGCCAACCTTGTCAAATGTTATGAATAAAATTCAGGCCATCAAGAGGATGCAGTTGGGAACATATGACATGGTCATGAACCATGATATTTTGCTAAGAAAGGTGGCTACCGTTCTCCAACTAGACTTTTCCACTGGATCGATGGTCCCTATTGATAGAGATCGATGGCTAGCCTTGATCAGATTCACTGTGCCACCAATGGAAACCATTCAACCTGTCCACATCCCTGCTGCTCAAGATGAACCTATGTTGGAAGTTGTTAGGAAGAAGAGGAAGGAGGAAATGAAAATGCTTAAGAGTTTACTTCTGTTTGTTGTTTTTCAATTTCGTGTAATTTTGTGATTTGTGATGTTTGTCTCTAAGATTCTGTATTTTCATTAATTATGCTTTAAGACTTCGTGTTTGAATGTTGCATTTTTCTAATTTCTGTAATGAAAAAAAAGTATGTTTGCGTGTTTCTTTCTTTCTCATTCCATTGTAAATCCACTACGTTTCCTTTTAATTGTTGCATTTGATTTCATTCATTGCCGTGTTGAAAGCTTCATTAAGGCAAGTAAGTATTCTTATCCTTCACTTCAAGCATTGTGCAATTACAGAAACTAAAAAGCCAAAAAAAATAAAAATCAAAAGAAAAATAAATAGATACAAATATAGGTCAATGGAATAAGTTAGAAGCAATGCTTCCAAAAGACTTAGTTGTTGTTTCATATTTTACCAAAATGCTTAAGGCTATCCACTATCCTAATTGCACGAGCCTATTTAGTTCTGAATGTTATCATTGAATTATTAGTATATGCATCCATGATCTAGGCTAGCAATCTGAGACTTATGTATTTGTTTTAAGTTTGGGGATGTGGTTGGCTGACTATTGCTTGGTAGAGTTTTGAGCATTAATTCTTGATTGAGTGTACTAACATAGAATGGGTAAATTGATCTTGCTTCTGTTCTTTCTTATACTTATGTTTGTCACCACATGGAAATGATGAGGGCCATTTTTGTATAATCAGCTAGGGCCAAATTCAAGCTAACCTATGTTTAAGTTTATCCTTTGACCCATTCATTTGAGCCTGAGTCATTTTATTGTGTACTTTTATGAACCAACATTACAAGCCTTGAATTATCTGAGAAGACAATGAATCTACCCCGATATGTTTCTTAAGCTTGTCTTGCTTTGGTTAATTGCTAGAGACTAGCAATAAATGTGCCCCACAGTAAAACAAATGACACACTTTTTGCTGGTTTGGTATGTACTGAAAAATAGGAAAATTTAACTCCAAAATTGTTCTTTTGGAAATTAAAGAGAAAAAGAGGAAGCTAAGTGTAAGCAGGTGTAGAAAAAAAATAATTTGTGTAGTCCAAAGGACTGGAGAAAAAAATGAAATGAAAAGAGCAAAGCTTAGAAAAATTATGTAAGCACCAAGTTTAAAAGCCTCTCTTCCTTTGATATATATATATATATATATATATATATATATATAGAGAGAGAGAGAGAGAGAGAGAGAGAGAGAGAGAGAGAGAGAGAGAGAGAGAGAGAAAGAAAGAAAGTCTTCTTAAATTTTTTAGGGGGTAAGAATGAGGAAGTCATTAGGAACCAAAGCAAGATAATCTTATTATCATATTTGAAACTTTGCCAATGGCTAGAAAAACAACAATTGAGCCATGAGACTAGCCCCCATTACAAGCCTGGAAAGTCCTTATTGATTCATGTGTGTGCTTGCATTGGTGTAATGATTAGAATAGTTGCACGCTTATATTGACCTGTTTTATTGCAAGTATTGAGTGCATAACATAACCTTGAATCGTATACACTGAGTGTGAGTGCAACACTAGTCATGAAAAGTTTTGTCATCACCACATATATTGACCTGTTTTATTGCAAGTATGGATGCTTTCTATAGTGGCACCTGATTATGAACATATTCCCAGCGTGGGCTTATACCCATGGGCGTAGCCACTTGTGGGTCTTGAATGGAGCATGGTGATTGAGCGCGAGCATGAGTGTATGGACTAGCGTTTGTACACATGGTGATTGTGGGACCTGATTGTGAGCATAAAGATGGGCGTACGTGTGAGCGTCTACACGCATGGTGTGGCTTGGTGAACTTTAGTGTGGGCGTAAGAGGCAACACTCATATGCTCATTTGTAACTTGGCTTGGTTGCCTAGCACTTGAATCATGCTCCCTTGTGCCTGCTTGGTTTGAAACATACAACAAACAACAACATCCGACGTACCGACGTTTATTCAAACAGAGGTACGTTGGGGTAAAAATTTAATAATTTAAATAATTACAATATTAAATTAAAAATTAACTAATTAATACTAAAAATGTAATTAATTCATAAAATGAATAAATTCCTCAACTTAGTGAATATTTACTATTTCTGCTCCTAAATTGATAAATACATACTATTAAATATGCAAAAACGATGGAAAATGACCTAAATAAATAAGTTTTTTCAAGGCTTATCAATAACCAGTATAAAAAATTATTTTAATATATCTTTTATATGTGTTATTTCAATAATTGATATAATTTATTTTATACTAATTATTAAAATAATTAGTATAAAATGAGAATGTGTTATAAAATTTTTTTCTTACACTCAAAACAAAAGATGTAAAGATAAAACATTAAATAAATATAATGATAGAATATTAAGAAATAACTTTATTTTAATGAGCTGTTAACATTTTCTTAGGCGTCAACACATCAGATTTACTCCAATACTCTATATACATGTATTCTATCGTAATCATATAGGTGATCCTCAAATTAATATCCAATATCACACTAATCAAATCCATCGAAATATGCTTGCTCCGGAGGTAAAATATCTATAGTTCTCTAGTTCTGTAGGCTTCTTGGAGATGCAAATGCTTTAAAGTGAAATAAATTAGATTGATTTTGGCATTGGCTGAGCATAGCATGAGGAATAATTCGAAAAGATTTCCCAGAGAGTCTAACCCTTGCATCGTGTGTTCATCACTGCCACCGATGTGGAGGCAAAAGTTTAGAACTTTCAAGGATCTCTATCAATATGCTACTCTTCCAGCTTCCCAGGCATGTAATATTTCTTCTTCTTTCTGCTTTTGCTTAATATTCTATCATGTTATGCGATTATTTCTTTTTAATTTTTTTCCTCTTGGTATTTCAGTGTATAGTCACGTTGTATGATTATTTCTGAGATTGTTGGTATCTAATTAGTGTAAATGTTTTCTCATGTTAATTGATTTCTTTTTTATTTAAAAAATGAGGAAAATTTTGGTTTTGAGTCTGCTATTTCTGTTGTTCCATTTTCCCTTCTCATCCCGATCGAGTCTGAAATGAATGTATTTTGGTTATTTTGTGAATAAGTCTGAAACCTGTAGGAAGTTTCTTCAGTTCTTCCATATCTCTTTTGTTTTTATTTTGTGTTCTGGCTTTCCTTGGTGACCAGTTAGTGTAGACACATGTTGCACTGAATTTACGGTTTGCATGATTGCATCGTTGTAGCTTATTACTTCCACAGTTCCATCTGATCGATATTTGTTGTGAATTCTATTTTTTTATATATTTCCAAGGCTCCTCTAACGAAAGTGAATCAAATGGGAACTGGTCTGATTAAAAGAGATACATGAAGACCAAAGAAAATTTGATCTATGGATTTTTAGATTTTCAAGTAGCACAATGGCATCATGTCATATGATCTATACCCTATTAAGTGGCATAGGAAAAGGCTTGGTTATGATTGTATATTTTTTAATGTTTCAATGCATTTGAACAGGGCTAAAGAGTACCATAAGACAAGTAAATTTGGTGGCTCTTCTACCTTGACAATGGCCAGCAACAGTCAAATTACTGGAAAATGTAATTGTAGCTACTAGATAGTTATGATGGGATAGAGTTCCTGTGATGTGATAATTGCAGGGGGAGTTAATTATGCAGAGATTAAATCTCTTTTACTTATCAAAAACAAAATGTCTTTATTGGTGTATGTTGTTGCAGTTTTTGCTATTAGGGGAGCGGTGAAGATGGGATGAAAAAATTGTAATCTGGTCTGGCCCCTTCGAGATAGTTTTGGGAGTTTAGAAAGAAGGGAGAAGAAAGAGGAAGACAGGAGTTATGAGGGGATGGGAGGGATAGGAAGAGATATATAATACATTATAAGTTTTACTAGAAAGAATGATACTCACACAAGAAGTGATAAGTAGCTTCGGATAAATCCTGCCCTTCCTGCTTCCTCTATAATTTAACTGCTATCATTCCCTTCAAGTAAAAAAAAAGTCAATTAATATTGAAGGACAATGTATTGTTTACATATTTTCTAATTTTTTGGTGCTATATTTTACTAGTTAGTGTTGTCTAGTGTATATATATATATTTCATTAAAACTTTTCTAATATCATATTTTCCAGTAAAATTGTGGAACAAGATATTAGGATGTACTGGTACCTTTTATTCTTTCTCAAAAAAATTGGGCTACATAACAAGATAGTAACCCATTCTCCTCCTGCATACTTTCTTCTTTTAACAAAATCTCCAACATGAAGTATACAATATCCATTTCTCAACTATTAAGGTTCTTTACTGTTTGCATTTTCAATTATAGGCATTTTAACATTATTGGATGCTGCATTTTTAAATAGCATCATCAATCACATTGTAATGTTGAAATCCACATTGAGTGCTGAATTCGTGTTACCAAATTATTGTTAAGAAGCATATAACACAAAATACTTGATTTTTAAATTACTAGAAAAGATATTTGATTTTTGAAGTTCTTTAAGGCTATATTTATTTATTTATATTAGAAAATGATGGGCCTAACTCATCTCAAAAGTTAGCTCATCAGAGTTGCCGCAAACCTGATAAGGTATATATTGGTCATATTCAAGGTTGTCAGACTCGAGAGTCTATCTAGACTCGTTTTGGCTAGGTAGACTCGACTCGCTAACTCAACTCGTAAACTCGTAAGAGTTTACCTCATGCTAAAAATTGTATAAAATTAATATTAGGCATGCATCCAAACAATATATAACATACTAAAATAGTTAAAAACTAAACATTCAACCATCCAATTATCAATAAGTCATAACAAACACATAAACTCCATGTTTGAACAATATTTCCAACCAATGTTAGACCTCTTTCCTGGAATATTCTTTCTTGTTTGAAGAGGAGCTTGAACAATGTTGCTGTTGGCCTTTGAGCCACCATCTCCAACAGTTACAGGATATAGAGGAACAAGAGGAGGATGAGAAGAAAGAAACAATTGGTCTTTAATCAGAATGGAGGAGTAAGGAAAAAACAAAAACACACACCTTTCCCGGATGGTTTTCGTCGCGGCGCCATTGGACAAGGACGTGTAGGGGGTGTCGTAGGTGTAGTCGAACAGGGGCAGGGTCGCACGCAAGATGTGAAGAAGAAGAACGGTGGTTGCAGTCACGAAGAAGAACAGTGGTGTCGGCGTCGGAGTCGGAGTTAGAGCCCGCTGGTGGCTGTGGCACCGTCGAACAGAGGCAAGAAGAAGAACGGAGAGGTTGGGGCAGAGTCTGTGCAAGAAGTGTCAAGAAGTGTCGAAGCAGAAGAGGAACGCATGAATAAGGAAGCAAGGGTCCAAAACGGTGCCGTTTTAATAATTTGGGAATTAGGGTTTCATTTTGCATAGACTCGTGAACTCGCTGGAAACTCGAGAGTTTACAAGAGTTTACAAGTTTCTACCCGAGTCTAGCCGAGTCTGTGCAGGTGAGAGTCTACCAGCGTGTTAACTCGATTTCCCTAGGTAGAAACGTAAACTCGTAAGAGTCTACGAGTTGACTCTAGAGTTTGACAACCATGGTCATATTAATAGCCGATGTGGGACTTATCTCAACATCTTAACACCCTCCTTCACGCCTAGGACTGAACATCTGGTGTGTGAAGTTTGCAGGAATGGACATCTCCGGGTGACCTCACATTCAGACCGGTTAGGCTAGTTAGCTCATGACTTAAGGGTTGCCTCAACCCTTATAAGGTGTATACCGACTCTATTCCTAACCAATGTGAAATTTATTTCAACATCTTAAAATTTATTTATATTTATATTTATTATTTATATCACTAGTGATTAGGATATCTGCTTTGTATTAGCTATTCATAACTCTTGTAGTGTGTGATCTGTTTTGTAACTCAGGATCTTTTGTTGTTATTCGTAATTTTCCCGATCTCTTATTATTTTAATTACAAGATTGCAGTTTCATTTCTTTTCAGCAATTTAAATATGAAATGGAAGAGGAATCCAGATCATACAATTTATGTGACACAAGCTGCGTACCGGCATCGTCTCTGCATTTTGAACACGTTGCAGCAACAGTGGGTGTGGGGACTGATTACTTCAATGATAAAACCTTTGAGAAGGAAGGGAACCAATCAGTGCTCTTCTATGACAGCATTTGGTTCTCTCATTCGTTGAGCACCGGATGCGATTGTAGGCGATGCATGAGCAATAAGGTAAGTACTGTCTGTAGCTCGTCTTCAAATCATGACTTGTTTTCTGAGATTGCAGAAAATTAAGCTACTTTTTGAGATTTTGATTCTTGCTTTCTTAGACATTGAATCACTTTCGAGAAAGGCCCAATTTTGCTGATGATCTGGTGACACTCCCCAAGGTTTGACCAATTTTAATGGTCATTAATTTTCAGTTCAACGTGAGAAGCATAAAGAACTAGAAATCCATGGTGATAACGTCTCATGCATCAGCTAATCAGAAAGCATAAATTTGGGAATCGGTGATCAAAACGGCGATCTTGATACAAAGAATTCATCTTGTGAATCGGTGTCGGATGATAGCGCTTTTCTGTGGTTGGAAAGGAGGTTAATGAGAGACTTGTTTATACCATTTTTTTGTTGCTGGTCATTATTTTGATTTAGCTAATCACATTCACCGTGATTCTCAAAACTTTGCTGGAGAACATCCACTAACAGGAATGGTTTTCCCAAACAGATTTTTCGTCAAAAGATTTATATGATTTTTTTCCAAACAAGTGATTCTCAAAAGATTTTTTTCCAAATAGATTTTTTTCATCAAAAGATTCATCTAGATGAAAGTGCAGCATTTATCATTTTTGTAAGTGTTATATAGATCTCCTTAGTGCATTTTTCTAACATTCTGAATTGATTCACTTTACTAATTTCAGGGAGGACCTTCCTAGTTTTCAAGTAAATAAGGGGAGTCATCATTACCAAAAGCAACGCTATCCTCATCTGGTTGTTGGATAGATGATGTTTACTGCTGTGCTACTTTAGTTGGAGGTGATCCACATTTGAGCTGTGTTGAAACTAAAAGTCATTCATAAGGAATCTCCAAAAGTCTATTGCTGGGATTAAGAACACCAGTGTGCAAGGAACTTTCTGAATTCAGCTAGCAAATTCTAGGGGTGTCTCAAACTTGATGGGTGATGAGGTATTTGGTATTACCTATTTGCTAATAATTATAAAAATTTTGTGGATTAAGGTTATTTGTATTGTCACTTGAGATGGATCCAGGACTTTTGAATAGCTTGAGGAAATCTGCTGCATGACAAATTATATATACATAATTTACAGCCTATGATATTAGGTAACTAGGAAATTAGGAAAACAGTACAAGTCAAATCATAATTATTTATGATAGATATACAGCCCCTAAATAGAAGATGTTTTATTTCCCTAAATAGGACACTTTCTAGCACTCCTTTGAACCGGAGCTTGCAAATGATATGTATTATGCACTAAGCTTGTTACATATGAAGTGGCTTCAAGGACCTTGAAGAGACTTTGTGAGGATGTTTGCTAGCTGATCACAAGACTTAACAAGCTTAATTGTGATTTCCTTTGGGGAGAACTTTTTCCCAGATTAAGTGACTAAATTTCTGTATGAACAATGAGTTTGGTGCAATAAATAAAGTTGCTTGATTAACATAAATCAACAGTTCCACATTTCCAAATTTCAACATGTGAAGTAGCTGTTTTATCCATTAAAGTTGCCAAGTGACCATTGCCATGGCTCGATACTTAGCTTCTGCATTGGGTAGAGTAACCATAACTTGAGTGTTTTCCCTTGTCTTTGTATGTCAGTCCTTGACTTGGAGCATTTTTATGTCGTTAGAATCCTGTATAGTAACCATGTACATTAGGATTAATTAGATTGATTCATTAATTATGTAATTAGCCTAAATAGGGTAACTGTATTTCCTATACTTATTTACTCTTTCATTATAAAATCAATAGCTCCGTTGTGTACATGACACACGGAATTCATCCTATGATGTCTCATTTTTTTTTTGTCTCAACATGATATCTAGAGCACAATGAGAGTTCTCTCTAATCCGTGTCTTCCTGATGAACCCATTGTTCTTCAATGTCTAATTTTTTTTGAAAACCATGTTTCAATTTCGGTTTTTGATCTCTCCTACGCCAGGTCCTGTCTTTTGGTTAATCTTTGTTGTCACTGCCACTGTCTGATCACCAATGCAGCCATGCAACCTCTGTTTAAGCTGATGCATCCAGTGTCGGACTCGTCTTGTCAAGACCGGCCCATCCCCATCGGTCTGGTCAGAAACAGAGCCATGATGCGCTCTCATGCACCTTCACTCCCCGTGCATTTTTATCCATTCACCGTCCACCTCTGCTGCGTGTGGTGGTGTGTCCAGCCATGGTTTAAAAATGTGGTCTGCAATATTTGATGTGGCCGCAATATTGCGGTTGCGGTAGGCAACGCAACAACTTCACACCGCAATTGTGGTGTTATTTAAAATCACAGAAAATACCGCGACATGAATGCAAAGTAACGCTGTTTTACCGTGATGAAACGTTGTTTCGTCTGCAACAGCCTGTAACTTCCTTCCAACAAGACGACAAATTCCTAAACTTGCATCTTTTTCCTACTTCAAGTCAGCGGTGAATTCGTGATGAAGTAAGCAATGTATTCCTTTCATCTTAACTAGTTGTTGTGTGGTTGTGGGGGACTGATGAAGTGGGGGTTCCCTTGGTTTTCTATTTCTGCATCAGCATGTTGTGTCTTTGTCATGGAGTTGGATTTGATAGTCATTGGTCATGGTCTGGACTTGGATCTGCCACTGATCTAGTTTGTTCATCTGGAGGGAGAGGCTAGAGAAGAAATAAAAAGGGGTCGAGGGATGGAAGTGGGAATATCATGTCTGAGAGAGGTATCAAGGGATTTGATGAACTTAAGATTAATAGATGAATGGATTATTTTTTTTTTTACATTTTAAAAATTAAAGTTTAAAGAAATAAAATTACTAATTAAGTTATAAATTATGGAAATTGTTTTTATTGTGATGTTTTGAAATTGAGTTTAAAATTGATTTTTTAGTAGCATAATAAATGTAACTTATATAGTAGTGTATTTGTATTTAAATTAGGAGTTGCTGAGAGACAAGATTATGAGCAACAATAATTAATAATTATAGTTTTTTTCCATGTTATGTGCAAATATAAAAGATTCACACCTCAACAACCGTTAAGATCGCAATGGCCACAGTCGCTGTAACTGCAACGACAGCCACAGCTGCAATTTTGAACACTCTGCCCAATGGCCTTTTGCTCCCATGTCTCCACCACTGTACTCGCCTTCCCTTGACTGTTCTAGAGTTGGTCTTCATTCTTCATTCCGGTGCCTACCCGACATTGTTTGGCTGTTCACCTCATTCTGTCCCACCATTACCATTGGATCCGACCTCATCACCTTCCTACGATGATTTCCTAAAGTGGTATGATGACCAATATGTTTCTGGTTCCACTCCCTTTGATGCACATACTAGTAATACTTTTGCTAGCATTTCTCCCTCCATCTGTCTAGGTCCTTTTGGAGCCATTGATCGTATCATTGATAACAAATCTATTTTTTCTTCCCTTTCTACCTCTAGTTATTTACTTTTTGTCACTGTGGCAAATGATTCTCAAATTCACCAACGGGTGGATGGTTCAAGTGGTTTATATTTGATTCTCCTTAAACAAGGTCTCGGGTTTGAACCTTATGGATGGGAAAAATCTTCGCTAGGAGAGTTAGCCCCACTATGCTGTGAATGTTTCTAGCTCGAACAAGATTGCCTCTAGTAGAGGTTACCTGTGGTTAAACAAAAAAAAATGATTCTCAAATTCAGGGTGTTGGTATTGTACATATCCTTCCTTCTCTTTCTGTTGAGATTGTCCTTATGTCCCTAAGTCTCCTTTTAATCTATGATCTATTAATTAGCTTACACGACCTCTTGATTGTGTAATCTCATTTACTAACGATTCCGTTTCCCTAAAGGACCGGAGTTTGGGGTGGATGATTATCTTCGGATGTGAGTCTCATGGCCCCTATCGACTCAATTAATTTTTATCGTGTTGGCTTGACGACGACTTTTCCCTTTTTGGTTTATGCTCAGTTACGACATCCAGGTCTTATTAAGTTACAACAATTAGTATCTAGTATCTCTAAATTGACTTTTTGCTTGAGTCGTGTTAATTAGTATCTAGGACTTCTTTCTAGTTGTATTGTTAGTTGAGTTTCGTCTCATCTCATTTTGTTTTACTTCATTTAGATGTTTGAGGTTCGAGTCGTATTACCTCTACCTCAAGATCAAAATATTGTTACTTTTATAAATGATTTTTCCCGATGCACTTGACTTTATTTAATAAAATATCATTCAAAATTATTCTCTGTTTTTCAATTCTTTTATATTGAAATAAAAAATCAATTTGGTATTAATCTTCGTACCTAGCAAAGTGATAATGCATAGGAATATCTGTTTAATCAATTTTAGGCTTTTATGGCTTCTAATGGCATTTAGCATCGAACGTTTGATCGTCATACACCTCATCAAGGGGTCGCTGAGTGTGAAAATAGACACTTTATTGAAGCAACTTGGACTCTTTTTCTTTATACCCATGTCCTTGACCATTCTTGGGCAACGCAATCTTTGTTGCATGTTATCTCATCAATTACATGCCTTCATTCATTCTGGATGGTATATTCTCATCACTCTCTTCATCCATTACCTCCCAAGGTGTTGGTTCTACCTATTTTGTTCATGCCCTTGGTCTTGAGATTAACAAAATCCCTGCTCGATCTCACAAATGTGTCATCCTTGATATCAAAAAGGGTACAAATGTTATTTTCTCATTCTTTGCATGTATCTCAATTCTGCTGATGCCACTTTCTTTAAGTTTGTTTCATTCTTTGGGTCTAGGGCATTTACATATGAGACTTCTCTTCCTTCGTTTGCTCTTGCTTTGGTCCATTTCTGTCCTCTAGAGGAATCTCGATCTCCTTCACCCTGAAGGTCTATCAGCATCGTCCTTGTCCTATACTGCCGCTGCCTAGCACCGACAACTCCACAAACTCACCTCCAAAGCTATTTCCTTCATTTCCTCCTCCATCCCCATCTTTTGAGTGTGGTATTCCCATTGCTCTTCAAGAAGGTATACGTTCCACTCATAATCCTTCTCCTCATTACGTTTCTTTGAGTTATCATCGCCTTTTTCCTTCTTATTATCCTTGTCTTTCTTCTTTGTTCTCTATTTCTATTCCTAAGAATGCAGGATAAGATCTTTGCTCATCTGAGATGGAAAAGAGCTATGATAGACGAAATGTGTGGATTATAGAGTAGTGGGACTTTCTACCTTGTTCCTTTACTACTAGGGGAGTCAGTTGTTGGTTATTGGTTGTCGATAGGTGTACATGGTGAAAGTTGGCCTAGACAACAAAGTTTACCGACTTAAGGCTTGTTTAGTCACAAATGGCTATACTCAAATTTTTTGTTTTAGATTATGGAAATAATGTTTCTCGAGTTCCCAAAATACCTTTTGGGTAACTATTTTTGTCCATTGCTTCCATTCTTTGTTGGTCTCTCTATCAGTTGGACATCAAGAATGCATTTTTACACGGTGATCTTCTTAAGAAGTTTACATGGAGCAATCTATGCTTTGTTGCTCAGGGGAATCTTCTCGACTTGTATGTCAATGTGAAAATCCTTATACGGTCTTAGGCAATCCCCTAGGGCATGATTAGATGGATTTAGTACTGTGATTTAACAGTTTGGTATGACTCAAAGTGAGGCTAACCATTGTCTTTTATTGCCACTCAGCTACTAGTTGCATTTACCTGATTGTTTTTGTTGATGACATTGTTATTGTAGGTAGTGATCATCTTGACATCACATAGGTGAAGCAACATCTTTTTAAACATTTTTAGACGATGGATCTTAGTAGACTCAAATATTTCTAGGGATCGTCATATCCTAAAGGAAGTATGCAATGGATATTCATAAGGAATCAGAAATGTTGAATTCCAAGTTAGTTGACACCACATGGATCCCAATGTCAAGCTTCTGTCAAATCAAGGGGAGCCTTTTGTAGATCTTGAAAGGTATAGATGATTAGTTGAGAAGTTGAACTATCTCATTATTACCCGTCTAGATATCTCGTTCATAGTGAGTGTAGGAATTTAGTTCCTTAATTCTTCATGTAAGGAATATTGGGACGCAATGACTCACATTGTTTGATCCATCAAAGGAGCTCTGGGAAATGGTTTTTGTATGATGACAAAGGACACATTCGAATCATGGGGATATTTTTGATATGCATTCAGACTTTCCAATTGATAGAAGGTCTACTTCTCGGTATTGTATATGTTGGAGATAACCTTGTCTCTTGGAAAAGCATGAGGCAGAATATTGTAGCCAGATACAGTATAAAAGCGGAATGTCGAACTATAGCTAAAGCCAGTTAGGAGCTTATGTGGCTCTTTTAGAATCTCAGCTATGAGAGAGAGAGAAAACTAGAGAGAGAAGAGAATTATAAACTCTGGTTTCATTTCATAATGGATACACTGTTGTTCACATAATTTATACATCATAGCGAAACTTGTTGAGCAAGCTAACCATAGTAGTTAGCAACTAACTCGGTAGAGTTAGTTGTAACTAAGTTTCTAACCAAGCTTAATCACTAACAGACTTACTGAGTCAGTTAGCAACTGACCAGTTGTCTGTAGTATTCTAATGTGCTTCTTGAAACTAAACTAACTAAACTCCCCTGTTGCTGAGAACAGTACTCTATCATCCTCCCTTTCATGTCCAAGCATCTCCTGTTGCTGAGAACTCCATTAGTTTTATATACTTATATTATTGAGTTATTGCATGTTTTGTTGTTTAGGGAACTAGGTTCAATTTGTCAACAACCTTGAGCTTGTCTCTTAGGTTAAAAACCTTGAGGTTGAGAAAGCCCTAGTAAGAATGTCAGCACATTGGTTTGAGGATGGAATGTGTGTTACTACAAGCTTCTTGTTTGCAACCATGTCTCTGACAAAGAAAATATCTAATTCCATGTGTTTGGTTTTGGAATGTAAGATGGGATTATGGGACATCATCATAGTACTCTGGTTGTCACAACACTTTAAGGATGGAAAAAGGAATCTTTAATTCAGTAAGAAGGAATTGAATCCACAAAACTTCTTGAGTAGTGCTAGCTAGGCTTCTATACTTTGCTTCTGTACTAGACCTTGCAACAAGAGTTTGCTTCTTTGCCCACTAAGAGGCTAGATTATTGCCTAGAAAAAATGCAGGAACCAGAGGTGGATTTTTTGTCATCTGGGTAAGAAGCCCAATCTGCATCACAATATGCAGTCAAGCGAGAGAGATATAGGTTGCAGGTGAAACTTTTTCCAGAAGTAGTCCATAAGTTTTGGTACCCTTTAAATATTTAAGTATCCTCTTAACAACTTTCCAATGTAGTTCAAGAGGCTTTGAGAAAAAAATTGGCAAGCTTTGTTTACTGCAAAGCTTATCTCTGGTCTAGTTATTGTAGCATATTGTAGGGCACCTACTACCGACCTATAGGTGGTAGGATCTTCTCGATAGTTAGTACCTTCTCTACTGAGTTTAAGGTTTCCAATCATGGGCGTTGAGATTCCTTTTGCATCATCCCTGCCTGCTTTGATCAAAAGCTCAAAAATATATTTTGTCTGAGATTGAATGAGTGAACCATTTGGAAGGTGAGTAACCTAGACCAAGAAAGTAATCCAGTGTCCCTAACTATTTGAGAGCAAAAGTGAGATTGAGATTAGTGATGAGTTGCTAAACAGAGGACAGAGCAGTGCCTGTTATGATGATGTCATCAATATATAGTAAAACATAGATGCAGTGATTTGCATCATGTTGTATGAACAGATTTGAGTCACACTTGCTTAACTTGAATCCAAGTTGAAGTAAGGTCCCCTTAAGCCCATCAAACCAGGCTCTTGGTGCTTGTTCATACAAGGCATTTTGCAACTTGCAAACAAGAGATGTATCTGCCACTTCAAAACCTGGAGTCTAACACATGTACACCTTCTCAAGATAACCAGTTAGGAACGCATTGTTCATGTCGGTTTGTTGAATTGGTCACCCTTTAGAAATGGCAATTGTTAAAGTAGTCCTGACAGTTACTGGTTTGATGACAAGAGAAAAAGTCTGAGTAATCAAACCTAAGTGTTTGATGGAATCCCTAGGCAACAAGCCTTGCCTTGTACTTGTTAAGGGATCCATCCCGGTTTTCCTTAACTCTAAACACCCACTTGCAACCTATGGCTTGTTTGTTGGGTGATGAGGAACCATAGACCATAGTACCATACTCATAAATCGTAATAATATTCTTGACAAACATAAAACATCACAATCATATAACATGACCTAAAATTAAAATACTAAACAGTTCACACAAAGTCACCAAGACAAGGTGGTCGGAAATGGAAGGGTTCGCTGGAAATGGAAGGACTTTGTTGAAAATGGATGGGTTTTGCTAGAAATGGGTTGGGGGTTGTCTGAAACAAGGTGGGTATCGCCGGAAATAGGTGGGTGTCACTGGAAATGGGTGGGTGCACTGGACAACGGCTGAAATGAAAAGAAATGAGAAGAAATGAGAGAGGGTGGCTACTGTAATGGACTTATGAAGTAGGGTTTCAGAGATGACTACTCTAAATCAAAAATACCCTTCAAAAATGGTATTAAAAAGGGGTATTTCAGGGAGAAGGCAATAGCGGAATATTTGGGCCGCTATTTGCCGCTCCGCTACGCCACGAATAATGGCGCTATTTATGCTATTTTTTCCATCCCGCTATTGGTCTTCGTCTCGTGCCCTTAACCCGCTCCGCTCCGCTACGCTGCTATAGCGGCCGCTATGGCTGCTATTGACAAGTATGGTTAAATGATACCATTTTTGCTTTGGTGGTCATAGGATGAATGTTAACTTGGTGAATAGGTGGAATGGAGTGAGCTGAGAGATTGCAGGTATGGAAGACTGAGTTAGGTCATCATGAGAGTTTGTTGTAGAAGGAGGGGAAGTGTTCGTGTCAGGTGGAAGGTTTTGTGTAGGTGGAGACAAAAAGGGCAGTGAAGATGGTGATGATGATGATGAAGGATTGGGACTAGGGGATAGAGGTAAGGTTTGATAAGGTGTTGGATCTATGAAAGGTGACAGGATGGGAAAAGTAGCAAGTATGGAATTGGTAGTTATTGAAGGATTGAAGTGTGATGATTTTGGAAATAAGGTGGAATAGGGGAACCTAAGATTCATGAAATATAGCATTCTTGGAGATTAGAATTTTGTCATTAGTGGTTAAACACTTGTAACCTTTGTGAGAAGACAAGTATCCTAGAAATATGCATTCCTTGGAGTGTTAATCCATTTTATGAGTGTTGAAAGGCCTTTTGAAAGGGAAGCAAGCATAACCAAAAACCTTCAAAATTTTTTAGTCTGGCACATAATTGAACATCTTGAAGTAAGGGGATTGATGCTCTAAAGTTGCAGTACGAAGTCTACTTATTAAGCAAACAATAGTGGTGAAGACATGATCCCAGAACTTGAAGGGAAGGGAGCGAGCAGTGTGAGACCAGTCTCAACCAAGTGTTTGTTTTTTTTTTTCTACTATACCATTTTGATGGTGAATGTATGGACAGATAATATTGTGCAAAATGCCAATTGCCAAGTTCAGAAAAACAAGGGTGAAGAGGTCCGACTTTCCTCCCTAGTCTATTTGAACAACTTTGATTTTTTGATTTAGTCGAAGTTCAGTCATTGCCTTGAAGTTCTTGAAGACCTGAAATGTTTCTGACTTAGCTTTTAAAGGAAACACCCAAGTATACCTAGTGCAAGCATCCACACAAGTGAGCAAGTACCAAGTGGGCTGGACCCCATAGGTCACTGAACACTAATTCAAGAGGAAGTGTATAAGTGTGTGTGGAAGTAGAAGATGGTAATCTATGAGCTTTGCCACGACAACAAGCACAACAGTTAAACTCAAAAGGAATTTTATTAGGCAAGTGAATATTACACTTGTTTAAGGCAATACGCAAGGCATCATGATGTGGATGACCAAGTCTTGCATGTCAATGACTATATGTAGTAGGACTTACAACATTTAAGGTATTAGAAGAATTAGAAATAACAGTTGAAGGAACGGAGATATTATTTGAAACAGTAGAGTGCTCCTGAAGCCATTATCAAAATGGTAGAGTCCATCTTTGTCTAGAGTGCCTCTCAAAAGAACATTAGTAGTGACTTGAGATTTAACCATATAATGAGTTGGATGAAATTTGAAGTATACATGATTATCTCTTGCAAACTTGCTTACACTAATAGGATTCTTAGTTATAGATGGAACTAACAATAAGTGTTTTAGGTGTAGACTTGTGTGTAAGGGAGAAGGAAAAGAGGAGTTTCCAATGGATGTGATAGGGTAACTTTTGACCTATAATAAAAGGGTAACTTTTGATCCACAACAACTGGAAAGACTTAGGCTCTGGCTCTAATGCCATGTTAAGATCTCATCCCAAAACCAATTGGCAATAAGAGTAGTCTAATTGGTATTTAAACCATGCGAGATAATATGAGACAAGCGATGTGGGACTTCTAACAATACAACATAGTTTGGTGTACTCCTTCGTAATTAGGTGAGCCCGAGACAAGCAACTTGACCTGCTAGTCACGCCTTCATAGCATATGCACATTGACAGCTTACAACTACTTTCTTTGAGGGAAGAGCAACTAAGGCACATGTGCCACTATGCTCAAGCAGAATCTCATCAATCAATCATGGCTATCCTCCCGCCTGAACAAGAAATGGTTTCAGTAATTTTAGCAAGCTTAAGCTAAGGATATGAGGGGCCAATGCAATGTTCAATGTCGGAGCCTGCAGAATTGCTGGGAAGATAGCCATAGTACCTAGAACAGCATTAGTTTTGCATTCAAAGGGCGCAAGTATCTAGAAATGAGTTCTGCTTTTCCCACAATTTATGGAGGGAGATGGATTTGCTCCATTCTGATGGCATAGAAATAGTTTGCCATTTAAAAAGTCTAAAATAGTCATTTACTCTGTTGCATTGTCATCAAAAAACAACCTCCATATTGCTGCTCTCAACATCCTCCAATGGCTGTTGGCCTTTGTCCACCACCACCAATAGCCAAAATTCAGCAACCTTGTTCCTATTGTTGATTAACAATGGGTGAAGACTTTGGTCACTGTCACTGATTGCTGGAATTTGACTAGCCTATCCAAGGGGTTAACAGTGGCTTGTGAACTCATCAATGTTGACCATTGGAATCTGGCCACGTTTTGAATCCCATATTGTATCGCATTTCCAAAATCCAGAGAAATCTTATCTTGCTTGTAGCTGCCACAAGATTGATGTAATTGCTCCTAATTGAATGTTGCAGAACAAACAGGGTTATCTAAAACCTTACCAATAGTTGATACTTTGTCCAGGGGCTTCTTTATTTTAACCGAAAGAATAATTAATTTTGAACTAATGATAATAAAGGGTCATATTCAAAATGGACTGGTGGTACATGAGGAAGATACATGGACTGATAGATGTTGAACAAAAGCAGGGAATCTTAAGTGAGATACAATAGAAAAACATACCTAAGTATGAGTTATGTACCAGAGCATTTGGTGCACACTGTTGGGAATGAAATTGCAATGTGTTATGAAATATTTTGCAAGCTTCAAAGGTAAAATTAAGTTAATCCAGTGCAAATGTTTTTTTTTTTTTTTTTTACATGGATCTACTTCCCCCTGTGTTTGCTTCCCTCTGCAGGTCTTGCTGTAGTGCTGTGCCATTTGGTATTTACTGTGTTTCAATTGTTACTTTCTTATGTTTACTAATGTCATTAATTAGGTTAAACAATTGGCATTACAATGTATTAAAGGTGTATAGAAACCATGTAAAATTTTTATTATTTTTTGTTTTCAGGATGAATTTATATGTGATATGTGTGGGGATGCAGGACGCCAAGATTTACTTGCTATTTGTAGCAAGTGTAACGAGGGAGCAGAACACATGTAAATAATTTAATATCTTGCATCGCTGTATTTAGTTTTGCTAGTCTCTTGTTTTATGGGGAAATGAAATGATATGGTTCCTTCTCTCATCAATCAACCAGTTATTGTATGCGTGTTACGCGGGGCAGAGTTCCTGATGACTGGGTGTGTGAAGAGTGCAAGGAGAGGTCAGAATGCCAACAATCTGAAAGTCCAGTAAATCTTGAACCTTGGAGTAATTCAATGTTAAAATTCAAATCTTCGTGTGATTGGAAAAGACGACAAGCAAGAAGATGTATAGGTTCTACATCTCAGTCTGTGAAAAAGGATAGGGTTAACAGAATGCACGCTGAACCCCCTTTGTCGTTCAAACCCTGCTACAACACTCTTCTGCCTAGGGACTTCTCATGCAAGAACCCTAACGACGGGAATGCAAAAGCAACTAAAGATACTACTTCTGAGCTCCAAACTTTCCACAATCCTCAAGCGAAAGTAAAGGTTCCGCATGATTATGGTCATAAGGCTGTTGAAACAAGAGCCACAATTCCCGAAGCTTCCAAACCAACCAACCAATCTCTACTAAGAATGGAGTCTCCAGTCAAAACATTGGGAAAGGAAACATTAGAGGCTGCCTGTAATGTGTGCACTGTGAAGGAATCTTTTGATGGTTCTCAGGAAAAACCTTTGGTACCCTCTCATGTAGGCGATGAATTGCCAACCTTGTGCTCAAAAACTGAGATAGCACGTGGTAAATGTAAGACATAATGTGTTACAAAAGCAAAAGGTTTTCGGTTTTGGTAATTCAAGTCAAATAAATATTGTTAAACTTTGATGTTTCTGTGCAGGTTCTCTGTTGAAGTCAGGATCATCCAAAACCGCTGGTCTGAAATTTAAAGGACAGCTGGTAGAAGTTCAGAAAAATGTAGCTTATCATGTTTTACTTTTCCATCACTTAAAAAATATAGATTGAAAATTGATAATACTTGAAAATAATAGAGCATTGCTATTTTTACAATTTTATTTACAGTATGATTCATATGTTGATTGGTGATGACATTTATACAACCTCATACTATGTATGCTCATTGAATATATTCCATTTGAAAATGTAATTGATATTGTTGCATGAAGGATATTTACATAACCATCAATTTATTGTACTCAAGTGGGGGGACAATCCTATGTTGTCAGCTTTGAGAGTGACAATGACATAGCTGTCTATATGCAATACAGTCAGTGCTAAATTGCTAATGAATGCTTACTTTATTGCAGGAAGAAAATAGAGACTTTGGGAGCAGATCGGCATTAAATCTCAATGTTGCCCTTGAAGATGGAGACGACATGGTTAGACTTCATGAAATTGATGAATTTGACGGTATGGATACAAAGTCTTCAGGTGACAAAATTTTGCTTGGTGGAGACAGTTATAACGCTGGTGGTTTCGATTTGAATCAACCACTTGATGAAAAAGAGAAAACTTCAGAGTCTGTTATAGATCTCAATCTTAGTCCAGGCCAGTCTGTTGAGAACATGGACGACAACCCTAACAGAGATGTGAGAGGTAAGATACCAGGGGAAGAGAATAATAATGCTGACAGTGTTGAGAAGCTTGACAAGCTCCCAATGGATGAAGGAAGTAATGCTGACAATGGTGAGCCCTCAAGGCCACCCTCTCTCTCTCTTCCTCCTTCTACAATCCCTGAGGAAAATCCAGACGTGCTTGCTGCGGAAATTTTGATTTCGTTGTCCAGGATAAGTTGAAAATGTGGTTTTGAATGGCGCCATATCCATTGCTCTTAAATAAAGTTACCCCTTTGCGTAGACTCTCGCAGGGATATTTATAATTTCCAATAATCCATACTCCATGGAACATCAGAATGTTGGATGGAGCATGACTTGTCCTCTTTTCCTGTTTGTTTTGCCTGTTTCCCCTTATTCTGGTTGTCATTTTCCTAGTACATGCGTATGTGTGCTAGCGCATGTGTCGAATTTTTATTTGGTTGAGACAATTTCTTTATACTCTATTGCCAAAGATTTTAAATGAGCAAGACTATAATTGCTGGATAATTTATTTATTTCATAGAAAATATTGTCATCTAGCTTGCTCTTGCTAAGGTTAATGGTCGTTGAAAATCCTATATAGAGTAGGGATCTGATTAATTAATAATATATAAAGTGAAAATAATTATTATTTTATAAACTTTAAATTTAAAATGATATCAAAATCTATTTTTAATCTACTGTTGTCACCTTGAAGGGTTGTGTTTTAAGTTCCGTATTATTGGGTAATTAGTATTTGTCTATATTTAAGATTTTTGAGCGTGAAAGTATGTTGATAGTGTTATGAATAAGCTTAAAATTAAGAAAGAAGAAGAATGATGAAGGAGAATTTGAAGAGAGTGATGAGAAAAGGGATATGAATTGTGTATCTAATTAATGAAGGATGAGTCCTATTTATAGACTAAAATGGACATCCACTATTCATTATAATATTCATAATACTCCTCTTTGGATATCCATATTTTAAAATGTGTATCGTTAAAACCTTACTAGGAAAAACCCAGTGGGATAAAACCCTAGTGAAGGAAAAAGAGTACAACATTCTTTACAACAATATTTAGTTCTCCCCCTCATCAGAACATTTATGTAAGCGTCGAAGACCAATCTTCTGTACTAGTTGCTCGAAGACTTTGGTTGGCAATGATTTTGTAAATATATCTGCCAAATTTTCACATGATGGGACTTGCTGGACATTTATTTCACCATTCTTTATGAGATCATGAGTAAAGAAAAATTTTGGTGAAATATGCTTTGTTCTATCTCCTTTAATATAACCTTCCTTTAACTGGGAAATGCAAGCTGCATTATCTTCACATAAGATTGTTGGTGGTAGTTTTCTAACATGCAAGCCACAAGTTTCTTGAATATGTTGAATCATAGACCTCAACCAAACACATTCTCGACTTGCTTCATGTAATGCTAGAATCTCTGCATGATTAGATGATGTTGCTGTGATCATTTGTTTTATAGATCTCCATGAAATTGTTGTACCACCACATATGAACAAATATCCTGTTTATGAACGACCATTATGAGGATTAGATAAATACCCCGCATCTACATAACCAATTAGGTTTGTTTTAGATTTGTATGGGAAAAATAAGCCCATGTCCATTGTACCTCTAAGGTAGCGAAATATGTGCTTAATCCCATTCCAATGCCTTTTTGTGTGTAAAGAACTATGTCTTGCTAACAAATTGACAACAAATGATATATCAGGTCGTGTATGACTAGCAAGATACATTAGTGCACCAATTGCACTAAGATATGGTACCTCAGGATCAAGTAGTTCTTCATTTTTCTCTTGAGGTCGAAAAGGATCTTTGCTCACTTCAAGTGACCTTACAACCATTGGACTACTCAATGGGTGTGATTTGTCCATATAGAATCTCTTTAGCACCTTTTCTGTATAAGTTTTTTGGTGCATCAAAATTCCTTCCTTTAAATATTCTAATTGTAATCCGAGACAAAATTTTGTTTTTCCCAAGTCTTTCATCTCAAATTCCTTTTTTAAGCAATTTACAGCCTTTGAGAGCTCTTCTGGAGTTCCGATGATGTTTAAATCATCTACATAAATTGCAATTATAACAAACTCTTTTCCCAACCTTTTCATAAAAACACATGGACAAATCGGGTCATTTTTATACCCTTCTTTCAATAAATATTCACTGAGGCAATTATACCACATACGTCCAGATTGTTTCAGTCCGTATAGAGATTTATTCAATTTAATTGAATAATTTTCTCGAGGATTTGTCTTGTATGCTTCAGGCAAATTAAATCCTTTAGGGAGTTTTATATAGATGTCATTTTCAAGTGAGCCATATAAATATGCTGCAACAACATCCATAAGGCGTAAGTCAAGCCTTTCACAGATTGCCAAACTTATTAAGTATCGAAAAGTAGTGGCATCCATCACTGGTGAATATGTTTCTTCGAAATCAATACCAGGTCTTTGGGAGAATCCTTGTGCAACAAGTCTTGCTTTATATCGCACAATTTTACCATTTTCATTTCTTTTTCTCGTAAAGACCCACTTGTACCCAACTGGTTTTACACCTTTGGGTGTTTGGACTACAGGTCCAAAAACTTTCCGTTTTGTAAGTGAGTTTAACTCTTTTTGCATTGCATTTTTCCATTTTGGCCAATCATTGCTTTGTGCACATTCCTTAACAGATTTTGGCTTATGATCCTTATCATCATTTATAATATCAAGAGCTACTTTGAATGAAAAAATTTCATCAACATCGACTTCATGTCGATTCCATTGTATTCCATCCATGACATAATTTATAGAGATCTCTTTATTCTTATCAATTTCAGGTACCTTGGTATCTTCTGGATTTGAAACCTTGATTATGTCAGGAGACTCTACTGGAGTCTTTATATCCTCGATTCGACTATCTTCTTTATTTACTTTTCTTTTTCGAGGATTTTTATCTTTAGAACCAACAGGTCTGCCACGTTTTATTTTTGCTTAAGACTCATTTGCAATTTTAGATTGTCCTTCAGGGATATCAATCTTTATTGGAGTATTAACAGCTGGTATGTGTGACTTAGTCACTCTTTTTGGATCAGCAAATGCATTCGGCAATGGTTTGCTAATCTTTGCAAACTAATTATTTTCTTAACTTCTAGTTCACATTGCTTTGTTCGAGGATCAAGATGAGATAAAGATATCTTATTCCAACTAATCATTTTATCCCACTGTTTATTTTCTACCCCTAATTGTGGGAAAATTGATTCATCAAAATGACAATCAGCAAAACGAGCTGTAAATAAATCATCTGTTAAAGGCTCAAGATATTTTATTATAGATGAACTTTCATATCCAACATATATTCCCAACCTTCTTTGAGGTCCCATCTTAGTGCATTGTAGAGGAGAAATAGGAACGTATACCGCACTTCCAAAGATTCTTCGATGGGAAATATTTGGTTCTTTACCATGAACCAATTGTAAAAGGGAATATTCATGATAACTTATAGGTCTGATGCGAATAAGTGCTGCCGCATGCATGATTCCATGTCCCAAATTTGAAGTTGGGAGTTTTGATCTCATTAACAATGGTCTTGCTATCAATTTTAAACGTTTAATCAATGATTCCGCAAGTCCATTTTATGTATGAACATGTGCTACAGGATGTTCAACATCAATTCCAATGGACATACAATAATCATTAAATGATTGAGATGTGAATTTACCAGCGTTATATTTTCTTAATTGGATAATCAGGAAAATGAGCTCTTAAACGAATTAATTGAGCTAGTAATCTCGCAAACGCCTGGTTGTGAGTTGACAATAAGCAAACATGTGACCATCTAGTTGATGCATCAATTAAAACCATAAAATATCTAAATGGTCCACATGAAGGGTGTATTGGTCCACAAATATCACCTTGTATACGCTCTAAAAATGTGAGTGATTCATTCCCAATTTTTATTGGTGATGGCCGAATGATCAATTTTCCTTGAGAACAAGCAGCACATGAGAAATTCTTAGTTTGTAGAATTTGTCTACTAGACAAACAATGACCATTTGATTTCTCAACTATTTTTCGTATCATAATTGATCCAGGATGACCTAATCGTTCACGCCAGATAACAAAATCATTATTATTTGTAAACTTCTGGTTTACAACAACATTTGTTTCAACTGTACTAATATAAGTATAGTACAAACCAGAGGAAAATGAAGGCAATTTTTCCAATATACATTTCTTATCAGAAATTAACTTTGTGATGTAAAGATATTCATTTTTTCCTTCATTTGTAGTCTCAATATGATATCCATTTCTGCACATATCCTTAAAACTCAACAAATTTCTTTGAGACTTCTTAGAATATAATGCATTTTCAATGTGCAATTTTGTTCCTCCAGGTAACAAAATACTAACTCTGCCGGAGCCTTCAATTATATTTATACTACCAGATATAGTATTAACATTGGCTTCTTATTTTACTATATGGTAGAAATATTTCTTATTCTTGAGAATGGTATGAGTTGTTGCACTGTCTGCGAGACATATATCTTCGTCATTCACATGAGCATTCATTCTTCATTCATTAAATAAATAAAAATAAATCATTAGTAAAAATATAATTAACAATAATATTTAACAAAATTTTATTGATAAAGACAGAATTTACAACAAAACAAATTACATGAAACATTAAAATAATTTATTTAGGGGCACTCTCTTCTCCAACCGAGTGGTCAATGTCTTCTTTAGGAAGAGTAAGAAAATCATCAACACTAAAATAAGAGAAATCATCATCTATACCAGTAAAATTTGTCTCTATTATTTTCCCTTTATTTTTAAGGGATTTTTGGTATAGATCTACGAGATGCTTTGGTGTGCGACAAACTCGAGACCAGTGTCCCTTGCTACCACAACGATAACAGATATTTTTAGTTTGTTCGCTATTTTGAGCATCTGTCCATTTTTTCATATGTTCTTTATTTTTCCATGTGAATGATGATTTCTTATCATTTCTACCATGACCACGACTATAACCATATCCACGACTACGACCAATACCATGTCCCCGAGCATTACTTCATCCACGACCGTGACTACGGCCACGACCACGACCATTAGTATGATGATCGTGTGTTGCTACATTCACTTTTGGGAATGGAGCAGTTCCAGTTGGACGAGATTCATGATTTTGCATAAGCAATTCATTATTTTGCTCAACCACAAGGAGACAAGTAATCAATTCTGAGTATTTAGTAAAACCCTTTTGACGATATTGCTGCTGCAGGAGCATATTAGATGCATGAAAAGTGGAGAATGTCTTTTCTAACATATCACTTTCAGTGACCTTTTCTCCACACAACTTCAATCTTGAAGTAATTCTAAACATTGCAGAATTATATTCATTTACAGATTTAAAATCTTGAAAGCGCAAATGCATCCATTCATATCGGGCTTTTGGAAGAATTATATCCTTTTGATGATCATATCTCTCTTTTAAATTATTCCACAAAACAAGAGGGTCTTTAACTGTTAAATACTCATTCTTTAAGCCCTCATGGATATGGTGACGTAAAAAGATCATGGCTTTAGCCTTGTTCTGGCTAGATGCATTATTTCCATTTTTAATTGTTTCCCCAAGACCTTTTGCATCTAAATGGATTTCAGCATCCAATGTCCATGATAAATAGTTCTTGCCAGTAATATCAAGGGCCACAAATTCAAGGTTGGTAATATTTGCCATATGTATTTCTATGCAAGAAATTACAAATAAGTTAGTTAATAAATATATTAACTATAATTATCATTATAATGATGGTACTAATAATAATCATAACAAGTTAACAATGATTATATATTTTATTTTATTTAATTATGAGAGTAATATTAGTCTTTTTTTAAATAGAGTAAATTATAAATAATTTTAAATGAAATTTCACATAAATGATTCGGTAGTGAAAATTTAAGAGTTTTCATAAAATATAATTCAAGTACTAGTGGCTTAGTGGTAGAGTGATAAGTTATTATACGGGAGTTGATTTTATAAAATGATTAATTTCTAGACTCATTGGTGTAATGCAAATTGCAATCTCGTAGCAATAATAATCAATAATCAGTCAATGGACAATATTTAACTTAATAACATGCAAGGCAGCCTATCATGCGCAGTAAGTAGTATTTGATTTAATAAAATAATTGTAATGGAGGAAGCACACAACATGTATCATACCTAGTAGGTATTATTCAATCAATAATCAGTTTTCAATAAAAAAAAGGTAATCAATAAAGTAATATTTAATAAAATAATCAATAATCTTAATAAAATAATATAATATTAGTCACACAGGTATAAAACAAATAGAATGGAACAATAACAATGCAGTAGGTAACCTAAAAGTGATATAAATATTATCATGTTTCTAGTATGTTGATCCGTGATGGCTTAAGTGAAATGTTACAGGTGTACTTTCAAGGATCATGTTGTTTGAGGCATAAGAAGAAAAAAAAATACTCAAGATCAATAGAACGTGAAATTAATATAAAATAATAAATATATCATATTTAGATTGTTATAGTTCTTCAGGAACTATTGATAAATATTTTTAGGAATTCTTCAGGAATTCTTTTAAATTCCATAGGTGAACTGGTCTGGACCGGGGTCTAGGATCCGGTATGGGACCAGCCACAAGGATGCAGGTGTTTTTAGGGTTTGCACACCGGAACTGTGTATATCCGATGTATTAATCCGGTCTCTCAGTGGGAGAGGCCGGTCTTGTTGTCCTGGAGATCCTTCACACCAACGATTCGCGTTGTAGGAGGGCGAAAGGTGGTGCCACCTGCGAAGATTCTCCGACGCTCAAGTTAGAAGGGTGTATGAACTGAATGAATACTCAAGCGTGATAACAGTAAAATGTGAGATAGAATAACGATACCATGCATGTGTGTTGATATGGCCTCTTATAGTTGAACGTAAGAGAAAAAATGAGACGTTGGATGCAGGTGGGTCCCTTATCTCTGATTGCGTGTATATCGTGTCAATCAAAATGGCTCGACTTTCAGAATGTGTCAGGAGGGTAGGTCAATTATCAGAGTACAATCCTCCAGAGAGAGGAGAGGATAATCACCTTTTCCGCATAATCTGCTGACACGCCCACTTACTTTCTGAAGCCATTGATGTGACGTATTTTGCTACAAACAGTGTCTTCGTTGATAAGTTATCAAAAGGCTCTTCTCTTGCTATCGGGGAAAAGCTAACAATTATATAAATATCCCGTATCAATGAACATAGAACCGTTACAGCGAAAATGAATGATGCTGTCATGGAGTGAGGGCGGATGACCAGACAACGGATATCCGGTGTGGTAACGTTGAACCTGGACACCGGTTTTCCTTATATGAGGTCAGTCTGACGTCACAAGTATGGGGGCCGGTATCTAGACCGGATCAATATGATTACAAACTCTAAACCCTGACTGTAACAATTGTACTATTTTAAAATCACTAGAAATGTAACAATAATCCAAGTTGACTATAATGTTTCTTGTAAAACTGCCTATCAATTTCTCTTTATGTCTTACTCCTTCTCTCTATTCTTTCTTAGAATTTAGTATGGGGAAAATATGTGTTAGCGGTAGAAATAGTCTAACCTAATACTTAATTATAAGGTCTGAGTATATCCTGTTACTTATATTTTTAGGTTTGATATGTCTTATTTAGAAGTTTGAATTATCTTGATAGTTTATATAAAAACTTGATATACCTTACAATCAATAAAAAACGTCAATAACAAATATTAAATATCAATGAGTTCATCTTAAATAAACAAATAAGTCTATAACAATTTACATAAAATATGTATTTATTTATCAATTTGTATATTAAAGTTAATTTTGACATATTTTAATCTTAGAAAATTTACTTTTTATATAGAAAATATCACGTGTATTTATAAATTATAATATATATATATATATATCATAAATTATGATTCGTTTATAAAATCATAATAAGAGTTAGAAAAAAATTGACCCAACAAATTGAAAATATTTTTTTCAAAAGTTCAAACTTAACTTCTTTAATCAAATATACTTTTTGAAAAGTTTTAGCCTAATCTTATTATTAAAATTAGATCTTAAATAAGTTAGGCCTCAAATACCCAATGGATAATTTAACCTAATCTCACATCTAATAAGTATTATGGTAAATATTACTAACATGCACCATGGGCTCTTAATTTTTTCTAGAATAAAGAATTCGACAATGAATAAGGAAAAACAACAACAATGGTTATAGTCTTATAAATGGTCATCATTATCTTTCGAAGATTAAAGAAAAACCAAAAGACAAATCAAGCTTGTTATATCACTATATATACATTTTTTTAACTATATGTATTTAGTTTAGGCAATCCTGCTCGAGATTTAATCATAAATAAGACTCATCATCTCTCCTGAAAAATGTGTTTAGAGGGTTTTGTCATAGATAAGGCTTATTGTCCCTCTTGAAAAGTATGTTTAATGATATTGAACTTAGGGTTTTTCCTACCATCTCAACCTGCAATGGTAAATAAGCCATAATTTATTGATATATCACTTTATATTCTAATTGCATCTTCTAAAAGTGGTGTCACAAAATACACTCAGTCCACCCTTGATTTGCAAATCAAATTAGATACACAAAGAATATATTTTATAATTCATACGTTCTAACTTAATTTTTTTGTATTATGATACAATAACAACAAAGTCTTATCCCATTAAGATTAAACGACGCCATTGTGCCCTATCATGTTCCAAATCCTTCAATATTCCATTTATCAAAAAGTCTCTATCAATAAGCTCTTTTAGTATCCTTTTTGGTCTCCTTCTATCTCTCTTCGCAGGACTCGCACGCATATGCTAAACTTTTATTCTTGGTGCTTCCAAAGGTCTCCTTTGTACACGCTAAAATCACTTAGACGATTTTCAACCATTTTCTCTTCAATAGGTGTTACACAGACATGGCTTTGGATAATATCGTTATGAATTCAATCATTTATTGTATGGCCACACATCCATCTCAATATCCTCATCTTAGCCACCTCTATTTAATGTTCATGTTTCCCCATTCACCACATAACATTCACTCTTATATAACATTCCTGGTCTTATGGAAGTTCGATAAAACTTTCCTTTAAGTTTCTCTGGGGCTTTTCGATCGCACATGACCCTTGAAGCCTTTCTCTATTTCAACCACCTAGCTTGTATCATATGAAAAATATCTTTGTGAATTTCACCATCCTCTTTATTATCAAACTTAAATGCTTGAAACTTGACATATGAGGTATAACTTGATCTCTAATTTTCATTTTCAAGTTATCATTAATTGGCTTCATATTAAACTTACAATGCGTATACTTTGTTTTACTCTTGCTTAATTAGAAATATTTTGATTCTAGGGATTGTCACCACATTTCTAGATTGGAATTGATCTCTTCCCGTGAGTTCGCTATAAGGACAAAATCATCCATAAAAATCATGCATCTAGGAACATCTTCCTGGATTGGCTCAAAGCGTCCAATACCAAACTGAATAAATATGGACTTAAGGACAACCCTTGATGTAGACCAATCTTTATAGGAAATTTCTTTGTCTCCCCTCTAGGAATTCTCACATTAGTAGTTATGTTGTTGTACATATCCTTTATCGCCTTGATGTAAGCTATGCAAACACCTTTCTTCTCTAACACATTCCATAACACTTCTCTTAGCACTTGATCATAGGCTTTTCCCGAGTCAATGACAATCATATGTAGGTCACATTGCTTACTTCAATGTTTTTCCATCAACCTCTTAAGAAGGTAAATGGCTTCTATAGTCAGTTGTCCTCGCATAAACCAAATTAGTTCTCTATGATAGTCATTTCACTTCCTAACCTATGTTTTGTCACTTTTTCCCAAAGCTTCATAGTGTAACTCATCAACTTAATCCCCCGATAGTTTTCACAACACTATATCTTCTTTGTTCTTGTAGATGGGTACTAAAGTGCCCTTTCTCCATGCCTCGAGAATTTTCTTGGACCTTAAAATCTCATTAAAGAGCTTTACTAGCCAAAAAGCCCTTTCTTCCTTAGACTCTTCCATACTTCAATAGGTATACCTTCCGACCATACAACTTTCCTATTGTGCATTCACTTGAGGGTTAGTTTTACATCACCTACCCTGATCCTACGCTAAAAAATCTAATTTTGTTTCTTTAAACTAGTCACGCCATGAAGAAAACTAGTTTGGCCAACTCCATCACTGAAAAACTAGTAAAAATAACTTTCCCACCTATTTTTTCTATCATCGTTTGTAATTAGGACCTTTCCTACCTCGTCCTTCATACATCTAACTTGGTCCAAATCTCTAGCTTTTCTTTTCTCTACTCTTTACAATGTTATAAATCCTGATTTTGCCTTGTTTCTCTCAACTTTGTAAAGTCTTCAAAAGCTTTGGATCTTGCTTCAGTCACTGTCTTTTTTGTCTCCTTGTTGGTTTCTCTATATCTAACACAGTTTTAACATTATCACATAAATATATGTCTTTAGAACATTTCTTTTTCTATTTAACATTTTCTTGCATGTTTTCATTCCACCATCAAGTTTCCTTATCCCTTGGTCCAAATCCTCTTGATTCTCCTAAAAGGGCTTTGCTGACCTTCCTAACCTTATTGGTCATCTCCTCACACATGATGTTATCATTTCCTTATAACTCCTAGTCACCTTTACCTAACAACTCCTTCTTGAACTCTTGTTGTTTCACACCCTTTATAGGGTTCTCCATTTGTTGACACCTTTTCTTTGGCCCTTTAATATACAAATCAATCATCAACACCCTATGTTGGGTAGCAACAGGTTCCCCAGGAATAACTTTACAATCCTTATAAATCCTTTTATCAGGGTTCTTTACAAGAAAGAAGCCAATTTATGTTCTTGAGAGCCCACTATTGTATGTAACTAAATACTCATCCCATTTCTGAAACATGTATTGACAATCTTGAGATTATAAGCTAAAGAAAAATCAAGGATTTATTGTTCTTCTTTGTTAAAGTTCCAAAATCAAAACCACCATGAACCTCCGTAAAAGGTTCAGCCTTTTTCCCTATATGACCATTAAGATCACCTCCAATGAAAACTTTCTTGTTTTGTTGGATGCTTCAGACTAAATCCTCCAAATCATCACAAAAAGTTTATTAAGTTGCGATTCTGTGCCTATCTGGGGTATATAAGTGCTTATTATATAAATGGTTTCCTTTCCAACAATTATTCATAGCGATAATATCCTATCTCTGATCCTTTTCACTTGTAATACATTCATTTTTCATTCTTTATCCACAATGATACCCACCTTATTTCTATTCCTCACCTCGCTATGTACCAAAACTTAAAACCTAAAGGGAGCTCTTTGGCTTTCTCTCCAACCTATTTAATCTCTTGAAGACATAAGATACTTATTTTTTTGCCTCACCATAGCATCCACAACCTCTATAGCTTTCGTTATCATTGACCTGATATTCCATGTCCCAAAATGAAACTTTCTCTCTTGGACTAACTTTACCTACACTCATCCATTAAAATGCAAGATCTTTGCTTATTTAACACTACATCCAAGCACCGATGTAGCGACTTTAGCTCATTTGACACTATACTCAAGCCATACAGCATATTGCTTCTAGGAAAAACCTAACATTATAGCACTATAACATCGTTGATACATATTCATGAGAAATTGACAAGTTTTATGTTGGCTGTCGAGGCCTAACACAACCCTCTTCTTTTATCCAAACTTGGGACCGACTATAAACCATAGGCGGAGTTAAATTTTTTGTATTATGATAAATGTATATATTTTAAAATATTTTATGAACTTCGAGCTTTCTTTAATTTAAACTAAGATATCATCTTTCCACCCCTTATAATTTAACATTGGATAAATCAAATGTGAGTTGAGATTGGATACCTCAGGATAAACATGGAGTATATAAAGTATATATTGTACTTGAGATAGGTATTGTGCAGTTTGTTTGGTGAAATTGATCATATTGTAACTTGTGTGTGTATCCCTCAACTCAAACGAAAATGCACTATTTAATGTTTTGGCAATTGATTGAACATGTGGCCATTAACCTGTTCAATTGATGTTATGGAAAAACACGAAAACTATAGCAACATTGTGTCTATACTTTAAAGGGGGTGACATATTGGGGGTGTGATAACTAATCATTTTTATTGGAATGTCCTCTTAACATCACAACAACGCTTCACATGAAACTCAAACAATATATAATTCACAACATCAAATAGCTCACTTTGTTAAATATTACATACCCATTAAATGTGTTGAAGCTATCAAAATAGAATCAAATAATCTACATGTTATGTGCAAACGTCATTAACATGAGTAAATAAAAGTGCACACTAATAATAATGTTACTTGTCGCCATTGATCACATTAAAGTTAACATCAACACCACACCAAAACCAGCATCACACCATTGTCACCATTGAAAAACATTCCTCTTAGGATCCTAATCCACTTTATTTAGTAAGGAACCACTTGCACTAATTGGTTAGCAAGGTATGGGCATTCTCATACCTGAGCCTTCATATGTTGGATTCTCCTCCAAGCACTTGTAGACTTATAGCTCATTTTTATGGCAATATTTGACTAGTTTATGTATTTTTCAAAATATTATAGTCTATGTTTAACCAAATAACCTTTTAGTTTTTATCTTATTTTTAAAATTATTTTTTATTGATAAATATTAATTTTTGTTAAAAGTGTTAGCATATATTTGAACTGATGACTTCTTTCACTTCCATTGTCCCTCCAACCACCAGATTAATCTTATATCCCTTTATTAATCTCATTTTTTATCTTTTAAAAATTTTAGGTTTAAATATATTTTTAATTTATATAAAATAAGAGTTTTTTGATTTTAGTCCTATAAAATAAAATTTGTATTTATATTCACCTTATGTTATATATTCTATTTTTAATTGGTTCTTTATGTTAATTTGAAAATGTTAAATGTTGATGTTACTAATAGAGGGCTAGGTTAACATGTCTGTGTGATGTTGATGTCACCTTATAGGGACTAAGAACAAAACTTTGATTTTATAGGGACCAAAAACAAAATTCGTATATTTTACATGGACCAAAAATATATTTAAGCAAGAAGAAAAAACTATTTTTACTCTTCTATTTCAACTTATCCCCTTTCTTTCTGAATCCTCATAGCCTCTCTTCTGAAGTGTAGTTCTTCTATGTTTTTTTCTTTTTCTTTTATTTCCTCCATTTAAAGCTTTCCGGTGATGCACTAACTACAAGCTAAACGAATGGATTTAGAGTATGATCAAAATCCCGAAGGTAATCGTTAAGTTGTTATTTGTTTATCTAAGAAACATGTTAGAAGGAATTAGTCATTTTATTTGAATTCAACTTCAAAAAGCGTAAGTTATTTTCAATTTTATTTATTTCTCTCTAAATAACATGTCTTTCTCTTAAGGCCTGCCAACATAACTCAAAAAATAATTAAATTGCATTATCTTTTTCATAAGTAAATGTCTTATTTCTCTTAGAGTTGTCAAAAATATTAGCAATACTTGAAAATATTTTATCAATAAAATATTATTTCTTTTATATTTTGGGATAGGTAGAAATTCATTCTATAATTTAGAATTAATCCAACAAACAAAGAAACCATATCATATACTGTGTCCATATTTTAGTTCTTCGATTGATGTTTGATGGTAGAGTGAAGCTTGACTTCTTTATTTAAGTTATGTCCATGCTCATACGACTATTAAACTTATCAATAGCGTATGGAATATGAGCTCTGTTATAACCATATCTTTGGGAATAAGTGCATGGTGATGTAATGATTTCATGTATAATTTTTTCATTTACAAACTAGACTCGGGAAAATACATTTCTTTATGATGATTCTTCAATATAATCATAGTGAAAAGAATTATACAATCTTTCACACATTGCTCAATGTATATGTTAATGGTTCAAAACTTATATTTGTGTTCTTAACATATAAGTTCTTGTTATGCTAGAGTGAATTTGGGCTCCCATGTTAGATAATGATTCCTCACGAATATTGGTCATACTCTAAATTAATTCTTATAGCTTGCGATTCGTGTCATCACTAGAGAGCTTTAGATGGTAAAATGTGAAAAAGGAAAAGGGGAATGAGAAAATATAATGGCGGTGAGGTGATGAACATGTATTTCCATACTTCGAAAGAAAGTTATGAAGGTTTGGGGAAAAAGACCATGAGTTAAAAAAAGAGTGTAATTAGTTTTTTTCCTACTTTAATGTGTTTTTAATCCTTATGCAATATGAGGATTTTGTTTTTGGTCATGGTAAAATATGCAAGTGTTATTTAAAGTCCCTATAAGGTGACATCAACACCCCGTGGACATGTTGACATGAACTTCAATTAAGCACTTTAGCATTTAATGATTTTTACTTAACGACAATGATCAAAAAATAATATCCAATATAAATTAGATGTAAATGCAAATTTAATTTTTTTACCAAGATCTTATTTTATAGGAACTAAAAATATATAAGTCAATATTTTATTGTGGTGCTTTATCTTATTTTTTTAGTTTGTTGTTTGTGTTTTGATCTGTTTTGTTTTGGCCATTTGTATGTGATAATAAGGTTTAAAGTGGTCATTTTTAGCTAAAGATTACTAACAAGAATTTTTAACATCTGTGACATTGAACAACCCTAAAACTTTTACCTAAAAACTTAATATATAAACTTCAATGCACATTGAAGTTTAAAGAACCTTATAATTTTCGATCATGATGGAAACTTGTTCCCACAATATATAATCACTTGAGAAAATGAAAAAAATAGAGTCTTAATATGCTAAATTTTGTTCCTTTTTTAAGGAACCTTTGAGAAGTCATTGAAGGTTAAAGTAACTTTTTGGATGTATCCTTTGGTATCCATCATTGATCATGATGACTAATTCCTTTCACAGACTTCACATTCAGTCATGTAATTAGGCCTTGGATTTGTAAGTAGCCAAAATACAAGGCCCAAATGAATGAACATGCATACAAGGCCCAACCTAAAGCCCAATGGGCTTCCTAAACTAAACCTAATAAAATCCTAAAGGTTTCTAAATATTTATAAAAGGAGAACATAAAGCCCATATAGGCTCAAAACAAGTCCAAAATAGCTTAAGAAAGCCTAATATCAACTATAGCACAAGATAAAAGGATGTAGGTCTACTTTGGAGCTTCTTTGGGCTTAGGCCCATGAATGGGAAATGAGAAGAGTGTCAAAACTTGTGAGTTATATTAGGTGAAAGACATTTATTCCATACGTGACTTCCTTATAATTTTAGTTCAGATTTAATCTGGATATAAAATAACACATTGATGCTAAATCATAAGATATCTTGATTTTTTTTATTGAATCTTGGTTTCAAACTTTTTTTTTCATTTTTCTTGTCTTATTATAGTAAATGTTATGTTTCATATAATAATTAAATATTAGAAAAATAAAGATAAAAATAAATTAAATTCTTCAAATATGTCGATCATAAATAAGTATACCTAGATTTTGATTAAGTATAAACTCAAATTAAAAATATTAAAATTAACATGTGTTTTCTTCTTACATGTGCCGTAGAATTTGTTAGTTTTGTGCGTTTTCTTCATATTAAAATTGAGGTGTGTTTTCTTCATATTAAAATTAAAAACTACAAATTAAATTTAAATATTTTTTCATTCAACTTCTCATATTACAATATCAAGAACAAACTTATATTGAAAAATTAGCACGTCTTTTATTTTTTTTTCCTAGAAACATATGCTTTAATTTATCTTTAAATATTTATATTTGAATTGTAAAATAGAAAAGTATAATTTTTTATCGATACAATCAAAATAATTGTAGGATCATTCAAATTTGATTCTTTAAATATTTCTATGATATTTTGGTACTTAGTAAAATAAAAATTATTTTATCAACGTAAAATTTATCTATATAAGATTATAAAGCATACATATATAATAAAGATAATTGTTTATTGTATATTTAATTTAATTTTTTAAAATAATCTTTCAATATTTAATATCCAAAACAGTTCTATATTATCAAAATTTATAAATACCCATAAAATTATAAACAATATTTGTTTTATCAATGAATATAGATTAAATACAAATGATACATCTCGTGCAAGGTACACACATGTTAGTATATATATTGATCGGCTAGATTAACAAATATATAATTCTATTATATTTAAATAGGCCTAAGTCTTTATCTAATACCAAAATAATGTAATAAAATTTAATTATTATAAAGTCTAGTTTTTTCTAAAATAAAAACTAGATTGAACATGTAAAAAAAGTTATTTTTATTAAAAAAAGAGTTTTTGAATGCCAAAAATTATAATCTTTTTAATTTAATGGACGTTTAAAAAATTAACATAAGTATGATGCAAGTTATTTCATGTAAATGGTTAAAAACACGGTCATAATTCTGGTTTCTTTCAAGAAAGTTGTTGAGGAAGATTTATTTAGAGGTGGTTTGAATTGTGAAAATGTTTTTTATTTTTATTTTTTATTTTAATTATAAAACTGTCATCTTATTTTTTATTTTTAAAATTTTATATACAAACATTTAAAACAATTTTTTTATTTTTTTAATAAAAATTTTTAAAATCAAGAAATATAATAAAAGTTTTATAATTAAAACTGAAAAAAAATAAAAACAAAAACATTTTCCCAAGTAGTTGATTTTCTGAGCACTCTTCTCCCTTTAACTAACTTTCCTTTTTAGAATAGTTTGGTCCATCTTTTATGTTCTTCGAGAAATTACTTTGACATGTGTACATCCTTAATTAATTTACTGTCAGTATACCATTCACAGGAGCAGAACGGTGGATCAAAGAGTAAACTATTGAGGAGGGCCTTCAAAAAATTAAAAGTTCAGAATCAATACATTTAACCAAGGATAGAATGAACCAGAACAGCACTTTTGCTTTATACAGAGCCTTTCCTTTCTGCTACAATATATTAAACAATGAAAAAATATACGGCGTTCAAATTAAGCTTCACAAATATTCTTACCATCGCATAAATATGCATACTATTAAAAGTGCCACTTTTTGAATTCATTAATCTAAAATAGCTGAAATACATGTGTGCAATATAAATACATAGTGAATTACGAAAGTTGCTTTATAGAGACCCGTGTCTTTACGTGGTTGGAAGAATGCTTGAGTAATGAGTATACAACAACAACACATAGATTTGTTTTGATTGTTTTCAGATAACATGCATGATGGATCAGGATAAACAAAAACCAATGCGATAATAAAAATTAAAAAGAAAAAGAGAAGAAAAAGTTGAAGTGGGAAGTGCCATATTCTTTTGTTATAAGAGGGTGAAATATACACTAGTGTATATATGTCTGGGCTGGAAGTGTCACTGTTAAGAACAGTCAATTGTTTAGAAGGAAGGAAAAGGGAAAGAGACAGGCTTCCATGCAGATGAGGATAAGAGAAAGGCAATGATTACTGATTAGTAACTGGGTAGGGTATCTGAGCCCATGCACTGACGCTCACTAAACTCCAATCCCACTTAATTACTTCCCTTCCCACAACCCTTTTGCTTTTTAAGACCCCTCCAACTGTCCTAAATTAAATTGGTCCCTACCCTGTTAATTAATTAATTAATTAATGTCACGTACACCGGGGTAAGTAATGGACTTTGGTGTAATTTTTAATAAAAGAATGTCATTTATTAATAATTCTTAAATTAGAAATTTTAAGAACATTCATGTGAATGCAGGGATTCAAATTGCATATACAGAGGGGTTATGGTGGTCTGTTATTGTTATTATATATATAGCTATAGCTATGTTGGGTTTGTTCCCTTAAAAGCATTCATAGCTTGAACTGTGTATGTATATACTGAGTCTTAATCTACCCATATGGATGTAAAAAGTAGTGGACACTGAATTCATGGTTGTGAGATATTTAAGCATCTATATCAGTGGCAGGAGGGAGAGAGAGGATCAGAAGGAGCAGGATGATAAAAGGAAGAGGTATGGTATGTATGTTGGAGAGGGGAGGGGACCAAGGTCAGAGCACATAAAAGGGGTGAACGATCAGTGTGGTGCCAAATGAGAGCTGGAGAAGCCATGCAGAGCCTATAAATATTTGTGCTTCTCTTAGCTGGCTACCCTGTCCTCTCCTATGGTTTTTGGGGGGGTCCACGACAAGGTAAGGTTAAGTACATATGTGTAACAATGTAACATAATATGTTATTTTAAAATATAATTAAGTTAATTTTGATCTGTCAATAAATAAAAACTCGCTTCCATCATCTTCAAATAAACAATCCCAACTAACATTTATACTTTGAAGATTTGGAGATGGAGGGTTGAAGGTGAAAATGTCTCGTGTGTTTTCTTTTTTAATCTTTTCAAAGTATTATATAACTGGATACAGTGACTAATATCTATCTGGGGCTATAACCTCATATAAAATGGTTGTGGGATAACTAAGAAACGGTTAAAATCTTTTTTGTATAGAAATTGGGATAACTCTTTTAAACGAAGTTTTGGAAGGAGTTAATATGATAATGACATTAGGGCTAAGTTGGTAAATTTTGATGTTGAGTCAATTAAATATTGATGTTATTTAGTTATCTGTCCATCTTCTGATATTATCAGGAAATACTTTCAATAAAAAAATTATAAGAATGGAAAAATATATTGCATATGCGTTTACGAAAAGTAACTGAGCAATAAAAGGTTAATTTGCTTTCAGGTTTCAGCTATTAGCAGTCTACTTGGGAACACACTAGACTGCATGCCCTCCTTTTACGGTACTGGAATAATTCACTGTTTTATTTGCAAGATCACTAAGATGATTCGTGTGCTTAATCAATGAACAAACATGAAGCAGTTCTTTAATCGTACAACATTTGCAGCGCGCAGCAGCGGCAGCTTAAGACAATACGAAGCTAATTATTATTTTATTTATTAATAAACAGAAGTTGTCCATCTTGTAGAAACTGTCTGTGTTATAATCGTTCACTCAAATTTAAATTTACAAATATTTGGCAGAATACAAAACTTGTTTGATAAAACTATTTACAAGTTATGAAGTTAGTTTAACATTAATAAATTAATTGAAAGTTGAAAACTAATAAGTTAATTGATTAAATTATAATATGTTTAATAAAACTAGTTGTCAAATATAAGTTAAATATAAAATTACATGTTAAATGTAAAATGACATAAACGAAATATACTTTTTTAAATAGATATAAGTGATTTAAAAATATATATTAGTGAGATAAAAATGTAAAAAAAATAAGTTTTGAGAATTATTTCAATTTTTTTAAAAAATATTATAAATTACTAAAATAATTTCATTTACTAAATAAAGTTATATTTTTTTAACAAATTTATACTAATTTAAATTGTTACTACCAAACATAGCTTAGAATGTGTAAAAAATCAGTTGATCTTTCTTCTAAAATAAAGTATTATTCAAGGAGTTTGTCATATCTTTCCTTTTAAGCTAAGGGTAAACCAAGCTATAAGTCGAATGCTAACCCATCTTTGAAGCGAATAGATTATTCAAATAGGTAGTCCCTCATTGACCAAAAAAAAAAAAAAAAAATAGGTAGTCCCTCCATCTCCTAAGAAAGCATTAATTTTTATACACACAACTAAATTTAAACTTTTAATAATATGTTTAAAAAATTTACTATTAATTGTGTTGAAAAATTTATACACACATGGGTTTTCAAACCGATGTGAATCTGACCTTTGTGAAATATAGGTACATCTCACATCATGATGTGAAATAGGCATTTAACATCGGTTTTTAAGGAAAAACTCATGTGAAAACCATCTTTACCACATTGATTTTTAAGAAAAAATATTTGTGAAATTGTTATCTCACGTTGGTTTTTTTGTAACCGATGTGATATATTAGACATCTCACATCGGGTTTTTAAAAAGTCCATATGAAAATATAGACTTCTAACATCGGTTTTGTTAAAAACCTATATGATAGATTTTTTTAATTTTTTCTTTAAAATTTTATATAATGATATTTTAATTATAATAACCTGGATAAGTTAATTTTCAATATTCATCCCAAATATATTTATTTTTTCATGACAACCTAGACATGCATTAGTATGCAACACATATACATAACATATATATCAACACCAATTAAAATCATATGTAACAATCAATCATATATAACACCAAACTTGTTTTATACATGGTTTGGGTCAGAATTTAATACATAATATAGACAGAATTTAAGCACTTGTGTTTATCATAATCTTGCTACTTGAAGAAGATATGTTGCCCAACGCTTACGAACCACATCAATTTCATTGGTTCCTTATTGCTAAAAACCTACAAGTCTGTAATGTCAGAATATGCATTTTACTAGACAATGATTTAATCTTTAAGCCAACATAATATCTGTCTCCAATCATCCTTAATGTTTCCTATTATGACTTTGAGCATCTGTCCCATGACATAATAACCATTATAAGCCTGAAATGTTAGGATAACAAGTAAACTTTGCATCAAATTCTTAACCTTCATTAAGTCATGTCTAAGCATAGGGGTAACACCGAGGTCAAGGTAACACACAAAGTGACTTACCCTTAGACCTTCTTCCTAGCTAGATGTCATGTGCCCCCAAAACATTACAAGCTTCCAAGGCTCTATATTTAAAAACAACCAACAAGACTAAAAAATGGTATCAACTAGCTAAATATTAAGAGATTCCCGAGAACACTAGCACACTTAATGTTTTTCTCTGGTTGTTTCCATAATAAGCAAAAGAAGACAACAATATTTTGTTTAGGACAAATAATGATCAATTGCCAATGGTTCCTGTCAAATTACATAAGAAATGAGCAAGTTTACACACAGACACATATATAAAACTTGAGATTTTAAGATTGTACTTATGATTCATAATATGGAGCTAAAAAAAGCCATGGGAATTTATGGATGTCCTATGTTGAATATATGCCCAGATTTGATCTACATTGTTTCCCATGTCTTAGATGTGCTCAAGCTCAAGGAAGCTATAATCATGACATCCATTAATATTGCAAAGGTTGTGCAAATACCTAAAATATGGACAAACAAATAATTTTTTAGGATTTTCATATTTGTATTTACTTTAGACATATAAACAATTAAACAACCACATCAAGTCAAACAACTGTACATCATGCATAAAGAACACCATTTTTAACACAAACATACCTACATTAAACATTTACATGTGAAAAAATAGGAACCATACACACCATTAGACATACCAAATTTCATATTCAAGTTCTCTTGGGTATTTTAACAAACATGTCCAAGGCAAAAAGTAGTGATCAAAAAGCTTATGATACATAAAAAGATGGGAACCATACACATCATTTTCAACACAAAAAACCCATTTTAAGAACAAATATACACACCTCAAATTCGAGAATGAATGCCCTTGCTCACGAGATGGAGTTGAGAGGGATATGAGAAAAAGAGAGAAGGATTTTCCCGAGCTTGAAAAGTGCAACGTGCGTGATGGAGAAACAACGTGCATGAGCCCGAGCTTGAAGAGTGGAGATAAGAGTGGAAAAAATATGGAAGTGGAGATTAGCGTGGGTGAAAAGTGGAGTGTGTTTTAGTGAGAAACAGTGTTATAGAGAGGAACAACAAGAGGAACAACGTAAGAAAGAGGAAAAAATGGAGCGCGCACTCAAAATGGGGGTCGAAAACAGAATCAGCATAAAAGTAAGAACTTTCCACATCGATTTTACACAAAACCGATGTGAAATGTCAGCGGATCATGTGCCTCTCAAAAATTTAAAGAACTTTCCACATCGGTTTTAAAGAAAACCGATGTGAAATGTTAGCTGCTCACGTGCGTCTCTGAAAATTTTAAAGACCTTTTAGCATCATTTTTAAAACCGATGTTAAAAATTGTGCATTACCCTTCTACATCGGTTTTGCATAAAACCGATGTTAAATCCTTTGTGTTAAAATTATGTGCACAATAGCCCTTTTTCACATTGATTTTTTGAAAAATCAATGTGAAATGTCTATTGTTTTGCTATTTGCTTGATTTGTGACTTTGCAAATATTTTCAAAAATACCACTGCGCAACTATTTAACCACGGTTTTTATAAAACCGATGTGAAATGTCTTAAACAACTGATTTAAAACTTTGCACATATTTTTAAAAATGTCACCGCGCAACTATTTAACCACGGTTTTTTATAAACCGATGTGAATTCTTACACGTATTTTCAAAATTGTCACCACTTTAATTTTTCACATCTATTTTTGTTAATCCGTAGTGAATTTTACGTTGTGAAATTATACTTTTGCATTAGTGTGTGTCTAGAAAAAAATCATACAACGCTAAAAAAACATTCAGATTTCAAAAAGAAGAATATCATAATTAATAAGTTAAAATACCAAAATACAGTGGCTAAAATTCCAAATAGGAGCATTAACTACAATCTTGCTACTCTTGTCTGAAGTTGAAGTACAGATCAAAGAGACAAAATTCCGTACAATTAAAAAGAAAGGCAAAATGCAAACGAAGTAACCTCCTCTATGACAAGAAAGAACTCGTAGAAAACACGAGCAAAGAATGCTGATGCATGTGACTAGAGATGTTCCCAGCCGAAGGGAAAAAAGAAAAACAAATCAGTGGCTAATCAAGTCACACAAGTTACAATCCATAAATAAGTAAACTCAACATAAACTCGCCATTCTACATGAATCTAAACATGTTTTATTTAAGATGCACAAAATTAACTAGATATGTAAATTCATGCGAGTTCATAATTTGACTCACAAGTTAACGATGATGGTCAAATAAATTTATGATAAGGTTTTGCATAAAATCGGACTGTCCCACAGGCTAGTTAATTGAACGGATGTAAGGTAAACTAATTTCTACATCATTAATAACTTTATTTATAATATGATTTTCATGCATATTTAAGACATTTTCTCTGCACCTTTGGCTTATTAGGGTTGATAAAGTAGATTAGGTTACAAAATTGATGAGACAAATTAAACATACAACTTTTTTTATGGGTTAAATGAAATAGTCTGTGATATATGAATTATTTTTTTATTTTAAAATATTTTTTATAGTTTTTAAAATTGTCGGGTGAACTCATGGGTGAATCGAGAGAGGTTATAAATTTGAGTCCATTTTTTCTGATCAAACCAAACCAGCCCGCCCCGAACTATTTTTTGACGGGCTGGGTGCGAAAAATGATACTCATTTGTGTATAATTATAATTTCTGGTTTGCTGACGAAGCAAAAATATCAAAGCTACTGAAGTGTATATACAACCCTTACTTATCTTCTATATCTTACAAGTGTAAGTTGCGAATCTTAAGATGATATTAATTCTCGATGAGAATGGATAGGGCAACACTGGGATAACTGTGTGGGGTTACCTGCACACAAATCAAGTATATGGTCCCTGTGGACATACATGTGATTATGTGAACTTGTGAGTGCGCCTAAACCGTACGTAACGTTACTCAACTACATTGTTGTTTTTAGTCACTTAAACTTGATTATAACGACCGAGATTGATAAAACTCTATTAATGATACTATAATTTAAATCAACAGTTAATAATCTTCTTCACTTCACATTTTACAAATTTGCTCATTTTATGAGTTTTTCCCCATATATATATACATATATATACACGGCAATATTCCCAAACTTAAAATTGATAAGAAACAAAAGGAGAAATGGAAAGCAGTTAATATAGATAACGAAATAACGTCAATAGGTCTGATTTAAGTATAGTATTGAGAATATGTTACTCTAACTAGCCTAAAAAGATCTAGTCGATTAAGATACAAGAGTGTCAAGGTTTAAGTTACACCTTAACCCTTATTTATTATATATCCAACATTACACTGTTATAAGAACGTCTTTGACAAGCCTTCCTTAATATCTCGAAGACTTCAGTTGCAAGACGAAAAACAAAACATAAAGAATAGAGAATTGAGATTGATTTCGATACCGAATCTATTTTGTTTAGAAATTACAGGTTGATCGTTAGTGTTATGTTTTTTTATTTCACCAATAAACGTCATTTTTTTTCTTTGGTTAACTCTATGATGTAATATATATACGTGCGTTTCTTGTGCCGAAGAATTGAAGTTGACACTGCTGGGCAAGTGCCGGGGCCTCAATAACAAAACGACATGATCAACCTAACAAGGATCAGGTGACATGATATTTAAAATTTGGGATGTTGTTAGGACCACATGCATGTATATATTTAATTATAGTTGTAATTAACTACACCAGAAAGTGCTCAATGAATGTACGTTTTCTGCTCTAGCTAGCCCTTACAATAAAAATTGCACGCCAATAGTGCGGCAACACACACCTAGCTATAGCAAGAACACATGCATATGTACCTGCACGGTTCTGACTCACTTTTAATGCCACACATATATTAACCTTGCTTAATTTGTTGAGCCAGCTAATAATCAAGCTATTCATGGGAATAGAGAGAGAGACAGTAATGTGGAAAGTAAAAGCAGTAAGAAAATGGAGTTTTAAGTACCGGAAACTTTTAGTCTTTACTCTTTTACCATGTTTCTGGGCCATGTGTTGTCTTCTACTTTTACAGAAATGTCCAGCTATATAGAGATGGCTAATTGGGCAATATAAGGTGAGAAAAAATTTCAGCTTTTGATCAACCAAGCAAGTAGATACATGCATGTGCAGGCCAGGCCTACCTATATAGTCTAAGAAAAGAGAGCTAATTAAATATTAGGCATTCTCAATATTTATTTTCATATCTTATTGGAAATTAGAGCATTTTTAAGGATATTATTTTTCCTTTATTTTTTTATAAAGTGTTAACCACGAAGAGATGCTTTTCTAAGCGAAAAAAATTGTCTTGAACGTTTTACTCTTTTATGCCAAAAAAATATCATTATAAAGGAACAATTTAATGATAGTTAAAGTTGCTCTTGGTTATGTATTCCTTTAGAAGTTTGCCTTGATATTCTTTTTTTGTTGAAAAAAGTGTTAACCACCAAGAGATGCATTTGCTTTTATTGGAAAAAACAAGTCCTGAACTTTTTACTATGCAAAATAAATAAATAAACGGAAAAGAAGAACAAATAAATCATATCTCTAGCTTTCTTCCTCGGAAGAAAATTTAGAAGGAAATTAAAGGATAAACTTTTGCAATCTCTCTCTCTCTCTAAAAGGAGGTGTTCGGTGTACATATAAAATATAACAAAATTAAGGTTATTAATGGACAATCACTTGCTAGTTTTTGTTCAACATACAAAAACTCAAGCGCAATTAACGTCACAATTTGAAAGACAATATTTAGTTATCTCTTATAATGATGTTATTTAATTTAATTAAAATAAATTTCATCATATAAAAGTCAAGGTCATAGGTAGTTTATAAACACATTATCCTCTCAAGTTAGCAATTGAGGTGTCTTTTACAGGATAAATCTATGAGGTTTATGATGCCAAAGCGGACCATACCATAAACAATTTATTTATTGTTATGAAGGTTGATATAAAAAAAGTATTTTTAGACTTTTTTATAGTGTTTGGATAGTATTTTGAGTCTTTTGTTGTGTTGGGTATTATTTTATTGATCAATGTAACCCAAAAAAACTATTGAACCAATCACTAATTTGGTATGTTTAAACCAATGAATCGATACAAGACTAAACTAATGTAGTAAAAAAAAAATTGGGTTCTTTTATTGTGTTTGGATATATAGTATTTTGAGCCTTTTGTTATGTTGGATACTATTTTAGGTTTTTTGTGTAATTTTAAATGCTAATATTATTTTTTAATATTAATTTATATAAGATATGATTTTTATTATCAAATATATTTTTTCAATATTTTTTAATATAATATATTTTTATTAAAAATATTATTTTATTAATACTAGTTTGATAATGGTTCAACTACTAAATCGTAAACTAGTAGCTTTCTAACATCCTGAACTCAAATCACGAATCTTGAGGTAATTTTTGACACACTATAGAATTCACAGTAATAAATTTTTGTTTTCAAGACAATTACCATAAGATCCATAATTCAAGTCCAGGGTTCATTTAATGATATATTCGATTTACCCTAGTATAACTGTTGTAAGCATTATCATCATACTCAGGCATCATGTCATGGCATTTCATAAAGAACGTCACCTGCCTATCATTATATATGTTCACTAGTCATCATGTCAAACAACACTAGTATATTTACAATCCAAATATAAACAGACTACTCAAAACTATGTACATATAAATATTTACACATATCACTATGAATACACAGCCATATATATATATATATATATATATATATATATATATATATATATATATATCATCATCATCAAAACATCTATATGTCCATCTGTTTACAATGAGCACTTCAAGTAATCACCAAGCATAATCCTAATCAAATACTAAACCACAAGTAAACGGAAGGGTGAGACATGGTATAGAATAAGTACAAAATACAATAGAATCATGCACATTCACAAGGAGGATGCATTGCGATGCAAATGGCAAGCAAGGTTGTTTCGATTATATACTATTTTATTTTTAATTCAAATGATGCTATGATAGATCCATAACTGGTGGTCAATTATATAGTGATTCATAATCATTAATAATATTTTACTGGTACCGAACTGAAGCATTCATTTATAACACTATCACTACTGGTGACTCATATGCATATATATATATATATATATATATATATATATATATATATATATGTAAATCTGTGTTGCAGGCCCCTTTTAAAACACACTACAAAGCTATAAGATGAGCCAAGTTCTATAGGAACTATATACGTAGGGTCTGTTACTCATCTAGAGCCGCCCCTACTGGGTCCATTCAAAGGACCCCTACATCTTTTAGGCAACTTTAATGCAAATGATGCATGATGTTTTAGTTAAAGTTATAGAACGTTATACCATCTTTAATTTTCAATGTGATAATTCATCATAATCACAAAGTCACCCGCATTTCATTATGTTATAATTATAACCATCCAACACAAGTTTGAATCAAATTCTACACGAATTGATGTGCATATATATCATCAATCATCACTGACTTCCTTAATCATATATTTACATTCTAGCATAGTCTAATTACCATGATTTTCATCATTCAAGGACTCATTAGAACCTTGGTAACACAATCACATATTATACTAGCTAGGAAGTGATCACCACATGAGTATACGAATAAGAACTAGGGTTACAGGGCGTTTACACTTACAATAACATAAAAATCATCACATTGGCATCCTGGGGGACACCACGACCGTGATAGGCACCATGGCCTGGTCGTGGTCCCCTCTATCAAATGCCCAAAATTGGCCACAACTTCCAATATGATCCACGACTTGGCCTTAGAACCTACCACAACCGTGAATTGGCCTCTAATACCTATTTTTATTTATTTTTCATGCAAAAGCAAGGCCTACTTGTATCATTTTCAATCAATTTCATATGGAACCATTTCAAGTCAATTCTTTCATGGTTTGACTATTAGATTCATGTCACATATATGCATACATTACTATCATATATGTAGAGGTTTATGCCCTTCATTTCCTAATTCCAATCCAAGCTTTCATTTCATTCTATTAATCCAATACTTTTAATATGTTATCTCTTTGTCATTCCAATATATTCATCAATATCACTAACTCAATTCAATATATCAATTTCTTAAATCTAAACATAACTTGACAATCCACTATATGCAATCATTTCCTCATGTAATCAATCCAACCAAACCATTCAATACACACATATATCTAGTTTAACATACAATCTACAATCACATTCAAAATACATAATCACATCTAGTAATTAATCTTAAAGATTCAAATCATAACTTATACAATAAATCTACACACAAGCACTTTAGTCACCAATTATTCCACTACATTATTTTCCTCACTTCATTCACAATTTTTACAAACACATAATATTTAATTTCTTGGATAAGTAAAATCTAACACTATACTTTACATAAATCATACTTCTATCCATTTCCTACTTATTCACTACACTATCTCATACTTTCAATGTCAGGGGTTAGCTAACGCAGTATACTCGGCTGTAGGCCCTGATGGCAACACTATTTCAAACACAACAGGGTTGGTCATTTAGGGTTAGTCATCGACATTTTTATTCTACCCTGGACAATCAATCTATCTTGAAGGATGAAGATAAAAAGCACTGACATCAACATCAGGCTGAGCCTGCCGACATCGTCATTAGCCTCAACAGCAGCGGACTATCCAAGGCCCTCATCCCAGACTAAACAACGGCCCCTCATACCCAACAACGCCCACACCCAATCCATCAACGTCACTTTCATCATAGGCATTGAGTTTATTAGTTTTTTGTTTTACTTATATTTTATTTTATTTAAACACTTTATATATATGTATTTTTTGTTATTTATTTTTATTTAGTGTATTTTATTTCATTTATATTATTCTCATGTATTAATATTAGATAATAATAATAATATGATAAAATATGCTAGGAATTAGGGGTGAGACATAGTGTCCCATGTCCCCACTAGTGGAAAAAACACATTTTACACCGGATATTTTACACTGGTTGTAGAACAACCGATGTAAGAAATAGTGTGGTGGCAATTTTAAAAATATTTATAAACTTTACACCGGTTAAAGTTTACAACCAGTGAGAAATCTTCATTTTACACCGCTCGTTAATAATAGTCGGTAAGAAACATATTTTTTACACCAGTCAATTTTCTATGACTGGTACAAAAAAATTCATTTTCATTTCAGCAAACCAAATTCCCGCGTGTGTGGTTCCAAGCAAAAAGAAATCTCCTTTCATCTTCTCTATCTTTGTTTCCAAAATACAAGCAAGAAGAAAAAATCCTCCCCTTTTGTGCTTTATCTTTGTTCTAAAACAAGCAAAAAGCAAAGACCTCTTTCGTTTCCAAAACACAAGCAAGATGAAAAAGCTCTTTCCCTTTTGTGCTTCATCTTTGTTCCAAAATAGCAGGTGAGAAGCAAAAAGCTCTTTCCCCCTATGTGAAAAGACAGATCTACCAAGTAATGGTTCCCTTCATTATTTTCCCTCTTTTGATTTATGTTTGGTGTTTCACTATTTCCCCTTTTTGATTTTTGTTGTGTTGATATATAGTTATCTTTGGTGGGTTGTGTTTATGTTGCTTCTCAGTTGTTTCAAAGAAATGCTGGTTTTCACTTTTTTGCACGAGTTAATCGATTAAGAAACATGACCTAATTGATTAAGAACGATTTTAATCGATTAATTCAATTTCTTAATCGATTAAACAACTGCTATTTCAGTATTTTGAATTTCCCTCGTTGTTAATCGATTAAGGTAAAACTATTAATCGATTAATGTAATTTAGATCATGTATTTTAGCATTTGAATTCATATGGTAAGGTCTTTATTCTTTCATTTTTACATGTACCTGCAATACTTGGCATTTTTCTTATATGGTACTTGTCTTTATTATTTATTCTTTGTTCCTTCCATGTTCAATTACATCTAGGAGGAAATATCATTTCTTGTTGTGTCATAGCTCCATTGTTTGTAGAAACATGATTGGTGAGGCTCCTCTTAAGATTTTAATTAGTGATTGTAATTAGAAAATATCATTTTATTATAAATGAGATTTTCATTCCTATCGTATATAATCATGCTAGTCATAATAAACGAGTAATAAGTCATATATCTCTCCCACTTTATAGATCATACTAGTCGAGTATGGTTTGAATTTACTTTGAGAACTAAAGCATGAATCCCAACCCTTTCGGCATCAACAAAAAACACAAGAATATAACAAAATTTCAAAATATTAAATCAACATAGTTAAAACTATGTTATAAATTAAACTGGTTAGATCTGGGGTGTAAGATCTGGTGTGGGACCAACCACAAGAATCAATTACAAGGAGTATCTTTACACCAGTATAGTGGGTATCCGGTATTGGTATTTGATATCTCAGTGGAAGGTACCGGTCTTGAAGTCCTGGAGATCCTTAACACCAAGCTTTTACGTTGAAAGTGGGCAAAAGGTGGTGCCACCTACGAAGATTCTCCGAAGCTCAAGTCAATAACAAGTATGAAGATTCAAGTTAAGAGAGCTCGAGCGATGAAACAGTATATAGAGAATAAGAACAACCTCCCTCTCTGCGTATGAGAATTGACTATTTATAGGTGAGCATGAATCGTCAGGTGCAGGTGGGGCCAAGGGAGAAATAGTACACTATACAGTGTACGATTCTGACACACGACGTGGGAGGAGCCGCGTCTCCTGCTAACGTCCCCTGGAAGCTGTACCCTATACTTTCTATCGGGTGATGTTGATACTTTTCGGTGTGCGAGGTGTTTACCTAGACATATCGGTATAGGGAGAGCGCCTAATACAGGGTTTATAATCTGGAAGTCTACCTGTTGCGTTGGTAGCATAGTGAGGATGGATGAAATTATGTCCTTGCCCTGGTACCAGTATCGAGACTGGATCACAAATATAACCAAAACCTAAGTCAAATGTGAACAAAAAATCTAAACATAAAAGATACCAAAAGCAGACAATAAAAAAAATAACAGAAATCAAGCATCCCGTGAGAATAAGTGCATGGTAGAAAGCTATTGGGCAAGATTCTCATATTTTTGAGTGGGCTCTTCAAAGTGTTGCTGTTATGACGGCTACAGCTGCTGAATGGAGGCATTTAGATGATCAAAGTGGTCATCCATGTGAGCAGAGAGCCTATCAAACGGGTCATTAAACAGAGAGGTAGAGGGTGCAGAAGATGGCTCAGAGGTGGGTGGAACATAAGGATTATCACTTTCTGGTCATTCACTTTTGAGGTACCAACGGTCTTGCAATTGATACATTCCAATCTTGGATAAGTGATGACCTGAGATGGTGGCTGTTGAAGGAGCTTTGTCCCTTGCTTCGTTAGAGAGATCAACATTGAAGTGCCTAAATAGTTTAGTTAGCAACACAATATATGGCAATTTATGTTGTTCCTTAGCTTTCAGCATATGATATTTTACTACATTAATCCAATAATATCTTTCTCTTGATTAATAGTCCACAACATCAATACATCATCTTCACCAACCATAGCATAATTTTCGCCTAGAGGTATCAAAACCTTAACCAACATAAAATGTAGAAGCCTATTATTCATTGTTAAATTTCCTACGGTTTTAGTATTTGCACCTGAGGGAGATTCTCTCCATAGGGATTGGCAAGCAGAAAGAGGGTTGAATTCCCAATCTTCAATGGCAATTCATCCTTGGAAGTCAGAAGTGCTCTCCGAAAGACCGCCAGTTTGAGACAAAATGTTAAAAGTAATCTGAAGCGTAAAATTTTTTACTCGAGCCACAAGGATGCCATCCTCAACAGGAAGATTGGATAGAAAACCTGAATCAATTTAGGAAAATAGACCTATTCTTTAAGAGTGAGAAAGTTGTAGAGGCCTTATTGTTTAATGGCATTCATGAAGAAGAAACAAGGGTTTGCCATAAGGTTAGCATCAATCCAATCAGGAGCAATAATATCCTTTTCAGAAAAATGCTTCACAAAGTTTTGAATGTCTTTGAGGTTTATGAAGAATCTGGAATAGTTAAATAATGGAATAGGGCGTGAGACACTAGCCATATTGGCTTTTTATTTCTTGCGAGGTTGGTGTTGAGACATGGTGGATTGAAAGATAAGGAAAATTGGAGGTTGCAAAGAGATGGGGAAGGATTTTTATGGAGGAATCTAAAAGTTGAGATGATGAGAAGGAGGAATGTAGGAGTAGGTATGAAGGGATTTGAGGTTTTGGTGGTCAGGCTGTGTGTAGGATGACCTAAAAATTGTAGATTTTTATATATACCATGCAATTTAATCAGTTAAATTTAGGTCCTTAATTGATTAATATCAGGTGAAACTGCAGATTTTAAGAAACTAAGGAGTTTAATCGATTAAGGATTATATTAATCGATTATGAGGACAAATAAAGTCCTCTTAATCAATTAGTAGAAGTTCTAATTGATTAAGTGCAAACACAGAAACCTCTTAATCGATAAATGTTAATCGATTAAGTTCCTACATAGAATCCTCTGAATCGATTAATGGACGTTCTAATCGATTAAGTGCAAACACAGAAACCTCTTAATCGATTATAAATAAATGTTAATCGATTAAGTTCCTACACAGAATCCTCTGAATTGATTAGTGGAAGTTCTAATCGATTAAGTGCAAACACTGAAACCTCTTAACGATTACAAATAAATGTTAATCGATTAAGTTCCTACATAGAAACCTCTAAATCGATTATATCAAGTCTTAATCTATTATGTTCACACACAAAACCTTCTTAATCAATTATATGGAGCTTCAATCGATTAAATAAGAAACCAGAAACTACTTAATCGATTATTTAAGTGTCTTAATTGATTAAATTGTTATAAACTCTTGAAATATTAAGTTTCTGAAGAAATTAAGCTAAACAAAGGTTATATCATTTGCATACAAACATGTTTTCATCATGTTACCTTATATTAGATTCACATAAGTAATAAGATAAGATGTTTTCTGTTGTTGTTGTTGTCATTTATACTTTGTGGATCCTAGTTAGATTGAATTTAAAGTGTTCATTGTTTACATAGACTGTACCACCTCATGGAGCGTAGTTGGATGAGTGCACGGTGCACAATCGACGAGTATGAGAATGAGGTTGAAGAGTTTCTTGATTATGCTACAAGAAACATTAAAAACAATAATGGAAGATTCTTTTACCCCTGTGTAAAATGTTTGAATCATAATTAATTGAAAGTTAATGAAATCCGAGAGCATCTCCTCTATGATGGAATTATGCTAAGTTATAAAATATGGATATGGCATGGTGAGCCATTATTTACTGTTCCAAGTGTACCCTAAACCGACCAAGTAGATACAAACATGGAAGATCGACTAGAGGACATGATCAATGATATTAGAGTAGAGTCTTTCTAACAAGTTCATGTGTATGATAACATCCGCAATGACGTGAAAGTGCCTTTGTATCCGGGGTGCACTAAATTCATACGATTGTCAGCCGTGCTAAAGTTGGTTAACCTTAAGGAAAAAAATGGATGGACCGATAAAAGCTTCACTAATTTGCTGCAGTTGTTATCGGAAAAGGTACTAGAAGGTAACGCACTTTTGAGTAACAACTATGAGGCGAAAAAGGTTTTGTGCCCGATGAGTTTAGAGTATAAGAGGATACATACATGCCCAAATAATTTCATTTTGTATAGGAACCAACATGAAGACTTGGATGAATGTCCTGTTTGTCATTTATCATGGTATAAATTGAAGGATGGAGATGTTAAATGGGATGATGGCAAAAATAAGCCCCCGACAAAAGTGTTAAGGTATCTTCCAATAATTCCAATGTTCAAGAGGTTATTTGCTAACCTAATTGATGCAAAGAACATTAGATGGCATGTAGATGAGAGGCAATATGATGAGAAAATTCTCCATGTAGCCAATGGTTTACAATGGAAGACAATAGATGAATTATTTCCAGACTTTGGTGATAAGCCAAGAAACCTTAGGCTTAGACTGACTATAGATGAGATGAATCCTTATGGAAACTTAAGTAACAGACACAGCTCATGGCCTATTTTATTGATTATCTACAACTTTTCCCCAAATTTGTGCATGAAGTGCAAGTGTGTAATGTTGTCTATGATGATTTTAGGACCAAATCAGCCCGGAAACGATATAGATGTATATCTAGGCCCCCTAATTGATGATTAGAAGATACTTTTGGAGGAAGGTGTTGAGATTTTTGATGGGTTTCGACAGGAAAAATTTAACTTGCGGGTCATGTAATTTGGTACAATTAATGATTTCCCAACACATGGGAATCTTAGTGGATACAGTGTTAAGGGTCATCATGCATGCCATATATGTGAAGAAGACACGTGTTACTGTCAACTTACTCATTGGAAAAAGACTATTTACCTTAGTCATCGGAGATTTCTCAAACCTAATCATTCATATAGGAGATTTAGAAAAGATTTTAATGGATCTCAAGAGAATGAGATCGCTCCTAAAGCATTGACTGGGAAGCAAGTTTATGAACGGGTGAAAGACATTAATGTTATCTTTGGGAAGACCTAAAAGAAAGACGTGAAAAAATATGGAAAAGGGGATTAATTTTCTTTGAACTTTTGTATTGGTCTCATCTTGATGTGAGGCACTTCATAGATGTGATGCATGTGGAGAAAAACGTGTGTGATAGTATCATCAAAACACTTTTTAACATACAGAGCAAGAAAAAAGATAGTGTGAATTCCCGAATGGATATGGTTGAGATAGGTATACAACAAAGGTTAGCTCCGCAGATAGTTGGCAAGCGAAAATATTTACCGTTGATATGTCACACACTGTTCAAAAATGAAAAAAAAAAGTTTTTATGAGTGTCTTTGGGGTCTTAAAGTGCCTTATGGTTATTCTTTAAATATCGAAAGACTTGTTTCAATGAAAGACTTAAAGTTAGTTGGTTTGAAGTCACATAACTGTCATGTCTTGATGCAACAACTATTATCAGTTGTTATTCGTGGCACTTTGCCCTATAAGGTGAAAGAGGCTCTTACTAGGTTGTCCTTCTTCTTCAATGTTGTTTACAACAAAAGCGTTGACCTTAGAATATTAGAGGACTTAGAACATGATGTTGTTGTCATCCTGAGCTAGTTGGAGATGTATTTTTCTCCTTTATTTTTTGATATTATGGTACACTTGATTGTTCACATAATGAGAGAGATTAGGTTATATGGTCCTATTTATTTACGATGGATATACCAATTGAGTGATACATGAAAATATTGAAGGGGTATATGAAAAATCAACAACGTCCTGAAGCATCTATTATTGAAAGGTATGTTACAAAAGAGGCCATTGAGTTTTGTACTGAGTATTTGTCGGAAGTGAAAGCTACTGGGCTTCCAAAGTCTCGTCACCAGTAATCCCAAGGAGGCAAGGGATTGCGAAATCCAAAGATCAAGAGTATGAGTCAGGAGGAATTATATTCAAGTGCATTTGTATATATTGAACAACCTCAATGAAATCATAAAGACATCATCAAGGAAAACAACCCAAGAATGAATGAAACGGGTTTGTTGAATAAGCACAACAAGCGGTTCTTAAGTTGGTTTAAGGAAACCATTAAGAATGATGTCACTATTTCAGAAACATTAAAGTGGCTAGCACATGGGCTTAACTATGATGTAATTTGTTGGAATGGATATGATATTAATGGTTTCTCATTTTATACTGAGTCCCCAGATGATAAGAGCACTGTGTAAAATAGTGGGGTAATGGTTATGGCTGAATCTATGCACTTCTCTAGCTCAAAGGATAAAAATCTTGTTATGGCATCAACATCTTACTTTAGACTAATAGAAGAGATATGGAAGGTTGATTACTTATAATTTATGGTTCCTAATTTCAAATGTAAATGGGTTGATTTTAATAGTGTTGTATATGTTAATGAGTTGGGATTCACTTTGGTGAACCTTGATAAGTTATCTCACAAAGATGAACCTTTCATCATGCATCACTAGCAACATAAGTGTTTTATAGCAATGATCCCTCTAACAAGCAGTGGTCAGTGGTTCTTCCCAGCAAAACCAGACTTGATATGGATGAAAACTTACATGTTTCAGAGACACTGGTGTCATCAAGAATACCAAACATGAATTCTGAGGATGAAGTGGATAATGTTCATGCAACATGGGATGATTATCATGAAGGGATATGGGAGAACATTCTAATATAACAAATTAAGTTGTAATAGTGTTAATGTTTTTTTGTTTAATAGTGTTGTAATCAAACATTATCTAATATTTCTAGAAAGTATTAATGTTTTTTGTTTAATAGTGTTCTAATGGTACATTACCTTATAATAGACCGAAAGTATTAATGTTTTTCTATTTAATAGTGTCGTAATTGAACATTACCTTATACTGCTCGAAAGTATTTTAGTTTTTTTTTAATAGTTTTGTAATTGAATATTACCTTATATTGCTTGAAAGTATTAATGATTTTTTTTGTTTATACAGGAGCAATGGGTGATTCCTCTACCAACTAATCATCACAAACTGATTCTACACAACGAATTGGAAGACAAGTTACCCAGTTGAAAGAGCTGGCAATTGGTAGAAATCTTGAGCAAAAGTTTCCAATTGAGTTTAATCCTGTGACTCTACTACCAAAGGCGAAAGCAAAAGATAAATTCAATAGTTACCTTGGGATGCTTGCATGTGAAAAACCTAGTATCCTATGTAACAACTGGAGTGAGGTCGATTAGGGGACAAAAGATAAAATCTGGGAAACGATTACGGTATTACTATTACTGTAATGTAGTAAATTTTATATATCAGTTACAAGGTCATTTGCTAATTTCTTTATTCATTTATTGTGACTTGTAGATTACATATGATGTTCCAAACAACTTGTATTTGAAAAATAAATGTCTTTCCTATGTAGGAGAATGTTGGAAGAAATTCAAAACATATTTGATTAGCGCATAGGTGTTTGGAAAAAATAAAGACAAGTCTCCTTGTGATAGATAGACATTCATTGATGAAGAAACATGGAAGGATTTTAAGAGTCGCCAGCATGTTAAGTTTATTTTAAGTTTTTTAGAAAAATTAAATAAATATGAGTTGGTTGATTTATACTCTTCTTACTTTCTTATTTATGACTTTGATTTAAATAGGAGAAAAGAAAAAGGGCATAAGAGATTGCTGTAATGAATAAGTACCCCCATAGATTATCTCGTGGGGATACACATTGCTTGAGGATAGGATAATGGCTGACAAAGAGAAAGAACATGAGCAAGCATCCCAAGCAAACCCATCCATCGTACTTCTTCCCCCATCTCCACTTAAGCGTTATAAGAAATAAAAGTTAGCACGGTTGAAGAAGAACGAAGAATATACATCTGCCGCATCTTGTGAGATTACTAACAAGATTGTAAGTTAATTGATTGATTCATGCTTGAGTCAAGGTGTACCTTGTTGATTTCTACCTTAATGTCGTATATTTTGAATTGTCATACATGACTTAATATGTTTTGTAGGACACTTTGACATCACTTAGCTCGGAAGGATCCTTAGTAGCTTCTGGACAGAAGACATTCTAACTATTGCTATTGGGCGTCTAAAACACAGTGGTCGTGTTCGTGGTGTTGGACAACATTTGGGTACACGATAAGTATTTTGAAAGCCTGCAAGCAGAAAAGGTTTGATTGGATCCTCCTCTGTGACTAGGGATGAGATGTTGCATATTAAAGAAGAAATAAGACAAGAAGTTACTCAAGAATTCCTAGAGCAAGTTGAGAAGCGAGTCACTCAACAAGTTAAAGAGCTAGTGACTCAACACATCATGGATTTAGAAAAACGGGGAATCCACCTTCAAATAAATATGTGAGCATAAAAGGGTAGTAATTATGTTTTGGAAGGTGAACATGTAATAGAAGAGGATATTATTGATGTCTCATAGGATTATGAGTTATACATAGAGCATCCTTATCATTTAGTAGCCTTTGGAAAGGTTTATAATTTGGGATCAACCGTACATTATAAGAAACTGGATGATTGTAATGTTAGAGTGGTTGTTGAATAGGTTAAGGATGTACTGATGAGGTATCAACAGTTGAACAGACCCCTAACCATTTCATTTTATGGCCAAAAAAACTTATCAAGTTACTTGGAGCCAAGGTATTAATGACAATACACTTTATATATTTAACAAATACTTTATATATATCTAACGAATTTATTACATTGTTTAGGACTGCGAACCTAATTTCACACAACAAGAGGAAGAAAACCCACTTGGGCGTTTACGGACATTGGTTGTGAAAATTGGTAGGTTTCTTTTGAAGTTAGAGCTAGGAGTTGAGGTTATAGGAAGTGATGTTCCAATTCCATTATATATCAACTCACATGATGTTATAGAGGTCGCTTTAGGTGATGAAATGCTAAACATATCTATCATACAACTTTGGTTGATATAAGACAATTTTATAGCCTCACATGAAATTTATATGATAAATGTATTGTTTTTTATTTATATACTAATAATCATTTTATATTTATTCAATTAGGTATCTACATGACTTGTGCAAGAAGAAGGGATTCACGGATACCTATGGATTCATTGATCCTGTGTTTCTTCATGATAAAGGAAACAAAAGAGAGGACATACAAAGCTACATTCAATGTAGATTATCAGAAGGAAAATTGTGTTACCTTGCACCGTACTTTATTGATTCATAAGTAATATGATATTCGTTTTGATTGTTTAATTTTTTTAAACACCATGACATATTTTATATCAATTTATGTAGTTGATAATAATATGCCCAAAAGAGAATTTGTGTGTCTTATTATGCTCAATAAAGGGTAAACCATCCAAAGAACTCAAACAAATTCTACAAATGTAAGTCATATTATGCTGTTAATTATAAATGTCTATGCATTTATGTTATTGTAAACTTATTTAGTTACCTATTATTGTAGACAATACAAGTATCTCAATTATTGCAAGGTTGGCACGCAAAAAATTTAAAACCTCCTAAATGGATCATTGCAACTGTAAGTTGTATATCTATAATTTATATTTGTTTGGTTGTGATATCTTTATCCTACACATGTCAAGATTAATTTGGTGTTATTTTTATAGTGCCTAACACAACCACTAGGAAGCATGCAGTGTAGATTTTATGTAATGAAACACATGTTGGATATTGTCTTGGCAAACACTCTCGACTCATGGGACAAGGTAATTTTTCAAGTTACATGTGCTAATGCATTGTATTTTGTATATTAGGTTGCTTATGCTTATTATATTCTTGTTGCTAATGCATTATGGTTTTAAATTTGTAGAGATTTGGTCAACAAACATCTTCTGAGGATGAGATTACAGACATTCAAAAACGATGGGCAACATATTTGTTTAAAGTGTTGCTAAAATCGTTAGTCTAAATTTATTGGTTGCTTACATTGTTAATGTTTTTAATTGATATATTTTGGTGTGTCTTGATCTCTTTACTAATCAATCTAGACTCTTAAAACTTCATTTATATGCATGCATGTATGGATATAATTTGGTGTGTCTCTTGATCTCTTTATTAATTTCAATTGATATATTATATATCGGGAGTAAATAAACAACCAGTGAGAAAAATACATTTTCCACCGGTCGTAACTAACAGAACCAATGTAAAATGTATTTTTCTCACCGGTTATTGACCGGTGTAAAAAGCTTCCACTTTTCTCACTTGTTGGATCTACACTGGTCGTACAATCGGTGTAAAAAGCCTAAAACGACCGGAGTAAAAAGTGTTTTTCCACTAGTGCCCTTTTTGTGTTACCAATGGCATGGTACATTATGCGCTATGTCATATCAGGGCTTGAGAGTCCCGCTCCTATGCTAAATATCATGAGAGAAATTAACATGGAATGATATGTCCCACATCCAAGGGCTTTAGCATAGGTTTTTTTACTTAATTCCATGCCCCCTACGATGAATTTTGTGTAGTACCAAAGGGTGTGGTTAAGCGTGGAACAAGCTCAACCGTCCTTGCAAGTGTCAAGGTTCGATCCTCATCTTAGCTATGAAACACTTTCAAAATCATAGATCATCTGTCCCACCATCCATCGAGACGTATAAATTAACAAGAGGGTTAGTCATAGTGAACGACGATGGATATCCTAAACTATACCTATGTTCTCACTATATTAATACACTGTTAGAAGTTCATTTCTATTTCTAATATAGAAGGTAATTGATTATGAAAATGCAATAAAAATATTTTATAATTTTAATATATATAACTAGAATAACTAAATTTATTAACGAAACTGTTAACCAAACAAAAAATAAGAAATTAAAGCATGAGAATTTTATTAAAATTTGTTTGACTTGTGTTGAAAATCATGGGAACATAATTTCCCATAATTTTTCTTCTTCTTTTATTGTCTTAACATCTTTGAAAAATCTATTCATTAAAGTGAATAAGTTAAACAGTTTGCTTATACGTTGAAGGCGTTATGAGTTATGACACACGTTTCATTAAAAGAGTAGATGATGTAGTTATTTATTCAACAAACCTACCAAATTATTGACGGACTTAATTAATCAAGTCCGATAAAAGATCCCAATGGATATTTTTACGAAATCTAATTACTTGATTTCACACCAATTATAAAATTTAGTTATTCAATTTTTTTACATATTATTATAATTAAATAGATTAAATTTTTTTTTATTTCTGCGGCAGTGGTATACTTTTAAAATTATCATTAATATTAATGATGGGAGACTTGAATTTTTTTATATTTTATGATATCTAGAGGGTGTAATTAATTAATGTTGAGATCAAATTTGGTTTGAAAAAAAAAGTTGGTAGTAACCATTGACCAAACCCCAAGTTAGGTTGATGTAATCAGACCTCAAAATTTATTAATAATACACATTAAAGACGCTTAAATTAATAATTATGCTAGATGAATGGTTGAACACCTCATCTAAGGGTGTTAATTATCCGATCTGGATTAAACAAAATCATTCAATTTATCCAAAATAATCAAACCAAAACTGCAAAAAAAAAAGTCACGTTACATGTGTGGTTTAGATGAGTTTTTAGATCTACATCTAAAAACCAAACTGAGCTTAATCAAATCGTAATATTCAATATATTACTCATATATTTATATTACCGTATAAAAAACTCTAAATAGTGAGTTATGATTTTATGATTATGGTGAAATCTTTACAATAATAATTTTGTTTGTGAAGTAATAATGTGTGCAAAATATTACGGGATGTAAAATACTTATATTTATATGTAACATCTATGCCACATAATGGATATAATGGGTGCATGTCTCTTTAAAAAGGACGTGTGTAAAACTAAAAATAAACATTGAAAAGCTTTTAAGAGAAATAAATAATTCAAGCACTTATCAATATATACATATATATTACTATGGTTTTAGAGAAAATAAGAGAATCTATTCAAAAAATTCTTGATTTGTTAGGGTGGAATTATATGTCTCAATTTACCAAAAATATAATTAATATAAAACTAAACAAATTGATCCAATTCAAATCATATTTGATCAGATGAGATAAGATGTTATCCCCGTCCATGGGATGATCATGTCCGATGCAAGGATTGCATTGAGCAATTTTTCTTGGTACCGCGGCTCCGACGTAATAATGATTGTTGTATGGGCTTCTTTGGTTGTAATGTGAACTTTTGTCCTAAACTACAACATGTGATTCTTGGACCGTAAGGAATATAATCATTTTGCCTTAATTATAGATCAAAATTCCTTAACTACCTTTTATTTGTTAAATTATATTATCTCTGTTTATTTAGAACATTTTTTTCTCTCCCTTATGGGTATTTTTGAGGAAAAAAATTCATTAATAATATTTTAAAACTCTAAATAAACACCAAGATGAGAACAAAATTTTTATTCTATCTCAGGAAAGTTAAATAGGAATAGAAAGAATATACTGTAAAGAATAATAAATACATGTTATAAATCAATAATATGTTAATTTATGAGTTTATCTAATTTGTGTAACTTTATATAAAATAAAAAATCAAAAAGTGAAAATTTTCAATTAAAAATATTATTAATACTCACTTACTTTGATTTTTAAACAGTTTTCACATAATTTTTAATAAAACACTTCTACTTTTAATTTTTTATCCTATAAAATTGTAAAAATTAGATTTAATTAATTCCTATATTTGTTTTGCCTCATTAAACCATGTTTCCATTCAAATGAACTGCTATAGTGATTTAATTCGTGAACTTTAACCCGAAGCACTGATTTTTAACATAGTAGAAGTGGTAAAGTTTTATCGAAATATGCGGATATAATAATAACATATAAAAATAAAAATATAATAGATGTACAATATCATTTTTAATGACTTCAACTTAAATCTTTATTGAGGGACTAATGAGCAGCTCAACTGATTAAATAGAATATAATATTTATTTATTTCTTATTAAAGAAAAAGCTCAAACTTTACGACTAGGGTTAATAAATTTCGTTTTTGAATATACTCCTTTTGTCTTTAAAATAATATTTTGAAAAAAATTCATATTGTATTAGATACTTAAAGGTTATAGTTTAAAATGAGCGATTAATATTACATTGGATCCTAGAAAAAGAAAACATGAATATTATATATATATATATATATATATATATATATATATATATATATATATACCTATAAAACCAAACAAAACGGAGAGATCAGCATTATAAGGTGTATAATTAATATAATTGTTCTCATCCAAATTGTTATGAAATTTTACTGTGTATCCTTCATTAACCATCTCCTAGAATTGGTGTAAGAGATCGAAATAACAAAATACAGTATTAAAAAACACAACAATAAAATATATGTAAGTATTTATTTGGGGTATATTATTAATATAAAAATATTTAATGTTCATACTTTCATTATGAATGTAAAAACTCAACCCTGAATTATATTTCTTAAGAATCGATTAAGTTAAATAGAACACTTTTCTTACAACCTATTTACTCATTTGATGGTTTATTGAGTATGCAACCCAAATTAATTAAGAAAAAATTCTGAGTATCAAAGGTAACATTCATGAGATGAACTCACTCATTAGGAAGAATATTGAGATTTAATTTCAAGTTCTTATTATTAAATAAAAAAATATTTTATAAGTTAGTTGGCTCTTTGCAACTTAACACTTCCTTATTTTTTTCATTTGTTTTTCAAGGTGTTTGCACATAGATATTAAGAAATACAATTAATATATTACCTCCGGTTCCAAATATAAGCAAATATACCTAACTTCACACATATTAAGAATAGTAGTTGGAGGTAGTTATTTGCATTAATGTTACCACATATTTGATTTAATTTTCTAAAATACCCTTAGTATCATTTATTACATAAAGAATTAGTGGCCTTGAAAATATATATGATGAGGACATATTTGGTAAACAAACATTTAAAGACACTGAGAAAGTCTAATTTTGCTTATATTAAGGGACCAAAAAATTCCACTAAAATTTGCTTATATTTAGAACCGGAGTATTATTTTATTCATTTATTTTTAGTAAATCTGACCGATTTTTTTTATACTTAATATTACTTCATTATTATATTAATGTTCTCTTGTTTTTAACAAAATAGTAATGCTAAAATGAACATTTAATTTTGTCTTCAATTTTTAAAAGAATAAATATTTAAAAATAAATTTAACCTCCTAAAAAAAGGAAGGAAATAATCAATTTATTAATTTTCACTTACATTTTGCTTTCGGTAAAAGAACAATATGAGGAGCTATTTCTTCAATACTAGCAAAGCTCTGTTGGGAAAGAATGTTTTCCTTTTAATCTTGTTTAATACTTACCGAAAAAAGGAATTGAGTTATTTTATACACACAATGTATTAAAAGGGGAAAAACAGGTAGAAGCATATATTCATCAGCATAAATAATGAACTAAACATGAACTGATATGTTTATTTTTCAGTCTATAACATTAGATAATCACAAAGAAAGTGGTTATAAGAACTGGAAAAAAATAAAAACTGAAAAGTCTAGAATCAATAGTCCTTAAATGGTTGTTCTTTCAGTTAACTATATATATATATATAACAAAACTTTATTGAACTCGCCAATAATCTTTGGGGTGGAGGGAGGAAAGGGTCTGAACATTATGGATCAAAATCAAGCACCTGAATCGAAAGCCATTATATATATACATATATGACTTAAGGTAGAATCCAATATGCTAAATTAAAGCAATGTATATGATAGTAGTAATTCTAGTTCTGATCTGCTCATCAGAATTTTCTTTTGCTGATAAAAAAAGTATAAAGTGTGGTAATGATTAGAAATAGTATATAAGGGTAAATAGAGCTTGTTGAAGTGCTAATACAATATATCTTACAAATATATATATATATATATATATATATATATATATATATATATATACAAGGAAATAACCTCTAAAAGAAGTTTCTTATGATATTTGTCAAGCTTTACATGTATCTTTTTTGGTAGTTAAAAGCTTTTAACAGTAACAGCTTGAAAGTTTCATTAGGAAGGTTAAGTCAAGCACCAAGGGGTATAGTTTTCTTAAGATCCATCAATGATGAGTTAAGATCAGTGATATGAACTTTTCTATGAACCAAAATTTATTAATAACACTTTTGCCATTTATATTTTAGATATTCCATGACAAATGCTCTTGGAGTATTTATTATAATTTTTCTAAAAGAATATCAAATAAAATATATAATGTTTTAATATAAGATGTGACATGTATTTTTATTTGTTAACTAGTACTTTTACTGATATTTATTTGCAAAACAATTTTGTATTGTTCTCATAGAATCAATAATCAATAGATAAATAAACAAGAAAATCATGGAATAATAGGAAATTTTGTTTGAAAATGGCATATTTGTAGTTTTATGTAAACAAGAGGTGTGAACAGTGAACGTAATATTTTGGCGTTTAATTATGCCTTACAGTGAGAAAGGAGAAAACTTAAAATCTGAGGAAAATGTATGCGCAGGCAGACATGTATGTACTGAGACAATTCTGAATAGGAAAATGACACTCCACAACTACCTTTTGATCAGTGTCTCCTTCAAACCCTAATCTTAATTTCTTCCTTTAAGATTTTTTGATTTTTTTTTTTCATTTTAAAAACTAATATCAACTTACATTTTCCTTTTCCTTTGAATTTACATATGTGTTGCGTTCCTTTCTCTCCATCACTATCCCCTCCCACCACAAACTGCTTATTCAGCTGCACCCCTTCAGAAAACAAAACAACCACACACTATAATAAAATCAATCAACATCAACCAAATAATTAGAAAATTGAACTAAAAACTCCCACACAAAAATTCCATCAGCTTCTATGAGAGTCCAAGATAGTCTCAAAGTAAATTACAGGACTCTCAATCATCTCTCTCCAATAGCAGAGCAAATTAAGCACCTTAGGCTCTCTTTGGAGTTTGGACTCTTTGATGCTGATCATCCTCACGCACAGCACATGAAGATTCATTCACAAATTAATAAATAAAATAAATAAATAATTTCATTTTTATCAAGACGGTGTTGATCTATTTCCCAAGCGGAGCTCTAGATCAAGCTCCTCATGGTGACCATGATTAATGGAAGAGGTTGTGGTTGTGGGTCTTTCTTCTTCCACTTTGCTAGAGCTTAAGGAGTAAGAACTAAAACCACTGATACCTTGAGCACCCTGACGAACGAGTGGGAAATTAGGAGGCATCAAGAGCAAGTTATTGTTTGGAGGGTAGGAAGAGACAGAGAGAAGAGTGGAGGGTAATTCACCACATGCATTATTCAAAGAAGTGGTGGTGTGGCTAAGATTGCTAGAGAATGGAGCATTGTTGCTATTGTTAGGGCTTGGTAAATGGTAGAGGAGGCACAAGCCATTTGCCACAAGCTCTTGAGAGTGGTGGTGATGATGTTGAGAGATGTTAAAGAAAGAGGAAGAGGAAGGATGAGAAAGAGACGAAATGGGGTTATAGTTGGGAGAAGAAGCTTGGTGAAGACGAGCACGGTCGCGGCGGTGAACGTTCATGTGGCCGCCAAGGGCTTGAGCTGAGCGGAACTCTCTTCTACAGAAGGTGCAGGTGTAGGACCTTGGAGGCCAAGTGGTGCCCATGATGTTTCTAGTGTCTTCTGCAAAGGCTCTGACTTCCCATGAGTCATCTTCTTGGTCCTTTTGTTGTTCCCGTGGATTCCACATCCAAGTTGTTGTTGATGATGGTAATGATGAAGAGGTGAGAGTAGTGATGGAGTTAGGGTTTGGTTGATTTTGATGGTGGTGTGGGGATTGTGACAAATTATAGATCTGGGTCAAGGAGAGAAGCCCAATCCCTGCAGCCATGGTACTGAAACTGACATTTAAGATAGATATAAATGGATATGTGATGCTGAGAGAGGTGATCTATGTGGGAACAATTTGGAGGATATATTTAATAAATTTGTTTATAAGGAAAATTATTACTGGGGTTACATGACTAATGAGCTTGACAAAATGAAGCCCTAAAAATCATTATCACCCATACTTTGACAGGGAGCATTTGTATCATTGTAAGATTCACTAGTACATTATAATAATAATGTTGGTAATAACTTTCTTAGCCCACACGACTTGCTTACCGCTTCAGGATAATTTATTTCCTTTGGCTTCCAGGTCTTTAAAGTATTTAAATATAATGTGAATTTGTTTAAACTTTTGACCATTGAGGTCAATTGATAAAATATTATTATTATTATTATTATTATTATTATTATTATTATTATTATTATTATTATTATTATTATTATTATTATTTTAGTTTAATTTTTAAAGTTAAGTTTGAGTTTCATGTATAATGTAATTACTTGAATTTTGGTTAAACAGAATTTTATCATTTTATTTTGTTTGGATGGAAAGAGGAAAGGATGAAAATACAATGCAAAAGTATATTATTTGGATGAATAAAAATAAATTAAAAATAATTCTTTTTCTTGTTTAGATAAATGAAGAAAAGAGTAAAAATAAAATAATTATATAAAAAATAAATTTAATATATATATATAAATATTTTTTATTATAATAAGTTTTAATATATTAAAAATTATTTTTAAATTTTAATAATATTTATTAAATAAAAATTTCACCATCTTTCCCCCTAATTTTTTTCCAGGAGGAAACTAATATACCCAGGTATCTTAATACTATGATATCCAGATAATGAAAATTGAATTTTCTCATGTGCACATTATGTGATGCATTTTTAAAATGATAAATTAAATTGATAACAATGTTAAAGTAATTTGCTAGCAAAGCATAATAATAATTTGTTTGCCTTAAAAACACAAGGGTCACGCACCCAGCATGCCTGTGGTATTTTAACTAGTTATCAGATATTTAATATTTGACATTATAATCTTGATAATTTTTGTTATCAAAAAATATCTTGATAATTTTAGAATAAAGTAATATATATTTACTATATTTTTAATGAACATTTTACTTTTAATTTAATATTAATTTGTCACCTTATATTATATATAATACTCTAATAATTATACATATTAACAAATTTCTTTTAGTTATGAATACATGCGCAACAATTGGTTAATAATCACAAACCAGCAATGCTAGCAGCGTTGCTTTCTTTTCTTGTAGAAAATATTGCTTGGAAATTATCATTGATCTTAATTATCACAAAGAAATACAGTAAATATTGTTATATTTTATATTTTTAAATTATTATCAATCTTTATATTTATCAAACATTTATTAGATAAGAAAATGATTGAACCATATAATATTTGTTCACTTTCTATCCTTAATTTGTCAAGAAGCCCTTGGTCAAAGAGGGAGAGAAAACTTTAGGGGTGTTCACTCTTCATGAACCAAATCGGGCCATCACCAATAGTAAAATCGAATTGAAACAAATAAAAAATTACAAAAATAAAAAGTTAAAAAATTGTAATTTTTTATGGTTTGATTCAATCTATAGTTTTCTTATACTGAATCTAACTAAATCAAATCAAACCACAGTTTAATTTATATTGTTTTAATTACTTTTTTTATAATATATATGTTTCTTTCTGTTTTTTTTTATAAATAAAATTGTATCAACCCAACTAACTCAAATCACAATAGTTTGGTTTGATTTTCATGATTTTTATCAAAAGAATTAAACTAAACCATAAATTTTTTAATATTTTAAAATCGAATCAAACCATACTATAAACACCCTTATATATAATTAGGGATTGCATCAGAATAATTTTTGGGTCCTGGTACCAACACTTCTACGATTTAGCACCGAAGATATTTCTTTAATTATAGGAAAGTTGTCACTTATAATTAGGGATGACAAAATGGGTTACGTTTGGCAAGCTGGCACAATTAGCCCGCCAAAAAAGGTAGGGCGGACAAAATTTTCAACCTGTCATCCCGCTACGACTCGTCTTGCCAGTTTGGTGGGCCAAAACCTTGAAGAAACGGGCTGGCCTGACGAGTCCTTGTCAAAGAAAAAAATATAAATATTAATAATAAAATAATTTATACTTTATTTTATTAAAATATATACTTTCATTTTTTAAAATTAAAAAAAGTTACATCTCTTACGATTTGTACATTTCTTTTAATAATATCTTCTTTGATTTTTTAAAAAATATTTTAGATTTTCTATCTTAATTTGGCACATTTTTTTTAAAACAATTGGTGGGCCGGCGAGACAGCCTGCCAACCCGCTATCTTTTCCATAAAGTACATAATTTTGGTTTTGCCAGATCCTAATTTTTAGTCTATTTATTTAAGCAAAGTGGGTTAGTCCGTTTTGCCATTCGTCCTTATGACTATCATGTAAAATGTTAATTTAGTTTTAAAAAATAGAAGATACTTTATGTTTTTATGAAAATCTTTGTCTAATATGTGCAAATTAAAATACTTAAACCACCAAGTGGTAGTAGACTATAGCTAGTATAGTAAGTTGTTATTAGGCTTTAGTTGGAGTTTTAAGAAATATAATTATATTAAATCTTGATTACAAAAACTTTGTTGTGATAATGGATTTGTTCAGTTTAAACCCTAATAACATATATCAAACCAAAAAAGTAAAATATCTAAATAAGAAAATTTTTATTTAAAATTATAACATTAATGTAACCCTTTGTAATTTCTAATACAAGTCTGATCTAACTTTTAATAAAAAAATTCTGTTAGTTTCTTTTATATATATAAGATTGTATTTGTACATGCCACAAAAACTGGTATTATAAAAATTATTTAATAACAATATAATTTTTTTCTCTCTTCAGTATATAAGTAAAGAAAAGGGAATTATCAAGAAGAGTGTGAGAAAATCAAAATTCAAATTCAAATCCAAATATAAAACATCAACTATGGTTAACGTGCTAGACTCATCGTATAATAGTAATGAAGATATTACAGTAACAGTGGTTCATTCTTTTAATTAGGATATTACAGTAACAGTGGTTCATTCCTTTAATTAGGATATCCAAATTCCCAGGATGACCCTTTCATTTAACTTGTGCAGATACAAGACAATTGATGAAAGACACCTCATAAAAAACATTGCATGGAAGACATAATTTTCTTCGCCTACGAAGTGACCAACATGTCATCGTTTGTGTCGAAACACGGTGCGGTTGATTAATGAGTCACTTTGCAGTATTCAACATGAGGCCACGTTGCAATTAAGCCAAATACTATAATAAATTGCAGTTAATTAGAAATTCCTTGCCATTACACATATCAAAATAGACATAAAGTCTCGTCATTCCACAGTTTGCTCTCAACCACAGGAATCCTTAATATCTTTCTCTCAAGACCATTATTAGAGAGAATAATTAAATTACTTTTCTGATCCGGTCTAGATACCGGCCCCCATTCTTGTGACGTCGGACTTACCTCATATAAGGAAAACCGGTGTCCTGGTTCAACGTTACCACACCGGATATCCGTTGTCTGGCCGTCCGCCCTCACTCCACGACAGTATCATTCATTTTCTCCATAACGGTTCTATGTTCATTGTTACAGGACATTTATATAACTGTTGGCTTTTCAGTCACAGCAAGAGAAGAGCCCCTGATAACTTATCAACGAAGACACTGTTTGTAGCAAAATACGTCACATCAATGGCTTCAGAAAGCAAGTGGGTGTGTCAGCGGATTATGCGGAAAAGGTGATTATCCTCTCCTCTCCCTAGAGGATCGTACTCTGATAATTGACCTACCCTCCTGACACATTCTGAAAGTTGAGCCACCCTGATTGACACAATGTATACGCTATCAGAACTAAGGGACCCACCTGTATCCAACGACTCATTTTTCTCACGTACAACTATAAGTAGCATATTTCAACACACATGCATGGTATCGTTGTTCTATCTCACATTCTACTATTACTTCGCTTGAGTATTCATTGAGTTCATACACTCTTCTGACTTGAGCGTCGGAGAATCTTTGCAGGTGGCACCACCTTTCGCCCCCCTGTAACGCGAATCGTTGGTGTGAGGGATCTCCAGGACAACAAGACCGGCCTCTCCCACTGAGAGACCGGATTAATACATCGGTTACTCACAGTTCCGGTGTGCAAACCCTAAAAACACCTGCATTCTTGTGGCTGGTCCCACACTGGATCCTAGACCCCGGTCCAGACCAGTTCATTTTCAAAGATAGAATTATGTTCAACTAGATTTTTTAAAGATTTTTATACTTAAATAAGTTTTTTAAAAATTAATTTAATCTCTATATTAATCTTTAAATTATTTCTTAACTGTTAAAACAATAATTTCGCAATAATTTTAAATGCTAAAAAAGATCTAAGAATTAATATGAATGATTAAATCAAATTTTACATTACTTCTTATTTAAGGATAGGGTAACAACCCTATCATTAAATTGAAAGTTTTCTCTTTTTGTTATATTCTTAATTTTAATTTTAACTCCACAAATTATAGGTGTTATTTTTGTGTTTTATAGGATAGGGTTGTCTAATTAGTGTAATTTTACACAGGAAAAAATCAAAAATAAAATTGTTTTAATTGAAAATGGTGTTGAAAGTGCTTAGAAATCAAGGAGACCGAATATTACTGATTATTTTAAATAAAAATTTTTATTTTTTTATTATTTATCTTATGTAAAAGTACACAGATTAAATAAGTCATTTTAAAATTAAACTCTCAACCCATTAAATTGGTGTCAGTCTTTATATAAATCATATGTATTTCCCTTTAAAAGTAATCATATTTAAGAATTAGTCACAATTTCATTATTCCTCTTAAAAAGTTTGTTCACTAAGGATCAAATTAAATCAAATTTTACATTACTTCTTATTTAAGGATAGGGTAACAACCCTATCATTAAATTGAAATTTTTCTCTTTTTGTATATTCTTAATTTTAATTTTAACTCCACAAATTATAGGTGTTATTTTTATGTGTTTTGAGTGTTTTATAGAATAGGGTTGTTTAATTAGTGTAATTTTACACAGGAAAAAATCAAAAATAAAATTATTTTCATTGAAAATGGTGTTGAAAGTGCTTAGAAATCAAGGAGACCGAATATTAATGATTATTTAAAATAAAATTTTTTATTTTTTTATTATTTATCTTATGTAAAAGTACACAGATTAAATAAATCATTTTAAAATTAAACTCTTAACCCATTAAATTGGTGTCAATCTTTATATAAATCATATGTATTTTCCCTTTAAAAATATTTGAAACTTAGTCACAATTTCATTATTCCTCTTAAAAAGTTTGTTCACTAGGGATCAAACTAACTCTTTCTACCATCTCAAACTATATTCCAACTAAATAATAACTCATTAATTAGTATCATCTTTAATTTATATCAATGTTTATGTAAATTAACAAAGTATCAATTAAATAAAAACACAAAAGAGTCCTATAAAAAACTATACCTAATTTCTTATCATTTCTAATATTGACATTAGAAAGAGTTCTTGTTCCTTCAAAATGGGCAGTTGGTAACACAAAAAAGTCCTCCACTTATTGAGCTATCTTCCATATAAGTCAAAAAACTAACCTTTTGTCACGACCGGGATCGTGACAGGATGACCGACCCTTAAAAATAAAACGACGTTTGAAATCCTTTCGAAAAGAAAACAGGGAGTCACCACCAATATTTTTTTAGGATAAAAATATCGGAAAAAACCTCTTTTAAAACACTGGTTATGAAAATGAAATTCTAAGTTCTGAAGTCGAATTATAGGTGAGGAAGGTATTAGCACCTCACAACTGTCCGTTATAAAACGGTTACCTCAAGTTGATAGCGTGCATTTCAAAATAGCCCAGAAATTATTTTTAACTTCTTTTAGGAAAAGAAACACATAAAACGACAAAGCAGACACAAACAGACAAAACAGACCGAACAACGACAGTAAGAAATTTGACCAAATAGTGACAGTAAGAAAGAAGAAAACAATAAAGATAGAAGACTAAACAGTGACCTAAAAAAAAGAAATAAATAATGACAGTAGAAGATTAAAACAGTAACAGTAAGAAATGATAAAGCAATGACAGCAAGAAACTTGACAAAACAACAACTATAAAAAAAAGTAAAACAGAGTGAAAGTAAAGGTTAATAGGACGTCTCATCCAAATTAACCTTAATTTGTATATAAATTTAAAGATTAAAATAATATTAATGAAATAAAAAAATAAAGTTGATTTAAAAAATATTATTTTTTTAATAAAAGTATTAAAAACATGAGATTAACAAGACGTCATGTCTAAATTGACCTTTTTCTAATAAAAAAATATTAAAAACATGAGATTAACAAGATGTTTTGTCTAAATTAACCTCATTTAAAGAAAATATTATTTTAAATAAAAATATTAAAACATGAGATTAACAAGACGTCACGTCTAAATTAACCTCATTTTAAGAAAATATTATTTTATATAAAAATATTAAAACACGAGATTAACAAGATGTCACGTCTAAATTAACCTCCTTGCGACAATAAAATTTTAAAATATTGACTATATAAAATTAATCGAAATAATAACAGAGACATGAAAATTAATAACGAGAAAGTAGGCCCGACAGGAATTGATTCTCGCTCCTACGTATTCTCAAATGTATTGAGAAATCAGGGTTACGTAGTTATTTGGGGGAACTCAAAAAATATTTGAAATTATATTTAAAATTATTTTTAATTGATTTGATTTTTAAGAAAATTTATGAGGATATACAAGGCGAAGTAATTCGCACGTGCATAAACCTTCAAAGTCTTATATCGCGAATGTAGGCAAAAGTAATTTTGCACGACATTGCTCATAGGATTTTAGGACATTTATTCCAAAAGAAACACATACTTACTATTTTTTTAGATTTCGAATTTAACATAATAAAAATAGTAGTCTAAGAACGGTGTTTAGATTTTTAAACTCATCATAAATAAGAAATATATATATTGATTTTCTAAGATTATTGCTCTTAGATTTAACACAAAGAATTTATTATGTTTAAAAGGACATTTAACTCGTAATATTTTCTCTGATTTAACACAATTAAAAGCTTTTGTTTTATTATTCATAAAAGATTTATTTTTAGTTTTTTCATTGTTTCTAAAAGAGGATGCATTTTTATTTTCAAGAAGAAAGATATTTATTTTCGTTTTCTTAAAAGGATATTTAAGTTTTTTTTTATTTTTTCAAAACTAGTATCGGGTAAAACCACTTTTATTCTATAGAGGTACATCCGAATTTATATTTTTAAACCTAACCCAAAAAAAGAACTAACTATCTTTTAAAATGATGCCCAAATTTTATGCCTTATTGATAAAAGTTACTTATTTTATTTTAAGGAAAGGGATTCATATTTTAAATATTTTGTCAACTCCTAAACAAATAAACAAACACTCGTCTTTCTTAGAGTTCTAACAAATATACTCCTTAATACAAATAAAATTTAACCCCTTTAAATAAAGTTTAAAACTTCTTAAATAATAATGGAAATATACTATATTTTTTTAAAAAAATGAAAACCAAACCAAAAAAAAACTTTGGGCTTCTGAAGCCCACTACTAGAAAGAAAGAAAGTAAAAGGAAAAAAAAACTTACAACAATGGGCCTCACTATCTCAGGCCTAAACAAAACTAACCCTAAAACTAAATAAGAAAAGGACAACAAAGAGTAGAAAGAAAAGAGGGGGCGGCTGGCACAACAGAGAGAGGGAGATTTCGGGAGAGAGAAAAAGAGGAGAGAGAGACCGAGAATGGTAGGGAAAAATGAAATCAGAGAAGGAGAGAGAGCAACGGTGGTTGGAGAGTGAACGTCGAACGGCGTCGAGGGGCCTGTCACGGACGAAGGCGGAGAACGGTGTCAGAGGGGGAGGTGACGCGCGGAGGTCAGGTCGAAGATCAGGGGGCGCCGGTCGAAGGCTGTCCGGCGGTGATTCAAGGGGGGCTGTTGATTTTTGTTTTGTTGTTGTTGGAATAAGAGGAGAGGAAAGTGTTATTTTTTGATTCTTTTTGTTTTTGGCTTTTGGTGAGGTGATTTTGTTGCTGGTGATTTTGAATGGGTGTTGTGGTTTTGATTGCTGTTGGAATAGAGAGAGGAGAAGGAGAGGTTTTTTAATTTTTATTTTTGAATGGATTGGTTGTATCTATGATGTGTGTTTGCAGTTTTGATTCTCTGTTGGTGTTGAGATGCGACAGTGAGAAGAAAGTTTTTTCTTCTGAATAGATTGCTCTGGGTTCTCTTGTTCTTGTTGTTGTATTGGTTCTGTTATGGTGGTGTGTGGGTTTTTTGATTTGATGATGAGGATGGAGAAGGTGGTATGTGATGAAGAGATAAAGGGAGAAGATGAAGCTAATGGAAAGTTGGGGAACCAATTCTAGATTCCGAACAGAATTTCCAGAATGGTGTGGGAAAAATTATTATTATTTAATTTTTATTATTCTAAAAAAAATATGGTGTTCACAGTTGCCTCTCTTTACTTTCTTTTCACGATAATATGAATGATTCATTCATATCACGAAAAGGAAGTAAAGACGTGAACACCAACTTGACACCAACAACCTCAAAGAGGTAACGATTTTGACAAATAAAATACTCAATTATTGCCAACTTTGGCAATAAGAAAGACTTAAAAGTACCAACTTTGATGATGACTTAAAGAAGAGCCAACTTTGGTAAATAAAAAGCTTAAGAAGTGCGATGAAGACTTGAAGAGGTGTCAATTTTAGGAATAAGAAAACCTGAAATGTGTTATAGAAACTTAAAGAAAAACCAACTTCGGCACCAAGAACTTGAAAGTGCTAGAGAAGCTTGAAGAGTTGCCAACTTTGACAATTAGGGAATATGAATAAGGTTCCAAGTTTGACGACTGAAGTTAGAGCTTTTTTCCAAAAAATGAACAAATCAGAGGATATTTCCTTGATATTGAACAAAAAGTTGCCTAAAGAGGGATACTTAAAGCTTTCGAAGAAAAATGAATGACACAGGGGATTATCCCAACGCGTTTGGATCGAAGGATACAACCTAGGAATGGGTACCTGAAGCTTTTTGATATAAAACAAATGACTAGGGGAATGCCCCTGGCTCAAATTGAGAAATGGAATAACATAGGAGTGGGTTCCAGAGGCCTTTGATAGAAAACAAATGATTTGGGGGGATGCCCCTGATTGGTTTTGATTAAACAGCCCAGGGAAAGACACCTAAGGCTTTTTGATATAAAATAAATGACTTGGGGGGATGCCCCTGACTCAAACTAAATGACTTGAGGGATACCCCTGACTCAAATTGAGAAATGGGATAGCCCTAGCTAGAGTGGGTTCCTGAGGCTTTTTGACAGAAAATAAATGACTTAGGGAGATGCCCCTGACTCAAATTAAATGACTTGGGGGATGCCCCTGGCTCAAATTAAGAAATGGAACAACCTAGGCATGTGTCCATGAGGCTTTGACTGGGAAATAAAAGACTTGGGGCAATGCCCCAAGTTCAACAAGAAATGAAAGGATTCAGGGTACTGCCCCTTGGTTGACAGGAAGTAAAAGGATTAGGGGTTGACCCTTAGTTGGCTGGGAATGAAAGGATTGGGGGTGTTGCCCCTCGGTTGACTAGAAATACAAGGATTGAGGGTGTTTCCCCTTGGTTGACTGGAAATAAAAGGATTGGGGGTTGACCCTCGGTTAACAGGAAATGAAAAGATTGGGGGTGTTGCCCCTTGGTAAACAGGAAATAAAAGGATTAGAGGTTGACCTTTGGTTAACAGGAAACAAAAGGATTGAGGGTGTTACCCCTCGGTTGACTGGAAATAAAAGGATTGGGGGTTGACCCTCGATTAACAGGAAATGAAAGGATTGGGGGTGTTGCCCCTCGGTTGACTGGAAATAAAAGGATTGGGGGTTGACCCTCGGTTAACAGGAAATGAAAGGATTGGGGGTGTTGCCCCTCGATTGACTGGAAATAAAATGATTGGGGGTTGACCCTCGATTAACACGAAATGAAAGGATTCGGGTATTGCCCCTCGGTTGACTAAAAATAAAAGGATTGGGAGTTGACCCTCAGTTGACTGGAAATAAAATGATTGGGGGTTGACCCTCGATTAACAAGAAATGAAAGGATTGAGGTATTGCCCCTCGGTTGACTAAAAATACAAGGATTGAGAGTTGACCCTCGGTTAATAGGAAATGAAAGGATTGGGGGTGTTGCCCCTCGGTTGACTAGAAATAAAAAGATTAGGGATTGACCCTCGATTAACAGGAAATAAAAGGATTAGGGGTTGACCCTCGATTAACAGGAAATGAAAGGATTGGGGGTGTTGCCCCTTGGTTGACTAGAAATAAAAGGATTGGGGGTTGACCTTCGGTTAACAGGAAATGAAAGGATTGAGGGTGTTGCCCCTTAGTTAACAGGAAATGAAAGGATTGGGGTGTTGCCCCTTGGTTGACTATAAATAAAAGGATTGGGGGTTGACCCTCGATTAACAGGAAATGAAAGGATTGGGGTGTTGCCCCTTGGTTGACTAGAAATAAAAGGATTGGGAGTTGACCCTCAGTTGACTGGAAAAAAAATGATTGGGGGTTGACCCTCGATTAACAAAAAATGAAAGGATTGGGGGTGTTGCCCCTTGGTTGACTAGAAATAAAAGGATTGGGGGTTGACCTTCGGTTAACAGGAAATGAAAGGATTGAGGGTGTTGCCCCTCAGTTAACAGGAAATGAAAGGATTGGGGTGTTGCCCCTTGGTTGACTATAAATAAAAGGATTGGGGGTTGACCCTCGATTAACAGGAAATGAAAGGATTGGGGTGTTGCCCCTTGGTTGACTAGAAGTAAAAGGATTGGGAGTTGACCCTCAGTTGACTGGAAAAAAAATGATTGGGGGTTGACCCTCGATTAACAAGAAATGAAAGGATTGGGGGTGTTGCCCCTCGATTGACTGGAAATAAAATGATTGGGGGTTGACCCTCGATTAACAGGAAATGAAAGGATTCGGGTGTTGCCCCTCGGTTGACTAAAAATAAAAGGATTGGGAGTTGACCCTCAGTTGACTAGAAATAAAATGATTGGGGGTTAACCCTTGATTAACAAGAAATGAAAGGATTGAGGTGTTGCCCCTCGGTTGACTAAAAATACAAGGATTGAGAGTTGACCCTCGGTTAATAGGAAATGAAAGGATTGGGGGTGTTGCCCCTTGGTTGACTGGAAATAAAAGGATTAGGGATTGACCCTCGATTAACAGGAAATAAAAGGATTAGGGGTTGACCCTCGATTAACAGGAAATGAAAGGATTGGGGGTGTTGCCCCTTGGTTGACTAGAAATAAAAGGATTGGGGGTTGACCTTTGGTTAACAGGAAATGAAAGGATTGAGGGTGTTGCCCCTCAGTTAACAGGAAATGAAAGGATTGGGGTGTTGCCCCTTGGTTGACTAGAAATAAAAGGATTGGGGGTTGACCCTCGATTAACAGGAAATGAAAGGATTGGGGTGTTGCCCCTTGGTTGACTAGAAATAAAAGGATTAGGGGTTGACCCTCGATTAATAGGAAATGAAAGGATTGGGGGTGTTGCCCCTCGGTTGACTGGAAATAAAATGATTGGGGGTTGACCCTCGATTAACAGGAAATGAAAGGATTGGGTTGTTGCCCCTCAATTGACTAAAAATAAAAGGATTGGGAGTTGACCCTCGGTTAACAGGAAATGAAAGGATTAGAGGTGTTTCCCCTCGGTTGACTGGAAATAAAAGGATTTGACCCTCGATTAACAGGAAATAAAAGGATTGGGGGTTGACCCTCGATTAACAGGAAATGAAAGGATTGTGGGTGTTACCCCTCGGTTGACTGGAAATAAAAGGATTGGGGGTTGACCCTCGGTTAACAGGAAATGATAGGATTGGGGGTGTTGCCCCTCGGTTAACAGGAAATGAAAGGATTGGGGTGTTGCCCCTTTGTTGACTGGAAATAAAAGGATTGGGGGTTGACCCTCGATTAACAGGAAATGAAAGGATTGGGGGTGTTGCCCCTCGGTTGACTGGAAATAAACGGATTGGGGGTTGACCCTTGGTTAACAGGAAATGAAAGGATTGAGGGTGTTGCCCCTCGGTTGACTGGAATGGAAAGGATGCCTTGTTCGGTGATTGGAAAGTAAAGGATGCCTTGTTCGGTGACTGGAAATTAAACGAGTGTCTTGTTCGATGACTAGAAAGTAAAGGGTGCCTCTTTCAACGACTGGAAATTAAAAGGTGCTTGTTCGGTGACTGGAAATTAAGGGGTGCTTTGTTCGGCCACTGGAAAGTAAAGAGTGCCTTGTTCGGCGACAAGAAATTAAAGGGTGCCTTGTTCGGTGACTGAAAATTAAGGAGTGCCTTGTTCGGCCACTGGAAAATAAAGGGTGCCTTGTTCGGTGACAAGAAAGGAAAAGGGTGCCTTGTTCAGCGATTGGAAATTAAGAGGTGCCTTGTTCAGTCACTGGAAATTAAGGGGTGCCTTGTTTGGCCATTGGAAAGTAAAGGGTGCCTCGTTTGGCGACTAAAATTAAGAGTGCCTCATTCGGCGACTGGAAAGGAAAGATTGCCAGTTTTGTGGAAAGAAACTTGAAAGACACCGACTTTGGCAATTTATGAAAAGAAACTTAAAAGACGCCAGCTTTGGCGATTTATGAAAAGTAACTTGAGAGAAGCCAGCTTTGGTGATTGAGAAGGAAACTCTAAATGGTGTCAGTTTTGGTGATTGAGGAATAGTCTTTAGGAAGTACCAGCTTTGGTGATGGAGTAGGCTTTGAGAAGTGCCAGCTTTAGCGATTAAGGAAGAAACTTTGAGAAGTGCCATCTTTGGCGATGGAGGAGGCTTTGAGAAGTGCCAGATTTCGCGATTAAGAAGAAGACTTTGAGAATTGCCTACTTTGGCAATTAAGGAGGAGACCTTGAGAAGTGCCAACTTTGGCGATAGAGGAAGAGTCTTTGAGAAGTGCCAGCTTTGGCGATTAAGGAAATGTCTTTGAGAAGGGCCAGCTTTGGCGTTTGAGGAAAAGTCTTTGAGAAGTGCCAGCTTTGGCAATTGAGGGAGAGTCTTTAGGAAGTGTCAGCTTTGGCTATAGAGGAGGCTTTGAGAAGTGCCAGCTTTGGCGATTGAGGAAGAGACGTTGAGAAGTGCCAGCTTTGGTGATAGTGATTCTACTGGGGAAAAGAACTTGATCAGGTTATCGGGACTCGACATGACTGTCTGTTGCAATAACCTGCAGAAAAGGTTTAGTAGTACAAAGTAACACAAATAGAAATCTGAGAAGACTTCCCATAAAACCATGATCCCTACAGACTTGAGGCGACTCATGACTTAAATAGAACAAATAAGGTAACCCTAGCTTCGGGGAACGTGTCTGACCCAGTCTTCATAATGATTGCTTGAGGCAAGATCAAGTAATAGGAGCGTCTTGTCCTCACGACTTTAAATAGTCACTAATTTCTCATTTTATGTATTAAGAGAAAATACACATCCATCATATCAATGAGACTTTACATGAATACGTGTCAAAAAAGATGAAATTTTATTTGAGTTGGATAAGTATAGATGGAGGAAAGCATAGAAAGCAAAAGAAACACGCATGGTTAAATATGAAGGATTAATAATTGGGTGAAACAAGGAGGGTTTTACAGATCTTCTAGTGAATTTCTAAGAATAGTGCATATCCCAATCCCACTTCACGACCTTGAGTACACCGTTCGACTTTGCCTCTGAGAGGGTAGTTTGACCATGGTCCACGTGCCCCAGTTTGGAGTTATACGTTTTGTGTTAGAGGTTTTAGTCATATTGTCATAATTTAGACACTAATTTCTTGAGCCGCCTTTTTAGGTTTTCGATTCACCGGGTTACTTTAACTTTTGCACAGGCGCCCTTTCAGGTTTTCATCCTAGCAAGCCTTTTTCTTCATGACATGTTCTTTTTGTCTTTGCGTCTAAGAAGGTAGTTCAACCATGATTCATGTGCCCCAGTTTGGACTCACATGTTATGCATTGGGAAACTTTAATTACTCTGCCAAAATCTTGACCCTAATTTTTGCCTGAGCTGCCTTTAGGTTTTCGACTCACCGGGTTGCTCTAACTTTTGCCTAGGCCGCCCTTTCAGGTTTTCAGCCTAGCGAGCTTTTCTCTTTCTTTATAATGTGTTTTTCCTTTCTTGTCTGCATCCTTTACAGTAAAAGGTTAAAGCTGATTACACTTCAGTTGAGCCTGCCCAGCCTTTCCAGATTTAGTTTAATCCTTCAAGAAACTGATGTCACTTTAAATAGGAGACTTTACTCCTATACCATGTAGCCAAGAAAATAGGGGTGAGTCTTTTGGCATCAATGAGAGGGAATTACTCTGAGTCGTCATTTTGACCTTTATTTTTCTTGTTTTTTTTCATTTTCTGGATTTTTTCCTTTTTCATTTTTTTTTGTTTTTGTTTCCTTTTGTTTGTCTTTTTTTTATCCCCTTGATGATACAATGACTCAATCTGACAGACTATTTCCTTGGTTACATGGGCATGAGGAATAATTATTCCCCAGATATGAAATATTGTCTTTTGTTATGTTCTTGTATTGATGACATCCTTACCCCCATATAGATGGGTGACAACTTGCTTGATGATCTGGACATAATCAGCTTGCCCCATTTGGCACGTGCATATGATGTCGAGCTTGATTCGGTTTATTTATTTATTTTTTGATTTGATTTTTTTTTGCAAAGCCTACCTCGATTGCATCTGTATTTATGGGCATCAACAATTTACCCCTATCCAGGTTAGTGAATAACAAAGCTTTCATTAACGATGGATATGCCCCTGTTCATTTCAGGACTTGGTAGTGTTGTTGTCCATATAGACTCCTATTTCATCATGTCATGAAACAAGGTTACCATCACCTTTTGATAAATTGCCCCAGTGTTATCATCATGTCATTCTTGACTTAGTGGAATACCAATCTTGACCTTTTGTCCTCTTCATTTAATGATTTTGCCTACCTCTTGATAAGGCTAAATCTCTCTAGACCTTCCTTATTCAAACATCTTGGTCCATTCAGATAAGGGACCATAGTCTTCCTACCCTCTTTGTCAGCGTGATCGACCGGGTAATTAAAATCATGAAATTAGACTGTGACGTCACTGTTCTCAAGAGAATCATTTTCAGACCTATATTTATTTGGTTTGTCATGATGAATGAAAAAAAGGAAGCAAATAGAGGGAAAAAGATTCAAGGTAGAGATAAGGAAAGCAAGAAAAGGCATTTTGAAATTTGACACGTATTTATTAAGAGAAACTTAGAATGATAAACATGTTTTTTCCTTATTACATAAACATCCCAAAGCCTTAGGCACAGCTATTGGGTTGGAAAGTCATTAAAACATCTCTTCGATTGAAAATTTAAAATCGTAGGGAGTTTGACAGTCTCCTAGTCACGAAGCTCCCTACCTAGTGGGCAATCACAAAGTTTGCATCATGCATCATCACGGGGCCATGTTTAGTGGTGATGACATCCCTTCCATACTCCTAACCCTCTTTTATTGCAGTAACCCCAGAACTCCCATGGTTAGGCAAGGGGTTTATTGTCACGTTGGGACTTCCTTCTTGGAAACTTATCCACTTGGCTTTGATTAGATCCTTCACTTTGCATTTTAGGGCCTGACAGTTCTCAGTAGAATGCCCCAGGGCTCCAGCATGGTAATCACATCGGGTGTTAGGATTATATCCTTTAGGGTAAGGGGGAACCACCGGCTTCAATAGACAGGGTACCGCAAGGGAGTTGTGGATAAGGTAAGGTAAAAGCTCTGTATAGGTTATAGGAATGAGGTCGAATTAGACAGGTGTTTGATTCTTGGCGTGTTTTCTTGTGTTTTGGTTAGAGTCAGGAGGCTGAGTCCATTGTTGTAGGGGACAGTACGACATGGATTGTGGATAAGGGGGTCTGATAACGGGTGGATGGAAGTGGGTAGGTGTTTAAGTGATTGGTGAATGGAAGTGGGATTGTAGTAAGGTAGGATAAGGGTTTTGGTTATGGGCGGTGGCGGCCATATACAGATAAGGTGTATGAAGATTGGCAGGCTGAAAGGCAATAGGGGGTATTGGTCTTGGTTGGGCCATTTGGATAGCTTAAGCTTAGGCGAATTATGACTCAAGGATTTGTGGGTTTGGCTGAGGGTTAGCAAAAGGGATCATCAGATAGACAAGGTTTGAAACATAGGGATCCATCATTTGAAAATCATGGCCATCTTATTGGTTATGGAATGGGGGAGAGTATCCTGAGGGTATTCCATAAGGTGGGAAAGGTACAGGATTACCATCTAGGCCAACGAATATGTGTTGTGATGCATAACCATAGGGCATGCCACTAGGTAGTTAGGGGTCAACCACTTGCTTTGCTTTCCCAGTGTTGACAGTAAGGGGTGGTGGTGGAGTAAGTAGCTTGAGCCTGTGTCAGACTAAAGCTCGGGGAATGTAGTGGGGTAGATGGTTGTTGTTAGGCATCCTCGATACCTGCAGAGTAACCTTCTTCTGTGATTCTCTTCTCTAAAAGTTTAGCCATCTCTACCATTTGCCCCTTTAGCTGGTTGACGTCATCCCAGAGGTTTTCATTTTCTTGTTCTATTTCAGCCACGAGTCTCTTCTGAAGTCGAGTTCCGTAGGGGTATTTCCCCATGATGTCTTTTGAAAAAGACAAAAGTGTCACGTGGAAATAAAAGGAAATAAAATAATATTACTGTAAAATACATTAAAATAAATTGGCGCGTGAAGCAATCACAGGTCTTAATGAGCGTCCTTTGACTGTTCCCCAGAACGACTCGTTCAAAAGTACTAAGTAGGGTAAACATGGAAATTAATATGAGATAGTTATGAAGACAGAAGAATCCTTCATTCTGAGATACGACAAGAGTCTTAAGTTTAGCCATTTCTGGCTTGGGCAACCATGACCCTCCTCTTAAAAGTTCGATCTCATGTTAATTTCCATATCTCGGTCAAGGATAGTCGTTAAGCCCTAAATAGCTTCCGACGAGAACAGAAAGAAAAAAGAGAATGAGCCATTAAGAATTGACATGTTTTGTAAATCGCTACTCCCTTGGTAACATCTTGGAAAACATCTTTACATTCAGGGAAGTAACGATTGACAAAACTTATGACAAATCGAGAGCCACATGAGTTACAAACCTTCCGATCGTCATCAATATTTTTTTATTTTCTTGATTTTTTTTATTGTTATGATTTTTTTTTATTGTTTTGTTTTGACGACTCGAAAAATCCGTAACTGAGGACCCAAAAATTCAAGTAAATATGCATAAAAGGAAAGGACTGTTTGCCCATTAAAGGATCACCAATTTAAAGAGTGTCATTTTTAGAAAGAAGTAATCCGTTCAACGGGCAAGTGGTCCACCAATTTGGATTAAAAGGGAAAGTGAGAATGAGAGAAGGTAGAGGAAAAGTTTACCCCTTTGTGCCCTAAGTCAGGTTTTTCTGAAAGTCTTTTTCTGGGACCTATAGCCTGTCTAACAGTGACTCCTCACATTGGGTGGCTTGCACTAGACTTCTAAAAGGTCACTAGAGCCAAGATCCTACTTATGATGTGACCACAACAATAGGGAGTCTACTAGGTGCGTACATCATGAAAGGTCGAACTCTAGTGAGGTTCTTACGATCGCCGGATGGGAAGTACATCCCAAATGACACCGCCACCAACCTCCCCTAACTTAAGCTTCACTTGGGGCCCGGGTATAGGGTGCCACTCATAAGTGTGTGCAAATTGTGAGTGTAGTGTGTGAAAGGGCATTCAATACCTGTACCTTACCCTATCCTACACAGAGAACAAACACAGAACAATAACACAAAGTCATCTACCCTAGGGTTCAATATTGTACAAATATCAATAGAACGTAAACGATGAGAATTAAACAAACAGAATCACATACAAATAATGACACACAATAAAATAAAGGAAAGAATTCAAATAATTAACAGACTATTAAAAAAACATACGCTATCAACTTGATTGACTTGACTCTCTAAAATCTCCTAAGTGGAGTCGCCATCTGTCGCGACCGGGATCGTGACGGGATGGCCAACCCTTAAAAATAACACGACGTTCGAAATCCTTTCGAAAAGAAAACAGAGAGTCGCCACCAATATTTTATTTAGGATAAAAATATCGGGAAAAACCTCTTTTAAAACACTGGTTATGAAGATGAAATTCTAAGTTCGGGAGTCAAATTACAAGTGAGGAAGGTATTAGCACCTCACAACTGTCCGTTATAAAACGGTTACCTCAAGTTGATAGCGCGTATTTCAAAATAGCCCAGAAATTATTTTTAACTTCTTTTAGGAAAAGAAACACACAAAACGACAAAGCAGACACAAACAGACAAAACAGACCGAACAACGACAGTAAGAAATTTGACCAAATAGTGACAGTAAGAAAGAAGAAAACAATAAAGATAGAAGACTAAACAGTGACCTAAAAAAAAGAAATAAATAATGACAGTAGAAGATTAAAACAGTAACAGTAAGAAATGATAAAGCAATGACAGCAAGAAACTTGACAAAACAACAACTATAAAAAAAAGTAAAACAGAGTGAAAGTAAAGGTTAATAGGACGTCTCATCCAAATTAACCTTAATTTGTACATAAATTAAAAGATTAAAGTAATATTAATAAAATAAAAAATAAAGTTAATTTAAAAATATTATTTTTTAATAAAAGTATTAAAAACATAAGATTAACAAGACGTCGCGTCTAAATTAACCTCATTTCAAAGAAAATAATATTCTAATAAAAATATTAAAAATATGAGATTAACAAGATGTTTCGTCTAAATTAACCTTATTTAAAGAAAATATTATTTTAAACAAAAATATTAAAACATGAGATTAACAAGACGTCACGTCTAAATTAACCTCATTTTAAGAAAATATTATTTTATATAAAAATATTAAAACACGAGATTAATAAGACGTCGCGTCTAAATTAACCTCCTTGCGACAATAAAATTTTAAAATATTGACTATATAAAATTAATCAAAATAATAACAGAGACGTGGAAATTAATAATGAGAAAGTGGGCCCGATAAGAATTGATTCCCGCTCCTGCATATTCTCAAATGTATTGAGAAATCAGGGTTACGTAGTTATTTGGGGGAACTCAGAAAATATTTGAAATTATATTTAAAATTATTTTTAATTGATTTGATTTTTAAGAAAATTTATGAGGAAGGAGAAATACAAGGCGAAGTAATTCGCACGTGTATAAACCTTCAAAGTCTTATATCGTGAATGAAGGCAAAAGTAATTTTGCACGACATTGCTCATAAGATTTTAGGACATTTATTCCAAAAGAAACACATACTTACTATTTTTTTTAGATTTTAAATTTAACATAATAAAAATACTAGTCTAAGAACGGTGTTTAGATTTTTAAACTCATCATAAATAAGAAATATATATTGATTTTCTAAGATTATTGCTCTTAGATTTAGCACAAAGAATTTATTATGTTTAAAAGGACATTTAACTCGAAATATTTTCTTCGATTTAATTAAAAGCTTTTGTTTTATTATTCATAAAAGATTTATTTTTGGTTTTTTCATTGTTTCTAAAAGAGGATGCATTTTAATTTTCAAGAAGAAAGATATTTATTTTCATTTTCTTAAAAGGATATTTAGGTTTTTTTTATTTTTTCAAAACTAGTATCAGGTAAAACCACTTTTATTGTATAAAGGCAAATCCGAATTTATATTTTTAAACCTAACCCAAAAAAAGAACTAACTATCTTTTAAAATGATGCCAAAATTTTATGCCTTATTGATAGAAGTTACTTATTTTATTTTAAGGAAAGGGATTCATATTTTAAATATTTTGTCCACTCCTAAGAAAATAAACAAACACTCGTCTTTCTTAGAGTTCTAACAAATATACTCCTTAATATAAATAAAATTTAACCCTTTTAAATAAAGTTTAAAACTTCTTAAATAATATATTTTTTTAAAAAAATGAAAACCAAACCAAAAAAAAACTTTGGGCTTCTGAAGCCCACTACTAGAAAGAAAGAAAGTAAAAGGAAAAAAAACTTATAACAATGAGCCTCACTATCTAAGGCCCAAACAAAACTAACCCTAAAACTAAATAAGAAAAGGACAGCAAAGAGTAGAAAGAAAAGAGGGGGCGGATGGCACAATAGAGAGAGGGAGATTTCGGGAGAGTGAAAGAGAGGAGAGAGAGACCGAGAATGGTGGGGAAAAATGAAATCAGAGAGGGAGAGAGAGCAACGGTGGTTGGAGAGTGAACGTCAAATGACGTCGAGGGGCCTGTCACGGGCGGAGGCGGAGGATGGTGTCAGAGGGGGAGGTGACGCGTGTAACATTCCTGTTTTTAGTAACAGTTTTAATCTTGTAATTTTGAAGTATGGAAGGTCTGTAAAGTGTTAACAAGTAAATAAATACCCTGTGGATAGTCTGTAATATCCCAAAAATTCTATTTTTGTGTATAATCATGGATTTTATATGGACCATTAATGATATTGTCCATTTTTTGAGTGAAACATGTCTTAGATAAGACTATCTGAGTGAAGAAAGGGGTCTGTTCCGAGTGAATGTTGAAATTCTGAGTGACCAAGAGAAATTCTGATTGAAGGTTGGAATTCTGAGTGACTGTCATGTTTTCCGAGTAAGACATGACGGAGGGAGCCACTTCCGAGTGGAGTCCTGGCCTCGGAGACATTTAGAGTGAAGTGTGTTCGAGAGAACCACTTCTGGGTGAAATTTCCGAGTCAAACGCCTCTGAGTGACTCGTTCCCGAGTCAAGTACTTCCTTTTTCGAGCGAAACTTCTCTAAGTGCAACGTTCCGAGAGAACCAATTCCAATCAACCATGGCCGAGTGAGTCGGAATGGAAGGGGACTGATCTGAGTGAGAGATATATATATCCAAGTAAGATACTTTCTGAGTGAGTCCGAGTGAGAAAAGTCTGACTGAGTCATCTCCAGGGAAGAGAAATCCGACCGGGTGTTTCAAGAAGAAACAGTTCCAAGTGAAATCTCTCCCGAGTGCAGCTATGTCGAATGAGAGACTCTGCTGGAACCTCTCGGAAACAGAAAAGCCGAACCAGTCAGAATTGATAGTTGACTAATCAATGAAAACCGACTGAACCAGGGCGGAACCGAGCACGACCTGCTCCATACCTGCTAGAATCCGACCGGTTTTGCTCTCACCAGTGTTCACCTCACTGTTCTATGGAATTCGACCGGTTTACGCACTCACCAGCTAGAATCCGACCGACTCATAGAATGCAATAACGTGAAGTCCTTTCCTAATGGCCAAGTGGGCTATTCCATTATTAGATTGCACCTTTTCACTCCAATCAAAGCACCTTTTATATATTTTAATATATATTCTCTTCAATCTTACCAACTCTTGTACGTAGGTGGCTGAGATGGTCAAAAACAGCTCACTTTCTATCCAAAAGTCTCCATTATTCCCATAATTAACGCACCTAACCTTCAATCACTAAAAAGCTTATCCCCCCACTTGTCTCTTGCACTATTAAACCAATACCACAACGCATCTCCAAGTCCAAACTTTCATAACCAATGAAAATTAGCAAAGACTCTCTCTTTCTTATTTCTTCTCTACGTACAAGCCTCTTTCTCTCTCATTTTCCTTTTCTCCTAACTGTGAGCTGAAGCAAGGATATCATCTACTAATCAAAGATCTTCCATTAAGGTAAGGGGGGTATATTCTCAGGTATTCTGGGGGAAAACCGAGTGATAGGAAAGGGTTAAGGTACCTTTGGTCCTTACCTTTCTAGGACAGGTTCAGGAATTGCTGTTATATTAATATGCTTAAATTTTTATATGTTTGTTCTTATATATATCTTTATTGCTATGAATATGTTCGATGGACTGTATTGATTATTATTAATCTTGATAATTAAATGATATGATTGGTGTTGAATTGTGAAAATATTAAGAACCATGGGTGTCTATGTGAATTCCAATGAAGAATTATAAAACAGAAGTCGGATTCAATGAATAACAAGCTCGGTTTTGTATAAACCGACCGGATCATCTAAAAATACATAATTTCACTCAGATGTTTTACATAAACCGACCGGATCATTCCACTTGAAAGGATTACTTGGAAGTTTACTTAATCAGATAATCGATCCGAGAGGTATTTCCATTTCTCTCAGAAACAACTCATTCGGAAGCATTTCAGTCGGAGATATTTCCATTTCACTCGGATTTTACCTTACTCGAACGTGTCTCATTCAGACAGAATATTTATTTCACTCAGAAACTCTTCTTCAATCATATTTCACTCGGAAAACATCTTAATTTCACTAAAAAACTCTTCTCAGTCTGATTTCACTCGGAATCATATTTATTTCACTCAAAAACTCATTTTCACTCGGAATCAAACTCATTTTTACTCGAAAAATCTGGTTTTCAACATTTTCACTCGGAATCAAACTCATTTCACTCGGAAAACATCTTCTCAGTCTAATTTCACTCGAAATTTTAGTTAGTTCATTTAGAAAACTCTTCTCAGTCTGATTCCACTCGGAATCATATTTATTTCACTCGGAATCACACTCGTTTTACTCGGAAAATCTGGTTTTCATCATTTTCACTTGGATTTTCATTTAGAAATTCTTCTTTAAATCTTTTTTAAATTATTTTTATAAAAAATCATAAAAATTGGGATGTTACATTCTTATTTCTAATATTATTACCATTATTATTGTTATTATTATTATTATTATTATTATTAACTATTATTATTGTTATTGATATTATTATTGTTTTAATTATGAGTAATGGAATAAGAAACATATTACTTACTCTTTAAACGAAGCATTATTTTAGTCAAGATATAATCGATATATTTTCTAGAATAAGAATAATAATAAAAATGACTTACAAAGTCTAAAAAATCGATGGAACCCAAGAACTTGTGAATAAATATTATGAGACTGGAAACACATAAGATACCCAAGGATCAAATGATAAAAATAATGCATTTCGCATCATGAAAATATTTTTGAGGGAGTAAAACTAGAGCATACACCTGGTACGCTGGAGGACATTCACGTTTGATCTCTGAGGAGAATCTTGGGAGTACAACCGGAACGGAAACCCAATGGCATCAGAGTCGCGCCTGGAGCCGGGTGAGACAATGTAATTCTGGTGTACTTTGACTAAATGACGGAATGTATCTATGATCGTGTAGAACCAAGTCCCAAAATAATATAATGATAAGAACCTATGAGTTCATTCGTACCTTATGATGATTAAATAATGAATGGGAGCTTGGTAGACTTCGATCGCTCTAGAATGGAAAATGATGTGCCCAAGAGGCAAATTGAGCAGAATGACTGCAAAAGAATAAGAAAATGGTGATGGTGGATTGATTTATTAGGCCCACATGCATCATAAGACTTAACCAAAGATAAATCATAATAAACCAAACTCATGCATTCCATGATAGTATACTTGATTGTTATAATTGTAAATATGTTAATTATATGATTTATGTGATATTATCTGTTGACTGGATATGTCCGCACCGGATAACTTCCAGGGTCTTGGGTTATACTTACCCTTACTATTGAATATTAACAGAGGAAATAGGAAACCAAGAACCGGAGTACGACGAACAACAATACATTGAACCAACTGGAAGCCCTCATTAAATGAAGAATATATGTAGTAGAATATTTATTAATGAATAATAAGACAATGGATGACTGTATAAATATTTAAGGGTGCCTGCGTGCCCCATTCTGTTAGGAGTACAACTACTTGATTTATCTACTATTTGCCTCCACTGATCTGCCATTATTTTGTTTAAAAAAAATATTTACTTTTTCTGAAAGCTGTTAACATTCTTAGTTAAATAGGATGATCCTACAGAAAGGTTTATCTTATTTAACCGAGGGTGTTACAACGCGCGGAGGTCAGGCCGGAGATCAGGGGGCGCCGGTCGAAGGCTGTCCGGCGGCGATTCAAGGGGGCTGTTGATTTTTGTTTTGTTGTTGTTGGAATGAGAGGAGAGGAAAGTGTTATTTTTTGATTCTTTTTGTTTTTGGCTTTTAGTGAGGTGATTTTGTTGCTGGTGATTTTGAATGGGTGTTGTGGTTTTGATTGCTGTTGGAACAGAGAGAGGAGAGGGAGAGGTTTTTTAATTTTTATTTTTGAATGGTTTGGTTGTATTTGTGATGTGTGTTTGTTGTTTTGATTCTCTGTTGGTGTTGAGATGAGATGGTGAGAAGAGAGTTTTTTCTTCTGAATAGATTGCTCTGGGTTCTCTTGTTCTTGTTGCTGTATTGGTTCTGTTCTGGTGGTGTATGGGTTTTTTGATTTGATGATGAGGATGGAGAAGGTGGTATATGATGAAGAGATAAAGGGAAAAGATGAAGCCAATGGAAAGTTGGGGAACCAATTCTGGATTCCAAACGGAATTTCCAGAATGGTATGGGAAAAATTATTATTATTATTTAATTTTTATTATTCTAAAAAAAATATGGTGTTCACACCTTTGTTCCAAATTTGTTAAATTTGCAATGACGTGTTGGTATTGGTAGCATCTGTCTAGTTTATGCATCCGTGTAACTTGTCAGGAATGTTGATGTTAGGTCCTTTTGTTTTCTCCTTTGTTTTTCCAATTATTAGCATTGGTTGGATGTATTTGTATAGCCACACACCATAATAACCAGATCCTAAGATCAATCTGGTGAGAATAATAACATTCCTAAATTATATGTAAATGCCTTAAAATCCCACTCCATCCCCATGTCCTATTCTTTCTTAAAAACAAGAATATCATCTTTTTCAAAGACAAAAGCAACAAATCCTTCTCCCTCAAAAAAAAAAGCTTTTAAATGATTTAAAATATTCTTCTACTTACAGAGAACAAAAGTGTTTCTTTTCTACTATTTTTTACAACAATTATTTTGGGCCTTCTATACTTGTTCTAGCATAGATATAGATGCAACATGTGTAACAAGTAGGGACTTGCAACCGGTGTAATAGATTCCCTTTTATGCCTAATCCCACTTAACAATAGGTGTAAAAGGTGAATTATTTACACTTGTTCCCTTTCCCAACCAATGTAAATTCTTGAATTTTAATTTATACCTGTTTATGTTCAAAACTCTTGTTTTCCTTCCTAACTAGAAATTGTTTACTTTCTACACTTGTTTAGTAGTCTAATTAGTGTAAAAGCACTACTAATTACACACGTCCCTTCTTTCAACAAGTGTAGATTGTTTTTTGGTATATTTAATTTATATATTTGTCGACATAAATATCCAAAATATATAAATATGGAGATTAAAATAAAAACATTTGTAATTGCATGAATGTCTACTTCCAGTATATTATAGATAAAATCCATAGTATTTCTATATGATAAGTAGGAAAGAGATCAACTGTGCATTAAGAAAGTTGATATAAAGCATAAATTAAAATTGAGATTAACTGAATCATTTCAAAGAGTTAAAAAATGTTGACTAAAATTTACCTTCAAATTATTGAAATTATCATATTTCTCTCCATATTAAAGGAAATAGAAATTATATATGAAAGGTAGTTCTTGGTGTTATCCAATTATTACATAATGGCTAAATAATCCATCCTCATCAAAAAATAAGGTGGAGGATGATGGCTAGGATTTTTCTAAGTGTTTGGCCTCGAAGTGCATGCCCTAAGAAGGGAAAGAACCTTTCTTTATATTGACATTTATTTCTTGGCCTCCAAGTTAGGGTAAACCTAGCTATTTCACTTGCTCACTTAAGCGAGCTTTTCTCACTTCACATCATGGTTGACTTTTGGTCCTCTGCTTTAGCTTAAGTGATACTTTTTTTTAACTTAAGCGAGGACTTCATTTTAGGAAAACCTTGGCTATTGTCTAAATTGTGTATGGCGCCATTTTCAAGTTCCTAGGACCACTAATTTGACCATTCCCTTATTTATGGGGTCATTGACGAGAGTTAGCCAAGACTTGAACATTGAGAAATTGTAGTTTTAAACCCAATTTGGGTGTCTTTTACTGGAAAAATTAAGAAAAATAAAAGTTGGTAGAAAATTATCTCATACTTAGTATTTACAATTTTGATAGTGATTTCCCTACTATTTACAAGCACATGTAATGAAATTGAGGTGATTTTTGCTATTGAAAACATAGTAAAATTGACAAAATAGTTACTGAGTTATAAATGACACTTGACTTAGGGGTCAAATACATACAAATAAAAACTAACTCCTTGTTGGTGGAAAAATAAGTGGAAGGGATATGTTAGGCCAAAGACTCTAACTTGGATATGTATTTAAAGAAGATGTTGGTAGAAAGGTTTAAACAATTCAAAAGCATACATGTTCCTGCACAAGATACCAGAGTAGATCCCCTTTTAAAGTTAACTAGTGTAAAGGAAAGCAACAACCTGAAAATTATAAAGCCATCCCAAAACTGATTCCACATCTAATTGGAAGCATGTATATTTATTTTAATGAAATAGTCATCTGGAGACTTCCAAGAATTGGCCTAGTTCTAGTCACATACCTGGTGGAAATTTCCATTTAATATTGAGGCATGTTACAATAATTCACACACAACAAGCAAGCTATAGAGAGAGTCTTATTCTATAATTGTCATATAATAAATAACATCACTTGTAGCACCTCACTTGTAGCATTTTCCAATTTGTATCCATAAGAAAGCATTTTAACTAATTTCAATAGTTTAATGAGGAACCAATCTTAAACCTTAGGGACAAACCACACATATTGCCACATAGGTGAAACACTACAAGAATAATGGAATTTAGCATAAGGCTTAGTGTGGGACACTAGGTTTAACATGGGACAAGCTGGTCTTATGCCAAAACTCACATATTTTTGATGAAATCTTCTCGCTTGTGGTAAAGATGGCATCGGTACATGTCATTCTTGGAGTGACTGCTAGTCTAGACTTAAAGCTTGAATAAAAGGATGTGAAGACTACATTTCTTAATGTTGAATTACATGAAGATATATATATATATATATATATATATATATATATATATATATGATATAGCCTGAAGCTTTTGAGGTTAAAAGAAAGAAGAACCTTGTGTGTAAATTAAAGAAGAGTCTGTATGACATTAAGCAAGCTCAGGGGAAACGGTATAAGAAACTTATACTTTCATGGAGAGTCAAGGCTACAAGAGAATAACTATAGACCGATGTGTCTACTTTCAAAAGTTCCTAAGAGAAGACTTTTGTTGCACTGGTATTATATGTGAATGACATGTTGATAACTGGAAAAGATACAAGAAAATAAAATATCTAAAGGGGGACTTTTCAAGTCCTTTGATATGAAAGACTTAGAACTAGTTCAATAGATTCTATGCACATTTAAAGGGATAGGAAATTACAGAATTTATGGCTATCACAAGAGAAGTATATCGAACAAGTGATTCAAAAGTTTAGTATGGAGAATGCCAAGCCAATAAGCCATCTATGGCTAATCATTTCAAGCTAAGCAAGAAGTCATGTCCCTCTTCTAAAAATAAGATGAATGAAATCTTAGAAGTTCCTTACTTCTCAATAGTTGGAAGCTTGATGTATGCGATGGTGTACACAAGGCCAAATATAGCTTATGTTGTTGGAGTAGTGAGCAATTACCTGTCAAATCCTGGAAAGTGTCATTGGGAGGTAGTTAAATGGATTCTTAGGTATCTTAAAGGCATATCTAAGACTTGTTTGTGTTACATGAAAGCTAATCCAATCTTGGAAGTCTATATAGATGTTGACATGGCTATAGATCTTGATGGTAGGAAATTTCCATCGGAATACATATATACTTTAGTTGGGGGTTGTGCTTTAGCAATCAAGGTTGTAGAAGTATGGTTCTTTATCCACAAAAATGGTAGAGTATATAGTAGAAACTAAACTCGATAAGAAATGTTGTGGTTGAAGTGCTTTGTCCAAAAACTGGAGATCACGTAAAAGAAGTACATGGTATATTGTGATAGCCAAAGTGCCTTGGACTTGAGTAAAAATTCAATGTATTACTCTCGTATAAAACATATTGAGGTTCGCTATCATTGAATTCGTCACATGATGAATCAACAAGAATTAAGTTTGGTGAAGATTCATGCAGACGTGAATGTAGAAAATATGTTTGCTAAGGTAGTCACTTGAGGAAAGCTTGAACTATGTAAAGACATCATTGGAGTATATGTTAGATGAAGACTTCTTAGATGTAGTTAGAAGGGAAGAATTGTAAAGTTGTCAAGCCACTTCAAATTGTTATTTGTGGTTTTGGTAGCAAATGAAATGATATTGTGCATAATGTTTTTGGTTCCTATTTACATGAGAGTTTTGTGTGAAAGAAAAATATGCATCGATGCTTATAAATGAAGTAATTTTCATTTATTTGATAAAACAACAATTAAACACAAAATAATAAAAAGAAAGTAGTGAGAAATTGTCTTAAAGGGTAGAGTGAAATTATTTGAGAGTTAACAATCATTATTTTTTTAATAATGGAATTGATTACTTTTTTCCAATTTTATTTATGTTACTACTTCATTTTCCCAACATTACCTTGCGCAAAAGGGGACTAGTAGTTTGTAAGTAGTATAGATATATGGACACGACTAAAAAAAATTCTTGGTTAAAAAAACTCTTTTCTTTTCTTTTTGTTTATCAAGAAGAAAAACTCTCTTCATTAGTGACAACTGGTTTTGTTTGGGAAAAATGTTACTACCTATCTGATTTCAACGAACCTATCTAATTCGTTAGAAGTCTCAACACACACATACACACACATATATATATTCAATATGTATCAAAAGAGAAATCTTTATACATTATTGCAATACACACACATAGTCGACTCCTGATGTATAAAGATTTCTCTTTTGATACATACTCTGTGTGTGTCTATATATAAATCACCAAGCATCGCCTCGGTCCACATCCACTGAAAAGCAATAACTTAGGGGTGAGCATATATATGTTAAATGACAGGTACTGAACCCGATTCAACACAACTCATCAATCAAACATCTAATTCCACACATAATCAATAGTTCATCATATTCATTACCACACACTGTCATTTAATACAATTTCATTACCTCAAATGTAATCAACCATATCAATACACATCATAAGTTGTCCGACAGCCTTTAAACCTCAATATCTGTATGCAAATGCATACACATACGGATCTGACTCTAATGATGGGAATTATAGTGCAATGTATAAATTTTTACAACAATAATTCATTTCATTTTTACTGATACCGAACCACTCGCCCATAATGTAACACCAGTCACTCTTTGTGATAGCGGCAACTCAACTCAGTGTTACGGGTCGGCCTTGAACCTAATCCAAGGTGGCTGTGGATCTCGAAGGAAACTACATAAGGTCTTTGCATATCCAAAGGCTGCCTTCTCATCTGGGCCGACAACACAAGCCCTCTGCAGTCCTGTGTGTGTCAGAAATGCAAATGCTATGCTCACAACAATCATAATGATCATAACCACTTAGTTACCATTACCAGAGGCCACCACTTGGTTACTATCACCAAGGTGTTTAACATCTCAATAAGCATAGCATGCAACAACCAATTACAACAAAACATTCACTAAGCTACCTCAAGCTTAATAATTATCATTAATATATAACATCAACTATCATTGCAACCTAATACAATATCATATCATCAATATGCCTACCTCAAGCGTATGCAATCAATACAATTAAATTCATCATCAACTCAATACAATCAACCATTGTAACCTCATGTAATCAATATCAAAACATATATGAACAGCACCAAGGCATCAATTCATATCAGAAACAACATCCTAAAGGGATATAGCACAATCAATCAATCCCACAATCACAATCAATTCCAAGGATCATCAACCAATTCATAAATCAAACAGGTAACATATATCCCTTTATCTGTTCATAATCTATAATTTAAAATATAATATTCACCCTACTTGGAATCCTCAATTCTGAAGCTTGAAACGCTCCCCAAACACTCCGAGTTAATTACTGATTTTTGGTTTCCAAGGTCAGAAATTTCTAAATTAACAATAATTATTTTTAATAATCTACAAGCTACTTTAAAATCACATTTTGGTGCTTAAATAACCAATCCATATATATTTCGATAATTCCAATTAAATGTTATTTTTATACTTCACAATTTATATATCTTATAGCGACATTTTTATTTAATAAATATAAGTCATCTGTTACCAAAAAGACGCCAAGGAACAAAATTTTTCTAAAATACTTTTTGTCTAGTTACTTCTAAAAATTTCAATTATAATATATAATATATTTATAATGTAAAAGTTTATTTAAATATTGCATAATAATTTAATTCCTTAAATAAAATATATTGTAAACCATTATTACTTTCAACTAAATTATACTTTATATAAAATCTCCATTTACTCATTAAATATTATTTATCACTTAATAATAAAATTCCTAAAAACTCAAAATAATTATTATAATTATTTTAATTATTCCAAACCATGTAACAAAGGATTTAAAAGTTTAAAAAAATCAATCTAACATATTTTAAATATATGTCGTCTTACCGAAAAGTGCTACACTACTCGTCGACACATCAAACAGCTTTTGAAACGTCGAAACCTCGCCGATTCCTTCCAAAATAATTCCTAAGATACTTCAAATGTCTTTGATCAGTTTGATCCTTCATCGTTTTCCTCTGAACAAATAATAGGCTACCCTTCGATGAACCTCTGAGCATTTTGACGATCACGGCTATGCTTGCGAGAGGATCTAAGGAAGAAAAGGAAGAGAACAGTGGATGTTTTGTTTCACGGTTATGAAAGATAAAGAGAAAATAGTGGACATACAGTTAGAGAGTGAAGCCGAGGGTGAAAGGAGTGTATGAGCACATGGAGGATGAGATAATGGAAGAGTCGAAATGGGATGATGGTCATGGGGTGGCTAGGAGAAATGATGAAATTGAAGAGGAATTGAAGTGGAGCATGTGAAATGGTAGTGGAACGATGAAGAATTTGAAGAGTGAAATGGGGAGGTGATGTTCAGTGGTGGTGAGCATAGCTTAAAGAAAAGAATTAAAATCGACAAAGGTAAAATGGAAAGTAGCATTATGTGGTATGAGGTGGTAATGAATTGAAGAATTGAATAAAGTATTGAAATGGATATAAGGTGGAATTTTGAAGCATGTGTGTGAGGTTCTAAAGGAATTAAACTTGAAGAATTGGCAAAGAGTGAAATAAAACAATCAGGTTCAGTGGTGGCATGTGGTGATAGATTGAAATTGCAATTAGATGGCTTATATATAGGGTAATTAAGGCAATGAAATGGAAAGTAAATAGTCAGATTAAAAGATAGTTGGTGGTGATGTGACGAGATGGTGGAAATTTAGAGAATTTAAAGATTAAAGTGGAATTTGGCATTCGGTGGGATGGTGGAAGCAGCAAGTGGCATGTGGCATTATCTCAGGTAATTGAAGAAATGAATTAAGGAAATGAAATGGAATAATAATAAAAGAAATCTGATTTCTTTCCTTTGGTCGGCATGCATGGAAAGAACATAATTTAAGGAATATTAGAATTAAAAGAGTTAGGCAATTTGGCAACTTTGGGCGTTTAGTTAATTTCGGAGACTAATCCTGTAACTTTAGGTTATTCAAGAATTACTCATATAATCTAAAAAGAATTAATGTACCCGTCATTAGATAATTTGACATTCTCAATTTAATTATCTGGTTAATAAAATCAACCAATAATTAAAAATCGGAATGATTACAAGTAGGGCCTCGGTTGATTTGATTAATAATTTATGAATTGCTTGTTATACCTACTAATTTTTTTTATCCATATTCATTTTTATATTTCATCATAAACTATAAAATAATGCATCTTTTTCTCTTACTTCTAGTTTTTGAATTCTCATTTCTTTTTTTTATACTCTGATATTTCAATAAAGTAATAAAATAATTAAAAAGCATAAGAAAAGAAAGAATAATTAAACAATGTTGTGTCTTCAAGCAAGCATAACCACTAGTATCTTTAAAATACAACTTTTCTAACATATACAACTATACGAGATTAAAAATCATAAAAAGGTAGCAATGACGTTAGTTTTAAATTAGTTTTCTTATCCTCACCCCCTAATGGTTAAAGATAAACATTAAATACAGATATTAATTTTAATGCTTATTATAAAATTTTTCTTAATATTCTCCTTAATTTTTTGATTGTAGTTACTAGGTTAAAATACCTTTTTAGTCTTTTTAAAGTCTAGGGTTTAGGAAAAAAAAGCCCCTAAAAAACCTAGACTTTTGGTCCTTAAAAATTTTTAGGGTTTACGAAATTAAGGAAACGTTAGGCTTGACTGTTAACTAATGAGGTAGCTAACGTTTATGTCACTTCATCAATGACATGTCTAATATGATATTATTAATTAATTGGACGTATGTCCAGATGGCTGCTCACATGTAAAGTTATAGTTTGCCTAAATTACGAAGCCCTAATTAACGAGGTGGGAGCACATTAATCCCAATCGGCTTCAACCTCTCAACCCGTGTGTGAAAACAGATGGCAAGGTAAAATGTTTCAAGTAGGTTTTCCTCATCCATGGAGATTCAACACATTTAGTGTAGGTGTGGGAGGAACCTCGTGCTTCTCATTTAAAAAACAAAGAAGAACAATGGAAGGGCCTTCTAAAGGTGTCCATTTTTCATGGTAAGTGGAAGAATGCCATCGTTTTCGTTAAGGGTTTTCATAGTTGGGTTTTTTATGGTTTGTATTGTGTTGTCTCAAAGCAATGATGATTGTGGGTTTTTCAAGTAGGCTCCTATTGCTCCTAGTGCTCACGTTGATGGGAGTAAGGGTTGTACTTACAAGTGGGATCTGGAGAAGATACACGAGGAATTTCAGATGGAGAATGCAAAAACAAAATCTAAGTTGGTGGTTAAGAAGAGTAAACCTTCAATGTTATTGACAGATACCATTGTTTCCTGGGTTATTATGTTGAGCATGATGATGTTATACGTAGTAACCAAGCATTGAGGAGAAATGGGTTAATGGGGCTAGGGGTTGGGTTCTAGGGTTAAAATGTGTCTTTTGATTTTTTGTAAAAAGAACTTTGTATTAAACAAGGTGTAGAAAAAAACCTTATAATATTTATGGTTTAGGGTTTAGCCCCTATTGGTTATAGGGTTTGTTAGGAGTTTGTATGTGTTATGTTGTTGTGGTTTGTAATAAACTAATACGCTAATAAAATAAACAATTTTATGGTTTGGTAACTTCATTATGATTTTGTTTTTTCATTATGTTTTTTATGTTTTCAGTGAAAGCAATGAAAACACAGGCTTAAATGAAAGTGCAAATTTAAATGAAAACACAGGAACCCTATACACACAAATTTAAATAAAACTATAAATTGAAATGAAACCTCAACATGAGTAAATTAACATGTTATATATTCACTGTTAAGAAGGACCTATTGGTCAGGTTCCAAACTAATACATAAGGTCTGGAATATTCAACAAAATGAAAAGTAAAATGTTCAATTGTTGCTATGGCTTGTTGGGTTCCTGGGAAGTCATAGGGCTTAGTTGAGTAAGGCACCTCCACCAAATCTCTTCTTCAGGTTTGTGTATAAATATCTTACATAATACCTGTGCTCCACACCATCCAACCGTTTCTCAAAAACCTGCAACAGACCCTGTAAGGACAAAAAAATCAAGTAAATATCAACCCTAAAGTCTTACATACATATACTAGGGCTAGTATTTTAACATACTACCTTCACTGGTCAGAAATAAAGACATATTTCTTGCTTTTGACATCACCAATGTCTTCAAACAGTAAACTCAACAACCATTTCTAACTTTGCTTGTTCTCAACCTCCATCGCTGTCACTGCCAATGGGAAGTACTGATTATTTGCATCCCTTCCAACTGCTATCAAAAGCTGACCACCAAACTTGTTCTTCAAATGGCAACCATCAACACCAATAAAGGGTCTGCATCCATTCAAGAAACCCTACTAGCAGGCATTTAAACACATGTAAAATGAACCAAAACGTAGTTGTAGACCTCCATCTAGGTTTTCCTCATGTAACTTGCATCTGTTGCCACTTGAAACCCTCTTCAACTCAGCACTGTAACTCCACAACAGGTTGTACTGCTTACTAGCCTCACCTCCAAGATATCAAGTGCAATTCTCCTCCCATTGTACGCGGACCAATAAGATAATTGTACAACATATTGAGATCTGAAAATTTCAATGATTTGAGCTACTGAAATCTTGGGATGTACCCTTAAGTGCTTTAAAAGCATCTTGGAAACCCATTTTGAATTCTGGTTTTTGCTTTCAAAAACTCTAGGACAGTTATGATAAGATCCAAAACTCTTCAACATTATAACATTTGTCCTCCCAACCTTACTCTCAAAAGCCTTCCACCCCCAGTCTTTGTTTGTACACTTCATACGATACCATTCAGGCTCGTTAAACTTTCCTTGTCTCCCTTTGTACAGATTGTACTCCTTAGTGACCTACCTAAACTGAGCCATATACTAGAACTCCATACCAACTTTCAATATTTTCCCATATTTTCTCTTCATCAAATGCCTCGGTTTGACCTAAACATTCCTCATTAGTATCCATATCAATATGCATTTCATCAATATCATAGCTATTATCTATGTCTCCATAATCATCACCCCCGAGACCATGTGGGTCTTTATCTCTAAAACATGTACTACACTCACCCCCCCTCACTAGTGTTACTTCTAAAATTTTCCTCTTGTGAAGATTGAGTATTATCCCCTACAGTGCCTTCAGGTCTTGACTCAGGTTTAGGCAAATCATCTATCCCTAGAACCTCAACCTATTCATTGTTCAGACTACACACTAAGCTTTCACTTGGCCTCTCACTTGGCCCATCACTTGGCCTCTCACTTTGGTCCCTCACTTGGCATATTAGTTAGCAATTCAGTAGGTACTTCACTAGACCTTAAACTCTTCAACCTCTGCAACTCACTTTTACAATAAAATTTCCTGGTCACTACTTTTATGGGACTCACATAAGGGTTGTGAGCAGGCATACACTTTGTTCTCCTAGTTCTGTTTCCTTGTTGGGTTTCTTGGGTTTGTTAGGTTTGGGCCATACCTTCTTGGACCACTGATTCTTAGACAAGTACCTCTTTTGCCTCAGCCAAACCAACAGCCACCTCAGCCTTATCCACACAATGCCCAGCATACAAGTCAACCTCACACTTGTTATTAATTTCAAACTCACTTATTTCAAATGCATGTGAGTCCCATATGACACTCTTGTACTCAGACTCTCCTGATTTCTTCCACCACAATTTAAATTCCCCTTTGTACCCAAGGTCTTGCACCAGTAACCGTGCCAAAAAAAAGACTATTTATCCAAGTCTATATTGTGAATGGCATCTATGTCCTTATTAATGCAAACAACTGGTGGACCCTCTTCAAATTTCCCCTTATTGTGTACCATAGTAGTAAAACTCATACCTAAACCAAATGAAATCAGTAAAGTAGTAAGTGCACTAAATGAAATCCTACATAGAGTGTACATAAACACTAAAGTTATGCTTTTTTAATTAGGGAAATGTAACACATCCCCAAAAGATAACCCACATGTAGTCCTTCCACACCCTTAACCTCATCCTAAATACACATATTCCTAACAAATTTAAAAATGCTAGGGTTCGACACTACAACAATTAAAAAATGTACCTGGACACTCGAAACACTGACCCACACTCTCTTTCTATTTGTTGATGTCCAACACGACATCCCACATGACCTTCTCAGCCATGCAATTTTTGGAACATGCACGATAGTGACACTTTTGGAGAAGAAGAGGGAACATGAGGGTTGCAGAAAGAGTCAAACAGAATAGAAGACAAAGGAAATGCTACTCAACTTCTCAACGCACTTTTACAAAAAAAAATTAATCACCTTAATTATCACTTAACTCAACCAATGACTTAATTAATTATTCAAACTAACATTTAACTAATTCTAGCCACGTCATATTACATGTTGTGAATACCTATTTTTGTCTGGCAAAATATACATACTAAAATATGTAAGTAGAAAAAAAAAGAAAAAGAAAAAAAAAGAGTATAGAATCCGGAGTCAATGTTAACTGTATTAACCGGGGTCCTAGCACGGTCTCTTGGCCGGTGTTACCTCACCAACTCTAAGTTTGCACAGCCTCAGTGGAGTACAGTATTTTATACCTCAGATCGATGGGAATCTGAGGTTCATCAAGTTAGTGAAAACTGATCCGTACTCGAACTTCAAGACACACCGGATGTGAACCTGTAAAAGATTCGCCAATGCTTAATTATCGACCGGGGTGGAGAGAAATGTCCATAGTTGACTAATGATTTCAGACCCCGGTTATGACTTACCAGTTCTTATTAGTGACGTGGTGCGGTACTTAGAACCTCGTTCATTCCAGGTTGTCACCCCGAATCATATTAAAAAAAAATAATATTAAAAATTGCATTAGTGGTCGTTGGAATAGTAACTCTTCCCCATTTCTATAAATACTCAATCCCTCTTCATTTCCTACCACACCTCTCATTTCATCAACTTTCTTCATTTCTCTCAAGCGATGGTCGATGGATGCCGAAGCCAAGAGGAAAGAATAAGGAAGGGAAAATGATGCTTTGTGATTACCTTCTTGCTTCTTATAGCATGGGTAGTAATTTTTCTTTTTTGGATACTTTATTTCTTGCCACATGTGTAATAAATAATTTATGTTTCCATAAGAGTAAATGATTACTCACTTGTATTCAAAAAATAAAAAATAAAAAAGTAATTAAAAATTTTTTTTTCCAACAATAATAAAAATTAGAAAATAAAAAGGCCCAAAAAAAATCTGAAAAAAAATTTGCCAAAAAAAAAGTCCAAAAAAATTGAAAAATAAAATCCAAAAAAAAAGGAAAAGAAGGTGACGGTGGTTATTAGTGGTGGGCCCCAGTTTGGTTGGATAATTGGAGAAAATTGGAGAAATTGACATCAAATTTGGACAAATTAAAAAGTAGAAAAGTGATGTCATTTATGGAGGATCCAATGCCAATTTTCTTCTATAAATAGAAGGTGATATTGAGGCATTTGGAGAAAAACAGGAAGAAAAGGAGGGGAAAGAGTGTTAAATTTTTGTAAGAATTTTTAAAAGTTTTAGTTTTCAAAAATTATGTTATGTAATCCTGATTAGGAAAATGAGTGCACCACTCTAGTTTGTCTTAGTATGTGAGTTTTTGTGAGCCAAAATACTGTCCAAGTGTTGTAACCGGTGTCCAAATACCTTCAAATCGAGTCCAAACAAAGCCAAAAACAAAGAAAATCTACACAAAATTGATTTTCCGACTTCCGTTCTAGTTCCTCTGTAATTGATCTTATACCAAGGTATTTTTTATTAATACAAGGATGTTTATTTACATTTATTTATTCATCTTTATTTAATTGTTATTTATTTTTCTGCACTTTTATTTTTCTTTATTTATATTCAAGCACTTTATTTTCCTGCACTTTATTTTTTTGCAATTATTTATTTATTTATTTATTTTTCTGTATCTCCATCTTTATTTGTTTATTTGTACCTTTATTTTTCTTTATTTATTTTTTTGCACTTTTATTTCTCTTTATTTACTTTTCTACACTTTTATTATTGTTAATTTATTTTTCCACACTTTATTTATTCGCACTTTACATTTCTACAATTATCAGTTTATTTATTTATTTTCTGTATAATTATTTTTATTTATTTATTTTTATGCCCTTTTATTTCTATTTATTTACTTTTCTACACCTTTATTTTTATTATTTACTTTTCTGCTCTTTTATTTTTATGTATTTATTTTTCTGTCCTTTTATTTTTATTATTTACTTTTCCGTCTTTTTATTTTCATGTATTTATTTTTCTACCCCTTTATTTTTATTATTTATTTTTCTGCCCCTTTATTTTTATTATTTACTTTTCTGCCCTTTTATTTTCATATATTTACTCTCATGCCCTTTTATTTTTATTATTTACTTTTCTACCCCTTTATTTTTATTATTTACATTCTCGTCCCTTTATTTTATGTATTTATTTTTTTCTGCCCTTTATTTTTTGTATTTATTTTTCCGCCCATTTATTTTCATTATTTTTTCTTTGCACTTTTATTTTTATTTTTTTAATTACTTATTTTTCTACACTTTTATTTTTAGTTATTTATCTTTCTACTTTTTTTATTATTATTTATTTTTGTATACTCTCTATTTATTTATTCATATTTGACCATTTTTAAATAATACATAATTATTCATTTTTATTATGGTCATGATTTCCTATTATTTTCTCTTAGAAACCTTTTGATAATTAAGAAAAATCATTATCATAGCAAAAAAAAATCAAGATTAATAAATAATGTATTATTTATTTATTTATCTTTTTCTTAAATTTAAAATAAGATTAATTTAGATGAGACATCTTATTAATCTTATTTTTTTAAAAAAATAATTAAATAATATTCCTTTGTCAACTTTAATTAATTAAGTGTATATATATATATATTTCTTTATCTTCATGTTGATATGTTTAATCCTATTTTTTTTTCTTCTTATGTTTTTTCCTACTTTTATTTATTTATTTATTTGTTTTGAACTTTATATTTCTCAATAAAATCAATTGATTTTTTTTACTAGAAAATAAGTAAGACAAGACGTCTTTTAATTTTTATGGTCTTTTAATTATTTGTTTGTTTTATTCTTATTTATATATATATATTTTTATTATGTATATTATTTATGATTGTTTTTATGAAGGATGAAATATTTGATAATCATTTTTTTGAAATTATGCATGATCAATTTAGGTAACCGTTTTTTTTTTGCTAATACCTTCCCCTCCTGTAATTCGACTCCAGACTAAACAGAATCTTATTTTTTTTAAAAAAAAGAAAAAAACCAGTGTTGTTTAAAGGTTTTCCTAATATTTTCCTTAATAAATATTAGTGGCGACTCCTTGAACCCTTCATTTTCTTTAGGCCTCCCAAAGGCCTCATTTCAATATCAATTTTCTTTTACTTCTCTTTAACCAATCCGCGTCACGCGCCGAGACCCCGGTCGCGACACATGTGTAATTGATGAGGTGGCACACACGTTAACCACCTCATCAGTTAACAACCGAGCCTGATATTTCCTTAATTTCGTAAACCCTAAAATTTTTTAAGGGCCAAAAGTCTAGGGTGTTTTTAAGGCCCTTTTCCTACACTCTAGACTTTAAGAGGGCTGAAAATGTATTTAAGCATATTTGTTACTTATATTTGATTGTTTTTAAAATATTTTTTATAGATTGATTAACTTTTCAACTTCTATGAATTTTTAAAAATATTTTTTTCACTTTATTACAATATAAAAGTCACAATGCTAGGTGATTAAATTTCCAAACCCTAGGTGATCAAAGGTACTCCCTAACCACTAAGGCAATTCTACATAAATGCTTATGATCTTGTGTGTTTTTGTTGGAGTACTTTTTCAAAGTGCACCACTAAACACTTTTGAGGTACAAAAGATACTAAAATGTAAGGGGAAATGGTATAAAAAGTTTATAAAAATAATAAATGCAAACAGACAATGAAGGAGAATATTAAGGAGAACTAGATACTAAAACTAATTCAAATATTTAATGTTTATCCTTAGCATTTAGGTTAACAAAACCCATTCTAAATTAATAGTTTGTCCTTCGACTATTTGTTCTATTAGAAAAAATAGTAGTACGTATAAAAAATTTTGTTATAAGTGATTTGGATTGAATTAACTTTTCAAATCCAATCAAATTTGATCCTATTAAATACAGTTTGGATTGGATTGCATAGTTTGATTTTTATATTTTTATTTGTTATTGAATTAGAAGGTAATCAATAAATTTTATTTCATTATTAAACATTACAAAATATAGAATTTAAATAGTAAAGAAATACATGAGATGTAAAATTAAGTCTAAATTGATGTTAAAAATAATAATTTTGTAAGTACATCAACATATCAAGACATACGTCTCATGAAAAATAATAAAAGATATAACTTTAAAAGTAAGTATAAAAAATAAATGAGTAATACAATATTATGAATATATAATTACATAAATATGACTTTGTCAGGTTTATTATATAAATAAAATTATACATAAAATAAAAATTCATTTTGGATTGGATGGGTTCTAAAACATACATCCGAAATCTAATCCAATCCAATAAAAATATTTTCATTTCTATGGTCTTCAGTTATTCGGTGTTTTGTTTTTTGGATCGATATTGTTGTTTGCATTGGATTGGTTTCGTTTATGAATACCCTTACCTGTATGTACTTCATATGTTTATTTTATCTGTTTTAATCTTTTTTATAACAATATAGAGTTTGGAGAGTAATATTTTTCAAAAAAAAATATAGAAAGTTGTTTATTTTGTTTTCACCTCAACAAAGTTTGTAGTGTAAGTGTATAAATTTGGTAAAACTAAATCTAAAAGTTGAAAAAACATTGTTAAAATTAGATTTTCTAGTAGTTGATAAATATAAAATAACATACTTAGATATTTAGACCAAACTTGTAATTTTTGAGATATATTAATTTATCAAAAATAATTCATCATATTAAAATCATGAATTATTATCTTATTAATTCATATATATTTTTAATTTATCTGAAATACAATTTAATATATTATAATAAATTTATTTATTTTATGGTGTAATTAGTAATGATTCAATATCTATTATTACTAGATTCAACCAAATAAACATTTATTTCTTACAAAATTTTGGTGTAAATAAAATTATCATTACCACAAGAGTTGTAAGAGTTATTAGTGTTGTTATGAAAACCCTATTAGTGCGATTATAATTGAAGGAAAAGGTTTCCTAATAATAAATTTATAGTGCGGCTTTAGGAACCGCATTAATTAAGGTAGCATCTCTACATCATCAAACCAAGCACCATGCTAGCTACACTTATTAGTAGGGTCTATGTGAAACCACACTAATGAGTTTTTTTATAAGATTATAGAAACTTAATGCAGTTACCACCATAATTTTAAATAAAAGGTCTAATATATATATAATTTAAATTCATGCATAAGAAAAGCTTGATGGAGAATTTAGCTATGCTAAGCAAAATGTTTATTTTAAAAAATAATTGTGTCATATAGAACAAAGATTATTAGAAAACCTTGGTTATTATACAATTATGGAAATACTATAGGAAAAACTGTAGTATTAAAATAATAAACTCCTTATGTAGGAATCGAATGACTTTAGGTCGAAAGACTACATATATCATTATCAAATTAAGAAACGTTTATGACACTCATGTAACAGTCAACATTCTCATGGCGGGTCTCTTAATGTGTACCTATGTGAAGACTTGATATCCTCTATATCTATGATCTATAAGATCAAATCATTGGTGCACTCACACATTAGTCTCAATGTATTTATATGTCCTTATATTAATACTTGACTAGGACAGTTTAAGAATAGTTCTTATATTGACCTACTACTCCAAGGACTAATAAAGGTTGTTAAGCTATTTAACAAAAATGTTTATGTTCAAACAAAGTGATATATATATCTTAACCATATTGATTACGATTCACTTAAATTAGTATCTTCATATATTTAATGTCGGTATTATTCTAAAAACATTGATATAAATAGGGAACTCGTGTAATGCAAATCACAATCAAGTTGAATTCTAATCAAAGTTGAGTTTTATCTCTTGTGAGAAATTTCTCTTTGTTCTTAGGTTAAGAACTTATAGTGTTGGTTCTACTGCAAGTCACAGTTAGGGTCATACTTCTTATGATAATTTTGATTCTACAGGTAAGGCTACGACTAGGGGCAAGTTTTTTATGTTCCTTTTTTCTATTTGTTTTCAAGATGATCCATTTCTAAGTACCCATTTCCTATCATTTGGTATCAAACTTTAAGCTCTTGAAAGCTAGGAGTTATGAATATCCTTTACTTTCTTTTCTATTTTTCTTGTTCCAAAAAACAAAGATCAATTGTCATTTGTCATGAAGAAATTCTTTACCTTTTTTACCATGAATGGGGGAGAAGAATATGAAGAAGAGGTTGATCTCAAATTACTTACAAGTTTCAAGAACAACTCAAGACCTTAAATGCAAAGTTAGATGAATTGAAAATTTAACCTAAGTGTAAAACTTTCTAAGAGCAATGAAGAAGATGAGTATTCAAATGGAAGTAGTGAGAGGAGAATGAGAGACAAAGAGTTAGAGAGAAAAGAAATAGAACATGAAAAGAAAATATATCAAGAAAATAAGAGTAAATTTGAAGAATGAAAAGAAGAAATTTGTAAAGAGATTGAAAAAGGGAAACATAATGAGGTGGAGGCTAAAAATAAAAGTGAACTAAAAACAACAAATGAGTTTGGAAAAAATGAAAGAAATTTAGAAAATGAACATCAAAAAGAAAAATCTGACATTGAGAGTAAGAGGAAAGTAAAAAATAATAATGAGGAAGAAAAAGAGAGTTTTAAGTTTATAGAAGAGTAACTAAGCTTTCCTAAAGAGAGAGAAATGATAAATTAATGTTAATGATTATTGTTATTTTCTTATAAAGTAGTGTTTATGATCATTGTTATTTTCTATGTTCAAAAGCTTGATGGAGATTTTTCTAATTTCTTGATGGATCATTATCTGTCATGAAGTCGCCACTGAATATTAAAGAAGTTGAAGTTCTTGAATGGAAAAATTCTAAAAGGTTAGTTTATGATCTTGATATTAACTCATGCATTTTAATGGATGACATGAAGATTTAAAATTCAATAACAAATTTTCTTGAAAACAGGGGAATGATGTAGTGAAAGAGGCCAATCTAATGTGAGTTTTATTTTATTTTATGTTTAATATGTACTTTTTGGTGGATTTTTTAGAGTGAAATTTTAATGTATTTTGTGGGATTTAAATGTATTCTTTTTAGAGTTACTAGGTATTCTTAATATTAGTGTAGTTTTTATGGTTGAACTAGTAGGAAATTATGGTGTGGTGTTTAAAACTTGGTGGAGCCACTTACATCTTAATGGGGTGTATTAGTTCTCTAGCGGAAAGTTAAGACTTGGTGGAGTATTTGAATGGATATTTTTAATGCTTAGTGAAATATTTAGAAAATATTCAATTCATAGACAATCTACTAACGCCTTAATATGATTCTAAAAACACTTAACCAATGTTAGAATTTGTTTTTTTTTTGGTTGAAATGTTAGAATTTGTTTGTATGTATTTTTTTTTTTTGGTCAAATTTGTTTGTATGTATTAGTTTGGGGTTTAGGCTTATAACTGGGATTGGGAGCCTATGGGGCTTTAACTTATTTTCATCTTGGTCATGTATTTGGGTCTTAATTGTTTAGTTTTGAGCCTTAGAGGGATCCTCCCACTACAAGAAAAAATATTTTTAGTAGAGGTTATTTTTATTTTTTGTGGGGGTTTAAACCCCTACTAAAAGTATTACCTATAGTTCCTCTTTCTCCTACAAAATCATGTATAGTTAATGGTTTACCCATGGTTTTAACCAACCATGGATGGTTGTGATGCTTATCTATGGTTCATAAACCTCTACTAATTACACTTGGTTCATAAACCTCTACTAATTACACTTGGTTTATAAACCTCTACTAATTATACTTGGTTCATAAACCTCTATAAAATATCTATAATTCTTAAACCTCTACTAATTTTATAAACATCTATAAAATACCTATAATTCTTAAACCTCTACTAATTATACTTGGTTGTCAACCACAACTATTTTAATTTTACCTTTTAAGTAAATTTGTAATTTATTCTTCCAACGATTATTACCGCCACCACATAACCGTCACTAAACGCGTAAATTTTTAAAAAAATAAAAATATCGTTCTCATAATTTTAGCCTCTTGGTCAGGTCTATTATCGGGCCTTCAAAAGTTTCCACAACATTTAAACTATTATTAAAGTCAATTTTAAATAAACAAATTGAAAAAATATCAAAAACTTACATAAATATTTTATATTCACATAAAAAGAGCATCAAGAGCTTACATAAATATACATAATCAGAATCAAATCTAAACTTGCCATGTTTATATATTCATAATCCGATAACTTTATGCAATTATCACTAATACATTTATATTTTATTAATATTGATTGATTTTTATAATATTTATACCAAAAGTCACCTTTTTATTAATGTCTTCTATTAGAAAAAAGAAATAACATGAATCATCAAATTCTCAACCAATCTAAACCTATCTTTCAAAGATTAATTTAACTATTTGCCTTAACAAAAGTTAACATGACAAAAAAATAACACAATTTAAGAGAGAAAAATACTAGCAGGTACTAGGTGAGGAAGATCCTTGTAATACTAAAGACAACTTATAATGCAAAGTTTTGGCAATTTAGAATATGTTAAAAGTTGTGAATAATGAAACTCTGCTTTTGTCAGCTACAGTTACTGATACAATACAGATTGGCCCCTTGTTTCTAATTGCAAAAACAATTCATTATATATATCAAAGGAATACAAACAAATAGGATAGATCTGAGAACCAGACGATGCACACATGAGAAAGAAGATGGAGCTGCATGATGTGAGGATGAAAATGAGGGTGTCTCTTTTCTTAGTTCCTTGACAACAACAACAACAAGTGTCTTAGGATTGATTCCAAGATCACAAAGAGCAATAAGAACAGAAAGTGTGTCACGGTCCAAATCTGTGTCATGAGATGCTCTGGCAGTTCTTGCAGCTTCTGCTCCATGCTTTATGCTGAGGATTCAAAAGGCTATGTTTTAACTCACTAAGTACTACAAAAACAAAAACACCTTAACGCTAGTCACATATTTAGATACATAGCAACTAATCAATTATTGATAAAAGGTACATAAAATAATTGCCATGTAGCATCTCAAATTCAACTTTCAAGATCAAGCAAATAATGCCTGGCTGAATTGGTTTACCATATCTCAAGTTATAATAACATCATTTTAATTTTAGTTACAGAAATTACAAGTTCATACTGAAATTTTTAGTAGTCTATTTATTATAAAGTTGCATCAAGCAATCATTATAAGGAATAAACTAACTGATTTTCAAGACTCAATTGATATGTTAATGAGTAAATAATCTCATTCAAGTAAACATGAAAATAAAAATTGTAGGATGACTCATGTGTACCCTTATCAAAAAGGGATGAATTGTACTTAATCAAAGTAAATTAAACTTTGATAAGATGCTTCAAATAAGTCATTCAGTTTTAAATAAAATTATTGCCAACATCATGCTGTCTTTTTAGCTTACATTATGACATATGCACAACATATATTCCAATTGGTTTAATAAGTTCTATTAATCATCTTTCACAATAATTTTAAGATGATTGTGTATGTATATATTTATATTGTATATGTATATATATCATTATTTTATATGCAGGTATCCAAATTTGTAATATGCAATCTCGAGCCCGTTCATAGTGCTGTACACATGGCAAATTTCTGCAGCATGCCTATAGCTTTGGATTATAAACCAAAAATGACCTCTTCCAAAAAAAAACAAAAATGACCAATATTCTAGTCTAAATTCAAAGTGTATTCTAATCTAAATTCCAAACTATTTCATATATGAAAATGGTCATTCTAACCTTTCTATGTATATCAGTTATCTCTGCCATCATTGCCTTTACCTCCACAACAACACCAAACCCAAGACTCTTTCAATACACATTTCATACATGAAACTCAAATGTAAATACACATATTCCATTCAACTTGCCAGTTGCCACCCAAAATGATTACTGTTAAATTTGTATAATACAAAGGAAAAAAAGTAGCTCTAATGAAATTTTAGACACTAAGCAATTTCATAACATTAAACATTGACTATGAAGAAATTATCATGCATGATGTAGTGTACTGTGTACCTTCAAAAGATGCTGGAAATAAGAACAGCGCCGATGCTGGTTTTTGTTCTTGTATACCATTCTTTGTAGGATACCACACTCAGATTGAAGCTGAGGAAGCAGAGATATTATCCTTGACTCAATTGCTTCAAATTTAGCACCCATTGAGTCCCTGCAATTTAATCAAACAGCTAAATAATACTATTTAGAAACATAAAAAATAATCACTATTCATTCATTTGTGATGCTTTTCCTTCAAGATACTGTTCCTTCAACAACTGAATAATGTTGGGATTAACTATGGATGAATTTTGGGATTATGTTATATCAGAAAGGTAACTCAACTCATTATAAAAAAAAAAAGCATAAATGCAAATCTTTTCAAAGCTCTAAGAAACAAAATCACAAAGTATATACATGAAGATACTCAATAATATCTACTACCTACTCACTCTCACTTCAGAATCAGTCACAAACGACTAACTCTAACAATCCAACTTCCAAGATTTTACAATATTCTAGCTTTGTTAGTTCCAAATCTACAAATGCAATCTATTTTTTATAACATATATGAATTTCAATTTTCAATAGGTTAGAAACTTGAAACTAATAGCAGCGTAAAATTAAATCAATCAGTAACTAACAACTTATGCTGAATAGGAACTATCAATGTGCATATAATACAAAATTATGTTAAAGACACTTAGTGGATGTAACAAAATTACTCTAGAACACTCCATAGAGTAAAATAGGGGAAAATTTGGTACCTGAAATATGAATTAGGGAGAGGATAAGGCGATGGAGATGATAAACAGAGCCCATTGCATTGACGATGATGTCAAAGGATAAGCTGAAGTTGAAGCCTTCGATTTGGACATGGTCGCAGAGGGAAGCGAGGTTGCAATCGAGAGCATGTAACTCAGTGGTGCTTCAATCGCCGTCAGATGAAGAAGGATCCCTTAGTTGGCTGAATGGGTCTTAGGAGTCCATGGGTTTGGATGAGCTTAGGCACTAGTAATGCTGCTATCATCCTTCCTAGATAAAGTTTTAACTGGCCCAATTATTCTGGGCCTGCTGCGTTTTGAATGATCATCGAACAACGAAATTAGAAGATGAAAAGAGCCCTCGTTTGACCAAAAAAAAAAAGAGCCCTCGTTGTTCGATGCTATATCAATCAATTCTGGGAAGTTTGTATGGAATCTTCGAATTTCATGAAAGTTTCAGCGATTTGCCGTAGCAGACATTCATCTGCGTTGCCATGGATATCGCCTCTTCAATTTACGAAACCTAAACCAGATCCTCCACCTGAAATCAGTGTAACTCCTCAGAGGAAGCAAAAACATATCTCTCATGACTCTGCCATCCACTTGATCAAACGAGAGAAAGATCCACAACACGCATTGAAAATATTCAACATGGTATCAGAGCAAAAGGGTTTCAATCACAATAATGCCACCTACGCAACCATTCTGGAGAAGCTTGCTCGGTTTAAGAAATTTCAAGCCGTTGACCGAATTCTACATCAAATGACCTACGAAAGCTGCAAATTTCACGAGGGTATTTTTATTAACCTAATGAAGCATTTCTCCAAATCCTCTCTTCATGACAAGGTGTTTCACGCGTTTTTCTCTATTCAATCAATTGTCAGGGAAAAACCCTCTCCCAAAGCCATTACAACTTGTCTCAATCTCTTGCTGGATTCCAACCGTGTTGATTTGGCGCGAAAATTGCTCTTGCATTGCAAGAGGAATCTTACTCATAAGCCAAACGTTTGCGTGTTTAATATCTTAGTTAAGTACCATTGCAAAAATGGGGATCTTGATTCTGCTTTTGATGTTGTGAAGAAAATGAGGAGCTCCGAGTTCTCTTACCCTAATTTGGTTACTTACTCCACCCTCATGGATGGTCTCTGTCAAAATGGAAGACTCAAAGAAGCCTTTGAACTGTTTGAGGAAATGGTATCAAGGGATCAGCTAGTTCCTGATCCTCTTACTTACAATGTTTTCATCAATGGATTTTGCCGTGGGGGTAAACCTGACCGTGCTAGAAATGTTATTGAGTTTATGAAGAATAATGGATGCCGTCCTAATGTGTTTAATTACTCAGCTCTGGTGAATGGTTTGTGCAAAGTTGGGAAACTGCAAGATGCAAAAGGGGTTTTGGATGAGATGAAGAGTTCTGGTTTAAAACCTGATACGGTTACTTATACGACTTTGATTAATTTCTTTTGTAGAAATGGTCAAATTGGTGAAGCTATGGAGTTGCTGGAAGAAATGAAGGAGAATGAGTGCCCGGCAGATACTGTTACATTCAATGTGATTCTCGGGGGCTTGTGTAGAGATGGTAGATTTGAGGAGGCTCTGGATATGCTTGAGAAACTCCCACACCAGGGTGTCTATTTGAATAAAGGTAGTTACAGGATTGTCTTAAATTCATTAACCCAAAAATGTGAGTTGCATAAAGCAAAGAAATTATTGGGGCTAATGCTGAGTAGGGGGGTTTTGCCCCATTATGCTACGTCGAATGAATTGTTGGTGCTTCTTTGTAAGGCAGGAATGGCTGATGATGCTGCTGTGGCACTATTTGACTTGGTGGAGATAGGGTTCCTGCCAGGACTTGATTCTTGGGAACTTTTAATTGGATTAATTTGCAGGGACAGAAAGTTATTGTATGTTTTTGAGTTGCTTGATGAATTAGTGATCACGAATACTTGATTGTTTACCCTGTGGAATGAAGTGGTGAATTTCAGAAGTCATTGATGCTTAGAATCCTTCACTTGAGGGTAAAAAGATGCGACATATAATTTTTGTATTATGATATAACAGCAACGTTATTTCATTAGGCATTACCTTTTATACAATTTCTTTACATGATTACCTCACTAAACCTTTCTATCACTCACCAAGCCGCAGCGTGCTTGCCCCACCGCTTCGTGCTACTTCTTACCCTACCGTTGCTCATCTCACCATGGCCACTGCTCAACCCGCCATCACCACATCTCTCCGTGCTCTCTCTCAACACTGCCACTTCTCTCGACTCCAGTCAGGTGAACCATTCCTGTGTTGGCTGTTCTCTGTTTGGTGGATTAAGAATATCTTCTCTGAGCTATAAGGTCAGTTGTATATGTTTTCTCGACTGATAATTACTAAAATCTTTTAACTACTATCTTTGGTATTTTTCATTTCCTTAATTTTTTATGTTTTCTTGATTCACAGTTTTACTTGAACCTGTATGCATTTTGAATGTGTTCTTGTCCTCCCTTTATACTATTTTTTTTCTAAGCTTAGATTGAAAGTGCTTGTTTTGCATGATAAATTTTGTACTACTAGCTAACACCTGGGAGTTTGTTTTATTTCTGTAAATGGATGGGACATTGTATTACTCGAAATTACTTAATCAGTACAAAAATGGAAGTGTCACGTTAATGCTAGAAGATTGTTAGATTCATTCCACAACGACCATCTCTAAATTTGCAGCTGCATCTTTTGCTTGTAAGCTAGTATTAACCAGGAAAAAGATCCTTGTCCTTCTCTGTTTCAATGCGGTCCATAATGTGTTTCTGGTTTTGAGCTCTTGAAAGGGGGATTCAAAGCTCTTGTCTCATCAATTTCCAGCATAACTAGGTGCACAACCCTGTCTTTTTCAATGATAGGTGCACAAACAAATTCAAATATGTTTAGCCTGCATAAAAAATACTTTGCATAGTTTTCAGTCCCATTGATTTAGATGTATTAAAATTAAACTCTATCGCTTTTGTCAATTATAATAATATTTCAATCAATTGACTCTCATTAACAAAAAAAAAAAAAAGATAAAGTTTTAACTTTGTGACTTGAGTCTCTCTCTAGAATCTTTAAAACTTAGAATCTCTAATATAATGTTTGCAATAGAAGATTTATGTGTATAGTTCTTTGGATAGATTCTAGAAGAAAAGATTTTTGAAGATTCATATTGAAGAGTTAAGCCTACAAATAAAAGACTCATGTAATGCAAAGCACAATCTAGTTGAATTCTAATCAAAGTTGAGTTTTCTTTTTGTTATTAGATTAAAAACCTAGAGTGTTAACTCTACTAGTAGGTCACGGTGAGAGTGAATTTTCTTGTGTTCCTTCACTCTTCCTGGCCTTGTTTCTTCCTCTTACTACCTTTTGTGTGTTATTTTTTGTTTGATACACCTTGTTCGGCAGTGTTTTCTTTTTCATACTCTATGGTGGAATTATCAAAGCCGCCATCAAGTCAAAGGTCTCTTTCCTCCTCACTATCATCAAAATTCACATCTTTCACAGACCCATCAGACTACTCTGCATTCTCCTCAAAGCTTCCTCCAATAAGTTTCCACCACCACCCTTTTACCATAGTTCTATAAGAATCACAATTTCTTTTGCCCTCAATTCCACGGTCCTGAACAAATGATCCCATGTTATCGGAACATTCAGTGAACGCCATGGCTACCTCAAACCACATAAATATATGATTAATGAAAAGGTTCAAATAAGTTAAAATGATCCCCACAATCTGTTACCAACAACATCCAACCTTGTTATTCAGATAACATCCAACCTTTTTTAAAAAAAAAAATCTCAAACCGACATATATTTCAAAGAGTCATTTATTTTAATTATTTTATACTTTATTTGTTACTGTCATGTTATATTAAAATGGACTAAATTATGAATATCATTTGAAGACAACAAGTTTTTATAACACATCTTATAGCATTTAAATTTTATCTCATTATATGTTTGATATTTGAAAATTTTAGATGAATTTATTTTCATTTGATAGTTACTTTATAAAATACTAGCAGTTATTCAAATAATATAGAATTCCTCTCTTACAAATTTACTCATTAGACTTAGCAACTTTTTTGGAGGTGAAATACCCTTTTTTATTTTTTTTGGTGGAATTACCCTTTTTTATTGGAGTTAGGTGAATACCCTTGAAAATTCCAAAAAATTAATCATTAGACTTTGGACAACGTTTGTTTTTAAGTCTGTCTGGTTAGAATTTGGCAGAAAACCTAGGCTCCACATGATACACCCATGGGCCATTATTGGTATAGCCCATATTAAATGAATGGGCCTTTCTTTAAAGATTTTCTTTAGACCTAATTTAGTTTAGCGTCCCACTGAGACCCAAAACAACTATATCCAAAAAAAGTTTTGGTAAAAAAAAAACACAATTATTTCTGACAAGGAATTTCTCATCAGCGAGACACAAGGAAAAGCATTTCTCTACCAATTGCTACCACATTTGAATCATGAAGAGGTTAATATCAGCAACTGAAGTGTTTCTATATGTTACAAAGTTAGGTTATATTACGAAGGATCATAAGACTTTCCTTACTAAATTTAATCGAAACATGTTTAAATCATTACTGAAATGGTAATAAGAATTAATTCAAACCAATTATTTAACTGATTTATAATTTAACCAATCGAATCGACCAATTTCAATAACAATTAATTGAATTAGAATAATTCTCATGAAGTTGATGATATATACACGTAAGTGTTTATTACATACCACATTTGCCGAAATTTTTACAATATTTTTATTTTTTTTCACCAAAACTTTTGGTATAAAGTAAGGGTGATATCAATTTTATGTTAAATGATACAATATATGGCAAAGTAATATTTAACTCACCTCTAAATTTAACTTGGGCTTCTGATTTATCCTCTAGCTACTTTTGTTTTGATTTAATTTAGTTTTCTATATTTTTTTTTGTTTTGTTTCAAGTTGAGTTAAATTTTACGGTTTAAATCAATATTTTAAAAATTGTACTGGTAATTGAACTAATGAAGACATTAGTTTATAGTTCATTGGTTCAACTGTAGCTAAACTATGGTCGAAACAATGAAATATATTTTTAATATAACATAATTCATGATATATAAATAATAAATTATGTAAATATTAAGTTAATTAAAGTTCATATTATATGTTTTATATGGTAACAAATTTATTATAATAAAAATATGTAAATATTATATAAGTCTTACATTTATTTTAAAATATTTTAGAATAGATATTTTATAAAAATGACAACAAAAATAAGAAAAAATCAATTTTTAAAATGTGGTTGATTCAACCCTAATTTTCAGCATCAATTTTCAACCAGTTTTGACCTATTCTAAAATTCCTTAATTTTTCTACTTGAACGGACTAATACCCTAACCAGTTTCTAATTCAACTGGTTAAACTGACCTGTTTAATCTAGTTTTCATAACTATGGTTTTATTTGTTGAAATGTATTAGAGTAGTGTTGTATATTGTAATTCCTCTCCATGTGTTTGAGATGAGCATATATTAGAGTGGTGTTGTTATAATTCTATGCTAGATAGTTTGTTTATTATTGAAAGTCTTACATTGTCTGTCTTATAATATTTCACACAGTGTAAATACTTATTAGACCACTCCAACCATTACAATTGGTTTTGGGACTGAACCTTTAACATAATCCGATAATTAACCATATGATTCTCTCTAGATTCTTAGTTTTCTAATAAAATGGGATGAAGAAATTGTTGTTTTAGAAAAAGAAAAGAAACCTAAAATTTGGTGGCAAAGACAGAGATTTCTAAAAAAACATTAGATTTAGATAAAAATAAAGTTAGAAAATCAAATTCAACCAACATAATTTAAATCAGAGGCCATATCAAATTACAGAAAGCTTGTAAAATATATTTTCTCAAACTTCTTATTAAATAAATAAAATTTAAATATTATTAAAATTAAAGTAATTAATTATGTATTCGATATTTGGCATATAAAATAAACTAATAAAGCATTTTATACAATTTATTATTACTTATTGTTTCATCAGTTGTTTAGAAAACTGGATTGAATCGAATAGTTCAACTAGAAAACCCACGAAGTAGTAGATAATTTCAAGTGATTAAGAAAGCTAGAAAAGTAAAAAAAAAAAAAACTAGTTAAAAATCAGTCAAATTAGTCCTGGAAAATTAGGTAAAAATCTTAAAAACCAGTTAGAACCGGTCTTATCTTAAAAAATAATTTATTATTTTTTTATTTTGAATTTAAATTCTCAATTTTTTATGATAAATGAAAACTATATATGAAATATATGTATGAACTAATATTATCTAATTATTTTTTTATAAATTGTTATCTAAATAAAACATGTATGTTCCATTTATGTTAACTTAAAATTATTTTAACCTTATTTTTGTTATAATTTTATATAAATTTACTATTAGTATATATAATATTCTGGTTTGATCACAAAACGCTGGTTTCGTATCACGTAATCCGTCCTAATTAACTTATTTACAAAGGATATCTAGTATGCACAACAATTCAGCTTCTAGTCAGTGGGAAAACGAACCTTAATCATCAATAATTATTCTTATGAACTTATCATTTTCATGTTTCTGCCATATATAAATATATAAATAATTACATAGAAATAGCTTAAAAATTATAATCGATAGAAATTTTTTTATTTATTTTTACTCCCTTAAATTACTAGTTAACCTTTTGGAAAAAGAAAAATTAATCTGAGTTAGATAACGTAACCCGGCACGTAAACAATGCGAAGGTTGAGAAGATAAAGAGCACTCTAAGTAATGTTAGTATTACTTATCAAAAAACGACAAATTTGGGTCATTATCACCACGTGGTCCACTTATTTTTTATTTTAGCTTTCTTTTGTGGCTTAATCAAAATTTGTTTTATATGTGTGTATAAACATTTTAAAGAATCTATGCTTGGAACAGGCCGGTGAATTTAGACAAATCACTTCTATTAGTGTAGGCCACTCTTTTAAGGAACAAGGAACATTTTGTACTTGTTTTATTAATGCTTAATTATAATATTGACTTCACGTTGTTAACAAGTTGCCCTTTAATTAGTATAATAAAGCTGTCTTCTCTTCCAAATCATGGCCTAGCCACCTCGCCTGTAATTGTCAATTGGAGTTCTTTACAAGTTGCAACAGGTAACATATATCCAATAATAATAAAATAATTAATTATAATTATTTAGATTAAATCAAAAGATAAGATAAATTTAAATAAAATTATTAATATGTGTTACTATTTATCTTATATCTTATATTTTAATATTTTTATTTAATTATATCTTTTGTCTAATTTATTATTTTCCCTACATAAAATTGAATTATGCACAAGAAAAACACAAGAGTATGTGACACTTCCTACCCAAAATTAAATCGTGTTTGTTGTTTTTTATTTCTTTTTCTCTCTAAGACTATCATGATTATGAAAACTTCACCGTTTTCTCCCATAAAAGATTAGAGTAATTTGTAAAATTAAGATATAAAAAAGAACATGATTATCTTAATTGAATATCACAAAAAAATAACAAAAATAACTACAATTTTATTTTCATAAAAAAATTTATTTAATATAAACGTATATACCTTTAATAAAAATTTATATTAATTGAATACCAACCTCTGATAAGTTGTTTTAAAAACACGATTATCTTAATTGAATATCACAAAACTTTTTTGCATCTTTTAAAACATGTCAGTTGAATATTATAAGACTTTTTATCATAAAAAATATTTTTGAAATCCTAATCCAATAGACCCTGGAGAGAATAAATCTTGGTAAAAAGTCTAGGAACAAATATATTTTCCACTTGAAATTAAAATTAAGTTAACTTCTGTGGTTACAGATTAATTAAAATTAAAATTGAAATGAATTCATCATTTAATTTACTTTATTATCCAATGTTGTTGTGTTCCTTCATTGTTGGGAGTATAAAAAATTTCAACTAGGAAAGATGTAACAAAGAAAGATGATTCCAAATTAAAAAAAAAAATCAACTAGAGGGAGAAAACATAAAAGAGAAAAATGATCTTAATTTAAAAAATAAATTAAAGATAATGATGTAACAACTTTTAAAAAAATTTTAGGGATAAAATATCATTGTTGTAGTTAGAATGGAAAGGAGTACACTATTATTTTTAATTTAAAATGTTGTGTGTGCGCGCCTTGATCCCTCCTCAATTTGTTCTGGTGTAACTAATTGTTACACTCTTGAAAAGTCATAATTCAATGGTTGAATTGACAATCTAACCATTGAATTGTGTGTGTGAGACTTGATCCCTCCTCAATTTATACTAGTGTAACTTTAACCAATTGTTACACTCTTGATAAGTTATAATTGAACAGTTGTGTCGCGATCGGGATCGCGGCGGAAGGCCGACCCTTAAAACGATTAAACCGTTTCGAAATCCTTTCGAAAAATAGGGAGTCGCCACCAATATTTTTAAGGATAAAATACCAGAAAAACCTTTTGTTAAAGCACTGGTCACAAAAACGAAATTCTAAGTTCGGAAGTCTAATTACAGGTGAGAAAGGTATTAGCACCTCACACTGTCTGTTATAAAACGATTACCTCAAATTGATTACGCACATGTTAAATAGCCTAAGAATTATTTTGACTTTTTTAGAAAATAATCAAACAAAACGGACGAGGAAATTTCAAAATAAGATTAACAGGACGTCTCGTCCAAATTGATCTTAAATCGAACGACTCGACTAAACAGTTACAGTAAAATACCAAATAGTGACAGTAAGAGACTAAACAGTGACAGTGAGGATTAACAGGACGTCCCGTCCAAATTAACCTTAAGTCATAATAACGATTTAGAAATTAAAATAAAAATAAAGTTGAATGGAATTAGATTAAATGGAACGAGATGGGATAAAGCAATATGAGATGACATGAAGTGGATTAAAACCAAACGAAGAGATTAACAAGACGTCTAGTCCAAATTAAACCCTTTTATAATAAATATTACAAGTAAAAGATATTAGAAAAATTTGAGATGATTAACAAGACGTCTCGTCTAAATTAACCTCCTCTTATAATTAAAATTATTATAAATATGAGATTAACAAGACGTCTCGTCTAAATTAACCTCGTTTTATAATAAATATTATTTAAATATAAGATATTAAAAATGTGAGGTTAACAAGACGTCTCGTCTAAATTAACCTCATTTAATAAAAATATTATTTTAAAATTGAATATTAAAGAGATAAAATTGATTAAGATAATAACAAAGACATGGAAATTAAACAAAAGAAAGTGGGCCCGACAAGAACTGGTTCCCGCTCCTACGTATTCTCGAGCTTTCGAGAAATCAGGGTTACGTAATTCTTTGGGATTAGATTTGAGAAAATATTTAAAACTCATATTTAAAATTATTTTAATTGATTTGATTTTTAATAAGAAATTTATGAAGAAGGGGAAATATAAGGCGAAGTAATTCGCACGTGCATTAACCTTCGAAGTCTTATATCGCAAATGTAGGCAAAAATAATTTTGCACGACATTGCTCATAAGATTTTGAGATATTTATTTTAAAAGAAACCTATACTTAATATTTCGATTTAAAAATAGGAATTATTTAGTTTCATTCTAAAAAAGGATCTTTATTTTTATTATATTTTATTTTTCGACTCTAACATAAATAGAAGACTATTAATCTTTATTTTTTAAAAGATATCTGGATTTTAACATTCTTATTTAAAATACTCATTTTTAATCCTAAAACAAAGAGTGTTTATTTTAACATTTTATTTCTAGATTTAATGAAAACTATTTATTCTTTCTTACTTTTTAGAAACAAAATAAAGGAAACTTACTAATAACTTTAAAGTGATAACAATAAAATGAAATAAAAATTTATTTCTCTACTTAGAGATTTTAGGCACCTAAGATTCTAATAAAATCTCTAATAATCCTAATGTTAACAATAATAATGGAGATAATAAACAAAATGCCTTATGTTTGTTTTTTTTAGAAAAGAAAAGAAAAAAAGAAGGGTCCCTTGACACATTGGGCTTCAGAAAAACTAAAGCCCATTAGCTAAGTCACTAAACTAAGTAATGAACCATTAGGGTTTTTATTTTAAAAAACAAAGATTAGAAATGCATCAGGGGGGCTGAGTTGAAGAGAGAGGGTGTGGAACAAAGAGTAAAAGAAGGAAAGTGAGGTTTGAAGAGAGAGGGAGAAGGGAGAGAGAGGGTCGACCAAGAGAGGTGAAGAGAATACCGGTCGGCGCGGTGGAGGCTCGGACGGTGCGAGAGAGGCCGGGCTGGGCGGCGACCAGCGTCGCGGTGCAGGGGTGGCCGGTGTCCTGGTTGAAACAACCCGACTTAATAAAGAATAAAACCGAGACCAGGGAAAATTTTTCCAAATTTAGAACGTTTCCAAACGTTCACAATTATTCCCAATTCGGCGTCGGGGTAAATTAAAACAGAATAAGGCAGGGGAAAGCAAAAGCCGATCAGAGTAAGGGGGGACCGAGTCAGAAAGCCACCCATGGGCGAGACTCAGCTTCGATCAATCAGACCAGCGGTAGATGCAGCGCTTGAGCGAGCCCGTTTCTCGCTGGAGCGAATCCCCATTCACTCAGTAATTCCATCACTCAGATTCGGGACCATGTCCACTCGGGAACTGTCCCCATAGGGTCATGCTTCACTCTGCAAATTCATACTTAGCCAAATACTTAGTTTATTCAAGAAGCCCACACACATGCTTCATTCGGAAGCGTCATAATCTCCACTCGGAGTCCATAAGCTTTCCCTCACACGGATTATTTCCCCAGTCCAATACCACTCGGTATATTTCAACCATAATTCACTCAGAATACATCATCCATTCGGCGCTCGGCATAATTTGATCTTCCTCACTCGGAGATCACCATAACCTCCATTCCTTCGGAAGGAGTTTCCACAATCCGAACTCCAATCAGAATTTCTCTGACCTCACATCTCTCGGAGGAATTCACCAAGTTAAGTCACTCGGACTTATTTAATACTTAGCCACTCGGAATATATAGCCTCATTCACTCGGAAGAGGACTCCTAGAATACACCTCAATCAAAACCATCACAATTACTCTTCCCTCGAAAGAGGTTCACTCGGGATTTCCCACTAGGAAATATTCAAACCCTTCCCCACTCGGGGTTTACTCATATTTTCACTCGGCAACTTATGGACTAGTCTTCCCTCGGAAGTAGCCCACTCGAGTATACCTTACTCGAAACCATTCCAAGCCTTCACCTATCGGAGAAAGGCCATACAACAATAGCTTCACTCGGCAATGGCTCTCCCATCAATATTCCACTCGGAATTTAATAACTTAGCATTATTCTCTCAATACCACATAATGAATAATTCGGGTAACTTATAACAATGTGAAATATATATATATATATGTATATACAATGTATATTTGTTCACAACCCGATAGTCAACCCATATCATTAAATCCGTTCGGATTACAAGAGAGCCGGCCAAGGCTTAAACACATCTATTTACAATATATATATATATATATATACACTATATGTGCACATCAACGATCTGAGTGCTCCCCACTCGAACTTGAGGCCTTCTCATCATTCCCAGTCCGACCTGCATATACTGAAAAATATGGTAGGGGTGAGCTTTTACATATTAAATGACAGATATTGGCTCGGATTATACCTCAATCCTCAATTATACAAATTTCATAATTCAATCAACCATAACACACACTGCCATTTAAATATGAATACACACATAATCATCATCCGATCAGGATTTACCCATTTCACTCGGCTATAATTCACAATATCATCAATAACAATGCATCAATGCACATGCATGCGGATCCAACTTAAACAATAATTTCCATTCAGATTCTTTCTCGACCTCAGACCATTAGCCCTTCCCATGTGGTACCCAGTACCAGTCACCTCGTGACGTCTCGAGACTTAGCTCTAGCTCCAACGGCTATCATGGGCTCTCACAAGATCTAGCCAAGAATCTGTAACTGGAAATCATCACTCAGGGTTCCTGACCTTTCACGGGTCACCTTTTATTCATATATGCAACCTCATGCATTTCACAACAATCATCCTTATTTATCAAGTGCATCTCATGCAATTTATATAGTATCCTACACGGAAATCAACAACAGACCACACAAATACACTCGGCATTCATAATACAAATAACATGTATCTCATGCATTGACTCAACATCATCACAGATATCATCATACATCTCTTGGATAGAAATAATCATACACCACACAAATAATAATTATCACACATCCGGGCTTCCACTCAAACAACATACAATACACATCAAACACAACACATCACAGTGTAATAGTTTCACCCGGAACCCGTCCATAAACCGTACATTTGAAATGTAAATTTAGCCCCCTACCTGGAATGAAGATCCAGAAGCTCCATGAGCTTGCAGCACCGACTGAACGTCCTTCAGTCACTCGTTCTCAACAGAATGACTCAGCTGTTGTACTCTACATAGCTTTGGAGGAACACCGAGCCACTCATACTCTGGAACGGCTCTGCCTCCATGACACTCCATGCTCTCCTTGCAAGACAGTGGAGAGTTCCAAGCCTCCAAGACACAACACAGTCCTCACACTCGGTCCAGTGGAGGATCCATGGCTGTTTCCACACACGAACAGACCAGTCCTCACCCAACAGTGGAGGACTCCACGCTTCCAAACACCCAATCGTTGCTTAGGCAGGACAGAAGAGGATCCTAGCCTCCAAGATACCCACACCACACAGATCTCTCTCTCAACCACGTTGTTCACACTTCCCACTCGCTGAGTGGAAGAAGAAGATGATGGAGAAGACGAACAGCCAAGAAGAAGAAGCAGAAGCTTCAGGAACACAAGAGAGAATGAAGAGTGGTTCACCTTGTGCCAAAGTGTAATGAGCAGGGAGTGGGAAATGTGCAGCTCTTATCCCTTCACTACCGTGATAGCCCACTCCCATCAGCCATCACATCCCATCAGCTCCCATCCCATCAGTGTGGGAATTGAAGGAGAGAGGGGACCGAACCCTATTTTCACCCACCAAGGGTATCAATGTCATTTCCTGGTCCCATATTATTATTATTTTTCAATCCATAATTTTAATCCTCTAATTAACCTTAATTGGTAATTAAATCAAAACCAGGATGTTACACTGGTCGAGCGGCGCAGCTGGAGGCCGGTATCGTACGACTTAGAGGAAGGCAAGTCAACGTCGGGCTTGCTGGAACCGGTCTGAGTCGCGCTTGAAGAGGGTCTCGGCATCGGGATCTGGAGAAGGAGATGACCGGACAGAGGGAGGAGCTGTCGGGCGGCACGGTGGAGGCCAGATGGTCGTCGGCCGGCAGTGGCGATTTTGATGGCTATTGTTCCTTTTCTTCTCCTTGCTGTTTTGTTTTGTTATTTTTGTATTATTATTTTTTTTCTCAAAGATTGTTGTTGGTATAGAGAAAAGAGAGGAAGAGAGCTTCTTAATTTTTCCAGAGAAGAGTCTTGTTGTTTCTGTGTTGGTCTGGTTCATTTATTAAATTTGGCATTTCCATTTTTGTGAAATAGATCTTACCATTTTTGCTTGTAAATCCAAACTCAATCCTTTTGGATCCTTCTTGGAAGCTCCCCAATGCAAAGGTCATTTCTGATTACTGTTAGGGAAGAGGGCTAAGGGAGAATAGGGCCAGGGTGATGATGATGAACAGTGAATGATGATAATAATTTTTTTAAAATAATAATAAGAAGAAGAAGAATTACAATCAGAAAACAAATTAAAACAGTGTTTACAAGTTGAATTGACAATCTAACCGTTGAATTATGTCTATCTATAGTGTAGATGATTTATGTTAAATTTTATTAAAATTAAATAACAAAGTATATAATCAAAAGAATGTGTGTGCGCCTTGATCCCTCCTCAATTTATACTAGTGTAACTATAACCAATTTTTACACTCTTGATAAGTCATAATTCAATGGTTGAATTGACAATCTAACCATTGAATTATGTGTGTGTGACTTGCTCCCTCCTCAATTTATACTGGTGTAACTTTAACCAATTATTACACTCTTGATAAGTTATAATTCAACTGTTGAATTTGCAATCTAACCATTGAATTTGCAATCTAACCATTGAATTATGTCTATCTATAGTGTAGATGATTTATGTTAAATTTTATTAAAATTAAATAACGAAGTATATAATCAAAAGAGTCCTTACTTTCATATAGTTTCTAAAAGCATATATTATGTTAATTTTGTTACACATGAATGATGTACCAAATTATTTTAGATTGGTTTAAATTATTATACATATGATCTAAATGATATAAACCTTGAATGCATCATTAGATTTTGAAAAATAATGAACAAATAAAAAGTTATTGAGTGATGTAATAATTGATTAAAATTATACCAATCTAACTTAATTCTTCCTCACATATATATATATATATATATAATATAAGTATCAAACTGTATAAAATTATATTAATAGGAGATCAAGTTACATCAGTATAACTTTAACCAATTATTATATTTTTAATAAGTTATAATTCAATGGTTAGATTGAGAATCTAACCATTGAATCTCAATATAACTCTTGAATTATGTCTATATATGATGTAAATGATATGTATTAAATTTTATCCAAATCAAACAATCATTCGTATATAATCAAAGGTTCCTTATTTTCATATATTTTCAAAAACATATATTACATTAGTTTTGTTACACATGAACAGTGTACCAAATAATTTTAGATTGATATAAATTTTTATCCATGTTATCAATATGATATGAATTTTGAACATAATAGTAAGTTTTGAAATATAATAGTTGGTTAAAATTACATTGGTGTAATTTAATTCTGCCTCATTATGTTATACTTTAATTGATTTTTAACAAATATAAATTTTACTAACCCAATAGTTGATTAGTCCATCCATACCTTTTACCATATAAGTTAACAAAATTTTATATATTTTAAAAATTAATAAATAATTTATTATTCAGTTCATCAACCTTTTTCTTTAACACATTCATAGAAAAAATAAGAAAATATTAATATTCTAAATTTTATAAAAGATGTGTTGCCTAATTTTTTATTATACCATTATTTAATATTGATGAAGAATAACTAATTAATAACATAAACATTTAATAGATTGACATAAGTTAGACATTTTTCAACCAAATTAACATACATTGAATATTACTAGCAAATTTGTATGACAAAATATTGATTGATTTCATAAAGCAATGACAATAAAAATTAATCAAATAAAAAATTATTAAAATGTTAAAGAAAAAAAAACAAATGAATTACATTTAGACATTTAAGACCCTTTCTATGTTAGTTCAATTAATGGTTTTAAATACTTTCTAACAAAAAACATAGATGATCACATTCATTTTATGTGGGTCATTATGCCTAAAACTAAGTCTTAGGCTAGGTAGCATGTGAAATATTTTATGAAGTTTGTTGAAGTGCAATATAATGCACAAGTCAAAAAGATTAGGAGTAATAATGGCATGGAACTTATTATACCTAATTACTACCAATTACATGACATTATCCATGAGACATCCTGTCCAGAAACTTCCTAGTAGAATGACAAGGTTGAATAGAAACACCATATGTTTTGAATGTCAACAGAGCTCTAACGATCCAATCTAAGTTATCTAAGAGGTTTTGGAGCTATGGTCTGATGCATGTCATATTCCTGATCAATCAGATTCTTATACCACTGAACAATTTGTCCCATTTTGAGTTGTTAGTAGATGAGAGGTTCAACCTGCAACATCTGAAGGTGTTCGAATCTTTATGTTTCATTTCCACCCTTATAACTCATAAATTGAAATTTGATCTTAGGGCTAAGATATTCATCTTCCTTGGTTTTAAGCCAGAACCAAAGGTTTTCTACTTATGAATCTCAAAACTCAAGTTGTGACTATCTTAAAAAATGTCATGTTTCATGAGAAAATTCTTCCCCCTAAGGAGAAACAGGACTCTACCTCTACTTGGAGCGCTAAGAATCAATCCTACTTCCATAACTCAATCCAATATTCACTCATTCATTTTACATCACATCTCATACTATATCTACACATGCCACACCTTATATATATAATCCATCCATACTTGTCACACCACCCTTTTATATTAGCACATCACTTCTACTCACTACTTAACTTATTGCTCCCTCTAAATCTTCTTCCGTCGGACTTAAAAAGAACCAGGAAACCACCTTTACACCTACAAGATTAACAATGCAAAATCAACCAAATCCATATTTCACATTAAGTATCCTATTTCTCAAGTTGTAAGATATCAGCACTGATGTAGGAAGGAGGATCTAGTTCTTCTTCTTCTTTCTCTTTTGATAAAGGAAACATAAGGATTAGTTTTTTTTGGGAAAATAAAGGAAAGTGGTAAAGAAGGGAAAATAGAGAGGCGCCACCTAGAGAGGATAAGTCTCAATCTCGCCACCTAGGGGAGGAAACCCTAGGATAAGAGTTTGCTAAAGTTTAGAAACCCTAGCTAAAATGAAGGAGGAAAATTCAACTCCATTAATACTAAAATGTATTCTCTCAATTCAAGGTGTGTATAATACAAAGGAAAACATGCCTTATATAGGCTAAAGAGGGGCACACCACTTAACCTAATGGGATTTATTCTCTCTTAAGCCCAAAAAACTAAAATTAATTAAAACTAAGAAAGGTGGCTAAAATACAAGGCCGAAAAAGACATACAAGGCAAAGATGACCATGCAAGGCCAAACATATAGCCCAAAAGGCTTTCTAACCTTAATCTTAAATAATGAACAAAAAATGTATAAAAGAAACAAAAAAATTATTTTAGCCAAAAGAAGTCCCTCTAGTTGTGTCCTCATCATGCTCCCCCTCTTAAAAATGATTTGTCCTCAAATCTAAGACATGAGAATCCATAAAAAGAAAGAGAGTAATAAGACCACTTATGATAAAAGAGAGAAAATAAAATAAAATAAAATAAAATAATGAAGACCATTAAGAGAGTATTCAACCAGGGTCAAAAACTAACCTTTTTATTTGAGACAAGGTTAAAACAAAATGATCATCATAAAATGCAATGAGATATTCCCATAAAAATGCACATGCAAAAGTATGAGGTATGCTAAGTGTAACATCCTATTTTCATCACAAATAGGAAATAGATATTAATATATATTTCTTGAGAAATACTTACTATAAGTTAGTTTATTATTATCATTTTTTTAAAATTTTGGTATTTATATTTTTATTATTTGTTTTTTTAATAATAATAATAATAAAATGAAAATATTTTTGAATGAGAATTTTAAAGTGACTTAATTAGTATTCACTAATTAAGAAAATTATATTAAGAATTTTTAATATCTTTGTTATTCACCATTTTTATTTTATGTTGTTATATTTTTATTTTTTTTACATATTTAAGATTTAACTCTTATTAGAATTTTAAAATAAAATTTTGAAGGAATTAGACTATGGTTCTTTTAAACTTTTTGATCTACATAATATTTATGATTTTCTGGAATTTTTTGAAAATTTTGAATTATTTTAATAAAATAATATATTTTAAATAATTTTAAATTCATATAAAGTTGCTTAAAATTAAAAATATTTACAAGAATGTAAAGTTAAATTATAAGAAAATTTTCTAAAATCCATTTCAAGTAGACTTATCTAAAAATTATCGGTTTGAGAAAAATCTTGATTTTTTCTAATCGTTAAAAAATTAGAAACGTATCAATAAATTTTTATTAACAGAAAATTTTAGATTTTTAAAATTTCAGCTTTATATTACTTATTATAAAATTAGTGAGGACTGATATAATATCGCTAAATTTCAAAAAGGACTCATTTTGAATATTTAAAATATACCGAGTGAAGGGTTACTATTTGACTTAATAGTTTTGCCGACAATTACTATGCAAATCACTGTGCATGTATGAAATTTTCAAAAGATGCACAGTAACCTGGAATAAAAATTTCAAAAATGCATAGTACTTTTATATTAAAATAATGGAATGCATAGTAAATTTTTTTCCTATAAATACCGAAGGATTTCTTCTTTAGAATTCACAATTTCAGATTAAGTTTTCTTAATATAGTAGTGCTAGTGAGATAGTGGTGGAAGTGAGAGAGAGAAGAAAAGTTTTTGGAGAGAAGGTTCTGCCAAAATCCTAAGGTAAGAATACTTCTCTTTTATATTTTTTGGGTTATTTTTATATCGTTTTTAGAAATCTGTTATTATACTGGAAATAATATTATTTTAAGTTACTATTCTGCATAGTAAACACTATTTCAATAGTAAATTACTATTTCAATAGTAAATTACTATTCAAATAGTAAATTACTATTTACTGTTACTATTTACCATTACTATTCACGATTTACTATTTACTGTTACTATTCACGTTTTACTATTTAATGTTACTATTCACATTTTACTATTTACTGTTACTATTTACGATTTACTATTCACTATTCACTATTCACTATTCAAAATTTACCATTTTTTATTTTAAGTTGTAATCTTAATTTTCATCTTGTAATTATATTAAAATGAAATTGGTATGTTTTAGAACTCGGAGACGAGGCGCGCATGGATTTTCAATAACGAATCGGTATACAAGAGGTAAGGGGGAGTGAGATAAAAATATAATATGAAAGACATAAGAATAAAGGGAGGAGTCCCTTACTCCTTTTAAATTTAATAATATTATTATAAAGTAATAACTTCTCAACTTAAAATTTATAATAAATTTAATATACTGTGTAACTTATTCTGAAATATCTATACATAGATCTGAATTATTATAACTTATACGGACTGAACTAAACCTATGCAAGGACTTGGATTTTTATATCCTATATGGATCGAACTAAACCTATGCAAGGACTTGGAATATTATGACCTGTCTAGACTGAACTATACCTATGCGAAGACTGGATATATGGACTTACATAGACCTGTGCGAGGAATGGACTATAAGAACTCAAAATCAAATCTACTAATTTAAATAACCATTAAAAATTTGAATTATATTTATAAGCGATATTTAGTTGATTTGACTTGATTATAATTAATTATATTTGATTTCGATTAATGATATTGTGATTTATAATATTAGACTGTGATTAATAATATTCAATTATGATTGATGATATTTGATTGTGATTGATGAGATTACTATACTTGATTGTGGTTGATGAATGATTGATGATCTTGTGATATGAAGTTTGAGCATATAGCAAGCATGACGGAAAGTTAAAACTCAGTAAGAATTTTCTTACCTTACTCTTTAAATTTTTATTCCAAGAGAAAGTATTTTGTAATTATTTTAGTTTTTTATTTCTTCTTATAAATAATTTTTATTAACTTTATTTTTAATCTCAATAATAAAATCTAGTATTAGAAAGAAGCTATTTTATGAAAATCAGAGGTTGAGATAATTAATTCTTGAATTAAAGAAAATTTTTATAGTTTTAAGTATTCTTAGTTAATGATTTTAAATTATTTTCTTTAGAAATTAGAAGTTTAAAGTAAATTATTTTGGTTTTCCCCAACGAAATAACTAAAGAATATTTTGTGGAGATTTCAAAAACTCAATCTAGTTAAGATTTAAATTGAGAAAGATTATATAAATATATGAAGGTTTTTAAGAGAAAGCTTTGAGATATTTAAGGCTTGGAAACTCAATTTTGGTAAGATCTGAATTTGAAGACTGTACTAAATTATTTCAGTATAACAGAAGTTCAAAGAAGAACTTATGGAAATGTACAGTTTATTGTGATGATTTTGTGAACCTTTATGGTATTTAATAATTGAGTTTCTAAAAGCCTTAACCAACTAAATATGCGAGTAGTTCATGCATCATGAATCATTAAAGAGAATTGAGATGTGATATTGCCTGGGGACGGATTATAGAAACCGAGGATACATTACAGGAGGCTTAATTGCGAGCCTTGGGATGAGAGAGTGTGAAAGGGTGCTTCAGGTGACCTGGGGTCGCTCCCTAGTGTCGGGTACTTTCACAATAAAAACTTTCTCAGTCTGACTAGTCTCTAAGTGTTTCCACGCCAGTTGAGCTGTTCATATGCCATGAAGGCATTTATGTTATTATTATCCAGAATTTATGAAACAGTGTAAACTCCTGGTTGGCCCAGTGCAAACTAAAACTTTAAGGGCCCACATGCATAAACTGAATGAGACAGTAGCATAAGCATTACATAACATTCATGTGATTGTGACATTCTATATGGATGGTTATGAATGAAAATATAAGTGTTATGTATGTGGAAACCCTATATTCATAATTGATTGTATATGAGATTATGACTGATATTACTATATTAGTTTGTGAAAACCCTTATGCTTATGTCTTATCTGTAATATATTATATTTTGTTTCTCACTCCTTCTTGTTTGAATTTTTGTGTCCAAAATATATGTTATATGATATATAGCTAGCAGTCCAAGATGGAAGGATATATAATTACAAGAGGATAAAGTGGTCTCATTCTCAATCGATTAGATGAAGAGATATGACAAGAGTAGGATTCAAAACTCGATGGTTCAAGGACTAGGAAATGATTGTTCACATTTGTAGTAGAGGTATAGTTTAGTTTTATTTTGCCTTATTACAATATCAAGTAGATAATTGTAACAAGGTAAAGGTTAAACTTTGATAAACTCTTTCATTCGGATATAGTATTGTAATGATTTATCACTTATGATTTCTATAAATTATTTTGTCATTATGGACAAATATTGAAAGACAATTTTTTTTTACTTTCAATATTCAAAGGAAATCAGATGTATATACGTCCTTGTATACACGAGATAAAGAGTGATAAATATGTATATCTTTCTAAAAGTTTTTTTTTAAAAGTAAGAAGAATACATATATATCTCGTGTATATAAGGGGGTGTTACAAAGTGGTATCAGAGCAGTTCAATCCAAACCGGCTTGTGGTATGGTCTTACTAGCGTGTTAGTGTACTCTGATGGTTGAGTTTGACAAGAGATTTTATGGTTGAGAAAAGAGGAAATTTTATTAGAGTAAATGGTAAGAAGTAAGTGAAGAAAAATTAGGAGTATAGAAAGAAGGAACTAATTTTAAGTTCATAAGAAGTATAAGTTAAAACTTTATAGCCTGTTACTTGAAAAATGTTATTGCAGGGATTATCAGAAACTGGCCATTCTGAAGTCTTTCTTGACATTGTTTAAGTACAGGCCTTAATGTATGATGGATGATAAGGTAAATTAACTAATGCAGTTATTTCCTTTTATTCCAAATGTATTGTATGGTGTTTGATTCTCTGATTAATATGTGATAGTGAAATATTCTAACATTTTCCTGTTTTACAATATGGTATGAGACAACAAGGGAGATAAGACAATAGAAAATTCTTAGAAATATTTTGGTATGAATTCTAGACTGGAGCTGTCGTGACTTTGACTACTTAGTTATAAACTATCGGGACTGATCACCCCGAATGATTTGCACTAAGTAGTGAAAGACATGTCAAAAGAAGGATGTTAAGATCAACGAATTTAACCTTGGGTTAATGTAGTATATGGAGAAATGGAGATAAACTCAATAAATTCTATTAGGATATTCCTTACCATGTCCTTGAAGTTGTAAGAGATACTTGTGTGAATTAGAATTTCAATGGGTAAATAACTGTTGTAATCCCAAACTAGTATAACAAATTCTTTAAGATAGAATCATAGTTTTTTTCTTTGGTGATATATTTTGAAAAGAAAAATGTGTGGATGTATACTTTATGAAAAAATATGATAATTTATAACTTGTTTGATATAACAAATAATCATATTAGGAATTGTATCTCTGGCTATTTGTATTGATTCTTCTTTTGTATGACATATAAAATATGTTAATTATTGTTTGATTTGATGAAGTTTTCATTTATGATGTGTACGATTGAATAATATATATGATGGTTATGTGTGTAAATATATGAATTAATGAAACTTTTATGATTGTGACATCGAATGTAATTAACCATATATTTTTGAATTTTTTTAAATTGATTTATTGTGATAAATATATCAATGAATGACCTAAAATAAGCATTATAGATCTTTGGAAGACATCGATATTGGTTTAATATTTAGAAATTGTGACATAAAATATTTTTGTGATTCCTAACAATATGATACATGTTTATCAAGTTATTTTCTTTTAGTCATCGATTTTGTTCGACGAATATATATACATGATATAAATCATTGTTATGTAATGACCATTGTAGATTTAAAATAAAGAAATGTGTTAGTAAACCATGAGGAAGTAGATATGAACCTTTACTTATTGATTACATAAGTCTTAGTTACCTATAAAAAAATATTCAAGTGAATATTTCTAAGTCAACGTAGTGATTTGTGATCATTTAAGATTGGAGAATTTATCAAATATATGTAATGGTTGTAGTCAATTATAATGGAATGTGTAATCACTTAGTTAAGGAATATTTGATTCATTATAGAAGACAATAAGAAATGATTACATACCCTGGATTATCATGAAGCAAAGACCACAAGGATTTAACTAGTACAACATGGACTAAGACATATTTATCCTTTCTCACTAGGATAATTTATTATACACGATTACATTAAGGAAAATAAAATAGAACATCTAGTATATCATAGATAGAGGTCTAAGAGTCTTGGCAATACAAAAATTATCCAAACTAGAGAAATAATCATAACGATTATAAGAAGTGAAGCACTTGTTACCACAACTTGTAGTCCATCCCGACTTCGTTCTTCCTTACTTCTAGGAAGGTTAGCCATCGAATAGTATGATAGTACTTAAAAAAAAAAGATTGAAGAAATTAGAAAGAAGAGAGAAACTAAGAAACCTTGAAGTTGTGATAGGAAGTGAGAATGGAATGAGAATTTATAAGCAAGCAAGGGAGGGAGAGTTGCAACGGTCATAAACGGCTAGTCCAACGGCTAGTCCAACGGCTAGTTGCTAACGGCTAGTTGTCCAGTAATTAATTCTTAGCAGTCCATTTTACTATATTACGAGTAGGAATTTTAATTAATAGATGTTATGGATTATGTTAAGTAAGATTTTAATAGATTGAGAAACGTAATTATTGAGGTGTTTAGAGTTAACCATCAATTTATGATGAGCATGGTTGACAAAATTAAGACGAGTAATATTTTTGAATTAAGGAAAAAAATACAGATAAGATTAAAAAAAGAGAGATAAATGGCAATGTTAAGGAAAATGTACACAATTGCCAAGGAAACTAGAAATATATTTTAGAACAGTTCAGTTAGTTTAGCTATGGTAAGATTTATTAACAATATTAAATTTCGAGGACGAAATTTCTTTTAGGGGAGTAGAGTTGTAACATCCTATTTTCATCACAAATAGGAAATAGATATTAATATATATTTCTTGAGAAATACTTACTATAAGTTAGTTTATTATTATCATTTTTTTAAAATTTTGGTATTTATATTTTTATTATTTGTTTTTTTAATAATAATAATAATAAAATGAAAATATTTTTGAATGAGAATTTTAAAGTGACTTAATTAGTATTCACTAATTAAGAAAATTATATTAAGAATTTTTAATATCTTTGTTATTCACCATTTTTATTTTATGTTGTTATATTTTTATTTTTTTTTACATATTTAAGATTTAACTCTTATTAGAATTTTAAAATAAAATTTTGAAGGAATTAGACTATGGTTCTTTTAAACTTTTTGATCTACATAATATTTATGATTTTCTGGAATTTTTTGAAAATTTTGAATTATTTTAATAAAATAATATATTTTAAATAATTTTAAATTCATATAAAGTTGCTTAAAATTAAAAATATTTACAAGAATGTAAAGTTAAATTATAAGAAAATTTTCTAAAATCCATTTCAAGTAGACTTATCTAAAAATTATCGGTTTGAGAAAAATCTTGATTTTTTCTAATCGTTAAAAAATTAGAAACGTATCAATAAATTTTTATTAACAGAAAATTTTAGATTTTTAAAATTTCAGCTTTATATTACTTATTATAAAATTAGTGAGGACTGATATAATATCGCTAAATTTCAAAAAGGACTCATTTTGAATATTTAAAATATACCGAGTGAAGGGTTACTATTTGACTTAATAATTTTGCCGACAATTACTATGCAAATCACTGTGCATGTATGAAATTTTCAAAAGATGCACAGTAACCTGGAATAAAAATTTCAAAAATGCATAGTACTTTTATATTAAAATAATGGAATGCATAGTAAATTTTTTTCCTATAAATACCGAAGGATTTCTTCTTTAGAATTCACAATTTCAGATTAAGTTTTCTTAATATAGTAGTGCTAGTGAGATAGTGGTGGAAGTGAGAGAGAGAAGAAAAGTTTTTGGAGAGAAGGTTCTGCCAAAATCCTAAGGTAAGAATACTTCTCTTTTATATTTTTTGGGTTATTTTTATATCGTTTTTAGAAATCTGTTATTATACTGGAAATAATATTATTTTAAGTTACTATTCTGCATAGTAAACACTATTTCAATAGTAAATTACTATTTCAATAGTAAATTACTATTCAAATAGTAAATTACTATTTACTGTTACTATTTACCATTACTATTCACGATTTACTATTTACTGTTACTATTCACGTTTTACTATTTAATGTTACTATTCACATTTTACTATTTACTGTTACTATTTACGATTTACTATTCACTATTCACTATTCAAAATTTACCATTTTTTATTTTAAGTTGTAATCTTAATTTTCATCTTGTAATTATATTAAAATGAAATTGGTATGTTTTAGAACTCGGAGACGAGGCGCGCATGGATTTTCAATAACGAATCGGTATACAAGAGGTAAGGGGGAGTGAGATAAAAATATAATATGAAAGACATAAGAATAAAGGGAGGAGTCCCTTACTCCTTTTAAATTTAATAATATTATTATAAAGTAATAACTTCTCAACTTAAAATTTATAATAAATTTAATATACTGTGTAACTTATTCTGAAATATCTATACATAGATCTGAATTATTATAACTTATACGGACTGAACTAAACCTATGCAAGGACTTGGATTTTTATATCCTATATGGATCGAACTAAACCTATGCAAGGACTTGGAATATTATGACCTGTCTAGACTGAACTATACCTATGCGAAGACTGGATATATGGACTTACATAGACCTGTGCGAGGAATGGACTATAAGAACTCAAAATCAAATCTACTAATTTAAATAACCATTAAAAATTTGAATTATATTTATAAGCGATATTTAGTTGATTTGACTTGATTATAATTAATTATATTTGATTTCGATTAATGATATTGTGATTTATAATATTAGACTGTGATTAATAATATTCAATTATGATTGATGATATTTGATTGTGATTGATGAGATTACTATACTTGATTGTGGTTGATGAATGATTGATGATCTTGTGATATGAAGTTTGAGCATATAGCAAGCATGACGGAAAGTTAAAACTCAGTAAGAATTTTCTTACCTTACTCTTTAAATTTTTATTCCAAGAGAAAGTATTTTGTAATTATTTTAGTTTTTTATTTCTTCTTATAAATAATTTTTATTAACTTTATTTTTAATCTCAATAATAAAATCTAGTATTAGAAAGAAGCTATTTTATGAAAATCAGAGGTTGAGATAATTAATTCTTGAATTAAAGAAAATTTTTATAGTTTTAAGTATTCTTAGTTAATGATTTTAAATTATTTTCTTTAGAAATTAGAAGTTTAAAGTAAATTATTTTGGTTTTCCCCAACGAAATAACTAAAGAATATTTTGTGGAGATTTCAAAAACTCAATCTAGTTAAGATTTAAATTGAGAAAGATTATATAAATATATGAAGGTTTTTAAGAGAAAGCTTTGAGATATTTAAGGCTTGGAAACTCAATTTTGGTAAGATCTGAATTTGAAGACTGTACTAAATTATTTCAGTATAACAGAAGTTCAAAGAAGAACTTATGGAAATGTACAGTTTATTGTGATGATTTTGTGAACCTTTATGGTATTTAATAATTGAGTTTCTAAAAGCCTTAACCAACTAAATATGCGAGTAGTTCATGCATCATGAATCATTAAAGAGAATTGAGATGTGATATTGCCTGGGGACGGATTATAGAAACCGAGGATACATTACAGGAGGCTTAATTGCGAGCCTTGGGATGAGAGAGTGTGAAAGGGTGCTTCAGGTGACCTGGGGTCGCTCCCTAGTGTCGGGTACTTTCACAATAAAAACTTTCTCAGTCTGACTAGTCTCTAAGTGTTTCCACGCCAGTTGAGCTGTTCATATGCCATGAAGGCATTTATGTTATTATTATCCAGAATTTATGAAACAGTGTAAACTCCTGGTTGGCCCAGTGCAAACTAAAACTTTAAGGGCCCACATGCATAAACTGAATGAGACAGTAGCATAAGCATTACATAACATTCATGTGATTGTGACATTCTATATGGATGGTTATGAATGAAAATATAAGTGTTATGTATGTGGAAACCCTATATTCATAATTGATTGTATATGAGATTATGACTGATATTACTATATTAGTTTGTGAAAACCCTTATGCTTATGTCTTATCTGTAATATATTATATTTTGTTTCTCACTCCTTCTTGTTTAAATTTTTGTGTCCAAAATATATGTTATATGATATATAGCTAGCAGTCCAAGATGGAAGGATATATAATTACAAGAGGATAAAGTGGTCTCATTCTCAATCGATTAGATGAAGAGATATGACAAGAGTAGGATTCAAAACTCGATGGTTCAAGGACTAGGAAATGATTGTTCACATTTGTAGTAGAGGTATAGTTTAGTTTTATTTTGCCTTATTACAATATCAAGTAGATAATTGTAACAAGGTAAAGGTTAAACTTTGATAAACTCTTTCATTCGGATATAGTATTGTAATGATTTATCACTTATGATTTCTATAAATTATTTTGTCATTATGGACAAATATTGAAAGACAATTTTTTTTTACTTTCAATATTCAAAGGAAATCAGATGTATATACGTCCTTGTATACACGAGATAAAGAGTGATAAATATGTATATCTTTCTAAAAGTTTTTTTTTAAAAGTAAGAAGAATACATATATATCTCGTGTATATAAGGGGGTGTTACACTAAGCATCCTATCAATGAGTTTATTGATGCAATGCATGAGAGATGTAGAAGATAATATGGAGGTATGATCATGTGATGCTATTTGGAACAAAGGCAGATCATAAATCATGAATGAAAATAATTCCCTAAAAGGATCATAATATGTAATAAAATATAAACTAAGAGCTATTTGTGGCAATGCATGCATAAAAGCAACTAGTTCATGATTTAATCCTTTATTAAAATAAATAAGATCAACATGATCATAGGTAAAATGTGGTTGAAAATGCAATGAAATAGACATGTGATAAAATGGATAAAAAGTTAATCCTATAAAAATCCTACAATGCAGCATGATAACATATGAAATGACTCTAGGGAATGACAATTCAAAAGAGTAAAGACATATGCTAATCCTATAAGATCCTATTATGATTATATACATCCTAGAACTAACCCTAAGACAACTATGAACTACGATTGACCATTTCTTTTTACTAGGAATAAGTGAAATGTGAAAGGATTTTTCTACCATTTTATGGTCTTCTCGAGGTTTAGAAATAATGTTTGAGAGAGGCAAACTATCACTAATGACAGGAAGAGTATCATAATGAGTGAGATAGACAAACTATTATTAGTCATAGAAGTAGGCAAACTATGATCAAGATGACTCTTTGTTAAAACACTAAGGTTGTTTAAAGACAAGCCCTTATGTTCTCCATTTTTATTTTCACCTTTGATTGCTTTTTTCTTTTTCTTATACCTATCATATTCATTCCAATAAAGTTTCACTTTCTCATCCATAGATGTATTATGTTTTTGCCTTAACTTTGATATTTCTTTTTCATTTTGACACAAACCTATTTTATTATTTCCACTAGTATCATATTCTAAAATATTATCCCAAATTTCTTTTAATTTCTTATGAACTTCCTCAAGAACCTTTTTGATCTTTTTATTATTTTTTCTATGGTAGAATTATTCTTAACCTCATAAGAATCTAATTTAAAATTAAGGGCACCTAGTTGTTCAATTAAAACCTTAAACATATTAGGTGTTCTATCTTACCTAGAAGAAGACATGGTACAATGCAAAAGATGAGAATGACAAGTAGCAAAGTAAGCAAAAGGAAAAAAAAATAGCAAAAGCAAATAAAGCAAAGCTAGTCGTGGTGCACAAAAGTAAACTAATACCTAAGCACACTACTTCTAATCAACTAAATAAACTAAAGTCCACAAAAAATTCTAATGTCCGTAAAGTAAATACCCCAGAATACAAGGGCTAAAGTGCAAAGAAAAAATTGACAATATTTTTTTTACAAGGTTTTGCTTCCAATACAATTGTATTCAAGCTCCAAGACCACCACTATACAAGCTTAAGAAAAATCAAAACAAATGTTAGCACAATTTAGGAAAGAAAAAAAAATGGTCACTCCACTCTAGTGTTTCACTCTCACCACTCCTCTAAATTAGTTCAAGCTCCTTAGCATCAAGCAATGTCACTCTTACCTCTATGTTTTAAGTATGCTATCCCCGAGATATTAAATTGAGACTTGTCCCAAAAGAATGTCAAAGTTATGAAAACTCTAAGACAAAACTTTAGAAGAGATAAAGACAAGCAACAAAAGTGAAATTAGAAAAGGGTAACTCAAATTGGATTTTATGTGATAAGAGCAATAACTCAAAGCAATAAAAGATAAAATGAATGGAGCTTCTACTTAGGATTTGGAATTGCCATGACCACACAAAAATTTGACAAAACTAAACAATCAAACAAATAAATGCATAAAAGAAACAAACACGATTATAAAGACCTAGAAACCTAGAATACAAAAACTTGTGTAAGAAAAGATACCAAATTGTAAAATTAAATTTTAGAGTTTCTTAAACAAGTATAAATAATGATTACGGGCTTTCAAATAATTACAACCAAGGTGCTCATATTTTTCTTTTTACTTTTAATACTTCCTTTTCTCTTTTTTTTAAATTCTAATTTTTTTTGCACTTGAAAGGATCAACATAAAAGCCCAAAATTGAAACAAAGAAACAAAGCACAAAATTCAATTTTAACACTCTTTACTTACACATAAGCATGCATCTTCTCCTATATGAATTAGGTATGAAAGGAAAGTATTTTTTGACATTTAAAATGTAAGAAAACAATATACAAAATTTAGTTTTAAATGAACCTATTGTGTTGGACCACAAAAAATGCAAAAATAAACTCTAGAAGAAAGCTATGGAAAGAATCTAACAAGGCCTAAAATTTTAGCACAAAAATAACCACCTAAAAATGAGATGGTTTAACTAAGGATTTAGAGCCTTAAGCCAATTAAAAAAATAAATTTTAATGGCCTAGAATTCAGCACACTACTCACAGATTCAAGCAAAAATTTAGGAACAATGATAAGGCTCCAAAAATGCACCAAGACCTAATTTTGGCTCTAGGAAAATTAAAACTTTTAAGATCAAATTTTATGATATAAATTAAACATTAATAGTGCATAAACTCAGAATCTAAAGCATATAAATAAATGTTAATTACTATAATTTAAAAAAGATTCAATCAATATGCATAAATAAAATCAAAGAAACAAGAAAAGATATAGAAAATATGCATTTTTTATCTTTTTTTTATTTTTTAACAAGAAGACATATAAAATATGAATAACAAAAAAATAACCCAAGAAAAGCGTAAATTAAAGAGAAGAATGAAGAAAAAGAACCTTAGGCTCTAGATACCACATGATGTAGAAAGGAGGATCTAGTTCTTCTTCTTCTTTCTCTTTTGATAAAGGAAAAATAAAGATTAGGTTTTTTTAGGAAAATAAAGGAAAGTGGTAAAGAAGGGAAAATGGAGAGGCGCCACCTAGAGAGGATAAGCCTCAATCTCGCCACCTAGGGGAGGAAACCCTAGGATACCAAAGTTTAAGAAACTCTAGCTAAAATGAAAGAGGAAAATTCAACTGCACTAATACTAAAATATATTCTCTCAATTCAAGGTGTGTGTAATATAAAGGAAAGCATGCCTTATAAAGGCTAAAAGGGGGCACGCCACTTAACCTAATGGGCTTTATTCTCTCCAAATCCCAAAAAACTAAAATTAAATAAAACTAAGAAAGGTGGCTAAAATACAAGACCCAAAAAGACATATAAAGCAAATATGACCATACAAGGCCAAACCTATAGCCCAAAAGGCTTTCTAACCCTAATCTTAAATAATGAACAAAAAATGTATAAAAGAAACAAAAAAATTATTTTAGCCAAAATAAGTCCCTCTAGTTGTGTCCTCATCAAGCACCTTTATCCTTCACACAAACTTGTTGATTACCATAAAGGCGGGAAGCTATGAGCAAAGAAATTGATGCTTTATTGAGAAACCATACATGGAATCTAGTTGATTACCCTCCAAAGATTACCCTTTATCAGTTGTAAGTGGGTTTACAAAATTAAGAGGAAAACTGATGGCAGTATCGAAAGATTTAAGGCTAGATTAGTAGCCAAAGGATTGAAGGGCTTGATTATTTGGAAACTTTCTCTCTTATAGCCAAAATCACCACCATTAGGATTTTTCTTGCTCTAGCCTTTATTTATAAATGGCACATTCATCAGCTTGTGGCTAATGCATTTATGCTTGGTAAATTATACGAAACAACTTATATGGCTGTACTGGATGGCCTAACCTCTCCTAAAGATAATCAAGTTTGCCACCTACTCAAGTCCATCTTTGGTCTTAAACAAGCTAGTATATCTCGGTATGCTAGAATCACCATTTCCCTCTTCTAACTTTTCTTTCACAAACTAAGTCTTATCATTCCCTCTTCATCAAAAGGAATCCTAATTCCTTCATTGCTCTCCTTATCTATGTAGATGATGTGATTTTAATAGGGAATGATCTCATTGCTTTTGAGAACCTCAAAGCCAATCTTTATTATACCTTTAGCATCATAGATTTAGGGGTCCTTAAATATTTTCTTAGATTAGAGGTTACTCATTCCTCTCAAGGTATAATCATTAGACAGAGGAAATATTGCTTGGAGCTGATTCATAATGTTAGTCTGTTAGGTTGTAGAGGTGTCAAGGTACCTACAAAGTATCATACTTTATCTCACTAATATAAGACCTAACATTATGTTTACTACTCAACAACTAAGCCAACACATGCATGCTCTCACTCATGCTAATTTCAAAGTTGCGACCAAGATGATTTGATATCTCAAGAATGCTCTAGGGATGGGTCTCTTATATCTCAGGGAATTTTCCATTTGATTGTTTTTTTATTCTGATTAGGCTCATTACCCTCTCATTTAAAGATCTATTATAGAATTTTGTTTTTTACTAGGAAAGTTATTGGAAATCCAAGAAAACATCAATTGTTTCTTAATCTTCCATAGAGGTAGAATATCGAGCTATAGGAGATCTCACTACAAAGTTGTTGTGGCTTTCTTATGTTTTGCATAACTTGGAAATTCAATATAAAAAGCCTTATATCCTTTTTTGTGATAACCAAAGTGTTAGAAACTTAGCCGCCTTGATCTTACATGAGAGGACTAAGCATTTGGAGATTGAATGCTACTTTATGAGGGAGAAGATTGCCAATGGATGTTTCAAGTTTTTCCAATCAACACAACCTCTTAACTTACTCATATCCTGACTAAACCTTTCAGTCCTGACATTTTCCATTTTTTGTTATCCAAGCCTACAATGGTGAACCTCTTTCACCTTTTAACTTAAAGGGGAGTATTGCAGCCACTTAGAGCTATAGATATTGACCATTCTTTGTTCATAGGAGTAGAGCCAACTAGTTAATTAGATGAACTTTGATTTAGTGTAGGTATACTCATTATGTTATTGTATTTAGTGCCAATTAATAAAGCATTAATGAAGCTTTCATTCAGTTTTCAGTTGTGTCAAAGTTCTTCTTTTTCTCCTTAAATATTTTCCCCAAATTTTCTTGAGTAAGTACATCATTTTCTCTCAACTATTTGTATGTTGTTTTGGGTATTGTATGGCCATAGTTTTGCTTTGGACCACTTCTGAGCCATGTATTTTTAGATTTTAGGCCTTGGGTGAAGCTTTTACAAGCCCATCTAAGCCAATTCTGAATTTAGAAGGAGGTATATAATCCTTCACTCCTTTGTAAAATGGACCATTGAATTCATTTTGAAGAATTTTAGTGAGATAATAAGATTTCTCTCTCTAGATCCTCTCAAGTGCTTAGCACTTCTCTCAAACCTCTTTATCCTTTGGCCACCTCTCCTAACGTAGTAGAATCATAGGCTTATCTCCTTTAGGGAGCAACGCCACCTCCTATCCAAACCATCTCCTTCATTCTCCTCTCCAATTCATTTCCTTTCCCCTGCACTCTACCTCCTTATCTTCTCTATTCGGCCTACAACATCATTCCACCCTTGGAGCTTCTTAAAATTCAAGAAACATGAAGATCTTAGAAGAAGAGAGCTAGATCTATCACATCCTTGAAGAAAGGACTACATCATCTCATCTATCCCATTAATTTTGCTCACTAAAAAATTTCTTGTCTCCCTATTTCCATATGAATTATATGTAATTGCTTTGGAAACCCTTACATAATTAAAAATTTAACCAGTTCAAATATAAATATTAGTCTATATATACATATGCACTTCTTTTAGGGACTATATAAGCCTTTATCAACTCATATTCCTACCTATATATGTATACATCTTACACATGTGCAATGTTGTCTGAAGATTTAAGATGTGAATTATCTAATGTTATAGGTTTGACATTTAGCTTCATATATAAACCAAGGTATATCAGAGTAGAGGGTGTAAGAGGTGATTAAGTGCAATGAATGAATGACCTTGATATTTAATGGATGTTATATTTATAGTGAGAGGGGTGTATAGTTGTAATAGTAAGGTTGTTAGTGACTTTTCAAATTCTACAATAATCTCTTTAGTGATATACCATCAAACACCAATATATAATGCTATATGATCCAGACCAGATACACTAATAACCCTACATCAAACCCATAAGTTACCTACAGCAGGACACACAGAGGCCACAATTGACATAAGGTTAAAGTCGATATAAATTATGCCATTACCAAGGTTAGAAACCCTTGGCTTACAAATCTTAACTTCAACCCTGCAAGTCACGTCACCCCTGTCACACTAGCATGGTCATGATTGATGCTGATAACCCTAGTGGCTATAAATACACCCAACATTTATTGGGCAGGTAAGTTCATTCAAGATTCCTACTTGAAATTTACCATTTACATTGATGAATACTAACTTAGGAATTAGATAAACCTTATAGGATCCATTTTCTTTCAGTACTTTAAGCCCTTTTGTAGGTACCCCAGATGACGTTAACAGCATACACCGGCCATAGAAGATCGACATCGGCAACAACGACTATGTTGTTAAGGAATCCCATAGGGTCGGAAGGCGGAAACACATGGGATTCTCAATGGTCTTGCAAAATCCCATGTTTCAAAGCATACAATACAATAGAATTATGTTTATAACTTTTCCCTGCATTTTGAAGACACAAAACAAGTTGGTCTATCAAAGCAATCTTAGCCTCATCCTTAGAAGATCGCGTGTAAGCACTTCCACCAGAAGTTACACCTCTAAATGCCTGTTTAACAATGCACAACCTTCTCAAGTCTGACCTTATATGATCTCTATAATGATTGGGTTCTTGACTCATTATGAATAAGTTAGGCCTAATAGCTTTATTTTAGTCTAACTAAAATAAAATCTATTTTCCAATGGCTTGCTTTATACATGTGACCTTATAGGTAAGACATTTGATCATATTAATAATAAACTATTTTTATTATTAATATAAAATAAGAACGATATGTAGCAGTACATCATTGTATTTGAATATTATTTAATATTGACATAACCTATGAGTGATAATTATTTTGTGTTCATTTTTTTGTCACGATATCCAATTAGGCCCAACACATGATCGTTGTCATTCTTGTATATGGCCCAATTCATTTTACTTAATGTTGGAGTATATTATACTCAAATAAATATCTAATATTTATTCTCCCTAGCATGGTCATGTATTTCTTTAGTTTTACTCCATTAAGTGGCTTATAGATACCACTTCCGTCATATTGGAAAGACAAATCTTATCTACATCACTTTCATCCCTTTACATGATTTGTTTAGTGTATAATTACAACCTTTATGATCACCTTATTACAAATGACATTTGATTGTATTAAAACAATAAACTCCTCATGTAGGAATTGTAACATCCTGATTTTTAATTAAATTACCTAGTGTGGTTAAGTTTAGGATTATGGATTGATTAAGATAGAGGTTGATTTAGATTAATTGCCAATTAGGCAAATTGATTGAATAATAATGATAATATTAATAATAATGTAAGGAAATTTACATTGGTGCCCTTGGTGGTTTTGGAGGCTACGGTTCTCTTCCCTCTCTCTTTATTCACGCTGATGGTGATTGATGGCTGAGGGGATTAGCATTAAATGATGTGGGACTGGAATTAATGGTATTGTGATGGCTGATGGAGAAGTGATGGCTGATGGGTGTGGAGCTGTCGCTGGGCAGTGGAGATAAGGCTTTAGCTTCACGTTTTACATTCATTCCTTGCTCATTTCTCTTGGGTTCAAGGAGAACCACTATCCATTCTCTCTAGAACTCTCTGAAGCTTCTGCTTCTTCTCCCCGCTGTTCGTCTTCTTTTCTTCTTCTTCATCATCATCTTCTTCCACTCAACACCGAGAAGAACCTCGAGTGGAAGGTATGAGTGGAACAGCATGATGTTGTGTGGCTTGGAGGTTGAGATCCTTCTCTGTTCAGCTTGAACGTTGATGGGTGCTTGAAATGCATGGTGGTCCTCCATCAATGGTGAGGACTGAGTTGTTCTTGTGGTGTAAACAGCGTCTGGAGTCCTTCAACCTTCACTGGGTTGCGTAAGGGCTGTATTGTGCCTTGGAGTGCTATGGGGAAAGCTGTCCAAGAGTAGTGGCTCGGTGCTCCTCCAAAACAGACCAGTGTGTTGTTGAAAGAATAGAGGACAAGTCGTTCTGTTGAGAACGTGTGACCGAGTGGGGATCGGTCTGTGCTGCAAGCTCCATGAGCTTCTAAAACTTCATTCCAGGTAGGGGGGCTGACTTGCATCTTAAATGTATGGTTTATGGACAGTTTCCGGGTGGTTTTGCTTAAATGTTGTGTTTTTGTTTGAAATATGTTGATTTATGTGTGATGATTGATTATTGATGCATACAACACCCGGATATTTGTGATAGTTATTAATTGTGAGATGTTGTGATGATTTCCCGTCTGAGAGATGTATATATATATATATATGTATATGATTGAGAATACCGAGTGTGTTACTCGCCTCAGCGAACAAGGCATTCGCTCCAGCGAGTGTGTGTACTTTGGAAGGCTTTTGGGTTGGCTTCGCTTAAGCGAATGGCTGTCGCCCGAGCGAGTTGAGCTGTCTCGCTCAAGCGGAATTGGATCTCGCTTGAGTGAGTGAACGTTTTATGGGCTTGTTCATGCTGTGTTTTCCGCTGGGCCTTCTTGTGAAGGGTTTTTTCCCTTTCTTTGGTCGGTTTTAATTTCCTTTGTCTTCCTCTCCCTCCTCTTTTATTGTGCCCGGTTTCCATTGGTATTATTTTGGGAAAAATTTCCCTTGTTTCGGGTTTTATTTGTTTATTAAAACTAGGTTGTTTCATTTTGGTATCAGAGCATTCTTAAGAAAATATTTGGTTGTTATAGGAATCGTAGTGACTTCAGGTTGAAGGACTACATGTACTATTATCACATTAAGAATTATTTATGACATTCATGTAACGTTCTCATAGTGGGTCCGTCTAGTACACTATTACTCTTAATATGCACCTATGTGAAGACTTAATATCATCTATATCCATGATCTTTGAGATTAGATCATCAATGCATTCATACACTAGTATTTAATGTAGTTATATGTCCACATGCAAATACTTGACTAGTGGCACTTTAGGAATAGTTCTCGTATGACCTACTACTTCAAGGATAAATAGATTTAAAACAATTACAAAACTGAAAAAGACTTATTTTATTGATAAACATAAAATGATACAGTAAAAAGCATAATAGCTTGTAGTGTAAACATCAACACATGTGATGTTGACATCACATATAGGAGGTACCTCAGTGTGACAGTGAGTCTAATTCAATGTTCTTCCTAGAGTGGAGACTAGAATACTAGCTTACGGGTATGCCAGGGTAAGCTCTAGAACCCCAATATACAAAGTCTCAATCACATAAATAATCACATAGACGGCATAGAAGGTAGCTGTTAAAGTGAATCAACTCAGATAGTGTCCAAGCTTCACATTGATTATTGGATCAATTATGAATAATGAATAGGTACTTACATTTTTTTAGTGGGAATCAAACATGTGTTAGGTAAGGGTGTTCACGATCTGGATCGGGTTCTTTTTAGACAAAATATCATCCTATTGGATCACATTATTAAGTTTTAGATTGATTCCGTTTAATTGGAATGTATGATGGCATCTCATCCATCAAATACAATTAAAATTAGATTGGTTTGTTCAGTTTTATATTAATTATCTTTTGTAAAATCAAATACTAGATATATAATTCTATCCCAATAAACTCAAGAATAACTACTTAAAAAATAGAATCACCATTGTGAAAAACTTTAGCATAACCAAAAAAATCATAAATCGCTACCTATAGAGCTCAGTTTGGTTTTCAGAGGTAGATTTGAAATCCTATCCAAACCACAACATAGTGTGATTTTTTTGTGGTTTCAGTTCAAACGTTTTAAGTTATTTTTTGGATCTATTAAGTTGTTTTATTTGGTTCGGATCGAATAATGAACACCCTTATGTCAAAGGACTCACAATAAATTATGCATCCTGCTCAACCAATTGAGCTAGTCCACCTTCATAAACTAGTACTTGTTTAATTTCATGTATTGTATTTAAATTGGTGTAAAATAGAATTATTAGTAGCCAAATATTGATTCAAGTGGTTAAAGATTTAACTTACGCCCCTAGTTTAAATCTCACTAATGTAAGAACTTTGTTAGTAAGTTTAGTGACCAAACTAGTACTTGTTTAATTTCATATATTGCATTTAAATTGGTGTAAAATACAATTGTTAGTAGACAAAGGTTGATGCAGTTGGTTAAAGATTTAATTTATGCCCCTAGTTCAAATCTCATTGATGTAAGTACTTTTATAAATGTTCATCCACCCTTAGGGCAGCCCCAAAGACCCATCTCATCTAAAATTTTCTTTCATAAAAGAAAGTATAATTATCTACCTTCGTTGTTTCATATAAGATTATTTAGATTTATTTGTCAATTTTTATAAAAATTCTCTTCTAAATTTTTATGCAATTAATTATTTTTTAACTGGAATATCTTCATCACTTTATCCATTTCTAGAAAAATCATTTACCTATTTTAATTTGTCTCAAATTAACAATGATTTTATAATTTCAAATCAACTACTTGAGCATGTTAATTAAATTATTTATGTATTAAGTGTCACATGCTCCATTATTATTATTCATCTGACTAGGGATTGAGATCAGATGTTTGATGTGTCTTTAAATGTGTGCGAGTACTAGACTAGTATGTCCTTATAATTAGTACTGGCTACAACCGAGATACTTGCAAGAATGTGAGAATGGGTATGTCCCTTCAAACACCTTTGATGTTCAAGTCAATGGGACATTAGAGCAAAAAAGGTTAATGTAAGCACAATAAGCAATTATATAGGTTGGAAAAATGTACCTTTGGCATTTATGAGGCTCATATTTATAGGGGAAGAAGTATACAAAGGTCTACTAATGAACGCGTTAGATATCTTTTTAGAGGTTGTTAGATACGTAATGAATTAAGCCAAGGTAGAAGTATTAAATCGAGACACCTCAATCCATGACGATGTCGTCTAGTTCAGACGTTGATGAGGATGCCATCTAAGCGGTATATCTGGTATGGTGTGGGACACGAGTATATCGGCTTAGGTCGAAATAGGCCTTATCAGTATGTCCAGATCAATTATACTTAGAGTTATCAAAACAAACCAATCTTGTTCGCATAGGTGGCTCACCATAAGTTAGAGGTTTTTTACAAGTTAATCCAACAACCATTCAAATTTTTTAAACTTGACTCAACCCACTAACCCACTGGGTTGGCTCACAAGCAGATCCACCTACTTGAAAAATTTAAATAGTAAATAAAAATAAAAAATATTTTTTTAAAAGGGAATGAAAAATGTTTTTTCTTACCCTTTCTTAAACTTTTTTTATGAGACTGATATTATATATATATATATATATATATATATATATATATATATATATATATATATATATATTATAACCCATGAGCCAACACTGATGGATTGAGTGAGATTGACTTGAATTTTTAAAGGCGTAGATGAGTCGATCGAGAATAAGTCTATATTTATTTTTATCATTTTTATAACTCTACACAAAAATTATAACCCGGATTGACCCATATATTTTAACCCATATCGACCTCGTAGTGACACCCATTAAAGTATATAATTAATTAGTTAGGAAAAAATTTCCTGCGATCACAAGATTAGAGTATAGAAATCATTAAGAGACGACTGTGTTTGATTGTCAAATGTTCTTTGATATCGAATAATAATATTAAATGTCCATCATAAATGTGTATATATATTAAAAATGTCAGTTTGAAAATGGGCAAACAGGACTCATTTGGATTTCCGATGATGTGTTAATTTAATGTAAAAAATTGATCATGACTTTTTTAAATATATAATAACCAATTAACAACAACAATGTTGTTGACTTTGTATTATTACGAAAGACGACAACACTGCACATCAATTTAGACTCGCGTAATTGTATTTACTTTGAAAAAATGAAGGAGATCAGTGTATATCCCATGATTTGGTGAGGTGTGCCCACTCTCATCATCATCTCTAAATAAATAAAAGAAATTTTGCAAGCATGTTTTGGAACGTTTTGACGAACTGTTTCGACATTTTAAGTCGAACTATTCTTTCCTTATTTTTGTTTAAATTAATTTGTTCAGTTTGTTAAAATATATAACGATGAAAGCAAGATGAAGTTGATGAGGTAAGCAACGAAGTGTTCATCCAAGTAATTAAACTGATTAATTCCATCAATATGTCATCAATTAAGTTACAGCATGTCCTTTCAAACTAAAATGTGTTTTCAGTTTATATTTTTTATTATTTAATGGTTTAAATGTGTTTTGTTCCTACAATTTATTTTTTACATTCTTTTATAGTGAATATTTTTATTTTTGTTTATATTTTAAATTTGAATTCGTTAATTATTTAAATAGGTAAATAAATTACACACTAACTTGTTCAAATGGTTATGACATGTTTAATTGATTGTTACCACAAGACTCTTTCTATGGATTAAAATATAATTTTAGCTGTTAAAGTTTCTTTTAAAATTATTAGAAAAGAAGGATGAAAAAGAGAAAAAAAACATTTTATAGAAACTAAAACCAAAATACTTTTATTTTATAGGAACCAAACATAATAAAAAATCCCAAAAGATGTACGTAAAAAATGTAAAAAAAATCCTAATCTACCCAAGGTAATGGTAGTGATGATAAGGTTGCAGCTAACAAGATAGGTGTTGTTAGAGCTTTTCCTCAATGGTTTGGTTATTCAGGTCAACATTAAAGTGTGCATGAGGCCTCTAGAAGAGCCAGCCATCACCATGCTAGCGCTTCAACTTGGCCACATGATCGCATCAAGGGTATCCTATAACCTTTAGTTCTCCTTATAACTTCTGATTTGTCTGATATGAGGGACAAAACTGCTGGTATAAATATCAGGTATATCTCTATGTATGTTACATTAATCTAGTGCGGCGGTATTATATTTCTAAGTCCAATGGGATCAAAGAGTTTTGTTGTGATTCCGTCCAACCAACAGGCTAATATATCGTGTTGTGGGAAATAAGGTGTCACCTACAAAAATGCTCGAACGCTAAAGTTAATATTGAATAAATCAATATCGGAGCTTAAATGTAGTTGGTAAAACATGCCCTTATGAGTAGTAAATATATTATATTTATAAATTTGGATGGTGAGAACGTCCTATCTAGCATCTAACAATACGGATCTCATAAAGTGTGGGATAAAATTGACATAAACGTAGACATTCCTAAAACCCTTTACAGGTCTTTGACCGATATGCCACCCACATGTCTAAAGCCTTTTGCTGACACTAGTCATTATTAACTCTGGTAAAGAGGATCTATCATGGGAAACACGCGAGTGGGTCAATCTGGTGTCATATGTTGCTTATTGTGCTACACAGGCTAGAGCAATGCCATAACCCAAATCAACTTCTAAAGCCTTCTATACAGGTGAAGATATTGTTCTCTTGTCAACTTATTGCTCCATGCAGGCATCAGAAGATGAATAAGTCTTGAAGTCACCAATGGCCTATGATACACGGACTAGAGTTAGAGACATGGAGCTTTTGTAAACATGGGCATCCAACTCTCTCATGCCCTAGCAACGAACCTAGGTCTTATAAACAATCTCCCTCCAAATGTAACATCCCTATTTTTATTTTTATATTAAAATTTTGAAGAAATTAAATTATGGTTCTTTAGAACTTTTTAATCTACGTATTATTCATGATTTTTTGGAATTTTTTGGAATTTTGGAATTTTTTAATAAAAAAATATTTTTTAAATAATTTTAAATTCATATAAGTGACTTAAATTAAAAATATTTATAAGAAAGTGAATTTAAATTATAAGAGAATTTTCTAAAATCCGTTTCAAGTAGACTTATCTAAAAATTATCGGTTTGAGAAAAATCTTGATTTTTTTCAATCGTTAAAAAATTTGAAACGTATCAATAAATTTTTATTAACAGAAAATTTTAGATTTCTAAAATTTCAAATTTATATTACTTATTATAAAATTAGTGAGGACTGATATAATATCGCTAAATTTCAAAAAGGACTCATTTTGAATATTTAAAATATACCGAGTGAAGGGTTACTATTTGACTTAATAATTTTGCCGACAATTACTATGCAAATCACTGTGCATGTATGAAATTTTCAAAAGATGCACAGTAACCTGGAATAAAAAATTCAAAAATGCATAGTACTTTTATATTAAAATAATGGAATGCATAGTAAATTTTTTTCCTATAAATACCGAAGGATTTCTTCTTTAGAATTCACAATTTCAGATTAAGTTTTCTTAATATAGTAGTGCTAGTGAGATAGTGGTGGAAGTGAGAGAGAGAAGAAAAGTTTTTGGAGAGAAGGTTCTGCCAAAATCCTAAGGTAAAAATACTTCTCTTTTATATTTTTTGGGTTATTTTCATATCGTTTTTAGAAATCTGTTATTATACTAGAAATAATATTATTTTAAGTTACTATTCTGCATAGTAAACACTATTTTAATAGTAAATTACTATTTCAATAGTAAATTACTATTCAAATAGTAAATTACTATTTACTGTTACTATTCACAATTTACTATTTACCGTTACTATTCACGTTTTACTATTTATTGTTACTATTCACGTTTTAGTATTTACTGTTACTATTCACGATTTACTATTCACTATTCACTATTCAAAATTTACCATTTCTGTTTTAAGTAATAATCTTAATCTTCGTCTTATGCTTATACTGAAATAAGATTGGTATTAATATTTTTAGAAATCGGAGGCGCAAAGCAAATCTATTTTGGGTAACAATTCAAGGTAAGGGGGAGTGAGATAAGAGTATAATATGAAAAGACATAAGAATAATGGGAGGAGTCCCCTACTCCTTTTAAATCTGATAATATTATTATTTTAAAATATTAACTTTTTAACTTAAAATTTATAATAAATTTTAAATTAAATATCCGGTTAACTAACTCTAACATACCTATACAAAGACTTGGACCATTATGACCTATATGGACTGGACTATACCTATGCAAGGACTTGGACCATTATGACCCATATGGACTGAACTATACCTATGCAAGGACTGGATTATATGGACTTACATATACCTATGCGAGGAATTGACCAAAAGGACTAAAATTGACTATATTAATAATCATTAAATTTTGTATTATGATATGTATTAATGATATTTAATTGATTTGATTATGATTTGATTATGATTGATTGATTGATGATATTTAGTTATGATTGATATTGTTTGATTTTGATTGATGATATTGTAATGTGGAGTTTGAGCATATAGTGAGCATGACGGAAAGCTAAAATTCAGTAAGAATTTCTTACACTCTTTAAATTTTATTATCTTTTATTTCTTCTTAGAAATTATTTTTATTAACTTTATTTTCAATATTTAGAATAAAAAATTAGTATTTATTTTAGAAAGAAAATATTTTATGAGAATTTATTTAATTAAATCTTGAGTTAAAGAAAAATTTTGTAATTTTAAGTATTTTTGGTTAATAATTATTCTCTTTTAATAAAACAAAATTTTTTGAAAGAAAATTATTTTATTTTTTCCAACTTAATAACTAAATATATTTGGAAATAATTGAGATTCCTAAATTTGATTTTGTTAAGATTTAGTTTGAGAAAGATTATGTAAAGTTTTATATGATAAAGTTTTTAGATATTTAAGGCTTAGAAACTCAATTTCAGTGAGATTCGAAACTGTACCAAATTTATTTCTGTGGGACAGAAATTCAGAGAAAATGTACAGTTTATTGAAATGATGTTGTAAACCTTTAAGAGATTTAATAATTGAGTTTCTAAAAGCCTTAACCAACTCAATACGCAAGTAGTTCATGCATCATGAATCATTAAAGTGAAATGAAATAATATTGTCTGGGGACGGATTATAGAAACCGAGGATACATTAGAGGAGGCTTAATTACGAGCCTTGGGATGAGAGGGTGTGAAAGGGTGCTTCAGGGGACCTGGGGTAGCTCCCTAGTGTCGGGTACTTTCACAATAAAAACTTTCTCAATCTGACTAGTCTCTAAGTGTTTCCATGCCAGTTGAGCTGTTCATATTATTATCCGGACTTATGGAACAGTGTAAACTCCTGGTTGGCCCAGTGCAAATTAAAATTTAAGGGCCCACATATATAGGTAAGTTATGATGAAGATATTGCATAACATTCATGCATTCATAATTGATTGTGTATGTGATTGTGATTGATATTATTATGTATTGGTTGTGAAAACCCTTTGTTGCTTATGTCTTATTCGGAAATATTATATTCTGTTTCTCACTCCTTTCTCCGTGTTTTTGTTTCATATATTCTAAATTGATGGTTCAGAGGGAAGGATCGAAGAATATCAGCAGTAACTATAGCACGTTCTAGAAAAGGAGCTCGGTATGAATACTGTGGTCCAATGAATAAATAATGTTAATAAGTAACTGCTTCTGGGCCATGGAGTTTCCTCTCTTTCTTATAATTTTTAATATTTATTTCCGTTGGATGAATGTAAAATTACTTTATAAAGTTTTAATAATATTTATGAGGTATTTCAGAAATAATGTATATAATTTATTCCGATAGTTTCTTTTTAACAATCATATCCTTAGAATAAAAAAAAATTATTACGAATTTTTCTAGAATTTATTAAGGTGTAATAGAGGGTGTTACAAAGTGGTATCAGAGCAGTTAATCCAATAGGCCTGGGGAAAAGGTCTATCTTGCTTTGTTTGTAAACTCTGTATAGGTAATAGAAAATAGAATATCTGACTTGGTAGTAACTGTGATTGATGTGACAAATCTCAGTTACTGTGAAACAGGAAACTAATGGCTGAAACGATCTTGCTGGAGTTGTAGAACGCTTAATCAATGCAATGGGAGCACGTGAAGGTCAAGGTAACGATGCCTTGAGAAGACTGGACCTATTCGAAAAGCGCAATCCACCTCGTTTCAAGGGAGGATATAACCCTGATGGAGCACAAATCTGGATTCGAGAGATAGAGAAGATCTTTCGAGCATTACAATGTAATGAAGCTGATAAGGTAGTCTTCGCTACTTATGCCTTATCTGAGGATGCTGAACATTGGTGGGATAGCACGCGTAGACAATTCAAAGTCAACGACGTGGAGATCACTTGGGATTATTTCAAGGATATGTTTCTGGAGAAATACTTTCCAGCTGATGTTAAAGAGAAAAGACAATTCAAATTCCTGTCGCTGACCCAAGGAAATATGACCGTTGGAGAGTACGTATCCAGGTTTGAAGAGCTATCTCGTTTTCATTCTCATTATAATGATGCTACTAATGAAAGAGATCGGTGTGCAAAGTTTGTAAATGGACTGCGGCCTGAAATTAAGGAAGCTATACGAATGCAGGAAATCCGTGAATTTTCTGTATTGGTAAATCGCTGCAGGATCTTTGAAGAAGACCATAAGGATAAAATGACCAAAAGTCGTGAGCCCATTCACAAGGCAGGAGAAATAAGAAGTGGAGGACCTCACCATCACCAAAGAAGAGATTTCAGAAGGAATAAGCCTTACCAAGCACCATTTCGCCGGTTTGGAGCAGCATCTGTTCCTAACAGACCCCAAGCTTCAACTGGAAGCTATTACCCAACATCTGCACCAAATTTTAAATGTTTTATCTGTGGAGGACCCCATTTGAAAAGGGATTGTCCTAAAAACACTTATGTTTGCTTTAAGTGTAACAAACCAGGTCATCACATCAAGGATTACCCAGAGATGAAGAGAGAAAACCCTGAAGGTGCAAGTACAAGCATAAATACTCAAGGAGGCGCGCACAGTGCAGTCGGAAGGCCGAAAGCAAAAGGAAAGGTTTTTGCAATCACTGGAGAAGAAGCATCTCATGTTGATTCCATGGTAGAAGGTAAGTGTATCATTAATAAGATTTCTTTAACTGTTATGTATGACTCAGGTGCATCACATTCCTTTATTGCCAATGACTGTGTAGAAAAACTAAAATTACCTGTGATAGAACTGCCATTTGACTTATCTGTACATACTCCTGGAAACAATCCCATTGTCACTTCTAAAGCCTGTTGGAAATGCCCTATTGTCATAAATGGTAGGGACTTTAAGGCCAATCTTTTCTGTTTACCCCTTTCTGGCTTAGAAGTTATTATTGGGCTAGATTGGTTGTCTGACAATCATGTTCTAATAGATTGTCATAATAAAACCATAATATTTAAAGAACCAATGAATTTGAATCCTGAGGATTCGAGATTTCTAACCGCCAACCAAGTGAGTGCCTCTTTAAAAGGAGGAGCTCAAGGATTCATGCTATTGCTTTCAACGAAAGGAGAACAAGAATCAAAAATAAAAAATCTGCCAGTTGTGTGTGAATTTCCTGACGTTTTTCCTGAAGATATCCCTGGTTTACCCCCAGAAAGAGATGTGGAATTTGCCATTGATCTAGTACCTGGAGTTGGACCCATTTCAATTGCACCATACCGAATGTCACCTTTAGAATTAGCAGAATTGAAGAAACAACTTGAAGAGATGATAGAGAAGCAGTTTATATGACCCAGTGTATCCCCCTGGGGTGCACCAATGTTGTTGGTTAAGAAGAAAGATGGTAGCATGAGGTTGTGTGTAGATTATCGACAATTGAATAAGGTGACGGTCAAGAATAGATATCCTCTGCCAAGGATTGACGACTTGATGGATCAGCTGCGTGGTGCCACGGTGTTCTCCAAAATTGATTTGAGGTCTGGATACCATCAGATAAGGGTGAAGAAAGAAGATGTACAAAAAACTGCTTTTAGAACACGCTATGGCCATTACGAATATCTAGTAATGCCTTTTGGTGTAACTAATGCACCAGCCGTATTCATGGATTACATGAATAGGATTTTTCATCCATATCTAGATAAATTTGTAGTGGTGTTCATTGATGATATATTAGTGTACTCTAAAAGCAGAGAAGAACATGTTGAACACTTGAAGGTTGTGTTGGAAATTCTGAAAAAGAAACAACTGTATGCAAAGTTATCGAAGTGTGAATTCTGGTTGGAAGAAGTAAACTTTTTAGGACATGTAATTAGTCAAGGAGGAATAGCTGTAGACTCTTCCAAGGTAGAGGCAGTTTTAAAATGGGAGAGACCAACCACGATCACTGAGATTAGAAGTTTCTTGGGCTTGGCTGGATACTATAGAAGATTCATTGAAGGATTTTCAAAGCTAGGATACCCATTGACCAAGTTAACACGGAAAGGACAACCTTTTGTGTGGACGACACAATGCGAGAATAGTTTTCAAGAGCTGAAAGATCGACTTACTTCTGCGCCGGTGTTAGTACTCCCTGATCCACATCGAAGTTTTGAAGTTTACTGTGATGCATCTAAACAAGGACTAGGAAGTGTACTCATGCAAGACAAGAAGGTTGTAGCCTATGCGTCACGACAATTAAGGCAACATGAGATCAACTACCCTACCCATGACTTAGAGTTAGCCGTTGTAGTTTTTGCCTTAAAGATTTGGAGGCACTATCTATACGGTGCAACATTCGATGTGTTTAGTGATCATAAAAGTCTCAAGTATTTATTCGACCAAAAGGAGTTAAACATGAGGCAACGGAGATGGATGGAGTTCTTAAAGGACTACGATTTTGAGTTGCAATACCATCCTGGAAAAGCGAACGTAGTAGTTGATGCTTTAAGTCGAAAGTCTCTACATGCGTCCACAATGATGATAAAAGAGCTAGAATTGATAGAGAACTTCAGAGATCTTAGCCTAGCAGTAAAGGTTAATGCTAACAGCTACAGATTAGGAGCGTTGCAAGTGACAAATGAATTCCTGAGGCAAGTTTTAGAGGCTCAACGAGAGGATGAATTCTTGCAAGAGAAGAAAGAACTCTTGAAGCAAGGAAAAGAAGTCGAGTTCAATGTGGGAAATGACCAATTATTGAGATATAAGGATCGAGTGTGTATCCCTGACAAAGAAGAGTTGAGGAAAGCAATTCTAGAAGAAGGCCATAAAAGTTATATGAGCATTCATCCCGGAGCTACTAAAATGTATCAAGATTTGAAGAAGTTATTTTGGTGGCCTGGAATGAAGAAAGTGGTAGCAGAGTATGTGGCTGCATGTCTAATTTGCCAGAAGGTTAAAGTGGAACATCAAAAACCCCCTGGAATGCTACAATCAATAGAAATACCAGAATGGAAATGGGATAACATTACCATGGATTTTGTGACTTCTCTACCTAAAACTCCATTAGGACATGATTCAATATGGGTAATAGTTGATAGATTAACCAAATCTGCCCACTTTATTCCCATCAATATTCGTTACTCTATGGAGAAGCTGGCAAAATTATACATCGAGGAGATTGTGAGATTGCATGGAATTCCTTCAAGTATCATTTCTGATCGGGACCCTCGTTTTACATCACAATTCTGGAAAAGCTTGCACAAGGCTTTGGGAACAAGACTGTGTCTAAGTTCAGCATATCATCCTCAGACAGATGGACAATCAGAAAGAACAATCCAATCTCTAGAAGACTTGTTACGAGCTTGTGTGTTAGAGCATAAAGGAAGTTGGAATCAATTCTTACCATACGTGGAGTTTACCTACAACAACAGTTTCCATGCTAGCATTGGCATGGCACCTTTTGAAGCATTATATGGAAGAAAATGTAGGACCCCGCTATGTTGGTTTGAAACTGGTGAAAATCTGATGCTAGGACCAGAGTTGGTACAACAAACCACGGATAAAATCAAAATAGTTCAGGAAAAGATGAAGGCAACACAGAGCAGGCAGAAAAGTTACTATGACAAAAGAAGAAAACCGCTCGAATTTCAAGAAGGCAATCATGTATTCTTGAAAGTCACACCTATGACTGGGGTCGGTCGGGCAATGAAATCTCGAAAACTAACTCCTAGATTTATCGGTCCATACCAAATAATTCATAAAGTTAGTCCCCTTGCCTACCAAATAGCATTACCACCTTTTCTTTCTAATATCCATAATGTTTTTCATGTGTCAAACTTGCGAAAGTATATATCTGATCCTACACATGTTATTGAACCTGATGTCATACAAGTTAAAGATAATCTTATATATGATACACCACCTGTTAGAATAGGTGACAGAAGAATAAAACAATTAAGAGACAAGACAATTCCGCTTGTAAAGGTTATTTGGAGTGAAACGAGAGGAGAAGATGCTACATGAGAACTAGAAACTGAGATGAAAGAGTCTCATCCTCATTTGTTTTACTGATTAATGTAAATTTCGAGGACGAAATTTTCTAAGGGGAGTAGAGTTGTAACATCCCTATTTTTATTTTTATATTAAAATTTTGAAGGAATTAAATTATGGTTCTTTAGAACTTTTTAATCTACGTATTATTTATGATTTTTTGGAATTTTTTGGAATTTTGGAATTTTTTAATAAAAAAATATTTTTTAAATAATTTTAAATTCATATAAGTGACTTAAATTAAAAATATTTATAAGAAAGTGAATTTAAATTATAAGAGAATTTTCTAAAATCTGTTTCAAGTAGACTTATCTAAAAATTATCGGTTTGAGAAAAATCTTGATTTTTTCCAATCGTTAAAAAATTTGAAACGTATCAATAAATTTTTATTAACAGAAAATTTTAGATTTTTAAAATTTCAAATTTATATTACTTATTATAAAATTAGTGAGGACTGATATAATATCGCTAAATTTCAAAAAGGACTCATTTTGAATATTTAAAATATACCGAGTGAAGGGTTACTATTTGACTTAATAATTTTGCCGACAATTACTATGCAAATCACTGTGCATGTATGAAATTTTCAAAAGATGCACAGTAACCTAGAATAAAAAATTCAAAAATGCATAGTACTTTTATATTAAAATAATGGAATGCATAGTAAATTTTTTTCCTATAAATACCGAAGGATTTCTTTTTTAGAATTCACAATTTCAGATTAAGTTTTCTTAATATAGTAGTACTAGTGAGATAGTGGTGGAAGTGAGAGAGAGAAGAAAAGTTTTTGGAGAGAAGGTTCTGCCAAAATCCTAAGGTAAGAATACTTCTCTTTTATATTTTTTGGGTTATTTTCATATCGTTTTTAGAAATCTGTTATTATACTAGAAATAATATTATTTTAAGTTACTATTCTGCATAGTAAACACTATTTTAATAGTAAATTACTATTTCAATAGTAAATTACTATTCAAATAGTAAATTACTATTTACTGTTACTATTCACGATTTACTATTTACCGTTACTATTCACGTTTTACTATTTATTGTTACTATTCACGTTTTACTATTTACTGTTACTATTCATGATTTACTATTCACTATTCACTATTCAAAATTTACCATTTCTGTTTTAAGTAATAATCTTAATCTTCGTCTTATGTTTATACTGAAATAAGATTGGTATTAATATTTTTAGAAATCGGAGGCGCAAAGCAAATCTATTTTGGGTAACAATTCAAGGTAAGGGGGAGTGAGATAAGAGTATAATATGAAAAGACATAAGAATAATGGGAGGAGTCCCCTACTCCTTTTAAATCTGATAATATTATTATTTTAAAATATTAACTTTTTAACTTAAAATAAATTTTAAATTAAATATCCGGTTAACTAACTCTAACATACCTATACAAAGACTTGGACCATTATGACCTATATGGACTGGACTATACCTATGCAAGGACTTGGACCATTATGACCCATATGGACTGAACTATACCTATGCAAGGACTGGATTATATGGACTTACATATACCTATGTGAGGAATTGACCAAAAGGACTAAAATTGACTATATTAATAATCATTAAATTTTGTATTATGATATGTATTAATGATATTTAATTGATTTGATTATGATTTGATTATGATTGATTGATTGATGATATTTAGTTATGATTGATATTGTTTGATTTTGATTGATGATATTGTAATGTGGAGTTTGAGCATATAGTGAGCATGACGGAAAGCTAAAATTCAGTAAGAATTTCTTACCTTACTCTTTAAATTTTATTATCTTTTATTTCTTCTTAGAAATTATTTTTATTAACTTTATTTTCAATATTTAGAATAAAAAATTAGTATTTATTTTAGAAAGAAAATATTTTATGAGAATTTATTTAATTAAATCTTGAGTTAAAGAAAAATTTTGTAATTTTAAGTATTTTTGGTTAATAATTATTCTCTTTTAATAAAACAAAATTTTTTGAAAGAAAATTATTTTATTTTTTCCAACTTAATAACTAAATATATTTGGAAATAATTGAGATTCCTAAATTTGATTTTGTTAAGATTTAGTTTGAGAAAGATTATGTAAAGTTTTATATGATAAAGTTTTTAGATATTTAAGGCTTAGAAACTCAATTTCAGTGAGATTCGAAACTGTACCAAATTTATTTCTGTGGGACAGAAATTCAGAGAAAATGTACAGTTTATTGAAATGATGTTGTAAACCTTTAAGAGATTTAATAATTGAGTTTCTAAAAGCCTTAACCAACTCAATACGCAAGTAGTTCATGCATCATGAATCATTAAAGTGAAATGAAATAATATTGTCTGGGGACGGATTATAGAAACCGAGGATACATTAGAGGAGGCTTAATTACGAGCCTTGGGATGAGAGGGTGTGAAAGGGTGCTTCAGGGGACCTGGGGTAGCTCCCTAGTGTCGGGTACTTTCACAATAAAAACTTTCTCAATCTGACTAGTCTCTAAGTGTTTCCATGCCAGTTGAGCTGTTCATATTATTATCCGGACTTATGGAACAGTGTAAACTCCTGGTTGGCCCAGTGCAAATTAAAATTTAAGGGCCCACATATATAGGTAAGTTATGATGAAGATATTGCATAACATTCATGCATTCATAATTGATTGTGTATGTGATTGTGATTGATATTATTATGTATTGGTTGTGAAAACCCTTTGTTGCTTATGTCTTATTCGGAAATATTATATTCTGTTTCTCACTCCTTTCTCCGTATTTTTGTTTCATATATTCTAAATTGATGGTTCAGAGGGAAGGATCGAAGAATATCAGCAGTAACTATAGCACGTTCTAGAAAGGGAGCTCGGTATGAATACCGTGGTCCAATGAATAAATAATGTTAATAAGTAACTGCTTCTGGGCCATGGAGTTTCCTCTCTTTCTTATAATTTTTAATATTTATTTCCGTTGGATGAATGTAAAATTACTTTATAAAGTTTTAATAATATTTATGAGCTATTTCAGAAATAATGTATATAATTTATTCCGATAGTTTCTTTTTAACAATCATATCCTTAGAATAAAAAAAAATTATTACGAATTTTTCTAGAATTTATTAAGGTGTTACAGAGGGTGTTACACCAAACATCCAACTTAGTGGCCCAATCTACCTTATCATTGTCACTAAAAATGTTCAGAAATCAAATCGATAGAAATTTAATTTATGAAAATCAATAATCGGATCAATCATAATCATATATATCTACACCTCTAAATGTGGTTTGGTTCGGCCTATGATTCATATTCACAAAACCAAACTAAATCAAACCAAAACCCACTTAAGTATCATTTTTAATTCCTATACTACTCATGTCTTAAAGTAATTGTATAATTTAACTAACGATCATGCATCATTTGTGTTATGAGATTATTCAGTCAAAAGTATATACAAGTATCTAAATTAAAATGTTGATATAGGCCTCTTGTATAAACATAACATATAAATTATAAAATAGAGTACTTCTAGCACAATAAAATATTTGTTAAAAGTAATAAGTGATAAACTATATTTTTCTTTTATTTTTTCAATTTTTTAGATTAATTATATAATTTGTACTAATCGCATTGATGTCTAGGTGCTTGACATTTAAACTCGAAGTTTAAAACCATCAAACCGAACTAATCCAAATGACAATAAATTGGTTCGGTTTTTGCATTTTATTTAAACCGAACCAGACTTGTACTTTTGTTATGCGGTGTAGGGTATTTTTTACTTCAAAATTGAACCACACTACACTGTGAACACCTTTATATGTCATTAGCCCCCTATTGGATGAGCTATTATGCTAAGCATTATGTTAAGACATCAAGTTACACACAACCACATAATTCATAAAAAAATGTCACACAAAATCAAATTTGACATTTAAATTTATAAAAAAAAAATAAGTATTGGTATCTTACGTAAATGGTGACCCTATGTTTATCAACCCAACCACTTGCCTTAAGCAAGTGTATAACTAGAAATATCTTGTTAGGAATCTGACCAGGCTTCATCCTTAAAACCTAGGAAGGTCGAACCTCTCTAGGATCCCTTCTCACCTTGCCTAACATAAACACGACTCACTTAGTGAATGCTTACACATATGGTCATGGTAGGAAAGATTGAAATTGATACTCTCTTTCATATACCATTTAATAATGAATGACTATACTTTGCTTGTGTCAGGCTCATGGTACTAAGACTACATGGTGGCTCAAAATGCCAATATGTCAAGGTTATATGGATGCCAACTACAAAACACATAACATATACAAAGTCGTTAGTTTAACAACTAATGATAATAAAAATAACAACAATAAGTTAAAAGGTACTTATAACTTCAGCAAGGGAACAAGGATGAACTTCACTAAAACATCTTAAGGCCAAGTGTCCACCCTCGACCGCAACCTTATGATGGATGTTGTTGGACCCCTTTCTCCTCGTGTTGAATGATCTCATTTTCATCAAACAAAAGATCACCATCTACGTCAATATGATCCTTCACATCTTTTTGTTGGTGTACGCACTACGAGCTATTAATGTATCAATTTTAACTTATTAATAAAATTAGTATTTTCAGTTTTAGACAAATGCTATTTATCCTGGAATAATAGGTCATATGAGAATTATTTCTAAAAAGTCCCTAATCAAGTATTTACATGGGGACATGTAAATACATTAAGATTAGTGTGTAAATGTACTGATGATTTGATCTCACAAATCATGGATATATGATATCAAGTCTTTACACGGGTACACATTAAGGGTAATGTTGTACTGGACAGACCCACCATGAGAACGTTGCATGGATCGTTACATGAGTGTCATAAACGGTTCTCAATGTGATATTGGTATGTAGTCCTTCGACCTGAAGTCACTACGATTCCTACATAAGGAGTTTATTGTTTTAATACAATCAAACGTTATCTGTAATAAGATGACCATAAAGATTATGATTAGGTAATAGATAAATTATGTAAAGGGATGTGAGTGATGTAGATGGAATTTGTCTCTCCTATGTGACAGGAGTGATATCTATGGGCCACTTGATGGAGTGAGACTAATGAAATGCATGGCCATGCTAGGACGAATAAATATTAGATATTTATTCTATAAAGTCTACTCTGGTATCAAGTAAAATGAATTGGGCCATACAAGGATGACGACGACCATGCCTTGGGCCCAATTAGATATCGTGACAAAAGGAATAGATATATAAAATAATTATCACTTATAGGTCATGTCGATGATAAATAATATTCGGACATAATGATGTATTGCTAGATACCACTCTTATTTTATATTAATAATAAAATAGTTTATTATTAATATAACCAAATATTTTACCTATAGGGTCACACACATAGAGTAAGCCCACCAGAGGATAGTTTTATTTTAGTTGGACTGAAAATAAAACTATTTGGGCCTAACTCATTTAGAATGAGTCAGGAGCCCAATGTTTAATGAGAGCTCAGGTCAAGACCTAAGCCTATATATAGAGCATGAGATGCTCATAGGCTGCTGCTCAGAAATTAGACCAAAACAAAACTTCCGTACTAGCATTTGAAGCTCTGTTTTTCTGGTGGGAGTGCTCGTGTGGCCTCCTAAGGGCGAAGTTACAATTGCTTCGATCGAGGAACTTGTTCTGCGTCTACAAGAGGTAAACCCTAATTAAAATTTTAATTTAGCATAATGCTTTAAGACATACGTGTTTGCAATTCTTTTGGGAATCTTTTGTGTTTCCGCTGCCTGACCCTAATGGGATTCCCTAACAATTTTATGGGTAGAAAGTCTAAGGTTGGATTCATAACGATCCTAAGTTACGTATGGAGTTATTATGACGATTGAACACCATTATGGTGATCACTGTGTTTGTCATTATTATGAAGAGTAAAGCATGCGCCAAGGTTTCTCAAGCTCCAAAGCCAAATGACTAGGGAATATGGATATGTTGGATCCACAACCTCTTGCTAGGGGATATAGGCTAAGCCCAAACATCATTATTATCAACCAATACAGATAAGTCATAACATCGGTCATAGCCTTATACACAAGTAATTGTCATAACATATCCAACCCTTACAGGTTTATCACCCTAGGGGTTTTCCCTAAAAATTAGGGATGTTACAAATTGAAATAGAGATTCACAAGATTGAAGTCAAACATGTTCATGGGGAGGAAAATATGAGGGTCGATATCCTATTAATGCTGGCTAGTAAAAAGAATGTAGGTTTTACAACAACAGTGATTCAAAGCACTATTTTTGAGCCTAACATAACAAACATTTTCCAGATCAACATGATTTGCACTTTCAATGAAGATTCTTGGTTGGAACCCATCATCCACTATATGGTGAATGGAAACCTTCCCATTGATACCTTGGACAAAAAAAAATTAATGAAGAAGTTGCCTAACTTTACCTTGATTGATGGCTTGTTATTCTGGCATGGATTCTCCACCCCGTTTCTCAAACGCCTGAATGAGAATGAAATTGAAGGTATCGTGTTCTAGTTGCACGAAGGAACATATGGACACCACACCAGTAGCAAGAATCTTGTGCGTAAAATTACAAGGGAGCTTATTGATGGCCTACAATGAAAAAATATGTGAAGAAATACGACTCCAGGTAAAAGTTTGCTAACCTATATCACATCCCAGTTAAGGAACTTTCTAAATTGGTTGTACCTTGGCCATTCCACCAATAGGGATATGATATCCTAGGCCCATTCCCAACACCCCTAGGCGCTATCAAGTACTCAATCATTGGTGTCAATTACTTCACCAAGTGGATTGAGGTTGAAGTAGTAGTCCATATCACATTGACTCAAACTGAAAGATTTATGAATAAGAACATCATTGCAACGTTTAGTATCCCTAGGTGAATCATGACTGATAATGGCACTCAGTTTACAAATTTAAAATTTACAGACTTTCTTGAAAGATTATGAATCAAGTATGTGTTTCTTTAGTTGAACATTCCTAAACCAATGGTCAAATCGAGGTGGCAACTAGGGATGGAAATGGGCCAGGCCAGGCCAGGCTTTGAAAAGCCTGAGCCTGGCCTACATCAAATTTTCAAGACCTGAGCCTAGCCTATTAGCCTGTCATAGGCTTTTCTTAGGCCTAGTCTGGCATGTTTGAAGGCCTGACCCATTTAAAAGCCTATTTAAAAAGGTATGTTTATAGTTAGACTTTTAAAAGGCTAAGAATAACCTAAAAAAAATTTGTATTCTCTTCCCTCTTAATTTTTTTAAATGTAAACTTGTAATATTAAGTTATATTATATTAATGTAAATATATCATATATATATATATAATTTTATGTTATAAATATATTATATACATAACTAATTAATAATTAATCTAATTAAATAGGTTGGCTTGTTGGGCTTCAAAGACTTTTTAGAAAGCCTATGATCTGGCCTGTTTAGTTAAAAAGGCCTTTTTAAAAGCCTAAGTCTGGCCTTCTGACTCGACAAGTCTGACTTATGTAGGCTTTAAACGGGTCGGGCTACAGGCCCCCGATGGACGACCTGACCTATTTCCATCCCTAGTAGCAACTAGAGAGATCTTGAAAGGTCTTAAGAAAATACTTGGTGAGGCCAAAGGGGAATAGACTAACTAGTTATGTTATATGCTATGAGCATACTGAACCAATCTTAATTCATCCCTAGAGGAATCCCATTTCAAAATCTCCTACAGGGTTGAAGTTGTCATACTGGTCGAAATCAATGAACCATTTACGTGTATTCAGTACTTATCATACTCTAGTAATAAGGATCGATTAGGATTCAAACTAGACAACATCGGCTAAAGTATAGAGGAAGCCCTATATAGAGATTAGGCCATAAAGGCCAAAGCAGCCTACTGGTATAATAAGAAGGTGCAACTCCGGCACTTTAACATTGGAGATTTGGTCTTGAGATGCGCCAATATGGTGAACAAGTTCATTCACCAAGGCAAGCTTGCTCCTAATTGGGAAGGTCCATGCTGAGTAACTGATGTAACCCCATGAGAAGCATACCGGTTAGAGACTCTAGAAGAAGACCCTATCAAGAATAAGTGGAATATCCTAAATCTTAGAGTTTATTATAGCTAGCCGGTATAAGAAAGTGTATACTCTTTTTTCTACCTTAGAGTTTTTTTCCATTGGATTTTCTCTAATAAGGTTTTAATGAGGCATGGTTTGATATGACATGATGTAATTCCATCAAGGTATGTTTTAATGAGGTAGGAAAAAAGAGATTTTCCCCTTTGCACCCAACCCTTTTTGAGCGATATAGGTTAAATGAGATAAATGATGCCCACTGAGCGATACAACTATATGATGCTAGTCACCTGCTATGAGTGTGACTAGAACCTTATCCTTAATGAGTAGTGAAAGTAGTTATCTGATATAAGTGTAACTAGCTAAACCCTAATGAGTGACAAAATTAATCACCTTGTATAAGCGTGGTCAGTAACTTAGCCCCAATAAGTGGTGAAACTAGTTATCCAATTTGAGCTTAACTAGTTAAACTTTGATGAGTAGAAAAACTAATTGGCTCGTATAAATGTGATTGGTAAAACTTAGCCCTAACAAGTGGTGAAGCTAATTATCTGATTTAAGCATAACCAGTTAATCTTTGACAAGCGGTAAGACTAACAATCTGGTAAAAGTGCGATTAATAAGTTAGCCACAAAGAGTGATGGAGCTAGTTACCTGATATGGGCGTAACTAGTTAAACTCTGATGAGCGACAAAACTCATCACCATGTATGATTGTGATTAATAACTTAGTCCCAATGAGTGGTGAAGCTAGTTACCCGATATAAGCGTAACTAGCTAAATCTTGATGAGTGGTGAAACTAATCACACGGTATGAGTGTGGTTAGTGACTTAGTCCCAATGAGTGGTGAAACTAGTTACTCGATATGAGTGTAACTAGCTAAACCCTGACAAGTGACAAAACTAATCACCCGGTATAAGTGTGATTAGTAACTTAACCTCAACAAGTGGTGACACTAGTTATCTGATACGAGCATAACTAGTTCAACCTCGAAGAGTGGTAAAACTAATCACCTGATATGAGCATAATAAGTAAGTTAGCCCAGCAAGTAGTGACACTAGTTATCTAATATAAACATAACTAATTCAACCTTAACAAGTGGCAAAGATAAGTCACTCGATATGAATATCTCTAAAATCGATTATATGAGTACGTTTAACAGCAATTTTTAGGATTTATTGGTTCAGTATGAGATTACTTAATCCATCATGCATATACGAATTAACAACTATACAATATCACTCATCCATGAGAAATACAAGTGATTGAGCCCTTTTTATAGTTGAGCCTTGGGGGGCGTCAAACAACGGACAATATCATAAAGGCAAGCTTGCACGAACCTTCACATACTAAATGACGGCTGCATAGAAATTGAAGTATCATAATCAATAATAGAATGTCACGTGTAACTCTCAAAATCACACTACAAAAAGGGATCTTATCTCGGAACAATAAAAAGTTATATCCAAATTTTAGAAGTAAAAATTACAATACTGGTGTCTTATGAAAACATATAAAGCCTATGTTTATAAGCCTCTTAAAGCAACTGTAAGGCACTTCAACAGGTTGGTGGGCAAATGATATAGGCATGATACCAGTGTTAATATCAATAGGCTCATACCAGTAGTTACACATGGCGTCTAGTATCAATATGTGTACCGTAGTATCACTCTCTCATAGAACCTTTAATGATTGGTATTATTAATGAGTTGATATCAGATAGAAGTTGAGAGACACACTAAGGGCATACCGGTCCATACATATAGAGGTGTTAGGAATGTTTGCGTTGTGTCAGCTTTCTCTGTACTTTACAAAAAAAAGTTTTGACACAGGTCACATAGGATGAGAGTCTCGCTCAACTTTATAAATACACTTCATTTACTATAGTTTGAGGTACGTTCAACAACCTTTAACACTTGAGCTTTGATATTAAATATCGTATTGACTTGAACATCAGAGTGTCTTTGTCAATAACATTATATTTCATCCCAAAATATATTATTTTGTCTTAATTTCATACCAAAATGTATTATCTACCACTCATTTATGAAACAACATTATCTTTCTATATTACACCAAAAAAGTTAGACCGTAGGGGCAATATTTTTATACAATATGATATTTACAATATAAAATTTATATGGATAACAAATATATATTGTATATTTTTTTTTTACTTCAAAATAAAATTAAGAAAAACTTTTGTTAATAAGGCATTAGTCTCAAAGTGAATCATGTGGATTCATTCCTAATGGGAAAGAAAGTAATTATCAGTATTTTGAAACTTTAAGTATTGTTAAATAAAAATAAATTTTATCTTTTTTTTACACAGTTAAATAGAAATAAAAGTAGTGTTTTCTTTCTAATAATATATATAACTTAGTTTAATAAATGATTAGAAATTTTGATATATAATTAACATAAAATAAATGTTATTTATTGATTTGTATAGTTTTTCTCTAGTTGGATAATTAAATAAGAATGATGTAATATAAATTATAGCAAGATCCTGTTAACTAATGTCCTGAGAATATTGCTTAAAGAAATAAAAGTAAAATTTTTCTCTTAAAAATTTGTGTAGGAATTATCTAAAAATCAGGAAGTGAATTTTAATAATATTTTTAAATAATTTTTACTTCTTTAACCGGAGCATTGTTTAGCATTTTCTATTACAATAATGCTATATCCCACTAAATGTTTTTCTATGAATGTCACGGGAGCATTTTCCTTTTCCTGAAACCAAATGCTTTCTCATTGTTTTTTACCATTTGCTCACATGCCCGGTTACTTAATTACCCGATCACATAATAATATTTTTTTTAAAAAAATATACTTATTGTTAACTAATATAAGAAATAATTTTTTATATGTTTTACAGATTTTGTTTTCATAACAGATAAACAAAATTTTATACTGATTATTAAAATAATTGATATAAAATATTAATACTTTTGAGATAAAAATATTATTATGTAATGGAGTAATTAACAAACCGGACAAATGAGAAAATAACATAAAATAATAAAAAATAACCAATTGTAAGCGGTGATGAAGTCAAAAGGCGGAGAGAAGAGCCGGCTGCATCCAGTTGTAAGCCACAAGGTAATTTTGAATTTCATATAAAAAAAGGGTAAATTTTGAATTTCAGTTTTCAATCTACTTCTCTCACCAACTCAATCATTTAGACTTAATTCCGTTATGTTGAGAGATAAAACATTATAAAAGATAGAAAGGAAATACAGTGAAAAAGTCTTTCAACAAGAGAAAGAAGTAAAGATAAATGGTTTTTGGATAAACGAAAAGAATGTAAATAAAAATAAATAAAATTTAATGTATAAAAATTATTTTTCATTATAAACAAACTTTAATATATAAAATATTATTATAATTTTATTTAATTATTAATTTTTATGTAACAAAAATATCACATTATCTTTTTTGGTTTTCAGGGATTGTTGCTCAAATTCGTATGGGAGCGGGGGAAGGCTGAATTAGAGGGAAGAAGACAAAGACGACACGTCCGTCCCATGAAGCGTTTGTAATAATTAACAATTTATACAAAAAATTATTTTTAAATAAGTTTATATTATAAATTTGATTTAGAAAGTTATTGAAATGGAATAAAAATAATTTATTATAATACATTATGTCAAATAACTTATTAAAATAAATTTAAAACAATTTATAAAAATCAAAAACTATTGAAACTTATAAACTTTTTCAAACTCATTTCAAACATTTTCCCTTTGTTCTTAACAATTACAAACCCTTTCTCGATCATAATTTATTTAACTTTCTATATTATAAAAGCTTTTAATGATGATTAGATACAATTAAATTATTCAGACTCATTTTAAATGTTGATTTGTGCTAGGAAATTCTAAACATATATAAATACCGGCTAAAATGGGAAAACAAATCTGGATCTAGAGAGACTGAGTACGAATTCCTGATACATGTGGAAGGCTATTTAGAACAATTGTAGAAAAGGGAAAAGAATTAGGCTTTAGACTTGTGACAATTCAATTAAATTTTAATATATTTAGCCTAATATTACTAATTATAATAATTATTTATTATTAAATATATTCTGAATAATATATTTACGATAAACATAGTTAATAGTATTAACATTATTATTAAATATATTTAATCAAAAAAATATCATTGAAAATAGATTATCAACTATATATTTAATAATAATTATTAAGTAATTTTTAAATTATATTATGCATTTTAATAATATATTTTACAATGTTTATCCTTCAAAATAAAAAATAATTTTTATGATATAAGTATTTTAATAATATCTAATAACATATAGTTCATATTTATTAAATATTATAAATATATTTTAAAAATATTATTTAATAATATATTTAAAATATATTAGTATTAAGCATTACATTATTAATAATATATTGTTTAATAATATATTATAAATATATTTTTAATAATATATTGTAAAAACTATTTTTAATAATATAAATATTAGGGAATATATTCAATAATTTATTAAATATCAAGATATTATCATACATATTTTTTAAGGTTAAAAATTATTTTTGAAATATTATTTTTTTATTATTATTTTTATGAATAAATATTTATGTCATTAAAAAATTTAATAATACTTTTTATCATAGATATTTACATATTATTAACTATAATTAATCATACATATAATTATTAACAACATTTATAAAAAATATATTATTAAAAATACATCTAATAATAAAAAATTAGACTAAATATATTAACAAGTTGTATATGTAAAGTGAAAACAAACATTGATTTAGTGATCAAACTTATATTCTACATATCTAAGATTGTGAGTTTACACCACTAAAAAAACACCTGTTAGCGACGGAAGGAATTGGTCGCTAATCCATGCCATGACCGTCGCTAAAACCATTAGCGACGGCATCTCAGACGGGACAGAGGACGTCGCTAAGACCCTCGTCGAAAACACATCAGCGACCACATACATGCCGTCGCTACCATATTGACGGCGTAAGGCCGTCGCTAACATCGTCTCTGCCCCAATAACTCTAGCCGTCGCTAAGTGTTGCCATACAGCGACCTCAAAACCCCGTCGCTACTAGCAGCCACCAGCGACCACCATACGCCGTCGCTATGGGTACTCATGTAGCGACCACGTGATCCGTCGCTGTAGGAAGCCATACAGCGACGACGCTATCCCGTCGCTGTTTCTTACAATACAGCGACCACTGAGGTCCGTCGCTGTTTTTAACAATACAGCGACCACTGAGGTCCGTCGCTGTTTCTTACAATACAGCGACCACTGTATTCCGTCGCTATTTTTAACAACACAGCGACCACTATATTCCGTCGCTGTTTCTTACAATACAGCGACCACCCTAATCCGTCGCTATTTTTAACAATACAGCGACCATCCGTTTCCGTCGCTAATTGGAAACTTCTTTTTTAGAAAATTGGTTTTAATATTTATATAGGTTTTGTTAAATATTTTGTATTTTGTATTGGCTGATAAAATTTTATAATTAAATTTAAATAATTTTTTTAAAATATTAAATTATTATTAAAAACAAAATAATAGATTAAATTAATTTATCAAATAGGTTGAATTATTAATGATAGGTACAATAAGGCTTTTTGATTTGAATGTAATTACCAATAAATATTGACATAATAAATAAAGAATGACAAAATAAATACTGAATGAAATTTTGGATAAAAACTAAAAATCAAATATACAATGTGTATAAATAATAAAAATACAATCATGGTGGTGGGGGATCCTGGGGTGGTGGTGGGGGCGCCTGGGAAGTGGGGGGAGGTAGCCTCGCCATCAACTGCATCAGTAGCTCCTGCTGCTGAGCAAGTTGCCAACGAGTCTCGGCGTGCTGCTCCTCGGCCCGCTGTCGGTACGCCTCGGCTTTCTGTCGGTCCGCCTCGGCCCCCTCCAACAACAACTGCCTCTGACGTCGCTCCTCCTGTAGCTCATCATTCAGGTTTTGAATTACCTGAACGACCTCAGTCGGAAGACCAGAGGAAGACGAAGAGGAAGGGGTCTTCCCCTTTTTCGCCAGCTGCGTGCCGACGCCACCCAATCCAAATACCCTTCCTTTCTAGTTCACACCGCCAACAGCCTCCATATAGATGGCGTTGTCGTCAGAACAAGATAGGGTGGGAGGAACCTCCCCTTCAGGAGTGGAAGCCACCAGGTCCGCCTCCTTCTCGGCCCTCCTGGCCTGATACGCCTCCTGTAAATTCAAAAACAATGATAGGATTAGTAAGCTGATTTGTAAATTATAAGCATGTGTCAGTTAAAAGTAAATACCGCTAGATCCGTAGTCTTCTGGTTTACCCATGCACCGGCTTTGTTCTTCTTGGTCATTTGCATGACCTCAAACAAAGAAGGCTCCCGGTGCTCCCTCAGCTCCTATGGTGGACAAAAAACATTAAGATTATTATTTGTAAACATGTAAGACGAATCATAATAGAAATGTTTAACATAAATATACTTACAAATCTTTTCTTGTGCTCGAGGGTTGAAATGCTACCCCCAGTGTAAACCGAGGCTGCAGCATCGGTGGCTTTGTTGGCCCTGTTCCGAGCACTCGCCTGCTGGAACGGGACCTCGCCCCACTTCTGGACCATCCCGTCCCAATGGTCCTCCGGGATCCAACGAGGGCGCTCACCCTTGTCCCTCACCTTCCAAAGGGTACTCTTGATGATTTTGGAGGTCTTTGTGGCAAAGACCTTCCTAATCTCATCAATCATACCCTCCGCCCACTGGTAATCACGCTGTAAAATGAAATGAGAAATCAAAATTAATAACAGGTCTATTTTACAAATCAAGTCACAACAAATGAGCTAGGAACTTACCGAGAAGATGTCAAACCACCTATCTTGCACAACCTTCCCAGCATCTGTCCAAGATATATATGGACCATCCCACTGGGCCTTCAAAACCTTAGTAATCGCTTTGGTAGTGCGACTACTATCAACAAAGCTGTAATGACAACAATTATGTTAGGAGTAAAACAACACACAATCTAGGGAGACTCCCAAAATTTTGGCAGAGTCTCCCCTGTAAATGTAACATTTCCAAGTTTAAATAGTTACCCTGTTACAAACAGAAGAGTGCCCAGTACAATTCAATCTATACAAGTACTAATTAAAGTAACATCCAATAAACCAACAAGTCTTTTCACTAAAGTTTAATATAAAGTATCATACAAATAACATAAAAGTATTTGAGGTTTAGTCACTTACTCGTCTCCGGCCGGAACGGGCACCAACATGGGCAGAGGGGATGCCGGAGGTGGGGTAGCCTGATGGCCATGGTCCTCCAAGCCACCAACTCCAGGACTCTGCTCTGCGGTGGTCAGTCGGGGTGATGGGGTGGTCTGCTGTGGTGGTGGTGGTGGTGGTGATGGAGTGCTCTGCTGTACTGGTGATGGAGTGGTCTCCTGTCCTGGGGTGGGAGTCCCCTGCCGGGTTGTCGGGGTCCTGGACCCACCACCCCTACTGAAGGGCAGTCGACGTCCCGTCATCTGTGGATAAAATCATGAAAAGAAAGGTTAGTCTCAGGATATATATAAACCTATGTAACATTTTATTTAACGACTACATACTCTGTGTCTGTTTCAGTTTCAAATTCCCCCTCAGTTTTAGTGTCACTATCGTTATCTGTTTGAACAAGTTCATCAGTATCCAAATCAGCCCTAGACCGTTTTGATCGAGAGACAAGGTCTTTGTCAATGTGTTCACCCCCCGTAGTGGCGAGTGTCTCATCCATTATGACTGGATCAATGTTGAACAACAAATTGGCATCGTTGAGCTCGTGTGGTGCAAGCTGATAAGCGTCATCGACCTCCTCGGAGACATTGTCAGTGATCTGACTTCGGGCCTTGGCCTTGATTACTGCATACCAGTCCCGATGTCCTCCCGGGAAGTCGGTGTAATAAACCTGCTCAGCTTGTTGGGCAAAAATGAAGGGATCAAACCCTTTATATCTACCATTCTTCTAGACCTCAACTAAGCCGTAGTTGTTGTCAACCTTTGTTCCAACACCGATTGTGTTGTCGAACCAATCACATTTGAATAGAACAATATCTCTTCTTAGTCGTCCAGAGAACGAAACTTCAACAATCTCCGTCAGCACTCCATAAAAGTCTTCTTCCAACTGTCCGGCGGTGCCTTTAACACAAACCCCGTAGTTATGGGTGCGCATCCCTTCACTCCATTGAAGAATATTAAACTTGTAGCCATTTACGTAGTAAATAGGCCATTTTTTAATAGTTTTCACCGGCCCCCAAGAGAGGGCTTGGAGTAAAGAATCTTCAATATGGTTGTTAGGGTCTTGTATCTATGTACAACATAAAAAGTAGGTCATCGTTAGATAACGGGAGTTAGAAGCAAATAGGCTTAAAAACACTTGGTATACGGGTCTTACGTGTTGCGCGAACTAACCAACGAACTTGGATGACACCTCACTATGAATTTGGTCATCAGTTAAATCATTTTGCTCAAGTTTTAGCATATCTGTGTATAAGCTATTCAAAGAAAACAAATTTAGATACTATAAAAGCTACGTTAACAATGTATAATATAACTTCTATGACTTACTCAATAAAGGGTTCCACTTCTGGGCAATTTAGAAGAATGTACAAGTGAGCCGCCTTTCGATCTTTCTCATCAATGTAACATTTTGTGAGCCTGCCCCCCGGGTGACCAGGATAGTTGAAAATCGATGTTTGTTCATCAAACCCTGTGCGGCTGGCTACCCCAAGATTGCGGGGAATTCTACTCATTCTAGTTTCTATCTCCGTCAAAAAATAGAAAGAAGCAAAGGTTGTCATTTCTTCGATTAAGTATGCCTCACAAATTGATGCTTCAACGCAGGCTTTGTTCGACACTTTATCTTTTAAAGAGCGTAAGAATCTTCAACATCATTAACAAGATAGTGTTAAGTTAGAAAATACTATTATAAGCACGATTTGCAAGGAAATTAAAGAGTTCACCAAGCATTCACCTTTCGAATGGATACATCCAACGATACTGCACTGGGCCACCAACCAAGGCCTCGTACGGTAGATGGATAGGCAAATGCTCCATGGAGTCAAAAAAACTTGGTGGGAAAATCTGCTCCAACTTACAAATCAATTCCGGGATAGTTTCTTCCATCTTCACAAGTTTCTCCACAGTCAACGAAGTAGCCGTCAACTCCTTAAAGAAGTGACTCAACTCCACTAACGGTTTCCAAATAGGCTTGGGTAGGGCATGAAACGCGTACGGGAGTAGTTGTTGCATAAACACATGGCAATCATGACTTTTCATGCCAAACACCCTGCCCTCCTTCACGTCGACACATCTACTCAAGTTAGAAGCGAATCCGTCAGGCAGGGTCAACCCATTCATCCAAATACACACAGCAATCTGTTGTGGTCTAGTTAAAGCATATTTTGCATGGGGTTTAAACATTCTTCCACGTCCCGCATCCCTCAACTCCAACTCCTTCCTGGAACACTAAATCGGAAGGTCTAGACGACTCTTCTCGTTGTCCTTTGTTCTCCCTTTGATGTCCATAACCGTGTCAAAAATATTCATGAAAACATTACGTTCAGTGTGCATGACATCAATGTTGTGTCTTAACAACAAGTCTTTCCAATATGGCAAATCCCACAGGACACTCTGCTTCACCCAGTGGTGTTCCTTACCGTAACCCGCAAACTCCTTAACACTCTTGTCCCAGATGTAAGGATACTCTTCGACCCTCTGCCAAACGCGTGCACCAGATAACCTACGGGGTGGAGGTTCATTAACAACCTTGTTCTTCTTAAAAGCGGTTTTGTTTCGCCTAAACGGGTGATCCAACGGTAGAAACTTTCTATGACAGTCAAAGAAACTTGTCTTGCCACTAACAGGGAGTGATTCCCCCCCGGTATGTTCCATGCATACAGGGCAAGCAAGCTTCCCAGACGTGGACCATCCAGAAAGCATACCATAGGCCGGGAAGTCGTTAATAGTCCATATCAAAACAGCACGCATCATAAAGTTATTCTTCAAAGACGCATCGTATGTCATTACCCCGACATCCCATAAGTGTGATAACTCTTCAACCAACGGTTGCAAAAACACATCTATGTTCGCCTTTGGATTTTTGGGTCCTGGAACCAGTATAGATAGAAACATGACCTCCCTCTTCATACACATATCAGGAGGCAGATTGTATGGGGTCAGGATGACTGGCCAACAAGAGTAAGCTCTTCCGTATTGACCGAACGGGTTAAACCCATCAGTACATAAGCCAAGTCTTACATTGCGCGGCTCGCCTGGAAAGTCCAGATATAGCTCATCCAAACACTTCCATGCTTTCCCGTCGGAAGGATGGCAAAGAAACCCCTCTTGTGTTCAGTTCAGAGCATGCCAACGCATGTGTTTTGTCGTGGACAATGAGGCATACAGGCGTTAAAGACGCGGTGTTATAGGGAAGTACCATATTTTCTTCCTGGTCATCTGGGTTACCTTCCCTCTCCTTTTAACGGTCTTGTAGCGTTCCTCATTACAATGTAGACATTTTGTGACACTCTTGTCTGCAAACTCATTTCTGAACAGCATACATCCACCAACACAACACTCTATCTTCACACAACCCAACCCCAACTTTGCCACTTGTTTCTTAGCACGGTACAGGTTTGCTGGCATTCTGTGATTACTAGGCATGGTGGAACCCATCAGATTGACCATCCTATCAAAACAACCTCCAGAAAGATTATAATCTGCCTTTAGGCTTAAAGCAGCTAGGGAGGCGGATAACTCAGTGTGACTGTTGCACCCGTCCCACAATGGAGTCTGAGCCGCCGCCAACAAATCATAAAATCTCTTCACCTCCGGATTAGGATCCTCCTCAACATTGTCAGAGTCCCCATGACACTTATCCGGCGTGCTGCTCCCTTCTCTGGCGTGCTGCTGTTGAAGAGCTGTTGAGGCCTTGAAGGGGCTGTTGTTGAAGGGATGAAAGGTGTTAGGTGTTTAAGGGCTATTAAGGGCTGTTGTTGAGGAGCTGTTTGAGGCTTTGAAGGGGATGTTGAAGGGCTGAAAGGTGTTTAAGGGCTGCTGAAGTTATTGAAGGGCTGTGAAGGGCTGTTTGTTAACTTGTTTAATTGTCTTTTAACTTGTTTAACTTGTTAACATGGGGATACTTCCCGGAATCATACACAGAACTCAAAAGGAAAGTCTATGAGGGAGGTATAATCACATCAGTCCATAAAGTACCATCAACAGACTCAGAATCAGATGCAAGAGCCATAATTGAGACACCTTTGCTAGGACCAGCATCATTTGCTTCCCTATGTCCTTGGGAGTCAGGACAAGACTTCAATTTAGAAGAATGCTAAATGCAAGACACTGAAGGAGATCGAGAAGGTTCCAGAAGACGAAGGGTACTGCAAGGCCATTGAGAGCTTCACGAGGCACAGCCTCAAGGTATGCCAGGAGGAGCATGACTGGGAATCCATCGAGAAACGTCTCGGTTATGGACAGGTTGAGGAACTCATCGAAGAGGCTCGCGATGAACTCAAGCTCATTTCTTACATGATCGGTATCCCTTTCTCTTTTCTGAAAACTTATGGATTTTTGCTGTCTACCAAATATGTTTTTAATTTTTAATCATATTTGAAAATTCATTTGTATATATGTATCTGTTCCTTGTTTGTTTTAAGAGAGAGATGAAAGAAGGATCCATTCATGAGTAAGTTTTCAAAAAGGAAGACCATTGGGTAGTGCCAAACATTGGAGGAGAATTCCCTTTTCTGTTTAATTTTATTCAATAAATAAAATGTTTCTTTTACTCTATTTTCTATTCTGGATTCCTAACAAAGTGGTCCAACTTGCTGGGTATGTTGGGAAGAAATGCAGAACGCAGCATTACTGTTTTTGAAAGTGGTGACCAGCGGTCATCAATACAGCCTTGGCCATGTGAGTCAGTATTTCTGGTCATGGTTTTTTATGATCACGTTATTCTGCTGCTGGTCACTCCGAATTCTCAAAGCTTCATTTGATGAGACTGTTGGAAAAGGTACAAATAAAGCCTGATACAGAACCAGAATCATATTGAGACTAAAACAGTGGAGAAAGTACAGGAAGAACCTGAGGCAATTCGAGATTTTTATACAGATACACAATCAGAGCGCAACCCAATAGTAGAGTTGACTAAGGCTGAGCATGTGGTAGAGGGGATCATAGGTTGCAGACAAAGGTTGCAGACATTAGGGGAATCAATGGAGAACAACAACAACAACCAGCAAGCAGCAGCAGCACAATCGATTCCATACCCTCCACCACCACCGGTTGCTGCCGGTGGACCAGGTGCAGGTGCAGGTGCGGGTGTTGTGCCACCGCCATTCCAGCACCTCCTCCACCAGCAACAGCAACAGCTTCAGATGTTCTGGTCGTACCAGCGCCAAGAGATCGAACACGTGAACGACTTCAAGAATCACCAGCTCCCACTTGCACGCATCAAGAAGATCATGAAGATCAAGAACATCTTCTTGGTCCCTTTTCGTACACTGCGGTCGCTCATACGGTCGCTAATTAGCGACGGGATACTGTGGTCGCTCATACGGTCGCTAATTAGCGACGGGATACTGTGATCGCTAATTTGAGGTAGCTGTTTCGGGTTTTTTTAGTTGTGAAGAGGGTCTCGTCTAGCGACTTGTCTATTTTACTAGCAAAACTATGCAGGGTGCCAGAATGTTCACAAATAAAGCGCAAATACAGAAAGGTCCTAGGGAATTAATATAGGAGAATTAAAAGTATTATTATTGCTTTATAAAATATGTCACTTTGTCTTATAATTGAGGGCTCGAGAGCCATTTATACAATAGGCACGCAATGGGCTAGGCGTAAATGAAATTAACTCACTATAGTTACACGTCAAAGTGTAGCTTACTAACTTGTTATGTGCTCCATCACTCATTTTATCTTGTTATTTAAGGTTGTTATATTAAGAAATATATAAAATATATCTTCTAACCTATTTATCTTTTTAGTATTCAATTTCTCATTTTATACTTAATATCACTTTTTAAAATAATCTGTTTTTTTATTTAAACAAAAGATGAATTTATAATTAGTAAAACAAACATTTAATTATGACTTCAAATATTAAAATAAGTACATAAATTTGAAACAAATCAAATCTCATAAAAAGACAAATAAAAAGAATTGTTGGAGTAATTTTTTTAAGGACCCTGTTAACAAATGCCCTAAAAGTGTTGTTTAAGGAAGCAAAAGAAGATGTTTCTTATTGGAAAATTATATAAATATCGCTTAGAAATTAAGATGGTTGAGTTTTATTAATATTTTTAATATAAAAAATTTCATTTTAACTTTCTTAATGAATGACTTTAGGCACTTTTCCCTTTTTAAAGATAAATTGTTACTTACATGCATAGAGGAAGCTGAATGTATTCTAGCGATTGTATTGCTAAATTTCATTGATACAAGACATATATAGACTTACTAATAGCAACTAACACATTGCTAATTAACTTTGTGAACTAAATGACTTATAACTAAGTGATCCCATCAACTCTAACTTCACTAACTCAAGATGTCTTAGGTAGAACCTTGGATTTGAATTTGCTGGATTAAAACGTGTAGGGAAAATGGTTTGCTAAGAATATTAGAAGATTTGAGGAAGGGATGTAAAGGACTTGTAGTTGTTTAGCAATGACCTTGTCTAACAAAATATGGATTAAGGTCTACATGTTTAGTGAATTTTCTTATTTGCGGATTGGGTAACTTATATACCATGTTAAAGGTTCAATCCCAAAATCAATTAACAATAGTTAGAGTAACTTATATAGCATTATAGTATTTGAGTATCTGAAACACCACCAGCAATCCCAAACCACTCAGATTTTTAGTTTGACTACAGCCTAACAAATACGTGTGCATGGTCTTTGTTTGTTTAAATAATTAGCAAGTAGTTGAAAAGAAGCCCATAGATGGAAGGTTCCTTTCAATCTTTGCAGGCTATTGAGATGTTTACACATCTGTTTCATCGATATATATTGAGATTATAAACTTTTTTATTTTCTAAGTTTTATTTTAAAATTTCTAAAGTCCTAAATTCTAAATTCCTATATTAACAATCCCAAATGTGAAATCAACTTCAAATAAATCATTTATCATAAATTTAAATATCAATATTCTTTTTAAACATAATACTATAAATCATTTGTTTTAAAAGCTCTTACAATTATCTTACAGAATGTTGGTACATAAAATTCAAAGAACCAAAATAGTTACTAGCCTTAAACTTCAAAGAACCAAAAATTTATATTTTGCTCGCATAATCTATATTATTGGAAGGAAATAAGATACATCAATATCAATATGATTAACAAAAGCAAGCAAAATGGAGATGTGCAAAGTATCATTAAAAAGAAATGAAACCTTTATGGGCAAAGAAAAACCTACACTGGGAATTTCCCGCTGTTTTCCTTTCAAAAGAAGGATTTTTTTCTTTCCTGAGTCAGATGTCAGCGGAATTCCCGAAATTGGGCCTTCAATGCCATGCACTGCATATTCATCAATTGCAACAAGAAAACCAAAAGACTTATCAGCTAAAATAAATGAAATTCAATAAGAAAATTGAACGCATATTTACAATGCTGAATCTTCAAAACAATGACAATCAAATGTGGATCCCCTGCTAATGTTAGATCTAAGAACAGCAGGCAAAGTGGGTGGATTCCCACTGGTATTTTCAAATACCAAATCCTCAAACTTTTACAGAGAAAGTATAACTGGAGGAAACCAGATCCATCAATATATTAAATATAATATATTAATACTAATATTCAAAAAGGAAATATTAAACTGCTGAGCAATGTAAAAACAGATGAGAACAAGTTTCAGAACTTAATCTGCAAATCACACATTCATGTAAATGAAGACCATGTCCTCGACTCGAGATACAGCCAATTTAGTAAGCAAGACATCGAGCCAACCATACAGTATTTTGTAAGTACATCCTAGGAATTAAACCATAAGCAACAATATGTGATTATGAGTTGCATGATACTGCAGACAATAGCAGATGTCTTTATTCTCTTCTTAGTTTCATGACATCTAGGAATGAATGAGGGGTTTTTCTGTTTCAGACTGCATGCCATACATCATTAATTCAAATATGGATGCAATTAAACGCGAATTCAAACTACACATTGATAGAAGACAAAAAAAAAAGATATGGAACTTGGCATCATGGTCATGCTGTGAAAGTTGATAATAAAACATCATATGTGATGATGTGGAATGAGTAATGGAACAAAATCCACAGGCAGAAAAAGATGAATTACAAGTTTCAATTTCAGAAATTCCTTTTATACTTGATGCCGCAGTCTGATCCTCTCGCCGGGCAACCACAATAAAAGGTGACTTATCTTTCAACTCTTTTCGAGTGCCACTCTTGGCATTGTCCTTTCGAACATACTGTCAATCAAACCCAATTTTCATTAAGTGGCAGCAACACAACCCACTATTCTTTTGAAAACATACATGGAACTTATACATCAACAACAGGAGACATCAGACTACTCAGTCATATGCCAAAGACCAAGGATCTTCAAAATCATTAGTTTCAATAAAGCTACAATGCAAGGAAGAATATTCCAAAGACAATAATTTTAAAAATTGAAGGATTTCTAGTTGATTTGCAGCGACACTAGTAGATGTATCCAAAAACAGAAGCTGGAAAGTTAGCATTTTCAAATGCTACAGGGTAAAACACACAGCTGGTCCATCATCAAGAAATATTCAACTACTGTTCTTATAGTTATATTATATCAAACTTAACACTCATTTTACATGTTGAAACATACAAATGTGAATGATAGTAATAACACCAGTCATTAAGAAACAATAATCATAATACTAGATTAAAGATGCATGCGGTATTTTGCATCATCAACATTGTTGGGGGGCGGGTGGCACAAAGCAAAGATATCAATGTCTAAAGAATAGAAGCAGCCCCTCCTATCCAGGCTGTGAAGCTGCAACATAGCAGCCAGTATAGCCAGCCCCACAATTGCAAGCAATGCATCTAGCTTTTAGAAGTAGCTAAGGCATGCTCTGTGCCACTCCACCAGGATAGTACTACTATATGCCATTAGTGACAACTGACAACTACTAATGCAGTGAGATATACAGGCAACATTAGCTTTTGAGACATGAAAATGTCTTCCCAAGAATGTTAAGCTGAGAATGCTGACCCAAACCCAACTGGTTGTGCGCATGAAGGTCCTCTGGTTAATTTTTCGTAGATTAGTTTAAAGAGTATCTTAACCATATCCAACATGAGAAAACTCACATAGAATGTAAACAATTAAAGGCATAAATACAATTATATTATCCAGTTTGATGCAATTGCTGAAAACAATGTTATTTTCAAGCTGTCAAAATTCATATAGGCATCTATATATCGTAGATTTCTACAAGTGTGACTAGTAAATTTTCTTTCAATATCAAGAAGAATGCACATACATGTCCATGGTCAGAAAGAGTTCCAAGCATCAAAATTTTTAACAAGACCAAACAACATACAAATCTCTTAACTTAAAGGAAACAAGGTAAAGGAAAGCATGCCATGGTCACGGCCAAGGGCCTCCCAATGAATTAACCTGTCCACGAAGGGTAGAGGGGAGCATAGCCACCGGTGAACCAGGGAATGGGTGCCGACAGAGGGAGGGACGGAGGGAACGGCGGAGGAGACACAGGGAGGGAGGGAGGGAACGACGGAGGAGAGACAGAGGAACGGAGGGAATGAGCCGGGGAAGGGAGGGAGGGAGGGAGGGACGGTTTCGGGAAGGAACGGAGGGAAGGGTGCCGACGAACGACGGAGGAGAGGAGAGACAGAGACAGAGGGTGACGGATTTGGGGAGGGAGAGTTAGGGCAACTGATTTGGGGGGCGGTGTTGGACGAGTATTACTGACATTTAGCGACGACAACAAGTTCCGTCCCTAAACCCCTCAATATTAGCGACGGCACAAAACCTCCGTCACTATCCCCGAGTATTAGCGACGGCAAACCGATCTGTCCCTAATCCTAAACTTATTAGCGACGGTATCATCCACACCGTCACTACTTTCCTTTTTAAAAAGCAAAATTATGGAGGGAAGACCATAAACGATAGCGACGGCACGATCCACCATCACTAAAATACTGAATCGTGGCGATGGTAAGCTGATACCGTCGCTATCGTCCATTATTAAAACAAAAAATTTGGAGGGAATGCCAAAATCATAGCGATGGTTCAGTAATTCTGTCACTAGAACAAACTATAGCGACGCATTAATTCCGTCGCTATAGTTAGGGGAGTGTTAGCGACGGGTATTCGTCGTCACTACGATTTGGCGCCAACAGAAAACCCTGGCGGGAAAGGAAAACAAGGTGGAGCTACAAAATAGCGACGCTACTAGCGACGGTGTTTACAATTGTTAGCGACCGAGTCCGCTATCGGTCGCTACATGAGTCGCTAACATCTTCTTGGTCCCTTTTCGTGCACTACGGTCGCTAATACGGTCGCTAATTAGCGACGGGATACTGTGGTCGCTAATTTGAGGTAGCTGTTTAGGGTTTTTTTAGTTGTGTTAGTTCCTTTTTTAATTTTCAATTTTCAACTTTATCCAAAGAATTTTTCGTGAAAGAGATGAAAAACGTTTACTTTGGATCGCTTTGAAAAACTAATCTAAGTTTGTTTTAATCTAACTGTTTTATGAACCAACCAAAGATTATTTGATATAAATATCAACATTGTACCTTTTTAAATCTTAGCAGTTAAAATTATAAATAGAAATCCAATTATTTCAATTTGGTTGAGCAACTTTCTATACCAGATAATTTTATTAGCGTACACGTGCACCATGAGTTGATTATGCACCATAGACTCATCCTCAATGAATTAAAAAATATATACAAATTATCAGGGACTCACCTTTATAATTAATTAGAAGATTCGATTAATTAATTATGATGTTAAATAATTTTTTATATCTTAATATTTTTTAATGAACTTGGTCAATATTTTTAGATAAATTACTAAAAACAGGTTACTTAAGAAAAATCCGCACTCTATTTAATAATTAACACCTTGTTGGTGTTGGTTTTGGGTTTTGGTTTTAAAATTTTGAAAAGTCAAAATATGTTATTGGATTTTAGTTTCATGTTTTAATTTATATGATTTTGAATTTTAAAAAGTTTTTCTAAAACTTTTACATTATGATCAAAACTACTTCATACGTAAACAACAATAATATAATAATATTAATAGTAATAAGATAGTAGTGGCAATGACAAAGGTGGTGATGGTAGTGACCTCGACAATGATGATGATGACAACAATGGTTATGGTGATTGATTTAGATTGCACACCGACCTAAAGAATGCAATACCGGAATGATGTCTGTGACCATGAAGACACTACGCGAGCACATTGCAATTTTGGCTGGACCTAGCAAAGCCTTGATCACATGACATATGTTCTAGCTGACTGATGTCATGGTGAATATGGTTCAATTGCTGGGGGCACACTGGTAACAACCTGTAAAGGGTGTCAGAAATGTTTTTGGAAGTGTTAATTTTACTCATGATTCACATATTCATACTAACACAATGCCGCGTAGGACTCAACTATCATCCACCTCTATAAATACACCTTATTTATGACCCTTTAAGGTATGTTGCATTTATTGACTTACGCTTGAGCTCAGATATTAAGTATCTGGACTAACTTGAGTATTTGAGTATCGTGGTAGGTGACACCACCTTTTGTCCCTCAACAAGTTAGACCAGTGTGGTAACTAGAGATTGGACACTGTTAGGATACCTACCTGATGGTTATTAGTTGGTTATTCTGTTTCAGTTTGTTATTCTGTTATAGTAGCTTTTGTGTTTGTTTCCCTTGTGTATAAATAGGGCTCTTTGGTGTACTGTGTTACAGTGAAAAATAATAAAATCATTTTCTGTAATTCTTCTCCTTTACCTTTACATGGTATCATCGTCTTTGGCTCTTTTCTTCCATGGCTTCCGCTGCGAACACCTTTCTTCCCCACACCTTCTTTTCCTCAATCTCCTGTAAACTCACAAAAGATAATTTCCTGACATGGACTCAACATGCTGAATCGACCCATTAAAGGGTTCAAGTTGAGGAAACATATTGAAGGGGCGGAATAGATCCCAAAGAAATTTCTTGATGATGAAACTCAAGCCAAAAGAGAGATCAATCCTGAATTTGACAATTTTGAGTAACAAGATAACCTTCTAAAATCTTGGCTCCTTGAATCTATGGATTCTTCCTTCAAGATTCGGATGGTAGGGTGTGAATGGTCTCACCAAATATGGAACAATCTCAAAACCTATTTTTCTTCCCAGAATAGAGCAAGAATCAAGCAATTGAAGATTCAATTGAGAAATCTCAAGAAGACAGGTTCTATAAGTGATTACCTCATTCAGGTCAAGAAAATTGTGGAAATGTTGGATGCTATAGGCTACCCCTATGACACCTGAAGATCACATTGAAGCCATTTTTGACGGCTTGATGGAAGAATATGATGCCTTCATCACTTCCTGTATAACACGAACAGATTCATCCACTGTCACCCAAATAGAGGCATTACTAATGCATTAAGAAGAAAGAATAGAAAGATACAAGCAGAGGGAAACAACCCCTCTTCAAGCCAATCTTGTTCAAAATCAGGGAAAGAGGTTCAATCAAGGCACAAATAGAGGTCGTGGATCAGCAAGAGGACAGACTCGGGGAAAATCTAGAGGTGGTGGAAGAACTTTGCATTTGCAGACGGCTCTCTCTACAGGTCGTGGCAATCAAATACAATGTCAGGTCTGTGGGAAATTTGATCACTCTGCTTTTCATTGTTGGTTCGGGTTTGATGATCAAGTTCATGAACCACCCATCACACATACCATAAATTCAACTCAAACCAACATTCAAGATCCCCCAATCTCAGCAATGTTCACTGCCTCCAATACCTCTCAACAAGTTGATGACTCCTGGTACCTTAACACGGGAGTAACAAATCATCTGACCAATGATCTCAGTAATCTCATGCTTCGGAATAATTACAATTGCTCAGATAAAGTCCATGTAGGAAATGGTAATACCCTTCAAATTAAACATGTTGGATTATCTCATTTTAATTCCCCTAACACTGATCAGGTTTTTACTTTGAAAAATCTTCTTCATGTTCCCTATATCTCCAAGAACCTAATCAGCGTTTCTCAATTTGTAAGGGACAATCAGTTTTTCTTTGAATTCCATCCTAACCAGTGCCTTGTTAAATCTTAGGATTCCAGAAAGGTTCTTCTTCAAGGCAGACTTAAGGGTGGTCTGTATGTGTTTGATGATCTGAATATGAAAATGCCTCCTTGTAATAATTCAATAAATGTAAATATTTCAAATGTAATTCAATCCAGTTTGCAATTGTGGCATAATAGACTAGCTCATGCCTCTTTTAAGACTGTAACTCAGATCATGAAACATTGTTGTATTTCTATTCCAAAAATAAATAAACAAATTATATATGAATCCTGTTGCATAGGCAAATCTCATAATCTTCATTTTTCTGTTTTTGATTCTCAATATAATACCCCTTTGTAACTTATTCATTCTGACATTTGGGGGCCTTCTCCTAACCCTTCCAAGGAGGTATATAAATATTACATCATTTTTCTAGATGCTCATACAAGATTTACTTGGTTATACCTATTACATAACAGGTCAGAGGCTTTAAGCATATTCATTCAGTTTCAAAAAATGGTTAAACTTCAGTTTGATAGCAAAATTAAAGCTATCCAAACTGATGCTGGAAAAGAGTATATTACTTTCAAGAATCACTTGGCTGAATGTTGCATCCTCCATAGGCTCAGCTGTGCCTATACTCATGAGAAGAATGGAGCAGCAAAGAGGAAACACAGGCACATCACTGACACTGGCCTCACCCTTCTGGCTCAGTCTCATCTTCCTATGGAATACTGGCCAGAGGTCTTCTCAACTACAGTCTTCATTATAAATCATCTTCCCTCACCAAACACAAATAACTAATCTCCATATGAGAGACTGTTTAAAAGGCCTCCTAATTATAGCATCCTAAGAAGTTTTGGCAGCCTCTGTTACCCTCATCTCAGACCATACAATAGATACAAACTTTAACCCAGATCACAGCCCTATGTCTTCATTGGTTACTCAGCCTCTCACAAAGGCTATAAATGTCTCTCATCATGTGGAAAAGTCTACATTGTAAGACATGTGGTGTTTGATGAATCTCAGTTTCCTTTCCAAACCAATCCAAATTTTCTAACTCCTATCACAAACTTTACTGATTCCACTTCTTCCTTACCACCTATAATTCCAACCCTTCCTTCCCTTACTCTGCCTATTCATCCCTCAAATCCTCCTGGATTTTCTCAAAATCAGATTAACCAACCTCTTACTACCACAGAAGCCACCACCTCTCTGATTAACCAACCTTCTAAAACTCCAACCTTTTCCTCTATACCTAACCTGGTTCAACATAATTCTCATCCCATGTGCACTAGATCTAAAACGGGTATCTTCAAACTAAAAGCCTACCTTTTTAACTGTGAACCCACCAGCCATGCTGAAGCTTTGGCCCTCCCTATTTGGAATAAAGCTATGATAGAAGAATATCAGGCTCTCATAAGAAATTCTACCTGGGACCTTGTCCCTTTACCACCAGGTAGAAGAACTATCAGATGCAAATGGCTCTTCAAAAATAAATTCAGTCCTGATGGCAGTATTCTCAAGCAAAAGGTAAGGTTAGTTGCTCGCGGCTTCACTCAGCAAAAAGGTATGGATTATGTTAAAACATTCAGCCCTGTAATCAAACCTGTTATAATCAGAGTTGTCCTCTCAGCTACTATCTCTAAGAAATGGCCTGTTCAGCAGATTGACATCAATAATGCCTTTCTGCATGGAGACCTCCATGAAGATATATACACGAAACAGCATCCAGGCTTTCATCAAGGAGCTCCTAATACTGTTTACAAACTCAAAAAGGCCATTTATGGTCTGAAACAATCCCCTAGGGCCTGGTTCTATAAGCTGGCTTAATTCCCAATGTCTTTAGGTTTTCAACCCACCAAGAGTGATAATTCCCTATTTGTCTTTAACACCAACTTTCTAACCATCTACATTCTTATGTATGTTGATGATATTATCATCACTAGCAATTCCCAACAAGCAATTGATTCCCTCATTGGAAACTTATCAACCAAGTTTCCTCTCAAGGACTTAGGAAAACTGCACAATTTCCTGGGCATACAGGTGGACAAGGATACCTCTGACAATATTCATCTCTCTCAATCAAAATATATTTTAGACTCCTGCATAGGTTTCAAATGCAGGATGCTTCTCCTATCAAAACTCCTATGGCGCCTTCCTCAAAACTCATTCATGATGGTACTGAAATTGCATCTAACCCAAGTTTATATAGATCTGCAGTAGGAGCGCTACAATATACAACTCTAACCAGGACAGATATTACTTTTACTGTAAACAAATTGTGTCAATTTATGCACAATCCCTTAGAAATTCACTGGAAGGCTGTGAAAAGGTTGTTCAGGTCTTAAAGGTACTTTGAACTATGGTCTCTACTTCAAACAATCTTCAACCATGGACATCTCCGCCTACTGTGACAGCGACTGGGCATGTGATCCTTCTGACATGAAATCCACCTCTGGATACTGTGTTTATATAGGGTCCAATTTAGTTTCTTGGATGGCCAAGAAGCAATCGGTGGTCAGCAGATCAAGTACTGAAGCTGAATTTCGCAGTCTGGCTTTAGTTATCATAGAGATCATGTTTATCCAATCTCTGTTTTCTGAACTTTATCTCAGCAGTCCAAAGATCCCTCTAATTTGGTGTGATAACCAAGGCGCTGTTCTCTTATTTGTCAACCCTATTCTTCATTCAAAGACTAAACATTTTGAGCTGGATTCGTGGTTTGTTAGGGAGAAGGCAGCAAAGCATCAAGTGTCTATCAAGCATATCCCCTCTAGATTTCAATTTGGCAACTTACTTACCAAGTCACCTAGCTCATCTATTTTTCTGGACTTAAGAGACAAACTCAATGTGTGTTGTTTCCCCACATTGACTTTGGAGGGGGATGTTAGGATACCTACCTAATGCTTATTAGTTGGTTATTCTGTTTCAGTTTGTTATTCTGTTGTAGTAGCTTTTGTGTTTGTTTCCCTTGTGTATGAATAGGGCTCCTTGGTGTAATGTGTTACAGTGAAAAATAATAAAATCGTTTTCTATAATTCTTTTCCTTTACCTTCACAGACATTGAGAATAATGTAAGATATAGGAGAGAATCGAGATCGGTGCCAACACTAAAAGTGTCATCCCTATACCATAGAGTTTAGTGTTGGTTGTGATGATAGTGGTGATAAAGGTCATTGTTATTGTGATGATGGTGACAACATTTGTGAGGATAACAATAATGATGGTGGGGGTGGTGGTGATAGAGAGGGTGGTGACCTTGGCAACGACAATGGAGGTTGTATTGGCGGTGATGGTGGTGGTAGTGGTGATGATAGTGGTGATAGTGGCAACAGAGTTACTGGTGGTGGTCATGGTAATGGCACTAGTGATGGTGGTTATTATAACACCCCTGATTTTCTGTACTCAAATCCCGATGTGATCGTCTTAATTAATAAAAATACGGATACATTTTTCTCGCGTTTGAAAATATTTTCAAGACACCCCCATGATCAAATCAAGACCCAAATCACAGAAAACCAAAGAGTGAGATTAAATAACCTAACGCTGGATCGATAACTAAAATGCCCATAACGGTATACAAAAATAATAGAGTTTACAGCGGAAGAATGTGTATACCAGCACACGCCTAGTCCCATATATAACGATATGAGAAAAGGCTAGGCAAGCATGCAAACACCAAACACAAACTTATTACTATATCACATTCATACACTTACAACATACGCATACATTGCCTAAGATACAATACTTATATATATATATATATACATACATTTGGGGATCTTCTCCCCACTATCTCAATCATCAATAAACATCGCTCAATTTCAATTCTTCTAATACACATCAAATCATCTCTTACATTCCACATATATACATTCACCATCCACAAATTCAAGGATTATCTTATGCATATTCAAAATCTCTAAATCATCTACATCCTCATAACCAATTCATTCATTATACAAGAATTCATAAATGATGCCGGCCAAGGCACTTCCTCTACCACTATTTACCTTCACCAAAGCTTTGACTAAAAATCTGAACTCATCCCATGGCAACCTGCATCACAATGCTAAAAAGGAGACCACATGGGAGAGTGAGTTATACATTCAAAATAACGAATAATATATATATTGTGATCATGTGTATATGCATACCAACATCATGTGTGCTTTGCTATCAAATCATCAAATTATCATTCATTCATTATCTCATTATTACAATAGGCAAGGGGTTTCTCATCACTCGTGGTCATCCCATCTCAAATGCCATGCTCTTATGGCTAATGCACATGTCAACTGTTTAATGCATATACAACGGATCCGATTTCATATCACGGGTGATCGCAACCACCATAATATATCATTCCTAATCATTGGTTTCCCGCCTCGCAAGGGGTACTCCCTATAGCAACCTTGTAAGGTGCTTCTTGTGATCGCAACCACGTTTCAACAATTTTCATAGGTTTCCCGCCTCGCAAGGGGTACTCTCGCCACTTGATCGCAACCATGGGCATCATAGGTGCTCGTAATCCCTTTATCATATCAAATACCAAGTGATTGCAACCACTGGCTCATCATCATACAATGGTCCCCGCAGGGCCTTTCATATTTCACAACCAGGTGATCGTAACCACCGGCACAATATCATATCCTCATCAAGTTGGTTTCCCACCTCGCAAGGGGTACTCCCTTTATAGAATCCCGCAAGATCTTTCATCACTATGATCGTAACCACAAACTATTAATGCTATGCCATGCCATGAATGCAAAATGCAATAATGCATATGCCCAACAACCTTACAAGGATATCTCACCCTCTCAATTAGGGATATATTTTAATTTGGCATTTCAATAATTATACATAATCATTCATAAGGCCCCTCAAGGCACATCAATCATACATTGGACATCTCAATGGCCACAGACATCATTCATAACAATCCACACAAGGATATTAGAAGGCATAGCAACCAATCATAGTATTAATCCATACATAGAATTATTCGAGGCATATTCATCATTCCACACAAGACAAACACACTTATGCCCAACACAATCAGGTTCTGGAACATACATCTCATAACTCATCATCAAGCCCTTAACATTGCTTTCGCATGATCATTCTTGGTGGTTAAGATTCATATTTCATATTATGCATATTATGGGTATACACAAGCCATCCCAATATCTTAATCGTTATTCACCACCACCATATTATTTCATAGGCATATATATATATACATTCCCTCAAATATTATTCAATATAGGGTAAGGAGGGTCAATACAATCAGAATCAAGAAAAGAAAAGGGAATTCTATCAGGGGGGTCACTCGCTCAAGTGAGGCCCACATTCGCTTGAGTGAGACAGCCCATCTCGCTTGAGCGCCCTTACTCGCTCGGGCGAAATCAAGCCAGTATCTAATTTCCATGTTACTCGCTTGAGCGAGACACTATACACCCGGCCACTCGCTCGGGCGGAATTGTTCCAGTAAAGAATCCCACTAACTCTTGCTTGAGCGAGGTACCCACTCGCTTAAGTGAAATCCGACCAGAAGTCATCCTTTTCTTCCACACTCACTCACTCGGCGAGACTTCCCAACACTCGGTGAACTCATTCTAGAGCCGATTCCTCTCGTTCGGTCCCTCACTCGGCTAAATAATTCCAAGGCCGACCATCTCTCGCTCGGTCTTTCACTCGGCAAATTACTCTAAAACCGACTCATTACTCGATCGGTCTTTCACTCGGCTATTCATTCCAAAACCGACTCAACACCTGATCTGTCTTCACTCGGCAAACTATTTCAAAACCGACTCATCTGTCGAGCGATCTTTTACTCGGCAAACTAATTCCAAGACCGACCATCACTCACTCGGTCTTTCACTTAGTATATTATTCCAAAAACTGATTTCCTTTCTCTATCACTCGAGCGAGGCCTCCTAGCACTAAGTCTTTCATTCGGGCGAAGTTATTCCAGAGTACTTCTGAACAGACTCACACCGTATACCCCCATCGGTGTCATCCCACTTGGAATTACTCACTCGGAGGCACTCCACTCGGAACAAGTTACACTGAACTCGGAAATTCCCCACTCAAAACTCCACTGCCCGGAATATCACTCTCGGAGACTGTTCACTCGAAATTATATCCACTTCCTCACTCGGAAGGTCCTGTCTCGGACATAGCCCACTCGGAATTTCACTCGGAAATTTACCACATCATGAAATTATTTTCTAAAATTCCTGCTCGGATGGAATTCATCCAGTATCGTTGTCCTCCCTTACTCGCTCAAACGCGGCCACACCCGCTTGAGCGAGGTTTGTCCAGAATCTCACCTGCTCACCATTCACTCATTTCGCTTGAGCGGAAAGCTCGCTCGCCTGAGCGAGATAGGCCCAGAGGCCATAATACTGATACAGAGGATCCTTGCCTGAGCGAGATCCCATCTCGTTTGAGCGAGAATATCAGCACTTAGGCAGAAAATGAAAGTTCTCACAGCTAAACACATGAAATCAAATCTAAGGCCAATTCACTCACTTTCGACACATCATATATAACATGTGAGGCATATACAACTTGTTCTAAGCATTCTCACTTGGAAATTTTCATTATAAGCCAAATTTGGACATATCCAACGTTTCTTACACGTCACAAAAGGCATATACAACCTGTTCACATATTCATACTTATAGATTTTCATTACACATCACAAAAGGCATATGCAACCTGTTCACATATTCATATTTATAGATTTTCATTCCAAACTTATTATACACATTAAAATCATGCTTATCATTTTTAACAAACATATTCTCATACATTATCTGTAATAATCATCAACTTGCCATTCCAAACATCTCAGTAACTATATGGCAAGGCAGGCATGAGTATTTTTAACACATATATCAAATCACTCTCAATTTACTCATGCAATTTGAATGTTAACTCCTCTCCTACCTCGAGGGAAGAGCTGAAACGGTTCCAATGCTCTGAATGCTCCATCGCATCATCCAGAATACGATCTACATACCATATGCAAGTATATTCACATAATTAATAACCATCATAATTTTAAATACTTGCTAGCTTATCATAAAGCTCAACCCCATGTCCGAGACTTGCTAAACACCAAGTTATGCAATTGTATTAGACTTCGGGAATTCCTTTCCCAAAGCCAAGATCCTCTAGATCTTATGGACCAACCAAACCTAACAACATCATCATCACTTTATCCATTACACGAGGTATTCCCAATTCACCTCAACTCTTCAAACATCATCATTTTCATCGTCTATTATCATACCTAATGATACCCAACATTGAATATTTCATATGTCCATCCTTAAAATCAATTCTTCTACTTCCTCACATTCTATATTCATATCAACACCTATCTATAGGTTTCACCACCAATGGTTCTATATTATTTTAAGCAACATTTAATCTTAAACATCATCCATTCACTTTCAATTTAACCTCCTAAATTACAACATATCCATTTTCCCCAAATTCTAAGGGCTAGGATTTTCATCAAAACCCAACAACCTTTACTAATACCCATTAATTACCACAAATGGCCATCTTTCATCATTAATATCAATCTCCAATATCATTAAACCTACATTCATTTCACATTTCACACTTTCCCCAATTTATTAAAGTTAGGGTTTCACTAAAACCCAACAACACTCATTAATATCTATTTATTCCTCATCACCTTCCAACCATGCATTCATCCTCTTCATTTATTACCACCAATGTTAACATTTATGACAACCCACTCTAGGGTTCCATATTAATACTCTCCCAACAACCCATATGCCATAAATACTCCCCCAAATACCAAGAACCCAAAAATCTAGGGCATAAAGCTCATGAAAATAATGAGGAACTTACCTCAACCAAGAGACAACCGTGAGCTTCCAAGAGAGGGAGAGAAAACACGAAAATAGAGTGGGAGAAGGAGGGCTCCTAATCGCCATTGTTGTCTCCTTCAAGCTCGAAGCAACCAAAATGGGAGAAAGAGGAAGGGCACACCACATGCTTAGGGTTTTTAGGAGAGGAAGAAGAAGGTAGAAGAAGAAGATGTGTAGAAAGGAGAAGGGGAAAGTGATGTAAAAAAGGAGAAGAGAAAGTGGGAGTTTATATTTTTATTATTTGGCTTCACATTAAAATCTCCCCATTTTATAACAAACAGGCTCTCAGTTCGGGCTCAATACAAGTTCCAAAAATTATTCTGATTATAGATTCAGATTCCCCATAATATTCTTAACAGCCCTGACCAACGGCATCTCAATCGGAGATACTTGGTCCGACACCCATATTCTATTCGGGTATAATGTCATCTCTTAAAGTCCCAATAAATTATAATTTTCCAAAATAAATCCCAATTTAATCTTTCCAATATTTTTAGGACACAAATCCACTCATATACAATTATTTATTATCCATTCTCCTTAATTTATTATTTTTATAAAATTCAGGATGTTACAATCCACCCCACCTAAAAAGAATTTCGTCCTCGAAATTCAGCATCGATATCATAAGGCCATACTTCAGGCCGCACACCAATGAGGTTCAACGACACCATAGAATAACATGGAATTTATCAAAGTCCATCAAATCACGTTCATCATCACCTTATCAGCATCGATATCATAAGGCCATACTTCAGGCCGCACACCATTGAGGTTCAACGACACCATAGAATAACATGGAATTTATCAAAGTCCATCAAATCACGTTCATCATCACCTTATCATTTTTAACATAAAATTTCCTTTCCAACCATATCATATGTCATCGATCACAACTCACCCAACAGAGCTCACATATTCATACTCAGCATGACCAGATAGGCTCAATACATTCACCATAAGCAGTTTCAATCCTTACACCTACCCGGCTTATGTGTTGTTGCATCCAACACACAGGAGGGCGTCCCAATCCCGTAGTGGTTACCACAAACACATAAAGTCGGCGCATAAGTGCATGTTGCCACAATGCCTATGGCATGTAAGGCCATATCGGGACCCGTACTTCGTATTCCCATTGCTCATATCGGTCATACATTTTCAAAAGATACCAGTCCACAACTAACATATTCATATTTTCTCGTCATTCTACAATTAATTTGGCATAAATCATGTCATATTACTCATCAAATATTACTTAACATCATAATAAATCAATGTATCAACCATAAATTTTCAATCATCACAAGGTAAATACCCCATCCTTGGGTTTCATCCATCCAAATCCATACTCAAATAGCCTAAAATTCTTGTCTCACTTACATATTTGTTGGCTATAAATAAATTCGAGCCTTAAAAGATTCACCAAACTCTTATCGAGTAGGCTACTTAATCGTATAATAAGCCTTCACATTAGGGATTCTCCTCATAGATCACAACTAAAGACCATGAATTGGACCTACACCTCATATAGTACAACATCACTATGTGTTTTCCATCATCAATATAGCACCCTTCAAATAAAATAGGGGGTAATGACATGATCAAATTTCTATTCACCGACTCACAATCACACATGTCATCTCTAAATCACATCATCATCCATAATTAATCCAATGATCATAATCCCAAGGGCACACAATTTAACCCAAAGTCACTTCGTAGAATCATATACCATAATCAATTCCAATTATACCCCAAATTCAACATTATTATTCATCAATCATCAGGGGTTACATTCATCATTCGTATTCCTACACGTATCGGCTTTAGCCTCAACAATTCATTACACACTAAATATCATTATGGATCTACTAACCATAAGGTTTAACAATTCACCAACTTACAAAGTCCAAGGGGTCACCTAGCACCCATCCTGGAACACTCCCATAATATCCAAACATCATTAAATACGGCTCATAGAAACAACATAGAGCCTAGACCACCATAGGGTCCAATTAAATTAATTCTCCAGAACATTTGATCATATAAGATCATGCCAATCAATGGGGTCACCACACTTAGTGGCCTACATCAAATTAATCATCCACTCGGTTTTCACACACAAAAACCGAGACATAACCCTGATCATGCGCCAATATAGTTTCACATTCATAATCTTGTCATACATCCATGTCCCAATCTAAGGGGATACGACAAACCACTTATATCATATAACATATAGGGTTCTTGTACCAAAGGATATAAAATTCATCCTTCACAAATGACACAACCAATCATTTAGATTCAAACATACCCATACTAGGGAATTATTCAATATCATCCATCTAATCAACTCAAACATATGAGTTCCATTTTCATTTAACAAGCACTCCTTGGCTAGACGCCAAGGGCATAATGCATAGAAGAGACCTAACCAACAATTTATATTCAAGGTGCATACGCACATCAAGGTCTCAACATATATGGTCTACTACCATATCAATTTCTTTCTCAATACCTCCTATCCGTGATCAACATACGTCATAGGTCTATCATTAAATCAATACATAATTATCATATCATATCCATGATCACACATGGTACAAATTCATCATCATATCGATTCATATCTCATATTTCATATTCATCAACTCATCTTTCCTATCTTATATTCATCAATTCCAATATTTTATTTCCATGATCAACATTCAATCATGGATCCATCATCAAATCAATTTGCATTTCATATATCAACATTAATGCACAATAACAATGTATTCGTCATTTGAAGGTAATAGGGTAAGGAACTTGGCCGGACTTACACAAATAAATACATCAATCACCTATTGAGGAAATTCATTCGCTCATATTTAATCTCATAATTCATTCATGATTATCAATGAGTAACTAGGCTCCACAAGTACATCATACAACCTCAATGAAAGAGGGTATACTCCCATTAAACAATAACCACGTCTTATGAATCACAATCTCATAAAAGTCCCCATTGAGCATCAATCCCAACTCAATATTAATAATTCACAATAATCCTCAATAAGCAATAATGCCCTTATAATCAATCCATAATTCTTAGTCAACTAATCATTCACAATTCTACATAGGGAAATCAATACCTTAACAAGTCATCATCCTCTACATAGTTATCACTCTTAAATCTATGCAGAACAACCATATTCCAATAATCACCAAAGTGTTCCAATATTGAGCAATCGTGCTCCAATTATCCATAACATCAACTTTAATACCAAACAACCATACGTTGATAATAATCAAGAATTCTAATTCAGAGCAAAATGCTCTGATACCAGATTATAACACCCCTGATTTTCTGTACCCGAATCCTGATGTGATCGTCTTAATTAATAAAAATGCGGATAAATTTTTCTCGCGTTTGAAAATATTTCCAAGACACCCCCATGATCACATCAAGACCCAAATCACAGAAAACCAAAGAGTAAGATTAAATAACCTAACGCTGGATCGATAACTAAAATGCCCATAACGGTATACAAAAATAATAGAGTTTACAGCGGAAGAATGTGTATACCGGCACACGCCTAGTCCCATATATGACGATATGAGAAAAGGCTAGGCAAGCATGCAAACACCAAACACAAACTTATTACTATATCACATTCACACACTTACAACATACGCATACATTGCCTAAGATACAATAATTATATATATATATATATATACATATATTTGGGGATCTTCTCCCCACTATCTCAATCATCAATAAACATCGCTCAATTTCAATTCTTCTAATACACATCAAATCATCTCTTACATTCCACATATATACATTCGCCATCCACAAATTCAAGGATTATCTTATGCATATTCAAAATCTCTAAATCATCTACATCCTCATAACCAATTCATTCATTATACAAGAATTCATAAATGATGTCGGCCAAGGCACTTCCTCTACCACTATTTACCTTCACCAAAGCTTTGACTAAAAATCTGAACTCATCCCATGGCAACCTGCATCACAATGCTAAAAAGGAGACCACATGGGAGAGTGAGTTATACATTCAAAATGACGAATAATATATATATTGTGATCATGTGTATATGCATACCAACATCATGTGTGCTTTGCTATCAAATCATCAAATTATCATTCATTCATTATCTCATTATTACAATAGGCATACAAGCCTCATGAATCGCAATTCATATTATAAATAAGCACAAGCACATACATAATCACATACGCAATCACTTTGCCACTTATCAACAAGGGCATTCACAAATTATCATCATCATTTCATTAAGGCTTCACTCAATACCTCATCGCAAGGGGTTTCTCATCACTCGTGGTCATCCCATGTCAAATGCCATGCTCTTATGGCTAATGCATATGTCAATTGTTTAATGCATATGCAACGGATCCGATTTTATATCACGGGTGATCGCAACCACCATAATCAACCATTCATAATCATTGGTTTCCCGCCTCGCAAGGGGTACTCCCTATAGCAGCCTCGCAAGGTGCTTCTCGTGATCGCAACCACGTTTTAACAATTCTCATAGGTTTCCCGCCTCGCAAGGGGTACTCCCGCCTCATGATCACAACCATAGGCATCATAGGTGCTCGCAAGCCCTTTATCATATCAAATACCAAGTGATCGCAACCACTGGCTCATCATCATACAATACTCCCCACAGGGCCTTTCACATTTCACAACCAGGTGATCGTAACCACCGGCACAATATCATATCCTCATCAAGTTGGTTTCCCACCTCACAAGGGGTACTCCCTTCATAGAATCCCGCAGGATCTTTCATCACTGTGATCGTAACCACAAAGTATCAATGCTATACCATGCCATGAATGCAAAATGCAATAATGCATATGCCCAACAACCTCGCAAGGATATCTCACCCTCTTAATTAGGGATATATTTTAATTTGGCATTTCAATAATTATACATAATCATTCATAAGGCCCCTCAAGGCACATCAATCATACATTGGACATCTCAATGGCCACAGACATCATTCATAACAATCCACACAAGGATATCAGAAGGTATAGCAACCAATCATAGTATTAATCTATACATAGAATTATTCGAGGCATATTCATCATTCCACATAAGACAATCACACTTATGCCCAACACAATCAGGTTCTGGAACATACATCTCATAACTCATCATCAAGCCCTTAACATTGCTTTCGCATGATCATTCTTGGTGGTTAAGATTCATATTTCACATTATGCATATTATGGGTATACACAAGCCATCCCAATATCTTAATCGTTATTCACCACCACCATATTATTTCATAGGCATATATATATCTATACATTTCCTTAAATATTATTCAATATAGGGTAAGGAGGGCCAATACAATCAGAACCGAGAAAAGAAAAGGGAATTCCATCAGGGGGGTCACTCGCTCAAGCGAGGCCCACATTCGCTTGAGCGAGACAGCCCACCCCGCTTGAGCGCCCTTACTCGCTCGGGCGAAATCAAGCCAGTATCTAATTTCCATGTTACTCGTTTGAGCGAGACACTATACACCCGGCCACTCGCTCGGGCGGAATTGTTCCAGTAAGGAATCCCACTAACTCTTGCTTGAGCGAGGCACCCACTCGCTTAAGTAAAATCTAACCAGAAGTCATCCTTTCCTTCCACACTCGCTCACTCGGCGAGACTTCCCAACACTCGGTGAACTCATTCCAGAGCTGATTCCTCTCGTTCGGTCCCTCACTCGGCTAAATAATTCCAAGGCCGACCATCTCTCGCTCGGTCTTTCACTGGGCAAATTACTCTAAAACTGACTCATCACTCGATCGGTCTTTCACTCGGCTATTCATTCCAAAACCGACTCAACACCTGATCTGTCTTCACTCAGTAAACTATTTAAAAACCGACTCATCTCTCGAGCGATCTTTCACTCGGAAAACTAGTTCCAAGACCGACCATCACTCACTCGGTCTTTTACTCGGTATATTATTCCAAAAACTGATTTCCTTTCTCTATCACTCGAGCGAGGCCTCCTAGCACTAAGTCTTTCATTCGGGCGAAGTTATTCCAGAGTACTTCTGAACAGACTCACACCGTATACCCCTATCGGTGCCATCCCACTCAGAATTACTCACTCGGAGGCACTCCACTCAGAACAAGTTACATTAAACTCGGAAATTCCCCACTCAGAACTCCACTGCCCAGAATATCACTCTCGGAGACCGTTCACTCGGAATTATATCCACTTCCTCACTCGGAAGGTCTTGTCTCGGACATAGCCCACTCGGAATTTCACTCGAAAATTCACCACATCATGAAATTATTTTCTAAACTTCCTGCTCGGACGGAATTTATCCAGTATCGTTGTCCTCCCTTGCTCGATCAAACGCGGCCACACCCGCTTGAGCGAGGTTTGTCCAGAATCTCACTTGCTCACCATTCACTCATTTCGCTTGAGAGGAAAGCTCGCTCGCCTGAGCGAGATAGGCCCAGAGGCCATAATATTGATACAGAGGATCCTCCCCTGAGCGAGATCCCATCTCGTTTGAGCGAGAATATCAGCACTTAGGCAGAAAATGAAAGTTCTCACAGCTAAACACATGAAATCAAATCTAAGGCCAATTCACTCACTTTCGACACATCATATATAACATGTGAGGCATATACAACTTGTTCTAAGCATTCTCACTTGGAAATTTTCATTATAAGCCAAATTTGGACATATCCAACGTTTCTTACACGTCACAAAAGGCATATACAACCTGTTCACATATTCATACTTATAGATTTTCATTACACATCACAAAAGGCATATACAACCTGTTCACATATTCATACTTATAGATTTTCATTCCAAACTTATTATACACATTAAAATCATGCTTATCATTTTTAACAAACATATTCTCATACATTATCTGCAATAATCATCAACTTGCCATTCCAAACATCTCAGTAACTATATGGCAAGGCAGGCATGAGTATTTTTAACACATACATCAAATCACTCTCAATTTACTCATGCAATTTGAATGTTAACTCCTCTCCAATGCTCCGAATGCTCCATCGCATCATCCGGAATACGATCTACATACCATATGCAAGTATATTCACATAATTAATAACCATCATAATTTTAAATACTTGCTAGCTTATCATAAAGCTCAACCCCAAGTCCTAGACTTGCTAAACATCAAGTTATGCAATTGTATTAGGCTTCGGGAATTCCTTTCCCAAAGCCAAGATCCTCTAGATCTTATGGACCAACCAAACCCAACAACATCATCATCACTTCATCCATTACACGAGGTATTCCCAATTCACCTCAACTCTTCAAACATCATCATTTTCATCGTCTATTATCATACCTAATGATACCCAACATTGAATATTTCATATGTCCATCCTTAAAATCAATTCTTCTACTTCCTCACATTCTATATTCATATCAACACCTATATAGGTTTCACCACCAATGGTTCTATATTATTTTAAGCAACATTTAATCTTAAACATCATCCATTCACTTTCAATTTAACCTCCTAAATTACAACATATCCATTTTCCCCAAATTCTAAGGGCTAGGATTTTCATCAAAACCCAACAACCTTTACTAATACCCATTAATTACCACAAATGGCCATCTTTCATCATTAATATCATTCTCCAATATCATTAAACCTACATTCATTTCACATTTCACACTTCCCCAATTTATTAAAGTTAGGGTTTCACTAAAACCCAACAACACTCATTAATATCTATTTATTCCTCATCACCTTCCAATCATGCATTCATCCTCTTTATTTATTACCACCAATGTTAACATTTATGACAACCCACTCTAGGGTTCCATATTAATACTTTCCCAACAACCCATATGCCATAAATACTCCCCCAAATACCAAGAACCCAAAAATCTAGGGCATAAAGCTCATGAAAATGATGAGGAACTTACCTCAACCAAGAGACAACTGTGAACTTCCAAGAGAGAGAGAGAAAACACGAAAATATAGTGGGAGAAGGAGGACTCCTAATCGCCATTGTTGTCTCCTTCAAGCTCGAAGCAACCAAAATGGGAGAAAGAGGAAGGGCACACCACATGCTTAGGGTTTTTAGGAGAAGAAGAAGAAGGTGGAAGAAGAAGTGTAGAAAGGAGAAGGGGAAAGTGACGTGAAAAAGGAGAAGAGAAAGTGAGAGTTTATATTTTTATTATTTGGCTTCACATTAAAATCTCCCCGTTTTATAACAAACAGGCTCTCAGTTCAGACTCAATACAAGTTCCAAAAATTATTCCGATTATAGATTCAGATTCCCCATAATATTCTTAACAGCCCTGACCAATGACATCTCAATCGGAGATACTTGGTCTGACACCCATATTCTATTCGGGTATAATTTCATCTCTTAAAGTCCCAATAAATTATAATTTTCCAAAATAAATCCCAATTTAATCTTTCCAATATTTTTGGGACACAAATCCACTCATATACAATTATTATTATCCATTCTCCTCAATTTATTATTTTTATAAAATTCAGGATGTTACAGTTATGGTGGTAGGGTGATGATAATAGTGATGGTGGCGGCAGAGTTAGTGATGGTGGTGACGATGATGATGATGATCATAGTTACATTGGCAACGGTGGTGGTGGTGGTGTAGAGGGTGGCAATGGTGTTAGTGGTGGTTGTAACGATAGTGGCAATAGTGCTTGTGGTGTTAATGTGGTGAGAACGACGGTGGTGGTGGCGGCCATGACAATGACGACAATGGTAGGGTGATGGTGGTCATGACGAGGACAATGTGCGGATGATGGTGGTGATGATAACAATAATGGTGATAGTGGACAACGAGTGTTAAAAGTTCATAAAACTAAAATCAAAAAACACGAAATTATTTTTTCTTATTTTTAAATATGATTAAATATCATTTTAAAAATGAGTAAAAATTCACTTTAGTACTCTTTTTATTAAATAAATTTTATTTTTAAATTCACTTTTAAAAACCAAAAATTAAAAACCTGTAACAATCCGATCGGGCCCTAAAAAAGTAATGTGCTGACGTTGTCTATTTAATTTGCGGCAGCTCAAGCTATCACAATTTTTAAAAAAAGACTTCGTGTATGTTTTTCTTAAATATCGAAATAGAATGGGATTTTGGTAAACTTCAGAAATGGTTTATATAATTTATCCTACTTTTTTAACAGCACTGTTTATTTTTTCCTTAATATAATTACAAAGTTTTACACAAAAGACAAACTAAAAAACTCACTTGGTGCAGTGCCTGCGAAGAACGTAGTTTATGGCTGGAGAATTAATTCGAGAATGATACTTCTAAATTTGTGATTCCTGCACGTGAACGGAGTGGTTAATGATTAAATGTTTTTCATTTTATAAGTGCTGAGTTAACACCCCAACCACAGAATGAGATGCCTACTTGGACACTATTGACCTCCTTCTCTCTGCACGTATATAGAGCAACATATATAGGGCCCTTGTGTCTCCAGGTTCCAACACCGAATTTCGTTAAAAAAATCGTCCGTTTACTATAGCCCTTGTGACGGTTTTCCCCACCTTAATCAAGGCTATCCACGTATACTACAGAGAAAAATTAGTTAGCTAGAGAATTATTACGTAGGAAACATGTCCCACTTTACGTGGGATTTAATGATCATTGCGTGACAAGGCATATTATTATTGATTGTTGCACATTAGATTCAAAGGTAATTTGACTTTACTGCAAGGATAAAGCTTCAAATAGAAATTGTTGATGGAAGATACAACAGTTGTATTTATGGTATCGTTTTCTTAACCTTTAACGTTTATTAAGGGTTTACGTTAATGGTGTAAACCTTTCCTCCACCAACACTCCTTCATCATCTCGCACAAATGTAAAGGTGATACAGTTCTGAGTTGTGTTGAAGGAAATGAGACGTGAGATGCAAGTCAAAACCAAATGGAGTCATAGTTTGAGCAAATACAAGCCTAGTTAGCTCAATTTCAGCAATCACAACTTTGGAGGGTCATCCAAGTTATGATACTAGATTAGATGACCAGTTGGTTTATGAGTAACACCTACATCGTCGCCGGCCCCAGACCTAGTAATAACACGCTCATCAACCCCCCAAATCTAGCAACAACCCTCTACAACATATTTATCATCTCTTTCGTCATGAGTATTCACATTTGTAATTTTTTAGTTGTACTTCTTCTTTATTGAACACTATGTGTTTTTTGTTTGATATATATATACTTTTATTTAATATATCTTCTTAATTCTCATGTGTTTATAATAATAATAATAATAGAAAAAAATTGGTTATTATATGGGGCATTAATGTCCCATGCATGGCTCTTACATCCCACAGAAGACTCTAGCTCTCACACAACAACCATTTTATGCGGAGAATATTGGTTGCTTAGGATTATGGGCCCGTTTGTTTAAGCTTATTAAAAATGTGATTATAAAAAAACGTTTCTTTTATAATCACTTTTTTAATAAGTAAATTAGAGTTGCTTCTTAAAATAAGCTAAAATCAGCTTATTTTTAGCTTCTGCTTATTTTTGAAACTTTAAACAAATACATCAAAATTTAAAATAAGTGCTTTTTTAATTAAAAAAATACTTATCTCTTAAAATAAGTTTAATTTAAACAAACGAGCCCTATATCCCATGTAAAAATAGCTTATTTTTGTAGTGATATAGTTATCCTTCATTCATTTTTTTTTTCTTGATAAAATTATTTATCATTTTATATTTACATATTTTTCTTTATAAACTATTTACCTTATACCGGATTGCTTTTATAAAAAAAATATTATCCTATCTATTTTGTTCTATAAAAAATAAATTAAACATTGAAGAGTATTACTTATACCGTTGGTTTATACCTCTACTTCAATGTGAGGGAACTTAAAGATTGTTAGGTCATAGTGTTTTATTTGTACCATTTAATATTAAGATAATTTCGAAAATAAAACAAAATCCCTAACGTAATCAATACAAATATTGATCCTTTTAGGCCTTCCCTAATTTAACAATAGATGTGATCTAATAACTTTCTAAAGATTTATTTTACTAAGAAGTATTAAAAAGAAGTCAGTGATCCTTTTAGTCTAAATAAGTGACTTATCAACTTGAAGGAAAAAAAACTTATTTCAGATGCTTGTAAAATGAAAAATATGTATCAAATTTTATACAACTGATCCGGTCTCAATACTGACACCTAGGGCAAGGATGTAATTTCATCCGTCCACGCTGTGTTATCGGTCTCGCAAGTATGCCTCCGGACTGTAAACCCGTATAAAGCATTCTCCTTATACCAGTATGTCCAGGTTCGCACCTCATACACCGGAAGGCATCCACGTCACCCGACAGAAGGTACAAGGTACAGTCACAGGGGGCATTCGCAGGAGACGCGGCTCTCCCCGTGTCGTATGTCAAAATCATACACTGAGCAGTGTACTATTTATCCCCTGTCTCAACCTGACGATTCATTCTCCACGTTCAACTATATATAGCTTATTCTCATGCTCAGAAAAGGTTAGGTTCAATAACATTATTCATTCTTGCTGCTTACTTTTCCATTACTCTCTTAACTTGAATTCTTATTCTTGTTACTGACTTGAGCTTCAGAGAATCTTCGCAGGTGACACCACCTTTCGCCCCTCTACAATGCGAAAGCTTGGTAAGAAGGATCTCTAGGACAGCAAGGCCGATGTCTCCCACTGAGATATCTAATCATAATACCGGATACCCACTATACCAGTGTATAAACACTACCTATAGTTGACTTTTGTGGCTGGTCCCCACACCAGATCCTTGACCCCGGTTAAGACCAGTTCAACAACCACAACAAATAGAAAGGTCTTTCAACCATAAATTAACTAATAATCAATATAAAACTAATAATTATCTAACTAAACATAACATATTAACAAAATTTTAGGATTTTTTATTTTATTTAAGCTATATTATAACTTAAATTTTTATAAATATATTACAATTATATATACTCCTTCTCCTATTTCTTTCACTGTCAAGAGAGAGAAGTTAAAATTTATTTTCACTTAACTACCCACTTAGAGTTTCAAGGCACTATTAATTTCTTTTCCCCCCAACAATTACCTATACGATAGAGATATACGATAGAGAAACTATGATAAATAAATAAAGATAATGTAGTTTAATAAATGAATTAAACATAAGGAATTTAGGTGTGTAAATAAGATAAAATGACTGTATTCCTTAATTTATGTAATTTTTTTCTCTACATGGACAATTAAATAAGAATAGAGGAAGTGTTGTTATATTATAAATATATAAATATATAAATATATAAATATATTAAATACATATGTTTAACATAACAAGTCAACTAAACAAGCTGACCCAATAGATTTTATAGACTTTTTTTGAAAGCTTATAACCTGACATTTAATTAAATAAATTTTTTGAAAATGTAAACCTGACATTTTTACCTGATAGATCTGGTCTAGATAGGTTTTAGATAAAGTAGACCAAGAACCCCAACAGGTGCCTTAACCTATTTCAACTTATACTCCCTTCCACCAATCTTGCATGTTGAACAAAATAAGCTTTCCATGATATTATAAATAGTTAATCACTTATAACATGTCAGCCAAATAGTATAAGAAAATCTACTTCATTTTGTAATGAAATTCGTATTTGTATTAGATTATATGTTGTTTGTAGTCTTCCCAACTTTTAAATGCTTAACTTCTTATGGTACCTCTACTGGGTGGTATAAACATTCACCTTTTATATCAAGTAACCTTTTCAATGGATCGTTCATACAAGTATCTTTTACATAAAGGGAATTAAAAGGACAAATAACGTTAATATCATAAATAAAATAGCAACTATCCTTTGAGGGAGCAAGTTTCATGAAATTAAAAACATTTAAAACAACTACATTATAGTTAAGCCTCATAGTTGCTCACATTGGTGGATTTCTATTAAAGTTCTCTATATTGCTAAATGGTCTCCCTAATATAATGGAGACATCCTTATTTTCTTTCATCACTAAAACAATAAAATCAATAATAAACATAAATTTATACATTTTAACTAGAACATTCTCTATGACGCCTTTAGAATATGTAAGGCATATATCCATCAACTATAAAGAGATAGTAGGTCACCTAGATTCCTAAATTCCTAATTTCATAAAAAAACTGAGTAAAACATTAAGTTTACATTAGCACCTAAGTCACAAAGAGCTTTAAAATAAAAATCACATATGACAGAATAGGTACAATAAAACCCTCTAGATCTTTTAACTTAGGGAAGTCTTCCAGAAATTGCGGCTGAACATTATTCACTAAGCATTATGGTTTCAAACTCAAGTAGCCTCTTTTTATTGCTCACAATTTCCTTGAAATTTTTGGCACAAGCCGATATTTGAGAAATAACTTCTACAAAAGGAATATTCACTTTTATTATTTTAGGATATTTAAAAATTTTATATATTAGGGCTCATCTTGATGTCTTTTAACTTTAAGTGGAAAATGAAGTTTTGTCTTAGGAAGGTTTATGCAAACCTTTCTCAATAAATCCTCTCTTTCACTCTTATGTAATTTTCTACTAAGAGGTTTAAATTCTTTAAAAAGGTTAAGAATTACCTCTTTCTCTTTACCTTTGTTACCATTAATAAGAACTAGATCTAAGTGATCATTCAATTTCCATAACTTCTTCGATAGGAATAAATGGTCCTTGACAGCCTTTTCCACTCTTATGAGTAATGTGGATATTTTTCAATAAATTGTCACGAGGTTGAGATATAGAGGAAAGGAATCTAAAATCTATTCGCCAATGGATTGGGCTAAGTGAAATTTATAATGCATTGATATATTGAACATGCAAACATGCATTGTATAGATCATAGTCTTGAAAGAAGTGAAGCAAAACTTTGTCCTAACACTTTTTTTAATTCTTTTAAAATTATCTACTATGATCCTTTAATCAATTTTAGTCTCACATTCTCGATCAACACAATATACATAAATTAAAGGGAGTCAAAAAAATAACTAGCCTCTCATCAAAATGAAAAATCAATTAAACAAAAATGATATATTGTTTGTCACCGACACAATGATATCTTATTCTCTTGAAATTGAGCACTCAATGAAGTGTTTAAAGAACAAGCTAAAAATTGTGGGAGGGGGGGTCAAGAACATTGCTGGAAAAGAGGAAAAAGGAAATAAGAAAAAAAGATAAGGGGGAAGGGTGAGAGTAATTTGTGATGTATTTTAATGTCACGCTTACTGGGAGGAGGTTCCACGTAATGACTATTTTCTCCTATGAAGTACAATGATTCTATTTGTTTTGAATTTCATGCGAAGTTGCATGAGTGTGTCTCTCACGCAACAACCATAATGGTTGTTGTGTAGGACAATGTCTTATGCTAATGCCTAAAACATCCACACAACATGTACGGGGGCATATCCCACGCAAGGCTTCCATGTTATATCACGCTCTTCTTATAATGGATTATTTTAGTGATCAAAGTGTTCTTGTCACTAAATTTTAAATCCCAAACAAGACTCCCTCAGTCTCGCCTTAGACTCTCAATTGAACTCCTCCTTCAATCTCTCCACCCTCTAACTCTTTGCTCTCTAGATTTATAACCATCATTGTTGTTGGACTTTGCCTTCGACAATATATCCACCCTTCTATTTTGCTTGTTGTTAGTCCTCAAATTTACAATAAATTTGTTAATAAAAAGTGTGTTAAAATTAATAAAAAATTTGTTCAAACTGTTAGTGAATTGGTCTAATCCGGGGTCAAGGGTCTGAACTAGGGACCAGCCACAAAAGTCAATGATTAAAGTATTTATATACCGGTACAGTGGGTATCCAGTATTATAATCTGAACTCTCAGGAGAATCCAGTCTTGTTGTCCTAGAGATCCTTCACACCAAGCTTTCGCGTTGATAGGAGGCGAAAGGTGGTGTCACCTACGAAGATTATTCGACGCTCAAGTCAGTAAAAGGAAAGAGAAATACTAGGAAACTTGAGCAATGTAACAGTATATCAAGAGTCAGAACAACGTAACCTTTTGTGAGTGTGAAAATCGACTATTTATAGATGACCGTGGAGAATGAACCGTTTCACACAGGTGGGGCCAGGAGACAAATAGTACAATGCTCAGTGTATGATTTTGACACACGACGCGAGGGGGGAGCCATATTTCTCACGTATCACTCCTGTGGCTGTACCTTGTACCTTATGTCGGGTGACGTGTATACTTTTCAGTATGCAAGGTATCAATATGTGCACACCGGCTTGAGCACTTGGCCCACTTCAAGTAACGAGGATTTGGGTAGTGAAGCAGCCACTTTTCCTCTCAAAGTATCAGCAAATGGTTATGTATAATAAAATAGGGAGAGTGTAAGTGTTGGGTCAGGAGATAGAAAGTGCGTTACATAGAGCATGCTTCTCACATGGTATGGGAAGAACAGTGTCTTTGCCAATGTCCCTGTGACCGTAAAACAGATCATATTTGGTGTGTGAGGTGTTGTCTTGGACATACCAGTATAGGAAGAACGTCTATATGATCTAGTAGTCTAGTGACCAACCTACAGCTTCGGTAGCATGTGGAAAATAGATAAAATGACACTCTTGCCCTGGTACTGGTATCTAGACTGGATCAGTTAGAAATTTAGATTTTAATTGTAACAAATGGAAGTTATTGGAAATTATTTGCCTTGATTAATTTTCTCTAGTTTTGTAGTAAAAAATTAAGGAAATTCAAGAGAAAATTCAAGATCTGGAGAGCTGACGCATAGCATCAACTCCATGCGTAGCGTGGGAAGTTCTGATGCTGATGCTACACGTCACACCCACGCGTAGCGTCAGAAGCTACGTGGACTCCACTTCCAGGTGGCCAAGCACTCGGCCAAGTGGCCCATAATTGACCAACCCACCAGCAGCTAATGTCCAAACACTATTGGGAGACAGAGGCCATATTGTCTGAGCATTATTTGATTAAATTATTCTTAATCATGGCCACTTAATCATGCGTTTAATAGAGGCTGAGTCAGGACCCTTCCTCAGCCTTATAAATAGGTTATTCTCAAGGCATTCTAGGATCCCCATTCTACATTCAGTAGCTTTTTTTTCTCTCTTTTCACTCGAGTTTGAGTGTTCTTTTATGAGTTTGTAGTCTAGAGTAGTTTCTAGATACTTGAGAATGCTGTGTAGTATTGTGATCATTTGTATAGTGAAGTGTTTCCACGCCTTCGTAATGTCAACCTCTGTAAGTGTTGTTTTTACTTTTACCATGTGTAACTAATTTGTTTATATTGGAATGGGTGAACTAATCTATTGAGTATGATGTTGTGAATTCGACCTCTGCATGTTTATGCTTCAAGTGCCATGTTAGTATTTCAATCTTTTATTAGTATGAACGTCAAACAGGAGAATAATTTTTATTCGTATTGAAACTTGTTTTATTAGTGTGAATGTCAAACAGGAGAATGATTATTCATGCCATATTAAAAACTATTTTAATGAAAGTAAAAGTTAAAATACCCGTAATAACCAATTACTAAGGATAGAGTTGGTAATTATTGTTGTGTTAAGGCCAGGACTTAAAACAAGTTTTTACTGAGAAAGTATCTGAGGGATCAGACTTTACGGTAATTATTTAGAATTTATATCATGAGGGATCGGTTATAATGATTTTAAGCTGCAATGACATGAAATTGATAATTAAATATGCATGTCTTGAGTTTCTTCATTATGTTCTAGAAAGGGAATCCAAATTCCAACATAATTTGTCAATTTGTGTTTTTACCTCAAGTATCTGAGCTATTCTGAATTACATATCAACTTTTTAGATAGATTTTGATCCGGTCTAGATACCGGCCCCCATTCTTGTGACGTCAGAGTGTCCTCGTATAAGGAAAACCGGTGTCCTGGTTCAACGTTACCATACCGGATATCCGTTGTCTAGCCGTCCGCCCTCACTCCACGACAGCATCATTCATTTTCGCCATAACAGTTCTATGTTCATTGTTACAGGAAATTTATATAATTGTTGGCTTTTCCCTCACAGCAAGAGAAGAGCCCCTGATAACTTATCAACGAAGACACTGTTTGTAGCAAAATACGTCACATCAATGGTCTCAGAAAGTAAGTGGGCATGTCAGCAGATTATACGGAAAAGGTGATTATCCTCTCTTTTCCCTAGAGGATTGTACTCTGATAATTGACCTACCCTCCTGACACATTCGGAAAGTCGAGCCACTTTGATTGACACAATATACACGCAATCAGGGCTAAGGGACCCACCTGTATCCAACGACTCATTCTTTGACGTGCAACTATAAGTAGCATATTTCAATACAAATGCATGGTATCGTTGTTCTATCTCACACTTTACTGTTACTTCGCTTAAGCATTCATTGAGTTCCTACACTCTTCTAACTTGAGCGTCGGAGAATCTTCGCAGGTGGCACCACCTTTCGCCCCCTTACAACGCGAAACGTTGGTGTGAAGGATCTCCAGGACAACAAGACCGGCCTCTCCCACTGAGAGACCGGATTAATACATCGGATATACATTGTTCCGGTGTGCAAACCCTAGAAACATCTGCATTCTTGTGGCTGGTCCCACACCGGATCCTAGACCCCGGTCCAGACCAGTTCAGATTTTATATTTACCATCTTTTTACCACATGAACAAATCAACTATTAAATTCTGTGAATATTGTATAAATTGTGTATAAATTGTGTATAAATTACTCTTTTTAAGTTTAGAAACTTTTACCATAGTAAATAAAGAATTACTATGACTACTGAATATTCAATTCTTGTGGAAACGATATCTAAATTTGAAAACTACAAACGATTGGTGCACTTGCCAATAGAAGGCCTTTACAAAAGCCTCAACACTGGTCTCTCTAACTATGTCTCCCTCTAGCTATCTCTCACCCAATCCTCTCTCTGTTGTCTCTTGTCGTTGTAGTACTACCATTATTGTCGTCATCCCTAGGTGAGCCTTTCTAACTATATGTTAAATGTTCCTTATATAGGTTCCTCTCTTCCTTTTTTTATTGGAAAAATGAGAATGAAATTAAAAAAAATAGGTACAAGTGGTACCCCAACTATTACACAAAACAAGACAAAAAACATAGTTCTTGGACATTTTAGGGAGCCAAATTCTTCAGATATTCAATACAAATAATAGGCTTCTTATACCATTCAATATAAGAAAAGAAAAAAATCATCTAATCGGGATCTAAGCCAACTCCAAGTTCTAGTTTTAACAAGGTCTCATAATGATTCAGTGCAAGTAGTTTCATCTTGGAAAATTCTTGTTTCTATGCAACCACAATGTCCATATAATACAACACCACACAACCATGCTAATTAAGTGTTCTTTTTAACCTTTAATTGTTGCCTATGTTGCAACAAGTGATTAGTAACATCTCCCAATTAGGACCTTCTAGTTAGAGCTATTCAATGTATTTGTTCCATAAGTTGTAAGAGATTCTGCACTTGAAAAATAAGTGAAAAATAGATTCTGATTCAGAACCACAAAGTGTACATGGAGTCTTGGTAGTTTCAGGGATTATTTTCCTCTCCAACAAGAAGTCCTTGACTGGTAAGCTATTGTGTCCAAATCTCTTTACACAAGTAGAGACCTTTAACGGAATAAGGTTAGACCAGATTATTTCAAAGAAAGTTGAGTGATGCTGAGATGTCATAAAAGACAGCATTTAGTACATGGATTTCACTAAAAACCCATCATTTTCATCTGATTTCCGAATCCATGAATCTTTCTTGTCCTTGTAGATTTGAACAATCATGTAAGAAATTATCATATAAGTTTTGTTCCAACACAAAATTTTCCCTTTTCCATTCAAGTACCCAAACCTACTTTACATTAATCCACTCTCTATATTCATTTATGTTTTTCTCCTTTGATGTAGACATATTACAAAGTCTTCCAAAATTTTCTTTGAGGCTTGAATCACATGCCCACATGTCTTCCCATAGTTTAGTATTATTTCCATTCCCTACTATTTTTAGTAATGAATCTAGACGGCCAACCGAATGCATCCCTCAAATTTCTAGCACGCTCATATCTTTATACTATAAGAAACCAGATTTAAAAATCAACAACATATCTTAAAATTTTCTAACAACCTCATATTTTGATTCAATTGCCCATGCGCATACAAACTCTCTTTTTCTAACATTAATCTCCATCTCTACTTAAATAAAAGGGAAGTATTTTTGTATTTAACTACCATCACCATTTTCTCTACAGTAAACTACTTAACCCAAACATATTTCCTAATATCATGGTTACCACCACTAGCTTGACAATTACACATTTTAGGCAAATGGTAAAATGACATGTAATAAAGTGGGATAAAGGAAAGTGTTGATGAAATTCTCTTACTTATGTTGTTGTAATAATGCTATTTTCATACATTGAGTAATGAATTAATTTAGTTTAATTAAGATTATCGAAATTATGTTGTTTTATGCTGAGCATACAAAACATATTAAATACGAACTACACGTATTACAATTTGCTCGTTAGTCGCTTCTCGTATTAGTTTTTATTTTTCATGAGAAATATATCTACTTAAGATTCTCTAATTCAAACAACCAGACTGCTTTGATTTCTACAGTTAAAAATTCAGTCACACTGATTTCTTTGTCAATCTAACAATTTTTAAAAAAATAACGAAAGCGGACAAACAACAAAAAAAAAATAACGAAAGGATTCGAACATATTTGTTGTTAAACAGAATAGAGTAGATTAATTAGATGATTCATATCTTGTAAATAAAGAATCCTCGTACAAATTAATGTTTTTTATTTTTACATAACTGCTAGGCTATGTGTTGGAAGTTCCAAATATGCATGCATGTTCCATTAGGCCATGCCTTATAACATTTAGACAAGACCATCACCAACGGTGACTATGTCATACTTTATTACTTAAATCATCCACTTAAGAAATAGCACTGATTAGTAGTATATGTCAGATCCAACTATATAAAGGTTTTATACTACTTAAAAGCTTATTAAATTGCTTATAAAGAAGTTAATAAATTACTATATCACATAGCCAGTGCTCCACTAATATTTAAAGCAAGCTGTTTCTTCAAAAAGTCAACAGTTTCTTTCCAGTGACCATTTCCATTACAGAAGGATCTTTAATTGCAAGTGTGTAATTCTCTGTCCTTTAATAATATTATATGTTTAATCACAAATATAAAATATATGCTTTCAAAATCCAAGATTTGAATGTCACAATTTGAACGCTTCCAATTGATTGGTTGAGCTTTCATTTGTGAGTTGTCGTTCAATGAAATGAACACAGCAAATTACACGGTAATTAGATTCGACTTTTGGAAACAATCAGAGGGGAATGTGGCTAATTGATGCCCGGAGAACCTTTTCTGGCACTGTGTGACTTTAACTCCTCCATCGTTGTTTGTTTATTTTTTTTAACCATGCGTATCCTTTACATTATTAATTGGTTTTAAAATAAAACCTTTAACATCATTAGTTTAATTTTTTGAAAAAATTTAACTTTACCCTATTAGGAAAATGAGTGTGGAAGTTGATGAAAGATCATAAGAGTTTGTGGAGTAGAATGTTGGAATCAAAATATGGGAGTGGTGTTCGGTCAAGAGATTGAGAAGTTTTTAGGAAAGCATCAAGATGGAAAAGAGATTTGGGAGTGTTTTAAAAATGTCTGATGAGTTTGGATGGTTTAAGTCTAATTTGAAAAGGGTGGTTGGTGATGGGTCAAAAACAAAGTTTTGGTTTGACTATTGGGTGGGGAAACAACTTAAAAATCCACGTATCACAGATTGTTCTTAATTCTATCATAGCAACATGCATCTGTAGCTGATATGGGTGAGTCGGTGGAAAACGTGTGGGTCAGAGACCTTAAATGATGTAGAGAGTTTTTTGTCTAGGAACGGGAGTTGTTGTCATCCCTTTTTCATGATCTTGAAAGTTTTGTTGGTATGTGTGCAGCTGCTTCAGATTCTTGGTTATGGTTGGGATTTTCTTCCAGCCATTTTTTTGTGAAGTTTACTTGTGCCTCTTAAAGTGGGAGGCTTTGGATGAAGGTTACTACTTGATCAAATTCAAACTAAAACTAATTTATCTACACGTGGGGTTGAGTTTAGTTCTTCTGTTTTGTGTCTTTGCGGTGAATATGTGGGAAATAGTTCTCATCTGTTCTTTTCGTGTAAAGTATCTTATTCCTTATGGCAGTTGTGCTTTACTTGGTTGGGGTTTTACTTGGTTTTGCATTATAGTGGTAGGGAACACTTTGAATGTACTTTAGGTAATGATTTTGACAACGGGAGTAAACTCGGACGGGTGTATTGTGGTTTGCTATTGTTTAGACTATTTGAGTTGTAAGAAATGAGGTAATTTTTAAGGGAGGGAATGTGTCAGTTTAGAACATATTTGAGTTGGTTCAGTATAAGCCGTGGATTTGGATAAAGTGTAAGTTTAATAGGTTCTTTAGAAACTATGTTGAATGTTATAGGGAACATTTCTTATACTTATCAAGATTGTGATTAATTATTATTTATACATGGGTTAGGATACCCTTTTAACTTTTTTAATATTATTTTTTTTAGAAAAAAATCTTTTGCGGAAATAATTCTACAAAATATATATATATAATTTGAACTTGACAGTTTGTTTAAAATGAATCAAATTATACCATTTAAATTAACCAATTGCATTGTTGTTTATTTGATTAATGAAAATCACTTACCAAGGTTTTATTATGAATTAAGGTAAGCCAAGTTCAAGTGTAACCTCGGATTGGAAAACCACACCCTCACCACCATAGCAGAAATAATTAAGAATCGTCTTAAACTTTAATGTCCTTCTAAACAAGTTAGGAATAAAGACAGGTGCAATTATTTATTTATTTCACTAAAGGAAGAGAAAACAAAGAGATAAAATATAAAGAATGACACATAAAATATAAATTCTTTTTGAGGGTATTTTTGTATTTTGATATCGATGAAATATATTAATCTTCCATAATTATAGGATCAGGAGTTGAAAAAGCAGACTCACCTGCTAATAAAAAAATTGACGATTTTTTACATTACTTTCTCTTTAATTTCTTTTCTTAATTTTTTTTGCCCCGCCTTAATTTTTCAACAATGCACACTACACACATGGCCACACGTAATTACAACATCCTTATAACCAAATTTTATTTTGTCTCTCAACCTTATTTAATTAATTGGTCTGTTTCAAGTCTAAGGTGTTGCTAAGCTTTTCAGGCATTCATAAAATTAATTTGAAACTAGAGATTGTAAACGTGTGCAAGGATAAGAAATAGTGAAAAAATAGGTAGCTATGTTCGTTCATTATATTATATATTGGTAAGTGCATTTCATTCAACTCAACATACCTTAAATTTCACATTAATTTTAAATTGGTATCCCATATATATTAAACTTTGATTCCCATGTCCAACTCAATACTTGTATAATTTTGTACATCTCAGATTTAGTATTCTGACTAATTTAATATATCTCTAATGAATTGATGTAAAAAGTGTTTTTATATTAATTATTTTAATAAATCGGTTGAAAAAAATACTATACACCACTTTACAAATAACTGTTGTAGTAAACGATACTCACTTACTTACTACATAATTCATAATAGAAGAATTGCACTCCAAAGATTAGCTACTAACTTAGTCCTTGAAATATTTTTATCACCAAATAACTTCTTTGTTGATTTATTAGTCATCACATTGATCTTCCATTAGTGACCAATTTGTTTATATAGTACATGTCAAGTTGACAACAATAAAAAATATATATCAGTATTTAATGTGTAATGTCAATTTTTGTTAGCTTAATCACTAACACAGGACTAACATAGTGACCAATCATTAAAAAACTTATTTATGGTTCATCTGATTTGTGAGAAATAAGAAAAAAACTTATTTATGGTTCATTTGATTCATGAGAAATGAGGAAGAAAATTGAGGAAGGAAATAAAACAGAAATTAAAGTCTTCCCTTGTTTCTTTAAAAGAAAAAAAGGAAGTAAAAGGAAATTGTTCACACAATGAGTATATAGCACAGAAACCTTAGAGAATTACTCTAGGAATCTATAATGTGTCATTTAGGTTACGATGTGAGCCTATAGGCTGTATTTATACACTAGTGAAGTAAAAGGAAAGGGGGAATCCAAACTCAAGTAGATAACCGTTTATGGTGGGATGATGGAGAATCTTATCTGCTAAAATAAAGGGATGATGGGTACCGTGGGGCCCCCTCTAACCCGGGAGGGAACAGAAACTATACGACCCAACCCAACGAAAATTAATTAATTCCCCCTTAAGATAAGATAGAAAGAAATAGAAAGAAATATGATGAGATTGTTGTTTAATAAAACTATTAAAATTTCTAATAAAAATAAAAATATTTTTATATATTAAAATTTATTTTAGAAAACATTTAAATTTATATATATATAATTTAATTTATTTTCTATATAACTATTTTATTTTTATTCATCCGCATAAAAAAGATTCCATTTTCTTTCTCTTTCCCTTCTATAATAACATATTTTTCATCTTATATATCCTTTTTTCCCTTCCTATTTCTCTTCTTCTTAATTATTTCCACCTTTTTCCCTCTATATCTAAATGAACCTAGTGAAAAAAAAAATTCAAGTGATAATTTTATAACAATTTAATCTTTTGGAGATTAAATAAAGGGTATTCTCTAAATTTTAATTCATGGTAAGTGAAATGCGACTAGGTTGGTACACAATAAATACGTCTTCAGCTTTAAAATACTATAATAGTACATAATTAATATGACAGTATTCTATTTACATTTTTTATTTCATTATTTTAATTTATATTTGATCCCCGGTAACAATCTTCAGGCTATTGTTCTTTAGGTTATTGTTCTAACGGCAACTTACTCTCCCTTTCTTTTATGAAGAACTTATTACTTACTTTTAATTTCACAAATAATTAAGTCTATTAGAGTGAATTAGTTGTTGTTAGAAAAGTCTGTTACAACTAACTAGTGGTATAAAAAGTCTAAACCTCGTTGTATAAAAGTTTGGGTCTCATTGTATAAATAAGGGAAAACTTATTGTATTTTTATCAAGAAATAAAATCAGAATTCTTCTTTTCTTTCTCTCTCTATTTTTCTATTTCTCTTTAGTTTCTAAAATGGTATCTAGAGCTTCTTCAATCTAGTGGCCATGGCGTTTGTTTTCTCTGGTGCCTCCGCTCCAGCGTCGTTCTCACACTCTGTGGTCATCAAGCTTACTGAAACCAACTTTTATCTTTGGAAACAAGCTGAAGACATGATTCGTGGTCACAAACTCCATAGATTTGTTGTTAGTTCGATCATTCCACCAAGGTTTCTCACAACAGAGGATCGTGAAGCCAATGTTGTGAATTCCACATACTCTGATTGGGAACAACAGGATTCTCTCTTGTTTACTTGGTAACTCTCGACGCTATCTGAAGCAATCTTACCTCAAGTATTCACTTGTATTCATTCCTGGTAGATCTGGAAAGAACTATATAATTTTTTCCAGGTGAAAAACAAAGCACAATCAAGCCATCTTAGGTCAAAATTAAAGACAACTTCTAAGGGAAATATGTCGATCTCTGAATATCTTCAGAACATTAAAGTTGCGCTAAATACATTATTCTTGATCGGAGATCCAATTTCGTTTAGAGATCATATTGAGTCCATTCTTGATGGTCTGCCTGAGGACTATGACTCTATTGCTGTAATTATTCAGAATCGTTCTGATCTTGGCTTTATTGCGGATATTGAAGCCATGCTTCTTTCACATGAGGTTAAGGTTAAACGCGGCAAGAAAAAGATTCTTGCTGAATCCACTTTATCGACAAATATGACTCAAGTTCCTTCTTCTATTACCTCCGACTCCATGAATCAAATTTTAATTCCGATGGAGAATCCTGTTGCTGCTTTCAATACAGAATATGGATGCGGAGATTTGAATATTGCATATGGACGAGGAGATTTTGGCCATAGAACTAATTTTTGTGGTAATGCTCGTGGTGATTTTGGTCGTAATACTGATTTCCAAAGTCGTAGTGGACGATTTGGTAGATTTCGTGGCCGTGGCGGTCGCACTAGTGGTCGCTACAGTGTTCAATGTCAAATTTTCTCTAAATATGGTCATGATGCAAGCATCTGTTACTACAGGATTCAATATTACTCTTATTCTGGTTACAATCATTATTCCTTTTCCCATCCAATGTATGCTTCTCTTGGAAGTTGGTTTCCACCTCCACTACGTCCACTGTAGCATCACATTTGTCCTGAACTTGATCATACTAAACTGCCTGCACCACACACTAAAATCAAGCTCAAGCATATCTCACTGTATCTCAAACAGACAACACACATTTATGGTATCCTGACTCTAGTGCAACTCATCATGTGAAAAATGATACTCTCAAGCTCTCAGACTCTTTTTCTAGTACCAATACTTCAGAGCAAGTTCTTATGTGAAACGGTCAAGGCTTGTTTATCAAATCTGTTGGACATTCTTTTTTTCCTTTTACCTTTCAACCACACACTAGTCTGTACCTAAAACATCTACTATTAGTTCCTGATATCACTATACATCTCATAAGTGTGAGCAAGTTTGTAAAAGATAATCATGTTTACTTTGAATATCATCATACTTATTGTGTGATTAAATCTCAGGTAACTTTTGATATTCTTTTGAAAGGCACTATAGACAAAGAAGGACTTTATTGCTTCGACAATGACTTCGGGTACACTCTTTCTTCTCTTTCTACTACTATTTCAAATAATAGTATTGTTGTTTCTGATTCTTCTAATATTGTTATGAGTCTTATTGCATATAATCATTGTCATGCAAGACTGGGTCATCCACATCATGATGCCCTGTGTCTTGCTTTAAAAAGTTATAATATTCATGTGCCTAATAAAATCCCTTTTAAGTTTAACTGTACTGCCTGCTATCAAGGAAAAGCTCATCGACTACCATCTTACACTTCTACACACATGTACACACTCCCTCTTGAGTTAGTCCTGTTGATTCCATTTCTGGTCATAGATATTTGCTTACATGTGTTGATGCCTGTAATAGGTTTACTTGGGTTTTTCCTCTAAAAACCAAGTCAGAAACGTTTCAGGTGTTCAAGAATTTTAAGGCAATGGTTGAGTTACAACTTAATCATAAACTTAAAGCAGTACAAACAGACTGGGGAGGTAAGTTTAAACCCCTTCAACCTTACTTTTCTGAGCTAGGTATTATCCATAAAATTATTTGTCCACAGACTCATCATCAAAATGGTACTATGAAAAGGAAACACAGACATTTGGTAGAAATTGGTCTCACATTGCTAGCTCAAGCTAACCTACCTTTTAAGTTCTGGGATCATACCTTTACCACTGGATCTACTTAATAAACAGAATCCCCACTGCCACACTAGAGCATCAGTCTCCTTATTTTAAGTTGTTCAAATATATTCCAGACTATAGGTTTTTGAAAACATTCGGCTATGTTTGTTTTCCTTTTATCAGGCCTTTCAATACTCATGAAATGGATTATCACTCTAAGGAATGCATTTTTCTAGGATACTCATCTTCTCACAAAGGTTATAAGTGTTTAACCACAAATGGCAAAATCCTAGTTTCCAAGGATGTTATATTCCATGAGTCCAGGTTTCCTTATTCCACCTTATTTCTTGACTCATCACCTTTTAACTCCACCACAGTAACAAATTCCATACCTGTTACACTGCCTATTTTGCCCTCCTTTGTAAATCCCATACCTTTCCAAACTATATCTTCATTACCCGGTCAAAATTCTTCATCCCTTTCCCTGTTTGCACCTTTTCAAAACCCTCAACCTCATATAAACATTTCCCCCTCTTCTTCTGTAACATGTCCACCTACTATGCCTCTTACAACACATCACATTCCAAATATTAACCCTCTCAACACTCATCCTATGACCACCAGAGAAAAGAATGGTATCACTCGACCTAAAGTTCTATTAACCCACCTTGAATCGTCTACTGTTAAGCAAGCCTTAGCTGATCCTAAATGGTTTCAAGCCATGAAAGATGAATCCACAACCTTGATGAATAATACCTGGACCTTAGTGCCCCTTCCAGCTAACAGACAAGCTATAGGCTGTAAATGGGTGTTCAAAATTAAGGAAAATCAAAATGGGCCTCTTAACAAGTATAAGGCAAGACTTGTTGCCAAAGGGTTTCACCAAAAATCTAGTTTTGATTACTCAGTGACCTTTTCCCTTGTAATAAAACCTGTAACAGTCAGAACAGTTTTAACCATTGTTGTTTCAAAAGGTTGGCTAATCCAACAAATAGATGTGAACAATGCCTTCTTGAATAACTATCTTGAGGAATAGGTGTACATGTGTCAACCTCTTGGTTTTGAAACAGAAGATACTTCTTTGGTTTGTAAATTGTAAAAGGCTCTATATGGCCTAAAGCAAGCTCCAAGAGCCTAGTTTGATAGACTCAAAGGAACTCTACTTTAACTAGGTTTTTAGTCAAGTAAATGTGACTCGTCTCTGTTCATACAACATTCTGCCAATCATTGTATTTATGTTGTTGTCCATGTTGATGACATCATTATTACAGGAACTTCTTTATCCTTTGTTCAGCAACTGATCAATAGTCTCAATCTTAACTTTGCTCTCAAACAGCTAGGAACACTGGATTATTTTCTTGGTATCCAGGTCACTCACACTAAAAATGGTTCTCTAATACTATCTCAAACCGAGTATATCTCTGAACTTCTTACTAAAGTAAGTATGGCAGAAGCTAAAAGTATATCCACCCCTATGATTGGTAATCTAAAAATTAGTAGAGAAGGTACCAATTATTTGGAAGCTCCATCTCTATACAGGTCTGTAGTAGGTTCACTACAATATGCTACTATCACTAGACAAGAGATAAGTTTTGCTGTAAACAAAGTGTGTCAGGTTCTTGTCTAGGCCCTTTGAACAACACTGAAAAGCAGTCAAGAGGATACTTAGATATTTGAAGGGTACTATAACCCATGGTCTCCTTTTGGACAAAGTTTCATCTACAAATCCTATTACTCTTATTGCATATTATGATGCAGATTAGGCCGTTGATCCAGATGAAAGAAATCAACTTCTGGCTCATGCATCTTCAAAGCAATAATCTGGCTTCTTAGTGGGAAAAGAAACAAACTCTTGTTGCAAAATCTAGTATAGAAGCTAAATACAAAAGTTGGCTAGCACTACTCAAGAAATTCTATAGCTTTAATCTCTCCTTACTAAATTACAGATTCTTTTCTCTACTCCTCAAGTGTTCGTGATAATCAGAGTACTATGATGTTGTCTCAATCCTATTTTACATGTAAGAACTAAGCACATGGAATTAGATATTTTCTTTGTTAGAGACACGGTTACAGCTAAGAAGCTTGTTGTAACTCACATCCCTTCTTCAGATCAGTGTGCTGAGATTCTCACTAAACCTCTTTCAGCTTCAAGATTTTTACTTCTGAGAGACAAGCTCAAGGTTGTTGACAAATTGACATTGAACTCGTTAACTGCTCAACATATAAACTTAATGGAATTTGTTGCAATGGATGACACTTTGCAACAGAATGGTTTAGCTTCAGGAGCAAGAAAAGAGAGTGTTCAGTTTTAGGGAGCATGATAGAGTGTATTAGTTGTAGTTAGAAAAGTCTGTTACAATTAACTAGTGGTATAAAAAGTCTAAACCTCATTTTATAAAGGTTTGGGTCTCATTGTATAAATAAGAAAAAACTCATTGTATTTTTATTAAGAAATAAAATCAGAATTTCTCTTCTCTTTCTCTCTCTATTTTTCTGTTTCTCTTCAATTTCTTAAAAAGTCATATAAAATGCACATTAGGTGAACTTTTTGTCTCATACACTAGCACACGCACTATTATTTAACTAATTCACACACTAACTTTAGGATTGTACATTATCTTTTGGGCCCTTTAAATTCAATCCTTAGATTAGCTTGCATCAACACATATCAATAGGGAGAAAGAGAAGAGAGAGATGGTTAGTCACATAATATAAGAAACAGTACTGATTTTTAATGTTCTTTGTTTTATTAACTTTTAATTTGGATTGCTGATAATGCGGTTAGCTAATCGACAAATTGCAATTAACATGTGAAATGTATAATTTAATAGTTTAGAACATGATATGAAAGATGGATCCTTGGACTAAGTGTTGAAACGGCTCGATCCGGAATTAGACCACTAATCGGTTCAAGTTGGTCTCGGTTAATCATAATAAACTAGTTATGTTGCTCAAAATTATTGTAAAAATATATTTTTGCTGCAACAAGCTATAGCTACACCAAAGGACACAGTTTATTCAATGAAGAATACCGTTATTCCAACCGAATTTGTTTGATGTAATTGTATAAATTATTATCTAAATTAAAAATTACTTTAAAATTATTATTTATTTAAAAATATTACAAACAATACTAAAAATCATTTTTTAAATATTATTTATCACTTATTTTCATATTACAAACTTTCATGTATTTTTATATGTATCAAACAAAATGATGATAAATTCAACTAATGATTCACTAATTTAATGTTTGAAGAAAACTAAACCAGAGAAATAGTGATGAGATGAAGGGTGGGAGAGGAAAAAGACAAGAGTGGGAACCACAGGCCGCAGCATCATCTCCCACTTGCCCCGTTCCTCTCCCTCGGCTAACGAATGTGAAATGTATTATAATAATAATAATGTACAGGTTGTAGCTCCTCATATTTCAAGGTTGTTTCCACTAACCTCGCTTGATAAAAATTCATTCAAAAAAAAAATGGTTATACATGAATTGACAATTATCTAATATATTATAAGATAAACGATGTAAGATTTTCAATATGCTCTCTCCAACTAAACCTGTCAGACTAAGTAAATTATAACTTTTGATTTATAATAAAATGACAACTCTTGACCCATTACAATTAAAAAAGAATGTTCTAACTCTTATACCATATTAAAGGTTTCATCTAAAAATCAATTGACTACTATTGAAGCGACCTAATAGGTATAGCCGACATAGGACTTCCAACAAATTACATAAAACATGGTTAAAAAAACACATCTCTCAATTTCAAACCAACCATCAAAATTTAAAATTATTTAATTCTTAATTGAAATTTTTCTAAATACCATCAATTAAAAAATAAATTTTTAATTAATTAATTAATTAAAATTTAAAAATATTTTAAATAAGATACCAAACCATTATTAAATAATTCAATTAATCAAACTCTCCTTCAATTCCTCCATATAATTTCATCATGTACATCACCATCCATATTCCATCGTCTAACCCCACCCACACATACACAATCTTTCTTTCTTTCTCTTTCTCTCTCTACCACGCGCCCCTACAACAACCCCTTAGCTCTATAATTCTTTAATACGGCCAAAAGAGACACAATTCATTTCTTTTTCTGAAAGAGCCAAATAATTCGTATTATTAATATAGTAAAAATTAAGCACTAGATATCCTCAACGAAGATACAAAACTATCATCCCTGGACATATTTGTCAATTCATTTCTTATTAAATCATTCCAATGAATCTAGTGAAGATAACAAATCAAGTTAACATTCTCATATCATTTGCTGATTATTATAAATTAAATCCTATATTTCTCATATATATTATATCCTTGCAAGAGATCGACAGTGATTTTGTAAAATTAATTAGTGCAGTTTAGACAACAAACAAGAGGAGATGATTATCTGCTTTAGGTATCTCTCTCTCTCTCTCTTATCTATCTTTTTAAAAAGACTGAAATTCTCAGTTAGGAAATGCTGCATTCTTGTTGATTTCCTGTTTTGATTGCCTGAAATAGTAGGGGTCATAAATTATAGGAAGTGGATAAAACATATAAATGTGTCAATGTTACTGTTTACATATCCAGGTTTCCTTTATAACCAGCTATATATAATGTAGACTACAGTTCCATATATTATCAATTATATATAGGATGTATTTTATATTTTAAGTAACATTGAGAGGGATAAATCTGGATCCTACAATCATACATGGATAGTCATAATTAAAAGTTTTTAAAAGTCACATGACCACTTAAAAAGTTATATGACTTTTTAAAAAACTCACACGATCGTTATATTTTAATCTCGACTATTCGTAATATAATCTAACTGTTTAAATTTATTTCTCTCATTCTCACTTAATAATATATATATATATATATATATATATATATTAACAAATTAAAGTATTGGATGATCGTTTTTTTATATTTCCTTCAGTCCGACAAACTATAAAACTTTTTCGATTCTTTTATCTTAGTTTCCATTATTAAAGGAATAGTTAATTAGTTTTAATTTCACCTCGATTTTGTTCTTTTCTTTTATTTAATAGATATTCTGGGTGCACATTTCTTAATTGGAAGACTTTTTTGTTGTTTACGAAAACAAACCATCTTACTCCCTCTTCATGCCAAGTATTTGGATCGAATTAATTATATATGTATGTGCCCCTTCAAATTATTTTTTAAGGATATAATATATCGAAAAAATAAAAGTATAACACAATCTATTCAGTGATCTCCTAGCCTACATCAGAGTGATGCTAAGCTGTTAGATCATGTTAATATACAGTTTAAACACAATTCACCAATCTTGTTAAGTTATTTTTATCATATTATACATATAGGATATATCATACGAGAAAGATTCTCTTATATGAAAGTGAGATAAGTGAATCTGAGTCGTACAACTATACTATTATAATGGATGATTGAGATTAATCGTATGAATATTTTTTATACTAACTACGCTAACTCTTCCTAATTTTTGAAAGAAAAACTTGAACTCGTGACATAGTTTAAAAGAAACTAAATATGTTTGTATGCATAAAACTTATTTTAAAATCATATCTAGCTTCGCTTATAATTATTTAACCTTGTAATTTATTTTACAAAGTCCTAAGTAATTAAAACTATCAAAAAGAACCGTCTTAAAGAAGAACAATATAGTAAAGAATTAAATTGAATGAAATCAAAATTGGAAAATGAACTTAAACCCAAATAAGAATTAAAGGACCAAAGAAATTAGAAAATAGTAGCAAGTATAACCTTACCCAAATAACGCCCATAGAAACCTAATCAATAATTGTTGTTAATGTTGGATTGAATTAAATATTAAATATAATGAAACATTAGGTGGCGTTTGTGGTCACGCTCCGGGAATAGCAGTGAGAAAGTGATTTAAATAAAGAAAGGTATTAAATATTTCCCAACTAATTGTTAATTTTATATATAAATACTACATCCCTATTATTAATTTTATTAATATTTTAACGTTGGTTTGCCCAAAGACAAGACTGCATTTTGAGTCCTTATGTCTCCTTGAACCTCATTTCTCTCTCTCTCCCATTCTTCCACTTCTCCTCCTTGTTCCCTTTTCTTTCTCTGCACTCCATCATCCATCCCACTCCCCTCTTTTTCTTTTTTAAATCCACCCTTTGCCTTAGCTATCTATCTTCTTCTCTTCTTCCCTTCCCTTCCCTTCCCTTTGTCCCCTTTTTTTTTTTATTTCCACTTCCCTTATAATAAAGCAGGGTAAAGACACAGTGTTCCAATTGTCAACAAAAAAGGAAAATTGCCATCCTATTTATTAACAATATTTCTCCATAATAAAAATCTTTTTCCTTGTTTTCTGTTTTCTCTCCTTTTATTTTATTTTTATTTTTTGTTGTTGCACACTCATAATCTTCTTTTCGCTCTCATTTTTTTAAGTATTTCTTTGATGTGTCTATGGCTGGTTTGGATTTAGGAAGTGCTTCACGCTTTGTCCAAAGTCTTCACAGACCGGACTTGCACTTGCAGCAGCAGCAGCAACAACACCATCTGGAATTGGAAGAGCAAGAAACGCCGAACCGCGGGACGGCACCGTTTTCAACCGACGACGACGACCGAAGCCAAGGCCTGGAGCTAGTTTCGGGCGGGCCGGGAGACGTTGTGGGCCGTCGTCCACGTGGCAGGCCTCCAGGGTCCAAGAACAAGCCCAAACCGCCAGTCATCATCACAAGGGAAAGTGCCAACACCCTCAGGGCCCATATTCTAGAAGTTTCCAGCGGCTCCGACATCTTCGACTGCGTCACCACCTACGCCCGCCGTCGCCAGCGCGGGATCTGTATTCTCAGCGGTAGCGGCACCGTCACCAATGTCAGCCTCCGCCAACCCGCCGCCGCTGGCGCTGTCGTGACGCTTCACGGAAGGTTCGAGATTCTCTCCCTCTCCGGCTCTTTCCTCCCTCCGCCGGCTCCACCGGGCGCCACCAGCCTCACCATCTACCTCGCCGGCGGCCAGGGACAGGTGGTCGGAGGAAGCGTTGTAGGAGAGTTGACGGCGGCGGGACCGGTGATTGTGATCGCGGCTTCGTTTACTAACGTTGCTTATGAGAGGTTGCCTTTGGATGAAGAGGAACAGCTTCAGATTCAAGCACCGGGGGATGGTGTGGGGAATAATAACAATAACAATACCAATAATAATAATGGAAATAACAATAACAACAACGCTTTTCCTGATCCTTCTTCGGGGCTTCCTTTCTTCAATTTGCCCCTTAATATGCAGAATGTTCAGTTACCAGCTGTGGATGGTTGGGCGGGAAATTCAGCTTCACGTTTTTGAAGCTCTCTTGTGTCGCTGCTTTTTGCTTCTCACGTGATGCGAACATTGAACCTGGTCTTGTCAATGGAGATAGATATTTAATTAACAGCTGAAGATCTCGAAAGTGAATATATGTTATAAGGTCAGCAAATTCATGGACTATATCTATCTATCTATCTATATATATATATATAAATGCTTTTTCTTTTGTTTTGTTAATGTTAATGGATATCATGACGGTTATGTAGTGCGTGAGTTTCGGTCCTGTACTTCGTCTGCTCAATTAGGGACTCATTGGATTTTGATTTGATCTAATTTATTTCCTTGTTTATTATTATAAGTAATTTAGTAGTAGTTTACTTGTTTTATATAGACATGTCACTTTTTTTTTTCTCTCTAAGATGCATGTGTGAGGATTAAAGGTGGCTTTTATATTAGCATCGGTTGCACTTGCTACATGTTTCAAGAAGCTGGTTGTCTACTCGTTAGACATGATGCAATAACTCACAACTCCATAACCATTTCTCCTTTATTTCTGTGCCTTTTTAATTTCTTCTACCTGCAGCTTTGTCTACACAATTTCCCCCTCGCTTCTTTCACAAGGTTAATTAAGGTACATACAATTAGCAAGTGTTTGTGTTTGGTATAATATAATAGTATACGTGGTAATAACTGTATAAAAATGTACGCATATATAATACAACTAGCGATTCAGAATAAGAAAAAGGCAGTCTTGTACGGTGTTAACGTTTATCAATCAACTATATAATATGTCTAGAAAACAAAATAAATATTTGAAAAATAAAAGAACTTAAATGCTTACCATCGTGTGATTTATAGTTCCCAAGTTTAGCAGTAATGAATATGTCTATTTGACATGCATAAATATCCTTGTCTTGTCTATGTGTTTGTCTTGTCTATCATATTTTAGTTTCGGGCTATGAACTGAAGTCGAGTCAAAGTTAGTGGTTGATTACCTTCTCTAGGCTCCGGCATTACCAAACTTCAGTACGTACTATGTTTTATGTCTTTTCATTATTGCCAGAATACTTGCAACCTTCAAAAGTTTCAATTAGATTCACCGATGAATTGGAGCAGGTGCGGTTGAGTTGTAATCGTGATTTTGAATGAGTTGTAATAAAAAAAAATTAGGTCTAATTAGTTAGTTGATTTATGATTAGACCAACCAATTCTATTTGATCTTTTTAAAAGTAAAGAGAGAGAAAGAGTAATACATCATCAATGCATGGTAGGAGGAAGGAAATTTACCCTAACCTCACACTTTGGATAATCAAAATGGTGCTCTAGGCACACTCAAAACCAAACATTCTTCTTTGTCTTTCTGGTTTGAAGAAAGGGATGGATACCGGAAAATATGCATGGGGATAGGAAAATTAATTAGCCCCGCATATTGAAACAAACACATACACCTTTTTATTTGGTTCTATCTATTAGGCTGATTGTAATTAATTAAATCTTCGAGCTTCAGTGGTTAGGACTGATTAGACTAGCTGGTTTTACAAGCAAATTAATAATGTTTTCGGATTAGATTAAAAGCTAAGGCCCATAATTTTTTAGGCTGGAATCGCATTGATCCTGCAAGTCATGACTTTATTTTTCAGTAGCTTGTGGGGTTAATTAGACGCGTGATATAATTATATTTTTATTCATCTATGTGGAGCGAATGATAATCAAGTTTAGGTTTAATTATAGGCAGCTTAGGTTTCCGGCGCGGACCAGATTTAAATATTGCAAAAAACGTAATGTCACTGGCTTTTAATTATTCTCCACTTAATTAAATATGGTTTTTGCAAAGTACCTTTGTGTTTCTGATGAACTAGTGATGACCCTATACACTTTCAAAGGCTTTAGATAAACAAATTGGAATGGCGCTTAATTGTCGTCTAAGAACTGCATTTGATTCTATAAAGCACTTAGCTTCAAGAATATACTTCAATTCCACCATATATATAGCTTGTCAAATCCATGTAAATAGATGACAATATACATACTTCTATATGTTAGTGTTAACTATTGATTATAAATTGCAATATGATCTTCTCTTCCCAGCATCTAGTTAATATAGATATACGTCTCTGGTCATTGCGATTTACCAGAGTGTGTGTTTGGCCATTTGATGATGAATTTCGTGCCCATGGCTTCGATAGTTCTTGGAATTCTGCAATGAGCATGTGATGATAGGTGTCTGCTTGACTAAATACCCTCGATTGTAACATGCTTTCACCAACTTCAACATTTTTAACTTGTAGTTCTATGTGCATAGATTATTGGATTTAGCTTGTAAACTTTTGACCTATATTAACCATAATACATACATGTACCTCGACCAAGAAGCATACCAATATTAGCAGCAATAAATTCTACTCCCCCGCACGAGGTTTTAAATTTGCATATTATAATATATAGTAGATAAAAACCAGTATTTATAAATTGAATCGAAGTTATTGCGAGATAAAAAAAAATGGGAGGAGTACTATATTGCTGTGTATTCATATTTTGTTAAATTAAAATGACACGAGTGTAATTTTCCCAATTAATAGATACTTAATTGTATTTTGCGGTATGTACAGATAGAGATACATATCTTTTGCGGGTACATTTATATGCAGCAAGATTTATTACACTGATCATTTTAATAATTGATAGTGTAGAAAATAGTTAAACAGATTTAAAATTAATGTAATAAGTTGGATCGCATAGAAATGCAGCTAGGGAATCCCTATTCATATGAATAGAGTTGATTTTCACCAACATGGGTGATCGGTAAAAGCCACTGCTTTCGGTTTTTTTATGTTTTAATTTCATGACTTTTTCATGCTATTGAAATTTGTAAAATTGTATACTAATCGCCATTCTTTTATAAATTATTGGGAAAAGGCAAAATAAATCGATATTTTACCATCACTAATAAAAATAAAAATAGTTAATGAATCGATATTTTACCATCACTAATAAAAATAAAAATAGTTAATGAAAGAATTAGTCTAAGCAACTTGAAATAATTGTCCAATATATTGAAAACATGTTAATTATGTTTTTGATTCTTATATTTTTATTAATTTTTTATTTTGGTCTTTCAATTTTTTATTGCTTTTAATCTTTATATTATTAAATACATTGAAATTGATTTATAATGTGCTAAAATTAGTCTTTAAAATATATCATCGTTAATTCAATTGCTAACTAAATAAACAGAAATATTATGTCATCTATTTCTTGTTCTCTCTTTCCAATTTATTTCACTTTTTAACTTTTTAAAATGAACTTTATCTTTTTCTCCATCAATGTTTTTAAGGATTAATTTCAACATATTTAATAATGTAAAAACCAAAATAAAAAAAAATACAACTCAAAAACTAAACAAAAAATCAATAAAAACATACAGACTAATAACATATTTAATCCTATTGAAAAACTACCAAACGATCTAGAAAACTAACTAGTAGTGTTTTTTAATTTAAAGGTTCAGTTTTTTGAAAATCAAATGGGTAATTTTAAAATTTAATTTTAGTTATTAAAATATTTTAAAATGTATTAAAAATTTAAATTATTTTATTTAAATAAGTTTCATTTTTAATTTTAATTAATAAAACTAAAAACTTAATCACCCCAAATGAGGAAAAATAGTAGGTGGCCCAAGACGAATGATTCAATTAAATATACAAGTCATGTTTTTTTGAATTGCGAATAAATTTTATTAAAATTTACAAGGAATACCCTAATCCATAAATATATGTTAGTGCCAAAAATAAATGACACATGATAATATACATAATATAATATTATCTTCTTTTTTTTGAAATTCTTATCAATTTTATTACTTGTCAATTGATCAAATTAGCTAGGATCATGAAGTGATATGGTAGTCGTGTATATCACTTAATAGTTTCTCCAAAATGGGATGTACAAAAGTTTGGGAGAGGATGCAATGGTCTCATAACTTTGGGACTATATTAATGGTCATTTTATTCTATTGGTGATCTCATTCTTTTATTTTGAAATTAAAGTATTTTTTAACTATACGGTGTCTCTCAATTAAAAAAGTAGTTTTATCTAATCTCAAAATTAATGATTCAACGAATAGGGAAATTAATGGTTTGTAGATTTGAGACATGAACCAACATATTAAAAGACCATTAATAGTCCCAAAGTTATAGGACCATTGTAGTCTTTTCCTCAAAGTTCACACTTGCTAATCAACATTATAAGCTCGTGAGCATCCCTACTCAATAAAGCTATTTAATCAAAGCTAGAATCATAATCTTCTCCTCTTTGTGTTGTTCTTCTTAAATATCCTCGACATAATCGTTGTTGTTAAGACAATTGTGCCCTCAACAATTCTTTCGATCTTCTCATGCTTTTTCACAAATAATGTTTAATATATATGTAAATAGTGTAGTCGTCCTATACGCTAAAAATAGTAAATTACTAACTAATAACATTTGGAAGTTGTTAGTTGATATAATCTTTAACTAACAAAATATAAAGTGTTACTAAGTCATTTAGATTTATACTAATAATTTAAGGACTTATACTAATAAATAATTTTATTAGTATAAAGTTGATTTATATTAATATTACATGAAAATTAGTATAATACCTTTTAATGTTAGTAAAATCTTAAAAATATTTTTACTAATACAATATTTTTTTTAGTTAAAGATTATACCAACAAAGTTTTCCTAATAACTTCCAGAACAAACAAAATTTGGAAGTTGTTAGGCAAGCGTTTGTTAATATAGCATTTAACAAAAAAAAAAGTGTTAGTATAAGTCATTTAGATTTATATACTAATAATTTAATGAATTATATTAAAATAATTTTATTAGTAAAAGTTGAGTTATACTATAATATTAAATGTTAGTATAATACATTTTGTTATTAGTAAAAATAAAAAATACCCTTACTAACACTATACTTTTTGTTGGTTAAAGATTATACCAACAAAGATTTTCCTAACTTCCAAATTTTGTGTGTTATTGAATGACTTTTTTGTTGTGTATTATATCTTAGCTAATGTTTGTATTAGCTAAATATAGTTTATTTTTATCATTTTAATTATTTTCTTTTATTGGTTTCTATGAATATTAAAAGTTGAATATCTGTTATCTCATACTAATGATAGACATATGATATATCATCTTGATGGCGGTTCAATGTGACATAACATTACCATTAAAAGGTGATAAATATTATTAGAAAAATAAAATTGAGTTCTTTAAGAGATTTAAATTGAAATTAATCATGTCTATATAGAATAAAAACATAACTAAACTTGTATAAATAAAGCATAATATGAGACAACATAACGAATCTGTCTATCAAGGTTTGGCATTAGGTTGGATCATTTTGGGATATTATCTATTGTTCGCAACAACCAATACAATAGGAAACCATCAACTCTAATGAAAATAAGACTTGTAAACTCTATACCAAAACTATCAACAACAGAACAATGCAAATTATATGCATAATCAATACAGTGGCACAACATGGACAAGGGGGGATGCAATAACAAACCCCAAGTCATGTACTTAGATTTAGATAGCAACGGATAAGTACTAAGAGAACAAACCATTTTGGTGTAGCTTAGCATATTCGAACCCAACCACTCCAAATGAGTAGTTCTACCATCAAAAACCCATATTTACTTTTGATGAGGACATGATTAAGGACAATGACAACAAGGCACTTGGAGGGCTTGGGGACTAATGACAAGAGCAAGACCTATACTAGTGGAAAAAGTGGATATAATCACGGTTAAAAATGGCCTTTAATCACGGTTAATGAACCGTGGTTGTTGCAGCCATGGTAATAGATGAGTACCTTTGATCACGGTTCACAACCTTGGTTATAAATCATATCTAATTACGGTTGTTTTTAACCGTGATTAAATAAATACCTATTTAACCATGGTTGTCAACCATAACCGTGAATACAAGTGGTCATAAAAGGTAAATTTGCAGATTATATATAATGACAGTTATGGTAGCAACCGTGAATAAAGAGGGTATATAATCACAGTTGTCGAGCATAACCGTGAATATATATGACATAAAACGATCATTACAGACTATGTATAATCACGGTTGTTGTAGTAACCGTGAATAAATATGGTCTATAATCACGGTTGTTACCATAACCGTGAATAAATAATTAGTTTTTTTTAATATGGGCTCTGTTTTATTTTTTTCCCAAACCTGCAATATGAAACAGCTAGCACAGTATATCCCCAGTATATGTAGTAACAATAAATGAAATAAATGGTATGTATATATTACTAAGTTGCTATAAAATCATAACAATGTTGTCAAATGAAACTATATACAATTTAAATGAAAATCCTAAACCCTAAACCCTACACTAGGTACAACTATAAGAGAATGAATATCCTATATCTCTCTAATACAACGATAAGAGAATGAAAATCTTACATCTATTTAAGTCCTTGCCTCACTTGAATGAAGTATGTGGCTCATTGGTTTCTAATATTATCTACCAAAGCTGTAGGGAAGTATGACTGGTCCTGAAAGTACTACAAATAATACACCAAACAATTAGAACAAAAACTGTATTTATTATATAAATTTGATCAAATTGTTAGAAAACTAGGCAAGTGGAACTTACATCTGTCCATCCATCTACTAAATGTTGTTGGACAATGGTCAGCATGGTCTCGCACCTCTTCCAAGTCTAACCGACGTAGGTTCAAGCATTTAACACAAGGGCAAAAATACTTTCCATTCACCTCCTCAGTATTCCTTGCCACGAATTCTATAAATGATTCAACTCCCCCCTCGTACTCTAGACTTATGCGTGATGCAGTTATCCAACTCCGATCCATACCAACTGTTTACAAGGTGCTATGATCAATCTCACTTTTTCTACAAAGATGGTGGTCCTATACCCATTCAGGATGACAATTGTTTTTATACGTCATTGATATATACAGGTTAGGAGTTATTTTAAAATTTGATGAAATTTCGGCAGCATTTGGCATTGGTCTCTAAGTACACAAAATGAGAGTGGTCAAATCAAATTCAACCACAACCAAATATGCACCGAGAGAACAACATAAATACAAGTTACCGAAAGTTTATCAAATTTTAAAATAACTCCTAACTTGTACATACTAATGAGGTATAAAAAATAATTGTTCATCCCAAACTGTCCAAACGGACAATTCAAGATTCAACACAAACAATGAAATTAATTAATTTAATGACCATTTGTGTCGAATCTCAAACGGGGAACTATGGTTCACTCATGCACAGTAACTTTCATACTAATTAACTAGTATATGAGCCTACGAGTTAGCAAGATTAACAACCACACACATACAACAACAATAGAAATAACATATAAGAGCAACCAACAACAACATAAATAAAATGGATAAAAATTTAGTTAACTTTTTTCCTAAATTAGTATGATGTTTTTAATTTGTGTTATTTTGAAGTAGAAGTATGGTGTTGGAGTATAGATTATGGATTATGGATTATGGATTATGGATTATGATGTTGGTTTATAAGACTTTTAAACTTTAGACTTTTATTTAGAAATTAGTATGATGTTTTTAAATTCTGTTATTTTCAAGTAGAACTATAGTGTTGGATGATGGATTATGGATTATGAGAATTTTGAAGTTTGAACTTTTATTTTATGGATTACGGCTTATGTATGGTGTTGGATGTTGGATTATGGATTATGTATTATGGATTATGGATTACAGATATGGTGAAGAAACTAGATTATTTACACCTCAACAAGATTATGGATTATGGAGTTACATGTTTCACTCAAAACCTAAATATACATACTTATATACCTCACTCATCCACTTTATTGATGTATATGCTCAAAATATTTTAATTAACTAGGAGAAGATAATAGGAATAAACTTTTCTAAGTGATTCTTACAACATGATGTAACAATGAATATTGTAATTAGCAATGAATCATGAGTCGCTATTCAAAAAAATATTGTAATTAGCAATGATAATATATACCCTCTTCATATTTAAAATAAAAAACTTTATATTATTATGTAAATGAGATCCTAAAAATTACATTTTTAAACTAGTAAAGGTAAACTCTCCTTGAAATCTGAACATGAACAAAACTCTCCTTGAGATCCTAAAAACTTCATTTTAATTGCCCAAATAAAAAGAATTCTTCTGACCAAGTCTATTTAGTATGCTAGTGGCAGGGAAGTTCTTTACTATGAAATCTGAACATGAACAAAACCATGCACATTAATTGGAGCCAATAGCCATTTCAACATCATAGTAAAACTAAGCTAGTACCATTGAAAATCACCAAAACAAACACTAATTGTCGAATCAGGACAACTAAATGGGTACTTATAAACTCACAGAAACTAACCATAATCACTTAATAACCTAAACTCATACAAACTATTAACCAACTTAATAACAGTTCTAACAATAGTAAAATAAACAGAGTCAGAGCCAAGTGAAAACACACACACAGAGAGACAAAGCTTCGATAACCTTCGACTAGGCAAGTGAAAACAGTAACACCCCTTATATACACGAGATATATATCTATTCTTCTTGCTTTTAAATTTTTTTTAGAAAGATATATATATATTTATCACTTCCTATCTCGCGTATACAAGGACGTATATACATCTGATTTTCTTTGAATTTTGAAAGTAAAAAGTTTCAAATTATTCAGAATGATAAAATGAACTTTCAGAAAATCATAAGTGATCAAATATTACAGTATCATATCCAAAGAATAAGGTTTATGAAAGTTTAACCTTTTCTTTGAATTACAATCATCCAACTTCATATTGTATTAACGTAAACTAAAACTAAAGATTTAATACCTCTACTTCGACTGTAACCAATCATTTCCTTATTTTCAAACCATGTGATTTTGGAATCCTACTCTTGTCACATCTTTTCTCCTATTCGATTGAGAATGAGACCAATTTACCCTCTTGTAATTTCATCCTTTCATCTTGAACTGCTAGCTATATATCATATAACATATATTTTGGACACAAAAATTCAAACAAGAAGGAGTGAGAAACAGAATATAATACTTTACAGATAAGACATAAGCATAAGAGTTTTCACAATCTAAAATAATTTCAAACACAATCATATACATAATCAATTATGAATGTAGAGTTTTCATAACATAACAATTATACTTTCATTCACAATCACCCACATAGAATGTCACAATCACATGAATGTCATGCAATGTTTTTAATACTACCATCTCATCCATTTTATGCATGTGGGCCCTTAAAGTTTTAATTTGCACTGGGCCAACCAGGAGTTTATACTGTTCCATAATTCCGGATAATAACATAAATGCCTTTGTAGCAAATGAACAGCTCAACTGGCGTGGAAACACTTAGAGACTAGTCAAACTGAGAAGGTTTTTATTGTGAAAGTACCCAACACTAGGGAGCGACCCCAGGTCACTTGAAGCACCCTTTCACACCCTCTCATCCCAAGGCTCGCAATTAAGCCTCATCTAATGTATCCTCGGTTTCTATAATTCGTCCCCAGGCAATATCACATCTCATTTCTCTTTAATGATTCATGATGCATGAACTACTCGCATATTTAGTTAGTTAAGACTTTTAGAAACTTAATTATTAAATACCATAAAGGTTCACAAAATCATCTCAATAAACTATACATTCCTATAAGTTCTTCTTTGAACTTCTGTTATACAGAAACAAATTTAGTACAGTCTTCAAATTCAGATCTCACCAAAATTAAGTTTCCAAGCCTTAAATATCTCAAAACTTTCTCTTAAAAAGCTTCACATATTTACATAATCTTTCCAAATGTGAATCTTAACTAGATTGAGTTTAGAAATCTCGACTATAAAATATCCTTTAGTTATTTCATTAGGGAAAACTAATTTAAATTTCTGATTTCTAAAAGAATATATATATATTTTTTTAAATCATTAATTAAGAATACTTAAAACTATAAAAGTTTTCTTTAATTCAAGAATTAATTATCTCAACCTTTGATTTTCATAAAATAGCTTCTTTCTAATACTAGATTTTATTCTAGAGATTAAAAATAAAGTTAATGAAAATTATTTCTAAGTAGAAATAAAAGACTAGAATAATGATAAAATATTTTCTCTTAGAATAAAAATTTAAAGAGTAAGGTAAGAAAATTTTTACTGAGTTTTAACTTTCCGTCATGCTTACTATATGCTCAAACTTCATATCACAAGGTCATCAATCATAATAAAATATTATCAATCACAATATCATCAATCATAATCAAATAATGTCAATCACGATCAAATAATATTGATCACAATTAAATATCATCAATAATAAATATAAACAAATCAATTAAATATAATTCAAATTTTAATGGTTATTTAAATTATTAAAATTGATTTTGAGTCCTTATAGTCCATTCCTTGCATAGGTCTATGTAAGTCCATATAATCCAGTCCTTGCATAGGTATAGTTCAGTCCATATGGGTCATAGTGGTCCAAGTCCTTGCATAGGTATAGTCCAGTTCGTATAGGTTATAAAAATCTAAGTCCTTGCATAGGTATGTTAGAGTTAGTTAAACCAGATATTTAATTTAAAATTTATTAAAAATTTTAAGTTAAAAAGTTAATATTTAAAATAATAATATTTTCAAATTTAAAAGGAGTAGGAGATTCCTCCCATTATTCTTATGCCTTTTCATATTATACTCTTATCTCACTCCTCCTTACCTCTTGTATACTGATTCGTTATTGTAAATCCGTGCATGCCTCGTCACCGAGTTCTAAAACATACCAATTTTATTTTAATATAGTCACAAGACTAAAATTAAGATCACTACTTAAAGCAGAAATGGTAAATTTTGAATAGTAAATAATGAATAGTGAATAGTGAATAGTAATAGTAAATAGTAAAACGTGAATAGTAATAGTAAATAGTAAATTGTGAATAGTAACGATAAATAGTAAATTATGAATAGTAACAGTAAATAGTAAATTGTGAATAGTAACAGTAAATAGTAAATCGTGAATAGTAATGGTAAATAGTAAAATGTAAATAGTAATAGTAAATAGTAATTTACTATTTGAATAGTAATTTACTATTGAAATAGTAATTTACTTTTGAAATAGTATTTTACTATTCAAAATAGTAACTTAAAATAATATTATTTCTAGTATAATAATAGATTTCTAAAAATGATATAAAAATAACCCTAAAAAATATAAAAGAGATGTATTCGTACTTTAGAATTTTAGCAGAACCTTCTTCCAAAAAAATATTTATTTCTCTCCCTTACTTCCACCACTATCTCACTAGCACTACTATAAACTCCTTCGGTATTTATAGGAAAAAATTACTATGTATTTTATTATTTTAATATAAAAGTACTGTACATTTTTTGAAATTTAAAACCAGGTTACTGTGCACCTTTTGAAAATTTCGTACATGCACAGTATTTTGCATAGTAAATGTCGGCAGAATTATTAAGCCAAATAGTAACCTTTCACTCGGTATATTTTAAATATTCAAAATTAATCCTTTTTGAAATTTAGCGATATTATATCAGTTCTCACTAATTTTATGATAACTAATATAAAGTTTAAATTTTAAAAATCTAAAATTTTCTGTTAATAAAAATTTATTAGTACGTTTTCAATTTTTTTATGATTGGTAAAAATCAAGATTTTACTCAAACTGATAATTTTTAGATAAGTCTACTTGAAATAGATTTTAAAAAATTTTATTATAATTTAACTTTATATTCTTGTAAATATTTTTGATTTTAAGTAACTTTATATGAATTTAAAATTATTTAAAATATATTATCTTATTAAAATATTTCAAAAATTTCAAAAAATTCCAGAAAATCATAAATATTATGTAGATCAAAAAGTTCTAAAGAACCATAGTCTAATTCTATCAAAATTGTATTTTAAAATTCTAATAAGAGTTAAATCTTAAATATGTAAAAATATAAATATAAGAACATAAAATAAAAATGATGAATAATAAAGATATTAAAAATTCTTAATATAATTTTCTTAATTAGTGAATACTAATTAAGTCATTTTAAAATTCTCATTCAGAAATATTTTCATTTTTTTTTATTATTTTAAAAAACAAATAATTAAATATAAATACCAAAATTTCAAAAAAAATGATAATAATAAACTAACTTATAGTAAGTATTTTTCAAGAAAGATATATTAATATCTATTTTCTATTTGTGTTGAAAATGGGATGTTACAAAAACACACACACAAACAAGCTTCGACAAATACAGATACAGAGGCAACATTAACATGTTCAGCACTAACAGTTAACAACACAGGCAATGTGCGTTCAGCTTCAACAATGAAAACACACACAGAGAGGCAACATTGGTTCAGCTTCCACTACGTACGCATGACAATGGGGGGTTCAGGGAACAGAGGTTTCTGAGCAGCAAGCGAACGAATGACAACATGCATGACAATGGGGGTTCAAGGAACAGAGGGAACCTACCTGAATGAAGAAACGACAAAGATGCTGAACAGAGAAAGGCACGAAGCTCAGGGAACCACCAACCTTTGTGCGAGTGGGGAAGATGACAACCAACGCGAAAGAAGAAGAGAAAGTGAAAAAAGACTGAAAGGCGCGACTTTTCAAGTTTCAGAAAAGATATATGATCACGGATCCCCTTGAAACCGTGAATATATTACACATATATTCATGGTTGGACAAACACCCGTGGATAAATGTTAACTCTATCATCACGGTTAAGACCACAACCATGGATAAATATTAATTCTATAATCATAGTTATAGAAACAATCGTGCACATATAGTCCCCATTGATTAAACCCTAAACCTGAACTATATATCCACGGTTGGAAATACAACCGTGATTATAGACATTAATATATATTCACGGATAACATCAGAGCAGTGATCATACCCATAAATATTTAGTCACGGTTGTGTAGTCAACCGTGGATATATTTTTCAGGTATTGTATATCCACGGTTGACTCCTCAACCGTGATTATATATTGATGGGTACGATCACGGTTATAATGTTAACCGTGGATATATAGTTTTTCCTAATTATATTGTTTACCTTATAATTTCAAAAATGTCACCGCGCATGTTTTTATCACTGGTCCACTTTAAACTGTGATTATATCCCGTTGTTATATCCAAGTTTTTGCACTAGTGCTAGGAGAGCAAAGAAGGCTTACAACAAATGGTATCAATAATTCTTAAGGATACATCTAATGCAAGGGGCTTGGAACCTAAGCTATTTCAGTGCATGAACATTTTTGAAATGCCTTAGGGTTCTATGGCTGTGGTAGAAACCACTGCTTGGCCACGGAATGTTCTAACTTCGAAATGAAGGGTTTGTGGAGTAACCAGTGAAAACCACGGCTTGGTTGTGGTAACCACCATGGTCATGGTTCGAGACATGGTTCAGGACTATGTTGATATGCATTTGTTGCTTTTATTTGCCTTTTTGTCTTATGACTTTTCATTTGCATCATTAGGAGGTTATGAAACCCATAAACCTAATAATCATTGTTAGTAATTGGTGCCTTTTATTTAATTTCCTATATATAAATTTTCCAAGGGAATAATGTGAACAGACTTGCATTTTGAATCAAAGTTATTTTGTAAGAATTATTTTCTCCTAGGTTCTTGGTTGAACCATATCTTGACTTATCAAGGGTTTTCCAACCTATTTGTGGCATCTTAGTGGCTTATCTTCCTCCCCAAAATGGCATCACACAATTTTAGATTCATTTTTCTTACTTCGCGATCATTTCATTTTGATACTTAGTCCTAGTAGGTCCATTTGGAATTTGTGGCAAATGGATTCATATTAGTTAGTATCAAAGCTAGCTGGTAAGGCTAGTTTTTGTTGTTGTTTTGAATTCAAAGAGACAACGTTTATCTCTTGATCATAAATTGAGTTTTACAACTCCAAATCCAATGATTCTTGAGTCTAATTTACGTCCTAGAATGTGAACTTTCACCTCATTTTGGAAATGCCCAATTTGGACATTTGTAGCATGAGATCTAGACGTGTAGTAACGATGCTATGTTTGGAGAAATCGGTAACATCCTTCTTTCATTTAATTGTTGAATATATCATTTGTTAGTGTTCATCTTTGTGGTTGAATCATTGCAAAAGTTAAGTCAATGTTAAATTTTAAAAAAAGAGAAAAAATATATGAAATTGTGGCTTAATAGTTCATGTCATTAGAACACACTTTCAATTAATTGTTAGATGATATATTAACTATTTTGTAAGGATTGTTGCTACACCTATTTAGAGCATTAAAATTGCACCTTGTGTTTATTAGAACACGTTGGAAATTTTTATTTGGAACTGTGATTGCAGTGGTTATTTGTGATATTGAGAACTCGCCTAGTACCTGTTTGATATTTTTACTTTATTGAGTAATCTTGAGAAAGCCTTATTTGATTCTGTTAAAAACTCAAGGAGAATACAAGAGAGGTAAAAGGAAAGAGAGTACATCATAGAAAAAGCCTAAATTGAGTGCATACACTTGAGTGTGAGTGTAAACACGCGAGGGAGAGCAGTAAGGAAAATTGTTATTATTATTGATATTTTGTTTTTAAGAATGATAGGTGAAGGACAACCTGGTTTGACCCTATTACAAATGCAAGTATTCATTCAGCATTTTGAAATGTTGATGCAGCAATAAACTAAAGCACTCTATGAGAGGTTGAATCAAATCAACAATAGAGATAACCATGAGGAAGATAGGAGAGCTGAACCAAGGGAAAACAAAATTGAAAGCATCAAGCTCAGCATCCCACTATTTAGAGGAAAAGGAGGAAAGCCTGAAGCGTACTTGGAATGAGAGATGAAAATTGAGTATGTCTTTTCTTGTAATAATTACACTGGGCAGCAGAAAGTTAAGATGGCAACAACTTAATTTTCTGACTATGCTCTTGTTGGTGGAATAAGTATCAAAGAGATAGAGTGGAAAATGAAGAACCACTAATGGATATGTCCAAGCTAGTTTCAAACCATCATGAGGAAGAGATATGTCCAAGCTAGTTTCAAAAAGGATTTATAACTTATGCTTCAGAAATTGACTCAAGGCAATCAAAGTTGTTGAGAACAAGTCTGGTTTGAAAAAGAAATTGATAATACTCCTTGACCAGACCCCAAGTTGTTTCATTATAACCAGACCCTAGGATTTGTTAATAACACGCATCAATGTATTTACATTAAATAAAGTCTGCTTATGTGTGGTCTAACCTATTTATTAAGTGTTTCATAAAATATATACTAAGTACATAGGTTACAAAAGAAAAAGGGAGTCCATCTAATCAAAAGTCTGATACATCAAAAAGTCTAATTCTAGACTTTACCCAAAAAGCCTGGTTCAAGAATTTCCAGTCATATGAACCAATAAATTAGACCTCAGTTTTTTTGTGCAACAGGAACGTTACTTCAAAATACTAATCATACAACGTTCTAAAACCTTTTGATGATGCTTCGTAAATCAAGCCCTTATCAAAAAAATATGCTTATCATAAAAAAGGATAAAAGACAAATTAGTGGATCAATCAAAGCAGTTTTTGAAGAAATCAACATAACTACTCTATACACTTCAGAAAAGTTGAATCAAGTCAGTTTATATGTCAGGAAGATTCAGAAAAATTATAGCATTGCTCTTTGCATGATTGCTAAAAGAAAAAATTCAACAATTGGCTTTATTTACTGAAAATCTCAAGGAACACTATATTCATGTAAGTGTCGAAGTTCCTTACTACCAGACCTTTGACATCTCTTTAGTTCAATAAAAGTCTGATACTTGCGTTCTAGCAAAACTCCTTCAAAGGATTTCCAACGGCTATATCTCCTCACCAGATCATTAAACGGTCATCTTGAGTAACCTATATTCTCCATGATCAAAATTCTCTTAATCTCTTCTTAGCTTTTTTTAAGATAACTGCCTTCTTTGTTGTTCTACCTCTAGCAAACCTTGGTCCTTTTGTCTTTCTTTACATAGTGTATTTGTTCATCTTTGTACATCCTTCATACACTAAGTTCTGTGAAACACCTTACACTATTCTTACAAATCAGTTATTATCCAAAAGTATAGTGTGTTGTCAGCCTTAGTTTCATTGGGAAACAATTATGGCTTGAAGAGACTTTTGAAAGAATACTTGGGTTTTGAGCCAGGAGTGGCTTTTTGAAAGAATACTTGGGTTTTGAGCCAGGAGTAGCTTGTTGAAAAAATACTTGGGCTTAAGCCAGGAGTGGCTGGAGTCAAGAATATTTGTGGCATAAGTATGGCGTTGTTATTGTAAAGAAGATTTTACAATAGAGGAAATCCTTCAAGTTAGAATGGACTGGACGTAGCTTCTGTGTTGGAAGTAAACTAGTATAAATCTCCGGTGTTTATTCTTTTACTTCTTAGCTTTTATCAAGTCTAATTACCTGTATTTTCAAGGTTTAAAATACCGTAAAATAGTCTAAGACTTATTCTGTAACATCCTGATTTTCAATTAATTACCGAGTGTGGTAAATTTCAGGATTAAGGTTATGGATTGATTTAGTTAATGGTTGATTAAATTAATTCCCAATTAAGCTAATTGTGGTATAATAATAATGCTTGGAAATTTACATTGGTGCCCCTTTTTGGTTTATGAGGAACTTCGGTTCTCTCTCTCCCTCTCTCTTTATTAATCACGCTGGATGTGAGATGATGGCTGATAGGATTGCATTAATAAGGATAGTATGTGATGGCTGATGGGGCTGTGAGATGATAAGGCTTTAGCTCACGTTTCCCCTTCTCTCATTATTCATTTTCTTTTGGGTGAGTGTTCTGAAGAGAGAAAATGCTCTCCATTCTCTCTAGAGAACTCTTTAAGGCTCCTGGTTCTTCTTCTTCTTGCTGGTCCTTTCTTCTTCTTCCATTTGAAGGGTTGTATGAGGCTCGGTTTGGGAGCCTGCTGCAGCGTGTGGGGTGCCTCGGTGTTGTGGAAAATGGTCCACTATGGAGGCAGAGCTGCTCTCGTAAGGAAGAAGGCTTGGATGGTGCTTGGAAAGCATGTGGTCCTCCACTGTTGGTGAGGACGATGATGTACCTTGGAGGCTGTGAAGCTTGAGTGGAGATAGTGGTTGGTTCTCCAAGGCTGAGAACTGTGTTGCTGGGACGAGGAAGCTGTGTTTGGCTCTTCTCAGGGTTGAATGCCGAGCAGAGTGCTGCTGAAGGTTAGAGGCCTAGTCGTTCTGTGTGAATGAGTGGCCATATGACTTCTGGATCTTCATTCCAGGTAAGGGGGCTTTGCATGTCAAATGTGTGGTTATGGACGGGTTTCCGGGTGAAGCTAACACATTGTGACGTGTTATGTTTGTTGCTTTGTTGTATTATGTTGTTTGAGTGAAGCCCGGATGTGTGATGATTATTATTGTGTAGTGTATGATTTTTCGTCCATATGATGTATGATGCATGATGAGGTTGAGTGAAATATACTGTGAGACAGCAACTAAATCCTTGTTGTGGTTTATGTGAAATACATGAAATGCATGATGTTTATATTATGAATGTCGAGTGCAATTGCATGTTAATTATGTTGATTTCCTAGTGGAATTCTATATGAAATGGCATGAGAGGCTTAAAAATGTTAATACCGAGTGAATCTCATGAATTAGCATATGATGCTTGCTTTAAATGATATTCCTAGTGAATGGCATTGTGGTTGCCGAGTGCATGAAATACGGGTCGGTTATGTTAACTCCCGTTTGGGATTTTATATGGAAAGGCATGAAATTGCCGAGTGCATGTAATTGCCGTGTGCATGAGTTATGATATTGCATTGGATGCATGTGAATGATATTAAATGTCGGGTGCATGGGCGTTGGACGCCTGATGAATAAGACCGTATGCATCTGATTCGTCACTGGAAATGCTTAGAGCATATAGCGTTGGACGCTTAATACAGATCGGCAATCAGATGAATACGTGTTGAAATATATGGAAAGACCTCAGGTTGGACTTGAGGCAGTGCCGAGTGCACTAAGCGTTGGACGCTTAAAGACCTTGGGTTGGACCTAAGGCAAAGCCGACCGAGTTGGACTCGGGGCTGCCCGTAACACTTCCGTTGTCGCATGGAGTGATTGTGTTACATGTGAGGGCAAACAGTTTGGTACCAGTAAAACGGCCGGATCAGCTTGGAGCTGAGTGAAAGGCTTGGAGCCTATGTTGCAACAATAAAAATTGGTAACCGGATCCGGGTGAATTGATGTGTGCACACTTATAATTGTCATTGAGCTCAATATGAATTGTTGAATATATGAATATGGAAATGATTGGGATGAATCCGATTAGATTAATGCATGTGTACTGATATATTTGCCGAGTGCAATATGCTATTATGGGTGTGATACATGCTGTGATGAATGATATGAATTATATGGCCACGTGTGAATTTAATATTCTGATTGGATGATTGAATATATATATGTTGATGTTGTCGCTGAGTGCAAAGTGAGCCTATGGCTATGATTATATGTGATTGTAAATAATGTAAGTTTTATAGCCGAGTGGATTGGCTGGAATGAATTCCGATCGGATGATGATGTGTGAGTATTCATATTTAAATGGCAGTATGCGTTATGGTTGATTAAAATATGAAATTTGTATAATTGAGGATTGAGGTATAATCCGAGCCAATATCTATCATTTAATATGTAAACGCTCACCCCTACACCATTTTTCAGTATGTGCAGGTCGGTCTCGGAAAGATGCGAAGGCCTTAACCCGAGTGATGGGTATTCGTGCGGTTGTAGTGTACAAGTATATTGTACCGATTGTAAGTGGTCATATTAAAGCCTTGGCCGGCTCCTAACGATGATGTATAATGAATACAAATATATATGTATAGGAATCCGTGTGCGTGTTTATATATATATATATATATATATATATATATATATATATGGTTTATATTGATAACATGTACTTGTATCGGATAATAAGTGTTGGTGAATGAATAACGATAAGATGAAAGTATCCGAGTGTATGTTTATATATATACACGTGTGGTTATATCGGTAACATACACTGTATTGAATGAGAAATGTTGTTGAATTAGTTGAGAAGTGTGGATGGATGAAATGGTGTTAAGTTAGTGATTCTGAGGGAGGCTATGGTGATTGGCCTTCTTTTCCAAGTGGAGAAACTTAAATGGATTCTGAGAGAAATCCCCTTAATAAACCTATTCTGTGTGGGATTTGATGGGAGAATTCTCGAGTAATCATAGGCCTAAATATTACCGAGTGAAAAATATGGGTAAGCCCCGAGTGGGGAAGAGTTTGAATATTCCCGAGTGGGAGATCCGAGTGAACCTCTTCCGAGGGAAGAGTTGTTGTAATGGTTCGGATTGGGATGTACTCTAAGTGTGTGATATATATATAATCCGAGTGAATGAGGTTCCATATCCCGAGTGGGTGAGACTTAGAACGAGTCCGAGTGGGACTTAACTTAATGGTTTTCCCCGAGTGGATAAGATGATATATGCCGAGTGAATCTGGCTAGAATATTCCAAGTGATGAATGATTGTGGAGACCCCTTCTGAGTGAAGGAAGGTCTATGTGTTCTCCGAGTGAGAGAAGTGATGATACACCGAGTAATGAATGTGTAATACATTCCGATTGAATTGAGGCTGAAATACACCGAGTGGTGTTTGATTGGAAGATATCCCGAGTGTGGAAGGTTTATAGATTCCGAGTGGAATAGTTATCATTTCCCGAGTGGATTGTATATGTGACCCTTGTGGATAAAAATAAATGACTAAGTATAATATGTTGGAGGTCAATCCCGAATGAATGGAACCCCAGATTCCGAGTGATGGGAATTACCGAGTGTGTTACTCGCCTCAGCGAACAAGGTATTCGCTCCAGCGAGTGTGAGTGCATGGAAGGCTTTAGGGTTGTTCGCTTAAGCGAATGGTGTTTCGCCCGAGCGAGTTGGGCTGTCTCGCTCAAGCGTGTTGAATCTCGCCTGAGCGAGTGAGCGTTGTGTTGGGGTTCGCTTAGGCGTTGTTTGTTCTTCCGCTGTACTTAACTTCCCTTGCCTTCCATGCTGTTTCATTTTACCCGGCTGCTTGGTTAATTTGGGAAAAATTTCCCTGGTCTCGCGGTTTGGGTTTAATTAATTAAGGTTGTTTCATATTCAACCCCCTTCTAAGTCTGACTCTGAACCATCAATTGGTATCAGAGCTTGTCCTTTAGGTTGATCACTCTCTCGAGTGAAAAAAAAAACAAGATCTATATGACAACTTCTCAGAGTAATTAGTTGATTGCAGAAGGGTCATCTATCAACAGGCTACCAGCTTTCTTTGGTGAAGACTACCCATACTAGAAGGATAGAATGGAGATATTCATAAAATTCACCCAGTACAGTTTATGGGCAATCATCACAAATGGTGATTATGTAACTCCTATTGATGAAGATAGAAAGCTTAAATTTGAAGATGAATAGAGTACGTTTGAAATAAATAAAATGAAGATAAATGTCAAAGCCAGATTCCTACTTGTGCTCTAAGAAAATATCTTTGGATGCTATAATTCAGCTAAAAAAATCTGGGATGCTCTTCAACGCAACTATGAAAGCACCTCCAATGTGAAAAGGTCTAAGAAGATATTATTGACCAAACAGTATGATACTTTAAAAATAAAGGAACATGAAACTGCGGACCAAATGTTTGACAGATTCTAAACCCCGCTGAATGAGCTTAAGGCCCTTGGAACAACACCTTCCACAGAAAATATCAATGTGAAGCTTCTTGGAAGTTTTCCTGAAAGGTTTGATGCCAAGTGTTCATCCCTTGAGGAAGCTAAAGATCTAAGTACCTTATCTTTGGATGAACTCCTTGAAGTACTTAGAGTGCATGAATTGAAGCTAAAACAAAAGGAAGTTAGCAAGCCTTCCTCTTCCAAAAACATTGCCCTGAAGTCTGATGAATCAGGTAAGAAATTAAAGGCCTTGAAAGCTAAGGGTCTACCAGCTCAAAACCAGACTCTAATGAGTCAGATGATGATATAAATGAAGAATTGGCCCTTGTGACAAAGATTTCATGGGCTGCTAAAGAAAAAGAAGTCCATACCTAAGAAATTTCAAAAGAAGGACCACAAAGGTAAAAGTCAAATCAAGTTTAAAATTGACAAGTCTGCTTTAGAATGTTTTAACTGCAGGAAACCAGGATACATCAAAGTAGAATATCCTCTCTTGAACAGAGATAAAAAGGACAAAAGAGAAAAAAGATAATTTCCTAAGAAACAAAAAGGGTTGATCACATGGGATGATGTAGGAGCATCCAACTTTAAAGAGTCTGATGAAGAGACGGAATCTGCATAGATTTATCTCATGGCAAATGAGGAACCAGACTCTGAAGCTAGTTCAAGTGACCCAGAATTAGAGGAAATAAGCTATTCTGAACTAAACAAAACTATAATTTGTTGTTCAATGATTTTTCAAAGCTTTTAAAAAATTTTAAAAGTTTAAAGTAAAACATGTCGACGTGATTACTGATTTTGAAAATCAAGTTTCAAACTTGAAATTTTGATAAAATTATTCAGAAAGAAATTTTACCTTTTCCCGTTACTGACATTTTCTATTTGACTCCGCTTGTTTCTTTTGCTTTTCCTGCTTTCCTTTCTTTGTACCTACTTGACATACATGAATGAAATTTTACCCTTTTTGATAGGTGTTTACATTATGAGTTTCATTGATGTGATAAAACATGTGCTTTTCCCTAACAAATAAAATGAGAAAATAATAACTATTTAAAGTCACGAGGGCAAGATGCTCCTGTTACTCGATCTCACCTCAAGCAATCATCAAGAGGGTTGATCCCGATACGCGCTCTGAAGCTAGGGTTACCTCGTTCATTTCGTTTCATTCATAAGTCATCTTGAATTTGTAAGGATCGCGGTTCCAAAGGGTTCTCCCCATAATTAAATTTGTTTTTATATCTTTGTATCGCTTACCCTTTTCTATAGGTTATTGCGGCAAATAGTCGTGTCGAGTCTTGGCACCTCAATCACCAAAGTTGGCACCTTTTAAGTTTCCTTATTACCAAAGTTGGCACCTCTTTAGGCTTCTTATTGCTAAAGTTGGTACCTTTTAAATTTCTTATTGCCAAAGCTGGCACCGCTTTTAAAATTTCTTATTGTTAAAGTTGGTACCTTTTAAATTTCCTTGTTGTCAAAGTTAGCATATCTTTAAGCTTCTTATTGCCAAAGTTAGTACCTTTTAAATTTTTTACTGCCAAAGTTGGCACCGATTTTAAAATTTCTTATTACCAAAGTTGGCACCTTTTAAATTTCCTTGTTGCTGAAGTTGGCACCTCTTTAAGCTTCTTATTGCCAAAGTTGGTACCTTTTAAAGTTCTTACTGCCAAAGCTGACACCTCTTTAAATTTCCTTGTTGGCAAAACTGACACCTTTTAAATTTTCTTGTTGCTAAAGTTAGCACCTCTTTAAGCTTCTTACTGCTAAAGTTTATACCTTTTAAATTTGTTACTACCAAGTTGGCACTTCTTTAAATTTCTTGTCGCCAAAGCTGACACTTTTTAAATTTCCTCAATGCCAAAGATGGCTTTCTTTTAAATTTCTTGGTTGCCAAAGCTAGCGTCATTCTAGCTTCTTTATTGCCAAAGTTAGCATCCTTTTGAGTCTTTTATCAACATGGATTTCAAGAGCCCGGCCAAGGGAACGTTGTTCACATCTTTACTTCCTTTTCGCAATGACAATATGAATGACTTATTCATATTTCTGTGAGAGCATAGTACATAATAAGGGAAATTGAGAGCAATCAGTCTCTATGGTCAATTGGCAAAAGCATACTTCTATTTTTTTTCAGACCAAGGGAACTAAAAATGGCAAGTGAAATCAATGGAGATTAGAGAAAGCTTTGCATTTGAAAAGAGAGCATAAAAATGGCAATGGCACATTTTCACAAACAATACATGAGCATCAATATAAGACCATCAGAAAATGCAAAAGAGAGAAGAACGACCATTATAGGGAAAAAATCAAGCTATTTCTTTTTTAAAAAATAGCAAACACTTTTTTCTCTCAACCCACTATCTTTTTCATCAACTTTACCACCCATTACTACCAACCTCACCTACTTCACCACAAATCTTCAACCTTCACCATTTTTAAACCTAACATCATTTTCAACCCCAACATCATCATCCTCTTTATCAAACTAACAAACCCAAACCTCCACTACCACTCTCCAACAACAACCCACCCATTTAACTCACCAATAACAACCCCAACACTCCAAAATCATTAACCACTACCACATACAAAAAAAGAGCAAAAGAGAAAGAAAAAGGTTCTACCGTTGTCAGACCACCGTCGCGCCTTTGCCACGTCGTCGTCGGACCCCCCTCATCACTGTGTCACGCCGTCCCTACCACTTTGCCGTCACCCCTCCCGCTCTTAATCTTTTCTCTTCTTTTTCCTTCTCTAACTCTCACTTATTTACTTCAAATGGCATATTCATTTAGGGTTTACCCCTTTTCATTTTCGCTATGGGCTTTTGAAACTAGAGGCCCATATTAAAAAATGTGATGAAAAAAATAATTTTTTTAAAAAAATAGAAATGAAAGAATGTTAGTTTATAAGTTTTTTGTGGTTGTAAGGTGTTAATAAGACTTTGGTGGTCAGTGGTAAGCTCGCATCTTAGATACCAAAGGGGCGAGTTTGAAACTTAAGTTCCCTCATTTTTCTTGTGTTTTTTTTATCTGGTGGAAGAATCTTGTGTTATATTTTATTTGTTTTTCTTTTTGATAGAAAATCATGGTTGTCTTGAAGGCAAAGGGTAAGGTGTTAGGCACAAAAGGAAGTAGGTTCAAGCTTCCTTATTTCCTTTTTATTTTCTTTTGATTTTTTTAATCTCCCTTTTATATTGTTGATAAGCTTTTTTATAAAAAATAATTTAGTTTAACTTCTTTTTTTGTTTTATCATATTTAGTACTTGATGTAAAATGAAAAAATATCTTTTTCTTATAAGTATGTTAATTCATATTCTTTGTTGACTATTAAAAAAACTAAAAATATACTTCTAATTTAATCTTGAAGTTTTAGATTCCTTTTCTTAGAATAAAATCACTAGTTTCATTAAATAAATCATGCAATGATCATATGACGGTGTCGTATAAATACTTTATCTACACCGATATTATAAGATCGAAAAGAGATGTTACACGTGCGGAATACTCCGTCTTGTATTCTCCTTTCGTATCAAATACATTTTTTATTAAAAATTCCAAAATGCAATAAAGTCTCTTTTCTAAAAGAAGAGCAAACATTTTCCTTAAACAAAAATCAAGGTTTCAACCTTACTTTATTCCAAAACCTAAAAAATCAATTTTCAAATTTCATTTTCAACCAAAAACTACTAACTTTAATTTTCCAACATACTCGGGAGTACATAGGAGCGAGAATAATTCCTGTGAGACTCGTTTTCCTTTTAGTAATTTTCATGTATCTTTGCTTTATTTTGATTAATTTTACATTGTTACTATTTAATTTAAAAACATCATTTTACTACGAAGAGGTTAATTTAGACGAGACGTCTTGTTAATCTTTTTATGTTTTCAATCTCTTTTTATTTGTTAAATAATAATATTTGTTATGGAAAAGATTAATTTGGATGAGACGTCCTATTAATCTTTTATTTTAATATACTTTATTTTATTTTACCTTATTTTATTTTATTTCATTTTATTTACTTTATCTTATCTTATTTCACTTTATTTTATTTAATTTTATTTTAACTTTTTTTAATTTTTATTATGTATAAATTAAGATTAATTTGGACGAGACGTCCTGTTAATCTTTTATTTTATTTTTAATCATTATTGTTATTATTTATTTAAGTTGTTCTATTTAAGATTAATTTTGTCGACACGTCCTGTTAACCTTATTTTGAAAATTTATTTTTTCCTTGTCTGTGTTGTTTGTTCACTTTCTTAAGAGGTTAAACTAATTTATGGGTATTTAAAAATGTGCACGATCATTTTAAGGTAAACGTTTTATAACGGACAGTGTGAGGTGTTAATACCTTCCTCACCTGTAATTCGGCTCTTAAACTTAAAATTTCATTTTTTTTATGACCGGTGCCTCAACAAAGGTTTTTCCAATATTTTACCTTTAAAAAATATTGATGGCGACTCTCTATTTTTTGAAAGGATTTCGAAACCTTATATTCTCTTTTTACTGACGGCCTCCCGCCGCGATCTTGATCACGACACCATAAATAACGCTATTCACTTTTCTAATACAAAAACTTGAAAAACTTAAAGTTGAAATCTTCATCCTACAACCATCTCAACCTAGATTTTTGAAATATCACATAACTCTCCATTTATGTAATTTTCCAAAGCTAGAAAATAACTATTTCCTCCACAATACCGCAGTTTCATCTAAATTACTCGCATCTTCTTCAACAACAATAGTTGCTAAGGGTCTTCATAGTGAACCAAACCATTGTAAACTACAGAACTGAATTAATCTGAATCAAAAGTTGCAAAAACTGTTAATCACCTAAACCCCATTTGAAAAAAACCACGTATCCTTGTGTGATTTAGTTTGATTTGTTGTTACCATGATAAAAAATGAATTAAATCAAACCGCATATACATATAATTTTATTTTCTATTTTTATTTATTTATTGTATTTGACTGTTTAGAATCTGGTTGACCAAATTTGAGTTATAATGTTTGGAATTTTGGAAATAAATTTTGCAGACAATTGCTTCCTAGCACTACCACACACTACACCGAAACACAAGTTGATGCTTTATGACGTATCGACCAAACCTATCTGTTGAATGGATGGAAGTAAATGGATCATTCTTCAACATGGTTTCTAAATTAGTTTAACCAACCCTCCAAAGAAAATGACAAGTATATAATTCAATCGTGAGGTTGAGAATCCAAGCCCATACAGCAACTCGTTGAACCTTTCTTCGTACAGAGCTAACTTAAGTATAATCGTCCTCCGCATCAAAATGCACTAAAAATGTACATAGTAACCAAATGAATTGTTTAATCTAGATTGCTCATACTTTACGTTATAATATATGCTATAGACTCTACAAAAGTCCATAATATATAACATGCTAGCTAACTCAGATGGCGATAGTTTCGGGGTTTCAACTAATAATCCACTTGTATTGTGTATAGAGTAGGAAACTTGGAAGGCCATTCATCAACGCCAAGAATTAACTTCATCTTTTTTACATATCATCTGCTCGACATTTTTACTTTTTAGGGTTAAATTTACAAGAATCTTAAATCATTCAAATCTTTATTATTATCTTTATTTTAATGGGTGTTTACTACACGGATCTTTATAATATACAACACTATTATATTGTTAATGTGAACTCAATTAAATTTCATTTGTATTTTTTCTGATTTATCATCCAAAACTATTAAAATATAAGAGTGATTGAAATTCAGAAAACTTCTTTATTATTCTATTGCTTAGTTTTTTTAAAATAACGTCATAAATTATTTTCTATTCATTCTTCTTCATTGCTCTTCTGCTTTGTTTCCCAACCAAAAGGTTCAGACATCAAGGGTTGTAGGGGTCGTGAGAATTCACTTCATCCTTATAATTAAGGTTGCCAGTTAACGTTCTAATTAAAGTCTTGAGAATGAGTGAAAATAAGTTGCGTAAAAATGCGTTAAAACTTTTTTAGTTAATAAAGGGTTCGGAAATTCCAGGTGATTCTTTCTACGTGTTATGCAAATGGTTCAATTTATATACTTTATATTGAAATAATTCCCAGTTGAAATAGTTTCCAATTGTTAGTGAAAAACAGTTCAAAAATTTCCAATTATTTTTTTTTTCTGTAATCTCCTATTTATTCTTTCTATATATGTGTCATACGATTGAGAAACTGATAAATACACGTGTTATTTTAAAAAAAACAAATTAAAAATTTTACCAAAATTAAATTAGAACCAAACATGTGATTAAATTTTCTCAACAAATATTCCAAAGATATTTTAATCGTATCAAATATATGCATTACATTTTCAGGAAATATAATTCCTAAAAAATATAATTCTGCAAATATTGATTCCTGCGAATTAAAAAACAATCTTTGATTCAAACATGATTCCTAGGATATGTGTTCAGGAAATATAGGTGTAGTATATGTTTGAGCTTTTTAGTTTAGTTAGAAACTCACATATTATATTCAATTAATTGATTTAGACTTCTCCAAGCTTATAGCTATTTATATAAGATTTTTATAAGAAGAATATATTTATAGAAAGTTATGAAAGTTTAAAAAGTAAAAAAAAAAATGTTAATATATTATAATTTAAAATAGTTTTCAAAATATCAGTAAATAAAAGTTTCTTTAATAAAAAAAGAAAAATTCTTTTAAAAAGTTAGTTTAATATGTTTCTCAAGACACATGTTAAAAAATAAAAATTTTAAAAAATTAGAAATTATGTTCAATCTACCTTAAAAAGCACGAGATTGCAATAATGTTAATTATAAATAAAAGAAAATTCTACTATCGGATTTTCTAATATATGACAAACGCAGGTTAGAAAAACTGTTAATTAAACTTTTACATAATTAATTAATACTCTTTCCTTCTTCCTTTTAAAGGACTCTTACCTGTCATTAATAGAGTTAAGAAATATAGTTAATATTTAACATAAATTTTATCAATTACTTTTTTTTATCATCCTAAAGTTATCGTTAAGACTAATGAAAGAAGCTCATTAATATAAACTGAGAAAATCTAATTAGTAAAAATATGTTTATAAGAAATAATAAATAAACGTTATAAATGAAAAAAATAATCTGATCGAAAGAATTAAAAAATAACTCAAAAAGTTTAATGTCTTATAAAAAATAGACAAAAGAGTAATTTCATAATCTACGTACGTGAAAATGTTGAAATCTCCCCTGGCCCCAAAGGTGTCACGGTCACCTTCACCAACACTGGTATGAGTAAACAATGATGAGAGGACAATAAACTTAGTTAATGGAGATGGACGAGGCATGAAAGAGCGATGGGAACGAAATGCAAGTAAGTGCTGTAGCCATATAATACAATACAAGGAACTAGGTGTTCCTGGTAAGAAAAGGAGAAGCACTATGTTAAGAATGAAACTTTAATTAATTTGAAGCTTACAAGGTTATGATTATATATCCTGAGCGTAGAAGTCAATAATCTCCTTCAAGTTGAGGTTGAACAAGGAAGAGCAATCATTATGCATGAGCCACAACATGTGTTCAAACAAAATGGCATCAACATCCACAAACAGCACTCTATGATCCCTTGGATCCTTCTTCATGGAGCTGTCCATCAAAACCCGAAAAGGGTTCTCTTGTAATATCAATGGGTCCACCAGGAACACCCTCTTCTCTTTTCCGACCACCACCGTCACTGCCTTCTGCCATTCTTTGTCCTTCGTTAATGCCCGATACCCCATCGACCGCCTTCGGATCATTGATAAACAATTCATAAATTAAGAATTGTTCAACTCTAGGATGTTTGTAGGAACCTCTGCATCTTGCAAGACTAGTTTTACGTGTTACTTATATATATATATATATATATATATATATATATATATATATATATATATATATATATATATATATATATATATATATATATATATATATATATATATGATTGAAATTGTCCAATAGTTGAACCAGCACTATGGTCACTGTAGAGAAAGCCCAAGAAATTTGCTCCTTTTTTATTAGGATAACAATTTCCTAATTAATCACAATAATAGATTATAATAAACTTATAATTATTTCTTCAAAAAACTCATAATGATGACACCATATAACGTCACTGTAGTTTGGTTTGTGTATCATTGTTAGGGTTTAAATAATATGAAAGAAATGTTTAGTAGATTACTGTACCATAAATTATTTTTTATATAGTATATATATAAAGATATGTTTAAAAAAGTGAGATAAGATTAATGATATTGAAAAGAGTTTTTTTTTTCATTTTGTTAATCTTAACTTGACTTTAAACTGCATATTTTTTTGTGAAAATACATTTTTTTATTGATGAAATGATTGTGTTATTATAAAAAAAATATATATTATTTTAAGTGATATAAAGGCAATCATAAAGATTAGATTAATAAAATCTTTTAAAAAATTGTAAAAATTATTTTAAAAACAGATAAATGAAATAGTAGAAACTGTTAAAAAATTTACCAAAAAAGTAAACCGAGAAGTAGGAATTGGAGTGTAAGTAAAGCTGGTGATGGCATGAATTGAAAGGTTGTTTTTTGATTGAAAATTGTCAAACGTCACCGTTTTGTCTGCTCGCACAGCAGTAGTTGAGGTGTGATTTTCATGCTGTGGCGCGCAGTTAAACTATGTTTTTGGCGACTTGGTCCATACGCTCCACTGCAACACGCAAGTTTCAACACATCACACACAACACAACGTGCTTTTGAATAATAGGACATGTTGGGTGCGCACAAGCCGTATCATAAATGACACTTGACAACGAAGTTTACCTTCTTTCTTAACATTTCAAAATTCGAAACCAAACAAACGCTCCCACGCTGGATGGGTTACACTTACAGCTAACTGTGTTTTATATTTAATCCCTCCAAAACAAGCCGTGAATTTTATTTAGTAAAAAAAACAATAACTTCAAAAAAAAACAATGCATTCTTGCATTTATGATGTTGTGATCATAAATGCACTTGACGCTTTCATCGTTTAATAAAACTATGTTGCAAGTGATGTCAAAAAGAAAAAGATTGTGGGGCAAGTATTCGTGCATGGCCAATGAATGCAAGAGGAACCATATCCGTAGTCAAATAAAAGAATTAAACAAAAAATAAAGCACGATGAATGAGGGTGGGAAAGCACATATCCTGATTCTGCTATGCTTACTAAAGAGTGCAGAAACCAAACTTCAAAATGACAGGGTTCAATAGGCAGCATATCCTTGGCTATCATCACTGGAAATGTTAACCAGCAGTATATAATATTAGGAGGGAAAAATATCCTACTCAACCGAAAAATGGAGAGATAGACTTAAACCTTAACATAGACTGTTCTAAAGTCAGTCAGCAATGATGCATGTTAGCACTTTAGATTTAGAATTGACCTCTAGCCACTACTTAGAACAATCACCATGCAAAATACCCTGCTGCACTGTTAATCCGAAAGTCACATAATTCTCTTCACTGATGGCTTTGGCCAGCCCATAGTGGATGATGGTACATGGGCATATTATTATGAACAGGCTGACTAGCATTATTGTAGAGTCCAGGGCCCCTACTAAATGGACTATGATCATTGTCCTCTGAGGACTCAGTCGAAGGCCCCTGAGACGCAGGACTGGCTGGAGTCATAGGTCCACCAAAGGTTCGCATTTGGGATGTTGGTGCTGAAGAAGGTCCAGATTTCTGGACATTCGAGCTTGACTTTTTCCCATCCGCAATAAAGCTACCAACAATCACCTATTAATGAACAGAAAAAGTCACCAAAATAAACCATCAATATTTCATCAATCCTATCCCCTTTATGCATAAAAGAGCCCTAACAATAATACCTGTACAGGTGATGCAGCAGTTAGCATTCCAGCAACTCCACCACCCAAAACACGTCCATCAGACCCTGCAAGGGATACATTCAAACCACCTGTTCTGCTACGTTCTCCGTTGTTTTCAGACTGTAAAGCACCTGATAAGGATATAATCTCAAATCGGCCCTGCAATGTAAAACAACATCACGAAAAGAGAATTGAACCCAAAGACAATGATATTTAACTATATATTCAACCACAAGGGTCAAAGTAATAAAATTATCACTTCGCTGATATATATATATATATATATATATATATATATATATAGAGAGAGAGAGAGAGAGAGAGAGAGAGAGAGAGAGAATAATTAAACATAAAGCAAAACTTTGTTACATTGCAAAGAATCTACCAACATTGTTCAGTGACTTTTGTAATGCCTTAAATAGACAACCATAACTTACTAGTTCTGGAAAGGGTAACAAAGGCAGATTAAGTTACAAAAAGTGGCTGCTTAAAACAGAGTAAACCATAAAATCTGCACAATGAATGTGAATCAAACTCCAATGCTAACCTATATATTTGAATCAAATCAAACTATTGCAATTAAGTCAATTCTTCAGTGCACCAAACTCCAAATTAACTTTTTGGACTAAACCAAAAAAAAAAACTCTCCACAGTAACTTCTAGTTCAGTGCAAGGGCAACACCTACAAGGACTGGAGTTAAGGAGTATCAACATAAAGTGGTACTTTTTGCAAACACAACTTGCATAGAACTATGAAACTAAGAAGAGCTCATGGAGAGAAACAGTACTCCACACTTGTCCTGTCTTCACTTTTAAGAACTAGCTGTCTCAAAAGCTTAAGCTATTGAGTGGCAGCACAAAAACGGTCATGTTAAAAAGCCCCCACATGAGCTTTTTCGGCTTAAATGTGGACCCATCTTTACCATGCACTGAAGTTCAACTCTTGTTTAGAGCGACAGGGGAAGTAAAGGTTGAACTCCTAACCATCTGGTCAAGGAGGCAGACCAACTCTCCCATTTGTGAATCTTCACCTAACCATTGGTTTTTTGGATACACTAACCATCCCTCAATTGATTCTAAATCCAAAAACTAAGTATTCTATAGTGTTTTAGGCACCATAAAAAGCACCAAGACAACTTAAGTTTCTCCACTGTTAGCCTGTAAATTTACAAGATCAGTTGTTACTGACTAACGATGGGCCCTTATCTCTTTTGGACTAAAATGATTATATGATCTGAGTAAGAAGTAAGAACACTGTCTAAATCATTTTATTATTCTTTGCAAAAAAACATTATTCTTCGTAAAAAAAATAAAACTCCTTATAGCCAGTACAACCAATAAAGAGATATCACAATAGTTCCTGTAGATGGTTTCTTAGGTTTCTGATCAATCCATGGGCAGGTTAAAAAACCAGAGATGTTTACAATATTTAACAAAGAGGATATTTGACTGGCGGATCAATATGACACTGGCAGGAAATGGAAATAGATAGGCTATGTGCAACGAGAGACACAAACTTAATTGCAACAAATATAAGCAAGCACCTCCAATTCTGAAGATCTTTTCACACCAAAGGACCAAATTACCCCCAGATACCTATTGCATTATAGCATGCACAGCGTAAGATCCAGTTTCATCCACAACAATACAAACAGAATTTCCAAAGCACATTTTCCCAGATTAAATTAGGCTGTGAGAGAGTTTCACTCACCTTAATAAAGCAAGTATCCCTAAAACATTTAACATGCACTACCATACATAAGTAGCTGCACAATGCTGATTTAACACTATTTTCATCACCAGAACAGCCAAGAACACCAAAAATTACCTCAGAGAGGAACAGCGCTGAAATTTGTCCCAAAAGAAAATATAACTATATTTAAAAAAAACACAAGGCAGTAATCATCACAAGACTATTTCAAAATGGATAGGTTACAAGTACAACCAAACACAATAAGTCCATGCCGCAATGATATCCACCCAACAATTTTCAAATTAATACAAGGTTGTTTACCCCCATTTATCCTCACTTCTGAAGCTGAATATTGTACAAGAACTGAAGAAATTAAGCAAATAACAATGCTAAAAGTGAATTTACTTAAAAGGTAACGTTCATCAATTTGGAATTGACTCCAATGTCTCAGCTTCACGGTAGGAAATAGTTGCTTGCAAAGTAATAATAATCAATCATGCAAGATATTACATTATACATATGAAATCAGCTAATTACAGCTGCCATTTCAGAAAGTACAGTTTTCCTGTCCTGTTTCAATGGAAAAAGAATGGGGGGGGGGGGGGGGGAACGCAGCTTGATGCTATTGAAAATGTTACTGCATTCGGGAAGATAATAATGCATCCAGTTTCATGTTCTCATTGAAATGCATGTCAAGCAAACATGCAGATCATTTCCAAATTAGTATACACAACCTTATTAGAGATAACTAGATAATGGCTCAATTCTAAATGGATATAAGGTACCTCGTAAGTTGCAGTACCACCAGACAACGCAGGCTGTCGAAGGGTGACATTGCAGATTGCACCATTAGCGGAAAGAATACAAACAGTTCGAGGTCCTTGCTGAGAAAAAGCCATAATTTTTGCTGTAATGTCCTACAAACAAAAGAAGAAAAACTAGTGAGCAGGACTTGTGACAATAGTAATCCACACCAACCTTGCCAGTAGGAACTTTTTAAAAAATGTCTAGAACCCTGAAAGCATTACATACAAGGTTGCAGGAAGCCGGGAAGGAACCAAACATGTTTGTTCCACGACAAAATATATAATAGCAAACTAGCAGGAGAAGCTTGACAGTAAAGAAAAAAATATCTTGATGCTAAGCAATATAAATTTAATCCATGCAATGATGCAATCGGAAGTTTAATAGTCTTAGACACACAGTACACAAACCAGAAACCATGACAAATAAATAAGCCTAAAAAATTCTCAATGATTAAATGAGTTACCCAAAAATTGTTCACACTTAACAGCAACAATAACAAGAGAATTTGATGAGCTTGGACATGGATAGTTTATTAAGAGCACAGGCTAGAACCGAATGAGCTAAACAAAGGCGAGCTTATTGAGCCATAAAAGATAAAAGAAACACCATTAAAACTTAAAACAGAAAAAAACCAATTCGAGCTACTTGTCCAAATGAAGGTCTGATCTAAGATTCAATTTGAGGTTCATGTGTATTCAATATGATTAGTTAGACAATGCTGATTTACCACAACCTTCGAGTTTCATCACGCAAACTTTAAAAAGCCCCAATACCACTGAAATTACCACAAAAAAATACCCATATATTTAAAAGAATGACACGACAATCTTTAAAAAATGGATAAGTTAAAAGCAATACCTCCATGCCAAAGACCAAAATGTTTTGGTCTTATACACTGCACAAAAAAAGTAATTTATGAAGTCTAAAACTTCAAATCCTCTGAAAAGTAAAACTAAGGCCTTGTTTCTCTTACTAAAACAAAAAAGGAAAATACTACTAACATATACTACTTTTCCTCTGTGTGCGTACAGCAAAAGTTCAAGGTGAGTGAAGAATGAAGACTCCACATTCAAGGCAAATGCAAACCATAAACTTCCTAGGCAACTTCCAAAGCTCATAACATGTTTGGTTCCATGTTAGTTATTATACAAACCACAAGTAAAAAAATGCATCCACTCAACTTACTCTGAGATTCATGTAACATTAAGCCAAAAAGACACTGGGTGTATGTACTCTGTCTTGATTTGCAGTTGAACTAACGTGATCCATATTACGAGGATAAATAAATGTTATAATTTGTTGACATAAATCTCAATATCGTTTTCACTTGCTTCCAACTATGGTTGGCGGAAGTAACACCCAACCAAACATGCTCTTAGTCACACAAAAATTACCATCAAGGAAATGCAATTAAATGCAGCAACCACATAATATAACCAACCGAACATGCACATTGCATTGAAATGAAGGAAGAATGATAAGCATTACCTCGCCAGTGTCCACCAAGATCACATGAGGAGTGAATCCAACCCCACCAGCTCCTTCACATCAAACCAACACATAACATCAAAAAAAGAATAGAACAAAAACATCACAATCAGTTCCATTCAAAACAAAAATCAAACAACAACAAGTACCGAGCGCATCCAGCTGCTTCTTCCCAGACCCGGGAGGCCTTCCACGGTGCTTCTTCGCCGAAGCATCAGCGGAGGGAGTGCCGGTGGAATCCGCGCCACCGCCGGAGGGAGAAACATGCGTGGGAGCTAAGCCGAGGGCAATGTTACCGTCGGGGGAGTACTTCCGAGGACGCCCCCTCTTCTTCTTGGCGAGGGAGCAAGGCTTCATCGGAGAGGAGGGGCCGTCGTAGGAGGGGGCGGCGGAGAAGGACTCGGAAGGCGGCGGAGGGTGGTGCTGCTGCTGCGGCGGAGGGACGGAGGCGAAGGGGAATCGGGCGGCGGTGGCGGGGGACATGATGGAATTAGGGCTGATGATGGAAGTGGGTCCCGTCATGATGGTGGGAGGCGGTGGGCGTGGCGGTTCCCGAGAGTCCATTGCGGCGGATCAAGCGCCGAATGCGGGTTGAGATTGAATGAATGGCTTCTCTTGGAAGCTACCACTGCGTTCGATGAATGAATGATTGATGAGACGAGAGAAAGAGAGAGAAAAAGAGTTTCAATTCATTTCACTGTGTATCTGTGAGTGAGAGAGAGAAAGCGGAAGACAGTGAGTAGTGAGTGGGAACTCAAAGACCGAGGAACCAAAAAGCGCAACTCATTTTTCATTACTACATGCGTAATAAATTCCACATAAATAACTTCACCTTTCTAACTAGTTTCTTTCATTTATTTTCTACTTATTTTATTATTATCATCACTGTGCATCGGCATATGTTTTGAGTGAAATAAGGTTTCCTGCTTATGTTAAAAAAATGTTGGTGATTTTTACTTCTAGAATTTTTTTTCTATGTTATTTTTACTAAAATTACTTTGGAATTTACTGCTTAGAGTTTCGTTTCTCAATTTTATTTGAAGGGAAACCTGTCTACAAAATTCAATCTAAATTCTATGTTTGAGATAGAAAAGGGAGTTTTTTTTAAAATGAATAATGTAGATTTTGAAACTAATTATAAAAATGGGGTGGTTTTGTGATAATTTTTATATTTGGGGCCATTTACTATAAGTTGTAGGGATATGGGATGACATTAGTGTTGTATTATACTCTCACAACCCAAGGATAACATTGGTATCGTCTCGGTGTAATGCGACATGAATAAAGCAAAGTCGTCTGAGGTTGATACTACTTAGTGTGATTGGCCAAGACTCTACAATGCGGGCAATGTCGTCTTGGAATGGGATGACTATAATTAAGTACATACCTAATGTAGACCACACTCTGTGCAAGGTTTGACTAGTTTGTGTCGTAGAGAAAAGGGACGACTCCCTCTTTGGTCCCATAAAACCCGACTAATTTGTTTCATACCCCCTAACTACATATATTATAAAAGAAAAATCTCCTCCTTTTAGATACCTAGTGCGATATTATGGTCTCTCCAAACCATTTAAAGCTTCCATAAACTTCATTTTTAAGGTAAGATGTTCATTGTTTATAGTTTTACATGTTGTATTTGTTTAGTGTATAGTTTTCCTTTTTAGGTTTGTAATGTTTAGTTTGTATTTGAGCTTAAAATATTCATCATCAACATGTTTTTTTTTGTTAAATTTGTTGTTTATTTTATTTTATTTATTTTGTCAAATGCATTAATTTATTCTTTAGTTTAGTTTAATTTTTGAATTATTCGGTATAAGGATAACACTTTCGGCGTCAATACTGGTCTCAACTTCTCTCTTATGTATTATATTGATCAAGTAGAGATCCAGTATTATCTCTTCTAGTTCAATGGGGAGTTAGGAGTCTTTATGTCTAATTCTCTAATTATCACGTCAGCCTTTTGCATTGGGAAGTGAATGAGGGTGTCATCTACAAGGATACTCAAACACTCAAGTCAGTCAAAATCGTCTATAACGGAGCTCAAGAGTAAGTTTCTTATCATTCATGTACCTTGATAAGTCATAAATAAGGAGTAGTTATAGAGGTAGGTGGCATTTGAGTCTTATGTGGCATTGTGCCAGCACGGATCCATAAATTACAGGGGAAAACTGACACTTGCATAGACATGTCTGACATTCTTTGTAAGTTGGCACCAATGTGCCACGTCAAATGACCAAACTTGCTAGGTATTGGCTTGTACTGATTCCAGTAATTAAGAGAGGATATATGTCGGGGCTCTAATATTGTTGTGTGTCTTACATAGCGACGCACTTTACTCGTGCTAGAGGTAATTTAATGTCATAAATTAGGGCCTCTATGCGGGCTAGATTAATTTTGTTATATTTATTTATTGTATTTAGGGTTCAGGGTTCTTTTTAAACAATGTTTTCTTCAAAATATATTTGGGGTAGTTTTGGGAAAATTTTCTAGTCTGGAGTTATGGTTTCTTTAATGTTTTTATTATTATATTATATTTTTATTTTATTGTAATATATCAAGTGAGAATTTTTTTTCCTATTTTTTATGCAGTACAACGCAGCAAAAGAATATCAACGCAAGACCATTGAATCCATCATTGTTAAAATTATAGGAAAAATATGTGTCAACACATGTGTGGAATAGAAAGTAGACTATTTGTTAAAGGTTGGGAAAGCATTGCTGCTGAGGAATGACATACTTGAACAAATCATCCCTCATTTGCAAAATGTTAGGTTTTATGAAATAGCTAAAACTGCGTTTACTTACAGAAAATTATTCTAATTTTCTAGAAAAAGTTTTCCGCTTATTTTCCAAAATTTTATTTCCTAGAATAGCTAGAAAAATTTTAAAAATTTGTTTAGATAATGTAACAGTTTTTTAATTTGGAAAACTAGAAAACTAAAATAGTTGTTCAAGTGCGCTCAGTTTTCCAATTTTTTTCAAACATTCTATAATTCAAATTAATTGAGATATGTCTCATATATATTATTTATAACAATATTGTATAGTATATGCATCACATAAAAATTGTGACAAAAATTTAAAGTAATATTAAAATGAGAGCAAATGAGTTTATGTTTAAATATATTTCAAAATAATAGCAGTAGAACTTTTCAAATTAGTAGCAGATTATTTCATATTCTTATTTGGTTACAACAGTCTCTATCTTGTAATTCAATTACCTTATCTTGTAATTCAATTATCTTATCTTGTAATTCAGTTACCGTCTTTTCTATTTTTTCACTTTTCTTAGAAAACCTTTTTAAAGAGTTTTCTGATTTTCTTTAAAAAATAGAAAATCAGTTTTCTATTTTTCTATAAAAAAATTTAAATAATTTGTAAATAAACAGTTCTTCTATTTTTAAAATTTTTCTAAGAATAATTTTCTATTTTCTAAGAAAATTTATAAATTAAACACAGCATAAGCTAGCACATTTCCTTATTTCTGTTGAATTAATAACTGCATTGGTTGAGTAATATAGGCTAGAAACGCATGCATTCCATCTATCTATTGGAGAATACACTATTACATTATATGATACTGTTGTGCTTGTTGACCTATAAGCATCGATGACTTTGTTGTTGTGGCAATAACTAGTTGTTCAGATTGGCCAGCTTATGTGCAAGAATGGATAGGAAGGCTACCACTTCATTCTATGTTTCATGGTCAATGTTTGAGATTGTCATGGCTGCAAGATAACTTTGCAAACATTGAGGAGCATTTAGGGAATGACGAGGAGATTAAACGATTCATTTGTGCTTACATACTAAGATTAATTGATAAGTGTATATTTTTTACATATTAATCCTTAATAGAATTCTATTGAGATACCTTTATTTACTTAAGGATTTGGATACATATGTCAGTATGCATGAGGGGCGGCTGCATTAGGTTATCTTTACAGGTAACTTTGTACTACAACAGATTATGCTAAGAAGGATATATGTGGATCAACTATGTTGGTTCAGCTCTGGGCTTCGGCACAAATGCCACAGTTTTCCCCACCTTATCTAAATGCAAGGGAAGAAGCTGGTCCGTATGGTTATAGATGGTTGAACCTGGAAGGTAACAAATATTTTAGTTATGAGTTGGAGTTTTACAGAACCCAACATCATTTTAATTTTCTATGTTTGTAATTACACATTATATGCCCACTAACTTCCTAACTTTGTTATCGTAGTTCATTTGGTAACCTTGTAATGCACATGCGATGAAAAATCTTTCTGAGGTTTGCTTGCGTAGGCAAGTTGCATGGAGATCAGTTGTTTCGTTAATTTGTTTTCAGATTATAGAATGACACCTACCAGATAGGGTCATAAGGCAATTTGGTAGGAAATAACATATCTCATGCTTCCCAATGCGAAACGTACATGTTATTACCTTGTGTGGGAAAGTTGAAGAAAATTAGTCAACCATACTAGGGCCCTTAACGAAGTTATGAAATCATTATGAGATACATGTATGGTCTGCCAACCATTATTTGAGGAATTGTTTGGATTACTAAATAAGGGGTTGCAATGGGTTATTCGGTAAGGGTTTTATGTTATATAACAATGTTAACTTTATTAAATGTTTTTTATTAAAAACTAACATGTATTTTACTTTTTAGTATGAAGGGTGGGAGATTATATAGTATTTGTCATCTTCAAAGGGTTATAACAATGAGGAACCTCTTACTTTCACATTCGATAGCATCCGAAGAAAGACTGAACATATCTTAATATTAATGAATAAAGAGGACAGAATCATTGAAGCACAAGTATATGCTCTTCTTCCAATAAAAGAGGCACCTTATATGGAAGTGAACTTAGATATGCCAAGGAGGCATCCGAAGAAAGACTGAACATATTTTAATGTTAATGAATGAAGAGGACAGAATCATTGAAGCACAAGTCTATGCTCTTCTTCTAATAAAAAAGGCACCCTATATGGAAGTGAACTTAGATATGCCAAGGAGTCAGGTGGAGCATGAAGAGTTATAACATCAAAGACAACGAGGAACAATTCATAATACCACACATGCCCTCTACACAACAAGGGCATTACTTTGTACCTTCTTAGCGGACTTCAAGCTCTCTATGGCAAACCTACTACTTTCCCTTTCAAGCTATGCAGTAGCAACCAATGAACACAAATGAATACCTCAACCAAGTTATGTTCCAAGATGATATTTCACCTTTCTATATAAATATTCACAACAATTTCTAAGGTGGGCAATATTCGGGTAAGCCCTCATCAACAACATACATACCTAAATCACCAACGATCATCACCTTTCCCATATATCCAATAGCTAGTAATTCCAATAGCACCCTCACACTAATATTGGGAAAATAAGATTATCAGTTCGTCTGGATCTAGTTTTCAATTGTTTGATATGGAGGAGGAAGGTGTTTTGGGGTTTGACTTAAACATGACTACATTAGTTCAACAAGATTTAAAAGATATGGGCAATGCATAGGTTAAAGAACCAATTGAGTTTGTTATACATGACCCACCCCAGGAAAATCATGGTGTACCGAGGCCTTGCTTTCTTTCCCATGATCAACACCCTAAACGTCACTAGTTTTTTCCCTTTTTATTATAATGTTGTTGTTACTTTTATATTTATGTTTTTGTTAGAAACTATGAAGATTTTGTTTTGGTTTTTCTCAAGTTTTATTTACTTATTTTATTTGACTTTAATTAACATTAAACTCAACATATAAAATACATTAACCAACAAGTAAAAGTGTTCAACATACAACAATTAAACATTGACATTAAATAGGGATGGCAATATGGGCTGGGCCCGTGGGCTGGCCTGTTTGGCCCGTTAAAACAGGTTAGGCCGAGCTAATCTTTGAGGCCTGTTTTCCTAAATAGGCCCGACCCATTTTGGCCCACTAAAAAATGGGCCAGCCGGGCCCGACGGGCCTTATTAAAATATATATTATTATGTTATATATATAATATTAATATTTGGTTAGTTGTAATTTTGATTATTTGATAAAGAATTAATTTTGATGACTATTTATTGTTTCTATTTAATGAAATAAATTGGATTAATTATAAAAACTTTGCTTTGGAAAGGTGAAATCTAATTTTTATTTTTAAGTTTTCTTAAAAAATCTTTAAAAATAGTTTAAATTTTGATCTGTCCTGAACCGGGGTCAAGAGATCCGGTGTCGGGTCAGTCATAAATAGTAAGATGATTACGTCTCTGAAGACCGGTTATATGAGTATCTGGTTTACGTATCCGATGTCTCTATATGATGAGAGCGGATTGGGCGTCCTGGAGGTCCTTCACACCGTCCTTACGCGTTGATGTGGGCGAAAGGTGGTGTCATCTGCAAAGATTCTCTGACGCTCAAGTCAGTGGTGATATTCCAAGTGAGGAATGTTTTCAGAGAGTAATTGTAAGTTGATAGAGTCAAAAGATTCTTCCCTTCGTTGATGAAGAGAGTTCATATACCTGATTGGCTCGATATTCGAGGATCCGTTAGTGGGGAACCACTAACCTCCAATAACGCCTTAAATTATTATTTTATTATGCACTTACCAGTATGATTGGGTCAAGTGGCTATTTTATATTGAACGTAGGGAGTATAGGCTAGAATTAAGGGACAAATTGACCATTTCCGTGAGCAGATTTTGGCTCGTAGTGCTGGGAATTATTGATTTACCCCTGTAACAATGCCTTTTGTCCTCTGCATAGTGACATATATGTTATCCGGTGTCATGGTGTTATCCTGGACAACCGGTATAGGGACAGCGCCTGATACGGAATTAGAGCCCGGATGTATACCGATGACACCAGTTACATGTTGACGTCTTGATAAAGACGCTGAAATATGTCTATCAGAACGGATACCGGTATCAAGACCAGATCATATGTCCCCTAGCTTGTGTGAGGGATTGTGTAGTTGCTCACATGAGCTACTCACCCTGCCAAAGGTCTAGATGCCGGTATAGCTTCACAGGAAACGTTTTTAAGCGTGTGTGTTGTTCAGCATTATTATGTCATGAGGAACCGTCCTAGGATTGAATCGTTCCGTTGTCATAGATCTTCTTAGGACGGATCCGTACAAAAAGTTTTTTGTGTGGGAATCCCAGAAGTTATTAAAAATTGCAACCCTTGGTATTCGGGAAACAGTTGCAACGTTTCTCATGATTGGACATTTAATGCCTTTAATCACGTGGGCAAGCCATTATTGTTTTAAATGCGCACGTCTTTATAACCGTCACTGAGGGACTTAATGGGCTTGAAATTTAAATTCTGAGGCCCATTTGAGAGGCCCTTTGACGAATTGACGCTGATTTTGCGCCTCAATGTTCAAAACGGCAGCCTTGTGTCTATGAAAAAGGTGTCGTTTAAAAGTGTCGTTTGGTTGTAAACGACAAAACCTTCGACTCCTTATAAAAGGAGAACTTAATAGATTCAGAAGTTACTCAGTGTTTGCTTCCCTGACGAAACTCTACAAAAATTTCGAGAAGACATTCCTGTTTGCTTGTGTAAGATTTGAATCACCACTTCTCTTCATTCTTAGGTAACCTCTCTTTCGTCTTCTCATTTTTTCTTCTAGTTTTTCTAAATGTCTGGGAGAGGCTTTGCTAGCTCGAGCCATGTTGGCTGTAGGGGAAGGGGAGGGAGAGTGTTGTCTCGTACTTCCTCGAGTCGTGGTAGGAGGATCCCTGTGATCGTCCACTCAAATCCACCTCATTCAGAGAGGGAGGCGTTGCCCTACTCGAGGCGAAGGGTTATAATACCCTCTTCAGAATCCTCTTCTAGCGAGAGTGAGGGGAGCGTTGATTTGTACCTCTCTGATGATGTTAGCTTTTATCGCAGCGTAAAGGCGTTTAAGTTAGCCGTAAAGAAGATGTCTGGAGAAAGCACCTCTAATGGTGGAGCATCTTCTCAAAAATATATCATGAAGACAGCTTCTGGATTGTGTAATGTAGTTTCACATCGGATTGACTGGGTAAAGTTCCAGCAGAAACGCCCATATAGCTGGGTTGCTGACGAATTTCGTGATACAGTGTCCATACATGCTCGGGAGGATGGAGCAAGGTTGGAGCCTCGCTTCACCGTTTTCAAAAAAGAAAAGTACAAGGAGCGTTTCATGGTGTTGGCTCCCTTGCCTTCACAACGAATTTGTCATACACCGGGTGAGAGGTCAATATATATGTATGACTTCTTATTCCTGAACTTAGGTGTACGCTTCCTGCTCAGCAAATTCCAAATGGCTGTTCTGAGGTTCTTGGATTGCGCTCCCTCACAGCTTCACCCCAACGGATGGGGTTTGATCCGTTCTCTTGAAGTGCTTGGGGAGCACTTCAATTTTACACCGACGGTGGCCATGCTCTTTTATTTCACGCAGGTGGTCCGTCGTGCCAACAGGGAGAAGGGAGGAGTAAGTCTGATAACCCTCCGGACTCTCTCCAAGATCATCAACTTCGAATCCTACACTGACTCTGCGAAAGTTGATGGACGTTCCTTCAAATCTTATTTCACCAGGATTCGTGTGAAGCCCGATGATCCAATTTTCTGGCTGAATAAAGATGGGATTGAAGAGTTCCCCGTGGCCTGGACGCATGAACATTTCTTGTTGACGTCCCAGGCTTACTACACCGACGAGGACAAGTTAACCCCAACATCGGTTTCCATTATTTCTGCTCTTCAATCGTACACCGCCTCGCATAAGTTTTTCTCTTGCAGGCGTTTGCTCGGGTCAAAGACCACCCGTGAGGAATATTTGCGTAATTTTCTGTCATTTTACATGCCTTTTCTTTTTATGTCTCGATTTCTTCTGTTACTGATGATCTTTCTATCTGATTATGCAGTTGAAATTGGAGCTGAGTCACCAGAGATGGAGAAGTTGAAAGGCCTCAAAGCTGGAGGGAAATCCGTGGCAGCTGAAAACAACATTCAGGCAAAGTGGAATTCCAAGAAGGTTACTGTGGAGACCATCATACTCACCTCGTCTGCTGGTGACGATATTCCTTTGTTGGAGGGCGGATCTGATATACCAACCTCCAACGTCGAGGGAAAAAAGGTTGGTGAGAAGAGAAAAAAAGCAAAACATGAGCCTTCCAAGAAAACCGAGTCTCAGCCCTCTCCCAAAAAACAAAAGACTTCCGAAGGGGTAGTTGATGCAGGGGCCTCTAAAGGAAAGGTGATTGAAAAGACAACAGCGGCTACCCCTAGCAATGTGATTACCTTTGGCGCCAAGCCGATAAGTTCTTACTTTGCGCCCAAGGTTTCCTGTCCTCCTCCAGGGAATTCTAATCTTGCCCCATACTTAGTGTATGAGGGTCCTGTGCCTCAAAGCATCTCTGATTCTCCGTACAAGCTGAAGACTTTAGAGTCTGAGGAAGTAACAAAAGCTTGTGACGCCGGACAGTGGCAGTTAGCAGAACTGTCCGGTCTCCTGAAGTCGGTTCGGAGACTGTCGGAGGATAACGAGTGACTCAGCAAGTTAGTAGGCAAAGTTAATGACCTTAATGTTGCTGCAGCTAGGGATAAGGCAAGCATTCTCCGACTGGAGAATAAGTTGAAGGCTTCCAAAGAGGAAGGGGAGAAAAAAGATGAAGAGATCGCCAGTCTGAAATACCTGCTTAAAGAGTCAGAATACCAAGTACTTAATCAGAAGAAAGTCAGTTCTGACCTCCACACCAGCCTCTGTACGGAGAAGGAGCATTCGGCCAAGTTGGGAGAGGAACTGAAAGAAGCCAAGGCCGTTTACTCGCAAAGAGTTGAAGACTGGACCCGTAAGGAGAAGGAATTGTTACTAAAACTGGCGAGTTCGAATGACGAGGTCAAAATTTTGAAAGCGGATCTGACTGCTGCAAACACTCGAGCGAAAGAGGCTATGGATATCTGCAACCAAGCAGTCGAGGAATCTTTTGGTCTTGCAGTTCGTCAAATTCAATACCAGAATCCTAAAGTGCAACTCAATTTGAATGGTATTGATCCATTCTATGAGTTTCATGGAGGGAAACTGGTAGCTTTGGTTGATGATCGTCAGGATGAGTGTAACATCCTGCTTTAATAATAGTTCAATTATGTAATTTATGAAGCATGGAAGGTCTGTAAGTGTTAATCAATGAATAAAACACTTTATGGATGGTTTATAATACTCCAAAAATTCCATTTTTGGGTATAATTATAGAAACTACATAGACCTGTATTGATAAGATCCATTTTCCGGGTAAAATATGCCTTAGAAATGAATTTCCGAGTGAAAAAGGGGCTCTGTCCGAGTGAAGAATGAAAATTCCGAGTGACCAAGAGGAATTCCGAGTGGAAAATGGAAATACCGAGTGCAAATGGTGTTTTCCGAGTGGAACATGGTAAGGAGGACTTATTCCGAGTGAGATATTGTCTCATAGACTCACTGCTGAGTCAAGCATGTCAAAAAGACTCAATTCCGAGTCAAATATTGTCCAATGACTCAATTCTGAGTCATACATTGCTAGGCATTTCTATCTATGAATAAAATTGCCCAAAAGCTTCACTTCCGAGAGAAAAGACTTATAAATGTCGAGTGGAATATGGCCGAGTGAGCTTATTCCGAGTGAAACTCCTACACCCGAGACACTTATGTGTGAAGTGGAACTGATAAAACCACTTCTGGGTGAGAGAATCCGAGTGACTCACCTTGGGGTGACACACTGCCGAGTTAAATTACTTAGAAAGACTCGTTTCCGAGTCAAATTCCATCGAATGACTCATTTCCGAGTCAATCACTCCTGAAGGACTCGTTTCCGAGTCAAATGCCATCGAATGACTCATTTCCGAGTCAATCACTCCTGAAGGACTCGTTTCTGAGTCAAACACCACAGAAAGACTCATTTCCGAGTCAAGTGTCTTCCAGAGGCTCGTTTCTGAGTCGATTTTGATCAGACATTGCAATTCCGAATGAAGAATCACTGAGTGCCTTCATTCTGAGTGAATTACATAGAAAAATGCATTTCTAAGTGGCAAAATTCCGACTGGAGACACACGGTTTATTATTACTCAGATGTGTCAGTCCCTGGGATGAAACTCCGAGTGGAAAATCAATAGAGTGATGGGTCAGTTTTAGTGTAATTGCCAAGTGGAAGGCTAGCAAGAGATGACTCGGAATTGGAAAGATATACCCGAGTGAAAGACTAATTGAGATGACTCGGTTTTAGGAGAATATACCGACTGAGTCACCTCCAAGGAAGAGAAATCAGACCGACTGTTTAATGAGGAATCAATTCCGAGTGAGTGATAAGTGAGGACTCAGTTTCAGGATGTTCTACCGAGTGGATTAAGCTGTTTAAGTGAAAACTGAGTGAATGAAAGTCGGTTTTCGCTTGAGCGAAACCCCTCTGCCAGCGCATTGTATGGAACTCGCTCAAGTGAGTCGGTATCCGCTTGAGCGAGAGGGACTCGAATTTCCCTCTCTTCACAATACCGACCACTACCAGTCGGTATATACATGGACCGAGTGGAATTCCAGTCGGCCAAGAGGCTGACCGAGTGAAATTTCACTCGGAATTCACTGCCAGATCGACGTTGACTTCTGTTTTGTCCCTTCATGCATTTTTTTAATAAGTCATCTTCCATTATGCGCACTCCAGTGGGTGGGCTACAGAAGTGGAGCTTGCTTTCAACCTAAACCACTCTTAATTCCCACTAAAAGCCCACTAGAAACCCACTTACGGAAAGTTGTCTCCCACCTTGCATTATTAAACATACCACTGATTCTGAAACTCCCAATTACTCTCCTCCATTAACACACCTTCGTATAGAACCAGGACAGCCAGGGGACTCTTTTCCAGTCAGCCAAAGATCATCAAATCAAGTAAGAGGGGACAGGGTTGTGAATATTTGTGAAATGGGTAGAATTGTATGCTGTTCTAGGATTCCAGAATTAACTTCGTAACTTGTTGTTCATTTTTGAAATTGAAAACGTGTGAATTTGACTCTGACTTCTTCATGAAAGTTGTAGATCTTTTTGATATCTGAATTTTGAGACCTGAATCAAGTAATTTGAATAAGTATAGCAAAAGTTATAGCCAAAATACTACAGCATGTTCGTGTGGAAGATTTATCCTTTGTTTTGTGTATATATTGATTTACTAGGAACTGTACGTGCATAATCAGCCTTGGATGTCTTCATGAAAGTTGTAGATAATTAAGTTGTGGATCTTTAGAAAGTGGTTTCACATTAAAATAATTTTTGTAGCTCAAGTTATGCTCATAATACTGAAGTATGTACAAGCTGTAAATCTGTGAACTTAAAATCCGTATCTTATTGTTAAAACTGGGCATTTTGTGGTAAGAATTAGTGATCAGTGTCTTCATGAAAGTTGTAAATCTTTTTGTTATGTGAATTTTGAGACCTGAACCGATTGATTTGAGTATGTGTAGCAAAAGTTATAGCCAAAATACTACTGTATGTCCGAGTGAAAGATTTGTTTCATGTTTAGTGCATATTTTGATATGCTGGGAATTATACATGCATAATCAGCCTTGGATGTCTTCATGAAAGTTGTAGATAATTAAGTTTTGGATTTTTAGAAAGTGGTTTCACATCAAAATAATTTTTGTAGCTCAAGTTATCCTCAAATTACTGAAGTATGTGTAAGTTGAAATTCTGAAATTCTGGAATTTTGGAAATCCGAATCTTGTTTTCAATACTGGGAATTTTGTGGTATGAATTAGTTGTTTGTGTCTTCATGAAAGTTGTAGATAATTATGTTAAGAGTATTTTAGAACTGGTTTCATGTTAAAATCATTTGTGTAGCTCTAAATATGTTGAAAATACTAATATATGTACGTTTTGAAAACTCACCTAGAGACAGTGTTGTATTTTGTGGATGAATGGTATTTCTGCTTAGAATTTGAATTTATGATCTTCATGAAAATTGTAGATACTTGTGTTAAGATTAATTTAGAACTGGTTTCATGCAAAAATCATTTTTGTAACTCCAGAAACACTGAAATTACTAACATATGTACGTTTTGAAAAACTCACCTTGAGGCAGTGTGGTAATTCGTGAATAAGTAATATTTCTGTTCGGAATTTTAAACTGTGTTCTTCATGAAAGTTGTAGATAATTGTATTATTGAGCTATAGAAAGTGGAATCATCTAAAAAGAGTTGATTTGCCCATGTTATGACTGTTTTGCTAATGTATGTTGCTGTTGGGGATGCTGAAAGTCACTTAAAATGGCTATTTTGAAAGAAAATGATATTTTCTCTATGGATAGAAATTATTTATTAAATTATTGAGTGATTATGAATTATTATAAATGTTGATGAATATTACACAGTCTGTATATTGTGATGGTGAATAGTTATGAATGACATAATTAATATATATGTACATGAATGCCTTGTGGTTACTGACATATGTGGTTGAAACAGTAAATCCATGATTTTGTGAATTACTATGTGTATTGTGTCCCTTGAGGACTTGTATTATCCAAGAGGTTTTGGAAATGTGGATATCATGGTATGTTAAAAGAATTAAAGGCATTCATGCATCATAAGCATTCAGACGCACCATGGAATTTAGGGGTTCCATGATTGCCTACCCTGGTGGGGGGTTACTCTATGATGAGTTAAGCCTTATTTTGTTGTGTGTCATGGAGTGTAGGGATTCATGGTTTATGCAAAAGTCCTACTTATGATATTGGGTACTTCGGTACTTAAGCGCCATGAAGTATAGGGATTCATGGTATATGCTAAAACCCTATTTGTGTCTCTATGAGACTTTTACTGCAGTATTCCCACCAAGACCAAATGGATCCAGCATGACATCATTTGACTAATTAAAGATCTATTAATGGACTTGTTTGGCATATTCATCATATCATTATGAATTGTTAATTGTGTTTGTGCAATTTTATCTATTTATATTTATTCTATATTCTGTCTCACTCTTACATTAATTTTTACAGTGAATGACACGTAGAATGCAGAGTGATGCCATGATGGATGTCTATTTGATTTATTACCTGAACTTTGATTTTATGGGTTGTAATAAATATAATATGTCATGTACCATAATCTTCTCAATCGTTTCCGCTACTTTAATATTTTCTTGAATTTAATTATTCACGACTAGTATGTATGATAATTTTTCCGCTGTTATTAATCGTTACATGAACTCTGAATTAAATTGATGAATTTTTAAAATGATCTTTCGAAAAAGCGAAAAATTTACTCGAAAATTTTAATCACGTTTAGGGGCGTTACATGTTGGTATCAGAGCATTTTTAAAAATTCAGGACCAATTGTTATGATATGTACTGTTTCTCGACATAATATGTGAAATGTTTGATTTCTTGTTTGATAACATGCTAAATGTATACTATATGACTTGTGCCTGACTGATTAATTGCGAAAAGATTTGTTTTGATTACCGCTTGATAATATGATAAATGTGTTATATGATTTATTGCTTAACTGATAAACTATAGAATAATGATAAATATGTAGTATTTATATATGATATATTATCCCTTAGAATTGGTATAAACCAAACTACGAATATAGGATGGCAAGAAACAACAACAACAACAATAACGATATGGCAGCAGCTTTCAACCGTTTAGCTGAAGCCATAGAACGACAAAACCAACCAAGGAGCACTGGAGGACTCCATGGGTTAGACCACTTCCTGAAGAGAAAGCCTTCACAATTCAAAGGAGGTTATAATCCAGAAGGAGCATATCTTTGGGCCAAGGAAATGGAGCGCATCTTTTGAGCATTGCCCTGCACAGAATACGAAAAGGTGGAGTATGCCACCTATATGTTGGTGGAAGAGGCAGAGAACTGGTGGATTCATGCTAGAATCCGTATGATCGAGACTGACAGACCCTTGATCTGGACCAACTTCAAAGACTGTTTCCTGGAGAAATATTTCCCAGCAAGTGTGAAAAGTCGCAAGGAGCTGGAATTTATGGAGTTGAAACAAGGCTCGATGTCCGTTGGAGAATATGCTACAAAGTTTGAAGAACTATCTCTCTTTTACCCTCCTTTTCAACAGGCTGGTGCCGAAGAATCGAAATGTGTTAAATTTGAGAACGGACTGAATCTGGAAATCAAAGAAGCGATAGGGTACCAAGAAATTCAGAGTTTTCCCATTCTGATCAACAAATGCAGAATTTTTGAAGAGAATCACCAAGCCAGACTGGCACATGAAAGGGCTAATAGACAACTGAAACCTCAGTCAGTTGATTTCAAAAGAAGGGGATCATTCTATCCAAATCGCTCCAGAGGAGGATCATCATCATCGTCATCTTTTGATAGACGCAACAATATGAGATGTCTTAAGTGTGGAGGTAATCATCATGTACGTGATTGTAACAGATGTCTTGAAGAGGTCACTTGTTTTCGATGTAATCAAAAAGGACACATCAGTCCAAATTGTCCGCAGAACAATCAAAACAATAACAGGAACACTATGAGTGAACCAAGAGGCTCTAATTATTAGAGAGGCCGAGGAGAAGACACACGTACTGCCCAACCTCCAAGACAGAACAGGGAGTCCACAGATCAGAAGTTACAACAAACAACTGGGAGAGTCTTTGCCATCAGCGGTTCAGAGGCAGATCAAGCTGATGACCTCGTACAAAGTAAGTGTGAGATTAATGGTACAATCCTATCTGTGTTATTTGATTCTGGTGCTACGCATTCTTTCATTTCTGATGAGTGTGTTAGACGCTTTCAATTACCTGTGAAGCCTATGACATATGATCTGATTGTTTCCACTCCCACCGGTACACAACTTAGAACTGCTAAGGTGTGTAACGAATGTTCTATACTCATAGAAGGTAGACGCTTTCTTGTCGATCTTGTTTGTTTACCTTTGAAGGATCTGGAGGTGATTTTGGGGATGGATTGGTTATCGACAAATCGAGTCTTGGTGGACTGTCACAACAAGACCGTGATATTTCCATCAGAAAATCTAAATTCTGACAACCTCAAGACCTATGTATTACAAGGTGAAAGTCAATTGTTTGCTTTATTTACTCTTTACAAAGAAGATGGTGAACCTAAAGCAATCGAGATGCCGGTTGTTTCTGAATTTCCTGAAGTATTTCCTAAGGATGTCTCAAGTTTACCTCCAGAACGTGAGGTAGAATTCTCCATTGATTTAATTCCAGGAGCAGGACCAGTGTCTAAAGCTCCATACCGTATGGCACCAATTGAACTAGCGGAACTGAAGAAACAAATTGAAGAGTTGCTGGAGAAGCATTTCATCAGACCTAGTGTGTCACCATGGGGAGCACCAGTATTGCTCGTCAAGAAGAAAGATGGAAGCATGAGGTTATGTGTAGATTATCGTCAGCTGAACAAATTGACGGTGAAGAATAGATATCCTCTGCCCAGAATTGATGATCTGATAGATCAATTGAGAGGCGCTGCAGTGTTTTCCAAGATTGATCTACGATCGGGGTATCATCAGATTCATGTCAAGTCTGAGGATATTCCAAAGACAGCCTTTAGAACACGATATGGTCATTACGAGTACCTTGTGATGCCCTTCGGAGTGACCAATGCCCCAGCCGTATTCATGGATTACATGAATCGAGTATTTCATCCCTACTTGGATCAATTTGTCATCATTTTCATTGATGATATTCTGATCTATTCAAAAACTGCAGAGGAACATGAAAAGCATCTTCGAGTGGTATTGCAGATTTTGAAGGAGAAGCAGTTGTATGCAAAGTTATCAAAATGTGAATTCTGGTTGAAAGAGGTAAAATTCCTAGGCCATGTAATCTCAAACGAAGGAGTATCTGTGGATCCTTCTAAAATAGAAGCTGTGGTAAAATGGGAGAGACCTACTTCAGTCACTGACATACGAAGCTTCCTGGGATTGGCTGGTTATTATCGGAGATTCATTGAAGGGTTTTCTCAAATTGCCCTACCAATGACTCGACTAACCCGGAAGAATCAACCTTTTTCTTGGACGCCAGAATGTGAGAAAAGTTTCCAAGAACTGAAGTTGAAGCTTACATCTGCTCCAGTCTTAACCTTACCTGATCCACAAGAAGATTTCGTGGTTTATTGTGATGCTTCTAAAATGGGCTTAGGATGTGTTTTAATGCAGCAACGAAAGGTGGTTGCCTATGCTTCTAGACAGTTGAGACCACATGAGATGAACTATCCAACGCATGATCTAGAATTGGCAGCAGTGGTATTTGCTCTGAAAATCTGGAGACACCATTTGTATGGAGTCAGGTTTGAAGTGTTCAGTGACCACAAGAGCTTGAAGTATTTATTCGATCAAAAAGAATTGAACATGAGGCAGCGAAGGTGGATGGAGTTTCTTAAAGATTATGATTTTGATTTGAAGTACCATCCAGGAAAAGCAAATGTGGTGGCAGATGCACTAAGCTGAAAGTCCATTCATATGGCATCTTTGATGATAAAAGAAATGGAGATGATAGAACAGTTCAGAGACATGAACTTGGGTGTAGAGATGAAATCTTCAAGGAGTATGACTTTGGGGACTTTGAAAATAACCAATGATTTCCTGAAACTGTTAGGTGAAAGACAGAAAGAAGATTTGCGATTACAGGAGTTGAGAGAATTACAGGCAAATGGAAAAGATATGGGACTACAAGAAGGATCAGATGGAATTTGGAGGATCAGGAATAGAATTTGTGTACCAGATGATGTTGATCTGAGAAGGACGATTCTAGAAGAAGCGCATAAAAGTATGTTGAGCATTCATCCTGGATCAACTAAGATGTATCAAGATCTGAGGAAAAGCTTTTGGTGGCCAAGGATGAAGAAAGAGATAGTTGAATATGTATCTTCATGTTTGGTATGTCAAAAAGCCAAGGTAGAACACCAGAAGCCATCTGGTGAACTGCAACCATTAGAGATTCCTGTCTGGAAATGGGATGACATCTCAATGGACTTTGTGTCAGGGTTACCAAGAACACGTTCAGGGAATGATACAATCTGGGTTATTGTAGACAGATTGACAAAGTCTGCTCACTTCCTCCCAATGAATATGAAGAACTCTTTACAAAAATTGGCACAGTTATATGTGAAGGAGATCGTAAGACTACATGGTGTACCATCAAGTATTGTGTCAGATAGAGATCCAAGATTCACTTCCCGATTCTGGGGAAGCTTGCATCAGGAATTGGGTTCGAAGCTTCGATTGAGTTCAGCTTATCATCCCCAAACAGATGGACAGTCAGAGCGTACCATACAAAGTTTGGAAGACTTACTGCGATCTTGTGTGATTGAACATGGTGGTAGTTGGGAGCAGTTTCTTCCATTGATTGAATTCACGTATAATAATAGCTACCACAGCAGTATTGGTATGGCTCCATTCGAAGCATTGTATAGTAGGAAGTGTCGAACGCCACTTTGTTGGTTAGAAACTGGTGAAAGTTTGGCGTTAGGACCTGAAATTGTGCAGCAGACTACCGAACAGATAGAAATGATCAGAGAAAAGATGAAGGCATCTCAAGACAGACAGAAGCAGTATTATGATAAGAGGAGGAAACCACTTGAATTCCAAGTCGGTGAGCATGTATTTTTGAAGGTTTCACCTCACAAAGGGATTGGCCGAGCCTTGAAGAGTAAGAAATTGAGTCCGAGGTTCATTGGACCATATGAGATCCTAAAGAGGGTTGGTACAGTGGCATATCAGATTGCACTTCCTCCTCATCTGGCAAATCTGCACAATGTATTTCATGTATCACAGCTGAGGAAGTACGTGCAAGATCCCAACCACGTGATTGCTGCCGATGATATTGAAGTTAGAGAAAATCTGACCATCTCCACAGAACCTACACAGATCCTAGAAAGATCAAATAAACGCTTGAGGAACAAGAATGTACCACTGGTAAAAGTTGCATGGAAACAAGGAACTGATGTAACTCTGACTTGGGAGCGTGAAGATGCTATGAGGACACAGTATCCAGAATTGTTTCACTGAGGAATGCGTAATGGTTAAATTTCGAGGACGAAATTTTTATTAGGGTGGGAGAAATGTAACATCCTGCTTTAATAATAGTTCAATTATGTAATTTATGAAGCATGGAAGGTCTGTAGGGGAAGGGGAGGGAGAGTGTTGTCTCGTACTTCCTCGAGTCGTGGTAGGAGGATCCCTGTGATCGTCCACTCAAATCCACCTCATTCAGAGAGGGAGGCGTTGCCCTACTCGAGGCGAAGGGTTATAATACCCTCTTCAGAATCCTCTTCTAGCGAGAGTGAGGGGAGCGTTGATTTGTACCTCTCTGATGATGTTAGCTTTTATCGCAGCGTAAAGGCGTTTAAGTTAGCCGTAAAGAAGATGTCTGGAGAAAGCACCTCTAATGGTGGAGCATCTTCTCAAAAATATATCATGAAGACAGCTTCTGGATTGTGTAATGTAGTTACACATCGGATTGACTGGGTAAAGTTCCAGCAGAAACACCCATATAGCTGGGTTGCTGACGAATTTCATGATACAGTGTCCATACATGCTCGGGAGGATGGAGCAAGGTTGGAGCCTCGCTTCACCGTTTTCAAAAAAGAAAAGTACAAGGAGCGTTTCATGGTGTTGGCTCCCTTGCCTTCACAACGAATTTGTCATACACCGGGTGAGAGGTCAATATATATGTATGACTTCTTATTCCTGAACTTAGGTGTACGCTTCCTGCTCAGCAAATTCCAAATGGCTGTTCTGAGGTTCTTGGATTGCGCTCCCTCACAGCTTCACCCCAACGGATGGGGTTTGATCTGTTCTCTTGAAGTGCTTGGGGAGCACTTCAATTTTACACCGACGGTGGCCATGCTCTTTTATTTCACGCAGGTGGTCCGTCGTGCCAACAGGGAGAAGGGAGGAGTAAGTCTGATAACCCTCCGGACTCTCTCCAAGATCATCAACTTCGAATCCTACACTAACTCTGCGAAAGTTGATGGACGTTCCTTCAAATCTTATTTCACCAGGATTCGTGTGAAGCCCGATGATCCAATTTTCTGGCTGAATAAAGATGGGATTGAAGAGTTCCCCGTGGCCTGGACGCATGAACATTTCTTGTTGACGTCCCAGGCTTACTACACCGACGAGGACAAGTTAACCCCAACATCGGTTTCCATTATTTCTGCTCTTCAATCGTACACCGCCTCGCATAAGTTTTTCTCTTGCAGGCGTTTGCTCGGGTCAAAGACCACCCGCGAGGAATATTTGCGTAATTTTCTGTCATTTTACATGCCTTTTCTTTTTATGTCTCGATTTCTTCTGTTACTGATGATCTTTCTATCTGATTATGCAGTTGAAATTGGAGCTGAGTCACCAGAGATGGAGAAGTTGAAAGGCCTCAAAGCTGGAGGGAAATCCGTGGCGGCTGAAAACAACATTCAGGCAAAGCGGAATTCCAAAAAGGTTACTGTGGAGACCATCATACTCACCTCGTCTGCTGGTGACGATATTCCTTTGTTGGAGGGCGGATCTGATATACCAACCTCCAACGTCGAGGGAAAAAAGGTTGGTGAGAAGAGAAAAAAAGCAAAACATGAGCCTTCCAAGAAAACCGAGTCTCAGCCCTCTCCCAAAAAACAAAAGACTTCCGAAGGGGTAGTTGATGCAGGGGCCTCTAAAGGAAAGGTGATTGAAAAGACAACAGCGGCTACCCCTAGCAATGTGATTACCTTTGGCGCCAAGCCGATAAGTTCTTACTTTGCGCCCAAGGTTTCCTGTCCTCCTCCAGGGAATTCCAATCTTGCCCCATACTTAGTGTATGAGGGTCCTGTGCCTCAAAGCATCTCTGATTCTCCGTACAAGCTGAAGACTTTAGAGTCTGAGGAAGTAACAAAAGCTTGTGACGCCGGACAGTGGCAGTTAGCAGAACTGTCCGGTCTCCTGAAGTCGGTTCGGAGACTGTCGGAGGATAACGAGTGACTCAGCAAGTTAGTAGGCAAAGTTAATGACCTTAATGTTGCTGCAGCTAGGGATAAGGCAAGCATCCTCCGACTGGAGAATAAGTTGAAGGCTTCCAAAGAGGAAGGGGAGAAAAAAGATGAAGAGATCGCCAGTCTGAAATACCTGCTTAAAGAGTCGGAATACCAAGTACTTAATCAGAAGAAAGTCAGTTCTGACCTCCACACCAGCCTCTGTACGGAGAAGGAGCATTCGGCCAAGTTGGGAGAGGAACTGAAAGAAGCCAAGGCCGTTTACTCGCAAAGAGTTGAAGACTGGACCCGTAAGGAGAAGGAATTGTTACTAAAACTGGCGAGTTCGAATGACGAGGTCAAAATTTTGAAAGCGGATCTGACTGCTGCAAACACTCGAGCGAAAGAGGCTATGGATATCTGTAACCAAGCAGTCGAGGAATCTTTTGGTCTTTCAGTTCGTCAGATTCAATACCAGAATCCCAAAGTGGAACTCAATTTGAATGGTATTGATCCATTCTATGAGTTTCATGGAGGGAAACTGGTAGCTTTGGTTGATGATCGTCAGGAGGAGTGTAACATCCTGCTTTAATAATAGTTCAATTATGTAATTTATGAAGCATGGAAGGTCTGTAAGTGTTAATCAATGAATAAAACACTTTATGGATGGTTTATAATACTCCAAAAATTCCATTTTTGGGTATAATTATAGAAACTACATAGACCTGTATTGATAAGATCCATTTTCCGGGTAAAATATGCCTTAGAAATGAATTTCCGAGTGAAAAAGGGGCTCTGTCCGAGTGAAGATTGAAAATTCTGAGTGACCAAGAGGAATTCCGAGTGGAAAATGGAAATACCGAGTGCAAATGGTGTTTTCCGAGTGGAACATGGTAAGGAGGACTTATTCCGAGTGAGATATTTTCTCATAGACTCACTGCTGAGTCAAGCATGTCAGAAAGACTCAATTCCGAGTCAAATATTGTCCAATAACTCAATTCTGAGTCATACATTGCTAGGCATTTCTATCTATGAATAAAATTGCCCAAAAGCTTCACTTCCGAGAGGAAAGACTTATAAATGCCGAGTGGAATATGGCCGAGTGAGCTTATTCCGAGTGAAACTCCTACACCCGAGACACTTATGTGTGAAGTGGAACTGATAAAACCACTTCTGGGTGAGAGAATCTGAGTGACTCACCTTGGGGTGACACACTGCTGAGTTAAATTACTTAGAAAGACTCGTTTCCGAGTCAAATGCCATCGAATGACTCATTTCCGAGTCAATCACTCCTGAAGGACTCGTTTCCGAGTCAAATGCCATCGAATGACTCATTTCCGAGTCAATCACTCCTGAAGGACTCGTTTTCGAGTCAAACACCATAGAAAGACTCATTTCCGAGTCAAGTGTCTTCCAGAGGCTCATTTCCGAGTCGATCTTGATCAGACATTGCAATTCCGAATGAAGAATCACTGAGTGCCTTCATTCTGAGTGAATTACATAGAAAAATGCATTTCTGAGTGGCAAAATTCCGACTGGAGACACACGGTTTATTATTACTCAGATGTGTCAGTCCCTGGGATGAAACTCCGAGTGGAAAATCAATAGAGTGATGGGTCGGTTTTAGTGTAATTGCCGAGTGGAAGGCTAGCAAGAGATGAATCGGAATTGGAAAGATATACCCGAGTGAAAGACTAATTGAGATGACTCGGTTTTAGGAGAATATACCGACTGAGTCACCTCCAAGGAAGAGAAATCAGACCGACTGTTTAATGAGGAATCAATTCCGAGTGAGTGATAAGTGAGGACTCGGTTTCAGGATGTTCTACCGAGTGGATTAAGCTGTTTAAGTGAAAACCGAGTGAATGAAAGTCGGTTTGCGCTTGAGCGAAACCCCTCTGCCAGCGCATTGTATGGAACTCGCTCAAGCGAGTCGGTATCCGCTTGAGTGAGAGGGACTCGGATTTCCCTCTCTTCACAATACCGACCACTACCAGTCGGTATATACATGGACCGAGTGGAATTCCAGTCGGCCAAGAGGCTGACCGAGTGAAATTTTACTCGGAATTCACTGCCAGATCGACGTTGACTTCTGTTTTGTCCCTTCATGCATTTTTTTAATAAGTCATCTTCCATTATGCGCACTCCAGTGGGTGGGCTACAGAAGTGGAGCTTGCTTTCAACCTAAACCACTCTTAATTCCCACTAAAAGCCCACTAGAAACCCACTTACGGAAAGTTGTCTCCCACCTTGCATTATTAAACATACCACTGATTCTGAAACTCCCAATTACTCTCCTCCATCAACACACCTTCGTATAGAACCAGGACAGCCAGGGGACTCTTTTCCAGTCAGCCAAAGATCATCAAATCAAGTAAGAGGGGACAGGGTTGTGAATATTTGTGAAATGGGTAGAATTGTATGCTGTTCTAGGATTCCAGAATTAACTTCGTAAATTGTTATTCATTTTTGAAATTGAAAACGTGTGAATTTGACTCTGACTTCTTTATGAAAGTTGTAGATCTTTTTGATATCTGAATTTTGAGACCTGAATCAAGTAATTTGAATAAGTATATCAAAAGTTATAGCCAAAATACTACAGCATGTTCGTGTGGAAGATTTATCCTTTGTTTTGTGTATATATTGATTTACTTGGAACTGTACGTGCATAATCATCCTTGGATGTCTGCATGAAAGTTGTAGATAATTAAGTTGTGGATCTTTAGAAAGTGGTTTCACATTAAAATAATTTTTGTAGCTCAAGTTATGCTCATAATACTGAAGTATGTACAAGCTGTAAATCTGTGAACTTGAAATCCGTATCGTATTGTTAAAATTGGGCATTTTGTGTTAAGAATTAGTGATCAGTGTCTTCATGAAAGTTGTAAATATTTTTGTTATGTGAATTTTGAGACCTTAACCCATTGATTTGAGTAAGTGTAGCAAAAGTTATAGCCAAAATACTACTGTATGTCCGAGTGAAAGATTTGTTTCATGTTTAGTGCATATTTTGATATGCTGGGAATTATACATGCATAATAAGCCTTGGATGTCTTCATGAAAGTTGTAGATAATTAAGTTTTGGATTTTTAGAAAGTTGTTTCACATCAAAATAATTTTTGTAGCTCAAGTTATGCTCAAATTACTGAAGTATGTGCAAGTTGAAATTCTGAAATTCTGGAATTTTGGAAATCCGAATCTTGTTTTCAATACTGGGAATTTTGTGGTATGAATTAGTTATTTGTGTCTTCATGAAAGTTGTATATAATTATGTTAAGAGTATTTTAGAACTAGTTTCATGTTAAAATCATTTGTGTAGCTCTAAATACGTTGAAAATACTAATATATGTACGTTTTGAAAACTCACCTAGAGACAGTGTTGTATTTTGTGGATGAATGGTATTTCTGCTTAGAATTTGAATTTATGATCTTCATGAAAATTGTAGATACTTGTGTTAAGATTAATTTAGAACTGGTTTCATGCAAAAATCATTTTTGTAACTCCAGAAACACTGAAATTACTAACATATGTACGTTTTGAAAAACTCACCTTGAGGCAGTGTGGTAATTCATGAATAAGTAATATTTCTGTTCGGAATTTGAAACTGTGTTCTACATGAAAGTTGTAGATAATTGTATTATTGAGCTATAGAAAGTGGAATCATCTAAAAAGGAGTTGATTTGCCCATGTTATGACTGTTTTGCTAATGTATGTTGCTGTTGGGGATGCTGAAAGTCACTTAAAATGGCTATTTTGAAAGAAAATGATATTTTCTCTATGGATAGAAATTATTTATTAAATTATTGAGTGATTATGAATTATTATAAATGTTGATGAATATTACACAGTCTGTATATTGTGATGGTGAATAGTTATGAATGACATAATTAATATATATGTACATGAATGCCTTGTGGTTACTGACATATGTGGTTGAAACAGTAAATCCATGATTTTGTGAATTACTATGTGTATTGTGTCCCTTGAGGACTTGTATTATCCAAGAGGTTTTGGAAATGTGGATATCATGGTATGTTAAAAGAATTAAAGGCATTCATGCATCATAAGCATTCAGACGCACCATGGAATTTAGGGGTTCCATGATTGCCTACCCTGGTGGGGGGTTACTCTATGATGAGTTAAGCCCTATTTTGTTGTGTGCCATGGAGTGTAGGGATTCATGGTTTATGCAAAAGTCCTACTTATGATATTGGGTACTTCGGTACTTAAGCGCCATGAAGTATAGGGATTCATGGTATATGCTAAAGCCCTATTTGTGTCTTTATGAGACTTTTACTGCAGTATTCCCACCAAGACCAAATGGATCCAGCATGACATCATTTGACTAATTAAAGATCTATTAATGGACTTGTTTGGCATATTCATCATATCATTATGAATTGTTAATTGTGTTTGTGCAATTTTATCTATTTTATATTTATTCTATATTCTGTCTCACTCTTACATTAATTTTTACAGTGAATGACACGCAGAATGCAGAGTGATGCCATGATGGATGTCTATTTGATTTATTACCTGAACTTTGATTTTATGGGTTGTAATAAATATAATATGTCATGTACCATAATCTTCTCAATCGTTTCCGCTACTTTAATATTTTCTTGAATTTAATTATTCACGACTAGTATGTATGATAATTTTTCCGTTGTTATTAATCGTTACATGAACTCTGAATTAAATTGATGAATTTTTAAAATGATCTTTCGAAAAAGCGAAAAATTTACTCGAAAATTTTAATCAACGTTTCGGGGCGTTACAAGGAGCCGCCAGACACCACATATAAGTTAGCTCCTCTTTCCGCAGGTCAGTCAATGGGACCTTCTCTCCTGACTCCCATCACCCAGCGGCCTAGAGGTGAAGAAACAAGTGCTGATGCAGGTAAAGCTGCTGGTGAAGGGGAAGGCGAGACCGGAGATAAGGGCAAAGGAAAGGGCGGAGAGACAAGCTAACATAAATAGTTCCTTCCTTGTCTTGTATTTTTTATTGATTCAATTTTGCTGTGTTCTGGGATCAGCTCCGGATTACTGAATCCGTTCTTTAATGTAATTCATGATTGATCAAATGAAAATACAACTTGCTTTATACGTTTGTCCGTTGAGAGTAATTTCAATAGAATCATTGTATATGTAATGATCCAATCCGGATGTAGACGTGTAAATACTACATCGGATAGCAGCAAACAAGTTTAGTTCTCATGTATAGGTATTTAAATAACCAAAGGCTCGGTTTGATAGAAAAGATAGAATATCTCTTGTTGTATCAAAATTGCTTACTTAAATCATATGTTTGGCATATGTAAGCCTGGTAAAGGGCGCACCTTAATCTTTGATGATTAGGCATATATAAGTACCATAATGGGGGGTCGCCGTTGTTAGGAAACATGTTGTTATCATAAGAACGGCTTGCGATATTAATCTTGAGGGGGAGTGATTGTGAGAATGTTTTACTAAGTGTTCATCACTCGGAATACGCGTTAGTTGTTCGATACTGTCCCCAAGTATTACTGGGTGATCAGTTCCGAGTGAGCAACTGACTCTGAATGAGTGACTCCGGGTGAGGCTGGCTCTGGCCATGTCATCCGGGAAATTCCATTACCCCTCAAGTTGCTCAGTAAAAGCATATATGTTTTAACTGAGTCTTATTTTTCATCAAGGATGATTTCCAGTGATATTTCCAAGTGGAATTTCTTTCGAGTGAGGACACCGAGTGGGGGTTCTTCTGATTGAGAATTCCGACTGGAAACTCCTCTGAGTGAGAGCTCCGAGTGGAAATTCTTCTGAGTGAGCCTCCTTGGGTGGAAGGTTCCGAGTGATCCTTCAGCCGTACTCGGAGTTTGGACTTACAATTTGAGTTTCTATTCAGGCTCAAATTTTCTGAGTGCAAATTTTTCCAAGTGGAGAATTGCTGATTGAAACTCTGAAGCGAAATATTTTCGACTTAAAGAATTCATGAGTCAGGCAATAGATTTGAAGTGTATTCGAGTAAGGAATTCTAAGGAAAAGTATTTCCGAGTAAGGTTAATGAGAATGATGATTGATTCTTCGTAAGTTAGATTTTAATGAAATATTGCCGACTGAAGAATTTTAATAGTATAGTATTGAACTTGAAGCATTTCCGGGTAAGGAATTCCAAGGGAAAGTATTTCCGAGTGGGGAATTCCTAAAGGAATATTTCCGAATAGAAAGTATTTCCGAGTGGGGAATTCCAAGGGAAAGTATTTCCGAGTGGAGCATTTCTGTATAGGAAAAAAAGACGAGTGAAATACTTCCAATTTACATGCAACATGGCACTGAATGGAATATTTCTGATTCCTTCATGGTGCAGTAATGAATAGAGAATTTCTGAATGGAATCCTTCGGGTGAATACACCTCAGATAGAGACATGCCCGAGTGAATTATTCATGAGTCAGAAATAATGGGTCGGGCTTTGATAAAATATGACCCGAGTCTTTGAATAAGGAATTTCAACAGAAAGTATTACCGATTGAAGAATTTCCAGGAGAAGTGCTTCTGGGAAATTTAGAGTTCGGTGTCACTTACTTGTTGTATTTTGGAGTTCGGTTCGATCCTACAGTCCAAGCCTTTTGCTGGGGTTCGGTTTTGATCCTGCAACCCACGTCTTTCTTGGCGTTCGGTTTAATCCTACTAACTGTACTCAGAGTTCGGTTCAATCCTACAATCAGAGTCTTCAACACGGGGTTCAGATCAGGGCTAATCCTGAACCTACTGTGCCCGTTACTCGAGGTTCAGTGTGGTCTTCAAAGAGAACCAGCTTACTGCGCCCAAGCCTTCTTCAGTGTTCGGTCATACCTACTAACCGTACCCAGAGTTTGGTTTTATCCTACAATCTGGGTCTTCGAATGGGGTTCGGTACAGCCTTATATAAAGGTCTGATCCTACTGCGCCTTTTTCCTGGGATTCGGTATGGTTTTTATAAGAGGACCAATCCTACTATGCCCAGGTCTTCAATTATTCATACATACTCGAGGAGTTACATCGTCAACTACAGAATGGGTAATTGAGATCATCCGTCCTGAATATGTTTGTGAACGTCGGATAGACTGAAAATCACAGCATAAGAAAAACTCGAAAGAGTTAAGTTGATATATGAGATTCTTATTGGGTAAAAAATAAGAATTACAATAAAAGCGTAGCTGGGATTATGATATAATGATTTCTCCGTTTGAACAATCTCAAGTGAGGAGAAAAGAGTGCATGTTGCTCCAGCAGCTAGCTATAGTAAATGCGCAAGTTCTGGGTATTTCACTTGTTTCAGATTGGAGTGCCATCAAGGTTTTCAAGGTGGTAGTAGCCTTTGCCAGCAATCTCAGATACCCTGTATGGGCCTTCCAAGTTTGGGGCTAATTTGCCTTGATGAGCAAATTTATTTTCCACACTTACTTTCCTCAAAACCAAATCTCCGATGTTGAAAGTCCTTGATTGGACTCGTTTGTTATCGAAGAGCGACTTTGGCTTTGATGGCCTGATCTCTAATGAATGCGTCTTCTCTGAGTTCTTGTATGATATCCATTTCTGATGCCAAATTAGCGTTATTGCCTTCTTCAGAGAAGTATTTGACCCTGGTAGAAATAATTTGCAGTTCCACAGGTATCATTGCCTCTACCCCATAGGTCAGGCGATATGGCGATTTATTGGTAGAAGAATGAGGCGTTGTTCGATATGCCCAAAGGACGTGGCACAACTGGTCTGTCCATCCGCCCTTGGCGTCACCAAGACGTTTCTTCAGTCCTTTCAGCACCTCCCTGTTGGCCACTTCGGCCTGGCTGTTAGTTTGGGGATGCTCGACAGAGGAAAATATTTGGGTTATTCCTAACCCTTCAAGTAAATCTGTAAATTTCCTGTCCGTGAATTGGGTGCCATTGTCTGTGACAACCCGTGCCGGGACTCCGAATCGTGTTATAATATTTTCATACATAAAACGACGAGTTCGGGCTGAAGTGATATGTACCACCGGCTCTGCTTCAATCCACTTAGTGAAATAATCGACCCCTATAATGAGATATTTGATGCCCCCAGGAGCAGTTGGGAAAGGACCCAAAATATCCAATCCCCATTGGTAGAACAGCCACGGGACAGCGGATGTGAAGAGTTCTTCTGCCGATGTGTGGTGAAGATTAGAGAATTTTTGGCAGGCATCGTATTTCTTGACAAAGTCAATGGAGTCCTGCTTCATTGTGGGCCACCAGTATCCCGCTCTGAGGATTTTCCTCATCAGACTTCTTCCTCCGGCGTGGTGTCCACATTGTCCTTCGTGAACTTCCTCCATTACTTCATGTACTTCATTCTCTCTCAGACAGATTAAGTAAGGTACTGAGAGTGCCCTTCTGTAGAGGTTACCATCTATCATAGTGAAGTATGGCAGTTCTTTCCTTATTCTCTTCTTTTCCTTCTCATCAGTAGGCAATTGCCCATCGGCCAAATAATGGATGTAGGGGGCCATCCATGTGTCACCATAAAGGGAATTGGTCATTATGGCATTCAGAGAAGGGAAAAGAGGAATGTTGGGTGATGTCAGTGTCCTCTGGACCAACGTTGTGGTGCTGCCTAGTTTTTTGGTGCTTGTCAATCTGGATAGTATATCCGCTCTTGTATTCTCTTTGCGTGGAACATGTTTGAATTCCATTTTTGAGAATTTCTCTCTTAACTCTTTGACACAGTTTAAGTACAGTTGGAGTTGAGGTTCATGAGCTTGATAGTCTCCCAGAATTTATGAAATCACAAGTTATGAATCACTGCATAGCGTCGCCTCAGAGGCTCCGATGTCGATCGTAGCTCGTAGTCCGGCCAAGCAAGCTTCGTATTCAGCTTGGTTGTTGGAAGTTTTGAAATTAAAACGAAGGGAGATCTCCAAGTGTACTCCATCGTCACTTTCGAGAACTACACCTGCTCCAGAGCCCTTTTGATTCGATGAACCATCGACATAGATGGTCCAATAGACACAAGGTGCGTCTGGATTTATCCCTGTCATTTCCACAATGAAATCGGCCAGGACTTGGGCTTTAATAGCGCCTCGAGGTTCATAGGATATATCAAACTCTGAGAGTTCAATGGACCATTTGATCATCCTACCAGCGAGGTCAAGCTTGATTAACACAGAGCGGAGTGGCAGATCCGTTCTTACCAGGATCGGATGTGCGTGAAAATACAGACGTAGCCGTCGAGAGGCCCAAACAACAGCGAGGACGGCTTTTTCAATTTTTTGATACTGGGTCTCAGCACCTTGTAATGTTTTGCTGGTGAAGTAGACCGGCCTCTATCCATCAGGAGTTTCCTTCACTAAGGCTACGCCTAAAGCTTCGTCTGAGATAGCCAAGTATAGGATGAGCGTGTCCTCGGGGTCAGGCTTTGTAAGAATAGGAGGTTTGGACAACACCTCCTTAAGCTCTTGGAATGCTTGTTCTTGTTCCTGTCCCCATTCGAATTTCTTGGACTTTTTCAGTACTTTATACAGAGGAAGTGATCTGTGAGCCATCTTTGGCATGAACCATGCCAAGGCTGCTACTTTGCCATTCAGGGATTGGACCTCTCTCAGATTCTTTGGACTCTGCATGTCAAGAATCGTTTGGCACTTCCCTGGATTGGCTTCGATACCGCGTTGAGTTAACATGAAGCCTAAAAACTTCCCAGCTGGGATAGCAAAAGTGCATTTCAATGGGTTTAGCCTCATGTTAAATTCTCTCAAGCGGATAAACACTTGGCGTAGGTCTTCAATATGATCACCCCCAACCGATGTCTTGGCTATGATGTCGTCAATGTACACCTCAACAAGTTTGGTGTGCATGCCCTCGAACACCTTATTAATCATGCGCTGGTATGTGGCCCCAGTATTTTTTAGGCCAAAGGGCATAACGGTGTAGCAAAAGACACCACGATCATTGATGAAAGTTGTTTTCTCCTGATCCTTCTCGCACATCGGAATCTGGTTGTAACCTGAGTACGCGTCCATGAAGCTCAGATACTGATAACCAGAGGAATCATCTACCATTCGATCTATGTTAGGAAGAGGATAAGGATCTTTTGGACAACAACGATTCAGGTCCACATAGTCGATGCACATTCTCCATTTGCCATTAGCTTTCCGGACCATTACTACATTTGAAAGCCAAGAGGAATAACGGATTTCCCTGATAAATCCGGCCTTAAGCAATTCCTCGGTTTGCTGGCAAGCTGCTTTCTGTTTCTCTGGTCCCAATCTTCTCTTCTTTTGGGCCACCGGTCTCATCTCTGGATAGACGAACAATTTATGACAACAAAAAGTAGGATTTATGCCAGGCATATCGGCTGCAGTCCATGCAAAGAGGTCTTTGAACTCCTGTAGGAGCATCAACAGTCGTTGCTCTATTTCTGTATCTAGCTTGTCGTTAATATGGGTGACCTTTTCTGGTGAATTTCCCAATACGATGTCCCTGGAACTTCCATCTGGTGTGGGTTTCGAAGGGTTGGACGGATCAATGTGCAAATCCGCCCTAGGGTCCAGGTCGACAAGGCTCACAGAACCAGCGGCTGTTCCAGAATCATTGAGTTTCCTCTTTTTGTTAGATGCCTCCAACTTTGTCATATTCAGGCTCAGGTTGTAACAATACCTGGCCATCTCTTGGTCACCTCGGATGGATGAAACAACATTGTCTTTATCAATAAACTTGATAAGGAGGTGTGGAGTTGACATGACTGCCTCCATAGCATTCAGGGTGGGGCGTCCTATGATGTCGTTGAATGGTGACTCGACATCGATTACCAGCACTCGAGATTTAACCGTTCTGGCTCCTGGCTCACCTTCAAAGGAGATAAGGGTGTCAAGGTATCCCTTTGTTGGTTGCTTTGCACCATTGAAAGCTGTTAGTTCCTGTGTGTAAGGCTGTAAGTCTAAGTCATTAAAACCCATCCTTTTAAAGCGGTTGTAAAAAATAACATCACAGGAACTTCCCTGGTCAACAAGGATTCTTCGGACGTCCTTGTTAGCTATGACTGCAACGATGACTACAGCATCATCTCCACCAGGGATGGTAGGACCAAAATCCTCATCAGAGAATGAAATTATTAGAGCTTCAACCCCTCCTCTGTAAGGACGATCGTCTTTAACTTTTCCTTGTACAGATAGAATCATTCTATGATGATTCTTCCGGGCTGTAATTGAAGCTCCCCCCCAGCGAACCCTCCAGCGATCATATCAATGACTTCACGCCGGCCTTGACGCTGTTGCTGAGGCATGTCATCTCTGTGTGCTGTATCATCAGTCATTGTACCTTTTTGTTTCTCCACAACAGAGAATTTTCTAACCGAATTACGGTTATTGTCATCCCCATCGTCTAGATCTCTTTCTCTTTTCTCATTCTGATCTGTCCTGTCAAAGGATTTTTATTTGAACAGGTATTGCTTTAATTTGCCTTCCCTAATTAACGTTTCAACTGTGTTCTTTAGAGCTTGGCATTCATCAGTGGAATGACCTGTCTGTTCATGAAAATCACAGTACTTATGGGGATTCCCTGGTCTCTTCATAGGGGCTGGCCTTCTAATGCCATAGATGCTGAAAGCTAGCCATCCAACCTCTCTCAAAATCTGAGATGGCTTGGCTAACAGTGGTGCATAATGGCTGAAAGAATTAACACGCCTTTCTCGAGGTCGAGGAGAGGAGTTATTAACTTTGGGGTTGGTGAATGGCCTCTCCATACGTTTTGACCTCGTTTTCTCCTTACCCTTCTGAGGTTATGAAGGTGGTGTTGGTGGCTTTTTCTTTACAGCCATAGCTTCTAGGTGCATCTCTATACTCATATACTTTGAGGCCTTTTTCCTGAACTCCTCAAATGTTGTTGGTGGGCTCTTTGCTAATGAGAAAGCAAAAGCTGATCCTGGATGCAACGCCTTGATAACAATATGCAGCTTAATGGATTCTGTGAGGTTAGGAACCAGGGATGCTTCCTTGTAAAACCTTTTCAGGAAATCCTTTAAGGTTTCATTTTCACCCTGCTTAACTTGGGCTAAAGTATGGGATGTCCTGGGAACATCTCTAGAGATGACAAAGTGAGTTTCAAAAATAGCTGCCATTTCAACCCAGGAATCTATGGATCCAGAAGGTAAACCTTTAAACCAACCGAGGGCCTCTTCTGATAATGTCCGTGGGAACATTCGACACATCACATCTTCATCGGCCCCTAAGTACATGGCTTCAAATACGTAAGCATCAAGATGCTTAGTAGGATCAGTTTCGCCATTATACTTTTCAATGGAGAGTGGCTGAGTGGTTTGAAGATGTTTGGGGATGTGAATACTCATAAGCCTCCTTGAAAAAGGAACTTTGAGTTTATAAGTTACCGGGGGTGCTGTAATTAGCTCCCTCTTCCCTCGAGTAGCTCCATCGTCAGAATCGTGGGTCTGTCCCCTTCCTTCAAACGTGGGGATGTTTGAGTATTGGAGAGTTATGGATTTTTCTCCGTCGGTTGTATGGGGAGTGTCTCTTGTGTGAGATGACTCCTTGTCCTCACTCTGTCTTCTCTCTCTTCGCAATTCTACCAGTTCTCTCTGGAGTTGACTGATCAACTCATCACGAGGATCGAGGTTAGACACTGTTACTATCTTCTTTGCGCTACCCCCCTGAGAATCGAAGTTAAGCTTCCTGAAAACGTTGGGGTTGGTCCTGTTTTCAGGTTGATTTTCCACCAAATCATGTGTCTCACCTTCTATTGATGATTACTTGTTCTTTCACAGGATATGGGAATAACTTTATCGGGTCCCACTGGGCATGCCAATGATCTGTCCTGAACCGGGGTCAAGAGATCCGGTGTCGGGTCAGTCACAAATAGTAAGATGATTACGTCTCTGAGGACCGGTTATATGAGTATCCGGTTTACGTATCCGATGTCTCTATATGATGAGAGCGGATTGGGCGTCCTGAAGGTCCTTCACACCGTCCTTACGCGTTGATGTGGGCGAAAGGTGGTGTCACCTGCAAAGATTCTCCGACGCTCAAGTCAGTGGTGATATTCCAAGTGAGGAATGTTTTCAGAGAGTAATTGTAAGTTGATAGAGTCAAAAGATCCTTCCTTTCGTTGATGAAGAGAGTTCATATACCTGATTGGCTCGATATTCGAGGATCTGTTAGTGGGGAACCACTAACCTCCAATAACGCCTTAAATTATTATTTTATTACGCACTTACCAGTATGATTGGGTCAAGTGGCTATTTTATATTGAACGTAGGGAGTATAGGCTAGAATTAAGGGACAAATTGACCATTCCCGTGAGCAGATTTTGGCTCGTAGTGCTGGGAATTATTGATTTGCCCCTGTAACAATGCCTTTTGTCCTCTGTATAGTGACGTATATGTTATCCGGTGTCATGGTGTTATCCTGGACAACCGGTATAGGGACAGCGCCTGATACGGAATTAGAGTCCGGATGTATACCGATGACACCGGTTGCATGTTGACGTCTTGATAAAGACGCTGAAATATGTCTATCAGAACGGATACCGGTATCAAGACCGGATCAAATTTAAAATAAAAAATAGCTTGTATAATTTTATTTAAAAATGAGTTGGCCCGTTTTAGCCCGCGGGCCATATAGAAAATGGGTCGGGCCAATATTTTTGGCCTGTTTCCTATTTTGGCCCGGCCCGACCCTATTTGGACGGGCATATGCGGGCTTTGGCCCGACCCGGCCAGTAAGCCCACTTTGCCACCCCTAACATTAAACTTAAAAGTTACACAATATTTCAAGAGTCATGAAAATTTTTCCTAGATTCATCTTCAATTGTTATAGGACAATTAGAACTATTATGGCTTGATTTTTGACATTTACCACATCTTTGATGAGGTTGGGATTCAATCAAATCCATCTCGTTCCTAATTCTAGTTAACTTTGGTATTCCTTTTGAACACAACATGTCTTCATCCTTGGATTGTTCATTAGGTGGCATAAAATCATCAATGAACATAAATGAATACCTACTACTTTCCCTCTTAGGCTACATGGCAATAACTAATGAACACAAAAGAATACCTCAACCAAGCTATATTCCACGATGGTGTTCTACCCTTCTATACAAATATTCTCAACAATTTCCAAGGTGGGCAACATTTAGGTGAGCCCCCGTCAACAACATACATACCTGAATCACCAACGATGATCGCCTTCACCATATATCTAACAACTAAAAAGCCCAATAGCACCCCACACCAATATTCAGGAAATAAGATTGGTATTTTATTTGGATTTAGTTTTTAGTTGTTTTATAAGTAGGATAAAGGTGTTCATGGGTTTGACTTAAACACAACTACATCTATTACTACTAATACTCTTTAACAAGATTTTGAAGATGTAGACGATACACAAATTAAAGAACTAGTTGAGTTTGTTAGGCGTGACCCACCCAGGGCAACTCATGGTGTACTGAGGCCTTGCTTCCTTTCCCATGATCAGCACCCCAAATGTCACTAGTTTTTCTTGTTTTTATTAAAATGTTATTTTTATGCTTATGTTTTTGTTGGACACTACAAAGATTTTGTTTTGTTTTTGTTTTTGTTAAGTTTTGTTTGCTTATTTTATTTAACTTTAATTAACATTAAACTCAACATATAAAATACATTATTGAACAAGTAAAAGTGTTCAACACACAATAATTAAACATTGACATTAAACTTAGAAGTTACACAATATTTCAAGAGTCGTGACAATGTTTCCTAGATCCATCTTCAATTGTTGTAGGAAAATTAGATCTATTGTGGCTTGGTTTTCAACACTGACCACATCTTTGACAAGGTTAGGATTCAACCAAATCTATCTTATTCCTAATTCTAGTCAACTTTGGTTTCCCCTCTGAACACAACATGTCTTCATCCAAAATAATAATCCGAGGCTAATCATTAAAGGGTATAACACATCATTACTAATTGGATACCATTGACCAACATAAGCATTTGCAATATTCTCCAATGATTAAGCTAGGTCAAAATACTCAAAAAAGTTTACATTAATGGTGTTGTTGTTGGAAATATGTACTAAGAACCTATATAAGACACATCATTTTGAATAAGGCATTTATGTTAAATAGTTTAACAATCTTTATTAGTCTGTGAAATAGTAGGTCAATATAAAAATTATTCCTATATCATCTCTATCAAGTATTTATGTGAGGGCATATAAATACATAAAGATTAGTGTGTAAGTGTATTGATAATCTAATCTCATAGATCATAAATATGGACAATATCAGGTCTTCACACAGGTACACATTAAGAGTAATAATGTACTGAACAGACTCACCATGAGAACGTTGCATGGATTGTTACATGAATGTCATAAATGATTCTCAATGTGATAATAGTATATGTAGTTCTTCAACCTAAACTCACTACGACTCCTACATGAGGAGTTTGTTATTTTAATGTAATCAAACTTATCTATAACAAGGTGATCATAAAGGTTGTAATTAGGTAGTGAACAAATCGTGTAAACGAATGTGAGTGGTGTAAATAGGATTTGTCTCTCCTATGTGATAGGAATGATATATATAGGCCACTTGGTGGAATAAGACTTAAGAAAATGCATGACCATATTAGGAAAATAAATATTGGGTATTTATTTAAAAAAGTTTACTCCGGTAATAAATTGGGTCATACAAGGATGACAACAACCATGCCTGGGGCCCAATTAGATATCATGACAAAATGACCAAACATATAAAGTTTATCACTTATAAGTTATTTTAATATTTATATTTCGATAATGATGTATTGGTAGATGTCAGTCATTATATTATATTATATATAAAATATTTATATTCAATATAGACCAAATATATTTCCTATAAGGTCACACGTATAGAATAAGCCCACTAGAGAATAATTTTTATTTTAGTTTGACTAAAAATAAATCTTCAAGCTCAACTCATTTAAAATGAGTAAAGAGCTCATTCACTAAAGAGTGCACATTATGTCAAACCTAGGCTTATAAATAGGGCATGAGATGCTCATCGCTCGCACTCTTATGATACAAATAAAAATTCCATAAATGTTGTAAATGTTGCGCTCTGATAGCAATCCGTAAGTGTACAAACTATATCGTATAATAAATTAAAATTCGTATCCACGAGGACAGTGTTCCAAATACCGATATATTAAAATTTTTAGTTATCCAGACGATAATATTAGGTTTTTAATATGTAAAATGATTTAAAGAAATTTAAGTAAATAACCAAATTTTCAACTGGGGACTTTTGCAATGATTAGAATACCTTGGAATTGGTGGAGGATTTAGACGATGTATTTAACCTATGGAGAACCGCATTCGATCCTTAAGCTAAACTCATTATCAAGTTATGAAAATCCCTTTTTTGATTAAATCCTCTAAAGGTTTTGATTTATTTTGTTATCTTAACCTTAGGTCTAATTCAAAAGCTTTTAAACATTAGTTCATCTTTTAATCATTCCTAATTGTCTAAAATCACCTAGGCTATTTCTAACCGCTAGACGAATTGGGAAAAATTTAAATTGAATGAAAAACAAAAGTTTATAATATGGAAAGTCAAACCAATCATACAAGCATTGTCACACCTCTTTCATCCTGTTAAACAGGCCATGATACAATAACACCCCAAAATAAGAGTAAAGAAAAGATAAATAGTAAACAACATTACACTTATAAATGAAAAAATCCAGATCAAGATGGAAAAGGGCTTTCGCGTTCCTTCCTCGATCAATCCTTGTTCTTCCTCTATTCTTCTATTCTCTCTCTTTACTCTTTGTCCTCTCAACCATCACTCCATGTCAGAAAATTCAGCTCCCTTTTGTAATACGGGATGCAACTTTTATGTTCACTATGTATCACGAACCACGACCGTGGTAGGATCCACGACCAAGTTGTGGTTCTCTCTATTTGGAATTTATCAAATTTAATGATGCAAGCTAGTGAACTCCACGACCTGGTCGTGGTTCTCTCTGGATAGACAAAAATAGGACAGAAAATATCTTGGTAGAGAACTCCACAACCAGGCTTTGTTTCTTACCACTAGTCGTTAGTCTTTTAGACTCTTTAAGCTTGATTTATGCTTTAAGTTTGAGGGTTTCTAGTCCTTTTCTTCCTTATGATTTTGAGGTGTTTCGATGAGTTCGAAACCTATCTTCAGATGGCTTAAAATAACATGAATCCTGCAAAACAAAAATACCTAAGAAGCAAAGGTGGAAAGAAACAAGTATTATAAGGGGAAAAAGGAATATGCAATGTAATATGGCATAAAAGCTTAGTGAAATGATCCTAAATGAAATGGTCTAAGACATTAATCAAAACACCCCAAAAATATTGCTTGTCCCTAAGCAATCACTATACTCATGTAAATCAGCAGTCAAATCACATCAAAAAGGAATCCCACCAGATAATAGAATCTTATATCCAAAAGGTAGATATGATAATCCAAATGCCAAAATAAAACCAATCAAAATCATGCAATCTAGAATCCAAGTGTTAGGACAAGGGCACTTTCTCACAAATTTCACTCAAAGTGTTTAGGGCACATATATCACTCAACTCAACATGATCACAAACATTACCATAAGCTTGAGAACCAACCACAAATTCCATAGTAATTATCAAACTTTAAAGGTCTTATTCAAGGATGTAATAAGGTCGGGGGATGTACTGTTAAGGAAGGGAATCAAGAAAAGGGAAACACAACAGGGCTAAACAATCATAAGGTATTCAATTTTCATGCTTTGAGAAACTAAGCAAAGAAAATTTGACTTTTTTCTGGACTTTTAAATTCCTTTTTAAGTAACTCAATATCATCCTTTTTGTTCCTTTTCTTTTTCTCTTTTTCTCTTTTTAATTTTTTATTATTTTTAATAGCTTATTTTCTTAAGTCTTATTTGTTTCTTAGCTGTTCTACTTAATTCCCTACTTGTTTACCCTCAAGATAAACCCGATCAATGAAAGGTTTCAAAGAAAAATTTAACTTTTAGGCTCAAAATACAAAACTAATGGTCAATTATCATGCCAAAATTATGAGGCTCAAGACAATAAACCTAATTACCTCCATTCTAAGACATGCAATCAACAACCATTTTGAATTGGTTTCAAGTCAAGTTCTAGAATGCTCATAATCATGTGAATTATCACTTAATCAAAAGAAATAGGCTTTGTATATTTGCAAGGTATACCCTATAAGTCCCAAAAACTCTCATTGGCTAAGTCCTTAATCATAAAGATTTAGAATTTGCATAAATTTCATTTTTATCTTTTTATTGGCACTAAAATGATCACCTTAAACTATGTTAAGGAAGATCCAAGGGGAAGATTGGGTTTCCAAAATGATATTATCTTATTTTTTATTTTTTATTTAACAAACAGATTCATATAACGAGTATAGAGATCACCATAAGATAGACAAACAAAACAAACAAACAAACAATCATAAAAAGAAAATAAATCCTAACTAATTATTCTACTAAGCTTTCTCGTCCTACCACCCTAAACTAGAAATAAACATTATCCTCAATGGGAAATGATGGATGATAGGGGATGAGAAAACTTACCTTGGAGAATGTCATTGGGAAGGTGGGGAAAATAACCTTGCTAGACATGCCAATCATACATGGCACCAATCCTAACACCCTGTTGAAGTTGCTCAAAACACATGTCCTCTAGTAAGGACATCATTTGGGAAAAGTTAAATGAGCCACCATGAGATGGTTGTCAGGCACTATAGGTAGTATTAGAGTAAAGTCTGAACTCATGTTTAAGCAATCTGAACCCTATGTGATTTGTTAATAATACACATCAAGACTCTCAGCTAAAATAAAGTCTGTACTATTTGTTTGTCTAACAATTCTGTTGAAGTGTGCCAGGAGTCCGTAAAGCTCCACTTGCAAAAGAAATAGGGAGTTTATTAAACTCAATTCACTTCTGAAATAAGGAAGTTCATACTCATTCAAGCTTCACTAGATCAAGTTTTTTGGTGCCTTAAGACCTTCAAAAGATTACTCTTCAGACCAAGAGAAGATCTGTGACTCTTTGAGTTCTTAACAAAGGATCTTTCCTTAATAGAAGCTACATAAACTTTCTCTAAACTCTCTGAAGTTATCATCAAAAAGGAAATCAATGAAAAATTTGAAGACTTTTCTCATGCTTATCAAGAAAATTGCCTTGCATATCCCAAGGTGTCTGAAAAACTACACTTAATCAGAACGAATTAGTCTAAGGTCAACTGCTATGAAGTATACGTGTTTTCCATAAGTGCATAAGCAAAAACGATCTTTTTCTGAAGAATTTTGAAGTTGCCCAGATAAGGAAACTTCTCTGAGGCATGTGCCTGTAATCACTGACAACGCAGTCCTCAAGAGATCAATATCCTTCAAAGCTGAACCAACGAATATTTTTCTGAAGGACTATAAATACAAGAAGCTTTTGGAAACAAGATAGACACACTACTCAACTTAACACTTGAACATTTTCTTATTTCCTCTCTAGAAACCAAAATCTGAAAGGCTTTTCTCAGAAGTTTCTAAGTTCTTGTATTCACTACTTAAGTCCTCTTTGTAGTTCTGCTTAGTGCAGACCATGACTTATAGTAGTGTGTAGCTTAGTGTACCTTGTAATCATTTAATATCTTTGTACATTTAGTTATTTGGTTGTAACTTTAAACACTTTCTCTAACATCACTGTGTATATTCTGGTTTGTTGCCAAAATTTGTTATTGTTGGGAAACACTATGGCCTGAAAAGGCTTTTAGAAGAATACTTGGGTTTTTAGCTAGGAGTGGCTAGTGTCAAAAATACTTAGGTATAAGCCAGAAGTGGCTGGAGTCAAGAATACTGTTGCACTAGGCTAGTGCAGATTGCAAAGGTGTTTTACAATGGTGAAAATCCTTTGGGCTGAGGGGACTGGACTAGCTTCTATGTTGAAAGTGAACTAGGATAACTTTCCGTTGTGCATTTTCCTTATCCTTTATCTCTGGTCTGATAAAATCTGTTTTTCACTTTAGCAGTCTATACGTGAATGTTTTTTAAAAAGAGTTTAAGACTTATTCAACCCCCTTCTAAGTCTAACTCTGTACCATCAGGTAGTTCCTAGTTGGATGGGTAGAGGGAATTATATGTCCAAGGGGTCAGCATGGCGAGAAGCTCCATTACCTTAAACAAAAAAGAGTCTTTGCCTTCCATACTTGTTAGATTTGGGTTAGGTAAAGGGTGAGGTACAGAACGACTAGGAATGACCAGACAATATAACCCTAAATCTTTGACAATCATCCCCTTATTCAGTAGGTCTTCCATATCAACCCTCTGGGGGTTGCAAATGATTTTATCATTGGATAAATCAATTCTTAAATATTAAGCTAGAGGAGTGATGTAACCAATAATCAAAATTTTTCCATCACTTGCTTTTTCTACCCTTGAAAATTGGCTACAAAGCCATTTTGTAGAGTCCACATGGTCGGCATTCAACATAGCCAACTTGGTCATTTTGTAAAGTCCACATGGTCATAAAAATCAGGACAGGAGCACTGGTGAGTCGTTGGTGTAACTCCAAGAAACTACTTTTGAATTTTTCTGTCCATACGAAAGGTTGATTTTTATGAGTCAACTTTGTTAGCGGTGTGGCTGTTCTGGAGAAGTTCTCGATGAATCAGGGATATTATCCAGCAAGACGTAGGAAATTGCGTATTTCTGTCACGTTCTTCGGTCATTCCCACTTTAATACAACTTTTACTTTTATAGGATCCATAGTTATTCCTTCTTTTGAGATGATGTGTCTCAAGAATTGCACTTTGGGCAGCCAAAATTCATATTTTGACAACTTATCCTACAACCGTCTAGCACACAATGTGTTCAGGATAATTCGGAGATGCTCTTTGTGTTCCTGATGGCTCTCAGAGTAAACCAGAATATCGTCAATGAATACAACCGCAAACTTGTTTAGGTATTGGTGGAAGATCCAATTCATGTAGTCCATAAAGACTGTAGGTACATTTGTTACTCCGAAGGGAATGACAAAGTACTTGTAGTGTCTGTAGCATGTCCTAAATGCGGTCTTCGGTATGTCTTCTTTTCTTACTCGTATTTGATGGTAGCTTGACCGTTTGTCGATCTTGGAGAAAACAATGGTTCCTCATAATTGATCTGTTAAATCATTAATCCTTGGAAGAGGGTATTCGTCCTTGATTGTAACCTTGTTCAGTTGTCGATAATCGATGCATTGACGCATGTTGTTGTCTTTTTTCTTAACTAGTAGTGTTGGTGCTCCACAAGGTGAGACTTCAGGTTTGATCATTCCCTTCTCTAAAAGTTCTTCTATTTGCTTGTTGAGTTTGCTTAGTTCCTTGGGTAACATTCGATATGGAGTGATAGATATTGGGCTTTCCCCTGGTATGATGTCGATGCTAAACTCGATTTCTCATTCCAGATGTAGCTTTCATATGTCGTCAAGGAAAACTTCAGGAAATTCCCAAATGATAGGGATCTGATCAATCTATGGAGCATCTTTATTCTCGAGATTAGCAAGGATCATATAGACTCGTGCTTTTTCCCTTGAGGTTATCTCTCCTGAGCTGACAAAACAAGTTGGTGGCTCAACTACACTCAGGTGTAGTAGACCTAAGAAAAAAGGATCGGTTATGAAAATCGATGAGGATGTGATTAACAGCGAGCCAATCCATCCCTAGAACAACATCTAGATCAATCAAGGGTAAGTAGATTAGATCTATTTGATAAGTTCTCCCCTCGATGTTGAGAGGACACTTTAAACACATAAGAAGGATGAATAGGTTCGTTGGTGGTAGTCGTGACAATCATTTTGGTGGGCAGAGAGGATATGAGTAGCTTTAAATGTTTCACCCAATTTTCAGATATGAAGGAATGAATAGCCCTAGAATCATATAGTATCTATAATAAAGTATTCCCTATGAGACATGTACCTTGCACGAGATCGTTTCCTTGTGAGATTTTTGCACCGCTCATGGTGAATACCCTGGTGTTTCCTCCTTGTCTTCCCATCGAGACATTTTCGGGCCTCCTGGGTATGTTGTTGTTGTTTTTGTTACGGTGAATGGCCTTGACCTTCGGAATATTGTTCACGGAGGCGCTTGCAACTGGTCCCTCGTTCCTTTAACCCATTGGTCGTCTCATATGCCTCTATGCTCCCTGCTGAGGGTTGTACTTGCTTTTCTACCTACAATCAAAACTTCAATGTCCAACTTGTGTATAGTGGAAGCATACTATCCTAGTGTTCTTGACACAGTCCATAGCCCGATGTGATCCTCTACAGATGTAGCAACTTGATCCTCAATTGTTCCCTTGATTCCCTGGAGGAATCTAGGTGCTGAGTAGGCTGGTTGTGGATATGGTCGGTCTATCCAGAAATCTCTCCTTTGTTGCTTGTTTGGTAGTCGTCACTCTAGGTCGGAACTAGACATTCCAGGTTGTCGAGGGTTGGAGGTGTTCTCGTATATACGACATTTGTCAACTAAAGCGGTGAATTAAGCGATTTGTTGGCAACATATGGCGAAGTACACTAGGCTTGCCATGGACTGTTTGACATTGGACGCGACTCCAAGCCGTCAGATGCCGGACCTAGTTGTACTCTTAAGATCCACTACGAGGATCGAACGCAGAAGTTCTTCAACGTACCCCGGTGTATACTTTAGTTTTCGTAAAAACATTTTCATGATGCAACATGCATTCTCTTATTACTTTTGACCCTTGCGTGTCCATATTCTACCTATATTGTAATATTTATCCTCCACTTGTTAGGTCCCACCTATTTTTCAGACTTTATAAAGTAAGTCTATTTTATTCGAGAAATATGTAGGCTATATTTTTCCTTATTAACCTCCTTTCAAAATGATAAGGAATATACATCTACTCATAGTTTAATGACTATAATTCTAGAAATTAACCGCTTGTTAAGAAAAGATTCAAATAAATTTTAAGAATTATAAAAGTATTTAACTATTGCCCTTATCAGTATGCTTCCTTGAATTAATATTCATGGAGCATTTGAGGATAAAGTGACATTCAACATTTCTTTATAAAATAAAGATTTTTCTTAAAACATTGTTGGTCATTACTCTTATTGGTATATCTGATCAAGTCTGGAAGACTCATGGGGTATTTGAGAATAAAATAACATCCGACTATTATGTGTGTACTGAGTAAATCTAACTAGACTTACCACGTAACACACTATATTCGGGTCCTCTTACTGATTTAATAAAAATAGGGCTTAGTCGTAGATATCGACTCTAAGCCTTATTTTATTCTATCTAAAGAAAATCATAGTTAAAATATATTTCTGGAAATATCTCGAGTCTAAGTATTTATGGTGATAAATATTTATTATTAATAATGATCATAATATTGATAATAATAATAATAATAATAATACTAATAATAATAATACGGTTAATTTTATTTGTTATAATAACTTTAGTGTAATTAGTTAAATATTTGTTTCATGTCATAAATTTTTGTACTAACACGATTAAGGATATATATAACAATATACTGAATATCCACACTTCAATACCATTATTATAGACAATTGGGCAAAAATCAAATTACTTAAAGCTCCTCGAGCCTGCCCTCAGAAGGGTAAGGACCCAAAAAGAACCTTAACGGGTCTGAGCCCATAGTTCACCCCAGCATACCAGAGAATATACTCCACTTTACCTAGAATGTCTCTCTTTTTCTCAATACTCGATGAAAAGGCGTAAACTCAACTTTTAATTTGTAACTCTGTTTGACGATCCGTCTATGTAACATCCCTGTTTTTAGTAACAGTTTTAATCTTGTAATTTTGAAGTATGGAAGATCTGTAAAGTGTTAATAAGTGAATAAATACCCTGTGGATGGTCTATAATATCCCAAAAATTCCATTTTTATGTATAATCATTGATTTTATATGGACCACTAGTGATATTGTCCATTTTCAGAGCGAAATATGTCTTAGATGAGACTATCCGAGTGAAGAAAGGGATCTGTTCCGAGTGAATGATGAAATTCTGAGTGACCAAGAGAAATTTAGAGTGAAGGTTGGAAATTCCGATTGAAGGTTGGAATTCTGAGTGAAGGTCATGTTTTCCCGAGTAAGACATGACCGAGAGAGCCACTACCGAGTGGAGTCCTAGCCTCGGAGACATTTGGAGTGAAGTGTGTTCGAGAGAACCACTTCTGGGTGAAATTTCCGAGTCAAACACCCTTGAATGACTCGTTTCCGAGTCAAAATGTTCTCGAATGACTCGTTTCCAAGTCAAACGCCTTCGAGTAACTCGTTCCCGAGTCAAGTACTTCCTTTTCTGAGCGAAACTTCTTTGAGTGCAACTTTCCGAGAGAAGCACGTTCAATTGAAGGAAAACACATTTCTGAGTAATAGATATCCGAGTGGTCTATGTCTGAGTCAAGTGTAATTTCCCTGACACCGACTGAAATAGATACCGAGTGAGTCACTTTAGGTGAGGGACTCTGAAACAGATAAAGGTCAACTCCGAATGACCTCATTTATCACATTCCCAAGTGACAAATTCCGAGTAATACTTTGGTAATGAATTCCGAGTTATGCATTTCCTGAGAGAAATATTTCGAGTGAAGAAAGATTCTTAAGTACTTTCTGGCAAAAGTATATCCGACTGGATAGCTTCCGAGAGAATCAATTCCGATCAAACGTGGCTGACTGAGAACATTGTCAGATGGATATATATATATCTATATTCGAGTGAGATATTTTCTGAGTGAGTCCGAGTGAGGCAATTTCGACTGAGTCACCTCCAAGGAAGGAAAGCCGACCGAGTGTTTCAAGTAGAAACACTTCCGAGCGAAATCCCTTCCGAGTGAAATCCCTTCCGAGCAAAGCTATACTGAACGACGCTCAAGCAAGCATTCTGCGCTTAAGCGCTCGGGTCCTGATTCTTTTCGCACGCTCAAGCGTGAAGGCAGCGTGTTTAAAAGTAATAGTACACTCACGCTCAAGCGAGAGAGACCACGCTTAAGCGTGATTCAAAGGAGTCTGTTTTCAGTAACTCTCAGAAACAAATAGCCGACCGGTTTTGCACTCCAGCGTTCACCTCACTGTTCTATTGAAACCGACTGAAACAAGCTAAACCGAGACGCTCCTGCTAGTGACCAGTCCACTAGCTCACATAATCCAAAAGTTTATCACAGACGCTCCACAAACTTACACCTTTTCACTCTAATCATACCACCTTTTATATATTTTAATATATATTCCCTTCAATCATGCAAGCTGACGGTGGAAATGGTCAAATACAGCTCACTATCTATCCAAAAGTCTCCATTATTACCATAATTAACTCACGTACTCTTCAATCACGAGAAAACTTGTTCCCCCACTTGTCTCTTGCACTATTAAACCAATACCACAACACATCTCCAAGTCCAAACTTTCAGAACCAACGGAGATTAACAAAAACTCTCTCTTTCTTATTTCTTCTCTACATACAAGCCTCTTTCTCTCTCATTTTCCTTTTCTCCTAACTGTGAGCTGAAGCAAGGATATCATCTACTAATCAAAGATCTTCCATTAAGGTTAGGGGGTATATTCTCGGGTATTCTGGGGGAAAACCGAGTGATAGGAAAGGGTTAAGGTACCTTTGGTCCTCACCTTTCCAGGACAGGTTCAGGAATTATTGTTATATTAATATGCTTTAATTTTTATATGTTTGTTTTTTTATATATCTTCATTGCTATGAATATGTTCCATTGACTGTATTAATTATTATTAATCATGATGAATTAAATGATATGATTGGTGTTGAATTGTGAAAATATTAAGAATCATGGGTGCCTATGTGAATTCCAGTGAAGAATTATAAACAGAAGTCGGAATCAATGATAACAAGCTCGGTTTTTAACAATCCGACCGGTTACCTAAAAATACAAATAAATTATTTAAATTTCAAACAGATTTTTGAATTAAATATCTGTTTTACATAAACCAACCGAATCACCTAAAATATACAAATACATAATTTCACTCAGAAAACTCTTTTCAGTCCGATTTCACTCGGAATTATAGTTATTTCACTCAGAAAACTCTTTTCAGTCTGATTTCACTCAGAATCATGGTTATTTCACTCAGAAAACTCTTCTCAGTCTGATTCCACTCGGAATCATGGTTATTTCACTCAGAAAACTCTTCTCAGTCTGATTCCACTCGGAATCATGGTTATTTCACTCGGAAACTCATTTTCACTCGGAAACCTATTGATTTCACTCGGAACCAAACTCATTTTCACTCGGAATCAACTTATTTCACTCGGAAAATCTGGTTTTTAACATTTTCACTCGGAATCAACTTATTTCACTCGGAAAATCTGGTTTTCAACATTTTCACTCGGAATCAACTTATTTTACTCGGAAAATCTGATTTTCGACATCTTTCACTCGGATTTTCATTCAGAATTCTTCTTTAATCCTTTTTAAATTATTTTTTATAAAAATCATAAAAATTGGGATGTTACAATTATCATTATTGTTCCTATTTCTATTATTATTACCATTATTAGTGTTATTATTATTATTATTATTATTATTATTATTATTAACTATTATTATTGTTATTGATATTATTATTGTTTTAATTATGAGTAATGGAATAAGAAATATATTACTTACTCTTTAAACGAAACATTATTTTAGTCAAGATATGGTCGATATATTTTCTAGAATAATAATAAAAATAACTTACAACGTCTGAAAAAATTGATGGGACCCAAGGACTTGAGAATAAATATTATGAGACTGAAAACACATAAGATACCCAAGAATCAAATGATAAAAATAATGCATTTCGCATCATGAAAATATTTTTGAGGGAGTAAAACTAGAGCATACACCTGGTACGCTGGAGGACATTCACGTTCGATCTCTAAGGAGAATCTTGAGAGTACAACCGGAACGAAAACCCAATGGTATCAGACTCGCGCCTGGAGCCGGGTGAGACAATGCAATTCTGGTGTACTTTGACTAAATGACGGAATGTATCTATGATCGTGTAGAGCCAAGTCCCAAGATGAAACAATATATTGATGAGAACCTGTGAGTTCATTCGTACCTTAAGATGATTAAATAATGAATGGGAGCTTGGTGGACTCCGATCACTCTAGAATGGAAACGTTATGCCCAAGAGGCAACTTGAGCAGAATGAATTCCAAAGAATGAGATAATGGTGATGGTGGATTGATGTATTGGGCCCACATGTATCATGAGACTTAACCAAAGATAAATCATAATAAACCCAACATATGCATTTCATGACAGCATACTTGATTGTTATAGTTACAAATATGTTAATTGTATGATTTATGTGATATTATCTGTTGACTGGATTATGTCTGCACCGGATAACCTTCAGGGTCTTGGGTTATACTCACCCTTACTGTTGAATATTAACAGAGGAAATAGGAAACCAAGAACCGGAGTACGACGAACAGCAATACGTTGAACCAACTGGGAACACTCATTAAAAATAGAATATATGTAGTAGAATATTTATTAATGAATAATAAGACCATGGATGACTGTATAATTATTTAAGGGTGCCTGCGTGCCCCATTCTATTAAGAGTACAATTACTTATAGTTTATGAATGACTATGTGAATTATCTATTAATTGCTTCCACTGATCTGCTATTATTTTATTTAAAAAAAATAAAAAAATATATTCACTTTTTCTGAAAACTGTTAACACTCTTAGTTAAATAGGATAATCCTATAGAAGGGTCTATCTTATTTAACCGAGGGTGTTATAGTCTACGCCATTGAAATCTATACGGCAATCAGAGCCCGATTAAGCCAACATGTAAAGGATTGGAGAAATAAGGGGGGTGACCATGCGGTGGCTGCCCATGGTGGTGATGGTGGCCAAAGGTGGTGGAAAATACGGTGGTGCTATGGGAATTAAAAGAGAATCGAGGATTGGAAGTCGTGGTGGTGGCCGAAGGTTGTGGTAGCTGTGATTGGTGGCCAACGAGGGTGGTGAGGCTGCGAGTGGAGTGACTGGAAAAGGGAGAAAATGATGGTTTTTAGGCGGTGGCTGTTGCCATGGAGGGTGGAGGAGAAAGAATGGTAAAGAACGACGGTGTTCCACGGGGGTTTCAGAGAAAATAGAGGTGGTTTTAGGTGATTAGCCGTGAGGGAGGGGGAGAGTTTTTGAGAGAGAGAGAGAGAGGTTAAAGAGTTAGGGAGAATAGAGTACTGGAGAATATGAAGGAGAATGGGGGCTGACACGCTAATATATAGAGAAACTCACTCAGTGGGTCAAGATTTAATCGGTACCAGGTGGAACCCTAGTTGTGATTTTTAATGGGTAACTTTGAGAAATATATAGATAATAGCTACGTTTAGAATCAGGAAAAATAGTCAACATGAAAGCTGTAGATTTCATTCTCTTCAAAATGGTATATGGCACGCGAAAATCAGGCAACCAAAGCAAAAGTTATGCTTTAACCAAGGAAAAGTGCTATTGGAGCTCCCAAAATTATAAAAGCTGAAAAGATGTGTTTACTGCGCAAAATCTTTTGAGAATTAGCTTTTGGGCTCTTCATGAAAGTTGTAGGATTTTTTTGATACGAAACCATTTTAAAAAGAACGAAGTGGTTTCAATATCGTATGAGGGAGATATGCGCATTTTCCCAAATTTGGTCTGGGCTGTTATGAATTTAATGCTGCTTTGAAAATTTTGATTTTTCTGGACTGATTAAGCAGGAACTAGCATTCGAGTTCTTCACGAGAATTGTAAAGGGCTTCGATATGAGAATTAGGAAATTAGAACGAACTGATTTTGAGATTATATGAGAAAGATATGATTTTTTTTGCAAACTAGTGCGATTTAACATGATTAATAAACAGGTTTTCCGGAGTATAATTTCTTGTTTCTCAAATGGGGGTTATGGGTCACGAATTAGCATTCAAGGCTAAAAATAGAGATTGTTAGTTTTTCATAACGAAGAAACCAAAACAAGAATTGCTTGATTTCGATGTCGTATTATAAAGTTATGCCCGAAACACTAAAGGTGCTCGAGCCGGACTCACAGGTTCCGATTTAACTGAGTGATTTTTCAAGAAACGAGGTTGATGAGATCCGAATTAGAGTTAGGTATCTTCAGGAGAAGTGTTTAGGTTGTTGAAACGATTTAGTTGAGATTGCCTGTGCTGGAATTGGATATCCAAAAATGCTTACACGGACAACTGTAGGCTCACTTTTTGGTATATTAGTGTATGAGAATTGACCCAATTTATCCGGTTTACAAGAACGATGACATCAGTTTAACTAGTTTATCATAAGGGTATTAGATATGAGATCTCCGCGGGATCTTTTATTTACTCTTCTTAATATTATATTATTATTATACTTATTATACTACCAAAATACTATTTAATATTATAATATTTACCTATTGTCTCTTTTATTGGGTCTTATCGACCATTGTATTATTCTCTTACGAGATAACCTCTCCCATGATTATTATTTACAAAAACCTCATACTTAGAATTTTTATCGAGTTCATAACTGCCTACCAAAAACAATGGGTGTTATATCATCAAAACTAATTTTTAAACGTTTTTTCTTTTATGTAAAAGTACGTTTAGATACATAATTTAATTAAAAACTTATACAATAAGTTATTTTTAAATGAGAATTTATACTACAAATTTGATTACAGAATTTATTAAAATAAGTTAAAAATAACTTAATTAATAAGTTGTATAAAGTAACTAATTAAATTGAGTCAAAAATAATTTACAAAAGTTATAAACTATTTTTATAATTTTCAAAATAAAGTTATGCCAATGCTATGCAAAAAAAACTTTCACGAACGTAGAAAATCAAGCTAACAAAAAAGAGTTCAAATGGTTAAAAAATAATTAAATAAAAAATTAAAGGAAAAAGAATTAAATTTTGAGAGCTAAAATGAAGAAATAAGAAAAAATTATGGTAATTATCACGCTCAAAAAAATAAAAAAAGTAAAAATCAGAGTATCAAAATATAATTTTATTTGTTTTCTTCTTCCATTTTTCAATTCGTAGTCAGCAATTCTGAAATTATCAAATTCACGCTCTCTCTTCTTCTTTGTCCGAATCCAATCCAACAAATCGGCGTCGACGCCTTCCGTTGACGTTTGCTCATCCGACCCAAAATCACAGATCGGCGGCGCAACCACCGTATTCGATAATCTCAGATCGTTCTTGGGATAATTTGGCCGGAGATGCCGGTGGCCGCTTCCGCCATATACTTCCTCAACCTCCGTGGAGACGTTCTCATCAACCGCCTCTACCGTGACGATGTTGGGTACTCTTTCTTCCACCTCTCTCCGATTCACATTTTCACCCTTGACTTTGCTCCTATAAGCATAATTAATACATAGTTTCTTCGACTTGATCATAGCTTGTGTTAATTGTATGTGTATAGTGCTATCACGGTTTCCAATTTCAAATCCGTGACGTGGATAGGGTTATTGTGCGTGCTGATTCATGGTTTTGTTATAGGGGAAATATGGTGGATGCTTTTCGGACTCATATTATGCAAACCAAAGAGCTTGGTACTTGTCCTGTGAGGCAAATTGGTGGATGCTCTTTCCTTTACATGAGGATCAGCAATGTCTACATTGTCATTGTTGTCAGCAACAATGCCAACGTGGCTTGTGCTTTCAAGTTTGTTGTTGAGGTACTCCATTTCTCACTCTGGACCTGTCATTCACCTTTATCTCTTGTTTAGTTCCTGCTCGATTATCTGAGTTGAAGGCATTTTCGGAGTCCATGCTTGTGAAAACTTTCTTCTAGCTTATCGTAATTGGTTATTGTTGTTAATGTTTATCAAAGGATTGTTTGCTGTTAACTTATGCTCTTGAGTTAAGAATATACGAGGGAGTGAGGGACCCTGTAAATTCTGACAGTTAGCCCAAATTATGACTATTGAGAAGAGGCTGTAACTTGTAGCTTGTAAGGTACCACAAATTTAGAGGGAGCAATGATAAGTGTTGAACCAGGTCATGTAGATAAATCAGGGTTTAGGGACATTTATTTTCTTGGCTTCACCATCTACTGAGAGAGAAACATAGAGCTTTTTTTTGTTCTACCCTAGATTTTACTTCTTCAGTCACTATATTCTTCACATATACCTGTAGCTTGTGACCTTTTGGTTTTCATAGTCTATGTGGTAGCAGTTAGATCCTGGATATGCTGGCTTGTATTACCTGAATTATGATAGTCTGAGTGGGCTGAAAATTCACAGTGGTTATGTAATTCAAATTGTTTTCCCTCTAAAATTGACATTCCTCATATGCACAACTGCTCCACGGTAGGGGGTAACAGCTACTCTAATGACGACATTGATTTCTGTGAAGAAAGTGAAGTGCAGCGAGAAACTGAAAGAAAGCGAAAAAGAGAGAAAGATACTGAAACCAGAATCTATATATTCTGAAAAGTTAGTTACAAGAGAGAAAGGCTCACTCTATTTATAGAGGAGCATGTAGCTTGCTTAGTAAGCTAAGCCTAGACTGTTATTACAGAAATAACTGTAAATAAGGCGTTCTCTACTAATTTTAAATGATGCTTTTATTAAAGCTCATATTATCTTCACATCATAGGAAGCTTCTTAACTTATAAGGAATGTTGGACACTGACTACAGGTAATAAGGTCAAGTGATGCTTAGGAATGGACATATACATTGATGCATATATCCTACTATCCTAGTAAAAATCCCAAAGTATTTTTCAGTCACTGAATATAAATTCTGGCAGTAAGGGGGAGTTTGACAGTTTGTAGAGCTGTAAAATAATTTTATGTTTTATTTATTAATAGTTGTGGTATTTTAGGTTCATTTGAGTAATGCTAAGTGTTTAGTTGGCCAATTGACTTATTAATAAGTCCTGGAGATGTGATCTTGTAATCAGCAGTTAGTGACTCAGTGTAGTGTGACTTCACACTGCTGACATTAACAGTAGGCTGGCCTTATCCCTCTATATGAGATTGGCTACATGGATCAATTTTCATTAACACCATTTTAGCACTTTTTAAAATGGTTTCTCTATAAGTTTTCATGACTTCTCATTGTTAAAAGAAATGATATTTGTGGTGGTTGATTCCTGTACTTCTATTTTTCCTTGCAGGCTGTTGCACTGTTCAAATCATATTTCGGTGGAGCTTTTGATGAGGATGCAATTCGCAACAATTTTGTACTCATTTATGAGCTTCTAGATGGTATGTAATTCATAATAGGAAAGGAATCAATTAAATTCCTTCAATGCTCTAGCTTTGATATTTTTGTATATTGTTTGTTATTTTTGAGATTTGAAGGTCAATGCAAGGATTTTAGTTTTCTGTAATTTTGAAACTGTCAGAAATTATAGGAGTATATTTTTAGCTAAATTCATTTATCTGCCAAAGTTTCTTTAAGCAAAGAGCTATGTATGTGAAATTTGGTAACTATTGTTTAGAGATGAGAGAGTGCTTGAGCATGATTGTGCATTAGAAATTAGATATACTTGAATGGCATTCATATCATAATCGTAAGAAATAAAATATAAACTGTATAGATTACTAGTATAACCAAAATTTTAGTATAAAAAAGTATATATTTATGATGGTTATGGAGGTGGTACCTGACAAGAAACTCAAGAACACATAGGAAGAGATACAATGTGTTTCTCGTTCCCTTGTGGACTTTTGACTAGCCTTAAATGGTATTGGTACCAAGTACCAACAACTTGACTAAAAATGAGTGTCATTATTTTAGTGAATAACCACATTTAAAATGAACACACCAGGGTTTTTTTTGTGAACTGTAATGGAAGTGGGTCACTGGCTTCGATTATGCTTGTGTATGTTCAATTGCAATAATGCTCTTGCTTGATAACTTTTAGGCCTGGTGCATTGTGAATCTATTCTATGTTGTCAAAACTCAAAAGGAAATAAGTGTTTTTGCCAAGTCAAGATTTGTTTGGTAATGGAAGTGTTGAAAGTCCCATATTGATTAGAGATATGACCAATCAAAAGTATATTGTCCTAAATCCGTTGTTGGGCCACCCGTATTTATCCATACTCCATTCTTGAGCGTGATGGGGTGTGTTAATAAGTCTCGTGGGCTACCTTATTCATCCACGCTCCATTCCTAAGCGTGAAGGGGTGTGTTAAAAGTCCCACATTGACTAGAGATACGACCAATCAAAAATATATTAGGTGGAGGGTAATCCTCATCCTATGAGCTAGCTTTTAGAATTGAGTTAGGCCCAATACCCAAATTTAAGTTACCGAATTTAGAGCATCTTTCTGGTTCTTGTGGACCAAGAGTTGTCCTTTCTTTATGGGTCAAAAGTTACCCCTTGTCTGGTCCGGCAGGCTTCGTTGGAGGGGGCATGTTGGAAGTCCCACATCGTCTGCCTTATAATATTTCGCATGACTTAAATACCTGTTAGGCTACTCCAACCATTGCCAATTGGTTTTGAGATGGAACCTTTAATATGGTATCAGAGCTAGAGCATTCTTTCCAGTTTTTTGGGCCAAAAGTTGCTCTTTCGTTGTGGGTCAAAAGTTACCCTTTGTCTGATTCGGCAGGCTTCTTTGGAGGGGCATGTTGGAAGTCCCACATCGCCTGCCTCATAATATTTCGCATGGTTTAAATACCTGTTGGGTCACTCCAACCTTTACCAATTGGTTTTGGGATAAAACCTTTAACAGGAAGCAATAAAAAATTCTGTGACAGAGAAAAATATTTTTCATTTAAATGGGTGAATTTATTATTATGTACTTTTTTTTTGTTGCAGAAATAATGGACTTTGGTTACCCACAAAATCTTTCACCAGAGATCTTAAAGCTTTATATCACTCAGGAAGGAGTGCGTTCCCCCTTTTCATCCAAGGTTAGTTTTCAAATGCTGTTATTTCTAGTAACTACTGTGGCATAAGGACACTAACAGGGACAAGATAGGAGACAGCATGGGGTAAAACATTTTAGATAATGCAGCATAAATGTTGTATGAATATGATTTTATATATATATATATATATATATATGTATATATATGTATATGTATATTCATACAATGTCAAATAATTTGTAAAACATTTGTCTGAATGCCCAAATGAGGAAATTCTATTTAGTACAAAAAAGGAATTAAAGAGGTAAAAGTTAAAATTATACTGAACTTAAGGTCCATGAAGAATTCCATTTCCAAAACTTACAAAGAATCACAAGATCATGCATCTCAAGGTTGATCTAGTCTGTATTGGTTCTTGGTAGGTACCATACTGCCTCTGACATATTGTCGCCATAACATAAACACTTGTGTGTGTCACATTGTAAATCTTAGTTCTAAATTGCGCATTGCACATGTTTGACATCATTGTGAACTTATCACTGGTATGTAATTGCGTCAAATTTACAAGGAGCAAACAAGCTTTTTTGTTAGCCCTAGAATCTCACTTTTTTCTTTCTTGATTACCATCCACAAGGCATGAATTATGTGTACAGTCAGGTTTCCTATAATGCTTCATTGATGCCATTTTCCTTTGATCATTAATTCCTGCTCCACTTTTCCAACCGGCTCTCAACAATAAAATGTAAATCAGTGTTTACAATAAGGGGGAAAATGCTGACCTGAACTTTTTAACTTCTGTGTGAAAAGCTAATATGCAAGTTTTATTACTATTCTTTGTGTGTGTTGTGCAATGTCTGTTCTAGATTTTACATGTCTTAATATGTCACTTCAGTTTTGTGGAAGTTTCTGTTAATTCCTTTACTTTGTTATACTCTGTGCTGAATAAAGCCCATAGATAGAGCTGTCCCTAATGCAACTTTACAAGTTACTGGTGCTGTTGGCTGGCGGAGAGAAGGCCTTGTCTACAAAAAGAACGAGGTAAGTTCTATGCTCTGCCACATCTATTTTTTACTATTATTGCCATATATGATATACTCCTTACTGTTATCACATTGACCTGTCGCAGGTCTTCCTGGATATTGTTGAAAGTGTAAATCTTCTAATGTCTTCAAAGGGTGGGTTGTGGATTTAAGTTGTCTCCATTTTGGTATTTGCTGCTAGCTTGCCTGTCTGGTAACTGATTTGTGAATTTTAGGTAGTGTTCTGCGTTGTGATGTCACTGGGAAGATTCTTATGAAGTGCTTTCTTTCTGGAATGCCTGATTTGAAGTTGGGTTTGAATGACAAGATTGGTCTTGAGAAAGAATCACAACTTAAATCCCGTCCTACTAAAAGGTAGCATTCAGTTGCACTTGTTTCCCCTCTTTTACCCTCCAATGATTTTTTTACCTTTAGACAATGTCAATTTTGACTTTGTATTAAGATGTTTTCCTGCTATTTTAGCATTGTGAATTATTTGTTTTAAATGGTGATGGGTTTGTTTTCGTCTCTTTCCTTTTTGTTCCCTTTCTCAATGCTGTACTTGAAGGTTATTTTATCCTCATCTTTGGTCTCTTTTCCTATTCTGATCATATGTTTTTTCCTCGTGTCTTAAAAAAATTTATGTTGCAGTGGTAAAACTATCGAACTTGATGATGTCACTTTCCATCAATGTGTAAACTTGACAAGGTTCAACGCAGAGAAAACTGTCAGTTTTGTACCACCTGATGGTGAATTTGAACTAATGAAGTAAGCTCTTTTCTTTCAATCCTATCTCAGGCTATGTAATTTCATAAATCTGCAGCAAATATTCTCCTTATTCCAATATTCCTAAATGCTTTAGTGGGTGGGGAGATGGAGGATAAGTATTTGTAATTCCCAATTTGTCTTTTGTACTCATCTTGTTTGACCATTATTTGGTATTACAAATAGCTAGGTATATATGAGTGGGTGGATTCTTAGTGATCCCTGAATTGCTACTGGCTTTTGCATTGCGTCTAATATCTGCTAATATAGTTGGATCTGGATAGGTATCGCATCACTGAGGGTGTTAATCTTCCGTTCAAAGTGTTACCAACCATCAAGGAACTGGGTCGATCTCGGATGGAAGTGAATGTTAAGGTTGAAAAAATATTGGATGTATTCTTTTGCATATCTGCAATCTTCCTCTTGTTTATTCATTTATTTTTGGATGCTTATTTTTCAGGTAAAGAGTGTTTTTGGTGCAAAAATGTTTGCACTTGGTGCTGTAGTTAAAATTCCTGTGCCAAAACAAACAGCAAAAACAAACTTCACAGTTACATCAGGCCGAGCAAAATACAATGCATCCATTGATTGTTTGGTTTGGAAGTACGTGTCTCTTGTTATTGTTATTGTTATTTGAATTTGATAGTTTACCTTGCCACTGCATATTTTAAAAATTTCAATTTTTTTAATTATTGTGAAGTATTAATGAAACTGTTGTTGATATTAAACCAAAAATATGTATATGAATCAATTTTTCCTCTTCCCCCCTCCTGCTTTTCCATTTGTGGTAAATTCACTATGCTGGTATTATATTTGCTATGCTTTATTACTTTATAGGATTAAAAAATTCCCTGGGCAAACTGAGGCAACGTTAAGTGCAGAAGTTGAACTTATTTCTACAATCACAGAAAAGAAACCCTGGACTAGACCACCAATTCAGATGGAATTTCAGGTGTGTTTTTGGTTTATTTTACGAATTTCACGAAAAGTCTGGCAGTTCCATTTTGCCTACAAGTGTTCCTACTGGCATCATACTACTCTCTTCCCAATATTGTGTGTTGTATTCATTTTAGTGCTAAATCCATAAGTAGTCTGGCGTGTGAAACTCTAAATTGCTGCTGATTCGTAATTGTCAGTGTTACACGTAGAAACAGCTTGCATATTATATATTATATAATTATTGGTACTCGGAGTGAAAAGTGGATAGAGGAGTAATTGGGGCATAATTTACTTTTTGTCTGAAGCCCTTCAAAGTTCCAATCGAACTTGAGTCTTCACTGAACTAGATTTTCCTGTTGCATTTAAAATTAGTCCTCTACATTGGCATTTCTTGTGGTTCTGGTTTATCCTTACTATATATTTTGAAAGCTGTTACTAGCAGGAACATGTTCTGAGTTAGTTGAAGGCAGTGTGTTTTGATTCATAAATTAAAAGAAGTCTGTTTTGTTAACCTCTTCGATCAAATTACGGCAATTAAACACTAAACAGTAGATTATAATCTCGATCTCTACTTCAGATTTTTGTCTGATTTAAAAGTCGACGATAAAACAGTGATTTATATTTTGTTTTTGACTTTTCTTTTTGCTCTTGGCCAAGTAGGATTTATTAGTCATCTACTGTGGGAAAAACTTCTGAATGAATCATACTCCCATCCCATGTCCATTATTTGGGCTTTATTTTTTTTCCCAAAACTATTTTTATTTTAAAAGTTTAAGGTACAGTTAATTTATTTTTTCCGACCACATCCTCTTATAATTAATTTTCTTTCTTATATCACCTCTCATATTCACTAATGAATGAGACTTAGGAAGCTAAGATATTATTTATTATAAATAAAATAATAAAATTAAATAAAAATATTTTAGTCTATATTTACTTAAATAACTACAATTTAATAATTTTTTAATCTATGTAAAAATGCTTAAAGCAATAATAAATGTGGAATAGAGGGAGTATTTACCTGTGGAGCCGTCTTTCTGGACTTTCACTCTCGTTCATGTTCTATATTTGTTGATGCAGGTTCCCATGTTCACAGCATCTGGTTTACGAGTTCGTTTCCTCAAGGTATGGTATCCATCCCGACCTACCGGACCCTTTCTGATGCATCTTCTAATATTTATTTGGTTCTATCTTATGTATTGTCTGCAGGTATGGGAGAAGAGCGGGTACAATACCGTTGAGTGGGTTCGTTATATTACAAAAGCAGGGTCCTATGAGATTAGGAGCTAGACGTTGGGATTGCTAGGTGTGAGGATTGAAGCAATCCTAAATAATTAAAGGCGCAGTTCAAGCTAGTTATCCAACTATTGCATGGGTGTTTCTTTTAGCAAAATGAAAGGTTCAGGCGATACTCATCGTGTAGAATAGTGTGCTGTCAATATGATTCTAAGTGAAAAACCGGTTTAATAGTTTTGGTGTAAACTAGAGGCCAGCATCTTATTGGATCCTGAAATTGACTCTCTTTTGTACACTTTGTATTTTGTTCTGGTATTTTCTTACACATACTTCTTTGTTGTATTGGTAATGTTAATTGGGCGATAATTCTTTGAATGATTGCATGATAGAAATTTTTGTGAACCTACTGTTGCAAAGCAATGAATTGTCATATGGTTCATGTTTGAAAAAAAAAGTTTGGTTAACTCATTTCTTACGTCCTTTATTTTTTAAGTTTGTTTCAAGTTTTTTTTTTTATTAAATAGGTTCCTTATCTCTTAAAAGTGTGTCAAAGAAGTTCATTTCTTTTAATTTGTATTTGTATTAGTATATTGAAGTTGACACAGTATTAAGGGTTACAGTTTGGATTTACCACCTCAATTGAAAACTTATATAAGCATCTGATATGGAGGTGTGGGATAGATCATCACAGGTCCTTCTTCCTATCCTTTGGGTTATTCTCCATCTTAGTCACTCAAAACCACTATGACCAAATCACTATTGAACTACAATCATCCTTTAATCAATTATCGACAATTACAAAGAATCTATTTCTCAAGCTTTCTCAATCAAAGAGATAGAACTTAAACCATCTTTTTCATAGAACAAAACACCTCAATATAGAACATCATCTTCCTCATTACCGCAACCATAACCCACTTTTATTTCTCACTATATCTATCATTTGAGAAATCAGCCATAAAAATAAGTATACCTTCTTCCTAACCAAACAACTTCAATCACTTACCCTATATATATAAAAAAAGAAACAGCACCAAACAAAAGTTAAAGCTTAACCTTGACTGAAGTTATCTGCACGCTTTTGATGCCACTGCATTGATCATAACTACAACAGAATTGTCACGCACCTCTTCTTGTCGTGCCGCCACCACCAAATAAACTAAATGTGAGCTACCATCCTTGTTAAAATATTTTCGTTTGCAGTGGTGTCTTTGCGAATCCTCCAATCACATCATTAAGTTCAACGGGCTTTGTCACATCCTTTGATTGCTTCATCATGGCAAGAGTGCGTGCATATGGTTTTGTTCTTCAACTATTTAATTTTCACGGGAGGGAGAGGGAAAGCGAAGAAGACAAGGCTATGGCGTGGTGGTTTCAGGGACACGGTTTGGATAAAGAGGTGTGAGGTTGGAGAAGGTCTAATGATTAGGGATAACAGCGGGGTGGGGCGAATACGGGTAATATGTTACTGCTACCCGTATCCGCGAGTATGAGACGGATAACGGGTACTCATGGGTATTCATAGGTATTTATCAATATTTATTTTTTAAAAAGATAATAATAAAGAAGAAAACATGGTATATTATACTAAGTATAATATTATTTTAGTATAATATAATACAAATTAATGTTGTATCGTGTATTAGAACTTCATAAATTAAAAGTAGTATCATTAAAAATAATAGAAAAACCTAAATATTTGAGTATATTTAATTAAAAATAAATATTAGTAATCAAGTAGGTAGCCACGTGATGAGTAATGTAATACGCTACCCACTCATTTAGTGAATATACGGGTATCCATTGCGGGTGACCCATAGGGGTGTGTTTTTTTTATCATCCTTACTAATGATAGGGATGGAAATGACATAGTCATGGAGGGCGAGATGATAGAGCAAACAACGACAAAAATGGTCGCTTGAGAGGTACGTGCGGCTACACAAAGAGGTTTGTGAGGTTGCTGTTTGATATTTCTAATTTGGTTTTAAGAAGAGAGATTTATTTTGTGATAACCGTGGATGTTTATTTTATCTTTATCCTCTATCTTGTATAAGTTTTATATGAGTCCTTTCATCTTCTAACATCCATCAAATGAAGTAATTTTTTGTAATAACTTTCTAATCATGTTGGTGCCATGTCAGATAGTCGTGGAATGTGTCCTTCATGTCGGTGATGCCTAACTAGATCAAACACGTGCTTTTGTTGACATATACTATCGGTGATGACATAGCCAAAAAATTGACAAACATTGTGACACAATTGAGACCAACAACTTTTAGTGACTAAAACATTCAAGACAATTATTGAGGACACCAAAGATGACGTGTGAGTTACGTTTAAGTTTCACGGGTTCCCTTACCTCAACACCTTCTACTCCCCAAATAGTTGGTTTTTGTATCGCGTTGGGATCATCCACACATTCACTCACCCCAATTGTCTTGTTGTTGAAGGCCTATGTGATTTTAACAATGTTTTTACCGCATTGTGATCCATGGTGACAACATCAAACAACCCAGTCACTAATGATGTTAATTCACTTAATAAAGAATGATTTGTTTAATGGTTGTTAGAAAGTTAAAGGACCGATACAAAACTTATAAAAGTCAAAGGATCAGAACAAATTAAAAAAATGTTAACGGACTAAAGTATTGAAAATATTAGGTCTTAAATAGTTTAACCAACTAGGCTAGTCCCCTTAACAGTTAAGTTTTGTGTTTAGTTAAATATTTCTAATTTAAGTTTGGGCGATATTGATTTCAATTATTATTTTTAATGAAATAATCTATGTTTGAAAAGATAATATCAAGTAATAAATTTATGATAGTAATCCTCTTAAAAAACATTATGATAGTAAGAAGATATTTTAGTCATTTTTTTATTTTTATATTATTTAAAATACAATTTTTATCCCTTATATAATTATAAAATTACATATTTTTTTAAGTCATTTAATATAATACCCATCACTCATGTAATATAATTTACACTAATTTTATCAAATATTTTTAATTAAATTATCTATAAGTTAAAAGTTGTAGGATTTCGTTAAATTCAATCCTTAGGTATAAGTTTAAAGTTAAACCACTTAATGCGGTGACTTTATATTGAAATGAATGCAATTATAACCACAAAATTAGAAATACAATAAATTAATTCATTTAAAAAAAAATTGTTATTTTAAGTAGCTTAAACTCTATTTACCTAATCTAGTCTATAACAGGCTTGAGCTAAAATGGCCGATTTCAAATTTGGGATGTAATTTTAAGGTCCAAACCCGACACGTAGATTTGGCAAGCTACCTACTTAAGAAAACTTTTTCAGACTTATGCATGTTTTTGTGGGTTTTTAATAGGTCTATATTATTTTTTCTCTTTTGTTAAAAAATAGAAAATACAATAACTAAAAATATACTAGAATTTTTTTAATGTTCTAAATCAACTATAATATCTAATTTAAGTAAATATATTGTATAGAGTAGTCTCATGTTAAAATTTTTAAAAAATGTAATAAACTACCCACAACCCAACCCGACAAAAATAACCGGGAGTGAGCTTTTACCGGGTCAAGTTTAATTGGCCCGATTTTAATTCAGATTTTATTTTTACTACCCAAGTCCACATATTTTACCTAGTAGTCCATTTTGACAAGGTTAGCAAAATTAGAAGTTACTCCTTCCATTACCTTTTATAAGTCTCTAAAATAAAAAAGTTGTGTCACTTTTTATACGCCTCTACAAAAATAAAAAAATTATTGTATTTTTTTTTCTAATTTGCTCTTAAAAATTTAATACTTTTAAATTTGTATACTTAATACAAGATGATAGAGTTTGACTTTAAACTGAAAAAAATAAAATTGTTATTTATAAAATAAAAACAATAATTATTCTTTTAAAACTATATATTATATAATATATAACATTGGGAGTATTAACTATTTTTTTAAAATAAGTTATTAACTAGTTAAAAAGTAATTGCCTACGTATAATCTCATTTTCTTCTCCACAACTCAAATCATAAAGTAAACATATTCATTTTTAAAAACCTGTTTGATTCTGAAAAATATTTTCTATTTTCACTTATATAATTATAAAACTGTTTTATTTTTTATTTCTAAAAAATTGTTCTATTTCCACTGCTTAAAAATAAAATTAGAAAATATTCTCTGAAACAAACGGGTCGCCATATTTTTCTTATTTCTCATGTTTAATCATATAGTGATTAATCAGCAGCAATTCTGGAGGTGTCAAATTGAAGTGACGCCTTCCATTGTTGTTTGATGCTGTGTCCCGAAAGGCCGAAAACTATAGATCGGCGGCGCAACCACCGTTTTCGATAATCTCCGATCATTCTTCGGATAATTTGGCCGGAGATGCCCGTGGCCGCTTCCGCCATATACTTCCTCAACCTCCGCGGAGACGTGCTCATCAACCGCCTCTACCGCGACGATGTTGGGTACTCTTTCTTTCACCTCTCTCTGATTCACATTTTCACCCTTGAGTTTGGTCCTATAAGCTTAATTGATACATAGTTTCTTCGACTTGATCATAGCTTGTATAAGTTGTATATATGTAGTGATGTTATGGTTTCCAATTTCAAACACGTGACGTGCCTAGGGTTATTATGCGTGCCGATTCATGGTTTTGTTATAGGGGAAATATGGTGGATGCTTTTCGAACTCATATTATGCAAACCAAAGAGCTTGGTACCTGTCCCGTGAGGCAAATTGGTGGATGCTCTTTCCTATACATGAGGATCAGCAATGTCTACATTGTCATTGTTGTCAGCAACAACGCCAATGTGGCGTGCGCTTTCAAGTTTGTTGTTGAGGTGCTCCACTACTCTCTACCTCTCATTCACTTGAGTAATTTTTTTAAAAAATTAATTGTTGTAGATCCTTGGAATTTAGATTCATTTGAGAAATAGCTAGTGTTTAGTAGACCGATTAACTTAGTAGTAAGTCTTTTAGATGTAGTCTTGTAATCAGTTGTCAGTGTAGTTTGACTTGACTTCACTCTGCTGACAACTATATGAGACTGGCTACAGGGATCAATTGACAACATTTTTAGCTCCTTTCTTTTTTCTTTCCAAAAATGGTTTTCTGAAAGTTTTCACGGCCTTTTATGATTAAAAGAAATGATCTTTGTGGTGGTTGATTCATGTGGTTCTGTTTTTCCTTGTAGGCTGTTGCACTGTTCAAATCGTATTTCGGTGGAGCTTTTGATGAGGATGCAATTCGCAATAATTTTGTACTCATTTATGAGCTTCTAGATGGTATATAATTCATAAATCAATTAAGTTCCTTTCATGCTCTCCTTTGATATTGTTGTCTTTTTTTTTTTTGTTATTTTTGAGATTTGAAGGTCAATGCAAGGGTTTTAGTTCCTGTAATACTGAACTGCCAGAAATCATAGGAGTATAGTTTTGCTAAGTTCATATATCTGCCTGATTTTCTTCAAGCGAGGAGTTATGTATGTCAAATTTGGTACCCGTTGTGTAGAGAGATATGCTTGAGCATGATTGTGCATCTTAAAAATTAGAATATATTTTAATGGTATTGATATCATAGAAATGAACAATGTTTCTGTTTGATATAGAGTTGGTTCAATTCAACCAAGTTTGCTTTTTTCGGGGAAGATCAATGGTTGTTATGAAATAGACACCTCATTCAAAGCATGTTGAATGGATGGATTAAAAATTTCCTTCCACTCAATGATGTTCAACCATGTTTGAATAGGAAAACAAATGCACACTATATAGATAACTAGTATATCTTTTAGTAAGAAAAACTTACATATCTGTATGGGGATGGAGATGGTAATTGATTAAAACAAATCAAGCATGGAGATATTGTGTGTTCCTTGCCTCTTGTTGACTTTGACAAGTTCTAATGATATCGGTACCAACCTATGAATTATGGATTCTAACAGACACTCGACACCACCACAACATAGATACTATCTAAAACATAGGACACCAGGATGCAATGGCGGAGGGTAGTTAAGCTACACAGGGTGTTTAGTACCCCAAAAAACATTTGTTGAAAAAATTTAGATGTCCAAAGATTCTAACGCCAATGTTTGCAACTTATAGTAATGCAAATTGTGCAATCCATTTGAATTTATTAGTATTGCTAATCCTTTCATTACAGGATCAATTATTGATGAATTTGACTCTATGAAGTATCATCATTAGGCTCAACTTTCCTAGATAATTTATGTTGGTCTTGTATTATTTTCATTTATTTTTTAGAAATATTAATCATCATGAATATTTGGTTATTCATTACATTTACTATATTATTTTAATCTTTATATTTGGCACCTTCCTCTTATTATTCACTTAGTCTCTTGTTCTCTTAACAAAAAATCTCAAAATAAGAAAATGAAATTCTATTGTTCAAGATAGGCATATTCACCTTCTCAGATCAAATTTAATTTTACAATTTTATATTATAATGAGCTCAAAAAAGAGTGAGAGACATAATTTTTAATATTTTAAGTTTAACTTTTAAAAAGTTACTAACAAATATATTTTTAACAATATTAGTATGTGCATTCATCCATATGGAAGTGTTAGCTTAAGTTTCGAAGACGATAAACTTAATTTTTTTATTTGGATACTTATAGAGGAATGCCCGACATGTGTTAGGGAGATGTCATGTCGGAAATGTGTTCGACACCGCAACACCTGAAAGAAGAAAGGGATCCGTGCTTCATAGCAACAATTGGACCAAAATGATTATCATGATTTCATGATTTTAGGTCAAATTACTTCCATACGGTGTCTAAATTGAAATAAACTAGGGTTTCTTTGTGGTCTGTAATGGAAGTGGGTTACTGCCTTTGATTGTGTTAGTGCATGTGCAACCATAATAATGCTCTTGCTTGATGACTATTAGGGTATAGTATTGTGAATCTGTTCTATGTTATCAAAAAGGAGAAAAAAAATATGTTTTGCCAAGTCACAGTTTGTTTAGTAGTAAAAGCCAGAATAGATTCAGTGTCAGAGAAAAGATACCTGTCATTTAACTGGCTGAATTGCTACTGTTTTGTTATTGCAGAAATAATGGACTTTGGTTACCCACAAAATCTTTCACCGGAGATCTTAAAGCTTTATATCACTCAGGAAGGAGTGCGTTCCCCCTTTTCATCCAAGGTTAGTTTGTGAATGCTATTGTTGCTAGTCACTAGTAGTAACTACCATGGAGCAAGGACACAAACAAGGACATGATAGGAGAAAACATGAAGATATTCACGAGTCATGACTACATTAAAAGCTAAAATTAATTTTTTTTATAGTGTATAGCATAAATGCTGTATGAATATATGAAAATAAAAATGTCAAATAATTTGCAAAACATTTTCTTTGAATGCCTAAGCTAAGAAATTCTATTATGTGCAAGGAGTTTATATGGAATACACTGTCAATGTAAAATTTTTTACAGTCATGTCAACTAATTCGAAATCACCTTAGAGAGACTTAAAGTAATTATTATAGAAATCAATGATTTTTGCTTACATGACAATCTATAATTAAATGCGAGTATAAAAAAGCTTTTACATTGTCAGTGTGTACTATGTTCCAATTAAATTCTTATGTACAAAAAAATGAATTAAAGGAGTAAAAGTTAAAGTTACACAGTACCAATCTTCTAAAGGTTCATGATGAATTCCATTTCTAAAACCTGCATTTTCATCCCTTTATTTAGTACAGGCTATTGGTTTAAATGGTTCATCTAAAATCACCTCCATTAGTATATATTCTTTTTCCAGAGCTTCTCTTTTGACCTCCTTTTTGTTAAATTGGAAAGATGAAAATGCATCGCTATTCTTCCCAACATTAACAGCACATTGGCTCAGGCCAAATCAGCATTCCCAGGTTAGGTTGATGAACTAATCAACCTATGATTGGTGATTTTCTAGCTCATGAATCTCATGGTTGATCTAGTTTGTGTTAGAACTTGGTACCATGCCATCTCTGAAAATGTCACCTAAAATAAACACTTGTGTCGCATTGTACATCTTTGTGCTAAATTGCACATTGCACAAGTTGGCATCATTGTGAACTTTTAATTGTTTTGTAATTGCTTCATATTTGTAAGGAGCAAACATTTTTGTTTGAACTAGAATCTCACCTTTTTCTTCCCTGATTCTTGTCCACAAGGCATGAGTTATACCTACGGTCAGATTTTGTATATTATGTCATTAATGCCACATTGCTTTGATCTTTTATTCCCGCCCTACTTTTCCAACAGTGTCTCAACTATAAGTCGTAAATTGTGTTTATAGATAATAAGAAAAAGAAATGCTGACATGACCTTTTATGTCAGAAATTACACTTGGCCTACATGAACTTGCTAGAATTTGCCAATTTGCTAGAAGAGTCAACAATTACAACTCATTTTCTATGGATGAGTTGTATTTTGGCAGATAATATTAGTTTGAAAATGTCAAAGGTGGTACTAAAATTGAAGTTGGTTTTAGCTGCAAAATTTGACCAAACAATTTAGTCTTCAATTTGTATACAAATTGGAGTTCAAGTTAGCACAACTTGCTTAATAATGAAGCAATTAAAGGTGACAACATATTGCTTATAAATAAGAGTAGTATGGTTGTTTTTTGTAGAATGTAATGGAAGTAGAAAAACAAAGAGAGAAAAAGTAAGAGTAAGCTTCAACAAACTTTATTTGAGTGTTGTGTGTTTTATGTATTAGCTTTTAACAAAGCTACAAAATATTGAATGTGTTATTGTTATACAAATATTTTGTGAGATTAACTCAACCCAAGACAAAGAGGTCAAGAGGCGGCTAAATCCGCTCACAGACCGACTACCTTAACTCACTCCCTGACAGGGCGGGCACACTGAATTGAACTAGAGCTTCTTTTCTTGTCCTTTGAGAAGGGATCTCTCTCTGTAAAGAAAGAAATCCTTGACTCAGAAGCACGAATCTAAAGATTCCCTCTCAAAGCAGCTATCTGAAATGCATAGAAAGTATTTATATTTGTTAGAATCCTAAAGATATAGTAACAATATATTTTAGGAGTAAATATATTGATTTTATCTTTTATGTAAAATAGGAAACTGTATATCCCGTATTTATGTACAAATCCCTATAAATACAATAGCTCCATTGTGATCATAATACACACGGAATTCATATGTTCTCTTATTTCCTCTCTTTCAACATGGTATCAGAGCCCAACGAGAGTCTCTCCCTCCCGTGATCCTTTGGTGAGCCACTGCGCACTGCTTAATTTTTTTTTCTCCCGATATCTCGTTTTTTTGTTCCTGCCCGCCTCCACCACCTCCTCCTCCGCCGGCCTTTTCCAATAGGCGAGCCCACAACCGGCTTCCTCTCTCCAAGACCAGTCTATCTCCGCCGGCGGCGCCTCGACCGGAGCTTTCACGTGCCTCTATGCGCTACCACTTCTACTCTTATTCAATTCGGTTTTCATTCCCAGTAAGTGTGATCCTTCACTCTTTACTCTTCAAACTTCAACGGGTCTCATCTATGTGCTTGTCTATGTTGATGACATTATCATCACCGGTTCCTCTCGCTCCAGCATTAACTCCCTTAACTCCAAACTCAACACTGAGTTTGCTCTTAAAGATCTTGGCCCATTAGATTATTTTCTTGGATCGGAAGTCAAAGACTTGTCCTCTACATCTTTTCTTCTTTACCAAACTAAGTACATCAAAGATCTCCTATCAAAGACTCAGATGAGTGATGCAAAACCAATTGGCTCTCCCATGGCTAGCTCTTGTCGTCTCACTCAAACTCATGGTGATCCTCTTTCAGACCCTTTATCATATAGGTCCTTTATGGGTGCACTATTACTCGCCCAAAAATTGGCTACACAGTCAACAAGCTCTGTCAATTTCTTGCTAATCCTCTCACAGCATCTTAAAGCAGCAAAACGAGTTCTACATTATCTAGCTGGCACTCTTGATCATGGTCTCTTACTTCAGGAAGCACCCATGGATATTCCTTTCTCCATTAATGCCTACTGTGATGCAGATTGGGCAACTGACACTGATGATTGTAGGTCCACTTCTAGCTCATATATTTATTTTGGCCCCAATATTGTCTCTTGGTGGTCAAAGAAACAGTCTCTAGTTGCAATTGCAAAATCAAGTGCTGAAGCTGAATATCATAGTATTGCTCTTACTACCCAAGAAGTGTTGTGAATTCAATCTCTCTTAACAGAGTTACATGTTCCTTTCTCCACTCCTGTTATTCATTGTGACAACCAAAGTGCTGTAGCTATCTGCCACAATCCAGTTCTTCATTCTCGTCCAAAACATATGGAGATTGATATCTACTTTGTTCGGGAAAAAGTGATCAACAAAGCTCTCCACATTAATCACGTTCCCTCACATGAGCAGCTTGTTGATATCCTCACCAAGCCCCTCTCTAAGCAGCGTTTTCTACTTCTTCGACCCAAACTCAGTGTAGCTAAACCTCCCTGAGTTTGTAGGGGGAATGATAGAGTATATTGTTAGTTACAGTTTGTTAGCAAAGTTGTTAGAGATAGTATCTTATCTCTTAGATTAATTTTGTTATCTCTTTAGGTAGTTAGCAAAGTTGTTAGAGATATTATCTTATCTCTTAGATGGATTCTGATTCAATTCTGTTTTAGGTTTGTTAGATTTCTTCTATATAAGTCTTGTGCTCTTCAATCTTAAAACACAATAATAATTCAACAAATATATTTTCTCTTTAAATCTTTCTCTTCTTCTTTCCTTCTTGCTGCCATAATTCTAATATGTCCTGTATTTATGTACAAATCCCCTAAAAATACAATAGCTTTGCTGTGATCACAATACACACGGAATGGAATTCATATGTTCTCTCGTTTCCTCTCTTTCAACAATATTTTCTTCCCATAACATTTTAATTCCAACTAGGCAATTTATTTTAATTGCCAACATTTTAACTTCTGTGTGAAAGCTAATATACAAGTTTTATTACTATTCTGGGTGTTGAGCAATGTCTGTATATTGGTATTTTTGTTTTTAGCTTTTACATGTTTTAATGTGTTAACATTAAATCCTTTACTTTTATTATATTTTGTGTGAATAAAGCCCGTAGATAGACCTGTTCCTAATGCAACTTTACAAGTGACTGGTGCTGTTGGATGGCGTAGAGAAGGCCTTGTCTACAAAAAGAATGAGGTGAGTTTTATGCTCCGGCATCAATTATTTTCATACATGCCTTTACTTCCATAACCTTGACTTGATGCAGGTCTTTCTGGATATTGTGGAAAGTGTAAATCTTCTTATGTCATCAAAAGGTGGGTTGTGGATCTAATCTGTCTCCATGTTGATATTCACTAGCATGGCTGTCTGGTAATTGATTTGTGAATTTAGGTAGCGTTCTGCGTTGTGATGTCACTGGGAAGATTCTTATGAAGTGCTTTCTGTCTGGAATGCCTGATTTAAAGTTGGGTCTGAATGACAAGATTGGTCTTGAGAAAGAATCACTAATTAAATCCCGTCCTACTAAAAGGTAGCTTTTAGTTGCACTTATTTCCCCTTCTTTTAACTCTGTATCTAGATGTGCTGTTATTTTAGCATTGGATATTATTTGTTTTAAATGGTGACGTGTTTATTTTCTTCTTTTTCATTTTTGTCCCCATTCTGTACATTGTATTTGGAGGGCATTTAATCCCCACCTTTGGTCTCTTTCCTAATTTGGATAATATTTGTTTCCCCCCTCTTATGTCTCAACAAAATTTATGTTGCAGTGGTAAAACTATCGAGCTTGACGATGTCACTTTCCATCAATGTGTAAACTTGACAAGGTTCAATGCAGAGAAAACTGTTAGTTTTGTACCACCTGATGGTGAATTTGAACTAATGAAGTATGCTCTTATCTTTCTATGTTATCTCATGCTATCTAATTTCATAAATCTGCAGCAAATATGCTCCTTATTCCTTAATGGTTAATGCTTTGGTGGTTGGTTAGGGAGATAGAGGATCAGTTATTTGTAATTCCCTATTTTTCCTTTGAACTCATTTTGATTAACCCTAATAATTTGGTATTACAAACTATTTAGCTATATGGGAGTGGGTGGATCTCATCATATTGGTGCTGAATGGCAGTTGGTTTTTGTTTGTTTGTTTGTTCTGCTAATAAAGTTACATCTGGATAGGTATCGTATCACTGAGGGAGTTAATCTTCCCTTCAAAGTGTTACCAACCATAAAAGAACTAGGTCGATCACGGATGGAAGTGAATGTTAAGGTTGAAATTTGACATATTGGATGTATTAGTTTGCAGATTTTCCATCATCTTGTTTATTTATATACTTTTTGGATACTTATTTTTCAGGTAAAAAGTGTTTTTGGTGCAAAAATGTTTGCACTAGGGGCTGTAGTCAAAATCCCTGTGCCAAAACAAACAGCAAAAACAAACTTCACAGTTACATCAGGCCGAGCAAAATACAATGCATCCATTGATTGTTTGGTTTGGAAGTTAGTGTCTTACTTTATTGTGACTAATGTTCATTCAAACTATGATATTTTACTTGCTACTGAATATTTCAAAAATTCCAATTATTTTCATTGTTGTAGGGTATCAACAAATTTGTTTTGTTTTTATACCAAAATCTATATGCATATATGAATCAATATTTAGTCTAACTCTCCCCTTTTTTTTTTCCCATTGTAGTCAAATAGCTATGCTAATATCATGTCTATTGTGCTTGTTAATTTTCTAGGATTAGAAAGTTCCCTGGGCAAACTGAGGCAACCTTGAGTGCAGAAGTTGAACTTATTTCTACCATCACAGAAAAGAAACCCTGGACTAGACCACCTATTCAGATGGAGTTTCAGGTGTGTTTATGGGTTCACTTTAATTTCATGACATGTCTGGCAGTTCCTTATTGCCTAAAAGTATTCTTTCTGGCATCATATTACTCACTTACGTGTGGTATGTTGTTATATATCGTTAGTAATAAGTAGTCTGATGTTTGAAGTTTTATATTGCAGCTCATTGTTAGTATTACAGATAGAAACAGCTTACATATAATTATTGTTGTTTGGAGTAAAAAGTGGCCAGAGTATAAGTTACTTCATGTCTGAAGCCCATGGATCCTGGAGTCTTCACCGAGATACATTTTCCTAAAATTTGCCATAGGAACTTTGACATTTCTTCTTGTTCTTCTGGTTTATCCTTGCTATATATTTTAAAAGCTGTTTCAAGGAATTTGTTCTAACTTCGTTGAAGAAGAAAGTGTTTTTGATTTGCAAACAAGAAAAAAAGAAAAAAAGTCTGTTTTGTTGACCTGGATCAAATTATGGCAATTAAACAGTGAAATATAATTTTGATCCCGATTTCAGATATTTCAGATATTTGTATGATTTAAAACTAATCAAGGAGTGATTTATTTTTTGATTTTGACTTTTCTTCTTCCTCTTGGCCAGCTTGGTAGGATTTATTGGTCATCTGCTGTGGGAAAAACTACTGAATTAATTGATCATACCTATGATACCGTCATTTCCAAACTTTTCGTCACACGTTCATGTGCTATATTTGATGCAGGTTCCCATGTTCACAGCATCTGGTTTACGTGTCCGTTTTCTCAAGGTATCCATCTCGACCTTCTTGACCCTTTATGATGCATTTTCTCGTTATTATATGCGGTTTTATCGTCTATACTCTTTGCAGGTATGGGAGAAGAGTGGGTATAATACCGTTGAGTGGGTTCGTTATATTACAAAAGCAGGTTCCTACGAGATTAGGAGCTAGACACATTGGGATTGCTGGATGTGAGGATTTAAGCAATTCCAAATAGTTAAAGGCGCAGTTCAAGCTTCCCAAGAGTTTCCTATCAACAAAATGAAAGGTCATCGTGTAGTATAGTGTCATTCTTGAGTGAAATATCGTGTTAAATATTTTTGTTTGATGTTTCTGTTTGCAAATTATAGGCCAGCGTGTTATTCTCCCTGTATTTTTGTTCTGATATTTTCTTATAGATATTCCTTAGTTGTGTAATTCATCATGTTTATTGGGCGATGATTCATTGAATTATTTCATGATAGAATCAATTTTTTATTTTTATTTTGTTATTTCATGATAAAATTGATTTTATTTTATTTTGTGAGCCGACTGTTGCTAGTGAACAGCGAAATGTCATATCCTCACCGGATAAGTGGTCTCGCAAAATATTGTAAAAATACAATTGTAGAGTTCCAATTCAGAGAATTCGATTATAGAGTTCGAATTTAGAAGGACAATAACTTGAATCCTACTGAAGAGTTAACAATATGAGGTTAAATTCTTATTTTTAATAGAAAGTAGTAGTTACATTACAGAAACACAAAAGATATATTGAAACTTTGTCTTATTAAAAATACATCGACCTTGGTTATTGATTCATTGAAATTTATATGTTTTCTTGTGGATTTGGGAAGGCGCTGCAATGCGTATTTCCACTTTCCTGTGTAATACTAAAATGTGACACTATCAGTGATTCTGCCAACATATTGTAACAGGGAAACGAACCATCAACAATGATGGCACCTCTACCATGCCATGCCATGTGGAAATTTAAACATCATAAAATTATTACTAATAAAAGGGAAACATCACAGAAACCAAAAATTACAAGTCATTCTGAAATACATCGAAGGACTTGGACTAAAAACACACCCTCGTATTTTCATATACGTAAGAAAAACTCCTAGATTAAAAGAAACTATTAAGTAAAACACACATGTATTGTATTATATTATATATGCTTGTTCCTTGGCGGGTTTCCTCCTAGGGGATAAGATGGGTAAGTGGCTCCTGGCATGGGAACAGCCCCAAGTGGGTGGTGGCTATGTGGTGGTGAAGTCTGATGGTTGTTGAGGCCATAATAATGTAATTGCTTGGCGCTTTGCTTCTCTGCGGCATTCCTTGCTTTAGCTTCATGCAGCTCCATCTTTGCTTTAGCTTCCTTTGCCTTTGCTCGTTCATGGGCTATCACTTTCTCCTCCTCTGTTCTTGCCGTTGCTTTCTCTGCCTGCAGCACCACTCATCCCAGTAGGATTAGTAGTAATAACTTTCACAAGTTTGAAGATGAAATGATCATAACTTCACTATATGCAACAAACATCAAATAATTGTAGAGAAGAATCTTGGAACGAAATATGCAGTTGGAAAAGGTGATATAAGAAAAACAGACCTTTTCATCTATTTTGGCTTTATAGACGTCGACGTGCTCCTTGGCAGCAGCAGCCACGTTTTTCAGTTTCTCCTTTGAGGATTGCATATCCTTGTGCAATTTATCAGACTACCTCTCTCTCTCTAAATATAAGAGTTAAAATTTTTCAACCTTTCGAACATAGTAAATGTTGAATATGAAGGTGGATTTATATAGGAAAGGAAGACAACATGGCACCGCAACACTTGTTCAACATGCAGACCTATTCCCATTAGTTTACTGCCACGTTCATAGACATTAGAATTATATATATATATATATATATATATATATATATACACACACACACACGCTTATCAATTTATCTATTTTTTGTTTCACACATATTCTGGCTTATGTTGGATTATGTATAGGTAGCCATTTTTTTTAAAATATAAAATTACTTCTTACAACTTTAAAATCAAGGATAATTCTAAGATTTTTTTATGATTTAGTTTTTAAAATATTTTTAATTAAGTTTTGTTCTCTTTTGAAATAGGACGAGTCCCCCACTTCCCCTTTTATTTCTGGAAAATATTTATATCCCTTTGTAATCTTAGGAGATTATTATTATCTAATGAATATTGAGTCGAAATCAAGACCCTTTTCTTGATGTATAAATAAGGCATCAGCGCCCATTTTGTAATTGAGGTATCATTTTGAGAAATAAACCCTATTTTCTTATAGTAATTCTCTAGGGTTTGATACTTTATATGCTCATAGTGAACACTTTGGCGTCCATTATGGGACCGGTAAAACGATTCTCGCATCTCATAAAGGAAGACGGACTCCAAGAAGGAAGAAGACAGTGACTGCACGCAGCAATGCCAACCGGAGAAAGGAAGGAGATACCCGAGGAGATTAGGAAAGACGCCAGGGCGATGACAATCAATTGGAGGAGGTTTTAACCCTGGTCAAGACATTACAACGTACAGTGGAAGAGTTATGAAAGGAGAACGAAGACCTGAGGAACCATCGATCGAGGAAGCAGGAGGCCTCCAACTATCAAAATATGCAGGCCACAAAACCAAGAGAAGACATACTAGAACCTTTGGTCCATACTTGACACATCCTTTCACGGAGGTTGTAATGGCAGCCCCCATGCCATTGCATTACAAGCCGCCTATGATGAAATATAATAGGAAAGGTGACCCAGAAGAACACCTCATTATGTTCACAACCAACCCTCTCAGCTTTGGGGCGTCAGACGCTCTTATATGTAGAACCTTCTCCACCACCCTTACTAAATCCGCCATGTTTTGGTTCTCACACATTCCCTTGAAGAGTGTATCATGTTTTGTGTTCTCACTAGTTTGCCTCCAACCACGTGGTCCAGTAGACTTCACTCAGCTTGGTCAACCTAAAGCAGGGACGAAGGGAGATACTCAAGCAGTTTATGATGCGCTTTAATGAACAGGCCATAAAGATCAAAGATCTCAACTCAGAAGTGGCCCTTTATGCAACCCAGATAGAATTGTGCATAAGTAAATTTTTTGACTCCTTTGCTAAAAATCCCTCGCTCAACATGAATGATTTCAGGCAAAAAATAGTGCATTACATGAATATGGAGGAACATGAAGCCTATCGGTAGGGAATTTCGAGCATAGAGTAATGGGGATAGAACCACAAAGGAAGAGCCCTCGACCAAATAAAGAACCAAAGTTTGTTGCCTACTTCAAGCCGAAATATGATACATTTATCCCATTGAACAACACGAGAGACAAGATCATGCATGAAGCTTACAACATAGGATTGCTTAAATTTCCACACCCAAGGAGCAGGCGAAAGGCTTCTGATGGTACAAAGTTAGACTTAGAAGGGGGGTTGAATAAGTCTTAAACTCTTTTTTGAAGATGTACAAACCATTTAAGCAATAAAATAGTTTCAAGAGACCAGAGAAAGGAATACAGAATCACACATCGGAATTATCCTGGTTCACTTCCAACACAGAAGCTACGTTCAGTCCCTTCAGACCGAAGGATTTTCACTATTGTAAAAAGCATATTTACAATATCTGCACCAGCCTAGTGTAACAAGTATTCTTGACTCCAGCCACTTCTGGCTTATAACCCAAGTATTGTTTCAAAGAGCCACTCCTGACTACAAACCTAAGTATTCTTTTAAAAGCCTCTTCAGGCCACAAGTGTTTTCCAACACTAACAGACTCTGGCAATACACCAGATCTTACATAAAGAGTTTTTGGCGTTACAACAAATAACTCAGCATACAAAGATATAAAATGATTACACAGGTACACTGAGCTACAGACTACTATAAGTCAAGGTCTGCTAGAAGCAGAACTTACAAAGAAGACTTAAGTAGTAAAAATACAAGAACTTAGAAACTTTTGAGAAAAGTCTTTCAAACTTTGGTTTCTGAGAGAAATCGGAGAGAGTTGAGTTATGAGGTGAAAGTCTTAGAGAGAATCTCTCTTTCTGATTTGAAAGCTTATTATATTTATAGTCCTTCTTGAGATAATCGTTGGTGGCTCTTTGAGGAGCAGTTGTCCCCGGTGGTCCTGTTGGATCACAGCTGCTATGGCATGGTTGGCCCGCAACACTATTTTGATGTTGATGTTGTTTATCGCTGTCGTGGTGAAAATGACAGGTGTCGCATGATGGGCGATGCGGTTTGGTACCAGTAAAACTGATATTTGGGAATATAAGTGTATACATTTTACTACTGTAGTAGGGACATGATTGTATATTTATGCTTGAACCCACATTGGTGTTTATTTTCCCACAGTCGGATCCGTAGTGCATTGTGGCGCATTTGTTGAATATATTTCTTTGTGCATATGCATTAGTCTAAGAGCATTTGCATATAGCCTTGAGGAATGAGAATGGGATATTGAGATGATGATGATTGATGATACGGTGAAACCTCATGAAGAGACAGGATTATTAATGATGAAAACTATTTGATAAACCCATTAATGAATGGTAATAGCCCACAACGGGTGGTATATGGGAATTGATTGAGTTGTGTATATGTGGACTATGTATTGCTTATGGTAATGGAATGATGAATTCGATTGTGTTTTAGTTCTTGTAATGCAAAGCACATGATGATTTGTATGCATATACACATGATCACAAATGTTTCATTTTCGTCATTTCGAATATGATGACTTACCCTTCCATGTTGTCTCTTTTTAAGCCAATTGATGTAGGACTATCATGGGGTGAAATGATCTTTTGGAAATTAAAGCATTTTGGAAGAAGGTAAAATAGCTATAAGCGAATGCCTTGCCACCATATGATGATGTTGTGGATGATGTAGACTGATGTTTTTGTTTGTAACATTGTGCATATGGCTCAACTTATTTTGTATACATGGCCTTATTCTTTTGAAGAATTAACTTATGGCCATTTGTTTTATAAACAGTGATGCATGGCGTAAATACTAGGTTTGGATTGCCATTTTGATGATATTATTGTTGGTAAACTTGAATTTAAAGTGAATGATAGATGATGGGTTTTATGTCTGAATTTACCCAATAATGCAATTTGGTTGATGTTTTAAATGGTATTTGATTTTAGGCATGAATTGTGTGATTGGCGTTGTGGTTTGAAACCATTGACATGGTGTAGGTGATATTCAGATTTTGTGATCTTATAATCTTGCTCAATGGTATGACATCAGTGTTATGCTCTCTGAACTAGTTTCGCTTAAGCGAGGGTAATCTTGCTCAAGCAAAAGCTAAAGTGGTGGTTGTGTATGGGAGACCTCGCTCAAGTGAGAACGGATGAGTGTGATTTTGTTTATTTTTTGCTCAAGCGAGAGATGTCTCGCTCAAGCGAGTGATCAAGGTGATGATTTTGAGATTTTCACATAAGCGAGTGACGGCTCGCTTAAGGGAAAATGTAAGGGTAAGATTCTGGAAGATTTTCGCCTAAGCAAAAGATGTGTCGCTCAAGCGAAATATTGGGGTCTGATTCTTTGATCCTGTTCGCTCAAGCGAGACTATCAGGATTGGTTTTCTCTATTTTTCCTCATTGTTTTGGGTCTCTTCTCATATCTTCATATATAGGATTAAATGTTTACCCTGTATACATATTCTTTCTTCCGTTGCTAATATACTTCTTTTCGTATACATGTTGGGGCATTTCTTCTTCGATCTACTTTTCTTATTTCTTCAAATCGTGGTCTCTGGTTTTCCGTGGTTCGATCCTCGATGTAAATTACGTGCTGTGAGGTTTTAAAACGAAAAACATTTATCTGTATTTTTATTGAATTAATTATGTTTACATCAGGATTCGAATTCAGGGATCGGGGCGCCACACCAACGGGTGCTGATGTCAGCCATGAAACCCATGGAAAAGATGGAATCAAATAGATCATGAACAAGGATGTTAAACTTCTACCTTCTCCCCTTTGTTTTCTATAACATCCATTTTCAACATAAATAGAAAATAGATATTAATATATCTTTCATGAGAAATACTTACTATAAGTTAGTTTATTATTATCATTTTTTTTATGAAATTTTGGTATTTATATTTAATTATTTGTTTTTTTAAAATAATATAATAATAATAATATTTATGAATGATAATTTTAAAATGAATTAATTAGTATGCATTGATTAATGAAATTATATTAAGAATTTTAAATATATGTATTATTCACAACTTTATTTTATGTTTTTATTATGTTTTTACATATTTGTGATTTAACTCTTATTAGAATTTTAAAATAAAATTTTGAAGGAATTAGACTATGGTTCTTTAGAACTTTTTGATCTACATAATATTTATGATTTTCAAGAATTTTTTGAAAATTTTGAAATATTTTAATAAAATAATATATTTTAAATAATTTTAAATTCATATAAAGTTACTTAAAATTAAAAATATTTACAAGAAAGTGAATTTAAATTATAAGAAAATTTTCTAAAATCCATTTCAAGTAGACTTATCTAAAAATTATCGGTTTGAATAAAATCTTGATTTTTACCAATCGTAAAAAAATCGAAAACATAAGAATAAATTTTTATTAACAAAAAATTTTAGATTTTTAAAATTTGAACTTTATATTACTTATCATAAAATGAGAACTGATATAATATCGATAAATTTCAAAAAGGACTGATTTTGAATATTTAAAATATACCGAGTGAAAGGTTACTATTTGGCTTAATAATTCAGCCGATATTTACTATGCAAAACACTATCCATGTATGAAATTTTCAAAAGGTGCACAGTAACCAGAATTGAATTTTCAAAAAATGCACAGTACTTTTATATTAAAATAATGGAATGCATAGTAATTTTCCTTCCTATAAATACCGAAATAATTCTTCTTTAGAATTCATAATTTCAGATTAAGTTTTCTTAATATAGTAGTGCTAGTGAGATAGTGGTGGAAATAAGAGAGAGAAATAAATTTTTTGGAAGAAGGTTCTGCTAAAATCCTAAGGTAAGAATACCTCTCTTTTATATTTTTTAGGGTTATTTTCATATCGTTTTTAGAAATCTATTATTATACTGGAAATAATATTATTTTAACTTATTATTATGAATAGTAAAATACTATTTCATTAGTAAATTACTATTCAAATAGTAAATTACTGTTTACTATTACTATTTACCTTTACTATTCACGTACTTACAATTTACTATTTACTGTTACTATTTACGATTTACTATTTACCGTTACTATTCACGTTTTACTATTTACTGTTACTATTCATGATTTACTATTCACTATTCAAAATTTACCATTCCTGCTTTAAGTAGCAATCTTAATTTTCATCTTTTAATTATATTAAAATGAAATTGGTATGTTTTAGAACTCGGAGACGAGGCGCGCATGGATTTTCAATAACGAATCAGTATACAAGAGGTAAAGGGGAGTGGGATGGGAATATAATATGAAAAGACATAAGAATAATGGGAGGAGTTCCCTACTCCTTTAAAATTTAATAATATTATTATTTTAAAATAATAACTATTTAACTTAAAAATTTATAATAAATTTTAAATTGAGTATCTTGTGTAACTTGATCTGAATACCTATGTAAATACATGGATAACTTATGTGAACTTGATTGAACCTATGTAAGGACTTGGACTATTATGACCTTGAACTGGTCTGAACCGGGGTCTAGGATCCGGTGTGGGACCAGCCATAAGTGTGCAGGTGTTTTAGGGTTTATACACCGGTACAGTGGGTATCCGGTATTGTAATCTGGCCTCTCAGTGGGAGAAACCGGTCTTGTTGTCCTGGAGATCCTTCACACCAGTGTTTCGCATTGAAGGGGGGTGAAAGGTGGTGCCACCTGCGAAGATTCTCCGACGCTCAAGTTAGAAGAATGTATGAACTCAATGAATACTCAAGCAATGCAATAGTAAGAATGCGATGTAGAACAACGTACCCTTGCATGTGTGTTGGAACATGCTATATATAGTTGAACGTAGGAAGTGAATCGTTGGATGCAAGTGGGCCCCTTGGTTCTGATAGCGTGTAGAGTGTGTCAATCAAGGTGACTCAGTACTCAGAGTGTGTCAGGTGAGTAGGTCAATTATCAGAGTACGATCCTGTGATAGGGATGAAGGATAATCACCTTTCCGCATATTTCGCTGACAATTGTACTTACTCTCTAAGATAATTGACATAGACACATTCCGCTATGCAGGGTATCTTCGCTGATAAGCTATAAGGAACTCTTATCTCATAGTGATCCTGAGGCAAACGGTTTGTTCACGTCGTGGAGATAAGGTCGGATGAAGCGTCCATCATAGCGAGGACGGATGGAGCATTTACTAAAGTAAGAACGGATGTGTCACTCTGACATCATAACTTTGGGGACCGGTATCCAGACCGGATCAGACCTGTATGGACTGAACTATACCTATGCGAAGATTGGACTATATGGACCTATATAGACCTATGTGAGGAATGGACTATAAAGACTTAAAATTAATCTTATTAATCTAAATAACTAATAAAATTTGAATTAATCTTATTATAAAGACCTATGTGAGGGATGCTAGGTGATGTCAGTGTGCTCTGAACCATCGTCGTTGTGCTGCCAGGCTGCTTTGTACTTGCAAGCCTCGATAAGATGTCCGCTCTGGTATTTTCCTCTCTTGGTACGTGCTTGAATTCTAGAACGTCGAATCTACCCTTCAATTCATTCACACAATTCAGATACAACTGAAGTTGTGGCTCCCAAACCTGATATTCTCCCTGGACTTGCAAAATCACCAGCTGTGAATCGCTGCACAATGTAACTTTTGACGCTCCGATGTCGATCGCCGCTCGGAGGCCGGCCAAGCATGCCTCATACTCCGCTTGATTATTGGAGGTCTTGAAATTAAACCGGAGGGAGATCTCCAAGTGTACGCCATCATCACTCTCCACCATGACACCAGCTCCACAGCCTTTACTGTTTGACAATCCATCAACATAAATGGTCCAATGCGCTCGAGGTGTGGCTGGATCTGACCCTGTCATTTCCACCACAAAATCTGCCAACACTTGAGCTTTAATAGCTCCTCGAGGCTTATAAGAAATTTCGAATTCAAAAAGCTTGATGGACCACTTGATCATTCTTCCAGCAGGATCTGGTTTACTGAGCACTGACCGGAGAGGCAGGTCTGTTCTCACGAGTACGGCCTCAACTGTCGTGACGCCCACACCACTGCTAGGGCGGCCTTCTCTATCTTTTGATATCTACCTTCGGCCCCCTGAAAAGTCTTGCTGGTAAAGTACACCGGCCTCTGTCCCTCCGAAGTTTCTTTAACAAGGGCTACGCCTAGGGCTTCATCAGAAATTGCCAAATACAGGATCAGAGTCTCACCATGGTCAGGCTTCACCAGTATAGGTGGACTTGAAAGCACGACCTTAAGCTGCTGTAAAGCTTGTTCCTGCTCTTCTCCCCATTCAAAACTCTTGTGCTTCTTCAACGCCTTATACAGAGGAAGGGATCTATGCGCCATCTTGGGCATGAATCGAGCTAGAGCGGCCACCTTCCCATTCAACGATTGTACCTCCCTTAGGCTTTTGGGGCTCTACATATCCAGAATTGCTTGACATTTTCTAGGGTTGGCCTCAATGCCCCGCTGGGTTAACATGAATCCCAAGAACTTCCCTGCTGGAACGGTAAAAGTGCACTTCAATGGGTTCAACCTCATATTGTATTGCCACAACCGGGTGAACACTTGGCTCAAGTCATCAATATGGTCCCCTCCAGCGGGAGTCTTTACGATGATATCATCAATGTACACCTCTACCAGCTTGGTGTGCATGCCTTCGAATACTTTGTTGATCATGCGCTGGTAGGTAGCGTCAGCGTTCTTCAGTCCAAATGGCATGACGGTGTAGCAGAACACACCATGGTGATTGACAAAGGCCGTCTTTTCTTGATCTTCTTCCCACATCAGAATCTGATTGTACCCTGAATAAGCATCCATGAAACTGAGGTACTGATAACCAGATGAATCATCTACCATACGATCAATGTTTGGGAGAGGATACGGATCTTTGGGGCAACATCGGTTGAGATCTACGTAATCCGTGCACATTCTCCACTTGCCATTGGCTTTCTGCACCATCACCATGTTGGAAAGCCAAGATGAATAGCGAATCTCCTTTATAAAACCAGCCTTTAGCAATTCCTCTGTTTGCTCACACGCTGCTTTCTGCTTCTCCGGTCCCAACCTCCTCTTCTTCTGGGCCACCGGTCTCGTTTCTGGGTACACAACGAGTTTGTGGCAACAGAAATCAGGGTCCATCCCAGGCATGTCTACTGCAGTCCATGCAAAAAGGTCTTTAAACTCCTACAAAAGAGCCAACAAACGTTGTTCCATGCCTGCCTCCAGATTATCATTAATGTGCGTGACCTTCTCTGGGGAATCCCCTAAAATGACGTCCCTGGAACCACCATCCGGTGTGGGCTTTGAGGGGTTAAGAGGGTCAATCTTCAATTCCGCCCTGGGGTCCAAATCAATCAGACTGACAGACCCAGCCGTTGTTCCTACGTCATTAAGCATCCTCTTCTTATTAAACGCTTCCAACTTGACCATGTTGAGGCTCAAGTTATAACAATATTGATCCATCTCCTGATCTCCGCGGAGGGAGGACACGCCGTTGTCCTTGTCAATAAATTTGATTAAGAGGTGGGGAGTGGACACAATTGCTTCCATTGCGTTCAGGGTAGGGCGGCCTATGATCCCGTTGTATGGGGATTCCACATCGATCACCAGGATTCTTGATTTCACCGTTCTCGCGCCAGGCTCTCCTTTAAAAGAAATGAGGGTATCGAGATACCCTTTAGTGGGTTGCTTCGCCCCATTAAACGTCGTGAGTTCTTGCATGTACCGCTGCAGATCTGCATCATTAAAACCCATTCTTTTGAAACAGTTATGAAAAATTATGTCGTAAGAACTTCCCTGATCGACGAGGATCCTCTTCACATCTTTGTTAGCAATGACAATAATGATCACCACTGCGTTGTCTCCTCCTGGGATCGTAGGGCCGAAGTCATCATCGGTGAACGACACCGTCGGAGCTACCACACCATCCCTGAAAGGGCGATTATCTCTAGGTTTTCCCTGTACAGACAAAATCATCCGATGGTGATTTTTCCTGGCTGTGATCGATGCTCCTCCTCCTGCAAATCCTCCAGCAATCATCTCGATCACTTCACACCTGCCCTGTCTCTGCTGCTGAGGCATGCCGTCTTGTTGGGCTCCTTCAGCGATTACCACTCCCTTTTGTTTCTCAGCTGCAGTAAACCTCCTGACTGGGTTACGACTCTCATCATCTGGATCTCTCCCCCTTTTTTCCATCCTGTCAGGATCGTCTAAGGATCCTTCTCTGAAAAGATATTGCTTCAGCTTTCCCTCTCTAATGAGGGTCTCGACAGTATTCTTCAACGCTTTGCACTCGTCCGTGTGGTGACCCGTTTGTTCATGAAAGGCACAATATTTACGTGGGTTACCAAGCCTTTTGATTGGGGGTGGCTTCCTTATACCAAAGAAACTGAGCGCTGGCCAGCCAACTTCCCTTAAGATTTGGGAATGCTTGGCGTTCAGAGGAGCATAGTTACTGAAAGATGAGACGCGCTTATCTCGTTGATGAGGCCGAATGCTTGCAAAATCTTCTCTGAAGGCATGCTTTTCTGGTCTCACCCTCTCATTCTCTCTTCGCGGCTGCTGAGAGGGTACTGGGGGCTTCATTCTAGCTGTTGTGGCCTCCAGATGCATTTCTATAACCACGTACTTGGAGGCTTTCCTTCGGAACTCCTCGAAAGTTGTTGGGGGGCTCTTTGCCAAAGATAGGGCAAAAGCGGAACTAGGTTGCAGAGCTTCAACCATAATATAGAGCTGTATGGCCTCCGTGAGATTTGGAACCAACACGGCTTCCTTGTAGAATCTCTTCAAAAACTCCTTAAGAGTTTCAGTCTCTCCTTGCCTTATCTGGGCCAAGGTGTGAGAAGTCCTTGGGATGTCCCTGGAAATGACGAAATGACTTTCAAACGCAGCTGCCATTTCTTCCCAGGAATCTAAGGATCCTGAGGGTAGGCTCTTGAACCAGTTGAGAGCCTCCTCCATCAGTGTTCTTGGGAACATCCTACACATGACGTCTTCATCAGCTCCCAGGTACATAGCTTCATAGACATAAGCATCTAGGTGCTTAGTAGGATCAGTTTCTCCATTATACTTCCCGATCGACAATGGCTGAGTCGTCTGCAAGTGCTTAGGGATGACGATACTCATAAGCCTCCTTGAGAAAGGGACGCTGAGTCTATAAGCCCTAGAGGTCACCACTGCTTGCTCCCTTCTCTTGGTACTGACCCTATCACCAGAGTCTTGAGTTTGTTCCCTCTCCTCGTACGTAGGGATTTTTGAATACTGGAGGGTCGTAGATCTCTCCCTTGCAGATGCATGGTGGGCCTCTTCTGCTTGGGACGTCACCCTGTCCCCAGCTCCTCTCTTCTCCCGCTTTAACTCCATCAACTCCTCCCTGAGTTGCCTAATGACTTCATCACGAGGGTCAGGGGTTACCACTAGTACCATCCTTCGGGCGTTGGTGACAGGAGATTTGAAGACGAGTCTCCTCCCAGTCTGCTGGTGAGTCACGTCCTCCACATGACCATCAACAAAATCACGTCCATCACCTTCCATTCTAACAACTAAACTTCTACGAAATATGGGAATAACTCTAACGTGTCCCACTGGGCGTGCCAATGAACTGGTCTGAACCGGGGTCTAGGATCCGGTGTGGGACCAGCCACAAGTGTGTAGGTGTTTTAGGGTTTATACACCGGTACAGTGGGTATCCGGTATTGTAATCTGGCCTCTCAGTGGGAGAAACCGGTCTTGTTGTCCTGGAGATCCTTCACACCAGTGTTTCATGTTGAAGGGGGCGAAAGGTGGTGCCACCTGCGAAGATTCTCTGACGCTCAAGTTAGAAGAATGTATGAACTCAATGAATACTCAAGCAATGCAATAGTAAGAATACGATGTAGAACAACGTACCCTTGTATGTGTGTTGGAACATGCTATATATAGTTGAACGTAGGAAGTGAATCGTTGGATGCAAGTGGGCCTCTTGGTTCTGATAGCGTGTAGAGTGTGTCAATCAAGGTGACTCAGTACTCAGAGTGTGTTAGGTGGGTAGGTCAATTATCAGAGTACGATCCTGTGATAGGGATGGAGGATAATCACCTTTCCGCATATTTCGCTGACAATTGTACTTACTCTCTGAGATAATTGACATAGACACATTCCGCTATGCAGGGTATCTTCGCTGATAAGCTATAAGGAACTCTTATCTCATAGTGATCCTGAGGCAAACGGTTTATTCACGCCGTGGAGATAAGGTCGGATGAAGCGTCCATCGTAGCGAGGACGGATGGAGCATTTACTAAAGTAAGAACGGATGATGTGAGGACGGATTACCAGTATGGCCTTATCTTCTTATGATACCGGTTGCTCCTCTAATATGTCACTCTGACGTCATAACTTTGGGGACCGGTATCCAGACCGGATCAGACCTGTATGGACTGAACTATACCTATGCGAAGATTGGACTATATGGACCTATATAGACCTATGTGAGGAATGGACTATAAAGACTTAAAATTAATCTTATTAATCTAAATAACTAATAAAATTTGAATTATATTTATGACTGATATTTAGTTAATTTGATTTGATTATAATTAATAATATTTGATTTTGATTAATGATATTGTGATTTATAATACTTGAACTGTTCTTTACTGGGGGTGTAAAAGTATGGTTGATGAACAATTCAAAATGTACATGTAATGTCAATCTGGTACAAGGAGATATTTGTAAATGTGCAAGTACGGAGTATCCTTGTATACTGGGGCGGAATATAATGTACTCTGGGTAGTGTGACAGTCCGCCTGAAGTAACCTCCTTTGCCTTGACACAATTGGTGGTGGAACCTGCAATTATTCTCCGACGCTCAAGTCAGTATTCTGAAATACTGTAAGACTTAGAAAGCAAATCTGAGAGAATTATGCAAGTAAAAGTGTAAGGTTCAAAATTGAGAGAGAGGATCCCTTTACCTTTTTGCTGAGGTTTATATACCTGTTACTGGTGCTCCATTATTGGTAGGACCCGTTCCTTGTTTTCTGGCATAATGCAAGAAAGGTAGTGGGTCCCTGTGTCGTTCACGAGCACCATCGCTGTAGTGGGTATTTCCACTTGCTTGGAAAGCGTTAATGCCTTATTATTTTATTCATTGTTCCTTTTTATGCGTGACAACGTGATTCCCATTTTCAACCTCTCAAGACAGAGTCAATCTCGTGTCGGGGTTATAAGTATGGGCTCGCTACGCAATATAGGAAATTCAATATTCCGCCTATAGCTTGGCGGAGTAGTATGCATTGGAAATACTTTGTGCATGTGTATAAGATATCCAATATTTTCCACCTTAGCAGAGTAATAAGCTTTGGCGGAGTAACGTGCCTTGGCGGAGTTACGTGCCTTGGCGGAGTTACGTGCCCTGGCGGTATGTACTCCGTATAAAAGTAATTATAAGGTATTTGAGACGTACTTCTCCTGTTCAAAATGCTGATCTGGCAAAGCATTAAAACCATGCTTTTGGGGACCGGTGTTGGGACCGGATCATATGCCCCCTAGCTTGTTATAGTGACTGACGGAGTTACTTTAATAAGCTATAACACTTTTAGCTTTTATAGGCATGGGTTTAGGCGGCGTTTGCTAGTTCAGGATTTTCGGACAAGTGTTTTCGTGCATTTAATGCTTTCATCATTACTTGCCACACCTGTCATTAATGCACCTCGAAACTTCGTTTTGCCGCTTCAATCTCTCACTGCCACGTATGCCCTCGTAACGATTGCCATTCCAATGATGGGACATAAATGCGTGGGATAGCAGTTGAATACGTTTTCGAGGTTATTACCATGGGCCTTGGATTTTGAAAATACGGCCCAAAAAATGCCTGTCTTGAGATTCATCCAACGGCTGTAGTTGCGTTTCTGAGATTAGTGAGGCTTTACGTGTTTCCCCCCAAGCCATGCCTATAAATAGGTAAACTCTTAGGAGGGGAAACTTTTCGCTTCATCTTCTTCTCTGCGCTTTCGTATTAGAACTGCCTTTTGAACGTTGCTTTCTTGCGAGTCGTTTGTTGTTGCAGTTCTTCAGTTCTTCAGAAACTTAAGGTAACTCTCCTGTTCCTCTGTTTTCTGTCTTCACTGTTATTGGGTTGGTTTTTTTTTTTATATGTGTGTTTGTTGAAGCGAGGATGAGAGGAAAAAAGTCAGAGTCGTGCTCTAGGGTTTCTGTTCGCCCCATGTTTTCGGATATTGAGAGTGAAGATGAGGCTTTCTATACTGGGAGGGATTCAACATTTTACAGCAGCGTGGCGTGTTTTAGTAATGCTGTACATTCGTTTGTATCAGGAGGTATTTCCCAAATACAAGTGATAACGATGGCAGAATGTCAGAATGTTGTGTTGCATGGGTTGGACTGGGAAAAAATGCTTGAAACTGACCCTTATTGTTGGGTTGAGGAAGATGTTAAAGATGCTTCCTCTCGTCATGCAACAACAAGTGGTGGGGTGATGGAGTTGTCTGTGCCAATCTGGAAGGATGAAAGGTTTGAAAGGAGGTTCATCGTCCGTTCACCGAAGACGTTTGAACGTATATGCCATCGTCTTCAAGATGAACGTACATTATACATGTACGATATTTTGTTTACCCAGCTGAGGGTACGATTTCCGCTGAATAAGTTCCAGATGGGTGTACTCAGATTTCTGGACTGTGCCCCTTCTCAATTGCACCCTAATGGTTGGGGGATAGTTCGCAGCTTTGAAGTGTTGGCTGAACACCTGGAATTCACGCCCACTGTGGCGTTGTTCTTTGCCTTTTTCCGCATCATGAGGAGGGTGACTGCAAGGACTGGCGGCATGGGCTTTGTGACTCTTCAGGCGGAGCTGAAGATTGTGAACTTTAAGGCGTTCGCTGACTCCGCCAAAGAAGGCGGACTTTACTTTAGAATGAGCTTTGTAAAAGTCTCTGTGAAGAAGAACAAGTCCGTCTTCTGGCGGAGTAAGGAGGGAATCGATAAATTCCCGGTAGCGTGGACTCACGAGCACTTCCTCTTGACAAAACAAGCCTATGAAGTTGAGGAGAGTGCCTTATCAGCTACCTCTGTGGAAGTACTCCGAACGTTGAAGGAGTACAACTCCGTCCACAAGCAGATCTTATGCCGAAGGCTGCAAGGGCGGGATACTGAGGGATATTTAAGTAATTCTTTAAGACTTGTTGCTTGAATATTACTCCTGTTGTTTCCTGCAGCTTCTAATCGTATCTATGTATGTTATTTTATAGGAGAGATCGCTGAATTTCCTGGGATGGAGCGTATCAAGCAAATTCGCATGAGTCGCCAGGAAATTGATGCGGAAAATAATGTGCAGCCTAGGAGGAATCTGGCTGCTGCTCTAACAAAAACTCTTCCTATTTCCTGTATCCACTAACGTAGTGACGTTGGGGGGTGGTGCAGGGTCCTCGACAGTTGAGGTTGAAAGGCGATCTAAAAAACGCCAAGAACCAAAAACTGTTGAGGAGGAGGAAGTAGACCCACAACCCTTGCTAAAGAGGAAGAATAAGGGTAAGGGAAAGGTGGGGGAAGGGGCGTCATCTGATGCTCCTATTGATGTGGAAGAGATTCCAGAGACACCAGCTGTGGATGTCAATGCTGAGGTGGGCGGTATGGAGGGAGTTCCAGAAGAAGATGTTGTGGGGGAGGAGATAGAGGGAATTCAAGCTTCTCCAGTCCGTCAAGCTGAGAGTCCCGCCCTGGACTTGGCTACTCGAGGGACACCAGTTTTCCTTATTGATGTTCCAGGGGAGTCATCCAGGCGATCCGTCTCTTTGCCTCTGGCGGGGTCTCGACTGAATCCCTTTTTGTATTTTACAAATATGGGATCCCGCCAGTCGGAGAGGCGTGATCCGGATTTCATCCTCCGCCCCGACATCGAATTCGAAGAGATTCCAGACGCTGCTGCAGCTGCAAGGTGGCACCTCGCAGAAATTGATGGTTTCCTTGCCTCTGTTCCACGCATCGCTGAAGTTGCTGCAGAAGCTGCCATGTTTCAAGAATCGTTTCATGAATCTGTGGAAAAGATACGTAGCTTGGAGCACGACAACGAACAGCTGTCGGAGGTGATCAAGGCCAAAGATAAACACCTTGACACCGCCGACTCTGATATAAAGAAGCTTGAGGAGGAGCTGGCTCGAGTGAGAGCTGATAAAGTCTTGCTGGAAAAGCAAGTTTCTGGCTTGCAGGAGCAGAATGTAAAACTGGGCGAAGAGGTGGGCGGACTATCCCAGGTGAAGGCTGATAATGTTCTGCTGAAACAACAAATTTTATATCTGAATCAGCAGAACAAAGAACTGGGCGAAGGTGTGAGCGAACTTCAGCAGAGGTTGGTTTACTTTGAAATAAATAAGACCGTTGCTGAAGACGCCTGGGCGGCGGAGTTGGACCAAACAGCCACTGCATATAGTAACCTTGAAAAACAGGTTCAAGAGCTGCAAGTTGAAAAAGCCACTTCAGATGCTACCAGTAAGAGGCTTGATAAGGAGTTACAATCTGCCTTGGATGCGGTTAAGGCGGCAATTGATGATGCTTTCAGCATGGCTGTTCGCCAACTCCATCATCGCAACCCAGGCGTTGCTCTGAACACTGCAGGCATTCATCCTTACTATGAATTCATCAATGGCGAACTGATGGTGCTTGTTCAAGGGGGTCATGTTCCTGCGCCCAATGTAGAGTATGTCCTGGCGGACTTGCCCCCTCGCAAAGTTTATCCAAGCCTGGTGAAAGTTAACCCAGCTCCGCCCAACAAGAGGGGGTGCCATCCGAGCCTTGAAGACTAGCTCCGGAGTCCGTTTGCAAGTTTTGTTTTTCTTTGAATTTTAATGATATTGCCTTGTTCCAGGATAGGCTCTGGATCTTTATCGACTTTTGACAATATTCAATAAAATATATTCTTTATAAATCTATACTTGTTCATATAAACAATGTCTGAGTCCGTCGAATTTGTGCCTTGTAAAACGATATTAAGAAGGCAAAGTAATCATTTGAGGACTTAATGAAATATGACTAAGTATATTGAAATAAATTCAGTGATGAGGCGGAGTAGCCTCTTAGGAATTTCAATGAAATAAATTCAGTGATAAGGCGGAGTAGCCTCTTAGGAATTTCAATGAGATAAATTCAGTAATGAGGCGGAGTAGCCTCTTGAGAATTTCATTAAAATAAATTGTGTAATGAGGCGGAGTAGCCTCTTGAGAATTTCATTGAAGTAAATTGTGTAATGAGGCGGAGTAGCCTCTTAAGAATTTCATTAAAGTAAATTCTGTAATGAGGCGGAGTAACCTCTTAGGAGTTTCAATGAAGTAAATTCTGTAATGAGGCGTAGTAGCCTCTTGAGAATTTCAATGAAGCATAATTTTTACAAGTAGTATACTTACTTGAACTTGTTGATAGTGCTTGAGTTTGTTGATTATGTACTTCGTAAAACATTGGCAGTTAGGCGGAGTCAAGTTTTGGATGAAGCGTTCATCCCTTTGAATTTGATTTGGAGTGTAACTCCTGATCAAATGAAAATTGTTGAATCCAAGATTGGTATGGTGCAACATATAGCTGTGACACCAATTCTTCTTGCAAGAACATGGTTGAACCTTTGAGGCGGTATGGTGCAGCATATAGCTGTGACACCAATTCTTCTTGCAAGAACTTGGTTGAACCTTTGAGGCGGTATGGTGCAGCATATAGCTGTGACACCAATTCTTCCTGCAAGAACTTGGTTGAACCTTTGAGGCGGTATGGTGCAGCATATAGCTGTGACACCAATTCTTTCCGCAGGAAATTTGCTGGACTTTTGGGGTCGGTATGGTGCAGTATATAGCTGTGACACCCACTCTTTCCGTAGGAAATTTGCTGGACTTTGGGGTCGGTATGGTGCAGCATATAGCTGTGACACCCACTCTTTCCACAAGAAGCCTGCAGTACCTTGGGGTCGAAATGGTGCAGCATATAGCTGTGACACCGATTCCTTCCACAGGCGGCCTGCAGGACCTTGGGGTCGATATGGTGCAGCATATAGCTGTGACACCAATCCTTTCCCCCCAAGGAGTTTTTTGTACCTTAGGGTCGGTATGGTGCAGCATATAGCTGTGACACCAATCCTTTCCCCCCAAGGAGTTTTTTGTACCTTAGGGTCGGTATGGTGCAGCATATAGCTGTGACACCAATCCTTTCCCCCCAAGGAGTTTTTTGTTGACTCCGTTTGTGAAGCTGTGTTGCATTTTGGTTGATCTTTATGGAAAAGAGTTATGCATCTATGCTTCAATTTTTGGAGCCGTTGTCTTATCTGCATGGGAACAAGTTCTGCCATGGATAATCAATTCAAAGTTAGAGTGAAGATTGAATGTAGGAAGGCATTTCATTAATAATGGAACTACATAAAAGGCTGAGTTGGGGTATGTCTCTTCGAAACCTTCTCAAGGAAAGTATATCTAGGAAGAACCTTGAGTTAGGAGGAAAAGATCATACCATATTACCCAACTAGCTGTAATATATGCGTAAATTTAAAATGTTCCATTTATTCCTGACCAGAGTGCCATCTAAGTTTTCTAGGCGGTATGTGCCTTTGCCCAGAATTTTGACGACTCGGTATGGACCTTCCCATGTTGGTGCCAATTTGCCTTGGTGTGCAAATTTGTTACCGATATTGGCCCTTCTCAAGACCAAATCTCCTTCTTTGAAACGGCGTTCAGAAACACGTATGTTATACCGTTTGGCGGCCTTTGCTTTAACAGCTTGGTCCCTTACAAAGGCTTCCTCTCTCAACTCCGCTAAGACCTCGAGTTCATGGGCGAGGTTCTGTTGATTGGCTTCTTCGTTGAAATAGAGGACTCGAGCTGATGGGGCTGCCAATTCAATGGGAATAACAGCTTCGACTCCATATGTCAGCCGATATGGAGACTCATTTGTGGTGGAGTGAGGGGTTGTTCTATATGCCCATAGAACGTGGCATAATTGATTTGCCCAATCTCCCTTTGCTTCACCAAGGCGTTTCTTAAGGCCTTTCAAGATTTCTCTGTTGGCAACTTCAGCTTGGCCATTGGTTTGAGGGTGTTCCACAGAAGAGAAAATCTGCGTAATGCTGAGATTTTCCAGGAGTTCAGTGAACTTACGATCTGTGAATTGGGTGCCATTATCAGTGACTATGCGTCCAGGGACTCCGAAACGTGCAATGATATTTTCATATACGAATCTACGAGTCCTGGCTGATGTAATATGCACCACTGCCTCTGCTTCAATCCATTTGGTGAAGTAATCAACACCAACTATCAAGTATTTGATACCGCCGGGCGCAGTTGGGAATGGACCCAAGATATCCATGCCCTATTGATAGAAAGGCCAAGGCGTTATTGATGATGACATTTCTTCCGCCGGAGTATGGTGGAGATTTGTGAATCGTTGACATTGATCGCATTTTTGAACATACGAGGCGGAGTCATGCTTCAGGGTGGGCCACCAATACCCCGCCCTGAGTATTTTTCTCATTAGACTCCGTGCCCCTGGATGGTGTCCACACTGCCCTTCATGGACTTCTTCCAAAACAGCTTGCACCTCATTTTCGTTTATACAAATTAAGTAAGGAACAGAAATTCCTCGGCGGTATAACTGTCCGTCTAGGCGTGTATAATAAGGTGCTTCTTTCTTTAGTTTCTTTCGCTCAAGATCATCTGTGGGTAATTGTCCATTAACAAGATAACGAACTATTGGTGCTACCCAGGAACTGTCATCAAAGGAGCGGCTTTTAATCATATGTACTGAGGAAGGAAAGGAAATGCTTGGCTCCGCCAAGGTACTCTGTACAACCGTAGTTGTGCATCCTGCCTTCTTTGTGCTGGCTAACCTGGAGAGGATATCAGCACGTGTATTTTCTTCACGGGGTACATGCTTGAAAGTGACTTCATCGAAGCGCTGCTTTAACTCATTGACGCAGTCTAGATATTATTGTAGCAGAGGTTCTTTAGCCTGATACTCACCAAGAATTTGTGAGATTACTAATTGAGAATCACTGCATAGGGTGACAGTTTTGGCCCCAATATCTTGTGCTGCTCTGAGTCCGGCCAAGCAAGCTTCATACTCCGCCTGATTGTTAGACGTAGTGAAGGCAAAGTGCAGTGAAATTTCAAGGTGTACCCCGTCATCACTTTCCACAACAATTCCTGCTCCACATCCTTTGCTATTGGAAGACCCATCTACGTATATCGTCCAGTGTGAGTGATCTGCATCTGGGCTAGAACCTGTTAATTCAACTACGAAATCTGCTAGGACTTGTGCCTTGATAGCAGTTCTTGGTTCGTAGGATATGTCAAATTCAGAGAGTTCTATGGCCCATTTGATCATCCTTCTAGCCAGGTCTGGTTTGAACAGTATAGTACGAAGTGGCAAGTCTGTGCGAATCAGGATGGGATGGGCATGGAAATATGGTCTTAGGCGTCGTGAGCCCAAACAACTGCAAGTGCTGCCTTTTCAATCTTCTGATAACGACATTCTGCACCATGCAGTGTTTTACCAGTGAAGTACACCGGCCGTTGGCCTTCAACTGTCTCCTTGACCAGAGCCACTGTCAGCGCTTCATCTGAAACAGACAAATAAACAATGAGTTGCTCACCTGGGCTCGGTTTTACCAGGATTGGAGGGCTGGCCAAGACATTTTTCAAGCTTTGGAAGGCCACCTCTTGCTCTGGGCCCCAACTGAATTTCTTGTCCTTCTTCAGCATTTTGTGTAACGTCCTAGATTATTTTGCATTTATTTTTATTTAAACAATTACCTTTTACGATAAATTCTCCCTTATCTTGAAAATTAATCGATATTTAGAGAAAAACAATTTAATTTGAACACAACGGATGAGAGAAAGGGTGTCAGGACTTCTCACTTGAGTGAGGCCCCTACTCGTTTAAGTGAGATTCCGGACTCTCACTTAAACAAGGTTCTATTCGCTGGAGCGAACACCTTTCCCACATCGGATTATTCAAGACATGCAACCGGACTCTCAAAATTTCACTTTAAAAGTGGTTCGGTAAACCTAAAGAGTTACCATGGAAGCGTATGCAAGTAACAGTGATATATTTTAAAATATAGTTTTACATCTGATCCGGTCTTAATTTAACACAACTAATAATTATACTAAGAAGTTCTTATACACATAAGACTCTATAGAAAGTCACTCGAAGTCACTCGGACCCTGGCACCGTTCTCTCCCTTGGCGCGGCTCCATGGCTCCTTCCCCCTCCCTGTCTCTGGTTACTAAAAAATATATGCAAGGGTGAGTGTTTGGCATTATAATTAATATAGAACGGCATTTAACACTATACATGCATATTGATACACACACATCAAGCATCACCCGTAAATAAACATACCAAACATAGAGTTTTTCATGCAGTAACTGTATTAAACCAACTACGCAATTCCATCACATTCCTCACATTCATCACATTCATTACATACATCACATTCATTACATGCATCACGATCACAACTGACTCTCATACAATCTGACTCCTAGTATCCGGATACTAAATGATTGGCCTTCAGCTGGGGGTCCTACTTGACACCCCGTGAACCCTGCTTGGTTCACCGAGTCCTGCTTGACTCTCCACCTCGACCACTGGGTCCTACTTGACCACTGGGTAGCTCAACTGGGCACGAAAACCACGGGAGCCGGAAATGAGGGCTATCATATACCGTCGGCCATCCCATACCACATAATCATTCAACAGTTTACCTTTCTCACAATAATATCAATTTCTCATCACTCGGGTAGCCTGCTTGCTAACCCGACGTCACATAACACTGATCATTTCACATTAGATTCACAAGATCATACATGATAAACTCATCCACATCCGATCATCCATAAATTAATAAACTCAGTCACACATGCACAGCATAAACACACAATTACGTTTAACAACATTTTCCTTAGTCTGTTTACGTTACCTCAAAGACCTGAATAAGAAGTGAGTCCTATTCTAATTAATTATAACCCGAACACCCCCCTTACTTTGGTTCCACGCTTCGATGATCTGCTCTCTGTGCCGATTTCTTTCTCTGAGCACCGGTTCTGCAGTCTCAACTCCTTCACTCAGTCTTCCGTTGCTTAGCCTACTACCTACGAATCATAAAGTATAGCTCATCACCTCAACGCCTTTAATTCATGGACAACATCTGGACTCATGCTCACCAGAGGAGTGGAGAACAGCCACGAATATAGCCATGCATGGCTCTTAACGGTCAAAGAATAAAAGAAATAAGGGAATTACAATTGGATTGGATCAGTAGACTCACCTTGAAGTCCCGATCACAGGAATGGGGTTAAATTGAAGTTTAGACACAAATGGAGTCCCTCTCCAGCGCATGCAAATCAGCGTTAAGAGAGGAGAGAAAAACGAAAGAGGAGGAATAGACCAACAGCAAGGTAACTTGTAAAATAATGAAGAGGGAAAGAAGAGAATTTCCTTATATATATAGCTCATGGGCAAGATCGTCTTTTCCTTTATTTTATTTGTATTCTTACTAAATTTAATTAATTTTTCACTATTTTAAACTATTGCATAGTTATCAAATCAATTACACGTGTTTATTCCCTCAACGTTTAAGTATTCACAATCCTCTAATAATTCGCAAGAGTATAGGCTCGATATAAATATCGGCCCCCCGACGTCCTAACTTAGGGTTCATACCTCGGAAATCCGAGCTACAACCTGATAGATCGGATATCTCATCCGTGCTCACCTCATGGTTACCTACATCCGTTGTTTCAGTCATCGTGAGGTTAATCCGGTCTCTAACCTCGTGTGAGGCGCTCTCCTCACAACGGTTGGACCAGACCGCCTAGCCCTGCCCGCTCTTCTCCTACACTTCCGATCTTTAACTCCGCCTGCTCGTGCTTCAGATACCGACCTCGACACCGGCTTTTCCAATCTTTGGCTCGGACAGAACAAATATTGAATAAAACTTCTAAAATATTTACTAACATTTCCCATTTCTTATAATTCTCATTAAAACATCAGGGATGTTACATCCAGCCCCCCTAAAAGGAGATTTCGTCCCCGAAATCAGTGTTCCGATTGAAAAAGATGAGGGTACATTCGTTTCATATCGGATTCTAACTCCCAAGTGTAGTTTATCCAATGTAAATTCTGCCACTTCACCTTCACCAGCGGTACCTCCTTGTTCCTTAACCGTTTGGTTTGATGCTCTTCAATGCCGATGGGTACTGCCTCCACCGTCAAGTTCTCCTTCACTTCAATGGAGTCACTCGGTACAATCATGGTATCACACGGAATGTAGGCTCGAAGTTGCGATACGTGGAACACGTTGTGAATGTTAGTCAATGATTGGGGAAGATCCAATCGATAAGCGACTTTGTCAATCCGTTCTAGTATTTGGTATGGTCCAATGTACTTCGGATTAAGCTTTTGGCTCTTCAAAATTCGACCTACACCCTTAGTCGGTGAAATTCTTAGGAACACCCAATCACCCACTTGGAATTCAAGGGGTCTGTGCCGATTGTCATAATAACTCTTTTGACGGTCTGAAGCAATTTTTATCTTCTCTCGGATTAAAGCGATTTGCTCATTCATCTCTTGAATCATCTTTGGCCCCAGATGAAGGGCATCGCCGTTCTCATTCCAACATAATGGAGTACGACATTTCCGACCATAAAGAGCTTCGTATGGAGCCATCCCAATGCTGCTGTGGTAACTGTTATTATACGCAAATTCCACCAAGGGCAAGTATTTCTCCCATGATCCGCCCTGTTCCAGTACACATGCCCTTAACATATCTTCAAGAGTCTGTATAGTCCGTTCTGATTGGCCATCGGTTTGGGGATGGTAAGCCGAACTCAATTTAAGCTCAGTACCCAATTGTTGTTGCAAACTCCCCCAAAACCTTGAAGTGAATCGGGGATCCCGATCGGAGATAATGCTTGAGGGCACACCATGCAGTCGTACGACCTCAGCAATGTACAACTTAGCTAATCGATCTAGCGACCACTTCATATTTATTGCCAGAAAATGCGCACTTTTGGTTAGTCGATCTACAATCACCCAAATCACGTTGTATCCGGTTTGAGTGCGGGGTAGTCCGGACACGAAGTCCATGGTGATACCTTCCCACTTCCAGATCAGAATTTCTGGAGGTCGAAGCAAACCTGGAGGTCGTTGATGCTCAACCTTGCACTTCTGGCATATCACACAGGATTTCACATACTCGATTATTGCCTTCTTCATGTTTGGCCACCAAAATTCCTTTCTTAAGTCATGATACATTTTGGTTACTCCCGGATGTATACTCAGAGAGCTCTTGTGTGCTTCTGATAACACCGCCTGCCTGAAATCTCCATGTGTAGGCACTACCACTCGGTTCCTGAATCTCCATATACCATCGTTACCCCTATTTGTCTCCACATTTTTGCCCTGGTTCTGAGTATCAATCAGCCTCAGTAACTCTTTATCGTCTTTCTGTGCAGCTACCATCGACTCCAGAAATTCGTTGGAGATTTTTAACATTCCGATTATCATTCGGTTTGGTACGTTCATAACAACTCCAACATTCATATCTCTAAAGCTTTCCAGCAATTCTTGTTGTCTACCCATTAGGTAAGCCACATGCAGTACCTTCCTGCTTAGCGCATCTGCTACAACATTCGCTTTGCCTGGGTGATACTTCAAATCGAAGTCATAATCCTTCAAATACTCTACCCATCTCCTCTGTCTCATATTTAACTCCTTTTGATCAAATAAGTACTTTAGACTCTTGTGATCACTGAATACTACAAAGCGAGCTCCATACAAATAATGACGCCAAATCTTCAGTGCGTACACTACTGCTGCAAGTTCCAGATCATGAGTCGGGTAATTCTCCTTATGTGGCCTCAATTGCCTCGAAGCATAAGCAATTGCCCGATCAGCTTGCATCAACACACACCCCAATCCAAATTTGGATGCATCACAATATACTTCAAATTCCTGTGTTACATCGGGCAGTGCAAGCACAGGGGCAGTCGTTAAACATCGCTTAAGGGTTTGGAAGCTTAATTCACACTTCTCCGACCACACGAAGGGGTTTCCTTTCCTTGTTAACCGAGTCAGAGGGAGTGCTATCCGAGAGAACCCCTCTATGAAACGTCGATAGTATCCAGCTAATCCGAGGAAACTCCTGATTTCAGTTATTGATTTCGGCCTCTCCCAAGCCATAACCGCCTCAATTTTTGTCGGATCAACTGAGATTCCCTCTTGAGAAATTATATGCCCCAAGAATTGTACACTACTCCTCCAGAAATCACACTTAGATAGTTTAGCGTACAACTTCTTCTCACGAAGTACTTGTAAAACAAGTCGAAGATGTTGAGCATGCTCCTCATCCGACCTCGAATATACCAAAATATCATCAATGAATACTACCACAAACTGGTCCAAGTACGGTTGAAAAGTCCGATTCATATAATCCATAAAAATGGCAGGAGCGTTCGTTACTCCAAAGGGCATTACTACGTACTCGAAGTGCCCATAACGAGTCTGAAATGCTGTCTTTGGGATATCCTCCGACCTCACTCGGATTTGGTGGTATCCCGACCTCAAGTCGATCTTAGAGAACACAGCGGCGCCTCGCAATTGGTCCAGTAAATCATCAATCCGAGGTAGTGGATATTTATTTTTGATTGTCAGTTTGTTCAGCTGCCGGTAATCAATGCACATCCGCATACTACCGTCCTTCTTCTTTACCAGTAACACCGGAGCGCCCCAGGGTGAAGCACTGGGTCGAATAAAGCCTTTTTCTAATAATTCGTTCACTTGTTTCTTCACTTCGGTTAATTCCACCGAAGACATTCTATATGGCGCTCGGGACACCGGTTCTGCCCCGGGAATCAAGTCAATAGAGAAATCAATCTCTCGACTGGGAGGTAGCTCCAGAATTTCTTCCGGAAAAACATCAGAAAATTCACAAACAATCAGAATATCACTTAGCAGGAGGTTATGCCGACCCTCTGAAGCGAATAAAACAACATACGTGGTTAGGACATCGCTCACCCCGTTCTTCATGTCAAGCTCCTGAGAGAAAACAATATTCTTCCGATAACAATCGACCAACACATGATTAGCAGCAAGCCAATCAAGACCTAGAATAACGTCTAAGTCCTTGAATGGCATACAGATAAAATTTACTCAAAAAGTACGGGTTTCGATTTGCATCGGTAGTTCCCTACATACTGTAGTTGCACAGAAAGTGGAACCAGTTGGAGTGGAAACAATAAGAGCATTCTCCATTAAACTGATTGGCAGACCAAGCCGTCGCACACAACTTTCCGAAATAAAGGAATGGGTGGCACCTGAATCATAAATCACATCAACCAGATAACCACAGATGAGGTACTTACCCTGTACCAGATTGTCATTCCTCGTAGCCTCTGAAGCATCAAATGCAAATACACGCCCAGTCATGGCGTTCTGGGCATCGCTAGATTGGGCGTCATATCTTCCCGCTTGTGGGTTCCCTCTACCAGCTCCATTCCGACCTCCTCTCATGAAGTTGGAACCCCAGTTCCCAGAAGAGTTAGTTCGGTTATCCGTCCTGCCCTGCTGCTGCCTCTGAGGGCAATCGGGCCTGAGGTGCCCTGGTCGTCCGCACTGGAAGCACACAATCTGATTAGCTTGGCAATGTTTGGCAATGTGTCCTTCCTGACCACAATTGTAGCATGTACGATTCCCAGGGGGATTACCCGATCGACCAGTGGAGCCCCGACCGGAAGAGGATGAGGAGGTAGCAGAAGACTTGCCACCCCAGAAGAATTGACTCATCCTCTTGAAATTGAATCCTTTTGCCTTCAGTGGCTTTTTATCTCTCGGCTGAGACATTCGTTGTAACTGCACCTCTTCAGTTAGTCTTGCTTTGTTCACCAAGGTCGGATAGTCCCTAATCTCCATCGGTACGATTACACTACGGAGCTCAATCCGTAGTCCAGCTTCGTATTTGGCGCACTTGCTACCTTCAGTCCCTTCTAACGAGAAAGGGTGGTAAAAATCACACAGCTCGTCAAATTTGCTGGTGTACTCAGCTACAGACATCCGGTCTTGCTCCAACTTCAGGAATTCCATTTCTTTCCAGATTTTGTAGTTGTCTGGGAAGTATTTAACAAGGAACCTCCTTCGAAAATTCGCCCATACTAACGGCTCATTAGCTGCGTTCATCTGCACCTTCACGCGGGACCACCATACTCTAGCCTCATCTTTTAGTTGGTAAGTAGCAAATAAAACCTTTTGCTCTTCAGAGCACTCAAAATATTCAAAAACCTGTTCAATATCCCTAATCCAGATGTATGCCCCGTCATAGTCATGTCCCCCTTTGTAAGTTGGAGGATTCCTTTTCAGGAATTTATCCAGAGTGGGACCGGACTCGGTCCTACTCAGCAGCTGAGTAAATCTAGAGAAGAAATCATCTCTTCCCCCAGAACTAGTCTCTCCATCCATTTAGTAACTCTACAATGGGCAAACACATCACCATTAATAACCAAGATCAGTCAGGGGATCATAGATTTACCTTATATTCATAGAATACTACGCCAATGGAGTGCCAAGGGAACGGTGCCAGACCACACACAATCTCAACACAACAAAATACAATTAACTTTCATAAAACTATCACATTCACTAGATCGGCCCACACACCGGCTCTAGAAAGAACCGCTCTGATACCAAGTGTAACGTCCTAGATTATTTTGCATTTATTTTTATTTAAACAATTACCTTTTATGATAAATTCTCCCTTATCTTGAAAATTAATCGATATTTAGAGAAAAACAATTTAATTTGAACACAACGGATGAGAGAAAGGGTGTCAGGACTTCTCACTTGAGTAAGGCCCCTACTCGTTTAAGCGAGATTCCGGACTCTCACTTAAACGAGGTTCTATTCGCTGGAGCGAACACCTTTCCCACATCGGATTATTCAAGACATGCAACCGGACTCTTAAAATTTCACTTTAAAAGTGGTTCGGTAAACCCAAAGAGTTACCATGGAAGCGTATGCAAGTAACAGTGATATATTTTAAAATATAGTTTTACATCTGATCCGGTCTTAATTTAACACAACTAATAATTATACTAAGAAGTTCTTATACATATAAGACTCTATAGAAAGTCACTCGAAGTCACTCGGACCCTGGCACCGTTCTCCCCCTTGGCGTGGCTCCATGGCTCCTTCCCCCTCCCTGTCTCTGGTTACTAAAAAAAAATATGCAAGGGTGAGTGTTTAGCATTATAATTAATGTAGAACGGCATTTAACACTATACATGCATATTGATACACACACATCAAGAATCACCCGTAAATAAACATACCAAACATAGAGTTTTTCATGCAGTAACTGTATTAAACCAACTACGCAATTCCATCACATTCCTCACATTCATCACATTCATTACATACATCACATTCATTACATGCATCACGATCACAACTGACTCTCATACAATCTGACTCCTAGTATCCGGATACTAAAGGATTGGCCTTCAGCTGGGGGTCCTACTTGACACCCCGTGAACCCTGCTTGGTTCACCGAGTCCTGCTTGACTCTCCACCTCGACCACTGGGTCCTACTTGACCACTGGGTAGCTCAACTGGGCACGAAAACCACGGGAGCCGAAAATGAGGGGCTATCATATACCGTCGGCCATCCCATACCACATAATCATTCAACAGTTTACCTTTCTCACAATAATATCAATTTCTCATCACTCGGGTAGCCTGCTTGCTAACCCGACGTCACATAACACTGATCATTTCACATTAGATTCACAAGATCATACATGATAAACTCATCCACATCCGATCATCCACAAATTAATAAACTCAGTCACACATGCACAGCATAAACACACAATTACGTTTAACAACATTTTCCTTAGTCTGTTTACGTTACCTCAAAGACCTGAATAAGAAGTGAGTCCTATTCTAATTAATTATAACCCGAACACCCCCTTACTTTGGTTCCACGCTTCGATGATCTGCTCTCTGTGCCGATTTCTTTCTCTGAGCACCGGTTCTGCAGTCTCAACTCCTTCACTCAGTCTTCCGTTGCTTAGCCTACTACCTACGAATCATAAAGTATAGCTCATCACCTCAACGCCCTTAATTCATGGACAACATCTGGACTCATGCTCACCAGAGGAGTGGAGAACAGCCACGAATATAGCCATGCATGGCTCTTAACGGTCAAAGAATAAAAGAAATAAGGGAATTACAATTGGATTGGATCAGTAGACTCACCTTGAAGTCCCGATCACAGGAATGGGGTTAAATTGAAGTTTAGACACAAATGGAGTCCCTCTCCAGCGCATGCAAATCAGCGTTAAGAGAGGAGAGAAAAACGAAAGAGGAGGAATAGACCAACAGCAAGGTAACTTGTAAAATAATGAAGAGGGAAAGAAGAGAATTTCCTTATATATATAGCTCATGGGCAAGATCGTCTTTTCCTTTATTTTATTTGTATTCTTACTAAATTTAATCAATTTTTCACTATTTTAAACTATTGCATAGTTATCAAATCAATTACACGTGTTTATTCCCTCAACGTTTAAGTATTCACAATCCTCTAATAATTCGCAAGAGTATAGGCCCGATATAAGTATCGGCCCCCCGACGTCCTAACTTAGGGTTCATACCTCGGAAATCCGAGCTACAACCTGATAGATCAGATATCTCATCCGTGCTCACCTCATGGTTACCTACATCCGTTGTTTCAGTCATCGTGAGGTTAATCCGGTCTCTAACCTCGTGTGAGGCGCTCTCCTCACAACGGTTGGACCAGACCGCCTAGCCCTGCCCGCTCTTCTCCTACACTTCCGATCTTTAACTCCGCCTGCTCGCGCTTCAGATACCGACCTCGACACCGGCTTTTCCAATCTTTGGCTCGGATAGAACAAATATTAAACAAAACTTCTAAAATATTTACTAACATTTCCCATTTATTATAATTCTCATTAAAACATCAGGGATGTTACATTTTGTACAAGGGAAGAGAGTGATGAGCCATTTTTGGCATGAATCGTGCTAGAGCAGCGATTTTGCTGTTGAGGGATTGTACCTCTTTCAATGTTTTGGGGCTCTGTAACTTTTGGATTACGTGACATTTATCAGGATTAGCCTCTATGCCTCTTTGTGTTAACATGAAACCCAAAAATCTGCCTCCTGGTACAGCAAATGTACATTTTAATGGGTTGAGTCTCATGTTGTATTACTGTAGGCGTTGAAAAATGAGGCGTAGGTCTTTAACATGGTCTCCTCCCTCCGGGGTTTTGGCTATAATATCATCAATATAAACCTCTACCAACTTTGTGTGCATACCCTCAAAAACTTTGTTGATCATGCGCTGGTAGGTTGCCCCGGCGTTCTTTAGCCCAAATGGCATGACGTTGTAACAAAAGACCCCTTTGTCATTAACAAATGCTGTCTTCTCTTGATCATCCTCACACATTGGAATTTGGTTATAACCGGAGTAAGCATCCATAAAAGATAGATACTTGTATCCTGAAGAATCGTCAACCAATCTGTCAATGTTGGGGAGAGGGTATGGATCCTTGGGACAACATTTATTCAAGTCAACATAGTCTATGCACATACGCCACTTGCCATTGGCTTTCTGTACCATAACCACGTTGGATAGCCAGGAGGAGTAACGGAGTTCCCTGATGAACCCCGCCTTGAGGAGCTCCTCCGTTTGTTCACAAGCAGCTTTTTGCTTAGCAGGACCCATACGTCGTTTCTTTTGTGCCACTGGCCTAGTTTCAGGATACACCGCCAGGCGGTGGCAACAAAAGTTAGGATCCATGCCAGGCATGTCTGCAGTGGTCCAAGCAAAAATCTCTTTGTACTCAAGGAGAAGTGCAATTAGTCTTGTTTCCATGTTAGCCTCCAGTTTGTCATTGATGTTTGTTATTTGTTCCGGGGTGCTGCCTAAAACAATAGACTTGGAACCACCATCAGGAGTTGGTTTCAAAGGGTTCAGTGGGTCTACAGAAGACTCCGCCCTGAGGTCAAGATCCACCAAATTGACGGATGCCGCCGCACTGCTTCCTTCGTTCAATTTTCTTTTCTTAGACATGGTTTCAAGCTTCACCATGTTAAGACTCAAATTGTAACAATAACGAGCCATTTCCTGGTCACCCCTTACAGATGAGACTTGATTATCCTTATCAATGAACTTGATTAACAAGTGGGGGGTTGAAACGATGGCTTCCATGGCATTCAGGGTAGGCCGCCCAATGATGCCATTGTATGGAGATTTAACATCAATGACAAGAATCCTGGATTTCACAGTCCTTGCTCCAGGTTCACCATCAAAAGTAATCCTTGTGTCCAAATAGCCTTTAGTGGGCTGTTTGGCGCCATTAAAGGCTGTAAGGTCCTGTGTATAAGGCTGCAAATCAGCATCAGTTAGCCCCATGCGTTTAAAACAGTCATAAAAGATAACGTCGCAGGAACTTCCCTGATCAATTAGGATGCGTTTTACATCCATATTAGCGATTACAGCAATAATCACTACTGCATCATCTCCCTCAGGAATAGTAGGGCCAAAATCATCATCTGTGAAGGTTATAGGCGGAGTCTGGACCCTGTTCCTGAATGGGCGATATTCTTTGCTCTTGCCCTGTACAGACAAAATCATACGATGATGATTTTTCCTGGCGGTGTTTGAGGGTCCGCCCCCGGTGAAGCCTCCAGCAATCATATCTACAACTTGCCTTTTGCCCTGCGATCTGGGTTCAGGGCTTGGTTCCCTTTGGGCGGACTCCAGAACAACGCCCTTTTGTTTTTCTGTTGCCGTCGTACGTTTTGGCTCTCGAGTATTATCAGGATCCAGAGAACGATCACGATGTCGTTTTTCAAACTTTTCTGGCTCATCATGAGACTTACCCTTAAACAAATAGTGTTTCAGTTTACCTTCACGAATAAGCACCTCAATGGTATTTTTGAGTTGCTTACACTCCTCCGTGGTATGGCCAACTGACTCGTGGAACTCACAATATTTCTTTGGGTTTCCACCGCGCCTGATTGGAGGTGGACGTTGGATCCCATAAACGTTGAGGGTAGTCCATCCTATTTCATGCAAGATTTGTTCATATGACGTGTTCAGGGGTGCATAATGAGCAAAATTGAACACATGTCTATCTTGCTGTTTGAAGGGTTGGTTCCCTACTTTGTCTTTTTGGTGGAACTTGTCATTCTTGGATGATTTTTCCTTGTCTTTGTCATGATGTGGAGCTGCTGTGGGTGGTTTACTGCGAGATGCAGTGGCTTCCAGGTGCATCTCAATACCCACATACTTGGACGCCTTCCTGCGAAATTCCTCCATCATGGATGGAGGTCCCTTTGCCAATGACAGAGCAAAAGGTGATTTTGGCTGTATAGCCTCGATGAGGATATGCAACTGGATTGCTTCTGTCAGATCAGGAACCATGGCTGCCTCTTTATAAAATCTCTTAAGGAAATCCTTCAGAGATCACCTTGCTTGATCTGAGCCAAGGTATGAGAGGTTCTAGGTGCATCCCTAGAAATCACGAAGTGGCTGCCAAAAGCTGTGGCCAAGTCCTCCCATGAATCAATGGAACCTGAAGGTAAGCTCTTGAACCAACTAAGAGCTTCACCTGTGAGGGTCCTGGGGAACATTCTGCACATGACATCCTCTTCTGCTCCTAAGAACATAGCCTCGTAGATGTAAGCATCTAAATGCTTAGAAGGATCTGTTTCCCCAGTGTATTTTCCTATAGAAATGGGCTGCATAGTTTGCAAATGTCTGGGTACATGTGCATTCATGAGCCTTTTAGAAAATGGGATACTCATCTTGTATCCCGAGGGGGTGCATTTGAACCTGCTCTCCTTCCTTCTTGATGTTGAGCATTTGCCAGTGGGAGGCTTCGTTGCTCTTCTATGTAAGTAGGGATGCGAGAGTAGCTAGGAGTACTTGATTCCTCCTGTCCGTGTAATTCATGGTGTGGCTGTCTTGCAGGGCCAGCTTTCTCGTGCATGGGGTTCGCCTTTTCACGACGAAGCTCTGCGATTTCTTCTATCAACATTTGAATCATATCATCTTTCGGATCTGGAGAGTCAACATGTGTTGCTTGTTTATGAGCATTATTGTCGAAGTTGAGACGTCTAGGATTGCGTGGAGGAGAATCCTCATTCTGCACTTTTGGTCCTGGTCTCTCCATTAATGATGAGTGTGATGGAAATTGATCAAAGATTATGGGACTACCAAATTTACAGGTCCCACTGGGCGTGCCAATGAACTGTTCTTTACTGGGGGTGTAAAAGTATGGTTGATGAACAATTCAAAATGTACATGTAATGTCAATCTAGTACAAGGAGATATTTGTAAATGTGCAAGTACGGAGTATCCTTGTATACTGGGGCGGAATATAATGCACTCTGGGCGGTGTGACAGTCCGCCTGAAGTAACCTCCTTTGCCTTGACACAATTGGTGGTGGTACCTGCAATTATTCTCCAACGCTCAAGTCAGTATTCTGAAATACTGTAAGACTTAGAAAGCAAATCTAAGAGAATTATGCAAGTAAAAGTGTAAGGTTCAGAATTGAGAGAGAGGATCCCTTTACCTTTTTGCTGAGGTTTATATACCTGTTACTGGTGCTCCATTATTGGTAGGACCCGTTCCTTGTTTTCTAGCATAATGCAAGAAAGGTAGTGGGTCCCTGTGTCGTTCACGAGCACCATCGCTGTAGTGGGTATTTCCACTTGCTTGGAAAGCGTTAATGCCTTATTATTTTATTCATTGTTCCCTTTTATGCGTGACAGCGTGATTCCCATTTTCAACCTCTCAAGACAGAGTCAATCTCGTGCTGGGGTTATAAGTATGGGCTTGCTACGCAATATAGGAAATTCAATATTCCGCCTATAGCTTGGCGGAGTAGTATGCATTGGAAATACTTTGTGCATGTGTATAAGATATCCAATATTTTCCACCTTGGCGGAGTAATAAGCTTTGGCGGAGTAACGTGCCTTGGCGGAGTTACGTGCCCTGGCAGAGTTACATGCCATGGCGGAGTAATGTGCTTTGGCGGTATGTACTCCGTATAAAAGTAATTATAAGGTATTTGAGACGTACTTCTCCTGTTCAAAATGCTGATCTGGCAAAGCATTAAAACCATACTTTTGGGGACCGGTGTTGGGACCGGATCAATACTAGACTATGATTAATAATATTTGTGATTTATACCCTATATAAATAATTGTTATGTAATGATATACTTAAAATAAATAAATGTGTTAATAAACCATGGGAAATAGATATGAACCCTTATTAATTTAGCATAGTTCCTATGAAAAGAGTTACATAAATCTTAGCTACCCATAACAAAAATTTAAATGAGTATTTTTAAGTCAACGTAGTGACTTGTGATTATTAAGATTAGTGAATTTATCAAATCTATGTAAAGATTGTAGTCAATTATGATGGAATGTGCAATCACTTAGTTAAGGAATATTTAATTCATCATAGAGGACAATAAGAAATGATTATATACTCTGAATTGTCATGAAGTAAAGAACACAAGGATTTAACTAGATAAACAAGTACAACATGGACTAAGACATATTTATCCTTTCTCACTAGGATAATTTATTATACATCATTACACTAAGGAAAATAACGTAGAACATCTAATACATCATAGTTAAACGATAAGTGATTACTTAGTAGAGGCCTAAGAGTTTTGGCAATACATAAAATGCCCAAACTAGAGAAATCACCATAACGATTATAAGAAGTGAGGCACTTGTTACCACAAACTATAGTCCATCTCGCCTTTGTTCTTCCTCACTTCTAGGAAGGTTGGCCATCGAATAGTATGATAGTACTTAAGAAAAAGATTGAAGAAATTAGATAGAAGAGAGAAACTAAGAAACCTTGAAGTTGTGATAGGAAGTAAGAATGGAATGAGAATTTATAAGCAAGCAAGGGAGGGAGAGTTTGCAACGGTCATAAACGGCTAATGCAACGGCTAGTTGCTAACAGCTAGTTGTCCAGTAATTAATTCTTAGCAGTCCATTTTACTATGTTACGAGTATGAATTTTAATTAATGGATGTTATGGATTATATTAAGTGAGGTTTTAATAGATTCAGAAATGTAATTATTGAGGTGTTTAGAGTTAACCATCAATTTATGATGAGCATGGTTGACAAAATTAAGACGGGTAATATTTTAGAGTTAAAAACAATATACTGATAAGATTAAAAGAAGGTAAATGACAATGTTAAGGAAAAGGTACACAATTGTCAAGGAAACTAGAAATATATTTTAGAACTATTCACTTAGTTTAGCCTTGTTAAGATTTATTAACAATATCAAATTTCAAGGATGAAATTTCTTTTAGGGGAGTAGAGTTGTAACATCCTATTTTCAACACAAATAAAAAATAGATATTAATATATCTTTCATAAGAAATACTTACTGTAAGTTAGTTTATTATTATCATTTTTTTATGAAATTTTGGTATTTATATTTAATTATTTGTTTTTTTAAAATAAAATAATAATAATAATATTTATAAATGAGAATTTTAAAATGAATTAATTAGTATGCATTGATTAATGAAATTATATTAATAATTTTAAATATATTTATTATTCACAACTTTTATTTTATGTTTTTATATTTATGTTTTTATATATTTGTGATTTAACTCTTATTAGAATTTTAAAATAAAAATTTGAAGGAATTAGACTATGGTTCTTTAGAACTTTTTGATCTACATAATATTTATGATTTTCTAGAATTTTTTGAAATTTTTGAAATATTTTAATAAAATAATATATTTTAAATAATTTTAAATTCATATAAAGTTACTTAAAATAAAAAATATTTACAAGAAAGTGAATTTAAATTATAAGAAAAATTTTCTAAAATCCATTTCAAGTAGACTTATCTAAAAATTATCGGTTTGAATAAAATCTTGATTTTTACCAATCGTAAAAAAATTGAAAACATACGAATAAATTTTTATTAACAGAAAATTTTAGATTTTTAAATTTTAAACTTTATATTACTTATCATAAAATTAGTGAGAACTGATATAATATTGCTAAATTTTAAAAAGGACTGATTTTGAATATTTAAAATATACCGAGTGAAAGATTACTATTTGACTTAATAATTCAGCCGATATTTACTATGCAAAACACTGTCCATGTATGAAATTTTCAAAAGGTGCACAGTAACCGAGATTGAATTTTCAAAAAATACACAGTACTTTTATATTAAAATAATAGAATGCATAATAATTTTCCTTCCTATAAATACCGAAGGAATTCTTCTTTAGAATTCACAATTTCAGATTAAATTTTCTTAATATAGTAGTGCTAGTGAGATAGTGGTGGAAGTAAGAGAGAGAAATAAATTTTTTGGAAGAAGGTTCTGCTAAAATCCTAAGGTAAGAATACCTCTCTTTTATATTTTTTAGGGTTATTTTCATATCATTTTTAGAAATCTATTATTATACTGGAAATAATATTATTTTAAGTTACTATTCTGAATAGTAAAATACTATTTCAATAGTAAATTACTATTTTAATAGTAAATTACTATTCAAATAGTAAATTACTATTTACTATTACTATTTACCTTTACTATTCATATTTTACTATTTACCGTTACTATTTATGATTTACTATTTACCATTATTATTCACGATTTACTATTTACCATTACTATTCGTATTTTACTATTTACTATTACTCTTCATGATTTACTATTCACTATTCACTATTTAAAATTTACCATTTCTGCTTTAAGTAGCAATCTTAATTTTCATCTTGTAACTATATTAAAATGAAATTGGTATGTTTTAGAACTCGGAGACGAGGCGCGCACGGATTTTCAATAACGAATCAGTATACAAGAGGTAAGGGGGAGTGAGATAGGAATATAATATGAAAAGACATAAGGATAATGGGAGGAGACCCCTACTCCTTTAAAATTTAATAATATTATTATTTTAAAATAATAACTATTTAAATTAAAAATTTATAATAAATTTTAAATTGAGTATCTTGTGTAACTTGATCTGAATACCTATGTAAATACCTAGATAACCTATGCGAACAGGACTGAACCTATGCAAGGACTTGGACTATTATGACCTGTATGGACTGAACTATATCTATGCGAAGATTGGACTATATATACTTATATAGACCTATGTGAGGAATGGACTATAAAGACTTAAAATTAATCTTATTAATCTAAATAACTAATAAAATTTGAATTATATTTATGACTGATATTTAGTTGATTTGATTTGATTATAATTAATAATATTTGATTTTGATTAATGATATTGTGATTTAAAATACTAGATTGTGATTAATAATATTTGTGATTTGATGATATTTGATTGTGATTGATGTTATTACAATACTTGATTATGATTGATGAATGATTGATGACCTTGTGATATGGAGTTTGAGCATATAGCAAAGATGACGGAAAGTTAAAACTCAGTAAGAATTTTCTTACCTTACTCTTTAAGTTTTTATTCTAAGAGAAAGTATTTTATAATTATTTAGTCTTTTATTTCTTCTTAGAAATAATTTTCATTAACTTTATTTTTTATCTCTAGAATAAAATCTAGTATTAGAAAGAAGCTATTTTATGAAAATCAGAAGTTGAGATAATTAATACTTGAATTAAAGAAAATTTTTATAGTTTTAAGTATTCTTAGTTAATGATTTTAAAATTTATTTTCTTTTATAAATCAGAAATTTAAATTGGTTTTCCCCAATGAAATAACTAAAGGATATTTTGTTATAGTCGAGATTTCTAAACTCGATCTAGTTAAAAGTCAAATTGGGAAAGATTATGTAAATATGTGAAGTTTTTAAGAGAAAGTTTTGAGATATTTAAGGCTTGAAAACTCAATTTTGGTGACATCTGAATTCGAAGACTGTACTAAATTTATTTCTGTATAACAGAAGTTCAAAGAAGAACTTATGAGAATGTACAGTTTATTGAGATAATTTTGTGAACCTTTATGGTATTTAATAATTGAGTTTCTAAAAGTCTTAACTAACTAAATATGCGAGTAGTTCAAGCATCAGAAATCATTAAAGAGAAATGAGATGTGATATTGCCTGGAAATGGATTATAGAAACCGATGATACATTAGAGGAGACTTAATTGCGAGCCTTGGGATGAGAGGATGTGAAAGTATGATTGTTATGCGTATAAAAACCCTACAATTATAATTAATTGTGTATGAGATTATGAATGATATTATTTTATTAGATAATGAAAACTCTTATGCTTATGTCTTATCTGTAAAGTATTATATTTTGTTTCTCACTCCTTCTTGTTTGAATTTTGTGTCCAAAATATATGTTATGTGATATATAGCTAGCAGTTCAAGATGGAAGGATATGTAATTACAAGAGGGTAAAGTGGTCTCATCCTCAATCAGATAGGTGAAGAAATATGACAAGAGTAGGATTCTAAAACTCAATGGTTCAAAGACTAGGAAATGATTAGTCACATTTGTACTAGAGGTATAATTTAGTTTTACCTTGCCTTATTACAATATCAAGTTAGATAATTGTAACAAGGTAAAGGTTAAACTTTGATAAACTTTCTCATTCGGATATAATACTGTAATGATTTATCACTTATGATTTCTATAAATTGTTTTATCACTATAGACAAATATTGAAAGACAATGTTTTTTTTTTACTTTCAATATTCAAAGGAAATTAGATGTATATACGTTCTTGTATACGCGAGATAAAGAGTGATAAATATGTATATCTTTCTAAAAGTTTTTTTTATATATCTCGTGTATATAAGGGGGTGTTACATTTTCTTTTCTTTCTCTCTCTACGAACGTCAATTGTCTCTCTCCCCAAAAGAGTTGCTTTATTTATTCATTCATCATTTCAATGGTTAGATAAGTGGATTTTCGCTTGAGTGAGCAAAAATTTACTCAAGTGAACAAATTACTTCATGCTGAAGAAATCCATTTTTGCTTAAGTGAAAATTTTTAGCTTAAGTGAAATAAGGCAGCTAAACATGAAAACCAAGACACATTTTCACTTAAGTGACAGAAGCCCCGCTTAAGCTGTCGCTTGAGTAAAAATTAGGCAACATCAAAATTTCTTCAAGATGCCTCTCCTATTCTTGTTTCTCCAAGCTTTTCTCCTTTCTCCTTACTAACAACCACCTACAAAAGGACAAGTTCAAATTGAATAAATCTTGTTTCCATTTATAGTTGTAAAAAAATAACAAATAGGTTCAATTAGTTTAGATTAAAAAGATTTAACTCTTGAATTCATGCAATTAGAAACAATAATTGTTCAAATTGTACTTATTTCTCACTTAAAACTAGCACTTATCACGATGGCGACGGTGATGATAGTGGTGGTGGAGGTGGTGATGAACAACGAGAGTTAGAAGTTTATAAAACTAAAAATCAAAAACAAGAAATCATTTTTTTTATTTTTTAAAATGACTAAGAATCATTTTAAAAATGAGTAAAAACTCACTTTAGTACCCTTTTTTTGAACAAGTTTTGTTTTCAAATTGACTTTTAAAAATCAAAAACTAAAAACTCATAACCACTCCAAACATTCTGTTATCTTTTATTGTTAACTACAATTTTTGTTTAATTTCTAGCCATCATTCCTAATAAGTATAATTATTTTTTTAATATTGGAGAGGTACTTTTTTCTGGGCAAAAATTTACATAAATTAAGTCCTAGAAGATTACTAGGGTTAGGGTTTGCCTCAAAGCTCGATGAGTGTTTATAAAGATACTTACAGATTACATACTAACAAAGTCTTATATTAGTGAAATTTAAACCCTGGGTCTATTTTTTAATCCACTAGATGAACTTTTGTTACGAAAAAATACCTTTTCTTAACATACAATTATTGTTAAAAATTAATTTATTTTCTTTTTTGGGTATAACTCATGATATTTACCGCCAAACATAATGACTAATTTCTTTATTAATTTATAAGTATATTAATAATATAATCGCTAACTTAAAATTTTAGAGTTGTCTCGTATCTAAAGGAAAGAAAAAACAATTGTCCGAAGGAGGTTGAGCATGTGTTTGTATAAACGTTGAAGACTTGCAAACGGAGTTTGCAAGTAGGAAAAAATATATCTTACGGTCAAACAGAGTTTTGACTGTCTCAAATAGTGTGAAAAATTAATATTAACTTTTAAATTTTTCCTTTTTCTAAACTCTATTTTCCCAACTACATACCAAACGGACCCTGAATTGTTTTCTAAACAAGATTTAAATTACTGGACAAAACAATTGTACCAGGGAGGATGAACCCTTTTCTGGACAAGATTTGAATTATATTTCTGGAGTATGTTTTGGATAAAGGTCATTGGTATTACTTTTATCCAATTCAAAATATCTTAATTTTTAATTATTTCTGTTATAAATAACTAGAATTTATGTAGAAGAAGGAGAAGAAAAAATGCACAAGGGAAATGCTTCAGCCAAATTCTCTCATAAATTCATGAAGGGCATGTGCCCTTTTATAGCCCAAGGTGGACTTCCATTTATATTATAATATTCGTAATAATTTCATCATTTGTTATTGATTTTTATTTTTTATTTTTTATTTTTTATTTTCTTCAAAACCAGTTAAAGAAGCCATGGAATGGAAGAGTTTTGATGAGCGTACACGTGTTGAAAATTGGTCGAAAGAGAATCTAGCGGTCCGGTCCCTCTCGTTATCTTCCCCTCACCCACTCTGTCTCTGCATTGTATCACAAAATGGCACTTCCCCTTCTTCGAATTCCCTCCACCTCCTCCATACCCCCCACGAGGCACCATTCTTTCCCTTCCAATAACCGCCGCAAAACCACCACTCCCATGGCGGAGCTCCAAACGCCGCTGGTACGGCTTTCTGGAAACGGTTACCAGTCTCCGAGCGTCGATGTTCCAACGCATAAGGTCACAATCCACGACAGACAACGAGGAATTGTTCACGAGTTCGTCGTACCTGAGGTTTGGTCACAATCCTTTAATTATCATTTTCAAGTTCAACACTTTGGTTTTTGTCTGGTTACTTAAAAGGTAACAAAAAAAAATAAAAATCCTCAATTGTTGTTGATCAAATTTGTATGTAAATGTGATTGTTACTACTCCTTTTTGTAAAATGCAGGACCAGTATATATTGCACACTGCTGAATCCCAGAATATTACTCTTCCATTCGCCTGCAGGCATGGTACTTACTGTTAATTTGTTATCCTCTTTCGTTGGAGCAATTCATACATGCACAACATTCATTAGCCATTCCTATGTTATTGTGTTTTGTGGCTGCATGCATGCCCTGCATTCAAGTCCTCGATTTCTCTAGTTGTATTTAGTGTTAAGATTTCACTGTTTATCCTTTAGGTAGAATTGGAATAGTAGATAATTAGGTTTCTTTTGGGTAACATACTAACATTATCTTGATTTGATTGTTTTTGAAATCTGTATAGCTCGTTATATGACTATCAAACAGGGATGTTATTATAGTGCCAATTGACAAGTTTGACACTTTTTACCATACCCTTGGGAGATAATAGACTTTTTATTTTTTGTTAGTTCCAATTAGATGCCCCAAGATGTTGTAAGTCATTAGAAGAACTTTATGAGCACATTATATTTGGTTTTCTATCTATATTATTAGTGATGGCCTGTCCCTGAATTTTATTAAAGTACAGATAAAAAGGTGATTACTTCAAACCAGAGTGGATGAATTCAAGTCCCAGGGAATGTGCAGTTACGTTAAATTTCGGAAGGGAGAATTTTGTCAGTTATAGTTGTTATGTCATGTCTAGCTAGAACCCAAATAAGATGTATCATATCAAAAAAACTAGTGTAGACCTTGCTTGCCCCTTCTTATTGGGGGAATTTGTTTTAAACGGTAATGTTTGCCTCTGCAGATTGTGCTATGCATATTGATACTTATTCCCTCTGAAGTTTCTGTTTCTATTAAAATCCTGTTGGGTTGGATCTGTGATGCTATTGCTAACTTCCTCATACTGTTCGTTTCTTTGAAACCTTTTAATTACAGGTTGTTGTACTAGCTGTGCTGTACGAATAAAGAATGGACAGATTAGACAGCCAGAGGCACTTGGAATATCTGCCGAGTTGAAAGAGAAGGCATGTATAACTTATATTTATTCTTTGTTTATGATTTTTCTTTTAATTCCATACTTGAATATGTAATTTTGACTTTTTAAGTACGAAAAGCTCTTATGATATATTTCGTTATCAGAAATTTACTTTCTTTTCATTTCAAGCTTTAAGAGTAAAAGATATGGAGCCTGAATCATGATAAAGCAGTTGAGTTTGTGCATGTTAGTATAGAGTAGAGGAGAGTAGGAATTGGTGGTATAGAACTATGTGCTTTGTTTAAGTTTTGATATGCTAACACCAAATGCATGAGCATGAGTATGATGTCTAATAGGAGGACATTGAGTTTGTGCATGTTAGTATAGCGTTGAGGAGAGTAGGAATTGGTGGAATGAAACTATGTGCTTTGTTTAAGTTTTGATATGCTAACACCAAATTCATTAGTATGATGTCTAATGGGAGGATATTGAAAGCTTTGCCTTTTTGTCATAGTGCCAATGCACCAAAGTACTGAACTAGTACTATTTTCCTTTAAGTATTTGTATAACTTATAATTATGACTCAATGGAAAATAAAATTCGACTTTAACAACTATGGACTATTGTACATAATCATATAAATGCAAATTCTATTAATAGGATGCTGTTTCCTACACATTAACCTGGACAAAAATAACTTGTAATTATGACTCAACAAAAAATAGAAATCGACTTGAACAACTATGGAGTATTGTACATATTAGGCAAATTCTATTGATGGAATGTTGTTTCCTATTTTTCTACACATTAACCTGGACAAAAAATATTTGTATTATTATACTGTTTATCCTTTTCCAGTGTTTCCATTACTTGCACAAAACTTTTAAGGAAGGCCAAAAATTAGAAATGTGACTGATAGATACCCATAGTTAGTTAGAGAGTTAGCTAGGTGGGTGGGATAGTTGAACTAGGCATGTTGCCAATAAATAGAGAAGAGATTGTGACATAGGATATCTTGTCATTTGGTAAAGAATGGAGATTAGGGTCTTCTCATTCTACATCTCTTGAATACCTAGAAAATTGTATTTCATTCAAGTTCTATCATTAGTAATTCATTGTCTTCATAATCTGAACCCGTTTCTACTGGTGACTTTTTTTTAGTATCCCTCTAAATAAAAGAACAATGAGAAGTGAAACTAATTTACTTATTCAGACAAGTGATTAAGTTAAAACTTTGTTAGAATTGCTGCTACTTGAAAATGATTTACTTATTGAAAAAGAGATTAAGTTAAAACTTAGTTAGAAAGTGACTCTACTTGACTCTTCACATTTAGTTTCCTGTGCCAGTGCTTCTATTCCAGTGCCCTTACACAAATGAATAAATTAGAATATATACATACAATGGAACAAATATGTTTTCCAGCATATATGGTTAGTTTGGTGCCATTTTCAGGAAACATTCCTTTCCCACAAATAGTAGTTAACAATAACTGGAATATTGTAATTGTCCTCGTTATTATTTTTCCACTGTTTTCATTGCTGAAAAGTACTTGAAATTTGTATTGCAAGTCAGGGCTATGCACTTCTTTGTGTGGGCTTCCCATCCTCTGACGTTGAAGTAGAAACTCAAGATGAAGATGAGGTAATGAGCAAGAGTACAATACAATCATAGCTTGACACTTATTATGATAATTGCTTGAATAAATACCAATTTGATCAACTCTTAAGGAAATTTTTTATATTTTGACACTGTAAGATTAGAATATACACAAAATATCTTTATCATGTCTCACTACCTTTTAACATTTTAGAATTTTTTTTATGTGATCTTTGGAATATATCATCAAGGAAGCAATCTTAGGAGTTATTTCCTGATTTCATTATAGTTCCAGTTTTATTTTCTGATTTAATTAGTATTATTAGTTTTATCATATCACTGGGCTTGAGCTTGTCCTAACTCCTAACTGGATTTAGCTAATTTTAATTGAGATATGTAAAATGAGAAAGTGAGAGTTTATAGATCGAAGGTTATGTAACTGAATATTAACTACGTTTAGTTAAGGGAAATGGAGTGAGATAAAAAGGGAGGAGAACAAAGTGAAGAGGTATTGTGCGATGAGAGGAATCACTGGGGAGACTCTTGAATACCTGGGAATTAGAGACAAAAATATAACTTTTGGCTTAATATTGTGTATCCCATCATAGTACCCCTATCAATCTATTGATCTGGTATCCTTTTATTCAGCTTTCTGTTCCCTCTTTCCTTAATCTCTACCAATCTTATGGATGTGAGGTTAAATCCAAATTGCTATGATTGATGTTATGTCATTTGTTACTAGCTCTTCAGCATCAATATAATAAATCCTTGGCACATACAGGTATATTGGCTTCAATTTGGACGTTATTTTGCTCGAGGACCAGTGGTAGGTTCTGCTTTTGTTTTTGTGTTTGGGGAATGAGATGGCTTATATTCTCTTTGATTATGTGAAATTTAACACCAAAATTGTTTACAGGAAAGAGATGACTATGCTTTGGAATTGGCCATGGGAGACGAGTAGGAAATGTTGAAAATCTGGCTATTAGTGGAGTAAATGATGCGAATCTTCTGTTTCTACGGTGCCCTCCTTCCCACCCCATATATACTGTTGCGCAAATTCCAAGTGAAGGCCCATGCTGTATCTTTTTTCCCTATTTGGCATGGTATATAAGATGTAGGTAATCTTTTATCCCTAGAGTTGTCCCAAAAAAAAGATTAACTCAAGTTACAAGTTCTTGAGATCAAATGCTAATGAACATAGTTGTATTAAATTTTGTTAAATAGATTTTTTTTTGTTTTGTTTTTAGTGATTTTGTCCAATTCAAACTCTAAGGAGTCAAACTCTAAGGGCGTATATCAAATAATAAAGGTTAAGTTGAGGAGAATGAGTCAACGTGTGAAAGTTGGCCAAAATGTAGTCAACGGACCCAAGGAAAATGCTTCTTTGGCTACATGGTGGTCCTAATATAGGAACATTTATTTAATACTGGTTATTTAAGCAAAAGGAAGGATATATAAGTAAGAGTATTTTTAGTTTTTATTTGAAGATAAATCACATGTACCGGCTAAAAAAAATGAAATAAACAAGAACTAAGTTAAATATGTGTGTATGGGATGGATTGTGTAATTGAATGGTTAATGGTTCATCTAATTTTCTTCCAGTTAGTTGACTCATTTCTCCTTTCTAATTCTTGTCCATCACAATGTGATCTACTAACAATAATATTGTAATTGTTGAAAATGGATTTTTATACTATTAAAGTATTTTCAAACCTATAAATTGAATATCTTCTATTAAGAAAACAGAGAGGGAGGGAGGGAGAGAGTAGAATAGGTTGGATGGTTTTTATTAAGTAGGTTATAAATGAAAAGACTTTCTAAATATACTTCTAATAGATCATAATGATAAATGGATTAATAATTAATTTTTTTTAATCTGTTTATTGTGATTTAACTCAATTTGTATAAGCCATTCATTGACAGCCATTTTGCAAAAAGATCACTGAAAAATGCTTTGTATTTCAAACTAGGATGACCTTAGTAAATTTTATTAGGATTAAGTTGGTGATGGTATGTTTGCATGAAAACACCCTGAGAAATGGGATTTTCCCTGTCGGGTATGGGTAAACTAGTATGAATCTCATTATGTCACTGAGAGATTCCCTTCCAGTAGGAATTCAATATGAGATAGTTGAATCTATGTTCCAGTGGATAACAAAGGACTTGGTTGCTAACACTTCTTGCTAGAGATCGATGTGTTCTTGGAATCTGGAAAATTGGTGCTCCTGAAAGAACCTTTGAAGTTCAAGTCAGTAAAACAATATTAGAGCTTAAGCCGGGAAGGAGGAAATTATATACCTTGAATACTGAATGATAGTTGAGGGTAAAACCCTGCAATGAAAGTGTCATAAATCACCTCTGTAATTTAGTAGAGTTAGATAAGGAATCTCAAATTGATGTGACATTGAACGTAATTGGCTGTCAAACCACTATGCAACGATTTAATCCAGTATCCCTTAGTATATCGGTTTGGATTATATAGATATGGTGAACATATAGTCTCTTAATATCTGTCAAAGGTCTAACTTAGTTGGTGTACAAGTTGTTGTGAGTTCTTTAATATTATTTTCTAGATCAGTTGATGTGTAAATTGTTGTAAATCATTTGATATTATTTTCTATTTCTATCAAAACCAAAAAGAAAAAATAGTCTTTTAATACCACATCAGAAGATGTGAACATGGCTAAGGGTTGCAGGTTAGTATGAGGGGATGATACCGGTTGGTTTGGCCCAATCCTGATTCGAGGGTTGGGTCTGGATTAGGATTGAATTTACCATTCTTTTTAAAAACAATATTCAACTCTATATTGTTTTTGTCAATATAGAATAGAGAGGCAAGCATTAAAAATGATTGCAGTGAGAAAGTGACAATGACAATCATAATTTCTTTTGATTCAATTTGGCTCCGTATAAATGTGTTATGGTCATGGACCAGTTGAAGAAGAAAGAACGTTGATGAAATATGCAGAATCTAGATAACGTATAGCTTGGTTTTGTCATTTTGGAATAGTGATAAACCCATGAATAAATAAGATTGGAACTACAATCTTTTATTTGATTCAGTTGGGCTCCATGATAGAACTATCGTTATTTGTTTGGGTCCTGCTGAAGAAGCAAAGAGTTGCTTTAGCTGCATAATGTTGATGAAATAATGCAGGATCAAAAGAATATACTATTGTGGTCCTTTAGTCAATTAAAAGTGTCACTTGAGAGCAAAATGGTGAAGTGTAATTGTAATAGTAGACCCCTCGGTCCCACAAGCCTTGTATGTGAAGAAGGGCTCTTAAAAGTAGAAAAAATGACAGATTGAAAGCCATTGGGTTAAGTGATTATTTTATTGTGAAGCAACGTAAGAAGCTAATATTAACTAGGAAAGATTGGAGGCATTTTAGTTCACTGTGATATTGATTCTTTGCTATTGCTACTATTAAATGTGCTTCTAAAGCAAGCTTATCATTCACTAATTTGTTTTAGTATGTATCAATGGTATTCCCTAAAGATTAGTATCTTAAGGTGTTAAAATCATTAAAGAAGGTTTAGTAGTTCTCACCAATTGATAATTCTGGATTCTGCCAAGGCTCATTAGACTTATTTGAATGGTCTAACGCGTATCAAGTTTGCAAAATGGGTAATGTTTATATTTCTATAAAGGAGAAAGTGCAGAGTTGATCTTAATGAAAACAAGAACTAGAGAGAAAAAGAAAAAGAAATAACTAATGGTGATAGAATGTACCTCTAAATATTTCTATAACATCTTGTTGATCCTTCTACTTATTGCACGACCAATGTTTTATGTTTGACATTAAGTGCATTTTCTTTTTCATTTAATATTATAGGAAGACAAATAGGAGAATTTTGTAAGAAAATGCAGCATTACTCGAGATGAGAAAGTGTTAAATGGAGAAACTTCAATGTACAAACAATATATTTCTCATACTAGTAAGGATGATGACATAGCAATAGGGACATACTATGATTTTGATGAAAGAATCAAAGTTCAAACTTCAGAAAAAACATTAGTTCTCAGAAAAAGTCTTATTATACCCGAGAGCAAATAGGTTAAATAAGAAACAATATTTTTCTCACAAAATGCTTAAGTGGAGAGTGAAAAAGACTGGTGATCTCCCATATCTAATTCAGTAAGTGAAGCTTTACACCTAGCATCCACAGCCACTTATTGTGATATTATTACTTGCTCTTAATCTATTAGCAGCAAGTTACGGAAAGATTAAGGGTTCAAGTTCAAGGAACGGTTACAGTCAGATATCTTTTAACATTAAATGATACTGGCCGTGCACTCTCTCATACAAAGAGTAACTTTCAATTGAGCATGACATCTATAAAAATGATTGGAACCAAAATATGCTGTGGAGTGCTCACACGGTATGGCTGACATTAATAAGGCTGTTAGGGAACATTGGGCTACATCAAAGGGCCAAGATTGGAAATTTAAGAAGTGATGTCCATATCATTCATTCACTCACTATGATTTTTGCTTATTCCTAGCGCTTCAACTGGAAGACACAAGTTGGGCAGTGTAGACCAAATATGTTACTCATGTTTTCTGATTCAAGAAAATATGTTGGTGTTGCCTCAGTCCTGTCTGCATTCAGCAACTGTAACATGTTATGTACTGTCTGGCAGGATAATTTTACTGCACATATATAAACTTAGCGAGTAAACCATCACATCACTTTGGATATGATTTTGTAACCATGATTTGTTTTAATATTTTGTACAAGTTTTACTGTAGTCCTTAACTTCATCCAATACTTGTGCAAGTTTTACTGCCGTCCTTGATCTCTTTGTTACAATGTTTTACTAGACTTAAAAAGCCAATGTGAAACAAAATGTATAATATCTTGTAAGGTTAAGAATTAAATGAAATTTTTGTAGTGAACCATAACTAGTAAGTTACAACTACAATACTGATTCAGTGTTGGTTTGATTTCTAATTATCTAACTGAAGTTAATCAAAAATAAAAGTTTGATCTGTTAATCAAACAAAGTTACAAAATATCTTAAACAACATGTAAAATTAATATTGACTATTAAACAATATTGTTGATCAAACAGTTTCTATAACTAAGTTCTAAACAAACACTTACATTTTTTTCCTTGACCTTGCCCTTTTTCTGTGAAAATTATTTGTCCACTGCCATTTCCGGAACCAGTTTCTAACCATTAAAATAATTGATATTATTTAGAAAAAGGTTATCACCTATAGTCAACCCCAGAAAGGATGAGCTAAGAGTTGAGTCATATTCAGATTTTAATGAAGTCTGTCTCCAATGTTTATCCGGTTTTGGATTAACCATGTTTGTCTAAGTAAAACACCCGTGAAGTTTAGTCATGCAAGTCAAAATCAATAATAGGAAACCATAGAATAAACGCTCCTTTGCTGAATAATCCTCACCTCAATTTCATTGTCAAATATCTACATTGGAATTTTGGACCCAGATGTTATCTTGTTGAATCAACCCATCTAGTGTTTCCACTGACTGCTTACATTTTGTGGCCGTACTTGGACCTTTTCTGTTTCAAAAAGGCCGAAAGTATCTTAAAGAAATTAATGGTGTTTGGTGCCCCTTATGGATTATATATGCACAGAAAAGTAAAATGTGAATAAGTAGTTGAGCTGAGATTTTCTCATCTATTGCTTTGAACACATTCCAAATGTTCTCAACCACTTATTTAGTGATTGTGAGGGTTACCTCAATTAATTTCTGCCTTTTTTGTGCATATATTATTTCTCATGTACAAATTATCTACAGTTGAAAATAAACGTTACACCAATCCAAAGACGTGAATTTTCAAAACACTCATAATAAAAAGGAACTTATCATAAATAGTTATTCATACACCCAATCTAACAAAAATATTTAATACAATCACGCAAGGGAAAAATAACTCTATACATGTGAAAAGAGTTTCCTCTCCAATCTGATATGCACTCTTTATTCCTTAAGGGAGATATGTAACTAGCAAAACCAAGGTTGAAGAGTCTATAATGACCTTGCTATGGTGTCTTTTAGGTGCTGAACTTCTGCTCAGTGGTGCTTGCCGAGGCCTGCATCATTGGTAACACCAGGGGAAATTGTTGCCCATATCAGAAAAATTTCTCTAGTTCTGAATTCTGCTCTCCAACCACAGAAACATTTCTCAAATTGGACTACTGCAGAATTCCCTCTCTTTTCATTTCTTCTATTTACTAAATAAGTATGAAAACTTTGTCTTATTTGTAACTGATTTAAGTTATATTAGTCTATCTCTACACTCCCAAAATGAACAGAGGGAGAGGCATGTGCTCTTCCATATACATACATATACTAGGATCCTTCACAATAAGGTTAGGACTAAAGACAGATTAAAGAAGGGAAAAATTTAAGTGCAATTCCTTAGATGCTTTTGGTGTTATTCTCTAATCAGAATTTTGAAGTTTCACCTTTGTAACCACACCAACCATAACGTTGACTTGTATTTTGCTAGTTAATGAAGTTTTCAATTCTGATTGGTACAAAACACTAAAATTACCTAAAGAACTGCACTTAAGTTTTGTGCTATAAAAGATGGTAAGATACTAAAGATTATACTGACCCCAACTGATGTTACAAAATTGCAAACTGCACATTTCACAGATCTTGCTCCATATTGGTACATGAGTAGCATCCTACAGTTCCCACAGTTGACATGTGCCACCTGGTTTGCTGTCACAACACACATCTGAAGCTTACCCACAAAATAGACTAAAATCATAGTGACAGTTCACAAAAGAAAAATATCCTGAAGTCTGTTCATACAATTCTTTGGAAACCTCATGAGGCAGTTAATAGTTCAATACCTTCCAAAGCTAGATTGACCGTGTGACAACAAGAGCATTGCACACTTGTTGCTCCTCGGATGTACATGAGTAAAGTATGGCAACCTCCACAAACTAACTGGGCCATTTCTGTGCCTGTCACACATACTTGTGATTTAGTTGCCTCACGTTCAGTTGATTGAAAATATTGGTATGGTTAGTAAACTGAACTTTTATACAGACATGTAACTACATAGAGAGTAATAGTCCTAGCAAAGAGAAACTGCATCATACCAGGAGGTGGCACTGGTGTGACTGCATTGCAAACAGCACAACACACAGAGGTGGCTCCAACTGGATATACTAGAAGGTTTCTACAACCGGAACAGACAAGTTGACTCTGTGCACCTTCAATCAAGGAACATTTTGGCATAAAACAACATTAAGTATTCAATAAACTACCACATACTAATTCAAGCATTCAACCTATCTTGAAGACATGTTCAATTTCCAAATTCAAATTCAATGCAAGCTAGTCTAGATGAGAAATTGGACTATTTCATAGATTTTCAATCAGAAAAGCATATCAGTATGTATCTCAAATCCACACATTCCACACAAATCAGAGGAATTTCACTGAAAATCCTTCATATCCAATCCACCATTTCTCCCTTTGGCTTATTGGAAAGTGGAATTGTTTTTTTTACCCGTCTTTCTACTTGGTAACTTGTATTATGTAAATTTTACATCACACTTGTTTTATACATCATCAGTGTTAAATTGGAATTGGAATCAGAGTTTGGTCCAAATAATGGAAAAGAAATAAGAATTCAAATCTCTTATCATTCCATAAGCATAAGGCATTGAGATGATGGTAAGCTTCCATGAAGAGCAAATAGAGAGAAGACATGAATGGGCAAAGTGAAAGCAAGATACCATTTGCTGGTGGTGTATATGGAGCTGGTGGTGTAGGGTAAGGGGCAAGTGGAACTGGCATTATAAAGGGCTAAAAAATATGTAATCTTTCTCTTCCAAACTCTACACTGAGAACAAAGCACTTTCTCCCATTTTTTTCAGCTCCTGGAAAATGAGGAAATATAGTAAAAGTTAAATCAAGGGGAGGAGAAAAAGGTGATGCACATGGTGATGGAACTTGACACTCAGAAGTAGAGTGAGAAGGAAGGAAACCTGTGAAGCATATGGTGCCAGCAAGCAAACCAAAAAAGTAAAGCAGATAAAGTAAGAGTCAAATGAGGAACTTCCCTTTATGCATGGGAAGGAGCCCAGAAAGCAATGAAGAGTTGAAGCTCTTTCACCAAAACTTGTATTTATGTTATGAGCTAAAGGGGAGATACATTATACATGTCCTTTGGCAACTTGCCAGTTACTACATATATGAAGTGGATAGAGAGAAACTAAGAAGGGTAAGTCATAGGGTACACATAGTTTTCAAATTTGTGTACTCTACACAATGATGGTTAACCAACTACAGTAAGTTAGAACATATTTTTAGGATTATATATTTAAATTTTGGGTGTACAAGAGGGAAAGCTGAGTGATATAAAGAAAAAAAGAGGAAAAAAAGGAAGGTGAATAATGTACTAAATAATGTAATATAATAAATAAAAGATAAAGATAAAATGAAATGGAAAAGGGTAGAAATAATGTGTGCATATATTAATTAACGATAATATTTATACTTATACTAATTACATTAGACAATACTACATATTACTTTTATTCTTCACCCCTCCCCATCTTTTCTATTTATCACTTATTACATCTTATATATTCTTTTTCAATACCTTTCTTCTCCAACACAAAAATGACTGATATAAGTAGTATCAACTTATATGTTTCTAAATAAATATAATTATATATTTATTTTTGCATAAAAGGCTTACACTCTTTTTGTTTGACAATAAAAATATGAGAAAAAAAATATAGAAAAGTCAAGTCGCATTTCATAGATTTCCCATGTTTCTTAATGTATGGCCCTTTTGCAATAGAAAAAATTTGAGAAAACCGAACATTTGTTAACAGTTTTCTCATGGATTGTCGTGGGGAAAAGACCCCACAACCTAAATCTCGTTTTTACCTCCATCATAATAAAATAAACTGATTATAATTATAATTATAACGATAAAAATATAATATTGTAATAATAATAAATATAATAATAATAATAATATAGTAATAAATAATATAATTTTTTATTAAATAATATTATATAACTATTATAATAAAATACTAAATATTATATAATAATAACAGAATAATTGTAATCAAAATATAATCTACATAATAAAACTAATAATTATAATAATAAAAAGAATAATAATAGAAAAACGACAATAAGAGAAGTCCTTCCTGTTTAATCTGAAATTATCTGACATATGTTGTTATTAAAATAATTGGATATATATTGTGACTCATTATTCTACTTATTTTTCTCACATATTATCCAATTACCATAGTAGAGATAAATGATTACTCTCTTTATTTTTTTATATCTATTTTTGTAAGGGATTGAATTTGTCATTAAATATATATCCTTTTAAGATTTCAAGGTAAAATTAAATGTTTATTTATCAATTATACGATTATCTGTTATTTAAATCAAGAAGACATTAATTAAAGAAGTGATATTAAATATAAAAAGAGAGATGGGATATTAACTTATTAAGAAGATAAGTGGATAAAAAGATACATTAATTACATTTTTTAAGGAGTGTAAAACAGCTTTAAAAAAGACAGATAAAAACGGAAGGAATAACGGATATATATTATTTCTTGTTATCTTGATTTTTTTAAGTATTTTAATTAAAAACAAATTAATGATATAAAAATTTTAAAAAATATATTAAATAAAGGGATAAAAAATCTGAAAATAATCTTATTAAGGGAATGAGGCAGTGGATTTTTTTTATATTCCACTCTAATAAAAAAATCTAAAAATCTTATTAAGGGAACGAGGTTTGATAAACGTTCCGGCCTTTGGATACTCCAGTCCTCATTTTTCGTAATTTATTCTTTTTTAATGTAATCCGGTGTTAACTGATCTTAGGGTCTGGTATGGACACCAGATCAATTTATATACTAAATATTCTTACAACAATATTTAAGACATTTTTTTCTTTATTTTGCTTCATTATGGGCCCGTTTGTTTAAGCTTATTAAAAAAATAATTATAAAAAAGCATTTTTTTTATAATCACTTTTTTAATAAGCAGATCATAGTCGCTTCTTAAAATAAGTTAAAATCAACTTATTTTCAGTTTCTGCTTATTTTTGAAACTATAAACAAACACATCAAAATTTAAAATAAATAATTTTTTTAATTAAAAAAGCACTTATCTCTTAAAATAAGTTTAAACAAACGAACCATATATCTATCATATCATTCATTTTATATAACATATTTCTATTTTATATCCTCAATCTCTTTCCCGATATATGTTGCATAAACATAGTCCATCTTTTTCACCATTTATAATCATGTTATCTTATATAAGATGTCATTCATTCAATTTAAACTTAAAATACATTCAAACTTTATCATATTTCTTAAATTAAAAAACCAGTCTCTTACCCAATTTTAAATTAGGATATCATTATGTTTTCTTTTTATTAAATTGTTGATTTAAAACTGGAATAAAAACTGATTTTTTAATTAAAAAATATTATAAAATTATAATATACTTCAATTATAAATTGAATGGATAAGATTTCAAATAAAAATAATGTGATAATAATAAACAAATGGGGACCAATAATAGCCAAATCCCACAAATATTGGATCGCACGAGAAAAGGAGCGTGGACAACACACCCGTTGACGAATACTCCGACTAATCCTTTTTGCCATAACATATGTCTTGGGATATCCTTGTAAGTAGGACGAATATTATTTTGTGTTGCTACTCAATTCCCATGCAAAACAATTCTAAGAGGGCTATTATTTTATCAGAAGATTTGAAAAATTACTAATAAATTATAATTTCTAAGATTTTCATAACAAACTCTCATAGTAATTTATTACTAACCCACTACTAAGATCCGCATAATGACCAGGTGTCTGGATTGTCCCTTAAGTTCTTAAGTTTAAACATCAGATTTTAATGTTTTTCTATAGTAAAAAAATATATTACTATAATTCAAGTGAAATTTGACCTAAATAGAAGTATTTTTAAAAATTTCTTTTCCCAAATCCAACTGTCCTCTCTTTTTCTATAGCATTGATATTTGTGTGAGTTTAGTAATCAATTGAAAAAATAAAAAAAATTAATAATTAATACTAATTATTTATCTTATTTAAAATAATTAAAACTCTGTTAAATTAATAAAAAAAATTATTGATCAAACTTTAATTTAGTTAACATATACATGTGTGTGTTTTTTTTTTGCACAAGCCATGCGCATCTGAAAAAGGGTAAGTGTTGGTGGCATATCAGAGTCACTACTGGCAAGTATGCTGCTTGGGTCCTACCTCACTCTTTTGTTTCCATGATTTGTAGGTGTAGATGCACGTGACCGAGGCCACACTCTCAATTCTAATTAATTATAGTCTCTAGTTAGATGGTGGTTGATGAGCCACGATGACGTTGCCAAAATAGGGCACTCCTAGCACTCATCCTCTTATTTAGTTAGGGTACTTACTAAATCGGTTTAATTTTTAATAAATTATTATTTGATTTAATTATATTATTAAGTTGTGGTTCAATTAAAACATATAATGTCTAATCCGATTAAATGTGATTTGGATTGGATTAGATTGGTTTATTTAATTTATATTATTTTTTTTACAAAATCCAGTATAAGATATAATTCTAACCCTATAAAATCAAGAATAAATACTGTAAAAATACAATCACTATTGTAAAATTTTTTCATAATAAAAAAAATCACAAATCACTACCTAGAGTCTTTTAAGTTTTCGATCCAGTCTGAAGACCTGCCCCTGGATGTAAAGGTAATTTGGCCAAAAACCTGCACTCGGAACCGATATGACGCGATGACCAGGGTGAACTATTCTCTCAACGTCAGTATCTCATGTAACGAGTCAGTTTAATACTAGTATCTATGGTCTAACGGAAGGTCCTTAAGACTGACTCTGTTGCAAGTTACTCACTCAATACCGGAGGTTCAGGGTTGACCCATGACCTAGCGTACTGAGCAAGTCGCTTGTAAAGTGACTGTGGGGTAGGCAGAGCCACTGCGAAACATCACTATCACAAGTCAGTTTTACTGCAGAATAGTAGAGTAAGTATTGACACCGTGTACGGAAGACTTGGTGAGCAAGAAGACTCTTCCACTCCTCCCAGGTATAAATACTCATGCACCAACATAACATAAAAAAGGGTATATTTTCTCTAATCTTACGCTTGAGCTTTGAAATTCCTTAGAACTTTCACCAACTTGAGCGTTAGAGTGTCCTTACAGGTGACACCCCATTTCGCCCCTACAACACGTAAAGGCTGATGATTTGGTACGAGGAATCACTCTAAGATCTTCACTCCCCACTAGAATCGAGGGTTTAATATCGGGTCCCCACTAGACCGGTGTAATATCAGAGAGCAAACAAGAAAGTTAAGGATTGTCGTAAGGCCAGATATTGGTCCTCTTGAACTCTTTATTTGGCATTGTGCTCATTTTCAACTCTAACATTCTATTGGGCTACAAAAATGAAATTGGAGGAAATGGATTAAGAAGGAAAGAAATGAGATGGAAAGAAATAAGATGAAAATATATGTTGTTTGAGTTGATGTAAATAAAAAGATGGAGAAATTTTTACTTCTCACTTGTTTGGGAGGAGGAAATATTTAGAAGTCAAAATGTTAAAATTACCACAACTATGGTATGAAAATATGGTTAAAACAAGTGATTAATTACTATATTTATTATAATTCTTATTTTAGTTTTTTATTATTGCTACTATAGAAACAAGAATACACAAAGAAAAACCAAGTAAGAAAAGACAAAAAAACACTAGAAACAAAACAAAAAGGAAAAAACAAAAAGAACATTGAAAAAAGAAGAAATAAAAACCAAGAAGAAAAGAAAAGAAAAAAAAACCTTGCTTCTCTACTTTTCCTCCCTAATGACCTGGTTGGGTAAGGGAAATTTCACATGCAGTAAAAATTATAGTATAGATATCCCCTAATTCAACAACACACAAATAAGGGAAATAGGCTGATTTTTAGTAATTTCCACTTGAAATGGAAATTGACCCATAATAATAGGTCATTCCAACAAAGGGTAAAGTAAATTATGTGCTATGTGATTGAATGATTTTAAACACAACTTACACGATCTCTTAAACCTATTTTAATAACCTTCTAAATGTATCAAAATAAATCATTTTTATCCTAATCTAAAAAGGTTCATCACCAAATTTATAATGTAATCTTTTTATAAATTAATTTGTTTCATAAATTCTTAATTGAATCATGAACTGTTCTTTACACGTGGTGTAAAGGTATGATTGTCGAACAATTCAAAATGTACATGAAACGTAAAATCTGGTACAAAGAGGTGCTTATACAGATATGAATACGGAGTGCTCTTGTACACTGGGCGTGGTATAGTGCACTCTATGGCGGTGTTGCAGTCCGCCTGGATTAGCTTCTTTTGCCTTGACACAATTGGTGGTTATACCTGCAGTTATTCTCCGACGCTCAAGTCAGTATCTCAGAATACTATTAGACTTAGAAAGCAAATCTGAGAGAATTATGCAAGTTTGAGTATAAGGTTCAGAAATGGGGGGATCCCCTTATACCTTTTTGCTGAGGTTTATATACCTGTTATTGGTGCTCCATTATTGGTAGGACCCATTCCTTGTTTTCTGGCATAATGCAAGAAAGGTAGTGGGTCCCTGTGTCGTTCACGAGCACCATCACTGTAGTGGGCATTTCCACTTGCTTGGAAAGCGTTAATGCTTTATTATTTTATTCATTGTTCCCTTTTATGCGTGACAGCGTGATTCCCATTTTCAACCTCTCAAGACAGAGTCAATCTCGTGCCGGAGTTATAGATATGGGCTCGCTACGCAATATAAGAAATTCAATATTCCGCCTATGGCTTGGCGGAGTAGTATGCATTGGAAATACTTTATGCATGTATATAAGATATTCAATATTTTCCACCTTGGCGGAGTAATGAGCTTAGGCAGAGTAACATGCCTTGGCGGAGTTTCATGCCTTGGCGGAGTAACGTGCCTTGGCGGAGTTTCATGCCTTGGCGGAGTAATGTGCCTTGGCGGAGTTTCCTGCCTTGGCGGAGTATCGTGCCCTGGCGGTATGTACTCCGTATAAAAGTAACTATAAGGTATTTGAAACGTACTTCTCCTGTTCAAAATGCTGATCTGGCAAAGCATTAAAACCATGCTCTTGGGGGCCGGTGTTGGGACCGGATCATCTGCCCCCTAGCTTGTTATAGTGACTGGCGGGGTTACTTTAATAAGCTATAACACTTAAGTTTAGCTTTTATAGGCATGGGTTTAGGTGGTGTTTACTAGTTCCGAATTTATGGACAAGTATCTTCATGCATTTATTGCTTTTGTCATTACTTGCCACGCCCGTCATTAAAGCGTCTCGAAACTGCGTTTTGCCGCTTCAATCTCACATTGCCACGTATGCCCTCGTAACGATTGCTATTCCAATGATGGGACATAAATGCGTGGGATGGCAGTTGAGATATGTTTTCGAGGTTATTACCATGGGCCTTGGATTTTGAAAATACGGCCCAGGAAATTCCTGCCTTAAGATTCATCTATCGGTTTTAGAATTAAAGGAATCGTCAGTGAGATTCATCCAACGGCCATAAGCGCGTTTCTGAAGTTTTTGGTGTTTCGCTTATTTCCCCCCAAGCCATGCCTATAAATAGGTAAACTCTTATGAGGGGAAATGTTTTGCTTTATCTTCTTCTCTGCGCTCTCGTGTTAAAACTGCCTTGTTAACGCTACTTTTTTGCGAGTCGTTTGTTGTTGCCAGTTCATCTTATTCAGAAATTTTAAGGTAACTTTCTGCTTCCTCTGTTCTCTGTCTTTGTTGTTATTGGGTTGGTTTCGTTTTCTTTATATGTGTGTTTGTTGAAACGAGGATGAGAGGAAAAGAATCAGAGTCGGGCTCTAGGGTTTCTGTTCACCCTATGTTTTCGGATATTGAGAGTGAAGATGAGGGCTTCTATACTGGGAGGGATTCAACCTTTTACAGCAGCGTGGAGTGTTTTAGTAATGTTGTACATTTGTTTGTAGCAGGAGGTACTCCTCAAATACAAGTGTTAACAATGGCAGAATGCCAGAATGTTGTGCTGCATGGGTTAGATTGGACAAAAATGCTTGAGACCGATCCCTATTGTTGGGTCGAAGAGGACGTTAAAGAAGCTTCTTCACGCCATGCAACAACAAGTGGTGGGGTGATGGAGTTATCTGTGCCTGTTTGGAAAGATGAGAAATATGAGAGGAGGGTCATCGTCCGTTCACCCAAGACGTTTGAACGTATTTGTCATCGTCCTCAGGATGGGCGTACTTTATATATGTACGATATTTTGTTTACCCAGTTGGGGGTGCGTTTTCCGCTTAATAAATTCCAGATGGGCGTACTCAGATTCCTGGATTGCGCCCCTTCTCAGCTGCACCCTAATGGTTGGGGGATAGTCCGCAGCTTTGAAGTGTTGGCTGAACATCTGGAGTTTACGCCTACTGTGGCGTTGTTCTTTGCTTTTTGCCGCATCATGAGGAGGGTGAATGCGAGAACTGGCGGTATGGGTTTTGTAACTCTTCGGGCGGAGCCAAAGATTATGAACTTTAAGGCGTTTGCTGACTCCGCCAAGGAAGGGGGACTTCACTTCAGAATGAGCTTTGTAAAAGTCTCTGTCAGGAAGAACAAGTCCGTCTTCTGGCGGAGTAAGGAGGGAATTGATAAATTCCCAGTAGCATGGACCCACGAGCATTTCCTCCTAACCAAACAAGCTTATGAAGTTGAGGAGAGTGCCCTATCAGCTACTTCCGTGGAAGTCCTTCGGACATTGAAGGAGTACAACTCCGTCCATAAGCAGATTTTATGCCGAAGGCTGCTTGGGCGGGATGCTGAGGGATACTTAAGTAATGCTTTATCATTAACAATTCCAATGTTGCTTGAATATTACTCCTGTTGTTTCCTGCAGCTTCTAATCGTATTTATGTATGTTATTTTGCAGGAGAGATCGCTGAATTTCCTAGGATGGAGCGTATCAAGCAAATTCGCATGAGTCGCCAGGAAATTGATGCAGAAAATAATGTGCAGCCTAGGAGGAATCTGGCTGCTGCTCTGACAAAGACTCTCCCTTTTCCTGCATCCACTAACGTAGTGACGTTGGAGGGTGGTGCAGGGTCCTCGACAGTGGAGGTTGAAAGGCGATCTAAAAAACGCCAAGAGCCAGAAGCTGTTGAGGTGGAGGAAGTGGACCCCCAACCCTTGCTAAAGAGGAAAAACAAGGGCAAGGAGAAGATAGGGGAAGGGGCATCATCTGATGCTCCTATTGAAGTGGAAGAGACTCCGGAGGTACCAACTGCGGGTGTCACTGCTGAAGTGGGCGGTGTTGAGGGAGCCCTTGAAGAAGATGTTGTGGAGGAGGAGGTGGAGGGAATTCAAGTTTCTCCACTCCACCAAGATGAGAGTCCTGCCCTGGACTTGACTACTCGAGGAACAACAGTTTTCCTCATCGACGTTCCAGGGGAGTCATCCAGGCGATCCGTCTCTCTTCCTGCGGCGGGGTCTCGTCTGAACCCTTTTTTGTATTACACAAATGTGGGATCCCGCCAGTCAGAGAGGCATGATCCGGACTTCATTCTCCACCTAGACATCGACTTTGAGGAGATTCCAGACGCCGCTGCTGCTGCAAGGTGGCACCTTGCGGAAATTGATGGTTTCCTTGCTTCTATGCCGCGTATCGCTGAGGTTGTTGCAGAGGCTGCAATGTTTCAAGAATCATATCATGATTATGTCGAAAAAATCCGCAGCTTAGAGCATGACAATGAAATGTTGTCGGAGGTGATCAAGGCTAAAGATAAACACCTTGACACCGCCGACTCTGATATAAAGAAGCTTGAGGAGGAGCTGGCTCGGGTTAAGGCTGACAAGGCCCTGCTGGAAAAGCAAGTCTTGGACTTGAAAGGGCAAAATGCTAAACTGGGCGAAGAGGTGGGCGAGCTGACCCAGGTGAAGGCTGACAATGTTTCACTGAAACAACAAGTTTTAAATCTGAATCATCAGAACCAAAAACTGGGCGAGGGAGTGAGCGAACTTCAGCAGAGGTTGGTTTCCTTTGAAATTAATAAGACTCTTGCTGAAGATGCCTGGGCGGCGGAGTTGGATGTAGCGGCCACTGCATATAGCAACCTTGAAAAACAGGTTGAAGAGCTACAAGCTGAAAAAGCCATTTCAGATGCCACCAATAAGAGGCTTGATCAGGAGTTGAAAATGACTTTGGATGCAGCTGAGGCGGCAATTGATGATGCTTTCAGCATGGCTATTCGCCAACTCCGTCATCGCAACCCAGGCGTTGCTCTCAACACTGCAGGCATTCATCCTTATTATGAGTTTATTAATGGTGAATTGATGGTGGCTGCTCGGGGGGGTCATGTTCCCGCGCCTAATGCAGAGTATGTTCTGGCGGACTTGCCCCCCTCACAAAGTTTGTCTAAACCCAGTGAGAGTCAGCCCAGCTCCGCCCGCCAAGAAGGAGTGCCACCCGAGCCTTGAGGATTAGCTCCGGAGTTCTTTTCAAATTTTGTTTTTTATACTTTAATAATATTGCCTTGTTCCAGGATAGGCTCTGGACCCTTATCAATCTTGGACAATATTCAATAAAGTATATTTTCTGTAAATTTATACTTGTTCATATAAACGATGTCTGAGTCTGTAGGATTTGTGCCTTGTAAAAAGTTATTAATAAGGCAGAGTAATCGTTTGAGGACTTAATGAAATATGACTAAGTATATTGAGGCGGAATAACCTCTTTGGGAATTTGGCGAAGTAAAATTCAGTAATGAGGCGGGGTAGCCTCTTAGGAATTTTAATGAAGTAAATTCAGTAATGAGGCGGAGTAGCCTCTTGGGAATTTTAATGAAGTAAATTCTGTAACGAGGCGGAGTAGCCTCTGAAGAATTTCAATGAAGTGAATTCTGTAACGAGGCGGAGTAGCCTCTTGGGAATTTCAATGAAGTAAATTCTGTAACGAGGAGGAGTAGCCTTCAATGAAGTAGTATTCTGTACCGAGGCGGTGTAGCCTCTTAAGAATTTCACTGAAGTAGTATTCTGTAACGAGGCGGAGTAGCCTCTTAAGAATTTCAGTGAAGCAAATTCTGTAATGAGGCGGAGTAGCCTCTGAAGAATTTAAATGAAGCACAGTTTTTATAAGTATTGTACTTACTTGAACTTGTTGATAGTGCTTAAGTTTGTTGATTATGTACTCCGTAAAACATTGACAGTTAGGCGGAGTCAAGTTTTGGATGGAGCGTTCATCCCTTTGAATTTGAATGGGAGTGTATCTCCTGATCAAGTGAAAATTGTTGAATCCAGGGTTGGTATGGTGCAGCATAAGCTGTGACACCAATCCTTTTCGCAGGAATTTTGCTGGACTTTGGGGTCGGTATGGTGCAGCATATAGTTGTGACACCGATCCTTTCCACAGGAAGCCTGCAGGACCTTGGGGTCGGTATGGTGCAGCATATAGCTGTGACACCAATCCTTTCCCCCCAAGGAGTTTTTTGGACCTTAGGGTCGGTATGGTGCAGCATATAGCTGTGACACCAATCCTTTCCCCCCAAGGAGTTTTTTGGACCTTAGGGTCGGTATGGTGCAGCATATAGCTGTGACACCAATCCTTTCCCCCTAAGGAGTTTTTTGACTCCGTTTGTGAAGCTTTATTGCATGTTGGATGATCTTTATGGAATAAAGAGTTATGCCATTATGCTTCAATTGTTGGAGCCGGTGTCTTATCTGCATGGGAACAAGTTCTGCCATGGATAATTAACTGAAAGTTAGAATGAAGACTGAATGTAGGAAGGCATTTTATTAATGATGGAACTACATAAGGAGCTGAGTTGGGACATGTCTCATCAGAACCTTTTCAAGGAAAGCACAGCTGGGAAAAACCTTGAGTTAGGAAGAAAAGAACATACCACATTACCCAACTAGCTGTAATATATGCGTAAATTTAAAATGTTCCATTTATTCCTGACCGGAGTGCCATCTAAGTTTTCTAGGCGGTATGTGCCTTTGCCCAGAATTTTGACGACTCGGTATGGACCTTCCCATGTTGGTGCCAATTTGCCTTGGTGTGCAAATTTGTTACCGATATTGGCCCTTCTCAAGACCAAATCTCCTTCTTTGAAACGGCGTTCAGAAACACGTGTGTTATACCGTTTGGTGGCCTTTGCTTTAACAGCTTGGTCCCTCACAAAGGCTTCCTCTCTCAACTCCGCCAAGACCTCGAGTTCATGGGCGAGGTTCTGTTGATTGGCTTCTTCTTTGAAATGGAGGACTCGAGCTGATGGGGCTTCCAATTCAATGGGAATAACAGCCTCGACTCCATATGTCAGCCGATATGGAGATTCATTTGTGGTGGAGTGAAGGGTTGTTCTATATGCCCATAGAACGTTGCATAATTGATTTGCCCAATCTCCCTTTGCCTCACCAAGGCGTTTCTTAAGGCCTTTCAAAATTTCTCTGTTGGCAACTTCAGCTTGGCCATTGGTTTGAGGATGTTCCACAGAAGAGAAAATCTGCGTAATGCTGAGATTTTCCAGGAGTTCAGTGAACTTATGATCTGTGAATTGGGTGCCATTATCAGTGACTATGTGTCCAGGGACTCCGAAACGTGCAATTATATTTTCATATACGAATCTGCGAGTCCTGGCTAACGTAATATGCACCACCGCCTCTGCTTCAATCCATTTGGTGAAGTAATCAACACCAACTATCAAGTATTTGATACCGCCGGGCGCAGTTGGGAATGGACCCAAGATATCCATGCCCCATTGATAGAAAGGCCAAGGCGTTATTGATGATGACATTTCTTCCGCCGGAGTATGGTGGAGATTTGCGAATCGTTGACATTGATCGCACTTTTGAACATACGAAGCGGAGTCATGCTTCAGGGTGGGCCACCAGTACCCCGCCCTAAGTATTTTTCGCATAAGACTACGTGCCCCTGGATGGTGTCCACATTGCCCTTCATGGACTTCTTCTAATACAGCTTGCACCTCATTTTCGTTTATACATATCAAGTAAGGAACAGAAATTCCTCGGCGGTATAACTGTCCGTCTAGGAGTGTATAGTAAGGTGCTTCTTTTTTTAGTTTTCGTCGCTCAAGATCATCCGTGGGTAGTTGTCCATTAACAAGGTAACGAACTATCGGTGCTACCCAGGAATTGTCATCAAAAGAGCGGCTTTTAATCATACACACTGAGGAAGGAAAGGAAATGCTTGGCTCCGCCAAGGTACTTTGTACAACCGTAGTTGTGCATCCTGCCTTCTTTGTACTAGCCAACCTGGAGAGGATATCAGCACGTGTATTTTCTTCACGGGGTACATGCTTGAAAGTGACTTCATCGAAGCGCTGCTTTAACTCATTGACGCAGTCTAGATATTGTTGTAGCAGAGGTTCTTTAGCCTGATACTCACCAAGAATTTGTGAGATTACTAATTGAGAATCACTGCATAGGGTGACAGTTCTGGCCCCAATATCTTATGCTGCTCTGAGTCCGGCCAAGCAGGCTTCATACTCCGCCTGATTGTTAGAAGTAGTGAAGGTGAAGTGCAGTGAAATTTCAAGGTGTACCCCGTCATCACTTTCCACAACAATTCCTGCTCCACATCCTTTGCTATTGGAAGACCCATCTACGTATACCGTCCAGTGTGAATGATCTGCGTCTGGGCTGGAACCTGTTAACTTAACTACGAAATCTGCTAGGACTTGTGCCTTGATAGCAGTTCTTGGTTCGTAGGATATGTCAAATTCAGAGAGTTCTACGGCCCATTTGATCATTCTTCCAGCTAGGTCTGGTTTGAACAGTATAGTACGAAGTGGCAAGTCTGTGTGAATCAGGATAGGATGGGCATGGAAGTATGGTCTTAGGCGTCGTGAAGCCCAAACAACTGCAAGTGCTGCCTTTTCAATCTTCTGATAACGGCACTCTGCACCATGCAATGTTTTACCAGTGAAGTACACCGGTCGTTGGCCTTCAACTGTTTCCTTGACCAGAGCCACTGCCAAAGCTTCATCTGAAACAGACAAATAAACAATGAGTTGCTCACCTGGGCTTGGTTTTACCAGGATTGGAGGGCTGACCAAGACATTTTTCAAGCTTTGGAAGGCCGCCTCTTGCTCTGGGCCCCAACTGAATTTCTTGTCTTTTTTCAACATTTTGTATAAGGGGAGGGAGCGATGAGCCATCTTTGGCATGAATCGTGCTAGAGCAGCGATTTTGCCATTGAGGGATTGTATCTCTTTCAATGTCTTGGGGCTCTGCAGCTCTTGAATTACGCGACATTTGTCGGGATTAGCCTCTATACCTCTTTGTGTTAACATGAAACCCAAAAATCTGCCCCCAGGGACAGCAAACGTACACTTTAATGGGTTGAGTCTTATGTCGTGTTGTTGTAAGCGTTGAAAAATGAGGCGTAAATCTTCAACATGGTCTCCTCCTTCAGGAGTCTTGGCAATAATATCATCAATATAAACTTCTACCAGCTTTGTGTGCATACCTTCAAAAACTTTGTTGATCATGCGCTGGTAGGTTGCCCCGGCGTTCTTTAACCCAAATGGCATGACGTTGTAGCAAAAGACTCCTTTATCATTAACAAATGCTGTTTTTTCTTGATCATCCTCAGACATTGGAATTTGGTTGTAACCGGAGTAAGCATCCATAAAAGATAGATACTTGTATCCTAAAGAATCGTCAACCAATCTGTCAATGTTGGGGAGAGGATATGGATCCTTGGGACAACATTTATTCAAATCAACGTAGTCTATGCACATACGCCACTTGCCATTGGCTTTCTGTACCATGACTACGTTGGACAACCAGGAGGAGTAACGGAGTTCCCTGATGAACCCTGCCTTGAGGAGTTCCTCTGTTTGTTCGCAAGCAGCTTTTTGCTTAGCAGGACCCATACACCGTTTCTTTTGCGCTACTGGCTTAGTTTCAGGATACACCGCCAGGCGGTGACAACAAAAGTTGGGATCCATGCCAGGCATGTCTGCAGCGGTCCAAGCGAAGATTTCTTTATACTCATGGAGAAGTGCAATTAGTTTTGCCTCCATGTTAGCCTCAAGCTTGTCATTGATGTTTGTAGTTTGTCCAGGGGTGCCACCCAAAACAATAGACTTGGAACCACCGTCAGGAGTTGGTTTCAAAGGGTTCAGTGGGTCTACAGAAGATTTCACCCTGGGGTGAAGATCCACCAAATTGACAGACGCCGCCGCACTGCTCCCTTCATTCAACTTTCTTTTCTTAGACATGGTTTCAAGCTTCACCATGTTAAGACTCAAATTGTAGCAATAGCGAGCCATTTCTTGGTCACCCCTTACAGATGAGACTTGGTTATCTTTGTCAATGAACTTGATTAACAAGTGGGGGGTTGAGACGATGGCTTCCATGGCATTCAGGGTAGGCCGCCCAATGATGCCATTGTACGGAGATTTCACATCGATGACAAGAATCCTGGATTTCACAGTCCTTGCTCCAGGTTCGCCATCAAAAGTAATCCTTGTGTCCAAGTAGCCTTTGGTGGGCTGTTTGACACCATTAAAGGCTGTAAGGTCCTGCGTATATGGCTGTAAATCTGCATCAGTTAGTCCCATGCGTTTAAAACAGTCATAAAAGATAATGTCGTAGGAACTTCCCTGATCAATTAGGATGCGTTTTACATCCATATTTGCGATTACCGCAATAATCACCACTGCGTCATCTCCTTCAGGAATAGTAGGGCCAAAATCGTCGTTTGTGAATGTTATAGGTAGAGTCTGAACCCCGTTCCTGAATGGGCGATATTCTTTACTCTTGCCTTGCACAGACAAGATCATGCGATGATGATTTTTCCTGGCGGTGTTTGAGGGTCCGCCTCCGGCGAAGCCTCCAACAATCATATCTACCACCTGCCTTTTGCCCCGCGATCTGGGTTCAGGGCTTGGCTCTCTTTGGGCGGACTCCAGAACAACACTCTTTTGTTTTTCTGTTGCCGCTGTGCGTTTTGGCTCCCGAGTGTTATCAGGATCAGGAGAACGGTCACGAGATTTTTTCTCAAACTTCTCTGGCTCATCATGAGATTTACCCTTAAACAGATAATGTTTCAGCTTGCCTTCACGAATAAGCACCTCAATGGTGTTTTTGAGTTGCTTGCACTCCTCCGTGGTATGGCCAACGGACTCGTGGAACTCACAATATTTCTTTGGGTTCCCACCGCGTCTGATTGGAGGTGGACGTTGAATCCTATAAACGTTGAGGGTAGTCCATCCTATTTCACGCAAGATTTGTTCATATGTCGTGTTCAGGGGTGCATAATGAGCAAAATTGAACACACGTCTATCTTGTTGTTTGAAGGGTTGGTTCCCTGCTTTGTCTTTCTGAGGGAACTTATCATTCCTAGATGATTTTTCCTTTTCTTTGTCATGGTGTGGAGTTGCAATGGGTGGTTTACTGCGAGACGCAGTGGCTTCCAAGTGCATCTCAATACCCACATACTTGGATGCTTTTCTGCGAAATTCCTCCATGGTGGATGGAGGTCCTTTTGCCAATGACAAAGCAAAGAGTGATTTCGGTTGCATGGCTTCGATGAGGATATGCAATTGAATTGCCTCTGTTAGGTCAGGGACCATGGCTACCTCTTTATAAAATCTCTTAAGGAAATCCTTTAGTGACTCTTTGTCACCTTGCTTGATCTGAGCCAAGGTATGGGAGGTTCTAGGCATATCCCTAGAGATTACAACGTGGCTGCCAAAAGCTGTGGCTAGGTCCTCCCATGAATCGATGGAACCTGAAGGTAAACTCTTGAACCAGCTAAGAGCTTCACCGGTAAGGGTCCTGGGGAACATTCTGCGCATGACATCTTCCTCTGCACCTAAGAACATAGCCTCGTAGATGTAAGCATCTAAATGCTTAGAAGGATCTATTTCCCCAGTGTATTTTCCTATGGAAATGGGTTGCATAGTTTGCAAATGTCTGGGAACATGCGCATTCATGAGTCTTTTGGAAAATGGGATACTCATCTTGTATCCCGAGGGGGATGCATTTGAAACTGCTCTTCTCCCCTCATGAGGTTGAGCATTTGCCAGTGGGAGGCTTCGTTGCTTTTCCATGTAAGTAGGGATGCGGGAGTAATTTGGAGTACTCGATTCCTCCTGTGCATGCGATTCATGGCGTGGCTGGTTTGCAGGGCCCGCTCTCTCGTGCATAGGATTTGCCTTCTCACGACGAAGCTCTGCAATTTCTTCTTTCAGCATTCTGATCATGTCATCTCTTGGATCTAGAGAGTCAACATGCATTGCCTTTTTGTGAGCATCGTTGTCAAAGTTGAGACGTCTAGGATTGCGTGGAGGAGAATCCTCTGTCTGCACTTCTGGTCCTGGTCTTTCCATTAATGATGAATGTAATAGGAATTGTTCAAGGATTGTGGGATTACCAATTTTACAGGTCCCACTGGGCGTGCCAATGAACTATTCTTTACAAGGGGTGTAAAGGTATGATTGTCGAACAATTCAAAATGTACATGAAACGTAAAATCTGGTACAAAGAGGTGCTTATACAGATACGAATACGGAGTGCTCTTGTACACTGGGCGTGGTATAGTGCACTCTATGGCGGTGTTGCAGTCCGCCTGGATTAGCTTCTTTTGCCTTGACACAATTGGTGGTTGTACCTGCAGTTATTCTCCGATGCTCAAGTCAGTATCTTAGAATACTATTAGACTTAGAAAGCAAATCTGAGAGAATTATGCAAGTTTGAGTGTAAGGTTCAGAAATGGGGGATCCCCTTATACCTTTTTGCTGAGGTTTATATACCTGTTATTGGTGCTCCATTATTGGTAGGACCCGTTCCTTGTTTTCTGGCATAATGCAAGAAAGGTAGTGGGTCCCTGTGTCGTTCACGAGCACCATCACTGTAGTGGGCATTTCCACTTGCTTGGAAAGCGTTAATGCTTTATTATTTTATTTATTGTTCCCTTTTATGCGTGACAGCGTGATTCCCATTTTCAACCTCTCAAGACAGAGTCAATCTCGTGCCAGAGTTATAGATATGGGCTCGCTACGCAATATAGGAAATTCAATATTCCGCCTATGGCTTGGCGGAGTAGTATGCATTGGAAATACTTTATGCATGTGTATAAGATATTCAATATTTTCCACCTTGGCGGAGTAATGAGCTTAGGCGGAGTAACATGCCTTGGCGGAGTTTCATGCCTTGGCGGAGTAACGTGCCTTGGCGGAGTTTCCTGCCTTGGCGGAGTATCGTGCCCTGGCGGTATGTACTCCGTATAAAAGTAACTATAAGGTATTTGAAACGTACTTCTCCTGTTCAAAATGCTAATCTGGCAAAGCATTAAAACCATGCTCTTGGGGGCCGGTGTTGGGACCGGATCAAATCATAAACCTAGACCCTTATAATATATGAATAGATGTGACTTTTTTTTCTTTAATTTGATTTTGTAATATTATTAACTTCAAACTTAACATGTTATACTTTTCTATAATATCTTCTCATATTTCCTTCGTCAACATATATATATATATATATATATATATATATATATATTAATAAGAGACATATTTTATCTCAACATGTGGTTTTAAATTTAGATTCTTAAAATATACAATTACGTTAGATTTTAATTAAGGTTACACCTAGCTTGACTTGGATTAGTTCCCAAATTGATTAAAGGTAATTGGATTGGTGTAAAATTTCTATGAAATGAAATCCAAACCAATTCAAGCTTGATCAGATTAATTTGAATTGAATGGTTGGATATCCTATTTTACTATAAAAGACAATGAACTAACAACATTGAACACACGAGGAAGAGATGAAGAAATAACTGACTATCAAGGGGGTAAGTTGAGTTATTGATGAACGAACACAAGGGGAAGAACAACAAAAGATGCATGAGGAGGAGACGAAAACACCATTGACCATTGTAGGGGATGTTAAGTCATTTGAGAAAAAAACATGATGAAGGGATGAAATAATAAAGGATAAGCAAGAAGGAGACGAAGATAACCTCAACTGTCGCAAAAGGGACCGGAGAACAAACTCAGTGAGAGGGAAATGACAAATGACACATAAGTATGAGAGAAAGAAAATGTTGATCGTAGAGGAAAGAGGTCTAAGTTGCCGATAAGGTGAACGAACGTAAGGAGATGGAAACAACAAATGAAGAAAAATGTTAGGGCATGTTAAGGACAAGGAAGAAGAATGCTAACTAAGAGGGATCTTTGGGTAAAATATCACTTTAAGGTTTAGTTATCCCGACCAAGTTTAGCCTTTAGGAAGCATTATGTTATGAAAAATTAAGACATCCTATGTTCGATCCAGTCGGGTGCTCGAGTCTACGAGCTCTACAATGGATATCTAACCAAATTAATAATAGTCTTTATTAGATCAGCTCAGGCTAGGCCCAATCAAGTAAAAAAATATTCAACCCGATTTATTTGGATTGATTTAGATTGTCGAATAAAGTGAGTATATATGATCTTATCTAAAGTTCTAAATTCAATATACAAACCTTTGTTATACATGATATGCAACTCAAACATAAAATATAAGAGACCAAGTTACACTAGTGTACCTTTAAACACTTGTTACATTTTTATGTTTAACAAGTTATACTTTAATGATTGGATTAACAATACAACTGTTGGATGGTAATTATATACAACCTAGATTGTATGTGTTAATTTTTGTTAAAATTAAAATGATGACCACTCAATCCAATTATCCTTCTTTACATATATTTTTTCAAAAAAATGTATATACTACTTTGGTTTCTAGTACATGAATGAACTGCTAGATGATTTCAAGTTGGTCTATAATTTTACAAATATGATTTATTATCTACATGAATTTTGAATACAATGGTAAATTACGATAAAAAAAATTATTGATAAAAAATATTAAAAGGTATAAAATTGATTAAACATGCACGGATACAACTAAAACTAAAATTATATATATATATATATATATATATATATATATATATTATATTTAATGAGAGCTGAAGAATATGGTGGTGAGAAATAATAATAATTCATAATAATCATTTAATCAAATAAAAAAGATAAAATTAATTTAAATTAAAAATAATACCATAAACCTCATTCCCATAAAATTTATATCACCTTCATCTCCATCCATAGCTTTTTCCCCCTTCCTCGGCAAACCTACACCTAAACACAACCTTCCACTTCTTAAACTTTTTTCTTTTCATCATAGTAATCTTCTTTGGAGCAAACAAATTTTTTTAACCCTTCATACTATTTTTATGTTTCAATTCTATCGAGGTACACCAAATCTAACATTATGTTTGTATTCTTAATGCCAAAATCATACTATTTTAACGATCAATTGGCTGGAGGATTTAACCTAGGAAAAAAGAAGACATCATTAACTTATGCCAAAACCACAATATTTTAACGATCGATTGGTTGTAGTTTTCTTAATGAAAGTACTCTAACTTTTAAAAATATAAGAAATGTTCTTTATAAAACACTGTTTTATTAAAAGAGAAAATAGGCACATCCAATGAGCGCCATAGCTTTTCAAAAAACGCATGTATATAACTAAAACAAATTTGCTCCTTTTAAATTAATTTCTTAAATTTCATTTGTACTCCTAAACCAGGATCTTTACGCCCGGTCACATGTATAAATACGGATGAACCAATTACCGCCAGAAAAATTAAACCAATATTAATAAGTTTGTTATGATTTTTGTGGTCATGGTTGATTTTAAATAATACGCATATAGTTAGATTCAAAATGCATTCTTGTTTAGAATTGAAACACAAAAATGACATGCAACGTTAGAAGAGTTTTGTTACTCTAAAGAAGGTTACTATGATTAAAAGAAAAAGGTTCAGCGTTTGGGTGGAGGTTTGTCAGGGACAAGTGAATGAGTGTTAGTAGAGAGAAATTGGACCAGCAAATTTGGTGTGAAGCTTGATAGCTTGCTTAGTTTGGTTCCGTTCCTTAACTATTTTTAGTACCGAACACTCAAAATTCTTAAATGTACGTACGAATTGCATAGGCATTGTGAGCAATGAAGCTCAACGGCCACACTTGGTGAACAAGAAAACAAACTTTGAAGATATGATATTTATGAAAATTGACAAGAGAAAAGGAAAGTAAAGGTATATATGTTATGGTCATGACAATGTAGAAAAATGTATGTATAAAATTAAGAAAAGAAAACATAAGTATTGAATTTTCAAGAAAGTGAGAGAATGAAAAGTTGTGAGTGAGGGATGGGTAACATTACATTACAATAGAAAGAACCAAAAACAAGGTCCAGAGATAAGCATAGAGAGGGACCACCAAGCTTTAATTTTGTTGGATTTTCTCCGCGTTCTAACCATGATCCCAACTGGATATTCCTCCCATTATTGTTCTACATGTGTCCCTCAATCATTCACCCTGCATTTTTCTTCATTCAACTAATGTTCATTGGGGTTGTTTCATGAAATTTTTTAACCAAAATTTCATTTTTCTTTAGATATATATACATACCACATGGAGTGGAATGGACCATGGGCAATTTATAATATGAAATGGACAGATTTTAAGAGGTTGTCATGTACGGGTTTTGGAGTCTCCAACCTCTCCATTATAACACACTTCACATCATAAAGCTTAATGTATTTGAGTGTGAAAATTATGTTAGAAATTTTAATTTCTAATTAATATGAGTTGATATATTATTTATAGAATTTATATTAACTATTTAATTGGACTCAATAAAAGTAATTTGATAATAATGAGCCCGTTAGACTATCAACAATAATGATATGGGCTTATATGAGTGAAAACTGATATTTTGCCCGTTAGGGTATAATAGGAACCCTAACAGGTATATAAACGACTAGTGGTCATGGTTCCCAAGATATCAAATCAAAACCTACTTTTTCTCTATCCCATCAAAGGAGAAATATAAGTCCTATTAAGAATTCAGTAATTTGGCTGAGGAAGACCATAACACCAATAAACCATTCCGCTGCAACCTTTAATCAAAATCAATGGATCCAGGTAATTCTATAACATCCTTTTTATTCAATAATTTAACGTAATGGTTCTTAAGTTTTATTTGGAATTTCATAAAGTTCATTTAGGAATTTTTCCAACAAGTGGTATCAGAGCCACCTTACTATTAGATTATTGGATTTTAAGGCTGATTGATTTATCCTTTTAGGATCAATTTGACTTATATTTATTTAACTAATTTTTTGGGGTTTTTATTTATATGATTGTGTGGCTCATATATTCTGGTAGCGTGCTGCGATTATGTATATATGCTTCATGTTGATATTTTTTTGTTGCCATTGAATTATGTGAGTTACTGTTGTGAATCAAAATTATCATTTGTTTTGATCAATGACAATAAATATTTCAATAATTAGTTTTTTAATTTATTTAAATTGTAATTATGTTATATTGTAACAGAAAGGAACGCATATATACTAATAGAAGGACTATAAATATATATTAAATAAGTTTATATATGGTACTATGTTTTTCTGTTTTTGCATTGGACATTATTATATTATATTTTTTTTGTAACCGTGCCTTTTCTTTACAACTATGCACTACATATTATTATATTATATCGCAATATAATATTATAAAATATAATCGAGGTCGTATATATCGCAATAAGGCACGTATTTAATATATATTGTTATCATGCTTTTTTATTTTAATTAAATATATTAAATTAAAATTAAATGCACCATAATTAAATTTGTTATAAATGCCGTTATATTTTAATCACATTTGAATGCACTGTAATATATTGAATAGATTATATATATTAAATGCCATTATGATTTTAATTTTTAATTTAATATATTAAGGTACATTTTTTTAAATGTCGTTGTGAAATATATATATATATACATATATATATATATATATATTAAATGAGTTTTTATATACATAGTATCTTTTGATCTACTTGTTATTTTAATTTGAATAAAAATTGTAGATATAAGACCCTAATTATTGATTAATTTATGTCCCTTCACATACTTCGAGTGGGACCCTACACTCAGGGATCTGAATAAACCTTAAGTTTATAGGAGGTTGTGTAGCGGTGTTATTTGGGATTTTCCTTTCCGCTTGACATCGTGAGAGTCTCAGTTAGAGTGTGACTTCCTCATGGTGTCCACAACTGGTAGGCTTCTTATCGTTATGGTCAACATCATGGGTGGAGTCTGAACTCTAGTGACCTTTTAGTAATTTAGAACAGCCACTCAATGTGAGAAAATAGCAAAACTATTACTTTTAATTAGATTAATTGATATAATATTTATTACCAAAGCAACCCCTGTTATAGAAATTAATTTAATCAAAATTACGATGGATGTTTGTATGAGATTATTTATGCATTTTGTACTCATTGCAAAGGAAGACATAATCTGACCAAATAATAACATGCCTGTGATGATAAATATGTGATAATTATAAAGTTAAAATCATGTGAGTAATAGTGGATCCAAAGAAAGACTATTATTTGATAAAATCAATTACCAATATTTGATCGTTACATTAAAGGTACCACTTACAAGTTGATTTGTATGTCCAAAGACTTAAAATTAATGTTGTGCTCGGTATCTTGTAATGGGTCTATCATAAGAATTATCTGCATATTTTATTTATTTATTTTAATCATGTCTATATATATATATATATTTAGTTGCTGTTACTAGTGTTGTTAACTTATCTGCTTAAATTAATTGTATCCTTATGCTTAATGGGACAAACTTTAAGATCTGGAAGGAAGCAGTTGAGATAATTCTTGACTGCATAGATCTTGATCTGGCACTTCGGGCTACGAAACCCACTCCAACTCTAAAAAATTTGGAAGAGGATAAGGTTGAAAAGTGGGAACGCTCAAACCGAGTGTGTCTAATGATCATGAAGCGATCCGTTCCAAAAGTTTTTTGAGACTCTATTTCTGAAACTGAGAGTGCTAAAGATTTCTATGATGCTGTTGAAAAATATTTCACTAGTAATGAAAAGCCTAATGTAAGCAGTTTACTTGCCAAGTTGATTTCTATGAGATACAAAGGAACATGAAACATAAGGGAGTACATTATGGAAATGTCTAATCTTGCATCAAAACTAAAAGCACTAAAGTTAAAACTGTCTGATGACTTGCTTGTGCACTTATACACACTTTGGACAATTTAAGGTGAGTTATAATACTCAAAAGGATAAATGGACCTTAAATGAGCTTATTTCTCATTGTGTACAAAAAGAGGGAAGGCAATAAAGAGACAAAACTAAAAGTGCTCATTTGGTCTCAAATTTTTAGAATAAAAAGAGAAAGAACAATAAGGATGTTGTAAGAGGGACTTCTGAACAAAAGAAAGTTAAAAAGGATGAGAATAAATCTAATTGCCTCTTTTGTAAGAAGCCTGGACACATGAAGAAAGAGTGTTCCAAATACGCCTCGTGGCGTGTAAAGAAAGGTAATTTTCTCTCTTTTGTTTGTTCTGAAGTTAATTTAGCTTTTGTACCTCATGATACTTAGTGGGTAGATTCTGGTGCTACTACTCACATTAGCATATCCATGTAGGGTTGCCTTTGGAGTCGACCGCCAAGTGATAACGAAAGATTTATCTATGTGGGCGATGGCAACAAGGTTACGGTGGAGGCTATTGGAACTTTTAGATTACAGTTGAAAACTGGATTTCATTTAGATTTATTTGAAACTTTTGGCGTGCCGTCTTTTATGCAAAATTTAATTTCTATTTCTAATTTGGACAAATTTGGTTTTTCATGTTCATTTGGAAATAATGAATTTAGTCTCTATCAAAATTCAAATATTGTTGGTTCTGGTCGTTTGATTGATAATCTATAAATGCTTGATATTATTACCTCACGTAATGAAATACTGCAAATTAGTTCACGAGGAACAAAGCATAAATTAAATGAGAACTCAACCACTTTATGACATAAGTGTTTAGGCCATATCTCTAAATAGAGAATTCAGAGGCCTGTGTCGAATAAGATTCTTGGACCCTTAGACTTATCAAAGTTTGAGGTATGCATTGAATGCATTAAGGAAAAACAAATAAACTCTAGAAAATTAGGTGTTGAAAGGGCTAATGGCGTTTTAGAATTAATTCACACAGATATCTGTGGACCATTCCCTATGGCATCATGGAATGGACAACAATATTTCATTATATTCATAGATGATTATTCAAGGTATGACTACCTATTTTTAATTCATGAGAAGTCTCAAACCCTAAACCCTAACTCCTAAACCATAATCCCTAAACCCTAAACCCTAAACCATAATCCATAAACCCTAACCCCTAAACCATAAACACTAAACCTTAAACCCTAGAACCCTAAAACCCTAAACCCTAAACCCTAAACCTTAAACCCTAAACCTCAAACCTCAAACCTCAAACCTCAAACCCTAAACCCCCATCATATCTACCGTAAGATTCACCCCCCCGGTCAGATTTAATAGCCTTAATTTTCTTTCCAAGTTGAAGTTCAACCTCAGCTTTGAAAGTTTTAAAAACGTCTTGGGATTAAGACTTCTCATGAATTAAAAATAAGTAGTCGTACCTTGAATAATCATCTATGAACATAATGAATATCTGTGGACCATTCCCTACAACATCATGGAATAGACAACAATATTTCAAGGTAATATAATAATAATAATAATAATAATAATAATAATAATAATAGTTATATTAACATCGATAATGGTAATAATATAATAATAATAAGAGTAATGATGTGTTTCTTACCCAGAAGAGCGAGGTGATAAAGCCGATCATTATATTCGACAGTATAGATAAACAGTAATTAAATATAAAAAAGAATACTAAATAAGGCGGCAAAGCCAATCATTATAATATAAATAAATAGTATGAAATAAAAGAAAAAATTAATGCAGAGAATAAGGTGGCAAAGCCGACTATTATATTTGGTAATATAAATATCTGAAATTTAAATAAAGAAAAATGCTGAGAATAAGACGGCAAAGCCGACCATTATATTCAATAATATAAATAACATAAATTTAATAAAGAAAAATATTAAGAATGAAGTGGTAAAGCCGACCATTATATTTAATAATATAAATGACAAAAATTAAATAAAAAAATTATAATTGGTAACGGTAACGAGAAATTACGTAACTTTAAACCTAGCCGTCGAATCATAATGAAATTTGAAAGGGTTACGCCCGGGCACTAAAGAAACCTTATAGCGTAATTTAAAATGAGAGGAAACGAAGCGGGACTCCCCTTACCTTACAGGTAGCTCACAGTTTTTGAAGAGAAAAAGAAATGGGTTGATATAAATTCACTGATCGCTTGATACTCCAAGACGATCGTTCTCGGGACCGTTTGAAGAGTGGTGGCCGCAGATTAAAGATCGAATGGGCGTAACGACTTTCGAGGATCGTGGTAGCGTAGGGAGGTGGTTTTACGGTGATGATTTAATGGCGATTTAGTGGCTGGAAAAAGGTGAAGAAAGGTTACAGGTTTAAAAGAAAATCGAAGGAAATTAAAGTGAAAAGTGAAGCTTAGGAGATGGTGGTGTAGTGCGGTGGTTTTTGGTGGTGCGATGGTGGTTGAAGGAAGGAGTTATGGTGGCTGGACATGATGTGGTGGTTGCGGGCTTGTGAGAAGGGAAGAGAAGGCTTGTGCCACGAAAAGAACTTTGAAGATGAAATATAATTTTAATGTGGAATGAATAATAGATATGAAAAGCGATAGGATTTTGTTAATGAAGTGAAGTTGAATTTTAGGCCTCTGATTTCCAATTTATGTGCGTGAAAGTGGAGCAGAGAAGTGTGAACTGTAACACCCCGTATGTTTTATATTTAAATTGAGGATTTGAGAAAATATAGGGTTATTTTGTGATTTAAAAATGAATTAGAGGGGGGATTCCTGGTTGTACTTGACGCGTAGCGTCAGGGTAAAAATTTAGACTTGACGCGTAGCGTCAGCGTCACGGGCAGAATGAAGACTTCACAGTAGAAACCCATAAAACAAAAGCCCCAAAACAACGTTTGAGCTTTTCTATTCTTTTTTCTTCTTCTGAATTCAATTAGGGTTAAATTGAGGGTGAAATTCAAAATTGATTACGGATTGGAGATAAGAAACTTAAGGTAAATGCATGGGATCTTTCAATTTTAAATTCCATGGAGATTTCTTATCTTTGTCTACTTCTTGGAAAAACAAGGGAACCTTAAATTTTAAGATTCTAAACCGGTTAAAGGGTCCCTTATGGCATTTAAAAGAAGGATTATGTGACAAATTCGAGTTCCGCTTTGTTTAGGTGGTGAACGAGTCATCGAGAGTCTAGTGGAAAAGGGGTTTCTCAGAAAACCCATCAGTTTTAGTTGTGGTAAGCTTCTAAAGCTTCAAAAAGTAACTTCTGAGTATTTTCCTAAGTTAGATTAGGATTTTAACGGTTAAATCCTTAAGCTCCTTTGTAATTCTTGCATTTTAGTGATACAGCGCATCTATCTTTACAGTTAAGTGAAGGAGCATCAAAAGTAAGGTAAGGGGAGCGTGTAATGTGTCTTTAGTTAAAGTTTTATAGACTCTGATATTATGAAATGAAATTGTATAGATATGTGGATATTTTACTTAAGAATATGAGGTTTGCAATATGTTGATGATTGTGTAATGAATTCGATGTATATAATTAATGAAATGAATAAGATAATAAGAAAATGGTGAATGGTATCGAAAAGAGGTTTATGAGATGATATGGTGAAAGATATGGTGTGTGATTATGATGAAATAAAGTTGTTATTGGTTATGAGATCAAATATGATGAATGTGATGGTGCATAAGTATGTTATGTTTATAACGGATTGTGTGATGTGATAACATGAAATTTGTGCTTGAGTATGATATTTAAAGAAAGTGGCTTTTTATGCCGAGAGATGGCTTTTATACTGGGAATTGTATATTGATTGATAAGAATAATGATTGTATGTTGTATATGCTTGATAAGTGTGTAGACAACCATTCGATACTACCCCTCACTTTCGGCTCCAGTGATCCATGTAGAGATCCCAGTTAAGCTACCCAATGGTCCAGGTAAAGACCCAGTGGTTGAGGTGGGGAGCCGGTGTGTGGCTCGGTGAACCAGGTAGAGTTCAAGGGATGCCGTGGGACTCCCAGCTAGTGGCTGCTCCATTAGTATCTGGATACTAGGCGTCTATATGTATATATATATATATATATATATATATATATATGATTCGGCCATGAGAGCTAGTGGTGGTTAGTTGTGCTTTTGACATTGAATTATGAAATGTTTATTATATTGAAAGTAGATTGAAAAATTATGAAGATTGTGAGGAATTATAAAATACTTTGATGTTGTAAGAGGAAAGATAAATAGATTGGAAAGTAAGGGAGAGGAGTGAAATCCTCCAGGTGATATCAATTCTGTTTAAATAAATTGCATTGCTTTTTAATGCTAAGGACTCACCCTTATGTTATTTTATAGTGAATGATCAAAGGGATGTTGCGGATGCTGCAGACACCAGTGCAAAGTAAGTAAGGAGTAATGCCAGAAGAGCTTATGATGTTATGTATATATTGTATGTATTTGTATGTAAATGTGTTCGCTTAAGGGTGTTTATGATGACCAATACGTATTGGGCAACTAATGGCACTGAGCCATTGGTGATTATCTATATCTATATCTATATCTATATCTATGTGGGTGTATGTACGTATATGTGGAATGATATGTTCTTGTTATGGATGATGTGAGCAATGCCATGGCACTGATCCATTAGATAGTTTTACATGCATAATGACCAGGAATTGTTTGAATGGACATAACTGTGGCACAGAGCCATAATAGTTAAAATCAAGCATTATTGGCAGGGATTGTATTTCTGAATGTGATTGTGATGGTTGACGATGAGCATAATTATGTTGGGTGCATTACTCATATAGTGGAATCAAGGAACTGAATAGGTGTTTTGAAATCCGGCGGGTTTCGGGATTCTCGGAAGGTACCAATATGTCTTCTAGGACATTTAGAAACTATGTGTATTGGTTTCAGACCAATTGGAACCTTTTTAGGGTATTTGGTGCAAGGGTTTTACACTAAAAGAGGTTAAACTGTATTATGCACATAACTTACGCATATGTTAGAATTTTGGTAAACAGATGACACCAACAGTTATGAAATAGGGAAAACATATGGTTTGCAAAGTTTTGTGGCAATTGGACCTAAAACGGCCCAATTGGGTAGGATAGAAGTTGGCCAAAAGGCCTAAAATATGTGACAGCATCAGGTGTTGTCACTGATATGCTCACGCGTAGCGCCAGAGCTGTGATCAGGCTCTCACGCGTAGCGTGGGGTTGACACGTAGCGTCAGACCCCTATTCCAGCTTTTGTGTCTTTTTGGGTTTTAAAGATCTTTTGGGGGTTTTAGTTTATAATATATTTTATAATTTCAACCTTTTTACTAAAAACAAATATTCTGGTGATTGTGGAATAATTAAATATTTTAATTGTGAAAAATTTATTATAAAATTTAATTAAACAGGTAAAAATAAATGTAAATTGACGTAGGACGTCACATGAATGAATTGAAGCTAATCATCTTGGATACATATATACATATATATATATATATATGTCATAGGTTGTCATGGTATGGATGGCATGGATGTCATGGCATGACATCTCCTTGTAGAGCAAGGAGACCATGGCTTGGAGAGTAAGGAGTGTGGTCATGCATTACCAAGTAAGGGACAGGTGTCGGAGGGTGAAAATGTGGTGCGATGGTATAGGAAAATGGTGGCTAGAAACGCAATTTAGGGTACAGGAAATTGGATACTCGACGAGTAACTATTTATCTTTTCAAAAGTTATTTTTAAAAATTATACAATATTTTGTAGGATGGGAATTAGGAAAAACTCCCAACACAAAAGTTGTATATCTTGATTTTCTCTTCGATTTGATATACCATACGTGAAAATCAAGGTCGGTAGCCCGAGTTATGCCTGAACCAAGGTAAAGTGCTTTTGAATCGGTTAGAGCTGAAAAGATAAATTTGTAATTATTTTTCCTTTGAGAATCAGCCTTTGTGCCCTTCATGAAACTTGTAGGATTTTTTGATACGGAACCATAGAAAAAAGAAATAAAATGATTCTTATATCGTATGAGAGAGATATGTAATATTTTCGGGAATGGTGCAGTGTTGTTACGGGATTGGAATAGGTCTGGGAAGATTGTGAAAACTATACCAATTGGGAAGGATCCAGCCTTCGAGGCCTTTACAAAAGTCGTAGAGAATTTCGTTACAAAAATTATGAGACTAAGTTTGTACGAATCAGAGGTCATATGAAAAAGTTATAATTTTTCGAATTAACCATGTGCAAATTAAAGGAATTAAATAATATTGGTCCTCAATTTTGTGGATGACAGAGTATGAATCGGGGTTCAGGGTTAGAAATTAAGATAATAGATCTTTTCTTAACGAAGAAACCATAACCAGAATCACTTGATTCTAGTGTCGTATGAGAAAGCTAGGCCCAAAACACTAAAGGTGTTCAGGCCAGATTCGAGGGTTCAAATTGAATTAATTGTTTGTTTGGGAAACGGGGTCGATAGGGCTCAAATTAGGATTCGGTCCCTTTAGAAAAAGTTCCTAAATCATTGAAACGAGTCACCAGGGACTGACTGTGCTATGATCGAATATCCTGAAGTATATGCACAATCAACCAAAAGAGGTACCAGAGGTATGGGTCAGGCCTGTCGAACCGAACTTGTTATCCTCGATTTGCCATAAGAGGGTCCTAACAGGACTAGTTTCCCTATACGATTATTAGTCACGGGTTGAATTATCGAAACCTAATCACTGGCTGGGTCCCATAGTTCAAATCTGGGAACCCGACAATTTTACTATTAAATATAATTATTGAATGATTGCTAAATAAATAAATAAATAGTTAATAAATAATTGATTATCAAATAATTATTAATAAATAACTAATTATCAAATAATCAATAGTTATCAAGTAAATAAATACCAATTAATCTAATAATTTAATATTTATTAAATAATTAAATGATTATCAAATAAATAATTATTTAAATATATATATATTTCAAATAAAAATAATTAAATTATAAAATTGAATATAATTAACTATTTTAATTAATAACTATCTATACATCTTGATCCGGTCTGGATACCGGCCCTAAGACTAAGAGGTTATCTTAGCCGTCCTAGAGTTCAACCGGTATCACAGGACAATGATCCAGTTGGCAAAAATATGATGTAAGTCTCCTACACCGGTCATCCAAAGTAATGTCCGAGACACCGGATACTTTATCCGTTCTCATTTCACCCGTCATGTATATCCGTTTGCCTCAGTATCATTTTAAGAGGATGATCCGGACTATTTACCGGTATCCATTCTATAATGTGTCACCGGTGTCATTGGTATACATCCGGACTGTAAATCCGTATCAGGTGTTCTCCCTATACCGATCGTCCAGGATAACACCATGCACACCGGATAAGGCATGTGTCACCAGACAGAAGACAATGGGCATTGCTACAGGGACAAATGATTCCATTTCCCACACTACGAGCCATAATCTACTCCTGGGAATAATCCACTTGCTCCTTAAAGCTAGCCCCATCTTCCCTACGCTCAATATAAAATAGCCATTAGCCTCAATCATGATGGTGAGTACGCATTAAATAATAATATACTTGCTTAATGGAGGTTGGTGGTTCCCCACTAACAGGTCCTCGTATATCGAGCCAATCAGGTATAAGAACTCACTTCAGTTTACTGGAGGGGGGTTCTGGTTCTGGTTCTGGTCCTTCTCTACTGAATGCATATATTTGATCCCATAGAGTGATCATTGACATTCCACACTTGGAATATATCACTGACTTGAGCGTCGGAGAATCTTCGCAGGTGACACCACTTTTCGCCCACATCAACATGTGAGGTCGGTGTGAAGGACCTCCAGGACGTCAAGACCGCTCTCTTCATACAGAGACACCGAATATACGGACTGGATACTCACAGAACCGGTCTTCAACATCACTCGGTCTTCAACTTCTGTGACCAGCCCGACACCGGATCTCTTGACCCCGGGTTCAGGACCGATCATTGGCACGCCCAGTGGGACTCGCTAAAGTTATTCCCACCTCTCGTTTCTAGAGTCTTGTCTTGCATCATGGAAGGAAATGGGAGAAACCTACTAGATGGGCATGTGGAAGACATGACTGCCCAAGAACAACCAGCAAACAGGCGCTTAGTTTTCGAGTCGCCCGTGGAAAGCTCAAGAAGAATGGTGCAGGTGTCTGCACTAGATCCAAGGGATGAGATGATACGAAAGTTGATGGAAGAACTGATTGAGTTGAAACGTAAGAGAAAGAGCGTGGAGGAGAGAGCCATGTCTCAGACCAAGGGGACACATCACACAACCGAGGGAGAAAAATCTTCAACCCCCCAGTATTCAAACATTCCCACGTTTGAAGGGAAGGAACAGAGGCACGATTCTGATGAGGGAGTTGCTAAAGGGAAGAGAGAGCTGATGATATCCTCTCCGGTAACCTATAAGCTCATAGTTCCTTTTTCAAGAAGACTTATGGGCGTACATATCCCTAAGCACCTGCAGACTACTCAACCACTCTCTATCAAAAAATACAGTGGTGAAACTGATCCTGTTAAGCATCTTGATGCTTATGTATTTAAAGCCATGTACCTGGGGGTAGATGAAGATGTCATGTGTAGGATGTTCCCTCGGACTCTTGTTGATGATGCCCTTAGTTGGTTCAAGGGGCTACCATCAGGTTCCATCAACTCATGGGAAGAAATGGCAACAGCGTTTGTGGACCACTTTGTCATTTCCAGAGATATTCCCAGGACATCTCATACTTTGGCCCAAATTAGGCAAGGGGAACGTGAAACTCTCAAGGACTTCTTGAAGAGGTTTTACAAGGAAGCTGCCGCTGTTCCAAACTTGGCAGAGGCACTACAGTTGCACATCGTGATAGAGGCTTTGCAACCGAACTCTGCTTTCGCCCTGTCATTGGCAAAAAGTCCTCCGGCGAGTTTTGAAGAATTCAGGAGGAAAGCATCGAAGTATGTGGGCATTGAAATGCACTTGGAAGTAACAGCAGCGAGAGGGGAATCCCCAACGCCACATCAACAGCAATGGAGAGATAAGGACAGACTCAAATCAGAACGCAAGGAGAGACCACTCTGTAATAGCGTCTTTGATAATCCTGTACCTCCGAGTCAGGAAGAACGGGTAAATGCATTTAGCAATTATGCTCCGTTAAATTCTAAGCGGTCACAGATTTTGAGAGAGATCGGATGGCCAACGCTTACAACATACGGGGTCAGGAAGCCGCCCCAGCTTCGTAAACATGGTGACCCTCGGAAATACTACAAATTCCATGAGCAAAATGGTCACTCGGCAGATGAATGTCAGGCCCTGAAGAATACTATCAAGACCCTAATCCGAGATAGTAAGCTCAAACAGTACCTTTTCAAAGAAAGTACTTTTGATGAACCAGACCGGATTGAGAAAAGGGAAAGGTATCACAAGGACGGCGATGATGATCATCCCACTCCGATCAAAAGATTTACTATTTCTGAAAAGCAAAAGGGAGCTCTGATTGGTGAGCCTGCACAGCAAAATGTTATGCCCCAACAACAACATCAGGGCCGTCGAGAGGTTATTGATTAGGGATCAGGCCATCAAAGCCAAAAACGCCTTTCGCTATTATAGCTAGTTGGTAAGACTATATGCACTCCTTTTCCTTACTTGGGTTTTCCCGATCGGGTTTTACCAAGAAGGTTTAACGAGGCATAACCCCGACTCGGCTCTCTTTCTTTCTTTTGTAATTCATAATTAATGAAAAATTCTTCATGATTCACCCATTTTCTTTATGATTTTATTTGATGCATAACACTATTGTGACAAGATACTTTCAGGACAGACGATCCTAACAACGTGTTTGTTGTTAGTGATGAACCTCTTCGAAGGTACAAAGGGGTGAACCATAATTTGAAGGCTTGGGAGTAGTAAGCTGGTCCCTTTGTCAGGCCACGCTGAACCCCGAGTACGGTGAATGGGTAAAATCCAACACCGATTGAAGAATGGTGAATGGGTAAAATCCAACATCGATTGAAGAACGGTGAATGGGTAAAATCCAACACTGATTGAGAAGAACGGTGAATGGGTAAAATCCAACACCGATTGTGAAGAATGGTGAATGGGTAAAATCCAACACCGATTGAGAAGAACGGTGAATGGGTAAAATCCAACACCGATTACGAAGAACGGTGAATGGGTAAAATCCAACACCGATTAAGAAGAACGGTGAATGGGTAAAATCCAACACCGATTGAAGAACGGTGAATGGGTAAAATCTAACACCGATTGAAGAACGGAGAATGGATAAAATCCAACACCGATTGAAGAACGGTGAATGGGTAAAATCCAACACCGATTAAGAAGAACGGTGAATGGGTAAAATCTAACACCGATTGCGAAGAACGGTGAATGGGTAAAATCCAACACCGATTGAAGAATGATGAATGGGTAAAATCCAACACCGATTGAAGAACGGTGAATAGGTAAAATCCAACACCGATTGAAGAACGATGAATGGGTAAAATCCAACATTGATGAAGGCTCGGCACAGTAAGCTGGTCCTTCTTCAAGGCCACGCTAAACCCCGAGTAACGGGAGCAGTAGGTTCAGGATTAGCCCTAATCTGAATCCCATATTGAAGACATGGGTTGTAGGATCAAACCGAACCCCTTTTAAAGGCTCGGATTGAAGGAATAAATCGAACTCCAAGTACGGTTAGTAGGATTAAACTGAACGCCATTGAAGGCTCAGATTGTAGGAATAAATCGAACTCTGAGTATGGTTAGTAGGATTAAACCGAACGCCATTGAAGATACGGATTGTAGGATTAAACCGAACTCCGAGTACGACTAGTAGGTTTGGCCGAACGTCGGTGAAGGCTCGGGCGCAGTAAGCTGGTCCTTCTTCAAGGCCATGCTAAACCCTGAGTAATGAGCGCAGTAAGCTGGTCCTTCTTCAAGGCCATGCTGAACCCCGAATAACGAGCGTAGTAGGTTCAGGATCGGCCCCGATCTGAACCCCAAGTCGAAAACCCAAATTGAAGGATTAAATCGAACTTTGGGTACGGTTAGTAGGATTAAACCGAACACCGCTGAAAGACTCGGATTGTATGATTAAACCGAACTCCGAGTACAACTAGTAGGTTCGACTGAACATTGAAAAAGAATCAATCGTCATCCTCATTATTGAAATCACTCAGACACTTCCATCGAGAATTCTTCACTCGGAAACACTTCAAATTCGAAGTCAGACTCGTGGATTCTTTAGTCGAAAATATCCCGCTGAAGTCAGACTCGTGAATTCTTTAGATGAAAATATCTCACTTCGAAATTACAATCGGGAATTATTCACTCGGGAATATCTATACCCGAAACGTATTCATTCGAAGTCAAAGCCTTTTTATTTCTAGAAGTACTTCCTCTGGAGATGACCCACTCGGAAATGTTCCACACGGTACCGTATCACACGAGAATCGGAAATGTCTCACTCGGTATGTCTCATTGGGTGCCATACCGCGCGGGATTTGGTATGTCTCACTCAGTGCCATACCACCCGGGAATCGGAAATGTTCTACACGGTGCCGTATCACACGAGAATCGGAAATGTCTCACTCGGTATGTCTCATTGGGTGCCATACCGCGCGGGATTCAGCATGTCTCACTCAGTGCCATACCACCCAGGAATCGGAAATGTTCCACACGGTGTTGTATCACACGAGAATCGGAAATGTCTCACTGAGTGCCATACCGCGCGGGATTCGGTATGTCTCACTCAGTGCCATACCACCTGGGAATCAGAAATGTTTCACTCGGTGTAATCCCAATTGTAAATGTCTCACTCGGTGCCATCCCACGTAGAAGTGTCGCGCTCAGAGACACCCCACTCGGGAAAGTTGCACTTAACTCGGAGACATCCTACTCGGGTTTAGCTGTACTTGAAAATCTGCCACCCGGGAGGATCACTCGGTATTTTTTAAGACGAGCCCGGGCACGAGCCCTCAACATCAAAAAATAGAAGACTCGAATGACACGCACATACTTTCGCTAAATAGCTCGAGAAGGCTCCAGGTAAGGGAATTACCCTGGTAGCAAGGCCAGAATCTACCACACTTGGAGCCGCTCCTTCAGAGTCAGTTGCCGATTTAGAGTCACTCACTCAGAACCGTTCACTCGATAATGTTGGGGGACAATACTCAACGGTTAATGGGTACTGCAAAGATATTTTTGCATGATATACCGACATCCAGAACTCTCGCAGGTTGTATAACTTGTGTGAGCAACTTCATAGTCTCTCACACAAGCTAGGGGACATATGATCCGGTCTGGATACCGGCCCTAAGACTAAGAGGTCATCTTAGCCGTCCTAGAGTTCAACCGGTATCACAGGACAATGATCCAGTTGGCAAAAATATGATGTAAGTCTCCTACACTGGTCATCCGAAGTAATGTCCAAGACACCGGATACTTTATCCGTTCTTATTTCACCCGTCATTTATATCCGTTTGCCTTAGTATCATTTTAAGAGGATCATCCGGACTATTTACCGGTATCCATTCTATAACGTGTCTGTGAACACCTCTTTCGGTCCGACCCAAATGGAAAGAATTCTGAGAGGACTAGACTTCATTTCCGAATAATCTGCTGAGAAGAATGACTCAGATTGAAGCATTTTTGAGTAAAATATAGCCATGTTGGAGATGAATCCGAATAGAATGGCTCAAAAATGATCAAATCCGAACAGGATGACTCAGATTGAAGCATTTCCGAGTGAAATATTGCCCTTTTGGGATAAATCCGAGTGAAATGACTTAAGGAATGATCAAATTCGAGTGAAATGACTCAGAATAGATCAAATCCGAGTGGAATATGCTCCTATTAGGGAATACGAGTGGAATGACTCAAAAAATGATCAAATCTGAGTCATAATGAAGCATTTCCGAGTAGGAATAGGCTTCTGTTGGGGAATCCAAGCGGAATGACACAAAAATGATCAAATCCGAGTAGAATTACTCAGAATAAGTCATTTCCGAGTAGAATACTATTGCTGACTGAAGTAAATCCGAGTGGGAGCTTTCTGAATGCAAGTAATCTGAATGAAGAAATGCTGATTAAAGTGAATCTGATTGAGGAATGTGTTTTTTTGGGCGAAACCGAGTCCGAGTGAACACATCCGAGGGGCGAACGTTGATTGAAAGCCCTTTGGTTGAAGTGTAAAGGCTGATTCCGAGTGAAAATGCCAAGTTTCCAAGTTCTGAGTGGAAAGAGAGCCAGTTCCGAGTGAAAACAAAGTTTGAGGACCTGTTATTGAATGAAGCTCTCCTGACTGAAGTAAAAAGACCGACTCTGAGTGTAACTGAGTGGTCAGATTCAGACTGAAGGAAAATTCGACTCCCAAGGTCAGTTCCGAGTAAAACCTTCAAGCAGTGAAGTTTAGAGTCACTTTTGAAGACATTCCGAGTGAACATTCCAAGCAAAGACAAGATCCGAGTAGCACACCTCCGATTGAAGTGATTCCGAGTGAATGCTTCAAACAGAAATAAGATCTGAACCAAATAATTCCGATCGAGAAAATTCCGAGTGAAACACTGATTCAGTCAGTCGGTTCTGACTCGCCATATTCAGTCGGTTCTAATTCACCAGACTCAATCAGCTCCGAGTGAAACACTATTCAATCAGTTTTGAGTAAAGCTTCCATCAGCTTCCGAGTGAAACCATTGTGAAGAGGATTCCCGAACAAATGTATCCGAGTGAATTGATGTGTGAGCACATCCGAGTGAGATAATGCACAATTGAAACAACTCTGAGTAAAGACTAAGCTTGATGAATGAGTCTGAGCTATATATCCGAGCAAGATTTTTCCGAGTAAATCAAATCATGAGCTTCTGAGGGAAATTAATCAATCAATCAAATGGGACTTTCAGACATTCCTGACTAAATTAATCAAAAAGGCCGATTGAATCATGTACGCCAATACCGAGCCATTTCAGTCAGCACCGAGTGAGCCATCCTTTTACCCATTTCCGAGCCCCTTTCCACTCGATTTCCGTGTGACTTTCCCCCATTTTCGAGTGACTTTCACAAAAGTCACATTTCACCCATTTTTGAGTCATCCTTGAACCACTTTAGTTGGATCCGAGTCCACTTATTTCCTCCCGTTCCCGAGCCATTCTTTTAGCCATTACCGAGCCACCATCTTTCAGTCAGCAAAGGAGTCCTCTTCAATCAAATTCGAGTGACATTTTTCAGTCAGCAAGGAGTCCTCTTCTGTCAAATCTGAGTGACATTTTTTCAGTCAGCAAGGAGTCCTCTTCAGTCAATTCTGAGTCATTTTTCACTCGATCTGATTGAAATTCAATCAGAATTGCTTTGTTTGTCCCCTCAATCCAATTGCTTTGCTTTTCACTCGGATTCTCCTCACAAATAACCCACCACCGAGCAAAACCTCCACTCGGCCTTCCATAAAAGGGCTCCTCTCAGAAGAATTCTCACTCGGAAAAGACCATTTTCACTAGGAAAACCTTCATTTCTCTCAGAATTCACTCCCACTGTGGATGAATGCTGACTGAGAGGCCAATCTGAGTCGTTCTCTCTCGGATTTCCACTATCCTCTCTCGGATTTCCACCATCCTCTCTCGGATTTCCACCAGGTTCCCCCTGTTCGCCTGTGCTGACTTGGATTCCACCACCCAAGTGGATCTAGGAACCCTGGGGGTGGCAGACAGGGGCGGAAGTGGAGGAATTAAAAATTCCCACCAGTCGTTGTCCCCCACTACCAGGCCTGAGTGGAAGCCTGAGCTGGCCTTCCACTCGGAGTGGAAGCCTGAGCTGGCCTTCCACTTGGAAAAGCCTATAAATAGACAAACGTTGAAGCTTTGACAGGGCGAAGGCATTGATTAAGAGAAAACTCTGCCTAAATTCACCCTCACTCTCTCTCTCTCCCTCACACCAGCTCCCTTCCCTCTCTTCACCAGCAACTGTCCTCCCACCTGCCAACTCCCTTCAAACATCCACACGGCCCAGCACCCTCACCATACCTTCTCTTCTTTCCTCTCTCCATCGTCCCAGTGTCATCTCTCCTCCACCAATACAAAAAACTCCTTCCTCTCAACCAATACCGTCCCAGATCCTCTCTCCTCACCAACACTACTCGGTACAGCCCCTCTCCTCACCAACACCCTTCACACCTCACTGTTCAGCATCCTGAGACCAGCGCTCCTACTCCATCACTCGGTTTCTCAAACTTTCACCCGGTATTCTACTATTTTTACTCGGTTTTCCCATTTTCACTCGGTTTTCCCATTTTCACTCGGTTTTTCCATTTTTCACTCGGTTTTATCTTCTCCCACTGAGTTTTCGCTCATTTTTCCCTCTCCTCTCCGAACTTACTGTTCCCCTTTCTCTCTTGTAGCTTCTGCTACCTTCCCTCTTTTGCTTCGTAATAAAATTAATAAAAGGAAATGGATGTTTCATGGGTTTTCTTTCAAATCTAAATAAAATCAAAAAAGAAACAAATCATTTTTAGTCAGTGTCGTACGGAAAATACTTCCGTCTACACAACCTCTATAAGATCCGTACACGTGCGAAGAACTTCATCTTGTATGGGTTCATCACTAAAATGATACCCACCAACATTTCCCTAATCTTTTCCTAAAAAAAACATCTAAAGAACTACGTGACCCTGATTTCTCGAAAGCTCGAGAATACGTAGGAGCAGGAAATAGTTCCTATCGGGCCCACCTTTCTTTATTTAATTTTTAGAGTTTCCATTTTTGTCTTGCTATCAAAAGGAGGAGCGAGATTAATTTGGACGAGACGTCCTGTTAATCTCATATTTTTTAAATATCTCTTTAAAAAAAAAGAAGGAGCGAGGTTAATTTAGACGAGACGTCTTGTTAATCTTATATTTTTGTAGTATTTCTTTGAAAGAAGGAGCGAGGTTTAATTTGGACGAGACGTCCTGTTAATCTTATATCTTTTTAATATTTTTTAAAAAAAGGGCAGAGCGAGATTAATTTGGACGAGACGTCCTGTTGATCCCATGTAAATATTCTGTGTTTATTTTTTTTGTTTATTTTTGTATATTTTGTCATCTCGTATATTTTCTTTTCATGAAGAAGTTAAAATAATTAATGGATTAATTATAATGCGCGCTATCAAATTGAGGTAACCGTTTTTATAACGGATAGTTGTGAGGTGCTAATACCTTCCTCACCTGTAATCAGACTCCCGAATCATGGAATTTTATTTTTATAACCAGTGCTTTAACAAAGGTTTTTCCAGTATTTTATCCTAAAAAATATTGGTGGCGACTCCCTGTTTCTTTTTTAATCTTTTCAAAACGTTTTGAGGGTCGGCCGTGCCGCCGCGATCCCGGTCGTGACAGTGTCACCAGTGTCATCGGTATACATCCGGACTGTAAATCCGTATCAGGCGTTCTCCCTATACCGGTCGTCCAGGATAACACCATGCACACCAGATAAGGCACATGTCACCAGACAGAAGACAATGGGCATTGCTACAGGGACAAAGATAATGATTCCATTTTCCACACTACGAGCCATAATCTGCTCCTGGGAATAATCCACTTGCTCCTTAAAGCTAGCCCCATCTTCCCTACGCTTAATATAAAATAGCCACTAGCCTCAATCATGATGGTGAGTGCGCATTAAATAATAATATACTTGCTTAATGGAGGTTGGTGGTTCCCCACTAACAGGTCCTCGTATATCGAGCCAATCAGGTATAAGAACTCACTTCAGTTTACTGGAGGGGGGTTCTGGTTCTGGTTCTGGTCCTTCTCTCCTGAATGCATATATTTGATCCCATAGAGTGATCATTGACATTCCACACTTGGAATATATCACTGACTTGAGCGTCGGAGAATCTTCGCAGGTGACACCACCTTTCGCCCACATCAACGTGTGAGGTCGGTGTGAAGGACCTCCAGGACGTCAAGACCGCTCTCTTCATACAGAGACACCGGATATACGGACTGGATACTCCAGAACCGGTCTTCAACATCACTCTGTCTTCAACTTCTGTGACCGGCCCGACACCGGATCTCTTGACCCCGGGTTCAAGACCGATCACATCTCTATATATATTAAATTATATAAATAGAGATTAAGTAAATATTAATATCAGTTATTAAATATTAAACCAATTATTATATCCTAATTATCAATCACTGTTATCCACAATTAATTATTGTTACTAACAAAGTGAAATTACTAACTACTAATACCAAACCAAACAAGATTGAATATTAATATAATAAACCTATCCATTTTTATTATCCTTTCGTCTCAGCTCTTCTGTTACTAGTATGCATTCTATTTTTTTCTGCATCGCTCTAAGCTGGATTTCTCATTATTTATACTCTCTCGATGTCCCTATCTTATACTAAATTTCTCAACTAGCTTCTATTTTGACTATCATTTCATACTGGGACCATCCAGGGAACAGGTCGAAGCCTCAAGCTTTCTACAAAAAGCTTAATAGAGTTTTCTCAGGATTCATGAGAGTCTGAGATCCTGTTATAAAACTCAGAGCTGTTACAATTCATATAATCTTTTATTATCAATTTTTAATTTATTTCTTAGTTTTCATATTTTTCAATTATAAAAAGTTTAATTTTAAAATTACTAATATAAAATTTTTATCCTTTTTAGAAAATTTTCTTTCAAATTTTATTTTAAATTTGTCTATAGCAAATAAAAATTAAGAAAATATTAATTTTTTAATAAAATACAAAATTTATTATTTTTAATATTAAATATAAAAAACATATTCATATAATAAAAATAAGTACAAGCTCATATAGTAAAAATAATAATAAGACCTAAGGCTAACCCCAAAAATCTCAAAGAAAAAAATGTTTAAATCAAAAATAAAACAAATCACGACGAAGCTAACTGAAGAAAACTTAGGAAATAACATATCATCTTTGGTGGTAATCATGCACTGCCGCTTATTACACTGGTCATTTTAATAAATTTGTGGAAAAATATTTTTTATATCGATTATATAAAAATTATATAAAATAACATTTTTTACATTAAATTATTAAAATGACCCTTATAGTAAGTAGTAGTGCACCAAATACTCAAGGAAAAGGTTTGGAGAAGTGAAACAAAGTAAATGATACATATGTAAAAGATATAAATCCTTATTTTTGTCAAAATAAATCTCTAAGCTTAAAACTTTATACACAATTATAATAGTATAGAGGCTAACATTTAAGGAGTTTATTTGCATTTGGCAAATCTATAATCCTTCTTGTAAAAGCAATGTCTTCACACTGCATATATTTGTAATAACGTATTGGTCATAAGAAGCTTTTTATGAATGGGGTCCATGCCACCGTTCCAAGCCAAAGTTGACAATGAAAGTGCATCCGCCGTCCAATTGTGCACGGCCAAATAAAATACTATGTGCTTTGTCCTTAATTAGTAGATGATTAAATGGACAAAGTGTTTATTTGGACGATTATCCTCATCCTTAATTCAAATCAGGGCATCGCGTGTTCTAAACAAGTAAAGGACAATAAAGGATACATTTGTAGCCTATCTTAAATGTCAGAACCATATGCAGTGCATACCATACCATTGTCATTTGAGTTTATCTTTTTGGTAAGAAGACAAACTATTTAATCAATGTGATGCCCCAAGGCGTGCTGCGGGAACATTAGACTTAACACCGAGTTAATTGTCAAACTTAACTCAAAACAGGACCTACCTTTTGATATGATCTTTGTTTAGGTCCAGTAATTTAGAAAAATGATAACGACCTCAAAATATCTTTACCATTTTTCTGGTCAATCTTGCAAATCACAACAGTATAGTTATCCTCCAGTTTTAGTTGACGGTCATTCGACATCATATATAAATTCCAGCTTAGAAATAAAGTGCCTGTTTAGTAATCTAACTACCAAAATGAAGTTAACCAATAATATCATTTAATAATTAGTGTTGATCTTATATATGAGTTAATACATTTTCTAATTTCATTTTATATCATTCATAGTTAAAACAATGTCTCAGAACATACAAAATCAATACTAACTATCAAATGATATTGTTAATCACACTTCATTTGTATAATTGAATTACCAGACACCTAGAAACACCAATAAAACTATAACTTTTAAATTGTAGGATTTATATATGGTGGATTTGTCATGGATTTCTATTATATTATTTTGCAAGAGTCCAAAATCAAGTAAACTTTAGGACCTTCGGAGCATTTGTTTTGTGCCGCAAAAGCAATCCTTCCTACTACTAAATAAGCAAATAAGCAATATGTTGAGAAGGTTCATAGAAATAAATAAACTTGAAACATCTTATATACATTAGAAGTGGTGAATGATCTATATTCATCTCTACAACTTTTAAGTTATGATCAGCATGTCAAGAAAAATAGCTCCCATCAAATCTCTTCAAAAGATGCTAGTACCTAAGACTGATAGCCATCTGACCATAACTTGAAAATATAATTGCAGGTATGGTGCTGAATTTTATTTGATATTTTTGATACAGACAGGCCAATAAAAGATGACATGCAGATCTTGCATCATTCTTTGTCATTCTCATTGTTCTCCCTCCCATACACCACAGAGAAATAGTGGCTAACTGTCGTCAAAGTGAGACCAGGGAACCTGTGAAGTTTGCCTGGCCGTGGATCCATCTTAACAAATGGCCATCTCATGTTTCTTGCAGCCTCACACTCTTCCCATCCATCTCCAATTACACAAAAGCGAACATGGGGATGGTTGAAACGCTCCTTGATCCATCGGAAACATTGATATTTGCCTACTTCGCTTGAGCTATAAACTGAAACATGTTGCAACGTCATCAAGAATGGCAAGTCACACTGACTTTCATTACTAAAACAATTATTAGTTACGCTATACAAAAGGCTCATCATTAAAATGATTATTAGTTGTGACCTTCCAAAGAGATGGAATGGAAAATCAATTATGACACAGCACTCATAGTACTCAGCAGAGACAAAATTACTCACCATTTCCATGTGATATTGAGCTGTCCAGACGAAAGAGCATGCATTTCACAAGGGAGGGAATTAATGATCCAGATGTCACTAAAACATTTACATGCTGATGCTTTTCAGTAGTTGAGTTAGTGCTAGTGTTAGCAAAAGCAATAGAAGAAACAGCATCTTTATCTTCACCCGAACACTCCTTCAAAAAGGTTCGTGCTACAACATATTAAACATGATATGAATAATACAGGTCATGCAACAAGATATAACATCATTGAACTGTCAAAACATACCTGATGAAAGCCACCTATCAGTGTATTCATCAGTTTTATCATACAATTCTTCCCAGAGTTTCATTGTCTCGTGATCTAAAATATTTTGCAAACCCTAAAACCAAACAAGAGAAGATTAAATTTATCCCTTGCTCAAGCTACCAATGAAAAAGATAGCCTATAGAGTAACAACAATTTGTTTTATTACTCCCCAACTCCAAGTCTCTAACTTGAATTCTCACTTCATGATGTCTATCAAGCTTCAGTCATTAGAAAACAAATTACCATCTCTCACCAACAAAATAAAGCTCATGAGGTTAAACAAACAGTGATTGTATAATATAAGCATCGATTTGTTGAAACTTGAAAGCTTGGTTACATTTTATAACTATTGATCTGTAAACATAGGAATTTAAATATTTATTCACCAAAAAGTTGCAGTAGCCAGGAGTCTATAATTGTGTAGCCTTTTCTTTTATCTTCAATAATATGGATCCATAAGAAAAAATTTTCAGACAAGGCACTCATTTGCAAAACTTAGTAAGGGGCTATTTGGTTTGTGTTTCCATTTCCTTGTTTGAGTTTTGATTACAAAATTGTCATTTTATTTCCTATTGTCAAAAAATTTGTATAAGAAATGCTGAAAACAACTTTTTTCAGTTTCCTGCTTTCACTGTTTCTTACACAAATTTTTGAAAAGAAAAATCAGGATGACAGTTTTATAATTAAAACTGAAAACAAGAAATGAGAACAAGAAATGGAAACACAAACCAAACAGCCCCTAAGCTTGCTATGTCTTGATAAATTGTTTGGAATTTTACTCTTTTGGTGGAAGATAGAATGATCTACAATAATAAATATATTGTGATAGACAAATTTAAGGGAACAGGGTTAATTGTCAATTCACAAACTATTTCTATATCTAAAATCTAAAATACAAACCAAAAGGAATATTGTGAAAGCAACAAGTACATAGTGTTAGTTCTCAGATAATATAAGATATAAGATAATATACAATCCAGAAACCTTCAATAAAGAAGTAATAATTTAAAAAAGCAAGTCCTCTACACAAGTTTTACAACTGTCTTTCAGAATATTCATCACAAAACCCCAAAAACACCCAACTTGAAAATCTCTGTGAAATTCAATACTATCAATAATGCTCCAGAAACTATGTTTCTTATCTTTTATTTTAACCTGTATGCACTTGGGAAATGGAAATAATTGCTTGAGTCTCATAAGTTTCAAAAAACCAGTTTCGGTTAGTCTACTTCTGCCATGTATTACAACTGTGCAATCATAGACAATAGCAAGCTATAACATATTTATAGGTATAAAAAGTGAACTCAACCAAAAAATATTTTACCTTAGAATTAAATTGATATGATTTTCCAGAAACTATTTTAGACAAGGTCTATGGCATCATCATGAAAAATTGAAACCCAAAGCAAAGTACTGTAATAGATAACATGACATAATATAACTAAGTTCAAAAGGCACCAATAAAGATGCAATAGCCAATAATATAATGCCAAGTAAAATGCCATGCTAAAGTACTGACTTGCAAAACTTGAACATAGAAATACCAGTCTATGCCAACAATGCTCCAGAAGTGTTACCTGTAAGTACTTCTGGGCAATGATTCGATGCCTGTATGCAAGTTTCCTTTTATCGTCATCATCATTATCGGAACCAAACTCATCTTTGTTGAAGTTGTAATCAGATAGGTCCCTCCCATCATCATATTGGGCTACTGCATCAAGAAATGGCTGATTGTGATTTTCAATCTGCACGACAGAAACCCAAGTGACATCAAATTATTAACATTCCACAAGTAAAACAATCCACAGAAATTTCGACACTAAAGCCAAATATTTACTTGTTCATAGAAGAAATAATCATCACATATTTTCAGAATGAGTTTTTCCCACATCTCCCCAATTTCTACCCCCTTCTGCACATCCTTCAGACCACTGAAAGCCTCAGCATACCATGATTTCAGCAAGGAGTTGAGCAGGATAAGGGTCTCATCCATGTCCCACACATAGACATCCAACCTAGGATGGACAATGTTGCCAGAAAACACTTGTGATTCCTGATCTCGCACACTGGATGCGGCATCCATTCCTACGTGAGCTAAAAGAACTAACAAGACAATGCCCTGCTGCAAAAGATCAAGATCCATTGAACAATGTTACTTCACACTTTTATCACTGAGTATCGAGATCATCATCAACACTCAAAGATACAACACAATGCATCAATTATTTCAATGAATTCCCACTTAAGAATCTAAAATGTTTAAGATTTAGAACAAACGAAAACAGATAAACTATGCTCAAACTCACTTAGTTGCCGAACAAACTTAATCAAGCTCAATTGCAATTAATTAAATAATTGATAAATGAACAAAATTGAACCCAAAAAAAAAAGAGAGAATCACTTAACAGTGAGTATATACGAGTTTATGAAGAATTCAGAAATCATGATTAGTAGGATGAACACAATATATAATTAATTACAAGTAAAACCGGTAAGATTCGAATCAGCGTGAAACCGAATAATAATAAAAGAGATAGAAATATGTTGGGTACCTTAGGTTAAGGTTGCAGAGCGCGGGAGTACAAGGAGGAGGATGAAGTTGTGATGTTTATTTTTATTGGTCAAAGATGAAGTTGTGATGTGAGTGAGCTCATCACGTTGATACAGTAATCTTCTCAGTTCACACCATGCTACAAAGTTTTCCTACCTCGCTTTCCCAAAGGGCCGATGATCAGCCCAATAGATACTGAGCCTACCCTTTTTTAGATTTTGTTTTTGCCAAGCGATATTTGTGTGCATTTTTTCAAAATATTGTTTTTATACATTTTATCTCCTAAAATGTATTATTCTTAATGGATGAAACTAGGGTGGAATAGGCTGGATTAAATTAGGTTTTATAGGTATTTAATCACGAGGCTTAAGTCTGGTTTATTATTTGACATATGTTATATTTTTAGGTTTGACCTAACTATAGTTACAAACTTAAAAGAGAGGTTGAATAAGTCCATTACTCTTTTGTGGAAAAGAACCTTTTTAAATAGAAAAGGCAGCAAACTTTAACAAACAAGATTAAAACTTAAAAGATAAGGAATAGAGAGAAAAAGACACAACAGAGTTATATTGAGTATTCTGTTGAAGAAAAGTCTAATTTGAAAAAAAACAATAAGTCATTACTTGATCAGACCTCAAAATTACGCGTTACCTTCATACCTTGGATTTGTTGATAACAAACATCAATGGTTGGTCAAATGAAGTTTGCTTTCATGTAATCTAACATGTTTGTCTAAGTATTTCAGGAACTATACAGGTTGCAAAACATAGGGAGAGTTATTATCAATAAAAGTTTGATCAAACAAACAATACTATGCTAGACCTTAAAAAGTCTGAAACAGACTTTTTGGCATCCTTAATCAAAAAATAGAAGAACGTTACACCAAAGACCAAACCTCAACGTTCTTAAATCTATTTACGGGATGCCTTGGAACTCATGCACTTATCAAGACAAATGTGCTTATCACCAAAAAGAACAAGAAACAAAATAGCAGAGCAGTCAACTAAGTACTCGAAGATCCCAACACAGTCCTTTTAATTCTTTTCTAATATCACGTTTATACACATTTTCATCATAATTTCATAATCAAAGGATGCAAAATACAACAGCTACATCACGTTATTTTTAAATCTACATCTTGCATATTTTATAAGTTATTTCCATTAATTAAGCATACAAAGTGGCTATTATACAATTAAATGTTAAATCTCCTAATTTCACAAAAATTCCAGAATTTGTAATTATGTCTAAAATTCATTTCTTTATCAACAAAACTTTAAGAATTCAATCATGCATGTTACTCATAACTATTAGGCCACTAAAATCATATTTGCACGTAATGATCTAAAATTTTAAATCATTTATTCTAGAGACCAAACTCTAAACAACAACATATCCTTAAAGTTACCCCATCCAAATATCTTTCTTTGACATTTTAATACTTTTAAAATGTAAGAAATTAAGGACATAACATGCAACCACAATTTTTAAGAGGAAAACTTGTCTTTTTAACAACTTGTATTAACTATTTTCATAGATTATCAATTCTATCCAGATTTAATAATTTAATTAATATTCACCAAAACTTATGTATTTTGAAGTTAAATTCTTGCAAGAAATCATAGAACTTATCATGAAAAAAAAAATTTAGCCACAAGAGAACAAAATTTTACTAAATGGTTGTTAGCAAGATGGATATGCATAAGCTCTCTATGGGATAAAATTTTCTGCAGCACCAAGATATTAGATAGACAACTTTTTACAACTAAAAACTCAACAAAATCAAGAGGAAAAATTTAACTTAGTGTAGCCAAGGTCACTTCCAAAACAAGGGCTATTTTTAACAAGTTATTTAGTAATCAAAAGTTTAATTAACCATATTTTTGGAAGTGATAACCAAGGTGTGAACCTTAGGGAGGTTCACACTATACATGCATGTGAAGATCAAGGTTAAAAATGAAAGCTTCCTCGTCCTTACCGTAGAGGTAGTCACGGTCAAGGAGAAGAGGAAGCAAGTGCCCAAAATTTTTGCTTTAAGACCACTACAAGTTGTAGCACCAAGAGCAAAGAGAAGATAGAGGCTTTTTGAGTGCGGTATTAACATGATTATGGAGGAGAAGGCAAGGCAAGGCAAATTTTTTGTTTTTAAAAGTTAAGAGAAGTGGAAAAGTGTGACGACCTACGTCAATTTACATTTATTCATATTCGTTTAATTAATTTTCACCAAAAAAATTACGCGTTTAATAATACTTAATTAAGTCCTAATTCAAAATAACAATTATTTTCACTAAACATGCTCAAAATAATAAACAGAAATAAAATAAATAAATCAAATAATAAAATGGAACTGGATAAGTGAAGTAAAAGAAGAAAAATAGAATCAGGGGCTACTCGCTTGAGCGAGGCCCCTACTCGCTTAAGCGATTCCCGTGATAGTCGCTTAAGCGAGTTCCTACTCGCTTGAGCGAGATCCGCAACTCAATGCACGCTTGAGTGAAGGGATCCATATGCATCAGGCCCTTCTTTCGCTTGAGCGAGGTTGTTTCGCTTGAGCGAAATCACTCCAGAATCACCATAACGTTACTCGCTTGAGCGGGAGGGCTAACAATGCTCTACCGCTTAAGCGAAAACACTCCAGTATCTAATTCCCTTTTTACTCGCTTGAGCGAGTATATCTCGCTTGAGTGAAAATAACCCAGAATCTATTTCTATGGCCCTCACTCGAGCGAGACTCAACCCGTTTGGGCAAAAATCATCCAGTAACCACACTCTCTGATGCATGCCTATCTCGCTTAAGCGAAAGCTATCCTCGCTTGAGCGAGATTTGGCCAAAGGCTATACTACTGGCACAAAATACTCTCGCTTGAGCGAGAGTTCACCTCGCTTGAGCGAGTTATGCAGTACAATCGAGGAAACTTGAAATTTCCATACAATCCATCATTTTTAAACCTTTTTCATGCATTGATTGGCCTAATTTACCCATCAGCATACATTCAAGCAAGACATTAAAATTGATTCCACTTACTTATGCACCTCAATTCGAATTTCAATTCATCAATTGCATCCCAATCAAACTTATAACCTAAATGCTAACAATTTATACACAGTTCACATGCAATTCATATTCTAATCATAGACAATGAGCAATCTTCACAAAGATAAACAAGACCTGCCCATGTAATTCATCATCTATATACATATATAAGTTTTATGCCAATGCATATATATCCAGTTCATGAGGTTTAACACAGCCATGAACCTCTCACTACCTGCTCATCATGAGTTCATCTTCTCCTCAACCAACATGCAAATTCTACTCATTACTTATCACAAACATTCATAACTCCAGTTGTATTGGTCCTACCACAACATAACTACTTTAGCTACATTCTAGATTAACCCCACACATATGAAAAACATATTATCTCATTCCATACATAAAACGCATTACACGCATCGTTTAATTCATAATTTCCTCTACTCCTTGGCATCAATCCTCCGCTTGGCGCACCTCCGGGGCTTTGACCTCTTCCCTGTCACTGGTTACTAAATTAAAAAAAAGCCACAACAAGGGTGAGTGTTTGGTATCATAATTAATCTAGAATGGTAATTTAATAACAAGGTGCATGATTACTAATACTAATTCACTAACTTTACCTTGTGCAATTAATTTCACATTTCATTATCCACCAATTCGTACTTATAGATTCTCAACTTCATTCAAATTTCAGTATCATCAAGTGCAATTCACAATCAACCAATGTAACATAACACATTCACATCATCACACAATGCCAACAATTTCATCGATCATCACAACTGACTCTCACATAAATTCGACACCTAGTATCCGGATACTAAAGGATCGGCCTTCAGCTGGGGGTCCCATTTGACACCCCGTAAACCCTGCTTGGTCCACCGAGTCCTACTTGACTCTCTGCCTCAACCACTGGGTAGCTCAACTGGGTACAAAAACCACGGGAGCCAGAAACAAGGGGCTATACATACTGCCGGCCGTCCCACACCATATAATCGTACATGTATATATCACATTCCTCATATCATATATCAAGTGGCCATCAACAATAGATCATACTCATCAAATGGGCGACCTACTTGTCAAGCCCGTCATCACAACGCCATTATACACATCGATTTATCACAATATAAAACACTTTAATCTCATAATTACCATAAACTAATTACACTTCACATTCACACATACATACACATACAACTATCATTCAATAATTATTCTCATTATTCCAACGTTTGATTAAATAATTCAATTCCGTCGTACGTACCTATTCTAATTAATTACAACCCGAACACCCCCTTACCTCGATTCCAAGCTTCGACGATTTGTTCTTGATGTCAGTTGCATCCTCTAGGTGCTTGGTTCAAGGTCTTACTTCCGAATCCAGCACCCGCTTCACCACTCGATCCTTCGACGTTCGTTTCGCTACCTACGAAGGTCGAAATGCAAAACCCATTAACGTTATACTACTCTCATTGTTCTAAATACCGTTTTCAAGCTTACATGCACTAGAGGAGTAGAAAACAGAAGCTCCTCCCTCCATGCAAGGCCATCGGCTAGAGAGAGAAAGTGAAGGGAGAGAAAGACAACTCAATTTAATGGGTTCGCAATGCTCACCTTGAAGCCACGATCTTGAAAACATAGTTACTTCGAAGTTTCGACGCAAAACAGACCTCCCATTGGGAGCATCAAGTTTTTGACAATGGTGAGGGAGGAAGAAGAAGAAGAATTCGGTGGAGAATGAGGAAGAATGAGGAAATTTTTATTATTTAAGACTCAGTGGCAAAATAGTCATTTCTTTATTTCTTTTATATTTTCTTTGAAAGTTTTAATTAAACTTTTACCTTTTACCCCCATTGATAACTTTTAAATTTACCTCCTTCTAATTACACCTCATTTAACCTTTTGTAATTAGTCAATCAAGTAAATTTATTTATTTCTACAATATTTAATTATTTATAATTGTATTTATAATAATAATAATCCCTAAAAATATCCAATAAATCTCTAGAACAATTATTAATATTTTCCGCCAATCAAAATTTTAACTAAAATACTCGGGATGTTACATAAAATGTTTGGAAAATAGTCATTCCTTTGCAAGGTTTAGAAAAATTTCTTTTTAAAGTGTTTAAGAGGAGAAAAGACTTGCATGAGTAGTAAGGGATCAAGGCAAATGTATGGCTGTTCTCAAGAGGATTTATGTGAGGTGGTGAGAGAAGAATGAAAGGATTAGTTCATGCTTTGGTAACTTAGAAAATATGAAGTGTTTAGAGAAGTGAAGTTTTGTTGCATGACTTTCTTGGAGGCTAAGGAGTTCACGACAGCTTGGGAGAAGAGTGGAGAGGTCAAGGCCTCAAGGCATGCACTCAAGTATCTTATTCAGGTTTGAGAGTGTGGGAGAAGGAGTTTTCAAGGGAAAAACAAGTGTCCCATGGCTGTTGAAAGGTAATTGGACCATTTCCTTTACATGGTTGATGTGTCACTCCTAGAGGTAGTAACTTGTATCGAGTTTTAGAGGGTGTTACGGTGGGAGTTTGGAAAAATATAAAGCATAATCTATGTATCCTCTTTCAAACGAGGTATGGTACATAAAAATCCAATATCAGACGAGGGAGATATGGCCCAAATACGAAAGTTGTCCTAGGTTGTGATGGGAATTAAATTGGTGACCAAAAATAATTTTCTGGGACAAATGGGTAGGGAATTTGCTTTTGTTCCCTTCATCAAAGTTGTAGAGAGATAAGTCTAAAATTTTTTGGAGAAATAACCGTTTGATTTCATGCTCATACGAGTGAGAAAAGTTGAAAATACTGAACATCATGCAAGTTGTGATAGTGAGCACGCAAGTTAGTGTAGTATTTTAAATTCTGGGAACAAATGAGCAAGAATGGGATTTTGTGGTCAACATCAAAGTTATAGGCAATTTTGGTACAAAAATTTTAGGATAAGAATAATTCGATTCTAACAACGAGAAAAGAAATTATACCCAAAATACAAACAAGTGCACAGATTGGCTCTTGTGGTTAACTTGATTTTCATTGAAATTTTTTTTGGAGGGTTAAGCGATGGAAAACGGGACTCAAGCCCTTCATGAAAATCATAGGGTACGACATTAGGAACATATTGAGATAAAAATTGGCTCGACTTAGACACTCTAGGTATTCTCTTGGCCTGAACTAGTAAATTACATAAAAATTCACTTAATTAAGATAGTATAGCTCGTATACATAGTATTTAATTGTTAAGTTTTTCTAACAACTTAATGAATCTTTTACTCAATTAAATTACAATCAATTATTTTAACTCTTAAATTCTCTTAAAAATATATCACAAGCATATAAATCAAAGACAAATACATTAAACACATAAAAATAATACACTTGACCTCAGGGGCCAAACACACAAAAATGAGGGGTTATTACACTCCTCCTTTCTTTTAGAAATTTCATCCTAAAATTTCATCTAGTTCTAGCAAACAAATGAGGATAAAGAGTTTGCATCTTCTCCTTGAGCTCCCATGTAGCGTCTCCTTTATCAGACTGGCTCCAGATTACCTTTACTAAAGGTATATCTTTCCCTCTAAGTTGTTTCAGGTGACTGTCGGCGATCTTTGTTGGTACTTCCTTATAGGTAAGATTTTCTTTAAGGACAAACTAATCAGGTTTTAAAATGTGGTACATATTTTTGAAGTTGGGAGACATTATAAAGGTTAGACAACTCAGGAGGTAGGGCCATACGGTAAGCACTTGACCCAACTTTCTCAAGAAACTAGTATGGTCCTACATACTTGGGGTTTAACTTCTTAGTCTTCAACGCTCTTCCTACTCCTGCCATTGGAGTAACTCACAGAAAAACAAATCACAAGTGGCCTAGATATACTCTCAACAATACGGAAGTTAGAAATCAAATTCTTTAGCCATATAGCTTGGCGGGTAGCCTCATAGCAAGCGATATACTCTACCTCCATGGTAGAAGTAGCTATGATTGTCTGTTTGACACTCTTCCAAGACACAACTCCTTCTGCCATCATAAAAAATGAAGCCTAAAGTAGACTTATAGTTATCAGGGAAACCAGTAAAATCAGAATCTGAGTAACCAATGACTTTAAGCTGATCAGACTTTGTATAGGTTAACATATACTCCTTGGTTCCTTGCAAATATCTCAAGACCTTCTTTATAGTTTTCCAATGACCCAAACCTGGGTTGCTTCAGTATCTATCCAAAGCATTAATAACATGAGCAATATTGGGGCGAGTACAGACTTGAGCATACATCAAACTCCTAACTATAGAAGTATATGGAACTTTCTACATTTTAATCAACTCTGTATCATTATAAGGACACTGAGAATTAGAGAGTTTCTCACCCCTTTAAACAAGTGGGACACATGGGGAGCAAGAGTACATATTAAACCTTTTAAGGATTCTACCAATGTAACCTTTCTGAGATAATCCAAGAGTACCACGAGACCTATCACGATAGATATGGATGCCCAGAATAATAGAAGCATCACCAAGGTTTTTCATATCAAAGTGGCTACTCACATGTTCTTTATCTCATTCAAAAGATCAACGCAGCTGGTAGCAAGAAAAATATCATTAACATATAAAATAATGATGATAAAGTTGTTCCCACTCATCTTCAGGTAAACGCGTTGATCTGAATCATTTCTTGAAAATCAAAAGAAGTGACCACTTGGTCCAACTTCAAGTACCACTATTTAGAAGCTTACTTCAAACCATAAAGGGATTTCTTCAACTTGTAAACTAAATGTTCTTTGCCTTTCTCAGCAAAGCCATCAGGTTAAACCATGTAAACATCTTCAACAAGATCACTATTTAGAAAAGTTGTTTTGACATCCATCTTGTGTAATTCCAGATTGAAATAAGCCACCATAGCCATAACAACACAGAATGAATCTTTAGTGGAGACCAGCAAAAAAGTTTCCTTAAAATCAATGCCTTCTCTCTAACTATACCTTTTTGCCACCAACCAGGCTTTGTACTTTTCAACCTCGCCAGACGGTTTACGCTTGGTTTTGAAAACCTACTTGCAGCCAACTGGTTTGTAACCAGGTGGTAAGGAAACAATCTCCCAGAGTTTATTGTGAGCCATGGAATCTAACTCATTATGCATAACATTCATCCATTCAGATGCATCAGAGCTAGAGATATAGCTTGTTTAAAGCTGATAGGTTGTCATCACCACAAACGTTAAACTCATGTTCCTAAAGATACACAACATAATCATCTGGGATGGATGACTTATGTACTTTCTAAGATCTCCTCACCATAGCCTCAACAATAACTAGTGTTGGTTTATTTTCATCATTTAGAAGGGCATGGTCTATAACAATGTCATGATCTTGATGAATCATTATAGGTGTTATCATATTTTCATTAGCGATAGGAGCATGTTCATTATTAGGTATGAAAGGAGTTGTATTGATAAAAAATTATGGTGCAGGGACTTTAACTCTATCTTCTTCAAGGATAACTGGTCGTGATGCAATGCTCCCACTACCCAAGTCATTCTCAAAGAATACTACACGATTAGACTCTATTATTCATGTAGAGTGAGAAGGACAATATAATTTTTTGCCTCTTGAACCCATACAATAACCAATGAAGAAGCCACTAATACTTTAGGGTTTAGGGTTATAAGGTCTTATTTTTACTTTACAGCCCCAAACATACAAGTGCTTCAAACTCGGCTTCTTCCCAGTCATCAACTCATAAGGAGTTTTTTATACGGATTTGCTAGGAACTTGGTTAAGAACATACATGGAAGTTTTCAAGGCATCTCCCAAAGAAAATCTGGTAAATAAGAAAGGCCCATTATTGATCTCACCTTGTCCATAAGCGTGTGGTTTCTTCTTTCTGCCACTCCATTTTGTTCTGGTGTACCTGGCATTGTGTATTGAGTTTCGATGTCGTATTCTTCAAGATATTTGGCAAAGGGTCCTGGATTCCTTCTGGTCTCATTATACCTGCCCTAATATTCTTCACCTCTGTCAGATGGCACACACTTTATCTTATTGCTAGTTTTTAATTCAACGGTAGTCTTGAACGACTTGAAAGCATTCAAGGAAGAAGATTTCTCTTGAAGAAGCTCTATCCAACCAAATCAAGAAAAATCATTGATGAAGGTAATAAAATACATATATCCACCCATAGTAGTGGGTGTAATAAGCCTACACATGTCAGTATGAATGAATTCTAACAAGCCTTCACTACGGTTTCCAGATTTGTTTCTGGGTTTAGCTGTAAGCTTACCTTTAATGCAAGCTACACAAGAGTCAAAATCGAAGAAGTCTAGTTTATGAAAAATGTCATGCTTGATAAGTTTCTCGATTCCAGGCCTAGAAATATGCCTCAAACGTCTATGCCACAACATAGAAGAGTTCTCATTCATTATGCTACGCTTATGTCTAACCACATAATTCACTACATCTCATTAACGGTTAATATGTAGAGATAATCGCGTAAAATCCCATGTCCAACCACGGAAGATTCAAAATAAATGTCTAGTTTGTCATTACCAACCATATTTGTCTAAAACAGAAACAAATATTAAGTTTCTATTTATAGTGGGGACTGTTGTGTGTCACGACCTGGATCGCGACGGCGCGGCCGACCCTCTCGAAATAAAATGAGTTTCGAAATCCTTTCGAAAAGAAAACAGAGAGTCGCCACCAACGTTTTTATCCATAGGAAAAACATTGGGAAAAAACTAAGTTCAATAAAGCACTGGTTTTAAAAATGAGATTCAAGTTCGGGAGTCGGTTACGAGTAGGGAAGGTATCAACACCCTACATCGCCTATCAGAAATAGTACCAAGATTGAAAATGCACAACATAAATAGCCTTACAAAAGATGTTATATTTCTCCCCTTTTATTGTCGTACTTTGTGTAAAAATAGAAAGAACAAGCTGAACAGACATGGAGTATAGGTCAACAGGACGCCGCGTCTAAATTAACCTTGGCTTTGGTATAAAACAAGAAAAAGGAAGGATACTAACAAGACATCGCATCTAAATTAGTCATCCTTTAATCAAAATACGGGGTTAGAAACGGGAAGGGGATAAACGGGATGTCTCGTCCCAAGTATCCCGTTCCTTGTGGTGATGGCCTACCAGAAATAGGAGAAAATCAACAAGACGTCACGTCTAAATTGATTTTCATGGAATTTAATCAAGATACTGGGTCAGAAATGAGAAGGGGATAAACGGGACGTCTCGTCCCAAGTATCCCGTTCCTTGTGGTGATGGTCTACTGGAAATAAGGGAAAATCAACAAGACGCCACGTCTAAATTGATTTTTCATGGAAGTAGATAAAAATGAAGTTACAAAGGAAAAATAAAGAAAATAAAAATGGGAATAAAAATGGGAAAGGTGGGCCCGACAAGATTTAAAGTCCTGCTCCTACGTATTCTTGAGTTACCAAGAAATCAGGGTTACGTAGTTCTTTAGATGCTTTTTAGGAAATGGATGAACCAAATTTTCTTTTTTTTAAGTAAAAACTTAAAAGTAAAGGACAAGAAAAAAGAAGACAGAAAAGAGGGGGTAGCAGAAGCTACAAAAGAGAAACAGCAAGCTTAGAAAAAAGGGGGAAAATAAGCGAAAACCGAGTGGGAGAGGAAAAACCGAGTGGGAGAAGAAAAAATCGAGTGGGAGAAGAGGGATACCAAGTGATGGAAGGAAATGTACCAGAGTGATGGAAGGAAACGTACCAGTGGTGATTTAGGGGATGGACGGTGTTGTGAGGATTTGAGAGGTGCTGCTCGGTGTTGTTTGGGAGGAGAAGGACGGTGTGGGTTTGAGAGGAGCAGGACGGTATTGTGGATTTAGGGAGGAGCAGGACGGTGTTATAAGGATTTGAGGTGCTGGAATGGTGTGGGATTTAGGAGGAGTTGCTCGGTGTTGTGAGGATTTGAGGTGCTGGAATAGTGTGGATTTAGGAGGAGTTGCTCGGTGTTATGAGGATTTGAAGTACTGGAACGGTGTGTTGAAGGGAGAGGGACGGTGTTGGTATTGTGAAGGGAGAGGGAGGACGGTGTATTGGAGAGGAGAGAGGACGGACAGTGTGGGGTTTAGGAGGGGACGGTATGGCTATGTTGGTGTGAGTTTGAGTGACTGTGTTGGTGAGGACTTGAGAGAGGACAGTGTGATTTGGAGGGGCTGTACGGTGTTGGGGTTTAGAGGAGAAGGACGGTTGGGTGAGGGGAGAGGACGGTGTTGAGGAGAAAAGGATGACAGTGTCGAGGAGAAAGGGATGGTGGATTTGAGGGGACTGGACAGAGTGAAGAGAGGGACAGTGTTAGTGAGGAGGGGGACTGGTTTTTTGGTTTAAGAAAGGGACAGTGTTTCTTCTCTCCAAAGCTTTAGAGTTCTCTCAAATGAAGGCTTCCAGATTCCTTAAAAATTAGCACAGGCTTCCACTTAGAGTGGAGGCAGCCTGGCCACTAACAGGTAGTGGGGGGACAGCAGCTGGTGGGGAATTTTTAATTTCTCCACTTTTGTCCCCTGTCTGCCACCTCCAGGATTCATGGATCCACTTGGGTGGTGGAATCCAAGTCAACACGGGCAAACAGTGGAAATGTGGAGCCGGTGTTCTCTTATGACTCGGATTAATGCCTCAGCCAGCATCCATCCTCAGTGGGGATTAATCCGAGTGGAACAGGCACATTTTATACGCAAAAGACCGAGTGAAAGCTTTGCTCGATGTTGTTTTGCTGGTCGGCGTTGGGTTGCTGTGAGGAGCTGGACGAGCAAAGCAATTCTCATTAGAACACTCAATCGGAACCGAGTGAAAAGTGACTCAGAACTGACTGAAGGTTGACTCGGAACTGACTGAAGGGGACTCGGAACCGCCTGAAGGGTGGCTCGGAACTGGTTCAAATGATTCAATCGGAACTGATTGAAGAGTGACCGGAACCAGTTGAAGAGTGACTCGGCATTGATTGAAGAGTGACTTGGAACCACCTGAAGGGTGGCTCGAAACTGGCTGAATTGTGGCTTGGAACTGGATGAAGTGATTCAATCGGTACTGATGGAAGAGTGACTCAGAACCAATTGAAAAATGACTCTCTCGACACTCGTTCAGATTCTTCCTTCTTTCATGTGAGACCCACTCAGGATCGGGAAGCAAATGATTCAATCAGAACCTCTTAAAATGTTCCAGTCGGCCATATCCCTGGCCATTGGCTTAAAATTGATTCAATCAGAATTACTCGGAAACATATGACTGGGATTGAATTACTCAGGAAAACCTTGGTCGGATACATGGTTCAGGAATAATTCAATCAGACTCATTCATCAATGTTCCATGTGTGCATCAACCCACTCAGATATACAATCGGGTGTCGTCCTTGTTTCTTCAATCAGAATGGAACTCTGGGAAAATTTGACCACTCGGACGTATTTACTCGGGAACCGACCCTACATTTCAAATTAGAATGGTTTCACTTGACAATCAATAGCTCGGATGCACTTATTTGGGGTCGGTCTTATTCCCCACTCAGAATTTGGAACTCAGCTCCAACAATGCTTCCTACTCGGATGTGTTCATTCAGGAGTAATTCAATAGGAAGCCGGCTTCCTTTTCGATCAGAATTTGGATTGACAATCAACCCTTCGGATTCCTTCCGTCTTGGCCTTATTTTCACTCGGAACAGCTTCAATCATCAATCAACTCTTCGGATTTATTCACTCAGAGAAACTTGTTCAGATTTGCTTGGGAGTCATTTAGTCGACTCTTTCTTCACTCCACAAGGACACATTCATTCAGAAATCCGACTGGCTTATCACTCGGAATATCCTTCAGTCATCAATCATTCAATTCGGTTATTTTTACTCGGGAATCAGCCTTACCTTTCACTTAGAAAATTGGAGCTTGAGAGCCGATAGAGGTCCTTCCTAGGTCCGAGCCTTGCTTTACTCGGAAATACAGCTCTCTACCCCAACTCACTCGGATATGCTTTCCTTGGAATCTCACTCGGGCTTAGTTTGAAACATTAAGAGAATCTGCCCCAAGGTGATTCGCTCGGAAATATCTCTGCCCAGAAAAAGTATTCATTCAAAGTCAGAGTCTCCACTCTGAGGTATTTCAGTCGGGAATTCAATACTCGGGTGTATCTTCGCCTGAGAGGCTTCAATCTGGAATTCACTACTCGGATGTATCTTTGCTTGAGAGGTATTTCCCTCGGACTCAAACCATTCGAAAATGCCCCACTTGGAGACATCTCACTCGGGAATGATCATTCAGACATATGGAACTTGAGTCTCTGTCCGAAAAGATACTCACTCAGTCTGAGCCTTTCCTTCATTCAGAGAGTAATTCCTTTTGAAACCCACTCGGAAATGATCATTCGGACATAAGAAAGTCTTTGCTTCATTCGGAAGTAACCCTCTCGGAAGCAGTCCACTCAGAAACTGTCAGTCGGAGACATCCTACTCGGAATTTCACTCGGTAACGGCTGACTCGGATATCTCACTTGGTAACAGCCATTTTTCACTCGGAAATAGCCATTTTTCACTCGGAAATTATCATTCTGAGTCATTCTACTCGGCAGATCATTCAGAGATGAAGTCTAGTCCTCTCAGAATTCTTTCCACTTGGGTCGGACCGAAAGAGGTGTTCACAGATGCCCCTCTTTACTTCTTTTTCACGAGAGAAACACGAAGCCTTTTGTGTTTTTGAGGTGAAAAGGAAGTAAAGATATGAACACCGATGTAGGGACCAGGTGGGACCTCTCGATAGGTATGGCGTTCGACGGTTTTCTTCTTTAAAGACGAGCATTTTCCATATCTATTTCTCTTTATTTTTCTTTGTTCTTTTTTTTTGTTCTTCTTCCTCTCTTTTTTTGTTTTGTTTTTTTTCTGTTTTTTTTGTTTTTTCGAGTTCTGAATGGACCGGGAAAAATTCTTTCAGTTAATAGGAGGTGAGAAGATCGGGATTGACCCCCGATAGACTGGAAAGTAAAGGTTGCCTTCATAGGTGACTGGAAAGTAAAGGGTGCCTGCATAGGCGACTAGAAAGTAAAGGGTGCCTGCATAGGCGAATGGAAAGTAAAGGGTGCCTGCATAGGCGACTGGAAAGTAAAGGGTGCCTGCATAGGCGAATGGAAAGTAAAGGGTGCCTACATAGGCGAAAGGAAAGTAAAGGGTGCCTGCATAGGCGAACGGAAAGTAAAGGGTGCCTGTATAGGCGAATGGAAAGTAAAGGGTGCTTGCATAGGTGACTGGAAAGTAAAGGGTACCTGCATAAGCGAATGGAAAGTAAAGGGTACCTGCATAGGCGAAAGGAAAGTAAAGGGTGCCTGCATAGGCGAACGGAAAGTAAAGGGTGCCTGCATAGGCAAATAGAAAGTAACGGGTGCCTGCATAGGCGAAAGGAAAGTAAAGGGTGCCTGTATAGGTGAATGAAAAGTAAAGGGTGCCTACATAGGCGAATGGAAATGCAGAGATTGGAGGAGCTAACAGGACGTCTCGTCCGAATTAACTCACTGGACCTAAAGGCTCATGGCGATGCCCCAGTTTGGCATGACTGAAGGTTCTTAGGGAATTGCTCCCTGAATGAAAAAGAGTGAACCTAGGGTGATGCCCCAGTTTGACATGGTTTGAAGGAATCTTGGAGAACTGCCCCTTGACTGGAACAGAAGAAACCTGGGGAGATGCCCCAGTTTGACATGATTTGAAGGAGTCTTGGGGAACTGCGCCCTTGACTGGAACAGAAGAAATCTGGGGAGATGCCCCAGTTTGAGTTGTTTAGGAAGTGGAATTCTACTGGGGAAGGATTTGGTGATTTGGGGTACTGTCTCCTTGGGTGAAAAAGAATGAACCTGGGGTGATGCCCCAGTTTGAACTATCTGCCTCGAAACCTTGGGGAGCTGCCCCTTGAGTGAGAAGAAATGATCCTGGGGTGATGCCCCAGTTTGATTTGTTTGGGAAGTGTAGTTCCACTAGAGAAGGATTGATGGCTTGGGGCATTAGGAAGGGAAAATCTGGGGTTCACCTGCTATGTGTGGATTTACTGAGAGAAGTGTGCTGGAGCTCTTTGGGGAGAGTTCTTCTTGAAGCTATTCTTAGGTGGTATTTTGGGCTTGTGAAGGAGATACGCTTGACTGTCGGAATGTATCAGGTAGATTCCTCGGAAGGGAGTTTGAAAAGTGTCCGCTTTGGCGGTTGAGGAGAGGACTTCAAGAAGTGCCAACTTTGGCGATTTGGGGAAGGGATTCTGAGAAGTGCCAACATTGGAGGTTGAAGAATAGATTTTGAGCGGTGCCAACTTTGACAATTTGGGGAAGGGATTTTGAGGAGTGCCAGCTTCAGGGGTCGAGGAAGAGACTTTGAGTAGTGCCAACTTTGACGATTAAGGAGAAGACTTTGAGAATTGCCAACTTTGGCGATTAAGGAGAAGACTTTGAGAATTGCCAACTTTGGCGATGGAGAAGAAACTTTAAAAGATTCTAGTTTTGGCAGTTGCGGTTCCATTGAGGAAAATGACTTGATTGAGGCGTCAATACTCGACATGACTGTCCGTTGTAATAACCTGCAGAAAAAAGGGTAAGTAGTGCAAAGATACATTCAAAAACTGGGTGGGCCCTGTGAAACCGCGGCCTTTAGGATAACTCATGGACAGAGGAGAATGAAAAAAAGAGGCGATCATAGCTTTGAAGCGCGTGCCTCGCTGAGTCTTCGTGATGATTGTCTAAGACGAGGTCGAGTAGTGGGAGCGTCTTGTTCCTCACGAATTTAAATGTTCACCATTTTTCATTTATTTTTATAAAAACACAATGTTTTATCAGATCAATGCAATTCATAACACATATCGAAAAAAGGATAAATTTTATTCATGTATGTCAAACAGAATACAGAGAATGGACAACGGGAAAATAGAGGGGATGAAATGAAGTCACGTAGGACAGGTCAAGGCCAGGGGAAATAGGAGAGATTCAAAGATCCTCCAGTGAATTCCTGAGACTAGTGAGAACCTTAATCCCACGTCACGACCTCAAGTACATCGCTTAACTCTACCTTTGAAAGGGTAGTTTGACCATGGTCCATATGCCCTAGTTTGCACGTTTTGCATTGGGAACTTTAGTTACTCTACTGAAATCTTGACCCTAATTTTTACCTGAGCCGTCTTTTCAGGTTTTCGACTCACCGGGTTGCTCTAACTTTTGCCTAGGCCACCCTTTCAGGTTTTCAGCCTAGCGAGCTTTTCTCTTTCTTTATAATGTGTTCTTATTTATTTTTTGGCTGCATCCTTTACAGTAAAAAGTTGAAACTGATCACACTCCAGTTGAGTCTGCCTAACCCTTTCCAAATTTAGTTTGATCCTTTGGGGAGCTGATGTCACTTCAAATAGGAGACTTTACTCCTATGCCATGTACCCAAGGAAATATTGGTGAGTCTTTTGGCATCGATGAGAGGGAATTACTTTGAGTCATCATTTTGGCCTCTATTTTCCTTTTCTTTTTCCTTTATCTTTATCATTTTCCATCTCTTTTTGTTTACCCTCTTTTTGTTTTGTTTTTTTTGTTTTTTTTAATCCCCTTAATGACGCAATGACTCAATCTGACAGACTATTTCCTTGGCTACATAGGCATGAAGAATAGCACACTCTTTAGGGTTGAGGTGTTGATGACGACAAGAATGCAAGTTCTTGGCCTAACAACATTCGTCCCCCTTATACAGAAAATGACAGCTTGCTCGATGATCTGGACATAACCAGCTTATCCCACTAGGCATATGCATTGGACTCCAAGCTTGATTCTATTTTTTTCATTTCTTATTTTTTTGTTTTTGTTTTGTTTTATTTTAGCAAAGTCTCCCTTAATCGTGTCTGCATTTATAGGCATAAGCAATTTGCCCCCATCTATGTTGGTGACCGTTGAAGTTTCTTTAAACGACTGGCCTGCCTCCGTTCAATTTGGGACTTGGCCATGTTATCATTCACATAGATTCCTTCCACGTCCTGAAACAAAATTACTAATGTCTTCTGATAGATTTCCCCCGTGATTACTTCAGTTGTTCTTGACTCAGGGGTATTCTTTAACCTCTTGTTCTAACAATCTTGTTAACTTGTGTGGTGGCTCACAAGCTTTCCTACCTTCTTTGTCAGCACAATCGACCGGGTAGTTAAGGTCATGAAATGGGATTATGATTTTATTAGTCTCAAGAGGATCATTTTTTTTTATCTGCAATTTAGTGCGTTATGGCAAAAAAAATAAAAAGGAGAGAAAAAGAGGAACAAGTAAGTAAAGAAAATGAATCAATGCACGGATAAAGGGATGAGAAAAAAAAATTTAAACTTCGATACTCATTTATTCATTGACTGGTAAAACAAGTTTTTTCGCCCTTATTACATGAAAATGTCTCAAAGCCTTAGGCATAGCAGAGGGATAAACAAGACATTAAGGTAATGATAAATTAATTTGGTGAATCATTTAAAATCGTAGGGAGTTTGACAGCCTCCCAGCTACTGAGCTCTTGGCCCGGCGGGCAAGCGATCACCAAATCAGCATTATCATCAAAACCATTTTCAAATATCGACCACCACGGCGTTGACTTCTGAATCTCCATGATTGGGCAGGGGATTTGTGATCACGTTAGGGCTTCCTTCTTGAAAATTAATCCAGTCGACTTTGATCAAATATCTCACTTTATATTTCAAAGCCATGCAATTTTCTGTGGAATGCCCTGGTGCCCCAGCGTGGTAATCACAATGAGCGTTTGGGTCATACCCCCTTGGATAAGGAGGTTGCAATGGCCTCATGGGGGATGGAGCTACCAGACCTTTCTGAAGAAGGATTGGAAAAAGTTCAGTATATGTTATGGGAATTGGATCAAACTGCACAGGGGTGCGCTCATTGTTAGGATTCCTTGTATTCTGATTATGATTGGGTGGTCGAGTCACTTGCCGCGGGTGATGGTATGGCATGGGTTGCGGCATTGGCGCTCTTACCATGGGCGGACGGAAGTGGGGAGTATAAGCTATCGGGCCATAAGTGGCTGCGGCCACATAAGGATTGGGAGCTTGAATCATGGTAGGGGCGAATGGTCTCGGCGGAGCTGTCTTTTGATTAGAAGAGATGGAATTAGTTTCTCTATCCCTTCTTCCAGGCGTCGAGTTTCTTGTCATGCTTGCCCCAGATGGGCCCTGAGTGATCTTTCCCGTTCGTATTCCGCTCTCTACCCTTTCCCCAATAGTCACGATGTCGGAGAAGTTGGCTGAAACACTACCAATCATCTTGCCATAGAAAGGTGATGGGAGCGTGTCGATAAACATTGCGACTATCTCTTTTTCCGACAATGGGGGTCCACTTGTGCCGCTGTCTCTCTCCACCGTTGGGCATATTCCTTAAACGTTTCAATGTCCCTTTTCAACATATTCTGTAACTGAACCCTGTTAGGTGCCATATCCATGTTATACTTGTATTGTCTAAGGAAGGCATCTGCCAAGTCCTTCCAACAACGAATATGGTTCCGCTCAAGGTAAGCATACCATGTAAGAACGGCTCCCGCCAGACTATCTTGGAAGCAGTGGATCAACAATTGGTCATTAGAAGAGTAAGATGCCATCTTTCGATAGTACATCGTGAGATGGTTCTTTGGACAAGTCATTCCCCGATACTTGTCAAAGTCTGGCATCTTGAATTTGGGTGGGAGGACAACATCTGTGACTAGACATAGCTCAGAAGCTTCTATCAGTCCAAAACCCCTAGCGCCTTCCATCATTCTCAAACGCTCTTCTAAGATTTCTATCTTTTCCTTTTGGGGAGCTGCGACCGTGCTATGACCGGCTACCAGGTTCATCATGCGGGTTGTATCTTGGAGATTGGTCATATAGGGGGTTGCGTATCCATATGGATAGCCGAGTGGCTGGTTGAAAGGAGGCAACGCATGGGACTGGTTCATTAGGCCTGTATTCAGTGAGGGACCTTGGGGTTGGGCCATATTTTGTACAGCATAAGTTGACTGGGTCATCTGGGCTCGCGTGTTTTGGGCTTGTGCGTTGTAGGTTGGTTGGGCCATCGGGGCTTGTGTGTTTTGGGTTTGGTAGGTTTGTGGGTCATGGGCCTGCGTGTTTTGGGTTTGGTAAGTTTGTGGGTTATGGGCTTGCGTGTTTTGGGTTTGGTGGAGTGGTGGCATATTTGGCTGGGTGGCGTATGAAGCGTGAGGATTCATCGCTTGCTGGTCGTGGGCGTCTTGTTGGTAGGCCATAAAGTGGAAAAGGTATTTGGTTGCCGTCAGGACCGACAAATGTATGCTGTTGTGCATAAGACTGGCCGTACGATGGCTGGGCCTCCATGGCAGGGTTAGGTCTTCCGACATGAATGGTGAGAGGGGGTGTCGTTGTGTTAGGGAGTTGAGTTCTTACTGGGTCAGAACCAAGGGGGTGGCGCGGTGGCAGGCTGCTGTTGGGCATCCTCAACACCTGCAGAGGAGCCTCCTTCTGTGAGTTTCCTTTCTAAAAGTTTAGTTAACTGCGCCACTCGCTCTTTTAGCTGATCAAACTCAGTTCTAAAGTCTCCGTCAACAGCTTCTGCCTCAGCCATGAGTTTCCTTTGGAGCTGAGTCTGGTAAGGATGCCTACCCGTGACGCCTGTGTCTTTGTTTTTTAAAAAAAAAGCAAAAAATGTTAGGTGGAAATAGAAAGAAGGAGAATGTCGTGGGAAGCAATCACAGGGTTTGGCGAGTATCGTTTGACCATTCCTTAGAACTTATCGTTCAAAAGTACTAGGTATGGTAAACATGGAAATTAATACGGGATAGTTGTGAAAACAAAAGAAATCTTTCATCCTGAGGCGGGAGCCTCAAGCTCAAACATTTTTTTTCGGGCAACTACAACCTTCATTTCTTAAGTTCAATCCCATGTTAATTTCCATAGATACTCAAAGGGTATTCGTTAAGTTCTGAATAGCCTTCCACGAAATTAAGATACAGAGAAGAAATTAGTTGATGTCATGTTTTGGAACCGGTACTTCCCCATTGATTTAACATAAAGCAATTTTTCTTGGGGAAACAACGATTATCAAGGGTCCAAGTCGCAATAGTCATAATTTTTTTTTAATCGTCATCAACGCCCCTGCTAGAGCGGAAATAAAGTTATATTTTTTTTGACGATTAGGAAAATCTATGACTCAAGACTCAGAGGTACACGACCAAAAGAGGATTATCTATTCACCCGAAGAATACTGTGTGTTTCAAAATGAGTCATTATTTCAAAAACTAAGCAAATCTGCGGGTGGTAGATAATTCATTTTTTTGGATAAAAGGGAAAGCAAAAATGACGTAAGGTAAAGTAAAGTTTGCCCTTTTGTGGCCTAGGTTGGGTTTTGTTGAAAGTCTTTTCTAGGCCCTATGGCTTGTCTAAAAGTGACTCTCCACACCGGGTGGTTTCCACTAGACATCTAGAAGGTCACCAGAGCCAAGATCCTACCCATGACAGGGACGCAAACAGTGGGGAATCCACTAGGTGCGTATGTCGCGAGAGGTCGAACTCTAGTTGAGGTTCTCACAAACACCAAATAGGAAGTACATCCCATGCGATTCCGTTACCAACCCCTCCTAACTTAAGCTTTATTTGGGGCCCGGGTATAGGGCGCCACTCATAGGTGTGTGCAAGTAATTGTGAGTGTAGTGTGTTGAAGGGCATTCAATACCTTTTGCCTTACCCCATTCTGCGCAAAGAACAGACACAGAACAAATATACAAAGTCGTCTACCCTAGGGTTCAACGATTGTAGGAAAGTAACATGGTCCTCTACCCTAGGGTTTTGTTAGCCAAGGCCTCGATACTCAAGAGGGGGGGTGAATTGAGTATTTCAAATTTTCACGCGGAATCCCTTTCAAAATGGTTAGTAGTACACAAATGATGCAATATAAAAGATGTAATAATTATGAAGCACATTTCATACTAAAACATTTTGAGTTGAATGGACTATGTTCAAGAATTGATTTTGATAAGTAAAGCAGGTTATTAGTTTAGGCAATTCTTGAAACACTTGTCATGCAATAATTAATTTCAATATAAATGTAACTTAAACAACTTCTAACAAATTAATTAAGCATGATAATTTACCAATTTGTTAACACCAATATTTTACTTCCTCAATAATTAAATCCAACAATGTTTAAGACATTTGATTCATGGATTTAATTTAATCTAACTTCAATAATGTTAACCAATATAGTTTGCAACTTATAGCATGCACTTAGTCCAATTTAATGATATAATGAATCAAGTGAGCAATTTAAGTGCATAAATTAAATGAGTTTAGGGAAAAGAGAATTTACAAACCGATATAACGAGTTCCACCACCCCGGTGTACGTCTCGCCTTCAAGCAACCCACTTGAAGGATTTCCACTATTGAGAATTTGAGATTACAAGCTTTGAGCAATTGTCTCCTAGTGTCCCACACTCAAGAACCCAATCCTCACAAGCAAAGGGCAACCCTCCCAATCTCACAATCTCTCAATACCTAAAGGTTGAACCCCAACCTTTGTGACCACTCAACCTAGAGTGAATACCTTGGTGTTTATGGTGTTTGGTTTACAATCAAATAACTCTCTTACTAGAGTAGATATACACCTTGAAGCTCTCACCAAATAATAACTCTCAAAGAGAGGATATACAAATTTAGCTTACATAAAATATTTTCTCTCTAACTCTTAAATAACTCACTAAGAGAATATGCCAATATAGAATAAGAGAGAATGAGTAGAAGAGCAAGAGAATGGAGGGGAAAGAAAGCAAATGGAACTGCTTCAAATGCTTGGTGTATTGAATCCTTTGCAAGGCTTCCTATTTATAGCAAATGGAAGCATGGTCCAGACAGTAAATAATTTCTTCAACAATTTGAATGGAGCATTGTTTTGCAATTAAAAATTCCTTTGATGACATGGAGCAACATGTGAAGCCATGTATTTAATTTCCACAGCAAGCTAGACCAGTGGAGAGTATGTCTGTTCTTAGTTACTTAAGTTGCAACTTGCATAGTGGAGACTTCGAGAATGCAATCTGCTCAGAGAATGTTGGAACGCTGTATTTGGCTAATTCATAGTGTGATTCAGTTTTTCCAAGTGCGATGCAAGGCTGTCATATATTCAATAGAGATTCAAATTTAAATTCACATAATTTATTTGAGTTAAGTAAACTTATCTGACTCATGGTGACGTAGTTTAATCATCTGAGAGTAGCATGATGTTTGAATTTGCGTTTTGGAACTTCTGATATTCAACTGCACATCATAAACACATGTTGTAATTAATTCTGTAGCATACTCGCTCAAGCGAGTTTAATCACGCTTAAGCGAACAGGAATATTTCCCTTGATTTCCTTCACGCTTTGCATCACGCTTGAATCCACGCTTAAGCGTGCTATCACGCTCAAGCGAGCTTTGCTTACGCTTAAGCTTGAAGCCATATTTACCTTGATTTCTCTTTCACGCTTAAGCTTGATATCACACTCAAGCGAGCCTTGTTTACGCTTAAGCGAGACTTATGATTCTTGGCTCCTGATGCATCACGCTTTGTTCCACGCTCACGCTTAAGCTCCATGTCTTCACGCTCAAGCGAGCTTGTCCAGCGCTTAAGCGAGTTGGTTCAGCGCTTAAGCGAACCTTCCATGCTGACTCACGCTTAGACCTACGCTTAAGCAAGCCTTTAATTTTAGGATCCTGATGCTTCCTCGCTCAAGCTTGTACTTCACGCTTAACAATTGTCTTTCTCGCTCAAGCGAGCTTCCTTCACGCTTGGGCGTGCCAAGCACCTGATTTTCATGATTCACAATTGTCTCCCTCGCTCAAGCGAGCTTCCTTCACGCTTGGGTGTGCCAAGCACCTGATTCTCATGATTCACGCTTGACCCTTCGCTCAAGCGTGCCAGCTTCTTCAAGATTTTTAGCCTTTGTTCCAACTATCTTGGCATCCATCATTTTATGATATCAAACCATAATTAAATTGCTTGATAACATCCTTCATTTGTTGTGTCATTATCAAAACCTATATCAACATAAAAATACAGGTTTAACAAACATGCAAAACATAGATAACAAAGCAAATAACAGGATACAATTAAAACAAAAACAAACACAACAATCAACAGAAAATAAACAAGGGGAAGAAATCCAAGCTAACAAAGGCTATATAAAAAGGACATGCGCTTTCAATCAAACTGGCCTGACTCTTTTAAGTGTCCCCAGTGAAGTCGCCATCTGTCGCGACCTGGATCGCGACAGCGCGGCCGACCCTCTCAAAATAAAACGAGTTTCGAAATCCTTTTGAAAAGAAAACAGGGAGTCGCCACCAACGTTTTTATCCATAGGAAAAACATTGGGAAAAAACTAAGTTCAGTAAAGCACTGGTTTAAAAAATGAGATTCAAGTTCGGGAGTCAGTTACGAGTAGGGAAGGTATCAGCACCCTACATCGCCTGTCAGAAATAGTACCAAGATTGAAAATACGCAACATAAATAGCCTTACAAAAGATGTTATATTTCTCCCCTTTTATTGTCGTACTTTGTGTAAAAACAGAAGGAACAAACTAAATAGACATGGAGTGTAGGTCAACAGGACGTCGCGTCCAAATTAACCTTGGCTTTGGTATAAAACAGAAAAAGGGAAGGATACTAACAAGACGTCACGTCTAAATTAGTCATCCGTTAATCAAAATACGGGGTTAGAAACGAGAAGGGGATAAACAGGATGTCTCGTCCCAAGTATCCCGTTCCTTGTGGTGATGACCTACCAGAAATAGGGGGAAATCAACAAGACGTCACATCTAAATTGATTTTCACGGAATTTAATCAAGATACGGGGTCGGAAATGAGAAGGGGATAAACGGGACGTCTCATCCCAAGTATGTAACATCCCTATGTTTTCTATTCATAAGTTTGGATATTTAATAAAGTAAGTTTATTATAAGATATAAAATTAAAATAAAAAGGGAATTTTTGATTTGGGACCTGACGCGTAGCGTCAGGGTAAAACTTGACGAGTAGCGTTAGTGGACGCGTAGCGTCCATATAAAAATTTAGACTTGACGCGTAGCGTCAGTGTCGCGGGCAGAATAAAGACCCAAGATGACAGCCTGTAGAGCAGAAGTTAAAAACATAAGTTTTGGGGTTCTTCTTCTTTTCTCTTTTTCCTGTGACAATTAAAGGCCAACAAGAGGTTGGAATCTGAAATTAATTGCGGATTAGAGGTAAAAAACTTAAGATTAACGCATGGGATCTTTCAATTTTGAATTCCATGGAGAATTTCTATCTTTATCCATTTTTGGGGAAAACAAGGGAACTTTGAATTTTAAGATTCTAAACCGATTAAAAGTTTCCTTATGGTGTTCAAAAGAAGGATTAAGTGACGAATTTGAATTCCGCTTTATATAGGTTGCGAAAGAGCCGTTGAAAGATTAGCGGAAAAAGGGGTTTCTCGGAGAACTTGTGGTTTCAGTTGTGGTAAGCTTCTAAAGCTTTAGAAAGTAATTTCTGAGCATATTCTTGAGTTGGATTAAGGTTTGAACGGTTAAAACCTTAACCTTTTTATAATTTTATCTTTTAGTGGTTGCGGCGCATTGATCTTGGTAATTGAGTTTAGAGCGTCGACAGTGAGGTAAGGGGAGTATTATAATATATATTTGATTACAGATTTGTCATAATTATGTTGGAAAATAAATCTATGAAAGTATGAGATTGATATATATATATATATATATGGGAGAATATATGATTAGCTTAGGTATGTGGCCATATATTGTATTTGACAATTATGAAAAATAGAATGGTAATAAATGAGATGTGAAATTGTGAATAAGATGGGAAATAATATATAAAGTATGCCTAGAATGTGCATAATGGAGAGTGATGAAATATTGAATTATCGTGATATAGAAGATATAAAGTTATGTTTGATTATGTGAATATTATGAATGTAAAGTATGATTATGATATTTAAAGATTTTGGCTTTTATGCCGAGAGATATGGCTTTTATGCCGAGATGTGGCTTTGATGCCGAGAGATATGGCTTTTATGCCGAGATGTGGCTTTTATGCCGAGAGATATGGTATTTATGTTGAGGTGTGGCTCTTATGCTGAGATGCGATTCTTATGTTGTGAGTTGGCTAGTATGCCAAAATCATTTAATGATTGTATAATATATATTCATGATTTAAAATGAATAATGTGTATATGATGAGATATATTGTTATATGCTGTGTATGCATGATATGTATTGTGGACAGCCATTCGGTATAGATTACCCCTCGCTTTTGGCTCTCGTGGTCCATGTAGAGGCCCAGTTGAGCTACCCAGTGATCCAGGAAGAGATCCAGTGGTTGAGGTAGGGAGACGGTTTATGATACCAGGCTCGGTGAACCAGGATGTGTTCACGGGATGTCGGTGGACTCCCAGCTGGTGGCTGATTCGTTAGTATCCGGATACTAGGTGTCTGATGTATATGAGAGTCAGTTGTGAATTATACTCCTTGACTGATATGCAGATTATTACATTGATATGATAATGATATGATTGAAATAATGAATTGTGAAATGAATTGATTAAGTATGGGTGCTTAAAATTAATTTATCTCAATGTTGCGAGATATTTGTTATGATGTGAACATAATGAATTTATGATGATTATGATGGATTATGATATGTTGGGTTCATATGAGGAGAGTTTAGTGGATCAATAACCCAGGCAGGAGAATGAAATTCTCCAGGTGATATCAACTCTGATTATGTAGTTGTATCATTCTTGTGATATATACTCACCCTTACTTTATGTTCACAGTGAATAAACCCAAGGATGTTGCGGATGCTGCGGAAACCAGTACAAAGTGAGCAAGGAGTAATGCCAGAGGAGTTTGGGATGTATATGATATATATATATATATTCATATGTGAATATGTTATCTTGTAGACTTGTAGTAGTATGTGTTGCTGTTATTTGTTTGTGATGACTAATGGCATTGAGCCATTGGTATATATAAAGAGATATGTGTGTAAATCTGTGGGAGTGTGAACTTATGCTTAGTATAATATGTTTGTGGTCTAAGTGATGTGATTATGTAATGGCATTGAGCCATTAGATATTGTGCATGTGTGATGACCAGGTACTGTTGGATGATTATAGTTATGGCACAGAGCCATACTGTAGTAAATCATACATTATATGCAGGTTTTGTGGATGTATGTGTGCTAAATTGGCTGCTTGAAATGATTGAATGTTATATTGATGACTCAAATAGATTTAGAGATTTGAACTAGAAGCCATCCTTATAATTTTAAGAAAACTGGATAGGTGAATTTAAGTTTCAGTGAGTTTCAATATCTTTGCAAGGTGTTAATAGGTTCATAAGAATATTTAAAAGTGGTATATATTGGCTTTGGATCATTTAAGAATCATTTAGGGTGTTTGGTGCAAGAGTGTTGCACATAAAGTGGTTAAGTTGTATTTCTTGCATAATTTGAGCATATGTTGGAATTTTGGCGAACGAACATCGCCAATAGTTTCTGAATGGGGAAAACATATGGACCATTAAGTTTTGTGGCAATTGGACCTGAAATGAGCTAATTGGATAAGTTAGTAATTAGTCAAAAGGCCTAAAATGTGTGACAGCATCAGGTGCTGTCACTGATAAGCCCACGCGTAGCGTCATCCTGGCGCTTAGCGTCAGGGCTACGAATGTACTCTCACGCCTAGCGTGGGACTGGCGCGTAGCGTCAGACCTCTGTTTCAGGTTTTGAGATTATTTCAACTTAAATGATTTTGAGGACTATAAATTATTTATTTTAAATTATAATTTGGGTAATTTTTATAAGATGCATTTTTTTTACTATTATTTTTGTGATGTAATTTAATTTTAGAAACGTGAAAAATTTATTGTGAAAATCAATAAATTGAATAAAATAAATATTATTTGAAGAGGGATGTCACAATTGGTATCAGAGCAAGACTATTCAGGATTGTAAACCTTGTGGGTAGAAATGATAGAAAGTAATGAGATTTGTTTGTGTATTCATTTGTATGTATGGAATTATATATGTGTAAAAGGTGAATTTTCAGGAATCCTGGCATTGTGCTCACTGGTTATCTGTTAGCCGCACTTCCTGGTATTGAGGTATTGATTATGGATTATATTTAATTTGTTTGATTATTAATGGTGTGATATGTTAATTGTAGAATGGCTGGTACTTCTAATTCAACCCCTGAGGGTGACTTCTTAGAAAAGTTTTCTCAGCTGATGGGAAGGGCTGAATCTGGCCCAACCCTTGATAAATTTCTAAAGCGAAATCCCTCAGTGTATAAGGGTGGACGTGATTATGATGGAGCTTATATGTGGCTCAGAGAAATGGAACAAATGTTTGATTATTTTGAATGTACTGAGGAACAAAAAGTGGTATTCTCTACTTATCAGTTGCGTGATGAAGCTAGGGTCTGGTGGACACGTGCCAAACCTCAGATGATCAATGCTAATGAGGCCTTAAACTGGGTCAATTTTAAAAAGAGGTTTTTGGCAAAATACTTTCCTGATAATTATAAAACTAGAAAAGAGATGGAATTCTTACATCTTGAACAGGGAAGGATGTCTGTAGCTGAATATACAGCTAAATTTGATGAGTTATGTGACTTTTATTACCCTTTTTCCTTAGAAGGTACTGAAAGTAACAAAAGTGCTAAATGTGAGTCTGGTTTGAGAATAGAGCTTCGTACTGCTATTGTACCTTTGGGGATTAGGGACTATGCTGAACTTGTTAATAAAGCACAGTTGACTGAAAATGTTCAGATGCAGAGGGTTTCTTTCAGAAAAGATAAATCTCAGTTGAGAATTAAAGGAGTTGAATTTAAAAAGCAGAGATTTAGTCGAAGTGAATCTTCTTCTTTATCTTCTTCTCCAGTTAGAGGTCGAGGCAGTACTCGTCCTGATAATCGAGTTTGTTTTAAATGTGGTGGAGAAGGACATTTGGCTAGAAATTGTAAATTTGAATTGCCTATATGCTATCATTGTGGTCAGACTGGGCATCTTAGGCCTGATTGTCCTATGAGGCAGCACAAGAATGTACAAGGGGGTAGGGGTTTTACTCTCGTGAATCAGGGTGGTAGGTTTCAGAGGGGTGGACGTAGTGGGGCTCGAGGAGGCCCAATCCGACAATCTGATACCACACAGTCTGCTAGTGCTCAGAATGTTATTACTGGGAGAGTGTTTGCTTTTGATGCTTCTGATGCTATTCATAATGATCAACTAGTGCACAATAAGTGTTCTCTTTTTGGTAATCTTGTAGATGTGATATATGATTCTGGAGCTACTCATTCGTTTATTGCTGAAAGTTGTGCTAGAGATCTTGAATTACCTATGGTATTGATGAATAATGCTATAATTGTGTCTACACCGACTGGTTCTGAGGTTAAAACTATGACTATGTGTAAAGGAGTAAATTTATCTATTGAAGGTTGAACTTTTAATGCAAATTTAATCTGTATGCCCTTGAAAAATCTGGATATTATTCTGGGAATGGATTGGTTGTCTGCCAATCAGATTCTGGTGGATTGCTATCGTAAAATGGTGGTTTTTCCTGTTGAATCCACTCCTAATGATTTGGTATGTTAATATTTCTTTTTGTTATTGTTATTTTACAGGGATAGGTAATTTGATTCTTGCTGATATACCTGTTGTAAGTGAATTTTTGGATGTGTTTCCGGAAGATATTCCTGGGTTACCTCCAAACTGGGAAATTGATTTTGTGATTGACTTAGTTTTGGGTGCCGAGCCAGTGTCACGTGCACCATATCGTATGTCATCGATAGAGTTAACTGAGGTGAAAAAGCAAGTTGAGGAACTGTTAAGTAAAGGTTTTATTAGACCTAGTGCTTCTCCTTGGGGTGCTCCTGTACTATTGGTACGAAAGAAAGATGGGAGTATGAGAATGTGTATTGACTACCGCCAGTTAAATAAATTTACAGTTAAAAATAAATATCCTTTACCAAGGATTGATGATTTACTTGACCAGTTATGGGGCGCATGTATCTTTTCTAAGATTGACTTACGATCCGGATGTCATCAGATTAGAGTAAAACCTGAGGATCGAAAACCGCTTTTCGAACAAGATACGGTCATTATGAGTATGTGGTGATGCCATTTGGAGTTACTAATGCTCCGGCGGTATTCATGAGTTATATGAATCGAATCTTTCATCCTTTCTTGGATCAGTTTGTAGTAGTGTTCATTGATGATATACTAGTATATTCAAGATCCGAGGGTGAACATGTTCAGCATCTCCGTATTGTTTTACAGATTTTGCGAGAGAGACAGTTATATGCAAAATTGTCAAAATGTGAATTCTGGGTTAAAAGTATTCAGTTCTTGGGGCATGTAATTTCTAGTGATGGAGTTTCTGTTGATCCTTCCAAGACAATTGCAGTTATGAATTGGGAGAGGCCCAAATCTATTACTGAGATTCGAAGCTTTCTTGGTTTAGCTGGGTATTACCGACGTTTCATAGAAGGTTTCTCTCGTATTGCACTTCCTATGACCAAATTAACTAGGAAGGGATGTCCTTTTGTTTGGACTGATGAATGTGAACAAAGTTTTAATGAATTGAAAAAGAAATTGACTTCTGCCCCTGTGCTTGCTTTACCCGATGTGACCAGAGAATTTGTTGTATATTGTGATGCCTCTAAATCTGGCTTGGGGGTATGCTAATGCAAGAAGATAGAGTTATAGCTTATGCTTCTAGGCAGTTGAGACTTCATAAGCAGAATTATCCTACTCACGACCTAGAGTTAGCGGTGGTTGTATTTGTATTGAAAATTTGGAGACATTATCTTTATGGCTCCCGTTTTGTTGTGTTTAGTGATCATAAAAGTTTGAAGTACTTATTTGATCAAAAAGAATTGAACATGAAGCAGAGGCGATGGATGGAATATTTAAAAGATTATGATTTTGAATTAAAATACCATCCAGGCAAAGCGAATGTGGTTGCTGATGCTTTGAGCAGGAAATCTCTTCATATTGCATCTTTAATGATAGAAGAATATAAACTGCTAGAAAGTTTTCGTGATATGCATCTAGCTGTAGTGGTTTATTCTCCTGGTTGTATGCTAATTGGGATGCTAAAAATTACTAATGAGTTTTTAAAATCTTTGTCTGAATGTCAAGAGAATGATACTGATGTAAAACAGTTGATTGATGCCCAAGATCGGGGCAAGAATCTACCTTTGAATAGAGATTCTAATAGGCTGTGGCGGTTTAAAAATCGTATTATAGTACCCTCCAATGGTGAATTTCGAACACAGATTCTAGCAGAGGCTCATAAGAGTTCATTAAGTATTCATCCAGGTGTGACGAAAATGTATCAAGACTTACGGCAACAATTTTGGTGGCCGGGGATGAAGAAAATGATAGTTGAATATGTGGCATCCTGTATAGTGTGCTTAAAGTCTAAAGTGGAGCATCAGAAACCTTCAGGGTTAGCACAACCACTTGATATTCCGATATGGAAGTGGGATGGTATCTCTATGGACTTTGTATCGGGTTTACCTCGTTCTCGTGCTGGATATGATGCTATATGGGTTGTTGTTGATCGATTAACGAAGAGTGCTCATTTTCTTGCTGTTAATATGAGATGGTCTTTGGAAAAGCTTGCTAATATTTATGTGAAAGAAATTATAAGGTTGCATGGTATACCCTCCAGTATTGTGTCAGATCGTGATCCTCGTTTTACTTCTAAATTTTGGAGAAGTTTACAACGTGAGCTAGGCACTGAGTTAAAAATGAGCTCCGCATATCATCCTCAAACAGATGGACAATCTGAATGTACAATACAAACTCTGGAAGATTTGCTTTGGGCATGTGTGATAGAACATGGAGGGAGTTGAGAGCAGTATTTACCTTTGATTGAGTTTACTTATAACAATAGCTTCCATAGCAGTATTGGTATGGCTCCTTATGAGGCTTTATACGGTAGAAAATGCCAAACTCCTTTATGTTGGGCTGATGGTAGTGACGTACTGGTATTGGGGCCTGAAATGGTTCAATCAATGACAGAACAGATTAAATTGATCAGAAATAAATTGAAAGTTGCTCAGGACCGTCAGAAAAGCTATTATGATGCTAAACATAGACCTCTGATATTTCAAGTTGATGATCAAGTATTTTTGAAAGTTTCACCTACGAAGGGTGTGGGTCGAGTAATTGGTAGTAAAAAGTTGAGTCCCAGGTATATTGGACCTTATCGTATTTTAGAGCGAATAGGCAATGTTGCCTATAGACTTGAGCTTCCTACAGTCTTGTCAAAGTTGCATGATGTTTTTCATGTCTCCCAGCTTCGAAAGTATATCCCTCGAGATGATATGGTGATTCCAGATGACGTTATTGAAATCAGAGAAGATGTTACAGTACCGGCTATTCCTCTTCGTATTGATGGTTATCAAACCAAACAATTAAGGAATAAGAATATTCCTTTAGTGAAAGTTTTATGGCAGAGTTTCAATGAAATTTCACACACGTGGGAATTAGAATCTGAGATGCGACAACAATACCCGGATCTATTTACAGAGGTATGTTGATTTCGAGGACGAAATCTATTCTTAGGGGGGGTGAGTGTAACATCCCTATGTTTTCTATTCATAAGTTTGGATATTTAATAAAGTAAGTTTATTATAAGATATAAAATTAAAATAAAAAGGGAATTTTTGATTTGGGACCTGACGTGTAGCGTCAGGGTAAAACTTGACGAGTAGCGTTAGTGGACGCGTAGCGTCCATATAAAAATTTAGACTTGACGCGTAGCATCAGTGTCGCGGGCAGAATAAAGACCCAAGATGACAGCCTGCAGAGCAGAAGTTAAAAACATAAGTTTTGGGGTTCTTCTTCTTCTCTCTTTTCCCTGCGACAATTAAAGGCCAACAAGAGGTTGGAATCTGAAATTAATTGCGGATTAGAGGTAAGAAACTTAAGATTAACGCATGGGATCTTTCAATTTTGAATTCCATGGAGAATTTCTATCTTTATCCATTTTTGGGGAAAACAAGGGAACTTTGAATTTTAAGATTCTAAACCGATTAAAAGTTTCCTTATGGTGTTCAAAAGAACGATTGAGTGACGAATTTGAATTCCGCTTTATATAGGTTGCGAAAGAGCCGTTGAAAGATTAGAGGAAAAAGGGGTTTCTCGGAGAACTTGTGGTTTCAGTTGTGGTAAGCTTCTAAAGCTTTAGAAAGTAATTTCTGAGCATATTCTTGAGTTGGATTAAGGTTTGAACGGTTAAAACCTTAAACCTTTTTGTAATTTTATCTTTTAGTGGTTGCGGCGCATTGATCTTGGTAATTGAGTTTAGAGCGTCGACAGTGAGGTAAGGGGAGTATTATAATATATATTTGATTACAGATTTGTCATAATTATGTTGGAAAATAAATCTATGAAAGTATGAGATTGATATATATATATATATATATATATATGGGAGAATATATGATTAGTTTAGGTATGTGGCCATATATTGTATTTGACAATTATGAAAAATAGAATGGTAATAAATGAGATGTGAAATTGTGAATAAGATGGGAAATAATATATAAAGTATGCCTAGAATGTGCATAATGGAGAGTGATGAAATATTGAATTATCGTGATATAGAAGATATAAAGTTATGTTTGATTATGTGAATATTATGAATGTAAAGTATGATTATGATATTTAAAGATTTTGGCTTTGATGCCGAGAGATATGGCTTTTATGCCGAGATGTGACTTTGATGCCGAGAGATATGGCTTTTATGCCGAGATGTGGCTTTTATGCCGAGAGATATGGTATTTATGTTGAGGTGTGGCTCTTATGCTGAGATGCGATTCTTATGTTGTGAGTTGGCTAGTATGCCAAAATCATTTAATGATTGTATAATGTATATTCATAATTTAAAATGAATAATGTGTATATGATGAGATATATTGTTATATGCTGTGTATGCATGATATGTATTGTGGACAGCCATTCGGTATAGATTACCCCTCGTTTTTGGCTCGCGTGGTCCATGTAGAGGCCCAGTTGAGCTACCCAGTGATCCAGGAAGAGATCCAGTGGTTGAGGTGGGGAGACGGTTTATGATACCGGGCTCGGTGAACCAGGATGTGTTCACGGGATATTGCGAGATATTTGTTATGATGTGAACATAATGAATTTATGATGATTATGATGGATTATGATATGTTGGGTTCATATGAGGAGAGTTTAGTGGATCAATAACCCAGGCAGGAGAATGAGATTCTCCAGGTGATATCAACTCTGATTATGTAGTTGTATCATTCTTGTGATATATACTCACCCTTACTTTATGTTCACAGTGAATAAACCCAAGGATGTTGCGGATGTTGCGGATGCTGCGGAAACCAGTACAAAGTGAGCAAGGAGTAATGCCAGAGGAGTTTGGGATGTATATGATATATATATTCATATGTGAATATGTTATCTTGTAGACTTGCAGTAGTATGTGTTGCTGTTATTTGTTTGTGATGACTAATGGCATTGAGCCATTGGTATATATAAAGAGATATGTGTGTAAATCTGTGGGAGTGTGAACTTATGCTTAGTATAATATGTTTGTGGTCTGAGTGATGTGATTATGTAATGGCATTGAGCCATTAGATATTGTGCATGTGTGATGACCAGGTACTGTTGGATGATTATAGTTATGGCACAGAGCCATACTGTAGTAAATCATACATTATATGCAGGTTTTGTGGATGTATGTGTGCTAAATTGGCTGCTTGAAATGATTGAATGTTATATTGATGACTCAAATAGATTTAGAGATTTGAACTAGAAGCCATCCTTATAATTTTAAGAAAACTGGATAGGTGAATTTAAGTTTCAGTGAGTTTCAATATCTTTGCAAGGTGTTAATAGGTTCATAAGAATATTTAAAAGTGGTATATATTGGCTTTGGATCATTTAAGAATCATTTAGGGTGTTTGGTGCAAGAGTGTTGCACATAAAGTGGTTAAGTTGTATTTCTTGCATAATTTGAGCATATGTTGGAATTTTGGCGAACGAACATCGCCAATAGTTTCTGAATGGGGAAAACATATGGACCATTAAGTTTTGTGGCAATTGGACCTGAAATGAGCTAATTGGATAAGTTAGTAATTGGTCAAAAGGCCTAAAATGTGTGACAGCATCAGGTGCTGTCACTGATAAGCCCACGCGTAGCGTCATCCTGGCGCTTAGCGTCAGGGCTACGAATGTACTCTCACGCCTAGCGTGGGACTGGCGCGTAGCGTCAGACCTCTGTTTCAGGTTTTGAGATTATTTCAACTTAAATGATTTTGAGGACTATAAATTATTTATTTTAAATTATAATTTGGGTAATTTTTATAAGATGCATTTTTTTTACTATTATTTTTGTGATGTAATTTAATTTTAGAAACGTGAAAAATTTATTGTGAAAATCAATAAATTGAATAAAATAAATATTATTTGAAGAGGGATAGGTAATTATATTTTCTTTGAAAGTTTTAATTAAACTTTTACCTTTTACCCCATTGATAACTTCTAAATTTACCTCCTTCTAATTACACCTCATTTAACCTTTTGTAATTAGTCAATCAAGTAAATTTATTTATTTCCACAATATTTAATTATTTATAATTGCATTTATAATAATAATAATCCCTAAAAATATCCAATAAATCTCTAGAACAATTATTAATATTTTCCGCCAATCAAAATTTTAACTAAAATACTCGGGATGTTACATAAAATGTTTGGAAAATAGTCATTCCTTTGCAAGGTTTAGAAAAATTTCTTTTTAAAGTGTTTAAGAGGAGAAAAGACTTGCATGAGTAGTAAGGGATCAAGGCAAATGTATGGCTGTTCTCAAGAGGATTTATGTGAGGTGGTGAGAGAAGAATGAAAGGATTAGTTCATGCTTTGGTAACTTAGAAAATATGAAGTGTTTAGAGAAGTGAAGTTTTGTTGCATGACTTTCTTGGAGGCTAAGGAGTTCACGACAGCTTGGGAGAAGAGTGGAGAGGTCAAGGCCTCAAGGCATGCACTCAAGTATCTTATTCAGGTCTGAGAGTGTGGGAGAAGGAGTTTTCAAGGGCAAAACAAGTGTCCCATGGCTGTTGAAAGGTAATTGGACCATTTCCTTTACATGGTTGATGTGTCACTCCTAGAGGTAGTAACTTGTATCGAGTTTTAGAGGGTGTTACGGTGGGATTTTGGAAAAATATAAAGCATAATCTATGTATCCTCTTTCAAACGAGGTATGGTACGTAAAAATCCAATATCAGACGAGGGAGATATGGCCCAAATACGAAAGTTGTCCTAGGTTGTGATGGGAATTAAATTGGTGACCAAAAATAATTTTCTGGGACAAATGGGTAGGGAATTTGCTTTTGTTCCCTTCATCAAAGTTGTAGAGAGATGAGTCTAAAATTTTTTGGAGAAATAACCATTCGATTTCATGCTCATACGAGTGAGAAAAGTGGAAAATACTGAACATCATGCAAGTTGTGATAGTGAGCACGCAAGTTAGTGTAGTATTTTAAATTCTGGGAACAAATGAGCAAGAATGGGATTTTGTGGTCAACATCAAAGTTATAGGCAATTTTGGTACAAAAATTTTAGGATAAGAATAATTCGATTCTAACAACGAGAAAAGAAATTATACCCAAAATACAAACAAGTGCACAGATTGGCTCTTGTGGTTAACTTGATTTTCATTGAAATTTTTTTTTGGAGGGTTAAGCGATGGAAAACGGGACTCAAGCCCTTCATGAAAATCATAGGGTACGACATTAGGAACATATTGAGATAAAAATTGGCTCGACTTAGACACTCTAGGTATTCTCTTGGCCTGAACTAGTAAATTACATAAAAATTCACTTAATTAAGATAGTATAGCTCGTATACATAGTATTTAATTGTTAAGTTTTTCTAACAACTTAATGAATCTTTTACTCAATTAAATTACAATCAATTATTTTAACTCTTAAATTCTCTTAAAAATATATCACAAGCATATAAATCAAAGACAAATACATTAAACACATAAAAATAATACACTTGACCTCAGGGGCCAAACACACAAAAATGAGGGGTTATTACACTCCTCCTTTCTTTTAGAAATTTCATCCTAAAATTTCATCTAGTTCTAGCAAACAAATGAGGATAAAGAGTTTGCATCTTCTCCTTGAGCTCCCATGTAGCGTCTCCTTTATCAGACTGGCTCCAGATTACCTTTACTAAAGGTATATCTTTCCCTCTAAGTTGTTTCAGGTGACTGTCGGCGATCTTTGTTGGTACTTCCTTATAGGTAAGATTTTCTTTAAGGACAAACTAATCAGGTTTTAAAATGTGGTACATATTTTTGAAGTTGGGAGACATTATAAAGGTTAGACAACTCAGGAGGTAGGGCCATACGGTAAGCACTTGACCCAACTTTCTCAAGATCCTACATACTTAGGGTTTAACTTCTTAGTCTTCAACGCTCTTCCTACTCCTGCCATTGGAGTAACTCACAGAAAAACAAATCACAAGTGGCCTAGATATACTCTCAACAATACGGAAGTTAGAAATCAAATTCTTTAGCCACATAGCTTGGCGGGTAGCCTCATAGCAAGCGATATACTCTACCTCCATGGTAGAAGTAGCTATGATTGTCTGTTTGACACTCTTCCAAGACACAACTCCTTCTGCCATCATAAAAAATGAAGCCTGAAGTAGACTTATAGTTATCAGGGCAACCAGTAAAATCAGAATCTGAGTAACCAATGACTTTAAGCTGATCAGACTTTGTATAGGTTAACATATACTCCTTGGTTCCTTGTAAATATCTCAAGACCTTCTTTATAGTTTTCCAATGACCCAAACCTGGGTTGCTTCAGTATCTATCCAAAGCATTAATAACATGAGCAATATTGGGGCGAGTACAGACTTGAGCATACATCAAACTCCTAACTATAGAAGTATATGGAACTTTCTACATTTTAATCAACTCTGTATCATTATAAGGACACTGAGAATTAGAGAGTTTCTCACCCCTTTAAACAAGTGGGACACATGGGGAGCAAGAGTACATATTAAACCTTTTAAGGATTCTACCAATGTAACCTTTCTGAGATAATCCAAGAGTACCACGAGACCTATCACGATAGATATGGATGCCCAGAATAATAGAAGCATCACCAAGGTTTTTCATATCAAAGTGGCTACTCACATGTTCTTTATCTCATTCAAAAGATCAACGCAACTGGTAGCAAGAAAAATATCATTAACATATAAAATAATGATGATAAAGTTGTTCCCACTCATCTTCAGGTAAACGCGTTGATCTGAATCATTTTCTTGAAAATCAAAAGAAGTGACCACTTGGTCAAACTTCAAGTACCACTATTTAGAAGCTTACTTCAAACCATAAAGGGATTTCTTCAACTTGTAAACTAAATGTTCTTTGCCTTTCTCAGCAAAGACATCAGGTTAAACCATGTAAACATCTTCAACAAGATCACTATTTAGAAAAGTTGTTTTGACATCCATCTTGTGTAATTCCAGATTGAAATAAGCCACCATAGCCATAACAACACAGAATGAATCTTTAGTGGAGACCAGCAAAAAAGTTTCCTTAAAATCAATGCCTTCTCTCTAACTATACCTTTTTGCCACCAACCAGGCTTTGTACTTTTCAACCTCACCAGACGGTTTACGCTTGGTTTTGAAAACCTACTTGCAGCCAACTGGTTTGTAACCAGGTGGTAAGGAAACAATCTCCCAGAGTTTATTGTGAGCCATGGAATCTAACTCATTATGCACAACATTCATCCATTCAGATGCATCAGAGCTAGAGATATAGCTTGTTTAAAGCTGATAGGTTGTCATCACCACAAACGTTAAACTCATGTTCCTAAAGATACACAACATAATCATCTGGGATGGATGACTTATGTACTTTCTAAGATCTCCTCACCATAGCCTCAACAATAACTAGTGTTGGTTTATTTTCATCATTTAGAAGGGCATGGTCTATAACAATGTCATGATCTTGATGAATCATTATAGGTGTTATCATATTTTCATTAGCGATAGGAGCATGTTCATTATTAGGTATGAAAGGAGTTGTATTGATAAAAAATTATGGTGCAGGGACTTTAACTCTATCTTCTTCAAGGATAACTGGTCGTGATGCAATGCTCCCACTACCCAAGTCATTCTCAAAGAATACTACACGATTAGACTCTATTATTCATGTAGAGTGAGAAGGACAATATAATTTTTTGCCTCTTGAACCCATACAATAACCAATGAAGAAGCCACTAATACTTTAGGGTTTAGGGTTATAAGGTCTTATTTTTACTTTACAGCCCCAAACATACAAGTGCTTCAAACTCGGTTTCTTCCCAGTCATCAACTCATAAGGAGTTTTTTATACGGATTTGCTAGGAACTTGGTTAAGAACATACATGGAAGTTTTCAAGGCATCTCCCAAAGAAAATCTGGTAAATAAGAAAGGCCCATTATTGATCTCACCTTGTCCATAAGCGTGTGGTTTATTCTTTCTGCCACTCCATTTTGTTCTGGTGTACCTGGCATTGTGTATTGAGTTTCGATGTCGTATTCTTCAAGATATTTGGCAAAGGGTCCTGGATTCCTTCTGGTCTCATTATACCTGCCCTAATATTCTTCACCTCTGTCAGATGGCACACACTTTATCTTATTGCTAGTTTTTAATTCAACGGTAGTCTTGAACGACTTGAAAGCATTCAAGGAAGAAGATTTCTCTTGAAGAAGCTCTATCCAACCAAATCGAGAAAAATCATTGATGAAGGTAATAAAATACCTATATCCACCCATAGTAGTGGGTGTAATAAGCCTACACATGTCAGTATGAATGAATTCTAACAAGCCTTCACTACGGTTTCCAGATTTGTTTCTGGGTTTAGCTGTAAGCTTACCTTTAATGCAAGCTACACAAGAGTCAAAATCGAAGAAGTCTAGTTTATGAAAAATGTCATGCTTGATAAGTTTCTCGATTCCAGGCCTAGAAATATGCCTCAAACGTCTATGCCACAACATAGAAGAGTTCTCATTCATTATGCTACGCTTATGTCTAACCACATAATTCACTACATCTCATTAACGGTTAATATGTAGAGATAATCGCGTAAAATCCCATGTCCAACCATGGAAGATTCAAAATAAATGTCTAGTTTGTCATTACCAACCATATTTGTCTAAAACAGAAACAAATATTAAGTTTCTATTTATAGTGGGGACTGTTGTGTGTCACGACCTAGATCGCGACGGCGCGGCCGACCCTCTCGAAATAAAATGAGTTTCGAAATCCTTTCGAAAAGAAAACAGAGTCGCCACCAACGTTTTTATCCATAGGAAAAACATTGGGAAAAAACTAAGTTCAATAAAGCACGGGTTTTAAAAATGAGATTCAAGTTCGGGAGTCGGTTACGAGTAGGGAAGGTATCAGTACCCTACATCGCCTATCAGAAACAGTACCAAGATTGAAAATGCACAACATAAATAGCCTTACAAAAGATGTTATATTTCTCCCCTTTTATTGTCGTACTTTGTGTAAAAACAGAGAGAACAAGCTGAACAGACATGGAGTATAGGTCAACAGGACGTCGCGTCTAAATTAACCTTGGCTTTGGTATAAAACAAGAAAAAGGAAGGATACTAACAAGACATCGCATCTAAATTAGTCATCCTTTAATCAAAATACGGGGTTAGAAACGGGAAGGGGATAAACGGGATGTCTCGTCCCAAGTATCCCGTTCCTTGTGGTGATGGCCTACCAGAAATAGGGGAAAATCAACAAGACGTCACGTCTAAATTGATTTTCATGGAATTTAATCAAGATACTGGGTCAGAAATGAGAAGGGGATAAACGGGACGTCTCGTCCCAAGTATCCCGTTCCTTGTGGTGATGGTCTACTAGAAATAAGGGAAAATCAACAAGACGCCACGTCTAAATTGATTTTTCATGGAAGTAGATAAAAATGAAGTTACAAAGGAAAAATAAAGAAAATAAAAATGGGAATAAAAATGGGAAAGGTGGGCCCGACAAGATTTAAAGTCCTGCTTCTACGTATTCTTGAGTTACCAAGAAATCAGGGTTACGTAGTTCTTTAGATGCTTTTTAGGAAATGGATGAACCAAATTTTCTTCTTTTTAAGTAAAAACTTAAAAGTAAAGGACAAGAAAAAAGAAGACAGAAAAGAGGGGTAGCAGAAGCTACAAAAGAGAAACAGCAAGCTTAGAAAAAAGGGGAAAATAAGCGAAAACCGAGTGGGAGAGGAAAAACCGAGTGGGAGAAGAAAAAACCGAGTGGGAGAAGAGGGATACCAAGTGATGGAAGGAAATGTACCAGAGTGATGGAAGGAAACGTACCAGTGTTGATTTAGGGGATGGACGGTGTTGTGAGGATTTGAGAGGTGCTGCTCGGTGTTGTTTGGGAGGAGAAGGACAGTGTGGGTTTGAGAGGAGCAGGACGGTATTGTGGATTTAGGGAGGAGTAGGACGGTGTTGTAAGGATTTGAGGTGCTGGAATGGTGTGGGATTTAGGAGGAGTTGCTCGGTGTTGTGAGGATTTGAGGTGCTGGAATAGTGTGGATTTAGGAGGAGTTGCTCAGTGTTATGAGGATTTGAAGTACTGGAACGGTGTGTTGAAGGGAGAGGGACGGTGTTGGTATTGTGAAGGGAGAGGGAGGATGGTGTATTGGAGAGGAGAGAGGACGGAAAGTGTGGGGTTTAGGAGGGGACGGTATGGCTATGTTGGTGTGAGTTTGAGTGACTGTGTTGGTGAGGACTTGAGAGAGGACAGTGTGATTTAGAGGGGCTGTACGGTGTTGGGGTTTAGAGGAGAAGGACGGTTGGGTGAGGGGAGAGGACGGTGTTGAGGAGAAAAGGATGACAGTGTCGAGGAGAAAGGGATGGTGGATTTGAGGGGACTGGACAGAGTGAAGAGAGGGACGGTGTTAGTGAGGAGGGGGACTGGTTTTTTGGTTTAAGAAAGGGACAGTGTTTCTTCTCTCCAAAGCTTTAGAGTTCTCTCAAATGAAGGCTTCCAGATTCCTTAAAAATTCAATTCCCCCCCCCCCCCAAACCAACCCCTTGTGCATCTTCAGATGGTGTACTTATAGGGGTTGCCGAGTACTTAGACAGCACAGGCTTCCACTCAGAGGTGAAGGCAGCTTGGCCACTAACAGGTAGTGGGGGGACAGCAGCTGGTGGGGAATTTTTAATTTCTCCACTTTTGTCCCCTGTCTGCCACCTCCAGGATTCATGGATCCACTTGGGTGGTGGAATCCAAGTCAACACGGGCGAACAGTGGAAATGTGGAGCTGGTGTTCTCTTATGACTCAGATTAATGCCTCAGCCAGCATCCATCCTCAGTGGGGATTAATCCGAGTGGAACAGGCACATTTTATACGTAAAAGACCGAGTGAAAGCTTTGCTCGGTGTTGTTTTGCTGGTCGGTGTTGGGTTGCTGTGAGGAGCTGGACAAGCAAAGTAATTCTGATTAGAACACTCAATCGGAACCGAGTGAAAAGTGACTCAGAACTGACTGAAGGTTTACTCGGAACTGACTGAAGGGGACTCAAAACCGCCTGAAGGGTGGCTCAGAACTGGTTCAAATAATTCAATCGGTACGGATTGAAGAATGACTCGGAACCAGTTAAAGAGCGACTCGGCATTGATTGAAGAGTGACTTGGAACCGCCTGAAGGGTGGCTCGGAACTGGCTGAATTGTGGCTCGAAACTGGATGAAGTGATTCAATCGGCACTGATGGAAGAGTGACTCAGAACCGATTGAAAAATGACTCTCTTGACACTCGTTCAGATTCTTCCTTCTTTCATGTGAGACCCACTCAGGATCGGGAAGTAAATGATTCAATCGGAACCTCTTAAAATGTTCCAGTCGGCCATATCCCTGGCCATTGGCTTAAAATTGATTCAATCAGAATTACTCGGAAACACATGACTAGGATTGAATTACTCGGAAAACCTTGGTCGGATACATGGTTCAGGAATAATTCAATCAGACTCATTCATCAATGTTCCATGTGTGCATCAACCTACTCGGATATACAATCGGGAGTCGTCCTTGTTTCTTCAATCAGAATGGAACTCTGGGAAAATTTGACCACTCAGACGTATTTACTCGGGAACCGACCCTATATTTCAAATCAGAATGGTTTCACTTGACAATTAATAGCTCGGATACACTTATTTGGGGTCGGTCTTATTCCCCACTCAGAATTTGGAACTCAGCTCCAACAATGCTTCCTACTCGGATGTGTTCATTCAGGAGTAATTCAATAGGAAGTCGGCTTCCTTTTCGATCAGAATTTGGATTGACAATCAACCCTTCGGATTCCTTCCGTCTTGGCCTTATTTTTACTCGGAACAGCTTCAATCATCAATCAACTCTTCAGATTTATTCACTCGAAGAAACTTGTTCAGATTTGCTTGGGAGTCATTTAGTCGACTCTTTCTTCACTCCACAAGGACATATTCATTCAGAAATATGACTGGCTTATCACTCAGAATGTCCTTCAGTGATCAATCATTCAATTCGGTTGTTTTTACTCGGGAATCAGCCTTACCTTTCACTTAGAAAATTGGAGCTTGAGAGCCAATAGAGGTCCTTCCCAGGTCCGAGCCTTGCTTTACTCGGAAATACAGCTCTCTGCCCCAACTCACTCGGATATGCTTTCCTTGGAATCTCACTCGGGCTTAGTTTGAAACATTGAGAGAATCTGCCCCAAGGTGATTCGCTCAGAAATATCTCTTCCCAGAAAAAGCATTCATTCAAAGTCAGAGTCTCCACTCGGAGGTACTTCAGTCGGGAATTCAACACTCGGGTGTATCTTCGCCTGAGAGGCTTCAATCTGGAATTCACCACTCAGATGTATCTTTTCTTGAGAGGTATTTCCCTCGAACTCAAACCATTCGAAAATGCCCCACTCGGAGACATCTCACTCGGGAATGATCATTCAGACATATGGAACTTGAGTCTCTGTCCGAAAAGATACTCACTCAGTCTGAGCCTTTCCTTCGTTCAGAGAGTAATTCCTTTTGAAACCCACTCGGAAATGATCATTCAGACATAAGGAAGGCTTTGCTTCGTTCGGAAGTAACCCTCTCGGAAGCAGTCCACTCAGAAACTGTCAGTCGGAGACATCCTACTCGGAATTTCACTCGGTAACGGCTGACTTGGATATCTCACTCGGTAACAGCCATTTTTCACTCGGAAATAGCCATTTTTCATTCAGAAATTATCATTCTGAGTCATTCCACTCGGCAGATCATTCGGAGATGAAGTCTAGTCCTCTCAGAATTCTTTCCACTTGGGTCGGACCGAAAGAGGTGTTCACATTGTGTCATTGGCAAGTGCACCAATTTATCATTGTAGTTTTCAAAAATTTAGCTATTGTTCCCACAAGGATTGGTTGTTTCAGTAAGTGATAGTAATTTTTGTTTACTAGTGGTAAAAATATCAAAACTTATTAACAAAAGAATATTTCATACACAATTTTATATAATATTCACAGATTCAAGGATTGATTTGTACATTAAAGAACGAATAGTGTAACGCAATTGTAAAACTATCTATAGAATAACTACAAAAAATTGCACTTTAGAACAACAATTCCAATACTTGAGATATAAAAACAGAATAACAAACTATGTTGGAATTTGGATCCCCGCACTAAAGATATGACAAAGTAACTATAAACATGCATATTTAATCATCAAGTTTATGTCATTGCAGCTTAAAATCATTAAACTCGATCCCTCAGTGAATAAATTCTAAATAGTTACCGTAAAGTCTGATCCCTCAGATGTTTTCTCAGTAAAAACTTGCTTTGAGTCCTTGCTTTAACATAACAATAATTAATAACTATATCCCTAGTAATTGGTATATTAAGGGTATTTTAACTTTTATTTCTATTAAAAGTAATTTTAACATCCATGAAAATCATTCACCCATTTGAAATTCATACTAATAAAGGTTGAAATACTAACATGAAACTTGAATCATAAACATGCATAACTCATAATCACAATATCATATCAATAGTTTGGTTTATTAATTCCAACATAAACAAGTTAGTTACACATGGTAAAAGTAAACACAATACTCATAAGTGGAAACATGATGAACATTGACTTGGACTTGAAAAGGACTTCACAAAATGAAAAAAAAACTAAGCCTAAGAAATTAATCTCAAGTGATTAGAAGTGTTTAGCAGTGCAGAAGGGTATTTTTGCAATGCAGAGCTTGGTAGATGATGTTTTGGATGCTTTGTAATGACCCCTACTTATAGTGGAAAGGCTGGCTAAAGTTTGGTCTTGACGCTACGCGTGGGCTTCATGCTACGCATCAGCTCTGAATTTTGGCTCCCATGCTGAGTGTGGGGTTGATGCTACGCATCAGGACCTGCTACTTCATATTGCATTCCTTTTCTCTGATTTCTCTCAATAATTCACAATAATGAAGGGAATAATGCACAGACAAGTGTCCAAATTGTCTCCTATTGAACCTTTTCCCATCCTTGATAATGGATTGGTTCATTACATTTAAATATTATGCATTATTGAAGTGGGAGACAAGTTGTCAGTGAGATACTCGTTGAAGCTAGCGCTACGCATGGGCGTGACTCTATGGGTAAAAATCTTGATGTTGAGCATGGCTTTGATGCTACGCATCATCCCTCTAAATTTATAATATTTACAACCTCAAATATTCACTATAAAAATAGAAGAAATTGGTCATGCCATGTCAAAATTAATCACTTCCATTTATTTGCAAAACAAACCTAATTTTATACTTATTTATACTTTATTTTATTTATTTTATCAGGAACATAATAGCATCTCTTAAAATCAAAATATGACCAAAAGGTAAACATAAAGAAACAACTCCAATGTCTTTAACAAGGACTTTAGCTCCATCTTCTACTATGATCACTTGGTTTCCTCGGGCTTGTGAACCCCTGCAAGGAATTCACCATATGAATAGTGGCTCCTAATTCAAACCACCAGGTATTAGCAGAAACATCAACAGCATTGGATTCAAAATAGGCTAAAGCAAAAGGTGTACTTTTTTTTTCTTTTTTTTAAGATGGTGCAATGTAACATCCCTATGTTTTATATTTATGAGTTTAGATATTTTATAAAGTGAGATTATTATAAGATGTAAAATTAAAATAAAAACAGAATTTTTGATTTGGGACCTGACGCGTAGCGTCAGTGGGACGCGTAGCATCAGGGTAAAATTTGACGCGTAGCGTCAGTGGGACGCGTAGCGTAAATGTAAAAATTTAGACTTGACGCGTAGCGTCAGGGGGACGCGTAGCGTCAATGTCGCGGGCAGAATAAAGACCCAATATGACAGCCCGTAGAGTAGAAGTTAAAACATAAGCTTTGGGGTTCTTCTTCTTCTCTATTTTCCCTGCAACAATCAAAGGCCAACAAGAGGTTGGAATCTGAAATTAATTGTGGATTAGAGGTAAGAAAATTAAGATTAACGCATGGGATCTTTCAATTTTGAATTCCATTGAAGATTTTCTATCTTTATCCATTTTTGGGAAAAACAAGGGAACTTTGAATTTTAAGATTCTAAACCGATTAAAAGTTTCCTTATGGTGTTCAAAAGAAGGATTGAGTGACGAATTTGAATTTCGCTTTATATAGGTTGCGAATAAGCCGTTGAAAGATTAGCGGAAAAAGGGGTTTCTCGGAGAACTGTGGTTTCAGTTGTGGTAAGATTCTAAAGCTTTAGAAAGTAATTTTCGAGCATATTTCTAAGTTGGATTAAGGTTTGAATGGTTAAAACCTTAAACCTTTTTGTAATTCTATCTTTTAATGGTTGCGGCGCATTGATCTTGGTGATTGAGTTTAAAGCGTCGACAGTGAGGTAAGGGGAGTATTATAGTATATATTTGATTACAGATTTGTGATAATTATGTTTGAAAATAAATCTGTGAAAGTAGGAGATTGATATATATATATATATATATATATATGGGAGAATATATGACTAGTTTAGGTATGTGGTCATATGTTGTATTTGACAATTATGGAAAATAAAATGGTAATAAATGAGATGTGAATTGTGAATAAGATGGGAAATAATGTATAAAGTATACCTAGAATGTGCATAATGAAGAGTGATGAAATATTGAATTATCGTGATATAGAAGATATAAAGTTATGTTTGATTATATGAATATTATGAATGTTAAGTATGATTATGATATTTGAAGGTTGTGGCTTTTATGCCGAGATGTGGCTTTTATGCCGGGATGTGGTTCTTATGTTGTGAGTTGGCTTGTATGCCAAAATCATTTAATGATTGTATAATGTATATTCATGATTTAAAATGAATAATGTGTATATGATGAGATATATTGTTATATGTTGTATATGCATGATATGTGCTGTGGACAGCCATTGGGTATAGATTACCCCTCGCTTTTGGCTCCCGTGGTCCATGTAGAGGCCCAGTTGAGCTACCCAGTGATCCAGGAAGTGATCTAGTGGTTGAGGTGGGGAGACGGTTTATGATACCGGGCTCGGTGAACCAGGATGTGTTCACGGGATGTCGGTGGACTCCCAGCTGGTGGCTGATTTGTTAGTATTCGGATACTAGGTGTCTGATGTATATGAGAGTCAGTTGTGATTTACACTTCTTGACTGATATGCAGGTTATTGCATTGACATGATAATGATATGATTGAAACAATGAATTGTAAAATGATTTGATTAAGCACAGATACTTATAATTAATTCATCTCGATGTTGTGAGATATTTGTTATGATGTGAACATAATGAATTTATGATGGATTATGATATGTTTGGTTCATATGAGGAAACTTTAGTGGATCGATAACCCAAGCAGGAGAATGAGATTCTCCAGGTGATATCAACTCTGATTATGTAGTTGTATCATTTTTGTGATAGATACTCACCCTTACTTTATGTTCACAGTGAATGAAACCAAGGATGTTGCGGATGCTGCGGAAACCAGTACAAAGTGAGCAAGGAGTAATTCCAGAGGAGTTTGGGATGTATATTTTGTATATATTCATATGTGAATATGTTATCTTGTAGACTTGCAGGAGTATGTGTTGTTGTTATTTGCTTGTGATGACTAATGGCACTGAGCCATTGGTATATATATGTAGATATGTGTGTAAATCTGTGAGAGTGCGATCTTATGCATGATATGATATGTTTGTGGTTTGGGTGATGTGATTATGAAATGGCATTGAGCAATTAGATATTATGCAGATGTGATAACCAGGTATTGTTGAATGATTATAGATATGGCACTCAGCCATACTGTAGTAAATTATGCGTTATAGGCAGGTTTTGTGGATGTATGTGTGCTAAAATGGCTGCTTGAAATGATTGAATGTTATATTGATAAATCAAATAGATTTAGAGATTTGAACTAGTAGCCATCCCTATGACTTTGAGAAATTGGATAGGTGAATTTGAGTTTTGGTGAGTTTTAATACCTTTGCAAGGTATTAATAGGTTCATAAGAATATTTAAAAGTGGTATACATTGGCTTTGGATCATTTAAGAATCATTTAGGGTGTTTGGTGCAAGAGTGTTGCACATAAAGTGGTTAAGTTGTATTTCGCACATAGCCTGAGCATATGTTGGAATCTTGGCGAACGAACATCGCCAATAGTTTCAGAATGGGGAAAACATATGGACCACGAAGTTTCGTGGCAATTGGACCCAAAATGAGCTAATTAGATAAGTTAGTAGTTGGCCAAAAGGCCTAAAATGTGTGACATCATCAGGTGCTGTCACTGATAAACCCACGCGTAGCGTCAGTCTGGCGCTTAGCGCCAGGGCTGCGAATGCATACTCACGCTTAGCGTGGGGCTGGCGCATAGCGTCAGACCCCTGTTTCAGGTTTTGAGTTTTCTTCAACTTAAATGATTTTGAAGACCATAAATTGTTTATTTAAATTATAATTCATGTAAATTTCATCAGATATATTTTTATTGTGATGTATTTAATTATTAGAAACATGAAAAAAAAATTTATTTGTGAAAATCAATAAATTGGGTAAAAAAAATATTATTTAAGGAGGGATGTCACACGCAATCCTTCACCATGTGCCCAAACTTCTTGTAATATTTGCATTCGCCTTTAAAAGCAATCTTCCCTGGTTTATTACGTTTAAATTTCTTATTCTATTTTGGGTGAACAATTTTGGTCTTAGTCCCATGAGGTTTCTTAGTGGACTGAACAATTTTAGATTTTCCCATTTTCATAACCTCTTCCTCTTGAGTGACAATAATGATGACCTCATCAACGGTCCACCCATGATTTTAAGTATTGTAAGAAGTCCTTGAGACATCAAATTAAGGAAAGAGTGAATCTAGAATTTTCCAAATCAAGTAATCATTGTCAACCTCAAGCTTCATCCCCTTGAGTTTGTTGCAATAATGCACCATTTTTAACATGTGCTCACGAACTCCACTCACACCAGCGCATCTGGCTCTATCAAAAAGGGAGGAATAATGACTCTTCTTAGATTTGTCGAAAGTTTTAAATTTTTCACCAACGGATTTCAGGAAGGTTGCAACATTGTCGCTTGTTGTAATACTTTGTCTGATCGATTTCTCCATGGTGAACTTTATCACCATCAAGCATACTCGATTTGAGTGTTCCCACTTCTCATGATAAGCTCTTTGATTAGTAGTTGACTTAGTAGTAAGAGCACCTGGCTCTTGTTCCCGCAAGGCTAAGTCAATATTGGTTATAGCTAAATACAAATCCAGAGATTCCTTACAGTCTTCATAATTCGTCTCATTCAATGTTTTCACTGAAGTGGGCATTGACACTGATGTGGAAAATAACAAGTATGCATAATTAATTTATGCAAAATTCAGTGTGCTTATCTCAAAAATTTCTTACTCATTATAATCCCGCTTAAGGGTCCTGAATTATAATAAATAAAAAATGTACATAGACAAAAATAATGCACAAAATTGTATGTCACAAAATCCTAATACTAATAAGGTATCAGTACAGGTACAAAATTAACATAACAACTCAAGTGCATAAGATTTCACGGATCACATTAACAACAACATACCGATAGGGTATAATTATTATTAACATAATATATAATTAAATATTCCAAACAAAAATATAATCCGCACAATTTTGTATAAATAGTCCCACGATAGGTGAGATGATACTTATACAAAATAATCATGCATACATTATTAAAATAAATTGCACGATCAAGAATAAGCAAAAGTAGCACATGAAAAACAAGAACTATATCAGAATTATATCAAACAATTGATATACTAAAGGATCAAAATTAATATCATATATGACATTTAATTTACAAAGAGTGAATAGGATATAAATGTCATAAATAATATTAAAAGCATTCACAAAAAAGTTAAGCAAAAAATATCATCATATTAATAATTAAATAATTAATTTAAGCATAAATTAATTATTAAAAATAGCAAATGGGGTCCAAAAATCATGAAACTAGTCCTATAAAAACAAAATTTATCTTTTAATTAATATGAAAAAATAAGCCCAAACAAGCCCAAAAAAGCCCATGCGCCTATACTCTCCCATCCCGTGAGTGGGATTTCTCCTTAACCAGGCCCAATAGCATCCTAGGTCAAAAATTACAAAACAGGTCGGGTGTTACGACCCAATCGATTCTCCCACCTCCACCCATCGTTCTTGACTAGACCAGAGGGCTTTTGTGCAGATTGTGACGCTCAAGAGTGGGGCAGCAGTAATTTTGAATTGTATCAAGGGAAAATGAGGGATTTTCAAAACCCTTTTGGGCAACCATGGTTATGCATGTAAGGAAGCTTGGGGTCGTTTTTGCCACCGTAAGTTACAGCCAAGAACGAGCAGATGTGTGTTTTGATTATCACGACTATAGGAACAAGAGCCATATACTAATTTTTTTAAAAGGTTTATGCATTTTGTGTAATTTGGGAAAGAACAAATCTAGGGTTCTTAGGGCCCAAAGGGGGAACGCAATAGCAATCAGATATGAAAATAGCCTGAAAATTTTAACTAGTTATTCGGTTCTTTTTGTCATGAAGAATACAACCCTATGCCCCGATCAATTTTAAAAAAAAATTGACCCATTCAAAATAATTGATAGAATTATTTAATTAAGGTTCTAAAGAGATAAAAAGGGGAATTACTTAATTCTTATACAATACTTAATGGGTTTTGGCAATTATCATGATATGATGTTCATGATTACTATTAAAACGAAAACCCTTAAAAAAACTCAGTTTCGTACATAAAATAATATCATTAGAATTTTATTTACGTGGAAAAATTATAATAGGTGTCATAAGGGCTCTGATACCATTTGCAGAATTTGTTTATCAAATTCATAGCATGTTATAAATAACACATATCATAAGATCATAATTAATTCCACCACTATGCAAAATCAATTCAATAAATATGTTAAATAACTCAATAATGTGTACCCGATGTAAAGCGATCCATAACCTCTTTTCTGAATCAATTGAGCATTTTTCTACTCCAGTTCGCCATAGTTTTCACTTTGTGATATTCGTCTAATGAGATAACGTATATATAAGCAAACCAGATGAGAACAGGAACCTATCAATGGGTACTAGGATAGGTTAACTCATCACTAATCTATCTTATCAACAAGCCCAATTACAATATCTATTTGAATGAATAGCTTTATTCAAATTATTATAATTAATTATAGAATATAGATAATAAACTAATAATGCTTATCCACTAAATATTAATAATATATTAATTCAGATGTTTGGAATTAAAATTTCTAACATATATATGTAATAATCTTTACTGGATAAAGATTAATAAATCTCATTTGTTAATTACATATATAAATGATACATATAAGAATATGATCATTGAACTGACTTGGAAATAATTCCTAATGTAAATTGTCAATAGGAAAATTGACATGAAGAAATATGATAATTTCTTTCTACCTGAGATTATCATAGTTATTAATAAGTTATTTATTATACTTTGGTTTCAGACACCTAATGCCTAAAGGTATCAGTTGAATGGTTATTAGATATAATTAAATACTTGTAGAATTAATGATAAGTTAAGAAGGAATCTATCAATTCTTGTTAATGAATTTAAGCTGACAAAATAACAACTTTGGCCAAGTCAATTGAATGAATAAAGAAAAGAGTTTCTTAAGTCGTCACATATAAGTTAATTCATTAGAATTTAACAAAAATACCATACTCTATAGTTAATTTAGAGTTATAAAGCTGGAGAGAAATATTATATAAATCTTCCTGTGGTTCTTAAAATTAAAATACATTACTTCATACTATCTAACCGTTAAGGAGTGTTACTAGACGCGGACCTTGATTGGTAAAATAATTTGATTAATTTACTACCAATTTCGTATTGAACCTAAGAGGTCATACACTAATGAATATTCTGATCTTTGTTAAGGGAATATATATTTTATTTGATAATTAAATTAAATAATTTAATATTATCAAATAAAATATTTTTCTTAAAAGTGAAATGTTATTGTATTCTTTGCTAACACCAAAATATAAATAATATATATATTATATACCGATAGAATATATATATATATATATATATATATATATATATATTTAATTGCAATAGTGCAAAATAGTTTGAAAGATTTTTCAAATATTTAAAATTGTTTCATATCATTTCAAAATTCAAACATTGCAATTTTATGTGTATATATATGTTTGACCATTAGAGTTTAATATGTATATATATACACACACCCACAAGAATAAAACAGTTTTTTTTTTGTCTCTGTTGCAAACAAAAGTCGTTCTCAGTGTGATTACACGTAGAACCTGCATCCATTTGAAGGAAAAAGAATTTTAAAGATCAAGAAAGTACCAACAGGTCAGTTTTTTATTGCAATATATACATCTATCAATTTTGCATGTATAATTTAAACACAATAAATTCTATTTACTTCCACTAGGGGTGGCAAAACGGGCCTACGGGCCGGATCAGAATAGGAAAACTGGCCAAAAACATTGACTTGACCCGTTTTATATGTAGCCCGCGAGCTAAAACGGGCCAACCCTTTTTTTAATAAAATTATACACGCTATTTTTTATTTTAAATTTAAACTATTTTTAAATATTTTTTAAGAAAAATTAGAAATAAAAATTAGATTTCACCTTTCCAAAGCAAAGTTTTTTTATAATTAATCTAATTTATTTCATTAAATGAAAACAATAAATAGTCTAATTTATAATTAATTCCTTATCAAATAATCAAAATTACAACAAACCAAATATTAATATTATATATATAACATATTAATATATATTTTAATAAAGGCCCGCCGGACCGACCCGTGACGGACCCTTTTTTGACGGGCAAAACGGACAGAGCCTATTTAAAAAAACGGGTCTCAAAAGTTGATCTGACCCGACCCGACCCGTTTTAATGGGCCAACTCGTGGACCCAACTCATATTACCATCCCTAACTTCCACTATGCATATTTTAAACACTTCTGAGACTTCAAAGACTTATCTGGTGTAGATATAAAAAGAAACCTTTACTAAAAAAGTTAGCTTCACAGTAATGTGTTTAACTCGATAGTGGCTGAAACAACTTTCGACAAGAGACTTTTCATTTTCTACAGCTGTCTAAAGTGAAAACATTTTTTAACTAATTTTTGCTGTGAAGATATCACTGTACGATAATACCAGTGTTTTTAAGCCCGTGGTATCACAATAATCGCTTCTTTAAACTATTCTATTCCTCCGTTCAAAAAAAAAAAACTATTCTATTCCTTGGACCAAGAAAAAGAAAAATATTCTATTCCAATCTTGTTACATATTTAACCAGGTCAACCATTATCGTAGCCAACGACGGATTATTAATTTATTACTATATTGTCTCCAATAATAACAATGTTGTTATTTTCATTCTATTAAAAAATAAAACAGTCATCACCAGACCAAAGATGCTGATGTGTTTGGTTACATCCGAATGAGATTGAATTAAGGATTAACGAGTTCTAGCTTCTGATTTTGACTTTTTAATTTTCTGAAAATCCAAATGTTGAAAATAAGACATGCTCACAAAATGCAACAACTAGGATAAGACTTCCATCATGCATGCCATTTATTTAGTTTCATATATATCTAATTTGCGTTTAAGCTTATCATAATCGTTATATGTGACAAAATTATTTTTACTGAGATATCATAATCGTTATATGTGACAGTTTTTTTTACTAAGATTTAACAAAACTGTTTAAAAGTCGAAGTTGGTATCACAATTTAAATTAAAACAACCTCTACCAACTAATCTACTTGCTCGGTGATAATCATGCACTATTTCTAATAATTGATAACTTCTCTTAAATGTATAATATAAGACACTTTAAATAAATATTCATGTATAGAACATTTGAATAGATTATAATTCACCACATGAACGGAAGAAACTTTATCTAAACTTTTTGCCAAAGTTGATACAACCATGTCTTTTCATTTCAGCACAAATGAGAAGAAGAGCACAAAGTCAAAGTTATGAACACTCGTATGCACATGATTAACAGAGAATCAAAGTTATAAACACTCGTATACAAGGCAAATCTAAAATTACAGAGCAGTTTATTAGGAAAAACAAGGTGTTCCAGACACATGCAATTGACAAATGACAAATAAAATTTAACCTGAAGAGACACGTGAATTAACATGATGGTTTTGTTTGAAACATCATTTCAACCGGGGGCAAAATATAGAGCAAAACCAGAACCAAAATCCCTTCTTTTTCTTTTTTGATGGCATAACTTTTGCATCCCTCTTGGTGACAAAATCATCCATGTACTGCACAACTTCCTGGTACACAAAAATGAGCAAATTAAGGAGTGCTAAGTAACTAGAGAAGCTGAAAGAGTAGAAACAAGCCAAATTTACATTACATTACACCTCTAAAAGTTTACCTGAGCACCCAACTTGACCATTTCTCTAGGTGGCACCTCAAGGGGTGTCTCATCGGCTCGAAAAACTCTCAACTTGGACAAGAACTTAAAAGACTCGGGTAGAGCTCTTATTTGATCATCACTTATATCCAACTCCTCAAGCTTTTCAAGATTTCCAATTGATCTTGGCAAGGCTCTTAGATCAGCAAAGTTCTTTCCCAAATTTAATTTCTTCAAATTAGTAGCAAAACACAGGCTCTCAGGTACAAACTCTAGTTCATTAAAGCTAACATCAAGTTCCTCCAAATTGCATAGATGATCCATAGTTGAAGGCAACCTCTTAATTCTATTATAGTGCAAAGTGAGAACAACCAAACTTTCTAGCTTCCCAATTGCCTCAGGAAGTGCCTTGAGCTGATTGAAATCTAAGTTAAGCACAGATAAGGATGAGCAATTTCCAATGCTGAAAGGAAGTTCCTCAAGCTCATTCGTCTCAACATTCAACCTCTTCAATTTGCTCAAATCACCAATTGTCTCTGGTAACTCTTTGAACTCATTTGAACTCAAGTCAAGGTCACTGAGATTTGTCAAGTTTCCAAAAGTAGCAGGAAGTGATTTCAATCTGTTGGCACGGAGGTCAAGATCAACAAGGCTAATCAATTCACCAAATGACTGTGGAAGGTTAATAAGCTGGTTTGAGTGAAGATCAAGCTTTGTTAAGGCCTTGAGACCCCCAATGGTCGTTGGAAGAGCCATGATTTTGTTTTCAGATAGGTCCACTTCAGTGACATCAGATAATTTCCCAATGGTCACTGGTAACCACTCCATCTGATCCACCAATTTCCCTCTAAGCTCAAGAGTTGCAGCTCCACTACTAGCACAATTTTCAATAAGAGTGGCCACTTTCATTAGACTTAACTTCTCAGTGCTTCCATCTACAAAATTAAAATCAAAATCAAAATCAAAGGGTAAACATCATAGCAACACAAGTAGCCTAGTGAACTAATTCTTAAGGTCTATAAAATGAAGAATGTAGAGTATATACATAATTGACAATGAACAATCTGGTATCGAAAATTCTAACACAAAACTATAGTTCATGAATAATAACTGGCGGGGAGAGGGGAACATAATGACAAGAACAAGAATCAAAGCAAATAAGTGATTGAATTATTACCCAGGATGAAAATGATTGGAGGTTTGGAACTAACCTGCTGAAGAGGAACCCTTCATTACATGCAAATCATTCTTGTGTAGTTCTTCCTCTTCCTTCTCCTTATTCTTCAGAACCAAAGATTCATCAGTGATCATCGCAATATGGGGCTCAGAAAAAGTTGAAAGCTTTTGCGTCTGGGCATCACCAGAAACCAACTGAGAAGCTTTCTGAATGAGATCAGCGAAGGTTTGGAACATGTTTTCGAGCTGGAGAAGGTGAAGTGCCTCTTTCCTCTGTTGGTGGCAGTGGAAGAGTACCATGGTCTTGTTGAGGTCTTGCAGGACAGAGAAGAGGTCTTGAGGAACATCATGGGGTGGTTGTTGCATTGAGATTTCATGGAGTTTGGTTTGTTCCTGGTTGTTCACGGTGTCCACAACAGAGGTGGCAGCTTCCACGTCCTCAATAGAAGGCCTAGGTGGCAGTGAGCTGTAGATTCTGGTGATTTCTTGTACTGTATCGAGAAAGGCACGTGAAGGTGGTTGTGGAGGGTCTTTTTCACTATGTGGCCTCGTGGCCATGGTTATTGCTATGGTGGTTGTATCCTTCACGGAAGAAGGAGAAAGAGTGGTCTTGTGTTTCTTTGGATTTGGTATTTTATATTTTGGATTGAGTTCCTGAAACTAGAGTTGACAATTCATGTTTTAAATGAGTTAAGCTTTATCCGATTATAGGCTATATAACATTCGGTTAAAGAACTCAAAGGATTGCACGCATGATTGGTTGGGTGGTCTAGTTTTTTAAAAGAAATTATTAAAAATTTATTTGTAAAAAATTAAATTATAAAATACTAAACCAATTTAGTAGAATTTTTTTAAAATTATATTTGTAAAAAAATTTGTGTTATTGAAATTAACTAATTGTTACTAGACAAATAATGCTATAAATTCAGTAACTTTTTTTGTAAAAAATATATTTGTTTTTGTACTACAATTGAAAATTAAAATGAATGAAACATTAGCTACTAAGTTACTAACACACAAATGCTATAAAATCAACAAGATTTCTTGAAAAAAACCTGTTTGTAAAAATACCAACTAATAAATAGTATTTCTCATAATGCTAGATTAATTAATAAATTACATAAGAATCTCAAGTTCCTAAAAAAAATTTAAAAAAGGACTCGGGTCAACCTGCACTTAGCCTATTTTTTTCGGGCTTTTTTGTTATCATACTTTTTTTAATTATTAATTTTGAATTTATTTTTAACGCCCACGCACTACGTTTTTGACACGGCGGGCTCGGGGAAGCCCATGCAGGTTGGGCTCTACCTAAAGCAGGGGTTGAGACATCCTCAAGCTAGGTTTCATAGAGACTCAAGGGTCTATTTTTATGCTTTTCATGGTCTGGGTCGATTTGATTTTTAGATAAGATATTATTTAATTTGATCGTATTATTTTTTACTTGGTTAGGTTAAAATATATGATGACATCCGATTTGATCCAATCAAATGTAATTTAGATTGGATTAGTTTGTTTGATTTTATGTTAATTATATTTTTTTGTAAAATTAAGTATATGACATATAATTTCAGCTCAACAAAATCAAGAATAATTACTTTAAAATAGAATCATCCCTCTAAAAAACTTCAAATAATAAAAAAACCACAAATCACTATATAGAATCTTTTAAGTTTAAATCATATATGTAATTTCGTAAGTTGATATAACAATATGAGTAATATATTAAAGATTGTGGTTTAATTTAACTTGTGGTTTGATTTAGCTTGGTTCGGTAGTAGATCTGAAATCGGATCTAAACTGTACACATTATGTAGTTTTTTATGGTTTCAGTTTAATCAATTTTGGGTTATTTTGGATAGGTTGACCGGTTGTGCTCGGTTCAAATTCAAAGATGAACACTCATAATTGGTAGCGTTATTAAAAATGAAAAATAAATAAATAAATATGAGTAAATACATTACTTGTTCCCTCATTTTAGTACGATTTGGTTATTAGGTCCTCACTATTTAAAAATTCACGCATATGACTTCTTGTTAATAAGTTATCGATGTTGACTTCTTTACAGTTAACTTTTGCTTACATGTTATATAAAATTTACATGTATTACACTACTAACATTGTCGGTTGAACATATGAGAAACCTATTAATCAAATCTCTCTCATCATCGTCACCATCGCCTTTACTCATTTTCCTTACCTACTCACGACCACAACCACCACCACCACACCCTTTTCCCCACGCATAAAAAAATCATCACTGTTGCCACCCACAACCTTCCCTCTCGTCCCTTGATATGGATGTTTTAATAAGTATTTGCAGAGTAAGGCTCCAAAGCATTAGTTTAGCTTGACAAGTTTTGATCCTCTTTGCTTCCTTGTTTGGTTAGCTAATTATTATTTGCTTTATGTGATGTGTTGTTTATCTTTCTATTAACCATAAGATTTAAGTATTGTCGTAATTTTAAAATTGTTGCATTATGCATGTTACTCCATATTAAAGGGTGTGAATTAGTTTTGTTGTAGATTTTCTTTGTTAAGCATTTTTTATGACTTTATTTATTGAACATTTAATTTCTCCATTAGAAATGAATTTCATAGGAAGAGGAATACTCATTGTTGGTAGAGTTGGCAATTCAGGAAGGCGGTCCTAAACGGGTCGGGCTTTATCGGGTTGCGGGCCATTTAGGACCAGGCCAAAAAAGGCCCACAAAAATTCGAGCCTTGAAATTAAAGGCCCTAGCCCGGCCCTCAACGGGCCGTGGGCCACTTCGGGCGGCCCGTTTAAAAAAAGTTAAAAAAATAAATTTATAGAAAAATTGTTCTATGTAATAATACTATTTAATTAACTTAGCTGGAAAAAGTTTTAATTAAAACGACATTACCGAATGAGAAAGCCACACGATTAAAAAAATTTACATATATCAAAGATCATGATTTGTGTAAACATATAGGATATAGCTAAAAAATTATGGACATACAGCTTCAAGTTCTGTCGTAATCAAATTAAAAATGCATATAACGTAGCGCATAATTATTGGTGAAGTCATAAAGTGATATTATCAATTCACAATGGCAACACTGTGAAACCTTATTAAGGTGAAGTCATGAACTACATAACTATTGGTGTTGACATAAAGTGATATTATCTTGTGGAGATGACATTATTTTGACTTTCTATATTATGTTTTTTAATAAAATGTACAAAATCAATAAAAGAAAACATTATGGAAGAAAACAAAATGCACAAAGTTGAATCATATATTTCATAAAAGTCCATAATAAAAGTCACAAAAGCAAGCACCTAACCTAACTAAAAATTATTATTTTTATTTTTAAAAATAATCGGGCCGCCCACGGGCCACACAGGCCAGCCCGTACTCGGGCCATTTTTTGGGCTTTTTTAGGGTCAGGCTTTTTTTTCACGTATTGATTTTGATTTTTTATTTTAAGCCCGCACACTATATTTTTATGGGCGGGTTCAGACCGTCCCATGCGGGTCAGCCCATTTTGTTGGCTTGGCTTGTTACCATTGAATTCTTGAACCCAAAATTATAATTTGAACATATTTCTTTCATTATGTTGACATTCTTAAGCTAAATGTGGGTATTACCTTTCCTATCAAAGAATGATCCTTACAATTGTGAATGGTGATGGTGCCAATGGTGGAAAGGTGGCAGTGGAGGTGCTTAAGGAAGACAGGTGGGAATGATAGTGGTAGTAATAAGAGGGATGAAATCAAATTAGGTATTTGATTAATAGCTCATTCGCATATTAAATGGTGTACAACTAACAATCCTAGTGGTGTAACACATGTCAAGTATGCCTATAGAATAAAATATGCAAGCAATGCTTCTATATAAGGCCTCTAATTTTTAAAAGCCTACCAATTTGCATCAGCCATTTTTTTGCTACTCAATTACGTTAGCTTGATTATTTTTCTCTCTCCTTCATAATTGAGTAATGTTCACGTTGATTTCTCTCAAATTTCCAATTTAAATTATTATTTCATCTTCCAAATATTAAAATATTTTAAAATATTAAAAGTATATCTTTATTTTTAAATATTAAAGGTGGAGGACCCAATTTTCATAATTAGGATAGAGCCTCTAAATATTTTAAGATGACTATAGTGTCAAATTTATGTAACATGTAAGTAAAAGTTAATGATTTTGGGAGGAAGTTAACACCAAGAACCTATTAACCCAATAGAAGTCATATGTGATAGACTATGCGTAAATTTTTAAAAAATGAGGGGCCTACTAACCTAATCATAAGAAAGTGAATGACTAAATAATACGTTTACTCATTAAATATAAACCTAGATGTGAAATTTAGAAAAACAAATTATTACTACCTAGTTTTTTCTCAATTATGTAAGAGTGATAATTTTTAAAGGATTAAAAGTGATAATTATTATTAAAAATAAAAGATTAAAAGTGATAATTTTTATTAAAAGTAATATACTTATTGTCCTCCTATTTTTTTTAAAATGAAATAATTATATTCATCTTACAAAGGCTACTACTTTTAAGTAACTTGAACTTAATATCAGGATTATGTTAACCTCATGAATGAAATAGAAATAAATGAAATAAAGTAAACAATTTTTAATTAGTGTCTACATCAATAATTTTAAGTATGATACTATAATTTTAAGGGTTTTCCTTAGATGTCCTCAGCAAATTGAGGGCTCCATTACTTCTAGCCATGTGTCAATTGAATTTGTTATATTAGTCCCTAGTTACGTGTCAACTCAATCTATGCCACATGTATCAGTCCCTAGCCACATTGCCATATGTATTAGTTTTTTCCAAGCAACACATTAAAATATTTATAGGAGTCTCACCACTAGACTACTTAACACATTTAATAAATGTAATACAACCATATATTGTTATACTATATTCATAGGATTTATATCATTAACAAAATTTATTTACAAAATAAATATTTTCACTTTTTCTATTTATTAATTTTAATTTTCATATTGAACAAAAAAAGACAAAAATGTTTATTTTGTAGATAGATTTTATTAACGGATATATATTCTACGAATATAATATAAGTTGTGTCATATTTCTTAAATGTGTCAAGTAGCTTAGTGGCAAGGCTTTACTAGGATCAATCCTTGCCACATCCAAATTTTGGTATATAAAATATTTTAATGTGTTGACTATTTAGAGTGATCGTTTGACCAGCTGCGGAGCACGATCATGTCCATTTGTTTCAGTTGCTTAAATCACACGATTTTGACATGTGGTATGACATGTGACTAAGGGCATTGGAGCCCTTAATAAGATATACTCTCTTTTAAAATCATTTTACACAAATGAAGAAAATATTTTTTTGTAAGACTTTGTTGAATGTTGGTTAAAATACTCTTGGATAATTCTCCTCAAAAAGAGAATAATTATTAGTCCATATTAAAAGTAATGTTTTAAAAACTAAATCGGCCATTGAACTAGTCAAACCAATAGTTCAAGGTTTAGTAATCAAATCATAGTCAAATCGCAATTGAATCAATGTTAATAAAATAATATTTTTAATAAATAAAATTAGTATCATATAAGACATAAAATTAATCAAATAATATTTTTAAAATAAAAAATTATATTATATGTTAAATAATACTAATAAAATAATATTTTTTAAAAAATATATCTCATACAAAATAATATTAATAAAAAAACACAATATAATTACTTTACAACATTAGAAACTAAAAATAATACACATATAGGTTTTTAACATTTAAAACTATACATAAAAGCCTTAAACATTACCCAAACAAACAAAAAAAAGTCCAAAACATATGTTTTTTACTGAACTACTCAAAACTATTGAATCACTAGTTTGATCAGTTTTTACCGATTCCACTAATTCAATCATAAACTAGTTTGTTAATTTAAATGGATCAATCTAATGACCTATTTTCTGGTTTAATTGGTCAGTCATCTTTAATTTTCAAAACTATGATTAGAAGTAATAAGAGAGAAACATTTATATTTGAAAATAAAGTTGAAAAAAATAATAACAACATTTTATCTTTGATTTTTACAAATGATAGTTTTATAAAAAAATAAAGATTAAAAAATATAATTTTGGGATGAAGAATGTGTACAAATTTTGAAAATTTTCCAAACATAACGTCGCTAGGAACCTCGCAAACAACGTCGTTGCGGCCATCACTAACATTAGACTTGGAAAGAGAAAGGGATGTCGTAAAGCTTGGCGGGATAGTGAAAAAGATAGAGGGAACTTTATTGATCAATGACAAGCTCACCTTACCATCTCTAAAAACTTCCAAAATAGAATCATTAAGCCTATCGCATATGCTATGGATTATCTAGTGTCGGGTATAATACCTTTAGTATCTATACCTTAGTTATGTGTTACACCGGTCTAGTGGGGAGTCAGGAGCCTCTGTCTGATCTCTATTTATCACACTTATCTTACACGTTAAGGGGCGGAAGATGGTGTCATCTGTAAAGATACTTCGATGATTAAGTCTTTCTAAGAAGTTAATACCAGAGCTCAAGCTTACATTAGAGAGTTATTACCTATCTTAGTGAGTCATAAATGAGAAGTATTTATAAAGATAGGTGACAGTTGAATCCTACGTGGCATGATGTTAGTACGGATCTAAAAATCATGAGGGAAAATTAACACCTGCGCAAACATTCTTAACACCTTTTACAAGTTAGTTATCAATATGCTCTCGACATATAACTGGACCTTTTCCATAAAGTTTAGCGGAAACTAACACAGGCGCAGACATTTCTAACACTTTTAACAGGTGTAGATTGGTATGCCCTTAGCATGTTCCTAGACCTATACCCGACACCTAATGTTGTTGATACTGGCTTCATTGGGTTCTATAAAGGAATAATATTGTATAGGTAATCCTGATATCAAATGTGGCTATCATGGTGTAGATGTGGTATACTCCCTACCAGTATAGGCATTGGGATACCAAGATCGGTATTAGGCCTTTATCATTAATCTTCTTATTGCCACCTAAAAGTGGGCAGGGTCATACACCAAACACCCATTGTCTAATTTTATGTCATATGAAAGTCTTTCACCTACTTTTCATGTTTTTACCTTAAACTTTCATATAGAGAGATTCTAAATATAATATACAAAATGCTCTAAAAGTTTGAGTGGAAAAAAGATGTCCTAAAAGAGATAAAAGCTCTTAAAAAGAATCAAACTTAGGAAGTGATGAAGTTGCCAAAAGAAAAGAAAATAGTAGGGCGTAAATGGGTGGTCACTATCAAATACACTTCATATGGTTCTTGATGTAAGATGCCCTACATGGAGGAGGTTGGATCTAGTTCTCTTTTCCCAACCACTTCATGAATCCTTGTTTATCTTGAATTATAAAGCTTTAATGGTAAAGGAAATGATATAGCCAAAACTCTAAGGAAGGAAAAAGGTGAAATGAATGGAAGGAAATGGAAACATGGAAGGAGAAGGTGGTTAGGAGGTTGTTAGGGAGATTGTTAGAAGTGGTTATGGATATTCTTAGGAGGTTACATACGCCACTCCAAGGGGAGATGAGCTAGGTTTCCGCCACCTAGGGGAAGTATCCCAAATGATAAGGAATTCGGGTAAGTGCTAAGCACTAGGGAGAAACTAGAGAGAGGGGTTTTCACTTTATCTCACTAAAATCTTTTCAAATGATTCATTAAGTGCAAAATACAAAGCAATGAAGGTTTATATAGACTCTATGAGAATTCAGATATGGCTTAGGCCTTGGATTAGTCCTTGGCCCAATATCCTAATCCTAGAAGCTAATGGCCTAATACATGGCCTAAAGAGAAAGAAAGGCATACAAGGCCCAAAAGTGACCTAAAAAGGAAATAATGGCCATGCAAGGCCCAACCCTAAGGCCTAATAGGCTTTCTAACTAAATTTATTAAGATCCTAATAAGTTCTAAATATGTACCAAGAAAATTACAAAGCCTCATGTAGGCCCAATACAAGTCCAAGATAACCTAAGAAAGTTTAATCTTATTTATAACACAAGATAAAAGGGTGTAGGTATTCTTTGGAGCTTCTTTGGGCTTGGGCCAATGATTGGTAATAAGAAAAGTGTCAAGTCTTATATGAGATCTTCCTTAGCCTTCTTGCTTCTTGACCTTGTCAAGGGTCTATAGAAAGACTCCATAGCTTGCTTCACTTTGTCAGTAACCTCTTCTTGGATGATGTCCTTATTAGTTCCCTTGAAAGATATAAGGCTTAATGCCCAAAGGTTACACCCATACTTATAGTGTTAACTACTCAAAGAAGTTTACACCAGTAGCTAAGCTAAACATTGTTAGAGTTCTTCTATGCCTTGCTACTAACCTTGATTAGCCTCTTGATGTGAAGAATGTATTCCTGAATGAAGATTTTGAGGATGAAGTACATATGGTTGCACCCTTAGGTTTTGAGAAGATGTATAATATGAAAGTATAAAAGTTAAACAAGTCTTTGTATCGACTAAAGCAATCACCGAGAGCAAATCACACTATGTTTGTAAGGCATTCATATGAAAGGAAGATTGTTATACTGATTGTATATGTGGACGACATTATTCTTACAAGAGATGACTTGCTAGAAATGTATAGGTTAAAAACATCTATTTTAGCATAATTAAAATAAAGGATTAAGGATTCTTAAGATACTTCATTGCGATGGAGATTACTAAGTCAAGGAAAGAAATTATTCTCTTTCAAAGGAAATACATCCTTGATCTTCAAGTATAAGTGGATGTAGACTAATTGACACTCTTATTAACCCTAATCAAAAGCTTTGAAAGGAGAAGAAGGGTGGTCCTGTGGATACTTCTTGTTATCAAAGGCTAGATAGGAAATTGATTTACTTGTCACATACAAAGTCTGGCATGACAGTTGTAGTAAGCTTTCTAAGTCGATTCATGCATTCTTCCAACAAAGAACACCCTAAGGCAGTTTATAGACTTAAGATACTTGAAGAGTACATCAGGAAAATGCTTATTCTTTAAAAAAAAAAACCACACAATATACCATTGAACCTTACATAGATGTTTATTGGGTAGGATTTGTAACTGACAAAAGATTTACTTTCAAGATACTATTCATTTTATGGGGTAACTTGGTTACATAGCAAAGCAAAAAAAGAACAAGATGTGGTTGCAAGGAGAAACTCTAAAGTAGAATACATAGTTATGGCTCAAGGGGTTTATGAGATATTGTGGCTGAAAAAAGGTTTTGGAAGAATTAGGAGTGCCTATTAGTCTGTCGATGAAATTGCACTATGATAACAAGGTAGCAATAAGCATTGCCTAAAATCTAGTACAACATGACGAACTAAACATGTAAAAGTTGATAAAAACTTCATTAAGGAGAAGATAAGTTATGGAGTCATTTTCATGTCATTTGTTCCAACTGCTCAATAATTAGTGGATATCCTAACTAAATGGATTCTACGAACCAACTTTGAATTTCTTATAAGTAAGTTGTGCATAATAGATATCTATGCACCAACTTAAAGAGGTGCCATAATTAATTAGGATTTGTTAGAATATCTAAGAATAAGGTAGACTAATATGTTTCCGTATATAGATAAAATTAAATGCATAACAGTTAGATTTTGTATTTATTGTACAATAATCATTGACCCTAAAACGTAATGATTAATTATGTAGGCTGCAGTGCAAGAATTTCCTTTATTTGATATATTGTATTCTATTTAAGAGCAATTACTCTTCTAATGAAAAATAGTTTTTAATAAACCTACAAGATGTTTAGGTTTCTAATTATCAAGTTCTTTATGTTGAGACTTGGGTGATGGTTTTAGTGAAAGAGGTAGGGATTTTGTGTTGTAGGGAACCTAAGATAGTTTTTTCAAATTTTAAGAAGGACATTTTCTTTGTGTTCTACTAACTTTATACATGTATGTTTAGGTATTAAGAAGGTTTGTAATATCCCTGATTTTTAGAACAAACATACCAGACCTTAAAATCATTTGTATGTGTGTTACTGTGCATTTTGTGGGAGATACAGACCTTAGCTCGGCCTGTATCTAGGATTTTGTGTGTGGCAGGATCCTGTATCTTGAATTTTATGAGTAGCAGAATTCTATATTTTGGTTTTTGTAAGAGGCATAGATGAATTGAGACTTCCTGGGGATAGGATAACCTTGTAGGAAGTTGTTTAGGTAAAAATTACATAACTGCCATTAAGTAGGAAGAGTCCTGTTAAAGACACGGAATTCAATATGTGATCGTTTTCAAGCTAACAAACTTCTGCCTGGAGTCTAGAACCAAACCTTGAAGCCTAAATAATCTTTAGACCTAAATATTTTCCTAAAACTCATGATATTGATTAATAGATTCTATGAGTCTAATTTTGTATTCTAACATTTATCGTCGGAAAATGTCAAAAGACATAAAATAACTTTCAATCGTTTGCGTGTCGTACCGGCACTCTGTACTTAGGCTCGAAATTGGACGCCAAGAATTTTAGGAGACCTTGAGTAAAAAAGAAGGTTATAGGATTTAACCTATTGGTCAAAATCCATTATCTAAGTAATTCCCTAAAATTTATCAAAATCCCAACCCTATTTCTGTGGTCCCGTTTATGCTAAGTGTAGAAATTCTACGTATGTCCCATTATTTCTAACGTAACCTATTCTACCGATATCAAATTTGAGTAATTCAAGTCTTGAAATCTTTGTAACAAAATTCCCTACAATTGTTATGAACATTTCAAAGGCTAATTCTGTACACACAACTCCTAGTTTTTATTCTAAGTTAAGGGTCCAGGAATTACCGTATCACATGAACACCCTTAATGTTTTAGGCATAACTTTTTCTATAGTTGTCAGAATTGAGTGATTCTTAGCTCGTTGGAAAGAGAAGACAAGGAATAACTTTCATTTTCATTATCTCTTCAAATTCACACTAAAACACAAAGTTATTTTTACCTCAAAATACCTTACCAGAACTATCCAGAATAACCAGCATAAGCCATAATTATTGTCTTTTTTTTCACATGATTCCAGTTGACCATGTATCCCATTACACCTTGCAATTCTAAGATAAATCCACTAAGAAGCACAACCATGCAGAAAACATGTGAGAGGCAATCATTATGCTGTCCAATTAGGAGCAAAGTTGTCGCTTGACCATCACTTAACATCACCACTCAGTCCACTTAATCCTTCAGCCCTTACATGTTGCCACTTTAGCCATGCAAGTTGGAACACTTGGCCAGAATTTGAAGGGATAGAAACTTATTTATAAGCCATGCAATGTTTTCCCATGACTCTTGAAAACTTATGCATGAATGCATTTCCATTGCCTTGTTCCAATTACCATGACAGTGCCATTGCTATGGGAAAAAATTAGCCAAAGTTTCTAATCCATATTTCCCTGCTTTTCCATGACATTACCGTGGGGAATCTTAAGCTAATATGCTTCAACACTTCAATTACTTCAATCCATCATCCCATTATACCACTGAATCCACTATCTTAATTTTATTCTTTTTCTCTTTGTTTCCGTGGCCAAACCTTCTACTCTTAGGTTCTCGCTCTCATTATTTCTTCTCATCATTCACCACCGTGAACCACTTCACCACCATCCTCTCTATCTTGTGCTCTCAATCTTTTCACCTGAGACCTCCAAACCACTGTACAGCCATCACACCGCACCACCGTGACCTTTATTCCAATTTTTTTTCTCTTGCATGCAACCTGTAACATCCTGCTTTTAATAATAGCTCTATTTTGTAAATTTTGAAGTATAAAAGATCTGTTAGTGTTACTCTATGAATAAAAACACTCTATGAATGGTTGTGATACTCCAAAATTTCATTTTCTGGGTATAATTATAGGAATTACATAAACCTTTAAGGATGAGGCCCAAATTCCGAGTGAAAATACCTTAGAAAGAACTGCCCGAGTGAGAAAGAGAGTCTGTTCCGAGTGAAAACTGCAAATTCCGAGTGACCAAGAAGAATTCCGAGTGGAAAATGGAAATACCGAGTGAAAATGATGTTTTCTGAGTGGAACATGGTCAAGAGGAATTATTCCGAGTAAAATTCTGTCTCAGAGACTCACTGTTGAGTCAAACATGTTAGGAAGACTCAATTCCGAGTCAAGTTCTTCAAAGGATTCACTTCAGAGTCAATTATTCCTAAGTGACTCGTTTCCGAGTCAAACATCCCAGGGAGACTCATTCCTGAGTCAAGCATATTCCAAAGACTCATTTCCGAGTCAATTAGGATCAGAAGTTGCAATCCTGAATGAAGAAATTCCGATTTACAACATATATGTCTTGGGTCGGTTTAGGACCAATTATACCGAGTGACAACTTATGTACCTTGAGACGTTTTCAGGAGAACTTGTCAAGTACGAAAACTGAGTGAAATTCTGAGTGAAGGATTACCAATTCTGACTGAAGGTTACAAAAATCCGAGTGAGTTGTCCAAAGTCAGGACCTCCCTGGTGAGGAAGGGATAGGATTCCGAGTAGTTATATATATATGTTTAATGGTTAAGACATTACTAGGCTTGAATAAGAAGGGTAATGAATGAATAATGCTAATTGAGTAGATACCGAGCGGAAAATGGTAGTAAGAACCCGTTCCGAGTGAATTGTAGTAGGCACAGAGCCAATTCCGAGTGAGTCTTAGATATATAAGCCAATTCCGAGTGAGATTCGTATGTGTGGGGTTTTTCCGAGAGGTAATGACCCTAAAAGGCTTTAATTGGAATTGTAGTTGAAGAATTTGGTTAAGACCGAGAGAGGAATATGAGAAAACCCGAGTGAGTAGAGTTTGGTTATTCCCGAGTGGTAAATCCGATTGTATGAGTTGTTATTGGAATATATTCTAAGTGATTAGAGTTTGAATAATTCCGAGTGAATGACTAATTAGGAGAGAGACGGGTTCTAGAAGAAACACTTCCGAGTGAGAGATGAATAACTCTGCCATGTGGAACTTTGAGTATCAGTTTTGAATATTAGAACAAGTAGCAAACCGAGCAAGGCAAGTCGGTTAAAACATTTAGCCGAGTGACAGAAACCGAGTGAGAAATCAAAGTACTTGAGTCGGTTTCAGAGGAATTTCGAGCGAGATCTGGTTGACTCGCTCAAGCGAGTGGGATTCCGCTTGAGCGAGAAGGACCCCTGCTCGTTTGAGCGATCCGATGTCAGAAACCACTCGATGTCCTCTATCTCACATTGGAATGCTGATGAAAGAAAGGAAGGACCCAGTATGATGTAAACCGGATAAGAACTCCACACCGGTTGGCTATTAAATCCGTTCTTAGATTAGGAGTTCATACCAGACAACTCTGAGCCAGTGTTTATCACAACACCGCCCTCTTTCCACAGACGGTGTCCTTAACTTTTTCATACACACCGTCCTTCCCTACTTCACACTCAACACCACCCACTCCATGCCGACCACGCACTCCACACTGCCCTCACACAGCATACCGCCTCACACGCCACACCGCCCTCTCTTAATATCGCCCTCATACTGCACTCCGCCCTCACACCCTACACCGCCCCATATACTCAATGCCGCCCTCTTCAAAAAACTCCAACACCGAACACCTTTTAATTTCCACTTCAGCTAGTGATTAGCCCACTTAATCATATAAAACCAAAAATGAGTGGCACAACGAACCAATCGCAAGGGAAAGTGCACCCATTATAATACCTTTATGTATTTTATTTCAATCAATGCAAAGCTGACTGTAAAAGGAGTCAAAAGACTCCATTATCCCACCTAATCCTCCAACCGATGTTTCCCACTCACTTTCTTATTATTAACCCAGTGCTATGACTCTAAGAACACACACACACACGAAACATAGCCACAGACACACCCTTATTATCATTTCCTCTTCCTATAAGCTTCTTCCTCTTTCTTTTCTTTTCTCTCTCACTCGGATCTGAAGCAACACAGTGAAGGGAACATTTTCTTCTCATCTAAAGAACTCCATTAAGGTAAGAGGGGACAGGGTTGCGAATATTTGTGAAATGGGTAGAGTTGTATGCTGTTCTAGGATTCCAGTTTTAATTTCGTATCTTGTTGCTTAATTTTGAAGCTGAAAATGTATGAATTTGACTCTGACTTCTTCATGAAAGTTGTAGAGCTTTTTGATATGTGAATTTTGATACCTGATTCAACTGATTTGGATATGTATAGAAAAAGTTATAGCCAAAATACTACAGCATGACCGAGTGAAATGTTTAAGCTATGTTCTATGCATATTTTGATATTCTGGGAATTATACATGCATAATCAGCCTTTGATGTCTTCACGAAAGTTGTAGATATTCATGTTAGGGATCTATAGAAAGTGGTTTCAAGTTAAAAAGATGCTTGTAACTCTAGTTATGCTCAAAATACAGAAGTATGTTCATGATGCAAATCTGTTAACTATGAAATCCGAATCTTGTTTTCAATACTGGGAATTTTGTGGTATGAATTAGTTGTTGGTGTCTTCATGAAAGTTGTAGATAATTATGTTAAGAGTATTTTAGAACTGGTTTCATGTTAAAATCATTTGTGTAGCTCTAAAAACGCTGAAAATACTAATATATGTACGTTTTGAAAACTCACCTGGAGGCAGTGTTGTATTTTGTGGATAAATGGTATTTCTGCTTAGAATTTGAATTTATGATCTTCACGAAAATTGTAGATATTTGTGTTAAGAGTAATTTAGAACTGGTTTCATGCAAAAATCATTTTTGTAACTCCAGAAACACTGAAATTACTAACATATGTACGTTTTGAAAAAAAAATGCATCTTGAGGCAGTGTGGTATTTCGTGAATAAGTGATATTTCTGTTCGGAATTTGAAATTGTGTTCTTCATGAAAGTTGTAGACAATTATGTTATTGAACTACAGAAAGTGGAATCACCTAAAAAGGAGTTGATTTGCTCATATTATGACTATTTTACTAACGTATGTCACTGTTTGGAAATGCTGAAATTTACTTATAATGGTTATTATGAATAAAAATGATGTTTTCTCTATGAGTAATAATTTATTATTGAGTTCTTGAGTGATTATGAATTATTATGAATGCTGTTGGGTATCATACAATTTGTATATTGTGGTGGTGAATAATTATGAATAACGAAATTAATATATATGTACATGAATGCCTTGTGGTTATTGACATATGTGGTTGAAACAGTAAATCCATGATTTTGTGAATGATTATGTGTTGTGTCCCTTGAGGACTTGTATTTTCCAAGAGGTTTTGGAAATATGGATATCATGGTATGTTAAATGGTAATAAGAATTAAAGGCATTCATGCATCATAAGCATTTGGACGCACCATGGAATTTAGGGGTTCCATGATTGCCTACCCTGGTGGGGGGTTACTCTATGACGAGTTAAGCCCTATTTTGTTGTGCGCCATGGAGTGTAGGGATTCATGGTTTATGCAAAGCCCTACTTATGATATTTGTGTACTTTGGTACTTAAGCGCCATGGAGTGTAGGGATTCATGGTATATGCTAAAGCCCTATTCATGTAAGCGCCATGAAGTATAGGGATTCATGGTATATGCTAAAGCCCTAATTGTGTAAGCGCCATGAAGTATAGGGATTCATGGTATATGCTAAAGCCCTAATTGTGTCTCTATGAGACTTTTACTGCAGTATTCCCACCAAAACCAAATGGATCCAGTATGACATCATTTGACTAATTGAAGAATTATTAAATGGACTTGTTTGGCATATTCATCATATCATTATGAGTTGTTGATTGTGTTTATGCAATTTTATCTATTTTATACTTATTCTATATTCTGTCTCACTCTTACATTAATTTTTACAGTGAATGACACGCAGAATGCAGAGTGATGCCATGATTGATGCCTATTTGAATTATTACTTGAACTTGATTTCATGGGTTGTAATAAGTATAACATGTCATGTACCATTATCTTCTAAATCGTTTCCGCTATTTGAATATTTTCTTGAATTTAATTATTCACGACTAGTATGTATGATAATTTTCCGCTGTTATCAACTGTTACATAAACTCTGAATTGAATTTATGAATTTTAAAATGATCTCTCGAAAACGCGAAAAATTTACTCGAAAAATTTTAATCAACATTTAGGGGCGTTACACAACCCTAAGAGGAACCTCATTACCGTGACCCTACACTCCATCGTACCACCTCCAAACCCCTTGATTATCTTCTTGGTACCATTATTGTCTTCTCCCTCTTGCATGCAAAGAATTAGGTATAAACAACTCTTTTCCATCTTCTCTCTTACACCCGAGGCCCTCCGTTTTGCACCATCAACCTCACGATCATCACCTTTGAGGAAATGCATGTCATGATCATAACCTAAGCATGGATTACGTGTAATGATCTTGAGAGCTTAACCATGTACGATCAAAAAGATATCGGTAAGATTTCAAAGCTCTATGGTAGTTTTGACTCCCCGTCGACTAGTTCTGTAACCCTTGGTAAGTTCATTTCTTACCAAAACCCCATCAATTTTGTGTTTGAGCCTCAATCTTAGTGTTTCAGTGAGTTTTGGGTTACAAGATTGATTTTTATTAATTTTTCAGATATAAGGTTTTGGCGTTCATAGTTGAATCAGGAATTGAGATCGTTTTGAAAAGCCGGATAACGTCCTAAGATACGTGTTGATGTACGAGAGGGTTTACCAGTTGAGTAGCAAATAGGAATTTTAATTTTGGGGTAGGTTTTAAAATTAAATTTTTTTTTAAAATTTTAACACCTGATAAATCTTAAATTTTTATCAAGTAAAAATATAGTTGTTGTTAATGTGTTGTTGGTGATTTATTGTTGATGACATGTTAATGATTATGTTATTTCTAGTGTGGATGTGTTGATATATGTTACTGGTAATAAGTTACACTAATATTGATGATATTATGAAAATTGGATTTCATACCATGAATAAATATTCAGGAAATAAAGTTTAATGCTTGATATTATTGATGATTAATTGATAATATTTCTATTTGAAATGTTGTTAGTTACGCCCTGTTGAGGCGCTAAATATTTGTTGAAGTCTAATGTGCTAGCTAAGTATGTTGTTAACGGTCTATTAGCTATAGGTGATTTTGTGTTAATGATGTGAATCATTGATGGTCTTAATGCATTTGGAACATGTGTGGTGTGTTATATATGTTATGTGTATGTATATATATATATGTTGATATAGTGGCATTGATAAAGTTATAAATTATATATAAGTTAATTAATGCGTGCCTATGTGCTAAATGAGAAAATGCTTGACCACCATGAAGTAATTGGTAGATGATGTTAATTTTGAATTGGGTGTTAAATCCCTATGCACACCATATGAAATGTATAGGCTTAATGATGCCTTGTTATTATAATTTTATAATGATTATGAATTGATTGATAATTCTGTGCCACTAACTTTTGAGTACGAGTTTAGAAACCCACTGAGAGTGATGGTGAGGTGAGCAATTAGAAATCCACTATGGAATGGTGTTAAGTGTAGGTAAGGCCTTGAGAGTTAGTGGTTATTAAGTGTTTAAGATATTGAAGTCAGAAAGCATATCACAGTTGCTTCTCGATGTGAAATGTTAGGGGTTCCACAAGAAAGCCTAGTGGGAAGATGACCCTGTGCATGAGCGTTGTTATTATTTACCTTAGTGATTGCTTGGTTGAATCATGAAGCTTCTCATAACAGTGATTGGAGGGGAATCCTGTGAGGAGGCCTGATGGTAGGGCAACTCGATGAGTGAGCGTACCCCTAGTGATACCTTTATAGATCACGTCTTCCTTAATGTGTGTTCAAGGGAGGTCTGCAACACATTGGTAATTATGGTGGTGTTTATATCTCATGTCACCTTAAGTGACTGTTAGTGTTGCATATGGAAGAGGCAGTTTGGTACCGGTAAAAAGAGATATACATTGGTATATAGAAATATGTACACATTGTTGTTTATTATACTACAGTATATACGTAATAGGCCACTTTTGTATAATTACCACATTTTGTTATGTTCCCATAGTTGGACCCGCGCTAGCATTATTGCTGTGATATTGTTGTGATGAACATGTTCTTTGATATATGGTTTTGCACATAGTCTAGTGATATGTCAATAAGTATTAAGAATGAAGAGACGCCCATATGTGGCGAATAAGTAATAATGATTAAGAGATGTCCATGTGTGGTAAATAGATGTTAATGATTAAAGGATATCCATGTGTGGCAAATAGATGTTAATGATTAAGATATGTCTATGTGTAGCAAATGAATGTTAATGATTAAATGATGCCCATGTGTAGTGAAGGAATATTAATGAGTAAGAGATGTCATGTTTGGCAAATAGGTATTGATGATAAGGTGAGAGAAGAGGTCTAACATTATGATTATCGATTGATATATACAAATATATAAATGATGATGTTTTTGTGATTGATATATATACACACACACCCGATAATGTGTGATGTGAATTCATGAATGATATATACCTGGTAATGTGTGATGTTAACTTAATGAATGATATATATCGAGTGATGTATGATGTTGAATTGATGATTGATATGCTTTTGGGATAATTTTGGGAATTTAATTAATAACTGATATTAACTGGTGATATTAGAAATTGAATTGATGATTGAAGTATGGTTTGTGGGTATATATGCTATTGTGTTGTGGTCATAATAGTTTCAATTACTTGACCCAATGGGTGCTTTATTGTGAATTATTATTTATTGCTTGGAGTGGTACTCACCCCTCAACTTTTAATTTAGTGAGTTTGTAGGGTAATGATGCTACTCAGTGAGCTCAAAGGCGGGATCAATGCAATGCCAAGGACGAATCTTGTTTCTGTCTATTTTATGGTAGTGATTGATGTGGACACCTATATAGTGATGTTTTAACTGATATATGTATTGTTGGTATGGCCCTTTGATCGGCTCGAATTGGCAGTTATACTGTAGCAGTTCCATTTAATGTATATGTGACATGTATGGTCTGTAATGCGGACGTTCAGTTAGCCTAAGATGGTAAGCATGTATATGCACATGTGGTTGATGTCATTTCTTAATATTGTGATAATTATATTTATTTGATTGTTAGAGAACAGGTAGTTAATACCTCACTAAAGATTTAGTTCACCATGATTTTATGTTGAGAACTTAGTTCCCTGTATTGTCTAGGATTTTTGGACTAATAGAATGGTGAATCATATGTACTTAGGTTATTTAAGTAATGCCCTAAGGTCAGTATCCCTTGGTTCCTGACTCACATCTTCATATATAGGAAGGGAAGGTACTTTGTCCATTGTTAATGACTTGTAGGTCTATTCTCAAGCCCGTTAGAGTTCGTAGTTGTGTCTTTCGCTGTATGTGTACTATTAAGTTATGTGTCACTTAGCTTTTTAGGGTAGTCTGTCAGGGTTGTTCTATTAATCGTGAAAAATATACTCATAATTTATAAACGATGGGGATTAATTTTGAGAATTTAGGTGGGATGTCACATGGTTTGTTGAAATGGAGCTAAGGTGGGTGAAGGAAATGAAAAAGATGGGTTAGGGTTAGGTCTTTATGAGGAAAAAAAGATAAAAGAGGGGATGGAAATAGTGAAAGGGCCGTGCTCTTGAAATAGGGCTAGTAGTTGACCACGAGTTATATGAAGTTTGAGTTTTACATGAGTGCGCCACATCAAAATAATTGTTAAGCAAAGAAAGTTTAAAAGAGACAAAACAAATATAATTTTATTAAGCTAAAAAACAGGGTAATCTCATTTTTGTTTTGCCTCTAAAGTTTTATAGCTTTACCATTGTCACCTTAAGGATCAAAATATCCATTAAGAAGAGAGATAAAGCTCCAAGGGAAACATTTATTTCTCTTTTAATGTAAAAAATTCAAAACCTTTTCCTATTCTAATTGAAATTTGATTGCCTAAAATAGAAAACTACCATAAAGAATAGAGAAGGCAATTAGACAGACATCAATTTTAAGAGATTGTGAGTCATGAAATCCAAAAACTAATTAACCAATTATTTTAGTTGTAGTTTTTACTTTAAGGTTCATTAACACCAATTTAATTGCACAAAAGCATGAAAATTCATCCAGTGTGCAAAAAAATAATCATTTCATCAAGAAATTGATAAAAATAGAGCTTAAGTTTAGAAAAAAAATGACTTCTCCAGATTTAACCAGTCGGGTTCCTACAAAATCATGTATGGTCATACCAAATTTAATATGAAGCTTTAAATCTATAAGATTCAGTAGAGAGTGAAAAATATATATTTAGTAAAAAAACGCTTTAGATTTGCTATGATTTCATTTTTCACATGTTTAGCAAGTTCAAAAAAAATTTGAACTTATCCCCGACAATATGTGATCTGGTCCCAACACCGGTCCCCAAAAGTATGGTTTTAATGCTTTGCCAGATCAGCATTTTGAACAGAAAAAGTACGTCTCAAATACCTTATAATTACTTTTATACGGAGTACATACCGCCAAAGCACGTTACTCCGCCATGGCATGTAACTCCGTCAGGGCACGTAACTCCGCCAAGGCACGTTACTCCGCCAAAGCTTATTACTCTGCCAAGGTGGAAAATATTGGATATCTTATACACATGCACAAAGTATTTCCAATGCATACTACTCCGCCAAGCTATAGGCGGAATATTGAATTTCCTATATTGCGTAGCGAGCCCATACTTATAACCCCGGCACGAGATTGACTCTGTCTTGAGAGGTTGAAAATAGGAATTACGTTGTCACGCATAAAAGGGAACAATGAATAAAATAATAAGGCATTAACACTTTCCAAGCAAGTGGAAATACCCACTACAGCGATGGTGCTCGTGAACGACACAGGGACCCACTACCTTTCTTGCATTATGCCAGAAAACAAGGAACGGGTCCTACCAATAATGGAGCACCAGTAACAGGTATATAAACCTCAGCAAAAAGGTAAAGGGATCCTCTCTCAATTCTGAACCTTACACTTTTACTTGCATAATTCTCTCAGATTTGCTTTCTAAGTCTTACAGTATTTCAGAATACTGACTTGAGCGTCGGAGAATAATTGCAGGTACCACCACCAATTGTGTCAAGGCAAAGGAGGTTACTTCAGGCAGACTGTCACACCGCCCAGAGTGCATTATATTCCGCCCCAGTATACAAGGATACTCCGTACTTGCACATTTACAAATATCTCCTTGTACCAGATTGACATTACATGTACATTTTGAATTGTTCATCAACCATACTTTTACACCCCCAGTAAAGCACAGTTCAATATGTATTATAAAAATATCGGTAATTTGATACTTTGTTTCAATGAATTTATGAAAAATATTGTAACACTCTCAATTAATAAGGACAATCCCTTCCACTAGATCATCCTACTTAACTGATAGAAAAATATGGAAGTTTTTTTTTATATAATAAAACTTTGGTGGAACAGAAACATCATATAGATAAAATATATACACAGTCAATTTTAACAGTTGTACATCGTAAAAGGTTAGGGAACATAGGCACCCATACAAATATACAAACAAAAAACAGAACTATCATAATACACCGGACTTTTGATAGTTAAAGAGTCAGAGAGAAAGAAACAACACATAAGCAATTTATACTGGTTCACCTCCAATTCGAAGACTACATCCAGTACCTTCAAATTTGAAGGATTTCCACTATGTAAAAATTATTTACATTAACAGCTCAGACCGAGCCTATGAGCATTATTGACTCTAGCCACTCCTGGCTTAAGCATAACCCGTGCTTCTGAGTATTCTTTACTCCAGCCACTTCTGGCTTAAGCACAATTCGTGCTTCTGAGTATTCTTTTGCAAGCACCCATTCTTGGGGCAGACCCAAGTATTCTTTCATGAGCCACTCCTGGCTCAAACCCAAGTATTCTTTCCAAAGCCAGGCCAAAGTGTTTCCCGATAGATCACTAGATCTGTGTTCACAAGAAATTAGAAATATTAGACAGATGAAACTCATGTACACAAAGTATTTGGGGCTTATATATGATTTTCTTTTCTTTCTATCACATTATCTTTCTTGTGACATCCCCATTTTTTTGTTTCTGATACATTCTCACAAGCTCTCTTTCTTTTTCTTTTCTTTTTCTTTTCTCTTCATATGACTCTCTATTTTGTAATCTATTTTCTTTCCCTGCGAGACATCTATATCTCTTAATCTCTTGTGCATACACATATATATCTCTATATCTCACTCTCACTACTTGTTCTTGAGGAGAGTTACAATATATATATGTGGTATTTCTGCTGAGAGAGATAGATTCGTTGGATAACCGTTGAGGAGTGTGCTATTCAAATGCTTTGAGAAAAGTCTTCTTAACGGATATGATCTTTAGAGAGAGTCTTTCTTCTTGCTTGGTGTAGATCAGAGAGCTTTCGAGATTCGTGTCATTGCAAGCCTAGAGTTAGTTTCACCAAGATGGAAAGATCTTTATTGAAAGGTGGATCTTTGATCTACTTTATTTCAGAGTTTCCTTTCTTGTGATAAGACTTTGAGCTGAGAAGAAAATATGTTGTGTTGAGTCATCATATATAGGTCCAGATTTGATATGTTTAGAGAGAGTATCTGAGATTAGTTTTAGGTTATGTGAATCATAAAGCGTTGATGATGAGACTCAAGACTTCAAGAAATTTTCTAATCCTTTCTTGTGATTTTGAATAAGATCTGAAGCATCCTCTATGTGTAGACAGAGTCTGATTGAAGGCAGTTGCCTTAATCGGTGAATTTGTTCAGATGATGCAAAGAGTCTGGGTCTTTATACGTCTAGAAGAACGTTTTTCTTAGGAGAGGTTTTCCCAGACTTTATGGCTTTCTTTGATGTGTATCCTTCTTAGTTTTATCTTACCAGACATATTGGATGTGAGCTCCCCCTTTGATTTATAACCTGTGCATTATATCCTGAAACACTCAAATAATTTTATCAACCATTTAATAATTCATAGCCTGACTAATTAAGATATTTGATGTTGGTTATCAATAAATCTAAGGGTATTTCAAAAAATCTTCTTGGTTCTAACAAAGCTGATGTCAACCACAATGAACACGGCCTAGTATCACCGCACTCCTTAAGACACCATAAATATTTGACTCGAGTTATCAGATAGATCATTTGGCACACCTAATAGGACCTGATAAAGCAATTCCCGCATTGACATCATGTGCAAGGAAACCTCATAGAGCACATCAATTTTGGTTTAAAAGGATGTTGGTTTTGATTTGGAGGATCTTAGTTTGATGTCCAAAATCTACGATCTATCTTTTTTCTAAGATATCGGTTTGGTTATCTTAGTTTTGACTTGGGAGACTTAATTCAAAGTCTAAGATCCATAATCTAATTCTTCACATCTCAATTTTGGTTTAATAGGTTTTGATTTGGAGGATCTCAATTCGGTGTCCAAGATCCAAGATCTACTATTTTTAACACCTCGGTTTGGTTAAGAGCATGTCAATTTTGACTTGGAGGATCTCAATTTGATGTCCAAAATCCACGATCTATCTTTTCTAAGATATCAGTTTGATCATCTCGGTTCTGACTTGGAAGATAATTGATCTATCATTTCTAACACCTTGGTTTTGATTTAATAGCATGTCGATTTTGACTTGTAAGATCTAAGTTCGAAGTCCAGGATCCACGATCTAATTTTTTCAAACCTCAATTTTGGTTTAATAGCATGTCATTTTGATTTGGAGGATCTCAATTTGGTGTCCAAGATCCAAGATTTTACAATTTCTAACATCTCGGTTTGGTTTAAAAGCATGTCAGTTTTGACTTGGAGGAACTCAGTTCAATGTCCAAAATCCACAATCTATCGTTTTTAAGACACTAGTTTAGTCATCTCAGTTTTGACTTTGAAGATCTCAGTTTGTTGTCTAGGATCATTGATTATCATTTCTAACATCTTAGTTTTGGTTTAACAGGATCTTGATTTTGACTTGGAAGATCTCAGTTCAAAGTCTAGAATCCAAGACCTATCATTTCTAACACCTTGGTTCGGTTTAAGAGCATCTCAGTTTTAACTTAGAGGATCTCAGTTCGATGTCCAAGATCCATGATTTATCTTTTCTAAGATATCAGTTTGGTCATATCGGTTTTGACTTTGAGGATTTTAGTTCGATGTCCAAGATCCACGATCTATCTTTTCTAAAATATTGGGTTGGTCATCTCAATTTTGACTTGAAGGATCTTAGTTTGATGTCTAGGATTGACGATCTATCTTCTATAAGACATCGGTTTAGTCATCAGTTTTGACTTGGGATCTAAGTTCGATGTTCGAGATCCACGATCTATCTTTTATAATACTTAGTTTGGTTTAAGAGCATCTTGGTTTTGACTTAGAGGATCTCAAGTTGACCACTTTTAATACCTTGGTTAAGTTCAGTTTCTTACGACAACGATTAACCAAAAGTTAAGCTTATCCCTTAGCGGTTACGATTAACTTCCACAAACTGATTAAGCTCAGTCTTTTACGACGTTAATTAACCAAAAGTTAAGTTCACCCCTTAGCGGTTACAAGTACATTCCACCAACTGGTTAAGTTCAGTCTCTTACTACGTTGATTAACCAAAAGTTAAGCTCATCCCATAGTGGTTATGATTAATTTCCACCTACTAGTTAGGTTTCATCTCTTACAACGTCAATTAACTAAGTCAAATTCGGCCTATAACAGTTACGATTGACACTGATTTATAGTTAAGAACAAGTAACAGTAATGACTAACATTAATTTTTACAAACCTCAGCTAGACCTATATATCAAATGTCAGCTAGACCAATGTAATTGATTTTTCACATCTTGGATTTGGCTACACCATCCACAACCATGTAATTGAGTTTTACATCTCAGATTTGGCCACACCATCCACAACCATGTAATTTATTATCACATCTTGAATTTCTCCACATCAGCCATGACTATGTAATTGATTTTCACATCTTGGATTTAGTCACACCAGACATGGTTGTGTAATTGATTTTACATCTCGATTTTATTGATACCAACCACAATTGATTTTCACATCTTGGTTTGTCCACACCAACTAGGACTATGTATCAAATTTTCACATCTTAGTTTTGGTGATCTTAACTAGGATTATATATCAAACTTTCACATATCAATTCAATTCACCTTAGCTATCTCATTTTAACACTTATAAGATAATGAGTTCCAATATATAACTCAAGCCAACATATCAGAGCCTATGTCAACCTTGGATTGATTATGACTTTGAATATGTGATGACATTGGTTGGACCCTTACCTCAGTTTTGACTTTACCTCAGATATAGATCTTAGTTAGCCTAGTATACCTTGTTCAACCTACATTTTAGATTTTCATGCAAGCCAGTTTAAGTCCCTGCTATAACAATGACTTAAACTGATTGGTATTTGATTCAAACATACTAACTAAGCCTATGCCGGCCTAGACCCGTATACTCGTGTCTCACAGCACACCGGACTTGTTCATTTAGACATGTCGTTCAAACCTATGTCGACCTAGATCCGGACCTAGGTCAAAACACCTTTGAGGAGGGAACCATTGTACGATGTCTCCCGGACCTAGGTTAGGACACCTCCTGGGAGGGATTTGCCCTTGGACGATACACCGGTTATGTCACATCACCAACAATCTATCAAAAGGCACCTGACACACGCATGGTTACCTTTGTACATCTCCTCCCCTGTAAATACACACCTTAAAGGTACACTATAGATTTCTTAACTACTTTTTACTCTTATATTGGTCATTTTAATCTGACATCTATTGGTTTAAGTATCAAAGGTGTCTTAAGGGACACACCTCCTTCGGTCCCTTCTGGGTACTTTTGTAGGTACCCTGATCAGAGTTGATGTCAACCACAATAACTAAGCATATCGGCCCAATATCATCATACTACCTAAGACACCCTAAATATCCAACTCAGGTTCCTGGGACAGATCAATACCCAATGAACTATATTTATTTTTTCAACTTTACATATAGGAACCAATACTATATATTAAATGGTAGCTACCAACAAAATCTAACATGATTAATAGCTAGTCAAATCTTTTAAGTTGTTAGTCCATATATATAAAAAATGTTTTGTTAAAAAAAGTAAAATCTATTTCAATAATCTTTATGATCCGGTCTGGATACCGGTCTCTAAAGTTATAACGTCAGAATGACTTCATGAGGAGGAAACCGGTGTCACAGTTCGGGCATCACCACACCGGATATCCGTTCTTATCCAATCAGACGTTCTATTCGCTCTCTTTACCACGGATACTTCACTCGTTATCCCTAAATGTCTATATAGCCGTTAGTCTCTTAGTCACAGCAAGCTAAGAATTCCTAATAACTTATCAGTGAAGATACTCCATGTAGCAGAATATGTCATATCAATGGCCTCAGAGAGCAAGTACATGTGTCAGCAGATTATGCGGAAAGGTGATTATCCTTCATCCTCCCTATAGGATCGTACTCTGATAATTGACCTACCCTCCTGACACATTCTGAGTGCTGAGCCACTTTGATTGACACACTTCACACGCTATCAGAGCCCAAGGGCCCACTTGCATCCAACGATTCATTTTCTATATTCAACTATAAATAGCCTGATCTAAAACACATGCAAGGTTACGTTGTCCTAACTCACTTTTTACTATTGTATCGCTTGAGTATTCACTGAGTTCTTACACTCTTCTAACTTGAGCGTCGGAGAATCTTCGCAGGTGGCACCACCTTTCGCCCCCCTTCAACGCGAAACGCTGGTGTAAAGGATCTCAGGACAACAAGACCGGTTTCTCCCACTGAGAGGCCGGATTTCCACATCGGATACTCATTGCTCCGGTGTGCAAACCCTAAGACACCTGCATTCTTGTGGCTGGTCCCACACCGGACCCTTGACCCCTGTTCAGACCAGTTCATTGGCACGCCCGGTGGGACTCGTTAGAGTTATTCCCATTTTCGCAGAAGTTTGGTTGTCATAATGGAAGGTGATGAATGTGATTTCGTTGATGGTCATGTGGAGGATGTGACCCACCAGCAGACTGGAAGGAGACTTGTCTTCGAGTCTCCTGTTACCAACACCCGGAGGATGGTGCAAGTACCAACCCCCAATCCTCGAGATGAGGTTATCAGACAGCTCAGGGAGGAGTTGATGGAGTTGAGGTGAGAGAAAGGAGGAGTTGGGGACAGGGTAACGTCCCATGCAGAGGAGGCTCACCATATATCAGCAAGGGATAGATCTACGACCCTCCAGTATTCGAAAATCCCTACATACGAAGATAAAGAGCAGACCCAAGACTCTAGCAATAGAGTCAGTACCAGGAGAAGGGAGCAGGTAGTGGTAACTTCTGGGACCTACAAGCTCAATGTCCCTTTCTTAAGGAGACTGATGAGCATCGCCATCCCGAAACATTTACAAACGACTCAGCCACTGTCGATCGGAAAGTATAATGGAGAAACTGATCCTACTAAGCACTTGGATGCTTATGTGTATGAAGCCATATACTTGGGAGCCGATGAAGACGTCATGTGCAGGATGTTCCCAAGGACGTTGATGGAGAAAGCTCTTAGTTGGTTCAAGAGTTTATCCTCAGGATCCATAGATTCTTGGGAGGAAATGACAGCAGCATTTGAAAGCCATTTTGTCATCTCCAGGGATATCCCGAGAACTTCTCACACCTTAGCACAGATAAGGCAGGGAGAGACTGAAACTCTTAAGGAGTTCTTGAAGAGGTTTTATAAGGAGGCTGCGTTGGTCCCCAACCTCACGGAGGCAATACAGCTCCATATCGTGGTGGAAGCTTTGCAACCTGGTTCTGCTTTTGCCTTATCCTTGGCAAAGAGCCCCCCAACAACCTTCGAAGAGTTTCGAAAGAAGGCTTCCAAATACGTGGGCATAAAGATGCATTTGGAGGCAACAACAGCTAGAATGAAGCCTCCAGCACCCTCCCAACAGCCACGGAGAGAGAAGGAGAAGATGAGACCTGAGAAGCATACCTTCCGAGAGGACTTTGCAAGCGTTCGTCCACATCAACGAGATAGGCGCGTCTCGTCGTTCAATAACTATGCCCCTCTGAACGCCAGGCACTCCCAAATCATGAGGGAGATTGGCTGGCCAACGCTTAATGTTTTTGGTATAAGGAAGCCGCTCCCACTCAAGAGAGGAGGTAACCCACGTAAGTACTGCACTTTCCACGAACAGACAGGTCACAACACTGACAAGTGCAAGGCGTTGAAGAATACGGTGGAGACTCTCATTTGGGAGGAAAAGCTGAAACAATACTTGTTCAGGGAGAGGTCTATAGACGAACCTCAGAGAATGGACAAGAGGGGCAGAGATCCCGATGACGAGGATGATAATACACGTAACCCAGTCAGGAAGTTCACTGCAGCTGAAAAGCAGAAGGGAGTAGTGATGGCTGAAGGAGCTCAGTAGAACGACATGCCTCAGCAACAGAGGCAAAGCAGACGTGAAGTGATTGAGATGATAGCTGGAGGATTTGCTGGAGGAGGAACATCAATCACAGCCCGAAAGAATCACCACAGAATGATTTTATCTGTCCAGTGCAAACCACGGAGTAACCGTCCTTTCAGGGACGGTGTGGCAGCTCCAATGGTGTCATTCACTGACGACGATTTTGGCCCAACGATCCCAGGAGGGGACGACGCAGTGGTGATCATCGCCGTAATTGCCAACAAGGACGTGAAAAGGATCCTCGTTGACCAGGGAAGTTCTTGTGATGTAATTTTTTATAATTGTTTCAAGAGAATGGGTTTTAATGATGCAGATCTACAGCCTTACACGCAAGAACTCACAGCGTTTAATGGAGCTAAGCAACCCACTAAGGGGTACCTCGACACTCTGATTTCTTTTGAAGGAGAGCCCAGTGCAAGAACAGTCAAGTCAAGAATTTTGGTGATTGATGTGAAATCTCCGTACAACGGCATCATAGGCCGTCCTACCCTGAATGCAATGGAAGCAATTGTGTCCACCCCTCACCTCCTGATCAAATTCATTGACAAAGACAACGGTGTGTCCTCACTCCGTGGTGATCAGGAGATGGCTCGGTACTGTTACAACTTGAGCCTCAACATGGTTAAGATGGAAGCATTCAACAAGAAAAGAAAGCTGAACGACGGAGGAACAACGACTGGGTCTGTTAGTCTAATTGACTTGGACCCAAGAGCGGAGTTGAAGATTGACCCTCTCAATCCCTCAAAGCCCACACCGGATGGTGGTTCCAGGGACGTCGTCCTAGGGGATTCCCCGGAGAAGGTCACGCACATCAATGATAAGCTGGAGTCAGTCATGGAGCAACGCTTGTTAGCTTTCTTGCAGGAGTTTAAGGACCTTTTCGCATGGACAGCAGCAGACATGCCTGGGATGGACCCCAATTTTTGTTGCCACAAGCTTGCTGTGTATCCTGAGACGAGACCGGTGGCCCAGAAGAAGAAGAGGTTGGGACCGGAGAAGCAGAAGGCAGTATGTGAGCAGACTGAAGAATTGTTGAAAGCAGGATTTATAAGGGAGATTCGTTATTCTTCTTGGCTTTCTAATGTAGTTATGGTGCAGAAAGCTAATGGCAAGTGGAGGATGTGCACAGACTACGTGGATCTCAACCGTTGTTGCCCCAAAGACCCATATCCCCTACCAAACATTGACCGTATGGTAGATGACTCATCTGGTTATCAGTACCTCAGTTTCATGGATGCTTATTCTGGGTACAACCAGATTCCGATGTGGGAAGGAGATCAAGAGAAGACGGCTTTTGTCAACGACCGCGGTGTTTTCTGCTACACCATCATACCATTTGGATTGAAGAACGCTGGCGCTACCTACCAGCGTATGATCAACAAAGTTTTCGAAGGGATGCACACCAGGCTGGTTGAAGTGTATATTGATGATATTATAGCCAAAACGCCCACTGGAGGAGACCACATTGAAGACCTGCGTCAAGTTTTCACTAGGCTGCGACAGTATAACATGAGGCTAAACCCCTTGAAATGCACCTTTGCCGTTCCAGCAGGGAAATTCTTGGGATTCATGTTGACCCAACGAGGCATCGAGACTAACCCTGGGAAGTGTCAAGCAATTCTGGACATGCAAAGCCCTAAGAGTCTGAGAGAGGTCCAATCCTTGAATGGGAAAGTAGTTGCTCTAGCTCGTTTCATGCCTAAGATGGCACACAGATCCCTTCCCTTATATAAGGCGTTGAAGAAGTACAAGAGTTTTGAATGGGGAGAAGAGCAAGAACAAGCCTTCCAACAGCTCAAGGCCGTTCTCTCAAGTCCACCAATTTTGGTTAAGCCTGACCTAGGTGAGACTTTGATCCTGTATTTAGCAATCTCTGACGAAGCTCTGAGCGTGGCTTTGGTTAAAGAAACTCCCGAAGGGCAGAGGCCGATGTATTTTACTAGCAAGACATTCCAGGGGGCGGAAAGAAGGTATCAGAAGATTGAGAAAGCCGCCCTGGCAGTTGTGTGGGCGTCGTGTCGGTTAAGGCCCTATTTTCATATGCACCCAGTATTGGTGAGAACGGATCTGCCTCTCTGTTCAGTGCTCAGCAAACCAGACCTCGCTGGAAGAATGATCAAGTGGTCCATTGAGCTGTCTGAATTTGAAATATCTTATGAGCCTTGAGGAGCCATTAAGGCGCAAGTATTGGCTGATTTTGTAGTGGAGATGACAGGGTCGGATCCAGCCACACCTCGAGCGTATTGGACCATCTATGTTGATGGATCGTCAAATAGTAAAGGTTGTAGGGCAGGTGTTGTGGTAGAGAGTGATGATGGTGTGCACTTAGAGATTTCCCTCCGATTCAATTTTAAGACCTCCAATAACCAAGCTGAGTATGAGTTATGTTTGGCCGGCCTCCGTGCGGCGATTGACATCGGAGCGTCAGCAGTCACGTTATGTAGTGACTCACAGTTGGTGATTTCACAGATCCAGGGGGAGTACCAGGTTAGGGAGCCACAACTTCAATTATACTTAAATTGCATGAATGAATTGAAGGGGAGATTTGAAGCTTTAGAATTCAAGCATGTGCCTAGAGAGGAAAACACCAGAGCAGATATTTTGTCAAGGCTCGCGAGTACAAAGCAGCCTGGTAGCACAACGACAGTGGTTCAGAGCACTTTGACATCACCTAGCATCCCTTTGTTCCCTTCTCTGAATGCTGTAATGGTAAGCTACCCTTATGAGAGTTCTTGGGTGATCCCCTATATTCGCTACCTGGCAGATGGACAACTCCCTACTGATGAGAAGGAGAGGAGACGAGTGAAAAGGGAGCTGCCATATTTCACCATGGTTGATGGTGTTCTGTACAAAAGGGGATTCTCTGTCCTATACCTTCTCTGTTTAAGAGAAGATGAGGTCCAAGCAGTGTTGGAGGAAGTACATGAGGGACAGTGTGGGCACCATGCTGGGGGTCGGAGCTTAATGAGAAAGATCCTCAGGGCGGGATATTGGTGGCCCACTGTGAAGCAAGACTCTGCAGATTTTGTGAAGAAATGCGATGCTTGTCAAAGATTTTCCAACCTCCATCATACACCGGCCCAAGAGCTTTCCTCATCCGCTGTGCCTTGGCCGTTTTACCAGTGGGGCCTTGATATTCTGGGCCCGTTCCCCACTGCACCTGGAGGTATTAAATATCTGATTGTGGGGTAGATTACTTCACCAAATGGATTAAGGCTGAGCCAGTAGTGCATATTACTTCTGCGTGGACAAGGCGTTTCATGTATGAAAATATCATAGCTCGATTCGGTGTGCCAGGGCGGATTGTGACTGACAACGGCACCCAGTTCACAGACAAAAAGTTCACAGACTTGCTCGAAGGATTGGGGGTAATCCAGATATTTTCATCTGTCAAACACCCTCAGACGAATGGCCAAGCGGAGGTAGCCAATCGAGAAGTGCTAAAGGGGTTAAAAAAGCATCTGGGAGAAGCGAAGGGAGGATGGACTGATCAGCTGTGTCATGTTTTATGGGCATACCGCACTACGCCTCACTCTTCCACTAATGAATCCCCATACCGGTTGACGTACGGGGTCGAGGCGATGATCCCAGTGGAGTTACAAACCAGATCAGCCCGTGTAGAGTATTTCTCAGCTGAAGATAACAATGCTAATCTGGCGTCAGAACTAGACGTCCTCCACGAGTTAAGGGAAAGGGCCTTTATCAGAGATCAGGCAGTGAAGGCAAAGGCAGCTCTCCGGTATAATAAACGTGTCCAGTACAGAGCTTTCAATACTGGAGATCTTGTTTTGAGGAAGGCGAGTGTGGGAAATAAATTTGCTTACCAAGGAAAGCTAGCACCAACGTGGGAAGGCCCTTACAGAGTTTCTGAAGTAACTGGAAAAGGGTCATACCGGCTGGAAGAACTTGATGGGACTCCAATCTGTAATAAATGGAACACTCAGAACTTACGTGTTTATTACAGCTAGTTGGTAAGGCGGCATGTACTCTTTTTCCTTACTTGAGTTTTTTCCCATTGGGTTTTCTCAAGAAGGTTTTAACGAGGCATGACCCCAACTACGCTCCCTTTGTAATATACTTTCAATCTTAATGAGAATGTAGTCCAATAACCTCATTACTCTCACTTTTCCTGCATGTTATGACTTGTAGCTATAGCCTATCACGTGAATTCCTCAGGGCGGATGATCTCAATCACACGTCTTGTGCATTGACGATGTAACTCCTCGAGGTGGAATGGGTTGTAGGGCTGGTCCTTTTTCAAGGCCACAAACCGAACCCCATTCGAAGATAACATGGGTTGTAGGGCTGGTCCTTTTTCAAGGCCACAAACCGAACCCCATTCGAAGATAACATGGGTTGTAGGGCTGGTCCTTTTTCAAGGCCACAAACCGAACCCCATTCGAAGATAACATGGGTTGTAGGGCTGGTCCTTTTTCAAGGCCACAAACCGAACCCCATGTGAAGGCTTGGGCGCAGTAAGCTGGTCTGTCCAGAAGACCACGCTGAACCCCGAGTAACGGGCACAGTAGGTTCAGGATTAGCCCTGATCTGAACCCCGTGTTGAAGGCTTGGATTGTAGGATTGCACCGAACTCCAAGTACGGTTAGTAGGATCGAACCGAACACCGTGTAAAGACTTGAGTTGTAGGATCAAACCGAACCTCAAGAGAAAGAACGGTTGAACGTTAACGTATCCGCTCTACATCTTCGAGGTCAGATGAACCTTTCAAACCTGTTAACAAGTTAAAGGTAACTCTTGTAACGAAGTTTCCCCTCTTAATGTACTTATGCTTGGGGACAGGGCATACTTTAACTTAATTGTCGCTTATTTGGTATAATTTGTTATCTTAATCCGATGTGATAAGAACGCTTTCAACAGCGATATGACTAGACAAGAGCGGCTTTGCAGAGTACAGAGAAGGTTAAAGTATTATGTATATTGTTAAGTTATTTGGCAATCATATACTGAACATAAATAATAAAGGAGGAACAAGGCGAATTTTATTTCTTGAAAAACGAAAGTGTACAGGTACCAAAGTATTAAAAGCTGGAGCTGATCCCAGAACCAGCCATAAATGAAAGCATAAAATTAAGAAGCGGGTGCTTGATCCTCCGAAGTAGGCACCTCCGTCCTTTCCCCTTCAAGTCCAGCAGCTTGGGCCTTGTCCGCTCCGGCCTCAGGATCAGTTTGGGCAGCTTCTTGTGTCTTATCCTCAGGACCAGAGGTAGGCATTGCAGGTTCCATGCTCTGACCCTCCGGAAGTGGAGGCAGTTCGTAGAGAGAATCGCGAGGGACATGGTACGAGCCATCTTTCTCCACTTCAACAAGCTTCCCCTCATGGAATTCATAAAACGGATCTAGCCCGTACAGATTCAGTTTTACGTCGGGGTTGCGATAGAATACTTGACGAAGTGCCAGCCCAAAGGATTTGTAAGCTACCTGCTTGCATATGTCCAAGGCCTTGGCAGCCTTGGCCTTAGCAGCAGTTAGTTTCTTCTGGAGTTTGGCAAAATCCTCCTCCGATGGGCCAGTGCTCGTACCTCCCTTCCTCAACTCCTCAATCTGGGCCTGCATCTCCTTCCGAAGGGCCTCCCACTCCCCAAGGCTCTTGTTGTGTCCGTCCTCCATAATTTTGAAATCGTCAGCAAGCTTGGCCGATCTTTTCTTCTCCAATTGTAGCTCTTCTTCGAGGAGGGGGATGGATTTATTCTGCTGTTGAAGCTCAGCAACCTACCGTTCTAGAGCCTTGTTGGCAAAGTAAAGTTGGCTCGTCTCTTCTGTCTTCCTCTGAAGTGTTTCCTTGGCCTTCTTCAATTCAGCCTCCACACCTCTATGAATCTCAGCTTGTTTGGTTGCCCATTTCTCCTTCACAGCGAGTTCAGTTTCGAGTTTCTCAACCTGCTCCATGTAATCTGCCTTTTTGCTCAGGGATGCAAGGAGGCCGGACAGTTCATCCAGCTGCCAACGGCCGGCCTTATAAGCTCCTCAAACTTCAGCAGCCTCGAGCGAAGGGCGGAGGCAGTATCTAGCCTTTGGAAGAGTGGGGGGGCATGGTCCCTTGAAACCATAAGTATGGGGAAAGGAAGGAATCGCGTGGAGGGTCAAACGCCGGAGGAGGACCGTTCCCAGAGTCCGGCCCATAAGTGTTCTGTGAAGAAGGGGCAGAAGAGTCAGGAACGGGCTTCTTCCCCTTATCCTTTTTCATCCCAGACTCTTCAAGTGTCTTTTGGCGCTTCTTCGCAGGGTCACCAGAAGAGGGTTTTTCCTGATCCGCTGTCTTAACCAGGTGCCTCTTTTTCTTCTTCTTCTCTGGGACGGCCTCCTCGTCGCCCATCCCAGTGGCCTCTATTTGCTCCTCTGTTTCTTCCTCATCAAAGAGAGGAACCTCCTCACCCACTGCAGAGGTCAGGGGAATGAGTGGAGCTTTGGTGGCGTTCCTCTTCGCCTGAATCTCGTTCTCCTCGGAGGAGGAATCATCATCAGCCATCATGGTCCTTAAAGACAACATTTCTGGGCAGACTTTTTTGATTTGTTCTGCAAAACAAGAAAAGTTGAGTTAACACATGAGAAGGAAATAATCAGAACGGAATAAATGTACAACACAAATACAGTAAGAACGGATATTACGGAGATAGGAGGATCAGACGTCGTCCTCTGCCAGGAGGAGCCTGCAGGAAAATCCTTTAAGGGTCTTTGAGGCCGTTTGCATGGCGCTCAAAACCTCGACGAAATGAGAAGAGAGTTCACTCTCATCAGTGTAATAAGCACGGCTCATAAGGAGAAAATGCTCGTGCGTCCAACTGAGAGGGAACTTAGGGAATCCCTCCTTGTTACGCCAGAAGACCGGCTTATTGGGCTGAATACGGACCCGCGTGTAGAAATGTTTAAAGGAGCGCCCATCCACCTTCGCGGATTCCGTGTAGGATTTGAAGTTTATAACCCTTGAGTCACAACGGAGTGTTATGAACCCAAGGCCGCCCTTCTTGTTAGCACGGCGGACTACTTGGCAATAATGGAACAGTTTGGCCACAGTGGCTGTGAAGTTGAAATGCTCTCCTAGAATTTCGAGAGCCCGCACTAGACCCCAACAGTTGGGATGCAGTTGGGTAGGAGCACAGTCTAGGAAGCGTAGGACGGCCATCTGGAATTCCGTCATGGGGAAGCACACCCCCAGCTTCAGAAACACGAAGTCGTACATATAGACCGACCTCTCATCAGGGACGATGTGGCAGACTCTCTCAAAGGGACGTGGTGCCAGCACAACATAGCGTGCTTTGAACTTCTTGTATGAGTAGATCTTGCAGCGGAGAGAGACCGTGCGTTCCTCTTCACTCACGTGATGCGAGGGGATCTCTAGGAATTCCTCTTCCACCCAGCAGTACGACCTTTCCCTGTTGAGCTTTTCCCAGTTAAGCCGGTGCGCCACAACATTGACACACCCTTCAGTGGTACGAAGAACCAACTTTTTTCCAGACCCCGGAATCTCCATGGTCTTGGATGCACGATGGAACGCGTGCGTGCTGTGGTAAAAAGCAACATCGTCAGAGAGATAATCTTCATTACTTGACCCTTCATCAGAGCGGCTGGTAGCCCTCGAGTCAAGGGGAACCTCAGAGCGACGTTGAGTAGTAGACGCTCGTGAGGAAGAAGCTTCAACTCTCTCTGGGCGACGAAGCCCAGCCACAGGAGGATTCACTGGAATCCTCCCACCACGGTGGCTAAGGGGGGCGCGAGAGCTAAAATTCCCCTTGTTTGAGGTACCAGCGTTGCCTGCTCCAGGGCGCATGGTGGAAGTAGAATGGACAAAAATTGTAGGGAGATGAAGGAAAGGGAGGTTACCTAAAAGGAAAAGGATCTTTGAGAAGTTTGAAGGCAGCAAAGAAATCTCCAAGAAATTTGAGCAGAGGTTCACTAAGCTTGAGGACAAAGGTGAATTCCAAAACTTGTTAAGAGTCCCTTTTATAGGTAATGACGAGGCACAGTGCTCTGTTGAAAGCCACAACATTTGCTTCAAAACGCAACCCTTCGGATTCAAACGACTCTGTCGTTTCGCCACGATCGAGCGCAAAAATGGTAACGTTTCAGCAAACGTTTTTGCAAAATGGGCCCCCCTTTCAGTTTGAATCCAGGCCCAATAAGCCCAATCGACGGTTATACTCTTGGGTAATGATGGCTCGTGCGTGAAGGGAGCATTTAATGTCCAATCATTCCAGACGCATTTAATGCATTTCAACCACTCTTCGAATACCAAGGGTTTTGATTCCCAAAGACTCTTGGGATTTCCCTCACTATTATACGCTGTCTGAATCCGTTGAATATAGTATGAGAGGAGCGGTCACTCAGTTGTTAGAACGGATGCTCCAGAATTTCCAGAGAATTTCCAGAATGTTCCGCCGGTATCCAGACTTCTCAAAGGCTGCATAGCTCATATGAACAACTTAACAGTCCCTCATACAAGCTAGGGGACAAATGATCCGGTCTGGATACCGGTCTCTAAAGTTATAACGTCAGAATGACTTCATGAGGAGGAAACCGGTGTCACAGTTCGGGCATCACCACACCGGATATCCGCTCTTATCCAATCAGACGTTCTATTCGCTCTTTTTACCACGGATACTTCACTCATTATCCCTGAACGTCTATATAGCCGTTAGTCTCTCAGTCACAGCAAGATAAGAATTCCTAATAACTTATCAGCGAAGATACTCCATGTAGCAGAATATATCATATCAATGGCCTCAGAGAGCAAGTACATATGTCAGCAGATTATGCGGAAAGGTGATTATCCTTCATCCTCCCCATAGGATCGTACTCTGATAATTGACCTACCCTCCTGACACATTCTGAGTGCTGAGCCACTTTGATTGACACACTTCACACGCTATCAGAGCCCAAGAGCCCACTTGCATCCAACGATTCATTTCCTACGTTCAACTATAAATAGCCTGATCTAAAACACATGCAAGGTTACGTTGTCCTAACTCACTTTTTACTATTGTATCGCTTGAGTATTCACTGAGTTCTTACACTCTTCTAACTTGAGCGTCGGAGAATCTTCGCAGGTGGCACCACCTTTCGCCCCCTTCAATGCGAAACGCTGGTGTGAAGGATCTCAGGACAACAAGACCGGTTTCTCCCACTGAGAGGCCGGATTTTCACATCGGATACTCATTGCTCTGGTGTGCAAACCCTAAGACACCTGCACTCTTGTGGCTGGTCCCACACCGGACCCTTAACCCCGGTTCAGACCAGTTCACTTTACATGTAAAATTTTTTTTTAGTTTTGAGTAAAAGTAAAACTATTTTGATAATCTTTCTGTTTTAAAGAGATTATTATCCTTTAGCTACTTGTGAGAGGATGTAATTAATTTCGCCTAAGAAAATTATATTTTAGCCCACATAAATAAGTAACAAAATAAGATTAAATAAATAAATAAAACAAACTAGCTTTCTTTCTTGGTAGAAGGATGAACCTTTTTAACAAGAGGAAACACCTATCCACAGACAGGGAAGGAGGTTCTGATTCTCAGTAGTGAAGCTAGCCTAAAACAATCAAAGCCAAAGCAACAAAAAAAAAACATCACACAAACAATCTTCCTCTCTGTGCCTTCACCCACTCACCCTCCAACTTCCGATCTCGATTCTCTTTTTCCATTCCCAATCTCCACAAAAATGGGTTGCACTATGAGGGAGAAGCACATCAGAGCTAATCGGAGGCCTCGATCGGCGAAACCCAATCCGGATTCATGCGAAAAAGACGCCATATCCAAATCCATAGCCGAGTCCGGTCTCAAACCCTTCAAATACCATCTGGGTCTCAGCGATTCTTCCCCCAACCCTAACGTGGAGGAAACGGGATGGGGTTACTGTACAGAGGAACAATTGGAGGAGATTCTCTTGAAAAACTTGGAGTTTATTTATAACGAGGCTGTTTCAAAGCTTGTTGCTTTGGGTTACGACGAGGATGTTGCCGTCAAGGCTATACTCAAAAACGGCCATTGTTTTGGTGCCATGGATGTGCTCACCAATATCCTTCATAATTCTTTGGCCTTCTTGAATGGTAATACTGATGGTGTAGGTGGTTGTAAGAATAATAATAATAATACTGGTAATAACAATGATAACAATAGTGGGAATTTGAATGAATCTGTGCCTGTGTTCTCTGAGTTGAGACAGTTGGAGGAGCATGCTTTGTCCAGTATGGTGTGTTTGTTGCAACAAGTGAGGCCTCATCTGAGTAAAGGTGATGCCATGTGGTGTTTGTTAATGAGTGATCTTCATGTTGGCAGGGCTAGTAGTATGGAAATTCCCATGCCGGCCAACGGTGGCCCAGCACCTGCCACCGTTGAGGCCAGTGGCAATTCTGTTGGTGCCATTGCTCCGGCTTTGTGTAGGTTTCATGGGGGTTGGGGATTTGGGAATGGTGGAGGCTTGGATTTTCCTGTTAATGGGGTGTTCTCTTGTGGTGCAGAGATGAATTTGCAGTTGCAAAGGGATATTGAATTCCCTAAAAGGTTTAATCTTTCGCCTTCCATGAAGTCCTTGTTGAAGAGGAATGTGGCTATGTTTGCTGCAGGATTTAGGGCAAATTCTAAGCAGTTGCAGACGCCGGCCAAGGCTGTTCCCGGCCGTGTTGCTGCTGCTACCACAGCGTCTAATTTGGATTCTCCAGCTGTGTCCGGGGCAGATATTTCTGTCCTGGCCGAACAGCCAGGAGATTCGCAGAATCTTGATAACCAAGATGCTGTGAACATGGTGCTTAGTAAGTTTCGTGATTTGAATCTTGATGAGAATTTGGAGCTTGTGGCGGAGGATCAGAAGGATGAGGTGATAGTCACTTTGTTTCATCAGATTAAGGATCTTGAGAAACAGGTCAAGGAGCGAAAGGACTGGGCTCATCAGAAGGCCATGCAAGCGGCGAGGAAGCTTAGCAGTGATCTGACCGAGCTGAAAATGTTACGGATGGAAAGAGAGGAGACTCAGAAGTTGAAGAAAGGGAAACAAGCGCTCGAGGACACTACCATGAAGAGGCTCTCGGAGATGGAGAATGCTTTGAGAAAGGCTAGTGGGCAAGTGGACCGTGCCAATGCAGCCGTGAGACGATTGGAAACAGAGAATGCAGAAATCAAAGCAGAGATGGAGGCTTCTAAGTTAAGTGCATCAGAATCAGTGACAGCTTGCTTGGAAGTTGCGAAGCGGGAGAAAAAATGCTTGAAGAAACTTCTAGCTTGGGAAAAACAGAAAGCTAAGCTGCAGCAAGAGATTTCTGATGAAAAACAGAAGATATTGGAGACACAAGAAGTATTAGCTCAGATTAGACAGTTTCAAAAGGATGCTGAGGTTTGATATTTATTGCCCGTTACTTATTTATATATATTGGCAATGCCACACACATGACACCAAAAAAGAAAAGAAGAATAAGAATATATGGTATTGAACATTTGCCTCTGTTTGCATAGAGTAAGATTATTGATCAGAATGGCATGTCTCTTGTCTGAATATAACATGTTTCAACCACAAGGTGTAGCTCAGTTTGTAAATTGAGCTCCATGTGCGTAGAACACCTCATGGTCTTTACCAAAATGGGGTTGAAACATCTCAATGCCCAAACAGGGACTAATCCCACACTCAAATCAGGTCGAAACACCTCATGGTCTAACCAAAATGAAAGTAGCATGTTTCAAAATCTGACATCAATACGGCCTAGACAAGTGTGACAATTTGTTGCTATTGTCATGCAGAAATCAATAGTTTCTGCATTAAAGAGTCTGGTCATTTTTAACCTGAGTAGCTGAATGCATATCTAACTTACAAAGGTTTTTAAAAACTTATAGTTCAGTGTAGTAGTTAGTAGTTAATAATTATGGCTGGAAAAAGAGGAGTGGTGCATGTGTTGAGCACACAATTGACATTTGTGTCAGTCTGTCAGAAGCAAGGACACAACAAGATACTTGAATTCTATGGAGCACTTTAAATTGTTCCCATCTGTGTTCATGTTTGTCTGTACTCTTTAATATGTACATATGCACAATGTTTAGGGTGGAGTGTTGTGAAGCTGCAAGGCTCCATGACAAGCAGTTAAGAGTGAGACCCCACCTGCCTTTGGCAAAGCGACGGCTTTGGACACTATTGACCATGGTTATCAATGGCTTGCTATAATGGTCAATGGCACTATGGCAACAGAAAAGCATTTAGTATGTTTATGTCATTTTGCTATTATGGAATATGTCCCAGGATGGCAGGATATTATGGCTGCTATTCTATACCTGGACAAAATCCTTACTTGATCCCTACTGTTTTGTTTATTATTTCGTGTAATCCCCACAGATCTTCAGTGTTGTTTTCAGTCAACCGTTGTATGACTCATATCTCTGCTGTTGTTTCCCCTTTCCGGCCAACCCCTGTTCATGCATCACAACGCTGCTCTATGGTCATTGTTCTTTATTATTACTATCAACTTTTTTTCTTGCCTTGTGTTCTTTCATTAGACTTTATGAGATATAACATAGTTACTAATAGGGTGCTCTAGCAGTATAGCAGAATGGAGCAGCCTTGAGCCCCTTCAAGGTGCTATTGTGGCATAAGAGTGGAAATTTTATAATTAATCAATTTCCCCCCTCATTTGTTCAGGGGTAACATTATTACTTCCTTCTCTTTTTCAGAATTTTAAAAAATTCCTAATTGGATGTAGTTCCCTATACTTTTATTCTATCCATTGTGTGATACCCATGTTGCGCCACCAACATTTTTTGTTTTGTTTTTGTTGACTTTTATTGTTATATGCCTATGTTTTACTTAAGACCAATGACTTTTTATACTTATTTATGAACGTCATGCATTTTGAGTACTTTTTAATTTTTGAACATATATATATATATACATATATATATATATATACATATATATATATATATATATATAAATTCTTTACTCAGTATATAAAATTCTAAATAGCTGCCATCTTGCTATGCAGCATCCTACTCTAGCATTTTTAGGATCTGTCCACTAGTTGGGATTGTTAATTGGTCTCTGTTCACATGTCTGATGTGTTTGTCATTTTCTGAAAAGTTAATGTCGCCATTTTCTAAACTTCATCCCTATGTTCTGAATTTTCTTGGCAGCTGTGGCATCATCCACTCAATCACAACAGCATAGTTTTTATCGTTATTGACTTGTTACTTCTAAGTTTGATGGAGGATAGTTGTGTTTAGAATTAGATTATGGCTTTTCTTCGTAGTTATCAATTTTAGATAGCGGAATGTAGTGGCAGATCCAAAAAACCCAAAAAACGCTATGGTGGGTAGTGGATGGCTGGATGAGTACTATTTTAATTCACACAGACATACACATAATTATTTACGCACACACAATTATGCATATAATGCTGAAATATAGTCATAAATTTGTAATTCATAGCATATGCATACCAATATAAAGTCATTGGCTTTTCTTCTGAGTTTGTTTGTCCATTTTATGATGTTGCTTCCTGTCCACTACTGGATAAAAGAAAAAATAAAGGCAGCAATACAGAATCATAAAAGAGAATAAAAGAGATGAGTTTGCTAGAAAAGCCACTGGAGGTGGTGGCTCTGACCGTCCAGTTGCGCAGAAAAACAAAAGAGGAGGGGGTATCGTCAAACAGAGAGGAGGAAAGGGGAAGAGAAGTAGTATGGGAAAGAAAAAGGGACAAGCGTCTTTTAGAATTTAGCAGTGCTACCAATGGTAGAGGGGTGTTCATGGCAGTGAGCCAAAAAAATGCCATAAAGGTTATGGCAAATGGCATGATGCCATGGCGGGTTATGGCAGAAGCTGTGCCGGTCATGATAAAAATCTATATATATACATAAAAATAAACTGAAAAACCTGCAGAAATTAATAACTATGCAAATCTAACATACCATAACTTATCAAGTTCTAGCAAACTATAAAAAATGACTTAGAAGTCCGAATAAAACATGGCATAACTTATCAAGTTCAAGCAACTAAAATCTAATAGCCACTAACTCAAGCAACAAATGTTTATAAACAAGACATTTGGAAGTGAAAGGAATAGGGTGATAAAAAAAACAGTGTGATAAAAAATGGCAGAGTAGGGTTGCCGGAGAAGGTGACTGGAAATTGAAAGTAAAAAGAAGAGAAGAAAAGGAGAACAGTCAGAGAGGTGAGAAGAAAAGAGAAGAGGAGATAGATAAAGAAGTGAGAGAGAGAAGGAAAAGAGAACCAGAACAGGGGTCTTAGGTCTTACACTAGATAAGTTGATCGGAAGGCCACTGGAGACGCGCAGAAAGAAGCAACAAAGACCTTTGTCATCGCAGGTCATACACACACAGAATAGAATAGGAAGGCAGTTTCGAATGGTGAATGGGAATGCGCAGCTGTTCGAAAAGTTTGTAGTGACAAATTTAGGGTTGTTTTTTACTTACAAGACCTATGGTTCACCGGGTTGGAAAATGGGTCGGGCTGAAACTTTAGGGTTTAATTTTTTTTAGCCCATGGACTGTCATGGCCATATTGTTTGAAACATATTGGTGCCCTGGAGCCTCCATGAAAATCTACCATGCCATACCGTCATGGTGCTGCCATAACCGATTTTTGACAACATTGGATTTTAGAAATGGGTAGAAAATTACCCTAATGCTGCATTTGTTTAGACGGAATTATTGAGGATGGATTTTATTTGAGCTGAATTAAGAGGAAATCAACTGTTCACTAGTTGTTTAGAAGGGAATATTTACTTGGGGGATGGAAGTTTAATTTTGTGGGCCCTGTGGAAATATAATGCCTCTTGATTGCGGGTTATTTGAATGGAAAATTATTATTTTTTTGTTGTGAGGCATTGGTGCCCCTTCTCCTTTGTGTGTCTACTGCCGTGATGAAAGTGAATAACATTTTTTTGGTCGGTTCAATCAAATGTGTGCTACCCCATGTGTGTTCTAATTGTGGAGATCTTGCTAATACACTTGCCAACAAAATAAATGTTTTCTGCATCAAAACTCATCCTTGTATAAAGAGACATATCATTGTTGTTGCATAGGAAATAGCTTAACCTTGTTGTGCTATGGTGATTGGCCATTTTGTAAGGTGCCTTTTGTCCATGGTAGTCAAAATCGGGAGTGGAATTCCAAAATCTTACGATTTTGCGATTTTTGGCAAGGATTCCGATCAAGATCCCAAGGAAAATCAGGAATGGCCAAAATCGGAGTAAAATCGGGATTAAGATCCCAAGATTTTACGATTTTGTTGGGATCGGGCAGAAACCATTAAAAACCCATTTTAATTGGGTGACCCAGAAAAAAGACCCGATTGCATTAGGGCATCCTTCTTCCTCCTTTCTCACTCGCACGCGACTTCTCTTTTCTCACTCCGCTTCCAGCGTGACGCGACTTCCTCCAACCTCTGCTTCTTCTTCTTCGTTTCTTCTTCGCGTCTGGTTTGCTGTTCCTTCTTCTTTGCGTGCTCTCTGCTCTGTTCACGCGCTCTCTGCTCTGTTCGCGTCTCTCTCTGCTCTGTTCGTGTCACTCTCTGCTCTGTTTGGGTTCTCTTCTTCGTGCTTCTCTGTCTTCTTCGCAGCAATGGCTACCGCAGGAGGCAACTCAGTAACAGCATCAACAGGAGGGGAAGGAGGCAGTTCTGGTGGTTGTTAGATTAGATATAAATGCTGCTAGGATTATGCTTTGATTAACATTGCTGTTTGTGTATCTAATGAATGATGAGTTATGGATTTTTATGAAAGTGTATGATGTTTTCTCCTTAGATTTATGACTTTGAATTATGGTTTTATATGCATATATATTCATATATATGCATATAAACATGTATATACTTAGTAAAATCTTACGATTCGATTTACGATTTTACGATTTACGATTTTTCCACCCTTTTACGATTTCACATGAAATCCTGATTTTAACTACCTTGCTTTTTGGGCACAGGTTCCCTGTGTGATGATCTATTTATGAAAGTGATATCTGAGTTGTTATGGTGAAAATAGAAAAGGGTATATTTGTCATTCATAATTTCAAACCAATAGAAAATATTTCCTCCTGATTCTCTGCAATTTAAATAATCCAAAACACATTTATTTCTCTCTAATTTCAACTCATTATCTTTTCATTCATTTAATTTCCACTCAATTTCTTTCCTCCCCATTTCCCCCTTTTATCCAAACAAAGCGTAAGAAACCTTTAAAAATGACACTGTTTTGAAAGCTAAAGGAAATTTTGGCCCATTTACATGTAGTGGGCTAGTGGCACAATAGCACCACAAAATCCTGTTTTGGGGCTGTGAAACCAGCCACAGCGCCTTCAATTCCTCAACAAATACCTAAGTTGAATCTATAATTTGGGCATAATGGCCATGCCACTATCCAGCTATAGTGTTTTTGGAATCAGTTGCAATGTGTTGCTATTCAAGATTGATAAAAACATAATATTGGCTAGCCTGACAAATACATGTGTAGCATTTCAGGATTATGTGATGGAGCTGTAGATCTCTTTTTGAGTGGAATCTTCAAAATGCAATAAATTAGATTTAACTTAATCCAATGTTGTTAAATGCTGGTTATGGAGCTGCCATAATGGAATAGCATGGTCCCACTTCCATTTGGCACCCTATTTTTGACATTTTGTGTTGCTTTCTACCATTTCATGTGTTGTGGATATACCATTGCCATGGCAGACATGTGCTCCTTTTGTGAAAAAAAAAAGTTTTTTAAAGAGTTTTCAATAGAGTTTACACAACCCTTTTTTCACTCTTTTGCGTCTTACCTTTCCCACTATCTAAGGTAGATCTCTTTTCTTTATTTTTTTGCTTATTTTCCATCTCTTTCATTTTTTCTTTTCTATTCTTCTTCATCCATGCTTTTTTCTCCACATTCTCTTCTCTATTCTCTTTTTATCCTTAGCTCTCTTATTCAACTTTTGTCACCATTTGGCTGCAATGGCAATGCCATCTACCACTATTTCTACTTCATCCATGCTTCCGCTACTTGCCTGTCATGTCATCCTACCATATTGTATTGTGGTTTCTGGCTTTTAGGACTACCATCCACCATCAATAACATTGATTTAATCCTAATTATCCCATCATATGTAGGAAATAGGATACTGTAACTTAAAGATGTACTAATTTCATTCCAGTAATATGTTTTTGTTCAATTTTTCTAATGGATCCCATTGGATGATTTGTCTATGTAGCCAATTTCATCTATTGGGATATGGTTTGATTGTTGTTTATTTGATTTTTTCATCTGATGTGGAAGAAGTTTTCACTTTAGATGCTGATCTGATAATATATCAGAGATAATTATATTGACCTCCCCAAGGATTTAGCTTAAATGAGATGCTCCTATTTTTAAAAATTACTCAGATCTCCCTTATTTTAAAATTTGATGCTCCTATTTTTAAAAATTACTCATGTCTCCCTTATTTTAAAATTTGATAAGGTGATTGTGAGTGAATGTGTGTGATGGTAGGCGACTAATATGCAACTAGAGTGACTATTATGTTGTTATGCATTGATTTAAGTGCATGTGAGTGTATTTACTGTGTTGTTTGTGAATACGAGTGACTGTGAAGTAATGCATATACATGCAATAACGTATGAGTACATATACATGCTACATCAAATTTCAAAATAATGGAATCATGTGTAATTTCTTAAATCAGAATGGTCTCAGTATTTAAGCACCTCTGAGGAGGTCAGTCTAATTATCCCTGTATCATATGTCATGGTATTGTAGTTCTCACAAAATTATTTGATTTCAGGTAATATAATGAAACTACTGCATATTTAGGTTTGTTGCTGTTAAAAGTATTAGTCTTTTATGTAGTTTAGATAGCTGTCCTTTCTATTCTTAGAGGGACAGATTAGATTTGCTAGGATATTTTTGTTCCTTTTTTAGCTTTCCTTGAATACCCTTTTTCTTTTATGCTCTCTCTTTATCTTCCCTTGTATTATGTATATATGCAACAATTTACAGAACATATTTTCAAATCTCAAGTTGGTATCATAGTGGGAACGATCCTGCTCTGCAGTCCCTTTCCGCCGCCACCAGCCACCGTCTGCTACCGGCCACCATCCAACGCCTCTGTCTCCGGCGAACCTAGGGTTAGGTGTGCCTTGAAGAGAGTGACCCATCCCTGGAGGTCGCGTGGCCAAAGTCGCCACCACGTGCCGTCACCGTCCAGCGCCCTCCGGTGATCGGAATCTCACTAGACCAGTCCTAGTTGACTCAGTTTCTCCTTCTGGATCTGTTTTGAGCCTCGTTTTCAAGTTTTGACGAACTTGGACAACAGTTTCTCCTTTTGTTCTTCTGTTAGGGTTCTCCTTCTACAAAGTCCACTTCTCCTTCTATTTGAAAATGACATCTGCAGGTCCCGTGTCCACTTTTTTTGGAAGCCCCACCATTACCACTGCAAAACTCAACTGGAAAAATTACTTGTCTTGATTTGCCTCAGTGGAATTGTGGTTTCTTGGCCAAGGGTACCATGACCACTTGGAGAAGGAAGCTAGGCTGTTTCAAATGACAAGAAACCTAAGTAGGAGAAGCTTGACTTCCAATTATGTGTTGTGCTATAGCAATCTGTTGAGTTGGATGTTTTGGAAATTCTTAGATCATTCAAAACATGCTGCTCCTTTTGGAAGAAAGCTCAGGATATATTTGTCAATGACATTCAACGTCTTTTTGATGCAACTTAAAAGGTTGCTACCCTAAAACAGACCAACCATGATATGATTGCACATGTAGGTAAAGCTCGGGCTGCTGTGGAAGAACTGAAAAGATTTCTTGTGGCTGATTCATTGGAGGAAGTTAATAAAAAACTGGATAAACTCTAAATGGTCCTTATCTTGAGAAGTTTGCATTCAGATTTGATCATGTGCGTGATCAAATCCTTGCCGGTGATCGGGTCTCATCAATGGACAACTCTTGTTACTAGACTCCTTCGTGTGCTCAACTTGTTGACAGATGAAAACTCAGCTGAAGTTGTGGAAGTATCAGCCTTGGCAGCACTGCACGGTAAAGGAGGTTGTAGCAATAGAGGAGGTCGCGGTGGAAGGAGTGGACGTCCTCAATGCACTTATTGCAAGAGGATGGGTCATACTCAAGAGAATTGTTACTCCATTTTCCCGACAAAGTAGCACATGTATCTAAATCTGAAAAAGCAAAATCTAAGTTTTCTGATGAGGAGTACCAAGAATATTTGAAGCTTAAATATGAAAAATCCAGCATCCTAGCCCAATCTCCTTCAATGCCAAGCGTTTCAACAACCTGTATTTTTCAATCTACGGAGGGACGCGGTCCTTGGATACTTGACTCAGGTGCTTCTGACCATATTTCTGGTAACAAATCTTTATTCTCATCTATCTCTACTCCAAAAATCCCTCACTTTGTTACTGTAGCAAATGGGTCTCAGATTGCATCTCAAGGAATTGGTCAAGTTTCTTTATCTTCCTCTTTAAAATTAAATTGTGTTGTTCATTCCTCACTGTCCTTACAATTTAATCTCCTTGAGTCAATTAACTCGTTCAATAACTTTTAATGCTAATTCTTCTGCTATTCAGGAACATGGTACGGGTCGTCTAATTGAAGGATGTGAATCACAAGGTCTTTATTACTTAAAATCCAGCCCTCCTATGTCCTATTTTGCAACGTCAACACCAAAATTTTTACATGATCATCTCGGTCACCCAAGTTTAGCAAAGTTGAAGATGATGGTTCCTAGGCTTAAGCATCTTCGAGTCTTAGAATGTGAATCATGTCAATTAGGAAAACATGTTAGGTCAATATTTCCTCAACAAACTAAGGAAAGATGTAACTCAGCTTTTTCTACCATTCATTCTGACATTTGGGGTCCAAGCCATGTCACATCTTTTGGTTTCAGATATTTTGTAACCTTCATTGATGAGTTTTCTCAATGTACTTTGGCTTATTTAATGAAAGACAGATCTGAACTTTTGTTTATGTTCATGTCCTTCTTTAATGAAATTAAGAACCAATTTGGGGAAACAATTAAAATTTTTCGAAGTGATAATGCCAAAGAATATTTTTCCCATGATTTGTCCTCCTTTATTTCTTCACAAGGTATTTTACATCAGTTCACATGTCCTCATACTCACAACAAAATGGCATAGCAAAAAGGAAGAATCGTCACCTCCTTGAAATTGCACGCTCCCTAATGTTAAACTCAATTGTTCCTGTTCATCATTGGGGAGATGCAGTTCTCACGGCTTATTTCTTTATAAACAAGATGCCTTCTTCCTCCCTTGAAAATCAGATCCCTCACTCCATTATTTTACCTCATGATCAACTATTTCATGTCTCTGCTAGAGTATTTGGTTGTATTTGTTTTGTTCATGATCTTACTTCAGGTTTAGACAAACTTTCTACTAAAGTTATTAAATGTGTTTTCTTGGGATATTCTCGTCTTCAAAAGGATTACAGGTGTTATTCTCCAACTACTAAATGGTATTATATGTTAGCCGATGTCTCCTTTGAGGACGCACCTTTCTTCCAGCCTGCCATAGACTACACCCTTCAACATGTTCTTCCTGTTCCATCATTTAGCCCGATAAGTGACTCCCACCAAAGTGTTAGTGAAACTTAGTCTAATCCATCCAGTTTTGTTGAAGTTGCTTCTCCACCTCTCATTACATATCAACTCAGGTCGTCTTCTTGTGATCCCGTTCCTCCTCCAACAGATCCTCAAACCATGGATTCTTTCTCTCTCATTGACTCTCCTAATTCTACTTCGGCCTGGCCATTGCCCTTAGGAAAGGTACTCGTTCAACTCGTAACCCTTATCCCATTGATAATTTCTTGAGTTATCATCGGTGTCTTCTTCATACTTTTCTTTTGTTTTCTCCTTGTCCTCTCTTACAGTTCCTAAGCCTATTCATGAGGCACTTGATCATCCTAGATGGTGACAGGCCATGGTTGATGAAATGCAGGCTCTTGAACACAATGACACTTGGGAGCTTGTTCCTCTTCTTCCTGGAAAGAAGACCGTTGTTGTAAGTGGGTCTATGCTATTAAAGTTAGACCTAATGGTACTGTTGATTGCCTTAAAGCCTAGTTAGTTGCCAAAGGATACACTCAGATCTATGGTCTTGATTATTGTGATACATTCTCTCCTGTGGCCAAAATCACCACAGTTCGTTTGTTTCTTGCTATAGCTGCCATGCGTCATTGGCCTCTCCATCAACTTCACATTAAAAATGCTTTTCTTCATGGTGATCGCGTGGAGGAAATTTATATGGAACAACCTCTTGGGTTTGTTGCTCAGGGGGAGTATGGCTTAGTGTGCAAACTAAATCGATCTCTCTATGGGTTAAAACAATCTCCTCGAGCTTGGTTAGACAAATTTAGTCATATTGTGTAGCTTTTTGAATTGAAAAGAAATGAAGCAGATCATTCTGTCTTTTATTATACATCTCATGAGAAGTGTGTGTACCTAATTGTCTATGTTGATGATATAGTGATTATAGTTAATGATGTTGTTAAGATATCTCAATTAAAAAACACCGATTCAGTCATTTTCAAACCAAATACCTGGGTTATTTGAAGTACTTTCTCAGTATTGAAGTGGCTCAATCAAAAGATGGTGTTGTGATCTCACAAAGGAAGTATGCTCTTGATATTCTAGGGGAACCAGGTTTGGAAAATTGTAGACCGGTTGATAGTCCTATGGACCCGAATCAGAAGGTCATGGCAGATCAAGGTGAAATCTACCCTGATCTCGAGAGATATCAGAAACTAGTGGGAAAACTCATTTACCTTACCATTACAAGACCGGATATTTCCTTTGTTGTTGGGGTTGTTAGTCAATTTATGCAAAATCCCCATGTTGATCATTGGAATGCTGTCATACATATTCTTAGATATCTAAAAAAGGTTCCAGGACAGGGATTGTTGTATGAAGACAAAGGTAACACTTAGATTTCAGGATGTTGTGATGCTGATTGGGCTGGTTGTCCCATAGACAGGAGATCTACCTCAGGATATTGTGTTTTCATTAGAGGGAATATTATCTCTTGGAAGAGCAAGAAACAAAATGTTGTAGCTCGGTCCAGTGCGAGGCTGAATATAGGTCTATGGCTATGGTTACATGTGAACTTATGTGGATTAAACAACTTCAAGAGCTTAGATTTTGTGAAGTTGAACAAATGACGTCATACTATGATAATCAAGTAGCTCTTCATATTGTCTCCAATCCAGTTTTTCATGAGAGAACTAAACACATAGGGATTGATTGTCATTTTATTCGGGAGAAGCTACTGTCCAAGGAGATTAACACCGAGTTCATCAATTCTAATGACCATCCGGCAGATATTTTGAGTAAGTCCTTAAGAGGACTTAGGATTCAGTCTATATGTTCCAAGCTTGTTACATATGATCTGTATGCTCCAGCTTGAAGGTGGAGTGTTAAAATATTAGTCTTTTGTGTAGTTTAGATAGTTGTCCTTTCTATTCTTATAGGGATAGATCAGATTTGTTAGGATATTTTTGTTCCTTTAACTTTCCTTGGATACCCTTTTTCTTTTATGCTGTCTCTCTATCTTCCCTTGTATTATGTATATATGCAACAGTGTTTTATGCAATATACAGAACATATTTTCAAATCTCAAGTGTTACCCTTTGTCGGGTTATTTTTCAAATTTATATTCCTATTAGCACCATATCATGGTCTTTCCCCAAACTACTCCGAATCAAGAAAACCACCTGTCATATTATGAGATGTATTTCTGCAGTTTGAGTCGAGCCATGGCATGTTGAGATTGTTTGTCATAATTCTTTTTCGTTTTGTTCATGTGTCTGTGTGTGACCAGTAGAAATGAAGGTTATGATTCTTTCCATATTTTGTAATGTAGAACAAGTTCACTAATTCTTCTTATATTAATCACTTTAGATTATTTGGTTCCACTTATCACGTATGTCATGCTTGTGTATTCATGGGTATTTATTTCAATGGTCATTTGTAAAACTCATTTCCTTCATCCTTGATGATTCTTGAATTATATTCTGTCTTTTCTTTTCTTATTCATTATCCGGGGAGTGTATCATCTAGTTATTCATCATTATCATTCCTGAATTTTCTCTGTTGACTCCATTCAAATTCTTTCAATTAGTTAGCCTTGTTATCAGCTCCATACAACGTGTTTTACTGGTTCCTGTTCCACACCACTAAATCTCATGCGAAAACTATAGTTTCTGCAGAAGTACCTCCAAAAACAAATTATTTTATATTGCAGATCACGTGTTACTTCTAAAGCATTTATACGGTGCAATAAATTATCATCACAGGTTAAGTGGAAGGAAGAGTTGAAGGTCAAGGAGGAAGCCTTAGCACTAGTCGATGAGGAACGCCGGTCTAAGGAAGCAGCTGAGTCTAATAATAAGAGGAAGCTTGAGGCTTTGCGCCTTAAGATAGAGATAGATTTCCAGCGCCACAAGGATGATCTATTAAGACTTGAACAGGAGCTTTCGCGCCTTAAAGCATCTGCTCAGTCTGCTGAGTTGCATCAGCAATCGAATGCCTCGCCTACAAGTGACTCTGAGGGTGCCAAGCCCCAAAGAGAGACCATTGCTAGGCTGCTTCAAGAACTAGATAATCTGGAGGACTTTTCGGAGAAAGAAGTGAATAGCAACAGAGAATGCATTATATGTATGAAAGATGAAGTCTCCATTGTTTTCTTGCCGTGTGCACACCAGGTTATGTGTGCTAGTTGCAGTGATGAGTATGGAAGAAAGGGTAAGGCTGCTTGTCCTTGTTGCCGGGTTCAAATCCAGCAGAGAATCCGTGTGTTTGGTGCAAGTTCCTAGCTTGTTTAAAAGTTATGTTTCAATGGAACTTGAGCAGGTATATACCCTAAGAATTTTTATATAAGTTTTACAGTTAAGCATTGGGGTTACTTGTCTCACTAAATCTCACATTGCATGCTGTATCGAGTCGTGAGTATAGTCAGGAATTATATTTATATAAGTATAAAAATAAAAAAACAATGTCCTGGCATTAGCTTGTCCCTTGGAATGTCTGAAATTTTGTTGGTTACTGCCATTGGCTTGAAAATAAGAAATGGGCAACTCTGTCGTTCTATTTCGGAAAGTGACCATTTCTCTTCTGCGTCTATCTTTTAGTTTGATATAGTTACTGTTATAAAATACCACTATCAATCGATGTTCACTTATCAATCATTGCAGTTTACGACAATATTGAAAAATCACAAAAAACCAGTAATCAAACACTATGTGGTAACACTATTTATTTATTTATTATTTGTAATAATAATAATAATAATTATTATTATTATTATTATTATTAATGAGAACTATAATATAGTCTATTAGATTTGATTTGAATGATCAAGTATTTTCATTAATGATATCAAACATTATCCAATTAATGTTATCAAACATTATTATTATCAAACATTATTTTCATTAATGTTGATATACTTTTAAAAATGACTAAATCATTATTTAGGTCTTTTATCTTTTTAGTTTATTTTAAGTTAGTCTTAGTAATTTTTTTTTTTGTTTTAAATACATATCTTATTTCAAAAATGTGTCAAACAAGTTTATTTCGTTAATTTTTTTTCACCTGTCTATGGAAGTTAACATGACATCAAGGGTTACAATCTTAACTTGTTATCTCAATTAAAGTTGTCTAACTTATCATCTTCTCCACAGTCTTTTTTTCTTCCATTGTCTTCCTCTATTAACCACCTCTACACCCACAATCTCTCCATCCATTTTTCATCATCTTTATCTTAACTAAGTAGAGCTATCATCAACCATATCCATCACTTTGCCTAAACAACTAAACCAAAAATTTCAAAATTAAGTGATACCATCATAATAACAAGTCTTTCAACATCAAGATAAACATTGTCAGCAATGACAAAATAAATCTTCCTTCTCTCGCCTATTAACCTGTTTGCATTACCATACATCTCTCACAGCAATCAATTTTGTCGTTGCCTGTTCCAAAATCTTGCCCTTCATGATCATGTCTTTTCCATCTCCATCATCATACCCTTAGTGACCTTATATCTCCTTATTTAAACCTCGTCCTCGAAACCATCACACCTTTCTTCCATATTCTCTATTTTACTTTTCCATAAAAAAATGAATAGTTAAACAAAATCAGATATGTATACTATTGCCTTGATGACATGATTGGAGGGTTCAACAAAGCCTATCAAACTTGATGAAGTAAGTGGATGATCCATAAAGACACTACTGCAAACAAGGTTCTGATGAGGATAGTGGCTCACGTTTATTTGGTTTCAGTGGTGGTGACACGACAATTTTGTTGCAGGTAGGAGTCCCGTGGTGGCTTTATGAACTTGGTGCGATGGCGCTAAAACAGGACAATTATGGTTTTGTTGTAGAGATCAGAGCTTCAATATGGGAGTTAAGCTTTAATTTTTGTTATGGCTAAGATGGTAATAAGGATGGTGTTCTATATTGAGGTGCTTTGTTTTGTTAATGAGATGTTTCAGGTTTAATTTCTTTGATTTAGAGATAACTTGGGAAACGTGTTATTTATGGTTGCTGATAATGAAGGGATGGTTATGATTTGATGGTTGTTTGATCACGGTGGTGCTGAGGGACCAAGATAAAGAACAACCCTAACGATAGGAAAAAGAAGGACCCCTAATTTTCTTCCATATCATCAAAGGTTGACATGGGTTTTTAATAAGGTGACAAGTCTATACTGTAACTTCTAATGTCATGCCAACTTCAATAAAGTTATGCAAAAAGAAATTTAACTGAACAAATTTGTTTGACATGCTTTTAAGAAATAAAAGGCTTATCCAAAAACAAAAAAAAAAAACTTATGTGATCGACTTGAAACAGACCAAAGAAATAAGATACCTAAGTATATTCGATCACTTATTTGATATGGCAGCTGTTAGGACGACCCTTATAGTGACAATTTTGACCATAGGGTTGAAGATTTCAATGTAGTCCAGACCTTCCTGCTGAGTGAATCCTCTCGCAACCAATTTGGCCTTATGCTTTAGAATGCTGCCATCAGGTTTGTATTTGTGTCTAAATAGTTATTTGCTGCCAATAGCTTTCCTATCCTTTGGAAGAGTTACAAGTTCCCAGGTGTTATTCCTTAGAAGAGCATTGTATTCTTTAAGCATTGCATTTTTCTATTCTGGAATTTGCATAGTAGCAGTGTGGTCTGCAGGGGTAAAATTGTTAGTGTTGTACAAAGCTTTGGGTCTGAATATGCTTGTTTTGGCTGTAGAGATCATAGGGTGAGTATTGGTTGTGTTAAGAGGTGTAGGTGAGAGAGATGATTTAGTGGGACCCGAGGTATCTTGACTTGGAGTAGGTTGAAGAGGTGTAGGAGATTGTATATTATGATCAGTGTGTGGATTGGGAGGTTGAAATGTTCTTGGAGGTATTTAAGGGATGACTAGAGGGGTGGTGGTAGCAGAGTGTTCAATAGGATGGAAAGGAGTGAAAAAGTGAATCATCTATTGGAGGTGATAAACAACCTCATTAAATATGACATTTCTTGCAATATAAGTTTTGCTAGTAGAAGAGATACATTTATAGCCTTTATGTTGAGCAGAGTAGTCTGTAAAAATATAGGGTTCGGATTTATGGTCTATCTTATGGTTATTGTAGGGTTTGAGGTGAGGATAACACAGGCATCCAAAGGGTTTTAGAATGGTATAGTCTGGAGGTTTGTGAAGTAGAAATTCATAGGGTGATGTATTATTGGTATTTGGGCTAGAAAGTTTGTTGATAACAAAAATAGTCATGACAAAGACATCTGGCTAAAAAATTATAAGGAGATTGGAGTTGTTTAGCAAGGTAAGGCCAGTCTCAGTGATATGCCTATGCTTCCTCTCAGCTGTGCCATTTTGTTGATGTGTATATGGATAACGTAGTCTGTGAAGAATGCCATGAGTGTTGAGGAATGGTCTGAATGCAAGATACTCCTTGCCTGAATTAGTTTGTAAGGCCTTGATTTTGGCATCAAATTGAAGCTTTACCATCTTTTTGAAGGTGATGAATGTGCCTAATGCTTCTGACCTATTGTATAAAAATTGTATCCAAGTGAGTTTACTATATGCATCTATAAAAGAGAGATAATATCGATAACCTTCCTTGGATGGAGTGGGAGTGGGTCCCCATATATTTGAATGAATTAATTGTAAAGGTGTATCATATATAGTATCAGACAAATTGAAGGAAAACATGTGATTTTCCAATACAGCAGGGTCCATAAACTGAGATTTTATTCATTTTAGGAGCTGGTATATTACAAGATTTTAAAAACTTGAGAAACTATCCTATAAGAAGCATGAGCTAATCTATTATGCCACAATTCAAGAGTGTTATGAGTAAGCTTAGTGGTGTAAGTAGATATGTTCTAGTTGTAGTTCTGGGAGAGTAATTGAATGCTGTTAAACACATAGAGACCTTGCCTAAGGTTGCCTCAAAGAAGCACTTTCTAGGTGACCTGACATTTCATAAGGCAGTGATCAGAGTAAAATTCAAAGTACACATTATTATCCTTAGGAAATTGTGACACACTGATAAGGTTTTTAGAGATTTGTGAGATGATTTATGGCTCCTGTATCTGGATACCGGACATCATCTTTAATTTAAAAATTATTTAAGGAGATCATAGTAGAGATGGATGGCTCTTGTATAACATGCTAAGAAGTAGAGTTTCCAAGATTTGGTTCACTTAGTTGATCATCGAATTTAGACCAACAGTGAAAAAGCTGAATGACCAAAATTTCCACAAACTTGGCATTGAATGTGATTGCCTTTACCAAAGTTGAAGTTTTTGCCACCTTTGGTTCTACCTCTATATTGACCTCGAGCCTATCCTCTGCTTCTGGTATTTGCCAAGATTGACTTTCTTGGACTGCTATTGAACATTATATGCTTGAGGATTTAGTATTTCTTTTTACTTATGTTTTTCAATTCTCTTTTCTTGGTGCATCAACAATGCTTCTATTTGCGCCACAGTATAGGGTTTTGTCCGAGTGATGCAAGAAGTAATAAAAGCATCATATTCATTTGGCAAAAAGAATATTTGCTCCAAGAGTTTCTGCCAACTGCTTGATCTGGAGAAAATATTCTCCAATAGAATCAATCTTTTTGACATTTCTTAGTTGAATCTTGATTTGTTTGATGCGGGCTTTGGTCTGTGTGGCAAAATACGTTTTCAAAACTTGTCAAATTTCAAAAGACCAGGTGTATCCTACCCTGCGGATCTTGAACTTGGGATCCATGAATCTAAGAGCCGAGATTTGAAAAGATTGCCTTGTTACTCATAGTCTTCGAAATCTAGGTTGATTTCTCCCTTTTCCTTGGCAGCATCATCCACGAACTACTTGGGAATAGATTCCTCTCCATCAATGTACTTCTTCAGTTTAAATCCTTTGATGGTGGTCTCTGCATGCTGCATCCAAGTTAGAAAATTATCATCTATGAGCTTGGCCAAAATGGATGATGTAAAAGTGTGATGGTTGAAGGTGTGTGTTACGGAAGCCATTGATGAATGTGTTAGGCGATTGATACCATGTTGGAGAAAAGAATGAGAAGAATTCAGAACTGATGATGCATTCAAACCCAATTTATACACATTGCTTACATAACATAACGAAAACCACTATAGCCAATCTGCTACAAATGTAGAGTATTTTGGGCTCGGTTTAGTTGGGCTTCAATAACAATTCTTTTTAGAAAAAAGGTTTGATTTTATATAAAAAAAGCAACCAGACTAAAAAACAAATAAAAAAAAGCAAAGAAAAGAAAAGAAAAGCTTGTATTAATTGATCTATGCATGCGACCGTTATTTTTTTTCAAAACTAAGGATTATTTATTTTAGATTAAAAAGGTGTAGCTGTTAAGGTTTTAACTTCAAAAATTAAAAATAAATAAAATTTCTAATAAAATTATTTTTTTGTAAAATACTCAGTCAGTCCATAGTTTTATTAATGTTTTTACTCATGTTAAACATATTTGCAATGTAATTCTTAATAAAAACTTATTTTGAATTCCTTAACCACTAATCTTAAAATACTGATTAACATTAGTTCAAGGAAAAATATTTTTTCATTTTTCATTACAAAATTATTAATTTATTTTTATTCCTTTTTCTACAAATTTCTAAAATAAGAAGCAAAATAAAAGGATGTGATATTTTTAGAAATAAAAATAAAAACTAAAACTAAACTGATTTTTTTATGAATCACATAATCACAGTTTTCATCTCTTTCCCAGTGTGTTAATCTGATTAAGTAAAAATAAAAAATAAGATAAGTAAACAATTTTTTCATTCTCAATGGTTTCCAAATTCTCCTTCCTTAAATTTTCGTTAATCCTAGATCTAGACTTACTGGACCAGACAAGAACATTAATTGAAGAAGCAATCTATTAATTAATAGATACGAAAGTAAACTCTTCCTCAACTCCAAGTCCTATCAGCAGCCCCACCTTACATTTGAAGAGAATCGTTTTCACCAGAATTCCATAGTACTTCAAAACAAATTAGTAATTATTAAAACAATCCATTAAAAGAAATTATGTTTTGTGAGGTGTTCAATTTATGGTGTTTGATGTGCGGTTTAACAATTTTGTTTGGTTAAAATAAAATATAAAAATTAAAATTAAATAATTACTTTTGTTTTAAATATGAAATACTAAACGTCAATGTAATAAGTATAAATTACATAGACAATCTTTAAAGTTACAAGAAATAAAAGGAAAATGTAGTTTATCCTTTTACTATTTTTTATAAATAAATATATTGTGTTAAGGGTATTCTATTTTATAGTTTATATGTTATGTTTATATAAAAAGCTAGTAACTGGTATGCAGGGTCCGTAGCAAGTTATCCACTCCCCATTGTAGTATAAATAGATATCGTTTCACTAGGGGTTACTGTAATTTAAAATATTTAGTTTCAAATAATTTAGGTGGGAAAGTGATTTAAAAACATGAATATAGTGTAAAAGTAAAAGTTAAACTTGCAAATGAACATAAATAGTAATGTAAATAGAAGGAAATCAGATGATGAGAAACTGAGATTGGATTTTATTTATCTCGTCCAGCCATACTCTAGATATATATATATATATATATATATATATATATATATATAAATGACATTTGAAACTATTGATTTTTACGCAACAATCTAAAATCATCTGTATCGATTCCTTGATTACGAAATCTGTAAGAAAACTCTTAAAATGTTGATCCCTTAATCATTTTAAGAAATTCCACAACATTATAATCAGTTGTTTAAAGCGTTCGATACGCCAGAAGCTATTCCTAACAACCGATCGTATCGAGTATTTCATTCAGATCGATTTACAAGAATCATTTTCCAATAACTCGAGAGAAACTAAATCAAGAAACTATTTATCCAATAGAATCAAGCAATGAACACAGAATGAAATACCAAAATCAATAGAATGAAGTATTGTATATATATACAGAGCCAAAGTACATCGGGCTTGAATCGACTACATTTAATCCCAAAAGAAAGTTTAGCTACACATGGTAGCCATTACAAACCAAGAAAATGAGAAGAAAAACAGCTTATGTGGCCTTCTTCGTCACTTCCATAGAAGATGGAGATTGTCGTTCTTTTTTCATTCAAAAACGGTTCTCTGTTTCTTCATTGCAATTCTTTTTATATACGTAATCTCGCTTAAGCGAGAACCACTTGCTCTGCCCATAAGTTTCTTTGTCAGCTGCTTAATTCTTTGTGAGCTCGCTCAAGCGGGAGTTTCCTCGCTTGAGCGAGATTAGACCTGATGCTACTGCTCTATTTTCGCTTGAGCGGGTCAAACCTCGCTTAAGCGAACTGATATCTTGGAGTCTCTGATGAACTCTACTTAAGCGAGTACACATTCCTCGCTCTTTGGAGTTTTCTCGCTTGAGCGGTCTGAGCCTCGCTTAAGCGAGAATTCTTTCTCTGCTCTCTGGACATTTTTCACTTGAGCGAAATGAATTACACTCAAGCGAGTAAACTTGCAATGCTTTCTGTCCTCTTCTCGCTTGAGCGAATGAAACCACGCTCAAGCGAGTCACTCGCTTAAGAGAAATTCGTCTTACTCAAGCGAGTTACTCAAAATTTGCTTAACTTTTTTGCCACTTCAATCTTGTTTCTCCATTTTTCATTTTTTCATACAAAATAAACAAAATAAAAGGGATTAAACACTATCAAGCTCACAAAACCTAAGCTGGGTCATTCTGATTCAAATTTTTATAGTTTTATCCATTAATTCTCATCAAAATAAACAATTTCTCATAAAATTTATCCAATTAACATATAAAATTACATCATAATGGACACTTATCAACCCTCCCCAACTAGAATCTTGCTTACCCTCAAGCAAAAATTCCCTAAGCAACAAGGTCACAACTAGTTGTTTAAAATCAATTACACTAACCAGGGCAAAGTAAACAACTTTCATACAACTGATTTATTTACAAACACATGGTGCCTTCAAAATTGAATCAGGTAAGATAAAAATACAAGCAATGCACAAGCAGATCAAAGTAACCAGAGACTATGAGGATAAGGAATCCTCTCTTCCTTTCAAAGGTGAATGTTTCACTCTAATAATCATTGATCATGCCCAAATCACGATTGCCTATCATTTCTAATTAATTTGCTACCATAATAAATAGCATGGATCTTAAGGTCTTCAAAAAGGTTGTAATGAGGCCAAGGTTTCAGAAGAATCATTGGTTTTTCTCAGATTCAAAAATGTACATTGTAATGAAAAAGAGCATAAATGTAATTTCCAGCTTATTATTCACTAGCATGCACTTTATTTTCTACCAACATCCTTATTTACAACAATTCTTCTTTCTTTTTCTTTTCATGTCCCATTTTTATCTTTTTCTCTGAGTGGATAATTTTTTTTTCTATTTACAGTCAAAATACCATATTGATATTTTGAATTTTTATTCAACCAACCATCAGCCCTATAATGTCATATACACCTATGCTCTTTTCCTATGCAGTACGCAAGAAGGTAGGAATTATTTACTCATGCTTAGGCTTAAATAGTAAGGTATATAAGAAAGAAAATTTCAGCTTAAAGGGCTATGAACAAAAGGGATATTATTATATACAGGTTGACTATTTGGCCTTTGATTAATTCCTAATCTAAACAAAATTGCTTTAATAATTTCCATACTAATTTAAAATGATGCAATATGAGAGAAAACTAGGCAATAAAGACTAAACGTAAATTAGTGAAACTCCCAGTGTTTAAACAGATTCACTCATCTCACCTGGCTAATTAGGCTTGATTCCATAATCCAAAGAGTAAAAGGTTCAATTTTCAAGCAAGTTTCTTACATGTACAAACATCTTAGCTTTCATCATAATTTAAATTCAATCATAGTATATTTATTTTCTGTAACATCCTATAATTAACTAAGGCTAATTACACATTAATTTGATTAATTTATCAAGAATAGATATGGAATTACCTATATACCCCTAAGTTAATATCTCAACAGCCTACCAATTCCACTCTCTCATTCACAAATGCAGCTTACTTCTTCTTCTTCTTCTGTGGAAACCCATCACCATTGTTCACTACTCTCTCTTCCAATTCTTCAATTAGGGCAAGTTTTAAGTGTCTTTTTCTTCTCTCCTTCACGTGGCATCTTTGGGGCTTGGTTAGGAGCTTCAATTTCTTCAATTGAGGTAAAAATTTGTATGGTTTTGGAAACCCATTCTTGGTTCTAAAGCTTACCCTTTGTTCCCACTTCTTAAATTCTTCTAAATTGGGTTTTCTTGAATTTAAAGGCGTTCGGGGATTATTCAAGTGTGCGGGTAGCTTTGGGGTACCTTGGGGTTTTGAAATTCTCCATTGTTGGTGAGTATTCTTAGTACTCATTGGCTTGGTTAACCCCATTTCATGTAGTAGAAGCTTAAAAGTGCTAATTTCATGGTTTAGGAATCGTTCGGAGGACCTTGCCTTAGCAGATAGCTTGGGGTTTACGCGAAATCAAGTTCCGGAGGTTGACGACTTGGTCCGGTAAGTCCATACTTAACAAAATAAATGAGAATGAGCTTCCTAGCTCAAATTATGAATTTTCGTAGCGGCCGCGGTATTAAAATTAATTATTATGAATTTTAGGAAATTGTTTGGTGGTAGAAAGTGTGATCGGAGCTCATGAGTAACGAGCGGATAGCGTTTGATAACTCAAGGAACTTCTGGAATCGCTTATTCCAGGTAGGGGGAGCTTTACATTTTAAATGTATGGTTTATGGACGAGTTTGAGGTATATTGATGTGTATTGATTGTGTGAATTATGAAAATTGAACTAGTTATTATGAACTGTTGATAGTATACCCCGCTTGTGTGATGATTGAGAATCATTTATATTTATGAATTACTATTCTAATGTGATGTGAATTGCATGAGATGCTTGTTGTGAAATGCATAAGGTTGCATATATGGAAAAGGGTGACCCGTGGAAGGTCAGGAACCCTGTGTGATGATTTCAAGTTACAGATTCTTGAACTAGGTCCTATGAGAGCCCGTGATAGCCGATGAAGCTAGAGTTAAGTCTCGAGACGTCACGAGGTGACCAGTATCACGCGGGAAAGGCTAATGGAGTGAGGCCGGGAAGGAATCTGTAGTTGAAATTATTGGTTAAGTCGGATCTGCATTGTATATGCATCGGTGTATTGTTATTTAGAATGACATGAGTGATATAGTCTGTGCATATGATATTGAGGATATATGTTGTGAGTGCATTGTGCTAAATGACAGTGTATAATGTTGATGTATGATATTGTGCTATGTGATTGAGAATTGGAATTGGATAAAGTGATCCAGTTCAATAACTATCGTTTAACATGTAAATGTGCTCATCTCTATATGTTGTTACATTTTTAGTGGACTTGGGCCGTGATGATGATTGGTGATAGGTCACCATGCTTGAGTGAGGAGCATCTATATATAGATATTGTACAGACTTGTATATAGTGGTTTAGTGGTAGCCTTGACCGATACGTATAAATAACTATTTTGATAGTTGATGTATAGAACCTTAGTGGATTTAGGTAGCTGTCGACTTTAACTAGAAGCCTAGATTCATTTTGAGTATATATATATATATATATGATGTAATGAATGATGAAGTATGATGATTATACTGTTAATCAAGTGACCTCTTTCAACTCAAGAGGGGGGGGGGGTGAATTGAGTTCTCCTAATTTAAATTATCTAGATGCGCTTTATTTAAACTTCAATGCTTAAGATGATAAGATGCAAAACAGAATTAATAATGCATAGCAGATTAAATGATATAAGATAGAGAGTAGGGTTAAAAGATTACAAACAGTGTTTTATACTGGTTCGACCAACCACTTCTTACTTCCAGTCTTCTCAAGAACCTCTTGAGGATTTCACTGTTCTTCAAAAACAATATACAGAATCTTCCACACCTTGGCAAACCCTTGCCCTTGTGTGAAGTTTCTAATCACAACAAGAGTTTTACTACTCTTGTATACAACCCTTGGGAAACCTTTTTAATCAACCAAGTATCTCACTCTTTGAACAAAATTAACAAAGGAACACTCTCTTTCTTAGAGCATATAAACAAATTGAAGAACAAAAGTGAGTAATAACTCTACTAAAAGAATATGGCTGTTATTGGTCTTAAGAAAGGATTGGAGGAATTTTTTTTGTGTTTTTGCAAATGATGGGCATCCCTATTTATAGGAGTAGAAATGACTTCAAGAGGTGTGAAATTATTGATTAAAATAGTTGAAAAGGTACCTCTTGGATAAAATATTAATTTATGAAAAGTTATAATGTTTCACTAAGGTTTTTCATGAAAGGATGCAATGTTTCATGTTTTCTGATCCTGTGTAATCGATTACATAAAAGAGGTAATCAATTACTTTCATTGAAATATGTTTTTAAAATATAACGTTCATATTGTAATTGATTACATTTCGATTACTTCAAACATTTTTTTGAAACATTTCTGAAACGTCTCTTTTATTTTTAAGTTTAAATTCATGGTAATCGATTACATTGCTGAGGTAATCGATTACATTCATTTGAAATCATGCAATTTAAAATTTGTCGTAGTGTAATCGATTACACTAATGAAATAATCGATTACATTACTTCAGAAGGTATGATTTTTTAAACATTTTAATTTTAATGGCCATATTTTCTTTTATAGAGTCTTACTATGATTATGCCTTGGTATTGGATCTTCATTCTTGATCTCTGGCATTAGCTTTGTCATTAGCAAAATCCTTCATGGTCTTCATATACATGTGTGGGTGATGTTTTAGGTGTGGTGACCATGGATGGTCCCACCATATGGATATATATAGATGATGATGCGTGATTTCCAAGAATTGTGAATATGCACTTAATGCATTGCATGTGTGTGCCATGTCTAGGAATTTCCCTTGTGTGTTGTTTGATATTGATTTTGCATTAGAAGTTTGATTAAGTGAGGATATATAAAAATTGAGGAATGTGTGAAAAATGGTTTTATATGATCTTTATGCATATTTGGTTAATTGATAGAGTCAAATAGAGATTTATAAGGTTTGGGTGGCATAGAACAGTTCCAATAGTATATATATGTGATTTGTGGTCAGTAGAAACTGGAATGAGACGAATCTGTTAAGAATTGACCATTATAAATGGTATACATTAGGTGGTGTCAAAATTTGGTGGCAATTGGATTTGATATGAGAAAATCAAGGGAGTTAGAAATTGGATTTTTCAATTTTTTATGACAAAATTTACATAATTGTTGTCATGAATCGTTCATTGTATGTTTGAATCGATTCATGAACTGTTATACAATGTTAAGTTTAGAGCCTAGTGTACAATAATTACATCCGTTTCAATAAGAGTTCTTTTGTTTAAATCCGGTTCTTAGAGCCTAGTGTACAAGGTTAAGTTTCACATAAAACCAAATCAAATTTAATCTTGAGTCAATTATATCAATCAGATTTCAAAATTAAAAGGACTTTATTTTACAAAGCTGGTTACGATTACACCAACAAAAAATGGTTACCATTGATATGTTAATTTTATGAATAAAATTAATACGTTCATATAAGTTTGCTATAGCGCTTAACTTTACTTAATTTTTAGATATAAATATAAAATAAAATCTGATCTAACTCATATAAATTGTAACATCCCAAATTTTGTAATTTTAGAAAATTCATTCATTAAGGATTAATGGAGAAATTCTGAATGAAATTCCGAGTGAATGTTGTTTGAAATATGATATTCTGAGTGAATATGGTGCGATACCGGGTGAAGTAAGACCGAGGAAGCCATTTCCAAAAGAAGTTAAGATGTTTCCGAGTGAAACATCATTAAGTGAAATATTTCTAAGTTAAGTAAACGGTGTCCGAATGAGACACTTTTGAATAAGGAAAATCCGAGTGAAATGTCTCCAAATGAAACGTTTCCGAGAAAAGCACTCCTGAGTAGGGAAAAACGTTGAAATTGAATAAGTATTTCTCAGGATGGATTTTGAGAAATGACCGAGTGGAGTATCTCCGAATTGAGATTTTCCAAGTGAAATGTCTCCGAGCATGACATTTCCGAGTGAAATGATACCGAGTGAGACTACTCCAAATGGAAATGTGTTAAGTGAGAAATTATTAATTTCTGAATAACGTGGCACTGAATAAGATATACCGAATGAGTGTGTAGTTCTGAGTGAACAATTCCCGAGGAAAGTAAATATCTGAGTGATTAGTTACCGAGTGGTGAACTTCGTTAAATTTATGCTCGGGTCAATATTTAATAATAACCAAAAAGCTTGTGCTCGGGTTTGTCTTCGGAATTGTCCTTAATCCCGAGTGATTCGTTCGAATGGAAAGACTTCCGAGAAAGAGAGTTGACTTCAAACTCCGAGTGGTTTTTAGATGGAAGATTTCCGAGTGACGTAAGTAAAGGACTGACTCAGACATAAATATACCTGAGTATGTTTGAATGAGATATTATCGTGTGGGATACTTCCGAGGAAAGAAAACCGAGTGTTCCATGGAATGGAACCTTACCTCCGAATGAAGGAATTCCAAGCGAACAGAGGCTGTGATAAATCTTCTTGGAAAGATATGCCCAGAAGGCTGAAACCGAGTCGGAATATACTAAAAACCGAGTCGGAATTAATGATTATTTTAGTTACTAAAGCTTTACATGTCAATCTGTTCTACTTTCTAGCAGCTTCACTTTTCAAGATATTTTCTAAGTATGGGACCCTTTCTTATGTGCTGTCCCTTTTCATTAAATTCTTATTCCTTATTCATCATCTGAAGAAAACATACAGCAGAGATCTTTTTATTGTTCACGTCTCTTTTGCATGAACAATATAAATATCAACTACTGTTAGATCAATTAAAGACTTTTGAAAAGTGAAAAACATCATCCACAATCTTTCTCTTCAAACTCTTACTAAAAACCATTAACGAAGAAGGAATCAAACTCTATTTCTTCTCTTTACGAAGAAATCTCTGAACTGGCACGAAGTTAAAATTCCAGTCAGAATTTACAAGCTGTGAATTGGAATATAGCTTTAAGAGCTGCAAGAACTCTTTATTCCAGGTAGGGGGAGCGTTACATTTCAAATAGATAGTTTATGAATGGATATGAGGTATTATTTTGTGTACATGTGATATGTGTATGAATTATTGTATCAGACCCCGATTATATGATGTTTTATGTTTTCATATTTTCCATTCATATTGCTGATATTAACATGAGATTGATGATGATGATATGGTTGATGATTCATGAATTTTTCATGATATCTATGTATATGCTTGAGATGCATGTGTGATGGTTGAATATGAAATATGATATGGTTTCACAAAAGACCTTGGGTGGGACTCAAGGCAACCTCTTGAGCGGGGCTCAGGGTTTTGGCCCGTGGCACTCACCGTTGTCACTGAAAAGTGATGGTGTCACATAAGGGTGTAAACGGTTGGCCCGTGGCACTCACCGTTGTCACTGAGAGTGATGGTGTCATATTGGGTGTAAACGGTTTGGTACCAGTAAAACGGCCGGTTCAACTGAGAGCTGAGTTATGGCTCGGGGAGCCAGTGTTGCAACACAATTAAAAGACTTAATAATGGATTTATCTGAGTGAGTACCTGTGTGCATTGATATACATTTAGTTGAGAATAGTATATTGTTTATGTTGTTTCATATGGCTCAGTATATGTTATTTGTATAGTTATGGATTGGACTTTTAATCCAATTCAATAACTATTATTTGATATGTTTATGCTCACCCCCTACTTATTATTTTTACAGTGGATAGAGGACACAGCGATGGCGTTTGAAGTCACTCAACCGACTGGAGCATTATGTATTAGTATGTACAATACATAGTGTACAATACATAGTGTACATAGTTATTTGGGTAGAAGCCTTGGCCGGCTCTTATGATTACCGAGTGATGTATTTTATTTGTATTATAAAGTGGCCGGTCGGCTTTTGTAAAGTGACAATGATATTATTAATTCAGATTTTGTTTAGTTCTTGAAAATATTTGTGAAAAGTTAAATTGTATTTATTTGTATTCTAAAACAAGCCAGTCGAACTGAGGTGTAACCGGCACCGGTTGGTGGAATCCGACTCCTGTTTTAGAAATTTTAAATTAATTACGAAAAATTTATTTGATGTATTGAAAATTATTTTAAAAAAATTAAGGATGTTATATAAACAGTACAATTCTTTTGAATATTTTCAACTTCTAGAACTCTTTTTCGTTTCTACCCTTTCGATTTGATTTTCACATAATTTGGTATTTAATTGACCTTATCTTTATAAAAAAGTAACACTCTGTTAGTATTCCTCTACCCCAAATTCAGAAAAATGTGTGGACAACACAAATCTTAGGTCCGATTACCACGAAACTTCATGGGCCACATGTTTTCCCCATTTCGGAACTGTTGGCGCCATCCGTTTGCCAAAATTCCAATGTATGCACAAGTTATGCGTAGAATCCAGTTTAACTCAATTAGGTGTAAAACCTTGCACCAAGCACCCTAAATGGATTTAAATTGACCTAAGGCCAATGCACACAGATTCTAAATATCCTAGGGAACCTATTGGTACCTTCCAGGGGTCCTGAAACCCACCGGTTCTCCAAATTACCTATTCAGTTCCTTACATCCCCTAGTTACTCACTATATACACAACCTTTAAATCAATCAAATCATCAATCCGTACATCCATATACCATTCCACACATCACACACAACATTCATGCATATCACAGTTCCTGCCCATATTATTCATCATTCACACATCATTGGCTCCGTGCCATAATTTCACATCATCATCATCAACAATTCATCACATCACATCAAACGCAATCATAACAAAGTCATCACACATAATTTGTTATCTATCACACACCATAACAATTTATTGCTTATTACACACCTAAGCACATACATCTATATATTACATTTATTCATTCATCCTTGGCATCAATCTTTCACTTGGCGCACCTCCGCGGCATTAGCATCATCCCTGTCACTGGTCACTAAAATGAAACAACAGCAAGGGTGAGTGTTTGGATTATCATAATTAATATAAAACGGAATAATAAACTTAACAATACCTACTACTCTTTGTTATTACATAATTTCTCTCAATTTCCTGCACTTGTCCGTGTCAATATAAATACACATACACATACTAATCTTTAACTCATCAATGTCACAAGATCATCATAATTTCCATAGCTTACTCAAACCATACATTCATTAATCCACATTACATTCTTAATTCATAATTCATTTCCAATCGACTCTCATACAATTCAACACCTAGTATCCGGATACTAAAGGACTGGCCTTCAGCTGGGAGTCCGACTTGACATCCTGTGAACCCGACTTGGTTCATCGAGCCCGACTTGGCTCTCCACCTTAACCACTGGGTCTGACTTGACCACTAGGTAGCTCAACTAGGCACAAAGACCATAGGAGCCAGAAAACAAGGGGTATACATATCGTTGGCCATCCCATACCACATAATCACATATCATATCTCATAAACATGGCATATCAACAACAAACAACATATGCAACTACCAGAAACTGGCACGTGCTCACAATATAGGGCGACCGACTTGTCAAGCCCACCAAACATCATCACATATATACATATATATTAATTCACCAATAATCCATAACTCCACAATCTTAGTCATACTCGAATATGCATATACATCTCAAGATGGAAATATCGCACATATATGTATTACTTTCATTATTCAAATCATTATTCACATCGATCAAAATAGTTATTCAATTACATAATTAACTCAATCAACATATTTCTTCCACATTCAGCCATCCAATATCACTTCATAAACTCACATATTTGTAACTATTATATTTAGTCAATCTACGTTATTTATAACACCTCTTAATCAATTTCTAAACTTCCCATAATCCATTTACGTATCAATTATAATTAATTATGACCCGAACACCCCCTTACCTCAATTCCAAGCTTCCACAATTTGCTCAAGGTATAGGTTGCGTCATCTGGTCACTTGATTCGCTGCTCCACTTTTGAATCTGATGCCCGCTTCACCGTTCGCTCCACCAACGCTCGTTCCGGTACCTACAGTTACCAAAACACCAAACCAATTAGTACACTTCCTTCCTCACACTTCCAAACTCACCATTTAAGCTTCCCAATCCCATAAAACATAAAATCAAGGTTCCATCTACCACATGCAAATTCAGATTCATGAGAGGGAGAGGAAGAAACTAGAGATTAAAGGTCCCAATTGCCTTACCTTACCTCCTAATGCCAAAAAATGCAAGGAATTGAATCTCCAAACAAAATCCAAGCAGAATCACCTCAGAGGAGAAGAAAATAAAGGGAGAAGAGTTCTGCTCGAACTGTTTTGCATGCCTCTATTTTAAGCTGATCGTGACGCTGATGCTACGCGTCCCACTGACGCTACACGTTAGCTTATTAATTCCTACCTGACGCTACGCGTCCCATCCACACTACGCGTCAGGGTCCTGATGCCATTTTCCTTAAAATTCTATTTCCACTTAATTTCTCATATATTATTATAATTTTAACCCAAATAATACTTTTATTTATTTTTCTATTTATTTCCTAATATTAAAACATCAAGGATGTTACAATAGGTCACCATGCTCGAGTGAGGAGCATCTGTATATAGATATTGTATAGACTTATATATAGTGGTTTAGTGGTAGCCTTGATCGACTCGTATAAATAACTATTTTGATAGTTGATGTATAGAACTGTTAGTGGATTTAGGTAGCTGTCGGCTTCAACTGGAAGCCTAGATTCATTTTGAGTATATATATATATATATATGATGTAATGAATGATAAAGTATGATGATTATACATGTGTGGGTGATGTTTCAGGTGTGGTGACCATGGATGGTCCCACCATATGGATATGTATAGATGATGATACGTAATTTCCAAGAATTATGAATATGCACTTAACGCATTGCATGTGTGTGCTATGTCTAGGAATTGCCCTTGTGTGTTGTTTGATATTGATTTTGCATTAGAAGTTTGATTAAGTGAAGGATATATGAAAAATGAGGAATGTGTGAAAAATGGTTTTATATGATCTTTATGCATATTTGGTCAATTGATAGGGTCAAATAGAGATTTATAAGGTTTGAGTGGCATATATATATGTGATTTGTGGTCTGTAGAAACTGAAATGGGTCATATATGTTAAGAATTGACCATTGTGTTGTGCAAAAATACCTTTAAACAGGCTAAATGCATTTCTACGCATAAGTCTCTCATTTTTGAGATGTTTTGAGTGCGGTTAGTGACTATACGTCATAAATGGTATACATTAGGTGGTGTCAAAATTTGGTGGCAATTGGATTTGATATGAGAAAGTCAAGGGGGTTAGAAGTTGGATTTTTCAGTTTTTTATGACAAAATTTACATAATTGTTGTCATGAATTGATTCATTGTATGTCTGAATCGATTCATGAACTGCTGTACAAGGTTAAGTTTAGAGCCTAGTGTACAATAATTACATCCGTTCCAATAAAAGTTCTTTTGTTTAAATCCGGTTCTTAAAGCCTAGTGTACAAGGTTAAGTTTCACATAAAACTAAATCAAATTTAATCTTGAGTCAATTATATCAATCAGATTTCAAAATTAAAAGGACTTTATTATACAAAGCTGGTTACGATTACACCAACAAAAAATGGTTACCATTGATATGTTAATTTTATGAATAAAATTAATAAGTTCATATAAGTTTGCTATAGCGCTCAACTTTACTTAATTTTTAGATATAAATATAAAATAAAATCTGATCTAACTCATATAAACAGTACAATTCTTTTGAATATTTTCAACTTCTAGAACTCTTTTTCGTTTCTACCCTTTCGATTTGATTTTCACATAATTTGGTATTTAATTGACCTTATCTTTATAAAAAGTAACACTCTGCTAGTATTCCTATACCCCAAATTCAGAAAAATGTGTGGACAACACAAATCTTAACTTAAACAATAAATTATTTTTGTCTAAAAGTAATGGCTATATTCTTTTACCGTGCAGGAGAGGCACCTTCTCTACCAATTATATGTGGCAACTAATTCCCAATTTCTCGTGATGCCTTTAATTTTGGACTTCACTGCTTTAATGTCAAGCTAGGAATTGCATGCACACTTCCACCAACCAAAAACCTCATAGCAACTTTTAAATTATTTAAATAAAAACTACAATTTGATATTACATGTTGAATTTGAGATAATATTTGTGAATCATGATTGAAATTATAAGACAGGCTCTCATTAAGTTAAGATAGCCGCCATCAACTTGCGTTAGGTCAATCAAGAGGGTGCTTCCAGCAGACCCAACTCTAACCTATATACTTTCGTTTGCCAAGAGCGATATTAAAGATAAACTACTAAGATAATCAAAATGAATTAATACAAATGAATGCTATATAAAACCTAAAATTAGTAGACAATTTATCCTATTTATGATACATGGATATTATTGTATAATATTTATTTGGCTAAAATATATATATTTCTTTCCCTATATTTTAGATTTTAATTTCATCTTTTATATATATATATATATATATTTATCTTAATATAGTTGTTTACATTTTGAAAGAATTATATATATATATATATAACAAGAGTCTGTCTTTTTAAACCAATATTATTAAAAAATTAATTAAATTGATTTTTATTAGGAACCAATTTAAAAAGTATATTTTAAATTGATTATGTGATAACCAATTTTAAAAGGAAAGTTTTCTTTATCTTTTTAACGGGAAGAACTATTTTGGAATTGTTTTAAAATGTAATCAAATTGAAACATGAAAAAAGTTTAGAATCAAATCAAAATCTAAAATAAACGTAAAAGATCAAACATATATTTTAGTTGATTTATTTTTGTGTCTTCAAATATAACTTGAAACTATCATTATTGATTTATTGTTAAAAAAACTTTTAGAATGTGACATAGTTAGGATAAGGTCCCTAACATATTTTTGATAATTAAACTAAGTTGTCACCATTAAATTCTTTCAATTAAGTGATGAGTTAGCCTACATTTAGTTACCTTACCACCTACAACTGTTATTTTAAATATAAATATATTCTTTACACTGTGAGCTTTAACGTAGTCCTTCTCTCTCATTATTTTTTTCTATTTTCCCTCTACACTCAATGGCTTGAAATCAGGGGTAACTCCCTTAGCTGAAATGATATGCTCAAGTACAACAAAAACATATTTAGACAAGTTAGGAAAAAAAATTGGTTAGTATAAAGTAATTCTAAAACAAACTTTAAATGAACCACATGATTAGCAGAATGAGACTAAAAATGAGTATATCATCAAAGAAAACTAACACAAATCAATGTAAATAAGGATAACAAATCATTTGTTATTGATTGAAATGTAGATGGATCATTAGTTAAGCTAAAATGCATAACTAAGAACTCGTAATGACCATAAAAAGTTTTAAAAGTTGTTTTGTATGTGTCTGCAGGGATGACTCAAATTTGACGGTATCCTGATCATATGTCAATCTTAGTAAAGATAGTAGCAAACTCTAACTCATCTAACAAATCATCAATGATGAGGATGGGAAATCATCCCAGGATGCTAACAATATTTAGAGCCCTATAGTCAACATAAAATTGCTAAATCCTATATTTTTTTGAACTAGTAAAACACGGGTTGAAAATAAGTTGGTTTGAAGGATAATAGGTGAAATGAGGCAATGGAGTCTGATCCGGTCTGGATACCGGCCCCCATTCTTGTGACGTCAGAGTGACCTCATATAAGGAAAACCGGTGTCCTGGTTCAACATTATCACACCGGATATCCGATGTCTGGCCGTCCGTCCTCATCACACGACTGCCCCACTTATTTACTCTATAACGGTTCTTTGTTCATTTTCACAGGACATTTATATAACTGTTGGCTTTTCAGTCATAGCAAGATAAGAGCCCCTAATAACTTATCAGCGAAGATACTGTATGTAGCAAAATACGTCACGTCAGTGGCCTCAGAAAGCAAGTGGATGTGTCAGCAGATTATGCGGAAAAGGTGATTATCCTCCCCTCTTCCTAGAGGATCGTACTCTGATAATTGACCTACCCTCCTGACACATTCTGAGAGTTGAGCCACCCTGATTGACATAATATACACGCTATCAGAGCTAAGGGACCCACCTGTACCCAACGACTCATTTTCTCACGTACAACTATAAATAGCTCGTTTCAATACACATGCATGGTATCGTTGTTCTATCTCATACTTTTATTACTTCGCTTAAGCATTCACTGAGTTCTTACACTCTTCTAACTTGAGCGTCGGAGAATCTTCGTAGGTGGCACCACCTTTCGCCCCCCGGCAACGCGAAACGCTGGTGTGAAGGATCTCCAGGACAACAAGACCGGCCTCTCCCACTGAGAGACCGGATTAATACATCGGATACATACTGTTCCGGTGTGCAAACCCTAAAAACACCTATACTCTTGTGGCTGGTCCCACACCGGATCCTAGACCCCGGTCCAGACCAGTTCATTGGCACGCCCAGTGGGACTCGTTAGAGTTATTCCCATTTTCGCAGAAGTTTGGTTGTCACGATGGAAGGTGATGGGAGAGATTTTGTTGATGGTCACGTGGAGGATGTAACCCATCAACAGACTGGAAGGAGACTCGTCTTTGAGTCCCCTGTAACTCAAACCCGGAGGATGGTGCAAGTACAAACGCCTGACCCTCGCGATGAGGTTATCAGGCAACTCAGGGAGGAGCTGATGGAGTTGAAGCGGGAGAGAGGAGGAGCTGGGGACAGGGCAGCGTCCCATGCAGAAGAGGCTCATCATGCATCAGTGAGGGATAGATCTACAACCCTCCAGTATTCGAAGATCCCCACGTATGAAGAGAGAGAGCAGACGCAAGACTCTGGTGATAGAGTCAGTACCAGGAGAAGGGAGCAGGCGGTGGTGACTTCAGGGACGTACAAGCTCAGTGTCCCTTTCTCAAGAAGGCTGATAAGCATTATCATCCCGAAACATTTGCAAACGACTCAGCCACTGTCAATAGGGAAGTATAATGGAGAGACCGATCCCACTAAGCATTTGGATGCTTATGTGTATGAAGCTATGTATTTGGGAGCAGATGAAGATGTTATGTGCAGGATGTTCCCAAGAACGTTGACGGAGGAGGCTCTCAGCTGGTTTAAAAGCTTACCCTCAGGATCTATAGACTCTTGGGAGGAAATGGCTGCTGCATTTGAAAGCCATTTTGTCATCTCTAGGGATATCCCAAGAACTTCTCACACCCTGGCCCAGATAAGGCAGGGAGAAACTGAAACTCTTAAGGAGTTCTTAAAAAGGTTTTATAAGGAGGCAGCTTTGGTCCCTAACCTCACGGAGGCCATACAACTCCATATTGTAGTGGAAGCTCTTCAGCCTGGTTCAGCCTTTGCCCTATCTTTGGCAAAGAGCCCCCCAACAACCTTCGAGGAGTTTCGAAGGAAAGCTTCCAAGTACGTGGGTATAGAGATGCATCTAGAGGCAACTATAACAAGAATGAAGCCTTCAGCACCCACTCAGCAGCCACGGAGAGAAAAGGAGAGAGTGAGGCCTGAGAAGCATGCCTTTAGAGAAGACTTTGTAAACGCTCGCCCACATCCGCGAGATAGGCGCGTTTCATCGTTCGATAACTATGCTCCGTTGAACACCAGGCATTCACAAATCATGAGGGAGATTGGTTGGCCAACGCTGAACGTCTTTGGTATAAGGAAGCCAGCCCCAGTCAAGAGGGGTGGTAACCCACATAAGTACTGCACTTTCCATGAACAAACAGGGCACAACACTGATGAGTGCAAGGCGTTAAAGAATACGGTGGAAACTCTCCTTCGGGAAGGAAAGTTGAAGCAGTATTTGTTCAAGGAGAAATCTGTAGACGAGCCTCAGAGGATGGAAAAAAGGAATAGAGATCCTGATGACGAAGATGATAATACACGTAACCCAGCAAGGAAGTTCACTGCAGCTAAGAAGCAGAAGGGAGTAGTGATTGCTGAAGGTGCCCAACAAAATAACATGCCCCAGCAGCAGAGGCAGGGCAGATGAGAAGTGATCGAGATGATAGCTGGAGGATTTGCGGGAGGAGGAGCATCAATCACAGCACGGAAGAATCACCATAGGATGGTTTTGTCTGTCCAGGGCAAACCGAGGGATAACCGCCCTTTCAGGGACGGTATGACAGCTCCGACGGTGTCATTTACTGATGATGACTTTGGCCCAACAATTCCAGGAGGTGATGATGCGGTAGTTATCGTGGCAGTCATAGCCAACAAGGATGTCAAGAGGATCCTCGTCGATCAGGGAAGTTCTTGTGACGTTATCTTTTATAATTGTTTCAAACGAATGGGTTTCAATGATGCAGATTTACAACCCTACACACAAGAACTCACAGCGTTTAATGGAGCCAAGCAACCCACCAAGGGGTATCTTGACACTCTGATTTCTTTTGAAGGAGAGCCTGGTGCGAGAACGGTCAAGTCAAGAATTCTGGTGATTGACGTGGAATCCCCATACAACAGTATCATAGGCCGTCCAACACTGAATGCGATGGAAGCAATTGTATCCACTCCTCACCTCTTGATCAAATTCATTGACAAGGACAATGGTGTGTCCTCTCTCCGTGGTGATCAGGAGATGACTCGATATTGTTATAACCTGAGCCTCAACATGGTCAAGTTGGAAGCATTCAACAAGAAGAGGAAGCTGAACGACGGAGGAACAGCGGCAGGGTCTGTCAGTCTAATTGATCTGGACCCCAGAGCGGAATTGAAGATTGATCCACTCAATCCCTCTAAGCCCACACCGGATGGTGGTTCCAGGGATGTTGTCTTAGGAGATTCCCCAGAGAAGGTCACGCACATCAATGATAAGCTGGAGTTTGCTATGGAGCAACGCTTATTAGCCCTTTTGCAGGAGTTCAAAGATCTTTTTGCATGGACAGCAGCAGACATGCCTGGGATGGATCCTGATTTCTGTTGCCACAAGCTTGCTGTGTATCCTGAAACAAGACCGGTGGCCCAGAAGAAGAGGAGGTTGGGACCAGAGAAGCAGAAGGCGGCTTGTGAGCAGACAGAGGAGTTGTTGAAAGCAGGCTTTATAAGGGAGATACGCTACTCATCTTGGCTTTCTAATGTGGTCATGGTGCAGAAGGCTAATGGCAAATGGAGAATGTGCACAGATTATGTGGATCTTAACCGTTGCTGCCCCAAAGATCCATATCCCCTGCCCAACATTGATCGCATGGTGGATGACTCATCTGGTTACCAGTACCTCAGTTTCATGGATGCTTATTCGGGGTATAACCAGATTCCGATGTGGGAGGGAGACCATGAGAAAACTGCCTTCATCAATGACCGCGGTGTTTTTTGCTACACCGTCATGTCTTTTGGATTGAAGAACGTCGGCGCTACCTATCAGCGCATGATTAACAAAGTCTTTGAAGGGATGCATACAAGGCTAGTCGAAGTTTATATTGATGATATTATAGCCAAAACGCCCGCTGGAGGAGACCACATTGAAGATCTGCGCCAAGTCTTCACTAGGCTTCGGCAGTACAACATGAGGTTAAACCCCTTAAAATGCACCTTTGCCGTTCCAGCTGGGAATTTCTTGGGATTCATGCTGACCCAACGAGGCATTGAGGCTAACCCTGGGAAATGTCAAGCAATCCTGGACATGCAGAGCCCTAAGAGCCTGAGGGAGGTCCAATCGTTGAATGGGAAAGTGGCCGCTCTAGCTCGTTTCATGCCCAAGATGGCGCACAGGTCCCTCCCCTTGTATAAGGCGTTGAAGAAACACAAAAGTTTTGAATGGGGAGAGGAGCAAGAACAAGCCTTCCAGCAGCTCAAGGCCGTTCTCTCGAGTCCACCAATTTTGGTTAAGCCTGACCCCGACGAGACTTTGATCTTGTACTTAGCAATCTCTGATGAAGCCCTAGGCGTGGCCTTGGTTAAAGAAACCCCTGAAGGGCAGAGGCCGGTGTACTTCACTAGTAAGACGTTTCAGGGAGCGGAAGGGAGGTATCAAAAGATTGAGAAAGCTGCCCTAGCAGTCGTGTGGGCATCACGACGGTTGAGGCCCTATTTCCACGCACACCCAGTACTGGTGAGAACGGATTTGCCTCTCCGTTCAGTGCTCAGCAAGCCCGACCTCGCCGGGAGGATAATAAAATAGTCTATCGAGCTGTCTGAATTTGAAATTTTATATGAGCCTCGAGGAGCCATCAAGGCGCAAGTGTTGGCCGATTTTGTTGTAGAGATGACTGGGGCGGACCCGGCCACCCCTCGAGCGCATTGGACCATTTACGTTGATGGATCGTCGAACAGCAAGGGTTGTGGAGCAGGTGTGGTGGTAGAAAGTGATGATGGTGTGCACCTAGAAATTTCCCTCCGATTCAATTTCAAAACCTCCAACAACCAAGCTGAATACGAAGCATGCTTGGCCGGTCTCCGTGCGGCGATTGACATCGGAGCATCAGCAGTCACACTGTGTAGTGATTCCCAACTAGTGATTTCGCAGATCCAAGGGGAGTACCAGGCAAAGGAGCCGCAACTTCAATTGTACTTGAATTGTGTTAATAAGTTGAAGGGAAGATTTGAAGTTTTAGAGTTCAAGCATGTGCCCAGAGAAGAAAACACCAGAGCGAACATCTTGTCTAGATTGGCAAGTACAAAGCAGCCCGGCAGCACAACAACGGTGGTTCAAAGCACTTTGACATCACCTAGCATACCTCTGTACCCTTCTCTGAACGCTATCATGGTGAGCTATCCATATGAGGATTCTTGGGTCATTCCCTATATTCGCTATCTAGCTGATGGTCAACTTCCCACTGATGAGAAGGAGAGGAGATGAGTGAAGAGGGAGCTGCCATATTTTACTATGGTCGATGGTGTTCTCTACAAAAGGGGATTCTCTGTCCCATATCTTTTGTCTTTAAGAGAGGACGAGGTTCAAGCGGTTTTGGAGGAGGTGCACGAGGGGCAATGTGGGCACCATGCTGGGGGCCGAAGCTTAATGAGAAAAGTCCTCAGGGCTGGATATTGGTGGCCCACTGTGAAGCAGGATTCCGCAGATTTTGTGAGGAAGTGCGACGCCTGTCAAAAATTCTCCAATCTCCACCATACACCGGCCCAAGAGCTATCTTCATCTGCTGTGCCTTGGCCGTTCTACCAGTGGGGCCTTGATATTTTGGGTCCATTCCCCACTGCGCCAGGAGGCATCAAATATTTGATCGTGGGGGTAGACTACTTCACCAAGTGGATCGAGGCAGAACCAGTAGTGCATATCACTTCTGCGCGAACAAGAGGTTTCGTGTATGAAAATATCATAGCTCGGTTCAGGGTGCCAGGGCGGATTGTGACTGACAATGGCACCCAGTTTACAGACAAAAAGTTCACATATTTGCTTGAAGGACTGGGGATAATCCAGATATTTTCATCTGTTGAACACCCCCAAACCAATGGACAAGCGGAGGTAGCCAACCGAGAAGTGCTAAAGGGGTTGAAGAAGCGTCTTGGAGAAGCGAAGGGAGGATGGACTGACCAGCTATGTCATGTTTTATGGGCATACCGCACTACGCCTCATTCTTCAACTAATGAATCCCCATACCGGCTGACGTACGGGGTTAAGGCGATCATTCCAGTAGAGTTACAAACAAGATCGGCTCGTGTGGAGTATTTTTTAGCTGAAGATAATAACGCCAATTTGGCATCAGAGCTGGACGTCCTCCAGGAGTTAAGGGAAAAGGCTTTTATAAGAGATCAGGCAATAAAAGCGAAGGCAGCACTCCGGTATAATAAACGTGTCCAATATAGAGCTTTCAACACCGGAGATCTTGTTTTGAGAAAGGCAAGTGTGGGGAATAAATTCGCCCACCAAGGAAAACTAGCACCGACGTGGGAAGGTCCTTATAGAGTTTCTGAAGTGACTAGAAGAGGGTCATACCGATTGGAAGAACTTGATGGAACTCCAATCCGCAACAAATGGAACACTCAGAACTTACGTGTCTATTACAGCTAGTTGGTAAGACGGCGTGTACTCTTTTTCCTTACTTGAGTTTTTTCCCATTGGGTTTTCTCAAGAAGGTTTTAACGAGGCATGAACCCAACTACGCTCTTCATGTAATGTACTTTCAATTTTAATGAGAATACATTTTAACCGCCCTATCATTCTCACTTTTCTTATGTGTTGTGATTTATAGCCGTAGTTTAATACGCAAACACCTCAGGACGGATGAACTCAACTACCAATTCTGTAGTTGATGATACAACTCCTCGAGGAACTGATGAAGACCCCTCAGGACGGATGATCTCAATCACACATCGTGTGTTTTGACGATGTAACTCCTTGAGGTGGAATGGGTTGTAGGGCTGGTCCTTTTTCAAGGACACAAACCGAACCCCATTCGAAGACTACATGGGTTGTAGGGCTGGTCCTTTTTCAAGGCCACAAACCGAACCCCATTCAAAGACTACATGGGTTGTAGGGCTGGTCCTTTTTCAAGGCCACAAACCGAACCCCATTCGAAGACTACATGGGTTGTAGGGCTGGTCCTTTTTCAAGGCCACAAACCGAACCCCATTCGAAGACTACATGGGTTGTAGGGCTGGTCATTTTTCAAGGCCACAAACCGAACCCCATTCGAAGACTACATGGGTTGTAGGGCTGGTCCTTCCTCAAGGCCACAAACCGAACCCCATGCAAAGGCTTGGGTGCAGTAGGCCGGTTCATACAGAAAACCGCGCTGAACCCTGAGTAACGGGAGTAGTAGGTTCAGGATTAGCCCTGTTCCGAACCCCGTGTTGAAGGCTTGGATTGTAAGATTGCACCGAACTCCAAGTACGGTTAGTAGGATCAAACCGAACACCGTGTGAAGACTTGAGGTGTAGAACCAAACCGAACCTCAAGAGAAAGGCGTAAAGCTTACCCTTGCCAAAGCTATACAAAAATTCAAAGGCAATATCCGTCCTCAATTGTGGAATATCCACCCCAGAGCGGTTGAACGCTAATGTACCCGCTCTACATCTTCGAGGACAGATAAGCATTTCTACCTTTTTAAGAAGTTAAAAGGTAATCCTTGAGATAAAATTTCCCTTCCCAATGTACTTACACTTGGGGACAGGGCATGCTTTAACTTAATTGTCACTTCTTTGTTACAATTTGTTATCTTAATCCGGTGTGATAAGTACGCTTTAAGCAGCTAGGTAACTATGCAGAACGGATTCGCAAAGCATTGGAAACGATAAAGTGTACTGTATAACACTAAGTTATTCAACAATCATACGTTCGACGCAAGCAGTTGAAGAAAAACAGCAGTGAATATTATTTCTAAAAAATAAAAATTGTTCAAGTCACAAGGTAGTTAAAACTGGAGCTGATCCCAGTACACAGCTATGAATAAAGCATAAATCAAGAGGCCGGTGCCTGATCCTCCGCAGTGGGCACTCCTGCCTTCTCCGTTTTGTCCTCCATTCCAGTTTGGGCACCTTCTTGTGCTTCAGCTCCAGAGGCAGCGGTGGACGTTGTGGGCTCCATACTTTGACCTTCTGGAAGGGGAGGCAATTCATACAGAGATGCACGGGGTTCATGGTGCGAGCCGTCCTTATGAACTTCGACAAGTCTTCCCCCATGGAATTCGAAGAACGGATCTAATCCGTACAGATTCAGCTGCACTCCAGGGTTACGATAATAGACTTGACGAAGGGCCAGGCCGAAGGATTCATACGCCACATTTTTGCATATCTCCAAGGCTTTGGCAGCCTTGGCCTTCGCAGCAGCTAATTTTCTTTGAACCTTGGCAAAATCCTCTTCTGAAGGCCCAGCACTCGCACCACCCTTCTTGAGTTCCTCGATCTGGTCTTGCATCTCCTTCCGAAGGCTCTCCCACTCTCCAAGGTCTTTGTTGCGACCGTCCTCCATATTTTTGAGATCGTCAGCAAGCTTAGCCGATCTCTTCTTCTCCAATTGTAATTCTTCTTCGAGGAGGGGTATAGATTTGTTCTGTTTTTGCAGGTCGGTAACTTCCCGTTCTAGGGCCTTATTTTTGAAATGAACTTGGCTCGCCTCCTCTGTCTTTCTCTGGAGCATTTCTTTGGTTTTCCTTAGCTCCGACTCCACGCCCCTGTGAGTTTCAGCTTGTTTGGCGGCCCACTCCTCTTTCATAGCAATTTCTGTTTTGAGCTTTTCAACCTGCTCCATATAACTGGCCTTCTCACTGAGAGAGTCAAGGAGACCGGACAGTTCATCCAACTGCCAGCGGCCCGCCTTGCAGGCACCTCGAACCCCAGCAACGTCAAGGGAAGGGCGGAGGCAATAACGTGCCTTTGGAAGAGCGGGAGGCATGGATCCCTGAAACCATAGGTACGGAGAGAGGAAGGAGTCGCGTGGAGGATCAAACGCTGGAGGAGGACCATTCCCAGAGTCTGGCTCAGAAGCATTCTGTGAAGAAGGGGTAGAGGCTTCAGGAACGGGCTTCTTCCCCTTATCCTTTTTCAGCCCAGTTTCTTCAAGTGTCTTCTGGCGTTTCTTAATAGGGTCACCAGAGGAGGGCTTTTCCTGATCTGCCTTCTTGACCAGGTGCCTCTTTTTCTTCTTCTTCTCTGGGACGGCCTCCTCGTCGCCCGCTCCAGTGGCCTCAGGTTGTTGTTCTGTTTCTTCCTCGTCGAACAGAGGAACTTCATCTCCTACCGCAGAGGTCAGGGGAATGAGGGGAGTTTTGGTGGCGTTCCTCTTTGCCTGGATCTCATTTTCCTCAGAGGAGGAGTCATCGTCAGCCATCATGGTCCTTAACGACAACATCTCTGGGCAGGCTTTTTCGATTTGTTCTGCAAAACAAGAAAGGTTGAATAAGCATACAAGAAGAAAAAATAATCAGAACGGAATAACTATACAACACAAAGAGATTAAGAGCGGATATTACGGAGGTAGGCGTTTCTGATGTCATCCTCGGCTAAGAGGAGCCGGCTGGAAAACCCTTTGAGGGTCTTCGAGGCCGTCTGCATGGCGCTCAAGACCTCGACAGAATGAGAGGAGAGTTCACTCTCATCTGTATAATAAGCACGGCTCATGAGGAGAAAGTGCTCGTGCGTCCAGCTAAGAGGAAATTTGGTAAATCCCTCTTTATTTCGCCAGAAGACCGGCTTATTCGGTTGAATATGGACCCGCGTATAGTAGTGCTTGAAGGAGCGTCCGTCCACCTTCGCGGATTCCGTATACGATTTGAAGTTTATCACCCTTGAGTCACTACGGAGAGTAATGAACCTAAGGCCGCCCTTCTTATTAGCACGGCGGACCACTTGGCAATAGTGAAACAGTTTGGCCACAGTGGCGGAGAAGTGGAAATGCTCCCCCAGGACCTCCAGAGCCCGGACAAGACCCCAACCGTTGGGATGCAGTTGTGTGGGGGCGCAGTCTAGGAAGCGTAGGACGGCCATCTGGAACTCCGTCATGGGAAAGCGTACTCCCAATTTCAAGAAGACGAAGTCGTACATGTAGACCGACCTCTCATCAGGGACGCTATGGCATATTCTTTCAGAGGGATGTGGTGCCATCACAGCGTATCGTGCCTTGTACTTTTTATCTGAATATATTTTGCAGCGGAAAGAAACCGTGCATTCCTCCTCACTTGCATGGTGCGAAGGGATCTCTAGGAATTCCTCCTCCACCCAGCAGTAGGGTTTTTCCCTGTTGAGTTTCTCCCAGTCAAGCCGGTGTGCCACAACGTTGACACACCCTTCAGCAGAGCGGAGAACTGGTGTTTTTCCACGTCCTGGAAGATCCATGGTTGTGCAGGCACGGTGGAACGCGTATGTACTGTGGTAAAAAGCAACATCGTTAGAGAGGTAACCTTCAGCACTTGACCCCTCATCAGAGCGGCTGGTAGCCCTCGAGTCAAGGGGAGCCTCAGAGCGACGTTGGGAAGAAGACGCTCGTGAGGAAGAGGCTTCGGCTCTCTCTGAGCGACGGGGCCCAGCCACAGGAGGATTCGCTGGAATCCTCCCACCACGGTGGCTAAGGGGGGCACGAGAGCCAAAACTCCCCCTGTTTGAAGGACCAGCGTGGCCTGCTCTAGGGCGCATGGTGGAATTAGAATGAACAAAAATTGCAAGGAGTTGAAGGAAAGGGAGGTTACCTAAAGGAAGAAGATCTTTGAGAAGTTTGAAGACGACAGGAAAATTCCAAAGAAATTTGAGCAGAGGTTCACTAAGCTTGAAAACAAGAGTGGATTCCAAAATCTGCTAAGAGTTCCTTTTATAGGTAACGAAGAAGCACAGTGTTTCGTCGAAGGTCACAAGGCTTGCATCAAAACGCAACCTCTTCAAATTGAAACGACTCCGTCGTTTCGTCACGTACGGGCGCGAAAATGGTAACGTTTTAGTAAACATTTTGGCAAAATGGGCCCCCCATTCAGTTTGAATCCAGGCCCAATAAGCCCAATCGACGGTTACACTCGTGGGTAATGATGGCTCGTGCGTAAAAAATGCATTTACTGTCCAATCATGCCATGCGCATTTAATGCCTTCCAACCACTTTTCGAATACCAACGGTTTTGATTCTCAAAGACTCTTGGGATTTCCATTACTTATTTATGCTGTCTGAATCCGTTGTACACAACGCGAGAAGAGCGGTCACCCGTCTATTAAAGCGGACGCCACAGAGCTCCCAGAGACTTTCCAGAATGTACTACCGACATCCAGACTTCTCTAGAGTTGTGTAGCTCATATGAGCAACTTAACAGTCCCTCATACAAGCTAGGGGACAGATGATCCGGTCTGGATACCGGCCCCCATTCTTGTGACGTCAGAGTGACCTCATATAAGGAAAACCAGTGTCCTGGTTCAACATTACCACACCGGATATCCGATGTCTGGCCGTCCGTCCTCATCACACGACTGCCCCACTTATTTACTCTATAACGGTTCTTTGTTCATTTTCACAGGACATTTATATAACTGTTGGCTTTTCAGTCATAGCAAGATAAAAGCCCCTAATAACTTATCAGCGAAGATACTGTATGTAGCAAAATACGTCACGTCAGTGGCCTCAGAAAGCAAGTGGATGTGTCAGCAGATTATGCGGAAAAGGTGATTATCCTCCCCTCTTCCTAGAGGATCGTACTCTAATAATTGACCTACCCTCCTGACACATTCTGAGAGTCGAGCCACCCTGATTGACATAATATACACGCTATCAGAGCTAAGGGACCCACCTGTACCCAACGACTCATTTTCTCACGTACAACTATAAATAGCTCGTTTCAATACACATGCATGGTATCGTTGTTCTATCTCATACTTTTATTACTTCGCTTAAGCATTCACTGAGTTCTTACACTCTTCTAACTTGAGCGTCGGAGAATCTTCGCAGGTGGCACCACCTTTCGCCCCCCGGCAACGCGAAACGCTGGTGTGAAGGATCTCCAGGACAACAAGACCGGCCTCTCCCACTGAGAGACTGGATTAATACATCGGATACACACTGTTCCGGTGTGCAAACCCTAAAAACACCTATACTCTTGTGGCTGGTCCCACACCGGATCCTAGACCCCGGTCCAGACCAGTTCAGAGTCTATATGGGTAGGAGGGTAAAATTGTCAACTTGGAGGGTAATAGGTTTATCGTCACGAGTGAATGACATACAAGGAATGGAAAATTTGAGGGAATGGGTCCAAGGGTACACAATCACACTCCATTTCAAATACCATATCAGCACCCTCAATAAGTGTTAGATAAAAAGGAATTTTGAAGGAGTGATGTTGAATTGAAACAGGAACAGGTAGAAACCTATGCAATGATTGATCACCATTACCCACTAGAACTGAGAATTTAGGAAACCAACTACTAACTTACTGAACCATAACTTTCATATTAACAACTATTATATATAAAGAAAGAAGGGATAACAATTCATATTTTTCTGGGTAGTTTATATACAACATGGATGATATAAATGTACATGGTAAAATATAAATTTATATTATATATATTAAGATATAATAAACATAATATATTTAAATATATTTCTTAATATATATATATATATATTATAAGAGACCTAATTGATAAAAATAATAATATTATATTTACAAATTAAAATTATGATTATGTGTCATATGGTTTTGGGTTGATGATGGTAGGATGACGACAACAATGATAGATGATAATTAGATTTTTTTTATCATTTTATGTTTTCATTTTATCAATTTATTATATAATAGAATATATATATATATATATATATATATATAATGTATGTAGTGAGAACAAAGTGATATGGTAAAAAATGAGAACAATTAATCATGACCATTCAAATCATATCACAGGGCATGATTAACAAGTACTCTTTTTTATTCTAACTAAAAAATGATATCTTATCTTCTAAAAAAATCACTACTAAAAAAGACCATATAGCAACAGAAAGAATTTGTCGCTAACAAGTAGCAATTCATCGCTAAATGGTATCAGTGACGGACTCAGCTATGGAAAAGCTTGGTCACTAAAAGCTTGGTCGCTAACCAATTAGCGATGACAAATAACAACCATGGTAAAGGTTGTGAGAGCAAGCTGACATCGCTGAAGGGTGACAAATTTGTGGTCCCCTTTGTGATCACCTCCATCACTGCTTCAATCCCAAATTAGCGACGGCTAGTATGTCGTCGCTGTCATATTAAAGTACTTTCGTCACTGACAGAAGACTATTATAGTGACCACAAAGCGTCATAGCTAATGGGATGACGCCGAGCTGTCGCTACCACGATCATTGATAGGAACCCAACTCAGTGATAGGAAGTAGTTGTAGCTAATGCGTTTACGACAGCCATCGCTATTATGGTCACTGATAGGAACCCAATGCAACGACGGGAAATAGTCGTAGCTACGGTGTTGACGAGTATCAGTCGCTAACGTCGTTGCTACAAGGAACCCGGATCAGGAACGAAAATATAAAGAATTATTTGACAACAAATCAATGCTTTAATGTATGCCTTGTTTGACACTTTGTCTTTTAAAGAGCGTAGGAATCTAGTGAAACATAAAGAATTGTTAAGTTACATATATATTTACAACAAAATTTGGAATGGAAATAAAATTGTTCTAACGTTTAACCTTTCAAATAGATACATCCAACGATATTGCACTGGACCACTAACCCTAGCTTCATATGGTAGATGAATCAATAAGTGCTCTATAGAATAAAAAAACTAGGGGAAGAATCTACTCCAGTTTATAAATCAACACCAGAATGCTTTCCTCCATCCTCAAAAGAGTCTCCTCTGTTAAGTCTGTTGCTGTCAACTCTTTTAAAAAATGACTCAACTCAACTAATGCTTTCCAAATGGGTTTTGGTAAGGCATGAAATGCGCATAGTAGTAGTCGTTGCATAAACACATGACAATCATGACTTTTCATGTCAAACACCCCGCCCTTCTACAAGTCAACACATCTATGGTTGGTGGAAGTGATAAGGAAACACATGCATTATAAATTTCAAAGCCAAAACATTATTTGGAAGTGAACATACATGATACTTGTCCTTAACATTGCTTCCCTTTGTCACAAGAGGAAAAGCAAAAACATAATTTCAAAGCCATATCCTTGCCATCTTCAATGATGGGACCCATCCATTCACAGTTATCAACTAAATAATTAGCTTGGTAACTATAAAGTACCAAAAAAAGCATGGCTAGCAGATTGTAGAAGAATGTATTACAACTAAGCCAAACCCTAAACCTTAAACTAACAAAAGGAATATCACAGATTCATAATACAAAAGAGTTATTCTCCCTAAAAAATGCAAGCTTTGCAAGACAATCAACAATAGAGTTATTCTTCTTATGAGTAAAAATAACATCAATAAAAGTAAAGGAAACTAAAGTTTTACATTCCAACAAAACATTAGCAGAATAAGATTTAATTCCACAAGACTTGTTCAAAAAATTTGCCACTCCCTTCCAGTATTGTATATCCAAATGAAATAGCAAGATTAAAAAAACACTTTGCAATCTATAGCTCAATTGATTAAATAAATAAGAGTTAATCATAATAGAATATTTGATTCCTAAAGCAACATTAAGAAAATAAGAAAACTATGTGGTCGTTACTTTGATCTCATGTATTTTATTATTTTGTGTTTATTCACTTTTGTCCTAACCACTTTTGTTAGCTTACCTTTTTCCTAATAAAGCAAGTTACGGGGACTGTCTCAAATAAATAGATATCGTGGTCTTGGTGGCAAGGGAGCATATTAACTAAGGGGTCATAAGCAAAACATGGTAATGTTATATGTCAAAAATTCATCCACAGTGTAAGTATTATATAAGGAAACAAAGAGATGTACCAGCTAGGAATTGACGAATGAGGTGCTACCAGAGATGCAACTTTGATGACGACGTACCAATTGGTCGGATGAGGCAGAGGAAGACAGAGCAACGGAGATAGATGGAGGGAAATAGACATAGAGATAGAGGGAGTGAGAGAGGTTCAAGGATGGAAGGAGAAGGAAAAGGATGGGGGAGATGGAGACGGAGACAGAGGGGGGAAGGAAAGCAGAGATAGAGAGAAGGAGGGAAGGTTGGGAGGGATTTAGGGCAAATGATTTGGGAAAGAGGGGTTGTCGAATTAGATTAAAACTTTAGCGACAATGACGACCCGTCACTACCAGCGTCACTAACACCTGGCTAAAACCAAAAGTGATAGCCAACAACAACGGTCGCTGAAATGAATACTACTTAGTGACCACTGACTTGATCGTCGCTGTAGTGGCACATCTAGTGACGAACTGTGTTCGTCATCGAAGAGTATCAGGACTTACATCAGCAACGACAGAACATATTCGTCTCTAAATTGATTGCACCCAGCGATGGAGGAACGTATCCGCTGCTAACAGATTTAAAGTTAACGTTGGAGGGAACAAAAAATAGGGGGAAAAGTAAACCTAGTGACAGAGGCAGTGCTTTTGTCACTAAACTTTACGGGAAACCAAAATTTTTGAAGGGAAGGTAAACCTAGTTACGGTTCTTATGTGCCGTCGCTAAATCTGCTCTATTTGGCAAAAGGGGAACAACGTCGCTATATTTGGAGCTAACAAAAAAAACAAAGGGAAAGCAAACAAATTATAGGGGGTCAATATAGTGACAGTTTTTGTGACGGTAGGGTTGTAACGACGGCGTTAGCGATGAATTTTTACAAAACTCAGCAACGGAGTTCTTGTTGGTCGTTGATGTGGTAGCTAATTTCCCTTTCAAGGCCCCTTTTAACTTTTTAATCGCTAATGTGGTCGCTAATTAGTGACGGCTCATCCGGTCATTGATTTCTAGTAGCTCTCAGGAGTTTTTTTAGTAGTGAATTAAAAAGTTGTTACGTCAGTATCTCTAATTGAGTTTTTCATTTGAAAACTCTATCACCTTTTCCACTGTCTTCTCAAATGATTATATCAAAATAATATAGAATTATTAAATTGAAAACTTTGCGTTGATAACATTTACATGAAAAAACATTAAAACATATAAAAATAAAAAAAGAAAATATGATAATGAATAACCTGCATATACATGAAAAAGATAATGAGAAAAGTTGCATATTTTTAATTTAAACTAATCATATCTTTAGAAATGAGCTGGATGCGGTATGAGCTTACTAAATGATTTGCTTCATTCATATAAGGGGAGAATCTAACCCCTAACCCCTAACCATAAACTTAATGGATAAAGTGCTGAATCACCATGATATCCATATTAGTCATAACATCTTTAAAACTAAGTAAAATCACAAATATTTTTTTAATTTTTAAAATTAGGGTAAGTATTTTGAAAATTGAGTTAAAAATTATTTCAGATCAATTTTTGCCAAACATATTTTAACAAAAGATTTAACTACTCTATAACAATGTAAATGTGTAAAGTGAAAAAAAAAGTGAGAGACTTGCATTAATCTTAAATTAGTTATAATGATAAGATATTTTAATTCAAATAATCAGCTGTGGATGATTTTCATTTTTCTTTACTTATCTCTTCACTTTAGAACAACTTTTCCCTTAAAATTCATGTATAAAAATAAAATTAATTTCCTGAAAACAAATCGTTTTTTTTTTGAGATAGAAAATTTATCGGAAGTTAGAAACTAATTTTTATGCGTCAACCAAAGAGGCTATTAATTCTGCGTAATTGCATATAGGTTGTCTTGACTGGTTAATCTAGATTTTTTTTACTGTCTCATCAAGAGAAATCTAAAACTAAAGAATCAAATATAATCGAATTATCCTCCCAATGATGATCTCGATCTCCATATGAAAAATATAAATAGAAAAAAAGTGGTTGAGCCTATGCTTTGTTAAACTTATTTTAAGGATTAATTCTAAAAGAATTATCGTTTACTAACACACAAAATATAGAAATGGTTAAAAGTTGTTGGTAACTTTTAACCAACAGACAATAAAATGTTAATAAAGATATTTTAACTTTTTACTAATAATATACTATATTATACTAATTTTTGATGTAATATTAGTATAGATTAATTTTATATTAATAAATTATTTGTGAGTATAATGTATTATATTTATAGTATACATTTAAATTACGTATAAATAATAATACTTTTTTTAGTGATATTACTTATTTTTATATATTTCTTACAAAATTTTTAAGAGTAATTATAATTTTTTAGACAAGTTACTAAACCAAACGTGAACTATTCATCGCTGCATTGTATGAAAGTTATGATAAATAATCTCGATAAGACCGTCTTATGTAATGTAACTACATGCTCAAATGGTGCAATATTAAGAGTGATGATTTTTTTGAAAAAATATATAAAAAATTTATTTATATAAATATCTCAAAAGTTAAACTGACAGTAGAATCATCAAGTTGACATAGAAAATTTCAACGGTAATTAATGGGATTGGAATTGCCTGGTTCCAGGCAGATTCCACGACGAAGAAAACATGCAGCAGCCATCTAAAGAATTATGTTCATATACTATAAATATTTGTCGTTTCGTTTACTTTTGTTAATATGAATTTTGTTTAACAAAATTAAACTATTAATATAAATATTATCAACTTATAGTTGAATTTCTTAGGCCACATTTCATATAAAGAATGTTTAGCAAGAGATGATAAGGATATTTCTTAACAAACATAAAAGATTGACCTTATGAATGTGTTGAAAGTCCCACATTGTTTGCCTCATCATATTTCGCATGGTTTAAATACCTGTTGGAAACTCCAACCATTGCCAATTGGTTTTGAGATGGAACCTTTAACATGGTATCAAAGTCAGAACATTTCTTTCCGGTTCTTATGGACCAAGAGTTGCCCTTTCGTAGATACAATTAACAGAATTGCCAATCAAATTATCATCAATGTAATATTATTTTGTTCCTAACATATATGCAAACTACCCAAGCAAATGAATATATCTATAATTTCTATTGTCCCCTAAAAGGCCTTTTGGTGCATACCCCCTCACTGTAATCATTATCTTTCTTCTTATATCGTGAAAACTCACATCTTGGACATATCATCCATATCATAATCAACATCATGTACAGAACTTTCATTTTGACTTTCATTCACACTCAGCGTGTCAACATATTCACCATGTCATATCCAATGTGTATAGTTCTTGAGAAAACCATCACATAACACATGTTCCCTCACCACTTTCAAGCCTAGTAGACACGTATTCCTACATTTAACACAAGGGCAAAAGTATCTTCCATTCATATCTTCAACATTTCGAATTACAAACTCTATAAGCGTTTCAACTTCACTCTCATACTCTTTTCACTTATACGTGGTGCATTAATCCAACTTCTATCCATGAATTTGGCCCAATGCAACACTTGAGGTGTGACACTATTCAACACACAATACACTTAGTCGATTAGAATTAAGAAAATAATTATAAACATATGATTCTTAAGTCATGAAATAGACATCATAACATACCAGTGAATGAATACTATAAACTAATTAAAATTATTGTCCAAAAAATTAGCCTCTAAACTTATAGTCCAAATTAGGAAAAAATTATTATTATTTATATTTTAATAAAATTTTTGCCTGACTCTTTTTGAAAATAAAATAAGGGGTAATATTGTTAGGAACTATTATAATTATGAATAGAAAATAAAGTAAAAATAAATTATTTTAATCAAAACTTGTCAGTTATTACCTTTTTTTGGTTAATTAGATTAGATTTAGAGTTTCAAATTTTAAAATTTAAAATGAAAATCAGGATTGACAAGCTTTGAGGGATAAAATATATTGAGAAAGAATAAACAAGCATAAAATAAAAAAGTGATGTAAGGAAAGTCAAGTAACATATTAGATATATTAATTTTACAGTAAATTCTATACTTTTAAAATATGTAATTACGTTCTAAAACTATATTTTAGGACTTACTGTGGCACCCCGATTCCCTAGATCTGAATCCCGATGTAAACACAAATAATCAAATAAAATATGAATAAATGTTTCACGATTTAAAGCTTCACAACAACCCACTTTCATCAAGATTCAAACGATGAAAAATTGGAGACCGCGTTTTAAAGAAATAAGAAAGGAGTGGATTGTAAAACAAAAGCCTAACATGTATACACAATGATAATTAAAACAACAGAAAAGAATTTAGTGTATATCAGGCATCCATCCCTCCCTATATATGAAGATGTGAGAAGAGATCAAAAGAAAACACAAGGTAAATGCCAAAGAGTAGTGAAAATGCAGTTCTAAGGGCATGGTAATTGATTACACCAGGTGGACAATAGAATTGCCCTAATCGATTAGCTAATCTATTACGTTAGTCAATTAGCTAATCTGTTACACAAACCAACTAATCAATTACAACCATCTAGAATTACCCTAATCGATTACCCCTCGTCCAGAATGGTCTTAATCGATTAGCTAATCGATTACCACTCATCCAGAATGGTCCTGATTGATTATGCTAATAGATTACCACCCATGTCTAAACCACACATCAACGTTAAGTCGCAACCTAACAATTTAATGTCTTATCAACTCATGGTTTTCTATCAACATAAACATCAATGTCATCACAACGGCTATCAATTTTACATTGTACAATATCAACATGGTTATTTACAAAAGAATTGGCCAATGTATACTCATACTCAAAAGAATAAATGTTCTAGTATTCAAGTACTTAGGTCATTGCCTCCACATCAATATCAATATCATTTGCATTAAAATACATACATTGTCTAAATTTCAAAACATTACCGGCCAAGGCATTCACTCACAACTATTTTACCTTCTTCCCAAATACTTCACTTTTCAAAAGATCATCACATCCCATGATAGTCCTACATCAAATGGCTTAAAAAGAGACAACACGGGAGAGTGAGTCATCATATTCGAAATGACAAAAATAAAACATTTGTGATCATGTGTATATGTATACAAACTGATCCGGTCTGGATACCGGTCCCCAAAGTTATGACGTCAGAGTGACATCTCAGAGGAGTAACCGGTATTATAAGAAGACGAAGCTACACCAGTTATCCGTCCTCACTTCATCCGTTCTCACCACATCAGAGGCTCAATCCGCCCTCGTTACGAGGGATACTTTGTCTGACCGTATCCCCACGACGTGAATAACCGTTTGCCCCAGGGTCACTGTGAGATAAGAGTTCCTTATAACTTATCAGTGAAGATACCCTGCATAGCGGAATGTGTCTATATCAATTATCTCATAAAGTAAGTACGATTGTCAGAGGTGATTATCCTCCATCCCTATTATAGGATCGTACTCTGATAATTGACCTACCCACCTGACACACTCTGAGCACTGAGCCACATTGATTGACATATTCAACACGCTATCAGAGCCAAGGGGCCCACCTGCATCCAACGATTCATTTCTTACGTTCGACTATAAATAGCTCATTTCAATACACATGCAAGGTTACGTTGTTCTATCTCGTATTCTTACTATTGCATTGTTTGAGTACTCATTGAGTTCTTACACTCTTCTAACTTAAGCGTCGGAGAATCTTCGCAGGTGGCACCACCTTTCGCCCTCTCATAACGTGAAACGTTGGTGTGAAGGATCTCCAGGACAGCTAAACCAGTTTCTTCCACTGAGAGGCCGGATTACAACATCGGATACCCACTATACCAGTGTACCTAACCCTAAAACACCTGCACTCTTATGGCTGGTCCCACACCGGATCATAGACCCCAGTTCAGACCAGTTCATTGGCACCCCCGGTGGGACTCGTTAGAGTTATTCCCACTTTTCGTAGAAGTTTGGTTGTCAGAATGGAAGGTGATGGACGTGATTTCGTTGATGGTCATGTGGAGGATGTGACCCACCAGCAGACTGGGAGGAGACTCGTCTTTGAATCTCCTATCACCAACACCCAAAGGATGGTGCAAGTGCCAATCCCCGACCCTCGTGATGAGGTTATTAGGCAGCTCAGGGAGGAGTTGATGGAGTTAAGGCGGGAGAAGAGAGGAGCTGGGGACAGGGTGACGTCCCAAGCAGAAGAGGCCCACCATGCATCTGCAAGGGAGAGATCTACGACCCTCTAGTATTTGAAAATCCCTACGTATAAGGAGAGGGAACAAACTCAAGACTCTGGTGATAGAGTCAGTACCAAGAGGAGGGAGCAAGCAGTGGTGACCTCTAGAGCTTACAGACTCAGCGTCCCTTTCTCAAGGAGGCTTATGAGTGTCGTCATCCCTAAGCACTTGCAGACGACTCAGCCATTGTCGATCGGGAAGTACAATGGAGAAACTGATCCTACTAAGCACCTAGATGCTTACGTTTATGAAGCTATGTATCTGGGAGCTGATGAAGACGTCATGTGTAGGATGTTTCCAAGAACACTGACGGAGGAGGCTCTCAGCTGGTTCAAGAGCCTACCCTCAGGATCCATAGATTCCTGGGAAGAAATGGCAGCTGCATTTGAAAGCCATTTTGTCATTTCCAAGGACATTCCAAGGACTTCTCACACCTTGGCCCAGATAACGCAAGGAGAGACTGAAACTCTTAAAGAGTTCTTGAAGAGGTTCTACAAGGAGGCTGCGTTGGTCCCCAACCTCACGGAGGCCATACAGCTCCATATTGTAGTGGAAGCTTTGCAACCTAGTTCTGCTTTTGCCTTATCTTTGGCAAAGAGCCCTCCAACAACCTTTGAGGAGTTTCGAAGGAAAGCTTCCAAGTACGTGGGTATAAAAATGCATCCGGAGGCTACAACAACCAGAATGAAGCCCCCAGTACCCTCTCAGCAGCCACGAAGGGAGAAGGAGAGGGTGAGACCAGAAAAACATGCTTTCCAAGAGGACTTTACAAGCGTTCGACCTCATCAACGAGACAGACGTGTCTCGTCTTTTAGCAACTATGCTCCTCTAAATGTCAGGCATTCCCAAATCTTGAGGGAAGTTGGCTGGCCATCGCTCCATGTTTTTGGTATAAGGAAGCCACCCCCAGTCAAAAAGAATTGGTAACCCACGAAAATATTGCGCCTTTCATGAACAAACGGGTCACCACACAGACGAGTGCAAAACGTTGAAGAATACGGTGGAGACCTTCATTAGAGAGGGAAAGCTGAAGCAATATTTGTTCAGGGAAAGATCCTCAGATGAGCCTGACAGGATGGACAAAAGGGGGAGAGATCCAGACGATGAAGGTGACAATAGCCGTAACCCAGTCAGGAAGTTTACTGCAGCTGAAAAGTAGAAAGGAGTGATAATGGCTGAAGGAGCCCAGCAGGACAACATGCCTCAGCAATAGAGGCAGGGTAGGCATGAAGTGATTGAGATGATTGCTGGAGGATTTGCTGGAGGAGGATCATCAATCACAGCCAGGAAAAATCACCACCGAATGATTTTATCTATCCAGGGTAAACCTAGAGATAACCGCCCTTTCAGGGACGGTGTGGCAGCCCCGATGGTGTCATTTACTGATGATGACTTTGGCCCGACGATCCCAGGAGGAGACGATGTAGTGGTGATCATTGCTGTCATTGCTAACAAGGATGTGAAGAGGATCCTCGTCGACCAGGGAAGTTCTTGCAATGTAATTTTTTATAACTGTTTCAAAAGAATGGGTTTTAATGATGCAGATCTGTAGCCGTACACGCAAGAGCTCATAGTGTTTAATGGGGCAAAGCAAACTACTAAGGGGTATCTTGATACCCTCATTTCTTTTGAGGGAGAGCCTGGTGCGAGAACGGTAAAATCGAGAATTCTGGTGATCGATGTGGAATCCCCCTACAACGGGATCATAGGCCGTCCTACTTTGAATGCAATGGAAGCAATTATGTCCACTCCTCACCTCTTGATCAAATTCATTGACAAGGACAATGACGTGTCCTCCCTCCGCGGTGATCAGGAAATGGCTCAGTACTGTTATAACCTGAGCCTCAACATGGTTAAGTTGGAAGCGTTTAATAAGAAGAGGAAGCTAAATGACAGAGGAACAACGACTGGACCCCAGGGCGGAATTGAAGATCGACCCTCTCAACCCCTCAAAGCCCACACTGGATGGTGGTTCCAGGGATGTCATTTTAGGGGATTCCCCAGAGAAGGTTACGCACATCAACGACAACCTGGAGGCAGGCATGAAGCAGCGTTTGTTGGCTCTTTTGTAAGAGTTTAAAGACCTTTTTGCATGGACGGCAGCAGACATGCCTGGGACGGACCCCGATTTATGTTGCCATAAACTCGCTGTTTACCCAGAAACAAGACCGGTGGCCCAGAAGAAGAGAAGGTTGGGACCGGAGAAGCAGAAGGCAGCATGTGAGCAAACAGAGGAACTGTTGAAGGCTGGTTTTATAAAAGAGATTCGCTATTTATCTTGGCTTTCCAACGTGGTGATGGTATAGAAAGCCAATGGCAAGTGAAGAATGTGCACGGATTACGTAGATCTCAACCGATGTTGCCCCAAAGATCCGTATCCTCTCCCAAACATTGATCGCATGGTAGATGATTCATCTGGTTATCAGTACCTCAGTTTCATGGATGCTTATTCATGGTACAATCAGATTCCGATGTGGGAAGGAGATCAAGAAAAGACGGCCTTTGTCAATGACCGTGGTGTGTTCTGCTACACTGTCATGCCGTTTGGATTAAAGAACGCCAACGCTACCTACCAGCGCATGATCAACAAAGTATTCGAAGGCATGCACACCAAGCTGGTGGAGGTGTACATCGATGACATCATTGCTAAGACTCCTACTGGAGGGGATCACATTGATGATTTGCGCCAAGTGTTCACCCGGTTACGACAATATAACATAAGGTTAAATCCACTAAAGTGCACTTTTGCGGTTCTAGCGGGGAAGTTCTTGGGCTTCATGTTGACCCAGTGGGATATTGAGGCCAACCCTGGAAAATGTCGAGCCATACTGGATATGCAGAGCCCTAAGAATCTAAGGGAGGTACAATCATTGAACGGGAAGGTGGCCGCTCTAGCTCGATTCATGCCCAAGATGGCACATGGATCCCTTTCTCTGTATAAGGTGTTGAAGAAGCACAAGAGTTTTGAATGGGGAGAAGAACAGGAACAAGCTTTCCAGCAGCTTAAGGCCGTGCTTTTAAGTCCACCCATACTGGTGAAGCCTGATCCTGGTGAGACCCTGATTTTGTGTTTGGCAATTTCTGATGAAGCCCTAGGCGTGGCACTTGTTAAAGAAACTTCGGAGGGACAGAGGCCGGTGTACTTTACCAGCAAAACGTTCCAGGGGGCAGAAGGAAGATATCAAAAGATAGAGAAGGCCGCTCTGGCAGTTGTGTGGGCTTCCCGGCGGTTGAGGCCGTATTTTCATGCGCACCCAGTACTGGTGAGAATGGATCTGCCTCTCCGTTCAGTACTTAGTAAGCTGAATCTTGCTGGAAGGATGATCAAATGGTCTATCGAGCTTTCTGAGTTTGAAATTTCTTATGAGCCTCGAGGAGCTATTAAAGCTTAGGTACTGGTAGATTTCATGGTGGAGATGACAGGGTCGGATCCAGCCACACCTCGAGCGCATTGGACCATTTATGTTGATAGGTCATCAAACAGTAAAGGCTGTGGAGCCGGTGTCGTGGTGGAGAGTGATGACGGCGTACACCTGGAGATTTCCCTCCGATTTAATTTCAAGACCTCCAATAATCAAGCTAAGTACGAGGCATGCTTGGCCGGCCTCCAAGCGGCGATTGACATCGGAGCGTCAACAGTTACACTGTGCAGCGATTCACAGCTGGTGATTTCACAAATTCAGGGGGAATATCAGGTCAGAGAACCACAACTCCAACTATATTTGAATTGCGTGAATGAATTGAAGGGGAGATTCGAAGTGCTGGAATTTAAGCATGTGCCTAAAGAGGAGAATACCAGAGCGAATATTTTATCAAGGCTTACAAGTACAAAACAGCCTGGCAGCACCACGACGGTGGTTCAAAGCACACTGACATCACCTAGCATCCCTCTGTTTCCCTCTCTGAATGCCATTATGGTCAATTATCCTTATGAGAATTCTTGGGTCATCCCGTACATCCGCTATCTGGCAGACGGACAGCTCCCTACTGATGAGAAGGAGAGGAGACGAGTAAAAAGAGAACTGCCATACTTCACCATGGTTGATGGTGTTCTTTACAAAAGGGTATTCTCTGTCCCGTACCTCCTTTGTTTGAGAGAAGACGAGGTACAAGCAGTGTTGGAGGAAGTGCACGAGGGGCAATGTGGGCACCATGCTGGGGGTCGGAGTTTAATGAGAAAAATCCTCAGGGCTGGTTATTGGTGGCCCACGGTGAAGCAGGATTCAGCAGATTTTATGAAGAAGTGTGATGCGTGTCAAAGGTTTTCCAATCTCCATCACACACCGGCCCAAGAACTCTCTTCATCTACTGTGCCCTGGCCGTTCTACCAGTGGGGCCTTGATATCCTGGGTCCATTCCCTACTGCTCCAGGAGGTATCAAATATTTGATTGTGGGGGTAGACTACTTCACTAAGTAGATTGAGGATGAGCCAGTAGTGCATATCACTTCTGCGCGGACAAGGCGTTTTGTTTATAAGAATATCATAGCTCGATTCGGTGTCCCAGGGCGAATTGTGACTGATAATGGCACCCAGTTCACTGATAAAAAGTTCACAGATTTGCTTGAAGGACTGGGGATAGTCCAAATATTTTCATCTGTTGAGCACCCCCAGACAAACGGCCAAGCTGAAGTAGCCAATCGGGAGGTGCTGAAGGGGTTGAAGAAGCGTCTTGGAGAAGCGAAGGGAGGTTGGACTGATCAATTGTGCCATGTTCTGTGGGCATACCGTACTACACCACACTCCTCCACTAATGAATCCCCATACCAGCTAACTTATGGGGTTGAGGCGATGATCCCAACGGAGCTACAAACTAGATCGGCCCGAGTGGAATATTTTTCAGCTGAAGACAATAATGCCAATCTGGCATCAGAGCTGGACGTTCTCCACGAATTAAGGGAATGAGCTTTTATTAGAGACCAGACAATAAAGGCAAAGGCAGCCCTCCGGTACAACAAACGTGTTCAATACAGAGCATTCAACACCAGAGATCTTGTTTTGAGGAAGGCAAGTATGGGTAATAAATTTGCTTACCAAGAGAAGCTAGCACCGACATGGGAAGGCTCTTACAGAGTTTCTGAGGTAACAGGGAAGGGATCATACCGGCTCGAGGAGCTCGATGGAACCCCAATTTGCAATAAGTGGAACACTCAGAACTTACGTGTTTATTACAGTTAGTTGGTAAGACGGCATGTACTCTTTTTCCTTACTTGAGTTTTTTCCCATCGGGTTTTCTCAAGAAGGTTTTAACGAGGCATGGCCCCAACTACGCTTCCTTTGTAATATGTATTCTTTCAACTTAATGAAAATGTGATTTATGACTCTATCAGTCTCACTCTTTCATTTGTATGTCATGATGAATAGCTATAAGCCGTTTTCATATGAAGACCCTCAGGACGGATGATCTCCATCACACATTCTGTGTATTAACGATGTAACTCCTCGAGGGACGAACGAAGACTCTTAGGACGGATGATCTTAATCACACATTCTGTGTATTGACGATGTAACTCCTCGAGGGGGAAATGGGTTGTAGGACTAAACCGAACCCCATTCGAAGGCCCGGATTGTAGGATTGCACCGAACTCTGGGTACGGTTGGTAGGATTGAACCGAACACCGTTTGAAGGCTTGGATTGTAGGATTGCACTGAACTCCAAGTATGGTTAGTAGGATCGAACCAAACACTATTTAAAGGCTTGGGCGCAGTAAGCTGGTTCATCTTCGAGACCACATTGAACCCCGAGTAACGGGCGCAGTAGGTTCAGGATTAGCCCTGATCCGAACCCCGTGTTGAAGGCCCGGGTTGTAGGAATTAAACCGAACTCTGGGTATGGTTAGTAGGATCGAACTGAACACCGTTTGAAGGCTTGGATTGTAGGATTGCACCGAACTCCAAGTATGGTTAGTAGGATCAAACCGAACACCATTGAAGACTTGAGTTGTAGGACAAAACCGAACCTCAAGAGAAAGGTGTAGGACCTAACCTTTTTCAAAGTCATACCGAACCCTACATGAAAACTTGGAGGAAAGGGTTGTACCGAACTCCAAATATAATTTCCGTCCTCATCTCTGAAGCATTCATTACAGGGCGGCTGAACACAAATATGGTCGTTCCACATCTTCGAGATCGGATGAACTTTTCTAATTACCAGGAGGTTAAAGTTAACATTTTACAATAAAATTTCCCTTCCCAAAATACTTATACTTGGGGACAGGGCATGCTCTTATTTGTTGCTTATCTGTTACAATTTCTGTTATTTTACTCCGGGGTGATAAACACGCTTTAAATAGCAATATAGCTAAACAGAGCGGATTTGTAAAGTATTGAAAAGGTAAAATATTGTGTACACGACTAAGTTATCCAGCAACTATATATTTGCCACAAACGATAGAAGAGAAGCAAAAGCAAATTTTATTTCTGTAAGGAAGAATTTTATATGTCTCAAAATATTAAAGCTGGAGCTGATCCCAGAACACAGCTGTAAATGAAAGCACAAAATCAAAGTGCAGGTTGTTGATCCTCCGAGATGGGCACTTCTGTTCTCCCCTCTTCAGCTCCCTCAGTGTGAGCCTTATCCGTTTCGGTCTTTGGGCCAGTTTGAGCACCATCTTGTATCTCACCTTCGGGGCCAGGAGTGGACAGTGCTGGTTCCATGCTTTGACCCTCCGGAAGTGGAGGCAGTTCATAAAGAGCATCGGGGGATCCTGGTACGAGCCGTCACTCTTCACTTCAACAAGTTTCCCTTCGCGAAACTCATAGAACGGATCTAGTCCGTACAGATTGAGCTTCACGCCGGGGTTGCGGTAAAAGACTTGACGTAGTGCTAGACCGAAGGATTCGAAAGCCACCTTCTTGTATATCTCCAAGGCTTTGGCAGCTTTGGCCTTAGCAGCAGATAGTCTCTTTTGAAGCTTGGCAAAATCTTCCTCCGACGGCCCAGTGCTCATACTCCCCTTCCTCAGCTCTTCGATCTGGGCCTGCATCTCCTTCTGAAGGGCCTCCCATTCTCTCAGGCTTTTATTATGGCCGGCCTCTATTGCTGCGAGATCATCAGAAAGCTTGGCCGACTTCTTCTTCTCCAATTGCAGCTCTTCTTCAAGGAGAGGGATGGATTTATTCTGTTGCTGAAGTTCAGCAACCTGCCGCTCCAGAGCTTTATTGGTGAAGTGAAGCTGGCTTGTTTCTTCCGTCTTCTTCTGCAGTGTTTCCTTGGCCTTAGTCAGTTCAGCCTCCACATCTCTGTGAATCTCAGCTTGCTTGGCCGCCCATGCCTCCTTTGTAGCGATATCGGCCTCAAGTTTGTCAACTTGTTCCATGTAATCCGCCTTTTCACTCAAGGAGTCCAAGAGACCGGATAGCTCATCCAGTTGCCAACGGCCAGCTTTGCACGCGCCTCTAACTTCAGCGGCATCAAGAGAGGGGCGGAGACAATACCTCACCTTTGGAAGAGTGGGGGGAGTAGATCCCTGGAACCAGAGATAGGGTAAGAGAAAGGATTCGCCTGGAGGATCGAATACTGGAGGAGGACCGCTCCCAGAGTCCGGTCCAGAAGTGGCCTGTGAAGGAGGGGCAGAGGAGTCAAGGACAGGCTTCTTCCCCTTGTCCTTTTTTAACCCAGATTCCTCAAGGGTCTTCTGGCGCTTCTTTGCGGGGTCACCAAAGGGAGGCTTTTCCATATCCGCCGTCTTGACTAGACGCCTCTTTTTCTTCTTTTTCTCTGGGATAGCCTCTTCATTACACTGCTCTGTCGCCTCTATTTCTTTCTCAGGCTCCTCCTCATCAAGGAGAGGGACCTCGTCTCCCACTGCGGAGGTCAGAGGAATGGTTGGAGCTTTGGTGGAATTCCGCTTGGCTTGAATTTCATTCTCTTCGGAGGAAGAGTCGTCATCCACCAGCATAGTCTTCAGAGATAACATTTTAGGACAGGCTTTTTCAATTTGTTCTGCAAAACAAGGAGAATTGAGTTAAACACATGGGAAGAAAGGTAAAAAGAGCAGAATAAGTATATAACATAACCACAATTGAGAACGGTTATTACGGAGATAGGTAGTCCGGACTTTATCACTCCCCAGGAGGAGTCTGCAGGAAAACCCCTTGAGGGTCTTTGAGGCCGTCTGCATGGCACTCAGTACTTCGATAGAGTGAGAAGAAAGCTCACTCTCATCAGTATAGTAGGCACGGCTCAGCAGTAGAAAGTGCTCGTGTGACCAAATGAGGGGGAATTTAGTAAATCCTTCCTTGTTGAGCCAGAAGACCGGCTTGTTGGGCTAAATTCGGATCCGCGTGTAGTAGTGTTTGAAAGAGCGTCCATCCACCTTAGCGGATTCGGTGTAGGACTTAAAGTTCACCAACCTTGAGTCACAACGGAGCGTTATGAACCCAAGGCCGCCCTTCTTGTTGGCACGGCGGACCACTTGGCAGTAATAAAACAATTTGGCCATAGTGGCGGTGAAGTTGAAATGCTCTCCCAGAATTTTGAGAGCGCGCACCAAGCCCCAGCTGTTGGGATATAGTTGGGTAGGAGCGCAGTCGAGGAAGCGCAGGATAGCCATCTGAAACTCCGTCAGGGGGAAGCGGACTCCCAAGTTTTGAAACACGAAGTCGTACATGTAGACCGACCCCTCGTCTGGTACGCGATGACAGACCCTTTCAGTTGGACGAGGGGGGGGAGAACAAGAAAACGTCCCTTGTACTTTTTGTCAGAATAAATCTTGCAGCGGAGGGTGACTGGGCTTTCCCCTTCCTTTGCATGATACGAGGGGATTTCCAAGAATTCCTCCTCGACCCAGCAGTACGGCCTCTCCCTGTTCAGCTTTTCCCAATTCAGCCGGTGTGCCACGACGTTGACACACCCTTCAGTAGTCCGTAGAATCATCGTTTTGCCAGACCCCGGAATCTCCATGGTACCTGATGCATGATAGAACGCGTGTGTGCTGTGGTAGAAGGCAACATCATCAGAGAGATAACCTTCGTTGCTCGACCCATCATCAGAGCAGTTGCTAGCCCTCGAATCAAGGGGATCCTCAGAGCGGCGCCGATCAACTGGCGCTGGTGAGGAAGAAGTTTCAACTCTCTCTGAGCAACGAGGCCCAGCCACAGGAAGATTCACTAGAATCCTCCCACCACGGCGGCTAGAGGGGGCACGAGAGCTCAAACTCCCCCTGGATGAGGTACCAGCGTTGCCTGTTCTAGGGCGCATGGTTGAAGCAGAATGAATAAAATGATATGAAGGTAAAGGATAGAGAGGTTACCTAAAAGAAGAAAGAACTTTGTGAAGAAGAAAGGCAGCAAGGAAACCTTCAGAAATTTGAGCAGAGGTTCACTAAGCTTGATAACAAAGATGAATTCCAAAAATCGTTAAGTGCCCCTTTTATAGGTAACGAAGAAGCACAGTGTTCTGCTGAAAGTCGCGATGTTTACTTCAAAACATAACTTTTCGAATTCAAATGACTTCATCGTTTCGTGATCAAAGCGCGAAAAGGGTAACGTTTCAGTAAAGGTTTTCACAAAACGGGCCTGTGGGAATTGAAAGTCAGGCCCAATAAGCCCAATCGATGGTTAGACTCTTGGGTAATGATGGCTTACGTGTTAAAAAAGGCATTTAATGTCCAATCATTTCAGATGCATTTAATGCATCCCAACCACTCCTCGAATATCAAGAGTTTTGATTTTTAAAAACTCTTAGGATTTCCCTTAATATGAATCTCTGTCTGAATCCGTTATGAATAACACAAGAAGAACGGTTACTTAATTGGCAAAGCGGATGTCAAAGAGTTTTCAAAAGGAATTTCTAGAGCGTTCAACCGGCATCCAAACTTCTCAAAGGCTGTATAGCTCATGTAAGCAACCTAACAGTCCCTCACATAAGCTAGGGGACAAATGATCTGGTCTGGATACTGGTCCCCAAAGTTATGACGTCAGAGTGACATCTCAGAGGAGTAACCGGTATTATAAGAAGATGAAGCTACACCGGTTATCCGTCCTCACTTCATCTGTTCTTACCACATCAGAGGCTCAATCCGCCCTCATTACGAGGGATACTTCGTCTGACTGTATCCCCACGATGTGAATAACCGTTTGCCCCAGGGTCATTGTGAGATAAGAGTTCCTTATAACTTATCAGCGAAGATACCCTGCATAGCGGAATGTGTCTATATCAATTATCTCAGAAAGTAAGTACGATTGTCAACGAAATATGCGGAAAGGTGATTATCCTCCATCCCTATTACAGGATCGTACTCTGATAATTGACCTACCCACCTGACACACTCTGAGCACTGAGCCACATTGATTGACATATTCAACACGCTATCAGAGCCAAGGGGCCCACCTGCATCCAACGATTCATTTCTTACGTTCGACTATAAATAGCTCATTTCAATACACATGCAAGGTTACGTTGTTCTATCTTGTATTCTTACTATTGCATTGTTTGAGTACTCATTGAGTTCTTACACTCTTCTAACTTGAGCGTCGGAGAATCTTCGCAGGTGGCACCACCTTTTGCCCTCTCACAACACGAAACGTTGGTGTGAAGGATCTCCAGGACAACAAGACCGGTTTCTCTCACTGAGAGGCCGGATTACAACATCGGATACCCACTGTACCGGTGTACCTAACCCTAAAACACTTGCACTCTTGTGGCTAGTCCCACACCGGATCATAGACCCCGGTTCAGACCAGTTCACAAACCATCACGTGCTTTGCAACACAAGCACTAAAACATAATCGAATTCATCATTCCATTACCATAAGCAATACATAGTCAACATATACACAACTCATAATCAATTCTCATATACCACCCGTTGTGGGCTATTGCTATTTGTTAATGGGTTTATCATATAGTTTTCATCATTAATAATCTTGTCTCTTCATAAGGTTCCACCTTTTCACCAATCATCACCATTTCAATATCTCATTCTCATTCCATCATGTTTCAAGCAATATGCAAATGTTCTTAGGCTAATGCATATGTACAAAGGATATATTCAATAAATGTGCACAATGCACTGTAGATCCAACTGTGGGAAATATAAAACATCGATGTGGGTTCAAGCATAGATATACAATCATGCCCTTACTACAATAGTAAAATATGTACACTTATATTCACAAATATCAATTTTACTAGTACCAAACCACACCATTCATCATGCAACACCTGTCATTTTCACCATGACAGCGATAACATCATCAACATCAAGATGGTGTTACGGGCCAACCATGAACCATACTATGGCAGCTGTAATCCAACAGGACCACCGGGGATAACTACTCCTTAAAAAGCCACCCCCACAAGGGTCAACCACATGCAATTTCCTGCAAGTTAAGCATGGGCAACTTTGTGATTCCACCACTGCATCACTAGGGTAAACAAATGCTCGTGCACAGAGCCGTCCTCTCACTGGGCTAACCGGAGGAACCCCTAACATTCCAGATTAGAAACTATGCAGATTTGCTATGGATGAAATATAGATGCAAATCATATGCAATCTCACACTATGCATCCTACCATGTCACTCATCAATCATCTCTCACCATCATCACCATCACCTTCATTTACTAGATTTTAAGTTATTCAAATATTGTCATTATTTCAAGATTTTTATGTGTGGCATCCACATCATCTTCATCAATTCAATTTCACTTATTTCCATAATAGAATCACAACAATACTTGTTAACTTTCAATATTATTCATAGGTGCACAACATTTTATCATTATTCTCATCAATAAATAACATCATCATTATTTATGATGAAATACAAGGTCTTGCACACCATTATATAGGCACACACATTGTCATACAAAACAATACATATACATATACAAATTCACCACAACAACGCACCACACATATATTCCAAATGCATCAAACATATTTTCCATCAAAAGAATCATTGAGTCATTCATTGCATCATAATACCACAATCAAGCAAGGAAAATATATAATGCAACACATTAATCATCAACATTTCTAATTCATGCAGTTAGAATATATAACTCCTCTTCTACCTTAAGAAAAGTAACCTAAGCGATTAGACAGTCCCGCCTCGTCATTCAGAATTGATCCTACATTAACACACATTTAAACACAATTAATTTCACATTTAAGGCTCTCAATGTATAATACATCTTATAAACATCAATTCTTTCTCTTATTAGGTTTCAGGAGTTCCTTCCCATTAATCAAATTTTTCTATGATCTAATGGTCATAAACACCAACATCTCAAAATACCAATACACTAAATATCTTACCCATAATCCATAATGAGTTTCTAATGTCTCAAAACAAATTATACCAATTTATTCATGCTAACACCACCAAAATATAACTTTTATCAATTTTAACAACTTAATACTCCAACACCTTCCTTGATTCCTTAAATTTTAAACACCAATAACTTAATACCAAATCAATCAAAACTCATTTCATACACTTAAATCATTCCTATGGCAAATAAATCCTTATTTTTACTAATTTTGCCAAAAGCTCTAAATTCCAAATTTTATGGTGTTCACCAAAATCACAAAACATTAATTCTAATCATTTTCACGTACCACTTTAAGTACAACCAAACTCTTAAATTTGTATTCCACCTTCCAAGTACCAAAAACTAAGTTTTCAAGTCCTCTAACCCAAGGTTCCATTGTTCCATATGCATCTCTTGTCATACTAACACCTAAACTACCATTATTAAGCTTTAGCAACATCAAAACACTCATTTAAAAGCCATTAGAAAGAATAAGTCTTACCTCTTACACCAAGCCAAAGAGAAAACAAAAATGATGAATGGAAACGAGAGGATGAGTGAAGAAATGCCCTAATGTGTCTTCAATGCCTCATAAATCCAAGGAAATCACTTGATTTTAAGTGAAGATGGCTTAAGAGGAGTGGGTTTTTAGAGCAATGAGAAAGGAATAGGATGCAAAATGAAAAGGAATGGTGATAGAGAAGTGGAATCACTGAAAATGAGAAAGAGAGAGAAAGAGAGGAAAATGTGATAAAAATTAGGTATTACCCAATGGTCCAAACATCACCGTTTTGATTTTGTCCAATGACTCATAAAACCTTATTGTCTAATGGTTAAAAGAGAGTAAAGTGAGAGAGAAAAGAGTGCAGACAGTGGGAAGAAAGGAAAAGGGAATTTATATTTTTTTAATTCATTTTTGCTCGTAATTTCACCAATTACAAACATATGTTGTGTCTGAATAATATCTCCTCAATTCTAAAAATTATTTTAGTCATACCACTATAACCACAATTAAATCCTCATTATTTTAAACCAATCAAATATCCAATTTAACTTAATGGGTCCCATACCTTTCATTAAATCGTTCGATTTTAATAAATTTTAATTTACCGATAATTCACAATTAATGTCTAATTAATTTTCCTATAAATTTGGAACGTTAAATAATTAGTTATCATCATCTAACAATTTATTTTATAAATTTTTGGGATGTTACAATCCACCACACCTAAAAAAAATTCATCCTCAAAATTTAACTTACCTAATTCAAACATATTCGAATATCGTTTTTAAATATCGTCTTCACGTTCCCACGTGAGAGTCTCCACATTTTCATATTTTCAAGCTACCTTCACCAATGGTACCAACTTGTTCCTCAACCTCTTAAGGGAATGCTTAACAATATGAACAGAAATAGGCGAAATAGACAAATCTTCCCGCACATCAACATCATCAACAGGAATCACATACAAGGGATCGGAAATATATTTCCTCAACTGCGACACATTAAATACATTGTCTAGATTCGCAAGATGCGGAGGAAGTGCAATTTGATAAGCTATCTCACTGAGTCGATCCATAATTTCATATGGTCCAATGAACTTAAGACTTAATTTCCTGTTCTTCAAAGCTCTACCAATTCCTTTATCACGCGAGACCTTCAAAAACACATGTTCATCAACTTGAAGTTCAAGTGGTTTTCGCCTCTTGTCATGGTAACTTTTCTATCAGTTTTGAGTAATCTTCATATTCTCCTATATCTTTCTAATCTGTTCAGTAGTCTCTTGAATAATTTTTGGCCCTAAAGCCAAATTCTCACTAGTTTCCAACCAACATAGAGACATTCTACATTTTTAACCATAAAGTGCCTCATAAAGAGCCATACAGATACTACTGTGGTAACTGTTATTATATATGAATTCAATTGATGGAAGAAATCTCTCCCAACAACCACCATAGTCAAGTACATAAGCCCTCAACAAATCTTCAAGGCTTTGAATAGTCTTTTAGGATTGTCCATCGGTTTGAGGATCATAAGCAGAACTAAGCTTAAGCTTAGAGCCTAACTCTTGATGTAAGCTTCCCCAAAACCAGGAAGTAAACCGAGGATCACGATCAGATACAATGCTAGATGGCATGTCATACAATCTACAATCTCCTTTATATATATAATTGGGCCAATTTCTCCAATGAACTCTTTATATTCATGGGTAAAAAGTGAGCACACTTTGTCAACTGATCAACAATCACCCATATAGCATCATTTTTAGCACAGGTTCTGGGCATACCATAAACAAAATCCATAGCAATACTATCTCACGTCCAAACAGGGATCTCAAGAGGTCTCAACAAACCTGATGATTTCTGATGTTCAACATTAGTCTTCTGACAAACAAGGCAAGATACAACAAGATTCACCACATCACACTTCATACCAGGCCATCAGAAATTCTTCTTCGAGTCTTGATACATTTTAGTAGAACCAGGATGAATACTCAACAAACTTTTGTGAGCTTCCTCAAGCACAGATTTTCTCAAATCACCACTAGATGAAATATAAATTCGGCCCTTAACACGCCAAATACCATCAGGACCTTCCGATAACATCAAATTCTTTCCACCAGCTTGAATTATTTTTAACTCAATCAAATACTCATCAGTCATTTATTTTTCTTTCACTGCCTCAAAGAACTCATTACAAATTTTCAAAACAGCCAAATAAATCTTATTCGATGTATGTACCTCTACACTAACATGTAAATTACAAAACTGCTCAATCAATTCCATTTCTTACAAACTAGAACTCTTTGTAACAAACTCTTTGATATAAAAAGCGGTAAGGTTCCAAAACTAGTAGTGTAGTGTGCATTTTGTCAAACACATGGTGTATGTGCATTATGCATTTTGTCAAACACATGGTGTGTGTATGCACTACTCCATCAAGGGACACATTTTTTCAAATACGTGGTGTGCAGTGTGCGTAAACCCTCTATCAATGCTACGTCCCAATGCTAAACCTCACACTTAATATAATGACAAGCAATAAAATCATAAATTCAAGCAATAGGATACAATGGCAAAGAAACATATATTCACGTAACAATATATACATACGTGTTAAGGTGTTCGAAGAGTTACTAATTGTGTGTATATTGTCAAGGAAGCAGAAGACATAGACTTCACGCGCAATGGAAGCAATGGAAACAAATAAGGTTTTAGGGACGCACGCAATATGAAGGGTATAAACAATAGCACGAAGGGTTTAAATGGTTTAAGTAGTAACACGTAATATGACAGAATGACTTTAAATGAAGTGCGCAAGAGACCTTATAAACTTGGTTCTAGGCTGAACCGAGTTTATAGGTACCCTAGGAACTTGATTCCTTCAAGCACCGAGTTTATAGGTGCAAGAAATTTGGACCTATGAACTCAATTCCCATCAGAATTGAGTTCATAGATGTATTAAAAAAAATAAAAAACGGCCTAAGAACTCGACCGTGTTCTTAGACCTAGTTTGATAATTTCAAAAATGCCACCGTGTCTAATTTAGACACATTTTTCAGACAACCGAATTCATCTCTAGTGTTCGTAGAGTCTTTTTGCACTATTATAAGCACTGACAGACTTAAAATTTGAAGGGTTTTGTTTGGATGTTCTTAGTAAATTAAGGGTTTTAATGACGCTAATTACATGTCAACTGAATTTATACTACATGTGTTAATTTTTAGTCATATGTCAACTGAGTTTATGTCACATGTATTTGTTTTTCTCAAGTCATCATTTTCTAAGATAATATCTATCGGTATAATGAAACTTGATCTCATAACCAATGAGAGATCGAAGAGGAGCCTTACCACTGGACTACCTAACACATTTAACAAATATAATACAACCATATATTATTCTATTATATTTGTATATAAAATTTATTTGTAAAATAAAACATTCCCTCCTTTTCTCGTTTATTAATTTTAATTTTTATCCTAAATGAAAAAAGATAAGAATGTTTATTTTGTAAATAGATTTTATTAACAGATATATATTTTACAGATATAATATACAAGTATATGATTGCATTATATCTCTTAAATGTGTAACTTAGTGATGACGCTTTCATTTTTATTTCCCATGTGTTATGAAAACAAGCCTTACCACACCTAAAATTTAACATATAAAACAATTACGAGTGACCGGTTGTCAATTTAAGTCGTGTGGATAAAATAACATCTCTTACTTTATATGTATAATAGTTTCAATTTTTAAGAGTAAAATTAAAGAATACACTATATTAATAATAGTATAATATCATTTTAGTATTAAGTAGAGGTATATGTGGGCATACATCCCAATCTAGATCCGTCTCTGGTCATAAAATATATGTGATGATCCGAATAAATCATTTCACTAAAAATGTTAAAAATAACAGCAATTATATAATGGTGGATCTAGGCAAAAGAGTGAATTGAGATCACGATCTCTTCAGGGATTGGAGAGGTTTCTTTCTCCAATTCCTCTCGTTTCTGCATGCGAGACACACAGTGGTTTTAATTGCGTTCCGCGGACGTAATATCAAAGTTTTCACAACCACAATTGCTGCTAGATAAGACCACCACCTTTTTGTGTTACACAATGGCCTAGCCTAACGAAGAGGCATGTAGTCCTCCAAGTCTCCAATATACAATGGACAACACATCTCCACAAAGAGGTCGGAACAACTAATGCTCCCCCTCAAGAGGATCCTGCTTCTGGTAATCAGCTCTTAAGTTATACTTTATTTAATTTTATTAAGGTAACTTAATACCAAACCTGATATTCCAATTAAAATTAGAAAACAAACCAAAACATGTGACATTAAACACCACTTTATGTTAATAGAATTTAATGTAAGTATGATAACGTTGGTATATAAACATATTAATATGTAGTTTTATTTTTGTTAAAATAAAACTACATATTAATATGTTTATATACCAACGTTATTTAAAATCTACCACATTAATGAAAATTATGAGGTAAATATAGAGATGGAATATATCATTGTTTGTCGGATCCTTAAAGTATATTGTCAAAAATTTAAATTTTAATGTGCATATAATAAAGACTTTGTTGTGAAAGATAAAATTTATTTTAATGATTTTTACATCTCTAAAAGTTAATATTTTACTTTCAGTAATGAAACACCTTTTGGGAAAAAAAAGAAATGAAGTAAACATATAATATGAGACCATAACAAAATCTCTCTAATTTAGAATTGAATTTTAATTTTTATGATCCAAAAATTGAATAATTTTGTATAATATTAAACCTAAATAATTTTATATTAATAAAAAATACTATAAGAAAAAATTTCAGATTTGTTATATTTTAATTATTTTTTTATTTTTTATTTCATTTCATTTCATTCTCTTTCGTACTCATCCAAATAAAATGACAAGTAATTTGTTCCTTTCTTTCTAGACATGTTATATTGAAACAACATATCTTCTTATAGAGCCAAATCATATACTATTTCATTTTATTTCCATTCAATTTTCTATCTTTATCCTTGTATTGATTTTCTTTTTATTTCTGTCAATCCTATATCTTCTCTCAATTCAAACAAAGCGATATATAGTTATAGTATACAGTTTATTTTTTTAATTTCAGTAACAGTATAAATTCTTTTCCTTGACATGTTTTACGAACAAAGTTGAAGACGTTATTGGAATAGTGGAATGCATGGGATGTAGAAATTACATTGACACAAAACCACAACTAAGTTGCCTGGATTGAAAAAAATCAAAACAAAGTCTTGATGTGCTACAGCACTAGCTAGCATAACTAGATTTCCACCACTTGCTGGTATATTAGCTACTCACTCTAAAGCCTGATGTACTTTAATAGAATGCATGTGAACATAGCAATGACCACACCAGCTTCTCCCTACACACCATATAAAGTGCACTCATTCACCAACAACACACATCTAAATCCCCTGAATCTTACAAAAATATCACTTCCTTTCCATTCTCTTTTTTCCTCCCTAAAACTATAATACACACAAAAAAGATTTCCTCTGAAATAGAAAAGACCATTTAAATTGTTGCATTTGGATTGTCATATTTTTTGGCACCTTTTTTAGTCTAATATAGATCTGCTACCTCGTTATTAAGAATGGTCCCTAAAGTTCATGCAGGGGTAGAAATGGCAGTTTGCAGTAATAATGAGGGTGGAAAAGGAAGCGAGAAACGTTTGCATGGTTTTGGTGAGAAGGTGAAGAGGTTTGCTAGTTTGAGTTGGGAAAATGTGTGTAAGGTTGGACGTGAAGATCCAAAAAGGGTGATCCATGCACTCAAAGTGGGTGTGTCTTTGACTCTTGTGTCTATGCTCTATCTCTTGGAACCACTCTCCAAAGGAATTGGAGAGGGTGCTACTTGGGCTGTCATGACTGTTGTGGTCGTCTTTGAGTTCACTGCTGGTTAGTTTCTCCCAAAACTCACTGTTTCTGTTTTGTCCTGTGCCCACATTTAGAATCCATCAAATTTCTCACATACTTTAGAGTTAATTATTTTATATAGTTCCCTTCCATTTTAGTTTATGTTTTCAGGTAATTTCAACATAATTATCATTATAAATTTTTCTATTTTAATTTTTTATTACGTGTAAAATTGCATATGTTAAACATACTATTGATTTCTTATATTATATCGTTTAACTAATAAAAAGTTAGTTTAAATTATACATATAAATTTTTCTATTTTAATTTTTTATCATATGTAAAATTATACATATTAAACATACTATTGATTTCTTAGATTATATCGTTAACTGATAAAACGTTAGTTTAAATTATACATATTTATTACTTTTAAGTAACCATGTTATATAAATATGGTTTCGGTTTAAACGTGTAGAGAATGTAATCCACTAAACTCCTGTTTTGTTTTTGTATCTATCTTATAGTTTATTAGGTAAAGGTTTGTTCCCTTATAGTGTACCGAACATTGATCCAAACGGTTTTACATAAAGGCATGTTCTTTGGCAAGTTATTGGTGTGTTTGGGAGTAGCAACTATCAAGTTGACCAAAAAAAAGTAGCAACTATCAAGGACCAAACAAATTTTCGTATATAACTATAGACACCAAAAATTAAATTCTTACTTAAAGTATAAAGACTAGAACCAGAACCGACGTGAACTACAGGAATTACAAATGTATCTAAACTAAAATCAACTTAACCACCTCAATTGTTTTTCTTAAGTTTTCAGGTTAACTTCACCATACTTGTAAACTTATTTTGTTAGTTAAGAATAAAATATTGCTAACAATTGTGAAGCTCTCAGGAAATAGAAGTTAATCCAAATTGGAGCATATATATTAATAGACGAATTACAATCAACTATATCTCCTCCAATTGGAAATGACTCAATTAAAATGACCTTTATTACACGGACACACCTAGTATAAGTGACTTTAATCTCTTAACATTTTTTTGACCGCAGGGGCAACTTTATGCAAAGGGCTGAACAGAGGATTTGGGACACTATTAGCAGGACTATTGGCATTATGTATTAAGTATGCTGCTAATGCTTCTGGCGAAGTCTTTCGAGCTGCTTTAACTGGAGCAGCAGTTTTTATAATAGGTACATGGCTTGAACACTTGATAAAACTCTTTGACACTATATTAACTATCGAGATCAACTCATAAATATTTAAACATTTAGGCAAGGCTCATGCTTAATTTCATATCCTATATAAACATGACTCAAGGGTTCATAAGAAACTTGGGGCAATAAACATTAAGAGTCTTCAACTTCTAATTAGGCTGAAGTATTGATAAACTCACTTTGCTTTTAGCCATTAAAGCTCATAGATCAATTTGTAGAAAGTTGTTATGGCTTAATAGAGGTATATCAAACAAGCAAAGAAAAAAAAATCACTTGGCTTTTAATTTCTCAAATATATTTTACCATCATCTAATTAAATGAAGAGAATAAACGGTTTGCAGACTAGGGCTAAATTGTAGCATAATTTTGATCTAACTTTGTGGTGCTGTGTCATTTTGTTCTGGCAGGAGCTGCAGCCACTTACCTGAGATTTTTTCCCAATATAAAGAAGAATTATGATTATGGTGTTGTTATATTTCTCTTGACCTTCAACTTGGTAGCTGGTTCGAGTTACCGGCTTGATAGTGCTTGGATGATTGCACATAAACGCTTCTACACCATAGCCATTGGCTGTGCCCTTTGCCTTTTGATGAGTTGGTTGATATTTCCAAATTGGTCAGGGGAAGCTCTTCATAATTCCACAGCTTCCAGGTTAGAAGGCCTAGCCAAATCTATAGAAGGTAAGCAGAATTTAAACACATAACATAGTATCACAAATTGACAACTTTCTATTTCCTTTTTAAAACATTTTGTGCTTCTGTAAAGAAAATTATCAAACTCATGAGTTTTACTATGTAAATTAGCATCAATTTAAGCAATGTGAAATCTTGCAGTTTGTGTGAATGACTACATTTATGGAGAAACGGAAGCCTCTAGTGATGAATCTGAAGATCCCATATACAAAGGCTATAAGACTATTTTGGACTCAAAATCCAATGATGAAACACTGGTAAGCCATCCATCTACTTTTGGTTCATTTTAAGACATTCTGAGCAAGATTAAGTTAGCACTACAACCTGGTCTTTAGAGAGAGATTCCTCTGTACACCTGATACACACTAATTATGTGCACTAAACCAACCTATATGTTAAATAATTGCATAAACCTTTTTGTCACTCAAATATATTATATTTAAAATGATATTATATATAAGAGTTGTGATTCATTAGACAATACAAACTAAGATGGTGGGAAAAGTCTCTAATTCAATTCTCACTAAACATATTCTTCAGAAGGATGATAAATGATGAGTCTTAATTGTAACTAAACTTTGAATTGTCTCTAGTTGTACAGATGATATCTCTACTTAACACAAAAAGATGAGATTATATCAGTGGTTAATTAGCTTATGAGACATACCTTTGTGCACCAGGTGTAAAAGAATCCCTTAAAATGGTTCTGTTTTGAATTGTGTAGGCATTACACGCAAGTTGGGAGCCAAAGCATTCAAGGTACTGTCATAGATCACCATGGAAGCAGTATGTAAAAGTTGGAGCAGTTCTTCGTCAATTCGGGTATGCAGTGGTAGCCCTACATGGCTGTTTGAAAACAGAAATTAAGGTAACATTTGCATATATTTTACCATTCATGTGAAGCTGCAAGTTGCACAACTTTAGCATCCCAATTTTTTGGTCTAGAACTAGAACCACCAGTCATCCGAAAATAACAATCAAACAATCAAATCATTTTTCTGTTACATACACTATTTTTACACAACGAGTTACTAATGTCACTATAAAAACGATGCATCATGCTTCTGGTATTATCAATACCTTTTTGGTAGTCCAATTATGTAAACGGAGTTTGATCAAAAGAACCATCCAAGTCATCGTTAATCTCCCACATAATTTAAAACACCTTTTAACTCTATTTAGCTAACAAATAAAAAATTTAGCTCTGATCAATTCAAGTAAACAAACACATAATTTCTTTATACCCCTTTTATTAAGAATTGAATTTCTCCTTAAAGTTGGTATTTTATTTCAGACACCACGATGTGTTCGAGCCCTGTTCAAGGACCCTTGCGTAGGGCTTGCAACAGAGGTATCAAAAGTACTGCTAGAGCTAGCGAAGAGCATAAGGAGCCGTCAGCATTGCTGTCCAGAAACACTCTCTGATAATCTTCAAAGAGCCTTGGAAGACCTCAACAATGCAATAAAGTCTCAGCCTAGGCTCTTCTTAGCCTCCAATGACAACCAAGCTCACAACATGCTGGCCATTGCTGCAGCACATGCAGCAGGCCAGACACATTTGGGATCAAAGGTTTGCACTGATCACACAAACGAAGCAGCAGAAAGAAAGGTGTTGAGACCCCAGCTGAGTAAAATTGCAATCACTAGCCTTGAGTTCTCTGAGGCTTTGCCTTTTGCTGCTTTTGTATCTTTGCTTGTGGAGATAGTTGTAAAACTAGAGTTTGTTATAGAGGAAGTTGAACGACTCGGGACAATGGCATCCTTCAAAGAGTACAAACCAGATGATAAGATTACTGTGAAATGTGAGACACCACGAGTTGATGAGTCAACCAACAATTTAACTTCACATGGGGGTGAATAATTCATATAGGAGCCTAGGAAATAGTATGCATTCGTTCATGGACCTGGATAATTTTGACCACATATATATTGGTTTATGCAAGTGTTTGGTTCCAATAAAAAATTTTGTTAATATTTAGTTCATATATTTTAAAGTGCGAATAAAATTAATGTCTAATGTTATTGAAAGTCTGTTAACCGATGATTATCATGTCATTTGACATTGATAATATGACGAGTGATTTATTTGTCAGATGATCGGTTAATAGAAAGTTTTACTAACATTAGATAGTAATTCTATTCATACTTAGGGACTAAATACAAACCGAACCATTTATACACCAAACTCTTGTTTAAACATATATATGCATTGTGTCTCAAAGTTTAAAGTTCATAAAGGAATATGTCGATAGTCATGGTATGCATATTTCAGATTATAAAAGGCATAGACGCATTTAACAATCAGAAAGTGTACCATGGTAATATGGTATTTTTGTTGGTGGGCGTTGCAGTAGTATCTCAAGTTTTGATGTAAATCCAATACCCTTCTTAACTAAGTGGATGAGTACAATTATAATTTTCTTTTATCAGTAAATGTTAATTCTTAGAATGAGTTACTCTTTCCCCTCCCTTCTTCCCACCATTGGACCACCCTTTATTCCTTCCGATAGAATCATATATAGCCAACAATAAGTTGTGTGCCAAAGAAATTAATTAACATACAATGTTAACTAATTTACCTCATTATAAATTATTGACACTCGTTTATCTTTATCAAAATTAATATTTTTTCCATATTTTAATTGATTTAAAATATAAAAATATTCACACCAATAAAATATAAAAATCAAAGTATATATCAAACTCTATATAATATTTGTTCGTAAAGGTCCAGGGAAAAAAGAACAGTTTATTTCAGTCCATCTATATAACATATATTGATCAACAAAGATAAAAGGTAAAAAACTATCCATCAGGATTCACGACATATTCAATATGAACCCATTTAAAAGTAGCATCAGGGATATGATTTTGATATAGGATAATATAAACAGTAATTGTGAGCCATTTAATTCCAAAAAAAAAAAATACGGAAAGGGATGGAAGATATTTTGGGAGCAAATATAGATAAGGTGATGAATTGCATTTTATTGGAGGAAGTGTTGGGAATGGATAGATAGTGTTTAATTTGTCATCTGTGGATGGCATCTTGTATCCCAAACTCACTACTATCCCAGGGGTGGAAGACAAGCCCCTATTGTTTATTCGGTTGGAACATTGGCAAGAAAGGAGTTCAAGATAAACCTCAGATTAAATACCATGACATCGATCTTACTTTCCCAACTTCCCTGTGTGACAAAACATTTCTCAAAGGTAATAACGTCTCTTCTTCTATCTCTTCAGATTATAGCTACTAATTAAGGTACAGGTATTACTGGCAAATTAGTAAGGTAAAATATTATATCTTGTTCAAGTAAATGGTGTTTATATTATCTGTGGTTGTAATAAAGTTTAATTGAACACTTTTAATAATATGTATATATTTTAATTGGTTGACAAGGTTTCATTTACAAAATATCAAAATTATTTCAATTAAACTTTATTACTGTATATTATATATAAGATTTGACACAAATTTGATCAGGGAAGGAACTGAAATGCTGCTATAAGGCTACAATTGATGGATTTAGTGCAACTAATTTCCACGAGTGCTGTGACTTCAAGGGGCCATGTGTGATAATTGGCTACACAAACAAATCTTTCAAGTTTGGTGCATTTAACCCTGAAGGGTATAGAAGCACAGATGACTACTACGATACATTTGATGCCTTTTTATTTTATTGGATTGACAATGGAAGTGAAACTAAACCCATTACTTTGCCCAAAGTTGGAGGCAGTGGTGCAGCCCTGTTTGATTATGCACGTGGGGGCCCACAATTTGGGGCCGATGGGCTACTTATTGGGCCCCCATTAGCCCCGGTTATGGGTGGCTTTGCTGGGCCTGATACCAATTCTGGCATTGGTGATTTAAGGCAAGCTAAGTCTAGATTGGGATTATCTTATGCCAAAAGAGAAGATGGGAAGGAGTCTATTTTTGGTGATGAGTCAAGGGCAACACTTGAAGAAGTGGAAGTCTTTTGCAGTCCGAAAATTGCAAGCTTATACTAGAAAAAAGACCATCAAATGGGTAGATCGGCCGGTAGAGAACTGTTTTAACTCAACTTATAGTCTTAAATTCAAGTTTTGAAAAATGTAGTTTTGTTAAATCTTAATAAATAAAAAAATTGTTGTCCATAATGATAGTTGCTAATACTATATGTTACTAATAACTTGCTGCTTTTCATGAGTGCTGTCCGCGTCTATAGTCAGACAATTTTGTGCATGAATAAATAACCACTTGTGCCTTTGATCTCACCTTCCACCAGAAAGATTCACCAAAATATTTATAAAGTAGCTATACCAATAAATTAACTTCCATTGAGGATGCTTTTCACTCATTTCGCTATCAACCCTGCCAGTGGAGAATAATGGTTGAAGGAATTTGTTTTTCCCCTTAAATAACCACATAAAACTTTGCTTAGTGAGGAAAAAGCCACATTAATACTTTTAGCATGGACCGTAGGTAAGTGGCCTTGTTGCTATAGGGGGCGGGAGAATCTGTCACATACTTTATTGGATTAGATAGTGTTGTGAAGTTTATAGTTTTGGAATTGTTAACCCTTTTAAGAAAGTGTTCCTCAAAGTCTTGCATTATTCACATTCTTGCCAAAATGGAGAAGGAGAAGATGCGGGAGGGACAACATGCATACTTCAGAAGGCATAGTTGTGTCTTGTGTACTTGTACCTCACACATTAGTGACTTTTTCTAAACCGCACCCCCCCTTACAATGCATGGTGAAGCAAGTAGTTATGTAGAATTTAATTACATGCTTCTACTGTTTCTGTTCAGATTAATGTGCATGGTAAACGAATCAAGTACTGAAAATGAAAAACTATATAATAAGGAGGATAAATACAACTATGCATGACTGGTCAATGAGTTTAGAAGCACTGAGGTGCTGGATTAAAACTACAAAAACTACCATTTAATTCTACTTTATGTTTCTTTCTTTTTAGTTTCCTTCCAGTTAAGAAACATCCAACACCATTTATATATATTTCCTTTCCTTTCTCTTTTTGGTTCAATTGACAAGCACTGTCACAGCAGTTTATTGTATTAAGATTCCCCCTAATGTTCTTAATTGATTGTGTTTTCCATATTAAGCTCCATATCCCGGCTTGTAAAAGATTTTCACTAGCATATTTAGGAGCTATTTTTTTTAATGGATTTACTTAAACCTTAGAAAATCCAAGTTAAAAGACTAAAATTGAAAAGCAACAACTTTAAGTAAGTAATCACTGAGAGTGGTTTAGCAAATTCTGACAGGATGGTTCCAACTCCCTCTGCTGCAGAATTGTTATCTCAAGAATTCCAGTAAGAAAGAAATAATGCAGAAAGACGTGTTATATAATATAATAATGTTGCACTGTACATATGTTTATAGAAATATACAGCAGCAATGATAAGGGTATTTAAATTTTAATTCACTAATAGACTAAAACTTCTTAACTACTAGTTAAAGCAGCCTAAATAATAATTTTGAGTTCCTAGAGATACCAAGGCATTTGAAGTTTGAACAAATAAGATTTTGAAGGTGATGAATTGAATATTTTGCTGTCTTAATTACGCTAGTATCCCTGTAAAATGTATTTTATGGACAGATAAAAAAACTAGATAGATGTAGATACAATTCGTGCTTAACAGTTCCTTAAGAACTGAAAGAATGACTTCTAAAAAATGATGTTCACTCTACCATTTATCTACAATTTTACTTTGTAAGATACTTGAAGTGAATGGGTGAATAATTATTTCAACTGTATGATTAACATGTGTATCTTTAAATTGGTGTTGGCTTCTATGGCCTATGCAAGAAAAGCAAAATGGACCACAAAAATCATTCACCACTTAAGTCATGGGATGGCAAAGCCCCTTGATTCCACTGTTTTAAGTGGTTAAGATGGTAGAATTTGTGAGTTACCACTAAATATTGGGTTGACATAATTCTTCCTTAGTTTAGAAAGTATTCCAACAACATATTCATTGTTTTTAGCTGCACATTTATTGACAGAATCCATCAAAGGTCAATAAAACCTAATCATCCCCCACTAAGGTCTAAAGGATGAGCCAGCAGCAGAATATTGGATGCTAATCAAAACAACTGTACGGCGAAATGTCTTATCAATTCTAAATGTGCACTTCAGATTTTACCTTTATTTTTATAGGAAAAAAATCAGAAAATGAAATGACATGCTATCTGGCGGCTGAGTTGACTGAAAGGCCAAACACATAGTCCTATTATTCACATGCATGATCTAATGCCTTTTAGTTTTGTCTACCATTTTCAGCTTTTCAAAATTAAGCATCCGAGCCTCTTCTTTTGGCATACAAAAGTATCTTGAAACTGTAATCTTCATTCAAATTTTGATATACAGCAATGTGGTTAATTGAATTTATGCCTTTATTCACACATGCCAACAAATAAGACAAACATTGGAGAGAAAAAATCTTTAGTATATATATGAAACAGAAAAGCAAGGAAATCTTGTGTGAAGACAAACCACAAGCTACATAACATTTATATGTAAGAACTTTTCCTCCATTATATAAGCTTATTTTATACAACCACACATACAGATGGCTGAATGTAAACCAACTCCGGTAAAATGGATAAAAGTGATGTTGCCTTGGATTCCTACATAAAGTGTAAATGACAAACATAGTAAAGGCACTTCAGGCAGAAAATAATTTCTTCCTGGTACATAGCAAGGTGATTGAACTCCTTATTTATCACTCCAAGACATACATTAAAAGGCGATGTCTCAGAGACTCCTTATAATTCCACACGAACTGAAACTATAGCTAACTAAGTCCCCACAAGGATTTGTAACAACCCTTAAATAGTCTTCTTGTAATCACAGATCATTAACCCTCATCTCCACTTGTTTGCCAGCCTTCAAATTAGACCTTGATCACAATTTAACCCTGCATTGTAAGAAAAGTGAGAGATGATCTTCCTTTTACTTCAGATTTTAGAATGGTTCAGGGTATGAGATTGCATTAATTTGGTCATAGCCTTCATATGGAACATCTCCATTTCCATAAAAGTCCATGAAATTCCCTTGGCTTGAGTAAGGTGACATCACTGACATGCAGTCCATTTGACTGAGATTATCTGCAAACTCAATTTCACCATTGAGATTTGAGTAGGACAAACTGGAGGAAGTTTCCGGATGTTCCAATGATTGCCATGGTGCCATCATACTTGGTAAGTCATACCCTTGAAAATATTCAGACCCAGCATCTTGTACTTGAGGATAGTCCTGCATTTTAGTGTAGGAAAAATGTCACTATGATTTAACTTGTCCAAAATCTAGCTACTCAATCTCAAGTTTATTCCTTTGTTCCTATTTCAATAAAACAATATACCTTTGAAGAATCAAGAATCATATCAGGGGAGATCCATATGTTTGAAGGATTGGTCTCCGTTGAAGCTTGGTTAAACTCAGCCATAGGAGCCACATTGTATGGAGAAGTAATAGGGCTTGAATAACGACTCTCATTATTCGGTTGACTTATTTGAGAGGAAACATCACAAGAGATGCTGAGTGGCTCACTAGATAGCCTCATTGAGGTATCACTCCCATTGATGGAACTGCTTCCAACCCTTTTCCCCTTGTGTTCTCCAAATGAAGAAGCACTTGCCTTCTCATTCTTCTTAACAACTCGGCACAAAGCAAAACCACCCTACAAGTGACACCACAAAAACCAACTTGAGTCTTTCAGACCCTCAAATTTAAGGCCTTAAGACTAAAGTCACAAAACCAACCCTTCATACAAAACCAAACCAAAAATGAGCTTCTATACCTTAAAACATGGTGTTCCTTGGCCTAGATCATCACAGAGGCGATACTCATGCATGATCCAATCAGTTCTATCCCCTAAAGGTGCCCTTCCAAGATAGAAAACCAAGGTCTTGCGGTACCCTGTGACAGTGGATGGATTAGATTGGCATACCACTTTTCTGTCTTTTCCAGTGGCTTTCCAATACCCAGCTTTGGTAGCTCTATTTGTTCTTGATCCATTTGGGTACTTGCGATCCCTTGGACAAAAGAAAAACCACTCCAAATCTCTCTTTGGCAGGAAAGATTTCTCTGCATTTCACACCTCACGAATTAGACTTCTGACATTCCCTTATAAAAAACATTGCAGCATAATAAGAAGAAAAAACCATTGCTTTTACCAAAGCTTGACTAAAGAAATCCCATTGAACCTACTTTTACAAAAGTAAACAGAAGAGAAAAAAACTAACAACATAGTAACACTGCTTTCTTTCTTTCTAGTATTCATAAAGTTTGGTTTCACACTGGTCTATATAATACTACATGCTAAACATTGCATCAGAAAGGTTATCTTTTTACGTGTTCACAACTTTACATATTAATGACACAAAATTAAATTATCAAAAAAATGTGAAATTGAAGGATTACCCGGCAACTCCCACGGATCAAATTTGTAAAAATCAATTACTGGGATAACTTCAAGCTCAATTTCAAGCCCTTCAACTTTTCTTTTGAGGTAGTATCCCACTAGTTCCTCATCAGTTGGATGAAAACGAAAACCAGGTGGCAGTGATGCCCCTCCCATGTTAAGTTTCTTACTAAAAGAAACAACCAAAGATTTGTGATATAAAAAATAACCAAAGCTATAGCAACAAAACAAAAACAAGAAAAAAAATAGTAGCTTCCAGGATCTTTTTGGAAAGATTAGGATGTAAGGAGGATTATTGCTAAGTGCCAAGACTATATCTATTAAAAATCTGGAAGATCCAAAAGTAGAAGCTTTTATCTATAACAGATTTTTTGTCAAATGTCAAGTGACTCTTCCACAGGTTGCACCTACTAAATGCAAGGATCATCGTCTTGAAGAAAATTAAAGGTCTCTTATGGCACCCTATCCCACTCCAACCCCACCACCACCCCTTAATGTTAAAATCACTTAAAGCTTAAACAAAGAGAGTGAAAATAACTATAACAAACCAACTACCAAGTTTTCACCCCAAGTTTGCAAAGCTAAAAAAGGTAACAACTTGGGTGGATTTCAAGAGTGAACTAGTTAAGAACAAGGCAAAAATTGGGTTAGATTTGACCCAATAAGACAAAAGTTATAATGGAAGTGAGTGTGAGTGAGTTCTTTAAAGGGAAGGGAATGTGTGTAGAGTAAAAGCATAGGTCAGTGATGGTGTGGTATTTATAACATTTGAGAAGGGAGCCAAAACCAAAGAGTCCAAAGTTGAACACACCGAAAGTTTGAGATTACTTGTCTCCAGTGCACCCCAAAATTCCAAAGCAAAATGGCCCACCACTCTAACCCATTTCACATTCACACTCCAAACGGGTTTTAGTTTACTTCCCGCCAATTCGAGTAAATTTACCGTTATTTTTGTGCCTTCAATTTCATGCAATTTCCCAAGAGCTTCTACTACTTCTTTCGTTTTGCATCTCTGTTTGAGAATGAATTTCAACACCAAGGGTAATGATTTGGGTCCCCTTAAATCATTAGCAAAAGCAGAGTGGTGTGCCTCGAATTTCATCAAAGTGCATTTCAGTTTTCAAAGTATGTTGATGTTGTGTATATTCATTGTTATTTAACATTGACTCGATCAAGCACAATGCAAATGTTGGAAGTACAAAATTTCTATACATGAGAGTCTAAAAAGCTAGTATTGCTAGAATTTCTCGAGAGAGGGAGAGAGAGAGAGAGACTCATTATCATATTCTCTCTTAGTTTGAATCTCTGTTTTTTCTTTCTTTCTTTTTGTCAAAGGAAACATAGAAAGTTATGCTCAATTATTTTTTTTTTTGGTTTAAAAGTTATGCTCAATTTGAACCTGAAAACATTGCATATAAATCGGGTTACTCACCAGCATCATGCCAGCTCTCGTTGGCATTGGGTTGAGATTTGTTGAGCCGAATAAAACAAGTCTACATTTGAAGTTACATTGTTTATTGATATAACTTATTGTCTCGAATATGAGATGACATTAAATTAGAATAACTTCTGCTCATTATCTATCTGCCTGATTGTAAAACAAACCTAAATTTTGTATCCGATACAATTGTATTTTCCGGAGCTTGAATATGAAATTAAGTATAAAGTACAACACTTTGTGTTAAAAGAAATCTAGACTTTTTTATTCGATATAAGAATTTATTTAACTATTGTAAATACAGATAAAAAATAAAAAGTTTTATTTACAAATATTATTTTTTTATCAGCAAAAGAGCAACCAATATATTAATAAAGTTACAAGGGTACCTTAACTCATATATAAGAAGAAAATAAAAATAATAATTACAATTCCTCTATACAAATAAAACTCCTAAAAAACTCATTCAGGCGAAACCTTAAACATAACTAAGTTATATACTGGACTAACTCAAACATATTCTCAACATTCACAATTCCTCCCTTGAAAATGATATCATTCCTTACATCCCAAATAGTTCAAACGGTAGCAAACCACGTCTCAGCCAACCCAAGTTGAATCACTTTATTAATCTTGTAACATCCTCCCTAATTTACATTTATTTTTAACTTTAATTCCATCAAATTTACTAACAAATTTCACGTTTTTAGATATAACAATTTTAATCTCACCATTAGAACCATATTTTAAACTTTAATTATCAAGTACTACTCATTCTTAGCATAAATGACCCTTAAAAGCAGTTTAATTTCATAAAAATTGGATTTTGGCCTATTCTGACAGTGTTGTAATTGATTACAGGAATCAAAGTTAAAAATAAATGTAAATTCTGTGATAGGTGACCTTCTTGGAAGGTCTTGGGAAATGTATGATTGAGGACAAAGCACACTGGAAGGTCTCATGTTGGTTTGTAGGGAGAGTCGTTCATTCCTAAAAACGGCCGAGGCGTTACAAATCTTATATCTTAAAGTACATTCAAAGTGTTCCTTAGCAAAATGATGCAAAACCGAGCAGTAGCCCAACCAATCAAAACACATCTACCATAATGAATAAGGAATTTTGCATGAAAAGAAAAGATAAGAACAATTCTCCTCGCACTTACCACAGAAGACACATAAATCAGAAGAATTATCAAACACAATCTCACGTGAAGCTAAATTATTCTTAGTTTGAAGTCAATCAAGAATTAACCTCCATCCAAATCTTCCAACTGTAAAAGGCATAACATTCTTCTAGAACAAATGCACAAAATGTGAATCCCACAAATTGATTGCTGAAGTAAAATATTGTAAGCTAACTTCACAGAGAACTAACTAGAAGAAGCTCCTAACCATATCCAAGAGTCTTGTTTTATCATACGCAGACTACCAAAACTACCAAGATCTTGAAGAAGAGATGATAACAAATCACGTTCCCAGAAAAAGAACTTTCTGCGCCATTTTAGGTCTCAAACCCATATATTATCCACCCACACACCCATATCAACTACAAAAGCATTTTGTTGTGATGACATTAAGAACAACCTATGGTACATGGACTTTAACATTGTTTCCCCCAACAAGCAATTAGACCAGAACCTTATTTTTTTTTCCATTTCCCACCATCCTCCTCACACTAGCCTGAAACCACCTAAAGTCATCAGAGAATTTCAAAACACTCCCTAAATCCTTCCACCATCTTGAACCTTTCCTAAAAAAACCTCTCAATCTTCAGACCATACACTACTCCCATATTTAGATTTTAATACTCTACTCCACATATAGTCATGATCTCCTAATAGCCTCCACACCTACTTTCCTAGTAATGCGACATTAAATTTTTCTAAATCTCTCGTACTTAACCTATCTGTCTCCTTACTTTTACATACTTGTTCTCATTTTACCCAACAATTTTTTTTCCTTTCCTCACCCCCTCCCCACAAAAAAGACCTTTGCAAAGAAGTTAGTACTTTTAAAACAAAAACAGGTGCATTAAAAAAGAAAAGAAAAAGAGAGGAAGCAAAAAAAGTACTGATTTAACAAGACAAAGATGACCACCAAAGGATAAATGACGCTGATTCCAAAGGGACAATTTTTTCTGAAATTTCAAGATGATAGAATCCCAAGTACTCCTTCTCCTAGAATTGGCCCCCAAAGGAATACCAAGATACAAGAAAGGAAAACTCATAATATTACATTGCAACAAATCTGCATACCGAGCCATTTCCTCCTCGTTACCCAAAATAGCTCTTAATTTACTTTTAAAAAAATTAACCTTTAAACCAGGCACTAATTCAAAGTATCTCAACACACTTTTCAATGTCATAACATTCCTTAAAGACAATTCACCAAAGAATAAAGTATCATTAGCAAACTATAAATGAGAAATACATACCTGATTGTCCCCTACAACAACACCTTTAAACAAATTCTTCTTCACTGCCTCCCTCATTAACCTACTAATCCCCTCGGCCACAAAAAGAAAAAAGAAATGGGTCATAAGATCACCCTGCCTTATACCTCGTCTTATAGGAAACTCCTGGGTTAGATTCCCATTCACAAGAATAGACACAGAAAAGGACATTAAACAATATCTTATCCGTCTTTCAGTAAAGTTCAATCTTCCCATCATATAAAATAAAAAATCCCAACAAACGAAATCATATGCTTTCTTAAAATCCATTTTAAAAATTAAACAAGAATTTTGATTCCTTCTCACATTATCAACCAAATCATTTGCAACAACTCCATCTAGCATGTTTCGCCTTCCCCCACAAAAGCTAACTGGTTTTCACTGACAATTCCACCTACAACAGCTCTTAACCGACGAGCCAGTACCTTAGCAATAATTTTATAAACACAGGCCACCAAATATATGGGTCTGTATCACATAACCCCGCCTGAGCTGCACCTTTTGGAATTAACGCTAAAAGTAACAAATTTGACCCCGCAGGCAACATTCTATTTTTATAAAACTCTTCCATTATTCTATGCATATATGATTTCAACAAATTCCAAAAGGATTTGATAAAATGAAAATTAAACCCATCAGGCCCTGGGCTTTTTGACCCACCACATTCCCATGCGGCCGACCGAATGTCTTCCTTAAAAAACTTCTTATTTATTTTATCATTAATATCCTCCCCCAACATCGAAAATCAGCACCATCCAACATAGGCCTATTCCATGAGTCACCAGTGAATGTATTCTCAAAGTAAGATTTAACACTCCCTGACTCTTGCCGGATCCTCCTCCCATTTTCCATCCAACCATAAGCCATGAATTGCACTTTCACACCACCTCTTGTTTATAACAACATGGAAGTATTTAGAATTTGAATCTCCCTCTTGTATCCACTTAACTCTTGACTTTTGTAACAAGATAGAGTTCTCTATTCTAGCAACCTTCCATCATTCTACCATCAAATTCTTATGAGTCATCACACCCTCCCCATTCAAACCGCCATTTTCCTCCTATAAATCCAATACCTTTATTTTACTTTCCATCTCTCTTAACCTTACTCTCAACACACCAAAATTTTTCTGATTCCACTCCTTCAAAGCTACCTTCAAACCTTTTAATTTTTCTTTCAACACAAAGGGTCCCCACCCCTTAACTTTCAAATTATTCCTTTCCACAAAAAATTTGAACACAGGCCGCTTTAACCAACAATCTAACACCCTAAATGGTCTCGGCCCCCAATCCACATCTACCACCTTTAAAAGCATCGGGCAATGATTAGACAATTTCTATTCAGAGCCAATTAGTTTGGAAATGACTACAGCCATTGGTGAGAACAAAGAAATTTATCCAACCGACTTCTAGCCAATCCATTTGGCCTATACCACGTATACCTCCTTACCTGTAGAGGAAGGTCCACCAACTTCATTGCAAGGATAAAATCTTTAAACAGTCTCATTTCTGGATTACCTACAACAGATTCCTCAACAACCACCTCTTTTCTCTCCCCATTACACCGAAAAACATTAAAATCACCAAACACACACCACTTAGAATACTCCTCATACAAACTCTTTACATTCAACAAATCCTCTCATTAACTTTTCTTCTCCACCAAAAGATAAGAAGAATAAACATTTATGATTACACAATGTTGTTGTATTTCTATCCAAGACCCTATCAGCCCCAAAAAAACCATAACCCTCAAACACCTAAATTTTTTGAAATTTCGATTTATCCTAAACACACAGCGTCCCCCTTACAGTGCCTACTGATGGAGAAGCACACCACTTAAACTCCGAGCCTCGCCAAATCAATTCCACCACCTATTCATCTATAGTACTCATCCTAGTCTTCTAAATCCAAACAAAGTCAATCCACATCTTACATATTAGCTCCCTAACCAGTTTTTTCTGAAGCCTACCCCTCATCCCACGTATATTATAACTCAAACTTTATTAATAATTATATTCAACCCACCTGATATATCTTTAACCAACTGTTTATTTCTTTCAATTTTATCCTTTACCTCTATATCCACCATACACCGAATAATCTCACCCTTATCCCCCACCACTGTAACACCTAGCTTTTTCCAAATCTTCCACAATGAAACCTCCTTAGTAGGATTATTTTTAAACAAACAGAATCATTATTTTCATGAGCAACACCAGGATCAAATAACTGAACTGGGGTTATAGTATCATGATGATAATTAACTTGGTTAGGAGTCACAATACTGGTTTCATCTCACTCACACCAAAACGCTTTCCACTCATGCAATTTCCTGCTCTTGACTTTCTTTTTTCCATGTTTTCTTTAATCTTTCTCCTTCTTACATTAAAGAATAGTAGGTGTTCCCTTGGGGTAACACAAGAAGAAGAAATAGGAAGTGGTTCAAAATTATTATAAGAAGACCCATGATTAATCTTAATCTTTTCCCTTTCCAATTCCATCCAATGACACACATTTAACAATGCCTTTTTTATGACTCGTACTTGACATTATTTTAATGAATAATAGTTCATACTTTGTTCCTGACCCTATATCACACGGATTATCCCACGAAGCTTCCAGTTCTTTAAAGTTCAAACTGCTAACTAGAGGAATTGTTTACTATGTGCAACCTAATGATGAAGGAATTGTTTACTATGTGCAACCTAGTGATGAGTCACTAGCTGAGTCTAGTCAGAAACGCGGAAGGTCTGATGCTGTTGGAAGTCATTCTTCTCAACCAGAGTTCACATCTCTAACCCCACCAAACCAACCCTCTAAACCTTAACCTGACCAATCTTCCCAATTTAAAACCCCTGACCAGACTGCTCAAACTGATCAGACCCTCCACCCTGACCATACTTCACCATAACAAACATCATCTGACCTTACCGTTGCTACCACCACTCAATCACCTTTTTGATATCTTCGCATCTTTCCACCTATACCTCATACCAGACCATCCTTCCTTTACCCTCTAACTTTAGTCAACCCTGGCTTCCCACTTTTTAAAATCAGCAAACCTATCTTAGACACAGATGACCCTGATTACCATCACCCTTACAACCTAGGTATTGTTAAAGCCCCTGATTTTAACTCTAGGAAAATTAAAATCTATGACCCTACACCTTGTTTTCCCCCAGCCTTACCCTTTGAACAACTCTTGTTTAACACCAACCTCACCTCAATATCAGACTCTGCAATGTTTCATGCTTTCAAATCAGAACAATCAAAAGTTCAATCAGATATTCACCAAAGAAGACAATTTCACAAGCTTTATTGTGTTATCACTCCACAGATAAAGCTCCTGCTTGCACTAGACCATCTCAATCCAAAAGCTGTGGTTATTCAGAGAGGAAGATTGAAGAAGCCTCTTCCTCCAAAGGGAGTATATTATAAAGCTGCATGGGATGATCCTAGACCTCGTGGGCTATCTATAGATTCTCAGAAGAACATTCTCTCTGTACCTCATCCAACTGAGGATTGTGCTTGTGTATTATGGAACCACTTTCTGTGGCATCTAGGACAACAAGGTTTTGCCTCTGGTCTCCCTCCCAGGAACGAAGAACTTTTTCATGCTCAGATCTTTTAGGAAAGACGTGGTGCTATTTTCAAGAGAAGTGTTTGCTCTGCTAACCAGCCCATCTTCTTTTACCAACCATTTGTTGTCTTTATTCCCTCTTCAGATATCTTTATCATCTAAAATCGTTACCTACTTCTTGTTTCAACTACTGCTTCTCTCTTTATTCGCTCAACCCATGGTTTTAACTTGTCCCTCTATGATGCCCCTCTTTTGGTTTCACTCTCCTCTTTGTTGATATCAAAAGGGGGAGTAGCCTCAGGATTCAAAATCTGGAAGTAAACGTCTTTTATGGGATCAGTATTAAGGGAAGTCTCTTTTGTCCTAGGAAGTAAAAGTAGAATATTAATGAAGTATGTTTTGCAATGTTTTATGTAATGCTTTGGATTGACTCTTTTGATGAATGAAGTCTATTTTTGTTCTATTAGTAATGATTGCTTTGAGTTTTTAGATAAATATGCTCTAAATTTCTATCAAGAAAATCATGCTCTTATTTTCTTGCTCTAAGTAGTAAAACATGCTTTATTTTCTTTATGACTTAATTGCTTGGCGCGAGACGGTCTTCAACACCTCTCGTTGCACCCAAATATATGGTTTATGGGCTTTTAGTCTCACCCAATCGATCTTGTGGGTAATGATGTTTGTGCACCCCGGGATGGTCTTCACCACCTTTTATTTTTTCAGCTCACAGGCCCTCTTCAGTTGTCATCTTGGTGATAATGTTCCTAAAAACACGTGTACCACTGTAAAAGGCCACATCATAAAAAAGGTACAAGTTAGAGCTACTCTTCTCCTCTGAACTCCCAACGACTCTAGAATCTATAGAGAACTCTAGCGAGACTTCATGCCTCTGTTACCTTATTTTGTAGGGAATTGTCCTTGTTGGACAATGTGACCTAGCCCCGCGAGGCCCAACAGCTATGCGTTAGCTACGACCCCCTCTCTGTCCTTCCTGAACCCCTATTCTTCCCTCAAAGTAAATGAAATGAATGTAAAGATTGAAAATATGAAGAGAAAGGATGAGGATGGCTACTTGAGTTAGGTGGAAAAAGGTTTTAAAGCGCTCGAGTCATGAACAAAAGAGATCCTTAGTAGTACTTGAGAGTTTCTTCATAGTTTCAACAGAATCTCAGTATGGAAAAAAGCAAGTACCTTTGTAGAGGCTTCTGGAGTCCCCTTTTATAGGTGTGGCTGGGGTAAGTAATGCATTGCTTTAAGATTAAATGGGCCACTTCATTTCAAATTTAAAGGGCCACAACGGTTTACTAGCAGTCTAACATACCCATTTTTAAATAATAACCATTATGCAACAATTGGCATAATTCATGTTACAAGCAACACTATGTTTCAGTTGTTTTAGTTAGCAAGTGATGAACGTCAATTATGGAGGGAACCTAGAGTAGCAAAGTGGCGTAATATGAAATTTTTCTAAGTTTGAAGAGTTGTTTCTTACCCACGCTATAACAGGTGACTAGAGTAAACGATGTAGCTCATTTGAGCAACCAGTATGATTCCCCAAACAAGCTAGGGGAAATAATTTTGTCTCCATACCAGCCTATGGGCAAGATGGTAATTTTCACCCAGAGCCATCATGCATAACCAGCATCGGACATAAAGTTGTGACTTAACAACTGCCTCCGGCATCACGTATATAACCTATGATCCAATACCGATACGAGTCACTCTCTCGATGCTAGTAGATCAGGCTTAACTTATGTAACAACATGCTAGAAAACAACCTATAAAACGACAGGTACGAAGGTACAACCTTTAGGGGGCGTCCGTGTCATGTGTCAGCTATTCTGTAAAGATCGGGATCTTACTGACACAACGTATGGAATGTTCCCCTAGGCTAAAACAACCCTTCCGCTACTCTCTGGTATAAATACTCATAAATTGACAAGAAAAAGGTAGAACATTCTTAATCATAACTTACGCTCGAGCTCTACTTTTCTCTACTCTAAATATTCCACTAACTTGAGCATTGAAGTGTTTTTATAAGTGACACCCGTAAGACTGGTAAAATATCTCAAGGAGCACTCCAAGACTTTTATCTCCCCACTAGGATAAAAGGTACAATATCAGATCACCACTAGACCGGTGTAATACAAAATAACGCAGTATGATTTGAGGGTTGATCTGTATACCGGCTTTCCTACCCTGGCTCAAACTAGTTCAGGTATCAATTACTAACTGAAATACCTAAGGTGTTAATTATGAACCATTAACTTATATGGAGAGTTTTAGTCATTGGATGAACCTTCTTAATATGATTGTTATTATTCCCCTTTTGTAAAATCTCTATTAATGACAATTTCTATTCTTCTTCAGTTGCCATCTATTCTTCATGTCCTTTATTTTCCTCTTATTCTTCATTGTTAATTGTAATGGATTCTCAACCCACAAGTTAGTGTGAATTAGAAGCAATCAAAGGTGTAAATGAAAAACAAATAGTGAATGGAGAATGAGAGATAACCAAAGAAAACTAATCGAAATTGGGTATCAATATAATAGATTTGTGAGGATAACAATGTGGATTTTATCAATAATAAAGGTTTTATAAAATAGGTATAATAACGGATATCTTAAAAGGTCCATCAAATAGTTATAAGTCTCCATTTAATCTAATGATTCACAATCAAGACTTCAAGTGGCTATTTGTCACCATTAACGAGGATGTTTGGTTTGTAGTTGGGAAACAAAGTTGAGTTGAAGTGAAAAATTTAAAGGTTGATATCAATTCTTCACGCCGTTCAAGACAATCAAAACTTTGTTGACCCGTAGGATCAAAAAGCTCCTACAAGTTAACGGAGGTTTTCTCTGTTCCATAACAGCACCAAACATGCTCAACATCTTGGTTATCAACTGAGGTAACATTATTGATAACTTAGAAACAAATAAATTTGAAAATGTTTTGAAACTTAAAGAATTAAAATAAATTTTTTAAAATAAATAAATTAAACATAAAGGACAACAAAGATTTATTTTGTCTAATTTGTTCTATATCAAAATACTAGTACAACTAAATACTCCTTCTGTTACCTTTTACAAGCCCTAAAATATAAAAATGGTATATTACTTTTTATAAATCCAAAAAGAAGAAGTATTTATTGTGTTTTTTCTAACTTACCCTTAAAATGTTTTCAAACTTGTATAATTAATATAGAACGGTGAAGGTTGACTTTAAATGAGAGTATAATTAAAAAGATAAAAATGTTGCTTATCAAATTAAAATAATAAATACTTTTTAAAATTGTGTGTTTTAAAAAATAAAGATTTATAAAAGATAATGGATGGAGTAAATAAATAAAGATATTTATTTCAGGTAACAAGCTATTACATTATTAAAATGATTTTTGAACATAAGTACTTGCGGTAACAAGTAATTTAATAATAATGACAACGAAATTTAGGTTGGCAACAAACCTTGCTTTTTACAAAACTTTTGTTACTGGGTTTTAGCTCGGGCGCAAGTCTTAAATCATACTAGAATTATCCCTTATCAAATTATCTATGCATTCGACGTAAATCAAATTACTATACCCAAATATTTGCGTATTTAAATGAATAATTAAATGCATTATGTTGATTTTTATCAATAGAATTTTATCTCCTCTACCGTACACATGGACACATTCATATATATTAAAGAGGTTTATAAGTAGATTTTTTTAAAAAAAAAAATCTTTTTTGAAGACAATCCTGTTTAGATTTAGTTATAAATTAGGTTCTATGCACCCTCTTAAAAAGTGTGCTTAATGAATATCAAATTAGGAGGTTCTTTTCACAATCTCATAATGTATCGATAACTTAAGGTCCTATGAAGACTTAGGTTCTTTATCCTTTGTATAATTGTGATTGAGTATGAAAGGACTTATTTAAGAAAGAATACTTGGAATCATTTGTAAATAAGTGTGGGTTGCATTTAGTTTATTGATCAATGAAACAAAATTCTATGTTGCTCAGATAGAAACGGTACATAATCTTGGCTTGTAAGGTGAATCACGATAAAATCTTTGTACATTATGTCTTTTTCTTTTATCTGTGTTTTACTTGGTTTTGTTTAAGTTTTATGTCAATTAAAACTTAAACACCCCTTCAAAAAACGTCTGAACATATGTTTTGAAAAAAGTTTGCTAAAATTTTTAAACCACACTATTCAACCCTTATTTCTAGTGTGACCATGTGAAACCTTAATAAAAAGTTGATAAAGTCATTAATTGCATAGGTGCCGACATTGACATAGTCAAAAAAGCTTTAAAAAAAACTCCTCAGTGTTTTTTTTAATATCAGTTTTTAATTTTTAAAATTTTTTAAAAATATTATTTTAAAACTTTTGATTGAAACGTATACTTTTATGGGGTTTCATTCTTATGCTCTATTTTCAAGTTTGGAATAATTAATGTCATTTGTTAGGTTATGAGTTTTTGTAACTTCTTATTTTACATTTTTTATTTATTAACTTTTGTATGCTTTTGATCGAAGTGTCTGATTATTAGAGGGTAAGGATAAAGTTAGGGTTAGAGGTAGGGTGAAGGTTGAAGATAGAGAAAGGCGACAATAAGGATAAGTGGTGATGTGAAAAAGGTGATAATAGCCAATGGTGGTGGTCGGTGGTATTGGATAATGGTTGTGGACAGTGGTAGGTGAAGGTAAGGAGAAAGAAAGGGAAAGTGTGGTGGTGAGAGAAGGAGAAGAGAATTTTGGTTTTAGGATTGGGTGAATATTTAACTTATTAAAAATGACAACTAGGGTTAGTGGTGATGTGAGAAAAGGTGATAGTAGCTGACAATGGTGGTGAAAGAAAGAAAGGGAAAGGTTGGAGGTGTGAAAAGAGAAAGGAAATGGGAAGGAAATAAGATTTTCAGTTTTAGGACTGTGGTGGATATTTAAATTATAAAAAATTATATGTTTACTTATGTGAAATTTTAATTTTTTTCATTTTTTAAAAATATTGTATATATATTATTATTATTACTTTTATGTAAATTTGTTAGATTTAACAACAAAGACTTAAAAAACCTACTATTAATTTAATTTAATTTAGATAAAAGATTAAAACCTAAAAAAAATAAAAGACTACAACCAAAAACTTGTAAAGGATAAGAGATGAAAAATATATTTTAGTTTATTTATTTATTATTGGTAACAACTAACAAACCTATTTATTTTAATTTACCATTTCCTTAATAAATAACATCTAATATTTCATCTATCTAATAAGTTGATTCTTAAAAAAGAAACTCGAATCTCTGTGGTCCTCTTTTGGGTGGTTTTAGGTTTTTAGTTTTAAAATTTTTACAAACCAAAACTTGCTTTTACTTTTAGTTTCATTTTTTAATTTGTATGGTTTTGAATTTTAAAAATTTGTTGTAAGACATTTGTAATTATAATCAAAACAACTTTACACACAAACAAACAACAACAATAATATAAGAATATTAATAGTAAAAATAAATCTTCTACAATGATGGTGATTGTCGTGACCGGGATCGCGGCGGCGCGGCCGACCCTCGAAGACGAGAAATAAATCGGAACAGGGAGTCGCCACCAACATTTTTTATCCATAGGAAAAACATTGAAAAAAAAAACTTTAACAAAGCACTGGTTAAAAAAAGTGAGATTCAAGTTCGGGAGTCGGTTACGAGTGGGGAAGGTATTAGCACCCTACATTGCCTGTGAAAAACAGTACCAAAGTTGAAAATGCGCATCATGAATAGCCTTAAAATTGTTTCTATTTCTTTTTTCTTGAAAACGAAGGAGACAGACGAAATGAAAGCTCGGAGTAAGATCAACAGGACATCTCGTCCAAATTAATCCTGGCTTTAGTAGGGGGAAACGGGAAAAAGAGGAAAGGAAACTAACAAGACATTTCGTCTAAATTAGTCATCTTTTCGTCAAGATACCAGATCGGGAAAGAAAAATGAGGGGTTAACAGGACATCACATCCAAGTTAATCTGGGCTTTTAATGGAGGTACGTATGGAAAGGGAGAGAACGCTAACAGGATGTCTCGTCCAAATTAGTCATTTTCCATCAAAATGCAAGGTCGAACGGTGAAAGCAGTTGACAGGACGTCTTGTCCAAATCAACCTGATTTTTATGAAAAATAATAACGGCCAGGGAAAAGGAAGAAAATCAACAAGACGTCATGTCTAAATTGACTTCCATGAAGATGATAAGGGTTAGATTAATTTTTAAAAGGGAGAATAAGAAAGGAAAAGAAGTGGGCCCGACAGGAGTTAAGTCCTGCTCCTACGTATTCTTGAGTTTTTGAAAAGTCAGGGTTACGTAGTTCTTGATTAAATGCTACAAAAATAAACTCTCAGTAGGGTATACATACAACTTGAAGAATTTTACAAAATAACAACCCTTACAGAGAGGGTTTGTGAACTTGAGTTCTCCAAATATGTTTTTTTTCTTTTAATTTAGGAAATAAAAAAATTAATTAAGGAAAAGACTTCTTGCCTGATTGAAGAACAAAGAGTGGGAGAAATGGAAGCTGAAGAGGAACTTTTTCTCTTCGTTGGTGAATGGAAAGACAAAGAGAGAGAAGGAAATGGAAACCAAAGAGGAACTCCTTCTCTTTCTGTTCTTGGTGAAGTTGCTCTCTGCTTGTTGGGTTAACCTCTTAAGAAGAAAGGAAGTGCCAAATATAAAGCAACTAGAGAAAGTTTGAGAAAGGAAAATGCTTGTTGTGTGCTTGAGCTCCTTGATTGCCTCCCCCCTTTTTTTCACGCTTGTTGATCCTGCTCTCTATTTATAAGCTAAATGGTTTGAGTGCCTTTCAATTAAAAATCCTTCACTAATCCCGGATTTGGGCAATGGATGTCTGGTGCTTTTTAATTAAAAATTTCTATTGATCCTTGATTTAGGCAATGGATGTCTGGTGCTTTTTAATTAAAAATTTCCACTGATCCTTGATTTCGGCAATGGATGCTTTTGATCCTTGTTTCCTGTAATGGATTTCAAACTCTGTCTACTAATATGGATGCTTTTGACCTCGTAGTGCATTCATGTTTCATGCAACGCTATTTCCACTTTCTCATAGTGCTGTTTCCAACCTAGCATGCTTAAGCGCACAGCTTTCACGCTCAAGCGTGAGTTTCTTTTCAAAGGGTCACGCTTAAGCGAAGGGCGTTCCCACTTGAGCGTACTCACGCTCAAGCGCCCGGTGCTCACGCTCAAGCGTGAAGTACGTTTTTAAGGACTAAACTCAAGTCATGCTTAAGCGTGAAAGAAATCCCAGCTCGACCTCGTTTAAGCGTGAGGCCCCTGATGCTCTCAATTTTCTTAGTTCACACTTAAGCTTACACTGTCGAGCTTAAGCTTGCACTGCCGGCTTAAGCTTGCACTTCCAAGCTCAAGCTTGCCATAGCCAAGCTCAAGCTTGAGACCTTTATGCATGGTTTATGCTTAAGCTTGAAGATTCATGTTTAAGCGTGATCATAATAGTGGCATAATTTGTGTTTCACGCTTAAGCTTGAAGATTCACGCTTAAACGTGATCGTGACAGTGGCATAATTTGTGTTTCACGCTTAAGCTTGAAGATTCACGCTTAAACGTGATCGTGACAATGGCATAATTTATGTTTCACGCTTAAGCTTAGAATCTCAAGCTTAAGCTTGGATTCTCACGCTTAAGCTTGGGTCTCACGCTTAAGCTTGGATTCTCAAGCTTAAGCTTAGATTCTTAATCTTAAGCTTAGAGTCTCACGCTTAAGCTTGGATTCTCAAGCTTAAGCTTGGAGTCTCACGCCTAAACCCTAAACCCTAAATCCAAGTTTAAGCTTGGATTCTCAAGCTTAAGCTTGATACGCTTGAGCTTAAGCTTGGCATTAAATCTTTGGTATTTGGGTCGGACCAAAAGAGGTGTTCACAGATGCCCCTCTTTACTTCTTTTCCGTGAGAAAAACATGAAGTCTCTTCTTGTTTTTGAAGTGGAAAGGAAGTAAAGACGTGAACACCATTATCAAAATCATGCCAACTTCAATCACCAGGAGAGCAAGCATTGTTCTTGTCACCTTCTGAGGAAAACAAACAGTAGTACTAACTTTGGTGACTTGGAAAATAAGGCAAGGTGTTGATTTCGATGGCAGTGAGGATGACGATTCTGGAAATGCGTCAGGAGTATAATTTTGGAAATGAAAATAGGAGGACCAACTTTGGCCATTTAGGGAAACAACAGGATGCGAACTTTGGCAATTGGGAAAGACAAGGTGCCAACTTTGGTGATTAGACGGGGGCAAAGCCTAGGAATGGATACCTGGAGCTTTTGCTTTTGAAGAAAATAACTGACACAAGGGATGACGCTTCGAAAGACACAACCTAGGAATGGGTACCTGAGGATTTGACAGAAAATAAATGACTTGAGGGTATGCCCCTGGTTCAAAAGGAAATAGCTTAGGCAAGAGGTTCCTAAGGCCATGACTGGAAAGTAAATAACTTGGGGGTGATGTCCCAGGTTGACAGGAATTTAAAGGATTGGGAGTGTTGCCCCTCGGTTGACTGGAAATGAAAGGATTGGGGTTGACCCTTGGTTAACTGGAAATAAAAGGATTGGGGTTGACCCTCGGTTGACTGGAAATAAAAGGATTGGGATTGACCCTCGGTTAACTGGAAATAAAAGGATTGGAGATGACCCTTAGTTAACTAGAAATGAAAAGATTGGGGTTGACCCTTGGTTGACTGGAAGTAAAAGGATTAGGGTTGACCCTCGGTTAACTGGAAATAAAAGGATTGGGGTTAACCCTCAGTTGACTAGAAATAAAAGGATTGGGGTTGACCCTCGGTTGACTGGAAATAAAAGGATTAAGGTTGACCCTCGGTTGATAGGAAATAACAGGATTGGGGTTGACCCTCGATTGACTGGAAATAAAGGGATTAGGGTTGACCCTCAGTTGATAGAAAAGTAAAGGTTGAGGGTGTTGCCCCTCGGTTGACAAAAAAGTAAAGATTGAAGGTGTTGCCTCTCGGTTGATAGGAAAGTAAAGGTTAAGGGTGTTGCCTCTTGGTTGACAGGAAAGTAAAATTTGAGGGTGTTGCCTCTCAGTTGATAGGAAAGTAAAGATTGAGGGTGTTGCCTCTCGGTTAACAGGAAAGTAAAGGTTGAGGGTGTTGCCTCTCGGTTGACAGGAAAGTAAAGGTTGAGGGTGTTGCCTCTCGGTTGACAGGAAAGTAAAAGGTTGAGGGTGTCACCTCTCGGTTGATAGGAAAGTAAGGGTTGAGGGTGTTGTCTCTCGGTTGACAGGAAAGTAAAGGTTGAAGGTGTTGCCTCTCAGTTGACAAGAAAGTAAAAGGTTGAGGGTGTTGGCTTTCGGTTGACAGGAAAGTAAAAGGTTGAGGGTGTTGCCTCTCGACTGAAAGCGAAAAACCAGGGGTGATGCCCCAGTTAGGAGAGACTGGAGGAATTTGGGGTACTGCCCCTTGACTGAAAGAGAAAGACCTGGGGTGATGCCCCATTTTGAGCAGTTTGAAAATTTGGGATACTACCCCTTGACTGGAAGGGAATACAAATCTAGGGAGATGCCCTAGTTTGAGCTGTTTAGACATTCGGGGTACTGCCCCTTGACTAAAAAGAGAAAGACCTGGGGTGATGCCGCAGTTTACCGTTTGGTGGGAAGAGTATGATGGGTACAAGTTTGGTAATGATGAACTTATTAGGGAAGAAGGGTCAATTAGAGTCTGCTTCTGAAGCGTAGTTCCACTAGGGAAGGACAATTTGGTTGGCGTCTACCTAGTAGTAACTGTGGTCTTGCTGGGAGAAGTGGCCTGCCGATTCCATTTAGAGAGAAGTCTAGTTCAGATTTACCTGGAAGGAGATCTCGACTTGAGCTTTTTTCGTAGAGGGTTGTGACCTCGTTGGGGAATTGCTCATCAAACCTTTCGCTTCCGGGTCAGGAATCTTCGAAAAGAAGATAAGTAATATAGAAGTAAACAAATTGACACTTTCAGGTGACCTCCCTTAGAGATGGGCTTTGAGATAACTCATGGATGAAATAGAAGTGACTTTCGACTTTGGTGAGCTTGCCTAGCGGAGTTGGTTATGCTTGTCTCAGGTAAGGTCTGGCGCTGGGATACATTCCATTCCTCACAACTTTATGTTTTGTTGTTTTCAATTTCAAAAATTTTCTTAGGCAAAAACTTGTTCATTTATAAGACTTAGCCATGAACATGTGCAGAAAGAAGGGTAAATTTTACTTATAAACATCAGGCATGTACAGTGGTAATGAAAGCAATGTAAAGAAAACATATGACAAGGTATAAAGAATTGAAGGTAAATGGGAAAGGGAAGGCCCTTAAATCCTCAAGCGATTTCCTGAGAGCGATGAGAATCTTGATTTTTTCTCACGACTTCATGTTCATCTTCTGATTCCGCTTCTGAGGACGTAATTTGACAATGACTCATATGCCCCCAGTTGGGTTTTCTCATTTCCTGCTTGAAGGGTCTATGTCACTGTGCCAGGACTTTAAGTTTTGATTTTGTCTAAGCCTCCCTTTGGGTTTTCGACTCACCAAGTAGCTTTAACTTTCGCCTAGGCCGTCTTTTCCGGTTTTCAGCCTAGCGAGATCCTTTTTTTTTACGCATAGTACTTTTTCACCACATCTGCGTTTGTAGGCATTGGTAGATCCTCTCCATCCATGTTGGTGAGGATCAAAGCTCCTCCAAAGTAGGCCTTTTTCACAATGTAGGGACCTTCATAGTTAGGCGCCCACTTGTCGCGCTCGTCTCTTTGGATCAACAAGATCTTCTTGAGGACCAAGTCTCCTTCTTGGAAATGTCGAGATCACATTTTTTCTCGTACGCCCGTTTCATGCGCTTTTGATACAACTGTCCATGGTAAAGAACGATTAACCTCTTTCCATCAATCAGGTTCAATTGGTCATACTTAGCCTGGATCCATTCAGCTTCCTCTAATTTGGCCTCCATGATCACCCTGAGGGATGGGATTTCTACCTCAAAAGGCAGCACTGCTTCCATTTCGTAGACCAAGGAGAATGGGGTTGCCCTAGTCGAGGTGCGCACCGAGGTCCGGTATCCATGTAGAGCGAAGGGAAGCATTTCATTCCAATCTTTGTAAGTCACCACCATCTTTTGCATTATCTTCTTTATGTTTTTGTTAGCTGCCTCGACTGCTCCATTCATTTTAGGCCGATATGGAGAAGAGTTATGGTGAGAGATTCTGAAGCTGTCACAGAGTTCCTTCATCATCTTGTTGTTCAAATTCGTACCATTGTCAGTAATGATCTGGCTAGGTAGGCCGTATCGGCATACCAATTCACGCTTGATCAATTTGACCATAACATTCTTTGTTACATTAGCGTATGAAGCTGCCTCCACCCACTTGGTGAAATAATCAATGGCGACTAAAATGAAATGATGACCGTTCGAGGCTTTTGGTTCAATGGGCCCAATAACGTCCATACCCCATATTGAAAAGGGCCATGGTGTCGATAAGACGTTTAGGGATGATGGGGGTGCATGAATGTAATCGGCATACACCTGACATTTATGACACCTCCGCATATAAGCAAAGCAGTCTGTTTCCATGGTCATCCAGTAATACCCAGCCCTCAAGATCTTCCTTGAGATGGCATGTCCATTTTTGTGAGTTCCAAAAGATCCTTCGTGGACATCCCTCATGATTCGATTTGCCTTGACGGTGTCGACACAATGAAGGAGGATAGAATCATGATTTCTCTTGTATAGTACGTTGCTACTCAAAAGATAACCCATAGCGAGCCTTCTCAAGGTTCGTTTGTCATTATTTGTGATGCCTTCAGGGTATTATTGGCATTGGAGGTACCTTTTGATGTCATGATACCAAGGATTGCCATCTGGTTCACCTTCTATGACCTGGCAATGTGTAGGTTCTTGTCGTTTTTTCACCTCAATGAGAGGCATCTCGTATTCACTGCTGACCTCGAACATCGTAGCTAGGGTGGCCAAGGCGTTTGCCATTTGGTTGTCGTCCCGTGGAACATGATGGAAGGTAATTTCATCGAACTCTTTGATCATTTCTTTGATATGAGCGTGATAGGGAACTAGTTTACTGTCTCTAGTTTCCCACTCATCCCTCAATTGATGGATAACCAAAGCAGAGTCTCCATAAACTTCCATGGTCTTTATTCCTACATTCAGAGTCGCTTGTATCCCCAAAGAACAAGCCTCATACTTGACAATATTGTTAGTACAATCAAAACATAACCGGGCGCAAATGGGAATGAATTCTTTGTCAGGTGAGATAAGGATGACCCCAATTCCATGTCCCAGTGCATTGGAGGCTCCATCAAACCTTATGGTCCACCTGTTCTCCTGACCATCTTCTTCTCGGAAAAGAGCTAAAATATCTTCATCTGGGAAGTCATGCTGCATTGGTTGGTAACTGCTAACGGGTTGATGTGCCAAGTAATCTGCTAGCGCACTTCCTTTTACGGCCTTTTGGGTGACATACGTTATGTCATATTCTGTTAGAAGTACTTGTCAACGAGCAATTCTTCCAGTCAAAGCTGGATTTTCGAAGATGTACGTAATGGGGTCCATCACCATGTAGTGTGACTAACCATATATTGCCGTAAGCGCCGGGTAGCCCAAGCTAATGCACAGCATGTTCTTTCGAGGGAAGAGTATCTTATCTCACATTCAGTGAATTTCTTTCTCAGGTAATAAATGGCACACTCCTTCTTCCCAGTCTCGTCATGTTAACCTAATACGCATCCCATGGATTCGTTCAGCACGGTCAAATACAGGATCAGTGGTCTCCCAGGAATGGGTGGCACCAAGATTGGCGGCTCTAACAAGTATTACTTTATCTTTTCGAATGATGTTTGGCAGTCTTCATTACATTTCCCGGGTTGGTTCTTGCGAAGTAACTTAAAAATCGGCTCACAGGTCGCTGTCATTTGGGAAATGAATCGGGCAATGTAGTTCAACCTTCCTAGGAACCCTTGGACTTCTTTTTCTGTACAAGGAGGAGGCATTTCCAGAATTGCCTTGACCTTGTCAAGATCAACCTCTATCCCTCTTTCGCTTACGATGAATCCTAATAGTTTACCGAATTTTGCGCCAAAGGTGCACTTGGCCAGATTCAGTCTAAGCTTGAATTTTCTTAACCGTTTGAAGAGTTTCCTCAGATCAGTAATGTGCCCTTCCTCAGACCTGGATTTAGCAATTATATCGTCCACATAGACTTCTATTTCTTTATGCATCATATCATGGAAGAGAGTCACCATTGCCCTTTGATAGGTGGCTCCAGCGTTCTTCAACCCGAAGGACATTACTTTGTAGCAAAAGGTGCCCCACAGAGTGATGAACATGGTCTTCTCCATATCTTCAGGTGCCATCTTGATCTGATTATATCCCAAAAAATCCATCCATGAATAAGAAGATAGAGTGTTGAGCTGTATTGTCGACCAATACGTCGATCTGAGGTAGAGGAAAGTCATCTTTAGGGCTGGCCCGATTCAAGTCTCGATAGTCCATGCACATCCTTACTTTCCTATCTTTCTTTGGAACAGGGACTATGTTTGCCACCCATTGAGGATATTTAGCCACGACTAGGAAATCAACATCAAATTGCTTCTTAACTTCGTCTTTGATCTTAAGGAGCATTTTTGGTTTCATTCGTCGCAGCTTCTATTTGATTGGTGGACATTCTGGCTTTAAAGGCAACTTGTGTTCCACAATGCTGTTATCCAACCATGGCATATCTTGGTATGACCATGCAAAAATATCTCGAAACTCCCTGAGCAGCTTAATCAGTTCTTCTCGCCGCTCTTTGTTTAGGAAAGTACCAATATTGACCTCTTTAACCTCTCCTTCATCCCCCAGGTTAATGGTTTCAACCTTTTCCTGATGGGGTTGAATTTCTTTATCCTCCTGCTCTAGTAACCTTGTTAACTCGGGCAAAGGTTCAAGGTCTTCCTTACTTTCCTCGTTGGCATAATCGTTCGGATAATCAGAATCATGAAACAAAACCAAGTTCTCGTTGCTCTCAGGGAAACGTTTTCGGATCTGCATTTGGTTGTATTATAGCGATGAAAAAGAAAACAAGCAAGTGAAAGGCTTAAGAAAAAGGAATCAAGCAAAGATGAGATATTGGAATCAGATAGTGTTCATTAAATCAAACAAGTAAACAAGTTTTTTTTGCCTTTATTACAAAAGAGGTCCCAAAGCCTTAGGCATAGCAGAAGGACCAACAAGTAATGAAATAATGTGATTACTTTGACAAAACATTCATAGTCGTAGAGAACTTCATGATTTCCCAGTTATTCAGCTCCTGATCTGGTGAACAAGCATACACAAACTCCGCACTATGGCTAGGCTCATCTTCAATCATGGTCACTTGATCTGGATGCATTATCCCTGTGCTCCGGAAGCTCTGATAGAGGTCACAAATGAGGGTTCTCGCGGTGTTGAATTCCCTACCAGTAAGGTGACCCATCCTTCTTTCCTTTCTTTCCTCCCCGACCTTCTTTCTGTCAGCTGCCGTGGGTTTGTATCCCAAGCCATATCTGTCCTTGTTCTCTGGGAGGCACACAGGTTGGACCCTCCCTTCCAATTCACGCCCTAGTCCTTTTCCTGGCTTGTATCCTTCCCGTAACATTGTTCTTGCCATTGCTAGAGGTACGTTTGGGAAGGATGTTCTTGCAATGCTTGTCGCATTGGCTATTTCCAAAGCCTAGAATGAAGTCTTGAGGGCTTCCTCGACTGCTTCAATGTACGGGGTTGTGACAGGCTTGCTGACCAAAAGGTCCTCTTCCCCGGAAACAATCACTAGTTTGTTGTCGATGATGAATTTCAACTTCTGATGCAGCGTGGAAGAGACTACCCCGGTCGAATGGATCCACGGCCGTCCTAGCAAACAACTGTAGGCGGGTGTAATATCCATGACTTGGAAGAGAACTTGAAAGGTGCACGGTCCGACCTGTATCGGCAACTCAATCTCTCCTATGACCTCTCGTCGAGTCCTATCGAAAGCCCATACCACCATAGAACTAGGCCTCATATACGTCCCATCGAACAGCAACTTTGCCAACATGGACTTTGGTATTACGTTTAGGGATGATCCATTATCGACAAGTATGTTTGCCAAGATATGATCTTGACACTTTACAGAAATATAGAGGGCTTTGTTGTGCCCTATTCCTTCGACAGGTATTTCATCATCCGTAAAGGTCAAGTAATTATTGGCAACAACGTGTCCTATTATACCTCCAAATTTATCGACAAGTAAGTCATGCTTGACATGGGCCTCGCTTAAAACTTTCATCAACGTATTCCGATGTGGTTCAGAATTCATCAACAGGGACAACATGGAAATTTGGGCTAGGGTATGGTTTCATTGATCCAGTACTTGATATTCGTTGTGGCGAATGAACTTTAAAAATTCATGGGCTTCTTCCTCAGTCACAACCTTTCTTGTTTTACCGGTGGTCCCTTCCTTCCTAGCTTTGATATCTCCCGTAGTTTTATCATGTTTTGATTCTGGAGGCGCGTATACCCTCCCACTCCTAGTCATTCCTCCAATCCCGGCAATATTTGTAACAGAAGAGGATGGCACAGAGTCAACTACCGCGGGGTTGGTGACAACCACATCTGTACCGTATTTCTATGGCACAGCATAAGAATCCTTGAAAGGGAACGGAGTAGGTGCTTGCACTAAGATTATAGTTTTGGCAGGAGTTGGGGCTGCCGGTGTGTTTTTGTTGTAGAATATGACCAGGGGTTTTGGAGCCTGTACCCCAGCCTGTTCTTATACCATGTTTACTTTGCCTCTATGGCGTCTGTAGATCTCTACAGTACGGCTGTCTATGAGCTCTTGGAGGGCTCTTTTGAAGCCTCGTCGCCCCATAGATTGTTCATCATTATACTCTTCATCCTATGACCCTCTTATCAATCCTTTTTCCAGTAGGAGGGGGTGAATCACTTCTAAAGGCATTTTTATGTCCTCAACCTTTGAAATACATTCTTCTTCTTCCCCAACAGCATTAACCCCTGACCCTCCGTGGTTGGGCAAAGGGTTTGTTGTCACACTTGGGTTCCCCTCTCGAAAACTTATCCAATCGGCTCTGATCAGATCCCTTACCTTGAACTTCAAAGCCAGGCAATTTTCTGTAGAATACCCCGGTGCACCAGCATGGTAATCACACCTTGCGTTTGGGTCATATCCTCTTGGGTAAGGTGGCTGAAGTGGCCTCAAAGGACAGGGAACCACCAACATATTTTTGATAAGATAAGGGAGAAACTCGGTATATGTCATGGGGATGGGATCAAATTGAATCTGAGTGCGGTTGTTGTTCTGCCTTCTTAGGTTCGGGTTTGGCGGTTCGTTTACGTGTAGCGGTTGGTACGGTGCTTGGGGTGGTGTTGGTGGTCGTAAAACAGGTGGTCGGAAGTGGGGTGGATTTGGATTCTGAATCGCAGCCACATATGGGTGTGGTGCGTTAGAATAGGCTGGTGGAAAGGTGATGGGGGTAGGCGGCCTTGACTGGTTTCCTTTCTGGTTATAAGAGATCGAGTTGGTCTCTCCATCTCTTCTCCTACCCTCTCTGAGTGTTGGTTTCCTTACCGTCCCTACCCCAGATAGGCCTCGGGCAATCTTCCCGGTTTGCAGTCCATTCTCTATTCTTTCTCCAATGGTGACAATATCAGCGAAATAAGACGAAATGCTCCCAATCATCCTATCGTAAAAAGGCGACTGGAGCGTGTCGATAAACATAAAAACCACTTCTTTTTCGAACAAGGGAGGGTCAACTTGTGCCGCTACTTCACGTCAACGCTGGGCGTACTCTTTGAAAGTCTCGTTATCTTTCTTTGTCATATTTTGCAATTGTAGTCTATCAGGTGCCCTGTCCAGATTGTACTTGTGCTGTTGCATGAAAGCATCTGCCAGATCTTTCCAGCAGCGTATACGAGACTACTCAAGATGGTTATACCAAGTGAGGGCTGCTCCAGACAGGCTGTCTTGGAAGCAATGAATCAACAAAGGATCGTTGGAAGCATGTGATGCCATCTTCCGAAAATACATGGTAAGATGATTCTTTGGGCAGGTTAACCCTACGTATTTATCGAATTCCGGCACTTTGAACTTGGGGGGATAACTACATCAGGAATTAAGCAGAGTTCTGCAGCACTTCCAATCACAAATCCTTCCATTCCTTCCATGGCTCTTAACCTTCTTTCCAAGATTTCTATCCTTCCTTCTTGGGTAGCAGCAGCAGCACTTGGACCAGTGGTGATGTGATGACTTGTATACCCGAATGGCTGGTGGACATGTGTCAGGATGGTGTTTAACAAGGTAGTGTGAGGTCTGGTAGTAACTTGGGTCATGTAGACAGGTTAGGTTGGCTGTGTCTGGGTGGCTTGTGTTTGGACTTGAGCCGTTTGAAATTCCCAAATGGGTGGAATGTTTGGTTGAGTGGTATGAGGAATCGGCTCCTGGTAGTTAGGCTCTTCTTGAAGCGGGGGAAAATACCCTGGTGGCAAGCCATACAATGGAAAGGGTATAGCATTACCCTCTGCATCCACAAAGGTATGCTGCTGGATGTCAGCAGGGTTTGGTCTCCTTGTGCGAACAGTAAGGGGAGGCGCTGTCGGGTTAGGATTTGGTTCTCCAGATGGACCCTGAGGGTGTCGTGGGGTAGGAGGCTATTGCCTGGCGTCTTCAACTCCCGTAGAAGAACCCCCTTCCGTGACCCTCTTCTCTAGAAGCTTGGCCATCTCAGCCATTTGTTCCTTCAACTGACTGAGTCCGGCTCTCAAACTCTCGTTCTCCTGTTCTATTTCAGCTATGAGTTTCTTTCTGAGCCTAGTCCTGTAAGGGTGATTACCCGTAATGTCTGAAGGAACATACAGATTTTTTAGAAAAATAAAAAAGTTAAGGGAAACGATAAAACAAAGATAGAAAGATATGCACAGGATGTAATTCCAAATTTAGCGTGTATCCTCTGACCGTTCCTCAGAACGTCGCGTTTAAAAGTTCTAGGTAAAGCAGTAAGGTGGAAATTAACACGAGACAATTGTGAAGGCAAAATAGTTCATTATTCCATACTTCCAAGAAGATACAATGTTGCTAGAAAGGTTTGAATTACAACACTTCAGCCGTTCCTGGCTTGGGCGATCATAGCCCTCATTTTTTAAATTCTTTCTTGACAATAATTCAAAAATAACAAAATCTCCTTTGGGGTGGAGAGAGGATTAACCATCCCTTCGGCCTGCTTTAGCATTGATGAAAGATCTTCCAGGACTCTGTTGGCTAAGTATGCCAAGTTGGCGAAGCGATTCATCCATGAATGAATGACTTCGTCTTGCCGAGCCAGTTCAACTTCTAAAAGAAGTGTGGCCTCCTGGCAATGTTGCTTAACATCAATGGCATTTTTTCGTTCATCATTTATCTCCCGTTCATAGGCTCTTATTACTTCATCAAGCTGTTGCTCCAATTTGTGGACCTGGGATTGTAGCAGCTCCTTTTGTACCAAAGTCTCATTTTCTCTTTCTTTGGATTGCAGCAGCAAGTCTTTTAGAAACTACTTTTCGGCTAGAATGGCGTTTGTAACATCCCTGTTCTTTTAAGAATAGTTTTACTCTTGTAAAATTTGAATTATGAAAGGTTGTGAGTAAGAATAAGCCAATATATACCCTGTTAATGGTCTATAGTATCTCAAAAATGTCATTTTTGCATATAATAATAGAATTTATATGGACCATTAGTGAAATTATGCAAAAACCGAGTGAAAAGGGCTCTGTTCCGAGTGACAGAGAAGAATTCCGAGTAAATGATTAGAAATTCCGAGTGAAGGAGAGAATTCCAAGTCAGTATCATGTTTTCCGAGTAAAACATGACTGAGAAGGCTACCACCGAGTGGAGTCCTGACCTGAGAGGCAATTATGAGTGAAGTGTGTTCAAAAGAACCACTCCAGAGTGAAAATCCGAGTCAAAACACCCTAGAAATGCTCGGTTCCGAGTCAAATACTTCCTTTTCTGAAGGAAATTACTCTGATTGGGGCATTCTGAGTAAAAGAATGCTTAAATACTCATGTTTATGTTGATTTGATGCTTCCTACCGACTGGAGTGTGTTATGGAATCAATTGGGAAGGATTCCGAACGGTTTCATATGTAGTTGCTTAGGAAACCGAGTGGAAAATGGTAGAGGGAGCCAATTCCGAGTGAGATATACCCTACTGGACCAAAACCGAGTGAGACTCGTACGTGTAGGTCCTGTTCCGAGAGGTAATGGCTTAAATAAACATTAATTGTAAATATAGTTGAAGAAGTTGGCCTAAACCGAGTGAACCAAGTGAATGAAGACTCGGATTTCCGAGTGAAGACTCTGAGAAAGAGAGGACTCGGTCTGGACAGGTATTACCGAGTGAGAAACTGAGTACCTGAGTCGGTTTCAAAGGAATTCCGAGCGAAAAATTGAAGCCTCACTCAAGCGAGCCTTGCATTTGTTGACTCGGAAGTGAGAATTCCAGTCGGTATAGTGGTTAACCGAGTGGAATTTTCACTCGGTATTCAGTGTCAGTAGTGCGTATTGACTCCAATTTTGTCTTTTAATGATTATTTAATTCAATAATGCGCATTATAGATAGTGGACGACCAGAAATGGGCACTGACTCAGCCTATCCTCTTAATTAATTCCCACTGACCTTCCATTATCACTCCACTAACAGCCACTCAGAAAAGCTGTCCCTCATTCCACTCACTCTCTCCCTATTTAAACCAACTCAAGGATTCTCAGAACCCACACACACGACACAAACACCCCTTCATCATTTTCCTTTCCAGCAAGCTTCTGTCTCTCTCTTTTCTCTTCTGTTTCACTCGGAATTCGTGCAGGACAGTGAAAAGGAGCCTTTTCTTCTCCTCCAGTAGCTCCATAAAGGTAAGGGGGTATATTCTTGGGTGCTCTGTGGGAAAACCGAGTGAAGGAAAGGGTTAAGGAACTTGTTCCTCACCTTTCCAGGACAGATTCAGTGTTGTGTGAATTAAATGTCTTAATTGTTATTATTTGTATTTATATATATATATATTTGTTATTAAATGCATATAATCAGTGATGAATTGTGAAATGATATGTACTGTATTGGACTGAAAATACTAAGAATCATGGGTACCGTGTGATTTCCAGTAAAAAATTATGAGTAGAAGATGGATTTAATGATAACAGGTTCTGTTTTATGTTAATCCGACCGGTTTTACATCTATAACAACTCGGTTTTGCTTAATTTCAATCGGATTCAACCTTAACTGAATGTATTTCATTCTGATAGAATAAATTTTCACTCGGTAAACAACCTTATTGCACTCGGATAACTTTTCCTAGTTTACTTTCACACGGTCAGCATCTTCCCAGTTGATTTCACTTAGAAAATATCATATTTCACTGAGAAAACAGTTAGTTTTACCCAGACAACACCTTTCAGTGATTTCACTCGGAAAACAATTTATTTTACTCAGCAAACAGTTATTTTCACTAAAAGAACTCCTTTCAGTTTGATGTAACTCGGTATATAAAGTGAATTCACCCAGAAGACCTTTCCCAACCTGATTCCACTCGGAATCAGGATTATCTTACTCGGATTTATTTTACTCGCATGTGTCTTATTCAGACAGAACCCTTTTCAACTAATTTCACTCGGTAAACTCATGTTTCACTCGGAACTTATATTGAATTCACTCAGAAAACTCCTTTGAGACTGATGTCACTCGGAATCGTAGTTTATTACACTCAGAAATTCATTTTTACTCGGTTTCACCAACATTTTCACTCATGAAACTCTTTCTTACTGATTCCACTCGGAAATTATATTTTAATTCACTCAGAAATTTATTTCACTCAGAATTTAAGTTATTTCATTAAGAAAATACTTCTCAGTTTTTGTTTCACTCGGAAAACATATTAATTTCATTTAGAAAACTCTGCTCAGCTTTATTTCACTCGGATTCATAGCTATCTCATGCGGAAAACTCATTTTCACTCGGATTCAAGCTGTTCCAGTCGGAAAACAGCATTCCAGTTCATTTTCACTCGGACCCAAACTTATTTTAGTCGGAAAACAGCTTTCCAGTGTCATTTCACTCGGATTTTTAGCCAAATCGCTTGGAGAACCCTTCTCTGTATGATTTCACTCGGAATCATACTTATTTCACTCGGATTTACCCCTGTTCCACTCGGAAAACTCTGTTTTTAGTGTTTTTCGCTTGAATTTTCAATTGGAAACTAATCTTTACTACTTTTTAAGTTATTGGTAAGTTATAATTATCATTCTTATTCTATTATTATTATTATTTATTATCAAACTTAATATTGTTATTATTATTATTATTAGTTTTATTATTATTATACATTGTTAACATCTTAATTATGCGTAATTACATAAAGAATATATTATTTTACTCTTTATGGAAAATATAATTTTAACCAAGATATAATAGGTATATTTATAAAATAATAAACGAATATCTTACAATGTTTAAACAATTGATGGAATTCAAAGAATTTGGGAATGATATGATGAGACTGGAAACACATAAGATACCCAAGGAATCAATTGATAAAATAAATGCATTTCGCATCATGAAAATATTTTTGAAGAAGAAAAACCTCTAGGGCATACACTTGGTACAGTGGAGGACACTCACGTTCGATCTCCATGAAGAATCTTGGGAGTACAACTGGAACGGCAACCCAATGGTATCAGAGTCGCGCCTGATAGCCGGGTGAGACGATGCAATTCTAGTGTACTTTGACTAAATGACGGAGTGTAACTATGATCGTAGGGATCCAAGTTCCAAAAATATTTAAACTAATGATGAGAACCAATGAGTTCATTTGTACCATATGGAACTTGGGCGGACCCTGATCGCTCTAGATGATTGGAATGGAGATATTCCAAAGAATGAGATGAAGAAAAATCGATTTATTGGGCCCACATGCATCATGAGACTTAATCAAAGATAAATCATAATAAATTCAATTCATGCATTTTCATGACGACATGCTTGATTGTTATAAATATGCTAATTGTATGAATTATGTGATATTATTTGTTAACTGGATTATGTCCGCACCGGATTAACCAATCAGGGTCTTGGGTTATACTCACCCTTACTGTTGACAATTTTCATAGGAATTAGAAAATCAAGAACCCGAGTGTGAAGAACAGCAATATGCTGAACCCACTGAGAACGATCATTAAAGATAGAATATTTATTATTAATAATCAGACACTAGATGACTGTATAATATTTAAGGGTGCCTGCGTGCCCCATTCTGTTAAGAGTACAATTACTTGCAGTTGTGAATGACTATGTGATCTATATAATATTGCTTCCACTGATCTGCCATCTCTTTATTTTTTTTTAAAAAAAAAATATTCACTTTTTCTAAAAACTGTTAACACTCTAAGTTAAATAGGATGAACCTACAGAAGGATTTGTCTTATCTAACCGAGGGTGTTACAGCGTCACTTCATTGGCCCTTCATTTTTAGTTGAGAATTGGCTGCACGAAGGCACTGGTCTTGTTTTGCCTTGTAGTCTTCTTTAATTTTTTGTTTTTTCTGCATCTCATCCATAGCCTGTCTTCCTTCCAAGTTTTTTTTCTTCTGAAGAGCACATTCTTGTTGACACCTCAAAAGGTCTTCTTCCAGCTTTTGATTCTTAGCCGTCAACTCCTCTATCTGAGCCTTTAAAGCCTAGGTGGCTTTGTCCTCTATGATGAGTGGTGGAGCAAGAATGCTTGTAGACTGGTATGAGGGACTCCTGAAGGGTAATTTTACAATGGAAATCTTGTTCAAGACCCATTCATGGTATTCTGCCCCAGTGTGGCTTCGCGCCCCTAATTCCTTTCCCATCTTATGGACTTTCTTCCACGCATTGGCTATGTCCCGAATGGCAGATGTGTAGTTTCCTTTCGCATAATATAAAACGAAAGGAGTGAGCAGCTCTTTATTTGGTGGCCCTAGCAAAGGATAGGCCAACTGTCGCTTGGCTATGGTAGGATTATAATTGATGCACCCCATTGTGCCAATAAGAGGAACATTAGGATAACTTCCACAATGATGAATGATTGAATTGACCTCTAGCCATTGAGGATACCATCTGACCTTCTCAACTGTAAGACCCACAAGATGATTAGCCCATTCATGCCCATTCTTCATTGCCAACTGACACAATTTCATATCAGAAACTGGACACTCGACCTTGCATATTTGATGGAAGACGTGAGATGTAAGCCACACATACAAAATAGGTAAGCAGCAAATGATCATTTTCCTCCCTTGCATATGGCAAAAATCCATTGTGCAGTACACATTAGCCAATACAGCCGTGACAGGATTCTCAAGCCTATGTTTGCGAGCCAGGAGGACTGCAATGGCATCATAGTCCACGTAGTTGTCTAGGCTAGGGAACAAGACAACCCCGTAGATAGTAAGGGCTAAGGTGTCCATGAAGGCCTCCCATTCTTCTTTATCTGCCAGGATCTGCATATGTTTCTCTAGAAATTCTCGAGTGAACCCAGGAATTTGATTTCTATTCATCTGCACATTCCTCAATGTCTTAGGATGGATTCTCAAAACACGGGCGACCGAAGCGATAGTTGCATGATGATCAAGATGGCGGTAGGGAATTTTCTCCTCCAAAGGCATCCCTAGTATCTGTTCAAATTCTTCTATGGACGGGGCCAACTGAAAGTCCCTGAAGGTAAAACATCTGAGGGGTGGGTCATAGAACTGTGCCAAGGTTGTGATCGCCTTAGTTTGTACTTTAACTTCTAAGAGCTTTAAAATCTTCCCATACTTTCTTGTAAAGGCCATCTTTTGGGTCAGGTTTAATCTTTTCCCCATTGCTTATAGACTACCAGTATCAATCTTCTTGGCCTTAAGATGTAATATTTTCCTCAATTCTATCACATTTGTACCACAATTGTCGTGTCCCATGTTAATTTCCATACTTGCTCAGAGATATTGCTAAATTTCGAATAGTTTCCTACGAACACCAAGACAAAGAAGAGGAATCAGTCATGTTCTGAAACTGGTACTTCCCCATTAATTCAATGCAAAGCAGTTTTACTTGGGGAAGCAGCGATTACCAAAACTTATGTGAGTCCAAGTCTAAAGGGTCATAGGTTTTCTAATCGTCATTAATGTCCCAGTTAGAGGGCAACAAAATTATTTTTATTTTTATTTTTTTTGACGATTAGGAAAATCTATGACTCAGGACTTAGAAGTACACAATGAAAAGGGAATTACTTACCCGCCTGAAGATTACTGAGCATTTTTTTTAAAAGAAATGAGCCATTATTTCAAAATAAAGCAATCTTTCGACGGGTAGGCAATTCATTCATTTGGATTAAAAGGGAAAGCGAGAATGACATTAGGTAAAGTAGAGTCCGCCCTTTCGTGGCTTAAGTCGGGTTTTTCTAAAAGTCTTTTCTAGGCCCTACGGCTTGTCTAAGAGTGACTCCTCACATTGGGTGGCTGGCACTAGACTTCTAGAAGGTTACTAGAGCCAAGATCCTACTCATGATGTGGTCACAACAGTAGGGAATCTACTAGGTGCGTACATCATGAAAGGTCGAACTCTAGTTGAGGTTCTCACGATCACCGAATGGGAAGTACATCCCAAACGACACTGCTACCAACCTCCCCTAACTTAAGCTTGATTTAGGGCCCGGGTATAGGGCGCCACTCATAAGTGTGTGCAAAAATGTGAGTGTAGTGTGTGAAAAGGCATTCAATACCTTTTTACCTTACCTCATTCTGCACAAAGAACAAACATAGGACAAAAATACAAAGTTGTCTACCCTAGGGTTCAATAATCACAGAAAAAAACACATTGTCACCTACCCTAGGGTTCAATAATCATGCAAAAATTGACAACAAAATAAATAACGATATGCGATTGAAATAAGAACAAACACTTGCACCACTAACAAAAAAATAAAACAAAGGAAGAAATCAAAGCAAACAAAGGCTATATAGAAAAAAAAAGAGAATGCGCTTTCAACCAAACTGGCCTGACTCTCTTATTATCCCCAGCGGAGTCACCATCTGTCGCGACCGGGATAGCGGCGGCGCGGCCAACCCTCGAAGACGAGAAATAAATCGGAATAGGGAGTTGCCACCAACGTTTTTTATCCATAGGAGAAACATTGGAAAAAAAACTTTAACAAAGCACTGGTTAAAAAAAGTGAGATTCAAGTTCGGGAGTCAGTTACGAGTGGGGAAGGTATTAGCACCCCACATCGCCTGTTAAAAACAGTACCAAAGTTGAAAATGCGCATCATGAATAGCCTTAAAATTGTTTTTATTTCTTTTTTCTTGAAAACGAAGGAGACAAACGAAATGAAAGAAAAGCTCGGAGTAAGATCAACAGGACATCTCGTCCAAATTAATCTTGGCTTTAGTAGGGGAAACGGGAAAAAGAGGAAAGGAAACTAACAAGACGTTTCGTCTAAATTAGTCATCCTTTCGTCAAGATACCAGATCGGGAAAGAAAAATGAGGGGTTAAGAGGACGTCACGTCCAAGTTAATCCGGGCTTTTAATGGAGGTACGTATGAAAAGGGAGAGAACGCTAACAGGATGTCTCGTACAAATTAGTTATTTTTCATCAAAATGCAGGGTCGAACGGTGAAAGGAGTTGACAGGACGTCTCATCCAAATCAACCTGATTTTTATGAAAAATAATAACGGCCAGGGAAAAGGAAGAAAATCAACAAAACGTCACGTCTAAATTGACTTCCATGAAGATGATAAGGGTTAGATTAATTTTTAAAAGGGAGAATAAGAAAGGAAAAGAAGTGGGCCCGACAGGAGTTAAGTCCTGCTCCTACGTATTCTCGGGTTTTTGAGAAATCAGGGTTACGTAGTTCTTGATTAAATGCTACAAAAATAAACTCTCAGTAGGGTATACATACAACTTGAAGAATTTTACAAAATAACAACCCTTACAGAGAGGGTTTGTGAACTTGAGTTCTCCAAATAATTTTTTTCTTTTAATTTAGAAAATAAAAAAATTAATTAAGGAAAAAACTGCTTGCCTGCTTGAAGAACAAAGAGTAGGAGAAATGGAAGCTGAAGAGGAACTTTTTCTCTTCGTTGGTGAATGGAAAGAGAAAGGGAGAGAAGGAAATGGAAACCAAAGAGGAACTCCTTCTCTTTCTGTTCTTGGTGAAGTTGTTCTCTGCTTGTTGGGTTAACCTCTTAAGAAGAAAGGAAGTGCCAAATATGAAGCAACTAGAGAAAGTTTGAGAAAGAAAAATGCTTGCTGTGTGCTTGAGCTCCTTGATTGCCTCCCCCCTTTTTTTCGCGCTTGCTGATCCTGCTCTCTATTTATAAGCCAAATGGTTTGAGTGCCTTTCAATTAAAAATCCTTCACTGATCTCGGATTTGGGCAATGGATGTCTGGTGCATTTTAATTAAAAATTTCCACTGTTCCTTGATTTAAGCAATGCATGTCTGGTGCTTTTAAATTAAAAATTTCCACTAATCCTTGATTTAGGCAATGCATGTCTGGTGCTTTTAAATTAAAAATTTCCAATGATCCTTGATTTAGGCAATGGATGCTTTTGATCCTTATTTCCTGTAATGGATTTCAAACTCTGTCTACCAATATGGATGCTTTTGACCTCGTAGTGCATTCATGTTTCATGCAACGCTATTTCCACTTTCTTATAGTGCTGTTTCCAACCTGGCACGCTTAAGCGCACAACTTTCACGCTCAAGCGTGAGTTGCTTTTTTAAAGGGTCACACTTAAGCAAAGGGCGTTTCCACTTGAGCGTACTCACGCTCAAGCGCCCGGTGCTCACGCTCAAGCTTGAGGTGCGTTTTTAAGGTCTGAACTCAAGTCATGCTTAAGCATGAAAGAAATCCCAGCTCGACCTCGCTTAAGCGTGAGGCCCCTGATGCTCTCAATTTTCTTAGTTCACGCTTAAGCTTACATTGTCAAGCTTAAGCTTACACTACCGAGCTTAAGCTTGCACTTCCAAGCTCAAGCTTACCATAGCCAAGCTCAAGCTTGAGACCTTTATGCATGGTTTACGCTTAAGCTTGAAGATTCATGTTTAAGCGTGATCATGATAGTGGCATAATTTGTGTTTCATGCTTAAGCTTGAAGATTCACGCTTAAACGTGATCGTGACAATGGCATAATTTGTGTTTCATGCTTAAGCTTGAAGATTCACGCTTAAACGTGATCGTGACAGTGGCATAATTTGTGTTTCACGCTTAAGCTTAGAATCTCAAGCTTAAGCTTGGATTCTCACGCTTAAGCTTGGGTCTCACGCTTAAGCTTGGATTCTCAAGCTTAAGCTTAGATTCTTAAGCTTAAGCTTGGAGTCTCACGCTTAAGCTTGGATTCTCAAGCTTAAGCTTGGAGTCTCACGCTTAAGCTTGGATTCTCAAGCTTAAGCTTGGAGTCTCACGCTTAAGCTTGGATTCTCAAGCTTAAGCTTGATACGCTTGAGCTTGAGCTTGGCATTAAATCTTTGGTATTTGGGCCAGACCAAAAGAGGTGTTCACAGTGATGATGGTGGAATAGTAGTGATGGTGACGACAATGATGATGATGACAATGGTGGTGATGGTGGCAGAGGCGATAGCGATGGCGATGACGATGGAGGTGGTGGTGGTGGTGGTGACAACGACGACGATAGTATGGTGGTGGTGAGGGTAGGGGTGCTAGTGGTGGAAATGATGAAGGTGGTGGAGGTCATACTTGCCATGAAGATGGTAATGACATTTGTGATATCAACAATGGTGATGGTGGTGCTGGAGGGGATAGTGATAAAGGCAACGACAATAATGGTTGTGGCAGTAACAATAATGGTGGTTGTGGTGACAACGGTGGTGGTGGAGGGTGTTGTGATGGCGAGAATGACAATGGTGGTGGTGGCGGCAACAATGGTGAAGGTGGTTGTGGTGTTAAGGTTATGGTGGTTGTAATTGTAGTGTCGTTGGTGGTGGTTGTGGCAGCTGATAATGCATGATTTATCCTTAATTCCTTAGTTTATATATATATAATTTGTCATCACTTATTGTGTAATATATTGCATTTTAGCACATTTTCATAATTTGAGCTTTATTTAATATTTAATTTTAAAATGAATTAAGGATTGATTTTTAATGGAAATAATGAAATCCTTGTTTCTTTTATTTTGTAGGGAATAATTGAGCTTGTAAATTGAAGAATTATGACCAAGGATCAAGAGGAAGAAGCCATGAGTGATTGCATATCAAGAAATTGTCCAAAAATCATGAAAATGTACCATAATAGGTCAATGAATTGATTCATGCTTGAAAATGGCCCAGGAATTGTAAAAATCAGTGCATGAATCGATTCCCCCTGGTATGAATCGATTCACACGAATAAAAAGGCCCAGGATTGCAAAAATTAAGCTATGAATCGATTCATCATCACCCTAAATCGATTCATACATCTGATTCACTCAAAAATCATGCAAAAATCAGCTTGAATCCATTCATTTGCTCCTTGAATCTATTCATTTCAATTGGAATACACAAAATACAATAAATGAATAGATTCATGGTAAAAATGAATAGAATCATGAAGTTAAAAATTGAATTCTGAGAAGTGGAAACAACCTTGCATAGCACCAGGAAATCGCATTATTGCAATAATTCATGCTATTGCTCCACTAAGTAGAAAGTGACTAGCTCCATTAAGGCAAATTGGAATGTTTAATGCAACGCACCATGCCATCCTTGCCTATAAATAGAGAGCAAATTAGAGAAGCAAGGCATCCCTTTACAATTGCAATTCACTTCTTTCTTTTCTCAGCATCATTCTTATGAGCAACAGAGGTTGTGCCTCTGGAAGATTTCTCCCCCTTCTCCGTTGTAATTCTGGGTTCAGTCTTTCTTATTTTTTGTTTGTTTTAATTATGGAGAGCTAAAACCCTTAGATTGATTTTCTTGGAGAACTATTATAATATGACTTTGAGGTTCTTGTTTTTAATTTAGTATGCTTTTATTATTGTTGATTTCTTCATAATCTTACTATGCTTATTTAATTCCATTTTGTTTAATTAAATTTGTATGGTTAATCAATTTAATTATACAAATGGAATAAAATAAGATTTAAATTAAAATGGACTAAGGAAGTATGCATGCTTAATGAATATTTCCATAATCACTTTTAATTATTATGGTTTGCTTAATTCCATAAAATGAGAATAGATTATGTATGTAGGCGATGTTCTTATGTATGCTCAATGATTCCTAAATGTTACGATCTTGAGTCCTTTTGCTTAATTAGGATACTTGATTAGTATGCTCATTCAGTTTGAATGTAAGTAAAGGAATTGTGAATTGAAAAAGACGCTTAGTTGATTAATTCAAATTGAGCTAAGAAATCAATAGTAATAAAAGTGTACGAATCATCTTTTGTGAACCATGGATAAATCTAATTACAGTACCCCAAGAAAATCAATCGCTTGTTATTTATTGTTCTAAGTTTTACATTTATGCTGTTTTAAATTTCTGTGACAATCAAACAAACTCCCCCCAAATATATTTGTATGTTTGTTGAATTTCTGTTTGTTAAAATTATTTTAAAACTTAATCTTCCTAAATTTTTGTGTTGATCTTCGAGAGAACGACCTAGGATTCACACCTTAGTACTACATTATTTTTTAATGTTCAATTTGACTAACCGCGATAGCTCGCATCAGCGGCGGTGATGGTAAAGGTGTAATGATGATGAGAATAACAATGGTAGTGGTCGTGGAGATGACGGTTGTGGGGGTAGGGTAATGGTAGTGGTCGTAGCAATAATGACGACAACGATGACAGTGACCATGATAGGCATGACAACGATGGGTATGCGGTGGCGGTGTAGACAATGAAAGTTATAAGTTTTTGAAAACAAAAATAAGAAAACTATTTTTTCTTATTTTAAAAATGACTAAAAATTATTTTTGAAAATGAGTAAAAATTCTTCCTATCGTCTTTCTCCACGAACTTGTTTTAATTTCAATTTAACTTTTAAAATCTAAAAATCAGAAACTCACACCCATCGTACAAATCTAACGTATTAAAAATAAATATAGAATCATATATTTTCATGAATTGAAATAAATTTATTCATTTTTAACAAGTTTTTCATTCATCATTTATTAATAATAATAATAATAATAATAATAATAATAATAATAATAATAATAATAATAATAATAATTGACAGTTAAAAAACTGTGTTAATTTTTTAATAGAAATTGAAGGTAAAGAAAGCACGATGGGTGGGAACATTAAGTGGGGCCAGATGATTTGAAGGCGCTGCCACTACCGTCAAGTTTCGGACACATCATCCTGAATGGGACAAAACGCCTTTCCATCTTTAAATGGGGGTGATTGTGTCATCAACCGGGCCCCACACTTGAAAAAGAAAAGTCTCGAAAAGTGCATAATCAGTTTTTAATTCACATGTTAATCACCTTGCTAAACAAAGATCTTCGACAATTAGTGCCATATCTTGCATACTTATCAGTAAAAGCACCAAACTCAATCCTTCATTTAACCACACTATACAATATCTTCACCGTTAAATTCATCATAATGGATAGAATTGTATTAAACTTAAATAATAATTTTAAGACTGCTAATCAACTTTAAATTTAATGTTTTCCTTTTTTTTTTGTCATTTTAGTAATCTTACTATAGGACGGTAAAAAATATTTAATTCAACTTATACTATTCTATCTCATTATTAGTCTGTTAAAAAATAAGTCGGATAGATTAATCTAACTTAATGAGTAGATTAAAATTTTATCTAAACAAGCCTAAACTAGTAGACTTGTATATACACCTTAAAAAAACAAGTAAATAGCTGGATTCACCTGGTTTTAAAAAGATAAAAAAAAATATAATAGTTAAGAGTTAAAAATATATAATCTTAATAGATTAATAAAAAATAAAATCAAAAGAGATAAAAGACTTGGTCGTGAAAGTTTGAGTTTTTGATGGTTTCAATTATAGCTTGTTTAGTAAAATTAGTTGAAAAACTAATTAAAAACTGAAAAGCTGTTAAAAAAACTGATAAACTTAGTTATAGTTAAGGTTTATTATCTCTACCGATGAGTATGTTAATAAAGATCTAATTTATGATTTTCCCCACAAACTTAGTCGATTGATATTTAATTTTTTATCTAAACTATCAAATTGTGGAATTTTGTGAGATGATATAGGTAGTTGCAAATGACTCCTGTTTTTTATGCTCATTAAGGGCAAAGTAATATCTTTGTTGGCAATTTCGTTTGTTTTAGAAAATGTTTCTAACAAACTTTTTTTCAATCAATTGAGTATTCGTTTTTCACCACACCTTACTCAAGGTTTTTAATTACAGTCGTATATATAGACTTTCTTTAAGCGCAAATATTGTAAAAGTAGTGCAGGTAAATATGACCATTGTAATCGTAAGTACGGTAGTTAAGATGTAGTTGGGTATCTATTTTATAAGATTTGAGATTTATAAGTTAGTTTTTGAGTTAAGATTTTAGGTATATAAAATAGTTTTTGAGTTGAGTTAAATCTGTCATTTTTTAATATGGTATTAAAGTCTAATCAATCTAAATGTTAGGTTACTCGTAAATATGTAATTAGAGATGGAAAAACGAGTCTGACTCACCAAACCAACAAAAAAATGATGGATAGATAAAAAAATGTATATTGTCCACTAGGGCTTGATCTGCGTAGCCCACCGGCCTAGCAGAATAGGTGAACCTGATGATTTGTGTTTAATGATTAAAATGATATAAATATTAATAATAAATTAATTTATACTTTAGTTTATACTTTTATTTTTTAAAACTAAAAGAACTCAAGTCTTTATTCTCTTCTCATTGTTCTTTTTAATTTCTTTTAAAAAATATTTTTAGATTTTTATAGTTTTTTATATTAATTTAACATATACTTTTTTTAATTTTCTGATGGGATGACTTGTAAACCTACCATCTATTCTTAAAAAAAAAAGGTTTTTTAATTTTAGTTCACCAACCTTATTTTTATGCTCTTGAGCTTAGTAGATGGGTTAGCGTATTTTACCATCCCTATGTATACTTCTCAAACTTTACACTCTAAACTTAAGTAAATATATTAAGATATTGAGATAAGTTACACATCAATTAAAAATATAACCATTATACATTTTATAAGATTTGGAACAACTGTTACCTTATTAATTTTTGGGTTGAAATGTAATTATTATTTGACTCATTTTTTCATATCTTATTTAGATCCAAATTGAGTTAGATTAAGATGCATAAAATAAGAATAAAAATTTGCAGGTGGAATTGAAATTTCAAACTTAATTTTATGGCCAAAGATGAGATGATATTCCAAGTATAGTCCTCCATTATTACTTAATAGCATCAAACTGAGCCCGACTGTAACGAAGCGTTTGCTTTCTAATATTTATTAGCAAAGAAAGTAAAGGCACAAGAACAAAAGCTTTTGCTTTTATATGTTAGCGACACAAGGCGAGAATACCAGTTTTTTTCTCTCCATTTGTGGTTTAGATTATAAAGTTTAAGCAATAATAAGAACATGGACATGGTACCTTGTTCTCTTTTTAGATGTGAAAATTGAAAAAGGCAAAAGGAATGAGCCCAATAATTAAGCTAAGCTGCTGTGTTGTTACGTTATACTTTTCTTTTTTATGGATCCCATAAATTGCTTTGCAGTTTGAAAAATATTTTTGTGAAGCATTTAAACGAGACAATAAAAATTGTCTTTTAAAATACATTTTTAAATAATGATTTATTTTTTTGGAATACGGAAACTGATACAATAATTGTTGCGTTCTCACATTCTTAGCCTTTAGAATATATGGTAGTGTCCATCATATGTTCCTTTCGTTATTGTGACTCTTGTTTCTATTTAGAGTTTGGTGGTCCTTTTTTGGTGCTTTCCAGGACATGGTTATAATTTACTGTTGACCCTTTAGAGTTTTGCGTTCACATTCTGGAGAAACCCCAAATAATGTAATGTACAGACTAATTAAATTTAATTTCACCATTTACACATCAAAAGAAATCATTAGATTCTGTAGAATAAGTCACCTATAAGGTGGATTTTTTAGATTCCGGCACTCGTATACAGTCGTCTTTAACGTATGAGAGTAAAACGGAACAGGAAAATTACAAGAAAATGGAAGATGATACTATAAAATGTTGATTAATAAGACAGAAAATAACAAGTGATGGCTTATCCAAAATCTTATAAAGAAGGTGACAGTTTAGTATCAGGTGCATGGTTCATTGACTACTTTTTTGGATTCATCACGCAGAAGCGGAGGTTTACAAATCCAATCGGATCATTTAATAATGACATTTAACTTTTTAGTATGGTGGTTGTGAACACTGCTAAGGTTGCTCACTAATGCTCATTACTGATCCAATTAACCCGTTTTTTAATTAAGTAATATATACTAATTAAATTAAATGTTGGGTTGGTAATGAATTTATAACTTTCATGAATATATAAAAACAGATTTTATAGCTTTTAAAACTAGTTTTTGAAAAACTAGTTAAATTTTAAAAAACTATAAAATCTATCATTAATTGTTTAGTTATTATTTTTTTCTATTTTTTAATAACAACTTTTATGTCTCGTATAATTAAAATATTATATGTCCTTTATAGTCATTTAACGTATTTTAAATTAATTTTATCAAACAACTTTATTTTAATAAGCTCTCCTTACAAAATTATAAGTTATAAGTTACTTAAAAAGTCATAAGTTATAAGCTACATGATCGTTTTTTCCGTGCCCACATAGGTTTTTCAATAGAAATTAATAAAAAATAAAACAATTATTTTCTATTTCATTATATAAAATAATGAAAATTAAAAAATATGAAAATTAAAAAAAAATTAGCCTTAGCTGTTTATTTGAATCAATGGGCACTGGGCAAGGAATGACGGGTTACATGTTAGGTAAACCTTATCTTTAGCGTATACAACATATATAAGACTTTTTAAGAATTTTTTTCTATTTAATCATAATATCTCAATTAATATATAACTTTTATTAGAATAATACTAATAATAAATGAGATATGTTAATTAAAATATTTATATCTTATATATAATTGAGTAATAAGGGAAAAATATTAAATGATGAAAAAAATGTAGAGAGGGTATTGAATAGAATTGTGAGTCCTAATAAGCTTAAGAATAATTTTAAAAAATTACTATAAATTTTAAACAAATTTAATAACTTCAACTAAATTAGGTAAAAAAAATTGTATATTATAGGATGGATAGTTAAATATGTTATCATCAAAATATATATATATATATATATATATATATATATATATATAACTTGAATATGATTATAATATTATAAGTTATAATTAATATCTTATAACTAACACATTTATCAAATATATTATTGATAATTTATTTGATAATAATTTAAAATATAATGATGATAATAATAATAAATATTATTAGAAGTATATATTGTTAAATATTTAGTAAAATATTTTAAATATATTATTAAAAATATTTTAAAAATATATTATTAAATATAAAGTTAAATATGTTTTTAGTCCATGTGTTTTGACCAATTTTTTATTTTGGTCCCTCAATTTTTTTTTTCATTTGTTCCAATCCTTATGTTATTTATTATATTGACATTTGTCCCTAAATTTGTTGACGGAGAATAAAATAAGATCTATTTCAAGAAGTTAAAGAATGAAATAAATTGGAGAAACTGACAAAAAGATATTTTTATTTGCTATGTTAACAATTGTCATAGCAGTATTACATTTTAAGGATAAATTTAAACATATTAAGGACTAATTTTAACATATTACATAATATAAGGACAAAGAAAAGTAACAGATTAAAACAAAAGTGTTAGAACCAAAAATTCTTTTTGAAGTACTCTTAGATTTGTTGATAACCCATCAAGCATCTTAGTTAATCCAGTTATGAGTTATTAAACGTTTAATAAGATTATTCAAGTGTTTCAGGATATAAAGCACAGGTTATAAATCAAAGGGCAAGCTCGCATTCAATAAGTCTGGTAAGACAAAACTAAGAAGGGTATACATCAAAGAAACCCACAAAGTCTGGGAACGCCTCTCATTAAAAAACGTTCTTCTGGACGTGTAACTGACCTAGACTTATCATGTCATATATCAAGCCGCAAAGAATCTGAAAGAATTCACTGATTAAGGCAACCTTCCCTAATCAGACTTTATCTCCATAAAAAGGTTGCTTCAGACCTCTTTCAAAATCGTAAGAAAGGATCAGATTACCTTTTGAGTTTTGAGTCTCACATCAACACTTTATGATTCACCAGACCTCAATCTAGTTTCAGATGTCCCCTCTGAACATACCAAGTCTGGACCTATATATGATGACTCAACAAAGCATCTTTCCTTCTCAGCACAAAGTCATATCACAAGAAAGAAAGCTTTAAAATAAAGCAAATCAAGATCCATCTCTTGATGAAGAACTTTCCATCTTAGTGAAACCAACTCCATGCCTGCAACTGCACAAATTTTGAAAGCTCTCTAATCTAGGCTTATCATGAAGAACAACTCTCTCCAAGAATTATATCCGTTAAGAAGACTTCTCTCAAGCATTTGAATAATGCACCTTTTAAAAGTCATCCAACGGATCTATCTTTCTCAACAGGAAAATCCTATATATTGCAATTCTTTTCCTAATAGAAAGTATGCACAAATATGTGTGCATGAGAAACTCATTAAAAAATAGAGAAAAATGTAAGAAAGCAAAAATATCAAAAGAGAACTTCAAGAAGATCATAGAGAAGAAAAGAAAAGAAAGAAAATAAAAAGAGAGAGGGCTTGTAAGAGCATTTTAGAAAAGTAAAGATGGGGAAATTACTCAAAAGATAGAATGATCAAGATAGAAGGAGAAGAGACACAAGCCCCTGATGGTTGTGTACAAAAAGCCCCAAAAGAAGAAGACAAATTTCATCAATACTAATATTTCCAATCTCTTGTATACACAGGTCTGTTTAATCTGTTAGGAAACACTTTGGCTTGAAGAGGCTTTGGAAAGAATACTTGGGTTTGAGCTAGGAATGGCTCGTGAAAGAATACTTGGGTCAGCCCTAGGAGTAGGTGCGTGCAAAACAATACTCAAAAGCATGGTTTGTGCTTAAGCCAGGAGTCAATAATACTCATAGGCCCGGGTCTGGGCTGCTTATGTAAAAGAAAAATTTTACATAATCGAAAAACCCTTCAAGTATGAAGGCACTGGATATAGCTTTTAAGTTGGAAGTAAACCAGTATAAATCTCTTGTGTTCTTTTCTCTTTCCCTATCTTTTTCACAAGTCTGTTGCTCTATCTCTCGCACGATCATTGTCTCACAAAAGTCTGGTCCGCTGTGCTTAACGCATTTACGTTTAAATATCATGTTTTAGTTTGAAAAAGTGAATAAACTTATTCAACCCCCTTCTAAGTTTATTCTCTAAACTATCAATTGGTATCAGAGCGCGGCCTCTGGGGTTGAACATTCTAACAAGTGTGGAGGAAAAGATCCTTGGTGCCTCTCCTTATTTAGAATCATCAATTCTTTGAAGCATGAGAGCTAGACCTAGCCTTATCTATCTCCTCAAGGCTACACGTACAAGAATCTGAAGATCAGATGCGTCATTCTCAACATCAAAACATTGAGTTAAGAAGAAATTGAAGCCAAGAGATCAGACTTCCAAGTATCTTTGGAAATCTAACAAGGAAAAGACTGTCAGATTAGAAACATACTCATGCAGGACGAAAAAGCATGTCTAAACCTCGACAGAATCATCATTTAATGGTTGGGTAATTATACGTGACTCTTCAATTTTCTTTAAGTAATTTATCATATGATTGCTTTAGTATTTCTTGAAAATTCTACATAACTATTCTCTATCATTAAGAAACGGCGTCTTTTTTTTTTAAAATTGTAATCTTTCAAACCAATATGTCTTTCATTGATTAAATGTTTATAATGATGCCTGTTTGTAAACTTTGTTTGAAAAACTCTCAGGATTCCATGGCTTCACTATCTTATAAAAGACCCTCCCTTTCATAATCTGTTTTCACTCATAAAACTCTTCTTTCTGATTTCTCAAACATCTTTTCTCATAAAATTTATTTGAAACCTTTCGTTTTATAAAATGGCATCATACACAGCAAATGATATAGTTGAATATGTATACTTCTCTCCCGTTCAATTCAAATATGAAGGAAGAGATGTTGTTTCTGAACTAGAAGGCATTGGATGGCTCCACTTCTGTTCCACTATTTATGTTTACTCACCATCTTTGATAATCAAATTCTGGACCTCAATTTCTACAAGTAAGAAGGATTTTATAATTTCTGGTACTGTAGAGAAATTTTCATCACTACTGCCGGCATTCCTATAGCATATGGCTGCACTAAAGAAGGAAAACTATTCTCAGAAGACTACATTGGCACCTTCATTTCTGAAGAAGAAGCCAATCTCTACTTATATGGGTCTGAGTCACCCTAACCCTTCTGGTCAAGGGCCTGCTTCCTAAGCTAAATTCCTTCATGCATTAATGAGACAAATTTTCTCTCCTAGAAAGAGTGCTCGTGATGTCGTGACCATGTTAGACAGATTTTATATGGTGATGATGATGAAAAAGGAAAAAGTCAGCTTGCCAGATGTGATTATGTACTATCTGATTTCCTCAATTTCCAAAGGTCAGAAGAAGATCCCCTATCCTGGTGTGCTAACCAAAATTTTTAAACGCTATGGAATAATTGTTCAACGTTTCACTGATCTAAAAATGTGTGGTGGTTTGGTCACTAAAGCCCCTATGTTTTCCAAAGTTATCACTCTTCCTAAGATCAACCTAATGTCTCTCTAAAGAATGAACAGGAATCTTCAAGTAATGGTTCCTCATCTAATTCAGATCAACCTCCATCTGGTCCCTAGAAGAAGAAAGTCAAAACCTGCATAGGTTTTTTGTAACGCCCCGGCCGCTTTTCAGGAATGAACGACTCGCGCTTTTTCCTCAATCACACACTTCCTGAGAACTTCCCAGGAGGTCACCCATCCCAGAATTACTCCAAGTTAAGCACGCTTAACTTTGGAGTTCTTAAGTGATAGGCCACCGAAAAGGCTAATGCATTTGTTGGTATAGGTAGTACAAATTCATTCCTTTAAGCTATCCTCGACTGTATAGTCCCATACCTATACAGTCTTTGGATCCCTCTCATTCTGGTATGTATTCAGTTCGTTCATGCGTCCCTCCCACTGGAAGCCTGCTAGGAGCCGCTCCTTGTCCATGCCTATACACCGGCGATCACTCCCCGCCCTCAACAGTGCCCGGGATGCCACATTCCCCGCTGGAAGCCTGCCATGAGCCACTCCTTGTCCATGCCCATGCACCGGTGATCACTCCCCGCCCTTAACAGCGCCAGGATGTCACATGCCCACCAGCTTCCGCCTGGTTCGTCCCCGAACCATACCGTACTAGGAGAGGCTAGGCTCTGATACCACTGGGGAGTGATCGCCGGTGCATGGGCACAGACAAGGAGCGGATCCTGGCAGGCTTCCAGCGGGGAATGTGGCATCCCGGGCACTGTTGAGGGCGGGGAGTGATCGCCGGTGCATAGGCACGGATAAGGAGCGGCTCCTAGCAGGCTTCCAGTGGGAGGGACACATGAACGAACTGAATACATACCAGAATGAGAGGGATCCAAAGACTGTATAGGTATGAGACTATACAGTCGAGGATAGCTTAAAGGAATGAATTCGTACTACCTATACCAACAAATGCATTAGCCTTTTCGGTGGCCTATCACTTAAGAACTCCAAAGTTAAGCGTGCTTAACTTGGAGTAATTCTGGGATGGGTGACCTCCTGGGAAGCTCTCAGGAAGTGTGTGATTGAGTACAAAACACACTGGTAAGCTCTCGTGTTGGTCTGTGGGGCGAGTCGTTCATTCTTGAAAAGCGGCCGGGGCGTTACATTTTTCACCAAGATTGACAGAGTCTAGTCCCTCCGAAACAAGGTCTGGTCATACTACACCAACCTTAAAAATCTCAAACTCAACATCTTCTATTGGTCCTTTTTGAAGAATCACCAGAAGTATGTTAAAAAGAATCCCATCCAACCCATCAAAAATTATCAACCAAGAAGGATCCACTGTTGTTAATCCTTTAACTTTTGACTCCCCAAACTCCTCTGCATCAGTAATATCTGTACCATGGTTGACCACCCCTGAACCTAAAAACTCTCCTTTAGCAACTCTAGGAACCATAGTTGACCTCATGTTCACCTCTTCAGACTCCACCTCATCCATGTCCACTGAAACTAATAACACTCCCATACCTATTCCTCAAATACTTCTATCTCCACCCCTTAAAATTTGAACCAGCTGCCTTGCTTCTCTTCATTCTCCTATACACCCATTTTGAACCCTGCTTCCAAAAGTTTGGGTAAAGGAATCAAAATTACATCCTCACTTTCACCAAGGTTTGCTCCACCTCGACTAGCAATAGAAATCATCCGCGATAAGAGTCTCTACATAGAATCAGATATTGTAATCTTCTACAAACTTAAAAAGGAACAAAAAGCCATTCTAATGGACCTCAAGCAAGGAAGGACTCTAATAGAAATTCAAAATGGAAAAGAGAAATCTGCTCTCATCTTGCCTTCTACAAAAATTCTTATTTCTCCTGATAAGCTGCTTTCTGCTGATAAGCCTCACAACACAAGAAAAGGAAAAAAACCAACTTCTATATTGATCAATCCATATGTTCGTGCTTGGGATGAGCCCAGACCTAGAAGATTTCCCAATGAAGAAGTTACAAGACTGTTAGCATCCACCAACAATACTGAAGACGATGCCAAAAGACTATGAAATCACATCCTCTAGATGATGGGAGAAGTTGGATCCTGCTCCAAGAATTCAGAACATAAATAACATCTCTCACATGCTTTCTCCTATAAGCCATCTCTTGCATCTATTTATCCTTTTAATTTATTGATATCAAAAGGGGGAGACAGAATTGAGAAGTAGTTTGTTTCTGAAGGAATTGAAAATTGAAAATTAAGAAGTTGTGGCTATCCTTAAGTCTTTTTGATGCTTTTGATGTCCCTAAGTCTTTTAGTGTCTTTATAATTATTTGTCTTTCAAAAATTTTGTCTTCCTTATTTTTTTTAATGAAATGATTAAATGAATGTCTCCTTACTATTAATTATCTATGTTGACCTAACTTTATGCAAAAAGAAGGTTCAATGATTAAGAAGGCTTAACGTTTGCTATCAACAAATAGGGGGAGATTGTTAGAACCAAGAAGACTTTTTGAAGTACTCTTAGATTTGTTTATAACCAATATCAGGCATCTTAATTAATCCAGTTATAAGTTGTTAAATGTTTGATAAGATCACTCAAGTGTTTCAGGATATAAAACACAGGTTATAAATCAAAGGGGAAGCTCGCATTCAATAAGTTTGGTAAGACAAAACTAAGAAAGGTATGCATCAAAGAAACCCATAAAGTCTGGGAACGCCTCTCATTAAAAACATTCTTCTGGACGTGTAACTGACCTAGACTCATCATGTCATATAGCAAGCCGTAAAGAATCTAAAAGAATTCACTGATTAAGGCAACCTTCCCTAATCAGACTTTATCTCTATAAAAAGGCTGCTTCAGACCTCTTCCAAAATCGCAAGAAAGGATCAGATTACCTTTTGAGTTTTGAGTCTCATCATCAACACCTTACGATTCACCAGACCTCAATCTAGTTTCAGATGTCCCCTCTGAACATACCAAGTCTGGACCTATATATGATGACTCAACAAAGCATCTTTCCTTCTCAGCACAAAGTCATATCACAAGAAAGAAAACTTTAAAATAAAGCAAATCAAGATCCATCTCTCGATGAAGAACTTTCCATCTTAGTGAAACCAACTCCATGCTTGCAACTGCATAAATTTCGAAAGCTCTCTAATCTAGGATTATCATGAAGAACAACTCTCTCCAAGAATTATATCCGTTAAGAAGACTTCTCTCAAGCATTTGAATAATGCACCTTTTAAAAGTCATCCAATGGATCTATCTCTCTCAACAGGAAAATCCTATATATTGCAATTCTTTTCCCAATAGAAAGTATGCACAAATATGTGTGCATGAGAAACTCATTAAAAAATAGAGAAAAATGTAAGAAAGCAAAAATATCAAGAGAAAACTTCAAGAAGATCATAGAGAATAAAAGAAAAGAAAGAAAATAAAAAGAGAGAGGGCTTGTAAGAGCATTTTAGAAAAGTAAATATGGGGAAATTACTCAAAAGATAGAACGATCAAGATAGAAGGATAAGAGACACAAACCCTAGATGGTTATGTACAAAAAGCACCAATAGAAGAAGAAAAATTTCATCAGTACTAATATTTCTAATCTCTTGTATACATAGGTCTGTTTGATATGTTGGGAAACACTTTGTCCTAAAGAGGCTTTGGAAAGAATACTTGGGTTTGAGCCAGGAGTGACTCGTGAAAGAATACTTGGGTCTGTCCCAGGAATGGGTGCATACAAAACAATTCTCAGAAGCACGGGTTCTGCTTAAGCCTAGAGTTGTTGATTTCAAGAATACTTAGAAGCACAGGCTATGCTCAAACCAGGAATGGCTAGAGTCAATAATACTTATAGGCCCGGGTCTGGGCTACTTATGTAAAAGAAATATTTTACATAATGTAAAAATCCTTCAAGTATGAAGCTACTGGATGTAGCTTCTGAGTTGGAAGTGAACCAGTATAAATCTCTTGTGTGCTTTTCTTTTTCCCTATCTTTTTCACAAGTCTGTTGCTCTATCTCTCGAACGATCACTGATAAGTCTTGGAAAGACTTAATTACTTAGTAATATTTAAACTTTGTTCAAGGTAAAAGATTAGGTTTTATTTTTAAACTCAAGCATTATTTAAAAGATAATTGTCAAGGATAATTATGTGTTAACTATCTATTATTGTAGTAATTATATGCTTAATTAAGAATAATGAGATAGCATATTAAGAAAAGATGTTTATTGAGTTTAATTGTCTTGAGCGTGCTAACGGTTCTTTTGAGCGTGCCTATACTGGTACAAATTGGTGGTGTAATTGCAGGATTCCAGAAGTTGGGCGTATTCACGCTAGTCATCAGCGTGCCAACGCTGAGGATATAAGAAAGCCCAAGCCAAAATAGAAGGCCAGCATGCTTACGCTGACCTATGACGTACCTACGCATACTTTAACAAGAAGGACCAGAACCCAGCACGCCCACGCCACAAGTTACGCTGGAAGTAGTGACTATCAGGGGCCAAGACAGAAGGTGAGCGTGCCTACGCTGACCATGACCGTTCTTACGCACAACTGAGCATTCAAAGGCGATGATAACCCAGTAAGTCAGCGTGTTTACGTTGAATTTTCAACGTACCTACGCGTAAAGTGATTAATTAAGGAAGATCTAGGTAGAAAACCAGCGTACCTACGCTGGTTTCCAACGTACTTACGCGCAGATAAATGTCAAGCTATATTTCCAGGCAGAGTAGCAGCGTACTAACGCTGGTTTCCACCATGGTTATGCGTGATTACAAGGGAGAATTAGGAACATTTGAATTTCTGTTCTATTTTATTTAAGTTAAGTTTTAGTATTTATTTGTAAGCCCCTTTGGGTAAGTCTGTAATTATTTTAGTGTTTAGGGTGGCGTGCCAATGATCTGTCCTGGACCGGGGTCAAGAGATCCGATCTCAAGCCAGTCACGAATAGTATGTCAATACCGTCTAGTAGACCGGATGTATGTGTATCCGATGTAGGTATCCGTTGTCCTTGAATGAGGAGAGCGGATTGGGCGTTCTGGAGATCCTTCACACCGACCTATTGCGTTGAAGTGGGCGAATGGTGGTGTCACCTGCAAAGATTCTCCGACGCTCAAGTCAGTGATTATATTCCAAGTAAGGAATGTATTCAGAGAGGAATCAGTCGTAAAAGAGCTGAGGAAGAAGATCCAGATGAAGATCCCTAACTTCAATCATGAAGTTAGTTCATATACCTGATTGGCTCGATTAACGAGGACTCGTTGGTGGGGAACCACCAACTCCCATTAGCATTATTATATTGCGCACTTACCTGCATGATTGGGTCAAGTGGCTATTTTATATTGAGCGTAGAGAATGTAGACTAGGATTAGGGAACAAGTTGACCATTCCCGTGAGCAGAATTTGGCTCGTAGTGCAGGGAATTATTGATCGATCCCTGTAGTAACAATCCTTGTCTTTTGCACAGTGACGTGTGTATTATCCGATGTCATGGTGTTATCCTGGATAACCGGTATAGGGAGAACGCCTGATACGGAATTACAATCCGGATGTATACCGATGACACCGGTTACACGTAGATGTCTTATCAAAGACGTTGAAATATGTATAGAAGATCGGATACCGGTATTGAGACCGGATCAGTACTAACGCTGGTTTCCACCATGGTTATGCGTGATTACAAGGGAGAATTAGGAACATTTGAATTTCTGTTCTATTTTATTTAAGTTAAGTTTTAGTATTTATTTGTAAGCCCCTTTGGGTAAGTCTGTAATTATTTTAGTGTTAGTTAGTTAGATGAACCCAAATACTATATATATGTTCTGTACATTGTAATTAACACACAGAGGCATTTTAATCAGACTCATTACTCAGATTTTACACTCTCTCTAAAATTTGCATCTTTCCAAATTCTCTTCCTTCTCTCTATGGCTTCTATTTTTACAATCATGTCTTCACCTTCCATGGGTTGCTAAACCCCTAGGGTTGGGGTTGTTAAGGCTTTAATGGAATTCTCAACTTTACATTGAGTTAAATCTCAGTTGAATTCATGTGAGAACAAGCAAGGAAGTGGAACTTCATTACTAGATTGGAAAATTCAGATCAATCCCAAGCTTTTATCCAGAGAGGAATCACGGTTTAAGGCTCAGGTATACTTCTTGCTACTTAGTTAATTCAAGCCTATATTCTAGGTGAATAACTAGGGTTCAACCTTCAATTTCATAATTAGCTTCTCTGTAGGTGAATACCTAAGGAATTAGGGTTTAAATGCGAGAAACTAGTGTTAATCACCTAAGGGATTAGGGGTTAACCATCTGTGGAATCTATCACATGTTTTTCACTGGAATTGAACCTCAATTGCATGAGTTAGAATGAAATTGAATGCTAAAGTGATCCTAACCTGCTTTCATTCTTAGTTTTACACCTTAACTCTATGCATGCTACAAGAAAATACAAAAATATCAAATTCAACAAAAGCAAAATATTATAAATTTCTTCTAAATCTGGTTTGGTTCAGCTAGTATTAGTCCTTGGTTATGGTAATTACCCCAATCACTGTGGGACGATTAAATATACTATATTTTAACGACTGGTGCGTTTGCCAAAATTTTATCACTCGATGATAATGCATCAATCGCTATCTCACCAAAGTCTGGTCTGCTGTGCTTAACGTATTTACATTTAAATATCACTTTTTGTTTTGAAAAATGAACCGACTTATTCAACCCCCCTTTCTAAGTCTGTTCTCCGAACCATCAAAAAGAAATTGTCAAAACATAAGGACCAAAATCATATTTAACCCTTAAATATATTATCAATTAATATAACAAAAGCATATTATTAACAATCTTAAAGTAAAGTCTGAACTCATGGTTGAGCAGTCTGAACCCCATGTGATTTGTTAATAATGCACATCGAGACTCTCAGTTAAAATGAAGTCTATATTGTTTATTTGTCTAACAATTCTGTTAAAGTATGCCAGGAGTCCGTAGAGCTCCATTTACAAAAGAAAAAGGAGTCCGTAAAAATAAATTCGCTTTTGGAATGAAGAAGTCCGTACTCTTTCAAGCTTTACTGGATCAAGTCTCTTTTTGTGTCTTCAGACCATAAGAAGATCCGTGACTCTTTGAGTTCTTGAAGAGGATCTTTCCTTTTCAAAAATGAAGCTGCATGAACTTTCTCATGTCTTCTCTGAAGCTAGCATCAAAGAGGTTATCAACGGAAAAGTTGAAGACTTTTTCACGCCTATCAAGAAAACTGTCTCACATGTCTCAAGGTGTTAGAAAAGATGAACCTAATCAGAACGGATAGCCTAAGGTCAACTGCTATAGAGTGTACGTGTTTTCCTAAAGTACATAAGCAAAAAGGATCTTTTGCTGAAGACTTTTGAAGTTACCCAAATAAGGAAACTTCTCTGAAGCATATGTCTGCACTCACTGATAGTGCAATCCTCAAGAGATCAACATTCTTCAAAGCTAACCAACAGATATTTTTCAAAAGGACTATAAATACAAAAAACTTCAAAATTCAAGAATGTTACAAGTCATAAGTTACACAGTTATGTTGTTCATTCTCATACTTGAATTCTCTCTTTTAGAAACCAAAGTTTGAGAGACTTTTTCTTAAAGTTTCTAAGTTCTTGTATTCACTACATAAGTCCTCTTTGTAGTTCTACTTAGTGCAAACCGTGATTTATGGTAGTCTGTAGCTCAATGTACCCTGTAATTATTTCATATCTTTGAATGCTGAGTTATTTGATTGTAACTTTAAACACTTTCTCTATTATCACGTTGTACATTCTGGTGTGTTGCCAGAATCTGTTAGTATTGGGAAACACTGTGGCCTGCAGAGGCTTTTGGAAGAATATTAAGGTTTGGAGCCAGGAGTGGCTAGTGTCAAGAATAGTTGGGTTTAAGTCAGAAGTGACTGAAGTTAAGAATACTGTTGCACTGGGTTGGTGCAGATTGTAAAGACATTTTACAATAGTGAAAAATCTTTCGGTTTGAAAGGACTGGACGTAGCTTCTGAGTTGGAAGTGAACCAAGATAAATTTTGCTATGTGTTTCTCAATTCCCTTTCTCCAGTCTGTTAAAATTATATTTTTCACTTAAGCGGTCTGTAGATTTTTCAAAAAAAGAGTTTAAGACTTATTCAACCTCCGCGTTTAAGTTTAACTTTGTACCATCAAATAATATATAATAAAAATACGTTAAGCCTAATTAATTTATTGATGTGTACATAATATTCATAAGATCACTACACATTTAAGGTCCACGACAGTGGTTGAAAACTATAGGCTTAAGTGAAAAAATTGTTGAAGCCCACCATATAGCTCAAGTGATAAAAGAGCTTGTGGGTCAGTTTAAGAACCAGGGTTCAAACCCTGCTCCCCCCTTCCCCTGACCAAAAAAAAAGTGAAAAAATCATTGCCTTTTCTTAGGAACTATAATATATCCGTGGCATACACAAACACAAAAGTGTTCTGAACAGATATTTAGTGCCCGTTTTAAGCAAATTTAGTTAAGAAAAATGGAATTTGGGAAACTTGGTTGAGCAAAATTAGTGTTGATAATTATGATTTGTGTTTGGATATATATCTATAGAAGTTGGTTGAGAAATATTATTTGTGTTAGGTTAATATAAAAATTGGGTAAACTTGGTTATGTAAAATAGAATTTAGATAGAAAATTTTTAAAAAGATTAAACTCTTTAATGATATTATTATTTGTTATAAATGTAATTTAATTAAATATTTAATATTATTAAAAAGTAAATGAATCCAATAAAAATATTTAATATGTAATAAAAAAATTATATGCATTTGGGTAATCAAATCGTGCAATGCTCACGTGTAATGGGCAAGATAACATCTTAAGTCGATTGAAAACCATGACAACTTTTTATGGAATTGGTAACCTTTTGTGGATAAATTAGTAATTGCATGCTATGGTTTTCCATTTCCTTAACTAAGTTAACTCAATGCTACTCTCTGGTCACTTTCCCTTAATTTTTTTTCACCAATCATGATTATTCCTATTTTGTTGGAACGTTTTATCACCCATACATAAAATTATAGAAACCACTGATACCCCTAACCAAATTAAGGCCACTGTGAGTGAAGGTTGGAGGATTCTAACATTTAACCAAACCACTGTCAAATACAATAGTTTTCATACCATACTTTTGGCAACATTTTTTTAATTGTTGCTTGTTACATAAAAGATTTAAAGTGTTGCAAGCGTTAGCAACATTTATTAGCCATTGCTTAGGTAGTAAAAGTATTCTCTTTTGCAATAGTTTTTAATTGTTGCCTTATACAACAATAGTTTTCAATTGTTGCTATAGAGGTGCTAGTTACCAACAAGTTTATACCATTGCCTTTATGTTCTTATTGTTAATGAGATGTTAGTGGCCTATTTAGAGATATTTCCCTTAGGAATTTAGATTTTAATTATAATTTTTCAAACTATTTGGTGTTAGAAATGTCCTTATTCTCTTAAAATTCAAACATCATTTTCTTTCCACGGTCATTGATAAATTCAAAGCTAGATGGGTTGACACCTTATCTATGAAGCTCCTCATTGATGTACTTGGATGACCTAGTCCAGAAGTCATTTATGGTGACAGGTGGTTTTCTTACCAATGATAAGGAGAAAATAGAGTAGGGGTATAATGCTTTGATGGTAATGTGCAATTGTATGGCATCGATGAGACCGAGTGCGAAGTCTAACTCCTTGTGAAAACACAAAAGGAAATCTTTGATTAAGTCATCTTTCTTCTGCTTTACTTGGGATAGGGTAATGGGTGGTCTTGGGATATGTCTAAGTGCCTAGAGAAGGCACTTAGCAAGTCGTCCGAGGAGTTGATTGACAAAGGAGGGAGGGATTTTTAATTGGCCAGGGCTTTATCCTTTAATGTTCCAGAGCAACATTCTGTAGGCCAAACATCACTAGTGCTGATGAACATCATTTCATTGGTAAAAGAGTCAAGATGCTTGTCGGGGTCTGTTTTTCCATCATATGCTGGAATAGGAAAGGGGTCGCGGTATCTATCCAAAATTTTGATACTCATCAGTCTAAGTTTGAAAAGGAGGGTGAAATGGTTTGGTTGTTGGGTATTTGTGTTAAGGAAAACGATGTAGGTTGGCTAATTTGGGTGTAGGGGAGGTGGTTGGGAGTAGTAATGGTGTTAAGGATTGGCATAGTAATGGGTTGTGGGGTATATATAGCGTGAACATGTTGGGCAAGGTCGTGGAGCAATAGTTGCATCACAAATGCTGGTATGGTCTTTAAAGGGATAACGGGTGGTGGGGGTTGGGCTAACATGATCCAATTTTGGTGAATGGAAGAACCAGAGTAATATGACAATTCCTTATAATCTTCATCATCTGTGTCTTCCAGTAATTACAGGTACTAGCCTGACGGTGTTGTGGCCAAGCGTTCTTCAACTCTTGAATCTATTGCCTTACCAAGGGAATCTTGATATCCCTCGGGTTGAGGTTGGTTGGATGAAGGACATTGTCTTGAGAAAATCCCAAGTGATGTTGGACTTAGGGTCGGTGGAATGAGATAGAGGCTTCCTATACAACTCCCTCTAGGGTGCTAGGGTGGTGGCGTTGGTTGATCGGCTGCATCGTGATGGCGGCAATGATGAGGATAGCTTCATCGGGTCTCACAGAGCGTGCCAAATGATCAGTCCTAGAAGTGAGTTCCTGGGGACGGTATCTAGAGAAGGGTGTTGGACGATAATGACAATTACTCCAGTGCTACTTGCACAAATGTTGAGAATGGACCAAAGGTGGGTGGGTTCTGTAAGGCACCTTCGATGCCTAAGTCGGCAAAGGGATCCAAGAGAACTATTGGACGAAATAGGGAATTATGGAATTATGATATAATAAATGCATAGCTTTCATTATTCGCGACCCATGTATTTGAATGTGCACTGACATATGACGTAATGATATTATTGTCAAGTCTTTGGTAGGTTTTATCAGTGATGTGACAGTTGGCCTAGTTGTTCTTATAAACAAGATACTTTGTTGGGAGTTTTTAGGATCTTGTCCTGGAAGTAGACAAACTTCTTGATGGATACTAAGTACTTATATGTCATCCTTATTATGTTGATACCTTAATGACATGTCGAGATCACTACTCATCTTCTAAGTATCTATCTTTAAAGAAAACAAAAAACATAAAATGTAATTCAAAACAAAAATGCCGTTATCCATGGTTTGAGCATCTGACGGAGTGAAACTAATAATGGAGGAAGCTAGGATTCCTTCACAAGTCACGGAGAAATTAATTAATAAATTAATTGTACTATAATATATTAAAATAAATATGCAGACAATTACCTTATCCCTTGTCGATGTTTGTCTAGTCCTTTTGGTCTCTTTGTCTCCTGATGCACGTCATATTGTAAAAAAATGTCACCTCACTCTCCACTTCATTTATACAGGCATTGCACATGCTTTTATTTTATTTTTGAGGTTGAAGAATTCCACATTCTGATTTTGTTTGACTTCCATTACACAGTGTTAGCACCTAGTTCGCAGAGAAGATGAACTGTTGTAAGTGGGAGTGGTGGGAAGAAGTGGAGAAAGTTCAACTCACCATTCTTGTTAAAGTGACGTGAATTTAGTTAAAAGAGAATGGGCTTACCTTTTTATTTTATATTCAGAAGTTGTAGTTGAAAAAATATAACCGGGTTGACTATAGTTAGTAGTTTGTGAAATGCACCATATTTTTATGTATTTATTTTGGTTTGAGGAAAATCAAACATGTTATAAGGAACTCATTACAACTTACCTATTTTGTTGAGTTAATCCTCGTTGAACATGGTATATTTTATTTTAAATATGTGTGTGTCTATATATATATATATATATATAACAATATACATTTATTAACACTAAAAAAAGTGTGGTTTAAATGATAATGCAAATTTAGATTGTGAGAAAAGTCTTAATTAGGTTAACTGCTAAACACATTCTTTGTGAAATATGAAAAGTTTTAACTATGATTAAATCCTGAGTTGAATTATTTTTAGTTGTATGAAGGATACTTGTGATAAAATAAAGTTATTGTATAATGATTATATTATTTAAAAATGTAATATAAAATTTAAAAATATTTTTTAAAATGTTAAAATTATATATATATCAATTAGATAATACATCTTAGAATTTTAAATTTTTTACTAGTAAATTTTGAAAATAGGTACATATTTGATTTTCTTTCAAAGTTAATGATAATATAAACAAGTTAACTAAAATTTAGTAATTTATAAAAAAATTAAAATGTCGTCCATTTTTTAATTGTGTTAATTGCTTCAAAACTATAAAACAAAAGTTGATAATTAAGAGATAGTTGATATTTTAAAAATTATTCGAAATTTCAAATTTTTCAAAAGGGAAAATAACTTTTTGTGCGAAGTTAGAGTTATCCAAAAATTTTAAGAAGTAATCGAGTTCAAGATTTTATACATGAATGTTAAATATAAGAAGTAATAAATATAGATTACTAATGTCAACATGTCATATAGGCTAATACCATATTTGGGGCGGTTAAACCTTTGTATTTAATTTGTATCAGTATATAAGTATTTGATTGATATAATTTTAAAAAAATTATCCATACTAGTAATTATTGAGATACTATATAAATAAAATTTTGATAGGAAAGAAATTTTTCTAAAAATAACAAGATTCGAAATTTATGAGATGAAATTCCAACGTATGAAAAACTTTTTAAAATATGTTAAATGTTAATTTTAATGCTGACTTAAATTCTTAGGTTGAGGTTGGATGAAATTTTTTTTATAAAATTCTAGAGAATTGTAATATCTAGGATGCATGTGAATGATAATGAAATATTTTAAGATTCATATGAAATTAAAACTTAATAATTATTAATATAAATTTAAACTTAATAGTTATTAGTATAAATAAAAGAAATTTTAAATGACACATGTTAAAAGAGAATTTTAAAATTTTTTATTTTTTATTTAACTTATTTTATATTATCATTTATTATTATTTCTATGTTAAATTCTTCTTATAATTAGTTTCCATTATTAGTTTAATAAATTTATAGTTTAAAATTCTTCATCCAAAGTAAGATGGGAAAATTATACATTACTAGAGGTCTGTTGGGTGAGAGTATTTGTTTGACGAGAGTATTTTTTGAAGTTGCATATGTAAGTATGCAAAGTAGTTTTGATGAATGACAAAGTATTCATGATGATGATGGAATGGCAAAGGTTCAGAAACAAGAAGGTTCAAGCACAAAGACAATGGCCAAGAATAAAAAGATGAAGATGCCTCACAAAGAGTTAAAGAAACATGAGCTATGGAAGACAAGGTTGATGACATGAACTAAATCATGAAGAACAAGCTCATAAGTTGAAGAAGAATCAAGGAAACAAGCATGAGGATCAAAGGAATAAGCCATGGGTCAATACATATCAAGAACATATCAAAAACCTTGAAGAATTGTATCAGGTACATGTACTAATCGATTACCACAATGGAATAATCGATTACCATAACTCTGTTTATGGTACAATCGATTACAATAAGAAGGACAATCGATTACATAGGTTCTGGAATGAACATAATCGATTACAGATAAAAGGCTAATCAATTACCAGTTAAAAGTTTGGAGATTGAGCATCAGGTATTCACTATAATCGATTACCAAGTCAAGCATAATCGATTATGTAAGTTCTGATTTGTCCCTAATCGATTACATGAAGGCATAATCGATTACCATGCTACGAGACACAATTAAGAGCATCAGGTATCATTCAATAATCGATTACAAGGCAAGGAATAATCGATTAGAAGGGTTCTGTTTCATAGCTAATCGATTACAGTATAAATGCTAATCGATTACCTGTTGCATAACACTGGAGATTTCAAAAGCTAATCGATTATAGCTCGAAGGCTAATCGATTACCATAGTGTCAGAACGTAGGAAAATGCTTTTAAGTGGAACTCCAGCTCATTTCTTCACTCCCACTTTATGACCATGCTAAGGTATCCGTTGGAGACAATGTGCAACGGCTGGAAACCCTAAAAATGGCTATAAATGAAGCATGGATTCAAGCAAGAGAGGACATACAAGAGGTGAGACCAAGGCACAACACAAGGCAACAAACATTTCTCTTCTTAAGGTCTTCTAACTAAATTTCTCTTGTATATTCTGCAACTCTTGATTCTAAACTTGCATATTGCTTAAGAGTTGTTAGATTGTGAGTTTCAATTTGCATATCCTCTCTTGTTGAGAGTTAAAATTTGTGAGAGCTTTCATTTGTGTATCTACTCTATTGAGAGAGTGTATTGATTGTAAACACAACACCAAACACAAGGTATTCACTCTAGGTTGAGTGGTTGTTCACTCTAGGTTGAGTGGTCACAAAGGTTGGGGTTCAACCTTTGGGTATTGAGAGATTGTGAGATTGGGTGGGTTGCCCTTTGCTTGTGAGAATTGAGTTCTTGAGTGTGGGACACTAGGAAGCTGCAATTGCTCAAAGCTTGTATCTCAAATCTTCAATAGTGGAATCCTTCAAGTGGGTTGCTTGAAGGCGAGACGTACACCGGGTTGGTGGAACTCGTTAAATTGGTTTGCATTTCTCTCTACCTTGAACTCTTTATACAACTGCGTATATAAACTGTTTGTTGAAATGCTTAAGCTGAATGTGTGAATCAAAGTTGTTGTTCAAGTAGAAAACTAACTCTGCATGCCAAGTGTTTGATAATTTGCTTGAATCAATATTTGGTAAAGTTCTTAAAAACTGAAATTTGTTTTAACTTGCCAAGTATCTAGATCATTGTTTCCTATCAACTCTTGTGTGATACTTACTTAATTGCCTTCGCCTATTTCATGCACACAAGCTGTTTGATATATTGAATGAGCTGAACCCTTATAGGAAACATCACATTATTTGTGAAATAAATCTATGCACTCTAACTGATTGATAAATTGTTTAAACCAATAACTTGCCTTGTTTATCACACTTAAAGCTAAATATTGTCATTGCATATCAAGTGTGTCATAGTGTGATATGTGCATAAAAGTTGTTGTCTCTTCATCATTGCATCATTTGTATATTACTAACCATTTCCAAGGGATTTCGCACAAAAATTTGAAACACTCAATTCACCCCCCCCCCTCTTGAGCGTTGAGGCCTTGGCTAACAAGTGGTATCAGAGCTTGACTCTTGCCACAAGGCTTAACAGCTGCAGGAGATCAAGATGGCCTCTACCTCTTATGATGCATTTCCATAAAATGGCACACTAAATAGACCACCAATCTTCAATGGTAAGGACTATGCTATTTGGAAAGAAAGGATGAAAATCTTTGTCTAATCCTATGATCTCAAGGTATGGAATGCTATTCAATTTGGTCCTTTCATTCCCAAATACATTGTTGATAATATAGAGTGTATGAAGCCCATGAACTTATGGACTAAAGAAGAAGAAAGAAAGGTACAATTCAATTTAAGAGCTAAAATTCTTATCACATTAGCATTAGAACCTAACGATGTTTCTAGAGTTATTACTTGTAACAATGCTAAAGAAATATGGGAAACTCTTGAAACAATTTATGAAAATGCTAATGATAATAAAGATGCAAGGATTAGCACCTTTTCTAGTCAAAATGAAGGCTTCAAAATAAGTCCGGAAGAAGAGATCAATGAATCGGAAGAAGAACTTGCATGCCTAATGACAAAGCACTCCCAAGATGATGAGGTATGCTCTTTAAATGCTTTTAATGATGATAATGATGATGAAATTGATAAGGATGAATTATTAGAAGCATTTGAAGAATTGCATGAAAAATTTGTCTTGTTATCAAAGAAATATGCATGCTCTAAACAAACCATTTTGACTCTTGAAAAAGAATTGCATGATGTTCACACAGAAAAAGAATATCTTAGAGTTCAAAATGATGAATTAGTAGCTTCAAATGTATCTCTTAGAACTTGTAATGATAATAATGATTGTGTGCTTATTGATAAATGTATGCTTCTTGAAAAAGGGAATAAAGAACTAAAAGAAGCACTTAGCAAGCTCACACATAGTCAAATACCTCTAAGTGCACCTATTGAAAATCGAAGGCATACACTTGATAGAAGAAAAATAGGTCATTACAAGAACCATTTTACATCATACAAAGAAAAATCAAAATCCTCTCTAAGATGCACAAACCATGAAAGAAAAGAGGACTCTATGTCAAATTGCTTTAAAAGGAAAGAACATAATAGGAACCATTACAATTCTACTATGACTTATTCTTTGGATACAACATGTTTTTATTGTGGAATGTATGGTCATATATCTTCTAGTTGTTTTATAAAGAAATCTCGTCAAAAACATACAAGAAAGGTATGGATTCCAAAACAATCTTGAAATCCCAAACTAACGAGGAAGGACCCAAATCTCAAAGGGTACCTTAAAATTTTGAAATCTTGTAGGCAAACTTTAAAGCAACAATTTCTCATTGATGGATGACCAAATCTCATGGCCTAAGGAGATATCAAGGATCTCAAAATCCATTCCAAAAGACAAAGGAGAAGATTAAAGCAAGCCAAGATTATGATGACTCATCATACATCTAAAAGGTACCATTCAAAACAAGGAAATGGACAAGAAGCTTCAATGTGACTCACACAAGATGGATTGCACCGACAAAATCCAATGGACAACACTAAAGGTGGTACAACAAAAGGTGCAAGCAATTATCATATAATCAATGTTAACACTCATTCTTGATGAATCTTGATGTGTGAAAATCTAACTTTGATTTGATATATGATTGAGCATGAATAATATGAAATCTTGAGATGGATGAACAAATAATCTTAGAACCCCTTAAACTCATGAAATCCTAAGAATCAATGATGTATATGTATATAGTAATTGATGATTAGTAATAATTGATGATGAGTTTGATGAATGATTGTTTGAATAACATGGTACATGAAAATCTTGAGATTAAAGATGATTATGCACAAACACGTATGAATCTTTGATAATGTTTAAACCCTTGATGATACATGAACTCTTGGTGATATATCATGAATTCTTGGTTATTATTGATTCTTAATGATGCATGAATTTTTGATTGAATATGAATTCTTGATGATGTATCATTTATGTGTTGTTTAACTAGTGGTATCTAAATAACAAACATCTTCCTTTAACAATGGTATGAATTGAATTAGTAAGAGGAAGAGATTATGAGGACATAATCTTGATTATGTGCTTATCACTATGCCTTGATAATAAATACATATATTGCGTGTACAAGTGGTATCTATGCTTTGACAATCTATGCAATTATATTGCTAGAGAGAAAGCATGTATGTTACAACAAGTGATTGCCTAGATTTTAACTTCATGATTGTAACATCATAGGCATGAACATGATGATATGTTAAGAAACAATGCATGATATGATAAGTAATAATGCATGCTATGATCATATACCATGTATGTGCAAGTGGTATCTATCTCGATCAACATTATAATTCTTATCTATGTCGTATGTTTGATGATGCATGATCTTGACTGTGAAAAGAAGTTTGAAAAATATGCATCATTGAGACTGAAAAGAATTTTTGAATAACATTATGAACAATGATGATTGCTAAAAATCTTGTGTTGAATGCTTAAATGTTAGTAATTGATATCAAGAGCTTAAATTAGCAAATCCATCAAGTGGTATCATGCATAACATCTAGATAACAAATGGTATGACATAGATAAGAGTATGACTTGCATTACACACGATGACCATGATATGCTTTTGTGACTTATCTATATGCGTTACTAATTATCTATGCAAAATGCTTTCTCCTACATATTTGACAAATGCCACATGTGAATGCTTGACTAGACCTGTATGTAACATCATAGGCATAAGATAAGAAGAGATTATTTAAGATACAAAAGTCATATGGAAAGGAGTGAACATTTTGGCATATATTATAATACACTTGCATGAGTAAGCCAACAAGTTGTATTAATCATTCCATCTTTGCTTTGATACCTAGACACAAGTGAAATTGCATTAATAAGTGGTATCAACATCTATATTTATCCTTGTTAAATTACATGATTAAGGGGGAATTTTATAACATTTCTTTTTAACAAGTGATATCTATTGATGATATGTTATCTCTTTATCAAGTGGTATGAAAAATTGAGCAAATCTTTTTTTAGAAAACTCTCTTTCCAAAACAATACTGCATCAAAGACCCAAAATTGGTACAAACTCTTGTGGACTCAATGCTACTAACAAAATGCTTTGCAAAGAGTTTGTTAAGGTTATGTAGGATGACTCAAAATGGAAAATCAAACTACCATACTGGGCGAACAAAGAATTATTCAAGGAATATAACATGGAAACAACAAAATGCCACACAAGGATGTGAAAAAGGGTATAAAACTTGCAAAATACCAAGGTATGATCGAATCCTTACTCTACCATCATGCTCCGTGAATTATTCAAATCATATTAACAAGTGGTATGAATAACGAATTTCACAAGCTACATATATCACTTCATCCCTGCTCTGATACCTAGATATAAGCATACATTGTTGAAAATCCTTCTATATTACTGCTCTGATACCTAGAAATGCATCAAGCCATATTAATGAAATGATTAACAAGTGGATTGTTATATGCAATGGTATCTGACCTTTGAGTGGTATTTATTCATATTATAGAATCTATTATTTCAACAGTGGTATCTATTAAAAAGAGATCACATGCTTTAAAAAGTAAACAAATGGTATCAGACTTGATTAAATTGACCTACAAGTGATATCAAACTTGATCAAATTGGTATAATCAATTTCACATGTTAATAAGTGGTATACTTTTTACAAATGGTATCAATTACAGTAGTAAGGGGGAGCATACACATGAATGATTATCCTTCATTTCACTTCTCTATGATTATGTTTATGGCACTCATGCTCTTACTCAACTATATGCTTACTTGGAAAATTATTCTTGTGCATTTGATGATGCCAAAATAGGAGAAAACTATGTGCTTACTTGAAATGATATGTGAAAGAATCATGTGACGTTTTTGAAAATGATACTCACTACATGATTAGAATAAGTTAGCAATCAATCATATGCTTACTTGATGAATAAATTATGTGATTGCTTATTGACTCTAGATGCAATAAAATGGTATATATCATTGATCATGCTTTAAGCTTTGATTTGAAATCCATATGAAATACTTGCTCTAAATCTCTCTTATTCAAATAAATGAGCTTATATGTTGATGGCATAGATTATGACTAAGATAATGATCTTTTTGATGATGCCAAAGGGGGAGAGATTAGTGGAAGGATCAGTAAAAAGAATAGGATGCCATTTATGCTAAAAAGGGGGAGAGATATCATGCTTCCATCATTTTATATGTTTAAAACAGTTGGCATAAGTTATAAGATTAAGGGGGAGAATAACACTTAAACAATGAACTTAACTAGCATTCATTACATCATATAGGGGGAGAATACATATAACCATTGATTGTCAATATTCTGTGAAACTAACACCCCACGAGATGAACATTGGTTGTCATCATCAAAAAGGGGGAGAATGTGTTTAAATGTTGAAACAGGTTTTGATAATGACAAATGTGAAAACTAAGGCAAAGACTCCTAAAGGAAGAAAGGATATTACCATGAAGCCAATATGATGAATTTGCAACACATGAATACAAGCCATATGGAACATTAATTGTCATCATCAAAAAGGGGGAGAATGAAGTTGCATATGTAAGTATGCAAAGTAGTTTTGATGAATGACAAAGTATTCATGATGATGATGGAATGGCAAAGGTTCAGAAACAAGAAGGTTCAAGCACAAAGACAATGGCCAAGAATAAAAAGATGAAGATGCCTCACAAAGAGTTAAAGAAACATGAGCTATGGAAGACAAGGTTGATGACATGAACTAAATCATGAAGAACAAGCTCATAAGTTGAAGAAGAATCAAGGAAACAAGCATGAGGATCAAAGGAATAAGCCATGGGTCAATACATATCAAGAACATATCAAAAACCTTGAAGAATTGTATCAGGTATATGTACTAATCGATTACCACAATGGAATAATCGATTACCATAACTCTGTTTATGGTACAATCGATTACAATAAGAAGGACAATCGATTACATAGGTTCTGGAATGAACATAATCGATTACAGATAAAAGGCTAATCGATTACCAGTTAAAAGTTTGGAGATTGAGCATCAGGTATTCACTATAATCGATTACGAAGTCAAGCATAATCGATTATGTAAGTTCTGATTTGTCCCTAATCGATTACATGAAGGCATAATCGATTACCATGCTACGAGACACAATTAAGAGCATCAGGTATCATTCAATAATCGATTACAAGGCAAGGAATAATCGATTAGAAGGGTTCTGTTTCATAGCTAATCGATTACAGTATAAATGCTAATCGATTACCTGTTGCATAACACTGGAGATTTCAAAAGCTAATCGATTATAACTCGAAGGCTAATCGATTACCATAGTGTCAGAACGTAGGAAAATGCTTTTAAGTGGAACTCCAGCTCATTTCTTCACTCCAACTTTATGACCATGCTAAGGTATCCGTTAGAGACAATGTGCAACGGCTGGAAACCCTAAAAATGGCTATAAATGAAGCATGGATTCAAGCAAGAGAGGACATACAAGAGGTGAGACCAAGGCACAACACAAGGCAACAAACATTTCTCTTCTTAAGGTCTTCTAACTAAATTTCTCTTGTATATTCTGCAACTCTTGATTCTAAACTTGCATATTGCTTAAGAGTTGTTAGATTGTGAGTTTCAATTTGCATATCCTCTCTTGTTGAGAGTTAAAATTTGTGAGAGCTTTCATTTGTGTATCTACTCTATTGAGAGAGTGTATTGATTGTAAACACAATACCAAACACAAGGTATTCACTCTAGGTTGAGTGGTTGTTCACTCTAGGTTGAGTGGTCACAAAGGTTGGGGTTCAACCTTTGGGTATTGAGAGATTGTGAGATTGGGTGGGTTGCCCTTTGCTTGTGAGAATTGAGTTCTTGAGTGTGGGACACTAGGAAGCTGCAATTGCTCAAAGCTTGTATCTCAAATCTTCAATAGTGGAATCCTTCAAGTGGGTTGCTTGAAGGCGAGACGTACACCGGGTTGGTGGAACTCGTTAAATTGGTTTGCATTTCTCTCTACCTTGAACTCTTTATACAACTGCGCATATAAACTGTTTGTTGAAATGCTTAAGCTGAATGTGTGAATCAAAGTTGTTGTTCAAGTAGAAAACTAACTCTGCATGCCAAGTGTTTGATAATTTGCTTGAATCAATATTTGGTAAAGTTCTTAAAAACTGAAATTTGTTTTAACTTGCCAAGTATCTAGATCATTGTTTCCTATCAACTCTTGTGCGATACTTACTTAATTGCCTTCACCTATTTCATGCACACAAGTTGTTTGATATATTGAATGAGTTGAACCCTTATAGGAAACATCACATTATTTGTGAAATAAATCTATGCACTCTAACTGATTGATAAATTGTTTAAACCAATAACTTGCCTTGTTTATCACACTTAAAGCTAAATATTGTCATTGCATATCAAGTGTGTCATAGTGTGATATGTGCATAAAAGTTATTGTCTCTTCATCATTGCATCATTTGTATATTACTAACCATTTCCAAGGGATTTCGCGCGAAAATTTGAAACACTCAATTCACCCCCCCTCTTGAGCGTTGAGGCCTTGGCTAACATTTTTTGTGTAAAATAATAAAATCAATAAGGCTTTAAACCTACCATCTCATTCACCTCCCCCCACCCAAAAAACCTACCATCCCATACATTACAAACTATCCAAAACTTTTACTCTTAGGAAATGTTTGATATACATATTTTTTTAATCCTAAGAATTATGTTTTCTAATAATTATGTTTTTTAGGAATTATATTTCCTATCAATGTTATAAATATATTTGGTATGAATAAAATTTTCTTAAAAAATTTACACAAATATTTTGAATTCTAATCACTTTCGTATTTATGATAATTTTGGATTAAGATTCAATATGTAAAAGATGTGTAAATAAGTTTATATCTCAGACATAATTGTATTTTTACATTATAAAAAACTTTTGATTAGGCGGTAGGATTCTCACCCTTTTTAGTGGAGACCTTTTGGTGTAAATTATAAATAAAAATAAATTCGTATGAACCTTGGTTTCTCAAGAATAATTTTTAAATGATTACACCAAATGGGAGAATAGTGTTGGAAAATATTAAACTGAGGCGTGTGGAATCACACTAGCCTTAAGGGTTTATGCCCCAAAGGCGTTAGCCCCCAAGATATAGCAGCCCTTTTATAAGAATGACAAGAAATTGGCAATACTAAAAAATACTAAACAACGATGGAAAAAACCTGTCGCTAAAGCCCTCAAATTCCGTCACTATAGCAACGATATTTTTGTGGGGATACACGTCATTGCTACAGAGCTCGTCGTTGATTGAAAAGTGACGACAACAATAGACCGCCGCAACATTTGCGATGGCCTACTGTCGTCGCTAACTTGGTCCCATGGGTGGTCACTCAATCCGTCACTGGTAATGTCAAGTTAGCGACCAAAAACATCGTCGTTAATGGGGAAGCATTTAGTGACGACATATTGTCGTTGCTGAAAACCAACACAATAGCAACCAATACAAGTCATCGCTACCCAGGAACATATTCGCAACCAACGGCGTCGTCGCTACGTGACAACCTATTAGTGACGGTATTCTCTGTCGCTATATAAGAACATATTAGCGACGCTAGTTGTCGTCGCTAAGTGAGAACGCATAAGTGACCATGGACTCCGACGCTACATGAGAACATATTAGCGGCCATCGCTGATTGACTGTACATTAGCGATCATCCTCTTCCGTCGCTAATGTCTGGGTGGGCCTTTTTTTAAAAGATGATTATATTTTTTTGAGTAAATTATTTTTTAATTATATTGGTTAAATATTAAATATTTTTATATTAAATTATATTGCCTGTTATTATTGTAATTTAGGCTTTTCGTTCGTTGAATTTTCAGTAATACATTAATAATATTAAATTGGCGAGTTCACATGAAAAATAAAATGACATAAAGTAGATACTGAGAATATCAAACATGAGATAAAGTGTAAATAAAATTTATCTAAAATTCTATACAATCATACAATAAAAATAAATGTCATCATCTGGCTGGTCATCTTCTACTGTGGTAGTGATGGGGCAGGCTGGGAAGTTGAGGAGGAGAAGGCAGGGCCAACCGCCGTCATCATCCGGTTCATCATCTTCTACTGCGCCGTCAGTAGTCGACAAGTCTCAAGTCAGTCCTCGGTAGCATGTTCCTCTAAAAGCTGCCTCTATCGGCACTCCTTTGCTAGCTCAGTGTTCAGGTTCTGAATAACCTGAACAACATCTGCTAGAAGCCCAGAGGAAGAGGAAGAGGTCTTCCCCTTCTTGGAAAACTGTGTGTCGACCCCTCCCAAGCCAAACACCCCTCATTTCTTGTTTACACTGCCAACAGCCTCCATATAGATGACGTTGTCGTCAATAGAAGAAAGGGTGGGAGGTGCCTCCCTGTAAGGTGTTTGGGCCAGCAACTCAGCCTTTTTCTAGGCCCTCATGGCAAGATACGTCTCTCACAAATGTAAAATAATGATAATATTCAGTAATCTAATTTGTAAGTTTAAGCATTTGTAAGTTTAAATAAATTACCGCCATGTTCGTGGTCTTCTGGTTAACCAATGCACTAGCTTTGTTCTTATTGGTCATTTTCATGTCCTCATACAATGAAGGCTCACCATGCTCCTTTAGCTCCTATAATTCACAATGTATTGGAATTGTTAGTAGAAAACATGTTTAGTTATTCATAAAAAAATGTTTAACAAAATATACTTACAAATCTTTTTATATGCTCGACGACTGAAATGTTACCCCCAGTGTAGATAGAGGCACCGACATCAGCCGTTCTATTTTCTTTGTTCCTAACACTGGCCTGCTAGAACAAGACATCTCCCCACTTCTGCCCCATCTCATCCCAATATTCCTCGGGGATCCAATGAGGGCGCTCGTCCTTATCCCTTAGTTTCTAAAGGGTACTCTTGATGATTTTAGAGGTCTTTGTGGAAAAGACCTTCCTAATCTCATCAATCATACCCTATGTCCACTAATAGTCAAGCTGTAACATGAAATGATATTTCAAAATAAAACACAAATTATGAATGTATTAAACTCATATCAGAAGGAAGTATTAAACTTATCGAGAATGTGTCAAACCATATATCCTGGAAATTTTTACCAGCATTTGTCCAAGAGATGTAAGGACCATCCCAATGGGCCTTAAGAACCTTAGTAATCACTTTGGTAGTGTGACTACTATCGATAAAGCTGTAATAAACAACATTTAGAAACAATCAAACAATATAGAAACGTAATTTTATACAAGTTATCCCACTACAAAACTATAATTTAGCCTATTGAAGTAGCCTTAAGGTCACTCCAACAAGCTAGGGGACAAATGATTTAGTCTGAATATCGACACCAATCTACAATATCATATTACCCTCAGCATGAGCGAGGCGTCCCTATGTAGAATACATTACGATGTAACCAGCCCATTAGATATCTCCCTTAGATAATTGGAGCCCCTGTGTGCTACAGTGTAGTGGGCTCGTTCATTTGCTGAGGGCACATCGGTGCTAGGTTATAAAGCATATCAGGCGTGTCTGTATTGACACAACGCCATATAAGACTTAACTGCCATCCATCTCTATAAATACTTCTCATTTATGACTCATTAAAGTGTGCACATAATACTCCTTCTTAAGCTCTGTTATTGACTACTTGAACTAACTTGAGCATCGAAAAACCTTTATAGGTGGCACCATTAATCACACTGTGACATGAAGGTTGGTATGATAACTTGAGACTGAGGTACAGACTCCTGATTCCCCATTAGACTAGGAGCGAAAACACCAGATCCCTATTGGACCTGTGTAGCGCATTAGAGAGATAGTGACTCTGGTTCCAACCCCAGAAGAATTATCCCTTCATATTGGATAATTCAGGATCAATACCTTAAGATAATCTTATCACAATACTTAAACATAATTGATAATAACATCTTATAATCTATCAATTTAGTATCTAACATGAATTATGCCCAATATCTACCTAATATATTGATATTTATTTTGTAAATATCATTCATTTATGGGTGATTTGAATTTTTAATGATCTCTTGAGCCTTGTGAACACCGGGCCTCTAAAATTTAGAAAGAAACCATTTCTCTTCTTTGTAGTGTAAGTCTCTTTGGTCTGTGTTGCTAGTCTAATTTTGTTTTTAGTTAGTTTTTGAAATACTACATTTTAATGTTTTTATCACGTTCTTATATTAATAAAAAGGAATATAGACTTACCTGATGAAGTTTCCATTAAGCATCTCAGATTCACTTGTTTTCTTTATTATTCCCTGGGTTTTATAGTTTATTATTTTTTGTTAACATGTCATCTCTATAACTATTACATCTTGAATGTCTATATTAGTTCAATCAATTAACCTTCTGTTTACACCTTTTGGTTTGTATATTGTCTTGAATATTGTTGCTGGTCATGGTCATATTATGATTGGATAAAGTTGAGACTAGAATCTCTTAATAGTACAAGTTAGAAACTTCATATTAGCCATAAATTTTGATGATCAAGTTGTATACATTATGGTTCTTGAAAATTATTCCTCATATGTAAATTTTTTGACATGGGTTCTTTAATTTGCTTTGTTTAGCACTGACCAAAGAATGTTCTTTATACACTAATTGTTGATATTACTATGTAATACATTTTTACCTATGACCAAGGCTTAATATTACTAATGAAGTAGTGAAGCATGTAAATGTTGAAACAATCAAGTGTGAACACCTCTTTCGGTCCGGCCTAAATTGAAACAACACCGGACCAAGGTCCTAAAAGTGGTAACACCGGACCACCGATGTCGTACACCTGGCAACGAAGTAACAAGTCAGTCCGGCCCAAGTAAAAATCAAGGGATCTCAGATCGAAACATGCACACCGGACTGGCAGTAGATCCGGACTAGGAGGAAGAACATCGCCCCTGTGATACTACCTTGAAAAGGCTCAACCGGTGTGAAGACATAGGTCCAGGTTCTTAAGAGGCCACATCGGATCAGTAGGGACTCCGTCCCAACCGGTGTTTTGCTGACCGATGTTACAAACTTGACAACGGAAAGACGAGGTCGGAAGTTTATGCGTGATGACCTGGAATCGCACTCCCTAAAAATGGCAGACAGGGAGGCGGGAGTGGACAATTAAAAAATACCCCACTGAAACCCTGCTCCCCACAAACGGATAGTGGCCAGGGTTGCACACCACTACACGTATGGGTGAGTGGGAATTCTGGTTGTCCCAAACCCTCAGCCCATGACCTCAAAGCCCTATAAATGCCCCAACCAAGGAAGCTCAAGGGGTTGGTTTTTTTGGACTCCCTTTCTTTGCAAGAGGACTCTCTTCAATTTCTCTCCGATTCCTCAAGATCCTCAATTGACCTCCCCACTTGAAACCAGTGACCTGCCTTAGTCACCACAAAAGACCCCTTAGCTTTAAGAAGCTTGAAGTTTTTCCAATACTCAAAGCCACTGTTCCTTCACCGTCCCTACCCCGAACGCACACCGTCCTCGCACAGAACCAACACCGTCCCCAATTCCCATACCACTACCTTATCAATCTTCATTACTTTCTCAACAGCATCCAGTCATTTACTCACTTCGGATCAACCTCCAACAACACCGGTCGCATCCTTCAATTTTCAGGATTTGAGCCCAATACCGGTCCATTGCTTCTGTCAGTGTGTAAGTCCAGAACCGGTTTGACACCGTCGCTGCACTTGACTCCCACATCGGTCCTGAGCCCACCACACCGGTTCCATTCTGTTCCTTATTTCTCTTGTTTTCAGTCATTTATTTTCCTGTCAGTTTGCTGTTTATTTGTTATGTCTGTCTGGGTGGCATAGTTTAAACTGTTAATATTTTTGCCCCTTTTTCCTTAAGAAATACATATAATAATAAATAATAAGTAATAAATTTTGCACATGTTATATTTTCTAGTTTGAAAATCTTTTTTTTTTTGAAAAAAAAACGGTGTCGTACGGGAGCACTCCCGTCTACACAACCTTTTTAGGATTCGTACACGTGCGAAAAACTTCTCCTTGTATGAGCTCCCCACCTCAATGACATCCATCATCATCCCCCGAGTCTTTTCCTAAAAGAACAACACTCAGAACTACGTAACCCTGATTTCTTGATAATTCAAGAATACGTAGGAGCAGGGCTTTAACTCCTGTCGGGCCCATCTTCCTTATTTCCTCTTACTGATTTATTTCCTTGCTTTTTGCGTTTCTTTCGTGTTGTTACTTTTGTCTTTTCCGTGAAAATCAATTTAGACGTGACGTCTTGTTGATTTCCCCTAGTTTTGTTCAAACCTCGCTACAATTCATAGGGAAGGGATACTTAGGACAAGACGTCCTGCTTATCTCTTTCCTATCCCTATCCTTTTTACCCGAGGATGTTTAATTTAGACGTGACGTCTTATTGGCATTCTCTCACCCTCTCTGTCTCATATCGAAGTCGAGCTTAATTCGGACGAAACCCCCCATTGACCTCGCTTCAACATTCTATGTCTGTATAGTTCTCTACTCCATTCTATCATTTTCAAAATAAAAGTAAGGGAAGAAACCATATTTTGTTTAAGGCTATTTATATTACGCTTTCAATCTTGGTATTGTTTCTGACAGGCGATGTAGGGTGCTAATACCTTCCCTACTCGTAACCGACTCCCGGACTTGAATCTCAATTTTAACCAGTGCTTTACTGAACTTAGTTTTTTTCCAATGTTTTTCCTATGGATAAAAACGTTGGTGGCGACTCCCTGTTTCATTCCACACATTCTCTCTTGTTCGCCGCGCCGTCGCGATCCAGGTTGCGACACCAAGGAACTTGTAAAAGTGGATGGATATGTAATTCTTGATGTGAGGGACAAGACTCAGTTTGAGAGAGCTCAAACAAAATCTTGTCACCATGTGCCCTTTTTTTGTTAAAAATAAAGACAATAATCTAGGTTTAGATTTTCTCCTTCCAAAAATTTTTATTTTGTACATGCATACTTTGTGCTTTAATTTTATTTCCATTCAATTTACTTTTCTATAGGTACAATTATAAAAAAAAGACTTCACACATTAATTTTTCTAGGTTGTTCTTTGGGTTACCATTCATTACTTTTTCATTCAAATTAATCTTTTATACTTAATTAATTGAGAATGTCATTTTAGTAAGAAGAGACTGGTTTAGGGCAGTATATTATTTTAATTTGGTTTAGGGTTCAAAATTGATTCTTATGTTCAAAACTGGTTTAGAATTTTGTTTAAAAATATGCTACAATTAGCAGTAATTCTTTAAATACATGAACTGCCACTAACTAACATTATAATCAACAATAGTTAACTATTATCACAAAATCATCGATGATTGTGCATGAAATGTCCATCAACCATAAATATTGTGGCAGTTTTAAAACTAAAACCACCTCAAAGAAACTGTCACTAATTAGCAACGACACTACCCACAGTTACAAAAACTGTTGCTAAATGGATTTGTAGTGGCAATTTTAGTAGTGATTTTACAACCACCGATAAATGTCTTAGTAAGGGTTAAAATTGTTGGTAATGCAGTTTTAAAAGCGCCACTAACATGCATTGTGTCTTATAGTGTTAGGAATGCATTTTTACTCTATTATGTGCTTTGTTATCTAGACAAAAAATAAATCCTTGTTAGCCAAGCCCCATTACAGCCTTTTGAAAATCTTATGATCCTTATTGATTGTGTGATAGTAATGAATGATAAGGTCAATATCCAATTTGAATTGTCATGATGTAGAGCTTGAACTGAGTGAAATTTCACTTATGTTTAACACTTTTTTATAGATACATTTATGAGTACCATTAAAGTTGTTTTCACTCTATGACATTGGATTTTCATTATCATTCATGCACTTATATCACTTTCTTAATGACTTGACTTATGAATTGAAATTCTTCTCCTTTAAGTCTTCTGAATTTCTGCTAATAATTTTTACTTGAGTTTTTGGATCTTATTTTTGGTAATTAGAGTAGTGTGGTTGTTAATCCTCTTTGTTAATATGGTAGATGTTTGCTTGGGGACAAGTAAATTGCTAAATTAAGGGTGTTTCTTAGTTGTGTATCTTAGGTCAATTTTCCTATATTTATAACCATGTTTTAAGCGGTAAAGCACCACATGACTAGTAACTTTTCCCTTTATTTTGTGAATATCAAGCATTTATATAGAAATTAACCCCACTATGGTATTTCACTATGTTTTTAGGAAAATAAGCCTAGAAGACAAAAGAAAAACATGAAAAATAGAAGAGGCGAGCTACCGATAACTCGCCTAGGTGAATTGAAGAAAAAAGAGCCATCTCGCCTAAGCGAGCCATGTAGGATGTTAGAGAAGTGCTTTAGGATTCCACGAGCGGTTGTTTTATTTTATTTTTTTCTTTGTTTCAGTTGTTGAATTGTTGTCCCAGTCTTTAGGAAGCAGTTAAGTTTTTTAAGTGTTGGATTAATTATAGGAGTGGGCAATTATGTTAAGTGGGTAGTTATGTTTTCTAACTTATAATGTAATGTTGTCTGATGTGAATAATTTGTTGCTCTGTTTCCTCTTTTTAAAATACGTTAGTTCCAGTTTCTTCTACTGTAAAAACTTTGGATTTTACATAAAATTACTAACAATTGGTATCAAAGCTCCTTATTCTTGAGAGACCCATGAGAGAAAAATCTGAAAGCATGGAAGGAGATTGAAGTTTCTCACCAATAGCACCACCAGTCTTCAATGGTGAAAATCATCAAAGTTAGGCAGTATGAATGAAAGCCTACCTAGAGGCTCTGGATCTATGAGAGGCAGTTGAAGAGGATTATGAAATTCTTATGCTACCTAGCAATCCAATAATGGCTCAAATCAAGAATCACAAGGAAAAAAAAAACCAAAAAATCTAAGGCAAAGGCATGCCTCTTTGCTACAGTTCCACCAACAATTTTCACTCAAATCATGTCTCTAAAGTCAGCCAAAGCCATATAGGATTATCTCAAAGAAGAATATGATGGAGATGATAAAATCAAAGGCATGCAAGTGTTGAATCTCAGTAGATACTTTGGATTTTAGAAGATGAAGGAATCAAAAACTATCAAGGAGTACTCCGAGAGGCCTTTGAGCATAGCAAACAGAGTAAGATTGCCTAGTTCTGAATTTAGTAACTCTCATATTGTTGAAAATTTTTTGGTTATTATGCTTGAAAGATTTGAGACTACCATAACCACGTTGGAAAACACTAAGGATTTGTCCAAGATCACCTTGGTAGAGTTGTTGAATTCCTTGCAAGCACAAGAACAACGAAGGGCTATGAGAGAAGAAGGCTTTTTTAAGGAAGCCTTGCTTGCTTAACATGAAGATGTGGGAGAAACAAAAAGAAGAGCCAGTAACCAAATAGAGAAGGTGCTATCAGAAATGAAAGCAAAGCAGGAAGCTCAAAGGGAAAATATCCTCCTTGCAAGCATTGCAACAAGATGGGTCATCCTCCATTCAAATGCTAGAGAAGGCCTAATGCTAAGTGCACCAAGTGCAATCAACTTAGGCATGAAGCTATCATTTACAAGAACCAAATTCAACAGTAAGAAGAAGATGCCCAAATTGCTAACGAAGAGGAGGAAGATCAACTTTTTGTTGCAACTTGTTTTTCAAGTAATGTTTCAAGAGAATCTTGGCTAATTGGTAGTGGATGCACCAATCACAATCATATGACTCATGACAAGGAACTCTTTAAGGAATTAAAGCCTTCTAAAATTTCAAAGGTCAGGATAGGTCATAGTGGTTATATTCTAGTAAAAGGAATAGGAACCATTGCCATTGCAACACTTTCAGGAACTAAAACAATTCCTAATGTGTTATATGTACCTGACCTATACCAAAATTTGTTGAGTGTTTGTCAGCTATTAGAAAAATGCTTTAAGGTATTTTTTTGAAGATAAATATTGCTTGATCAAGGATGCTACGGGTCAAAATTTGTTTAAGGTGGAAATAAAAGGCAAAAGCTTCTCACTAGATCCAACTCAGGAAAAGCAAGTAACTTTTTCAGCAAAAGAAAATGTTGTTGAGTTATGACATAAGAGACTTGGGCATTATCACTATCAAGGGCTTCTAAAAATTCAAAAATCTAAAATGGTAAGAGACTTATTTTGAAGTGATTTCTTCATCATGTCATGCCTATTAATATGGGAAGCAAAGCAGACTTCTATTTTCAATAGCCACTTAGAGAGCCACAGAAAAGTTGCAACTAATTCATACTGATATGGGGTGGCCTCAAAGGATTTTTTCCCTTAAAGGAAATCATTATTACGTTATTTTTGTAGATGATCTAACTCGAATGTGCTGGATTTATTTTTTAAAATTCAAATTAGAGGTTGGGAACATTTTCTGAAAGTTCAAAGCAAGGGTGAAAAATGAAAGTGTTGTAAAATTCAGACTTTAAGGTCTAACAATGGCAAGGAGGACTTCCATTTAATTCATTTTGTGACGAAGCGGGAATTGAACGTCAACTTACAACCCCTTATACTCCATAATAAAATGAAGTCAGTGAGAGAAGAAATAGATTTATTATGGAGATGGCTAGATGAATGTTGCATGAAAAGAATTTTCCAAAGAAATTATAAGCAGAGGCAGCAAACATGATAGTGTTCTTACAAAATAGACTTCCCATAAAGGCAGTGAACACTAAAACCCCTTTTGAAGCATGGTATGGATACAAACCTTAAATGCATTTTCTTAACACGCTTGGTTGTCTTTGTTGTACCTATGTTCTATAGGTTAAACAAGATAAACTAGATAAAAAGGCTATTGCAGGAATTTTCATTGGTTACAGTATGATGTCAAAGGCTTATAAAGTTTTCCAACCTGAAACGGAAACTATTACTATCAGGAGAGATGTCCACTTCATGGAAAATGAAAAGTAGGATTGGAAAGATTCAAAGATCTTTATGCCTAAGACAACCTCGTGGCTAGATGAAAGAGAGGATGATCCACCAGTTAGAGGCACTCGATTGTAGTCTAAAATATATCAGAGATGCAATGCAATATGTGAACCTATTGATCATAAAGAAGATTTCAAGGACTCCAAATGGAAGAATACAATGAAGGAGGAGTTGTTTATGATTGATAAAAACAAAACTTTAGAGCTTATTGATAAACCCCAAGACAGAAAGGTAATTGGGGTGAAATGGGTATTTAGAATCAAGTTAAATGTTGATGGTTCAATTAATAAGCATAAAGCAAGGCTTGTAGTTAAAGGGTATGCACAAATTTTTTGTGTTGATTACTTTGACACATTTGCGCTAGTTGCCAGGCTTGATACAATCAGATTACTTCTTGTTATTTCTGCTTAATTTGGCTGGAAAGGGCATCAAATGAATGTCAAATCAGTATTCCTAAATGGAATACTAAAGGAAGAAATTTATGTTGAGCAACCTAAAGGTTTCATTATGGAAGTTAAAGAAGACAAAGTCTATCGATTATATAAAGCTCTTTATGGCCTAAAATAGGCTAAGCATGAAGTTTTCATATGTCAAAAGAAGTATACTAAAGAGATCTTAAAGAAGTTCAAGCTTGAAGGATGCAAGGAAGTTAGTACTTCTATGAATCAGAATGAGAAATTGTGTAAAGAAAATGATACTAACAAGGTTGATGAAGGATATTACAGGAGTTTCATTAGGTGTTTAATGTATCTCACAGCAACAAGGCCTGACATTTTGAATGTTGTAAGTATTTTGTCTCGATTTATGCATTGTGCAAGTGAATTACATCTTAAAGCTACAAAAAGAGTAATTAGATATGTCAAAGGTACAACTGATTTTTGTGTCAAATTCATAAGAAGCAAGATTTCAGGTTGATTGGATTCTATAACAGTGGTTAGGGAGGATTTGTTGACGATATGAAAATTACTTTAGGGTATTGTTTCGTTCTTAGAGCTAGTGTTTTTTCATAGAGCCTCAAGAAGCAAGAAACAATGGATTAATCCGTTGCTGAAGAAGAGTTTATTGCACCAACAGTTACTGTTAATCAAGCTTTGTAGCTGAGAAAGATCCTAAGTGATCTTAAGTTAGAACAAAAAGAGAGCACAAAGATTTTAGTTAATAACTAAGTTCCAATTACAATCTCTCACAATCCTGTGTTTCATGGGAAAACTAAGCATTTTAACATCAAGCTTTTCTTCTTGAGAGACGTGCAAAAGGATGGAGATATAACTCTTACTTACTACAAGACAACAAAACAATTGGGTGACATATTTACAAAGCCTTTGTTAATCAGCAAATTTGAGCTTATCAGACAATAACTTGGCATTTTGTAGCTCTTAAAGTAAGAAGAAGTGTTAGAGAAGTGTTTTAGGATTCCACAAGTAGTTTTTTCATTTTATTTTTATCGTCGTTTCAGTTTTTGAATTGTTGTCCCAGTCTTTAGGAAGCAGTTAAGTTTTTCTAAGTGTTTGCTTAATTATAGGAGTGGGCAGTTATATTGAGTGGGTAGTTATGCTTTTTAACTTTTAAATTGTAATGTTTTCTGATGTGAAGAATATACTGCTCTATTTTCTCTTTTCAAAATACGTTGGTTCTAGTTTCTTCTAATGCAATAACTTTGAATTTTACAGAAAAATTACTAACATAGGACAACACATCCTCCACTTAAATTTTAGGTCATATAAAAGGCCAGAATATAAAATTTTGGGCATGTAGAGCAAAGAAAGACCAAAGTTGAAGGTTTTTAAGGAATTCTTACCAATTTTCATCTTAGAGAATCACTTTCTTTAAGGATTTCTTGTACTTCTTTGCTTTGAAATCACTTTTTGTTGAATTGAACAACCTTAGCAGATTTATGGTATTGTAATTATGTTGGTTCCTTTTATGCAATCAAGTGAAGTTAGTAATTCAATATTTTGTTCTAAATGCATGTCTCAAACGGAAGAATGTTTCATGTATGTGTTTCGACGTTGTCGAACGAAACTAAGGTCAAATCATATCCTTGATTTCTAGGGATAGAATTAAGTATAATAGCCAGTAGTAATCGTTCCTAATGTATCCCTAAATATTTGTATTCTAGCCTTTTATATACCTCAAAAATTGAGTAGAGGATGTACTGTTCCGCATGGCTTGCTTAGATGAGAATAGGCTCGCCTAAGCGAGATGGCCATTTTTTCTTCATTTTTCCTAGGCGAAGGAAATCTTGCCTAGGCAAGTTACTAGCAGCCCACCTCCCTTGTTTTTCATGCTTTTCTTTGTTCTTTTTGGCTTATTTTCATGTAAAACATGGTGAAAAATTATAACAAATGGTGGTTTACTGCTCAAAACATGGTTTAAAATATAGAAAAATTAACCTAAAATACACAACTAACAACAAGCTTCGTCCTTTTTTTGGATTTTTATTTCAAGTAAATTTGAAGTCCAATTTGAATCTTATTTTCCATTATTTAAATCTCGGTAATACCTAGTTAATTTCAATTTGATTTGATAATTATCCAATGAAATGTGAATTTTAATTGAGTTGTGTAAGCAATTGATGATTTACTATTTTACTAATATTTGAAAAGAAGGTGGTAATTACTTGTTAAATTTAAATCTTGTTTTGGGTTAGGAGGATATGTACCTTAGATCAATGATTTATTTGTTGTGGTTTAGGTTTAAATATTGGTTGATGAAGTATCTACACTGGCATTTTTCTTTTTTAATTAACAAATTATTAAAGAAACCACCTAGGATAACAGTGTTAACCTACTTAACAATAGTTCTACAAAGAATTACTTAGAAATCTTTTATAAATGTATACGAGTAAATGGAAACTTTTGAAATATAATAGGCTAAACCAAAACTAACCTCAAACATATAGAACTAAATAGGTAATTTAGCCTATATTTAAAAAATTTAGATATATGGTAAAGTCTTTTAGCGCTCAATTTGTGTACAGAATTGAGCATGAAATTAGGGTTTAGAATTAGAATCAAGCATTAGTATTTTTATTATGATGTTTGAAAGTTTTCCTAGAATTAGAATTACAATTTTAAGGTCAAATTCCATATAATTGAAGTATAACTAAGTTTAATTATTTTTAATTCGTAACTCACATCCTTTGAATTAACAATTCCTAACATCATATATTACACTGTCGTCATTCCACCGCCATCACCACCTCTGTCGCCGCTGTAGCATTGCTAGTTCCACCACAACTACACCACTACAACCATCACCACTATCCTATCTTCACCACTGTCATCACCACCACTACTCGTTGAAACCATTATATCTACCGCCATAACGACCATTGTTATCACCACCACCGCTACATTGAGATTAAAAGGCTTTATTTAATCTATTTTATATTTAATCACTATATTTATGTTTTCTGATAAATATAAAATAGATTATGAGATTAAAAGGTTTTATTTTCTAATTCTTGATAATATGAATTTTATTATTATAATTAAAAATAATATGATTAAATAAAATTACAATTAAATATTTATTACATCTAGTATTTGCATAAACTTTACATATGATTTAATATATAAAATTTTATTTTACAATATTTTTTAAATTTTAATAAAATAAATGAAAAAGTTTTAAATTATAATGTAGTAGTATATATTATAATTTATATGCCTATGAATTTAGAATTAAAATACAAATTCCTTGCATTAGATGAGTTACAAACTAGTTAGTATAAGTGCATTAACTCCTATGATTTTGCATGCATCTCAGCTTAATTTCTGACAAAATTTTCTGTTCTTAATTTATTGTCATTGCTATGTTGTAAGGGCATCCCATACTAGACCCGTTAGACTTGTATTAAAGTACATAGGTTGTAACTTATTTATTAAATTCTTAATCATTTCAGTTTTATTTTAAAAATGTTAAATATATATATATATATATATATATATATATCTTCATAATAAAATGTATGATTAAATAATTATAATTTTTTAAAAAAACGGATTTAGAATATTATAATACATTTATTATGCAATTATTTATCAAACTTTTTTACTTGAATATATTGTTACTTAGACCATTTGATTGAGGTGTATGTTTAAGAAATGAAAATTAATTGTTTTTCAAAAAAATTATATTATATGTCCATTTAATTTTAACTGTCGACTTTGAGATAAAAACATGTTTCTATATTTCTATTCAATTGAAATTTCACGAGAACATTAATTAATTGATTGTTTTTTAATAATAGAATAATAAATAAGAGAAAGATAAATAATAATAATAATAATAATAATAATAATGATAATAATATAACAATTAATAATATTAATTAAAAAATTTTATATGTATATTTCCTCTCTCCAAACGATTAAAAAGAAGTTGGAAGAGAGGGTATAAAGTGTAATATGGTGCCATCATTCAATTGTATTTCATCCATTGTGATGAATCTGAAAAGCTTTTTACCGAAGCTAATATAAAACCATGATGTAAGTCTTGTGAGCAGACAAATTGTCGGAATGAGATTATCTTTTTGTTACAAGTTGTAGTGGAATTAAAATTTCGTTTGGGGAAACGGAGTTATGAAAATGAAAAAATTTAAATAGAATCTTGATCCTTCGTATGATTCGAAACAGTCAAAACTATATTTAACCTTATAATCTATTTTTAAGTTGATCAAACGGTTTGACCAACCTAATTAAAAATTCAAACACATCCTAAACGTAACAATAGGAGGTTTGAGTACACGAAGCACGAGATTAAGATGAGATAATTTGTTGATAGATCCAATGCAATATGGTTATACGTGGGTCAAACATCAATAATCAATTTTTAACCACCTTATCCGGCGCCAAATCAACCTCGTCTCACTTAGCGGCTGTCACACGTAGAAGAAGAAAATTAATCACCCTCTGCGTGGAGGACTCGATCAAAATATTCACCTCGTGTTTCATGATCTTATAATTATAAAACATTCAATATCGTTACTCCTACTATTTCATTACTATGGAGTTTTTTTTTTTTCTTAATCTCCAATCTGATATTTGAATTAGAGTGTTAATTTTAGGTTATTATACATGATGGTTTAAAGCATTAATGAAGTTAATCCTCGTTCAATTCCACCCTTGAGTAGCCGCCATGCACAGCATCTCATCTTGAGCACGTTGACCAAATACAGTGAAAATTTGTTGATAAATATGGAAATGGCTCCAAATTAAGTGTTTAAGTTGTTGATAAGTGAATGAAAGCACGCGAGCACTTGGAATGAATACAACAATCTCGTGTTGCACATGCCATCCCAATATAGTATCGGGCTCCTCCTTCTGAATTTACATATGTACGTGCACCTACAATCAATATTTACTAATTGGATATTTATCAATTTTCTGTATATGCTGCTAAAGAAATTTAGATTTAAATATATGTTCTCGCCACTTACCAAAATCTAAAATTAAGATTTTTCCTCAACAAAAATTATATTTAGTTTCACATCTTGAGTTTATTTGGTTGGATGATTTTATCCTTTATCGTTTGTTAGCTAGTCTTTAATTGTTAATTGCTTAGAAGACAAACAAATGATAACAACATCAAATATACTCATAAAATATGTTTTTGACACTTAACAAAAATCAAAATTAGTACCATGTGAAAGTAATTTATTTGGTTTCGTTCCAAACCCACACAACAATCCAATTAAAAAGTTCACACAACAATCACAATCGTGTGGAACATCAACTCCCACACAAAACATTGTGTGAGATATTAATATCCCATGCTAGTTTCAATTTTTCTTATTATTATCAATTACTACTACTATTATTACTATCCGAATTAAATTGAAATAACTAAACTAAAGTACATACACCTAAAAAATCCATACAGGGGCTGCTACTGTGGGATGGATGTTGGGGATACTAGGGGGCTATGGACGACATTGCTAATGATGATGACATCGTAGCTGAAGCTGGGGTTGTTTCTCCTCCTTAAAGACAAATTAGTTGTCCATTCTAGCATCATAGTAAGAATGATGGCTAGCCCTGAATGACCATGTTTGTTGGGCTCACTGAAGCTCAACCAATTAGACCCTTATCTTATCCATATGTGTTAATTACACCCTTATCTCATTCATGTGCGCTAGTTGTGTCCTTATATGGACCATATCTTTTATACGTGACCTCATATCCTTCATCTTAACTTGAAGGTGTGCCACTTGAAGATCCGGTCACGAGGAAGAATCAACATATGACCTTGGACATTGACGGCCAAGGAACCAGTGCCATAAAGATGACCTTGATTCCTTCCACAAAACACATTCATCTATACTAAAATGTCCATCTGGCCTCAAAACCCATTTCCCAATATCATCTTTTGGTGGAGAAGTCATATCGCATGTACGTTTCCTCTGAATAGCATGTGCCAGATCAAAGGGACCAGCTCCTTGCTCTTGGGCTGCCACTAAAATCCCTCCATCCTTAAGGTAATCCTCAAAGTCATCCTTAGCGAAGCTGAAGGACAGAGCGTAGTCGTCGTCATCTACTAGTATAACCCAACTAGGGTTCAGCATCATGTGAAACCCGGGCCCTGGCCTCTAAGCAATGAAGACAGATTTGTTAGTGCCCTAGTACAAGTCACTCAGTGGAATCACTTCTTCAACTCACCTTTATGAACTTGCAACTTTCTTTTCCTAATTCACCCCTAGCACTAATGGTCACTGTCATGATCGCCCATCTAAATAATATGTTAAACATTAAAAACAAATAACAAATTATAAATCAATTTTGAGACTATCTCTGCCTCATTTTGCTTATAATGTGGTTCAACAACATTAGCGTATTATTGCTCAATATTGACATTAAAAGGTTAAACTTATTCATGACTTAGAATACAGTGGAGTTACTTGTTCCACCAACTAAACCTTTCGTCACTCTCCTAAATTTTACCTCTCTATGCTCGATTCAAAGCTAATAGTTCAATTTAAAACCAAAATTGTACAAGTGAAATGTATCCTTACAAAATCTTACAATATTTACATCTCACACATAGATACCACCACCCTCGAAATATAATAGGGTTGTTTTATAGTATTATTAACAAACTCTCTAACTCTATCTAACAAACTCACTTTTTAAACCTCTTATATGGGAAAAGTCTATATTATACATCCACAAATGACCCATCACAAAATCTGCATTTTCAACACCACTACATTACAACATATATTATTAAAACTTACATATCAAAACAAAATTAATCATGTAAAAATTTAGTACTTATTTAATTGTATACTTTAAAATTTTTAACTTCTAAATTATAATTTTGAAAATTTAAAATTTATTATTTTCTAAATTATATTTTAAAATTTCTAAGTTAATTATTTTCTAAATTAGAATTTAAAATTTCTAAAAAATTTATTTTCTAATTTGAAATTTTTATTTTTTAAATTCTAATTTAAATTTTTTAAATTGTTCATCTTGAGAAGCTTTCACACTTGAGGGGTAGAGGATAAGCTTATAACGCGAACCATCATGATGAAGAAGGTGTTCGTCACCGACAACACCATTATCATCGGTGGAAAAAGGGATGCATAGCAAAGGTCAGGAGGCGGAGTGAATAACACACGTAGAGATTATGAGGGAATGTGAAAATGCGTGAATAAAAAAGGCTTAGGGTTTAGTATAATATGTAGAATCTTATGATTATACTGATTATATATATGACTCTACCGACTCTATCCTAAATACAATTCTCAATAGAATCTGACGATTCTATAAGTAGAATCTAAATTTTATCAACCATGGATAAGATATCTAAGGGAAATGTTATATAATTTCTCAAAAACATTGATTAGAGAAAATATTAAATTGATTAGAAATTTAATATGGAATTTTGAAATTTTGAAAACATGTTTAACGACTTTTTACAATAAAAAGTTATTGTAATGTTAAATTAGATCAAAAGGGTATTAAAGTAATTATAATTATCCATATTAATTTTTTTAACTTAATATGTTTTTTTGCCCTTGATCTTTTACTAGATTTTGGTTTAGTCCCTGATTAAAAGTTGTTTAGGTTTTAGTCTCTCATCCAAATTAAATGGTAGATAAGTTAAGTCTTTGTTAAATCGATCACAACTCCATGTAAGCATTTTGAAGTGGAAAATTTTATCTATTTTAAATGTCACTTATCATGTGTTTCTTGGTCAACAACAACACATGTAATAATCTTTAAAAAACAAAAATTCCAACTCATCTTCCTCTCTCATGACCTCCTACCCCTATTTTTCCCATGTCTTTCTCTGTTCTTAACCTTCTCACCACCCATACCTTTTTGCTCACTCACCCAACCACCACCTCTACCACCTTTGTTCTAGAATACCTTAAGGTAGTTGCATTGTTTTTTTCTTCAAGAATCAAAGGTAATCTTGGGACCTCTGAACTTTGTGTTTCTCTAAAGCTTGCTCTGATTCACATACACCCATTTACCCTATTTATCTTAGCTTGACCACATTGGTACAAGATTTCATCAAAACTAATCAAATTCAACACTCATTGCTACAGTCATGTGTCCTGTGAAGTAGACTTGAACTACACCAAATTATCTAGAAAAGAGATCCTTTTTTGGGTAGTAAATATGTTATAAATGCGCATAAAGTAAAATACAAAAATAAAAGAAAGGAAAAAGAATTAAAACTGTAAAAATTAGAAGGTGTAAAAAGGCAGCAAATCTTTACAGAGACTCAAATCTAATGGAGAAAGAATTTGATGAGACACCTAAGTAATGCAAGTGAGCATGATTTCTCATCAATTAAAGCACAAACCTAACAAGATAATGTTGAAACAAGATCTATGTGATGAGTGTAATGCTTATGCAATGGTGGTGATGGGTTCAAAAGGTTTGTTCAATGAATGGAGGGGACACAGTTTGGGTCTGGATAGGAGAGTTAGCGGTAGTAGTGTAGAGAAAGGTCACAATAGAAAGGAAAAAGGTAAGGAGAGAGAAAGAGGAATAAGGTAGAGGTAGAGGCAAGGAGAGAGAAAAGAGATGAGGGAGTTAGGTTTTGTATTTTATTTTTTAAAATATATCACATTTGGTAGTGGTTAGGTGTACTTTTGTTAGATTTAATAACAAAGACTTAATGAATCTACCTATTTGAATTAGATAAGGGATGAATGTGAGGAAATTCTCAATGGATAGGCAACAAAAATACATTGGATTCTCATTGGTCTTGTAAAATATCGTGTTTCAAAATAATAATAAACAATTAAAATGCATTGAAAATATCTCTTGTAGCTCAATAAAAATTCGATTCAATGGCAACTTTTTCTTTAAGGAGTCCACGTGAGCTTCCCACTAAATTCCATATGTACGAATCCTAGTTTGTTAGGTCATGGCTTTCCAACAATTGTGAGTTTATGTTTTACAAGGTATGCAACATATGAGCATTTCATGCTCCAAGTCTAATATGATAAGCACTCTTTAGTGATTGGTCCTTCTACTCACTTTAAATGTGTCAGCCCCAATCATTTTAATGTTAGTCTAACTAAAATAAAAATTATTATCTAGTCAGCTTACTCTATGTATAGGAAATATATTTTTCTATATTAATAATGAACACTTTATTATTGATTTAAAATAATGAGTAGTATTTAGCAATATAACAATATGTCCAAATATAAAGTTATATTAATTCAACATAGTCTATAAGTGATAAGCATTATATGTTTATTCCCTTTATCATGATATCTAATTATGCCCAAGGCATGATCATGGTCATCCTTGTATGACCTAATTTATTTACTAGAGTAGATTTTACTTGAATAAATATATAATTTTTATTCTTCCGAGTATAGTCATGCATTTCTTAGTCTTACTCCATCAAGTAAACCCATAGATATTACTTTCATTACATAGGATGGACAAATCTTATCTACATCACTCAGCCCTCTCTACATGATTTGTTCATTGATTTAACCAAACATTTATGATCACCTTGTTACAACTGACGTTTAATAGTATTAAAATAACAAACTTATCATGTAGGAATCATATTGACTTCAGGTCGAAGGATTACATATATCATTATCACATTAATAATTGTTTATGTTATTTATATAATGATCTATAAAACGTTCTCATGGTGGGTCTGCAAAATACATCACTATTCTTAATGTGTACTCGTGTGAAGATTTGATATCGTATATATCCAAAATATATGAGATCTAATCATCAATACACTCACATACTAATTTTAACATATTTATATGTCCTTATATGCTTGACTAAAAATAGTTTAGGAATAATTTTCATATTGACTTACTATTTTAAAGATACAAAAAAATTTAAAACAATTTAAAATGAAAATACCTTATTTATTGATAATAATGATATATCCGAAAGAGTGTTTAAATAATAACTTACAATGGATACCCTAACTATTAAAAAAATCAAAAACTAAAAAAAACTGGTAAAAAATAAAGGAAAAAGATATATTTAAGCCTAAATTTTCTTAAACCAAAACACCTATTACAATATTACCATTGCTACTACCAACTGACACTTTCCATATTACTGTCACCATTATTTGACACCCTACCCCATAGTCACCATTTGATATGATCCACTATCACTACCATCACTCACTCTAATTATTGATGTCACATAACATCCTTCATCATAATGGCGATTATAATGGTAAAAAATGTCACATGACAATGAAAGTAATACTACAATAACTTTTTAAAAACTGAAAATCATAAGTTTTTTTTATTAATTGTGCTACTGAAAAAATATTTACATCTTCGGGGCTGTATTGAAAAATATTTCATGTTTGGGGTACTTTTTTGTATGTCGTATAGACCCCAAATGACACCTAAATCACATGTAAAATGGACAACAATGGGGGAGCTTACACATGGATGTGGTGCATGGACTTCGAATGACATAGGCTGACACACGTGTATAGTTCATAGCCCTTGAACGACACACTGGGTGTGGTGGATGAGTGTCAGACGGCATACGTAAAAGTGGTGTTGCATGGTGCAAGGACGACACACTCTGATTGGCCTATCAAAAGTGTGTCACATGAGGGTTGTACGAGACACCCTTGTCCTTATTTCAAAACCATTTTTGTCCCCTTCCTTGAAGCTCCATCTTTTTCTCTAGCATGAAGACACGGAGAAGGCCTCTAAGTAGTCCTTTTTTTTTACGTTTTGTGATCATAAATATGATATTGTGGTCCTATCATTACACTTTTCTCATCAAAAGACATATTTGAGGTAAGAATTTGATTATTAAATGTGTATTTAATTTATAGTTTAGTATGTATATGGTGGGTGTTTTATGGCTTTTAATTTGGTTGTTTTTTTATGTTTTAGTCATTGTTAGTTTAGTTATTGTTAGTTATATAAGTATCATGTTTAGGTAATTTATTAATTGTTGTTAAGTGATGCAATTAGTCATGGTTAGTGTTAGAATTTATTTATTTTAAGAATTTATAAATTTAAATTTTTTAGGTAATTCCTATATTTTAGGTAGATTAGTAAATATTGGTTAATTATAATTATTTTGGGTTTTTATTAGGTAATTAATTATTTGATGTAATTTGGTAATTTTCAAAATATTATATGAAATAGTAATTTTTTTAGAGACATAATTATTTATGGTTTGAATTAGGTTAATTTTTATTTTTAATAAAATGGTATGACATAGTTATACTTAACTCACTTAGTGTTTTACAATGAAATTATTATTTAGGGTCCATCTTAGGATTATAATTATTTGAGAGTATATTTTAATTCAATTAATATTAAATAAATTTTTCATTTATAGTTTGTACTAGGTGATGAATTATTTTATATAATTTGTTTATTTTCAAAATATTATATGAAATATTATTTTTTTTAGAGACATAATTATTTAGGGTTTGAGTTAGGTTAATTTTTATTTTTAATAAAATTTTATGAAATAGTTATATTTAACTCACTTGGTGTTTTACAATGTAGTTATTTAGGGTTCGTTTGAGGATTATAATTATATTTTAGGGTATATTTTAATTCAATTAATATTAAATAAATTAGGTAATTAAGTATTTTATGTAATTTGTTAAGTTTTAAAATATTATATAGAATAATAATTTATTTAGTGACTTAATTATTTAGAGTGAGTTAGGAAATTTTTAAAAATAAAATGTTATGAAATAGTTATATGTAACTCACTTAGTGTTTTACAATGAATTTAGGTCCGTTTTAAGATTATAATTATTTTAGGGTTTATTTTAATTCAATTAATGTTAAATGAATTAGTTATTTAGAGTTTGTCTTAGGTGATGAAATATTTTATGTAATTTGTTAATTTTTAAAATATTATATGAAATAGTAATTTATTTAGTGACATAATTATTTAGAGTGGGTTAGGTAATTTTTAATTTTTAATATTTAATAAAATGTTATGAAATACTCTTAATGTTCATGATATGTTTTTTTTATGTAGAATTGTTGAACAGAGGTCAATCAACCCTGGACCATTGGATCCATCTCTATTAAGGTTCCAAAAGAAACATGTATCAACACATATTTGGAATGGACGACCTGACCGTATTGGGAAAGTAGTTCGTTTGAGGAATGAAATACCAGAAGTAATCATACCTCACTTACAAAAGGCAGGTTTCTATGAGTTTATGAAACTTGCACATTTTCCCGTCTCTTCAAAGTTCATACCTGCATTGGTTGAGAGATAGAAATCAAAGACACATATCTTTCACCTACTAGTTGGGGAATACACCATTACTCTCTAGGATATTATTGTCCTGGTTGGACTAAACATTGATGGACATCTTGTAGCCCAAACTAGTTGCGAAGATTGACAGAGGTATATGGAAGAATAACTGGATAGACGGGCACCTCTTAACATGATGCATGGGCAGAGTTTGAGGTTGTCTTGGCTTCAAGAAAATTTTGGAAACATGTAGGATCATATGGGTAGTGATGAAGCGATTGAGAGATTCACTCATGCATACATTCTAAGGTTGATTGATGGGTGTATATTCAATGATCAATCATCTAGTAGAGTCCCACTAAGATACCTATATTTGTTTGAGGATCTTGATAATGTAGTTAGTATGCATAGGGTGCAGCTGCTTTAGGTTACCTATATAGGCGGTTGTCTACCATAACTAACTATACACATAAGGATATTTGTGGACTGACTGAGTTGTTCTAGTTGTGGGCTTGGGAGTGAATCCCACATCTTGCCCTACCATGGCCAAATGTTAGGAAGTTAATAGTCCTTATTTAGGTAGATAAATGAACCTGAACGGTAACAAGCAATTTGGATATCAACTGGACTTAAATTGTATTATGTTTGTGTGTTTGATTTTTGTTTTAAATATTGGTTAATTATTTGATTTGGATTTTTTATGATAGTTGTATATATAACAGAGTTGGAAATTCAAGCGGGCGACCCTAAACAGGCCGGGCTTGATCAGGCTATGAGTTACTTAGGGTTGGGCCAAAAAAAGGCCCACGTAAATTCGGGCCTTGAAATTAGAGGCCCTAGCTCGACCCTCAACGTCTTACGGACTTGATCGAGCGGCCCATTAATTTTAAAAAAAATGATTTATAAAATATCATATTTTATAACAAGGGAGCGCCAAAGATAGATTTTTTATTTCTATTAGAGTTAATTATTAGAGTTCAATCATAACAAATATTTAATGATAATGATATCCTTAACCAGCCTTCTATACATGTTAATGGGTTCTTAAAAGTAAAATTAGAAAAATTATTCATTTAAGGTAAGGACAATATATGTTAAAATAGTCCATATTCCATAATATATGCTAAAACAATCTATATTTCATAAAATTATTCATTGGCCCCAACACAATATATGCTAAAACAGTCCATATTATTATTCGTGAGAAACAATGCGTATGCTGGCAGGAGATAAGAGGATTGTGACTCTGTGAAAGGGAGGGACCAAGGGAGTGAGAGGGAAGGAATGAGACAGTGAGTGAGAGGGACTGTTCCCTTGAACGGCGTTCCCTCCCTCCAAAAGATGCCAAAAATTCTTAATTTTTTTTTAAAAAAGAGTCGGGTCGCCCACAGGCTTGTCAGGCTGACCACACTCAACTCATTTTTCAGGTTTTTTAAGTATCGGACTTTTTTCTAAATATTAAGTTTGAATTTATTTTTAAGGCCCATGCACTACATTTTTTAAGGCGGGTTCGAGCCAATTTATATGGGTTGTCCCATTTTGCCAGCTCTAATATGTAACTTGTATTGTATGTTATTATAAATTTAATAATATAATATTATAAAATGTAAATAATAAAATTTTGTTTCCATTAATGCAAATATAATTTATTTAAACTTTTAATGAAATAAATTACGTTAATTATAAAAAAACTAGTTTAAAAAAGTGAAATTTGGTTTTTATATCTAAAGTTTTTTTTTAAAGGCTTAAAAACAATATAAATTTAAAATTAAAAATGGCATGCATGATTTGAAAAAAAAACAAGTTGGCCCGTTGGCCTACGGGCCACATAAAATACTGGCCAAACCATTGTTCCTGGCCTGTTTTCCTTTTTTGGCCAGTATTATGGCGAGCTTACATTGGCCTTGGCCAGGCTCGGCCCGTAGGCCCGTATTGCCACCCCTACTCGTCTGGGGTGGATACATCACACTTGTGTCATCTTTATGTTAGACTACATACACACGCGTCACTCTCTAGGTGTGTCGTCCTAGTTGGATGTGATACCCAAGTCGTCCACATCAAATACGACATATAAAAGAGCCTCAGATATGAATTTTTTTTCAAAACAACTCTAAATATTTAAATATTTTTTCTAGCAGCACCATTAATAAAAAAAAAAGTCAAACACCACAAATTTCTTAAAGTAAAACTATAAAACATAAAACTAGCTTTGATTTTTAAATTTGTTTGAAACCTAAAAATAAAAATCATACCAACCAGGACTTAAATTATTGGAGTATTTTTTTTATTTTATATGATCCATAGCACAAAGGAACATTTTGAATAATACAAAGTTGATCTTAATTGTATATATGTAGTTCTTAGTATATTCTTAGGTAATTTCTTCATGCAGTCTATTGTTCTGTCCGTGCCCCACTTTTATAAACTTTTTAACTACCAAATCATAAAATCCAGATAAATCTTGATTTTAAATTTTGAGATGGATGGTGTAGGAGAAAAATTACCCTATTCTTAAGTCCTTTGTTTTTTTTTTTTTTGGTAAGCTCTTAAGTCCTTTGTTAGGTCGTCTATTCCTAAACCCAAAAACACAACTCATAAACACTAGCAGAGAAAAAATATCACAGGCCACTCCAAGAAGTTTATCTTAAAGCCCAACCCAAAAAATCATCTCCATCTGTTTTTCCCCCTAATTTGAAAATAAAAAATATCCTTGAAAAAGAAAATAAGAATAATATCAAGAAAGAGGGTTCCACATTTTTTGATTAAGATAAGGCCATAAAATAATATCTCGGAACTGCCCCAGAAACCAAACCCTCTAATGGCTACTCCTCTGTCTACGATAGTCGATATCTCCTTCACAGACACCAAAAGATTAACCATCACCAGACGAAAATTTCACAGAAAATTCACCATTCACTGCTCCACTTCTAATTCCATTCCAGAAGCACCTCCCACACAAACATCAGACAAAAACAACAACAAGAACAAGAACAAAAAACCCTCCTTGTCCGACCAACTCGCACCCCTCGCAAACAAAACCTTATCAACCACCACACAAGACCAACCCTATGTCTTGTCTAAGCCAAAGTCAACATGGGTCAACCCCACTAAGACAAAGCGCTCCGTGTTGTCCTCAGAGAGGCAAAAACGTGTTCCTTACACTTACACTCCACACCTCAGAGATTTGAGACGCATTGCTCAGACACTCAACGAATGTGACATCTCCTCTGAAGCCGATTTTGCTTCTCGTTTGGAGGAAATCCCTCGTCCACTCACTCGAGAAGATGCCCTCTTGATGCTCAACACCTTGAAGCCATGGGAGAAGACCCATTTGTTTCTGAATTGGATCAAGACCCAGAACTTGGTTCCCATGGAAACCATATTCTACAATGTCACAATGAAGTCTTTGAGATATGGTAAACAGTTTCAGCTCATAGAGGACCTTGCCCACCAAATGATTGACACTGGGGTTCCTCTTGATAACATCACATACTCCACCATTATTTCCTGTGCCAAGAAGTGTAGCCTCTTCGACAAGGCCGTGCACTGGTTCGAGAGGATGTACAAGACCGGTTTGATGCCGGATGAGGTAACTTACTCTGCTATATTGGATGTTTATGCTAGGTTAGGTAAGGTTGAAGAGGTTGTGAGTTTGTATGAGAGGGGTAGAGCAACTGGGTGGAAGCCTGATTCCATCACATTGTCTGTGTTGGGGAAGATGTTTGGGGAGGCTGGCGACTATGATGGTATTAGGTATGTGTTACAAGAGATGAATTCTGTTGGGTTGCAGCCTAATTTGGTTGTGTATAATACTTTGTTGGAGGCTATGGGAAAGGCTGGGAAGCCAGGGTTTGCAAGGAATCTGTTTGAGGAAATGATTGAGTCGGGGATAGCCCCGAATGAGAAGACTCTAACTGCTGTTATTAAGATATATGGCAAGGCCAGGTGGTCTAGGGATGCTTTGGAATTGTGGGGACGGATGAAGGAGAATGGATGGCCTATGGATTTTATTTTGTACAATACCTTGTTGAATATGTGTGCAGATGTTGGATTGGTGCAGGAAGCTGAAGCTCTGTTCAGGGACATGAAGCAGTCTGAGCGTTCTAAGCCAGATAGTTGGAGTTATACAGCAATGCTTAACATATATGGCAGTGAAGGAGATGTTGACAAGGCGATGAAATTGTTTGAGGAGATGTGTAAGTTAGGCGTTGAACTCAATGTGATGGGGTGCACCTGTTTGATTCAGTGTTTGGGGAAGGCTATGGAATTTGATGCTTTGGCAAGAGTTTTTGAAATGTCGATTGAGAGAGGAATCAAGCCAGATGATAGGCTATGTGGTTGCTTGCTATCTGTTGTGTCTCTGTCTCAGGGTAGCAAGGATGAGGAGAAAGTCCTTGCTTGTTTGCGGCAAGCTAACCCAAAATTGGTTGCCTTTATTCAACTGATTGAGGATGAAAAAACTAGTTTTGAGACCGTCAAAGAAGAGTTCAAGATTATCATGAGCAATGCGGCGGTTGAGGTGAGAAGACCTTTCTGTAACTGCTTGATTGACATATGTAGAAACAAGGATCTCCTAGAGAGAGCTCATGAGCTGCTCTACATGGGAACCTTGTTTGGATTATACCCAGGATTGCACAACAAAACAAATGAAGAATGGTGTTTAGATGTTCGGTCATTGTCAGTTGGTGCTGCTCTAACAGCACTCGAAGAGTGGATGTGGACACTCACCAAAATTGTTAACCGGGAGGGCACGCTGCCAGAGTTATTCCTTGCCCAAACTGGTACCGGCGCTCATAAGTTTGCCCAAGGACTGAACATTTCTTTTGCCAATCATTTGAAGAAACTAGCTACTCCATTTAGACAGAGTGAGGATAAAGTTGGCTGTTTCATTGCAAATAGAGAAGATTTGGTCTCTTGGGTACAATCAAATTCTCCTGCTGCAGCTACTGCAACATAAGTTATGGTTGGAAAGCTCGAGTAACATTCAACTTTTTCGTTGTGGCTAATACAGAACGATGATACTTGGCAGGTCAATTTGTCACTAGAAAGAATATGAAGAGTTGAAGCCAGCTATGGCATGTTTATCCCCCCCATTTCTTAGAATGTATACACGTACTGAAAATTAGCATTCTGTTTTTGTCTAACCACTTAATACTTATTGTCTCCCACCATCAATAACCTGGATGCGTTCTACCGTGAATCGATCATAATTATTCGTGAAAGAGACAGGGTCCCATCTCCCATTCCAAATTGCTTACCTAACAGGCTAATACTGATAAACACTATATACTCCTTCCTAATGAACAGAAAAACAATTACTAACTGAAGTGATTAGAATGGAAGAAATTAACAATTGATGTTTGAATTCGTCATTGTTATTAGTTCACGAAGTGCCGTTTTCATTCTGCGATACATAATTACATGCGATGCCCTGATCTGAGTTAGAGGTCTCTATTTAAGAATAATCATGTTAATTTGCTACGATGTAAATCCACCCTCTGTTATAGATCGTCATTTGTGACTAAGGACTGGTCGAGTTCAATCAGTACACCTGTATCCCCACCCATATACACCCACGTTTTCATGGCTCTGCCAGAGAAAGAAAAGAAAAATTAAAATAAAATTGACGGGGCCTTTGCCATGCAAAATTTCTATCATTTTTTCATCTCTAACTGCAAAAACAAGGGAAAAGGGGGAATAAGGCAGCGAAATGAGCGAATGGAAAAAGAAACAGTGGCTTTGCTTTTTCATTTTAAATTTTCCCCGAGAATTCTCAAAGGCCCATCTACAGTGCCCTTACCGAATTGCATTCAGCATTCTTTAATTCTGGATAGAGCTTTCCCAGTAGCCTCTTGCCATTAAAATCTGAGATTCCTCAGTTGACCCCTTTTACCACCAAAGCACCCTGATCCATGAAAAATGGATCAGCTACGAAACTTTGGCACTGGCTTCAAGACACCCTCTGGTCCAACAATGTTATCTAATGTTATACACCCAACAGCTTAGTTGAAGGTTTCACAGATACTTTCCTGACGATTTCCAGATTCTTCCTTCAAGCGATATCACCATAACAGTAACATCATCATGATACTTCCTCCGGTCTCCTTGTGGGATATCAAGCAACTCATGAAAATCCATCCCTGCAAAATTCAGTCCAAAATCAACAACATTCTGGATGTGGGTTGTATATACATCATAATAGTTGAATGAAACTTGACAAACCAAAAAATTTTGCCAGAAATGAAATCAACATATTTGCTTGATTGAAACAACATATTTTCTTGTCTGAAATTGAACTCAGACAGAGTAAATATTTAGTGGTCCACAGAAGTGATGAGATTTTAATGGAAGTGTAAAAGTATATGAACAAGTAAGAACTGTCACCCTTTTAAAGAAGGAGAATAATGTAGTAGCTGCTATGCAAAAGCTACAGACATTACAGCAGAGAAACAAGAAGCTCGAGAGGACGGAAAATTTACACATAACAAAGATTATCTCCTAGTAAAATATGACGTGTTCCTCCAAAGCGCATAACATTTTAAAAGAAAAGTGGAAGGATGAGATCAGGTAGAACAGAACTACAGCAGTTAAAAGGAGAGAAGTAGAAACAAATTATAGAGCTCCCAACATCAGATGAAAAAAAGAATCAAATTCTTCAAAATTCAACATGTATACTCTGCAAGCTTTAATGTTTTACTCGCAAAATATAGTAAAAATTTATCTTCAAAAGTTGAGATAGACAAGAGTTCATATATATAACAACAACAAAGCCTTATCCCACACAGTGGGGTTGGTAGACATGAGTTCATATATTAATATAAAAACAACCAAACAGAAGTTTAAATATTAAAATTTTTGCATGACCGTACAGGGCAAGACAAAGCTTTCAATTCATATCTGAAATGAATTACTAATTAGGATTCCCTCCACTTTTGTCATTTAACAAAAATCATGTCTAGACAAGGCTTCAAAACAGGAAAGATACACAAGGTCAGAAAATTCATTTACCCGCCTTCTTGGCTGCACGGAGGAGCAGCTCTTCTATTAAATGTTGGGCAGGATCTCCATCTGGAAATTTTTCCATGAAGCTCTCAACATGAGAAACCACTTCTTCATTGTTTAGATATTGATATAAACCATCAGATGAGAGGATCAGGAACTGATCTCCTCGGCATAGTCTATGGTGTCGTAGTGAAGGACTGCAGGATATATATGGAGCAGTACCAATATATTCATTACGAAACATCTCTAGTACTGCATCATTCCACTTTGGCTACAGAAAAATTCAAACAGGAGTGTATTAATCTGCATGTTCTCTCAACATTTGACAGTATTAATCATTTCATTTTATCAATCAGGAGTGTAATAGAAGACTGAGGTTTGATTAGCTTATTTTTGAAAAATAATCTTTCGTACTAAAGAATAGAGCTCTACAGGGAAAAAAATGATCATTCGTTAAAAAAGGGGGTTTCCAAACACCCCAATTGAAGGTTAGACACTTTGTAGTTTACATCTATACAGTTCGTAGGCTTGCAGGATCAGAAGAAAACTGTTGAAAATTCTGAATTTACATGATAAGTTTTGGGATTTAAACCCTTCTGCTCTGGCTGAGTATGGAATACAGTTTCATATTGTGATAGATATTTCTATTTGTCACAATAACTAATATCAATATAATGGCTGGCATACCAAAATTTGACAATAAAAACACATAAGAAATGGTATTCCTCTCATATTAACAAATGTAAATAGTTAAAGTGTACAGTAGTGTGACTATTATCTATACATAGAAATATGTCCACAGCTTCACATATATGTTTAAGTACTCATCTATATGCATGTACACATTGACAAAGTTTATATCCTTGTCAAGTAAGGTCAATTTTGACCATACATGAATGATTTTACTTGAATTTAATTATTTGACCATCCATATATCAATGTATTGTTGAGATTAGCTTCTCTCACAAGAGTTTGCTCTCACCTAATACACTTCCTTTACACACACACAGACTGTCTAAACAAAGGATGCCACTAAGCAAGATGAATAATAAATCTTCTTTGGTACTAAATAAAGAAATATCATGAAATATCATTCCATGGTGCATGAACTATAAAAAGAATATTCTTTTCTCTCTGAAGGAAGTAGAGAACAGTTCAAAAGCACATTTAAAGCATCATATCAATAAAACAAAGTATCTTAAAAAACACCTGTTTCAAAAATCCAGCCCCAAATGCCCTGGTGACCTTAAGACGACCTTTAACTCGATCATTGACAATACATTGGGTATCATCAGGATGCTCGTTCTTAATTCTAATGACTTCCTGCAAAACAAAAAGCTCCACATTTTAGACAATTGATATACTATTTAATATTCCTCACAAAAACAAGAATAGCAACTAACTATAATGCCAATAATCTAACCTCTTAAACATGTCATTACAAATTACTCAAATCTGCATGTTATCACTTTATATAAATCAAAAAGCTCCACATTTTAGACAATTGATATACTATTTAATATTCCTCACAAAAACAAGAATAGCAACTAACTATAATGCCAATAATCTAACCTCTTAAATATGTCATCACAAATTACTCAAATCTGCATGTTATCACTTTATATAAATCAAAATGCTGGAATAATGAAAGAAACGACAGCATCCCTAATAGGAATATGATCCATTTAAGGAAAACTACTTAAGGACATGTAGACTCAAATATGGACATACAAAATCATGCACGGAGAAGAGGTTGTATTAATTCATAAAAATCCAGTAACCAAGTAAAAGGCTAGTTAAGGACACTGAAGCTTTACAGTTATCTACATAAGGAAAAAGAATGCCAATTGACATCAGAACAAGTATATTAAGGAAAAAATAATACCTAAACTTGGCACGAGTGAAGAAAGAAAGCATTTAATTTCATCTAAAAGTGAACAGATCCAAAATTAAACATACTTCTTCAATGCTGGTGCTGTGGTCAGTAGACAGCTGCAATGCGGCCAACCTCATTTCTTGAGCTGGACCCATATTCCCCAGCTTGATTGCACTTCCACTTTCACCTAAACCTAAGGACTCCTCGACTATGCTCTCGGCACTGGACCCAACATCTCCCTTGCTTCCTGTTCCTGATTCCTCGTTAGAACGAACCTCCTTGGGCTCATAGTGTGCAACAATAGCACGGCTATCCCCAACATTCATCACATACACATCCTCATCCCTCATTAGAACAACCAACAAACACGAACCCATCAAAGCAAGCTCTGGATTCGTATCCAAAAGTTTATCTGTCATGTCCAAATAAGCAAGCTCCGTCACTTGAAGCGCCCGAGACAATGCACTCAAAACCAAATCATGATCCACAGGACCCACTTTCCTCTTCCTCCCACCACCACCACCTGCAGCATCAACACAAGGCTTGTCCTCCACACGATTCTCAGCCTCCACCTTCTCTTTCTCCTCTGCCCCCAAATTCCACGGCAACAACTTCCTACCATGATCATGACCCTCACTATGACCATGACCCTCCTTATGCTTCGACAACCCATTCTTCAATTTCGACAACAACAACCACCTTCTACTCACAGCAGAACCCGCATTGGCATTGTTAACACTCAATGCATCATCAACAGAAAATGCAAACCTATCAGAACCTGAAAGATCAAGTCCATCTTCAGGGTCTTCAGCAAGAAGCTCCCAAAGCCTACGACGTTTACTCTCCGTTCCTTCTACCCTTTTAGCAGCACCAAAACTCGAATCTTCTACTACCTCATTGTTTTTCACTACAGGGTAATTGTTCTCTTGTGGTGTTTCTTCTTCTTGTGGTTGGTCTTCTGCTTCAACTTCCCAAAACAAACCCTGAAGCTCATTGTGAACGGCACGGTAGAGGTGGCCCATGAGAAACTCCGGCGCGTCGGGGCCGTTGAAACCATCGTAAATACCCACGAACAACCACCCTTGCTCCTCCGACACCACCACGTGAACGCGATCCTCGCCGGCTTTCCCCAACGCCCACTGCACATTGCTCTCGCACTTCGCCTCTGTAACCGGTTTCCCCTCGCTGGCCGGAACGTCCTTCCTCCCGACGAAGTTCAGCACCGGCACCACCCACGGCCGCTTCTCCGGCACGCTCCGATGAAACGCCTTGCGGAACCCCGAAATCCCCTTCTTTTTCTTTCTCTTACCATACATCCCACCAAGCGGGGCCGAGAAAGGAACCTCACCGCCGCCCGCGGCGCCGTCCGCGGAGGCGCAGGCATTCAACGGACCGGAGAGCGCGTTGGCCTCAATTGGACCGGAGAGGAAGAAGCCGCTCCCTTCGAAGGGCTCACCGCCTCGGGGAACCGGCTGAAGCGGGAGGGCGCAAAAGGACGACGTGCTCTCGAAGCCATTTACGATACTACCCCTGGTTGCGGCTCCAGCGCAGTCCGCAACGTTGTCGTCTAACTGAATGACGGTTTTGGGGACGGAACTGTTAGCACTAACAGAGGCGCCCGAAATGGCCTTGAACCCGGTTTCGTGAAATTCGGAGCGGGGTCGGGGTTCATGGGTGGGAGAGAACCGTAGGGAAGTGGAGGGAGAGAGGAAGCGATCGGAGTGAGTGGGAGAGAGGAAGCGCGCGGAGGATCTGACGTAGCAGAAGGAGTGGCCTAGGGTTTCGTCCAACGGCTCAGTGGCCGTGAATATGACGTCCGGTTCGGCGGCCCGGTTCACCGGTTCGAAACACGAACAGAGGCTCGAAACTCCACTTCCCATCACATTTGACTCTTGCGCCCTTTGGAAATTTCCCCAAACGGGTTTCCGGCAAAGTGTCCTAAACTAGACCGAGAGGGACAACAGTTTCAATAACAACAAAAATTAATAAAAAGAAAAAAAGGGAAAGAGTGAGAGTGAGAGCGAAACAAAACAAAACGAGGAAAGTGGGGAGAGAGAGGGAAGAAAGACGAAAGGAAAAAAGTCTTGTAGGCGTTTATTTATTTATTTGTTTAAAATAAGTAGAAAATTTGTTGTTGATTTTGTCACTTTGTGTGGCTTTTTCAAATGTTTTTGTGTGAAGTTGTTGGGTTTGATATCATGAGTTGACGCTGTGGGTTTATATAAGCTGGCTCACACGTAGGATTCCACCCTGGCCCTTTAACAAAGATTCTTCAATTCTCATTTCATGAAGCAATTAACACTAACCCGAGGTGTTTATTTCATTAGTTTCAACTTTCAAGGGAAGATTCGAATTAGATTGGGTCAATTTTTAAACCAAACCACTTGATACCCCGTGCTTCGGTTTGGTTAACTAAACATTTCCATGATACAAAATTTCTTAATTTTAAGAGTTGCATTTTTTAATTTGAATGTAGTCAACTAGAATTATTATAATCAAAACACATCTTTCAAATTTTTAATGTCCGTGCATTGTTTTCATACTTACTCATTAAGATTCAAGAGTTTAACTCGCTATATATAAAATCTTTTTGATTAACTGACTTTAAGTTATAAGCATGGGGTGGATTAAAAAATTGAACAAGTTAAGATCAGCCATAATAACCAGCAGCAGCAATTTTGTCGTAACTATATAAGAGGACTTATTGACATTTACTTGTTTATTTAGGCTGCATATAACTCGTTAACAAATTTCAACTTTTGCATACGTTGTTTTAATATTTTCTTCGGTTATAAGAGAAGTTTTTATCAGTTACATCTCGATAATTAATCTTATTCTTATTCCTTAACTACAATTAACTTTTTTTAAAATTCACATTTATTTTAATTCAGGTGGTGTGGTTAGACGAAAATAATTCTTCATCCAATCCAATCCAAAAAAACCGATAATCGAAATAACCAATATTTTTTAATGGATCGGATTGGATTTTTGTTCCACCTCTAGGAACCAATCCAAACCGATCCAAAGTTTTTTTAACTACTAGTACTACTTTGGCCTTGTTACATAAAAGCTTAATATATTTCTTAAGTCCAAATGACAATGTTCAATGTTTCAATTTTATAATTCACGTGCAAAATAGTTTAAGCCCAAATGGTAATGCCGAATGTTTTAATTTTAATATTTTATGATTTGCACTCATTAATTTCTCAAATTAGAAAGAAAAGAAACCTTCCTTTTACTTTGTTTGTCTATTACTACTATTAGTATGTGATTTTTATAGTAAGTAATTTATTTTAAAGGTATTTTTGAAAAACCAAAATTCAATCCAATCCAAACCGATATATATTGGATCGGATTTCATGGTATATCCTAACCGATCCAATCCAAACTGCACAATGATTTCTTGATTGGATCGGATGACTTTTGGCCTTAAAACTGATCCAATCCAATCTACGAACATCCCTAGTCTCTGATAACCAAATATCATGCTTGTCACATGAATATGGAATAACTTTAAACCTTTTTGTTAATTGTTTTTATCCATCTAGGTGACAGGGTGTCTGCTAGCTAGTAAGAACATCAATGATTGTGATTGATGTTGGATACTCCTAAATATAGTTGAGTAGTAAATCGAATTTACATATTCAACTCGATCATTTGGACCAAATTAATTAAGTCAAATTGAATTTTTTTATAATAACATTAGAACCAATTCAATCCAATTAATAACCGATTGTAATCGGATATCATATTTCAAGTTCGTAAACCCGAGTATTTGATTACCACTCAACTTAATTTTATGTTATTATTATTATTATTATTATTATTATTATTATTATTATTATTATTATTATTATTATTATTATTATTTTATGTCACTAACATAGCCTATAAGTTCATGCAATAAGGGAACTCATTTACTATTAAAAGCTAAACTTAATAACATTGTTTGATTTCAAGACTTTAGTTTGTAATGTTGAAATGGATTTAGTTTTAAGACTTTAGTTTGTACTATTGATTAGTCATGAATCTTTAATGTTTCATCATGAGTTTAAAATTTAAATTTAAATATTTGATTCAATTATGATTTTAAATATTTTAATATTTCTATTTTCTTAAATTTTGTGACAAGTAATTAATTATATATCTGATCATATAACCTGATCCGATCGGATTGGAATTCAAAAGAATTACACAAATCCAATCTAACACATGTCTGACCCAACATAAATATATATATTATAGAATATTACATTGGGTTTTAAATATAAATTTTAGTAAATATTTTTAACCCTAGTAAAATTATATTTTTTAATGTTATTAAATACTTACATGCCAAATATATTTTAAGATAACTAATTATTTATGTAATAAGTTATATAAATGGTATTTTAGAAAACTACATCAAATATTTATAGCATTAATACAAATAACTATTACCAACCAACATTATTCTTAGTATATATGAAAATAGTTATTTGAAAGTGGAATGTGTTTTCACATAGTTATAAATCAATTTAGTAGCTTAAAATTAGTTATATTATTTTTACACCTTAAAATTAGATTATATCTTTTTAACAACCTTAAAAATAGTTTTACGAAAACGACATTTTTCCTAAAAAAGAAATTCTTCTGTCATGAGAAAATTTGGAATAATTATAGTAGAAATCTTATCCGAACCAAAAATATTGTGGTAGGATTAACTTTTCTAATGAGAATATTTTTCTTTTGCAATGCTCAAACTTGACACATTTACTTAAAGTAAATAAATCATGTACCATTCAAACCAATCATTTATTGATACATAGCAGAAGTAACTTAAAAATGTGTAACTTAATCAATAAGTTTGTAAAATTGTGTGATATAAAAAAAAAAAACTTATTGTAACTTCTAAAAGTATATTTGAAAGATGACTGAAAGGTGGTTTTTAATTTTAAAGAGTAACTATTACTTACATCTTTTAAAAAATGATAACAATCAATTATAGTTGAGTTGAAGTTAAAATTGTGAGAAGAGTTTAGATTTAATTTCATTAAATATAATTAATGGGAGCGGTAATCAACCTTAATTGTGGTTATGGGAAAAAAACAGTGAATGTTTAATTGAATTAATCTCACCTCATTTACCTGCTACACGCATTCCTCAAATCTGATTATTGGTTGGCATTTCATGTGCCCCTTTACCCAGAACTTGTAAGTTTTGTCCACAATTTAGTGTTTGTCATTGTTATTAATTTTACTATTTCTCCAAATTTATTGTGTAAGAGAGATTCTATGACCTAGTGAATTGTGGGGAATGATGGTTTTAGGTTTAGACGTAGCACATGTTTGTTGAAAAAACTCATGACATTTTACATCAAAAGGTCGTTATGAAAAATAATTATTTATGGGTACGTGTAATGCCTATCTCTTACTCTTGTCCGTACGTGTTTAGCTATATTTTATGCGAGACAAAATAATTTAATCAAACAGAAATATAACTTGAGTTTAAAATACGTATTTCAATTATCACATGATTAAAAATATATATATTCCCTGTTGTAGAGCTTCTGAGTACGTAATGCCTGATTTATGATTCTAAAAAACAAGATATTCTAGAGATATGTGGAAGTCATTACTTGAGCTATTGAATTTCTAAACATGTGAAAGGGAGACTAAAGATCAGTATTTTGACAATTTCTCCCTTGTCAATTATAAGTTTGTCGTCATTTGACGTGTTGAATTTAAAAATAATTTGACTATTTTGTTATTTTAAATATTTTGATGACCTTGTCTTTGGACCTTATTCATCCTTCAACCTGGTTATTATAAATTTTCAACATGATGGTAGAATACGGTTTTTAGTTCTCATTGATAAAGTATTGCTGTGTCGTGCCCACACTTGTAATTTAAAATATTGAAGAGCGTTTACGTTTGTATAGGGAATTACAAGTTTATATCATTAGCCTTACGGCTTCATGGTCATTTATATAAGAGTTTTATGGTTTGGTTATAAAATGTTCTTATTTTTATTTTTATTTTTATTTTTATTTTTAATTACAAATTTATCATTTTTTATAAATACATTGGTTAGTCATAACTTTGTTATTTTCATATTTATTAGGTCTCTGACACTTTAAAAATTAATCAACATACCTCATTTGCAATCTCTTGAATTATTAAGTCCTAGATGTTATGAATTTATCATGCGGAACATTGTTTGACGATTGTGATAGGAAGTTAGAAAGGCTCCTATCAAGATTAAATAAAACTAAACTAAAATTAAATTACTAAAATTAAATTGATAATTTTTTCTCTATTCAATCATAATAAAACAATACAATAATATAGAGTAAATTAGAATCTTCTAGATAACCTAATAGGTTATTCCCTAATTGGGCCTACCCTAATTGGGTCTAACATATCTTTAAGATTTCTTTCCTATCATTCATGTCCCCTTCACAAACACCTTGTCCTCAAGGTGTAAACATAAAAAAACAAATTACATATGTATTTAAAAGCATAAACAATAAAAATAAATAAATTCAAATCAACTAAATACTATTTAGCCCAAATCATAATATCAAATAAAACATTTTTTTATCCAACCCATTATTTCATAGAAATAAGACCATTTTCTTCTTTCTTTTTCGCCTTTTCTAATTACTTAATGTGGCTACTGGTAGCAGAATCTCTATTGCCTTGTGAGGATTAAAAATGGGAATAAAAATATGTGGAAATTAGTCTTTGATTTGTGTGTGGTTAGAAACCATCAATTGAATGCATGATGAGAATAGGAATATAGGCTCAGAGAATGCAGATGAACAAGGAGGAGACGCCATGTGAATGATTGAGGTGACGTGTCGGCTTGGGAGGGGTGGAACTAAAGACACATGGATTGTGCTTTGTAAGCAACGCTGCATATGAAGAAAGGGAATTGAGGGGCAGATCCAACGGTGTAGGGTGCTGGGGTGTGCAAATAGCTGGCATGCACAAGGGAAGCTGATCCAAAGGTTGGATTGAACCATGCAATCCAATGACAGAGAAGGAAAACCTGGGTGTGAGCTGGAAGCAGCCGTGACACATCACGTATTTTCTTGAGGCGGTGCTCTTGATTTCATTTTAATTAATGATGTAAATGTAGAAGGTTCTACTGGAATCTCAAGAAGGGTATACAGTGAATCGGTTTCAATAAATGACTTAACTGCAACATGATGTGTTGTTCGTTGGGGATTGGGAAATCTAGGAGCGATCTCACAAGCAGAAAAACATCGAGACTCATAGAAGATCATCATATGGTTTTGTTGTGAAGCCAAATTAGGAGCTTGTGGTTGTAGAGAGAGGAAAATGGATGGTTGGTTGGTGACCTCTTGATCGGAAGCTATGACGGGTTCCATTGAACAACAAGTAAGTTTATAGCTTTCCCATTGTGTCTTCCATAAGGCTATTATAGTAGATAAAGCTTGCAAGGCCTCATTCCATGACTCAAAAAAGGACACAAAAGCTATGCTCATTGGAGTGGAAGCGGTGGTCGAAGGCAATTGAGGGTGGTTGACGAAGTGAGGGAAAAGTGATTGTGATTCCTATGCTTATATAGGAAGATGTTTGGGGTTGTGTATGAGCCTCTATGAAATGTGGGTAAGAAGGAAAGGGTTGTTAAGTTTGTGTATGGTAAAGTTGTTGATGATGGTAATCTGGGTAAATGAGAGATGATTATAGTGGATGTGTATAAGTTTAGGACAATGGTTGATGAAGATAATTTGGCTATGGTGGTTGTGGTGGGTACGGGGTAAATGGTGGTGGTTGAAAATGTTGAGGTTATTGACAATTGTTAGGGAAAAAGGATGATTGCAGTGGCTGATTGTGACCGTAGGTTGGCCATGAGTATGGTTTTAAGGAGATGGTAGTCATGGAAGACTCCATCACTCTCAATGAAAGCACTAATTGATAGGAAGCTAGAAAGGCTCCTATCAAGGTTCAACAAAACTACACTAAAATTGAATTACTAAAATTAAATTGATAATTTTCTTTGTTCAATCATAATAAAGCAACACAATAATATATAGTAAATTAGAATCTTCTAGATAACCTAATATGTTATTCCCTAATTGGGTCTAACATATCCTTAATATCTCTCTCCTATCAGATTGTCATCATCTAGGTTGATGTGATTAGAATGATCACCCTTATGTTCCTCCACATCTTACGTGGGTCTAAAGCCTAAAGTGATAATCATAATGATCCTGGACCATTGTTAGGTTATTGTAGCGGCGACAATGATGGTGGTGATGACTCTGGTCATAAATATGGTGGCGGTCTTATTTGTTACTGATGGGAAGATTACAACATGTGGTGACACTAATTAAGCTCTATAGTCAGATAAACACGAAAAAAATATATTAATTAATATTATAACTTACTCCATATGTTCCTATTTAATTGTTCAGATATAAGATAAATTTTATTCCTATTCAACTATTCACTTAAACTCTCAAAGCACTAATAATTATTTTTTTTCAATAATGTCCAAATAAAAGAAAAGATATTTTAAATAAAGAAAGTAAGCGTAGTGTAATAAATAAAATGTAAATCAGGAATTTTGATGTGTAATTAAAGACAAAATAATTCCATTTCTTGGTTTTTGTTATTTTTTTCTCTCTGGACAATTAAATAGGAATAAAAGGAGTATATAAATACACCTAGGTAACTCTACATCAACTTCATTTTAAATGTGGTCTTGATGCACGACATTGGTATATTGTTGATTATCAATGTAAATACACTGTTGTTTGATCCACCACCCACATGATGATGCCCTTGTTTGACTCAACCATGCTCAATCCAAAGTGACTTGGCAATATGGGCTAAAGCCCACAATCCATCCTATTTATCCTTTATTTCAACTTTTCATTTCTAAGGCCTTGTAATTAGTGGGCTTAGTTTAGCTAAAGTTCATTGTAAGCTAACACACAATTCTTAAATAAGGGGAAAATGCAAAAACTTGGGTTAAGTTATGTTTGTTAGGAATCCCTAAGCATGAGCAACGGAAAAATAAAAGGGATTCCATAGGATTTGCAAGGTTCCGTGTTTCAAAGCACAAAATAATTTTGAATTATTTTAGGTTACCTCTTGAAGAACTCCGAAGCAGTCGTAGCCTCGTCCTTTAGGAGTCCACACGAGCACTCCCACTAGAATCGCAACACTTGCCAACTGCTAGTTTGACAGCGTGTAGCTCTTGCAACTTTTGCGAATTTGTGTCTCACTTGAGTGAACGGCCTATGAGCATCTTATGCTCTATTTATAGGCTTAGGTTTGACCTAATTTGTTCTCTCTAAAAGTGGGCTCCTTACTCATTCCAAATGAGTTAGGCCCAATAGCTTTATTTTAGTCCAACTAAAATAAGACAACATTTTCTGATGGGCTTACTCTATGTGTGTGACCCTATAGGTAAAATACCCGGTCATATTAATAATAAACTATTTTATTATTAATATAAAATAAGAGCGGCATCTAGCAATGCATCATTATGTCTGAATATTATCAACATAACCTATAAGTGATAATTATTTAATACGTTTATTCCTTTTGTCACGATATCCTAATTGGGCCCAAGGCATGGTCGCGTCATCCTTGTACGGCCCAATTTATTTTACTTGATACCGGAGTAGACTGGATCCGAATAAATATCTAATATTTATTCTTTCTAGCATGGCCATGCGTTTTCTTAGTCTTACTCCATCAAGTGGCCTATGGATATCACTCCTGTCACATAGGAGAGACAAATCCCATCTACATCACTCACATCCCTCTGCATAATTTGTTCATTGCCTAATCACAACCTTTATAGTCCTCTTGTTACAGAAGACGTTTAATTGTATTAAAACAATAAACTCCTCATGTAGGAATCGTAGTGACTTCAGGTCGAAGGACTACATATACCATTATCACATTGAGAATCGTTTATGACAATCATGTAACGATCCATGCAACGTTCTCATGGTGGGTCTGTCCAGTACATCATTACTCTTAATGTGTACCCGTGTGAATACTCGATATCATCTATATCTATAATCTGTGAGATCAGGTCATCAGTACACTCATACACTAGTCTCAGTGTATTTACATGTCCCCATGTAAATACTTAACTAGGGACATTTTAGGAATAATTTTTATATGACCTATTACTCCAAGGATAAATATGTTTAAAACAATTTTAAACTGAAATATTTATTCTATTGATAAGTAGAAAAATGATACAAATGAAAAAGCATAAAAGCTCATAGTGCATACACCAACAATGTTATTCTCGTAAAAAAGCCTTTCGATGCAATAGGGATTACTCTCATTATATGTGTTATGTCCGGTGTGCGAGGGGTAATATGCTCCTCGTGCAACCGGTGTCAAGTGTACTCTCTCACTCAATCTCACTCTTTTTACATCGTCTCAGTAGGAGTCTGGTATTATAAATACAGGTCCAATGAGATCACTGTGCCAGTCTAAGTTTGCTTCTAGTTAATTCTGAACCAAACTGATGGGACACACAGGAGGTATAACTACAAAAAGGGCTCTGATGCTTAAGTCAGTACATGTATAACAAAGTAATAAAGAGATTATGGAGAACAATTAATGAGAGTAAATATTGTAACATGTGTGAATTAATGAATGTCTTCTATTTATAGAACTTCCCTAAGTGCAACTTATGATTTGGCCTCTATTAGTGCTATAGTTCTTTCTCAGAAGCAAGTTGCCCACTTGCACCTGACTCTGACTCAATGTCAGCTTTTCCAACTGAGGTTAGGTTTGTAAATCTGTACCAAAGTTCAATATCATTCCAGTTTTGGGATGCTCCATCTAATATTTGATTTGACTTATCATTTATTATTATTGTTTAATGTAGCTGGTGTCACTTGCCTTTAGGTGCCGGTATGCATATCGGTTCAATATGTGTGTGTGCGTGCACACATGCTAAAATATATAAATAACCCTTTGCAATATTTAGGGTTTTGACCCCCCGTCTAAAAAATGACTATTTTTAGCCCCTTAATGTTTTAGGATTATTAAAAACATAGCCTTCCCTTAAGAAAGTTTATTAGTTGTTGAGGTGACTAACATTTCAGTCATCTCAACAATGACACATGTTTATTATATTATTAATTTAATAATAAAATGGTTTAGATGGCAGTACATGTGGCAAGGACTATTCTCCCTGTTAGCTACCTCAACAATTAACAGACTTTCCTAACTAAAGGCTTATTTTTAATAACCCTAGAAACTTTAGGATCTGGAAATAGTCAAATTTTTTATACGAGTAAGGTGATGGTGGGGGAAGGGAGTTATAAACCCTAAATATCACAACGGGTTATTATATATTTTAATATATATATATATATATATATATATATAATAAGTCTAAAAATTTTAGGGGTTGAAAATAATCACACGCACACATGTCTCACACACATGCCCACATACACATACGTGTGTGTGTTAAAATACAAATTCACCCCCTTAAATTATAGAGTTTAGAAAAAAAACTATAAAAATAATCACTTTTAGCCTCTGTCATTCATTCTCAGCAGTGGCTTAACCAACTATTACACCCTTAATAAGTCATAATTCAACAGTTGGATTAACAATCTAATCATTAAATTATGTTTTTAGACAGTGTAGATAATCTATGTTAAATTTTATTTAAATTAAATAACCATAAGTATATAATCAATGATTTTATTTTCATATATCTTCAAACACATATATTATTTTCATTTTTATGAACATGAATAATGTACCAAATAATTTTAGATTGATTTTAATTTTACATGTATGATTTATATATATGAACTTTGAATTCAATGGCAGGTTTTAAAAATTAATGATCCAATAAAAATTTATTAAACTGTGTAACAATTTGTTAAAATTACACTGGATTGGACTTTTAAGTCGGGCACTATGATGTCGTCTTCATCCTTGTAGTACTTTGATTTTATGGTCAACGACTAGGTGTGAACCCAAAAGTACTAGTCCCTTATTTTCTCCATTGTCCAATTAATCTGGTGTGCTATCACATTTGTCCTGGGGGTCGGTTGCCACAACTTTGGAAGAGTTAGTTTCGAAGTGTCCTTTGGATACCATCACAATTATTGTGTGACTGAGGAAGGGGATATAACTATAGAAAGCCACATTGTCAATCATATAACATTCAACACTATAGGATAATGAAGGAGATTCTGAGGATGAGATTGATGAGGTGTGCACTTCTTCCAGGTATCGATCCAACTCCTCACAATTTAGCTCCCTCAATGAATAGTCAATGCCCATGTTATCAGGCTAGGGCAAGGATGAAAGAAAGACATCCCGACCATTGGTTCATAGAATACGATAAAGTTCCTTTAATCTCACTCGCAGCTTACGTCGGGATGACATCGATGGCCATGATGACAACTCAGATAGAATCTTCACCAACTTATCACATGAAACACCGTATTCGTATCCCCCTACTAGGTGTAAATCCAAAAGTTTAATGGCTAAGTATTTAAAAGAGAAACGGGACGGTATAGAGGGTACCTTTAGAGAGGACAACCCATACAGTCTATTTTGTGTGAGCCAACAAATTTGTTAAAACACGCTAGAAGGAAAAGCTTACTAACACTAGAGCAGTAGAGGTTCGACAGGAAAACAAATGAAAATGACGTGAAGTTCCTCCCATTTTTAAAAGCAAAGCTAGGGGACCGAAATAGCGTAGGAATAGTTATGACGAAATAATGACGATGTTTCATATACCTTCTAATAGGCATGTAGGGTATGAAATGTTGCAACGAATCCCTGCACAACATGTGTCCTGTTAGAACCTTACCTACCAAAAGACGTATGACCCCGATCCAAAGAAAACCATGATAGACAACATAAATCAAACTATGGGCAACATCAGCTATACTACTTCAACACACCACGTAGCCCATTGACGTAACTCCCAAGTCACTCCAACAGGTTATAGGGAAAATGATATAGGCTTCATACCAAATCAAACGGTATGGACACTAAAACGGTGTCCTACGATGTTTAGATGCCTCCCACATGCATTCCCAAACACTGGCAGTCTCGTGTGATCTTGATCCCTTGACTGGAGTCCCTAAGGACCGAAGTTAGGGAGAGCCTAACAGATCCACTGAGGGTACACCGGTAGTCCACCTATAGGATATGCCAAGAATGTCTATGACTGTGGTAGCTTTATCCATTTTTTTTATAAATTTAGTACTGATACACGTCGTGTAGGACAACCTTGCCGCCCAAGTCTATAAATACACATACTTATTCCTTATTAAGGTACATTCACCAACCCTCACTTAAGCTCTAATCTTGATTAATTTGCTATTAACTTGAGCATTAAAGTGTGTTTTCAGGTGATACCTTATTTCACCTTACAATACGAGATATCAGTGTATTGGTTAGATGATGTGACGATAAAGCTTTCTAGACCCCATTTGACAGAAAGATAATATCAAATTCCTACTAGATCAACGGTGACAAATTTTGAGAGAGATTCTCTGGTACTGATATCACACGCTCTGTGCCTATACTGGACAAATCAGGTTTTATATTTAACATATCATGAAATTGTAAAATATATAATACAAAAAATAAATTTTAAATGCTCTACGATTATAAAGAAAAATAATTTTTTTAGGTATAATACAAATTAGTATTACATTATAGGTTGTCTAATCTATGTAATTTTACATAAGATACGAAATCAAAGTAGACTTATTTTCATTAAAAATCATGGGGGACTTGATAGAAATCAAAGTGGTGCGGATTAATACTATTTTCAAACAAAAATTTTCTCTTTTGATTTCTTATTCTATAAAAATTTGCACATATATTAGATAAATAGTTTATGTGTATGTGTATAGTAATAATAAATGTATATTGTATTGTATGAGTTTGTTTAACATGTGCAACCTTATACAAGATAATCAAATTAAATATTTTATTAGAAATTGTGTGGAAATTGCTTAAAATCAAGATTGATGGATATTAATGATGTTTTTAATAGAAAAGTTTCATTTTTAAATTTCTTGTCTTGTGTGAAAAATTACAAAAATCAGATTAACTAATATATTATATCATATTATTTATAAATAATATTGTGTTATTATGATATATAAATAATATAAAGTGCTCACTGTGATGGGATCCACACATTACATGTGTGTATAATAAATATATTGCATTGTACATTATGAGTTTGTCTAATTTGAGCAATCTTAAAGAAGATAAAAAACACAAAGTAATTTGCTTTTGATCCGGTCTCAATACCGGTATCCGATCTGCTATACATATTTCAACGTCTTTGATAAGACATCTACGTGTAACCGGTGTCATCGGTATACATCTGAACTGTAATTCCGTATCAGGCGTTCTCCCTATACCGGTTGTTCAGGATAACACCATGACATCGGATAATACACACGTCACTGTGCAAAAGACAAGGATTGTTGCTACAGGGATCGATCAATAATTCCCTGCACTACGAGCCAAATTCTGCTCACGGGAATGGTCAACTTGTTCCCTAATCCTAGTCTACATTCTCTATGCTCAATATAAAATAGCCACTTGACCCAATCATGCAGGTAAGTGCGCAATATAATAATGCTAATGGGAGTTGGTGGTTCCCCACCAACGAGTCCTCGTTAATCGAGCCAATCAGGTATATGAACTAACTTCATGATTGAAGTTAGGGATCTTCTTCTTCAGCTCTTTTACGACTGATTCCTCTCTGAATACATTCCTTACTTGGAATATAATCACTGACTTGAGCGTCGGAGAATCTTTGCAGGTGACACCACCATTCGCCCACTTCAACGCGTTAGGTCGGTGTAAAGGATCTCCAGGACGCCCAATCCGCTCTCCTCACCCAAGGACAACGGATACATACATCGGATACACATACATCCGGTCTACTAGACGGTATTGACATACTATTCGTGACTGGCTTGAGATCGGATCTCTTGACCCCGGTCCAGGACAGATCATTGGCACGCCCAGTGGGACACGATAAAGTTATTCCCATATCCTTTGACAGAGCAGGTAATCCACAATGGAAGGCGAAGCACAAGACTTCATGGAAAATCAGGCTGAAGGCAGAACCAATCCTAACGCCTTCAGAAAACTCAACTTTGATTCTCATGGGGGCAGCTCAAAGAAGATAGTAACAGTGTCTGATCCTGATCCTCGTGATGAGTTGATCAAACAACTTCAGAGGAAACTCGCTGAATTGCGAAGAGAAAAAAGGCAAAGCGAGGATAAAGAGTCATCTCGCACGCGAAACACTCCCCACACAACTGATGGTGAAAAGTCCACCACTCTTCAGTACTCAAAGATCCCAACGTTTGAGGAGGGAGAACAAACTCGCGATTCTGAGGATGCAGCTTCCCGAAGGAAGAGAGATTCAACAACAGCACCCCCATTGTCTTACAATCTGAAGGTTCCTTTTTCAAGGAGACTTATGGGCATCAGCATCCCCAAGCACCTTCAAACCACTCAACCACTTTTCATCGGAAAGTATAATGGTGAAACTGATCCAACTAAGCACCTTGATGCTTATGTGTTTGAAGCCATGTACTTGGGGGCTGATGAAGACGTGATGTGCCGAATGTTCCCTCGAACATTGTCTGAGGAAGCCCTCGGGTGGTTTAAAGGCCTGCCTTCTGGATCCATAGATTCTTGGACGGAAATGGCAGCTGCCTTTGAAACCCACTTTGTCATCTCCAGAGACGTACCCAAGACGTCTCATACCTTGGCTCAGATTAAGCAAGGTGAAACTGAGGGCTTAAAAGATTTTTTGAAGAGGTTTTATAAGGAAGCAGCCCTGGTTCCTAACCTCACAGAATCTATCAAGCTGCATATCGTAATTGAGGCATTGCAGCCAGGATCAGCTTTCGCTCTTTCATTAGCAAAGAGCCCCCCAGCAACTTTTGAGGAGTTCAGGAAAAAAGCCTCAAAGTATGTGAGCATAGAGATGCACTTGGAGGCAATGGCTGCAAAGAAAAAGCCACCAACACCATCTCCCCAAACCCAGAAGGGTAAGGAAAAGACGAGGTCAGAACGCATGGAGAGGCCATTCACCAATCCTAAGGTGGATAACCACCCTCCTCGACCTCGAGAAAGGCATGTCAATTCCTTCAGCCATTATGCACAGTTATCTGCCAGACCATCTCAGATTTTGAGAGAGGTCAGATGGCCAGTTTTCAGCACATATGGCATCAGGAGACCAGCCCCTATGAAAAGACCAGGAAATTCACGAAAGTACTGTGATTTTCATGAACAAAATGGTCATTCCACTGATGAATGCCAAGCTCTAAAGAACACGGTTGAGACGCTAATTAGAGAAGGCAAATTGAAGCAATACCTGTTCAAAGAAAAATCCTTTGACAGGGCAGAACGGAATGAGAAAAGAGAAAGAGATCCCGACGATGGGGATGACAACAACCCCAGTCCGGTTCGAAAGTTCTCTGCTGCAGAGAAGCAAAAAGGTGTAATGACCGATAATGCAGCACAGAAAGATAGCATGCCCCAGCAACAACGTCAGGGCCGATGTGAAGTTATTGACATGATTGCTGGAGGGTTCGCTGGAGGAGGAGCTTCAATTACAGCCCGTAAGAATCATCACAGAATGATTCTATCTGTGCAAGGGAAAGTCAAAGACAATCGCCCTTACAGAGGAGGAATTGAGGCTCCCATAATCTCTTTCTCTGACGAGGATTTTGGCCCAACCGTTCCTGGTGGTGACGATGCTGTAGTCATCACTGCTGTGATCGCCAACAAGGACGTCCGAAGAATCCTTGTTGACCAGGGAAGTTCCTGCGATGTTATTTTCTATAATTGCTTTGAAAGAATGGGTTTTAAAGACTCAGATTTACAGCCTTACACGCAGGAACTAACAGCTTTCAATGGCGCAAAGCAACTAACTAAAGGGTATCTTGACACCCTTATCTCGTTTGAAGGCGAACCAGGAGCCAGGACGGTTAGGTCTCTGGTGCTAGTGATTGATGTCAAATCACCATTTAATGGCATCATAGGCCGTCCTACTCTGAATGCAATGGAGGCAGTTGTATCAACCCCACATCTCCTTATCAAGTTCATTGACAAGGATAATGCTGTGTCATCTATCCGGGGTGATCAAGAGATGGCTAGGTACTGCTACAACCTTAGTCTCAACATGACAAAGCTGGACGCCTCCAATAAAAAGAGGAAACTTAATGATGCTGGAACATCGGCTGGATCCGTAAGTCTTGTCGACCTGGACCCTAGAGCGGATTTGAACATTGATCCATTCAACCCATCAAAGCCAACACCGGATGGAAGTTCCAGGGACATTGTCTTGGGAGATTCTCCAGAAAAGATCACCCATATCAATGACAAGCTAGATACTGAAATAGAGCAGCGACTGCTGGCTCTCTTGCAAGAGTTTAAAGACCTCTTTGCATGGACTGCAGCCGATATGCCAGGCATAGACCCTGAATTCTGCTGTCATAAACTTTCTGTCTATCCAGAGACGAAACCTGTGGCCCAAAAGAAAAGACGATTGGGCCCAGAGAAACAGAAAGCAGCTTGTCAGCAAACTGAGGAATTGCTGAAGGCCGGATTTATCAAGGAAATCCGATATTCCTCTTGGCTTTCGAATGTGGTGATGGTCCCTAAATCCAATGGTAAATGGAGAATGTGCATTGACTACGTGGACCTCAACCGCTGCTGTCCAAAAGATCCTTATCCTCTTCCTAATATAGATCGGATGGTAGATGATTCCTCTGGTTACCAATACCTGAGCTTCATGGACGCTTATTCTGGTTACAACCAAATTCCGATGTGCGAAGAGGATCAAGAGAAGACAGCTTTCATAAATGATTGTGGTGTCTTTTGCTATACAGTCATGCCCTTTGGCCTGAAAAATGCTGGGGCGACATATCAGCGCATGATCAACAAGGTTTTCGAAGGTATGCACACCAAACTTGTTGAAGTATACATTGACGACATAATAGCAAAGACACCGGTTGGTGGCGATCATATTGAAGACCTGCGCCAAGTATTCACCCGTTTGAGACAATTTAACATGAGGCTGAACCCAATGAAGTGCACATTTGCTGTCCCTGCTGGGAAATTTTTGGGTTTCATGTTAACTCAACGTGGTATAGAAGCCAATCCAGGGAAGTGCCAAACGATTCTAGACATGCAAAGTCCTAAGAATCTCAAAGAAGTCCAATCCCTGAATGGCAAGGTAGCAGCTTTGGCACGATTCATGCCGAAGATGGCTCACAGGTCGCTCTCCCTGTACAAAATACTGAAAAAGTCCAAGAAATTCGAGTGGGGACAGGAACAAGAAAAAGCTTTCCAAGAGCTTAAGGAGGTGTTGTCCAAACCTCCCATTCTCACAAAGCCTGACCCCGAAGACACACTCATTCTGTACTTGGCTATTTCAGATGAAGCTTTGGGCGTTGCCTTGATAAAAGAAACTCCTGATGGACAAAGACCGGTCTATTTCACTAGCAAGACCTTGCAAGGTGCTGAGATCCGGTATCAGAAAATTGAAAAGGCCGCCCTCGCTGTTGTTTGGGCCTCACGACGGTTGCGTCCGTACTTTCACGCCCATCCAATCATAGTGAGAACGGATTTGCCACTCCGTTCTGTCTTAATCAAGCCCGATCTTGCTGGGAGGATGATCAAATGGTCTATTGAACTCTCTGAGTTTGATATATCCTACGAACCCCGCAGCGCTATTAAAGCTCAAGTCCTGGCTGACTTTATTATGGAAATGACAGGGACTGATCCGGATTACCCTCGAGTCCATTGGACCATTTACGTTGATGGTTCATCAAACCAAAGAGGCTCTGGAGCAGGTGTAGTTCTCGAAAGTGATGACGGAGTACACCTGGAGATCTCCCTTCGTTTCAATTTCAAAACATCCAACAACCAAGCTGAGTACGAAGCTTGCTTGGCCGGGCTAAGAGCTGCAATTGACATCGGAGCTTCTGAGGCGACACTCTGTAGCGATTCACAGCTGGTGATTTCGCAGATCTTAGGAGAATATCAAGCTCGCGAACCTCAACTCCAATTATACTTGAACTGTGTCAAGGAGTTGACTGAGAAATTCTCAAAGGTAGAGTTCAAGCATGTTCCACGTGAAGAGAATACGAGAGCGGATATACTCTCCAGGTTAGCAAGCACTAAACGACTAGGTAGCACCACTACGCTGGTTCAAAGCACGCTAACGTCGCCCAGCATTCCTCTTTTCCCTTCTCTAAACGCCATAATGACTGACTCCCTTTACGGAGATACATGGATGGCTCCTTACATCCGTTATTTGGCTGATGGACAGCTACCCACAGATGAGAAGGAAAAGACGAGGTTAAGGAGAGAATTACCGTATTTCACTATGATTGATGGTAATCTCTATAGAAGGGCACTCTCTGTGCCCTATTTAATTTGTCTCAAAGAGGATGAGGTGCAAGGTGTAATGGAGGAAGTGCATGGAGGACAAAGTGGACACCATGCCGGAGGAAGAAGCTTAATGCGAAAAATCCTCAGAGCTGGATACTGGTGGCCCACAATGAAGCAAGACTCCATTGACTTCGTCAAAAAATGCGACGCTTGCCAAAAATTCTCTAACCTACACCACACACCGGCAGAAGAACTCTTCACATCCGCTGTTCCATGGCCCTTCTATCAATGGGGATTGGATATTCTGGGCCCCTTTCCAACTGCTCCTGGGGGCATCAAATATTTCATTGTAGGGGTCGACTATTTCACTAAGTGGATAGAAGCAGAGCCGGTGGTGCATATTACTTCAGCCCGAACTCGCCGTTTCATGTATGAAAACATCATAACACGGTTCGGGGTCCCAGCACGGATTGTCACAGACAATGGCACCCAGTTCACGGATAGAAAATTCACAGATTTGCTTGAAGGGTTAGGAATAACCTAAATATTCTCATCCGTCGAACATCCCCAAACTAATGGTCAAGCTGAAGTGGCCAACAGGGAGGTGCTTAAGGGACTAAAGAAGCGCCTTGGTGAAGCCAAGGGCGGATGGACAGACCAGCTGTGTCATGTCCTATGGGCATATCGGACAACGCCTCATTCATCCACCAATGAATCCCCATATCGCCTAACATACGGGGTCGAGGCAATGATACCTGTGGAACTGTAAATTGCTTCCACAAGAGTTAAGTACTTCTCTGAAGAAACCAACAATGCTAACTTGGCATCTGAAATGGATGTCATACAAGAACTCAGAGAAGACGCTTTCATCAGAGATCAAGCCATCAAAGCCAAAGTTGCTCTCCGGTACAACAAACGAGTCCAATCAAGGACTTTCAACGTTGGAGATTTGGTTTTGAGGAAAGCAAGTATAGGGAATAAATTCGCCCATCAAGGCAAATTAGCCCCAAACTGGGAAGGCCCATACAGGGTATCCGAGGTCACTGGCAAAGGCTCTTACCGCCTTGAAAACCTTGATGGCACTCCAATCCGAAACAAATGGAACACCCAAAACTTGCGCATCTACTATAGCTAGCTGTTTCTACACTCTCCTATCCTTATCTTGGATTGAATACTGGAGAATTTATTTTCACAGCTACGCTCTCCTTGTAATTCTTATTTTTGATTTAATAAGAATCTCTCATAACAATTTAACTCTTTCGAGTTTTTCTTATGCTGTGATTTTCAGTTTATCCGGTGTACAAAAGCATATTCAGGACGGATGATCTCAGCTACTTATTCTGTAGTTGACGATGTAACTCTTCGAATATGCGCAACGCACAAGAACATACTCAGGACGGATGATCTCAATTACCCATTCTGTAATTGACGATGTAACTCCTCGAGTGTGTAAGTATTTAAGGCCCAGATTGTAGGATTAAACCGAACTCTGGGTACGGTTAGTAAGTTTGGCTGAACACCGGTGAAGGCTCAGATTGTAGGATTAAACCGAACTCTGAGTACGACTAGTAGGATAAACCGAACGTCGGTGAAGACCTGAGTTGTAGGATTAAACCGAACCTCAGGGCATGGGTTGTAGGGCTGGTCCTTCTTCAAGGCCACAAACCGAACCCCATTCGAAGACTACATGGGTTGTAGGGCTGGTCCTTCTTCAAGGCCACAAACCGAACCCCATGCGAAGGCTTGGGCGCAGTAAGCTGGTTTTTCTTCAAGACCACGCTGAACCCCAAGTGACGGGCGCAGTAGGTTCAGGATTAGCCCTGATCTGAACCCCGTATCGAAGGCTCGGATTGTAGGATTAAACCGAACTCTGAGTACGACTAGTAGGATTAACCGAACGTCGGTGAAGAATCGTCATTGGGTAAAACCAAAGACCAATTGAAGAACGGCTAGTAGGATTCAACCGAACACCAAATATGACATGGACAGTAGGATCAAACCGAACTTCAAACACAACAAGTAAGTTATACTGAACTCCAAATTAATACTCTCGTGAAGTTCTTTATTTGGGAGTTTTATAGCTTATAATTCTGAGTCATCAATTCTTCAATTGAGATCTGACTCATAAACTCCGACACAAACAATTCACTCGGGTACGCCACAATCTAAGGCATTTTCACCCGAAATTCCTCAGTCGGAAATATTTGAAGAGGAATTTCTATTTTAAAACCTCACTCTTAAAAGCTCTCACGAGAAAATCTCACTCAGAGTTTATTCAAAGTGATAATCACCCAATGATACTGGGGGACAACATAAACGGTTTAACGAATATCTTGAGGAATGAACTCTCGTCTAAACGATCTCACAATCATTCCCCTTAAACCGTTCTTGTAACAATGATGTGTTCCCTCATCAGCGGTGACCTTATTATGAAATTCATCTTGCATGTATAAGTCCGGTATGGAGATTTTGTTTTACAATCCGATCTTCATTACTTAAATCCGGAATGATACAATACACATGCAATCCCTCTATTAAAGTTGTTTTTCACTAAACAAGAATGGAGGTAAAAAACTCTTTTATTGATTAAATGAGAATTACAATTCGTGTAATAATCCGGAGCTGATCCCGGAGCACAGCGAATTTGAATCAGTAAAATGAAAAAGGAAACAGGGAAGGACGCTACTTTCTCTGGCTTGAATCTTCTTCTTTCCCTTTACCTTTGCCTCCGACCTTGCCTTCTTCAGTGCGAGAGCTCGTTCCTGTGCTTATGGACTTCAGGAATGAAGGTCCCATTGATTGGCCTGCAGGTAAAGGAGCGAACTTATAAGGAGTGTTGGGCGGACTTTCATGACGCTTATCAACTATGGCCACCAGTTTCCCTTGATGAAACTCATAGAACGGGTCAATACCATTCAGATTAAGTTTCACCTTGGGATTCCGGTATTGAATTTGACGAACAGCCAACCCAAAGGATTCCTTGACTGCCTGATCGCACATATCCACAGCCTCGTCAAATTCCGCTTTTGTGTCCGCCAACTTTGAGAGCAGCTCCTTCTCCTTACGCGACCAATCTTCGGTTCCTCGAGCATAAACAACTTTGACTTCCTTAAGCTCCTCTTCCAGCTTTGAAGAGCGTTCCTTCTCCGCACAAAAACCGGAGTGGAGGTCGGAATTGATTTTCTTTTGATCAGCTACTTGGGCCTCCAACTCCTTGGCAAGATGTTTTAGCCTGACAATTTCTTCATCCTTCTTATATCCTTCCTCTTTGGAAGCTTCTAATTTACTTTCTAAACGAAGGATGGTTGCCTTGTCCTTAGCAGCGGCAACGCTAAGGTCATTAACCTTGCCAACCAACGAGCTCAGCCTCTCATTCTCTTCTGGAAGCTTGCGAACCGATCTTAAGAGCCCGGATAATTCTGCCAGGTGCTTCTGTCCGGCATCGCAAGCTTTGGCTACTTCATCGCTCATCAATGAGGGCTTCAGCTTGTACGGAGTCTCAGGAATGACCTCAGGAACAGAACCCTCGTATACCAGATATTGTGCAAGACCGGAGCTACTTTGAAGGGGGCGAGTAACTTTTGGTGCAAAGTAAGTCGTTATTGGCTTTGCACCATAGGTGATCCCGTCGCCAGGAGCATCCGGAGTGGACCCTGCATCCAGAGCGGATCTTTCCACTTTCTTTCCCTTTGAAGGCTCCGGATCAGCACTCTCACTTGAAATTTTTTGTTTTTTCGGAGAGGGTTGACGATCCGAGGTCCTTGAGGAACCGCGTTTTATAGTTTTCTTCTTTTCTCCGACCTTCTCAGCCGCAACCTTCTCAGATCCGCCCTCCAGTAAGGGAATATCGTCACCAGCAGATGAGGTTAAAATGATGGTCTCCGCTATGGCTTTCTTCGAATTCCGTTTCGCCTGAATGTCATTTTCAGCTGCCACGGAATTCGCTCCAGCTTTGAGCCCTTTCAGTTTTTCCATCTCTGGAGACGCAGCTTCAATTTCAACTGCAAAACCAAGCAACACGGTTAGAAATCAACTACTTCAAGGCATGATGCGATAAAATATGAATATTAGCAGGAAAATTACGCAGATATTCCTCGCGGGTAGACCACGATCCTAACAAACGCCTGCAAGAGAAAAATTGATGCGAGGCGGTGTAAGATTGAAGGGCGGAAAGAACGGAAACTGAAGACGGGCTTAGTTCATCCTCCTCAGTGTAGTACGCCTGGGAGGTCAGCAAAAAGTGTTCATGCGTCCAAGCCACTGGGAACTTCGGAAGCCCATCTTCAGTTAACCAAAAAACTGACTCGTCAGGGTGAACGCTAATCTTCGTGAAATAGGACTTGAATGAATGTCCATCAACTTTGGCGGAGTCAGTGTACGCCTCAAAGTTGATAACCTTTGAGAGAGTCCGGAGGGATATCAAGCTCACTCCCCCCTTCTCTTTATTTGCACGACGGACCACTTGGGCAAAATAAAAGAGCATGGCCACCGTCGGCTTGAAGTTGAAGTGCTCCCCAAGCACTTCAAGAGAGCGGACTAATCCCCATCCGTTGGGGTGAAGCTGTGAAGGAGCGCAGTCCAGGAATCTCAGAACCCCCATCTGAAACTTCGAAAGGGGAAACCGCACACCAAGGTTCAAAAATAAAAAGTCATACATATACAAGGACCTTTCGTCCGGGATATGACAAATTCGATCGGATGGCAACGGGGCTATCACCACGAAGCACTTCTTGTATTTATCCTTCTTGAAGACCGTGAAACGCGGCTCCAACTCCGCTCCCCCCTCTTGAGCATGAACTGATGCTATTTCACAAAACTCCTCAGCCACCCAGCTGAATGGGCGTTTCTGTTGGAATTTCACCCAATCTATCCGGTGTGCAACCACATTGCAGAGGCCGGATTGGGTCTTCAAGATATGCTTCTCGGAAGGGGATTCCCCTTCAGACGACTTCCTCCCAGTAGCTTTCTTTGTCACCATTGTGAAAGCCTTGATGCTGCGATAAAATTCCACATCATCAGAGACATATAAATCCCCACTCTCGACACTCTCACTAGAGGAGGAAGACCCTGAAGAGGGTATAATCACCCTTCGCCTTTGATATTGCGACCCCTCCCTCTCTGTATTTCGTGACCTCGACTGAAAGATCACTGGAATCCTCCCACCACGAACGCTAGGGTTTTGAGTCAAAGCCCTTCCTCCTCTTCCTCTAGGGCCAACGCCACTGAAGCTAACACCCTTCCTAGGCATTCTCAAATATTGAAAAGAGAAACTGAAAATGAAGGGAAAGTGGTTACCTAAGGATAGTGAATTGAAATTCACAGAGGTGGATACGAAGAACTTCTTGGAACTTTCGCAGAGATTCGTCAAGGAAGCAAGAAGAAATGGTAACTGAGAATTGCCAAATATGCCTATATCAGGGCACCAAAATTTTTCAAATACCCATTAAACATAACCTGTCGTTTACCCCCAAACGACTTCCCGTTTAGTGGACCAAAATTGTCGTTTAGTACATCAAGGCGCGAAGATGCCATCATTTCGTCACAGAGCCATCGAAATGGGCCTATTAAAACCAAATACTAGGCCCAACAAGACTATGCGTGACAGTTATAAGACATGCGCACTTAACGCAATAATGGCGCGCCCACGTAAATTAAGGCATTAAATGTCCAATCATTAGAAACGTGGCCACCATTACTCGAATACCAAGGGTTGCGAAATTCGATAAACTTCTGATATTCCCATTGTCGAATCCGCCCTTAAAATTTCGTCACTACGGAACATGGTTCCAAGAGCGGATATTTACACTTCGGTGCAAATCCGAAATCCAGACGTACTATGATCAATATAGCTCATATGAGCAAGTCAACTGCTTCCTCACATCAGCTAGGGGGCTAGTAGAGGTAAGACTCGGATTTCGGATGGAGCGAAATTTGCCAATTGAATCCGCACTCCTTTGATAGGAATAATCACACCAGGACGGATGATCTCAATCACATATTTTGTGATTCGACGATGCAACTCCTGGTACGAAGAGCTCCACTAATCATTCCAGGACGGATGATCTCAATCACATATTTTGTGATTCGATGATGTAACTCCCGGTGTGAATCATTCCAGGACGGATGATCCCAATCACCTATAAAGTATTCACTCAATCCGTACTCCTACGATTGAAAAATGTCTCCAGGACGGATTATCTAAATCACTTAATCTGTGATCTGACGATGTAACTCTTGACGATGTGTACTTTTCCAGAACGGATAACCTCAGTCACCCATTATGTGATATGACGATGTAACTCCTAACGCGGTGTACCTGCCCAGGACGGATGATCTCAATCACCCATGCTGTGATCTGACAATGTAACTCCTGGCGCCATACACACCCAAAGGGCGGATGATCTCAATCACCTAATATGTGACCTGATGATGTAGTTCCTGGTATCGTACACATCCCCAAGACGGATGATCTCAATCATTTATGAAGTGATTTAATGATAAAACACCTGGCATGATCAATACTCAATCATCTTTATGATGGAAAATTCAGAAAGTCAGTCCGCACTTTCGCTTTCTAGTGGTATTCTCCCAGGACGGATACTCTTTATCACCTATTCTGTGATACAACGACGTAACTCCTGGCGTAGAAAAAACTCCCATCATCATCCTTATGATAAAGGACTCAAACACCACTTCCTTGCAGTTCCCTAAACTTGGAACAATATTATCATCTCCTGTAAGAATATTACGGATTAAAAGCAGTCATCCGTCCTGTTACACTACTCTACTGAACAGCGGATCGACCCATCTTTCCCCAAGAGAATTAAGAAAATTAAGGATCACGCCCCAAAGACAGGCACCTTCTTCTTAATACACACTTGGGGACATGTATATATTTATCCGTTCTAAATTTTATTTGTTGTTTAATCTTCCGAGGCTATTATTTCAATCCGGCCTTAAGATTAATTATACAGAACGGATTAGAAACGATTTAAATATACATGAAACGACGAAGACAAATTTCTTCAATCAAAACTCATTCATTGAAATGAAATTACATACAATAGTTTAAAATCCGGAGTTGATCCCGGTACACAACTATACATGTAAATGAAAACAAAACTACTGAGGAGGAATCTGTTCTTCAGTCTTTTGTGCCTCTTCAGCACTGGGCTCTTGTGCTCCTTCCTTTAGAATCTCCGCAGGAGTCTCGCCTCCAGGAGCCTCAGCCCTTTCTTCAGAAGAGGGAACCTCGGACGCAGGAAAGACGTAGTCAGGTCCCATGGATTGACCCTCAGGAAGAGGAGCCAAACCATATAAGGACGTCGGTGGATCTTCGTGACGACCATCCACCACTGCGACTAACTTTCCCTCATGGAATTCATAGTACGGATCCATCCCATAAAGGTTAAGTTTCGCAGTGGGGTTGCGGTAGAAGACTTGGCGTATGGCTAGGCCGAAGGACTCTTCAACAGCCCGGCTGCATATGTCAACAGCTTCTTCTCTCTCAGCTTTCGCTGTAGCCAATTCTCCCCGCAACTTGGACAGCTCCTCACTGGATATCTCGGGCTCCACTTTCCTAGCCTTCAGTCCCTCTATCTCAAGAAGGAGCTTTTTCTCCCTTTGAGACCACTCCTCAGCATCAGCCTTATTTTTATCCTGGCTGCTGCGGAGTTCTTCCTCCTTCTCTGCCACTTTGCCTTCCAAGTTTTTAAGATCGCCTTTGAGCTTGAGATTCTCTTTAGTTATGAGATCCCCAAACTCCTTAGACTTGTTAAGACGATCTTCCATTAACTTCATGGCGGCTTTGTCCTTGTCTGAGGAAAGGTTGAGCTCTTCTAATTTGTCACTTAGCTCCTCAACCTTGTCGACGTTCTTAGCCAACTCGCTGACGGAAGATAGCAATCCAGCAAGTTCGGCTAGCTGCCACCTTCCGGCCTCACACGCTTCTTCAATTTCTTTAACACTAAGCGTAGGCCGGAGTTTGTACATCGGTGGTGGAAGAGTGGCAGGAGTAGAACCTTCGTAGGAGAGGAAGGGGGTGAGAAACGAGGTCGTTGGGAAGGAGGTCGGCCCTGATCCAGAAACCCCAGCAGCAGTGCCTTTATTGAGACCGGAGGAAGCACCAATCCCTTCCGAGGTTTCAATGGCTTTATCCTCCGAAGTCCTTTGCTTCTTGGACTGACGCCTCGAAGGATCATTCTGGATCTTTCTTCTCCTCTCAGTAACTGGAGGCTGACCCGAGGCTGTGCCAACATCGGACGTACCGCCCTCAACCAGTGGGATGTCCCCTTCAGCATCCGAGGTCAAGATGATTACCTCAGGACGATCCTTAGTTGAGGGCCTGGGCTTCACCTCATTTTCATGAGTAACAGATTTACCAGCCGCCTTGAATTTCTTCAATTTGTCCATTTCTGGAGTTTGCTGTTCTATTTCACCTACATGAACAAACACAAGATGTCAGCAACTACAAATATTCTATACATATTTGATAAAGGAGAAAAGATAGAATAAAACGAGAAGTACACAAATATTCCTCCCGGACTCCGCTTGAGCTACTTAGCAGACGCCTACACGAAAAGACGTGACGACCTGTAGTGTGCGATTCAAGTGCGAACAACACTCTCGACGTCTCACGAGACAGATCAGATTGATCAGTGTAGTACGCGTGTGAGCTCAAGAGGAAATGTTTGTGTGTCCAACTCAGGGGAAATTTGTCAACATCCTCTTCATCCTTCCAAAATTTTGGATTGCCCTTCTTAATGGAGATGCGGGTGAAGTAAGTCTTGAAGGACTTCCCGTCAACCTTGGCAGAATCTGTGTAAGACTCAAAGTTCACAAAGGAACAGAGAGTCCGGAGAGTCACCAGACCAACTCCGCCCTGCTTGTTTGCTCTTCGAACTACCTGAGTGTAGTAGAACAGCATCGCTATAGTTGGCGTGAAATTGAAATGTTCACCAAGGACCTCCAGAGCCCGGATGAGGCCCCAACCATTGGGATGAAGTTGAGAGGGTGCACAGTTCAGGAACTTCAGGACGCCCATCTGGAGTTCGGTTAGAGGAAAACGAACTCCCAGATTATGGAAAATAAAGTCATACATGTATACAGAGCGGTCATTAGGGACGACGTGGCATATCCGCTCTGTCGGAAGTGGTGCATAAACCCTATACCACTTCTTTGTCTCTTCATCCGTACTCAAAGTAAACCTCGGCTGGATCCGGGATCCCTCCTCATCCGCATGTCGGGAGGCCAATTCCTTAAACTCACTAGACACCCAGCAGAAAGGCCATTTAGCCTGAACCTCCTCCTAATTTAGCCTCGAAGCAACTACGCTGTAGAGACCTTCTGCTGTTTTCGAAATGGCGCTATCTCCAGAAGATCCTTCTCCAGTTGCCATTGGAAATATCTAGACCGAACTCCTTAATCTACGATAAGAAATAAAATGTCGTCAGAAAGTTGCAATCATTACTCACTGCATTTTAAAAGCAATTACAATCAGAGGGCGACTCTGAGAAGGGAAAGGTCACTTCCCGCAGTGAGTAAGATCCCCTTTCTGAGCGACGCGGTTCAGTCTTAGGAAGAATCACAAGGATTCTTCCCCACGACTATTAGGGTTGAGGGAAACTGATTCCCCCCCTTTAGATGAAGCCTACTTTCTATAACTACGAGTAGCAAGTCAAAGCGAAACTAAAGCGACAAGGAAAAGATAGTTACCTCAGATGACAGTGATGAATTTGAGGAACGAAGAAACCCTCGCAATGTAGGCGATAAACTTCCTTGCAAAATTTTTGCAGAGTTTCGTTGAGAAAGCAAAAGCAAGTGGAACCCAGAATCCACTAAGTATTCCTTTTATAGGAAACAAAGAGGAGCGGTTACCTCCTCTTGAAGTTGTGTCGTTCTCGATAAAACGCACCTGTTCACAAGCGAAACGACACAACCGTTCTAAATTCTTGGGCGCCAAAACGATAGCAACTCAGCAAAGGGCTATCCACTGGGCCCAAAAGTTTTGAAAACTTCAGGCCCATTAAGCCCAAAACGACGGTTAATGAGATTTTCATCTCAGACGCAATAATTGCCTGCCCACGTGATTAAAAGCATTAATGTCTAATCATGCAACGCAATTTACGCTTTACAGCCGTTACACGAACTTCAAGAGCTTTCAATTCCAATAAACTCTTGAAATTCTCACACAACGAATCTTTGTCTGAATCCGTTGTGACAGTACCGAAAGGTCTTTTCTATTAAATTCAGAGCGGTTCTTTACGAATGACAACAGATGCTAAGGAACTGTTACACACGTAAGCTTACCGATATTAAGACCTCTCGCAGGTTGAGTAGCTTATGTGAACAACTATTCAGTCCCTCACACAAGCTAGGGGACATATGATCCGGTCTCAATACCGGTATCCGATCTGCTATACATATTTCAACGTCTTTGATAAGACATCTACGTGTAACCGGTGTCATCGGTATACATCCGAACTGTAATTCCGTATCAGGCGTTCTCCCTATACCGGTTGTTCAGGATAACACCATGACATCGGATAATACACACGTCACTGTGCAAAAGACAAGGATTGTTGCTACAGGGATCGATCAATAATTCCCTGCACTACGAGCCAAATTCTGCTCACGGGAATGGTCAACTTGTTCCCTAATCCTAGTCTACATTCTCTATGCTCAATATAAAATAGCCACTTGACCCAATCATGCAGGTAAGTGCGCAATATAATAATGCTAATGGGAGTTGGTGGTTCCCCACCAACGAGTCCTCGTTAATCGAGCCAATCAGGTATATGAACTAACTTCATGATTGAAGTTAGGGATCTTCTTCTTCAGCTCTTTTACGACTGATTCCTCTCTGAATACATTCCTTACTTGGAATATAATCACTGACTTGAGCGTCGGAGAATCTTTGCAGGTGACACCACCATTCGCCCACTTCAACGCGTTAGGTCGGTGTAAAGGATCTCCAGGACGCCCAATCCGCTCTCCTCACCCAAGGACAACGGATACATACATCGGATACACATACATCCGGTCTACTAGACGGTATTGACATACTATTCGTGACTGGCTTGAGATCGGATCTCTTGACCCCGGTCCAGGACAGATCAGCTTTTATTTAAAATTATGTGAGAATTGCTTAAAAGGAAAGTAAGTGGACATTAATGATGTTTAAAAAAAATAATTTTTGATTTATGATCTAGTAAAAAATTATACATCATGTATAAGTTGTGTAGATTAAATAAAGTCTTATTTTATATCTTATACTAATAATAAATATATGTTTATATTATATATTCCCTTTGTTCCTATCGATAGGTCAAACATATGTTTTAATGATATTATTTATAAAACAAAATTCAATGACTTAGAAGTATTTAGTGTCTTTTCTCATATTTACTATTATTAAGATTAAAGTTTATGTGTCTAATATCGGCTTCAATCTCAATATATGATACTATCTCTTTAAAATGTTTGGAACGATAAGCAAGGAGAAAAAAACCGATATGACACCCAAGTCCCCCCCCCCCCACCGCCACACCAACTCAGTGTTGAGCTAAGGAGATGAGGCATATTGGTTCATAGGCCTACGACAATGACAAGAATGATTGCGCCTATAAAACATTTTCCGTACTGATAGGATAAGTTTTAAGACATGCCATGTAAGCACCAACCCCCAATCAACGCCTACAAATACTTGTATTCACAACATACAAGGTAACACATTTAGTACTCGCTCTAGCTCCGGTATTGTTCACTTTGCTAACTTGAGCGTCAAAGTGTCTTCACATGTAATACCATATTCCACCCCTCAACGTGGAATATCAGTGAGGAAATTGGACGGAGACTTAAAGACCCTCAATTCCTAGTGGACTCGGGGATATAACATCGGATTCCCACTGAATCGAAGTGAAATGTAAAAGAAAGTATACCAGCCTAAGATCGAAGGTTCTGTCCCCTCTATACCCGGCAGTTCAAAAGTAGAATTTAAATTTAAATAGGAAGAGAATTATAATGTTACAATGATTTTTTAATAAAAAATAGTATATTAATGTATTTTCTTAATATGTATATTTTGATCTAACTTGTCTTATATAGCAAAATGAGTGGAGTATTATATATATATATATATATATATATATATATATATATTATAATATTATAAAATAATACCATGAACAAATGTTAGTGGAATTTTTCTGGTCCCGTAATATAAGCAAATTATACTTTTTCAAAATCATTAAATATTTGTTCACCACATATGTCCTCCTTATATATATTTCTAAGACAACTAATGCTTTGCATAATAAATGATATTAGGGGTATTTTAGGATATTACATCAAATATTTGATAACATTAATATTAACATCTCATTCTAATTATTATTTTTAATATGTGTGAAAATAATTTTTTATTTATATTTAAAATTGAAAGTAGTATGCCCCAAAAAAAAAACAGATTGACATATTTTATTATAAAATTATAAAATATGGGAAAACACAAAAAAACGTGACGGGAAAATTTAGACGATGGTATATCGAAGGAGGATTCGACATAGAGATCGTAGTGAAGAGTCTCACTTTAATCCCTTTTTGTCTCAAATTTGATTGTATCTTTATCTTTTATCTTTTGTTTTGTTTCGTAACTGTTCTGTTCTAGAACCGGGGTTAAGAGTTGAATGTCTTGACCGGAGTCAAAGGTTATGTGCCTTGACCGTAGTTGCCTATCAAACTCTCAATTTTACACTGTCTCAGTAGAGTACGGTATTTTATATCTAGGTTAAGTGGGAATCCAAGGTTCTTCAAGTTCAGGATGGAATTGATGTTCCTAATCAAGATTCTCCGATGCCTAAGTTAATATCGTGATTAAGATAAGATAGGGTATTACGGAGGTAACTCTCTAGAATTGGATCAGATCCCCTTTAGTAATAAATGAATCATATTTATAGAGTTTACCTTAGTTTAAGAAGTGATTTGACTATTTTCCTAACTTACTGAGTAGGGACCTTAAAAGTGTTTGTTTGCCTTGTAGCATTAGGAGTTAATGTTGTTTTATTCGAGCCTTTTTGCCCTTTTCATAATTTAAAAAAATCACTCACAACTTTGAAAACACACACAACTTAACCGTAACAAATGAAAATGGAAAATAATGTGAAACGAAAAAGCGGGAAATGCAGTTTGAAAGTCAATGAGTTTGTTGAAACAAACGCTTAGAAGTTAAAGTTATTTTATTTTATTTTTGAAGTTATTTTTTGAAGTATTCACCATATGTATCTCCCATTAAAAATAATTTTGTTTAGAAGGCTTTACGCCCCTCAACCTTATTAGCAATTGTGTTTAGCAAGAATAGAACCAATTAATGATGCAAATAGAACCAAGCATTTTCAAATTTGTTGTTTGCAAGAATAATTAGATTTTTAATTGATTTTAAAAACAATTTTGTTAACAAACATAGTCGTGAAAACTGAGATAAAGTGATTGTAATTATTTTATCATAAAAATAAAATATAATGAACGTATTTATATTCAATAAAAGTTACTATTTTTAATGATTTAAATTCAAGGATTAGAAATGAGACGAACAAAACTTCATTTAAATACATATCCACCTGTCTGATAAGAGTTTTGAAATTTAGACAAGAATAACAATACTTTTACTCCATTAATTTTGAATTTCTTACATTATTTTTCAACATTGTTTACGCGTACAAAAAACAAAAGTCTAACCGGATATTTTTGTGTAAAGTCAATTGCTAATAACAAATTAAAAATCTTATCGCCTAAAACACATTGTTTATACAATTTGATAAGCTAAGTTAAGAGTAATACCCATCAAATTACCTAAAAACCTACATGAGAAGTCTAGCCAGACATTAGTGTGGTTGAAATGAAAGTCATGTATAAATAAGCTTCTTTTTCATACACAAATGGAAATTGTATTCTTTCTAGGAAAAACACCTATTACTTTTATACCCTGTCTTTGTATTAAGTATTTTTATTTTTTATTTAATTACAACTATCTTCCTTTTAAAATAATTACGTTCGAGTTAGAAACATTTATATCATAATAAGATTAACTCTTTTAATAATAATTTTTTCATAAATCTTAAATTCAAAACTTTATGTAAAAAGAATGAATCATGTAGACATTATTTTTATAAAATCAAAGAGAAGAATAAAATAGTATCACATATTCATAATGAAATGAGATAAGACAATAGTTGATGCATTTTAAAAATAAAATAAAGCATATTATAATATAAAATAATTAAATCTTATAATAGTTGATATATTCATTCTCAATAAAAAGTTATAGACAAGAAATAATAAATATGAAAAGAAAAAAAGTTACTAGTATTTATGGGAGGTAATTGTGTGGGGACGAAGAAGTAGGAATAGGATTGGGCATAGATAGAGTATTGAATAGATATACGTTGGTCAACGACCATTGACAGAGTCACTGAAACGTAGGTCCACCATTACCTCATCTTTGTCCCCTCGCTTTTTTCAATTTTCACCTTCCCCTTTCATTCTTTTCTTCTGCTACCTACATTCATTCATTCATCAAATTAAAATAAAATACCCATAACATTTTATTCATATATATATATATATATATATATATATATATTATATTTAACTAAAAATAGGGTTGGGATAACAAATATTCTATGGATATTGTTTAAGGTGTGAAATGTATATAAATTATTTTTAAAAAAATTATGTTATGCTTGTTTTGAAATGAGAATGACTAATATTAATGATGTATTTAAATAAATTTTTTTTACTATAAATATTTTTTTTGGTCCTATTTAGAATATAAGTCACTAACTATAACATAAATTAAAAGTTTTTACTATTACACTTTGTATACTTCACAATGATTTTATTAATAATGAGAGAGAAAATAAAAAAAGAAGAAAATACATTTATTAAGTTTATTGAGTATACAAAGGTATAGTTGAAAAATAATTATATTTTGATATAGGTTTTTGACTTAACTATCATTTCTTAGTGAAAATTTAGTCAAAAACATTGTTACAAAAACCGAACTGGATTTGTCAATCTGACTGTTTTAAATTGTGAATCGGACAAGTAACTAGTCTGAATTAATTTTTTATTGTTTTCAATTTAATCATGATTTAATTTTTCCCCCTAATTACCTTAACCAGTTTAGTTACAATCTAATTCTAAAATCATTAGTTAAAAGTCGGATGGAGTATTTAGTTTACTTTTTCCCCCCAATAATAGTCCAAGTTCACATAACGTTGATTCAAATTCGCGTAAATATGGGATTGTGTTGAGAAAAAAATTATACGCATGGTATGTATAAGAAGGTGGACCAGTAGTCTCATTGAATATCTTAGTATATATGATAATTTTATATGATATTATTTTTATAATTCTTTTTAATATTATGGTCTTTTCTGGTTGAATTTAAAGGTTTTTTCCAATCGAAAATCGAATTCCTTCATAATGTACTATTTGAATCCCAGGTCTAATTATCTATCAATTTTATTGAATTTTAATAATATCACTATAATTGAAATAGAAAATAAGTTAATATTATAAATAATGTCATAATTCTTAACCATCCAATATATATTCTATCGTGGATGAAGTGCCCATGGTCATTCATAATTATTGTTACTAATAGTAAGAATAAAAAATAAAAAACATTTCTCAAATTAAATAAGTGTTTGTTTAAATTATCGTAATATCAAATAAATTAGGATTAGGCCAAAAAAAAAACAAATTGTTGATTTAATAACATTTTAACTTCATCAAATGATGATATGCAGAATTAAAGTTAAACTATCACATTCACATGGTTGACTTGATTCCCCGATGTCAAGTTACGTGCCGTCAAGGATTGTGGCACCAATTCAAATGATATCATCGACCATTGATTTTGCACCATGCCCCAGAACTGAGATATTTTTCAATCCTCCTAATCATATTATTGCCACGACTTTTGTTTCATTTCAAACTAAAGAAAACCTAAACGAGATTTTCTTCAACCAGTTGATGGATCAATTTGTCTTTCCATAAATGGATTTTGTATCTGTGGTTTGTGGTCGAACGGATTTGACAATTTCTAAAGATGACAAATGTCTTATAAATAGGTTTTTACTATTTTACTTACTTGAACAATGTCAAATGCATCAAATTTTGCCCAAACCAACGTCACCTTTGAAAGCAGACACAGCTTGGAAAATCAGACTTCTAATGCACCCGATCCAATGACAGTCATTAAAGAAAGGAAAAACAGTTGGGGACCCAAATTAATAGCAGTTTCTTAAGCTCTTCTTTTGCTTTTAATTAGAGTTTTGAAGTTTCATTAGTACAACCTACAAACTAAAAACATTCATAATCAGTTAATTTTGATCGGAGATTATCTATAATATATATATATATATATATATATATATATATATATATATATATATCAAAGAATTGTACCTAAATTTTATTTTATCATATATTTCGTTAAAAATATTATTTGCATGGATTATTATAATAAAAGATATAAAAAATTACTAGTGAAAAATTTGAAATTTGATTCAACATTACCATTAATATTATCCTCTAATTTTGAAAGCAATCCTAATATTATTTTCCAACATCATGAATCTTCTAAATATTCTAGTGACGTAACAATAATACAAAGGTATTTATTATTAAAAAACAATTTTCTTCTATATACATTTTAAACAAGCCAAAATGTGTTTTGACATTAAAGTAAAAATGTACCCATAAGCAACCAAAACCCATCTAATTCAAAAAGCGAAAAGGTGACATCAGGTATCACATACAGTTGACTAATAATAAAATATTAGTAAAAAAACTAATAGAAACTGGCCCAACCCAATTACTTGACCCTAATTTTATGGCCCAACCCATCTACTTGACCCTTATTCTATGGCCCGACCCATCTAGTTTCATATTATTGAACACATTTGAAGGCTTGCGTGATTGTGAACATTTTTTAGATCTCACCATCATCTTTCCTCCATAGCATGATTTGTTCATCTCATCTAATACCCTATTCTTGACCACATTTGAAGGCTTGTGTGATTGTGAACATTTTTGTGTCCGTGAGCAAGTATTGGATGAGCTTTTTTCCGGGCAGGACCGACCGCGGAGCACGCCTAGGGAATACTACATCCTAACAACTTTCAACTAATTGCTTCAAACATGGTTTGACTTTATTTAGGATTGGAAGTGAAACACAGTTAAATAAATTCCCTGTTCAATAAATTGACATAAAGGTCCATTCACTACAAGTATTCACGGTTATGTAGATCTTACCATATTACCTGTATAAGTTTCTAATTTCTATAATAACTTTAAACTCGAATTTTCAATAAAAAAATTTATAATTTTCCCGTTATAATTTACAAATCTTGAAAAATTATTAATAACAAGTTATAAACTATAATCTTATATTCTTACTGTATTATTAAAGGAACTAACCAGTTGATTGAGTAAAAAGTTACAGGAGAGGTACCGCTGTCAACTTCTGATTCCTGACAAGCCTCTGAGTGTATGTTCCAAAGTTTCCCGCAGCACCGAAAGTGTAAACTCTGAAACTCATAAACAGGAACCTCGGTACTAGAGACACAGACGGGAATCCACAATGAAAGAAACATGTTCACATCAAAAACATATCCATACATCGTACAATGATAGTATATACAGAATGAGCATAGCTCTAGTTCTTGTAGAAAACTAGTCATTTTCATGCATTGGTGGGGCTGGGCTACAACACAAAGCTAAAATGGTACTGTAGTTGTTTAATCTTTGGCTAGTCAATATCTACTTGTGATTGTGCAGATGTACATCATGTGACTTGACATCGGTCGTGTTTGGATGATAGCAAGGAATATAAGCTCACAGCTGCCCCGCTCTTATATCTCTATCAAGCCGATCTGCATTAAGCGTCCCTGGAAGCTCTCTAAAGTCTTCATTGAAGATGGAATATGCACTGCATACGAGCAGAAAGTATTTAAGAACTATCAATAATTTCCAACGTGTAAACCTGACATCTACAATCACTAAGCATTGGTAGACAAACATGTGCATGAGTTGGATCAGAATGCTTCCCATAAATATACCATAGACAGACATGTAACCATGAAATTTGTAAGCATATAAATGATATCAGAGATGAGACATAAAATATCCAGTACTCAATAGCTCAATTGTCACTATACTCCTTTTTCTCTTTCTACTAGTGTGGAAACCACGCTATGTTATGTTGTTTTAATATAACAAGGGTTTAGTAGGATTGTCGAAATAACAAACTAGACCTATAATATCCTTCTCATCAATCGAGTAATCCAGAAGGTTAATGTATGGGGTCAGAAGAGATTTACACATATTACTTTGAATTTTCCAAAGGGAAAAAATCAAGAAGAATCCTAAAAGCACAAAAATATGATTTATCATTCTGCGTTAAGTCCAATTTTTAATCCAGGGATATTTATGCCTCACTCCCAAACTTCTGTTCTTCATTTTGCTTTACTTCTTTTGATGATAACGAAGGTCCCAAACATACACCAATATCACTATCTCATGAATTTTCAGATTTGACTTTCACCATGTACAACTCCGAACAACATAGATATAGTACACAACAATTAATGTGTGGTCATACCTGATGTCACCAGCTTGCCTCTTTCCAAGATTGAAGAGAATGAGACAGAAGCCCGTTGCAAGTATCTACACGAAAGTTGCAACAAACAATGAAGACAGAAACTTTACCATGTAGACTGATCAGAAAGTGCCCTTCTAACACATCTTACTCTAATTTCTACAATCCAAAATCATGTTTTATGTGTTCAAGGACCACCAAGGCGCAGGTAAATTCTCAGTATACCAAATGAGTGTCTAACCACAAGATTCACAAGAAAGGAGTGACATTTGCCAAACTTTCACAAAACATACATCCGTAATTGTTTTTATTTTCAAAAGAAAAACCTTGTTGGCAGAGTCATTCCAAGGGGGAAAATTCAGATTCAGATCAGTTCAAATGACCACGCCTTAGTGTTACCTAAGTTGATGGATGAATAGACCAAAAGAGTTCACAGATAATTATACTGTAATCCTGTGCATTGAATCATATGGTTTAACATCCAAAGTCCTAGCTATGCATGGGCAAGACAGGTATTTGGTGGGACCAAGTGAGAAAAGGTGATTTAGATATTGGGCTAAAACCCAGAAGAAGGTAAGGAAGAAGGGAGACATACATACAAAGGTCCGAGATCCAATTTATGAGCAACAGGAGCCAGGATAAACCACAAAATTACGAGAATCCATGCCTTCATACTCAGAGTGAAGATTACCATCAAAAGGATATCTGTTAATGGAGGATGAGCACATTACAAGATAATTTCAATGCTAAAAATAACAATAACACTTTACAGTGATTCCTTGAATAACGCACATGCTTCCAGAACAATTCCAGTTTTAAATTTGTCCTCATGCAAGTACATTATGTTGATACATATCTCAAAAGCAAAACACCACAAATGCTCCAAGGAAAAAATTGGTATAACATGAAGATTTTGAAATATGTATATTCAAGGTATTTTATTGAGAAAAAAGAAGAATCAAAATGATGATTTAAACATTATGAATTCAATGGTTAAAGATACATCTTTCAAGTATTAAAATAGTTGTTTACTAGCATAGGAATGAATTCCATTTCCACAACTTATTACCTGGAAGCTTCAAGTTATCATGTAAAAAAGTGTATAACCTCTTCTTCCACCAACTTGACGAGTGTGGAAGCCGAAATTTCTGCATAAGTAGAAATCAGTGAAAGATGACATTGAGTCAATGAGTATCAAATTGACATCATGGCCAATTTTTTAGATGTTTTGAAGTATTTATTTTTACCAGATCTTCATCATCGTCATCATTGTCATGTCCATCCTTCACTGGTGGCTTTGGTTTGACAGCAACAATCAAGCAATCTAGTAAATATATATGGAATTAATCACATTTCTGTCAGAAACATTAACATCAATGGCAAAAATAAATAATTTAAAATTACCCAAAACAGAAAAAAAGGTATCTATATAATCCACAATGAGTCAAGCATTCTGAATTTTTTAAATAGCCAAGGAACGAAGCTAGAGAATCTTTTAAATTGATGGTTATAGACTTGTATTGATTGTCATATGAGGAACAAAAGTGTTTTCGAATGGTAAACTCATTAAATTAATATGTATCAAAGCTTGAAACAATGAATGCTAAAACTTTGACCATACTAGTATTGACTATAGAAGATCACAACAGAGGAAGTTGCACCTTTATGTGGAAATTCCATAGGAGAGTCCTTTTTTATTTCCTTCTTTTAAAGATAATATAGTGCATTCATCAAATAACAAAATTAGGACTAGAACTATACCTCCATCATTGAGTTGTATGAATACATCATCTCCATTTCTAGTGTCAGACAGTGCACTTCCACGCAGAATAAGGCTCAAATTGTCAATCGGTAAATTATCATTCTCAGCAATTAATCTCCTCAAATCACGCACCTATGTGTAATATAGAAGAAAAGTGGCAAGAAAGCTGTAATAATCAACCGGAAGGATAATCAAATTATCAAACTAACTAATCAAAAGAATCAAAATGAAACCATCGCCATTCTTTCAAAATGAACTAAATTTGATTTTTCCCTTCCCAATCACACATAACCCAGAAAGAAAAAAAAACATTCCGAATTGAAGTAAAACTGTTGGCAGAGTGAGCCACGAAGTCAAACTTGGAAGATTTTTTCGAGCACAGAACTAAAGAACTCAGAATTATAAAGCTATAAAGTTTGAAGACTCTAATGCAGATACAAATTCGAATTTCATGGTTCATGCATAAAACGCAGAATGCATGATTGAACAGTCAGGAACTAACCCTAAGTGTTATTGTGACGCGAAGAGTGAAAGGGAATTGATTGTATGAATTGGTATATTAGGAATGGCGAAGAAGAAGCGTGAACTGGAATGGTAGAAATGAAAAATGGAAAGAAGGGGAAAAGAGAGAGACCTTGATGGAAGAAGGAACGAGGAGGCGAGAGGGACGAGTAGGACCAACGGTTTTGAGGACGATCTCCACCTTCTCCGATTCATGCTCTTCCATGTTCCGATTCTGATCCCCAATTCAAACTAACACACAATAACAAATAACTAACCCCTCTTCAACCAAGACAAACCAATGATTCTCGTAGAGCCCAACAATGCAACTTCCTCTTTAGCCCATTCCGTTTTAATTTTATTTTTGGAGTCAATGGTTGAAAATGTGAAAAATAAGTGGGATTGAGGATTGTCTATCATAAAAAATTACGTTGAAATATGTTTTAGAAAATGAGAAATGATGTATTTATGATAATTTTTTATTAAAAAATTATTCTTCTTAGGTTAGTAAGTATGCTTAAAACACTTCTTAATATTTGTTTTGTTAATAGAAAGATAATTTTTAAAATGAATTGTTCCATCTTCATTCACAACTCATCAAATAGTATATTTTTAATTGTTTATACTTTCGGTTATATGTATATATACACATCAAGGCTTATAGAAAAAATGCAAGATAGGGTTTTTGAAATGTTGTTAACGAAAGATGGTGAGATTCAACACACACAATTGACTAATATGCTTATTGTAATATAATTTTATTGGAAACTCAAAAGTCCATCTCCATGGCTTTTTTTAAAAAGAATGTATTTTTAGAAACAAATTATGTTTTTGGGATTTGTGAAGTATTTATATGTCCAAGGGTGTTTTATGTATCATATTAGAAGTAGAAGATTTTAGTGTGGTAAATTGTATATTTGTTGGGCAACACTATAGGAGCGTGACACGTGGCTATATCACATGCGGTTAAAGTAACACTCCAATGAAAATTGCTTGAGGCTGAGGAACACACATGAAGGTGCATAAGTTCTATACGACACTTACTTGTGTCATAAGCATTTCATATGACACCAATGCTATGCCGCATGGATCCTAAATGACATTCTATATATGTTGTTCCAATTCCTGCGACACTTTGGACTAGTTAAAAAATAATTGTGTTTAAATTGATTTAATTGGGTTCTAAAATGTTTTTGATCAAATGTTTTCTGTATGAATTTTTGAAACAAAACACAAATACTTTTGGGTCCTTTCTTTTAACTATACTCTTAGGAGCAAAGCATGTTTCACTTACTTCAGCAAGACAACAACTAATCTTCAAGAATGAGTTTTATAGTATCATTCCGAAACGAGTGTATCATTGATTCATATCCTTTATCAAACAGTTGCACCCTCTGTCCACATAATCACAACCAAAGATAACACACAAATATTAGAACTATGAATTTTTTTAATGCACTATCCATGACACGTAGTTTTTATACACCGTAATTGTTGACACATTAACATGTGTCATTGCAAATTTTATCTATAGCTACTATTTTTAAAATAAATGATAATGGCCCTATTTTTTAGGGAATGGTTAAGACAAAACTTCAATTATGTAAATATATCATAAGATTTAAGTAAGTTTGTTTTTTTTTAAAAAAACGATCTCAAAGTAAAAAAAATATAGTTAGGTATTAAAAAAACTGTAAGAAAGACCAAGCGTGTTGAAATCGTGGATCGTGGAAAATATCGTCATCTTCCACAGCAAGGTTGAATAACCAAGTAAGTCCATATCCGCTTGTTTGGTTTCAATAGGTATTCTCTCTTTCCCTTTCCCCCTTTAATCTATTTGGATTGGTTACATTCACTTTCCACTGTTATCTTCTTAAAACCTAGCCGTTTCATTTTTCTATCGAATAAGTATCAGATTGTTGAATAAAACACATTATTGGGGTTGCATATTTTTGGCTGGAGAGTTAAGAATGAACACAAAAATTAAACCTTCATTGTTTGAGGGTTCATGTTCTCTATCCACTAATAGATCCGTTGATTTCAAGGTAAGAGTAACCGAATTTTTTGTTGTTTTTTAGATTGATTGATTGATTCCACAAATTAATGATACTCGCATACAAATTGTATACCAACTTGGTCAGTTAAATTTTGTTATGCTTATGTTGTAGATGAACGGGGATTCTACGAGTACGGAATCGAAAGCAGAGAAGAATGGGTGTTGGAAAAATCAGACACAAATTAACTGATATTTATCACGGTGCAACGAAATAGTGGGCTGATAAAAAAGGTGGTTATAAAATAAATTAAATACGAATAAAGTAAATAAATAATTAAAATGACACTAGCAATTTAACGTGGTTCCCCTTTTGATTTGGGCTACGTCCACGAGACAAACTCCAAAATTTCTTCCACTGATAAAATTAGTAGGCGTATAAGAGGGACTTCTCTAATACAATATTTGAGGCACAAACCCGAGATTAACCTAAAATAATGACACTCAAGTGTTTCCCAACACCCCAATTAACCTCACTATTTTGTCACTCACTAATTATTTTTCCCTCACTCTAAATCATCAAAGCAATTAATTGCTTTGGCCTAAAAACACTCTCGTTGGTGTTTCTCTGCAATTGCTCTCAATTACTTCTGATTGCTTGGTGCCTTATGCTGAAATGTAAAGCTTATTTATAGGCCTTGGAAATGAATTTCAGCCACTTTAAATTGAGTGGTTTTTATGCATCCACGCTACTTGCATTCTGTAGCTACAAAATAGAGGAGATAATTTGCATTAAAAAAATATAGCCATCCATTGATGAGGGACCCACAATAATCTCCCCCTCCCGATTACATGGAGGGCTTTACCAGTCCTGCTGCTTGTCGACAGTATTCTAACTTTTCCTTTGGAAGAGTCTTTGTCATCATGTCTGATCCATTTTCATTTGTATAGATCTTCTCAAGTTGTAGTAACTTCTTCTCCAATACATCCTTAATCCAGTGATATCTCACATCAATGTGTTTTGATCTGGAATGAAAAGAGGAATTCTTCCCAAAGTGAATTGCGCTCTGACTGTCACAAAACAGCTTATACTTTTCCTGGTGCATGCCAAGTTCTTCCAAGAACTTCTTCATCCATATCAACTCTTTGCAAGCTTCAGTGGCCGCAATAAATTTTTCTTTAGTTGTTGAGAGAGCAACATATTTCTGTAGTCTTGATTGCCATGACACAGTTCCCCCTGCAAAGGTGATCAGATATCCTAATGTAGACTTTCTTAAGTCAACATCTTCAGCCATATCAGCATTTGTATAACCTACTAACATAGGTTTTTCATCTCCAAAACACAGACATATTTTGGAGGTTCCATAGAGATACCTGAAAATCCACTTTACTGTAGCTCAATGTTCTTTTCCAGGATTTGAAAGGAAACGACTCACTACTCCCACAGAGTGAGCAATATCTGGCTTGGACATACGATGACATGCATCAAACTCCTAACTGCTGAAGCATATGGAACTCTATCCATCTCATCCTTCTCATCCTCTATAGAAGGGCACTGTTTGGTACTTAGTCTAAAGTGATTAGCAAGAGAACAACTAACCGCTTTAGCCTTATCCATATTGAATCGTTGAAGTACCTTCTCGATATACTTCTCTTGTGACAACCACAATTTCTTGGCATTCCTGTCTCTGGTTATTTTCATGCCAAGAATTTGTCTTGCTGGCCCCAAGTCTTTCATAGCACAAGCCTTGCTTAATTGCTTTTTCAACTTGTTGATTATGGAAATATTCTAGCTAACGATCAACATGTCATCTACATAGAGCAAAAGAATAATAAAATCATCATTAGAGAATTTCTGTATGAACACACAATGGTCTGAAGTGGTCTTCTTGTAGCCTTGCTCCCCCATCACAGACTAAAACTTCTTGTATTCTTGACACTAGCCACTCCTGGCCCCAAGTATTCTTGACTCCGAACACTTCTGGCCTAAACACACCCCGTGCTTCTGAGTATTCTTGACACTGACCACTCCTGGACACGAGTATTCTTGAATCCGGCCACTCCTGCCTAAACACAACTCATGCTTTAACACACCAGATCCCTCTAGATTCCTATGAGTATTATTTTACACCACCCAATCCTGGGGTAGACCCAAGTATTCTTTCATGAGTCATTCCTGGCTTGAACCCCGAGTATTTTTTCAAAAGCCTCTCCAGGCCAACAGTGTTTCCCACACTAACAGAGTCTGGCAACATACTAGACTTGTACTACCAGAGGATTGGAAGGATTAGCTCAAATAAAATAAGCCCTTTGACTTAGCAAAGCTAAGTGGTAAACCACGAAAATAGGTTTGTAAAGAAGGAGAAAGCTTAATTTTCCCATAGGGCTCAATACATTCAAAAAGTGAAAGATGATTGGAAAATGTACTGAGCCAGAAAGCATGACTTGGGATAATGTGCATTTAAGTGCACGAAGGCATATCCTAAGTTACTATGGCATCTAAGAAGAAAGGTAAGTGCACATAGCGAGCTCTCTTTGTCTTCATGGCAGATCTTCCAAGTGGGGCTACTCGTTGTTGAGTAAACTGTCATTTCTTCATTTCATATAAGCTTGAGTGCATGAGCGTCTGATGGTCATTCATGATTTTTCTTCTTCTTCCATTACACTTTTATGGTGTATTCTAGCTCATCTTTTTTGTTTTTACAAGCTCTTTCTCTTTTTTATTTTTCTCTCTAGTATTTCTTTTCATCCTCAATTCTCGATAAATGATTTCTCTCTCCTCATCTTTTTCTCCTATATTTTTCAAGAGGCTTACACTTTGAAGAGGAGATCGATTCTATTTATATAGAATCAGTCTGTTGAGTTCAGGAAGAGGCTTGTTAATTATATAGCCGTTGAGAGAGTTGTTGTATAAGAGACAAAAGTCTTTCTTGATGGAGTTACACAAAGGGTAAGAACTTTTGTTGTCAGAGAGAGAGATAAGTTCTGCACAGGTAATGTATATGAAGAGCTTTCAGGATTTATGCAGTCATAGGTAGAGTAGATGTAGTACTAGTTTCACCAAGAAGAAAAGCTTTGATTCAGAGAATCTTTAAATGCGTAAGATGGAGGTGAAACATAGTTTCTTTTCAGACTAAATTAAAATTCACCTTGTTTAGTCAATCTTCCTTTTTACGAATCTTTTTAATAAGCTTTTGATGGAGATGACTTATGACCGTTGATGCTTCATATATCAAACCACTTCTAAAGGTTTGAAGGGAGATGACAAAGTCTGATGCTTTCATATTTTCTTAAGCTTGAAGTGATGTTGTTTGAGCTGGGTTTGGTAAGTTATTCTGATACAAGAGAGTTTCTTCTGAAGTGAGTTACTAGACTTTTGACTCTTCTTTTTGTCTTGGATTAAGAGGTTCATGTTATGATCAAGTCTTCCAGACTTTTGATGCACGAGCTTTCTATGCATAGGCTCCCCTTTTCTTTTGTAGCTTAGGTCTTTTCCTGAAACACTTAAAACACCCACATCAAGTGACACGAAACGTCTTTACTTAAGTTAGAATTCCTAATGTTAGTTATCAATAAATCTCGTGTTTCAAGACTTTTCTTCAATAATCTCCCCCTATTTGTTGATAGCAAACATTAATTCCCTTTAACTTAAATGAAGTTCTTAATGTATTAGCTCCCCCTAAGCTGAATAGACATAATAACTTAGAAAGCATAAACGATAACAACAAAAGGTTACTAAATCAAAATAAGTGCTTAATTAATGCTTTAAGTTATATAAGAATAGTATTTCTAAGAGCTAAATAAAACTTTTAGACTTCTAATTTCCTAATTTTCTCCCCCTTTTGATATCAACAAATGAGTGGTAAATAGATGGGAGAATGAAAGATTAGAGATGGTCATGGATGACCTGTGGAGGGCGGAGGAAAGGATGCCTTTGCTTGCTTGACAAGTGCGGATAGAAGTACAATAGGTTTGTAGAGAATAATATCCATATAAGGTTGTCTGTGAGACTTCATGGGTAGGCTTTTAGAAGAGAAGACTTCAGGTTCAGAGGTGGAAGACAGGGCAGATGAAATGTTTCTACCAGACTTTTCACTCCTAGAGTCTGATGAGTCAAATACCATTGGATTTGTAGCTGAAGATCCTTCAAGATTAGTCTTCTTAGCAAAAACCTTTTTAGCAATCCTCTAGTGATCCTGCCAAACGTTCTCAGAGGTCTAGTTGGATTAACTGAATCCTTACCGTACCTTGACTTAGAAGATTGAGCTTTGTTTGATGCACCAGGCGTTGATGCTTTAGGTGAGATTCCCAAGAATACTTTAACTTTCTTCCTCAGAGGTTCTAGTTCAGGTTGATCAGATTCTGAAGATGATTTTTCAACAATGGACTCGCTGCTTGACGTCTTCGTTTCTTCATTTTCTTTTGACTCAGCTACTAATTTTGATGAAGATTCAGAAGGTTCAATTGCTTCAGAGAAGGTTGGAACCTTGGTGATGAGACTTCCACAGGTTTTCAAATCTCTGGCATTTTGAACATTGATGCCAAAAAGTTCGAATACCTTGGTTAGAATATTAGATATAGAATTTTCTTCTGATTCTTTGAAACTGAAGTAATTAGATAGTTCATGATCACATTTGGAAGACTTGCTTTTTCTCTCTTCATCATCATTACCATACAAAACTTATCAAGTTTTGTTACTACGTCTCTTGCACTTTTTCTAGGTGAGAAAATCTGTTGCATCAAAGGATAGAGAAACTTTGCTTTTGAAAGTAGGTCTTTTACCAAAAGAGTGGGAGAAGATTCTATTCCATAAAGATATCTATTTACTTCCTCTTCAGAAATGATGGTGCCGATGTAGTCTTCAGAGAAGGATAATCCTTCATTGGGGCATCCACATGCTAGAGCAATATTATCCACAGAGATCTTGATTCTTCTATTTTGCAACCAGCCAAGTACTAGAAAGTTGTCCTTGTCGGCTTGCACCGTGCTCCAGAAGTTGATTATAAAAGATGATGAATAGGTATATTCAGTTGAGAAGAAGGTGAGCCATCCAATTCCAGCAAGTTCTGAAGTAACGTCTCTTCCTTCTAATTTATATTGAGTTAGAGAGAAATGTACAGACTCAACAATGTCATTTACAGAGAAGACAACCATGGCAGAGTTTGTGGAAGGCTTAGATTTTGTGAGAGAGAACACAAAAAGGTTCATCAGATAGTTGAATTGTCTCTGGTTATTTTCATGCCAAGAATTTGTCTTGTTAGCCCCAAGTCTTTCATAGCAAAAACCTTGCGTAATTGCTTTCTCAACTTGTTGATTCTGGAAATATTCTAGCCAACGATCAACATGTCATCTACATAGAGCAAAAGAATAATAACAATATTTTTATATTGATGGGTTATAAAAATTAAAAAAAATATATATGACCAGAATAACCTAAATTAATTTTTGGCATAAAAAATTGTTGTTAGACCTTGTTTAGTCTAAAATTATCAACCCATTCAACCTGTTTATCTAAAAAATCTAAACCTAAAATCCATAAAACTCATCAGAGGCAAGTTTGACCCAATAATTAAATGTATTGAATAAATCTAGATATTAATTTTTTAGGCCGAACCTGTCTTAACATGCCGAATCACCAGCCCTACCCTTTGACAATTACGACAATATTAATTGATGTCGTATCGCTTACCATAGCTAGCATCGTTTGAAAGTGCTACGATTTTACCAAGACACTAGCTACGTGTCAACATCTGAGAAAACTACATGCATTTTATAGACATTAAAGTTGTTTTACATTGAAAAGACAAGCCCAAACACATAAGTAGTTTAAAAATAACGCCAACAATATAATTTGTTTCTAAAAATACATTATTCATAAAAGAAAAAAAGCCATCTCTGGGTCATGCACCCAAAAATTCAATTCATGCCTTTTTCTTTTTCTGTTTCTATCAGAAAATAAATTATTTGTATCCTCCGTATCATTCAATTTAAATAGATACAAAAAAAGAAAAAAATCTGGCCACAAATTGGCCAACCATCTCACTACCAAGGCAACGGCAATGCTTCTGAATTACCAACAAAGAAACAAAGACAATGCTTCTGCAACTTTACTTCGTAGGCAAACACAACCCTGCAATGGTATTACAAATTGGCATTGATGTTGGTTGTGATGCTGATGCTTTAGTGGTAGTTGGTATCTCAGTCCATGAACTTATATATATCTGAGATGTTTTGTATTATTTGAATTAAATTTGATGATTTGGTTGTCAAAATTTAAAATTTATTTTGACAATTTAATCAATTCAATGTATAAAAAAATTGAATAAAACATGAAAATATAATAATTTTTAAGTAAAAGAAAATCAAATAGAAGACCAATATTGTTAAATTTCAAATGTAAAGACTTATTCAACTTAATTAAAACTTAATAGATCAAAATTACACATTGTATAATTCAATTGCCACTAATTTACCATGTGTACATAATACCAGGCAATAATAATATAATATGCATTGCGTGACCAACAGTTAGTTAGTTTTAGTGAAAAGTTAGGATTAGTACACAAGCACAATTCAGTCTTTTTTCATAATAAATGAAAATTTCAGAGCAATTCTTGAATGTGAAAGAGCTGCTCAAATTCCCTGATTCACATTTCACAGTAGACCTTTGACTTGGGCAAGCTACAATTAATTAATGCAGGGGATAGCTGAAGACTGTGTGTCTTTCCTTTATATATTTAGATATTATTAATAAATACTGTGAGGAAATAGGGAAAATGCAACGACAAATCAATCATATCCTGTAAAGAACATGGACAAACGGAGACATGCTAATGTGTACCCATTTTATAACTGTTTGTAGAAACAAATCTATCCAATAATTAAAATTCATCTTATATTATGTTTGAAAACTGCTTCTGGCCAATCTCCCAACCAGGTCAATAAACATGTTAATTTTGTTGGGTTCCATTACTCACACCAGTTGCTACTTGATTTGGGGATGTGATTCATATGAAAATTGGGAAATTGAGAATTTAGTTCTCTTTTTCGAATGGCTCTTATTCATTCACAGGAAGGATTATTTCGCAATTTTCAGGCTACGGACCCATTCTTGAAAAGGTTGGAAAGGACTAAAGTAAAATTTTAAAACATTTGCTTACCTGTTATTGCAGTAAAATTGTTTTTCGCTGGGACCATCGTGGTCCAAACAGAAGCAAGTCCATCCTAAACTGCCCATTTTTCTCACAGAATCTGCAGTAACAAAATATGATTTATGGGGCAGGACACTAAGAAAATAAATTATTGGAGCCTATTCGCTTGAAAGAGAGAATAATAAATTCAATAACAGTAAAGAGCTGAAGAAATTTAACATTCGATAATATATTACACTTCGAACTTTTATTTTCAGCATCTCACATAAGCTAACATAGCGCTGAGACAACACACTTGTCACAGTTGCTACAACGTATGACTCAAGCATGTAGCCGGTAAAAGTATTTACATAAGAGTGGCACAATAACTTATATAACCTGTCCAGGCACCACATTGGCATACAGAAAGTTCAACCACATGATAATCCTAGAGTTACACATAAACTAGTTAATCACTGAAACTCATCAGATTTTGGCATCAGGGGACTCAGCATAAGAAATTGATATCAGTTCAGACCTAAACTTGTCATCCTGATCAAAGTTTGGCATGGCAACCCCATCTGATTTCTTGATCTCAGACACAGAATCCGAGTCCAGAATCTTATCAGGTGATGTGTTAGAGATAGCAATAAGGGACTCACGTGCCACCTCCTTGGACTCCTTCTTGCTCGGTGATTTGCTATCCATATAACAAATTTATGCCTTTACTTTTTCCTACAAGTCAAAACCAAAATTTTCTTAGATCACCAAAGGATTGATTAGATATCTTAATCTGGGTTGTAAAATCTGGTGAACTGGATCCTAGATCCGATTGGCTAGAAAAACAGACAGGTTTTGGGTCAATAACTGGTCAACCCATTCAACCTGGTCCTTATGTGACCAGATCTACTGTGTCTCAGGGTTTTACTAGTAGGTTTAAAATACAAACACCTATCAGAATGTGGTTAGCTTCGTCCACTTCATTACTATAATACCATGATACCATTCATCATCATTATCCCCTTTTTAAGTCTTTGTGCTCATTGTGGAATGACTAGTTTTAATAGTGTCCATGTAACTAGAATTAAGCATCAACCATATTTAAAATAGGTCTAGAAATGCCTTCATCCAATCAAGGAAATTCGTTGATGTTAAACATGATCAGTATCACAAGCATGCCCAAAGGGTGTGAGGTCATTTGATAATCTCACCCAAAAAATTAACAAAAACTTCAAAATGCTAGAAAATGTTGAATGGCTTATGCCCACTTTGATACCTGCCTTTACTTTAAAATATTTCCAGAAAAATAAAAAGCCACAAGCTGAACAGGAAAAATTAAGGGAGCAAAATATTTTGCAAATCCAGCATTCCAAACGTAGCCATAATGATTCCACTAGTATGATTAACTGATTAATCCTTTTTCCCTTCAATAATGGACATGTTATGATATAGTCAAATTATTTTTCTAACTTAATGATATAGTAATGTTGGTATGTTAACAGGTTTCAGACCATGACATTCAACCAGGCACAGAAAACCATGTATACCTATCAAACAGTCAACATCTACAGATCAAACATGGTTCAGTATTAAACATCCTGTTTCTTCTACTGCTCATTTTCAGAAATCTCATAGCAGGAACCTATGCCTTTTCCACACCGTTTTAATTATCTCTTGCCCAACCACCCAGATCCACCAACATTCTGCTCCTATAGTTCCATCAATCAGGTTTTTTTTGCCTAGTCTCAATCTAAGACATAAAGATGAATCTCCTTTTTACTCCAGCATATTTATTTCTCTATTCAATGGTACTGTCACTTCTCTTGTGTCAAATAGGCTCTAAAATCCATGTATCAAATACTACCCAATCAGGTTTTGCTTCCCAAAAAGAGAGAGACAGAAAAAGAAGTGAGAAAGAAAAATCTGCCAACTACAATCATATCCAACAGCTCAGCTTCCTCTTCAACGCGTGCAAGGACAGGTTCAAACATGAATTGTACTCTTAGAATTTCTGCAAGATTCCTTCAGTACCCTTTGTTTTTGTGAGAGAAAGCATAACATTGATACTTGATGACCAAAATTTAGTCATGTATCTTATGTTTCAGATGAATGATACAGACAGATGGACAAATATTAACCACTAATTTCTCTATTGAACACACAAGTCACAAAAAACTCCTTGAACAATTGAAGTCATTTTACATAGGCACATGAACTTTTATTTATTTATTGGTGAATGCACATGAACTTTTTATGTTTATACTTACATTCGAAATCGGTGATATTTTCTTTAACAAAAAACCCTTTTGGGCATTGAATTTCTTCCACTAAACCATTATATAGCAGTGATTTAGGGGATGTGCTTTTCTATACAGGACTCTAGGCAGTAGGTATACATAAAAGATCTCTGCAAAACGATTCATTGAAAACACGAATCAAACATATACTTCCTGTGTGATTGCCAACTTGTAAATTGAAACAATTAAATATGTATAAACAAAAGAACATGCACAATAAATCCTTTTTTACTTTTTACTCCACATACCTAGCACCATTTATAAATTTAAAAAAAATTAAAAAGGTGGCTGAAGTAGCCATATCATGAATTGTAAACCACATAGCCCAGTTAACCTCATCTGCATCAAAATTCAAACAAAGAAAAACCTCGAATAATCGAATAAAATTCTCAAGGCAAATTATCGCAAACAACTTTTAGTGCCAAAATCATCAGGTTTGTTCACTATAAGGGATCGAGACCAAACCAACCCCAGCTGTGGTACTCGGTTCATGAACCCCAGATCGAAGTAAGAAATCAACATCAAACAACGATTTAGCATACATGCAAATGATTTTCCAAGTCCTTTATCACCGATCAGAGCGTAATTTATTTAATTTGATTTTTTTAAATCCTGAATTGCAGCGGAAGAATAACAAAGAAACACAAAGAGAAAAGAATCTCGGACGACGATGAGAACAATTAGGATTTGGGAAACACGAATTTGTCGGGTGGGACATGATCATGGAATTCGTACCTTGAGGTTTATGAGAAATTTAGGATTACGTCTTCAAAGTAGGACCCTTTCAAACCAAACTACGGCTTTCACAAAATGAATCGCAATGAGATTCGGGATACAGAATTTAAGGGATAATCCAAATCCAATAATCACACGCCTTTTTTTTTATAGAAAAATGCCTGTCTAAACTCTGGAATTTCCCCGAAATTAACTTTTCTTTGCATCTAATTCAACATATTCCCTTTTTTAAGAAAATGACGTTGGGATAATCTTGAAGGATACGAAAACCTAAAAACAAGTCAAAAACATATTACTATTTTCGTATTTAAATATATGATTGTTTTAAGAATTTTTTTACTTTAATATAAGATTTTTTTAAAATTTAAAGTTATTAATCATTTTTAGACTAAAATATTCTTATTAAGTAAATAACTCTTATTGAAATTTAAAAAGTTAATAAAAGAATTATATTGCTTAAAATATTTTTTTCTATTTTAATTGGTTGACACAAATATTAGCTTTATCTTTATTAATTTTGTATTTTCATATGAAATTAATAGAGAGAAAATGAATTTAAAAAATGACATTTCCAATAATTTTAAAGGTAATTTTAAAAAGTTATTTTTTATTTTAAATAAAATTAATAATTTTAATTAAATTAACCGTTAATACGTATGTGTGAATGAAGTAAATAGTTATCATAGGAGTTTGATATCATTTTCTACAATTTTTACCGTTTTAAAAAATAAGTACTGTTCACAAAAAAAAAAGAAATAAGTACTAACTTATATACTCGCGAGTTGATATAATTTTTTAAATAATTATTTTACCGTTTAAATAACTTTTAAACTATTAAATTAATACGAAAAGGAGTATATATGTGTAATGGAACAAAAGGCTCATAAAGAAAAAGACTGAAATCTTTTTTAAAAAAATAGAAAATACGAGAAAACGAAAAAATTTAATTTAAATACATTGTATAAAAAAATTACACTTGTATCTAATTATAAATTGTCGTATAAATAATTATTTTAAATTTTTATAATAATTACTTTAAATGTTATGCATATAATGAATTTTAATTCATAAACAATATGTAATAATTAAACTAAAAAACAAGCTTAAAAAAAACAAAGAACGAGATTGGAGTAATTTAATAAAATTTATTTTTTTCTCGATGGTAAAAATAATTCCTGGTCTCTCATTTTATTTAAAATTCTACTTACTTTCATGATTGATTAGATGGAATACTTCGATTTATAATTCTAAATGAAAAAACCCCTGATCATTATGAAAAAGAGGTTTAGCGATTACTTGAAAAAAAAGAGACTAGATTATCCAAAAACAATGCACATATTAAAAATTAAGAAATTAACAACAAAATTTTCAAGAAAAAGAAAGAGAAATTAACAATGAAACAACACAAAATTTTAAATAACAGTTATTAATTGTGATCAAGAGTTCAAGACATATTAAGACACATAGCTTTTTGTCCTTTTCAACTCTTCTTATTCACACACACTTCTTTTTCTATCACAAACGGCCTCCCATACAACATTTTTCTTTGGTTTAATCACATTTTTCGCTTATCAATTTTATTAAATATTTAATTTTGTTCTGTAAATTTTAATTATATAATTTTAGTCCTCAAATTATTTTAATTTGTTGATATTTAATCTCTTAACTTTTGATTGCACAATTTAAGTTTATAAACTATTTTTTTTACTAAAGGAAAAATAAATTCAGAACAATTACAATTTAGGATGAGTAATACCCCTAGCACTCGAGAGCAAAACAAGACTCAAAGATGAAGGAGATCCCTAAACACAACAAAATGATCTTGCTAAAGCAACTCTAAATTAGACAATAAACCAATACACATATTGCATTCACGAAGAGTGTGAATAAAATAAACATCCCAAGGTTTGTGAAGTAAACTCTAAATCTTCAATATAATGGTATGATACACGTGGTAAGGTTGAACTTCCTATTTAACAAGCATTGAAACCTTCAAATAATTAGTTTGACACACGATATTATGGTCAAGCTAAAACTAAACCACATCCTAACGTTTGAAGTTTTGCCCCTAAGCTATTGAAAATTCTAAGCTTCCCTACAAAACCACAACTCCAAATACCATCATGTCATTGGTTCCTTTTAGAACATCCATATATATTCAAGCACTTTTCCCAGATCTAGGAGGTTGCCAAGCCACCAATCTACTTACAGTCAAGTAATTTTTGTGAGGAAGGTAGTGGTCTCATTACAAAACTTTTGAACGACCCCAATATATTGCAACTTGTTAGTTCTGATGAGGAAACATTGCATCATGGTTCGTGAGCCACTGACCTAAAAGCGAAAATTTGACAAATCTCTGGTGTAATCGAAGTCGATATTGCTCCTAAAGGATTTACACAATGACACACAAGAATCGATACACTCCGACCCTATGTGCTGGAAACTCTATAACTTTGCCCAGAAGCAAAAGAGAAGGAAGAAAGGTGAGTGAAATGCTTGCTAAGAAGAAGTGTGTCTAACAATGCTAGTTGAGGGTCCTTTTACAAGTGTTGGAGGAATCAAAATGGGAAAAAAATCAATGCTATTAATTAGCATGAAGCAAAACAACTAAGACAATGAAGGTTAAACTAACCAAACCATGACAATTATTATCTTCGATTCCTTGTATCGTAAGAGGAAAACAGAAAAAAGTGTCAAAAAGAAAGATTCATTGACAAAATATTTTATCTTGGCCCAGCTCGGGGCGTTTACAAGTACTAGGGCTAGTTAATAATCTTGTCCATTAGCCTTTTATTTAAGATACCAAAGAGGGTTGGTAAGAATATATAAAGTCATATTCAAAAGAAAGAGTTATCAATGTGGGACTTGAAAACCAAAGAATGCTAAAAGTCAAAGTCATTATTTGTATACAATGGACATTTATGTTAAGCCAAACATTCCATAAAATTGCCAAAAAGATATGGTCATCACTTGTTACAGAACTTCATATCCATGTTGCAAGGTATAACTTAAAAGACCAAATATCAACAAAGTGAATAATTTATGGACCAACATTGGACAATTAAAAATTGAAAACTAAAATCAAATGTTTAACCAAGTCAAGAGATAAAATTGAAATTAAGTGTTTCTTTTTCTTCAATTGCTTGTTTAAACTTCTTTCGTTCCAATTGGTTTTATTTAAAGGTGTTTATTATCTAATCTGAATAGAAAAAACCAATCAACCGATCTAAAATCACTAAAAAGTCAATAAAAATGAAACCTTAAAATTGAAGAATGTGTAACTAAATTTTATTACCCCCTTAAGCCCATAACTCAATTTTGTGTTATGAGTTATCCTAAATTCAAAGTTGTATAATCATTAAAAAATTGAAAAGTTTGATAGTTTCTACACCTAAACTTAAGGTTTAGGGTGACTCATCATATAGAAACAAGTTAGGGTAGAGTAAAATGACATAGTTAAGCATAAAGAATCAATTTCATACATTTTTAATTCTTTAGAAACTAAAATGAATGCTTTTTAAGTTAGAAACAAAATTAAATTATAACCTAAAGTTGACCAGAAACATTTATTCCTCTTATTGGCCTTATGAACCCTATGGTTACATAATCATGTTTGACTGAAAAGATTAAAAATTAGACCCCTAATTTATCTGTCCTTTATTTTATTCACCTAATAAATAAAAAAATAACTATCAAACCAAAGAATATACTCATCAATATTTTTATTTATATTAAAACCACTCACTATGATAAACCTATTAAAAGTATTACAAATATAAGAATAAGGTTAATATAAAAACATAACAAAACATAGTAATTAGTATTCTCTTGACCATTTTTCTTTACATTTCTCTTGACATTTTAAATAGATAGATAAATAAAAATAATATATATTTTTAAAAATAAACTGATGATAAAAATAAAGAAAAGCTAAGATTAGATATTAATACAGGTTAATCTCTTGATTTTTCAAGGCAGTCTTAACACATTTTTTTAAAAAAGGTTAACTATATATATATTTATAACTAAAAAAGTAATAGTTTATCGTATGTTACAAATAAGTAACAATTCCACACAAGTCATTCTTGACCTTTTAAATTAGGGCATATCAAGTATAAAAGTGTTCCATAATTTAAAGGCTAAAATATAAATTTAGCCCCTTATAAATTCAAAATTAAGGTCAAACACCTAACAATTTTTTTAGTATTTAACCCTTAAAAATTATTTAGTTTAAGGCCCTTACGATTACCTTGTGATGTCAGGGATGATGTGGACTTGACAAAACTCCATCTAGGATTACACATGTTAAAATGTAAGTGGGTGATGCTCATTATGTGTAATAAATTAATTAACTAATTTTAGGTTCTAATTTTATAAATACCACATAAACCTTATTCATCACTCGTCTCAATTGTCTTCCCTTCCACCCTTCTCCTACTCACTTCCTTGTTTTTTCTTTTTTTCCTCTATCATCTCCAATTCCCCCTCTCAATTGTTAACATCAATAAATACTCACTGTCACGCCAATGAATGCTCGTTGTTGCCTTGTCGTACTCTGCGGCAACTAGCTTCATTATGTTAAGGTTTTGAGCCAAAAGCATTTTCGACTGGTGGGGTTACGGATCTCGGTGGCCCACCACACCATGTTCTCTAGGAAAGTCCATCACGTTGTTGACATAGATGTTATGGTGGTTCTTTTGTATAGCTCTGTCAATAGCTTTGATCACTCCTTTGTCGAGTCTTACCATTTTCACTTGTTAGACTACCCTTTGCCGAAAGATATCGTCGCCGCCTCCTTTGCTCCTGTCACCTCTAGTTTTCAGATACAGAGGTAAATTTCCTTCTCTTCAATTTATTCTTTCCATCGAACATTACTAGAAATATATTCAAATCTCAACATTTAGAGGACCACCATGTTTTTATGGGAATTGGGGATTTAGGTGTGTGGGGATTAAGGATTTGGGTGTGGATTTGGTTGATTTCCCCCTTTCTATATGCTCTTTCTTTTGTTGGAAATTAGGGTTTCTTTGATTGAAATTGGTTTTGAAATATTACCGTTTATAGATATTTTATATGTTGATTTATGTTTAGTAATTGTTGAACCTATCTCAGGTTTCAAATATTTTATAAATATTTTTCTCTTCATTAATTTTTTTGGATTCTATGGTTTCTTGAATTATTGTTCAAGTTAGTATCACCGAGAGCTTGTTAACTTTGCTAAACTAATGCTCCAATTAATTCCAAAGTTTGAATCTTTTTCTTCAACTTGGAGTTTCTTTATATTAATGCAATATCACAATTAATTGTTTGTTGCATAAGCATAATTTAGGTTACAACATTGTTCACAGTGCTATAATGATATGTTTTCCTTATCTTGCTTTGGGTTTAAGTAAGTAGAGTACTTGTATTATATCTAATCTTTGGTTTTCCAAACTAGAAACTTCAACACCAATTCCTTTTTATAGTAATTCCTCATATGATGCTTTTATAATATGGTACCAAAATGTCTTTATATGTAGCTACTAACTAGATAATATATTATAAGTGTTAACTTGCATCATAGTTTATTTTAATTTGGATAAATATTTATTATTGACGGTTATCCATATCTTATTCAATATGTTCCTTGTTATGATTGTTGAGATCAAGTCTGGTTTGAAAAAGATGTTGATAATATTCTTTGACTAGATCCCAAGTTGCATTATTATAACTAGACCTCAAGATTCGTTAATAACAAACATCAATGCATTTAAACTAAATGAAGTCTGCCTATTTATGATCTAACCTGTCTATCTAAGTGTTTCAGGAAACATTTACTAAGTGTACATGTTATAAAAGGAAGGGGGAGTCCATCAAATCAAAAGTCTGATTCTAGACCTTACCCAAAAAGAGTCTGATTTAAGTATTTCCAGTCATATGAACCAACAAATCATACCTCAGACTCTTTATGTAACAAGAACATGCAACATAAACGTTACTTTAAAGTATCATTCATACAACATTCTAATACCTTTTGATGATGCTCTCAAGCTCTTATCAAGAAAACTATGCTTATCATAAAAAAGGATAGGAGACAAATCAATATCAACCAAAGTAGTTTTTAAACAAATCAACGTAAGTCTGTATGTAACATCCTATAGTTTTACTATATTTTATATATATAAAAGGATAAAATTGTAAATAAAATTAAAATTTTGACAAAATTAGGTTAAGGTTCTTTAGAACCGATTGATTGTTGTAATTTATAGGAATTTATGGGAATTTTTAGATATTTTTAGAGATAAGTGAAATAGTCTAAAATAGAGTTATTTAGGTCTAAACTACTATAAGAAATGTTATCAAAAACTTATGAAACTTGATAGGGAGTTTAGATTTGTGCATGTGAGCTTTAAGTTTAAAATTTCATAAAGATTAGAGATCGTTTGGTTAGAAAAGTAAACCAATGAACTTATAAAAACGGGTAGTTAAACATTTAGTAGTTGAGATATTTAGAATAAAAAATTCATTAAAAACTTATATTTATTTTATTAAGTATATTTTGAGTGTTCATAACAAAATTTTAGGTATAAATTTTATCTCATAAAAGTACCTAAAATTCAAATAACATTGTTATGGATAATTATGAAAAAAAAAAGATTTTTATTGCTTATAAATACCTCATTCACCTCATTACGCATTTCCTCTTCTTCTTGTCGCTGATGCAGTAGGCAAGGTATGCCATTGTTTCTTCCTTCCTTTTCTTATATATATAATATTTATTTATTTATTTATTTGGTTATTTATTTATTTATTGTTTAATTATTTATTTAATTGTTTAATTATTTAGTTTATTATTTATTTATTTATTTAAATGTTTAATTAATTAATTAATTAATTATTTGTTTAGTTAATTTCTTAATTAATTATTTAATTATTTATTTGTTTATTTATTTATTTAATTGTTGATTTATTTATTTATTTGCTCATTTATTTACTTTGTCATTTTTGTTATTCTATATTATTATTTATTATGTTATTATTTTTTTTATTAATTTTATTTTTAATTAATTAATTTATTTATATATATTTTTTATTTATTTACTGTTTATTGATTTATTATTTATTATTTATATTTTTTATGTATTTATTTACTTATTCATTTACTTATTTATTTGTTTATTTAAATGTTGATTCATTTATTGACTTATTTAAATATCAATTTATTTATTTGTTTTATTTATTTCTACTATTATTGTTCATCTATAATTTAGTTTTGTCATTTTTATTCATTTATCTAGTTAAGTAATTTATAGTTATCTATTAATTATCCATTCATTCATTTACATTTTATTTACTTACTTACTTATTTGAACTATTTTTATTGTTATATATTTATTATTTATTATGGTTATAATGTTTATTTAATGATCATTTACTTACTTATTTACTTTATTCTTTAAACATTTATTTGATTGTTATCTTTTTACAATATTCAATGGATGTTTAATTATTATTATACACTTTTAACATTTATGACAATGTCATTTTTAATATTATTGTGTTATTATAATGATTATCTAATTATCAAAAATTTTCTCATTATTAATATCGATATGCTAAGTGCCAGATAAAACAAAAGTATAATAAAATAAGATGAACTTAACACTAACAAGAAGAACCTATGTGTTTAAGTTAGCTAATTCAAGCAAGAAGATTTTCTTGGAAAACAAGTACTTAGGTAAAGAGAGGGTGGTGGATAAGAAACTACAAAATATAAGACATGTAGAATAATAGAAGGGTCCCCCTAGCTCTCTCAATATTTATTTCTATACTATTATTTTGTGCGTATTTATAATTATTAATTATATGTGATGTTTTAGTATTTGCATATTCTTATAACAAAACTTTATATATTAGATTATGTAAAGTTTGATGCATGGATCAAAAATATATATTTAATATGGTATATTATATTGTTTGGGAACTTTTATGAATGTAACACGTTCAAGATAAAATTTAGAAATATCTAATTTATAGGGGAAACTCTACCAAAATTTTGATAAACCCTGTGAATAAGAACGAATAGTATGTACTAAAAGTTTGAATTAGTTAAGTATGTGACATGCATCATATAACAAGTGAAAGACAAGAATGTTTTGGGAGATACGGTTGAAATACGAGAAATGCATTAGGGGTGGTTCAATAGCGAACCTTGGGATGAGAGGGTGTGAAGAGAGGCCTAAGAGACCTGGGGTTGCTCCCTAGTGTCAGGTAAATTCACAGCAAGCTCTTGCCAATCTGACTAGGCCCTAAGTGCATATTATGGTTAGTGGAGCTGTTCGTTGGCCATATGGGCAAATTATCACGAAACAGTGTCAACTCCTGACTACTCCCAATAAAAAAAGACTTAAGGGCCCACATGCATTGCATCTTTATCATTAATAAAAGAATTGATAAAATATTTATTAATTAAAATTAATAACTGTCAGTCATCCTTACATTTTCATTCCATGTTGTAAATAACATGTATGAAGAAATTGTTATTAAAATTTATTATTTGTAAAAATCTATTATTTATATGTGTCTTGTATAATATCAATATTTTTTGTTTCTCACCCTTTTTCCTTGTTTATATGGTGTAAAATTTGAACATGCACAAATTTTCGCTATGAATAAGATTTCGCAGCTGATAGATGTAAGAATTAGGCCTTGTCAAGGTGGAATAGGGAGATGGAGGTTCTTGAATATAGGGAATGTATACATATATTACAGTATAGTTATTGTGAGACTATCTAAAGTCATAGTTGGTTTGCCCAATCCACTAGGGGCCCTTTCCTTTTCTTTTCGAGCTAGACTTATTTTTGACCTTCGTGATAATGACCCTTTCAAAGGGCAGCCACCCCCACCCCGCCAACTGATGAAGAGGACGTGGAGGGAGCTTCATCTGGGAGCGACTCCACTATAGATGACGCTAGTTAGCCATAGTTAACCTAGTAGGACGTTATGGGTAGTTTTGATGACTCCAGCTGTGCTTGATGGTTGAGTAGTCCTTTTTGTTATACTATTTAACTACTCACATGTTTTGGAGCCTATTCTGACATTAGTTAGCGTCTGACTTTTGGGGTTGCTACTAATCTGAACCTATATTTTGTATTAATGTAATAAAAAATAAAACTCATGTACAATTTTGTATATATCTAAATAAATGTTTATACAATAAAGTATTTTAGATATATGTAGTTATGTCTGTGAAATTGTTTAAATATTTAAGTGAATTTTTGTATTATTTAAATTTTGGTAGTTATTAAGAGATGTTATACTGTACATTTCAAAAAAGCTAAACCAAGTCAGCGTATATGTTAGGAAGTTGTAGAAGGTTAACAACGTTGTACTCTGTGTGTTTGCTGGAAGAAAGAAAGCCAACAATTGGCTTTATGCATTGAAGATCTCAAGGAACACTATATTCATGCAAGTGTCAAAGTTCCTTGACACTGGACCTTTTCAGCATCTCATCAGTTCATCAAAAGTCTAGTGTTTGCAATCAAGCAAAACTCCTTCAAAGGATTCCCAACGGCTATATCTCCTCTCTAGATTGTCAAATGGTCATCTTGAGTGACTTATATACATATATTTGAAAAGATTCATTTTAAAAAAAAGACAAGCTTATCAAGAAGAATCATTCTTTGCTATCAAAATTCTCTTAATCTCTTCTTAGCTTTTCTAACACAAATACCTTCTTTGTTGTTCTGCCTCTAACAGGCCTTGGTCCTTTTGTCTTTCTTTACTTAGTGTATTTGTTCATCTTTGTATATTCTTCATACACTAAGTTCTATGAAACACCTTACACTATTCTTACAAATTATTTATTGTATAAAAGTCTGGTGTGTTGTCAGCCTTAGTTTCACTGGAAAACAATTGTGGCCTGAAGAGGCTTTTGAAAAAAATGCTTGGGTTTAAGTCAGGAGTGGCTAGAGTCAAGAATACTTATGACATAAGTCTGGTGTTGTTATTGTAAAGGAGATTTTACAATAGTAGAAATTCTTCAAAAGAAGGGATTGGACGTAGCTTCTGTGCTAGAAGTGAACCGGTATAAATCTCTGGTGTTTATTCTTCTCCTTTTTAGTTTTTTTCAAGTCTGATTGTTTGCGTTTTAAAAGTTTAAAATTACACAAAAGAGTCTAAGACTTATTCAACCCCCCTTCTAAGTCCGACTCTGAACCATTAATTAGTATCAGAGCTTGTCTTTTGGGTTGATCACTCCCTCGAGTGAAAAGGAACAAGATCTATGACAACTTCTTAGAGTAATCAGTTGATTGCAGAAGGTTCATCTATCAATAGACCATCGACATTCTTTGGTGAAGACTACCCATATTAGAAGGATAGAATAAAGATATTCATAAAATCACCCAATATAGCTTATAGGCAGTCATCACAAACAACGATTATGCAGCTCCTGTTGATGAAGATGGAAAGCTCGAATCTGAAGATGAATGAAGTACTTTTAAAATAAAGAAAATGGAGATAAATATCAAAGCCAGATTCTTGCTAACTCCCGCTCTAAGCAAATCAGAGTGCAATAAGGTATTTAGCTATAAATCAACTAAAGAAGTCTGGGATGCTCTTTAACGTAATTATGAAGGCACCTCCAATGTATAAAGATTTAAGAAGATACTATTGACTAAACAGTATGATACTTTCAAGATAAAAGAACATGAAACTATAGACCAGATGTTTGGAAGATTCCTGAAGAAAGCAAGTAGTTTGTGCAAGTTTTTTTGCCTTACATCCATAGATATCTGTTCAAGGATGGACAGAACAGGTCTGACAAAGCCAGTATCAAGAGATGAAAGCCTCATATCTCAATGATATAAGAGCTAACAAAGAAGAATTGATGAAGTTTGGTGGCTACCCAACTTATGTGCAGTTCATCAAGTTCATTGTATGTCATCTCAAGAAATTCCCTGAGTATGGCGTTCTGAAATGGAACCACATTGATTGGATTAAAAGGTTCTATAAAGTTGTGGAAGAATTTTAGAGTGATCAAGCTAGTTTCAAGAAGAAGGTTACTGAGAAAAGAAAGAGGAATGAATCTGAGTCTCAGTTAAGTCTGAAGAAGGCAAAGTCTGATACTATGAGCAACCCTTCCTAACTAGAGTTCACCTCTCCATTCCAACCTGACTAGACTTCCCTTCCTGACCAGACCACACTTGAATCTCAACCTAATCTTGCCCTTTCAACCTCAATCTCAATACCTTCTCCTCCCACCTAGGTATCTTCGAATCTCCCCACCTAGACCTCATACCAAACCTTCTAACCGTTACCCTTTTACTGTTATCACCCCTGGTGTATCTCTTCTTAAAAACTTCAAACCAACCTTAGATAAGGATAACTTAGGATATTTTCACCCTGTTAATCTTGCCATTGTTAAGGCCCCTAGATTTGACAAGAGGAAAGTCTATATTCTTCCCTCTGCTCCTTGTTTTGTTCCCTCAATACCCTTGACCAGCTTATGCATCACGCTAACCTCATCTCAACATCAGATATTGCTATGTATTATGCTCTAAAAGCAGAAGAAGCTACTGTTCAAATGGATATGCAACAAAGGAAACAACATAATAAGTTTCATAGAGTGGTTACTTCTGGAAAGAAAATTTTGTTTGCTCCAGACCGTCTGCATCCTAGAGTTTTTAGGCTTCCGCTAGGCAGAATGAAGTAACCTATGCTCCCAAAGTTTCAGCCTCCTTATAAGGGTAATCTCAGACCCTGTGAGCTCTCGGAGGATTCTATTAGAAGCCTTCTTCCAGCCCCTAATCTAACAGAAGAACAGGCAGATGCTCTATGGAGTCACTATCTTTAGATGATAAGAGATGAAGGTTGCTACTCTGAACCTCCTAATCAGCCCTTTTTCCTTTATCACTCTTTTGTTATTTTCCTTTACTCTTCTAAAATTTTTATCCTTCAAACTCGTTTCTTCATCATTGTTTTCATAACTGCCTCCTTCCTCATTTTAACTTTCCCACCCCATGGCTTAACCTTTTAACCTCTGTGATGTCCCTCCTTTTTGTTGATAACAAAATAAGGAGTAACATAGAAGTCTTTTACTGGGTACAACTTTAGGGGAGTATTAGTATATTTTGCTCTATCTTTTATATTACTTTATGCTTGTAATGCTCTGATTACGCTGCTCTGTACTAATCCTTTTTGATATATCAATGGAGTCTGTTATTGCTTAAATATTCTAATTTTTTTGCATGCTTTGATCTCTTATGCTTGTCTAAAATGATCATGCTCTGAGTTGAAAATAGAAAGACTTATCTGTCAAATGAATTAATATTAGAAACTAGAAAATCTTTGAAAGCTCTGATTTTCCTAAATATCTAAAGCATTGTTATTTTAGAATATTCTAAATTTCTATTATTTTAATGCTCATTTGTAATAATTACATAATCTCTTTTATATGCTCTGATGTGTCATGTCATATGAACAAGTACTTTGATATAAATTTTTGGTGTTACTAATGATATCTAAATCATCCTCCTTTCTACTAAAATTATCTTGGACTTCATTTAAGAAAAAGGACTTGATGTTTGCTATCAATAAATAGGGGGAGATTGTTGAAACCAAGTCTAGTTTGAAAAAGAAGTTGATAATATTCTTTGATCAGACCCCAAGTTGCGTTATTATAACCAGACCCTAAGATTTGTTAATAACAAACATTAATTCATTTAAACTAAATGAAGTTTGCCTATTTGTGATCTAACCCGTCTATCTAAGTGTTTTAGGAAACATATACTAAGTGCACAGGTTACAAAAGAAAGAGGGAGTCCATTAAATCAAAAGTCTGATACATTAAAAGTCTAATTCTAGACCTTACCCAAAAAAGAGTCTGATTTAAGTATTTCCAGTCATGTGAACCAACAAATTAGACCTCAGACTTTTTATGTAACAAGAACATGCAACATGAACGTTACTTCAAAGTATCAATCATATAAGTTAGATTAAAATGGAAAAAATAATAGAGTATAGATGAACCTGTGAATCAAATAGGTTAGATTAATTTCACCAAAACAAATTGGCACACCTAGTGGGACTAAATTTGAGACAATGTGTGGTAAGAAAAAGATAACTTAAACAGAACTTGAATAATGTATGTTGTTACAGAAAAAGCATAGGAATAGCTAACAGGGGAGAAGGAGGTTCAAGTCATTCTTCTATCACCAGTGATGAAGGAAATGGTGAAGACATACAAGTTACGTCAGGGAGAAATATGAACAATAATAAACAAGGCAATAGTTCAAGTGACTATAGTGGAAATAGAAGCCATGGTGACATAATTCCGAATGTCATGTTGCCTGGTAATCCAGTGGTAAGTCAAGTGATACCATATGTTCTTCTCATTAATGTTGTCAACAAAATTGTCCTTCGATCTCTCTCTTAGTTTTTATCCATTTTTCTCTCTATTCTTTTTAGAATTTCATTGGGGGAAACTAAGTGTTATATCAAGCACGGTTCACACACGTGCTAGACCTTTCATTTGACGAGAATTCTACAATCATTTTTCACAAGTATAACAACTTCCAAAATTCTCCTATAACATAAACGTTAGGTTGGTGCCCATCTTACCCTCCCTAAAAATATGCTCTGGTTCCATATATGTTACCACTAAAAGCATTTAATATATTATGCATCATTGATTAAAGAATTGTAATTTTCGTTTCTTAAAGGTAAGGAATTGCAATTCAATTTACAACACAGGTTCATATAGTGATTTAAGTTTGATCTCTATTAAAACATATATATTTTTTGGAGAATAAAGAGCTGCCAAATCCATACTAGAATTGCTTCCAGCATTTTAAAAAGCAGCATTCATTGAACTCAAGCACAAAACAGGGTAGGTTAATTACAATTAATCAAGCACAAAAGAGCTTTAGCATCCAGTAACATTTTTCAAGAGTCAAATATAAAGATAAAATTATCTCCAAATTTCTCTATTTATCACTTAACAAGTGACTTAAATGTATTGTTTATTTAAAACTCAAAACTTGAAAATTTTAGTTGAATTTGTGTTATAATTGCTAAGAAATTATGGTACATAAAATTTTCATAGTATTTTTAAATAAAAATTTCTTCTTTTTAATTATTTAACTGGCCAATGCTCTTAGTGCTACACTCACTAACTTTTTCCATATACATGATAAAAAGAAATGACACGATCAAAAAAAAAATGGCACTTCTAATTCTGTCCCATAAAACTAATGACATGTTCGACTCTATTGTCAATTGCCACTACTTAACTAGTCTTTCGGACACATGGAGATCTTAGTGGACATTTAGTGTCTGAATTTTTTAATTTTCTAGGAATGATTTTTGACAGTCGAAAAAGTTAAAATATTTGATAGGTTTAAAAGTTTCCTGTGAATATTTTTTGAAGTAAAAGCTAAAATTCTTCTCTATTTAAAAAATTAAGTTTCCTAATAATATTTTTTAAAAAGGATATACTAAACATGGAAAAATTAGGGTTTGTTTAATTTAGTTTTTAAAGACAATTTTTAGATACAATTTTAAAGAATTGTTTATGAGAATAAGATGAAAAGAAAAATGCTTGTTTGATAAGTTTGTTTTTAAAACTTAAAAAGAAAAAACTCAGTTGATCACTATTTTTTAAATATTTTTTAACCCAAAAGAGGAAAAGAAACCCCACACACAAAAATCAGAGAAGTCAAAAAATTGGAATACGCATGAACAAAGGCGCAAGATTCCGACTATGATAAAAGTAAAGATAGTGTTGGTGGCGGTTGAGGTAACAGTGATATAAATAAGGACTTAAAATTGTGGATGAAAACAAAATAAGAAATAAAAGTTGTTACATGTCTTAGTTTTAATTTGGTAAGTTAAACGTGTTTCGCGAGACTAAAAAAAGTTCTTAAAACAAAAGCACCCTCACGAAGATTGCTCGCCAAAAGAGAATTTGAATGACATTACAAGAGTTCAAACTCATGTCCGGGTGATGCAGAGATTTCATCCGATTCCTTTACTAATTCTATCAACCTCTGTTAACCTTTAATTTTTATACGCATTTTAATTTAAATTTTGATCACTGCTATTTGTTTTTAATATTGTTGTGAATTTGCGTAACATGTTAACAGAAAAGTAGGCATCACACAGTGGTTGGTACACAATAGCAAACTACGGGTGAGACAAAACTCCACATAATCATCAAAAGAAAATTAAAAATGATGCAAAGTTAATGTTACATATACCGGGGCAAAAAACTTGAAATTTTTAGGTACATGGACCAATCCTAGAATAAAAAACAATTGATCTAAATGATTATTTTAACCAAATAAAAATTTCAAGCCTTTTCTTACGGACTGGTGATAGGTGACCACACAGAAGAATTGTTTTTGACCACCAAGCCGAGAGCATGAATGATGACGTAAATGAGCTTATTTTCACATGACAGGATTCATTTGTATGGGAAAATCTATACTTCAATATTCCTTGAGAACATCTCGTACCAGAGTTCTTTTTCTTGCCCCTTCAACTAGCACTCTACATATTCCTACTCTACCAAGTACAAATTAAGGCAAAATAGCATAATTTTCTATGCCACTCAGCTAGTTTAGTGAGCAAAGAACCGCAACATAGAACCTTAACCGCGCCAACTGTTAGATCTTTTTGCCTCAAAGGCGGCGCCATCATTAAGCATATCATGCGCATCGGTTTCCATTCCCAGCTTTGAGAGAGCAAGAGCCTGCAGGTAGAATGCAGTTGGCCAATCAGGTATACACACCTGTGCCTGCATGGCGTCCCTTAATGCAAGTTCGGCTTGATCGTTCATCAGGTAGGAGAAGGCTCTTCTTGCAAAGACAGTGGCAGAAGGAACAGACATCATCACCACCAACTGTTTAAAGCAAAGAAACAAAGAACATTCAGACTATCTCTTTGACTTCAGAAATAATAGTCATAGCCAAAGGTACAAGTATAAACTTCTCTTTTAAAGATAAAACAAGCATAAGAATATTTAACAGAAGGTTTGATTTCAAGAAAGAAGTTCTTCTGGTGTACAGATTATGCACTCTGATTAAAGGGAAAGTATTGCAATGTTTTTCTTCTTCAAGAATCGGAGTTTAAGTTCCTTGTATAAAAACAAGGCTAAGAAAATATTCTACAAGAAAGGAGGCTTACCATTGCAAGAGTTATACAAAAAGTGTCCCAAATGCCCCTTCCTTTGTATGATTATAAACACATTGAGACGGCCAATCAGCCCAAACCAATAAAAAGATTATAAAATGCATCTACCTTGGAATAGTACTCAATTGCATTTTTGAAATCCTTGTCTCTGAATGCAATATCCCCAAACTTCTTTGTGTTCAAGATATCTTGCACTTGTTGTGTCCATTCTTGGAATGAAAGCTGCAGTCATACTTTTAGTTAGTAGACAAAAACGAGTACAAAAATAATTCACAGAACAATCAGAGATTAAAAGATTAAAAAGTTATACATTTATAGTCTTATTTGTGCCTCACAAGCAAAACAATTAAACAATTTTGTCATGCAGAAAGTGTGTATCCATTAAAGTAACTACATTGCGGCATGTTTATAAATAACAAGATCGTGCAACTAGCCGTGAGATTAAAATTGAAGCAATTTGTTTTCAAAAAGAAAACACACGTAGAATATAATCCCATGTCATGTATTGGCACTGTGCCAACCCCAAACATATGAACCAAACTATTAAATGTGAATGAATGACATAACAACAGGACTATTAACCAAACTAGCAGGTGTGTGTGTGTGTGTATAATATATAATATGACAAAGCTATATACAAAATGCTGCAGTAAAATAATGAACCAAGCTTGTTAGTTTGTGTTTCTACACATCCGACTCAGAATATTAGTTTCTCAGTTAGTAACTAGTTAAACCAGCATTGCAGGAAATAATGTGGTGATTTGGCATACCTCGTTTTCTGCACCTTCCTCATCTTTATAACCTGTTTTTAACAATATATCATGTACGGCAGTGAGATCCATCCTTGCACAAGCCTTTCCAAGAGGAGAAAGCATGGTTGGTAACACTGCAGTGTTTTTAGTTAGGCCCATCAATACATGGGATGCTACCTGTTAAAGAAGCGGGGAAATTCAACAAGATGAACCAAGATTTTACAAAGAAAAGGGGAAATTGGAAAATGAAGTTCAGTGCAATTGGAATGGAGAAAAAAGGACAGCAAAACTATAAACCTCTTTCTGCTTTTGAAGTGGTGCAACAGCAGTAAGAAGAAACTTAATATCAGGTCGATCTCTGGCCTCAAACTGAAGACATTTTGAAGCAAGCTCAACCAACTTTGTAGCATCATCGTTTGCATATTGCCCTTCTAGGGAAGAGTCCATCAATAACAAAGCATTTTTCCCTCTAATTAGGTCCAAAGCCTGAAGAAAAAGGTCATTGCTATTAACAACTTCAATAACCATGCATTGCATATACAATATTCAACTGCATATTGTTTAACTATTCAGTGTGAGACATTTCTTTATCAAGTCAAATTGTCAAAGGATTACAGATAATAATGATAAGAATCTTTCACTTTTTGTGCTGTGACTTCAACTAGAAAGCAACCTTAATATCCCGAGATATGCAAGAGGGTGGTCTAGAGTGATAATAACTTTTTATACGCATATCTTGAGTGCAAATTTCATCTATCCAGTATCACAACCATGCAATACTATTTTGGATAGATTATATGATCATATCAACCACTGGAGGAATACAGAAATGTAGAGTAATATATGATGCTTAGCAAGATTAACAAGACAGACTAAAGCATAAAGTGCATTCTTTTATAAATACAGACGACAGATAAATTTACTGAATAAATTTGATAAAAAACAGAGAAATCTCTTGTTAACATACATGGCTTGGAGGAATATGCTTGCCGCTTAAAAGATCCAGAAGAACAGTTCCATAACTGTAGATCACACTCTCTGGGATTATCCTGCCTGTAGTTGTTATGAACCATATTTTCAGTAATTATACCTAGTAAGATTTCTGATAAGACAATGCTGAAACAACCGGTAGAATATCAGGCTAAACAATATTACCAATGAACCCAGCAAACATTTCTAATATTCTTTTTACTCTTAAACAAACATTAAGTGAGGAGAAAATCACATATTGCAAAAGCTTCCTATTTAACACAATAATGTATGGATATGGATAGTATTCAAAACTCTCTTCCATTATTCAGTATGTATACATGATTACATGTACATAATTAGCCCATGTCACCAAATATAAATGCACGTCTTTCATCATTGTTGGGAATCCCATAAGAACCATGAGTAAAATCTTTAACCATTGTAAGTTAACTAGAAAAATACATGTCAGCAAGTATTATACCTGTTCGCAAAAATTCAGGTGGAGTATAAGCCAAATTAGTACTGTAGCTTTTCCCATCTCGACTATTTTTCATCAGCCCAAAACTAGATAAGCGGGGATCACCATCCTGACATAAGTGAATAAATTAGTCACAAATTTCAATGCAGAATATAGACATTTATGGTAATTATAACATTCTTCATGTGCAAGTATGTGATTACAATGACAATTAGGTTTAACCTATGATCTGGAGAAGACAACAATGAAGTATCAAGTTCAAGAAACAGAGCTCAGAATTAGTGAAAACATACATGATGTACCTAAACAGGACAAACGCATTACACAACATATATTTCATGCCCATGACAAACACAAACACTGAAAATATGGTGACAGAACATACAAAATAGTGAGTTCATAATCATACCTCATCAAAAAGAATCCTATATGCATTCAGATCATGATATATTTTCCGGTTTTCTGTGCTACAATGATCTAGTGCCTGGGCAACATGGTATGCAACTCTGACACGCATTTCCCACGGCAATGGTTGTTTGTCCCCTATGACATAGAACAACAGAATTCAAAGTAAAAGTTTAAGCAAGCTGATCATCAAACTAACATTGACAAGTGAAACACATACTACTTAATTACTTATTACTCAAAACTAATTATCTAACTGCAGCTTCTTATATTTCGCTCATTTCACTTTTCACTGTGTACTTTATATGGAGGGGGCTGGGAGGATTGGTATTTGGGCCATATAAAGTAACATTAAATCAAGCATAAGCTTGAATGTACTAAAAAATAGTTAGAACAAGATTAACAAATAAGGAGATAAAAACATAAGAGACTCTACAAAGATTTTAAAGGGATCAACATTGAATTTGTCCAAAAAGCAAGAACCATTTTGTCAGATATTTAGAGGCCCTGGAAAAAAGTAGAGAGGGAAATACTCTGTTACGATTTGCAATGTATGTGGTTATTTGGAGCTAACTGCAGAGAGGAATACTAGAATTTGAAAGGTTTACTGCTTGATACTACCTTACCTTTGGGATGGAATTCTTCTTTGCTTCTTGTGGTGTTCATCAAATGTCTAGTTTAGAGGGGTTTTGTTGTTAGTCGTGCAGTGGTCAGCGTTGCTTATTAACCAGTTTGTCATGGCTTTTCTTTTCCTGTTCTGTTTTGGAATGATATATTATCCTATGTTCATGACGATTTCATGCGCTTCTTTTATTATTTCCACAGCTCTCTTTTACACCCAAATATATAAATTATATAGGTCATTGGTGATAGAACTGAGCAAAAGGGGTGGTCTAGTGCATTGAGGCTTCCACCTAGCGGGGACTGGAGAACAGCAGTAGGAAAAAGGAAAAAACAATTTAAATTGCTACTATACCATACAAGAACAAAGCTACCTTAGTTCTCACATACAAAAACGAACTTGTCAAATTATGCTATGGTTGGTTTGGTGAATATGAGCAGGAGGAAACTGATTATAACCCAAGATTTAGTTGTGTTCAAACACATTACCTTTCTGCACTTTCTCATTTTCCAAGTGTCCATTTTCACTCAAACAAAACATAGCCTTAAAGCCTTGAACTTTATTACTTAAAACTGGCCAATAGCTAAATAAATGCACCATTTTTCTCTCTCGGCAAAGGTATGTTACCACTTTTACTTATTATATGCTCTTGATGCCTCCAGCAGAAAAGACAACAAAAAGATGGTAATAATTTTAAGACAGAAAGTTTTTCCTTTCAGCAAATGAAGGCAACAAGGATTTACCACCAAAGCCAATGACAATAAGTGAATAAGGATAATGATAAGAGAGGGTAAAAGTACTGAACTAATAATCAAGAGCTTTGAAGACTGCAAAAAAATTAAAAAACTGAACGAAAAGACATGAAGTAGTACAATGAAAGAGATGCTTGGACAAAGTATCATTTGGCATGTACTCAGCTACCAAGAGCCTTTCATCTCCTTCAGCACAACAACCAATTAGATTCACCAGTCTCTTGTGCCTCACTTTTCCAACTCCAGCTGCCTCTGCCTGACCAATTAAAACCATTAACAAAAGCTTGCATTCCCAAATAAGAAGTACCCAATAGCAGCAGCATAAAACAGTAAACAGCAAAGACTATTAGCAACATTAAAAACAATTAGATACTTCTCATTCTCTTATTCCTTTTTTCCTTCAATTTCTCATCAACCAAATTGAGGGCTAAAAAAACTAGTCCATTCCTCTCACCATGAACTGTTGAGCATCAGGCCAAGACAGTTTTGAGAAGCGCTTAACAGCAACTAACCGATTGTTCTCAAGCCTCCCTCTGTAAACCACATTGGGAGCTTTCTCACCACTCTCAGAAACAATGTAATCAGTGCTGAACTCATGTGTGGCCCTTCGAAGTTCATTCAGACCATACTCTTTGAAAGCTGGAACCTGACACTCTTGATCAACATCATCCCCACCATTCCCTTCAAAACCAAACACCAAATCATAAACAAGCTGAAAAACCAAATTTTCTCAGAGCAACACTTCAAAAAACAGAAAAAACAACCAGCCCATTTGGCTCCAAAACCCATTAAACCCAGATTCTGAGTTTGACTAGAAAACTCAAAATCCCTCATAACGAAAATAGAGAAATAAACACTTTCACACAAGTTGAAAGCCAAAACAGTGCTAAAATCCCAGAACAGGAGTCACAGAAGCAGCAAAGAGAAAAGGTCAAAGGGGGTCAAAAGGGGACCTGGATCGGGGTTTTTGGAGTCTGGTAAAGCAGTAGAAGGGTCTTCAGGGGAGTGAAGATGAGCGGTTTTGGAGTGTAAGCAACCCATGCCTTTATGATTGTGAAATGATTAGTTTTAATAAGGTTACGCTAATGATGATATTGAGAGTGTGGTATCTACATAGAAACAAAGGTTGAGACAGTACATCAAGGATAGATTACTAGAGGGACATGATGTAAGTGGTGGTTCAATGGTTCAATAAGCCCAAAAGAAAAATGTTGCAAGTGACTGAGTCACTGCTACACTTTGCTTGTTGCAGCGGCGGAAACACAGGGAGAAAAGAGAAGAGAGAGAGATGAAAAAGGCCAAAACCCAAAAGGTAAGTTAAGTGAGTAAGTGAATCAATGTGAAAAAGAAGAGAGAGAGATGGAAGTGAAGCAATGAGCAGAGAAGGTCACATGACAGTGTCTATCATGAAGCACGTGCTGCTCCCAGGTGGGACTGTGAATTGTGAATGGTGAAACATTAAAAAAAAAGCAACATTTTTCAATTGTTTTTACTATAGTTATTAAAAGAGATTTTGTAATAAATACAACACTTAGAAATTTTAATTTATGTCAAATTTAATAGGCGTGTGATAAGGTTGTTATTGTTTTTGAGAAAAATAAGATAAGAATGTGAACTTGTAATGTAAGAGGCATCAAATTAAAGTGCTACATCCTCAAACGCAGCCATCATTAGCCGAATTTTGTGTGGAAGTGAATTGTTGGTGTTCCATGTTTTAAGGGTCTTGTAACGTTGGTTGTGTGATGCAAGGGACCCTGTGAGTGAGACCCAAATCCAGTGACAATCAATGTGATCAAAAGTGAATGAGCTTTGCTTTCCGTTTTCCCTTGTAATATCAACCTCTAATAAAAATACATACACGTTACAAAGGTTACTTTTGTGTGTTCTTTTCCCTTTTTCATGGTTTACCATTAACATTCACACGGAGGAGGCAAATAGAACTTGGTTTTAGTAAATCCGTTTAGTTTCCAGTTGAAAAAATAGAATTGGGGAAATGGAAAAATTTAAGGGTTGATATTCATCTTTCACGCCGTTCGACACAGTCAAAACTCCGTTTGACTGTAGGATTTATTTTTGGGGTTGGTCAAACCTTCAAACGGACTACCATGAAAAATGGATTAATGGTAGAGATGGCACGGGTTGTATATTTTAATTTTTTTAAAATTTAAAATTAGTAACTAACTGTAAAATTTGATTATTTTATTTTTATTGTTATCTTTAAAAATAAATTAATATAATTTTACAATGTCAAAACAAGATTAAAATTTTTAAAATTTTAAAGACTAAAATATCTTGTCTGTGTAATTTTAAATTTGAAAAGAGACTTTTTTTTTTGTTTATTCCTTGCAAACCATCGGTGCATTTTCTGCCTAAGTAATATCAATTTATATCCAACAATTTATTTGTAAGTTGAAAAATTAACATGAACAAAATATTTTAAGTAACATTATAAAATTAATAATTGACATAAAAAACTCATAGATAATGTTCGACATATTAATTTCTCAGAAAAATGGCCCCAACTTAACTTTCCATTCAATATGGTAATTTAAAAGGTTAGTATATCTAAATACTTAATTAACATATCAGTAGCTTAACTAATAAAATTAGATGGTAGCAAACAGATAAATGGGAGACTATTTTAGTTTTAGTTTAGTTTGAATCTTAAGAAAATATAGTTTAGTTAAATATTAATAGACAATTTTGTGACACATAAAAGTTATGTCTGAGTCAAACCTAAATATGATATATTTCTTAAAAAATTAACTAAAATTAATAAAAACATAAGTCAAAGACCAATTTACTCCACTAAATAAATATTATTCATAAACTTGTCACATTAAAAATCAGCTTAAAAAACTCATAAAATAATAAAGACTAATTAAATTATTCACTTGTATGTGAATGAAGTCTAGCTAATTTAGTTGAGAATGGTACTACTTAATATTGTCTTTGATTCTTATGAATAGAAACAAACATTCACTAATATATTTGCAAGTTAGCTTAATGTTCAATCGTACGCAACATGGGAGGTGGAAGAGTTCCCTCGCCGTTAGGCTAACACCACATTTAACTAAGGTTATGTAATATTAAAATCTTATATTAAATACTTGTAATGTATATATAAAATTTATTTACAAAATAAACATTCCCACCTTTTTGTTCATGATTCCAATTATTTTAAAATTCTACATCAACCTCACAATAACTACAAAGCACCATCACTATCATGTCAACATTTAGGTAAGTTCATAATGGAAATTATTCTAATATTATCCACTTTAAATTTTCTTGTGAAAACATAAGTTATTCATTTGTTTTCTATTTTTTTTTTTATGGAGTCACCACATGGAGATCTAATTCGTATTGGAGATATACTGCAAGTTCTACCAAACTCATCTAGTAGCAAGAACAAATGATTAAAATCGTGGGATGAACATATTACTTCTGAAAGTTCTGGGTCTTTTTAATCAGTAAAAGCATATATATATATATATATATATATATATATATATATATATATATATGAATGTATAAAATCTACCTTAAATTTGTTTCTAAACTTACATGTAATGATTGTATTTTTATAAGAAAGCATATGGTTCTGGCAAAATAGTTGATGAAAAAAATAGCCGGTGTATGCCCCTGACCGAACTAGAGTCAAGAGAAGGATTAAGGACACGAAGGGCCACACCGCGCTTGAGCTTTAATAATGGCTTGGCAGCTCATGACATGTGTCATAATATAATTGATGCAAATGTCACAAACTTATTGGCTAGCATATAAAGTATGAAACTAAAAAATGGGAATACTTAGATTTGAACTTAGGACCTATAAACAAAAAAGAGCTTATTTGACCACTAAACTACAACAATTTTTACTTTATACATGTGATTAGTAATATATGTAACATAAAATTAAAAATATTATGAATAATATATTCATTAAATATACTTTGAACATCATATTTATTAAATATATTTTATAATATATTCATTAAGTATATTGATGCCTCATTCTATCATTCTATGCCTACTTCTCTTTCATTCCTTTCCTTCCATGTCTCCTTGTCTTCACACATTTTGTTTTTGTTTTTATTTCTAAACTTTCAAGAAGACCTTAACAAAATGGATATGATGTTATATTAATACTATTTTATATAAAAAATATAAATATGAAACGATAAAAAGTAAGGAAGATTGATTATAAATAATAATTGAAATCATTAGAGTGGGAGACAAAAATGTCAAGAACGGTTACTTCTAGATTTTATAATATTAAAACCAACATCATGATCATTGATCCAAAGGTTAAAACTAAATTAAAATTAAAATTAAAATTAAAGAAAAAAATATATTTTCCTTTATGATCATTTGGTAGCCTAAAAAATTAAAATATTAGATTTAACAATTTCAACCAATATCTTTTCACGAAATGCCTAAGAGTCATCTAGAACTCATGCAATAGTATTCATAAAGGAAACGAGTTTCTTCTTTTTTCATCAACTATTTAGCTCAAATCATATGCTTTCTTATAAAATACACACCATTATATACAAGTTTAAAAGCAAATTAAGATAGATTTTATGCATTCATATATATGCTTTTATCGATTAAAAAGACCACATTATGCAATTTGTTCTTGCCACTGGAGAAGCTTGGTAAAACAAGTAGTAGATATGGTGCCTCGTATAGTTCCAATATGAATTAGATCTTTACGTAGTGACTCCATAAAATAAAATAAAATAAAATACAAATGAATAACTTATGTTTTCATAAGAAAATTTGGAGGAAGCCTAGATTATTCATTGTATTGGTATAAAACTTTAAATAAGAAAAGGAGGAAATATCTTAAAGAAACGAATAATATTGAAATATTTTTCGTTACGAACTTGCTCAAGTGTTGACATGATGGCATGGTGGTTTGTAATTGTTGCGAGGTTGATGTAGAATTTCAGTACTTGACGTATAATATTTATGTAAAATGTTGAGTTAAGCTATTAGAGTATGGGGGAAATTTAAAATAATTGGAACCCTGAGTGAAAATGACATAAACATTTATTTTGTAGATAGATTTTATTAATATAAGCAGGTAGCATACAGATTATAAGAATTTAATAATAATAATTTAATGTTGCATCATGTTAATAAAGTCGTCGTTAACTTAGTGTCATGCTTACTCTTCCATGTTCAATGGTGGTGCAAGTTTGAGCCTAACAACACTTATATTTTAAGATTTATACACGATTTTTTGGAAAATTAGGAAACCCTCAATCATAATCACAACTCAAAATAAGTATTTCAGGAGTTATTTTTGGTAATTTTTGTCACATTAGTTTCTGATACAATACACATCTCATTTAGTTTTTTGATAGGCAGGGCCTGTGGCAAGTTATCCACTACCCGTTGTAGTATAAATAGATGTCGTTCTATTAGAGGTTGTTGTAATTTAAAATATTAATTTCAAATAATTTAGGCGGGAAAGTGAATTGCAAACATGGATATAATGCGAAAGTGAAATTTAGACTTAGAAATGAACATAAACAATAATGTAAATAAAAAAAAGGATTCAAGTGATGAGAAACTGGCATTGGATTTCATCTATCTCACCCAGCCATACCCTAGATATATATGTTTTTATATTTTAAAATAAATAAATAAATATGCAAATGAATTTAAATTATGATAATTTAAGAATATGTGACATTTGTGTGATTTCATAATGAAATAAAAGGGAAAATAAGTGAGGAATTTCATAATTGGTATCAGAGCAGGTCTATTCAAAACTGTAGTTCCTGGGGGTAAAATGGAATGATGAGTAGTGAAATTTTATGAGTAAAGTTACTCATTATGTTGGTCTATATAAATATGTATATGTGTAAAAGTAAATGTTGCAGGAATTTTGGCATTGTGCTCACTAGTTCCCGTCGTCAGGAATTCCCTATATTGAGGTACTTTTTGAACCTTATTGAGTTGATTAAGTATTAGTAGTAGATTGTATGATTGTAGAATGGCTGGCAGTTCTAATTCTGTTCTAGTAGGTGGTTTATTTGAAAAGTTTTCTTGAATGATGGGAAAGGCTGAATCTAGCCCAACTTTGGATAAATTTCTGAAGCGTAACTTAGTTATATATAAGGGTGAACATAATTATGATGATAGTTGTTGATAACGCTTTACAGTAGCATAATTTTGAAAAGATATTTTGACAAAGTACCTTCTTGACAATTATAAAACCAGGAAGGAGATTTAAAGTATCGAAGTGTAGTATTGACTCTATTTTTTTAAGTTGTATGAGTTTTTTTAGAATAATTGATTAATTGTTAATTATCTATTTTGTAAAAAGTTATTAGGATTTTATTTAAATGCTTAAAATAAAAGGAAAAATAAGTGAGAGATTTTATACATCCACTATGGCCTACAATGCAACTTCCACGCTGAATCAGCTAGCGTACTCGTCTCCTTGTGTGCTTACTGAAAGTCCACAAGTTAGGAGGGTGAGTACCATTTGAATAATAACAAGAAATTGTAATCCATAACGCACATTTAAATCAATTAATCATAGAGCAACCATGACATGACAGAGGCACATAAGAGTTACAACTATATCCATCAATCACATCCATAAATGCAACATGCATGCCATGAGCTTTAAAGATTCTTATTTTAATTATGCACAAAATCATGCTATACGGATCCAACTTATGAACACAGAGCAAGTGCCAAGATAACTCACTCAATGAACCAAAGCACTATAATCAAGAGGTATCTGGGTAACTACACAGTGAACTAAAGGACTATAAGCGGTGGTACCGGAGGACTATTAGTGAACCATAACACTATAATCGATAGCCTCAAGAGCAACATGCTATAGACTACACAGTGAACCATAGCACTATAATGGGCCTGTTTGCTTAAGCTTATTAAAAAAGTGATTATAAAAAAGCGCTTTCTGTATAATCACTTTTTTAATAAGTATATTAGAGTTGCTTCTTAAAATAAGCTAAAATCAGCTTATTTTCAGTTTCTGCTTATTTTTAAAACTTTAAACAAACACGTTAAAATTTAAAATAAGTGAAAAAGCATTTATCTCTTAAAATAAGTTTAAACAAACGAGCCCAATGTGACAATCTCCTCAGCAAACCAAAGTGCTAGAAATGCACAAGATGTCATGAATTGTATCTATGCTTGAAATGCGAATCAAAGTGCACCAGATACCAACCTCAATATATCTCATAATCACAATGCCACTATATGAAATCCAGCAAGAATATTTGCATATCATTTTCAATAACACCATGTAGCATGTTCAAGATAAACAATAATCAATTCATATGCGATCGAGATTTATCACAATTGACAGTACAACACAATGCATATATATACCTATTCAATTTCACTAAACATTTATTTCTTGCAACACCAAAACATAATCTAAATTGTCTTCCTTACGCCAATAAAAGTTTGAATTACACAACATAAATGGGGACCTAATTTCTCCTTACTATTCGAATGATAACCCCTCGTACGTATAAAACGTACCTGAAAGCGCTTCGACTCAATTTATGCTTTCGATGATAACCGATAGGAATTCCCAAGTATCGTGACGTACTTTGATCACCTTTCAATATTCCTGAATACTCTGAACCTTGACTGACAGACTCCGGTATAGAAGTTCACAAACTTACGGCCCTTCGAAACAAGGCTTCATGGCGTCTAGTGTTTTTGATGACAATGGAACCGCCTTGATACTCCAAACCGTAGCCCTGCAATGAAAATAAGAAAGGTTCAACATATCCCCATCATGATGTTCACGGATAGAGAAAGAAAGGAAGAAGGGGTGAGTGCATGCATGCCTTACCTTAGAGAATGGTGACGAAATTGAAGAATGGTGGAAGAAAAAATAGCATCCAACGGTGGGATGATGAGAGCTGAAGGAGGAAGAAGAGAGTAGGGGAATAGTGTTGCCAAGAGGAAGTGGAATGCACGTGAAAGGGAGGAGAAAGTCCTTGACTGTGTGAAATAAGATAATAAAAGAAATTAGCTTTAAATGCCATAGGACCTTGGTGTGTAGGTAATCAATTTAGGTAGCAAACTCTGGTCTCGGTAGTAATTTCGCTAAGTATCTACTTTTAATTTAATCAAAGGGGATCATTAACGTGTCGCCAATATTTACTTTCAATTTTCAACTTATTGTCTCAAATTATTATTTTATTAAAGGTCTAGAATTTTGAGGATGTTACATTAATTATTTATTTTTTAAAATTTTTAATTTATGTTATTTTATTAATACATAATTGTAAATTTACTACAATTTAACCTTTTTATATTTAAAATTGATATAGGTTTATAAAAAATTGAAATTATGTATAATACTTATTTTTACTTTCTTCTTAAATTCTGTAATTTTCATAAATTATTAAATATCTTTTAATTAATTATTTATTTATTATTTTTTAAAAATTGGTAAAGAATACATATCATGATTATGAAAATTTAAAAATATTTAAAAATATAACATGTACCACAAATTTAAAGAATGATTACCTTTTTAAATTGGTTACTTTTTTAATATTTCTTTATTCAAAAATAAGTTATGTTCCTTAATATCTTCATAATTATAAATTAATATAACATATTGTTTTAATCACAAGTGGTTTTTTTATTATAGGTAACTGACATAAATATAAATAATAGGTTTTATTATGATTACTTAAAATCATATGATGTTTGTTTACTATGTTAACATTCAACTTTATATAAGATGTCAAGTGTGTAATCTATTATCTAAATTTGAACAAAGTCAAAGTAAATTTTTAATCTTTATCACTTTAATACAATTATTTGATTGACATAATAAAAATAGTTGTAGAATCATTCTACTTATATTCTTTAAATATTCTTATATCTTTTTGTAGTGTAAAAAACAAATAATAACAATTTTACTTCTAAAAAAAGATATATAAAATCATAAAAAATAAATACTGTTCTATACAAGAATCGGGTTAAGAGATGATTGTCCTGATCGGAGTCCTTAGTTACCTCTTACACTCAGTTTTACATTGTCTCAGTGGAGTACGGTATTTTACACCCAGGTTCAGTGGGAATCCTAGGTTCTTCAAGTTTAGGATGGAATTAATGTTCTTATGTGCACTGAGGTCAAAGAGACACACCAGAGGTGAACCTGCAAAAGATTCTTCGATGCTTAAGTCAATACGGTATACAGAAAATATGGTATTACGGAGGTAACTCGTAGATAAGTTCAGATGTCTCTTTAGTAATAAATGAGTTTTATTTATAGTGATTACCATAGTTAGGAAATTGAGACCTTCTTCTTAACTTACTGTAGCTACAGCGTTTTGTAGGGACATGTAGCCCATACCGATTTTGACTCACTGTCTGGTTGTCAGGATGGGACCAGAGTCCTGGTCACGGAACCGTAGTTGCCATGGGTTTAGACCCCAGATATGACAATCGAACCATTCTTAGGCAAGTAAATCCGATGTTGTGGCATTACAGTAATGCCACCCTGGTTTACCTTAAGGAATTGGTTAGCACCCCGGATCAAATAGTTTTTAAAGTAATATAATCAAAATAATTGGTCATTTTATTCATTTGTCATATTTAAAAAAAATAGTTTTTTGATATTTGGCTTAATAATATTTATATTTCTTAATAAATATTATTAATATTCAAAATATTTATTTTTAAAATTTATACCCATAAAATTATACAAAACATTTTTTGTTATAATTATTTTTATTTTTATTTTTCTATTAATTTTTAAATTTAAAAAGTAAAAATACAAATATATACATATAACCAATGTAAGGTACAGGTGCATTTAATAGTTTTAAAATAAAAAGTTATTCTTAAAATTGATTATTTGATTGAATGAAACTATGTAAGAGATTTATTAAAAAATGTAAATAAAATTCTGTCAAACATTGAATAATAATTGTAACATCCTAGATTTAATTATTGGGTAACTTTATTTACCAAATAATTAAATTAGGAAGGTTTAATTAATTTGAGGCAGTTACATTTACTTTTTGGGTAACCAAAAGTTACTTGATTGGTTCCGGAAGTTACCTGATTTGTTCTAGAAATTGAACAAATGAACAAAAATACTAAATTACCCTTAATAATAATTGTTTTCTTAATTGCCTGATGCCTTCACATTTTTCTTTTCCCACGTGTAATGTGCGTGTGTTGCCAGGGAAGATAAATTGCAATTCACTCTTTGCTTCCACGTTCTTACTGTAACACCCCTATTTTTATTTTAATTCATTACAGAAAATTTTATATTAAAATATTTATGGAATTTGACCATAGACCTTTAAAATTTTTTGATTAGTATATTATTTCAGAATTTATAAAAAATAAAAAAATTATTGAAAAAAATGAAAAATTTCTGTTTACACCCCCTAAATTACTATTCACACCACCCCTCATAATTCCCAGCCGCCTTCACGAGAAAAGTTACTGTGTAATTTTGAAAATTTCAAACTTTATAGTAATCTGTATGAAAATTTCAATTCTTGCACAACACTTTTCCTTATAAATAGCGAGGAAGCGAAGCGAAGAATTTATAATATCATATTAAATTTTCTTAATATAGTAGTGCTAGTGAGATAATGGTGGAAGTAAGAGAAAGAAATAGTTTTTTGGAAGAAAGTTTTGCCAAAATTATAAGGTAAGAATAACTCTCTTTTATATTTTTTAGGTTTATTTTCATTTCGTTTTAGAAATCTATTATTATACTGAATATAATATTATTTGAAGTTACTATTCTAAATAGTAAATTACTATTTACTGTTACTATTTATGATTTAATATTTACTGTTACTGTTTACCTTTACTATTCACATTTCACTATTTACCATTACTATTCATGTTTACTATTTACCATTACTATTCATGTTTACTATTTACCGTTACTATTTATGATTTACTATTTACCGTTACTATTCATAATTTATTATTTACTGTTACTATTCATGATAACTATATAAAATTTACTATTTACTGTTACTATGCATAATTACTATTTACCATTTCTGTTTTAAGTAGTAATATAAATTTTCATCTTATAACTATATTAAAATAAAATTGGTATGTTTTAGAACTCGGAGATGAGGTGCGCACGGATTTTCCATAACAAATCAAGATACAATAGGTAAAGGGGAGTGAGATAAGAATATAATATGAGAAAACATAACAAAAATGAGAGGAGTCCCTTACTCCTTTTAACTATGAATAATTATTATATTTTAAAGTAATACTTATTATCATCTTAAGTAAATAAAAAAAAATTTATTCAAAAGTTTAAAATATTTAAAAAAATCATATTGATTAACCTAACATAAAGTTTAAAATATTTGGATGATTTATTAACCTAACATACCGTATCATTGAGATTTGGATTGTTATGGACTTATATGGACTGTTATGGACTTATATGGACTGAGTTATACCTTTGCACTGATTGGACTACGATGGACCCATATGATCATTGGACTATTTTGACCTTGATATGGATCAACTAACATAATGACTGGACTAATATGACTTAAAATGAACTTCAATAATTAAGACACCTTGAATAAATTGTGTTGATTTTGTATAATGATTGTGTTATTTTTATTTGATTGATTTTTGAATGATTATTCTATGTTGTTATAGAGAATGATCATGTAACAAGTGTGACGGAAATCTAAAACTCTGTAAGAATTTACTTATCTCTTTTCTATTTATTTATTTATTTATTCAAATCACTTTTAAGAAATTTCTTAGTTTTCAATGAAACTACATAAATTTTTGGAAATCTCTTTTATCTTAAAAAAATAAATATTTACTAAAATTAAGATTTCTATTTAGTTTATCAGAAAGAAAAAGAAAGATAAATTATTTTATAAAAATAATTTTTTATACATGTATACATATATAAAGACATTTAAATCTTAAATGAAAAGAATATCTTTCACTAATATTTTACTTTAAACTCTTAATATATATATATATATATATATATATATATATATAATTTTATGTATAAAAATATTATACAAAATTTTCAAGTACTATGGTTTTAAAGATTGATAATTCGAGTTTTTAGTAATTAATCTTGAATTGACCTATGAACTTTCTAAGGAAGGTTGTGAAATATATTTAAAGCTTTGAAACTCAAATTATGATGAGATTTAATTTGTGATTGAAAAGGAACTGTACTAAAATTTTATATGTGTGATAGAACTTGTTTGAGAATTTGAAAAAGTACAGTTTACTAGGGTGGCTATGTCGTGATTCGTAGGCCCTGATAATATAATTGAGTTTCTAAAAACCTTAACCAACTAAATAGGCGAGTAGTTCATGTATCATGAATCATCAAAGAGAAACAAAATGATATTGTCTGGGGACGGATTATAAATACCGAGAATACATTAGAGGAGGCTTAATTTCAAGCCTTGGGATGAGAGGGTGTGGAAGGGTGCTTCAGGGGACCTGGAGTCGCTCCCTGGTGTCGGGTACTTTCACAATAAAAACCTTCTTAGTCTGACTAGTCTTTAAGTGTTTCCATGCCAGTTGAGCTGTTCATGTTATTATTATTCGAAATTATAAAACAGTGTAAACTCCTGGTTGCCCAGTGCAAACTAAAAATTTTTAAGGGCCCGCATATATAGGTAAGTTATAATGAAGATATTGCATAACATTCATACATTCATAATTGATTGTGTATGTGATTATGATTGATATTATTGTATTATATTTAAGAAAACCCTTTATTACTTATGCCCCATTTGAGAATATTATATTCTGTTTCTCACTCATTTCTCTATGTTTTTGTTTCATATGTTTTAAATTGATGGTTCGTACAGAGGGAAAGATCGAAGAATCCAGGCAATAAATATAGCACGTTCTAGAAAGGGAGCTCGGTATGAATACCATGGTCCAATGAATAAATAATATCATTCAGTAACTGCTCTTGGGCCATGGATTTTCCTCTTTTTTTAATAATGTTTAATATTTATTTTCTTCGGATGAATGTAAAACTACTTTATAAATTTTTAATGATATTCATGAAGTATTTCAGAACTATTGTATGTAATTTATTCGGATAGTTTCTTTTTAATAATCACATTTTTAGTAAAAAAAAATTATGACTTTTTTTAGAATTTTCTGAGATGTAACAGAGGACGTTATACTCATCCACTCTCTCTTTCATTTTTTAAATTTGAATTCTTTAATTCACTTTCACTCAACACCGTCGAATATCAAATTCCACTCTATCTCTTTTTTTCTCTTATCTCAACATGTCACTCTCTTAAGCTCTACCTCCCCTATGTGTTTCTCTTTCTCAAATCACCTTCACCTCTCTTTTTTTACTTTCACATGCAACCCTTTTTCTTTTTTTAGTTTAATTCACTCACTGCTCTCAATTCTCTCTATCTCGCAATCATTTTTCCAATTCTCTCAATCCTTATAGCATTTGTGTATTTTGTTTTCTTTTTCCTCCTAAACTCTTTTTTCTTTCTTAAAGCACCTAACCCCTTTCTTTTTTAATTCTCTCTCCCCGCCTCAGGCATCTCTTATCTCTCGTGCAAATTGAAAGGGATAAAATAAAAATGAGCCATATTTCCCCTAATTCTAAATTTTATAATAAATTTTAGGATGGGAATTTGGGAAAATGCCCAACATAAAAGTTGAATATCATATTTTCCCCTTTAAAATAAGCTAGAGCATACAAATATTTAGTATCAAACGAGGGAGATATGGCCAAAACACGAAAGGTTGTCTGAATCAGTTCCGGAATAGGTACAATAACCTTTCTTGCAAAATTGGGATTAAATGGCTTGGGTTGTGTAAAAATGGTCATCTACAAAATTTTAGATCTTTTCTTCCTTTTCAAAATAGGATAAGGTATGAAATTTTTTGATATTGGACGAGGGAGATATGTCCCAAACACCGAAATCTATCCAAAGCTGAAATGATTTTGCAAACAACAACTTGGAATTAAATTTGGGAAAATTCACAAGGAATTGAATATCGGGGTCTTCATCAAAGTTATAGATAATTGAATTAAGAAAATTACAAAAAAAGAACGAATCAATTTTGATCACGAATGAGGAAACTGTGATCAAAACACTAATAGGCGCACAAATAAATCAAGGAATTAATCAAGCTTAGATTTATTTTCAAATCTAGGCCAAATGCATAAGGAATCGGAGTTCGAGCTCAACATCAACATCGTAGAGGGTTTTGATACGGAATTTTAGAAATTAGAACCATAGCGTTTCGACATCGGGAGAAGGAATTATGTTGAAAACACTTAATAAGTACAAAGGCTCAATATTATAACAAGGTTCTCAGATAAAACAAATAAGTCAGAACTCAATCTGACTTCCAGAAAATTCAATAATGCATATTAAAGGTGTACTAGGTCAAACATTAAAGATTCAGGGTGTCCTTATTATCTCAAGGCCTCTGGTATTTTGTTGCCCAATCCGGTTCCCAGTTCCACTTTCGGTGTAAATTTTTACGACTAACACATCCTTCGAGGCATTTTTCTAAAATCTTTATTTTTATAAAGGTCTATATCACCATGGCGTGTCATTAACTGACATCACATCATATCAGTTATTCTCTTCATATCACCCTCATTAATCTTATCTAACTAGTTACCTAATTAATTACCAATTAACCATCCTTTTTCATATTTTATACTCCTTAAATTCATTTAATCATTAATTATCCATCCAATAATTATCATTTACATAGTATTATAAACCATCACTACCACAAATTCATTCGATCTTCATGCCATCCCATAAAATCAGGTCCCACTAACCTCACAAACATCACAAATAAACTGGCCGAAGCCCACAAAAGCATCAATGTTAGTCATCATATTACTAGCCGCAGCCACAAGCTCAAACAATTATCCTTATATAATCATTATCACACAACAAATGGCCCTACAAGCCCTTCCTAAAAACTCTGGGATGTTACATTATTGATATGCACTTGTGAATTATAGTGGCGTTGATATCGATGTAGATGAATTAAATTAGATGTCATGGAATTAATTTAGTATGAAATTCCTGGGAAGTGTTTAGATATTCATATAGCGATACCTATATGTGTTTGGGACTTCCGAGTGATCAAAATAATTCACTAAAATCGAAAAAAATTTCCCCATATTTTTATAAAAAGGGTGTCACACTTTTAATGGTATCAGAGCATTAGGCGCTCACATTTTTAGTGGTATCAGAGCGTTTGGGTGTCATATTTTCAATGGTATCGAAGTAAACATTAAGGTCCAAGGCCAAGGTATGCTTACTGTGAGTAAGCAGTTATTGTGTGCAATATGACTGGTTGTTATAATTACCTGTGTGATATCCTATTGGATTTAGTACATCTTGAAAATATACTGAGATAATTTGTTAAGTATTAGAATTATGATGTGATTAATTGTGAATGGTTGCATATTCTTATCCTTGAAATGGTCTTGAAGTTCAATGTTAATTTCAAGGTAAGATATGGCGAATCTCCTAGGCATGGAAGCTATAGCAGCAACTTTCCAACATTTCGCTAATATCCTAGAGAGGCAGGGACAGCCTTAGGCCCAAAATCATTAAGGATTGGATCACCTTTTGAAGCGAAAACTAAATAAGTTTCATGGGGTTTTAACCCTGACTCAGCATACACATGAATTCAAGACTTAGAGTGCATCTTTGGCAGCCTTCAGTGTACTGAGGCACAAAAGGTCAAATATGGTGTCTATATGCTCCGCGGTGAGGCAGAAAACTCGTGGAAAATCATAAGAGCGAAAATGATTGTAGCTGATACCCTGTTGATCTAGGAAAACTTCAGAGCATGCTTTCTGGAAAAATATTTTCAGATACTATTAGAAGCAAGAAAGAACTAGAATTCATGGAACTCAAGCAGGGTTCTATGACTGTAAAAACGTATGCTTTAAAATTCAAGAAGCTTTATTTGTTTTATCCTTCATTTCAGTAGCCTGGGACCGAGGGTTCCAAGTGTATAAAATTTGATAGTGGTTTGAGGCCTGAGATTAAGAAGGCGTTCAGGCATAAGAAGATTAGGAGTTTTCCTGTTCTGGTTAATAAATGTAGAATCTTTAAAGAAGACGATAAGGCCCACATGGGCCAAAGCAACAAAACTAATGTTGCTTTGAAACCACAACAACCTAACTTCAAAAACCAAGGTAATTCTAGTAGTGGTGGATCGTCTTCTAAATCTAGGGGGCGTGATGAACGTGGTGGACATTTTGGTGGCCAGCCTAGGAACAGAAATGTTTCAAATATGGTGGTGACCATTTTGCTAGTGATTGTGACATAGATGATGAGGTTATCTGTTACCAATGCAATAAAAAGAGACATATCTGCCCTAATTGTCCTTAGAACTATTAAGCTGGAAATGCTAATGTGAACCGTAGAGGCCGTGATAATGGCGGTCGTGGTAACATGATGATTGGAAGGAACAAACAATGTGGGAATACTAACCTACAAGTTGCTAGCAAAGTGTTTGCTATTAACACTAAAGAGGCTGCACAAGTTGGTGATCTAGTGCAGAGTAAGTGTTTACTCAATGGTTTTACTCTTGATGTTATCTTTGATTCTGGCGCTATGCATTTCTTTATATTTAATGACTGTGTAAAATGCTTGAGATTGCCTGTGTTTGATATGGATCGCATTCTAGTTGCATCTACCCCGACTGGCATTAGTCTACGAACAACCACTGTATGTAGAGATGTGTGTTTCACCTTAGATGATAGGAAATTCATGACTGACTTGATTTGTTTACCCCTAAAAGGTTTTGATATCGTTCTTGGTATGAATTAGCTATCAACCAATAAAGTAATGGTTGGCTGTCAACACTGACAAGTGATCTTTCCGATGCGGAGTACTGAAGACTTCACAGTCCAAGGTATATCCCAGTTGTTTATGTTATTATCTTTGGCTGACAGAAAGAACAGGTCCTAAGTGCATAATATCGTTGTTGTCTATGATTTTCCTGAAGTGTTTTCAGAGGATGTGACTGACGTTCCTCCTGAAAGAGACATTAGGTTCTCTACTAATCTTATGCCTGGAGCTGAACCAGTCTCCAATGTCTCGTATAGGATGTTCCCTGTTGAGTTAGTAGAATTAAAGAAGCAAGGATGTACCATTGGTGAAGGTGGCTTAAAAGCAGAGAAACACTACCACATTAATTTGGGAGTGTGAAGACTCGATGAGACAACAATATCCAGAGTTGTTTTATTAAGGTATGCGATCGATTAAATTTTGAGGACAAAATTTTTGTAGGTGAGGTGAATTGTAACATCTTGAATTTAATTATTGGGTAACTTCATTTACCAAATAATTAAATTAGGAAGGTTTAATTAATTTGAGGCGGTTACATTAATTTTTGAAATTAACTAAGATACGTTTGGGGTAACCAAAAGTTACTTGATTGGTTCTAGAAATTGATCAAACAAACCAAAATACTAAATTACCCTTAATAATAATTATTTTCTTAATTGCCTGATGCCTTCACATTTTTCTTTTCCCTGTATGTCATGTGCATGCATTGCTAAGGAAGATAAATTGTAATTCACTCTCTGCTTCCACGTTCTTACCTATACTTTCTTTCTTTTTAATTTTCAATTCTTTAATTCACTTTCACTCAACACTACCGAATACCAAATTCCACTCTATCTCTCTTTTTCTCTTATCTCAATCTGTCACTTTCTCAAGCTCTCCCTCCCCCACGTGTTTCTCTTTCTTAAATCACCTTCACCTCTCTTTTTTAACTTTCATATGAAGCCCCCTTTCTTTTTTTAAAAATTTAATTCACTCTCTACTCTCGATTGTCTCTATCTTTCAATCATTTTTCCAATTCTCTCAATTCTCTAATCTTTTTTCTTTCCCCTATTCCAACGCCCACCTCCCCCTTATAGCATTTCTCTATGTTTTTTATTTTTCCTTCTAAACTTTTTTTTCTTTCTTAAAGCACCTGACCCATTTCTTTTCTAATTCTTTCTCCCTACCTGACGCATCTCTCATCTCTCATGTAAATTGAAAGGAAAAAAACAAAACTGAGCCATATTTCCCCTAATTCCAAATTTTATAATTCACTCCCCTTTCCATCTCCCTCTCTCTCTCTCTCGTGTACCGCCAGGAAAAGGAAAGGGAAGCCATTGCCATCATTCTGCACTAAATCCATCTCTCTTAAATCACTCTCTCGGTTTGCTCTCTTGTCTCACTCTCTCGATTTCATTTCTTAAGATTCCAATTCAATTGTTTCACAATTTCTACCTTAATTATTCAGTTTCAGCCGCCATAGGTACGTGTTCTATGGCTTGAAAGCATTTAGGATTGAAGGGCTGAAGGAGTTTGGGGTATATCAAAAATTATTTTGGAAGGGATTAGCGAGGTTTCAACATCTCAAAATCGGTTTAGAGGGTCAACAGTTAGTGTACTATTTTTGGTAAATTGCTCATCTTCGTAACTACGTCGAATAATTAATTTTAATTTTAATTTTAATAATTTTTAGATATTTCTGATAAGCGTAATTAGCGTTGGAGACATTCGGGCAATCGTCAACATATTTCGGTAAGTCCACAATTAGCTAAAATGTGTCGAAATAATATTTTTAACTTTAAAATGCTTTATTAAGTAGCTTAGAATTATTAAAATAATTATTTTGAGTTTTTAGGAATTTTATTATTAAGTGAAAATAATATTTTATGAGGAAAAGAGATTATATATAAAAAGTATAATTTAGTTGAAAGTAATAAAGATTTACAATATATTTTATTTAAGTAATTAAATTATTATACAATATTTAAATTATTTAAATAAAGTTTTACATTATAAATATATTATATATTGTTAGAGTAAAGTCTAAACTCATGATTGAAGAGTCTGAACCTCATGTGATTTGTTAATAATACACATCAAGGCTCTTAGCTAAAATGAATTTTGTACTGCTTGTTTGTCTAACAATTTTGTTCAAGTGTGCTAGGAGCCCGTAGAACTCCAAATGCAAAAGAAAGGTGGAGTCCGTAGAAATCAATTTGCTAAGTCCGTACTCATTCAAGCTTCAATGGATCAAGTCTTTTGGTTCTTTAAGACCTTCAGAAGATTGCTCTTCAGACCTCTATAAGATCTGTGACCTTTCGAGTTCTTGACAAAGGATCTTTCCTTACTCAATATGAAGATGCATGAACTTTCTCTGAACTCTCTGAAGCTATCATAAAGGAGGCAATCAACAGAAAAGTTGAAGACTTCTTCACGCTGATCAAGAAAACTGCCTCACATATCTCAAGATGTCAGAAAAACTGCATTTAGTCAGAACGGATAGCCTAAGGTCAACTGCTATTGAGTGTACATGCTTTCCCAAAGTACATAAGCAAAAGGATCTTTTTTTGAAAGCTTTTGAAGTTGCCCAGTTAAGGATCTTCTCTGAAGCATGTGCCTGCACTCATTAACAACGCAATCCTCAAGAAACCAACATTCTTTGAAGTTAAACCAACGGATATCTTTTAGAAGGACTATCAAACAAGACAGAGACACTGCCTAACTCAATACTTAAACTTTTTCTTGTTTTCTCTCTAGAAACCAAAAGGTCTGTAAGACTTTCCTTGAAAGTTTCTAAATTCTTGCATTTACTACTTAACTCCTCTTTGTAGTATTGCTTAGTGCAGACCGTGACTTATAGTAGTCTGTCTTATAATCTTCTTATATCATTATACGCTGAGTTATTTGGTTGTAACCTTAAATATTCTCTTTACCATCACTATGTATTTTCTGGTATGTTGCCAAGATTTGTTAGTGTTGGGAAACACTGTGGCCTGAAAAGGCTTTCTTAAGAATACTTGGTTTTTTAGCCAGGAGTGGCTAGTGTCAAGAATATTTGGGTATAAGCCAGAAGTGGCTAGAGTCAAGAATACTTATGCATTGGGCTGGTGCAGATTGTAAATGTGTTTTACAATAGTGAAAATCTTTCAGGTTGAAGGGAATGGATTAGCTTCTGAGTTGGAAGTGAACCATGATAAATTTCCGTTGTGTATTTTTCTTATCCCTCATCTTTGGTCTATTCAAACTGTTTTTCTCTTGAACGGTCTGTACATGAATTAGTGTGAAAAAGAGTTTAACACTTATTCAACCCCCCTCTAAGTCTAACTTTATACCATCTATTGGTATCAGAGCTTGTCCTTTTGGGTTGATTACTCTCATGAGTAAAAAGGTACAAGATACATGGCCTCATCTTTTCAAGATCAGCTCATTCCTGAAGGAGCATCATCAAATAGACCACCTGCTTTCTTTAGTGAGGATTATGCTTACTGGAAAGACAGGATAGAAATGTTCATCAAGTCCACTCAATGTTCCTTATAGGGAATAATTACTAAAGGTGATGAACCAACTCCCATTGATGATGAAAGAAAGCCTATCACTGAAGATAAATAGTCTACGGGTGACACTAAAAAGATAGAATCTAATGCCAAAGTCAGATTTCTCTTAATATATGCTTTGAGTAAATCAGAATATAATAAAGTGTACAACTACAAAACAACAAACGAAATCTGGGATGCCTTGCAGCACAACTATGAAGGTATTTCAAATGTTAAAATGTCCAAAAAGATTCTTGTGACCAAGAAGTATGACAACTTCAAGATGGAAGACCATGAGTCTGTAGACCAAATGTTTGGGAGGTTCTAGACTCTCCTCAATGAGCTTAAAGCTCTTGGATCCACACCTTCCACTGAGGATATTGTTCTGGTTCGGTAACCTGGGATCCATAGTAATGGATAACTGGGGTACAGAGAAGTGAATATGTTTCGGGGTCTAGAATATATGCTTTGATGGTTGATGAATTGGACGGTCTCTGGGTTGGACCATTGTCATAGGTAATGTATTGAGCTCCTCACACCGGCTTGATACATTGAGGGGCGAAAGAGGGTGGTACCTGCAAAGACACTTTGACGCTCAAGTCAGTTCGGATTCTAACACTGTAGCTATATCGGGTCTATGAGATGGGTACAAGGAGCTTACCACTTATGAGATCATTGACTGTATTTATAGCGATAAAGTGTCATTGTAGTGCCTCATTTTATGTGCCAGATCAGGTCCATACACGTGGGCACATTCTACAGGTTGTTCAGTGTAGGCTATCTTATCCTCTCATGACTCCGGTCATAAAGCCACTCAATGGGGTTGTGACTCCGGTTAGATAAGGGGTGGTGGCCTAACCGGTATGCTAAGTCGGGATGTTATGTCATCCTTTACTTGATCCATATCGGCTGAGGAAAGACTAGGGGCCGGTACCGACCCACGATATTAGGAGCCGGTATCGAGCTCGGAACATGCCCCTAGCCTATTGAAGTGACTTGGGAGTTACTTCCATATGCTACTCAACTCCTACATCATGAAGATCGAAGTGAAAAATTCTTGTTAAGTAAAATTCGAGACTTTTGCCTTTATCGGTGTCATGAATGATGTGGCATTTTTAACTAATAACTGATGTAGGCATCCAAGATGATGTGGGAATGAATTTGAGTCAGACGATATGACTTTCATTTAGATGATATGGCTTTCTAATCTGACGATGTTTAGTGAAAACTAGACGAGCCTTTTTGGGTTATTGGTCTGGTGTGGCGTCTTTAAACCATAACCAATGTAGTCATTCAAAACGGTATGACAATTCACCAGGCAATGTAATCTTATGGCTTCAATCAGTGTAACTATCTCCGTAGACGCTGTGTCTTTTCAACCGAGGTAATCTTTTATGGCTTTTGACATGTGTCATCTCCTGATTCGTCATGTCATTTGGTATTTCTCGCGTCTTTTAGCCAGAATACGAACTGGGCCGGAATACGAAATATTTTCTAGCATGTAACGGTTGGAAACTCTTTGCCTCCCTTCACTCTTTATAAAAGTAGGTGCGGAGGTCAGTTACTCTCACTTGATTTCCACTTCGAAGAGTTGCTACTCTGACATTCAAAACTTTCAGTGTTACCTCCTCAATTTTGGCTCGCACGCGTAAGACAAGTTGTATCATCTCAGCAAGTACCTCTATACCGTCCTCTTTTTGCTTTTAAAATTTTGAACAAGGGTATGGGGGACGACGACTCAAGTAGTGACTCCGTTGAAGTGTTTGTGTTTGAATATGTTAACAGGTCCAAAAGATGTGCAAGGATTTTGATAATGACAAGTACTCTTGAAGAAACCAATGCAAAAACAAAGACATGAAATCAGAATTGAAGAAACAGCGAAGCTAATCGATTAGGCCATAGATGCTAATCGATTAGGAGCTTTCTGTCTTGGAAGAAATTGCATCAGAGTTGAAGCTAATCGATTAGGAGAGCTATACAATCGATTAGGAAGACACTGGAATTTAAGCTAATCGATTATACACTAGAGACTAATCGATTACAACAATCAAAAATGGAACTAAGTGCATCAGGTACGATGGCTAATCGATTATGGAAGCCATACAATCGATTAGGAAGCCACTGGAATTTAAGGTAATCGATTGCAAGAGATGCTAATCGATTAGGATGCTGCGAAGACAAATTAAATGCATCAGGTACAAGATGCTAATCGATTAGAGGAAATGAAATAATCGATTAGGAGGTCTCTGACTTGAAGCTAATCGATTACAACGCGAGGGTGTAATCGATTACGCTAGTGGAAAAACAGATTTAAGTGGGAAACCAGGTCATGTCTCCACCATTCTTCAAATTCCCACTAACTGCAACGGCTATGAAGGACTAGGGCACTCTTCAACAGCTATCTTGGCTCTATAAATTGAAGAGGAAGACAAGCACAAACACACAACCAAGAAGCAACAATTCATAGCTCTATTTTTTTGTGTCTTGTAAGCCTATTTTCTTGCATATTATACTTTCACTTGTATATCCTCTCATCTTGAGAGATTAGAATTTGGAGAGCTTTTCATTTGTATATTTGCTCTATTGAGAGAGTGTATTGATTGTAAACAAACACCAAACACACCAAGTGTTTGCTAAATTGTCTCAACAATACTTACCTCTTGTAGTGCATTGCATATCATTGTTACTTGCTTTCATTTGCATAATCTCATAAACTTGGTTATAGAAATCAATTTCAAATATTCCAAACAAAAGTTTTATAACTCAATTCACCCCCCCTCTTGAGTATTGAGGCCACTTGAACAACAAGTGGTATCAGAGCTTGACTCTTGGTAGATCAAGCTTAACAGCTTCAAGAGATTAAATGGCCTCAAGTTCTCAAAATGTTTTTCCCGAGGGTGGTGCGATAAATAGACCTCCCGCTTTCAATGGGGAAGGGTATGCGTTTTGGAAAGAAAGAATGAAAATCTTCATTCAATCAATTGACTTGAGAATATGGAATACCATTGAAAATGGTCCCTATATACCAATGCATACTATAGATAGCAAGAATGTTGAAAAACCTATAGATGAATGGACAAGCGAGGAAGAAAAGAAAGTCCAATATGGCTACAAGGCCAAAAATCTCATCACCATGTCTTTAGGACAAGATGAATTTTTTAGAATAATGACATGCCAAACTGCTAAAGAAATGTGGGATACTCTTCAAGTAACCCATGAAGGCACTAATGATGTAAAGGACTCAAAGATTAGTACTCTTACTAGTCAATATGAATGCTTTAGATTAAACTCTCATGAATCGATTGTTGATATGCAAAAAAGATTTACTCTCATCATTAATCAACTCATTACACTTGGAAAGACTTACACTAACAAAGAACTCATTCATAAAGTGTTGAAAAGTCTTAACAGAGAATGGCAACCGCTAGTTACCGCCATCAAACAATCTCCTAGCATAAACGAAATGTCTCTCGCCACTCTATTTGGTAAGTTGCAGGAACAAGAACAAGAGCTGAAAGAATTAAAGATAGCGGAAGAGGAAGAAAAATCTTCCAAGAAAAAGGGTCTTGCTCTCAAGGCTACTTCCACAATTGAAGAAGAAGAATCCGGAAGTGAACTTGATGAAGAAGAAGAATTTGGACTATTTGTGAAACGCTTCGGGAAATTCATGAAAGGCAAACGCTTCCAAAGAAGCTTCAAAAGCTCAGGTAAGAAACCTATCACTAAAGAAAACTCTCCCTCACCCAACTGTTTTGAATGTGGCAAGGAAAGGCACTTCAAAGCCGATTGTACAAACCTCAAAAAGAAGGGCAAGGACAAACAAAGAAGAAGAAGAGCCTATATTGCTTGGGATGAGAATGATGTGAGCAGCTCCGACGACTCGGAAGATGAGCAAGCCAATCTTTGCTTAATGGCAAATCATCAAGAAGAAGACAATGAGGTAAATCTTCTTGACTTAGATAAAAATGAGCTGTTAGATGCATTTGAGGAATTATATGATAAATTTACAAAAATCTCTAGTAAACTCAAAGCATCTAGGAAAACTAGTGATACTCTTGAATTGCATCTCATGGAAGTTTGTAAAGAAAATGAGAACTTAAAAGAAGACCTAGAGAAAGGTCAAACATGCTCTAAGGAGAAACCATGTGATTTTGCTAAAAGATGCATTATGTTAGAAACCAAGGTTGAAGACCTAAATAGGACACTAGAGAAGTTCACTAATGGAAGAGATAATTTGAATATCCTACTTGGGCAACAAAAATGCATGTTTAGTAAAACCGGTCTAGGATATGACCAAGAACATAGTAACCATAAAATGGAGAAACACTACAAAAACTTCTTTGCACCACCAAGCAAATCCTCTTCACCTTTTATGAAATGCAATCATTGTGGTACCAAAGGACATAGTGCATATAAATGTAGTGTTAGGAAATTAGGACCAAAGGTCTTAAGAAAGGTGTGGGTTCCCAAAGGAACGATCCCACAAGCTAACCTTAAAGGACCCAACATAAAATGGGTACCTAGTTCTCTAAAATGATTTTGTTTTGTAGGTATGCTTCAAGGCAAGCAACACCCATTGGTACTTGGATAGTGGGTGTTCTAAACATATGACGGGAGACAAAAGTAAGTTCATATCACTTACTCCACGAAGCAAAGGATTTGTTACTTATGGAGATAACACAAAGGGAAAAATACTTGGAATCAGAAATGTCGGTAAAAACTCTTCCACCTCCATAAATGATGTTTTATATGTTGAAGGACTAAAACATAACTTGCTTAGCATTAGTCAATTATGTGACAAGGGCTATAAAATTGTTTTTGAGTCAAATGGTTGCATAATTGAAAATAAACTAAACAAGGAGATAAAATTTGTTGGTCAAAGAGTAGATAACATTTACATGATTAATCTAGATTGTCTTGCTTCAAATGATGTACAATGCTTTATAACTAAAGAGGATGAATCATGGCTTTGGCATAGAAGAATCGCTCACATTCATGTAGACCATTTAAATAAACTTGTTTCAAAAGATTTAGTTATTGGATTACCAAAACTGAAATTTGAAAATAAATTCTGTGATGCTTGTCAAAAAGGAAAACAAGTAAAGGCTTCTTTTCAAGCAAAAAATATTGTTTCAACAACAAGACCTTTGCAGCTTTTACATATGGATTTGTTTGGACCTTCGAAAATCAAAAGTTTTGGTGGAAACTATTATGGTCTAGTGATTGTGGATGATTACTCTAGATATACATGGACATTGTTTCTTACTCATAAACATGAAGCATATCAAGCATTTAAGAAACTTGCCAAGGTTATCCAAAATGAACAAAACTTAAAAATAGCATCCATACGAACGGATCATGGGGGAGAATTTGAAAACCAATCTTTTGAAAAATTTTGTGAAAAGTTTGGCATTGAACATAATTTTTCCGCTCCAAGAACTCCACAACAAAATGGAGTAGTTGAAAGGAAAAATCGATCTTTAGCGGAGCTTGCAAGAACTATGTTGAATGAAGCAAATATTTCAAAACAGTTTTGGGCCAATGCCGTGAACACCGCGTGTCATGTTATGAATCGTTGTTTGATAAGGCCTATATTAAAGAAAACCCCCTATGAACTTTATAAAGGACGAAAACCAAATATTTCCTACTTTCACATTTTTGGATGCAAATGCTTTGTCTTGAACAATGGAAAGGAAAATCTTGGTAAATTTGATGCAAAATCTGATGAAGCAATTTTTCTAGGTTATTCATCTACTAGTAAAGCATATAGACTCTTTAACAAACGGACTTACACAATTGAAGAGTTCATACATGTTAAATTTGATGAACTTAACCAAAATCCTCCGAGAAAGGAAGTTGATGATCTTGTAGGTACCTTCTAAGAAATGAACTTGCAAGACAAAGAAGAAGAAGTCAACAATGATGAAGGTGCAACCCAAATTGAGAGACAACAAGATTGGGTAACTTTGAAGGATCATCCCTTGGACAAAATCATTAGAGAAATAACCAAAGGGGTAAGTACTCGAAACGCCATTAGAAATGCATGCAATCACTTGGCTTTTGTATCCCAAATAGAACCCAAAAATATAAATGAAGCCATTATTGATGAACATTGGATGTTGGCTATGCAAGAAGAGTTAAACCAATTTGAAAGAAATGAAGTTTGGGAACTTGTGCCAAGACCCAATGATCATCTAATAATAGGCACCAAATGGGTTTTTAGAAATAAGCTAGATGAAAATGGTATAATAACTAGAAACAAAGCTAGACTAGTAGCAAAGGGATACAACCAAGAAGAAGGAATAGACTATGAAGAAACATATGCTCCCGTAGCAAGGTTAGAAGCCATTAGATTATTGCTAGCTTTTGCATGTTGTATGGATTTCAAATTGTATCAAATGGATGTCAAAAGTGCGTTCTTAAACGGCTACATTCAAGAAGAAGTCTATGTAGATCAACCTCCCGGTTTTGAAAATCATAAATTTCCAAACCATGTCTTCAAATTGAGAAAAGCTTTATATGGTTTAAAACAAGCTCCAAGAGCTTGGTATAAAAGATTAAGCAAATTCCTTTTAGAACACAACTTTGAAAGAGGAAAGGTTGACACTACATTGTTTATAAAACGCAAACACAATGACATCCTCTTGGTACAGATTTATGTAGATGACATAATATTTGGTGCTACTAATGAAAATCTTTGTCAAGAATTTGCCAAGATTATGCAGAATGAGTTTGAAATGTCCTTGATGGGAGAACTCACCTTCTTCCTTGGACTACAAATAAAACAAGCCATTGATGGAACGTTCATTAGCCAAACCAAATACTGTAAGGAACTACTTAAAAGGTTTGGAATGGACAAGGCAAATGAGATAGCTACACCAATGAGCACATCCTGCTATCTAGACAAAGACGAAAAGGGTAAGGACATTGAAATCACCAAATATCGAGGTATGATTGGATCCTTACTATATTTAACTGCGAGTAGACCTGATATTATGTTTGCGGTATGTATGTGTGCTAGATATCAAGCATGTCCCAAAGAATCACATTTGACTGCCGTAAAAAGGATTTTGAAATATCTTGTGGGTACTCAAGATGTTGGTTTATGGTATCCCAAAGGCGTTGAATGTAATCTTTTAGGATATTCTGATTCCGACTTTGCGGGGTGTAAGCTTGATAGAAAAAGCACTAGTGGTACATGCCATTTGCTTGGTAGTTCCCTTGTTTCTTGGCATAGCAAGAAACAAGCAAGTGTTGCATTGTCAACAGCTGAGGCAGAATATGTAGCAGCTGGTAGTTGTTGTGCTCAAATTCTTTGGATGAGACAACAACTTCTTGATTTTGGTATTGCCTTGAACAAAGTCCCCATTAAATGTGATAATACAAGTGCCATTAACATCTCCAAGAATCCAGTAATGCACTCTAGAACCAAACACATTGAGATTAGGCATCACTTTATTAGAGATCATGTGTTAAAAGGGGATTGTGTACTTGAACATGTAGAAACTTCTAAGCAACTAGCTGATATTTTCACAAAACCCTTGGCTAGAGAGCAATTCATTCATATAAGAAGAGAGTTAGGCATTCTTGACATGTCCAGTTGTGTTTGAATCTTTTGATAAGAACCTTGTTGAATGGCATAATGCATGGTATATATCACATTTCATGTATGGAACCTTGCTGTTTGAAGTTTTTAACTCCATAATCGATTACAGTGTTAATCCCAATCGATTACTAAGCTTCTGTTTCTAAGATAATCGATTAGACCTCACCCATAATCGATTACAATCATTCTGTTTTTTTAAGATAATCGATTATACATGATCCATAATCGATTACGAAGCTTCTGTTTCAAGTTCAAAACGTTTCCTCTTCTTCATAATCGATTACCACATTGCCCCAATCGATTAGGACGATTCTGTTTCTAAACTAATCGATTACCCTAAGCCTCTAATCGATTACCCTCTGCACAAAACGTTTGAAATTCCCCAGAAACAGTGATATAATCGATTACCACCTGCCACGTAATCGATTAGCATGCGTTCTGATGGGTCAAAACTCCAATTTCCTAGGCTCACTCGAAACTCTCCCTCTCTTAACTCACCTCACTCCTTTCTAAACTATCTTTCCTCCTTCCCAAACCTAATTTTCACCTATAAATACCCCCTCATTCCCCTTCTCATCTCACACTACCTCCCTTCTCCCAAACCTCTCTAAAACTCTCCAGCACTCATCCTTCTTCATCTCCTTCTTTTTTTTGCACTTTCCACCATGTCTAGCTCAAGAAATGTCAAGAGAGCCAGGTCCTCTGCTACTCAAGCTCATAATCCCCTTGACTTCTCAAGGTTTTTCTCTTCTCCTAGAGATCTTCAGAATTTTATGAAGAATTTTTCTGAAAAGGAGATTATGACCCCTCATTATACCATTGCTGACACTTTTGACAATCCAAGCCTTACCTTCACCCAAAGCCTCCACCACTACAACCTCTTCCCCTTCCTATCCCTCAAAGAAGAAGAATACTATCCTGAGCTCATGAGAGTATTCTACTGCAACCTCCGCCTTGTCAATGGGATGGTTGAATCCAAGGTGAAAAACACCACCATCAAACTCTCCAATGCCCAGTTTGCAGAGATTTCCAAACTTCCCCTCAACAACGCTGACTTTGATGGAGGCGAACCTGAGGATGAATGGGGCTTCAATGCTCTTACTGCTCGCCAATCTTTATGGAAAGCTGACCGTCCTAGGAGCAACCACAAATTGGTTGGCCACTTGACCATGAACAACCGCCTGCTCCACTTCTTCTTGGTCAAGATGATTGTTCCTCGTGGTGGGAACTATGCTCTGGTTGAAGAGGATGATGTCCTCTTAATGTGGGCCATGCTGAACCACAAAGAGATCAACTGGGTTCAGTTGATCAAATTCCACATGCGCCATGCCAAGGACCAGCAAAAGCTCCCTTATGGTATCCTCCTCACCAAAATTTTCAAATTCTGTGGAGTAGACTTAGCAGGGGAACTCTCTGAGAAAGCGCCCCCTAGAGCTTGCATTGGCACCCATCACCTCACCAAAATGGGTCTTGTTTTGTCAAATGGAGCATGGTACTCCCGCATGGAAGGCGTTTATGCCAATATTCCCTTCCAAGCTCCTGCTGAAGAAGCACCTGCTTCTCCTCCTCCTCCACCTCAACCACAAGCTGCAGCCTCTTCATCTACCCCCCAAGCTGACCCTTTTGCATCTCTCTATGCCCATCTTGATCGCCGCTTCGATCGACTTGAAAACTCCCTCCAAGAGTTTTCAATGACCGAGCAGCAACATTTTGAGATGATGCAGCAGCGATATGAAGAGCTGGCTCACCAAATTGCAGAAATCCGCTTCTTCAACCCGGACAATTAGATTTTTAGTTATGTTTAGCTGTTGGTTTCTGTTGTTTTTCTGCTTTTTGAATAATTTTACTTCTTGTATTTCCCATTTCTCTTTAATTCAATAAAAGAATCTCATTTCAGTTTATATTATTTCTTCTCAATGCTCTAATTATTTTTGATGATTACAAAGGGGGAGAAGAATACATGTTCATATGTTGGATAATGCTCTGATACAAAATATGGATAATTTTGAATATGCTCTGATAATATGCTCTGATAATATGGATAATAGATGCTTTGTTAACAAAATTTGAAAAATCTTATCTGTTTGTTAAATTCTTTTTGATAGGGGGAGAGTTATAAGATAAGAGATAATAGACAATAGATAAAATGAGATAAGACATTGGCTGTTGAATGTGATTACTCTGCGTTTTGAAAATTGTCATCTGCTATTTAAAAAAGAGATAATGTAGCAGAGTTGTTTTTGCAAAAGGATACATTTAAAGATAAGTCTATATTATTTAAACTAACAACCCTCAAGAGATGAACATAGTTGTCATCATCAAAAAGGGGGAGAATGTGTTTGAATATGTTAACAGGTCCAAAAGATGTGCAAGGATTTTGATAATGACAAGTACTCTTGAAGAAACCAATGCAAAAACAAAGACATGAAATCAGAATTGAAGAAACAGCGAAGCTAATCGATTAGGCCATAGATGCTAATCGATTAGGAGCTTTCTGTCTTGGAAGAAATTACATCAGAGTTGAAGCTAATCGATTAGGAGAGCTATACAATCGATTAGGAAGACACTGGAATTTAAGCTAATCGATTATACACCAGAGACTAATCGATTACAACAATCAAAAATGGAACTAAGTGCGTCAGGTACGATGGCTAATCGATTATGGAAACCATACAATCGATTAGGAAGCCACTGGAATTTAAGGTAATCGATTGCAAGAGATGTTAATCGATTAGGATGCTGCGAAGACAAATTAAATGCATCAGGTACAAGATGCTAATCGATTAGAGGAAATGAAATAATCGATTAGGAGGTCTCTAACTTGAAGCTAATCGATTACAACGCGAGGGTGTAATCGATTACGCTAGTGGAAAAACAGATTTAAGTGGGAAACCAGGTCATGTCTCCACCATTCTTCAAATTCCCACTAACTGCAACGGCTATGAAGGACTAGGGCACTCTTCAACAGCTATTTTGGCTCTATAAATTGAAGAGGAAGACAAGCACAAACACACAACCAAGAAGCAACAATTCATAGCTCTATTTTTTTGTGTCTTGTAAGCCTATTTTCTTGCATATTATACTTTCACTTGTATATCCTCTCATCTTGAGAGATTAGAATTTGGAGAGCTTTTCATTTGTATATTTGCTCTATTGAGAGAGTGTATTGATTGTAAACAAACACCAAACACACCAAGTGTTTGCTAAATTATCTCAACAATACTTACCTCTTGTAGTGCATTGCATATCATTGTTACTTGCTTTCATTTGCATAATCTCATAAACTTGGTTATAGAAATCAATTTCAAAGGTATTCCAAACAAAAGTTTTATAACTCAATTCACCCCCCCTCTTGAGTATTGAGGCCACTTGAACAACAGTGTTATCTGGGCCTCCTTCGATTCAATCCCAGAGTCAGCCGCGGAGGGGGGATTTAAACCGGAATTCTCACCGCTCTGATGGGGCTACCTCTAGTTTAGCTTCACGTCTGCAAGGAAATCCAAGGGCTCAATGTTTTTCACCGATGTCGTTCTAGGAAATACAGAAGCTTGACACATCCTCTTATTCCTCTACATCGTCTCCCACATCATCTGGAATTGACGTAGGCTCGGTTAGTGAGCTCGGCAGCAGTGCCAATTTATATTTAACTGACGATGTGGCTTTTTATAGCTATATACCGTTCTTCCAACACGTTATCTATCCAATGGCTTCTGATGGGAACTTCGACACCAACTCTTCCATGGTTACAACTAATCTGGTGGAGACTAACGTCATTGCACACCAGATTGACTGGCTTGTAGAAAAAATCAAAGACCCCTATTTCTAGGTACACAAGGAGCCACTTAGTATTGCCTCCCGATACGTCGAAGATACACATGATGTCACTATTGAAGATATGATCGTCCATGCCAGAGAGGACTTTAAAGATTATTTCACCGTCTTTTGCCCCTTGACATCAGAACATATCTGCCATCAACTGAGGTCAAGGTTTATTTTCATGTACGAAATGCTATTCTCTAAGATCAGAATTTGATTCCCTTGGACGGAGTTTAAGATGGGGGTACTCTGGTTTCTTGACTGCGCCCTAAGCCAACTCCATCCTAATGGTTGGCATTTAATAAAAGCTCTTGAAGTCCCGAGGGTTTACTTTCACTTCGTCCTGACCGTAGCTCTCTTTTTTACTTACTGCAGAGTCATGCGTCACGGTAACCCCAGTGGAGGTCTTGGATTTACCAATCTTCGGTGCAACTCGAAGATTGTAAATTTTGAGAGCTTTACAGAGTCAGCCAAGATGGACGGAGTGAGCTTCAAACACTCATTCGTCAAAATTCAAGTTAATATTGGGAAGTCGCTATTCTGGGAGAACTTAAGACTTCTCCAGAAGGTTCTACACCGGTTGGACTCATGAACACTTCATTTTAACCAGTAATGCTTACACTGTCAGCGAGACTATACTCTCTATGGAGTCAAAGACGGTATTGAAAGCTTTGAAAGCCTTCTTTGCCTTTTCCAAAATCTCCTATAAATCTCTACTGGGGGAGAAATCATGCTGGGATGGATACCTACGTATGCCATTTTTTTAAAATATATATATATATATAGTCCTTAAACCGGTCTTCTAATATTTTTGCCCTTGTGTTTCAAGTGAAATGGCTCGTATTAGCTTGTTAGAAAAGCTAAGACAGCAAGCTGGGGCCTGAAATGCTTTTGCTGCAGAGGCTGAGAATAAGGTTACCCCCAGGTGTACAACAGTCAAGCTGGTTAGTATTTTGGCCAAAAAAGTGAACATCCTAACACCGGAGGAAACTAAGGCCGATAACAAGGGTAAAAAATGCCACAACAAGGACTCCTTCCGTCATGGAGCCAAAAGGAGCAAGGGCCAACAAGTACTGGACAGGGCAGGAGCTAGCCAAAGTTAACCTCAGCAGGAGGTAACCAGAGCTACTGCTAATGTTTTGGACGAGATTCAGCCTGCTGTTGCCGACGCCCCCTTTTGCAATTCCAACATTTCTGAATTTCTTCAAGCCATTAGGGAGACACCAGCTCGGTTCCAAATCCCCTTTCAGCTAAAAAAAGACCATCCTAGAGTAGAATCCTAGAGTACTGCTAAAGGGGTAAACTTCAACTTAATTGAAGTTGTTGGGGTTATTCATTCTCTTGGGCAGTCTTACTATTCTAGTCATGAGGCTAAATAATGCCTAGATCGGATGAAAGAGGCTGACGCCCTAAGAGTTAAGGCTCAGACGGCTTTGACTAAGAAAGAGGAAGATTCGGCCGATCTAACCCAGGCTTTCACCTCGGCAGCCAGGAGGGCGGATGAAGCCAAGACCCAAAAGAAGGTTACAGAAGATGCCTTGAAAGATCTGCAGGCTAAAGTATGACGAGGCTATTACTGGACGGGCTGCTGCTAAAAAAAGAGGTGAAGATCTAGAAGCTGAAGTGGCGTCATTAAAGGAAGCTCATACCTAGGAGATGAAGGATTGAAATGAAGAGATGGCTAAGTTTAAGGAACTAGCTGACATCGTCTTCAGTACTATTGTTCATCAAATTATCCACCACAACCCCAGTGTTGAACTCAACTTGAATGGTATTGGCATCTACTATGAATTTCATGGTGGGCATCTGTATGCAATGCACTGGGGTCAAGCAATGGAGCCTGCCAATGTTCCGTACGAGCAACTACCTCTTCCTGATAATCAAAGTATGGAACTAAGGACAGTGTCAGAAGATTCTGAGAGGACGGGCGATGTTACCTGATTCCTCCGTTGCTGCTCCTGGGCCACCAGCTTCTTAAGTATTTGTATTGCCTTGTACTGGGATGGGCTCCAGTTTTGACAATATTTATGGCCACAGTGCCTCAATCTTTCAAATATGAATTTGCTTTCTTATTTGTGCTTGCATATCGATATACCTGCTCTCACAATCAATATTAGACAAATAAAATCAAAGTAATGGAATCTTTACTGTTGTTTAATAAATTCTTGACTTTCTTTCAATATCGCTTTTTTGAAATTACTTCATTGCGAACTAGTTTATCTTCATCCAGGGTTATTCGTGATGACACCAGATACTCTCATTCTATATCGTCTGTTAACATGTCTAGGCGTGGTTCTTGGTTTTGTCTTTTACAACCTTTGACAATTCCTCAAGTATTTGATTCTACGACCGGGGTCATGTTATCCCCGTACTGGCAATCATTGTTGATTTAGTTCCACGAGATTATATTTTTGATTTTATGACTCCGTTTTTCTTATGACATCATCTAAGTCTTGATTCTTGACTTTGTCTCACTTGCGACATTTTCTAAGTCTTGTGAGACTGTTTGATAGCGTGCCATGATACATTCTGGTCTCTTCTCGCATCTAGCTCGTCTCAGTTGAGGCAGTAATAGCCCTTAGATTTCTACCGCTCTAGGATATAATCTTTAACCACTCCTGGGTTATGAATTTATCAGCCATTCTGAGTCTCAACCACGGGTAACTGCTCTGGGGCCTTCGCCACTCCGGGGTTACATGTTTTTAGCCTCTGGGGTTTAACCACTCCGGGGCATTAGCCTAACCGCACAGGGGCCTCGTGGCCGCTTCAGGGTTAGTTGCTTTTAGCCTCTTTGGGACTTGACTACTCCGGGCATTATGTTAGGCTTCGTGGCCGCTCTGGGGTTGATTGCTTTTAGCATCTCTAGGGTTTGACCACTCCAGGGCGTAAGCACAACCGCACTAGGGCCTCGTAGCCACTCCTGGGTTTGTTGCTTTTAGCTTCTCTAGGGTTTGACCACTCAAAGGCACAAGCATAACCTTACGGGGGCCTCATACTAAGTCATTTCTGCTTGTTGAATTCTTATGCACTACTGGGTCGTGCTTTAGCCTGGGCATGGTCGCTATTCTCTCTTTGAATTGACCTGTTATGCTGACCTTTCCTTGTACCTAGCTTATCATTATGGCATTTGCTGACCTTTTCTTTGTCATTTTATATTTGGCCATTTTGGCTCAATTAAATGTATCCATGATTAGAAATTTACAGCCGCACCGAGGTGTAATCTTTGTGTGTAACACATGACCTCTCTAGCTTGTAAACTGTATTGGGATCATGTGTTTTCCGCACTGGTCCTCCACCTCTAGGGGATTTAAACCTCTAATCGTGTCATTTTATTCTTTTTTTAACCGTTATAGGTTTTATTTTCATAACCTTAAAGCGTCCAATCATTCTAGGGTTATCAGTGATAACCACTCTGGTCGTTCAGCCGCTCTGAGGTTTCATTTCAATTTAAATAATTGAGAACTATTCTGAAATTAGGGACTTACAGACATATGGGGTTGTGACATATAACCATTACGGACTTGCAAGTCGCAACGGGGATCCTACCTCTACGAGTTGAGCTTTTCATGGGGTGGTATTAACCGTTCTGGGTTGCTCTGTCCAGCTTCTTTGGTGTTTTACCTTTCCTGTGTAGCTGTGACCGTTGTGTTGCTTCTTATGTCTTGCTAGTAATAAGAATAATGAATGACCTGTTGTTGTTGTGACATCCCGTGTCATTTTCTATTTATTTTTACCCACTTTATAACTTTTGTAATAAATTTTTCCATGAATGCATAATTTAATTAAATTCTAATTTTCAAGAAATGTCTATTTTTATTTTAAATCACTAGGTTATGGAATATATTTAGCTAATTTAAACCTTAAAACCATTTAAAAAGCAATAAATTAAAAACCTGAAACAGGGGCTTGACGCTACGCGCCAGCCCCACGTTACGTGTGAGCCTCAACTCGCAGCTCTGACACTACACGCCCGGCTGACACTACGTGTGAGCTTATCAGTGACAGCACCTGATGCTGTCACATATTTTAGGAATTTTGGCCAACTTTTATCTCATCTAATTGGCCCATTTCAGGTCCAATTGCCATAAAACTTTACGGGCCTTATGTTTTCCCTAATCCAGAACTGTTGACACTGTCCGTTCGTCAAAATTCCAACATATGCGCGAATTATGCACAAACACAGTTTAAACATCTTTTTGTGCAAATTCTTTGCACCAAATACCCTAAATGGATTCTAATTAGCCCAAGGCCAATACACACAACTCCTAAATGTTCAAGAGGACTTATTGGTACCTTACGGGGGTCCAGGAACCCGCCGGATTTCAAACTCACCTAATTCATTCCATAAATTCATATTTCTTACTAAAGGCAAAATCCTCTAACCTATCATAATCGTTAGCACAACATTCCATTATGTTACCCCCTCATCTTACCAATCATACACAATACTATTCAACTACACATTTCAACAGACCCTACCCATAATGCATGATTTTATCTATTGTGGCTACGTGCCACAATTATATCTATTCAAAACAGAACCTGGTCATTATGCATGCAAAATTATCTAATGGCTCAATGCCTTATCATTCTCGCATCATCCATATCGTAAACATATCATACTACGTATATGTACACACGTCCACATAGATACAGATGTATATATATATATATATGTACCAATGACTCAGTGCCATTAGTTACCCTCTCCATACTAGTCATCACAAACAAACTCAAACACACATATACCACTTCAGATCTATCGGGTGATATATCTACATACAATATACATATCCCAAATTCTCCTAGCATTGATCCTTGCTCACTTTGCACTGGTTTCCATAGCATCCGCAACATCCCTTTGTTCATTCACTATAAAAATAATACAAGGGTTAGTACTTAGTATTCAAAATATTACAATTGATTTAAACAGAGTTGATATCACCTGGAGAATCCCATTCTCATTCATTGGTTATCAATCCATTTATCTTTCCTCTTACAACATCAAATTATTCAATAATCCCTCATAATCATCATGGTTCATTCTATTTTCTTCATAATGAATATTTCATAAAACAATAATAAGGGTACAATAGCCACAACTGACTCTCATGGTCAATTCATATACATATACATAGACTAGTATCCGGATACTAACGGAGCAGCCACCAGCTAGGAGTCACACCGACATCCGTGAACTCTACCTGGTTCACCAAGCCACACACACAGGCTCCCCACCTCAACCACTGGGTCTCTAACTGGACCACTGGGTAGCTCAACTGGGATCTCTACATGGACCATTGGAGCCAAAAGCGAGGGGTAATACATACCGAATGGCTGTCCATATTACATATCATGCATATACATCATGTAACCATTAATCATATCAATTAATATATAATTCTCGGTACAAAGGCCATTTCTTGGCATAAAAGTCATCTCCTTTAAATTCCATAATATTTACATAATCAAACATAATTTCATGTTATCCGCATCACATATATTTCATTCTTTCATTACCCTCTATCATGCACCATTCTAGACATAATTTATACATTAATTCTCGCCCTATTCATTATACAGATGACACTTGTTATCCTTCCATCAATCATAATCGCCAAATACATCATATGACCATAAACATATCCTAAACCACATATTCTCATATATATATATATATATTATTCATGTAATTTCACAGATTTATTTCAAATATAAAATCATATAATCTTAATCAAATATACACTACAATACTCCCCTTACCTCACTTTCAATGCCTTTTAACTCAATCACAAAGATAGTTGTGCCGCAACCACTAAAAGGTAAGAATTTCAAAGAGATTTAAGGATTTGACCGTTAAAACCTTAATCTAATTTAGGAGAATACTCGGAAGTTACTTTTTGAAGCTTTAGAAACTTACCACTCTAAAACCGACGAGTTCTCCGAGAAACCCCTTTTTCCACTAAGCTTCCAACGACTCGTTCGCAACCTATACAAAGCGGAACTCAAATTTGTCACATAGTTCTTCTCTTGAATACTATAAGGGACCCTTAAACCGGTTTAGAATCCTAAAATTTAAGGCTCTCTTGTTTTTCCAAGAAATAGGCAAAGATAGGAAATCTTTATGGAATTTAAAATTGAAAAATCCCACATGTTTACCTTAAGTTTCTCACCTCTAATCCGCAATCAATTTTGAATTTCACCTTTAAGTTTAGCCTTGATTGAACTTAGAAGAAGAAGAGGGAAAGAAGGAAGCTCTACACTATTTTGAGCTTCTGCTTTACGAGCTATCACTGAGAGGTCTTTATTTTGCCCGCGACTGACGCTACACGTCAGGTCTAAATTTTCACCCTGACGCTACGCGTCAGATGGGCACTACGCATCAAGCATAAATCAAAAATTCCCTCTTATATTCATTTTTACATCACACAATAGCCTTACATTACTAAATCTTCACAATTCTGAATATAAAATGTAGGGATGTTACAATTATTTTCTATGGTCTTGTGCGGTCAAAATTTCAATCCGGAGTCACCTCTAGAGCCTTTCTTAGTCCTGCCATACAGGTCTCACACTTCAACTATCAGCAGTTAATTCTGGACTTGAGCCTACTTCGGACCCGTTTGGAGTCGGGCCACTCTTCGTATCGCATTAGCTAGGGATGCTCACACTAGAGTTTAAGATCACCTCTTCGAGCTGTTGACGGTGTCCCTCTTTAGGTTTTTATAGTATCCTTTCTATGAGGCATATCGGTCGTTCCCTTTTCATAATCTTACCTGGACTGTTGATGTCACCCGGAGAGGTTTCTGGGAGTTTCCTTTGCTACTCAGATTTATCCTCCTTCGGAATTATGGCAATGACTGATATCATTTTGTTCGTGAACCGGGTTAAACTATTCCTATGCATAACTACTAGACCCTTCTAACATGTTGTTAGACTTCAAATCTCTAATAGCTTTGTCTTTTAGAACCGACATTCCTGAGTTTGGATGGCGTCAAGGCATCTTTCACTGCCTTTATAATTGTTAAACACGACTTTCCTCACAAATAGCCGATGTTGGGTACTCTGAATCCTTTCTTTTTTACATCATCCCATCGAGAGTACGGTGTTATCAACATGTAAGAATTTTGCATCCTTTTCACTTAGGCATTTCCTTTAACCGGTTTCAACTGCAATCTACTGAAACATATACCAGAGGTGTGCTACTTTCACCGTAACCAATATCCATGCCACTCTAGGGATGAGCCTCTGGGGTTTCCTCTTTTCTATCACGCTTTATGATTAACTTCTTGCTACGATATGGGACTCACATTTACATGGTCCCATGGGGCGTGCCAATGTTCTGGTCTGGTAACCCGGGGTCCATAGTAATGGATAAACGGGGTATAGAGGAGTGAATCCGTTCCAGGGTCCAGAATATATGCTTTGATGGGTTGATGAATTGGACGGTCTCTGGGCCAGACCATTGTCATGGGTAATGTATTGAGCTCCTCACACTGGCCTGTTGTATTGAGGGGCGAAATGGGGTGTACCTGCAAGGACACTTCGACGCTCAAGTCAGTTCAAATTCTAACACTGGAGCTATATCAGGTCTATGAGATGGGTACAGGGAGCTTCCCACTTATGAGATCATTGGCAGTATTTATAACGATGGAGTGTCATTGTAGTTCCTCATTTTGTGTGCCAGATCAGGTCCATACACGTGGGCTCATTCTACAGGTTATTCGATGTAGGCTATCTTATCCTTTCATGACTCCGGTCATTAAGCCACTCAATGGGGCTGTGACTCCGGTTAGATAAAGAGTGGTGGCCTAACCAGTATGCTAAGTCAAGATATTATGTCGTCCTTTAATTGATCTATATCGGCTGAGGGAAGACTAGCGGCCAGTACCGACCCACGAGATTACGGACTGGTATCGAGCCTGGAACAGATATCAACGTAAAGCTTATGGGTTGCTTACTAGAAAAGTTTGATGCCAAGTGTGACACTTTGGAAGAAGCCAAAGATATAAGCACTCTCACTTTGGATGAACTATTTGGTGTTCTAAGAGTTCATGAACTAAAGCGCAGCTAGAAATAAGTGTCCAAGCCTACGTCCTCGAAGAACATTACCCTGAAGTCTGAAGAGACTTCCAGGAGAAGCGAGGAGCCAAAGGTTGAAGAACCAACTAGCTTAGAACTTGCAATTGACAAAGAGAAGAAGGGCATTGATGATGAACCGACTCTCATAACTAAGAGATTTCACAGACTTCTAAAGAAGAAAAGTGGAGGATGAAGGTTCAATAAGAGAGAACCTAAAGGTAAAAGTTCCTTTAAGTTTAAAACTGACAAATCTGCCATAGAATGTTTCAACTTCAGGAAACCAGGACATATGAAGATTCAAATGGCTCTAGTGAGTTAGAAGAAGAGGTAGAGACTTCTCAGATATGTCTCATGGCCAATACTAATTCAAAATTTGAATCATGTTCAGATGACTCTGAAATAGAAGAGGTAAATCAATCTGAACTCCAAGAAAACTATGAAGCTCTTTTTAATGACTTTTCAATTCTTTTGAAAAATTATAAACTTTTGAAAAAGAAATAGTCTGAAATTATTTCTTCATATGAAGATAAAATATCCGATTTGAAGAAAAATGATTCAAACCAAAAGTCTTTCAAGGAACTTGATGAGAAAAAAAGGATAAATCTTGAGGAGATACACGAACTTAAGAAAAAAAATGATTTTATAAAAACTGAACTCAACAGTCCAGACTCGTGTTGTATCTCACAAGGGAAAGAAATCAAGTCTCTTCAACAAGAAGTAAGTTCACTTACTGCAGACCTAGCAAAGTTTGTCAATGGAACTGAAAATCTTTATAAACTTATGGGAAGATCAAAAGACAGTTCCAAAAAGGCTAGTCTGGGTTTTGTTAAAGAAACTAATTTGAGAGTAAAGAATGCTTTCTCTCCATCCTTTCAATCTAAATGTAAGCATGTTAAATGCAAGTATTGTAAGAAGCTTGGTCATGTTATTAAGGATTGTTTGAAAACGCACTTTGTGCCTGAACATAGACATGCTAAATGCAATTACTACAAAAGACATGGTCATGTGATTCAAGATTGTCCTAAGAGAAAAAGAAAAAGTGTTGAGACAACTAACTCTACAGGACCCAAAACGTTCTGGGTACCAAAGACAATGATGATTCTTGTTTCATATGTGCTTAAGGACAAAAGCAAAGTAATACTTCTAGTAGCTGGACAGTGGGTGATCGCATCACATGACGCTCAAAAGGTCTATGTTCCTAAACATGGAACAGTTTGAAGGAGGAAAAGTTACTTTTGGAGGAAATCAGTCCAGACGTATCATTGGGATTGGTAAAGTTGGTAAAATTCCTTCTCTTATAATTGAAAATGTTTATTTTGTTAAAGGTCTAAATATGAGCTACTGAGCATAAGTCAATTTTGCGACAATGGTTATAAAGTTTCTTTTGATAAGGAAAAGTGTACAATCATCAATGCTATTGAAACTACTCTCTTTTCAGATAACATACACAATAACCTTTACAAGGTTGATTTGGGTGAGCTAGACAGTCAAAATATAATATAACTCTTTTCTTCATTTAAAGAGAAATGGATCTGGCAGAAGAAGCTTGGACATGTTAGCATGAAACATATTTCAAAAATCAATAGAAAAGGGTTAGTCAAGGGACTTCCTAGAATTTCATTCAATGGAACCCAACCTTGCGAAGCATGTCAAAAAGGGAAACAACACAAAAATTATTTTAAAAACAAAGATGTTGTTTCAACGCCCAAACCACTTAAGCTGTTACATTTGGACCTGTTCAAACCATCCCAAATTCAGAGTCTTGCTGGTAAGAGATACAGTTTTGTTATTGTTGATGATTTCATCAGAAAGACATGGGTTGATTTCTTAGCCCATAAAGATGAGTCTGCACAAGAATTCAAGATTTTCTATAAGAAAATCTAGTCTGAGAAAGGAATCTCTGTTGGTATAATAAGAAGTGACCATGGAAGAGAATTTGAAAATGAAATTTTCAAAAAATTTTGTAACAAAATTGGTATCTCCTACATGTTTTCTTCTCCAAGAACACCTCAACAGAATGTTGTTGCGGAAAGGAAAAATAGAAGTCTGTTGGAGATGGCTAGAACCATGCTTTGTGAAAATAATTTGCCAAAATATTTTTTGGGTTGAAGCCGTAAGCACTTCTTGTTATATTCAGAACGGAGTCTTTATCACACTAATATTGAATAAGACTACCTATGAATTGTGGAAAGGAAGAAAACCCAACATTTCATATTTTCATCCATTTAGATGCACATTCTATATCCTAAACACAAGAGATCAACTTGGAAAGTTTAACTCTAAATGTGACAAAGGTATTTTCATGGGCTATTCAAATACATCAAAATCTTACAGAGTCTTGAATATAAGGACTCAGACCATTAAGGAATCAAGGCATGTGAGATTTGATGATTTGACAAAGACTGACAAGAAATTGATAGATCTAGATGGTGATGATGTAGGTATCATGCAAACTAAAGAATAACCTGAGCCTTCAGACTCTACTGCTCCTCAATCACCAGAATCAGAACAACAAACGGCACCTGAACCAGAGAGGCCAAGAGATTGGAAATTCAAAGCCTATTATCCTTTAGACCTTATTATTAGAGATCAAAGTGAAGGAATTCCAATCAGATCAAGGATCCAAAATCAATCAACAATGGCATTAGTTTTAGATTTTGAACCTAAAACCATTGAAGAAGCCTTGAAGGATCCAAACTGGATTATTGCCCTGCAAGAAGAGCTAAACCAATTTGAAAGAAATAAAGTCTGAACCCTGGTTCCAAGACCAAAGATCAAGAGCATCATTGGAAATAGATGGGTGTTCAGAAACAAATTGGATAAAGATGGAAAAGTTGTAAGGAACAAGGCAAGGCTCGTAGCACAAGGCTACAATCAACAAGAAGGTATAGACTTCACTGAAACCTTTTCTCCTGTAGCTCATCTCGAAGCTATAAGGATCTTACTTGCCTTTGCTACTTTTAAAGGCATCAAATTATATCAGATAGATGTTAAATGTGCTTTTCTAAATGGTTTTAGTGAAGAAGAAGTTTTTGTAACAAATCTTTAGAAAATCATGTTTTTAAACTTAGTAAAGCACTGTATGGTCTGAAACATGTACCTAGAGCTTGGTATGATCGACTCAGCTCTTTTCTAAAATCAAAAGGATTTACTAGAGGAAAGGTTGATACAACTCTATTCAGAAAAGGTTCAGATAAACATTTTATTATAGTACAAATCTATGTTGATGACATTGTCTTTGTTGCTACAAAAGAAAGTCTGTGTAAAGATTTTACAAAAACTATGTAGACTGAATTTGAGATGAGCATGATGGGTGAACTCAAATTCTTTCTTGGTCTGCAAATTAAGCAAACTACTTATGGAATTTTTATTCATCAACAAAAGTATACCAAAGAGTTACTCATAAAATTTAAAATGGCTGATGCCAAACCCATGAGTACTCCAATGCATCCAAATTGTGCTATAAATAAAGATGAATCTAGTACATCAGTTGATCAGACTCTTTATAGAGGAATGATTGGATCACTGTTGAACTTAACATCTAGTAGACCATATATAATATTTTTTATGTGTGTGTATGCAAGATATCAAGCAGACCCCAAGGATTCACACTTGTCTGCAGTGAAAAGGATTCTAAGGTATCTTGTAGGTACCACTAACCTCGGGTTGTTCTATAAGAGAACCGAATCTTTTTCTCTTTATGGTTTCTGTGATGCAGACTTTGCAGGTGATAGAACAGATAGAAAAAACACTAGTAGTGGATGTCACTTTCTGGGAACAAGCTTAATTTCCTAGAGTAGTAAGAAACAGAATTCCATAGCCCTCTCTACAACTAGAGCAGAATACCTATCTGTAGCTGGTTGTAGTTCTCAACTTCTATGGATCAAGTATCAACTAGAGGACTATTCTATCAAGGAATAAGAAATTCTAGTGTTCTGTGATAACAAAAGTGTAATCGACCTATCAAAGAATCCAATTTAGCATTCAAAGGCAAAGCATATTGAATAAAAGTATCACTTCATTAGAGATTATGTTCAGAAAGGCATTCTGGACCTACACTATGTGGATACAGACCACCAATAGGCAGATATTCTCACAAAGCCCCTAGCTGAAGCAAGGCTTGCTTTTATCAAGCATAGTCTAAACATGCGTAATATTGAATGATTGATGTGTCTGCACAACTACAGTCTGCACGCTCTATAACTTAGAATTATTTTCTTTATATTCTCTAACTTTCTGAGAGATGCAGTCTACACCTTTTTAAAAATTCTCTTAAATATTCATTTAATTTCTTTTGGGACACGTGGCATCTTTTTATTGCTCAAAACTTAATCATGTTCTGAAAACTATTTTTCCCTCCACAACGCCATGTTGCCTATAAATGTGTTTTACACTTACATGTCTTTTCACCTTTTCGAAAAGCCTCTGCAACTTCTACTTCTTTGTGAAATCTTTCTCTTTCAAAACGCCTTCATTTTGCCCTAAAATTTTCTTTTTTTCAAAAAACCCTTAATTTTTGAAAACTCCATTTTTTTTAAAAATGGTTGGAATCAAACTCTCTATAAAGGATGTGATTGAATCTCTCTACTTCAATGCTACTCAGCACTCAGTTGAAGGAAGAGATGTTTCTACTAAGATCGAAGGGATTGGATGGACAAGCTTCTGTTTGGATTAAGAACCATTTTCTCCTTCTGTGGCTTTTGAGTTCTAGAAAACCATTTTTGTAGACAAAGTGAAGAGCATTTTGGTTGGGACTCTTTAGGAAAGCAAGTGGAAATTTTAGAAGATGTTTTGGTAACCATCTTAAATTGTTTTTCTATTAGAACAGTATTTTCTGAAGAGTTTCAGATGACAGATCTCTATCCTCACCATCAACGAGGCACTGTATGGCTCTACTCATCCTGATAAGCTCTCATCTGGTCATCTTGTGCCTAAGGCAAAGATGTTTCATTTACTAATAAGGTAAGTTTTCTGTCCAAGGAAGTCTACTAAGGATACAATATCTAAGCTGGATAGATTCTGTATGTATCACATGATGATGAAAGTATAGTCAACTTGGCCAGTATTCTGTTGATATATATGACCACATAAAGTGTTAAGGGTTAGAGATTACAAACAGATTTTATATTGGTTCGGCCAATACCTGCCTACGTCCATTCCTTAAGCAACCCTTGAGATTTCCACTATAACTTTCACAAGTTACAACAATGAAGCACTCCCACACCTCCAGAATACCATATCCTTATGTGGAGCCTGCAACCTTGCAAGAGCCCCACCCTTGACTTACACTGCTAGGGATGCCTCACCCAAGATACACTGCTAGGGATCACCCTAGATTTTTCCCCTTTTGGGATATTTCACTCAAGATAATACAAAAATATTAAAACTCTCTAAAATAGTGGATAGAACAAATTGAAGCTTTTCTAATGGTAATACTCAAGTATAAGAATGGCCTTTGAATATTAATGAATATTCAGGTGATGGATTATAAGGATGTCAAAATGTTTTTCCAAATCCATGAAATGAAATGATTGATGCTCTCCCTATTTATAGCAATTGAAGAGATGCATTTGATTAATGAAAAGATACCTTTTCAAATAGATGTGTTCATTCAAAAGTTTGGATGAAAGAACATGACTTTCCATGCAAGTGTCCATGAAGAAATGTTACTTTTCATGCATTCTTATGTTGTGGTAATCGGTTACCATATTCCTGTAATCGATTACAGCATTTTAAATTTTAATTGTATTTATTTAAAATTCACTTTTAACCTAACGGTTAAGTATGTAATCGATTACACCAAACTGGTAATCGATTACATGCTTTCTATTTTTATGAAAATGGTTTTCAAATGTATGTTATCAAGGTTTTGATTTAATCCTAAGACCATACTGATACTTGATTAAAACCTTACATGTGTGCTAAGACCTTTTGGATCTTGATGCTTTATTCCTTTGACTTGTTGGTCTTGCTTTTTTGTTGATTCATTTTTCTTCTAATCTTGGCCTTCATGATTGATGTCTTTTAGATTTTGCATGCCTTTTGTCATTATCAAAACCTTATGTCTTCAGGGTTTGAACCCAACTTTTTATTATTTTCAAATTAGGACTAATGACTGATATTTATGGCATGTCGTACTATTTCTAAGATTAAAAATGAACTTTTCTCATACAACTTCTCATATCTTCATATATGGGAAGTGTGACTAATTAAAGATCTGGGGCGTGATGTTAAAGAATTTTCTTTTAATTCATGGTGTCTCTTAGGCAAGGTGATGGACTTTAGATCGTGAAAATTTTACCCTCATACTTATTATGTCATATCTATTATATTTGTTTATATAAGACTGAAGGGTGCCACACAAGTCATTTGTTACATATATACTGTGAAATAAAAGAAATATGATATAGATAATATAAATAACTGTTAGATCTTTTATTTCTTTTACAAATATGAAAACATATATTATATTTTTATAATATTACTTCTGTTTCTTTTACTATAGCACTATTATATTATTACTACCATATAATTACTATAGCACTACTATGTTATTACCGATAGAAGTTCATTTTATGTTTGACCTTGTATGCTCTAATTAGATCTTAGGTTGTCCCATAGAGGTTACTTTGGATAATGCCTTAGTCACTATCCTTCGGGTTTCCACTAATAACTCTGCCTCCTCATCAGTGCCTCAATTTGCTTCTTTCCTTAATTCTTATGCTTTACTTTTCCATAATAACACTAAAACCCCACGAAAAAGAAGCAAGAGACAACCGTATTGCGACTATTGTCATTGACCAAGGCATACCATAATAAATATTGGACTCTTCATGATCGTCCTCCTCGCACTACTTAGGTTACTCACATTTCTATGCCCCTTGCTTCATTTTCCCTTCGTAGTTATAACCGAACCTGACTCCATTGCCATCATATATGACTTCTTGAAGTGGTTTGAAGCACATTAGGCATCTAATTCCACACTGGTAATTTCTTTGCTAGCATCTCTTATTCTTTGGGCCCCTAGGCCCTTGATTTTTGGGCCACTAATCACATTATTAGTAATAAATCAATTTTCCTACTCTTTCTACCATTTCTAAATTTTAAGTCAATCAACACTCCCGTGGATTTCAATGTCAATCTCCCACCAAATAAGGGGGTTCTCTTCCAGATCTTGAAAGTTATAGACGCTTAGTTGGCAAGATAAACTATCTCACTGTCATTCGCCTAGATATCTCCTTTGTAGTAAGTGTGGTAAGTTAATTCCTAAACACTCCATGTAAGGAACATTGGGATGCAATGACCCGTATTGTTTGATATGTCAAAAGAGCTCCAAGAAAGAGTTTGTTATATGAAGACAAAGGACATACTTGATTTATGGGATACTCTGATGCTAATTGGGTAGGTTCTCCCATTGATAGAAGGTCTATTTTTTAGTATTGTGTTTTTGTTGAAAGTAACTTGTTTCTTGGAAAAATAAGAGGTAAAATGTTGTAGCCAGGTCAAGTGCGGAGGTTGTACTATGACTATAGCTTGTCAGGAGCTCGTATGGTTAAAATAGTTACTTCAAGAACTCAAGTTTGAAGAGGTTGCATAGATGTCACTTATTTGTTATAATTGGACCATCATGCATATTACCTAAAATTTAGTTTTCCATGAGAGGATGAAACATATTGAAATTGACTGTCATTTTACTGAGAGAAACTCATGTCTAGTGAAATATCTATTAGTTTTATTAGCGTTAATGATCATTTAATGAATGTTTTTGCCAAATCTTTAAGGGATCCCCAAATTAAGTACATATGTAACAAGCTTGGTATATATGACATATATGCTCCAACTTGAGAGAAAATGTTAGAATTATGTAAATAGAGTAACCATAAATATTAGGATTAATTAGATTGATTTTGTCTTTATGTAATTATTCTTTAATTGGGAAATTATATATTCTGTAATTATTTACTATTCTCTATAAATGCAAAAGTTCCGCTATGATCACATCACACAAAATTCATATGGTCTCTCATTTTTCTCTCTCAACAAAATAATTATATTTATTTATCAAATTAAATCAATTGAGATTAAAGATGTTTTTTTTATTTTTTTAGTTCCTATAATTTAGAAGTTCTTTTATGTTTTAAATTTTTCAACAAAAAATATAAATGGCAATTTATAAATGATTAGATAAATACATGCAACTATAATTTAATATTTTTATTTATATACCTAAAAATTAAAATAAAAATATCATGTGAGTAGTTATAAAGGTTGGATGAGAAAAATATAATAAAAGAAGTTACAAAAATATATATAAAGATAATTAATCATAAAAATATTGAAATAGATAGAAAAATATACAAATAAATTATGATCTGTCCTGAACCGGGGTCAATAGATCCGGTGTGGGGCCAATCATAAAAGTCAAAGATCAAATAGGATTGAAGACCGGTTCTGCGAGTACCCGGTCTGTATATCCGGAAGTCCAATAAGATGAGAGTGGTCTTGGAGTCCTGAAGGTCCTTCACACCGTCCTCATGCGTTGATGTGGGCGAAAGGTGGTGTCACCTGCGAAGATTCTCCGACGCTCAAGTCAGTAATAGTATTCCAAGTGAGGAATGTTTTCCAGATAATAGTCGTAAGTAAAAAAGGAGAAGATCCTCTCTTCGTGAATGAAGAGAGTTCTTATACCTGTTTGGCTCGATATACGAGGACTTGTTAGTGGGGAACCACTAACCTCCATTAATATAACAAATTATTATTAAATATGCACTTGCCAGTATGATTGAGGCAAGTGGCTATTTTATATTGAGCGTAGAGAAAGTAGGGCTAGTCTTAGGGAACAAATTGATTATTTCCAGGAGCAGATTATGGCTCGTAGTGTGGAAAATGGAATCTTCGTCCTTGTCCCTGTAGCAATGCCCTTTATCTTCTGTATGGTGACATGTGTGTTACCCGATGTGTATGGCGTTATCCTGGACAACCGATATAGGAGAGCGCCTGATATGGATTTAGAGTCCGGATATATACCAATGACACCGGTAACACGTTGGAGAACTGTCAAAGATGTTGAAATATGTCTTGTAGAACGGATACCGGTATCGAGACTGGATCATATGTCCCCTAGCTTGTGTGAGGGACTGTGTAGTTATTCACATAAGCTATACAGCCTGCGAGAGGTCTGGATGCCGGTATACTTATGTGGGAAATGTTTACCTACATGTGTATTGCTCAGCATTATTATGTCATGAGGAACCGTTCTTCGGATGAAGGCTCCGCTGTCATAATGTCATTACAACGGATCCGGACAAAAATTCGTTGTATGAGAATCCCAAAAGTTTTTTGAAACTTGAGACTCTTGAAATTTGAGTAACGGCTGTAAGGCATAAATCGCGTCGCATGATTAGGCATTAAATACCTTTAAACATGTGTGTGAACAGTTATTGCACTGGAGGCGTGTATCTCAGTAACCGTCGCCTGGGGCTTAATGGGCTTATAATTTTTAAAACTTCTGGGCCCAGTGGAGAGGCCCTTTGGTGAATCGACGTTGTTTTGGCGCCCATGAGTTTGAAACGACTATGTCGTTTGAATTGTAAATCGACGTGTTTAGTCGTGAACGACACAACCCCAAGAGTTGGTAACCGAACCTCTTCGTTTCTTATAAAAGAAACACTTAGTGAATTCTGGGAATCACTTGCTTCTGATTCCTTAGCAACACTCTGCAAAAATTTCATAGAGACGCCTGCTGCTTGTTTTGCGAAGCTCTTTTGTCTTCACTTTCCTTGCTATCTTAGGTAACCATTTTCTTTCCTCTGTTAGTTTCATCTTCCATTTCTCCGTTTTTCTTGAAAAAATGTGCCCTAGGAGGGGGAGATTAGCTTCTCGCAACCTTGACCACCGTGGGGGAAGAATCCCTGTGATTCTTCCGAGGGCTGAGTCACGTCGCTCAAAAAGGGGATCTTACTCACGGCGGAGAGTGATTCTTCCCTCCTCAGAGTCGTCCTCTGATTATAGTCGCTCTTCAGATAGTGTGGTGAGTGTGAACACCTCTTTTGGTCCGGTCCAAGTGGAATAAATATTTTTTATATACTGAATTCCAATTCAGAGTGGTCAAATTCGAGTAGAATGACTCCAGAATAATCAGAACCGAGAAAAATAACTCAGAATGAAGCTTTTCCAAGTGAAATAAAGCCCTGTTGGAGACAAATCCGATTGGAATGACTAAAAAATGATCACATCTGAACAAGATGACTCAGGTTAAGGCATTTCCGAGTGAAATACAGCCCTGGTAGAGATAAATCCGAGTGAAAAACTCAAAAAATGGTCAAATCCGAGTCAAAATAAAGCATTTCCGAGTGGAATGACTCAAAAATGATGAAATCCGAGTGGAATCACTCAGAATGAGTCATTTCCGAGTGAAATGCTCCCTGTTGAAGTTGAATCCGAGTGGATAGCTTCCCTGCCAAGCCAGTCCGAGTGGATTATGCCCATTTTCAAGAGAAGTCTGAATGAAATCACTCAGAATGAGTCATTTCCGAGTGAAATGCTCCCTGTTGAAGTTGAATCCGAGTGGATAGCCTCCCTGCCAAGCCAGTCCGAGTGGATTATGCCCATTTTCAAGAGGAGTCAGAATGAAATGACTCAGGATGAGTCAATTCCGAGTAAAATGCTTCCTTATCGAAGGTGAATCCGAGTGGAAGGCTCTCTATCAAGCCATTCCGAATGCAAATGGCCAAAAATCCAATTTTCGAGTGCAAAAAAGGAAGGATCCGAGTAAATCCTTCAAGCGTTGAAGTTTCTGTGTCACTTTTGAAGAGATTCCGAGTGAATAATCCCGGCTGAAGGAATTCCGAGTGTTGTTCTTCAGTCAGAACCAACTGAAGCATTTTCAGTCACACACCGAGTGAGTACTCCCACTTAAACCCGAGCCAATTTCCAATCGGTTTCCGAGTGAGACTTCAGTCAGTCAGCCACCTTTCCCGAGTCCTTTTGGCCAATCAATTCTTCTCATCTCGAGTCCATTTCCACCAATTTCCGAGCCATGATTAAATCTTTTCCGAGCCATTTCAATCGGTTCCGAACTTCACTCATCCGAGTCCTCCTTTACCCATTTCCGAGCTATTTCAATCGGTTCCGAGTCCTCCTTTACACTCAACCTCCGAGTCCTCCTTCAAACCTTTCCCGAACCCATTTCCATCAATTTCCAGTCGGAACCGACTGGCAATTCAGTCGGTTTGCTTCTTCAAACCTTTCCCGAGCCCATTTCCATCAACTTCCAGTCGGAATCGACTGGCAATTCAGTCAGTTTGCTTCTTCAAACAAGATCCGAGTCAATTTTAAGTCGTTCTCCTCAATTTTCAATCGGCTCCGAGGCTCTTTCACTCGTTTCCGATTGAATGTCTCACAGCAACCACAAACCGAGTAAAACCACTCGGAAAGGAGTATTCTCACTCGGCCTTCTATGGGGAATGCCTCATTCCACTCGGAATTCACTCCCAGTGTAGATGAATATTGATTGGGAGGTTGATCCGAGCCGTTATCACTCGGATTTCACCATTTTAACTCAGATTTCAATATCCTCACTCGGAATTCCACTATCCTCATTCAGAATTCCACCATTTTCACTCGGATTTCCAACATTTTCACTCGGTATTCTTCCATTCTCACTCGGATTCCCACCAGGTCCCCCTGTTAGACCGTGCTGACTTGGATTCCACCACCCAAGTGGATCCAGGAATCCTGGGGGTGGCAGACAAGTGGCAAACAGGGGTGGAAGTAGGGGGAATTAAAAATTCCCACCCAGCCGTTGTCCCCCACTTCACTCTGAGTGGAGGCCTGAGCTGGCATTCCACTCGGAAGTGGAGGCCTGAGCTGGCCTTCCACTCAAACCAGCCTATAAATAGGCAAGGGGGAGGACAGCTGAGGAGGAGGCATTCAGAGGAAGGGAAAACTCTGCCCAAACAAACCTCTATTCTCTCTCTCTCTCACGCCAAGTCTTCTCCCCCTCTCATTTCACTCACCCCTCACCTTTCAAACTCTCTTTACCCCAACATCCTTTACACTCTCACTCAACAGCACTCCTTCCAGCTCCCTTTTCCCTCTCGAACTTCCAATTCTTGTCCCAATCATTCTTCTCTGCTCAAATTTCACCCGGTAAGCCTCTTTTCACTCGGATTCTCACTGTTTCACTCGGTTTCCTTTATTTCTACTCGGATTTTTACTATTCCACTCAGATTCACACTGTTTCGCTAGGATTTACTATTGTTGCACTCGGTTTCTCTTATTTTCACTCATATCCTTACTGTTTCACTCGGATTTACTATTTTTGCACTCAGATTCTCACTGTTTCACTAGGATTTACTATTTTGCACTCGGTTTCTCTTATTTTCACTCAGATCCTTACTGTTTCACTCGGATTTACTATTTTTTCACTCAGATTCTCACTATTTCACTCAGATTCTCACTGTTTCACTCATATTTTCATTCTTTCCACTCGGATTCTCACTGTTTCACTCGGTTTTCCCTGTTTTCACTCGGATTTTTCATAGTTTCACTCGGTTTCCTTATTTTTTCGCTCGGTTTTCTTATTTTTTCACTCGGTTTTCTTATTCTTCATTCGTTTTTTTCATTTTTGCACTCGGTTTTCCTCTCCTGCTCAGTTTTTTATATATATATATATTCATTTTTCTTAATCAGTGTCGTACGGAAAATACTTCCGTCTACACAGTCTCTATAAGATCCGTGCACGTGCGAAGCACTTCGCCTTGTATGGATTCTTCACTGAAATGATGCCTATCAATACCTTCCTAATCTTTTCCTAAAAAAAACATTTCTCAGAACTACGTAACCCTGATTTCTTGATAATTCAAGAATACGTAGGAGCAGGATTTCAATTCCTGTCGGGCCCATCTCTCTTATTCCTTTTTGCTGATTTATTCCCTTACTTTCATGTTTCTTTCATAAATGTTCTTTTTTGGTTACTTCCGTGAAAATCAATTTAGACGTGACGTCTTGTTGATTTCCCCCTAGTTTTTTTGTTCAAACCTCGCCATAATTCATAGGGAAGGGATACTTAGGACAAGACGTCCCGCTTATCTCTTTCCTATCCCTGTCTTTTTTATTCAAGGATGTATAATTTAGGCGTGACGCCTTATTAGCATTCTCTTCCTTTCTCTGTCTTATATCGAAGTTGAGTTTAATTCGGATGAAACGTCCCATTGACCTCTCTTCGACATTCCATGTTTGTAGAGTTCTCTCACTCCATTCTGTCTTTTTTTAAAATAAAAAAAAGATACAACAATAAAAGGGAAGAAATAAAATATCTTTTGTAAGGCTATTTATGTTGCGCATTTTCAATCTTGGTACTGTTTTTGGACAGGCGATGTAGGGTGCTAATACCTTCCCTACTCGTAACCGACTCCCAAACTTGAATCTCAATTTTTAACCAGTGCTTTACTGAACCTAGTTTTTTTTCCAATGTTTTTCCTATGGATAAAAACGTTGGTGGCGACTCCCTGTTTCATTCCACTTTTTCTCTCTCTCTCGCCGCGCCGTCGCGATTTAGGTTGCGACAGTGAGTAATGATTGTTACCTTTCTGACGATGTGACTTTTTATTGTAGAGCAAAGATTTTTGCCCACGCGATTAGGACAATGACTGGAGAAGGAACTTTTGGAGAACAAGTAGTTTTGAGGACGGCGGAGGGCTTGTGCAACGTTGTTGCACACTGGCTAAACTGGGAGGAACTCCAGGCCAAATGGCCTTTCTGCTGGGTGGCTGATGAGTTTAAGAATTTAATTTCTCATCATGCGAATGAGGACGGATCTCAAATTTAGCCGAGGTTTACAGTTCATGCAGAGAATAAGTTAAAAAAGTGGTTCAGGGTGTTTGCACCGATACCTACAGAACGGATTTGCCATGTCCTCCCAGACGAACGTTCTGTGTATATGCATGACTTCGTATTTCATCACCTCGGAGTTCGTTTCCCCTTAACAGAATTTCAAATGGGTGTGTTAAGGTTTTTAGATTGTGCATTCTCTCAACTTCATCCCAATGGCTGGGGACTTGTCCGGGCTTTGGAAGTATTGGGTGATTACTTCAACTTCACTCCCACTGTGGCGATGTTTTTCTATTATACACAAGTAGTTAGGAGGGCTAACAAGAAAGGGGGTGTAAGTTTAGTCACACTCCGAACTCTGTGTTCCTTTGTGAACCTCAAATCTTACACTGATTTGGCAAAAGTTAATGGGCAGTCTTTTAAATCTTTCTACACCCGGATATCGATTAAAGAAAATAAGCCTATTTTTTGGAAGAATGGAGAGGGTTTCAATAAATTTCCTCTCAGCTGGACTCATGAACATTTTCTTCTGATATCCCAAGCGTATTATACTGATCAATCCGAACTATCCACTGCATCGGCGATGGTGTTATTTGCCCTTGAAGCCTACACCACACGCTTCAAAGCATTCTTTTGTAGACGCTTTTTGAGTAGTTCAAGTGAAGTCCGGGATGAATACTTACGTAATTCTCGTGTTATTTCCTTTTTCCTCCTTTGTTAATTGCGTCGATTAGTTCTTTGTTGCTAATGCATTTTATTTGTGCATGCAGGTGAAATAGGGCAGAAATCTCCTGACATGTATAAACTGAAATCCTTGATGGCTGGAGGGAAATCTGTGGCTGGTGAGAATAATATTCAGCCAAAAAGGAATTCTGCGAGATTTTGTTCTGAATCCATTATTTTGACTTCGAATGCCGAAGGGGAGATTCCCTTGGTGGAAGGAGATTCAGCTGGTGTTGATGCAGCTGCGGATCAACCCAAAATAAAAGAGAGGAGGAGAAAGATCAAGAACGACCCTCAAGGAATCATTACCTCTTCCTCTCCTCCATCGAAGAAACACAAACTTTCAACGAGTCCGGAAAGAACAAGGGCCTCCAAAGGTAAAGCTGTAGAGACATCGGATGCTGCTGGAGTTTCTTCCGGACTTCACAAGGGTATTCTTTCCAGGGTCTTTGGATCAGGTCTGATCCCTTCCCCAATTGCTTCATTCCTCACTTCATTCCTCTCATACCAGGGGCCAACTCCAGCAATCCTTCCTCAGCCGCTCTATAAACGCTGGCCCACACTTGAACCTAAAGAAATTAAAGAGGCGTGTGAAGCAGGAAAGTGACAGCTAGCAGAGCTCACAGGGCTGCTTGATTCACTCAGCCTGTTGGCTGATGATGCTGCTGAGGTGGATAAGTTGAGTGATCAAGTGGAGCAGCTCAACCTCTCAGCAGAGAAAGATAGGGCCGCTGTGAAATTAGCTGAGGATCGCCTGACTAAATCTAAGGAGTACGGAGATCTCATGAGCAAGGAGAATCTCAAGCTCAAGAGCATGGTTAAAGACTTGGAGGGCCAACTGGCAGAGAAGGAAGAGATGGTTGATAAGTTGAAAGAAGAACTCCGTAGCAGTCAGGCTAAACACGCTGAACTTGAAGATAAAAGCAAAGCTGCTGCGGAAGATTATTTTAAGCAAGCAGAGGAGTGGTCCCAAAAGGAGAAGAAGTTCCTTCTTGAGATTAAGGGACTGAAGGCTGGGAGCTCGGAATCCCAAGGAACGGAGGAAGAGATTCTTAGGTTGCAGGAAGAATTGACTGTAGCTAAAGTTGAGGCGGGGGAAGCCATTGATATATGCAGCCAAGTTGCTGAAGAATCCTTCGGCCTAGCTATACGCCAAATTTTCTACTGTAACCCCACTGTGAAGCTAAACCTCTATGGAATAAATCTGTTTTATGAATTTCATGGAGGGAAGCTAGTCGCAGTGGTTGAAGATCATCATGAAGATCCTCCGGAGTCCTTGTATGGCATACCCCCTCTTCCCGAGGGTCAAAGCATGGGATCGGATTCTGCTGTTCCTACGCCGGAGGGCGTCTCAATTGAAGGAGGTGCGAAGGCACCTGAAGAGAAAGCTCCGGAAGAAATCCCTAAAGAAGGGACACAAGACTTCAGAGAAGGAAAGGGACAGAAAGAGCCCCAAGAGCAGATTCCCCTTCCATAGTCTTGTTTTGCATATGTAAAGCTGTGTTCCAGGATCAGCTCCAGTTTTGATTAATTTTGAACAATACACATGTAATTTGTTTTTAATGAAAGAATAGAATTCCTCTCAGGCATTGTTTTCAATACTTCATGAAGAATAGTATAACTTAGATGTATTTGTTATACTTTTATCGTTTCAGTATTCAATAATCCGTTCAGTGTGATTAATCTTGAGGTCGGATTGAAATAATTGCCTTAGAAAATTAATCAATTCATTCGAAATAGATAACTTTTAGAACGGAGAATTATATACATGAATACTGTCTCCAAGTATAAGTATGTTAAGGAATAGGTACCTGTCATAGGGCATTACCCTTAATTCTTTTGGGGAGAGAAAGAGTCGATCCATTGTTCACAACAGCGGTGACACAGGACGGATGACTAGTATTAATTCGTATTGTTCTCACTGGAGGGAAAAACGTCGTCCATTATAAGAGTATTGTTCCGAGCTTAGGGAACTGCAAAAAATACATAAAGATGATGGTTGGGTCTTCCATCATAAGGATGATGAGGGGAATTGTCCGCGCCAGGAGTTACATCATCAAATCACAGAATGGGTGACTGAGATCATCCGTCCTGGGGAAATACATCTCAATCGTAAGAGTACAGATTAAGTCTTCAAAGACTTCCATCATAAGGATGATGATGGGAATTGTCTGCGCCAGAAGTTACATCATCAAATCATAGAATGGGTGATTGAGATCATCCATCCTGGGGAAATACATCTCAATCATATGAGTACGGATTGAGTCTTCAAAGACTTCCATCATATCATCAAATCCGGTATCAAGACAGGATCATTATTTTATTTGTCCCCTAGCTTGTGTGAGGGACTAGTAAAGTGTCTCATATAAGCTACTTTGCTTGCATTTGGTCTGGATATCGGTTCATCTATGTAGGAAAAATATTTATTTAACGTATGCTGGGTTTCTGCATTATGTTGTTGCGTGAAGATCCGTCCTGGGAACGGAGACTCTTTTGTCCTAGCGTTCCTTACGACAGATCCAGACAAAGATCTGTTATGCGAGAATCCTGAAAGTTTTTTAAAACTTATAACTCTTGATATTCGAGTAACAGTTGCAACGTTTCTCATGATTGGACATTTAATGCCTTTAAGCACGTGGGCGAGCCATTATTGTTTTAAGTGCGCATGTCTTTATAACCGTCACTCAGGAGCTTTATGGGCCTGAAATTCGAATTTTAAGGCCCATTTGAGAAGCCTTTTGACGAATCGATGTTGTTTTCGTGCCTTAGGGTTTGAAACGATAGCCCTTGTATTAACGAAAAGGTGTCGTTTGGTGGTAAACGACATAACCCTTGATCTGGTAATTGAGACTCTTCACCCCCTATAAAAGGAGCACTTAGTGAATTCAGAAATCACTCAATTTTGCTTTCCTGACGAAACTCTGCAAAAATTTTGAGAAGACATTTCTGCTTGCTTCTGTGAAATTTTCTTCACCATCTTCTTTTTCCTTAGGTAACCATCTCCTTCATCTCCTCGTATTTTTCCTTAAGTTTTGCAAATGTCTGGGAGAGGTTATACTGGCTCGAGCCATGTTGGCCCTAGGGTTAGAGGAGGAAGAGCCTTATCTCGAACTCCTGCGCGTCAAGGTGGGAGGATCCCTGTGATCTCCTCAAGCGCCTGGCCACTTCATTCAGAGAGGGAGGCATCGCCCTATTCAAGGCGGAGGTTCAGAATCCTCTTCTAGCGAGAGTAAGGAAAGCGCTGACTTATACCTCTCTAATGATGTGGATTTTTACCGCTGTGTGAAGATTTTTAAATTAGCTCTACGGAAGATGACTGGAGAGAGCACCTCTGGTGGCGGAGCGCCGTCTCAACAGTATATCCTAAAGACAGCTTCTGGACTGTGTAATGTAGTTGCACACTGGATTGACTGGGTAAAGCTTCAGAAGATGCGCCCATATTGCTGGGTGGCGGATGAATTTCGTGCCACGCCGTCTATCCACGCCAGGGAGGACGGAGCAAGGTTGGAGCTTCACTTTAGAGTTTACAAAAAAGAACAGCACAAGGAGCGTTTTATGGTGCTGGCACCCCTTCCCTCAGAGCGGATATGCTTCACACCGGATGAAAGGTCTATCTATATGTACGATTTCCTTTTCTTGAACTTGGGTGTGCACCTTCCACTGACGAAGTTCCAAATGAGGGTCTTGAGATTTTTGGACTGCGCCCCTTCTCAACTTCATCCCAACGGATGGGGGCTGATCCGTTCTCTAGAAGTACTTGGGGAGCACTTCAACTTTACCCCGACGGTCGTCATGCTCTTTTATTTTACGCAAGTGGTCCGTTGTGCGAATAAACAGAGCGGAGGAGTAAGTCTAGTAACTCTCCGTACTCTCTCCAAGCTTGTCAATTTTGAGTCCTACACTGACTCCGCTAAAGTCGATGGGCGTTCCTTCAAATCATACTTCACCAGGATACGCATTAAGCCTGAGGATCCAGTCTTTTGGCTAAATAAAGAAGGAATAAATGAATTTCCCGTGGCCTGGACCCACGAACATTTTTTATTAACCTCCCAGGCCTATTATACTGAGGAGGGTGAATTATCATCTACTTCTGTAGCCGTTCTCTTTGCTCTTGAGGCATATACCGCCGTGCATAAATCTTTTTCCTGCCGGTGTTTGTTAGGGTCAAAAACTACCCGCGAGGAATATTTACGTAATTTCCTATCATTCCCTGTTGCTGTCTTTCTTTATATGTTTTGAAATCTTCTACTACTGATCATCTTCTTGTTTGATTATGCAGTTAAAATCGAGACTGAATCACAATATATGGAGAAGTTGAAGTCGCTAAAGGCCAGGGGGAAATCCGTCGCAGCTGAAAATAGAGTTCAACCAAAACGAAATTCCAAAAAGGCTACTGTTGAAACCATCATCCTCACTTCCTCTGCTGGCGACGATATTCCCTTGCTGGAGGACGGACCTGAGAAGCCAACCTCCGGTGTTGATGATAAAAAGGCAGGAGAAAGGAGGAGAAAAATAAAGAATGACTCTTCGCTGCAGGCAGAGTCACAACCACCTCCTAAAAAGCCCAAAACTTCTGAAGGAGGTACTGATTCTGGGGCTTCTAAAGGAAAGAAAGCGAAACGAGTAACTCTGGATGCCCCCAGCAACACCATTACCTTTAGCGCTAAACCAATAACCACCTATTTTGCGCCCAGGGTCTCTTGCCCCCTCCAGGCAACTCCAATCTTGCCCCTTTCCTGGTGTATGAGGGTCCCATGCCTCATTGCATCCCCGATCCGCACTATAAACTAAAAACCACTCTGGAGCCTGAAGAAATAAAGCAAGCTTGCGATGCCGGACAGTGGCAGTTGGAAGAGCTGTCCGGTCTTCTGAAGTTGCTCCGTAGACTGGCAGACGACGGCACAGAAGTTGGCAGACTGAAGGGTAAAGTTAATGACCTTACTGTTGTGTCTGCCAAAGACAGGGCGACTATTCAGCAACTTCAGAATCGTTTGAAGACATCCAGAGAGCATGGGGAGCGGATGGATGAGGAGGCAGCCAGGCAGAGGTTGGTTATCAAAGAGTTGGAGCCCAATTGGCTGAACAGAAAAAAGCCAACTCCGACCTTAGCACTAGCATTTGCACAGAGAGAGAGCATTCTTCAAAGCTGGGATAGTAGTTAAAGGCAAAGGCGTACAACTACTCCAGGGAGGCTGAGGACTGGACCCATAGGGAAAATGAACTGCTCCTGGAGATTGAAAATTTAAAGTTGACAAGTCCGAATGACGATGTCGCGACCTTGCGAGCGGATCTGGCTGCTGCCAACGCTAGAGCGGATGCGGCTGTGGATATTTGTGTCCAAGTAGCCGAGGAATCCTTTGGGTTGGGAGTGCGCCAAGTTCTTTTCGGTAATCCCAAAGTGGAACTTAATTTGAGCGGTATTAATCCGTTCTATGAGTTTCACGGAGGGAAACTCGTAGCCGTTGTTGACGATCGTCAGGAGGATCCGCCCAACACCAAGTACGAGCTGCCTCCTCTTCCCAAAGGCCAGTCAATGGGGCCCTCTCTCCTGGTTCCTATCGCCAAGCGGCCTGGAGGTGAAGGAACAAGTGCTAATGCTGCTGGTGATAGGGGGAGTGAGGTCGGAGGTAAAGGGAAGGAAGAGAGCGGAGGGACAAGCCAAAAGAAGTAGCGCCTTTCTCGTCTTTTTATTTTTGTTGAATCAATACCGCTGTGTTCCAGGATCAGCTCTGGATTTCAATCAATCATATTTTATCAATGAAATAACAACTTTCTTTATACGTTTATTCATCAAAAATGGTTTAAGTAGAATCGTTGTATGTGTAATGAATCAGTTTGGATTTACATACGTTGTCCACATGTGTGGGTACTTTAGTAACAAAGGCTCGTTTTATGGAATGTTATCTTTGGTTTGGTAGAAAAGATAGAGCTTATCCACCTCATATTGTATTGAAATTGTGGCGTGACGAGGTCGTCACTTTAATCATAATAGTACCTTAATCTTTGATGATTAGGCTTTCAATTATAAGTATCATGATGGGGGTCGCCCTCGTGGGAAAACGCGTCGTCAGCGTGAGAATGGTTGGGACCTACTAGCTGTGCTTAGAGTTCGGTTTTCATCCTATCATCCAAGCCTTCGAACGGGGTTCGGTTTACTCCTACTAACCGTTCCCAGAGTTCGGTTTAATCCTACAATCTGGGCCTTCAAATGGTTTTCGGTTCGATCCTACCAACCATACTTGGAGTTCAGTTTAATCCTACAATCCAAGCCTTCAAACGGGGTTCGGTTTACTCCTACTAACCGTACCCAGAGTTTGGTTTAATCCTACAATCTGGGGCTTCAAATGGTTTTTGGTTCGATCCTACTAACCATACTTGGAGTTTGGTTTAATCCTAGAATCCAAGCCTTCACCGGTGTTCGGTTAAACCTACTAACCATACCCAGAGTTCAGTTCAATCCTACAATCTGGGCCTTTAAATGGGGTTCGGTACAGCCTTATAAAAAAGGTCTGATCCTACTACGCCCAGGTCCTCAAGTAAGATTTGGTATTCTTGAGAAAGGTTTGATCTTTGATCATTCACACATATTCGAGGAGTTACATTGTCAACTACAGAATAGGCAGTTGAGGTCATCCGTTCTGAATATGTTTCTACATGTCAGAATAACTGAAAATCATAGCATAAAGAAAAGCGTGAAAGAATCAAGTTTACATATGATATTCTTATTGAGCTGAATAAGAATTACAATAAAAACGTAGCTGGGATCATGCTGTGGTAAATTCTCCGTGGATGGTCCCAAGTGAGGAGAAAAGAATGCATGTTGTTTTACCAGCTAGCTATAATAGATGCGCAAGTTTTGGGTATTCCATTTGTTTCGGATCGGTGTGTCATCAAGGTTTTCTAGGCGATAGGAGCCTTTGCCAGTGACTTCGGATATCCTGTAGGGGCCTTCCTAGTTTGGGGCTAATTTAACTTGATGAGCGAATTTGTTACCCACACTTGCTTTTCTGAGAACCAAGTCACCACTGTTGAAAATTCTGGGATGGATCCGTTTATTGTACCGGAGAGCTGCTTTAGCTTTGATGGCCTGATCTCTAATGAACGTTTGTTCTCTGAGCTCTTGAATTACATCCATCTCTGATGCCAAGTTGGCGCTGTTGCTTTCCTCAGAGAAGTGCTTGACCCTCACAGAAGCAGTTTGTAATTCCACAGGTATCATTGCTTCTACTCTATAAGTCAAGCGATATGGGGATTTGTTGGTGGATGAGTGAGGCGTTGTCTGGTATGCCCAAAGGACGTGGCACAACTGGTATGTCCATCCGCCCTTGGCTTCCCCAAGACATTTTTTCAGCCCTTTTAGCACCTCTTTGTTAGCCACTTCAACTTGGCCGTTAGTCTGCGGGTGTTCGACAGATGAGAATATCTAGGTTATTCCCAAACCTTCAAGCAAATCTGTGAACTTCTTATCTGTGAATTGAGTACTGTTGTCTGTAATAATATGACCCCGAATCGTGTTATGATTTTTTCGTACATGAAACGACGAGTTCGGGCTGAAGTGATATGGACTACTGGCTCTGCCTCAACCACTTTGTGAAATAATCAACACCCACAATTAAATATTTAATGCCCCCGGGCGCAGTTGGGAATAGTCCTAAGATGTCCAGACCCCATTGGTAGAACGGCCAAGGCACAGCTGATATAAATAATTCTTCAGCCGGTGTATGGTGAAGGTTAGAAAACCTTTGGTAGGCGTCGCACTTTTTGATGAAGTCAATAGAATCTTGCTTCATCGTAGGCCACCAATATCCGGCTCTGAGAATTTTTCTCATCAAGCTTCTTTCTCCGGCGTGATGTCCGCATTGCCCCTCATGCACCTCTTGCATTACTCCTTGAACCTCATTTTCCTTTAAATAAATCAGATAAGGTACTGAAAAGGCCCTTTTGTAGAGGTTACCATCAATCATGGTGAAATATGGCAACTCCCTCCTTATCCTTTTTCTTTCATTTTCATCCGTGGGTAGTTGTCCATCGGCTAGATAACGGATATAAGGGGCCATCCATGAGTTTCCATAAGGAGAATTGGTCATTATGGCATTCAGAGAGGGGGAAAAGGAATGCTGGTGACGTTAGTGTACTTTGGACCAACGTTGTGGTGCTGCCTGGCCGTTTAGTGCTTGCCAGTCTGGAAAGTATATCAACTCTGGTATTCTCTTCGCGTGGAACATGTTTAAATTCCATCTTTGAGAATTTCTCTTTCAACTCCTTAACACAATTTAAGTATAACTGGAGTTGAGGCTCACGAGCTTGATAATCTCCCAGGATTTGCGAAATCACAAGTTGTGAATCACTACAGAGCGTTGCTTTAGAAGCTCTGATGTCAATTACAGCTCGAAGCCCAGCTAAACAAGCTTCGTATTTAGCTTGATTGTTAGAAGTTATGAAATTAAAGTGAAGGGAGATTTCCAGGTGCACACCGTCGTCGCTTTCAAGGACTACACCTGCTCCGGAGCCCCTTTGATTCGATGAACCATCCACATAGATGGTCCAATGAACATGAGGTGTAGCTGGATCTGTCCCTGTCATTTCCACGACAAAATCAGCCAGGACCTGAGCCTTGATTGCACCTCAAGGTTCGTAGGATATATCAAACTCTGAGAGTTCAATGGACCATTTGATCATTCTACCAATGAGGTCAGGTTTGATTAACACAGAACGGAGTGGTAGGTCCGTTCTCAACATGACTAGATGAGCATGAAAATATGGGCGTAATCGTCGAGAGGCCCAAACAACAGCGAGAACGACCTTTTCAATTTTCTGATACCGGATCTCAGCACCTTGTAATGTCTTACTAGTAAAGTATACCGGCCTCTGTCCATCAGGAGTTTCCCTTACTAAGGCTACGCCCAAAGCCTCATTCGAAATTGACAAGTATAAGATGAGTGTGTCTCCGGGGTCAGGCTTTGTTAGTATAGGAGGTTTGGACAGCACCTCCTTAAGTTCTTGAAATGCTTGTTCTTGTTCCTGTCCCCACTCAAATTTTTTGGATGTTTTTAGCACTTTGTATAGAGGAAGTGACCTGTGAGCCATTTTTGGCATGAGCCGTGCTAAGGCTGCTACTTTGCCATTCAGGGACTGGACTTCCTTCAGATTCTTTGGACTCTGCATGTTGAGAATCGTTTGGCATTTCCCTGGATTGGCCTCAATACCACGCTGAGTTAACATGAAACCTAAAAACTTCTCAGCTGGGACAGCGAAAGTGCATTTTAACGGGTTTAACCTCATGTTATATTCCCTCAAGCGGGTGAACACTTGGTGCAGGTCCTCAATATAATCACCTCCAACCGGCGTCTTGGCCATAATATCGTCGATATACACTTCCACAAGCTTAGTGTGCATGCCCTCAAACACCTTGTTAATCATTCGCTGATAAGTGGCTCCAGCATTTTTTAAACCAAAGAGCATGACGGTATAGCAGAAGATGCCACGATCATTGACAAAAGCAGTCTTTTCTTGATCCTCTTCGAACATCAGAATTTGGTTGTACCCTGAGTACGCATCCATGAAACTCAGGTATTGATAACCAGAGGAATCATCTATCATCCGATCTATATTAGGAAGTGGATAAGGATCTTTTGGACAACAACGGTTGAGGTCCACATAGTCAATACACATTCTCCACTTACCATTAGCTTTCTGGACCATCACCACATTTGTGAGCCAAGAGGAATAGCAGATTTCCTTGATAAATCCGGCTTTCAATAATTCCTCAGTTTGTTCGTAAGCTGCTTTCTATTTTTCCGGTCCCAATCTTCTTTCCTTTTGGGCAACCGGTCTTGTCTCTGGATAAACAGATAATGTATGGCAGCAGAAATCGGGGTCCATCCCAGGCATGTCCGCAGCAGTCCATGCAAAAAGGTCTTTAAACTCCTGAAGGAGTGCCACCAGGCGTTGCTCCATGACCAACTCCAACTTGTCATTGATGTGTGTGACCTTATCTGGGGAATCTCCTAAGACGATGTCCCTGGAACTTCCATCCAGCGTGGGCTTTGAGGGATTGAGAGGGTCAATCTTCAATTCCGCTCTAGGATCCAGATCAATCAAACTGACGGACCCAGCCGTTGTTCCTCCATCGTTCAGCTTCCTCTTCTTGTTGAATGCTTCTAACTTAACCATATTCAGGCTCAGGTTGTAAAAATACCTGGCCATCTCTTGATCGCAATGAAGGGATGACACACCATTGTCCTTGTCAATAAACTTGATAAGGAGGTGTGGAGTAGACATGATTGCTTCCATGGCGTTCAGAGTAGGACGGCCTATAATCCCATTGTAAGGGGACTCCACATCAATCACGAGGATTCTGGACTTCACCGTTCTTGTTCCAGGCTCGCCTTCAAAGGAAATGAGGGTATCGAGGTACCCCTTGGTGGGCTGCTTCGCTCCGTTGAACGCTATGAGCTCTTGCGTATATGGTTGTAAATCTGCATCATTGAAGCCCAATCTTTTGAAACAATTATAAAAAATTACATCACAAGAACTTCCCTAATCGACGAGAATTCTTTTAACATCCTTGTTGGCTATGACAGCGATGATAACCATTACATCATCACCTCCTGGAATCGTTGGACCAAAGTCGTCGTCTGTGAATGACACCACCGGTGCTGCCACACTGTCCCTGAAAGGGCGGTTGTCTCTGGGCTTCCCTTGTACTTACAGGATTATTCGGTGGTGATTCTTTCTAGTTGTGATTGATGCTCCTCCTCCAGCAAATCCCCCAGCGATCATCTCAATCACCTCGCACCGGTCTTGCCTTTACTGCTGAGGCATACCGTCCTGTTGATCTCCTCCAGTAATCACTACTCCCTTCTGTTTCTCAGCAGCTGTGAATCTCTTGACCGGATTTTGGCTATTATCACCTTCATCGTCCGGATCTTTTCTCCTCTTATCCGTCCTTTCTGGCTCATCTAAGGACTTTTCCTTGAACAAATACTATTTCAATTTCCCCTCCCTAATAAGAGTCTCCACCGTGTTCTTCAACGCCTTACACTCATCTGTGTGATGGCCAACTTGCTCATGAAAGACACAGTATTTACGTGAGTTCCCAGGTCTTTTCATTGGAGGAGGCTTCCTTATTCCATAAACACTAAGCGTGGGCCAGCCAACTTCCCTCAGGATTTGGGAATGCCTGGAGTTCAAAGGGGCGTAGTTGCTGAAAGAGAAGACGCGTCTGTCTCGCTGTTGAGATCGAGTGCTCATAAAATCTTCCCTTAGGGCATGCTTCTCTGGCCTTACCCTCTCCTTATCTCTCTGTGGCTGCTGTGAAGGTGCTGGCAGTTTCATTCTAGCTGCAGTAGCTTCTAGGTGCATATCTATGCCAACGTATTTTGAAGCTTTCCTTTAGAACTCCTCAAAGGTTGTTGGAGGACTTTTTGCCAAAGATAAGGAAAAAACAGACCCAGGTTGTAAGGCTTCAACCACAATATGGAGCTGTATAGCCTCCATGAGGTTAGGCACCAACACAACCTCCTTATAAAATCTCTTCAAAAACTCCTTGAGAGTTTCACTCTCTCCCTTTCTTATTTGGGCCAGGGTATGTGAAGTCATTGGAATATCTCTGGAGATAACAAAATGGCTTTCAAATACAGCTGCCATTTCTTCCTAGGAATCTATCGATCCTGAGGGTAAGCTCTTGAACCAACTAAAAGCTTCTTCCGTTAGTGTTCTTGGGAACATTCTACACATAACATCCTTGTCAGCTCCTAAATATATGGCCTCGTACACATAAGCATCAAGATGCTTAGTGGGATCAGTCTCCCCACTATATTTTCTGATCGAAAGTGGCTGGGTTGTTTGTAGATGTTTGGGGATAATGACACTCATGAGTCTCATTGAGAAAGGGACACTGAGTCTGTATGTCCCCAATGTTACTACTGCCTGCTCCTTCCTCCTTGTACTGACCCTATCTCCAGAGTCTTGGGTCTGTTCCCTCTCTTCATAAGTAGGGATCTTCGAATATTATGGAGTTGTGGATCTCTCTCTTGCAGATGCATGATGAGCATCTTCCGCCTGGGACGTCGCTCTGTCCCCAGTTCCTCTCTTCTCCCTTCTCAGCTCCATCAACTCCTCCCTGAGTTGCCTTATAACTTCGTCTCTAGGGTCAGGGGTTGCCACAAGTACCATTCTCCTCGTGTTGGTAACAGGAGACTCAAAGACAAGTCTCCTTCCAGCTTGTTGATGGGTCACATTCTCCACGTGACCATCCACCAAATCACGTCCATCGCCTTCCATATTGAACTACTAAACTTCTGCAAAAAGTGGGAATAACTCTATCGAGTCCCACTGGGCGTGCCAATAATCTGTCCTAAACCGGGGTCAATAGATCCGGTGTGGGGCCAGTCACAAAAGTCAAAGATCAAATAGGACTGAAGACCGGTTCTGTGAGTATCCGGTCTGTATATCCGGAGTTCCAATAAGATGAGAGCGGTCTTGGAGTCCTGGAGGTCCTTCACACCGTCCTCACGCATTGATATGGGCAAAAGGTGGTGTCACCTGCGAAGATTCTCTGACGCTCAAGCAGTAATAGTATTCCAAGTGAGGAATGTTTTCCAGATAATAGTCGTAAGTAAAAAAGGAGAAGATCCTCTCTTCGTGAATGAAGAGAGTTCTTATACCTGTTTGGCTCGATATACGAGGACTTGTTAGTGGGGAACCACTAACCTCCATTAATATAATAAATTATTATTAAATATGCACTTGCCAGTATGATTGAGGCAAGTGACTATTTTATATTGAGCGTAGAGAAAGTAGGGCTAGTCTTAGGGAACAAGTTGATTATTTCCAGGAGCAGATTATGGCTCGTAGTGTGGAAAATGGAATCTTCGTCCTTGTCCCTGTAGCAATGCCCTTTGTCTTCTGTATGGTGACATGTGTGTTACCCGATGTGTATGGCGTTATCCTGGACAACCGATATAGGGAGAGCGCCTGATATGGATTTAGAGTCTGGATATATACCAATGACACCGGTAACACCTTGGAGAACTGTCAAAGATGTTGAAATATGTCTTGTAGAACGGATACCGGTATCGAGACCGGATCAAATTATAAAGTACATAATATTTTATGATGATGATATAACAATTTATATTATATGATAATAATATATGGTATAACAATAATGGATATAATAATATTTATAATAATAATGGATATAATAATATTTAAAGTTTTATATATGGTAAATAAAATAATACAACAATAAGTTTTATGTTATTATAATTAATATACAAGAATAAAATATAAAAATAATTATATAAAGTAGTTATATGGTAGTAATAATATAATAGTGCTATAGTAAAAGAAATAGAAATAATATTATAAAATGTATTCAATAGTTATCCATTTCATCCTTTTTATTTCATAGTAAATGTGTAATAAATGACTTGCAGTTGTAATACTTTATTGAATAATCATGTCAAATTTATTATGCTTTCCTAGTTATCAATTTTCTTTAAAAGTCATATAAGCAAGTTCATTATCATTGATATTTCAAGAAAATATATCATATTTTGAGACATCCATAACAACAATATTATTAGTTGACTATTGTAATATTATTTTACTTTGTTGTCAAATTCAAAAATATCTTTTTTATGCTCTAACCATTAAAAATATATTAATAATAAAAAAACAAAATTATTATTCAATATTTGGTAGAACTATGTTTACATTTTTTTTCTAGTAAATCTCTTACATAGTGATTCGTTCAGTGAAATAATCAATTTTAAGAATAATTTGTTATTTTAAAACTATTAAAATTTTATGAGATTCAAAAAGAAGAAACAATAATGATAATTTAAAAATAACAATTAATTTTAAAAGTATAATTTTTTATTATATGTAAAAACAAATTAAAATCATCAATTTAATATATGGACCTTTATATAAAATAAAACATTCCAATTGTTAATGACGGTGATAGGTAGTCATGACAAATTCGGTCCATCCCTTTGTCACAAAACCAATCATCGATCCATATTAATGTATAACGGATGTGATCATTAATGGTCCCAAAGTTACTTGGTCCATTAAAATTGACAACTATAAAAGGTTCATGTATAATTATATCATTGGTCCAATTAAAAGATTTTCCAATACATATCTAATTGTAGAAGTTCTATAGAAATCACTCAAATGATTGCAAGAGTGGGTAAAAAGAAGAGCAAAAACTCCTTACGATTTGAAGTAATTTGTTTTTGAAAAAATTGAATATACATTTCATTCAAATGAAAAGAAAGTTAAGAAACATTAACTATACGAGGCAAAAATTGTTAGAGTGTGAAAGAAAAAAGAATTCCCAATTGTAGAATAGAAAGGGTCCAAAACATAAAAGAATAAGAATCGTCCAAATTCTCCTATCTTTACTCTTGTATTGATTTCTATATATGTGATCTTTTATGATACAAAAGCAAATAGGTGAATTTTATGATGCACCAAGACTCTATTGGTGTATTCATCCACAAAGATTTTGTTGGCTTTTTACACCAGACATATTAGATCGGTTCCGTAAAAAACAAATGTTAAAAAAGTGGCGTTGGTAATTTTGTAACTATCTATTCATTTTTTACACCAGTCGTTACTATTTTACACCCGGTATAGAAAAAATGATCTCAAAGAGAATGCAGTGGCAATCTACATCACATAAATAACCGGTGTAAAAGGTGAAAAAAGCCCATTGTAAAAAATATTGAAAAAACATATTTTAAAAGATACTTTATGCATGAATAGATTAGTAGATTTTTTGTGCACTATAGCCTATCCTTAATAACAAGCATATTTTAACTAACTAGAAAAGCTTTCATCCAAAAAGATTGTTTTATACCCGTTAGATAACCATGTTTTAATGAAATTGTAGAAATGGAACGTTAATATTAATTATGGATGAGGTTGGTCAAAATTTTATCAACAAACTAGAAAATTAGTTGTTTTTTTGGAAGATAACTAGAAGATTAGTTATTTTTTTTGTTAACACTAGAAAAATAGTTTCAATCAGCTCCGGTACCTTAGGCCTTCCATGGGTTCATTTGTGATTGGGCTGTCTCAACAGTTTACATCGGCCCAATTGAGTAGTCCTGTTATTTACTAAAAAAAATAATTGGTAGTCCTGTTAAAAAATATATATAATATTTTCATATAAAAGTATTTATAATGTAAAAGGATTTATAATGTACGCCTGAGACAGATAATTTAGATATTAATATGTTTTATGTAAAGGATTTATCCCACTCATTTTAAACTAGAAATTACCAAGTATGTTGTGAAGGCTTTTTTTTTGTGTGTTCATGAGAATTTTGTATGTTCCTTTTTTAAAGGTTTTTTTACTAAAAAAATATAAATTTTAATATTTTAAAAAATGTAAAGTTTCCATCATCTAATTTTTATCTCTGCATTTTAGATATTAACACATCATTTTATGTACAAATTTTATTCACGTATGATCTGAATATTTAGTCTTCCAAATAATTGATTGAAGAATTTGATTTTTTTTTAATTCATAGAAATTGCATTCTTTTTCTTAAATCAAGTTAACAATCATTTGGATAATTTTAGTTCCACTTTTTTTTTAAACATTTAATGAAAGAATATTTAACAAGGAAAGGGTCTAATTTATAAAAATATGAACTTACTATTTAACAACTAAGAAATTATGTTTGCATATCTGGAAGGATATATTGTTACTTAAATGAAACTACATGTCTTAACACTTTAATTTAAAATTACGTATTAAGTTAAAATAGTATCAGTTAATACATGCAATTTAATGTGTAATGACACTTAAATTAATAAAAGAGCTTCCATGTTTATAAAAATATGAAATCATAAATTGGATAATTATTTGTGGGAATCTGCTCCTAGTATAATGATTCATCATAATAAAAAAGAAATGAAAGTAGTATCCAACATAAATAGGAAAAGCTGATACTTTCCACGAGGGAAAAAAAAAAGAAGAGAAAAATGTACGAAGGTTTTATTACTATGATGCGACAAAATAATAATTTATATATTCCAAATTATAATTATCATCTTATTAACCACTTGGACTATACAGATAAGATATAAGATAGTTATGTGAAGATACTTTTTACTTTATATTTGATTTTGGTGCCATCAACCAACTAGATCTTTGAGATTTTTAATTATACTCGTTTGTTTTTGACTTTCCTCTCCATTAAATAAGGAGGTTTCTCATTAATAATTACAATTAGATTTTATGTAAAATTTATTTTTAAATTAGTGCTTAATTACTTATTTAATTAATAAATTAGTTCTTTTTGTGTATAGTTGAAGCATTGTCACAGTTTTAAATTTATAAACTATTTTCATGTGTTTTTGCAGCCTTAAAAGAGAAAAGGAAAGGAAAAATCTTTCATTTTTACTCCTGATAAATAAGAGTACATCTATTTTTGTCACTTCGTTCATCGTTGGATTAGGTTAAAATTTTGATATGTGATGCATAATATCCAAATCTTCATTTTGAATGGTTAGATCGTATTTTAAAGATTGGATGTCACTTGAGTGAATGCATCAAAAATTTAAGCAAACAAAACAACACCTATATTTTTAACCTTGTAAACTTAGATTTTTATAACTCAATCAAATAAATATATATGCCGTAACATGTAAATTACATATATACATACACACAATTCCACTTAGGGAAAACAAATGTGTATCTATTGTTGGTTTTTTTACCTCATATTATGACTTTGTAATCAAAATATTATTGTTATTTACTTGCAGTATCATAAAATTTATTAATTACTAAATATATGTACATTATCATTCTTAAAATAAAGATTACATATATTTTCTACTACAAAGGACTTATCATGTATTACTCAGTTATAAAAAGTGTTTTCAACAAGAACATATTATCAAGGAATGCCTAAGTTTGGTAGTCCTAACTTTTTGTATAAACATTTTGACGTCTAGTGTGGGGTTTGAGTAAAAATACTTACCTAACCTCAAAAAGAGGTTGTCGACCACTGATAATGATTTAATCACTCTAATAACAAGATCTAAACATGACTTAAACATTAAGAGAAATAGAAGAAACTTAACACCAAAAGACATCTAAACAAATTACAAGGGGATTGGCGATGGAAAGAGGAAAGTTGAGTTTATAAAACGTTTCCCTTCATCATAATGGTAAAAGTGAATAAAGTCTTGCTAAATTCAAAGGCAAGACTATGGTAACAATGCAAACAACTTTAAAATCGTGTCCAACACTTTCAAAATCATTTTTAAAACAATGAAATAAAATAAATGGAAACATGAATCTTCGAGTTGCCATTCAGTTCGAAGAGGATAAAATTGGAAGGCGACGACGGCAGAGAGATCGAAATCAAGTGAATAAGAAATTGAAGAGCGCGTGGATTGAGTGAGGAGAAGTAGCATATGTTGAACTCGTGTGAGAGGCAAGAAAGAAAAAGGTTTTCTTTAAATTAACTATTTAATATATAAAAGCAAATTTAATATGCAATGTGTTCCCCCCAGAAAACAAGGATAGACCCCACCTTTGGCCTCATCTTCCGTAATCAGGGAAAAAGGACCCAACCATGAATATTTGTTATATTAGTGGCATCGTTTTGTGAAGCCCACTTATTATCCTGATTGTATAAATAAAGGCCATGGCCTAATGATGTAGGCAAGTGACATACATTGAATAACAGGCTTTGACATTTGGAATCCCAGTTATTTTCTGTGTGAACATTTTGGCGCCCACCGTGGAGCCTGGTAAAACGGATCCTACAACCACCATCTCAACCTGAAAACCCAGATTACAAGGAGGAGGACGATGGTAAACACCAGAAACACACGAAGGGGGGAAGATAGCGGGCAACAAGGGACTTCTCGGGAAGAAGAAGATCAGATGTTACGTCTCACTAACATGGTGGAGACATTGCAAAGAACGGTGGCTAACTTGCAACAAGAAAACGCCGCACTCCGAGGGCAGAAGGAAAAAGAAAGGGAGGCCTCCAGCTATAACGGTGACCGATCCACCCACCATAGAACTGTGGAACAACCCTCTCTCCAAACAGAAACCACAAAACTTAATGTTGAGCTGCCTTTCGCGGCACACCCATGGGTTGATTCAATAATGGAAGCCCCCACACCTGACAATTACAAGCCCCCATTGATAGAAAAATACGATGGGAGGGGCGATCCTGAGGATCACTTGACCATCTATGTTAACACCATGCTGGTAACTGGGGCCTCCGATTCCCTTTTTTGCCGAACGTTCCCCACTACCCTTTCTAAATCGGCACTTAGGTGGTTTTCCCACTTACCACCGAAAAGCATCGCAAACTTTTCCGATCTAAGTACAAAGTTCCTCAATCAATTCTCCACCAGCAGGTCTATACAACAGACGTCACACAGCCTAGTCAATTTACGACAACTTCCAAAAGAAACTTTGAAGCAATACATGGCCCGCTTCTTTGAACAAGCCATTCAAATCCGAGACCTTAGCCCGGAAGTTGCCCTACACGCTATCCAAACTGGATTACGTTCGGGTAAGTTTGCTGATTCCTTGACCAAAAAACCGCCTCTACACATGGACGATTTTAGGGTGAGGGCCTCACGATACATCGCCGTCGATGAGCGAGAAGCTGATAGGAACGAAAATCCTGGCCGAGAGCATTTTCCCAACCATAACACTCACCAAGATACCGATCGAGAGCCTTTTCCCGACCGAAACTTTCGCCGTGCGGAAATGAAGAAGAAGTCATTCAAGCCTGACCGAGACAAATGGATCGGCGCCTACACTACCCCCATTTACACAAGTTTCACCCCGTTGAATGATCGTCGAGACCATATCCTGCATGAAGTTTATAACACGGGACTCCTAACACTTCCACCCCCGGGGGAGGGGCCCAAGGGATCAAACACCACTAGGTTCTGTGAATTCCATAGGACCCACGGCCACGCCACCGAAGATTGTCAATCCCTACGGAATCAAATTGAACATCTCATACAGCAAGGGCACTTGGGAAGATTTGTCGATCGGGAAAAGGATCACTCGGCCAAAGGAAAATCCCGAATGAGAGAAAGAGAACACCCCGACCAAGTAGAACTACATACTTGGAGATGGTCAAGAAATCCTCGATCTCGATCCCGCTCCAGGTCCCCGAGGCCGAGAGACGAAGAAAACACTCCCCGATGAGTTATACACACCATTGTTGGAGGATTCCCGGGTTCTCGCCGACCTCACCGATCGGTCCAGGTAAACTTGTTACAGGAACACTCAGATTCATAAGTCATCATCTTTGACAGGTCAGATTTCCCAAAAAATGGCCCGAATCATGACGAACCCATGGTGGTCTCTATGGGGGTGGCCGACTGTATTGTTGAAAGAGTACTCATAGATCAAGGAAGCTCCGCAGACATTTTACAATGGAAAGCATACAAACAAATAGGGTTACCCACTCGGAATCTAGAAAGGTACGATGGTACACTCATTAGTTTTTCTGGTGATTCTGTGCAGGTTATGGGATGCATCGACCTTATAACCACCTTTGGGGATGGAGAAAATAGTCATGCTATAAAGGTCAAATTCTTGGTGGTAGACTTCCCTAGTTCCTACAACGCACTACTCGGACGACCCTCACTAAACACCTTGGGAGCTGTCATCTCCATAATGCACCTCACTATGAAATTCCCGCTTGGAGACGGAAGAGTAGGGGTGGTCAGGGCCGACCCAGAAGTGGCACAAGAATGCTACCATGAAAGCCTCAAACCCAAATCCGCGTTCATAATTGAAGATAACGTAGAAACCAACTTTGATCCTCGTGACGAACGGGAATATGAAAGGCCCCAACCAGTTGAATCCCTCAAGCTCATACAAATTGGGAAATCTCCAAACCAATTCACACGAATCAGCACAATTCTTGAACCAGCCCTGGAAGAATCACTCGTTAATCTTTTACGAGAAAATTCTGACTTGTTCGCTTGGAGTCCAGCTGATATGCCAGGTATCGATCCTGACATCATTTGCCATTCATTAAATTTGGAGCCGGGAGCCAAACCTGATCCGGTCTAGATACCGGCCCCCATACTTGTGACGTCAGACTGATTTCATATAAGGAAAACCGGTGTCTAGGTTCAACGTTACCACACCGGATATCCGTTGTCTGGTCATCCGCCCTCACTCCATGACAGCATCATTCATTTTCGCTGTAACGGTTCTGTGTTCATTGATACAGGATATTTATATAATTGATATCTTTTCCCTCATAGCAAGAGAAGAGCCTTTTGATAACTTATCAACGAAGACACTGTTTGTAGCAAAATACGTCATATCAATGGCTTCAGAAAGTAAGTGGGCGTGTCAGCAGATTATGCGGAAAAGGTGATTATCCTCTCCTCTCTCTAGAGGATTGTACTCTGATAATTGACCTACCCTCCTGACACATTCTAAAAGTCGAGCCACTTTGATCGACACAATATACACGCAATCAGAGATAAGGGACCCACCTGCATCCAACGTCTCATTTTTTCTCTTACGTTCAACTATAAGAAGCCATATCAACACACATGCATGGTATCGATATTCTATCTCACACTTTACTGTTACTACGCTTGAGTATTCATTCAGTTCATACACTCTTCTAACTTGAGCGTCGGAGAATCTTCGCAGGTGGCACCACCTTTCGCCCCCCTACAACGCGAATCGTTGGTGTAAAGGATCTCCAGGACAACAAGATCGGCCTCTCCCACTGAGAGACCGGATTAATACATCGGATATACACAGTTCCGGTGTGCAAACCCTAAAAACACCTGCATCCTTGTGGCTGGTCCCACACCGGATCCTAGACCCCGGTCCAGACCAGTTCAAAACCAATATCCCAGAAACCAAGGAAAATGTGTCCCGATCGAAGACAAGCGGTCAAAGAGGAAACAGAAAAATTATTATCAGCTGGCTTTATCCGTGAAGTCAAATATCCTGCCTGGTTGTCGAATGTGGTAATGGTCAGAAAAACAAGCGGCAAATGGCGGATGTGCGTCGACTTCACAGATCTAAACAAGGTATGCCCTAAAAATCCTTATCCCTTACCTAGCATTGATCGTCTGGTGGATGGTACCTCAGGTTACAGGATGTTGAGCTTTATGGACGGTTACTCGGGTTATAATCAAATCCAGATGCACCTAGAAGATGAAGAGAAAACCGCGTTTATCACTGGAGGAACGAATTATTGCTACCGAATGATGCCCTTCGGATTAAAAAACGCAGGAGCTACTTATCAGAGGCTGGTGGACAAAATATTTGCCAAACAAATTGGCAAAAATATGGAGGTCTACGTAGATGACATGGTAGTAAAGTCTGAACAAATCAATTCCCACATACAAGACTTGAAAGAAACCTTCACCGAACTACGAAGGCACAACATGCGACTTAATCCCGAGAAGTGTTCTTTCGGAGTCCAAAGGGGAAAATTCCTGGGCTATATGCTTACATACCGAGGCATTGAAGCCAACCCAGATCAATGCAGGGCCGTTCTTCAGATGCGAAGTCCCCAGAATGTCAAAGAAGTCCAACGCCTCACTGGGAGAATCGCAGCCCTCTCCCGATTCCTTTCTAAATTTGTAGAAAAATCCATGCCATTTTATAAAACGTTAAAAAAGACGGACTCGTTTGAATGGACTACCGACTGTGAAAAAGCCTTCCGAAGCCTTAAAGCTTATCTGGCTTCCCCGCCAATCTTGACACGACCAGAAGCAGGGTCGGAATTGATCCTCTATCTTTCTGTTGGAGCCGAAGCTGTCAGTTCGGTCCTAATCCAGGAAGAAGGCTCAGTTCAAAAGCCCATTTACTTCACCAGCAAAACGCTACAGGGGGTGGAAGTATGTTATCAACGAGTAGAAAAATTTGCCTACAGCTTGGTAATAGCCGCGAGACGTTTGCGTCCCTATTTCTATAGTCATCAAATAGTGGTCCGAACCGACCAACCACTCGGAAAAATTCTTCAAAGACCGGAGCTTGCAGGACGAATGGTGGCATGGTCAGTAGAGTTGTCCGAATACGATATTCAGTACGAACCCAGGGGACCCATGAAAGCTCAAATACTCGCAGACTTTATAGTCGAACTGGGAGAAGATAAAGAGGAATACGATGTCGAACATGGATTATGGACCCTGTCAGTTGATGGTTCTTCTAATACAAAGGGCAGTGGTGCAGGAGTCGTGATAGAGTCACCAACTGGGCTAACAGTTGAAGAATCCTTACGATTCCGATTTAAAGCCAGCAACAACCAGGCTGAATATGAAGCCCTCATTTCTGGATTGAAGACAGCCATTGATTTAGGGGCTCGGTACGTCCAAGCAAAACCCGACTCCCAACTTGTTGCCAGACAAATTGAAGGGACCTACCAAACCAAAGATGTGACACTCGGAAAATATCTTGCCTGAGTGAACGAAATGGTAGCGAAACTCAAACTTTTCCGAGTAGTCCATGTTCCCCGAGCAGCGAATGAACGCGCAGACATTCTCGCTAAGCTCGCTAGTACAGTTAAAGTAGGGAACCTAAAAACAATAGTCCAGGTGATCTTAGAGGAACCAAAAATCCAAGAGAACCAGCAAACCCACCAGGTAAATGAAATTCAAATAAAAACATCTTGGATGACCCCTATTGTTGAATTTCTAACACAGGGAACCCTGCCAAATGAACAACAAGAAGCCAAGAAATTACGGGTCCAGGCAGCCCACTACACCATCATAGATGGGCAACTATATAAAAGGGGCTTCACAGTAGCCTTCCTCAAATGTCTGGATGAAGAACAGGCTGACTATGTCATGCGAGAGTTACACTCGGGAATTTGTGGGATCCATGGAGGAGTTTGACCTTTGGCAGCCCGCGTCCTTCGAGCAGGTTACTTCTGGCCCACCCTGCGCTCCGACTGCTACGACCTGGTCAAGAAGTGCGACCTTTGTCAACGAAACGCCCACCGAAACCATAGCCACCCGGAACCACTACACAGAATCCTTTCCCCATGGCCATTTAACACATGGGGAATGGACATTCTAGGCCCTTTTCCCCCAGGAAAGGGACAATAAAGTTCCTCCTCGTGGCCATAGATTTTTTCACTAAATGGATTGAAGCCGAAGCTCTAGCCACCATCACAGCAGCTAAAGTTCAGGCCTTTACATGGAGAAACATCATCTGTCAACACGGACTTCCCCACACTATCATATCCGATAATGGTCGGCAATTCACAGATAAACACTTTGTTGAATTCTGTGAGAATCTTGGCATCAAAAGGAAGTTCTCTTCGGTGGAACATCCCCAACCAAATGGACAGGCAGAAGCAGCAAATAAAGTTATACTTCAACAGCTAAGGAAACGACTCGGACAGGCAAAAGGACGTTGGGCAGAAGAATTATATGGAATTCTGTGGGCATACCATACAACACCGCATTCTTTAACTCATGAGACACCTTTCCGACTCACCTATGGAGCTGATGCCATGATACCCGTGGAGTTGGGGGAGCCCACACTCTGACGAATGATCTATGACGAGGTTTCAAATGATAACAAGAGACGTGAAGATTTAGACCTTGTCATGGAAGAAAGAGACGTAGCTTACATCAAGATCCAAGCGGCTAAGCAAAAATCCGCTCAAAAATGGAATTCTTTCCTTCGACCCAGACCCTTCAAAAGAGGGGATCTCGTCCTACGGACCGCAGAAAACAATAGACGAGTGCGAGAAGAAGGCAAGTTAGCACATTCATGGGAGGGACCATACCGAATCACAGAAGTGCTCAGAAAAGGTGCTTACCGTATTGAAGAATTATCAGGGAAGGAAATACCAAGGACATGGAATGCAACCCATTTGAAATTCTACTTCAGTTGAGTATTATGTATGAGCACCCTTTTTAATACTAAAGAACTTTTCTCAGATCTTAAGGTCTCACTCTCTATAAAAAGTCTGAGATACGAAACGATCTTCGGCACCGAGTACGAAAACGATCTCTCGGTATACATATAAAAAGTCTGAGATACGAAACGATCTTCGACACCTAGTGCAAAACGATCTCTCGGTATACATATAAAAAGTTTGAGATACGAAACGATCTTCGGCACCGAGTATGAAACGATCTCTCGGTATACATATAAAAAGTCCGAGATACGAAACGATCTTCGGCACCGAGTGCGAAACGATCTCTCGGTATACATATGAAAAGTACAAAATACGAAATGACCTTCGACCTCAAACACGAGGCGATCAAGCGATCCCTCGGTATACATTAAAAGGTCCGAGAAAGAAACGATTCTCGGAAAAACCGAGCACGCAAGCCAAGAAAACTGAGCACGCAAACAATCTCTCGGTATAAATCCAAATACGAAGTAATTTCCAACGCAAGTCAAGAAAACCGAGCACGCAAATAATCTCTCGGTATAAATCCAAATAAGAAGTAATTTCCAGCGCAAGTCAAGAAAACCGAGCACGAAAACAAATATAACACAAGGAATGAAGAAGAAAGAGACTTGCAAAATTCATTAAAAAACTCGGAAGTGTTTTACAAAGTAAATAATCCCTAAGTTGTTCCTTCAGGCGCACCTACACCCGGAATTCTTTCACTCGGCGCATTTTCAAGAACCCTTGGGTCAGCTTCAACACCTGTCAGGTTCTCTACTGGCTCGGGAGGAGATACCACTTGTCCATCCATCACAACCTTGAACGGATCGAGGCCTTCAAAATTTAGCTCAATGGAAGGGTTTAGAGCTGAGATCTACTCCTTACAAAGCTCAAAGGCCTCGACATATTGAATTGCCACATCCTGTTGAGCTACAACCAGATCCTCTTGTGATTTTACTTTCAGGGACTCCAATTTTGAATTTACCACTCGGAATGCCGCCTCCAATTCCTGTTTCTGAAGGGTTAGGGGATTGGACGATTCCTCAATCTCAGCAACCTTGTTCTCCCAGTACAAACACTTTTCCTCAGAGATCGCCAATCGGGACTCTACAGAATCTCTCTCGTCCCGAGCGGATTTCAACTCCTCCTCTGACCTCTTCATAGTATCCTTCATCAGGGCCACCAACTTCCTGAGCTCCTTAACCCGATCAATTTCTTTCTGCTTCTTCTCCTCTAACGTCTTCTTTTCCTTTTTCAAGGACTCATTTTTGGAAGCCAACTCTGCCAATAATTTTTCCCGATCAAATAAACGTTTTTCCAGACCTCGTGACATAGAGGAAAGACGTAAGCCGAACATCTCCATTGCTTGACACATAGCAACAGGGTTATTGGAGGTATATTTTTCTTCGTCTTCCTTGAAGAAAATTGTCTGATCCACAAATGGGCCAATGAGAAACCGAACATCCCACAAAGAATGTGCTGGAGTCTCCTCCGAAACCTGAGACCCATGAATGAATGTTTCCCACAAACTTTCGGAGTCATCTGAAAGACATGGGATAACACTGGCTATCAATTCAGCCGAGCCAAGAGGAGATGGATTTGAAGAAGAAGGTGTAGCATGAGCTCTTTTAACAAATCGACTACGAGTCTCCAGAGGCGAAACCTCTTCCGTCTCAGCATCGGTAACCAAAATCGTCTCGGTAAAAGGAAAAGCCTGAGGAACTGAAGACGGTTCCCTCCCAACCTCGGTAGCGGTATTATCAGAACGAGGCTTTTTATTCACCCGTCTAGCCTCAGCTTCCAGTTGTGAAGAAACAGTTGTCAAAGGAGTGGCAGCGATTGGAGTTTGGATGATAGGCTGGGCCACGGTTACAGCAGAAGAAGATCCCGTTTTCTTCTTCAGCACCTTCCCTACTCCCTTTGAAAGGGCTTCCTCATAACGTCTCTTGAGCTCCTTTTTTGAAAGATGATGAGGAGCCATGTCGCCTGCAAAACAAAGGAAGAGTTTTTAAATTAGCATCAAATAAACGAAAGAAAATCCAATCGGAGCACACTGCTAAAACTTACAAATCCAGGCGGCCAGAGCGTCCGGAGACGGAGCCAGGCTTATCAGCGCCTGAGAACTAAAAAATATATTCACATCCTCGGAGAGAAATTTCACATCCGACTTCTCAAGAACAGTCAGATCATCCCACAACACTCGAAATTGTGTCGGGTTCTGGGTCCAGTACAGAGGAAATAAGGGTTGAGAATCAACCCCGTGAAGGAAATCTTCCCCGGGTAAGTATGGATTTACCCAAATCTTGAAAAAACCCTCCTTAAAATGTTTATAAGATTGGTCAAAAGCCCTGATTAGATTGCGACGGGCTACAGCGTTAAGTGAAACCCATCCTAAAGGAACACCCACCTTTGGTACCCTTGCCTGAAAATAATAGAAAAACACGGAGACGGAGGGTACCCGACCAAAAAACTCGCAGAGAACCTCAAAAGCCTTAACAAAGGCCCACCCATTCGGGTGAAGTTGGGTTGGAGCAATGTTTAACGTATTTAAAACCCCAATTTCAAAAGCGGAGAAAGGAAGAGACAGATGAAGACGAGAGAAAACATTTCATATACATACACGAAATCTAGCTCGCTAGGGTCAACACGACGATGATACACCCTCTCCGACTCAGAGGAAAACACGCACTCTACGTTAGATGCTAACTCAGAATGAGAAAAGCTTTCGTCCCATAGCCTAGCTATGGAAGTTTCATCCTGGAAAGAAGAAGAAATAGCAAGAACCTCTTCTCGTACCCATGAATACGAAGACCCAGAAGAAGAAGCCATTGATACGAAAGGAGAAAACAAGGAAGAAACAAAAAGCACTAACTTGAATGAGGTAAGGACAAGAGACGAAGAAAGGGAAACCAGAAGACCAAAGAAGATTGAGACCACAAAGCTTGAGGAAAGCTCAGGAAGCTTAAATGAGTGTAAAAGAGCTTTGAAAAGAAAAACAAACCCTATATTTATACCCTATAAATAGATAACAACGGTCAAAGAAAGCCATCCCTTCGACAGGTAAGCAGATGACCACCACGTGGCGGTATCTGGAAACTAAGGCAACCCAACGAAAAGCTTTTAAGTTCCAAAGCGAAACAATCGAAGGGCTAGAAAAAGAAGAATACCAAGAGGTAGGATGATCCAACGAACGAAAATCTAATAGCCACGATTATTGGATTATAATTACGCCCATAAACCCCTTCAGACCAAAGAACGCTCATTTTCTCAAAAATCCAAAAGGCATTCCTTTTCCCAATACGCATTTATTGGACCCTTCGAAAAGACAGCATAATCATTAGAATAATTCATGCTTCAAAGCAACGGTTGAATTTCCACAAACAGTTGGCAACAATCTACTCTACACTGCTAGGTGAGACGTTCTCGATCCTTCTTCATCCTACTCAACAAACATTCACTCTGAGTTCTTTCACTCGGCAATTGTTCTCTCAGACATGCTCTAGTCAAAAGTCTCCAAGGCCAAGATTCCCTTAACTCGGGACTCTTTCACTCGGTGATAGCTCTCTCGGCCATACCTCAGAAAGATCTCACTAGAAGTCAGAGCCTCACTTTACTCGGAAGTAATTCTCTCAGACTCAGAGATGTCTCATTCGGACCCGGAATTCTCCTTCACTCGGAAATAGTACTGTTGAAACATTCCAAACTTGGAAAAGCACTCATTCGAAGGCAGCTTTTTCTTCACTCGGAAGCTAATCTCTCGAACATCCCTCACTCGGAAAAACCCTCATTCGGAAAAGCACTCATTCGAAGGCAGCTTTTTCTTCACTCGGAAGCTAATCTCTCGAACATCCCTCACTCGGAAAAACCCTCATTCGAAAAAGCCTCATTCGCAACCACACTTATGTAGCCACTTCACTTGACCGATCGCTCAAAGCTCATGGCTGGGGGGCTCCTGTTCCCCCCAGGAAACAAGGATAGACCCCACCTTTGGCCTCATCTTCCGTAATCAGGGAAAAAGGACCCCACCATGAATAGTTGTTATGTTAGTGGCATCGTTTTGTGAAGCCCACTTATTATCCTGATTGTATAAATAAAGGTCATGGCCTAATGATGTAGGCAAGTGACATACATTGAATAACAGGCTTTGACATTTGGAATCCCAGTTATTTTCTGTGTGAACACAATGCATTAAATATCACAACTATTTAAATTAACTACTATAGTTCTTTAAATCAAATCTATTATATTTAATATATAGAAGTTTGAAATTAATTAAAAATTTAATTTAAAGCAAAATATATATTATCTTTAATATCTTTAGTTACTATAATTATAAATTGTATTTTTTTTAAGATCAACAAACATATGAAAATTAAGAGCTATAATTAATTGCTTTAATATTATATTAAAATTTAAAAATTAGTTTCTTTGTTAATAGGTTTGCTAGTTTATGGAAAGAGAATTTTAAGGTACCTTAAAAACATTATCACTCATGGCTTGCATCTTTTAGCTACTTCTTCTATCTCTCAGCTCATAGTCTTTTACTATTGTGATGATGACTTGGCAGTTGATCCTTATGACAAAAGATCAATTGTAGGAGCTTACATCTTTCTTGTGCCAAATCTAGTATCCTAACGGTCTAGAAAGTAGTCAGTGGTGGCTAAATCCCAATTGAAATGAGTATATTTATGTGAACTAAAAATTTATTTAATTCTAACTGAAATTTAACCTTTTTAACATCCTCTTTAATATTATAGGTGTTTTATGTCTATTCCAAGATGATGATCAGAATTGAAATAATGCTGTCATGCAATGGGAATCCAGAGTGTTCGACTCTCCTTGTTCTTAATTATTCCTCAACAGAAAGGTCTAAAAGAAACTGTTACATATCTGTGAAAGCCTAAGAAGATTACCGAATGGGCCAAAAAGAGTTTTTAAAAAATAGAAACATAAATACAAAGTTTTTGTTTTGTAATCGATTTGAGAATCATTATGAAACCTAATTTAGTGGAAAACATCCTAACCAAAGCCAAATGCACGAAAACTAATGAGATTATGAGAAAGGAAGTAGTGCTTTGCTTATTCACAGAATTTGTCCAAAGTCAGGGTGCTTTCCATTTTCCAGGGATGTTGTGCTTTTCTTAATCATCCACAATATATATAAATGGAATGTTCTTTTCAATTGTAAATTAAAGCATTCACTGCGCTGGCTCCATAAAGCAAAAAGCAGGGAGATTTGGAGCAAAAAGAAAACAACAGGATACGCCCGTGGGATGATTAAACATATGTTTACATACAAAATATTGCGACTTTGAATCCCTACTATCATTTCTAATAAAATACTAACTTTTAACATTTCTTGATATATAACATTTTTTTATTCAAAGAAAACTCCTTACTATTTATCGGAATTGTATTAATCAAAAGGGTTTAGTTTTTCTGATTTTAAGGACTTCAATTTAATCATTGATTTTATAAACCAATGTTCTATTTAGCTTTTTTTAAGATGTAATTTTAGGTATTCATTGACAATAACAGTAATCAATTTGATGACTTTTAGACCCCTCAATAAGTAACATAATTGAAGTTTTTAAACATATTCCATACATGACAAGGAATCCTTGATACTTAGATAAGGAAGGAGGAGCTTTTTTTTTGTTTAACCACACCCCCGAGTCCTTTTTTTTGTAAGAAAGGAAATAAAAGACAAACAGAAAGCAAAACAAGCTAAGAAAGAAAGTCAAGCAAAGTTGTCATAGCAGTTGTTGGAGGTGGGCTATCCCACACTTCTCTAAGATGTCCACTAAATCTCTCATGTAAGGCAAGTGCATTAGCCATGTAATTACACTCTCGACTAATAACCAACACACTAACTGACCAATCCCGCTTTAGATAAGCTAAGATCTCATGTAAGATGTCTCTATGTGCAAACACCTGGGGAATAACACCACAAAAAATTATCTCACCCACCTTTTGTGCATTTATCTTGATAGTGAAAATATGTATTGTCCAGGACCAAGCAAGCCTCAAGGCCGTAGAAATAGCAAGAAGCTCCACTTTCAAGATCACCAACATTCGAAAAACTAAAAAAAACCCTTAATCTACGTCCCATTATGATCTCGAACTACACCTTTTATCCCCATATTGTGACATCCCTCTTCAAATAATATTTATTTTATTCAATTTATTGATTTTCACAATAAATTTTTCACGTTTCTAGAATTAAATTACATCATAAAAATAATAATAATAAAAAAATGCATCTTATAAAAATTACCCAAATTATAATTTAAAATAAATAATTTATAGTCCTCAAAATCATTTAAGTTGAAATAATCTCAAAACCTGAAACAGGGGTCTGACGCTACGCGCCAGTCCCACGCTAGGCGTGAGAGTGCATTCGTAGCCCTGACGCTGAGCGCCAAGATGACGCTACGCGTGGGCTTATCAGTGACAGCACCTGATGCTGTCACACATTTTAGGCCTTTTGACCAATTACTAACTTATCCAGTTACCTCATTTCAGGTCTAATTGCCACAAAACTTAATGGTCCATATGTTTTCCCCATTCTGAAACTATTGGCGATGTTCGTTCGCCAAAATTCCAACATATGCTCAAGTTATGCACAAAATACAACTTAACCACTTCATGTGCAACACTCTTACACCAAACACCCTAAATGATTCTTAAATGATCCAAATCCAATGCATACCACTTTTAAATATTCTTATGGACTTATTGATACTTAGCAAAAGTATCGAAACTCACTGAAACTCAAATTCACCTATCCCGTTTGTCAAAGTCATAGGGATGGCTACTAATTCAAATCTCTAAATCTATTCAATTCATCAATACAACATTCAATCATTTCAAATAACTATTACAGCACAAAGACATCCACAGAACCTGCCTATAATGCATGATTTACTACAGTATAGCTCTATGCCATAACCATAGTCATCCAACAGTACCTGGTCATCACAGATGCATAATATCTAATGGCTCAATGCCATTACATAATCACATCACCCAAACCACACACATATTATACTATGCATAAATTCACACTCCCACAGATTTACACACATATCTACATATATCTACTGACGGCTCAGTGCCATTAGGCATCACGAACAAGTAACAACAACACATACTTCTACAAATCTACGAGATAATATATTCACATATAAATATATACAAGATATACATTCCAAACTCCTCTGGCATTACTCCTTGCTCATTTTTGTACTGGTTTCCACAGCATCCGCAACATCCTTGGGTTTATTCACTGTAAACATAAAATAAGGGTGAGTATCTATCACAAAAATGATACAACTACATAATCAGAGTTGATATCACCTGGAGAACCTCATTCTCCTGTCTGGGTTATTGATCCACTAAACTTTCCTCATATGAACCAAACATATCATAATCCATCATAATCATCATAAATTCATTCTATTCACATCATAACAAATATCTCACAATATCGAGATGAATTAATTATAAGCACCCATGCTTAATCGAATCATTTCACAATTCATTATTTCAATCATATCATTATCATATCAATGCAATAATCTGCATATCAGTCAAGGAGTGTAAATCACAACTGACTCTCATATACATCAGACACCTAGTATCCGGATACTAACGAATCAGCCACCAGCTGGGAGTCCACCGACATCCCGTGAACACATCCTGGTTCACCGAGCCCGGTATCATAAACCGTCTCCCCACCTCAACCACTGGATCTCTTCCTGGATCACTGGGTAGCTCAACTGGGCCTCTACATGGACCACGGGAGCCAAAAGCGAGGGGTAATCTATACCGAATGGCTGTTTACAACACATATCATGCATATACAGCATATCACAATATATCTCATCATATACACGTTATTCATTTTAAATCATGAATATACCTTATACAATCATTAAATGATTTTGGCATACAAGTCAACTCACAACATAAGAATCACATCTCAGCATAAAAGCCACATCTCAACATAAAAACCACATTTCTTGGCATAAAAGCCATATCTCAATATAAACACCATATATCTCAGCATAAAAGCTATATCTCAATATAAACACCATATATCTCAATATAAACACCATATATCTCAGCATAAAAGCTATATCTCGGCATAAAAGCCACATCTCGGCATAAAAGCCACATCTCTCGGCATAAAAGCCATATCTCTAAATATCATAATTATACTTTACATTCATAATATTCACATAATCAAACATAACTTTATATCTTTTATATCATGATAATTCAATATTTCATCACTCTCCATTATGCACATTCTAGGCATACTTTATACATTATTTTCCATCTTATTCACAATTCATATCTCATTTATTACCATTTTATTTTCCATAATTGTCAAATACAACGTATAACCACATACATAATCTAATCACATATTCTCCCATATATATATATATATATATATATCAATCTCATACTTTCACAGATTTAATTTTCCAATATAATTATCACAAATTTGTAATCAAATATATACTATAATACTCCCCTTACCTCACTGTCGACGCTCTAAACTCAATTACCAAGATCAATACGCCGCAACCACACAACTGAAACCACAAGTTCTCCGAGAAACCCCTTTTTCCGCTAATCTTTCAACGGCTCTTTCGCAACCTATATAAAGCGGAATTCAAATTCGTCACTCAATCCTTCTTTTGAACACCATAAGGAAACTTTTAATCGGTTTAGAATCTTAAAATTCAAAGTTCCCTTGTTTTCCCCAAAAATGGATAAAGATAGAAATTCTCCATAGAATTCAAAATTGAAAGATCCCATGCGTTAATCTTAAGTTTCTTACCTCTAATCCGCAATGAATTTCAGATTCCAACATCTTGTTGGCCTTTAATTGTCGCAGGGAAAAGAGAGAAGAAGAAGAACCCCAAAACTTATGTTTTTAACTTCTGCTATGCAGACTGTCATCTTGGGTCTTTATTCTGCCCGCGACACTGACGCTACGCGTCCCCCTGACGCTACGCGTCAAGTCTAAATTTTTATATGGACGCTACGCGTCCACTAACGCTACTCGTCAAATTTTACCCTGACGCTACGCGTCCCACTGACGCTACGCGTCAGGTCCCAAAATCAAAATTTTCTTTTTATTTTAATTTTACATCTTATAATAATCTTACTTTATTAAATATCCAAACTCATGAATATAAAACATAGGGATGTTACACTCACCCCCCCTAAGAATAGATTTCGTCCTCGAAATCAACATACCTCTGTAAATAGATCCGGGTATTGTTGTCGCATCTCAGATTCTAATTCCCACGTGTGTGAAATTTCATTGAAATTCTGCCATAAAACTTTCACTAAAGGAATATTCTTATTCCTTAATTGTTTGGTTTGATAACCATCAATACGAAGAGGAATAACCGTTACCGTCACATCTTCTCTGATTTCAATAATGTCATCTAGAACCACCATATCATCTCGAGGAATATACTTTCGAAACTGGGAGACATGAAAAACATCATGCAACTTTGACAAGACTGTAGGAAGCTCAATTCTATAGGCAACATTGCCTATTCGCTCTAAAATACGATAAGGTCCAATATACCTGGGACTCAACTTTTTACTACCAATTACTCGACCCACACCTTAAACTTTCAAAAATACTTGATCATTAATTTGAAATACCAGAGGTCTATGTTTAGCATCATAATAGCTTTTCTGATGATCCTGAGCAACTTTTAATTTATTCTTAATCAATTTAATCTATTCTGTCATTGATGGAACCATTTCAGGCCCCAATACCAGGACATCACTCTTATCAGCCCAACATAAAGGAGTTTGGCATTTTCTGCCATATAAAACCTCATAGGGAGCCATACCAATACTGTTATGGAAGCTATTGTTATAAGTAAATTCAATCAAAGGTAAATACTGCTCCCAACTCCCTCCATGTTCTATCACACATGCCCGAAGCAAATCTTCCAGAGTTTGTATTGTACGTTCAGATTGTCCATCTGTCTGAGAATGATATGCGGAGCTTACTTTTTTTTTTCTTTACTCAGTGCCTAGCTCATGTTGCAAACTTCTCCAAAATTTAAAAATAAATCGAGAATCACAATCTGACACAATACTGAAGGGTACACCATGCAACCTTATAATTTCTTTCACATAAATATTAGCAAGCTTTTCCAAAGACCATCTCATATTAATAGCAAGAAAATGAGCACTCTTCGTTAATCGATCAACAACAACCCATATAGCATCACATCCAGTACGAGAACAAGGCAAACCCGATACAAAGTCCATAGAAATACTATCCCACTTCCATATCGGAATATCAAGTGGTTGTGCTAACCCTGAAGGTTTCTGATGCTCCACTTTAGACTTTAAGCACACTATACAGGATGCCACATATTCAATTATCATTTTCTTCATCCCCGGCCACCAAAATTGTTGCCGTAAGTCTTGATACATTTTCGTCACACCTGGATGAATACTTAATGAACTCTTATGAGCCTCTGATAGAATCTGTGTTCGAAATTCACCATTGGAGGGCACTATAATACGATTTTTAAACCGCCACAGCCCATTAGAATCTCTATTCAAAGGTAGATTCTTGCCCCTATCTTGGGCATCAATCAATTGTTTTACATCAGTATCATCCTCTTAATATTCAGACAAAGATTTTAAAAACTCATTAGTAATTTTTAGCATCCCAATTAGCATACAACCAGGAGAATAAACCACTACAGCTAGATGCATATCACGAAAACTTTCTAGCAGTTTATATTCTTCTATCATTAAAGATGCAATATGAAGAGATTTCCTGCTCAAAGCATCAGCAACCACATTCACTTTGCCTGGATGGTATTTTAATTCAAAATCATAATCTTTTAAATATTCCATCCACCGCCTCTGCCTCATATTCAATTCTTTTTTATCGAATAAGTACTTCAAACTTTTATGATCACTAAACACAACAAAACGGGAGCCATAAAGATAATGTCTCCAAATTTTCAATACAAATACAACCGCCGCTAACTCTAGGTCGTGAGTAGGATAATTCTGCTCATGAAGTCTCAACTGCCTAGAAGCATAGGCTATAACTCTATCTTCTTGCATTAACACACCCCCCAAGCCAGATTTAGAGGCATCACAATATACAACAAATTCTCTGGCCACATCGGGTAAAGCAAGCACAGGGGCAGAAGTCAATTTCTTTTTCAATTCATTAAAACTTTGTTCACATTCATCAGTCCAAACAAAAGGACATCCCTTCCTAGTTAATTTGGTCATAGGAAGTGCAATACGAGAGAAACCTTCTATGAAACGTCGGTAATACCCAGCTAAACCAAGAAAACTTCGAATCTCAGTAATAGATTTGGGCCTCTCCCAATTCATAACTGCTATTGTCTTGGAAGGATCAACAGAAACTCCGTCACTAGAAATTACATGCCCCAAGAACTGAATACTTTTAACCCAGAATTCACATTTTGACAATTTTGCATATAACTGTCTCTCTCGCAAAATCTGTAAAACAATACGGAGATGTTGAACATGTTCACCCTCGGATCTTGAATATACTAGTATATCATCAATAAACACTACTACAAACTGATCCAAGAAAGGATGAAAGATTCGATTCATATAACTCATGAATACCGCCGGAGCATTAGTAACTCCAAATGGCATCACCACATACTCATAATAACCGTATCTTGTTCGAAAAGCGGTTTTCGGAATATCCTCAGGTTTTACTCTAATCTGATGATATCCGGATCGTAAGTCAATCTTAGAAAAGATACACGCGCCCCGTAACTGGTCAAGTAAATCATCAATCCTTGGTAAAGGATATTTATTTTTAACTGTCAATTTATTTAATTGACGGTAGTCAATACACATTCTCATACTCCCATCTTTCTTTCGTACCAATAGTACAGGAGCACCCCAAGGAGAAGCACTAGGTTTAATAAAACCTTTACTTAACAGTTCCTCAACTTGCTTTTTCACCTCATTTAATTCTATGGATGACATACGATACGGTGCATACGACACTGGCTCGACACCCAAAACTAAATCAATCACAAAATCAATTTCCTGGTTTAGTGATAATCCAGGAATATCTTCCGGAAACACATCCGAAAATTTACTTACAACAGGTATATCAGTAAGAATTAAATTACATATCCCTATAAAATAACGATATCACAAAGGAATATCAACATACCACACCATTAGGAGTCGATTCAACAGGAAAAACCACCACTTTACGATAACAATCCACCAGAATCTGATTGGCAGACAACCAATCCATTCCCAAAATAATATCTAGATTTTTCAAGGGCATACAGATTAAATTTACAGTAAAAGTTTGACCTTCAATGAATAAATTTACTCCTTCACACATAGGCATAATCTTAAGCTCAGAACCAGTCGGTGTAGATACAATTATAACACTATTCATCAATACCATAGGCAATTCAAATCTAAAATTTCTAGCCAAATGCCTTTCTCCACCACACTTAAAACAAACTTGACTATCAGGATGAGGACCACCTCGACCCCTAACTGGAGAAAAAGATGAAGAAGAAGATCCACTTCGACTAAATCGACTCTGCTTTAAAAAATTCAACTCCTTTAATTCTCAACTGGGATTTATCTTTTCTGAAAGAAACCCTCTGCATCTGAATATTTTCAGTCAACTGTGCTTTATTAATAAGTTCAGTACAGTCTCTAATCCCCAAAGGTACAATAGCAGTACGAAGCTCTATTCTCAAACCAGACTCATATTTAGCACTTTTGTTACTTTCAATACCTTCTAAGGAAAAAGGGTAATAAAAGTCACATAACTCATCAAATTTAGCTGTATATTCAGCTATAGACATCCTTCCCTGTTCAAAATGTAAGAATTCCATCTTTTTTCTGGTTTTATAATTATCAGGAAAGTATTTTGCCAAAAACCTCTTTTTAAAATTAACCCAGTCTAAGACCTCATTAACATTGATCATCTGAGGTTTGGCACATGTCCACCAGACCCTAGCTTCATCAAACAACTGATAAGCAGAAAGTACTACTTTTTGTTCCTCATTACATTCAAAATAATCAAACATTTATTCCATTTCCATGAGCCAAATATAAGCTCCATCATAATTACGTCCACCCTTATACACAGAGGGACTACGCTTTAAAAATTTATCAAGGGTTGGGCCTGATTCAGCCCTTCCTATCAGCTGAGAAAACTTTTCTAAGAAATCACCCTCAGGGGTTGAATTAGAAGTACCAGTCATTCTCAATTAACATAACACACCATTAATACTCAAACAAATTGAACATAGTCCAGAATCAATACCTCAATACCAGGAAGTGCGGCTAACGGATAACCAGTGAGCACAATGCCAGAATTCCTGAAAATTCACTTTCACACATATACAATTCCATCCATATAGATGAATACACAAACAAATCTCATTACTTTCTACCATTTCTACCCACAAGGTTTACAATCCTGAATAGTCTTGCTCTGATACCAATTGTGACATCCCTCTTCAAATAATATTTATTTTATTCAATTTATTGATTTTCACAATAAATTTTTCACGTTTCTAGAATTAAATTACATCATAAAAATAATAATAATAAAAAAATGCATCTTATAAAAATTACCCAAATTATAATTTAAAATAAATAATTTATAGTCCTCAAAATCATTTAAGTTGAAATAATCTCAAAACCTGAAACAGGGGTCTGACGCTACGCGCCAGTCCCACGCTAGGCGTGAGAGTGCATTCGTAGCCCTGACGCTGAGCGCCAAGATGACGCTACGCGTGGGCTTATCAGTGACAGCACCTGATGCTGTCACACATTTTAGGCCTTTTGACCAATTACTAACTTATCCAGTTACCTCATTTCAGGTCTAATTGCCACAAAACTTAATGGTCCATATGTTTTCCCCATTCTGAAACTATTGGCGATGTTCGTTCGCCAAAATTCCAACATATGCTCAAGTTATGCACAAAATACAACTTAACCACTTCATGTGCAACACTCTTACACCAAACACCCTAAATGATTCTTAAATGATCCAAATCCAATGCATACCACTTTTAAATATTCTTATGGACTTATTGATACTTAGCAAAAGTATCGAAACTCACTGAAACTCAAATTCACCTATCCCGTTTGTCAAAGTCATAGGGATGGCTACTAATTCAAATCTCTAAATCTATTCAATTCATCAATACAACATTCAATCATTTCAAATAACTATTACAGCACAAAGACATCCACAGAACCTGCCTATAATGCATGATTTACTACAGTATAGCTCTATGCCATAACCATAGTCATCCAACAGTACCTGGTCATCACAGATGCATAATATCTAATGGCTCAATGCCATTACATAATCACATCACCCAAACCACACACATATTATACTATGCATAAATTCACACTCCCACAGATTTACACACATATCTACATATATCTACTGACGGCTCAGTGCCATTAGGCATCACGAACAAGTAACAACAACACATACTTCTACAAATCTACGAGATAATATATTCACATATAAATATATACAAGATATACATTCCAAACTCCTCTGGCATTACTCCTTGCTCATTTTTGTACTGGTTTCCACAGCATCCGCAACATCCTTGGGTTTATTCACTGTAAACATAAAATAAGGGTGAGTATCTATCACAAAAATGATACAACTACATAATCAGAGTTGATATCACCTGGAGAACCTCATTCTCCTGTCTGGGTTATTGATCCACTAAACTTTCCTCATATGAACCAAACATATCATAATCCATCATAATCATCATAAATTCATTCTATTCACATCATAACAAATATCTCACAATATCGAGATGAATTAATTATAAGCACCCATGCTTAATCGAATCATTTCACAATTCATTATTTCAATCATATCATTATCATATCAATGCAATAATCTGCATATCAGTCAAGGAGTGTAAATCACAACTGACTCTCATATACATCAGACACCTAGTATCCGGATACTAACGAATCAGCCACCAGCTGGGAGTCCACCGACATCCCGTGAACACATCCTGGTTCACCGAGCCCGGTATCATAAACCGTCTCCCCACCTCAACCACTGGATCTCTTCCTGGATCACTGGGTAGCTCAACTGGGCCTCTACATGGACCACGGGAGCCAAAAGCGAGGGGTAATCTATACCGAATGGCTGTTTACAACACATATCATGCATATACAGCATATCACAATATATCTCATCATATACACGTTATTCATTTTAAATCATGAATATACCTTATACAATCATTAAATGATTTTGGCATACAAGTCAACTCACAACATAAGAATCACATCTCAGCATAAAAGCCACATCTCAACATAAAAACCACATTTCTTGGCATAAAAGCCATATCTCAATATAAACACCATATATCTCAGCATAAAAGCTATATCTCAATATAAACACCATATATCTCAATATAAACACCATATATCTCAGCATAAAAGCTATATCTCGGCATAAAAGCCACATCTCGGCATAAAAGCCACATCTCTCGGCATAAAAGCCATATCTCTAAATATCATAATTATACTTTACATTCATAATATTCACATAATCAAACATAACTTTATATCTTTTATATCATGATAATTCAATATTTCATCACTCTCCATTATGCACATTCTAGGCATACTTTATACATTATTTTCCATCTTATTCACAATTCATATCTCATTTATTACCATTTTATTTTCCATAATTGTCAAATACAACGTATAACCACATACATAATCTAATCACATATTCTCCCATATATATATATATATATATATCAATCTCATACTTTCACAGATTTAATTTTCCAATATAATTATCACAAATTTGTAATCAAATATATACTATAATACTCCCCTTACCTCACTGTCGACGCTCTAAACTCAATTACCAAGATCAATACGCCGCAACCACACAACTGAAACCACAAGTTCTCCGAGAAACCCCTTTTTCCGCTAATCTTTCAACGGCTCTTTCGCAACCTATATAAAGCGGAATTCAAATTCGTCACTCAATCCTTCTTTTGAACACCATAAGGAAACTTTTAATCGGTTTAGAATCTTAAAATTCAAAGTTCCCTTGTTTTCCCCAAAAATGGATAAAGATAGAAATTCTCCATAGAATTCAAAATTGAAAGATCCCATGCGTTAATCTTAAGTTTCTTACCTCTAATCCGCAATGAATTTCAGATTCCAACATCTTGTTGGCCTTTAATTGTCGCAGGGAAAAGAGAGAAGAAGAAGAACCCCAAAACTTATGTTTTTAACTTCTGCTATGCAGACTGTCATCTTGGGTCTTTATTCTGCCCGCGACACTGACGCTACGCGTCCCCCTGACGCTACGCGTCAAGTCTAAATTTTTATATGGACGCTACGCGTCCACTAACGCTACTCGTCAAATTTTACCCTGACGCTACGCGTCCCACTGACGCTACGCGTCAGGTCCCAAAATCAAAATTTTCTTTTTATTTTAATTTTACATCTTATAATAATCTTACTTTATTAAATATCCAAACTCATGAATATAAAACATAGGGATGTTACACATATTGCCAGAAATGATGTCATAACTCCCATCCACGTTAAATTTCAACACTCCCAAAGATAGAGGCTTCCAACGAAGGAGATACCAATCTTTTTCTATTATTGCCCCTTTAAGTCCAAGAAATCTAAGGAAACCATCACAACTCATCCGAATACGATGCAAGACCCCATTTATGTTCCACTTATCATCATTAAATATAAAGTTATTCCTCTAACACCATAACCACCACAAGGTAGATAAGAAGAGAAACATTTTCCTAATCTAACCACGCTTCTCACTTATTCAAAGAGATTTTGCACACTAAAATCCTTAGCCGGGAAAAACCTTAATCTCCCCGAACTTCCTTTTCATGGACGCAATCTCTAAATAGATGTGACTTATCCCGACTCCACCAAAGGAGCAACCACAGCCTAACGAGTTCGTCAAGCCACAACGAGCCTTGTATTTATTGAGTGGAAAAGCCTTATGCAATGCCAACTAAATCAAAAGCCTAACCTTTTTAAGCATTCGAAGCTTCCAAATCCAATTCCATGATCTGGTATCCTGAAAATCACATTTTTTATTCAGTAACTTTGCATGACCTTTCATAATTCTATATTCCCCATATTTGAACTTTGTCACATCCATCCTTTATAACCCTTTCCATGCAACCTGTAACAAGTGCCATTAAACTTTGCTACATCATGTAGTCTGAGTTAAGTATCTGAAATATGGACATAAGGCATACACTCACATAGACGTGGACCATAAGACCAAGTATCATACCAAATGCTAGCATTCCCTAGACCAACTACATAAATGAAACCTTATTCAACCCTTATTCCCTATACCAAATGTTTCTCCACACATAAGAGTCTTGATTTCTACCTTCAAGGATATGTTTCCTCGCAAGGTATTCGTGACTAAGAACCCTAACCCAAAGCTTCCCAGGATCATAGAGAAAAATATACACCAATTTACAAACATACTCATATTCATTAAGTGATTATCATGGATCCCCAAGCCTCCCCTTCTCTTGGGTTTAATAAGAAAATACCAGCCAACTAGATTCCAACCATGCTTCTCTGGATCTCCAACCCAAATGAAAGTCCTCACCTTCTGATCCACTTCATCACAAACACCTCGCGGGATTGCTAAATTCTGCATAGTGTAAACAGGGATAGAACTAACCATTGATTTTGCTAAGCAAATTCTACCAACCTTATTCAAGAGCCTAGTTTTTCAGGAAGTCATTCTACTATTCATCCTATCAAGCATGGGTTGGAAATGAGATCAACGAACTTTACTCTGGAACAACTTAAAACCCAAATCAGACCCAAGATCTGAGACCATCGGTATTGACAACACTCCTTGAAGAACCGTCCTTCTTCCGCTACCAACTTTCTTAGAACACATAGCTTTTGATTTAGCCATATTAATTGATAGGCCAAAAACTTCCCAAATTGACAAAGGGTCTAAGTGACTACTTGGACTTAGGTCTTCATACCTTGAGCAAAAAGCAAGAGATCATCTACAAAAAGAAGATACAATATTAAAGGACCATTCTTAGACAATAAAATTGGCTTCCATTTCCCCAATTCCACTTGACTATGAATCCCAAGAGCTCACACCCCCGAGTCCTATTTAGTCTTTTTTATCATAAAACTATACTAAAAATAATAAAATAAAATAATTAAAATGAATAACTTATTTATAAAGTTAGATATTTAATTGAGATTTATAAAATTTTATGAACCAACAATGAAATTTTTGCGGCTAATATAAATGTTTATTTATGTAGTTTATTATTATTTAAACCTTTTATCCCATTGTGGCACCTCCTCTCCTTGATTCATTACCCTTTATTGCTTATGAAATAGTTGAATATTTTAGTAATTATAATGGTTGGGGGCAAAAGCAAGAGCAGGACCACAAAGTGTAACATCTGAGTTTAATGCACTACAGATAATTGGTATTTCCCTCATTTAGAAGCTTTTCTATCTTGGAAGAAATTAAAAGAGATTAGAGTTTCAAGTGTTTCAGGCACTTCTATTTACCCCACCTTCCCATTCTTTTGACACAAACTTAATGACAGAATGAACAAATTCCCCAAAGTCATTAATGCCTCTCATGTTCCCTCAACCAGATGGTACAGAGACAAAACATAGCACAAAAACAGTCATCATCAGTTACAGCCTTTTCCATTTCTCATGGAAGAGATTGTTTTAGCCCAATATATAGTGCCAATTAGTGCTACCTTGGCATTTTTGTTAAAGGCGAAGATTAAATATAGAATCATTCAATTTGTGTACATAGTTGACCTTCCAGATCAACTACCACTTGGCACTTGCCATGCCTATCTAAATTTAATCCAAAATCAGATTTGTTTGATTCACAAGGGTGTAACAAATCATTAATTACAGGACCACATACGCATATATATATGCTATTTTGTGCTTTGATACAGAAATGACTAGCCGTCAATGATATAGAAATTAAATCAAGGGTAATTTTTTTGGATTGATGTGATAAGAAACCTATATCAAAGTTACAAAATAAGAGTACAAGACTTAACAATTGGTGACAAAAAATTTCCATTTTAATTGATGGAACTCTTGAAAATCAAAGAACTAGTGATTTGTGTTAAATTCTTGATCTGCTTGCCAGAAGATCCACGTCAAACTCCACTAAATTGAAATTGCCATATATCCCATGTGTTAAATTCTAATAGAAATAATGATAAGTTTGATAATTAAAAAGTGTGAAAAATAAATTGACAGCCGTTAACCATAAAAATGGAATGAAAGGATAGAAGATGCAGGGTTTCTTCATACCTATTTGGTAATACAGTGCGGAAAATCATCAATAGTTAGTGTTAATTTGATATATCTTTTGATTTTAAGATATTTTTAAATTTTATTTGATTAATAAATAAAAAATTTATTTCTATTCAATCTTACTATTAATGAAGAAGAAAAAACAAAGACACGATGGTCTCGCATGAATTTCAAAATCTGTTTGTATTTTTGTATGAGTGGAAAATAAACCAATTTTGTACTTAAAAAAACTGTAATGATGTATAAAGATTATGTTATTCCTACACTCTTTCAATAAAATATTTTTTCCACTGTCAATAAAAATCAAACCATAAAATTGACATTAATTTTATTTGATGATGATTCTCACCTTATATTTAGCACAGGTCTATGAGACTACAAGGAGATTCGTCACATTTTAAAACATTAGATTCGTAATTCTTTATACTAATATATTATTTCATTTGATATGATTAACACTTGAGATTCAAACATTTTACGCCTAAAAGGAGGAATAAGACGTTTTTGATACATGATGATGATAATAAAAAAAGTGAAAAAAGTGTGATAAGTATCCAAGTGACCTAACTGATGAAAAGATAGTAGGTGGGGAGTCCCACATATCCATTCTTGTGGCTGGATTTGTGTCCTCCACTAAGAGCTAATTTCATTATCAAAATTCGTTCAATGTTTCCTTTCATGGTTGAAATTACACATTACGTGCACAGTGTTAGACCCATGAAAGACAACCGTAGAAGGCTATATATAGATATCTTCAAAGCGCAAATGAGATATATACATGGCACAGTACACCTAGACAAGTCAATTCTATATCATGTTTTCAATTTTTCTCTTGAGGCCTAATTGGGCACTTGATTTGCTACTTGGGCATATTTAAAAGATTGGTAGAGACAGGCCTTACATTTTGTACCACAAAATAGAGAGGAGATGAACCAAAACATTCACACTTTCCAGAGAAAAAGATTTGTTTGTGGGATGACGTGATTAAAAATAAATATTTGAATCCTACGATCATATATAAATAGTCATGATTAAAAGTTTTTTTAAAATTATATAATCATTTAAAAAGGCATGAAACTTTTTTAAAAAATTACATTATTAGTATATTTTAATCTCGACCATCTCTAATGACTCAAATTTATTTCTTTCACTTACACGTGAACAAGTATTTCTCATATCTCATATGATACATTGTAGTCTAATTATATAATATACTTTAACAAACGCAGTGACTAAGAAGTCTAGTGTCCACCATTAGTATCCATTATCCAATCATTATGGATCATTGTTTTATAAAAATGAGATTTTGTTATTCATACACTGATGTTTATAATCTTTTTTATACATTTTATTAATTAAAAGAGGGGAAAAAAAGGAAAAGCTATACATTGTTTTCTCTTTTACAAAGTACTACGTGCAATTGCATTGATATATTTGAGATGAGTTAAATATTTACATCATATATATTTGAATTTAAAAGTTTTATGGTTTAAGAATTAAAACTAATTAATAGTGATATATTTTGACTCGGGAAATATTTTGAGATGCATAAAAAAATTTAAAATCTATATAATGTAACGTATAATTTCAAATTCGATCTCTAAATTAAAAGGGTTAATTGAAATTAATATAAAATTAATTATAAAGTGTAAATAAAATGCTAAAGTAGTTTATTCAGTTTATTAAAATTGATATAAATATAACTATAAATAGTTGATAATGATTTTTAATATAAATAATAATAAATAGTTGATTAAAAATTAGGTTGTTGAACCCAATATCATAGAAGCCAAATTATTATAGGAAATTCATTTATTTGTTGTGAAGTTAATTGTTTTTGGTATGCAACGGAAAGCACAAAACAATTACACTACTAAATCAGAAGCAAGAAAGGAAGCTATCGAGACTGGAGGAGTGGACTAAACAACCAATTCCTCATCAGATGATCCTCCTAGCTTAGCGAGGCTGTCAGCCACCTAATTAAATTCAAGCGGGGTATGGATGATCGTAACAGTCCAAGGCCTAGTTAACATTCTCCTAACCTCTTCCACCTCATGTCGGAACTTGGTTCAAGATCTATCTCAATCTCGGGTTGTAAGGACGAGACAACATCTCTCGAATCCACTTTACAAATAATCGATTTAATCTGGCGGCCCCACGCAATCTGAAGATCAACTCTCAAGGCTCCAAGTTCTGCAAGAAAGGCAGTGCCTAGGCCAAGGGAACAAGAGAAACCCGTAACCCATCTCCCTAGGTAATCACGGATGATACCTCCACCACTCATGCTCCTAGAGGAAGGTTCCCAGCTACCATCCACGTTAAGTTTTAGCATATCCTTCGGTGGAGGAGTCCAGCCTGTCCTTGACACCTTGACCACATCGGGAAGACCATGCACTGCTCCCTCCATTACTATTAATACCACCTGCCTAGTGACAAAATTCAATGACCAAGGTTGGTCCTCAAACAAATCATGATTTCTCCACTTCCAAGTCCACCACGCGCAATAGATGGCAAGAACAGATTGACAAACTTGCATGACCACATCCTGAACCCAAACCATTAAATCTCCCCTGAACCGTTGTTGGACATCATTTAACCCCAGGCTTCTCCATAGGCGACGCGGAGATGGACAATAAAATAAAATGTGGGCAATGGATTCTTCTTGGGCCTGACACCTGGTGCACCGTGCTTCTGAGGTAATTCCACATTGCATCCTCTTAAGGTTAGTAGGAAGGACTCCTTTAACCACCTGCCAAACAAAGAAATGCACTTTCTCAGGAACCTAGAGCTTCTAAATCCTCTTCCATATTTTATTATGGGGATCAGTCCCTTCCTGGCGAATCCATGCAAAGGCACTTGACGTGGAAAAGGTGCCTGACACAGAGCCAACCCATGCAAACGAATCCTTACCATGCAGGGCAGAAGGAATTTTATGCGCTTGAATCAAAGAAGAGATCTCTAAGGGCGGGGGCGTTGCCAGAGATGTAAGGTCCCAGGCTCTGTTACACCATAAGCTATGAATTTGTCTTTGAGAATCAGTGATATGTACGTAGGGGACTTTATTACACAGAACCCCTGTCCCGGTCCAATCGTCATACCAAATATTAGACCGCTCATCCCTTAACTGAACTTGGAATCCTGCCACAAGATGTTCCTTAGCTTTCAACAAGCTACACCATGTGTAAGAGTCCTGGCTACAAGCCTTTATGGGCCAAAAATGAATCCTGACTCATGTACTTCGCCCTCATTACGTGAACCCAAGTCTTATCTTCCATGAAAATCATTGATGCCACGGACTTACCAAGAAGAGCAATATTCATATCACGAGCTCTTCTAAATCCCAGGCCACCATTACCCTTTCAGCGTTGCAAATCCTTCCAAGCCACCACACGCCACGCTTTTTGGTCACTGTTTTTAGACCAATAAAATGTCCTAGCTAGCTTATCAATCTCGTTGCATACATATTCAGGTAACCATTGAGTTTGCATTGCATAGACTGGTATAGATTGCAAAATGGACCTGATAAGACATATCTTCCCTGTCTTATTTAGCAGTTTACTCTTCCACGAGGCTAACCGACCTTGGATTCTTTCCAATAATGGATTGAAGAGAGCTCTGTTAATACACCCTTGGTACAGGTAAACTCCCAACTATTTCCCAAGATCACAAGGACGACGAAACCCCGAAAGATTGGAAAGTCGCATAGCAGCAGCATTAGAAATCCCAGAAGAAAATTTTATGCAGGACTTATCTAGATTTACCTTCAGACCTGACGCTTTACATAAGAGATCCAAGGTGTTTGCTACCTTTCTCATTTGATTTGGAGTGGCTTTGCAGAAGAGAAGCACATCGTCAGTGAAGAACAAATGAGATATAGCTGGGCCATTAATAGAAACTTTCACGGGAACCCAAGATCCAAACTGCACTTGATGTTGAATATAGAGGGATAGTCTTTCCATGCAAAGCACAAAAAGATAGGGGGATAGGGGATCCCCTTAGCGAAGGCCTTTAGACGGCACAAAGCTAGGTAGCTTAACTCCATTCCATAGGATAGACATGTTAGTTGCTTTAACACCCTACATAATGAGTCTCGTGATTGCTGGGGGAAAACCAAACTCGGAAAGCGTGGGTTACAGAAACTCCTAGTTCACCCGATTATACGCCTTTTCTAGGTCCACTTTAATAGCTGTTGAACCTCTTTTGCCACGATCCATATGGAGAGTGTACATCATTTTCTGTGCTAAAAGGATGTTGTCTTTAGTCCCTCGACCGGGAATGAAACTTCCTTGCAAGGGGCCAACTAAGTTAGGCAATAGAGGATGGATACGATTAACAAGAACCTTAGAAATCATTTTGTAGGTTACATTGCACAGGATAATGGGTCAAAATTCCTTTATTTGGCGTGGATGGTCCACCTTAAGGATCAACGCAATTACTGTTTCAAGTAGTACAGAATCAACATGGCCCGATTGGAAAGCTTATTGAACCATTTGAATGATCACAGGGCCTACTATATGCCAGTATTATTTGTAAAAAAAGGCTTGAAAGCCATCTGGACCTAAAGCTTTCAAGGAGTGTATCCTCATCACCTCTCTCCTCACTTCATCCGTAGAAACAGGAGCAAGAAGAGAATGAATATCCTCTGTTGAAAGGGTGGGAAGTTGGACATCATGCACTGCGTTCCTAATTACCTGTACATCAATAGAGAAGAGATTTTTATAGAAGTTAGTAACTTTCTGGGTCAGTTTCCCTTGATCTGTGCACCAAACTCCATCATCCATAAGCAGACCATGGATCTTATTTCTCCTTCTCTATGAGATCATTTGCATGTGGAAGAATTTGGAATTACGGTCTCCAAATCTCACCTAATTTTCTCTAGATTTCTGAAACCAGAGAAATTCCTCTTGAACTAGAATGTCTTCATATTCTTTAGTTAAGCTTCTCTCAATTCTAACAAGACTATCTCATGCATCATGCTTTAGTTCCCGTTGGACCCCTCGGATGTGCCCAAATTTTTCCTTATTAAAAATCTCTGACCTGTGTTTCACCTTTTGAAGTTTGGCTGGAACTATACCCTCGTTATCTCCCCAGCTACTCTTGACGAGGTCTTCGTATTGCGGGTGAGTGGCCCAAGCTACTTGGAATCGAAAGGGTCTTCTACCATGGCACCCTGGTGTCCCCTTACACCGTAGCAGGATGGGAGAGTGATCTAAGGATACTCGGGGAAGGTTCTCCATGAATGCCTCAGGAAACGTTGTGCGCCAAGAACCATTGCACAGAGCGCGATCCAACCTTTTTGAGAGACGCTGCCTTACCCCACCCTTTCGCACCCAGGTGAATTTCTGACCTACACTGCTTAGATCTAAAAGATCACTCTGCTCAATCATGTGTAGAAATCCTGCAGCAGCCACCGGATTAAAGATTCCCCCCTTTACTTCAGAAGCGTTGGATACCTCGTTAAAGTCTCCTATCAAGACCCAAGGGCAGTGAATGCTATCCCTGAGATTCATTAGGTAATCCCACAACAACTTGTGTTTGTGGAGATGAGGCTTGGCATAAATCGTAGAGCAAACCCACCTACAAGAGCCTTGATTCATTCCCACAGTAACCGCCTGAGGGTATATATCAATAATCTCCATTTGGACTGACACGTTGCACTTTGACATCACCCAGATCCCTTCGCTATGCCTAGATGCCTCCATTAGTCCAACCTTATCATAGCCCATCCTTCTCCAAAACGATTTCGCTTGGCTATATTGACGATGAGTTTCTAGAACAACAAAGATCTCCGGTTGATAGCAGTGGATTAATTCTCTAGCATGGCGCTGACCACGAGCATTTAACGCCCCACGAACGTTCCAAGCTATGATGTTGAAGGGTGCATTATTCATGGTTCACTAGGAAGGGTGGGCAACAACCATTAATTCAAGACCCCATCTGGAGGTTTTCTGTAACATCCTGCTTTTAATAATAGCTCTATTTTGTAAATTATGAAGTATGAAAGGTCTGTAAGGGATAATTAATGAATAAAACATCCAATGAATGGCTTATATTACTTCAAAAATTCCATTTTTGGGTATAATTATGGAAATTACATAGACCTGTAATGATAAGATCCATTTTCCGAGTAAAATATACCTTAGAAAGAACTTTCCGAGTGAAAAAGGGGCTCTATTCCGAGTGAAAGATTGAAAATCCGAGTGAAAGATTGAAATTCCGAGTGAAAGGTTAAAATTCCGAGTAAAGGCTGTGTTTTCTGAGTGGAACATGGCCGAGAGGGTTTCTTCTGAGTGGAATCCCTGTTAGAGACACTCCTGAGTGAAGTGGGACCGATAGAACCACTTCTGAGTTCAAGAATCCGAGTGAGACTCGTATGTATGGGTCTTTTTTCGAGTGATAATGACCCTGATGGAGTCTGAATGAAACATAGTTGAAGAAGTTGATCTGATCTCGGCTAAGTAATGATTAACCGAGTGAAACCCAAGTGGGAAATACTTCTATATTCATAAGTGTTGATATCCGAGTGAAAGATATTCCGAGTGAACCCATGTAACCCGTATTCTGAGTGACTATGTATGGTGTAAGTCCGAGTGGGACTTGACTTGGTGAATTTTTCCAAGTGATGAGGAGTGGAATAATTCCGAGTGGAACCTGATTGGGGAGTTTATTCTGAAGAAGGATTAGTTAAGGCATTATCCGAGTGAAATGGAGGTATGAATACCGAGTGTGGGACCAAATGGATATTGGTCGGTCTTGGAGTTGTGTACCGAGTAAAAAACCAATAGAGTGATGGGTCGGTTTTAGTGTAATTGCCGAGTGGAAGGCTGAGCAAGAGATGACTCGGAATTGGAATGAAATTACCGAGTGAAAGACTAATTGAGATGACTCGGTTTCAGGAGAATATGCCAACTAAGTCACCTCTAAGGAAGAGAAATCAGACCGAGTGTTTCAAGAGGAATCAATTCCGAGTGAGTAATAGGTGAAGACTCGGTTTCAGGAGGTTCTACCGAGTGGATTAAGATGTTGAAGTGGAAACCGAGTGAATGAAGGATCGGTTTTGGGGAGGGAGAGTGTCTGGCTCAAGCGAGTCGGTATTCGCTTGAGCGAAACTCACACTCGCTCAAGCGAGTCGGTTTTCGCTTGAGTGAAACCCCTCTGCCAGTGCATTGTATGGAACTTGCTCAAGCGAGTCGGTATCCGCTTGAGCGAGAGGGACTCAGATTTCCCTCTTTTCACGTTACCGACCATTTCCAGTCGGTATATACATTGACCAGGTAGAATTCCAGTCAGCCAAGAGGCTGACCGAGTGAAATTTCACTCGGAATTCACTGTCAGGTTGACGTTTTGACTTCAGTTTTGTCCCTTTATGCATATTTTAATAAATCTTCTCCAATCATACACACTCTAGTGGGTAGGCTGTAGAACTGGACCATTATAAGCCCACTTTCTTATTTTAATCCTCCATTATCTCCACTAACAGCACTACGATCCACTCACAAGGAGCTTGTCTCCCACTGCCTTGCATTATTAAACACACACACTGATTCTGAAACTCCCAATTACTCTTTTCCATCAATACACATTCGATCTGAACCAGGACAGCCAGGGGACTTCTTTTCAGTCAGCCAAAGATCATCAATCCAAGTAAGAGGGGACAGGGTTGTGAATAACTATGAAATGGGTAGAATTGTATGCTGTTCTAGGATTCTAGAATTAACTTCGTAAGTTGTTTCTCATTTTTGAAATTGAAAACGCGTGAATTTGACTCTGACTTCTTCATGAAAGTTGTAGATCTTTTTGTTATCTGAATTTTGAGACCTGAATCAATTAATTTGAATATGTATAGCAAAAGTTATAGCCAAAATACTATAGCATGTTCGTGTGGAAGATTTATCCTATGTTTTGTGTATATATTAATATTCTGGGACTTGTATGTGCATAATCAGCCTTTGATGTCTTCATTAAAGTTGTAGGTATTTATGTTATGGATCTATAGAAAGTTGTTTCAAGTCAAAATGATTTTTGTAGCTTGAGTTATGCCTAAAATACTGAAGTATGTACAAGTTGTAATTCTGTTAATTTGAAATCCGAATCTTAATTTTAAAACTGGGAATTGTGTAGTGAGAATTAGTGGTTGGTGCCTTCATGAAAGTTGTAGATATTTGTGTTAAGGATAATTTAGAACTGGTTTCATGCCAAAATCATTTTTGTAGCTCCAGAAATGTTCAAATTACTAATATATGTACGTTTTGGAAAACTCACCTTGAGGCAGTGTGGTATTTCATGAATAAATGGTAATTCTGTTTGGAATTTGAAATTGTGTTCTTCATGAAAGTTGTAGATAATTGTATTATTAAGCTATAGAAAGTGGAATCACATGAAAAGGTTATGATTTTCTCATGTTATGATTGTTTTACTAGAGTATGTTGTTGTTAGAAATGCTGAAAGTTCATTATAATGGTTATTATGAATGAAAATGATATTTTCTCTATGAGTAATAATTTATTATTAAACTCTTGAGTGATTATGATTTATTATTGATGTTGTTACGTTTTAATGAGTATCATACAGTTGTATATTTTGGTGGTGAATAATTATGAATGACATAATTAATATATATGTACATGAATGCGTTGTGGTTATTGTTACATGTGGTTGAAAGAGTAAATCCATGATTCTGAAAATTATTATATGTGATGTGTCCTTTGAGGACTTGTGGTTTTCCAAGTAGTTTTGGAAATATTAATATCATGGTATGTTAAATGATAAAAAGAATTAAAGGCATTCATGCATCATAAGCATTTGGATGCACCATGGAATTTTAGGGGTTCCATGATTGCCTACCCTGGTGGGGGGTTACTCTATGATGAGTTAAAGCCCTATTTTTGCGATGTGTTGGTCATGGGGCTGTAGGGATCCATGACTGTATAAATTCCTACCGATGTGTTGGTCATGGGGCTGTAGGGATCCATGACTGTATTAATTCCTACCGATGTCTCTATGAGACCTTTTACTGCAGTATTCCCACTAAACCAAATGGATCCAGCATGACATCATTTGACTAATTAAAGACTTAATAATTATAAATGAACTTGTTTGGCATATTCATCATAACATTATGTTTTGTTGATTGTGTTTGTGCAATTTTATTTATTTTGTATTTATTCTATATTCTGTCTCACTCTTACATTAAATTTTACAGTGAATGCTACGCATAATGAAGAGTGATGCCCTGATTGATGCCTATAGGAATTACTACTTGGACTTTGATTTTTATTTATATTTAATGGGTTGTAATAAATATAACGTATCATGTACTGTTATCATTCTAAATCGTTTCCGCTATGCAAATATTTCATGAATTTTATTAATCACGACTAGTATGCATGATAATATTCCGCAATTATCGACTTTTATGTGAACTCTGATTTTAATTCATGTATTTTAAAATGATCTTTTAAAAACGCGAAAAATTTATTCAGAAAATTATACGGGATGTCACATTTCCGCCGTAACACAACTAGCTCCTCTTGGGTTCCAGCTAGTGATTTCATGCTCTGCATAGAGGTCATCTCAGAATAGTGGGCCCCAAACTGGAATTGAAGTGGATCCACAGGGTTCATGTCTATCGAAAGAGAAGTAGAGGGCATCTTCAAATTATTGTTCGGGTTTACGTGTGCCTCTGCATGGGGTTGCATGGTCACTGATGTAGCTTGATTGGAAGATGAATGAGGTACCAATCCCTCCGTAAGGGAGTAGGTGGGTCCTAATGACATCGATTTACGTGGTCACTTTGACCGAAATGACCTTGTCTTGATGATATTAGTTCTCTTTTCCTCATGTGCTGACGAGCCAGGTTTTCCCTGAGTACCAATCCTTCCCGAATCCAAACTTCCAGGACCCAATGATACTCTCTCCTCCTTTGATTTGGTCAGAATCTTCGATTTCCTAATTTTCTTCATAATTATCCAATCCCCATGCGTAACTTCCGGCGCTGATGTGCCTTCTTTCAAATTAGAACCTTCCGGATTTCTCGTGCCCTCCAGATTCGGTGATGTGGGCTCTGTTTCTACCGACCCCATATCGTCCACGAGATACATACAGAAGGTGCATCCCTTCGTATTCGATATTGTACCATAAGTTACATAGCGCGAACTTCCCAACCACAGGTTTATCGAGATCAATCTCCACACATACCCGAGCAAACCGTCCTCGTTCCATCTTTAGTGTCCGCATGTCTACTTTATATGGGACTCCGACTGCGAAGGCCAGTGTTAAGAACACACTCTCATTGTAGTATTCTAGACCTAACCTTGGGAAACGGATCCAGACAAACATTTTATCAATTTTTTCTTGTGACGCCATAAAATCTGGATGCCAATGCATTACTGAAAGGTAGTGGTCAAAAATCATCCACGGTCCCCCTGTGATGACTTTCTCCTTCTTTTCCACTACGTCGAATTTAACCAAGAAGAATCCATAGCCAACACCCACCAAGTCAAAGCCTCCTGACAGCTTCCATACCTGTCGTAGTTTTTCTTTCATGAGCATAAACCCTAACATTTTCCCTAGCAGTTTCACCACTAAGCACTCCCTCCATGGCTGGCAGAGCCTTTGATATTCATCATCCTGAATAGAAAACCTGGGTGACAGCCTATTACCATTGTCCAACGTCATCACTCCATTCGTGATTAGATTTGTAACCTGTTGTTGTTCTCCTGACGATCTTCCTATCACCTTTTCTTTAAAAGATATTCAGATGTCTGGGGGTTTCAGGGGAAGTCCCGGTGCCGGCCCTGAGCGTCCCTCTACTTCCATCGCCCAAACCCTATTCGTTCTGTTTATACAGTAAGTGGTTCAAACATTTAAGTGTTGTGAAGTTAATTAAACTAATATAACACAATATTGACAGTATAAAATATCTAAAATCAAGTAATAGAAAATATAATTCATAGATTGAATAATATACTTTTTATTTAAAATCAGACAATTAAATCAAAGAAGATATGTTTTCCTCGCAAGTACGGAATACATATTGCTAATTAGTTGTAAATTTTAAACAATAAAAGTTGAAGCAACTTAAATGACCAAACAAATGTAATAAAATTGATCTTGATAATTTTATAAGTAATTTAGTTTAAAATGAAATAAAATTATTGTACTCAGTCCATTGCATTTAATTATTGTTCTAGAAGAAGTATAAAATGATTGAGTTAAAGTAAGAAAAGTATAATTCTTAGATTCTATGATACTATCTCTCATTACAAATATAAATAAAAATAATTAATTTCATACACATTAAATTTTATGGTATAAATTATTAATTTAAGTTCAAACAATTGAACCTTAAAATTTCATATACATATTGCCATACATAGGTTTATTTATCAAAATATTTATTATACAATAAAAGTTTAAAAAAATATAAAATGTTTTAGTTAAAATAATAGAAAATAATTCTTAGATTCAATGGTATAAATTGTTAATTTAAGCTCAAACAGTTACACACACATTTATCATACAATAAAAGTCAAATTCACCTAACTAAAAATTTTATATTAAAATGAGTAAGACGCATCTTAATTTTAACTATTAAAACATCTTAAGTAGATTTTTTCAGAAACATCTCAGTAGAAATTGACATGTTCTCCGTATTACACAGGAATGTATATCGATAGTCATAACCTTAGACAATAAAAATTGAAAAAATTTAAATTGATCTAAGAAATATTTAATGGAATTGGTGGTGATAATTTGATAAGTGATTTATGTTAAAATAAGATTTTTCTAATTAGTTTATATGTTCAATGTAGTTAGATTAGCAAAATTAATAGTAGAATCCTGATAATAAAATAAAGCTAGGGAGCAAATCATAACCATTTTTATGGGGACTAAATTCAAATTTTAAAAAAAATATAGAGACTAAACACTTAATTAACCTTTTTATAAATGTTAAAAAATAAACTTAAAAGATGATTAACATACTTAGTCCCTCATGTTAAATTAATTATTCCTTAAAGAATATAAAATGTTTAAATTTAAGTATTAGAATTTTTGAAACTATTTATAATAGATAATTATTTAAGATTACATAATTCAAGCAAGGATGACATTTCTTGTGACCAAATTGGATAACAAAAATTAAAGCAAGTTAAATAGACCTAAAAAATGTCTAATAAAATTCATCTTTATATATAATTTAGTGACTAGGAGATAAGCAAGAAGCAACAGATGCCAAGCGAGAGATTTTAAATTGACAAAGGAAATTAAAATAACACTTTAAATGAGGTGTCGATTTGGTAAAAAATAAATAAGTAATGTGAAAGTAGAAGGATAAGTAAGAAACATCATGTGTTGAGATGTTTTTCTTAAAATGTTGTAAGGTGTACAAAGAATCCTCTTTTATTGTATAATTAATATAATTAATAGATAATAGATGACTATTCCAACATTTAATTTAAAATAAGTTGTAAATTTTTATAACATTTTATTTAATAGAAACTTGTTTTGAGAAATTTGTTTGCAAAATTTGTTAAAACTTTTTTTTATTTTCACATGAATGGCATACTATTCGAAATATAAGATAAAAACAAAATATAATAACTATTGAATATTTTGATAAATTTAAGAAATTAATTAAAAATTAATTAAAAATTAATTATTATACTTGATTCGTTATGTTCAATTAATTCTTCTTAAAAGAATATAAAATATTTAAACTTAAGTAATAAAATATAATTAAACAAAGAAACATATACTATTAGTCATAAAGGTAGATGAATAATTGAGGTTAAATCAACCTAAGAATAATGAAATTAATATTATAACTTAATAAGTAATTTAAATTAAAATACAATTTTTATAGTTAATTTTTATATTAGTCTATATTGTATTTAATTCTTGTTTTTATAAAATTAATAAAATGTATGAACTAAAATAGCAAAAGAATAAATCATTAATATTATCATACTCATTGCTTCGTTTTGTAGTTTTTGTTTTAGGTATTTATATAAAAATAGTTGTTTTAGGTAATGAGAGTTGTTAAAAAAAAGAAAAAACAAAAGTAGCATATAAAATAGTTGTTGACCACAGTGGTGGAGGGAATTTGCCTTTGTTGACACTTGTATGACAAGTACCTTATTTTATGGTAATAAATTGTTGTTCAGACTTTAATATGTGCACTGATATTCATTGTAGTTTTGTTAAGAGTATTGTAGCCACTAAGACTTGTATGATAATCGAAAAAGTAACAATTTAGACATGTAACATCACTATAAAAGTATATACAATGTGTTCATAAATATTCATAAGTGTTTGTTGTTAGTGAAGGATAGTGTAATGGTGATAAAAGTATAAAAACCGATAATAAATATAAACAAAAGCTTTGAGATTAGGTTTCACTATCCTCCCTCTCTAGCATATGTTATATTACTTAATATAATTACGCAATTAATCAAGTCTATGTAGTTTAAATCTCACTAAATCATATCTCTTAGTGAATAGATCCTAAGTTTTTTCTTCAAATATTGATCCCTTAACTATTCGACGAAAGTCCTTGCATTAGACACTAACCTAAACAACTATTAAATTTAACTTTATCCTTAGAAGAAGAAATTAATGGGTATTTCATTCACAAAACCCTTTTGGAAACCCTAAACATACACATAGATTGTTCTCCCGTTTGAAACATGCATTATGAATTAATAAATAAAATACTAGCATTAATTAAAAGTGATCTGTCCTTTACGGGGGGTGTAAAGTTACGATCCTGAGACAGCTCAATCTGATACAAAGTAGTGTACATAAATGTTCAGATGTAGAGTGTCTTTGTATGTTGAGGCAGAGTCTGAACCATACTGGGGCGGAGTGTAACTCGCACTGCGGAGTGGTAGTCCGCCTGGAATTGCCTCTTATGCTTTGACACGGAGTGCAGTATACACTGGGCGGTGTCCCAGTCCGCCTGGAGGAGTCTTCTTAGCCTTGACCCGATTGGGGGTGGTACCTGCAATCGTTCTCCGACGCTCAAGTCAGTATATCAGAATACTTTAAGACTTAGAAAGACAATCAGAGAGAATTATGCAAGTAAGAGAGAGAGTAAGGTTCAGAAATGGGGAGAGAGCCCCTGTATACCTTTTTGCTGAGGTTTATATACCTGTTACTGGTGCTGCATTATTGGTAGGGCCCGTTCCTTGTTTTCTAGCATAAAGCAAGAAAGACAGTGGGTCCCTGTGTCGTTCACGAGCACCGTTAGTGTAGTAGGTATTTCCACTTACTTGGGAAGCGTGAATGCTTTATTATTTTATTGTTATTCCCCTTTATGCGTGACAGCGTGATTCCCATTATTAACCTCTCAAGACAGAGTCAATCTCGTGCCGGGGTTGTGAGTATGGGTTCGCTATGCAGTATAGGAAGTTCAATATTCCGCCTGAGTTGAGCCTATGGCTTGGCGGAGTAATATGCATTCTGGCGGCGTTACCTGCCTAGGCGGGGTTACTTCCCTTGGCGGAGTAACTTGCCTTGGCGGAGTAACTTGCCTTGGCGGAGTGTACTCCGTATAGAAGTGATTATAATGTGCTCAATCGCGTACTTCTCTTGTTCAAAATGCTGATCTGGCAAAGCATTAAAGCCATGCTCTTGGGGGCCGGTGTTAGGACCGGATCAAAAAGCATAAATCATACAAAATATTTAATTACATAGCTAAAGAAGGAGTGAGTTACACTCAAACCAAACAAAAGATGGTTAGCCATATATTTTCATGTGGGCTAACCTAAAAACAAAGGAAAATACAAAAGATTAATGGAAAGTGAGAGAAAAGAAAGGGAAACCAAAAGAGATACCTCATTTTCAAGTTTTCTCATAGTGTCAAAGAGTCTTCACATAATTTTTCAAATCTCCCACGGACCAAATATCCCCCAAAGAGTGACTCCAACCCTTTTAAATGGCCTTTGGGGGTGAAAAATAGAGGTGTTGCTACTATGTCATAGCGAATTTCTAAACTTTCAATACATTCGCTCAAGTGGAAAGGGTTGCTTGAGTGGGAAAAAAAATTCTAAAACTAAATCCAACTATTATGATTGAAATTCTGGGTGTTATGGTTAACATATAAAAAATTTAGCTTGATCCAACAGTGAACGGAGTAGCAATTATAAATTTAAAAATGTTGTGTAAGGCTAAAATTGAGTTCAGCACTTGATCTTTTTCTCCAAAAGCCATTAAAACCTATAAAACACATTAAAAACAATTTGTAAGCTTAAAATTGTGGCTATTATTGAATTTAACACAATGAAGACAATTTTATCAATTAAAAAAAACTATTAAACACTAATTTAAAGACAAATTTTAAAAAAAAAACAACATGAAATTAACATCAAACAATTATACAGTAATAGATTACTTTCCGTTATTATATTTATTAGATTTTATGTAGAATTTTTTTAGGCTTCTTTTTATAAGATTCGTTTATATAAAATTTCAGGAGCATTTGTTTGTATTTTCTATATTTGTCCTTCATAGTTATTAAACTTTCTAATTTCACTTAACAATTAATCACGAACAAGATTGGTATTGGTAAAAGCAGTATAGTGTCAACAATAAATTTTTTAAAAGCTAAGCCATTAACTAAATTTAACCTTTTCCTTAATTTACATGATATAGTTAAAAAAGTTAAATAAAAATAGAAGATTATTAAAAAACATATAGAAATATTTAACTTAAAAGTAATACTTTTCATTTATCTGTTTACTAGCCAAACTGATTTTTATCAGATTTTATAAAATTACAAAATACTTAAAGTAAGGCTGAAATCACAATCAAATTGGTAAAAATAAATGCACTTACTAGTAGTTTGCTTTTCTTGCATAATATGTGTTATTTTAATATACATCATAAAATTTAACCTTTTTTTAATATAAATTCATATAATTTATCATTTAATTAGATCTATATATATAATTAACTAATATGACATTGTTGAAACAGTACATCGTAAACCAGCATTGTCATCGGTTCAATGACTACTCAGATTTTATAAACATTGATATAATGTGTATGAAGTGTATACATTCAAGTTTTTAGCTAAGTAGCACACTAATAATTGATTAGTACTTTCTTTGTTTCATAGTATAAGATACAATTGATCAAATCATCAATATAGAGGAGTATTTGGCTTAAAAATCATGAAAAAGAAGTCAAGACACTACTAGAAAACACTATTTAGCTACAACAATTTAGTCACTACACTACTAGAAAACACTATTTAGCTACAACAATTTAGTCACTGACCCGTTCTGTCGCTACATATTTTTCCAAAATACGTCACCAATCTTGTCACTATGCTTGGCGGGAAAAGAAAAGAAAATGAAATTAAAAATGTAGCAACGGAGACGATGCCTTATCGTTAAGGGTTTTACCAACACCCATCGCTAATCCCATTGCTAATGTGGATTGGGCATCAGAAAACATTCTCGTTGCTAAACTAGACACTTTGCTTGGTGGGCAGAGGAAAGAAATAGTAATGAAATTAAAAACATCATGATGGAGACTGTGCCTGTCACAACAGGTTTTATCAACATCTATCGCTAAGGCCATGTGTCATGTCTAAAGTATTTGGTACTTACTATAGGAAAACGTTTGCCACCGATTTAACGAGGGCTTGAAACCTAAAATTTAGCAATGGAAGAAGGCTCATCGCTATTACAATTTGGTTATAAACATTAGCGACAAGGTTTGCTACAGGAGAATCTATCACAAAGCACACTACCTCTAAAAAAAGGCGACGTGTGAATGAAGATTTCAGTGATGAATGTCATTGTGTCTATTACATATTTTTTCCATAGATATTTGTCATGGAATTTGATTTGACATGACTAAACTATTTAGCGACGAGATTGTACCCTTAACAAAATTTGTCTCTAACTGTATTATACGACAGACTTCCTCTGTTAAAAGATGAATTTTTCGGTCTCTAACCAACTTTTTTGTTGTTGTGAGAATTAGCTCTCAAGGTGCGTGATCATGCAATAAGGTGTGGGGTCACTCGATATTCTCAATCATAATGGAAAGTTTCTGGAGCCCAAATGTCTTGTTATTTACTCGTATAGTCACTCCCACAAAAATCCATCAGAGCACAGACTCGCTTTAAGAGTGTGGGGTAACTTGCGACAATAAACGTTAACTTGCTTTGTTTTTGCAAACCAAGCATTTGGTCCCATCCAAGGAGTGATAACTCACCTATTTGGCACTATTTTTCTATTTATATGTGTAATTTGGACTTGTAAATAACAACCCATTATAGGATACATCATTATACACCATAATTCATCATTTTTACTATTTTTTTCTCTCTTTTACTTAGTTGTAACTCTCTTTACTTCCTATTCAAGGAGAACTCTTTAGTTCTATTTTGGATTATGAATTTCTTCATTGTGTTTATCGCCATTATCATGTTAGCTTAAGAGTTTAGATTAGGTTAAGGTTGATTTCCAAGAAGATCTTCATGTAGATGAATTCCATGATCAATTTATGTATCGATTATGGAATTCCTAGTTCATGTATACAGTGTGAATCCTTGTATCTTAACTCCGTATAATAATTCAATTAGGCATTGGGAGACCTTGGTGATTGAATTAGAATCAATAAGATTTGACATAGATGAATCATGACATCAATAGATCAAGGGAAGACATTTGTGAGATCTGTGGATCCTTATCTTTTAAGCTAGTTTGCTAGTACTACAAGTCGGGATGATCAGTGCCTTGACCTATAACTTTGAGATTTCTCACCAAGAGACCAAGATAAGTCAATGTTAGTGGATATGACATCTAAATTATGAAATTGGCCACATATGGACATGGAATTATAATTGCATCAAAGTGAATCGATGAAGTATTTCAAAACATAATCACTTTCACCTCTATTTTTTCTTTGATACACTTATTTCATCTATTGTAACTGAGATCCAAAATAAAAATAGTTTATCTTTTCTTTTTTGATCTTTATTTGCGCAAATGCAACCTCACTTATGTGTGCTCATTCTTATAGTAATGACTTAGAGATACTTGACATCTCAATCCTTGTAGGAACAATATCAATTCTAAACTCAATTAAACGGTTGACGCACTTGACAACTTAAATATTAATATATGAAATGACATATCAATGATATCTAGTTATAGTGTGAAAGTGAGATAAACTCTTCACAACCCTTAGATCATATAGTAAATGGTTGGAATTAAATACCCAAAATCTAACCAACCTCATGTTCTCAACCAATCATCACATGACACATGGTAAAATTAATTAATTTACTTACTTTTATCTTATAAGTAAAGTTCATTTTATCCCATGTAATGTAATGGTTGATCAAGACGATGGATGATGTGATCTATAACTATAGAATAATTTTTTGTTGATGGAAGTTTAAATCTTAATGGGAGAAAACTTGAAGTACTGTCCAAGTACCTCTAAAGAAAACATCAAACACCAACCATTAGGATAAAGTTGACTAGGAGTGACATCCAAAAAATTTAGCACCCTCATCTCAAAGTTATTTAATGGAAACTTCACACCAACCTTGGTGAAACACATTTCATACATAAACAAATAATGAGATCCTGACACATGGTATATCCTACCACTTATTAACAATGAGATAATGATGAAGCCATCTTTATTCTCTTCTTTGACATGGATAGGAAAGTCATCAATCTTTACCTTGTTTACTTCCACCGCGTACTTGAAGAAGAGATCAAGCGGTTTGGCATAAAAAATTGATTTTTGGCTTTCTTCATGGTTCGATCAATTTTGTGAGCTAGAGTATTAGTATTTACATTGTCCATAACCATAATGTTGCAACTTCCTGTACCAGAATGACCCTGAGACATCATTGAAATTATTATATTTTTAAAAAAATGGAATACAATTGTAGAATGATAAGTCATCAAAATGGTAATACTCGACATTGGAATTGAAATCCCAGAACAAAGACTAAGATATAGGTGGTGAAGGAGGAGGATTAGAATCAGAATGGAAAGAGATGTCTATTTGGGCTATATACCAGCAAAGTGCTTCACCAGTTAATCTAATGGGACTACATAGAGGAACCGATATAGAGACCAAAATCTTATTCAGATCTAAATGCCTATACTAGTATATGTCCTATTGTGCAACTTGTAAATTATGCCGAGGATCCCAAGACAACCATGACAGTGGCCCAGAAAGAATCTCAACAGATTCATCACTCACATGAACGTCTTTCATAATCATATCCTGGTTTGTAAAAAGACTAATTTTGAAATTTATTAAAAGAGATTGGATAAGAGGATACTTACGGAAATGTTTCAGATAGTTCTTCTTATGCGTTCTGGGGTGTAAATAAGGAATACTAAATAGTTCTTCTTCGAGCGTTTGTACACTAGGAGAGAATTAGAAATGATATAAACTATCTCCTTTTTTATAGTTAAGCTTGAAGAGCAAAATGGCGTGAAACCACAAAGGTTATATAAGGGCATGCACACATAACTCTACACATACTTAACACCGACCATATGGAAATTAAAGCATCATAACCAATTAGGGAATGCCACATGTACATCTCAAATTCGGCTATAAAAGAGGATCTCATCTCTGAACAATAAATAGTCATAATGGTTGGAATTTTTAAAACAAAAATTACTACACTGATATCTTATGAAATGATATAGAGCCTATGTATGTCGACCCATTGAAGGAACTTCAAGTCACTTTGAAAGGCTGAAGGGAAAATGATGTCATTTAGATATCGATGCTAATATCTGTAGGCTCATACCAATAGCTACATATTGCATCTTGTATCAATATTAACACCGCAGTATCTCTTCCCCCATAGAGCTCTTAATAATCAATATCGATAACAAGCTAGTATCAGATAAAGGTTGGGGCATATTGAAAGCACACCAATCAACACTTACAAATATACAAGGGTGGCAAATTAGGCATGACCCGCAGGCTAGCTCATTTAACCCGTACAAAAAAAGACAGTTTGGGCTAATATTTCAAGCTCGTTTTTTCAAATAAGCTTGGCTTATTTTGCCTACTAAAAAATGGGCCTTGGTGGGCTGGCCCATTGGGTCAATGATTAAATATTAAAAAAAGGAAAGATGTTTCTAAGGATGAGACCCATGCATGCATTTCTCCTCCTTCGAATAGTAGTTCCTTCTCCACGACAGCTTCTCCTTCTCCTTTTCTCGGTGACCCTCTCCTACACCCCCACCCACAACCTCTAAATTGTAACCTTCATAACCCACGACCACTACCTCATGGACATAAATGCCAAAATCACAACATCATCTTCACACTCCCGCTCACCACATCACTATCCACCACACCCAACGCCACGGTCACCCTAGAACCACCACAACCTCCAAAATCAAACAAGGCCTCTATATGTACGACCCCTTCATTAAGCCACCATTGCCATCCCACCAACCTGCGAGCCTCAAAACCATCATCGATCATCTTATGCCACTGGTCTTCTCCCATGAACACCACACCATCATGAACACCACCGCATATTGAAACATCCTTACTTAATTAAAAATAAATCCGAAACAAGGGAAACTTTTTCCCAAATTAACCAAGCAGCTGGGTAAAATGAAACAGCATGGAAGGCAAGGGAAGTTAAGTACAGCGGAAGAACAAACAGCGCCTAAGCGAGACCAAACAGCGTTCACTCACTCAAGCGAGATCCAAATCCGCTTGAGCGAGACAGCCCATCTCGCTTGGGCGAAGAACCCATTAGCTTAAGCGAAACCAACCTAAAAGCCTTCCATCCAATCACACCCGCTGAAGCGAATCCCTCATTCGCTGAAGCGAGAAGTCACACTCGGCATTCTATCACTCAGAATCAGGGGTTCCATTCACTCGGAAAACAACCCCAACATACATGCCTCTCTCGGAAGCCCATATTTAATTCCTTATTTTTATCCACATAGGTCACACACATGATCCACTCGGGAAATGAGGGTTATCCCACTCGGGATCCATAAACCTTCCCCACTCGGGATATCACCCAATCAAATACCACTCGGTATATTTCTACTTCTCTCACTCGGAGAACACATAGACCTTCCTTCACTCAGAAGGGGTCTCCATAATCATTCATCACTCAGAGTATTCTAGCCAGATTCACTCGGCATATATCATCTTATTCACTCGAGGAAAACCATTAAGTTAAGTCCCACTTGGACTTGTTCTATAAGTCTCATCCACTCGGGATATAGAACCTCATTCACTCGGATTATATATATATATATATATATATATATATATATATATATATATCATACACTTAGAATACATCCCAATCTGAACCATTACAACAGCTCGTCCCTCGGAAGAGGTTCACTCGGATTTCCCACTCGGGAATATTCAATCCCTTTCCCACTCAGGGTTTACTCATATTTTTCACTCGGTAACACATGGACTAGTCTTCCCTCGGAAGTAGCCCACTCGGGTACATCTTACCCGGAACCATTTTAAGCCTATATCACTAGGAAAAGACCACACGAGTAATAGCCTCACTCGGCAATGGCTCTCCCATCAATATTCCACTCGGAATTTATATACTTAGCATTATTCTATCCATCAACATAATGAACCATTCGGGTAACATTATAATGATGTAAATATATATATATATGTATAATGTACACTTGTTCACAACCCGATATACAACCCATATAATTAAATCCGTTCGGATTACAAGAGAGCCGGCCAAGGCTTAACACATTTATTTACAATATATATATATATATATATATATATATATATATACATTATGTGCACTACAATAATCGGAGTGCCCATCACTCGGGTTAAGGCCTTCGTATCATTCTGATTCCGACCTGCGTACACTGAAAAATGGTGTAGGGGTGAGCTTTTACATATTAAATGACAGTTACTGACTCGGATTACAACACAATCCTCAGTTATACAAATTCATTAACTCAACCAAACATAACACAGACTGCCATTTAAATATGAACATTCACAAACATCCTCCGATTGAGATTTACCCATTTTACTCAGTTATAAAGCACAACATCCTCAATAACAATGTATTCATCCAATCGGATTTCACCCCAACTCTATTCCAGCACTATCAATAATGCTTAACTCCGAGCCTCGCTCAAGGAGTGTGCCTGAGCCCCGCTCAAGGACTTAATCATATTCTCACATATTTTCATCTGATTGCCGATTTAACAATAAGTGTCCAACGCTATATGCTCCAAGCATTAAGTGCCCAATCGGATGCATACGGTCCCATACTCATCAGGCGTCCCACGCCAATGCCCTCGGCATTGCCTTGAGTCCAACTCAAGGTCTTTAAGCGTCCAACGCTTAGTGCCCTCGGCACTGCCTCGAGTCCAACCCGAGGTCTTTCATTATATTTAACACGTATTCATCTGATTGCCCACTCAGTATTTAGCGTCCCACGCTATATGCATTCGGCACTTCCAACAGCGAATCAGATGACTCATATCTCATCCACTCGGTAATCCTATGCCATCCACTCAAATTTATCTTTTACACTAAGCATCTCATGCTTTCCCATATAAAGCCCACTCGACATTGTCATAACAGTCCCCAATACATGCATCTAACAAAACCACAACAGGGACACACTTGCTGTCACACAGCCTATTGCACTCGGCACAACGTAACATTAACCATCACATGCATCTCATGCATTTACATATAACATTCCACTCGGGAATCACATAATCCACACACAGATGCACTCGGCATTCAAATATCAATAACATGCATCCAATGCATTTAACATAAACCATACATGCATCTTATATCTCATGGACGGAAAATCATACACCACACAATAATAAATATCATACATCCAGGTTTTCACTCAATCAACATATAACATAGCAGCACAACACATCACAGTGTATAGCTTCACCCGGAACCCGTCCATAAACCATACATTTAACATGCAAAGCCCCCTTACCTGGAATGAAGATCCAGAAGCTCCATGAGCTTGCAACACCCAGTTTTGGAGGAGCGCCAAGCCACTCGGTCCTACGAACAGCTCCCCTTTCCACGACACTCCATGCTCTGTTGCAAGACAGTGGAGTTCCATGCCTTCAAGGCACCACGCAGACAGCCTTCACACTCGGTCCAGTGGAGGATCCAAGGCTTCTGCTCCCACACATGAACCGACCAGTCCTCGTGCAACCTAGTGAAGGACTCCAAACGCCGTTCCACACCCGAACAGCCCAGTCCTTCCAACGGTGGAGGACCCCATGCTTTCATGTAACACGGCCATCAACGTTCAGGCAAAACAAAAGAGGATCCAAGCCTCCACAACACACAACACCATGCTATTTCTCAACCACCACACAGATCTCTCTCAACCACGCTGTTCCTCTTCATGTTCCACTTCCCACTCGGGCTCTGGATAGCGTTGAGTGGAAGAAGAAGATGAAGAAGACGAAGGAGACGAACAGCGAAGGAAGAAGAAGAAGCCATGGACGCGAGAGAGAAAAGGAGAATGGTTCTCCATATACCAAAGAGAGAATGAGCAAAGAGTGAGTGGAGATGAGAAACCCAAGTCCTTATCCCTTCTGCCGTGACAGCACTCACCCATCAGCCATCACATCACCATTAAGGCATATCCATCAGCGTGCCAAAGAGAGAGAGAGAACTGAAACTCTCCATCATAACGCCAAGGGCACATGGGACATTTCCAATTGCATTATTATTAATAATATTATTAAATCAATCCATAATTTTAATTATGCAATTAACCTTAATTAAAAACCAGGATGTTACAATTCTCCCCCACTTCAAAGAATTTCGTCCTCGAAATTCAACACAAACTTACCCCAACAAACAGCTCGGAATATCGCTGACATGCACTCTAAACAATTACACATCAATGCTTCCCAAGCATTCACCGACCGGTTTATAATTCCATTCGGTATAATTACCTCTCAAGCGGTTTACCGACCGCCCCATAATTCCAGTTGGCAAAAACACCAAAATTAGGTCCTACCTGCTCATAACCTCTTCATAGAGTTCAATATATTTGGGGATTCAATTTTTAAATCATACAAGTCACCCCATTTAACTCTACCAATTCATCATAAGCAAGGGCATCACTAGTTCTTTGGCCACTCGGCCCTATACCTTCAACACCAATCGGTGTACAATTCCACCGTCAGATCCCCAATTCATAGGAGTCACTCAGCTCAACCATAGACTCATACAGAGTATAGACTCAAAATTGTGTCATATGAAACACATTATGGACGCCAATCAACCAATTGGGAGTAATCTAGTCGGTAAACAACATTACCGATTCCAACAAATACTCACTACCGACCAATTTAAAATGGATTAAACCCTCGGATATTCAACATCCGACCACTAAAATTCCTTCACAAGCCGTGATATATCTTAGCAATACCGAGCCCAACACTCAATAGAACTCAAATGTGCCCCAATTAGCATAACCTGCCCGAATTTTCCTCGTACAGGCATCACACTCGGCTCTAGAACCTCAGATTTCTAACCATTTATTCAGCCAATTTCATGCCTACATCCCGAGAATGTCACTCGGATTTCTCAATCAAAGGGTTGTTCGGGGTTTAAGGGTTACCAAAAATTTTCACTCGACATTCAAGCCTATATCAATTACAAATCTGAGTTCAAACTCAGCAGCTCTAAACGTCAATCCGAGCACAACAATGAATAAATTTTCCTCTTGGGTATCTACTCCCCTCGGGAGCCAATCTCTCATAAACTTCCCTATTTCAGGTCCTATTTCCCATCCAGAAATACCTTTTCTCCAGGGGAAAGGTTAATTAGTGGAACATTATACGGGTGTTGGGAATTTTCACCCTCGATACATTTCTACTCGGAACCGTCCCACACGGTACCTAACCACTCGGAAGTATTACATATCATACTCCGAGGCACACACTTCAAAAGTCACACGACTCAGAAATATTTTCACACGGATTTCATCTAACACAAAAGTGTCATTCGGACACAGTTCCTTAACTCGGTAATAACTTCCAAAACGATGTTTCACTCGGAACATCATAACTTACTCCCTCACACTCGGATTATACTAACCTTTCCGAGCAAATTCTCACCTTATCGATCACCCATCTTTTCCAACAACCAATCATTATTTTAATTTCCAATTCGTACCCAATAACCTCTGATTCACTCGAAGGTAAACACTTTAAGGTTAAACAAACCTTCTATCCTCATTTTGATACACAGCCACATACTGTCCACTCGATACAGTTCTTATTTTCACTCGGAACAATCCGATAGACTCACCATCACCATAAGCAGCTACAGCCTCACCTGCCCGACTTATGAATTGCTGCATCCAACTTATAGGATGACGTCTCATTCCTATAGGGTTACAACAATTACATAGTCACTGCATCGTGTACGCTGCCACAATACCTATGGCATGAAGAGTCGTCTTGGAACAACATGCCACACCGACTGCACAACTCAAAGAGGACTACCCACATGAAAGTTAATGACAATTCATACACATACATATATAAACACACATTTACATTAACATCATCCTCATTATGTACCACCTAGGCACATCACACAGCAACAATCATTAAATATAATTTACCACTACTGTAAAACAGTAAAATGGAAATAGGTTTCCGACCCCACAAATTCACATGGGTCCAACACTATATTCACCTATACTCACTCGGCATATCAACAATCGGCTTCCAGCCTATACTGAGTAAATATCTCCTCCTTAATCTTATTCATCACAAAACCATGGCTCAACAGCCCAATAATCCCTCATTTCATTATATTCATCACAGGCCACCAATCAATTAAAGCCTAAATGATTCACTAAGCTCTCCATAAGTATACAACTCCGAGTCACAATATGGTTTCAATCTCATAGCAAGTTTCTGCATTAGTAAACCTTTTCACCCATCATAGGCACAACCCACCAGTGGATGTACAATCAACATCACACGGGTTCTATCATTATCATACTCAACACCAAAGTGTACTCGGATTTCAACCTTACTAGTCACTATCAACCAGGTACCCTATTTATTATTTACAATTCACCTTGAGACAATTTAAGCCTCAACAATTCATTACACAATCATTTTACTCGGCTCATCAATCCATAAGGTCAGTTAGATTATCCGACTCGGAAATTCCAGGGGTCACCTAGTACCCATCGTGGGACACTCCCACATTATTCAAATACCTCGAGTCTGGACCACCATAAGGTCCAGCTCCACCAAACCTGATAACATACAATTATAATAAATCCGATCGGAATTTAAATACCTTATGGGTCATCACTAAATCAATTATCCGCTCGGTTTTCAACCACAAGACCGAGTCTAACCCAAATCCTCAAGTATCCAATTACATCAATTTCTCACCCAGTTTTCTAATCTCCCATATATCCATTTCAATAATATCCGATTATACAAAATCATGCCCAATCAACTGGGTTACCACACCTAGTGGTCTAACATCAATCAATCATTCACTCGGTTTTCACACACCAGAAATCGAGACACTACCCCAATTAACATGCATCAGGTTTTACATTTAATCACCTATCACATACCCAGATTTCCAACTTAGGAAACTGCAACATCATTTATACCATAAATCACATACATCATATATCATATGGGGTTCCCGTGCCAAAAGGATATAAAATTCATCACCTACACATGGCACAACCGATCAACTAAACTCGGAAACACACACTAGGGAACTCCTTCATTATCATTCACTTAATCAACTCAAATATGTGAGTTCTAATCCATTCAACAGGCATGACTCGGCCATGAACCACTAGCATGGCATAATCAAGAGTCCTAGCCAATTAATCCGACCTCCACCTGTACAAGGGTCACAACATATATCCTTGTATTTCCTTTCTAACCAACCCAGGCTTAGAATAACCTCTAAGCATTTCATGAATAACTGAACCAGGGTAATAACAATCCGTTACCCCTAAATCAATATCACAACAGTAGTACCTCTCACTAACGTTCCTAACAAAACACATAGGCATATATCACACAAATCATGCTCATACACACATCAAATCCAATCAGGATACCACAAGCAATAATGTCAACCGGTCATGTTGCACAAAACCGCCCACACACAGTAGGCATACCTTGGCCATGGACCTTTTGGTCTGCTCTGATACCAAAATGAAACATCCTTACTTAATTAAAAATAAATCTGAAACAAGGGAAAATTTTTCCCAAATTAACCAAGCAGCCGGGTAAAATGAAACAGCATGGAAGGCAAGGGAAGTTAAGTACAGCAGAAGAACAAACAGCGCCTAAGCGAGACCAAACAGCGTTCACTCGCTCAAGCGAGATCCAAATCCGCTTGAGCGAGACAGCCCATCTCGCTTGGGCGAAGAACCCATTAGCTTAAGCGAAACCAACCTAAAAGCCTTCCATCCAATCACAACCGCTGGAGCGAATCCCTCATTCGCTGAAGCGAGAAGTCACACTCGGCATTCTATCACTCAGAATCAGGGGTTCCATTCACTCGGAAAACAACCCCAACATACATGCCTCTCTTGGAAGCCCATATTTAATTCCTTATTTTTATCCACATAGGTCATACACATGATCCACTCGGGAAATGAGGGTTATCCCACTCGGGATCCATAAACCTTCCCCACTCGGGATATCACCCAATCAAATACCACTCGGTATATTTCCACTTCTCTCACTCGGAGAACACATAGACCTTCCTTCACTCAGAAGGGGTCTCCATAATCATTCATCACTCAGAGTATTCTAGCCAGATTCACTCGGCATATATCATCTTATTCACTCGGGGAAAACCATTAAGTTAAGTCCCACTTGGACTTGTTCTATAAGTCTCATCCACTCGGGATATAGAACCTCATTCACTCGGATTATATATATATATATATATATATATATATCATACACTTAGAATACATCCCAATCTGAACCATTACAACAGCTCGTCCCTCAGAAGAGGTTCACTCGGATTTCCCACTCGGGAATATTCAATCCCTTTCCCACTCTGGGTTTACTCATATTTTTCACTCGGTAACACATGGATTAGTCTTCCCTCGGAAGTAGCCCACTCGGGTACATCTTACCCGGAACCATGGTTGTTAAAATCGCGATTTAAGACCTAGAATCGGACGATTCTACGATTCTAGTGAGGTTTTCGAGTTAAATCGGTAGTAGAATCGTTTTATAGGTAAAATCGGTAGAATCGGTGGTGGAATCGGTGGAATCGGTGGAATCGGTGCGTTTCTACAGATTTTACCGCTTTTACCAGATTTTTTTTTTGGGGCAGAAACAGAGCAAAACGGCGTCGTTTTGCTTAAAAAAATTTAACACTCAAAATCCCTAGCCCCTTTCTCTTTTGCGTTGCCTGTTTCCTTTTGCTTTGCCCCTTTCTCCTCCAATCGTGGTCCGCTCTCTCATTGGTGGTCACCAGTCGCTGTTCTCCGGTGGTATCGCCTGCTCCCTCCTGCCACGGTGGTCGCCCGCCGCTGCTGCTCCCTCCTCTCACCTCTCTGCTGCTGCTCCCTCCTCCCACCTCTCTGCTGCTGCTGCTTCCTCTGCCCACCTCTCTGTTGCTGTTGCTTCTCCCTCCTCCCACCTCTCTGCTGCTGATGGTCCTTCCTCCCTCCCACCTCTGTGTTGCTGCTGCTGCTCCCTACTCCGACGGTATTATTTGTAGAAATATAATATTGCTTGCTGCTGTTGGATAGATTAGATGTTCATGTTGTTGGATAGAAATTCTGAGTTATGTACATTTGTATTTATGCAATTTTATGTTTTATTTTATCTATAGGTATGTTATTTTATTTTATTTTTTGATTTTTTTAATTAGAGGTAGAATCTTACGATTCTACCTAGAATCTCGATTCTACGAGTCGTTAGAGCCTCCACGATTCTAGGTAGAATCTCGATTTTGACAACCTTGCCCGGAACCATTTTAAGCCTACATCACTAGGAAAAGACCACACGAGTAATAGCCTCACTCGGCAATGGCTCTCCCATCAATATTCCACTCGAAATTTATATACTTAGCATTATTCTATCCATCAACATAATGAACCATTCGGGTAACATTATAACAATGTAAATATATATATATATATATATATATATATATATATATGTATAATGTACACTTGTTCACAACCCGATATACAACCCATATAATTAAATCCGTTCGGATTACAAGAGAGCCGGCCAAGGCTTAACACATTTATTTACAATATATATATATACATTATGTGCACTACAACAATCGGAGTGCCCATCACTCGGGTTAAGGCCTTCGCATCATTCCGATTCCGACCTGCGTACACTAAAAAATGGTGTAGGGGTGAGCTTTTACATATTAAATGACAGTTACTGACTCGGATTACAACACAATCCTCAGTTATACAAATTCATTAACTCAATCAAACAAAACACAGACTGCTATTTAAATATGAACATTCACAAACATCCTCCGATCGGGATTTACCCAATTCACTCGGCTATAAAGCACAACATCCTCAATAACAATGTATTCATCCAATCGGATTTCACCCCAACTCTATTCCAGCACTATCAATAATGCTTAACTCCGAGCCTCGCTCAAGGAGTGTGCCTGAGCCCCGCTCAAGGACTTAATCATATTCTCACATATTTTCATCTGATTGCCGATTTAACAATAATCATCCAACGCTATATGCTCCAAGCATTAAGTGCCCAATCGGATGCATACGGTCCCATACTCTTCAGGCGTCCCACGCCAATGCCCTCGGCATTGCCTTGAGTCCAACTCAAGGTCTTTAAGCGTCCAACGCTTAGTGCCCTCGGCACTGCCTCGAGTCCAACCCGAGGTCTTTCATTATATTTAACACGTATTCATCCGATTGCCCACTCGGTATTTAGCGTCCTACGCTATATGCATTCGGCACTTCCAACAGCAAATCAAATGACTCATATCTCATCCACTCGGCAATCCTATGCCATCCATTCAAATTTATCTTTTACACTAAGCATCTCATGCTTTCCCATATAAAGCCCACTCGGCATTGTCATAACAGTCCCCAATACATGCATCTAACAAAACCACAACAGGGACACACTTGCTGTCACACAGCCTATTGTACTCAGCACAACGTAACATTAACCATCACATGCATCTCATGTATTTACATATAACATTCCACTCGGGAATCACATAATCCACACACAGATGCACTCGGCATTCAAATATCAATAACATGCATCCAATGCATTTAACATAAACCATACATGCACCTTATATCTCATGGACGGAAAATCATATACCACACAATAATAAATATCATACATCCGGGTTTTCACTCAATCAACATATAACATAGCAGCACAACACATCACAGTGTATAGCTTCACCCGGAACCCATCCATAAACTATACATTTGACATGCAAAGCCCCCTTACCTGGAATGAAGATCCAGAAGCTCCATGAGCTTGCAACACCCAGTTTTGGAGGAGCACCGAGCCACTCGGTCCTACGAACAGCTCCCCCCTCCACGACACTCCATGCTCTGTTGCAAGACAGTGGAGTTCCATGCCTCCAAGGCACCACACAGACAGCCTTCACACTCGGTCCAGTGGAGGATCCAAGGCTTCTGCTCCCACACATGAACCGACCAGTCCTCGTGCAACCCAGTGGAGGACTCCAAACGCCATTCCACACCCGAACAGCCCAGTCCTCCCAACGATGGAGGACCCCATGCTTTCATGTAACACGGCCATCAACGTTCAGGCAAAACAGAGGAGGATCCAAGCCTCCACAACACTCAGCACCATGCTGTTTCTCAACCACCACACAGATCTCTCTCAACCACGCTGTTCCTCTTCATGTTCTATTTCTCACTCGGGCTCTGCACAGCGTTGAGTGGAAGAAGAAGATGAAGAAGACGAAGGAGACGAACAGCGAAGGAAGAAGAAGAAGCCATGGACGCGAGAGAGAAAAGGAGAATGGTTCTCCATATACCAAAGAGAGAATGAGCAAAGAGTGAGTGGAGATGAGAAAAACCCAAGTCCTTATCCCTTCTGCCATGACAGCACTCACCCATCAGCCATCACATCACCATTAAGGCACATCCATCAGCGTGCCAAAGAGAGAGAGAGAACCGAAACTCTCCATCATAACACCAAGGGCACATGGGGCATTTCCAATGGTATTATTATTAATATTATTATTAAATCAATCCATAATTTCAATTATGCAATTAACCTTAATTAAAAACCAGGATGTTACACATATCCTCCTTCTCTTTCTCTTGCATCATGACCTATCTTTCTCTTCCTCTACCCATGCCTTTTTTCTCTTAAGGGTGAGTGTGTGCTTGTGTGAGAGAAAGGGAATAGCGATTAGGGCTATTCTATATTCTTATTAATTTAATGTAAATAAAATGTTAAAAATGCCAAAAAAAAGGGTTGGCTTGTAGGCCAATCAGAATATAGGGTGGGTTGATGTTTTTTGAGCTTGTTTTCTTCTTTCAGCTTGGCCTGGCCCAGCTGTATTTGGCGAGCTTATGCGAGCCTTGGCCTGGCCTAACTTGTAGGCCCATTTTGCCACCCATACAAATGTGTCAAGAATGTTTGCGGCTATGTCCATAAGTTAAGTCATGGAGACTTAATATTGACAATTAGAGAAACGTAATGGTGCTCTGAGTGTCATGACTCAGTGTTGTGATTGGTTCGGGATATAGGCATTGTGGTCATTAGGAGAAGAAAAAAAATAGGGATGATGATGATAAATGTCGTGAGATTTGTTTGGGAAATGGTGGCTATGAAGTAGTTTGTGGTAGCAGTTATGGTTGTTAATGATGAGGTGGGAGGGGGAAGGGGAATAGGTGAGTGAGAGATAACGATGAGGAAGAATAACTAATATAACTTAATTTTTTTATTTAAAAAATATTCCACTTGTTAGTGTTTATATAGAAGACTATCATCAAACTCATGACTTAACTTACGACGTCAATAGTAAAAGTGTTTTTCCAAACATTTAAAAAAACTAAGGGTTAAATTCGAGGCAATTATAATTCAATAATTTTTCGTGTCATTTTACTTGATGAATCCTATACTTTTTTTTTGTCTCTATCTTAGTAAAAATGAATTTATTTTAATTATGTTTACTTTATATTTTTATTAAAAATAGTAAAAAAGATAAATGATGTTTTATAAAATGAAGAAATTAACTATTAAAATAGGGTTCTAGAAAACCTTAGTCCATCATTAAGAAACATGACAACGTTCCCAAAGACAACTTGCGCAATGATTCCCTATTATGAACACGTTGGCGGAGACCATTTTCATGGTTTCACCGAGTAGTAAGATGCACCACAATTTATCTAAGTAAACAATGAATTTATGCCACTATCAATCAATCAGAGAGACTAATAGCTAGTAGTACAAATATGGAAGAGACTAAAGCAGAGTGATAAGTGAATCTAAAGATTGAAACACACACCAACAGTAAAACATTTGACTTGTTATCACGTTAATAAAGACCAAACAGAAGAGCCCACATAAGAACAACCAATGAATGTGTCCAAGTGTGCTTGTCAGCATGGACTAAAATCAGGTCATTGTCTCCTCACACATCCATAACATGATACATGTTCAACATTGTTCCACAAAAGGATTTCCAGATAAAAATTTTTGGTCACGACGTTGATGTTTGTTCATGAATAATGGTGCGATCTGACTATTGAAATAGACTCTAGAATAAATTAATGTTGGAAAATACAAATTATGTATATGGCATCACGCAGATTTTATTGCGGGGTCGTGGATGCATGTTTAGTGCCTTAGTGCGTAAGATAATCCACAATGTGCTTTATGGTGTTGCTGTTGATAAGTCAGTTACATAGACACAATACGAGCAATTCAATTTCACATCCACTCTGAATGAATATCATCAATAAAATTGTTAAATTGGTTAAAAATTAAACTTAAGTTTAAATCTCATCTATATAACAATTTTGTTAATCAGTAATTTATACTGTGTTTATTAATATCTTATTTCTAGTAAACACTAAATCCAACTCATTTAAACTTTTATGTATAAAAAGGATGGATGTCCACTATAACTTATTAATCATAATGGGAAATAAAGCAAAAAAATAAATAAATTCTAGATTTGAGATCCTGCCTACTAACCTGTTAATATTACTTCCAAATCCAAACCTCATCTTTCATTTTGGCATCGTCTTTAAAAAAAAAAAAGAAGTGTTGGAAAAATGTAGTGGCACTAGAGTGAAGGGTCTTTAACTTAAAATTGACTTGTGAATCCTACATTACATAGTTCTTTTTGGCTATGGTTATTATTCCTACATTTCCAATCACGCTTTTGTTAGCATTGCACCCCACACAAACTGTGATATCATTTTGCTTTTTCAGCTCTTTCTTTCACTATCATTTTTTCCACCTACGACAAAAAGGGGATATTGGAGTTTTTGTTTGGTTTGGTCACTCGCGTGCGTCACAGTTGTATTCCTTGTAATAAACTTGACATCTTATGCACAAATGGCCTCTGAATAAGACATTAGAAAGAAATATATATGAAGCTAAAGTGTCTAGCGGTATAAATTAATTCAATTAACAATGTAACTTAGCCACCCTATATAAAAGTTATATGAATATGTGCCTTAGACCTTAGTGTAGGTTGTATAATTAATTACATCAATTAGTGAACAAAATGTTTATGCTGGAATTGGACCTTTAATGGATGATTAGTTTATGGCTCTGCTATTTGAAGTGGGAGAATGAATTAGAAATAAGTTGGCAGATATGAAATAAACACTCATATATATATAAAATCACTGTAGAACATGATGCTGATATATACTGCATATATTGACCTAATATATGTGCTAGTTGTAGCTTGCATTTCTTTCCTTGGAAGTTTAAATTGAGTTTTCTACTGGTTAATCATTAATTTAGTTCCCTGTTTTGACACTGAAAAAAGAAAGTCGTTGTATACTGAAATCAAGCCATGGTCCCATTTCTACTATACATATAATGGAACTTTCAAGTTAAAATATATAGGCCCATTGATCAGTGGTTATTTTTGCCGGAGTTGATGATACTAATTATGCTAAAAATTAAAATACTGATTAGGTTGCTTAGCTTATTTAACTTGTATGATTTGCTTCTTAATTAATTTGGCTAATAGTACACTAAAAAAACTAAGACTAGAGATTTGAGAATTTAGCAATCTACTTTTATGCCTAAGAACATTGCGTTGAATGAGTGGCCTTTAAGATTGATTTTGCTGTTTAGTATAAGTAAGGTGAATAAAAATGATTTAGAAAGTTCGTGGAAACAAAACCGTGACTTATCACGCGTTCCTGCGTTTAAGACAATGAATATTGAGTATGTTAAATAATTTATCATATATAAATCGATCTATTAAGCAAATAAACCCCGGTTTATGTCCCCTCTTCTAATCTATTTATTTTTAATTTGTTTATTTTTTTATTAATTTAAAACCGTGGCTCATCACGTGTTCCTTCGTTTAAGACAATGAATATTAAGTATGTTAAATAATTTATCATACATAAATCGATCTATTAAGTGAACAAACCCCAGTTTATGTCCCCTCTTCTAATCTATTTATTTTTAATTTGTCTATTTTTTTATTAATTTAATTTTCTTTTGCTTCTGATCAACTTTTTATATAAAGATTAATATTACTTTTCCTTACCACACAAAAAATACTAACAGTACATTATTTGACATACTTGAATTTGTCAAGTACATGGAATCATGTAAAATATGTGTTTACAGTGCAACACATTGATGCCACTTCTAATAGTAGTATAGTTCAACCATGCAAAATCATTTATTATAATTATAATATACACTAAAAATTAATGTGCTATACCTTTATCGTTGTAAATAAATTATTTAATTTCATGCATATGTTTTTGATTTCATAAAAAAAATAATTTAGGCCCAACAATTTCAAAGAAATAAAAAAGAAGCAAAAAAAAATCTCATAAGCGGGTTGGCCCGCGGGTTCACAAGCTTGTCGTGAGCCTAAAAAAATCAGTCCATTTAGAAAGCAGGTTCTACGGGCCAGCCCATTGCGGTGAGGGCTTATGCGGGCCAGCCCGTTGCGGGACGGGTTGGCCCGTATACCCAACTCTAATTTTCAGAGTGTTTATAAAATTTTAAAAACAAAAAACATAATACAAATTTTTAATTAAAATTAAAATAAAAATATAAACCAAATAATTCCTAATTAAGGAAGAAAAACATAAAAAAAAAAAGTTTTCATTTAAGATATTGTTAAAATTTATCCATCTTAATTTTTAATCAATCCCCACATGATTTTCAACCACGGTTTAACAAAATTCATCTAACAATTAATGTAAAAATTATTATATTTACTATATAATATTATATGTATGTATATATATTTGTTTTACTTTAAATCAAATGTATGTCAAAAGATGCATATCATTTTACACACCTCTAAGCTAGTCTATCTTTGACACATATTATATATAATATATATAACAAATATCTTTATTAATTTAATAATGTGGTTGCGATATAAGTTGACACTTCCATTAATTATTCATGATGCCACTGCCACGCAACGGGTGATAGCATAAGTTAGTTTAGCTAGCGGTTATCAGTTACTGTTATCTGTTGCAAATTCGTAAACCCATCTCATATTCTTGAATGAAGTAAATTTGGTCATTTTCTCCATTAAGCTGGCATTTGGTAAAACGGACAACATTACAAAAAAAATGTGTTTTTTTTTGGGAATTTTGCATGAGATTCCACATAAAATTATATCAAAAAATGTCCCACAAGCAAAAAAATTCAAAAAATACACTTTAATTTGGTTTTTGGGTAGGAATTCCCACCCTAATTAGGGCTCAAATTTATTAATCATTACTAGATGGAAAATGAAGATTAAATTTTTCTTTTTGCTCTTGGCTCTTGGCTTTGCGTGAGAGGAATAATATTCCCACTTTGAAAACTGTAATAAGGTTTAATGTCCTATTTTGACACCATTAAAATATAACATTCCTACGTTATTAATCACAATAGGGTTTAACGCCCCACTCTAATACTAGTAGAATACGTGACATCTAAAATTTATAACTCAAAACTTCTAAATTTGGGGTGTATACCTCTGTACTAGTCAGAGGATCCTTAAAATGGCCATAAAAAGTTGGGAAGGTTATTTTGGGCAAAAAAAATAACAAAATCATCGATTACAATGACCGATATAATCGATTATCATTGCACAAAGATCCATCTGGGAAAATAGAGTCAAGATAATCGATTATTATACTTGGGCAATTGATTATCACGGCTTGTGTAATTGATTACCACGATTTGAGTAATCGATTATTTGGGACTAAAACTTTTCATATCCCAGACAAGGGCTCGATAATCGATTACCACAACCTAGGTAATCGATTATCTTATGTAGAGTGGAAAAGTCCTACAGAAAATGTAGAATTTACATAATTTTACATTTTTCCCTTGCTCCATTACCTATCTTACCTTTGTCCACGCCCTACCAAACTTTGTATGCAGTACATACGTGTTATTATCTAGCTAATGATCTAAGTCTCATTTCAAAACACCTTCCCAATTATATTTCATGTCCATCAAAAGATTTTTAGGCCAAAACACCATTTTACATGACGCATGAAATTCCAATTGGCAAGTCTTGGCACCAAACCTTTCCACATACATTCCAGTATACCAGTTTAGGACTTATTTATCATATATCAATCTCCCATACAATTTTTAAGGGACATATATATAACAATGCATTTACATAACATGATATTAAATTCAAGCACTTATACAATTCCTAGACATATCTTCCATAAGTGAATCTTACTTGGCCTCACACTTCAAATCCACTACACCAAGAGCTACACATAGCTACAAGATCCACACACACCAACCACTATGTGTTCACATCTATATTTCAAAACTCCTAGCAAACATTCACAAGTTCTAATCTCAACTCAAAAGACCTAACCATATATACATATATAACCTTTCTACATAATCCAAAACATCATCAAACATAAAATGCATCTACAGGTGGTCCTTAGGCATTGCTTTCCCACATTAGCGTTCGCGCACCATTCATCATCACCTTGAACATCCATTATAAAATCATAGTTTGGAGAGTGAGTATATGTCTTAAATTAACAGATAATAACATAGGTATACCATGTCAAACATCCATCATCTAGAATTCATAATTGATATTCAATATATCTTAGTTCCATTCATCAAGGTTCACATCCATATTACAACACCATTATACTATGCATGGATTTTCATAGTCGTAAATACACAAATGCATGCTAGATCTATTCTACTGTGGGAATTGTACTACAGACCATCAACACACCATACAAGTAAATTATTTACTAGTGTGTCATACCACCACCCATCATGCAACCTCGTGCCATTCTTAGCGGTTGGGGCTTTCCATTCTCGCATATCAAATGAGGTTGAGGGGTGCTTTGTGATATGCAGGCCTAAAGCATTCAAGCTCTTTACAACAGAAGTCACCCCCATCAGGGCCAATGATAACTATTTTCACAATGGAGATTTGTATGGCAAGTTTAACCATGTCAGCTATAGTAAATTAGAGTGTCGTTCCATTGAGAGACTTCAAAATTGAAAGTTCAGTTCAAATAACTTAAGCAAGAAAAAGATTTGTTTTCATGTCGAGATAAAACAGTACAAACTAACATAAGCATGCATGAACAGTAATAAAATAAAGAGAGTTCAACTATGGAGAAAATGGGATTGGATCTCCTTTATCTTACCCTTCGCAACCTTAGATACACTGATATAAATAAATTCTATTTTACCGACTTTTACGTAACAAATCATAAATCATTCGTTTTGATTCCTTGACTTTAAAATTATAAGAAAATCTTTAAAACCTTGATCCTTCAATCATTTTAAGAGGTTTTCCAGCATCTGATGCGTTTGTTATTAGCATTCAATATGTCAGAAGTTATTCCTAACACCGGATCATTTTGAGTACCTCATTTAGTTTGGTTTTCATAAACTATTTTCCAATAACTTAAGATAACTGAATCAAGAAACTATTTATGCAATAGAATCCAGTAAATAACATAGAATGAAATACCAAAATCAATGAAATAGTTACCATATATATCAAAGTAAAGCCAAAGTATGAAAGGTATGAATCACTACATCTAATCCTAAATAAGAGATTAGCTACTCATAGTAGCCATTACAATACATCAACTAAGAGAAAGAGGAAAAGAAAAGCTTCTGGATCTTTTAAAAATGGCTTCAAGAAGTAGGGTTTTCTTTTTGTTTTGTTTTTCTATGTCCTTTCCTTCTTTTCTATGAGTTGGGTCTTTAAACATTGTTAGTCTCGCTCAAGCGAACGTTGTCTCACTCAAGCGAGTGTTACTTGCATCTGATAACAAACTTCCTATTTCTTCGTGTTCTCGCTCAAGCGAAACTAAGTCGCTTGAGCGAGATCAGCTCTGATCCTACTAGCCCTGTTTTGGCTTGAGCGTCAGTTCCCTCGCTCAAGTGAGTTCAACTTTTTTTTTAGCTTCTGTAAATCTTCTCCTGTCTAGCTTAAAAGAACTAGGAAACTACCTTTACACCTACAAGATCATCACTAAAATTTAACACTACTTAAAAAACCTTTGATAGCTACTTTAATTTAGCGACCAACATATGTCGTTGCTAATTAGCGACTGAGTTAGCGACCGTAATGAAAAAGGAACCTTGGAAAGAAAATTAGTCACTAAATCAGCGACCAACAGAACCCCGTCGCTAAAATTTACAAAATACTATCGCTACACCCGTCACTACGAGACACACCGTCGCTGAAGTGGTCGCTAAAACTTTCCTCCCTTATTTTTTGTTTCCCCTCTATAGTTTTTTGTTGGTGCCAAATGTTAATGACGGGTACACTATGTCGCTATTCTGAAATTTTTTACGGTAGTAATGGATGGACACCTGTCACTACTAATAACCGTCGTATACATCGTCGCTAACTTTCCCTCCCTACTATTTTTAGGTTTCCCTCCAACATTTTTGTTGGCGCCCAGGTTAGTGACGAGAGAGTCTGTCGCTATATTTTAAATTTAGGGAGGGGGCAAGGTAGCGACGGTTCGCTGGCTGTCGCTATGTAGTATGTTAGATCGGTCATTGCTGGTTCTGTCGTTACCACTACTAAAAAACCTTTAAAAGTTACCTATATTAGCAACCGTAGTAGCGATCGCAATGTAAAATAAGACTTTCAGAAGAACATTAGTTATCGCAATGTAGTGACAGATAGGTGCAACTGTCACGGATGTTTACCAATTTAGGGATGGGTAGGTTCAACCGTCACTAGTTGGACCACATTAGCGACGATGGTCTCGTTAGTAGCTAACGTGGTATTTTAGATTAGTGACCGTGCATGTTCTTCTGTCGCTTTATCTGCCACACTAGCGACGATCTTTTGTCATCGCTAATGTTTTAATCTAATTCGAACAACCCCTATCCCCTAATCATTTGCCCTAACTCTCCCTCCCTCTGACTCCCTTCGTCCGTCTCCCTTCCCTGTCGGTGATTATCTCTGCCCCACATTGCCCTCTGCCTACCCTCTACCCGCTCTCTCCTGTGACCTCCCCGAACCCCACCACTCTTCTTCTAGTTCGGTCCTTCACGGCTTCGGTTTCCACGATGTCGTCATTGAAACCCTGGTTCACCTGGTTCAGCTTTCTGATCTCTCACCCCTTGAAATTTCTCAGGTTCTCCTCGCTTACTCCAATAGAATACAACAAATCGCCAGCAACCATCATTCTATTCAATACGTCCAGGTTCGTTCTCTTCTTCTTTTATTGCTCTGGTTCATTCTTTGGCTGGTTTTTTCAACAAAGATGATTCTGTTGATTCATCATTAACCATATAAAACACGAGAGAGAGGCCTTCTCACCAAATGTCCTTTTTTGGTTTTTAAATTTTGGCTTAACACCATTTTAAATGCTTGTGAGGAATTAGTGGGTTGTCTTGATTATTCCCTTTATAAAACATTTAGTGTGTTTTAATTAAATTTGTATTGTGTAAAAAGGTTCCCCTACTCTGTTTGATAAAAATGTCCCCTTGAGTTTTTGTATGGTTTTCAATTAGACCTTTTTAAGTGTTTTATCATCACATGAAAGCTATGACCTGGTCTTGAAGTTTGTGTGCATGTTGTGGTGTTATTTTTTGAGTGTAACTTTAGATTCTGAATGACTAGATTTGTGAGAAATATATTTTTATCACTAAATATTTCTTATAGTATAGATGTGAATAGGTGATTTTTGTTTTTCTCATTTACTATTGTGTAATGTGTATTGGTTTAACTGGGTATATGCTACTAGCATCCATTGGTTGATACTTATTTCAAAATACCAAAGCCAAACAATATGTAGGATCTTTCCTTCTGTTAGGTTTGGCTTTGACCGCTAATTCCATACCTTTTCACACCCGATAGCATAGGGATTGGACTAGACTTCTTCCTTGTATGATTTTCCCTTATCATTTGGGATGTTAAAATTACCTTGAAACCTTATTGGAATAAAAGTGACATGGCCATCACCCAGGAGGAAGCCATAGACCCTACACAATCTTTGGAGGTTGCCTTGGATGCTTTCAAGGGCCAAGAGAGTAACGTAAGACCTCCAAAATCATTTAGCTTCTTCCATGGATATCTTCAGTGGGCCCAAGCCTAAGGAGGAACTTTTAAAGACCCTTATTCTTTTCTCTTGCTCTATAGAACGGTAATGGTCTTGATGTTGATGTTTGGGCATCTTCATTGGGCCACACATATTTTGTAAATATTTTCCATTCTTTACATTCTAGGTATATTAGGATTTTATTTTAGGAATTAGTTTGGGCTTTGCATAGCCATTGGCTTTGGGCCACTTTTAGGACTTATACCTTGTCCTTTTTGCATTTAGGCTTGTATTGGGCCATTTTTTAGTAGGCTTTAGGATTGGGCCTTAGGAATTAATCCAAGGCCCATAATTAGCTAGAGTTGGCCAAAATTGTAGAAGGAGTATATAAGCTTCTCTCCTTTGTTAATCTCTCATAAGTTGAAAGTTAAACATTTTAGAATGAGAAACTCCCCCTTCTCTCTAGGAAGTGGAAGCACTAGGCTCCTTTCTCTAGTCTTATCCCTTGGCCTTCTCCCAAGGGTGGTGACAACACCTTTCCTTATCAGTCTACCTCTTAGAGAGTGACGGCTCCATTACCCTTCACACTAGCCTCTTCATCTCTTCCATTTCTAAGAAAATCTCTCTAGATCTAGGCTTCTCTTCCACTAGTTTCCTTCACCTTCACCTTCAAGCAATAAGAATACTTATATATCTTGTGTATATAAGGGGGTGTTACAAGCTTCATATCCATTTCAAGAAGCCTTTTAGATCTAAGCAAGCAAGAGGAGAAGATCCAACAATTCAAGACTAGGAACTTGAAGAATTTCCTACAACAAAAAGTATAAAAGCATACTAATAAAACCAACCACCATTAATGATTTATTGCAGAAATAATACACGATATTGCTTACATGGAAACCAAAAAGAGAGAGAACATAACATTAGGCCATCACTTTATATAAAAAAGTGATTATGATGAAAAGGAAAGGGAATAACATATATGTGATATTGGTTAACAAAAATATCCTAGTCTATGGCATTTTCCTTTAAATATCTTTCAAAAGATACTAAGGATCCAGTGTAGTATAATAATTAATTTCAGTTTTTCTTTTTGGCTTTGGATCTGCTTCATTCTTTTTGACTTATCCTATGATTGATTCCAATTATGCAGTTTACCCTGTCTACTTCATAGACGTAACCTTTTATGCCTTTACTAGGATCCTGTTAACTAGAATATCATCTAACCTTCACATTAAAGGAACTTTGTTTTTGTTAATTAAATAAGATGACAACGGTACAAAAACATGGTAACTTGTATATAAGTGATAAAATTAATTAAGATATGATGACAACTATTCTAAGGATGGTACTCTAACATACATAAACTTAATTATTTGTGTTGTATTAGAAGAAAATGAATGACACAACAAACAATACTCTTGAGATGGTATTGTAGCTCCATTCTTGGAACTTATTCACTCTAAATATCAAAGAACCAAAACCCTAAAGTGTTCTAGGAATTAGGGTTTCTCCTTATTTCTTAGAAATGTCACTTGAACTGTTTTGAGATATCTAATAACCTATTTTTACATAAAAGGCATGATCCTATCTTAATAAGCGTTACAATATCTATTAAGATCTAATCTTAATATGAATTAGAATATCTATTAGCATCTTATCTGAATCAGATTTACATGTACTTATAGTTTGAGACTAACATTTGCTTTCATGGTTTTATCCACAGATGACAGGACGTCGACTACCCTTCAGCTAGGGTGGTTGTTTGAGGATTCCAGGATCTTGTATTGTGATACCATAGCAGACCACCACCCCACAGCAGGCCACCACACCAGGGTAGACCAACACTTTTTCACCACCACATACCATAACACAACAGACCACCACTTTTTCACTACCACAGACCACATCACAGTAGATTCCTTCACCGTAGGGTTTGGATGACCCTGGCCTCAAGGTGAACCAACCTTCGGGATCCCCTACCCACTCTAGTCCTATTGCCAGGCGGAGACGAGTATGTATTACTATATAATTTGTTTTAAGTTTCTTAGTTGGTATCTTGTTAGTTGCCTTATAATTAAAATAGATATAGTACCCAAATTGGTTTGTTGTATGTTAGTTATTTAGTACTTGTATACATTAAACTGTACTAGGAACTCTTTTGATTGTAACAGGGTAATCGTTTAAATTTGGAAATGTTACATTTACAGGAAGACTCTGCCGAAATTTTGAGAGCCTCCCTATGTCTATATTATTTTATTTATTTCTAACTGTTGTTTATTACAACTTTGTCGATAGTAATGGCGCTACAAAATCAATTACTAAGGTTCTAAAGGCCTAGTAGGATGGCCCATACATCTCTTGGACAGATGCAGGTAAGACTGTCTAGGATAGATGGTTTGAGACACCTTCTCGGTAAGTTTAACACTTCCCTTTCTTGTGAGTTTATGGCTAATTCATATGTATGTTTTTAATTTTGAAATCTTATTTCATGTAATAACATGATTATCAATGGAATGAGGGTATGATTGATGAGATTAGGAGGGTCTTTGCCACAAAGACCTCTAAAATCATTAAGAGTACCCTTTGGAAACTGAGGGACAAGGACGAGCACCCTCGTTAGATCCCCAAGGACCATAGGGACGGGATGGAGCAGAAGTGGGGGGTGTCTTGTTCCAGCTGACCAGTGCTCGAAACAAGGCAAATAGAGCGGCTGATGCTGCAACCTCTATCTACACTAGGGGCAACATTTCAGTCCTTAAGCATAAAAAGAGATTTGTAAGTATATTTTGTTAAAAAAAAAATTTATGAATGACTTAATATATTTTCTATTAACAATCTAAATATATTTTGAACAACAGGAGCAGAAGGCGCACCGCGAGCCATCATTGTATAAGGTCATGCAAATGACCAAGAAAAACAAAGCAGGTGCTTGGGTTAACCAAAAATTGACAAACATGGAAGTAATTTAATTTAACTTACACATGCTTAAACTTATAAATTATATTACTGTATTTTATCATTACTTAACATTTACAGGAGGCGTATCTTGCCATAAGGGCTGAGAATGAGGCGAAGTTGGTGGCCTTCATACCTGAGGATGAGGTACCTCCCACCCTTTCTTGTTCCAACAACAACTCCATCTATATGGAGGCTGTTGGCGGCATGAACAAGAAAGAGAGGGTGTTTGGATTGGGTGGCGTGAGCACGCAGCTAGCCAAAAAGGGGAAGACCTCTTCCTCTTCCTTCTTTGGCCTTCCAGCGGATATTGTTCAGGTTATTTAGAACCTGAACAATGAGCTACAAGAGGAGCGATGCTAGAGGCAGCTTTTGTAGGAGCAGGCCAAGGAGGACCAACACTAGAAGCAACCACTGTAGGAGGAAGCTGTCGAGGATCGACGACGGGCCGAGGAGGAACGAGTTAAGACTCGTCGATAACTTGTGGCGCAGCAAGAGATGATCATGCAAATGATGGCGAGGCTCCCTCCACTACTTCCTAGTCGTCCCCACCACCACATGATCCCCCTCCACCATGATTTTACTTTTCCATGCTTCATTTTTTGTATATTGTATACATTCTATATGTTTGGTTTATAGTTTATATCATCTTCGATATTTCAGTATCTGTTTTATGTCATTTTCCTTTTCTATGTGAATTTTTGCCAATTTAATATTGTCTTACTAAAAATTGAAATTCAACTAGAAAACCCTAAATCATAATATTATTGTAATTATTAACCAATAATATTTAATCAATTTAATTAAAAATAATAAACAAAAATTAAATTTAATTAAAAATAATAAATAAAAATTAAATTAAAAGAAAACCAAATAAAAATATTAGCAACGGACAAAAAAGACAAGTTCCATCACTATTATATAGCATAATAACGACAAGAAATTGGGGTCACTGAACTGTGACACTAGCGACAGCATGACATGGTCGTTAGTTAGCCAAAATAGCAACAGCATGACGTGGTCGCTACTTAGCCAGTAACAACGACGACGTGATGTGGTCGCTACTTAGCCAGTAATAGTGATGACCTGACCTGGTTACTATATAGCCAGTAATAACGACGACGCGACTTGGTCGCTACTTAGCTAGTAATAGCGACGACACGACGTGGTCGCTACTTAGCTAGTAATAGTGACAGCACGATGTGGTCGCTACTTAGCCAGTAATAGTGATGAGGTACGTCACCATTATAGGGACCCAATTAGCGACGATGTGACCCCGTTGAAACCTCTACGACGGGCTGCTTTCTACGTCGCTGTTGTATCAGTGACGATGGAGGTAGCAAGGTCTTATCTGTCATAATTTCCTTCGCTAAAATGTTTAGTGACGGATTTTCATGATTTAACGACAAGTTTGGGAGGTCACTAATCAATGTTTTTAGTAGTGTAACCATAGCCATATTTTACACCAATTATCCTATTTTTTAGATTGTAGGATATCAATACCTTTCTCCTTTATACAAGGTGCTCACACCTCAAATTAACTAGGATATTGAGCCTAAGCACTATAAATAGGCTTGTCAATTACCACAGTGGCATGATGCTATGAATAAAGAAATTAATGCTTTGAAGAGAAACCATAGATGGAACTAGTTGGTTATCCATCAGGGATTACCCCTATCAGTTGCAAGTGGGTTTACAAAATTATAAGGAAAGTTGATAGCTGTGTTAAAATATTTAAGGTCAGATTAGTGCCAAAGGATTCACTCAAGTTGAAGGACTTGATTGTTTGGAAACTTTCTCTCCTGTAGCCAAAATGACCACTATTAGGTTCGTTCTTGCTCTGGCCTCCATTGACAACTTGCACATTCATCAGTTTGATATGGATAATGCGTTTTTGCATGGTGATTTACATGAAATAGTTTATATGGCTCTACTAGATGGCAAGACCTCTGCTAAAGACAATCAAGTTTGTCGCTTACTCGAGTCCATCTATGGTTTTGAACAAGCTAACAAAACTTGGCATGCTAAACTCACCATTTCCTCCTCTAACTTGGTTTTCACCAAACTGAGTTTGATCGTTCTTTTCATCAAAAGGAATCCTAATTCCTTCACTACTCTCCTTATCTATATAGATGTTATGGTTTTAATAGGGAATGATCCCACTACTTCTTAAAGGCAATCTTTATTCTGCCTTTGGCATCAAAGATCTAGGAGTCCGCAAATATTTTCTTGGCCTAGAGGTTGCTCATTCCTCTTAAGGTAGCCAAAGGAAATATTGTTTGGAGTTAATTATGAAGCTGACCTATCAGGTTATAGAGGTGTTAAGGTGTCTATGGAGTATCACACTTCATCCATCACTTTTGACGTTGAGCCAATCCCTTGGCATATCAAAGACTAGTTAGCAAGTTGATTTATCTCACTAATACAAGACCTGACAATATGTTTTCCACTCAACAACTAAGCCAACACATACATGCTCCCGCTCATGCCAATTTCAAAGAAACCACCAGGGTGATACGATATCTCAAGACTAGGGATAGGTCTCTTCTATCTCAAGGACTCTTCGATTCTATTGTTTAGGTTTTCAAATTCTAATTGGGCCCGTTGTCATCTCTCCTAAAGATCCATTACGAGATATTGTTTTTTGCTAGGAAAATCCCTTATATATTGGAAATCCAAGAAACAATCCATTATTTCTCGATCTTCCACAGAGGTAGAATAGTGAGCTTTGGGAGATGCCGCTTCAAAGTTGTTATGACTTTCTTATGTTTTGCATGACTTGGACATTTAACATAAGAAGTATCCTACCCTTTTCTATGATAACCAAAGGGCTAAACACCTAGCCACTAACCCGGTATTTCATGAGAAGACTAAACATTTGGAGATTAACTTCACTTTGTAAGGGAGAGGATTGCCCATGGATGTTTCAAGTTTCTTCCAATCAACACAGCCTCTTTCAACTTGTTGATATCCTAAGCAAACCTCCCAGTCTTGACATTTTCTATTCTTTGTTTTCCAAGCTTGGAATGGTAAACCCTCTCACCCTTTGGCTTGTGGGGTAGTATTAGAGTCACTTAGAGCTACTGCTAATCACACTTTGCCCATGGGAGCAGAGTCAGTCAGTTAGATGAGTTTTGCTTTAATGTAGGCGTGCTCATTTTCTTATTCTTCATCTATTCACTTCTATTTGTAGATATTATTGTATTCAGTTCCAATTAATAAAGCATTATCGAAGCTTTCATCCACTTTTTAGTTTAGTCCAAAATCTTCTCTTTCTCAACTATCTTCCTCAAATCCTCTTGACTTTGTTTGGTACACGTAACTTTTCAAACTCTTGTTGTTAGGTGATTGGCTGGGAAGCATATATGGTTTTTAAGGCAAAATAATTATTGCAATAGGAGTTTTATGAAATGTATTTTTGCTACATATAGATAAACTTTGATTGATATTAATTAATTAATTGCGTACGTAATTGACAAGTTGGCTGCAAAGATGATCCCATCATATGCTGGCAAAGAATAAGCAAGTTGATGTAGAAAATTCAATGAAGATGATATAATTAATCAGAATTCGTTTAATGTGGCATGTTTTCTTCCCTATGGTTAGGGAAAGAAAACACAAGGAATTGCTACAATTGTAACCCTTTGCTTTTTGTCGAGGAATGAAAACGAGCACATATTAATTAATGGAACATAAAGCAATCATATCTCATATAATAATTGAACTAAATCTAGAACAAGAAAATCGTGGAAGGAAACGCGATTATCTTTATTCCCCGGGATAGCATTCGTCTTCTTATGGTGACTCCCTGAAATAGTACGATAACGATCAGATACGGGGGTTCAGTTTTATAGACGATTCAAATGCATGTAACTTCTGGAAATACCTCATGGTTTAATGGGAAAAGTAAACAAAAATACAAAATGTTTAAAACAATTGCATATGATATGGGACAGTTAGCTATAATTTTTTTATGGAGACAATTTTGTTCCTGAGTATTCGAATAAGTGACTAGAAATTTCTTTTCTTGGGAGAAAACATGCATGCAACCATATATTTGGTTCTTGCAGCTTTTATTTTTCTTAAAGTTAAAATAAAATTTACTGCAAAAGTGAGCTACATCTAATGGATTATCAACCTCACAATTAACACCTTGATATAATCTAAAACATATTTTATCATGTGTTACAGACTTTCAATTTAAATACCACTATGTTTGAATATCAGCTTTCAGTGTATAAAAACCTAACAATTTAAATTCTGATTTAAAAGATTCGTGGGGTTTCATAGGTCTACCACAAATGATATATAATATGAGCATAAAATATTAAATCTATATTTGAATTTTGATTCTCTCTATTATTTTGAAAAATAAAATAAAATAAGGGATGAAATGGGTCTAATCTCTATAGTCTATAGCATATTTTCTTTTGGTGCATAAAAAGGAAGAACTCCATGTCAATACTCATCAAGCTGTAATACGTGATAAGTATCACAGAGGTTTATATTTATTGAGAATAAGATGTTTTTGTCTAACATAGTCAATTGAAAAAGACAAGAAGACTTTACTAAAATTACCTTGACATCATGTTAAGTGTTTTTCTTTATTGTTTGTGTATAATGAGCAGGTATTTATTATAGAAAATTGCTCAAAATAACAAATGAGGAATATGCATGCATGATATTTATATTTAAAAGGAACTGCTGTCACCAAACACATGTGCAAAAGTGTGTGAATGAGCATTTTTCTCGTTGTCTGCTGCCCCTGTCGACTAGATTTTTATTGAGACTAACGTAAAATTCAATGGATGAAATTGCTTCAGGCTGCATGTAGTATCTATATAAATTACTCGAGAAGACTATAAAATTGCCCAAAAAATAAAACAACTTGTGTACACGATCATGTTTTAAATGAATTAGTTAGAGAAGAGCTTTTGTTAGATATATGATCATATATTTGTTAATCAATGAGATTGTCAAATAAGCTCAAACTAATTGGCGCGCCCCAATTTGAAATGTATTTTAGAGAGTTAGTGTTGGTTGTGCAGATTAAATTAATTGATTTTGAAGTGAAAAATTATCTAATTTAATTATTAAAAAATATAAATTTAATTTTAATATGAATATCAAATCGGAATCAACCCAATTTAGTTTGCTGTGATTTAGATTGGATTGTTTATTTCAGTTTTGTTTTATTCTTTAAACAAATAATACTTTGCTTTTTATTTCAAATATATTTATTAACTATTGTAAATATATTTTATAAGTGCAAAGGATTATTATATATTCTTTTAACTTATTATAGAATATTAATATTTTTTGGATTTATATCAATATTATATAATGTTATTTTTGATAACTATTAATTATTTGTAATACTTTACTAATGCAACATAATGTATCATATAAGTAGAATTTATTTAAAATTAAAAATAATATCAATTTAGTAGTATTTTTAATTATATTGATTCAGCTCTAAATAATATATAGAAAGTACTTTTAACCTCTTAAAGTTTTTAGAATTGAGTTAACTCCATATAAAAATTTACTTTTTTAAAAAAGTCATACAAATTTTTGTAACTTTCAAAAACTTTTAATTATGACCGTCCATACATAATTGTATGACTGAGATTAACACCTCCCAAGTCATCTAAAACCAATTATGGTTTTTTCTGTTGTCCATTATTTATTTTTGGTTTGTTCTCTTTTTCCTTAGTTTATAGTGTTTTGAAACCTGTCAGCTTCAAACTGGATAGTTATACCATATTACCAATAATCGACCACTCGAGGACCCATTGCTCGATCATATACAACATTCATTAATTATTCGAAGCTTATTTTTAGGGGAAAATTAATGAATGTCCAGAAAAAATGAATTTTGTTTTTTGTCATAAACTATATCATATCACCAATACACCATCTTCGATCAAGAATTTTTAAGGCATTCCAAAATGATATCTAACAAAACGAAATTTATTATTGATTTTTTAACCAGTATACTTTGGACACTAGCTGGCTCACAGATATATCTCACTTTTATTTAAATGTTAGACTTTCTAATTATGTATTTGAGTTTTACAATCTTATTATAAATTTTAAAATGTAAATAATCTCTATAGTTTCTTCTCAAGTAAAGGGTCCAATCCCCATCATATTCATTCATATAGCTAAACTTAGTTCTTAATAGAAAACAACCACAATCAATAATCATAACTTTCATTCTTAAATAAGCATAAAAAAGTTTCAAACGATTATGACCTGTAGCAAATATATTAAATTTGAAGTGAATTTATAAAAGCCAAGGAATAAATTAATTAACCTTTTTGAAAACATTATTTTAATATATAAATAAACATTTGTTAATTTTAATTAAAATTTTGACAGAAGTGAAATATATGTTTTTATAATTAATAAACATTTTTGAACAACTTCACAGATATGGATATTCTGATAATAAATTACTGTATGTCTATCAATTTGAGGATAAAAAAGAAAATGAAAGTATAACAAAAAAAAAAGAGAAAATGAAAAAAAATATATGTGGGTAGTAAAATATGACATCGACCGGGCGTGTATTCCAGTCCAAAAGAAAATTCTTTGCATTTATTGATGGCTGTCATTCCAAATGTTAATTGATTTTATAATTTTTAATGAGTCGTAGTAAAGTAAAAAGAACACATATTTAATTAAACTATATATTTACTTCCCTAAATATTTTAATATACTCGTTAAATAATTATTCTGTTCATTAATATGTTAAAGTAATATTAAAATATCAGGAAAAAAAATACGTAGGCCTCTCAGCTGCATATATTACGATCAAAGTCTTTAGAAACGTAATGTAATAATATATAATACGTTTTCTTTTCTTTAGTTATGATCAATTATGTGATATAAATTTTGGTACAAAGTTTTCGTATGATCATTTCTGGTGTAAATTTACAGCCTAGATAGAATCTAATATTCAAAACTTTACTTAAAAACATTTAAATCATAAGTGTCTTAGTACGCTTACTGTATTCTAATTTCTAAACACACTTACTTAATTTTGTACCTAAAATGAAATATTATATATTTTTACAAAGATTTGGATGATTACACGTGGGATGTCCCCACTTTTGTAGTCTGAAATCTGCACCGTTGATGCCACCTTTGCTTCCTCTATTTATTGAGCACTTCCACCCTCTTTGTTTCATGTGTAAATTTCGTTCTTCTTTTCGGCTTTCATTCCAACAACACAACCTTCCCCTGCTTCAGTTTTCAACTTTCTCTTCACCTTACACCTTCACATCACCAATGGCCTGCCTAGAAGTCCGCAAAGAGGTAATTAACATATATGTATAATTAACTCTCCATATACACATGTTTATAATCTTGATTACCAAAGGTGATCAAGTGCATGCTTCGAGCTTGTTAATTGAATTTGTCGTTATTCTGAAGAATAAAAAAACACTATTATATGTATGTACTTAAACTGCTGCCATTTCTTTTTCAATGTTGAAATCACTATGCAGCGAAAGTTCAAAGATGACACAGAAGAGTTCACTCTTGATGGTAGTGTGGATTGGCATGGCCATCCTGCAATTAGAGACAAATCTGGGACATGGGTTGCCGGAAACATCATACTATGTAAGTTCCTTAATAACATCAATTGCAGGGCATTTTTAAATTCATCTTCTAGTGTACCAAATTTTCATCACATCATATGGTAATGCATTAAATCAAACCATATGAGGTATCACATCATGATACTTCACTTCGTTTTTTAGTCACATGTTTAGAAGTTGAATTTGATCTCCCTCAATAGAAATATAATGACACTTCATAAACTACTTCGACAATCGTTTTAAGCTAGTTAAGTTTTGAGGAGAAATCAATATAAAAAAACAGCTAGCCCTTCTTTCCCGCGTCTATGGATTTATAATTGCCCTGAGTCTCTACATAAGCAAGAATGAAAAATTAGTTTAGGTCCTAGTTTTTCCTATACCTTAACTAAATTTTACAAGATTAATTGTACTCTAAACAACCACCACCAAACGCAAAAATCATTATCACTGGTTCAAATTGAAATATTTAAAAATGCAGTTGCATGAAAACGGAATAAACAGAGTTTTTCTGTGTATAATAATCTCGTCTTAAGGTATATCAGATACCTATATGAATAGTTGATTATGATAGGGATGAGGTATGGTTGTGGGAGGTGTAGAAGTTTCATGATGAACAAGTGTGGTAGATAGCTTATCAGGGGAATAGAAAGAATGGAAGGTGCCCTTGGTCATCTTATCAGTGGAAAACGACAACTTAAATGCAAGAATTTCGTGCTTCATTCAGTTCACAAAAACGAGAGGTGGTTATTTCTCTAATTGCCAGGCTCATTCCTGCTCCACCGCACTATATATCTTCTCGGGGATCATCACATCATTTATAATATTAATTGGGAATAAGTAATATTTTCCGGTGAGGTTAAGGATGAATAGTGTTTTCTATAAATCATTATAGAAAACCAGGAAAAGGAGTGAGAAAATTAGCATGCATTTCAAGGGAATACGTTACTGACACGTAACCAATGCTAGGATCTTGCATGACGTGGGTCTTTGCCACGTGTCATCAAAAATAGACCTATCAACATTAATCATAGAGTGCAAGGAAGACTAATTTCCATTTTTAGTACATTTAGTCCAGTTGGTGCTAGCTAGCAATACCACACTCTTGCCGCTTAAAATAATTTTTTTTTATTTGGATATCTTATTTGATATTCATAAATAAACACATAAATAACATTTAAAATCGTAATTTTATTAATTAACCTTTGTTGAGAATGTATTTTAAAAGTGTTATAAAAGGGAAATATTGAAGGCATAAAGCCTTTAAAGGTGAAGGGGAATTGAATTGGTAGTTCAGAATCAGACAAGTATTAGGATCATTAATTGTTAGGTTGGTTCTGAAACTTTTCGTGTGGTGCAGAGAAGAAGTGCTGAGTGCGCTAACAAGTAACGTGCGTGCATGACATGTACATGAACTGAAATATGTGATTCATTAATTCTTGGATTGGAAAAGTGCATGCTGAAATAAACTATCTTTTTGTTTTTGTTTTTTAGAGGGACAGCAACAGGGGATCCAGCATTTAGGAATTTGGGTAAAATTAATTTCTTAAGATCATATGAATTGGATATTTTTCATTCTTATAATTCTTGATTTTATAAGAACTATTTATTTAATTATCTTTTATTTTAATTTTTTTATAACTTTGTATTGACAGTGACTAAATGTAATATGTTTTGTGAAATGAAATATAAACGAAGGATTTTTAAAATCTTAAAGATTAAATTACATGACGATGCTAAGGGCGTTCCTTACTATCTCGCGTCCCTTATTAGTGATAATGCACTATTCACTGTGAAGATTCAATGGAGTTGTCATCATTACATTATAATTCTTTGATCCATTTGTGGTGATAAAATAGGCGCACATGGAGAAGTGACAAAATCCACTACACTTTGCAAAATATTAATAATCTAATTGATTTAGCCATGCATTACACATCGTTTTTTTTATTTTATTCCTCATGTGTGTTACTTTCATAATACCTTAGGTAGGAATTAGTTATTTAAATGAAAGATTAAAATCTGTTCCCTAGCTCAATTTGCAAAACCATTTGAAAGTCTCTCATCACTTAAGTTTCGGGTTTTGGCCATTATTAAGCTGCATTTCTAATGCACATTTATGAGCGTAACTAACTTATTTTTTCTTAATTTCATCAATCAGTGAATCAAGGTCTGGCAACCTTGGCATTCTTTGGAGTAGGAGTGAACCTAGTGTTGTTCCTGACAAGGGTGGTAGGCCAAAATAATGCTGATGCTGCAAACAGTGTGAGCAAGTGGACTGGCACAGTTTACATCTTTTCTCTTGTGGGTGCTTTCTTGAGTGATTCTTATTGGGGAAGATACAAAACCTGTGCCATCTTTCAGGTCATCTTTGTAATTGTAAGTAACATTTCTCTTGATTTTCTTTTCATTCTCCCAGATTTGGAGGAGGTCTTTCGAAACTTTTTATTCTTAAAGAACATAATAAAGATTTTGAGTTCTACAGAACATAATTCTCTCCTAGCCAATTGGGTATGGGTTGGAAGGCCTCTTCTTCCCATTTTTACCATTGTATAAATGTGAACTTTTTGTAATTCAAATGACATTTTCAAACAATAGAATCTTAATTTTACTAGAATTATCCTTTAGGCTTTTGTATGTGAAGTGCTGAAGAGTGAATACTTTCCTTATTCCTTCTCTTTATTGACTTCAAGCTAGCACACTTCTTGACTAATTAATGAATCTCTTAATTTTGATATAACAGGGTCTAGTATCCTTGTCCCTTTCATCATACCTCTTCTTGATCAAGCCAAAAGGTTGTGGAAATGAAACAATTGAATGTGCCAAGCATTCAAACATGGAAATGGGGATGTTCTACCTCTCAATCTATCTCATTGCATTAGGAAATGGAGGGTACCAACCAAACATTGCCACATTTGGTGCTGACCAGTTTGATGAGGAGCACTCAAAGGAAGGTTACTCAAAGGTGGCCTTCTTTAGCTACTTCTACTTGGCTTTGAACCTTGGTTCACTCTTCTCAAACACCATTTTGGGCTATTTTGAAGATGAGGGAGTGTGGGCTCTTGGATTCTGGGTGTCTGCAGGATCTGCTTTTGCTGCCCTTGTCTTGTTTCTTATTGGGACCCCAAGATATAGACATTTCAAACCCACTGGTAACCCTCTATCAAGGTTCTGCCAAGTCCTAATTGCTGCATCAAGGAAATGGAGAGTTCAAATGACATCAAATGGAGATGATTTATATGTCATGGATGACAACGAATCTTCCACCAATGGCAATAGAAAGATTCTCCACACTGATGGGTTCAAGTAAGTATTAGAATTTAGAACATAATTTCAGCGAACACCGCATAGTTGAATTTTATGTTTACACCTTTGGCTATCGTGGGAATTATGAACTTTACTCTCTGAAATTTTAAAATATCAATTTAATCCTTGATTTTATAAAACGATCTTAAATATAGTCTTTATAGGTGTAAAATAACACTAAAAAAATATAGTATAAAAATTAAAATGAATAATATTTTACAAGGTTAATAACTAATTTAAGATTTTAAAATCTCTGTAAGAAAAATATACAATTCATACTCTCTCAAGAACCAACTTGAGTGTTTTACTCCATTAATATGGTTCATAACAATACATCATTTTCCTATGACCATGGCATGACATACAAAATAAACACCAAAGATTTTCAGTATAATTGGCCATTGATCAATTTGTCATTTGTTAACTACCTTGCAGGTTTCTAGATAGGGCAGCATTCATATCTTCAAGAGATTTAGAGGATCAAAAGGAAGGGGTTTACAACCCTTGGCGTTTATGTCCTATAACTCAAGTTGAAGAAGTGAAGTGCATCCTAAGACTTCTTCCAATTTGGCTCTGCACCATAATATACTCAGTGGTGTTCACACAAATGGCATCTCTTTTTGTGGAACAAGGTGCTGCAATGAAAACAACAATTTCCCATTTCAGAATACCACCGGCAAGCATGTCAAGCTTTGATATCCTCAGTGTAGCTATATTCATTTTCTTCTACCGCAGAGTGCTTGATCCCCTTGTGGGAAAGCTTAAGAAAACAAGTTCAAAAGGACTTACTGAGCTACAAAGAATGGGAATTGGACTTGTAATAGCTATAATGGCAATGGTTTCAGCTGGAATAGTTGAATGCTACAGGCTCAAGTATGCAAAACAAGGAACAAGCTCCTTAAGCATCTTCTGGCAAATTCCTCAGTATGCACTTATAGGAGCTTCTGAGGTTTTCATGTATGTGGGCCAGTTAGAGTTCTTCAATGCACAAACACCAGATGGGTTAAAAAGCTTTGGAAGTGCCCTTTGCATGACATCCATCTCCCTTGGCAACTATGTAAGTAGCTTACTTGTTAGCATGGTTATGAAGATATCCACTGAGGATCACATGCCAGGGTGGATTCCTGGGAACTTGAACAGAGGCCATCTAGATAGATTTTACTTCCTCTTAGCTGCTTTGACATCAATTGACTTGGTTGTTTATATTGCAACTGCAAAGTGGTTCAAGAGTATACAACTTGGAGACAAATATGAAGACAATGATAAGCATGGTAGCTTTAAAGTATAATTTCCATTGAAACAACAATCAAAGGCTATGGTAACAACAAGATATATAAATAAAAGAAAGAAGGGATCAACTAGTCTAATTAACTTGAGCTTTAGTTAGTATTGTAAGAAAAAAAATGGCCAGTTTGCACTAAGAAAAGCCCTTTTACCTGAGTCTCTTGTAAGTTGTAACTGTATTCACTGTTTTCTGTTACAACTTACCATCGGTTTGGTTGGTTTGAGAAAATATTTGTTTTTATTTTTTTATCTCCACAGATAATTACTTAAGTACTACCTTGTGTTCAGTTTTTGTCTTGTTTTCAAATATTTGTATAGAAAATGGTAAAAATAACTTATTTTTACTGGTTCTTTTATACAAATATTTGAAAATTAAGATAAAGTGCAAGTGAGGTTGTATTTTTGTGATTATTCATGAAAGTTGAAAATAAAAAAATATATCATTTTATGAACCAAATAAAGCCTCATTTTTAGTTTATCTTGTTGAATCTGAGATGTCTAAAAGTAAACATTTTGAAGAGACAATGACAGTTTCAGGGCAACTATAGGCCTCCCTTCTCTTGTGTCTGTAAGTTCCTTTATTAACAATGAATATGTCATTTTGACTTCCAATTTGAAATGTTCTGTTCCAATTTCCAATTGGTTGCGGATTTTACTTTATATATAACTCCTCTCTCGGTGCTAACACAAATGTTTCTGTCATTGATGTTTGGAAGGTGAATGGACAAACATTGCAATCATGGACAATCCTTTAAGTGTGTGTTTATATTGAACTCTTTTTAGAGACCATAGAATTTTATGAATAGAAAAAATGTTACTATTCAGATATCTTTAGAAATTTATATATATATATATATATATATATACACTCCATTTATACTTAAATTTGGTAAAATTATCATAAGCAGCAAACCTCTGTATCAAGTTCTAAAAGGTAAGACAGCACTTACAAAACAATAAGTATTGCGCACGGACACTCACAAGAAAAATACCATAAATAAACAACTTAAAAACATTTAAAAATGCATTTAAGGGAACTGAGAACTCCCCTGACTGAAATGGAATGCCATGCAGAAGGATTATCATTAAACCCATTTTGCATTCAAATTTAGATAGTGGTGGGGTGAATTAAGCCCAAAGTAAAGTGTCTAGTCACGCCTTGAAGAATTAGTGTATGTTTTCCTCCTTTCTTTCTATGTCTATCTTTTAAAGAACCATTCCAACCAACAATATTTCTTGTTTAAAAATGGCTTCTCTGATAGACACAAAGACTTCGTGAAATTGAAAATATTTGAAAGGGGCAACTTCTTAAGATGGCGAAAGAAGATGAAATTTCTACGTACTACTTTGAAGGTAGTATGTGTTCCTTCCACTCCCAAAGCCACAAGAAAAAGGAGGAGAAGTAAAGTTGAAATAAAAAATTGGAGAATGACGACTACATACATGTGCAGGACACATTCTGAATGGACTTTACTGATGCATACTCTTTGTTGTTTATCAAGATTCAATCTCTGCAAATGAACTATGAGACAAATTAGAGGCAAGATGCATGCAAGAAGACACAATAAGTAAAAGACTTCTTATTAGTCCTCTTAAAAACTATGAAATGATTAATGAAAATCTAAAATGGAATAAAATGCATGAAATTGAACATATTTAAAACATCTTTTAAATATATCATGAATAGGGTCTAAAATCCTTTGTCTTTTGTGTCCAGCCTAATCACAATATGACACCTATTCACATTAAAGTTTTCGTTTTTTTTGGGTATTAAAGTTATTGCTTGCTTGCATTTCTTATTTTTTTAAAATATTATTATAACGGTTATTAAAACAATTGATATAAAAAATATTTTTTACACTAATAAAATAACCGGTGTAAAATATTAATTTTTTTACGATGATTATTGAAATAATGGGTGTAAAAATATTTTTACATCGGTTATTTTACTAATTGATGTCAAAAATACTTTTATATTGGTTGTTGAAATTTTTAACGTAAAATGCTAGTTTTTTTAATAAATAATGTGAATGTGTAGAATAAAATGTCATGTTATAATTAGGTGGGACATGATTTGACACGTTTATGAGACTAAGGATTTCAATCTCATGCATGAACTATAATGAATATTTTTAGCTCGTACATTCTAATTTAACTCTAGATTTATCTACATAATTCATTTTAGTTTATGAGTCATCTATTCTATTTTCCTTTTTAAGTTTTTAATAGCCATAGAATATTCCATACATATGTAAATCTAGAAAGGAAAACATGAAATTGAAAAGAAGTGGAAGCTATAAGTTTTCCAATGAAGTGGAATTTGTAAGAAATCATGTATGAAACAGGTTTTCTGTTATTTTTAATAGTTTAAGTTCACACAAAAACTCGCTTAAAATATAAAATCTTAACCATGATTATATATATGAAAATTTTATGAGAATATTCCTATTTTTTTTCTCCAGAGGGGATGGGATGTTACTTTTCAAACACTACAAGACAAACCTTTTTTAGCCGGGGAGGCTTTGGATGGGATACTCTTCCATGTGGCTTTTGCATGGGACATGCAAATTCTACGTTTTATGTAAACAAGAACCCCTTTCTTTCCTATTTCTTTTCTCTTTCATTTTCTAACAACACAAATCCGTTCTTCCTCCTCTCTTCCAAAACTTGAGCTATAAGCGCCATAATTGTCATTTTCATTTAACACAAACAGTGGTTGTTATAATACCTATATTACACATGACTTAGTTATGAACCAACATTCATAAAAGTAGAAGTTGTTAGGTGATGACACCTGAATGGTTTGTTACCATCTATTACATCTAAGGGTGGTAAAATGGAACATCAATGGCATAGAGAGAGACACACATACCAAGAGGAAGGGGATACAAAGAATGAGACAAAAGCAATAGCACAACACCGGTGGCAAAGGGTAGTGATGACAATGGTCCTAAATAGGAGCAATGTACAGAGACTGGTGGAGATGAAGTGGAAGGAAAAGGGAGAGTGATTTGAGAGAGATAGAGGAAATGAAGGTAGAAAGGGCTGGGTTGATGTGAGTTCACTGGAAATAGGGGTAGAGAGGAAAGAGTGATAGAGGAAGGGGAATGGGAAATGCAAATGAGGGTGGCAAAGACCTTTGCTCAATTTAGGGATTTAGATTTTCATGACGGGACATGTGTCGTCATTAAATAGTTAGCCATAGGTGTTAGTCATGAAATCAACGATGACTGACATGTCCTAACATTACTCGTTGTTAAACCCATCACTAAACTCGTCGTTGATTTGATCACTAGTCATTGTAGCATAGCTAATTCAATACTGTCGCTAAAGTCGTGGCTATTAACGACGACTAGAGTTGGCAAAATGGGTCGACCCGCCTGTAAAAATATAGTGCGTGGGGCTAAAAAATCAAAATCAATAAGTGAAAAAAAATGCCTGAAAAAACGGGCTGAATACAAGTCGGCTAGTGCGGACTGCAGGCGGCCCGAGTATTTAAAAAATAAACTTTTTTTTAGTTAGGTGCGTGTACGAGAGTCGGAGACTTAGGGTTTCATTTTAGTTTCACTTTTTCATAATTCTTTTACTCTCACTCGGTGCCTGCTTCCTCTTAGTCTCTCATAGTCTCACATAAGTCACTTATTTGGTCTCGTGCGGTCGTGCCTCCCTTTCTTACTTGGTGCCTCCCTCACTCCCACTCGGTGTGGTGGTGCCTCCTTCTCACTTTGTTGGCATCTTTATCTCTCATCTCCGGCGACTCACAACGAACCCACTATAGTGTCTAGCGGCTTAAACCCATTCTTAAGGTTTGTCTCTCCCTTGGCTCACTCACTATTCATTGTTAAATATGTACTATAAAGTGTTTTTTCTGCTACTTATTGTTGTTCTTCGTCTTGTATTTTACTCATTGCACAAAAAATACAGGGTCACTACATATTTTGCTTAATATGGTTGAATAAACAATTGTCCTTAATTAAATTCAAGAAGATACATGACAGTTTGTTGTTTTTTGGTGTTCATGACTTTTTTTATCAACTTTTGGTGTTCATTACTTATTTTTCACCTTTTAATTTGTTTGTCATTTTCCTTCATACTTCTTTGCATTGTGTTTATTAAGATTGTTAAATCAAATTGACAAATTTATCAAATCATGGCATCATGGTGGTAGAAACAACTTTTGGTTGTATTTATGTTTTAGATTATGATTGATCATAACATTAATGAAAACCAAGTTCAGGTCTAAAATAAGCTGAGAAGAATAAGAAACTAGCCAAACTAAGGGTGTAAAATGATTAAAATCTACAATTTTGAATATGGCCAATATAACTCAACTATTTATTCACTAATGATAAGTAACTCCCAAAGTTAGTTAACAGAAATCAATAAGTTGGTATTTGGATTCTTTTTTACAGGATACAAAATTAGTTTGCTTAGATTGAAATGATAGAAATAAACATGTCCCCTATAAATTAGAAAAGGGATCCAAGGGAGACATTTTATCATTTTATGAGGACATTTAAGTCTTTGGACTTGGCGACATAAAATTATTGTCCCTTAGTCAGCATAAATTTAGAAAATCAAGTTCAAATGCAATTTAAACAAATCTTATTAGGATTAGAACACTACACATGTCATCACTTTAGAATATTTCAGTCTTTTTGCTTGATCAAGTGATCAATTAAATTGTTAATTATTTCTGCCAAAGCCATCTTCCTATGAATTTTTACTTATTGCATAAAAAATACAGGGTCGCAAATAACACATTATTTGTCTAGATTGTTTGACTTTTATAGCAACAACACATAATCAACAACACATTATCAATAGCAAGAAACAACACACTAAAACTAGTGTTACTAATTTTAATTTTTTTTATAGAGTTTTAATTTTTTATAAATTTTTTTTAATATTTTTTAAAAAAATAGACCGCCTGATCAAGGCCGCAACCCGTTGAGGGCTGCGCTAGAGCCTTTAATTTCAAGACTCAAATTTTTGCGGGCCTTTTTTGGTCCAACCCTAAATGATCTATAGCCCGATAAATGGACCGCCTACTCGAATTGCCAACTATAGCGACAAGTGAAGATGTCATCGCCAAATTCTGGTAGCCATAATGAGTTTTTCTAGTAGTGTTATTTATGACACACTGAGGACTATGCTTACATAGTTGGGTTATTAAACACCAATTTTAAGGTGATTTCTATGCATAAATTAACTTAAAATTGGCGAAGGAAAATGTTTGGAATCAAAATTTGAAGATATGCCTATCCAAGGCACATACTGTGAAAAGCTTCACTAGTCAATCCATTCGAACTAAATAGAGGTAACTAAATGAAGGTACTAATATAAAGCGCAAGACCTTTATCTAGATTTAAACACATATACCGGCGAATGTCCTGTTATGCAACCTACAGCTTGCATCGAGGTCCCACTAATGACCACAACGGTGGCCCATAAAGAATCTCAATGAATTCGTTACTCATTTGGTTGTCCCTTATATTTTAATTTTCAAAAAGACCAGTACAAAATTTAGAAAAAGAAACGGGATATGAGGATACCTGTGGAAATGATTAAGACATTTTTTCTTTTGTTAGCTAGGGGAGCAAATGGGGGACACCGGATTTTGATATCGGAGCGTTCTTTTCATAATAGAAGAAGATTGAAAATGACAAACCTTACTCCCCTCTTATAGTTGAGTCCTAGGGGTAAAAGGGTGTCAAACCACAAACGTTAATATAAGGATGTGCATGTGTGACCCTTCATATAAGTTTATATATATATATATAAAGTAATTTTACATGTAAATATTTCTTTATTTTTGATCTTAATTGCATTTTGGGTCTAATAATTTTTAGGTAGGTTTTACTTAGGTGGAGGTGAGATTCTAACCTCTGTCACTTAGATAATCATGAGATGAAATCCTTTGTAAAGTAATGATGATGCCTATTTTATATACAAACATTATCGGTAAAAAATTTTTTTATATATAATACAGATATAATATTTAAAATATATTTTTCATTATTAAAATATATCAATCGTTATTTTATATTTATATTATATTGTATTTTAAAATATAATATTATATTATATTATATTTAATTTGTAATAAAAATTGTATTTTATTATTTTTATTTTTATAAAATATTTATTTATGATGCATATTATATTACATGGTATTATATTTTTAATCAAGTATATATTTTAGTTTTTTATTTGTATAAAATTTATATTTATGATACAATATTATACAGCATATTTTATGATATAAATAAAATAAAATATATATTTTAGAAACAATATAATATGATGTATATGATAAATCTATTTCATTGCATAAAAAATAAAAGTATATATTTCATTAACAATTAAATATAATCAAATATATCATAAATAAATATTTTAAAAAATAAAAGTAACGAGAAATATATTTTAACAATATAATGTAATTTAATATAATATTGTTTTGTAATATAATATAAATATAAAATAATGAGAGATATATTTTGGTAATTTGAAAAATATATTTTAAACATTATATCTTATTTTATAAAAAATATTAAATGATAATGTTTGTATCTAAAATATATTTTAAACATTATATTATATTGTAATATTTGGTTGGTTTAGTAATATTGTTGTCTCGGCTATATAAGTGATAGATGTTATAATTCCGAATCTTATATTGTATTTAATGAGTTAAATAGAATGGACCAAACTTGTAATATTGAATCAAAGTGACGCGTGTGTAAAAATTGCTTGGGAAAAAATGCAATTAAACTTATTAACAAAGCTAATACGGGCTTATAAAAAACATATAATATGGGACGTCACACGTAATTGTAGGGCTAAACCCCAACTTTAAAAAGTTATACAGATTGAGACCAAATGTAAAGTTATAATACAAATTACAAACATTTTTACCCAAGTTCATTTTGGTGGTCTCAAGGAAGGAAGTAGGCAAAAGGAGAAAAAGAAAAGGGATCGAATCGGTGCTTGGTGGTGCACGAACGCGAACATATGCATTCGTTCACCGACCCAAAAGCAGCGGCGAATAGGGTATTAATTTCGCAATCAACAACATTCCCTTTCATTTCCATTTTGACTTACCAAAACAGAACAATTCCACCTCAACATCACTCCCAAAGGCCAAATTCCTCCTTAATTAATTTCTTTAAAATGTTTCCTAGTAAAGGAAATCAAGTTTTAAATCATTTTCTTATTCATCTCTATCTTTCCTGAATCAGCAATTTTATCTTTATCATTATTATAGGGCTTGTAAAACGACGTCGTGCAGTGACCCGCAGCCGCCACACACATGAAAGTCGAATCTCTCTTGGAAAAAAAAACATGACCCCGCCACATCAAACAGAACTTGAAATTCGCTTTGCGCTCTCTTTCTCTCTCTGTGTTTTATATTTTTCTCCGAGAAAGAGCGAAGAAGTCAAACCCTAGCGCGTTCCTTCGCACACCACATGGCGTCTTCACTCCTTCAGCCTTCTTCTTCTTCTTCTTCTTCTTCTTCTTCCTCTTCCGCTTCTCTTTTCACTGGCACTTCCCGTACCCCCACTCTTCGAACTTTAGGTTTCGTTGATTATTCCCGCACTCGATTCCTCGCGCCCAATTGTGTGGTAATAATCCTCCATTTTTTATTTTATTTTCTTTTTATTAATGGCAATTGTTGGCACTTGCACTTGCACTTGCACTTGCACATGCATGTGTTCTTTCTATCGATTGTCTGTTGTGGCAGAAATGTGACATGGGGGAACCCTCGGTGAACGGAAAACCGATAATTCCGGTTCTCAATGAACAGACGCTGCCGAAGTTCATGGAGTCCGCGAGAAATGAGAAAATCGTCAACAGAAACGGTAACAGGTTGAAACTGTTCTCTGGCACCGCCAATCCTGCCCTTTCCCAGGTTATTTGCTTCATTTTTTAGTAAATAGTCTAAACAGTGGAAATTAATGTGCTTTTAGTCGTGCTATTAGGTACCTTGGGACTAATTTCACTGACGAACTGTTTTTTCGAGGACTACAATGTAATTTTGATCGTTCAGGAACTAGTATGACTGACAGCATTATCTTGCCTTTCGGTTTTTATGTTTTACTGATGACTGATGACCATGATAGGCCTTTTAACTGAATTTTTAATTTTATTTAGGATGGAAAAATTACTAATTGAAAATGGATATAAGACTGTATTGAAGGTGTTGTATAGCACTGTGGTTTGTATCAATTTGTAGTTGTAAACGTGATAGTTATTGGAAAAGCAAATTTCGTGTTTTCAGAATCTGAGTAGCTATATGGCCTTTGGGTTCCTTGCTACAAAATATAATTGATATGCATTGTCTTTGTATTCCGTAGTTCTGTGTTGAATTTTGTTATTTTTTTTAATGTTGTGTTGCTTCATTCAGGAAATTGCTCGGTACATGGGCCTGGAACTTGGAAAGATTTCCATTAAGCGATTTGCAGATGGTGAAATCTATGTCCAGTTACAAGAGAGTGTTAGAGGTTGCAATGTGTACCTTATACAGCCAACCTGCCCTCCTGCTAATGAGAATCTCATGGAGCTTAAAATAATGATTGATGCTTGTCGTAGAGCTTCGGCGAAAAATATCACTGCCGTGATTCCATACTTTGGATATGCCAGAGCAGATAGAAAGGCAAGTATATTCTGGTAATTGATTTACTTTTCTGATCAAAAGTCTTATACAAGAGGTCTGCAAATTATCCCCAGTGGCAACTGGCAAACAAGATTCTTCTGGAAAACTCTGACTGATTGTTATGTATCTGTTCAATTCCCCCCTTGCGAAATAATTTGTTGTTGTATTTGTTATCTTATTGAAACAATTGTATCTTAGGTTGCTTTAACGTTTTTGCTTAAAGATGGGTGTGGGCTAACATATAAATTTTATATGCAATTGGTGGAGATTTTTTAATTTTCTTTTCTTCTTGTACAGACTCAAGGGCGTGAATCAATTGCTGCTAAACTTGTTGCAAACCTTATTACAAAAGCTGGGGCAGACCGTGTTCTTGCATGTGATCTTCATTCAGGGCAATCCATGGGTTACTTTGATATTCCTGTGGATCATGTACATTGTCAGGTGAGTAAACTCTGAATGGTTGTCATTTCCTGATGACATGTTTCCTAATACTGTTGTTTATGATGTCCATTAGCCTGTGATCCTTGATTATCTTGCTAGCAAGACAATAAGTTCAAATGATTTGGTAGTTGTTTCCCCTGATGTTGGTGGTGTTGCTAGAGCACGTGCATTTGCAAAGAAATTATCTGATGCACCTTTAGCGATTGTTGACAAAAGACGCCATGGACACAATGTTGCTGAGGTAATAACTGGAATAAAATCTGTGTATTATCCTTTATATGTGGCATTTCTTTTGGAATTGCCAATTATGTAAGGGACTATATTTTTAAACAGATATTATTTGGATTTTCTTACTGTCCATTATCAATAATTATTTCCTGAAACAAATATGTCTTCTATGGGTATGGGATACTTCGCTTAATCAATGAATGTGGCCATTGATACTGTCTATTTGATGTTTATTAACTCCAGAGGTTTATTTGGCAATATCTTTTATCTAAAAAATTATGGAAGTTCATATAAAAGATGCCTCCTAGCTATATATTATATAATATCTGCTCTGCGTGAGTTTGGAAGCAATGTTGTGGGGTTGCAGTGTGCTCACTGCTCACTACCCTGTCCTATTTCAGGTCTATAAAAGGTTAATGATGGTACTAACTAGGAAGTTAAAATGATATTACTAAATTGAAATTATGACTAGCTTCATTAGGTATGGCGTATGCATGGTATTTATTGTTCTTTTTATGTTGTGATTGTGATAGAATTGGTATTAGTAGAGTCACCTGAGATTGATCCTGATACAAGGTGCTGTCTTACTGTTGTCTGGGTTCGGTGGTTTTGAAAAGGATGTGAATGATTTAAGTTCTAGGAAGATCATGATACAAGAAAGCCCCAGATTGCCTTCCTCAATTACTTCTATGCACTCTGCAGTTTATATACTTGTTAAGCGACTTTACTTAATTCCAGTTGTTTTTAAGATGAATTCTAACAGTTGATAGTCCAATAGTTTGCCTAGAACTGCAAGTTTTGTGGTTGGGTATTTGAGTGCCATATGAGGAAGGATTTTGGTGGTCAATCTAATAAATTACATTGGTAGGGCTCCTATTTTTTATTGTTACTTTTTTAAAACATGTTTATGGTTTAGCTAGTTTAATTGTATACTAATTATCATTATCATTAGGTGCTAAATTGAAGTTAACTGCATAGATCTTTCAACCTCCAAGGTATATTTACTTTACCTGTCGTATGTTTGCCTTGCAGGTGATGAACCTAATTGGTGATGTAAAAGGAAAAGTTGCGGTAATGGTGGATGATATGATTGATACTGCTGGTATGCCATCTTCAATGGCCAATTTAATATTGGAAAAGAGAGTTGTTTAGTGTGTTTTTTTGTTGCACATGGTGGCTACATGCTGGATCAAATAAATCTACCTAAGCACACAAATACTTAGCTTGGCTTTATTAGTTAAAATTTTCTATATGTTTTAAATTCTTGATTCTTGATCTATCAGACTGTCTTATTCTAACCCATTCAGTTACCTGACAAGAGGGTTGGTTGCTATTTGAAATATTCAGCTTGAATTTTCATATGGAGTATTATTTTCTTTTTTTTTCCTTTGTATTAATTTGTATTTCTTGATATGTCTCTTTGTGATTAACTGGTTTCAATGTCAGGTACCATTGCTAAGGGTGCCGCACTGTTACATGAAGAAGGAGCCAGGGAAGTGTATGCTTGCTGCACTCATGCTGTTTTCAGGTATTGCCTTCTTTTATACCTCATTATTGTTCTGTTCTTTCTTTCCCTAGTAAATAATGTAAACAGGTGAAGATTAGAGTCAAGAGTGTACTGCCAAAATCTGAAGCATGCATGCCTTTCCAACAATTTCTGTATTTCTTTAGTTTACAACTAATTGCTAACTATTCAGTAGTCACTGTTGTTAGTCAGCTTATTAGTCATTTTCTTTTCTTGCATCAATGAGCCTTTGGATAGCTTGAGCAGTATGCTTCACTCTAGAACTTCATCATGTATATATGAACCAGTACTAATGTTATGGTTGTTTTGTAACTTCTGCTTTCTGTGGATAATCACAGCCCTCCTGCAATTGAGAGGTTGTCTGGTGGCTTATTTCAAGAGGTGATTATTACAAACACCATTCCTGTTGCAGAAAAGAATTATTTCCCCCAGTTAACAATTCTCACCGTAGCAAATCTGTTGGGTGAAACAATATGGCGTATCCATGATGATAGTTCCATCAGTAGTATTTTTCAGTGAGCAATCACAATCACCTTTTGCAGTTAATTTAATCACTAAATGTTTAGTTTATTTTAGACAACCTTTCTTTTTTCATTTCGTCTCATTTTTATTCCTAGTTATGCCCATTATCTTTTCGGGGTGGAATTTCTTTCCCTTTGGGCCCACAAATAAATTTCCCCCAACATCGGGGCACTTGAAATAGAATTTCATCTTTTTAACCCATTGAGACCTTCGGCTATGAGCATCGCAACATTTACTTGATCAACCGTTTAAACACCATCACCTTTGGTCACGTACCGTCTCTGTCTCCCTCCATTGTGCCGCAAAAGCCGAACACCACCGCACCATCACGTCAAAGCTTCCTTGCACGTGAGGTTGATTGATGACCTGTCGGCACACTCCCCCTTTAACTCGGGACTCAATCCGTAACTGCATGCAGCTTGAAAGGGGCAAATCAACTCGTTTGTGGGTCTTTTCCACCACATCATTCATAAAATTGTTCTCTGCAAAGAGGGTTTGGAAGGTGGTGTAGAGGATTTTTTTTGTTTGTGAAGATGGCCTGATTTGGGAGGCCGAGATTAAATAGTGATGGCAAGAAAAGAATTAATTCACTTGCAAAAAGAAGCTATTTCATGGAACAAAAAGAAATTAATTCACTTGCAAGTTCGATGAAACCTCTGAAACGACAATAGTTGGGTAAAATTGAATGTTGGAGAGGAGGAACTGCAACGGATTTCAGAGGTTGAGATGGTGTAGCCCGCGGGTGAAATAAGGAGGGCAATTATGTCAGACTATAAATTTAGCTTCAAATTTTGTCCGTATCCAAACAATCAAAAAGAAAACAATTCTTTTTATCTCTATTCAATTTATATCGATTTAATTTTCATGTGATTTTTTTTACACCTAATTTTCAGCCAATTTATTTCTTCATCCTACCCAAGAAATGATTATTTAGGAAGGAAGGTATTGGAGGGCTCAGCTTTTTTATTTTAAACAAATGTTTTAAATTGATATTTTTTAAAGTAGAATATACGAAATGATATATTAACTATGTATTTATCATTATAAATAATATTTAATTTGCTTCATTCAAAATTTAAATTTTACCTCTGAAAAGTATTATATTATTAATCATGCATTGGGTAGGATAGTTATGAGAAACATAATTTTTATACTGTGCCTAATATATTATATTATTAATCATAAATTAATATTAGAAAACATTCATCGTCATAATATAAAAAATAGTTAGTTTAATTCAAATAAATGACAAGTATGTAGATGTGTTTTACAAAATGGAGTCAATTACTATAGCAGTTGATATCAAATTAAAATACTTTGATGTTGTTTTGTTCATGTGTGGAAGAGAATGAACACACATAAAGAAGATAAATTGTGTAACATCCTATTTTTTACTCAAATAGAAAATAGATATTAATATCTCTTTAATGAGAAAATACTTATTATTAGTTAGTTGATTATTATTTAATTAATATTTTTATGAAATTTTGGTACTTATATTTAATTATTTTGTTAAAATAATATAAAAAATAAAAATATATATGTATTTTGAAATGAGGATTTTAGAATGACTTAATTAGTATTCATTGATTAAGAAAATTATATTAAGAATTTTGAATATCTTTATTATTTACAACTTTTATTTTATGTTTTTATATTTATGTTTTTACATATTTATGATTTAACTTTTATTAGAATTTTAAAATAAATTTTTAAAAGAATTAGACTATGGTTCTTTAGAACTTTTTAATTTACGTATTATTTATAATTTTTTAAATTTTTTGGAAAATTTGAAAATATTTTAATAAAAAATATATTTTAAATCATTTTATATTTATATAAAGTACTTAAAATTAAAAATATTTATAAGAAAGTGAAGTTAAATTATAAGAGAATTTTCTAAAATCCATTTCAAGTAGACTTATTTAAAAATGACCGGTTTGAGTAAAATCTTGATTTTTACCAATCGTAAGGAGACTGTAAAAGTACTAACAAATTTTTATTAATGGAAAGTTTTAAATTTTTAAAATTTAAACTTTATATTACTTATTATAAAATTAGTGAGGACTGATATAATATTGCTAAATTTAAAAAAAGAGTGATTTTGAATATTTAAAATATATCGAGTGAATTGTTACTATTTGACTTAATAATTTAGCCGACATTTACTATGCAAAAACATTGTGCATGTATGAAATTTTTAAACTTCCACAGTAACTAGAAACGAAAATTTCAGAAATTGCATAGTATTTTTATAATAAAATAATAGAATACGCAGTGTATAAGTTTGCCTATAAATAGAGGAAGCAGAGAAGGAAATTCACATTTTCATATTATATTTTCTTAATATAGCAGTATTAGAGAGATAGTGGTAAGAGTAAGAGAGAGAAATAATTTTTATAGAAGGAGGTTCTGCCAAAATTATAAGGTAAGAATAACTTTCTTTTATATTTTTATGTTTATTTTCATATCGTTTTAGAAATCTATTATTATACTGGATATAATATTATTTTAAGTTACTATTCTAAATAGTAAATTACTATGTCAATAGTAAATCACTATTACAAATAGTAAATTACTATTCAAATAGTAAATTATTTTTTACTGTTACTATTTATAATTTATTATTACTATTTACTTTTTACTATTACTATTTATGATTTACTATTTACTATTACCATTCATGATTTACTATTTACTGTTATTATTCACGATTTACTATTACTATTCACATTTTACTATTTACTATTACTATTCACGGTAACTATTTAAAATTTACTATTTACTGTTACTATTTAAAATTTACTATTTATTGTTACTATACATAATTACTAATTACCATTTCTAATTCAAATAGTAATCTTTATTTTTATCTTATGTCTATACTGAAATAAATTAGTATTAATATTTCTAGAACTCGGAGGCCCAAAGCGAACTCACTTTTGGTAGCAATTCAAGGTACGGGGGAGTGAGATAAGAATATAATATGAAAAGACATAAGAATAATGGGAGGAGTCTCCTACTCCTTTTAACTATGAATAATTATTATATTTTAAAGTAATACTTATTATCATCCAAAGTAAATAAATAAATAAAATCTATTCAAAAGTTTAAAATATTTGGATGAATCATATTGATTAACCTAACATAAAGTTTAAAATATTTAGATGACTCATTAACTTAACATACCGTATTATTGACATTTGGACTGTTATAGACTTATATGAACTGTCATGGACTGAATTATACCTTTGCGTTCCATAAAAATACATTATTACCATAAACTAAATTAAACAAAACAAACTTAGAATTTGATATAGAATAATGCATAGTTGCTGTTGATCAAAAATATACAATCCATGTTTAAGTTGTCCTTATAGAAGAACGTTCTTGATTTTTTGACATTTCTTAAGGCACAAGTCAACATGAAACTAAAAAATAACTTTGTTATCTTTAGCAAATTGAGATACACTAATTGGGTTCTTAGTTATATTAAAAATATGCAATAGGTTCTTTAATGAAAAACATACAATAGATTTTGAGAATGTAATATTTTAATTGCCAATATGAGTAATATCCAAACCATGAGCATTACCAACACGAACTTTGTTTGGGCCATGATACCCAAATCTGATCATGAGATTGTTGAGATCATTTGTTAAATGGTTGGTGGCTTCTGGGTCAGAATACTACATGTCATCATTTTGAGGATTAGAATTTGATGTTGTGATCATGGCTTGAGGTTGTTGATCAAACTTTAATGGTGCACTAGTCTTTGATTGAAAATTTGGTTCAGCTAATTGCTTATCAAACTTGTACCAGTAGTTGTAAGCAATGTGACCAAGTTTTCCTCATAGTTGAAATTGAATTCTCGATTTATGACCACTTAAAGCATTTTAAGAATTTGATATGTCAATCTACCATGTCCTCTGGATTCACCATGACCAAATCCTCTTTCTCTTAATGGTTTTGAGAAACCTTTTTTGGTTGTGAGACAAGAAGTTTCAAGAGCGTCATATTCTTTAAGAAGCTTATTAAAGATCACTTCTATATGTTCTTCAGAGGTAACGGTTAGGGGTGGCAATTTGGGCTTGGCTTGTGGGCCGGCCCGTTTAGCACGTTGAAAATAGGCGGGCCGGGCCAAGGTTTTGAGCTCGTTTTCCTATATAGGCCCGACCCGTTTTGGTCCGTAAAAAAACGGGCCCTATACAGGCCGGCCCGGCCCATTGGGCCAATATTAAATTACTAAAAAACTATTTTTATATTACTATATAAATTATATATGTTAAAGAGGTTATGTTTTTCTATTTTTCTAATTTGTATATGTTATTATAATTTTGATGGTATAATATTATAAAATATAAATAATAAAGTTTTGTTTCCATTTAATGTAAATATAATTTATTTAAACTTTTAATAAAATAAATTGGGTTAATTATAAACAAACTAGTTTCAAAAAAGATAAAATCTAGTTTTTATATTTAAAGTTCTTTTTCCTTAAAAACCTTAAAAATAGTACAAATTTTAAATATAAAAAAAACAAAAATAATTTGGAAAAGAAAACGGGCCGGCTTGTTTGGCCCGCGGGCCACATAGAAAACGGGGTGGGCCAATGTTTTTGGCCCGTTTTCTTTTTTTGGCTCGGCCCGGCCTGTTGGCCCATATTGCCACCCCTAGTAACGGTTAATCCAATAGCTACCAAGGTTTCAACCAATTGTTTTATCTGAAGAAGATAATCACTTATTGAACCTGATTTCTTGATGTTGCGCAATTGAATTTTTATTTGCTTCACACGAGCCTTGGTTTGTGAAGAAAAGTAAGTCTTAAGAACATTCCATATTTGATAGGACCACGTTCAACTAGTCACTAGAACTTTGAACAAAGAATCCATTGATTCTAATAACCAAAATTTTAGGAAAAAATCTTGCTGCTCAAAATTCTCAAAAGCAAGATTGACTTGTTTCTTGGTTTCATCACTTATGCTCATGAATTGTTATGGAATTTCACCAACTCCAATAATGTGTTTCTTCAATTTATAACCTTGATGGTGGATTATGCATGCTTCATCCATTTCAAGAAGTTATCTTCACTTAATTCGTTAAAAATTGCTAAAGAAAAGGTATATGGAAAGAAGGTTTAAGAAATAGAAGCCATGGAGCGAAAGGCTATACCAAAACCATGTAAGAGAATGGACACAAAGAAAGAAGAAGATGAATGTTGAATATGCATTAATTGAATTGTGTAAAACGAGGCTCAAGGAACCAATGTATTTATACATAGAAGTTGTTAGTAACAAACTAATAAATTCACTAACAACTTATTAACAAACTCAATATAGCGAAGCAAATATAACTAACTCAATAGACCTAACAGACTAAAGTCAAAACAATAGACTTAACAAATTCTGATAAGCTAACAGACTTAAGCATACATGGACTGATAAACATGCTAACAAATTTAGAGATACAGAGACTTAATTACAACTTTATATTTCATTTATGCTTTCAATATGGGATCCACAAAAATAATTTCCTTACAAAACTAGATTCATTTGAAGGGAATTTAGTGGATTTTATGTTACTATCTTTCCTTCTTGCATGGATAAAAAACATCGACAATAGGCTTCTGGTAAACATCTTTACATCATCCGACTTCTTATAGTCTTTGAAATGTGAATTGCTTTTTTTGATCATAACCACATATCAAACCACATTCGTAAGTGAAGTAGATATGATGAACTAGACAATGCTAGTGCAGAATTATTGGTTTATGAATTTAAAATAAGTTTTTTAAAGTTAGTAATTAGTTTTATAAATAAAAAATTGCTTAAAATTAATTGACCATGGTTAATTGAAAAAATGTTAAATATAATTAATTGTGATTATCTAATAAGCATTTTAAATCCTACATTTGGAAATACAACTTTAAAAGGATATTATCACACTAGCCCTTATGTTAAAGTCTTACTTTTGCAAGAATTGAATTGGGTACATAGGTATGGTTCTTACAAGTCCTTTCATTTTTCCATTTATGGTTCTTTCTTTCTTTTGTGATTGTTAATTATATTGCTTTATCTGAATGTGTTTTATTTTGTAGTTTTTGGCTCAAATCTATGTTATTTTTCATTTTAGTTGTCCTAAATCTCAAAATTACTTCATTAGTGGCCATTAGTTTTCTTAGTAGTTTTCACTTCTAGTGTCTATGAGAACACAATGATTAATTAATAGAGGAGTTTAAAGTGCTTGTCAACTTCGTCTCCTTTTCAACAATCGCATCCCCTTTGTTATTATTTTCAAATTGTTGATAATCTTCTCAAGCAGGTATAATCATTCTCTTAATTGTTACATAAATCACACTAGGGTTTTGTTATTTTACCTTGTAGAAGGTTCTTCAGCCCTAATATATAATTTATCACTATGTAGAAACTCTTTATTATCTATACTTACGATTATGGAATTCATATATGAAGGGGAACTTTGATCTTTGCTTCAACCCTAATATATGATTTAACATTTTTTCCCTAGTAACAATTGGGAAAACAAAACTAGTTATCTAACTAAGTATCTACCACTAATAGAAGGTGGCTAACTAATTAGTAATAGGGTGGACTGAGATCTGCACTGATAGGCAACCTTTCTCTCCCTTCTTGGTTTTAGAATTTTGGAAGTCTGTCTAGGTGGACAAGACAAGGTTTATCATCACTAGAAACCTCAAAGGAAAATAGATAAAGGTTTTTGAAGATGTGATTGCTACGATTTGTAAATGTACACTTGAAGGAATGATGTACATGTAAGATTTTGAAGGGTCCGTGGTTACTGTTGCTGCTTTAAACAAGGTCCTTTATGGTAAGTTTAACTGAGCAAGCAAGATGTCTAGGTCTTTTCTCCCAAAAGTGAAAATGCTTCATTTGCTAATGAAGTAGGTCTTTTTCCCTAAAAAGAGTGTAAAAGACACAGTGACAAAGTTGGACAGATTTTGTATGCATCACATGATGCAGCTCCAGAATGTTAGTTTGCCCAACATAATCATGTCCTACATGATTTCTTTTATGGGGAAGAACCAGAAGAAGAGTCAGTTAGTCGAGTTTGTAATTTTATTTTATGGAGTTCTGTAATTATCTATTTGATATTATAAAAAGTTTGTTCTCACATAGCTCTGGTCTGTCTCTCATATTTTTTTCTTATATACGCTTTGAATATTATATGCTCTGATCATTATAGGTGTACTTTTGTCATCAAACATTTTGCTCTAATTATCTATGTTATGCTCTAATCATTTGTCTAAGTATGCTTTAATCAATCTTGTATGCTTTAATTAATTTGGTGACTGCTCTGAACATTAAAGTCTCTATTATTTGCTCTGATTATTGCTTAAGTCATTAGTTTTGTGTGAGCTCTGATTTCTTTTGAGTCTGCTCTAATTTCAATTTGTTGAAATGCATGTAAGACTTCATTCTTTGATTTCATTCAAATTCTCTAGAATATTTTGTTTATCACAGACTCTATTTAATAAAAGATTTGAGGTTTGCTATCAACAAATAGGAGAAGATTGTTATAAACAAGATTGTTTTATAAAAGACTTTGGAGTTTTTAGATATTATTTAAAGACCTCAAGATTTGTTAATAACGCACATTAAGACCTTTGATTAAATAAAGTCTACCTACGTATTATTTAACTTTTCTATTTGAGTATTTCAGGTAACAAAGTTTATGATACATTTGTTATAACTAAAAATGGGAGTCCATCATTTAAAGTTTTCCTTGAGCTATATAGGACTAAATCAATTTCTATTTAAGTCTGTCCCAGCTCAAGTCTGCTACAAGATAATGGTCAAAAGAAAATCTATCAAGTGTGTAACACCCTCTGTTACACCTTAATAAATTATAGAAAAATTCATAATTTTTTTAAGATATGATTGTTAAAAAGAAATTATAATTACATACATTATTTCTGAAATACATCATAAATATTATTAAAACTTTATAAAGTAATTTTACATTCATCCAAAGAAAATAAACATTATGAGAAAGAGAGGAAACTCCATGGCCCAGAAGCAGTTACTTAACAACATTATTTATTCATTGGACCACGGTATTCATACCGAGCTCCCTTTCTAGAACGTGCTATATTTACTGCCGAGATTCTTCGATTCTTCCCTCTGAACCATCAATTTAAAACATGTGAAACAAAAACACGGAGAAATGAGTGAGAAACAGAATATAATATTCTCGAATAAGACATAAGCAACAAAGGGTTTTCATAAACCAATACTTAATAATATCAATCACAATCACATACACAATCAATTATGAATGCATGAATATTATGCAATATCTTCATCATAACTTACCTATATATGTGGGCCCTTAAATTTTAATTTGCACTGGGTTAACCAGGAGTTTACACTGTTCCATAAGTCCGGATAATAATAATATGAACAGCTCAACTGGCATGGAAACACTTAGAGACTAGTCAGATTGAGAAAGCTTTTATTGTGAAAGTACCTGACACTAGAGAGCTAGCTCAGGTCCCCTGAAGCACCCTTTCACACCCTCTCATCCCAAGGTTCGTAATTAAGCCTCCTCTAATGTATCCTCGGTTTCTATAATCCGTCCCCATACACTATCATTTTATTTCACTTTAATGATTCATGATGCATGAACTACTCGTGTATTTAGTTGGTTAAGGCTTTTAGAAACTCAATTATTAAATCCCTTAAAGGTTTACAATATCATTTCTATAAACTGTACATTTTCTCAATTCTCTGAATTTTTGTCCCACAGAAATAAATTTGGTATAGTTTTTGAATCTCACTGAAATTGAGTTTCTAAGCCTTAAATATCTAAAAACTTACTCATATAAAATTTTACATAATTCTTTCTCAAATTGAATCTTAACAAGATCAAATTTAGAAATCTTAATTATTTCCAAATATCTTTAGTTATTAAGTAAAAATAAAATAAAATAATTTTCTTTTGAAAATTTAATTAAAAGCGAATAATCTTTAAATCATTAACCAAAATTATAAAGTTTTTTCTTTGATTCAAGATTTAATTATCTTAACTTGTTATAAATTAATTTTCATAAAATGTCTACTTTCTAAAATAAATACTAATTTTTTTATTCTAAATATAAAAATAATTTCTAATAAAAAATAAAAGGTTTTAAAATAATAAAAATTTAAAGAGTAAGGTAAGAAATTCTTACTGAGTTTTAGCTTTCCGTCATGCTTGCTATATGCTCAAACTCCACATTACAATATCATCAATCAAATATTATCAATCACAGTTAAACATCATCAATCACAAATCAACCATAATCAAATCAATTAAATAGCATTAATACATATCATAATACAAAATTTAATGATTATTAATATAGTTGATTTTTAAGTTCTTTTTGTCCATTCCTCGCATAGGTTTATGTAAGTCCATATAATCCAGTCCTTGCATAGGTATAGTTCAGTCCATCTGGGTCATAGTGGTCCAATTCCTTGCATAGGTATAGTCCATTTCATATAGGTTATAAAAAAACAGGTCCTTGCATAGGTATGTTAGAGTTAGTTACATCAGATATTTAATTTAAAATTTATTAAAATTTTTAAGTTAAAGAGTTAATATTTTAAAATAATAATATTATTAAATTTAAAAGGAGTAGGGGACTCCTCCCATTATTCTTATGTCTTTTCATATCAAATTCTTATCTCACTCCTCCTTACCTCTTGTATCCTGATTCGTTATTGAAGATCCGTACGCGTCTCGTCTCCGAGTTCTAAAACATACCAATTTCATTTTAATATAGTTACAAGATGAAAATTAAGATTACTACTTAAAACAGAAATGGTAAATTTTGAACAGTGAATAGTGAATAGTAACTCGTGAATAGTAATAGTAAATAATAAAACATGAATAGTAATGGTAAATAGTAAAATGTGAATAGTAATGATAAATAGTAAATCGTGAATAGTAACAGAATAGTAAAACATGAATAGTATGGTAAATAGTAAAACGTAAATAGTAACAGTAAATAGTAAATCGTGAATAATAATGGTAAATAGTAAAACATGAATAGTAATTTACTATTTGAATAGTAATTTACTATTGAAATAGTGTTTTACTATACAGAATAGTAACTTAAAATAATATTATTTCCAGTATAATAATAGATTTCTAAAAACGATAAAAGAGAGGTATTCGTACCTTAGGATTTTAGCAGAACCTTCTTCCAAAAGAAATTATTTCTCTCTCTTACTTCCACTACTATCTCACTAGCACTACTATATTAAGAAAACTTAATCTGAAATTGTGAATTCTAAAGAAGAAATCCTTCGGTATTTATAGGAAAAAAATTACTATGTATTCTATTATTTTAATATAAAAGTACTATGCATTTTTTGAATTTTTATTCCTGGTTACTGTGCATCTTTTGAAAATTTCATATATGCACAGTGTTTTGTATAGTAACTGTTGGCAAAATTATTAAGTCAAATAGTAACCTTTCACTCGGTATATTTTAAATATTCAAAATCAATCCTTTTTGAAATTTAGTGATATTATATCAGTCCTCACTAATTTTATAATAACTAATATAAAGTTTAAATTTTAAAAATCTAAAATTTTCTATTAATTAAAACTTATTGATACGTTTCCAATTTTTTAACGATTGGAAAAAATCAAGATTTTTCTCAAACCGATAATTTTTAGATAAGTCTACTTGAAATAGATTTTAGAAAAATTTCTTATAAATATCACTAAAAATTTCTTAAAAATTTCTTAACTTCACTTTCTTATAAATATTTTTAATTTTAAGTCACTTATATGAATTTAAAATTATTTAAAATATATTATTTTATTAAAAAAATTCATAAATTCTGAAAAAATTCCAAAAAATCATAAATAATACATAGATTAAAAAGTTTTAAAGAGTCATAATCTAATTCCTTCAAAAGTTTAATATAATAATAAAAATAGGGGTGTTACTACTCCCCTTAGAAAATTTCGTCCTCAAAATTTACATTATTCAGTAAAACAAATGAGGATGAAACTCTTTCATCTCAGTTTCTAGTTCCTATGTAGCATCTTCTCCTCTCGTTTCACTCCAAATGACCTTTACAAGCGGAATTGTCTTGTCTCTTAACTTTTTTATTCTTCTATCACCTATTCTGATAGGTGGTGCATCATATGTAAGATTATATTTAACTTGTATGACATCAGGTTTAATAACATGTATAGGATCAAATATATACTTTTGTAAGTTTGACACATGAAAAACATTATGGATATTAGAAAGAAAAGGTGGTAATGCTATTTGGTAGGCAAGAGGACTAACTTTATGAATTATTTGATATGGACCAATAAATCTAGGAGTTAGTTTTTGAGATTTCATTGCCCGACCGACCCCAGTCGTAGGTGTGACTTTCAAGAATACATGATCACCTTCTTGAAATTCGAGCGGCTTCCTTCTTTTGTCATAGTAACTTTTCTGCCTGCTCTGTGTTGCCTTCATCTTTTCCTGAATTATTTTGATTTTATCCGTGGTTTGTTGTACCAACTCTGGTCCTAGCATCAAGTTTTCACCAGTCTCAAACCAACATAGCGGGGTCCTACATTTTCTTCCATATAATGCTTCAAAAGGTGCCATTCCAATGCTAGCATGAAAACTATTGTTGTAGGTGAACTCCACATACGGTAAGAATTGATTCCAACTTCCTTTATGCTCTAACACACAAGCTCGTAACAAGTCCTATAGAGATTGAATTGTTCTTTCTGATTATCCATCTATCTGAGGATGATATGCTGAACTCAGACGTAGTCTTGTTCCCAAAGCCTTATGCAAGCTCTTCCAAAATTGTGATGTAAAACAAGGGTCCCGATCAAAAATGATACTTGAAGGAATTCCATGCAATCTCACAATCTTCTCGATGTATAATTTTGTCAGCTTTTCCATAGAGTAACGAATATTGATGGGAATAAAGTGGGTAGATTTGGTTAATCTATCAACTATTACCCATATTGAATCATGTCCTAATGGAGTTTTAGGTAGAGAAGTCACAAAATCCATGATAATGCTATCCCATTTCCATTCCGGTATTTCCATTGATTGTAACATTCCAGGGGGGTTTTGGTGTTCTACTTTAACCTTTTGGCAAATTAGACATGCAGCCACGTACTCTGCCACCGCTTTCTTCAATCCAGGCCACCAAAATAACTTCTTTAAATCTTGATACATTTTAGTAGCTCCGGGATGAATGCTCATATAACTTTTATGGCCTTCTTCTAGAATTGCTTTCTTCAACTCCTCTTGATCAGGGATACATACTCGATCCTTATACCTTAGTAATTAGTCATTTCTTATATTGAACTCGACTTCTTTTCCTTGTTTCAAGAGTTCTTTCTTTTCTTGCAGGAATTCATCATCTCTTTGAGCCTCTAAAACTTGCCTCAGGAATTCATTTGTCACTTGCAACGCTCCTAATCTGTAGCTGTTAGCATTAGCCTTTACTTCTAGGTTAAGATCTCTAAAGTTCTCTATCAATTTCAACTTTTTAATCATCATTGTGGACGTATGTAGAGACTTTTGACTCAAAGCATCAGATACTGTATTCGCTTTTCCAGGATGGTATTGCAACTCAAAGTCGTAGTCCTTTAAGAACTCCATCCATCTCTGTTGCCTTATGTTTAACTCCTTTTGGTTGAATAAATACTTGAGACTCTTATGATCACTAAACACATTGAATGTTGCACCGTATAGATAATGCCTCCAAATCTTTAAGGTAAAAACTATAGCAGCTAACTCTAAGTCATGGGTAGGGTAGTTAATCTCATGTTGCCTTAATTGGCGCGACGCATAGGCTACAACCTTCTTGTCTTGCATGAGTACACTTCCTAGTCCTTGTTTAGACGCATCACAGTAAGCTTCAAAACTTCGATATGGATCGGGGAGTACTAACACCGGCGCAGAAGTAAGTCGATCTTTCAGCTATTGGAAACTATTCTCGTATTGTGTCGTCCATACAAAAGGTTGTCCTTTCCGTGTCAACTTGGTCAGTGGGTATCCTAGCTTTGAAAATCCTTCATTGAATCTCCTATAGTATCTAGCCAAGCCCAAGAAACTTCTAATCTCAGTGATCGTGGTTGGTCTCTCCCATTTTAAAACTGCCTCCACCTTGGAAGGGTCTACAGTTATTCCTCCTTGACTAATTACATGTCCTAAAAAGTTCACTTCTTTCAACCAGAATTCACACTTTGACAGCTTTGCATACAGTTGTTTCTTTTTCAAGATTTCTAACATAATCTTCAAGTGTTCAACATGTTCTTCTCTGCTTTTAGAGTACACTAATATATCATCAATGAACACCACTACAAATTTATCTAGATATGGATGAAAAATCCTATTCATGTAATCCATGAATACGGCTGGTGCATTAGTTACACCAAAAGGCATTACTAGATATTCGTAATGGCCATAGCGTGTTCTAAAAGCAGTTTTTGGTACATCTTCTTTCTTCACCCTTATCTGATGGTATCCAGACCTCAAATCAATTTTGGAGAACACCGTGGCACCACGCAACTGATCCATCAAGTCGTCAATCCTTGGCAGAGGATATCTATTCTTGATCGTCACCTTGTTCAGTTGCCGATAATCTACACACAATCTCATGTAACCATCCTTTTTCTTAACCAACAACACTGGTGCACCCCAGGGGAATACACTGGGTCGTATAAACTGCTTCTCTATCATCTCTTCAAGTTGTTTCTTCAACTCTGCTATTTCTAGAGGTGACATTCGGTATGGTGCAATTAAAATGGGTCCAACTCCAGGTACTAGATCAATGGCGAATTCCACATCTCTTTCTGGGGGTAAACCAGGGATATCTTCAGGAAAAACGTCAGGAAATTCACACACAACCAACAGATTTTTGATTTTTGATTCTTGCTCTTCATTCATTGAAAGCAATAGCATGAATCCTTGAGCCCCTCCTTTAAAGAGGCATTCACTTGGTTGGCGGTTAGAAATCTCGAATCCTCAAGATTCAAATTCACTGGTTCTTTAAACATTATGGTTTTATTATGACAATCTATTAGAACATGATTGTCAGATAACCAATCTAGCCCAATAATAACTTCTAAGCCAGAAAGGGGTAAACAGAAAAGATTAGCCTTAAAGTCTCTACCATCTATGACAATAGGGTATTTCCAACAGGCTTTAGAAGTGACAATGGGATTGTTTCCAGGAGTATGTACAGATAAGTCAAATGGCAGTTCTATCATAGGTAATTTTAGTTTTCTACACAGTCATTGACAATAAAGGAATGTGATGCACCTGAGTCATACATAATAGTTAAAGGAATCTTATTAATGATATACTTACCTTCCACCATGGAATCAGAATGAGATGCTTCTTCTCCAGTGATTGCAAAAACCTTTCCTTTTGCCTTCGGCCTTTCGACTGTATTGTGCACGCCTCCTTGAATATTTATGTTTGTACTTGCACCTTCAGGGTTTTCCCTCTTCATCTCAGGGCAATCCTTGATGTGATGACCTAGTTTGTTACACTTAAAACAAACATAAGTGTTTTTAGGACAACCCCTTTTCAAATGGGGTCCTCCACAGATAAAACATTTAAAATTTGATGCAGATGTCGGGTAATAGCTTCCAGTTGAAGCTTGGGGTTTGTTAGGAACAGATGCTGCTCCAAACCGGTGAAATGGCGCTTGGTAAGACTTATTTCTCCTGAAGTCTCTTCTTTGGTGATGGTGAGGTCCTCCACTTCTCATTTCTCCCGCCTTATGAATGGACTCACGACTTTTGGTCATTCTATCGTTATGATCCTCTTCAAAGATTCTGCAGCGATTTAGCAATACAGAAAATTCATGGATTTCCGGCATTCGTATAGCTTCCTTAATTTCTGGCCGTAATCCATTTACAAACTTTGCACAACGATCACATTCGTTAGTAGCATCATTATAATGAGAATGAAAACGAGATAGCTCTTCAAACCTGGATGCGTACTCTCCAACGGTCATATTTCCTTGGGTCAGCGACATGAATTCGAATTATTTTTTCTCTTTAACATCAGTTGGAAAGTATTTCTCCAGAAACATATCCTTGAAATGATCCCAAGTGATCTCCATGTCGTTGACTTCAAATTGTCTACGCATGCTATCCCACTAATGTTCGGCATCCTCAGATAAGGCATAAGTAGCAAAGACTACCTTATCAGCTTCATTACATTGCAATGCTCGAAAGATCTTTTTTATCTCTCGAATCCATGTTTGTGCTCCATCAGGGTTATATCCTCCCTTGAAACGAGGTGGATTGCGCTTTTCGAATAGATTCAGCCTTCTCAAGGCATCGTTACCTTGACCTTCACGTGCTCCCATTGTATTGATTAAGCGTTCTACAACTCCAACAAGATCGTTTCCAGCCATTAGTTTCTTGTTTCAAAGTAACTGAGATTTGTCACATCAATCACAGTTACTACCAAGTCAAATATTCTATTCTCTATCACCTATACAAAGTTTACAGACAAAGAAAGATAGACCTTTTCCCCAGGCCTATTGGATTAACTGCTCTGATACCACTTTGTAACACCCTCTGTTACACTTTAATAAATTATAGAGAAATTCATAATTTTTTCTAAGATATGATTGTTAAAAAGAAATTATCGGAATAAATTATATACATTATTTCTGAAATACATCATAAATATTATTAAAACTTTATAAAGTAATTTTACATTCATCCAAAGAAAATAAACATTATGAGAAATAGAGGAAACTCCATGGCCCAGAAGCAGTTACTTTACAATGTTATTTATTCATTGGACCACGGTATTCATACCGAGCTCCCTTTCTAGAACGTGCTATATTTACTGCCGAGATTCTTCGATTCTTCCCTCTGAACCATCAATTTAAAACATGTGAAACAAAAACACGAAAAAATGAGTGAGAAACAGAATATAATATTCTCGAATAAGACATAAGCAACAAAGAGTTTTCATAAACCAATACTTAATAATATCAATCACAATCACATACACAATCAATTATGAATGCATGAATATTTTGCAATATCTTCATCATAACTTACCTATATATGTGGGCCCTTAAATTTTAATTTGCATTGGGCCAACCAGGAGTTTACACTGTTCCATAAGTCCGGATAATAATAATATGAACAGCTCAACTGGCATGGAAACACTTAGGGACTAGTTAGATTGAGAAAGCTTTTATTGTGAAAGTACCCGACACTAGGGAGCTACCCCAGGTCCCCTGAAGCACCCTTTCACACCCTCTCATCCCAAGGCTCGTAATTAAGCCTCCTCTAATGTATCCTCGGTTTCTATAATCCGTCCCCAGACACTATCATTTTATTTCACTTTAATGATTCATGATGCATGAACAACTCACGTATTTAGTTGGTTAAGGCTTTTAGAAAATCAATTATTAAATCCCTTAAAGGTTTACAATATCATTTCAATAAACTGTACATTTTCTCAATTCTCTGAATTTCTGTCCCACAGAAATAAATTTGGTATAGTTTTCGAATCTCGCTGAAATTGAGTTTCTAAGCCTTAAATATCTAAAAACTTACTCATATAAAATTTTACATAATTCTTTCTCAAATTGAATCTTAACAAGATCAAATTTAGAAATCTCAATTATTTCCAAATATCTTTAGTTATTAAGTAAAAATAAAATAAAATAATTTTCTTTTGAAAATTTAATTAAAAGCGAATAATCTTTAAATCATTAACCAAAATTATAAATTTTTTTCTTTAATTCAAGATTTAATTATCTCAACTTGTTATACATTAATTTTCATAAAATGTCTACTTTCTAAAATAAATACTAATTTTTTTATTCTAAATATAAAAATAATTTCTAATAAGAAATAAAAGGTTTTAAAATAATAAAAATTTAAAGAGTAAGGTAAGAAATTCTTACTGAGTTTTAGCTTTCCGTCATGCTCGTTATATGCTCAAACTCCACGTTACAATATCATCAATCAAATATTATCAATCACAGTTAAACATAATCAATCACAAATCAATCATAATCAAATCAATTAAATATCATTAATACATATCATAATACAAAATTTAATGATTATTAATATAGTTGATTTTTAAGTTCTTTTTGTCCATTCCTCGCATAGGTTTATGTAAGTCCATATAATCCAGTCCTTGCATAGGTCTAGTTTAGTCCATCTAGGTCATAGTGGTCCAAGTCCTTGCATAGGTATAGTCCAGTTCATATAGGTTATAAAAGAACAGGTCCTTGCATAGGTATGTGAACTGTTCTTTACAGGGGGTGTAGAAGTGTATTTGTAGAACAACTCAAAATATACATATAAATGTGTATTTGATACAAAGCAATATGCGCATAAATGTAAATACGGAGAGTCTTTGTATGCTGAGGCGGAGTGCAGTGTACTCTTGGGCGGTGTCACAGTCCGCCTGACGGGATCTTTGTTGCCTTGACCGATTGGGGATGGTACCTGCAATCGTTCTCCGACGCTCAAGTCAGTATTTCAAAATACTCAGAGACTTAGAAAGTCAGTCAGGGAGAATTATGCAAGTAAGAGAGTGTAAGGTTCAGAGAATGGGAAAAAGATCCCTTATACCTTTTCGAGAGAGGTTTATATACCTGTTACTGGTGCTCCATTATTGGTAGGACCCGCTCCTTGTCTTCAGGCATAATGCCGGAAAGGTAGTGGGTCCCTGCGCCGCTTACATGCACCATTATTGTAGTAGGTATCACAACTTGTCTGGAAAGCGTTAGTGCTTTAATATTTTATTGTTATTTCCCTTTATGTGTGACAGCGTGATTCCCATTATTAACCTCTCAAGACAGAGTCAATCTCGTGCCGGGGTTGTGAGTATGGGCTCGCTACGCAGTAGGGGAATTCGGTATTCCGTCAGTATTGAGCCTATGGCTTGGCGGAGTAACAACTTTGGCGAGGTTATATTCCTTGGCGGAGTAACATGCCTGGACGGAGTTACATTCCTTGGCGGGTTAGCGTGCCTGGGCGGCGTTATGAGCCTTGGCGGCGTTACTTGTCCTGGCGGTATGCACTCCGTGTAGTATTTGTAGTGTATTTAAAGAGTATTTCTCTTTATTCAAAGTGCTGATCTGGCAAGGCATTAAAGCCATGCTCTTGGGGGCCGGTGTTAGGACCGGATCATATGCCCCCTAGCTTGTTATAGTGACTGGCGGAGTCACTTTAATAAGCTATAACACTTAAGTTTAGCTTTTGTAGGCATGGGTTTAGGCGGCATTTGCTAGTTCAGCATTTGTGGACAAGTGCTTTCATGCATTTATTAGCTGTCATCGCTTGACACGCCTGTCATTAATGCACCTCGAAACCACGTTTTTTATTCTTCAGTCTCCTATTGCCACGTATGCCCTCGTAACGGTTGCCATTCCAATGATGGGACATAAATGCGCGTGATGGCAATTGAGAACCGTTTTCGAGGTTATTACCGTGGGCCTTGGATTTTGAAATCGTGGCCCATGAAGTATCTGCCCTTAGGTATATCTGTTGGTTTCAACAAAAAAGGAACCGTCAGTGAGACTAATCCAACGGTTGTAAATGCATCTTCGAGATTTCTGATGATTCGCTTATTTCCCCCCAAGCCATGCCTATAAATAGGTAAACTTTCAGAAGGGAAATGTTTTGCTTCATCTCTCACTTCGCATTTGTTTGCTGAAAGAGTTTTTTGCTACTCTCTTGCGAGTTTATTGGTGTTTGGAGTTCTTCTATCTTTTCAGAAGCTTAAGGTACTTGCTTCTTCCTCTTCTTTGCTTCTTCATTTCCATTGGGTTAGCTTTGTTTTCCCTTATTGTGTGTTTGTAAAAAGGAAGATGAGAGGAAAGAGGGCAGGGTCACGTTCTAGGGTTTCTGTTCGTCCCATGTTCTCTGACATTGAGAGTGGAGATGAGGCTTTTTATACTGGGAGGGACTCGACGTTTTATAGCAGCGTGGAGTACTTTAGTAATGCTGTACATTCATTTGTGTCAGGAGGTGTTTCCCATACACAAGTGCTGACTATGGCAGAGTGTCGAAATGTTGTATTGCATGGATTGGATTGGGAGAAGACACTCGAGAGTGACCCTTACTGTTGGGTTGAGGAAGATGTCAAGGATGCTTCCTCTCGACATGCGACGACAAGCGGAGGGGTAGTGGAGTTGCCTGTTCCGGTTTGGAAGGATGAGAAGTATGAGGATAGGTTCATCGTCCGTTCACCCAAGACGTATGAACGGGTCTGCCATCGTCCTCAGGATAATCGTACCATATATATGTACGATATTCTATTTACCCAGTTAGGGGTGCGCTTCCCATTGAATAAATTCCAGATGGGTGTGCTTAGGTTCTTGGATTGTGCCCCTTCCCAGTTGCATCCTAATGGTTGGGGAATAGTGCGCAGCTTTGAGGTGATGGCTGAACATTTGGGGTTTACGCCTACAGTGGCGTTGTTTTTCGCCTTCTGCCGCATTATGAGGAGAGTAAATATGAAAACCGGCGGCATGGGTTTTGTGACTCTCCGGGCAGAGCCGAAGATTTTGAACTTTAAGGCGTTTGCTGACTCCGCCAAGGAAGGCGGACTTCACTTCAGGATGAGTTTTGTGAAGGTATCCGTCAGGAAGGATAAACCTGTCTTTTGGCGGAATAAAGAGGGTGTTGATAGATTTCCAGTGGCATGGACGCATGAGCACTTCCTCTTAACCAAACGAGCGTATGAAGTTGAAGAGGGTGCTCTATCGGCAGCGTCTGTGGAAGTACTCCGAATGTTGAAGGAGTACAACTCCGTCCACAAGCTGATTCTTTGTCGAAGGCTGCTTGGGCGGGATGCTCAAGGATACTTGAGTAATATTACGAACAATTGTAATGTGATTGAGTATTTCCTCTATCTTGCATTTTTTAACCGTATCCTCATATTGTTATTTCACAGGAGAAATCGCTGAGTTCCCTGGAATGGATCGTATCAAGCAGATCCAAATGAGCCGCAGGGAAATAAACGCGGAGAATAATATGCAGCCCCGGAGGAATCTGACTGCTGCCCTGACAAAAACTCTCCCCTTCCCTGTATCCACCAACATAGTAAATTTTGAATGTGGTGCAGGATCTTCAGCAGCTGGTGTTGAGAGGCGTTCTAAAAAACGTCAAGAACTAGAAGCTGCTGAAGAGGATGAAGAGGAAATAGACCCCCAGCCCTTGCAAAGAAGGAGGACCAGAAGCAAAAAGAGGGTTGAGGAAGGAGCATCAATTGATGCTGCTATTGATTTGGAGGAGACTCCGGAAGTACCTGTCGTGGGTACTTCTGCTACTACGGGCGGAGTTGAAGGCATCCCTGAAGAAGATGTCGAGGGGGAGCAAGCGGAGGGATTCCAAGCCCCTTCTGACCAAGATACGGGGGACGAGACAGGGAGAGTTCAAGTTTCCCCAGTCCACCCGTCTGAGGATCCCGCCTTGAGCTTGACCACTTGAGGGACAGCCGTTTTTCCCATTGACGTGCCAGGGGAATCATCCAGGCGGTTTGTCTCTTTGCCTGAGGCGGGGTCTCGCTTGAATCCCTTTCTGTACTTTACAAATACGGGATCCCGCCAATCAGAGAGGCGTGATCCAGAATTCATCCTCCGCCCCGACATCGACTTTGACGAGATTCCGGAGGCTGCTGCAGCTGCGAGGTGGCACCTTGCAGAGATAGATGGTTTCTTGGCCTATGTCCCCCGGATAGCTGACGTTGTTGTCGAGGCCAACATGTTTCAGGCGTCTGACCACGAGTCTGTGGAAAAGATTCGTAGCTTGGAACATGACAATGAGCAGCTGTCCGAGGTGATCAAGGCCAAGGACAAACACCTTGACACCGCCGATGCCAACACCAAGCAGCTGGAGGAGGAGTTGGCTCGGGTGAGAGCTGACAAAGCTTTGCTGGAGAAGCAAGTCTCCGGCTTAAAAGAGCAGAACACAAAACTGGGTGAGGAGGTGAGTGGCCTGACCCAGGTGAGGGCTGACAATAATCTGCTGAAACAATAGATTTCAGACTTAATTCAGCAGAAACAAAAATTGGGCGAGGATGCAAGTGAGCTCCAGCAGAGATTGATTTTCCTTGAACTTAATAAAGCCACTGCTGAAGATACCTGGGTGGCGGAGTTAGACCAAGCAGCTACTGCGTACACTAACCTTGAAAAACAGGTTGAAGTGTTGCAAGCTGAAAAAGCTACCTCTGAGGCCGCCAATGAAAAGCTCAACAAGGATTTACAATCCACGCTGGATGCGGCTGAGGCAGCGATTGATGATGCTTTCAGCATGGCTGTTCGTCAACTCCGTTATCGCAATCCAGGCGTTGCTCTGTCCACCACAGGCATTCATCCTTATTATGAATTCATCAATGGAGAATTGATGGTGCCTGTTCAAGGGGGTCATGCTCCTGCGCCCAATGACGAATATGTTCTGGCGGACTTGCCTCCCTCTCAAAGTTTAAGCAAACCTGGTGAAGGTCAGGCCACCTCTGCCCAACAAGAAGGGATGCCGTCCGACCCTTAAAGACCAGCTCCTGAAACCCTTCGCCAGCTTTTATTTTTTGAATTTTGTTAATATTGCCTTGTTCCAGGATAGGCTCTGGACTTTTATCAATCCTTGACAATATTAATGAAGCATATTTTCTGCAAATGTATACTTGTTCATAGAAGTAGTGTTTGAGTCCGTCGTATTTATGCCTTGTAAAATGATATTGAGAAGGCGGAGTATTCATCTGAGGACTTAATGAAATATGACTAAGTATAACGAGGCGGAATATCCTTTTTGCAATTCAGGTGAAGTAAAATTCAGTAAGGAGGCGAAGTAGCCTCTTAGGAATTTCAATGAAACAAATTTAGTAATGGGGCGGAATAGCCTTTTTGAGAATTTAACTGAAGTAATATGAATAATGAGGCGTAGTAACCTCTTTAGAATTTCATTGAAATGATTTTAATAGTGAGGCGTAGTAGCCTCTTAGGAATTTAAAAGGAGTCGGATTCCGTAAGAAGGCGGTGTGGCCTCTTAAGAATTTCAATGAGATTGGATTCCGTAAGAAGGCGGAGTTGCCTCTTAAGAATTTCAATGAGATTGGATTCCGTAAGAAGGCGGAGTTGCCTCTTAGGAATTTCAAAGGAATTGGACTCCATAAGTAGGCGGAATAGCCTCTTAGGAATATCAATAAGGTTGGATTCCGTAAGAAGGCGGAGTGGCCTCTTAGGAATTTCAATGGGATTGGGTTTCGTAAGAAGGCGGAGTGGCCTCTTAAGAATTCCAATGAGTTGTATTCCGTAAGAAGAGCGGAATCGCCTCTCAGGAAATTCAATGAGATAGATTCCGTAAGGAGGCGGAATAGCCTCTTAGGAATTTCAGTGAAGCACAATTTTACAAGTATTGATCTTACTTGAATTTGTTGGGTAGTGCTTGAGTTGATTGCTCGTGTACTCCGTAAAACATTGGCGGTTTAGGCGGAGTCAAGCTTTGGATGGAATGTTCATCCTTTTGAACTTGGACCGGAGTGTAACTCCTGATCAAATGAAGATTGTTGAATCCAGGATTGCTATGGTGCAGCATATAGCTGTGACACCGATTCATCCTGCAAGAAATTGGTTAAACCTTTAAGGTGGTATGGTGCAGCATATAGCTGTGACACCAATTCATCCTGCAAAAAATTGGTTAGACCTTCGTGGCGGTATGGTGCAGCATATAGCTGTGACACCAATTCATCCTGCAAGAAATTGGTTGGATGTTGGGGTTAGCGTGGTGCAGCATATAGCTGTGACACCAGCTCTTCCCACAAGAAGCCTGCAGGACCTTGGGGGCGAATTAGTGCAGCATATAGCTGTGACACTAGTTCTTTCCATAGGCGGCCTGTAGGACCTTGGGGTCGGTATGGTGCAGCATATAGCTGAGACACCAATCCTTTCCCCCCAAGGAGTTTTCTGTACCTTAGGGTCGGTATGGTGCAGCATATAGCTGAGACACCAATCCTTTCCCCCCAAGGAGTTTTCTGTACCTTAGGGTCAGTATGGTGCAGCATATAGCTGAGACACCAATTCCCCAAGGAGTTTTTGTTGACTCCGTTTGTGAAGCGGCGTTGCATGTTGGTTGATCTTTATGGAATAAAGAGTTATGCATTTGTGCTTCAGTTTTAGAGTCGTAGTTTTATCTGGATGGGAACAAATTCTGCCATGGATAATCAATTCAAAGTTAGAATGAAAATTAAATTCAGGTAGGCATTTCATTGATAATGGAGCTTACATAAAGGATTGAGTTGGGATATATCTTTTTGAAACCTTTTCAAGGAAAGCATACAGAGGAAGATCCTTGAGTTAGGAAGAAAAGATCATACCGTATTACCCAACTAACTGTAATATATGCGTAAATTTAAAATGTTCCATTTATTTCTGACCGGAGTGCCATCCAAGTTTTCTAGGCGGTATGTGCCCTTGCCCAAGACCTCGATGACTCGGTATGGACCTTCCCAATTTGGTGCCAATTTGCCTTGGTGCGCAAATTTGTTGCCGATGTTGGCCCTTCTCAGACCAAATCTCCTTTTTTGAAACGGCGTTCGCACATGCGTGCATTATACCGTTTGGCGGCCTTTGCTTTGACAGCTTGATCTCTCACAAAGGCTTCCTCTCTCAACTCCGCCAAAACCTCCAATTCATGTGCGAGGTTCTGTTGATTGGCTTCCTCATTGAAGAAGGAAGGGATATACTTGGCTCCGCCAGAGTACTCTGTACAACCGTGGTTGTGCACCCCGCCTTCTTTGTGCTGGCTAACCTGGACAGGATATCAGCGCGTGTATTTTCTTCGCGAGGTACATGCTTGAAAGTTACTTCATCGAAGCGCTGTTTCAACTCATTGACGCAGTCCAGATATTGTTGCAGTAGAGGTTCTTTAGCCTGATACTCACCAAGAATTTGTGAGATGACTAGTTGAGAATCACTGCATAGGGTGACAGTTTTAGCCCCAATATCTTGTGCTGCTCTGAGTCCGGCTAAGCAGGCTTCATACTCCGCCTGATTGTTAGACGTGGTGAAGGTAAAGTGCAATAAAATTTCAAGATGTACCCCGTCATCACTTTCTATAACGATTCCTGCCCCACATCCTTTGCTGTTTGAGGACCCATCGACGTATACTGTCCAGTGTGAATGATCTGCATCTGGGCTAGAGCCTGTTAATTCAACTACGAAATCTGCTAGGACTTGTGCCTTGATAGCAGTTCTTGGTTCGTAGGATATGTCGAATTCAGAGAGTTCTATGGCCCATTTGATCATCCTTCCTGCCAAGTCTGGCTTGAACAATATAGTACGGAGTGGCAAGTCTGTGCGAATCAGGATGGGGTGTGCATGGAAATATGGTCTTAGGCGTCGTGAGGCCCAAACGACTGCAAGTGCTGCCTTTTCAATCTTCTGATAACGGCACTCCGCACCATGCAATGTTTTACCAGTGAAGTATACCGGTCGTTGGCCTTCAACTGTTTCCTTGACCAGGGCCACTGCCAGCGCTTCATCTGAAACAGACAAATAAACAATGAGTCGCTCACCTGGACTTGGTTTTACCAGGATTGGAGGGCTGGCTAAGACATTTTTCAAGCTTTGGAAGGCTGCCTCTTGCTCTGGGCCCCAATTGAATTTTTTATCCTTCTTCAGCATCTTGTACAAGGGGAGAGAGCGATGAGCCATTTTTGGCATGAATCGTGCTAGAGCAGCGATGTTGCCATTGAGGGATTGTACCTCTTTCAGTGTTTTGGGGCTCTGCAACTCTTGTATCACACGACACTTATCAGGATTAGCTTCTATACCTCTTTGTGTTAACATGAAACCCAAAAATCTTCCCCCAGGCATGGCAAATGTACATTTTAGTGGGTTGAGTCTCATGTTGTATTGCCGCAGGCGTTGAAAAATGAGGCGTAGGTCTTCGACATGGTCTCCTCCCTCTGGAGTCTTGGCGATGATATCATCAATATAAACCTCCACCAGCTTTGTGTGCATGCCCTCAAAGACTTTGTTGATCATGCGTTGGTAGGTGGCCTCGGCGTTCTTCAGCCCAAATGGCATGACATTGTAGCAAAAGACCCCTCTGTCATTAATAAATGCTGTTTTCTCCTGATCATCCTCACACATCGGAATTTGGTTGTATCCGGAGTAAGCATCCATGAAGGATAGATACTTGTATCCTGATGAGTCGTCAACCAGTCTGTCAATGTTGGGGAGTGGATAAGGATCTTTGGGACAACATTTATTCAAATCAACGTAGTCTATGCACATGCGCCATTTGCCATTGGCTTTCTGCACCATAACCACGTTGGACAGCCAAGAAGAGTAACGGAGTTCCCTGATGAACCCCGCCTTAAGGAGTTCTTCAGTTTGTTCGCAAGCAGTATTTTGCTTGGCAGGACCCATACGCCGTTTCTTTTGTGCCACTGGCTTAGTTTCAGGATACACCGCCAGGCGGTGGCAACAGAAGTTAGGATCCATACGAGGCATGCCTGCGGCTCTCCAGGCAAAAATTTCCTTGTACTCATGGAGAAGTGCAATCAGTCTTGCCTCCACGTCAGGCTCCAATTTATCATTGATGTTAGTGATTTGCTCCGGGGTGCTGCCCAGAACGATAGGCTTGGAACCACCATCAGGAGTTGGTTTCAAAGGGTTCAGTGGGTCTATAGAAGACTCCGCCCTGGGATCAAGATCCACCAAGTTAACAGATGCCGCCGCACTGTCTCCTTCGTTCAATTTCCTTTTCTTAGACATGGTTTCAAGCTTCACCATGTTAAGACTTAAATTGTAACAATAACGAGCCATCTCCTGGTCACCCCTGACAGATGAGACTTGATTATCTTTATCGATGAACTTGATTAACAAGTGGGGGGTTGAAACGATGGCTTCCATGGCATTCAGAGTAGGCCGCCCAATGATGCCATTGTATGGGGATTTAACATCAATGACAAGGACCCTGGATTTCACAGTCCTTGCTCCAGGTTCACCATCGAAGGTAATCCTTGTGTCCAAGTAGCCTTTAGTAGGCTGTTTGGCGCCATTAAAAGCTGTAAGGTCCTGTGTGTAAGGCTGCAAATCAGCGTCAGTCAGTCCCATGCGTTTAAAACAGTCATAAAAAATAACGTCGCAGGAACTTCCCTGATCAACTAGGATGCGTTTTACATCCATATTAGCGATCACCGCAATGATCACTACCGCATCATCTCCCTCAGGAATGGTTGGGCCAAAATCATCATCTGTGAAAGTTATAGGTGGAGTCTGAACTCCGTCCCTGAACGGGCGATATTCTTTGTTCTTGCCCTGTACAGATAAGATCATATGATGATGGTTTTTTCGGGCGGTGTTTAAGGGTCCGCCTCCTACAAAGCCTCCATCAATCATGTCCACCACCTGCCTTTTACCTCGTGATCTAGGTTCAGGGCTCGGTTCTCGTTGGGCGGACTCCAGAACAATTCCTTTTTGTTTCTCTGACACCGCCGTACGTTTTGGTTCCCGAGTACTATCAGGATCCGGAGAACGATCACGATGTCGCTTTTCAAACTTCTCAGGCTCATCATGAGATTTGCCTTTGAACAGGTAATGTTTCAGTTTACCTTCACGAATGAGCACCTCAATGGTATTTTTGAGTTGCTTACATTCTTCTGTGGTGTGGCCAACTGACTCATGGAATTCACAATATTTCTTTGGGTTTCCACCGCGCCTGATTGGGGGTGGACGTTGAATTCCATAGACGTTGAGGGTGGTTCATCCTATTTCACGCAAGATCTGCTCGCAAGTTGTGTTCAGTGGTGCATAGTGAGCAAAATTGAACACGCGTCTGTCTTGCTGTTTGAAAGGCTGGTTCCCTACTTTGTCTCTTTGGTGGGACTTGTCATTCTTCAACGACTTCTCTTTCCCCTTGTCATGAGGTGGAGTTGCAGGGGGAGGTTTACTACGAGATGCAGTAGCTTCCAGATGCATCTCAATGCCCACGTACTTGGACGCCTTCCTGTGAAACTCCTCCATCGTGGTTGGAGGCCCCTTTGCCAAAGACAAAGCGAAAGGTGACTTTGGTTGCATAGCTTCTATGAGAATATGCAACTGGATTGCCTCTGTCAGATCGGGGACCATGGCTGCCTCCTTGTAAAATCTCTTAAGGAAATCCTTCAGAGATTCTTTATCGCCTTGTCTGATCTGAGCCAAGGTATGAGAGGTTCTGGGTGCGTCCCTGGAGATCACGAAGTGGTTTCCAAAAGCTGAGGCCAGCTCCTCCCACGAATCAATGGAACCTGATGGTAAGCTCTTGAACCAACTAAGAGCTTCGCCTGTAAGGGTTCTGGGGAACATTCTGCACATGACATCCTCCTCAGCTCCTAGAAACATGGCCTCGTAGATATAAGCATCTAAATGCTTAGAGGGATCTGTTTCCCCAGTATATTTCCCTATAGAAATGGGCTGCATAGTTTGCAAATGTCTGGGTACATGTGCATTCATGAGCCTTTTAGAAAATGGAATGCTCATCTTATATCCTAAGGGGGATGCGTTTGAGCCTGCTCTCCTTCCTCCTTGATGCTGAGCATTCACCAGTGGGAGGCTTCGTTGCTCCTCCATGTATGTAGGAATACGAGAGTAGTGAGGAGTACTTGATTCCTCCTGCATGTGTGGTTCATGATGTGGCTGTCTTGCGGGACCAGCTTTTTCATGCACTGGGTTTGCTTTTTCGCGACGAAGTTCTGCAAGTTCTTCTCTCAACATTCGAATCATATCATCTCTTGGATCTAGAGAATCGGCTTGCGTTCCTTTTTTCTGAGCATCATCATCGAAATTAAGACGTCTAGGATTGCGTGGAGGAGAATCCTCGTTCTGCATCTCTGGTCCTTGTCTCTCCATTGATGATGAAGATTGATCAAAGATTGTGGGATTACCTAGTTTACAGGTCCCACTGGGTGTGCCAATGAACTGTTCTTTACAGGGGGTGTAGAAGTGTATTTGTAGAACAACTCAAAATATACATATAAATGTGTATTTGATACAAAGCAATATGCGTATAAATGTAAATACGGAGAGTCTTTGTATGCTGAGGCGGAGTGCAGTGTACTCTTGGGCGGTGTCACAGTCCGCCTGACGGGATCTTTGTTGCCTTGACCGATTGGGGATGGTACCTGCAATCGTTCTCCGACGCTCAAGTCAGTATTTCAAAATACTCAGAGACTTAGAAAGTCAGTCAGGGAGAATTATGCAAGTAAGAGAGTGTAAGGTTCAGAGAATGGGAAAAAGATCCCTTATACCTTTTCGAGAGAGGTTTATATACCTGTTACTGGTGCTCCATTATTGGTAGGACCCGCTCCTTGTCTTCAGGCATAATGCCGGAAAGGTAGTGGGTCCCTGCGCCGCTTACATGCACCATTATTGTAGTAGGTATCACAACTTGTCTGGAAAGCGTTAGTGCTTTAATATTTTATTGTTATTTCCCTTTATGCGTGACAGCGTGATTCCCATTATTAACCTCTCAAGACAGAGTCAATCTCGTGCCGGGGTTGTGAGTATGGGCTCGCTACGCAGTAGGGGAATTCGGTATTCCGTCAGTATTGAGCCTATGGCTTGGCGGAGTAACAACTTTGGCGAGGTTATATTCCTTGGCGGAGTAACATGCCTGGACGGAGTTACATTCCTTGGCGGGGTAGCGTGCCTGGGCGGCGTTATGAGCCTTGGCGGCGTTACTTGTCCTGGCGGTATGCACTCCGTGTAGTATTTGTAGTGTATTTAAAGAGTATTTCTCTTTATTCAAAGTGCTGATCTGGCAAGGCATTAAAGCCATGCTCTTGGGGGCCGGTGTTAGGACCGGATCAGTATGTTAGAGTTAGTTACATCAGATATTTAATTTAAAATTTATTAAAATTTTTAAGTTAAAGAGTTACTATTTTAAAATAATAATATTATTAAATTTAAAAGGAGTAGGGGACTCCTCCCATTATTCTTATGTCTTTTCATATCATATTCTTATCTCACTCCTCCTTACCTCTTGTATCCTGATTCGTTATTGAAGATCCGTACGCGTCTCGTCTCTGAGTTCTAAAACATACCAATTTCATTTTAATATAGTTACAAGATGAAAATTAAGATTACTACTTAAAACAGAAATGATAAATTTTGAACAGTGAATAGTGAATAGTAACTCGTGAATAGTAATAGTAAATAGTAAAACATGAATAGTAATGGTAAATAGTAAAATATGAATAGTAATAGTAAATAGTAAATCGTGAATAGTAACAGAATAGTAAAACGTGAATAGTAATGGTAAATAGTAAATCATGAATAGTAATGGTAAATAGTAAAACATGAATAGTAATTTACTATTTGAATAATAATTTACTATTGAAATAGTGTTTTACTATACAGAATGGTAACTTAAAATAATATTATTTCCAGTATAATAATAGATTTCTAAAAACGATATGAAAATAACCCTAATATATACCATGAATCCCTACCCTTCATGGCACTCAAGTACCGAAGTACACAAGTAGGAATTAGCATAACCATGAATCCCTACACTCCATGGCTCTCAAGTATCGAAGTACACAAGTAGGAATTAGCATAAACCATGAATCCCTACACTTCATGGCTCTTAGCGAAAATAGGGCTTTAACTCATCAGAGAGTAACCCCCCACCAGGGCCGGCAATCATGGAACCCCTAAATTCCATGGTGCGTCCAAATGCTTATGATGCATGAATGCCTTTAATTCTCTTTATCGATTTAATATACCATGATACCAATACTTCCATAATCACTTGGAAAATCACAAGTCCTCAAATGACATATCACATATATTAATTTTCAAAATCATGGATTTACAGTTCAACAACATATCTCAATAAACCACAAGGTATTCATGTATACATTAATTTAGTCATTCATAATTATTCATCACAAAGATAAACATACTGTATAACATTTATAGGACACTCAATAACATCCATAATAATCAATAATCCTTCAATAATTCAAAAATAAATCATTACCCACATGAAAAATATCATTTTCATCCATAATAATCATCATAGGTATTTTTTGAAATTTACAACAGCAACATACATTAGTAAAGAGACCATAACGTGAGCAAATCAATCCTTTTTAAGCAATTCCACTTTCTATAGATCTATAACATAAACATCTACAACTTTTATGAAGACATCAAAGTCTAAATATGTATGTATAATTCCCAGAATATTAATATTTACACAAAATAGAAGGTACATATTCCAAAATAGACATACTGTAGTATTTTGAGTATAACTCATGCTATACATATCCAAATCAGTCGGTTTAAGTCTCAAAATTCACATAACGAAAAGATCTACAACTTTGATGAAGAAGTCGGAGTCAAATTCACACATTTTCAACTTTAAAATTAAGTAACAAGTTACGAAAATAAATCTGGAAAATCCTAGAACAGCATACAATTCTACCCATTCCATATTTATTCACTACCCTATCCCCTCTTACCTTGATGGAGGATCTTAGATTGGTTGAAAAATGTTCTCTTCCTACTGTCCTAGCTTCAGATCAAAGGTTACTTGACGGAGAAAAAGAAATAAGAGAGAGACTTTACTAATTTTAGTTTGTTCTAAGAATTTAGACTTTGGAAATGAGATGTAGTGTCGATTTAATAATGCAAAAGACAAGTGGGGGACAAGCTTTTCGTAATTGGATTGTAGTGGGATGTTAGGTGCATTAATTGCGGTGATAATTGAGGTTTTAGATAAGAAAATGAGCTGTATTGTTGACCATTTCCGCCGCCTACATAATGGAGCTTGTATGATTGAAGTAAATATATTAAAATATGTACAAGATGATATGATTGGAGTAAAATATTAATTTTTCACTGGTTCGGTATTTTGGGCATATCTCTTTCCGAGAAGAATTCATCAGAGCCTCTTTTCGTTCAGAACTGCTCCACTCGGAAGGAAATTCGCTCGAAAATGTTTCTGCTTGAAACACTTAGTCATAGCTTTTCTTTCCGAGTGAGTGACCCACTCAGAAATGTCTCACCCGGAGACACCTCATTCAGAAATATCTCACTCGGATATATCTGTGCCTGAAAAGTGCTCGTTCAAAATCAGCCATTTTTTGTTCAGAATTGATTCACTTGGAAATTCTCTACTCGGATATATTTCTGCCCGAAAAGTACCTTATTCGAAGTCAAAGCCTTTGTTCACTCGAAAGTATTTTTCTCGGAAGTGCGTCACTCAGAAATTTACAACCGAAAGAATCATTCGGAGTCGAAGTTCAGTCCTCTCTCGGAAATCTTTCCACTTGGGAATATCACTCGGAGTCGAAGACAATTTCGAAGATGAACCCGAACACAAGCTCTCGGCAACTTTGAATATGGCCTGAGCACCGGCTCTAGGCAACCTTTATGACACCCGAGCATGAATAGAATAAAGGGGTTCACCACTCGGATATTTACTTCCCCCGGGAACTTTTCACTCAGAAACGTATTCATTCAAAGTCAAAGTTTTTCTCTGTTCCAGAAGTACTTCCCCTGGAAATGACTCACTCAGTAGTCTCAATCGGTGATATATCCCGCGGGAATCGGAAAGGTCTCACTTGGTGTCATCCACTTGGAAATGTCTCACTCGGTACCATCCCACACGGAAGTGTCGCACTCGGGGACACCCCACTCGGGAAAGTTGTATTTAAGTCGGAGATACCCCACTCGGGAATATCTCGACCCGAGAAGTACTCATTCGAAATCAAAGCTTTTCTTCGTTCAGAAGTGCTTCTCTCGAAAACGTTTCACTCGCAGACATTTCATTCAGAAACGATTCACTCGGAGACGTTTCATTTGGAAACGAGTCACTCGGAGACGTTTCACTCGGAAACGTTTCATTCAAAAACGAGTCACTCGGAGACGTTTCACTCGAAAATGTTTTATTCGGAAACGAGTCACTCAGAGATGTTTCACTCGGGAACGTTTCACTTGGAGACACTCCACTCGGAAGTATGGAACTTGGAGGCGTCTTTGTCTGAAAGGTGCTCATTCGAAGTCAGAGCCCCTTTCACTCAGAAGTGGTTCTCTCGGACACGCTTCACTCAGAAATGTCTCCGAGGCCAGGACTCCCTTCACTCGGAAGTAGTTCTCTCGGTCATGACTCACTCGGAAACATCTTAACCTTCCTTCACTCGGAAGTTCTCTCGGTCATACCTCACTCAGAAGGATCTCACTCGAAATCAGATTCCTTTCTTCACTCGGACAGTCTTATCTCAGACATGATTCACTCAGAAATTTCTTATTCGAAAGTACTTCACTCGGTAATCTCCCAATCAGAACGCTACCAGACGTTAATATCAAAGGAAGCTATTTGAACGTATCAAAAAGAAGCTTCGATTCACAGCCAAACTTATGTAGAAAGTTGATATAAATATATAATATCATTAATGGTCTAAATTAAAAATGATTATACATGAGAATGAAATTCTTGGGATGTTACAGCGTAGGTATAGTTCAGTCCATCCGGGTCAGTGTGGTCCAAGTCCTTGCATAGGTATAGTCCGGTTCATATAGGTTATAAAAGAACAGGTCCTTGCATGGGTATGTTAGAGTTAGTTACATCAGATATTTAATTTAAAATTTATTAAAAATTTTAAGTTAAAGAGTAAATATTTTAAAATAATAATATTATTAAATTTAAAAGGAGTAGAGGACTCCTCCCATTATTCTTATGTCTTTTCATATTATATTCTTATCTCACTCCCCCTTACCTCTTGTATCTTGATTCGTTATTGAAGATCCGTACGCGTCTTGTCTCCGAGTTCTAAAACATACCAATTTCATTTTAATATAGTTACAAGATGAAAATTAAGATTACTACTTAAAACAGAAATGGTAAATTTTGAACAGTGAATAGTGAATAGTAACTCGTGAATAGTAATAGTAAATAGTAAAACGTAAATAATAACGGTAAATAGTAAAATGTGAATAGTAACAGTAAATAGTAAATCGTGAATAGTAACAATAAATAGTAAAATGTGAATAGTAACAGTAAGTAGTAAAATGTGAATAGTAACGGTAAATAGTAAATCGTGAATAGTAATGGTAAATAGTAAAATAATTTACTATTGAAATAGTGTTTTACTATACAGAATAGTAACTTAAAATAATATTATTTTCAGTATAATAATAGATTTCTAAAAACGATACGAAAATAAGCCTAAAAAATATAAAAGAGAGGTATTCGTACCTTAGGATTTTAGCAGAACCTTCTTCCAAAAGAAATTATTTCTCTGTCTTACTTCCACCACTATCTCACTAGTACTACTATATTAAGAAAACTTAATCTGAAATTGTGAATTCTAAAGAAGAAATCCTTCGGTATTTATAGGAAAAAAAATTACTATATATTCCATTATTTTAATATAAAAGTACTGTGTATTTTTTGAATTTTTATTCCTGGTTACTGTGCATCTTTTGAAAATTTCGTACATGTACAGTATTTTGCATAGTAACTATCAGCAAAATTATTAAGCCAAATAGTAACCTTTCACTCGGTATATTTTAAATATTCAAAATCAATCCTTTTTGAAATTTAGCGATATTATATCAGTCCTCACTAATTTTATAATAACTAATATAAAGTTTAAATTTTAAAAATCTAAAATTTTTTGTTTATAAAAATTTATTGATACATTTCCAATTTTTTAATGATTGGAAAAAATCAAAATTTTTCTCAAACCGATAATTTTTAGATAAGTCTACTTGAAATAGATTTTAGAAAATTTTCTTATAATTTAACTTCACTTTCTTATAAATATTTTTAATTTTAAGTCACTTATATGAATTTAAAATTATTTAAAATATATTATTTTATTAAAAAAATTCAAAAATTCTGAAAAAATTCTAAAAAATCATAAATAATACGTAGATTAAAAAGTTCTAAAGAGCCATAATCTAATTCCTTCAAAATTTTAATATAAAAAAAATAGGGGTGTTACAATGTGTGCCTTTTCTAGACTTAGGACTGCTGAGTCACGCTCCTTATTAGTTTCACTATTGAAACTTAACACATCTCTCTCTCTCTTTCTCTCTCTCTCTCTCTCTTGCGTAGGTTCATCCATACTTCAAGCAATCAAATTTTAGACCCTTGGTGTATAAGAATGGTACTCTGACTTTGCATCGATCTAACCAAGGATATTTTTGATGATGCCTCAGATCTAGCTTCATTCAAAGCTAAAATTTCTCTTATCATTGAAATAAATAAGAAGACAAACTCTTTGGAAAACTAAGGCTTGCATGAAGAAGAAATCAAGGAGGAAATACTCTGCGGTAATCGAAAAGATGACATTGATCAGTACTTGTGTCAGAATACTTCAGAAGGTCAACCAAGCGTGTTTTGTAAAAGTTCATGATAGTTGATACCCAACAAAAGGACTTTTGCTCTATAATACTCGAGGCACTCTGTTTTAGTGCAACTTTTGGAAATCCTTGAATCAGACCTTTGTCTTCTTCTCAACTCTCAAGTCTACATGCTTCAAATGACTATCTCTCGTCAATGGAATAGTAACAGCTATCTTTAATGACTTATAAATACGAAGAGACTTCAGACTCATGACAATAGATGCGAAACAACAAACTAAAAACACAAGTGAACAAATCAAAGCTTTTGTTTAAAAAACAAAGACTTTCTTTGTATCTCTGCTTCTTGCAGACTTAGTCTTTGCTTTTCTACTTAGTGTATTTATACTTAGAGTTTCATTCTCTTGTACGCTAAGTTACCAAAACATAAACACACTCTCAAATCACAACCTATGTCAAAGTTTAGTGTGTTGTCAGTCTTAGTTTCTTGAGGGAAATACTATTGACTTAAAGAGACTTTTGAAAGAATATTTTTGTATTGAGCGATGTGTAACATCCTGCTTTTAATAATAGTCCTATTTTTGTAGATTATAAAGTATGGAAGATCTGTTAGTGTTAATCAATGAATAAAACACTTTATGGATGGTTTATAATACTTCAAAAAATTCCATTTTTTGGTATAATTATAGAAATTACATAGACCTGTATTGATAAGATCCATTTTCTGGGTAAAATATGCCTTAGAAACGAATTTTCGAGTGAAAAAGGGGCTCTGTCCGAGTAAAGAATGAAAATTCTGAGTGAAGAAGGAAAATTCCGAGTGACTACGAGAAATTCCGAGTGAAGTTATGTTTTTCCGAGTGGAATATGGCTTAGTGGGTTTATTCCGAGTGGAATTCCTGCCCCCGAGACACTTATGTGTGAAGAGGAACTGATAGAACCACTTCTGGGTGAGAGAATCCGAGTGATTCACCTTGGGGTGACTCACTACCGAGTTAAATTACTTAGAAAGACTCGTTTCCGAGTCAAATGCCATCAAATGACTCATTTCCGAGTCAATTATTCCTGAATGACTCGTTTCCAGGTCAAACACCACAGAAAGACTCATTCCCGAGTCAAGTATCTTCCAAAGACTCGTTCCGAGTCGATCTTGATCAGACATTGCAATTCTGAATGAAAGACTCACTGAGTGCCTTCATTTTCGAGTGAAGTACAGAGGAAAAATGTATTTCTGAGTGACAGAGTTCTGACTGGGGACACACGGTGTACGATTGCCCAGATGTGTCAGTCTCTGGGATGAAATTCCGAGTGGGTAACCAAATGGATATTGGTCGGTCTTGGAGTTGTTTACCGAGTGGAAAACCAATAGAGTGATGGGTCAGTTTTAGTGTAATTGTCGAGTAGAAGGCTGAGCAAGAGATGACTCGGAATTGGAATGAAATTACCGGGTGAAAGACTAATTGAGATGACTCAGTTTTAGGAGAATATGCCAACTGAGTCACCTCCAAGGGACAAAAATCAGACCGATTGTTTCAAGAGGAATCAATTCCGAGTGAGTAATAAGTGAAGACTCGGTTTCAGGAGTTTCTACCGAGTGGATTAAGATGTTGAAGTGAAAACCGAGTGAATGAAGGATCGGTTTTGGGGAGGGAGAGTGTCTGGCTCAAGCGAGTCGGTATCCTCTTGAGCGAGAGGGACTCAGATTTCCCTCTTTTCACGTTACCGACCACTTCCACTCGGTATATACATTGACCGGGTAGAATTCCAGTCGGCCAAGAGGCTGACCGAGTGAAATTTCACTCGGAATTCACTGTCAGGTTGACGTTTTGACTTCAGTTTTGTCCCTTTATGCATATTTTAATAAATCTTCTCCAATCATGCACACTATAGTGGGTAGGCTACAGAAGTGGACCATTATAAGCTCACTTTCTTATTTTAATCCTCCATTATCTCCACTAACAGCACTACGATCCACTCACAAGGAGCTTGTCTCCCACTGCCTTGCATTATTAAACACACACACTGATTCTGAAACTCCCAATTACTCTTCTCCATCAATACACCTTCAATCTGAACCAGGACAGCTAGGGGACTTCTTTTCCAGTCAGCTAAAAGTCTTCAAACCAAGTAAGAGGGGAGAGGGTTGTGAATAACTATGAAATGGGTAGAATTGTATGTTGTTCTAGGATCCCAGAATTAATTTTGTAACTTGTTGCTCATTTTTGAAATTGAAAACGTGTGAATTTGATTCTGACTTCTTCATGAAAGTTGTAGATCTTTTTGTTATCTGAATTTTTAGACCTGAATCAATTAATTTGAATATGTATAGCAAAAGTTATAGCCAAAATACTACAGCATGTTCGTGTGGAATATTTATCCTATGTTTTGTGTATATATTGATTTGCTGGGACTTGTATGTGCATAATAAGCCTTTAATGTCTTCATGAAAGTTGTAGATATTTATGTTATGGATCTTTATAAAGGGGGTTCAAGTCAAAATGATTTTTGTAGCTCGAGTTATGCCTAAAATACCGAAGTATGTCCAAGTTGTAAATCTTTTAACTTGAGATACAAACTTTATTTTTAAAACTGGGAATTTTTTGGTGAGAATTAGTGATCAGTGTCTTCATGAAAGTTGTAGATCTTTTTATTATATGAATTTTGAGACCTGAATTGACTGATTTGAGTATGTGTAGCAAAAGTTATAGCAAAAATACTACAGTATGTCCAAGTGGAATATTTATCCCATGTTTTGTGTATATATTAATATGCTGGGACTTTTACGTACATAATCAGCCTTTGATGTCTTCATTAAAGTTGTAAGTATTTATGTTATGGATCTATAGAAAGTGGTTTCAAGTCAAAATGATTTTTGTAGCTTGAGTTATGCCTAAAATACTGAAGTATGTACAAGCTGTAATTCTGTTAATTTGAAATCCAAATCTTATTTTTAAAACTGGGAATTGTGTAGTGAGAATTAGTGGTTGGTGCCTTATGAAAGTTGTAGATATTTGTATTAAGGATAATTTAGAACTGGTTTCATGTCAAAATCATTTGTGTAGCTCCAGAAACGTTCAAATTACTAATATATGTACGTTTTGGAAAACTCACCTTGAGGCAGTGTAGTATTTCGTGAATAAGTGGTAATTCTAATTGGAATTTGAAATTGTGTTCTGCATGAAAGTTGTATATAATTGTATTATTAAGCTATAGAAAGTGGAATCACATGAAAAGGTTATGATTTGCTCATGTTATGATTGTTTTACTAGAGTATGTTGCTGTTGGAAATGCTGAAAGTTAATTATAATGGTTATTATGAATGAAAATGATATTTTCTCTATGAGTAACAATTTATTATTAAACTCTTGAGTGATTATGATTTATTATTGATGTTGTTACGTTTTAATGAGTATCATGCAGTTGTATATTTTGGTGGTGAATAATTACGAATGACATAATTAATATATATGTACATGAATGCCTTGTGATTATTGTTACATGTGGTTGAAACAGTAAATCCATGATTCTGAAAATTATTATATGTGATGTGTCCTTTGAGGACTTGTGGTTTTCCAAGTGGTTTTGGAAATATTAATATCATGGTATGTTAAATGATAAAGAGAATTAAAGGCATTCATGCATCATAAGCATTTGGACGCACCATGGAATTTTAGGGGTTCCATGATTGCCTACCCTGGTGGGGGGTTACTCTATGATGAGTTAAAGCCCTATTTTTGTGATGTGTTGGTCATGGGGCTGTAGGGATCCATGACTGTATAAATTCCTACCGATGTGTTGGTCATGGGGCTGTAGGGATCCATGACTGTATTAACTACCGATGTCTCTATGAGACCTTTTACTACAGTATTCCCACTAAACCAAATGGATCCAGCATGACATCATTTGACTAATTAAAGACTTAATAATTATAAATGAACTTGTTTGGCATATTCATCATAACATTATGTTTTGTTGATTGTGTTTGTGCAATTTTATTTATTTTGTATTTATTCTATATTCTGTCTCACTCTTACATTAAATTTTACAATGAATGCTACGCAGAATGAAGAGTGATGCCCTGATTGATGCCTATATGAATTACTACTTGGACTTTGATTTTTATTTATATTTAATGGGTTGTAATAAATATAACGTATCATGTACTGTTATCATTCTAAATCATTTCCGCTATGCAAATATTTCATGAATTTTATTAATCACGACTAGTATGCATGATAATATTCCGCAATTATCGAATTTTATGTGAACTCTGAGTTTAATTTATGAATTTAAAATTTATCTTTCAAAAACATGAAAAATTTATTCGGAAAATTACACGGGACATCACAATGGTGGTATCAGAGCATTTTCAAAAATTCAGGACCAATTGCTATGACATGTACTGTTTCTCGATATAATATGTGAAATGTTTGATTCCTTACTTGATAACATGTTAAGTGTGTACTATATGACTTGTGCCTGACTGATTAATTACAAAAAGATTTGTTTGATTACTGCTTGATAATATGATAAATGTGTTATATGATTTATTGCTTAACTGATAAACTGTAGAATAATGATAGTTATGTAGTATTTATATACGATATATTATCCCTTAGAATTAGTATAAACCAAACTACGAATGTAGGATGACAAGAAATAACAATAACAACAACAACAACAACAATATGGCAGCAGCTTTCAACCGCTTAGCTGAAGCCATAGAACGACAAAGCCAACCAAGGAGCACTGGAGGACTCTATGGGTTAGATCACTTCCTGAAAAGAAAACCTTCACAATTCAAAGGGGGTTATAATCCAGAAGGAGCGTATCTCTGGGCCAAGGAAATGGAGCGCATCTTTCGAGCATTGCCCTGCACAGAATACGAAAAGGTGGAGTATGCCACCTATATGTTGGTGGAAGAGGCAGAAAACTGGTGGATTCATGCTAGAATCCGTTTGATCGAGGCTGACAGACCCTTGAACTGGGTCAACTTCAAAGACTGTTTCCTGGAGAAATATTTTCTAGCAAGTGTGAAAAGCCGTAAAGAGCTGGAATTTATGGAGCTGAAACAAGGCTCAATGTCTGTTGGAGAATATGCTGCAAAGTTTGAAGAACTATCTCTATTTTACCCTCCTTTTTAACAGGCTGGTGCCGAAGAATCAAAATGTGTTAAATTGAGAACGGTCTGAATCTGGAAATCAAAGAGGCGATAGGGTACCAAGAAATTCGGAGTTTTCCTATTCTAATCAACAAATGCCGAATTTTTGAAGAAAATCACCAAGCCATACTGGCACATGAAAAGGCTAATAGACAACTGAAACCTCAGTCAGTTGATTTCAAAAGAAGAGGATCGTTCTATCAAAGTCGTTTCAAGGGAGGATCATCATCATCATCTTCTCAAAGACGCAGCAATCATACGAATATCAGGTGTCATAATTGCGGAGGTAATCATCATATACGTGATTGCACCCGACATCTAGGAGATGTTACTTGCTATCATTGTAATCAGAAAGGACACATCAGTCCAAATTGTCCGCAGAACCGTCAAAACAATGACAGTAACACTATGAATAATCAGAGAGGCTCTAACTATCAGGGAGGTCATGGAGGAAACACGCGTGTTGCTCAACCTCCAAGACAGAACAGGGAGTCAACAGACCAGAGGTTACAACCAACAACTGGAAGAGTCTTTGCCATCAGCGGTTCAGAGGCAGACCAAGCTGATGACCTCGTGCAAAGTAAGTGTGAGATCAATGGTACAATCTTATCTGTGTTATTTGATTCTAGTGCTACACATTCATTTATTTCTGATGAGTGTGTTGGACGTCTTCAATTACCTGTGAATCCTATGAGATATGATCTGATTGTTTCCACTCCCACCGGTACACAACTTAGGACTACTAAGGTGTGTAACGAATGTTCTATGCTCATAGAAGGTAAAAACTTTCTAGTAGATCTTGTTTGTTTACCTTTGAAGGATTTAGAAGTAATCCTAGGGATGGACTGGTTATCAGCAAATCGAGTCTTGGTGGACTGTCATAACAAAACTGTGATATTTCCATCAGAAGAAAATCTTACTTTCGACAATCTTAAACTCTTTGCTTTACAAGGTGAAAGCCAATTATTTGCCTTGTTCACTCTTCCACAAGGAGATGATGAATCTAAAGCAATCAAAATGCCAGTTATTTCTGAATTCCCTGAAGTATTTCCCGAGGATGTCTCAAGTTTACCTCCAGAACGCGAGATAGAATTCTCAATTGATTTAATTCCAGGAGCATAACCAGTATCTAAGGCCCCATATCGTATGTCACCTATTGAACTGGCAGAACTGAAGAAGCAAATTGAGGATTTGTTGGAGAAACATTTCATCAGGCCTAGTGTGTCGCCATGGGGAGCGCCAGTATTACTTGTCAAGAAGAAAGATGGAAGCATGAGATTATGTATAGATTATCGTCAGTTGAACAAATTGACGGTGAAGAATAGATATCCTTTGTCCAGAATTGATGATTTGATAGATCAATTGAGAGGTGCTACTGTATTTTCCAAGATTGATCTACGATCGGGATACCATCAAATTCGTGTCAAGGTCGAGGATATTCCAAAGACAACTTTTAGAACACGCTATGGCCATTACGAGTATCTTGTGATGCCCTTCGGAGTAACCAATGCCCCAGCTGTATTCATGGAATACATGAATCGAGTGTTCCATTCATACTTAGATCAGTTTGTTATTATCTTTATTGATGACATTCTGATTTATTCTAAGACGTGGGAGGAACATGAAAAGCATCTTCGAGTGGTATTACAGATTCTGAAAGAGAAGCAGTTGTATGCCAAGTTGTCTAAATATGAATTCTGGTTGAAGGAGGTAAAGTTTCTAGGTCATGTAATCTCAAGCGAAGGAGTGTCTGTGGACCCTTCTAAAATTGAAGCTGTAACGAACTGGGAGAGACCTACTTCAGTCACTGAGATACGAAGCTTCCTGGGATTAGCTGGTTATTATCGGAGATTCATTGAGGGGTTTTCTCAAATTGCCCTACCAATGACTCGTCTAACCCGGAAGAATCAACCTTTTGATTGGACGCCAGAATGTGAGAGGAGTTTCCAGGAATTAAAAATGAAGCTTACATCTGCTCTAGTCTTAACCTTGCCTGACCCACAAGAAGACTTTGTGGTTTATTGTGATGCTTCTAAGATAGGCTTAGGTTGTGTCTTGATGCAGCAACGAAGAGTGGTTGCCTATACTTCTAGGCAGTTGAGACCACATGAAATGAACTATCCAACGTATGATCTAGAATTGGCAGCAGTGGTATTTGCTCTGAAAATCTGGAGACACCATTTGTATGGAGTCAAGTTTGAAGTGTTCAGTGACCACAAGAGCTTGAAGTATTTGTTCGATCAAAAGGAATTGAACATGAGGCAGCGAAGATGGATGGAGTTTCTTAAAGATTATGATTTTGATTTGAAGTACCATCCAGGAAAAGCAAATGTGGTGGCAGATGCACTTAGCCGAAAGTCCATTCATATGGCATCTTTAATGATAAAAGAGATAGAGATGATATAACAGTTCAGAGATATGAACTTGGGTGTGGAAATGAAATCTTCAAGGAGTATGACCTTGGGAACTTTGAAGATAACCAATGATTTCCTGAAGCTGTTAGGTGAAAGACATACAAAGGACTTGCAATTACAGGAGTTGAAAGAGTTGCAGGCGAATGGAAAGGATATGGGATTACAAGAAGGATCAGATGGAATTTGGAGGATCAGAAATAGAATTTGTGTACCAGATGATGTTGATCTGAGAAGGACGATCCTAGAAGAAGCGCATAAAAGTATGTTGATCATCCATCCTGGATCAACTAAGATGTATCAAGATCTGAAGAAAAGCTTTTGGTGGCCAAGGATGAAGAAAGAGATAGCTGAATATGTGTCTTCATGTTTGGTGTGTCAAAAAGCCAAAGTGGAATATCAAAAGCCATTTGGTGAACTACAACCATTGGAGATTCCTGTCTGGAAATGGGATGACATTTCAATGGACTTTGTATCAGGATTACCAAGGACTCGTTCAGGAAACGATGCAATTTGGGTTATTGTAGACAGATTGACAAAGTCTGCTCATTTTCTCCCAATGAATATGAAGAATTCTCTCCAGAAGTTGGCACAATTATATGTGAAAGAGATCGTGAGACTTCATGGTGTACCATCTAGTATTGTGTCAGATAGAGATCCAAGGTTCACTTCCCGATTCTAGGGAAGCTTGCATCAGGAGTTGGGTTCAAGACTTCGATTAAGTTCAGCTTATCATCCCCAAACAGATGGACAGTCAGAGCGTACCATACAAAGTTTGGAAGACTTACTGCGATCTTGTGTGCTTGAACATGGTGGTAGTTGGGAGCAGTTTCTTCCACTGATTGAATTCACGTATAACAATAGTTACCATAGCAGTATTGGTATGGCTCCATTTGAGGCATTGTATGGTAGAAAGTGTCGAACGCCCCTTTGTTGGTTAGAAACTGGTGAAAGTTTGGCGTTAGGCCCCGAAATTGTGCAACAGACTACTGAACAAATAGAAATAATCAGAGAAAAGATGAAGGCGTCCCAAGATAGACAGAAGCATTATTACGATAAAAGGAGGAAACCACTTGAATTCCAAGTCGGTGAACATGTATTTTTGAAGGTTTCACCTCACAAGGGGATTGGTCGAGCATTGAAGAGTAAGAAGTTGAGTCCAAGGTTCATTGGACCATATGAGGTCCTAAAGAGGATTGGTACAGTGGCGTATCAGATTGCACTTCCTCCTCACCTGACAAATTTGCACAATGTGTTTCATGTATCACAGCTGAGGAAGTATGTACAAGACCCCACTCACGTGATTGCTGCTGATGATGTTAAAGTTAGAGAAAATCTGACCATCTCTACAGAACCTACACAGATCATAGAAAGGTCGATTAAACGCCTGAGAAACAAGAATGTACCATTGGTGAAAGTTGCATGGAGACAAGGAAGTGATGTAACTCTGACTTGGAAGCGTGAAGATGCTATGAAGACGCAATACCCAGAATTGTTTCACTGAGGAGTGCGTAATGATTCAATTTTGAGGACGAAATTTTTATTAGGGTGGGAGAAATGTAACATCCTGCTTTTAATAATAGTCCTATTTTTATAGATTATGAAGTATGGAAGATCTGTTAGTGTTAATCAATGAATAAAACACTTTATGGATGGTTTATAATACTTCAAAAAATTCCATTTTTGGGTATAATTATAGAAATTACATAGACCTGTATTGATAAGATCCATTTTCCGGGTAAAATATGCCTTAAAAATGAATTTTCGAGTGAAAAAGGGGCTCTGTCCGAGTGAAGAATGAAAATTCTGAGTGAAGAAGGAAAATTCCGAGTGACTACGAGAAATTCCGAGTGAATAAGGGAAATTCCGAGTGAAGTTGTGTTTTTCCGAGTGGAATATGGCCGAGTGGGTTTATTCCGAGTGGAATTCCTACCCCCGAGACACTTATGTGTGAAGTGGAACTGATAGAACTACTTCTGGGTGAGAGAATCCGAGTGATTCACCTTGGGGTGACTCACTACCGAGTTAAATTACTTAGAAAGACTCGTTTCCGAGTCAAATGCCATCAAATGACTCATTTCCGAGTCAATTATTCCTGAATGACTCGTTTCCAGGTCAAACACCACAGAAAGACTCATTCCCGAGTCAAGTATCTTCCAAAGACTCGTTCCGAGTCGATCTTGATCAGACATTGCAATTCTGAATGAAAGACTCACTGAGTGCCTTCATTTTTGAGTGAAGTACAGAGGAAAAATGTATTTTCGAGTGACAGAGTTCCGACTGGGGACACACGGTGTACGATTGCCCAGATGTGTCAGTCTCTGGGATGAAATTCCGAGTGGGTAACCAAATGGATATTGGTCGGTCTTGGAGTTGTTTACCGAGTGGAAAACCAATAGAGTGATGGGTCAGTTTTAGTGTAATTGCCGAGTAGAAGGTTGAGCAAGAGACGACTCGGAATTGGAATGAAATTACCGAGTGAAAGACTAATTGAGATGACTCGATTTTAGGAGAATATGCCGACTGAGTCACCTCCAAGGGACAGAAATCAGACCGATTGTTTCAAGAGGAATCAATTCCGAGTGAGTAATAAGTGAAGACTCAGTTTCAGGAGTTTCTACCGAGTGGATTAAGATGTTGAAGTGAAAACCGAGTGAATGAAGGATCGGTTTTGGGGAGGGAGAGTGTCTGGCTCAAGCGAGTCGGTATCCGCTTGAGTGAGAGGGACTCAGATTTTCCTCTTTTCACGTTACTGACCACTTCTAGTCGGTATATACATTGACCGGGTAGAATTCCAGTCGGCCAAGAGGCTGACCGAGTGAAATTTCACTCGGAATTCACTGTCAGGTTGACGTTTTGACTTTAGTTTTGTCCCTTTATGCATATTTTAATAAATCTTCTCCAATCATGCACACTCTAGTGGGTAGGCTGCAGAAGTGGACCATTATAAGCTCACTTTCTTATTTTAATCCTCCATTATCTCCACTAACAGCACTACGATCCACTCACAAGGAGCTTGTCTCCCACTGCCTTGCATTATTAAACACACACACTGATTCTAAAACTCCCAATTACTCTTCTCCATCAATACACCTTCAATCTGAACCAGGACAGCTAGGGGACTTCTTTTCCAGTCAGCTAAAAGTCTTCAAACCAAGTAAGAGGGGAGAGGGTTGTGAATAACTATGAAATGGGTAGAATTGTATGTTGTTCTAGGATCCCAGAATTAATTTTGTAACTTGTTGCTCATTTTTGAAATTGAAAACGTGTGAATTTGATTCTGACTTCTTCATGAAAGTTGTAGATCTTTTTGTTATCTGAATTTTGAGACTTGAATCAATTAATTTGAATATGTATAGCAAAAGTTATAGCTAAAATACTACAGCATGTTCGTGTGGAAGATTTATCCTATGTTTTGTGTATATATTGATTTGCTGGGACTTGTATGTGCATAATCAACCTTTTATGTCTTCATGAAAGTTGTAGATATTTATGTTGTGGATCTTTAGAAAGTGGTTTCAAGTCAAAATGATTTTTGTAGCTTGAGTTATGCCTAAAATACTGAAGTATGTCCAAGTTGTAAATCTGTTAACTTGAGATATGAACATTATTTTTAAAACTGGGAATTTTGTGGTGAGAATTAGTGATCAGTGTCTTCATTAAAGTTGTAGATCTTTTTATTATGTGAATTTTGAGACCTGAACCGACTGATTTGAGTATGTGTAGCAAAAGTTATAGCCAAAATACTACAGCATGTCCGAGTGAAATATTTATCCCATGTTTTGTGTATATATTAATATGCTGGGACTTTTACGTACATAATCAGCCTTTAATGTCTGCATGAAAGTTGTAGGTATTTATGTTATGGATCTACAGAAAGTGGTTTCAAGTCAAAATGATTTTTGTAGCTTGAGTTATGCCTAAAATACTGAAGTATGTACAAGCTGTAATTCTGTTAATTTGAAATCTGAATCTTATTTTTAAAACTGAGAATTGTGTAGTGAGAATTAGTGGTTGGTGCCTTCATGAAAGTTGTAGATATTTGTATTAAGGATAATTTATAACTGGTTTCATGCCAAAATCATTTTTGTAGCTCCAGAAACGTTCAAATTACTAATATATGTACGTTTTGGAAAACTCACCTTGAGGCAGTGTAGTATTTCGTGAATAAGTGGTAATTCTAATTGGAATTTGAAATTGTGTTCTTCATGAAAGTTGTAGATAATTGTATTATTAAGCTATAAAAAGTGGAATCACATGAAAAGGTTATGATTTGCTCATGTTATGATTGTTTTACTAGAGTATGTTGCTGTTGGAAATGCTGAAAGTTAATTATAATGGTTATTATGAATGAAAATGATATTTTCTCTATGAGTAACAATTTATTATTAAACTCTTGAGTGATTATGATTTATTATTGATGTTGTTACGTTTTAATGAGTATCATGCAGTTGTATATTTTGGTGGTGAATAATTACGAATGACATAATTAATATATATGTACATGAATGCCTTGTGATTATTGTTACATGTGGTTGAAACAGTAAATCCATGATTCTGAAAATTATTATATGTGATGCGTCCTTTGAGGACTTGTGGTTTTCCAAGTGGTTTTGGAAATATTAATATCATGGTATGTTAAATGATAAAGAGAATTAAAGGCATTCATGCATCATAAGCATTTGGACGCACCATGGAATTTTAGGGGTTCCATGATTGCCTACCCTGGTGGGGGGTTACTCTATGATGAGTTAAAGCCCTATTTTTGTGATGTGTTGGTCATGGGGCTGTAGGGATCCATGACTGTATAAATTCCTACCGATGTGTTGGTCATGGGGCTGTAGGGATCCATGACTGTATTAACTACCGATGTCTCTATGAGACCTTTTACTGCAGTATTCCCACTAAACCAAATGGATCCAGCATGACATTATTTGACTAATTAAAGACTTAATAATTATAAATGAACTTGTTTGGCATATTCATCATAACATTATGTTTTGTTGATTGTGTTTGTGTAATTTTATTTATTTTGTATTTATTCTATATTCTGTCTCACTCTTACATTAAATTTTACAATGAATGCTACGCAGAATGAAGAGTGATGCCCTGATTGATGCCTATATGAATTACTACTTGGACTTTGATTTTTATTTATATTTAATGGGTTGTAATAAATATAACGTATCATGTACTGTTATCATTCTAAATCGTTTCCGCTATGCAAATATTTCATGAATTTTATTAATCACGACTAGTATGCATGATAATATTCCGCAATTATCGAATTTTATGTGAACTCTAAGTTTAATTTATGAATTTTAAATTGATCTTTCAAAAACGCGAAAAATTTATTTGGAAAATTACACAGGACGTCACACGATAAGTAACTTGTTGAAATAATATTTAAGTTTAAGCCAAAAGTAATTGAAGTCAAGAATATCCGAGGCACGAGTTGTGTTGTGTTTGTAAAAAGATGTTTTTATATAATAAAAATCCTTCAAGTCTGAAGGTACTGGACGTAGCTTCATCGTTTGAAAGTGGACCGGTATAAATCTGTCGTGTCTAATCTCTCTATCCGTTATCTCTTTAGTCTAAATCATTGTTAGCTAAAGTCTGTTGCAATTGTTTAAAAAAGTTATATTTCACAAAAAAAAAGTTTCGGACTTATTATACTCTTTTTAAATCTAACTCTAAATTATCAAATATTTTTAATATCAATTTGAAACAAGTAATATATAAAATTTTTTATATAATTTATTTCGATAGCCTGTATAAAAAATATTTTTAAGATCCAATGTTAAGATTAGAATAATAGATTGACTAGCTCGTATGAGATACTTGGGGCAAATATGGCAAAACAAATTACAACATTTTTCTTATTTTGCCCGATGACTACCAACTCACTATTTAGAATAATTTACATCATTTTCTAATTTCTCTAATTACGACGAAAAGAATTATGTCAAAAAAGGCAAATGAGGGAAATTGGAATCATTCACGCAAATCCAACTCACTGTTGAATTCATGCAAATGAAAAGCTTTCTTCACCATCATGTCATTGTCAAGGAGGGTACATCACTGAATCACTCAACGCACTCGGAAATTGACATGAGACCAAGGAAGGATGGTGCAGGGAGAAATAGAATAGGTGCAGGGAGAACCATAATACACTAAACTAAAGAGTGACTTATTGGGCCTTCAAAATATTAGTATCTACCCGACCCAACGGAGCGATATGTGATTATCCCAAGCGGAACCCTAGTTCTGCCTTAATTGATAAAACCCTATTTTGTATCTATAAATTATCGCCAATCTCTTTCTCTTTGTTCAGAAGACTACACAAGATTTCGCTCCAATTCACGGCATGAATGTGCGGATTCTTCAGTTTTCGGGTCTTAGTCTTGCTGTTAAATTTTGGGGCTGGGTATTTCGCTCATGTTTTTCCTGAAAATTGTTTTTCCAGAATCCTAATTTCTTATGTTTATGTTAAAATGCTGAGTCTGTGATGAAGACTTAACCGTGCCTTAGGCGAGTGATCTATGTTGCTCGCTGATGACGGCACAATTATCCTCTAAGAAGTTCTGAGCTCAACGTTGAACTTTTTAATTTTTGCAATTACCCGTTGTTTAATTTTTGGTTTAGCTTTTTCAATAAGTGATAAAGATTCAAACTTGGTGGCAATTGGTTTAAGGGTTCTTGAGTTTAGAGGGGAAAGCGAGGTGACGATAGAAATTCATTTATCTGTCAATCCGCTGATTTTTGTGATGTATACATGAATCCCGACAGGTTCTGATCGCTATCTTCATTCCCTCTTTCATTTGCTAAACGTTTTTGGAATTTTTATGTTGGGTTGTTATCCGTAATTCATACGCAATTGTTTTTTCCTATTATGAATTTGAGTCTTTGAGGTTATTTTTTATATATATATATATATATATATATATATATAAATGCAAATGGATTTTTGATTATTGAGGTCAAAATTGTGAATGGGCATATGATGAATCTCATCATATAAATGGGTAATTTGCGTCTGAATTAATTCATTGATGCTATATCACCTTGGAGACCTGATGCCCTGTACTTATATTTTCTGTTTTTTTTTGTTGACTGATTTTTTCCCCTTTTTTGAGTTTAATATTTAAACCCTTTTATATGGATATTTCAGAAGAACTCATTATGTCAGAGTGTTTGCTTTTCTTGAACAAAAGGAAGTGGATGAAAGAAGAGGGTATTTGTTTTCTAATGAGTGATACTTTCTTCTTTTCCTATCAACGGAGTAAAGAATGTGAAAAGTCCATTATCTAGTATTACGTACTAGTATTACGTATTATGACTGAGTTTCTTATTATGAAATATGATTAATAGAGATGTGAGAAAGCGTAATAGCAATGTAAGTTGTGTAAAAATAAATGCAAGTGATGCAAGAAGCCATTATCTTCTGTTGATTGTTGAAGTGAAATTTAAGATATACTTCTATATAAAGTCAAAATTCATTAAGAAATGGTTAACAATAATCATGAAAAATAATAGTCTCATGATCTTGTTTAATGTGGTAATCTGCTTATGTGTAATCAGTAAGAAATTGTCAGAATTTGGATATTAGGGTAAATCAAAAATTTATTAATCAAAATTGGGTTGTCCTTGGTTTACCATGTATTTAACAAAAGAGAAACAAACTGCAACATAGTCTCTTTGTATGCCTATATACATTTGTTTGTTAAAACTATATTTTCCATTCAACTGATATGATTTGCGCTTAGAGTGAGTCTCAGAAAAGGAGGCTCCTTGCAGAACATGACTTGTGTTGAATTTGACATTTTTAGATCCTAATTTTCGGTGGATAGCTAATAGGACAAGTCACTATCTTCTTTAAAGAAAGCCTCTGGGTGCACTGCTGCATTTGTGAAATTTAAAGCTCGTTGTAGCTTGCGGTGGTCAAATACTTCAACATCAAGTGAGAATATTGAACTAACTGGTCTATGATCTGAGAGCTTATTTTCTGCACGCCTATATTGATGTTGCTTTATTCCTTTTCCTAGCCACAATATACGATCACACCTGCATAATCTTGCATAGAGTCATTTACAGCTTAATTTGCCGAATGAATAATAACTAGTATCTAATGCATGCACCAGGAAAGCTTTCAGAAGTTTGCAATTCAGATGTTCACTTACCATGCAGGAGATCTTTTTTTTTCCCCTTCTTTTGGGTTCTCACCAATGTATTTATCAGAATTAAATTCATACTTGTAGGTGGGTGGGAAGTTTATCAACCCCTCTTTCCATCCATCAAATACATGTCCACTATGTAATTCATTACTTAGCTGCAAATGAGGTGAAGCATTTAGAAATTGTTTCAGATAAAAAATCATGTTTTGTAGATCAACAAATGAAGCCAACACTTCGAATTTTTCAAACCCCTTTTGGAACTCTAGGTGTAGATTTTGAAGAATGCAAATTTTCAAGCAGTGATTACTTGAAAAATTATTAGTGACATCACTTTGGAGACCAAAAGTCTCCTGAGCGTTTCAAGTTCTCACCTGATCATAATTCATCAGCTCAACCCATTTCTTTAGAGCCACCAGCTTTCTAACCTCCCCATCCATCAGATTGATACGATAATTCAAATCGCCAAACCAGAAAATCTGACTGTTAGCAGGAACCAAGCAACCCATCAGTGAATCAAAACCAAAGAGTTCATAATATTTTAAAATTGTTAACATGATCATGGATGGTATGATGGTTCAACCAACGGTTATGAATCATGACACTAGTTAATTATTTCCATTTTGAAATAACATAAATAAATTGTCCAACTGATATAATCCTTAATTATTTTTTACATTCTTCTAGGAGCCCTTTTATTTTGTGAAGCTCAAGTGGTGATTTCAGAGCATAACTTTCAACATAAAGTGAAGCTTACTCATGAGATGGGATTGTTTGAGGTTGATCTGCATCAAAGACGGATGAGAAACAAGTGCGTCGTAGAATTTCATGAACATCTGAGTTTCTTCTCATTTCTGCTCCGTCCTTCTGACCAGAAGTAAGATGGGAACAAACAAAGCACAAACGTGACTGAAAGAGAGACATGCTAACTGAAACAGACCCCTGCATCAGTCATAATTTGTTATCACTATGATTTCCACCTAGGCTAAAATTACCAAGTTCTAACTACACTTGTGGTGGGCTTTCTTGTGCTCTACATAAAACCATGCAAATTGCCTGCCACCAATTACATTGCAACACAACATAGCATGGAGGGCACTACTTTTGTCTCAAAAACTTAAAAACAAGTAATCAAATGAGACACTGCTGTACTCATCGTTGTGGTTCTATGAGGGCAGCAGGCACCCTTTAACAACATGATGAGGTGCGATACGATGTGATCCATTTAAAAACTTCGGGCCCTGGACAGTGATCACATAATGCTTATATACTCAACAGTGCATGTGATAAATCACATACTATACTGCTGAAAAGTTCTAGGATGCCTTAACACTTGACATTGAATTATTGAAATTCCTATTGTTGGAAACTAGCGGTGGAAATAGAGTTAGCCGAACTAAGTTTTACAATACCTAATCTAATGTGTTTCTTGATATCAAAGACTTGACCCTAGCTTGTTTAACTTAATTGTAAGACGTAATCTTTTACTTAGTCTCAAAGCTTATTTGTAATATTGTTTATATTTATTTAAATAGGTTTTGTTAAATTTAAAAGACTTTTTGAACAAAGATTGATTTGTTTAATTAAAATAGACTTTTCAAAAAGTCATGCCTAGTTCATTTGACAAATCAATCTGATCCAACCTACATTTGATATAGGTTAGGTTATAGACCTCTATCAAACAATCTGGTTTTTTCTAACCCTTACTTAGATTGATTTGTTTAATTAAAATAGACTTTTCTAAAAGTCATGTCTAGTTCATTTGACAAATCAATATGATCCAACCTATATTTGAAAAACCTCTATCAAACAATCTAGTTTTTTCTAACCGTTAGATTGATTTGTTTAATTAAAATAGACTTTTCAAAAAGTCATGCCTAGTTTATTTGACAAATTAATCTAACCCAACCTATATTTGATATAGGTTAGATTATAGACTTCTATCAAACAATTTGGTTTGTTGTTACCCTTACTTAGATTACATATACCCTTATGTTATAATGATGTCAAATTCAGTGTGGAAATATGCACTGTGCCATTACCTTGTTTCCCATGTAGCCCATAAGACCAACTCCAACTGGAGAAACTTTCAAGTTATTAATATGCCTTCTCAACCTCCTTTCCACCCAAACTGACACATATATCCCTACCATTTGCTTGCTGACAATCCGGACATACTTGGGACGTGATTTCATGGTGCCTACTCTGTTGTCTTCTAGGTTATTTGGTAATTCAAGAAAAACATCATCTTCTTCATCATCAGATAACATGTCAGATTCAGACAAGTCATCAAGGGTGTCAATTACTTCTTCAGGCATCACTTTCTGCTCCTTCCCTAACAAACCCAAATTTCCAGAACTGTGGTGTGACCTTTTTATCCCACCACCATATTTTGCAACAGTATCTGCCCAGTTAAAACCAATTCTAGCTGAGCTGCTCAGTACTCTACGCAACTTTGGAGTGGAATCAACATGAGGGATAGCGTCTAGTGGACGTTCAGGCCAATCAAGTATAGTCTGAAGATCAATGTCATGCATTTTCCTAAATTGTAAATTCTTTCCTATACCAATTACGCTCTTCACTTCCTCATGTTCTAGCTCATCATTGTCAAAACTTCCTAAATACTCCTCACTTATTATGTCTTCTGGATTAACATTTATACTTTCTGTTAGAATATCAGCAGAAGCAGAAGTTCTTAGAACGGGAGAAGTAGGGGCACTGTAACTTTTGTGTTTGCTTTCAGGTTCAGAAGATTTGTTTAGAGTTCTTCGAATTATTGCTTCCCATTTTCGAATAGGTGCATTATCTTCTGCTCCCAAAACATTTCCAGCATTCAAGGGAACCACCTCTTGAAAGCTGTTGTTGAAAGCAATGCATTAGTGTAAAAGCCATCAGAAGATTAGTTTTACAAACACAAAGAAGCAAGAATGGATTCTCTCATGCTGAATTGTAGCAGAAGGTCATGTAGAAATTTCGTGTCTATCTCTCTTGTTAGACATAAAAAAAAGTTTGTAGAGGACGTTGTGAAAAAATTATTTTCAATGTTTTTTTTTATAAATTTTTAGAAATAAAAAATAAAGTGGTAATTTTATAATTAAAAGTAAAAATTAAGAAATAAAAAAACATTTCAAACCAAGGATATTTTGGGCCGTTTGTTTAAATATATTTTAAGTGCTTTTTAAAAAGTATTTTTTTAATAAGTAGATGATAGTTACTAAGTAGAAATCTATTTATTGCTTTTGTTTATTTTTAAAGCTTTAAAAAACATGTAAAAATTTAAAATAAATATTTTTTTAATTAAAAAACTATTATTTCTTAAAATAAGTTTAAACAAACGAGTCATCTATTTTCAATAAACATAAAACTAATGAAAATAAGCCTAAAATTACAACATAAACAATCATGTATATAAGAGAATCTGTCACAGTGGATCTAAGTACTTGTAGAAGGTTTATCTAGCAGAAAGATATGTGGCAAATCTGGACCATTCAATTTTCTTCTTGTTGGATACTCTGATGTGGCTTTTCCATTAATTGGAAGCCATTGTTCAAATAGAATAGATACTCAGAGTGAATATTTTTCTTTACATGGATATATGCATTTCACTAGAGTACATTACATAAAAGTAAAACAGGATAAGATCTTGATTTGCACATGCGAGAGAAGTAAGTCTTATGACAAATATACTCACGATAAGTTACATGAATTTTTTATTTTTTTTTATAGTTTGTTAAGTTAGATGATTAGACTCACCATTAGGTTTCATATATGGATTACATACCTGACAATCCTTTTCATAACGAATGGAATACGAAAACTTAACATCAATTAATCTTCGTATGAGCTTATTTGATAAAAAGATTAGCATTTTCACATTTCACTTAAAACAAACAAAATACTTGAATAGGGGGAAATGATAATCATAAGAGCACTAAACAAAAGAGAAACTTAATTAACTTTACCAATTACCATCAACAATATTTGTAAGAATAAAACTTTGTAGCATAGCGGGTTATAATGAAAGATCCAAAAAATTGTCATTATTCTGATGAAGCAAACAGTAGAAATAGTAAAGCAATAGGCAAATGGAGAAACTGCATACCCAATAATGTAAATATCTGTTGGCTCATTGGTACAAAGCCAGTCCTCAATATCAAGATCCTTACATGGAAGTCTTCCAGCAACATTCCATGTGCCAATTGTTACCCTGCAAAATAACCATTTTATGATGCATTTCATTAATATCATTAAATTGATAATACGATACATAACAAGAATACCACCAGACCTCACTTCCTTTGTATTTATGTATTGAACACGCAGAGTTTCTGATTTCCCTCTTCTATGTCTTATCTTGTGGCTCTTACAAGAGGCATCTGAGTTACAAAATCAAACCACACATGATGGTGATTTTAACACTCTGAATTCATCAGGTGTCAAAAACAATCAATCATTTGAAGCTCATAAAATGAGTCATGCTAGTTGGCTTAAAATTTTCTTTAATTTCTTGCAGTTAGCAAAATATTTGAAATTTAATTCAGGCTTCCTTCTTTTTTTAAAGGATCATTTTAGCTCAATACTTGCACCATAATAAAGATCTATAGGTAATGTATAATTTGGCATGTTTAATTATAGTTTCTCCATGTTCTCCAAAAGGTGGAAACAAAGTTATGCAAGCCATGATAAAATGCTATGTTTAGATCTAGATATCATAACAAGCTGGTCCTATAACTGATTATAATATAACAAGAGCAAGCAATACAGAAGTTTTATAGTTATGTGAGACCAACACAGTTAATGTGTGATATGGACATAGAGTGTTAGAACCCGGGTTCAAACCCTGATTCTTCTGCTTCCTGGCACTTATTTCCTCCATCTTTACTGCTATTCTAAATAATAAAAAAAATAGCAGAAGTTTTATGTAAGAGCAAATAGCACATACACACAAAAATGGCACAATTCTAAACCATAACATTGCAAGGGAATAAAATATTGCCTGATGTTTGATTTCTGAATATGGATTGTGATCTAAGTGGATTATCTTCACGCACGCCCATTCTTGAATCTTTAAGAGAGCAAACTGTGTGGAAATTGAAAGAACAGAGAAGGAAAAAAATAAAAAATGAAAAGACAAAGAAAAAGATCAAGCTAAAAGAGAAAAAGAAGAATTCAATGAACCTATAGCATACCATCATCTTCACTCTCAGTTTCAGTGTCCACTTCATCCTCACTAAAATCATACACCTTTGGCTTTATATTTAACCATTTCTTCATCACAAGGGAGGGCCAAAAGGCCTGCAATGAAACAAAATTCCAATGTTTTGAAAAACATGAAGCTGATATTTATCCTCAAACATTAGTCAGAGACAAGTTTATACTTTCTAAGAGGAATGTTAAACCTTACCTCTGACCGTTTTCCTCTCCTTGATTTCATTCCCTCAGGTGAAAACACTATAACTAAACCAAAAAGCACTTATGTACTGTGCAAAACTTTCAGACCACAAACTCTTAAATATGGGAGCAGTCACTGACATGTTTGGTAATCAATATTTAAACAAGAGGTCTTCTCAGATTGTAACAATTAACAAAACAAAGTTGGAGTTATTTGAGAGCACAATGGAAAAGGAAGATCCCTATAGTGCCAGAAAGAAAAGGACAGAAAATGTGTGACTATATAGCAAGATATCCACAACCACAACTTGCAGAAGAAGAAAAAAAAAGAATAACAATACTGGTCCTCACAGCACTTCCTAATTTTCTGATAATAAAACACAGGAAAACATACTCTTATTTATTGAAATTTCGGTACGAAACCTAAAAGGAAAGTCCAACAACACCAAATGTCATTTTCAAGAGAACATACATGTATAAAAGAAGTTGTATAACAATTTCTGAAAGAAAAATCGTTGAGCCAGCACCAACAAACAAAACTGCTGTACTAATAGTATTCATTGGTCGTAGGAAAGACAAATTACAAAAAAATAACTATTTTTTCACTTATGTCTCATATTCAATTAAACAACTAGCCAATAACATAATCTAACCCAAACTATAAAATAATGCAAATGGTTATTTTATTTATTATTAGAACAATAATGCACATACTAATATCTTCTACTACTACTACTACAGTTGCAGATTCACCACTGCCACAAAATTTACAAGTTTAATACATCAGCAAACACCAAAACTGATGACGACTTGGAACCAAAAAGTAAGGATACATACAAATCAAGTGTACAATCACAGCCAAGATTTGGTAATGACCCCACAAATGGGAACGTTCCTTTAACACAGAAGAATCTATTAACAAACAAAACCATAATTAACATTTCATTTATTATTTAACAAATGGATGCTTAGCTCAATTAAGCAACTAACCAAAGTGTAGACTGATTAGGATTCATTATGTCAACAACAGCTGTAGATTCATTGGTTCCATTCCACCATATTTTCCTCAATTCTTAATGTTTATTTGGTATCTAGTTATAAAAATTGAGTTTTATAATTAAGTTTGTTTAAGATATCTTTAAATTCTATTTAATGAACAAATAAAAAATTTACTTCTAACTAATTCCTATTATAAGAAACCTCAACCAAACTTTAAATCTTATATTATTATTAGTATTATTCTCTCCTTCCATGCAAAAACAGGTTTAGAAATTAACAACCTTGGCATAAAAAATTAAAAGGGAAAGTTGAGTGTAAGAAAGTGAGACAATGGATGTGGGCCAAGCGCACTATATGTGAAGGCAAATAGTTCTGAATTTTAATTCAACCGTGTAAGCATTTCTCTAATCTATTTTATTTTATGTCAAATTGAGAAGCAAGGTGGTGGGGAATAAGTAATAACCGATTGACAAGAGATACTTGTCTATTTTCAACAATGTTAACTGATTCACAGATAAAATAATATGAAAAGGCTTTTGGCAAAAGTGGATTTGAGTAAGAAAAGAAGCAACTTTCTTCAAAGTAAATCTGGGCATGACCATGTGGAAACTGGAAATGTAATCCTATTGGCTCGGGACTTTGCAGGGTGGGGGGACAGCAACAGGAAACCATATGAAGGATTCATACAAATTAATCAAATCTTATAGATACCTTAATTGTGTACTTTTATTGGATTCAATCATTCAAACTATTTCTAATTAAGTGGGGGTGACCTTTCTCTTTGGTATTTGATATTCCTGTACAACACTTTACAATCTATATACGGTTATCTAATCATTACTTTTTTAAAACAAATCAGCTGTCATTACACTTAACCATTATTTTTTTAAAAATATTAGACTATTTTAATTAAATCACAGTAAAGAAACTCAAAGGATTTGCCAAATGTGACAAGGCAAAGTCTTACATGATAAGTAGTAGGTTTGAAGTAAGGTAAGAAAAAAATAGTCCTTCCATGAATATTTTGTAAACCGCCAACAAGTAATTGGTCCATTGCTAAGCAGTCTAGATAGATATGTACGGTTGAAGTCACAAATTCAACACTCAGAAAATGTTTTTTTATTGGGAGGGGAATCACTTTAGTCGTATGGAGAAATTTAACAGAAAAATTTATTTTAGCAAAAGATTTTAAATATTAGTATTTATAATATATTGTTCAGATATACAAAAATTTAAGGAAATTTCAATATAACTAAAAATAAAGAATTTTAAATTCTGTTAAAAAAGAGATAAATTTAAATTTTCTTCTCCACTATCACCACCTCTAATAGTAACTCTCATCGTTGTCATCACTACCATCACCACCGTCGCCACTCCTAACTAGGGTTGTAAACCCTCTACACAAAGCCTCTAAATTTTAAAAGTTTACAAATTTACACTAGTTTTTTTATTTTTAATATTAAAATTGTGTCTATTTTTAAATATTAGAGATGGATGAACCTAATTTTCATGATTAAAACAAGGTTAAATTTTTTTTTAAGACGGCCTACCTACAACATTTTCATTGTTGTTGTTGCCACCATCCTTTATCTCTACCACCACCACTTTTGTTGAAGCCACCACCATTATCGACACTTTCACCACCATCTTTACTATTGTCATTGTCATTATGGTCACTACTCACATACACCGCCACCGCCACCACCCTTTATCGCCACCAACATCACCACCATTGTCGTCACCACTACCACCACTGTAGCTGCTAAAGCCACCGCCACCGCTACCATGGTTGCCACTCACACTACCACCTCCTCATTTTCACCACTGTCATCTTCACCACTAGCACCATTTGTCATCTCCACTACCATCACTGTTGCCATCACAACTACCATCAACATCGCTACCATCAGCGCCGCCAAAATTTCCATTGCCATTGTTGTCACCATCCTCGTTGTTGTTGCTTCCACGACCGCCACCCCCACCACTACCTTTGCCATTAACACCCCTCACCCCACCACCACCATCACCTTCACCGTGATTGTTGCCTACACCATCACCCTTTGTTGTCATCATCGCTACCCTCACTATCACTATCACTCCCCCACCATTACTGCTTCTCATTACTTCCATCATTATCACTATTATCGCCAAAGTAGCCATTACCATTGTCGCTACTATTACTAACACCACCGCCACCATGGTTGTCATCCCACCATTGCCACCTCTTCCTTGTCGTCGTTGGCACCACCACCACCACTACCACTACTATTGACACTGCCACCACCATCCTCCACTATTGTCATCGTCACACGATCGTTATTGTCACCACCACCTCATTGCCATCTCTAACACCACCACCACTACCCCGATGACCACCATCTCCACCCCTTCACCACTACCACTACCTCAGTAGCCATTATCACCATCACCTTTACCAACACCACCAACAACAAAAATTTTAAAATTGTAAAAAGTTTAATTACTTAATCCAAACAAATAATGTTTAAAAGGAAAGGATTTAAAATATAATTTTAATAATAATAGAAGTTAAATTAATAGAAATTAATTTTTTTAAAATTTTCAAATTCTTCATCCAAACTGTTCCATCCTCAAAATTGCGAGAGCAATGTCTCCGAAATTTTGTAAATCCATAAATATTATCTACTTCGAAATTAACACGCCATCCCCACTCTAAAGTTTCTTTTGCCAAAAACATAACTATGAAAGAACTTATGTTTATGGGGAGTTCAGATTAAATTCAATAAGTGTAAATGACACGTGGTTTTCTTTAATTAAATGTTTTTCAAATATTTTTAAAAGATTATTTTAACGAGGGAGTACCCTTCCAAGCATCATTGTCCTTTTAAATCTTGTTAATAGGATTTTTTTTTTATTGTTACTAATAGTATAGATAAACTTTTAGTCACTATGAATATCGTCAAATTTGATTATAGTTTTTCAGAAAAGAATTTGTTAGTTTTGACATTCATAAATTTTAAAGCAATCCTTGTTACCGTTTAATTAATAATGATAATACAATAATAAAATATTAATGATGTAACATATTATGTGACCAACTATTCTAAAGTGATACTATATGTAATGACATATGTCATGCTGTTATTAGCAAGAAATAATAAAGATAAAATTTTAAAATATTTATGAATAACATGAGTTAAAAATAAGGAAAATTAAAATCAAATGTAATTTGCGTAATTAAGACTGAAATAAAATGGCATGTTGTCATTGCTAATAAACATGAAATTCATCCGTGACTTTCGTAAATAAATAAATAAAATCTCATAGTGAATACTCTTGTATTTAATACGTTGATTTTCTGGCTAGAAAATTAATCTCATGACCTTTTGATTGTGAGATACTATGAAAAAGCTCCCTTTAAAAAAATTAAAATTTCAACTTAAGCAATTATATTTTTCAGGACAAAAAGATTAGAGTTAATTAACATATAGAATCCCAATCTAATGAATGTTAACTGCGACTCAAAATTAATAATAATAAATGATAGCACATGCGTGGTATACTTGGTCTTCTCTTTGTGTGGCAAGTTGAGATTGGTTTTCTTAAGTCATTAATGTATGGGCAGTTGTTTATATGAACGGAACGGAAGTATAAAAAAATTAATTATATAACTGAATATAATTTTAATTATCTCAAACGGCGTAAAAAATTAATATTAATTTTTAATTTTTTTATTTTCATAACTTCATTTTTCTTAATAACTACAAGCAAAACATAAAGCACGAACTCCAAACATACTTTGGCTAGCATATCTAGCAGACTACTTCTAACCAAATTTCAGACTTTGACAGCCCTGTGGACTGTGGTTCAGAGTGCAAACCTGTTACTCAAATCTCTTTCATTAGTCACTATGCTCCTTATTTTCCTCAAAAGATTCGTCCTCCCTTGCTTGATTACAACCTCACTCCACCACCATGCTTGCCTCCATGTCTTTGTGCGGTTGTGCTTGCCTCTGCGCCGTTGTTATGGCATCTACATTGCGGGGATCGTGTCTTTGGCGCAGTGCTTGAGTCTTTGTTTGCACGGTCATCCATCTTCTTCGTTGAAGATCTTAGATTTGTAACAAGTATTTCCTTTTTTATTTTTATTTATTTTTAAACCTAATCAATTTACGTTTGTCATTGTATTAATTTATTTCTACTTTTATTTTATTATTTTTTGGGTTTTGGTGTTAAGTTTGTGCAGAATGTGTGTTTGGTGTGTAGGGAGAGGGGTTGTAGGTATTAATTAAAAATAATTACATGAATGTATCTACTGTGTTTGTTGTGTGTGTTGGGTAGGAGGGGTACAAAACCTGTAGTGTACGAAGTAAATTTTTGGTGTTTTAGGTTGTGTTAATTCCAAATTAAATGTTAAAATGGGTAAATAAAATTGGATTCCCAAAGTGTCAAATATACGCTTATAGTTAAGTGTCAATTTGATAAAGTGTGTGAGCGGGTAGGAAAATGAGTATCCATAGAAATTTATTTATTTTTAATATTTAAAAAGCAATAATAATAATAAAGAATATATACTAAATATAATATTATTTATGATTTAAATTAATATTGTATAATATAATTATAATTTTAGTTATCTCATTATAAAATAATAAAATACCTTTATACTTGAATATATTTAATATAAAATACATATCAATACTTATGTGGGTACTGTGTAGGGCGGGTAATACAATACCCGTACCCACTCGTGTAGATAATTTAAAGGCCCCTGTAAGTGTAAATTATTTTGTCATCCCTATTTACACTATAGAGGCATTAATTAAAATTAATAACATAAATGCATTACCGATTAGGAATATTTTAGGGGCTAGACTTAAAGCATAGAGATCGATATCGAACCTTTGATGCTTCGTAGAAGGTGAAGGATGGTGGGGCCGAGCCGATTCATCAAGATCTGTGCCTGTTTCGTAAATTGAGAAAAAACTCAAGTTCTGGCTCGTAGACTATTGCGCATGCTTCGTCATTTTTTACCAAACTTATGGTATATTCAATTAATTTATTCTACTCAATTTCAATATATCTCAAAGTCGTCAATTTCATCAACTCCACAATTAGCAAACCAAATTCTAAACATACAATTCAATTCATCAAATTTCATAATAGATTCAAATAATTACACAATTGACTCTCAATCAAGATACTATAAGATAATCAGTCATCAGCTGGAGGTCCTACCCCGATCACCTGTGAACCCTACCCGGTCCATCGAGCCTTGCCTGGCTCCCCATCTCACCACCGGGTCCACGATTCAAAAAATATGATCAATTTTGAGTTTCGACAAAGATTTGAGCCTCCAATGGTATGACTATGGAGGGAGCAAAGTCTCTGTTTCTTTCTCTTTTAATTCACGCGTGACAAGAAGAAAAGGAGTGGAGAAATCTTTTTTATGCATAATGGTCTTTTCACCCCATTTTCTTTTCTTTTCTAATTTCATTTCGCTTTTCTTTTATTTATTTTAAGTAAATATATTTCACTTTTACTCCATGGTAATTAATATTTTACCACCATAACTTATTTCAACTTTAATTTCATAATTAATCACCCAAAATCAATTATTTCACTTTTATTGTCAATTAAAAATTCCCAATTAGTTTAATTTGATGTTCAGTAATACTTAATCAATTATTTCTTTATATGGTTCTCGTATATCTAACTATTTGTTAAGATGTGAATTTGATAAGTTAAAACCTAAATTTTGATGATAAAAAAACTCAGCAAATTTTAGTTTAACTCACGATCATATGTTAATTGTGAATTAGATATATGAGAACTATATATAGTTATTTATAGTTAAGCATGATAATATACCCAATCTATTTTTTTTTTGGTACGTGTATAGTTTTAAACGATTATTAATTTGATATATATAAGGAAGAAGTAGAAAACAAACCTATGAATTAAATTCAACTATTCAACTACCACCAAACATGATTCATATTTAAGTTTGATTAGGAAAACTTTACGTAAAAAAATTGATTATGTGTGAGTCAAATCTAAGTACGTTACATCAACAAAAATATTCCATTATTCAACGGCAAAATATGACACTTAATTAACTACAGTGACACTCACCCCACAGACCGTAAAACCTTGGATGCCATGGGCTTGATTCAATGAACCAGAGGGATCTCTCTCTCTCCTTTTAACTAGGGTTGGAACTAGCATGTTTTTTAAAGGAGTCAAAATATAAGATAAAAATTGTTCAAATATATTTTATATAATTTTTTCTTAATTCTTTTCGTAAGATATTTTTTAATTTATAATAGGTATTTATTATTATCATCCTATGTACCTTTATTAATTAGCCACGCAATCTTTTTATGAAATAGAATATAGGAAGCTCATTTTTCCAGTTCATTAATATTAAGGATGATTATAAAAATATGATATAAAATTTTGACTAATTTAATGTTATTAATTAAATCAGTTACATTTATTAATTCATATGAATTAATAAAACATCATATTGATATATATATATATATATATATATATGTAAAATAAAATAAATAAAAAAGAAAAAAGAAAATAATAATTATATCTTTTAAGTTGTCTTGTACGAACATGATTTTAACTTTCAACGTTTCTTTATGGTTTTTTAACAACGGTGCGTGTGTGTGTATATATATATATATATATATATATATATATATATATATATATATATATATATATATATGCGAAATCTTTTAATTGTCTTTAGTTTTCTTTTAATCTAATATTTATTCATTTTTATTAAGGGCTGTTAACATAAATGCATAAATTCTTTAGTTTTTTATTTTTTACCTTTATCTCTCATTCTTTTCACTTTTGGTATCAATGAGAATATTATTAAAAAATTAAAATGAGTAATTAATATCCTTATAAAATTTTAAATAGATAATTAAATAAAAATAAATTTTTTATCTTTAAATAGATAATTAAATAAAAATGAATGGAGGATATCATTCTTCGTTATACTAAACTCAATGCAATAAGTTATATTTCATTTTTTTCTGGTTAACAATAGAAATGCTGTCTCGAGTTGGTGGAATATGTTAGAAACATAAGCGTTATTTTGTTTTAAAGTTAAAGACTTTGTAAAATAGGAGAAAATATATTCTATGTTTAAATGGGGTTTTAACCATCTTAAATAACATAAAAATTAATATTAACTTTTAAATTTTTCTTTTCTTTAAACCTCATTTTCTCAATTAGATACCATACTTTTCAAAAATTAAAAGCCAGACAATATGAGGAGTCGGGTCATGGAAAAGGTTATTGGTAACTGTTCTAGCTTTTACATTTCTTTTACGACATGTAATGATTGATTATGACTTTTTTTTAATGTTTTATGTAATGAGTTATGAGGATAGTCAATGTATTTAGCTTTTTGTTACTGTAACGTTAGCAAGTTGTCAACTATGCTTAATTAGTGATATGTGTTTTTTTATTCACCATACACAAATATCGCTTGCATGAAAAATTAAGGAAGATAAATTAGTACCTAGACACAATTTCACATTTTATTTGAAAACTAAAGAGTACAAATAGCATGGTTATAACTTCACATTTCAATACACCACTCGATTCTGGGTACAAATCATTTATTAACACTTCTAGTTAAAACTAATAACTTAACATTTGTTGATAAATAAAAAATAAACAAACCAACAAAGATGTAAATTTTTTTAAACCCTCGTCAACCTTTTTTTTTCAATAGACAAATATTAATTTATTAGTTTTTATTAGACTATTAGTGTGAATATCTGAATTTGGTTATTGTCGCGACCGGGATCGCGGCGGGAAGACCGACCCTTAAAACATTCATAGTAAAACGGTTCGAAATCCTTTTGAAAAACAGGGAGTCGCCACCAATATTTTTAAGGACAAAATACCGGAAAAACCTTTATTAAAGCATTGGTCATAAAAATGAAATTCCAAGTTCGGAAGTCTAATTACAGGCGAGGAAGGTATTAGCACTTCACAACCGTCCGTTATAAAACGGTTACCTCAAGATGATAGCGCGTATTATAATTAGCCCAAAAATTATTTTAACTTCTTCAGAAAAGAAACGTACAAAATGACAAAGCATACAAAAATAAACAAAAATAGACATGGAAATTTTTAAATGAGATTAACAGGACGTCTCGTCCAAATTAACCTCGCTCCTCCTTTTAAAAAAGAGATATTATTTAAAAACATGAGATTAACAGGACGTCTCGTCCAAATTAATCTCGCTCCTTCTTTTAAAGGAATACTACAAAAATATGAGATTAACAAGACGTCTCGTCTAAATTAACCTCACTTCTCCTTTTTAAAGAAATACTACAAAAATATGAGATTAACAAGACGTCGTCTAAATTAACCTCGCTCCTCCCTTTTTTAAAAAGAGATATTATAAAAAAAACATGAGATTAACAGGACGTCTCATCCAAATTAACCTCGCTCCTCCTTTTAGTAACAAGACAAAAATGGAAACTCTAAAAATTAAACAAAGAAAGATGGGCCCGACAGGAACTACTTCCCGCTCCTACGTATTCTTGAGCTTTCGAGAAATCAGGGTCACGTAGTTCTTTGGGGAAAATTAATTTTTATAATATTTGGGTTATCTTTAATTGATTTGATAAAAGAAACTCACGAGAAAGGAGAAATACAAGTCGAAGAAGATCGCACGTGTACAAACCTTCAAGGTCTTATTAAGCTGATGTAGGCAAAAGTGGCTTCACACGACATTGCTTATAAGATTTTAAGATACTTATTCTTAAGAAATATGTATTAAATATTTTTTATAAAAGATATATTTAGATTTTAAGTTTAACACAAATAGAGAAACATTTTTAGATTTTTACTATAAATAAAACAATTTACTTTCTATTCTTAAAAAAAAATCTTAGATTTTAATATTTTTTATTTTAATTTTTCACCATAAATAAAGCTATTCACATATATTTTTAAAAAATAAATATTTTTGGAGTTTTGTGACTTTCATTTATTCTTAACATAGAGTCTATAAAAGAAATTTAACTTATAATAATAGTTTTAACATAGCTAAAACTATTCGCTTGTTTTCCTTATTCATGAAATAAAATTTATTTTTATTCTTTCATTAATTCTAAAAAGATGATAATATATTTTTTGATTTTTAATTTAACATAAATAAAAATTGTTTATTATTTATTATTATTTTTTTAAAAAATACAAATAAAATATTTACATTTAAACATTTTAACATAAGTAATAACCATTTATTATTTTTAGAAATAAACAAAAATGTTTTTTTTAAGAAAATAGGTCCCCTTGACCATTTGGGCTTCAAAATCTGAAGCCTATAAATCAAAAATGGAAAAGGAAAGAAAGCAAACAGGACCCATTAGTGTTTATTTAAAAAAAAAAAAGAAAAAGGTCAAAGAAAGAAAAGAAAAGACCATCAGGAGGCATAAAAAACGGAAGAGAGATAGTGAATGACGGAGGAAAAAGAAAAATCGAGAGAGAGAAAGACCGGGAATGGAGGAAGATAGATTCGGAGGAGATATGGGCGTTCTGGAGTGTAGGTGAGGCCGGTCTTGGAGCGAGGCGGAGCAGGTTTACGGTGAATTCACTTAGCTGCTTCTCTTTTTTGTTATTTGTTTTTTTCTTTTTGTATTTGTTGGTGTTTTGGTTGCTGTTTGGGATGGTGATGATGAAGTTGGATGATGGATGTTGTTGGAGAAGATTATTGGTGGAGGTGTAGCTATTGGGTTAAGAGAAAATGAGAGGAATTGATTTTATTTTTTGCTATTGGTGAAGGAGGTTTAGGGGGTGATGATGAAGGTGTTTTTTATGAAGATGATTGAGGAAGGGAGTCTGTTGTATTTCGTTTTCTGATGATGATATAGGTGATGGGATAAGGAGGAGACCACATCCGGATTTCGGACTGGTTTCCCGGAATGGTGTGGGAAAAAATATTATTTTATTTTTAATAATAAAAAAATAATAAAATAAATGAAATATGGTGTTTACAGTTGCCCCTCTTTACTTTCTTTTCACGAAAATATGAATGATTCATTCATATCGTGAAAAGGAAGTAAAGACGTGAACACCATCTTGACACTAACAACCTCAAAGAGGTAACAATTTTGATAAATAAAAGACTTAAATAATGCCAGCTTTGGCAAGAAGAAAGACTTAAAAGTACCAACTTTGGCGATGATGACTTAAAGAAGAGCCAACTTCGGCAAATAGAAAGCTTAAGAAGTATGATGAAGACTTGAAGAGGTATCAATTTTGGGAATAAGAAAACCTAAAATATGTTATGGAAACTTAATGAAGTGTCAACTTTGACACCGAGAATCCTAAAAGTCTTAAAGAAGCTTAAAGAGTTGCCAACTTTGACAATTAGGGAAGATGAACAAGGTTCCAAGTTTGACGACTGAAGTTAGAGCTTTGTCCTGAAAAATGAACAAATCAAAGGATATTTCCTTGATATTGAAAATAGGGTAGCCTAGAGAGGGATACTTAAAGCTTTGAAGAAAAATGAATGACACATAGGATTGTCCCAACGCGTTTGGATTGGTGGATACAGCCTAGGAATGGGTACCTGAAGCTTTTTGATAGAAAACAAATGACTAGGGGGATGCCCCTAGCTCAAATTGAGAAATAGAATAGCCTAGGAGTGGGTTCCTGAGGTTTTTGATAGAAAACAAATGATTTGAGGGATGTCCCTAACTTAAATTGAGAAATGGAATAACCTAGGGGAAATACCTGAGGCCTTTTGACAAAAAATAAATGACTTGGGGGAATTCCCCTGATTGGTTTTGATTAAAATAGCCTAGGGAAGGACGCCTAAGGCTTTTTGACAAAAAATAAATGACTTAGGGGAATGCCTCTGGCTCAAACTAAATGACTTAGGGGAACGCCCCTGGCTCAAATTGAGGAATGGGATAGCCTAGGAGTGGGTTCCTGAGGCTTTGACAGGAAATAAATGACTTGGAGGGATGCCCTGGCTTAAATAAAATGACTTGGGGGATGCCCCTGGCTCAAATTGAGAAATGAGATAGCCTAGGAATGGGTTCCTGAGACTTTTTTGACAGAAAATAAATGACTTGGGGGGATGCCCCTGGCTCAAATTCAGAAATGGAATAACCTAAGAGGGGGTACCTGAGGCCTTTTGACAGAAAGGGTGCCTTATTTGATGACTAGAAAGTAGAAGGTACCTTGTTCGACGATTGAAGAACAAATGCGATGCCAACATTGGCAATTGGGAAGAATGAACAACATGCCAACTTTGGCAATTGAAGGGAAAACTTTGTATGCCAGTTTTAGGGAAAGAAACTTGAAGGACGCCTACTTTGGCAATTTAGGAAAAGAAACTTAAAAGACGCCAGCTTTGACAATTTATGAAAAGAAACTTGAGAGAAGCTAGCTTTGGTGATTTGAGGAGGTGTTTTTAGGAAATGCCAACTTTGGCGATCGAGGATGAGGTTTTAAGAAGTGCCAGCTTTGGCGATTGAAGAGGAAACTTGAAAGATGCCGACTTTGGCAGTTGAGGAGGAGACTTTAAAGATGCCAGCTTTGGCGATTGAGGAGGAAACTTTGAGAAGTGTCAGCTTTGGCAATTGATTCCATAGGGAGGAGAAACTTGAAAGATGCCGACTTTGGCAGTTGAGGAGGAGACTTTGAAGGTGCCAGCTTTGGCTAGAGGTTTTAGCTTTGGCATTTGAGGAAGAAACTTTGAGAAGTGCCAGCTTTGGCAATTGTGGTTCCACTAGGGAAAAGACCTGGATTGAGGTAGCTAGACTTGACGTGATTGTCTATTACAATAACCTGCAGAAGAAAGAAAAAAAAGGAAGTAGTGCAGAGATAAAATTGAAAATCGGGTAAATTCCATGAAACCGCGACCCTTGAGATGACTCGTGGACGAAGCAGAACAAACGAGGCAACCATAGCTTTGGAGCGTGTGTCTGGCTGAGTCTCTATGGTGATCGCCCAAGATGAGGTCGAGTAGTAGGAGCATCTTATTCCTCACAACTTTAAATGTTTACCATTCTTCCATTTATTTTATTAAAACACATGTTTTATCAGATCAACGAAATTCATGACACGTATCGAATGGGTGAATTTTATTCATGTATGTCAAACAAGTACATAGAAAGGAGAACAAGGAAAGTAAATGAAATGAATGAGGTCACATGGAACAGGTCAAGGACAAGTGAAACAGGGAGGGTTCATGGATCCTCCAGTGAATCTCTGAGACTAGCGAGAATCTTAAAGCCAAAAACGACTTCATGTTCACCCTTCGACCTTGCCTTTGAGAAGGTAAGTTCAACAATGATTCACATGCCCGAGCTTGGACTCGCACTTCTTTGAGTCAGAGGTCTTATTCGTATTACCAGAAATTTGACCCTAACTTTTTGATGAGGACACCCCTTACCAATTAGGGGCACTTCAAGGAATAGGAGGGCCAATGACAAGATCCAAGGCCAAGAAGACCAAAGCCACCTTACAAAGGCTAATTCTCACCCTCCTAGAAGACATAACCAAGGAGCCACAAAGGACATCCAAACTTACTCATTTGATCATGTGGAAGGATGAACAACAGAGGGCCTAGCACAAATGGCCTAGCCTCAAGAATAGGGTAGTGTAGGACTTGAATGACCTGTGTTCAAATCCTACCTAGACCCATTTTTCTTTATTTCTTTTTCCTTTGTAAGTTTCAGTTTTTGCAACTATATTTCAGCATTGTCCCACTAAGACTTAGTGGTGGGCGGTTACCCTTGTTTTTAGGTAGTGGAGTAGTGTGTCTTTTGTCTTGTTTAGCCAAGTTATACAAAACTGAATGGAGGTGAGAAAAACGGATAGAAAGTTGATTAATGAATTTTTCTAAGTTTTGTAAACTTAGTGGTGAGTGTGATGCTCTTGGTCCTTGTGTGAAGCAAGGTTGATTAGCCATGCACTAGTGTGACACTTGTGTATGAATGCTAGTCCATTATGGAGGTGTGATGCTGTCCATCTTTATCATTTTATTTCATGCGTTTTTGTTTTTATTCTACCCTTGTCTTTCCATTGAATTTTAAAAAGAATTCTGAACTCTAAAAGAATTAAAACAAAAAAAATCAAGGAACCTTAGTTCAATTGCCAAGTTGCGTTAGTTGACATGTTATTGCGTTATCTTCCATTAAAGTGAGCAATGTGTGAATGAGTTAGCTTGAACCTTCAATCTTTCATGGAATCTAAATCCTAACAATCTTGGTCAAGTTACAAATGAATTTCTGGTCCTTATAGCAACCATAACTTTCTCAATTCAATCTTCACTCTAGATTTCACCATTTACCTTGTATTGTGTACGTTTGGTGTGTCTTCTCCCTTTTTGTGGCAGCCGTTCAAATCATCTAGAAATCAGCCCTTGCCGGTCCTCAACAAGATCCACATCATTTGGTATCAAAGCTCTTGGAGTCAAGGGCTTAAAATTTCTTGGATAGCACCCAAAAAGGTATTTTGAATTCCATCATCTTCAATTAATCCATTCTGATTCTAAATGCCTAAAGTTGATAATTAGGGCTGTGAAAAGAAAAGGAAAATTGTCAAAAAAAAAACGAAAAAAAAAATAAAAAATGTATCCTAAATGTTTGAATCTTGCATGTCTTTGCCTTTGATTCTAGTCTAACTCTAGTATTGTTTGTGCGTCTTTTGTATGTCTTTGCCTTTGATTCTTGTCCAACTCTAGTATTGTTTGTGAGTCTTTTGTATGTTTTTGTCTTTGTTTGTAGTCCAATTCTAGTAATTGTTTGTGTGTCCTTTTTGGTGTCTTGTTTTGTTGGCTTCTAGTGATAGGATCATATCTCTATTTGCCATCATTAGCATATTGCATTAGGTGGAGCATTTGTGTGTGGGCTGAACTATACTTGTGACTCTCAAGGATTAAATAGCATCAAGAGTGGTAAAAGGCTAGAGTGAAAATTACATTACTAGAAAAAGCCAAAATTTGAGTGAAACACTTGAGAGAAATTATTTGTGAGGTCCAAACAGCAGTTGTTATAATTGTTTTTTCACCTTGTATAAGTGTTTTTAGTGATGGCAGAACAGGGTGAACAAGGAGGCCTTAATCCATTTCAAATGCAAGCTCTAACTCAACATCTTGAGAGGCTATTCCGACAAGCCACTGATGAAATACATAAGAGAATTGACCAGTTAGAGAATGAAAGGAGAAGTCCAAGGAGGCATGGAGGAAGGATGCCAAGACATGAAGAAGATAGGAGGACTAGGGAACAGTGGAGCAATCCCCTTCAAGGGATAAAACTAAACATTCCTTCTTTTGCAGGCAAAAATGATCCGGAGGCATACTTGAATTGGGAGCTTAAGATCGAAAACGTATATGCTTGTGGAGAGTTTGAGGAGGAGCAAAAGGTGAGATTGGCAGCCGCTGAGTTCTCACACTATGCCTTGGTATGGTGGCATAAACTGCAGAGGGAGAGGCAAAGAGATGGAGAGCCACCAGTGAGTACTTGGGCAGACTTGAGGAGATTGATGAGGAAGATGTATGTGCCTGCCTCTTATGAGAGAGATTTAAAGTTTAAACTTCAAAGACTCACTCAAGGGAGTCGGAGTGTGGAGGAGTACCACAAGGAGATGGAGATGCTAATGCTCCAAGCCAATTTAGAAGAGGATCCTGAGGTAACTATGGCTAGATTTTTAGCTGGTTTATCTACTGATATTCGTGATGTTGTAGAGTTGCAGGAATTCATTGAGATGGATGACCTTGTGCATAAGGCCCTTCAAGTAGAAAGACAACTCAAAAGGAAGGGAGCTACAAGGAGAATTGCCCCTACCCCCACATCTGGGTGGAAGGACAAAGCCAAGAGGGAGGGCTTTGGGGCAGCACCCTATTCGGCCAAGGTAGCAGGTAGCTCGGCCTTGGATGTTAAGGCCACTAAGGAGGCTGATCATAATACTTCTAAGGGTAAGGAACCAATCCCTAAGAGGACTAGGGACATTACATGCTTCAAGTGCCAAGGTAAGGGGCATTATGCCTATGAATGCCCTACAAAGAAGACGGTAGTGATAAGGGAGGATGGTGAATTGTCTAGTGAGTCTGATACACCTGAGGAGTATGAGAGTGAGGAGGGAGAGGGTGTAGAACCAGAAGTGAATGAGGGGGGATTGTTAATGGTTAGGAGGTTGTTAGGATCCCATATAGAACCCTTAGACCAAAGCCAAAGAGACAACATTTTCCACACTAGGTGTGCTGTACAGGGGCAACTTTGCATGGTGATTGTGGATAGTGGGAGTTGTGCTAATGTGGCTAGTACTAGGATGGTATCCAAGTTGAATCTCCCTACCAAACCCCACCCTAGACCTTATAGGTTACAATGGCTAAGTGATGATGGAGAAATAAGGGTGAGGCAGCAGGTGGAGGTGCCTATAGTCATTGGAACTTATTCAGATGTGATCTTGTGTGATGTGGTGCCTATGGAGGCATGTCATTTGTTGTTGGGGAGGCCGTGGCAGCATGACCACAAGACTATCCATGATGGTTTCTCCAACAAAATATCATTTACCCATCAAGGAAAGAAGGTGGTACTTAAACCTTTAAGCCCACAGGAGGTGTGTCATGATCAGTTGAGATTGAGAGAGAAAATTATGAGAGAAAAAAAAGATCATGAGAGTGAGGGATTAAGTGTGACCGAGAGCTTGAAAGAGGAGAAAGAGAGAAAGGAGAGTGAAGAAAAGAGGGGAAAAATAAAAGGAAGAGAAAAGAGTGAAAAAGAGAGGAAAAAGAATGAGAGAGAGATAGCAAAAGAAAGAGAAGTGAGGAAAGTGTTGCTTGCAAGGCAGCCACTCTACGTGCTGGTTTGCAAGCCTATTCTTAATACTAATCCCATTTGTTTTTCTTCATTGCCTTCTCCTATTTCTTCTCTTTTGCAGGAATTCAAGGATGTTTTTCCTTCAGACCTACCTAGTGGATTGCCACCTTTGAGAGGGATAGAACATCAGGTGGATCTGATACCTGGAGCCACCATTCCAAACCGGCCAGCCTATAGGAGCAACCCTGAGGAGACCAAGGAAATACAAAGGCAAGTGGAAGCTCTCTTAGATAAAGGTTGGGTAAGAGATTCTATCTCTCCTTGTGCTGTGCCTGTAATTTTAGTGCCTAAGAAAGATGGATCGTGGCGCATGTGTAGTGACTGTAGGAGTGTGAATAGCATTACTATTAAGTATAGGCATCCCATTCCTAGGCTTGATGATTTACTTGATGAATTGTATGGTGCAAAATTCTTTTCCAAAATTGATTTAAAAAGTGGATACAACCAAATTAGGATTAGAGAAGGGGATGAATGGAAAACTGCTTTTAAAACCAAATTTGGCTTGTATGAGTGGCTGGTTATGCCTTTTGGATTAACTAATGCACCAAGTACATTCATGAGGTTGATGAATCATGTTCTTAAAGAATTTATAGGACACTTTGTGGTAGTGTATTTTGATGATATATTTGTGTATAGTGCTGATTTAGACTTGCATGTTCATCATGTGCATTCTGTGTTATCTACTTTGAGGCGAGAGTAATTGTATGCCAATCTTGAAAAATGCACGTTTTGCCAAGATCATGTGGTGTTTTTAGGCTTTGTAGTGAGTTCTAAAGGGGTAGAGGTAGACCAAGAAAAAGTGAAGGCCATCCAAGAATGGCCAACACCAAAGACTGTGAGTGAGATTAGGAGCTTTCATGGCCTAGCTAGTTTTTATAGGCGTTTTGTGAGGGATTTTAGCACCTTGGCAGCCCCACTAAATGAGTTAGTGAAGAAGAATGTGAGCTTTAAGTGGGGGGAAAAACAAGAGAAAGCTTTCCAAACCCTTAAGCAAAGACTAGTTAGTGCACCCATTCTAGCATTGCCCAATTTTTCCAAGTCTTTTGAGATAGAGTGTGATGCTTCTGGCATAGGTATAGGGGCTGTTTTGCTCCAAGAAGGCCATCCCATAGCTTACTTTAGTGAAAAACTAAGTGGGGCAGCCTTGAATTACTCTACCTATGACAAAGAACTCTATGCCTTAGTGAGGACCCTCAAAACTTGGCAGCACTACCTTTTCCCCAAGGAGTTTGTTATCCATAGTGACCATGAGTCTCTCAAGTATCTTAAGGGTCAAGGCAAACTTAATAAGAGACATGCCAAGTGGGTTGAGTTCCTAGAACAATTCCCATATGTCATTAAGTACAAGAAAGGGAAGGGGAATGTAGTTGCCGATGCCTTGTCTAGGAGGTATGCCCTTATTTCTATGGTAGAGACCAAATTGCTTGGGTTAGAAGTTCTAAAGGGGCTGTATGAAGAGGATAGTGAGTTCGGCCCGAAGTATAAGGAATGTGAAAAGGTGCCTAAGGATGAGTATTATAGGTTTGATGGGTTCTTGTTTAGAGAGAATAGGTTATGTATTCCCCAATCTTCCATTAGAGAGCTTTTAGTGAGGGAAGCACATAGGGGGGGTTTAATGGGTCATTTTGGAGTGCATAAGACTTATGATATCTTGCATGAACATTTCTATTGGGTTAACATGAAAAAGGATGTAGCTAAGCATTGTGAGTCATGCATTGAGTGTAAACAAGCTAAGTCTAAAGTACTCCCCCAAGGTTTATACACTCCCCTACCTGTTCCTGAACACCCTTGGGTAGATTTGTCCATGGATTTTGTGCTTGGTTTGCCCAAGTCAAGTGCTGGCCGAGATGCTATACTAGTTGTGGTGGATAGGTTTTCTAAGATGGCTCATTTTATTCCATGCAAAAAGGTCAATGATGCAAGCCATGTAGCTGAACTAGTCTTTAGGGAGATCATTAGGATACATGGCATGCCTAGGAGTATTGTAAGTGATAGGGACTCTAAGTTTTTGAGTCACTTTTGGAGGAGTTTGTGGGGAAGATTAGGAACTAAGTTATTGTTTTCTACTGCTTGTCACCCCCAAACTGATGGTCAAACTGAGGTGGTCAATAGGACATTAGGTGCTATGCTTAGAGCAGTACTGAAGCAAAATTTGAAACGTTGGGAGGCTTGCCTACCCCATATTGAGTTTGCTTATAACCGTGCTGTCCATTCCACAACTAATTGCTCTCCATTTGAGGTTGTGTATGGGTTTAATCCTTTATCTCCACTTGATTTATTACCTGTACCTAACATTTCTGTGTTTAAGCATTATGAAGGACAGGCTAAAGCAGATTTTGTGAGGAAGCTGCATGAGCAGGTTAAAGCCCAGATCATCAAGAAGAATGAGAGCTATGCTAAGCAAGCCAACAAAGGTAGGAGGAAGGTGATCTTCCAACCTGGAGATTGGGTGTGGGTACACATGAAAAAGGAGAGGTTTCCTGAACAAAGGAAATCCAAGTTGCTTCCAAGAGGAGATGGTCCATTCCAAGTATTGGAGAGGATCAATGACAATGCCTATAAGATCCAAATGCCAGGTGAGTATAATGTGTCTTCTACTTTTAATGTGGCTGATTTGTCCTTGTTTGATACAGGTGAAGAAGACCCAGATTTGAGGACAAATCCTGTTCAAGAGGGAGGGAATGATGAGGACACCCCTTACCAATCAGGGGCACTTCAAGGAATAGGAGGGCCAATGACAAGATCCAAGGCCAAGAAGACCAAAGCCACCTTACAAAGGCTAATTCTCACCCTCCTAGAAGACATAACCAAGGAGCCACAAAGGACATCCAAACTTACTCATTTGATCATGTGGAAGGATGAACAACAGAGGGCCTAGCACAAATGGCCTAGCCTCAAGAATAGGGTAGTGTAGGACTTGAATGACCTGTGTTCAAATCCTACCTAGACCCATTTTTCTTTATTTCTTTTTCCTTTGTAAGTTTCAGTTTTTGCAACTATATTTCAGCATTGTCCCACTAAGACTTAGTGGTGGGCGGTTATCCTTGTTTTTAGGTAGTGGAGTAGTGTGTCTTTTGTCTTGTTTAGCCAAGTTATACAAAACTGAATGGAGGTGAGAAAAACGGACAGAAAGTTGATTAATGAATTTTTCTAAGTTTTGTAAACTTAGTGGTGAGTGTGATGCTCTTGGTCCTTGTGTGAAGCAAGGTTGATTAGCCATGCACTAGTGTGACACTTGTGTATGAATGCTAGTCCATTATGGAGGTGTGATGCTGTCCATCTTTATCATTTTATTTCATGCGTTTTTGTTTTTATTCTACCCTTGTCTTTCCATTGAATTTTAAAAAGAATTCTGAACTCTAAAAGAATTAAAACAAAAAAAATCAAGGAACCTTAGTTCAATTGCCAAGTTGCGTTAGTTGACATGTTATTGCGTTATCTTCCATTAAAGTGAGCAATGTGTGAATGAGTTAGCTTGAACCTTCAATCTTTCATGGAATCTAAATCCTAACAATCTTGGTCAAGTTACAAATGAATTTCTGGTCCTTATAGCAACCATAACTTTCTCAATTCAATCTTCACTCTAGATTTCACCATTTACCTTGTATTGTGTACGTTTGGTGTGTCTTCTCCCTTTTTGTGGCAGCCGTTCAAATCATCTAGAAATCAGCCCTTGCCGGTCCTCAACAAGATCCACATCACTTTTGCCTGAGCCACCCTTTCGGGTTTTCGACTCACCGGGTCGCTCTAACTTTTGCCTAGGCCGCCCTTTCAGGTTTTCAGCCTAGCGAGCATTATTTTTATTTTTCTCTTTATTTTTCTTTTTTTCTTTATTTTTCTCTTTTATTTTTTTTGTTTGTTTTCGACATTCCTTTCTTACGCAAAGTATTTCTTCACCGCGTCTGCATTTATGGGCATCGACAGGTCCTTGCCATCCATATTAGTGAGTATTAAGGCTCCTCTAGAAAAAGCCCTCTTCACAATATATGGTCCTTCATAATTAGGAGTCCATTTGCCCCGATTGTCCTTTCGAATTGTTAAAATTTTTTTGAGTACCAGGTCTCCTTCTTGGAACTGTCGAGGTCGCACTTTCTTCTCGAATGCTCATTTTATACGTCTTTGGTACAACTTGTAACACTCTGCTTTTAATAATAGCTCTATTTTGTAAATTTTAAGGTATAGAAGATCTGTTAGTGTTAATTAATGAATAAAACACTCTATGGATGGTTTTTAATGCTCCAAAAGTTTCATTTTTGGGTATAATTCTAGAATTTATATAGATCCTTATTGATAAGGCCCAATTTCCAAGTGAAAATGCCTTAGAAAGAACTGACCGAGTGAGAAAGAGACTCTGTTCCGAGTGAAAACTGCAAATTCCGAGTGACCAAAGGAATTCTGAGTGGAAAATGGAGATACCGAGTGAAAATTTTGTTTTCCGAGTGGAACATGGTCAAGAGGACCTATTCCGAGTGAAATTCTGTCTCAGAGACTCACTGCTGAGTCAAACATGTCAGGAAGACTCAATTCCGAGTCAAGTTCTTCAAATGACTCATTTCCGAGTCAATTATTGCTGAGTGACTCGTTCCGAGTCAAACACCCCAGAAAGACTCATTCCTGAGTCAAGCTTCTTCCAAAGACTCGTTTTCGAGTCATTCATAATGCAATACCGAATGAAAGTTCTACCGAGCAAAAACCCAAGGATTGGGAATCGGTTTTAATAAATTTACCGAGTAAACAGTCGAGTGGAATAACTCAGTTTGGAGATGAATTACCGAGCAACGACTGACCTAATGTTGAGTCCTCTTTGGCAATGAAAACTGAGTGAATGATGAGCAATAAAAGGATTACCTTGCCAAGTGGAAAATCTGAGTGTTGGAGTCGGACTCAGAAGAATACTTCCGAGTATAAAAAGAATGAGGTGTTTTTGAAAGAGGAATCAGAATTGTGTAACATACCGAATGAAGCTTATGCATATTGTTCTTTTCCGAGTGGTGAAAACATTAGAGGTTTCCGAATGAAGAACAATTCAAGGGTTTCTGCCAAGTGGAAACCTGGGAGCATTGAGTCGGTCTGAGACGACTTGACCGAGTGAAAGGATGAAGGAAGAGGAATCGGTTTTAATTAAATTACCGAGTGGATAATTGAGTAGAATGAGTTGGCTTAATAATGATTTGAAATGGCAGAGTGGAAAACAGAGAAGAATGACTCGGTTTCAGAGAGAATATGCCGAGTGAGATAATTTATATATAAATCCGAGTGGATGTGGTTAGAACAAATCCGAGTTGGACTTAGCGTAATGGTTTCCCCGAGTGAATAAAATGAGGTATACCGAGTGGTATTTGATTAGTGATAAACCGAGTGAAGAAGTTTATGGATTTCGAGTAAGAAAACCCTTATTACCGAGTGGATCTTACGTGTGACTTTCCTGAGTGGAAGTATGGAACTGAGTAAACTTCCAAGGGAAGGAAAGTGTATTCTTCGAGTGAGAAATGTAAGTCTATGCCGAGTGAAAGTTAACCAGGTAATATGTCAATCCTGGAATAAGGTTCCGAGTGAGTGGATGAGTTGTACCGAGTGGAACAGTGTGTAGAGATGACTCGGATTTAGTTTGAAGTTGCCAAGTGAGACTGGCTAAGATCAGATACGGTTTTAGGATAACTCTACCAAGGGAGAACCATCAGAAATGACCTGGATTTGGGATATAATGCCGAGTGGAAGGCCAAGTAAGAAACGAGTCAACTCTGAGTGAGGACCTGAGTACTTGAGTCGGTTTCAGAGGAAATATGAGGAACTTGAATCAATCTAGGACGACTTGACGGAGTAAACAAACCGACTGAAAAAGAATTGAAGACCGGATGAAATATTTCCGAGTGCCTCGATCCATCCTGAACTGGGATTTAATATCCGATGTCTCCTATATCACACCAGACGGCTGGTGTAAGAGAAGACTGACTGATTGCAGACCAGATTAACACTCCACACCGGTTAGCTGCTTAGAAAGCTGCCTGTCCTTAGAACCGGTGTGCACACCAAACAGTTTTGAACCGGTATTCACCAAACCGACCTCTTCATAACTACACAACAGCCTTCCTCCCACACCACAACACCGTCTCCTTCCATGGACGTTGTCCCTCAAATCCCACACACACCGTCCTTCCCTTCTTCACTCCACACCGTCCCTCATACTCAATACCGTCCTCACTCCATACCAACCTCTTCAAATCCTCCAACATCGAATATCTTTTAATTCCACTCCTGCTAGTGACAAGTCCACTTATTCACATGAATCCAAAAATGGACTGTCACAACGAGCTAATAAGCAAGGAAAAGTTGTACCAGTTATAACACCTTTTAACTCCACTCAGATCACTTTATATATTTTTAATATATCACTAATTCAATCAAAGCAAGCAGACAACAGAATTAATCAAAAAGGCTCCATTATCCTCACCTGTTCCTCCAAAGCTGTCTCCCACTTACTCTCTCATTATTAACACCTTACCACCACTCTCAGAACACTCCTACATACGAACCACTTAGCAAATCACACACCCTTCTTCTTCTCATTTTATACGTTCAAAGGCTTTTCTTTCCATTTTCATTTCTTCCACTGCAGACTGGAACGATGAAACTACAAGACATACCTTGCTAATCAAAGGACTCTATTAAGGTAAGAGGGGACAGGGTTGTGAATATTTATGAAATGGGTAGAGTTGTATGCTGTCCTAGGATTCCAGTTTTAATTTCGTATCTTGTTGCTTAATTTTCAAGTTGAAAACGTATGAATTTGACTCTGACTTCTTCATGAAAGTTGTAGATCTTTTTGTTATGTGAATTTTGATACCTGATTCAACTGATTTGGATATGTATAGCAAAAGTTATAGCAAAAACACTACAGCATGACCGAGTGAAATGTTTAAGCTATGTTCTGTGCATATTTTGACATTCTGGGAATTTTACAAGTATAATCAGCCTTTGATGTCTTTAAAAAAGTTGTAGATAATTGTGTTATGGATCTATAGAAAGTTGTTTCAAGTCAAAATGATTTTTGTAGCTTGCGTTATGCCTAAAATACTGAAGTATGTACAAGCTGTAAATCTGTTAACTATGAAATCCGAATCTTATTTTTAAAACTGGGAATTTTTTGGTGTTAATTAGTGGTTGGTGTCTTCATGAAAGTTGTAGATAATTATGTTAAGAGTAATTCAGGACTGGTCTCATGTCAAAACTATTTTTGTAACTCCAGAAACGTTGAAAATACAAATATATGTACGTTTTGAAAGCTCATCTGGAGGCAGTGTTGTATTTTGTGGATAAATGGTATTTTTGCTTAGAATTTGAATTTATGATCTTCATGAAAGTTGTAGATATTTGTGTTAAGAATAATTTAGAACTAGTTTCATGCCAAAATTTTTTTTGTAGCTCCAGAAAAGTTAAAAATACTAATATGTGTACGTTTTAAAAATCCTCTTTGAGGTAGTTTTGTATTCTGTGAATAAGTGATTGTTCGGTTTAGAATTTGAATTTATGGTCTTCATGAACGTTGTAGATATTTATGTTATTGAGATATAGAAAGTGGAATCACATAAAAAGGATTTTATTTGCTCATGTTATGACTATTTTACTAACGTATGTCGCTGTTTGGAAATGCTGAAATTTACTTATAATGGTTATTATGGATAAAAATGATATTTTCTCTATGGGTAATAATTTATTATTGAATTCTTGAGTGATTATGAATTATTATGAATGCTGTTGGGTATCATACAGTTTGTATATTGTGGTGGTGAATAATTATGAATAACGAAATTAATTTATATGTACATGAATGCCTTGCGGTTATTGTTACATGTGGTTGAAACAGTAAATCCATGATTCTGAAAAATTATTATATGTGATGTGTCCTTTGAGGACTTGTGGTTTTCCAAGTGGTTTTGGAAATTAATATATCATGGTATGTTAAATGATAATAAGAATTAAAGGCATTCATGCATCATAAGCATTTGGACACACCATGGAATTTAGGGGTTCCATGATTGCCTACCCTGGTGGGGGGTTACTCTATGACGAGTTAAGCCCTATTTTGTTGTGCGCCATGGAGTGTAGGGATTCATGATTTATGCAAAGCTCTACTTATGATATTTGTGTACTTCGGTACTTAAGCGCCATGAAGTGTAGGGATTCATGGTATATGCTAAAGCCCTATTTGTGTCTCTATGAGACTATTACTGCAGTATTCCCACCAAACCAAATGGATCCAGCATGACATCATTTGACTAATTAAAGACTTATTAAATATAAATGAACTTGTTTGGCATATTCATCATATCATTATGGTTTGTTGATTGTGTTTGTGCAATTTTATTTATTTTATATTTATTCTATATTCTGTCTTACTCTTACATTAATTTTTACAGTGAATGCCACGCAGAATGAAGAGTGATGCCATGATTGATGCCTATTTGAATTATTACTTGGACTTTAATTTAATGGGTTGTGTCGCAACCTTGGATCGCGACGGCGCGGCGAACAAGAGAAAATAGGTGAAACAGGGAGTCGCCACCAATGTTTTTTATCCATAGGAAAAACATTGGGAAAAAACTAGGTTCAGTAAAGCACTGGTTTAAAAAATTGAAATCCAAGTTCGGGAGTCGGTTACGAGTAGGGAAGGTATTAGCACCCTACATCGCCTGTCAAAGGCAGTACCAAGATTGAAAGCACAATATAAATAGCCTTAAATAAAACATGGTTTCTTCCCTTTTACTTTTATTTAGAAAACGATAGAATGGAGTAGAGAACTGTACAAACATGGAATGTCGAAGCGAGGTCAATAGGACGTTTCATTCGAATTGAACTCGACTTCGATATGAGACAGAGAGGTGAAGAGAATGCTAATAAGGCGTCACGCCTAAATTAGACATTCTCGGATAAAAACAAGCAGGGTTAGGAAAGAGATAAGCGGGACGTCTCGTCCTAAGTATCCCTTTCCTATGAATTATGGCGAGGCTTGAGCAAAAAAAACTAGGGGAAATCAACAAGACGTCACGTCTAAATTGATTTTCACGGAAGTGGCCAGAAAGAAGAACATTTATGAAAGAAACATAAAAAGTAAAGCAGTAAATCAGCGAAAAAGGAAATGAGAAAGATGGGCCCGACAGGAGTTAAAATCCTGCTCCTACGTATTCTTGAATTATCAAGAAATCAGGGTTACGTAGTTCTGAATATTGCTATTTTAGGGAGGAATCTGAAAGATATTGATGGATATCATTAAAGAGGAGAATTCATGCAAAGCGAAGTTCTTCGCACGTGCACGAATCCTAAGAGGGTTGTGTAGACAGGAGTACTCCCGTACGACACTATTTTTTTTAAAATCGCCCTTTTTATTATGTCTGTTTGTTATAGAAAAGGATAAAAAATATTAACAAAGTAAACTAATGGTACGCAGGCAATTACAGTCAACAAAACAGCAAACTCATAGAAAAGTAAAAAAAAAGGGAACCGAAAGCAAAAGAAATAAGGAAAGGAGTGGAACCGGTGTGACGAGCTAAGAACCGATGTGGGAGGTTGAGCACAGTGACGGTGTCAGACTGATTTCGAACTCGCACGCTGACAGGGACAATAGACCGGAGTTAGACCCGATCTGGGAATCTGAAGGTCACGACCGGTGTTGTGGGAAGTTAATTCGAGGTGAAACGCTGTTGAGCAGTAACGGAGATGGACGAGGTAATGATGCGGGAAATGGGATAGGGTTGATTTTGAGATGACGAGGTGGGTTCGAGGTACGGACGGTGTGAGAGTAGTGGCTTTGTGTTAGTGAGAAAGACTCAAAAACCTTTTCGAACTAAGGGATCTTTTGTGGTGACTAAGGCAAATCACTGGTTTCAAGTGGGGAGGTCAGTTAAGAATCTTGAGGAATCGGAGAGAATTTCCAGAGTTTTCTCGCGTAGAGGGAGAATCTGAAGACCAACCCCTTGAGCTTCCTTGGTTGGGGCATTTATAGGGCCTTCAAGTCATGGGCTGAGGGTTTTGGGACAACCAGAACTCCCACTCACCCATGCGTGTAGTGGTGTGCAACTCTGGCCACTATCATTGGTGGGGAGCAGGGTTTTCAGTGGGGTTTTTTAATTGCCCACTTCCGCCTCCCTGTCTGCCATTTTCCAGGGAGTGCGATTCCAGGTCACCGCGCATAATCTTCCGACCTCGCCCCCTCCGTTGTCAAATTTGTGACTCCGGTTAGCAAAGCCATTGGTTGGACGGAGTCTCCACTGATCCGATGTGGGGCCTTAAGAACCATTACCTGTGTCACACCGGCTGAATCTTTTAGTAATCATAGGGGCCGGTGTTCTCCTTCCTGGTCCGGATCTACTACCAGCCGGTGTGCCCACGAGATTGTCTTACTTGGGCCGGACTCGCTCGTCTTTTGTTGTCAGATCCGCGACATCGGCCATTAAGGGACTCCTGAGGTGAGGACGTTGGGCTGAGTTGATGTTAGCTAACACCGTCTGTAGAACGTTGTGTGAGGAGGGCAGAGTGCCACACCGTTTATGGGACGGTGTGTGAAGAGGCGGAGTTCCACATCGTCTGTGAAGTAGGGCGGAGTGCAAATGAGGGCGGTTGGCGGAGTGTTGAGGACTCATAGGCGGAGTTGAGGTGAGGACTATTGGCAGAGTTGAGGTGAGGTGTTAACTTAGGCCTTGTCCGGTGTTACCAACTTCAAGGCTGGGTCCGGTGTCATAACAATTTGGGCCGGACCGAAAGAGGTGTTCACAGGTTGTAATAAATATTACGTACTATGTACTGTTACTTCTAAATCATTTCCGCTATGCAAATATTTCATGAATCTTATTAATCACGACTAGTATGCATGATAATAATCCGCAATTATCGAATTTTATGTGAACTCTGAGTTAATTTATGAATTTTAAATTGATTTTTCAAAAACGTGAAAAATTTATTCGGAAAATTACACGGGACGTCACACAACTGACCATGACAGAGGGCAGTTAGTCTTTTTCCATCAATTAGGTTTAGTTGGTCATGTCGAGCCTGAACCCATTCAGCTTCTTCCAATTTTGCTTCCATGAACACCTGGAGGGATGAAATTTCTACTTCAAAAGGTAAGACGGCTTCCATGCCATATACGAGAGAGAACGGGGTTGCCCCTGTCGAGGTTCGAACCGAGGTGCGATACCCATGTAGATCAAAAGGAAGTATCTCACTCCAATCTCTATAGGTGACTACCATCTTCTGTACTATCTTCTTAATGTTCTTGTTGGCCACCTCCACTGCCCATTCATCTTAGGCCGATAAGGAGAGGAATTGTGATGGTGAATTTTGAAGCCTTCACAGAGTTCCTTCATCATTTTGTTGTTCAAATTCGTATCATTGTCAGTAATGATCTGACTTGGTAGGCCGTATCAGCATATCAGTTCTCGCTTGATGAATTTGACCACAACATTCCTTGTTACATTGGCATATGAAGTTGCTTCTACCCATTTAGTGAAATAATCGATGGCGACCAAGATAAAACGATGACCATTTAAGGTTTTTGGCTTAATGGGCCCAATGACATCCATGCCCCACATTGAGAAGGGCCATGGTGTCGACAAGACATTTAGGGATGACAGGGGTGCATGAAGATGGTCAGCGTATATCTGACATTTGTGACATTTTCAAACATAGGCGAAGCAATCCACTTTCATGGTCATCCAGTAATAACCGGCCCTCAAGATCTTTCTTGACATGGTGTGTCCATTAGCGTGAGTCCCAAAAGATCCTTTATGAACATCCCTCATGATTTTGTTTGCCTCAACAGCATCAACACAACAAAGAAGGACAGAGTCATAGTTTCTTTTGTAAAGCACATCCCCATTTAAGAAGAAACCCATGGCGAGTCATCTTAGGGTCTTCTTATTATTCTCTGTAGCACCCTCGGGGCATTCTTGACTCTGTACATATCTTTTAATATTATGGTACCATGGTTTCCCATCTGACTTCTTTTCCATCATTTGACAGTATGCGGGCTCACAATGCTTCTTTACCTCGATGAGAGGCATATCATAGTCACTACTTACTTCGAACATTGAGGCAAGGGTAGCCAAGGCATCAGCTATTTGATTGTCATCCTGGAGAACGTCATCAGCCAGGGTAACTCTGGAGGGGGTCTAGGCTTCATCAACCTCCGCTGCAACTCAAAGGTGCTTAACTTCGAAAGTTACACCGAATCGGCCAAGACGGACGGGGTCAGTTTCAAACACTCCTATGTCAAAGTCGAGGTCAATGCTGGTAGGCCGGTGTTCTGGGAGAATTCTGATTTTTCCAGAAAGTTTTACACCGGTTGGACTCATGAACACTTTCTCCTGACAAGCAATGCCTACATCGTCAGTGAGAGTAACTTGTCAACTGAGTCCAAGAAAGTCCTGGACGCTCTGAAGGGTTATTCGGCCATTGCCAAGTTCTCCTGCAAGAGGCTTTTGGGGATGGAGTCAGGCCGGGATACTTACCTTGGTAGTCATTGTTCACTTTCCTCCTTTTATTATCTATTTATTTCTAATACATTCACACCGGTACTAACATCATTTTTTTTTTTGTAGGCGAGATGGCTCGGATAGACATCCTCAGGAAACTGAGAGAGGCTGCTGAAGCTCGGAACGCCGCCGCTACCGCACAAGAGAACAGGGTGACTCCTCGACGCACGCCGGCCAAGGTGGTGAGCATACCGGCAGAAAATATTGAGGCAATGACTCTGGGACCGGCTGAAAGGGTCCCAGCTAAAAGGAAGTCCAACATCGGCTCAACCTCCAAGCCGAAAAAGTAGAAGGCTCGAAAGGTTGTGGCCGAAGTAGAGGTGCCAACGGAGGAGGAGGCTGGTCCTATAACTATTTCCCCAGTCCGGTCTCAACCTGAAGACATCGTTGTCAATTCCCGCCTCTCGGACTTTCTGGAATACGTTGGAGGGACTCCGGCTCGGGTCCACATCCCCTTCAAGCTCAAAGCCGATCTTCCTACTCCTGAGGCCCAATCTGCTGCCGAAGCAGCCATTTTCAATTTGGTTGAGGCGGCCGGAGTTCTTAGTTCTTTGGGCCGCTCTTATTATTCCGGTGTCGAGGCTAAGGAATGCCTAGATCGGATGAAGAAGGCTGAGGCTTTGAGAGTTGAGGCTCAGACTGCTTTGACTCAGAAGGAGCAGGAATTGGTCAAAAGCAAAGAGGACCTGTCCGAACTCACTGCTGCCTACACATCGGCTGCTAAGAGGGCAGATGCTGTTGAGGCTAAGGCTAAGGCTTCAGAGGACGCTCTTCAAGCTCTCCGGACCGAACTAGATGAGGCCAAGGCTGCGAAAGCCGAGGTTGACAAGAAAAACAAGGAGCTATCCGAGAAGCTCGCCGATGTGAAAGAGGAGCAGGCAAGAGAACGGACGGAAGCCGAAGAGCAGATGGCTGAATTTTCGGTACTGGCCGATGTCGCCTTCAGTTCTGCCGTTCGCCAGGTTGTACACCGGAATTCCGCTGTTCAACTTAACCTGAACGGTATAGGCGTCTACTATGAATTTCATGGTGGCCACCTATATGCTATGGACCGGGGTCAGGCTTCGGAACCTGAGGATATTCCTTATGAACTGATGCCCCTCCCCGAAGGCCAAAGCATGGAACTGAGGACGGTGTCGGAGGAATCCGAGAGGACAGCCTCCGCTAGACCGGACTCTCCAGCACCCAACTCTTAGGATTTTTTTTCTTTTTTTCTTAGCCTTGTTCCGGGATGGGCTTCGGAGTTTTTAATTTTTGTAATGGCCTCAGTGCCCTCTATTAATACAATGCAATTTTTATCCATCTGCTTGTCTTCTCTTTTCTTTCAAAATGTTTCCAAGTATCTCTCTCTTGTGACCGGTATGAGGTAACGACTTGAAGTAACACCGTCTAATCATCAACTTAGAATTAGGACTTCATCATGAACAATGTCTTTTTGTGAAGCATAGAACCTCGGATTAGCGTATCATGGACACCCCGTCCACAACTTCGATTAACCTTCAAACCTCCGGTGTAATTGGCCTGACATCGGTCTTGGCAACCAACCCAATTCTATCCGAGGTAGGTTTCATGACACCATTTGTTACACCCCGAAGTAGTAAGCGGTGTAACCATTGGGACATCGTCCCTCGCAACTTGACAGGGTCTATTTGACCTTGAGGGTCATGACACCGTCTTTTAGATCACCACTTGTCTTGGAATAGAGTGGACCTCTTTTGCCTAGTGTTCACATCGGATCAACACCGTTTTTTTTTTTGAAGAATCAAGAGAGCTGCTTTCTTTTTTTTTTTAACATACGGTGGGTGATAGGAAGGTAAGAGTGGGGAATCGCCCCTTGACTGAAGATAAAATATGGGGTGTGCCTCTTGATTTATGGAAGAGTAAAAAAAAAAAAACTGGGGTTGTCTTTCGACTGACAGGAAAACAAATGTGGGGTGTGGCCCTTGATTTACAGAAAGATAAAGGTGGGGGATTGCCCCTTGGCTGACAGGAAAATAAATGTGGGGTGTGGCCCTCGGTTTGTAGAAAAGTAAAGGTGGGGATTGGCCCTTGACTGACAGGAACAATGACTGTGGGGTGTGGCCCTTGGTTTGTAGAAAAGTAAAGGTGGGGATTGCCCCTTGACTGACAGGAACAATGACTGTGGGGTGTGGCCCTTGGTTTGTAGAAAAGTAAAGGTGGGGATTGCCCCTTGAATGAAAGGAAAATAGATGTGGGGTGTGGCCCTTGGTTTGTAAAAAGGTAAAGGTGGGGGATTGCCCCTTGGCTGACAGGAAAATAAATGTGGGATGTGGCCCTTGGTTTGCAGAAAGGTAAAGGTGGGGGGATTGCCCCTTGAATGACAGGAAAATAAATATGGGGTGTGGCCCTTGGTTTGCAGAAAGGTAAAGGTGGGGGATTGCCCCTTGACTGACAGGAAAATAAATGTGGGGTGTGGCCCTTGGTTTGCAGAAAGGTAAAGGTGGGGGATTGCCCCTTGACTGACAGGAAAATAAATGTGGGGTGTGGCCCTTGGTTTGCAGAAAGGTAAAGGTGGGGGATTGCCCCTTGGCGACAGGAAAATAAATGTGGGGTGTGGCCCTTGGTTTGCAGAAAGGTAAAGGTGGGGGATTGCCCCTTGACTGACAGGAAAATAAATGTGGGGTGTGGCCCTTGGTTTGCAGAAAGGTAAAGGTGGGGGATTGCCCCTTGACTGACAAGAAAATAAATGTGGGGTGTGGCCCTTGGTCTGCAGAATGGTAAAGGTAGGGGATTGCCCCTTGGCTGATAGGAAAAACCCGGGGGGGATACCCCAGTTTGACATGATTGGATGAAATCTTGGGGGAACTGCTCCCTTGAATGAAAGAATAAACCCAGGGAGATGCCCTAGTTTGGGTTGACCGGGAAGTGTAGTCCCACTGGGGAAGGATTTGGGGAGCGTAGTTTTTGGTGATTATGGTTCCGTTGGGGAAGAGAACTTGGGAAGTGCCAGCTTTGACGATTGTGATTTCACTGGGGATGCAAATCTACTGATTTCTCTTGGGAAGACTTCTGATCCAGATTTTTGTGTCAGGTTCTTCATTTTAGTGTGACGTAGTTCCATCACCCTTCAAAACAGATGGTTAGAAGCACGAGTAACAAAGAATTAACATTTCGAGCAACCTTTCCTAAGAGATAGGCTCTCAAGATAACTCATGGATGAGATAGAGACAAATTCTGTCTTCCAGGAACATAACTAGCAGGATTGGTTATGCTTTCTCACGGGCCAGGTCTGACGCCAGGATACATTTCGTTTCATCACGACTTTTCATTTCATCACCTTTCATTTCAAAGAAAAACTTGTTCGTTTATAAGATTCAGCCGTGGACTCAGGGGAAGGAAAAGGAAAGCTTATTTTATTATTGAATATACGTATGTACATTGGTAATGAAGGTAAAGGTAACAAAACATATGTATAAACAATTGAAAGGTGGGAGAGCAAGAAGGCCTTTTGAACCCTCCAGCGACTCCCCGCGAGTGATAAGAATCCGGATCTTTCCTCATGACTTCGAGTCCATCCTCTGATTTTACTTCTGGGAAATGATTTTGACAAAGACGCGCGTGCCTGACCAGTTTTCCTTCTCTGAAGAGTTCACGTCCTTACGCCTAAACTTGTGGCTTTTACTCTACCTGAGTCGCCCTTCCGGGTTTTCGACTCATCAAGCAGCTCTAATTGTTGCCTAGGCTGCCCCATGGGTTTTTCAGCCTAGCGAGCACCCTTTTTTTTTTTAGGCAAAATATTTCTTCACCGCGTCGGCGTTCACAGGCGTTGGTAGATCCTCTCCATCCATGTTGGTGAGAATTAGAGCTCCTCCAGAGAAAGCCTTCTTCATGGCGTATGGTCCTTCGTAATTAGGTGTCCATTTCCCTCGGATGTCCTTTTGGATTGGCAAGATTTTCTTGAGGACTAGGTCTCCTTCTTGGAATTGCCGAGGTCGTACTTTCTTTTCAAACGCTCGTTTCATACGCTTCTGATACAGCTGACCATGACAAAGGGCGGTTAATCTCTTTCCATCAATCAGATTTAACTGGTCATGTCGAGCTTGGACCCACTCAGCTTCCTTTAATTCCGCCTCCATTATCACTCGAAGAGAAGGGATCTCTACTTTGAAAGGCAGGACCACCTCCATACCATAAACCAGGGAGAATGGAGTTGCCCCAGTTGAGGTTCGGACCGAGGTACGATACCCATGTAAAGCAAAGGGGAGCATTTCGCTCTAATCTCTGTAGGTCACGACCATTTTCTGTATAATCTTCTTGATGTTTTTATTGGCTGCCTCGACTGCCCCATTCATTTTAGGGCGATACGGGGAGGAATTATGATGGTGGATTTTGAAGCTTTCACAAAGTTCCTTCATCATTTTGTTATTCAAATTCGTGCCATTATCAGTGATGATCTGACTCGGCAGACCATACCGACATACCAGTTCACGCTTGACAAATTTAACCACAACGTTCCTTGTCACATTGGCGTATGAAGCAGCTTCTACCCATTTTGTGAAATAGTCGATAGCGACCAAAATGAAACGATGACCGTTGGAGGCTTTCGGCTCGATGGGTCCAATGACGTCCATACCCCACATTGAAAAGGGCCAGGGAGCTGACAAGACGTTCAGGGAAGACGGGGAAGCGTGAATATGGTCCGTGTATATCTGACATTTGTGACACTTACGAACATAGGCAAAACAGTCTGACTCCATGGTCATCCAGTAGTAACCAACCCTCAAGATCTTTCTCGACATGGCGTGTCCGTTAGTGTGAGTTCCAAAACATCCCTCGTGGACATCCCTCATGATTTTACTTGCCTCGTCGGTGTCGATACAACGAAGAAGGACAGAGTCGTAGTTTCTCTTATAAAGCACATCACCGTTTAAGAAGAAACCCATGGCGAGCCGGCGCAGGGTTCTCTTATCATTCTCTGTAGCACCTTCGGGATATTCTTGATTTCGGACATACCTCTTGACATCGTAATACCAAGGCTTCCCATCTGACTCCCTTTCAATCATCTGGCAATATGCGGGTTCGTGGTGCCGCCCTATTTCAATGAGAGGCATGTCGTAATCATTGCTCACCTTGAACATTGATGCTAGGGTAGCCAGAGCATCAGCCATCTGGTTGTCCTCCCGGGGAACATGGTGAAAAGAAACATCATCGAATTCCTTAATCAACTCTTTGATGCGAGCTTGATAGGGAATTAATTTGCTGTCTCTAGTCTCCCATTCTCCTTTTAGTTGGTGAATGACTAGGGCAGAATCCCCGTATGCTTCCAATTTCTTCACTTTGGCATCCAATGCTGCTTGGATTCCCAGAGAACACGCCTCGTACTCAGCGATGTTATTGGTACAATCAAAACATAATCGAGCACAAACGAGGATGAGTTCTCTGTCAGGTGAAATGAGGATTGCTCTGATTCCGTGTCCTAATGCGTTAGAAGCACCATCAAACCTTAGGGTCCATTTATCCTTTTGGGCTCCTTCTTCATCAATCAGAGCCATGATATCTTCGTTCGGGAAGTCAAACTGCATGGGCTGATAATCTCTTATGGGTTGATGAGCCAGGTAGTCAGCCAGAACACTTCCTTTTATAGCCTTCTGAGTGACGTAGACTATATCGTACTCAGTTAGCAGGACCTGCCATCGAGCAATCCTCCCGGTTAAGGCAGGTTTTTTGAAGATATATTTGACGGGGTCCATTTTGGAAACTAGCCAAGTAGTGTGGCTTATCATGTATTGTCTCAAACGTCGGGCTGCCCACGCTAACGCACAACAGGTCCTTTCCAGAGCAGAATACCTCATCTCGCAGTCAGTGAACTTCTTGCTTAGATAATAAATGGCATGTTCTTTCTTCCCAGTCTCATCATGTTGCCCCAACACACAACCCATGGATTCATCTAACGCTGTAAGGTATAAAATGAGTGGTTTCCCCGGGGTAGGTGGGATCAAAATTGGCGGGTTCTGCAAGTACTGCTTTATCTTTTCAAAAGCCTTTTGACAATCCTCGTTCCATTGAACTGGTTGGTTCTTACGGAGCAATTTAAAAATTGGCTTGCATGTTACTGTCAACTGTGAGATGAAGCGAGCGATGTAATTTAATCTCCCTAGGAAACCTCTAACTTCCTTTTCTGTATGGGGAGGAGGCATTTCAAGAATGGCTTTAACTTTGTCAGGGTCGACTTCTATGCCTCTCTTGCTTACTATGAATCCCAGTAATTTCCCGGATCTTGCGCCAAAAGTGTACTTGGCTGGGTTCAGCCTAAGCTTGAATTTCCTCAACCTTTCGAAGAGTTTCCTTAGGTCTTCCATATGCCCTTCATCCGTTTTAGACTTGGCAATAATATCATCGACTACCTCTTTGTGCATCATGTCATGGAAAAGGGTTACCATGGCCCTTTGGTAAGTTGCTCCGGCATTCTTTAGACCAAAAGACATCACCTTATAACAGAAAGTTCCCCACAAGGTGACAAATGTGGTTTTTTCCATATCCTCGGGCGCCATCTTAATTTGATTGTATCCGGAGAAACCGTCCATGAATGAAAAGATCGTATGTTGCGCGGTATTGTCGACCAGAACATCAATCTGAGGCAGGGGAAAATCATCCTTGGGGCTAGCCCTGTTCAAATCGCGATAGTCCACGCACATTCATACTTTGCCATCCTTTTTCGGGACCGGGACGATATTTGCCACCCACTGTGGGTATTTTGCCACGGCTAAGAACCCGGCATCAAATTGCTTCTTGACTTCTTCCTTGATTTTCAAAAGCATCTCAGGTTTCATACGTCGCAGTTTCTGCTTTACTGGCGGACATTCGGGTTTTAATGGTAACCTATGTTCGACAATGCTATTGTCCAGTCCCGACATATCTTGGTAAGACCAGGCGAAAACATCGCTGAACTCTCTCAACAACCCAATCAGTTCCTGCCTCTGTTCTTTACTTAACGAGGTACCAATTTTGACTTCCTTTTTATCCCCTCCAATTCCCAAATCAATAACCTCGGCTATCTCTAAGTAGGGCAGAATTTCCCTATCCTCTTGTTCCAATAACCGGGTTAACTCAGGCGAGGGATTACAGTCTTCATCATATTCCTCATTGGCGCAATCAGTTAGACAGTCAGAATCGTGAAATAAGACCGGATTCTCATCATTCTCAGGTGAATCGCTTTCGGATCTGCATTTTTAGTGTATTATAGCAAATGAAAAGGAAAACAAGCAAGGGAAAGGTTTAAATTATCAAGCTATTTGGAAACTAACGGCATTTATTATTCAAACAAACGAACAAGTTTTTATTGTTACAAAATGAGATCCCGAAGCATAGCTAAAGGATCGAACAGAAAACATGATTACTTTGATGAAATGGTACAAATCGTGGGGAACTCTATGATCTCCCAGTTGTTCAGTTCCTGACCAGGTGAGCCAGCATACACAAATCCGGGATCTTCATCAAGATCACTTTGGATCACAGCCACTTGATCTGGAAACATTACTCCAGCGCTCCTAAAGCTCTGGTAGAGGTCACAGATAGGGATTTTCGCAGTATTGAGTGCACGCCCGGTATGACGAGTAATCCTCTTCCCTCTCTTTCCTTCTTCTACCCTTTTTTGATCTTCCGCGGTAGGTTGGTATCCCAGGCCGTATCTGTTTTTGTTCTCAGGGAGGCATACAGGTTGAGTCCTTCCTTCCAGTTCTCTTCCGAGCCCTTTTCCTGGCTTATATCCTTCCCGTAACATAGTTTTTGCTACTGCTAACGATACATTTGGGAAAGACATACTTGTGGCATTGGCTATCTCCAAAGCCTGGAATGATGTCTCGAGGGCTTCCTCGGCTGCCTCTACATAGGGGGTAGTAACTGGCTTACTGACCAGAAGATCCTCCTCTCTAGAAACGATTACCAGTCTGTTATCAACAATGAACTTTAGTTTCTGGTGTAAAGTGGAAGGAACTACCCCTGCTGAATGGATCCATGGCCTCCCTAACAAGCAGCTATAGGCGGGCATGATATCCATTACTTGGAAGAGAACTTGAAAGACACGGGGTCCAACTTGTATGGGTAGCTCAATTTCGCCTATGACCTCCTGTCGGGTCCCATCAAAAGCTCTTACTATCATGGAGCTCGGTCTCATGCATGCCCTATTTATGGGTAGTTTAGCTAATGTAGACTTGGGCATCACATTCAAGGATGATCCATTATCGACGAGCACCTTTGCCATAATATGGTCTTGACACTTCACAGAGATGTGGAGAGCTTTGTTGTGTCCTTTCCCTTCCACCGGCACCTCGTCATCCGTGAAAGTCAGATAGTTACTGGCCACTATATGTCCAACAATACCTTGGAACTTATCAACAGGCAAGTCATGTTTCACGTGTGCCTCACTTAGCACCTTCATCAGCGCGTTCCGATGTGATTCAGAACTCGTCAGCAGAGATAATAAGGAGATCTTGGTGGGGGTATAGTTCAACTGATCCAATACCTGGTAATCGCTGTGGCGGATAAATTTTAAGAACTCCTTAGTCTCTTCTTCTGGAACAACCTTCTTTGCTTCGCCAGCGATCCCAACCTTCCCGGTTTTGCCTTCCGCGGCAGTCTTGTCTTGCTTTGGCTCTGAAGGCGCATATACTCTCCCACTTCGGGTCATTCCGCCTACACCGGCGATGTTGGTAACCAACAAAGCAGGCGCCAGATCTACTATTACGGGATTGGAAACAACTATGTCCGTGTTATACTTCCAAGGCACGGCGTGGGAGTTGTCATACGGGAATGGAGCAGGTGGCCGGGTCGTAATAGTAGTTCTGGCAGGGGTCTGCGTTAGCGACGCATTTTTGCTATAAAATATGACCAGGGGTTTTGGGGCCCGAGGTCCAGTCTGTCCCTGTACCATATTTACCTCATTGCCATGGCGCTTGCAGACTCGTATAGTGTGACGGTCCATAAACCTTTGGAGAGTTTTTCGAAACTCTTGCTGCTTTGTCGATTGGGCATCATCAAAGTCTTCATCCCATTTGTCCTTTACTAACCCTACCTCAAACATAAGGGAGTGAATTTCTTTTAGAGGCATCTGAATGTCCTCAACATTGGATGTATACTCCACATCTTCCCCGATAGCATTGACCCCGGGCCCTTCATGATTAGGCAGAGGGTTTGTTGTTACATTTGGACTTCCTTCTCGGAAGCTTATCCAATCTGCCTGAATCAGGTCCTTTACTTTATATTTCAAAGCCAGACAATTTTCAGTAGAATGGCCTGGTGCACCCGCATGATAATCGCACCGGGCATTAGGGTCATACCCCCTAGGATAAGGTGGCTGTAGTGGCCTCAAGGGACAAGGTACTACTAGAGTTTTTTCAATGAGGTGAGGCAAGAGTTCGGTATAGGATATTGGGATGGGATCGAACTGGGGTGGAGCACGGTCATTGTTCCTTCTTTGGATATTTGGCGGTGGGTTGGCTTGTGGTGCTTGGTGTGGTATCTGTGGTGGCGCAGGTGGCCGTACAATGGTTGGTCTGAATTGTGGTGGATTATGGTTTGGAATGGCTGCCACATACGGGTGCGACACGCCGGGATATACTGGTGAAAGGCTAACTGGGGTAGGTGGCCCTGCCAGGTTCCTTCTCTGGTTGTGAGAGACCAAGTTGGTCTCCCCTTCTCTTCTCCTATTTTTGCCAAGTGTAGGTCTCCTTGCAGCTCCCATCCCAGATGGACTTCGGACTATCCTGTCGGTCCTTAGTCCATTTTCTATTCTTTCTCCAATAGTGACAATATCAGAGAAATGGGACGAGACACTTCCAATCATCTTCTCATAGAAAGGAGTTTGAAGCGTATCTATGAACATAGTGATCACCTCCTTTTCAGATAGAGGTGGGTCAACCTGTGCCGCCACTTCGCGCCACCTCTGGGCGTACTCCTTGAATGTCTCGTTATCTTTCTTAATCATGTTCTGCAACTGTCCCCTATCCGGGGCCATGTCCAGGTTATATTTGTATTGTTGCATGAACGAGTCTGCTAGGTCCTTCCAGCAACGTATACGAGAGCGCTCTAGATGATTGTACCATGTCAAGGGAGCCCCAACCAGGCTGTCCTGAAAACGATGAATCAGCAGAGGGTCATTTGACGCATGCGAAGCCATCTTACGGTAGTACATGGTTAGATGATTCTTTGGGCACGTCAACCCTCTGTATTTGTCAAAATCAGGCGTCTTGAATTTAGGAGGTATGACGACATCAGGGATTAGGCAAAGTTCAGCAGCAGTGCCTGTCCCACATCTATTTGTTCCTTCCATCTCCCTTAAACGCCTTTCCAAGAATTCCAACCTCTCTTCCTGGGTGGTAGCCACAGCACTCGGACCGGCAGCAGTATGCTGACCAACCTTCCCATATTGCTGGTAGGAATGAAACAGGTCAGTGTTTGGTATGAAGGTATCTGGTCTGGCAGTAGTTCGGGGTATATGAATGGTATGAGCAGGCTGTGCTTAGGCGGCTTGTGTTTGGGCGGCTTGAGTATGAGTGGGTGGCACCTGGGTGGCTTGTGCTTGGGTAAGTGGGTTGTTTGGTTGATTAGTGTTAGGCTGGGCAGTGATGGGAACTTGGTCTTGGTGGCAAGGTTCTTCCTGGAGTGGTGGGAAATACCCGTGCGGCAAACCATACGGAGGAAAGGGAATAACATTTCCTTCCTCATCCACAAAAGTGTGTTATTGGGTGTTTGCAGGATTTGGTCTCCTTATGCGAACAACGAGGGGAGGTGCGGTGGTCCTGGGGTCGGACCCTGTAGCCGGATCTTGACCGTGATGAGAGGTGGGTGGTTGTTGTCGGGCGTCTTCAACCCCTGCAGAAGATCCCCCTTCTGTGACTCTTCTTTCCAAGAGCTTGGCCATCTCGGCCATCTGCTCCTTGACTTGGGCGAGCTCGGCCTTCAAATTCTCATTTTCTTGCTCTATATCAGCCATGAGTTTCTTCCTGAGCCTGGTCCCGTAAGGATGTTTACCCGTAATGTCTTTAGAAAGGAACACAAAAGAAAATTTAGAAAAGATAAGCGAATTAAAGAAAAGAGCACAGTGAAACGAGATTACGTGGGAAGCAATGTTGGAACTTGACGGATCCTTCGACCGTTCCTCAGAACGTCGCGTTCAAAAGTACTAAGTAAAGCATTGAATGGAAATTAACATGAGATAGTTGTGAAGACAAAGGAATCCATTATCTCGAAAAGAGTACATTATTGCCATAAAGTGCCGAGTTACAAAGCGGAAAAATAAATCAGCCATCCCTAGCTCGGGCAATCATTTCCCTCATTTTACAAATTCGTCCTCTGCAGTAATCTAAGAACGTTGCAATTTCCCTAGGAGTGTTGACAGGGTTAGCAATTCCTTCCGCTTGTTTGAGTAAAAACGGGAGATCTTCTAGAGCTCCGTTGGCCAGGTACGCCAGCTTAGCAAAGCGATCCATCCATAAGTGAATAGTTTCATTTTGTTCAGCTTCTAAGAGGCGTATGGTCTCTTGACAATCTTGCTCAATGTTTATGGCGCGTTGTCGTTCCCTACTTATCTCTTGTTCGCGAGCCTTTTTCATTTCATTGAGCTGTTGTTCCAATTTGTGGACTTGTGTCTGTAGGAGCTCTTTTTGCACCATGATATTCTGCTCATTTTCTTTCGATTGCGCCAGCATATCCTTCAGAAGATATTTCTCCGCCAGGATGGTATCACTTTGCTTGTTCTTCATTTTTAGTTGAGAGTTGGCTGCTTGAAGACATTGGTCTTGTTTCATCATGTAGCTCTCATCAATCTTTCGTTTCTTCCTAATCTCTTCAACAGCTTGCTTGTTCTCCAGGTTCTCCCTTTTCTGAAGGGTGTATTCTTGCTGACACCTCAATAAGTCCTCCTCCAGCTTCTTGTTCTTGGCAGCTAATTCTTCTATTTTGGTCTTTAGCGCCTTGGTTGCTTCATCTTCCGCAATAAGTGATGGAGCAAGAGGATTTTCCTGGAGATGAGGGGGACTCCTGAAGGGTAATTTAATAATAGAGACCCTATTCAAGATCCACTCATAATATTCTTCTCTGACAGCATGGCTTCGGGCCCCAAGCTCCCTTCCCTTTCGTTGGACTTTCTTCCATGCATTCGCTATATCCCGAATGACAAGGACACATCTTCCTTTCGAGTAATATGAGATGAAAGGAATGAGAGACTCTTCATCAGGTGGTCCAAGCAAAGGATAAGCTAGCTGACGCTTGGCTATGACGGGATTATAGTTGATACACCCTTGCGTACCAATAAGGGGAACATTTGGGTAATTTCCACAGTGATGAACAATTGATTCAACTTCCAACCATTGGGGATACCACCTAACCTTCTCAGCTGTGAGCCCTATAAGGTGATTGGCCCACTCACGCCCATTTTTCACTCCTAATTGACATAGCTTCAGATCAGAAACCGGGCATTCGGCCTTACAGACTTGGTGGAAAACATGCGATGTGAGCCATACATACAAAATAGGTAAACAACAGACAACTCTTTTTCCACCTTGTGTGTGGCAGAAATCCATGGTGCAGTACACGTTTGCCAATACAGCCGTAACAGGATTCTCAAGCCTGTGTTTACGAGCTAGGAATACGGCAATGGCATCATAATCCACATAATTATCAATGTTGGGGAACAAGACAACGCCATAGATGGTAATAGCTAGAGCATCCATAAAGGCTTCCCAATCTTCCTTTTCTGCTGGGACCTGTATATGTTTCTCGAGAAATTCCCGAGTGAATCCAGGGATCTGATTTCTATTTAGCTGTGCGTCCCTTAAGGTGTCGGGACGGATCTTCAGAACACGGGCGACGGAAGCAGTAGTTGCATGATAGTCAAGATGACGGTAAGGTATCTGTCCTTCCAAAGGCATCCCCAAGATTTATTCAAATTCTTCAATGGATGGGGCCAACTGAAAGTCTCTAAATATGAAACACCTGAGAGGTGGGTCATAGAATTGCGCTAAGGCAGTGATCGCCTCAGTTTGCACTTCCACTTCTAACAATTTTAGAATCTTTCCATATTTTTTTGTAAAAGCCATTTTCTGTGTCAGGTTTAATTTTCTCCCCATTGTTTGCAGACTACCCGTGTCAATCTTCTTGGCCTTAAGGTGCAATACTTTCCTCAACTCGGTCACATTTGTGTCACAACTATCAGATCTCATGTTAATTTCCATATTGCTCAAAGGTACCCGCTAAGTTCCAAACGGCTTCCTGCAAGAGCAAAGAGAGAGAAAAAAGAAATTAGTTACTGCTATGTTTTGTGAACCACTACTTCTTCATTAATTTATTGGAAAACACTTTCAGTTTGAGAAGTAGCGGTCGGCAAAACTCATGCGAAACTAAAGTCGCACGGGTTATGGATCTTTCCAACGTCATCAATATCTGCTTGAATAGAATTTTGTTTTCATTTTGACGATTGGGAAGATCTATAACCCAGGACTCATAAGTACAAAAAGTGAGGGAACTGCTTATTTGTTAAAGGATTACTATTTTTTCAAAAAGAAAAATGATTCACCCTTTGTTTGGAATAAAGTAACCCTTTGAACACGTAAGCATTTCATCAATTTTAGATTTAAAGGGAAAGCGAGAATGAGATAAGGTATAGTAAAGTCCACCCTTTTGTGCCTTAAGCCAGGTTTTTTTTTTCTGAAAGTCTTTTCTGGGACCTATAGCTCATCTAACAGTGGATTTCTCACATTGGGTGGCTTCCGCTAGACATCTAGAAGGTCACCAGAGCCAAGATCCTAATCATGACAGGGACGCAAACAGTGAGGAATTCACTGAGTGCGTATATCATGAGAGGTCAAACTTTGGTTGAGGTTCTCACGAATACCGGATAGGAAGTACATCCCATACGATTCCGTTACCAACCCCTCCTAACTTAAGCTTCATTTGGGGCCCGGGTATAGGGCGCCACTCATAAGTGTGTGCAAATAATTGTGAGTGTAGTGTGTGGAAGGGCAGTCCATACCTTATACCTTACCCATTCTGCACAAAGAACAAACACAGAGCAAATATACAAAGTCGTCTACCCTAGGGTTCAATGTTTATGGAAAAGTAACATGGTCTTCTACCCTAGGGTTCAACAAGCTAGCGAACACAGATAATAAAGCAAATAACAAAATACAATTAAAACAAGAACAAAGTTCGACAACAATTAACAGAAAATAAAACAAAGGGGGAGGAAATCCAGCTAACATAGGCTATATAAAAAGAACATGCGCTTTCAATCAAACTGGCTTGACTCTCTTAAGGCGTCCCCAGTGGAGTCGCCATCTATCGCAACCTTGGATCGCGACGGCGCGGCGAACAAGAGAAAATAGGTGAAACAGGGAGTCGCCACCAATGTTTTTTATCCATAGGAAAAACATTGGGAAAAAACTAGGTTCAGTAAAGCACTGGTTTAAAAAATTGAAATCCAAGTTCGGGAGTCGGTTACGAGTAGGGAAGGTATTAGCACCCTACATCGCCTGTCAAAGGCAGTACCAAGATTGAAAGCACAATATAAATAGCCTTAAATAAAACATGGTTTCTTCCCTTTTACTTTTATTTAGAAAACGATAGAATGGAGTAGAGAACTGTACAAACATGGAATGTCGAAGCGAGGTCAATAGGACGTTTCATTCGAATTGAACTCGACTTTGATATGAGACAGAGAGGTGAAGAGAATGCTAATAAGGCGTCACGCCTAAATTAGACATTCTCGGATACAAACAAGCAGGGTTAGGAAAGAGATAAGCGGGACGTCTCGTCCTAAGTATCCCTTTCCTATGAATTATGGCGAGGCTTGAGCAAAAAAACTAGGGGAAATCAACAAGACGTCACGTCTAAATTGATTTTCACGGAAGCGGCCAGAAAGAAGAACATTTATGAAAGAAACATAAAAAGTAAAGCAGTAAATCAGCGAAAAAGGAAATGAGAAAGATGGGCCCGACAGGAGTTAAAATCCTGCTCCTACGTATTCTTGAATTATCAAGAAATCAGGGTTACGTAGTTCTGAATATTGCTATTTTAGGGAGGAATCTGAAAGATATTGATGGATATCATTAAAGAGGAGAATTCATGCAAAGCGAAGTTCTTCGCACGTGCACAAATCCTAAGAGGGTTGTGTAGACAGGAGTACTCCCGTACGACACTATTTTTTTTTAAAATCGCCCTTTTTATTATGTCTGTTTGTTATGGAAAAGGATAAAAAATATTAACAAAGTAAACTAATGGTACGCAGGCAATTACAGTCAACAAAACAGCAAACTCATAGAAAAGTAAAAAAAAGGGGAACCGAAAGCAAAAGAAATAAGGAAAGGAGTGGAACCGGTGTGACGAGCTAAGAACCGATGTGGGAGGTTGAGCACAGTGACGGTGTCAGACTGATTTCGAACTCGCACGCTGACAGGGACAATAGACCGGAGTTAGACCCGATCTGGGAATCTGAAGGTCACGACCGGTGTTGTGGGAAGTTAATCCGAGGTGAAACGCTGTTGAGCAGTAACGGAGATGGACGAGGTAATGATGCGGGAAATGGGATAGGGTTGATTTTGAGATGACGAGGTGGGTTCGAGGTACGGACGGTGTGAGAGTAGTGGCTTTGTGTTAGTGAGAAAGACTCAAAAACCTTTTCGAACTAAGGGATCTTTTGTGGTGACTAAGGCAAATCACTGGTTTCAAGTGGGGAGGTCAGTTAAGAATCTTGAGGAATCGGAGAGAATTTCCAGAGTTTTCTCGCGTAGAGGGAGAATCTGAAGACCAACCCCTTGAGCTTCCTTGGTTGGGGCATTTATAGGGCCTTCAAGTCATGGGCTGAGGGTTTTGGGACAACCAGAACTCCCACTCACCCATGCGTGTAGTGGTGTGCAACTCTGGCCACTATCATTGGTGGGGAGCAGGGTTTTCAGTGGGGTTTTTTAATTGCCCACTTCCGCCTCCCTGTCTGCCATTTTCCAGGGAGTGCGATTCCAGGTCACCGCGCATAATCTTCCGACCTCGCCCCCTCCGTTGTCAAATTTGTGACTCCGGTTAGCAAAGCCATTGGTTGGACGGAGTCTCCACTGATCCGATGTGGGGCCTTAAGAACCATTACCTGTGTCACACCGGCTGAATCTTTTAGTAATCATAGGGGCCGGTGTTCTCCTTCCTGGTCCGGATCTACTACCAGCCGGTGTGCCCACGAGATTGTCTTACTTGGGCCGGACTCGCTCGTCTTTTGTTGTCAGATCCGCGACATCGGCCATTAAGGGACTCCTGAGGTGAGGACGTTGGGCTGAGTTGATGTTAGCTAACACCGTCTGTAGAACGTTGTGTGAGGAGGGCAGAGTGCCACACCGTTTATGGGACGGTGTGTGAAGAGGCGGAGTTCCACATCGTCTGTGAAGTATATGAGGGCGGAGTGCAAATGAGGGCGGTTGGCGGAGTGTTGAGGACTCATGGGCGGAGTTGAGGTGAGGACTATTGGCAGAGTTGAGGTGAGGTGTTAACTTAGGCCTTGTCCGGTGTTACCAACTTCAAGGCTGGGTCCGGTGTCATAACAATTTGGGCCGGACCGAAAGAGGTGTTCACAGGTTGTAATAAATATTACGTACTATGTACTGTTACTTCTAAATCATTTCCGCTATGCAAATATTTCATGAATCTTATTAATCACGACTAGTATGCATGATAATAATCCGCAATTATCGAATTTTATGTGAACTCTGAGTTAATTTATGAATTTTAAATTGATTTTTCAAAAACGTGAAAAATTTATTCGGAAAATTACACGGGACGTCACACAACTGACCATGACAGAGGGCAGTTAGTCTTTTTCCATCAATTAGGTTTAGTTGGTCATGTCGAGCCTGAACCCATTCAGCTTCTTCCAATTTTGCTTCCATGAACACCTGGAGGGATGAAATTTCTACTTCAAAAGGTAAGACGGCTTCCATGCCATATACGAGAGAGAACGGGGTTGCCCCTGTCGAGGTTCGAACCGAGGTGCGATACCCATGTAGATCAAAAGGAAGTATCTCACTCCAATCTCTATAGGTGACTACCATCTTCTGTACTATCTTCTTAATGTTCTTGTTGGCCACCTCCACTGCCCATTCATCTTAGGCCGATAAGGAGAGGAATTGTGATGGTGAATTTTGAAGCCTTCACAGAGTTCCTTCATCATTTTGTTGTTCAAATTCGTATCATTGTCAGTAATGATCTGACTTGGTAGGCCGTATCAGCATATCAGTTCTCGCTTGATGAATTTGACCACAACATTCCTTGTTACATTGGCATATGAAGTTGCTTCTACCCATTTAGTGAAATAATCGATGGCGACCAAGATAAAACGATGACCATTTAAGGTTTTTGGCTTAATGGGCCCAATGACATCCATGCCCCACATTGAGAAGGGCCATGGTGTCGACAAGACATTTAGGGATGACAGGGGTGCATAAAGATGGTCAGCGTATATCTGACATTTGTGACATTTTCAAACATAGGCGAAGCAATCCACTTTCATGGTCATCCGGTAATAACCGGCCCTCAAGATCTTTCTTGACATGGTGTGTCCATTAGCGTGAGTCCCAAAAGATCCTTTATGAACATCCCTCATGATTTTGTTTGCCTCAACAGCATCAACACAACAAAGAAGGACAGAGTCATAGTTTCTTTTGTAAAGCACATCCCCATTTAAGAAGAAACCCATGGCGAGTCATCTTAGGGTCTTCTTATTATTCTCTGTAGCACCCTCGGGGTATTCTTGACTCTGTACATATCTTTTAATATTATGGTACCATGGTTTCCCATCTGACTTCTTTTCCATCATTTGACAGTATGCGGGCTCACAATGCTTCTTTACCTCGATGAGAGGCATATCGTAGTCACTACTTACTTCGAACATTGAGGCAAGGGTAGCCAAGGCATCAGCTATTTGATTGTCATCCTGGAGAACATGATGAAAAGAGATTTCATGAAACTCTTTGATCATTTCCTTGATATGATCATGATAAGGAATCAACTTGTTATCCCTAGTCTCCCACTCGCCTTTCAATTGGTGGATGACCAAAGCAGAGTCCCTATAAACTTCCAACAATTTTACTTTTGCATCCAACGCTGCTTGGATCCCTAATGAGCATGCCTCATATTCAGTAATGTTATTAGTACAGTCAAAACACAATCTGGCGCAGATAGGGATAAACTCCTTATCAGGTGAGATCAGGATGGCCCCAATTCCGTGCCCTAGTGCATTAGAAGCTCCATCAAATCTCAGGGTCCATTTATTTTTCTGACCACCTTGTTCATTGAATAGTGCCAGGATATCTTCATCCGGGAAGTTAAACTGCATAGGCTGATAATCATTGATGGGTTAGTGTGCCAAGTAATCTGCCAGAGCACTTCCTCTTATGGCCTTTTGAGTGATATATATTATGTCGTACTCAGTTAATAGCACTTGCCAACGAGCGATCCTTCCGGTCAAAGCAGGTTTTTCAAAAATGTACTTAACGGGGTCCATCTTAGCCAAGTGGTGTGACCCAACATGTATTGCCTTAGGCGCTTAGCGGGCCATGCTAACACACAACAAGTTTGCTCTAAAGCAGAGTACCTTATTTCACAATCAGTGAACTTCTTACTTAAGTAGTAGATAGCATGTTCCTTCTTTCCAGTTTTATTGTGCTGTCCCAACACACAACTCATGGATTCGTTCAATATAGTCAGATACAAGATAAATGGCGTTCCTGGGGTTGGGGGCACCAAAATTGGTGGTTCTTGCAGGTACTGCTTAATCTTTTCAAAAGCTGATTGACAGTCCTCATCCCATTGCCCCGGTTGGTTCTTGCGGAGTAACTTGAAGATCGGTTCACAAGTCGCTGTCAATTGTGAAATAAATTGGGCAATATAATTGAGCTTTCCCAAGAATCCTCAGACTTCTTTTTCTGTACGGGGAGGGGGGCATCTTGAGAATTGACTTGACTTTGTCGGGATCAACCTCTATCCCTCTTTCGCTTACTATAAACCCCAGCAGCTTGCCTGACCTCACACCAAAAGTACACTTGGCAGGGTTCAATCTGAGCCTAAACTTTCTCAACCGTTCAAAAAGCTTCCTTAGATCGCTAATGTGCCCTTTATCTGTCCTAGATTTGGCAATGATGTCATCCATATAGACTTCTATCTCTTTATGCATCATGTCATGGAAGAGAGTTACCATCACCCTTTGGTAAGTTGCCCTAGAATTCTTCAACCCAAACGACATCACCTTGTAGCAAAAGGTGCCCCATAGGGTAATAAATGTGGTTTTCTCCATATCTTCAGGTGCCATCTTGATCTGATTATACCCCGAGAAACCATACATGAATGAGAAAATAGAATGCTGAGCTGTATTATCAACCAAAACATCAATCTATGGTAGGGGAAAATCATCCTTGGGACTAGCCCTATTCAAATCTCGGTAGTCCACACACATCCGTACCTTTCCATCCTTGTTTGGAACAGGGACAATATTGGCTACCCACTGAGGGTATTTTGCCACAGCTAGGAACCCAGCATCGAACTGCTTCTTAACCTCCTCTTTGATCTTTAGGAGCATTTCTGGCTTTATTCGGCGTAGCTTCTGCTTTATTGGAGGGCACTCAGGTTTTAAGGGTAGTTTATGCTCGACAATGCTACCATCGAGTCCAGGCATATCTTGATAAGACCAAGCAAAGACATCACAAAATTCCATTAACAGCTTGATTAAATCTTCTCTTTGTTCTCTACTCAGGGCAGTGCTGATCTTGACTTCCTTCCTATTCTCTTTATTCCCTAAATTGATGATCTTAACTATGTCTAGGTAGGGTTGAATCCCTTTATGCTCTTGCTCTAACAACCTTGTCAGCTTAGGCGGTGGCTCACAATCTTCCCCACCTTCCTCATCAGCATAATCAACTGGATGATCGAAGTCGTGAAATGGGATTGCGACCTCACTATTCTCAAGAGAGTCATTTTCGGATCTGTAATTTAGTGTGTTATGGAAAATGAAAAAATAGGAATAAGGGAGTAAAGAGAAGGATTCAAAGCAAGGATAAAGGAAACAAGAAGAGTTTTTTTTTTATCTCGATACGTGTTTATTGATGAAAATGATAAAAACAAGTTTTTTCGTCCTTATTACATGGAAGAGTCCTAAAGCCTTAGGCAGAGCAGAGGGACAAACAAGTACTTAAAGCATAAACAAATTACTTTGGTGAAACATTCAAAGTCATGGGGAGCTCGACGGCCTCCCAGTTATGAAGTTCTTGGCTCGGCGGACAAGCAATCACAAAATCAGCACTATCACAGAGACTTTCTTCAATGACGACCACTTGGTCTGAAGGCATCAGTCCGGCGCTACGGAAGCTTTTGTAGAGATCACAGATGGGGACTCTCGTGGTATGAGGCTCCCTGCCGGCAAGACGGGCAGCCCTTCTTTCTCTCTTTTCTTCTTCCACCCTTTTTTACCGGTGGGTGTGGGTCGGTATCCCAATCCAAAACCATTTCTGTTCTCAAGCAAGTGTATAGGTTCTACTTCTCCATTCAAAGCACGTCCTAGCCCTCTTCCAGGTTTATACCCTTCACGCAGCATTATCTTTGCCATTACTAAAGATGCACTTGGCATGTAAGCATTTACCATTGTGGCTCCTTCCCCCACATAGGTGGCGTTTGCTATCTCCAATGCTTGGAAAAAGGTTTCAAGGGCCTCTTCTGCTGCCTTAATGTAAGGGGTTATCAGAGGTTTGCTAACCAGAAGGTCCTCCTCACCAGAAACAATTATCAGCTTGTTGTCAATTATGAACTTTAGTTTTTAGTGCAAGGTAGAGGGTACCACTCCAGCAGAATGAATCCACGGCCTACCTAATAAACAACTGTAGGCAGGTGAGATGTCCATGACTTGAAAAAGGACCTGGAACGTGCATGGCCCAACCTATATGGGCAGCTCAATCTCGCCCATGACCTCCCTCTGAGTTCTATCGAAAGCTCGTACAACTGTGGCACTCGGCTTCATATAAGTCCCAACTAATGGTAACTTGGCCAATGTAGATTTTGGCATGACGTTGAGGGATGACCCATTGTCAATAAGTACTTTTGCTAAGATGTAATCTCGGCACTTCACGGAGATATGGAAAGCTTTGTTATGCCTCATTCCCTCTGTCAGTATTTCATCGTCAGTGAAGGTTAGATAGTTGTCTGCAATAATATGCCCCACTATTCCCTGAAACTTATCGACGAGAATGTCATGACTGACATAAGCTTCGTTCAAGACCTTCATCAACGTCTTCCGATATGGCTCGGAGCACATCAGCAATGATAATAGAGATATTTTTGCAGGAGTATGGGTCAGTTGGTCAAGCACTTGATATTCGCTCTGGCGAATAAACTTTAAGAATTCATGGGCTTTTTCATCAGTCACGGCCCTTTTGGTTTCACCACTAGCTCCTTCTCCGCCCACCTTGGCTTTCCCAGAAATTTAATCCTTCTTTGGCTCTGAAGGGGCGTATACTCTTCCACTCCGGGTTACACCCCCTACCCCAACAATATTCGTGATGGACGATGAAGACGGATCACTCGACACCGAACCTGCAACGGTTATACCTGCGTCGTATTTCCAAGGTACGACTCGAAAATCCTTGCTTGCAAGTGGGGTAGGTGCTTGAACAGTGATAGTTGGTTGTACAGAAATGGGAGCCGCTGGAGGGTTCCTGGTGTAGAAAATTATCAAAGGCTTAGGGACGCGTGTCCCTGTCTGTTCTTGGACCATGTTGACCTCACCTTTGTGGTGTTTACAGACCTGTATAATATGGCTGTTCACGAGGCTCTGAAGGACCCTATAGAAGCTTTGGCATTCGACAGTCTGCTCATTTTCATGTTCCACGCTCTAGGTCCCTTCAATTAATCCCCTTTCAAGCAAAAGGGAATGAACTACCCTTAACGGCATTCTTATGTCAGCAACATTCTTAACGCACTCCTCATCATTTTCCATGGCGTTGACCCCTGAATTTCCATGGTTAGGTAGGGGGTTTGTGGCCATATTTGGGCTTCCTTCCTTAAAGTTAATCCAGTCGGCTTTAATCAGATCCCTTACTTTATACTTCAATGCCATACAGTTTTCAGTGGAATGCCCCGGTGCTCCGGCGTGATAATCACACCGGGCGTTGAGATCATACCCGTTGGGGTAAGGGGGTTCTACTGGCTTTAAAGGGCAGGGCGCCACTAAACCGTTGCGAATGAGGAGAGGCAAAAGTTTAGTGTATGTTATTAGGATGGGATCGAATTATATAGGTGTACGGTCATTGTTAGGTTTCCTTGTATTTTGATTAGGGTTGGGTGGCTGAACTATTTGTTGTGGAGGACGATATGGCATAGGTTACAGTATAGGTGCTCTGACAATGGGTGGACGAAAATGAGGAGGATAAGAGGTTGGGTTGTGGACGACAGCGGCCACATATGGATTCGGTGCATAAGAATTGAGGGCTTGAAAAACAGTGGGGGTGAATGGTCTTGGTTGGTCCCTTCTTTGATCATAAGAGACGAAGTTGGTCACCCCGTCTCTCCTCCTACCATTACCTGGCACCGGCCTTTTCACATTGGATGCCCCAGATGGGCCCCGGATAATCTTCCCTGTTCGCACCCTATAACACCCTCGGTTAGATAAGACAAATCCTTCTATAGGTTTATCCTATTTAACTGAGAGTGTTAACAGTTTTAAGAAAAAGTGAATATATTTTTTTTATTTTTTTTTTAAAATAAATACGTGGCAGATTAGTGGAAGCAATAATGTATATATCACATAGTCATTCACAAACTGTAAGTAATTGTACTCTTAACAGAATGGGGCACGCAGGCACCCTTAAATATTATACAGTCATCCGGTGTCTGATTATAAATATTCTATCTTTAATGATTGTTCTCAATGGGTTCAGCGTATTGCTGATCTTCACACTCGGGTTCTTGAGTTTCTAATTCCTCTGAAAAATGGTCAACAGTAAGGGTGAGTATAACCCAAGACCCTGATTGGTTAATCCGGTGCGGACATAATCCAGTTAACATACAATGTCACATAAATCATACATTTAGCATATTCACAATTATAACAATCAAGCATGTTGTCATCACATAATCGTATATTTAGCATATTCACAATTATAACAATCAAGCATATTACCATGAAATAAATCGTATATTTAACATATTCACAATTATAACAATCAGATATGCTATAATGAAATGCATGAGTTTGGATTTATTATGATTTATCTTTGGTTAAGTCTCATGATGCATGTGGGCCCAATAAATCGTTTCATCTTCTTCTCATTCTTTGGAATATCACCATTCCAATCATCTAGAGCGATCAGGGTCCGCCCAAGTTCCATATGGTATAAATAAACTCATTGGTTCTCATCATTGATTTAAATATTTTTGGAACTTGGATCCCTACGATCATAGTTACACTCCGTCATTTAGTCAAAGTACACTAGAATTGCATCGTCTCACCCGGCTATCAGGCGCGACTCTGATGCCATTGGGTTGCCGTTCCAATTGTACTCCCAAGATTCTTCATGGAGATCGAACGTGAGTGTCCTCCACTGTACCAAGTATATGCTCTAGAGGTTTTTCTTCTTCAAAAATATTTTCATGATGCGAAATGCATTTATCTTATCAATTGATTCCTTAAGTATCTTATGTATTTCCAGTCTCATCATATCATTCTCAAGTTCTTTGAATTCCATCAATTATTTAAACCTTGTAAGATATTCGTTTATTATTTTAGAAATATATCTATTATATCTTGGTTAAAATTATATTTTTCATAAAGAGTAAAATAATATATTCTTTATGTAATTACGCATAATTAAGACATTAACAATGTTTAATAATAATAAAACTATTAATAATAACAATAATATTAGAATTGATAATAAATAATAATAATAATAGTATAAGAATGATAATTATAACTTCCCAATAACTTAAAAAGTATTAGAGAATAGTTTCTAAATGAAATATCAAGTGAAAAACACTAAAAACAGAGTTTTCCGAGTGAAACAGGGATAAATCCGAGTGAAATATGTATGATTCCGAGTGGAATCATACTGAGATGGGTTCTCCAAACGTTCTGGCTAAAAATCCGAGTGGAATGACACTGGAAAGCTATTTTCCGACTGAAATAAGTTTGGGTCCGAGTGAAAATGAATTGGAATACTGTTTTCCGACTGGAACAGCTTGAATCCGAGTGAAGAATGAGTCTTCCGCATGAGATAGCTATGAATCCGAGTGAAATAAACTGAGCAGAGTTTTCTAACTGGAATTAATAGGTTTTCCGAGTGAAACAGAAGCTGAAAAATGATTTTCTTAATTAATTATTTTGAATTCTGAGTGAAACATATTTCTGAGTGAATTAAAATATAAATCCATGTGAAGTCAGTAGGAAAATGGTTTCCTGAGTAGCATTGTTTGTAAATCCGAGTGAAAATGAGTCTCTAAGTGAAATAAAGTATAATTCCGAGTGGTATTCAGTCAAAAAGGAGTTTTCATGAGTGAAGCTACTTAAATTCTGAGTGAAAATGAGTTTATGAGTGAAATCAAGTATGATTCCGAGTGGAATCAGTATGAAAAGAGTTTCCTGAGTAAAAATAAGATAAGTTCCGAGTGAAACATGAGTTTACCGAGTGAAATTAGTTGAAAAGAGTTCTGTCTGAATGCACTAAAATAAATCTGAGTAAAATAACTGCTTGCTGAGTAAAATAAAGGGTTTTCCGAGTGAAATAAGACTGGGAAGCTACTATCCGAGAACAATAGAGTGTTTCTGAGTGAATTTACTGAAAAAGGGTTCTGAGTAAAAGATAATTATATTTTCTGAGTGAAATTAAGACAAGTTCCGAGTGAAATAATTTAAGAAAGAGATTTCCGAGTAAAATAAGACTTAGAAGATGCTGTCCGAGAGAAATAGAGTGTTTTCCGAGTGAAATATGTTATGTCCGAATGAAAATGAGTTGGTAATATAAAAATCCGATTGAAATGATACCAAAACCGATCGGATTGGCCTAAAACAAAACCTGTTATCATTAAACCCATCTTTTATTCATAGTTCTTCACTGATTAAATACACTCGGTAACAGATATGTATATATATATATACATGCATATACAGATAACAATTTAAAGCATTTAATTCATACACATTGAATCTGTCCTGGAAAGGTAAGGAAACAAATTCCTTAACCCTTTCCTTCACTCGGTTTTCCCACAGAGCACCCAAGAATATACCCCCTTACCTTAATGAAGTTCCTGGAGGAGAAGAAGAGTCCCCTTCACTGTCCTGCACCAGTTCCGAGTGAAACAGAAGGGAAAAGAGAGAAAGAAGCTTGCTGGGAAGGAGAGTGATGAAGGGTGTTTGTGTCGTGTGTGGGTGTGAGTTCTGAGAACCCTTGAGCTGGTTTAAATAGGGAGAGAGTGAGTGGAAAAACAAGTGGGGAACAACTTTTCTGAGTGGATGATAGTGGAGTGATAATAGAAGGGTCAGTGGAGATTAAACAAAGTGATATGCTGAGTCAGTGCCCATTTCTGGTCGTCCACTATCCATAATGCGCACGATTGAATTTAAATAATCATTAAAAGACAAAATTGAAGTCAATACGCACTTCTGTCAGTGAATACCGAGTGAAATTACACTCGGTTAACAACTATACCGACTGGAATTCCTACTTTCGAGTCAACAATTGCAAGGCTCGCTTGAGCGTGGCTTGCTCGCTTGAGCAAAGCTTCAATTCTTCACTCGGAATTCCTTTGAAACCGACTCAGGCACTCGGTTTCTCACTCGGTAATACCTTTTCAGACCGAGTCCTCTCTTTCTCAGAATATGTGAATATGCTAAATGTATGATTTATGTGACATTGTATGTTAACTAGATTATGTCCGCACCAGATTAACCAATCAGGGTCTTGGGTTATACTCACCCTTACTGTTGACCATTTTTCAGAGGAATTAGAAACTCAAGAACCCGAGTGTGAAGATCAGCAATACGCTGAACCCATTGAGAACAATCATTAAAGATAGAATATTTATAATCAGACACCAGATGACTGTATAATATTTAAGGATGCCTGCGTGCCCCATTCTGTTAAGAGTATAATTACTTACAGTTTGTGAATGACTATGTGATATATACATTATTGCTTCCACTGATCTGCCACGTATTTATTTTTAAAAAAAATAAAAAAAAATATATTCACTTTTTCTTAAAACTGTTAACACCCTCAGTTAAATAGGATGAACCTATAGAAGGATTTGTCTTATCTAACTGAGGGTGTTACAAAGGTGGTATCAGAGCATAGTCGATTCATTAAGCTTGTGGAGTGGACCATTAGGTTTCCACGTACTCTGATAGAAATATTGAACAGTCCATAACACTCCTAAGACTAAATATCCTATGTGGAATGCTCCATATAACGCATACCCTGAATCTATTTGTTGATATTCTTTCAGCAAATTCCTAATAGCACGCCAAAATAACAATCATGTGATGGAGAATCTTCTTACCAGAATTGTGGAGGTAATAGAACGACAAGAGTTACCTCAGGCTTCTGCCAGACAAGGATTAGCTGATTTTCAAAGAAACAATCCTACGCAGTTCAAAGGAGGCTTCAATCCAGAAGGAGCACAACTATGGATTGAACACCTTGAAAAGATTTTTGCCGCTATGCGATGTTCTGATGAGGATTGTGTAACCTTTGCTGTCTTCATGCTGGTTGGAGAAGCAGAACACTGGTGGACTCATGCTAGAGTCAGACTAGCTACTGATGGGCATATCATTACTTGGGGATGATTCAGGACGAAGTTCCTCGCCAAATACTTCCCTGAAGACATAAGGAGGCAGAAGGAGCAGGAATTCTTTAATCTGAAGCAAGGCAATATGACTGTTGGGGAGTACACTGTTAAGTTTGATGAACTGGCAAAATGTTGTCCCTACTACACCCACATGGGAGAAGCGTCAAGATGTGCAAAGTTCGAAGCAGGGCTACGACATGAGATTCGTCAAGCCATATGTTGTCAACAAATTACACAATTCACTACTTTGGTTGACAGATGCCGCATCTTTGAGAATACCTCTAATCTTCGACGACCTAGAGCATCTAATCATGGGCCAGAACGACGTATGCCAGATCGACAGCAAAGAAGGGATTTTTGAGCAGATCGGCCATATTTCCGACCTTTCAACTCAGCCAACCGAATTCCTCCTAGAGGTCAGGAGAACGTAAGTGGTAGAAACTACACAATTTGTGGACGGATCGGACATCGTGATGTTGACTATTGGTACAGGAATAAAAATAACCAACAACAAGTAACTCAAGGATAGGCAGTACGACCAACAGGTCAAGGAAGTGGAGGATCTACTGCAAATGTCTCTACCAAGAATGTCCCAAGGATGCAAAATATTCACCGCGGCAACAATTTCAATCAGAACAATAATCCAAGAAGGCCCGGAAGTAACTCTACTAGAAGACCAGGAGGAAATGCTAGAGTTTTTACCATGAATGGTGCGGAAGTATCACAAGAGAACGATCTTGTGCAAGGTACATGCTTCATAGGAAGTACTCTATTAAATGTATTATATGATTCTGGAGCCACTCATTCTTTCATATCTGAGAATTATGTAAAACATTTAAAGCTTCCTACAACCTCTCTGCCCTACCAAATGATTGTCATAACTGCCGCCAATAAGCCCATTTGCTCTACTTGCATATGTCTAGAATGTCCACTCAACATCGAAGGGAAAGCTTATCAAGTAGATCTGATATGTTTACCTTTGATTGATCTAGACATTGTTCTAGGGATGAATTGGCTTGCTGCCAACCATATTCTAATTGACTGTCATAATAGATCCATCTCTCACGGGTCTATTCCATCTGAATGTGATCAAGTCACTGATTCTTGTCTTGTTAGCTCAGAAAAGGTAATCTCAAAAGAAGTCCAACTATATATGATCCTTACTGAAACTGAAAGTAAGGCCACTTCTCAACTTGAACAGATTCCTGTTGTTCAAGAATTTCCAGAAGTATTCCCTGAGGACATACGAGAGCTACCTCCAGAGCGAGAAGTCAAATTCAGCATTGATATTATACCGGGCGTGGGACCAATCTCTATTGCTCCTTACCGGATGTCACCCAAGGAACTCAGTGAACTCAAAGAACAATTAGAAGAACTTCTAGAGAAAGGAATGATTAGACCCAGTGTCTCACCTTGGGGAGCACCAGTTCTTCTAGTCAAAAAGAAGGATGGCAGTATGCGGCTGTGCGTTGACTATTGGCAACTGAATAAAGCTACGATCAAGAACCGATACCCTCTCCCAAGAATTGATGATTTGATGGACCAATTATGAGGAGCCACTATCTTCTCGAAGATCGATCTGCGATCAGGCTATCATCAAATCAGGGTAAAGAAAGACGATGTACCAAAAACGGCATTCAGAACACGATATGGGCACTATGAGTATCTTGTTATGCCCTTTGGAGTTACAAATGCACCTGTAGTCTTTATGGGATACATGAATCGAATCTTCCATGAGTACTTGGACAAATTCGTGGTTGTATTCATTGATGACATCCTCATCTACTCCAAGAGCCATGAGGAACACGAGGAGCATCTTTGAATTGTTTTAAACACTTTACGTGCAAGGCAATTGTATGCCAAGTTTTCAAAATGTGAATTCTGGTTGACAGAAGTGAAATTCTTAGGACATGTCATCTCTAAGGAAGGAATTGCTGTGGATCCTACAAAGGTAGAAGCTGTATTAAATTGGGAACAACCCAAGAATGTGACGGAAATCCACAGTTTCCTTGGACTGGCTGGATATTACCGTCGATTCATCGAGAATTTCTCTCGAATTACAGTACCTTTAACTAGGCTGACCCGTAAAGATCAACCGTTTGAATGGATAGACAAATGCGAAAGCAGTTTTACGGAGTTACGCCAATGACTCACTAGTGCACCTGTCTTAATTTTGCCAGATCCTGCCAAGCCATATAAAGTATATTGTGATGCGTCAAGACAAGGACTAGGATGTGTCCTAATGCAAGAAAGAAAGGTTGTTGCTTATGCTTCAAGACAGCTAAGAACGCATGAAGTGAATTATCCCACACATGACTTGGAATTAGCTGCAGTTGTATTTGCCTTGAAAATCTGGAGACACTATTTGTATGGTACATGCTTTGAAGTCTTCAGTGATCATAAGAGCTTGAAGTATCTATTCGACGAGAAGGAGTTGAATATGCGACAACGTAGGTGGATGGAATTTATCAAAGATTATGATTTTGAACTCCGATATCATCCTGGAAAAGCAAATGTAGTAGCTGATGCACTCAGCCGAAAGGCTTTACGTCTATCATATATGATGACAAAGGAGTTGGAATTGATTGAATAGTTTCACGATTTGAATTTAGCAGTAACACCAAAAAGGGGAAGCCTTATGGTTGGAATGCTAAGAATTTCCAATGATTTCTTGGAACAAATCAAAGAAGCTTAAGCCAATGACCAGGAATTATAAGATCTAGCGGAAAAGACAAAAGGAGGAGTCTCAGAGTTTAGCAAGGATGAACATGGGGCAATCAGGTATCAACAGAGATCTGTATTCCAGTCAACACAGATCTTAAGAGATCTATCCTGGATGAAGCACACAAAAGTAAATACAGTATTCACCCAGGATCAACCAAGATGTACCAAGACTTGAAGAAATTATTCTGGTGGCAAGGAATGAAAAGGGATATCGCTAAGTACGTAACAGCTTGCCTGATGTGTCAGAAGGTAAAGGCGGAACAACAATGACCAAGTGGGACACTTCGTCCTTTGGATATTCTAGAATGGAAATGGGATGAGATTACTATGGACTTCGTGAGTGGATTTCCCAAAACATCAGCTGGATATAATGCTATTTGGGTAATCGTGGATCGATTAACAAAAACCGCTTACTTTATTCCTGTCAATATGAAGTATTCCCTAGAGAAACTCACCCAGATCTATATCAAGGAAATCGTATGGTTACATGGAACTCCCACTACGATTGTGTCCGATCGAGATCCTCGTTTCACATCACAGTTTTGGAAGAGCCTGCAACAAGCTCTAGGAACTCGTCTGAAGTTAAGTTCCGCATATCATCCACAGACAGACGGACAATCAGAAAGAACAATCAAGACTCTTGAAGATTTGTTGCGTCTTTGTGTCCTAGAACATGGAGGAAGTTGGCAAGAATACCTTCCACTTATTGAGTTCACTTACAACAACAGCTATCATGTAAGCATCGGAATGGCCCCTTATGAAGCTTTGTATGGAAGAAAATGCCGTACACCTTTATGTTGGTATGAAACTGGTGAAAAAACAATAATTGGACCAGAGATTGTTCAGAAGACAACAGAACAAGTTCAGAGGATTCAAATGGCAATGAAGGCTTCGCAAGATAGACAAAAGAGTTACTATGACAAACGTCGGAAGCCATTAGAATTTAAAGAAGGCGATCATGTATTTCTCAAAGTTACTCCTACCACTGGAGTAGGAAGAACTTTAAAGGCCAAGAAGTTAAGCCCCAGATACGTAGGACCCTATCAAATTCTGCAAAAGATAGGAACTCATGTGTACCGTATTGCTCTGCCACCCGAGCTGACAAACCTTCACAATGTCTTTCATGTCTCTTAACTCCGTAAATACGTACCAATCAGACATTGTGAAGGTTTGTCAGCTCGGGTGGCAGAGCAATACGGTAATCATGAGTTCCTATCTTTTGCAGAATTTGATGGGGTCCTACGTATCTGGGGCTTAACTTCTTGGCCTTCAAAGTTCTTCCTACTCCAGTGGTAGGAGTAACTTTGAGAAATACATGATCGCCTTCTTCAAATTCTAATGGCTTCCGACGTTTGTCATAGTAACTCTTTTGTCTATCTTGCGAAGCCTTCATTGCCATTTGAATCCTCTGAACTTGTTCTGTTGTCTTCTAAACAATCTCTGGTCCAATTATTGTTTTCTCACCAGTTTCATACCAACATAAAGGTGTACGACATTTTCTTCCATACAAAGCTTCATAAGGGGCCATTCCGATGCTTGCATGATAGCTGTTGTTGTAAGTGAACTCAATAAGTGGAAGGTATTCTTGCCAACTTCCTCCATGTTCTAGGACACAAAGACGCAACAAATCTTCAAGAGTCTTGATTGTTCTTTCTGATTGTCTGTCTGTCTGTGGATGATATGCGGAACTTAACTTCAGACGAGTTCCTAGAGCTTGTTGCAGGCTCTTCTAAAACTGTGATGTGAAACGAGGATCTCGATCGGACACAATCGCAGTGGGAGTTCCATGTAACCGTACGATTTCCTTGATATAGATCTGGGTGAGTTTCTCTTCGGAATACTTCATATTGATAGGAATGAAGTGAGCGGTTTTTGTTAATCGATCCACGATTACCCAAATAGCATCATATCCAGCTGATGTTCTGGGAAATCCACTCACGAAGTCCATAGCAATCTCATCCCATTTCCATTCTGGAATATCCAAAGGATGAAGGATCCCACTTGGTCGTTGTTGTTTCGCCTTTACCTTCTGACACATCAGACAAGCTGTTACGTACTTACCGATATCCCTTTTCATTCCTTGCCACCAGAATAATTTCTTCAAGTCCCGGTACATCTTGGTTGATCCTGGGTGAATACTGTATTTACTTTTGTGTGCTTCATCCAGGATAGATCTCTTAAGATCTGTGTTGACTGGAATACAGAGTCTCTGTTGATACCTGATTGCCCCATGTTCATCCTTGCTAAACTCTGAGACTCCTCCTTTTGTCTTTTCCGCTAGATCTTGTAATTCCTGGTCATTGGCTTGAGCTTCTTTGATTTGTTCCAAGAAATCATTGGAAATTCTTAGCATTCCAACCATAAGGCTTCCCCTTTTTGGTGTTACTGCTAAATTCAAATCACGAAACTGTTCAATCAATTCCAACTCCGTTGTCATCATATATGATAGACGTAAAGCCTTTCGGCTGAGTGCATCAGCTACTACATTTACTTTTCCAGGATGATATCAGAGTTCAAAATCATAATCTTTGATAAATTCCATCCACCTACGTTGTCGCATATTCAACTCCTTCTGGTCGAATAGATACTTCAAGCTCTTATGATCACTGAAGACTTCAAAGCATGTACCATACAAATAGTGTCTCCAGATTTTCAAGGTAAATACAACTGCAACTAATTCCAAGTCATGTGTGGGATAATTCACTTCATGCGTTCTTAGCTGTCTTGAAGCATAAGCAACAACCTTTCTTTCTTGCATTAGGACACATCCTAGTCCTTGTCTTGACGCATCACAATATACTTCATATGGCTTGGCAGGATCTGGCAAAATTAAGACAGGTGCACTAGTGAGTCGTTGGCGTAACTCCATAAAACTGCTTTCGCATTTGTCTGTCCATTCAAACGGTTGATCTTTACGGGTCAGCCTAGTTAAAGGTACTGCAATTCGAGAGAAATTCTCGATGAATCGACGGTAATATCCAGCCAGTCCAAGGAAACTGTGGATTTCCGTCACATTCTTGGGTTGTTCCCAATTTAGTACAGCTTCTACCTTTGTAGGATCCACAGCAATTCCTTCCTTAGAGATGACATGTCCTAAGAATTTCACTTCTGTCAACCAGAATTCACATTTTGAAAACTTGGCGTACAATTGCCTTGCACGTAAAGTGTTTAAAACAATTTGAAGATGCTCCTCGTGTTCCTCATGGCTCTTGGAGTAGATGAGGATGTCATCAATGAATACAACCACAAATTTGTCCAAGTACTCATAGAAGATTCGATTCATGTATCCCATAAAGACTACAGGTGCATTTGTAACTCCAAAGGGCATAACAAGATACTCATAGTGCCCATATCGTGTTCTGAATGCCGTTTTTGGTACATCGTCTTTCTTTACCCTGATTTGATGATAGCCTGATCGCAGATCGATCTTCGAGAAGATAGTGGCTCCTCATAATTGGTCCATCAAATCATCAATTCTTGGGAGAGGGTATCAGTTCTTGATCGTAGCTTTATTCAGCTGCCGATAGTCAACGCACAGCCGCATACTGCCATCCTTCTTTTTAACTAGAAGAACTGGTGCTCCCCAAGGTGAGACACTGGGTCTAATCATTCCTTTCTCTAGAAGTTCTTCTAATTGTTCTTTGAGTTCACTGAGTTCCTTGGGTGACATCCGGTAAGGAGCAATAGAGATTGGTCCCACGCCCAGTATAATATCAATGCTGAATTCGACTTCTCGCTCTGGAGGTAGCTCTCGTATGTCCTCAGGGAATACTTCTGGAAATTCTTGAACAACAGGAATCTGTTCAAGTTGAGAAGTGGCCTTACTTTCAGTTTTAGTAAGGATCATATATAGTTGGACTTCTTTTGAGATTACCTTTTCTGAGCTAACAAGACAAGAATCAGTGACTTGATCACATTCAGATGGAATAGACCCGTGAGAGATGGATCTATTATGACAGTCAATTAGAATATGGTTGGCAGCAAGCCAATTCATCCCTAGAACAATGTCTAGATCAATCAAAGCTAAACATATCAGATCTACTTGATAAGCTTTCCCTTCGATGTTGAGTGGACATTCTAGACATATGCAAGTAGAGCAAATAGGCTTATTGGCGGCAGTTGTGACAATCATTTGGTAGGGCAGAGAGGTTGTAGGAAGCTTTAAATGTTTTACATAATTCTCAGATATGAAAGAATGAGTGGCTCCAGAATCATATAATACATTTAATAGAGTACTTCCTATGAAGCATGTACCTTGCACAAGATCGTTCTCTTGTGATACTTCCGCACCATTCATGGTAAAAACTCTAGCATTTCCTCCTCGTCTTCCAGTAGAGTTACTTCCGGGCCTTCTTGGATTATTGTTCTGATTGAAATTATTGCTGTGGTGAATATTTTGCATCCTTGGGACATTATTGGTAGAGACATTTGCAGTAGATCCTCCACTTCCTTGACCTGTTGGTCATACTGCCTGTCCTTGAGTTACTTGTTGTTGGTTATTTTTATTCCTGTACCAACAGTCAACATCACGATGTCCGATCCGTCCACAAATTGTGCAGTTTCTACCACTTTGGTTCTCCTGACCTCTAGGAGGAATTCGGTTGGCTGAGTTGAAAGGTCAGAAATATGGCCGATCTGCTCGAAAATCCCTTCTTTGCTGTCGATCTGGCATACGTCGTTCTGGCCCATGATTAGACGCTCTAGGTCGTCGAAGATTAGAGGTATTCTCAAAGATGCGGCATCTGTCAACCAAAGTAGTGAATTGTGTAATTTGTTGACAACATATGGCTTGACGAATCTCATGTCGTAGCCCTGCTTCGAACTTTGCACATCTTGACGCTTCTCCCATGTGGGTGTAGTAGGGACAACATTTTGCCAGTTCATCAAACTTAGCAGCGTACTCCCCAACAGTCATATTGCCTTGCTTCAGATTAAAGAATTCCTGGTCCTTCTGCCTCCTTATGTCTTCGGGGAAGTATTTGGCGAGGAACTCCGTCCTGAATCGTCCCTAAGTAATGATATGCCCATCAGTAGCTAGTCTGACTCTAGCATGAGTCCACCAGTGTTCTGCTTCTCCAACCAGCATGAAGACAGTAAAGGTTACACAATCCTCATCAGAACATCGCATAGCGGCAAAAATCTTTTCAAGGTGTTCAATCCATAGTTGTGCTCCTTCTGGATTGAAGCCTCCTTTGAACTGCGTAGGATTGTTTCTTTGAAAATCAGCTAATCCTTGTCTGGCAGAAGCCTGAGGTAACTCTTGTCATTCTATTACCTCCACAATTCTGGTAAGAAGATTCTCCATCACATGATTGTTATTTTGGCGTGCTATTAGGAATTTGCTGAAAGAATATCAACAAATAGATTCAGGGTATGCGTTATGTGGAGCATTCCACATAGGATATTTAGTCTTAGGAGTGTTATGGACTGTTCAATATTTCTATCAGAGTACGTGGAAACCTAATGGTCCACTCCACAAGCTTAATGAATCGACTATGCTCTGATACCACCTTTGTAACACCCTCGGTTAGATAAGACAAATCCTTCTATAGGTTCATCCTATTTAACTGAGGGTGTTAACAGTTTTAAGAAAAAGTGAATATATTTTTTTTTATTTTTTTTAAAAATAAATACGTGGCAGATCAGTGGAAGCAATAATGTATATATCACATAGTCATTCACAAACTGTAAGTAATTATACTCTTAACAGAATGGGGCACGCAGGCATCCTTAAATATTATACAGTCATCTGGTGTCTGATTATAAATATTCTATCTTTAATGATTGTTCTCAATGGGTTCAGCGTATTGCTGATCTTCACACTCGGGTTCTTGAGTTTCTAATTCCTCTGAAAAATGGTCAACAGTAAGGGTGAGAATAACCCAAGACCCTGATTGGTTAATCTGGTGCGGACATAATCCAGTTAACATACAATGTTACATAAATCATACATTTAGCATATTCACAATTATAACAATCAAGCATGTTGTCATCACATAATCGTATATTTAGCATATTCACAATTATAACAATCAAGCATATTACCATGAAATAAATCGTACATTTAACATATTCACAATTATAACAATCAGATATGCTGTAATGAAATGCATGAGTTTGGATTTATTATGATTTATCTTTGGTTAAGTCTCATGATGCATGTGGGCCCAATAAATCGTTTCATCTTCTTCTCATTCTTTGGAATATCACCATTCCAATCATCTAGAGCGATCAGGGTCCGCCCAAGTTCCATATGGTACAAATAAACTCATTGGTTCTCATCATTGATTTAAATATTTTTGGAACTTGGATCCCTACGATCATAGTTACACTCCGTCATTTAGTCAAAGTACACTAGAATTGCATCGTCTCACCCGGCTATCAGGCGCGACTCTGATACCATTGGGTTGCCGTTCCAATTGTACTCCTAAGATTCTTCATGGAGATTGAACGTGAGTGTCCTCCACTGTACCAAGTGTATGCTCTAGAGGTTTTTCTTCTTCAAAAATATTTTCATGATGCGAAATGCATTTATCTTATCAATTGATTCCTTAAGTATCTTATGTATTTCCAGTCTCATCATATCATTCTCAAGTTCTTTGAATTCCATCAATTATTTAAACCTTGTAAGATATTCGTTTATTATTTTAGAAATATATCTATTATATCTTGGTTAAAATTATATTTTCCATAAAGAGTAAAATAATATATTCTTTATGTAATTACGCATAATTAAGACGTTAACAATGTTTAATAATAATAAAACTATTAATAATAACAATAATATTAGAATTGATAATAAATAATAATAATAATAGTATAAGAATGATAATTATAACTTCCCAATAACTTAAAAAGTATTAGAGAATAGTTTCTAAATGAAATATCAAGTGAAAAACACTAAAAACAGAGTTTTTCGAGTGAAACAGGGATAAATCCGAGTGAAATTTTAATTATGGAAGGTTTGTAAGCAAGAATAAGTCAATATATACCCTGATGATGGTCTGTAGTACCTCAAAAATGTCATTTTTGCACATAATAATAGAATTTATATGGAATATTAGTGAAATTATGCAAAAAACTGAGTGAAAAGGGTTCTGTTCCGAGTAACAGAGAAGAATTCCGAGTGAATGGTCAGAAAATCCGAGTGAAGGAGAAAAATCCGAGTCAAAACACCCTAGAAAGGCTCGGTTCCGAGTTGAATGCTTTCTTTTCTGAAGGAGACTACACTAATTGGAGTATTTCGAGTGAAAGAATGTATAAATACTCATGTTTATGTTGATTTGATGCTTCCTACCGATTGGAGTGTGTTGTGGAATCAATTGGGAAGGATTTTGAACGGTTTCCTATGAATTTGCTTAGGAAACCGAGTGGAAAAGGGTAGAGGAAGCCAATTCCGAGTGAGATATACTCTACTGGACAAAAACCGAGTGAGACTCATACGTGTATGCCTTGTTCCAAGAGCTAATGGTTGAAATAAACCTTAATTGGAAATATAATTAAAGAAATTGGCCTAAACCGAGTGAATCAAGTGAAGAAGACTCGGATTTCCGAGTGAAGATTCTGAGAAAGAAAGGACTCGGTCTGAAGAGGTATTACCGAGTGAGAAACCGAGTGCCTGAGTCGGTTTCAAAGGAATTCCGAGTGAAGAATTGAAGCTTCGCTCAAGCGAGCAAGCCACGCTCAAGCGAGCCTTGCAATTGTTGACTCGGAAGTAGGAATTCTAGTCGGTATAGTTGTTAACCAAGTGTAATTTCACTCGGTATTCGCTGACAGAAGTGCGTATTGACTTCAATTTTATCTTTTAATGATTATTTAAATTCAATCGTGCGCATTATGGATAGTGGACGACCAGAAATGGGCACTGACTCAGCATATCACTTTGTTTAATCTCCACTGACCCTTCCATTATCACTCCACTATCATCCACTCAGAAAAGTTGTTCCCCACTTGTTTTTCCACTCACTCTCTCCCTATTTAAACCAGCTCAAGGGTTCTCAGAACTCACACCCACACACGACACAAACACCCTTCATCACTCTCCTTCCCAGCAAGCTTCTTTCTCTCTTTTCCCTTCTGTTTCACTCGGAACTGGTGCAGGACAGTGAAGGGGACTCTTCTTCTCCTCCAGGAACTTCATTAAGGTAAGGGGGTATATTCTTGGGTGCTCTGTGGGAAAACCGAGTGAAGGAAAGGGTTAAGGAATTTGTTTCCTCACCTTTCCAGGACAGATTCAGTGTGTATGAATTAAATGCTTTAAATTGTTATCTGTATATGCATGTATATATATATATCTATTACCGAGTGTATTTAATCAGTGAAGAACTATGAATAAAAGATGGGTTTAATGATAACAGGTTCTGTTTTAGGCCAATCCGATCGATTTTGGTATCATTTCAATCGGATTTTTATATTACCAACTCATTTTCATTCGGACATAACATATTTCACTCGGAAAACACTCTATTTCTCTTGGACAGCATCTTCTAAGTCTTATTTTACTCGAAAATCTCTTTCTTAAATTATTTCACTCGGAACTTGTCTTAATTTCACTCAGAAAATATAATTATCTTTTACTCAGAACCCTTTTTCAGTAAATTCACTCGGAAACACTCTATTGCTCTCGGACAGTAGCTTCCCAGTCTTATTTCACTGGGAAAACCCTTTATTTTACTCAGCAAGCAGTTATTTTACTCGGATTTGTTTTAGTGCTTTCAGACAGAACTCTTTTCAACTAATTTCACTCGGTAAACTCATGTTTCACTCGGAACTTATCTTATTTTTACTCAGGAAACTCTTTTCATACTGATTCCACTCGGAATCATACTTGATTTCACTCATGAACTCATTTTCACTCAGAATTTAAGTAGCTTCACTCATGAAAACTCCTTTTTGACTGAATACCACTCGAAATTATACTTTATTTCACTTAGAGACTCATTTTCACTCGGATTTACAAACAATGCTACTCAGGGAACCATTTTCCTACTGACTTCACATAGATTTATATTTTAATTCACTCAGAAATGTGTTTCACTCAGAATTCAAAATAATTAATTAAGAAAATCATTTTTCAGCTTCTGTTTCACTCGGAAAACCTATTAATTCCAGTTAGAAAACTCTGCTCAGTTTATTTCACTCGGATTCATAGCTATCTCATGTGAAAGACTCATTTTTCACTCGGATTCAAGCTGTTCCAGTCGGAAAACAGCATTCCAATTCATTTTCACTCGGACCCAAACTTATTTCAGTCGGAAAACAGCTTTCCAGTGTCATTCCACTCGGATTTTTAGCCAGAACGTTTGGAGAACCCTTCTCAGTATGATTCCACTCGGAATCATACATATTTCACTCAGATTTATCCCTGTTTCACTCGGAAAACTCTGTTTTTAGTGTTTTTCACTTGATATTTCATTTAGAAACTATTCTCTAATACTTTTTAAGTTATTGGGAAGTTATAATTATCATTCTTATACTATTATTATTATTATTTATTATCAATTCTAATATTATTGTTATTCTTAATAGTTTTATTATTATTAAACATTGTTAACGTCTTAATTATGCGTAATTACATAAAGAATATATTATTTTACTCTTTATGGAAAATATAATTTTAACCAAGATATAATAGATATATTTCTAAAATAATAAACGAATATCTTACAAGGTTTAAATAATTGATGGAATTCAAAGAACTTGAGAATGATATGATGAGACTGGAAATACATAAGATACTTAAGGAATCAATTGATAAGATAAATGCATTTCGCATCATGAAAATATTTTTGAAGAAGAAAAACCTCTAGAGCATACACTTGGTACAGTGGAGGACACTCACGTTCGATCTCCATGAAGAATCTTAGGAGTACAACTGGAACGGCAACCCAATGGCATCAGAGTCGCGCCTGATAGCCGGGTGAGACGATGCAATTCTAGTGTACTTTGACTAAATGACGGAGTGTAACTATGATCGTAGGGATCCAAGTTCCAAAAATATTTAAATCAATGATGAGAACCAATGAGTTTATTTGTACCATATGGAACTTGGGCGGACCCTGATCGCTCTAGATGATTGGAATGGTGATATTCCAAAGAATGAGAAGAAGATGAAACGATTTATTGGGCCCACATGCATCATGAGACTTAACCAAAGATAAATCATAATAAATCCAAACTCATGCATTTCATTACAGCATATCTGATTGTTATAATTGTGAATATGTTAAATGTACGATTTATTTCATGGTAATATGCTTGATTGTTATAATTGTGAATATGCTAAATATACGATTATGTGATGACAACATGCTTGATTGTTATAATTGTGAATATGCTAAATGTATGATTTATGTGACATTGTATGTTAACTGGATTATGTCCGTACCGGATTAACCAATCAGGGTCTTGGGTTATACTCACCCTTACTGTTGACCATTTTTCAGAGGAATTAGAAACTCAAGAACCCGAGTGTGAAGATCAGCAATACGCTGAACCCATTGAGAACAATCATTAAAGATAGAATATTTATAATCAGACACCGGATGACTGTATAATATTTAAGGGTGCCTGCGTGCCCCATTCTGTTAAGAGTACAATTACTTACAGTTTGTGAATGACTATGTGATATATACATTATTGCTTCCACTGATCTGCCACGTATTTATTTAAAAAAAAAATAAAAAAAAATATATTCACTTTTTCTTAAAACTGTTAACACTCTCAGTTAAATAGGATGAACCTATAGAAGGATTTGTCTTATCTAACCGAGGATGTTACAAAGGTGGTATCAGAGCATAGTCAATTCATTAAGCTTGTGGAGTGGACCATTAGGTTTCCACGTACTCTGATAGAAATATTGAACAGTCCATAACACTCCTACGACTAAATATCCTATGTGGAATGCTCCATATAACGCATACCCTGAATCTATTTGTTGATATTCTTTCAGTAAATTCCTAATGGCACGCCAAAATAACAATCATGTGATGGAGAATCTTCTTACCAGAATTGTGGAGGTAATAGAACAACAAGAGTTACCTCAGACTTCTGCCAGACAAGGATTAGCTGATTTTCAAAGAAACAATCCTACGCAGTTCAAAGGAGGCTTCAATCCAGAAGGAGCACAACTATGGATTGAACACCTTGAAAAGATTTTTGCCGCTATGCGATGTTCTGATGAGGATTGTGTAACCTTTACTGTCTTCATGCTGGTTGGAGAAGCAGAACACTGGTGGACTCATGCTAGAGTCAGACTAGCTACTGATGGGCATATCATTACTTGGGGACGATTCCGGACGGAGTTCCTCGCCAAATACTTCCCCGAAGACATAAGGAGGCAGAAGGAGCAGGAATTCTTTAATCTGAAGCAAGGCAATATGACTGTTGGGGAGTACGCTGCTAAGTTTGATGAACTGGCAAAATGTTGTCCCTACTACACCCACATGGGAGAAGCGTCAAGATGTGCAAAGTTCGAAGCAGGGCTACGACATGAGATTCGTCAAGCCATATGTTGTCAACAAATTACACAATTCACTACTTTGGTTGACAGATGCCGCATCTTTGAGAATACCTCTAATCTTCGACGACCTGGAGCGTCTAATCATGGGCCAGAACGACGTATGCCAGATCGACAGCAAAGAAGGGACCATTATTTACTTTTCTGCACTTTTATTATTGTTAATTTATTTTTCTGCACTTTATTTATCCGCACTTTATATTTCTGCAATTATTAGTTTATTTTTTTTATTTTTTACATTTTTATCTTTATTTATTTATTTTTATGCCCTTTTATTTTATTTATTTACTTTCCCATCCCTTTATTTTTGTTATTTACTTTTCTGCCCATTTATTTTCATGTATTTACTTTTCTGCTTTTTTTTGTTATTTACATTTCTACCCCTTTATTTTCATGTATTTACTTTTCTGCCCCTTTATTTTTGTTATTTATATTTCTGCCCCTTTATTTTTATGTATTTACTTTTCTGCCCCTTTATTTTGGTTATTTATATTTCTACATCTTTATTTACATGTATTTACTTTTCTTCCCCTTTATTTTTACTATTTACTTTTCTGCCCCTTTATTTTCATGTATTTACTTTTTTGCCCCTTTACTTTTTGTTATTTACATCTCTGCCCCTTTATTTTCATGTATTTACTTTCATGTCCCTTTATTTTTGTTATTTACTTTTCTGCTGCTTTATTTTTGTTATTTACTTTTCTGCTCCTTTATTTTTTTATTATTTATTTTTCTGCCACTTTATTTTATGTATTTATTTTTTTTGCTCTTTTATTTTTATGTATTTATTGTTATGTCTATTTATTTTTATTTTTATTTCTATTTTTTTTGAACTTTTTATTTATTTTTTTTCTACCTTTATTTTTTTATTTTATTGTTATTATTTATTCTCTATACTTTTTATTTTTAGTTATTTATCTTTTTGCTTTTTTTTATTTATTTATCTTCCTACACTTTCTATTTATTTATTTATGTTTGACCATTTTAATAGTTTATAAATACGTATATATATATATATACATAATTATCCATTTTTATTATGGTCATGATTTCCTATTATTTTCTCTTAGTAACCTTTTAATAATTAAGAAAAAATCATTTTCATAAAAAATAAAAAAATCAAGACTAATAAATAGTGTGTTATTTATTCATTCATTTTTCTCTTAAATTTAAGATGAGATTAATTTAGATGAGACATCTTATTAATCTTATTTTTTTAAAAGATAATTAAATAATATTCTATGTCAATTTTAATTAATTAAGTGTATTATATTTCTTTATCTTCATGTTGATGTGTTTAATTTTATTTTTTTTCTCTTATCTTTATTTATTTGTTTATTTGTTTGTTTTGAACTTTATATTTCTCAATAAAAATCAATTTTTTTACTAGAAAATAAGTAAGACAAGACGTCTTATTGTTTTTTTTATCTTTTTATTTTTATGGTCTTTTAATCATTTGTTTATTTATTTTCTTAGAACTAAAAAACAACAAACTTAGGAGATGTATTTTTTTACTATCTTTGTTTTATTCATATTTATATATATATTTTTTATTGTGTATATTATTTATGATTGTTTTATGAAGGATGAAATATTTGATAATCATTTTTTAAATTATGCATGATCAATTTGGGTAACCGTTTTTTACGGACAGTGTGGGGTGCTAATACCTTCCCCTCCTATAATTCGACTCCCGGACTAAACAGAATCTTATTTTTTTAAAACAAAAAAAACCAGTCCTATTTAAAGGTTTTCCTAATATTTTCCTTAATAAATATTGGTGGCGACTCCTTGAACCCTTTATTTTTTAGGATTCTCAAGAGCCTCACTTCAATACCGTTTCAATTTTCTTTTATTTGTCTTTAACCAGTCCGCGTCATGCGCCGGGACCCTGGTCGCGACAGATGGCGACTCCACTGGGGATATTTTGAGAGTCAAGCCCGTTAAATTGATCTTGTGTATTTTGTTGATTGTTAATTATTTCATCCTTCATATTTATTTGTTATGTTATTCTTGTTGTTTATCTAATCTTCCATTAATTTTAGATTTTATACTGTTTTTTTTTACTTCTTTATTGCCTTAATTTAGAGCCTTAGGGTAGAAGACATGTGATATTTATTTTGCTTTATGTTTGTTCATTGTGAAGAATGGGTAAAAATCCAGGTATGAATACCCCACACACTTCACATTCACCATAATGCACACACTATTAGAAGGGACCCTATTCCCGAGCCCCGCAAAAGACATAGGCTAGGGGAGATTATTAGCGGTGACATTTAGGACGAGACGTCCTACCATGATTCGTGTGAAAATCTCAGCCGGGGTGTTATCTTAGTTATGATGTCCGCACTAAGTAGGATTCCCTACTTTTTGCATAAGACACATAGCTAAAGATCAGAGCTCCGGTGACCTTCTTAGAACCAATTAGAACAATTACCTTTTGAAGAAACACGATTAAATAGCCTTAGAGCCAATTAGGTGGTTACCTTGTCTAAGACACAATTGGGCAAACATTCCTTTTATCTTTTATTCATTTGCACAAAGTTTTTTTTTTAAAAAAAATAATCAAAAATGTATATTTTCTATACTCAAGTCATGATAAATACTATCACTCTTATGTGAGGATATTTATCAAACTGTTTTCTTTGTTAATCTAATTCATTTATTTCTTTTGTTAAAGGTGAAATTTAAACGTCGGTAAGTATCACTAAAAAATGGAATTTAACATGAGATCAAGTGATCAAGAAGTGAAGGCAACTGGTTTAAAAAATTTATTACACCTCAAAGTCATCAGATCAAATACTAGCAATTTGTTATTCTTAAGCAAAAGGATGGATATTACTCAAAAAATGACCTTTACAAGGAAATATGGAAAGATCCTAAAATTCTTAGAGGTCGAAGTGCAAGAAGGGGCCCTTACTGCTCTAGCTCAGTTTTATGATCCTCCTCTCCACTGTTTTACATTCAAAGATTTCCAGTTAGCTCCTACTTTGGAGGAGTTTGAACAGATATTTGGCTTGCCATTAGAAGATTTGAAACCTTATCGTCGAACTGAACATCACGCTTCAATCTTTAGTGTAGCTCGCATTCTCAAGATAGATCCTGAAATGCTTAAGAAGGCCCAATTAAACAGGAACCAAATTTCAGGATTCGCACTAAGCTTCTTTAACTTCTCAGTCAGGCAGGGAAAGGAGAATGGGACGTGTTTGTTGACATTTTGGCGTTGGCCATCTATGGTGTGATCCTCTTCCCAAGCCTTGATAATTATATTAATTTCAAGGCAATTGATGTTTTCCTAGCTAGAAAGCTTAGAGGTGAAAGTTCCATGACTGTTGTCTTAGCTGATATCTATTGTACAATGGATTCCTGTCATAACCGGAATGGGAAGAAGATCGTCTGTTGTCTACCCGCCTTGTATCTATGGCTTACTTCTCATGTCTTCAATCAAGTTGGCAAGGTTGAATGTCCTATCTCTGATTTGAAGCTCCTTAGGTTAACCAAGAAGACTAATAGGGAGTGGGCAGGACATCTGGCAGGATTATCTGCTAGCATGATTCGGTGGTACCCTCAGTGGATGAACGTGGATTCCATTATTTACTGTTGTGGAAAATTTCTGAATGTGCCTCTCATGGGAACTCAAGGATGCATCAATTACAATCCTAGTATTGCAAAAAGACAACTTGCTTATCCTATGATACAGCCTCCAGAAGAAGAAACAGTAACGCCTTTCCTTCATTATTATATTGAGGGAAATAGTGCTCCTGTTATTCAAACTATCATTGATGCTTGGGGCAAGGTTCATAGTAAAGGAAAAGAATTGGGTGTCCGAAGTCATGCCGCAAAAGAAAGTTACTACCAGTGGATTTCAAATAGGGTAGCCATTGTTAAATTACCCTTTAAAGATCACGGTGCTCATGTGAGAAATACAGTTCCCGATGAAAGCAAAGAGATTGAAAATTTGAGGAGTGAGTTGGCTGAAATGACAAAGAAAAATCAAGCTTTGGAGGATAATTTAATCAAAATTCAACAAGACAATGCTTCCCTTAAGAGAAAAAGGTGTGAATTAGAAAATGCCTTTGAAGACATAGGTAAGAAGCAGCAAATTGAAAGAGAACATATGATGCAATTGGATCAATGCCTCCAAACCGCGAACAGCCAATTGAAGACCAAAGAGAAACAAAAGAATGATATATTGGCTGACAAAGGGCGGTTACGAGAAATTCTAGCTAAGACAAAAGAAGAAACTCAAGTTGAAAAGAACCTTATGCAAGCGCGAATTGATGAACTGGAACGACAAGTCAGAGATGTCGTCAGTGCTTGCGAGCGTGAAATAAATAAAGAAAAATGGTAAGCCATGGAAGACAAGGATAGATATGAAGAGATTATACGTTTAATGACCCTAGAAAGGGTTGAGTTGGAAAGTCTTGTCTATTCTTGGAGAGACTGTTTTTCTAATCTAGCCGGTCTTGCTAATGGAACACTTAGAGATATTCCTCACCTGTTGAAGAAGGCTGAAGCAATTATGAACCCGCTTTCTACACCGGAGGAAATCGTAACATTCATCCAATACTGTAAGGGGCGATTGGATGAAATGAAGGTCTGGATTGCTAAAGCAAGAGAGAATTGATTTTGAGTTGTTGTAACAAATAATGTATCAGAACTTGTTGATCAATGAATAAATCTCATGTTGAATTTGCATTTTTCTTCTAACTTAGTACTTTAGAAAAAGACATTCTAAAAGAAAGGTTTACCTTTGCTTACCGATATTTAAAATTCATCATGTATTTACTTTACATCTCTTTATGTCATTTAACAATACTTGTTCTTGTACCAAGGGGGATTTCTTTGTATTTATTCACATCATGGGGAGAAAGGGCTCAAAGCATCCTTATCAAACCCGATTACAAACAAGACTCATGGCAGAGCCGGAAAGTGCAGTTGAAGAATTGAGGAATGAAGTTGGCCAGATCAAGGAGCAGATGGCAGAAATACTTAAGCTCCTTGAAAAAAAAGGTACAGAAAGGGAATCTTCTGCAGGAAATGGGGAACAAACATCCACTCCTCAAGTTCAAGCTCAAGAGGGGAACCCTATACCTTTAAATGATCCTGCTCCAGTCACTGAAACTCCATTCATCTCACACCAACCTTATGGTATGCCATTGCCACCTTTTGTTTCCCAAGACGGGAATGTTCAGCAAGCATATGCTTGGCCTCCATATGGCTTACCTCAAGGATATTACACCATGCATCCTAATCCTAATCAAGAAAATCCTCCTGCTGCTCAATAAATTCCCAATCCCCCTATATCTAACCCTCCAAATTTCAACCAATAGCTGTTCCCCAAAACACTCAGGCTCCACCCAATGTCACTCCACCTATTACAATTCCACCACAAAATCACCAGACTCCAAATGATGCCACACAGCCAAACCCACAAGCAGTGCCATATTATTTCCCTTATGGTTGCCCAATACCACAGGCAGGTGTTTCCCAAAACTTGTCACACAAAGCTCAGATCCCTCCACCAAATCCTGATCAGCCAGTAGCGCCTTTGTCAAAAGGGCAAATGGAAATATTGGAAGAAAGGTTGCGTTCAGTAGAGGGAGGAAGTGGCTTAGGCGTAACAAATGTTTCTGAATTATGCCTAGTTCCAGATGTGGTAATTCCTCCCAAATTCAAATTGCCGGAATTTGATAAATACAAAGGAACAACTTGTCCTCGTAACCATTTGACCATGTACTGCAGAAAGATGGCTGGATATGCTTATGATGAAAAGTTGCTGATCCATTTTTTTCAAGATAGCCTTGCTGGGGCAGCGTTAAGCTGGTACACTCACCTTGAACGAACTCATATTCGTTGTTGGAAGGATCTAGCCGATGCCTTTCTGAAGCAATACAAATACAATATGGACATGGCACCAGACCGACTGCAACTTCAGAATATGACCAAAAGGAATACTGAGTCCTTCAAAGAATATGCTCAACGATGGAGGGAAATGGCTGTATAAGTTGAACCACCTCTGATAGAGAAAGAGATAGTGGCAATGTTCATTGACACTCTTCAGCCACCATTCTATGAAAGGATGCTTGGGAGTGTATCATCAAGCTTTTCTGATATGGTAGTAATAGGGGAAAGAATTGAAAGTGGTTTGAGAACAGGAAAAGTTGTCCAAAGTTCACCATCAATAGGAAGACCTATGACAGGGGCAGGAAGAAGAAAGGGTGAGGAAGCAAATGCTGTAATGGGAAATCAAGGTCAACATAATCAAAAAATGTTTCAACCTTCCCCTTTCCCTTTCCCACCTCATTATCCACCGTACGGACCTTACCCTTATGTAGCTGCTGCTTCTGGAAATTCAATTCCCCATCCTCAATTATATAGACCCCCACCCGTCCATAATTTCAAGAATACACCACCACCTCCTCCCCAACAATGGATGCAAAATCCCAACCCAAATCTTCCATAAAAAAAGCCAAACAATGACCGTCCTTCTGTCCAATTTGATCCAATTCCCATGACATATACTAAACTTTTGCCTCAACTTCTCAAAAGTTCTCTTGTTGTACGATGTCCTTTAAAACCCGTAGGGCCACCCTATCCTAAGGGGTATGATCCTAATGTGAAGTGTGATTATCATGCTGGGGCACCGGGGCATTCTACAGAAAATTGCATTGCCTTAAAGTTTAAGGTACGTGATTTGATAAATGCCAAGTGGTTGGATTTCGAAGAAGGCTCCCCAAATGTGATTAGAAATCCTTTGCCTAATCATGGAAATGCTGGGGTAAATGCAATAACACATGACTTGGGAAGTGATCATGTTAGGAATGTTTTAGATATCAAAACTCCTCTCCCATGGATGTATAATGAACTTTTGAGGAAAGGATTAATATCTGAAACTCAAAGTTCTAATGAGGATATTCATAATCAGATGCCTGAAATGCTTCAAAAATTACTTGACACACATCTGGTAGAAGTTTATCGTCGCCCTTGCAATGATGTCAACATGATCCATGGGCAGCATGGTACAGACTCAGTAAGCCCAGTCACCCCTGTTCCTTTGGTGGTCTATTACACCAAGAAACCTTTGACCGAACCAGTCATAAACCATCCGTCCTTGACAATTAGGACCCCATCTCCATTTTCATACAAGGATACCCATGCAGTACCTTGGAAGTATAAAGTGGATATAATCCCTCAACTCCTAAAGGGATCATCATCCTCAGTAACCAATATTTCCGAGACAAGTGGAATGACTAGGAGCGGACGAGTTTATGCTCCTGAAAACTTGAGAAAGGAGGATGCACCTGTAAGTGAAAAAGAAAGTCGTGGTAAAGAACAAGACCTTCCCCAAGGAATAACAGAGGAAGATGCTTGTGAATTTTTGAAATTCATTAAGCAAAGCGAATACCAGGTCCTCGACCAGTTAAATCGCACTCTTACAAAAATATCCTTGTTATCTCTCTTATTGGACTCAGAACCACATCGTGGAAGGTTATTGAAGGTCTTGAATAAAGCACATGTTGCGAAAGATATTTCGCTAGAAAAGTTTGAAGGGATAGTGGGGCATATTGCCTCAAATGACTACTTAACTTTCACTGACAAAGAGATACTTGCTGAAGGAAGAGGTCATAATAAGGCATTACATATCTCTGTCAAGTGTCAGGATCATATCATAGCCAAGGTCCTAGTTGATAATGGCTCCTCTCTGAATATCATGCCAAAGTCCACCTTAAATCAACTACCTTTTGATGGGTCACATATGAAGCCAAGCTCAATGGTAGTAAGAGCTTTTGATGGTACTCGGAGAGAGGTCATTGGAGATATTGAGATCCCCATCCAAGTGGGCCCATGCACCTTCAATGTATTATTTCAAGTGATGGACATCAATCCTGCTTATAGCTGCCTATTGGGGAGGCCTTGGATACATTCTGCTGGTGTGGTTCCATCTACCCTTCATCAAAAGCTTAAATTTATGGTCAACAACAAGCTAATCATTGTTTCTGGTGAGGGAGATTTCCTTATCAGTAAGCCCATGTCAACTCCATATATAGAAGCGGCTGAAGAAAGTCTTGAGACTTCCTTCCAATCATTGGAAATTGCTCACACCACCTATGTGAGCGAAGGGTTACAACTAGGTCGTCCTTCCAAAGCTTCTATGATGGTAGCTAAAGTGATGATGAAATTTGGATTCCAACCAGGGAAAGGGCTTGGGAAGATGCTTGATGGAGGAGTAGACCCATTATTGGTTAAGGAGAATAAGAACGGCTTTGGGCTGGGGTATCATCCATCTTCAATGGAAAGAGCGAAGGTTTTCGCAGATAAAAGAGAAAAACGACTTGCACGGTTAGAAAACCGAGAACCCCTAACTGTGAAGATCCCTATCTGTGACCTTTACCAAAGCTTCAGGAGTGTAGGCTTGACATCTCCAGACCAAGTGGCAGTCATCGATGATGAGTCCAAGAGAGAAGAAGACTTGATTTACCCTTGTCCTTCAGATACTGAGTTGTGTAATTGGGAAGCCGTTGAGCTTCTAGAGATCATTTCAAAGTAATTATTCACTTTGTAGGTTTTGTTTAAATCCTTTGGCTATGCCTAAAGCCTTAGGATGAGTTTTAATAAGGGCAAAACATGTTTTCTTTATCATTTTAAATAAATAAAAGTTAAGTTCGATTATCATTTTCCTTATTTTACCTTTTTTATATTAAATAAATTGCAGATCTGAAATTGAATTCCAAAATAATAAGATTGCTTTCTCCCATCATGATTTTAATCCAACAAGCGAAGAGGATGAAGAGTCTGATAAACCTTCCCCTGAATTACTAAGGCTGCTAGATCAGGAAGATAAAGAAATTTCTCCCTATCTAGAAATTGTTGAATTCATAAATTTGGGGAGTGAAGAAAACAAACAAGAAGTCAAGATCGGCACCTCTTTGACTAGAGAACATAGGAGAGAATTAATAGAATTGTTGGTCGAATTCAGCGATGTGTTTGCTTGGTCGTATCAGGATATGCCGGGATTGGATAACTGCATCGTTGAACACAAGTTGCCATTGAAACCCGGTTGCGTCCCCATAAAGCAGAAGTTGAGAAGGATGAAGCCAGAAATGCTCTTAAAGATTAAAGAAGAGATAACCAAACAGTTGGATGCTGGGTTCTTGGCTGTCTCTAAATACCCTGAATGGGTGGCCAACATTGTTCCGGTTCCGAAGAAAGATGGGAAGGTACGAATGTGTATTGATTACCGGGATTTGAATAGAACTAGCCCAAAAGATGACTTTCCATTGCCACATATTGATGTTCTTGTTGATAACACGGCCCAACATTCCATTTTTTCATTCATGGATGGATTTTCTGGGTACAACCAAATCAAGATGGCACCCGAAGACATGGAAAAAACCACTTTCATTACTTTGTGGGGAACCTTCTGCTACAAGGTGATGTCTTTTGGATTGAAAAATGCCGGTGCCACTTACCAAAGAGCGATGGTAACTCTATTTCATGACATGATGCATAAAGAGATAGAGGTTTATGTAGATGATATTATTGCCAAATCCAAATCCGTTGAAGGTCACTTGATTGACTTACGAAAGCTCTTTGAACGCCTGAGAAAATTCAAACTCAGATTAAATCCGGCTAAATGCACTTTTAGGGCTAGTTCTGGAAGGTTGCTTGGTTTCATTGTCAGTGAGAAAGGTATCAAAGTGGATCCTGATAAAGTAAAGGCAATCATGGAAATGCCTGCTCCTAGCACTGAAAAAGAAGTACGAGGATTCCTTGGAAGGTTGAATTACATAGCTCGTTTCATTTCTCAACTAACAGCTGTATGTAATCCAATCTTTAAGTTGCTTCGTAAAAATCAACCATCACAATGGAATGATGATTGTCAGGAGGCCTTTGACCAAATAAAGCAATACTTGCAATCCCCACCGATCTTGGTTCCCCCAACCCTGGGAAGACCACTCCTGTTGTATTTGACTGTGATAGATGAGTCTATGGGCTCTGTACTGGGGCAGCATGATGAGTCTGGGAGAAAAGAGCATGCTATTTACTATTTAAGCAAGAAGTTCACTGAGTGTGAAGCACGATATTCCACTGTAGAACGAACTTGTTGTGCATTAGCATGGGCTGCTCGTCGCCTAAGACAATACATGTTATCTTATACTACTTGGTTGATATCTAAGATGGACCCAATTAAGTACATCTTTGAGAAACCGGCTCTGACGGGAAGAATAGCTCGTTGGTAGGTTCTTTTGACTGAGTATGATATCATTCATGTCACCCAAAAAGCTGTAAGAGGGAGTGCTTTGGCTGATCACTTGGCCCACCATCCCCTAAAAGAATACCAACCAATGTCATTCAAATTTCCTGACGAAAATATTATGATGTTGTCAGAAGAGAAAGATTATCCTAATAGAACTTGGATTTTGATGTTCGATGGGGCGTCGAATACACTGGGGCATGGGATTGGAGCCATCCTAATCTCACCAGATAACAAGCTTTTCCCATTCACTGCTAGACTTTGTTTTGATTGTACTAATAATATTGCAGAATATGAAGCTTGTGCTTTGGGGATTCAGGTAGCACTTGAAGCAAAGGTGAAATCTCTACAAATATACAGAGATTCTGCCTTGGTGATTCATCAACTGAAAGAAGAATGGGATATTAGAGATGGAAAATTGATTCCTTATCAAGCTCACATCATGGAACTAATTAAGGGTTTGATGAAGTCTTTTTCCATCATATTCCTCGGGATGATAACCAATTAGTCGATGCTTTGGCCACGTTGGCCTCCATGTTCAACGTAAGTAGGGATTGTGACATGCCCTTCATCAAGATTGAAAGGCGTCTCGAACTTGCATATTATCATGAGATAGAAGAAGAGCCCGGTGGGAAACCATGGTTTCATGACATCAAAAATTATATTCAAAATCAAGAATATCCCCCTGGTATCTCAGAAAATGATAAAAGAACCCTCAGGCGCCTAGCCATGAATTTCTTTATGACTGGGAATACACTCTATAAGAGAAATTATGATTCTATTCTCCTTCGTTGCGTAGACGTGACGGAAGCTAACAAAATCATGAAGGATATTCATGAAGGGCCTTTCGGAACACATGCAAATAGGCATTCGATGGCAAGAAAAATTCTTCGATCTGGATATTATTGGATGACAATGGAAAATGATTGTAATAACTATACTAAGAAATGTCATAAGTGTCAAACCTATGCAGACAACATTCATGCACCACCATCTTCTTTGCACGTTCTAACAACGCCTTGGCCTTTTGCTATGTGGGGCATAGATGTTATTGGTCCCATTGAACCAAAAGCATCGAATGGACATCGCTTTATTTTGGTGGCCATTGATTACTTCACCAAGTGGGTTGAAGCAGCTTCCTACACCAACGTGACTAAAAATGTTGTGGTCAAATTCATCAAGAAAGAATTGATTTGTAGATATGGTTTACCAAATCAGATCATCACTGATAATGGTACAAACCTGAATAATAAAATGATGGATGAACTCTGCGAGGAATTTAAAATCAAACACCTCAATTCATCTCCATACAGACCTAAGATGAATGGAGCAGTGGAAGCTGCTAACAAAAATATAAAGAAAATCATACAAAAGATGGTTGAAACCTACAAAGACTGGAGTGAGTTGCTTCCTTTTGCTTTACATGGGTATCGTACCTCTGTACGGACTTCGACAGGGGCAACACCCTTCTCATTGGTGTATGATATGGAAGCTGTTTTACCAATAGAAGTGGAAATTCTGTCTTTAAAAGTAATCATGGATGCCAAATTAGAAGAAGCTGAATGGGTTCGGTCCCGGTATGATCAATTAAATTTAATTGATGGGAAAAGGTTAACCGCTCTCTGTCATGGGCAGTTATACCAAAAGTGTATGAAGAAGGCATACGAAAAGAAAGTGCGACCTCGTCAATTTCATGAAGGTGATTTGGTATTGAAGAAAATCTTGCCGAATCAAAATGATCATCGAGGCAAATGGAGGCCAAATTATGAAGGACCATTCGTTGTAAAGAGAGCCTTTTCTGGAGGAGCTTTGATTTTGACAAACATGGATGGTGAGGAGTTATCTTTCCCGGTCAATTCAGATGCAGTCAAGAAGTATTATGCTTGAGCATACTCTAAAGGGATAGGGTAGTCTTTATGTCCTCTAAAAGTTTGGATTAAAAATTATGATGTAAACTTGTAATTTTCCCAAGTAAATATATGGAATTCTCAATTTCAGTTCCAATCCTTGTCTTGTCAGGTTTCATTTGCATGCATTTTGTGAAAAATATTTTTAAAAAAATAGTCATGAAAAGCATATTTTTAATCTCAAACAAGCTTGATACTTCCCAATTACACAGACCTTGGTAATCAGGATATTCCGCTCTGCCATGATTAATAACAAGTCCCATAAAGATTATGGTAGTCACCTGGAGGAAACAAGATCTTTGACCTTTGGTTTTCCACTTTACTATTTCTTCCATGTAGGTTTGAGGCTACAACAAGGACAAATGCTCCCCATAAAGAGTCAAGATCAACAGTTTCAGCCTATCACCTAACTCCAGCAGGGATGGTTTACTAAGATGTGAAAACGCAATCCTTGTATTCACTCGGAACCCTCACTAAGTCAGAAAAGTCAATTTCAGACACATTCTTCTTGAGCATAAATCTCATATAATTCTCCATCATAAGTCATTATGTTAGAGGTATTTCCCTTAAGTCTTAGTTCATGTCAAAGCCTCAGGTATCCATTCCTAGGCTACCAAATCAAATCAGGGGCATTTCCCCAGTCATTTATTTTCATGTCAAAGCCTCAGGTATCCATTCCTAGGCTACTAAAACAAATCAGGGGCATCCCCCAGTCATTTATTTTCATGTTAAAGCCTCAAGTATCCATTCCTAGGCTACTAAAACAAATCATGGGCATCCCCCAGTCATTTGTTTTCATGTCAAAGCCTCAGGTATCCATTCCTAGGCTGTCAAAATCATTCAGGGGCATCTCCCCATTCATTTAGTTTCATGTCAAAGCCTCAGGTATTCTTCCCTAGGCTATCTCAATCAAAATCAAATCAGGGGCATCCCCCCAGTCATTTAGTTTCATGTCAAATCCTCGGGTATTCTTCCCTAGGCTATCATAATCAAAATCAAATTAGGGACATCCACCCAGTCATTTATTTTCATGATACAGCCTCAGGTGTCCTTCCCTAGGCTATCTCAATCAAAATCATTCAGGGGCATCCCCCTGTCATCTATTTTGTGTCGAAGCCTCAAATACCCATTCTTAGGCTCCTCGAAATGTCAAGACAACTTCATTAACCCCTAGGTTGTGCCGTTTATCTTCCTGTCATGTTCCAAGTGCCTCTCCTTAAATTGTCTAGCATTGGGACAACATCATTCGGCTATTTACTTCTTGTCAAAAGTTATTAAGTATTCTAAGTGGTGTTCACGTCTTTACTTTCTTTTCACATCAATAATATGAATATGTCTCATATTCTTTCATGAAAAGAAGTAAAGAGGGGCATCTGTGAACACCTATTTTTGTCCGGTGATATATGTTAAAATATGAAAAGAAAAAAAAAAGAAAAAAGAGTTTATTTGTCCTAGAATCCGGAGTCAATGTTGACTGCATTAACCGGGTCCTGGCACGGTTTCATGACCGGTGTTACCTCATTAGTTCTAAGCTCGTACAGCCTCAGTGGAGTACAGTATTTTACACCTCGGTTCGAAGGGAATCCGAGGTTCTTCAAGTTAAAACTGATGTGTTAATCCGTACTTGAACTTCAAGACACACCGGAGGTACACCTGCAGGAGATTCCCCAATGCTAATATTTAACCGAGGTGGAGAGAAATGTCCATAGTTGACCAATGATTTCAGACCCCGGTTATGACTTACCAATTCTCGTTGGTGACGCGGTACAGTGCTTAGAACCCCGTCCAGTCCAGATTGCCACCCCGGATCATATTAAAAAAAAATAATATTAAAAATTGCATAGTGACTGTTGGAATAGTAACCCTTTCCCATCTCTATAAATACTCAATCCCTCTTCATTTCCTACCACACCTCTTATTTCATCAATTCTCTTCATTTCTCTCAAGCAATGGCTGATGGATGCCGAAGCCAAGAGGAAAGAATAAGGGAGGGAAGACGATGTTTTGTGACTACCTTTTTACTCCTTATACTGTGGGTAGTAATTTATATTTATTGGATATTTTATTTATTTCCATATATGTAATAAATAATTTATGCTTCCATTTGTATTTTTAAATAAAAGGCCCAAAAAAAATCAGAAAAAAATAAAAAAATAAAAAAATAAAATAAAAAAATAAAAAAATAAAAAATAAAAAAAAAAGAAATTAAAAAAATAATAAAATCAAAATAAAAATAAAAGGGCCAAAAAAAAAGAAAAGAAAAAGAAAAATGGGCCCTAAAAAAAAGAAAAAAAATCTAAAAAAATGATAAAATGGGCCAAAAAAATCAAAAAAAGAAATGGGCCAAAAAAAAGGTCCAAAAAAAAAGTTCAAAAAAAAAGAAATAAAAAAAAAGAAAGTCACGTTGGCTTGGCTTTCGGTGGTTTTAGTGGTGGGCTCCGGTTTGGTTGGATAATTAGAGAAAATTGGGGAAATTGACATCAAATTTGTACAAATTAAAAAAGTTGAAAAGTGATGTCATTTATGGAGGATCCAATGCTAATTTTCTTCTATAAATAGAAGGTGATATTGAGGCATTTGGGAGGAAGAGGAGGAAAAAAAGGGGAAAAAATGTTAAATTTTTGTGAGAATTTTTAGAAGTTTTGGTTTTCAAAAATTACTTTGTGTAATTCTAGTTAGGAAAATGAGTGCACCACTCTTGTTTGTCTTAGTATGTGAGTTTTTGTGAGCTAAAATACTGTCCAAGTGTTGTAACCGGTATCTAAATACCTTCAAATCAAGTCCAAACAAAGCCAAAAGCAAAGGAAATCTACACAAAATTGATTTCCTGACTTCCGTTCTAGTTTCTCTGTAATTGATCTTGTACCAAGGTATTTTTTTATTAATACAAAGTTGTTTATTTATATTTATTTATTCGTCTTATTTAATTGTTATTTATTTTTCTGCACTTTTATTTTTCTTTATTTATATTCAAGCACTTTATTTTCCTGCACTTTATTTTTCTGCAGTTATTTATCTGTTTATTTATTTTTATGCATCTCCATCTTTATTTATTTATTTGTACCTTTATTTTTATTTTATTTTATTTTATTTTTACACTTTTATTCCTCTTTATTTACTTTTCTGCACTTTTATTATTGTTAATTTATTTTTCTGCACTTTATTTATCCGCACTTTATATTTTTGCAATTATTAGTTTATTTTTTTTATTTTTTACATTTTTATCTTTATTTATTTATTTTTATGCCCTTTTATTTTATTTATTTACTTTCCCATCCCTTTATTTTTGTTATTTACTTTTCTGCCCATTTATTTTCATGTATTTACTTTTCTGCCTTTTTTTATTATTTACATTTCTACCCCTTTATTTTCATGTATTTACTTTTCTGCCCCTTTATTTTTGTTATTTACTTTTCTGCCCCTTTATTTTGGTTATTTACATTTCTGCCTCTTTATTTATATGTATTTACTTTTCTGCCCCTTTATTTTTACTATTTACTTTTCTACCCCTTTATTTTCATGTATTTACTTTTTTGCCCCTTTATTTTTATTATTTACATCTCCGCCCCTTTATTTTCATGTATTTACTTTCCTGTCCCTTTATTTTTGTTATTTACTTTTCTGCTGCTTTATTTTTGTTATTTACTTTTCTGCTCCTTTATTTTTTTATTATTTATTTTTCTGCCCCTTTATTTTATGTATTTATTTTTTCTGCTCTTTTATTCTTATGTATTTATTGTTATGTCTATTTATTTTTATTTTTATTTCTATTTTTTTGAACTTTTTATTTATTTTTTTTCTACCTTTATTTTTTTATTTTATTATTATTATTTATTCTCTATACTTTTTATTTTTAGTTATTTATCTTTTTGCTTTTTTTATTTATTTATCTTCCTACACTTTCTATTTATTTATTTATGTTTGACCATTTTAATAGTTTATAAATATGTATATATATATATAAACATAATTATCCATTTTTATTATGGTCATGATTTCCTATTATTTTCTCTTAGTAACCTTTTAATAATTAAGAAAAAATCATTTTCATAAAAAATAAAAAAATCAAGACTAATAAATAGTGTGTTATTTATTCATTCATTTTTCTCTTAAATTTAAGATGAGATTAATTTAGATGAGACATCTTATTAATCTTATTTTTTTAAAAGATAATTAAATAATATTCTGTGTCAATTTTAATTAATTAAGTGTATTATATTTCTTTATCTTCATGTTGATGTGTTTAATTTAATTTTTTTTTCTCTTATCTTTATTTATTTGTTTATTTGTTTGTTTTGAACTTTATATTTCTCAATAAAAATCAATTTTTTTACTAGAAAATAAGTAAGACAAGACGTCTTATTTTTTTTTTATCTTTTTATTTTTATGGTCTTTTAATCATTTGTTTATTTATTTTCTTAGAACTAAAAAACAACAAACTTAGGAGATGTATTTTTTTACTATCTTTGTTTTATTCATATTTATATATAATTTTTTATTGTGTATATTATTTATGATTGTTTTATGAAGGATGAAATATTTGATAATCATTTTTTAAATTATGCATGATCAATTTGGGTAACCGTTTTTTACGGATAGTGTGGGGTGCTAATACCTTCCCCTCCTGTAATTCGACTCCCGGACTAAACAGAATCTCATTTTTTTAAAACAAAAAAAAACCAGTCCTATTTAAAGATTTTCCTAATATTTTCCTTAATAAATATTGGTGGTGACTCCTTGAACCCTTTATTTTTTAGGCTTCTCAAGAGCCTCACTTCAATACCGTTTCAATTTTCTTTTATTTGTCTTTAACCAGTCTGCGTCGTGCGCCGGGACCCTGGTCGCGACAGATGGCGACTCCACTGGGGATATTTTGAGAGTCAAGCCCGTTAAATTGATCTTGTGTATTTTGTTGATTGTTAATTATTTCATCCTTTATATTTATTTGTTATGTTATTCTTGTTGTTTATCTAATCTTCCATTAATTTTAGATTTTATACTATTTTTTTTACTTCTTTATTGCCTTAATTTAGAGCCTTAGGGTAGAAGACATGTGATATTTATTTTGCTTTATGTTTGTTCATTGTGAAGAATGGGTAAAAATCCAGGTATGAATACCCCACACACTTCACATTCACCATAATGCACACACTATTAGAAGGGACCCTATTCCCGAGCCCCGCAAAAGACATAGGCTAGGGGAGATTATTAGCGGTGTCATTTAGGACGAGACGTCCTACCATGATTCGCGTGAAAATCTCAGCCGGGGTGTTATCTTAGTTATGATGTCCGCACTAAGTAGGATTCCCTACTTTTTGCATAAGACTCATAGCTAAAGATCAGAGCTCCGGTGACCTTCTTAGAACCAATTAGAACAATTACCTTTTGAAGAAACACGATTAAATAGCCTTAGAGCCAATTAGGTGGTTACCTTGTCTAAGACACAATTGGGCAAACATTCCTTTTATCTTTTATTCATTTGCACAAAGTTTTTTTTTTTAAAAAAATAATCAAAAATGTATATTTTCTATACTCAAGTCATGATAAATACTATCACTCTTATGTGAGGATATTTATCAAACTGTTTTCTTTGTTAATCTAATTCATTTATTTCTTTTGTTAAAGGTGAAATTTAAACGTCGGTAAGTATCACTAAAAAATGGAATTTAACATAAGATCAAGTGATCAAGAAGTGAAGGCAACTGGTTTAAAAAATTTGTTACACCTCAAAGTCATCAGATCAAATACTAGCAATTTGTTATCCTTAAGCAAAAGGATGGATATTACTCAAAAAATGACCTTTACAAGGAAATATGGAAAGATCCTAAAATTCTTAGAGGTCGAAGTGCAAGAAGGGGCCCTTACTGCTCTAGCTCAGTTTTATGATCCTCCTCTCCACTGTTTTACATTCAAAGATTTCCAGTTAGCTCCTACTTTGGAGGAGTTTGAACAGATATTTGGCTTGCCATTAGAAGATTTGAAACCTTATCGTCGAACTGAACATCACGCTTCAATCTTCAGTGTAGCTCGCATTCTCAAGATAGATCCTGAAATGCTTAAGAAGGCCCAATTAAACAGGAACCAAATTTCAGGATTCGCACTAAGCTTCTTTAACTCCTCAGTCAGGCAGGGAAAGGAGAATGGGACGTGTTCGTTGACATTTTGGCGTTGGCCATCTATGGTGTGATCCTCTTCCCAAGCCTTGATAATTATATTAATTTCAAGGCAATTGATGTTTTCCTAGCTAGAAAGCTTAGAGGTGAAAGTTCCATGACTGTTGTCTTAGCTGATATCTATTGTACAATGGATTCCTGTCACAACCGGAATGGGAAAAAGATCGTCTGTTGTCTACCCGCCTTGTATCTATGGCTTACTTCTCATGTCTTCAATCAAGTTGGCAAGGTTGAATGTCCTATCTCTGATTTGAAGCTCCTTAGGTTAACCAAGAAGACTAATAGGGAGTGGGCAGGACATCTGGCAGGATTATCTGCTAGCATGATTCGATGGTATCCTCAGTGGATGAACGTGGATTCCATTATTTACTGCTGTGGAAAATTTCTGAATGTGCCTCTCATGGGAACTCAAGGATGCATCAATTACAATTCTAGCATTGCAAAAAGACAACTTGCTTATCCTATGATACAGCCTCCAGAAGAAGAAACAGTAACGCCTTTCCTTCATTATTATATTGAGGGAAATAGTGCTCCTGTTATTCAAACTATCATTGATGCTTGGGGCAAGGTTCATAGTAAAGGAAAAGAATTGGGTGTCCGAAGTCATGCCGCAAAAGAAAGTTACTACCAGTGGATTTCAAATAGGGTAGCCATTGTTAAATTACCCTTTAAAGATCACGGTGCTCATGTGAGAAATCCAGTTCCTGATGAAAGCAAAGAGATTGAAAATTTGAGGAGTGAGTTGGCTGAAATGACAAAGAAAAATCAAACTTTGGAGGATAATTTAATCAAAATTCAACAAGACAATGCTTCCCTTAAGAGAAAAAGGTGTGAATTAGAAAATGCCTTTGAAGACATAGGTAAGAAGCAGCAAATTGAAAGAGAACATATGATGCAATTGGATCAATGCCTCCAAACCGCGAACAGCCAATTGAAGACCAAAAAGAAACAAAAGAATGATATATTGGCTGACAAAGGGCGGTTACGAGAAATTCTAGCCAAGACAAAAGAAGAAGCTCAAGTTGAAAAGAACCTTATGCAAGCGCGAATTGATGAACTGGAACGACAAGTCAGAGATGTCGTCAGTGCTTGCGAGCGTGAAATAAACGAAGAAAAATGGCAAGCCATGGAAGACAAGGATAGATATGAAGAGATTATACGTTTAATGACCCTAGAAAGGGTTGAGTTGGAAAGTCTTGTCTATTCTTGGAGAGACCATTTTTCTAATCTAGCCGGTCTTGCTAATGGAACACTTAGAGATATTCCTCACCTGTTGAAGAAGGCTGAAGTAATGATGAACCCGCTTTCTACACCGGAGGAAATCGCAACATTCATCTAATACTGCAAGGGGCGATTGGATGAAATAAAGGTCTGGATTGCTAAAGCAAGAGAGAATTGATTTTGAGTTGTTGTAACAAATAATGTATCAGAACTTGTTGATCAATGAATAAATCTCATGTTGAATTTGCATTTTTCTTCTAACTTAGTACTTTAGAAAAAGACATTCTAAAAGAAAGGTTTATCTTTGCTTACCGATATTTAAAATTCATCATGTATTTACTTTACATCTCTTTATGTCATTTAATAATACTTGTTCTTGTACCAAGGGGGATTTCTTTGTATTTATTCACATCACGGGGAGAAAGGGCTCAAAGCATCCTTATCAAACTCGATTGCAAACAAGACTCATGGCAGAGCCGGAAAGTGCAGTTGAAGAATTGAGGAATGAAGTTGGCCAGATCAAGGAGCAGATGGCAGAAATACTTAAGCTCCTTGAAAAAAAAGGTATAGAAAGGGGATCTTCTGTAGGAAATGGGGAACAAACATCCACTCCTTAAGTTCAAGCTCAAGAGGGGAACCCTATAACTTTAAATGATCCTGCTTCAGTCACTGAAACTCCATTCATCTCACACCAACCTTATGGTATGCCATTGCCACCTTTTGTTTCCCAAGATGGGAATGTTCATCAAGCATATGCTTGGCCTCCATATGGCTTACCTCAAGGATATTACACCATGCATCCTAATCCTAATCAAGAAAATCCTCCTGCTGCTCAACAAATTCCCAATCCCCCTGTATCTAACCCTCCAAATTTCAACCAATCAACAGCTGTTCCCCAAAACACTCAGGCTCCACCCAATGTCACTCCACCTATTACAATTCCACCACAAAATCACCAGACTCCAAATGATGCCACACAGCCAAACCCACAAGCAGTGCCATATTATTTCCCTTATGGTTGCCCAATACCACAGGAAGGTGTTTCCCAAAACTTGTCACACAAAGCTCAGATCCCTCCACCAAATCCTGATCAGCCAGCAGCGCCTTTGTCAAAAGGGCAAATGGAAATATTGGAAGAAAGGTTGCGTGCAGTAGAGGGAGGAAGTGGCTTAGGCGTAACAAATGTTTCTGAATTATGCCTAGTTCCAGATGTGATAATTCCTCCCAAATTCAAATTGCCGGAATTTGATAAATACAAAGGAACAACTTGTCCTCGTAACCATTTGACCATGTACTGCCGAAAGATGGCTGGATATGCTTATGATGAAAAGTTGCTGATCCATTTTTTTCAAGATAGCCTTGCTGGGGCAGCGTTAAGCTGGTACACTCACCTTGAACGAACTCATATTCGTTGTTGGAAGGATCTAGCCAATGCCTTTCTGAAGCAATACAAATACAATATGGACATGGCACCAGACCGACTGCAACTTCAGAATATGACCAAAAGGAATACTGAGTCCTTCAAAGAATATGCTCAACGATAGAGGGAAATGGCTGCACAAGTTGAACCACCTCTGATAGAGAAAGAGATAGTGGCAATGTTCATTGATACTCTTCAGCCACCATTCTATGAAAGGATGCTTGGGAGTGTATCATCAAGCTTTTCTGATATGGTAGTAATAGGGGAAAGAATTGAAAGCGGTTTGAGAACAGGAAAAGTTGTCCAAAGTTCCCCGTCAATAGGAAGACCTATGACAGGGGAAGGAAGAAGAAAGGGTGAGGAAGCAAATGCTGTAATGGGAAATCAAGGTCAACATAATCAAAAAATGTTTCAACCTTCCCCTTTCCCTTTCCCACCTCATTATCCACCGTACGGACCTTACCCTTATGTAGCTGCTGCTTCTGGAAATTCATTTCCCCATCCTCAATCATATAGACCCCCACCCGTCCATAATTTCAAGAATACACCACCACCTCCTCCCCAACAATGGATGCAAAATCCCAACCCAAATCTTCCATAAAAAAAGCCAAACAATGACCGTCCTTCTGTCCAATTTGATCCAATTCCCATGACATATACTGAACTTTTGCCTCAACTTCTCAAAAGTTCTCTTGTTGTACGATGTCCTTTAAAACCCGTAGGGCCACCCTATCCTAAGGGGTATGATCCTAATGTGAAGTGTGATTATCATGCTGGGGCACCGGGACATTCTACAGAAAATTGCATTGCCTTAAAGTTTAAGGTACGTGATTTGATAAATGCCAAGTGGTTGGATTTCGAAGAAGGCTCCCCAAATGTGATTAGAAATCCTTTGCCTAATCATGGAAATGCTGGGGTAAATGCAATAACACATGACTTAGGAAGTGATCATGTTAGGAATGTTTTAGATATCAAAACTCCTCTCCCATGGATGTATAATGAACTTTTGAGGAAAGGATTAATATCTGAAACTCAAAGTTCTAATAAGGATATTCATAATCAGATGCCTGAAATGCTTCAAAAATTTCTTGACACACATCTGGTAGAAGTTTATCGTCGCCCTTGCAATGATGTCAACATGATCCATGGGCAGCATGGTACAGACTCAGTAAGCCCAGTCACCCATGTTCCTTTGGTGGTCTATTACACCAAGAAACCTTTGACCGAACCAGTCAAAAACCATCCGTCCTTGACAATTAGGACCCCATCTCCATTTTCATACAAGGATACCCATGCAGTACCTTGGAAGTATAAAGTGGATGTAATCCCTTAACTCTTAAAGGGATCGTCATCCTCAGTAACCAATATTTCCGAGACAAGTGGAATGACTAGGAGCGGACGAGTTTATGCTCCTGAAAACTTGAGAAAGGAGGATGCACCTGTAAGTGAAAAAGAAAGTCGTGGTAAAGAACAAGACCCTCCCCAAGGAATAACAGAGGAAGATGCTTGTGAATTTTTGAAATTCATTAAGCAAAGCGAATACCAGGTCCTCGACCAGTTAAATCGTACTCCTACAAAAATATCCTTGTTATCTCTCTTATTGGACTCAGAACCACATTGTGGAAGGTTATTGAAGGTCTTGAATAAAGCACATGTTGTGAAAGATATTTCGCTAGAAAAGTTTGAAGGGATAGTGGGGCATATTGCCTCAAATGACTACTTAACTTTCACCGACGAAGAGATACCTGCTGAAGGAAGAGGTCATAATAAGGCATTACACATCTCTGTCAAGTGTCAGGATCATATCATAGCCAAGGTCCTAGTTGATAATGGCTCCTCTCTGAATATCATGCCAAAGTCCACCTTAAATCAACTACCCTTTGATGGGTCACATATGAAGCCAAGCTCAATGGTAGTAAGAGCTTTTGATGGTACTCGGAGAGAGGTCATTGGAGATATTGAGATCCCCATCCAAGTGGGCCCATGCACCTTCAATGTATTATTTCAAGTGATGGACATCTATCCTGCTTATAGCTGCCTATTGGGGAGGCCTTGGATACATTCTGCTGGTGTGGTTCCATCTACCCTTCATCAAAAGCTTAAATTTATGGTCAACAACAAGCTAATCATTGTTTCTAGTGAGGGAGATTTCCTTATCAGTAAGCCCATGTCAACTCCATATATAGAAGCGGCTGAAGAAAGTCTTGAGACTTCCTTCCAATCATTGGAAATTGCTCACACCACCTATGTGAGCGAAGGGTTACAACTAGGTCGTCCTTCCAAAGCTTCTATGATGGTAGCCAAAGTGATGATGAAATCTGGATTCCAACCAGGGAAAGGACTTGGGAAGATGCTTGATGGAGGAGTAGACTCATTATTGGTTAAGGAGAATAAGAACGACTTTGGGCTGGGGTATCATCCATCTCCAATGGAAAGAGCGAAGGTTTTCGCAGATAAAAGAGAAAAACGACTTGCACAGTTAGAAAACCGAGAACCCCTAACTGCGAAGATCCCTATCTGTAACCTTTACAAAAGCTTCAGGAGTGCAGGCTTGACATCTCCAGACCAAGTGGCAGTCATCGATGATGAGTCCAAGAGAGAAGAAGACTTGATTTACCCTTGTTCTTCAGATACTGAGTTGTGTAATTGGGAAGCCATTGAGCTTCCAGAGATTATTTCAAAGTAATTATTCACTTTGTAGGTTTTGTTTAAATCCTTTGGCTATGCCTAAAGCCTTAGGATGAGTTTTAATAAGGGCAAAACATGTTTTCTTTATCATTTTAAATAAATAAAAGTTAAGTTCGATTATCATTTTCCTTATTTTACCTTTTTTATATTAAATCAATTGCAGATCTGAAATTGAATTCCAAAATAATAAGATTGCTTTCTCCCATCATGATTTTAATCCAACAAGCGAAGAGGATGAAGAGTCTGATAAACCTTCCCCTGAATTACTAAGGCTGCTAGATCAGGAAGATAAAGAAATTTCTCCCTATCTAGAAATTGTTGAATTCATAAATTTGGGGAGTGAAGAAAACAAACAAGAAGTCAAGATCGGCACCTCTTTGAGTAGAGAACATAGGAGAGAATTAATAGAATTGTTGGTCGAATTCAGCGATGTGTTTGCTTGGTCGTATCAGGATATGCCGGGATTGGATAACTGCATCGTTGAACACAAGTTGCCATTGAAACCCGGTTGCGTCCCCATAAAGCAAAAGTTGAGAAGGATGAAGCCAGAAATGCTCTTAAAGATTAAAGAAGAGATAACCAAACAGTTGGATGCTGGGTTCTTGGCTGTCTCTAAATACCCTGAATGGGTGGCCAACATTGTTTCGGTCCCGAAGAAAGATAGGAAGGTACGAATGTGTGTTGATTACCGGGATTTAAATAGAACTTGCCCAAAAGATGACTTTCCATTGCCACATATTGATGTTCTTGTTGATAACACGGCCCAACATTCCATTTTTTCATTCATGGATGGATTTTCTGGGTACAACCAAATCAAGATGGCACCCGAAGAAATGGAAAAAACCACTTTCATTACTTTATGGGGAACCTTCTGCTACAAGGTGATGTCTTTTGGATTGAAAAATGCCGGTGCCACTTACCAAAGAGCGATGGTAACTCTATTTCATAACATGATGCATAAAGAGATAGAGGTTTATGTAGATGATATTATTGCCAAATCCAAATCCGTTGTGTATTTTTATGTTGATGTAGGTTTTAATAATGACACAACAAATGAAGGATCAAGATCAAACATATATATTTATGGATGAATTAATTATGTTTGATGATGGAAAATTGATGAAATACAAAGAAATGTTTCAAGGCATTTTAAGTGGCTTAAATCAAGTGGAATATGATCATCAAAGTGCCTAAGGACCCAAAAGAATAAAGCCATACACATTTATTTATCAAAGGAACAAAAAGCACATGGAAAATGGAGGATCAGCTTAATGAATCGATTCAGCAAGAAGCATGAATCGATTCATGCATTTAAAGTGGCCCAGGATCACTCTTCAATGGGTTGAATCGATTCATGGCACAAAGAACACTAAGAAGAATCGATTCACACGGGTACAGGGTCCAGGAAATTGAAAATTCAAAGCATGAATCGATTCCCCTCTCATTTGAATCGATTCACGCGTGATGATTTGCCCAGTAACATTAGTTTAATTGCTTGAATCGATTCTTGTAGCTGTCAGGGGCCAAAATACACGCTGGAATCATTTAAAACTTGAAGAGAATTATTCAAAATTCTAAAGGAGACATTGTGTAACATGGTTGGAAAGTTCAAGGCAATGCTTCACACTTTGTCCCTCTCCACATGCATGTGTTTTATTGGAAATGGAATTAATTTAAATTAAGACAAACATGCTTCTTCATGCACATGCCATGTTTTTCTTGGAGACACTAAAAGCTCATTGGAATTGCAATGCCATTTTGAATGGAGACACACATGCTCCAAGTTCAAGCTCCCAAGGAATTAAATAATGCAAAGCCATGTGATGGAGGAATTCAAATTTGAACATGCCATGCCATTGGAGCCTATAAATAGAGAAGGAGGTGAAGGCAAATGATGTCCCAAGCACTTGAAGCACTTCCATTTGCTTACTTCTTCCTCCTTACTTCTTGCTCTTCTACTTGCTCTCTCTTTATTTATTAACTTGCATAATTCCTCTTTAAGAGTCAATTGAGAGTTAGAAAGGAAGTTATCTTGGGTGAGCTAAATTTGTATATCCTCTCTTTGAGAGTTATTTTTGTATGAGCTTTAAGTTGTGTATCCACTCTATTGGAGAGTTATCATTGTAACCATCAAACACCAAAATTCCTAGAGATTAAGGTTGGGGTTCAACCTTGTAATTGTGAGATTGAGAGATTAGGTGGGGTGCCCTTGTACTTGTGAGGATTGGGTTCTTGAGTGTGGGACACTAGGAAGCCGCGATTGCTCAACGTTGTATCTCTAATCTCCAATAGTGGAAATCCTTCAAGTGGGTTGCTTGAAGGCGAGACGTACACCGGTGTGGTGGAACTCGTTATATCGGTTTGCAAATTCTCCCTTCCCTTAAACTCTTTATTATTGTGGACTTGATTTGCATGCCTAGAATATTTGATGGTTTGGTAATATTAAATCCTTGAATCAATTGACTTAAACATTGTTGGATTTAATTATTGAGGAAGAAAAATATTGGTGTTAACAAATTGGTAAAACTATCATGCTTAATTAATTTGCTAGAAGGTGTTCAAGTTATACTTATGTTAAAATTAATTATGTTTCAAGAATTGCCTAAACTAATAACTTGCTTATCAAAATCAATTCTTGAATATAGTTCATTCAACTCAAAATACTTTAGTATGACATGTGCTTCATAATTGTTATATCCTTTATCTTGCATCATTTGTATATTACTAACCGATTTGAAAGGGATTCCGCGCGAAAATTTGAAATACTCAATTCACCCCCCCTCTTGAGTATCGAGGCCTTGGCTAACAATTGGTATCAGAGCTTGACTCTTGGAAGATCAAGCTTAACCGCTTCAAGAGATCAAGATGGCCTCTACTTCTTATGATGCATTTCCACAAGGTGAAATAATAAATAGACCACCAATCTTCAATGGTAAAGACTTTGTTATTTGGAAAGAAAGGTTGAAAATCTTTATCCAAGCCTATGACCTCAAGGTATGGAATGCTATTCAATTTGGTCCTTTCATTCCTAAATACATTGTCAATAATATAGAATGTATGAAGCCCATGAACTTATGGACTAAGGAAGAAGAAAGAAAGGTACAATTTAATCTTAGAGCTAAAATTCTTATCACATTAGCATTAGAACCTAAGGATGTTTCTAGAGTTATTACTTGTAACAATGCTAAAGAAATATGGGAAACTCTTGAAACAATTTATGGAAATACTAATGGTGATAAAGATGCAAGAATTAGTACTCTTTCTAGTCAAGATGAAGAATTCGAAAGAAGCATTGAAAAAGAGACCAACGAGAAGGAAGAAGAAATTGCATGCCTAATGACAAAGCACTCTCAAGATGATGAGGTATGCTCTTTAAATGCTTTTAGTGATAATAGTGATGATGAAATTGATAAAGATGAATTGCTAGAAGCTTTTAAAGAATTGCATGAAAAATTTGTCTTGTTATCAAAGAAATATGCATGCTCAAAACAAACCATTTTGAAGCTTGAAAAAGAATTGCATGATGTTCACATAGAAAAAGAATATCTTAGAGCTCAAAATGATAAATTAGTAGCTTCAAATGCATCTCCTAGGACTTGTAATGGAAATAAAGATTGTATGCTAATTGACAAATGTATGCTTCTTGAAAAAGAGAATAAAGAACTAAAAGAAGCACTTAGTAAGCTTACAAGTAGTCAAAAGAATCTAAGTGCACCTATTGAAGATCAAAGGCATACACTTGATAGAAGAAAAATAGTTCATTACAAGAATCCTCTTGCTTCCTACAAAGAAAAATCTAAACCCATTCTAAGATGCACAAACCATGAAAGAAAAGAGAACTCATTGCCTAATTGTTTTAAAAGGAATCATATAGAACATAATAAGAACCATTACAATTCTACTATGACTTACTCTTTGGATGCAACATGTTTTTATTGTGGAATATATGGTCATATATCTTCTAATTGCTTTATAAAGAAATCCCGTCAAAAGCGTACAAGAAAGGTATGGATTGCAAAAATAACTTTGAAATCTTAGACTAACAAAGAATGGACCCAACTTTTAAAAGGGTACCACAAAAACCTTAAACTTTGTAGGGATATTTCAATCGGCAATTTCTCATTGACGAATAACCAAGGAATCAAGATTCACAATCTTCACCTAAAAGAACAAGGGATGAAAAGGATAAGAACGTAAGGCTTTACACAACTACAAGGTACGATCGGATCCTTACTCTAGTTGGTCAAATATCATGTTGGCTATATGTTTGTATGCTTGATTATGTTGAAACATTTATGGACTTGATTGATAATTTATTGAGAATTTTTAGAAATGTCTAAATAATTTTGTAAATCCAAATTCCATACTTGTTCATAATGAATCTTTGTGATCTAACTTTGAGTTGATATGTGATTTTGAGCATAAATGGCATAAAACTTTGAGATAGATGAATGAATAAAAATAGAACCCCTTAAATTCTTAAGATTAATGATGTGAGTGCATGACTTTGATTTAAATGATTGGTATAAAGTTTGATGAATAATTGCTTGGATAATATGTTTGATTCTATGAAAAACTTAAGATATATTTATCCATGTATGTTAGAAAGGATTGAAACATCAAAGTGTTGAAATGTGATGCTTAGATTCAAAATGATGCATGAACTCTTGATGAATAAATTTGGATGATATATGATGTATGTATCCTTGATAATGTATAAACGCTTAATGATGCATGAATAAATATGAATTCTTGATGATGTATCATTTATTGAACAAGAAATATGTTAGTTAACTAGTGGTATCTAAGTGACAAACATCTTCCTTTAACAATGGTATCAATTGAATTAGTAAGAGGAAGAGATCATGAGGACATATTCTTGATTATATACTTGTCACTATGCTTTGATGATAAATACATATGTTGTATACAAGTGATATATTATTTTTCCTAACAAGCAAGTAACTTTTCATAACAAGTGGCATTGAACTTCATATTAAGAAAAATGTTATGACTAGTTGATTATGACAAATCTTAAAGTTACCTTAAGTTAGGACTATGTTATGCTTACATGTTTTACAAAGTTGACAATCTTAGGCAAAATATTTTCTATGCAATTATATGTTGGTTTTGATAATGCCTAAGGAGAAAGTATGTATGCTCTATGCCTAGACTTCAATTTCATGACTAGTAACATGTAAATGACAATGCATGATATGTCACAATACTTGGTATATTAAAGGACAATGCATTATAATACATTACATGACCTTCCTTGATACACCATACTTGAGCAAATTGGCATCTATCTTGAGTGACATATATGTTTGATGATGCATGATCTTGAATGTGAAAAGAAACTTGAATATATGCATCGTTGAGATTGAAAAGAATGTTTGAACAACATTATGATGTATGCTTGAAAGTCAACAATCTTGTGATAATATGCTTAAATGTTTATAATTGATATCAAGAGCTTAAATTGGCAAATCTTCTAGTGATATCATGACTAGATACTAGCAATAAATGGCATGGACAATGAATAAGAAATAAATGTTGTTGATCAAGAAAAGAATGTTTGACACAAAAAGGGTCATGAGAAAAATCATATAGATATATTGGCATGTGTTACAATACAAATGCATGAGTAAGCAAACAAGTTGTATTAATCATTCTACCATTGCTATGATACCTACATTTGAGTGCATATTGTTGAAAATTCTTGTATGATTACCACTTTGATTGAAGATTGACTAGTGAATTTTATATACAATTGGTATCTAACTTTTGAGTGATATCTATTCATTGCATAAGTGGTATCTATTAAAAGGTGATCATGTGCTTAAGAAATAAACAAATGGTATCAAACTCGCTAAATAGGCCAACATGAACAATTGGTATCAATTAGCTTAAGAATTACATCAATTAGCTTAACAATTGGTATTCAATTACATGTGTTAATAACATTTGGTATTAGACTTGATCAAATTAGTGTAATTGGGTTCATAACAATTGGTATCAATATATGTGAAAAGGGGAGAATATATCATGACATCTTAGTATCTATTAAATGACTAAGGAGGAGATATTATCTTGCATGATACATTATGATCTTTTAACAATTGGTATATCTTTCAACAATTAGTATCTATTAAATGCATGACATGTGTTCAACAATTGGTATCAAACTTCATCAAATTGATTTCACATGTTAATAAGTGGTATATGTTTTTACAAGTGACACCAATTACAATAGTAAGGGGGAGCATACACATGAATGAATATCCATCATTTTACCTCTCTATGATTATGATTATGGCACTTATGCTTACAATTTTATTCTCCTATATGCTTACTTGATAAATGAATTATGTGATTGATTATTGACTCCAAATGCATCAAATTGGTATATATCCTTGATCATATTATGAGCTTTGTTTTGAAATCCTTTTCATGAAATACTTACCTTACATCTCTCTTATTCAATTACATGAGTTTATATATTGATGGCATAGAATATAATTAAGATGATGATCTTTTTTGATGATGCCAAAGGGGGAGAGATTAGTGGAAAGATTAGTAAAAAGAATACAATGTTATTTATGCCAAAAAGGGAATAATTACTATGATTATTGTTTTATCATAAGGAAAGTTTTTGATGATGCCAAAGGGGGAGAAGATTATAGGAAGATATATATACACCCTAAATGGAATAAAGTCTTTTACAAAGGGGGAGAGATATAAAGAGAGAAATATATATAAGAAAGGGGGAGAAGATATACACTACCACTATGCTCTAAAAATTAGATGAACTATTTTGTGATATCTATTGTATGATTGGTATCTATTGTATGATTAAGGGGGAAATGATTAAAGAGGAAAAAATATATATTAAGGGGGAGAGACCTTATTAAAGGGGAGAGACCTTTTATCCTTAATATTCTCTTCTTAACTTGTGCCTATGATTTCATCAACAATTGGTATCAAATTGTATGTGATAGGGCAAGTCTTTCTTGCAATATGTATGAATTGTTATGATACTAACACCCCAAGAGACAAGCATTTGTTGTCATCATCAAAAAGGGGGAGAATGTATTTTTATGTTGATGTAGGTTTTGATAATGACACAACAAATGAAGGATCAAGATCAAACATATATATTTATGGATGAATTAATTATGTTTGATGATGGAAAATTGATGAAATACAAAGAAATGTTTCAAGGCATTTTAAGTGGCTTAAATCAAGTGGAATATGATCATCAAAGTGCCTAAGGACCCAAAAGAATAAAGCCATACACATTTATTTATCAAAGGAACAAAAAGCACATGGAAAATGGAGGATCAGCTTAATGAATCGATTCAGCAAGAAGCATGAATCGATTCATACGTTTAAAGTGGCCCAGGATCACTCTTCAATGGGTTGAATCGATTCATGGCACAAAGAACACTAAGAAGAATCGATTCACATGGGTACAGGGTCCAGGAAATTGAAAATTCAAAGGATGAATCGATTCCCCTCTCATTTGAATCGATTCACGCGTGATGATTTGCCCAGTAACATTAGTTTAATTGCTTGAATCGATTCTTGTAGCTGTCAGGGGCCAAAATGCACGCTGGAATCATTTAAAACTTGAAGAGAATTATTCAAAATTCTAAAGGAGACATTGTGCAACATGGTTGGAAAGTTCAAGGCAATGCTTCACACTTTGTCCCTCTCCACATGCATGTGTTTTATTGGAAATGGAATTAATTTAAATTAAGACAAACATGCTTCTTCATGCACATGCCATGTTTTTCTTGGAGACACTAAAAGCTCATTGGAATTGCAATGCCATTTTGAATGGAGACACACATGCTCCAAGTTCAAGCTCCCAAGGAATTAAATAATGCAAAGCCATGTGATGGAGGAATTCAAATTTGAACATGCCATGCCATTGGAGCCTATAAATAGAGAAGGAGGTGAAGGCAAATGATGTCCCAAGCACTTGAAGCACTTCCATTTGCTTACTTCTTCCTCCTTACTTCTTGCTCTTCTACTTGCTCTCTCTTTATTTATTAACTTGCATAATTCCTCTTTAAGAGTCAATTGAGAGTTAGAAAGGAAGTTATCTTGGGTGAGCTAAATTTGTATATCCTCTCTTTGAGAGTTATTTTTGTATGAGCTTTAAGTTGTGTATCCACTCTATTGGAGAGTTATCATTGTAACCATCAAACACCAAAATTCCTAGAGATTAAGGTTGGGGTTCAACCTTGTAATTGTGAGATTGAGAGATTGGGTGGGGTGCCCTTGTACTTGTGAGGATTGGGTTCTTGAGTGTGGGACACTAGGAAGCCGCGATTGCTCAAAGTTGTATCTCTAATCTCCAATAGTGGAAATCCTTCAAGTGGGTTGCTTGAAGGCGAGACGTACACCGGTGTGGTGGAACTCGTTATATCGGTTTGCAAATTCTCCCTTCCCTTAAACTCTTTATTATTGTGGACTTGATTTGCATGCCTAGAATATTTGATGGTTTGGTAATATTAAATCCTTGAATCAATTGACTTAAACATTGTTGGATTTAATTATTGAGGAAGAAAAATATTGGTGTTAACAAATTGGTAAAACTATCATGCTTAATTAATTTGCTAGAAGGTGTTTAAGTTATACTTATGTTAAAATTAATTATGTTTCAAGAATTGCCTAAACTAATAACTTGCTTATCAAAATCAATTCTTGAATATAGTTCATTCAACTCAAAATACTTTAGTATGACATGTGCTTCATAATTGTTATATCCTTTATCTTGCATCATTTGTATATTACTAACCGATTTGAAAGGGATTCCGCGTGAAAATTTGAAATACTCAATTCACCCCCCCTCTTGAGTATCGAGGCCTTGGCTAACACGTTGAAGGTCACTTGATTGACTTACGAAAGCTCTTTGAACGCCTGAGAAAATTCAAACTCAGATTAAATCCGGCTAAATGCACTTTTGGGGCTAGTTCTGGAAGGTTGCTTGGTTTCATGTCAGTGAGAAAGGTATCGAAGTGGATCCTGATAAAGTAAAGGCAATCATGGAAATGCCTGCTCCTAGCACTGAAAAAGAAGTACGAGGATTCCTTGGAAGGTTGAATTACATAGCTCGTTTCATTTCTCAACTAACAGATGTATGTAATCCAATCTTTAAGTTGCTTCGTAAAAATCAACCATCACAATGGAATGATGATTGTCAGGAGGCCTTTGACCAAATAAAGCAATACTTGCAATCCCCACCGATCTTCGTTCCCCCAACCCCGGGAAGACCACTCCTGTTGTATTTGACTGTGATAGATGAGTCTATGGGCTCTGTACTGGGGTAGCATGATGAGTCTGGGAGAAAAGAGCATGCTATTTACTATTTAAGCAAGAAGTTCACTGAGTGTGAAGCACGATATTCCACTGTAGAACGAACTTGTTGTGCATTAGCATGGGCTGCTCGTCGCCTAAGACAATACATGTTATCTTAAACTACTTGGTTGATATCTAAGATGGACCCAATTAAGTACATCTTTGAGAAACCGGCTCTGACGGGAAGAATAGCTCGTTGGCAGGTTCTTTTGACTGAGTATGATATCATTCATGTCACCCAAAAAGCTGTAAGAGGGAGTGCTTTGGCTGATCACTTGGCCCACCATCCCCTAAAAGAATACCAACCAATGTCATTCGAATTTCTTGACGAAAATATTATGATGTTGTCATAAGAGAAAGATTGTCCTAATAGAACTTGGATTTTGATGTTCGATGGGGCGTCGAATACACTGGGGCATGGGATTGGAGCCATCCTAATCTCACCAGATAACAAGCTTTTCCCATTCACTACTAGACTTTGTTTTGATTGTACCAATAATATTGCAGAATATGAAGCTTGTGCTTTGGGGATTCAGGTAGCACTTGAAGCAAAGGTGAAATCTCTACAAATATACGGAGATTCTGCCTTGGTCATTCATCAACTGAAAGAAGAATGGGATACTAGATATGGAAAATTGATTCCTTATCAAGCTCACATCATGGAACTAATTAAGGGTTTGATGAAGTCTTTTTCCATCATATTCCTCGGGATGATAACCAATTAGCCGATGCTTTGGCCACGTTGGCCTCCATGTTCAACGTAAGTAGGGATTGTGACATGCCCTTCATCAAGATTGAAAGGCGTCTCGAACCTGCATATTGTCATGAGATAGAAGAAGAGCCCGGTGGGAAACCATGGTTTCATGACATCAAAAATTATATTCAAAATCAAGAATATCCCCCTGGTATCTCAGAAAATGATAAAAGAACCCTCAGGCGCCTAGCCATGAATTTCTTTATGACTGGGAATACACTCTATAAGAGAAATTATGATTCTATTCTCCTTCGTTACGTAGACGTGACGGAAGCTAACAAAATCATGAAGGATATTCATGAAGGGCCTTTCGGAACACATGCAAATGGGCACTCGATGGCAAGAAAAATTCTTCGATCTGGATATTATTGGATGACAATGGAAAATGATTGTAATAACTATACTAAGAAATGTCATAAGTGTCAAACCTATGCAGACAACATTCATGCACCACCATCTTCTTTGCACGTTCTAACAACGCCTTGGCCTTTTGCTATGTGGGGCATAGATGTTATTGGTCCCATTGAACCAAAATCATCGAATGGGCATCGCTTTATTTTGGTGGCCATTGATTACTTCACCAAGTGGGTTGAAGCAGCTTCCTACACCAACGTGACTAAAAATGTTGTGGTCAAATTCATCAAGAGAGAATTGATTTGTAGATATGGTTTACCAAATCAGATCATCACTGATAATGGTACAAACTTGAATAATAAAATGATGGATGAACTCTGCGAGGAATTTAAAATCAAACACCTCAATTCATCTCCATACAGACCTAAGATGAATGGAGCAGTGGAAGCTGCTAACAAAAATATAAAGAAAATCATACAAAAGATGATTGAAACCTACAAAGACTGGAGTGAGTTGCTTCCTTTTGCTTTACATGGGTATCGTACCTCTGTACGGACTTCGACAGGGGCAACACCCTTCTCATTGGTGTATGGTATGGAAGCTGTTTTACCAATAGAAGTGGAAATTCCGTCTTTAAAAGTAATCATGGATGCCAAATTAGAAGAAGCTGAATGGGTTCGGTCCCGGTATGATCAATTAAATTTAATTGATGGGAAAAGGTTAACCGCTCTCTGTCATGGGCAGTTATACCAAAAGTGTATGAAGAAGGCATACGAAAAGAAAGTGCGACCTCGTCAATTTCATGAAGGTGATTTGGTACTGAAGAAAATCTTGCCGAATCAAAATGATCATCGACGCAAATGGAGGCCAAATTATGAAGGACCATTCGTTGTAAAGAGAGCCTTTTTTGGAGGAGCTTTGATTTTGACAAACATGGATGGTGAGGAGTTATCTTTCCCGGTCAATTCAGATGCAGTCAAGAAGTATTATGCTTGAGCATACTCTAAAGGGATAGGGTAGTCTTTATGTCCTCTAAAAGTTTGGATTAAAAATTATGATGTAAACTTGTAATTTTCCCAAGTAAATATATGGAATTCTCAATTTCAGTTCCAATCCTTGTCTTGTCAGGTTTCATTTGCCTGCATTTTATGAAAAATATTTTTAAAAAAATAATCATGAAAAGCATATTTTTAATCTCAAACAAGCTTGATACTTCCCAATTACACAGACCTTGGTAATCAGGATATTCCGCTCTGCCATGAGTAATAACAAGTCCCATAAAGATTATGGTAGTCACCTGGAGGAAACAAGATCTTTGACCTTTGGTTTTCCACTTGACTATTTCTTTCATGTAGGTTTGAGGCTACAACAAGGACAAATGCTCCCCATAAAGAGTCAAGATCAACAGTTTCAGCCTATCACCTAACTCCAGTAGGGATGGTTTACTAAGATGTGAAAATGCAATCCTTGTATTCACTCGGAACCCTCACTAAGTCAGAAAAGTCAATCTCAGACACATTCTTCTTGAGCATAAATCTCATATAATTCTCCATCATAAGTCATTATGTTAGAGGTATTTCCCTTAAGTCTTAGTTCATGTCAAAGCCTCAGGTATCCATTCCTAGGCTACCAAATCAAATCAGGGGCATTTCCCCAGTCATTTATTTTCATGTCAAAGCCTCAGGTATCCATTCCTAGGCTACTAAAACAAATCAGGGGCATCCCCCAGACATTTATTTTCATGTTAAAGCCTCAAGTATCCATTCCTAGGCTACTAAAACAAATCATGGGCATCCCCCAGTCATTTGTTTTCATGTCAAAGCCTCAGGTATCCATTCCTAGGCTGTCAAAATCATTCAGGGGCATCTCCCCATTCATTTAGTTTCATGTCAAAGCCTCAGGTATTCTTCCCTAGGCTATCTCAATCAAAATCAAATCAGGGGCATCCCCCCAGTCATTTAGTTTCATGTCAAATCCTCGGGTATTCTTCCCTAGGCTATCATAATCAAAATCAAATTAGGGACATCCACCCAGTCATTTATTTTCATGATACAGCCTCAGGTATCCTTCCCTAGACTATCTCAATCAAAATCATTCAGGGGCATTCCCCTGTCATCTATTTTGTGTCGAAGCCTCAAATACCCATTCTTAGGCTCCTCGAAATGTCAAGACAACTTCATTAACCCCTAGGTTGTGCCGTTTATCTTCCTGTCATGTTCCAAGTGCCTCTCCTTAAATTGTCTAGCATTGGGACAACATCATTCGGCTATTTACTTCTTGTCAAAAGTTATTAAGTATTCTAAGTGGTGTTCACGTCTTTACTTTCTTTTCACATCAATAATATGAATATGTCTCATATTCTTTCATGAAAAGAAGTAAAGAGGGGCATCTGTGAACACCTATTTTTGTCCGGTGATATATGTTAAAATATGAAAAGAAAAAAAAAAGAAAAAAGAGTTTATTTGTCCTAGAATCCGGAGTCAATGTTGACTGCATTAACCGGGTCCTGGCACGGTTTCATGACCGGTGTTACCTCATTAGTTCTAAGCTCGTACAGCCTCAGTGGAGTACAGTATTTTACACCTCGGTTCGAAGGGAATCCGAGGTTCTTCAAGTTAAAACTGATGTGTTAATCCGTACTTGAACTTCAAGACACACCGAAGGTACACCTGCAGGAGATTCCCCAATGCTAATATTTAACCGAGGTGGAGAGAAATGTCCATAGTTGACCAATGATTTCAGACCCCGGTTATGACTTACCAATTCTCGTTGGTGACGCGGTACAGTGCTTAGAACCCCGTCCAGTCCAGATTGCCACCCCGGATCATATTAAAAAAAATAATATTAAAAATTGCATAGTGACCATTGGAATAGTAACCCTTCCCCATCTCTATAAATACTCAATCCCTCTTCATTTCCTACCACACCTCTTATTTCATCAATTCTCTTCATTTCTCTCAAGCAATAGCTGATGGATGCCGAAGCCAAGAGGAAAGAATAAGGGAGGGAAGACGATGTTTTGTGACTACCTTTTTACTCCTTATATTGTGGGTAGTAATTTATATTTATTGGATATTTTATTTATTTCCATATATGTAATAAATAATTTATGCTTCCATTTGTATTTTTAAATAAAAGGCCCAAAAAAAATCAGAAAAAAATAAAAAAATAAAATAGAAAAATATAAAAATATAAAAATATAAAAAATGAAATTAAAAAAATAATAAAATCAAAATCAAAATAAAAGGGCCAAAAAAAAGAAAAGAAAAAGAAAAATTGGCCCTAAAAAAAAGAAAAAAAATCTAAAAAAAATTGATAAAATGGGCCAAAAAAAATCAAAAAAAGAAATGGGCCAAAAAAAAAGGTTCCAAAAAAAAAAGTTCAAAAAAAAAAGAAATAAAAAAAAAAAGAAAGTCACGTTGGCTTGGCTTTCGGTGGTTCTAGTGGTGGGCCCCGGTTTGGTTGGATAATTAGAGAAAATTGGGGAAATTGACATCAAATTTGTACAAATTAAAAAAGTAGAAAAGTGATGTCATTTATGGAGGATCCAATGCTAATTTTCTTCTATAAATAGAAGGTGATATTGAGGCATTTGGGAGGAAGAGGAGGAAAAAGAGGGGAAAGAGTGTTAAATTTTTGTGAGAATTTTTAGAAGTTTTGGTTTTCAAAAATTACTTTGTGTAATTCTAGTTAGGAAAATGAGTGCACCACTCTTGTTTGTCTTAGTATGTGAGTTTTTGTGAGCTAAAATACTGTCCAAGTGTTGTAACCGGTATCCAAATACCTTCAAATCAAGTCCAAACAAAGCCAAAAGCAAAGGAAATCTACACAAAATTGATTTCCTGACTTCCGTTCTAGTTTCTCTGTAATTGATCTTGTACCAAGGTATTTTTTTATTAATACAAAGTTGTTTATTTATATTTATTTATTCGTCTTATTTAATTGTTATTTATTTTTCTGCACTTTTATTTTTCTTTATTTATATTCAAGCACTTTATTTTCCTGCACTTTATTTTTCTGTAGTTATTTATCTGTTTATTTATTTTTATGCATCTCCATCTTTATTTATTTATTTGTACCTTTATTTTTATTTTATTTTATTTTATTTTTACACTTTTATTCCTCTTTATTTACTTTTCTGCACTTTTATTATTGTTAATTTATTTTTCTGTACTTTATTTATCCGCACTTTATATTTCTGCAATTATTAGTTTATTTTTTTATTTTTTAAATTTTTATCTTTATTTATTTATTTTTATGCCCTTTTATTTTATTTATTTACTTTCCCGTCCCTTTATTTTTTGTTATTTACTTTTCTACCCATTTATTTTCATGTATTTACTTTTCTGCCTTTTTTTGTTATTTACATTTCTACCCCTTTATTTTTATGTATTTACTTTTCTACCCCTTTATTTTTGTTATTTACATTTCTGCCCCTTTATTTTTATATATTTACTTTTCTGCCCCTTTATTTTGGTTATTTACATTTCTGCCTCTTTATTTACATGTATTTACTTTTCTACCCCTTTATTTTTACTATTTACTTTTTTGCCCCTTTATTTTCATGTATTTACTTTTTTACCCCTTTATTTTTGTTATTTACATCTCTGCCCCTTTATTTTCATGTATTTACTTTCCTGTCCCTTTATTTTTGTTATTTACTTTTCTGCTGCTTTATTTTTGTTATTTACTTTTCTGCTCCTTTATTTTTTTTATTATTTATTTTTCTGCCCCTTTATTTTATGTATTTATTTTTTCTGCTCTTTTATTTTTATGTATTTATTGTTATGTCTATTTATTTTTATTTTTATTTCTATTTTTTTGAACTTTTTATTTATTTTTTTCTACCTTTATTTTTTTATTTTATTATTATTATTTATTCTCTATACTTTTTATTTTTAGTTATTTATCTTTTTGCTTTTTTTATTTATTTATCTTCCTACACTTTCTATTTATTTATTTATGTTTGACCATTTTAATAGTTTATAAATATGTATATATATATATATACATAATTATCCATTTTTATTATGGTCATGATTTCCTATTATTTTCTCTTAGTAACCTTTTAATAATTAAGAAAAAATCATTTTCATAAAAAATAAAAAAAATCAAGACTAATAAATAGTGTGTTATTTATTCATTCATTTTTCTCTTAAATTTAAGATGAGATTAATTTAGATGAGACATCTTATTAATCTTATTTTTTAAAAGATAATTAAATAATATTCTATGTCAATTTTAATTAATTAAGTGTATTATATTTATTTATCTTCATGTTGATGTGTTTAATTTTATTTTTTTCTCTTATCTTTATTTATTTGTTTATTTGTTTGTTTTGAACTTTATATTTCTCAATAAAAATCAAATTTTTTACTAGAAAATAAGTAAGACAAGACGTCTTATTGTTTTTTTTTATCTTTTTATTTTTATGGTCTTTTAATCATTTATTTATTTATTTTCTTAGAACTAAAAAACAACAAACTTAGGAGATGTATTTTTTTACTATCTTTGTTTTATTCATATTTATATATATATTTTTTATTGTGTATATTATTTATGATTGTTTTATGAAGGATGAAATATTTGGTAATCATTTTTTAAATTATGCATGATCAATTTGGGTAACCGTTTTTTACGGACAGTGTGGGGTGCTAATACCTTCCCCTCCTGTAATTTGACTCCTGGACTAAACAGAATCTCATTTTTTTAAAACAAAAAAAACCAGTCTTATTTAAAGGTTTTCCTAATATTTTCCTTAATAAATATTGGTGGCGACTCCTTGAACCCTTTATTTTTTAGGCTTCTCAAGAGCCTCACTTCAATACCGTTTCAATTTTCTTTTATTTGTCTTTAACCAGTCCGCGTCGTCCGCCGGGACCCTGGTCGCGACACTTACAGTTTGTGAATGACTATGTGATATATACATTATTGCTTCCACTGATCTACCATGTATTTATTTTAAAAAAATATATATATATTCACTTTTTCTTAAAACTGTTAACACTCTCAGTTAAATAGGATGAACCTATAGAAGGATTTGTCTTATCTAACCGAGGGTGTTACAAAGGCAGCCCCAGCTAGACTATCCTGGAAACAATGGATTAACAGCTTGTCATCGGATGAATGAGACGCCATCTTCCGGCAGTACATTATAAGATGATTTCTTGGGCAAGTCATTCCCCGATATTTGTCAAAATCTGGCATTTTGAACTTGGGGGGAATAATGACATCTGGGACTAGACAGAGTTCAGAGGCATCAATCAATCCAAAACCTTCCACACCTTTCACAACCCTTAAGCGCTCCTCCAAGATCTCTATCTTTCCTTTCTGGGAGACATCGACAGTTCTAGGGTCAGCAGCTGGGTTTACCATTTGGGTCATGCCTTGCGGATTGGTAGTATAGGGGTTTGTGTACCTGTATGGATAGCCGTAAAGCTGGTGGAAAGGTGTAGATGTATGAGGTTGGTTCATTGGGCCAATGTTTAGTGGAGGACCCTGGGGTTGGCCCGTAGGTTGTGTAGTATAGACTGGCTGGGCTATCTGGGTGACTTGGGCTGGGGTAGCTTGAGCTTGAGCGGCTTGTGCTTGGGCAATTTGTGGCTCATGAAGTGGTGGTATAGTGGGCTAAGCGGGGTATGAGGTATGGGGATTTGCTACTTGGTGGTCGTGGGTGTCTTGTGGGTTAGCAAGCAGTGGGGGAAAGTATCCTGGTGCTAAGCCATAAGGCGGAAAAGGTACCGGGTTACCGTCTGGGCCAACAAATGTATGTTGTTGCACATAGGACATGTCATAGTATGGTTGGGGATCAACAGCAGGGTTAGGCCTTCTGACATTGATAGTAAGAGGAGGAGCCGTTGGATTGGGAAATTGAGTCCCTGTCGGACCAAAACCTGGGGGAAGTAGCGGGGTGGTAGGCTGTTGTTGGGCGTCTACAATACCTGTAGAGGAGCCCCCTTCTGTGATTCTCTTTTCCAGGAGCTTGGTCAACTCGGCTACCTGTTCCTTCAGCTGGTTGAATTCGTTTTTGAAATCTTCATCCCTGATTTCTGCTTCGGCCATGAGTCTCGTTTGGAGTCGGGTCTGGTAAGGATGCTTACCCGTAATATCTAATGGAAGTCAAAATAGGAAATTGTTAAAAAGAAAGCATTAAATAAAAGCAGTAAAACAAATAGCATGGTGCACGAAGTGATCGTGAAACTCGGCCAGTATCCTCCAACTGTTTCTCAGAACGTCACGTTCAAAAGTATTAAGTATGTGATAAGTGGAAATTAACATCAGATAGTTGTGGAGACAAAAGAATCCTTCTTTATGAACTCCACCAAAATACATTACCACTGCCAGTCTATTTTTTTATGTAGAGAAAGTAAATCAGTCATTCCTAGCTTGGGTAATCATGGCCCTCATTTTATAAATCCTTTCTATACAGTAATCAAGGAAGGTTACTGATCCGGTCCCAACACCGGCCCCCAAGAGCATGGTTTTAATACTTTGCCAGATCAGCATTTTGAACAAGAAAAATATGCTTCTTTTGTATTGTAATTGTTTCTATACGGAATACATACGACCAGGGCAAGTAACTCCGCCAAGGCACGATACTCCGCCTAGGCATGTTACCCTGCCAAGGGTCATAACTCCGCCAAGGCAAGTTACTCCGCCAAGGCAAGTTACTCCGCCAAGGGAAGTAACCCCGCCTAGTCAGGTAACGCCGCCAGAATGCATATTACTCCGCCAAAGCCATAGGCTCAACACAGGCGGAATATTGAACTTCCTATACTGCGTAGCGAACCCATACTCACAACCCCGACACGAGATTGACTCTGTCTTGAGAGGTTAATAATGGGAATCACGCTGTCACGCATAAAGGGGAATAACAATAAAATAATAAAGCATTCACGCTTCCCAAGTAAGTGGAAATACCTACTACAATAACGGTGCTCGTGAACGACACAGGGACCCATTGTCTTTCTTGCTTTATGCTAGAAAACAAGGAACGGGCCCTACCAATAATGGAGCACCAGTGACAGGTATATAAACCTCTGCAAAAAGGTATACAGGGGATCTTCCCCATTTCTAAACCTTACACTCTCTTACTTGCATAATTCTCTCTGACTGTCTTTCTAAGTCTCTAAGTATTCTGAAATACTGACTTGAGCGTCGGAGAACGATTGCAGGTACCACCCCCAATCGGGTCAAGACAAAGAAGACCCTGTCAGGCGGACTGTGACACCGCCACAGAGCATATTACACCCCACCTCAACATACAAAGACTCTTCGTATTTGTATTTATACACACATTGCTTTGTATCAAAAACACATTTATATATATTTTGAGTTGTTCTACGGGCATATCTCTACACCCCCTGTAAAGAACAGTTCATTGGCACGCCCAGTGGGACCTGTAAATTTAGTATTCCCACAATCTTTGATCGATCTCCATTACATTCATCATCAATGGAAAGACCAGGACCAGAAGTGCAGACTGAGGATTCTCCTCCACACAATCCTAGACGCCTTAATTTTGATGACGATGCTCTCAGAAAAGCAACGCATACTGATTCTCCAGATCCGAGAGACGACATGATTAGGATACTGAGAGAAGAAATTACTGAGCTTCGACGTGAAAAGGCGAATCACACTCATGATAGAGCAGGTCCTGTAAAACAACCGCATCATGAAGCGCAAGCACAGGAGGAATCAAGTACTCCTATCTACTCTCGCATCCCTACTTACATGGAAGAGCAACAAAGCCTTCCACTGGCAAATGCACAACATCAAGAGGGAAGGAGAGCAGGCTCAATCGCATCCCCCTCAGGATACAAGATGAGTATCCCATTTTCTAAAAGGCTCATGAATGTGCATGTCCCCAGACATTTGCAGACCATGCAACCTATTTCCATAGGAAAATATACTGGAGAAACAGATCCTTCTAAACATCTAGATGCTTATATTTATGAGGCTATGTTCCTAGATGCAGATGAAGATATCATGTGCAGAATGTTCCCTAGAACCCTTACAGGTGAAGCTCTTAGTTGGTTCAAGAGCTTACCTTCAGGTTCCATCGATTCGTGGGAGGATCTGGCTACAGCTTTTGGCAGCCACTTCGTGATCTCTAGGGATGCACCTAGAACCTCTCATACCTTGGCTCAGATCAAGCAAGGTGACAAAGAATCCTTGAAAGATTTCCTTAAGAGGTTCTATAAGGAGGCAGCCATGGTTCCTGATTTGACGGAAGCAATCCAACTGCATATCCTCATCGAGGCTATGCAACCAAAATCACCTTTTGCTCTGTCATTGGCAAAGGGACCTCCATCCACAATGAAGGAATTTCGCAGGAAGGCGTCCAAGTATGTTGGTATTGAGATGCACCTGGAAGCCACTGCATCACGCAGTAAACCACCCACCGCAACTCCACATCATGAAAGAGGTAAAGATAAATCATCCAGGAATGATAAATTACCTCAAAAAGACAAAGCAGGGAACCAGCCCTTCAAACAGCAAGATAGACGTGTGTTCAATTTCGCTCATTATGCACCTCTGAACACGTCATATGAGCAAATCTTGCGTGAAATAAGATGGACTACTCTTAACATTTATGGGATTCAACGTCCACCACCAATCAGACGCGGTGGAAATCCAAAGAAATATTGTGAGTTCCATGAGTCAGTCGGCCATACCACGGAAGAGTGCAATCAACTCAAAAATACCATTGAGGTACTCATTCGTGAAGGCAAACTGAAACATTATTTGTTCAAGAGTAAATCTCACGATAAACCAGAGAGATTTGAGAAGAGATCTCGTGATCGTTCTCCTGATCCTGATAACACTCGGGAGCCAAAACGTACGGTGGTAACTGAAAAACAAAAGGGCGTTGTCCTTGAGTCCGCCCAAAGAGAGCCAAGCCCAGAACCCAGATCACGGGGTAAGAGGCAGGTTGTAGATATGATTGCTGGGGGCTTCGCCGGAGGCGGACCCTCAAACACCGCCAGGAAAAATCACCATCGTATGATCTTGTCTGTGCAAGGCAAGGGCAAGGAATATCGCCCATTCAGGGACGGAGTTCAAACTCTGCCGATAACCTTCACAGATGATGATTTTGGCCCAACAGTTCCTGAGGGAGATGACGCGGTAGTGATTATCGCAGTAATCGCTAATATGGATGTGAAACGCATCCTAATTGACCAGGGAAGTTCCTGCGACGTTATCTTCTATGACTGTTTTAAGCGTATGGGACTAACTGATGCTGATTTGCAGCCTTATACACAGGACCTTACAGCCTTTAATGGCGCCAAACAGCCCACTAAAGGCTACTTGGATACAAGGATCACTTTCGATGGTGAACCTGGGGCAAGGACTGTGAAATCCAGGATTCTTGTCATTGATGTCAAATCTCCATATAATGGCATCATCGGGCGGCCTACCCTGAACGCCATGGAAGCCATCGTTTCAACCCCCCACTTGTTAATCAAATTCATTGACAAAGATAATCAAGTCTCGTCTGTAAGGGGAGACCAGGAGATGGCTCGCTATTGTTACAATTTGAGTCTTAATATGGTGAAGCTTGAAACCATGTCTAAGAAAAGAAAACTGAACGACGGAAGCAGTGCGGCGGCATCCGTCAATTTGGTGGATCTTGACCCCCGGGCGGAGTCTTCTATAAACCCACTGAATCCTTTGAAGCCAACTCCTGATGGTGGTTCCAAGTCTATTGTCATGGGCAACACCCCGGAGCAAATTACTAACATCAATGACAAACTGGAGCCTAACATGGAAGCAAGACTGATTGCACTCCTCCATGAGTACAAGGAAATTTTTGCCTGGACAGCTGCAGATATGCCTGGTATGGATCCTAACTTTTGTTGCCACCGCCTGGCGGTGTATCCTGAAACCAAGCCAGTGGCACAAAAGAAACAGCGTATGGGTCCTGCTAAGCAAAAGGCTGCTTGTGAACAAACTGAAGAACTCCTTAAGGCGGGGTTCATCAGGGAACTCCGTTACTCTTCCTGGCTGTCCAACGTGGTTATGGTACAGAAAGCCAATGGCAAATGGCGCATGTGCATAGACTACGTTGAACTGAATAAATGTTGTCCCAAAGATCCTTATCCTCTCCCCAACATTGACAGACTGGTTGACGACTCATCAGGATACAAGTATCTATCCTTCATGGATGCTTACTCCGGATACAACCAAATTCCAATGTGTGAGGATGATCAGGAAAAAACAACATTTATCAATGACAAAGGGGTCTTTTGCTACAATGTCATGCCATTTGGGCTGAAGAACGCTGGGGCCACCTACCAGCGCATGATCAACAAAGTTTTTGAGGGCATGCACACAAAGCTGGTGGAGGTTTATATTGATGATATCATCGCCAAGACTCCAGAGGGAGGAGACCATGTGGAAGACCTACACCTCATTTTTCAACGCCTGCGGCAATACAACATGAGACTCAACCCACTAAAATGCACATTTGCTGTGCCTGGGGGAGATTTTTAGGTTTCATGTTATCACAAAGAGGCATAGAAGCTAATCCTGACAAGTATCGTGTGATACAAGAGTTGCAGAGCCCCAAAACATTGAAAGAGGTACAATCCCTCAATGGCAAAATCGCTGCTCTAGCACGATTCATGCCAAAAATGGCTCATCACTCTCTCCCCTTGTACAAGATGTTGAAGAAGGATAAAAAATTCAATTGGGGCCCAGAGCAAGAGGCGGCCTTCCAAAGCTTGAAAAATGTCTTAGCCAGCCCTCCAATCCTGGTAAAACCAAGCCCAGGTGAGCAACTCATTGTTTATTTGTCTGTTTCAGATGAAGCGCTGGTAGTGGCCCTGGTCAAGGAAACAGTTGAAGGCCAACGACCAGTGTACTTCACTGGTAAAACATTGCATGGTGCAGAGTGCCGTTATCAGAAGATTGAAAAGGCAGCACTTGCAGTTGTTTGGGCCTCACGACGCCTAAGACCATATTTCCATGCACATCCCATCCTGATTCGTACAGACTTGCCACTCCGTACTATATTGTTCAAGCCAGACTTAGCAGGAAGGATGATCAAATGGGCCATAGAACTCTCCGAATTCGACATATCCTACGAACCAAGAACTGCTATCAAGGCACAAGTCCTAGCAGATTTCGTAGTTGAATTAACAGGCTCTAGCCCAGATGCAGATTATTCACACTGGATAATATATGTCGATGGGTCTTCGAACAGCAAAGGATGTGGGGCAGGAATCGTTATAGAAAGTGATGACAGGGTACATCTTGAAATTTCATTGCACTTTACCTTCACTACGTCTAACAATCAGGCGGAATATGAAGCCTGCTTGGCCGGACTCAGAGCAGCCCAAGATATTGGGGCCAAAACTGTTACTCTATGCAGTGATTCTCAATTAGTCATCTCACAAATTCTTGGTGAGTATCAGGCTAAAGAACCCCTGCTACAACAATATCTGGACTGTGTCAACGAGTTAAAACAGCGCTTCAATGAAGTTACTTTCAAGCATGTACCCCGCGAAGAAAATACACGTGTTGATATCCTCTCCAGGTTAGCCAGCACAAAGAAGGCGGGATGTACAACTACGGTTGTACAGAGTACTTTGGCGGAGCCAAGTATTTCCCTTCCCTCCTCAATACATATGATTAAAAGCCGCCCCGTTGATGACAACTCCTGGATAGCTCCAATAGTTCGTTACCTGGTTAATGGACAACTACCCACGGATGATCTTAAGCGAAAGAAACTAAAGAAAGAGGCACCCTATTACACACTCCTGGATGGACAGCTATACCACCGAGGAATTTCTGTTCCTTATTTAATTTGTATAAATGAAAATGAGGTGTAAGCTGTTTTGGAAGAAGTCCATGAAGGGCAGTGTGGACATCATCCAGGGGCACGGAGTCTAATGAGAAAAATACTCAGGGCGGGGTATTGGTGGCCCACTCTGAAGCTTGACTCCGCCTCATATGTTCAAAAATGCGATCAATGTCAACGATTCGCAAATCTTCACCATACTCCGGCCAAGGAAATGTCATCATCAATAACGCCCTGGCCTTTTTATCAATGGGGCATGGATATTCTAGGTCCATTCCCAACTGCGCCCGGCGGTATCAAATACTTGATAGTTGGTGTTGACTATTTCACCAAATGGATTGAGGCAGAGGCAGTGGTGCACATAACGTCAGCTAGGACTCGAAGATTCGTTTATGAGAATATCATTGCACGTTTCGGAGTCCCTGGACGCATAGTCACTGATAATGGCACCCAGTTCACAGATCGAAAGTTCACTGAACTCCTAGAAAATCTCAGCATCACGCAGATTTTCTCTTCTGTGGAACACCCTCAAACCAATGGACAAGCAGAGGTCGCCAACAGAGAAATCTTGAAGGGCCTCAAGAAACACCTCGGTGAGGCGAAAGGAGATTGGGCAAATCAATTATGCCATGTTTTATGGGCATATAGAACTACCCCACACTCCACCACGAATGAATCTCTGTATCGGCTGACATATGGAGTCGAGGCGGTCATTCCCATTGAATTGACAGCCCCTTCAGCTCGAGTCCTCCATTTTAACGAGGAAGCCAATCAACAGAACCTCGCACACGAATTGGAGGCTTTGGCAGAATTGAGAGAGGAAGCCTTTGTGAGAGACCAAGCTGTCAAAACAAAGGCCGCCAAACGGTATAATGCACGTATTTTTGAACGCCGTTTCAAAGAGGGAGATTTGGTCTTGAGAAGGGCCAACATTGGCAACAAATTTGCGCACCAAGGCAAATTGGCACCAACTTGGGAAGGTCCATACCGAGTCATTGAGGTTTTGGGCAAGGGTACATACCGCCTGGAAAACTTGGATGGCACTCCGGTCAGAAATAAATGGAACATTTTAAATTTACGCATATATTACAGTTAGTTAGGTAATACGGTATGATCTTTTCTTCCTAACTCAAGGATCTTCCTATATATGCTTTCCTTGAAAGGGTTTCGAAAAGATATATCCCAACTCAATCCTTTATGTAGTTCCATTCTCAATGAAATGCCTTCCTGCATTTAATCTTCACTCTAACTTTGAATTGATTATCCATGGCAGAATTTGTTCCAATGCAGATAAAACAACGACTCTAAAACTAAAGCACAAATGCATAACTCTTTATTCCATAAAGATCAACCAACATGCAACGCCGCTTCACAAACGGAGTCAACAAAAACTCCTTGGGGAATTGGTGTCTCAGCTATATGCTGCACCATACTGACCCTAGGGTATAGAAAACTCCTTGGGGGGAAAGGATTGGTGTCCCAGCTATATACTGCACCATACCGACCCTAAGGTACAGAAAACTCCTTGGGGGGAAAGGATTGGTGTCTCAGCTATATGCTGCACCATACCGACCCTAAGGTACAGAAAATTCCTTGGGGGGAAAGGATTGGTGTCTCAGCTATATGCTGCACCATACCGACCCTAAGGTCCTACAGGCCGCCTATGGGAGTAACTAGTGTCACAGCTATATGCTGCACTAATTCGCCCCCAAGGTCCTGCAGGCTTCTTGTGGATGAGCTGGTGTCACAGCTATATGCTGCACCACGTTAACCCCAAAATCCAACCAATTTCTTGCAGGATGAATTGGTGTCACAGCTATATGCTGCACCACGCTAACCCCAAAATTCAACCAATTTCTTGCAGGATGAATTGGTGTCACAGCTATATGCTGCACCATACCGCCTCAAAGGTTCAACCAATTTCTTGCAGGATGAATTGGTGTCACAGCTATATGCTGCACCATACCGCCTCAAAGGTTCAACCAATTTCTTGCAGGATGAATTGGTGTCACAGCTATATGCTGCACCATACCGCCTCAGAGGTTCAACCAATTTCTTGTAGGATAAATTGGTGTCACAGCTATATGCTACACCATAGCAATCCTGAACATTCCATCCAAACCTCGACTTCGCCTAACTTCCAATGTTTTACGGAGTACATAATCAACAAGCCCAAGCACTATCAACAAGTTCAAGTAAGTTCAACACTTGTAGAACTCCAACTCCTTTGAAATTCCTAAGAGGCTACTCCGCCTTCTTACGGAATCCAACTCCTTTGAAATTCCTAAGAGGCTACTCCGCCTTCTTACGGAATCCAACTCCTTTGAAATTCCTAAGAGGCTACTCCGCCTTCTTACGGAATCCAACTCCTTTGAAATTCCTAAGAGGCTACTCCGCCTTCTTACGGAATCCAACTCCTTTGAAATTCCTAAGAGGCTACTCCGCCTTCTTACGGAATCCAACTCCTTTGAAATTCCTAAGAGGCTACTCCGCCTTCTTACGGAATCCAACTCCTTTGAAATTCCTAAGAGGCTACTCCGCCTTCTTACGGAATCCAACTCCTTTGAAATTCCTAAGAGGCTACTCCGCCTTCTTACGGAATCCAACTCCTTTGAAATTCCTAAGAGGCTACTCCGCCTTCTTACGGAATCCAACTCCTTTGAAATTCCTAAGAGGCTACTCCGCCTTCTTAGGGAATCCAACTCCATTGAAATTCCTAAGAGGCTACTCCGCCTTCTTACGGAATCCAACTCCATTGAAATTCCTAAGAGGCTACTCCGCCTTCTTATAGAATCCAACCTCATTGATATTCCTAAGAGGCTACTCCGCCTCCTTATGGAATCCACCCTCATTGATATTCCTAAGAGGCTACTCTGCCTCCTTACGGAATCCAACCACATTGATATTCCTAAGAAGCTACTCCGCCTTTTTACGGAATTTTATTTCACCATAACTGCAAAAAGGCTATTCCGCCTCGTTATACTTAGTCATATTTCATTAAGTCCTCAGATGAACATTCCGCCTTCTTAATATCATTTTACAAGGCATAAATACGACGGACTCAAACACTGCTTATATGAACAAGTATACATTTGCAGAAAATATGCTTCATTAATATTGTCAAGGATTGATAAAAGTCCAGAGCCTATCCTGGAACAAGGCAATATTAACAAAATGCAAAAAATAAAAGCTTGCGAAGGGTTTCAGGAGCTGGTCTTCAAGGGTCGGACGACATCCCTTCTTGTTAGGCAGAGGTGGCCTGACCTTCACCAGGTTTGGTTAAACTTTGAGAGGGAGGCAAGTCCGCCAAGATATATTCAACACTGGGCGCAGGAGCATGACCCCCTTGAACAGGCACCATCAATTCTCCATTGATAAATTCGTAGTAGGGGTGAATGCCTGTGGTGGAGAGAGCAACACCTGGATTGCGATAACGGAGTTGGCGAACAGCCATGCTGAAAGCATCATCAATCGCCGCCTCAGCTACATCCAAGGCAGATTCTAACTCCTTGTCGAGCCTCTTATTGGTGGTATATGAGGCAGTCTTTTCAGCTTGCAGCTCTTGAACCTGCACTTCAAGGTTACCATATGCAGTTACTGCTTCGTCTAACTCCGCCGCCCAGGCGTCTTCAGCCATGGTTTTATTTATTTCTATGGAAACCAACCTCTGCTGAAGTATGCTCACGTCTCCGCCCAAAGTTTGGTTCTACTGATTCAAATCTACAACTTGTTGTTTCAGCAGAACATTATCAGCCTCCACCTGGGAAAGTCCACTCACCTCCTCGCCCAATTTTTTATTCTGTTCTTCCAGTAAGACTTTCTCAGCCTTCACCTTAGCCAGCTCCTCCGTCAACCTTTTGATGTCGGAGTCGGTAGTGTCGAGATGTTTGTCCTTGGCCTTGATCACCTCAGACAGCAGCTCATTGTCATGTTCCAAGCTACGAATCTTTTCCACAGACTCGTGATAAGACGCTTGAAACATGTTGGCCTCGGCAGCAACGTCAGCTATACGGGGTACAGAGGCCAAGAAACCATCTATTTCTGCAAGGTGCCACCTCGCAGCCGTCGTGGCATCCGGAATCCTCCTCGAAGTCAATGTTGGGGCGGAGGATGAATTCTGGATCACGCCTCTCCGACTGGCGGGATCCCATATTTGCAAAGTACAAAAAGGGATTCAGACGGGACCCCGCCAGAGGCAAAGAAACAGATCGCCTGGATGACTCCCCTGGAACATCAATGAGTAAAACCGGTGTCCTTTGAGTAGTCAGATCCAAGGCAGAATCCTCAGCTGGGCGGACTGGGGAAGATTGAACTCCCTCTACTTCTTCCTCCACGGCATGGATCGGGGAAGCTTGAGTTCCCTCCTCCTCCTCCCCCACAACATTTTCCTCGAGGGCGCCTTCAACTCCACCCATAGCAGCAGAAGTACCCACAACAGGTACTTCCGGAGTCTCCTCCAAGTCAATGGCAGCATCAATTGATGCTCCTTCCTCAACCCTCTTCTTGCTTTTGGTCATCCTTCTTTGCAAGGGCTGGAGGTCTATTTCCTCTTCTTCTTCCTCAACAGCTTCTGGTTCTTGGCGTTTCTTAGAACGCCTCTCAACAGCAGCCATTGAGGACCCTACACCACCTTCAAAATTCACTATGTTGGTGGATGCAGGGAAAGGAAGGGTCTTTGTAAGAGCAGCAGTCAGACTCCTCCTGGGCTGCACATTGTTCTCCGCATTAATTTCCCTGTGGCTCATTCGGATCTGCCTGATGCGCTCCATCCCAGGGAATGCAGCAATTTCTCCTGCAAAACAACATGCATAAATTTGATCAGAAACTGCAGGAAACAACAAGAGTAATATTCAAGCCAAATGTCTTAACGTAATACTTAAATATCCCTGAGCATCCCGCCCAAGCAACCTTCGACATAAAATCAGCTTGTGGACGGAGTTGTACTCCTTCAAAGTTCGAAGCACTTCCACAGAAGCAGCTGATAGAGCATTCTCCTCAACTTCGTATGCTCACTTAGTCAGGAGGAAGTGCTCATATGTCCACACAACTGGGAATCGGTCAATTCCCTCCTTATTCCGCCAGAAGACAGACTCGCCCTTCTTAACAGAAACCTTTATAAAACTTTTTCTGAAGTGGAGTCCGCCTTCCTTAACGGAGTCAGCAAACGCCTTGAAGTTTAGAATTTTCGGCTCCGCCCAAAGAGTAACAAGGCCCATGCCGCCTGTTCTTACATTTACCCTCCTCATAATGCAGCAGAAAGAAAAGAACAACGCCACAGTAGGCGTAAACTCTAGGTACTCAGCCATGACTTCAAAGCTACGCACTATTCACCAACCATTGGGATGCAGCTGGGAAGGGGCGCAGTCCAGGAACCTCAGCACGCCCATCTGAAATTTATTCAATGGGAAATGCACCCCCAGCTGAGTAAACAGAATATCGTACATATATATTGTACGATTATTCTGAGGGCGATGGCAAATCCTTTCGAACGTCTTAGGAGAGCGAACAATGAACCTATCTTCATACCGTTCATCTTTCCAGATAGGCACAGAGAACTCCAATACACCGCCACTAGTTGTTGCATGACGAGAGGAAGTACCCTTAACATCTTCCTCAACCTAACAGTAGGAGTCAATCTCAAGCGTCTTCTCCCAGTCCAGTCTATGCAACACGACATTTTGACACTCTGCCATTGTCAGCACTTGTGTATGGGAAACACCTCCTGACACAAACGAATGTACAGCATTACTAAAGTACTCCACGCTGCTGTAAAACGTTGAGTCCCTCCCAGTATAAAAAGCCTCATCTTCACTCTCAATGTCAGAAAACATGGGACGAACAGAAACCCTAGAACGAGACTCTGACCCCTTTCCTCTCATCTTCCTTTTTACGACCACACAAAAAGGAGAAATAAAACCAACCCAATGAAAATGAAGAAGCAAAGAAGAGGAAGAAGCGAGTACCTTAAATTTCTGAGAAAACTGAAGAACTTCAATAACCAACAAACTTGCGAGAAAATAGCAAAAGCACTTTTAGCAAACAAATACGAAGTGAGAGATGAAGCAAAACATTTCCCTCCTGAGAGTTTACCTATTTATAGGCATGGCTTGGGGGGAAATAAGCGAATCCTCAAAAATCTCGAAGATGTGTTTACAGCCGTTAGATAAATCTCATCAACGGTTCTAAAATTCAAACATGCGTTTACAACCGTTGGATTAGTCTCACTGACGGTTCCTTTTTTGCTGAAACCAATAGATATATCTAAGGGCAGATATTTCATGGGCTGCATTTTCAAAATCCAAGGCCCACGGTAATAACCTCGATAACGTTTCTCAATTACCATCACGTGCATTTATGTCCCATCATTGGAATGGCAATCGTTACGAGGGCATACGTGGCAATGGGAGACTAAAGAATAAAAAACATGGTTTCGAAGCGCATTAATGACAGGCGTGGCAAGTAATGACAAGCCAATAAATACATGAAAACACTTGCCCACAAATCCTGAACTAGCAAATGCCGCCTAAACCCATGCCTACAAAAGCTAAACTTAAGTGTCATAGCTTATTAAAGTGACTCCGCCAGTCACTATAACAAACTAGGGGGGATATGATCCGGTCCCAACACCGGCCCCCAAGAGCATGGTTTTAATACTTTGCCAGATCAGCATTTTAAATAAGAAAAGTATGCTTCTCTTGTATTGTAATTGTTTCTATACGGAATACATACGACCAGGGCAAGTAACTCCGCCAAGGCACGATACTCCGCCTAGGCATGTTACCCTGCCAAGGGTCATAACTCCGCCAAGGCAAGTTACTCCGCCAAGGCAAGTTACTCCGCCAAGGGAAGTAACCCCGCCTAGTCAGGTAACGCCGCCAGAATGCATATTACTCCGCCAAAGCCATAGGCTCAACACAGGCGGAATATTGAACTTCCTATACTGCGTAGCGAACCCATACTCACAACCCCGACACGAGATTGACTCTGTCTTGAGAGGTTAATAATGGGAATCATGCTGTCACGCATAAAGGGGAATAACAATAAAATAATAAAGCATTCACGTTTCCCAAGTAAGTGGAAATACCTACTACAATAACGGTGCTCGTGAACGACACAGGGACCCATTGTCTTTCTTGCTTTATGCTAGAAAACAAGGAACGGGCCCTACCAATAATGGAGCACCAGTGACAGGTATATAAACCTCTGCAAAAAGGTATACAGGGGATCTTCCCCATTTCTAAACCTTACACTCTCTTACTTGCATAATTCTCTCTGAATGTCTTTCTAAGTCTTTAAGTATTCTGAAATACTGACTTGAGCATCGGAGAACGATTGCAGGTACCACCCCCAATCGGGTCAAGACAAAGAAGACCCCGTCAGGCGGACTGTGACACCGCCACAGAGCATATTACACCCCACCTCAACATACAAATACTCTTCGTATTTGTATTTATACACACATTGCTTTGTATCAAAAACACATTTATATATATTTTGAGTTGTTCTACGGGCATATCTCTACACCCCCTGTAAAGAACAGTTCAGTTACAATTTCTTCTGGGGTGGTAAGAGGATTAGCCATCCCTTCAGCTTGCTTAAGTAGGAGCGAGAGGTCTTCTAGAGTCCCATTAGCCAAATGTGCCAAGTGGGCGAAGTGGTTCATCCATGAATGAATAACTTCGTCTTGTTGTGTCATTTCAGATTCCAAGATATGGATAGCCTTACGACAGTCTTGCTCAATATCCATCGCGTGGCGCCGCTCTTCATTTATCTCATGCTGGCAAGCTTCTACCACCTCATTAAGCTGATGCTCTAATTGGCTAACTTGTGATTGTAGGAGCTCTCTTTGCACCAGGGCATTTTGCTCATGCTCTTTGGCTTTTGCCAACATGTCCCTCAAGAGTTGCTTGTCAGCCAACATGGTATCCCTTTGCCTGCTCTTCATTCTCAGTTGAGCATTAGCTGTTCGGAGGCATTTGACTTTGCTTCCTTAAGTAATCCCTTTTGATTTTTCACTTTTTTCTAATCTCCTTGATGGTTTGCTTGCTTTCTAAGTTCTCCCTTTTCTGAAGGGCGTATTCTTGTTGAGACTTTAGCAAGTCTTTCTCTAGCTTCTTGTTTTTGGCAATTAGCTCTTTTATCTTGGCTCTCATTGCCTTCTCTTCAAGGGTAGGTGGGGGAACATGTGTGCTTGTTGGGAGATAGGAGGGACTTCTGAAAGGCAGCTTGACAATGGAAACCCTATTTAGGATCCATTGGTAGTATTCCTCCTTCACGGTGTGGGTTTGAGCTCCTAGTTCTTTCCTTTGTCTGTGGACTTTCTTCCATGCATTTGCTATATCCCGAATGACAGAGGTATAATCTCCTTCTGAGTAGTAAATGATAAAAGGAGTAAGGGATTCTTCATCGGGTGGCCCAAGTAATGGGTAGGCTAGCTGACTTTTGGCTATGACAGGGTTGTAATTAATGCATCCCTAAGTGCCAATGAGAGGAACATTCGGTTGGCTTCCACAATGGTGAATAATGGTGTTAACCTTCAACCACTGTAGATACCACCTTACTTTATCAGCCGTGAGCCCTATCAGATGATTGACCCATTCACGCCCATTCTTTGTTACTAACTGGCATAACTTCAGATCAAAAATAGGACATTCAACTTTACTGACTTGGTGGAAGACATGCGACGTAAGCCACACATACAGAGCAGGTAGACAGCAAATGATTCTCTTTCCACCTTGTGTATAACAGAAGTCCATGGTGCAATATATATTTGCCAAGATAGCAGTGACAGGATTTTCAGATTTGAACTTACGGGCAAGGAAAACGCCAATAGCATCATTTGTCCACATAATTATCAATATTAGGGAACAAGATGACACCATAAATGGTGAGAGCCAAGGTATCTATGAAGGCTTCCCAATCTCCCTTCTCAGCTAACAAGTGCATATGTTTCTCAAAGTATTCCCGATCAAACCCCAGGGTCTGATTTCTATTTAGTTGCGCACTCCTTAACACTTCCGGGTGAATCCTTAGGACATTAGCGATGGTAACAATATTCGCATGACGTCCAAGGTGGCGGTAAGGCATTTGTCCTTCTAGTGGCATCCCCAGAATCTGTTCGAACTCCTCAACAGACGGAGCCAATTGAAAGTCTCGGAAGGTAAAACAACGGAGAGGTGGTTCATAGAACTGAATTAAAGCAGTAATTGCCTCAACTTGCACCTTCACTTCTAGCAGCTTTAAAATCCTCCCATATTTCCTTAAAAAGGTCATTTTCTGATTCATATCCAATTTCTTGCCTAATGCTTCCAAACTGGTTGTATCGACTTTCCTAGCCTTAACATGCAGTAATTTTCTCAACTCTGGTATATTTGTACCACAACTATCTGATCTCATGTTAATTTCCATGTTTTCACTCAGAGATACTGGCTAAGCTTCTAATAGCTTCCTGCAAGATCATAAAGAAAAGAGAAAATCAGTCATTGGGAACTGACGTGCTTTGCAAATCGATACTCCCCTAGTAACTTTCTTGAAAACATTTTTGTATTTAGGGAGGTTACAATTTGACAAAACTTGCGACAAATCAAGGGTCATGTGAGCTACGGATTTTCTGATCATCGTCAATACAAAAAAAAAATTGATTTTTTCTTTTGATTTTTTTTTATATATATATTTTTGTTCTTTTTCTTTTGCTTCTTTTTTTTTATGATTCGAAACATCCGTAACTCAAGGCCCAAAGACTTGTGCATAAAAGGAAAGGACTACTTTCCCGTTAAAGGATCACTAGTTAAAAGTATGTCATTTTTGAAAAAAGTAATCCACTAAACGGGCAAGTGGTCTCTAATTTGGATTAAAAGGGAAAGTGAGAATGAGAAAAGCTAGAAGTAAGGTTTGCCCCTTCGTGCCTTAAGTCGGGTTTTTCTGAAGGTTTCCTAATGGTTCTAAGGTTTGTCTAACAGTGATATCTCGCATTAGGTGGCTTGTTCTAAAACTTCTAAAGGTCACTAGAGCCAAGATCCTACTCATGATGTTGACCACGACAGTAGGAAGTCTACTAGGTGCGGGCACTATGAATGAGTCGAACTCTAGCTGAGATTCTCACTAACCAGACAAGAAGTACATCCCAAATGGCTCCGCTATCAACCTCCCCTAATCTTAAGTTTTATTTGGGCCCGGGTATAGGTCCCATTCAAAAGTGTGTGCAAATTGTGAGTGTAGTGTGTGAAAGAGGCATTTAATACCTGTACCTTACTCATCCTGCACATAGAACAAACACAGAGCAACAAAATAAAGTCGTCTACCCTAGGGTTCAACAATCACACAGTCATTAACAGAACGTAAATGATAGAATACAAACAAAACAGAAACCACATACAAACATTTACAGAAAATAAAATAAAAGAAGAAGTTAAATAATTAATATGCTATTTAAAACATGCGCTATCAAATTGACTGGCTTGACTCTCTAAATCCCCAGTAGAGTCGCCATCTGTCGTGACCGGGATCGCGGCGGGAAGGCCGACCCTTAAAACATTCATAGTAAAACGGTTCGAAATCCTTTCGAAAAACAGGGAGTCGCCACCAATATTTTTAAGGACAAAATACCGGAAAAACCTTTATTAAAGCATTGGTCATAAAAATAAAATTCCAAGTTCGGGAGTCTAATTACAGGTAAGGAAGGTATTAACACCTCACAGCTGTCCGTTATAAAACGGTTACCTCAAGATGATAACGCGCATTATAATTAGCCTAAAAATTATTTTAACTTCTTCAGAAAAGAAACGTACGAAATGACAAAGCATACAAAAATAAACAAAAATAGACACGGAAATTTTTAAACATAAGATTAACAGGACGTCTTGTCCAAATTAACCTTGCTCCTCCTTTTAAAAAAGAGATTATTTAAAAACATGAGATTAACAGGACATCTTGTCCAAATTAATCTCGCTCCTTCTTTTAAAGAAATACTACAAAAATATGAGATTAACAAGACGTCTCGTCTAAATTAACCTCACTCATCCTTTTTAAAGAAATACTACAAAAATATGAGATTAACAAGACGTTGTCTAAATTAACCTCGCTCGCCCCTTTTTTAAAAAGAGATATTATAAAAAAAACATGAGATTAACAGGACGTCTCGTCCAAGTTAACCTCGCTCCTCCTTTTAGTAACAAGACAAAAATAGAAACTCTAAAAATTAAACAAAAAAAGATGGGTCCGACAGGAACTACTTCCCGCTCTTACGTATTCTCGAGTTTCGAGAAATCAGGGTCACGTAGTTCTTTGGGGAAAATTAATTTTTATAATATTTAGGTTATCTTTAATTGATTTGATAAAAGAAACTCACGAGGAAGGAAAAATACAAGTCGAAGAAGATCGCACGTGTACAAACCTTCAAGGTCTTATTAAGCTGATGTAGGCAAACGTTGCTTCACACTACATTGCTTATAATATTTTAAGATACTTATTCTTAAGAAATATGTATTAAATATTTTTATAAAAGATATATTTAGATTTTAAGTTTAACACAAATAGAGAAACATTTTTAGATTTTTACTATAAATAAAACCATTTACTTTCTATTCTTAAAAAAAATATCTTAGATTTTAATATTTTTTATTTTAATTTTTCACCATAAGTAAAGATATTCACATATATTTTTAAAAAATAAATATTTTTGGAGTTTTGTGACTTTCATTTATTCTTAGCATAGAGTCTATAAAAAAAATTTTAACTTATAATAATAATTTTAACATAGCTAAAACTATTCGCTTGTTTTCCTTATTCATGAAATAGAATTTATTTTTATTCTTTCATTAATTCTAAAAAGATGATAATATATTTTTTGATTTTTAATTTAACATAAATAAAAATTATTTATTATTTATTATTTTTTTAAAAAAATACAAATAAAATATTTACATTTAAACATTTTAACATAAGTAATAACCATTTATTATTTTTAGACATAAACAAAAATATTTTTTTAAAGAAAATAAGTCCCCTTAACCATTTGGGCTTCAAAATCTGAAGCCCATAAATCAAAAACGGAAAAGGAAAGAAAGTAAACAGGACCTATTAGTGTTTATTTAAAAAAAAAAGAAAAAGGTTAAAGAAAGAAAAGAAAAGACCATCAGGAGGCATAAAAAACGGAAGAGAGATAGTGAGTGACGGAGGAAAAAGAAAAATCGAGAGAGAGAAAGACCAGGAATGGAGGAAGATAGATTCGGAGGAGATCTGGGCGTTCTGGAGTGTAGGTGAGGCCGGTCTTGGCGCGAGGCGGAGCAGGTTTCCGGTGACTTCACTTAGCTGCTTCTCTTTTTTGTTATTTGTTTTTTTCTTTTTGTATTTGTTAGTGTTTTGGTTGCTGTTTGGGATGGTGATGATGAAGTTGGATGATGGATGTTGTTGGAGAAGATTATTGGTGGAGGTGTAGCAGTTGGGCTAAGAGAAAATGAGAGGAATTGATTTTTTTTTTGCTGTTGGTGAAGAAGGTTCAGGGGGTAATGATGAAGGTGTTTTTTATGAAGATGATTGAGGAAGGGAGTCCGTTGTATTTCGTTTTCTGATGATGGTGTAGGTGATGGGATAAGGAGGAGACCACATCCAAATTCTGGACTGGTTTCCCGGAATGGTGTGGGAAAAAAATATTATTTAATTTTTAATAATTAAAAAATAATAAAATAAATGAAATATGGTGTTTACAGTTATTATATTTTAACATGTTTGTGATCATTCGTAATCATTGTATTCTATTTGAGATCTTATCCGGTTAAATTAAAAATAAAATATACTATAACTTCACAATTAGGGGTAAAAATAAGTTTACTTGAATTAGGTTTTACAAAGTCTGGCCTGATCTGCTTCTTATTATATGGACGCAAGGCTAGTCTCTTATCTAATATATATTGGGTTCTATAATAAACAATAATTGTGCCTACCCATATAGAACCAAAATTAACGCATAATTATAAATTAATCCTTATGAACTCATACCCCATTCATGTTGAAAATAGAATGCGGATGAGCGTACCTGAATTTGCCATTAGGAATAATGAAGGTAAAGAGATTAATAATAGGTATGTGATCTTCCAGATGCAAAGAGCCTTAGGTTTTCTTCTTCAGGTTTCTCATCTGATGGGGATGATGAGAAAAACTATAGCTGACAATTCGGGCGGGCGACCCTAAACGACGGGGCTTTATCGGGCTATGGGCCACTTAGGGTCGGGTTAAAAAAGGCCCTCAAAAATTTGGGCCTTGAAATTAAAGGCCCTAGTCCAGCCCTCAATGGGCTATGGGCCATTTTGGGCGGCCTGTTTTAAAAAAATTAAAACTCTATCCAAAAAAATTAAAACTATGTAACATCTTTTTTTTGCAGAACAACTAGGTAACATTTGTAATATTTTTTTAAAACGTTTCATAAATATTTATTATTAAAGTCCATAACAAAAGTGTACAAAAGTCTATATTCCACACATATGATGAGATGAAAACTAGAAAGAAAGGAAGAAAAACCCTAACTAAAAGAGAAACTCCCATAATTTTAATTTTTAAAAAATACTCGGGTCGGCCGTAGCATGCACTGGCGGCCTGTACTCAACCCATTTTTTCAGGCTTTTTTAGGGTTGGGCTTTTTTTGCTTATTAATTTTAAATTTTGTTTTTGAGCCCACGCATTATATTTTTTCAAGTGCAGCCCATTTTGCCAGCTCTAAGAAAAACACAAAGCAATTTTGTACCTTTTGTAACTCCTTCTATAAATGAAGACCATAACCCATTTTGTAAATTTTGTCAGTTACATTCTAATGGTACAGAGTTAGACTTAGAAGGGGGATTGAATAAGTCTTAAACTCTTTTTCAAAATATTTCGTGAACAGATTGCTGAAGATAAACAATAATTTTACGGACTAGAGACAAGGAAAAGAAGAAATGCATAGTGGAAATTTATCCTGGTTCACTTCCAACACAAAAGCTAGTCCAGTCCCTTCATCCTGAAGCATTTTCACTATTGTAAAAAACCTTTACAATCTACACCAACATAGTGCACCAAGTATTCTTGACTCCAACCACTTCTGGCTTATTCCTAAGTATTCTTGACACTAGCCACTCCTGGCTAAAAACCCAAGTATTCTTCCAAAAGCCTCTTCAGGCCACACGTGTTTTCCAACACTTAACAAATTTTGGCAACACACCAGAACACAGAGTAAAGGTAGTAGATAGTTTTAAGTTACAAACAAATAACTCAACATACAAATATATGGAATGAGTATAGGAACATTGAGCTACGGACTACTATAAGTCACGGTCTGCACAAGATAGAACGACAAAGAGGACTTATGTAGTGAATACAAGAACTTGGAAACTTTTCAAGAAAAGTCTTTACAAACTTAGGTTTCTAGATAGAAAACAAGAGAGAGTTCAAGAAAAGAGTAAACAACATTGCGCTTTTGGATTCAAATGCTTCTTGTATTTATAGTCTTTCTGAAAAGATCCGTTGGTTCATCTTGAAGGACGTTGATCTCTTTGAGTGTTATGCCATCAGTGGTTGCAGAGACATGCTTATGAGGAGTTTCCTAAACTGGACAACTTTGAAAGTCTTTCAGTAAAAGATCTCTTTTGCTTATCCATTTTGAGAAAGCACATACATATCATAGCAGTTGGCCTTAGGTATTTCGTACTAATCCGATTCAGCTTTTCTAACATCTTGAGATGTGTGAGGCAGTTTTCTTGAGGCATGCGAGAAAGCTTATCAACTTTTGCTTTAATTTCCTTTTTAGTGCAAACTTCAGAGATGACAGGAGAAAGTTCATGCAGCTTTATTTCTAGAAACGAGAGATCTTTTTCTCGAGTACTTCAAAGAGTGAAGTTGCATCATGGTCTGTAGGTTCACTTGACTTGATTCAGGGATGTTTTAATTAAGTATAAACTTTTTCAAATTTGAAACGTATTGAGTTTCACAGTCTCCCCCTATCATTTGCAAGTGGAGCTCTACGGACTCTTAGCACACTTTACAGAATTGTTAGCATCAAAATAGTACAGACTTCATTTTAACTGAGAGTCTTGATGTGTATTATTAACAAATCACTTGGGGTTCAGACTACTTAAACATGAGTTCAGACGTTACTCTAACACATTCCTTATTTAACAATTTTGAATTTGTCCCCTCATCAAAAGTAGAATATTACTTATGGTATCTACATAATAACCTTTCATGACAATTATACCTTTAGCCATAAACTTAATATTAAATAGACCATTTCATAATTTTGGCTAATTGAATAATGACCATAACATATTTAAACAATATATGTGACCTAAAATACTAACAATCTCCTACTAGTCACATATGTGTCCTTACAAATGTGTCATACTTCAATGAGCTTAAAAAATGCCATTATATACCTTAAGCATTATCCAAATAATTTTGTATATTTGTTATATCAATATATAGAGCCAAAACAGCCTTCGTTATATTAATCATAACTAAACCAATCAATGATTACTAATATTGATATAACCAAAAGACACAAACTCATTATGAAATGTGTAGCATGAAAATCACATAAAAATGGCCTCTACAAGTCAATTTTCAAATGGTCCTACTTTACCTTAGTGAGATCATTCAACAACCTTATTAAACAAAGTGTAATAATTGAACATCAAACTTTATATTTAATCAAAATACAAGAGTATGCATGTATAATACCAAAATATAGAACATAAAATACATAAATGACTAACTCCTACTAAATCAAAGATTCCTCAAACTTTAAACCACCTATGTAGCAGTGTGCTCATGAAAGACCTTAGGTGGAAGACCCTTCGTAAGAGGATCTATTATCATGAGGTTTGTCCCCAAGTGTTCTATAAAAACCTCTCCACTTTTTACCCTTTCCTTAATAACTAGGAACTTGATGTCAATATATTTTGACTTGGATGAACTCCTATTACTATTGGAATATAAGACGGTTGATTTGTTGTCACAATATAACTTAAGTGGTCTTTGAATTCCTTCTACAATTTGCAGCCCAATGATAATTCCTTAGCCAAATCCCATGATTAGATGCCTCATAGCATGCTACAAATTCTGTTCCCATGGTGGATGGAGCAGTAAGAGTTTGTTTGATACTGTGCCAAGAAACTACATCACCAACTAACAGATAAATATAGCCTGAAGTGGATCTCAAACTATCTCAGCAACCAGCAAAATCAGAGTTAGAATATCCAATGATCTCTAATCGATCTGACTTCTTGTATATAAGCATATAATCCTTTGTTCTATTTAAATACCTCATAACCCTTTTGACTGTTTTCCAATGATCCATTCCTGAATTGCTTAAATATCTGCTCGACATCCTAACTATGTATGTTATATTCGGACAACATACTTGGGCATACATCAAACTTCCTACAGTTGATGCATAGGGAATCTTCTGCATTTCCTGAATTTGTAAGTTTCCTTTTGGGCATTGATTTAGACTAAATTTGTCTCCTTTAGCAACTTAAGTGATCTGTCCTGGACCGGGGTCAAGAGATCCGATCTCAAGCCAGTCACGAATAGTATGTCAATACCGTCTAGTAGACCGGATGTATGTGTATCCGATGTAGGTATCCGTTGTCCTTGAATGAGGAGAGCGGATTGGGCGTTCTGGAGATCCTTCACACCGACCTAACGCGTTGAAGTGGGCGAATGGTGGTGTCACCTGCAAAGATTCTCCGACGCTCAAGTCAGTGATTATATTCCAAGTCAGGAATGTATTTAGGGAGGAATCAGTCGTAAAAGAGCTGAGGAAGCAGATCCCTAACTTCAATCATGAAGTTAGTTCATATACCTGATTGGCTCGATTAACGAGGACTTGTTGGTGGGGAACCACCAACTCCCATTAGCATTATTATATTGCGCACTTACCTGCATGATTGGGTCAAGTGGCTATTTTATATTGAGCGTAGAGAATGTAGACTAGGATTAGGGAACAAGTTGACCATTCCCGTGAGCAGAATTTGGCTCGTAGTGCAGGGAATTATTGATCGATCCCTGTAGCAACAATCCTTGTCTTTTGCACAGTAACGTGTGTATTGTCCGATGTCATGGTGTTATCCTGAACAACCGGTATAGGGAGAACGCCTGATACGGAATTACAGTCCGGATGTATACCGATGACACCGGTTACACGTAGATGTCTTATCAAAGACGTTGAAATATGTATAGCAGATCGGATACCGGTATTGAGACCGGATCATATGTCCCCTAGCTTGTGTGAGGGACTGAATAGTTGTTCACATAAGCTACTCAACCTGCGAGAGGTCTTAATATCGGTAAGCCTACGTGTGTAACAGTTCCTTAGCATCTGTTGTCATTCGTAAAGAACCGCTCTGAATTTAATAGAAAAGACCTTTCGGTACTGTCACAACGGATTCAGACAAAGATTCGTTGTGTGAGAATTTCAAGAGTTTATTGGAATTGAAAGCTCTTGAAGTTTGTGTAACGGCTGTAAAGCGTAAATTGCGTTGCATGATTAGACATTAATGCTTTTAATCACGTGGGCAAGCAATTATTGCGCCTGAGATGAAAATCTCATTAACCGTCGTTTTGGGCTTAATGGGCCTGAAATTTTCGAAACTTTTGGGCCTAGTGGATAGCCCTTTGCTGAGTCGCTATCGTTTTGGCGCCCAAGAATTTGGAACGGTTGTGTCGTTTCGCTTGTGAACGGGTGCGTTTTATCGAGAACGACACAACTTCAAGAGGAGGTAACCGATCCTCTTTGTTTCCTATAAAAGGAATACTTAGTGGATTCTGGGTTCCACTTGCTTTTGCTTTCTCAACGAAACTCTGCAGAAATTTTGCAAGGAAGTTTATCGCCTATATTGCGAGGGTCTCATCGTTCCTCAAATTCATCACTGTCATCTGAGGTAACTATCTTTTCCTTGTCGCTTTAGTTTCGCTTTGACTTGTTACTCGTAGTTATAGAAAGTAGGCTTCATCAAAAAGGGGGGAATCAGTTTCCCTCAACCCTAATGGTTGTGGGGAAGAATCCTTGTGATTCTTCCTAAGACTGAACCGCGTCGCTCAGAAAGGGGATCTTACTCACTGCGGGAAGTGACCTTTCCCTTCTCAGAGTCGCCCTCTGATTGTAATTGCTTTTAAAATGCAGTGAGTAATGATTGCAACTTTCTGACGACATTTTATTTCTTATCATAGATTAAGGAGTTCGGTCTAGATACTTCCAATGGCAACTGGAGAAGGATCTTCTGGAGATAGTGCCATTTCAAAGACAGCTGAAGGTCTCTTCAGCGTAGTTGCTTCGAGGCTGAATTGGGAGGAGGTTCAGGCTAAATGGCCTTTCTGTTGGGTGTCCAGCGAATTTAAGGACTTGGCCTCTCGTCATGCGGATGAGGAGGGATCTCGGATTCAACCGAGGTTCACGCTGAGTACGGATGAAGAGACAAAAAAGTGGTATAGGGTTTACGCACCACTTCCGACAGAGCGGATATGTCATGTCGTCCCCAACGATCGTTCAGTGTACATGTATGACTTTATCTTCCATAACCTGGGAGTTCGTTTTCCTTTAACCGAACTCCAGATGGGTGTTTTGAGGTTTCTGAACTGTGCACCCTCTCAACTTCATCCCAACGGTTGGGGCCTCATCCGAGCTCTCGAAGTGCTTGGGGAGCACTTCAATTTCACGCCAACAGTAGCGATGCTGTTCTACTACACTCAGGTGGTTAGAAGGGCGAATAAGCAGGGCGGAGTTGGTCTGGTGACACTCCGGACTCTTTGTTCCTTTGTGAACTTTGAGTCTTACACAGATTCTGCCAAGGTTGACGGGAAGTCCTTCAAGACTTACTTCACTCGCATCTCCATCAAGAAGGGCAAACCAAAATTTTGGAAGGATGAAGAGGACGTTGACAAATTTCCCCTGAGATGGACATACAAGCATTTCCTCTTGAGCTCTCACGCGTACTACACTGATCAATCCGATCTGTCTCGTGAGACATCGAGAGTGTTGTTCGCGCTTGAATCGCACACTACAGGTCGTCACGTCTTTTCGTGTAGGCGTCTGCTAAGTAGCTCAAGCGGAGTCCGGGAGGAATATTTGCGTACTTCTCGTTTTATTTCATCTTTCCTCCTTTATCAAATATATATAGAATATTTGCAGTTGCTGACATCTTGTGTTTGTTCATGTAGGTGAAATAGAACAGCAAACTCCGGAAATGGATAAACTGAAAAAATTCAAGGCGGCTGGTAAATCCGTTGCTCGTGAAAATGAAGTAAAGCCCAGGCCCTCAACTAAGGATCGTCCTGAGGTAATCATCTTGACCTCGGATGTTGAAGGGGACATCCCACTGGTTGAGGGCGGTACGTCCGATGTTGGTGCAACCTCGGGTCAGCCTCCCGTTACTGAGAGGAGAAGAAAGATCCAGAATGATCCTGCAAGGCGTCAGTCCAAGAAGCAAAGAGTTTCGGAGGATCCTGCTGCCGGGGTTTCTGGATCAGAGCCGACCTCCTTCCCAACTACCTCGTTTCTCACCCCCTTCCTCTCTTATGAAGGTTCTACTCCAGCCACTCTTCCTCCTCCGATGTACAAACTCCGGCCTACGCTCAGTCCTAAAGAAATTACGGAAGCGTGTGAGGCCGGAAGGTGGCAGTTAGCCGAACTTGCTGGAATGCTTTCTTCAATCAGCGAGTTGGCTAGCAACGCCGATAAAGTTGAGGAATTGAGTGACGAATTGAAAGAACTCAAGCTTTCCTCGGAAAAGGACAAAGCCGCCGTGAAGTTAATGGAAGACCGTCTTCACAAGTCTAAGGAGTTTGGGGATCTCATCACTAAAGAGAATCTCAAACTCAAAGTCGATCTTAAAAACTTGGAAGGCAAGGTGGCAGAGAAGGAGGAAGAACTCCGTAGCAGCTAGGATAAACATAAAGCTGATGCTGAGGAGTGGTCTCAAAGGGAGAAGAAGCTCCTTCTTGAGATAGAGGGACTGAAGGCTAGGAATGCGGAGTTCGAGGTGTCTAGTGAGGAGCTGTCCAAGTTGCGGGGAGAATTGGCTACAGCGAAAGCTGAGAGAGAAGAAGCTGTTGACATATGCAGCCGGGCTGTCGAAGAATCCTTCGGCCTAGCTATACGCCAAGTTTTCTACCGCAACCCCACTGTGAAACTTAACCTTTATGGAATGGATCCGTTCTATGAATTCCATGGGGGAAAGTTAGTCGCAGTGGTGGATGGTCGTCACGAAGATCCACCGACGTCCCTGTATGGTTTGCCTCCTCTTCCTGAGGGTCAAACCATGGGACCGGATTATGTCTTTCCTGTGTCCGAGGTTCCCTCTTCTGAAGAAAGGGCTGAGGATCCTGGAGGTGAGACTCCTGCGGAGGTTCCAAAGGAAGGGGGACAAGAGCCTGGTGCTGAGGAGGCGCAAAAAACTGAAGAACAGATTCCTCTTCCGTAATTTTGTTTTCATTTACATGTATAGTTGTGTACCGGGATCAACTCCGGATTTTGAACTATTGTATGTACTTTCATTTCAATGAATGAATTTTGGTTGAAGAAATTTGTCTTCATTGTTTCATGTATATATAAATCGTTATTAATCCGTTCAGTGTAATTAATCTTAAGGCCGGATTGAAATAATAGCCTAGGAAGATTAAATAACAAATAAAATTTAGAACGGATAAATATATACATGTCCCCAAGTGCGTATTAAGAAGAAGGTGCCTGTCTCTGGGGCATGATCCTTAATTCTTTTGGGGAAAGATGGGTCGATCCGCTGTTTAGCAAAGTAGTGTAACAGGACGGATGACTGCTTCTAATCCGTAATATTCTTACAGGAGATGATAATATTGTTCCAAGTTTAGGGAACTGCAAGGAAGTGGTGTTTGAGCCCTTTATCATAAGGATGATGATGGGAGTTTTTTCTGCACCAGGAGTTACGTCGTTGTATCACAGAATAGGTGATAAAGAGTATCCGTCCTGGGAGAATACCACTAGAAAGCGAAAGTGCGGATTGACTTTCGGAATTTTCCATCATAAAGATGATTATGAGTATTGATCCTGCCAGGTGTTTTATCATTAAATCACTTCATAAGTGATTGAGATCATCCGTCTTGGGGATGTGTACGATACCAGGAACTACATCATCAGGTCGCATATTAGGTGATTGAGATCATCCGTCCTTTGGGTGTGTATGGCGCCAGGAGTTACATCGTCAGATCACAGCATGGGTGATTGAGATCATCCGTCCTGAGCAGGTACACCGCGTTAGGAGTTACATCGTCATATCACATAATGGGTGACTGAGGTTATCCGTTCTGGAAAAGTACACATCGTCAAGAGTTACATCGTCAGATCACAGATTAAGTGATTTAGATAATCCATCCTGGAGACATTTTTCAATCGTAGGAGTACGGATTGAGTGAATACTTTCATCGTAAGAATGATGATGAGAATTGTTCATACCAGGAGTTACATCGTCGAATCACTTTATAGGTGATTGGGATCATCCGTCCTGGAATGATTCACACCAGGAGTTACACCATGGAATCACAAAATATGTGATTGAGATCATCCGTCCTGGAATGACTAGTGGAGCTCTTCGTACCAGGAGTTACATCATCGAATCACTGAATAAGTGATTGAGATCATCCGTCCTGGTGTGATTATTGGAGTCCTTCGTACCAGGAGTTACATCATCGAATCACTGAATAAGTGATTGAGATCGTCCGTCCTGATGAATTTTTCCAATCAAGGGAGTGCGGATTCAATTGGCAATTTTCGCTCCATCCGAAATCCGAGTCTTACCTCTACTAGCCCCCTAGCTGATGTGAGGAAGCAGTTGACTTGCTCATATGAGCTATATTGATCGTAGTACGTCTGGATTTCGGGTTTGTACCGAAGTGTAAATATCCGCTCTGGGAACCATGTTCCGTAGTGGTGAAATTTTAAGGGCGGATTCGACAATGGGAATATCAGAAGTTTATCGAATTTCGCAACCCTTGGTATTCGAGTAATGGTGGCCACGTTTCTAATGATTGGACATTTAATGCCTTAATTCACGTGGGCGCGCCATTATTGCGTTAAATGCGCATGTCTTAATAACCGTCACGTAGGGGCTTGTTGGGCCTAAAATTTGGATTTCGTAGGCCCATTTAGAAAGCTGTGATGAAACGATGGCATTTTCGCGCCTTGATGTACTAAACGACAATTTTGGTCCACTAAACGGGGAGTCGTTTGGGGGTAAACGACAGGTTATGTTTAGTGGGTATTTGAAAAATTTTGGTGCCCTGATATAGGCATATTTGGCAATCTCAGTTACCATTTCTCCTAATTCTCTTGACAAACTTCTGCAAAAGTTTCGAGAAGATTATCGTGTCTGCCTCTGTGAATCTTAATTCACTATCCTCATCCATCCTTAGGTAACCACTTTTTTTCCATACTTTGTGTCTTGTTTCAATTTCTGAAAATGTCTAGGAAAGGTGTTAGTTTTAGTGGTATCAGCCCTAGAGGAAGAGAAGGAAGGGCCTTCAATCAAAACCCCACAGTTCGTGGTGGGAGGATTCCAGTGGTCTTTCAATCGAAGCCACTAAGCTCAGAGAGGGAGGCGTCGCCGTATCAGAGGCGAAGGGCGATTATACCCTCTTCAGAATCCTCCTCTAGTGAGAGTGCTGAGAGCGGTGACCTGTATGTATCTGACGATGTGGATTTTTACCGCAGTGTAAAAGCTTTCACAATGGTGGTGAAGAAAGCGACTGGGAGGAAATCATCTGAAGGGGGATCTTCTTCCGAGAAGTATATCTTGAAGACCCAATCCGGCCTCTGCAATGTGGTTGCACACCGGATAGACTGGGTGAAATTCCAACAGAAACGCCCATTCAGCTGGGTGGCTGAGGAATTTCGCGAGACACCGTCCGTCCACGCTCGGGAGGATGAAGGGGAGCTGGAGCCGCGGTTTACCGTATGGAAGAAGGACAAATACAAATGGTGTTTTAAAGTATTCGCTCCCCTTCCATCAGTACGGATATGCCACACACCGGACGAGAGGTCCTTATTCATGTATGATTTTATATTTCTGAACTTGGGTGTGCGTTTCCCCTTGACGAAGTTTGAGATGGGAGTCCTGAGATTCTTGGACTGCGCCCCCTCGCAACTTCTCCCTAACGGATGGGGATTGGTCCGCTCTCTTGAAGTGCTTGGGGAGCACTTCAACTTTAAACCGACGGTGGCCATGCTTTTCTACTTCACTCAAGTGGTCCGTCGTGCGAATAAGGAGAAAGGAGGAGTGAGCTTGATATCCCTCTGGACTATCTCCAAGATCATCAACTTCGAGGCGTACACTGACTCCGCCAAAGTTGATGGGCGTTCATTCAAGTCCTATTTCACGAAGATTAGCGTCCATCCGAATGAATCAATTTTTTGGTTGACTGAAGAAGGGATTCCAAAATTCCCAGTGACTTGGACGCACGAACATTTTTTGTTGACCTCCCAAGCGTACTATACCGAGGAGGACGAACTGAGCCCAACTTCGATCTCAGTTCTTTCGGCTCTGCAGTCCTACACAGCCTCACACCAATTTTTCTCCTGCAGGCGTTTGTTAGGACCAAAGTCTACTCGCGATGAGTATTTACGTAATTTCCCTGCCATTCTTCATGCGTTATTATGTCATGTCTTGAAACTTTTTCGTCTCTGATTGTGTCTTTTAATTGTGCAGGTGAAATTCAGAGCGAGTCACCAGAGATGAATAGACTAAAAGGTCTCAAGGCCGGAGAGACTTCCGTTGCGGCTGAAAATGACATTCAGGCAAAGCGGAACTCGAAGAAGGCTACTGCTGAGACGATAATATTAACTTCGTCTGCTGGTGACGATATTCCTCTGATCGAGGGCGGATCTGAGAAGGTGGTCGAGAAAAAGAAGAGGACTAAGCGTGATCCTTCGAAAACCTCAGACCGTCAATCCTCGCCCAAAAAACTAAAAACTTCAAGAGGGGCTGCTGAGCTTGTGCCCTCTAAAGAGAAGAGAGCGGAAGATCCCACTCCGGATGCCCCCGGCAGTGTAATCACTTGTGGGGCGAAGCCAATAACGACTTATTTTGCGCCCAAAGCCCCCTGCTCTCTTGAAGGTAATTCCGGTCTTGTTCAACATCCGGTGTACGAGGGCTCCGTTCCTGAGGGCGTTCCTGAATCCTCACCCAAGGTGAAGCCCTCGTTAAAGAGTGAAGAAATGATGAGAGCTTGCGACGACGGACAGAAGCACTTGGCTGATTTATCCAAGCTCCTCAAGTCGGTTCGCGAGCTCACAGAAGAAAACGAGAGGCTCACCTCGATGGTTGGCAAGGACAAGGCAATCATCCTCCAATTAGAAGGAAAATTAAAAACTTCCAAAGAGGAAACTCAGAAGAAGGATGAAGAAATTGCCAAGTTGAAGAAGCTTGCCAAGGAGCTGGAGGGTCAGGTTCTTGATCAGAAGAAAATCAACGCTGACCTCCATGCCAATTTTTGTGTGGAGAAGGAACGCTCCTCGAAGATAGATGAGCGGTTGAAGGAGGCTAAGGTCGTCTATTCCCAAGGAGCGGATGATTGGTCACGTAAGGAAAAGGAGCTGCTATTAAAGCTGGAGGATTTGAATGGCGAGGTCAAGACCCTGAAAGCAGACTTGGACGATGCTGTAAACATGTGTGATCAAGCAGTCAAGGAGGCTTTCGGGTTGGCAATTCGTCAGGTGTTATACCGGAATCCCAAGGTGTCACTTAATTTGAACGGTATTGATCCGTTCTATGAGTTTCACCAAGGGAAACTGGTGGCCATCGTTGACAATCGTCAAGAGAGTCCGCCTAGAACTCCTTATAAGTTTGCTCCTTTACCTAAAGGTCAATCAATGAGACCTTCCCTCCTGAAACCTACAAGTACAGGATCGAGCTCTCGCACTGAAGGAGGCAAGACCGGAGACAGAGGCAAAGGGAAGGAGGGAGACTCAAACCAGAAAGAGTAGCGCCTTTCTTGTTTTCTTTTTCGTTTTATTGATTTGAATTCGCTGTGTTCCGGGATCAGCTCCGGATTATTACACGAATTGTAATTCTTATTGAATCAATAAAAGAGATTTTTTACCTCCATTCTTGTTTAGTGAAAAAACAACTTTTAATAGAGGGATTGCATGTGTATTGTATTATTCCGGATTTAAGTAATGAAGATCGGATTGTAAAACAAAATCTCCATACCGGACATATACATGCGAAATGAATTTCATAATAAAACCACCGCTTGTGAGGGAACGCATCAGTGCCTCAAGAACGGCTTAAGTGGAATGATTGTGAGATCGTTTAGACGAGAGTTTATTCCTCAGATTATTCGTTAAACCGTTGATGTTGTCCCCCAGTATCATTTGGTGATTATCACTTTGAATAAACTCTGGGTGAGATTTTCACGTAAGAGATCTTGAGAATGAGGATTTAAAATAGAAATTCCTCTTCAAATATTTCCGACTGAGGAGTTTCGGGTGAAAATGCCTTAGGTTGTGGCGCACCCGAGTGAATTGTTTGTGTCAGAGTTTGTGAGTCAGATCTCAATTGAAGAATTGATGATTCAGAATTATAAGCTATAAAACTCCCAAATAGAGAACTTCACGAGAGTATTAATTTGGAGTTCAGTATAACTTACTTGTTGTGTTTGGAGTTCGGTTTGATCCTACTGTCCATGTCATATTTGGTGTTCGGTTGAATCCTACTAGCCGTTCTTCAATTGGTCTTTGGTTTTACCCAATGACGATTCTTCACCGACGTTCGGTTAATCCTACTAGTCGTACTCAGAGTTCGGTTTAATCCTACAATCCGAGCCTTCGATACGGGGTTCAGATCAGGGTTAATCCTGAGCCTACTGCGCCCGTCACTTGGGATTCAGCGTGGTCTTGAAGAAGAACCAGCTTACTGCGCCCAAGCCTTCGCATGGGGTTCGGTTTGTGGCCTCGAAAGAGGACCAGCCCTACAACCCATGTAGTCTTCGAATGGGGTTCGGTTTGTGGCCTTGAAGAAGGACCAGCCCTACAACCCATATAATCTCTGAATGGGGTTCGGTTTGTGGCCTTAAAAAAGTGCCAGCCCTACAACCCATATCCTGAGGTTCGGTTTAATCCTACAACTCAGGTTTTCACCGACGTTCGGTTAATCCTACTAGTCGTACTCAGAGTTCGGTTTAATCCTACAATCTGAGCCTTCACCGGTGTTCAGCCAAACTTACTAACCGTACCCAGAGTTCGGTTTAATCCTACAATCTGGGCCTTCAATATATACACACTCGAGGAGTTACATCGTCAATTACAGAATGGGTAATTGAGATCATCCGTCCTGAGTATGTTCTTGTACACCGGATAAACTGAAAATCACAGCATAAGAAAAACTCGAAAGAGTTAAATTGTTATGAGAGATTCTTATTAAATCAAAAATAAGAATTACAAGGAGAGCGTAGCTGTGGAAATAAATTCTCCAGTATTCAATCCATGACAAGGATAGGAGAGTGTAGAAACAGCTAGCTATAGTAGATGCGCAAGTTTTGGGTGTTCCATTTGTTTCGGATTGGAGTGCCATCAAGGTTTTCAAGGCGATAAGAGCCTTTGCCAGTGACCTCGGATACCCTGTATGGGCCTTCCCAGTTTGGGGCTAATTTGCCTTGATGGGCGAATTTGTTCCCTATACTTGCTTTCCTCAAAACCAAATCTCCAACGTTGAAAGTCCTTGATTGGACTCGTTTGTTATATCGGAGAGCAACTTTGGCTTTGATGGCTTGATCCCTGATGAAAGCGTCTTCTCTGAGTTCTTGTATGACATCCATTTCAGATGCCAAGTTAGCGTTGTTGGTTTCTTCAGAGAAGTACTTAACTCTTGTGGAAGCAATTTGCAGTTCCACAGGTATCATTGCCTCGACCCCGTATGTTAGGCGATATGGGGATTCATTGGTGGACGAATGAGGCGTTGTCCGATATGCCCATAGGACATGACACAGCTGGTCTGTCCATCCGCCCTTGGCTTCACCAAGGCGCTTCTTTAGTCCCTTCAGCACCTCCCTGTTGGCCACTTCAGCTTGACCATTAGTTTGGGGATGTTCGACGGATGAGAATATTTGGGTTATTCCTAACCCTTCAAGCAAATCTGTGAATTTTCTATCCGTGAACTGGGTGCCATTGTCTGTGACAATCCGTGCTGGGACCCCGAACCGTGTTATGATGTTTTCATACATGAAACGGCGAGTTCGGGCTGAAGTAATATGCACCACCGGCTCTGCTTCTATCCACTTAGTGAAATAATCGACCCCTACAATGAGATATTTGATGCCCCCAGGAGCAGTTGGAAAGGGGCCCAGAATATCTAATCCCCATTGGTAGAAAGGCCATGGAACAGCGGATGTGAAGAGTTCTTCCGCCGGTGTGTGGTGTAGGTTAGAGAATTTTTGGCAAGCGTCGCATTTTTTGACGAAGTCAATGGAGTCTTGCTTCACTGTGGGCCACCAGTATCCAGCTCTGAGGATTCTTCGCATTAAGCTTCTTCCTCCGGCGTGGTGTCCACTTTGTCCTCCATGCACTTCCTCCATTACACCTTGCACCTCATCCTCTTTGAGACAAACTAAATAGGGCACAGAGAGTGCCCTTCTGTAGAGATTACCATCAATCATAGTGAAATACGGCAATTCTCTCCTTAACCTCGTCTTTTCCTTCTCATCTGTGGGTAGCTGTCCATCAGCCAAATAACGGATGTAAGGAGCCATCCATGTATCTCCGTAAAGGGAGTCAGTCATTATGGCGTTTAGAGAAGGGAAAAGAGGGATGCTGGGCGACGTTAGCGTGCTTTGAACCAGAGTAGTGGTGCTACCCGGTCGTTTAGTGCTTGCTAACCTGGAGAGTATATCCGCTCTCGTATTCTCTTCACGTGGAACATGCTTGAACTCCACCTTTGAGAATTTCTCAGTCAACTCCTTGACACAGTTCAAGTATAATTGGAGTTGAGGTTCGCGAGCTTGATAATCTCCTAAGATCTGCGAAATCACCAGCTGTGAATCGCTACAGAGTGTCGCCTCGGAAGCTCCGATGTCAATTGCAGCTCTTAGCCCGGCCAAGCAAGCTTCGTACTCAGCCTGGTTGTTGGATGTTTTGAAATTGAAACGAAGGGAGATCTCCAGGTGTACTCCGTCATCACTTTCGAGAACTACACCTGCTCCAGAGCCTCTTTGGTTTGATGAACCATCAACGTAAATGGTCCAGTGGACTCGAGGGTAATCCGGATCAGTCCCTGTCATTTCCACAATAAAGTCAGCCAGGACTTGAGCTTTAATAGCGCTGCGGGGTTCGTAGGATATATCAAACTCAGAGAGTTCAATAGACCATTTGATCATCCTCCCAGCAAGATCGGGCTTGATTAAGACAGAACGGAGTGGCAAATCCGTTCTCACTATGATTGGATGGGCGTGAAAGTACGGACGCAACCGTCGTGAGGCCCAAACAACAGCGAGGGCGGCCTTTTCAATTTTCTGATACCGGATTTCAGCACCTTGCAAGGTCTTGCTAGTGAAATAGACCGGTCTTTGTCCATCAGGAGTTTCTTTTATCAAGGCAACGCCCAAAGCTTCATCTGAAATAGCCAAGTACAGAATGAGTGTGTCTTCGGGGTCAGGCTTTATGAGAATGGGAGGTTTGGACAACACCTCCTTAAGCTCTTGGAAAGCTTTTTCTTGTTCCTGTCCCCACTCGAATTTCTTGGACTTTTTCAGTATTTTGTACAGGGGGAGCGACCTGTGAGCCATCTTCGGCATGAATCGTGCCAAAGCTGCTACCTTGCCATTCAGGGATTGGACTTCTTTAAGATTCTTAGGGCTTTGCATGTCTAGAATCGTTTGGCACTTCCCTGGATTGGCTTCTATACCACGTTGAGTTAACATGAAACCCAAAAATTTCCCAGCAGGGACAGCAAATGTGCACTTCATCGGGTTCAGCCTCATGTTAAATTGCCTCAAACGGGTGAATACTTGGCGCAGGTCTTCAATATGATCGCCACCTGCCGGTGTCTTTGCTATTATGTCGTCAATGTATACTTCAACAAGTTTGGTGTGCATACCTTCGAAAACCTTGTTGATCATGCGCTGATATGTCGCTCCAGCGTTTTTCAGGCCAAAGGGCATGACTGTATAGCAAAAGACACCACGATCATTTATGAAAGCTGTCTTCTCTTGATCCTCTTCGCACATCGGAATTTGGTTGTAACCAGAATAAGCATCCATGAAGCTCAGGTATTGGTAACCAGAGGAATCATCTACCATCCGATCTATATTAGGAAGAGGATAAGGATCTTTTGGACAGCAGCGGTTGAGGTCCATGTAGTCAATGCACATTCTCCATTTACCATTGGATTTAGGGACCATCACCACATTCGAAAGCCAAGAGGAATATCGGATTTCCCTGATAAATCCGGCCTTCAGCAATTCCTCAGTTTGCTGACAAGCTGCCTTCTGTTTCTCTGGGCCTAATCGTCTTTTCTTTTGGGCCACAGGTTTCGTCTCTGGATAGACAGAAAGTTTATGACAGCAGAATTCAGGGTCTATGCCTGGCATATCGGCTGCAGTCCATGCAAAGAGGTCTTTAAACTCTTGTAAGAGAGCCAACAGTCGCTGCTCTATTTCAGCATCTAGCTTGTCATTGATATGGGTGATCTTTTCTGGAGAATCTCCCAAGACAATGTCCCTGGAACTTCCATCCGGTGTGGGCTTTGATGGGTTGAACGGATCAATGTTCAAATCCGCTCTAGGATCCAGGTCGACAAGACTTACAGATCCAGCCGATGTTCCAGTATCATTAAGTTTCCTCTTTTTATTGGAGGCGTCCAGCTTTGTCATGTTGAGGCTAAGGTTGTAGCAGTACCTAGCCATCTCTTGATCACCCCGGATAGATGACACAGCATTATCCTTGTCAATGAACTTGATAAGGAGATGTGGGGTTGATACAACTGCCTCCATTGCATTCAGAGTAGGACGGCCTATGATGCCATTAAATGGTGATTTGACATTAATCACTAGCACCCGAGACCTAACCGTCCTGGCTCCTGGCTCGCCTTTAAACGAGATAAGGGTATCAAGATACCCTCTAGTTAGTTGCTTTGCGCCATTGAAAGCTGTTAGTTCCTGCGTGTAAGGCTGTAAGTCTGAGTCTTTAAAACCCATTCTTTCAAAGCAATTATAAAAAATAACATCGCAGGAACTTCCCTGGTCAACAAGGATTCTTCGGACGTCCTTGTTGGCGATCACAGCAGTGATGACTACAGCATCGTCACCACCAGGAACGGTTGGGCCAAAATCCTCGTCAGAGAAAGAGATTATGGGAGCCTCATTCCCTCCTCTGTAAGGGCGGTTGTCTTTGACTTTCCCTTGCACAGATAGAATCATTCTGTGATGATTCTTACGGGCTGTAATTGAAGCTCCTCCTCCAGCGAACCCTCCAGCAATCATGTCAATGACTTCACGTCGGCCCTGACGTTGTTGCTGGGGCATGCTGTCTTTCTGTGCTGCATTATCGGTCATTACACCTTTTTGCTTCTCTGCAGCAGAGAACTTTCGAACCGGACTGGGGTTGTTGTCATCCCCATCGTCGGGATCTCTTTCTCTTTTCTCATTCCGTTCTGCCCTGTCAAAGGATTTTTCTTTGAACAGGTATTGTTTTAATTTGCCTTCTCTAATTAGCGTCTCAACCGCGTTCTTTAGAGCTTGGCATTCATCAGTGGAATGACCATTTTGTTCATGAAAATCACAGTATTTTCGTGAATTTCCTGGTCTTTTCATAGGAGCTGGTCTCCTGATGCCATATGTGCTGAAAACTGGCCATCCGACCTCTCTCAAAATCTGAGATGGTCTGGCAGATAACTGTGCATAATGGCTGAAGGAATTGACATGCCTTTCTCGAGGTCGAGGGGGGTGGTTATCCACCTTAGGATTGGTGAATGGCCTCTCCATGCGTTCTGACCTCGTCTTTTCCTTACCCTTCTGGGTTTGGGGAGATGGTGTTGGTGGCTTTTTCTTTGCAGCTATTGCCTCCAAGTGCATCTCTATGCTCACATACTTTGAGGCTTTTTTCCTGAACTCCTCAAAAGTTGATGGGGGGCTCTTCGCTAATGAAAGAGCGAAAGCTGATCCTGGCTGCAATGCCTCAATTACGATATGCAGCTTGATAGATTCTGTGAGGTTAGGAACCAGAGCTGCTTCCTTATAAAACCTCTTCAAAAAATCTTTTAGGCCCTCTGTTTCACCTTGCTTAATCTGAGCCAAGGTATGAGACGTCTTGGGTACGTCTCTGGAGATGACAAAATGGGTTTCAAAGGCAGCTGCCATTTCTGCCCAAGAATCTATGGATCCAGAAGGCAAGCCTTTAAACCACCCGAGGGCCTCCTCAGACAATGTTCGAGGGAACATTCGGCACATCACGTCTTCATCAGCCCCTAAGTACATGGCTTCAAACACATAAGCATCAAGGTGCTTAGTTGGATCAGTTTCACCATTATACTTTCCGATGGAAAGTGGTTGAGTGGTTTGAAGGTGCTTGGGGATGCTGATGCCCATAAGTCTCCTTGAAAAAGGAACCTTCAGATTGTAAGACAATGGGGGTGCTGTTGTTGAATCTCTCTTCCTTCGGGAAGCTGCATCCTCAGAATCGCGAGTTTGTTCTCCCTCCTCAAACGTTGGGATCTTTGAGTACTGAAGAGTGGTGGACTTTTCACCATCAGTTGTGTGGGGAGTGTTTCACGTGCGAGATGACTCTTTATCCTCGCTTTGCCTTTTTTCTCTTCGCAATTCAGCGAGTTCCCTCTGAAGTTGTTTGATCAACTCATCACGAGGATCAGGATCAGACACTGTTACTATCTTCTTTGAGCTGCCCCCATGAGAATCAAAGTTGAGTTTTCTGAAGGCGTTAGGATTGGTTCTGCCTTCAGCTTGATTCTCCACGAAGTCTCGTGCTTCGCCTTCCATGGAGGATTACCTGCTCTGTCAAAGGATATGGGAATAACTTTATCGGGTCCCACTGGGCGTGCCAATGATCTGTCCTGGACCGGGGTCAAGAGATCCGATCTCAAGCCAGTCACGAATAGTATGTCAATACCGTCTAGTAGACCGGATGTATGTGTATCCGATGTAGGTATCCGTTGTCCTTGAATGAGGAGAGCGGATTGGGCGTTCTGGAGATCCTTCACACCGACCTAACGCGTTGAAGTGGGCGAATGGTGGTGTCACCTGCAAAGATTCTCCGACGCTCAAGTCAGTGATTATATTCCAAGTCAGGAATGTATTTAGGGAGGAATCAGTCGTAAAAGAGCTGAGGAAGCAGATCCCTAACTTCAATCATGAAGTTAGTTCATATACCTGATTGGCTCGATTAACGAGGACTTGTTGGTGGGGAACCACCAACTCCCATTAGCATTATTATATTGCGCACTTACCTGCATGATTGGGTCAAGTGGCTATTTTATATTGAGCGTAGAGAATGTAGACTAGGATTAGGGAACAAGTTGACCATTCCCGTGAGCAGAATTTGGCTCGTAGTGCAGGGAATTATTGATCGATCCCTGTAGCAACAATCCTTGTCTTTTGCACAGTAACGTGTGTATTGTCCGATGTCATGGTGTTATCCTGAACAACCGGTATAGGGAGAACGCCTGATACGGAATTACAGTCCGGATGTATACCGATGACACCGGTTACACGTAGATGTCTTATCAAAGACGTTGAAATATGTATAGCAGATCGGATACCGGTATTGAGACCGGATCATTAAGTATCTCCTAATTTACATTCCTGCATGCCAAACCTCTTAAGCATTCCTTTCTGACAATCCTATAGTACCCCAAGATCGATCTCGGTGTATATGAATTCCTAAAACAAAGGAGGCATCACCAAGATCTTTCATTTCAAAGTTTCTTGATAGAAATCTCTTAGTTTCTTGCAATATGCCTATATCATTAGTGGCAAGTAGTATGTCATCAACATACAAGGCTAGGAAAATGTACTTGCTCCTACTGAATTAAATGAAAGAATTACTTGATGAAATTTGTAGTACCATTGACGAGATGTTTGTTTTAGCCCATAAATGGATTTTGTCAATTTGCAAACCATATTCTTTAGGTCTCTTGACACAGAGTTTTTTGGTTTCACCATATAGATTGTCTCATCAATGTTTCCATTAAGAAACGTCGTCTTAACATCCATTTGATGGAGCTCCAAATTATAATGTGCAACAAGAGCCATGATTGTCCTAAAATAGTATTTTAATGAAACTAAAGAGAAAGTCTCTTTAAAGTCAATTATTTCCTTTTGGGTATAGCCCTTAGCCATAAAATGAGCCATACACCTATCCCCATTACCTTTAAAATCCCGCTTGGCCTTAAAATTCATTTGCAACCAATGGGTTTCACAACTTCTAGTAATGGGACAAGTTCCTAAACCTTGTTATCTTGCATGGACTTATACTCCTCATTCATTGCTTCAATCCATTTTTTGGAGTTGGAATCTTTCATGGCTTGACGGAAGTTGATTGGGTCATCTTTCATCATATCATTATTTTCCTCATGTTCCTGGAGAAATACCATGTAACCATCTGGAATAGCACTTCTTCTTTCTCTGGTGGATCTCCGCAAAGGTACTAGTTCATGAAGCACAGGTTCTTGAGGATCTTAAGTTTGTTCTTCATGAACAACCAAATTATCTTGAGTGGGAGATTCAATAATAATGTCTTATAGAGGTTTTGAACTCGCTTTATAAAAAACAATTGTATGAATCGATTAAGGAATTGTTACCAATTCTTTCTCTAAGACAATGTCTCTAACCTTATTCTTCCTTCCAAACTCAATATCCTTAAAGAATGTAGCAGTTCTCATCTCAAAAATTGTCTTTAATGTGGGATCATAAAATTTATAGCCCCTGGATCTTTTAGAATAACCAATAAAGTAGCTGCTCACGATTCGGGAGTTCAATTTCTTTTCATTTGGCTTATAAGGCCTTGCTTCAGTTGGACATCCCCATACATGAAAATGTTTTAAACTAAGCTTTCGTCCAATCCAAAGCTCATAAGGTGTTTTAGAAGCTGCCCTAGTTGGCAACCTATTTAGAATATAAACTACAGTCTTTAATGTCTCTCCCCATAATGAATCTGGCAAGGTAGAATAACAAATCATTTAATTCAATGAGCAACAGAGTACTAGTATTTTGATGAATTTGATGAGACTACATGGCATCAGTAAATCTAAATTATGGCATCATAAATGCACACATATATATACACACATATTACAATTCGATGAATAGACATGTTATTTTCTAAGTTGAATGAATTTGGCATGGAGCCATTTATGAAATTGCAATCTAAATGTCTGGGCAGGTTAATGTGTTTGATGAAATTGAGTATGTCGTGTTAGAGGTAGGGAGTATAATGAGATATGTGACTATTGAATTATGATTGATGAACTCTTGGCATTGATCCATTTTATCATGTTACTGCAATCATGGCAATATGAATATTATGGGCAGGTTATTGCATATTTCTATGAAATCATATGTAGGAGTTATATGATAAGGTGTGATGAAATTGGGCATTGAGCCAAGTGTACATATATAGTGAAATCTGGTTTCATAGGCAGTTTAGGTAAATTAAAGTTGGCCTTGTATGGATCATGTGATCTTGTGATGATTGTGATGGAATTGATTATGTCATGGTTAGGCGTGTGTGATATAACGATCCTTGTGTTTGTTAATTTATGACTTGGAGAATTATTAACATTAAGTTATATATAGTTATATTGATGGGATTTTAATTATATAATCAATTCTTGACTGTGTTTAATTTGATTCACATGGTTATGTTTGCAATTGAGTGGAAGTGAGCATGTTATTATGCAGCTATAAGGAATTTTAGAGGAACTTGATGAGTTAAATTTTGAATTTGAGGGAATTGAAATCCTTAAACTATTCTACATGTTAAAATGGGTATATTAAGTGTGTGAGCCGGTTTAAATTGTAGATTGAAATGCATTAAATCCTTTTGGTGTCTTGAGTTTTGCTTAAAGTGATTTAAACATGTTTTATCGCATAACTCATTCATAGAATGGAATTTTGGCAAACAAACTTCGCTAACAGATCCGAAAGGTCAAAAACATGTTGTCTATGAAATTTGGTAATAATCAGACTTGAAATGAGTGATTTTGGAACCTTTGAAGTTGGCTGATTTTGTGTTGGGACTAAACTACAAATTTTAGGAAAATAGGTATTCCCACGCTGGTCCAGTCTAGCTGGTCTGACCCTTCCTTGTTACTTCTTGCAATGTGTCTATACGCCACACCGAGTGTTTGCACGCCCAGGTTCTGCTTCAAATTTAAGTATTACTTTGCATGGTCAAAAATTTGTGTTGCCTTGTAAACTAATACACGCATCTTAATTAAATTAAAAAGGGGATTTAAACGCGAAAAATTTGTTTGTAAAAAAATTATAAATCAAGTGAACAACGATTAGAATTTTAATTAAATAGACTAATTAATATTGTTCATAGACTGGGAGTCTGACAAGAGCCTTAGGTTTCCTTCTTTAGGTTTCTCATTTGATAGGGATGATGAGAAAAACACAAAACTTAATTTTTTACCTTTTGTAACCCCCTCTACAAATAGGGACCATAACCTATTTTATAATTTTTGTCAGTTTCAATAATAATTTAATAATTCTTAATGTGGCCTCCATCAAAAATTGAATATTACTTATGGTATCTACACAATAACCTTTCATGACAATTATGCACTTAGCCATAAATTTAATATTAAATAGACCATTTCATAATTTTGGCTAATTAAATAATGGTCATAACACATTTAAACAATATACTAACAATATGAGCCTAGTTACAAGGTCTAATTTGATTTTTTTAAAAAGTCCGACTAAACCTGAAAGTCTATTTAAAATAATACGTATGAAATAAATATATAAACATACATCTAAATATATTAATATACATAATCTATATATACAACAAGTTTTAAATATTTCAGTAGATTAACAAATATATAATACCAAAATATTATATATAATAATTATAATAATACTTTATTATTATATTATAGATATTTATTCAAATATGTCGGTCTATTAAGTTTAAAAGGTTTTTTGAATAGTCTAAAATCTAGCTTATTTAACTAAATAAGTTTTAAAACAAGTTCAAGCTTGGTTCATTTGATAAATTAGTCTGACTTGGTTTAGGTCTAATATAAACTAGGGTTAAGTCCATATTGAATAATCCAATTTATTCTCACCCTAATTCATAATGTCATTCAATTGAAAAATCAATCTCTACAAATAATTTGTTGATTTCTAAATTATAATAGAGACTGATTTTTTCAATTAAATACTAGTATAAAATTATAATATATTTTGATTTCACTAGCATGACCGTGAATGATTAAGAACATGATAAATCATAAAAGAGAAATCTACTTTCTTTTGTATATTTATCCTTTAGTTAAGTGATGGCAACGTTGTTGTAATAGATGTGAATTAAGGGGAGACAATTTATAAGAATTCTTGTGAAATTGTCTTTAGGGGGACCACAGGAGATAGGGACAAAAAGTACCATAAATCAATCAAACTTTGTTTAGTATCCGTTTAATAAAAATAATTTATATTTTTTAAAAATTAATAAAACTGTGTGGTAAATAATAGACTTCACAAGCTTATATCTTTTGAAAATACATAAGTTTTAAACTTTTAAAAAATTATTTGAGATAGTTTATAATTATGTTTTATAAGACTATAAATAGTTATTTAAGTTAGTTTATTGTTTATTTTATTAACTAAAAAAGTTTATCAGACAAATAAGTCTTGTTTGTTAAAGAAATTTATTTTAATAACTTATAACATTTTTTAAAATAACAGAATTTGAACCTATAAGTTTTCAACTTATTTTTATTTGTTTACACGACCTTTTTTAAATCGCTCATTTATTTTAATATATATTATGTCATTTTATATTTACCAGTTAATTTTATTAAACATATTTTTATTCAATTAACTGGTTTATCTTTTTTTAACTTTCAATTGCTAGTTTTAAGTTTTCAACTATTTTTTTTTAGTTTTTAGTTAGCTTATTTATTAGTTTTACTAAACAAATTTGGTGACTTTTTAAATATTATTATAAATTTCCTTTTTTAATTATTTAATTATCATTTTCATTTTTATATATTTTTTAAATGGATAATTTTGATCTCTTATATAATTATAATATTTTATATTAAATCATTTTTAACACTATTTCAATTTATTTCACCAACTAACTCTGTCTCAATAAACTAACTAAAATTTATTAAGTTATAAACTGTAAAAAAAATCCAAATATTATAAACTACCGACTATTAACCATAAACTATAAATTTATATGCTTATGTGAGTGAGATAAAATAAAATAAATTGGTGCAACTAACATAACATAACATGTCCTCTTTCGTTTTAAAATTCCTTCACTTGCTTATGTTTTTGGATGGTAGCAACCCACACGTACAAAATAATTAAAATCTCCAGATTGAATCAATCATTTCAGATTATTATGGAATCTTTCGTTTCCATTTTCAGTTTTTTCGTTTTAATTTCAGTTATGAAACTAGCATTTTATTTATTGTTTTAAAAATTTGTAATAAAAAATAGAAAAAATTATTTTCAGTATTTTATATACTATAAAATTTTAAAAACAGATACTAAATATATGCATGACAAATAATCTATACAAAAATTTTAGTATATTTAGTATCTGTTTATATGCTATATTTTAAAAGTTTAAAACTTGAAACCAAATATACTAAAAATTATTTGTCATGCATATACTATAAAATTTAAAAACAGATACTAAATATACTAAAAATTTGAAACCAAACAATCTATAATCTATAGGTTTACAAAGTCTCAACTTTAGTTTTTCTAATAAACAAATCGGAGTTGTTTATTAAAATAAGTTAATTCTTATTTTTAATTTCTGTTTATTTTTAAAACTTTAAACAAACACATTAAAATTTAAAATAAGTATTTTTTAAATTACAAAAACTTTTAAAATAAATTTAAACAAAATCCTGTATCCTGTATGATTGGTAGCTTTGAGTTGCGTTCTCTCCCGAAGCATTAATTGGCAATGTGTTGCAAGATATTAGATTAGTTATAATTGCTTCCGCTAATAAAACAATGCATAGTTCCTATTAAACGTACCATGCAAAATTATTGTTATTTTATGAATCGGCACCACCGTCCAAGTTATCATAACCTTTCACTCAAATTTATTGTTTTATGCTCCAATTTGTTTTTAACCCATTTTTAATTAATTGGATTATATATTTTATCAAATCATAACGTAAGAATAGTTGCCAATTATCAATATAGTATTATGTGGGCGCTGAGCCACTAGCATTTGTGCCAAAATTTAAAACGTCACACAGATTTGATAATATTAATTGTGGAGCAATTATAAATAGTTACTGCCCCCAATTCTGCAGAAAGTTTAGCATAATTATAAATAGTTTCATTTCTTAGGCATGTTTAATATAGTATAACTCGTGATGTGATCAATGCTTTTTTAAATCACCTTACATATTATAGTATTTGCCACTTTCTAGAGACTAAATTATGGATTCTGACGATCCTTGTATTTTCTCAAAAAAAATATATTCTCAACTCTTTAAAACTCTATTTTCCCAACAAAATATTTCTGGGATACGAATCCAACATTTTCAGAAAGTAGATATTAAATATCTTTATAACATTTCTAGAAATTAAATAATAATCGAAACCATAACTTTTTAGTAAATAAATTAAAATGCATGATCTATACGAACATAATTCTGGAGACTGTAAAAAAATTTCACTTACCAAAAGCTACTACTTCACCTCAGTACTCCAGTTTTAAATATAAATAGATTATTTATATTTTCATAGAATTTTTTAGTTTTGTAATATAAATAAAATTATATTTTTTTAATTAAATATTTATCTACTAATTATTTCTTTATATATATATATATATATTAATATACAACTAATTCTTTACTTATAAAAAAAAACTAATTCTTTGTGTAATAAATAAAATTAAGAGTATTTTAGAAAGCTATATCAAATACTTGATAACATTAATACAAATAACTACTCTAACCATTATTATTGATAATATGTGTGAAATTAATTCCTTTTATTTATATTTAGAAGGAAATGTAGTACTATTTAAAATAAATAAAATTCATCCATCATTTTTATTCTTGAACCAGTCTACATCGGGATAGCGAATTCGGTATGCCAACCAATCACAAATTTATTCTCTCTACTAATCTATACATTGGTCCAGTATTGTAATTCTTATTCCAGTGGGGAGATAAGGCCTTGGAGTCTTGGGGATCTCACACACCGGGCTTACGTGTTGAGTGGCATAAGGGGGTGTCACCTACAAAGAGACTCCAACTCTCAAGTTAGCACAAAAGTGATTGAATGCTAAGAGGTTGAGCGTAAGTTATGGATAGTGTGTAACGTACCTTTGTTGTGAATTTCTTTGTATTTATATGCAAGCATGCAAGTAACGTATGGGTCTTCTCGGGTTAAGTAGCATTCATCAGAATGTGTCAGTGCAACTCTACAAAAAGGCTACCACATGACATGGGTGCCTTCGCGCGTCTTTTCCAACAATGTTCCTTGTACTGTTTGCTGAGTTGGCAGATTGCTTTCTGGTATACTGTGAGATGACCTGGACTCTCTGGTAAGCAGAAGTTGGACTATACTGCTTGTTGAGTCCGAGGTATTAATCGTGACACTGATTTAATCCGCAGGAAACAGATGAAATTACCATCTAGTCCTTAGACCGGATCATATGCCCCCTAGCTTGTTTGAGGGACTAGATCAGTTGCTCGAATGAGCTATAATTTTTGTCTGAGGTCATCCTTTATAATAAACTGAAACGATCTCCTCGTTTGCTTATTGCTTATATGCGGCGTGCATTTTGCTTCTTAAAACAACGTGCTCTTTAATCATAAAACGTCACCTACCTTACCCTCTGCCACACCTATAAAAAAGGGACTTAACCACTTCGAGAAAGCACCTGCTTTCTGAACCTTAGGAAAACTCTACACGACTTGTGAAAAGATTGCTGAGCTTCTGTTCATGAGGAATTCCAACAAGTTTTACCTCATCCCTCATTCTTACTTTAGGTAACCTCTTTTTACCCTCTCTGTTATTCCATTTCATTCTTAGTAAAACAGTCATGCGTGGTAGGAGGGGTAACGCTGGTTCTGGTTATTGGGGAGGGAGGATCTCGATTAATCCCTTTAGGACAGAGCTATATCGTTCAAAAAGGGGAGGGCCTCGTCGGACTGGGCGTTGGATGAGACTGCCCTCTTCAAATTCTTCCACGAGCTCGAGGGCTAGCAACGTGCCCAGGAGCGAGGCTAGTGATGAACATTACCATTATGTGTTCAGTACCTTCAAACTTGCTTAGGTCTGAGGTAGAAGAGTCAACTTTCTTTTACAACCTAATGATTTCTTCACTTTGAGAGTTGCAGCAAACTTTGGAACTTTCAAAATTTATTTTCAAAACAATATTTTCTTTTGAGTTTGCTTAACTCTTCAAGGCGTATCTTCTTATTTTCCTCCATCAATTTTGAAATTTGATTTTCAAAATCAGTGACCATGTCAACATGCTTTACTTTTAGCTTTTTGAAGTTTTTCAAAAGTTTAGAAAAATCACCAAACAATAAATCATAATTCTATTTTAGTTTAGTATAACTTACATCCTCAAATTCTAACTTACTTGAGCTTGCTTCAGATTCTGGTTCCTTATTCGCCATGAGACAGATTTGTGTAGATTTTGTCTCTTCTTCAGTCTCTTCATAATTTAATGACTCTTCATCATCCCAAGTTATTAATCCTTTCTGTTTCTTGGGAGACTTTCTTTTTTCCTTTCTGTCCTTCTTATCTTTGTTCAGAAAAGGACATTTTGCTTTTATATGTCCTGGTTTCCTGTAGTTGAAACATTTTAGAATAGATTTATCAGTTTTAAACTTAAATTGATTTTTACCTTTGTGATCTTTCTTCTAAAACTTGTTAGGTTTGAACTTCTTCTTCTTTAACAGCCTGTGAAATCTCTTGGTTACAAGATCCAATTCCTTATCTGTATCAGCTTTTGATTCATCAGAGTCTAGGTTAGAACTTGTGGTCTCTTCAGCTTTGAGTACTTTGGATTTTTTGTTTGATTCCTCTAACTTTAAAGCAATGCTCTTAGTGGAGGAAGGTTTGTTGACTTCCTTCTACTTTAGCTTCAACTTATACACTTTAAGTACTCCAAACAGTTCATCCAAGGATAATGTACTCAGGTCTTTAACTTCTTCTATAGCTGAGCATTTTACATCAAACTTTTTTGGCAAACTTCTAAGAAGCTTTATATTGATGTCTTCCATAGAGGGAGTAGTTCCAAGAGCTTTGAGCTCATTTAACAATGTCTGGAATCTTCCAAACATTTGATCCACAGTCTCATGATCCTCCATCTTGAAAGTATCATATTGTTTGGTTAACAGTAATTTCTTGGATCTTTTAACATTGGGGATACCTACATAATTGCATTGAAGAGCATCCCAGACTTCTTTAGTTGTTTTTTAACTAAATACTTTATTGTATTCTAATTTGTTGAAAGCATAAGTAAGTAAGAATCTGGCCTTGACATTTATTTACATCTTTCTGATTTCCCCAATACTCCATTCATCTTCATTTTTAGGCTTTCCATCCTCATCAACAGGAGTTTCATAATCATCATTTGCAATGACTGCCCATTGAAACATATCGACTTAAATAAAATAAATCCGAGACTGGGGGTAAATTTTTTGAGCTCATCGTGAGTCGGGAAAAAGGAAACGGGTCAAGGTGCCACTCGCTTGGCAAGACCCCGAATGGGTTAAGCGAAACCAGCAGAAGTCGCTTGAGCGGGCTCCTACTCGCTAGAGCGAGATCCTACACTCGGTATTTTCATATCGTCACTCGGAATCGGGACTTTCGTTCACTCGGGAACGGTCCCCACCAGGTCATACCTCTCTCAGAATTCTTACTCAGCCAGATTCTTACTCTTCACTTAGAAGATCTCCTCACAAACGTGGTTCGCTCGGAAGCGTTTTAATCTTCACACGGGAAATGATTCTCTCAGTTATTTCCACTCGGGATCTATAAACCTTCCTTCACCCGGAAGACACCTTCCACTCGGGGATGGTCCCATCGGTATGCCTTACTCGGTAATTTATCACTCTTAGTCAAATCCTTATTCAAAAATGGTTCTCCCTGCCATTCCTCTCGGAACCTCTTAACTTTCCTCGCTCGGAAGTAGCTCCCCTGGGTTATATTTCACTCGACATATCTTAACCCTTCATCGCTCGGGTGAGAGTTTCTAGGCTAAGCCTCACTCAGTAATGCTTTGACTTTTCTTCCCTCAAAAGGAGGTCTATCGGTTGTGTTTCGCTCGGAAAACACCCTGACCATCTTCCCTCGGAAGTGGTCCTTTCCATCATATTTCACTCGGAAAATGCTCAACCTGTCTTCTATCGAAAGAATTTACTAGGTTAAGTCTTACATGGGATATTACAGCATTATTCACTCAGAATATACCACCTTATTCACTTGGAATATTACAACCTTATTCACTCGGAATATGCCACCTTATTCACTCGGAATATACCACCTTATTCACTCGGAATATACAACCTTATTCACTCAGAATATACAACCTTATTCACTCGGAGTATACAACCTTATTCACTCGGAACATACCACCTTATTCACTCGGAATATACAACCTTATTCACTCGGAACATACCACCTTATTCACTCGGAATATACAACCTTATAACATTAAAGATATATATACATGCATCCATAGTAATGAATAATTCAACTCCAGATATGTATATATATATATATATATATATATAAATGTATTTAAACAACGTGTTCAAAAGAGCTGGCCAAGGCTGCAACAAACTATATACAAGTGTGCCATATGTACATCACAGTAGTACAAATACTCAACACTCAGACTTGAGAAGCACTCGTCAATCTCCATCTCGGCCTATATCTACTGAAAATATAGCCATAATAGAGGTGAACTTTTACATATTAAATGACAGTTATTGACTCGGATTAGTCATTACATTCTCAACTATATAATATAATCTCACATATCAACATTAACATACACTGCCATTCAATATTGCTACTCACTCGGCATCAATCAGTCAGAATTCATTCAACTCATTCATGGCTATATTACTCAGGCTATTCTCAATAATGTATACACATAACATACAAACACTTTGCACTCGGCAACAGATTCAGTGTGCACACATTATTTCAATCGAAATTTACTCATACAACATCATTCCGTCGAAATTCACTCAAATCATTCAAGGCTATATCAATCATGTTATTCTTGATAATAATGCACCAATGCATATGCATGCGGATCCGACTTAAACAATAATTTCAGTTACAGATTCCTTCCCGGCCTCACTCTATTAGCCCTTCCCGCGTGATACCGGTCACCTCGTGACGTCTCAAGACTTAACTCTAGCTCCGTCGGCTATCACGGGCTCTCACATGATCTAGCCCAAGAATCTGTAGCTAGAAATCATCACGTAGGGTTCCTGACCTTCCACGGGTCACCCTTTTTCTATATATGCAACCTTATGCATTTCACAACGAGCATCCATGCTTATCAAGTGCATCTCATGCATTCATATAAAATCACAAACAGAATCAGCACAGCATTTTCACACCACATGCATTCGGTATTCACACTGGTTCACAATACATGCAAGTGAACATGCATTCATGGACAGAAATCAACATACATTACACAACTCACAGTTATCACAAATCCGGGTGCTTCATAACAACCACTCAACCACAACACATCAATCATCGCATTTCAGTTATAACACAACACAGTAAGCAGTATCACCCAGAACCCGTCCATAAACCATGCATTTGAAATGTAAAACATCCCCTACCTACTGAAGAGATTCAGAAGCTCCTCGAGCTACAATGTTGACCGATCGTCCCTTCGGTCACTCCTTCTCACTGAACAACCTTTGAACCCAGTCGTCGACTATGTACCGAAAGCTGTCTCTCCTTAAATCAGATTCGTCTCACTCACAGTGGAGTACTTCCACAACTCCAAGGTTCCCACAGCTTCGAGTGGATAAAGAAGAAGAAGAAGAAGAAGAGAAGATGACGAAGAGGAAGAAGAAGAAACTTGGGAGGAGAAACAGAACAACGCCTCTATATTCTCGAAGGAAACGCTCTTAACTCTCTCAGTCCTTTCTAACTCAGCGTGAATGCATGAGAGAGAGAGAGACCGAAACCTTTTATACCATCAGGGGGAACATGCGTCATTTTCCTGGCCTCCTTGTATTATTCAACCATTAGCCTTAATCTGTAATTAACCTTAATCAGCAATTAATTTTAGTCGATAATAAATCCAAATCAGGATGTTACACCCATAGACTGTACTGGGTGGATTTTATGAACATTTCCATTCTATCCTTCTAGTATGGGTAGTCTTCTCCAAAGAAGGCAGGAAGCCTGTTAATTGAAGATCCTTTTGTAATCAGTTGATTACTCTGAGAGGTTACCATAGATCTTTATCCTTTTCACTTGAGGGAGTGATCAACCTAAAGGACAAGCTCTGATACCAATTGATGGTTCATAGTCTGACTTAGAAATAGGGGTTGAATAAGTCAGGGACTTTTTTCTCAGAATAATGAACCAAAGAAAACAAATAATCAATCTTTGCAAAGTAAACTTTTAAAGAGTAAGGAAAGGAAAGCAACACAGAATTTATACTGGTTCACTTCCAACACAGAAGCTACGTCCAGTCCCTTCTAACTTGAAGGATTTCCACTATTGTAAATTCTCCTTTACAATAACAACACTAGACCAGTGCCATAAGTATTCTTAACTCCGGCCACTCTTGGCTTAAACCCAAGTATTCTTTCAATAAACCACTCCTGGCTCAACCCAAGTATTCTTTCTAAAGTCTCTTCAAGACACAAAGTGTTTCCCACACTCACAAATGTTGGCAACACACCAGACTTTACAAGTTGTTTGTAAGAAATAGAAAGTAACTCACAGAACTTTGTGTATGACAGATATACAATTGAGAGATTGAACACTAAGTTATAAATGACACGAGATCAAGGTCTGCTAGAGGCAAAACGAGTAAGAAAGGTCTTTGTCGAAAAAGAAAGATTGAATGAATTACAAAGAAGAATAATTTGACTTAAGAGATTTCTCAATAACTTCTTGCTAGTTTGTAATTCAATCTTCTTTAGGATAAATAGGTGTTGGATTATGACCATTGCTGATCCTTGAAAGGAGATATATATGTTGGAAATCCTGTGAAGGTGTTCGCTTTGAGCTTTAATTACCAGACCTTTGATAATTAGAGAGGGGTTCAATAGTCTGGTAGCAGGGTTCGACAGTGCTTGTATGAAAATGGTCTCTTTTGTTTCTTCAATAAATAAAGTAATTTATTTGCTTTATTTGATTGGTAGAAATAATAGAAGTCAATGTTGTAAACCTCTGAATTTAAGCTGACACACATTCTGACTTTGGTTCAGCTTTTTCTGTTCATGCGCAGAGTTAGGTATGCTGACTTTGGTTGTTGAGTTTTGTTTGTCTCTTTTCCTCTTTGATGATAAGCACGCATATTTGATAAGAACATAGAACCTAATCCAATACGCAAATGGAATTAAGAACGTTGTAATTGAATCCTTAAAGGTAACGTTTTTTTCTTCTGATGCTCTATAAGTCTGATTGGGTAAGATAAGCTTCTTCTATCAGACTCTTGGACATCATCCAAATGCTGGAATTTAGATTTTAAACACATGGAGTCCCCTTTTATTTATAGCCCATGTATTATTTATCCTGAAACACTTAAATACACAAATTAGTTTCTCGATATACGGACTTCATTTTCCAATGGATTATTGATGAATGTTATTAACAAATCCGAGGTCTGAAGATAAAATGTACTCTAGGGTATGGTTAAGTAAAATTCCATACTTCCTTTTTCAACCAGATTTTTCTTCAACAGTTACTGTAGAAGTTTGATTCGCTCAGCACTCAGATTTTCTTTATGGGTCTGCTGGTTATAACACTCAAATTTGTTGTGTGGTTCCCAAGATACCACTATTTATAGCACTCATATTTGTTGTGTGATTACCAAAATATCCACCATTTTATAGAACTCAGATTTGCTATTTGGATTATCCATTTTGGCACTTATATTTGTCATTGATTAAGTCAGACTCGTATTGCATGCTTTTATGCATTTGAAAAGAATATGATTTTGAAAGTCCATGACATTTGATCGTTTTCATAGAGAGAATAGTAATATATGTATAGGTGTTGGAAGAATTGGAGGTATCAGGTGATGTTTGAAATTGAAATGATGATTAATATATGGTTTGATAATTTATTTGCCATTGTGTTATGGTTGTAATATATTGAATTATATGACCCAATGAGTGATTTTATCTATAAATTATTATTTACTACTTTGAGTGGTATTCACTCTTCAACCTTCATTATAATGAGTTTTCAGGGTGACAATGCTGCCTGGTGAGCTCAGAGATGGAGTAATGCAATGCCAAAGGAGGAGATTGTAATTAATCATTTTATGGTGGTGTTTGATATGGACATGTGAATATTATGGTCATGTATTATAATTTTATGATGTGTGGAGATTATGTCATAGCTCTTCGATTGACTTAAATTGGTGAACACATGTATGTGATGCCAATTATGAGTTTCGATAGATGTATATGTCGATATATGGAAATATATTCATATGATTGTTAGTGGATAGGTATCTGACACTTTACTTGAAGTCTAGATCATATAATTTCGAATGGGTGAGATGAGGAATTGTTTGAATTGAAGTGATTATGTTATGTAAATGTTACCCTGGGGTGGGTATTCTTTGGTTCCCTACTCATATCTTTATATATAGGAAGGGAAGGATATCTTGTTAGGGACATGTAGCTTGGGTTGGTCCATCCTTAAGCTTGTTAGGGCTTATAGTTTATGTTTCTGCTATTTAAGTCGTGTGTCACTTAGATTTTAGGATTAATTTGTCGAGGTTGTTTTGTTCGTATTTTGTGAAGAGTTTTCTCTAATTTTTAATATACTCTAAAGATTAATTCTAAGAATTTAGGCAGGATACAACAAAAAACTTATTTTTGAATGTAAAAAAGTGCTCATGCGTCACTTTAACATGACACATCAACTAAACTTAATAGTGCTATAATTGACATAACACCTAGGGACTTAATAACTTTGACGAAATACAAAGTTATAGTAACAAATATATTTACTCGTTTTAATAAAAGACTAATAACTTATGAAATTTGTAAGGAAAAAGTACATTTAAAATATTATAAAAATTACTAAATATCTAAGTTTAGAAACCGTGTCTCTCTCTTAATGTATATAGATAGATACAAATTAAATATGGTTTTGGTCCTGAACTTAAGACATATTTGATTTTAGTACCCTAAAAATTAAAAATACACGAAATTGGTCCATCATCAATGTGCGGGTCACTTCTATCAAAGGCAGATTCATCATTAAACTTAATTTTACTTTATCATGCTCGGGGTTTCAATAATTTTTTGAAGATTGAATTTCTCTTGATTATTGTATTTTGTTTAAAAATTTTAAGTTTGTATAATTTATTGTTTCGCGGGAGGATATTAAATTCTTTTATTTAAAAAATGTGTGTCATGATATTAATGAAAGTAGATAATGGTTGATAGAGTAATCTTTGGCCATAATTACTGACATAAGTAATGCATCCAACATGAAACTTGTTGTGGCTAGTAATAAAACATTGATTCTCTTGTTGAGAACATATTTTCTCTTCATAGGTTTTTGAGATATTTTCTTACGAGGTCTTGTAATATAATAGAATACTTAAACCTAAAATTAAATCATGAAATTATTTTTAACAGAAGTGATGAATACACTAATAAGAGACCAATTTCATGTATTTTCAATTCTTTAAGAACTAAAATAAATGATTTTGAAGTTGAGGGGCAAGAAATAAATATAATCCAAAATTTAGGGGCCAAAACATTTAATTGAGCACACACATACAATAAACTTATTTGAGAAAGTCTTTTTACATGAGTAAGGATCCATGGATGAAATGAATTTTGACTATATTTACTCCACTCGGTAAATTTTTTATTAGAGTTTCGTTAATATAATCATTCAATAACAAGTTCCCATCTAGTTAATCAAAATTATAAAAGTTTAAATAATTTACAAATTACTTAATATATCATCAACCAAATTTAGTTTGATACACAATTTTTTAAATACTACTAAAATTTGACTAAGATTTTTTAGTTTGATATATACAAAATTAGTAAAAATTTGACAATAAGAGTTAACATACATTGAAATACTTGATTTTCTAAAAATTTTACACGTATAATCATAATCATATAATGAATAATCATTAAGATAATATAAATTATTAAAGGAAGTATAATTAAACTTATTCCTGAATTTTACATATCCCTAACATATGTATTTTATAGATTATCGAGCTGAATTGAAAATTTGAGACTCTATGGTTGCTTCCTTTTGTTTTTCTTAACTGGAAATTTAACATTTGCTAATAATTATTTAATAAACCCAAATTTACAGGGAAAATATAAATTATCACACAAAAGTTAAATCAATTATCTGATCATGTGTACCGTACTTCATTGCATCACACACAGGTTTGTTGCCACTTGACTTGCACACAAAGTACACTTCAATAAACTAATCTCTGCAAGTGTAGTCCCACATAGCATACACAATTACACACGAAATAACCATGAGTTAACACCAGTTCAAAATAAGGAAGAACAAAGCACTAGTTTCCAAATTACCCAAAAAAAAGGACTACTTTCCCACCATGAATATTGACCTTCAAACACAGAACGACTTCATTTACTCTCCTGAACTATGAAGAATAACGACACAATAAATTTTGATGTCTCACCCAGCAGAATGTTACACACAAGATCATGAAGATGATGTTGCCATGTCATGGAAAAAAGTGATGGAGATTGGTACACAAACTAGGCAAAAGAAAGATTTTTCTGATAAACTTCTAGCCTCAATGTCATTGACCATAAAAACAATCTTTCAAATTCAACCTGCTGTGGTTTTGGATCAATCCAAAGTGATCACATGATGGTGCAGCGGCTCCTTTCTTCAGTTGGCTGTGAGTTCACTTGCTGGAACCTGTGTGATTCGGATGGATTGTATGTAAATTCAGAAGTATCCAGCCCATACTGCAAAAGGAGTACTTTCAGTGTCAGATGGCTACGTACAATTTCATAATCTTTGCACAAACCAAAAATAATGTGACTTCAATAATCTTTTTAGCAACAATGGAACATGGTCCAAAACAAAAACCAAGTAAATAGTAAATCTGAGTTTCAGATAGCAATAAGACAGTCATTGCAAGAAAGTCTATGAAAAATGGATACCCTTCTTTGCATGACATCAGAGGAGTATAGGGTCGCTATGATCTAGATACATTGTCTAGAGAAAATACTGCTATTACAATGTTGCTATATTCACAGAAAGCAATTACTACAAGTCGATCAAATTTGAACTCTACTTCAAAGCTGTGATCTTTTGTTCTTTGGTATGGAGGAAAGCAATTTTATTAACAGATAATTAGATTGTAATTATAGTTTTATTTTAAGTGTTTAACATCAAAACATTAAATGTCTCAATTACACAAATTATTTTCCTTTTTCTTTCTTGGGTTTAACTTATCCAAAAGTGAAAAGTTGAACATTACTGAGCATGAAAGCACATTAAGTGATGGGTAATCTATTGCAAGTGAGTGCCCAAGGGACACTGAAATATCACTCATTTTTAAAAATTATCAAGGAGTTAAGCCTGCTAATAGCTGAGTTATCTTTGGAGGTAGGAGGTATACATAATTGCACTTGATATGGAAAATGAGAAGAGAACCATGAATCTCCTTGTTTTAAGAGATCTGTGCGACAGGTTATAAGAGCACAGTCAACCCAAGCAAAGAATATTTCACCCGACAAGAATAAAAAAAAAGTTAACTATAGAGCAAAATAAAAGCACCTTCTCCCTCATCCGTGTACTCCATGCATCATTTCTGCTTGGAGGGCGCTGGTCAATTGTTCCAGTAACTGGTACACCTGCTGCAGGGGCTGCTGGTCTGTTGAGCAAAGGCTGGCGGACTTGCTGCCTTGGATTAATATACTCCTCGTCACTATCATATTCCGCGGGCCTATTTGCTGCCCTAACAATAAGGGCTAACACAAAAAGAAGAGCCTGCAATTCCATAAACATGACAATTGGCATATCATATTCATATTATAATGTAGGTGTATAAAGCCTTTTCACTGTTGGTCTCTCCTCACTCGTGCTGTAGGTAAGCGGGGGGGATTCATTAGGAGGAAACTTTTCTAAAACAGCAAAGTACATTTGAGAACAAGATTTACCACTTTAGACAAAAAGATATGGTAAGGCATCTCATGGGTACTTCATTTCCAAAATTTCTGTCGAGCATCAGTTAATAACAGAACTCTGGTTCAAAAAGTTGTCCCTATTGAACTATATACCTATACGTCCATGTTAGGATCCATTTGCAATCTACAGGATTTGAGTCCCACAATAGAAGTATGGGATTCTATTGTGGGGCTTATAAGGTCTTGGACTCTTCAACTATAATGGCAAGCTTTTGAGGTGTGGTTCTCCTAAGATGTCTAATCAACAGGATCCTTTCACAACATGTCTTACTTGTAAACAAGCGGCACAGGTGGTGACACCACCATGCAGTCTTTGTCCAGGGCCAACCAAAAAGCTAGTGCATAGCCAGTTCTCGTGGACAATGGGGCTTAGAAAACAAGGCGTGATGTCATGATCCAACTGTGATGTATAGGATTTGAGCCCCACGTTGGAAGTTTGGGGCTTATATGATTTTAAGCTCTCCAACTACAATGACTAGCTTTTGTGGTGTGGTTCTCCTAAGGTTTTTATCAATCCACTTATAATCAATAAAGAAAATTATAAAATATTGGCTTAAGAAAACAAAATCATATTATTATGTATTATCAGTCAACGAGGTTATCAAAGGCAAAGAACACTGTAGTTTCCTGATCAAGAAATCAAACATATCAAAAACAAGGTTATCAAATACCAACTCAAATTGTAAATCACAATGTTAATTTTTGAATTGTAAATCACAAATCATATTCATAAGAGTCAAAGACACAACAAGATAGCTTCAAATATATCATACAAATAGATGGTATATGATGCTCAATGTAATGTTATAAAACTAGGAATTGAAAAACAACTTAACAAGAAGTCCCAGAAAACAAAATTATAAGTGATAAAGGAGTGTGCAAAACCACTATTTCAGAAGAATGAAAACAAAGCAGTGTAAGAATCAAATAGGTTGAGGACTATACGTGCATTCGGTAGTGTACTGTGCACCTTCAATTTTTTTCATTTAACAATTTTGTTTCATTGGATGAGATTTGGTGAAAGAAAAAAAGCAGAAAAGAAAACAAAAACAAGCCATTGAATTGTGCAATTACCAATTCATCTATGTATTGCCAATTCAAAGTCATCTTCAATTTGGCTTGCCAAATCATACCGAAGTGTGCAATTCTAACAACCATGATCCAAAATAAGGTATTACTTCTTAGCAAGTTAGCATCCTTTCTAAAACTGATTGTCTAGCTGTAATACTTGCACAAATTCTCCGTGGGCACTTGCAGAAGGACATAAGCAAGTCCATGAACAAAATTGCTTTCTTTTAAATGCTGATAATGAAAGCTCTTGCTTACCTGAAAGATGACAATTCCAAGAGCAACCCATCTCACAATATTCCAGTTCTCTCTCAGAAATCCATATATCATATCAAAATCTCCAGTTTGGTCCTTAGGAATTTCCTGAAAGAATATAAATGTAAGATGACAATTGACAAATATAATAATTTCATATCATAACTTATCATAGAAAACTTACTTCTTTCCAGCTTTTGTCAAAAAATATAAAGGCTGCACATCCCAGCTCTACTATGATCAACAACAACACTAAAATTGAATACTTTTATTTGTTAAGGAAATTAATAACAGTTTATTCAAGATTAGTACACACAAAAAATTACACACACAAACACACAGACAGAGGATTCAACTCATGCTGGAAGCCAGGAACCATTAAATTTTCTTGGCTATAGCATGATTAGACATCCTAGAAGGATACACAGCTCAGGCAGCACCCATTCCGTGACACAGCTCCGATACAACCGAAACAAGAAACGATAAAGACAATTCCACCAATTCCAATAAATAAGTAAATAAACCTGCCAAGCATGAAAGATACGATCAGTTTAAGAAAGTGGAAGGACAATATAGGTTGAGATGTGTCAACATCTTTCCATAAAATTAACAATGTACATGTGACAAACTGACAATAATACCATAAGGGTGAAAACTACCAAGGAGAAAATACTACATACGTTCTAGGTTCTATTATGTATTATCAGTAGCTTTTTTTGACTCTGTCACACAAATACATATATGTCACACTCACCAGTAGGTCTAAAAGTCACAATTACAAGGTGAAAGAAAGAAAGGTTACTTCAAATTCATATCTGGTGTAGCAATACAGGAGGTGAATAAAGCAAGTTCATTTGAAGTTTGTGTTCTTCAACAATGGGAACAATAAGTAATGTACGAATTACACCAAATAACAAAGGATGCTTCCAACTATTACATAACCACAATAAACTGGCAAGATCTAAAAGCTCCTCATAGCCATTCTCACTGAGCTTGTGCAGATCCAAATCTCAACATGTAGACTATGTCACTTAAGCTGATGTAATGTAAGAGGTTTGGTTTGCATGAGCTAGGTAACTTTAGCACCAAGTCTCAATTGCATTTGCCCATTGATGCTTCTAAGGCAATTTAGAACTTTTTTCAAAATAAACAACAGACTTTTAGATGCAATATGCTAAAGAAAACTGTATCCCCGCCCCTCAAGCACAGGCATTGACTTCAATAGATAAAAGTCATCAAATCATTGCAGCAAAAACTCAGAAACACTAACCAAAACAAAAGCATTATCATACCCTTTATACCATTCAAAGTAATCAATACACATTACTCAATCAACATGACCTGAAAATTGGCAGGGAAAGAGCAGCATTCATACCAAGCCTTTGGCAAATGATCAAAGAAACTGTTGGATAGAGACATGGCCATAAGCATGGGTCGGCCAAGTTGAACTAGAGTGTGATCACCGCCGACACTAGGAGCAGTGAGAGTATTATGTGGAGCATTACTGTATTCAACCAGCAAATAAATTCCATAGCCCACCATGGCCAGGCCCACAAGGGTCATCACAAAGTTTAAAAGCTTCAAAAGGCACTCCAAGCAACCCCTACAAGCCATCCTCCTACCCCTATAACCGCACTTCAAACCCTCAACCAAAATTCACAGAAAGTGACCGGTGCCCAATATGTTTCTGCACATACACAAAAATAAATAACTAAAAATACAACTCTCCATAAACCATCACTAGTAACTGGAACCTATCATGGCAACAATACGACCTTCAATTCACTTTAAACTTTACGACATACAATAAACTTAGCTCCATCTACTACCTTAACAGAAGGAACAAAAACAATAACAGCAACTTGTCTTTCAATTTACACATGAATGTAACATCAGGGACCCCAAAAGGTAATTGGCCAGCTCGATTACGCTGGCATATTCGAGAAACCCAAAAGAAAGCCTAAGAGAAGGTTCTGTCACTGAAAGTAATTTTTTTCCCCTTCTTTATTGATTATTCATTACAAATTTTATATACAATTAATACAATAAAAATGAAAAAGTTGCTAGGAATGCAATTGAACATAATCTCCAGTAAAATCTAGCCCAGAAAACCGTTGAGGATTCATTGAACCAAAAAGAAATATATACAAATTGTAAATTGATAAACTTAAAAAAAAAAAAAAAAGTAAAAAGGGCCAAGGTTTTCAGGAAGAAGGAAAGAAAATCGAAAATGTAGAGAAAATCTGCGATTTAAAGAACTCACAGATAGAATCGATGATTTCTACAGTAATCGATTTACGAGTTCCGAAATTTCCCCTTGGAATCACTCACCCACCAAAAACTAACGAGAAAGAAAAAGAAAGGGTGACTCGCAGAAGAAAAAACGAAAGGAACGGAAATTACATTAACGCCCTTGTCAATCTCAAACATAAGTTTCGTAGCACAAAAACGGCATTGGCCTAATATGTCGTTTCAAAAGCACTCGCCATTTGAAAATTGAAATTCGGTCATAAATAATTTGAGTTGAAAAAGCATGGCTTGACTAAGTGCCACTGATTATTTTTAATTTTTTAATTAAACACAGTGATGATCCAATGATCGTGTCGCTCTGTGACAATACTAAAGCCTTGTTAATGCAATTAGTCATTTTTAATTTATCTGATTTCGTTATCATTCTTTTTTATATGTATAAAAAATTTATAATTATCCATACTCCCCAACAACATATAGTATTAACTATTTATTTTTATATATTAATTATATTGCTTAGGGACACGTGTAAGAAGCATGGGCAGCGTGAATGATTGAATAAAAGTATAAAACCATAGATCCGGTGGGATTTGGAATTTTCCCTGCAATTTTATGAGGCCCCTTCCTAACATTTTTATGCAGCCACGTGGCATAATTTATTAAGAGTTAATATAATAAATTATTTTTAAATAAAGATTTATATATAAATTAAGAATAACTTATTTTAATAAGTTATTTTTTATAACTTACCTTTACTGTATTTTTTCCCTTTTCTTTGCACCGGTTCATAATTTTTTTTCCTAATTATATATATTGGTAAATCAAAAAAGAAATATTGCTCCAAAAATCAAGATTCTTCAGCGTGCATTGATAGAAAGGAAGCCCAGATCCAAGCCCAAGAATACGATAGTCCACGAAAATGGCCCGGTCGTTCTTGACCAAAAAAAAAAGACACAAAGCTGGATACATTTCTCAAGAGGAAAATATGGTTCACCAAAAACAGAATGAGGTTCAACCAAAAAAAAAAGAGGAAAATATGGGGAATGAGAACCTTTGTATCGTCAATCTACTAACATTTCAATTGGATTCAAAGATGAAATAAAAAATAATAAGAAATAATACGTGTTTCCAATATATATATATATATATATATATATATATATATATATATATATATATATATATATATATATATATATATATATATATATATACGATGTATTATATAAAAAAGACTTTTTTAGGTGAGAGTGAAAAAAATAAATCTAAACCGTTATATCTTATCATGAATTGTCGAGATTAGAATATAGTAGTCATGTTGGTCTTTTAAAAGGTCATGTGACTTTTTAAATGATCATGTGATTTTAAAAATATTTTAATCATGATCATCTATGTATGGTTGTACGACACATATTTGCTCATCTCACTCTTACCTAAGAGAATCTTCATCTTGAGAGACGTCCTCTCTCTCTATATATATATATATATATATATATGAGAAAGATATGGATTGTTTACCAAATGGATAAAAAGATACATGGAAATAAGATTGTATTTGGATGAAATATTTAAAAAATTGTAAGTTGAGAAACAAGTCAAATTTACCTATTTAACTTAATCATCTAATCTAATCTAATTAAGTCAAATTGGATTTTTTTGGTAATCAAATCAAAACCGATCCAATCCAACCAAAAATCAGTTATATCGGATCGAATATCAGATTTGGGGCTCATAAAAAAATACTCGATTAGTATCTACCGACCCCATAAGTTGTGACGTCAGCATGACTGTTCAGAGGGACAACCGGTATCATAAGGCAGTATCTTCACACCGGTTATCCGTTCTCACTTCTTCGGATACTTCATCCGTCCTCACTCCCCCGTCACATATAACTGTTTGCCTCAGTGTCACAATGAGATAAGAGGGGTTATAACTTATCAGTATAGATATTCTGCACAGCGGAATGTGCCAATATCACTTACAGAAAGGAGTAGGTACGATCGTAGGCGTAATGTACGGAAAAGGTGATTATCCCCTATCCCTGTGTCAGAATCGTACACTGATAATTGACCTACCCACTGTCACTCTCTGAATACTGAGACATTGTGATTGACACTTTGTACACGGCATCAGAGCCTATGGGCCCACCTGTATCCAACGATTCATTTTCCACGTCCAACTATAAATAGCATATTACAATATACATGCAAGGTTACGTTGTTCTAACTCTCATCGTATTATTGAATTGCTTAAGTATTCACTGAGTTCTTATACACTCTTCTAACTTGAGCGTCGGAGAATCTTCGCAGGTAACACCACTTTTCGCCCACCCCAACGCAAAACTCTGGTGTAAAGGATCTCCAAGACAACAAGACCGGTTTCTCCCACTGAGAGGCCGGATTACAATACCGGATACCCACTGTACCGGTGTACAAACACTAAAATATACATACTTTTGTGGCTGGTCCCACACCGGATCATAGACCCCGGCTCGGACCAGTTCAGATTGTATTTGGATGAAATATTTAAAAAATTGTAAGTTGAGAAACAGGTCAAATTTACCTATTTAACTTAATCATCTAATCTAATCTAATTAAGTCAAATTGGATTTTTTTGGTAATCAAATTAAACCGACCAAAAATCAGTTATATCAGATCGAATATCAGATTTGGGGCTCATTAAAAAAATACTCGATTAGTATCTAACCTAAATTTATATATTGCTATTATTAGTTTATATTGATATTATCAAGAATTATGTAACAGTGTAAACTCCTACTTGACCCAATGCAAAATAAATCTTTAAGACCCGTATGCATAAGCGATATGAAATATGATATTGAAAGTAATACATCGCATTCATACATTTATGATTAATTGTGTGTATGATTGCGATTGTAACTATAAGTATGATATTTGTAAAAAAATCCTTTATACTTATGTCTTATCTGTAAATATCGTGTTTTGTTTCTCACTCATTTTTTTGTGTTTTGTTTCATTTAATTCAAATCGGTGATACATACAAAATGGAAAACTGGAGGACCGAAACAATAAAATAAAATGTATATCCTAAGAATGGAGCTCGGTATGAATATTGTGGTCTAATGAGTAGCTTATTAGTTTTTGTATTGTTAAGTATAACTGCTCTTGGGCTGCAAAATTTCATCTCTCACTAAAATTATATTTAAAGATTATTTTATTTCGGGATGAATATAATAACTTACTACTTTATAATTTTATTTAATGATTTAACAATAATTCTTAAGTATTTCAGCATTTATAAAATTTTCTTATATATAATTTATTACAATGTTTTCCTTATTACTCATTAAATTAATGATTAATTTTCTCCTTTTCTTGATTGGATTTAACACATTTTTTTATTAAAATAAATTCACTTGTTTTGTGAAACTTTCATAATTTGTTGATTAATGTAATTTATTTTAATTAACTTTCTTATGTATAATTGATTCCAATTGTTTCATTTTCTCAATTTGAAACGATACGCTTCTGTATGTGTGTGTGTGTGTATATATATATATATATATATATATATATATTTAAAATATTGGTGAAAATGCTTATGTTTTAGACATAAATGGTTTGGACATTTGAGGGTGTTATAATTCCCAAAGTTAAGAATAACTTTACTTTTTATTCCGAATACTCTACATTTTAAAGTAAAGATGCGTGTAATGGGGCTTTCAACCCTAGTTCAAATGTAATTCACTATTTAAACTAAGTGTTGTTGCTTCACTTCCCTACATGACAATTTAATCCTTTAGACATTAATAGTTATCCAAAAAAAAAAATCTCTACCTAGAGAACTTTTTTTCCTGTAAAGCCATTAATGTTGGAATAATGACTTTGTTTGGCTTTGGGTATTCCTTGACTTTTCAAGTCCTACATTGAAAATTATTGCTCTTGATTCAGTCTTTATATATTCTAGCAAACTAATAATGACAATGACCGTATAAATATATATATATATATATATATATATATATATATATATATAACTAGCTTGTTCCAAATTTAAAGGTGTGTTTGGAAAAATAACTTAATTACTTATTTATTCAATAACTTCTTTATATAAGTTCTTAGTCATAAGCACTTAAAATAAAAATTTACTTATATTAGGTATTTTAAAAAATTCTTGTAAAATTTATACGTTTAGACGATTAAAAAAATATTTGGTATAATTTTAAATTGTAAAAGTTTATTTGAAATCATATATAATTTTCTTTTTCGAAGTTTAATAATATAAAAAAATGAAAATTTTAATAACTACATTTTGATATTAAAATTTTATTAGTAACCATTCATGATTAATAATTTCTAAAAGAGAAATTTGTAATAATTATATTTTTATATTAAAATTTAATTAGCAACTAAATAATAGAAAGGAAAGAAAAAAAAAATCCTATTTTTCTTTGGACTTCCGTGGGATTATACCACATGAAATTTTCCGCCAGTGGAGCTTGTTTTGTGTGGATAAAAGTAGCATATAAATAACATGGGAAAAACAGTTCAATAATAACAAAAATTTGCCTCATGCAGGATTCAAAGATGGCACAAGTAGTGTTCATAAGTTAATAAAAGTGACTTAGGAAGAAGAGTTAAAAGTAAAGTTATTTTATAGATAAATCCAAATATAGTCTTAATCTATTTTGAAATTATAAGCTCTTCCAAACATAGTCAATCTATTTGAATTAACAGTCAACATCCGTGAAAGCTGTGCACTCAGCTTTATTCACAACATGTCCATATGTCCTATCATTATTATTAGATGCCTACACTAAAGCACCCCACACCCAACAGCACAAAATCACTGTCGTGGGTATACTTTATGCCCCCCAAAACTAGCAGACATTTACAACAATATCCCCGTCACAAGTTCTGCATGTATTTACAACCACAACAAAAGTCTTGTAGAAAAAGCATCTGCAACATGCGTGGCCCTTTCTGAACCGGTCAAGTTGCCTAAAGGGTGTCCTGCACTGCATTAAAGCAGCTGACTTTTTTATTATTTGTGACGGATAGGATCAATGTCATCCTGTGTTATACCACCTCACAACATCAACACCTTAAATTGGTTGCCCCTGTGCTGGGGACCAATAAGGCAAAAACAACATTTCATGCTCCCAACTATTCCCAGTTGGAAGTTGGAACCACGGATAAAATTTGAGCAAACGGAATGGTTACAACTTTGTTTGAAAATTGTGGACCCTCTTGTAGTTTGTCACCATCACTATTCAGAACCACTATTTGGTGTGAAGTCATGATGATCTATCTGATCTGGTGCATGGATGTCAGCATGAATTAGAGCCCTTTTGTGGTGGGAGGGATGCTTGAAATGCCTTGCCTTGAAAGCTCAGCCAACACACTGTCTGTGGAAGGAGGTTTGAGGCCTAAAGGCAAGGGTAGCCATGGCTTATTCATTGCCTCTTTCATTACTTTGTCAACAACCTCTTCTGCCTGCATGCATGCATAGTTACAAAATATGTGGTAACTTGCTAAGAGTTCATAGGGAGTTTGATAAAGAACATAAAGAAGAGTTCAAAGTTGAATTACCGGATGATGCTCAAAGGAACTTTGTGGCATGGTAAACGTGTAATCCATTGTATCAGCATTGAGCAACGGAGGCATATTCTGTGGTTAGATGATAAATATTGTGATTAATAATTTAAATAGCTAGCAAAACAGCGAATTAAATATGCATTGTTTCCAGTTTAGCTACATGTATCTTCTATTCTACTGGAGGCAATTTTATTCCAACCAAAAACATTCACATCATGGTAGAGTTAGCCCTCCTAGTGAGAGTTTTTTCCATTCATAAGATTTGAATTCAAGATCTCGCTTAAAGGGAACTGCTAGAATTATGTAAATATAGTAAGATATATTTTAGGAATATATCAATCATATCCTTAATTGTATATTCTATATTTATATATAAATCCCTATAAATACAATAGTTCCGGGTGCTTACTATAACACACAGAATTCACATGCTCTCGCTTTTTCCTCATTTAACATGATATCCAAAGCCTAACGAGAGTTCCCTTCTATTCTGGTGAGCCACTGCTCACTGTGCAAAATTTTCCCCTCCTCCCACCTCGTTTTCCGCACTGGCCCTTTCTGTTCCGCCACCTCCGATGCCTGTTTCCCACCAGCGACCTTGCGAACAGCCTCCTCGTGCCCGGATCGGCTTTTCCCCGATGGCACGTCCCCATCGGAGCCCGCACGCGCCTCCACGCGCCACCTCCTCCTCTGCGCGTGAAACCCACGCGCCGCCACACCCCGTCGTGCGTGGACGGCGCGTCCCACCTCCGGTGACGTCACGCCTTCTTGGGTCTTGATCGCCTCGATCTCTACTTCCCCGATCTGGTGTTCTTTTTTTGTTTCGATCATTTTTTCCCTGCTGTTTGGCACGTTTTTCGTTGTTGCCCTTGTCTTTCTCTCTCCTCCAGCATACCCATGACTGCCCCCGATGATACTAAGTGTGATACACTGATTACAGGCACTTCCCTCACTGCCCCCCTCGCTTCTAAGGTGTTGGATGACAACAACTACTCATATTGGGTCTCCAACACTAAAATTTGGCTTATTGGTCTTGGCTTTTGAAAACCACCTCACACAATTAGAATCTGAAATCCCTAAACCTGAACATCCACGGTGGAAGAAAATTGATGCTCAACTATTTGCCATTATGCGAAACACCATCGCCCCATCCCATCGTGATTGTTTTCGTGGTCAAAGTTCCTGCAAGGGAATTTAGGACCATGCCAAGCAACTCTTCACCAACAATATTCGGTGACTCTACCAGATTGGTGAAACCTCATGACCACTTTTGGCTCTCGTCAGTTTCAGGGCTCTATAACTACTTATGTCAGTAAAGGTGATTAATCTCTTGTGTGAACTGATGAGATGCTTTCTCCTGGTGCTACTCCCCAGGTAGAACTTGAGAACTGTAAGAAACTATTTTTTATCCTTTGCATTATATGGCCTCCCTGCTGCATACTCCTCTACTCGCGATCAAATTTTGGGTTGTCCCACAAAGGTTACTCTAGATAGTGCCTTGGCCACTCACCCGCGGGTTAACGTTCATGGCCCTGTTTCTCCTTCCACTGCTCCGACTGTTTCTCTTCTTGTTTCTTCTGCTTTGCTTTCACGCAACAGCGACTCTGCACTTCAAAAAAAGGGTAGGCCATGTCCTCATTGCGACCACTGTCATAAGATAGGTCACACCTTGCTCAAGTTGCTCAGTTCCCTCCTGCACCGTCTTCTGCTCCTCCGTTGCTGCCAGATCCGTCTCCATCGCCCTCCTACAATGACTTCCTGAAATGGTGTGACAAACGCCAGGCCTCCGGTTCTACTGCTGCTGTTGCACACACTGGTAATTCTTTCGCTAGTATCTCTCATTCTTTGGGTCCTTGATTCAGGGGCCACCGACCATATTACTCTGGTAATATATCTCTTTTCTCTTCTATATCTACCACTGGTTACTTACCTTCTGTTACTATGGCCAATGGTTCCCAAACACAGTCACAGGGTATTGGTATTGTCCATCCCCTTCCTTCTCTTTTAGTTAACAATGTGTTATTTATTCCCGGTGCCCCTTTAATTTACTATCCATTAGTCAACTTACTCGTACTTTTGATTGCGTCATCTCTTTTACTAAAGATTCAGTTTCTCTGCAGGATCGAAAAACGGGGAAGATGATTGGCTTTGGATGTGAGTCTCAAGGCCTCTATCAACTTAATAGGCCATCCCTTGTTGGCTCGGCTTCCGCGTCTCCTCTTCTTATTCATGCTCAGTTAGGACATCCAGGTCTAAATGCATTTAAAAAATTAGTTCCTAATTTTTCTAATTTAGAATTTTTGTCATGTGAGTCTTGTCAGTTAGGTAAGCATACTCATACTATTTTACCTAATCGCCTTAATAAGCGGGCCTCATCCCCTTTTGCTTTGGTTCATTCAGACGTTTGGGGTCCCAGTTGTATTGTGTCTTCTTTAGGTTCTAGGTACTTTGTCACTTTTATCGATGATTTTTCTCGTTGTACTTGGATATATTTAATGAAAGATCGTTCTGAGTTATTTTCTATTTTTCAATCCTTTTTTAATGAAATAAAAACTCAATTTGGGATTTCCATTCGTACCTTACAGAGTGATAATGTACGTGAATATTTGTCTAACCAATTTCAGATTTTTATGGCATCTCACGGTCTGTTACATCAAACATTTTGCCCTCATACCCCCCAACAAAATGGGGTTGCTGAGCGCAAAAATAGACATCTTCTAGATACCACTCGGACTCTCCTTCTTCACTCTAATGTTCCTCTTCAGTTTTTGAGAGATGTCGTCCTTACTGCATGCTATCTCATCAACTGTATGCCTTCTTCTGTTCTTCAAGGTAAAATTCCTCATCAGATTTTATATCCACATCGTCCTCTTTATTCTTTACCTCCTCGAGTCTTTGCTTCCACTTGTTTCTCTCATGTCCTTGGTCCTGGCATCGATAAATTATCTGCTAGATCTTATAAATGTGTTTTTGTTAGGTATCCCCGTACTAAAAAAGGATACAAGTGCTACTCTCCTACTTTTCGCAGGTATTTTATCTCTGCAGATGTCACTTTCTTCGAAGATGTTCCTTTCTTTAAGTTTGGAGCCCCTCCACCTGAGCCTCCTCTTCCTGCGCCTACACCTACTGTCCTATTTTCTCCTCCTGAGGAGTCTTCTTCCTCTCCAGATCCCCTTCCTCCTCCTCCTTTGCAGGTCTATCAACGTCATCCTCATCCTCTTCCACCGCAGCCTACAACCGATCTAATTCTAGACACACATCCTGGGCTCACTCATCCAACCTCTTCTCCGATTCCGCCTCCTGATTCAGATCTTCTTGTTGCCCTTCGTAAAGGTATCCGTTCTACTCGTAATCCTTCACCTCACTATACTGCTTTGAGTTACCATCGCATCACTCCATCATATTACTCTTGTCTTTCTTCTTTGTCTTCTGTTTTTATTCCTAAGAATGCAAGAGATGCCTTTATTCATCCAGGATGAAAACAAGCTAAGATGGATGAAATGTGTGCCTTACAAAGCAGTGGAACTTGGGATCTCGTTCCTCTACCACCAGGGAAGTCCGTTGTTGGTTGTCGATGGGTGTACACGGTGAAGGTTGACCCAGATGGAACAGTTGACCGCCTCAAAGCCCGACTTGTCGCCAAAGGCTATACTCAAATCTATGGCTTAGATTATGGAGATACCTTCTCCCCTGTTGCCAAAATGTCCTCGGTACGCCTCTTTCTCTCCATTGCCGCCATTCGCCACTGACCTCTTTATCAGTTGGACATCAAGAATGTTTTCCTTCATGGTGACCTGCTTGAAGAGGTTTACATGGAGCAATCTCCTTGTTTTGTTGCTCAGGGGGAGTCTTCTAGACTTGTTTGTCGCATGCGAAAATCTCTATATGGCCTTAAACAGTCTCCTGGGGCATGGTTTGGCAGGTACTGTAATTCAGGAGTTTGGCATGATCAAGAGTGAGGCTGATCACTCTGTCTTCTATCGTCATTCAATTGCTGGTTTACTTGGTGGTATATATGGATGACATTGTTATTACTGGTAGTGATCACATTGGTATTACACAGGTAAAACAACATCTCTTCAAGCACTTTCAGACGAAGGACCTTGGCAGACTAATATTTCTTGGGGATAGAGGTAGCGCAATCCAAAAATGGAATCGTCATATCCCAAAGAAAGTATGCAATGGATATTTTGGAAGAAACAACGATGTTAAACTCCAAGTCAATTGACACTCTCATGGATCCCAACGTCAAGCTCCTACCAAATCAGGGGGAGCCTTTTCCAGATCCTAAGAGATCCAGACGTTTAGTTGGCAAGTTAAACTGTCACTCGCCCAGATATCTCATTTGCAGTTAGTGTGGTTAGTCAGTTCCTAAACTCTCCTTGTAAGGAACATTGGGATGGAGTGACTCGTATTGTTTGATATGTCAAAAAAGATCCTGGAAAGGGCACACTCAAGTTGGGGGATACTCTGATGCTGATTGGGCCGGCTCCCCCATTGATAGAAGGTCCACTTCCGGATATTACATTTTTGTCAGAGGTAATCTTATCTCTTGGAAGAGCAAAAAACAGAACGTTGTAGCGAGGTCCAGTGCGGAGGCAGAATACCGTGCTATGGCTATAGCCAGTCAAGAGCTCATATGGCTCAAACAATTGCTTCGAGAACTTCAATTTGGAGAGGTTTCACAGATGACACTTATTTGTGATAATTAGGCCGCTATGCATATTGCCTCAAATCCAGTTTTCCATGAGAGGACGAAGCACATTGAAATTGATTGTCATTTTGTTAGAGAAAAAGTCTTGTCTGGCGAGATATCTACTAGCTTTTTTAATTCTAATAATCAGTTAAAAGATGTTTTCACTAAGTCTTTAAGGGACCCTCGGATTGACTATATATGTAACAAGCTTGGTACATATGATTTATACGCTTCAGCTTGAGGGGGAGTGCTAGAATTATGTAAATATAATAAGATATATTTTAGGAATATATCAATCATATCCTTAATTGTATATTCTATATTTATGTACAAATCCCTATAAATACAATAGCTCCGGGTGCTTACTATAACACACGGAATTCACATGCTCTCGCTTTTTCCTCATTTAACAGGAGCAAAATATGTATTACTTGAACAAACCATCTATAGGTACATGCATGCATATATACGTATTTACATTTAGCCATTAACACACAAAATAGCAAAGACAAGTTAAGATTTTCACTTCAGCACTTCTTAAGTTCACTTTTACTACTTACTCACCTGAGAGTAGGAAAAGCAAGGAGGTTGAGGAGGTGGTGCTGGTAATACTGGGCAGCCCCATGCATCTGCCTGCATCAGCAACATCAAGTGATCACAAGTAAAATCCATAAGAATAATTTCTACATCACAGGCTAGAGGGGGAGATTTCTAATAACAATTTAGAATAAAACTTCATATTACCCCTGGAAAAGGTTTCCAATGCCAACTTTCTGTAGGCTGCCACAAGGGATAACCAGGTCCAGGATGACCCCAAATCTGCATGCTTGCCGTTTGATTGCCAGATTGTCCCCACATTGGATACACAGGAGCCAGATTAGAATGATATGGAGGAAAGGCCATAATTGGCCTTTGAAGACAATAATTCCTTCGTATTGGATCTCTTTGATTTAACCATTTTCTATCTTCTTCCTTGGGCAAGATATGCCTCTTATGCATTCTATACTTCTGATTAACCCAAATAAAAAATAAATAAATAATTAGTAAGTCATAGCTAGCTAGGAAGATACATGAATATCCTTTTATCTGTTAACAGCACCAGATTGAAAATTGTTACTCTGCTCAAATCATAAACAGTGAAGTAAATAAATACCTGAAGATGGCTTGCCACATTATGCCTTGTCAAGCCCTCCACTTTCATTAATTCCAATATTCTAGAAGGAATGGCTTGATCAATGCCTAGTTGTTCCACTGCCTTCACAAACTTTTTGTGCAGATCAGGCGTCCAGTCTACCTGAGACCAAAAACATTATATAGCAACAACTTGGATAAACAATGATTAATAAAAAACTGTATGGAAATATCCTAAGACCAGATTGAGGTCACATTAGCTGATGAAATTACAGTTTCTGGACATGGATTGGTTGAAAATGAAATATCTCGAAATATTGAGAATCAAAAGTTACTGCTTTGATCTCAACAATCTGTCAAGGAACGTTATCATAATTAGACAACACATTCTACTTAAAACAGATACCAGAGGATGTGATGATCAGAGTAATGCTGTTTAACCAAGCCATTACAATTGAAAACCCCAATATGTTTCCTTTCTGATCAAAGACTAGTAATGATTTGACAATTCCATCACATGATTTGGTTTAACCACTTCATGATTATGAATATGGAATGGACTGGAGATATGTCTTCCTTGTTCCAATGCAGACAGTATAAACATAAAACAGATTAAACAAAAGTTTGTAAAAATTGTGTCTCGCACAGTGATTCTAATTTGCGAGCAAATAATAAGGGCAAAAGGGAACATTGTAAGAAGAATGAATACTCATTAAGCAACTTACTTTCATCTTTTTCCGATTAGCTTTGGGCACACATGAATCCCTACGAAAGCCTACTTTATTTAGAGCCTTTGTATTTCCATCTGTGTTGCTGACAACCTTTATATTTTGTGTATGTGGAGAAGCAACACTCTCACCCTTGGAAGCATCAGCTAAATCCTCCTCCTCCCTAACCAAAGTATTTTCAGACTTCCTATGTTGAGGAGTACTTTCAGCATTCAAATTTCCACATGTAGTTTCGACGAATTTAGATTCTCCATCTTGTTCCCCACTTTCCTTTTCTGTTGAGCAATTAGTCTGTTCTTGGCAATCCCCATCGTCTAACAATCTTGTCCCTTGTTCCAATTGTGGGGTTGAAGGAGCTGGATATTTATCATTTCCAGGAGACTGTTCATGGTCATTATCAGTAAACCTGGATACTTTGTCTAAATCAATCGGCACTCTATTTTCATGTTGTTCATTGTCTGTATGGAGCTGCAACATGGATACTACAGATTCTTTGACAGGTTTTAGTGATTCAGACTTGGCGTTTGCTCCAGCATTGAATGCCTGCTTGAGTTCAACCACATGAGAAACCATTTTGTTCAAATTATGTTAAGGAAAAAACTTAGGTGCAATTCTTTAGGTGTTGTTCTTCAATCAGAATTGAAGCTTTCCCTTGGTAACTTGGCCGATCATCAATGTCAATATTTACTTGGCATGTTACCGAGATAAAACTTCAATTCTGATTAGAGAACAATTCTAACTGTGTGTAAAGAATAGCACCTAAGTTTTCTCCTCAAGTTAATAGCAAATGTCAATGTAATATCACCAATATTAACAGACCTTGTGAACCACATGCTGCCAGATATTTCTGAGCTTATCCTCGGATAGTGGTTTGCTGAGGAATTCAACTGCACCAAGCTTGAAACATAAAATGGAGTAAAGAGTCAACAGTTATGCCTTAACTATCAGAACAGAATGGAAGTGTACACTTCCTAATGAGTTAAAAGGTCATATTGAACTACAAAACCAAATAAATTTTCTGTTTGCAGATTTTAAAGGAGAAGCTTAAAATTTGGTGTATGATTTGAATGAATAAAAAAAATTGAATTAATGTAATACAATAAAGAAAAAAGGCCAGAACAAGGAAATGGAAGATTGTAGTTATCTCAAGGAATATAATGTAGATATATAATTGACCCACAAATAATGGGGACGCCAAAACTAAAATCTTACCGCGATGCACTTCATGATGGTGTTCAGGCAATGATCGTTTGAAGTCACTACATCAAACATTGTAAGTATCACTTGTTAGAAAATTTACCATGAGGAGAAAACAGCCTTGAAGTAAACCTTTTCCATATTTTACATGTCATGTTTCCTTCTAGACCATTCATTGATTTCAATTGGTAAAAGCAATTAAAAAATGTAAGGCTTATAGATCAAAAACAACAGCAAGCACAATCACTAGACAAGTTAAAGAAGAGTGCAAAAAAGTTATACCTATTACTATTATCCAAAACCTATGTATATTTTATAGCAAACATTGGACTTTAAAAACACCATGATGTTTCATTGTTTCTCTCCTTATTTGGAACTGGTTTGGGTTCAACAATCAGAGATAATTAACACGTAAAGAGCATTAAAACAGGGTAAACCTTGAAGATCTAAAGAGCTAAAAGATGTTAAACTAGAAAATTTGGGTTGTTCTCTGTACTTACTAATGGTTGGCAAGTCGTTGGCATTCTCAAGAAATTTCAAACCTCCCTGGCTACGGCTTAAACTCACCTGCAATTAGGATGGATGCATTTGTTTCAAAATAACATCATTAAAGATGTATTATTTTAACAATCACAATGTCAACATATAGAACTTCGACAAAGAGATACATATACAATTTTCACGGTATAGGAGCAAAGTGTATAAGATGACAATGATTTTAAAAAAACTTTTATGTTAAGTTTCGCCTTTGATAGAAGTATATTTTATTGACCAGAGTTTGGCAGCAACTAATTATAGTCAAGAGTGTATTATTCCTCTCTGAAGATGCTCACTTGGCTTTCAACAAACATACTAGATAAAACCATGGCATTGGCAATGTTTCTTTTAATTTTTTCTATGTTTAAATTTTAGCATTACTACATTATGATTTTTCATTTATTTTATATAGAGAATGAAAATTCCTTACCTCCACTACTGCAATGTGAAAGCTTTCCGGTCTATTGGAGATCGCTGCCAAGGCTTCATTCTCATCATAGAATATAGAAACTGTGCAAAAACTCCAAGGCTTACTAAACAAATTAATACATGACAAGCATGAACAGGAAAAACATGAGTGTAGGAGAACTGTAGTCGAGTAAAGGAACCATGTCACTTCAATAAAATAACAATTATAAATTTATACTTAGGTTGATCCCTAAGTTACAATTTCAGTTAAACTTGCCTTTACGGAAACTTCTGTTTTTCTAAATAAATTGCTGCAGTATTCCATAATAGCTAAGCAACTAAAAGCCCCTAATCATACAAAAACAGTGTAGATTCAGTACTCACTATTCAGTGGTTCAGACTTTCAGTGACCAAAAACTTTTATACGTAACATCTTTCCAATTTGGTTTAGAAAAGCATAGATGAAAGCTTTAGCAACTTCATACAATATAAAGAAATACCACACATGGAAACAATGAGCTGGTAAAAAAGGCAAAAAAAAAGGTAACCTCTCAAATTTTCTAGGCTCCACAGAGCAACTAAAATCTGAGACCACGTTTTCAAGCATAACCATATAAGGATTCTAAAGCAATGGCACTTCGCAAGATGCCACAGTACAGAAAGAAGGGGGGCCAACTTTGTCTTTACCCATTGTGGACCATAAGTGGCAATTAGTAGGCCTAGATAAAGAAGTGAGACATGGCAAAACCAAAAGGAATCCTAAAATTTTTACCATTGTAGTCCATGGCCTCAAGCTTTGCTCTTATCTCGGCGGCGGAATTGGTGTCTCCCTCAAGGAGAAGAACCTTGAGTCCCTTTGGAAAATCTTTCCATTCTTGTAAATCATTGGCAGTGCAAACCATAGCTGGCTTGGCATCGTTTCACAGTCTCCCAAAGAAAGTAACAACAGATCAATACTGCTTTTCAACATCCAACACCAACTTGTTCTGTACAACCATGAAACCACAAGCTTGATTTAGTAAGCTAGACTTCAGCATAAGATGGCTACAAAACATTAAAGAAACAAAACATCAAAGAAACAAAACATATAGAAGCTCCGTTGCATACTTAAATTTTGTTAAAATGGTAAGGATTTTCCAAACAGCTAGCAAATGATGCAGAACACTGGCATGCCATCTAAAGATAAAATCCAAAACCAGGTTCAGATCAAAACTGCCATGTCCGATGATCAACACCAATGACACAGCTCCACTAATTTTTCAGGAAGCATTTTCCATACAAAACAAAATCAAAAGCCTATCCTTTTTTGTATTGTGAAGACCCCATTGGCTGATTCCACTTTCACACTTCACAGAACAGCAAGCAAACAGACAAGTACCCAAGTAATTGAGATCTCATGAAGACCAAAAAGAAAAGCTCAATCATCATGAACAATGAAAAAAGAACAAAACTTTCCAACAAAATAGGCCAGGTAGAAATCCAAGAAACTCATAACCTTGAATTCAGAAAAACTAACAGGAAGCTCAAATGGGCACACATGCATGCACATATATCTTAATCCAAAAAAAAAAGAAGTAAAACAAAACAAAACAAAACCATCTGAATTCTCCAAAACTAAACACATGATCTAGGATAAAATCAGCATGCACAAGAAAAAAGCATATTATGAACTAGAAAAAATTACAAATATATATAAAAAAAGATGTTCCATGTGAAGCTATTTCCACTACCTTGGCATAAAAGAAAATGCTTCTTGAACTCCATTGCTAAAGTTATCTTGACTCTTCTCTTATTGCATTGGTAATGAACAGAAGGGGTGAAGAGAAATGAATGAAGAGGGAGGATGAGAGAGGTTTAAGAGGGAGTCCTTCTTTTGCAGTCTGTGACTACTGAACAGAACAGTTGCAATCAGCAGTTAAGGGCCACAAATAAGCCTCTAAAAAAAAGGTCAATGAACCTTTCCGCCACTTCTTCAAAGGTTAATCATATTCCAACACTACCCTTTTCTAACATCAACCTCACCACCAATCCAATTGTTGTAGGAGAAGCACACGCTCAAATAAATCGTTTCAAGTAAAATTTCAAGAAGAATGTGTTATTGTTGTTGGAGGTTTTCCCATTTAAGATAGAGTGAAGTAACTACATTACGTGCCTCTTCCTCATCAGAGCTATTAATGGACTTCTTTTTTATGATAAAATAATGATAATCACAATAGTTAGATGCATTCAAAGTTGTTGCATGAACAATTAACATGCATTAATATTATCTGATTCGAATCTCGACTAGGCAAGTAGGTAAAGTCTAGGACTTCAAGTTCAAGGGACAATTACAAATTTAGTTTAGACTTTATTAATCTTGTGTGAAAAAAGAATTATATTTAGTCGTTATATTGAAAAATAAAATATTTTACGAATTAGTTTTTACTTCAGTGATGGTAATGATGTTAAATATAATTCCTATATTTACACCTTTTAAAATTTAGTTTTTATATATCGCAAAAAAGATAAATCTAGAGATGTTGTAATCCTAAATCCGAAGTAGGTTTTAGCTTCATTAAATTTTATTAAGAAGAGTTTTACTGTTTATATAATAATTATGTCCGGTTAGAATCTAAATAGGATATTTCAAACAAATAAAAAAATTATTTTTCTATTTAACATTTTTTTATTTTGATCTTCGTACAGGAAAAAATACTTCTATTTTTTTTTTGTCTTTTCATATAAACCATATATATATTGATGTCTATACAAGATATTTTAATGGTAGATGAATTAATGGAGGATCAAGTAAAACTGCATTAAAACCCAAGCGTAATTGCGTATGTATAGTTTGGTAAAAGAAAGAGTGAAAGTGAAAGGTTTTTTTTTTCTTTGAAGAAATGAAAGTGATAGCTTGAAAGTATATTATTTTATTCATTTAAACCAATATTTTTCTCTTAATAATCTTCTTTAATGTTGACTAGCATTTTCCTAACATAAGTTTTGAGAAACCATAATATTTAACACTTTCATATACTTAAATTTTACATATGTGTTTTTAATTAATATTTAATCTAGGGATTATTACAAGGTAAATTAACGGTTTAATTTACAAGACATATTATTACTATTTTTTTATTTATATTCTGAAACATTTCTAAATTTACTTACGACCTCATTTATTTTTCATTTTTAATTTCGTAATAAAAGTGTTTTTAAATCAAATTAAAATATTAATTGTCACATCCCTATTTAAAATATCTTGTCATCATTTTTCATAAATTAGATTTTATATATGTTGCCACAATTAAGAAAAATTAAAAATTAAATAATCTGTTTTAAAATTGAATTAAAATATTAATTATCATAACAATTAAATACTTATTTAAACATCTTCTGTTATCATCTTTTAAGAATTAAATATATACGTTACTGTAATTAAAAAAATTAAATGATTCATTTTCAAATAAAATTAAAATATTAATTACCATCACAATCGAATCTTTATTTATTACGACAATTAAAAAATTAAACAATTTTAAGTTTAATATGTTACCATAATTAAAAAAACATATTTATATAGAGATTTAATTAATTATATTGAAGGTTTTGCAATACTTATATATGTTATTGTAAATTTAAAAACATATTTATATTTATATTTTATTCTATATTATATGCATTTGGGAAGCAATTCAAAATCTATTTTTAATCATTTTTACCACATATTATATTCTTCTGCGATATTCATTATATATTATTTTTAAATGTAATTGATGGTTCAGAGTTAGAAGGAGGTTGAATAAGTCTTAAACTCTTTTCGCGCAGAACTTAGAAACTTTTTGAGCTTGAATCTAACAGACTTTTGAATCAAACTTTATAAGATCAAGAGATTGAATATAGAGAATTTATATTGGTTTACTTTCAACTCAGAGACTACGTTTAATCCGTTCAAACTTGAAGGATTTTCATTATATAAAAGCACATTTTTCACAACAACACAGACTGTGTCACAAGTATTGGTGACTCTAGTCACTTCTAGCTTAAACCCAAGTATTGTTTTAACAAGCCACTTCTGACTCAATCCCAAGTATTCTTTCAAAAGCCTTTTCAGGCCAAATAATTATTTCCCAATAGAAATTAAGGCTGGCAACACACCACTTTTACACAAATAAGGATTTGAAAGAGAGTTTGTGTTTGTGTTTCTGATGACAATGTGTACACAAAAGATACAAGATAAAAAGCTGATACACTACGTATGAAAGACAAAGATTAAGGTCTGCTAGGAGCAGAACAACAAAGAAAGTTTTTGCTTTAGAGAAGAAAGCTAAGACTAATAGATTGAAATAGCAAAGAGAAGGTTTCATGAATCTGATTCTCAGAGTCGTTAAAGTCGTTAACTTCTTCAAGTTTTGAGATCCCTTCATATATATATATATATATATATATATATATATATATAGGCCTTTGAGATAGCCATTGTGAACTCATTGAAGGGATTTAGCCGTTGTGAGCATTGCACTTTGAAGATGAGATAAGGTTAAAGGTCTAATACGAAGAACATTAGAGCTTGCCCTGAAATGATGTTCCTTAAGTGATTCAGAGCAAAAGACCTTCTATTGGCTTTCTTCTTTCAACTAAGACGTGCAGAACATAAATAGTTGACCTTTTGAAAGCTTTCTGACACAAGAGCTGATCTTCATTAGCTTTTCTGAAATGCACAGAACAACTACATTGGTTTCTTCCCATGCAAACTTTGGTTCTTGCATTGATTTGTCTTATTTTCTCTTTTAATGATAAGAGCAGTTTTTCTTGATAAAAACTTGATTAAGAGCATCTTCAAAATAAACTTTGATGTTTATTTAATGCAAGCTTTAGAGTAACGTCCTTATTGCTTCAAAGGTCCGGGGTCTAATTGATGAAGCAAGTACGCGTGCTAAGTTTAGAATACGTATACTTAGCAGTCCAAAAGTCTGGACGAACACACTTGAATCAAACTCTTCTTGAGTGTTGTTCTAGGATCAGACTTTTCTTGGGACAAGCTTGTATATAAGCTATTTTTGATCCTGACAGACTTGTTCTAAAATAACTTACATGGCTCAAGGCATATTTTTTAAAATATGGACTCCCCCTTTCGTTTATAACCTCTGCATTTTATGTTTGTATCATGAAACACTGAATTGAACAGGTTAGATAACACATAGGCTGACTTTGTTTATTTTAAATGTCTTGATGTGTGTTATTAACAAATCTTGGGGTCTGATAAATACCTATTCAGTTCTAAATAACACAAGAAACATACGTAACATCATCACATTCATCATCATTCACTGTCATCTAACAGAATTACATTACCTCAAATGTAATCAATCACATAAATACTAAATATAGACTTCCTAACAACCTTTAAACCATTACATCTTTATACAAATGCATATGCATGCGGATCTGACTCTAATGATGAGAATTACACTGTAATGTATAAATTTTTACAACATACAATCAATTTCGTTTTACCAGTACCGAACTGCTCGCCCATAATGTAACACCAGTTACTCTCAGTGATAGCAATAACTCAACTAGGTGTTACGGGCCAACATTGAACCTAATCTAAGGTGGCTGTGGATCTCGAAAGAAACTACTACAGGGTCTGTGCCTAACCAAATGTCGCCCTCTCATCTAGGCCGGCATCACAAGCCTCCCGCAGTCTTGTGTGCGTTTGAAATATGCAATGTTATGCAACATAATCATCAATTTATCCATAGACCACATCAGGGGCCACCACTTGGTTACCATTACCAACGATTTTCAATTCAAATCCATCATTATACATAACATGCAACAATTACTTTCAATCAGTTCACAATCACAACTAAGGTACCTCAAGCATATATTATCATCATCAATACAATGCAATTAATCATTATAATTCTTTTATTGCAATCTCATGCAATCAACAACATAACATATATGAGCGGAATCCACATTCATCAAAAATTCACCAATCCATATAACACTAACATTAAATGCCTGTAATGTCAATCAAATTATCAACTTCACAATTCACATCATCATCAACATTATTAATTCTTATAAAACATCATAATCAATCAAACATAAATATGCATATATACCTATATCCCTCCATAATCTATACATTTAAAATACGAATGCTTCCCATACCTGAAATCCTCAATTACGAATGCCTGAAATGTTTTCTAACACGTTCTGACTACTTTCTGGTCACTAATTTCCAAAGCTAACAATTCCTAAAATCAATAATGATTATGTTTAACATTTCATACGTTATTAAAACCACACTTCGGCGCTAAAACTACGAGCCCACAATTATTTCAATAAGCTACAATGTACCAAATAGTTTTGACGATTCTGATACTTGATTTTAAAGAAACCCCAACATTGCCTAAACCTCAAAATGACTCCAAAATAAACCCTAAGCCTTGGAAATTCAAACCCACGAAACAGAGCTACGAGAAGCGATGGGTGGTTCTGAAACTTACTGAAATGAAGAGGATCAAGAATCCCATGTAACACCAACGCTGCCCACTCGCAGAGATGGTTCCAAACAACTTTAGAACATAGAATTGAAGCAAATTAAGGATAAGGGTTTAAGAAGCTTGAAAAAATGACAATGGGTACATGAATTTACCTTAAAATCAAGAAAGTAAAAGCTCCTCTATTTCCCACAAAGGCTGCCCGAGGAGAACAAAAGGAAAAAGATACTAGATTTTTGTCTTAATTTGAAGAAAATCAAAGAAATAGAGGAGGGAATGAGGGAGGTATGCCGCGAGCTGGAAGAGGAAGAAGAAACAAGGTGAAATTGTCTTTCTTCTGCATGCACAAAAGAGTGATGGAGGAAGAGTGAATCAGCCACATTAGAATTAAAAGTCAGGGGAAATATGGCCCTTATACGTGTTCTGTTAATTTCTGAAACCAAACGAGTAACTTTCAGTTACCTGAAACTTATCCCAGTAAATTCCAGAAATCGACCAAACCACCTTAAATTAATTTAACCTTCCTAATTTAATTATTTGGTCAATAAAATTAACCAATAGTTAAATCTAGGATGTTACATAATTCATTGTTAAGGTATAATAATTAAGATATAATTATATAACTTTGTGGATGATAATAAAAATAAATAATATAGTAATTTGAACATATTTCATGATCAATATATATTACAATCATTATTTTATATAATCCTAGTATAGGTTATATTCCATAAAATATGATGAATAAGAATGATAAAATTATTATAAATATTAATAGTTATTCAATAAGTTAATATTTACAAAGATCAAAATTTATGATAGAGAGATGATGGTGTTGGTATATATTACCTGCGGCGTCCTGCCTAAATTCCTAGAATTAATTCTCAGGGTTTAATAAAAATTAGAGAAATTTTTTTACGAGTACAACAAATCTAACGAATTAATCCAAGAACCTAAACGACACGCAACTCATACCAAGTGATTAGTTTTATATAGTTGTGTCATTTAATGAGGCTTCAACTATCTCATCTAGCTCATACTGCTCCAATGAGGCTAAACATAAATAGTAATCTTGTAGCTGATGTCATCTTATAAATAAATTATAAAATACAAAGGTATATCATCAAACTTTTTTCCATTAACTGAATATACATTGAGCTATATTAGAGTGTGCCTTGTTAAAACCTCATTTGAGAAGCCTGATGGGAAAAACCCTGAAGTAGTTGAAATAAGGTGTAATGGTTGAAGTTGAATACTTCTTTCTCCTTCAAACAAAGTGGTTAATCCCTATCTCAGCCCTTTTGATAGGTTTTCTCCTATTTAGGCTTCTCTTTGGGTGTCGATGTGATTATTGGGGTTGATCCTATTGTAGTTGGGTGCATTTCTTGCCCCCATATATTTATAGTAGCCTTCTTTTTGAACTCCCTTTAAAGTATGAAGTGGGCCTTTAGCCAGAAATATGGTAAAGGTTAACTTTGGTTGTAAGACTTCAACAACAATATAGAGTTGGATGGGCTTCGTCAACCCCGAAACCATCAACACTTCCTTGTAGAACCTCTTTACGAAACCCTTCAACGACTCTATTTCCTCATGCTTGATCTAAGCTAGGGTGTGAGATGTCCTAAGGGTATCTCTAGCAATAATGAAATGTCTGTCAAAGGCTTCAACTAAATCGGACCAGGAACCGATTGATCCTATTGGTATGTTGTTGAACCAACTCAAGTCCTCTATACTCAAGGTTCTAGGAAACATTTTGCACATCATATCGTCATTTCCCCCAAGAACAATAACTTATTCATGTAAGCCTCTAAGTGCTTATTGTGGTCAACTTCTCTAATTTACTTACCTATGAGCAATGCCTGAGAAGTTTAAAAATGCTAAGGGATTGGAGCCTTCATAAGGTGTCATGTGAATGAGATATTGAACTGGCAACTTGTTGAACCATCGTAGGCTTACAAAAAGATTGATAACAGGGTGAGTGGCACTTAGTCCGATACATGGATTCTGGGTAATCTCCATCATACACTAGAATCTTAGAGTATTCTAGGGACGTTGAGACCTCATAATGAGAGGTTGAAAGATTAGGCTTGATAGGTGAAGTTTTTGGTGCACAACCATGCGATTCTTGTAGGGCTGACCTCGACCTTGCCTAAGCTCTTACAATTTTGCTAAGAGTTGGAAAATGACTTTGTGACATCGATTGGGTTGGAACACTACTCCTGGTCTCCTTGAGGGTGGGTTAGGCAATTAACCCTGGAGTGTCCACAAAACTAGGTTGTAACCAAATAGATTTTGCTCCATATGGATAAGGTCGCGCACGTCACCTTTTAGAGTGCCTAGGGCTTGGTGACTTGCATCCATGAAATGATTGTAAAAGTATGAATAACTTCAGTGAATATCATTGGACGTGTCAATGATCTGCCTAGTATGGGGAAATAGACTTCCAATATGGATACTAAGTTTGTATGATCAGTATCTCCTAAATCAGTCTAATAGGGACCTAGTAAGTTTAGTGGGAATCTTAAGATCTTGCTGTACTCCGTCCAACCCACAGGCGTCTCACGTTGTGGAGGCGAAATAGGATGTCACATACAAGGACACTCTGATGCTCAAATTAGTTTAATATATGATATTAGAGCTTAAGCACCAAGGTTGTTAAACGTATCTCAAACTGTAGTAAATGAATGGTGTTTATAGAATGGAGTAGTGATCAAATGTCTTGGTTCTAATGTCAATACTTTTCATTAAAGTTCAGGGAAAGTTGATATAAGTGCAGACATTTCTGACACAGTTGTAGGTGTGGATGATATACTCCTAGTAAATCCCTCAACCTCTATCTAATACCACTTCATCATGTGACACTGGCTATCATGGGTTACATTAAGGAATTATGTTGACATGGATCATGATGGTGTTGACATCGATATGTGCCCTATTAATACTTGTATAAGGCTCAGATCAACAACTAAAAGTTGTATTTTAGTCTGCTAGAGTCACATTTTAATGGTCAATTAGATATAGAACCATTCTAATAAGCTAACATGTAATTTAGTTACTCATATTAACAATTAACGTAATCAAATTCAAAATAAAAATTGAAAATAAAATATTCAATATAAAAAGATGTGAAAAGAAATTATAATGACCCACATCAAAAGATCCTTATTTTACATAACCAAAATTTTCAAGATGACTATTTTTGAAAGTTAAAACCCCTAGGATTGATTTGATTTAGTGGTAGAGATTTAAGGAGTTAGTTTGATATTTTAGCTTAAATTTTAATTCTTATTGTGAAAAGAAAAGAATCCCTCATTCGAATCTTTAATCTTCATAATGTATAAACAAATACGGTAAGGCGGATGCAAAATTGCGGATGAAATGGAAAAGAAAAATTGCCAAAAAAAAGGGGGAAAAGGTTTGTGGTTTTTGTGCACCTTCTGGTTTCAGGTATTCAATCACGTGCATGTAACTCATTGAACAACAAAACCATGCAAAAATTAAAACAAAAAGGAATATATCAATCTAAAAAAAAGTAAAAGACCAATCATAAGGGGTACAAAACCAACCATCTTTAATATTGTCAATTTACAAGATTGATGCAGGTATTTTAATTAAATTTTCATATTATCAGCTATCTCCGTTTTAATTTAACTGTTTTAAAAAAATAAAGAAAATTTTAAAAGTAATAAATAAAAAATAAAAACTAATCAATTATTCTATAAAAATTAATATTAATTATATTTCTTAACATGTGTTTTTTTCTCGTAGTTAAATTAAAATGGATAAATAATTTAATAATAGTCAGAGAAAGGTTTTTGAAGATTTTGATCCATTAATAAATGATAGAGAAAACATTTTCATCTTTGTAAAATTAGTGAATTTTAATTTTTGTTTCTGTAAAATTACTGTTATATCTTTTTAATATTTTTGTTACGTTATCATTAATATAAAATATTCAAAAATAGTTGATATTAGTTTACTTTCTTTTTTAGTCCTTTATTCTTTAATTAATTTTAAATTTATCTCATTGATGTATCGCACAATTTAAAATTTATTAATAAAAATATGATAATATATAATTTAAGCGTACTAATTGAATGACATATGAGTGATTAATTTAAGTTGTCAGATAAATTAGTTAATATAGTAACAAAGATTTAATTTTAAAACATTACAATTTAATAGGGATAATAGAATGTACAGACAAAAATTATGTTGATTTTAAGGGAGCTACAAAAATGATAGTATTTTTGATTTTAAATATAAACAAAAACAATTAATTTCACACATATTAAAATTATATAATAGTTAAAAATAGTTATTTGTATTAATGTTATTAAATAATTTAAATTGTTTTAAAAATATTAAAAAATATATTTAATAGATATTAGAAGAATAATATGAGTAAAATTGAGGATTGGGGTGTTGTTGTGGTGAGTATTAGAGGGAATGGAGAAAAGGATGAGTCCCTGTTTGACGTGGTGGATAGAAACACTTTTTTGTTGCTTTTTATCCTTCACTTAGTGGAAAGTCCCACATGATCACCCCTCAGATATCTTTGTCTCCTTCATCCCCATTCTGCATTTCCAAAATGTCCTTTTCCTCACCATCAATTATTCAATTTTCTCTCACACCTATCTTTTATTACAAATATATTATCTAATCTTTTTACACAACAACTTATATACTTAAATTACTCTAATAATAAATCAAGAAAAGAAGGTGCTAAGGAAAGCCCTAGATTTAACTTCCTCTAATTAATAAACAAAAACTAATATTTCTCTGTTAAAAGCATATATTATAACTTAAGTACATAATAAAAACCAATTCTAAAATAATAGTTTATTAGATAATAGAATCCCAAGATAAATTATCATATCAAATTTCATACATCATTTAATGTAAAATTCATAAGTCACATTTATTCTATGGACACTAATATAAATCATTTCTCTTTTGTTTTTTCTTTGACAACTTTACTTTAATTCAGTCTATAGGTAAATTCTTTTTATAGTGTCGACTCTCAATAAAAACATCAACTATTATAATTTAAACACATAAAAAAATGTCATCAAAAAACTCAGTAAAGAGCTAAATCTTTTGGCGGTGTTGAGAGTTGAGAGACACTAAGATGCAGAAGAATCACAGTTCAGGTTTCTGTTTTTTTTTATTAAATACCGGTTTACAAAATAAGTCTCAAAACTAAAAACTTGTTGACTGGTGGATCTTTATGATGGTGCGTTTATTGATGTGTCTTTTGTTTGTTTCTTTTTGGAAATATTCTCCGGGGCCAAATCTGGTATTATAGCGCATAATTATGTTCCTAATGATATTTATTTTTTACAGAGAAATAACCGTGACATCTTTAATTTCCCTTGTCACCCGTAAAGTTACTTGATTAGTGTATCTAAAGTCTAAACTTTAGGCAGATAGTACAGAAAAGGTTTAGCTTCTTACCTAAAAACTTTATTTTGTGTATATTTTCATGATCATGAGTTTTTGGAGGGAAAAAAAGAGGAGAAAAAATAGGGAGAGCTTCGTATGATACTAGGCAAAATAGTGAACTTTCCAGAAAAAAGCTTTTTAATTAGTCTTCAAAACCCAACTCAGACGTATCTATTGACGGATAAGATTATTTGAATACTTTGTCATTCGATGTTAATTTTCGATGCTCCATGATGGAGAATTAATTACAACACCAAAAAGACATGTATATCTTAAAATCAAATCATCAAATATTAATATTGTCAAACATGCTGATATATTAGACTTTGCAGGTTGTGTGGGTGTTACACGGAATTTTCTTCAGCAGACCAGAGACTTGGATTATATTATAAGTGTCCTGTTGATGTGTTTTTTACAGCAACAAAAAATAGTAAAATCTGATATTTCAATCTAAAATTTTAATAAACCTAAAACTTCCATTACTAAGCAAATTTCAGTGAATGATAAGTTTGGTGTATAGTCAGGTGAAGTTTAAGAAAATAATAGTTTTATTAAATATAAATAAATGTTAGTAGACTTTTGTATTTCCTTAATATAAATAAAATTATACTTTTTTAGTGTCATTAAATATTTTTATTAAATATATCATCTTTAATTTTAAGGTTATTAATTTTTTATGCAATAAATAATACTAAGAGTATTTTATGAAACTAAATCAAATATGTGGTGACATTAATGTAAATAATTACTTCCAACTATTATTTTTAATATGTATAAAATTAGGTATTCTTGCTTATATCGGAGGTAGTAGTTAATATTTTTTAATTAAAATTTACAAATTAATATGTGCTTAAATTTAGACATGCATAGTTATATGATATTAACTTAGTTGGTTGAACATATTGTTTAAGTTATTATGAGTCGTTGATTGATTTTCTACTAGTTATGTTTGACTATGTCATGAATAGAGATTTAAACTAATTTGAAACTTATTTTACCAACTTAAAAAAGTTTGTTAGACAGGTCTGTTTGATGAGGAGATTTAATTATCGTTTAATGTATGACTAACATTATTTGAAAAGCTATTTGAAACCTTTAAACTAATAAACTCTGAGTTTATCTTATTCTTTTATATTTGTATCCTAATATATTATTGTAAAAAAATCACTTATCTATTTTTAAATATATATATATATATATATATATATATATATATATACACACACATATATCTTTTATATTATTTTACATTTAATTGTTAGTTTTATTGAACACATTTTAATTTAATAAGCAGGTTTGTTAGTTTTCAACTTCTAGTTTTCTAGTTAGGGATGACAATGAGGTAGGGCAGAGTGGGTGCAGACAATATATTACCACTAGTCGTATTTACAAACATAAGACGGGTAACGAATACTTGCGAGTAAGATAATGAGTACCCATGAATATTTATCAATATTTACATTTTTTAAGAAATTATAATAAAGAAAAAACATAGTATAATATACTACGTATAATATTTTTTTAGTATAATATAATACAAATTAATGTTATATTATAAATTAAAAATACTATCATTAAAAAATATTAAAATTTATTTATCTTATTATAAAATAAAAAACATGAAGATTTAAATATATTTAATAAAAAATAAATACTAATAATCAAGCAAGACCTATTTAGTGGTTATGTGAAAACCCATAAATTATTGATAGGTACGAGTTTTTTTTTGTCATTCCTATTTCCAATCAACTTATTGGTTTGTTTTTCTGGCCTTGAAAGCACGAGAATATCCATCATTGATTTAAGTTCATTTATGTTATTGTTTGCTGAATTAACAAATTGAAATCGATGACCATAGAATATACATGTAAGCAGTGTTCTAATTAAGTTTAAATTTTAAGAAAACGTTTATGTTAAATTTCATAAAAATTATATTATTTATAGTAGTGATTATATTCATTCCTATGTATACATATAAAAGAAAGAAACAAATTGAAACAGCGATCTGTTAAATATTGTTCACATTGTGAAGAATCAATTCCAGTTCCAAAATCATCTGTAAGCATTCTATTGAATTCTCATAGGAAATACTAAGAGTACTTCAAGTAACATGTTATTTATCGTACAAACCTACGAGTTATCCACAATTAATTGCTGATATTAGCTGCTGGATGTGACGGAGCATAGCGCAGATTAATTCATACATTGCCGAGAAAAATGGTGTCATGTGTCCCGCACGCACCCTTGCTGTTGTTGCTCATCCCTTGTCTGTGTTTCGAAACTAGAATGCAGTTCGGGAACTCGAAGATAAAATGGTCCAATTAATGCACGTATATGTCACATGTTAATGTAACGGTTCAGATCTCAGAAATGCTGACATTAACATATAGTGGTGACATGTGTATGCTTGCTTTATTTACTTATCTTTGTAGATTGGTAGTAGTTGTGGTTAATTCAGGTGATAGTAATAGTAAATTGTGGGTTGTCACTTAGTGCAGTTGTTGAACATGCAGCAATGCAATGCATGTGGTGAATGTTAGTGAAAAAGAGACAAACAAGGTGGGGGTCCGGTTGATAGGTAGGAAAAGCAAGCACATGGCCCACTGTGTCTGCTAACGCTTTGGTTTCAAACTCTAATAATGGACTCCTTTGCTCATTCTGCACATAAAAGTACTCCCTTGCTTCACAGCCACAAACTTGGACCCTACGACGTGGATCAATCTTCCCCACGAGTACAATGACAATGATTTTATGCTTAATCTCTACTAGGGATCTCAAGTCATCAACTTATCCTTAGATGATGAAACGCTGTGATTTCAAATCTATCATTATTGGAAAGACTTCAATTAGCTAGTCACCAATTTCAATGAGAATTTTTTAAGATCCCAAGTATAACAAGAACTCTTGTGACACTAGGTGTCTATTTGAAGTTTAAACATAATATAAAATGAACAGGTAATTCACCTCTGCTAGACCTAATTAATCCTACTTGATTTACACGAGATGACATGAATTAAAGCAGCACTGTAATATGATGAGTATTTACAATAGAATGACCAATGCCAACTTAAGTTATTGGAACACCATTAGATTGAGAGGTTGATAGAAATTTTTATTTGACCAAGTTAATATTATGTAGACATTTAACATTTGATATAGGTGGGCCGATGTTAAAATTAGTTTTGAGTCTGTTAATTAGTCATGACTTCAATGTCAATACTTAATCGAGTTATTGTATCTTTCCCATTTATCGTTGGTAATAAACAAGCTATTTCTTGTAATGGTAGATTAGTAGTTTTTAAGAGAAAAAACTTTCTCACACAATTTTAATTTCTTAAATGAGTGAGAATTAATATGTATTAGGAAGTTAGGCATTTAAGAAAAAGTTTTAGGGTAAATTATACAAACTATTTCAAAGATTTATTAAAATTACATTCTACCTAAAATTTAAGAAAATCCTATATTCCGTCTCATTTAAAAAATCTATGGTATTTTTAAGTGTCACAAAACAATAATAAACACCACAAAATTTTTTAAATGTGACAAATTGTAAGCTTTTCTTAAATTTTGAAATGAAGTGTAATTTTAACAAATTTCATAGCTAATTTGTGAAATTTACCATATATTCTATTTTCGGAGTCAAGCATATGGCTGGATGACTATGAATAATATTCCTGAATACTAGTGTTTTTTTGGGACTTGCAAGTTGCCATATAGAGTATTTATTCGATTTGTCATGTGAGCATGGTAACTAGTTCAAAGACATATGCTTCTACGTTAACAAAAAATTAAAGATGCTTCCATAAATTTTGGGTTTGTTTACAAAAATCATATGCAGGTGAGACTTAAGTTGGGATGATAAAATAATTTGTATTTGTAGATATACATGTAACAAGAATATGTAAATTTTTTAAATGGACAGCTACAACTACCCGTCCCGCAAGTATTCGCGTAAGTATTTATTCTTATTTTATATTAAGTATATTTAAATATAAAGATATTTTATTATTTTATAATAAGATAAAAAATTAATATTAATCAATGATAATATTTTTAATATCTAAAATTGTAATTATATTATATAATATTAATTTATATTATATTATAAAAAATGTCTATGTTTTTTAATTGTTGTTACTTTTTTAAAATATTAAAAATAAATAAATATTTGTAGATACATGTTTTACTTCTATATCCGCAGGTACAAATATAATACCACCCGCATCACCCTCACATCTTTAGACTTAAGGTAATAAAATGCATAAAAAGAATTTGTAAAGAGGCCAAGGGAGTGCTAAGTGCTATGGTGGGTGTGGGTAGGGATGGGCATCCCTGGGGAAGTCTGTAGAAATTATTAATGTTCTTGTTAGATATATGAATAACTATAAATAACAATTAATGACTTTAGATCTGAATTGGTCATTGAACCGGTAAAGATATCAGTTAAGCAAGCTGTAATTAAATATGGTCTAATTATGATTAAACTGGTAGTATTAAAGAATTGATCCAGATTGGTCACTTAATTGATTTACGGTTCAACCGGTCAGATCGACCGAATCGGTTCGGTTTTGAAAATAATGATAAAAGTTGACCAAATTAGTTAATAATCTAATTTAGGTTGAGGGTTCCAATTTTTTTAATGTGAGAATTTTATTAATAAATAATCTATACGTATTTTTATAAGCGTTCATTGAGTCTAAAGACCTAACATTCATGAGCATCTGGGACCTAAACCATCTAAATGTCCTTAGCATAAAAAAAATATTAATAATGGGATATAAAGAGAATATGTTCAACCTATATGGTAAGTATGCATGATGTGATGATCTGGCCAAGTTCCTCGTGGGTTCAACGCAATTAACACAGAATTTTGTGGTGAGATTATCACTATGCATGCTGGAGGGCCAAACATTGCATTCAAGTCATGGCACCTTGTGGGAAAGAAGAGAAAACTGAAAGACACTTTCAAAATCTATTTCTTATAAAGGTTACTATATGAAAATATTACGAGTTTCGCAAATAATTTTTTAAAGTTAAAAAAGGTACATTTGAGGAAAAATTTATACAAATGAAGTCTTAATTTGTAATAGTATTAAGAAAAGACAATCATAATCCACTATATATCTTAAAGTGGAAAAGAAATAGCGTTTTATAGGATGGAGACAACTGGCATGGAATGAATCTCAATTATAACCTACATTTTATTAAAAAAGACCTAACATTTTCGCCCACCGTGGGGCTCGAACCCACGACCACAAGGTTAAGAGCCTTGCGCTCTACCGACTGAGCTAGACGGGCATTTTATAAATAAGACTATAAATTTTATATAATTCCAAGAAATATCTTCGTATTTTTAGTTATGAGGCCAATCATAAAATAAGAACTCGTTTTTTATTTTTACGACTCATTTTACTTTGTGATTTTTTTGGACATTTTTCTAAAACATTTTTATAATTATAGAAAAGTAATTAGTCAACTCAATCTAAATTAGTTACATATCTAACATATAAATTAATAATTAGGCTCACTTGTTATATTGAAAACTAATAGCACTATATTATATTATATGGTTCATATTGTTTTAAAGGAAATTTACTTGATTATTGAGATTGTCAAATGGAGTAAAGAGAATTTTTTTCAAGTCTCGTCCCGAGTCTCTTAAAGCAAATATGTGTGCAATTATTATTTTGAGTTCTTGATAATATATGCTTGTATTTGTTTAATTTGTTGAGTAAGTTATATCTAAATTTTCTATTATTATACTTCCCGTTAAACTTGAGAGAAAATTATATCTCACTCACTTGAATCCAAGAATCGATCCAGGTTAGATGCAATGAGGACATACCCCGCTTAATTTATTTGTTATTACTAAAATGAGATTAGCCTATTATTTATATCATATTTTCTTTAATTTGGCCTCTCACAAAATAAAATTTCTTTTCATATATATTATGAAATATTAATGAAATCTTGCACCTATTTCTTAAATTTTCTAGGTTCATTGCCACTTGAACCTAATAGATGTGTGACTATGGTAAGTTAAAAGTTGACTATAAGGTCATTATAGTAAGATAAGATATGATTTGATTGCAAAAACTTTAGTTTCCCTTTATGACTTCTCAAACTATTCCCTAATTTTAATCTTAATTAGCTTTATTATTGACTGTTAGTCACACTTGCTAAAACTCTTATCGTTTAATGATCATGCTACAACATGTTACCTTTTAGTAAATCACCCAAAATGATCATGCAAGGTAATCCATACTGAAGAATACATTAAGATCATACATAACTTGTAAATCTAACTACTAACAGAAAGCATAACGAGATTTAAAATGAATACTCCTATTATTACAAGGACCAACATATAAAAACACCATACATTAGAATGTGTTACAATATTGTTTCATAAAGAAAAGGAATTAGTTCCAATTTAGTTGGGAATTGGAAAACTAAAGTGTGCACTTATTATGATAAAAATGGTCACACAGGTGAGACATGCTACAAAAAACATGGTTTCCCATCCACCTATAAGTTTCAAAATCAATCAAATGGGAATATGGAAATAATGCTTACAATGAAACCTCATAAATAGATCTTGATGAGAGAGTTTCAGTCAAGGAGGAGAAAATAGATACTGAACCTTTCTCTTCTAAAGAGTACAAAAGTATTACGGAAATTATACAAAAAGCCTTACAACAAAATAAGGTCTTAATTGATACTATTCTCAACAATGTATTGTAACTACCAAATTTCACTTTCAATGTGGTCTTAATCCACAAGTTAGTAAATTAGTTTGCCTACAAGTTAATATTTTATGATAACATTTGCTCCATTCAAGATCCAATTATACAAAGGATGATTAGTTCACTTGAAGATAGAAATGGCCTATATCAGCTGCAACTTCAGGGAAGACTTTAGTCTTTGAGTAAGAATTGTAGTTTGGTTAAATCTCAAGCTCTAATGGCTTTGTAATTCCTATATCTGCATTATGGCATTACTGGTTGGGGCATTTATCCTATGCAAACCTTTTATGCCTCTAAAGAAATCCAAACTAGGGGAGTTATGTGGAAACTCCTTAATAGAATGAGGGATTTGAGAGAAGACACCAGAACCTTTTGAGTGTGACAAGAAGGATCTTAGTCCATTCTCATGCACTTAGCAATCTTTAGGGTTATGTTGTGCTACATGCAACTTATTTAATCAATAAGATGCCTACTTATGTGCTTAATTAAATATCTTATTTTCTTCCATGTATGGAGAAAATTTGGTTGTAGAGATGGAAGGTATGTTATGCATCTACACTCACTAGTCATGGGGGGAATTAGATCCTAGAGCCGATAAGGTTGTGTTTTTTGCGTATAAGGATGGAATGAAATAATGTATATTGATGGATTTACACTAAAGAATTCTTTGTCTAGTGATGTATAATCTATTAACACCTTTTTCCATTCACATTCAAGAAAGCCAATGACCCTAGCCTTTACACCTGTATTGATCTTTCATCCACACACACACATTGATCCTAGCTCACCCTCATTAGACACTTCACTACCATGTCTTTCTTCCTCTCATTATTCATCACCACCAAATAGTTCACCATCCATTCATCTATTGAAAAGACCAATAAGAAGCCTTATACCCACTTATCAAATTATTATTCCCCACTATCAACACTTATTTCTCAACCCAACATCCACCCGCCTCATATTACTCATACACCAATCTATCTCCCATAAACAGACCTTATGTTATGGCTTTGGTGAATGAACAAGGCCACAGTTATACAAAGCTTGTTTATAATCTACACTAGGTTTAAAATATACAGAAAGAACTTAAAGCCTTGGATAGAAATGGCATTTAGCATATTGTTAACCTCTCCGTGACACCAAACCCATTTGTTGTAAACGAGTGTATAATATCGAAGGAAATGTTAATGGGTCGTTTGTAAGGAACAAGGCATGACTAGTGGTAAAAAGGTACAACCAAATTAAGGGCCTAGATTACTTTGATACATTTTCCCTAGTGGCAAAAATAACCTCGATGAGAATGATTCTAGCACTGGAAGCAATAAATAAATTGCATTTACATCAACTTGATGTAGATAATGCCTTCCTTTATAAGGAGTTACAAGATGTCTCATGAAGATTTCCAAAAATGTTACAATCTCAAAGTTAAATCAAGTTTGTAAACTTGTCAAATTCATATATAATTAAGTTGAAACAAGTTAACAGAAACCAGTAAGAAAAGTTATGCAACATTTTTGTTAAATTTGGCTACTCACATGCTCTTTTAGATTTGTTTATACTTCTCAAATTCCTTAGGCAATCCTTTACTACAATTATTGTGTATGCGGATGATGTAATTGCTAGGGAATCCTTCAGGGTTAGGCAGAGAAAACACAAAGGATTCCCAAAAGAATTGCAAAAATGAATGCTTCAAGGCATTACACACAACTAAAAAAAACCTGTTAGCGATAGACAAATACGGTCTCTAAATTATGCTTTTGTCGTCTCTAACACTATCAGCGGCGACATTTATTATGGCAACACAACCGTCGCTAAATACATAGTCGCTGACACCACAAGGACGACAAATACTACTGTCGCTAATATGTCGACGGCGTAACGTCGTCGCTAAAGTGGTGTCTGTGTTGGTGAGGCAGGCCGTCGCTATAGGTGCTCCACAGCGACCACAAGACGCCGTCGCTAAGTGTGAAGCATCAACGACGGTAGTACGCGGTGGCTACCATTGGCTATACAGCGACGGGGTTCTGTGGTCGTTATTGATACGTACACAGCGACCACCTTCTAGCGACGGGTAGGAATGGTCGCTATTAGTACATATCCAGTGACCACTAGTACCCGTTGCTATTGGTACATACACAGCGACCACTCCTACTCGTCGCTAACATTTTGTATTTAGCGACGAGTACACGCGGTCGCTAAAAGTGTATTTTCAGCGACGAAATATATTTCGTCGCTAATAATAATTTTTTTAAAAAAAATTAATTTTTTTGACTTTTAAAATATTAATATAGGTTTTGTTCATTTAATTTTAAACTAGAAACATTGAATAACATAAAAATAATAAACAAAAAATGACAAAACTAAATACTGAATAAAATATAATATAAACATAAAAAATACAATGTCGTGTGGCTAAATATACAAACAAATGAAACATAAAAAAACTAAAATCATGGGGGAGGGGGATCCTATGGTGGTGGTGGTGGTGGCGGGTTAGAAGTATGGGGAGGGAGCCACGCCATCAACTGCATCAGTAGTTGCTGCTGCACAGCAAGCTGTCGACTAGTCTTGGCATGCTGCTCCTTGGCCCGTCGTCGGTCCGCCTCGGCCCGTTTCTCCAAAAGCTGCAAGGAATGCCAGAGGAGGAAGAGGTCTTCCCCTTTTTCGCGATCTGCGTGCCCACGCTGCCCAACCCGAACACCCTCCATGTAGATGGCGTTGTCGTCGGAACAAGACAGGGTGGGAGGAACCTCCCCCTCAGGAGTCGAAGCCACTAACTTCGCCTCATTCTCGGCCCTCCTGGTCTGATACGCCTCCTATAAATTCAAAAATACTGATAGGATTAGTAAGCTGATTAGTAAATTATAAGCATGTGTAAGTTAAAAGTTAATACCGCTAGATCTGTAGTCTTTTGGTTAACCCATGCATCGACTTTGTTCTTCTTGGTCATTTGCATGACCTCAAAAAGGGAAAGCTCGCGGTGCTCCCTCAGCTCCTGTAATGGACAACAAGTATTGAAATTATTGTTCCTAAACATGTCAAACCAATCATAATAGAAATGTTTAACATAAATATACTTACAAATCTTTTCTTGTGCTCAAGGGTGGAAATGCTACCCCTAGTGTAAACTGACGCTGCAGCATCGGCGACTCTGTTTGCCTTGTTCCGAGCACTCACCTATTGGAACAAGACACTGCCCCACTTCTGGACCATCCTGTCCCAATGGTCCTCGGGGATCCAACAAGGGCGCTCGCCCTTGTCCCTGACCTTCTAAAGGGTACTCTTGATGATTTTGGAGGTCTTTGTGGCAAATACCTTCCTAATCTCATCAATCATACCCTCTGCCCACTGATAATCACGCTGTAAAATGAAATGAGATTTCAAAATTAATAATAGGTGTATATTAGCCATAAATTCACAACAAAGGGAAGTGTTAACTTACTGAGAAGGTGTCAAACCACCTATCCTGGATAACCTTCCCTGCATTTGTCCAAGAGATGTATGGACTATCCCACTGGGCCTTCAAAACCTTAGTAATCGCTTTGGTAGTGCGACTACTATCAACAAAGTTGTAATAAACAACAATTATAAGCAAATAAACTACATACAACATAAGGAGACTATCGAAATTTCGGCAGAGTCTTTCCTATAAATGTAACATTTCCAAATTTTAACGGTTTCCCTGTTACAAACAAAAGAGTTCCCAGTACAGTTCAATCTATTCAAGTAATAAATAAACTAACATACAACAAACCAACAAGCAATCTATAAAAGTAGTAAATAAACTACCATACAAGTAACATACAATTATATGAATTTTATATACAAGCCAACAAATAAGCTACCAACTAAGAAACTTAAAATAAATTATTGTATACTTACTCATCTTCGGCCGACAGTAGGACCAACATGGGAATGGGGGATACCAGAGGTGGGGTCGCTTTGAGGCCAGGGTCCTCCAAACCACCAAGTGTTGAAGGAGTGGTCTGCTGTGGTGTTGAAGGAGTGGTCTACTGTAGTGGTGGAGTGGTAGCCCGCTGTAGGGTAATCTGCTGTGGAATGGTGCACCCAGGTGGTGAAGGAGTGGTGGTCTACTGTGTGGTGGTGGCCTGCTGTAGGGTGGTAGTCTCCAGATGGGATGCTGGGGTCCTTGAGCCACCACCCCGACTAAAGGGCAGTCGACGTCCTGTCATCTGTGGATAAAGACATGAAAACAAATGTTAGTCTCCGAATATAAAGATATGTATATATGTTTAATAACTACATACTCTGTGTCTATTTCAGTTTGAAATTCCCTCTCAGTTTCAGTGTCACTATGGCTATCTATTTCAACAGGTTCCTCAGTCTCCAAATCGGCCCTAGACCGTTTTGATTGGAAGACAACATTTTTGTCAATATGTTCACCCCCCGTAGTAGTGAGTGTCCCATCCATTATCACTGATCAATGTTGAACAATAGATGACTATCGCTGAGCTTGTTCCGTGCAAGTTGATAAGCATCATTAACCTCATCGGAGACATTATCAGTGATTTGACTTCGGGCCTTAGCCTTGATTACTGCGTACCAGTCCTGATGCCCTCCCGGGAAGTCCGTGTAATAAACCTGCTTGGTTTGTTGGGCAAAAATGAAGGGATCAAACCCATTATACCATTTTTTTACCTTAACTAAGCCGTAGTTGTTGTCAACCTTGGTTCCTACACCGATTGTGTTGTCGTACCAATCACACTTGAATAGAACGATATCTCTTCTTAGTCGTTCGGAGAAAGAAACTTCAACAATCTCTATTAGCACTCCATAAAAGTCTTCATCTAACTGTCCGACTGTACCTTTAACACAAACCCCGTAGTTATTGGTACATATCCCTTCACTCTATTGAAAAATGTTAAACTTGTAGCCGCTTACATAGTAAATGGGCCATTTTTAATAGTTTTCACCGGCCCCCAAGAAAGGGCTTGGAGTAAGGGATCTTCAATATGGTTGTTAGGGTCTTGAATCTATGTACAACATAACACATAGGTCATCTTAGATACCTAACGTAACAAGTACAACTAAAAAACATATGGTATATGGGTCTTACGTGTTGTGCAAACCAACCGATGAATTTGGATGATACCTCAGTATGAATTTGGTCATCAGTTATATCATTTTGCTCAAGTTTTAGCATATCTACATATAAGCTATTTAAAGAAAAAAATTTAGATACAATAAAAGCTAGGTTTGGAATGTAAACTATAAGTTGGTGACTTACTCAAGATAGGGTTCCACTTCTGGTAATTTAGAAGAATGTACAAGTGAGCCGCCTTTCGATCTTTCTCATCAATGTAACATTTTGTGACCTTGCCCCCCGGACGACCAGGATAGTTAAAAATTGAAATTTGATCATCTAACCCTGTGCGGGTGGCCACCCCAAGATTGTGGGGAATTTTACTCATTCTAGTTTCTATCTCCATCGGAAAATAGAAAGAAGCAAAAGTTGTCATTTCTTCCACTAAGTATGCCTCGCAAATTGATGCTTCAACGCATGCTTTGTTTGACACTTTATCTTTTAAAGACCGTAAGAATCTAGAACAATATAAACAAATGTTAAGTTACAAAATACAATTATAGGAAACCATGTTTGCAATGAAATTAAATAGTTCTGGCGTTCACCTTTTGAATGGATACATCTAACGGTACTACACCGGGCCACCAACTAAGGCCTCGTACGGTAGATGGATAGGCAGATGCTCCATCGAGTCAAAAAACTTGGTGAGAAAATCTGCTCCAACTTACAAATCAAAACCGGGATACTTTCTTCCATCTTCAGAAGTTTCTCCTCAGTTAACGAAGTTGCTGTCAACTCCTTAAAGAAGTGACTTAACTCAACCAGCAGTTTCCAAATAGGTTTTGGTAAGGCATGAAATGCGTACGATAGTAGTTGTTGTATAAACACATGGCAATGATGACTTTTCATGCCAAACACCCTGCTCTCCTTCACATCGACACATCTACTCAAGTTAGAAGCAAATCCGTCAGGCAGGGTCAACCCATTCATCCACATACACACGACAATCTATTAAGGTCTAGTTAAAACATATTTTGCATGGGGTTTAAACATTCTTCCACATCCCGTATCCCTCAATTCCAACTCCTTCCTAGAACACCAAATCAGAAGGTCTAGATGACTCTTCTCATTGTCCTTTTTCTCCCTTTGATGTCTATCACAGTGTCAAAAATATTCATGAAAACATTTCGTTTAGTGTGCATGACATCAATGTTGTGTCTTAACAACAAGTCTTTCCTGTAACATCCCTAATATTTTAGTAAAATTATGATTAGCGGAAAATATTAATTGTTTTAGAGATTTATTTGATATAAAGGCAATTATAAATAATTAACCATTATGGAAATAAATAAATTTATTTGGTTGATTAATTACAAAAGAGTTAAATGAGGTGAAATTAGAAGAAGGTAAATTTAGAAGTTACTGATGGGGGTAAAAGGTAAGAGTTTAATTAAAACTTCAAAGAAAATATAAAAGAAATGAGGGAAAAGACAGTTTTTCCCTTGAGTCTTAAATAATTAAAATTCCTTCTTCTTCCTCATTCATTTCACGCCAATTTCTTCTTCTTCTTCTTCTCCCTCATACTGCCGAGAGTTGCATGTTCCAAGGGAAGGCCTATTTCGCGTCAAAACTTTAAAATAACCCCGTTTTTGAGGTTGTGGCTTCGAGGTGAGTACAATGGACCATTTGAATTGAGTTATCCCCTCCCTTTTCATTTTCACTCCCTAACCGAATGGCCATGCATGGTGGGGGAAGCTTCCATTTTCTATTCCTCCAGTGCATGGGAGCTTAAAAAACGGTATTTGAAATAATGAGGGTAATATCACGTTTGTGGGTGTCAAGTAGGACCCCCAGCTGAAGGCCGATCCTTTAGTATCCGGATACTAGGCGTCGATTTTATGTGAGAGTCAGTGATGATAATTGATGGGATTCTTAGTATTGTGTGATGATGTGTATGTACTTAATTATATTTGCTGATTGTGATTTGCAATTTGAGAATAAAGCATTCAGATGGAGTTTATACACATGCAGTTGGTTATTTAATTTTCGTTCTAGATTAATTATGATGTCAAACACTCACCCTTGCTGTGGTCTTCTTCTAATTTAGTAACCAGTGACAGGGAAGAGGTCGGAACCCCAGAGGTGCACCAAGCGGAGGATTGATGCCAAGGGACCGAGGAATTATGAAATAAATTATGTGTGTAATGTGTAATGAGTTTTCTGTGTATGTGATGCCATAATATGTTGCTTGTGTATGTTGAACTAATCTAGAATTGGTATGTTGATTAATCTGGATATGAATTCAAGTTGCTGAAGTGGTATGGTGGTGATGCTAATGTGATCGGTGTTGATTTCATGAGTTTAATATATACATATTGGCATGGAGCCAATAGTAGATGTAAATGATAAATTGCTATGGTCAGGTTTTGTAAATAATTGTGGGTCATGAATGATGAAAAAGGGATGAATTATGTCTGTTGTAGTATAGTTGATTACTGGATGAATCTCGCCCTGGCGGATTCAGTCTCGTCCGAGCGAGGGCCGGGGAAATTGATTCTGTGCCTATTTCGCTCAAGCGAGTATCCCTCGCTCCTTTCCGAGTGAGGCATGGCCGAGAGATCCACTTCTGAATGAAGGTTAGGATGTTTCCGAGTGAGGTATGACCGAGAGATCCACTTCTGAGTAAAGGTTAGGATGTTTTCGAGTGAGGTATGATCGAGAGATCCACTTCTGAGTGAAGGTTAGGATGTTTCCGAGTGAGGCATGACCGAGAGATCCACTTCCGAGTGAAGGTTAGGATGTTTCTGAGTGAGGTATGACCGAGAGATCCACTTCTGAATGAAGGTTAGGTTGTTTCCGAGTGAGGCATGGCCAAGAGATCCACTTCTGAGTGAAGGTTAGGATGTTTCTGAGTGAGGCATGGCCGAGAGATCCACTTCTGAGTGAAGGTTAGGATGTTTCCGAGTGAGGTATGACCGAGAGAACCCCTTTCGAGTGAAGGAAGGTTAAGTTGTTCCCGAGTGAGATATGACCGAGAGGACCATTTCCGAGTAAAAGACTGAATTGTTGTGAATTTTCCTTGCATGTCCTGTTGTTCGCTCAGGTTTAAAATGTAGATCTCGTTCAAGCGAGTTGGAACTCGCCCAAGCGACCTTCACTGGTTTCGCTTAAGCGAATCAGGGTCTCGCTCAAGCGAGTGACCCCTGACTTCATTTTCTTCTTCCACTTATTCTAATTAATTCCATTCTATTATTTGATTTATTCACTATTGTTTAGTATTTTGAGTATGCCTAAGAAAAATAAATGTTATTTTACATTAGGACCTAATTAATTATCATTAAACCTGAAAAATTTATTGTGAAAAATAATTAATCGGATATAAATAAAGGTAAAAAGACGTAGGACGTCACATTTCCAATATGGCAAATCCCATAAGATACTCTGCTTCACCTAGTGGTGTTTCTTCCCATCACCTGTAAACTCCTTAACACTCTTACCCTAGATGTACGGATACTCTTCGACTCTTTGCCAAACACATGCACCGGATAACCTTCAGGGTGGAGGTTCATTAACAACCTTGTTCTTCTTAAAAGTGATTTTGTTTCTCCTGAAGGGGTGATCCAACGGTAGAAACTTTCTATGACAGTCAAAAAAACTTGTCTTGCCACTAACAGGGAGTGATTCTCCCCGGTATGTTCCATGCATACAGGACAAGAAAGCTTCCCAGACGTTGACCATCCAGAAAGCATACCATATGCCACGAAGTCGTTAATGGTCTACATCAAAACAGCCTGCATCATGAAATTATTCTTCAAAGACGCATCATATGCATCACCCCGACATCCCATAATTGTGACAACTCTTCAACCAACGGTTGCAAAAACACGTCTATTTTTGCCTTTGGATTTTTGGGTCCTGGAACAATACAGATAGAAACATGACTCCCCTCTTCATACACATATCAGGAGGCAGATTGTATGGGGTCAGTATGACTAGCCAACAAGAGTACGCTCTTCTGTATTGACCGAACGGGTTGAACCTATCAGTACATAAGCCAAGTCGTACATTGTGCGGCTCACCTAAAAAGTCTGGATATAGCTCATCCAAACACTTCCATGCTTTCCCATCAAAAGGATGGCACAGAAGACCCTCATGTGTTCGGTTCAGAGCATGCCAACACATGTGTTTTATCGTGGACAATGAGGCATACAAGCGTTGAAGACGTGGTGTTATGGGGAAGTACCGCATTTTCTTCCTGGCCGTTCTAGTTACCTTCCCCCTCTTTTTAACGGTTTTGTAGTGTTCCTCGTTACAATGTACATATTTTGTAACACTCTTATCTACAAACTCATTTCTGAACAACATACACCCGCCAACACAACACTCTATCTTCACACTACCCAACCCCAAGTTTGCTACTTTTTTCTTAGCATGGTACATATTTAATGGCATTCGATGATTACTAGGCATGGTGGAACCCATCAGATCGACCATCCTATTAAAACAACCTCTTGAAAGATTATAATCTACCTTTAGACTTAAAGCAGCTAGGGAGGCGGATAATTCAGTGTGACTCTCGTACCCGTCCCACAATGGAGTCTGAGCCGTCGTCAACAAATCATAAAACCTCTTCACCTTTGGATTAGGATCTTCCTCTATATTATCATCCTCATTCTCTACTTGGTCATGATGTTTTAACATACGCTCGGTGGAGGGTCCAACATGATCCATCACCATCTGCTCTATGTTGTTGTACGTATCCCTGTTCCCTCCGACCTCATAGTAAGACTGTTGCAAGGTTACGGTTGATGGCCTAGGCAGTAATTGCTCACCATGGTTGTACCAACAGTAATATCTTTCCATGAACCCTTTCTCACTTAGGTGGCACATGACATCATCCGCGTATTCAAAACTCATGCATTTGCACCTTAAGCACGGACAACGAATCTTCTGAGTCGCTTCAAAACCAGGCGTGTTCGCTATGGCGAACGGAATGAACTCCAACAGCCCCATCATAAACTCCTCAGTCACTCGTCGAATGCGATCTAGCCGGTTGTACATCCATTACCGATTTTCCAGAACCTCCATTCACGATATCTAACAAGCAGAGTTCTAATTACTTTGATTTAAACATTATATGACTTTCGTTCGTGAATCACTCTCTATCTCTTTGATATTGCAAGTGGGTGGGGCCCTATCCCATTCGGGATGAATATGCAACCATCCATAGTCCATCGATGTTGTTTACGGTCTATCTTGAATTGTTGATGTTCATTTAGAATTTTGGTAGCATTTTGCATTGGTCCCCGAGTACACAGAGGTATGAAATACCATACGCAGACATGCACCTAGAGACAATACAAAACACCATAACTGAAATTTCAAATGAATATCAACGACACAAGATAGACCACATACAACATTGACGGGTTACGCCTTACTAGTTGTAAATTCATCCCAAACAGTCCAACCGGGACAATTCGAGATCCAACACAACACGGTATGTCGGCCGGTTGTCTTGAATCTTGAACGGGAACCTAATGGGTACACACACGACTAAACCCTATAATGTTAAACTTTAGTTTACTTTTTTATGTACCCTAAACAGAGAGCCCACTAAAATTTTGGCAGAGTCTCCCCTGTAAACTAGACATTTCCAAATTGTTTATAACGCCCTGTTACACACAGAAACGTTTCTAGTACAGTTAAATATATAACTATGACTAAACCCTACATAGTTAAACTTGAATTTACTTTTTATGTACCCTAAAACAAGGAGCCCACCCAAACTTTGGTAGAGTCTCCCCTGCAAACTAGACATTTCTAAATTTTTTACAATGCCCTGTTACACACAAGATTTTCCAGTACAGTTCAATATATATGAAATTGAGGGAGGTAATCACCACAACCTAGTGAGCTCTCTCTCCACTAACAAACAACAATACACATGCATAAAAACATCATGTTATCAGCACACAAAACCAATGCCTAATGAGCTCTACTCTCCACTAACAAACAATAATACATATGCACACTTTTAACACATGTTATCAGCACACAAGACCAATGCCTAATTAGCTCCGCTCTCCATTAACAAACAACATGCATACACTTCAAAAGATACAACACATAGCCAGTAAGTTAGCGTTAGTGGATTACCTGGGAAAGAAAGTTAGCGATAGAGACGAACAAAGACCACACGTAAGGTGTGCTAGTCTGCATGACAAACCGAGAAGTAGATGACATTATTTACACAATCTCAAAGGCACAACAACATAGTAGAGATGTTGCATTATTTACACAGCAACGACTTCTTAGTGATCTAGAGACTAGGGATCCACGTGAGAATGAGTCCATGAGAGACGCAGTAAAGACTACATTTGCATTATTTTCCATTCTAAGGGTTTATTATACTTAATTTTTTGATCATGTCTTGGCCTATATAAATTTTGTTACATCAATTACAGAAATACACATGTCTACAGAAAATGCCTTTTCTCTGGAGGAACACAACAAACTCAACGATGAGGAAAAAATGAGACTTGCTCAACTCCAACATGAGTATGTTAAGACCAAGGCTTTACTTGAAGCATCAAATCAACATAGACAACAAATTTGTGAAGAGGTCTCTAATCTTAAGGCAATGCTCCATGAAAAGGAAACCCTAATTAAAATCTTGTAAGTTAGAGATTTTGAAGATAAAGACTCGTCTTGATGATTTAAATAATAATAATAAAAAATAATTATACTTAATAATTATAATAATAAATAATAAATAATAAATAATATAATAATAATATATTAGTATTAATAGATAATAAAATTATTAATAATAATCAAGACTTAATATAGAAAAATAGTACAGTTTAATAAAAAATGATAAAGATGCTTAGCTTCATAAATCTTAGCATCAAGATCTGGTGAGGTCCATTAATGAAAATATAATCACCTTAAGAAAACACTTAAATAATTTGATAAGCATATTTTTATATAAGCAATTACAAGAGGAAAGAACAGGAGGTGATGGTGGCTGTAGAAGAATAATAAAAACAGATATTAGATCCTTTGTGTATAAATTTCACAGGATAAATGTTTTGTTTATCAATCTATTGACATACATCAAACAAGTGAATTCCATAAAATTAATTAGGAAAGAAATGGATAGAAAAATGATACCTAATTATCTAGTTTTATAAGAATATCATTTTTCAACAAAATATACATGAGAGAATTTGTTACCTAGTAGTATGTAGATTTTAGATCAGGAAGGGAGTCACAACGACCGATCGACCGAGAGAACATAAGCAAGATAATTGTTATATTTGTGAATGATTCTGAACAATGAGAAAGGTGCAACTATTTTTTTGTGTGTGGTTTCTAATGAACATTGTAATATATAAGCACTCATGTGAGTCTGGTTTCTACTGAAATACTAACTTATTATTATTTTTTTAATTGAGTTTCAGCCTTAAATAGGAGTGGAAAAAGTTACAGGTTTAGACGGGTCAATTATTTTGAGAACCGGCCTCAAGAAAGGTCAGCTGAGCACTTGAATTCTGAAGGCTACTGTGTAATTGGGGGTTACATGTCACCTGTGAATGATGCATACAAGAAAAAGGTATGTTGTTGTCTAGCAAAGAGAAACAAAGATCCTTCATTTATTATATCCATATATGTGCAAGTGTAAGACTAAGACTTGTAAGCAAAATAATTAAATGAATAGGGAAAAATATATGCTTGGCATGCATAAATCATTGAAGCTTATGATACTTAGTGAGCAATCTATTTGAATTTAAAGCACCTGTTTAATGTTTTGATTTGTTTTTTTCAACAAATAGATAATATCTTGAGATGCTAGTATTCATGATTTCTTTTTTCTGGCCTGCTTCAAATAATACTACTAGTTTTAATGCCCTATATTGGTTTAATTGTATTTCACTTATACACTGATATAGGGTTTAATATCTGCTGAACATCGACTACGGTTATGTAATTTAGCCTGCAAAAGTTCAGATTTTGTAATGGTTGATCCATGGGAGGTTAGTTACTCATTTTATTTGGTATCTGCTATTGCATATGTCTTTTAAAATTTCTATGTGTGTGAAGAAATTTCATTATCAAAAGGTTGAATTTGAGAGACATTGTTTTGGTATCACATACATTATGAGAAATGAAAGAGCATGGCTAACTTCATTCCCTAATATTTTTCATTTTTATCTGGATATAAACTCTTGCAGGCAAATCAGAGCACATATTAGCACACTTTGACTGTGCTCTCCAAAGTTTGCAATTCCATTTGTGAGACAGGGTTGGTATCTAAAGGTATGCTAAGCAAATCTTAAAATGTAGTGACATTGACACCAGCTCCTCTGATCTCTTTAGAGATTGAAATATCAGTCACATGAATGATAGTCCTTACTGTGGATGAACTTTTAAAAGTAGTAGTGCAAAGGATAGGGGTTAGGACTTAGGAATATTTTGTGATTTAAGTGATTATTATATGGATATTGATTTTATTGTTTAGAATAATTGAACTAGTAAAATACTCTGAACCATTGTGCCATACCAGAATCACTGACACAGAACTACAGAATCAAAATTTATAAATTCACATATCTTCTTCTACTCAGCAAAAGGCAACTATTATGTGTTTACATCACCTAAGCATCAATCTAGTCTCAATTAAGGAATCATAAATAGTTAAAAACCCATCAATAAAATTGAAAATACAAACTAACATTCACTTGTCAACAAGTTCTAAACCATCATTCATAATTTCATATCTTGAAGATATCCAAAACATGCACCCAAATTTAGTATTTTCCATTAAGAGACAAAATCCAATTCATTTCAATTAGACAAATCCACCAAAACGCTGAAATTATACATTCATAGTGAGATCCCCTTTGTAGAGTAGCATTCAAACATTGATTTTTTCTCCGACATCTTAAAATAACTTAACTAGAAATAAAGATTCTTAAAAATTAAAATAAAAATATAACTATAGTTGAATGGCGATAACAAGTAACATTGACGCCAACAAGATAAAGCAACACATGAATTCAGAAATGGAGAAAGCAGATGTATGAAACCATCAATGTGGAACGTACCTTGAAGGAGAAACGGAGGAGACGTGTTGAGGGAGCTCGTTGTCGGTGACAACCTTCGACCGGAAGAAGCTTCGAACGGAGATGGGATGACAGAGAGTGATGGCAAAGACAGGGAAAAGGGAAGAGGACTTGTTGTTAGGAGGTAGTGAAAGTGAAGGTATCTACTTCGAACGGTGACGGCACGAGAAACACGATGGTGGCTGACGGAAATGGTGGTTCGAGAGAGACAGTGATGGAGGTAGAGATAGGGAATAGAGAAGACGGCTTATGGCTTTTGGGAGACATAGAAAGTGACAAAGGGGAAAGGCTACTCACAAATAAGCTATAAAGATTAGCGATGACAAACCTCCATCATTAAACCCGTCCCTATTTTAAAAAATAGAACAAGAATAGCGACGAACAAAAAGGTCGTCGCTATATGGGCAACCATAGCGACGCCGTACCTCCGTCGCTAACAGTAGTGGAGGGAAAGATTTTGAACGAATAAATTTAAAACAATTGACAAGTAGTAGCTTTAGCACGCCAAAGCCCCGTTGCTAGATAACCAAATATAGCGACATCTTATGTCAGTCGCTGAGGGACCAGTACGTTTGATTATTTGTAGCGACCGCGCACTACGGTCGCTAATGTAGGCTCTAACATAAAATTTGAAGGGAAAGCAAAAAAAATGGAGGGAGGTGAATAGCGACCTAGTTGGCGACAGACAGTGTTTAGCGACGGTGTTTTTGTAAATTTTAGCGACGGGGTTTTGTTGGTCACTAAGCTGGTCACTAATGTTTCTTTTCAAGGTCCTTTTCATGTTACGGACGGCAGGCTTCGGTCGCTAATTTGAGGTAGCTATCAGGTATTTTTCTAGTAATAACATACGATAAAAAAATTAAATTGCATTTTAGCATTCTCTTATAGATGCAAAACAAGTTCCTCAATCGAAGCAATTGTAGCTTCGTCCTTAGGAGTCCACACGAGCACTCCCACTAAAAGTTGAATTTTGAATGCTAGTACAAAAATTCAAAGTAATCCTAATTTTCTAAGCAGCTACCTATGAGCATCTCATGCTCTATGTATAAGCTTAGGTCTTAACCTGATGAGCTCTCAATAAACAATTGGCTCCTGACTCATTCTAAATGAGTTAGACCCAATAGTTTTTTTTGGATAGCGCTCAATAGTTTTATTTTAGTCCAACTAAAATAAAACTATCATCTAGTGTGTTTATCTATGTGTGTGACCCTATAGGTAAAATATTTGGTCATATTAATAATAAACTATTTTATTATTAATATAAAATAAGAACGACATCTAGCAATACATCATTATGTCCAAATATTATTTATCATCTACATAACCTATAAGTGATAATTATTTTATATATTTATTTCTTTTGTCATGATATCTAATTGGGCCCAAGGCACGGTCGTTGTTATCCTTGTATGACCCAATTCATTTTACTTGATACCAGAGTATACTTTACTGGGTAAATATCTAATATTTATTCTTCCTAGCATAACCATGCATTTCTTTAGTCTCACTACATCAAGTGGCTCATAGATATCACTCCTGTCACATAGGAGAGACAAATCTCATCTACACCACTCACATCCCTTTGCATAATTTGTTCATTGCCTAATCACAATCTTTATGGTCATCTTATTATAGATGACGTTTAATTGTATTAAAACGACAAACTCCTCATGTAGGAATCGTAGTGACTTCAAGTCGAAGGACTACATATACCATTATCACATTGAGAACCGTTTATGACACTCATGTAACGATTCATGCAACATTCTCATAGTGGCTGTCTAGTACAACATTACTCTTAATGTGTATCCGTGTGAAGAGTTGATATCATCTATATCCATGATCTATGAGATCAAATCATCAGTACATTCACACACTAGTCTTAATATATTTACATGTCTCCATGTAAACACTTGATTAGGGACATTTTAGAAACAATTCTCATATGACCTATTATTCCAAGGATAAATAGTTTTAAAACAATTTTAAAACGGAAAATACTTATTTTATTGATAAGTTAAAATTGATACATTAATAGCTCGTAGTACATACACAAACAATAATCTTGGTTAACAATAATCTAAGGGAATTTGATTACATCAAAGGCAAGATCCACGTAACCTTTGGTATCAAAGACTTGAGAAATCTAAAATACTTCCTTGGACTTGAGGTTACTAGATCAAAGAAACGTATTTCTCTAGGTTAGAGAAAGTATAGTATTGACCTTCTCAGTGACACTAGCCTTCAAGGATGCTGGCCAGCCTCCACCAATGGATTCAACTGCTTCCTTCACCACTGATTCTAGAGAATGGCATGAAGGCATGACTATATATAGGAAGCTCATTGGAAGGCTCATATCAACCACTAGGTCTGACATCACATTCTTTATGCACCAATAAAATCAGTTTCTTAATTCACCTAGAGCCAACATTTTACAACAGCCATGAGAGTCATTCGATATCTCAAGAAATATCTACGATCGATTTTGTTCTTTGCTTCTTCTTACTTTCTTCAGCGACAAGGCTATAATGGTGCAGATTAAGGAAAATGTGTCACTACTAGAAGGTCCATTTCAAGGAATTGCTTTTTTTCTTGGTCATTCCCTAATTTGTTAGAAGTCTAGGAAGCAAACTATAGTTTCCAAGTCGTCATTGGAAGTAGAAGATGGATCCTATTGGGAGCAGCCACCTTGACCCTTAATGGTTCACTTTTATTCTTATAGATTTGAAAGTTCAATGCTCCAAGTAGCGAGTCCTCTACTATGAGAACAATAGTGCATTGCATATAATCTCTAATAGAGTGCACCAAAGATCTGGATATTGTCACACTGTATGTGAGAATTTGCAGCTCAATTTGATGAAGCTCTTTCCCATCTTTACTAGGGTACAAGTGGCATATGTTTTCACAAAGACCCTCCATTCTAATTACTTCCATAACTTTGTGTTTAAGTTAGGAATGGTAAACATATTCACACCACTGCCAAGGCAATGGGGTGATACAGTCTTAATAGTTTAGCTAATTAATCATACATATATCAGTTAGTTTTCATGATTATTTACAAGTTAGTACTAACTTAACATTTTCCAGCGCCACTGACTAGTGTGTAACTTGTATGCTTATGACGCCTTGTATTGCCTCTCCATTCAGTTGAATGAATCCAAGTTGTTTAGTACCTCTTCTCTCAGCCTTGTTCATTTCCTATACTTTCAATGTTTATGTTCCTCATTTTCGTATGAAAAGTAGCCGTTTCAAATGAACACAAACAAATATTTAAAATCGAGTAACTGAATACAATTGCAATATTTCAATATGCTAACATCATTAACATTCATGTCTCACCAACACAACATTTTCGGCTTAAATTATTCAGGAGCTAAACTTGCTGATCTATATCCTCCAAAATTAATTCAAGACTAGTGAGGACCTATTTTATCTACAATTCTACACTTGGTACAAGGCAGACGTAGAATAAATAAACTTCACATAACCGATCTTTGCATTTACTTTGCTCTATGATCTTTTTCTCTTGTAATTTTACTCAGTTTTTTTTTCCATTTTTTCTTTGATCTGAGTATAGAAACCTTGGTTGTCACAGTAGGGTGAGAGCTTCACTTCACAGCCCAATAGCAATACATGTTTTTCTTTACTGCTCATTGGACGAGTTGCTTTTAGTGGTGCCAACCCAATACTGTTTCATAGCAACCAATATCTTCTCAGGCACAAGAGGGCCATCCTCATGATCCACCATTTTGGCGTCCCATCTCATTCCCCTGACAATTTTATTAACCTTGTTAAGGACATCAACTTCGTCGCGTATGATAACTGCTCCTTCAGGCCTTAGGATCCGATCCATCTCTAGAAGGATGTCTTCTAGGTTGCACCTGTTAATCAAATCAGCAAGATTTTCATTAAAGGCCCACTTGGATGGTACAGTTGGAATTTCAATCTGGAATTCTAATTTCAGTTTAAGTCAGGATATGAAATTATTCAAAATATAATGTTGAACCCCATTATATAAGGTACAAAAATTTAAATCATTTTGTTTCAAAATATTAAAGAACATAATTTTTCTAATGTATTAAATGAAAAATTCCTCTTATACTCTTAATTTATTGTGTAAATATAATCACATATTTCTATAAGGCAGCATTTAAATCATTTAATATTGAAAGTATTTTTGAAAAAAAAAGACATATAAAGTAAAATCAATGTTTATCATTGATTTTGATGATTTATTCAATTTCCCCTAATACCATGAAATGAATATACTACCTCTGTCTTTTAATATATAAACAAAAACTAACTGTCTTAAACAAAAACTAACTGTTTTATACTCTTTTAAGAAAAATAGTTAATCTTATTTAATATCAATAATTTCATCTACAAAAATATATGTTTCTACTATAATATCTTTCATTAGAACTTGTTAAGGGGAGTTAGTCTCCAATAAAAAATAAAGTGTGAATTAAATAAGAGCATTTAAGAAATACTACTAAAGACAATTTTTTTTCCTATATTCAAGGAGGAATTAGAAGTATATTGGATTTCTATGAGTGGGCATGGCCCATAAGATTCTTGCATTAATGGTTATCAAATTTGACAAAGGTCTAGTGGCAAGAATGAAAAGTTTGTATTAAAAACTGTTTATGATGCAGTGCCATTCTGATTTTCAATGCATCCCCACCATAATTTCTATAAAAAATCTTTCATTATAGCTGTTTATGATGCATTCCCACTCTGATTGTTAATGCATCCCCACCAAAATTTCCAACAAAAATCTTTCATTTTTTTTATTCTTTAACCAATGTCCAGGGCGACTAGGACCATGTTATTTAATATCTTCCTTTTTTGTGGTACAGTATAGAGGATAGAGGATAGAGATTAGGATCCACTGGGAGGATCGGAGGGGACCAGGATAGAGATTAGTAGAAGAGAAATTAGGATGTGTTCTGGGAAATGAACCTGGTTACTCTTGTTGCATATCTTCATCTTCCAAGGACATATTAACAAAATCCTTAGATTAATTATGCCAACTTAAAAAGAAGATACTAGCACTATGCAGGGAAAGAATGCCTGACCATAAAAAATAATAATACTTCAGATTCACTTCATGTTACTATTTCCATTCCCAAGCCTCCAATACTATCTTCATATTTTAAGCATAATTATGCTTACTGGCATCAGCTTAGTGGTGGGGATTTGGCTAGTTTGTATGAGGTCTTAGGTTTAAATCACAATGCTTCAATTATACATAAAAAAAAAAAGTATTTTAGCTGCAATTTAGACTGCTTATTCATAACCTTACCATTAAGAAATCACTGCAATACAGTTACCCATTGCAAGATCTAAAAATGAATAAATGAAGAACTAACTAACAAATAAAGGTGCTTTAGCTTATTTGACATGCCAAGAAACTAAGAATCTAGGACAACAGAGGTGCTAATGTTTCCAGCTTCTAGTTTGCACAAAGAGAATGTCAAACAAATTATCCCAAAACCTTGATTTATTTGGTAAAGAATCATATGACTTTGCATCTAACAAACTCCCTCTGTCCCTCATGCAAGAGCTCTTTAAGTTTGAAGGGTGGATGATGCAAAGACCCCACTCTACCTTATCCAGAAATTTGAAATAGAGATGAATAGGGGTGACATTGATTATTTACTTCAAATCATTCAATCATAAAAGGCTCTAATAGCATGTCAAGGACTAACAATCCCAAAAGCTTAAGATGTTAGATGAAAGATCCTAAAAACAAACTAAGACTTGTGGCACATGGAAGAAGAGGAAGAAACTTACTTATCCTGGTACAAGCTAAATAAACCATTAGCATGAATAAGATCATATGTCCTTGGGTATGTAGAAAAGCCTTCACACCTGAAGAAAGAAAAATAACACTTTTAAAATTTCATATTAAACATATTCTTTCTTCAATAGGCACATGAGGAACTTCAATTGCCTGTTGAATTGTCATCATCAGTGATGGAGACAATCTGCAGGATGGAAATGTTCATTCATGAATACTTATGTAAATAAGTTAATCAGAATAATATACACAATTATTCAAAGGAAGGTTTGGTCAATAACCACCAGTAGCAACAGAAATAACTACTGTGATAAAACAATAAACAATTCCAATATTTTTTTGTGAAGTACTTCCAGAATTGGGGGGGAAAATAGGTTGTCTAAAAATATAAAGTTCATTTTGCATTACAGTATTCATAAGTGAAAGCAAATTAAACAATTGAATTGGTGGATCATTTTTGTGAGTATATGAAGCCAATTGGTAATGGAAAAATTTCATGAAATTAGAAGACTCCTACAAAGTTCAAGAGAATTTTAGAAACTTACCAGTCATGATAAATGCCGATCAGACCTCTCTCATAAATAACACCTAAAGTGTTCTTAGCAATTGTGGGCCCAACATTCATCACCCAAGACTTTTGTGATTCAAGTGCAGCAGCAAATCCTCCAAGGTCTGCATTCATGTCCATCAAATTCCGATATCTAGCAGTGCCGACCAATCTATTCATTCTTTTGTAAGCATTGACATGCTTTTTCCATAATTTGTTGTCCTCTTGATAAGATTCAGCTGTAACCCCTGGAATAACACCACTGGCTATTCGAGGAGGGACTGCAAAAAGCCTAGCAGGAAACTTCTTCAATTCTCCTCCGGCAACTTCACTTTTGCTGGTTACCTCGGGGAAAGGGATTTTACAGACCTCCATCTTTTGGTACCTATTAAAAGAATCAGGATTTTGAAACAAGATTTCAACAAACATGCAAACATAATACAGATATATCAAAAATTGAAAGCATATCAAATCAAATCCTACATAATAGTCATATTATACATTAATACTCATACCTGGATAACAGGATAACAAAACCAATCCCTCAAAAATTGAATTCTTATCATACAACATAATACTCACATGCTCTGGAGACAAAGTCGAAAATAACATTCTTTTCCTGTTCCTTCTAAGTTCCAATCCAAAGTCAGTTAAATGAGAAAACAAATGTTCTAGGCATGACTCTGCTGTTTATTAACATCTCCTGATGTTAGAGAATCCTCATCTACTAAAACTAACTAAATAAGCTGACTTGTCATACACTCATATTATCATTTCCCCTCTATTATTGTATTTCCCCCCACCATATGGGTCATGCTTTCACCTTAGTCTAGCTCATCCCTCGTAAAACTTGCTAAAATTTGGAGTGTGAAATGAAGCTATTCACAACCATATAATTATCTAAGATTCTAAAGTGGTGAATGAAAAAAGAAAAGAACCAAAAGGAACAAAGCATGAAATCCTGTTGAATTGTTCAAATCCCTTCAACTTAATATGATAATAATTGCAATGGTTATGCTGATTCCGATGCATAATGACGAGCAGGACTTACCATACATCATCTGCATTATCTAAATCACATAAATGAAGAGACTTTCTTTGGCAGGACTTGGCATTTATTTTCTTCCTCCAAATAGCAATGTCACCCTTTTCATACTTCTTTTCCCAGCAAAGACTTTCAGCTAGTTCCTCAATTTTTCTCTGCTCTGCCTTCAAATCCTCCTTAGATCGCTTCCATGTTTGGTAGTATGTTTTCCAATTAATTGGAGGGCCAGACAGTATCCAGTATCCACCAGGCCTCAAGACTCGATCAACTTCCATTAGATACATGCCCTCTGCATTCAATAATGGCGTGAACATTCACTAACTTTGGCAAGCATTCGCAATGACATAGTGGACAAAAGGTTACCAAATTTGCAAACATATGCATAATTTTTTTCCTTAAAATTCAGGTGTATGATCATCTATATAAGAAAAGACTGATACCACACAACTGTTGATCAACCTTATTCACTGTAGGATTTAGCACTAACCATTTGAAGTCCATGGAATTAGACATCGAGAACATTGGGCCATATCAAAGGCTCTTGATGGATAAGGAAGACGGATGGTGCCAAGAACACCAATTACAGCAGGCACCCCTCGTTCTAGAGCAAACTGAACTTGTGCTTCATGGTTGTCCTTTGGAGCAAAGGACATAGTCAGCACATTCCTCTTTAGCATGTAGGCTCCCCAGCTTGCAACCTGTATAATTTTTCATGTTTACATTGGTAATGCAATCACAAAGACATAAACCAATTGACAGGGTACCATACCAACTGAAAACTAGTAAACTGTGCAGCTAAATATAAAAAAGCAAAGAAATTGCAACTGATTCTAGGTATCTCCTCAGAATATACATAAAAATTGAGAAAGTCAGATTCAGAATACAATAGACAAAAGGACATTATACATGTAGGAGCTCAACATGAGATTCCCATGCAGTAGCCATCAGAAATAATACTTAAACATCTTTTTGGTCAGTTGCCATTCAGGGAAGCTATATGTATTCTAAAGGGTTTCAATGGAACATTGGCACAAGGATTGTAATTTGAAAATACACATATAACCGGAAAAGTAAAGGTGGCCCTTTTTCTAAGCATTTTGAATCAAGTTTGAAACCCCTATATGGTAGGTTTTCACGTAGTGTATGAGGTAATTCAATTCAGTAATGAAGAAACACAGTCATATGCATGCTCTTCAATATGATTTACAATGCCAATAAATAGATATTGTTATTGTTGAAATATGGACAAATAAAAGTATATAAATTGAGGGTAATCTCCATCCTATAAGCTAACTTTCAAGATTGAGTTTGGCCTGATATCCAAATTTAACATGGCATCAAAATCTTAGATCTATTGTTAGGCCACCTGTATATTAGAAGACTATCCCCTATTTCTACTAACTATGATCTTATATAATTAGGGAAATAAATCATAATAATAAATGATAACTAATTCTATGAGATATTGTAGAAATAAGGAAACTAATCCTAGAGAACAAATATTATTGGATATGATAATATAATTTTATATATTCTAACACTCCCCTAAGCTTAAAGTGATTCTGGGAAAGCTGCATAGCCAGAAGACACATTTGAGTTTTATAGTCAGGCTCTGGATACCACATATTGAAAGTGTATGAGGGGTGTCCATGATAATGGGAAGACATTGAGAAGAGCAAGCCCACAAGTGTTGGACACCACAATACAACCCAAAACCTTAAAGCATTAGGTGTATGAGTCCTTACACTTGTAAGACGCTTCTTTTACTCACATCTCCTCAATGTGAGATTGAGTTATACTTAGATCCTTTAACACAATTATTATAAACAAGATAAAATTAGAGGAGCTTTTTTCCATTTATGTCACACATTCTTAACTAAAAAAAAGGCATTCTATCTGAAGGATAATTTAAACATCAAAACATACCCCACAACCAGTGTCAAGTGCAGTCCTGACAGAACCATCTGCAATTGGAATAACAGATGCAAGTTCATCAATATATGCATCTGCTCCTTGAGGGAACATGGTCCCTCCACCTGGAAACTTAAACACATTTCCTTGGAACTGCACCCAGTTTTGAACAGCTTTCTCCACTGTCAAGCTCTTGTAAGGAACATTAGCATAATATACATAATCACGGCTTTTAGGCCACTGGAAAGGAGTCGTATACCCTCTGGGAGCTGGAATGAGGCAGTGCAATTTTTCCTCTTCAGCAGGACAATGTCTTTCCCTATAGATCATATTTTCTCTTGGGAAAGTCATTGCCCTGTCTTGCTCTTGGCAAGGTGTATAATCAGTGTATTTTACATCACATGGCTTGAAAACTTCAGCTTTTGGTTCGGCAGGCTCAACAATTTCAACATCATTGTGATGGGATTCAAAACTCAAATTGGGTATGACAGCACAATCTGTCATCAGCTTATTAACTTTCAATGCAAGGTTATCTCCCTTACCAGACCCACTTCTTTGCCATGCACCCAAAAGATAAAAGAAACAACACAGAGCAAGCACAGCAAATATTGATAGTGGCCTTCGTGCTCTATGGCCTGAAGCATTGTTTTTAGAACCCATTAAATAGTTGACAGAGTCCTCTCAAACCTATGATAGTTGACACTGAAATTAGTGAGTGACAATGGATTTAAGTCTCTTTCAATCATAAATTCATAGTTTCATAATCCAAGGCACTTTGTTTTATTTTCTTTTCACAAACATACAAAACATGCAAGCGGATCTAGCATGAGATTGCAAATGACATTACACAGAGAAAGAAAAACTCGGAAAACAGAATTTTTGGAGCCCCTTCAGTGATCTTCATAAAAACCAAATAACCACTCTCAAACAATCCCTTCTGTATTGCATACCAAAACACTCCCTCAACCCCCAATCTCATTTTTTTTTTGCTGGATCAACTAAAGATCTACAACTGCACCCACCAAAAGAAAAGTTATAAAAATTGAAACTTTTCAAATGTGGACTCAAAGGGTGAAGAAAGCTGGAAGGTTGCAAGTAAATCTATTTCCTTTAGCTAGGATAATAAAGATAATTAAAACAAAGTCAATGAAGACTGTATGTTAAGAGTAGAACATAGTAGCATGAAAATATTACTTAGAAAACAAAGTATGCATGTGTAGTCTTGCTTCACCTTATAGATCCCTCCAATGATCTAAATCACTAAAGAGAGAGACAGCAGCAAGTCGCAACTAGCAAGCAAGTTGAGTAACACAAACAGTTAGAGAGAGAGAGAGAGACAGAGAGAGACAGAGCATGTGTTTGAGTAGAATGATAGTGGAATAAAATGGTGGAAAGTGAATACTAATAATATGTGAGAGGTGGTGGAACAGAGGATGACTTTTGACAGATGGAGTGCATCAATTTTGGCCACTGATCCTCTCCTAGAGTGAGTTTATTGCCGACCGACAGGGGCATCAAGGGAAAGGTAAACTCATTATTATTCATGGTTTATTTTTTAACTTCCTCCACCGTTTGGAGAGTGGTGTTCAGCTACCATCATTTTTCACGGCTTCAATTTCAGAACTTGACTAGAATCCGACTTGTAATGATGTCCCTTGTTGGGCTAAATGTTTTTTGAATTCTAAATCTTAAAGAAACTTTAACCACCCAATTCAGCATATCTTACTAATTTACTTTTAAAAAAAAAACAATATGTTATAAAATTAGAGAGGAAATTAGAGAAGAAAATGGACTTGAAGAAGAAGGAAGGAGAGTAAGGAGAGTAAAGAGAGAGTAGTGAAATTGAAGAGAAGTTGTGTATGTATTAACGAGTGAGGGAGGTATTTATAGGAGGTGAGAGGGGGACATCTATAAATATCAAAACTTTGGGGGGGACATCTACAAATATTCATAATACTTCCCCTTGGATGTCCATATTTAGAATGTGTCTCGTTAAAATCTTACTAGGAAAAACCCAGTGGGATAAAAACCTAGTGAAGGAAAAAGAGTACAACATTCTTTACAAAGTATATTCATGGCAAATAATTAAATTACAAGTATTTAATTCTCCCCCTCATCAGAACACTTATGTAAGCGTCGAAGACCAATCTTCTGTACTAGTTGCTCAAAGACTTTGGTTGGTAATGATTTTGTAAAGATATCTGCTAGATTCTCACATGATCGGACTTGCTGGACATTTATTTCACCATTCTTTATAAGATCATGAGTAAAGAAAAATTTTGGTGAAATATGTTTTGTCCTATCTCCTTTAATATAACCCTCCTTTAACTGAGAAATACAAGCTGCATTATCTTCACATAAAATTGTTGGTGACAGTTTTCCAGCATGCAAGTCACAAGTTTCTTGAATATGTTGAATCATAGACCTTAACCAAACACATTCTCAACTTGCTTCATGTAATGCTATAATTTCAGCATGATTAGATGATGTTGCTGTGATTGTTTGCTTTATGGATCTCCATGAAATTGTTGTACCGCCACATGTGAATAAATATCCTGTTTGTGATCGACCATTATGAGGATCAGATAAATACCCCGCATCTGCATAACCAATTAGGTTTGCCTTAGATGCATATGGAAAAAATAAACCCATGTCCATTGTACCTCTAAGGTAGCGGAATATGTGTTTAATCCCATTCCAATGCCTTTTTGTGAGTAAAGAACTATGTCTTGCTAACAAATTGACAGCAAATGATATATCAGGTCGTGTATGACTAGCAAGATACATTAGTGCACCAATTGCACTAAGATATGGTACTTCAGGACCAAGTAGTTCTTCATTTTTGTCTTGAGGTCGAAACGGATCTTTGCTCACTTCTAGTGACCTTACAACCATTGGACTGCTCAATGGGTGTGATTTGTCCATATAAAACCGCTTTAACACCTTTTTTGTATAAGTCTTTTGGTGCATCAGAATTCCTTCCTTTAAATATTTTAATTGTAATCCGAGACAAAACTTTGTTTTTCCTAAGTCTTTCATCTCGAATTCCTTTTTCAAGCAATTTACAGCTTTTGAGAGCTCTTCTGGAGTTACGATGATGTTTAAATCATCCACATAAATTACAATTATAACAAACTTTTTTCCCAATCTTTTCATAAAAACGTATGGACAAATCGGGTCATTTTTGTACCATTCTTTCATCAAATATTCACTTAGACAATTGTACCACATTCGTCCAGATTGCTTTAGTCCGTAAAGAGATTTATGCAATTTAATTGAATAACTTTCTCGAGGATTCGTCTTATATGCTTCAGGCAAATTAAATCCTTCAGAGAGTTTCATATAGATGTCATTTTCCAGTGAGCCATATAAATATGTTGCAACAACATCTATAAGGCGTAAGTCAAGCCTTTCACGGATTGCCAAACTTATTAAGTATCGAAAAGTAGTGGCATCCATCACTGGTGAATATGTTTCTTCGAAATCAATACCAAGTCTTTGTGAGAATCCTTGTGCGACAAGTCTTGTTTTATATCGTATAATTTCACCTTTTTCATTTCTTTTTCTCGTAAAGACCCATTTGTACCCAACTGGTTTTACACCTTTGGGTGTTTGGACTACAGGTCCAAAAACTTTCTGTTTTGCAAGTGAGTTTAACTCTTCTTGCATTGTATCTTTCCATTTTGTCCAATTATTTCTTTGTGCACATTCTTTAACTGATTTTGGCTCATGATCTTTATCATCATTTATAATATCAAGAGCTACTTTGAATGCAAAAATTTCATCAACATCGACTTCAGGTCGATTCCATTGTATTCTATCCATGACATAATTTATAGAGATCTCTTTATTCTTATCAACTTCAGGTACCCCGGTTTCTTCCAGATTTGAAACCTTGATTATGTCAGGAGACTCTACTGGAGTCTTTATATCCTCGATTCGACCATCCTCTTTATTTACTTTTCTTTTTCGAGGATTTTTATCTTTAGAACCAACAGGTCTGCCACCTTTTATTTTAGCTTCAGACTCATTTGCAAATTTAGATTGTCCTTCAGGGATATCAATCTTTATTGGAGTATTAACAGCTGGTATGTGTGACTTAGTCACTCTCTTTGGATCAGCAAATGCATTAGGTAATTGGTTTGCTAAATTTTACAAACTAATTATTTTCTGAACTTCTAGTTCAGATTGCTTTGTTTGAGGATCAAGATGTGATAGAGATATCTCATTCTAGCTAATCCTTTTATCCAACTGTTTATTTTCTCCCCCTAATGGTGGGAAAACAGATTCATCAAAATGACAATCAGCAAAACGAGCTGTAAATAAATCACCTGTTGAAGGTTCAAGATATTTTATTATGGATGGACTTTCATATCCAACATAGATTCTCAACCTTCTTTGAGGTCCCATCTTAGTACGTTGCGGAGGAGAGATAGGAACATATACCACACTTCCAAAGATTCTTAGATGGGAAATATTTGGTTCTTTACCATGAACCAATTGTAAAGGGGAATATTCATGATTACTTGTAGGCCTGATGCGAATAAGTGCTGCCGCATGCAAGATTGCATGTCCCTAAGTTGAAATTGGGAGTTTTGATCTCATTAACAATGGTCTTGCTATCAATTTCAAACATTTAATCAATGATTCAGCAAGTCCATTTTGTGTATGAACATGTGCTACAGGATGTTCAACATCAATTCCAATGGACATACAATAATCATTAAATGATTGAGATGTGAATTCACCAGCGTTATCAAGGCGTATTTTCTTAATTGGATAATCAGGAAAATGAGCTCTTAAACGAATTAATTGAGCTAGTAATCTCGCAAACGCCTGGTTGCGAGTTGATAATAAGCAAACATGTGACCATCTAGTTGATGCATCAATCAAAACCATGAAATATCTAAATGGTCCACATGAAGGGTGTATTGGTCCATAAATATCACCTTGTATACGCTCTAAAAATATGAGTGATTCATCCCCAATTTTCATTGGTGATGGCCGAATGATCAATTTTCCTTGAGAACAAGCAGCACATGAGAAATTCTTAGTTTGCATAATTTGTCTGCTGGACAAACAATGACCATTTGAATTCTCAACTATTTTTCGCATCATAATTGATCCAGGATGGCCTAATCGTTCATGCCAAATAACAAAGTCATTCTTATTTGTAAACTTCTGATTTACAATAACATTTGTTTCAATTGTGCTAATATAAGTATAGTACAAACCGGAGGAAAATGAAGGTAATTTTTTCAATATATATTTCTTATCAGAAATTAACTTTGTGATGTAAAGATATTCATCTTTTCCTTCATTTATGGTCTCAATATGATATCCATTTCTGCGGATATCCTTAAAACTCAACAAATTTCTTTGAGACTTCTTAGAATATAATGCACTTTCAATGTGCAATTTTGTTCCTCCAGGTAACAAAATACTGGCTCTGCCGGAGCCTTCAATTATATTTATACTACCAGATATAGTATTAACATTGGCTTCTTGTTTTACTATATGGTAGAAATATTTCTCATTCTTGAGAATGGTATGAGTTGTTACACTGTCTGCGAGACATATATCTTCGTCATTCACATGAGCATTCATTCTTCATTAAATAAATAAAAATAAATCATGAGTAAAAATATAATTAACAATAGTATTTAACAAAATTTTATTGATAAAGACAAAATTTACAACAAAACAAATTACATGAAACATTAAAATAATTTATTTAGGGGCACTCCCTTCTCCAACTGAGTGGTCAATATCTTCTTCAGGAAGAATAAGAAAATCATCAACACTAAAATCAGAGAAATCATCATCTATACTAGTAACATTTGTCTCTATTATTTTCCCTTTATTTTTAAGGGATTTTTGGTATAGATCTACAAGATGCTTTGGTGTGCGACAAACTCGAGACCAGTGTCCCTTGCTACCACAACGGTAGCAGATATTTTTAGTTTGTTCGCTATTTTGAGCATCTGTCTCTTTTTTCATATGTTCTTTATTTTTCCATATGAATGATGATCTCTTATCATTTCGACCATGACCACGGCCATAACCATATCCACGACTACGACCAATACCATGACCCCGAGCATTACCTCGTCCACGACCGTGACTACGGCCACGACCACGACCATGAGTATGATGATCGTGTGTTGCTACATTCACTTCTGGGAATGGAGCAGTTCCAGTTGGACGAGATTCATGATTTTGCATAAGCAATTCATTATTTTGCTCAGCCACAAGGAGACAAGTAATTAATTCAGAATATTTTGTAAAGCCCTTTTGGCGATATTGCTGCTGCAGGAGCAAATTGGATGCATGAAAAGTGGAGAATGTCTTTTCTAACATGTCACTTTTAGTGACTTTTTCTCCACATAATTTCAACCTCAAAGTAATTCTAAACATTGTAGAATTATACTCATTTACAGATTTAAAATCTTGAAACTGTAAATGCATCCATTCATAACGGGCTTTTGGAAGAATTATATCCTTTTGATGGTCATATCTCTCTTTTAGATTATTCCACAAAATGAGAGGGTCTTTAACTGTTAAATACTCATTTTTTAACCTTTCATGGATATGGTGGCGTAAAAAGATCATGGCTTTAGCCTTATTCTGGTTAGAGGCATTATTTCCATCTTTAATTGTTTCCCCAAGACCTTTTGTATCTAAATGGATTTCAGCATCCAATGTCCATGATAAATAGTTCTTGCCAGTAATATCAAGGGCCACAAATTCAAGGTTGGTAATATTTGCCATATGTATTTCTATGCAAAAAATTACAAATAATAAGTTAGATAATACTTCAATAAATATATTAACTATAATTATTATGATGGTAATCATAACAAGTCAATGATGATTATAAATATATATATATATATATATATTATTTTATTTAATTATAAGAGTAATCTTGGTTTCCCTTTTTTTAAATAAATTATAAATAAATTTAAATAACATTTCACATAAATAATTCGGTAGTGAAAATTTAAAATTTCATAAAATATCATTCAAATACTAGTGACCTAATGGTAGATTAATAACTTATCATGTTATAAGTTCCGAGTTTGAATCCTTATAAATACTATGTTATTTATTAACCCATTAATTTATAAAATATATTATATTATTTATAAATATTAATTATGAGAAATTAATCTCTATAATTCAAAGCAAAATAAATTCTGTGAGTGTACAGTAAATAAAGTGGAAGAAAAAAAAACTGACGCACTAACAATGATTGAAGCACTAGACAAATATATATAATTGAAATCAGCAAAAGAAAAAGAAAATATATATGTATAACTAATGCACTAGACAAATATATAATGCACTAGACAAATATATTACTAATGAAGTATATAGCTGCTGCACTAGCAATGATTGAAGCATTAGACAAATATATAACTAATGCACTAGACATTCAACCTTGGAAGTGGAAAAGAGTGTGGAAAAAAAATATATAAAAAATATATAACTAATGCACTAGCAATATCTGAACCACTTCTATATTATTACCTGTGATTTATTTATTTATTTTAAATTGTTATAGTTCTTCAGGAACTATCAATAAACATTTTATTTAAGAATTCTTCAAGAATTCTGAGTTATTTGACTATTAATATTTATACATCCTACAGGGATGTTTATGAATAAGTTCTTCAGGAACCTATATATTTTTTTTATGATATAGATATAATCTTATACATCCTTCAGGGATGTTTAAATATAAGTTCTTCAGGAACTTTTTATAATATATACATAAATAATATAAATTAAAATTATAAAGAATAATAATAATAATAATATATTACCTCTCTTAGTCTTGACTAGATCTCAGTTGGTCAGAACCTCGTACTGATAATGTGTTATAAAATTAGAGAGGAAATTAGAGAAGAAAATGGACTTGAAGAAGAAGGAAGGAGAGTAAGGAGAGTAAAGAGAGAGTAGTGAAATTGAAAAGAAGAAGTTGTGTATGTATTAATGAGTGAGGGGGGTATTTATAGGAGGTGAGAGGGGGACATCTATAAATATCAAAACTTTGGGGGGGACATCCATAAATATTCATAATACAATAAGGATTTTAATTTTGGGTGCTTGCTATGATAAAACATATATATAGACTTGATTTAATTACATTTTTTCTTCAAATTATAATAAAAGAAATTACTCACTAAACATACTTTTTGAAATGGTAAGAATGTTATTTAAACGTGTTTGTAATTCAATTAAATTTAACTTTTAGATAAAATATTATTTGATTTCATCATATTTTTTTTATGAAAGAAAAAACAATAGATTGAACCAACCTGGCAAGCTATGAGAAATATCTGGCCAGAAGAATTAAATTACAAGACATTGAAAACAAAGAAAAAGAACCACAATGAAAAAAATACATCAAGAGAAGAAGAAAAATCCTACAGCCCCTTGCTTGTGCAGTAACAGCTATACCCATCAAAACATCCCCCATTGTATGCAGCACAGTAGCAAAACATAAACACAGCTAGAGGCTGAGACAGCTAGACCCATCAAGCAAAGGTAAGGTTCACTTACTCACTCATAAAGGGAACAAGAGAAGGCCTTACACTTAGCTTTAAACCATGACCAAGTGTAGAATTTAATTTGATTCATCACTTGTTCAACATTGTTAAGATTATTATTAAACAACCTATTGCTTCTTTCCCTCCAAAGGCACCATACAGCTGCCAACCAAAGCATTCCAATGTTGATTTGAGATTTGGTTGAACAGGTGAAAGTTGTGTTGGTAAAGTTGGTTCCTGTTGTCCGAGTGGAGCACATTAGAAATTCCAAACCAGCTATAGCAATGAGACTAGACCAGCCAATGGAACCTGCATGAGAAGAGAAGATGTGTGCATCATCCATAAATATAAATTTAAATATTTAAAATTATAAATGAGTCTGGTTCATCAATTTCAAATTTTAAAAGTGTAAAAAGAAATATTTAAATTATAAAAATAATATGTGCATAGTTAATTTGACCAATTTTGAAAGTAAAACTTTAAAAAGTTAATATTTAAAACGACTTATGGTATTGTTTAAATAAATTATATTAATAAATTTAGTGAATTTCACTAATTTTAGTATCATGCCATTGTTAAATCTCGCGAATTCGTGCAAGATGAAAACTATAATATACTATTATACTATCACACATGATTTCTATCGAATAATAGTATATTTTAAAAAATAATTTATGTAGCCAATTCATATGTTCGGATAGAGGATAATTAAGTCCGATATATAAATGAAGGGTGGTGGATGCTCTCGTATACGAGTGTTGTCTAGTATTGTTTAGTATGAAGATGACGCCCCCAAAGATGCCTGCAAAATGTTAAAGGGAATAGATTGACTCTCCCTTAAAACACTTTTGATGTTTAAGTCAAAATAATATTAGAGAAAAAAATGTCAATGTCACAATAGAAGATCAAAAATACAGGGGGAGGGGATATATACATTTGTCATTTAAGGGAATGTATTTATAGTGGAGAGACTTTACAAGTGCAATGAAGGGTGTGCCAAGTGTTTTTTCAATTATTGTTAATGACATGACGGTGTAACACTATCATCCAAGGTGTCTAGGACTATGTGTTGGGTTGAACAGTTGTGGGTATGTCATCCCATTTCTAAAAATGGCTTAACTTGCTTGGGCCAGTAGTATGCAACTTTAGGTTCGGATGAGCCTAGACAATATGTCCAGATAATATGTCACTCAGTTTAATTCATTGCTAATGCATCATCTTGAACTATTTTCAGTTGATGTTGCCTACGAACAATATGTTTTATGACTTTTGAGTAGAGTTGTCAAAACGGGCTACTTGGTCGGGCCCGTATTGAGCTCTATTTTTTTAGAACAGACCCAAAAAGCCCACTTTGAATTTAGGCCCAATTTTTAGGGTGACGAGCTTGGTGGGCTACCCACTTAAGTGGGTATTTTTGAGCTTATGTGGGTTTTTGATAGGCCATATTATATTTTTATAAAAATTAAAAAAAATATAACTATTAAGAATATACCAAAAATTATACATGTTCCAAATCAACTAAAAAATCTAATTCATATAAAAAAGTATAGAAAGTACTTTCTTCCCATGGTAGTATTTTTTTTAAAAAAAGCACAATGCGGGTCGGGCCGGCCCGATTTGAAAAGGCTCGATCAAGCACAAGCTTTTTTAGGTTAGGTTAAAAAAAAGGTTCGCTTTCAATTCAAGCTCTTTTTTTAAAAGCCTGAGCCCACCCATTTTACGGGCTGACCCGACCCATTTTGACAGATTTACTTTTCAGATTCCCTAGATCCATGATTGTGCATTAATGATTGACGAGTTTGAAATTTTGACTACCATGTCATTTTGTGCATTAATGAATGTGCGCATAGGAGTAATGATTACCTTGATCTTTTATGATTTTTCCCCTGGTCTTCAATTTCTATAAATAAGTATGTCACTTTCATACTTTTACATAAGTCTTTTTATAGAGCTGATATCAATCAAGGTGCTCTGACGTCTCATTTGCTAATTCTAATAACTTACTTTCTTCATTTTCGTGTTGTAATTCATGAAATTTAGGATAACAACAATGATAGTACTTTTCTGGTGATGTTCCTTAAGCCACTACCATCGTGACCATCTGAGGGATCTTGGTGTAAAGTCAAGATTCAACTAGATGACGGACAACATAACATATCTTGTGTCATCTCGTCCTTTATGGTTTTTTTTCAATTTTAAGGCAATTCCCTATAATAAGGATGAGGTATCGGGTGATTAGATGAAAGCGCTACTTAAGCGTCTCAATATGGAGTATCGTAATCATGGTTCAAGTTCATTATTAGAGATACTTTTTAGATCTTTGGATATAGCATATTGTCCCAACAATTTCTTTCATTTGCGTAAAATAGTGTGAATACCTTATGTTCTTTCTTCTCCTTCTACTAGCATGTCGGTATTAGAGCCTTCATGTGAAAGCTCATTAGGGGTCTAAATGGTCTTTCAATAAGAGTTCTGTTAGAATCAAGTTTGAACTCACGACTAAGTAGTCTGAACCCCTTGTGACTTGTTAATAATATACATCAAGACTCTTAGCTAAAATAAAGTTTGTACTCTTAGTGTATCTAACTATTCTATTCAAGTGTGACAGGGAGTCTGTAAAACTCCATTTGCAAAGAATAGAGGGAGTACGTAAAATTCAAATCGCCCCTGAAATGAAGAAGTTTGTACTCACCCAAAACTTCATTGAATCAAGCTAATCTGAAGCTACAGACCACAAGAAGCTCTCTCACTCTTCAAGTATTTGAAAAAGGATCTTTCTTTTCCAAATAAGAAGCTGCATGTACTTTCTCATATCATTTCTGAAGCTTTCATAAAAAAGGAAATTAATGGAAAAGTTAAAAGGCACACTCGCATATATCAAGAAAACTATCTTACACATCTCAAGGTGTCAGGAAAGCTGAACCTGTTCATAATAGATAGCCTAAGGTTAACTATTATAGAGTGTACTTGCTTTCTCAAAATGCATAAGCAAAAAGGATCTTTTGCTAAAAGACTTTCGAAGCAATCTAGTTAAGGAAACTTGTCTGAAGCATGTCTCTGCACTCGTTGACAACACATTCCTCAAGAGACCAACATCCTTTAAGCTAAACCAACAGTTATTTTTCAAGGAGGACTATAAATACAAAAAGCTTCAAATTCAAGAGATGCTTGCTACTCATTCTCATTCTTGAACACTCTCTGATTTCTCTTAGAAACCAAAAATCTGATGGACTTTTTCTTTAAGTTTCTAAGTTCTTATATTCACTAAGTCTTCTCTGTAGTTCTGCTCCCAATAGACCTTGACTTATAGTAGTTTGTAACTTAGTGTACTTGTGTAATCTTTTCATATCTTTGTACGTTGAGTTATCTGATTGTAACTTCAAAACTCTCTATTTCTTTTTCTATAAGATCTAGTGTGTTTGCCAGAGTCTCTTAGTGTTGAGAAACACTTGTGGCTTGAAGAGGCTTTCAAAAGAATACTTGGGTCTGTAGCCAGGAGTGGTCTTTGAAACAATACTTGGGTTTTAAGCTAGAAGTGACTGGAGTCAAGAATATTTGTTGCACTGGGCTGGTGCATTATTGTAAAGGTGTTTTACAATAGTGAAAATCCTTTGGCCTGAAGGGACTGGACGTAGTTTCTACGTTGGAAATGAATCAGGATAATTCCAATGTGTGATTCTTTATTCCTTTCTCTAGTCTGTTGAATTGTTTTATTGCTTAAGCAGTCTGCACGTTTTCAAAAAGAGTTTAAGACTTATTCAATCCTTCCTTCTAAGTCTAACTTTATACCATCAAGTTCTACCAACACAACTTCTTAACATGTTAGTTTTGGCTCTAATGCTAGGAATTTGAACTTACTCCTATGGGAAATCTTAATATCATGGTGCTTAGTGTTGTTGGTACTATAAATTAGGATATGTGGTCAGGACAAGGGGTTCTGGGTCCCTAAGGAATTGAAAGACTACATATCTCGATGTGTGTATGAGTGTGATAGGGAATATCTCGTTCATCTTCTTGCCGGTGTAGATAAGGTATGATAGTCCTGGTTTGAACTTGTCTTCCTAACTAAAAATGATCAAGTTTATATAGGAAATGGGAAAGATCAGATCTAGATGTATACTTTTACCTTTACGAAGGCTGGTATTCACCTTCCTTTCACTAATTTTGAGGTTAGGGTTCTCAGCTACCTACTGGTAGCCCCATCTCAGCTACATCTGAATGTCCGACCATTTATCAAGAGCTTTGATTCCTTAGTGTATTATTATAAGTTTACACTGGCATTGGCTTTATTCTTCAACGTTTTCTGTTCTTGAGGAGATCAGAGCTCGAATGAGGTTTAAGGCTATTAGTTCTAAAGGCTCAGTAAACGATTTTCAAAGACTATGTTGAGTCTATGAAATTGGCGGTCGTGGGTTTAAACTTTTCTACTTTGTTATTCAAGCCATCAAGCTAGAACATCAATTTTGGTTACATCCAAATGGCTTGGAATAGTTTCGTCTACATTAGACTCCAAAACATTTCGATTTTGATGCTAGTGCTTATAATTTGGAATAGAAGCAGTTGGGTTATGAGTCTATCGGCAAGTTGAGAAGTTGTGTTGATTAGAAGAAGTTTGAAGGATTCATTGGTAATATTCTCCCTTACAAAGTGGCAACCAATCTTCAAATGCTTAGTCATTTCATGGAAGACTGGGTTGGTGGCTAGATGTCTAGTATCTTGGTTATCACAGAATAGGGTTAGAGGCTTCTCATATAGAATGTCCAAGTCATGCAAAACATAAGAAAGTCACAACAGCTTTGAAGTGCCACCCCCAAGGCCTGGTATTCTACCTCTGTGGAATATCTAGAAATAATGGTTTGTTTCTTGGATTTCTAATAGATAAGAAGATATCTAGTAGAAAATAATAGCCTATAATGGATCTAGAGTGAGGGATCAATGAGCCCAATTAGAATCAAAGAAACCAAATGGTTGAATGGAAGAGTTCCTAGGATAGAAAAACCCATCCCTCAGGCATTCTTGAGGTATTGGTCACCTCAGTAGGTGCTTTTAATTAGCATGAGTTGGAGCATTCATATGTTGACTTAGTTGTTATGTAGATATAATGTCAAATTAGTAAGATAAATCAGCTTGCCAACTAGTCATTGATAGGCCAAAGAATTAGGATGAAGTCCATCATCAACTATAATGGATGAAGTCCATGATACTCTATAGGCATCTTGACACCTCTACAACCTAATAAATCAGCTTTATGAATAAGCTCCAAATAGTATTTCCTTTAGTTAATGATGATGCCTTGAGAAGAATAAGCAACCTCTAGGCTAACATAATATTTGAGGGTTCCTAGATCCTTGATTCTAAATGTAGAATAAAGATTAGTTCCTAGATCCCTAAGAGGCAATGAAATCATTGCTTACTAGAATTACATCATCTATATACATGAGAAGCAATGAATGAATTAGGGTTCCTTTTGATGAAAAGAGAATGATTATATTTGGTTTGGTGAAAACCAAGTTAAAGGAGGAAAATGGTGAGTCTAGCATGCCAAATTCTATTGGCTTGCTTAAGACTATAAATGGACTTTAGTAGATGGCAAATTTGATTATGTTTGGGAGAAGTCATCTCTTCTAGTAGAGCCATACAATTTTTTTTTGCAAATCACCATGCAAAAATGCATTATCCACATCAAGTAGGTGAAGATGCCATTTATGAATGAAGGCCAAAGCAAGCAAGAAATATTTAAATTATAAATTGTAACATCCCGGATAATTAATTTAAAAATCGTGTTTGGTTGAAAATTTTAAATAATTATTTTAAATAAATTTGAAATTTTTGGAAAATCGTTATTAATTAATATAATTAATATTTTAAATAATTAGATGTTATAAAATTAAATAAAATTATTTGATTGGTGGATTATTAAAATTTAGATAAAGTTTAAATAAGAGATAATAAATCTAGAAGTTACCAAGGGTGAAAGGTAAAACATTAATTAAAAGTTTTAAAAGAAAATGTAAAAGAAATGAAAAATGACCGTTGTTCCCTTTTGACATTAAAAATCCAAATTTTCCTTCTTCTTCCTCGTGCATTCACGCGTGAAGCTGCTCCCTTTTTCCTCTTCAATGGCCGCGGGTTTAAAGCTCCAATTAGAGGGCAATTTTGCGTCATAACTTCAAATTGATTGCGTTTCTGGGTCTGTTGTAGCGAGGTATGTCCATGGGTACCATTAATTTCACCTTTTCCCTTCTCTTTTCTCTTTGGCAAATTCGGATTTCTTGGGGTAATGAAGAAGCTGTGTAGTTTTCATTTTTATGGCATTTAAAGCATGAAGATAAAGCTTGGTAGCATGAGTGATCCATTTATGCATTCTTCCTTTTCTCCCTCTCTTGGCCGAACCATGTACATGCATATAGGGAAGGTTTATTTTCATTTTTCATGGTTATTTCGGAGCTTGGGAATAACTTTTAGAGCAATAGGTTTTTTAATTCACGCATTCCCTTTCTTTCCTCTATTGGTAGTGATTGGTGTTGTGTGGGGAAGGTGTAGTTTTACACTTTATTAGCAATTTAGAGCTTAATTGAGAATCTTGAAACGAGGGGTATAACAAATTGTTAATAATTTTTGTGTTTCGGTACTCGTAGTTGTGAGAACGGGCTTTAGAAAGGTTGTTAAGTGAAACGGGTGTCAAAACCGAAGGTGGAGCGGTGAACACTCAAGTTGTTAGGATGCGATCGATATTAAAAACACTTTATAAAAGCTTGGAAACGAGGTAAGGGGGTGATTGAGTTATAATTAATTAGAATCGATTAATGCCTAAATGGGTTTGAATGGGAAATAGCTTGGTTATGGAATATGAAGGAATTGAGGTATTATTAGGCAAATTATATATACATATGATGTAAATTGATAAACAAGAAGGATTTGTGATTTTGGCACCTTATGAAGAATCTAACTAGTTAGTGGTGTATGATGTTTTAAATCGATATGCACTATGTATGATTTATTTTGGCGGAGTGAATTAAATGACATAGTTATTGATATAGTGAATTACCATTTATTAAATGATAATGAGCTATTAATTAATGACATAGAGAAACGTGGTTTTAAAAGATATACAAGTTGTGTTAACCAGTGTGTGTGTATATATATATAGCGTATGATGAATTAAGTTAGAAGTGTCATTTGTGAATTGTTTGATGTATTTACTAATAAAAATGGGTAGGATGTTAATAGTCCATAATTGAATAATATTGTTGAATGAGAGGTTGATTAATAGTATGGATAGGTTGATATTGGGATGCATTTGGTTGGAGCCATGTTAATAATAATGGGAAATACTAAATGCACGAAGATGTTGAGAATATATGTTGTGGGCTGCCTTTTTGTTGTGATAAATGATGTTTAATGGTGATTAAGCGATCATTTGATTTGTATGAAGTCATATACATATGATTTATTGTGTTGTGGGTAAATTAAAAGGTGTGGCGATTTAAAATGTAAATTGTTACTAATAAATGAAATGTGGTAGCTAGTAACTTGGTGTATTGTATTATGCCATTGAAAGCATGAGAAATATGTTGATGTGTACATGTATAGTGTGATTATATTTCGTGAGATTGTATAATAAATGACATTGTTTATGTTGAATGTGATGATAAAAATTCATGATTATTATTGAGTATTGCTGGCATGATTTTATACTTAGGGCCTGGTCTATGTGGCCACCTTGGTGGAGATTCGTGGGCCAGGTCTGTATGGCTACCCCGAATGATTTAAAAAGTGAGGCTTTATGCCATTTAAGCAAGAAACTAAGGTAGGTGACTGAACTTATGTGATTTATGTAGTGGAGGACGGTCGACGGTATGATTCACCCCTCGTTTTCAGCTCCCGTGGTCCTTTGTGATCCAGTTGAGCTACCCATTGGTCAAGTCGGACCCAGTGGTTGAGGTGGAGAGCCAAGTCGGGCTCTATGAACCAAGTCGGGTTCACGGGGTGTCAAGTCGGACCCCCAGCTGAAGGTCGATCCTTTAGTATCCGGATACTAGGCGTCAAATATTATGTGTAGGGGTGTCCATCGGTCGAGTTCGGTCAGATTCGGTTACTTTTGAGTCCACCCGTTGTTATCCATAAAACACAAACAATAACCCATTTTCACCCAATACTATGGTCGGTTTGGTCGGGTTCGGTTAATTGCGGTTCTTGATTTTTTCGGTCGGGTTTTTTGGTTATGTTTCTTAGGAAAATTTAATTTTTATTTTTTGCCAAACACTTTTTACGTATAAAATAATTTTAGCAAAAACTTGCAAATAAAAATGATGTATTTCATGTTTTAGAACCAATGCCTTATGGAATATGAAAGTGACGTAGCATTGAAGCAGTAGGAAGTAATTCTATTAAATTATTTTTTTCTAACAATAGATTGTACTAGTACCAGAAAAGAGCTTAAAAGTCATTAAGTATTCAGATCTAACACATGCATTTAGAATATGATAATTTGATGATAAACTCATGTATGACTTCAGGTTGACCACACAAAGACTAATCTTAAAGAAAATATCCCAATATATCTAGAAATCAGTAAAGAGAAATAACTGCATGATATTTCTAGTAGCAGTCGGTCGGGTATGAGTATCTTCAGGTTTAATTTTTTTAACCCGAACCCACCCGCTCTTAGTCATAATAAACCATTTAAATGATCCCTTTTTACCCGAAAACCCGTTACAAACCGACCCGTTCTTACCTTTAAAATTGGGTAGCTCGGGTTCGTACGGATAACGTCAAAATTGGACACCCCTAATTATGTGAGAGTCAGTTGTGATAACCTTGACTTGATGAGAATGATATCTGTAATTGAAATTAATGATGTTTTATTATGAAACCGATGATTGGTGACAAATATGTTATGAAGGAGGATATTGATGATGATTGAGGAAATAGATGTGATTTGTATTCATGAAATTATGTTAAAGATTAGGCGAGTATAGTTTAGTGTGGAGTAGGAGATATAATTATATAATTATAATAGAACTGGTAAGTAAATGACATTAATAGGAATCTGTATAATTTATTGTTTTCATTATATTGCCATTCTATATTAATTATGATTTCCAAACACTCACCCTTGCTTTCCTTTGAGTAACCAACCACAGGGAAGAGGTGAATAGCTGAAGGGACGTGCCAGCTGAAGAGCAAATGCCAAGGATGAAATAGAGCTTATGGTGTATATGATAATGAGGGAATTTGTAGTAATTGTTTATATGTGAATGTGTGGTTGTGCAATTGAGATTCAATTTTGAACTGTGTAGAAGTAATTCAATTCGATGTCTATATATACATAGGCTTAATGGATGATGATGGTTTAACCTGTATAGTGTGATGATATGATGTAGAGTAGCTAACTGTTATTTATATGATTTATGGCACGAAGCCAAGATTGTGTGTTTGATTGAAAATGGGTAGGTCTTGTATTGTGTATGCAAATTGTGTGTAATGTAATGTAAGAATAAATGGATGTGTTGATGATGTGATGCATATCATGCATATAGTGGGAATAGGAAAAGTACATAAAGTTAGGAACTAAATAAGTGAATTTATGATCCGGCTGGTTTTAGGACCCCTGGAAGGGACCAATAGGTTCTTGAACTGGTCTAAACCGGGGTCAACTATTTGGTGTGGGACCAGGCACAAATGTCAACATTGAGAGTGATTTGTACACCGGTACAGTGGGTATCCAGTATTATGCCCTTTATCTTAGTGGGAGAATAAAGGTCTTGCAGTCATAGAGATCCTTCACACCAGGCTTTCACGTTGATAATGGGTGAAAGGTGTTATCACCTATGAAGATTCTCTGACGCTCAAGTCAGTAACCAGAAATGGAATTCGAGGTTTCTCAAGTGTAAGTTTGGGAATCAGACTAACGTACCAGAGTAGTAAGAATGTTGGTATTTATATACGTGCATGCAGAGAATGAAGGGTCCTTAGGGTTAGAGGACCAATAGTACACTGTGGAGTGTACGATTCTGACACACGACGCGGGTGGCTCCGCATTTCTTGCGAACGTTTCCCCGTACCTATACCTTGTACTTTTTTTCGGGTGACATGGAAGTTTTCCAGTGTATGAGGCGCTGACTTGGACATACCGGTATAGAAGGATGTCATGGTATGGGTTTACAGTCTGGAGGTTTACTCGTGATACCAGTAGTAAGTGTGAAAACAGATGAAATTACCCTTATGTCCATGTGCCGGTATCAAGACCAGATTAGTTCCCTATGACATTTAGAAATGGTGCATATAGACCTTGTGTGGTTTAGAGCCCATTTGAATGGTTTGGTGCATAGGTTTTGGTTACTTTTGGTTTTAATGCATTTTTCCGCATATCTTGAGAATATGATGGAATTTTGGCAAACAGACAGCGCCAACAGTTCTGGAATGGGGAAAACATGTGGCCTATAAAGTTTCGTCGTAATCATACTTAAAACAGGCCATTTGGGTCGGTTAGAAGTTGGCTAGAAGGCCTAAAACTCATCACAACAACATTGCTGTTATTGTCATGCTGACGCTACACATGGGGTTGACGCGTAGCGTCAGGTGCTAAAAACAGACTTTGATATTTTTCAAATAAAAATACATTAAATTAATCGCGAAAATTTTTTCCTTGTATTTTTAATTATTAATTAAAGGTTAGGATGTTACATAAATGGCTAGACTTGGCCTTAAGCAAAATAATCCACATAAACCAAGTGTGATCATTAAGGATTGTTAAAAAAATATTTAAAACCATTAATGGACCTGACAGAGAAAAGGTCCTAAATGTCTAGATGTAACAAATCAAATTTGTGAAGGGTAATATAGGAACTTAATGGAAAAGCAAGTTTCTTTTGTTTTGACAAATGACATACATCACAAACTTCACAATCACCATATTTAATGTACTCATGCAACCACTTTAACACTTTCAATATTTTATTAGAAAGATGTCTCAATCTATAATGCCAAAGGCCACTACTAGGGTTAATAAAATTACACACACTAATATAATTTGAGCTAAATTTATTAGTTATGTAAACCCGAGGCCAAACAAGGTCATAAAGGCTATCCACTGTTTTACTTGAACCATTCATCTTCAAGCTCTTCTTTTCTTGAATATCTTAAGTGTTAGAATTGAAAGTCAATTAACAATTCAGTGTATGCCAAAGTTTGGAAACAAATGAGATTCAAAGAGAAATCGCGTAGACATAATGTGTTGTAAAGCACCAAGTGTACTGAGAATTCGACTATGTCAATCAAACTAGTAGTAATAAGTAAACCATTTGGTAAATTAACATTGATAGGATATGTAACACCCTAGAGCCAACTTACAAATCCCAAGATAATAACCGTCACCATATAAAATCTTTTGGATAACTTACTTTTCGCCTGGTAATTATCAAGTGATTCACAACCTGATTCCAGAGGTTACTGATATAATATCAGAGTGCTCAACCTTTTCATAATTAACTTCTTATTATTATACATAACATCAGAGTTCCATACATATTATATTTTACAACAGACACCTAGATCTTATAAAATATAAAGATATAAAGCACCAAAACATAACATACACATAATACAACCAAATTAGTCACACAAGCAGGAATCAACATCAAAAGTCTTCATGGTTCATCCACATCAAACATCATCTAGTTTGTCACATGTCTTCCTGATTAAGCACTAAAGGGTTGCCAAAAGTAACAGAAAGAGTGAGATAAAATATCAAATAAATAGAAATTAAATTAGACCATATACAAACACATGTAGGATGCTATACGATGCAAATGCCAAACAAGTGTTTTGTAATATACTTATCTTATTATATTCTATTCTTTAATATGAATGAAAATGCATGACGGATCCATTCTTGTGGGAACATAGGCAGTGATTTCCAATAATAACATTTTTACGGATATCCAACCGATACCGTGCCCCATAATGCAACACCAACATCGGATAACAACATAATATCAATAACAGATGTTGTGGGACCCCCTTAATGACACACTGCTCAGCCTTTAAGACGGTCGTGGTATAAAACCACCACAGAGGTCTGTTGCTCAACAGAGCGCGTTCCCCCACTGGGAACCCCCTCAAAGAACCCCCCATGCGGATTCTTTGAACGGCCAATGCATATAATGCATTAGATTAAATTATCAAATTCCTTTATATAATTAATCTTAATAATAAAATTATCATAACAATCAAATAATCATACTTTATATATAATTTAAAGAATATGGAAACACATTTTCCATATTATATTATTCATTTAATATCATACTCCAAAGAAGATGGAAAACACATTTTCCATAATATAAAATTATGCTACTAAAATAATTTAAAAACAAGAGTTTTCTTCCTTTAAATATGTTTAAATAAACATCTAAATTTAATTTAATTAATTGTATTTATTTATTTTAAGATAAAGTCTCTAAGATAATAGAAACCCAATAATAATAATAATTCTGATTTTTTAAAAATCATTATTTTAAGTTTTTAATCATATTTATGAAAATGCCACTAGTCTTATTTACGAAAATGCCACTGGTTTTATTTACGAAAATGTCATCGTTCTGTTTTATTTACAAAAATGTCACCGCTTGTTTTTATTTATGAAAATGCCACCGCTTTCATTTTTTAACACCGGTTGAAAATATCCGCTGTTAAAAGGTCAAATTCTACAAAACGAAAACAACACATCTGTTTCTCTGTTTTTGTTGTTTTAATTAATTTTAAATGCAAATTAAACATACTAATTGATTCCAAATTATCATACAACATCAAAAACATATCATATATTATATTCCAAATCAATTAACATCAATTTTACAATTTAATTCAAATTAAATTAAAATCTAATTATATAAGTTTTTAAACCATTAATCAATTAAACAAGCAATTCTAACTTAATTTCTATGTATTTAATATCTCATCTCCTCTTTCTTACCTCAATTGAAGATCCTTAAGCTTCCGTTTTGCTAAACTCCCTTGTATCTCTTTAATTCTTCATGTTTGAGTAATTTCTTATTATGTAAAATTGAATAGCTTGAGTGTAGTAATGGAATTTTTGAAAGCTTGAAGAGGGAGATGGAGGGTTGTGGAATTGGTAGTGTATTTTGTTCTGAAGAAATTAAAAGTGTAGAAGCCTTATTTATAGGCTTCAAATGGCGGTGGAAATGAGGCGGTGGGAAGGAGAAAGAAGAGTTTTCAGGAGAAAGGAGATATTTTTCTTTTCTTTTCTTTTCTTTTATTTTTAATTAATTAATGGGTCCCTTAATAATTCTACATTTATTTTCACATTTTATTTCCGTTTAGTCTCATTTTAAATCATATTTATGAAATAAAAATATCCCTATAACCGGAATAAAATTTTCCTATTTTTAAAATTCATTTCTTATTTTTCTAAGAAACTTTAATTTTTCACTATTTAATTATCGATTTAAATTTAATTAAAAATTGGGCTATAATAGGATATCAATCTCATGGTAAGAAGTAGATAGATCTAGAGAGCTAAAGATGTGACCTATTGCACCTTATTCCAGAAACAATCTCTGAGAATTAGTATATGCATAGGAAATTATGCAATGAATACCTACACTTTGAGATTTTCCTTAATGAACAAAGTTATTGGATCTCTTGCTTAAAACTTGGTTTGGTGTGTAAGTAAGACCCCCAACTTTTGCTTGCTTCAACAAATTCAACAATTCTTTGATATGATCCTTAATGAAGGCATTAATGTTGCTTGCACCAAACTTAAACTCCCCGTCATGCAAATTTGGTTCATCATCCCCAACATCATCAGATTTACTAGAAAAAACTATTGACAAAGCTATTACCAGTTGAATTTTCTTTTTGTTTCAAATCCTGTGAATAACCATGCTTCTTATAGCATACTTCCACTGTATGACCTAATTTACCATAATATGAGAATAATGTCATTTTTCCTCTTCCTCTACCTAAACATTTCCTTAAATTAACAACATTAACAATAAACTTATCCTCCTTAACAGTACTAAGATCGTTTTATCTTTCATATTGAAGCAACGTGGAGAACACTTTTGTTTAAGGCTAGAAAAGGTTCAATTATCAGGATTTGAGACCTGATAGTGGAGTAATCATCATTTAGACCAATAAGAAACTGAATTACTTAATCCTATTGCTTATACAATTGCGTATTAAACATAGTAAGGCATGACAAAGGCACTGAACAAGTGCAGTGTAGCATAGGTTTATAGTTCACAAGCTCTTCCTTAAACTGATTTTAGATCTGTGAAATAATCTATAACAATTTGATTTCCATGCTTCAAACCGAAAATCTTCTGTGGAAGCTTAGAAACTTAAATCATATCTCTTTGTGAAAAACGCTTTTTCAGATCTTTCCAAACATCTGAAGCTAGGTCGATATACATGATACTGTGTGTAATTGAAGGTGAAACTGAGTGAATCAACACAAGGTTATGCATCAGATTAAAGCTTGTCGACATCGAAATTGATCCATCAACAAACTTGTATTTGTTCTTCGAGATCCATGTACGCTTTATCAATCTCGACCATGTGTGATCATTATTTCTAGTTAACATTAGTGAAACTAGAGCCGCTGGTAGATTTTCTCTGGTATGAATGTAGTATGACATCTCAAGGTTTTGTGAAGGATCTCAACCATTGTTTCCTTATGGATTACTTAAACTCAAAAGTATTCATAGGGTAATACCATGAGAACAACACATTAATCCTACCATTGAAAGGATTTGGAAAACATAATTGAGAGAAAAAGAGAAAATAAGACTCAATTAAAAACTATATAATAGCTTTATTAACTTTAATTGAATACAAAGGCATTTATTAATAGAGAAGAGTAGATACAAGATAAGGAAAAGTGATCACGTTTACACTAAAGCAAAACTCATCTAACCCACTAACTAATCCTGCTCCTATAGGCAAAGTAAGATCAATAGTAACAACTTTGAATGGCTCTAATAATTATAGCAAAGGAGTTTCACCTATGTAATTTTACACCATCATGGACGAAAAAATAATTTGAGTTCATACAAACATTTAATATATAAAAAGTATTAAATTTAATAAATCTCTTTATACTATATTTCATATCAAGTCAAATTAATATAATTTATTTTTAATTCATTTGATTCATTTATATTTTTACAATATTATATCAATATTTATTTTTAAAAGTTTGATCATGAGAAAATTTAAATATATTTCAATATAATTATTAGTTTAATAAATTTTTAATACTAATATTTTACATTTTATTTTTAGAAAACATCTCTTATATATATTGTCTGAACTCATGATTGAGCAGTTTGAACCCCATGTTATTTGTTAATAACACATACCAAGACTCTTAGTTAAAATGAAACCTGTACTGTTTGTTTGTCTAACAACTCTGTTCAAGTATGTCAGGGGTCCGTAGAGCTCCATTTGCAAATAATAAGGGGAGTCTGTGAAACTCATGCGTTTCAAAATTGAAGAAGTCTGTACTTACTAAAAGCTTCACTGAATCAAGTCAAGTAAGCCTACAAACCATGAAATGGCCTCACTCTTTGAAATATTCAAGAAAGGATCTTTCTTTTCCAGAAACGAAGCTATATGAACTTTCTCATGTCACCTCTGAAGTTTTCACTAAAAAGGAAATCAACGTAAAAGTTGATAAGCTTTCTCGCATGTCTCAAGAAAACTGTCTCACTCATCTCAAGATATCAGAAAAGCTGAACCTGATCAGTATAAAAAGCCTAAGGTCAACTGCTATGATGTGTACATGTTTCCTCAAAGTAGATAAGCAAAAGAGATCTTTTACTGAAAGACTTTTGAAGTTGTCTAGTTCAGGAAACTCCTCAGAAACATGTCTCTGCACTCACTGGTGGCACAGTACTCGAAGAGACCAACGTCCTTCAAGTTGAATCAACGGATCTTTTTAGAAGGACTATAAATACAAGAAGCCTTTGAATCCAAGAGTGCGATGTTGTTCATTCTTTTCTTGAATTCTCTCTTGTTTTCTCTCTAGAAACCTAAGTCTGTAAAAACTTTTCTTAAAAGTTTCTAAGTTCTTGTATTCACTACATAAGCCTTCTTTGTAAGTTCTGCTTAGTGCAGACCGTGGCTTATAGTAGTCTATAACTTAGTGTGCCTGTACTCATTTCATATATTTGTACGCTAAGTTATTTGTGTGTAACCTCAAATACTTTACTACCTTTACTTTGTATGTTCTGGTGTGTTGCCAGAATTTGTTAAGTGTTGGGAAACACGTGTGACTTAGAGAGGCTTTTGAAAGAATACTTGGGTTTTTAACCAGGAGTGGCTAGTGTTAAGAATACTTGGGTATAAGCCAAAAGTGGATGGAGTCAAGATACTTGTTGCCCTATGTTGGTGCAGATTGTAAGGTATTTTATAATAGTGAAAATCCTTCGGGCTAAAGGGACTGGACTTCTGTGTTAGAAGTGAATAAGGATAAATTTCCGCTGTGTATTTTTCTAATTCTTTATCTCTGGTCCGTAAAATCCGTTTCTCTCTTGAGCGGTCTGTTCATAAAATATTTTTGAAAAAGAGTTTAAGACTTATTCAACCACATTCTAAGTCTAACTCTGTACCATCATATATTATACTAAAAAAGATATTTATTTTAAATACTATGTATTATAATAAAAAAATTAATGTTCCATTGTTTCTTTTACATGAAAATGATTTCATTAGTATATAAAATCAGACAGTTCCTCCGGACAAGCCTTAATCAGACCAGGAGGTGGAGCATTGAGCCACAAATTTTAATTGGTGATATTTTGCTGTTAATATGAACAATATAAGATATTTCCCATACTATGTAGTTTTTATTGTGGTAAAAAATCGTTGCATCATTTTTAATATATATATATATATATATATATATATATATATATATATCCATATTAGGTAGTTTTTATTGCAATAAAATAGCTTTCATCATATTAAATATATAAGTTTTTATTTATAGAAATTATATGATAAAAAATTTAATTGAGGAAACAAAAACCTATATTAACCTTAACCAAACCTCTTACTATTGGAACAACTGTAGTTATTACAATAAAATATGAAACATTAATCTCAATCACAACCCTAGTTATTGTAATTTTGAAAAAAAAAATTAATTACTACGTATACACATAATATTAAATTAAATTTTAAAATAATTAATATAAAAAATTATATTTCATTTGTATGTGTATTATGTGTTTTAGTTATAATATTTTTAGAAAATGAGAGTTCTTTTTTACTTATGATCAACTGAGAAAGACTATCTCTCACAATTCAATTTTTGTACAAAATAATAAAATTTTGTATATGTAACTTGAGTTATAGTATGAGTATATTTTAATTTAATTTTTAAAATTTATAGAAAAATTAATTAATTTTAATATTGTTAAAGAAGTCAAGTTCAACTGATTGATAATTAAAATAAAACAAATAGAAAAAATAATATGATAAAAGAAACGCTAACTACAACAAATTAACTTGTTTTTTTATTGTGATAGTATAGAAACACACATAAGCACACTAATTTTTTTATCATTATATATCTAGCTTCTTTTAAGGGTAAATAATTTTAATATGGTCATATTAAAATTTATTTAATTTATTAAATTAAAATATAAATTAAACTAATTTAAAGCTACTTAATTTTAAAATTAAAATGGTGGGATAATCATTTTATAATGGAACAAATATTGATACTCATCTTTTAATTTAATTTTTAAAAATTTATAAATTTTCAAATAACTTATTATTTTTTCAATTGTATTTTTCATTTCTGACATTCCAAATAATAGTATATATCCATTAAATTTATTTTATTTTATTAAATTAACATTTATATTAAACTAATTCACAAAGCCACCTATTTTTTACATTAAAATGCTATTATAATCAATTTATAATGGGAAAATGTTAATATTCATATATAATTAAATTAAATTTTAAAACTTTTAAATAACTTATTATATTTTCATTGTATTTTTCATTTCTATTGTATTTCAAATAGTGGTATATATCTATTTTTCAACATAAAAAGCATGTCTTGCACATTAAATATAACATTAACAATTTTATTTTGGTAATGGACATTATGAATATTACAACATAGAATTGTTGGGAACAATGTAAAAAATTATATGAAATTATAAACTTAAACCATTATTATATTGGCTTATCATACAATTGATTAAACATATTTGACACTATGACACTGGTGTGTATATACTATAATTTTATTTAGTTTTTTTTATAAAAATTAAAAAAATTAACTAAATATAAATGATGAAATTGGAAAAGGTAAAAAATTATGGGAAGTAAATGTAAAGTTAATAGATAATAAATTAATTTTTTTTTAAAAATGACAAATATGAGAATTATGTGAATGCAATTTGAGGAAGCTTCCCCAGTGTGTTGGAATCTGACTGGTAGATGCACGTTGATTGAGTAGTCGTAACTTGCAATAAAATTAGGTTGTTTCAAAATCTGATGCATTTGGATTTATCTTCAGATTTCAGGTACCCGTTTCTCAAGTTCCCTCCTTATCTACATGCTACACGCCTTCCAACATTCTTCTTTCTTTTGTTATCTTCCAGGTATAATGAGTTTTAACTCATGCTTTAACATTTTTCTTGGTTGGAGGTATAATTTCTGACTTGGGTAAATAAAATAAATTATTTGATTAGTCTTTAGTATTTATAGATTAGTTTCTGGATTTACAATTTATAAGATATTCTAGTTTACCTAAACAAAAGTTTTCAAGAATCAAACCGTTATTTTTTTTCTGAAGTGATGACGTATACTTTTGCTACTGTACTAATACTCGGGTTGGTTTTGGTTTTAAAGTATACAATAGTTCAATTTTGTTCCATCTTGTTCTTAAGCCACTAAATTTCTTTGTCTGCTTCAACAGTTTGGGTATATATATGTATGAGTTAGAATGCATTACATTTTCAATAATAGATGAACATAATGTGTTGTTTATTAAATGATATGTCAATCTGTATTTCCCAGAATTGCTTCTTGATCTAATCCTCTCATGGCAGTTGGTTGTTTTTTATTTTGCTTCAATTATTTGTTGCCGTAAAAATGAGGTGAGTTGCAGATGGCAGGGTTACCAGGATATCTTCGTTACTGCTTCAACACATGCAAACTTGTCCTTTTGGAAATTTTGGTCTCTGGAGGAATAGTCTTGCTGGTTTTGATCAGTAGTTTTCCATTTCTTGTGTTGAAAACTAAAGCCACTTTTGTGGAAAAAAAAATGGCATTAAATTTGTGGTGCAAAATCATGGAGTGACATGTGTAAATAATGTGTGGTCCAAATTAAAGCTTGCGTATTAGCCACAAAAATATATGTGGTCACAATTGCATCTTGATGGCTATAAATTGAAGCTTCTTACTCCAAGTTTAATCACCTTAAACTAGAAGCATTTTCTAGTATCTAGAGAGAAAAGTTCAGAGAGAAAAATTAGAATGTTCTTCTATGAGGTTCTCTTAGTGAATGTTCTCCTATTTAAAGAGAGAGTGTCATTGTTCTCTCCTTGTGATATAGAGAGTTGTAATATTTTTCTTCCACTTAGTGAAAATACTTTTCTAGTCTTCCCCGTGGTTTTTCCTTTATCAGTTGATGGTTTTCCACGTAAAATTATTGTGTGTTCAATTCCTCTTTTCTCATCTCTATTTTAGTTGTATGATATTATTCTGATACTCTAGTACCTAACAGTGGTATCAGAGCCACTGGTTGTTGACGCTGTGGTACTATTCATGTGGTACTATTCACGAGTACTATTCCTGGGTACTATTCACAGTTATTATTCACACGTGTGGTTGTATACTTTTTGCAGTGATTGTTAACGTATACTGGAATTATTATGGTGTACGGTAAAAATATACAATACTGTTCACATATATTGTACTATTCACGGTGAAATTGTGTAAACCAGTGTAGTTATTAAAAAAATGGCGATGAAATTTGAGATTGAGAAATTCAGTGGGAGTAACTTCTCCCTATGGAAATTGAAGGTAAAGGCAATTTTGAGAAAAGAAAATTGTTCAGCAGCAATTGAAGGTAGACTCGCTGGTATAACCAACGAAAAATGGAAAGAGATGGATGACAACGCTGTTTCCACCTTGCATTTAGCAATGGCGGATTCGATTTTGTCAAGTATTGCAGAAAAGGAAACTGCAAAAGAGATCTGGGATATCCTCATCAAACTGTATGAGGTGAAATCACTTCACAATAGAATATTTTTAAAGAGGAGGTTGTATACACTTCGGATAAGTGAGTCCACATCAGTGACAGACCACATCAACAATCTGAATACGTTGTTTGCTCAGCTTACAACATCAGACTTTTCAATACCAGAAAATGAGCGTGCCGAACTTCTGCTTTAGAGTTTTCCAGATTCCTATGATTAGCTCATCATCAATATAACAAATAATAATATTGTTGGTCGCTTGCACTTTGATGATGTCGCCGGAGCTATTCTTGAAGAAGAATCCAGGCGTAAAAATAAAGAAGATAGTAAAGAAAGTTCAAAGCAAGCAGAAGCCTTGACGATGATGAGAGGAAGATCAACAGAGCGTGGCCCCAGTGGGAGCTAGAATCATGGCAGATCAAAGTCTCGAAGAAGGAAGAACTTTAAATGCTACAATTGTGGCATGAAGGGGCACCTGAAGAAAGATTGTTGGTATAACAAGAAAAATCTGGAGAAATCTTCTGGAGCAAGTACATCTCAAGGGTGTGTTGCTAGTACCTCTGATGATGGAGAAATTTTATACAGCAAAACAGCGATTGGTTCCAAAAGCAAAAGACAGCTCACTGACGTATGGGTAATGGATTCGGGAGCAACATGACACATGACTTCACAACGAGATTGGTTTTGCACTTATGAACCTATCTTAGAAGGATCCGTGTTCATGGGAAATGATCATGCTTTGGAAATTGCTAGAGTTGGTATTGTCAAATTAAAAATGTATGATGGTACTATTCATATAATTCAGGTAGTACGCCATGTGAAGGGGTTGAAGAAAAATCTTTTGTCAATTGGGCAATTAGATGACCTCGGTTACAAGACCCATATTGAAGATGAGATCTTGAAAGTGGTGAAAGGGGCTCTAGTAGTAATGAAAGCAGAGAAGATCGTTGCTATTCTATACATCCTTCTGGGAGATACTCTGCAGGCGGCAGATGCATTAGTTGCTTCAACCAGCCAAGAAGAAATGACAATGATGTGGCATCGTAAATTAGGCCATATGTCAGAACGTGGCTTGAAGATCCATGCAGAGCGTAATCTCCTTCACAAGCTCAAATCGGTAAATTTACCTTTCTGTAGGCATTAGGTGACTAGTAAGCAACATAGATTAAAATTTGATAAGTCTACTGCTAGAAGCAAATGCATATTAGACTTGATTCATTCTGATGTATGGGAGTCACTAGAAATGTCCCTGGGAGAAGCAAAATATTTTGTATCTTTCATTGATGATCATTCCAGGAGATTATGGGTGTACCCAATCAAGAAGAAGTTTGATGTGTATTCAAGGAGTTCAAAGCACGAGTGGAGCTTGAAACTTGTAAGAAAATCAAGTGCTTAAGGACAGACAATGGAGGAGAATATACAGATGGTGAATTTATAGCATTCTGCAAGTAAGAGGGTATTCAGAGGCAATTCACAGTGCCACGTATGCCTCAACAGAATGGTGTAACAGAGCGGATGAATAGAACTCTCCTGGAGAGGACTAGAGCTATGTTAAATATCGTAGGTTTAGCTAAGTCTTTCTGGGCAGAAGCTGTCAAAACTGCCTGTTACGTGATAAATTGATCACCATTAATTGTTATTGGTCTTAAGACACCCATGGATGGAAAAAAAACCAGTAGATTATTCTTCTCTACATGTATTTGGTTGTCCTATATATGTAATGTATAACACCCAAGAAAGATCAAAGCTGGATCCAAAATCCAGGAAATATATATTCTTGGGCTATGCTGACGGTGTTAAGGGGTATCGCCTGTGGGATCCCACTGTCCGTAAGGTTATTGTCAGCAGAGATGTATTTTTTTACAGATAATGAGCTGCAAGGTGAGCAGAAACATGATAACACTTCTAAAAAAGCTACAATTATCCAAATAGATGAAAAGTTTAGAGGAGATGATTCTTTTGAAGATGAACTAGAGCACGAAGAACAAGAACCAAATGAGACCAATGATGCAGAAGTTTGACGATCAACGCGTCAGATAAAGAAACCATCTTGGCACTCAGACTATGTGATGTCAAGCTATGATGCATACTATCTTCTAACAGAAGAAGGAGAACCGTCAACCTTTCAGGAGACTGTGAGTAGTTCAAATGCTTCTCTATGGATTACAATAATGCAGGAAGAAATGGAAGCCTTACATAGAAATCAAACATGGGAGCTTGTAACACTTCCAGAAGGTCGAAAAGCCATTGGATCCAAATGGGTTTACAAAATCAAACGAGATAGCAATGATCAAGTGGAGCGGTATCGTGCTAGACTGGTAGTTAAAGGATATGCTCAGAAAGAAGGCATTGATTTCAATGAGATTTTCTCTCCGGTGGTAAGACTTACTACTATCAGAGTTGTGTTAGCTATGTGTGCTTCATTTAATTTACATCTTGAACAATTGGATGTAAAAACTGCTTTTCTTCATGGAGAACTTGAAGAAAAAATATATATGCTCCAACTAGAAGGCTTTAAAGAACAAGGAAAAGAAAACTTGGTATGCAGGTTAACCAAATCTTTGTATGGTCTAAAACAGGCGCCAAGATGTTGTTACAAGAGATTTGAATCCTTCATAATGAGCCTCAAATACAACAGACTGTGTTCAGACCATTGTACGTACTACAAGAGGTATGGTGATGATTTTATCATTTTGTTGTTGTATGTGGATGACATGTTGGTTGCAGGCCCTAACAAAGATTGATTCTAAGAATTGAAGGCGCAGTTGGCTAGGGAGTTTGATATGAAGGACTTGGGACCAGCAAATAAGATTTTAGGGATGTAAATTTATCGAGACAAAAAATAGGAAGGTTTGGCTTTCTCAGAAGAACTACTTACTGAAAGTTTTACGGCGCTTCAATATGCAAGACTGTAAGCCAATTTCTACCCCGCTTCCTGTCAATTATAAATTATCCTCAAGTATGAGTCCTAGCAGTGAAGCAGAGAGGATGGAAATGTCTCGAGTACCGTATGCATCAGCGGTGGGAAGCCTTATGTATGCAATGATTTGGACAAGACCAGATATTGCTCAGGCGATTGCTATGGTCAGTCGGTTTATGACAGATCCTGGTAAAGAGCATTAAAATGCTGTGAAAAGGATCCTAAGATATGTTAAGGGAACCTCTGGTGCTATTTTATGTTTTGAAGGATCAGAGTTTATTGTCAGAGGATATGTTGATTCTGATTTTGCAGGTGATCTTGATAAAAGAAAATCTACTATAGGCAATGTGTTTACACTTGCGGAAGGAGCGGTAAGTTGGTTATCTAAATTACAATGTGTTGTAGCTTTATCAACTACAGAAGCAGAATATATGGCAGCTACTCAGGCATGCAAGGAAGCAATCTGGATAGAAAGAATATTGGAAGAACTTGGGCACAAGCAATCGAAGATTATAGTGTATTGTGACAGTCAGAGTGCCTTACACATTGCAAGGAATCCAGCCTTTCATTCCAGGACAAAACACATAGGGGTGCAATATCACTTTGTTTGAGAAGTAATGGAGGAAAAGAGTGTGGATCTACAAAAGATTCATATAAAAGAGAACCTAGCAGATGTTATGATAAAACCGATCAATACTGACAAGTTTAAATGGTGCAGGTCCTCCTATGGCCTATCAGAAACATAATCACAACACAACAAAAAACTGGCAAGAAGAGAAAGATTTGAGAAGCTCACAAAAGTGACTTTAAGTGGGAGATTGTTGAAAACTAAAGCCACTTTTGTGGAAAAAATGGCATTAAATTTGTGGTGCAAAATCATGGAAGAATTATAGCCACTAATTAATGACATGTGTAAATAATGTGTGGTACAAATTAAAGCTTGCATATTAGCCACAAAAATGTGTGTGGTCACAATTGCATCTTGATGGCTATAAATTGAAGCTTGTTACTCCAAGTTTAATCATCCCAAACTAGAAGCATTTTCTAGTATCTAGAGAGAAAAATTAGAGTGTTCTCCTGTGAGGTTCTCTTAGTGAGTGTTCTCCTATTTAAAGAGAGAGTGTCATTGTTCTCTCCTTGTGATATAGAGAGAAGTTATAATATTTTTCTTCCACTTAGTGAAAATATATTTCTAGTCTTGCCTGTGGTTTTTCCCTTATCAGTTGAGGGTTTTCTACGTAAAATTATTGTGTGTTCAATTTCTCTTTTTTCATCTCTATTTTAATTGTGTGATATTATTCTGATACTCTAATACCTAACATCTTGTTGGTTACTTTTTGTTAGTGTGTATAAATATGTGACACAAGGGACACCTAGTTAAAGATGTTACACATTTCTTAGAAATACAGTTTGGACACTCTTTATAAGATTTAATATAAATGTGACACGACATCAAATTGGGAAAATTTTCACTGTTTACTTATATCTGTTCTATGTGACAGGCATGTGCATTGAATGATAACTGGTGGCCAATGCTAACCGGTCCCCTAGAATTGTTGGGATTTTGGTTTTGCTCCCTGAAATGATTTTTCTTAGGATTGTCTCCCTAGAAAATTTTTAAGCTTAGAATATAACCCCTTCTGTTGACTGCCTCTACCAACTGATGAGGTGGAGCCTAGTCACATGCCTGTCATTGCATATATGGCATGTGACTCATCATATTAGGACCAAGTCACTCATTAACCTTTTTTAATTAAAGGTTAACAAAATGATTAACCTTTTTTAATTAAAACCCTATTGGCATTCGTAGCTTACTCTCTTCCTCTCCATGTACCTTCACAACCCTTCTCAATTCAGATCCAAGCTCTGGTTTCACTCAAAAGCTCTCTGCGTCCTCAACAATTCTTTCATCATTTCCCCTTCCTTCCATCTCATCCACAATGGGCAAGAAAAAACCCAAGGATCCCCAACAAACCCCTCAAAAAGATACCGTATCACCCCCTCCCGACATTTTCAGCAAGCTCTTCAGCAACGCACCCAAACAATCCACCGCCACCACCGCTTCTCTATTCTTTGATGACAACCCCTTCAGGAGAAAGCCTCAACTACCTGCCCCACTTTCCGACTCCACTAATCACAGTCAGAGCCCTAACAACGATGACACAAAGAGGAAGAGGAAAAAAGAGAAAGATAAAACCCTCGATTTGGATTCCTCAATCGAAGCTTCGGAGAAGAAGAAGAAGAAGAAACACGGTTCAGACGAGAATAGAGGGGAAGGGAAAGGGGTGAACTTGGATGCTGAAGCAATTGAGAAGGGGAAGAGGAAGAGGAAGATGGATGAGGTTGAAAAGGAGTGGGAGGAGAAGAAGAATGGGGAAGTTGAGGAAAGGATTGGGAATAAAACTGTTGGGAGCAAGAGGAAGGCTTTGGATGATCCTCTTGAAAGACTATTTTTGCTGGCAATTTGTCTCTCAAGGTGAAGAAGAAGGGTTTTAATTAAAAAAAGTTAATCATTTTGTTAACCTTTAATTAAAAAAGGTTAATGAGTGACTTGGTCCTAATATGATGAGTCACATGCCACATATGCAATGACAGGCATGTGACTAGGCTCCACCTCATCAGTTGGCAGAGACAGTCAACGGAAGGGGTTATATTCTAAACTTAAAATTTTTCTAGGGAGACAATCCTAAGAAAAATCATTTCAAGGAACAAAACCAAAATCCCAACAATTCTAGGGGCTAAATTTACCATTTAGCCATATTTTTTTTTTCATTTATGTGACAACAAAAATCTTTGTTTTATATTATTTTGAATTTGCAGCATTAACTTATGTGCTTCTTCCAATGCCTTTGCTGTTCTCTGCTGGATCTGAACCTTCTTCCTTATTTTCTGAATCAGATAGCAGGTAAGTCTTTAACTTTGCCAAGAATAAAGAAAGAAAAAATGATCATCTGAATTTTATCCCCAAAGCAGAGAAACAATATGTGAATAATTTTCCTTATTCCTAGCTGGGAGAATTTAACCATTCAATTTTATTTTATTTATTTGTTGTGATTTAATGAATAATGTAACAGCTGGGTGAATGCAACCAAGTTTTTGAGTGGGCCTCAGCTATTGGAAGCATTGCGGTTCCAACCATATTAAAGCATTCTGGTGTTATTGGTTGGGGAGCCCTTGCAATGGAACTCTCTTCCTTCTTTGTTTTTGTATTGGCCATAATGTGTTACATGTGGATTGATAAAGAAGATCATTATAGTATTCTTTGAGATGTATTTATTCCTTTTTGGTGCTTTTCAACCATTTGCTATTTCTGAGTGTATCTTTATCAAAATGAGTCATATTTTTTAATAATTTTTTTCTATCCACTGGATTTCAACATCTAATTATGTGTTTAAAAAATTAACTACCTATCAATTATATTGAATTTAGTTGATGCATCACCTTTATCTTTTGTAATAAATTTCATCTTTCCCCTTTTAAAATAGAAACCATTTGTTAAATGACAATGCTGTATTGGCCTCTCATGGTTATGAACTGTTTTTTTTATTGATAACAATATTTAGTTTTTATTAAAAGTGTTAGGGAGGAATTCAAACCCAAACCTCTCACACTTCCTTCTCTCAACCATCACTAAGTCCTCTGGGGAATACTTTTGTTAGAGTAAAACTAAGATGATTTTCTATACAAATATATAGGAATTTAGATCTGATTATACATTAAAAAAATAGTTTATCTAATTAAGTTTAAAATTATTTGTCATATGGTGCAACTTTGATCAAAATAATAATTTATAATTTTCTTTACATCTTAAAAGGAAAACAAGGTCATACATAATGCATGCGATTCAATACGAACAACTACAGCACCGAATTTGTGAGGCACCAACAAATCAAAACACGAAAGCGTTTGACACACACTGTCATTTAACGAAAGAGAATTACTAAAATGTCCTTTACTTTATGTGCTTTGCGGTAATTACCAAGGCATCACTTTCAACTAAGAGCGTGTTTTAGAATGATGGTTTGTAAAATGTGGGTTTTGGTTTAACTGTTAATTTTTATAACTTTCCCTAAACATTAGGTGTACACACGAGTTACAGAAGTGAGAGAAAACTCTAACCTGATCCACAAAGTGAAGTCAAACTTTTAGTTTGTCGGCTTCAATTGTAATGGACAGCAACGTTGTCTATCTATACTTCAACAAAATCGGCTTCACACTATATTAATCCTCATGTTTATTATCCGTTTCATACTTTTTTGACACTTTCTAATGGAGATAGTTCAGGAGCAGCAGCTACAAAATTCAGGTTAGTTTCTCAATCACTCTCGCTTCTTTCACAAAAACAAAATTATATATTACCAATTATTGGAAGAAGCAGGATTGGAACTTGCATGGTTATTCTTTAAACAGAGATAGACACTCACATAAGGAAGATGGTTTTCAAAGTTTCCTCAAAACCCTCTCCCTTTTATTTTTTGTCATGCATAAGAATCACTATGTTCCAACACAGAATTTAATGGCCTAAACAAATAGATCAATTAATCTGAATTTTATTATTTAAAATTAGTTCTAATTAAGTTAGACAGAGGTCAAACCACTAATCTCAGTTATTACTCTTTTATGCATTTATTATTCCACAGATAACAGAAAAATGCATAACTCACATGGAAACAAGAGTGTCTCTCAGCGGCCTTTACATCGAAGATTCAGAAAATATAAATGGTTTCGTGTATCACTCTACATAATCTTTCTTTTGGTTGGTCAATCTACAGCCACACTTCTAGGAAGGTTATACTATGACAGTGGTGGTAACAGCAAATGGATGGCAACATTTGTTCAATCAGCTGGATTCCCTGTACTTATTCCACTCCTTTTATACTTCAACAATGATTCCTCCGAAAGGACCGAAACCAAACCAAAATTTTCCACCCTTCTTGTTCTCTACTTTGCTTTTGGCTTAATTCTGACAGGGGACAACTTGATGTATTCCTATGGACTTCTATATGTCCCCCTTTCCACCTACTCTCTACTATGTGCAACCCAACTAGGCTTCAATGCAATATTCTCTTTCTTTCTGAACTCACAAAAGTTCACAGCTTTAATATTCAATTCTATAGTTCTTCTGACCACATCAGCTTCTTTGCTTGCAATCAATGCTGATTCTGAGGACACAGGACTTTCAAGAGAGAAGCATGTAATTGGGTTCATCTGCACACTTGGTGCATCTGCTACATTTTCTTTGTATCTATCTCTTGTGCAGGTTTCTTTTGAGAAGGTTATAAAGAGAGAAACCTTTTCTGCTGTGTTGGAGATGCAATTGTACCCATCTTTCATTGCTACATGTGCTTGTGTTGTGGGATTGTTTGCAAGTGGAGAGTGGAAAATTTTGGAGAATGAGATGAAGGAATATGAAAAGGGAAAGTTGTCATATATAATGACTCTACTTTGGATTGCGGTTACATGGCAAATATCCTCTATTGGTATGCTGGGGTTGATTTCTGAGGTGTCTTCATTGTTTTCAAATGTAATAGGTACTCTGTCATTGCCCATAGTTCCAATACTTGCGGTTATTTTCTTTCATGATAAGGTCAATGGGGTGAAGTTTATAGCCTTGCTGTTAGCAGTGTGGGGCTTTGTTTCCTATATTTATCAACACTATTTAGATGACAAAAAAGTCAAGGCAGATAGAAGTAATGGCCTTGAGGTTTCAAAGGTTGAGGTAGAAATCTGTTGATGAGATGGACCAAATTTTTATGAAGTTATAGAGATCTATTCTCTGAAATTGAATTAAGAGCCTGGACAAGGGTCATGTTGCTGTTCCAATTTTGTGAATTGTCTTTGTTGATAACTTTGATATCCTTGTACAACTTCAGGGTTTTTTTTTCAGTGATAAAATAAGAAGTGACAAACAGATAAAGTATAAGATAAGACAGCGTGATTTTTTTTCATGAAACCCTATAACAACAAAAATATGGGTTTAGATTTGGTTTGGTTAAGATAAAATGTAAAAAACTAACCCAACAAAATTATTGTAGTTTACATTGATTTGATTTGACGATTTTAAATTTTCATTTTAAATATTAAACATCTCAACGCTAACGTAATAAGTACAAATTATATAATCAAACTTAAAAGTTACAATAAATAAAAAAAATATAGCTTATCTTTTTACTACTTCTTATAAACAATTCATTATTTGGTTTTAGGAGATAATACTTCTAGTGTCTATGCCGACCTTAGCTTTCTCTCATGTGTTACACCGATCCAATAGGAATCCTGTATTATCTCTCCTGGTCCAATTGGGAATCGGGAATTTCTATGTCTGGTCTCGAGTTACCATACCGCCCTTACACGTTGGAGGGCAAAGAGGGGGTTTCATCTACAAAGACACTTTGACGCTTAAGTTAGTTTAGGTAGTTAATACCGGAGCTCAAGCACAAGTTAGAGTATTTCACGTACCTTCATGGATCATAAATGAGAAATATTTATAGAGGTGGGTGGTGTAACACCTTTGATTTTTGGGTAGACCTTTAAGGCCCTATGAGGTCAAGATGTGTTGTGTGTTTTTTGTGAAAAATTTGGGCTTTGGTCAATTCTATACCCAAAATTTTGTATGTATGTGGCTTTATAGGAAATAGTCATGGGAAATACATGATACTGGGAAATATGAAAATCATGATGAATAATGATGCTAATAGTGATAATAAATAATAAATAAACTTAAATTAACGTAGTTATGCTGAAACCGTAAACTGGCTTCCGATCGTTCATATATCATACCAACACCTTGTGCTTTGGGATAGAAATAGTACACCAAGGATTTTAGAAGACCTTTAGGAGAAGAAAAGACTATGGGGTTGAATCAATTGATTGAAATTCATTGCTTGATTAATTTCTTTAAAACCTATTGAAAATCAACCAAAATCCCAATTCTGTTTCTTGGTCTTGTTTTAAGCTAAACCTAATAATTATGCGCATGCTCCATTGTTTTTAGCATAACTTAATCTACCGATGTTTGATTTGAGTGATCTAGGTCTTAAAATCTTTGTAACAAAAATTTCTACAACTTTTATGAAGTCACCAAGAGCTAGTTCTGAGCCTAAAAATCCTAGTTTGCATCACTAGCCATTGATTCGTAGCCACACACCCAGCCTGAACAACATTTCGTATTTCGGGCATAACTTTTGCTCTAGTTGTCAGATTTAGCCGTTTTATATCACTGTTTTCTCAAAATGACAACAGAGCGTGATTTTAATTTCATGGTCATGTGTCACCATGGAACACACCCGCGAAGCCATATATCCTTTCCTTATTGGTCCATTTTCCATGCACCTCATTTTCTTGACACCTAATCCTCCACTAAGCTGAACTTAGGCTGATTTGTTGCCACCATGTTGAAGTACAACTTCCATTTACTCTGTTGGCCACCAAGCTAGATAACTTAGGCATTTTTCTCTCATTTCCCCTTGTCTCTTCTCTTAGTTCGTGGCCCTCCTTTCTTTCACCCTCACCACAATTCCTCTCCATCAGCATCCTCACACCACCTCCTCCTCCATACATGGCCAGCCTTGCTCCCTTTTCTTCTCTTAATCACCAAGTTACACCATCATCATATTTCCACCCTTTTTCTCTTCTTGACCGAAACCATCACTTCCATCTCCTCTTCCTCCATAGTTCATCATTATCTATGTGCCTTTCTTTCTCTCTTTCTTTGCATGTTTAGTTTTGGAGCCTAAACCTCCATGCATGCAAAGTTTAAAGTCCAAAGAGCATTCTCCACCATTTTCTTTTAGGTCGTGAGGTATCATTCTTATCACCACCATTTTTTCTACTTTTTCTCTCGTTTTGCCTTATTTTTCCACCATGAGTACATGCATAATCCTGATCCAGTCTTGCATGTAAAATTTTAGAAGCCAAACCACTTTAAAACCATGAGCCATTATTACCCAAAAGCCTTTATTTTCCCTTCAAACACCACCACCTTTTCTGCCCAAGATTCTGTAACTCAAGGCACCATTTGGAGCAATATTGGAGTAAGGAAGGAGCAAGGAAAATCAACCTTAAAAACTACCCAAGATCCAACATGCAAAACCTTAGGTAAGGGGGAGGGAGTTCTCCTTGATTTTGTTAGAATTTTTGGCATGCAAAGGTGTGGGAACTTCCTTTGGATTTACATCACTAAATCAAGGGTAGATAGGATTTTGCATATGATAAATATATGAAGCCAAGGTTCAATTTTGAAAGGAAAATTTTAAGCCAAGAAATCCTAAGCTTTTACCTAGATTTTTCCAAGAAAAAAACTTATACTTTTTACCCTTGAATTTGGCCTATTCATGCATTTTTTTTCCCGTTTAATAATGTTAACACATAAAATGAATATGATAATAATTCTAGAAATTTTGTGACTTGAGGAAATGGGAGAAAATCATATTTGCATGTCATGCATATAAAGATTTTAAGTGAAAATGTGATCCTTAGGCCATGCATGTGGGAGTTTTGGTTTGTATGAGATTTTGAGCTTTGAATGTTGATTTTATATGGAGTATAACGTGCTAGAATTTTGGTATTAAATTCTAAATGAAATGAAGTACTCAGAATCTCTCATGCATGTAAATGATTGATGGAAAAGTTATCATTGTTAAACCTATGTGAGTGATTTTTCTAAAATGTATGGTGTTGGAATATTTGAGTTAGTATGTTTATTGGACTTAAACAAATTAGTTAGTATGTTTAATGGTTAAGAATGGTGTGGTAAATGATAATAGGGTTATATGTAAAATTTGGTGAATTCGATATCATACATTGCCTTGCGTGACAAATTTTATTTGGATGACCTTCTTGTTGATGATGAACACGTATAGATTCTGGAATCCTTGCGTGAAATGATGTTAATAAATTGAATGGAATGCTGATGTAGGATGGTAATGTGATATAAAAATAAATAGGTCTAAGTTGATACATGAAATTGATTGAAAATGTTGTTAAGCAGTAATGATGATTGAATGGAGGATTCATGGTGTGTGTAAGGACTATGCGCTATTATGAATATTGTAAGGTGACTAAATTCTTGTACGATGAAATGAATGTGAAAAAGAATGGAAGTCCCAGCAGGGTCTGTGGCAAAGAAAATTGTTAGAAAATAAGTGTTGGAACCCTGTAGGGTGTTGATGTGTTGTATACTGGAATGTATGTATTTAATCGTGAGTAGAAATAATGTTAGAAAATGATGAAAAAGAATGGAACAACCCGATGAGACTTTATCCTTAATTGTTAGTAAAAAGGAACAAATTGATAAGAATAGTAAGAACAAGCAAAATAAGGGATTTTTGAATAATTATTTTCTTAGCCTAAAGGTACTGAATAGTTTTATATTAAAAAGATAGTACTTCGAAAATTATTTAAGCTAGGTTTCTAAATAGCCTCGATCAGAGTTTTCTAGCAAAAGTATAATAATTTAGAAGTTTTTGTCAAAATCGACAAATTTATGTAAAAAGAGTTTTGAGTAAATATTATCCCTTAATTTTGAAGAAGTATTTTGAAGCTTAGACTATTTTATAAATTTTAATTATTAAGACCAAATGGTAAATTTTTGTAGCAACAGATGCAATGAGACAACGTTCGCTATAACAGTCTAAGGACCAAAATGACAAATTTTCTTATATCTCTAAATCTCAAGCCCTAACTTCCATAGTGTTCAAAAACACGTATTGTTAGAACCAAGTCTAACTACAAGACTAAGAAGTCTGAACCCCTGAGGATTTGTTAATAACACCCATCAAGACTCTTAGTTGAATGAAGTCTGTATGTATGATTTACTAACAATGTTCAATAAGTGTGCTAGGAAAGTCTGAAGCGCTCGAATTACAAGAAAAAGGGGGAGTTCGTTAAACCAAAATTATCATCAAAAGATAAGTTTATGCACTCATCAAAAGCTACGATAAGGAGAAGTATGTATAGAGCAACATACCTTGAAATACTACTCCCTTCTTAAGAAATGTTACTGAAAAGCAACTATATTCCTATATAAGAGTCAACAAGAACTTTCATATATCAATCCTGCATCTTGCATCAAAAAGGAAAGAAACAAAAAGCTGAAGTGCCCTACGCAGTAACCAAGGTAGACGCCTTGTATATCTCAAAGTGACAAAAAAGCTGAAAGCACGATAGTGCAGAAAGCCTAGAGTCAACGTATATAAGAGAGTACCTTTTAGCTCAAAATGGTTAAACAATCAGGTGACTTTTGATGAAGGCTATCAAAGCAAACCATTTTGGTATAAATCTCTAAAGCATGACAAATTTAGGCCTTACAAGTACATATCCCTTGAAAATCAAAAAATGATCAACGACTTTATCCTCTCCAACAGTTGATCAACGACTATCTCAAAGAAGCCTATAAATATGAGAAAGTTTCAAACGATGAGAAGCTCTTGACATATCTGAATATTCTTTGATCATACAAGAACATATGCATTGGAACTATGATTGTGATTTAGGACTCGAGCTATAATGATGGGTACATTGGAAAACATGTTCACTGCGATCCGTAATGATGGGGATCTTGGAAGTATGAATTGGTCAGTCCCCTAGATGGCCCAATGTAGCTCCTAGTGTTGGAGCAGGTCATGACAAGCCTATTGTACTTCGAATCAAGCGGGTGTTTCTAGGATCGTGTAGATCCAAGTTCCAATTTTTGAATGTGATCATAAATTATAATGATTGGGTGTGTCCCTTACTCTATAGTGGTGTTGAATGTGACACCCAAAACCCAAATTACAAATTTCAATTAATTAACCCAAATTTTTGAAATAAATTTTTCACGTTTAATGAATCATTCTAAAATTCATAATTTAAATTCTGAGGTCACGTAAAAATTGATAAATACGGAATATTATCATGCATACTAGTCGTGAACGAATAAAACATAATACATTTATATAGCGGAAACGATGGATAAGATTGCAGTATAAGGTACATAATATTATTACAACACATTAAATCTCAAATGAAGTCAAAGTCCAAGCAATAAAACATAAAAGCTTCATTAATTGCACCACCCATCATTCTGTGAAGCGTGCACTGTAAAAATAATGTAAGAGTGAGATAAAATATAGAATACATATAAAATAAGTAAAATTGCACAAACACAATCAACAAACAATTATGATATGATGAATATGCCAAACAAGGTCATTTACATTTAATAATCTTTAATTTAGTCAAATGATGTCATGCTGGATCCATTTTGATTTAGTGGGAATACTGCAGTAAAAAGTCTCATAGAGACACAAGTAGGACTTAGCATAATGTCACGAATCCCTACCCTTCATAGCGCTCAAGTACCGAAGTACACAAGTAGGACTTAGCATATACCATGAATCCCTACACTTCATGGCATTCAAGTACCGAAGTACACAAGTAGGACTTAGCATAAACCATGAATCCCTACCCTTCATGGCGCTCAACAAAAATAAGGTTTTAACTCATCATAGAGTAACCCCCCACTACGACCGGCAATCATGGAACCCTTAAATTTCATGGTGCGTCCAAATGCTTATGATGCATGAATGCTTTTAATTCTCTTTATCAATTTAACATACCATGATATCAATACTTCCATAATTACTTGGAAAGCCACAAGTTCTCAAAGGACACAACACATATATCAATTCTCAAAATTATGGATTTACAGTTCAACAACATATCTCAATAAACCACAAGACATTCATGTATACATTAATTTAGTCATTCATAATTATTAATCACAAAAATATACATACTGTATGGCATTCATAGGACACTCAATAACATCCATAATAATCAATAATCCTTCAATAATTCATAAATAAATCATTACCCACATGAAAAATATCATTTTCATCCATAATAATCATCATAGGTAAATTTTAGAAATTTACAGCAGCAACATACATTAGTAAAAAGGCCATAACATGAGAAATTTAAATCCTTTTTTTAGTAATTCCACTTTCTATAGTTCCATAACAAAATTATCTACAACATTCATAAAGACCATAATTTTAAATTCCAAACAGAAACATCACATAATCACATAATAGTCAATAGGTTATCATTTTTCATTATCACCAATTGCTGAAAAATTTCCTGGTTTGACAATCTTTAGTAAATTAGCTATAACTCATGGTATAAAAATAATTTTTGAATGAGGCCAAGTTCTGTGTTTCAATAATTCTATTTTCTATAATTTTCATGAAGACCAAAAATTCCAAATCCAAACAGAAATATCACAAATTCATAGTATGCTAAACTATCTCAAAGAAAGTAACAAAATGTACATAGGTTGGTAAAATTAACGCTTCTGGAGCTACAAAAATAATTTTGGCATGAGACCAGTTCTAAATTACTCATAACACAAATATATAAAACTTTTATGAAGACACTAAACACTAATTCGCATCACAAAATTCCCAGTTTTAAAAAATACAAACAGTGATTCACGTCAACAGGTTTTCAGCATGAACATACTTCTATATTTTAGGTATAAATAGAGTTACAAATATCCTTTTAACTTGAAACCACTTTTTATAGATCTATAACATAAATATCTACAACTTTTATGGTACATAAAAGTCTAAATATGTATGTATAATTCTCAGAATTTTAATATTTACACAAAATAGAAGGTACATATTCCAGAACAGACATACTGTAGTATTTTGACTATAACTCATGCTATACATATCCAAATTAGTTGGTTCAAGTTTCAACATTCATATAACAAAAAGATCTACAACTTTGATGAAGAAGTCAAAGTCAAATTCACACATTCTCAGCTTCAAAATTAAGTAACAAGTTACGAAAATAAATCTGAAAATCATAGAACAACATACAATTCTACCCATTCCATATTTATTCACAACCCTATCCCCTCTTACCTTAATGGAGGATCCTAAAGTGGTTGAAAGTGTTCTCTTATTGTCCTAGCTTCAGATCAAGAGGGACTTTGATAGAAAAATGAAAGAAAATGAGAGAGAGACTTCACTAACTTTAGCTTGTTCTAAGAATGCAAACTTGGGGACAAGATATAGTGATGGTTTAATCATGCAAATGACAAGTGGGGGACAAGCTTTTCATAATGGGATTATAGTGGGATGTTAGGTACATTAATTATGGTGATAATAGAGGTTTTAGGTGAGAAAAATGAGCTGGATTGTTGACCATTTCTGTAACCTACATAATGTAGCTTGTTTGATTGAAGTAAATATCAATTCTGGCACCATGTCGACATTTTAGGAATATCTCTCTCATATCTTAAAGGATTTTAACAAATTTGGTCTTGTGGGAAAGCTAAGACAACGAGGCATAACTTTGTAGTTTACTACTTTTTCAAATTCGGACTATAACTAGGCATTAAAATATGTACAAGATGATATGATTGAAGTAAAATATCCATTCTAATACTGTTTCGGTATTTTGGGCATATATCTCTTATATCTTAATGGAGTTTAACAAATTTGGTCTTGTTGGAAATCTAAGACAACGAGGAACAACTTTGTAGTTGACCATATTTCCAAATTCAAACTCTAACTAGCAATTAAAATATGTACAAGATGACACATTTTGAGTGGAGTATGTGGTAATTTGATGAGAGTAATTGGAAAAGCCAAAGAAATTAATAACTAAGGAAATAGGTAATAAGTTATTTGATTAACTTTTACCTAAGCTATAAAGTTAAAATTATTTACCATGGTAAAAGGTTAAATTAAAGATGTTGTCTCAACCAAAATTTATGTAGGAAGTTGAGATAAAATGGATAATATCATTGATGGTCTAAATTTTTGGGATGTTACATTGAACTTGGTGTACTTCAATCGCTCTAGTAGAGAATTATGCGACCCAGTATATGTACTGTGACAGGACAATTTTGATGAGAAGAATGTTGTATGATCCCTCATTCACATCATGAAATACTTAATGATAAGATAATCATAAGACGTTTGACTCATGCATAACATCTTGAATGACTAACCACATTATGATTTTGATTATGGATTGTGTGATGGTGAAGATATTTGTGTTTGGTTAATATAATCTTATGAGGTGCTACTGTTGTGATGATGATTGATTGTTAGATTACTATAATAATAGTTGATCCATGACTGATGCATTGTGACTATTATAGAAATGGTTAACGTTAGCTTTGATTGATCAGAGAACCATAGAATATATGATAATGATTGAATACTAGAATAGACATGGTAGGATTATGATTAATTGGTGAATGTAATTGTATGTTGGCTCAGTAGTAAATTGGTAGGGTTGTGTGTTATGATAGATAAGACTCAATATATCTATCCGTATATGATCTGGTGGTGATGTTATGTTAGGGATAATGAAATAATGATTATGTAATTGATAATTGTGAAAGTCTGGATAGTGAGTGGGTTATTATTATGAAATTATAAATGACTAGTAAGCTATATGAAAATATCTGTTGAGTAAGGAAATGATGTGCATCTGTGTTAGGTAAGACTTGTTTGATGGTTTGATTGTGTCTGGAATTCATCAAGTATGACTGTGCATATTTACATGTATTTCCAACAATACTGGAGTGAGATAAACTCACCCCTCTTGTTTTGTGGCTTTTATTGAATATATGTAAACCTATAGGGTAGTAAAGGATGGGAATCAAGAGAGCATGGGCAAGGGCCTGATCAGTGCTAGTAGGAAGTTCCCACCAAAACACCACTGTAAGAACATGGGGAGTGTGGGCATCTTCCTTGGCTAGAAAAAAGGACCACCGAGGAGGAAAGTTCTGAGGATCCTTCCTCTTCTAATGAAGAATAGAGTTAGGATTCTAATTACATAGAGAAAAGAAGCAATGTGCAAGGGATGGAGTAAGAGATTAAAAGAAAAACACGCAAGGGAGAGAATGAGTGAGTCATTGAACTGCTCGAAGCAAGTCACCTCCTGAAATGCTATGTAATTACTTATAAATTTTAACTATCAAGAAGAATGTGCCCCTTTGTAGTTCCAATACTTCCAGTGACCAAATAGCTTAACTTTGAGTCACTAGACATAGCTATAGGCACACTTGTTCATGCATCTTCAAATTACCTTTTCCTTACTTATAGTATATTTAAAAAAATATAAATTATGGCTTATTTATATTTTGAAAGAATTTATTTCAATTATATTTTGAAATAGCACTGGTGAAATAATTAACCTATATAAAAATTATTAAATATGATTTTAATTAGGTTTTCATGTTTATACTAACATTAAAAATAATATTATTTTAATATCAATTTAACCATTGTTAAACCGCTATACCTTAAACCATTATGTTGACTGGTTTAATAATCGGTCTGATTTTATAAAAATTGCTAAGTGTTTATGCTTTAAAGATCCAAAGACAAAATTAAATGTTCCTTTTTGATTTATACTCTTATATTTTGTTTAAAGCAACAGGAAAGTTGTATTTAGTATTGAAAGAGAAATAAGCTAAAAATATATTAATTGTATCTTTTTATCTATGTGTAAAAACCTTAAAAGACAGGTAAAAGGAAAAGAAAGTATATGACATATAATTTATTTATAGGTCTAAACTATGATTTCTAACTAGTTGTTCCAATTAAAAATTCTTGTTTTAAAATTATATTTAAAGTGATTTATAAGTGAGTTTGGAAAGTTTTATACTAATTATGGATCAAAATTCAACTCTTATTTTTACACTAACTATCCATCAAAGTTCAACATAAATTAATATTAGTTAATTTTTTTAAAAGACCTACAAATTTTTTTAAAAAATTAATTCATAAACCTTATTTTTGCAATACATATTTTTCATATTTAAATAGTATCTATAAGGTTGTGTTTTGGTGTCGCCATTACCATTGTCACTACCTCTGCCACCACCACTTCCTCACTACCACCCCTACCACCACTCTCACAAAAGTCTTCACTACCACTGTCGCCGCCACCACCACTTATTCCTTATCACCATTACCACCACCATCGTCACCACTATTATTTCCATTGTCGTCATCCCCGCCTCTGTCATCACTGTAACATCCCTGTTTTTAGTAGCAGTCTTATTTGGTAAATTTTGAAGTATGGAAGGTCTGTAAGTAAGAATAAGTGAATAAATACCCTATAGATGGTCTGTGATATCTCAGAAATTTTATTTTTGTGTGTGATTATGGAAATTATATAGACCATTAATGGTATTATGCAAATTTCGAGTGAAGAAGGGATCTGTTCCGAGTGACAGAGAGAAATTCCGAGTGAAGGATTAGAAATTCCGAGTGAAGGATTAGAAATTCCGACTGAAGGTTGAAATTCCGAGTGTAAGGTTATGTTTTCCGAGTAAAACATGATCGAGAGGGTTACTACCGAGTGGAATCCTGGCTTCGGAGACATTTGGAGTGAAGTGTGTTCAAGAGAACCACTTCTGGGTGAAAATTCCAAGTCAAATGTCTTCGAATGACTCATTTCCGAGTCACATGTCTCCGAGTGAAACGTTCCGAGAGAAGTAATTTCAGAACGAAGAAAAACTTAGTGTACTGCTCAGATCGAGATAGTTCTGAGTAGTGAATTCCGTGTGGATGGAACCAAATGTCATTCCCAAGAGAAGTACTTAAATAGAGGCAGACTGACTTCGTAATGAATATAACTCCGAGTGATCAATATTTCCGAGTGAAGGGACTCAGTCAGGGATATATCCGAGTGGAATTTCCGAGTTGAGTATGATGAGGATCAGGTGAGATCCTGGACGAATTCCGTCCGAGTAGGAAGTTTTGAAAGAAATCTAAGATGAGGTGAATTTCCGAGTGCAATCCGAATGAGTTTGTCCAAGTCAGGACCTCCCTAGTGAGGAAGGGGATAGCATTCCGGGTAGAAAGGTCTCCAAGTGTGGTATTTTAGGCAGTGGAGTTCCGAGTAGGGGCATATCTGAGCCTAGTGTAACCTATTCTGAGTGGCATAACAAGCTCAGTTTTGTATAAACCGACCGGATCATCTAAAAATACATAATTTCACTCAGATGTTTTACAAAAACCGACCGGATTATTTAAAACAAAATACATGATTCCACTCGGAATCATGGTTATTTCACTCAGAAAACTCTTTTCAGTCTGATTTCACTCGGAATCATATTTATTCCACTCATTGAAACTCATTTTCACTCGGAATCAACTCATTTTACTCGGAAAATCTGGTTTTCAACATTTCACTTAGAATCAACTCATTTTACTTGGAAAATCTGGTTTTTGACATTTTTCACTCGGATTTTCATTCAGAAACTCTTCTTTAATCCTTTCTAAATTATTTTTATAAAAATCATAAAAATTGGGATGTTACAATTATCATTATTATTCTTATTTCTATTATTATTACCATTATTATTGTTATTCTTATTATTATTATTAACTATTATTATTGTTATTGATATTATTATTACCATCAATCTTTAAACGAAGCATTATTTTAGTCAAGATATAATCGATATATTTTCTAGAATAATAATAAAAATTGATGAGACCCAAGGACTTGAGAATAAATATCATGAGACTGGAAACACATAAGATACCCAAGGATCAAATGATAAAAATAATGCATTTCGCATCATGAAAATATTTTTGAGGTAGTAAAACTAGAGCATACACCTGGTACGCTGGAGGATATTCACGTTCGATCTCTGAGGAGAATCTTGGGAGTACAACCGGAACGGAAACCCAATGGCATCAGAGTCGCGCCTGGAGCCAGGTGAGACGATGTAATTCTGGTGTACTTTGACTAAATGACGGAATGTATCTATAATCGTGGAGATCCAAGTCCCAAGAATATATATATATATATATATATATATATATATAAATGATGAGAACCAGTGAGTTCATTCGTACCTTATGATGAAATAATGAATGGGAGCTTGGTGGACTCCGATCGCTCTAGAATGGAAAATGATGTGCCCAAGAGGTAAATTGAGCAGAATGACTGCAAAAGAATGAGAAAATGGTGATGGTGGATTGATTTATTGGGCCCACATGCATCATGAGACTTAACCAAAGATAAATCTCAATAAACCGAACTCATGCATTCCATGATAACATCCTTGATTGTTATATTTGTAATTATGTTAATTGTATGATTTATGTGATATTATCTGTTGACTGGATATGTCCGTACCGGATAACTTCCAGGGTCTTGGGTTATACTCACCCTTACTGTTGATATTTTCAGAGGAATTAGGAAATCAAGAACCAGAGTACGAAGAACAGCAATACGCTGAACCAACTGAGAGTGCTCATTAAAAATAGAATTCATGTAGTTGAATATCTATTAATGAATAATTAGACAAGAATGACTGTATTAATATTTAAGGGTGTCTGCGTGCCCCATTCTGTTAAGAGTACAATTACTTATAGTTTGTGAATGACTATGTGATTTATTTACTATTGCTTCCAATGATCTGCCATTATTTTATTTTAAAAAAAATATATTTCACTTTTTCTGAAAACTGTTGACACTCTTAGTTAAATAGGATGATCACACAGAAGGGTTTATCTTATCTAACCGAGGGTGTTACAATCACTGTTATCACTACCCCACACCATCACCGGTACCACTACCACCACCACCCCATAACGATTGTTGACACCATCGTTACTCTTACTACTACCACCGCCCCAACGACCACCACCTCCATTGTCATTGCGCCATCACTACCCTTGCTGTTATTGCCACCACCACCACCACCACCACAGCCCCTACCACCATAACCATCACCTCCAACATATATATCAAAATTGTAAAAATTTTAAATATTTAATCCAAATAAGTGATGTTTTAAATGAAAAGATTTAAATTACCTCATCCAAACAAATAATTTTAACAATGATAGAAATTGAATTAATAGGAATTGAATTTTCTAGAATTTTAAATTCCATGAAAATTTCAAATACTCCATACAAAGGGGTGGTGGTACAATGGTGATGTGGGTGGCGATTATGGTGGAATCAACGATGGTGGGGATGGTGGTGATAATGATAGTGGCAACTTTGGTGGTGGTGGTGATAGCAGGTGTGGTGGTGACATATTGGCAACAATAAGGTGGGTGGTGGGCAGCGATGTGGGTAGTGACTGTGGTGGTGGTAGCAGTAGTAGTGGTGGTGACAAAAATGGTGATAGAGGTGATGGGATGAGAGGGTGTTGGTGACGAGGGTGGTAATGACGGTGGTAAGGATCGTGGTGACAATAGTGGTCGCTTTGGTGGAAGGATGATGGTGGAGATAAAGAAATGTTGGTGGCAATGATGACTGTGTCGGGAGTGGTGGTTGTAGTGGTTGCGATGGTGACGATAAGTTAATGATAGGTGGTGGTGGTGGTGAGAACAATAGTGGCGATGGTAGGGATGACAACGTCAATGGTGGTGGCTTTGGCGGTGGAGATAATGGGGTGGCTTTTGTATAAACTTTAGAATAAAAAGTGATAATTTTATAATGAAAACTGAAAAACATGAAATGTAAAAAAAATATTTTCAAAAATCAAACAAGATTTTATTTTCAATGTTTCATGTAGGAACTTTTAGAAATTAAAAAATAAAATAACAATCTTATAATTAAAATAAAAACATAAAATAAAAATATTCTAAAAGTAAACGACTCTTAAAATATTTAATAAATTACAATGGTAATCGACAAGTTTTCTTTAAATTACAATAAGGTCTAAAAGTTTCAATAAATTACAGCCGGTCTGAACTTTCCTACTCAGTTCAACCCGCCTGGGATAAATTTTAATAGAATAGAGAGAATATGTAGAAACCATGGTTAACCCCATACCAAACCAGCATTGTCTCATTAACAATATAAAAACAAAATAATTAAAGTGACCTCCTCACTAATTAATTAACCAGCAACATCATTAACCCTATCTAACATATTATTTACTTTTTCCCCTTCTCATCATCATGAAGAAGAACAAGAACAAAACCCATCATTAAAATTTAAATCCATAAGTTATATATTAAGAGATAATACAGATTAACTAAACATATGTGTTTTTTTAGAAAGACAGGGAATTTTACTCGTGACTAAATTGAAACATGATTGTCTATAGAAAGTGGTTAACACTCGGAAAGTAAATTTTTCCAAAATTTAATTGTTATCAAACATGCTGTAAATGAAAAAAATTGTTAAAGGCACCGTATTGAAAAAGGAAATTCTACGGAATGTTCTCGAATATATATGTCCATATCGAGTATTTTTTTAATAAATTACCAGCTACGAATTACTTTCCAGTTTTGAAATTTTTATTGATATACAGTGTAATTCTTTTTTTTAAAAAAAAGAAAGGTACATCAATATTTAGTAAAAACTTAAACTTATAGTTGGACCGATTCAATAACCTTTCATGAAGTCAAAAAAGTTTTTTGGTTTAATAAAACTCTGAAACAATGCATTAATAATTAGGAACAAGAGTCGATGGCTGTGATAAAAAAAGAATAACAACTAAATACGTGGTGTAAGGGTTAAATGAAAGATTTTACAATGCCTCAATGGCCAAAACAATAATTATGAATAAATGAATTCATCACGATTTCTATTAACTAGTACAAATATTGTGACAACCCTCTAGAAATGAAGTAGAGGGAAAATACATCCTGCATATCCCTCTCAAGTGTGAACCAATTCAATCACATTTACACGAACATGACTAGTAGTATTATTTTTGAACCTCAATATCCAAGATTCAAAGAGCGCAAACGGTGGTTTCATGTATTCATTTATACAATTTTTCTAACAGCAGGTCAACCTGCAGCCACTCTTTTGGGAAGGTTATACTTTGATAGAGGTGGTAAGAGCAAATGGATAATAGCATTTACTCAATCAGCTGGATTCCCTATTCTAATTCCACTCCTTTTTTACTTACCAAAACAAAAACATGCAAAATTAATAAACATACCCCACAATCTTGTTTCCTCTGAAACCAAACCAAAACCTTCCACCTTATTTTTCCTTTATATGGCTTTTGGATTACTTATCACAGGGAATGATTTAATGTATTCATATGGGCTTCTATATCTCCCTCTTTCCACTTATGCTCTAATATGTGCAACCCAATTGGGCTTCAATGCAATATTCTCTTTCTTCCTTAATTCTCAGAAGTTCACAGCATTGATAATCAACTCTATAGTACTTCTCACCGTGTCAGTTTCATTGCTTGCAATAAGTGATGATTCTGAGGAAATCGTGGGCCTTCCTAGAAAAAAGCATGTGCTTGGATTCTTCTTCACTCTTGCTGCATCTGCAATATATTCTTTACATCACTCTCTTGTGCAGCTTTGTTTTGAGAAAGTTTTAAAGAGTGAAACATTTTCTGCTGTGTTGCACATGCAATTGTACCCTTCCATGGTTGCAACTTTTGCTTGTGTTGTGGGATTGTTTGCAAGTGGAGAGTGGAAAACTTTGGAGAATGAGATGAAGGGGTTTGAAAATGGAAGTGTGTCATATGTAATGACTTTGATTTGGATTGCTGTGTCGTGGCAAATATCAGCAATTGGAACGTTGGGGTTGATTTTTGAGGTATCTTCGTTATTCTCAATTGTAATTGGTACCCTGGAATTTCCCATATCTCCCATCCTTGCTGTGATAGTCTTTCATGACAAGATCAATGGGGTGAAGGTGGTGGCCTTGTTGTTAGCTATATGGGGCTTTCTGTCCTATATGTATCAACATTATGTTGATGAACAAAAAGCCAAGGAAGATAGAAATGATGCCCTTAAGGTTTGAAAAGGAGAGATAGGTATTTGATGATGGAATTAATGGGTTGTAAGTGAAGTTATTATTACCATGAGCAGTGTAAGAATTGGACTCTTTTAAACTTTTAGTATCTTATGTGACAACTTGCATTAATTATTGGTTTAGCTCCCTTAATCACTATTCAATTATTTAGTTAGTTTGTTGGCTTGTTTATAAACTGGTAACCTTTGTATTGTGGCATGAGAATAAATACCGAAATCATTTTTCACTCGAGTTTCATTTTCTAGCTTGAGCTTCGATTCTCTCAATTTTCTTCATGAATTTTTCTTTTTTATTGATGAAGTTCATGTTTTTTTACATGGAGTTAAATGTTCTTTCTTAAGGGTTTTGTTATTGTTAGGGATGTCAAGGTCGGTTTGGCTTAACGGGCCAGCCCATCAACCCACCTAAAAAATGACGTAGCAATTTAGAAAAAATTATCTTGGGGTTATACCAAATTTGGTCTGTCTCGCCCATATTTTGGCAGGTTTCAATCGGCAGAGCAGGCCAACTCAATGGGCCAATGACTTTTTTTTTAAAAAAAATCCTTTTAGTAGTATATTACTTTATGTTTTTAAAATTTAACAAAATTTTCTTATTTTATTCTTAAAAATAGTAAGTTAATTGATTTTTAATAATTGATTATTTTATATCAGGTCAACTCATCATCCTGCAAGTGAAAATTTTTATTTTTATTTTTACAAATATTAAAAACATTTCATTTTTTTTGAATTTTTTAAAGCTTGGCGGGCCAACTTGCCAACCCATCATCAAAACGGGGCAAACTATAAATTTCAACCCACCTCCAGTAAGCAGCTAAACCCGCATCATCCCGTATTTGATGGGTTGAAGGCGGGATGAAACGGATTGGCTCGCATTAACATCCCTAACTATCGTTAATATACTTTGAATTGTTCTTAGAAATCTCTTGATTTTTAGGGTTTCATTTATCATTCTCATCCTCTTAATTCTTCTCTCTTTTTTATATTTCAATTTCACTATTTTGTTCCTTGGGTTTCAACTAATCTTGCTAGATTTATTGAAGTGAATGAAAACCCTAGAGTTACATTTGTTTCTTCTCTCTTGGCGGGAGAAAACTATCATGCGTGGACCATGAAAATGACTTTGAGATCAAAAACAAATTACAGTTTATGGATCTCGTTGATTCTTTGGTAATTAATGTACCAAATCGACAGTAGTTTCGACAAATTATTTTTCTTAATATGGATATTCATTCTTTCATATATCTAAGGCTTCTTTCAAAAAATAAAAAGTATATTCTAATATATATATATATATATATATTATTCATTTTTATTTAGGCTTGATATAAGTATTTATTTTTATAATTTACATACTAATATATTTCAATCTAGTTGTTTGACACATTATCCATATGTAATCATAGAGATTATTTTCAAAAAAATTAAAATTAGTAAAACTCAAAACTAACAAAAATGATTGAAAATAAAAAAATAGGTATATTTATATGCACTAAAAGTATATATATCTTTTAAAAAATAAGTTCACTTTGCTTAATTTTAATTAAAAAATATTTTACTTTTAAGATTAGTTTTATAGTTCAATTTTGAAAATTTTAAATTACTATGTTTTTCAACAAAAATATTGTTAAAAACATATGAAATATATGCCATCAAGTTATATTCGTTATCTTTAATAAATAAATGATTATTTTTTTGTAAATTAACAATATTAGTTAATTTTATAAATCATTTAAATTTTTAATAAAAAATAAATAATATAAGTTTTAAAATATTCTAACATTTATACGACCACAACCAAAAAAGATATAGAACTAAAATTCAAATTAACTATATTTATAAAAAAAACTATAAACATATTTTTCACAAAATTTCTGCATTTCCATTAAATTTTAAAAAAGCATTCTAAAATATGTTTAATTTGTGATATACATATATTTATTAACTTACTTGACGATTTAAGTTTTTGTTTTTAAAAATTAACAATCTGACAACAAACATTTATGCGTAAAAAAATTATTTGAAATATTTGTTGAATATTAATCACATGTATATATTCCTCCAGACAATTAGAAAAAAATCTAAACGTTTCGTCACATATAACTAGAGTCGGGTAAATAGGTTTGGGCCCGTGGGCTGGCCCGTGTAGTTACTCTTTATACGGATTATGAGTTTAAAAAAATTAAACCATTTAAAAAGCGAGTTCACGGGTTGGGACCGTGTGACCTGCGGTTAAAAACGGGTCTGGCCCGCAGGTTCGCGGGCCAAGTAAAAATAAAAAATATATATTAAAAATAATATTAAAAAATGAGCATATTATTTAAGCATAATGACTCTTTGACTTATGGACTTATTGCATCTATTGTTTTTATGTATTTCGTAATTGTATTTGGAGTTTTTAAACATTGGTGATGTTATTAATTATTATGATGCATTTGGAACCTATTGTTGTGTTTAAGGTTTATATTTGGATGATAAAACTTTCAAATTTAAAATTTCATGAGTTTATTTCATGAATCATGGTTGGATTTTTAAGATTTTGAATAATTAAATATGTTGAATTATATATGTTTTTGGTTTCATAAAAAATGATTTGGGTCCAACAATTTCAAAGGAGAAAAAAAAGCAAAAAAAATTACCATATGTGGGCTAGCCCGCGGGTTCGCAGTCTTGGCGCCGACTCAAAAGATAAACCCATTTACGGGCTGACCCGTATACCCAGCTCTACATATAACTTTCCATTTTCGTTAAAAGTGTATTTAATGAGAATTGAAATTATGACTCTTTAGACATTTTTATCATATTATCATGTTATTAATTAAAATAGTTATATAATTTACTATAAAACTTTCATTTGTAACATCTTGATTTTAAGTATTGGTTAATTTTATTGGCCAAATAATTAAATTAGGAATGTTAAATTAATTAAAGACAAGTATGTTAATTTTTTAAATTTATCTGGGTAAATTTTAAGTAACTAAAAGTTACCCAATTGGTTATAGAAATTAACTGAACATATGAAAAGACCAAATTGCCCTCCAATCCTTAATTTTCCCTTTCACTTTCTTTTTCTCAATTCCTCACTTTGTCTCTCGTGTGCATGTACTAAGAAACAAGGCAGTTTCACTCCTTATTCACCTCCCTCTTAAACAACGGCAAACCACTACACCACCTACTTCATCTTCTTTAATTTTCATTAAGGCAAGGTTGACTCTTAAGCTCCACTCCCTATATTTCTCTTTGGGCAGCATGAAAGGCTTGGAGATTTCTTCAAATATCTCCATTTCACCAAGGTTAGGAGCTAACTCATTCTCAGTATAGACACCATTCCTTTAATGCAAGTTGATTTCTTCAAATTCCATGCTTTGTAGTGAACTTTGGAGCCAATTGCAATTGTGGGCAGTTGGGGAACCTTAAAAGTTGGTGGTTCAGAACTCGTCGACGATGTTCGGTAAGTTGTAACACTCTGAGGCTTCGCCATTTTTTTTAATTGCTAATATTTGCCATGTTCGGCTTTCTGGGTAGCTAGAAATTAGTTGAATGTAAGGGTTTGGTGATTGGTTAACTAATTAGAAAATATCGGGTTATGCGTAATGTAGGTTTTGATTCCGGAACATGACTGGAAGTGTGGATCCATATTTAGAATCTTAGATTCCGGGTAGGGGGAGTAATATATATCTTAAATGCATGAGTTATGAAAGGATATAAGACGTGTGTGTTATTATAATGATATGATGATTTAGTTATGGATAATGATGATGCTTGAATTGATATGTGATGAAATAAAAAATATGAGTGAGTTGTTATCATATCCCCTTTTGATTGACTATGATATGGAATATTGTGAATATATGATAATGATTTGATTATGATTTCCGTTTATATGTTGTTATTTATGTGATTCGTATTGATGCATTAAAAATGATAAATAATTTGATATGCTTGCTATGCCTTAAATGAATTCAGAATTTTTGTTAATCATGGTATTGATGGTGTTAGTAAGCTTGAGGTAGCTTAATTCATGATAAGAATTGATCTTTAATGGATGTTTATGCATAACAGTTACATAATGAAGCACATAGAACTGCAGGGGACCTGTGATGCTGGTTTAGATGGGATAGGTGCCTATGGGTAGGCACAGACCCTGTGGTGGTTCTTTTGGATTCCCCGGATGCCTTCGAGTGGGACTCAAGGCTATCCCGCAACACTACCGTTGTCGCTGGGAGTGATTGTGTTGCAAGAGTGGGCAAGTGGTTTAGTACTTGTAAAACAGCCAAATCAGCTAGGAGATGAGACATATTGTTATATATGAATGTACCATCTCATCATTAGAGATGGATCCACATGCATTGTATTATAGCTGTGAGGCAGCTGCTGTGACATTGATAAGTTGTGGGATAGCTATTGAAATGCTTTGAAAGCTACGGGGCAACCATCGTGATGATGAGAAACTGTGAGACCGCTATTGATGATAACTGAAATTGTGTTGATGATGAGTGTGATGACATGATCATGTGTTATGCTTTATATCAAATGATAATGATGATGTAATGATAAATGTGTTGTATTGTGAGTTATATGGATGATGTGATAAACAATATTAATTTAGTGCATTGAGTTATGGCAAATCTAGTTTTGTATTTTGCATTATATATATGCTCACCCATGCACCAAAGTTTATAATGCAGTGAATTTAGATTGCAAAGATGAGTGGTAAAAGTTTGGGAAGCTTGATGGTGGATGAATCCTAGTGCAGATTCACATGTATATATGACTATTGTATAGCTTTTGTGGTCAAAGCCTTAACCGACTCGTTTTGGATACTATAAATATGTGTATAGTTGATCTAGGTAACTGATGATCTCATAAGAGGTTTAAAGTTGTTTTAATGCATATACATGTGCGATATATTGAAATATGAAGTATGTAATGGAATATATATGATTATAGCTAAGACCTGTGTTGTATATGGGCATGTTATTTGATTGCATTATGAGTAGGTCTTGTTCATTGGCATTGAGCCTATGAGGTCACAATTGATGAGTGAATGAAGTTACATGCATTATAGTATTGAGTTTTGATGTTTTAGTATGAAGAATTATAGGAGTTATGCATAGTTGAGGAACTAGATAGGCTAGATTTTGATCTGTGAGGTTTTGGAACCTCCAGATCAGCTTGGTAAAGCCTAGATGATGATTGAAGTATGTTAGAGTTGGTTTGGCTCCAATTGGATGGACTTGACATGACTAGTTCCTTGAAATGGCCTAAAACAGCCTACATCCGATTTTACGCATAACTCATTCATTTTTAGGAATTTTGAGATGTGGCTAGTAGCCACAAGGTCATAATTAGTAAGAAATAGCTTGGGTTAAAATTTGGTGGCATTTGGAGCCTAAATAAGTAAGAAAGGGTGTGAGGAAGTTGTCCCAAAGGTCAGAATGTTGATATTTGCACTTAAGCGAACCCATTCTTCCTTGAGCGAGACTGTGAGTGAAATAGAGATTGTTTTCTGGGCAAATCTCATTCAAGCGAGGGTTTTAGCTTAAGCAAAGGTATTTTCGCTTGAGCAAAACTCACAGGGGATGATTCTGCCAAATTTTCGCTTAAGCGAGACAATTTTCTTTCAAACGATAGGGGATTCTCGCTCAAGCGAACCAATTCTCGCTTGAGCTAGGACAAAAAAATTTCTGATATTTTTCTATATGCCTATGCCTTTTTAAAAGGCGTTTTTTGAGATTTTATTTTTTTAACTTATTATTTTTCTTAAAACAGTTATCTTTAGACAAATGTTATATCATTCCTATAATTGTGTAAGAGTTTAACTTAATATAATTTATTTTTATTATAAATATACCTATAATTTATAAGAATTATCCCATTTTAAAATTTCAAATGATTTTTTTCTCTAACTAATGACAGTCGTGAATTGAATTTGGGAGGGGGCTGTCTAATGTGTCAACTAATGTCTAATGTGTCAACTAAATGTTCCTTTTTTTTGCTAATACTATTTAAGTGAATTTGATGCATAATCACTACTAAAAAGACCCCTGTCAGCTACTAAAAATCAATGACCGACGAGAGCCATCGCTACTTAGCGACTGCATTAGTGACCGAATGCCAAAAGGGACCTTCAAAAAGGAAGTTTGCTACCAAGTTAGCGACCACTAGAATCCCGTCGCTAAATTTGGCAACATTCCATGGCAAAATCCGTCGCTAAATACACCTCATCGCTACCTTGGTCGCTATGTTCACCTCCCTTCATTTTTATTTACTTTCCCTCCAAAATCTCCTATTGGCGTGTAACTTAGCGATAAAGAATGCGGTCGCTACATGAAGCAAAACACCTTACATTGTCCGTTATTAGATTTTGTTTCCGCCAGTTTTTGGTTACCCTATGTTATCTTTTAGTGACAGTGGTGTTTTCGTCGCTAATGTTTACCATTTTAGTGGCAGATAGGTTTTACCGTCGCTAATGTTCACCCTTCTTCCTTATTTCCTTTCCCTCCAAAATTTGTTGTTGGACCCAACGTAACGATAGGAAACGCGGTCACTACGTGAAGCAAAACGTAGCGACGACGAACACTGTCCGTCATTAGATTTTGTTTCCCCCCATTATTTTGGTTCCCCTTGCTATCCTTTAGCAACGGTGGTGTCTTTGTCGCTAACGTTTACCAATTTAGTGACAGATAGGTTTTACCGTCGCTAATGTTAACCAATTTAGTGACAAATAGGTTTTATCGTCACTAGTTATGCCCACATTAGCGACGGTGATGCCTTTCATCACTACTTGGTATTCAGATCAGCGATCGTGTTTGTTCTTCTGTCGCTTTATCTGCCAGGTGGCTTTTTTAGTGACGGTGGGGTACCGTCACTAAATTTTTAATCTACTTTGAATAGCCCTCTTTCCTTAATCATTTGCCTTAAACCCTAACTCTCCCTCCTCCCTCTGTCTTCTCCGTGGCTGCTTCGGAAGCTCCGTCACCGACGACTCAGGGATTTTCCCTTGTCAGGTCAATCAGTATACGTACCATAACTGCGTTCGGAATCACTAAGTATGAACATGGCTTTTTACCCCCTCTATTTTGCTTTTCATTTGTAGTAACTTATCCATCTTGGATTGGTGAAGAAGTTACTAGACTTGTCATCTCATAAAGCTTGGGGAATCAACTATCTAGGTTTTGTTTCACTCTAATTTACGAATTATGTTTAATCTTGTTCTCAGGAAGTTAAATAGAGGTATTTGCTTGTGTAATGCCATCATAGTTTCTAATGTATAGTTCCTATTAATTGCACTATGCTTCACTGTTAATTGCCATCACACAATCAAATTATATCACCTTTTTACTTAGCTTGTGTGTATTGGTTTCTTGTTTTCTCCATCCAAAATCATGATCTAATACCTTAACTATCTCTCGTTCTCTTTCTTCTTTCTTCCCCACTATCTCAGCCACAATCACTCTTCCACTTATCCACCACCACCCCACCCCACAAACCATAAGAAGAAGGTTGTTCTTGGACTTTTCCTTACAAAGGCAATACAAAAGAAAATGCTATGCATCTAAATATCCCTGAAAGGAAAAAAGAACCAATACGTGAATTTGATTGTTTTGAAAGCATGTTTTGATATGCAAATGTATTTTTTATTATCAGCATTATTAATTAATTGCTAGAATTGTCAACAAAGAGGATTTGAACCACCACATCTCCCTCTCCTTTCGTCTATCTCCTTATTCCCAACCACTTTGGGCCACCATATCTCTTTGATGTGTAAATGTATTGTAGAAAGGATATTTCTGAGAACAGTCTTATACATTTGTAGATTCATATTACTGATGTATATGGTCAGTTTAGGGTAATTTAGATGTGTCTGAGCACCATACCTATAATTGAAAGGTGCCCAAAAAGTTAGCTTTGATATTATTTTAAAGTCATTTTATATGAATTATGTGACTTGATGACGTTATAGCTTCCTCTAAATTAATTTACTTTATGTTCAACATTACCTATCATTTTCCCCTACAACATTCCGCTCCATTATTCCTGTTCTGCTAATTCCAGTTTCCCTCATTCCTCATCACTTTTCATATTAAATAGTTTTTAAAATAAGTAATAATATTTACTATTTTTATAAAAATATTTATGTGCTTTATGTTTGCGTATCAAAATTAAAGTTCACAACGACTATTTATCTATTATTTCACATCACGAGTCTACAAAATATTAGAACTGGTTTGCTGATATAGTACTCATGTATTGTGGGCACAATTTGTGCTCACTTCTTATTAGAAGAAAGAGAAAAGGTAAAATTAAGGTTTGAATTAAGATTTATAACTAAAAGATTATTTTGTAAAATATAATCCAAAAATATTTAAGGGAGAGGTAATAATATGATAAGAGTAAGAACAACGTAAGCAATGTAATAGTATGATAAGAGTAAGAACAACGTAACCTTGCATGTGTAGGAGAATATACTATTTATAGTTGAACGTGGAAAATGAATCGTTGGGTGCAAGTAGGCCCAGAGGCTCTGATGCCGTGTTCAGCGTATCAATCAGAGTAGTTCGATGCTCAGTGTACGATCGAGGATAGGTCAATGATCAGTGTACGATTCTGACACAGGAATGGGGGAAGATTCACCTTTTTCATATATCACTCCTGTAGCAGTACTTTACACCTTTTGATGGGTGACATAGACATCTTCTGTTGTACAGGGTATCAATTGTGATAAGTAGTGAAACCACTTATCCTACTGTTATGTTAAGCAAACGGTTATATGTGATGGAAGAATAAGAACGGATAACCGGTGAAGGAAAAGTTCCTAGCATGATGTTTTTACAGTCCCGATGTTGACCTATGATACCGGTTGACCTTCCAGAACAGTCAAGATGACGTCTTAGTCTGGAGGCCGGTATCCAGACCGGATCACTTCTCATGTATGATTAATAACAATTATTTTGTGGAGATTAAAATAGAAGAGAAATTTTAAATGGATGAATAAAAATCTTTAAGTATGCATATGATAAGTAAATAGATGAGATGAAAGGTAAAAACCCTAAACCTATATGAATTGTGTGGGGCTGTAAAAACCTATATCGTAAAGTTGATTCACAATTTTAAATACTAGGCCAAGTTTCACATTTATGTCATTACCAATTGCTGCCTCTATTCTTAAGCAAAAATTAGGAGGAGCTTCAAATAAAATTGATTTTCTTTCACAACTGCAGAGCGAAAGTATTCACTTGCGTGCTTTGATTGCAATTAGGTGTAGCATAGAGGTAAGTTTATCAAACCACTGTCGTACCTACACATGTTAACAGTATCATTGAATACATATAGATTGTTGTTTGTTAGTGGAGAGTAGAGCTCATTAGGCATTAGTTTTCTATGCTGATAACATGTGTTTATGCATGCGTATTGTTATTTGTTAGTGAAGAGCAAAGCTCATTACACATTGGTTTTGTGTGCTGATAACATGGGTTTTATGTATGCATGTGTACTACTATCTGTTAGTGGATAGTAGATCTTACTAGGTTGTCGTGATGTTTGCCTCAATTTCATATGCATATCGTAGTGTATATATTGAACTATCCTAGAAAATCTTGTGTGTAACAGGGTGTTATAAAAAATTTGGAAATGTCTAGTTTATAGGGGAGACGCTACCGAAATTTCAATAGGCTCCCTGTTTTAGGTTACATAAAAATGTATATTAAAATTTAACAATATAGGTTTTAGCCGTGTTTGTACCCATTAGATTCCCGTTCAAGATTCAAGACAATCGACCGACATACCATGTTATGTTGGACCTTGAATTTTCCCAGTTGGACAGTTTAGGGTGAATTTGTAACCAGTAAGGCGTAACCCATCGATGTTGTTTGTGTTCTATCTTGTGTTGTTGATGTTCATTTGGAATTTTGGTTACTGTTTTTCATATTGTCTCCGGGTGCATGTTAGCGTGTGGTGTTTTATACCGCACGTATCTCTGTATACTCATGGATCAATGCGAAATGCTGTTGAAATTCCAAATGAACATCAGTAATACAAGGTTGACGCAAACAGGTAGATGAGTTATGGATAGTTACATATTCATCCCGAACGGGACAGGGCCCCACCTACTTACAACATCAAAGAGATAAAGAGTGATTCATGAATTATAGTCACATAATCTTTAAATTAAACTAACTAGTGTTGTGCTTGTTATATATCGTGAATGGAGGTTCCCGCAAATTGACGATGGATGTACAACCAACTTGATCACAGTCGGCGAGTGACTCAAGAGTTTATGATGAGATTGTGGGAGTTTATTCCATTCGCTACGGCTAACACTCCTGGTTTTAAAGCGACTTAGAAGATTCATTGTCCTTGCTTAAAGTGCAAATGCATAAGTTTTGAATACGCGGATGATGTCATGTGCAACCTAAGTGAGAAGGGATTCATGGAAGGATACTATTGGTGGTATAACCATGGTAAGCAGTTACCGCCCAGGTCACCGGCCGTAACCGTGCAACAGTCTTACTACGAGGTCGGAGGGAATAGGGATACGTACAACAACATGGATTAATGTACTTTTCAGTATTTATTTTTAGTATTTCTCAGTATTTATTTTATGTCATTTTCTTTTTCATTTTAATTTGCTAATTTAATATGATTAATGTATTACTGAAAATTCAATGAAGGAAAATCATAAGTTACAATAATAATTGGAAATATAATTTAATATAAAAATATTTAATGTTTAACCAATATAATTAAAAATAATTTATTAATAAAAATATAATCACCCTTAAAAAAAAGACCCACCTAGACATTAGCCACGGAAAACACATGGTCGCTAATATGTAGTTAGTAGCGATGGAAAAGATGTAGTCACTAATAAATTGTCAGGTAGCATCGGTGAACATGGTCGCTAATATATTGCAACCTAGCGACGGTGAACGTGGTCGCTAGCTAGCAACGGTTGAACTCTCGCTAATATATGTAGTTAGTAGCGACGCTAAACGTAGTCGCTAGCCAACGATAGTGAACATGGTTGCTAGTTAGCGACGGAGCACGTGGTCGCTATATATGTAGTTAGTAGCGGCGGTATACGGCCGTTGCTAACCTGTCATGACCAGCGACGGACAGAGTGACCACCCACCCACCCATGGGACTAGCTTAGCGACGAGTCTGCGTCGTCGAAAAGGTTGTGACGGGATGTTGTGGCCATCGCCTTTCAATCAGCGATGAGGTTCGTAACGACGGTCGGTATCCTGTCAAAAACACCGTTGCTAAAGGTGTTAGCTATGGAATTTAGGTGCTTTAGCGACGAGTTTTGTCTGTCGTTGCATGGTATTTTTTTAGTAGTGAATATGAGGAAATGACATGATAGCCCTAAAAATATTAATTATTTAAAATAAAGTTAATTCTTTTATGTATTTATAATATATAATTTGGAATCAAGAAACTAATTTCATAATAACAATAATATATTATACATGTAATATATGATTTTGATAATATTATACGTACCTGATAAACTTGTAAGATTAAATGTTAAGCAAATGGATAATGTAATCGTACATATAACGAATTAACTTGTTTTAATTGGTAATGATACTATAATCATTGATCTTCCATACATGAATATGCAATACAATTAAATAATTTAATTAATATTAACTATTATACTTAACATAAATTTTCAATAATATTTTATATCTCTTAAATTATAATCATAAATGGTAGAGAAAATTTATAAATAAGTTTTACATATTAATTTGTTTTGTATTAATCAGAATTTGATTGCTAATTGGGGGAAATGTTTAAATAACTCTTTAACATATTCATTTACTTAAACTTTTGAGAGTCATAAGATTCATTTTATTTTAATTGGTTAATTGATATATACTATTTAATGTTTTAAAATTTTAAATTACTATATATAATGATTATTAATGTTGGATAATCGATCATCGAAAACTACAATGGATATTTCTATCTATCAATATTTAAGTTTTTTTTGTTCCTCTTAATTTTCAAATACAATGTGAAGCATTTTCCATTTTCCATTTTTAATATCAAGATTATTTTGTACATAGGATTGATTTTTTTTGAAAAATATGTTTTAGAAAAACTTTAATCAATACTTTTAAATTTAATTTTGAAATAAAATATTATTTAAATAGTAGTTGATTGAATCATGTAATTAACTGATTTATTCCATACTTAGACCAATAAAATTAAATATATTTAAATTTCTTTATATATGTGTACCCTATTATATATATATATATATACATATATATATATATATATATTATTTTCAAAATTTAGAAACTATTAATCAATAGATAAAAGGAATGTAAGATCACACAAATAACACAAGTAATAAGAAGTTAATATTATTTGCAAATTAAAAGAATCATCTATTAGTTTGATAAGATGTTTCATATGCAACAAGTAAGAGATATTTTTTCTCTCTAAATATGTGCAACAAAAAGAATAATATATTTAAAAGTTGAATAGCTTCTTGTTTCAAAGCGATAGGCGTAGGAAATGAATATCTTCAAATGAAAAAAAAAAGACATAGGAAATAAAGAACACGTACAACAGAGATGTGATATGAGTGTGATTTAATTTTTAAATTCTAACGATAATAACGATATAAAAATCACAAAATAAGTATATTCTTATCATTCCTTGATTTCTGTCATAGATTTTGTTATACTTTTTATTAATAATTACTAATTTAAAAAAAATTGAGGAAAAGACGGGAAAAAAACATGTTGACACATTTCATATTTTAAATATAGTGGAAGTTGGCAGAAGTGTCTCATAATCTACAGACTACAACATGTAAAGTTTAACATGATTCTAGAAATTAAATTTAACAAGAAAATAGCAAAAGCAACAAAAGCACGATTCGCATGAATTCAAGAAACAAGTTTCGTCAAGAACAACCAAAGCAACAGACATGCATTCCTATTGTGGGATAAAATATTATAAACCTTTATATTCTTAAATCTTAACAAATTTAAGAAATTTAATAAATTAAAAATTAAAGATTGTAAACCTATTATAACCTTGCTCTATATAGATAAATTTAATAGAACTATATTAAAATTTAGAATGAAAAATATTCTAGATTGATATAAAAAAATATATACCTCTTAAAGTCATTTTTTACTATAAAACTCTTATTTTGATGGAATCATAAGTAGTCACAGTGAATAAAATTAAGTAAGAATCTTAACCTCCTTATATATCAAATATCAAAGACCTTTTTAGGTGTTGTAAAATGGAAGACTTTATATTGATGAATCAGAATTCACGGCGATTCTATTAACTAGCATAAATATTTGGACAACCCTCTTGAAATGAATTAGAGGGAAAAATACCTCCTGCATATCCCTCTCAAATGTGAACCAATTCAATTGTATTCACATGAACATGACTGGTAGTGTTATTCTTGAATCTCAATATCCAAGATCCAAAGAACACAAAGGATGGTTTCATGTATTCATTTATACAATTTTTCTTATAGCGGGCCAATCTGCAGCCACTCTTTTGGGAAAGCTATACTTTGACAGAGGTGGTAAGAGCAAATGGATAGTTACATTTGCTCAATCAGCTGGATTCCCTATTCTAACTCCACTCCTTTTTTACTTTACTAATCAAAAACATGCAAAATTAACAAACATACCCAACAATGTTGTTTCCACCTTATTTTTCCTATATCTAGCTTTTGGCTTGCTTTCCACAGGGAGTGATTTGATGTATTCCTATGGACTTCTATATCTTCCTCTTTCCACTTATGCTCTAATATGTGCAACCCAATTGGGCTTCAATGCAATATTCTCTTTCTTCCTTAATTCTCAAAAGTTCACAGCTCTCATGTTCAACTCTATAGTACTCCTCACCATATCAGTTTCACTGCTTGCAATAAGTGATGATTCTGAGGAAATAGTGGGCCTCCCTAGAAAAAAGCATGTACTGCTTGGGTTCTTCTTCACTCTTGCTGCATCTGCAATATATTCCTTACACCACTCTCTTGTGCAGCTTTGTTTTGAAAAAATTATGAAGAGAGAAAACTTTTCTGCTGTGTTGGATATGCAATTGTACCCTTCCATGGTTGCTGCTTGTGCTTGTGCTGTGGGATTGTTTGTAAGTGGAGAGTGGAAAATTGTGGAGAATGAGATGAAGGGGTTTGAGAATGGAAGTGTGTCATATGTATTGACTCTGATATGGATTGCTGTGTCATGGCAAATATCATCAATTGGAACGTTGGGGTTGATTTTTGAGGTATCTTCATTATTTTCAATTGTCATAGGTACCCTTGAGTTGCCTATATCTCCCATCCTTGCTGTCATGGTCTTTCATGACAAGATCAATGAGGTGAAGGTTATTGCCTTGTTGTTAGCTGCATGGGGCTTTCTATCCTGTATGTATCAACATTATCTTGATGAACAAAAAGTCAAAGAAGATAAAAGCCATGCCCTTCAGGTTTAGGTTAGGTAGGTATTTGATGATGGAATTAATGCATCATGAGTAAAGTTAATATTACAATAAGTATAAGAGTTAGACTTAATTAAGCTTTTAGACTGTTAACTATGATATATTTTTAATTTTATTGTCTTGTTGATAGCTATACGTGGGGCTTTCTTTCCTATATGTATCAACCGTGTCTTAATGAACAAAAAGACAAGAAAGATAAAAAGTTGAGAAAATAAAACTTTATAGTTCAAAGTTGTAAGATGAAAATTGAAAAAAACATTATAATTGAAGTATTAATTAAAAATATAATTAAGTTTACATTGGAGCTTATACAGCTTATACGAAGTGATGTTTTTATTCAAATTTGTGCATTGTACTAGTATATTTTTTGGTATCCTATTGCAATTTTTATTTTTAATTTTTAAAATAACAGTAAAGAAAAGGAGATAAAAATTAAAAAATATGAAAACTCCGCTTCTAGTACTTAGTCAACGTGTTAAACACAAACTGTACCCATTTTGTGAGATTTATTTTTTGAATTTTGAAATTGTTTGTTAGTTTGTTTTTTTTTTGCTCTTTTGAAACTAATAATTATATGATAGCAATAATAATACTCCAAAAGGTATTCCTCCAACTTCTTTGCACCCCTCTCCTCATTTTCATACGGTTGAAATCATGCGTTAAATTGTCTCTAATGAGCTAATACATTTTCAAACAGTTAGTACAAAGGTGTCACACCAATATAGCTTAGTAAAATAATCACTCCGTTAGTAGTATTTAGTAGGATAGGTGAATCATTCTTATGTAAATTATTTTTGATATTTATATCATAAGAAGAAACCTTATTCAATAATATTGTAAGTTTAGATAAGAGTTAAATGTGATTTTATCCCAAATTTAATGATTGTGAATAAATTTTTCCTACCCATCTATGGTGGATATCTTGAAAATATAAATCTTTCTCATTTTAAGATCTTTGTTAATCTTACTTATCTAAAAATATTTTTTTTATGATTTTATACCAAATATAACGTTTCCTTATCAATTTTTAAAGTTTATTTCAGGTATGATTAAAATCAAAGAAAATTTTCACATTTAAAACATTTTTGGTCATAAATGACAAGAGCTGAAAGGCTATGTCATTTGAAACCATCCCAAACACTTTCAGAATCTCTAGACCTACACATGGACAACCTACATCTTGTTGAGTGAGCTTCCTTGCTTGAGCGAAAATCAAACAAAACTAAAATACAAAATCTCGCTTGAGCGAACCATCCTCGCTCAAGCGAAATTAATTCAGAAGCCCCTCCTAACTCTCGCTCAGGCGACTCTACCCTCGCTTGAGTGAGAATCACACAAAGACAAATTGTTCACTCTCGCCCAAGCGAGCTCATCCTTGCTTGAATGAGATCACACCAGAATCGAACTCTTTTTTTACTCAGGGAGTTTCGCTTGAGCGAGACTTGCAGACTTGAAATTTCAACTCAACTTTCTCACTCCTTATTTTGCCCAATTTAACTCCAATTTTCATGAAACTCCAGCGCATTATCTAGAACTTTTTCCGAACCTGTAGAAGCAGTCCGTACTCAAAAGTATATTCAAACCATAAAGTTATGCACAAAGATATGTTTGACACATTGTAGAGTAGCTCTAATGCATGAGACACACCAAAGGTCACCCAACTAGCTTCCTAACCATTCAATCACACATAGCCCTACATGCACATCATATCCTTAGTCACCACAGACCTACCCATCATCACACGTGATCAACCACTTCATCAATCAATAACTCTATGCCATATAACATATTCACACATATATAAATGCATTCAATCATAATTACCTGCCCATATAATCACAGAACATCAATCAATGGCTCAATGCCATATAACAGTTTTAGACTATCAATTTACACCTTTTTCATCATCATTATCATTATTTTATCATAAATATCAATTCCCAACAACCATCATAACCGTATCATATGCATATATATTGCAACATGATCATATTCATTCTTTAATTAGCAAACCGCATCTCCAAGTATCAACATCATATACCCATCCACATGAACTATTCTCATAGCCACAAAAGCTCAATACATAAAACATACATATATTTATACATTTACATCCAGGCACCGGTCTCTACAACATCTGTAATATCCATGTCTTTCGTCACTAAAAACAATTGTAAAAGTGAGTGACTGACCATACAAATCAATGCAAATAACAATAATATACACATATAGGGAAAATCATAGTATAGAACATATTTCTTAAGCTAATGGTTTCATAATTCATTTCATCAATGTCTTACTAGTCAATCAATCATCACGATTGCTTATCTAGTTCTTCCTCACAATCCACCACTCAACTTCTCATCATTATAAGTAATCATTCAACTCACCGATATCACAAATAATTCATACAATTTTATAACTAACTCTTAATTATTAGTATAAGACTCTCTAGTATCCAGATACTAAAAGGATTGGTCGTTAACTAGGGGTCCTATCCAACCACTCGTGAACCCTGCCTGGTCCACTGAGCCCTACTTGGCTCCCCACCTCACCACTAGGTCCCACCAGACCACTAGGATGGCTCAACTGGGCCACACTCGACCATGAGAGCCAAAATGAGGGGTGACTATACTGATTGGCCATCCACACCACATAATAATCACATATATCAACATACCAACATATCATATCGTAATTCAGATAAAATTCTTAATCATCTCACCCCGACATTACGACCATCCAAGGGGATCTTCACCCGTCAATCAAGCGTATAATTTCTTATCTCATTTTGATTTTCAACATTTAAATTCACCAATTCACAATATCAATGACAATTCATCGCCAATTTAAACTCATTATCAACTATCAATGTACAATATCATCATGTAATACAACACTTAGGGTATTTCATTATTATTCACTATATAATCATCACCACATAATGCATTGAAGCATAGTTTACCATCACATAATTCATTTACACTATCATCACCATTTTCATTTAACATCTGCATTACTCATCAACATACATATATATAGATATGTATAACTATCAATATACACATTTACATGTTTTAAACTTTCTTTATTCTATTCTACCCTTCCCACGCGTCAAATTTGACGTTAATATTACTTTCATTAATTTATACACCACGTACACCCCCTTACCTCGATTCCAAGCTCCTGAAACTCTTTCGATAATATCAAATGCTCCGAATGCCTAACATGCAATAGATTCATAAGGCTACTCAGTTTTTTGACTTCTGAAACTACAATTCAATTTATCAAAATCCTTCAAAACTAACTCCAAATGCTTTAAAAGCTTGCCTTGACTTATTTCAACTTTTATCTATAGAATCTTTATTGCTCAACGACTTTCCAACGCTTGGCTCAAAACCTAAACAATGTCGAAACAGGACTTTGTCAGCACCATTGCTATCCGGAGGTAACAAGGAACCTCTTAACTGGTTTCAAACTTCAAAATTCAACAAACCTCCCAAGGTTTAAGGAATTAAGAAGAAGAATTACTTCAAAACATAAAATTGAAAGTACCTATGCATTGCCCTCACTCCCAGGATTCCTAAAACGCATTCAATTTCAGCTTTTGAGCATAAATCGACCTTCAATTTTAAGCTCAAAGTCACACAGTCATGGTAATGCTCTCCTATTTCTTTCTCTCTCATTTTCCATGTGCTTGGAGAAGAAGAAAACTTATTATGAAACTTAAGTTTTAACCCCTAAGGGCATATCGATCATTTCACGCCTTTTTCTTTTCCATTTTCAATTTCTTTTATTTATTAAATTCATTTCTCTTTTCTTTTATTTCTTCTAAATAATTATAATTTACTTTTACCTCATGGTAATTACTAACTTACCATCACAATTTAATTTACAACTAACTTTTCAATTAATTCCCCCACTAATCGATTCATTAAATTTTCTAAAACTCAGTTAATTTAATTTAAATACCTGGGATGTTACACTAAACATAGATAAATTTTCTTTTTAACTTTTATTCCCGACAAATAAAAAAGATAAATATTATGTTTATTCTTGTATAATTGCACGTTTATCTTTACATTTTCATTTTTGTCACCTTTTCACATGTTATTTCTTTAAAGCTCAACTTTCATCTTGATTTATGGTGAGAATAGATCAAAAACTACTCAATAGAGGTTTACGATCTAATTTACATCAGGTGCAAGCAAGCCATGACTAATTTATAAAATGAAACAGATTCAAACTATTAAAGATTGACATGCTAATTTATTTAAATAACGGTAAATAATATAATAATACATTATTATATTATATTATTTTATATAAAAATTTATATAATAATTTGATATTATTATTTTTTAATTTACTTAAATAGTTAAACATTGTCTCATATTATATATTTTGAATTAGTAGTGTTGATTATGAATTACTTTTGTATGAAAAAGTATGAATAAATTTGGTATCTGAGTGATTGATCAATATTATAAAAATTATATCAATCAATGTTGTACCTGATTGGTTAATTTGAGATTAGTTGAACATTATTGTGCCTGAGTGGCCTTGTGTTGCCATGATGTTGATTGAATATCAATGATGCCATTATATATTTATAATATATTCTAAGAAGAGAACTAAGAAATGGTTTGTGCCTAAGTGGCCATCATGTTATTGATATTAAAAGCCTGAGTGACTAGTGGTGGACTAAATTGCCTGAGTGTCTAATTATAAAATAGTTTATGATTATGGCTTTGTGTTATTTATTATGGGAATTGATTAATTAAATCAGAGAAAGTGGATTAAAATGAATCTATGTGATCTGTGTGGTTTGGACAACTATACGGTACATTTTGCCCCTCAATTACGGCTCCCGTGGTCAAGTAGGATCTAGTTGAGCTACACAATGGTCAAAAAGGTAGAGAGCCAAACAAGGCTCGGTGGACCAAGTAGGGTTCATAGGGTGTCAAGTAGGACCTCATGATGGAGGCTAATCCCTTTTAGTATCTGAATACTAGTGAGTCTAATTAAACTCTGAGTGAGAGTCAGTTATGTCATTGAATGTCGATGAGTGGTGCTTAATATACTGTATGATGTTGGAAATACCTAAGGTAATCATAGGTGAATTTAATTTGCATATAATAATATACGTAGCTTGAATGACACATGATAATTGTAATGCTTAGACGTAATTGAGAATGAATTGATATATATATATATATATATATATATATATATATATAAATGCATGTATACTGTTAGTCATAGCCTGAGTGACTTGTGATGTTTACAATGAGATTAATGATCGAGCACAAGTGGTGAAATTGAAGTATGAACCACAACTAAAAAAACCCTAAACAGCTACCAGAAATTAGCGACCACCGAACACCGTCGCTAATTTGCCACCGACTTAGCGACCGCCTTATACAAAAAGGGACCCAAAATATGTTAGCGACTTATTTAGCGACCGCTAGAGGACGCGGTCGCTACCAATTGTGAAAACCGTCGCTAGTACGGTCGCCAATTTTTAGCTCCACCTTGTTTCAGTTTCCCGCCAGGATATTTTGTTGGCGCCAAATAGTAGCGACGGTATATATACCGTCGCTAACGTTCCCTCTTCTCCAGCGACGGGGCACCCGCGTTGCTAAGGTTTGTACTAGTGACGGAAGCGTCCGTCGTGGCTAATTGTTTGGCCAAGTTAGTGACGGACATTCATTGCCGTCGCTATGATTTTTTGGCTTCCCTCCATATTTTTCTTTTAATAATGGAAGGTAGTGACGGCGCGCTAACACCGTCGCTAATGTTCATGAGGTTAGTGACGGAATAACTTCACCGTCGCTATGGTTTTCGCCTTCCCTCCATAATTTTCTTTAAGTTAGTGACGGTGAGGTGAAACGGTCGCTACTTTTCAGGAGGTTAGTGACGACATTGTTGTACCGTCACTAAGTCTAAGGAGGTTAGGGACGGCGGTGTGTAACCGTCGCTAATTTTCAGGCGTTTAGTGACGGTGTGTTTCGACCGTCGCTAATCCTTTTAATTGTAGTGACGTTGGTAGCGACGGGTGGTAGCCGTCGCTAAGTATTTAATCTAACTCGACAGCATCCCCTTTCCCTGCCACTTGCCCTAACTTCCCCTTCCTCTTTCAGCGCCTCCTCCCTCTCCTCCCTCTCCTCCCTCCCTTCGTCGGACGTCCCCCTCTCCTCCTCCGAACCCCTCTCTCCGAACCCCCCTTCTCCTCCTCTGAACCCCTCTCTCCGAACCCCTCCTCTCCTCCTCCCAACCCCTCTCTCCGAACCCCTCTCTCTGCCTGCCTTTCTCAGCTCCCTTTCTTTCTCCGTCGAGGCTCGGTGTGCCATTGCCTCAGGCGACCATCTCCGGCCAGGCCGAGTTGCGACAAGTGGCGAGGAGTCTCCGGCGACCACCCTTGCAGGTTTTCCGGCGAGTTTTCAACTTTTCAACTTTCCAACCAGCTTTCCGGCTCTTCAAAAAATTTCTGGTAACATTTTTACTTCAGATAGGAGCTTAATGATTGTATTTTTTGTGGTAGTGGCCAGTATGGTCAGAACAATGCAGCCTGATGATTGTTCTTATAGCACAATTAGTGTATCTCATCCAGGTACTAATAACATTATGAAGTACTTACTAAACTTAGGTGTTAATTCAAATCAATACGAGGAAGTTCTTCAGTTTAAGTATCACTAAATAGTAGATACCTCTTAGAACTACTCACTGAGTTTAGCATGTAATTATGCACATCCTGGTGCTGGCTGCTTTGTCTTATTTTTCAAACACGTGCATGAAATAAGTGGTTGAGGCATCGGAAGTATGAGATTCTAATGTGGAGTTTATAGGGTCCTGGGTTGGATCTTAAATAGGTGCCTCCTGGTTAGTATATGGAATGTGTTTAAATTTATGAGAATCAAAATGATTGAAAATGTTAAAGTTAAAATGTATTTGGTATGTTTAAGTTTATTGGGAATGTTAAATAAAACTAAAACTTTCCACTTGCTTGAGAAACTAAGATTCTCATCCCTCACATAGAATAGTTTTGTTGGGAAACTTATGTAAGATTCCTAAGAACTTAATACTAGGTGTCAAAGCAAGTTGTTTGACCATATGTTGATCATTGCATGATTATTAGCCTCTATACTATACTTTTATACTATTATTATTGGTAAAAATAGTGCTTTGGTTCTATACGTTTGTCAGTTTCATTTTGGTCCTCTAATTTTACTTTAATTCGTTTCAGTCCTCTAAGTTTTAACTGTACAACTTTTGTCCTTTTATGAGTTAAAACCACTATTCTTTTTGTTGAAATTGAATGGAATACTTATTTTATTTGAAAGAAATTAAAAGAAACACAAATTCTAGGAAAGAAACATGGATTCTAAAAATTAACACCCAAAAGGACCAAAATGAGACGCTTCTAAAACTTGAAAGACCAAAATGGAACAAACAAACTAAGTTAGAGGACCAGAGTGAAACTAACCTTAAAGTAAGAGTACTGAAATACTATTTTGCCTTATTATTATTAGAAGAAACAATAATCTCAATGAGAGGAGGATACACCCGTGCGCACACTCACACGGAAAAGTGAAAACTACGAAATAAGGAATTCACCAAACTTCATGGGTAACCTCTAATCTTCCAACTTGAAGGCTTCCGGACCACAACTTAGTCAGAGCTTACCACCATTCTATCCTCCATATCTCTAAATTGCAATAGTCTCTGCGATTGTTTCATAAAACATTTTATGTATTAATGAGAATTTGGTGATGGACCACATAAGTCTTAATTGCCAAGCTGTTCGCGTGCCTTGTACCCATCAAGATCACTAGTGAGCTTAGTAGTATGATCTTTTTTCAGATTAAATCTATCAATTATTATCAACATCAATGTTCTTACATTGACCACCATGATTTTCAATAAATTATAAGCAAGCACAGAATGTGAATTAGTGAAAATAGGAGAATCTCATCTGTAAACACTCTAAGAACTGCTAACTGTCCTGTCTAGTGTCACACACAGTGACCCAAGCTAAAATCAACATCTTTTGTTATAAGAAACTGTCTCATTCCCTCTGAAGTAGCAAAATCTTTGATGTCCCTGGTTAAAAGCACCTGTTCATATTCAGTCCTTAATTTGTCCAGCGACACACTGTGTCCACTGAAGTAAGGGAGTTAAAATCTGAACAATCTTCATACTCATCACAGACTGACCCATGCACTTTTATGATAGTGTTAAATACCTTGAAATGTCACTAGTAAATTATAGATTATAGTAGAGTATTAATTTTAGTTTGAATTATTGGTTGGTTAGAGCCTTATAGAGGGTGAAAGGATAGAAGAGTTTGGATTCAGTCTTTGTATCATCTGAGAGAATTGAGCAGTGGATGGTAGCTATGCTGTGGGAGAAGAAATCCTCTCTGTGGGTGAGACCCTTGGAGGAGAGGTCTCCCACCCTTGTTCTGTTCAGTTTCATTGAAAAGACAATCTTTTCTTTGCCAAGCTTTGTAAACCAGGTTCCTAACATTTGAGGATAATGTAATATTTGAAAATATGATTCGGACAGTAGCTGTAATTTTTTATGTGATTAATTTGGTTCTACGTATTATTTTATTCTAGTGACATGTATAATGGAGTGGCAGTGAATGATCACCTTTCCTTTTGTCTCAAACCTTTACATGGTGTTAGATACTAAGATTATAGGAAATACTAATGGCTGACTGACACTCCTCCTCGTCTATTACCAGTCCATACTCTAAAAGTACTCATAGTCTCACTCTTCCGAAAATACTTCAGTTGTTACTCAATACACTTGCTATTTCTAACAAAAGTTATGTTGGTAAAACTATTAATTTCAACTTGCAAAGACTATCTTCTGGAAATTCTTGTTAATTCCTGTCTTAAAAGTAACTTGGCTTTTGCAAGTTGGCATTTGTTACCATATCGGTTACAGTGGATATGGTATCTGGTTTATTTGATGGTTATCAGTCTTGTAGTCTGTTTTGGCAAGGGATCAGCTTTGTTTGGTTGGTTGTTGCAGGAGGGATGAGTTTAATGCTGTTTGGTTTTCAATTTTGTGGTTTTTGGTGCGGCTTGTAGTGGGGCTTTTTGTGGTTTTAGAAGGTGACTGGTCTCGTGTGCAATAAAGGTTGGGTATCTGCATGCTATTTTTGCCTTGGTCTATGTGTTGGTCGTGTTGTGTTTGCTGTAAGATATTGCACAAAGTTTTTATGTGCGAGGTGTTGTAGCCTTAAGGCAATTTGGCGTCAAATGCATTGCTGGGCTTGATTTGTAATCTTTTCTCTTGAATACTTCTTGTGCTCTCTTAGTAATAAAATCTTTTTTGCGGTTTCAAAAAAAAGAAATCTTGTCTTAAAGCATATAAAGTTTTCAATCATATTGAAGGTTGCCATGCCACCCTTTGTTTCTAGATGTGAAATACATGTTCAAAGTTCCCAATGTTTGATTTTTTCATACTCTTTAGTGTTTTATTAAATGAACCAGTCGAGTGTGATCCGAATTTAAATTTAATTTAAATGAAGGAAGAGATGCATATTTTGTTATAGTAGTATTTAATTGTACCTGGAGGAGATCACCAACATTGACGAAAAAGGAAGAGTGATCAGGTGGGATTGAAGCCCAAGTCCCATCTGTGAGACAGATTTGCAGTCCTGAAGTGTTGTTGGATCTGAGTACAGATATTATTTGTGGGTCTGTATGTTCCCCAAACCCAATCAAATTTTGTCCACTCAATGTTTCAACTCCACACATCAATAGAGGGTACCTATTAACCCTCAAGCAACTATCACTTCTCTCTTCCCTCACCATCCTGCTAAACACATTCCTCCCCAGCCCCAACCCATCAGCCATTGCTTCCAACACCTCACAGCACACCCTCTTCATTGCCCTTATATAATCCTCCACACCACACCTTCCATCCCCACACCAAACAACAACAAATCATCAGCAAAACATAAACAATCAAATGCTAACCAGTATCTTCATTCATTGTCTAGTACAGTAATTAAGAAATTAAAACTAGAACTATGTACTTATTAAAGTGCTATAAAAACACTTTTATTTTTGCTTTTTGTCAAAACATGGAGTTTTTTCAGGATTAAGAAGAGGTCAATAATTTTTAATCAAAACTTGTTATTTGGAAATTCTTAAATGAATGTTGTTATGTTAATCAAAACTTGTTATTAAGAAGAGGTCAATAATTTCTCGTCCCCAATAAAGGAAGCAGTCAGCAGTGACATTAAGTGCTGATATATTTAACCACAGGGACAGTCCAACATATATAAGAGGTGGGCAAATGCACCCTCATCTTGTTTTGACAAATGAGTGTACAATTGTATTAGCGGAGCTTTTCTTGGAATTTATTGACAACAGTGAGTGCAATTAAATATTTAAATGGAAAGATACTCAAATAGGGTTTAAGGCAATAACTAACAGGAAAGTACCAAGTTTAAAATACAAGTATGATGAAATGAAGAAAGGTTGTTTTAGAAAGGTTTAAAGGTTTAAGGCAAAAACTAACAGGAAAGTACCAAGAATATGTCTCTCCACCAGATTTTTTGTTCATAACTTCGTAAATCATTGGTTGAATGACAAAATTTTATTATGTTGTTTGTGATAAGTTATTCTGCTGTACATGATAAAATGTGTTGTTTCTTTTAATTAATGTAATTTGCTTCTGTCGTGTGACATAAGATATGCTATTGATGTGAACAGAAATTGATAATTTCCTAAATAGCGTTAGGATTAAGTTTTTTTGTTTTCCCTTTTTTAGTAAGTTGTTACATTATTAGCTATTACATCTTTAGAAACCTCATTATGGAAACCAGTTGAATGTTGAGAACTTTGATTCACACTTTTAACCATCAACTTTGTCATGCAGACCAACACACTTTACGCGTGGTCTGTGTTCGGCTCTCATCAGCTTTGTCTCCAGCGCTATCTCTCTTTCGACGGTAATCCCCTAACGCTAACTTTCTGGCTATGTGTGTTGTATGTTTTGAAGTGTATGTATGTTGATTGTTGTTTGTTAGTGGAGAGCAGAGCTCATTAGGCAGTGATTTTGTGTGCTGATAACATGATTTTTTATGCATGTGTAATGTTGTTTGTTAGTGAAGAGCAGAGCTCATTAGGCACTGGTTTTGTGTGCTGATAACATGATTTACGATGCATGTGTAATGTTGTTTGTTAGTAGAGAGTACATCTCATTAGGCATTGATTTTATATATTGATAACATGATTTGGTGTTCATAACTCTGAATATCATACACAATGCGTATGATATGTTTATTTATCTATACTGGGAAGTTTTTTATATGTAACAGGCCGTTTGTAAATTTGGGAAATGTCTAGTTTACAGGGAGACTCTGCCAAAATTTCGGCAGGCTCCCTTTCTTAGGGAACTTAAAAATGAAACACAACGTTAATAATGTAGGGTTTAGTCGTGTGTGTACCCATTAGATTCCCGTTCAAGTTTCAAAACAACCGGTCAATACGGCGTGTTGTGTTGGATCTTGAATTGTCCCGGTTGGACAGTTTGGTATGAATTTGTAACCTGTAGGACGTAACCCATCAATGTTGTATGTGGTCTATCTTGAGAAGTTGAATGAATGTGCATTAGAAATTTTGGTTATGGTGTTTCGTATTGTCCCCAGGGTGCATGTGTGCGTGTGGTGTTTCATACCGTACGTATCTCTGTGCACTCGGGGACCAATACGAAATGCTGCCGAAATTTCAAATGAACATTCATTCAACTCAAGATAGACCACATACAATTATGGGATGGGTTACGGATGGTTGCATATTCATCCCGAATGGGATAGGGCCCCACCAATTTGCAACATCAAAGAGATAGAGTGATTCACAACCGATAGTTAAATAAAAATTTAAACGTGTAAGGTAACAGAAATCGTGCTTGTTAGATATTGTAAATGGAGGTACCGGCAAATCGGCGATGGATGTACAACCGACTAGATGACAATCGGCGAGTGACTGAGGACTTTATGATGGGGCTATTGGAGTTCATTCCGTTCGCTACGGCAAACACGCCTGGATTTGAAGTGACTCAGAAGATTCGTTGCCCGTGCTCAAGGTGCAAATGCATGAGTTTTGAATACGCGGATGATGTCATGTGCCACCTAACTGAGAAAGGGTTCATGGAAACATACCACTGCTGGTACAACCATGGTGAGCAGTTACCGCGTAGACCGTCAGACGTAACCGTGCAACAGTCTTACTACGAGGTTGGAGGAAACAGGGATACGTACAACAACATAGAACAAATGGTGATGGATCATGTTGGACCCTCCACCGGGCGTATGCTGGAACATAATGACCAAGCAGGTCATGGGGACTCTGACAATGTAGAGGAGGATCCTAATCCGGAGGTGAAGAGATTTTATGATTTGTTGGCGGCGGCTCAGACTCCATTGTGGGACGGGTGCAACAGTCACACTGAGTTATCCGCCTCCCTAGCTGCTTTAAGCATAAAGGCAGATTATAATCTTTCTGGAGGTTGTTTTGATAGGATGGTCAGTCTGATGGGTTCCACCATGCCTAGTAATCACAGAATGCCAGCAAACCTGTACCGTGCTAAGAAACAAGTGGCAAACTTGGGGCTGGGTTGTGTGAAGATAGAGTGTTGTGTTGGTGGATGTATGCTGTTCAGAAATGAGTTTGCAGACGAGGGTGTCACAAAATGTCTGCATTGTAATGAGGAACGCTACAAGACCGTTAAAAGGAGAGGGAAGGTAACCCGGACGGCCAGGAAGAAAATGTGGTACTTCCCTATAACACCGCGTCTTCAACGCCTGTATGCCTCATTGTCCACGGCAAAACACATGCGTTGGCATGCTCTGAACCGAACACAAGAGGGGTTTCTTTGCCATCCTTCCGACGGGAAAGCATGGAAGTGTTTGGATGAGCTATATCCGGACTTTTCTGGCGAGTCGCGAAATGTAAGACTTGGATTATGTACTGATGGGTTTAACCCTTTCGGTCAATACGGAAGGGCTTACTCTTGTTGGCCAGTCATCCTGACCCCATACAATCTGCCGCCTGATATGTGTATGAAGAGGGAGGTCATGTTTCTATCTATACTGGTTCCAGGACCCAAAAATCCAAAGGCGAACATAGACGTGTTTTTGCAACCGTTGGTTGAAGAGTTATCACAGTTATGGGATGTCGGGGTAATGACATACGATGTGTCTTTGAAGAACAACTTTATGATGCGTGCTGTTTTGATGTGGACTATTAACGACTTCCCGGCCTATGGTATGCTTTCTGGATGGTCCACGTCTGGGAAGCTTGCTTGCCCTGTATGCATGGAACATACCGGGGGGGAATCACTCCCTGTTAGTGGCAAGACAAGTTTCTTTGACTGTCATAGAAAGTTTCTACCGTTGGATCACCCATTTAGGAGGAACAAAACCGCTTTTAAGAAGAACAAGGTTGTTAATGAACCTCCACCCCGTAGGTTATCTGGTGCACGGGTTTGGCAGAGGGTCGAAGAGTATCCTTACATCTGGGACAAGAGTGTTAAGGAGTTTGCGGGTTACGGTAAGGAACACCACTGGGTGAAGCAGAGTGTCTTGTGGGATTTGCCATATTGGAAAGACTTGTTGTTAAGACACAACATTGATGTCATGCACACTGAACGTAATGTTTTCATGAATATTTTTGACACTGTTATGGACATCAAAGGGAGAACAAAGGACAACGAGAAGAGTCGTCTAGACCTTCCGATTTGGTGTTCTAGGAAGGAGTTGGAGTTGAGGGATGCGGGACGTGGAAGAATGTTTAAACCCCATGCAAAATATGCTTTAACTAGACCACAACAGATTGCTGTGTGCATTTGGATGAATGGGTTGACCCTGCCTGACGGATTCGCTTCTAACTTGAGTAGATGTGTCGACGTGAAGGAGGGCAGGGTGTTTGGCATGAAAAGTCATGATTGCCATGTGTTTATGCAACAACTACTCCCGTACGCGTTTCATGCCTTACCGAAGCCTATTTGGAAACCGTTAGTGGAGTTGAGTCACTTCTTTAAGGAGTTGACGGCTACTTCGTTGACTGTGGAGAAACTTGTGAAGATGGAAGAAACTATCCCGGTATTGATTTGTAAGTTGGAGCAGATTTTCCCACCAAGTTTTTTTGACTCCATGGAGCATTTGCCTATCCATCTACCGTACGAGGCCTTGGTTGGTGGCCCAGTGCAGTATCGTTGGATGTATCCATTCGAAAGGTGAATGCTTGGTGAACTCTTTAATTTACTTGCAAATCGTGCTTATAATAGCATTTTCTAACTTAACACCATGTTGTTAATGATGTTGAAGATTCTTACGCTCTTTAAAAGATAAAGTGTCGAACAAAGCCTGCGTTGAAGCTTCAATTTGTGAGGCATACTTAATCGAAGAAATGACAACCTTTGCTTCTTTCTATTTTCCAACGGAGATAGAAACTAGAATGAGTAGAATTCCCCGCAATCTTGGGGTAGCCAGCCGCACAGGGTTTGATGAACAAACGTCGATTTTCAACTATCCTGGTCACCCGGGGGGCAGGCTCACAAAATGTTACATTGATGAGAAAGATCGAAAGGCGGCTCACTTGTACATTCTTCTCAATTGCCCAGAAGTGGAACCCTTTATTGAGTAAGTCATAGATGTTATATTATACATTCTTAACGTAGCTTTTATATTAAACTTATTTGTTTCTTTCAATAGCTTATACACAGATATGCTAAAACTTGAGCAAAATGATTTAACTGATGACCAAATTCATAGTGAGGTGTCATCCAAGTTCGTTGGTTGGTTCGCGCAACATGTAAGACCCGTATTCCAAGTGTTTTTAAGCCTATTTGCTTCTAACTCCCGTCAATATGGTAACAATGACCTACTTCTTATGTTGTACATAGATACAAGACCCTAACAACCATATTGAAGATTCTTTACTCCAAGCCCTTTCTTGGGGGCCGGTGAAGACTGTTAAAAAATGGCCTATTTACTACGTAAATGGCTACAAGTTTAATATTCTTCAATGGAGTGAAGGGATGCGCACCCATAACTACGGGGTTTGTGTTAAAGGCACCGCCGGTCAGTTGGAAGAAGACTTTTATGGAGTGCTGACGGAGATTGTTGAAGTTTCATTCTCTGGACGACTAAGAAGAGATATTGTTCTATTCAAATGTGATTGGTTCGACAACACAATCGGTGTTGGAACAAAGGTTGACAACAACTACGGCTTAGTTGAGGTCAAGAAGAATGGTAGATATAAAGGGTTTGATCCCTTCATTTTTGCCCAACAAGCTGAGCAGGTTTATTACACCGACTTCCCGGGAGGACATCGGGACTGGTATGCAGTAATCAAGGCCAAGGCCCGAAGTCAGATCACTGACAATGTCTCCGAGGAGGTTGATGACGCTTATCAGCTTGCACCACACGAGCTCAACGATGCCTCTTTGTTGTTCAACATTGATCCAGTCATAATGGATGAGACACTCGCCACTACGGGGGGTGAACACATTGACAAAGACCTTGTCTCTCGATCAAAACGGTCTAGGGCTGATTTGGATACTGATGAACTTGTTCAAACAGATTACCACAGTGACACTGAAACTGAGGGGGAATTTGAAACTGAAACAGACACAGAGTATGTAGTTGTTAAACATATATACATAGGTTTATATATATCCTGAGACTAACCTTTTTTGTTCATTATTTTATCCACAGATGACGGGACGTCGACTGCCCTTCAGTAGGGGTGGTGGGTCCAGGACCCCGGCTTCCCGTCTGGGGACTCCTACCCCAGGGCAGGAGACCACTCCATCACCACCACAGCGGACCACTCCATCACCACTACAGCAGACCACTCCATCACCACTACAGCAGACCACTCCATCACCACCACCACAGCAGACCACCCCATCACCCCCACAGCTGACCACCCCAGAGCAGACTCCTGGAGTCGGTGGCTTGGAGGACCATGGCCATCAGGCGACCCCACCTCCGGCATCCCCTCTGCCCATGTTGGTACCCGTGCCGGCCGGAGACGAGTAAGTGACTAAACCTCAAATACTTTTATGTTATTTGTATGACACTTTATATTAAACTTTAGTAGAAAGACTTGTTGGTTTATTGGATGTTACTTTAATTAGTACTTGTATAGATTGAATTGTACTGGGCACTCTTCTGTTTGTAACAGGGTAACTATGTAAACTTGGAAATGTTACATTTACAGGGGAGACTCTGCCGAAATTTTGGGTGTCTCCCTAGATTGTGTGTTGTTTTACTCCTAACATAATTGTTGTCATTACTCCTAACATAATTGTTGTCATTACAGCTTTGTTGATAGTAGTCGCACTACCAAAGCGATTACTAAGGTTTTGAAGGCCCAGTGGGATGGTCCATATATATCTTGGACAGATGCTGGGAAGGTTGTGCAAGATAGGTGGTTTGACACCTTCTCGGTAAGTTCCTAGCTCATTTATTGTGACTTGATTTGTAAAATAGACCTGTTATTAATTTTGATTTCTCAATTCATTTTACAGCGTGATTACCAGTGGGCGGAGGGTATGATTGATGAGATTAGGAAGGTCTTTGCCACAAAGACCTCCAAAATCATCAAGAGTACCCTTTGGAAGGTGAGGGACAAGGGTGAGCGCCCTCGTTGGATCCCGGAGGACCATTGGGACGGGATGGTCCAGAAGTGGGGCGGGGTCCCATTCCAGCAGGCGAGTGCTCGGAATAGGGCCAACAGAGCCGCCGATGCTGCAGCCTCGGTTTACACTGGGGGTAGCATTTCAACCCTCGAGCACAAGAAAAGATTTGTAAGTATATTTATGTTAAACATTTCTATTATGATTCGTCTTACATGTTTACAAATAATAATCTCAATGGTTTTTGTCCACCACAGGAGCAGAGGGAGCATCGGGAGCCTTCTTTGTTTGAGGTCATGCAAATGACCAAGAAGAACAAAGCCGGTGCATGGGTAAACCAGAAGACTACGGAGCTAGCGGTATTTACTTTTAACTGACACATGCTTATAATTTACAAATCAACTTACTAATCCTATCGTTGTTTTTGAATTTACAGGAGGCGTATCAGGCCAGGAGGGCCGAGAAGGAGGCGGACCTGGTGGCTTCCACTCCTGAAGGGGAGGTTCCTCCCACCCTATCTTGTTCTGACGACAACGCCATCTATATGGAGGCTGTTGGCGGTGTGAACAAGAAAGGGAGGGTGTTTGGATTGGGTGGCGTCGGCACGCAGCTGGCGAAAAAGGGGAAGACCCCTTCCTCTTCGTCTTCCTCTGGTCTTCCGACTGAGGTCGTTCAGGTAATTCAAAACCTGAACGATGAGCTACAGGAGGAGCGACGTCAGAGGCAGTTGCTGTTGGAGCGGCACGAGGCGGACCGACAGAAGGCCGAGGCGGACCGACAGCGGGCCGAGGAGCAGCACGTCGAGACTCGTCGGCAACTTGCTCAGCAGCAGGAGCTACTGATGCAGTTGATGGCGAGGCTACCTCCCCCCACTTCCCAGGCGCCCCCACCACCACCCCAGGATCCCCCACCACCTTGATTGTAGTTCTTTTATTTATACACATTGTATATTTGATTTTTAGTTATGTTATATTTTCATTCAGTATTTAGTTTGTCATTCTTTATTTATTATGTCAATATTTAATGGTAATTACATTCAAATCACAAAGCCTTTCTACCTATCATTAATAATTCAACCTATTTCATAAATTAATTTAATCTATTATTTTGTTTTTAATAATAATTCATTACTTCAAAAAAATTATTTTAATTTAATTATAAAATTTTATCAGCCAATACAAAATACAAAATATTAAGATATTTTTAAAGCTAAATTAACAAAACCAGTCCATATTGGATCAATTTTAAAAAAATTTAAAAATTCTCGTTAGCGACGGTACGAGTCCGTCGCTGAATTATTAACACTAGCGACGGACGTTGTGGTCGCTACCTGAAAACCACTAGCGACGGGAAGACTTGGTCGCTACATCGCAACCACTAGCGACGGACGTTGTGGTCGCGACCTGACAACCACTAGCGACGGGACGCCTTGGTCGCTACATCGCAACCACTAGCGACGGAAAGGTGTGGTCGCGACCTGACAACCACTAGCGACGGAATGTATTGGTCGCTGTATCACTACCTCTAGCGACGGCACGGGGTGGTCGCTGGTGTCTATTAGTAGCGACGGGGTCTCAAGGTCGCTGTATGGCAACACTTAGCGACGGCAGCAGTTATTGGGGCAGGGACGATTTTAGCGATGGCCTTACGCCGTCAATAAGTTAGCGACGGCATGTGTGTGGTCGCTGATGTGTTTTCGACGAGGGTTTTAGCGACGCCCACTTTCCCGTCTGTGACGCCGTCGCTAATGGTTTTAGCGACGGGAATTCCATTGATTAGCGACCAATTCTTTCCGTCGCTAACAGTTGTTTTTTTAGTGGTGAACTAAGTAGGTATATCATAAGGCTAATGCTATGCCTTTTTCAATTTTAAATTTCTATATTGATTAATATATTCGACACTCACCATTTTCTTTTATTGTTGTTTTTTTTAGTAACCAATGACAGAAATATCATGGACATTGTGGAGGCGAGCACCAAATGAGCCTGAGATGCCAAGGAATGATAAGTGGAGTTGTATTGCCTGTAATAATGTAAATTATAAGTATTTGTGTAAGTATTTATGTTATGATCTCTTATAGGTCCTTAGTCATGTATGTGTTATTTTGAATGGCACAGAGCCACTATCTCTTGATAAACTGTGTGATTGATTGGCAAGTGATTATGGTAGATTAATACTTACGTGTATATGTTGTTGATTGGTGGCATTGAGCCAATTAGATAATGCTGTGAAATTATACATAGGATGTTGTACCGATAGGTGTGAGAGATTGATATTGATATAAAGATAACATCAGTATATTATATTGGCTTTGGCCAGTAACACGGGGCTTGCGAATTCTTCAATCCATACCCTCTTCTTCTCTTCTAGTTGTGGTATGGATCTAATTGAAAAGCTTGTGCTTGGAGGTAAAGGTCAAGGGCTTCTGTCATTCATGTAATAGCAATGTAAGACCCACTCCGGATCGATGCCTTAACCTCTTCATTTCAAGATCTGAAAAATCCTATTTTTTGGTCAAGTGTGACCATTAGGGGATTTCTGTATATTGACTTATTTCACATGGCGTGAATGAGAACATTGACATTAATCAAGTAAGATATTATAATGGTAGTATAGTATGGCTAATTGGTATATGTGTGATGTCCGGGTATTGTGAATGTGATGTAATAGCATTGAGCCAAAAGTATTGATGGGATTGAAGTTCCACAAGCAAGGTGTGTTTGATTGATGGTGATGTTTTTTGGAGTAATTAATGAAAGCTTGTGATTAGAAAAATTGATACATATGTATGTATTTATGTAGAGGTTATGTTTTTTTAGAGGAATAATAGCTTATTAAGTCAACTGAATAGGTAAAATTGAGTTTCGGTAGGATTCAAAGTCTACGAAGGGTACCAATAGGACCCTAGACATGTTTAGAAATTATGTGTGCAAAGAAATTGCCAATTGATTAGAATTTAAGGTGATTTTAGTAAGGTAGTTGGTTGAAATGGAACCAATTACAATTTATGCATAACTTCATGATCTGGAGGAATTTTTAAGCACAAAATATGTCTACAGATCTGAAATGAATCCTAGATAGTGCCCATAAAGTTTCCTAGCAATCAAGGTTAAATCGGGCAAGTTAGTGTGTGTGAAAGTTGGCCCAAAGGCCAAATTCTATAGAATTCTACATTCTGGTATGATGGTAATCGATTAAAGATTTTGCGTAATAGATTACCATAGGCTATGTAATCGATTACAACTTTGGTGTAATCAATTACCAGAACTTATGTAATTGATTACAACTTTCCTGTAATCGATTGCCAGAGTAAGATTAAAGGTTTTTGAGTGGTTTTAAGTCATGTAAGGCCTAGATTCTTAGTCTTTATTGCTAGGGACATACACAAAGAGAAAAATTCACCCTTATTTTTATTAGGCCTCAGGATAAATTCTAGGAATGTAGATGAGGATGTCACAAATTAATTATACCACTTAAAAGTCTAGAAACACGTTTTTGACCTATGTTTAGACTTGGAGAGTCGAGCTTGAAGCATTTTGGAGACATTCATCATTCTTCAATGACCTTGTGATTGATTCTAAGGATTATCCTCTTCTCTTTCATGTTCTTAGATGTATTTTGGGTTAGCCTTCATGACTATATGTTGCTAAACCTCTCTTTTTGTTAGGATTAGATATAACTCACTTGTCTTTATAATATTGTAGTGAATATTGGTGTATGTTTATGCATTTATATTATTGTTAGCATTTCTTCTATTTTTGCCTAATGTATATTTGGAACAAGAAAATGTTTATGCATGTGTTTGAGGTTTTTGAATAGGTTTAAGGGATAAAATGCACATTAAATCCTTCTTCTAGGGATAAAGTTAAGTCTAATAATTGTTAAAGTATATTCTTAATGTACTCAGGAGATTAATATTTAATGTTAAGGTTTAGGATTTATTCTCTAAGGAATTAAGTTTAATGAAATGTATGTCACACTAACATGATTAAATATGTAATAATACATAATAGGCACTCAACATATTAAATAGAGTGGGGAAGTTCGATCCCAATATATTTACTCATCACTTTTCTCATGTTTATTTGCTCTTAGCTTATGAAATTCAACATTTTCTCAACAAACAATCAATGAGCAAATCTCTGAACATATCGTAAATACATTCTTTATGATTTACAAGTGATTATTGCATTTGTTGAATATTTCACAAATCACTAGTGCAAAAATTGGATATAACAACGAGATATATTCACGGGTTGAAGAGGATCAGTGATAAAAACATACGTGGTGGCATTTTTGAAATTATAAGGTGAACTTATAATCAGAGAAAACTATATATCCACGGTTAACATCATAACCGTGATCGTACCCATCAATATATATTCACGGTTGAGAAGTCAACCGTGGATATATAGTACCTGAAATATATATCCACGGTTGTGTGCACAACTATGACTATATATTCATGGGTATGATCATGGTTATGATGTTAACTATGGATATATATTGATGTCTATAATCACGATTGTATTTCCAACCGTGGATATATAGTTCAGGTCTTAGGTTTAATCACTGGGTATTGTATGTCCACAGTTGTTTCTATAACTGTGACTATAGATTTAATATTTATCCATGGTTGGGGTCGTGACCGTGGTGATATAGTTAACATTTATCCACAGTTGTTTGTTTAACCATGAATATATGTGTAATATATTCACGGTTTCAAGCGGAACCGTGAATATACATCCTTTCTAAAACTTCAAAAGCCGCGCCTTTCAGGCTTTTTTCACTTTCTCTTCTTCTTTCGCGCTGGTTGTCGTCTTCTTCCTTGTTCTCCTCTTTGCCTCGAGTTTGTTCTTTGCTGGTCGTGGGCTTCTACGTTCACCTGCTTCTTCCTTTTTCTTTTCGTGCTGTTGTCATCTTCGCACCATTTTCTTGTAAGTGCTCCATTACCTTTCTTCTTTGTTCACTGCTGGTCTACTTCGTTGTTATGGTCTATCATTGTTTGTGGAACCTATTTATGTGTGTTTTCACTTGCGTATAGTCAAACCTGAATGAATGTGTTGTCTCTGTGTGTGTGGGTATTATTTCATTGTTCAAGGTGAACGAAGCTTATCTCTGTCTCTGTGTTATTATTAAGTTTGGTTAAGCTTGTCTCTGTCTCTGTCTCTGTCATTATTTGACATTGCCTGTGTGTTATTAAGTTTGGTTAATTCTTCCTCTGTGTTATTAACTGTTAGTATGGTGTTTGTAATTTCTGTCATTATTTTTTATTCATTGTTATATACTAAAAATGTTTAAAATGGAAAGTGGTTTTGTAAAGTCAGAGACCAAACTATATTTTTAAAATGTCCGGGACTAAAGTGAAGAACTCATACAATGAACTTAAATGAACAAGTGAGTTTGATAGTGTTTCTTTGAATCGTTTAGTGGTGAAGAAGAAAACAAATCCTTACATTACAAAACCTTACATTACAAATCCTTACATTACAAATCCTTACATTGGTAGTACTAAAGTTTTGATTAAATCGTTTAGTGGTGAAGAAGAAAACAAATCCTTACATTGTTGCTTCACATGGTAAATGAAGGGTGAAATAGAGTGATTGAGAAGAGGGACAAATAAGGGAGCTGCAAATGGAATTAGGATCAAATGCACTAAATCGTTTTCCTTAAAGCCCAAATGCACTTAAGTGAACAAGTGAGTTTGATCGAGTGTTTCTTTAAAAGTCTTATAAACCAACATCATAATCCATAATCAATAATACATACTCCAACACCATACTTCTACTTCAAAATAACACAAATTAAAAACATCATACTAATTTAGGAAAAAAGTTAACTAAATTATTATCCATTTTATTTCTGTTGTTGTTGGTTGCTCTTATATAATGTTATTTCTATTATTGTTGTATGTGTGTGGTTGTTAATCTTGCAAACTTGTAGGCTCATAGTATGAAAGTTACTGTGCATGAGTGAACCGTAGTTCCCCGTTTGAGATTCGACGCAAATGGTCATTAAATTAATTAATGTCATCGTTTGTGTTGAATCTTGAATTGTCTATTTGGACAGTTTGGGATGAACAATTATTTTTTATACGTCATTGTTAGTATGTACAAGTTAGGAGTTATTTTAAAATTTGATAAACTTTCGGTAACTTGCATTTTGTGTTGTTCTCTGGGTGCATATTTGGTTGTGGTTGAATTTGATTTGACCACTCTCATTTTGTGTACTTAGAGACCAATGCGAAATGCTGCCAAAATTTCATCAAATTTTAAAATAACTCCTAACCTGTATATATGAATGACGTATAAAAACAATTGTCATCCTGAATGGGTATAGGACCACCACCTTTGAAGAAAAAGTGAGGTTGATCATAGCACCTTGTAAACAGTTGGCATGGATCGGAGTTGGATAACTACATCACGCCTAAGTCTAGAGTATGAAGGGGGAGTTGAATCATTTATAGAATTCGTAGCAAGGAATGTAGTGGAGGTGAATGGAAAGTATTTTTGCCCTTGTGTTAAATGCTTGAACCTGTGTCGAGTAGACTTGGAAGAGGTGCGAGAACATCTACTATGTGACGGTTTTCTGCGTAGTTATACACGTTGGATATGGCATGGTGAAGATGTGGTGGTGCCAAGTAACAGCTCTCAAACTGAAAATCGAAGCTCGATGCATGACACCGATGTCGACATGGATAACCGACTCGAGGATATGATCCGTGATGTGGGGGTAGAAGGTTTTAAGAAAGCTCATGTATATACGACTTTGTGTGAGGACTCTGAGCAGCCGTTGTATCCAAACTGCGTCAATTTCACGAGGTTATCAGCAATTTTACGATTGTTTAATTTGAAGGCCATAAACGGGTGGACGGATAAAAGTTTCAATGACTTACTAAAGTTGTTGAAAGAAATGCTCCCAGCTGGAAACACCTTGCCGAATCGTAACTATGAGGCCAAAAAGGTGTTGTGTCCTATGGTTTAGAGTATGAGAAAATACATGCATGCCCAAATGATTGTGTATTATTCCGGGGTGAGTTAGAAATGTTGCATCGATGTCCTAGGTGTGGGGTGTCACGGTATAAGAAGAAAGAGGCGGATTCTGATGAGGTATGCACTAAAGGGTCTCCTGCAAAGGTATTGTAGTATCTGCCTATAGTTCCAAGACTAAAGCGTCTGTTTACCAATGCAGATGATGCAAAACTTATGAGATGGCATGCTGATGAAAGGGTTATTGATGGACTACTTAGGCATCCGGCCGATGGATCGCAATGGAAGAAAATGGATACGATTTTTCCAGAATTTGCCTATGAACCAAGAAATGTTAGGCTTACACTAGCCACAGACGGCATGAACCCGTTTGGGAACCTGAGCACAAACCATAGTTTGTGGCCTGTTTTGTTGTTTGTTTACAACTTGTCGTCATGGTTGTGCATGAAGCGGAAATATGTCATGTTATCGATGATGATTTCTAGTCCATGACAACCGGGCAACGACATTGATGTATATTTAACTCCATTGGTTGAAGACCTTAAAAGGTTGTGGGAAGACAAGGTTGATGTATTTGACGGGTTTACCGGGCAGTCATTCAAATTGCGTGCCATGCTCTTTTGCACGATCAATGACTTTCCAGCGTATGGTAACTTATCCGGGTACAGCGTGAAGGGTCATAAAGCTTGTCCAGTATGTGAGGAGGGGACTAGTTCTATGCGGTTGCACCATGGTAGGAAAAGTGTTTATCTTCGACATCAAAGGTTTCTTAAAGCGAATCATCCGTTTCGGAGGTTGAAGAAGTCGTTTAATGGTGCCCAAGACTTTGAAATGGCTCCTCCACCACTATCTGGTCGCCAAACATATGAAAAGGTGTAAGACGTCAACGTGCAGTTTGGTAAGTGTGAAAAACAACACCCGACACAAAACAACTGGAAGAAAAAGTTAGTGTTTTTTGACCTTCCATATTGGAGGGAGCTTGATGTAAGACACTACATTGATGTAATGAATGTGGAGAAAAATGTATGCGACAGTTTGGTTGGTACACTCTTAAACATACCCGGGAAGACTAAGGATGGCCTAACTCGCGTATGGACTTAGAGTTGATGGGTATACGTCAGGATTTGCATCCACAATCAAAGGGCAAAAGAACATATTTGCCCCCAGCATGTCATACGTTGTCCAGAAAAGAAAAACAAAGTCTGTGTGAATCGTTACGAAGTGTAAAAGTTCCGTCTGGTTATGGCTCCAATATCAACTCTTGTGTTTCCATGAAAGATTTGAAGTTAGTTGGGTTGAAGTCTCATGATTGTCACATGTTGATGCAACAGTTTCTGCCTATCGCCATTCGTGACATTCTTCCTAAAAATGTGAGAAATGTCATAACAAGGTTGTGTATGTTTTTCAATGCCATATGTTGCAAGGTAATCGTGCCTGGCGAATTGGATGTGTTGGAACAGGAAGCATCACTTATATTATGTCAACTTGAAATGTATTTCTCGCCCTCTTTTTTTGACATAATGGTCCACCTAATCATCCATTTGGTGAGAGAGGTCCTTTTGTGTGGTCCAGTGTTTTTACGGTGGATGTATCCCGTTGAGCGATATATGAAGATATTGAAAGGGTATATGAAGAACCAACATTGTCCCGAAGTTTCAATTGTGGAAAGATATATTGCAGAGGAAGCAATTGAGTTTTACACTGAATACATGTCACATGCTGCAAGCATTGGTATTCCAACGACTCATCATGAAGGGAGATTGGATGGAAAGGAATGATTGGAAAAAAAATAAGAGCATGTCACGTGATGATGTCCTTCAGGCACACTTGTATATTTTAAACAACACGGACGACGTGCAACCGTATCTAGCCACTCACAAGGAGCTAGTCAAGAAAACCAACCCTAAAATGACTGAAAAGTGGTTGTTGAATGAACACAACAAGAGTTTCATGCAGTGGTTCCAAAAGACCGCTCTAAAAGATGTATTTGCTTCCTCGACATTACATCGACTGGCACAGGGCCCGAACTTTGATGTCCTCACCTTTTGTGGGTATGACATAAACAACTATTTGTTTTATACAAGGACACATGATGAAAAGAGTACAAATCAAAACAATGGAGTGATGGTTGTGGCTCAGTCAATGCATTTCTCAACTTCAAAGGACAACAACCCTGTGATGGCCAAGTCATGCTACTTTGGTGTGATTGAAGATATATGGGAAGTCGATTACGGTCCCTTCACCATTCCTGTGTTTAAATGCAAATGGGTTGACAATAAGAACGGTGTCAAAACTGATGATTTAGGAGTTACATTGGTGGACCTCAACGAGATAGGGCATAAGGATGAACCATTCATAATGGCAACGCAGGTGAAGCAAGTTTTTTATGTTACTGACCCAGCTGACAAACGGTGGTCAATTGTTATCCAAGGTAGACACATTGGAGACCTCAATCTTGATATTATGGAAATTTCATCGACCACAACACGTATTCCAACATCTATCGTGGAACATGACATAGATGATGTAGTTGCCAGTCGCCATGACCACCATGAAGGCTTGTGGGAAAATATTTCATCTTCATAGGGTATTAATCATGTTAATAAATCATTGAATTACATGTTATATTAATTATTCATTGTATTAAATGTTATATTAAATATTTGACAGTTGTGTTTCCTTATTTGGACAGATACTCATGGCTGATTAGGATGGACGATCTAGGTCTGACTTACAGGCTACTGATTCCTCTACTTGTAAGAGTAGAGGTGTTACCCGGATGGCAGACGTTGCACTTAGGCGACACCGGGGAGAGAGGTTACCTGTTGACATGGATGTCAACACTGGTAGATTTGGAGGACCAAATACCGCGAAGTTTAACAGTTATTTGGGAGTCCTGGCTCGGTCGAAGGTGTCCATCATTATCCCCGACTGGGATAATGTCGAGGAGGTGGTGAAGAACCAGCTATGGAGTGATGTTCTGGTAACTTAGATATTATTGAAGTTTTATTTTAGTGTATTATTTCAGGTAATTCATAATAAGGACTCCTTTATGGACTAACTCCTTTCATGTAGGATTCTTTTGACATACCATCACATGACATAGCGAGGAGGAAGATCCTCGGTATTATGGCTGAGCGATGGAGGTCGTTCAAATCCATACTCACCACGAGGTATATTTGGACTTTAAATTCTTAATCAACGCTTTACCAAATTGTATCAATCCTTAGTTTAAATGTACCTGAATTGTAGGTATATATTCGGGGACGACCAAGGACAGTTCCCTGGAGAGAAATATCCATTCATTGATCAGGCGACTTGGGATGCTTTCGTTGTAAATAGGCATTTTGTCTAGTTTCAGGTACATTAGTTTTTAAATGATTAAATTATGTATAATTTAAATGGCTAACTCTGAATATTTTTCTTTCTTGTTGTAGGAGGTCAGAAAGAAAGCCCGGGACATTAGGAAGCTGAATGACTGCCTCCACACATTGTCACGTGGGGGTTACCATAGGTTGGAGGAGCGGCTGGCACAGGAGAGGCTGAGTCAGTGTCAGACTAGTCAGCCTGACACTGGTATTGTGGATCCCCCTTCCCCACCTACACGCCACGACAAATGGAAGCGGGCCAGGATCAAGAAGAGTGGGGAATACACTTCCTCACAAGCTCAGGAGGTCGCCTCACGGATAGTAAGTATTCCCCTTGTATCAGTGTCTTTTTTTGGTATTACATGAAGGAAGTGAATACTAACTTGTTTGGTTTCAGGATTCCTTGGTTGAGCAATCAACCCAAAGGTCTTTCGTAGCCTATGGTAGGCAGGATATTTTGACTACCGCCATCGGCAGGCCAGAGCACCCAGGAAGAGTGCGTGCTATTGGTTGAGGTGTAGGTAAGTTGTAAATAACTGTATGCTTTCATTTTGTTATCTGTTAAACAATTATGGGCTAATTATTCACATTTCACAGGCCTCCGCAACTATTACGGTGCTCCCGACCCTGCCCCCTCCCTTGAGAAAATGGTGGAGCAGAAAGTGGCTGTTGTGAAGGCTGAGTATCAGGAGGAGATATCTAGGCTCCACCAGGAGAAAGCCCGATTCAGGGAGGAGATGAAGGCCTCACTCAGCCACCACCAGAAGACTACTGCACCAGCTAGCGACCCACAGGCTAGATTCTTTATTTAATTTCCTCGGTTTTATTGTTTGTAATCACTTTATTTCATTGTTGAATAACTTCTGCTTGATGTGTAAATATGTAGGTACGGAAGGTTAGCACTAAGGGGTCGTACACTGTGGCTGACCCTAACGATGATGGGGTTGAGCCACCAGACACCCGTCAATGTGACCTGTTTATTGACGGGTCGGAGGAGCGAGTTGCCACTGGCATGGTCTACAACTTAGGCCCTGTGGTTCACCATCAGACATTACCTGATGGTATGTCCAGGGTCTCTATTGTGCTCGTCCTCGAGGAGGATGCTGCTGTGCCAGTGGTAACTCCAGAGGTGAAGACTGTCGGTCAGGCGGTGGGCCACTTTCTGATATGGCCCAACAGACTTCTGCAGGTTTCCCCTGGACAGGTAAAAACCTTAAACACTAACTAATTTTGTTATATTGTCAATTATGGTACAAACTGTGATGGTTGTCAATTGTTCAACAGGAACAGGCATTGAAGAGGCCAGACCCGGCCGACGATCCCATCCGGATGCTATGGCGCATCGGGTATGAGCAAGGAGATGAGACTGTTCAGGTCCCATGGGAGCCACTGGTGTTTGGCCGTCCAAGTGCAATACCACTTTACATTACACATTCTGACATGTGTAAGATTATTTCTGGGACATCGATGCTGAACATCTCCATCATTCAGTTGTGGCAGCTGTAAGTATATCATTTTTTGTCCAATTTTTTCATTATACAAGTTATTTTTCGCTAACCATGTCTCAACTTGTTTAGGTTTCTGACAAAACTTTGTGTGGACTTGGGTTTCCAAGGAACTTATGGTTTCTTAGAGCCCTCTCTCATACAGAAGCAAGCAAACACCACTCAGGACACCCAGGCATACATCCAGAATTGGATGTTTGAGTCTGGGAAGGCTGTATACATGGGCCCCTATCATAAAGGGTAATATTCTATTCCATAATTATTGTCATTAATTTTTGCATTTTGAAGTCTTACTTAACACTAGTAACTGCAGCGCTCACTGGACGCTTGTGGTGATCTGTCCCTGGGCTTATCTTGCTCTGTACTTTGATACTATGAATCGGACAGTTCCACAAGACCTGAAAACTATAGTAGACAGGTAAGTTAATCCCTAAAAAATAAGTACAAATTCGATTACATCATTTTTGGACCTATACGATTCTAACTTATCTTGTGTTTTATTTGATGTAGGGCGGTGGTTGGATACAATCGACTGCTTAGAGTTAAGTCCAACGGAAGAAAAGTTGTGTGGGTGCACCCAAAAGTAAGTCAATTGTATTCATTCAAATCTTTAATATATATATTTTTTAAGTTACGAATTCACTTATTCTATACTTTATGTCCATTGTAGTCTTACAGGCAGGAGGGTACTTTCGAGTGTGGCTATTACGTCATGCATATCATGTTGACCATCGTCCAACAACATTTAGTAGATGGATGGACAGATATAAGTCTCATCATTTGGACTACTTTTCTAACAATTTCATCAATTTCATGTAATAAATATAGCTTTTGTTCTAATTGTTTTGTGCATTGTTTGCAGTACTTCCAGGACCGGTCATACTTCTCTAAGACACTTGTAGATAATGTTAGAAAGCAATGGGCCTCATACTTCATTGAAATCAGCAAAAGGACTTAGCTAGATATAGGATCTTTATTCTCTTAAATATGTATCTAGTGTAGGATTTAGGGTTTACATTTTAATAGGTTACATTCATCTGAATTGTATATAGTTTCATTTTTAAGGTTGTTATGAATTCATATCAAATTAATTGTTATATATATACCATTCTTTTTATATATTGTTTGTTGCTGGATATGCTGGGATACTGTATATTGTGCTGGTTTTCTGAATGCAGGTTTGGAAAACAATAAAATAGAAACCATATTAAAAAAAAACCTCAGTGTTTATTCACGGTTATGGTAACAACCGTGATTATAGACACTATCCACGGTTACTACTATAACCATGATTATAGACACTATTTCTCCACGGTTACTACTATAACCGTGACTATACATAGTCTGTAACTGAATTTTTTTTACTACTTATATTCACGGTTATGCTAAACAACTGTGAATATAGATGTTCTTTATCCACGGTTTCTACTATAACCGTGAATATACATAGTCTGTAAGTGAATTTTTTTTACTACTTATATTCACGGTTATGCTAAACAACCGTGAATATAGATTTTATTTATCCACGGTTTCTACTATAACCGTGAATATACATTGTCTGTTATATTCACGGTTATGCTCAACAACCGTTGTTAGATCTGATTTATTACCATGGTTGTTAACCGTGGTTAAAAACCCTCATCTACAACCACGCCTGTAACAACCACGGTTCTTTAACCGTGATTAAAGGTCATTTTTAACCGTGATTATATCTATTTTTTCCACTAATGAATCCTCATGGATTCGACAACCCTTTAAATACTTATTGAAGCTACTGCAAATTTGCTAAATTTATTAACGGATCGACAACTAGTCTACCTTAACATAATTTTCACTATGAAGAAATGTTTTTTAGCCTAGGAATGTTAGTATATTAAAAAGTCACTGAGTTATGTAATAATCAACCTTAGAGTTATATATAAAAAAAATAGTTTTATTTTATTTTATCTAACTACAATAGTTTTTAATTGGTTGCAAGTAAAAAATAAAAATTGTTTTCCAAATAATCCATCAAAGTTAAATCCATTATTTTTTGACATGGCATTTTTTCATCTATGTAGGCTACTTCCCTTAACAAGACCCCAACTGCTTTTCATATCATGTAGAGAAGAAGAAGAACAAGAGTGGTGGTTGGGTCAGCGTAAAGGCAAGAAAGATTGCTATATCCATTCAGAGGAAATTCAATTTGTGGTTCATTATCTTTACTGATATAATTATACTAATATTTACAAATTCAATTTGTAGGAATAGTTTGAGCGTGGAGGGGAGGATGAGGCAATTGAGGAGTCTGCTGTTATTTTCATGGACATTGTTGGAGGGATGAACAAGAATAGTTAACTGTTCGGGTAGGGACATTTGGTTGCAGTGTTTGGACCCTAACCAATTTTATCCATCACATTAGTTCGGAATATGTTCATATCATTTAGAATCTGAGCAAGGAGATAATGACTTGGGATGGCGTTATCTAGGGGATGAAAAATGATTTGGATGAGAAGACAAAGGAGATCCAGGCCCTAAGGGCCAACATGCAAAGCCAGGGTGAGGAGGAGCCACAACAGTAACAGCCACCGCCACCAGCACAACACTCAGACTCCCTCAGGATGCCTAGGATGACACTAGTTACCATAATACCTCACATGACTCCCCAAGATCACTAATCATACTATTTTTTTTATTTCGCATTTTCATTTGACATTGTTTCTTACATTTGTTGGTTATATTATTCTTAGATTTATTTATATATTATGATTAATTATTTTGCATTATCATTATTTATGATTAATGTAATCAATTGCGTTCAAATGAATAAAAAAATATTATAACTGTATTTAGGTACAACAACATAACAAGTCCAATCACCTAGAGAAAATTCAAAAACAACTAACAAAAAAGTTAGCGATGAATTTAGGCATAAATAGACAAGTTTCAAATGCAATTGTTGCTAAATGAACCTTGGGTTTTGGCGAGAAAATATGCATAACAGTTAGCGATGAACATATTTATCACAAAAAATGAAACTGATGCAAATATTGTCTATGTTAGTTAGCAATAAATTCTGCCACTGAATGCCTTGTTCTACTTTAGAGACGTACATGTTACGTGGCTAATTGGCGACATATTTTGCGATAGACCTTGAGGTGCCAAGTTCAACGGGATTTTGGCCAAAATAGGGCCCTTTTCAAAACTATTCGCGGTTTTGGGGTTGAAAAAAAAATATTTAGTGGTCTGGGGTAGTTTCTGTCACATCAACATTCAATTTCGTAATTTCGCCTGGTGGAGAGGCGAATTTGCAGAGGGGGCGATTCTGTAATTTCGCCTGGTGGGGAGGCGAATTTGCAGAGGGGTGTCAGAAATTCGCCTGATGGGGAGGCGAATTTGCAGCCACGTGTCAGATTTCGTCTGTTGGAGAGACGAATTTGACCTCCACCAGTTAGGGAAAAATAATTGATAAAATCGCCCCAACCAAGAGTTGAACCTGTCACCTATGGATCACAGCGTAACACCATAACCATTAGACCAACTGATTCTTTGATACAATTAGGAAAGACTATTAAATATAATACTTTCTACTCTTACATATATATACATAAAAGATATATAACATATTAAATATATATTAAAATATTATAATTTATAAATTAAATATATGTTTATAATATTTTAATATATATACATATTAATATAAAAATTTATATATATTATTGTTAGTCAACTAACGTTCATATGATAAAATATTTTAATATATATTATATATTAATAGAATATATTAATAGAACATATATATCTATAATATATTAATATATATTCTATTAACGTTAATATATATTATATATTAATAAAATATATAAAGGATTTTAATATACATATTTAATAATATATATTAAATATATATAATTTATATATTAAAATATTAAATATTAAACATAAATATATATTTTATATTAAAATGTTTTAATATATTAACGTTAGTTTATATACTAACAATAATGTATATAAATTTTTATATTAATATATATATTAAAATATTAAAATATATATTTAATTTATAAATTATAAATTATAATATTTTAATATATATCTAATATGTTATATATATATTATATAAAGTTTTATTTTATTTTATGTATATATATGTAAGAGTAGAAAATATTATATTTAATAGTCTTTCCTAATTGTATCAAAGAATCAGTTGGTCTAATGGTTATGGTGTTACGCTGTGATCCATAGGTGACAGGTTCAACTTTTGGTTGGGGCGATTTTATCAATTATTTTCCCCTAACTGGTGGAGGTCAAATTCGTCTCTCCAACAGACGAAATCTGACACGTGGCTGCAAATTCGCCTCCTCAACAGGTGAAATTACAGAATCGCCCCCTCATAAGACGAAATTGAATGTTGATGTGACAGAAACTACCCCAGACCACTAAATATTTTTTTTTCAACCCCAAAACCGCAAATAGTTTTGAAAAGGGCCCTATTTTGGCCAAAATCCCCAAGTTCAACTTTTAAAATTCAAAATTCATTTTAAAGACAAATTGTCCCCTTGGTATTTATATTTAAAAGCAATATTTTCAAAGTTAAATTGATCATTGAACTGGTGAAAATGCCGGTTCAAGAGTCGAACCATGGTCGAATAGGTAACAATTATTTATTATATTATTATTATTTTATATATTTAATAACAATTAATTAGATTTAAATAATATAATATATTTATTAAAAAGTTTAACAATTGCATTTAAAATTTAAACATCATATAGTAAAAGAAGTTTAAAATAGTACACACTTTATCATAACATGCTTAAAAAGTCCAAAATATATTAGTCCACATCAAGTAAAATAAAAATGATGCCATTTTTAAAAAAAAATATTGAATTAAGTGACTTGGAGTGAAAACCGATTTTTGACCGATTTTGGACCAGTTTAATACAAGACCAGTTATTTGGCATGTCTGAACGAGTAAGGGCACTAGTTTTCGGCTCGACCGGTCCATCCGGTACCAACCATGATTAAAAGTTATATGTTATCAGTGGCCACCCATATTAGCTATAATGCTCTTTATATTGGCAATGAAATTTGTTTTGTCTCAATCATCCATAACTATTACCCGTTGTCAAACAATTTATACACCAAACTTTAGGCAACAACTTAGGTGTCGTTGCCCTTTTGTTTTTAACACTGATATGTTTAGGGACGTATATATGGTCTTTACTGATGAAATTTTTCCAATGCTAATCTTAATTTTTCTAGTAGTGAATTATAACCATAATTAAAGAAATTTGGGTTTTGCTACGAATCAAAGACACTGTTAGAGGTTTACGTAACTTATACACTCTACTTAACCAATAAAGTTATATCACTTCCATAGATAAAAATTTAATTGAGTTGAGTCCCTAAGGAATTATTTAGGGTGGTTGCGAGTTTCTAATTTATTTTTAAAAGCCAATTTGAAAACAAACCTGTTTGGTAAAAATGGTGTTTAAGTGAATTTTTACCCATTTTCAAAACGGTTAGGTTGCATTTAGTTATACAAAAATTATTCTATTTTTCTGGGAAAATTTTTAACTTGTTTTTAAAAATTTTTATTTCTTGGAATAGTTAGAAAATTTCTTAAAATTTTTTTCTACTTTTCAGTTTTCTTGAAAAACTTCTTTAAAGAGTTTTCTATTTTTCTAGAAAAATAGAAAACCCGGTTTTCAGTTTTCTTTGAATATTTTATAAACAAACACCTTTTCTATTTTTCTAACTTTTTCAAAAATAGTTTCTATTTTTCTTAGAATACTTGCGAACTAAACACGCTCTTAGTCTTTTTAAAAACAAGAAAGAATGGTTTCTTATTTTTTATTTTTAGTTTTACAAACTTCTAACCTTTGTTATTTCCTATCAACATCACCTTCATCGTCGTTGTCGCCGCCACCCATCTATACATCGCCACCACCACCATCGTTACCACCCTACCACCACACTCCCTCCACAACGCCATCACCGCACACCTTTCACAACCACCACCATACCACCATAAACCCTACACCACTACCGTCACCGTCATCATTATCATTCCCACCATCACCATACTTTCCCTTGACTACCACTATGGCCACCATCGTTCCCGCCACCACATCCATTGCAACCACCATCGTCACCACTACCACCATGACAACCACCATAACAACCACCATCGTCACTATCACTACAACCAACTCCACCATTGTTCCCACCACCACCACTATATCACCATCACCATCACCGTCGTCACTACCACCACCATCATACCATCACAACTATAATTTCCATTACCACCCTACAACACCATTATCATTCCCACCACCATCATTCCCACAACCACCTAGAGCCATCAAAATGGATCGGTTTTACCAAGCAGCCTGAATTTACCCGTAAAATAGATGAGTTTGGTCATTAAAAATAAAAGCTTGAAAAGAAACTAGCCTAATAAAGCCCTAGTCCTGAACATAAAAAACCCGACCGAGTCCTGGTAACCCGCTAAATTATATATATATATATATATATATATATATATATATATATATTGATACTACTATTAATTTTATCTTAATAGAAATAAAAGCTTTATTATAAATATGGGTAACCCATCAAGCCTGATGCCTGAATCGGCCCGAGTTTGGGCAATAATATTAGAAGTCCAAATTTCCCTAGGCCTTTTTAGCCCGACCAGTTAAAGCTTGTACCCAAGCTGACCCGGCTTGGGTAGCCTGTATTGACAACTTTATAACCACCACCGCCACCACCACCACTACGATTGTTCCCACCACCATCATACCCTTTACCACCACTGTCGTCACCATCACCATTATTGTCATTATCGTCATTGTCACCGCTATATATGTCAAAACAGGTTGGGTCCAGCAGGCCGACTCGTCAACCCTTCTAAAAAATAGTGGGGTGATTTAAGAAAATTTACACACAACCACATTGAATTTGACTTGCCTTACCTTGCATTTTGGTGGATTTTGGCAGGGCAGGGTAGGCAAGTCAATGTTTTTTTAATATTAGTTTTTTTGGTATTATTAGTTTAATTATATTGAAAATTTTCCATTATAGCACCATATTACTTTGTGTTTTTTCTAATTTAATAAACTTTCTCTTATTTGTTTCTTAAAAATAATAAGTTAATTGATTTTTATTAATTTTGATTCTTTTATATATTGATCTGGTCCCAATACTGGTCGATGAGTAAAAAGATAATTTGACCTAAAGCCGGTATGCAAGACCAACATCTCACATAATGTTGTAATCTAATACCAGGTTCTCACATCGCACATGAGACTTATGATTCGATACTGGTACGAGTCATTCTCCCGATACCGGTAGAACAAAGTTACTTATGCGACTGCATACTAGAAAGTAATCTGCAAAGTGACTGATAAAAAGGTAATCGTTTGGTAGCGTCCTTGTCGTGTGTTAACATTTCTATAAAGATAAGAATCATACTGACACTTCGTACGAAGAGCTTACTAACTTAAAATGATTCTTCCACTACTCTAAGGTATAAAAACCTACAAATTAATAATAAAAAGGTAGAACATTCTTACTTTAACTTACACTCAAGCTCTTACACTTTCTCTAAATATCTCACTGACTTGAGCGTCTGAGTGTCCTTGTAGGTGACACCCCCTTTCGCCCTACAACACGTGAGGTTAATGAGATTTCTCGAAGGATCACTCCAAGACTTCTATTTCCCTACTGGAATAGAAGGTATAATACCATGTCCCCACTGGACCAGTGTAATATAAATACAAACATCATCTGAGGTTGGTCACTACATTTAATTGTAAACCCCAGCCTAGAGTAGTTCATATACTTTTTAGATGAATCAACCCATCAACACATTACTAAAAATATTGGGAAGAAATTTTTTTTTCTTGTTTTCTAAAGCTTGGTATGACAACCTGCCAATCCGCTATCAAAGTGAGGCGAGCTAGAACTTCCAACCCGCTTCCGATAGAGGGCTAAATCCAACTTGCCTCGTATTTGATGGGTTGAAGGCGGGGTAGGGTAGGTTAACCTATATTGGAAACCCTAGTCACCATCATGCTACCGCCATCATCATCACCACCATCACCACCTCCATCATTGTTGCCATTGTCACCACCCTCTCCATCACCACTACTTTCATCGCCATCTCCATTGCCACCATCACCATCATTACCATCATAAATATTGTCACCATTGTGACGATAACAATGACCTTAACCACCACCATTATTATCACTACAAGCATCCCTTCCGTCACTACCATCACCTAATCACCATCACTGTCACTACCATCATTGTAGAAGATTTATTATTACTATTAAGATTATTATATTATTATTATTTATGTGCAAAGTAGTCTTGAACATATCTATAAAGTTTTACAATAACTTTTTAAAATTCAAAATCATATAAACTAAAACATGAAACTTGATCCGGTCTAGATACTGGCACATGGGCAAGAGGGTAAATTCACTCGATCTCACTCGCTTACCGGTGTCGTTGGTAAACCTCCGGACTGTAAACTCGTATCAGATACCTTTCTATACCGGAAGTCCAGGTCAGCACCATGCACACAGGAAAGCATCTGTGTCACCCGACAAACAGTACAAGGTACAGTCGCAAAGGAACGTTCCCAGGCGACACGGAGGCACCTACGTCGTGTGTCAGAATCGTACTGATATATTGTACGAATGGTCCCCCAACCCTAGGAGACCCTTCATCCTCCGCAGGCACGCATATAAATATCAACATTTTCATAACTCTGGTACGTTAGATTCATTCTCAAACTTACGCTCGATAACCTTGAATTCCTTTTCTGGTTACTAACTTGAGCGTCGGAGAATCTTCGCAGGTGACACCACCACCCTCTGCTGTCAACGCGAAAGCTTGGTGTGAAGGATCTCCAAGACTTCAAGACCTTTATTTCCCACTAGAATAGGGGACATAATACTGGATCCCCACTATACCGGTATTCAAAATACTAGAATCTGAGAACATTTGTGGCTGCCACACCGGATCCTTGACTCTGATTCAGACCAGTTCAAAACTAAAAACCAAAAACCACTTTAAATAAGGTTTAAAATAACATTAACATGTTACACCCATGATTTTTTGTACATAAACTTCTTTCTCTTTGTTATATCATCTCTTTTTTTCTAATCTTATCATATTCATTTTTTAAAATTAGACTAATTTAAGTGAATTATGAATGAATCTGAAGTTGACAATAGTATTAATTTAAGTCCATGATCTTACAATTTTATTCTAAACCCAAATAGAAGCACCTTAACGACAATACAAAGGTTTTATGGGTTCTAGTTCTATATAGGATAAATATAAAAAATAGAGTAGAATTATTTAGAAATTTGAGTGAATATTAATAATGTTTTTAAATAAAAATTTTATTTTTTATCTTTAACTTATTACACAGGTTATATATAAAAAATTTAACCAATATAATAAATAAATTGATTAAAAAATAAACAGCAGAGCAAGCTCAAAAAGCGTGAAACAGATAGGTCAAAGTCAAAATAGTAATAATTTGGAAACTAGAAAGGAGGGGAGTGGAAAGATAGCAGTTGAGTAGATAGACTCAAGTCCACACCACACTATAAAACCTAGTCTCTCGTTTACGTGGCCCATCATACCAATACTTTCTCCCTCTCTCTCGCTCTCTCTCTCTCTACTAAATTCAAAAAAACACACACATAACGGAAACACACACAACACAACAAGCAACCAAAATAGCTTCCCTTCTGCTTCTTCTTCCGTTCTCCTTCTTGCTCCTTCCTATTCTACTCTTCTTCCTTTCTTCTACACCCTCACTCCTTCCATCTCCACCGAAACCAATGGCTGCCACCATGGACACCTTGATCGCACTCGTCAAACGAATTCAGCGTGCCTGTACGCTCCTCGGCGACCACGGCGCCAACGCCGCTTTGCCTACTCTCTGGGAATCCCTTCCCTCCGTCGTCGTCGTCGGCGGCCAGGTTCGCTCCTCTCTTCTCCGTTCCCAACACTTTCAATGCACTCATTCAACTTCTTCATAGTTCTGCTCTTCACGCATTTCGTTAATTCTTCTTCTGCTTTTTATGCAATGTAGAGTTCTGGAAAGTCCTCGGTGTTAGAGAGCATTGTCGGTCGCGATTTTCTTCCCAGGGGATCGGGTTGGTTACTGGTTACTGTTATTGCTTTAACCGTAGATTCCATTATTTATTATTTATTTTTAGTTTATTATGTTTGGTTCTTTTAGATAGATGTGGAGATGGAATGTCTTTTCGTTTCTTGGAAGTTTGGTTGCGTAATTCGTAGAAGTAGAAAATTAAAGGATATTTTGAATTGTGAGAGAGAAAATAAAGTGAAATTTGTACCTGGCACTTTCGTTTTATAGTGAACAATGCTACTGTGGTTGACATTTGTGTGATGTTTAGGGATAGTGACACGGAGGCCTTTGGTGCTGCAGCTGAACAAAACAGAAGAAGGACTGCAAGATTATGCAGAATTTCTGCATTTGCCAAAGAAGCGGTTTACTGATTTCTGTATGCCTTCTTATGCGCTGCTTCTTTTAAAAAAAAAAAAAAAATTCTATTTGAAGATTGTGGAAATGAGAGTTGCTTGACTGCACAGTACATGCTCCGCATGCATGTCTTTATTTTATTATTTTTTAAATTCTGTAATCTTCACTGTAGTGTACTGTTTGTAGCTTCGTTTATCTGTGTAAATTTGAACTTGCAAATGTTAAGTTGGCCGGTATCCTTATGTTACACACAAAATGTGTTAGCTATGTTAGCCTTGCTACCTTTAGGCAGTTTCCCTCATGGTTTACCTTTTAAAAGTTACTTTTGAACTAAAATTAAAATTAAGAGTTTTTAAAGTAAAGTTTAAGCTGTCTGATATTTTAAAACTGTTTAGATAAAAAACTAACTTGAAGATTTTGGATGTTATTGGGGTGAAGAAGGAAAAGGAGAAGCCATTGAAAACAAGTTCCAACTTCCAATAACTTTCATTTAAAGCTACCTTTTAAAATTTTCCTTAATAAAAAATAAGTTACTTTTATTAAAAAAAATTGTTTGACCCGGTTTCTTCTTAAGGAGAAGAGAAGTTGAAAAAAAGTTGGGCCAAACACATGGTAAGTCAAAGACAAAAGCTCATACGATGTTTTCTTGTTTTCTGGAGTTGTGATGACTGATGACTCAACACTCAAGTTATAATGTTTTTAACCGTGTAGGATATTTTACCGAGATTATCCTTGTAGCACTGCTTGTGCACGTTGTCTTGGTTGTTTCAAATGATACTATTAGCTGCTCGTGTTATTTCTTATTTGGTAATTGTTATGCAAGTTGACACTTGACACTGGTGAAAATCTTTTAGTATATGGTTTACACCAACTATTTTCACGGGATGTTTACTCAGAAATAGATAAACAATATACTTTTTTTTAATCTTTTTTTTCTGTTATAGATAAACTATTTTCATGTGTTTGATTTCTTGTTATCTTCTATAGCTATGGTTCGAAAGGAAATTGAAGAAGAAACTGATAGATTGACTGGGAAATCAAAACAGATATCTCCTGTTCCTATTCATCTCAGCATTTATTCCTCTAATGGTAAGAATTTACATTATGTTTCATTTAGGTGCTCTGTATTTATTGACTTAAGAATTTTCTCCTCATAGTCTGGGATATGATTCCCTGGTTGGAAAAGGCTTGTTGCTGTCATTGTCATAATTTTTGTCACTGATAACTGAACTACAATAGATATGTGCAGGAAGAGAGTATGTGATTACTTCTTAGTTTTATATATATATATATATATATATATATATATATATATGTCTTTATGCTTTATTTGATGCTGTAATCTTAGTTTTTAGTTTTACTGTTGGATACCATGCAGTGTGATCTGCTTATCAGTTATGGCCCTGTGGGTGATTTAGGGTTTTCTCCATTGTATTTATAGTTCAATTGCATTATGCTTCCTGAATGTGTTCAAGCACTAATATCTTTTCTGTGGAAGAAGAAAGTTATATATAATCAGGGAATCACTTATTCTAATGTTTTATGAATTTTATTCGTGCTTTGTTGTTTTGGCTCTGTGTGAGAGAGAAATTGCTGTCTGGATGTGGATTGTAGATTTTCCATTTTGTTTTGCCATATTCAGGGTTTTTTGTTTCTTTTCTTTTTGTAGTTGTCAATCTAACCCTTATAGATCTGCCTGGGTTGACAAAGGTCGCTGTAGGTACGCATTATTTTCATTCTTTTTTCTCAAGTACTCTAGGATTTCCTCATATTATCAATTTCTTTTTCCTATCACTATAGTAAAGATTTTATATTTTGCAGAGGGACAGCCAGAAAGTATTGCTCAGGACATTGAAAACATGATTCAGTCATATGTCGACAAGGTAGTTAAAAGGCACACTTTAGAGTTGTATACACCCTGTTACAGGAAAGAATTCCCTCTTGGCTCTTTCTTTAAAAATATAATTGATAAGACTGCAGCAAAGGTCCTGTCAACTTAGTGGGAATGGCCGAGGTTCCCTTGATTTTACCTACTTCTATAATTTTTCCTTTAATCAGAGGCAATTACATATTTACAAAATGTGTCATTTTTTGAATTTTACACAATAAAGAAGGTAAATTGCAATTTGACAGACTCAACTTGTAGGTTTCGTTTTAGGTAAATGTGTTTCTAGAACTCTTCTTATTTTGCAGTTATTTGCTATTTGAAAGTAGTTTCACACCTCACATTGGATAAATGGCCTTTTGAAGATGATATTAGTTCACTATCTTAATTTAAGTCACTTCTCCAATACCAGCTAGTATTGGACTGACGATAGTTGGTCACTTTCCTTTTTCCTGGTCCAGAGTTGCTCATATTCTGAATTCTACAAATTGAGACTTCTTGACCCTTTCCATTTTGACATTATTCCCTTGAACATGTGGCGAAGTGATAGTAATAATTTGAAGTTTTCCCTTCTAATTAATTCCTCATTTTATAGTATTTGCTGTTCTGATAGATTTAATATTGCTTCAGTTACTCGCACTTTTAACACTTAAGAATCTATTCATTACTTATATATTGTTTTCTTTTATTGCAGCCTAATTGCTTAATTTTGGCTATTACTCCAGCAAATCAGGATATAGCAACATCAGATGCCATCAAGGTTTCCAGGCAAGTTGACCCTGCAGGTATGCCTGCTGCATTTTGTTTATGATTATACTTAAACTATACAAATTGTATGCATATATCTTCTTATTATGCTATTCTGGTCTTTTCTTGACACTGCGTTCAAAATGTCTTTTTTCTAGGAGAACGAACATTTGGGGTGTTAACAAAGCTTGATCTGATGGACAAAGGAACAAATGCTTTGGATGTAAGAATCTTAGCTTTTCTAGTACATGCAGTAGTAAGATCAATGAGATTTAAGATTTTGGGCTTTGATGAAGCCTGGTATTGTCTTAATGTCTCCATTCTTATCATCCTATAGGTCCTTGAAGGAAGATCTTATCGACTTCGAAACCCTTGGGTAGGAATTGTAAACCGTTCTCAGGAAGATATTAATAAGAATGTGGATATGATTGCTGCTCGTCAACGGGAGCGTGAATTTTTTATCACCAGTTCTGATTATTCACACTTGGCCAGCAAAATGGGCTCAGAATATCTAGCAAAGCTTCTTTCAAAGGTTACTATATATCTACCAAACCATTCTAGTATTATGCCAGTCAAGAGTGTTGCGAGGGCATGTTTTTCGCTATTTTTTTTCTTGCAACTCTTGAGAATTCTTGGTTGGACTTACATATCTGATTTGGTTTCAGCATTTGGAGTCTGTGATTAGAACTCAGATTCCAGGGATTGCATCTTTAATTAATAGAAGCATCAATGAGCTTGAAGCAGAGTTGGCACGCCTTGGTAGACCAGTAGCTGTTGATGCTGGGGTGAGTAGTATTTTTTTGCAGTCTACTACTGATATAAGTTGAAGTAATTCTCATCTTCTCTGATTTTTACCAGGCCCAACTGTACACTATTCTAGAATTATGCCGCGCTTTTGACCGGGTGTTTAAGGAGCATTTAGATGGAGGGTAAGCTATTTTTCCTGTTCAAATTGGCAAACATATATTAATAGGATGCTTGAGTTGATTCTTTTATTGTAAAACCCTTTTGAAATGTGTTTGTGTATTAGTAATCAGTTAAATTAGTCCTTTCATGACCTCATTGTATCAATGCCATTAATTCTTATATATGATACCAAAAACAACTAATTATTTTAACACGACATGGAACTGAAGCTATATACACCAAACTGAACTGGAAGGTAAGACGAGGATTTCATGAAATGACAGTAACTAGTTTAACAATAGGGACCTGTTCTGACATTATAGCCTGTTCTGACATTTGAGTGTGTAATCTAGTTTGAAAAAACTGGATATGGTATTTATTTCTTGGAGGGAGAAAGCCTTGATCTTTCTAGTTTCATGTATTCCCCTCCTAGGCGACCAGGTGGCGATCGAATTTATGTGGTTTTCGATTACCAGCTTCCTGCTGCGTTGAGAAAGCTTCCACTGGACCGTCATTTGTCGTTGCAAAATGTCAGAAAAGTAATTTCAGAGGCAGATGGGTACCAACCACATCTAGTTGCTCCAGAGCAAGGTTACCGACGGCTCCTTGAGAGCTCACTTAATTATTTCAAAGGTCCTGCTCAAGCTTCTGTAGATGCGGTAAGTCTGTAAGTGCGCACAAAAAGTTTGACCCAGTTCAATCTTCCATTGGAAGCAGCTTTTCCAATGTTTTCTTTTCTCCTTGATTGATCTTGTTTTATGCTTGTCTTTAGGACCAACTTTAATTCTGTGCTTGGCAATTTACCGATATTTCCTAATTCTTATGCTGCTCGTGGCAGGTCCATTTCCTACTGAAAGAACTTGTGAGAAAGTCAATTGCAGAAACGCAGGTTTTTAATTTGAAAAGTTTAGTTTTAATTTTTAATTTTCAAATTTTGGTTTCGCCTCAGTAGTGGTCTTTTCTCTCTAGATGAAATATGTTTCTGTTTAAAGTTGACAATGGTTGCAGGAATTAAAGCGCTTTCCAACACTTCAAGCTGAAATAGCAGCAGCTGCTTATGAGGCGCTTGAGAGATTCCGTGAAGATAGTAAGAAGACAACGCTACGGCTAGTGGAAATGGAATCTTCTTACTTCACTGTTGACTTCTTCCGTAAACTCCCAAAGGAAGTTGACAAGGAAGGGAATCTAGCTCCCTCCTCTGCAGACCCGTATGTCGAGGGACATTTCCAAAGGATAGGTTCAAATGTATTGTCTTATGTTGGAATGGTGTCGGAAACGTTGAGGAATACCATTCCTAAGGCTGTGGTTCATTGTCAAGTGAGGGAGGCTAAACAATCTCTACTAAACCATTTTTACATACAACTGGGCAAAAAAGAGGTATAGCACGTAAATTATGAATCACTTCACCTGCTACCATATCAAACTGCTTTCACAAATCACATCCATGGTTCATCCTTTCTTAGTATGATCTATCGAGATATATTCACAGTTAGGAGAGACATTAGATGGATGAGCTATTGCCATATATACAACGTGAAAACTCGGTCTCAATTGATATATGAAATACGATAATTCATTTTCTCAACTAATTTTTTCTGTTCACCATCTTTCAGGGAAGGCAACTTGCACAGTTGTTGGATGAAGATTCTGTGCTGATGGAAAGGAGACAGCAATGTGCAAAGAGGCTGGAGTTATACAACTCAGCAAGGGATGAGATTGATGCAGTTTGTTGGTCAGGATAAGATGAATCGGAAGTGAATTTGAGAAAATTTTAATGGGAAAGGAGTGAGAATGATGGAGTTGTTTTAGCTTGATACTATAATACTATTCGCAGCAACGGGTCCGTTTATTGGCTTCTTTTCACTCTGAGGCATGATTCAGAGTTCCAGTGCTCAATGGTATGTGCATGTGAGTAATATAAATTAATTCCCAAATTTACAGGTATAGGTCAATTTGGTTCTTAAAATTGACAATCCTTCGTCATATTAAGTCAATTTGATTTATATTCCTAGGATCGAAATTGATTGATTGATGTCGTAAATATTAAAGATCAAAATAATGTAATTGCAGTATAAATTGGTTCACAAAAATTAGTTTTAGGAATTAAATTATTATCCACATAATTTTAGAAATTAAAATATTCAATAACATTTATTTTTTTGTCAATAAATATTGACTAAAATTTAAATTTTGTGTTTGATATGTATTGTTGTGGGATTGTCCTAGAATTTTGACCGTATTGGAATATTTATTTAAAGAGTAAAATGTTTCTAGTCTCTCAAATTTAACAAATATTTGGTTTTAGCTTCTCTGTTTTTCATTGATTTTAGTTTGCAAGGCTTTGAAACAAGCGTTTTTGGTTTTTCAAAACTGAATTGTGCTAACAAATCTAATGCAAACATGCCCTAGTGACTTAAAAAAATATAGAGATTATTAAAACTAAATATTTACCAACACTATGCGACTAAAAACATATTTTATCCAAACTAAATAATGTCTTCATAAAGAATATTGTTTGCAAAGAAATTTTATTATATGGAATTTATGTATAATTAAATATGTATTTTAAAAAAGTTAATTTAAAATTCTACCAAAAAATTAAAAAAATAGATTAGTGGGCAAGACAGTGATTTTTATTGCAATTTTAAATTTTAAATATTGCAATTGAATAATAGGTCATGCTCCTTCCATTTTCTTTTGGGTAATAAATATCTTTTCCTTTGTTAAGTTTTCTTATGGATCACTTGAACTCTTATTCAATTTTATACATAAAAAATCATCATTTTTCTCTAAATCTTCTCATTGATTAATTCGTAAATTTTTCATAACTTTATGGGTATATATTGTACAAATTTCAGTCTCTTAAATTTTAGACAATTAAAGTTAGTTTTTTTTTTCTCAATAAAATTTCATATCTACAATATCCTTAATAAGGTAAGATACAATGTAACAAATCAACATTATATAATTTAGATATACTCATTTTACAAAGAGATATTCTCAATACTAGACATCATATACATAAAGAAACCGTCTAAAACTCCTAAAATAAAGTCTATAGATAACACCAAACCAAACGTAATGAAGCTAAAATTAAGCCAAAATCATTTCTTTGTGTGTAGCCTCATTTTTCGTCTTCCTAGCTATATGCATCGTCTGTATTGTAGTAAATAGGTACTCAACATCAAACATATCCATCAAGATAATATAAGTGAGGTTTTATTGAGACTAATCTTAGAATATTTCTTTAACAAAAAGAATTCAAAATAAAGATATACAAAGAAAAATTACAATAGTAAAACGATAGAGGCGAATAAAGGAGATGGATGATTGGAGTAAAAAATTAATTTGAGGCTGACAAGAAAAGACATGGACACTGTTAGTCAAAATTGGCCAAATATGTTAGGCCAACAACCATGCAAAATAAGAAAAATGTGAATGGTTGGTAGCCAACCATTTCTTGTGTGTTCACATTGTCAAAATTTCCTATAAATAGATGCATTCATGGAAGAAGGAAATCATTCCAAGCTTAAGAGTTTTAAGCATTCAAGAGAGAAAAACTTAGAGAGATAAGTTTTTAGTGAGTGAAATTTGGGTGTAATTAGGTTGTGGGTTGAGAGGTTGTGAGTGTTTGTAAATACTTTGTGTATCTTCCATTTCTATTAGTAAAATATCTGTAGCAGTCCGGAGACGTAGGCATAATTGGCCGAACTTTGTTATCAAATTGTGTCTTATTATTTTGTATTTTTGCTCATTCTTGAATCTGATCAAGGCATGATATTGCAAAATACCCTAACAAATGGTATCAGAGCTTAGGTGCTCATTTCTGTCAAATTTTCGCAAAGGGTACTATTCACATGAATAGTAAATTTTGGTCAGTAATACCAAATTTATCCATAGCAGTGTTCTAATACATGGTGGTTCACTGAAATTGTCAGAAACGATCCAGAGGAAGTCACATTTGAGTGGGAGCAATGGTAGTAGATGAAGGAAAGGTGAAAATTGAAAAGTTCGATGGTGCAAACTTTGGCTTTTGGAAAATACAGATTGAAGATTATCTGTATCAGAAGAAGTTGTACCAACCTCTCTAAGAAAAGAAACCAGATGGCATAAAGGATGATGAATGGAACCTTCTTGATAGACAAGCCCTTGGGGTTATCCGATTGTCATCATCCCGTAATGTTGCTTTCAACATTGCATCAGAAATGACCACAACAGGTCTCATGGCAGCACTTTCCAACATGTATGAAAAGCCGTCGGCTTTAAACAAAGTTCATTTGATGAGGAGGCTGTTTAACTTGTGCATGACAGAAAGGGGATCAATAGCCTAACATCTCAATGAACTTAGCTCAGTCATAACCCAATTAAGTTCAGTTGGAATCAAATTTGATGATGAGGTACGAGCATTGATACTTTTATCTTCTCTTCCAGAGAGTTGGAATGCTACTGTCACAGCCATGAGTAGCTCAACAGGAAGCAGTAAGTTGAAATTTAATGATGTTCATGATCTGGTTCTCAGTGAAGAGATCCGACGGAGAGGGTCGAGTGAATCATCAACCTCTTCAGTATTTACATACAGAGTCAACAGGGAGAAATTCAACCAGAGGAAATGGTTGCAAAAAATCGAAGGAAAGGCGTGTTTGAATATGATTACAGGTTCAAAGGATTTTGATAATGACAAAGGAATCAAGAAGAACATCTTGCAAAAACAAAATTCAGAATCAGACCTGCAAAAACAACGTGGCTAATCGATTAGGGAAACAAAGCTAATCGATTAGATAGCTTCTGTTTTGAATTAAAGGACTCCGGAACAAATGTTAATCGATTACAAGACTTGAAGCAATCGATTACAGAGATACTGGAAGAGTACTAATCGATTACATGCAAGACATAATCGATTACCAACATCAAAACCTGAATTGAAAGTATCAGGTACATATACAAATCGATTATAGGACTTCATCCAATCGATTATAAAGCAACTGGAACAGCACTAATCGATTACACATATGTTCTAATCGATTACCAAGTTAAGAGTTGAATTAAATGCATCAGGGGTTATAGCTAATCGATTACATGCCAAGATCTAATCGATTACGATCATTCTATCTTGAAGCTAATCGATTACACATAAAGGGCTAATCGATTACAGCACGATCTGACATAAAAATTCAAAGTGTAATCGATTACAGCTCGAGGCGTAATCGATTACTATAGTGGGAAAACACGATTTAGTGGGAAACCAGCTCACATTTCCATCACTTCTCAGATGCCCACTAACTTACAATGGCTAGAGACTTCACCAAGCTCTGAAATGGGTCTATAAATGCAAGAGGAATTCAAGCACACAAAAAACAACAAGAGGCAATCAATCTTTACTTACCTTTGTGCTTATAAGTCTCATATTCCTTGTATATTCATTCTTGAGCTAGAATTTGTATATCCTCTCTTGTTGAGAGTTAGAATTTGTGTGAGCTATCATTTGCCTATCCACTCTATTAAGAGAGTTACACGCTTGTAAACACTACACCAAACACCAAAGTTCACTCTAGATTGAGTGGTTGTTCACTCTAGGTTGAGTGGTTACAAAGGTTGGGGTTCAACCTTTGGGATATTGTGAGATTGAGAGATTGGGTGGGGTGCCCTTATACTTGTGAGGATTGGGTTCTTGAGTGTGGGACACTAGGAAGCCGCAATTGCTCAAAGTTGTATCTCTAGTCTACAATAGTGGAAATCCTCTAAGTGGGTTGCTTAGAGGCGAGACGTACACCGGATTGGTGGAACTCGTTAAATTGGTTTGCAAGCTCTTCTCCCTTACTCTTTTACTTTCATATACTGCACTTAATTGGCTTGTGTTGATTGATTGTGGCTTGCATACTTGAACTTGCTTAAATTGGTAAATCTTGAATACTGCACACCAAGTGTTTGTTTAATTGTCTCAGTTATATTTACCCTTGTTTTGCATTGCATATTTCACTAAACTTGATTTCACTTGCATAATCTTGTAAATTTGTATATAAGAATCAAGTTCAAAGGTATTCCAACCAAAAGTTTTAAAAACTCAATTCACCCCCCCCCTCTTGAGTATTGAGGCCACTTGAATAACAAGTGGTATCAGAGCTTGACTCTTGGTAGATCAAGCTTAACAGCTTCAAGAGATAAAGATGGTCTCAAATTCTCTAAACCTTTTTCCTGAGGGTAGTGCCACAAATAGACCTCCCGCTTTCAATGGGGAAGGTTATACCTTTTGGAAAGAGAGAATGAAAATCTTCACTCAATCAGTTGACTTAAGAGTTTGGAATGCCATTGAAAATGGTCCTTTTATACCTATGCATACTGTTGATGATAAACTAGTTAAAAAACCTATGGATAATTGGACTAGTGAAGAAGAGAAGAAAGTACAATATAATTACAAGGCTAAAAATCTAATTACTCTTGCACTAGGACCAGATGAATTTTTTCGAGTAATCACTTGTAAATCCGCCAACGAAATATGGGATACTCTTCAAGTAACCCATGAAGGTACAAATGATGTTAAAGACTCTAAGATTAGTACACTAACTAGTCAATATGAGTGCTTTAGATTAAACTCTCATGAATCAATTGTTGATATGCAAAAAAGGTTCACTCTCATCATTAATCAACTCATTACACTTGGAAAGACTTACACTAACAAAGAGCTCATTCATAAAGTGTTGAAAAGTCTTAACAAAGAATGGCAACCGCTAGTTACCACCATCAAACAATCTCCTAGCATAAACTAAATGTCTTTTGCCACACTATTTGGTAAGCTGCAGGAACAGGAACAAGAGCTGAAAGAATTAAAGATGGCAGAAGAGGAAGAAAAATCTTCCAAGAAGAAAGGTCTAGCTCTCAAGGCCACTTCCATAAATGAAGAAGAATCCGGAAGTGAACTTGATGAAGAAGAAGAGTTTGGACTATTTGTGAAACGCTTCGAGAAATTCATGAAAGGCAAACGCTTCCAAAGAAGCTTCAAAAACCCAAGTAAGAAACCTATCACTAAAGAAAATTCTTCCTCACCCAATTGTTTTGAATGTGGCAAGGAAGGGCACTTCAAAGCGGATTGCCCAAATCTTAAGAATAAGGGCAAAGAGAAAAGAGGAAGAAGGAGAGCATATACAACATGGGTTGAAAACGAGATAAGCAGCTCGGATGACTCAAAAAATGAAGAAGCAAACCTTTGCCTCATGGCCAACCACCAAGAAGAAGATGATGAGGTAAACTTCCATGACTTAGATAAGGATGAATTACTTGATGCTCTAGAGGAATTGTATGACAAATTTACAAAAGTCTCTAATAGGCTTAAGTCGTCTAGAAAAACTAGTGACACTCTAGAGATGCACCTTATGGAGGTTTGCAAAGAGAATGAATGCTTAAAGGAAGAATTGAAAAATGCTCAAACATGCTCCAAGAGTAAACCCTGTGATTTTGCTAAGAAATATGTTGATCTAGATAATAAAGTCCTAGATCTAAACTAAACCTTAGAGAGGTTTACAAATGGTAGAGATAATCTGAATGTACTACTTGGAAATTAAAGATGCATGTTTGACAAAACTGGTTTAGGGTACAATTCTGTTAAAAAAGAAAAGCATTACAAAAACTTCTTTGTACCTCCTATGAGATCATCTTCGCCCTTTATGAAATGCAACCATTGTGGATTCAAAGGTCATAACTCTTTAAATTGCAATGTTAGAAAATTAGGGCCAAAGGTTATAAGAAAGGTGTGGGTTCCCAAAGGGACATTACCACAAGCTAAACTTAAAGGACCCAACATAAAATGGGTACCTAGTTCTCTAAACTAACTTTGCTTTGTAGGTATGCCTCAAGGCAAGCAACACCCATTGGTATTTGGATAGTGGGTGTTCAAAGCATATGACGGGAGACATAAGCAAGTTTACATCATTCATTCCCAAAAGAAAAGGAAGTGTCACCTGTGGAGACAACACCAAAGGAAGGATTCTAGGCATTGGAAACATTGGTAAGAATTCTTCTATCTCTATTAGTGATGTGTTGTATGTTGAAGGTCTTAAACACAACTTACTTAACATTAGTCAATTATGTGACAAAGGATATAGAGTTTTGTTTGAATCAAATTGTTGCATAATTGAGCATAAGACTAATAAGGAAGTTAAGTTTGTAGGCCAAAGAATTGATAATATTTACATGATTAATATGGATAGTTTGTCTTCAAATGATGTACAATGCTTCGTGACTAGAGAGGATGAAACTTGGCTATGGCATAGAAGAATAGCTCATATACATGTAGACCACTTGAATAAACTTGTTTCTAAAGAATTAGTAATTGGTTTACCAAAGCTTAAATTTGAAAACAAATTTTGTGATGCATGTCAAAAGGAAAAACAAGTAAAGGCATCCTTTCAATCTAAAAACATTGTTTCCACCCAAAAGCCTTTACAACTTTTGCACATAGATCTTTTTGGACCTTCCAAAATCAAAAGCTTTGGTGGTAATTACTATAGTCTAGTAATCGTAGATGACTACTCTAGATACACATGGACCTTGTTTCTTGCTCATAAGAATGAAGCATATCATGCATTTAAGAAACTTGCTAAGATTATCCAAAATGAGCAAAATTTAAAAATTACATCCATTAGAACTGATCATGGGGGAGAATTCGAAAATCAATCTTTTGAAAAGTTTTGCGAAAAACATGGCATTAATCACAACTTTTCAGCTCCTAGAACTCCCCAACAAAATGGAGTAGTAGAAAGGAAAAATAGATCGTTGGTGGAGCTTGCTAGAACCATGTTAAATGAAAATAATATTCCAAAACATTTTTGGGCCGATGCGGTAAATACCGCTTGTCATGTTATGAATAGATGCCTAATAAGGCCAATTCTAAAGAAAACCCCCTATGAACTTTACAAGGGTAGAAAATCCAACATTTCATCCTTTCATATATTTGGATGTAAATGTTTTGTGCTCAATAATGGAAAAGATAATCTAGGAAAGTTTGATGCTAAAGCTGATAAAGCAATCTTCCTAGGATACTCACAGTCTAGTAAATCTTATCGAATTTTCAACAAACGCACCAATACCATTGAAGAATCTATTCATATTAAATTTGATGAAAATAGCCATAACCCTCTGAGAAAGGAAGATGTTGATGATCTTGCAGGTGAACTTCAAGAAATGCGCTTGAATGAAGAGGAGGAAATCAACAAGAAAGAAGAAACAACACAAAATGAGGAACTACATCAATGGATCACATTGAAGGATCACCCATTAGACAAAGTCATAGGAGAGATGACTCAAGGTGTAAGTACTCGAAATGCTATTAGAAATACTTGTAATCACCTAGCGTTTGTATCACAAATAGAACCCAAAAATATTGATGAAGCTATTATTGATGAACATTGGATGTTGGCCATGCAAGAAGAGTTAAATCAATTTGAAAGAAATGAAGTTTGGGAATTAGTGCCAAGACCCAATGATCACCAAATAATAGGAACAAAATGGGTTTTTAGAAATAAGCTAGATGAGAATGGCATAATAACAAGAAACAAAGCTAGATTAGTTGCTAAAGGATATAATCAAGAAGAAGGGATAGACTATGAAGAAACGTATGCTCCCGTAGCTAGATTAGAAGCCATAAGATTACTGTTAGCTTTTGCTTGTTGTATGGATTTTAAGCTTTATCAAATGGATGTCAAAAGCGCTTTTCTAAATGGCTATATTCAAGAAGAAGTCTATGTAGATCAACCTCCTGGTTTTGAAAATCATAAATTTCCAAACCATGTTTTTAAATTGAGAAAAGCTTTATATGGTTTGAAACAAGCTCCAAGAGCTTGGTATGAAAGACTTAGCAAATTTCTTTTAGAAAATAATTTTAAAAAAGGTAAGGTTGATACTACACTGTTTATAAAATGTAAAAATAATGACATTCTTTTGGTACAAGTTTATGTTGATGACATAATATTTGGTGCTACTAACGAAATTCTTTGTCAAGAGTTTGCCAAGATTATGCAAGATGAATTCAAAATGTCCATGATGGGAGAACTCACCTTCTTCCTTGGATTACAAATCAAATAAACTAATGAGGGAACGTTCATTAGTCAAACAAAATATTGTAAAGAACTACTCAAAAGGTTTGAAATGGACAAAGCAAACGAAATAGCTACACCCATGAGTACATCTTGTTACTTAGACAAAGATGAGAAGGGTAAGGATGTTGAAATAACTAAATACCGAGGTATGATTGGTTCCTTACTTTACTTAACAGCTAGTAGGCCTGATATTATGTTTGCTGTGTGCATGTGTGCTAGATATCAAGCATGTCCTAAAGAATCACATCTCACTGCTGTGAAAAGGATTTTGAAATATCTTGTGGGTACTCAAAATGTTGGTCTATGGTACCCCAAAGGGGTTGAATGCACCTTAGTTGGATACTCTGACTCTGATTTTGCAGGATGCAAGCTTGATAGAAAGAGCACTAGTGGAACATGTCACTTGCTTGGTAGTTCTCTTGTATCTTGGCATAGCAAGAAACAAGTGAGTGTTGCATTATCAACAGCTGAGGCAAAATATGTTGCAGCTGGTAGTTGTTGTGCTCAAATTCTTTGGATGAGACAATAACTTCTGGATTTTGGTGTTAAATTAGATCATGTGCCTCTCAAATGTGATAACACTAGCGCCATAAATATATCCAAAAATCCTGTCATGCATTCTAGGACTAAACATATTGAAATAAGACATCATTTTATAAGAGACCATGTTTTAAAGGGTGATTGTATGCTTGAACATGTTGAAACCTCTAAGCAATTAGTAGATATCTTCACCAAACCCCTAGCAAAAGAATAATTCATTCATATTAGAAGAGAATTGGGAATTCTTGATATAACCAACTATGTTTGAATGATGAAATATTTTGACAATCCATTGATTATAATTATGTCTTTGATGAGCTCATGTTGAACTAGGAAATGTCCTATCCTCTAAAATGAAAATCTACAAATCTGGGAATTTTTGAGACCCTAATCGATTACCACTTGACAGATAATCGATTACCAAACTTCTGTTTCTTGCGTAATCGATTACCTCTTGGTTCATAATCGATTACAACGCCTCTGTTTTAGGTCCTGAACATTTCAACTTTTCACTAATCGATTATGATACTCTATTAATCGATTAGGATGATTCTGTTTCTTTCTCTAATCGATTATCATACTCTATTAATCGATTACGATGGTTCTGTTTCTTTCACTAATCGATTATACAACCTACCTAATCGACTACCCAGTGTATGCAACGTTCCAAATTCCCTAGAAACAGTGATCTAATCGATTACTAATGACTCGTAATCGATTAGCATCGGTTCTGCAACAGTCAAACACGGATTCCCGAGGTCTGCTCGACTTTCTCCCTCATTAAACTCACTTCACTCCTCTCTAAACCTAATTTTCTCCTATATAAACCCACCTTTTCACCCTCTCATCTTACACTACCATCTTCCCCTCTAACTCTCTCAAAAGCTCTCAAGAACTATCTCATTCTCCTCTCATCCTCTTTACCTCTCTTCTCTTTTTACCATGTCTTCCTCCCGCACCATCAAAAGAGCAAGGTCCTCCATGGCCCAAGCTAACAACCCCCTAGACTTCTCTAGGTTCTTTTCTTCTCCTAGAGACCTCCAAAATTTTGTCAAAATTTTTTCTGAAAAAGCAATAATCTCTCCCCACTTCATCAATGAGGAAATCTTCAACCACCCAAGCTTCACCTTCACCCTAATCCTCCACTACTATGAGCTCTTGCCTTTTTTCACCCTCAAGGAAGAGCTGTACTATCCCGAGCTTGTTCAAGTCTTTTACTGCAACCTAAAGTTGGTTAATGGGTTGCTTGAGTCCAAGGTCAAGAATGTGACCATAAAACTCACAGATGCTCAACTGGCACAAATTTCCCTTCTTCCACTGAATGATGCTGAGTTTGCTGGAGAAGAACCCGAGGATGAATGGGAATTCAATCCCATTGCTGCAAGTCATTCGTTATGGAAAACTAACCGCCCAAGGAGCAACCACAAATTGGTAGGTCACCTTACCATGAGCAACCGTCTTCTTCACTTCTTCTTAGTAAAAATTCGGTTTCCTCGCAGTGGGAACTATGCATTGGTAGAGGAGGATGATGTTCTCCTAATGTGGGCAATGCACAACCACAAGGAGATTAACTGGGTCCAAATGCTCAAGTATCACATGCGCCACACCAAAAACCAACAAAAGGTCCCCTATGCTATCATGCCAACATTCCCTTTGAAGCTCCTGCTGCTGATGAGCCAGTCCCTCCTCCTGAACCACAAGCGGCACCGGAAGCCCCCGCTGATCCATTTGCATCTCTCTATGCTCATCTTGACCGCCGCTTCGACCGCATCGAGAACTCTCTGCAAGAGTTTTCCATGACTGAGCAGCAGCATTATGAGATGATGCAACAACGCTGTGATGATCTGTCTCACCAAATTTCCGAACTTAGATTTTTCAATCCGGATAACTAGATCTGTTTTTCATGCTTTGATTAATGTGCTTTCCGCTTTTCTTTTAATTCTGCATCAGTTTTTAATATTTCCTTTGATGTACTTCCCTTCATTTAAATTGAATAAAAATCCGTCTTTCATTATATGCCTTATTCGCCTTATTATTTTTGATGATTATAAAGGGGGAGAAGATATAAGAAATATTTGTTCATATAATTGTTCATCTATTTTGACTATGTTAAATGATTAATTATCTCTAAGCGGTTATATCTCTTAAGTGGTTAATAGATTCCTAAAGATAGGAGAAGATTTATTTGTTTAAAGAGATAAAAGGAGATAATGTTTAAATGAATATCTGATAATATTTTAGAGATAACATACACTTTCTGAAAATCTGGTTAAGAGATAAGAAATCATGCAGAAGTCAAATGTTTTTACAGAGATAAAATTAGAGATAATCTTATTGTTTAAACTAACAACCCTCAAGAGATGAACATGGTTGTCATCATCAAAAGGGGGAGAATGTGTTTGAATATGATTACAGGTTCAAAGGATTTTGATAATGACAAAGGAATCAAGAAGAACATCTTGCAAAAATAAAATTCAGAATCAGACCTGCAAAAACAACGTGGCTAATCGATTAGGGAAACAGAGCTAATCGATTAGATAGCTTCTGTTTTGAATTAAAGGAATCAGGAACAAATGTTAATCGATTACAAGACTTGAAGCAATCGATTACAGAGATACTGGAAGAGTACTAATCGATTACATGCAAGACATAATCGATTACCAACATCAAAACCTGAATTGAAAGTATCAGGTACATATACAAATCGATTACAGGACTTCATCCAATTGATTATAAAGCAACTGGAACAACACTAATCGATTACACATATGTTCTAATCGATTACTAAGTTAAGAGTTGAATTAAATGCATCAGGGGTTATAGCTAATCGATTACATGCCAAGATCTAATCGATTACGATCATTCTATCTTGAAGCTAATCGATTACACATAAAGGGCTAATCGATTACAGCACGATCTGACATAAAAATTCAAAGTGTAATCGATTACAGCTCGAGGCGTAATCGATTACTATAGTGGGAAAACGCGATTTAGTGGGAAACCAGCTTACATTTCCATCACTTCTTAGATGCCCACTAACTTGCAACGGCTAGAGACTTCACCAAGCTCTGAAATGGGTCTATAAATGCAAGAGGAATTCAAGCACACAAAAAACAACAAGAGGCAATCAATCTTTACTTACCTTTGTGCTTATAAGTCTCATATTCCTTGTATATTCATTCTTGAGCTAGAATTTGTATATCCTCTCTTGTTGAGAGTTAGAATTTGTGTGAGCTATCATTTGCTTATCCACTATATTAAGAGAGTTACACGCTTGTAAACACTACACCAAACACCAAAGTTCACTCTAGATTGAGTGGTTGTTCACTCTAGGTTGAGTGGTTACAAAGGTTGGGGTTCAACCTTTGGAATATTGTGAGATTGAGAGATTGGGTGGGGTGCCCTTATACTTGTGAGGATTGGGTTCTTGAGTGTGGGACACTAGGAAGCCGCAATTGCTCAAAGTTGTATCTCTAGTCTACAATAGTGGAAATCCTCTAAGTGGGTTGCTTAGAGGCGAGACGTACACCGGATTGGTGGAACTCGTTAAATTGGTTTGCAAGCTCTTCTCCCTTACTCTTTTACTTTCATATATTGCACTTAATTGGCTTGTGTTGATTGATTGTGGCTTGCATACTTGAACTTGCTTAAATTGGTAAATCTTGAATACTGCACACCAAGTGTTTGTTTAATTGTCTCAGCTATATTTACCCTTGTTTTGCATTGCATATTTCACTAAACTTGATTTCACTTGCATAATCTTGTAAATTTTCATATAAGAATCAAGTTCAAAGGTATTCCAACCAAAAGTTTTAAAAACTCAATTCATCTCCCCTCTTGAGTATTGAGACCACTTGAATAACACTTTAGTCAGTAGAAATTATCATCTGTGAAGACTGTATACTTAGAAAGCAGAAATGAGTAAGCTTTCAAACAAGTGGAAGAACCCCAAAGAAGGAGAGACTCGAGCTTGTTCATTCTGATGTTTGGGGTCCATTGGCTATCTCATCTCTTGGTGGAAAGCAATACTTCATGACTTTTATTGATGATCACTCTAGGAAGGTATGGGTATACTTTCTTAAACATAAGTATGAAGTATTTGAGGCTTTCAAGGTATGGAAAGCCATGGTAGAAAATGAGACAGGGTTGAAGATCAAAAGGCTCAGAATTGATAATGGTGGTGAGTATGAAGACACCAGATTCAAGAAATTATTATGCTATGAGCATGGGATCAGAATGGAGAGAACCGTGCCAGGCACGCCTTAACACAATGGTGTAGCTGAGCGTATGACTTGAACATTGACTGAAAGGGCCAGAAGCATGCATGTGCAGTCAGGTTTACCGAAGTAGTTCTGGGCAGAAGCAGTCAACACAATAGCTTACTTAATCAATCGAGGTCCATTAGTACCATTGGAGCATAAAATACCAGAAGAGGTATGGAGTAGAAAAGAAGTAAAACTTCACATCTTAAAGTTTTTGGTTGTGTAGAATATGTGCATATTAGTGATCATAGCAGGAATAAGCTTGATCCCAAATCAAAGAAGTGCACTTCCATCAGTTATAGTGAGAATAAGTTTGGCTACCTCCTCTAGGATGATGAAAACAAGAAGATGATTCGTAGCAGAGATGTGATCTTCAATGAAAGAGTGTTGTCTAAGGACAAACATAGCATAAATAACCACAACTTAGAACAAAGTGGACCGGTGTATGCAGAGGTGGATGATGTCCTAGAAAGTCCTATAGCTAAAAGTCCTCACCCAGAGGAATCAACCAAAGAAAATAGTGAGCAATAGTCTGACACTCTAGAGCCTCTTACTCTAGCTCTTGTATTAAGAAGGTCTTCTCGGCCTCATGTGCCTAACAGGAGATACATGGACTACATGTTGCTGACTGATGGAGGGGAGCCTGAAGACTTTGAGGAAGCATGTCAGATCGTGGATGCCAATAAGTGGGAGCTTGCCATGAAAGATGAGTTGAAGTCTTTAATCTCAAATCAGACATGGGAACTAACTAAGTTACCCGTCGGGAAGAAGGCATTTCATAACAAGTGGGTGTATCGATTGAAGGAGGAGCATGATGGCTTAAAAAGGTACAAAGCCTGATTAGTTTTCAAAGGGTTCCAACAAAAGAAAGGAGTTGACTACACTGAAATTTTTGCTCCGGTTGTGAAGCTCAATACTATAAGTCCGTGTTAAGTATTGTTGCCAGTGAAGAACTCTATCTTGAGCAGTTAGATGTGAAGACTGCATTTCTCCATGGAGACTTAGATAAGGAGATATACATGCACCAACCTGAAGGATTCTTAGAGAAAGGAAAAGAAAATTTAGTGTGCAGATTGAAGAAAAGTTTGTATGGCCTGAAACAAGCTCCAAGACAGTGGTATAAGAAGTTTGATAGCTTTATGCACAAGGAAGGTTTCTAGAAGTGCAATGTTGACCATTGTTGCTTCTTCAAGAAAAATAAGTCCAATTATATCATTTTGCTACTTTATGTTGATGATATGTTAGTAGGAGGTTCAGATATGAATGAGATTATAAGTTTGAAGATGCGGTTGTCAAAAGAGTTTGACATGAAGGACTTAGGCCCAGTAAAGAAGATCCTTGGAATGTAAATCACACGAGAAAAGCAAAGAAGAATTTTGTAGTTATCTCAAGAGGAGTACATTAATCGTGTCTTGCAAAGATTCAATATGAGCAATGCCAAATCGGTTATTACACCTTTGGCAAGTCATTTTCATCCATCCAAAGATCAGTGCCCTCAAACAGAAGAAGAAAGAGAATTTATGGCTAAAATTCCATATGCTTTAGCCATTGGAAGTTTGATGTACGCAATGGTCTGTACGAGGCCAGACATTGGCCATGCAGTAGGAGTTGTTAGCAGGTTTATGTCAAATCCAGGTAAAGCTCATTGGGAAGCTGTCAAATGGATTTTGAGGTATCTACGAGGTACGCCAAAGAAGTGTTTGTACTTTGGTAAAAGTGAATTAAAAATACAAGGCTACGTAGATGTAGATTTTGCAGGTGAAGTTGATCGTCGAAGAAGTACCACTGGTTACATATTCACTGTCGAAACTATAGCTGTTAGTTGGATGTCGCATATACAAAAGATTGTAGCTTTATCCACTATAGAGGCTGAGTATGTAGTAGTTATAGAAGCCAACAAAGAATTAATATGGCTTCAAGGTCTGTTAAAAGAGTTGGGATTCATCCAGGAGAAGAGTGTTTTGCATAGTGATAGTCAGAGTACTATACATCTAGTGAAAAACTCAACATTTCATTCCAAAACAAAGCATATTGGTCTTCGTTACCATTTCATCAGACCTCTTCTTGAGGATGAGGTGTTAACATTAAAAAGGATTCAAAGAAGTATAAACCCCACAGATATGTTAATAAAGGTGGTGACTATTGACAAACTGGAGTTGTGCTCAACTTCAATTGGCCTGCTAGAATAACAAGACCAGAGAAGACTGTTGCATTGATCAATGTGTGAAGACAGATTGAAATCAGTCTTCAAGTGAGAGATTGTTAGTCAAAATTGGTCAAATGTGTTAGGCCAACAACCATGCAAAATAAGAAAAATGTGAATGGTTGGTAGCCAACCAGTTTTTGTGTGTTCACATTGCCAAAATTTCCTATAAATAGATGCATTCATGGAAGAAGAAAATCATTCCAAGCTTAAGAGTTTTAAACATTCAAGAGAGAAAAACTTAGAGAGATAAGTTTTTAGTGAGTGAAATTATGGGTGTAATTGGGTTGTGGGTTGTGAGAGGTTATGAGTGTTTGTAAACACTTTGTGTATCTTCCATTTTTATTAGTAAAATATCTACAGCAGTCTAGAGACGTAGGCATAATTGGTTGAACTCCGTTATCAAAATTTGTGTCTTATTATTCCGTATTTTTGTTCATTCTCGAATCTGATCAAAGCATGATATTACGAAATACCCTAACTGACACAAATTAGGAAACTGAAACAAATCTTCGGTTAATAAACAAAGTGAAGAAGGGAGGTAGGTAATGGCTTAAGAGGGTGAAAGTGGTAATGAGTAACTAAAAGTATGAAAAAAAACCCAATTTTTTTTTTAAAAAAAACTCATTTTTTTTTTAAAAAAAAACTCACCAAGAACCCACAGAAAATATCAGACTGGTCGCCATACTGAAAAGCCCATAAAAAGTTCGGACAATTAAATTTTGTTTAAAGTTGTTATTTGTTTTTTTTTCTTTGTCAAATATCAAACCGATTACGAAACTTAAAAACCCTTGTCCACAAAAAATGTAATTGAAATACAGATAGGAGAAGTGAACGAATTTAAACAAATTTTCAGGTTAAATTAGAATTTTCTTTAAAATTTTGCTACAATCGGGCATACAAATTTGATATTACGATATTAAATTTAGAAAAGGGAGAGATTGACTATCCTAAACCAAAAAAATAAAACACCACTGATATTTCTTTCAGTTGATAAGTGTAACAAAATTAGAATTACCAATCTCATCAAACCTTCGTTTGAGTATAAAACATAATGGATTGAAATTAAACCCCGAAAATACATGGATAGAAAAAGTTTCAATTGGTTTGGATCAAGGATTAATTTAGGATGGAAAACCTAATTTTTTGTGCACCCCACTTAAAAATTTTTTCCGCGTAAAAATCAGATAAAAAACGCTGAAGTATTTCATTTGACAAAATTGCCCATATGTAAACATAAAATGGGGATTCTCATTCCTATGTTTCTTTTCTTTGTCATCTTTATTCCGTTTTTATTTTGTTGCCGGTTATTCTTGTTGAAGTTTATCCATGTAGCTTCCTTTGTATGTTTCCATTTATTCTTGTCAAAGCAAACTACTTAGATGAAAAAATGTTTCGATTATTATTTTGTTGCATAACAAGGGTAACACACCACACTGAAATTACTTACAACATCACGTCTCCTCTTATGTTATTAATTATATAATTTATTATTACTTCTATCCCATCTTCACTATATATGTCTTGAATTTGGAAAAGGGTTATCTCCCATCTTACTGAACTTTCACATTTTAACACAAATATGCAAATAGGAGAAAAAAACAAAAAAGAAGAGTCTAATTGTGCATTTGGGTTATACCTTCTAAGTGTCTCATTCAAAACTTAGCCGGCCTTTTAAAAAATTGTACTAAAATATCAATTAGTACACTCATTCCTTGATCTTAAGTATATTTTTGGAAATCAATTATAAAAATTAAGTTGAGAAAATGAAAAATTTAATGCTTAATATTAATTTTACACACGATTTTAAGAAAGTTTGATTTTCATTGAGTCGACATATATTTATTTGTTAGTCCAACCTTTGTTTGGTTAACGCTACTTGACCAAAAAGATATTTAATAAATCAATCTTTTTCAAATCAAAAATGTTCGTGCCATAATAACGTTAACTTTCCCAATGTGAGAAAATCAACAACCCTTTAATATATTTTAAATAATTTTAATGTAATTAAATATTAAAAATTAAATATTATAATAAATAAATAAACTTTGATTTAGTGACATTTTTAAATAAAACAATATCTATTAAAAGTTTTTGTCTTTTGTGGAGGGTAGTTTTGATACTTTATTATTTTTATGTTTCTCTTCCTTTTTTTACTTCATTTCATTCAAACAAATAAAAAAATTATTTATTTCCTTTTAATTTCATTCCCTACAAAAAAGTTATTTTTTCACTTAATTTCTTTTCCAATTTTTTCATCATTAAGGGGAATTTCATCTAAACAAAGTGAAAATGAATTTCTTACAGGTCTTTAGATGGGAGATGAAGGTGACTCTTATTTTTGCTTCTAGAAAAAACATTTTAGTGAGTGTTTTTCCTCTAATCCATCATTGAAATTGTTACTAACAGATGGCTAGCATTAACCATTAATGATAAAAAGAGTAGGATCACTTTAAATGTTGTTATTTAGAAATTTAATTCAGGTAGTCAAAATATATATATATATAGACACACTATTTTTCCCGTGCATTGTACAAGTCCAAACACTAATTTTGATATATAGGGTGTGAAACAAGAAATATATCAATGTATGTAACTCTGCAAATATATATTTTTTTTATAAAGAATTAAAATGCAGTATATATTGTTTTCTCATATGGGATCTAAATAAAAATATGTCAAATGTAAGGATTAAAAAATCATTATAATTTTGATTTTGATAACCAGCAGGGACTAATTTATAAATAATTTGTCATAAAAAGAATAAAATGCATGTAGAGTATTTTTATTTTTATGTAGAGACTAAATTTATAAAAAAAATTGTATATGATTTTAAAAATAAAAAATAAAACTAATTTGTAAAATATTTATTTATATAATACAAATATTTTAATATATCTATAAATAGTATTGTCAATAAAATACTCCGTATAACTCTAAATTTTTCAAACAAGTTGTTTATAAAATTTAGTTATATTATTTAATATCATCTCTTTATCGTTTTTCTTTACATTTATCTCTTTTCTTTTTACCTGTGTTTATTAAATAAAAAAGTTACAAACATAATATTTATTTTTTTTCTCTTGGTTTCAATTCTCAAAGTATAGTCTCCTACTGCTATTAAGTTGCGTTTCACATTACATATTAAAATAGAGTTGTGAAAAAACTTAATAATTAACATTGTTGTTTTATATTATTTAAAATAATTAAATTTACGTTAAATCAATATTTTTTTTATTAACTAAATCTTAATTTGAATGACTCATTAATCAGCTTGATTACATTTGTCATTTCCTACTGATGTGGTTCAAGGGCCTCCTTCGTGGCAGTCTTTATCAACAGCGCACTTTCAAAACTTTTTCAGTTCATTTCTATTCCAACATGCTAACCTCTCACTTTTTATTATTATTTATACTTATACCAATCTCAACCGTTATATATAATTTATTTTTACTTTTTAAAATTTTAAATTTTACTCTCCAAATTATCTAAATGGGTATAATAAATAATTTCACACTTCAATTACAAAACTTTATTAAAATATAAGGTTTAAAATGTAAAAAGACATGCAACTAGAAAAACCATGGATGATGACAATCATAAACTATGAATGTTGACATCCGTAATAAAGAGAATATTAAGATGATGAAAGATTTCTTCATTCAATCTCAAAACAAAAAGACAATGAGATAAGAATACTCAAACGAGAAAAGTTAGAAAAAAATTCAACAAGATTCATATAACCAACTAATTAGAAACGCACTTATATTTTTATTAATATTTGGTTTGTTTTTTTTATCTTTTATTTGTTTTTACTTTTATGTTATTTAATATATTAAAATTCATTTTGGTCCATAAAAATATAAGATTTATTTGAAAAGTTAAGAAATAAAATAAGTCTAAAAGGCATGGGGTAAACAATATAACATTTTCATTTGCTAAATTAATATTTGCATTAACGATATTATATTTTAATGATCAATTTCAATATATCAAAGACTGATTTTAACATATTAAATACATAATCACTAAAATTAATATAAAAAAATTAAGGGAGCAAGACCAAAAACTAATTAAAAATACAGGGATTGAAAACTTATTTAACCCAAATATAATTTAAAAATTCAAAATAAAATAAAATATGGATCTTATATAACAGTTGTTAAATAAAAACTTAAGCAAATTTGCTCCAACAGTTCTAGCATAGGCCAGTGCAGAGTTCTAACGAATAAAGAAAGACTCTTAAAAGAGCATTTAGTTACACATAGATTTTCACCAAAATTGGCAGCAGGAAATGAGAATGAATCTGTTGTTTTTAAAAGGTTAAAATACCTTTTTAACCCTTCAAAAGTCTAGTATATAGGAAAAAATCCCTATGAAATTTGCCCTAGGATTTTGACCCTGATAAAATTTTAGGTTATGTGAAATCAAGGAAGCCTGACTTTTTGTTGAGGTGGCTAATGCATGGCCCACTTTAATAGTGAAATGTGGAGGATGACGTGGCTAAAATTCTGTTTAAATAATTAAGTAAGTTATTAGCCCTGTTAATTATAATTAACAGATTAAATATTAATTAAAAGAAAAAGAAAGAAAATAAGAAAAAAAGGGATAGAGAGAAGCAGAAAAGAAACGACAAAGAGGAGGGAAGAGAGATAAAATTCGAAAGTAAGAGAAAGAGAGGGGAGAGCAAACCGGTGACGGAGGATGAAGGAGGAGGAGCGGCGGTCGACCAGGGGCGATGCTTGGTGGCCTGACGCAAGGGACCGGTCGGCGAGCCTCGAATCTGGTGTAGTTGGCGTCAAGCTTCGCAGAGGAGGAGATGACCGGCAAGCAGCGATCTAGGCGTGGAGTTCTGGCGGGATCGGGTGGTTGGGGTTCCAGCTGGTCTGATCCTAGTCGGCGTTGGGAGATTGGCGTCAGGGGTTGTCGATTGTGGAAGAGGAGCTCACGGTTGGGGTTTTGCTCGGACTCACAAAGGTCGATGACGGCGAGCGCGACAGTGACGGTCTCCGGCGGCTGTCCTTCTTCTTCTTGCTATTTTCTTTTCTTTGATGGTGTTTGTGTTTTTTATGGAAGATAGTGAAAATGATTTTGGTGGTGATGATTTTTTCTGGTTTTGGTGTATTGGTTTTTGATTTTGTTGGGGAAGGTGATGATGTTCTTGTCGTTTTTTGAATCAATGAAGAAGAAGATTGGTTTGTTGTGGTTGTTAACAGTGATGAGGAGGACAAAGATGAGAGGATGAGGTTCTCTGTTTTTTTTTTGATTTGATGAAGAGGGTTAAGATGAGGTGAAGTTACTGGTGATGTTTTTTTTTAATGTTAAATTGGTGAGGTTCTCTCCTTTTTGTTTTTCATTTTGCTGTTTGATTATTTGTTCTTGCGATTTTTTATTAGGGTGAATAAAAAAGGAATGGAGATGAGATGATGATGATTTTGGTTCTGTGGTATTGTGTATTAGTTTGATGATGAGTTGAAGAGGGTTAAGAAGATGGGCTATGATGATGATGAGTTGAAGTTGCTGGTAATGGTGTTTTTGATTTGATAATGAACATGAGATTGTGAAGTTGCTGGTAATGGTGTTCCCCTGGTTTTCTTTTAATTAATATTTAATATGTTAATTATAATTAACAAGGTTAATAACTTACTTAATTATTTAAACAGAATTTTAGCCATGTCATCCTCCATGTTTCACTATTGAAGTGGGCCATGCATTAGCCACCTCAGCAAAAAGTCAGGTTTCCTTGATTTCACATAACCTAAAATTTTATCAGGGCCAAAATCCTAGAGCAAATTTCATAGGGGCTTTTTCCTATACCCTAAACTTTTGAAGGGCTAAAAAGGTATTTTAACCTTTTTAAAAATCACCAAGGAAATGGATGCCCACCACGATGTAAGACATGACCTTTAAATATCCTAACAAAGGGGCTATAAGGTCACTTTCTCATCATGCCAAGAGAGTCTGCTGCTTTTGCATTATGTCCTCGTGTGATGTATCTAAATCAGAAGGATATTTCATATGCACCTTCCATATTGAGATCAATGCACTTATTATTTCACTATAATGTTTGGTCAAAATGGAACTCCTAATACTCCCTTTCATGTCTAAAATGGTGTTTTTATAAGTGATCTAATATACCATATTAAATAGCAGACTTAACTCATTCTAAGAGATAATTCATGAGTTAAAAGTTGTCTTATATTTTTAACTAAGATAAGATTTATATTAACATCTTTATAAGTTAAGTTATTTGTGTCGATGGTGATTAAAGTGTAGAAGGGCCTAACTCTTCGTCTTATATTCCAATTCAGGCAACTACATGATTTCAATTACGTACAATTCCATCTTCGGTTTTTGCCTACCTGTTAATGAGTAGGTGAGCTGAGTTTCATTGGTTCTATAAGCGTTGAAACGCAGATTCTTACATATATACACATCGAATAAGACACATAAGTTAATATCTAAAACGGAAACGAGAATACTACACATATGCATTTTTAGTACTCCCTTTATTTCATCCTTAAAACAAAAAAATTAAATGTTTTATTTTATAAATCCTTATGGAAAAAAATTAGGAGTATTTATTATATTTTTTCCTATTTCATCCTAACGTATTTAATGATTTTACATTTGTATAATTAATAGATGGTAATGGAATTTGATTTTAAATTAAGAACAATTTAAAAATATAAAATTATATTTTACCATTACTCATAAAACTATATCATTGTAAATAGGGACTTATAATATAAAATATTATTTATTATATTGAAAGTTTAACTACCATGCTTGTAAATGTTGCCTAATGCCATTTATAACTAGATTATTTGCCTCACACTAAGTATCCACGTTCTGTTTTGAAATATCAAATGAAAATCATATGCAGGATATTGAGAAAAGAAAATGAGTTTATTATTCAGCCACCCTATATGAAAGTGCAGACGAGAAAGTTATCTAAAACACAAATAATTCTTTGCACAGGGACCATCCACACTAGAGTGGGTCTTACGCCATATTCAATCTCTACAGGAAATGGTGTGGAAATATAATCTTATAGATACGTCATTGATTTGATGGTTTAAAGTGATTTAAATTTGTACATTTTCATTCAAATTAATTATAGATGACAATAATTAACATCCTTATTACTTTGTCAAACATTTGATTCTGTCAATTATTAAATTTTAGCAGTGAAAATCTAATCATTCAAATGTTACATAGGCATTTATTAAAATGAAAATGGTAAATTACACGAACCATCGTTAAAGTTTGCCCAGATTATGATTGGCACAAAACTTTTGAAAAACCTCTATTACGTTTGATTTCAGGGTTTAGTCTCGAGTATTGAAGTTAACAATCCTTTTAAAATAGCAATTAAAACAAAATATATAGTATCAGGTATAGAGAGTAAAATTATATATAGTGTAACCAATAATAAACCATAGAAGAAAAGTACCAAGTGTTTAAAAGTCACAGTGGATCTCAACATCAAATGAGGACCAATAGCAAGTGGCCGAAAGAGACAAACGGTAACGAAATTCCTCTTATTCAAAATGTAAATAATTTTAATTCATTACCTTTGGAATGTCAAAGTTGGTGACATTGACCAAATTCTCTATAAATGGTTGAAATCCGATTCCTCCATATATAACACTACACACATGGCTCTCTCTCTTTTGTGTCCTCTTGTTGCCACCTTTCTTTTCATGCAAACTCTGTCAGCTGATACTTCATGCACCGAGTGTTTTGTTCAATCTCGTGCAGCATATTACCCAAATTCCCAAGAAAATGGCACAGATGGTATGAAAATTTATAATTAAAAGGATAACAAAAATGCAAACATATATGAACTGAGATGTTCCTTATTATTCTTAATTTCATTGTAGTTGGTGCGTGTGGATTTGGTTCCTTTGGTGCTACCGTTAATGGGGGGGACGTATCAGCTGCATCTAATAATCTTTATCGAAATGGTATTGGCTGTGGTGCTTGTTACCAGGTCAGCTATAATCAAGCTACCTACTACTCTTTTAATACTTAATCAGATAATGTAGAGATGGTTAAGTCATGTGCCAATACATTCATGTTTTCTTAAGATTGTTATTAAAAAATTAATCTATAATCTACTTGTATTCTTTATAAGTTTTCATCTTTTAGAGTTTTTTCTTAGTCATTTTTATATGGCATTTTTCTATTTATAATGTGCATATCTACTTTTTCATAGCATATATATATATATATATATATATATATATATATATATATAGTCTATCTGGAATATAAGAATAAGGATAATTTTAAAAACATAACAAAAATAATTAATAATATTAATACATTTAATTAGAATAACTAAAATTTATAATTTGTGGGAGGTTAGATAATTAAGTTTTATATAAGGGACTGGACAACTAACAATACTTCAAAACTACATGAGTATCGGCTATCAAAATTTAACATTTATCTCACTTTTAAAATACACATAATTATACACACAAAAGTTTCATTGCACTTTTAAAATGCACAAATAGGCTTATCAAAAAAACAAAACAAAAACATGCACGAATAGGATAATTATAGTTATACAGGTACAACTAACGGGTATCTTAAATTTATAGTCATGGTGTGCATGCAAATGATGCACAGTCTAGTCTTGGACATTCACACACGTAATGCATCAACAGTAGTTTGCTAATTAACATTATATTTTAGTACTAGCTTTGAAAGTAATAATTCTTACCATGTTGTAGTTTTGGTCCTTCGCCAGGTGAGGTGTATCAACAATGCTTATTGCTCAGACAACGGTGTAAGTGTTGTTATAACAGACCAAGGATCAAGTGATAACACTAACTTCATTCTTAGCCAACGAGCCTTTGGTGGAATGGCTCTCAACACTGATACTGCTGCTGCTTTATTAGCTCTTGGCGTAGTTGATATTCAGTACAAACGGTAAGATGTCACAGAGCAATTTTTTCAATTTATTCTTTCATCAATTTTTGCTTTTTTATGTATGTGAAATCATATGTAGTTAAGAAAATTAAAGAATTATCTGATGCCTCTCTCGTTATCTGCAGTGTTTCATGCAATTACCCAAACAAAAACATTACAGTTGAGATTGATGAGAGTAGCAGCAACCCTCACTTTTTGGCTTTTGTCATATGGTTTCAACAAGGAAGCAGAGACATAACTGCTGTGCAGCTTTGTGAGGTAGTTAGTTTTTGAGTTCAACTAAATCAAAATATTTGAACACATGAATTGGTCAATAATTTGGTAAAAATTTGAGTATGTAAAATCCTATACTGATTTGTTATGATGAAGCTTGTAACTTTGATGTAGAAAAGTATTAAACATGAAATTTTTAGTAAGTAAATTTTTATATTGATCCTCAAAATTCTTGTTTCTAACAATTTAGTGTTTATTTAATAGAAGTAAGATTTAGATTCGTTGATTAAATAAAGTTAAAATATGACTCCAACATTGTATTGAATTAATATCAACCATTAGTTGGTATCATTAATTAAATTATGTTTACATAACTACTATTAATTGATATCATTAATTAAATTCTATTTACATAACTTTGTTACCAAATAAACATTTAATTTCTAAAAGTGTAATGCTTTCTTGACGGACAACAATCACATTTTAGTCATTTTTAAAATCTCACAGACAAAATTGTCTAAGACATACAATTTCAAGGAACAATGCGAAAGTTTACTCCATTCTTAATTGGTCAAATTTTCATTCAATTGAAATGGCTGCATCAGTAGGGTCCAGTAAGAAAGTATTTTAATCATTGTTCAACTTTTGGTGAGTGCAGACTCAGAACTTTGTCTGCAAGTTACTGGATCGGAATCATGGGGCAGTTTGGACCGCCAACTCTCCACCGAGTGGACCATTGTCATTGAGGATGCTGTTTAGTGCTGAAGAGGGAGAAGAAGCTTGGGTTGTTCCTGCTAATAACATCCCACAAGACTGGAAGGCTGGGCAAACATATGACTTGGGGATACAAGTGGACCAATAGAGAAGCAGCACAACAAATGATTTATTAATATGTTATGAATCTATAATCAAATAATAAGTTACTTTTACAGTTTTACTTAGTTCTGATGATTTATCCTAGTTTTTTTTCCCTCTAATAATTTGTAAAGACTAAGGAAATTCTTTGGTCTTACTATACAGGAAACACATGCTATATATGCATGCTACCCAACTCCCTAGTTGTCTTACTATTTCAAATATCCATTGGTTTCCTTGTTGCATTAAGTTGATCGACAATTGATCCACTGAACTTACCATTTCATTAACCATTCATATGGTAAATGCGATGTCCCTTAGTTAACTAGGATAATTTTTCTCATTAGACTATCTTATTTAACTAAGGTGTCACATTTATATAAGTTTGTTTTAAATGATAAAACAATGGTGGATCGAGAACATTATAATATTCATTTCACGTACATTTATGGTCTCAACAGTGTTTTTACATACTCTGAATAAATTAAGGGTATGCAAGCTCCTACAACTAACTACAGACACAACTAGACTGTCCATATGACAATCCTACTCATAACCCTAATATTATTTCTGATGTTTGCTTCAGACCTGAACTGGTCTGGACCGGGGTCTAGGATCCGGTGTGGGACCATCCTCAAGAGTGCAGGTGTTTTAGGGTTCGCACACCGGAACAGTGTATATCCGATGTATTTATCCGGTCTCTCAGTGGGAGAGGCCGGTCTTGTTGTCCTGGAGATCCTTTACACCAACGATTCGCGTTGTAGGGGGCGAAAGGTGGTGCCACCTGCGAAGATTCTCCGACGCTCAAGTTAGAAGAGTGTATGAACTCAATGAATAATTAAGCGTAGTAACAGTAAAGCGTGAGATAGAACAACGATACCATGCATGTGTGTTGACATGGGCTTCTTATAGTTGAACGTAAGAGAAATGAGTCGTTGGATGCAGGGAGGTCCCTTAGCTCTGATTGCGTGTATATTGTGTCAATCAAAGTGGCTCGACTTTCAGAATGTGTCAGGAGGGTAGGTCAATTATCAGAGTACAATCCTCTAGGGAGAGGAGAGGATAATCACCTTTTCCGCATAATCTGCTGACACGCCCACTTACTTTCTGAAACCACTGATGTGACGTATTTTGCTACAAACAGTGTCTTCGTTGATAAGTTATCAGGGACTCTTCTCTTACTGTGATTGAAAAGCCAACAATTATATAAACACCCTGTAAAGATAAACATAGAACCGCTATGGAGAAAATGAATGATGTTGCCGTGGAGTGAGGGCGGACGGCCAGACAACGGATATCCGGTGTGGCAACATTGAACCAGGACACCGGTTGTCCCTATATTAGGTCAGTCTGACGTCACAAGTATGGGGGCCGGTATCTAGACCGGATCAAGACCTATCCTTCTTCCATAGGAAGCCTAATTAACTAATCTAGGGTATGAAGTCAAGGTCATCTTCTTCCTTCTCCCCCTCTTCTTTTTCCATGGGCTCCATAGCCATATCTGGGGACTCTTCTTCAGGGTCTTCCTCGCTAGTTCCTTCCATAACCCTTTCCCCCCCATCTTGCCCTGGTGTTTCCTCATCCAGAGGCACGTATTCATGAGTAAGGGAACAAATCCTTATCCTTGGAGTAGGAGGTTCTGGTTTCGAATGGAAGCTTAACTCCAGACGAAGGTACGTCCTCTATCATATCCTCACGGTCTTTGTAACATCCTTCGATAATTTGCATTTATTTATATTTAATTAGTTAATTTTTCACAATAAATTTTTCGCTTTAATTAAATATTTAAGTCTTAATGTAAAATAATACCTACGTTTTTTTAACCCAATGAAACTGACAACCGATCCGAAACTGCTTCACCTACTCCTAATACACAATGGCGTTATTTACCCTTGAAATATTAATGAAACAAACGCAAGGTAATATCCGATTGGAAATACCTCATTTGACCAAGTGGAATTAGGAGCGATAGGAGAAGAAGAACGGAGGAAGGAAAAGAAACAGAGGGGAAGAAGAAGAAAAGCGGAGATCGCTTGCGTGAGCGAACTCCCAAGGTACCTAAAAGACCCGAGAATCGCTTAAGCGAGCGTCGACTCGCTTGAGCGAATACCTTTCTGAAATCTGGACGTATAATACACACAAACGGACTCCTGTTAGATTTCACCCGGAAAATGGTTTACTCGGCAAATGGGTTTCACTCGGAAAACACTCCACTTCCATCCACTTGGACATTCTTCTATTGACTCATTTCTACTCCTCCCTTAAGAAACTTCATTCGATCATAACTCTCTCGGGAATAATTCATTTCTTTCGCTCGTTTCTTGCTTCTCCGGATACCCTCACTCGGTGACTACTCTATTCCCACTTCTCTTGGAAGAAATTCAAATTTCCACTCGGCACGTCTAATTCCTCCTCACTCGGGACCTCTATACTTTTCCCTCACTCGGAATTCTCTCCCAGCCAATCCCACTCGGAACATCCTAGCCTTCCCCGACTCGTTTGATTACCCTCACTCGGGAATGATTCTGTCAGCTAACGAGTCGCCATAGCAACTATGAGAGTATGTAAATAGATAGCAATGTATTTTAAAGTGTAAATTCACATCCGATTCAGTCTTAGTCAACATACAGCTAACAATAACACTCAGAAATTACTCATACACGCATATAACTCTACTAAATCACTCAAAGTCACTCGGGCCCTGGCATCGATCTCCCCCTTAGCGCGACTCCATGGCTCCTCCCACCTCCCTGTCACTGGTTACTAAATTGAAACAACAGTAAGGGTGAGTGTTTGTCATTATAATTAATATAGAACAAAATTTAACAAGTCATATATACATATACATAGAGTACGCCCAGTTGCATTTTCTTCACTCGGCAATCATGACACATCATACTCAATAATTAGTTCATACTTTGGCCAATAGATTAAGCTTCACTCGGAAAATATACGAAATATCACTCGGGAAATATATGCATCACATTTTTTCAATTATCATAACTGACTCTCAAATAAACTTTGACACCTAGTATCCGGATACTAAAAGGATCGACCTTCAGCTGGGAGTCCGACTTGACATCCCGTGAACCCGACTTGGTTCACCGAGCCAGACTTGGCTCCTCCTCAACCACTGGGTCAAAGACCCCTGGGTAGCTTAACTGGGTCCGACTTGACCACTGAAGCCAAAATAGGGTAATTTATACCGTTGGTCGTCCTCCACCACAAAATCAATTTTCATTATATAAGCATAAACATATCATTCCGATTACTGCTGGTAACTGACAGAAACTGTCCTGTGCTCACAGCGTAGGGTGACCGACTCGTCCAACCCCTCAACAGAACATACTGATTATCTCAATCATCACGTATTTCAGGCTATTATAAGTTATCTACACATGCATTTACATACAACATGTCCACATCACTTCAGCATTAAACAATTTAAGTTTCATAACAAGATTAATTCTACCACGCACCCGATCTTCAGCTGGCCGATGCACACAATGACACACGCACAAACATAAGCACACCCCAATACTCGATAACATTTTCTTACTCTGCTCATACATTTCAGTAACTCGGACAGGAATAAATCTTATTCTAATTAATCATAACCTGAACATTCCCCCTTACCTTGGTCCCACGCTTTGATAATCTGTTCCCTGTGTCGATCCCTTCCTCTGAGTACTGGGTTCGCAGTCTCAGCTCCGTCCTTCAGTCTTCCTTTGCTTAACCTACTACCTTGAGGCCTCAATCACAGGAATGGGTTTCGATCGAAGTTCAGACACGAATGGAGTCCTTCTCCAGCGCATGCAACTCAGTGTTAAGAGAGGAGAAAATGAAAGAGAAGGGGCAGACCAACAGAAGAAATAACTCGTAAATAGTGAAGAGGGAAGGAAGAGAATCTCCTTTTATATATAAAGTTCAGGGGCAGGATCGTCTTTTCCTTTATTTTATTTGTATTCTCATTAAATTTTAATCAATTTCACCACATTGAACTATTTCATAGTTTATCAAATCAACTACACTTATTTATTTCCTCAACGTTTAATTATTCACACTTCTCTAATACTTCGTAAGAGTGTAGGCCCAGTATGAATACCGGCCAACCGGTGTCCTAACATAGTGCCCACACCTCGGAAATTCGGGCTACCGCTTGAGAGGTCGGATATCTCATCCGCTCTCACCTCTTGGTTGTGTACACCCATCGTTTTAGTCTTCATAAGAGGTTGATCCGGGCTATAGCTCCGAGTGAGGCGCTCTCCTCACACTGGTTAGTCCAAGACCGTACGTCTTTGCCCATTCTTCTCCTGTACAACCGATCTTCAACCCCGTCTGCCCACGCTTCAGAGACCGACCTCGTCACCGGATTTCTCGACTCCGGCTCCGACAGAACAAATACTAAATAAAATTTCTAAAACATTTACTAACATTTTCCACTTTTTATAATTTTTATTAAAACATCAGGGATGTTACATCCACCCCCCTAAAAGGGGATTTCGTCCCCGAAATCAGTGTTCCGGTTGAAAAAGATGAGGGTACATCCGCCTTATATCAGATTCTAATTCCCAAGTGTAGTTCATCCAATGTAAATTCTGCCATTTCACCTTCACCAACGGCACCTCCTTGTTCCTTAATCGTTTAGTTTGATGCTCTTCAATGCTGATCGGTACAGCCTCCACCGTCAGGTTTTCCTTCACTTCAATGGAGTCACTCGGTACAATCATTGTATCACACGGAATGTAGGCTCGAAGTTGTGATACGTGGAACACGTTGTGGATGTTAGTCAACGTCTGGGGAAGATCCAGTCGATAAGCGACTTCACCAATCCGTTCTAGTATTTGGTATGGTCTAATATACTTCGGATTAAGCTTTTGGCTCTTCAAAATTTGGCCTACACCTTTGGTCGGTGAAATCCTCAGGAACACCCAGTCACCCACTTGAAACTCGAGCGACCTATGTCGATTGTCATAATAGCTCTTATGTCGGTCTTGGGAAGTTTTTATCCTCTCTCGGATTAAAGTGACTTGTTCATTCATCTCTTGAATCATCTCAGGCCCCAGATGAATGGCATCGCCATTCTCATTCCAACACAATGGAGTACGACATTTCCGACCATAAAGAGCTTCATATGGAGCCATCCCAATGCTGCTATGATAACTGTTATTATATGCAAACTCCACCAAGGGCAAGTATTTTTCCCATGATCCGCCCTGTTCCAGCACACATGCCCTTAACATATCCTCAAGAGTCTGTATTGTCTGTTCTGATTGGCCATCGGTCTGGGGATGGTAAGCGGAGCTCAGTTTAAGCTCAGTACCCAGTTGTTGTTGCAAGCTTCCCCAAAATCTTGAAGTGAATCGGGGGTCCTGATCGGAAATAATGCTTGAGGGCATACCATGCAGTCGTACAATCTCAGCAACATACAACTTAGCTAATCGATCCAGCGACCATTTCATATTTATTGCCAGGAAGTGGGCACTTTTGGTTAGTCGATCGACAATCACCCAAATCGCATTGCATCCGGTTTGAGTGCGAGACAATCCAGACACGAAGTCCATGGTGATACTTTCCCACTTCCAGATCGGAATTTCTGGGGGTCGAAGCAAACCTGGGGGTCGTTGATGCTCGACTTTGCACTTCTGGCATATTACACAGGATTTCACATACTCGATTATTGCCTTCTTCATGCTTGGCCACCAGAATTCCTTCTTTAAGTCATGATACATTTTCGTCACACCCGGATGTATACTCAGAGAGCTCTGCTGTGCCTCTGCTAGCACGGCTTGCCTGAAACCTCCATGTGCAGGCACTACCACTCGGTTCCTGAATCTCCATATCCCATCGTTACCCCAAGTTATCTCCATATTTTTGCCTCGGGCCTGAGTGTCAATCAGCCTCAGCAACTCCTCATCGTCTTTCTGCGCAGCAACAACAGACTCCAAAAATTCGTTGGAGATTTTCAACATTCCGACCGTCATTCGGTCTGGAGCGTCCATAACAACCCTAATATTCATTTCCCTAAAGCTTTCCAGTAATTCCTGTTCTCTGCCCATTAGGTAAGCCGCGTGTAATACCTTCCTGCTTAGTGCATCCGCAACGACGTTCGCCTTGCCCGGGTGATACTTCAAATCGAAGTCATAGTCCTTCAGATACTCCACCCATCTCCTCTGCCTCATATTCAGCTCCTTTTGATCAAATAAATACTTTAAACTTGTGGTCACTAAATACCACAAAGCGAGCTCCATACAGATAATGGCGCCAAATCTTCAGTGCATACACCCCTGCTGCCAGTTCCAAATCGTGAGTCGGGTAATTTTCCTCATGTGGCCTCAATTGCCTGGAAGCGTAGGCAATTGCCCGATCGGATTGCATCAACACACACCCTAATCCAAATTTGGATGCATCACAATACACTTCAAATCCTTGTGTTACATCGGGCAATGCAAGCACAGGGGCAGTTGTTAAACACCGCTTGAGCATTTGGAAGCTTAATTCGCATTTTTCTGACCATACGAAGGGGCTTCCTTTCCTTGTTAACCGAGTCAGAGGGAGGGCTATCCGAGAGAATCCCTCAATGAAACGTTGATAGTATCCAGCTAGTCCGAGGAAACTCTTGATTTTTGTTACCGACTTCGGTCTTTTCCAAGCCATAACCGCCTCAATTTTAGTCGGATCAACTGAGACTCCCTCTCGGGAAATCACATGTCCCAAGAATTGTACACTACTCTCCCAGAAATTACACTTAGATAGTTTAGCATACAACTTCTTCTATCGGAGTATTTGTAAAACAATTTGAAGGTGTTGAGCATGCTCCTCGACCGACTTCGAATACACCAAAATGTCATCAATGAACACCACCACAAACTGGTCCAAGTACGGTTGAAAAGTCCGGTTCATATAGTCCATAAAAATGGCAGGGGCATTCGTCACTCCAAAGGGGATTACAATGTACTCGAAGTGCCCATACCGAGTCCGAAATGCTGTCTTTGGAATATCCTCCGACTTCACTCGGATTTGGTGGTACCCCGACCTCAAGTTGATCTTAGAGAACACAACGGCGCCTCTCAACTGGTCTAGTAAATCGTCAATCCGAGGCAGGGGATATTTATTTTTGGTCGTCAGTTTGTTCAGCTGTCGGTAATCAATGCACATTCGCATGCTACCATCCTTCTTCTTTACCAGTAACACTGGAGCGCCCCATGGCGAGGCACTTGGTCGGATAAAGCCCTTTTCCAACAGTTCGCTTACTTGTTTCTTCACTTCGGCCAATTCCACCGAAGACATTCTATATGGCACTCGGGACACAGGTTCTGCCCCGGGAATCAAGTCAATAGAGAAATCAATCTCCCGACTGGGAGGCAACTCCAGAATTTCTTCCGGAAAAACGTCAGGAAATTCACAAACAATTGGGATATCACTCGGCAGGAGGTTATACCGACCCTCCGAAGTAAATAAAGTAACATATGTGGCTAGAGCATCGCTCACCACGTCCTTCGTGTCAAGTTCCTGAGAGAAAACAATGCTCTTTCGATAGCAGTCGACCAGCACATGATTAGCAGCGAGCCAATCGAGACCTAGAATGACATCTAAGTTCCTCAACGGCATACAGATAAAATTCACTCGGAAAGTACGGGCTTCAATTTACATCAGCAGTTCTCTACACACTGTGGTCGCGCGGAAAGTGGACCCAGTTGGAGTGGAAACAATAAGAGCGTTCTCCATTAGACCGATCGGCAAACCAAGCCGTCGCACACAACTCTCGGAAATAAATGAATGGGTTGCACCCGAATCATAAATTACATCAACAAGATAGCCACAGATGAGGCACTTACCCTGCACCAAATTGTCATTCCTCGTAGCTTCCGAGGCATCAAATACAAATACTCGCCCGATCATAGCGTTCTGGGCACCACTGGACTGGGCATCAGATCTTCCCGACTGTTGGTTCCCTCTACCAGCCCCATTCCTGCCTCCTCTCGGAAAGTTGGCACCCTGAGTTCCAGAAGAGTTAGCTCGGTTGCCCTGCCTGCCCTGCTGCTGTCTCTGAGGGCAATCGGGCCTGAGGTGTCTCGACTGTCCACACTAGAAGCATACAATCTGATTGGCCGGGCAGTGTTTTGAAATATGGCCCTCCTGACCACAATTGTAGCATGCACGGCTACCAGACAAATGAACCGATCGGTCAGTAGAACCCCGACCGGAAGAGGATGAAGAGGTGGCGGAGGACTTACCACCCCGAAAGAATTGGCCCATCCTCTTGAAGCTGAACCCCTTTGCTTTAAATGGCTTTTTGTCTCTCGGCTGAGACATCCTTTGGAACTGTACCTCTTCAGTCAATCTCGCTTTGTTCACCAGAGTCGGGTAGTTCCGAATCTCCTTTGGTACAATTACACTACGGAGTTCAATCCGTAGTCCAGCCTCGTATTTAGCACACTTGCTGCCCTCAGTCCCTTCTAACGAGAGAGGATGGTAAAAATTGCACAGCTCATCAAACTTACTGGTGTACTCGGCCACAGACAGTCGGCCTTGTTCCAACTTTAGGAATTCCATTTCCTTTCGGATTTTGTAGTTATCCGGGAAGTACTTAACAAGGAACCTCCTTCGAAAATTTGCCCAGACTAACGGCTCATTTGCTGCGTTCATCTACACCTTCACTCGGGACCACCATACTCTAGCCTCATCTTTTAGTTGGTAAGTGGCAAACAAAACCTTTTGCTCTTCTGAGCACTCAAAATACTCAAAGACCTGCTCAATATCCCTGATCCAAATGTATACCCCGTCATAATCATGTCCCACTTTGTAGACCGGAGGATTCCTTTTCAGGAATTTATCCAAAGTGGGACCAGACTCGGTCCTACTCATCAGCTGAGTAAATTTAGAGAAGAAATCGTCTCCTACCCCGGAGCTAGTTCCTTCGGCCATTTAATAATTCTACAATGAGCAAACACATCACCATTAATAACCAAGGTCAGCCAGGGAGTCAGAAATTTACCTTAGATACATAGAATACTACGCCAGTAGAGTGCCAAGGGAATGATGCCAAGCCGCACAACAAAACACGATACAATGAAAAGCAATCAGCCTTCATAAGACTCACAAAATCACTAGATCGACCCATACACCCGGCTCTAGAAAGAACCACGCTCTGATACCAAGTGTAACATCCTTCGATAATTTGCATTTATTTATATTTAATTAGTTAATTTTTCACAATAAATTTTTCGCTTTAATTAAATATTTAAGTCTTAATGTAAAATAATACCTACTTTTTTTTAACCCAATGAAACTGACAACCGATCCGAAACTGCTTCACCTGCTCCTAATACACAATGGCGTTATTTACCCTTGAAATATTAATGAAACGAACGCAAGGTAATATCCGATTGGAAATACCTCATTTGACCAAGTGGAATTAGGAGCGATAGGAGAAGAAGAACAGAGGAAGGAAAAGAAACAGAGGGGAAGAAGAAGAAAAGCGAAGATCGCTCACGTGAGCGAACTCCTAAGGTACCTAAACGACCCGAGAATCGCTTAAGCGAGCGTCGACTCGCTTGAGCGAATACCTTTATGAAATCTGGACGTATAATACACACAAACAGACTCCTGTTAGATTTCACCCGGAAAATGGTTTACTCGGCAAATGGGTTTCACTCGGAAAACACTCCACTTCCATTACCTCGGACATTCTTCAATTGACTCATTTCTACTCCTCCCTTAAGAAACTTCATTCGATCACAACTCTCTCGGGAATAATTCATTTCTTTCGCTCGTTTCTTGCTTCTCCGGATACCCTCACTCGGTGACTATTCTATTCCCTCTTCTCTTGGAAGAAATTCAAATTTCCACTCGGCACGTCTAATTCCTCCTCACTCGGGACCTCTATACTTTTCCCTCACTCGGAATTCTCTCCCAGCCAATCCCACTCGGAACATCCTAGCCTTCCCCGACTCGTTTGATTACCCTCACTCAGGAATGATTCTATCAGCTAACGAGTCGCCATAGCAACTATGAGAGTATGTAAATAGATAGCAATGTATTTTAAAGTGTAAATTCGCATCCAATTTAGTCTTAGTCAACATACAGCTAACAATACCACTCAGAAATTACTCATACACGCATATAACTCTACTAAATCACTCAAAGTCACTCGGGCCCTGGCATCGATCTCCCCCTTGGCGCGACTCCATGGCTCCTCCCTCCTCCCTGTCACTGGTTACTAAATTGAAACAACAGTAAGGGTGAGTGTTTGGCATTATAATTAATATAGAACAAAATTTAACAAGTCATATATACATATACATAGAGTACGCCTAGTTGCATTTTCTTCACTCGGCAATCATGACACATCATACTCAATAATTAGTTCATACTTTGGCCAATAGATTAAGCTTTACTCGGAAAATATACGAAATATCACTTGGCAAATATATGCATCACAACTTTTCAATTATCATAATTGACTCTCAGATAAACTTTGACACCTAGTATCCGGATACTAAAAGGATCGACCTTCAGCTGGGAGTCCGACTTGACATCCCGTGAACCCGACTTGGTTCACCGAGCCCGACTTGGCTCCCCCTCAACCACTGGGTCAAAGACCCCTGGGTAGCTTAACTGGGTCTGACTTGACCACTGAAGCCAAAACAGGGTAATTCATACCGTTGGTCGTCCTCTACCACATAATCAATTTTCATTATATAAGCATAAATATATCATTCCGATTACTGCTGGCAACTGACAGAAACTGTCCTGTGCTCACAGCGTAGGGTGACCGACTCGTCCAACCCCTCAACAGAACATACTGATTATCTCAATCATCACGTATTTCAGGCTATTATAAGTTATCTACACATGCATTTACATACAACATGTCCACATCACTTCAACATTAAACAATTTAAGTTTCGTAACAAGATTAATTCTACCACGCACCCGATCTTCAGCTGGCCGATGCACACAATGACACACGCACAAACATAAGCACACCCCACTACTCGATAACATTTTCTTACTCTGCTCATACATTTCAGTAACTCGGACAGGAATAAATCCTATTCTAATTAATCATAACCCGAACATTCCCCCTTACCTTGGTCCCACGCTTCGATAATCTGTTCCCTGTGTTGATCCCTTCCTCTGAGCACTGGGTTCGCAGTCTCAGCTCCGTCCTTCAGTCTTTCTTTGCTTAACCTACTACCTTGAGGCCTCAATCACAGGAATGGGTTTCGATCGAAGTTCAGACACGAATGGAGTCCTTCTCCAGCGCATGCAACTCAGTGTTAAGAGAGGAGAAAATGAAAGAGAAGAGGCAGACCAACAGAAGAAATAACTCGCAAATAGTGAAGAGGGAAGGAAGAGAATCTCCTTTTATATATAAAGTTCAGGGGCAGGATCGTCTTTTCCTTTATTTTATTTGTATTCTCATTAAATTTTAATCAATTTCACCACATTGAACTATTTCATAGTTTATCAAATCAACTACACTTATTTATTCCCTCAACGTTTAATTATTCACACTTCTCTAATACTTCGTAAGAGTGTAGGCCCAGTATGAATACCGGCCAACCGGTGTCCTAACATAGTGCCCACACCTCGGAAATCCGGGCTACCGCTTGAGAGGTCGGATATCTCATCCGCTCTCACCTCTTGGTTGTGTACACCCGTCGTTTTAGTCTTCATAAGAGGTTGATCCGCGCTATAGCTCCGAGTGAGGCACTCTCCTCACACCGGTTAGTCCAAGACCGTACGTCTTTGCCCGTTCTTCTCCTGTACAACCGATCTTCAACTTTGTCTGCCCACGCTTTAGAGACCGACCTTGTCACCGGATTTCTCGACTCCGGCTCTGACAGAACAAATACTAAATAAAATTTCTAAAACATTTACTAACATTTTCCACTTTTTATAATTTTTATTAAAACATCAGGGATGTTACAGTCTTTTCCTCAAAATGTACAAGGTGGATCTTCATAGTATTGTACGGAATCCTTTACCACTCTGATATCTTTATCGAAGGGAAATGGCTTCATTGGCAGATCATCTAGTGGGACCTTTTCTTCTTTGCAATGCACCTCAAAAGTATCAGGAGGTTCTTTCACGAGGATTAGTATTCTGCTTATAAGGGTTGGTATGGTTCTGCCTAGGCGAGGTCTCCATGAATATTCTTCGACTGGGTTCTTCCCTCTTGGGCCATCTAACCTAAAAGGGTACATACATAACAACAACAACAACAATAACAACAACAACAACAACAACAACAACAACAACAACAACAACAACAACAAAACATAAACAAGAGGGGTGACTTCATCTAACTCCAGTCTTGTTGGAAACACATAGAAGAGTGTACCATCTTATCGGACAAATTTCACACGTTACTCAATTAGGTTGCACCAATCAGAAGCACACATCAGTCTTACTCAACAATTATTTCATCATAGTTGCCTAGGTTCACGGTCATATTTATGTTACTTAGTTATTTACCACCAATGTTACACACATACACACACACACACACACATATATATATATATATATATATATCAACAAATATAGATCATAAATTTCTAAGAAGACATTTAATCAATTTATTACAGGTCACCACATAATACATTTCCAAACACTATAAGAACTACATCCCATAGATCTAATCCTCAAGTACACAATCATACATATACTATCACAATTATAATGGGGTTAGTCACACAAGATGCTATGCATGCGTGAGTTCATTTATCTTATCTTATTATTAAATTCATCATAATGCAAATATAGGCCCTTAACTTTACAATCATCATAGCATCCACAGAAAATCATCAAAAATCACTAGAGTGACCGAAGTACACCAGTTCCTCCCAACCACATCCCAAAGGTAATGAACATACATAGTCCTCAACAATGTATTCATAACATGGATCCATACACATCACACCATGGGTGACAATAACTGGAATTGGCTCTCCATGGCCTTAGTAACACCCGCTTGAGTCAAAGTACAACAGACTTGCCATACATTGTCTGACATCGGGTGCTACACCAGGTCATCGTAGGGGACCGACCCATTCATACTCCCAAGACCCCTAACTTCATGGATCACAGCGAACATGTTCTCCAATGTACCCCAGCATTGTAGCTCTAGGATCACACCACAACTCATACTACAGTGCACATGATGCATGTATATGCAATTTTATCTTCTTTAATCTTTGTACTTATTCACTTCACATTATAGTCACCGGATAGGGTCCTCCCTCGTCTAGTCCTTTGTCCTTAATGCCAAGTTCAATTCCCCTAAGGGATTTTATCACATAACTGATTCATACTTCTATATACCTATTTTTTCTAGTTTACATGTGTCTAGTACTTATTATTTTCCTAAAATCACCTTTATGGTTTATATGACTATATATAGTTATTATATACTCTTATATCTTAGTACCAGATATATATGGGTTTTAGAAAACTGTGTCTGTCTTAATAATAAATTTACTCTTATATATATCATAATAGAATATCTTTTCATAATTACTTTCTGTATAAATCAAGTATTCTTATTCTCATATACCTATATATATTCTCAAAACCCCTAAGTCTTTAATTAAAATGTATAAGTTCATGAAAACTACTAAAGTTGAAGTTTGAAATGCAAAGGTATTTGAAAATCTGTAGTTGTTATAACTAGACCGTTATGGTAGACGTCGCCATGTTGCATTTGTTGCCACAGAACTTTGTTCCTCGGTCTCAAAGATTAACTCATAAATTCGTTAAGTTTCAAAATACTTTCTTAGGATTTTTAAAATAGTTTATACCTAAAACATTCCTTTTATTTCTTGAAGGCTATCTTCGCCCAAAAATTCTTTTTTCATAAAATTTGTTGATTTTTATCAAAACTTACAACTTTATACTTATGCTAGAAAATCTCAAATTAACTGATCTTAGAAAATAACTTGAATAACTTTATAATTATTACTTCTTTCAATATAAAAATAACTTGTTATATCTAGGATAAGAAAACAATATCTATAGTCTTCCTCGTTAATTCAATTCTTAACATTTTATTGCTTAGTTTCTTCTCGATGATGATTAAGGACAAAGTCTTGATGATTCACTCAATTCCATAATTCTCGATCATCATCACAACTCACAATACACATATTTCATCATATAACATGCAACAATACCCCCGTAGGGTTCTTATATTCTTCATTCATATAATTCTGAATCAAATCATCCTTTAACAATTCCTTGGCCATAGACTCTACCTAGACTTAAATTCATTCTCATAATCATTCAATTAATACAAATTAAATCCACATTCATAATCCATTCATAGTGTTATTCATATAACATTTAATTTCATGTAAATCACAAGACATATAAATTCATCACTGTGCATCAATCAACACCCAATACAGTACAATCCAGACAATAATTACTTCTTAATATTTTCATTACCATTTCAATTCCATATTTATTCTAGTAATCATATCATTCAAACCAATTATACACAATTCATCCTTATTTAAATTACTAACAAACATGCTAACAAATTCTTATACAAAATAATGTATCCCACAGATTTTCTAGATTGCATGCATGGCTTTGCTAGGCATTGATCTTGACATGCATGGCTTGAAAATGGTAACCGTAAGGTTGATGATGAGAAGATGATAAGAAAATGTAATAGGAAAAGATTATGGAGCTCTCAGGTTGCACAAGAAATGGTGGATGAAATCCTTCAAGCTTAGCTCCTTGCATGCATGGCTCCTTGATCTCAAAATTAAACTGTGATTGGTGAAGGAAGATGGTGGTGGTGCAAGAAGGATGATGATGGATCTTGGAGGAGAAGATAGAAGGTTTCGTCCTTGAAGAGAAAAGGAATTGTGGAGCTTTATTTCTAAGGTTTGCACATGTGAGTGAAGAGATGAAATGGAAGACATAGTGGTGGAAGGGAAATGGAAGCAAGGTAGTAGCTTGTGGTGGTGGTGTGCTCTCGATGATGAAGAGAAATGAGAAAAAAAGAAAGGTTTTTTTGATTGGTGGTAGTCTCGATGATAGGATGAAGAGAAAGGAGAAACGTGAAGTGTTTAAGGGTGGTGGTGTGGTAGCTTGTTATGAAGTGATGAGAGTGTAGAGTGGGCTAGGTGTCATGACATGGAGAATGGAAGAAGTGTGAGTGGGGTAAGGTGTCAAGGTGGTGGTGAATGGCCGAGTGAGGGTGAGGAAAAGTTAAACATGACGTGAGTCGAAATGATGCGATGTATAATCAAATAATACGAAACTAGTTAGGTTTCATGCAAAAATTTAAATGGAAGTTGATATATAAAATGATAATAATCTTATTCAAGAGGACAATAGGTTTTATCGGGAAAGATTGAAAGGTTTCTGTTCAATTCACACAAAAGAATATTGTAAGTACAACCATCAAGGTTTCCGCAATTCCGACAGTAATTGTCAAAAAATAGAAATGGGTCCAAACAATTTATCGATTAACAAATTTAATCAATGTAATGAGTTTCATAAAAATATTTAAGTCTAGAATTAAGCAGGGTTCTAGAAATTTGGTTCCAGACCCAAGGCATAAGTTATTGGCTTGAAATAAGAGTGATCGAACATTAAATTCATAATTCTGTCAGAACTCCTCTTGCCTAGTGACATTATGTAATTATTATACTATTCTAGCCCAAATAACTTCTCAACAAGGTTGACCTAGTCCCAGGGAGTCGCATCTTGCTCTGCCACACATATAATTTAAGATACAAAACTGGTTGAAACTTACACTTACATAGAACACATGGCATGATATGTCTTCACAGGTTTAGGGCCTCAAAGGTCTGCCCTAAAAATCAAGGGTGTTACAATAAACAGATAGAATATTAGTACATCGATATAGAAAATACTCAAAACCAAATGCTAAAAGTTGTATTTGGTCATCACACCTCAACAGGCTGATAAGCACAAAGAAAATGGAATAGAATTGAAAAGATACAACATAAATTTATATAGATAATTTTAAATATTTTACAATGCAGGTTTTCGAGAGCCTGTCTCTTCACATTTCAGATTCTTCCTAATTTTGTTGTCCTTTTCCTAATTTGGTTTACTTCTATTTATACTGCATCTCACATCCATTCCTAATGGACACAATTATTCAGAATGATTGTGACTGTTCCTACTTGTAATTACTCCAGATCTAATATTATTTTTCTCCAAGGGTTGCATCCTTTCTCCACCGATTGCACCCTTTCTCTACCAATTGAACCCTTTCTCCACCAGTTGCACCCTCATGGGTTGCACTTCCTGGTCTTGCACCCCTTAGGTGTTGTGCGCCTTGTTGCTAGTGATCTAGGGTTGTTGCTTCTCTTGCCCGCTGCTTGCAGCTATACACCTTAGTGATAGGTGGTTTACGCTTATAAATACCCTCATCTAAAAGACTCACCTTGTCCTAATAATTTGGAAAAACCTCTTGTAATTTAGCCATAGATTTCCAACTATTTTCACTTGTAGGAAGGTTCTGCCACTAAATTAAAACTTCCACATTGCCAGGTTGTAATTCACGAATATCTAAAACAGAGTCAAGATAACATTTAATTCCTGATCCTCAGATAACATAGGTGGTAAAGGTTGGGACTGGAAAGAATCACCAATAGCTTTCTTGATGAGAGAGACATGAAAGACTGGATGAATTTTATTGTGAAATGAAAGATCCAATTCGTAAGCAATAGCACCCACCTTGTTTAACACCCGGAAAGGACTATAAAACCAAGGGGAGAGTTTTTCATTAATTCTTTTAGCCAAGGACCTTCTCCTAGAAGGTTGTATCTTCAAGAACACCCAATCACCAACTGTATATTCTATATCTCGACGGCGTTTGCTGGCATTTACATGCATGACATCTTGAGACTTTAGCAAATTCTCTCTTAGAGTAGCCAGTAATTGATCCCAAGCAATTATAAGTTTGTTGAATTTTTCAAGGTGGGAAGGAATAGTGGATCCCTTAAGAATGTGAGGGGGATCATGTCCATACAAAGCTTTAAAGGGGACATTTTGCTTGAAGCATTATAATTGGTGTTAAACTAGAATTCTGATTTGGGTTCCTCTTCAGAGTCTTCAACATCATCTTCATCTGTTACTAACATTATCTGAAGTTGTTTATTTCTACATTCATGAGAGGTGCTCCATTTTTTCTTCACAGTGAAAATATTCTCTTTTTCCCTTCTTCTCTTGAAGTTCTGCTTCGGTTAGTCGTTTTAATCTTCTGGGTTAGTTGTTGTTTTCTAGTTTGTTCACGGTTGTACTGCCAACAAAAGAAATAGAAGGGCCATTACTTTTTCTCCACCTTTTTGATTGACACCATAAGTAACAGTCTTCGGATAGGATGAACTTCGGTAAGAGGTGTTGAATTTTGAATTTGGGTTTGAATTATCATTTGGTCCCATCGTCCAAAGTCCTCTAATTTTCTGCTCGATCATTAATGCCTTCTTGACTATGATTGATAAAGTGGGGGGTTCGTAGAGTTTAACTTCCGCCTCAATGTCTTCCTTCAATCTGTTCACAAAAATGTCCTTTAAATGTTCTTCATAAACATTCTTCAGCATACCTATCAACTTTTCAAAATGTTTAATGTACTCTTCCACTGTTTCTTCTTGTTTGAGTGCAAGGAGGGTCGAAAAAAGGTTGAAAGTGGCTGAAGTTTGGAACCTTTCAAGAATGGTAAGTTTGAAATCTTTCATTCAATATTGGAATTGCAAGTTTCCCACCATTAAAACCAAGATAGCTCATTTCCATCCAACACCTCCATAATTGCTTGAATTTTCTCTTCTTCTAGGATATCTCTCATTTGAAAGAAGCGTTCCAATTTATTTATCCAACTATAAACATTAGATTCTCCATCATATATGGGGATTTCCATTTTTTTATCGTTTTGTTTTTCCATCTCCAGTGTGGTCCTTGGGTGTCTCTTCTCCATTGACGGAACTTTTAGGTATGCCATTTTTTGAATGCTTGGACAAATTTTCCACTATGGCTTCTTGGCGCGTAAAACAGGTTTCAAGTTGTTGTTGTTCTGCATCTCAGTTTTGTCGGTCTACCATCAACATTTCCAAAATTCTCTTCATTGTGTCTGGATTATCGGAATGAGATCGAGTTTTCACCATTGTTGGAAGCAAAGCAGCTGATCGTTGCTGTGATACCAAGTTGATAAGCATAGAGAAAATGGAACAAAATTGAAAAGATAAAACAGAAATTTATATAAATAATTTTAAATATTTTATAACATAGGTTTTCGAGAGTCTGTCCCATTTCTAATCTGATTTTCTTCTATTTATACCGCATCTCACATCTGTTCCTAATAGACACAATTATTCAGAATGATTGTGATTGTCTTTATTTGTAACTACTTCAAATCTAATACTATTTGGTTCCAAGGGTTACACCCTTTCTCCATGAGTTACACCCTCCAAAGTTGCACTTCTTGATCTTACACCCCTTGGGTGTTGCGCCATGCTGCTGGTTGTACACCCTAGTGACGGGTGACTTACGCTTAAGAATCTATGAAACATTAACTGGAATGAAAGGAACAAATGTTTTGTTTCATTGTAATGGTTTAAAAATCATATCCCTAATGTCATAAGGAAATCTAGAATTATGGTCGTAACTTCAAATTAGACTATGCCTTCATTTCTTTCAAACAAGCTAACAATTATGAAACAAGTATAGTACCTGCAAATAATTAATTATATAACGGGATAATAACCAACTTTCCCAAAATAATGATCAATAAACTGCTCAAAGAAAACACTTCCTATACCCTGGTCAATATTTCCTCCTCCAAGTCTTTACACTTAGAACAGAACCCAAAAAAAAGAATAGAATCAGAATCAGAATCTTTTCAAGGTTGCTGGAACTTTATTTAATCGAGCTAATTTATACAATACAAAAGTAATTAACAGCAACATGAGAGAAGTAGATAAGGAAAACTAGTGGAGGAAACAAAATCAGAACCACCGAAACTGAAAACTTGTTTATGACTTCATGTCATGATATACTAAAGAGCCTCTTAAAATTGCAGCCACTTCTGACAGAGTCTTTGTTGATGATCCATCTTCTTTTATGGCATTTGCAGCAGCATTCTTCAAATGTTCCATTCTTTTCCGAATTTGGATGCTCTCTTTGCCTTCCATCAAGCCTCTGATAACCTTAGCAATTTCTTCTCTCTCAGCCAGTCCATTCTGGTTAATTTTGGGTCTCAACGCCACACTGAGACCATCAACTAGCAATGCTGCATTCAAGCTCTGCTCAGCAAAAAGGGGCCATGCAATCACTGGCACATCATGCACAAGACTCTCAAGAACTGAATTCCAACCACAGTGAGATAGAAACCCCCCAGTTGAACTGTGACCGAGCACTTGAATCTGAGGGGCCCAAGATGGTAAAACCAAACCTTGCTCCTTTGTTCTCTCCAAGAAACCATGTGGTAAAAACTGTAGAGGGTCCTCAACTGCAGCACGAAGGTAAGCAGCGCTTGCCAGAGTGTTAGGGGCCCTCACAACCCAAAGAAACTTTTGACCGCTAAGTTCCAAACCAAAAGCTAGTTCATTGAGTTGATCTTGAGGAAGTGTGCCACCACTTCCAAAGGACACATAAAGAACAGATTTTGGCTCTTGCTTGTCCAACCATGCTAAACACTCCGCCCCATTTTCATGACCAATTGACCCCACCTGAGTGATGGGCCCAACAGGGCAAACCAACGGCTTCCCTTTGACTTGTTCTTGCAAAGCTCTCACAGCCCCTGATTCCAATTCAAGGAAGCTATTCACAAAGATACCATCAGGAACAAAAACCCTTTTTGCACGTTGAAGAAACTGTTTGTAACCTATGCTAGAATGAAATGGAAGAGGAAGATCTCTTTTAAGAATAGGAACACAACCAGGAAGAGTTATAGATTCTTCTGGGCCTCTAGACTCAGAAGAGAGTATCTCATCAAGCTTTGATGAGTAAGAGTAGAGAGAAAGTAACATGGCAGATTGTGGGAGATATATGTACGACAAGAGGTTGAGTTCCTTTGCAAAATCCAAAGCTCCATGAGCAAAAACATCCACAACCAGAGCCACAACCCGGGTTGTTGAACACAAGGAGTTCAACTCTTGCCTTATGTAAGGCAGAGAGAGAGTGACTGAGTCTTCAATTTGGACTGCAAGGAGAGTGGTATCTGGGAGAGCTTGAAGGGAAACTGGGGGGAGAAAGATGGAAGAAATGGTTGATGGAAGGGTTTGAAGGTAAGATTTGGAGGAAGGGGGGGGAGAACCAACAGAGGGAATGATGCATGTGACATGGAAGTCTGGGTGAAGATGAAGAAGGCGCTTTGAGAACTCAAGGATTGGGACCAGGTGTGTGAAGCCAGGACTAGGAACTACTGCTATGTGAGGTTTCTCCATTGGTATGTCATCATTAACCATTAGTCTTATTTATATACTCCCAACCCTGACGGCTTGACTATGTATAAATAAAAGCTAACTCACCTTTTTTGTTTGAAAATTGTTATTCCCATTTAATTTTTCATTTCAATTATCATTTCTTGAAATTCGTTTGAAGAGATTTATTCTCTCTCATGAGAATTAAAATTTGTTATCCATTTTGTTCTTTTACTTTTGTAGATTTTTATTAGATCATTATCAATTTACTATATGCATTTATTATTCTATTTCAACATATACTTGTTCATTGATTTTTTTAATATCCATAAAATATGATAAGTTAATTTTTGTTTAATAGTAATGGTAATTTTAAAAGTATAATCAAATAACTGACACATTTGATTCATTTAATTAGAATGCTTTCATTGGTCCTTTTCATAATACTACTTTAAGTTTTTATTAGTACTTTTTATAACATCTATTTCAGTTTATAATATCTATTTATTCTCTCGATATTTGTGGAATATAAAGAATTCATTTCTCTCTTATATTAATGGTAATTTTGAAAGAATAAAAAAATAATCATCAAATTTAATACATTTGACTAGATTAATTAGATTTCATAATACTACCTCTGTTCTAAATGTAAGCAAAAATACATAATTTCATACATATTAAGAATAGTAGTTGGAGATAGTTATTTGCATTAATGTTACCACTTATTTGATTTAATTTTCTAAAATACCCTTAGTATCATTTATTACATGAAGAATTAGTGACCTTGAAAATATATGTAATGAGGACATATTTGGTAAACAAGCATTTAATGACATTGGAAAAGTCTAATTTTGCTTATATTAAGGGACCAAAAAATTCCACTAAAATTTGCTTATATTTGAAACCGGAGGTAGTATAATTTAATTTGTTTAAAGTTTACGATGTTACAACTAAAGATGGGAATAGGCTAAGGTGGGTCAGGTTTTAGAAACTGATCCAGGGTGGTAACCAGAGGCCAAACCGAGGTCCGGAAACACCACGCCACGTCATTGAAAAAGCTGACAAGTCCGTGACCGAGGTCTGAAACCATTGTTTGACTACGGATTCTTCCCATGACCCCGGCTCATAGCTAACAATCAGACAGCGAGTCAGAGGAGGTATGGGCAACCTGACCCTGCAGACACTGATTCAACAGTAAGGTAGGAAGATAGTCAAATCACTTCCCAAACTAAGGTAAACACTATAAATATAACTCATTTATTACTGAAGAGGCATTTGTTCTATCTTGTAAGTCACCTCCGTAATATCTTTTACTTAAGAATCCGTACTGACTTAAGCATCGGAGAATCTTCTGCAGGAGCACCTCCGATGTGGTTCTTTACTTCAAGATAGACTGATCATCAACGGCTACCTAAACTTGAGGAACATGAGATTCCCCACTGAACTTAGGTGTAAAATACTGTACTCTACTGAGGCGGTGTAAAACTGAGCGGTAAAGAGGTAACTACGGTCAGGGAACATTACCTCTGACCCCGGTCAAGACCATTAACTCTTGACCTCGGTTCTTGAGCAGAACAAAAACCTATGCTTGACCTGTTATTTAATTTTGAGGCTGAGTCTAACCTATAGTCCAGCATAGGTCATATTTTTAGGTCCAGTTTGATCGATTTAAAAGTTTGATTAAGCTTGATAACCTGTATAAAAACCCAATTTAAGTTATTGTCAATGAAAATAAAAATAAACATATATTAAATAGATCAATGAATATATTTTAAACAAATCAATATATTATTGAAAGCCTAAAACCCAAATATAATATACATTTAGTTATCAATTTTTCATATTAAAATATGATTTTGATAAAATTTAATTTTAAAAGTTATGATCATAAAAAGTATCATATGTATTTATAAATTATAATACATCATAAATTATATTTCTTTATATAATTATATGTATAATAACTTTAAAAAATGGCCTAACAAATCAAAAAAGCTTTTTCAAAAGCCCAAACTTGTCCTATTAAGTTAAATAAGGTTTTCAAAAAGTTTTACTTAATTTTTATATTAAATAAACCGAGTCAAATTAAAACTTAAATAAATTAGGTTATAAGCTCTGAACCCATCTAACAACTTATTCTCACGAAGGAACCTCTAACCTTTCCGCCAACTGAAAGTCCAACATAACTTGTACAGGTAATTCTTTGTGTTGGGGTCGAGCCAAATGTAAATGTTGAAATTGTTTTCAACTCTGAAAGTTAAGTTTCCATGCTTAATATACGGACGAGATGGTTGTAGGTGGGGTGAAAAGCCTTGAAAATATTGCACATGTAGAAAACGTGCAGGAAGAATCCAAATTGTTTTTTGCTTCTATAAACAAAAGCCATATTGCATATGAAGCTTATTTAAAATGCCATCGAGGGATGACTAAAATATTGACTATTGAGAAAATATTTAAGAGTGTTAGAAGAAATATACCAGAATATTGAGCGAAACTCCTCCATCATTGTGAATCACACAACCATACGAGGCCATACATGAACTTATACAGAGTCATCGCTATAAAGTTTTTTAGCTTGTTGGTCATGTTGAAAGTTTTATATCGTCTCTTTTATAATATTTTACACATATCATCTGCCTCATAATATTATCTAAGGTAACTCTAAATAAGATGTTGATTTTGGGTTGAAAATAAAATTATTTCACCTCCACTATGGTTGATGTAAGTAACTCCAAATAAGGTAATTTATTTGTAACTGGATTTCCTGATCCTTGCTACCAGCCACAAACTTTACTTAAATCTTCATTTCATATGTGCACCTAGGACCCAACAGTCTTCGCTTGCAAGAACTTTCACTCGAGAAACAAGGTTGATAAAATCTTATTTGATCATAATCTTCAATCCATCGTATAAATATTCCTTTTCTGATATGAATTTTATGGATTGACTTTTATTTGAGTCGCTTAATTATGCAATAGACTGAGCAAGTCATTCTTCATCAAATAAATGAAATATTCTTCACCGAAAAAATCAGACTCGAGATCTTCGGTGGAACCAATTTGGACCATGCAGCGTAGCATCTGCATTCCGCAACACTTTAGTGGCAATCTCTAATGCAAGTTATGACATCTTTTAGCCCCAATTTCTCATTCGTTAACTTGCACTTTGCTTTCTCCCAACATCCTGCAATATAGACTTCATTACCTTAAATTTGGGGTGAAATTATCTTTCTCAATAGAGTCTCCAGCAGATAATTTCATCTGTGCTCCTTGTATGCATGTATATGTGTATAAATGTACCTTTGTATGTGTTATCAAAATAGAAATTTAAACAAGACACTAGATAATAACTTACTAACTAATCTATGTGTTTAGTAATTTACAAAATATATTAAATTACATTATAAACTATTTTGAATTAATTCCCATGTTCACTCAACTTATCAAGGACACTTTCATGACCATGATTACTAATAAATCCTAAGCCATAATAATGTGGGAGCTACCTCTTTTTTTTTGTTTTTTGGGTCTGAGGACGGGGAAGGCATGGCTCGAACCTTGTTGTTCTAGGTTTAGGGTTACTTCCTTTGTGTTAGCAACTTTACTATCCTAAATGACTTGATGACTCCATATTTTATATAGTGGCATGTTATTGTTGGGCCACTTGTTGGCTTGCTCATGGTAAGAGTTTTGGTCCTACTTCTTATGGCATTTTACACAAAGTTGGGCCTAAGTCTTCAAGTCTACATAGCTTCATCTCCGCAACAAGATGTGAGTTTGTTGTGCCAACACAAGTGGAAGAGGACGAAGAGGAGTTTGACTTCGACTCTTACCAGGAGGAGGGGGGAGAAGGAGAAGGAGGACCTTGATTACCACTATCTCGTGTTCACACTGCCAATATCACCTTTGAGGGTCTCCTATAAAAGAGGAAGAGCCATATGTATTGATTGTTGCCTTTGATGCTCCTTTGACCTTAAGTAACAATGACTTGAGGGGGTTATCATTGGGGGAGGAGTTCTCCACACCAAAAATTAATGGAGTTTCACACACCGTTGCTTTCCCTAGACAATGATGCCTCGGATATAGATTTTCCTCTTCCCAGTTGTTGTCATTGGAGGAGGATTCCTGATACGGACCACACCCAACCCAAGGATAACACAAAAAAGTTCAATGAGTCTAAAAGAAGCCTAAACATTACTTTGAAGACCTATTTATACTTTGTTTGTACTATCATAGATTCACGGGTATGTGCATGCATGTATGTATTAGTGTGTATGCGCACGCGTGCATGTGTGCGTGTTATCAAAATGGAAATTTGAACAAGACATTAGCGGTTAAAAAAAATAACTTCCTATAATTAAAATAAGTGTTTAGTAATTTGCAAAAATATATTAAATTACTTTATAAATTATTTGTAAGTAATTGTTAATTTCTAGAACATATTTTAATAACAAGTAAAAAAAATTGAGGCCTTTCCTTTGTCAATTTTGAGGGCCTAAGGCAAGGGCTTTAGTGGTCGTTCCCTAACACAAACTTGATATCAAGAACAATAAACATGACTCACATAGAAAAATAATAAATTATAGGTCCGTTTGCTGAATAATTCCTAAACAAGATTACATACTACAATAAACCTAGTAAAAACAACAAAATAGAAAAATGAGTCTCCAAAACCAAACAACCCCCAACAAAGTCGCCTACATCCAAATCACTTCTATGAAGCGAAGATTTGATAAACACCTATTTTATGTTGCTTCTTTTTTAAAAATAGAAAAACTCAACTGTACATGAGGCCAACCAACTACAAATTCTCTGATCTTGAATGCATACGTCTTGAACAAAAACATCTTGGCCAAGTAGAAACCAATGCTAACAAAGGTTGAGACAATCTTAAATAAACAAAACAAAATAGAAAAGAGAGACCAATAATAATGGCAACTACAGTACCAATTGAAGATAATGGTGGTGGCAACTAAGAGGGCGAAAATTCGAAAGGGTGTTGGTGGTGGCAAAGAGGGCAACAATAAGGGAAGGTGGTGGTGTGATTAAAGAGGGTGGTGGTGGTGATGATCCAACAAGAGGTGTGATGAAAAAGTGAAAAAAGATAGAGAAAAACTCACAAGATATTACTGAAACTACATCTTTACATCCAAGTTACCAAACTTACACTTAATGTGTGTTTGGTTAGCTATTGTGTCAATCAAACTGAAGTTGGTTAATGGTTAGAAATAAATTGATTCAACGGATATTTGATTGTCTCAAACGGCTTATAAAATTAATATTAAACATTAAATTTTTTTATTTTCACAATTTTAATTTAACAACTAATTATTAAACGGATCCCGAATTGTCAAATACACCCAATGTTGAAACTACAGGAACGTCATAAACTGATGGTAGCGATAATAGTACCTAGTGACAAATGAGTAACTCCATATCTTTGTTCTCCGAGGATTATAAGCATTTGTCACTTTAATCATGACCGAAAGTGAGAATTTTTCTGAGTTAGATCAGTGCTTATAATTTGATAAACTAACTGAAATAGGGGATTACTGGTAAAAAAATGGAAAAGAAAAATTGTAGTAACTCTAAATGGATTGGAAATTGAAACATATGCTTCATTAATCCTAGCTAGCTTTTCATATATCATAATTACGATGAACAAAGTATACGTGTCAATGTGGTATTTTTATCTTTCAATCAAACTAAACAATAATGAATAACCAACTAACCAACAAGCCGTGTCATATTAGTTCTTACAATGCTACCTCTCCACTGGTTTTTTGTAGTTTTTCTCACATAATGCCTGTTCAAGTCTAAAAGACTAATGAACCTTTACAGATCTGAGGCAAACACATTCCAAAAACAAATAGCATGAAGCGGAAAGATACAAAACTTTAAGACAAGGCACATTCAGCAAGAACATCCACCCGCCTGAGGTTGAGAATCATGGCTACCAGACGACCTCAGGTTCACATCAACCATATCTTCTTGTTTTGTGGTGGACAGTGTTTCCATTCCGGGTAATGCAGCAGCAATTTTTCGAAAGAGGGCCTAAACATGTATGTTTGATAAAGGGGTACCAGTAAAATGTCAAGACCAGGAATATAACAAGTAAATATAATATAGCTAACATACGAGAAGCAAACATCTGGATAATTTTATTAAGTTGTAGAAAACCAGTTGTTGTCTTCATTCTGCTAGACATATGTCATTGGGAAATGACACCTTATACCATGGGCCAGAAGGATTTTATCTACTATATGCCTCATTTGAACCATTGGAAACATCTCAGCCAAGAAGATGCAACACAGGCATGTAGTAATACAGGAAAGGCTAACTTCCATGACAAATTAATAAATATCTTTGGCAAAAGAAGGGAGGAGGCGTACAGCTTACCTTTATATTAAAGCCAGCTTTTGCACTAGCTTCAATAAACATAACATTTAGCTCCCGGGACTTTGCTTCACCTTCCTCTGTAGAGACTTGCCTGTAAAGAATATTACTCATCAAGACAAGAAAATGCAGAAAAAGCATTATTCCAATATTTTTTTTCTAGATTTGAAACCCAAGGTGAATTGTATGCATTACATTGGAAACTATTTGTATACAATAGATTTTAAATATTTGTTATAAAATTGTTAGTCAATAAATACTAGACAAGTCACTGTCATAGCAATCTCCATGCTAGAAAATGGACATAAGCTAATGAAAGGAAATGTAAAACAGTACATACAAATAGGACATCAAAACAAGGATGCAAAGGAGCAAATTTAGGTGTATCACTTTCTAATTTCTTAGACTATCATAGGATATAGGGTTCCACTAATTCCTCACTGTTCATCATTACAGATAGTAGTGATCATCAGACAAGTTTCCGAAAACTATGCAACATTCTTGTGCATGTTTGAATCAGCTTTGTATGGGGAAAATCACTTTCTTTTGACGTTTAACGAGAGCCCGTTAATAAAAAGTGATTAATTCACCAGAAATAAGCTTTCCCCAATGTATGGTTAGGAATATGAAGCAAGTCAGGAAACAATATTCAGTCTTCAGCAAGAAAAAATAATTTTAACAGGTTTTCCTGGAAATGTAGCAAACACAGTGAAAGGACAGAAAACCAATATAGATAACATCTTTTACTGTCCCTCCTCCACTTTCCCCACATATCTATCTCTCTCAGATTTACACATATCTGATGATAAATCTATTGAAAAAAAGGGACATAAGAAAGCCTTATAAAATGCCATGTAGACAACTATGGAGGAGGCACTCTTAAGCAAACTAAATTTGTTCATAATGTATTTGTGATGTGTATGTCTAATATATAGCTTGAGATGTTCTTCATTTTATCTTAATGGAGTACTTGTCATGAGTCATTCATCCTCAAGGAATTCTTGAAACTATTCAAGGTTTGAAACAGCGACACGGTAACTATCCCAATTTCCAATTATGCAGTTAACCATTTCACCATCAAATACTTATCCCGCTTTATATGCTTAATAAAATTTTCAAATATCTTTAATTTACTGCAGATTATTGTTCTCCCAATCTCTTTCGACATCCCACAGTCTAGCCTGTAAAAGATAAAATGATTACTTTGGGTAATTATAAAACATCAAAGCGGTAATCAGAAAACAGAGAACAAAATAGCCATGTTACGAAACAGGCCCGCATAAACTATCTGACAAAGTCAGCTCAATTAGCCATTACCTTTTATCCACAAGATCAGTTTTGTTCCCAACGAGAACAACAATAACATCGCTGCCTCTTTCACTGCGGACCTCTTCAATCCACTTTGCTGTGTTTAGGAAAGTCTGACGACCTATAGCACAAGAACTGAATAATCAGAAAGCATCTATTGAAGTGCTTAAGAACAGTGAACAAAATAACTACATGTGAATGGCTCAAGTCATCCAGAGACATTCAAGTTGTCTAAACATAACAGACAGCAGCTTTTAGAGAGCTATTTGTTGAGAAGTTCTGCTTACCTTCAAATTCTGGGGAAGGCCAGTTGTTCATTCCATATTCACTTGCATTTACTTTTTGGTTAAAGGTATTCACCCACTTTATGTGAATAATGAACATTTCAGTTCACTCATAACACAGAAAAATAAAGAATAACTTAAATAAGGAACATTTCTTTTGTCATTTCTTTTGTCATTTCTTTTAACATGCCATCTACATATTCATAATGCCTCTAAGAGATAACTCTTCTTCCTTCCTAAGTTTTTGAAGAAATTAACAATAAATAGAAAACTCAACACTCTTCAAATTCAACAGTTAACTAACTAACAACCAAAAAGTAAAAAGAAACTCTACTTGACTACTAACATATCATTATAGTGAGAGATCTGAAAGAAAATATAAATTGTAAAGAAAGGAATACGTAAAAAGAAAGCAATTAATGGCATACTTGCAACATCATAAACAATTACAGCGACAGACGAGTCCCTAATGTAGCTTGGAATAAGACTTCTAAATCTTTCTTGTCCAGCTGTGTCCCTGTCTCAACACATGAAAAAATAAATGAAGATTTTGAGAGGAAAAAATAAACAAAACTTAATTAAAAAGGCAATAGTGCAACGTTTACACATGGATTGAAATCAAAAAATTGTCAATCAAACACATCAATCAAAGTACATGGAACTCAGTTCAGTTTGCCAAATTTGCATCAATCTACGAAATAAAGCCAAAAATACAAAGCAGGAATCAAATGCTGCAGAATCCATGAATAGCATCATGCGCGGCTTAAATCAATTCATTTCAAAACCTGCTTTTATGCTATAAAGTAAAATAGAGATACAAATGAATACATAAGAATAGCTAACGATAGTTAAAAACCATTGAAAACAGATGTCACAATGAGATTGTATGAGTTAAGGCAAAAGACTTCAAAACTAAATTGATAGAGTTTTGAAAAATGAATGAAAAACATTAGCAATCATAAAATATCAGATCTTCACTAATGCACTCTGATATACCAAATAAATCTTTGAAATAAAAAATAAAACATAACGCACAAAAGTAATAAGATATAATAAACATCAAATTCTGATGCATGTATGCATATTTTAGGAGTGAATGAAAATTGAAAAAGAAAAAAAAACAAAAGGAAGGGGTGGTTCATCCCTCATTTGCATGGAAGTTATATGTACACTACAGGATTCCAAAATTTAGTATATTCCGATATCTCTTAACATTTAATGAGGATCTGGAAGAGTAAAAACAGATTTCTTTTTCTTTTTGGTGTTAACCACATTTTTCCTTAGACAACCTTGCTTGAAACTTCACGTGTTGTTAAAATAACAGCATTGGCACTCCCCTTCAGCCATTCTCTCTTCATTTTAGACCAAACATTAGAAAATTTTCAATCATTTTCTTGGCTTATATCACTTCCTACTACAATTTTTAACATGATGAAACCACATCTTACCACAGCTGCAGCCGAACAGTTCGATCTTCGAGATACATAGTTTTCGACAGAAAATCAATACCAATCGTAGCCTGTTTAGCAAAACGAAAAGATAACTTTTAAGCGCTATAAAAATGCAAAATCAATCTAGAAAAAAAATCGAAATTTACACAGCACAGCTATATGCATAAGAAAGCCTACTCGAATGACAAATTTATAGAGCATACACCACAAAGAACACAAATAAGTTAACTCTGAAGACACATAAGAAAAAGTGTGGAAATTATTTTGCATGAATCAGCACAACTACAAAGGTTGAGAGTAAAATTAGCGGATTCTTATTAATAATAGAGGAACGAAATGAATGAAATGGTTGGATACAAAATGTTTCCGAATAAATCATAATTGGCGTCGTTAAAGACAAAAAAGATGAACCTAAAATGCGTAATAATGTGAGGAATGAAAGGGGGAAATAACGGTGATCTCTAGTGAGAGCAAAAGAGTGATCTGAGAGAGAATTAAGATTGGATCTGAAAGGGTTGAAACCTGGTAAGTGTTGTCGAATTTGTCGTACATGAAGCGCGTGATAATGCTGGTTTTGCCGACGGATTGATCGCCAAGGAAGACCAACTTGTACTTTGCAAGAGCTGATACTGGCGCCATTATTCACCCAGATTTGCGCAACCAAAATGCTTCACTCTCTATCAATCGATGTTTGATTATTCTCAACTGTGTTTTCTTGCTTTGACGATCTCAGAAAGAAAAGAAAACAACGACACTGCAAAATAACTCTAATTATGATGGATGGATCCATGGTAGGTTGATTGGGTGCAATTTTAATATTATTTTTAGTGCATGCCTACCTGGATTTAATAACATTTTCTTTTATATTATCAAAACCAGGTTGCTATTTATGTTTTACGCTCATCGTATATTCGTTATTCGTTGTTACCTGCTGGTGTGTCGGAACTTAATAACTGTTGCAATGTTTTCTTTTTATATATAAAATAGAGATTTGAGACTTTGAGTAGAGTGAGATTATAATAAGTAATAAAATTCTTCTAATTGTTACGAATAACAATAATATAAATGTCAAGATTCGTCTAGAATCTTTTATAAGTTGTTATGATTTGTGTTAGTAATGTTGGTACGAAGCTTTAAATATTGGATCGTCTCTCAACCTTTGTTATATACTTAGGTAATTATTTATTTATTTTTTATTTTTTTCAATTATATCCTCTTTGAGATTAAATATACTTCTTTAAATTATCTAAGTTTTTCTTTAGATAACAAGGGAATGACTTTTGAAGCATTCAATCAATAAATATATGTGTTCACACTAAAGCTATGAATGCATAGAAAACCTAGAGAATTACTCTTGGTATTAGGGTTTATTGTGTCACTTAATTACACCAGTTGGGCCTCTCGGCCATTTATACAGTATCGTGCAAAAGAAAGGGGGTAGAAGGGTGCTGAAGAGAATTGGGCCTGGGCCCATGATGACGCGCTCTGATAGCATCTGGTAAGTGTGCTGATACTCCTTGATTTTTACCCATCATGCGGGGGAGAAGGGGTATAATAGGGTCCGCCTCAATCTAGGGGGAATAGGAGCCCCCAGTCATGAGTGTCAGGCATAGAGCCGAGCCGAGTGACTGAGTGTCGAGTGACTGAATGCCGAGTGACTAGATGTCGAGTCGAGGGCGCTTTATACCAAGTCGAGAGGTTGTTGTTGAGTAAGGCTTCTTCCGGGAGCGATCTGTCTCTTTAAGATTGTTGTACGAAACAGGGAGCGTGTCGCTTGTCGATGAGGGTGGAGAGTTACCCAAGGACTCCTACTCTGAGTAGGGTTGGTCCGAGTAGAGCCATCTCGTGTGGCCCACGTTCCGAGTGGTTTATGCCCGAGTAGAGCCACATGTCCTACGATGTACAACCGTCGTTTAGTTTCCCATACGTTGTCTGTGCTTGTTGCTTTCGCAATGATGAAAGGTTTTCATATCTCAAGGCCCTTAAATGCGTCTCTTGGTTTCCGTCGCACTTTCTCGAAAATGACAAACCTTGATGACATGTGTCCAATGTAACTGTTGCATAAGGGGCCGTTGTGCTATTTTGACCGTTGATGTAATTCATGTTTCCCCCCACCGCTAAATCCGTCGTTTAAAACTTGTCCCCATTTTTCCATATATAATCTCTAAACCTCTCTTATTCATTCTTTGCTTGCCTGAATTTCCTGTTTCTTCATTTTTTTCATTATATGTTACTTCCTCAAGCTCCTGTGTTCTTCTAACAGTTCTCCTTGCTTCCTTCTTTTAGAGGTTAGTTTCCTCATTTCTCCATCTCTTTTTGCTTGCTTGGGTTTTGTTAGTGCTTAACTCTTCATCTACATTGTCAATAACTTCTCTAGAAAACATTTTTTCTTAGGTAAAGGGGAGGTTCGCTCTCTTCCCTCTTCTCTCCATAGCCCTGAGGACATCGCCAAATTATGGTAAAAGGGGTCCTTAGACAATTTGACCCTGGCCCTCAATGTGGAGTGTATTAGCTGCTTTGAGGACGAGGAGTCTATTCTACTCGAACGACTCGGGGGGACTAGATTACACATATGTGTATGAAACGTTATTTTCCCGTCTTCATCTATGTCTTCCTTTTTTCTGAGTTTGAGAGAGAGATTCTCAATGCTCTAAATCTCGCTCCAACCTAGCTGCACCCAAATGGGTGGGCCTTTGTAAAGGCTCTTGAGGTGTTATGTCATTATTTTGGGAGGGCCCCCTCTATTCCTGTCTTCTTTTATTTTTACTTAGCAAAGGTGGCCCGTGCTAGGGATCCTGTGGGATAGGTATCCTTGAGTGGAGTACTAAACCGTCGCCTAATACAGGCGTTCGATCAATCCTATAAGAATTTTAAGACTCTTTATTTTAAGGTCTGGGTGAGTTCAAACACGCTTAGTGTAACATCCCTGTTTTTAGTAGCAGTCTTATTTAGTAAAAATTGAAGTTTAGAAGGTCTGTAAGTGGTAATAAGTGAATATACACCCCGTTGATAGTCTGTGGTATCTCAGAAATGTCATTTTTGTACATAATAATGGAATTTATATGGACTATTAGTAAAATTATGCAAATTCCGAGTGAAATAGGCTCTGATCCGAGTGACAGAGTGAAATTCCGAGTGAAGGATGAAATTCCGAGTGAAGGATTAGAGATTCCGAGTGAAGGATGAAATTCCGAGTGTAAGGTTATGTTATCCGAGTAATATATGACCAAGAAGGTTACTACCGAGTGGATCCTTGATCACAGAGACAGCTGGAGTGAAGTGGGTTCAAGGGAACCACTTCTGGATGAATATTCCGAGTGAAAACACCCTTGAGAGACTCATTTCCGAGTCAGACCTTTCCAATTGTTTCTTTTCAAGAGACAATCGTTATAATTACAGTATACCGAGTGAATAGACTCAATTAGAATTATAACCAAATGCAATCCGAGTGAGTTGTCCAACTCAGATCTTCCTAGAGAAGAAGGGAATAGCATTCCGGGTAGAAAGATCTTCGAGTGTGGTGTTTTGGGTAGTAGAGTTCCGAGTAAGGGCATATTTGAATCCAGTATAACCTGTTCTAAGAAGCATGACTCCAAATATGCAATTCCGAGTGAAATATAGAGTAATGGAAGCTCATTCCGAGTGGAATATATAGGGCAGAGGTATTTCCAAGTGAGGCTTATATTCTGTTGCTCAATTTCCGAGTGAAAATAGATCTGAAAGGATTGTGAATGAAATGTATTGTGAGGAAGAATTCTGTGTTGTTAAGAGATGAAAAACCGAGTAAACCTGAATGTAAAGGACTTAATTGTTAAGTGGTAAATACTGATTGATTAAGAAGTAACTAGTCCGAGTGAAAAAGGCAAGACTTTATTAGGTCTGAATGAGAACCCCGAATAAATAATGTGAAGTTCCGAGTGAATGAATACCTGTAAGTATTTTATACCGACTGGAATGTGTTGTTGAAAATTATTTGGGAAAAATTGTTGGATGAAATAGTGATTATTAAGGATTCCGAGTGGTTATATATATATATATTGTATGGTTAAAGCATTACTTGGCTTGAATATGAGTGGTAATGAATGAATAATGCTAATTTAGTAAATACCGAGCGGAAAATGGTATTTGAGAACCCATTCCGAGTGAATTGTAGTAGGTAGGGCCATTTCCGATTAAGTCTATGAGTATGACTCCTCTTCCGAGTAAGATATACTCTATTGGACCAATTCCGAGTGAGACTTGTATGTGTAAGTCTTTTCCGAGAAGTGAGGGCCTTAATATGTTCTGATTGGAATTGTAGTTGAAGAACCTGGTTAAAACCGAGAGGGAAATATGAGTAAACCGAGTGAGTAAAGTTTGAGTATTTCTGAATGGTAAACCGAGTGAAGTATATTCCCGATTATGTTGAAGTTAAATACACCGAGTGGAATGGAAAGTAGTATTCCGAGTAAGTGGATGAGTTTTACCGAGTGGAACAGTGTATAAAGAGATTCGGATTTACTTTACTCGGAGGTACTCTAGTCAGCAGAATGATTTTCACTCGGATTTACAAACAATGCTACTCAGGAAACCATTTTCCCTACTGACCTCACACGGATTTATATTTTAATTCACTCAGAAATTTGTTTCACTCAGAATTCAAGATATTTAGTTAAGAAAATTATTTTTCAGCTTCTGTTTCACTCGGATTACTTATTGATTTCAGTTAGAAAATTCTGCTCAGTTTATTTCACTCGGATTCATAGCTATCTCATGCGGAAAACTTATTTTTCACTCGGATTCAAGCTGTTCCAGTCGGAAAACAGCATTCCACTTCATTTCACTCGGATCCAAACTTATTTCAGTCGGAAAACAGCTTTTCCAGTGTCATTTCACTCGGATTTTTAGCCAGATCACTTGGAAAACCCTTCTCTGTATGATTCCACTCGGAATCATACTCATTTCACTCGGATTTACCTCTGTTCCACTCGGAAAACTCTATTTTTAGTGTTTTTCACTTGAATTTTTAATTGGAAACTAATCTTTACTACTTTTTAAGTTAATGGTAAGTTATAATTATCATTCTTATTCTATTTATTGTCAAAATTAGTATTGTTATCATTATTATTAGTTTATTTATTATTATACATTGTTAACATATAAATTATGCGTAAAAACATAAAGGATATATATATTATTTTACTCTTTATGAAAGAATATATATATATGATAGATATATTTCTAAAAAACAAATAAAAATTAATAAACGAATATCTTACAAGGATTAAATGATATGATGAGACTGGAAACACATAAGATACCCAGGGATCTAATGATAAGAATAATGCATTTCGCATCATGAAAATGTGTTTTGAAGAAGAAAAACTAGAGCATACACCTGGTACGCTGGAGGACATTCACGTTCGATCTCAGTAGAAGAATCTTGGGAGTACAACTGGAACGGCAACCCAATGGCATCAGAGTCGCGCCTGATAGCCGGGTGAGACGATGCAATTCTAGTGTACTTCGACTAAATGACGGGATGTATCTATGATCGTGAAGAGCCAAGTCCCAAGATGAAATGATATATATAATAATGAGAACCTGTGAGTTCATTCGTACCATATGATAAAAGAAAAGGGGACTTGGTGAGCTCCGATCGCTCTAGAATGGAAACGTTGTGCCCAAGAAATAACTTGAGCAGGATGGAATCCAAAGAATGAAAGGATGATGATGGATTGATTTATTGGGCCCACATGCATCATGAGACTTAACCAAAGATAAATCATAATAAATCCGAACTCATGCATTCATTACAACATATTTGATTGTTATAATTATGAATATGTTATATGTATGATTTATTTCATGGTAATATGCTTGATTGTTATAATTGTGAACATGCTAAATATACGATTATGTGATGACAACATGCTTGATTGTTATAAATATGCTAAATGTATGATCTATGTGACATTGTATGTTAACTGGATTATGTCCGCACCGGATGAACCAATCAGGGTCTTGGGTTATACTCACCCTTACTGTTGAACATTTTTCAGAGGAATTAGAAACTCAAGAACCCGAGTGTGAAGATCAGCAGTACGCTGAACCCATTGAGAATAATCATTAAGGATAGAATATTTATAATCAGACACCGGATGACTGTATAATATTTAAGGGTGCCTGCGTGCCCCATTCTGTTAAGAGTACAATTATTTACAGTTTGTGAATGACTATGTGATATATACAATATTACTTTCGCTGATCTGCCACGTATTTATTTTTAAAAAAAATATTCACTTTTTCTAAAAACTGTTAACACTCTCAGTTAAATGGGATGAACCTACAGAAGGATTTGTCTTATCTAACCGAGGGTGTTACAAAGGTTGTATCAGAGCATAGTCGATTCATTAAGCTTGTGGAGTGGACCATTAGGTTTCCACGTACTCTGATAGAAATATTAAACAGTCCATAAAACACCTAAGACTAGATTTCCTATGTGGAATTCTCCACATAACATATACACAGAACCTCTTTGTTGATATTCTATCAACAAATTCCTAAGCGATTCACTTAAACAATGATCATGACCTGGAGAAACTTCTTACTCAAATCGTGGAGACGATAAGACAACGAGAATTATCCCATACTCTACTAGGCAGAGCCAATGATTAGCTAACTATCAACGAAACGATCTTACACAATTCGAAGAAGAGCTACGACAGAAAATCCGTCAAGTATTAGTAGACCATAAGAGTTAAAATAAGAACCGATTAGAAATCTGAGTTTAGGACCAAGTAGCTCCGATTGAGATATCATTGGTTAGGACTATTAAGGATATTAGTGGAATTTTTTTTGAAGTTAGTAATAAGCCCAAAACTGAGATCCTATTCAGAAACAAGATATGACCTATTTTCTTATTCTCCCTTCATTTTCGTGTATATACTAGGAATTGGGATACCTTGGAGTTTAAGGTAAAATTCTCTAATCTTTGTTTCTAGGTTTTGAATTTCTATGTGATTAAGAGCATGCCTTGTGAATGGGTTTTAGGAATAGAAGCCATTTTCATGCAAAACCCAAAGGTAGAATACACTTATGTGTGTTTCAGGATGGATGTGAAGTGGTATACAAAAATTTCAAGATTTGAGACAGAAGATGATGGTTGTTAATAGCGATTGTTTGATTTTAGTGGAACCCTAACTTAGGATTTAAGGGAAGTAAATAATAATGTCATGAGAGATGATTTTTAGTGAAAACCCACGATAATGTGTATGTAGGTGTTGTTAATGGAAATTAGTGATTATTAGAAATGATCATTGAATTTTGATGAAAAACCCTAAGTGTAGTGATTTGAGGATTTTAACTAAGTTGATGATCTTGATGGCTTAAAATACCCTAGAATGATTACATATAAGGAAAAGAATATCTGAGGCATTAGGTGTTGATTATTGAGGATTGGTAAAGAAGTGTATGTAATTGGAGTAATTAATTTAGACTATTGATGTTATGATAGTAGATTAAGGAAACAATTGATAGTGGATTAAGATATTTGAAATGATAAATAGGCATGTCATTTTGGAATAAGATGAATTGGTGATGATCTTAGATGAAACCAAGAGACTTATAATGAGTTTGACTAAATTTTAGTAATGATTGAATGATTCATGTGATGATTTGGAAGTCTTAAGGCTAAGGAATCATAGTATTGTTATTGTTAGGTGTAGTTAGCATTTTAAGATTTAAAGAATCTTGGTTTTGGGAGAAGAATTTCCGAAGTCTAATACAAACGTGTAAATTGGATTTAGACAAGTCTAGGATTTGACAACGAGTTATGAGGGAATAATGCCTTATAATGGTATATTAGTAGCAAGTATTTCTCAAAAGTTACCCCTACCACTGGAATAGACAGAGCTATAAAGACCAAGAAGTTAAGTCTCAGATACGTAGAACCTATCAAATTCTGCAAAAGATAGGAACCAATGTGTGCCGTATAGCCCTTCCAAACCTTCATGATGTCCACACATATGTACTAGGCCCTGATCATGTTCTGAGTCCCGATCAATTTGTTTTGAAAAGAAAACCTTACCTTTGAAGCATCACCGGTTAAGATTGTTAATCGATGTCGAAAATAGTTAAGGGGAAAGGAAGTCCCTTTGGTCAAAGTAGTTGGAGTCAGTTGAATGATAGAGACGCTACTTGGAAAGTTGAGGAAAAGATTAGAGGATTGTACTCTCAATTATTCCAACCATGAATTTCGGGACGAAATTCCTAAAAGGGGAGGAGAATGTAACATCCCTGTTTTTAGTAGCAGTCTTATTTAGTAAAAATTGAAGTTTAGAAGGTCTGTAAGTGGTAATAAGTGAATATACACCCCGTTGATAGTCTGTGGTATCTCAGAAATGTCATTTTTGTACATAATAATGGAATTTATATGGACTATTAGTAAAATTATGCAAATTTCGAGTGAAATAGGCTCTGATCCGAGTGACAGAGTGAAATTCCGAGTGAAGGATGAAATTCCGAGTGAAGGATTAGAGATTCCGAGTGAAGGATGAAATTCCGAGTGTAAGGTTATGTTATCCGAGTAATATATGACCAAGAAGGTTACTACCGAGTGGATCCTTGATCACAGAGACAGCTGGAGTGAAGTGGGTTCAAGGGAACCACTTCTGGATGAATATTCCGAGTGAAAACACCCTTGAGAGACTCATTTCCGAGTCAGACCTTTCCAATTGTTTCTTTTCAAGAGACAATCGTTATAATTACAGTATACCGAGTGAATAGACTCAATTAGAATTATAACCAAGTGCAATCCGAGTGAGTTGTCCAACTCAGATCTTCCTAGAGAAGAAGGGAATAGCATTCCGGGTAGAAAGATCTTCGAGTGTGGTGTTTTGGGTAGTAGAGTTCCGAGTAAGGGCATATTTGAATCCAGTATAACCTGTTCTAAGAAGCATGACTCCAAATATGCAATTCCGAGTGAAATATAGAGTAATGGAAGCTCATTCCGAGTGGAATATATAGGGCAGAGGTATTTCCAAGTGAGGCTTATATTCTGTTGCTCAATTTCCGAGTGAAAATAGATCTGAAAGGATTGTGAATGAAATGTATTGTGAGGAAGAATTCTGTGTTGTTAAGAGATGAAAAACCGAGTAAACCTGAATGTAAAGGACTTAATTGTTAAGTGGTAAATACTGATTGATTAAGAAGTAACTAGTCCGAGTGAAAAAGGCAAGACTTTATTAGGTCTGAATGAGAACCCCGAATAAATAATGTGAAGTTCCGAGTGAATGAATACCTGTAAGTATTTTATACCGACTGGAATGTGTTGTTGAAAATTATTTGGGAAAAATTGTTGGATGAAATAGTGATTATTAAGGATTCCGAGTGGTTATATATATATATATATATTGTATGGTTAAAGCATTACTTAGCTTGAATATGAGTGGTAATGAATGAATAATGCTAATTTAGTAAATACCGAGCGGAAAATGGTATTTGAGAACCCATTCCGAGTGAATTGTAGTAGGTAGGGCCATTTCCGATTAAGTCTATGAGTATGACTCCTCTTCCGAGTAAGATATACTCTATTGGACCAATTCCGAGTGAGACTTGTATGTGTAAGTCTTTTCCGAGAAGTGAGGGCCTTAATATGTTCTGATTGGAATTGTAGTTGAAGAACCTGGTTAAAACCGAGAGGGAAATATGAGTAAACCGAGTGAGTAAAGTTTGAGTATTTCTGAATGGTAAACTGAGTGAAGTATATTCCCGATTGTGTTGAAGTTAAATACACCGAGTGGAATGGAAAGTAGTATTCCGAGTAAGTGGATGAGTTTTACCGAGTGGAACAGTGTATGAAGAGATTCAGATTTACTTTACTCGGAGGTACTCTAGTCAGCAGAATGATTTTCACTCGGATTTACAAACAATGCTACTCAGGAAACCATTTTCCCTACTGACCTCACACGGATTTATATTTTAATTCACTCAGAAATTTGTTTCACTCAGAATTCAAGATATTTAGTTAAGAAAATTATTTTTCAGCTTCTGTTTCACTCGGATTACTTATTGATTTCAGTTAGAAAATTCTGCTCAGTTTATTTCACTCGGATTCATAGCTATCTCATGCGGAAAACTTATTTTTCACTCGGATTCAAGCTGTACGACTCGGAAAACAGCATTCCACTTCATTTCACTCGGATCCAAACTTATTTCAGTCGGAAAACAGCTTTTCCAGTGTCATTTCACTCGGATTTTTAGCCAGATCACTTGGAAAACCCTTCTCTGTATGATTCCACTCGGAATCATACTCATTTCACTCGGATTTACCTCTGTTCCACTCGGAAAACTCTATTTTTAGTGTTTTTCACTTGAATTTTTAATTGGAAACTAATCTTTACTACTTTTTAAGTTAATGGTAAGTTATAATTATCATTCTTATTCTATTTATTGTCAAAATTAGTATTGTTATCATTATTATTAGTTTATTTATTATTATACATTGTTAACATATAAATTATGCATAAAAACATAAAGGATATATATATTATTTTACTCTTTATGAAAGAATATATATATATGATAGATATATTTCTAAAAAACAAATAAAAATTAATAAACGAATATCTTACAAGGATTAAATGATATGATGAGACTGGAAACACATAAGATACCCAGGGATCTAATGATAAGAATAATGCATTTCGCATCATGAAAATGTGTTTTGAAGAAGAAAAACTAGAGCATACACCTGGTACGCTGGAGGACATTCACGTTCGATCTCAGTAGAAGAATCTTGGGAGTACAACTGGAACGGCAACCCAATGGCATCAGAGTCGCGCCTGATAGCCGGGTGAGACGATGCAATTCTAGTGTACTTCGACTAAATGACGGGATGTATCTATGATCGTGAAGAGCCAAGTCCCAAGATGAAATGATATATATAATAATGAGAACCTGTGAGTTCATTCGTACCATATGATAAAAGAAAAGGGGACTTGGTGAGCTCCGATCGCTCTAGAATGGAAACGTTGTGCCCAAGAAATAACTTGAGCAGGATGGAATCCAAAGAATGAAAGGATGATGATGGATTGATTTATTGGGCCCACATGCATCATGAGACTTAACCAAAGATAAATTATAATAAATCCGAACTCATGCATTCATTACAACATATTTGATTGTTATAATTATGAATATGTTATATGTATGATTTATTTCATGGTAATATGCTTGATTGTTATAATTGTGAACATGCTAAATATACGATTATGTGATGACAACATGCTTGATTATTATAAATATGCTAAATGTATGATCTATGTGACATTGTATGTTAACTGGATTATGTCCGCACCGGATGAACCAATCAGGGTCTTGGGTTATACTCACCCTTACTGTTGAACATTTTTCAGAGGAATTAGAAACTCAAGAACCCGAGTGTGAAGATCAGCAGTACGCTGAACCCATTGAGAATAATCATTAAGGATAGAATATTTATAATCAGACACCGGATGACTGTATAATATTTAAGGGTGCCTGCGTGCCCCATTCTGTTAAGAGTACAATTATTTACAGTTTGTGAATGACTATGTGATATATACAATATTACTTCCGCTGATCTGCCACGTATTTATTTTAAAAAAAAATATTCACTTTTTCTAAAAACTTTTAACACTCTCAGTTAAATGGGATGAACCTACAGAAGGATTTGTCTTATCTAACCGAGGGTGTTACAAAGGTGGTATCAGAGCATAGTCGATTCATTAAGCTTGTGGAGTGGACGATTAGGTTTCCACGTACTCTGATAGAAATATTAAACAGTCCATAAAACACCCAAGACTAGATTTCCTATGTGGAATTCTCCATATAACATATACACAGAACCTCTTTGTTGATATTCTATCAACAAATTCCTAAGCGATTCACTTAAACAATGATCATGACCTGGAGAAACTTCTTACTCAAATCGTGGAGACGATAAGACAACGAGAATTATCCCATACTCTACTAGGCAGAGCCAAGGATTAGCTAACTATCAGCGAAACGATCTTACACAATTCGAAGAAGAGCTACGACAGAAAATCCGTCAAGTATTAGTAGACCATAAGAGTTAAAATAAGAACCGATTAGAAATCTGAGTTTAGGACCAAGTAGCTCCGATTGAGATATCATTGGTTAGGACTATTAAGGATATTAGTGGAATTTTTTTTGAAGTTAGTAATAAGCCCAAAACTGAGATCCTATTCAGAAACAAGATATGACCTATTTTCTTATTCTCCCTTCATTTCCGTGTATATACTAGGAATTGGGATACCTTGGAGTTTAAGGTAAAATTCTCTAATCTTTGTTTCTAGGTTTTGAATTTCTATGTGATTAAGAGCATGCCTTGTGAATGGGTTTTAGGAATAGAAGCCATTTTCATGCAAAACCCAAAGGTAGAATACACTTATGTGTGTTTCAGGATGGATGTGAAGTGGTATACAAAAATTTCAAGATTTGAGACAGAAGATGATGGTTGTTAATAGCGATTGTTTGATTTTAGTGGAACCCTAACTTAGGATTTAAGGGAAGTAAATAATAATGTCATGAGAGATGATTTTTAGTGAAAACCCACGATAATGTGTATGTAGGTGTTGTTAATGGAAATTAGTGATTATTAGAAATGATCATTGAATTTTGATGAAAAACCCTAAGTGTAGTGATTTGAGGATTTTAACTAAGTTGATGATCTTGATGGCTTAAAATACCCTAGAATAATTACATATAAGGAAAAGAATATCTGAGGCATTAGGTGTTGATTATTGAGGATTGGTAAAGAAGTGTATGTAATTGGAGTAATTAATTTAGACTATTGATATTATGATAGTAGATTAAGGAAACAATTGATAGTGGATTAAGATATTTGAAATGATAAATAGGCATGTAATTTTGGAATAAGATGAATTGGTGATGATCTTAGATGAAACCAAGAGACTTATAATGAGTTTGACTAAATTTTAGTAATGATTGAATGATTCATGTGATGATTTGGAAGTCTTAAGGCTAAGGAATCATAGTATTGTTATTGTTAGGTGTAGTTAGCATTTTAAGATTTAAAGAATCTTGGTTTTGGGAGAAGAATTTCCGAAGTCTAATACAAACGTGTAAATTGGATTTAGACAAGTCTAGGATTTGACAACGAGTTATGAGGGAATAATGCCTTATAATGGTATATTAGTAGCAAGTATTTCTCAAAAGTTACCCCTACCACTGGAATAGACAGAGCTATAAAGACCAAGAAGTTAAGTCTCAGATACGTAGAACCTATCAAATTCTGCAAAAGATAGGAACCAATGTGTGCCGTATAGCCCTTCCAAACCTTCATGATGTCCACACATATGTACTAGGCCCTGATCATGTTCTGAGTCCCGATCAATTTGTTTTGAAAAGAAAACCTTACCTTTGAAGCATCACCGGTTAAGATTGTTAATCGATGTCGAAAATAGTTAAGGGGAAAGGAAGTCCCTTTGGTCAAAGTAGTTGGAGTCAGTTGAATGATAGAGACGCTACTTGGAAAGTTGAGGAAAAGATTAGAGGATTGTACTCTCAATTATTCCAACCATGAATTTCGGGACGAAATTCCTAAAAGGGGAGGAGAATGTAACATCCCTGTTTTTAGTAGCAGTCTTATTTAGTAAAAATTGAAGTTTAGAAGGTCTGTAAGTGGTAATAAGTGAATATACACCCCGTTGATAGTCTGTGGTATCTCAGAAATGTCATTTTTGTACATAATAATGGAATTTATATGGACTATTAGTAAAATTATGCAAATTCCGAGTGAAATAGGCTCTGATCCGAGTGACAGAGTGAAATTCCGAGTGAAGGATGAAATTCCGAGTGAAGGATTAGAGATTCCGAGTGAAGGATGAAATTCCGAGTGTAAGGTTATGTTATCCGAGTAATATATGACCAAGAAGGTTACTACCGAGTGGATCCTTGATCACAGAGACAGCTGGAGTGAAGTGGGTTCAAGGGAACCACTTCTGGATGAATATTCCGAGTGAAAACACCCTTGAGAGACTCATTTCCGAGTCAGACCTTTCCAATTGTTTCTTTTCAAGAGACAATCGTTATAATTACAGTATACCGAGTGAATAGACTCAATTAGAATTATAACCAAGTGCAATCCGAGTGAGTTGTCCAACTCAGATCTTCCTAGAGAAGAAGGGAATAGCATTCCGGGTAGAAAGATCTTCGAGTGTGGTGTTTTGGGTAGTAGAGTTCCGAGTAAGGGCATATTTGAATCCAGTATAACCTGTTCTAAGAAGCATGACTCCAAATATGCAATTCCGAGTGAAATATAGAGTAATGGAAGCTCATTCCGAGTGGAATATATAGGGCAGAGGTATTTCCAAGTGAGGCTTATATTCTGTTGCTCAATTTCCGAGTGAAAATAGATCTGAAAGGATTGTGAATGAAATGTATTGTGAGGAAGAATTCTGTGTTGTTAAGAGATGAAAAACTGAGTAAACCTGAATGTAAAGGACTTAATTGTTAAGTGGTAAATACTGATTGATTAAGAAGTAACTAGTCCGAGTGAAAAAGGCAAGACTTTATTAGGTCTGAATGAGAACCCCGAATAAATAATGTGAAGTTCCGAGTGAATGAATACCTGTAAGTATTTTATACCGACTGGAATGTGTTGTTGAAAATTATTTGGGAAAAATTGTTGGATGAAATAGTGATTGTTAAGGATTCCGAGTGGTTATATATATATATATATTGTATGGTTAAAGCATTACTTGGCTTGAATATGAGTGGTAATGAATGAATAATGCTAATTTAGTAAATACCGAGCGGAAAATGGTATTTGAGAACCCATTCCGAGTGAATTGTAGTAGGTAGGGCCATTTCCGATTAAGTCTATGAGTATGACTCCTCTTCCGAGTAAGATATACTCTATTGGACCAATTCCGAGTGAGACTTGTATGTGTAAGTCTTTTCCGAGAAGTGAGGGCCTTAATATGTTCTGATTGGAATTGTAGTTGAAGAACCTGGTTAAAACCGAGAGGGAAATATGAGTAAACCGAGTGAGTAAAGTTTGAGTATTTCTGAATGGTAAACCGAGTGAAGTATATTCCCGATTGTGTTGAAGTTAAATACACCGAGTGGAATGGAAAGTAGTATTCCGAGTAAGTGGATGAGTTTTACCGAGTGGAACAGTGTATGAAGAGATTCAGATTTACTTTACTCGGAGGTACTCTAGTCAGCAGAATGATTTTCACTCGGATTTACAAACAATGCTACTCAGGAAACCATTTTCCCTACTAACCTCACACGGATTTATATTTTAATTCACTCAGAAATTTGTTTCACTCAGAATTCAAGATATTTAGTTAAGAAAATTATTTTTCAGCTTCTGTTTCACTCGGATTACTTATTGATTTCAGTTAGAAAATTCTGCTCAGTTTTTTTCACTCGGATTCATAGCTATCTCATGCGGAAAACTTATTTTTCACTCGGATTCAAGCTGTTCCAGTCGGAAAATAGCATTCCACTTCATTTCACTCAGATCCAAACTTATTTCAGTCGGAAAACAGCTTTTCCAGTGTCATTTCACTCGGATTTTTAGCCAGATCACTTGGAAAACCCTTCTCTGTATGATTCCACTCGGAATCATACTCATTTCACTCGGATTTACCTCTGTTCCACTCGGAAAACTCTATTTTTAGTGTTTTTCACTTGAATTTTTAATTGGAAACTAATCTTTACTACTTTTTAAGTTAATGGTAAGTTATAATTATCATTCTTATTCTATTTATTGTCAAAATTAGTATTGTTATCATTATTATTAGTTTATTTATTATTATACATTGTTAACATATAAATTATGCGTAAAAACATAAAGGATATATATATTATTTTACTCTTTATGAAAGAATATATATATATGATAGATATATTTCTAAAAAACAAATAAAAATTAATAAACGAATATCTTACAAGGATTAAATGATATGATGAGACTGGAAACACATAAGATACCCAGGGATCTAATGATAAGAATAATGCATTTCGCATCATGAAAATGTGTTTTGAAGAAGAAAAACTAGAGCATACACCTGGTACGCTGGAGGACATTCACGTTCGATCTCAGTAGAAGAATCTTGGGAGTACAACTGGAACGGCAACCCAATGGCATCAGAGTCGCGCCTGATAGCCGGGTGAGACGATGCAATTCTAGTGTACTTCGACTAAATGACGGGATGTATCTATGATCGTGAAGAGCCAAGTCCCAAGATGAAATGATATATATAATAATGAGAACCTGTGAGTTCATTCGTACCATATGATAAAAGAAAAGGGGACTTGGTGAGCTCCGATCGCTCTAGAATGGAAACGTTGTGCCCAAGAAATAACTTGAGCAGGATGGAATCCAAAGAATGAAAGGATGATGATGGATTGATTTATTGGGCCCACATGCATCATGAGACTTAACCAAAGATAAATCATAATAAATCCGAACTCATGCATTCATTACAGCATATTTGATTGTTATAATTATGAATATGTTATATGTATGATTTATTTCATGGTAATATGCTTGATTGTTATAATTGTGAACATGCTAAATATACGATTATGTGATGACAACATGCTTGATTGTTATAAATATGCTAAATGTATGATCTATGTGACATTGTATGTTAACTGGATTATGTCCGCACCGGATGAACCAATCAGGGTCTTGGGTTATACTCACCCTTACTGTTGAACATTTTTCAGAGGAATTAGAAACTCAAGAACCCGAGTGTGAAGATCAGCAGTACGCTGAACCCATTGAGAATAATCATTAAGGATAGAATATTTATAATCAGACACCGGATGACTGTATAATATTTAAGGGTGCCTGCGTGCCCCATTCTGTTAAGAGTATAATTATTTACAGTTTGTGAATGACTATGTGATATATACAATATTACTTCCGCTGATCTGCCACGTATTTATTTTTTAAAAAAATATTCACTTTTTCTAAAAACTGTTAACACTCTCAGTTAAATGGGATGAACCTACAGAAGGATTTGTCTTATCTAACCGAGGGTGTTACACTTAGGGCAGATTTTCTGCATCATTCGAATGGTCACCCCCTGTTTCCGTTGCATTGGACTCGCCTACCAGTGCAATATCGAATAAATTAGGAGGACCTCACTCTCACCCAACAACGTGACGTAAAAATTTTGGCCAAGGATGTGGGGCTATGCTTTAGTTCCCAGACGTTGGTTGCGTTGTCGATCGACCCTTCTGCTCTGGACTCTTGGATACGTAAGTAGCTTTGTCTAGGTTTTGAATTTGCTTCTTGAACTGTTATCCCGACTTTTTTTGTCTTTCATTTTAGGTGACATGGCATCTAGTAAGATGTCAGTGAAAAACTTGAAGAAGTTTTACCAGACAAAAGGGACGCAAGGTGAAGCATAAAAAACCTAACCTTCCTTTACAGGGATCACTACCGACCCTCTTACAATCATTCCCCCTGGAGGTATTCCTGACTCTTAACCCGTCATTCAAGTGAACTCCCCTCCAAAAAAGAGACAACACTGTGGACCTTCTTCCTTGGGTATCAATCAATCTGAGATCCCCCGAGAGGAACCTATTCAGACATTGCCTTCTCCTCCTTGCGCTCCCCTCGTTATTACAAAGAACGAAGGGGTGGGTCTCCCGACGGCTCTTTGGCTCCTCGGGGTATCATTACAGCTGAGGGGATCACGAATCCTCTTCGCTGTGACCATGAAATTTCCTCTCGGCAGTGGGAGAAATTTATGAACCAGAGTCTAGTTTTTAACAAAAATCCCGCCCGGCCCTTGTGGGATTGTCGCTTCCCAATTCCCTGGTTCGTGGATAGGGCGATTTTGTTTGAGAGGGACGGGAAAAAGTACATGGACTCCAACCCAGTGGCCATTTTACGTTCTATAGAGATGTTCGTCCTCTGAGTCTCTTCTATGAACAGGTACTTAGACGAGTATTTTAAGGCCAAAGAAAAGACTCTGAACCGACATACTGTCGAGAAGGAGGCGATTGAGACCAAACTTCTAGAGGTTGCTGGATCGGCGGAGAAAATGACCGAACTAGAAAGAAAGCTGAAGGTCACCGAGGTGACAGTCGGGAAAACTGAGCAATCTTTGAAGGACTCGGAGGTAAACCGAGCATCCTCCGAGGTGAAACTTAAAGTTGTTGAGGAGGAGTTGTCCCACTGCCAGAAAAATTTAGCGGTTTCTAAGGACGCATATCGAGAGCTCTCTGTGAAGAATGTGGAGCTGGGGAACTCTCTTAGAAAGTTCCAACAGGTACTGGATTCTACGCGGGAGAATTTTAGGAAGGTGAAGTCCCAAGGGCAAGGAGAACGAGCTGAGATGAAGGCTCAGATAAGAGTCTTAAGAGAAGAGGTCGTAGAGATATTTGTGAAGGGATCTAAAGCTTGTCGGGAGCAATTTACCATTCTAAACCATACTCTCGAGATCTTCTGAGAAAAGGGTTGACCCTTTCAAAGTATGCTAGATGGGAGGGTAGTTGATCCCCCCAATTCAGACGATGACGAAGTTACCGTTACCAATTCTTCTCTTCCTCCGCCCGATAGGGAGGCTAAATCGATTCTTGGGCCTGATGCTGAAAAGGTTTCCTCTAAGGATGCCCCTGTCGCCCTTACTCCTTAGAATTTTATTGTAATTTTTGTTTTCTTATTCTTGTTAAGTTAAATGGATAATGGAGTATTTTACCTTTCATACATCTTATGTATTTGTTGCTTCTTCTTGCATATTTGTTACTCCTTCTCTTATTGCTTTTATTGGTTTCACTGGTTTGTTTCGAGAATGTGTGCTTTTAAAGATCAATGTTCCCCAGGTGAGCTTCTCACACTCGGGGTTGTATATTTTAACCGTAATGTGAAGAAGATACGCGTCATTACCCCCGCGTGAGTGTTTCTTACTCGGGTTTTTAAGACTTAACGTAAGCTTGAAAAGGAGTTTCATTACCCCTGAGTGAGCGTTTCTCACTTGGGTTTTTAGGACTTAGTAGAAACTTGAATAAGAGTATTGTTATCCCTCGAGTGGGCGTTTCTCATTTGGGTTTTTAGGACTTAACGTAAACTTGAAAAAGAGTGTTGTTACTCTTGAGTAGACATTTCTTACTCAGGTTTTTTGGACTTAACATAAACTTGAATAAGAGTGTCGTTACCCCTATAACATCCTTAATTTTTAAAAATAATTTCTAATAAATCAAGTAAATTTTTCGCAAATAATTTAAATTTCCAAACAGGAATCGGATTCAGCATTAAAAATACCGGTTATACATCAATCCGACTGACCCAATTAAAATACAAATAAATATAAATAAACTTTTCACAAATAATTCCAAGATTAAAACGAAATCTAAATTAAATAAGATTATTTTCACTTTACAAAAGCCGACCGGCCACTTTATAATACAAATAAAATACAACACTCGGTAATCACAAGAGCCGGCTAAGGCTTCTACCCAAATAACTATGTACACTATGTATTGTGCATACTAATACATAATGCTCCAGTCGGTCGAGTGACTTCAAGTGCCATCACTGTGTCCTCTATCCACTGTAAAAATGATAAGTAGGGGGTGAGCATAAACATATCAAATAATAGTTATTGAATTGGATTAAAAGTCCAATCCATAACTATACAAATAACATATACCGAGTCATATGAAACAACATAAACAGTATGCTATTCTCAACAACATATATATCAATGCACACAGGTACTCATTCGGATAAATCCATTATTAAGTCTTTTAATTGTGTTGCAACACTGGCTCCCTGAGCCATAACTCAGCTCTCAGCTGAACCGGCCGTTTTACTGGTACCAAACCGTTTACACCCTTATGTGACACCATCACTCTCAGTGACAACGGTGAATGCCACGGGCCAAAACCATTTACACCTTTATGTGACACTATCACTCTCAGTGACAACGGTGAGTGCCACGGGCCAAAACCCCGAGCCCCGCTCAAGAGGTTACCTTGAGTCCCACCCAAGGTCTTTTGTGGAAACCACATCATATTTTATATTCAATCATCACACATGTATCTTAAGCATATACATAGATATCATGAAAAATTCATGAATCATCATCCATCACATATATCTCTCATAAACTCAATATCATTATTATGAATGGAAGATATATAAATGTAAAATATCATTCAGCCGGGGTTTCAATAACAATATATGCACATAACACATATAAACATCATAACTATAACACCCCATATCCATTCATAAACTATCTATTTGAAATGTAACGCTCCCCTACCTGAAATAAAGAGTTCTTGCAGCTCTTAAAGCTATATTCCAATTCACAGCTTGTAAATTTCGACTGGAATTTCAGCTTCGTGCCAGTTCAGAGATTTCTTCGTAAAGAGAAGAAATGGAGTTTGATTCCTTCTTCGTTAATGGCTTTTAGCAAGAGTTTAAAGAAAAAGATTGTGGATGATGTTTTTCACTTTTCAAAGTCTTTAATCTTATCCAACAGTAATTGATATTGTTCATGCAAAAGAGACGTGAACAATAAAAAGATATCTGCTGTACGTTTTCTTCAGATGATGAATAAGGAATAAGCATTTAATGAAAAGGGACAACACATGAGAAAGGGTCCCATACTTAGAAAATATCAGAAAAAGAATCTGCTGGAAGGTAGAAGAATAGAGTGATGTGGAAAGTATTCATAATTAAAATAATCAATAATTCTGACTCGGTTTCGTCTTGGGCACATCTTTTCCGAGTAAGCTTCTGTCCACTCAGAATTCCTTCATTCGGAGGAAAGGTTCCATCCCATGGAACACTCAGCTTTCTTTCCTCGGAAGCATCCCACACGATAATATCTCATTCAAACATACTCAGGTATATTTATGTCCGAGTCAGTCCTTTACTTATGTCACCTGGAAGTCTTCCTTTAAAAATCACTCGGAATTTGAAAATAATCCTCTCTTTCGGAAGTCTCTCCACTGGAAGGAATCACTCGGGGTCAAGGATATTTCCGAAGACAAACCCGAGCACGAGTTCTCGTATCTCTGAGTATCGATCCGAGCACCATTTAACGAAGTTCACCACTCGGTAACTCATCACTCGGATATTTTCTTTCCTCGGAATTGTTTACTCGGAACTATTCATTTAGAGACATACCCACTCGGTATATCCCGTTCGGTCATTCTCTCAAAATCCGTCCTGAGAAGTACTTATTAAATTTCAACGTTTTTCCCCACTCAGAAGTACTTTTCTCGGAAATGTTTCATTCGGAAACATTTCACTTGGATTTTCCTTATTCAAAAGTGTCTCATTCGGACACCATTTTCTTAACTTGGAAATAATTCGCTTAATGATGTTTCACTCGGAAACATCTTAACTTCTTTTGGAAATGGCTTCCTCGGTCTTACTTCACCCGGTATCGCACCATTTTCACTCGGAATATCATATTTCAAATGGTATTCACTCAGAATTTCATCCAGAATTTCTTCATTAATCCTTAATAAATGAATTTTTGAAAAATTACAAATTTTGGGATGTTACATTTCTCCCCTCCTACAAAAATTTCGTCCTCGAAATTTAAATACAAAAATCATACATCAATGAAATAACTCGGGATATTATTCCCTCATAGCGTCTTCTCGTTCCCAAGTATGCATGATACTCTGATTCTGCTGCCATGCAACCTTGACCAATTGGACATTCTTGTTTCTCAATCGTTTCACCGATCGGTCCACTATACCAGTGGGCTCGGCTATAGTGGTCAGGTTCTCTTGGATTTCAACATCATCATCCGGCATTTCATGAGTAGGATCTGGCAGATACTTCCTCAATTGAGAAACGTGAAATATACTATGTAAATTTGCCAAATGAGAAGACAACGCAATCTGATAAGCTACAGGTCTGACTCTCTTCAATATTTCATACGGACCAATATACCTTGGGCTCAACTTCTTGCTTTTCAATGCTCTCCCAATGCCTTTGCTTGGAGAGACTTTCAAAAAGACTTTATCACCGACCTGAAATTCAATTGGCGTTGTCCGTTTATCATAATAACTCTTTTGACGATCCTGGGATGCTTTTATTTTGTCTTTGATTATTTGGATTTGCTCGGAGGTCTGCTGCACAATCTCTGGTCCTAGCATTAGGCTTTCACCCAATAACGACCAGCAAAGAGGAGTTCAGCATTTCCTTCCATATAAAGCCTCATATGGAGCCATACCGATGCTACTGTGATAGCTATTATTATAAGTGAATTCAACTAGTGGAAGGTATTGCTCCCAGCTTCCACCATACTCTAGCACACAGGACCTCAACAAGTCCTCCAAACTCTGGATAGTCTGCTCGGATTGCCCATCTGTCTGAGAGTGATAGGCCGAACTCAATCGGAGCTTCGAACCTAACTCCTGATGCAGACTCCCCCAAAATCGGGAAGTAAACCTCAGATCTCTATCTGACACAATCGAAGATGGAACACCATGCAGTCGGACTATCTCGCTAATATACAATTGTGCTAGTCTTGGCAAGGAATAACTCATGTTGATCGGCAAAAAGTGTGCAGACTTTGTCAATCGGTCCATGATAACCCAAATAGCATCATGACCACTCTGAGTCCTTGGTAATCCCATTACGAAATCCATAGCTATAGCATCCCACTTCCACACGGGAATTTCCAAAGGTTGTAAACCACCGGTCGGTTTTTGATGCTCAACCTTTTCTTTTTGACAAATTATGCAATGGGCCACAAAGTCAACTACATCTTTCTTCATTCCAGGCCACCAGAAATGCAACTTCAAATCATGATACACTTTAGTAGTTGTAACATCCTGCTTTTAATAATAGCTCTTTTTGGTAAATTTTGAAGTATAAAAGATCTGTTAGTGTTACTCAATGAATAAAAACACTCTATGGATGGTTGTGGTACTCCAAAATTTCATTTTCTGGGTATAATTATAGGAATTACATAAACCTTTAAGGATGAGGCCCAAATTCTGAGTGAAAATACCTTAGAAAGAACTGTCCGAGTGAGAAAGAGAGTCTGTTTCGAGTGAAAACTGAAAATTCCGAGTGACCAAAAAGGAATTCCGAGTGGAAAATGGAAATACCGAGTGAAAATGGTGTTTTCTGAGTGAAACAGGTCAGAGAAAGGGTTACTCGAATAAATAAAAGCTCTGTTCCGAATGATTGGAAGAAATTCCGAGTGACTGAGAGGAATTCCGAGTGAAGGTTGTGTTTTCCGAGTGGAACATGGCTGAGAGGATTCATTCTGAGTAAAACACCTTCAAAAGACTCAATTCTGAGTCAAATATTTTTCAATGACTCAATTCTGAGTCATACATTGTTAGGCATTTTTATCTATGAATAAAATTTTCCCAAAAGCTTCACTTCCGAGAGGAAAGACTTATATACTCTAAGTGGAGTAATCCTGAAAAACCATTTCCGAGTGGAGTATTGTTGGAACAGTTCCGAGTGAGACTATAGCCATTGGGTCTATTCTGAGTGATAGAGGTTCAAAGGGATTCCGAGAAGAATTAGTGCAACTCTGATGAATGAAAGATTTCTGAGTGTGCATCTCCGAGTGATATGGTCCCGACTGGAGACACTTAGGGTACTAAGTGAGTGTGAATAAGAGAGAAAGGAGGTAAGTTTTGACAATAAGATGCCGAGTGAATGATCAAACTAGGAAGTGAATCGGTCTCTGGAATATTTACCGAGTGAAACTCAAGTGATTGAGGGCTCGGATTTGGAATGATTCTACCAAGTGGAAGTTGTGTAAGGAAGGACTCGGGTTGGATTTATTTTGCCGAGAGAAGAATGAGTAAATGGTGATCAATATAGATTATTTTACTGAGTGACTGAATTACCGAGTGGGCATTCAATAGGAATGAGTCAGCATTGATGAAATTCACTGAGTGAAAGCTGATCAGGAGACGAGTCGATTTGGAGATGAATTACCGAGTGAGACACTGCTCAGAAGATGAGTGATTATGAATGGTATACTGAATGATGAACTTGTAGAATACCCGAGTGAAATAAGGTTGGGATATGCCGAGTGGCATTTGATTGGGAGATATTCCGAGTGAGGGGACAACTATAAGGGGAGAATCAGTTTCTGAAAAGTCTTACCGAGTGGAACCGTGTGTGTATGGAGACTCGGATTTGGAATGAGGAACCGAGTGTTGAAGACTGTGAAGGGGGACTCGGTTTTCACTGAATGAAAGACTGGGTGAAGGATAAATAGGTTTGGATCAATTGTGCCGAGTGATAGATTATGTATGAGTCGGCTTAATAATGATTTGAAACGGCCGAGTTGAAAACAGAGAAGAATGACTCGGTTTCAGAAGAATTTTACCGAGTGAAAACTCGAGTAAAAAACTGACTTCGAGCTGACTCAGTATCTGGAAGGTTTACCGAGTGGGTATACTTGAATGAAGACTCGGTTACCGAGTGAAAGGATGAGTGAGAGAGAGGGCTCGGTCTGGACATGCTCTGCCGAGTGAGGAACCAAGGAATTGAGTCTGATTCAGATAAATTCCGAGTGAGAATGCATGACTCGCTCAAGCGAGTCCGAGTTCGCTTGAGCGAGGGGACTTGTTTTCTCTTTTTCTTCACACGACTGGAGGAATTCCAGTCGGTTTATAGGCTAACCGAGTGGAATTCCAGTCGGTTTTCAGTGCCAGAGGTGACTTTTGACTCCTTTCTTGTCCCTTATACAATTTTTAATGCAACCAACACCATTATTACTCCTTCTAGTGGGTGGAAGGCCAGAAGTGGACCATTATAAACCACTTTCCTATTTTAATCCTCCATTATCTCCATTATCAAAGCACTAACAACACTAAACATCCACTCACAAGGATAATGTTTCCCACTCACTTTGCATTATTAACTCTGCCTTGCCAAGACCTGAACGTGGAAACAAAGCTAGTAAACTATCCTTACCTTAACTTCTCTTCTTCCTCAATATTCCTTCAAACAGAAGCAGGAGGACAACCAGGGAGCCATTTTTCACTCGGCAAAACAAGTAAGAGGGGACAGGGTTGTGAATATTTATGAAATGGGTAGAAGTGTATGCTGTTCTAGGATTCCAGAATTAACTTCGTAACTTGTTGCTCATTTTTGAAATTGAAAACGTGTGAATTTGACTCTGACTTCTTCATGAAAGTTGTAGATCTTTTTCATATCTGAATTTTGAGACCTGAATCAAGTAATTTGAATAAGTATAGCAAAAGTTATAGTCAAAATATTACAGCATGTTCGTGTGGAAAGTTTATCCTTTGTTTTGTATATATATTGATTTACTGGGAATTGTACGTGCATAATCAGCCCTTTATGTCTGCATGAAAGTTGTAGATATATATGTTGTGGATCTTTAGAAAGTGGTTTCACATTAAAATAATTTTTGTAGCTCAAGTTATGCTCATAATACTGAAGTATGTACAAGCTGTAAATCTATGAACTTGAAATCTGTATCTTATTTTTAAAACTGGGAATTTTGTGGTAAGAATTAGTGATCAGTGTCTTCATGAAAGTTGTAAATCTTTTTGTTATGTGAATTTTGAGACCTGAACCGATTGATTTGAGTATGTGTAGCAAAAGTTATAGCCAAAATACTACTGTATGTCCGAGTGAAAGATTTGCTTCATGTTTAGTGCATATTTTGATATGCTGGGAATTATACATGCATAATCAGCCTTGGATGTCTTCATGAAAGTTGTAGATAACTAAGTTGTGGATCTCACATCAAAATAATTTTTGTATCTCAAGTTATGCTCAAATTACTGAAGTATGTGCAAGCTGAAAATTCTGAAATTCTGAAATTCTGAAATCCGAATTTTGTTTTTAAAACTGGGAAGTTTATGGTGAGAATTAGGGGTTTGTGTCTTCATGAAAATTGTATATATGTGTGTTAAAAATAATTTAGAATTGGTTTCATGTCAAAATCACATTTGTAACTCCAGATACGTTCTAAATACTAATCTGTGTACATTTTGGAAAACTTATCTTGAGGCAGTATGGTATTTTGTGAATAAGTAGTATTTCTGATTGGAATCCGAAACTGTGTTCTTCATGAAAGTTGTAGATAATTGTATTATTGAGCTATAGAAAGTGGAATCATCTAAAAAGGAGTTGATTTGCCCATGTTATGACTGTTTTGCTAATGTATGTTGCTGTTGGGGATGCTGAAAGTCACTTAAAATGGCTATTTTGAAAGAAAATGATATTTTCTCTATGGATAGAAATTATTTATTAAATTATTGAGTGATTATGAATTATTATAAATGTTTTTGAGTATTACACAGTTTGTATATTGTGATGGTGAATAATTATGAATGACATAATTAATATATATGTACATGAATGCCTTGTGGTTACTAACATATGTGGTTGAAACAGTAAATCCATGATTTTGTGAATTATTATGGGTATTGTGTTCCTTGAGGACTTGTATTATCCAAGAGGTTTTGGAAATGTGGTTATCATGGTATGTTAAATGATAAAGAGAATTAAAGGCATTCATGCATCATAAGCATTGGACGCATCATGGAATTTAGGGGTTCCGTGATTGCCTACCCTGGTGGGGGGTTACTCTATGATGAGTTAAGCCCTATTTTGTTGTGTGCCATGGAGTGTAGGGATTCATGGTCTATGCAAAGCCCTACTTATGATAATAGTGTACTTCGGTACTTAAGCGCCATGAAGTATAGGGATTCATGGTATATGCTAAAGCCCTAGTTGTGTAAGCGCCATGAAGTATAGGGATTCATGGTATATGCTAAAGCCCTAATTGTGTAAGCGCCATGAAGTATAGGGATTCATGGTATATGCTAAAGCCCTAATTGTATCTCTATGAGACTTTTACTGTAGTATTCCCACTAAACCAAATGGATCCAGCATGACATCATTTAACTAATTGAAGAATTATTAAATGGACTTGTTTGGCATATTCATCATATCATTATGAGTTGTTGATTGTGTTTGTGCAATTTTATCTATTTTATATTTATTCTATATTCTGTCTCACTCTTACATTAATTTTTACAGTGAATGACACGCAGAATGCAGAGTGATGCCATGATGAATGTCTATTTGAATTATTACCTGAACTTTGATTTTATGGGTTGTAATAAGTATAATATGTCATGTACCATTATTTTCTAAATCGTTTCCGCTACTTAAGTATTTTCTTGAATTTAATTATTCACGTCTAGCATGTATGATAATTTTTCCGCTGTTATCAACTGTTACATAAACTCTGAATTAAATTGATGAATTTTAAAATGATCTTTCGAAAAAGCGAAAAAGTTACTCGAAAATTTTTAACTAACGTTTCGGGGCGTTACATGTTGGTATCAGAGCGTTTTCAAAAAATTCAGGACCAATTACTATGATATGTATTGATTCTTGATATACTATGTGAATTGTTTGATTAATTGTTTGAGAATATGTCCTATATGTGCTATATGACTTGTGCCTGACTGATAAACTGCAAAGTGATTTGTTTGATTACTAGCTTGATGATGTGATAAATGTGCCTTATATGACTTATTGCTTATCTGATAAATTGTAGTTACGTTATAATATTATATATATATATACGATATATTTTCCCATAGGATTAGTATAAATCAAACCATGAACATAGGATGACAAGGAATGAGAACGACGCTATGGCAGCTGCTATTAACCGTTTGGCTGAAGCTATAGAAAGGCAGAATCAACTAAGAATTTTCGAAGAAAACCACCAAGACAGATTGGCACGAGAGGAGATCAACAGACAACTGAAGCCTCAGTCAATTGCTTTCAAGAGGAGAGGATCGTTTTATCCAAATCACTTCAAGGGGGGATCGTCATCATCTTCTGAGAAATACAACAATCATATGGATATAAAGTGTTTTAAGTGCAAGGGTAATCACCATGTACGTGATTGCAATAGACGCTTAGAAAATATCACTTGCTATCGATGCAATCAGAAGGGTCACATCAGCCCAAATTGTCCACTGAAACAACGAATCAGCAACACTATGAATAAGCAAAGAGATTCGGGTTATCAAGAAGCCCGTAGAGGAAACGCTCGTGCTGTTCAACCTATAAGACAGTATAGGGAGTCAACAGACGAGAGATCACATACAGAAAGAGTCTTTGACGTTAGCAGTTCAGAGGCAGACCAAGCAGGCGACCTCATGCAAAGTAAGTGTGAGAATAATGATACCATTTTATCTATGTTGTCTGATTCTGGTGCTACACAGAAGTAAGTTAGACGTTTTCAATTACCCGTGAAGCCTATAATATATGATTTGGTTATTTCCATTTCCAACTGTACACAACTTAGGATTACTAAGGTGTGTAGCGATTATTCTGAGCTCACAGAAGGTAGGAACTTTCTTGTTAATCCTGTTTACCCTTGAAGAATATGGAAGTAATTCTAGGAATGAATTGGATATCGGTGAATCAAAATTTAATAGACTGTTATAACGAGACTGAGGTATTTCCATTAGAAGAAAATCCTATTTCAGATAACCATTTTTGCGAGTCTCCTTCTATACCAACCAATCATGTTATCTTATTCTTCAATGTGAAGATAGTCCAAATGATGGAAACTCCTTATTCTCTTTTCATTTTCTTGGACATACTAAGGCTAGAGAATACGTAGAGCTTAAGGTGAAATTCTTTTACCCTTTTGTTGTTTTAGGGTCTGGTTTCTATGATCATAGGAGAGTGCATTATGAAGGAGTTTTAGAAATCATTTTCATGTGAAACCCAAAGGAGGAATATGTCTTAAGTATCTTTGGATAGGTGTGAAATAATATACGAAGATTTTAAGATTTGAGATGGAAGATAATGGTTGTTAATGGTGATTGTTTGAACTTTAACTTTAGAATTTAAGGGAAATAAGTAATAATGTCATGTGAGATGATTTTTAGCGAAAACCCAGGATGATGTGTGTATAGGTGTTATTAATAATGGGGATTGATGGTTATTAGGAATGATTATTAAGTTTTGATGAGTTGAGGATTTTAGTTAAGTTGATGATTCTGATGACATTTAATACTCTAGGATGATTATATATGAGGAATCGAATTATTGAAACATTGGTATTAGAGACTAGGAGAAGAATGTATATGGGTATGTGAGTGATTAGAGGACTTAAATTTAGATTGTTGATGTTATGATGATGTGAAAAATGGTTGCAAGCAATTGATAATGAATTAAGGGAATAAATACTAGAATCACTTTGAAATAGTTGAATTAGTAATGGTTGAACGATTCATGTGATGGTTTGGAAAGCTAAGAGCCATAGTATTGATATTGATAGGAATAGTTAGCTCTTTAAGATTTAGAGAATTTAGGTATTGGGAAAGGAATTCCCGAAGCCTAACATAGACGTGTAAATTGGATATAAACAAGTTAAGAACTTGATAATGAGGTTTGGGGGAAGATGTCTTATGGTGGTATAATAATAGCATGAATATGTATAGTTGTGATAAGATTGTGTTCCGGATAATAGTGCAGAATGATTCCAGCTTTGAAATTTCGAGGACGAAATTTTTATTAGGGTGGGAGAAATATAACATCCTGCTTTTAATAATAGCTCTTTTTGGTAAATTTTGAAGTATAAAAGATCTGTTAGTGTTACTCAATGAATAAAAACACTCTATGGATGGTTGTGGTACTCCAAAATTTCATTTTCTGGGTATAATTATAGGAATTACATAAACCTTTAAGGATGAGGCCCAAATTCCGAGTGAAAATACCTTAGAAAGAACTGTCCGAGTGAGAAAGAGAGTCTATTTCGAGTGAAAACTGAAAATTCCGAGTGACCAAAAAGGAATTCCGAGTGGAAAATGGAAATACCGAGTGAAAATGGTGTTTTCCAAGTGAAACAGGTCAGAGAAAGGGTTACTCGAATAAATAAAAGCTCTGTTCTGAATGATTGGAAGAAATTCCGAGTGACTGAGAGGAATTCCGAGTGAAGGTTGTGTTTTCCGAGTGGAACATGGCTGAGAGGATTCATTCTGAGTAAAACACCTTCAAAAGACTCAATTCCGAGTCAAATATTTTTCAATGACTCAATTCTGAGTCATACATTGTTAGGCATTTCTATCTATGAATAAAATTTTCCCAAAAGCTTCACTTCCGAGAGGAAAGACTTATATACTCTGAGTGGAGTAATCCTGAAAAACCATTTCCGAGTGGAGTATTGTTGGAACAGTTCCGAGTGAGACTATAGCCATTGGGTCTGTTCCGAGTGATAGAGGTTCAAAAGGATTCCGAGAAGAATTAGTGCAACTCTGATGAATGAAAGATTTCTGAGTGTGCATCTCCGAGTGATATGGTCCCGACTGGAGACACTTAGGGTACTAAGTGAGTGTGAATAAGAGAGAAAGGAGGTAAGTTTTGACAATAAGATGCCGAGTGAATGATCAAACTAGGAAGTGAATCGGTCTCTGGAACATTTACCGAGTGAAACTCAAGTGATTGAGGGCTCGGATTTGGAATGATTCTACCAAGTGGAAGTTGTGTAAGGAAGGACTCGGGTTAGATTTATTTTGCCGAGAGAAGAATGAGTAAATGGTGATCAATATAGATTATTTTACTGAGTGACTGAATTACCGAGTGGGCATTCAATAGGAATGAGTCAGCATTGATGAAATTCACCGAGTGAAAGATGATCAGGAGACGAGTCGATTTGGAGATGAATTACCGAGTGAGACACTGCTCAGAAGATGAGTGATTATGAATGGTATACTGAATGATGAACTTGTAGAATACCCGAGTGAAATAAGGTTGGGATATGCCGAGTGGCATTTGATTGGGAGATATTCCGAGTGAGGGGACAACTATGAGGGGAGAATCGGTTTCTGAAAAGTCTTACCGAGTGGAACCGTGTGTGTATGGAGACTCGGATTTGGAATGAGGAACCGAGTGTTGAAGACTGTGAAGGGGGACTCGGTTTTCACTGAATGAAAGACTGGGTGAAGGATAAATAGGTTTGGATCAATTGTGCCGAGTGATAGATTATGTATGAGTCGGCTTAATAATGATTTGAAACGGCCGAGTTGAAAACAGAGAAGAATGACTCGGTTTCAGAAGAATTTTACCGAGTGAAAACTCGAGTAAAAGACTGACTTAGAGCTGACTCGGTATCTGGAAGGTTTACCGAGTGGGTATACTTGAATGAACACTCGGTTACCGAGTGAAAGGATGAGTGAGAAAGAGAGCTCAGTCTGGACATGCTCTGCCGAGTGAGGAACCAAGGAATTGAGTCTGATTCAGATAAATTCCGAGTGAGAATGCATGACTCGCTCAAGCGAGTCCGAGTCCGCTTGAGCGAGGGGACTTGTTTTCTCTTTTTCTTCACACGACTGGAGGAATTTCAGTCGGTTTATAGGCTAACCGAGTGGAATTCCAGTCGGTTTTCAGTGCCAGAGGTGACTTTTGACTCCTTTCTTGTCCCTTATACAATTTTTAATGCAACCAACACCATTATTACTCCTTCTAGTGGGTGGACGGCCAGAAGTGGACCATTATAAACCACTTTCCTATTTTAATCCTCCATTATCTCCACTATCAAAGCACTAACAGCACTAAACATCCACTCACAAGGATAATGTTTCCCACTCACTTTGCATTATTAACTCTGCCTTGCCAAGACCTGAACGTGGAAACAAAGCTAGTAAACTATCCTTACCTTAACTTCTCTTCTTCCTCAATATTCCTTCAAACAGAAGCAGGAGGACAACCAGGGAGCCATTTTTCACTCGGCAAAACAAGTAAGAGGGGACAGGGTTGTGAATATTTATGAAATGGGTAGAAGTGTATGCTGTTCTAGGATTCCAGAATTAACTTCGTAACGTGTTGCTCATTTTTGAAATTGAAAACGTGTGAATTTGACTCTGACTTCTTCATGAAAGTTGTAGATCTTTTTGATATCGGAATTTTGAGACCTTAATCAAGTAATTTGAATAAGTATAGCAAAAGTTATAGCCAAAATATTACAGCATGTTCGTGTGGAAAGTTTATCCTTTGTTTTGTATATATATTGATTTACTGGGAATTGTACGTGCATAATCAACCCTTTATGTCTGCATGAAAGTTGTATATATATATGTTGAGGATCTTTAGAAAGTGGTTTCACATTAAAATAATTTTTGTAGCTCAAGTTATGCTCATAATACTGAAGTATGTACAAGCTGTAAATCTGTGAACTTGAAATCCGTATCTTATTTTTAAAACTGGGAATTTTGTGGTAAGAATTAGTGATCAGTGTCTTCATGAAAGTTGTAAATCTTTTTGTTGTGTGAATTTTGAGACCTGAACCGATTGATTTGAGTATGTGTAGCAAAAGTTATAGCCAAAATACTACTATATGTCCGAGTGAAAGATTTGCTTCATGTTTAGTGCATATTTTGATATGCTGGGAATTATACATGCATAATCAGCCTTGGATGTCTTCATGAAAGTTGTAGATAACTAAGTTGTGGATTTTTAGAAAGTGGTTTCACATCAAAATAATTTTTGTAGCTCAAGTTATGCTCAAATTACTGAAGTATGTGCAAGCTGAAAATTCTGAAATTCTAAAATTCTAAAATCCGAATTTTGTTTTTAAAACTGGGAAGTTTATGGTGAGAATTAGGGGTTTGTGTCTGCATGAAAATTGTAGATATGTGTGTTAAAAATAATTTAGAATTGGTTTCATATCAAAATCACATTTGTAACTCCAGATACGTTCTAAATACTAATCTGTGTACATTTTGGAAAACTTATCTTGAGGCAGTATGGTATTTTGTGAATAAGTGGTATTTCTGATTGGAATCCGAAACTGTGTTCGTCATGAAAGTTGTAGATAATTGTATTATTGAGCTATAGAAAGTGGAATCATCTAAAAAGGAGTTGATTTGCCCATGTTATGACTGTTTTGCTAATGTATGTTGCTGTTGGGGATGCTGAAAGTCACTTAAAATGGCTATTTTGAAAGAAAATGATATTTTCTCTATGGATAGAAATTATTTATTAAATTATTGAGTGATTATGAATTATTATAAATATTGTTGAGTATTATACAGTTTGTATATTGTGATGGTGAATAATTATGAATGACATAATTAATATATATGTACATGAATGCCTTGTGGTTACTAACATATGTGGTTGAAACAGTAAATCCATGATTTTGTGAATTATTATGGGTATTGTGTTCCTTGAGGACTTGTATTATCCAAGAGGTTTTGGAAATATGGTTATCATGGTATGTTAAATGATAAAGAGAATTAAAGGCATTCATGCATCATAAGCATTGGATGCATCATGGAATTTAGGGGTTCCGTGATTGCCTACCCTGGTGGGGGGTTACTCTATGATGAGTTTAGCCCTATTTTGTTGTGTGCCATGGAGTGTAGGGATTCATGGTCTATGCAAAGCCCTACTTATGATAATTGTGTACTTCGGTACTTAAGCGCCATGAAGTATAGGGATTCATGGTATATGCTAAAGCCCTAGTTGTGTAAGCGCCATGAAGTATAGGGATTCATGGTATATGCTAAAGCCCTAATTGTGTAAGCGCCATGAAGTATAGGGATTCATGGTATATGCTAAAGCCCTAATTGTGTCTCTATGAGACTTTTACTGCAGTATTCCCACCAAACCAAATGGATCCAGCATGACATCATTTAACTAATTGAAGAATTATTAAATGGACTTGTTTGGCATATTCATCATATCATTATGAGTTGTTGATTGTGTTTGTGCAATTTTATCTATTTTATATTTATTCTATATTCTGTCTCACTTTTACATTAATTTTTACAGTGAATGACACGCAGAATGCAGAGTGATGCCATGATGAATGTCTATTTGAATTATTACCTGAACTTTGATTTTATGGGTTGTAATAAGTATAATATGTCATGTACCATTATTTTCTAAATCGTTTCCGCTACTTAAGTATTTTCTTGAATTTAATTATTCACGTCTAGCATGTATGATAATTTTTCCGCTGTTATCAACTGTTACATAAACTCTGAATTAAATTGATGAATTTTAAAATGATCTTTCGAAAAAGCGAAAAATTTACTCGAAAATTTTTAACTAACGTTTCGGGGCGTTACAGTAGTACCCGGATGAATACTTAGCATGCTTTTATGTGCCTCATTAAGCACCGATCATCGTAAATCTTCCGAGTCAGGTACATAAATCTGACCTTTCACTCAGTAAATACCGTCTGAGCCCTTGGATAGAAATAAATCTTTACCTTTAGCCTGAGTTTCTTTCATCTCGGCTAAATAAGAATCGGTCATTTGCTGTACATAAACAATCTTCAAAAATTCATTAGCTATCTTTAATGTATCGAGAGTCACTTTCCGAGACGAAGATACATCTGCTTGCAGGTTCATGTCTCAGAATTGTTCAAGCAACTCCATCTCTTTAACCATCATCGTTGCCATGTGAATAGACTTCCGACTCAAGGCGTCGGCTACAACATTGGCCTTTCCTAGGTGATATTTTAAGTCAAAATCATAATCTTTCAAAAATTCAATCCACCTCCTTTGCCTCATATTCAACTCCTTTTGATCAAACAAATATTTCAGACTCTTATGGTCACTATACACTTCGAACTTAGAGCCATAAAGATAATGCCTCCAAATTTTTAGTGCAAAGACCACTGCTGCCAATTCCAGATCATGGGTTGGGTAGTTTTGCTCGTGTGGTCGTAATTGTCGTGAAGCGTAAGCAATCACTCGGCCATTATGCATCAGCACACATCCTAGGCCGAGTCCAGATACATCACAGAAAACTATAAAGCTTTCCTGCAAATTTGGCAAGGCCAATACAGGAGTAGAAGTCAATCGGGTTTTCAATTCTTGAAAACTCTGCTCGCACTCGGAGGACCACACAAAAGGGACATCTTTCCAGGTTAGCTTGGTCAAAGGCAAGGTAATTTTGGAGAATCCCTCAATGAATCTCTGATAGTAACCGGCTAAACCCAGAAAACTTATGACCTCAGTAACCGACTTAGGCCTTTCCCAAGTCATCGCAGCTTCTACTTTTGAAGGATCTACCGAGACACCTTCTCTGGAAATGACGTGACCCAGGAATTGAATCTTATCCACCCAGAATTCACACTTGGACAATTTGGCAAACAATTTCTTCTCCTTCAACACTTGAAGTACCAATCGGAGATGCTCTTTATGCTATTCATAAGACTTTGAATAAACTAATATATCATCAATAAATACCACTACAAATCGATCCAAGTAAGAATGAAAAATATTGTTCATATAATTCATGAACACAGTCGGAGCATTTGTCACTCCGAACGCCATTACCACGTATTCATAGTGACCATACCGGGTCCTGAATGCCGTTTTAGGAATATCGGTAGCTTTCACTCGGATCTGGTGGTATCCCGACTGTAAGTCAATTTTTGAAAAGACCGACGCACCACGTAGCTGATCAATTAAATCGTCGATCCTAGGTAATGGGTATTTATTTTTGATGGTCAGCTTATTCAATTGGCGGTAATCAATACATAACCGCATGCCACCATCTTTTTTCTTGACGAGTAACACCGGAGCACCCCACGGTGATACGCTCGATCGGATACATTGCTTTTCGAGCAGCTCATCAACTTGCTTCTTTAGCTCAGCCAGCTTAATCGGGGACATTCTATAAGGAGCTCTAGAGACTGGCTCGGCTCCAGGGATTAAATCAATAGAGAACTCAATCTCTCTATCGGGAGGAACACCAGGTACATCCTCCGGGAATAACTCGGGAAAGTCACAAACAATAGGAATATTTCGGATTCGAGACTCACTCTTCTCATCAACCATACAAAATAGCATAAGCAATTGAGATATACCTTGGATTTCATATTCATCGGCTTTTTGTTTAGGAAAAATCATTTGCCGATTCCGACAGTCAACAAGGACTTTATTGGCTGATAGCCAATCCATACCGAGAACGATGTCAAGACCTCTCAAAGGTAGACATATTAAATCAGCAATAAAATCCCTATCACTGAGAGTGAAGGATACGTTCTCACACATCATGGAAGTCTATAATTTAACACCAGTCGGATTAGACACATTTAATGGCCAATTTATAGTAACAACAGGCAATCTCATTCGCATGACACAATCATTAGAAATAAACGAGTGAGTTGCACCCGAGTCAAACACCACTTCAAGAGTAGTATTTCCAAGTAAGCACTTACTTTGAACCAAGTCGTTGGCTTGAGCAGCTTCCTCAACAGTGGTAGCATACACTCGGCCTGTCGCCGGTGAACTAGAACTCCCAGCCCGATCGTTCCTCGGCATCACAGAATTGTTGCCACGTTCCCCATTGCCTCTTCCTCCTCTGTTACCGTTTCCACGGCCTCGTCCTCTGAAGCCTCCACGGTTTACATTGGCATGTGATTCAGTCGGTTGGAGAAAAGGACAGTTAGGACGGACATATGTCCTTTCTCGTTGCAATGGTAGCAAATAACTTCCTCATCTTTATTACAATTCTTAGCATAGTGATTGCCACCACATCTAAAGCATTTGATGTCTCTTGGTCTATTTACCAATCGGCCACCAGCATCTCCTCGACCTCTAGATTTAGAGGAAGATTCTCCTCTAACAGACTTTCCTTGCTTCTTAAAGCTGATCGGTGGTAACCTTGAAGAGATGTCTGACTTACTGCTCGAGCCGGTTGAAGCTTTATCGTCCTCTTCATATATTCTGCATTTATTAACAAGGATCGGAAAGCTTCTAATCTCCTGGTGTCAGAAAGCTTTCTTAATCTTTGGGTTCAAACCACTCTCAAATTTGATACATTTTGAACCTTCTGTGCCCGGCATCTAGAAAGGAGGATAGAACAGGCACAGCTCCTCAAATTTAGCTGTATATTCTTCGACACTCATATTGCCTTGTCGAAGTTCCATAAATTCTAATTCCTTTTGACTCCTAACCGTGTTTGGGAAATACTTTTCAAGGAAGCATTCCTTGAAATTCTCCCAATTCAATTCGGTCCCCATGGCAACCAATCGGCCTTTTGCCATTCTCCACCAGTTTTCAGCTTCTTTCCGAAGCATGAAAACAGCATACTTCACCTTCTGTGCTTCAGAGCACTGTAAACTGCCAAAGATCCGTTCAAGGTTCTGGATCCAGGTATAAGCTTGATCAGGCTGAAATCCTCCATGGAATTCAGTCGGTTTTCTTTTCAAGAAACAATCAATACTTTGATTGTCACTAGGCTGGGGCTGATTCTGCCTTTCTAAGATATCAGCCACACGCTGAAAGGCAGCAGCCATTGCGTCCATACCATGAGGGTCCATTCTTATCCTGAAATAATCATCATACTTTAGTACCACTCATGGATATGAAAGCAATTTATTTATAGTTGATTTCCTCAACTACATTACACAACAACAACAGTGATATGACTTCACTCAATCATAGCATTTAGTAGCTTAACCTTGGCCTTGGACTTTTCAAGTCTGCTCTGATACCAAAATATAACATCCTTAATTTTTAAAAATAATTTCCAATAAATCAAGTAAATTTTTCGCAAATAATTTAAATTTCTAAACAGGAATCGGATTTAGCATTAAAAATACCGGTTATACATCAATCCGACCGACCCAATTAAAATACAAATAAATACAAATAAACTTTTCACAAATAATTCCAAGATTAAAACGAAATCTGAATTAAATAAGATTATTTTCACTTTACAAAAGCCGACCGGCCACTTTATAATACAAATAAAATACAACACTCGGTAATCACAAGAGCCGGCCAAGGCTTCTACCCAAATAACTATGTACACTATGTATTGTGCATACTAATACATAATACTCTAGTCGGTCGAGTGACTTCAAGTGCCATCACTGTATTCTCTATCCACTGTAAAAATGATAAGTAGGGGGTGAGCATAAACATATCAAATAATAGTTATTGAATTGGATTAAAAGTCCAATCCATAACTATACAAATAACATATACCGAGCCATATGAAACAACATAAACAATATGCTATTCTCAATAACATATATATCAATGCACACAGGTACTCATTCGGATAAATCCATTATTAAGTCTTTTAATTGTGTTGCAACACTGGCTCCCCGAGCCATAACTCAGTGACAACGGTGAGTGCCACGGGCCAAAACCGTTTACACCCTTATGTGACACTATCACTCTCAGTGACAACGGTGAGTGCCACGGGCCAAAATCCCGAGCCCCGCTCAAGAGGTTGCCTTGAGTCCCACCCAAGGTCTTTTGTGGAAACTACATCATATTTCATATTCAATCATCACACATGTATCTTAAGCATATACATAGATATCATGAAAAATTTATGAATCATCATCCATCACATATATCTCTCATAAACTCAATATCATTATTATGAATGGAAGATATATAAATGTAAAATATCATTCAGCCGGGGTTTCAATAACAATATATGCACATAACACATATAAACATCATAACTATAACACCCCACATCCATTCATAAACTATCTATTTGAAATATAACGCTCCCCCTACCTAAAATAAAGAGTTCGTGCAGCTCTTAAAGCTATATTCCAATTCACAGTTTGTAAATTCCAACTGGAATTTCAGCTTCATGCCAGTTCAAAGATTTCTTCGTAAAGAGAAGAAGTGGAGTTTGATTCCTTCTTCATTAATGGCTTTTAGTAAGAGTTTGAAGAAAAAGATTGTGGATGATGTTTTTCACTTTTCAAAGTCTTTAATCTTATCCAACAGTAATTGATATTGTTCATGCAAAAGAGACGTGAACAATAAAAAGATATCTGCTATACGTTTTCTTCAGATGATGAATAAGGAATAAGCATTTAATGAAAAGGGACAGCACATGAGAAAGGGTCCTATACTTAGAAAATATCAGAAAAAGAATCTGCTGGAAGGTAGAAGAATAGAGTGACGTGGAAAGTATTTATAATTAAAATAATCAATAATTCTGACTCAGTTTCGTCTTGGGCACATCTTTTCCGACTAAGCTTTTGTCCACTCAGAATTCCTTCATTCGGAGGAAAGGTTCCATCCCATGGAACACTCGGCTTTCTTTCCTCGGAAGCATCCCACACGATAATATCTCATTCAAACATACTCAGGTATATTTATGTCCGAGTCAGTCCTTTACTTACGTCACCCGGAAGTCTTCCTTTAAAAATCACTCAGAATTTGAAAATAATCCTCTCTTTCAGAAGTCTCTCCACTGGAAGGAATCACTCGGAGTCAAGGATATTTCTGAAGACAAACCCGAGCACGAGTTCTCGTATCTCTGAGTATCGATCCGAGCACCATTTAACGAAGTTCACCACTCGGTAACTCATTACTCAGATATTTTTTTTCCTTGGAATTGTTTACTCGGAACTATTCATTTAGAGACATACCCACTCGGTATATCCCGTTCGGTCATTCTCTCAAAATCCGTCCTGAGAAGTACTTATTAAATTTCAACGTTTTTCCTCACTCAGAAGTACTTCTCTTGGAAACGTTTCATTCGGAAACATTTCACTCGGATTTTCCTTATTCAAAAGTGTCTCATTCGGACACCATTTTCTTAACTTGGAAATAATTCGCTTAATGATGTTTCACTCAGAAACATCTTAACTTCTTTTGGAAATGGCTTCGTTGGTCTTACTTCACCTGGTATCGCACTATTTTCACTCGGAATATCATATTTCAAACGGTATTCACTCGGAATTTCATCCAGAATTTCTTCATTAATCCTTAATAAATGAATTTTTGAAAAATTACAAATTTTGGGATGTTACAACCCCCAAGTGAGCGTTTCTCACTTGGGTTTTTAAGACTTAATGTAAACTTGAATAAGAGTACTGTTGCCTCTGAGTGTGTGTTTCTCACTTGGGTTTTTAGGACTTAATGTAAACTTGAATAAGAGTGTCATTATCCCCGAGTGAGCGTTTCTCACTCGAGTTTTTAGGACTTAATAAGAGTTTCCACTAAATATCTCACTTTATTGAATATTGTGTACTTGGGTCTTGTTAAAACCTCTCAGGGGAAAAACCCTGTTGGAAAAACCTCCCGAGCAGGAAAAAGGGTACCCATGGCTTTTATCAGCTATAATACATTTTTAAGTGTGTAGCATTCCATGTTCAAGGAAAGTTTCTGCCTCTTAGCTCTTCCAATTGATGGGCACCCCTTCCCTCTACCTCTTTTACTCGGTATGGGCCTTCCTAGTTTCCTTCTTCTCTTGGTCTTCGGTTGTTGTCGATAACCTATAAGACTAAGTCCCCGCTCTGAAAGGGTCGTGGTTTGAGCATATTGTTCCATCTTTGAGGGTACCTGGTAACTTGACACACCATCTACTAAACGGTCAATGTTAGGCAATGGATAAGGATCTTTAGGGCATACCTTGTTTAGATCAGTGAAATTCACACCCATCCTTCACTTGTTGTTGGCTTTCTTCACCATGATCATATTGGATAGCCAGGTCAGGTATTTCACTTCTCTTATGTAGTTGGCCGCCAAAAGTTTATTTGTCTCTTCTTTGACAGCCGCTCTTCTATCTTGTATGTTACTGGCCTAGCTTCAGGCTCCACATTTAACGAGTAACATATGACACTCAGATCGATTCTTGACATGTCAAAAGGATTCCATGCAAAGAGATCAGCGTTGGCTCTCAATAGGGCAACCAATGATACTTCCAGGTTTGGGTCCAGAACTACACTGACACATGTGCATTGATTTTAGGTTGGTCTTGACTTGGACCAGCTTTAGGGATTCGACTAATTGTGGTCGTTCAAACTGTCCGTCATCACGAGGGTCGAACCCTGTTTCACCGTCTTCCTCCACTATGAATGTTTCTTTGGGGTGTAGGCTCTCATGGTAACATTCTCGGGCTATCTTGAGATAAGCTCGGGCAACCTCGATACATCCATCTCCAATGGGGAACTTCATTGTCAAATGCAGAGTTGAGACAATTGCTCTAAGCGCGTTGAGGGACAGGCGTCCCAGGATAGCGTAATATGAGCTGGGGAGATCGACCACCAAATACTTCACCATTACTACCCGGTTGTCGTCTCCTGAGCCAAAGATGGTTTTTAGCTTGACATATCTAATTACCTACACAATCACCCGTGAAGCTAAGTAATGCACCATCATACCTTTTGAGCCAGCTTGAAGGCAACTAAAGCCTCTTGTACGCCTTTTAGTGTAAGAAGTCTGTTGAGCTCCCTTGGTCCACTAGGACTCTTTCAACTATGTACTTTGCTATCCCCATAGTGACCACCATCGGGTTGCCCCTATTTGGGATTCCCCTGGGGGGTCGGAATTATCAAAGGCAATGATCCCCTTGCTTGGATAACTCTGTTTTGAATTGATTTGGCCGACCCAGTGTTGAGAGCTGGTCCTGTAGCCAGGGAAGCCTCCCAAGATTGTGTGGATTATTCTTTTCCCATCGTCCTTAACCTTTTCAGACCTACAAGATTGGGAACGTTTAGACTCGTAGCGGGGCCAGTCTTGAGGTTACAATTCAACCTGGTCTAGGAGTTTACGTTCTCTTTTTCAGTCGGCGTCTTATGGTGTTTCTTGTAACACCCCGTCCCAAAAATAGGGGTAAATTTTCGCGATTTGAATTAACTTTAAGGAGAAGAAATTCAATATATATAATGCCGAGTAATTACCCCGGATCATTAATAACTGATCTCATATATGAAGATATGAGACGATATCAGAGTGCTCCTTGGACGACCGGACTTGAGGCCGTCACAAGGGAAAAGCGGAAGATGTAATTAAATTTATGAGTTATTAAAATATATACCAAAAAGAGGATGAAAGATGCCTCGTCGATTTGTTAAACAATAGAAATGTATTTTCATAATAATAATATTATTCATACATTATCAAGGTCATTAATGAAAATTAACCGTACACATACAGTCTAATTTTCCTACATGACCTCCAAAATCAACTATCATCAAATTAATTTCAAAATAAGCATATACACGCCATATGCTATACAAAATGAATACATATATGTCAGCCAAGGCTCACCCACATTCCTTCCATATTTACCTTCATCAATCCCCGACCTCCAAAAGAGTAGGGTTTTACATCATACCTACATCAAACTTAAAAATGGAAACTAGGAGGTGAGTAACATAATCCAAATGTATCAAAGTCATACATTATGATGATATTTATACATACCTATGTATGATACATTTTTTTTAACAACATCACACCTTTATTCACATAACATATTATTTCATTGCAACATATTACATATTCAAAGGAATACATCCATAACACACATAGTTATTTCATTATCATTAATGATATCATCATCATCATACACATAGTGTTAGTATCACATTTCTCTCCGCTTTATTTCTCAATCATCCATCGCCACCTCAGGCTTTCAACTATATCTCCAGCTATATGCAAATGCTCTTAAAGCTAATGCATATGCACAAAGGAATTATCATCAAATGCGGATCCGACTGTGGGAAAACAACAACATAATAAATGTGGGACAAGCATAGGTGTGCTACTATGCCCATACTGTAATAGTAAAATATGTACACATATATCACAATTCATGCATGCTTACAACATCATACTTTTACTGGTACCAAACCGCTCTCACCCATCTGTAGCACTAGTCACCCCGTGACTTGCGGATCAACATTATGGCCTTACTTGCCAAAGTTCTACGGGCCTCCCCCGAGCACACATCAAGGGAGCCGTGCCTCGTCAGACACTGAGGAAAACTACTCATCACAGAGGCGCCCTCCCACAGGGCCTGCCACATAGGATGCCTCGTCACCGAACTAAGGGCAGCTTCATGATTCCCTAAATCACTAGGGAACAATAACAGTATACCCGTGCACTGGGCCGTTCTCCCACTGGGCCTGCCTATTGGAACCCTTAACATTCCATATAAGTAGCGAATGATATGCCATGGATGCAAATGCCAATCAATGCACTCTCACACTATGCATCCTAAATGCCTCTTAATCAATCGTCCATTCACGACTACCACTTAGTGGATTTTAATATTCTCAATCTTTACCAATTCTCGTTGGAACTCACACACATTGGCAGTTAGTGGCAGTCACATTTATCAATTCATATATACATGATTGAGATATTTCACATCATTGATTTCAATTCAAAACATGGTCTCAAACCATCATGACATATTTTATCGACATATTCAACATAATATTTGATCTGGTCTCGATACCGGTACCAGAATACGGATATCACTTCATCCATTCTATGTGTAATACTGACTCAATAGGTAAAACTTCAGACTGATAAGACCATATAGACGATCTCCCTATACCGGTATGTCCATATTAATACCACACATATCAGATGGAATTGGTTCTCCATATCAGAGACGTAAGGGATAATCATATTGGATACATACAACACCGGTCTAAAACCTTAGTCATCTATTGACTCTCGTGACTCGTCCCACACCGGATTGTTGACTCCTGCTCAGTCCAATTTAATATCATATTCATCATCCCAAATACATGCTACATAACATCAGTCATTATAAATGCACTCAAATGATGAAATCATTACATCGTCCACCCAAGCAATCATTAAACACAATCACATATACATATTTTCACATCATCAATGGATGAAATCATGCATTTAGAATAGTTACCCCCTCCTACCTCAAGAGAAGTAGTAATCAACGCGGTCCGGTGATTCCACCTCATCACTGGGGTTATTTCCTACCTCACAATATATCACATAATTATTTTGTATTCAACCACCTCGGTTAAATGTTCATATTCATTTACTTGGTGTCTTCCAGCATCCTAACTCTCAAGTCCCATTTATTTCATTCATTCCACCATAACTACCACGGGTTAAGCGCCTACATTTATTATTATGCACTTTTAATGTCAAACCCATTAATGGGTTCCCATATTAATGGTTCCCAACAACCATTAAGCTTCATTAATGGCCATTTACCATTAATAATGCCATTTCACCTCACCAATAATAATTATTTAACACAATAAATGCTTCTCTACTCATATTTTGCATTTCCCCCAAATCATAGGGTTGGGGTTTCTCTAAAACCCAACAACACTCATTAAATCACTTTCCCAACATCAAAACCCAAAAACCCATAGTTCATACTCTTGAGAAATAACAAGAGTTTACCTTAAGAGAAGAAGGGAGTTGGTTTTCCAAAGGGAAATGAAGCCACACGAAAATGAGGAGAAAGAAGGGTGAGACTTCAAGCTCCAAGCTCTTCCAAGCTCCTTCAAGAACAGAAATGGGAGAGGAGAAAAGAGCTACCACCCTTTTGCTTAGGGTTTTTGAAGAGTAGAAGAGGAAATGAAGGAGAAGAATAGAGAAGAAAAAGAAGCAAGGTGTTTGTTAAGAGGAACCAAGAAGCTGACGGGAATAAGAAGAGAAAAATGGGCCATTTGGCTTTATTTTTAACCTCTCTTTAAAGATTCATCGTTTTATAACAAACAGGATCTTTGTTCAGGCTCAATACTTTATCCAAAAATTATTCTGAATACATATTCAGATTTCCAATAATATCCTTAACAGCTCTGACCAATATCTTCCCAATCGGAGATACTTGTTCCGACACCCATATTTCAATCGGGCTCATTTTCAGCTTATCCGGTTCCAATAAATTATAAACAGTTCCCAAAAATCTTAATTTATTTATTCCTAATATTTTGGAACATTAAATAACCCAAATGTAATTATTTAATATTTATCTCCTTAACTAATCCTTTATTTTAAAATTTAGGGTGTTACAATCCACCCCACCTAAAAAGAAATTTCGTCCCCGAAATTTAACATACCTGATTCGAACACATCGGGGTACCATGCTCTGATATCATCTTCACGTTCCCATGTGAACGTCTCTGTATTTCCATGCTTCCATGCATCTTTCACCAAGGGTACCAATTTGTTCCATAGCTTCTTCACAGAGCGTTCGACAATATGAATGGAAACAGGAGGAATGGACAAATCATCTCGTACATCAACATAATCCATAGGAATTACATGTAAAGGATCATGGACATATTTCCATAACTATGACACATGGAACACATTATGTAGATTAGCGAGATGTGGAAGGAGTGCAATCCGATATGCGATGTCGCCAATCCGTTCCAAAACCTCATAAGGTCCAATGAACCTAGGGCTTAACTTTCCACTTTTCAACACCCTTCCAATACCCTTATCTCTTGACACTCTCAGAAACACTTGATCGCCAACTTGGAACTCAAGTGGCTTCTGCCTTTTATCATAATAACTCTTCTGACGATCTTGGGCAATTTTCATCTTTTCTTGTATCATCTTAATCTGTTCATTTGTCTTCGCAATCAACTCTGGCCCCAAAGCCAAACTCTCTCTAGTTTCAAGCCAACATAACAGAGTTCTACATTTTCGACCATATAACGCTTCATAGGGAGCCATACCAATAGAACTATGATAACTATTGTTGTATGTAAATTCAATTAGTGGTAGGAATCCTTCCTAACAACCACCGTGCTCTAACACACAAGCCCGCAACAAATCTTCAAGGCTTTGAATTGTCCGCTCGAATTGTCCATCCGTTTGTGGATGATACGCCGAACTAAGCTTCAAGTTGGAACCCATTGCCTCGTGCAAGCTTCCCCAAAATCGGGAAGTGAATCACGGGTCGCGATCCGATACAATACTCAAGGTACACCATGTAGTCTAACGATCTCCTTTATGTACAACTGGGCTAATTTCTCCAATGAACTCTTCATATTCATGGGTAAGAAGTGAGCACACTTCATCAACCGTTCTACAATCACCCATATAGCATTATTTCCAGTACGTGTTCTGGGTAATCCAGAAACAAAGTCCATAGCAATGTCATCCCACTTCCACATAGGGATATCAAGAGGTCTCAGATAACCAGATGGTTTCTGATGCTCAAACTTGACCTTCTGACAAATAATGCAAGAGGCTACACAATTAGCCACATCCCGCTTCATACCAGGCCACCAAAAATTCTTCTTCAAATCTTGATGCATTTTTGCGGCACCAGGATGTATGCTCAACACACTCTTGTGAGCTTCTTCAAGTACCAACCTCCTTAAATCACCACCAGATGGAACATAAATTCGGCCTCTTACATGCCAAATGCCATCGTGACCTTCTGTCAAAAATGAATTCTTCCTATTAGCTTGAGCTTCCTTCATTTCTATCAAGTACTTATCCTTCGGTTGTTGTAATTTCATGGTTTCAAGGAACACGTTTGCTACCGTCAACACCTCAAGAGACATCTTTTTCGGAGTATATATTTCCACACCCACGTTCAAGTTTCTGAATTGCTCAATTAGCTCCATTTCTTTCACCATCATAGCAGAAACATGCAACGATTTCTGACTCAAAGCATTGACAACCACATTTGCCTTTGCGGATGGTATCTCAATTCGAACTCATAATCCTTTAGAAACTCCATCGATCTCCGTTGACGCATATTAAGCTCCTTCTGGTCAAACAAATATTTAAGACTTTTATGATCACTAAAGACCACAAACTTCGAACCGTACAAGTAGTGTCACCACAACTTCAAGGCAAATACCACCGCCGCCAATTCAAGATCATGTGTGGGGTAGTTAACCTCATGCGGTCGCAACTGTCTCGACGCATAGGCTATCACACGCTCTTTTTGCATCAACACGAAACCAACACCAAGCTTGGAAGCATCACAATACACTACGAAGTCATCTAATAAGTCCGACAAAGCCAGCAAAGGAACAGAAGTGAGTCTAACTTTCACTCTTGGAAACTCCTTTCATAATTAAGACTCCACACAAATGGTTGATTCTTATGGGTTAGCTTCGTCAAAGGCAAAGCCAATCAGGAAAATTCTTCAATAAATCTCTAATAATAACCGGCAAGACCAAGAAAACTTCTCACTTCGGTTACAGACATCAGTGTTTCCCAAGCCAACACGGCTCCGATCTTAGATGGATCAACAGCAACACCATCTTTGGAGATAATATATCCAAGAAATTAGACCTCGGACAACCAAAATTCACACTTAGAGAGCTTTGCATACAACTCTTTCTCTCGAAGGATATTCAAAACAAGACGAAGATGTTCTTCATGTTCTTCATGACTCTTGGAATAGACAAAAATGTCATTGATAAACACCACCACGAACCGGTCAAGATACTCATGAAAGATGTGATTCATGTAATCCATGAATATCGCAGTAGCATTTGTCACTTCGAATGGCATCACTACATACTTATAGTGCCCATATCGAGTTCGGAAGGCAGTTTTAGGAATGTCCCCGGTCTTCACCCGAATTTGGTGATATCCGGAATGCAAGTCGATCTTTGAGAATACAACGATATCCTTCAATTGATCCAGAAGATCATCAATGTAAGGTAGGGGATATCGGTTCTTAATGGTCAACTTGTTAAGTTGTTGATAGTCTACACATAACCTCATACTTCCATCCTTCTTTCTCACCAATAAAATAGGCGCACCCCAAGGAGACACACTCGGGCGAATAAACTCTCGCTCTAACAATTCTTCAACTTGTCTCTTTAACTTGGTTAATTCCATAGAAGACATCCGATATGGCACTCGGGAAACAGGTCCCGCTCCCGGAACAAGATCAATAGAAAACTCTACCTCGCGTGGAGGAGGTAAACCAGGTACCTCATCAGGAAATACATCTGAAAATTCAGACACAATGGGAATATTTAAGGGATTGGGACTATTTTTCCCATCGGCAAGTGATAATAGTATGCAAAGTTAAGCGATACCTTGCACATCGAATTTCCCCATATCTGAGGAAGGGAAAATGATAGTCTGTTGTTGACAGTCAACCAAGACTTTATTGGCGGAGAGCCAATCCATACCAAGAATAATCTCCAAGCCCTTCATAGGTAGGCAAATAAAAGAAGTAACAAACTTTCTCCCTTCTAGGAGCATGTCAACATTATCACATCGATTAACCGATCTAAGACAAGCACCGGTTGGGGTAGTAACCACAAGAGCATTTTTCATTAGGCACACCGTCAATCTCAATTGCCGTACAAAATCCTCAGATATAAAAGAATGGGTCGCACCCGAATCATAAATAACATGCACAGAATTTCTGAGTATTTCACACTTACTTTCAACTAGGTTATCGGCTTGAGCTGCTTCTTCACCGGTCACAACGAATACTCTTCTAGCAGTTTGTTGATTAGCACCATGATTGTGACCATTCCGGCCACTATTACTATTACCTCTGCCGTTCCTATTTCCACGACCGTTGCCACCATTTCCGTTACCATTACCATTTTGACCACCATTGTGGGCGCCATTACCGGTTCCACGACCACGGCCTCTAAAACCACCATGGCCACCACGGTTTCCATCATTGCGAGCCACCACATCCACAATATTTAAAGGACAATCGGGATGAATGTGTCCCGGTTGGTTGCATCTATAGCACACCACCGTCTCTTCATTACCATAATCATGGGCTAAATGGTTTCCGCTACACCGGAAACATCAGAGTTCTTGGCCATTACCTCGGCCACCACTAGCACCATGTCTTCCACCACCACGTCCACCTCTAAGAGAAAAAGAACCTCGTATAAATTGTCTATTTCTCTTGAATTTACCCCTCTTCTTAAAGCTAGAGGATTGGCCCTTCAATATATGATCATGTCTCGAATAATTCTTAGGAGCTACATCATTCTCCTTAAAAATTCTACACTTGTTCACAAGAGTAGGGAAACTCCTAATCTCTTGGTGACAAATCACCTTCATGATAACCGTTCTCAAACTTAACACATTTTGAAGCTTTGGTACCTTCCTGTTGGAAAGAAGGATAAAACACATATAGCTCTTCAAACTTTGAGGCATATTCCTCCACCGACATGCTTCCTTGTTTGAGCTCCATAAATTCAAGCTCTTTCTTATTTTTGTAGCTCCCAGGAAAATATTTCCTAAGGAACTTCACCTTAAAGTTCTCCCAATCTAGAGGAGTGTGAGCAGTAATCATACGCCCACGAGTGAGAATCCACCGAGATTCAGCTTCATCTTGGACCATAAACACCGCGTACTCAACCTTTTGAACTTCAGTACATTCCATACTAGCAAATATCTTTTCTAAGTCACGGATCCAAACATAAGTGTCCTCTAGTTTATAACCCCCATAAATCGGTCAAGACCATGATTTGGCTGACGAACGGGTTGTTGTTTCCGTTCTAGGATATCGGCAAACCGATTGAAGGCTTTAGCCATAGCGGCTACGTCAATATTACGCCTATTCGCCATAAATCAATCTAGACACACAATGTAATCATAATTAGAAGTCGTGTGTTTCTTTCCTCAACATATACTAATCATCATCAACTATCATTAATACAAATATCATCATAACATATTCACAAATTGGAAGGTAAATATGAGGAAGGAAATGCCTGGCCGGGCTTAATATCAACCACAATATAAAACAGTGAGCAATTTAAGCTCCAATAACGCTTAATTATAACTATAACATATCAACATTAAGTGACAATCACTCTTTAACAACATTTAACTTATATAATTCATCAATGAGCAATCGATGCTTTGATACCAGGTTGTAACACCCCGTCCCGAAAATAGGGGTAAATTTTCACGATTTGAATTAACTTTAAGGAGAAAAAATTTAATATATATGATGCCGAGTAATTACCTCGGATCATTAATAACAGATCTCATATATGAAGATATGAGACGGTATCAGAGTGCTCCTCAGACGACCGGACTTGAGGCTGTCACAAGGGAAAAGCGGAAGATGTAATTAAATTTATGAGTTATTAAAATATATACCAAAAATAGGATGAAAGATGCCTCGTCGATTTGTTAAACAATAGAAATATATTTTCATAATAATAATATCATTCATACATTATCAAGGTCATTAATGAAAATTAGCCGTACACATACGGTCTAATTTTCCTACATGACCTCCAAAAATAACTATCATCAGATTAATTTCAAAATAAGCATATACACGCCATATGCTATACAAAATGAATACATATATGCCGGCCAAGGCTCACCCACATTCCTTCCATATTTACCTTCATCAATCCTCGACCTCCAAAAGTGATGCGGATCTTGATGAGGACCGACAAGAGCTGAATTCTTGATGATCAAGGACTGATTGGTGGCTGCCAAATGGTGAAAAATAACACGGACCAGGACTAGAAAGGTAGAGCTTTTCACGTAGGAAAGAGAACAAGGGTGCAGAATTAATTTTGAAAATACAATCCCTAGAAAATCTAGGTTAGCTTAACTTCCTCCTTTTTTCTAGGGTTCTTGATCCTTGAGGATTTAAAATTCTGAAGTTGGTTATTTTGATCCCAAGGTTCAGATTAAGATAGAGTTAATTAAGGAAAGAATGGCTGCACTTACACTTGATCAACATGGGAAACAAATTAGAAGCAAAGAAATTGGGAAAACAATGAAACTAGGTCATGGTCACTTTTAATCTTGTATAATTTTGATGTTTAAGTGACAAACCATGGGAGATGAATTAAGTTGGGTTACTTTTAGGATTCTCGACAATCTCCTCACGTGAATACCATGGCTGAAACAAAGATGAAAATGCAAGAAGAAAAACACAAAAGGAAGAATCACACCTCCATAAATTGATTAGCATTCATACAAAAGCTTCACACCTATGCATGGCCAATCTTCCTTGATTCACACAAGGACTATGAGCATCACACTCACAACCTAAGTTTTCAAACCTAGAAAAATTCATAAAAATTCCAAATCTGCCAATTCCATGTTACGTGAGATGTTTTGTGTAACTTGGCTGAACATGTTCCAAGCCATAACCGCCCCACTACCCACCATAAAGCAAACCGCCTATGTCCACTAAGCAAAAGGGAAAATGCTGAAAAATTTAAATTACATCAAGGATAACATAAAAATTAAAAGAAAAAGGGGTCTTGGTAAGGTTTGAACACAGGTCATTCAACCCCTACACTACCCAAGTCTTGAAAGCTAGACCATTCATGCTAGGCCCTCCGCTATTCATCCTTCCACATGATCAAATGGGTAAGCTTGGCTTGCGTTGGCTCCTTGGTTATTTCTTCTTAGAGTGTGAGAATCAACCTTTGTAATGTGGCTTTGGTCTTCTTTACTTTGGATCTCGTCATAGGTCCTCCTAGCCCTTGCAGTGAGTTGGTGTTGTCCTCATCATTCCCTCCCTCTTGAGCAGGATTTGTCCTCAAATCTAAGTCTTCGTCACCTGTATCAAATAAAGACAAATCAGCCACATTAAAAGTAGAAGACACATTATACTCACCTGGCATTTGGATTCTATAGGCATTATCATTGATTCTCTCCAATACTTGGAAAGGACCATCTCCTCTTGGAAGCAGCTTGGATTTCCTTTGTTCAGGAAACCTCTCCTTCCTCATGTGTACCCACACCCAATCTCCAGGTTGAAAGACCACCTTTCTCCTACCTTTGTTGGCTTGCTTAGCATAGCTCTCATTCTTCTTGATGATTTGAGCTTTGACCCTCTCATGCAGCTCCCTCACAAAATCTGCTTTAGTCTGTCCTTCAGTATGCTTAAACACAGAAATGTTAGGCACAGGTAATAAATCAAGTGGAGATAAAGGATTAAACCCATAGACAACCTCAAATGGAGAACAATTAGTGGTGGAATGGACAGCGCGATTATAAGCAAACTCAATATGGGGTAAGCAAGCCTTCCACCGTTTCAGATTTTGCTTTAAAACTGCTCTAAGCATAGCACCTAGTGTCCTATTGACCACTTCAGTTTGACCATCAGTTTGGGGGTGACAAGTGGTAGAAAACAACAACTTAGTTCCTAATCTTCCCCACAAACTCCTCCAAAAGTGACTCAAAAACTTAGAGTCCCTATCACTTACAATACTCCTAGGCATGCCATGTATCCTAATGATCTCCCTAAAGACTAGTTCAGCTACATGGCTTGCATCACTGACCTTTTTGCATGGAATAAAATGAGCCATCTTAGAAAACCTATCCACCACAACTAGTATAGCATCTCGGCCAGCACTTGACTTGGGCAAACCAAGCACAAAATCCATGGACAAATCTACCCAAGGGTGTTCAGGAACAGGTAGGGGAGTGTATAAACCTTGGGGGAGTACTTTAGACTTAGCTTGTTTACACTCAATGCATGACTCACAATGCTTGGCTACATCCTTTTTCATGTTAACCCAATAGAAATGTTCATGCAAGATATCATAAGTCTTATGCACTCCAAAATGACCCATTAATCCCCCCCTATGTGCTTCCCTCACTAAAAGCTCTCTGATGGAAGATTGGGGAATACATAACCTATTCTCTCTAAACAAGAACCCATCAAACCTATAATACTCATCCTTAGGCACCTTTTCAGATTCCCTATACTTCTGGCCGAACTCACTATCCTCTTCATACAGCCCCTTTAGAACTTCTAACCCAAGCAATTTGGTTTCTACCATAGAAATAAGGGCATACCTCCTAGACAAGGCATCGGCAACTACATTCCCCTTCCCTTTCTTGTACTTAATGACATATGGGAATTGTTCTAGGAACTCAACCCATTTGGCATGTCTCTTATTAAGTTTGCCTTGACCCTTAAGATACTTAAGAGACTCATGGTCACTATGGATAACAAACTCCTTGGGGAAAAGGTAGTGCTGCCAAGTTTTGAGGGTCCTCACTAAGGCATAGAGTTCTTTGTCATAGGTAGAGTAATTCAAGGCTGCCCCACTTAGTTTTTCACTAAAGTAAGCTATGGGATGGCCTTCTTGGATCAAAACAGCCCCTATACCTATGCCCGAAGCATCACACTCTATCTCAAAAGACTTGGAAAAATTGGGCAATGCTAGAATGGGTGCACTAACTAGTCTTTGCTTAAGGGTTTGGAAAGCTTTCTCTTGTTTTTCCCCCCACTTAAAGCTCACATTCTTCTTCACTAACTCATTTAGTGGGGCTGCCAAGGTGCTAAAATCCCTCACAAAACGCCTATAAAAACTAGCTAGGCCATGAAAGCTCCTAATCTCACTCACAGTCTTTGGTGTTGGCCATTCTTGGATGGCCTTCACTTTTTCTTGGTCTACCTCTACCCCTTTAGAACTCACTACAAAGCCTAAAAACACCACATGATCTTGGCAAAACGTGCATTTTTCAAGATTGGCATACAATTGCTCTCGCCTCAAAGTAGATAACACAGAATGCAAATGATGAACATGCAAGTCTAAATCAGCACTATACACAAGTATGTCATCAAAATACACTACCACAAAGTGTCCTATAAATTCTTTAAGAAAATGATTCATCAACCTCATGAATGTACTTGGTGCATTAGTTAATCCAAAAGGCATAACCAGCCACTCATACAAGCCAAATTTGGTTTTAAAAGCAGTTTTCCATTCATCCTCTTCTCTAATCCTAATTTGGTTGTATCCACTTTTTAAATCAATTTTGGAAAAGAACTTTGCACCATGAAATTCATCAAGTAAATCATCAAGCCTAGGAATGGGATGCCTATACTTAATAGTAATACTATTCACACTCCTACAGTCACTACACATGCGCCACGATCCATCTTTCTTAGGCACTAAAATTACAGGCACAACACAAGGAGAGATAGAATCTCTTACCCAACCTTTATCTAAGAGAGCTTCCACTTGCCTTTGTATTTCCTTGGTCTCCTCAGGGTTGCTCCTATAGGCTGGCCGGTTTGGAATGGTGGCTCCAGGTATCAGATCCACCTGATGTTCTATCCCTCTCAAAGGTGGCAATCCACTAGGTAGGTCTGAAGGAAAAACATCCTTGAATTCCTGCAAAAGAGAAGAAATAGGAGAAGGCAAAGAAGAAAAACAAATGGGATTAGTATTAAGAATAGGCTTGCAAACCAGCACGTAGAGTGGCTGCCTTGCAAGCAACACTTTCCTCACTTCTCTTTCTTTTGCTATCTCTCTCTCATTCTTTTTCCTCTCTTTTTCACTCTTTTCTCTTCCTTTTATTTTTCCCATCTTTTCTTCACTCTCCTTTCTCTCTTTCTCCTCTTTCAAGCTCTCGGTCACACTCAATCCCTCACTCTCATGATCTTTTTTTTCTCTCATAATTTTCTCTCTCAATCTCAACTGATCATGACACACCTCCTGTGGGCTTAAAGGTTTAAGTACCACCTTCTTTCCTTGATGGGTGAATGATATTTTGTTGGAGAAACCATCATGGATAGTCTTGTGGTCATGCTGCCACGGCCTCCCCAACAACAAATGACATGCCTCCATAGGCACCACATCACACAAGATCACATCCGAATAGGTTCCAATGACTATAGGCACCTCCACCTGCTGCCTCACCCTTATTTCTCCATCATCACTTAGCCATTGTAACCTATAAGGTCTAGGGTGGGGTTTGGTAGGGAGATTCAACTTGGATACCATCCTAGTACTTGCCACATTAGCACAACTCCCACTATCCACAATCACCATGCAAAGTTGTCCATGTACAGCACACCTAGTATGGAAAATGTTGTCCCTTTGGCTTTGGTCTAAGGGTTCTATATGGGATCCTAACAACCTCCTAACCATTAACAATCCCCCCTCGTTCACTTCTAGTTCTACACCCTCTCCCTCCTCACTCTCATACTCCTCAGGTGTATCAGACTCACTAGACAATTCACCATCCTCCCTTATCACTACTGTCCTCTTTGTAGGGCATTCATAAGCATAATGCCCCTTACCTTGGCACTTGAAGCATGTAATGTCCCTAGTCCTCTTAGGGATTGGTTCCTTCCCCTTAGAAGCATTATGATCAGCCTCCTTAGTGGCCTTAACATCCAAGGCCGAGCTACCTGCTGCTTTGGCTGAATAGGGTACTGCCCCAAAGCCCTCCCTCTTGGCTTTATCCTTCCACCCAGATGTGGGAGTAGGGGCAATTCTCCTTGTAGCTCCCTTCCTTTTTAGTTGCCTTTCTACTTGAAGGGCCTTATGCACAAGGTCATCCATCTCAATGAATTCCTGCAACTCCACAACATCACGAATATCAGTAGATAAACCAGCTAAAAATCTAGCCATAGTTACCTCAGGATCCTCTTCTAGATTGGCTTGGAGCATCAGCATCTCCATCTCCTTGTGGTACTCCTCCATACTCCGACTCCCTTGAGTGAGTCTTTGAAGTTTAAACTTCAAATCTCTCTCATAGGAGGCAGGCACATACCTCTTCCTCATCAATCTCCTCAAGTCTGCCCAAGTACTCACTGGTGGCTCTCCATCTCTTTGCCTTTCCCTCTGCAGTTTATGCCACCATACCAAGGCATAGTGTGAGAACTCAGCGGCTGCCAATCTCACCTTTTGCTCCTCCTCAAACTCTCCACAAGCATATACATTTTCGATCTTAAGCTCCCAACTCAAGTATGCCTCCGGATCATTTTTGCCTGCAAAAGAAGGAATGTTTAGTTTTATCCCTTGAAGGGGATTGCTCCACTGCTCCCTAGTCCTTCTATCTTCTTCATGTCTTGGCATCCTTCCTCCATGCCTCCTTAGACTTCTCCTTTCATTCTCTAACTGGTCAATTCTCTCATGTATTTCGTCAGTGGCTTGTCGGAATAGCCTCTCAAGATGTTGAGTTAGAGCTTGCATTTGAAATGGATTAAGTCCCCCTTGTTCACCCTGTTCTGCCATCACTAAAACACTTATACAAGGTGAAAAACAATTATAACAGTTGCTGTTTGGACCTCACAAATAATTTCTCTCAAGTGTTCCACTCAAATTTTGGCTTTTTCTAATAATGTAATTTTCACTCTAGCCTTTTACCACTCTTGATGCTATTTAATCCTTGAGAGTCACAAGTATAGTTCAGCCACACACAAATGTTCTACCTAATGCAAAATGCTAATAATGGGAAATAGAGATTTGATCCTATCACTAGAGGCCAACAAAAAACAAGACACTAAAAAGGACACACAAACAGTACTAGAATTAAACTACAAACAAAGACAAAACATACAAGACTCAAGCACTTAGGATACATTTTTGGGACACTATGGCAGCAAACAAGAACACGAATTGCAGCAAGCATGGACAGACAAACAATTATAAATTGAGATACTCAAATTCAGAAGTCAAATTAAAAGGCTAAAACACACAAACTAGACAAGAATTTGAAAAGAAACAAGAAAGAAAAACAAAACAAGAACTCACCTAGACACTAACAAGAAGGTCACGGTTTTGAGACTCAACATGGCAGTAATCAAATTCAAATTTTGCAAGATTGGACAGCAAACAACATCAATTTAGGTCATACATATTCAGATTTCAATTCTGGAATTTTTTTGGAAAATTAGGGTGTGCAATTTGGGGAAAATTTTTCTAGCCACCATAACATGAAATTAATGCTTGGCTTCTTTTCTTTCACAACCCCAACCCTTAATTTAGATGTTCAGAAATTGAAAAATAACCTAGAGGCAAAGGAATTTCAAATTACCTTTTTGGGTGCTGTCCAAGAAATTTCAAGCCCTTGACTCCAAGAGCTTTGATACCAAATGATGCGGATCTTGATGAGGACCGGCAAGGGCTGAATTCTTGATGATCAAGGACTGATTGGTGGCTGCCAAATGGTGAAAAATAACACGGACCAGGACTAGAAAGGTAGAGCTTTTCACGTAGGAAAGAGAACAAGGGTGCAGAATTAATTTTGAAAATACGATCCCTAGAAAATCTAGGTTAGCTTAACTTCCTCCTTTTTTCTAGGGTTCTTGATCCTTGAGGATTTAAAATTCTGAAGTTGGTTATTTTGATCCCAAGGTTCAGATTAAGATAGAGTTAATTAAGGAAAGAATGGCTGCACTTACACTTGATCAACATGGGAAACAAATTAGAAGCAAAGAAATTGGGAAAACAATGAAACTAGGTCATGGTCACTTTTAATCTTGTATAATTTTGATGTTTAAGTGACAAACCATGGGAGATGAATTAAGTTGGGTTAATTTTAGGATTATGGACAATCTCCTCACGTGAATACCATGGCTGAAACAAAGATGAAAATGCAAGAAGAAAAACACAAAAGGAAGAATCACACCTCCATAAATTGATTAGCATTCATACAAAAGCTTCACACCTATGCATGGCCAATCTTCCTTGATTCACACAAGGACTATGAGCATCACACTCACAACCTAAGTTTTCAAACCTAGAAAAATTCATAAAAATTCCAAATCTGCCAATTCCATGTTACGTGAGATGTTTTGTGTAACTTGGCTGAACATGTTCCAAGCCATAACCGCCCCACTACCCACCATAAAACAAACCGCCTATGTCCACTAAGCAAAAGGGAAAATGTTGAAAAATTTAAATTACATCAAGGATAACATAAAAATTAAAAGAAAAAGGGGTCTTGGTAAGGTTTGAACACAGGTCATTCAACCCCTACACTACCCAAGTCTTGAAAGCTAGACCATTCATGCTAGGCCCTCCGCTATTCATCCTTCCACATGATCAAATGGGTAAGCTTGGCTTGCGTTGGCTCCTTGGTTATTTCTTCTTGGAGTGTGAGAATCAACCTTTGTAATGTGGCTTTGGTCTTCTTTGCTTTGGATCTCGTCATAGGTCCTCCTAGCCCTTGCAGTGAGTTGGTGTTGTCCTCATCAAAAAGAGTAGGGTTTTACATCATACCTACATCAAACTTAAAAATGGCAACTAGGAGGTGAGTAACATAATCCAAATGTATCAAAGTCATACATTATGATGATATTTATACATACTTATGTATGATACATTTTTTTTAACAACATCACACCTTTATTCACATAACATATTATTTCATTGCAACATATTACATATTCAAAAGAGTACATCCATAACACACATAGTCATTTCATTATCATTAATGATATCATCATCATACACATAATGTTAGTATCACATTTCTCCCCTCTTTATTTCTGAATCATCCATCGCCACCTCGGGCTTTCAACTAGGCATATCTCCGGCTATATGCAAATGCTCTTAAAGCTAATGCATATGCACAAAGGAATTATCATCAAATGCGGATCCGACTGTGGGAAAACAACAACATAATAAATATGGGACAAGCATAGGTGTGCTACTATGCCCCCACTACAGTAGTAAAATATGTACACATATATCACAATTCTTGCATGCTTACAACATCATACTTTTATTGGTACCAAACCGCTCTCGCCCATATGTAGCACTAGTCACCCCGTGACTTGCGGATCAACATTATGGCCTTACTTGCCAAAGTGCTACGGGCCTCCCCCAAGCACACATCAAGGGAGTCGTGTCACGTCGGACACCGAGGTAAACTACTCATCACAGAGGCGCCATCCCACGGGGCCTGCCATATAGGGTGCCTCATCACCGAACTAAGGGTAGCTTCGTGATTCCCCGAATCACTAGGGAACAATAGCAGTATACCTGTGCACTGGGCCGCCCTCCCACTGGGCCTGCCTATTGGAACCCCTAACATTCCATATAAGCAACGAATGATATGCCATGGATGCAAATGTCAATCAATGCACTCTCACACTGTGCATCCTAAATGCCACTCAATCAATCATCCATTCACGACTACCACTTAGTGGATTTCAATATTCTCAATCTTTATCAATTCTTGTTGGAACTCACACACATCGGCAGTTAGTGGCAGTCACATTTATTAATTCACATATACATGATTGGGATATTTCACATCATTGATTTCAATTCAAAACATGGTCTCAAACCATCATGACATATTTCATCGACATATTCAACATAATATTTGATCTGGTCTCGATACCGGTACCAGAATACGGATATCACTTCATCCGTTTTGTGTGCAATACTGACTCAGTAGGTAAAACTTCAGACTGATAAGATCGTATAGACGATCTCCCTATACTAATATGTCCATGTTAATACCACATATATCGGATGGAATCCGTTCTCCATATCAGAGACATAAGGGATAATCAAATCGGATACATACAACACCAGTCTAAAACCTTAGTAATCTATTGACTCTCATGGCTGGTCCAATACCGGATTATTGACTCTGGCTCAGACCAGTTTAATATCATATTCATCATCCCAAATAGATATAACATCAGTCATTCTAAATACACTCAAATCATAAATTCATTACATCGTCCACCCAAGCAATCATTAAACACAATCACATATACATATTTTCACATCATCAATGGATGAAATCATGCATTTAGAATAGTTACCCCCTCCTACCTCAAGAAAAGTAGTAATCAACGCGGTCCGGTGATTCCACCTCGTCACTGGGGTTATTTCCTACATCACAATATATCACATAATTATTTTCTATTAAACCACCTCGGTTAAATGTTCATATTCATTTACTTGGTGTCTTCCAGCATCCTAACTCTCAAGTTCCATTTATTTCATTCATTCCATCATAACCACCATGGGTTAGGCGCCTACATTTATTATTATGCACTTTTAATGTCAAACCCATTAATAGGTTCCCATATTAATGGTTCCCAACAACCATTAAGCTTTATTAATGGCCATTCACCATTAATAACGCCATTTTACCTCTCAAATAATTTATTTAACACAATAAATGCTTCTCTACTCATATTTTGCATTTCCCTTAAATCATAGGGTTAGGGTTTCTCTAAAACCCAACACTCATTAAATCACTTTTCCAATATCAAAACCCCAAAACCCATAGTTCATACTCTTGAGAAATAACAAGAGTTTACCTTAAGAGAAGAAGGGAGTGGGTTTTCCAAAGGGAAATTGAGCCACACAAAAATGAGGAGAAAGGAGGGTGAGACTTCAAGCTCCAAGCTCTTCCAAGCTCCTTCAAGAACGGAAATGGGAGAGGAGAAGAGAGCCACCACCCTTTTGCTTAGGGTTTTTGAAGAGAAGTAGAAGAGGAAATAAAGGAAAAGAATAGAGAAGAAAAAGAAGCAAGGTGTTTATTAAGAGGAACCAAGAAGACGACGGGAATAAGAAGAGAAAAATGGGCCATTTGGCTTTATTTTTAACCTCTCTTTAAAGATTCATCATTTTATGACAAACATGATCTTTGTTCGGGCTCAATACTTTATCCAAAAATTATTCCGAATACATATTCAGATTCTCAATAATATCCTTAACAACTCTGACCAATATCACCCCAATCGAAGATACTTGGTCTGACACCCATATTTCAACCGGGCTCATTTTTAGCTTATCCAGTTCTAATAAATTATAAACAGTTCCCAAAAATATTAATTTATTTATTCCCAATATTTTGGAACATTAAATAACCCAAATATAATTATTTAATATTTATCTCCTGAATTAATCCTTTATTTTAAAATTTAGGGTGTTACATTTCTCCATTCTGATCAACAAATTTTTATAAGAACCCCCGACGGATCAGGTGTTCAATTTGGTTTCTGAGGGACCAATAGTTTTCCGTCTTGTGTCTAGAGATGCGATGGAATTCATAAAATTTTGTCCTGTCCTAGCCTTTAGGGTCCTTGTAACACCCCTATTTTTATTTTTATATTAAAATTTTGAAGTAATTAGATTATGGTTCTTTAGAACTTTTTAATCTACGTATTATTTATGATTTTTTGGAATTTTTTTGGAATTTTGGAATTTTTTTAATAAAATAATATATTTTAAATTCATATAAAGTGACCTAAAATTAAAAATATTTATAAGAAAGTGAATTGAAATTATAAGAAAATTTTCTAAAATCCGTTTCAAGTAGACTTATCTAAAAATTATCGGTTTGAGAAAAATCTTGATTTTTTCTAATCGTTAAAAAATTGGAAACGTATCAATAAATTTTTATTAACAGAAAATTTTAGATTTTTAAAATTTCAGCTTTATATTACTTATTATAAAATTAGTGAGGACTGATATAATATCGCTAAATTTCAAAAAGGACTCATTTTGAATATTTAAAATATACCGAGTGAAAGGTTACTATTTGGCTTAATAATTCTGCCGACAGTTACTATGCAAAACACTGTGCATGTACGAAATTTTCAAAAGATGCACAGTAACCAGGAATAAAAAATTCAAAAATGCATAGTACTTTTATATTAAAATAATAGAATGCATAGTAAACTTTTTTCCTATAAATACCGAAGGATTTCTTCTTTAGAATTCACAATTTCAGATTAAGTTTTCTTAATATAGTAGTGCTAGTGAGAGAGTGGTGGAAGTGAGAGAGAGAAGTAAATTTTTTTGGGAGAAGGTTCTGCTAAAATCCTAAGGTAAGAATACTTCTCTTTTATATTTTTTGGGTTATTTTCATATCGTTTTTAGAAATCTGTTATTATACTAGAAATAATATTATTTTAAGTTACTATTGTGCATAGTAAAATACTATTTCAATAGTAAATTACTATTTACTATTACTATTTACCTTTACTATTTACGTTTTTACTATTTACCGTTACTATTCATGATTTACTATTTACCATTACTATTCATGATTTACTATTTACTGTTACTATTTACGATTTACTATTTACTGTTACTATTCATGTTTTACTATTCACTATTTACTATTCAAAATTTACCATTTCTGTTTTAAGTAGTAATCTTAATCCTCATCTTATGCCTATACTGAAATAAGATTAGTATTAATATTTCTAGAAATCGGAGGCGCAAAGCAAACTCTCTTTTGGTAACAACTCATGGTAAGAGGGGGTGAGATAAGAGTATAATATAAAAAGACATAAGAATAATAGGAGGAGTCCCCTACTCCTTTTAAATTTGATAATATTATTATTTTAAAATATTAACTTTTTAACTTAAAATTTTTAATAAATTTTAAATTAAATATCTGATTTAACTAACTCTAACCTACCTATGCAAGGACTTAGACTACTATGACCCATATGGACTGAACTATACCTATGCAAGGACTGGATTATATGGACTTACATATACCTATGCGAGGAATTGACCAAAAGGACTCAAATTGACTATATTAATAATCATTAAATTTTGTATTATGATATGTATTAATGATATTTAATTGATTTGATTATGATTGATTGATTTTGATTGATGATTTTGTGATGTGGAGTTTGAGCATATAGCGAGCATGACGGAAAGCTAAAACTCAGTAAGAATTTTCTTACCTTACTCTTTAAATTTTTACTTTAAATCTTCTCTTCTTAGAAATTATTCATATTAACTTTATTTTTAATATTTAGAATAAAAAAATTAGTATTTATTTTAGAAAGAAAACATTTTATGAAAATTAATAATAAATTGAAATAATTAAATCTTGAGATAAAGAAAATTTTTGTAATTTTAAGTATTTTTGGTTAATAACTTAAAGATTATTCTCTTTTAATAAAATAAAATTTTCAAAAGAAAATTATTTTATTTTTTTCCAACTTAATAACTAAAGATATTTGGAAATAATTAAGATTTCTAAATTTGATTTTGTTAAGATTTAATTTGAGAAAGATTATGTAAAGTTTTATATGAGAAAGTTTTTAGATATTTAAGGCTTAGAAACTCAAATTTCAGTGAGATTCAAAAACTGTACCAAATTTATTTCTGTGGGACAGAAATTCAGAGAATTGAGAAAATGTACAGTTTATTGAAATGATATTGTAAACCTTTAAGGGATTTAATAATTGAGTTTCTAAAAGCCTTAACCAACTAAATACGCGAGTAGTTCATGCATCATGAATCATTAAAGTGAAATAAAATGATATTGTCTGGGGACGGATTATAGAAACCGAGGATACATTAGAGGAGGCTTAATTATGAGCCTTGGGATGAGAGGGTGTGAAAGGGTGCTTCAGGGGACCTGGGGTAGCTCCCTAGTGTCGGGTACTTTCACAATAAAAACTTTCTCAATCTGACTAGTCTCTAAGTGTTTCCATGCCAGTTGAGCTGTTCACATTATTATTATCCGGACTTATGGAACAGTGTAAACTCCTGGTTGGCCCAGTGTAAATTAAAATTTAAGGGCCCACATATATAGGTAAGTTATGATGAAGATATTGCATAACATTCATGCATTCATAATTGATTGTGTATGTGATTGTGATTGATATTATTATGTATTGGTTTGTGAAAACCCTTTGTTGCTTATGTCTTAATAGAGAATATTATATTCTGTTTCTCACTCCTTTCTCCGTGTTTTTGTTTCATATATTCTAAATTGATGGTTCAGAGGGAAGAATCGAAGAATATCGGCAGTAACTATAGCACGTTCTAGAAAGGGAGCTCGGTATGAATACCGTGGTCCAATGAATAAATAATGTTAATAAGTAACTGCTTCTGGGCCATGGAGTTTCCTCTCTTTCTTATAATGTTTAATATTTATTTTCGTTGGATCAATGTACAAATAATTTATTAAGTTTTAATAATATTTATGAGGTATTTCAGAAATAATGTATGTAATTTATTCCGATAGTTTCTTTCTAACAATCATATCTTTTTTTAAAAAAAAATTTACGAATTTTTTTAGAATTTATTAAGGTGTAACTGAGGGTGTTACAGTCCTCTCTAGGTGGTGGTAATTTAAGCAAGCCGATATTGTGGACTTCGTGCATGATCTGGTCTCTTCTGTTGTTCAGAGGGGTGAGGTTATTGTATTTGGGATTTAAGTAGGCTTCACCTCTCTTCTCCTTGTTCGGTATGGGGCTTCTTCTCCGTGGCTCCACTAAGGTTGTGTTCTGTTTAGCTTGTCTTACCCACCCAACTTCACGCTCTTCCATGTTGATATATCACCCGGCTCTTTGCCTGAAATCATCCATGTCTACAAGTGGTTTTTTAGCCAAAGAATCAGAGAACTTACCTAAGCATAGACCAATTTGGATCGTATGTAAAGTAACCTTCAAACTAAGGTCACGTATCTAGATGGCTTGTTCGTTAAAATGAGCCACGTACTGCTTGAGAGTTTTATCCTGAAGTTGTCTCAAATTCACTAGACTATGTGAGGTTTGATATACTACTCTATTGGTGGCAAGATGGCTTAGGAATTTCTCTATCAACATTGAAAAACTCGCTATGCTTCTTGAAGGAATGTGGGAGAACCAATGTAATATGGACTTGGTTAACATATCGGGAATGTTCTGCAGAGCAAGGCGTCAGATGCACCCATGATCAACATGGTTGTAGTGAACATCGTAAGATGTTTCTCCGAGTCTCCCATCCCATTATATTTTTTCATTACGGATGGTTTATAGTTCTAGGGGGTTAGTGCCATCATGATTTCATCTGTGAATGGATGGGCAATATAGGGGTTCACGGGGTCATGTTTTTCTATTCCTTTTATTGATTACGGATCACAACCTGCCACCCGTTGCTTGGTGGTTTGGGTGTTGTGATAGCTCGAGACCTCCCGTTCATCCACCTTACATGCATGCAGATCTTTATTCTCCCTTCGTAATTCTTCCACTATGCATTGTAATGTCTCTACAATACTCGTAAGATTTTGTATATGATCATCCTTATTCTTCGGTGGTGGTTGAGTGTTGCCCTCTTCGTGGCGGCTATGGTTGCTACGGGTCGTTACCATTGTTATTTTCTAGGGTTTAGGATTTGTGAGTGGGAACCGTTTTACCGGGCCCCACAACGGGTGCCAAAATGTTCACAATAAAGCTACAAATGCATAAAAAACCTAGAGAATTACTCTAGGGATTAGGGTTTATTAGCTTTAAAATATGTCACTTAATTACACCAGGGGATATAATATCGTGCCAAAGAAAGGGGGTAAAGGGGTGCTGAGGAAAATTGGGCCTGGGCCCATGATGACACACTTTGATAGCATTTAGTGAATGCGTTGATACTCCTTGATTTTCGCTCATCATGTAGGGGAAATGAGGTATAATGGGGCCACCCCGATCCGAGGGGGAACACGAGCCCTCTAGTCACGAGTGTTAAGCGTAAAGTTGAGCCGAGTGACTGAGTGTCGAGTGACTAGACACCAAGCCAGGGGCGCTTTATGCCAAGCCAAGAGGTTGTCAAGTAAGGCTTCTTTCAGGAGTGATCCGTCTCTTTTAGAATGTTGTGAGAAATAGAGAGCGTGTCACTTATCGATAAGGAGTGGAGAGTTACCCGAGGACTTCTACTTTGAGTAGGGTTGGTCTGAGTAGATCTATCTCATGTAACCTATGTTCCGAGTGGTTTATGCCTGAGTAGATCCACATGTCCTACAATGTACAACCGTCGTTTAGTTCCCCTTGCATTGTTTGCGCTCGCTGCTTTTGCAATGATGAAATGTTTTCATATCCTAAGGCCCTTAAATACCTTTTGGTTTATGTCTACAAATGCATAAAAAACCTAGAGAATTACTCTAGGGATTAGGGTTTATTAGCTTTAAAATGTGTCAATTAATTACACTGGGGGGCCTCTAGGCCATTTATTCAGTATTGTGCCAAAGAAAAAGGATTAGGGGGTGCTGAGGAGAATTGGGCCTGAGCTCATGATGACGCGCTCTAATAGCATCTGATAAGTGTGTTGATACTCCTTGATTTCACTCATCATATGGGGGGAGAAGGGATACAATGGGGTCCCCCGGGGGGTGATATGAATTAACTATGAGTCTAGATAAATCATGGTTAGAAACAAATAATAAATAATTATGAGTCTAAAATAATCATAACATGAATAATTATAGCACAAGTAAGTATTAATTAGTTTAAAAACCCATGATACAAATTGGAAGAATTAAAAGATCATACATAATAATTATTAATGTAAAATAACTATAACATAAAAAAATAATAATGAAGTGTTGATGACTAATATTTTAATATGAGAAGAATTTAGAAAAAAAATTGTGCTAATGATATCATCATTTGAAACAACTTTTCAATATATATATATATATATATATATATATATATATATATATATAGGATCTATCTTATGAGAAAAGTTCTTTTAGGTGAAAGTGAGAGGGGCGAATCTGGGCTGTATAACCATACAATAGATTGTTGAGATTAAAAGTTTTTCAAGTCACATGATTATTTAAAAGGTCACATGAATTTTTTAAAAATGCACATGGCTCAACCATCTATTTTATGATTGTACGACTCAGATTCATTCCTCTCACTCTCACATAAGAGAGTCTTTCTCATATGCTACATCCTCTCTCTCTATATATATGTTAATTTGGTAAAGAAAATAAATAAATGTCATTTTAGTTTGCCATTTGAGATAAAGAGAATAATATAATTTTCTTTTTAATTATAGGTATTTTTCTTTGAAGGTAATTATGTTCCAGACTTGTCATAAGCTTATCCTTCTCGATAATTTACTATCATGTTTAAATGTTGATATGATTTTTTATCCATTAATAGTCATTGTATTTTCTTACTCGCCTTGATTGTTTAATAGAAAACATTTTCATGAGTATTTAATTTCTTTATTAAGTTTTTTTCACTATTATTATTTCTTTAATTGTTTAGTTTAAATTTAATTTATTGATGTGTATAAATTTAATGATGTTTATTGGCCATTACAAGAAATACGTATTTTTTTATTAAGTATAAATTTCTTTCAGTTACATGACCTAAAAAATATTAGAAGAATAGATTTCACCAATTAAACCTTATTGGGTAAGTTGCGCAATGTTGTGAACACCTATTTTTTTAAAAAAATAGACCTCGTTTAAATTTTTTAAATAATTTATTTATTAATATATATATATATATACATATTATCTCACCCTATTTTTCTCCTTTATAATTTCCTCTCTCATTTTCCTAATCCTTACCCTCTCTAACTACTCTCACATCTTACCCAATCTCATCTCCAAAACCTCTTTTTTCCCTTCTCCTTCAAGGGTTTATTTTTGTAGAGTGGAATCGAATCATAATAAATTATTTTTATATGGTTAGTGTGTTAGCAATTAATAACATTTTTTGTGAATTTCTGCTTAGATGGATTTAGTCGCGTGATTTAGATAGCTTAACTTGCTTCTTATAAACTCCTTGGTTAATGTATACTTTATTTCTATATAAAGGCTAGCATATATGCCCATACTCAAATTGAAAAGCAAAAACATCACTTATATAAGCTCTTTGATTCCATCAAATTATAATTATCACTTATCAATAAATCTTAATCTTGTAAAACATGGTTTCATTTTCTAATACCTGTCTAACATTCACAGTGTGCGGGTGCAAACTTGAGATTTTGGTTCTTGCGTCGTCCACTCCTCACGAACTTAAACTTCTCTCTAACATTGATAATCAACAAGGCCTCCATATTCAAATTCCATTCACACAATTCTATGGCAATGAATAATTGACATTTAGGGGAAGGAGGAGGAAAAGAAGAGGTAAGGATTTTAGGGATAAGGTTGGGTGAGATGTTGGAAAGGTTAAAGGGTATGAGGATTAAAAAGATGAAATAGGAGACAAGGAGAAAATATGGTAAGATAACATTGATATTTTAGAAATAAATTATTTAAAAAATTTAAAGAAGGGTGTATGTTGAAAAATTCAGGGTGTAAATAATATTGACCAATGAGCTGGTACGGGATTTAGTCCAAGGTGAGCCCAAATTATGAATGGATGTGTTGTCCCACAATTATCTCTTGGGTCGGTCCATGTTTAATGCTGGATTTCTCCAAGGGCCTTGTTAGCATGGAAGAATATTATGGTTACATTCAATTTATTGAAGACTGGGTTTATGTTTTGATTGGGTGAAAAGGATTCTTTCATATGGTTTGATGATTGGTTAGGAATATGACCCTTAGCTTCTCTAGTGGATTGTGTTCATGTGGCATATTCCCATCTTCAATTAAGGGGCATTATGGACCATTAAGGGTGAACCTATCCAAGTTGGCAACGCCTCTTTAAAAGGCTATTTGGGACAATATTTTAGTTCAAAGCCTTACCTTTTTGCTCAAGGTATGGATTCTTGGGACAAGATAGGGGAAATTTTAAGAATTAGAAGTTTAAAAGCTAGTAATTTAACATTTAAAATTTTAAAACCTGGAGAGAGGTGTGGGAATTTAAGGTCCCTGAAAGGTTGAGGTTCTTTGTCTGGATAGTTTTAAATGGAGCCTTACCCACGGATAGCCGTTATATGGTTAAGAGGCTAACGGTCTCTAGTGCTTTCCCTGGGTGCTCTTATGGCTTGGAAGATATCCTTCATTTCCTAAGGGATTGTGTCCATGCTAAGGAAGTTTGGTTGTCCCTCCCTAATTTCTTTAATCTGAACGCTGAGGATTAGGTGAAGAATATGGTGAGAGGGAAGAAACAGATTTAGTGTAATATTGTGATATGGTGGATTTAGAGGTCTCAGAATCATTGTCTTCCAGCTAAAGAAATTGGGTCTTAAGGGTATGCTTGCTAACATGCAAAATATGATGGTGGATATGTTGAAATAATTTTTTATGATCACATGTTCAATTCAATCTTAATTATTAATAAATCAAACATTAAATGTGTACCCCATGAGAATTCATCATCTGTGCCTGACAATGCTGGGAAGCATATCTAAAACTGTTAGTGGTGAACACCATATAAAGCTTGAAAAGCTTCAAGATGACATTTTTATAACGGAGTGAGTTATGTTGTACCAAAACTCGTCTAAATGAAGAAAGTTGTACCAAGTCCTTGGATGTTCACTATAGAAACCGTTTGAACCAAGTATGTTTTATAAAAAAACTTTGGAATTGTTAGATATTATTTAAAAACCCCAAGATTTGTTAATAACACACATTAAGACCTTTGGTTAAATAAAGTCTGCCTACGTGTTATTTAACCTATTTATTTGAGTATTTCAGGTTACAAAGTTTGTGTTTCATATGTTATAAATGAAAGGGGGTCCATCACTTAAAGTCTGTGTTCAGCAATGCAAAAGATTTTAAGACCAAGTCTGCGTGGGATAAATCAAAGTTTATCCAAGTCTGTCCCAGCTCAAGTCTGTTACAAGACAATTCTTCAAATGTGTCTTTTAGACTTAGGACTGCTGAGACACGTTCTTCATCAATTTTACTCTCCAAACTTAGCACGCACTTTCTCTCACAAATGCTTTAAGCAATTAGACTTCAGACTCTTGGTATATAAGAATGTTACTCCAACTTTGCTTTGATCTACATAAGGATATTTTGAAGATGCCTTAGACCTAGCTTCGTTCAAAGCTACACTACTCTTATCACTGAAATGGACAAGAAGACAAACTCTTCAGAAAACTAAGGCTTGCATGGAGAAGAAATTAAGAAAGCTACTCTACGCTAATCAAAAAAGCTGACATTGATCAGTACTTGAGTCAGAATGCTTTAGAAGGTCAACCAAGCCTGATTTGTAAAAGTTCATGATAATTGATACCCAACAAAAAGACTTTTGCTCTGTAATGCTTGAGGAACTCTAATTTAGTGTAACTTCTAAAGATCCTCGATTCAGACTTTTGTCTTCTTCTCAACTTTTAGAGTCTGCATGCTTTAAATGGTCATCTCTCGTCAATGGAACAAGCAACGACTATCTTTAATGGCCTATAAATACGAAGAGATGTTCATACCAGAAAAGCAGTGACACAAAAACAATAATCTGAAACCAAGTGATAAAATCAAAACCTTCATCCCAAAACAAATACTTTCTTTGTATCTTTGCTTCTTACAAACTTAGTCTTTGTTTTTCTACTTAGTGTATACGTACCTTAAGTTTCATTCTCTTGTACACTAAGTTACTAAAACACAAACACTCTCAAATCACAACCTGTGTCAAAGTCTGGTGTGTTGTCAGTCTTAGTTTCATAAGGGAAATACTCTTAAAGAGGCTTGTTGAAAAAATACTTGGTTATTGAGCCAAGAGTGGCTTGTTGAAAGAATACTTGGGTTTAATCCAGAAGTGGCTGGAGTCAAGAATACTTATGGCACAGACTTACTGTGTTTGTAAAAAGATATTTTTACAAGTGAAAATTCTTCAAGTCTGAAGGTATTGGACGTAGCTTCTGTGTTGGAAATGAACCAATATAAATTTGTTGTGCCTAATCTCTTAATCCTTAATTTATTTAGTCTGATCTATTTTAATCAAAGTCTTCTACGCTTTTGTTTGAAAAAGTTTTAATTCTGCAAGAAAAAGAGTCTTAGACTTATTCAACCTCCCCTTCTAAGTCTGACTCTGAACCATCAGAAACAACAAAGGTATCCTTCCAAAGTTTGACTCAAGACCTTCATTTGGTTGTTGGTTTCTGGGTGTTAGGTGTGACACCTTGAACTCGAATCACGAATCTCAGAGTAATTTTTGACATGCTATAAAATTCACAATAATAAATTTTCATTTTCATGACTATTATCCTGAGATCCTTAATCAAAGTCCTGAGATCACTTAATGAAATATCTGATTTATCCTAGTATAACTGTTGTAAACACTAACGTCAGACTCAAGCATCATGGCAGGGCATTCCATAAACTAACAACACTTGCCCATCGTTATATGTCCACTAGTCATCATATCAAAACAATACCATTATATTTACAACCCAAGGATAAATAGACTATTTAAAACTATGTACATATAAATATTTAAACATATCAACTATTAATACACATGTCCATGTTCATATACATCATAAAAACATCTTTTATATATATATATATATATATCTTGTGTTTTTAAGAAGTACTCCAAGTCATCGCCAAGCATATCCTTGATCAAACAGTAAACCACAAGTAATTGAAAAAGTGAAATAAGGTATATATTAAGTACAAAATACATTAGAATCATGCACATTTTCAAAAAGGATACAATGCGATGCAAATGGAAAACAAGGTTGTTTTGATTATATAGTATCTTATTTTTAATTTGAATGATGTTATGATGGATCCATAGCTGGTGGATAATCATACAATGATCCTCATATAGTAATAATATTTTATTGGTACCAAACTGAAGCACCCATTTACAACACTGTCATCGTCGGTGACTTAGATACACACATATATAGCTCTCTGTTACGGGCCCCCTCTTAAAAACATATTGAACAACTTTAAGAAGAGTTAGGTTCTATAGGAACCATATACGCGGGGTCTATTGCTCATCCAGAGCCGACCCCACCAGGCCCATTCAAAGGGCCCTTGCATCCTTTAAGCAACTTTAATGCAAATGATGCATGATGCTTTAGTTAAAGTTATAAAATTATTACAATGTCAATATTTTAATTATTTGTAATGTGACCACATAAGGTCAACATCATACTCATTCACAATCTGTTAGGATAAAACCATATCCATTCAACATAACTATGAATCTGATTCCATACGAGTCTTTATACACATACATCATTAATCATCATTCACTTCCTTAGTCATATAATCGTGTTTTAGTCCAATCTAATTACCACACTCTTCATTATTTAAAGGCTCAATGACTCTTAGTAACACATCCACATATTATACTAGTTAGAAAATGATTATAGTATGAGTATATGAGGAAAGAACTAGGATTATAGGGCATTCACACATGCATTAACATTAAAAAGAACCCATTGGCATCTTGAGGGACACCACGACCATGGTCTCCTTTCCCAGGTCCTTAAAATTTGCCACAATTCCTAACATGATCCATAACCTGGCCATAGAACCTGCCACGGCTATGGATCGGCCCCTGATACCAATTGTCATTCATTTTTCATGCAAAAACAGGTCCTACTTATGACAACTTCAACTAATTCCATATGGAACCATTTCAAGTGAATTCTTACATGGTTTGGCTACTAGAATCATGTTATACATATTGAATTGGCCAGTATACAGGGGGTACTCTAACTCTCTTGCGACAGGTCTTAAATCTCTTTATCATTCCTCTTTTACACCGGTTTAGTGGGAATCTGTTATTGTATTACACAAGCTCAATAGGAGCTCCATGCCTTCTACTATAAAGTCTGGTGTCTTCCAAACATCGACTCAGGAATAAGTGGTGGTGGTACTTGCAAAAACTCTCTGATGCTTAAGTTAGTATCGTAAAGTATATATGTGATTCGATGTCCATACCAGTCCCTAAACTAAGGAATGATATGTCAGAATAAACGATGTGGATCCTGAAAGATAGCTCAAATCGGTTGTCAGTGTTACCGGTATGCCTATTGAATTGACCTCGGTCAAAAGCCTTCCAAAGAATCAAAATCTCTGAGCAAGAGTTGTAACTTACTTGAAAAGTAGTCTGGTCCTGTTAAACTTCAAATCAAGAGTTGGACCTCCATTAATCAAGTAAGTCATTCATTACTCTTAATGCTTTGGTAAGAAGAAGAAGAAGAAGAAGAAGAAGAAGAAGAAGAAGAAGAAGAAGAAGAAGAAGAAGAAGAAGAAGAAGAAGAAGAAGAAGAAGAAGAAGAAGAAGAAGAAGAAGAAGAAGAAGAAGAAGAAGAAGAAGAAGAAGAAGAAGAAGAAGAAGAAGAAGAAGAAGAAGAAGAAGAAGAAGAAGAAGAAGAAGAAGAAGAAGAAGAAGAAGAAGAAGAAGAAGAAGAAGAAGAAGAAGAAGAAGAAGAAGAAGAAGAAGAAGAAGAAGAAGAAGAAGAAGAAGAAGAAGAAGAAGAAGAAGAAGAAGAAGAAGAAGAAGAAGAAGTTGTATGGGAAAAAATGGTAATGGTGGTATAAATGGGAAAAAGTGACATGGATTGGGGTTGACCAAAAGGAATAGATGAAGAAGATGTAGTGTGGGGGTTTAGGATGAACGAGGATGAATAACAATCGGGGATGTGACTTATGGAAGAAGAAGAAGAAGTTGTACGGGAAAAAGTGGTAATGGTGGTATAAATGGGAAAAAGTGACATGGATTGGGGTTGACCAAAAGGAATAGATGAAGAAGATGTAGTGTGGGGGTTTAGGATGAACGAGGATGAATAACAATCGGGGATGTGACTTATGGAAGAAGAAGAAGAAGTTGTACGGGAAAAAGTGGTAATGGTGGTATAAATGGGAAAAAGTGACATGGATTGGGGTTGACCAAAAGGAATAGATGAAGAAGATGTAGTGTGGGGGTTTAGGATGAACGGGGATGAATAACAATCGGGGATGTGACTTATGGACGAGTATGGTAAGGTGTGAGGGATGAAGTTATACGAGGAATTGTAGTTGAGATTAAGGAGAAGGCTAATGTGGATGTGAGATGGAGATTGATGGGTGTGGGGATCCAACAAATGTGTGTTGAAATGTAGATTAAGCAAAGTTGGAGAGGAATGTCACCTACTCTTGTAAACCACCCATGACTTAGGATAGAGTTATATGACAAGAATTCATGGTTTGTTGGATGGTGTTATGATACACATCTTGTAGTTGGGCTTGATTCTTAAATTGGGTTTGCAAGATCCCCAATTTTTTTAGAGATAGTATGAAAGAGGTTATTTACATCCTTTGAAGAATTAGGCTTTAGAGATATGAAATGAAAACATTATATGATAGAGATCTATTCTGACAGTTTGATAGAGAATGCTAATTCTACCAAAATAAACTTCATTCATGTCTTGACTTGATCAAGGAGGCTGCCTACAGTTAAATACACAATGAGATTGGTTGCTCGAGACTAGAGATAACATATTAAAATTAAATGAAAAATGCACTGAATAAGGAAATTGGGCTTTAGACAAAATAGTGTTTCCTCCATTTGGGCCTAATAGACACTTTTAATTCTTTATTCCGCTACTATGAGTGTTTTTTCGGAAGCCCAGCCCAGTGGTCCAATTGTACAGACAGAACCGTGATTACTATTCCTTATACTTTTTAACTAATTCGTATAACATGCAACCATATTCACAATATAATTCTACTAAATCTATCAAGAGTGTAATTTTATAATACCGTAACAAACAGTCCAGTTCGAGTTGATGGGAACATCATCATATTTGGATTAATATTCTTAGAGAGAAGATTTTTTTTATTCACAAAACTTAACTCAAGATTTTATTTAATGAAAATCAAACATATACCACTTAAATTAATCACCCGTTGACACCCGTTGATTAAAATATGACTTTAAATATAAATATCTTAAAATTAATCATATTTAATGATATTTTAATTCATGGGTGATTAGTACCGCAAAAAATTTTAAATTTTTATATATTTCAATTAAAGTTTTATATATACAAGTTAAGAAGTAAAAGTAATAATATTAGGTTAAAGTAATATTTTTAGTTACACATGTCAAATCACTTTTTTAAGCAAATGTTACTTATGAGCTTGATAATTTTTGTTAAAAGAAGAAAAAAAATCAATAACTTTTCTTTTTTCCTACTTGCTTAACGGTTAGATTACCTTATATCTCATAGTTGATTAGTAAGGTAAAAGATTGTTTGATTGTTTGATTTTGTGTTTTTAGTTATTTTTTAATTTTAAATACGAAATAATTTTTTTATTTTCAGTGTTTCTTACTTCAAATTTGAAAAAAACAATATAAAATGATGATATTATAATTAAAATTAAAAACATGAAAAAAAAACCAAACAAACCCTAAATTTTTTTTACACTTTGACATATATTCAAGTTAAGAAGTAAAATTAGTAAAACTTTAAACTATGATGGACAAATTTAAAAAGTAAAAAGATTATAAAGGAAATATGTAATAAATATATCCTTCCATCATTCCCTAGACAAGATTCATTTTACTCTAATAAAAACAAAATTAAAGGAACTACATAGATAAATCCCTGGCTTTCAATTTCCATCACTCACTCTAATTATTATTCATCTTGAGTCTCTCTCACTTTATCAATGAGGATGGCATCACATACGATCAAATTCAAGTGGGAGTAAATTCATTTCAGAAGGTGCTGAAACAGGGTTAGACAAGTGAATGATGCAAAGTGAAATACCACACAATTGAAAAAGATTGTAATTCTCTTCTGTCAAAGGAGAAACTTCACCCCTCTCAGCAAACCTTTGCTGGCAAGTTGATGCTGCTTCCATAACCGAACTCATCCAATTCCTAGCCACTTCATAGTTCCCAGACAAGAAAACTCCAACTGAGTTTACTATTCTCCATGCTGCATCAGAGTACAGTTCCAAGCAATCCACTAAGCACCCCAAAGCCAAGTTATCAAACCTTGCACTATCATCATCCAATAGCTTCTCTATGGTTTCTAGTGTGCTTGTCACGTTCTCTAGAGCTAGCTCCATTGTAACTAATGCCAACCCTTCAAGATTTGTTGAGTGACTCACTGGAATCACTGGAAGAGAAGTTGAGCACAAGCCATAGCTCAATATCACGGTTTGGTTTGCACATTTTTCGCATGTTTGGTTAATCAAGTCCTTGGGTACCCCTAAGGTAGAGCTTGTTCCAAGAGGGAATGTGATGAGAAACAAGAAAAAAAGGCAGAGAAAATAGCACAAGAAAGAAGACTTCAACATTTGTTATTTGGTATGAAGTAAGAGTGTTAGTGTTGGTGCAAAGCTATATAGAAAAAAATGTGTGGTTAATTTATATACATAGGGTTTCAAGGAGCGGGAAATACTGTGTCATAAAGGAAGTTTCCTTAATGGGTTTGTATTTTGTTGCTTAATTATTCGAGTGTATTCATAAAGACAGCACTGTTTAACCTTTTATGTACATCTGTTATTTTTAAGACCATGGTGTTGTAGAAATTAATGTTGTACTGTGTACAGAAAGTAGACTTCATGGGTAATTTCGTGGGAATGGTTTTAACTGCGGAAGCTTCCTATTTAAGGAGGAAAGGACGAGGAGAAAACAATCGTCTTTTTATTGTTGAGGTGGATAAGATAAGGCTGTTAAAATAGGCCGAATTGTATGGATCGGACCAAACTTGTTATAAAAAAAAATATTCTATTAATCTTAAAAATAAATTCAAAGTTAATAATTGAAATAAAAAAAAACTTCATAATAAAAAAGTTATAAAGGAACAGGCTGAGTGTGAGCTTGCCCGCACGGGCCCGGGGTGCCCGAGTCCTTTTTTTTTAAAAATTTAGTATTATTTATTAGTTAATTTAACAATATAAAAAATACTATTTATTAGTTAGTGTTTTTACAAACAAGTTTTTTATGAAATCTTGTTGATTTTATAGCAATTGTGTGTTAGTATTATTAATAACTTAGTAACTAATATTTAATTTATTTTAAGTTATTGATTTTATAAAATTATTTGTCTAGTAACAGTTAATTAATTTCAATAACAATTTTTTTTACAAATGTAGTTTTAGAAAAATTCTACTAAGTTGGTCTAGTTATTTGTAATTTAATTTTTTAATAATTTTTTTAAAAAAAATGGGTCACTCAATCAAGCCCACAACCCGTTAAAGACAGAATTAGGACTTCTAATTTCAAAACCCAAATTTATACAACTTTTTTTAACCCGACCCTAAATAATCCGCCACCTAATAAAATCCAACCCATACCAACTATGCCATTACAATTTGGAGCATGTTGCTTTTTTGTAGCGGCATGGATTCATCAAATGTTACAATCACCATTTCTTGTTTCTGGAGACAGATCTTAAAGCCAAAACCTCTCATATAACTCAAGTCTTCATTTAATTTAGCTCGAAACCAGATAAAGCGAGCCAAATACGACGTGGTTTTTCTTTTTCTTTACTAAGAATTTAACTTGCGAAAAAAATTTATAACAACTCATCGTATTTTCCTCAATGAATTGAACTGGCTTTTTTTATAAAAATTTACAAGTTTATAATTCAATTGTGTTAAAGAAGATAGGCTTAATGATAATTTCAATAGGATTAGCTTTTTAATCTTTATATACAAGAATAATGTAGAATGCAAAATAAACGGTGACTAATAAACTCACCCCAGATTTGATTTTTGAAGGCCCTGTAATGATATAAATTTTTCATAGGAAATCTAATTGGCTTTTCTTGTCCTGTCACTTTATTTATGTACTGAATTTTAAACTCGATCAAAGCTACTTCTACATACATACATTCATAAATTACAAGCTTCATGAGTGAGTACTTAGGCATTAAAAAAGAATATTCAGGTAGATAGGACTAATAAATGACATTATTAATTAATGACATTTTTTCCCATTAGTAAACTTCTGGTATGATGTAGTGTAACGAAAAAAATTATTGTTTCGTAAATAGTTAATCCCTATAAAATATTGTTATGTTTTTATCTTTTATTAATATTTTTGTAATATTTTCCGTCTCTCCTTAATATAAATTAATGCTTATAAATAGTCTTTTATTAATTTATATATATTTTTTTAGTCCCTCATTTTTTTAAATGTAATTTTTTAACAGATTCCCATGTCATCCTATGAAATGTTGTTTAATTAATTTACATATCATCTTTGAAGTTAAGAATAAAAATGTGGAAAAATGATAATATGTAATCTAAACACTTTAAAAATTTGTTTATGGGACATAGGATAAAGTTCCACACTTAAGGGTAAAAACTCACGCCCTAGCCCTTAGGCGCGGGACATTCCATTCAACGTTCTCTCATGTTAATTAGTGTACTCTCATGTTAATTAATGTAGGATCCTAACTCCTACACCCAAGCATGGCATTAGACTTAATGTCACAGGCTATCCGTGACGCAAAATGGGGTGTGGAACATATTTGTGACACAAATTAGGGAATGAGACTACATGGACCATGCCCAAAAGCTTTTTTTAATATATATATATATATATAATAATTTTTAAACCTATAAAAATTTAAAATGATTTCACCAAACATTTATCAGTCATCTAATTATTAGTTGTAATCAAGATGAATGATTTTATCATCAATATAAATACAAAATTAATATTTAATATGTATATATATATATATATCTATTACAATGGATCAATACAAAAATTAATATAAAATACAATGTATTGCTAATTACACATAAAAATTTAATGAATATTATTTGACAACCAATATTTATGAAGTTCATTAGATCCAATGTAGCATCTAGAAAAGTAGTAAATTAAATTAACTATATAAGTATGAATAAATTAGTTACCTTATTCATCCTACTTCACCTCCTTATAGGCAGGACCATCATCATCTTCATCTTCATTATCACCTTCATCTTATGAATCATTTTGGGATCCAACCTCATCCTCTTCATCAACAATAGGGTTAGGTTGAATTGACGGAAGCCCTTTTGTTTTAACTAGACTAATCCCATGAAGATCACCTGCTTATCCCATGAATGATTTTAATTCTTTTAACCGTCTCACAGGTGATCTAGATGTCTAATAAAGAAGATCTTCATAATTATTTATATCAATTTTCACATGGTATCTAGACTTTGTTGTTATACCTACATGTCAAACACGCTTACTTGCACACAAAGGCGGATATGATACATAGTAGACTTGACATGCATTTTATGCTAAAATAAATGGATCATATTGATGATAGTGTCTAGTATGATTTATTTCATATATGTTATATTGTGGATTGACAAAGGTCCCTACTAATTTAGTGGCATTGTAGTAACTTCCATGGATATTTCAGGTGTCTCAACACAGTCATGCAACAACTTTATAAATAAATTATTATATTTTTTTGGACACTTCCAGTTAGCTCTAGGAGTAATCAATTTAATAGTAATTAACAACTTGGACTTAATGATACCCTCATAAATCGGTTCATTAATAGACATCAATATGTTTAAAGAGTTTTCGACACTTGAGGTTGGCTTCTTCTGACTTATTCTCTCTATAATCATCAAATACATCATTATTAACATATTCTTCATCATCATCATCATCATCATCATCATCATCATTACAACCCATAAATGCATCATGTCATTCGTGTTGTCTAAATTATTATTATTAACCCATGAACCAGAAGCACTATTGTTACATTGTTACAAACCAATATATGTTGAAAAATTCATGCACCTCACCATGGGAAGTTCAAAACCCAATAATTTGATTGAAAACCTGACTTGTATAAATAATATCTAACCTCATCTTTACTCAATATTTTTAAACAACACTTACGACAAAGGCATTTAATTCCACCATCAGATATGGCAATTGCTAATTATTTAGCTTTATTGACAATTCAATCCCTTTAAGAAATTTATTTTTCAATCCCTCTTCCACGTCAATTCTATCATACATCCATGTATAATCCATTTTTACATTAATATATTTAACCATTTATAATCCAAAAAACTTAAACATCAACAAACAACCGGTAACAATTCAAAGAGACAAATAATTTTCCTAAATTACTAGCTAGACATCCAATAGTCATCTACGTGAATGTTCTAACAATTTTTAGAAGTTATGCTATCTAATTTTAATTCTATATTCTTAATCAACACAATATGCATAAACTAAAGGTGGGTCAAAATATAACTAACCTCTCACCAAAATGTAAAATCATTTAGTTAAAAATGCTCTATTTTTCATCACAAACATAATAGTACCTTGATCTCTTGAAATGGAACACTTAATGATGTGATTGAGAAAGGTAAAAATATTAAGGGAAAAAGTAGAAGCTGTTGGGTGATAAAAAAAAAGGGAAGGAGAGATGAGGTAGGGGGCACTACTACCTAGTTTAACACGTTTTGGGTGTGGAACATTGTCCTATTCTAATGAATTAGTGTCTCACACCCAATGTAATCCAAATTTGAATTTGACGTGGGCCATGTCCTACGCTATAAAATTAAGTCTTATGCATACATGGCATGGCAAAAAGTGCCTCATATCATGCTCTCATGCTAGAGAATTTGTTTTTTTGTAGTGATATCAATTACTCAGATTAAATAATACCATGAAAAGTTAAATGTTTTTGTCTCAAAAGCTTCTTATATCTATCTTTAGGATAACTAGTTTAATTATATGCGCGATGCACAAGGGAAATGTTTCGTAAACCATAAAAAGAAATATTTATATGTTTTATACTTGTAACTAAAGATGTTAGTTTATAGTAACATATTAATAAATAGTTTACTAATTCTAAAATAAAAAGAATTCCTTAATAAAAAAAGAGAGAATAAATAAAAGGACAATTTCAACATAATATTTATTTATAACATTTAAACTGCCATTAGGATAATTGAAAGCATCATAACTTAGTAAACATGAATATTTAGGTTTAAAGTACAACTTTACTCAAAGAACTAATATATAAATAATTTCATTATTTTGTCTTGTCATGCCAAACTTGTGGCTTGACTTTGTTTTCAAGTAAAAATTAACAACAACCATAAGTCAGACATGCTTCTCATTCGTGTGATCGAGGCCACCTTATCATAATTGGATACCTGTCCTCCTCATCAATCTTAAGAAAATAAGATTTGGCTTAAGAGACATGACTATAACAACCCATTATTTAGGTAGTACCTATTAATGGGAAAAGTTAAAGAAATAATGTTAATAAATGATAGAAATAAAAAGATCAATACATGCTTTATAAAAAAGAATTAAAACTTACAAAGAAAATTTTTGATTGGAAATGACTTATTTTTTCACACAACTAATTAAATACAGGTCATTATGTTATTTGGATCCTTAATTTCAAATTCATGTTCTTGATGGGGATTTAACTTGGGAAACATGTAGGGAAAATGTTGTTCAAAAAGATAACTTTGTGTTTGAGGAAATACTTCATCAAGATTTCTATCAAAAACCTCACTGTTGAGCTTAACACCTCCTTCAGAATGTAACATTATCTATCCTCCAAAAGTCAGTTATATATGCTTTTAATTCTTTCCCAACCATATATGAAGTAAATGTTAAAGTCATGTTAAGTATGATGATGAGAAACATGTTACTCTTTTGATCACTCAAGATGACCGTTGAAGGGAGCTTATCACAATAGTCCGTTTTAAATAAAGATAGCAAAACTATGAGATTTTATTAGTAATTAAAAGCATTAGTTGTAAGAAAACTATCAAATTTAAATAATATTTTAATTCAAATAGAAACATATGATAATTTTTTTGTTTACCTTTTCATGATGGCATTCAACCAAAATTCCTCGAAACTTATTTTCTACCTTGTGAAAAGAGCTAGTTGCATCGTGTTCTATACAATTTTTCATATTGTATTCAGGTAATTGGGTTTCTCTTTCACAAACTTCAAGCAAGAATTCATCAGGGGCAATGAAAAATAAAATAGTTTTTCCTCCCAAATGTAGTCTATATGATTTTCTCAATTTATTCCACTCCTTATCAAAATACATAGAATTTCCAAATTTTATAACATTGATTTAGAATTTGTTACTTAAATCATCAACAAATCTAACTTTAACAAGTACAACATTCTTCCAATCATCCCATAATAGTTTAAGGACAAAAGCTTCATTCTAAATAATATAATAAAAGAAAATAGTACAACTTAAGCAACAAAACATGGTGCTATCTAATCAATAACTAATTAGACACTTAAAAATTCATAACTATTGATATATGAAGATAAAGAAATAGTTATCAAACTAAAATACATAATTTGATAGTAAACCTAAAATAAATCAAATTTAAAAGTTGTGTACAAATAATAATCAAAATGAGAAAGGAGAATCTAAACTTTTTGTTGTATGCATTAACAAGTAAGAATTAGAATATGACTGAAATGCAAGCAAATAAGTATGAAGTTGTATATTATAAGTAAAAATAACAATGACTGAGAAGAATTTGTTGAGCCAACTATAAAAATATAAAGTATTGGAAATACAAAAGACAATCACCCAATTTTACCATATATGGGAAACAAAACAACATTTTAGGGATGTGATATTAATAACTATAAATGAATGGCAATGATTCAAGCAAAGTATAAAAATGGGCCATATATTCAGGATCAAGAATTAAAAATTAAAATTAAAATACTAAAACTAATAGATATATTTAAAATAAAGTATGCTTAATTATATTGATTATTAATTATATATTCCAAAATTTACTGGATCTAGACTTATCACAAGTACAAACCTTCTTTGGATGGTACTTCATTTGATGTATGTTTTTCTTCAGGGATTGGATCTAGATCTTGAGTTTCTTCATCCATAAATCATGTTCAAGCTGGAATGAACTTTAAAACAAATTCCACCCTTTTCATGCCTTGATCGAAATGCATGTGGAGGAGAAACACATGGAAAATTGAAAAAGAGAAAGTGGATTTATGGAGAAAGTTCTAAACACTCTAGAGCTTGAAGAGAGAAACACACTCAATCTCACTAAAATTTTAACAAATGATTAAAATTAAGGGAAAATACAAATAAGAGAGGTTCATATAGACCTTCTCTCTAATTTAAGAGTAATTTTTAGATTTGACCTTGGTGAGCTTGTTAAAGCGTCACCTAAGATACATGGCCCAAAAGTGACTCAAAATGAAAAATATGGCAATGTAAGGCCTAAACCTAACTACTAAGTGAAAAATGCAAGCCCAATCTAATCTTAAGTACATAAATAGAAACTAGAAAATATGTACAAGCCAACAATAATCCTACAAGATGTAGAGAGAAACAAATTGAGTCCATAGTATAAGAAAGATTAAAGAGAAAAAAATAAATGATCAAACAAAAAGTGAAAGATGGAAGGAATGGAAATGTCCACTAGAGTTAAAGACTAACCTTTTCACTTTGAAGTGATAAAATAAAATGTCATAAGGAAACAAATGAGAAGGTCTCACAAGAACGCACATGTAAAACTATGGAGACCCCTATGTATCCTAGAAATGGTACTATCAATGGGATGCATAAGGAGTATGATATGAGGTCTAGCTATATGAACATATGATATATAACTAAACATGGACTTGTAATGAGGAAGCATAGGATGGAAATCCCTATAGGGATTAGAATGAGAATTGGCATTCAAACTAGGAACTAGAGTGTGCATGACATTCAAAGATATGACTAGCTCCTTATATAACCCCTTATAAAAGTTAATGATAACAACGTGGTCATATGTACTACGTGGTCCTATATGTAATGAGATGGAAATGTAATATGAGATGGACAAAAGGTTAAACCTATAAAAGTCCTAGATTCAAGAAACAAAAAAGGCATAACTTTAGGAAAGGTCAACTCAAAGGAGTAAAGACATATTCCTACCCTATAAGAACTTATGGTAACTATGTCTATCCTACAAATGATCTTAAGAGAATAATGAACAATTGGTGACTAATTCCTTTAACACTGTTTGTTTTCAACATTCCTATTATAAGGCTCTCTTATGGGGCTAGGAAACTCATCAAGAGAAGAATGTAATCAAAGGTCTTTAAAATAGATTATGTATAATGGTTTCTTAGCAAGGAAGGGATGCTTAAGCTCACTTTCATTCATTTAAGTTAATCAACCAATATGCTATGAATGTGTTTGGTCCATTATGTCTCATTCATTCATTTAAGTCTTATGATGTAAATTGGGCACATCAATCTCATCATCATCATCATCACCACCACCACCACCACCATCATCATCAATATCAACAACAACAATATCATCTTGCTAGTACGTCTACTGGGGAGAAATTATCTTTGTGGAATACCAGTGCGGCTGGAGACCTTACTAGTTCCCATAACCACTAAGGGTAATTGGGCTACAACCCACACATCATGGATCCAAACCACACGCCTCGGGCGTGATCATACTGGGTCAGAACTAGCACTACACGACCATATAAATGGTTGTTCTCATCAAAGTACCCCTTGGCTGGCCACAGACTATCCGACATCGGGTGCTACGTTGAGCCATTAGATGCCCGAACCCGGAGTACTCCCAAGGTTCATTCTGAACCTGAAATACAGTCGTTCTCCAGTGTACCCTTCCACACTAAGGGCATCCATCTCAGCTCAAGGCTTCAAGTACCTTCTGTTACTCGATCTAGTTCCTGGTTTGGCTTCCGATACGATTTTTCGATGAGCATTTCCTTCGGGATATTTACTAAGGTCATTATTATTATTATACATTATATCACTATGCCATGTCACTAATTGACATCACATCAAGTCACTATTCACTTTACATGACCATCATTAATCCTATTTCTTTTAATTAATCACCCAAATAAATACAAATTAATTATCCCCATCATATTTTATTTTACTCAATTTATATAATCATAAAAAAATTCATCGAGTCACCATATCATAACACATACTCGGGGCCTCACTGCCCCCACAATATCACATATGTACTGGTCGAACCCTACAAAATCATCAATACCAAACATCACATCACTGGCCGTAGCCACAAATATAAATAGTTATCCTCATATAACACTATCACACAATAATCCGCCCTTCAGGCTTTTCTGGAAAAAGGTCGGGATGTTACACTCCCCGTACCCTTTTAAGAATTTCATCCTCAAAATTCCACTATATTTACAATCATCAATGAAACTCAAGCATCCATGCTCACTGGTGACCCGTCTTGTAACTTTACCTCGAACTAAGGTACTCCTTAGCTTTCCGAACTCTTAGCAATATTTGCTTGAAACGCACTGAACTTTAGCTTGAAGATGACCCAAATCCTTATATAGTCCTTGATATTTCTCTTAGTAAGGCTCTATAGCACTTCCAGCTTTGCATCTTTTATGACCAATATGCTCACAATTCCTGCTCAACATTGATATCAATGCCTCAACTACTTAACTCTAGTTAAGTAGTCCTTATCACACATGTTCTAATGGCTTACAAACAACATTTTGAGTACAGTAGGGCATGAAAGTCCATACCCGAATCCTGTTGAATCGACCATGCTCTGATACCACCATTTGACATCCCTTGATCAACTAAGACAATCTTTACCCTCGGTTGCTTCAGTTGACTAAGATTATCACATAAAAGTTATAAAAATGTGGAAGTTTCTTTTGGTACCTAAGAAACATAAAACATGGTGAAACATCATTTCATTAATCATATCAGTTCATGCATGATTCAACATTGCTTTACATACTCAAATCAAATCAGGGGCACGCAGAATCCCATAAACAAAATAAAATACAACTCAATTACCTAATACAAAAGACAACCTAGACCTAGTCAAGGTCTATCCGGTGGACAGATACCACTACTGCCGCTTACCTCAATGACAACCTATTACCCATAAGAATCCTAATTCAAAGTACATCACTTTGAATCGGAATCCTTGACATGAGAGGGAGGAGATACCCTCACGATAGACCATGCCTCTGTTAGTCTTTTCCTCTCCATAGCTATCTCAAGCTCTCCAGGTAACCTCGAGCCATGTTACGTACTTTGGTGAAAGAGATCGTAAAGAAGGTGAAGCTACTCCAAAATGATATGAATTCATATTGGCCATTGGTGTTGTCAAAAGAATTAGAAAACTTTGCTTTTTGTTCCTTTTTTATGTATAGATGACAAGCAAGATTTAATACTTGTCAAGATATTGTTTGAACATTTCAATCTCATCGAGTTACTCACATATTGTTAGGATCAGAAGATAAAAAGGAAAAAATATTGGTACCTCAGCAAGAGAAGAATATTCAAGTTCATGATACTTCACAATAACATATGCAAGAGACTGTAGCTACAGACTCTAGAAGTCACGCCTTAGAAAAGAAGGCAATTTCTAATACAGTTACAGCTGTTCGGATTCCCAATCCTTCTATGAATGGTCCAAAATTAGAAAAAGCTAAGGGAAGCTCAGATGGTTCCCTGGATGATATAAGGATTAAAGACACTCATCGTCCACAACTTGTGTGATGAAGATCAAACCACAGGGATGAGGTAACTCTTCTTTTCCTCTGAACCATACTCTCGATCACTCCAATATCCATCCTGAGAAAAGAAGACTCCATAGCCTATGCATCCATCTTGACTAAAAGATCTTCAGGGATCAAAGGCAACCTACCTCGCATACGATGTCTCTTTGATAACCTGTTAACCATGCTAAACCAAAAACGTAAAGGTGAGACACTAACCCTACTTGTCCACCTCTCAATGAGAAGTCTGTCATCACTGAAGTTTCCCTTACCATATCATCATGCATCACACAAATATCACTCACAATCGGGGATATATTTCCCCCATATTCAACATCATATAATTCACAACATTACCAGGAAACTTATATCATGTTCATTAAACACTTTTTCACTAGAAAACTAAAATCTTGAAAACCTCCCAAGCTAAAACCACGTGACTCTTAAAATTCCAAACTTATAAAATAAAGAAAACATTAAAAACTTACCCAAAAATAAAAAAATGATTTAAAATCATCAACAACCCACTATTCCTTCTTTCTCAAGCATTTCACCTTGCTATTAAGGACAATGACCATCACATACTCACAACTCATCATCATTTTCATTTCCAGGGTATCATCAAACCTATCATCATAATTTTCAATCATCAGAAATCAACAAGGGTAGGCACCATGCCTATTCATCACAAAATTCACAATCTTATTTATTCAAATCCTTTCCTGGACCCTATTGGAACCTTACTCATTTTTCATTTCAGTCTTATCCATTTTATCTATCAATCCAATCTCGTATAATTCATAATTATAAAGTCAACACCGTATGTCCATAATCACATAATCAAGATCATCAAAAATACATCACAATGATCAAACAATCCTTTGACACATTCTACTATTATTATCAGCTCATTCTCATAAATCCATTCTTATTTATTCACAACATGACAACACGACACACATTTAACAACACATCGATTCTATCAACATAACCCAACCACACCATTGTCAATCAAGCACTTATATCATCTATAATAATGAACCCACCACACCACATCTTGTTATACAAGAATATCACAACATTAAATCTTTTAGTCAATTTATGCACTAGTCACCAACCCCACCTACCAATACTCTTTACAACCAAAAATATGTGTAAGACCTTAACCAGTCTTAAGTCAATATTCCCTTGATTCACACAAGCTTCACCTATTTTTAAATAACTTAGGTTGCATTTAGTTACAAAAAATTATTTTAGTTTTTTGGGAAAAGTTTTCTACTTGTTTTCCAAAACTTTTATTTCCTAGACTAGGTAGAAAAATTTTGAAAACCTATTTACATGATGTGACAGTTTTCCAATTTGGAAAACTAGAAAACTAGAAAAGTTGTTCAAGTGCACTCAATTTTTCAAAATTTTCAAGTATTTTTTTAATTCAAATTAATTGAGATATGTCTTATATATATTATTTATGACAATATTGTATAGTATATACACCACGTAAAAATTGTGACAAAAATTTAAAGTAATATTAAAATGAGAACAAAGGAGTTTATCTTTAAATATATTACAAAATAGTTACAATGATTCAAATTTCTTGCCTTTGGTGACGAGTCACATTGTAGTTATTCCATAAGCTATTGGCAATTAATTCCCATAGTTGAATCATTGCATTGTTATTAGTCATGCCTACAACAAAACCTTCTTAGATGGTGGTGGAAGTTTCATTTGAAAGTTCTAAATAGTCTTTGACCATACATTGTAAATAAATTATTAGTCCTATCTTCCATCCTAATATAGTTATGCAATGCACAACATGCATATGGAATCAACATTTGACGCCACAACGAATAATTTGGTATATCTTTCATAATATGAAATCTAGCCTTAAGAACACCAAATATGCGCTCTATAACATTACGAACCGATGAGTGTATATAATTGAACAATTCTTCTTTTCCTGTCATTCCTCCACCATGTTGGAAATCACTACAATGGTATCGTTCACCTCGATAAGGGGCTAAAACCCTTTTACATTGGAATAACCACTATCTACAACATAGAAATGATCTATAAAGAAAGAAGGAAGACAAGTTAGTTAATGAATTCATGTTACTATTGTAATATATTTTCACATAATAATGAGTTATACCATTAGTAGGTATAGGAAATCTATTTTCAGTTCTATATATTGTGTCTACAAATACGCATGAATCATTAGTTGTTCCTTCCCAACCAGTATAGACAAAGATGAACATCATATCATGTAAGAAAACACCATGACATTTTGGGTGACAAGAACTGCTTTCCTTCCATGAAAAGATTTCTGTTTACATGTTGGTGCCCATGCTGTCACATGAGTTCCATCGATGGCACCAATGCAATTCTAAAGTCAAAAAAATTATATTTAAACTAATTTAGAATGAAATTAAAGAAGTTAAAAGTAATAATCATATTATACCTTGAAGTACGAATACCATTTAGGATTTCCTAGAAGTGATGGTTAAACTTCACCTCAATCAATAGGTCTAATTATTGTTGTACCAAATGCCTTTAATGCTCTTAACACTTTTTTAAACTACACGAGTTGTTCCAGTTGAATGTTGAAATCAATCACTGACTAGTCTTTGTCTTGTTCCATGGATAAGATCCTTAACCTCATTGCCAAACCTTCCTCTATGCTAACATTTCTTGAATCATGTAATAGATTTAACATCTTCAACCTATCGTATAAATTTAAAAACACACGTGACTTCATACAAAATGATTCATAGCATTGTGAAGGGTTTCCATACAATATTTCTCTTATATATTGTTTTCCACTAAGCATCGACGTCCTACAAGGAACTCTATCAACAAAGGTACGAGTATGTTCCTTCAAGAATAAAATGAATATTATATCCATTTCCACATCCATATAAGATTCTTCATCCGAGCTGTAACTATTATTTGATGAATCTGACATAACATGCACTTCCATATCTAACTCTACGGACCAACGAATTTCTATCATAATTAATGTTATAAACTAAATAAATATAATCACATACATAATAATTCACAGTGTTTCAATGTACTATTGAAACATTCATAAGTAGGAATTCCTAAAAATTATTACAAATAATTCAACTCGTGTGCCAACATTCATAAGTCATCGCATGCCAAGTCAAGAAGAAAATTGTAAAAATTATTACAAAGAAGTCCTAAAAATTAATACAACGCAAAAACATCAAACCAAACCATCTACCCAACCCTTTCTCCTATCTTTAGACATAAGTAGGAAAATCTTCCTTCAATTTGGGTCAATAAAATACCCAATGGCCTTGTTATAAGAGGCAGTGCCAATATCAGGTAACTCATCTAATGCGGTCATGTAATTTGTGATAGAAAATTCTTCAGTAGCTTCATTGGGTTATGATTTGTAATGTTCGGCCTTGGCCACATCTCTTTCCTTTCTAGCAATTATAGATTGGGACCACGCATCCATGAATGCATCAATCTTATCCCTTTTAGAATTTTTTTAATCCTTCTACTACAATCTAAAGACTCAAAATCAATATTATAATTGCGTTTTCCTCTACTACCATCCTTACCTCTATTACCATCATCACCTACACAACCTTCACTTATACAATACCACCCCCATGTACTCCTAAATATTCTTCCTAAATAATGTGTTCTTCTTCCGAAGTTTGAGGTGCTGCAGTTGAAGAATTATGAAAAACACCAGTTGTAGAGGAACTAATGAAGACAATATTCAATAATGGTATAGTTTGCAACCTTTTTTCTTGAAAGATTTGTAGATTTTATCTCGCTGTAATATATTAAATTAATTCATTAATATATTCTGTCATCAAAGGGTAAAAAAATTAACAATTTGGAGCACAATTCATACCTTAAACAATTCATCCCAAACTCTGTTTTCAGCATATACAATATTGTTATTGGAGTCCCATGTAACACCAATTTTACTTATTAGCTCACTGAATTTTGAATGCATACCTCGCATTTGGTGGTATTTTTCCTTCAACTTATCAGCATCATATCTTTTTGCAAATTTTAGAAATATCATTTCATCAATTTCTTCCCAATTAGTTGTTTTAAAAGTTGGATGACCATTGGGATCTTTATTGACCCTATTTGTTAAGATCTCTAAGAAATATTTTTCACATTCTTCACTCCACTCTATAGCCTCCTCATGTTGAGCATGTCCACCCATCTATTTAACAACCCAATTTCAAACATTCAAAAATATACTATCTATCCAATCAGTGTCATAATGAAAAAACTCTATAGTTTGCAGATAGAAGATTGGGACAATATAAGCATGCTAAAATTTCTATTATATATCAGAACTCGCATTCGAAATAATAACATTATTAAAGAAAACCTTTTTCTATTAAATTTTAATGAGCTAATTTAAAATTTAATACTTTTAAAAAATAAAGAAAAAAATGCCCATATTCAAAGCTATTAATTAAATCAAAATAACCTTTTATCAATGTTCTGTGAACATTACTTTTAAGGAATAAAAATAAAATTTGTTTATTAAAAATTATTTATAAATAAGGGTATGTGAATATTAATGATATTTTTAAATAAATTTGTTATTTTTATTTGGTTAACTACGTGTTAACAGTTTTACTAATGTCTATAAAATGAAATTTCTTTAATTTATATTGTAAAATATAAGATACTATCGATTAATCCAATACCACAAGTTTAATTAACCATTTAGCTTTTTTTATTTAACTATCACATACCCTTTAGTGACAGTAAAATTTGACCAACTTTAATGTCATATAAGATTTCAATAAAATGATTACTACTAACCTCATTTAGCCAATTTGGAATTCACAATTATAGCATGGATTTAAACTAATATTTTTGGTTGTAAAGACAAAATTGAAGCTACCTAATTGAAAAATCATAACAACATGTAAAAGAGAGAAAGGGAAATATTTAGATGCAAAATAGACAATGTAGGGCCTATAACATGAATGGGAAAATTCAACATATGTAAGGATCAAGCATGATATTTCCGTGTGGCGTAATCTTATTGGAAGCACCAATTTTACATGTTGATACCAAAGGCTGAATTTATTTCTCAACTAAGGCCTATCTCTTTATTAACGATTTGTATAAAATTTTAACCAAAGCTATAGTTCAAAGACTCAAGGCCTAACTTTCCTAGATTAATCTCTGCTATGCAAACTACTTTTATCCAAGGCAGAGATATCCAAGAGAAAGTTCTAATTGTTCAAGAAAATATTCACAACATGCACATGTTGAAAAGCAAAAGAGGATTTTTTTGCCATTAAAGTTCATTCATCAAGTATTGCAAGAGAAAAATATGCAAACTCTCTCATTCATCATCTATAATACCTTGGAATACTAATTCTGCATAAACAGCCAAAATCTTTTTTTTCCAATATTTAATTAATAAGTTGAAGCAAAGCTTGGAAAATTGGAAGAAAAGACACTTATCTATGGATGCGAGAGTGACATTGCCAAAATTTGTACTTAGCTCAATTACTATATATAACATACCATATATGAAAATTCCAAAAGGGATCATTGAGGCAATCTATAAAATCCATAGGCAGTTTATATAGTGGGAAGTTGATCAGAAAAGGAATAGTAAATGGGATAGAATGACTAGACCAAAACATGAATAACATGTAATAACTAATAAGGGATCACTTAGGCAAATGGTTTGCTGATTTTGCTGAGAGGCTAGGTCTTGGTGTAATTGTTCATAATAATATATCAAACATGGGGAGTTTTTTATAAAAAGAATTTTCATTATGCGAGTTTTGATGATTCCAAAAATGTGTTTCAAAAATATTAAAGCATTGAGAATCTAAAATCAGCATTTTTTGTAATTAAATAAGGTATTTGATTAGGAGCAAGGTAATCAACTAAGGTATTCGATTAGGACTCACAAAACAAATTTTGAAATTATTTGAAACAGAGCTAATTGAATAAGGTATTCGAATAAGGTGAATCTGGATAAGTTCTTATTAAACCAGAACAGAGCTAATCGAATAAAGTGAATCTGGACAAGTTTTAATTGAAACAGGACCTTGCTAATCGAATAAGGTAATCGATTAAGGCAAATTTAAAAAGTGTTTTAATTGAAACAGTACCTTGTTAATCGATTAAGGTAATCGAATAAGACAATTCTGGAACTTTTAATCAAATTAGAACGTAGCTATTCGAATAAGCTATTCGAATACACTAGGTAAATTTGACTGATTCTCAACTTTCCTAAAATCATGGGATATTTTGCCAAAGAATCATATTCAATTTCCAAATTATAACGGCTAGTTTCCCATTTTGGAATGCTATAAATAGAGGCCTAAGTCCTCATTGGAAATCACTCATATGCATTAAGCTTTCTTATTCTTTCTCACACATTTTCAATAAGCTAAGTTTGGTTATTTCTTCCGTGTTTTTAAAATTCTGATTTTGCTCTTGAAGAGAGCTATATTTTTGTGAGTAAGTTAATCTCTTCGTGCTTTGATTTTTAAATTTGCTTTATCAAAGAGAGTTTCAAATTTTTGATCAATTTTTCTGAGCTTAAACTTTTCTAAAACCGCTCTATCAAAAGAGAGCTACATTCTTTGAGTTGATTATACTTGATTTGTGTTTTAAATTTCTATTCTACTCTTTCAAGAGAGTTTTCTTAAGTGCTTTAAATTTACAAAATTTACTCTATAAAGAGAGCTACATTTCTTGATCATAATCACATTTCTTTCCTCTCTTATCTTGTTTTACCATATTCATTATAAGAGATGTGTAAAGGTTTTTGTTTTTAACTGATACACAAATTAGGTTGGAATATTGTAACAAAGGCAAGGTTGTAGAATTTGGGGTTGGTTGAATAAGAATTGTGATAAGGATAAAAGTGAGGGATAAAGTTCTTGGAAGGGAAATCAGGAGACTTGTAATGGCTCATCTTGTAAATCTCAAATTCTTAGTGGGAAATCTCAAGTAGTTTACTTGGGGCCTGGACATAGGGGTTTCTGAACCAGGATAAAATTTGAGTGTGTCATTCTCTCTCTTCCCTTACTCTATTTAATTTCAAGTTATTTACTTACTTTACTTTCTTACTTTAATTGTTATTACTTAATTATTGTGATACTAATTTCTTCATCCCTTTAAGTAAGGTAAAGTAAAGTTAAAATTAAGTTCTAAAAGGTAACTATTTTTAAGACTCAATTCACCCCCCTCTTAAGTCATTGAGGTCACTTGATTAACACTTGGTTCAACAAAGTTAATTGAAATTAGCTATTCATTTGAAAATCTTTACGATTTGTGTGCAAATTGATTCATGTAGTGTTTCAATAGATCACCTAAGAATTAGATAGAGTTGGTAATGGGAGAATATCTTCAAGAAATACAATAATCTAAAGCGTAAGTGTAAATTTTACAGATGATCAATTCTGAAAAAATCTATAATATAGAGATGATTTATTGACATCATTGCATTACATGGTTAAGAGGAAAACTACTAATCAATCATCCAAAGATTAGTGTCTCACCTCATTAGTCCTTTAAATTTTGTTATCACAAATTAGCCCCAAGAAAAAAATAAAAACATGACATTTATCCTTATGAAACTAAAGCAGTGAATTTAAAGAACAAATTTGTTATCTTTAAGGGACTACTTTTGACCAATTAAAACAAACAGGAAGAAGTAAAGTTGATTATCAAATGGAATATCATGTGTCACCCTTCATGTGCCACCACATTTGTGCAAGAACTTGCATTCCTTTCAAGAACTTAACAATCACTTAAGAGTGAATAATAGAGAAAAGCATCATGAAATGTCATGCAAATTGAGGAAGTGTTGACCATAAAATTGAAGGGAATTTAATTGAGTATTGGTTTAGGGTCATTGATTGAGATTGAGTAAAGGTTGATTGATTGACATTATACAATTATGTACCATTCCTCTGTTATAGATACAAGTACAGGCTAGAGACAATGCATAGTGATTTAATCAACAACAAATATATAATCTCTAACTCCATTAACAAGTATTTCCTTCCTGAGAATATTAATATATCCAATCACGCAACAGACTTAAGATTTTAGAACCAAGAACCCAAACATACTCTAAACTGATGATAAAACTGGAGATAAAATGGGGGGGGGTAGTAAAAAGTGATAGTTAACAAAAGCGTTTATATGTTTTCAAGGGCGTGACTTGTAGGAAGAATAACAGTAGTGAACAAAATGAAATTTTCTTATAAATGAGATTTGGAACGATAAATTATTTATGCAATAAATCCAGAAATGTGAGGAATGATGTTACATATGAATGATCTAGATTATTGTAGAATCTTGATTTTTACGATGAGGTGAAATGTGTGGTAACACTGTCCTCAAGGATTTATTCGCCTAAGGCGTATCCCCAGGATATAACAGCTCCTTAATTAAATAGGAGTACAAGTCAATTAGATAATATCTAACCAAGTAGTAGATAATATCTAACTAACTTAGAGATAAGCTTTGACTAAGTCTAGAGATAAGATTTGACTTAATCAAAGTTTATCTATAGGCTATAAATAATATTTTATAAAAATAATTTATTACTCCTTTTTAATTAAAATAAGATAAAATATTATTTAAAACTTTTGAAATATAATATAATTTCTAACAACCCCTACATATTTCAAAAGCTTTAAATATATTTAATCTTTCAAAATAAAATCGATTTACTTGGGTTAACAATATGGATGTTGATGCATCAAGTCTGGTATCTTTTGGACTATGAACCGTACTTTAGACTAATAAACTTAACATACAGTGCATTGGTGAAGTAATGCTTCTATGAACCAATGACACTCTAGTGTATGATAGAGGTTTATCAATCACATCACACCCCCACAATTTCTACCGTTATCGTGGTTTTACGCTAATAGGTCGTGCGCATGCCTGGTAATTCATGAGTGCTCTAGAAATTTTGCCATTTAATTCCATAGGAGCCGCTCCACTCCATACTCACATAGGTGTTGTTATCAAGTGTATAATGCACTTTTATACACCACCCATAAGGGATATGAAAACCATTAAAAGCTTTTAAGCTTAACCATCATTCAATGCAGTCTAGCACTTTCACATACACCATAGGAAGAGAAAAAGAAAAAAGTGCTAGCAAGACTAACTAAGTGACTTGTTATTACCTATATGAACCTTCTTCATGGGATCTCCAATCATAAAGGTTGGGTTAGCATCACTGTTAATTACAAATGCCTCAAGTCTCATTCTCCTTGGTGTTTGACTCACTAGTTTTTTACTTTGTGAGACTCGGGACCAAAACAATTTTGATCCATGATTTATAACTATGTTACTTTGATTATAATATACATGTACATGCCTTAAGATCTTAATATAAATACTATTATTTATTTTTGCCTATTGGCAATCACAATATACAACTTAGGAAGACACATTTCTTCCATATATATAGCTAAGTAATTAGCCTTATATTTTTCCAAGTGATAAACTTGGCTTTCAATTCAATTTAGGCTACACAGGTATACTTGGTGTGAACACCTATTTTTGTTCGGCAAAATATATATTAAAATATGTAAGAAAAAAAGACGAAGAAAGGAAAAAAAGTATATAATCTGGAGTCAATGTTGACTGCATTAACCGGGGTCCTAGCATGGTCTCCTGACCGGTGTTACCTCACCAACTCTAAGTTTGCACGGCCTCAGTGGAGTACGGTATTTTATACCTCAGTTCGGTGGGAATCCGAGGTTCTTCAAGTTAAAGTGAAAACTGATGTCTTAATCCGTTCTCGAACTTCAAGACACACCGGAGGTGAACCTACAGAAGATTCTCCAATGCTTAATTATCGACTGGGGTGGAGAGATATGTCCATAATTGACCGATGATTTCAGACCCCAGTTATGACTTACCAGTTCTTATAAGTGACGTGGTGCGGTACTTAGAACCTCGTCCATTCCAGGTTGTTACCCTGGATCATATTTTATTAAAAAATAATATTAAAAATTGCATAATGACTGTTGGAATAGTAACTCTTCCCCATTTCTATAAATACTCAATCCCTCTTCATTTCCTACCACACCTTTCATTTCATCAACTTTCTTCATTTTTCTCAAGCAATGGCCGATGGATGCTGAAGCCAAGAGGAAAGAATAAAAGAGGAAAAATGATGTTTTGTGACTACCTTCTTGCTCCTTATAGCGTGGGTAGTAATTTATCTTTATTAGATACTTTATTTATGGCCACATGTGTAATAAATAATTTATGTTTCCATAAGAGTAAGTGATTACTCATTTGAATTCAATTTTTTTTAAAAAGGGTCCAAAAAAAATCTAAAAAAAAAAGAAAATTGGCCAAAAAAAACAACAAAAAAAAGGCCCAAAAAAATCTGAAAAAATAAAAAAGAAAATGGGCAAAAAAAACAACAAAAAAAGGCCCAAAAAATCTAAAAAAAACAAAAATGAGAAAAAAAAGTCAAAAAAAATCCCAATTAAAAAAACGAAAATAAAAAAAAGAAATGAAATGAAAGTTTCGGTGGATTATTGTTGTGGGACCCAGTTTAGTTGGATAATTGGAGAAAATTAGGGAAATTGACATCAAATTTGGACAAATTGGAAAAGTAGGAAAGTGATGTCATGAGGTATCCAAGGCCAATTTTCTTCTATAAATAGAAGGTGATATTGAGGTATTTTGGGGAGAAGAAGAAGAAAAAGAAGGGAAAAAGTGCTAAATTTTTGAGAGATTTTTTAGAAGTTTTTATTTCTTAAAATTATGTTGTGTAACCCTAGTTAAGAAAATGAGTGCATCATTCTAGTATGTCTTAGTATGTGAGTTTTGTGAGCCAAAATACTGTATAAGTATTGTAACCGGTGTCCAAACACCCTCGAATGAGTCCAAACAAAGCCAAACGCAAAGGAAATCTACACAAAATTAATTTCCCGACTTCCATTCTAGTTCCTCTTTAATTGTTCTTGTACCAAGGTATTTTTTATTAATATAAGGATGTTTATTTACATTTATTTATTCATCTTTATTTAATTATTATTTATTTTTCTGCACTTTTATTTTTCTTTATTTATATTCGAGCACTTTATTTTCTTGCACTTTATTTTTCTACAGTTATTTATCTGTTTATTTATTTTTCTGCATTTCCATCTTTATTTATTTATTTGTACCTTTATTTTTCTGTACTTTTATTTTTCTTTATTTACTTTTCTGCACTTTTATTATTGTTAATTTATTTTTTCGCACTTTATTTATCCGCACTTTATATTTCTACAATTATTAGTTTATTTATTTATTTTTTGCATGATTATTTTTATTTATTTATTTTTATGCCCTTTTATTTCTATTTATTTACTTTTCTGCCCCTTTATTTTTATTATTTACCTTTCCACCCCTTTATTTTCATGTATTTACTTTCCTGCCCTTTTATTTTTGTTATTTACTTTTCTGCCCCTTTATTTTCATGTATTTACTTTTCTACCCTTTATTTTATTATTTACTTTTCTGCCCCTTTATTTTTATGTATTTACTTTTTCGCCCCTTTATTTTATGTATTTATTTTTCCGTCCCTTTATTTTATATATTTATTTTTCTGCCCCTTTATTTTATGTATTTATTTTTTTGCCCCTTTATTTTTATGTATTTATTTTTCTGCCCATTTATTTTTATTATTTTTTATTTGTACTTTCATTTTTATTTATTCTGTATCTTTATTTTTCTGCACTTTTATTTTTAGTTATTTATCTTTCTGCACTCGTTATTTATTTATTTATTTTTCTATACTTTCTATTTATTTATTTATGTTTGACCATTTTTAAATAGTTTATAAATATATACATACATAATTATCCATTTTATTATGGTCATAATTTCCTATTATTTTCTCTTAGTAACCTTTTGATAATTAGGAAAAATCATTATCATAAAAAATGACGAAAACCAAGACAAATAAATAATGTGTTATTTACTCATTTATCTTCTTAAATTTATAATGAGATTAATTTAGATGAGACATCTTATTAATCTTATTTTTTTCTAAAAAAATAATTAAATAAGGTTCATTTGTCAATTTTAATTAGTTAAGTGTATATATATTTCTTTATTTTCATGTTGCGTGTTTAATTCTATTTTTTTCTTATTTTTTAACTTTTTTTCATTTATTTATTTGTTTTGAACTTTATATTTCTCAATAAAATCAATAGATTTTTTTTAACTAGAAAATAATTAAGACAAGACGTCTTATTGTTTTTATTTTTATGGTCTTTCAATCATTTGTTTGTTTATTTTCTTAGAACTAAAAAATAAAAAACTTAGGAGTTATATTTTATTATTATTTTTGTTTTATTCTTATTTATATATAATTTTTTATTGTTATGTATATTATTTATCATTGTTTTTATGAAGGATGAAATATTTGATAATCATTTTTTTTGAAATTATGCATGATCAATTTGGGTAACCATTTTTTTGACAGACAGTGTGGGGTGCTAATACCTTCCCCTCCTGTAATTCGACTTCCGGACTAAACGGAATCTCATTTTTTTTTAAAAAACCAATGCTATTTAAAGGTTTTCCTAATATTTTCCTTAATAAATATTAGTGGCGACTCCTTGAACCCTTTATTTTCTTTAGGCTTCCCAAGGGCCTCATTTCAATGCAGTTTCAATTTTCTTTTATTTGTCTTTAACCAGTCCACGTCGCGCGCCGGTACCCTGGTCGCGACAGATGGCGACTCTGCTGGGGATATTTTGAGAGTCAAGCCCGTTAAATTGATCTTGTGTATTTTGTTGATTGTTAATTATTTCATCCTTCATATTTATTTGTTATGTTATTCTCGTTGTTTATCTAATCTTCCATTAATTTTAGATTTTATACTTTTTTTTTCTTCTTTATTGCCTTAATTTAGAACCTTAGGGTAGAAGACATGTGATATTTATTTTACCTTATGTTTGTTCACTGTGAAGAATGGGTAAAAATCCAGGTATGAATGCCCCACACACTTCACATTCACCATAATTCACACACTATTAGAAGGGACCCTATTCCCAGGCCCCGCAAAAGACATAGGCTAGGGGAGATTATTAGCGGTGTCATTTAGGACGAGACGTCCTACCATGATTCGCGTGAAAATCTCAGCCGGGGTGTTATCTTAGTTATGATGTCCGCACTAAGTAGGATTCCCTACTTTTTGCATTAGACTCATAGCTAAAGATCAGAGCTCCGGTGACCTTCTTAGAACCAATTAGAACAATCACCTTTTGAGGAAACATGATTAAAGAGCCTTAGAGCCAATTAGGTGGTTACCTTGTCTAAGACACAATTGGGCAAACATTCCGTTTATCTTTTATTCATTTGCACAAAGTTTTCTTTTTTTTTTAAAAATCATCAAAAATGTATATTTTCTATACTTAAGTCATGATAAATATTATCACACTTTTATGTGAGGATATTTATCAAATTGTTTTCTTTATTAATCTGATTCATTTATTTCTTTTGTTAAAGGTAAAATTTAAACATTGGTAAGTATCACCAAAAAAATGAAATTTAACATGAGATCAAGTGATCAAGAAGTGAGGGCAACTGGTTTGAAAAATTTGTTACACCTCAAAGTCATCAAATCAAATACTAGCAATCTGTTATCCTTAAGCAAAAGGATGGATATTACTCAGAAAATGACCTTTACAAGAAAGTATGGAAAGATCCTAAAATTCTTAGAGGTCGAAGTGCAAGAAAGGGCCCTTACTGCTCTAACTCAGTTTTATGATCCTCCTCTCCGCTGTTTTACATTCAAAGACTTCCAATTAGCTCCTACTTTGGAGGAGTTTGAATAGATATTTGGCTTGCCATTAGAAGATTTGAAACCTTATCGCCGAACTGAACATCATGCTTCAATCTTCAGTGTAGCTCGCATTCTCAAGATGGATCCTAAAATGCTTAAGAAGGCTCAATTAAACAGGAACCAAATTTCAGGATTCGCACTGAGCTTCTTTGAGCAGCAACTCCTTAGTCAGGCAGGGAAAGGAGAATGGGATGTGTTTGTTGACATGTTGGCGTTGGCCATCTATGGTGTGATCCTTTTCCCAAGCCTTGATAACTATATTGATTTCAAGGCAATTGATGTTTTCCTAGCTAGAAAGCTTAGAGGTGAAAGTTCCATGACTGCTGTCTTGGCTGATATCTATTGTACGATGGATTCCTTTCACAACCGGAATGGGAAGAAGATCGTCTGTTGTTTACCTGCCTTGTATTTATGGCTTACTTCTTATGTATTCAATCAAGTTGGCAAGGTTGAATGTCCTATCTCTGATTTGAAGCTCCTTAGGTTAACCAAGAAGACTAATAGGGAGTGGGCAGGACATCTGGCAGGATTATCTGCTAGCGTGATTCGGTGGTACCCTCAGTGGATGAATGTGGATTCCATTATTTACTGCTGCAGGAAATTTCTGAATGTGCCTCTCATGGGAACTCAAGGATGCATCAATTACAATCCTGGAATTGCGAAAAGAAAACTTGCTTATCCTATGATACAGCCTCCAGAAGAAGAAACAGTAACACCTTTTCTTCATTATTATATTGAGGGAAATAGTGCTCCTATTATTCAAACTGTCATTGATGCTTGGGGCGAGGTCCATAGGAAAGGAAAAGAATTAGGTATCCGAAGTTATGCTGTAAAAGAAAGTTACCACCGGTGGATTTCAAATAGGGTAGCCATGGCCAAATTACCCTTCAAAGATCACGATGCTCATGTGAAAAATCCCGATGAAAGCAAAGAGATTGAAAACCTAAAAAGTAAGCTAGCTGAAATGACAAAGAAAAACAAGCTTTGGAGGATGATTTGATCAAAATTCAACAAGACAATGCTTCCCTTAAGAGAAAAAGGTGTGAATTAGAAACTGCCTTTGAAGATGTCAGTAAGAAGCAGCGAATTAAAAAAGAACATATGATGCAATTAGATCAATGCCTCCAAACAGCGAACAGCCAATTGAAGATGAAAGAGAAACAAAAGAATGATATATTGGCTGACAAAGGGCGGTTACGAGAAATTCTAGCTAAGACAAAAGAAGAAGCTCAAGTTCAAAAGAACCTTATGCAAGCACGAATTGATGAACTGGAATAACAAGTCAGAGATGTCGTCAGTGCTTGTGAGCATGAAATAAATGAAGAAAAATGGTAAGCCATGGAAGGCAAGGATAGATATGAAGAAATTATACGTTTAATGACCCTAGAGAGGGTTGAGTTGGAAAGTCTTGTCTATTCTTGGAGAGACCATTTTTCTAATCTAGCCGGTCTTGCTAATAGAACACTTGGAGATATTCCTCACCTGTTGGAGAAGGCTAAAGAAATGATGAATCCATTTTCTACATCGGAGGAAATTACAACATTCATCCAATACTGCAAGGGGCGATTGGATGAAATGAAGGTCTCGATTGCTAGAGCGAGAGAGAATTTATTTTGATTTGTTATAACAAATAATGTATCAGAACTTGTTGATCAATGAATAAGTCTCATGTTGAATTTCCATTTTTCTTCTAACTTAGTACTTTAAAAAAGACATTCTAAAAGAAAGGTTTATCTTTGCTTACTGATATTTAAAATTCATCATGTATTTACTTTACATCTCTTTATGTCATTTAACAATACTTGTTCTTGTACCAAGGGGGATTTCTTTGTATTTACTCACATCACGGGGAGAAAGGGCTCAAAGCATCCTTATCAAACCCGACTGCAAACAAGACTCATGGTAGAGCCAGAAAGCTCAGTTGAAGAATTGAGGAATGAAGTTGGCCAGATCAAGGAACAGATGGCAGAAATACTTAAGCTCCTTGAAAAAAGAGGTACAGAAAGGGGATCCTCTGCAGGAAATAGGGAACAAACATCTGCTCCTCAAGTTCAAGCTCAAGAGGGAAGCCCTATACCTTTAAATGATCCTGTTCCAGTCACTGAAACTCCATTCATCTCACACCAACCTTATGGTATGCCATTGCCACCTTTTATTTCCTAAGACGAGAATGTTCAGCAAGCATATGCTTGGCCTCCATATGGCCTACCTCAAGGATATTACACCATGCACCCTAATCCTAATCAAGAAAATCCTCCTGCTACTTAATAAATTCCTAATCCCCTGACATCTAACCCTCCAAATTTCAACGAATCAACAGCTGTACCCCAAAACATTCAGGCTCCACCCAATGTCACCCCACCTAATACAATTCCTCCACAAAACCATCAGATTCCAAATGATGCCACACAACCAAACCCACAAACAATCCCATACTATTTCCCTTATGGTTGCCCAAGGCCACAGGCAGGTGTTTCACAAAACTTGTCACACAAAGCTAATATCCCTCCATCAAATCCTGATTAGCCAGTAGTGCCTTTATCAAAAGGGCAAATGGAAATATTGGAAGAAAGGTTACGTGCAGTAGAGGGAGGAAATGGATTAGGTGTAACAAATGTTTCTGAATTATGCCTAGTCCCTGATGTGGTAATTCCTCCTAAATTCAAATTGCCAGAATTTGATAAATACAAAGGAACAACTTGTCCTCATAACCATTTAACCATGTACTATCGAAAGATGGCTAGATATGCTTATGATGAAAAGTTGCTGATCCATTTTTTCAAGATAGCCTTGCTGGGGCAGCATTAAGCTGGTACACTCACCTTGAACGAACTCGTATTCGTTGTTGGAAGGATCTAGCTGATGCCTTTCTAAAGCAGTACAAATACAACATGGACATGGCACCAGACCGGCTTGAACTTCAGAATATGACCAAAAGGAATACTGAGTCTTTTAAAGAATATGCTCAACGATGGAGAGAAATGGTTGCACAATTTGAACCACCCCTGATAGAGAAAGAGATAGTTGTAATGGTCATTGACACTCTTTAGCCACCATTCTATGAAAGGATGCTTGGGAGTGTATCATCAAGCTTTTCTGATATGGTGGTAATAGGAGAAAGAATTGAAAGTGGTTTAAGGACAGGAAAAGTTGTCCAAAGTTCACCGTCAATAGGAAGACCTATGACAAGGGCAGGAAGAAGAAAGGGTGAAGAAGCAAATGCTGTAATGGGAAATCAAGGTCAACATAATCAAAAAATGTTCTACCCTTCCCCTTACCCTTTCCAGCCTCATTATCCACCATGCGGACCTTACCCTTATATAGCTGCTACTTCTAGAAATCCATTTCCCCATCCTCAATCATACAGACCTCCACCTGTCCATAATTTCAAGAATACACCACCTCCTCCGCCCCAACAATGGATGCAAAATCCCAACCCAAATCCTTCACCAAAAAAGCCAAACAATGACCTTCCTTCTGTCTAATTCGATCCAATTCCCATGACATATACTGAACTTTTGCCTCAACTTCTCAAAAGTTCTCTTGTTGTATGATGTCTTTTAAAACCCGTAGGGCCACCATATCCTAAGGGGTATGATCCCAATGTAAAGTATGATTATCATGCCGGGGCACCGAGGCATTCTACAGAAAAATACATTGCCTTAAAGTTTAAGGTACGTGATTTAATAAATGCCAAGTGGCTGAATTTTGAAGAAGGCTCCCCAAATATGATTAGAAATCCTTTGCCTAATCATGGAAATGCTAGGGTAAATGCAGTAACACATGATTTGGGAAGTGATCGTGTTAGGAATGTTTCAGATATCAAAACTCCTCTCCCATGGATCTATAAGGAACTTTTGAGGAAAGGTTAATATCTGAAACTCAAAGTTCTAATGAGGACATTCATAATCAGATGCCCGTTGATGCAAAGTTTATTGAAGTACTTTAAAAATTACTTGACACACATCTGGTACAAGTTTATCGCCGCCCTTGCAATGATGTTAACATGATCCATGGACAGCATGGTACAGGCTCAGTAAGCCCAGTCACCCCTGTTCCTTTGGTGGTCTATTACACTAAGAAATCTCTGACTGAACTAGTCGTAAATCATCCATCCTTGATAATTAGGACCCCATCTCCATTTTCATACAAAGATACCCATGCAGTACCTTGGAAGTATAAAGTGGATGTAATCCCTCAACTCCTAAAGGGATCGTCATCCTCGGTAACCAATATTTCTGAGACAAGTGGAATGACTAGGAGCGGACGAGTTTACACTCCTGAAAACTTGAGAAAAGAGGACGCGCTTGTAAGTGAAAAACAAAGTCATGGTAAAGAACAAGACCCCTCCAAGGAATAACGGAGGAAGATGCTTGTGAATTTTTGAAATTCATTAAGCAAAGCGAATACCAGGTCCTCGACTAGTTAAATCACACTCCTGCAAAAATATCCTTGTTATCTCTCTTATTGGATTCAGAACCACATCGTGGAAGGTTATTAAAAGTCTTGAATAAAGCACATGTTGCGAAAGATATTTCGCCAGAAAAGTTTGAAGGGATAGTAGGGTATATTGCCTCAAATGACTACTTAACTTTCACTGATGAAGAGATACCTGCTGAAGAGAGAGGTCATAATAAGGCATTACACATCTCTGTCAAGTGTCAGGATCATATCTTAGCCAAGGTCCTAGTTGACAATGACTCATCTCTGAATATTATGCCAAAGTCCACTTTAAATCAACTACCTTTTGATGGGACATATATGAAGCTGAGCTCAATGGTGGTAAGAGCTTTTGACGATATTCGGAGAGAGGTCATTGGAGATATTGAGATCCCCATCCAAGTGGGCCCATGCACCTTCAACGTATTATTTCAAGTGATGGATATCAATCCTGCTTATAGCTGCCTATTGGGGAGGCCTTGGATACATTCTGCCAGTGTGGTTCCATATACCCTTCATCAAAAGCTCAAATTTATGGTAAACAACAAGCTAATCATTATTTCTGGTGACGAAGATTTCCTTATCAGCAAGCCCATATCAACTCCATATATAGAAGCGGCCGAAGAAAGTCTTGAGACTTCCTTCCAATCATTGGAAATTACTCACACAACTTATGTGAGCGAAGGGTTACAACTAGCTCATCCTTCCAAAGCTTCTATGATGGTGGCTAAAGTGATGATAAAATCTAGATTCCAGCCAGGGAAAGGGCTTGGAAAGATGCTTGATGGAGGAGTAGAACCATTATTGGTTAAGGAGAATAAGAACGGCTTTGGGCTGGGATATCATCCATCTCCAATGAAAAAGCAAAGGTTTTCGCAGATAAAAGAGAAAAACGATTTGCACGGTTAGAAAACCGAGAACCCCTAACTGCGAGGATCCCTATCTGTGACCTTTACCAAAGCTTCAGGAGCGCAGGCTTGACATCTCCAGACTAAGTGGCGGTCAACGATGATGAGTCTAAGAGAGAAGAAGACTTGATTTACCCTTGTCTTTCAGATACTGAGCTGTGTAATTGGGAAGCCGTTGAGCTTCCAGAGATCATTTCAAAGTAATTATTCACTTTGTAGGTTTTTATTTGAATCCTTTGGCTATGCCTAAAGCCTTAGGATGAATTTTAGTAAAGAAAAAACATGTTTCCTTTATCATTTCAAATATATAAATGTTAAGTTCAATTATTATTTTCCATATTTTTCCTTTTTATATTAAATAAATTGTAGATCTGAAATTGAATTCTAAAATAATAAGATTGCTTTCTCCCATCATGATTTTAATCCAACAAGCGAAGAGGACGAAGAGTCCGATGAACCTTCCCCTGAATTACTAAGGCTGCTAGATCAGGAAGATGAAGAAATTTCTCCCTATCTAGAAATTGTTGAAGTTATAAATTTAGGGAGTGAAGAAAATAAACAAGAAATCAAGATCGGTACCTCTTTGAGTAGAGAACATAGGAGGGAATTCATAGAATTGTTTGTCGAATTCAGTGATGTGTTTGCTTGGTCGTATCAGGATATGCTGGGATTAGATAACTGCATCGTTGAACACAAGTTGCCATTGAAACCCGGTTGTGTCCCCATAAAGCAGAAGTTGAGAAGGATGAAGCCAGAAATGCTCTTAAAGATTAAAGAAGAGATAACCAAACAGTTGAATGTTGGGTTCTTGGCTGTCTTCAAATACCCTGAATGGGTGGCCAATATTGTTCTGGTCCCGAAGAAGGATGGAAAGGTACGAATATGTGTTGATTACCGGGATTTGAATAGAGCTATCCCAAAGGATGACTTTCCATTACCACATATTGATGTTCTTGTTGATAACACGACCCAACATTCCATTTTTCATTCATGGATGGATTTTCTGGGTACAACCAAATCAAGATGGCACCCGAAGACATGGAAAAAACCACTTTCATTACTTTGAGGGGAACCTTCTGTTACAAAATGATGTCTTTTGGATTGAAAAATATCGGTGCCACTTACCAAAGAGCGATGATAACTCTATTTCATGACATGATGCATAAAGAGATAGAGGTCTATGTGGATGATATTATTGCCAAATCCAAATTTGAAGAGGGTCACTTGATTGACCTACGAAAGCTCTTTGAACACCTGAGAAAATTCAAACTCAGGTTAAATCTGGCTAAATGAACTTTTGGGGCTAGCTCTGGAAGGTTGCTTGGTTTCATTGTCAGTGAGAAAGGTATCGAAGTGGATCCTGATAAAGTAAAGGTAATCATGGAAATACATGCTCCTAGCACTGAAAAAGAAGTACGAGGATTCCTTGGAAGGTTGAATTACATAGCTCATTTCATTTGTCAACTAAAAGTTGTATGTAATCCAATCTTTAAGTTGCTTTGTAAAAATCAACCATCACAATGGAATGATGACTGCCAGGAGGCCTTTGACCAAATAAAGCAATACTTGCAATCCCCATCGATCTTGGTTCCTCCAACCCCGGGAAGACCACTCCTGTTGTATTTGATAGTAATAGATAAATCTATGGGTTCTGTACTGGGGCAACATGATGAGTCTGGGAGAAAAGAGCATGCTATTTACTATTTGAGCAAGAAGTTCACTGAGTGCGAAGCACGATATTACACTGTGGAACGAACTTGTTGTGCATTAGCATGGGCTGCTCGTCGCCTAAGGCAATACATGTTATCTTATACTACTTGGTTGATATCTAAGATGGACCCAATTAAGTACATCTTTGAAAAACCGGCTCTGACGGGAAGAATAGCTCGTTGGCAGGTTCTTTTGACTGAGTATGATATCATTCATGTCACCCAAAAAGCTGTAAGAGGGAGTGCTTTGGCTGATCACTTGGCCCACCATCCCCTAAAAGAATACCAACCAATGTCATTCAAATTTCCTGACGAAAATATTATGATATTGTCAGAAGAGAAAGATTGTCCTAACAAAACTTGGACTTTGATGTTAGACGGGGTGTCGAATACACTGGGGCATGGGATTGGAGCCATCCTAGTCTCACCAGATAACAAGCTTTTCCCATTCACTGCTAGACTTTATTTTGATTGTTGATAAATGTCCAAATTACATAGATTTTGTGATGAGAATTGATTAAAAGTTGGACATAAAATGCAATGTTTGTCATTTTTGTAAGCTAAATATGACATAAATTATGATTCAAGCATTGTATATGTAAAAGTAGTTAACAAATACTACCAAGTCCTAAATTTTGATGAAATTTCAGGTGTAATGAAGAAGAAAGAAGAAGGGAACAAGAAAAGAAAGAAATCCACTAAGTTAAGAGCAAAACAATGAAGAAGTCGCTCAAGCGAAGATGATATCGCTTGAGCGAGACAAGCACTCAACAGTTGCAAGTATCAGGGCAGCCCTCGCCTGAGCGAGAACACAATTCGCTTAGGCGAATTTGAACCAGTGAGGATTGAATAAGCAGTCGTTCAAGCGAAGTATTCCCGCTTGAGCGAAAATTATCCAGAATGTAAGAGGTAGACTTCACCCAAGTGGACCTTCACTTGTATCCAGCGAAATTCATCCATTGAAGTTTCAATGCAGACTTCGCTTGAGCAAAATTTGTTAGCTCAAGCGAAAATTTTCTAGAGGCAAAATATAGAGACTCGCTGTAGCTAAAGAGAAGTGGCTCAAGCGAGATTCAAACAGAGTCTACCATAACGTTGAATCGCTCAAGCGAGTTGGTTCGCTTTTTAGCTAATTAAAAGTCGCCCAAGCAAGGAACAACTTTTTAGCTACTGGACTAAAGTCGCCCAAGTGATAAATAATCGCCCAAGCGAAAATCCCCCAGAACAGAAATTCCCAATACTCGCTCACGCGATATTTACTTCGCCCCGACGACTTTTGCCCAGTATATAAATCACCACTTTTCGCCTAAGAGAAATCTATATATTTGAGCGAAGGAAATTTCAAAGCATCAGGTGCCTTTCCCACTCGATTTCACTGAAGCGAACCATCATCGCTTAAGCGAAATAAGAGACTCTTCATTCTCGAAGATTAAATTCGCTACAGCGACTGGAGCTTGCTTGAGCGAATTTAAGTGTTGAAGGTTTTTAAAGGGGTTAAGTCTCATTTTCGATTACAAAATCACTCTACCTTAAAACCCTTTAACTCACGACAATCCTCTCCACTCTCACTCTCGAATTCGACGATTTTAGCACCATTTCTTTTCTTCTCCCGTCTCTTATTTTCAAGTTTCAAGTTTTTTTCATTTCGAGGTAAGTTAACGAAACCTTCATTTCGTTTATCTTCGTCTTCTTTCTAGTACTAGGAGATTGATGCTTTTGTTGGAAATGGTTAGGTTAATGCTGATACATTTTGCTTAGGGTTTGATTGCATTGGTTTGTTTTCTCTAACTTGATGCTTAGGGTTAAGTGGATGCTTATGCCATTGTTCTTAAATCCATGGTATCATGTTTTGGTAATATCATTGGGATGCTCTGTTTTGTCTATTTATATAGATTTTGTGATGTTGTCTAAAAATTCATTTCCTAATTTGATGTTGTCTATTGTGTTTGTTTTCTAAAAAGTGGTTTGGGATGCAAGTAAATTATGTCTGGTGGACCAAGTAGACTATATTTGGTGTAATGTTTGGGAAAGTTCATATTTTAAGGCCATACTCTGTTTTTGGGTTCTAGTTCTAGAAGAAGGGTTAGTATTGTATGAATGGTGTCTGAGCCTGGGTATATGATATTGGTGATGCCATGTAATTGATAGAACTTGATGACCCGTGTAACTACTGTCTACAACCAATCTCTACATTGAACATGCTCTGTTTTGATGATGCTTTATTTTACAGAGTGATTTGGTGAATGACAATCATAGTCCATGTACTTTGTGTTAGGAATGGTTCAATTGCAATTTTGTTTTGACAAGTACATGATATGTACTTAATATTGTTAGGAATGACAATCATAATATTTGCAATTATTATGTATCATATATTGACATGTAATCCATGAAATTCAATTTGCAATTTCAGGTTATGGCACGCACTAAAAATGCACAAGAGATATAGAAGGGGCAGGAACGAGCTGCTGCACACAAAGATTGTGGAAAAAGGAAACGCACTTTTGAATCCTCCCCTCCGTCAAATCAAAAATTCAAAAACAAGGAAACTGAAATAAGATTCCACAACATTTACCATTGGACCATCCTCCCAGAACGTCGAGTAGATTTGAGAGAAGGCGAATACGATGAATTCATGAACATGCTCAGAAGTAGAAAGTGGTTGAGAGTTGCCAATCCTTGAGTCAAATATGATCCAGATGTGGTGAAAGAATTCTATGCAAACGCTTGGTGGACCGAGGGTGCTATGGACCGAAGAGCCTGGGTTCGAGGCCATTGGGTTTCTTATGACAGAGACATCGTTAATGACCACCTCAGAGATATTATGCAGTTAAAAGAAGATGAACTTTGTACCTATGGCAGATTGAAAAAGGAACGGTATGTTTACTCTGTTCGCGAACTGGAATCTGTTCTATGCCTTCCGGACCATAATTTTCAGAGAGGTACCAACCAACATCCAACAAGACTCCTAAGGAAAGACATGAAAATGCTGACAAGGGTGTGGACCGCATTTCTCCTAGCCAATGTGGTTCCAAATGCTCACGTTTCTGATCTTCCACTACCTAAGTGTGAGCTCCTCTTATGCATCTTGGATCTAAGGATATCGGTGGACATTGCTCAAATCCTTTCTGATGAAATCTTTCACTTTGCTTAGCAAAATCCAAAAACCACCATAGCAGATGCAAAACCCAAAGGCACTCTTGGTTTTCCTGCTTTCATCACAGGCTTGTGTGCAGCTCAAGGAGTTGATATTGACCCTACTACCCCTATTCGACCCCTTATCGATAAAAAGTTCATCGATCAAAATTATCGAATTGAAATAGTATCATCAGCAGGACAACCATCTTTTGTACCACCTCCAGTTTTGATGCAATCTGAGCCTACATCATCTCCACCCCATATTGAAGCTCCATCTTCATCAGCACCAACTCAACCTCCTACCACTGACCCTGTTCTCCTCACACATCTCACTCATATCCAGCAGCAGCAGGCCGCTCTTAACAGGGCCATTACTTATTTCTACCGAGTCAGCTACTGGAGCCATCTTGTAGGCCCCTTCATGCATCCTGATGAATTCATCACCAAAGTTGCTTGGCCTGGGGACAGTCCTGTTTTCTCGGAAGAGGAGAGGCCAACAACTACAACTAAGGATGAGCCAAGAGCACCACCACCACCAGCACCATCACTGAACAGATAGAGATACCATCATCTTCAGCACCAGAGTTACAGCCAGCTGTTATACAGGAGCAGCAGGATGCTGAAGATAGAGAGTTCAAGGAGCAGCTCGATCGTGTGGTCACCGACATCTTGATGTCGCGTGATTGATCGGCCTCTGTGGTTCCATTTTATTTTGTTCAGTTTATTTATGTTTATACTTATGCTACTTTAAATTCAGCAGTTGTTTCAGTACTTTCGCTTTACAGTATTTTAGTATGGTTTATAGTTGGATTCACATGTTCATGCTCAACTAAATTTTGTTGCATACGCTAGTTGTAATGCTTAGGCGCGATTTTTTTTGGTTAATGTATGCAATGTTTTGGAAAAGTGAAAAAAGATGTGAATTAATCTTAGGTTGCATAAAAGGAAGGACAACTAGTTTTGGGAAATACGATAATTTCTGCTGAATGCTGAATGAAATCTTTCTAAATCTTGAGTTAGGAATTAGCTCACAATGTTTGAACCCTTTTCTGTGAAGATAAAGAAATCAAGACGATTAACCCAGTAAGAGAGTGCAACCTTAAACACTGAGAGTTCATTGATTCTTGTGTAATCTTTCATTGCATAAATTTCTAGCAAGGATCATTGCTTAGTCAAATATGGACAGGATAGAGGAAAACTTTGTGTAGAATAGGTAAACTAGAGCCAAAAAGCCAATCCTTGATAGTAATCAATCCATTTTTTCTTGAACCCCATTGAGCCAAAAAGTTTTTCTTTAACCTTAGAACATGCTTGTATGGAAGATCCAACCCTAATGCATGCTAAGGACAAGAATAATCTTTTAAAAGGGTCATGTGGATAACTCGGCTATACCTATAAAAAAAATGAAAAATAAATAAAATCCTCCTAGAAATGTCAAAGAACAAATAAAAATAAGGAGGAATACAAAGAAGAATTCAATGGCTCAGGTGAAGAAAGAATGAGAATATGAAATGAGAATTCAAAGGCTAAGAAATTTGATTGTCCTTAGTATGCTCTTTGAAGTCCAGAGAAAAACCAACAAGTTCCTTGTTAGCCTGGCCAAGTTACAACCTATGAAGACCTTTTGATCCATGTTTGTGTGAGTAGTCATCTTATGCAATGAAATGAAATGCAATGATTGAATAACACTTGATCAGTGATTGGACGGGTGAAACACTCACCTGTGAGAATGAATAGAGAGGATTTCTTAATTCACAGCAAAGTGGTTACTTTCAATTGTGTAGTAAATTTCAAATTTGAAGTTCAATTAGATGAATGGAAGCAGAATTTAGAAATTGTCATTTGTAAATAGTTAGAGTTGTCTTTCATTTTATTGCAATTGTGATTAATTAGGATCTTTATTTCACTTGACTTTTTCTTGACCATTTGCTTGAGGACAAACAAAGTTCTAGGTCGGGGAGAGTTGATAAATGTCCAAATTACATAGATTTTGTGATGAGAATTGATTAAAAGTTGGACATAAAATGCAATGTTTGTCATTTTTGTAAGCTAAATATGACATAAATTATGATTCAAGCATTGTATATGTAAAAGTAGTTAACAAATACTACCAAGTCCCAAATTTTGATGAAATTTCAAGTGTAATGAAGAAGAAAGAAGAAGGGAACAAGAAAAGAAAGAAATCCACTAAGTTAAGAGCAAAACAATGAAGAAGTCGCTCAAGCGAAGATGATCTCGCTTGAGCGAGATAAGCACTCAACAGTTGCAAGTATCAGGGCAGCCCTCGCCTGAGCGAGAACATAATTCGCTTAGGCGAATTTGAACCAGTGAGGATTGAATAAGCAGTCGCTCAAGCGAAGTATTCTTGCTTGAGCGAAAATGGTCCAGAATGCAAGAGGTAGACTTCGCCCAAGTGGACCTTCACTTGTATCCAACGAAATTCATCTAGTGAAGTTTCAATACAGACTTCGCTTGAGCGAAATTTGTTAGCTCAAGCGAAAGTTTTCCAAAGGCAAAATATAGAGACTCGCTGTAGCTAAAGAGAAGTGGCTCAAGCGAGATTCAAGCAGAGTCTACCATAACATTGAATCGCTCAAGTGAGTTGGTTCGCTTGGGCGAACTTATCATGCAATTCAAGCAGGACATGGAATTTCTTCGAGTTGAAGGATGCTCCTCGCTTGAGCGAAACTTAAACTCGCTCGAGCGAATTTCGCCTTATAAAAGAAAAACATAAGAAGTTTGAATTTGTTTTATGATTCTTGGCTTTTCATTTTATTCTTATTGCCTGAATCTGCTTGGTCAACAGTTTCTTGATTCAAGTTTACATTTGTTATTGGAAAATAACTTTCAAAAATGGATCTAAATGGAATTCTCATTGTGAGTAGATAACCAGGGATGGTATCTAACGCAATGAACGTCAAAACAATTGTACTTAATGCTGGAATAGATTTGAAACGATCAAGGGATTGACGTTATCAAATCTCTTCTTATGAATTTTATAGTCGAGGAATCGATATGAATGAACTTGATTGTGACATAAAGAATCGTATTGCAAAAGTCGATTATATAAATGTTACACGTGTATCGGAAGGTGAGAAAGGTGAACCCAATACCCAGTCTTTAAACTCTATGATTTCACTAATAGTCTTTATATTAATTTTATGTGTTTCATACATTATGTCTTCAAGTTATCATTATGAAACAACAAAATCTGTTTACCGTAATAGCTTGAGTTCGATTTAAAACTATCCATAGTGGGAACGACATTTGTTCTTTAAAACGTATACTACACCGACAGTGGTCCACTTGCCACAAGTCACATTAAAACTGACCATCTGAGTGTTTTGGGAATCCATCATAAGAAAAACACTAGCAATTGTACCAATAATATTGCAGAATATAAAGCTTATGCTTTGGGGATTCAGGCGGCACTTGAAGTAAAGGTGAAATCTCTACAAATATACGAAGATTCTGCTTGGTGATTCATCAACTGAAAGAAGAATGAGGTACTAAAGATGGCAAATTGATTCCTTATCAAGCTCACATCATTGAACTAATCAAAGGGTTTGATGAAGTCTCTTTTTATCATATTCCTCGGGATGATAACCAGTTAGCTGATGCTTTGGCCACGTTGGCTTCCATGTTCAATGTGAGTAGGGAATGTGACATGCCCTTCATCGATATTGAAAGACGTCTCGAACCTGCATATTGTCATGTGATAGAAGAAGAGCCTGATGGGAAACCATGGTTTCATGACATCAAAAATTATATTCAAAATCAAGAATATCCCCCTGGTGTTTCAGAAAATGACAAAAGAACCCTTAGGCGCCTGGCCGTGAATTTCTTTATAACTGGGGATACACTTTGTAAAAGGAATTATGATTCTGTCCTCCTTCATTGCGTAGACGTGACGAAAGCTAACAAAATCATGAAGGATGTTCATGAAGGACCTTTCAGAACACATGCAAATGGGAACTCGATGGCAAGAAATGTCACAAGTGTCAAACCTATGCAGAAAACATTCATGCACCACCATCTTCTTTGCATGTTCTAACTGTGCCTTGGCCTTTTGCTATGTGGGGCATAGATGTTATTGGTCCCATTGAACCAAAAGCATCGAATGGGCATCGTTTTATTCTTGTGGCCATTGATTACTTCACTAAGTGGTTGAAGCATCTTCCTACACCAACGTGACTAAAAATGTTGTGGTCAAATTCATCAAGAGGGAATTAATTTGCAGATATGGTTTGCCAAATCAGATCATCATTGATAATGGCATAAACCTGAATAATAAAATGATGGATGAACTCTGCGAGGAATTCAAAATCAAACACCTCAATTCATCTCCATACAGACCTAAGATGAATGGAGCAGTGGAAGTTGCTAACAAAATATAAAGAAAATCATACAAAAGATGGTTGAAACCCACAAAGACTAGAGTGAATTGCTTCCTTTTGCTTTACACGGGTATCGTACCTTTGTACGAACTTCGATAGGGGCAACACCCTTCTCATTGGTGTATGGTATGGAAGCTTTTTTACCAATAGAAGTGGAAATTCCGTCTTTAAAAGTAATCGTGGATGCCAAGTTAGAAGAAGCTGAATGGGTTCGATCCCAGTACGACTAACTAAATTTAATTGACAGGAAAAGATTAACTACCCTTTATCATGGGCAGTTATACCAAAAGAGTATGAAGAAGGTATACGAAAAGAAAGTGCGACCTTGTCAATTTCATGAAGGTGATTTGGAGAAGATCTTGCCAAATCAAAACAATCACAGAGGCAAATGAAGGCCAAATTATGAAGGACCATTTGTTGTAAAGAAAGCTTTTTCTGGAGAAGATTTGATTTTAACAAACATGGATGGTGAGGAGTTATCTTTCCCAGTCAATTCGGATGCAGTCAAGAAGTATTATGCTTGAAAAGATAGGGTAGTCGTTATGTCCTCCAAAAGTTTGGATTAAAATTATGATGCAAAATTGTAATTCCCAAGTAAATATATGGAATTCTCGATTTCAGTTCTAATTCTTGTTTTGTTAGGTTTCATTTGCATGCATTTTATGAAAATATTTTTTTAACAAAAAAAAAACAAAAAGAAAACAAAAAAAACATAAAAAGCATATTTTCAGTCTCGAACAAGCTTGATACTTCCCAATTACACAACCCTTGGTAATCAAGGATATTCTGCTCTGCCATGAGTAAAGACGAGTCCCACAAGGATTATGGTTGTCACCCAGGAGACGAGATCATTAATCTTTGATTTTCCACTTGACTATTTCTTCCATGCAGGGTTGAGGTTACAACAAGGACAAATGTTCCCCACGAAAAGTCAAGATCAACAATTTCAGTCCATCACCTAACCCTAGGAAAGGTGATTTACTAAGATATAAAAAGGGAATCCTTGTATTCACTCGGAACCTTTAGTGAAGTCATATGACCAAAAAGTCAGTTTCTTCTTAGTCTTTCAAAAGTCCTAACCCCAAACACATTCTTCTTGAGTATAAATATCATGTTTCATATAATTTAATTTCCTCTTGCAAATGTCAAAAATTTTATCCTCCACCGTAAGTCACAGTGGCAGAGATATTTCCCTTAAGTCTTACTTCATGTCAAAGCCTCAGGTATCCATCCCTAGGCTACTCAAACCAGTCAAGGGCATCCCCCCATTCATCTATTCCATGCTAAAGCCTCAGGTATCCTTCCCTAGGCTATTTCAACCAAAATCAGTCAGGGGCATCCCCTAGTCATTAATTTCATGTCAAAGCCTCAGGTATTCTTCCCTAGGCTATCTCGATCAAAATCAAGTCAGGGGTATCCCCCAGTCATTTATTTTCATGTCAAAGCCTCAAGTATCCTTCCCTAGGCTATTTTATCCAAAATCAATCAGGGGCATCTCCCAGTTATTTATTTCATGTCAAAGCTTCAGGTATCCTTCCCTAGGCTATCTCAATCAAATCAGTCAGGGGCACCCCCAAGTCATTTATCTCATGTTAAAGCCTCGGGTATCCTTCCCTAGGCTATTTCAATCAGAATCAGTCAGGGGCATCCCCCCAGTCATTTATTTTTTCTTCAAAAGCTTCAGGTACCCATTCCTAAGCTATGTCGTCCAGTCAAACCAGTCAGGGGCATTCCCCTAGTCACTTATTTCATGTCAAAGCCTCAGGTATCCTTCCCTAGGCTATTTCAATCAAAATCAGTCAGGGGCATTCCCCTAGTCACTTATTTCATGTCAAAGCCTCAGGTATCCTTCCCTAGGCTATTTCAATCAAAATCAGTCAGGGGTATTCCCCTAGTCACTTATTTCATGTCAAAGCCTCAGGTATCCTTCCCTAGGCTATTTCAATCAAAATCAGTCAGGGGCATTCCCCTAGTCACTTATTTCATGTCAAAGCCTCAGGTATCCTTCCCTAGGCTATTTCAATCAAAATCAAGTCAGGGGCATCCCCTCAGTCATTTATTTTCATGTCAAAGCCTCAGGTATCCTTCCCTAGGCTATTTCGATCAAAATCAGCCAGAGGCATCCCCCAGTCATTTATTTCATGTTAAAGCCTCAGGCATCCTTCCCTAGGCTACTTCAATTAAAATCAGTCAGGGGCATCCTCTTATCATCTATTTTTTGTCAAAGCCTCAGATACCCATTCTTAGGCTCCTTAAAATGTCAAGGCAACCTCATATATCATTTATTTTCTTTCAAAGCTTTAGGTATCAACTCCTAGGTTATGTCGTTTATCTTTCTACCATGTTCCAGATGCTTCTCCTTAAACTGTCTGGTATTAGGACAACACCATTCGGCTGTTTACTTCTTGCCAAAAGTTGTCGAGTATTCTTAATGGTGTTCACGTCTTTACTTTCTTTTCACATCAATAATATAAATATATCTCATATTCTTTCATGAAAATAAGTAAAGAAGGGCATCTGTGAACACCTATTTTTGTCCGACAAAATATATATTAAAATATGTAAGAAACAAAAAGAAGAAAGGAAAAAAGTATAGAATCCAGAGTCAATGTTGAATGTGTAACACCCTGGAGCCAACTTGCAAATCTCAAGATAATTACCCTCACCATATAAAATTCTCTTAGATAACTTATTTTTCACCTGGTAATTATCAAGAGATTCACAACCTGATTCCAGAGGTTACTGATACAATATCAGAGTACGCAACCTTTACATAATTAACTTCTTATTATTATACATAACATCAGAGTTCCATACATATTATATTTTACAACAGGCACCTAGATCTTTTTAAAATATAAAGATGTAAAGTACCAAAACATAGCATATGCATAATATAGCCAAAGTAGCCATGCAAGCAAGCATCATCATCAAAAGCCTTCATAATTCATCCACATCAAGCATCATCCACTTTGTCACATGTCTTCCTGATTAACCACTAAAGGGTTGCCACAAGTAACAGAAAGAGTGAGATAAAATATCAAATAAATAGAAATTAAATTAGACAAACACAACCACAAGTAGGATGCTATGCGATGCAGATGCCAAACAAGTATTTTGTATTATACTTTTGTTATTATCTTCCGTTCTTTATACGAATGAAAATGCATGATGGATCCATTCTGGTGGGAAAATCTGCAGTGATTTTCAACAACAATATTTTTACGGATATCCAACAGATACCGCGCCCCATAATGCAACACAAACATCGGATAACATTAATATCAATAACAAGTGTTGCGGGACCCCCTTAAGGACACACTGCTTAGCCCTTAAGACGGCCGTGGTATAAAACCACCACAGAGGTCTGTTGCTCAACAGAGCGCGTTCCCCCACCGGGAACCCCCTCAAAGAACCCCCCTGCGGATTCTTTGAACGGCCAATGCATATGATGCATGAATGCATTAAATTTATTTTAATAAATTTATTCATAATTTTAACAATAAGAATTTATTGTAAAATTCAAGAAGATACGATATTTCATCATATTTACAAGTATAATCCATATACTATATTTAAAAATATGGAAAACATAATATCAACTAATTACTATATTTAATAATTCAAACAATAAGGAAACATGTTTCATGTAAACTACTATAATTATTCTTTCAAAGGTTATGGAAACACATTTTCCATAGCATTTATTGATTTATCATACTCTTTATTTCAAGAATGTAGAAACATGTTTTCAAATTGGTTATTTCATCCATTTATTAAATAACTTTACTATTATTTTGTTAAAAAATTAGATTTTGATAAATTGTAATATCTTAGTAGTTAAGATTAAAGTATATTTTAATAATGATATATTCATATAAGGTAGTATAGTATAAAGGAAATTAACAAAAGTACCAATAAGAACTTAAAATGGAAATTCTGAACCTATTAGTGCGCTACCTATTAGTGCGGTTGTAACAGGAACCGCACTAATAGGGTCCTGCATATGCTGTTACGAAAACAGCATATAGTTTTTGTGAATTTTTGCGTTTTAACCATTCCAATTTGTAATTTAAGCATACCAAATGATGTTAAATCATTATATAACATTAGAAATATATTATATGTCATATTTCAATGTATTAATGTAAATTTCAAAATTTAATTCCTTTAACTAAAAAAATTAACTATTCACATTTAATGTTATTTAGTCAAATACTGATATATTTCTAATTTAATTTCCATCTATCCGATATTCTATCCCCTCTTTCTTACCTTAATTTCAGTTTCCCGAACTCGGTTTGTGCTCAAGCTCCTTGTTTCTCCTCGAATCTTCAATGGAAAACGGTTTCTAGGATTCCAAAATTGAAGGCCTTAGAGTTGTAGAAACGAAGGTTTGAAGGTTTGAATTAGAAGATAATAGAGGATAGAAGGATGTGGGTGATTTGGTTTGAGAAAAAAATGAAGTTGGATGCCATTTATATAGGCAAGAATGGCGGTGGATAAAGGCGGTGAAGGAGGGAGCAGGAAGCTTCGTGAGAAAAATCTCACGAAGATTTTTCTTCTCTCTTTTTTTTTTTTTAATAATTTCTACATTTTATTGTTGCATTTTATTTTCTTTTAGTCTCATTTTAATTCCGATTTATAAAATAAAAATATCCCCGTAACCGGAATAAAATTTCCTATTTTCTAAGATTTATTTCTTATTTTTCTAAGAAACTTTAATTTTTCGCTATTTAATTACCGATTCAAATTTAATTAAAAATTGGGCTGTTACACTCTCCCCCCGTTATAAAAATTTCGTCCTCGAAATTTAAACGTACCTTGTCAGAATAATTCAGGATATTGACTCCTCATTTCATCTTCTCGTTCCCAAGTCATGCTTATTTCATCTCCTTGTTGCCAGGCTACTTTCACCAATGAGATCTCCTTGCTTCTTAGTCGCTTGACGTCTCTGTCCATTATCTTCACTGGTGTTACTGGAATTGTAAGGTTTTCCTTAACTTCTATATCATCGGTCTCGATCACATGGTCTGGGTCAGGTACATACTTTCGTAATTGTGAGATATGGAACACATTATGAAGATTGGAAAGGTGAGGCGGCAATGCGATCTGATATGCCACTTTACCAATTCTTTTAAGGATCTCATATGGCCCTATATACCTTGGAGTAAGCTTCTTACTTTTTAACACTCTTCCAACTCCTTTGTTGGGTGATACTTTTAAGAATACATAATCTCCAACTTGAAATTCTAATGGCTTCCTCCTTTGATCATAATATGACTTTTGCCGATCCTGTGTAATTTTCATCCTTTCTCTAATCATTCGAATTTGCTCTGTCGTTTGCCGAACAATTTCTGGTCCAAGACTCAGGTGCTCACCTGTCTCTAACCAACAGATTGGTGTCCTGCACTTCCTCCCATACAATGCTTCATATGGTGCCATCCCAATGCTCGAGTGATAACTGTTATTATATGTGAATTCGATTAGTGGGAGATAATGTTCCTAGCTTCCACCATGTTCTAACACACATGCTCTCAGTAAATCCTCCAGGCTTTGGATAGTCCTCTCTGACTGGCCATCAGTCTGTGGATGATAGGCAGAGCTTAACTTCAGTCTAGTACCAAGCTCTTTATGCAAACTTCCCCAGAATCGAGAAGTAAATCTAGGATCTCTATCAGATACTATGCTTGACGGTACTCCATGTAATCTCACTATCTCCTTTATATACACTTGAGCCAATTTCTCAAGTGAATACTTCATGTTGATTGGAAGAAAATGGGCTGACTTTGTTAATCTATCAACTATTACCCAGATAGCATCATTGCCTTTTTGTGTTCTAGGCAAGCCTGACACAAAGTCCATGGCAATGTCATCCCATTTCCATACAGGTATTTCTAGTGGTTGTAATCCACCAGATGGTTTTTAATGTTCAACTTTACTTTTCTGACATATTAAGCAAGATGAAACATACTCAGCTATCTCCTTTTTCATCCTCTTCCACCAGAAGTCTTTTCTTAAATCTTGATACATCTTTGTAGATCCAGGATGAATACTAAGCATGCTCTTGTGGGCTTCCTCTAGAATCATCTTCTTTAGTTCTGCATCCTCTGGGACACATATTCTTCCTTTCATCCTCCATATTCCATCTGAACCTTCTTGTAATCCCAGATCTTTCCCATTATGTTGTGTCTTGATCATTCCTTGGAGACATACATCCAATCTTTGTTTTTCACACACCATCTTCAGAAAATCATTAGTGATTTTCAGAACTCCGACAACCATATTTACTGAAGATTTCTCCTCAACTGCTATGTTTAAGTCTCTAAATTGTTCAATCATTTCTAATTCTTTTATCATTAAAGTTGCCATATGAATAGCTTTTCTACTAAGTGCATCAGCAACCACGTTGGCTTTTCCCGGGTGATACTTCAACTCAAAGTCATAGTCCTTGAGAAATTCCATCCATCGACGTTGTCTCATATTTAATTCTTTTTGATCAAATAGGTATCTAAGGCTCTTATGATCGCTATAAACTTCAAACTTTGCACCGTATAAATAGTGCCTCCAAATTTTTAAAGCAAAGACAATGGCTGCTAATTCTAAGTCATGAGTAGGGTAATTACGTTCGTGTAGTCGTAATTGCCTTGAAGCATAAGCAATTACTTTCCTTTGTTGCATTAGGACACAACCAAGTCCTAACTTTGAAGCATCACAATAAACTTCAAAGTTTTCTTGGGGGTTCGGTAAAGCTAGAACTGGTGCAGTTGTTAATCTTCTCTTTAATTCTTGGAAACTTGCTTCGCATTCAGGAGTCCAGATGAAAGGTTTATTTTTACAGGTTAATCGAGTCATTGGTAAAGCAATTCGGGAGAATCCTTTAATAAATCTTTGATAGTAGCCTACGAGTCCTAAGAAACTCCTAATTTCTGTGACAGTCTTCGGTCTTTCCCAAGCTATTACAGCTTCAATCTTCACAGGGTCGACTGACACTCCATTCTTAGATATCACATGGCCTAAGAATTTTACTTCATTAAGCCAAAACTCACATTTGGATAGTTTGGCATATAGTTGCTTCTCTTTTAGTATTTGTAGTACTAAGTACAGATGCTTCTCATGCTCCTCCTTGGTTTTGGAATAGATGAGAATATCATCTATAAAGACAATGACAAATTGATCAAGGTATGGATGGAATATCCGGTTCATGTAGTCCATAAACACGGCTGGAGCATTAGTTACACCAAAAGGCATAACTAAATATTCATAATGGGCATAACGTGTTCTAAAGGCGGTCTTTGGAATATCTTCTTTCTTCACGCGAATTTGATGATAACCCGATCTCAGGTCTATCTTGGAGAACACAGTAGCTCCTCGTAGTTGATCAATAAGATCATCAATCCTTGGCAACGGGTATTTATTCTTGACCGTTACTTTGTTCAGTTGGTGATAATCGACACAAAGTCTCATACTACCATCCTTCTTCTTGACCAGTAGTACAGGTGCTCCCCAAGGAGATACGCTGGGTCGTATGAATTGCTTTTCTAATAACTCATCTACTTGCTTCTTTAGTTCTGCCAGTTCCATTGGAGACATTCTATAGGGTGCTCTAGCAATGGGTTCTGCTCCAGGAATTAGGTCAATAGAGAATTCTATCTCTCGTTCAGGAGGTAATCCTGGAACATCTTCAGGGAATACTTCTGGAAATCCACAGACTACTGGTATCTTACTTACATCAGGAATAACTTTTCCTTCTGTAAGTGCAAATACCATGAATAATTGGGCTTTATTGTTTAAGGAATATCCTATAGGATTTTGTGAGACATCATACTCCTGACACTCCATGTTGTCAGGTGGAAAGATCACGGTTTTATTACGGCAGTCCACAAGGACATGGTTAGCGGATAGCCAATCCATCCCCAAGATAATTTCCAAGTCCTTTAATGGTAAGCATACTAAGTTCACGTTAAAATTTCTACTCCCTATATGTATAGAACAACCTTCACACACGTTAGCTGTCCTAAGATAGTTACCAGTAGGAGTAGAGACAAGCAAATCATATTGTATAGATTTCACAGGTAAATTCAAACGCCTAACACATTCTTCAGCTATAAAAGAATGTGTCGCACCAGAATCAAATAAGACAGATAAGGTAGTGTCATTAAGAATGCACTCACTTTGTACTAAGTCATCGGCCTGTGATGCCTCTGATCCACTGATTGCAAATACTCTGCCAGCTGCCGATGATCTGTTCTGATTATTCACTGGTTGTCCACTTTCTCATCCTCGACTAGCTATGCCTTTGACATTAAGTCCTCCGCGACCATTGGTATTACGTCCATCTCGAATGTTGGCTCCTCCTCTGTTGGCTCCATTGTTGTTGTTCTCAGTTTTAACATTCACAGTGTCAGTGCCTTGGTGAAGTTGTGGGCAGTTGGGACAAATATGTCCCTTCTGGTTGCATTGGAAACAGGTAATATCTGTTTGTGTACAATCACGGGTTCTATAATTTCCTCCACATTTGTAGCAGTTCCATGTGATTGATTGGTTCACGCGTCCTCCAGATGATGAAGATAATCCTCCTCGAAATTGATTCTGATTAAATGCTCCTCGCCTTTTAAAGTTCACTAGTTGAGGTTTCAATTGTTTACTGCTTTTCTCTTGCTCGATCCTGGCCCGATGGTTCTCTTCAAAGATTCTGCATTTGTTGATTAAAGTAGGAAAACTCCTAATCTCCTGATGTCCTATGGCTTCTTTAATTTCTGGCCTCAGGCCATTTTCAAATTTGATGCATTTAGAAGCCTCAGTCCCTGGCTGTTGGAAAGGAGGATAGAACAATGATAGTTCCTCGAATTTGGTAGTGTATTCTCCGACAGACATATTCCCTTGCTTTAATTCTAAAAATTCTAATTCCTTTTTGCTCCTGACACTAGCAGGGAAATACTTCTCGAGAAAGGTTTCTTTAAAATTCTGCCAGTTGAGTAGCCTACCAGCTTCCAGTAACCTATCGCGAGCAAAGATCCACCAATTCTCTGCTTCCCCTACCATCATATAGGTAGCGTATTCTACCTTCTGGGCTTCAGTGCAAGGTAAGGATCGAAAAATACGTTCCATTTCTTTAATCCACAGGTAAGCCACCTCTGGATTATAGTCTCCTTTGAATTGGGTAGGTTTCCTTTTCAGGAAACGGTCAAGTCCATGGGTTCCTTCAGCTAACCTTTGCTGTTCCTGTCTTTCAAGGATCTCAGCAAATCGATTGAATGCAGCAGCCATGGCATCATCGTTCTGACGTCTAGCCATATCTTATCCTACAGGTACCACTGCATTCGGTTATTGAGTATCTAATATACTCAGAGTTCTAACAATTTTATGTTATCTAACTAAACAGAAACATATAAAGAGCATACATAACACACAAGCACACAAATTTCAAACAAATAACAATCAAGGTTCACACACTTTAAGCTATCTTTCTTCAATTTCTAGTTACTTCCTAAGGTTTTCTTTATATTTTATAAACCATTGCTCTGATACCACTTCAGTTGTAACACCCTGGAGTCAACTTGCAAATCTCAAGATAATTACCCTCACCATATAAAATTCTCTTAGATAACTTATTTTTCACCTGGTAATTATCAAGAGATTCACAACCTGATTCCAGAGGTTACTGATACAATATCAGAGTACGCAACCTTTACATAATTAACTTCTTATTATTATACATAACATCAGAGTTCCATACATATTATATTTTACAACAAGCACCTAGATCTTTTTAAAATATAAAGATGTAAAGTACCAAAACATAGCATATGCATAATATAGCCAAAGTAGCCATGCAAGCAAGCATCATCATCAAAAGCCTTCATAATTCATCCACATCAAGCATCATCCACTTTGTCACATGTCTTCCTGATTAACCACTAAAGGGTTGCCACAAGTAACAGAAAGAGTGAGATAAAATATCAAATAAATAGAAATTAAATTAGACAAACACAACCACAAGTAGGATGCTATGCGATGCAGATGCCAAACAAGTATTTTGTATTATACTTTTGTTATTATCTTCCGTTCTTTATACGAATGAAAATGCATGATGGATCCATTCTGGTGGGAAAATCTGCAGTGATTTTCAACAATAATATTTTTACGGATATCCAACCGATACCGCGCCCCATAATGCAACACAAACATCGGATAACATTAATATCAATAACAAGTGTTGCGGGACCCCCCTTAAGGACACACTGCTTAGCCCTTAAGACGGCCGTGGTATAAAACCACCACAGAGGTCTGTTGCTCAACAGAGCGCGTTCCCCCACCGGGAACCCCCTCAAAGAACCCCCCTGTGGATTCTTTGAACGGCCAATGCATATGATGCATGAATGCATTAAATTTATTTTAATAAATTTATTCATAATTTTAACAATAAGAATTTATTGTAAAATTCAAGAAGATACGACATTTCTTCATATTTACAAGTATAATCCATATACTATATTTAAAAATATGGAAAACATAATATCAACTAATTACTATATTTAATAATTCAAACAATAAGGAAACATGTTTCATGTAAACTACTATAATTATTCTTTCAAAGGTTATATAAACACATTTTCCATAGCATTTATTGATTTATCATACTCTTTATTTCAAGAATGTAGAAACATGTTTTCAAATTGGTTATTTCATCCATTTATTAAATAACTTTATTATTATTTTGTTAAAAAAATTAGATTTTGATAAATTGTAATATCTTAGTAGTTAAGATTAAAGTATATTTTAATAATGATATATTCATATAAGGTAGTATAGTATAAAGGAAATTAACAAAAGTACCAATAAGAACTTAAAATGGAAATTCTGAACCTATTAGTGCGCTACCTATTAGTGCGGTTGTAACAGGAACCGCACTAATAGGGTCCTGCATATGCTGTTACGAAAATAGCATATAGTTTTTGTGAATTTTTGCGTTTTAACCATTCCAATTTGCAATTTAAGCATACCAAATGATGTTAAATCATTATATAACATTAGAAATATATTATATGTCATATTTCAATGTATTAATGTAAATTTCAAAATTTAATTCCTTTAACTAAAAAAATTAACTATTCACATTTAATGTTATTTAGTCAAATACTGATATATTTCTAATCTAATTTCCATCTATCCGATATTCTATCCCCTCTTTCTTACCTTAATTTCAGTTTCCCGAACTCGGTTTGTGCTCAAGCTCCTTGTTTCTCCTCGAATCTTCAATGGAAAACGGTTTCTAGGATTCCAAAATTGAAGGCCTTAGAGTTGTAGAAACGAAGGTTTGAAGGTTTGAATTAGAAGATAATAGAGGATAGAAGGATGTGGGTGATTTGGTTTGAGAAAAAAATGAAGTTGGATGCCATTTATATAGGCAAGAATGGCGGTGGATAAAGGCGGTGAAGGAGGGAGCAGGAAGCTTCGTGAGAAAAATCTCACGAAGATTTTTCTTCTCTCTTTTTTTTTTTTAATAATTTCTACGTTTTATTGTTGCATTTTATTTTCTTTTAGTCTCATTTTAAATCCGATTTATAAAATAAAAATATCCCCGTAACCGGAATAAAATTTCCTATTTTCTAAGATTTATTTCTTATTTTTCTAAGAAATTTTAATTTTTCGCTATTTAATTACCGATTCAAATTTAATTAAAAATTGGGCTGTTACAGAATGCATTAACCGGGGTCCTAACATGGTCTCCTGACCGGTGTTACCTCACCAACTCTAAGTTTGCACGGCCTCAGTGAAGCACGGCCTCAGTGAAGCACGGTATTTTATACCTCAGTTCGGTGGGAATCCGAGGTTCTTCAAGTTAAAGTGAAAACAAATGTCTTAATCCATTCTCGAACTTCAAGACACACCAGAGGTGAACCTACAGAAGATTCTCCAATGCTTAATTATCGACCGGGGTGGAGAGATATGTCCATAATTGATCGATGATTTCAGACCCCGGTTATGACTTACCAGTTCTTATTGGTGATGTGGTGCGGTACTTAGAACCTCGTCCATTCCAGGTTGTTACCCCAGATCATATTTTATTAAAAAATAATATTAAAAATTGCATAGTGACCGTTGGAATAGTAACTCTTCCCCATTTCTATAAATACTCAATCCCTCTTCATTTCCTACCACACCTCTCATTTCATCAACTTTCTTCATTTTTCTCAAGCAATGGCCGATGGATACTGAAGCCAAGAGGAAAGAATAAGAGAGGGAAAATGATGTTTTATGACTACCTTCTTGCTCCTTATAACGTGGGTAGTAATTTATCTTTATTGGATACTTTATTTATGGCCACATGTGTAATAAATAATTTATGTTTCCATAAGAGTAAGTGATTACTCATTTGAATTCAAAATTTTCTTTTTTTTTTAAAAAGGGCCAAAAAAATCTGAAAAAAAAAGAAAATGGGCCAAAAAAACAAACACTACTAGAAAAATGACTAATAGCTACACACTAATAGCGACCGCCAAACGCCGTCGCTAATCAGTGACCGAATAGTGACCATATTAGCGACCAATATATGCCGTTGCTGAATTTGGCAAATAACCGTCACTAATATCGTCGCTAAATCATACCCCGTCCCTGACACGGTCGCTAAAGTTATTTCCCTCCATTTTTTTGGTTTCCCTCTAAGTTATATATGGCGCCAAGTGATAGAGACGGTGACATTGCAGTCGCTATGTCTTCGGACAAAGCAGCGACGTGGACTTGTCGTCGCTATGGACAAGGTAGTGACGGCAACCGTTAACCGTCGCTATTTTTGTATACTTTAGTGACGGAATGTGTCTGTCACTAAGGTTCCTGAAGGGTTTCAAAATTTTGGAGGGATTTCTAAATTTAGCGACGGATGTAGTCGTCGCTAGTGGTGGTATATTAGCGACACATGTCGTCATCCGTCGCTATGTTATTAATTTTTCTATTCAGTGACCTTGATAGCGACGGATTGAATCCGTCGCTAAGTATAACAACTTACTCGATGCAGACCTTCCCCGTCAATCACTTCTGCTATCCCCCAAGCCCTAAACCCTTTTCCCTCTCCTCTGCCCACCGAACCTTCACCTCCACCGCCTTCGTCACTCCCTCTCACGAAGCCACCTTCTTCTCCGTCGTCTCCCTCTCACGAGCCACCGTCTCACCTTCGTCGTCTTCTCCACCGTCTCCCTCTCCGTTGTCTTCTCCACCATCTCCCTCTCCGTCCTCTCTTTTCCATCTTATTTCTACTTCATTTTCAGAATCCCTAAACCCCATTTCCCTTTCCTTCTTCGAACTCTCCGTGTTTCCCTTTCCTTTTCAACTTTGAACCTCCCAACCTCTTCCTTTCTTCAACTTCAACTGAACCCTTTCGACTGGTTCCCCTCTTCCTGTCCAAACCGTCCTCATCAATTTCTTTCCCTCTCTGTTCAGGTCGTGGGTCGCAGCTCTTGACGGTATTCCTTTTCTCTCACTCCTTTCGTCGGCTCTCACTCCCTCAGGTAAGTAGAGTTCTATCCTCTTCTGTTTCATGTGCTTTACATGTTTTACTGATTCCTACTCTCTTCTGGTTGTTCAATCTGTGTCATGTAAATGTTTTGAGTTTTTGTTATTCTCTGGTGAATGAACCCTAACCTGTCTGCAAAAATATTTTTTGAAATAGAAAATTTTGGGTGCCTTAAGTCTGCAAAAATAGTGTTATTGTTAGGGGAGAGGACTACATACTAATGAGTGTCCTAAGAATACTGGTTAAATTCAAAGAATTTAAAGTGAAAAGTTTTTGTGAAACTGATAACACACCCCAATGTGAATTCTATAGTGAGCTCACTGATTCCTGGTAAAAACTTTTTACTTATTGATTCTGTAAATAGTGTTTTTAGTATACTCATCAGTGTGACCCTTGCTGTTTGTTTTCTCTTGGTTACTATTATGATGAGTTACAAAGAAGAAATAGATAGGTAAGGTTTGTGGAGTCAGTGTGAGTAACGTAATTTGTTGCCTCATAGTGGCCCTAGGTGTGTTTCAGGTATTGGTGTGTTCATATTCTTTCTTTGATATTTTCTGTTTTGCACTGTAACTTGGTTTTTTGACCTTTGGTATTGTTTGGATCTCACCGACTGTGGTTGAGAAGGTTTTGGAGTTGTGTAAGTAAGCTAATTTTCTGAAGCATATTGGTGATATAGTTGCCAAACTTTTTTGCCAAACTTTCAAGGATGTTAGAATGGAAAAATATTGGTGTCTTCATATTCTTTATTTCATATTGTCTGTATTGCATTCTAACTTGGGTTTTTGACCTTGGGTACTGTTTTTGGATAGCTCTCCAAATGTGGTTGAGAAGGTTTTGGGGTTGTGTATGTGAGCTAATTTTTTTATATTATGTTGGTGTCTTAGTGATATATTGCCAAACTTTCAGGGGTGTTACTTAGAATGGAAATATTGGTGTGTTCATATGCTTTCTTTCATATCATCTGTTTTGCATTGTAACCTAATTTCTCGACCTTAGGTACTGTTTTTGGATGGCTCTTCGAATGTGGTTGAGAAGGTTAGTACCTTGGGTACTATTTTCATTATTGTATTTACTTAGGATTTGTAGTACATGAAGAAATTGGTACTGTTCAATTTGTTTTTACATTTTGTTACTTAAAACTTTATATTACTATTTAAATGTTAATTTCAATTGGTGCACAAGTGAACCCATTAAGGTTCAAACTGGGAGTAACCAATTCTTTGGAAATTAAATAAAATATATATAAAAGACAAAGACTTAGGAAGCAATGCAAGATGTCAACTTAGCTGCATAATATGTATAGTTGAATTTCACATGTATAGTTGAATGCTTCTTCAAGCTCCTTTCTCTTGTCTTTCTGCTGGAAGAGTAGGTGTATAAGGGTAGAATTTTTTATAGCTAGCTAAGAATGCCATTATTTGTTGCTATTTGATTTCTGTCCTATGTAACCTTTGCTCCATCTCCAGCATGTACATTCTAGTGGATGATCTTTTCAGCTTTCTCCCTCATTGAGCTTGTGGGAGAGTGTATTACTATATGTTCAGCTCTTTTTATTTTCTTATTAATTAGTTGTATTCATGCTTTTTGTTTGTGCTAGCTTCCTCTAGAAGCTTCTGTCATAAGTCAACTAGTGCTTAACTAGCTGCTCACCTCAAGTGTGTAAATTAAGTTATTTTCCCTTGTAAGGTTCAGTTACATATTAACAGTCTTTAAAACAACTTTGCTATAATATTGATGGTTTGCATAGTTAAGCTTATGTATAAATATGCCCCTACTATATTTGTTAATTATGTATTCATTAATTTGAGTATATAACTTGTATATTAGGAAAGCAAAAACTTTATAAAGTTGCTTGGAATAATCTCCCGTGATAATCAAAATTAATTACTGACATGATAATCCATGATTATATATCAAAGCATGTTGGTAATTTTATCCTCCTTAATTAGAACCTTTTTTTCATAGTTCCTTCTGATATGGAACCACTCTTCAAAATCTTGAGCTTCAAAAGGGATCCTTAAGACCTCTTCATTCCTAAACCCATATTCTTCAGCTGACCTACTCAGAAGCTTAAATAAATATATATCACCAAGTTCTTTGATGTTGTGACCACCATCCCTGTCCTATCTTTTATTTAAAACTTTTATTAAAAATAATAATTAAAAATAATTTTTTGGGCCCCCTTCCAGGAATTCCGGTGTAGAAACCGGAATTGGTTTCCCTTCACCATCCTCTTCTTCATCTTCCTCATCACTACCCACCATGAGAACTAACCTCTTCATCTTCCTCACTAGACCCAACAACCACCAACCTTCACCTTCATCCCCTTCATCCCATCACCACCAACAGACAGCATCTTCTTCATCCTCACTACCCCAACAACATCATCCCCTTCACCTCCAACAACAAGGAAAAAAAAACAGACCCAACAATCTTCATCCCTTTTATCCCAACAGCACCAGCAACACCTTCTTCATCCTCTCAAACCTCCCAACATCTTCCTGAACAATAAAACTAAAAACAACAAAAATAATAATAACAGAGATCAAAATAAGGAGAAAGGAAAAGAGATAAAAAAGGTACCCCTCTTCTACCTCTCCCTCTACAGGCCAACAGCCGGTCACCGTCACCGGTGACCCTTCCTCTCACATTCACTCTCTGTCTCGCGGAACTCCCCCTCCGTTCCCCCTCTCTCTTGCCGATCAACACCGGCGCCGGTCTTCTTCTCATCCCCTCTCCGATCTCCCTCACTGTCTCCCTCCGCCGATCTCCCTCTCCTCCTCCATCGCCGGAGCCGCCCCCTCCGTTCTCCCTCCCTCTCGTCGGTCAACACCGGCGAACTTGAATTGTGAAAGTTAAGTTAGAAATTTGCCTTGTAAATATCAATAATCAAGTGATTTTGTAATTTTTTTTTCCATCTTGCATTACTAAAATCTATTGCATAGAAATTTCATTTTATGTCAAGAAAAATATGTTTAAGTTTTAATCCTATCAACTAATCTCTGGAAAGGTGTGCTTGGTTAGACTTAATAATCCTTTTTCTTGTTTTGGGTTTGCACTTAATCTTCTGAGTCTATTAAGTATACGCACATGGATATCTAAAGAATTGAGAGCTCTTTCTTATTTTATAAAAGAAAAGAATTAAGAGCTCCTCCTAAAGTCTAGGTTCTAAATAATAGAAAAATAATCTTTGATATAGCCAGTCTTCAACCTCCTAAATCTATTAAAGCCTCCCTATCCAAATCCATTAGAGTGTTCTTATTTTTCTTACTTGAACTTGACCTTTAATATTGAATGGGATAGACCTTATATAATATTGAGTAATTTGCTTTGACTGTCTCTGTTTGTTTAGTTTCCTTGCAATGTACTTAATCTATAATTTGCTTTACGTGTCTCTCTTTGTTTAGTTTCCTTGCTACTTGTAACTGTCTAACCACTTATTGGTTTGTCATGCAGACTAGCACACGTTACACGTGGTCTGTGATCGTTTGTCGACAGCTTCATATTCTTCCCTCACTTTTTTCCTCGAGGTAATCCCCTAACACTGACTTTCTCATTATGTGTATGCATGTGGATTGTTGTTTGTTAGTGGAGAGCAAGGCTCATTAGGCATTAGTTTTGTGTGGTGATAACATGATTTTTTATGCATGTGTAGTGTTGTTTGTTAGTGGAGAGCAGAGCTCATTAGGCATTGGTTTTATGTGCTGATAATATGATTTAAAGATGCATGTGTAATGTTGTTTGTTAGTGGAGAGCAGAGCTCATTAGGCATTAGTTTTATGTACTGATAACATGATTTGGTGTTCATAACTCTGAATATCATATACAATGCGTATGGTATGTTTATTTATCTATACTGGGAACTTTTCGTTATGTAACAGGTCGTTCGTAAATTTGGGAAATGTCTAGTTTACAGGGGAGACTCTGCCAAAATTTTGACAGGCTCCCTTTCTTAGGGAACTTACACCACTAAAAAAACAACTGATAGCGACGGAAGGAATTGGTCGCTAATCCATAGAATGGCCGTCGCTAAAGCCATTAGCGACGGCATCTCAGACGGACAAGAGAACGTCGCTAAAACCCTCATCGAAAACACATCAGCGACGGCAGGTTTGGCGTCGCTATTATATTGACGGCGTAAGGCCGTCGCTAAAATCGTCTCTGTCCCAATAACCCCAGCCGTCGCTAAGTGTTGCCATACAGCGACCTCGAAATCCCGTCGCTAATAACAGTCATCAGCGACCCGCCTATGCCGTGGCTACATGTACTCATTTAGCGACCACCTTCGGCCGTCGCTAGTTCTAACAACTACAGCGACGAACGCCTCCGTCGCTAGTGGTTATGATGCAGCGACCACAGGGTTCCGTCGCTACAGTTGTGATGTAGCGACCACACTATGCCGTCGCTACATGTACTCATTTAGCGACCACCTTCGGCCGTCGCTAGTGGTTGTGATGTAGCGACCAGATCTTCCGTCGCTAGTGTTAATAAATCAGCGACGGTAGTGTGCCGTCGCTAACGTTCATTTTTAAATTTTTTTAAAATTGATTCAATAATAGGTAGGTTTTGTTAATTTAACTTTAAAAATATCTTAATATTTTGTATTTTGTATTGGCTGATAAAATTTTATAATTAAGTTAAAATAATTTTTTTGAAGTAATAAATTATTATTAAAAACAAAATAATAGATTAAATTAATTTATCAAATAGGTTGAATTACTAATGTTAGGTACAATAAGGCTTTGTGATTTGAATGTAATTACCAATAAATATAGACATAATAAATAAAGAATGACAAAATAAATACTGAATGAAAATATAACATAACTAAAAATCAAATATACAATGTGTATAAATAAAAGAACTACAATCAAGGTGGTGGGGGATCCTGGGGTGGTGGTGGGGGCGCCTGGGAAGTGGGGGGAGGTAGCCTCGCCATCAACTGCATCAGTAGCTCCTGCTGCTGAGCAAGTTGCCGACGAGTCTCGGCGAGCTGCTCCTCGGCCCGCTGTCGGTCCGCCTCGGCCTTCTGTCGGTCCGCCTCGTGCCGCTCCAACAGCAACTGCCTCTGACGTCGCTCCTCCTGTAGCTCATCGTTCAGGTTTTGAATTACCTGAACGACCTCAGTCGGAAGACCAGAGGAAGACGAAGAGGAAAGGGTCTTCCCCTTTTTCACCAGCTGCGTGCCGACGCCACCCAATCCAAACACCCTCCCTTTCTTGTTCACACCGCCAACAGCCTCCATATAGATGGCGTTGTCGTCAGAACAAGATAGGGTGGGAGGAACCTCCCCTTCAGGAGTGGAAGCCACCAGGTCCGCCTCCTTCTCGGCCCTCCTGGCCTGATACGCCTCCTGTAAATTCAAAAACAACGATAGGATTAGTAAGCTGATTTGTAAATTATAAGCATGTGTCAGTTAAAAGTAAATACCGCTAGCTCCGTAGTCTTCTGGTTTACCCATGCACCGGCTTTGTTCTTCTTGGTCATTTGCATGACCTCAAACAAAGAAGGCTCCCGGTGCTCCCTCAGCTCCTGTGGTGGACAAAAAACATGATGATTATTATTTGTAAACATGTAAGACGAATCATAATAGAAATGTTTAACATAAATATACTTACAAATCTTTTCTTGTGCTCGAGGGTTGAAATGCTACCCCCAGTGTAAACCGAGGCTGCAGCATCGGCAGCTCTGTTGGCCCTGTTCCGAGCACTCGCCTGCTGGAATGGGACCCCGCCCCACTTCTGGACCATCCCATCCCAATGGTCCTCCGGGATCCAACGAGGGCGCTCACCCTTGTCCCTGACCTTCCAAAGGGTACTCTTGATGATTTTGGAGGTCTTTGTGGCAAAGACCTTCCTAATCTCATCAATCATACCCTCCGCCCACTGGTAATCACGCTGTAAAATGAATTGAGAAATCAAAATTAATAACAGGTCTATTTTACAAATCAAGTCACAATAAATGAGCTAGGAACTTACCGAGAAGGTGTCAAACCACCTATCTTGCACAACCTTCCCAGCATCTGTCCAAGATATATATGGACCATCCCACTGGGCCTTCAAAACCTTAGTAATCGCTTTGGTAGTGCGACTACTATCAACAAAGCTGTAATGACAACAATTATGTTAGGAGTAAAACAACACACAATCTAGGGAGACCCCCAAAATTTCGGCAGAGTCTCCCCTGTAAATGTAACATTTCCAAGTTTAAATAGTTACCCTGTTACAAACAGAAGAGTGCCCAGTACAATTCAATCTATACAAGTACTAATTAAAGTAACATCCAATAAACCAACAAGTCTTTCCACTAAACCCTAATATAAAGTATCATACAAATAACATAAAAGTATATGAAATTTAGTCACTTACTCGTCTCCGGCCGGCACGGGTACCAACATGGGCAGAGGGGATGCCGGAGGTGGGGTCGCCTGATGGCCATGGTCCTCCAAGCCACCAACTCCAAGAGTCTGCTCTGGGGTGGTCAGCTGTGGGGGTGATGGGGTGGTCCGCTGTGGTGGTGGTGATGGAGTGGTCTGCTGGAGTGGTGATGGAGTGGTCTGCTGTGGTGGTGGTGATGGAGTGGTCTGCTGTAGTGGTGATGGAGTGGTCCGCTGTGGTGGTGATGGAGTGGTCTCCTGCCCTGGGGTTTGCATCCCCAGACGGGAAGCCGGGGTCCTGGACCCACCACCCCTACTGAAGGGCAGTCGACGTCCCGTCATCTGTGGATAAAATCATGAAAAGAAAGGTTAGTCTCTTCAGTTAGGAGATATATAAACCTATGTATATATGTTTAACAACTACATACTCTGTGTCTGTTTCAGTTTCAAATTCCCCCTCAGTTTCAGTGTCACTGTGGTTATCTGTTTGAACAAGTTCATCAGTATCCAAATCAGCCCTAGACCGTTTTGATCGAGAGACAAGGTCTTTGTCAATGTGTTCACCCCCTATAGTGGTGAGTGTCTCATCCATTATGACTGGATCAATGTTGAACAACAAATTGACATCGTTGAGCTCGTGTGGTGCAAGCTGATAAGCGTCATCGACCTCCTCGGAGACATTGTCAGTGATCTGACTTCGGGCCTTGGCCTTAATTACTGCATACCAGTCCCGATGTCCTCCCGGGAAGTCAGTGTAATAAACCTGCTCAGCTTGTTGGGCAAAAATGAAGGGATCAAACCCTTTATATCTACCATTCTTCTTGACCTCAACTAAGCTGTAGTTGTTATCAACCTTTGTTCCAACACCGATTGTGTTGTCGAACCAATCACATTTGAATAGAACAATATCTCTTCTTAGTCGTCCAGAGAATGAAACTTCAACAATCTCCGTCAGCACTCCATAAAAGTCTTCTTCCAACTGACCGGCGGTGCCTTTAACACAAACCCCGTAGTTATGGGTGCGCATCCCTTCACTCCATTGAAGAATATTAAACTTGTAGCCATTTACGTAGTAAATAGGCCATTTTTTAACAGTCTTCACCGGCCCCCAAGAAAGGGCTTGGAGTAAAGAATCTTCAATATGGTTGTTAGGGTCTTGTATCTATGTACAACATAAGAAATAGGTCATTGTTACCATATTGACGGGAGTTAGAAGCAAATAGGCTTAAAAACACTTGGTATACGGGTCTTACATGTTGCGCGAACCAACCAACGAACTTGGATGACACCTCACTATGAATTTGGTCATCAGTTAAATCATTTTGCTCAAGTTTTAGCATATCTGTGTATAAGCTATTGAAAGAAACAAATAAGTTTAATATAAAAGCTACGTTAAGAATGTATAATATAACTTCTATGACTTACTCAATAAAGGGTTCCACTTCTGGGCAATTGATAAGAATGTACAAGTGAGCCGCCTTTCGATCTTTCTCATCAATGTAACATTTTGTGAGCCTGCCCCCCGGGTGACCAGGATAGTTGAAAATCGACGTTTGTGCATCAAACCCTGTGCGGCTGGCTACCCCAAGATTACGGGGAATTCTACTCATTCTAGTTTCTATCTCCATCGGAAAATAGAAAGAAGCAAAGGTTGTCATTTCTTCGACTAAGTATGCCTCACAAATTGAAGCTTCAACGCAGGCTTTGTTCGACACTTTATCTTTTAAAGAGCGTAAGAATCTTCAACATCATTAACAAGATGGTGTTAAGTTAGAAAATACTATTATAAGCACGATTTGCAAGTAAATTAAAGAGTTCACCAAGCATTCACCTTTCGAATGGATACATCCAACGATACTGCACTGGGCCACCAACCAAGGCCTCGTACGGTAGATGGATAGGCAAATGCTCCATGGAGTCAAAAAAACTTGGTGGGAAAATCTGCTCCAACTTACAAATCAATACCGGGATAGTTTCTTCCATCTTCACAAGTTTCTCCACACTCAACAAAGTAGCCGTCAACTCCTTAAAGAAGTGACTCAACTCCACTAACGGTTTCCAAATAGGCTTCGGTAAGGCATGAAACGCGTACGGGAGTAGTTGTTGCATAAACACATGGCAATCATGACTTTTCATGCCAAACACCCTCCCCTCCTTCACGTCGACACATCTACTCAAGTTAGAAGCGAATCCGTCAGGCAGGGTCAACCCATTCATCCAAATACACACAGCAATCTGTTATGGTCTAGTTAAAGTATACTTTGCATGGGGTTTAAACATTCTTCCACGTCCCGCATCCCTCAACTCCAACTCCTTCCTAGAACACCAAATCGGAAGGTCTAGACGACTCTTCTCGTTGTCCTTTGTTCTCCCTTTGATGTCCATAACAGTGTCAAAAATATTCATGAAAACATTACGTTCAGTGTGCATGACATCAATGTTGTGCCTTAACAACAAGTCTTTCCAATATGGCAAATCCCACAACACACTCTGCTTCACCCAGTGGTGTTCCTTACCGTAACCCGCAAACTCCTTAACACTCTTGTCCCAGATGTAAGGATACTCTTCGACCCTCTGCCAAACCCGTGCACCGGATAACCTACGGGGTGGAGGTTCATTAACAACCTTGTTCTTCTTAAAAGCGGTTCTGTTCCTCCTAAACGGGTGATCCAACGGTAGAAACTTTCTATGACAGTCAAAGAAACTTGTCTTGCCACTAACAGGGAGTGATTCCCCCCCGGTATGTTCCATGCATACAGGGCAAGCAAGCTTCCCAGACGTGGACCATCCAGAAAGCATACCATAGGCCGGGAAGTCGTTAATAATCCACATCAAAACAGCACGCATCATAAAGTTGTTCTTCAAAGACGCATCGTATGTCATTACCCCAACATCCCATAACTGTGATAACTCTTCAACCAACGGTTGCAAAAACACGTCTATGTTCGCCTTTGGATTTTTGGGTCCTGGAACCAGTATAGATAGAAACATGACCTCCCTCTTCATACACATATCAGGCGGTAGATTGTATAGGGTCAGGATGACTGGCCAACAAGAGTAAGCCCTTCCGTATTGACCGAAAGGGTTAAACCCATCAGTACATAATCCAAGTCTTACATTTCACGGCTCGCCAGAAAAGTCCGGATATAGCTCATCCAAACACTTCCATGCTTTCCCGTCGGAAGGATGGCAAAGAAACCCCTCTTGTGTTCGGTTCAGAGAATGCCAACGCATGTGTTTTGCCGTGGACAATGACGCATACAGGCGTTGAAGACGCGGTGTTATAGGGAAGTACCACATTTTCTTCCTGGCCGTCCGGGTTACCTTCCCTCTCCTTTTAACGGTCTTGTAGCGTTCCTCATTACAATGTAGACATTTTGTGACACTCTCGTCTGCAAACTCATTTCTGAACAGCATACATCCACCAACACAACACTCTATCTTCACACAACCCAGCCCCAAGTTTGCCACTTGTTTCTTAGCACGGTACAGGTTTGCTGGTATTCTGTGATTACTAGGCATGGTGGAACCCATCAGACTGACCATCCTATCAAAACAACCTCCAGAAAGATTATAATCTACCTTTATGCTTAAAGCAGCTAGGGAGGCGGATAACTCAGTGTGACTGTTGCACCCGTCCCACAATGGAGTCTGAGCCGCCGCCAACAAATCATAAAATCTCTTCACCTCCAGATTAGGATCCTCCTCTACATTGTCAGAGTCCCCATGACCTCCTTCGTCATTATGTTCCAGCATACGCCCGGTGGAGGGTCCAACATGATCCATCACCATTTGTTCTATGTTGTTGTATGTATCCCTGTTTCCTCCAACCTCGTAGTAAGACTGTTGCACGGGTACGTCTGATGGTCTACGCGGTAACTGCTCACCATGGTTGTACCAGCAGTGGTATGTTTCCATGAACCCTTTCTCAGTTAGGTGGCACATGACATCATCCGCGTATTCAAAACTCATGCATTTGCACCTTGAGCACGGGCAACGAATCTTCTGAGTCACTTCAAATCCAGGCGTGTTTGCCGTAGCGAACGGAATGAACTCCAATAGCCCCATCATAAAGTCCTCAGTCACTCGCCGATTGCCATCTAGTCGGTTGTACATCCATCGCCGATTTGCCGGTACCTCCATTTACAATATCTAACAAGCACGATTTTCTGTTACTTTAAATTATTGTAATTTTATTTCACTAACGGTTGTGAATCACTCTCTATCTCTTTGATGTTGTAAATAGGTGTGGCCCTATCCCATTCGGGATGAATATGCAACCATCTGTAACCCATCGATGTTGTATGTCGTCTATCTTGTGTCGTTGATGTTCATTTGAAATTTCGGCAGCATTTCGCATTAGTCCCCGAGTACACAGAGATACGTATGGTATGAAACACCACACGCAGACATGCACCCTGGGGACAATACAAAACACCATAACCGAAATTTCATATGAACATTCAACGTCTTTAGATAGACTATATACAACATTGATGGGTTACGCCCTACTGGTTACAAATTCATACCAAACTGTCCAACTGGGACAATTCAAGATCCAACACAACACGGTACATTAGCCGGTTGTTTTGAAACTTGAACGGGAATCTAATGGGTACACACACGACTAAACTCTACATTATTAAATCATGAGTTTCATTTTTTAAGTTTCCTAAGAAAGGGAGCCTGTCAAAATTTTGGCAGAGTCTCCCCTGTAAACTGGACATTTCCCTAATTTACGAACGACCTGTTACATACAGAAAACTTTCACGAAATGATAAATATACATACCATACGTATTGTATATGATATTCATAGTTATGAACACGATCGAGAGACAACGTTATCAGTATATAAAACCAATGCCTAATGAGCTTTGCTCTCCACTAACAAACAACATTACACATGCATAAAGAATCATGTTATCAGCACACAAAACCAATGCCTAATGAGCTCTGCTCTCCACTAACAAACAACATTACACATGCATAAAACTCATTATAAACACATCAAAACCAGTTCCTAATCTCTCCACTAACAAACAACAATTGACATGCATACATATATCGAGAAACTCAGCGTTAGGGGATTACCTAGCGAAAAAAGTCGGTGATGAATACGGAGCTGAAGAGAGACGATCAGAGACCACGCGTGATCTGTGTTACTCTGTATGACAAACCAAGAAGTCGTTAGAAAGTTACAAGTAGCAAGGAAACTAAACAAAGAGAGACACGTAAAGCAAATAATAGATTACACAGCCACGACTTCCTAGTGATCTAGACACTTGGGATCCACTTGAGAATGAGTCCATGAGAGACGCAACAGAGACTACATTTGCATTATTAAACATTCTAAACGTTATTTGTAAAGACTCTTCTTAGATGAGTTAATTTATGAAGACTCTTCTTAGATGAGTTAATTAGTTAAAAGACCTAAGTTGTTTCAGGTCAAATGCACCATTCTCTTCCTGTCGCAGGAGGGTGCAGTTGCAGGATTGGGGGCTTGTTTAGGACTTAGTGTGCAATGTTATCCGCGCACACTCCTAAGACCAAATCCAAGAATTAAAGACCAAGTGATGTGGCGCAATATGAAGGATGGTGGGTTCATAATGAGTAGAGCCTATAAAGTGCAATTGAGTTTCAAGAAGTTGTGGCAGTGGAAGAGCACACATAATTACATTCATATGGTGTGGAAATTATTGAATGATGGGTTTGTAACTAATGAATGGAGGAAAAAAGGAAACTTGGCTCAATCGTCAAAATGCATCGTGTATGGGAATGCAGTTGAGGATGTACTTCACGTGATCCAAAATTGTACACAAGCCATGCAGTTGTGGAGGCATATGTCTATTGTGGCCGTTGATTCATGGTTATTGGGGGAGAATGTGGCACGTTACGTTTGTTGTTACTATTGATTCTCTTTGCCGAGCAAGGGACTTGAACTCTTTTTCGAAATAAGGATACTAAGTTGTTCTGCACTCAATTCATCATAGAGTGTTTGGGATTCGAAATGTGTTTGATAAACAAGGTCGAGGTTTGAGTGGATAGCTTCTTGGATTGCGGCGAATTATTTAGGCTCATATAGATTTAAAGGAAATACGATAATAGATATGTTAACGCTTACAATATAATGGGAGATGTTTAATTTTTTGAGTTTACTGCTTCTTTTGTTTCTACTTTAATTAGTTCCTCATATGTAGGATCTCTCGATCTTAATGTTGACCAAAGGATTTAATTTAATCTTAAAACAATGTATTTGTCCGTCGAAATAAAAACACGCTTAAACCCAACCAATGAAACACGGGCTGATTGGAGCACCCCAACCCGACCCATGCGTCCCGGTTTCATCGTACATCGTACGGTGGATAGTCCTCCTTCACGTTTTGTTAATCAATCAACGGTGATGGTGAGGCATCCTCGTATTCTAAGATCAATGTTGAAAACTCTTGTGCTCTCCTCTTCTCTCTCACTCAGCAGTCTCTCTCCACCAACCTTCTGCTCCATCTTCTCCCCTCGGCAAGTTTATCGACGAAACCGTCAACTCCCACAAGATCGTTATCTTTTCCAAGACCTATTGCCCGTGCGAATTCTATCTCTCTTCCTTTTTATATTTTCATCTTCTCCCGTGCTGTTGGATCTGCTGAGGTGGTTTAATTGAAACGTTTTTTCTTTATGCAATTGTCTTTTGCGTGTTCTGTTTATTTCATTTCTACGGTTTATTTCATTTCCAATATTTTTTACTAAACTGATTTCAAATTCACTCTTTAATTTGTATACTTCTATAATTCATACGTTCCATTAATATTTAATTATTATTTTAGTTTTAGAAAAAACAAGCAGAAGTTTTTAAATTATCTTGATAGTTGTATTATATAAACCCTAACAGAAGTTTTTAATGAAAGTTGAGCACTCACTGAATTATATAGAATGCACACAGCTGAGTCACCATAACAGAAATCTATTATGGCTTAATAGACAAACCTAACAGTTTAGCTGGCTGTAACTACATGCAGTTACGGTGGCTTTACATGATATTGACACTATCTCTAATACCTAACAATTGTATTAGCTGTGATTCTTATGAACCAAAGACTTTTTTATCCTTTGGAATATGATAAAGGGGATTGGGAAGTGAGGATCCAGATTCAAACCCTTCTCCCAAGTTACCAATTGAGGGTGAGGGTCTAAACTCTGCTTCCACCACTTAAATTATTATTTATGTCAAGCATCAACTACTGTATTAGTTACAAACCAAAGAATACTATTAACTTAAAATTTTAAACCTTTTTATTTACTAAGACAAAGGAAACTCTACACACAGGACCAACCCCACTTGTGAAGAATTAAACAAATTATGGACGCTTTTAAATGCTGTATTTGCTTAACTAAACAATGAACACAGTGCAGATACTTCAATTTCAGCATTGGATTCAATACAGTCTTTTAATATAGAGTGGTCCTTGTTTAAGAGCAGGTGTTGTGCATGATAACAGCAGGTGTGCCTAAGTCTCATAATGATAGGCCATGGAAAGTTTATTCGAAGGAAGGCATTAGAAGCATGGTTATATCTACTAGACCTGAATTGTTAGCTTCGTGTAGTAATTGTGTTTTTAGGCTTTTATTTTAGGCATAAGAAGCATGGTTGAATCTACTAGGCCTGAAAGGTTTTCTCTTGTTCAGAATTTTTTAACAATGAATAGAAATAATAAATTCTTCTATTCTATATAGTCAGGCCAAACTTTAACAAGGAAAGCAAGCAACAAATAATACATGTAAGTGGTTTGGAATATCGAAAATTTCTATTGAGAAATGACAACTAATAAAATGTTAAAAGGAGAGAAGTTTGTTGAGAATGAAGAAGGAAAAAGATGATTATGTTGCTCATGTGTATGTGGCATGTAGGGGTGTGATGGATCAATTTTGTTGAACAACACTGCTACCATAGTGAGTGAGCAACAAGCTTTGCCAAACAACAATTCCATAAGAGGTTTGGATGTTGTGAACTAGATCAAGACCGCATTGGAGGATGCTTGCCCTGGTGTTGTTTCTTGTGCTGATATTCTTGCCCTTGCAGCTGCAGTATCTTCTGTTCTGGTAAACATATATTTCATCTCATCCTAAATAACACTGAATTTTCATTCTAGGCTATATATGGTTCAAAAAGGAAACAATAAATCTTCACAAGGGTACCAACTCAGCCATGTTTGTAAATTAATTGGTAACTTGGTACTTATTGGAACATTTTATCACCTTCATTACCTTCGTAGAATTGCTTTTGTTTTACCCTTCTTAAAAGTAGTAGGAATTTATGTTTACAGGCTCATGGTCCTTACTGGAAAGTTCCATTGGGAAGAAGGGATGGTTTAACAGCAAACCGAACTCTTGCTAATATAAACCTTTGCTGTTCAAGGCCTAGACACTACTGATCTTGTTGCACTCTCAGGCCTAGACACTACTGATCTTGTTGCACTTTCAAACACAAGAAAACAAGAAAAAAACTATAGAAATAATGCCCTGAAACTTAAATTCAAACAGAACAAAAGAAGAAAACAAGATTGAACTACAAAACCAGTAAGCTGCTCACTAACCAGTTTGTGAGACAGGCTCACGACGGCGGTGGAGGTGCAGCTTTGACGAACGCTTTGTCAGAGGGGCTTCGGAGGTGAGGAGGAAGTTTGGTGGAGGTGGAGGTGGAAGAGAGGGAGTGACGGAGGGGGAACTCAGAGGTGAGGAGGGGGAGGGAGACGTGATCGGAGGGAGGGAGGTGGAACTCGGAGGTGAGGAGAGGGACAGAGGGGTGAACGGAGGGAGGGAGGGGGAAGCCGGAGGTGAGGAGAGGGAGGGAGAGGTGAACGGAGGGGGAAACCGGACGAACGGAGGCAGGGAGGAGAGGCGATCGACGGAGGCTGCTCTAAGAAGGAGTAGGAGAGTTAGGGCAACTGAGAGGGAAAGGGGTGCTGTCGAGTTACATTAAAATGTTAGCGACGGTATCCTAGCCGTCGCTTTGGACGTCACTACATTTCACACTTAGCGACGGAACAACACCTCCGTCCCTAATCTCCTGAAACTTAGCGACGGTCGAAAACCACCGTCACTAAAATCAATTATTAAAAGAAAAAATTGGGAGGGAAACTGAATTCATAGCGACGGCCGAACTTTTCGGTCGCTAATCTCCTGAACCGTAGCGACGGTGCCAACCCACCGTCACTAAAATCAATTATTAAAAGAAAATGTTGGAGGGAAACTGAATTCATAGCGACGGTCGAACCAATCCGTCACTACTCTCCTGAAAATTAGCGACGATGACACCTCCTCCGTCACTAACTTTGAAGTTGGTGGGAAGACCAAAACATAGCGACGGTAGAGAAACACCGTCACTAACTTCCAGAGCACTAGCGACGGAGGGTGTTCTGTCACTAGTATTGATGAATATGAGCGACGTCTCAACGCCACCGTCGCTACATTGTAGCCATAGCGACGTCATGGAGGACGTCACTGAACCATTCGAGGACATAGCGACCGTACAATGCCCGTCACTATCAGTTGGCGCCATAAATATATTGGAGGGAAACCAAAAATGTGGAGGGAATTAACTATAGCGACCGGGTCAGCGACGATGTATGGTATTGTGACGGATTTAGCGACGGTTCTATTAGTATTTTAGCGACGGGTATATTGCGGTCGCGGACGTGGTAACTATGTCTCATGTTCCTGGTCGCTTCCATTTAGTGGTCGCTAATGCGGTCACTAATTAGCGACGGTGTGTTGCGGTCGCTATTTGGTTGTAGTTGTTACTCATTTTTCTAGTAGTGTTAAAAAATGAAACTCATGATTTGAAGATTTAGGGTTTAGTCGTGTGTGTACCCATTAGATTCCCGTTCAAGTTTCAAAACAACCGGTTGATGTACCGTGTTGTGTTGGATCTTGAATTGTCCCGGTTGGACAGTTTGGTATGAATTTGTAACCAGTAGGGCGTAACCCATCAATGTTGTATGTGGTCTATGTTGAGACATTGAATGTTCATTTGAAATTTTGGTTATGGTGTTTTGTATTATCCCCAGGGTGCATCACTGCGTGCGGTGTTTCATACCGTACGTATCTCTGTGTACTCGGGGACCAATGCGAAATGCTGCCGAAATTTCAAATGAACATCAACGCCACAAGATAGACCACATACAACATCGATGGGTTACGGATGGTTGCATATTCATCCCGAATGGGATAGGGCCCCACCAATTTGCAACATTAAAGAGATAGAGAATGATTCACAACCGATAGTCAAATAAAATTTTAAAAATGTAAAGTAACAGAAATCGTGCTTGTTAGATATTGTAAATGGAGGTACCGGCAAATCGGTGATGGATGTACAACCGACTAGATCGCAGTCGGCGAGTGACTGAGGAGTTTATGATGGGGCTATTGGAGTTCATTCCGTTCGCTACGGCAAACACGCCTGGATTTGAAGCGACTCAGATGATTCGTTGTCCATGTTCAAGGTGCAATTGCATGAGTTTTGAATACGCGGATGATGTCATATGTCACCTAACTGAGAAAGGGTTCATGGAAACATACCATTGCTGGTACAACCATGGTGAGCAGTTACCGCCTAGACCATCAGGCGTAACCGTTCAACAGTCTTACTACGACGTTGGAGGAAACAGGGATATGTACAACAACATAGAACAAATGGTGATGGATCATGTTGGACCCTCCACCGGGCGTATGCTAGAACATGATGACCAAGCAAGTCATGGAGACTCTGACAATGTAGAGGAGGATCCTAATCCAGAGGTGAAGAGATTTTATGATTTGTTAGCGGCGGCTCAGACTCCATTGTGGGACGGGTGCAACAGTCACACTAAGTTATCTGCCTCCCTAGCTGCTTTAAGCCTAAAGGCAGATTATAATCTTTCTGGAGGTTGTTTTAATAGGATGGTCAATCTGATGGGTTCCACTATGCCTAGTAATCATAGAATGCCTACAAACCTGTACCATGCTAAGAAACAAGTGGCAAACTTGGGGTTGGGTTGTGTGAAGATAGAGTGTTGTGTTGGCGGATGTATGCTATTCAAAAATGAGTTTGCAGATAAGAGTGTCACAAAATGCCTGCATTGTAATGAGGAACGCTACAAAACCGTTAAAAGGAGAGGGAAGGTAACCCGGACGGCCAGGAAGAAAATGTGGTACTTCCCTATAACACCGCGTCTTCAACGCCTGTATGCCTCATTATCCATGGCAAAACACATGCATTGGCATGCTCTGAACCGAACACAAGAGGGGTTTCTTTGCCATCCTTCTAGCGGGAAAGCTTAGAAGTGTTTGGATGAGCTATATCCGGACTTTTCTGGCGAGCTGTGCAATGTAAGACTTGGCTTATGTACTGATGGGTTTAACCCGTTCAGTCAATACGGAAGAGCTTACTCCTGTTGGCTAGTCATACTGACCCCATACAATCTGCCTCCTGATATGTGTATGAAGAGGGAAGTCATGTTTCTATCTATACTGATTCCAGGACCCAAAAATCCAAAGGCGAACATAGACGTGTTTTTACAACCGTTGGTTAAAGAGTTATCACAATTATGGGATGTCGGGGTAATGACCTACGATGCGTCTTTGAAGAACAATTTCATGATGCGTGCTATTTTAATGTGGACTATCAACGACTTCCCGGCCTATGGTATGCTTTCTGGATGGTCAACGTCTGGGAAGCTTGCTTGCCCTGTATGCATGGAATATACTAGAGCGGAATCACTCCCTGTTAGTGGCAAGACAAGTTTCTTTGACTGTCATAGAAAGTTTCTACCGTTGGATCACCCGTTTAGGAGAAATAAAACCGCTTTCAAGAAGAACAAGGTGGTTACTGAACCTCCACCCCGTAGGTTATCCGGTGCACGGGTTTGGCAGAGGGTCGAAGAGTATCCCTACATCTGGGACAAGAGTGTTAAGGAGTTTACGGGTTATGGTAAGGAACACCACTGGGTGAAGTAGAGCATCTTGTGGGATTTGCCATATTGGAAAAACTTGTTGTTAAGACACAACATTGATGTCATGCACACTGAACGTAATGTTTTCATGAATATTTTTGACACTGTTATAGACATCAAGGGGAGAACAAAGGACAACGAGAAGAGTCGTCTAGACCTTCCGATTTGGTGTTCTAGGAAGGAGTTGGAATTGAGGGATGCGGGACGTGGAAGAATGTTTAAACCCCATGCAAAATATGTTTTAACTAGACCACAACAGATTGCTGTGTGTATTTGGATGAATGGGTTGACCCTGCCTGGCGGATTCGCTTCTAACCTGAGTAGATGTGTCGACGTGAAGGAGGGCAGGGTGTTTGGCATGAAAAGTCATGATTACCATGTCTTTATGCAACAACTACTCCCGTACGCGTTTCATGCCTTACCAAAGCCTATTTGGAAAGCGTTGGTTGAGTTGAGTCACTTCTTTAAGGAGTTGACGGTAACTTCATTGACTGTGGAGAAACTTGTGAAGATGGAAGAAACCATCCCAGTATTAATTTGTAAGTTGGAGCAGATTTTCCCACCAAGTTTTTTTTACTCGATGGAGCATTTTCCTATCCATCTACCGTACGAGGCCTTGGTTGGTGGCCCCGTGCAGTATCGTTGGATGTATCCATTCGAAAGGTGAACGCCAGAACTCTTTAATTTCCTTCCAAACATTTCTTATAACAGTTTCTTATAACTTAACATTTGTTTATGATTTAAAGATTCTTACGCTCTTTAAAAGACAATGTGTCAAACAAAGTCTGTGTTGAAGCATCAATTTGTGAGGCATACTTAGTTGAAGAAATGACAACTTTTGCTTCTTTCTATTTTCCGACGGAGATAGAAACTAGAATGAGTAGAATTCCCTGCAATCTTGGGGTAGCCACCCGCATAGGGTTTGATGAACAAATATCAATTTTCAACTATCCTGGTCATCCGGGGGGCAAGCTCACAAAATGTTACATTGATGAGAAAGATCGAAAGGCGGCTCACTTGTACATTCTTCTAAACTGCCCAGAAGTTGAACCCTTTCTCAAGTAAGTCTTAAATTCATGAGTTACATTCTAAACCTCGCTTTTATAGTATCTAAATTTGTTTCCTTTAAATAGCTTATATACATATATGCTAAAGCTTGAGCAAAATGATTTAACTGATGACCAAATTCATAGTGAGGTGTCGTCCAAGTTCATTGGTTGGTTTGCACAACACGTAAGACCTGTATACCGAGTGTTTTTTATCTGTGCTTCTAACTCCAGGTATCTAACGATGACCTATTTGTTATGTTGTACATAGATACAAGACCCTAACAATCATATTGAAGATGCTTTACTCCAATCCCTTTCTTGGGGCCGGTGAAAACTGTTAAAAAATGGCCTATTTACTACGTAAATAGCTACAAGTTTAATATTCATCAATGGAGTGACGGGATGCATACCCATAACTACGGGGTTTGTGTTAGAGGCACCGCTGGACAGTTAGAAGAAGACTTTTATGGAGTGCTGACAGAGATTGTTGAAGTTTCGTTCTCTGGACGACAAAAAAGAGATATTGTTCTATTCAAATATGATTGGTTCGATAACACAATCGGTGTTGGAACAAAGGTTGACAACAACTACGGCTTAGTTGAGGTCAAGAAGAATGGTAGATATAAAGGGTTTGATCCCTTCATTTTTGCCCAACAAGCTGAGCAGGTTTATTACACTGACTTCTCGGGAGGACATCGGGACTGGTATGCAGTCATCAAGGCCAAGGCCCGAAGTCAAATCACTGACAATGTCTCCGAGGAGGTTGATGACGCTTATCAACTTGCACCACACGAGCTCAACGATGGTAATTTGTTGTTCAACATTGATCCAGTCATAATGGATGAGACACTCGCCACTACGGGGGGTGAACACATTGACAAAGACCTTGTCTCTCGATCAAAACGGTCTAGGGCTGATCTGGATACTGATGAAGTTGTTCAAACAGATAACCACAGTGACACTAAAAGTGAGGGGGAATTTGAAACTGAAACAGACACAGAGTATGTAGTTGTTAAACATATATACATAGGTTTATATATATCCTGAGACTAACCTTTCTTTTCATGATTTTATCCACAGATGATGGGACGTCGACTGTCCTTTAGTAGGGGTGGTGGGTCCAGGACCCCGGCATCCCGTCTGGGGACTCCCACCCCAGGGCAGGAGACCACTCCAACACCACCACAACGGACCACTCCATCACCACTACAGCAGACCACTCCATCACCACCACAGCTGACCACCCCATCACCCCCACAGCTGACTACCCCAGAGCAGACTCCAGGAGTTGATGGCTTGGAGGACCATGGCCATCAGGCCACCCCACCTCCGGCATCCCCTCTACCCATGTTGGTACCCGTGCCGGCCGAAGACGAGTAAGTGACCAAAAATGGCATACTTTTATGTTATTTGTATTGTACTTTATATAAAACTTTAGTGGAAAGACATGTTGGTTTATTGTATGTTACTTTAATTAGTACTTGTATAGATTGAATTGTACTGGGAACTCTTCTGTTTGTAACAGGGTAACTATTTAAACTTGGAAATGTTACATTTACAGGGGAGACTCTGTCGGAATTTTGGGAGTCTCCCTATATTGTGTTATTGTACTGCTGATATAACTGTTGTCATTACAGCTTTGTTGATAGTAGTCGCACTACCAAAGCGATTACTAAGGTTTTAAAGGCCCAGTGGGACGGTCCATATATATCTTGGACAGATGCTGGGAAGGTTGTCCAAGATAGGTGGTTTGACACCTTCTCAGTAAGTTACCACATCAACTTGTTATGATTTGATTTGTTAAATAGACCTCTTATTAATTTTGATTTCTCATTTCATTTTACAGCGTGATTACCAGTGGGCAGAGGGTGTGATTGATGAGATTAGGAAGGTCTTTGCCACAAAGACCTCCAAAATCATCAAGAATACCCTTTGGAAGGTGAGGGACAAGGGTGAGCGCCCTCGTTGGATCCCGGAGGACCATTGGGACGGGATGGTCCAGAAGTGGGGCGGTGTCCCGTTCCAGCAGGCGAGTGCTCGGAACAGGGCAAACAGAGCCGCCGATGCTGCAGCCTCAGTTTACACTGGGGGTAGCATTTCAACCCTCGAGCATAAGAAAAGATTTGTAAGTATATTTATGTTTTTAATATGATTCGTCTGACATGTTTATAAATAATAATCTCAATGTTTTTTGTCCACCACAGGAGCTGAGAGAGCACCGGGAGCCTTCTTTGTTTGAGGTCATGCAAATGACCAAGAAGAACAAAGTCGGTACATACATAAACCAGAAGACTGTAGATCTAGCAGTATTTACTTTTAACTGACACATGCTTATAATTTACAAATCAGCTTACTAATCCTATCATTGTTTTTGAATTTACAGGAGGCGTATCAGGCCAGGAGGGCCGAGAAGGAGGCGGACCTGGTGGCTTCCACTCCTGAAGGGGAGGTTCCTCCCACCTTATCTTGTTCCGATGACAACGACATCTATATGGAGGCTGTTGGTGGTGTGAACAAGAAAGGGAGGGTATTTGGATTGGGTGGCATCGGCACGCAGCTGGCGAAAAAGGGGAAGACCCCTTCCTCTTCCTCTTCCTCTTCCTCTGGTCTCCCGACTGAGGTTGTTCAGGTAATTCAAAACCTGAATGACGAGCTACAGGAGGAGCGACGTCAGAGGCAGCTGTTGGAGGAGCGGGCCGAGGCGGACCGACAGCGGGCCGAGGCGGACCGACGACGGGCTGAGGAGCAGCACGCCGAGACTCGTCGGCAACTTGCTCAGCAGCAGGAGCTACTGATGCAGTTGATGGCGAGGCTACCTCCCCCCACTTCCCAGGCGCCCCCACCACCACCCCAGGATCCCCCACCACCATGATTGTATTTTTATTATTTATACACATTGTATATTTGATTTATAGTTTTTATATTATATTCCCTTTAGTATTTATTTTGTCATTTTTCATTTATTATGTCAATGTTTATTGGTAATTAAATTCAAATAAAAAAGCCTTATTGTAATTATCATTAATAATTCAACCTATTTGATAAATAAATTTAATCCATTATTTTGTTTTTAATAATAATTTAATATTTTAAAAAAATTATTCAAATTTAATTATAAAAATTTATCAGCCAATACAAAATACAAAATATTAATACATTTTTAATGTTAAATTAACAAAACCTGTAAATATTTAACCAATTTTTTAAAAATTAAAAAATTCCAATTAGCGACGGCATTAGACGGTCGCTATAAGACAGAAATAGCGACGGGGAAACGTGGTCGCGGATTGGCCAAAAACAGCGACGGACTATAGTAGTCGCTGTATGGCTACCCACAGCGACGGAAGTATACGGTCGCTTGTAGGCAAAAAGTAGCGACGGATCTTGTGGTCGCTATATGACTAACCATAGCGACGGAAGTGTACGGTCGCTGGTAGGCAACAATTAGCGACGGATGTTGTGGTCGCTATATGACTAACCATAGCGACGACATACTGTGGTCGCTAACTAGCGACGGAGTTGTGAGGTCGCTGTATGGCCACAGTTAGCGACGGCTGAAGTCAGTGAAGCAGAGACCATTTTAGCGACGGTATCATGCCGTCGACATTTTAGCGACGGCGTTTCTATAGTCGCTGATCTATTTTCAACGAAGGTTTTAGCAACGGGGGTTTTCCCGTCTAAAATGCCGTCGCTAATGATTGTAGCGACGGCCTTGTCATGGATTAGCGACCAATTCATTCCGTCGCTAACAGATGTTTTTTTAGTAGTGAAAAAAAGGCCCAAAAAAATCTGAAAAAATAAAAAAAAAATGAAAAAAAAGGCCCCAAAAAAAGTGAAAAAAAAATGAAAATGGGGAAAAAAAGTCAAAAAAATCCCAATTAAAAAAACGAAAATAAAAAAAAAGAAAAGAAATGAAAGTTTCGATGGATTATTGTTGTGGGACCTAGTTTGGTTGGATAATTGGAGAAAATTGGGGAAATTGACATCAAATTTGGACAAATTGGAAAAGTAGGAAAGTGATGTCATTTTATGAAGAATCCAAGACCAATTTTCTTCTATAAATAGAAGGTGATATTAAGGTATTTTGGGGAGAAGAAGAAGAAAATGGTAAATTTTTGAGAGATTTTTTAGAAGTTTTTGTTTCTTAAAATTATGTTGTGTAACCCTAGTTAGGAAAATGAGTACATCATTCTAGTATGTCTTAGTATGTGAGTTTTGTGAGCCAAAATACTATATAAGTGTTGTAACCGGTGTCCAAACACCCTCGAATTGAGTCCAAACAAAGCCAAAAGCAAAGGAAATCTACACAAAATTGATTTCCCGACTTCCGTTCTAGTTCCTCTTTAATTGTTCTTGTACCAAGGTATTTTTTATTAATATAAGGATGTTTATTTACATTTATTTATTCCTCTTTATTTAATTGTTATTTATTTTTCTGCACTTTTATTTTTCTTTATTTATATTCAAGCACTTTATTTCTTGTACTTTATTTTTCTGCAGTTATTTATCTGTTTATTTATTTTTCTGCATTTCAATCTTTATTTATTTATTTGTACCTTTATTTTTCTTTATTTATTTTTCTGCATATTTATTTTTCTTTATTTACTTTTCTGCACTTTTATTATTGTTAATTTATTTTTCCGCACTTTATTTATCCGCACTTTATATTTCTGCAATTATTAGTTTATTTATTTATTTTCTGCATGATTATTTTTTATTTATTTATTTTTATACCCTTTTATTTATATTTATTTACTTTTCTACCCCTTTATTTTTATTATTTACCTTTTCACCCTTTTATTTTTATGTATTTACTTTCATGCCCCTTTATTTTTGTTATTTACTTTTCTGCCCTTTATTTTTATGTATTTACTTTTCTGCCCTTTATTTTTATTATTTACTTTCCTGCCCCTTTATTTTTATGTATTTACTTTTCTGTCCCTTTATTTTATGTATTTATTTTTCTACCCCTTTATTTTATGTATTTATTTTTCCACCCATTTATTTTTATTATTTTTTCTTTGTACTTTCATTTTTATTTATTCTGTATCTTTATTTTTCTGCGCTTTTATTTTTAGTTATTTATCTTTCTGCACTCGTTTTTTATTTATTTATTTTTCTATACTTTCTATTTATTTATTTATGTTTGACCTTTTTAAATAGTTTATAAATATATACATACATAATTATTCATTTTATTATGGTCATGATTTCCTATTATTTTCTCTTAGTAACCTTTTGATAGTTAGGAAAAATCATTATCATAAAAAATGACAAAAACCAAGACAAATAAATAATGTGTTATTTACTCATTTATCTTCTTCTTAAATTTAAAATGAGATTAATTTAGGTGAGACATCTTATTAATCTTATTTTTTCTAAAAAAATAATTAAATAAGGTTCATTTGTCCAATTTTAATTAGTTAAGTGTATATATATTTCTTTATTTTTATGTTGACGTGTTTAATTCTATTTTTTTTTTTCTTATGTTTTTTTAACTTTTTTTTCATTTATTTATTTGTTTTGAACTTTATATTTCTCAATAAAATCAATAGATTTTTTTAACTAGAAATAATTAAGACAAGACGTCTTATTGTTTTTATTTTTATGGTCTTTTAATCATTTGTTTGTTTATTTTCTTAGAACTAAAAAATAACAAACTTAGGAGATATATTTTATTATTATTTTTATTTTATTCTTATTTATATATAATTTTTTATTGTTATGTATATTATTTATCATTTTTTTTATGAAGGATGAAATATTTGATAATCATTTTTTTTGAAATTATGCATGATCAATTTGGGTAACCGTTTTTTTGACGGATAGTGTGGGGTGCTAATACCTTCCCCTCCTGTAATTTGACTTCCGGACTAAACGGAATCTCATTTTTTTTTAAAAAAACCAGTGCTATTTAAAGGTTTTCCTAATATTTTCCTTAATAAATATTAGTGGCGACTCCTTGAACCCTTTATTTTCTTTAGGCTTCCCAAGGGCCTCATTTCAATGCAGTTTCAATTTTCTTTTATTTGTCTTTAACCAGTCCGCGTCGCGCGCCGGTACCCCGGTCGCGACACTTGGTAAATTTCAAGTGACGAGTAAACTAAAGTACATGAAATAAAATTAAGTCTCGGCTAAATTAAATTAGTCAACATCACAATGTCCATAACATAGTGGAAAACTCCAAATAGACTAAAGTAAATTAGTCAACATCACTGTGTTTATAGCATAGTGGAGAACTCAAAATCGATTAAATTAAATTAGCTAGTCAACATCACTATGTCAATAACATAGTAGAAAACTCCAAATCAAGGAATATCATAACTTTTCTCTTCCAAGAGTAAAATAAATTCAATTTGAATTTATTCTAAATTAATATTAGATTCAAGCAACATCACCATAACATTAGTATGATGGAAATTTTCAACACACAATGTGATAACACTATAGTTTATGGTATCTCTCAAACACTTTATGAATCGAATAAATGCAACACATAAAGTGATTTCATAAAAATTAATAAACTCATATTATAATTAATATCAAAGTTCTCAGTACCTCTCATGTACTTTATAAGTTCTACAGGAATAGTAAAATTTTCATATTAACTCATAGGTATATAGAATTCAATATATATTATTATGACATTCTTGTACTAAGCAACAAGATCATTTATGTTTACCCTTGTAGGCCAACAACCACATTAAAATTATTGTTATAATATTTAATATAATACATTCAATATTTACACTCTGCAAATCAAATAAGACTCATTATTCAACATCAAAACAATATTAATTTATTGCATGTATTATGTTCTAATAGCATACTAAAAGAAGCCTTTGATTCAACACGGCTAACCACACAATTGTAAACACAAAATCTCATTAGTTATATACATATTTCATTTCACACCACATCATGTATATATTTAACTTACAAGTTAAGTTCATCAAAATTCCCCTCATTATATGCTATTAACAATACAAAAATATATATATCTATCATAGGATATAGGAAATCATAAATTATTTTTCATTAGCATGCATGGTTTAGTTGGCTTGTTCATACTAGTTCACCAAAGAACAATATAATAAGTTCTACGTTTATATAATAGAATAATTTTTTCAAAAGATATATAAAATGATATAGATTATAAACAATACATATTTTATATTCTCTTAATATATATGGCCAATCATAAATAAACAAATAAATTACCACAAAGTAATTCATCCTTGTATTATGAATCAATTAATATCATATTCAATTCATCATTGGCAAGGTTCCAACCATGCATGTATAACTATGTAAAAACCAATATTTATATGAGATTTATCATTCAAGCTAAAATTAACATATAGCAATTTATATCATGATGGATTTTTATTAAATAACAAATCAAGAATATGACAATTAAAAGGGGGAAAAACTAATAGAGTTAGTTCAAGGATCATTATTTCTATCATCCAAATCTTTTTATTTTTAAAACATAAGAATAAATAAATTATACATTAAAGTTATTCAATGTGATATAAGGTTATATCAACAAACAAACTTAAATTGTTACAAACTAATAAACTAGAGATAAAATTTACCTTATTTAAGAATATTAATAGCTTCCAATAACATCAAAATTATTGTCTCCATAATTAATAGAAGCACATTGCTTTTAACACTAAAATCACGAGTTAATAAAACTCAATTAACTCTCAAGATTATTTGGGTGTATTCATACTAGACAACAAATTCACATCTTTTAATTGAGTGGTATCATTGTAAGGGATCTTCATTCATAATTTAAACTTCTTAAGAAGTTTCTCAAAAATAATCTTTTATGATAGTTTTACACTATCACACTTCCCTACAATTATACCTTACACATACTTGTTATCATCCAAATTTATTGAGTTAAGTTATCCAACAGTATAATAAATTGGTTCAAACTCTATCTTTCCTTTATGAAATAGCCATAAATATCACATCTTTTTTTTATGTCATCATTTATATGTATAGACAACAAGTCTTTTCTATAACTCGGGTACTTATTATATATTCACATTATCAGGCTATTATGCCTGGACATATAGTGGAGTTCTTAAATCATCCACCTTCACACCTAACTTCATACTTTTCCATAATTGTTCAAGTTTGGACCCTACCAAAACATCGTTAAAAAATTCATTTTTCTCAAATTTTTATCCACACAAAGCAACACTATTCCACTTCACAATTTATCTCTAAATAATTAAATTTTAAATTTAATTTCATGGTCAAGCAATCATGCATATCATTACTAGACTCATCATCCATCATAAGTATGTGGCACAATTAAGCATAATTCATGCTTATAGCAACTAAACATTCCACAATCCACAAACAATTCATCATATACATATTTCACTCATTTTAGCCACGACTTCTTAATATCAAAGAGTTAATTGCCACGTTTGATTTCATACATGCCTAAAGCCAATTTTGTAATTTTCTCATTTAACACATTATTCACGGTTATAGCAATAAGGACCATGAAACAGGTTATACAATTTAAATAAAATCATCACCACGCATATCCATTCAAACAACCATATTAATAATTCATTTCTCACTCAAAATTTAACAATCACAACAATTTCTAAAATTATTATTTTGTACTTTACAATTTTTATATCTTATAGATATAGAAGTAATTGAAATTTGTTGCACATTAAATATAAGGAAACACAATTTATTGCAACGTAACATAACTATGTGAATCTCATCATATTAACTATATAATCACATAACAACATGCACTTCCACAACAATTTCATGGATTAAAAAATTTTATAATCGTAGAATTAAATTAAAAATTACAACTTAACAAACAGCTTGTAGGCACATTCAAACATCAATTACACATCACATGAAACCAACCAAAAATAAGTATTAACATACCTGTATGTTCATCAAAGGAATAATGATATGGCAGCGGAAATGTACACGCTGGGTGCTACCATGTTTTACGCCTTGTGGGACCGTGCATACAAGGGAACAACTAAGAGAAGAAGAGGACGAGTGACGCCTTGCGTATCAGTGGGACCTCGTGTGAGAAATAAAGAAGCTGAAGACACCTTGCACATCAAAGAATAGAGGAAAAAAATAGGGGGCGTACAACAGTGATTTGGGAAAAAATTCATTTGGGGGAAAAGGTTTATGTGTTAGTTTAGAAATTGGGAAAGGAAAAGAAAGGCTTAAATCAAATTTGTGGTTTCTCTAATCTTAAAGGGAAAACAAAAATCAAGACGAGGGGAAAAATCAAAAATAAATCCTTAAGATTGTTGTAGAATCTTGATTTTTACAATGAGCTAAGACGTGTGGTATAATACTATCCTTAAGGATTTATTCGCCTAAGGCATATCCCCCAGGATATAACAGCTCCTTCTAGGATAGACCTAGGATTAGAACTAGTAGAAATAAAATTTTTTTATGTAACCCAAGACTAGTAGAAATAAAATTTTTTATGTAATCCAAGACTAGAGAAAACTGTATCTGTGTTTATGTATCTATTATCTCCATTTTTCTAGAGAGACAAATTATTAATTAAATAGGAGTACAAGTCAGTTAGATAATATCTGACCAAGTAGTAGATAATATCTAACCAACTTAGAGTTAAGCTTTGACTAAGTCTAGAGATAAGATTTGACTTAATCAAAGTTTATGTATAGGCTATAAATAATATTTTATAAAATTAATTTATTATTCCTTTTTAATTAAAATAAGATAAAACATTATTTAAAACTTTTGAAATATAACATAATTTCCAATAGATAGCTCAATAGAATCATCCTACATACAAAGCCAACTCTCCATTCCCCATAGATGTTATGGAACACAATATACTGCAACTTGTTTCTTATTCCCACAAAGCAAGCAATAATCAGCAGTACTATATAGTGTAAAAGGAATTTGTCCTATCTAATATGTCACATGTTACCACCATTACTTGTTCTTACAAGTGACAGTATTTCATCCTTATTGCTTTATTTGTGCCCATAGATATTAAGATAGAACCAAAACAACTGGTTTAAAAATTCAAAATGGAAGCAAGTTTAGACCGAGAACATGTGATTGATTACATCACAACTACTTGGTATCTTCACTCTTACCTTCTTCCTTATAATTCCCTTTTCCTTTACACAATCTTTTAACAAGGTGATAATTATGCCTCTCTATGCCCTTTACATCTTCGAAGATTTGGGGGAAAATTCTATATATATAAGATTACCAACTCAATTAGAAAAATATTGATAAGTTAAAAACATAACTCATAATTTTGTTGGAGAAATAACATAGGATCAAGCATAGAATCAAGATTGCACACCTCAAGATTGCATCCTCTCCTATAAATACCAATTTTATATCAACGAAACATACAAAATCAGCTTGTGCATGCTTTTATTAAAGCCCTCTTATCTGGCTCTTTTGCTGTGTTGCTTAATGTTTATGAGTGAACCATATTCATCGAGCAAAACAGAACAAAATAGAACAATTATTCATTCTTTGACATAGTACAGGGGCAGTGAGAGAGAATTGATAGAAAACTTCATAAGTGAATAATGAATCAGCTCAAATTTTGTGGTTGAAAATATACTATACAGATATAGTATTATAGTGTAAGGTCACACCATAAAATACCTTAAAGTTGACCTTTGCTGAATCAAGAGTTCTAAAATTGGAAGCTGGGGTATGGAGAGAGGATTCACCAGTAACGTCGCGTTGAGTACGAGGGCTTGAGGAAGAAGATGAAGAAAAGACGCACGATGGCTCGTGGTGAATGAAGAAAAGACGCTCTTAAAATAGAGGAAGAAGACACATAAAGGGAGGAAGAAGACGCGCGAGAGTCGACGAAAATTTTCTTTTTTAATACGCGCAAGGAAGAATACCACCTTTTCTATTTTTTCATTTTCTTAGAAAACCTTTCAAAAAAGTTTTTTGATTTTCTTAAAAAATAGAAAATCAGATTTTCTATTTTTCTATAAATTTTTTAAAGATATTCTGTAAATAAAGAGCTTTTTTATTTTTCTAATTTTTTTAAAAATACTTTTCTATTTTTCTAAGAAAACTTATAAACTAAAGACAACCTAAGTTTCTATATTTTATTTTTAATAAACAATTCTAATAAGTTTTAAAAAAATAAATGAATTATAAACTACATTTAATAGGAATCTAACACGTATATAACTCACATCCTGCTTAACTAAGTTTAATCACCTTGTTAAATAGATTCTAAACTGCACGTTGCTTGAATAATGAACATTAATCCTATTTTTTTCAAAGAATAAATAAAAGTTTTATTCATGGAACATATACCAATCATTAATATCTTTTGCGTTGAATTTTATCAAGGTGACAACCTACAACTACAAGATTTCATTTTTTAATTTACTAAACCAATAAATGTATATATTTTCCTTATAAAAAAAATCAACTCTTGGCGTTGGCCGTGCTTGTTTGCTCAAGTAGATTAGGCTCATTCCAGCAACACACATGAACAATGTTAACGCCACTAAGAAAGAGAACGCTATTATTGATTTTAACCGAAGCTTATATATAGCAATGCGCAAAACGAGACACGAAACTTAAAGCTTCCATATGATCATATGAAGATCTTTAGTTACACTTTACGATTTCAATATGGATACGAATCAAAGATGTGTAGCGTTGAACAACTCACACACCCTTCAATTATCTGAGCTAGTGTAATATCAATTAAACCATTATATAGCAGATTAAGAATTTAATAATTAATTGCATATAGGCTTACACATAATAGAAACCTAGCTTATATAATATTAATTTTCATGACTCAATACTGCATAATATAAAGTTTATAGATAATATGATGGATGATGTGCAATTTTCCTCAATGGTATTGACGAAACATTTGGATGAAAGCCAGAGACATTACATTGAGTTGGAAGAAAATGTGATTCTCTTTAGTTAAAGGAGATGATTCCCCTTTCTTATCCTTGAACTGATCTTCACAGGTAACCGAGTTATCCAAAGCAGCACTGGCTCTTCTATTAGCAGTGTCAAAATCCTTGGACTCGAAAGCGGCTACGGCATCTTCTAAATCTGAAAGGGAATCGGAGTAAAGTTTAGAGCAATCTTGCAGGCAAGCCTTGGCATAATGATCAAAGGTTTCGTTCTTGAGGAGTTCTAAAATGAGGGAAACTATGATGGCTCCGCTGGATATGGTAAGCTGAATTGACATGCCCACAAGGTCTTTGAGGCTGCTAGGCAGTGGTTTCGACTTGGTGGAGGCTTCTTCAAGGGATGCAACACAGAAATCGTGGCTCAGGTTTGGGTCATTCTTCGATGCCTCACTGCATGATTCAGAGATAAGGTTAGTGGAGCCATTTGTGCGTTGAAAGAGAAAGATAGAGAAAATCACTAGTAGGTGTATAGAGAATTTCATTATTCTCGGTTCTTTGTCCTTCTTATGGAGTATTATGTTTGTGAATAATAAATGTAGTCGACACATTGTGGTGTATATATATATATTTTAAAATAATAAATCTCGCTCAACACTAGAAAAAAGAAAGTTTAACAACCAAAAGAATCGGTCGTTGAAAGATAATTTCATCACTGAAATGTAAATAATAGGTTTTGATGAGTGATTTTCTCCGTCATAAAGGTGCTCATCGTGGCAAACTTTGGTATAAGCCAAATGGATTCTCTTAGGTTATCTTTCCTATGTTGGTTTAATTCCCTATAGAAGTCGCTATGAGGGTCTTTTTAATCATGGAGAAATTAACAAGTATAAGTCACCACCTTACAACTCAAAATCAAAGGGCAATATGTACATAAGTTTATCTAGTCATTTTATTTGTTCATCTCTATTCAATGTGAAACTTCTTCATCTACATCATTCACATTTAATTTCCAAGTGAAACCCACGAAGTGGTTGTTGAGTAAACGATAGTCCACATGGGAGAGAGCAAGTGACGCTTGTGTGTACACCATGATACTCGTGGATGGAAAAAGACTTCTGTTGAAGGAGGAGGAACATTCTATGTGTAATAGAATCACACTTGAGGGGAGTGTTGGAATCAAGTGTGAATAGTATGGATGAAGAAGTCCGTCGAATAGAGATAAATAAGTGAAGTGACTTATAAGTAGATGAACTCATGCATATAGTGTTAATTAGTTTTGAGTTGTAAGATAGTGTCCTATACTTATTGGTTCTTCCCTCTAAACTTTCCAACTGTGGTATCAAAGCTGATAGTGTGACTCGACGGTTGCATGGACCCATGCACCTAACGCCAATTGGTTTTAGGTTGTAAGGTGGTGTCCTATACTTATTGGTTCCTCCGTCTAAACTCCCAAACATATATATGCATTTAGTTACATTAAAGTGACGAAAAAGTCAAAAGAATACGAGTCTGAAAGCTAAAAACTACAAATGTAGTTTTGTAAAGAAAAAAAAAGTTGCTTGAGTCTCCTTGGATCCGTCCTTATTTTGAGCGAAAAAGGATGGTGATAATTTATAATTACGACAAAATTGGGAAGTGGTTTATTTCCTATTGTCACGTGATGGGTCACACGGAAAATAAAACATCACACATATTTAAGGTAGGTTTCCCACTCTATTGTGTTATTTTACTCGCAATTTTTTACAATGAAAAAATTATAAATCCTCACATAATAGCACTTACAAGTTTTGCAAACCATCTCTTTCAATTTTTGTAGAAAAAACTGCAAACTTTCTCCTAATAATAATTACAATTTTTTTACAATACTTGCAAATTCTCTTAACACAACTATCTTAGGATTATGTACGCCCAAAAAATTTATATTGTGTTGTGGTAAAAAGAATTGAATTAACTTTTCCTGTTTATAGGAATTTGCAAAATTACATTGTATTATTGTTGTTCAAATACTCAAAACTCTTTATTTTTCATAATAATTTGATCAAACTTATAAACTCTCTAAACAATTATTCAAAGTCATAAATACACCCAAAGACTATGTACCCAAACTAATCGTATTTATAATTGATAACTTTCTATGGCTTTTTTTTTTCTCTTTCCATGCATTACTCAATGTAGAACTTAGATGAATATGTTTTTTCTAATTAGCTAAGGAAATGATATTTAAAAAATCGGGTGCAAAAAGTATCTAATTTATATACATGAAATTACAAGATTTTCACACATATAAAATAGATTCCAGATCACATTCATGAAAATAGTAGCAAAAACCCTTTATTTTAGACTCCAACGATTACCAAGCCTTCATTTTGATGTTGTCAAACGGCTGGGAATGAGGAAGAACCTCTCTGAAAATTCTATTGTTCCTTTCTGGTCATAAACCCTAAATAACCGCATGCCATAATGTTGTGTAGCATTGTGGTTGGCTCCAAATACAAACAAATGAATTTGACCCCTCTAATTAAGAAATTTACTCATTGAATGTTTAAGTGAGGGGTGTACTTTTAAAGTATTTTGACACGTGTGAAGATATAATACATATAATAAGGTGAATATAATACATATCTTCAGAGATCCTTAGAGTGAATATATTACAACGATTAAATATATCATCTTTGATTTCATCAATATTTTTATATATCTCTTATTTTTTATTAGTTTTAGTTATGTTATTTAATATGATAAAATTAGCCTTTAATGTATGATCTATAAAATATAATATTGTTAACATAATTCCTAACTTAACAAACGAAAATACTACATTGTGTGTCTCTTGTTCAATCTCTCCATTTTATTTAACTTTTAAACTTTTCAAAATGTATGATATCATCTTCCACCACTAAAAAAAACCTGTTAGCGACGGACAAAAACGATTGCTATTTTATGACATTGTCGTTGCTAAAAGTGTTAGCGACGGACTTTAAGACGGCAACACTATCGTCGCTAAAACATTCGTCGCAGACAGAACAACGACAAGGAATGACTCCGTCGCTACACTTTCGACCACGTTCTGCCGTCGCTAAAATGGTCCCTGCTTTGGTAACGTTACCGTCGTTAATGGTAACCATACAGCGACCACGTGAACCCGTCGCTACGGGTAACCATACAGCAACCACCTAACACCGTCGCTACGATAACCATACAGCGACCACGAAACGCCATCGCTACATGTAACCTTACAGCGACCACATACTCTCCGTCGCTACATGTGAGCATACAGCGACCACGAATGTCCGTCGCTATGGGTAACCATTCAGCGACCACTGTTACTCCGTCGCTATATGTTATTATACAGTGACTGTTTGTTTTGCCGTCGCTAATAATATTTTTTATTTTTTAATAGTTTTTTAATTTAATTTTAAACTAGATATTTTAAATAGTATTTTCTATTCGCTGAATGCTTGGTTTTTAAACTATAAATTTTGATAATTAAATTTTGAATATTTTTTTATTTTAATATTAAATTGTTATTAAAAACATAATAATGGATTAAATTTAATTATCAAATAAATTGAATTATTAATAATAATCACAATAAGGTGTTTTTCTTAAAATTTAATTACAAATATCTAATATTGACATAAAATAATAAATGAAGAATCACATAAAATGATTACTGAATGAAATATAATATAAAATCTATAAATCAAATATACAATGTTTATACATAATAAAAAAGTATATAAAAGTAATCATCATGGTGGGGGATCCTGTGGTGGTGCTGGTGGCGACTGGGAAGTGAGGGTAGGTAGCCTCGCCATTAATTGCATCAGTATCTCCTGCTGCTAAGCAAGTTGTCGACGAGTCTCGGCATGCTGCTCCTCGGCCCACTCCACCTCGGCCTGCTGTCAGTCCACCTTGGCTCGCTCCTCCAAAAGCTGCCTCTGACGTCGCTCCTCAGACGAAGAGGAAGAGGAAGAGGTCTTCCCCTTTTGGCCAACTGCGTGCTGACACTACCCAAACCAAATATCTTCCCTTTCTTGTTCACACCGCCAACAGCCTCCATATAGATGGCATTGTCATCGGAATAAAACAGGGTGGGAGGAACCTCCCCCTTAGGAGTCGAAGCCACCAAGTCCGCCTCCTTCTCGGCCCTCCTGGCCTGATACGCCTCCTATAAATTCAAAAACACTGATAGGATTAGCAAGCTGATTTATAAATTATAAGCATGTATAAGTTAAAAGTAAATACCGCTAGATCTGTAGTCTTCTGGTTTACCCATGCACCGGCTTTGTTCTTCTTGGTCATTTGCATGACCTTAAACAAAGAAGGCTCTCGGTGCTCCCTCAGCTCCTGTAGTGGACAACAAGCACTGAAGTTAATATTCCTAAACATGTCAGATTAATCATAATAAAAATGTTTAACATAAATAGACTTACAAATCGTTTCTTGTGCTTGAGGGTTGAAATGCTACCCCAGTGTAAACTGACGCGACAGCATTCGCGACTTTGTTTGCCTTGTTTCGAGCACTCGCCTGCTGGAACAAGACACCGCCCCACTTCTGGACCATCCCGTCCCAATGGTCCTCGAGGATCCAACGAGGGCGCTCGCCCCTGTCCCTCACCTTCTAAAGGGTACTCTTGATGATTTTGGAGGTATTTGTAGCAAAAACCTTCCTAATCTCATCAATCATACCCTCTGCCCACTGATAATCACGCTGTAAAATGAAATTAGAATTCAAATTTAATAAGAGGTCTATTTTACAAATCAATTCACAACAAATTCATGTGGTAACTTACCGAGAAGGTGTCAAACCACCTATCTTGGACAACCTTCCTAACATCTATCCAAGATATGTATGGGCCATCCCACTGGGCCTTCAAAACCTTAGTAATCACTTTGGTAGTGCGACTACTATCAACAAAGCTGTAATCACAACAATTATAAGAGAATATAACAACATACAACCTAGGGAGACTCCCAAAATTTTGACAGAGTCTCCCCTATAAATGTAACATTTCTAAATTTGAATAGTTACCCTGTTACAAACAGAAGAGTTCCCAGTATAATTCAATCTGTACAAGTACTAATTAAACTAATATACAATAAACCAACAAGTCTTTCCACTAAAGTAGTAAATAAACTACCATACAAATAGCATAAAAGTATGTGAGTTTTATAACATAAAAGTATGTGAGTTTTTCGGCCGGCACGGGTCCCAGCATGGGTAGAGGGGATGCCAAAGGTGGGGTGGCCTCAAGGCCAGGATCCTCCAAACCACCAACTCTAGGAGTCTGCTCTGGGGTGGTCTGTTGTAGCTGCTCTAGAGTGGTCTACTATCGTGGTGATGGAGTGGTCTGCTGTGGTGGTGATGGAGTGGTCTGCATAGGTGATGGAGTAGTTCCCTGCTCTGGGATGGGAGTCCCCAGATGAGATGCCAGGGTCCTAGACCCACCACCCCTACTGAAGGGTAGTCAACGTCCCGTCATCTGTGGATAAAACCATGAAAACAAAGGTTAGCCTCAGGATATATATAAACCTATGTATATATGTTTAACAACTACATACTCTGTGTCTGTTTCAGTTTCAAGTTCCCCCTTAGTTTCAGTGTCACTATGGCTATCTGTTTGAACAAGTTCATCAGTATCCAAATCAGCCCTAGACCGTTTTGATCGGGAGACAAGGTCTTTGTCAATGTGTTCACCCCCCGTAGTGGCGAGTGTCCCATCCATTATGACTGGATCAATGTTGAACAACAAATGACTATCGTTGAGTTCGTTCGGTGCAAGCTGATAAGCGTTATCAACCTCCTCAGAGACATTGTCAGTGATCTGACTTCGGGTCTTGGCCTTGATTACTCGTACCAGTCCCGATGCCCTCCCAGGAAGTCCGTGTAATAAACCTGCTCAGCTTGTTGGGCAAAAATGAAGGGATCAAACCCTTTATATCTACCATTTTTCTTGACCTCAACTAAGCCGTAGTTGTTGTCAACCTTTGTTACTACACCCATTGTGTTGTCGTATCAATCACATTTAAATAGAACAATATCTCTTCTTAGTTGTCCGGAGAAAGAAACTTCAACAATCTCTGTCAGCACTCCATAAAAGTCTTCCTCTAACTGTCCGGCTATGCCTTTAACACAAACCCCTTAGTTATGGATACGCATCCCTTCACCCCATTGAAAAATGTTAAACTTGTAGTCATTTACGTAGTAAATGGGCCATTTTTTAATAGTTTTCACCGGCCCCCAAGAAAGGGCTTGGAGTAAAGGATCTTCAATATGGTTGTTAGGGTCTTGTATCTATGTATAACATAACAAATAGGTCATCATTAGATACCTAACGTTTCAAGTACAGATAAAAAGCACATGCTATACGGGTCTTACGTGTTGTGCAAACCAACCGATGAATTTGGATGATACCTCACTATGAATTTGGGCATCAGTTATATCAGTTTGCTTAGGTTTTAGCATATCTGCATATAAGCTATTTAAAGGAAAAAACATTTAGATACTTTAAAAGCTACGTCAGGAATGTAAACTAAAAGTTGGTAACTTACTCAAGATAGGGTTCCACTTCTAGGCAATTTAAAAGAATGTACAAGTGAGCTGCCTTTCGATCTTTCTTATCAATGTAACATTTTGTGACCTTGCCCCCTGGACGGCCAGAATAGTTAAAAATTGATATTTGATCATCCAACTCTATACGGGTGGCCACCCCAAGATTGCGGGGAATTCTACTCATTCTAGTTTCTATCTTCGTCGAAAAATAAAAAGAAGCAAAAGTTGTCATTTCTTCAACTAAGTATGCCTCGCAAATTGATGCTTCAACGCATGCTTTATTTGACACTTTGTCTTTTAAAGAGCGTAAGAACCTTCAACAACATAAACAAATGTTAAGTTACAAAATACTATTATATAGGAAACCATGTTTGTAATAAAATTAAGGAGTTCTGGTGTTTACCTTTCGAATGGATACATCCAACGATACTGCACCGGGCCACCAACCAAGGCCTCATACGGTAGATGGATAGGCAGATACTCCATCGAGTCAAAAAACTTGGTGGGAAAATCTGCTCTAACTTACAAATCAACACCGGGATAATTTCTTCCATCTTCAAAAGTTTCTCCACAGTCAATGAAGTTGCTGTCAACTCCTTAAAGAAGTGACTCAACTCAACCAACAGTTTCCAAATAGGTTTCGGTACGGCAGGAAACGCGTACGGGAGTAAGTGTTGCATAAACACATGGAAATCATGACTTTTCATGCCAAACACCCTGCCCTCCTTCACGTCGACACATCTACTCAAGTTAGAAGCAAATCCGTCAGGCAGGGACAACCCATTCATCCAAACACACACAGTAATCTGTTGAGGTCTAGTTAAAACATATTTTGCATGGGATTTAAACATTCTTCCACGACCCGCGTCCCTCAATTCCAACTCCTTCCTAGAACACCAAATCGGAAGGCCTAGACGACTCTTCTCGTTGTCCTATGTTCTCCCTTTGATGTCCATAACAGTGTCAAAAATATTCATGAAAACATTTTGTTCAGTGTGCATGACATTAATGTTGTGTCTCAATAACAAGTCTTTCCAATATGGCAAATCCCATAAGATACTCTGCTTCACCCAGTACAAGCTTATCACACAACATTGATACTTGTTTTGTTAGTGATCACGCGTATCATTTGTAAGAAACAATCTTACCCCATTTTATAAGAGACAATCTTAAGATTACCTTTTCAAAATGTTTAATGCAGTTATTTATTTTAAGATTCCAATTCTGACTGCTACCGATTAGTATATCCACTTGTTGTGATTAGTATCAATAGTTAATTGTGTAATCTTCTGACTTTTGGGCCATGATCATGCAACATATCATTCCTTGGGTGTGATTTTATTACCTTTTAAATTTCATTCTGAATTCTTCCATGTTTTAAAATGATTTTAGTTTGTCAGGTTTGATTATTAGTAATTTGTACTGGAGAAGGGTGATATAAAGAATTAAGTGTTCATTTTTTTTTATGTTTTTGCATATCTATTGCGATTATGATTATGATATTTTATATAAAATAATGTTTCTTTTAGCATTGATTACCTGGATATACATATGTGATATATGCTTATGTAATGCAGTTGTGAGTTTGAAGTTCTTAATTAGTTTTGTTACAAATAATTTTTGGTAGGGCATGAATTTTAATCTAGATGGTGAGTTCGACAAGATATCATCATTTAATTTAGACATGTCAGATCTTGATTTTACATGCTCACCCAAAAAGACATCATAGTGTAAGGATAAAAAGAAAGAAGTTTCTGGTTCAAAAGTAGGGAAACAACACAACTTTAATTTCAGCTTTGATTTTAATGAGTATCATTCCATTCTTAATCAATCCAATCAATTAATTGTCAAGGGGATTAATGTCATTCTCAAGGGTTTTTTTAACCTATACAACCATACATAGGATAAGAAATCAATGTGAGAAACTTTTTGTTGAAAATTGAATTAGACTTGTGCTAGAAATCACGAGGGGGTAATGTTAAGTTTAATTTTAATGAAAATTTTATCCTGTTGATTTCTTATCACGTATAAAGTTGCACAAGTTGGATTTCTTTTTAGTACATTGGGGGTGCAAACTCCCAAGTAGGGATAGGGGAACACCAGTTTGATGCAAGGTTGAACCTCATACCATCATCAACTCTCTAAAGTTTTATTCTAGCCAATGGAAATTGACCTACAAGCTTGTTGGCTAATTAGACCTTTTTTCTCAGAAGAATCAATGGTAATTGACAAAGTACAACACAAAAATGAAAAAGTATGAGATGTGATGATGGGCACGGATACTGGTAATATCTAATTGTGTTGAAATAATCAATCTGAACAAGCTTCTACATATATTATGTACAATTAAAGATCCTTCACGTTTAAAACTACACATATATTTATCAACAGTATTTTGTATGACAATAACCAAGTCTTAACCTGCTAGTTGCACTGAATAAAATACAACTACAAGGATTAATTGAAGCTACTGGGCTCATCAAAACTAAAGTTTTAGAAAAATCATCAAAAGTAAAATTATCTCAAGCAAGGGTAAACAAGTTCCCTCCCATTCATTCCTCACTTTATCATCCAAATTTCAGACAGCAAATTCCCTTCACATCATTTCTCTGACCTTATGTTCAAATATTTCCAAACATAGCACCAAGGTCAGGCCTTTTGTTCATTTATTCTGATTTGTAAGTCATATAGCATAGTGGATACAAAAAATCATTTCGAAAATTTTATTGTTTTCAAAACTTACAAACTATAACAAATCCAATGATAATGGTTCTATACATAAAACAATTAAATTTTTCTCACATGTTTTCCAAGTCAGAAAAGGAATAAAAAGTTATAAATATTATACCATAACAATGTAAAACATCATATAACTAATTGATAAAAGGTTCAAAACATAATAATCATAAACTAAAGTAGTAAAACGTTTAAAAACAAACAAGGTATGGACTAAATAGAAATTGTCAAGGAGGACAGTAGCAAAACAGAGAGAGAGGACAACTAAAATAACAAATTGTCAAGGAGAAAACTGAAAAAATTTAGAGATTAATATTCAAATTATAACTAAAACAAATTTTATATTTGTTCTAAAAAAATAGAGAGAGGACAGTAACGAAACAGAGAGACAGGACAACTGAAATAAAAAATTACCGAGAAGAGAACTGAAAAAATTTATTTACAAATTAAAACTCAACTTAAAACTGAAAAAAGTTTACATTTGTTCTAAAAAAGCAGAGAGGACAACAACAAAACAACTGAAATAGAAAATTGCAACGAGAGAACTAAAAAAAATAATTTACAGATTAATATTAAAACTTTAAAAAGTTTATATTTGTTAGAGGACAGCAGCAAAACAACTGAAATAAAAAATTTCAAGGAGAGAGAGGATTGAAAAAATAAGACAAAAAAATTAAAAACAGAAACAGAGATAAAATTTGTTCTAAAATAAGAGAGGACAGTAGCAGAAACAACCAAGCATTCATCTTAGAGGAAAGAAGAAATAAAAACAAAGAGAGAAGAGAAGAGAGAGAAGACGATAGATAGAAGAATAAAGAATGGGATCTGTTATTCATTTGAAACTGAGCATCAACTCTAATAAAGGAGAAGGAGAAGCAGTTTTTGCTTTTGCTGGGACGAGTGCTGAAGTTTATGGTAACTGGAATGCACCAGAAGCTGTAACAGCTACAGCAGTCATATACTGTGTTTGGTGCTTAGTGAACGTTGATATTCCTCTCAATCAAGGCTATTTGGCTCCAGTGAAGATTCTTATCCCAGAAGGTTCATTTCTATCTCCTAGTGATACTTAGCGATTGGAATGATAGGGGGATAGATAAGGTAATTGGAATTTTAGAAGTTGATTTGGTTGGAAGATGGGAATTGTATTTAAGAGGAAAAGTGACCTTATCAAAGAGAACACATCTGACCATATATAGTTTTCCTGAAGCTGAGAGGCATTTATAGCCTTTGTGAGGAGCTAAGTATCCAACAAAGATGTAAGGTTGTGATCTATGATCAAGTTTATGTTTATTGTAGGGTCTTAAATGGGGATATCATAAGCATCTAAAAGGTTTTAGTATGTTATAATTAGGTGGTTTATGAAACACAATTTTAGAGGGAGATATAAGATTCTTGTTAGGAGAAAGGAGACTATTTATAACAAACATAGTTGTGGCAGGTCAGTAAGCACTTGGAAGTTTAGAGTTAGCCAGGAGAGTGAGGCCAATTTCTATCATATGCCTATGTTTTCTCTCAGTAGCTGTATTTTTCTCATGTATGTAGGGGCATTTAAACCTATACACTCTGTCAGGAAACTCATGAAGGTTAGGTACTCATTCCTAGCATTAGTTTGAATGACCTTAATCTAGTTATCAAACTTTAATTCCACTATCCTTTTAAATTGTATAAAAATGGTCAATGCTTTTGACTTGTTATGTAAAGAATAAAGCTGTGAATTTGATGTGAGCATCTAGAAATAGTATATAATATCTGTAAATAAGAATCTTATATCTTAATATTATCAAAAAGGTTATATACAAAAAATCTGTACATAAGAATCTTATACCAACGAATGATAAATAGTTGTAAATAAGATATTTTGACAAGTGATTAAAATAATTGTATTATTTAGTTTTTCTTATTTATATAAACCCTTCAATTAAAATTATGTCTATATTCATATTCATGAGCAAGTGATTGGCTAATACCAAAGAAGATTACCACAGCTTCTCAAAGGATATGCAATCTTAACATTTTATCAAACATTATCAAACATTTTATCAAACATTATCATCAAAATAATATCAAAACATTATCAAACATTTTCTTCTCACGCTATAAACATCTTAACATTTTACTAACTGTTTTAACAAATAAAACAAACAATCATGAAGAAAAAACTAACCTTGACACAGAACAGAAACAGAACCCGCAAGTATGAAACACCGAGCGCGTGGTGGTGGTCTGGTCTCTTGTGGACAGAGAAGATGATGGTGATGCAAGGAGAAAAGGAAACTCAGAGACCTGTCAAAGAATATAAGAGTTCATTTCACAGACACAAGAAACAGAGACAGAGAGAGGGGGGAGGAGGGAGGAAAACAAAACTTCAACTCACCTAGGTTTTTCGGAGAAGATGACCGTTAAACAGCTGGCAGTGAGAGGCACAACGGTCTTGGGCAGTTCTCCGATAAAGCTATGTACCTGCGGTAGTTGAGTGCGACACGAGAGAGAGGGAAGTGCTCAAACTGAGAGAGAAATCAAATGATTGGGGTTAGGGCAAATGATTTGGGGGGGGGGGGGGAAGCTGCTGTCGAGTTAGATTAAAAAGTTAGCGACGGGAAAATAACGTTGCTAAAAAAGTCACTAATAATGCCAACTGGCAGACATAGTAACCGAACAAACGACCCGGTTGCTTAGCTGAATACAGATAGAGACGACAACAAACCCGTCGCTACCGTGGCACAACTAGCGACAACTTTAGCGACGAATATATAACCGTCTCCAAACAAGGCTATTTTAGCGACAGATAGTATCGTCCCTACCCTTCAAATTTTTGGTTTTCCCTAGCGACGGCTGATATCCGTTGCCAATATGTTCCCTCCAAGGGTTTTTTTAGGCGCCAAAATTAGCGACCTTCTATTGTCGTCGCTAATTTTGGAGGTAAACGTTAACGACTATGTTAGCGACGGTTTTGAAACAAATATTAGCGATGGGGTAATGTTGGTCGCTGAAGTGGTCACTAATGTTTTCCCCAGGGTCCCTTTTATGTTTTGGTTGCTAATATGGTCGCTCTTTAGCGACGACGGTGTTCCGTTACTACTTTTGAGTAGCTATCAGACATTTTTCTAGTAGTGTTCTCCATCGATGTCTTTATGGATTAATTTTAACATATATTAAATAACATAAGAACTAAGAAAAATAAAGAACCAAAATTAAAATTTGAACTGAAGAGAAAATTGAAAGAGAGAAAATTTTGATTTTTTTATTTCTAAAAATAAACTTTTTCTTACATTTTCTCTTAAGCCAAACAAAAAAATTATGTTTTCTCTTATCTTATCTTTATTATTTTCCTCCCATTTTCTCTCCACCTAAACAAAGGGGGTGATTACATAGATATACTTACTAAAGTCTTAAAAAATGTTTACACCATTGTGCCAACTTATTCATTGTTTCGTACATCAATGTAACATTACCTGTATGTCAATTTGTTCATAATTTAGAACTCGTTTGCTTTATGGTTGTGGGAAGGAAACATAGGTGGGAAGGATGATTTTTCATCCTTTAGATCAACTTCTATTCTATCATCTTGAATAACGTGAAAGGTTAATATTAACTATTAGATTTTTCTATTTTTATAATATTGTTTCCTCAACCAGTTCTAAACAGACTGTTGAGAACAAGTCTGGTTGGAAAAGTTATTCTTAAACAGACTGCGTTATTATAACCAGACCTCAAAATTTGTTAATAACACACATCAATGTATTTAAAATTAAATGAAGTCTTCTTGTGTGTGATCTAACCTGTTTATCTAAATGTTTTAAGAAATATATACTAAGTGCACAAGTTACAAGTGAAAGGGGGAGTCCATAAAATCAAAAGTTTGATCTATTAATAGTTAAAGTTTAGACTTTAACAAAGAAGTCTGGTTCAAAAATTTTCAGTCATATGAATTAACAAAATCAGACCTCAGACTTGTTGAGCATCAAGAACTTACAACTTGAACGTTACTCAAAAGTACAAATCACAATATTCTAAAATCTTTTAATGATGCCTTGAAAATCAAGCCTTTATCAAGAAGAACGTGATCAAAAAGGATAAAAGACAAATCAGAGCAGTCAATGCAGTTTTTGAGGAACTTAACATAACAACTCTGTATACTTTAGAAAAGTTGAATCAAGTCAGCATTTTTGTCAGGACAAATTAGAAGAATTACAACATTGATCCCTGTGTGTTTACTAGAAGAAAGAAAGTCAACAATTGACTTTATTTATTAAAGATATCAAGGAACACCATATTCATGAAAGTGTAAAAGTTCCTTGCTAGTAGACTCTTTTGTATCTCTTAAGAACATCAAAAGTCTGGTACCTACGTTTAAAGCAAAACTCCTTCAAAGAATTTCCAATATTCATATCTCCTTTCCAGATCATCTTAAGTGACCTATAAATACTTGAAGATATTCATTTTAAAAAGGAAAGAAGCCTATCAAGAATATTCATTCACTGTGATCAAATTACTCAAATCTCTTCTTAGTCTTTCAGAAGACAAAGGCCTTCTTTATTATTCTGCCTCTAGTAGACCTTGGCCTCTTGTCTTTCTTAACTTAGTGTATCCATTCATAATTATATATCTTTCATACACTATTTGTGAGAAACCTTACACTCTTTCTTACAAATCAATTATTATGTAAAAGTTTGGTTTGTTACCAACCTTAAGTTTCATTGGGAAACAGTTATGGCCTGAAGAGACTTTTAAAAAAATACTTGGGTTGTTGAGCCAGGAATGACTTATTGAAAGAATACTTGGGTTTAAGTCAGGAGTGGCTTAAGTCAAGAATACTTGTGACGCTAGTCTAGTGTTGTTATTGTAAAGGAGATTTTTACAATAGTGGAAATCCTTCAAGTTAGAAGGGACTGGACATAGCTTCTATGTTAGAAGTGAACCAGTATAAATTCTTGATGTTCTCTCTTCTCTTTTCTTTACTCCCTTCAAGTGTGCTTTAAAAGTCTGATTACTTGTTATTTAAAGGTTCAAATTTTTGCAAAAAGAGTCTAAGACTTATTTAACCCTCCTTCTAAGTCTGACTCTGAACCATCACAAACATTCAGTACTTCCATCAATGGTAATTAATAAACTCTTGAATTAGCCACTACCTGAACTATACACATATCTACATGTCATGCCATGTAATGTAATTATATAATTTAATCTGTAAGTGACACCTTAGATAAATATTCCTTTAATGTATGGGCATATACAACTTGGTCCCCAAATATGTCAACTCCTTTACACCTAATCCACAAGGGTTTAGCTTCTCTGAAGTGTAGCCTTGTGTTGATTGGGAGCCTATAACGTGGTGTAAAAAATATTTTTTATATTGATTTTAAAATTAATCAGTTTAGAATACAATATTTATTATATTTCCTTTATATTAGTTATTTTTAAAATTGATTTCAAAAAATTCTTTTTACACTAGATATAAAAATAACTAATGTAAAAATTATTAATAATAAAAAAATATTTATATTTAAAATCAAAGGTAATAATAAAAAATCAATACGAGGAGCTTAGTAAAGAATCCTTATCCTAATCCATAATTTGGGTAATGGACCCAAGTAATATTCTAATAGAGTCTCCATCAACCAAACATCGAACCTTAACCTCAACTATTCATGAAGAACAAGATATAATCATTGGATTTGAAACTTATATGTAGCTTGTTATGAGCTTAATTAATTATTGATACTTGTATATTCTTAAGACTTAAAATTATACCTGTAAAAAGAAATTATTAGAATTCCGTCTTTATCTTTTTAATATGTTAAATTGATTCTTTTTATTTGTGGGAATTTGTTATTTTCTAAGCTGATTAAGGGTGAGTCAACTTAACATTATCATGTATTTAGGATTTAAAGTTTAAGGTTGAGTATCTCATGTCACATTTGTGTCGAAAGTATATACTAAGAACTTATATAATTAGGACACATAACCTTGAATAAGACATTTTGTCAAATAATTTAATACTCTTTATTAGTCTTTGGAGTAGTAGGTCAATATAAGACCTATTCATAAACTGTCTTTGCTCAAGTATTAAAATAGGGACATATTAATTCATCAAGACTAATGTGTGAATGTACTAATTATCAGATCTCATAGATCATAGATATAGGTGATATTAAGTCTTCACATATCATATATATGAGTGATATCAAGTCTTCACATATAATATATAATAGTGATATCAAGTCTTTACACCGGTACACATTAAAAGTAATGATGTACTGTATGGACCCACCATAAGAACACTACATGAATCGTTACATGAATGTCATAAATGATTGTCAATGTAATAATAATGTATATGTAGTCTTTAGAACTGAAGTCACATATCAGGAGCTGGCTGATGTAATACAATCCATCCTTACCTACAAATCAAATGTAAGGTGATATCTATAGGCCATTTGATAAAGGAGTAAGACTAAACAAATTGTTGTGCTAGTTTAATTAATATTGAATATTTATTTGAGTAAAGTGTATTTTGGTACCAAGTAAAATGAATCGGGTCATACAATGATGATGACGATCATGTCTTAAGCCCAATTGGATATCATAAAAAGGGAACAAATATATAAAATTTATCACTTATAGATTATATCAATTTGATATTTATATTTAGGTAAAGATGTATTGTTAGGTGTCGCTCATTATATTATATTAAATATAATATGTCTATATTTAATATAAATTAAATATATTTTCTATAAGGTCATTAACATAGGATAACCCCACTTGAGGATAGTTTTTATTTTAGTTAGATTAAAATTAAAATTATTGGGTCTAATTCATTTAAAATCAGTAAAAAAATTTGATCACTAAAGAGTGTCAGCTTATAAATAGAGTATGGAATATTCATAAGTCGCACTCTTCTAATACATAAAATTTCATAAATTGTTACATAAATTATACTTTAACAAATTAGCATTCGAATGAACTCCTTACAAGCAAGACTACTACTTCTTCAAAATCTTCTTGTTATTATGTAATACAAAATACTTTTCTTTAATGCAATTTTAATAATCTATTATTATTTTAAAACACGAATATTAGGATATCTATAAAAAATCATTTTCGAGTGTTTGTCCATTTGGGGTTACAAAACCATTTGATCATCTGAGCATTTCATCTTCCCATCTCTCCGCTCTTTCTCTGAATCCGTATCCATGATCTCCCTCTTTCTTTTTCGTTCTTTGTCTTCAAACTACGTGTGTAACTTTTCTTGACAAATTAGCAACTTTATCATACTTCATTGCAGTCATAAATAGAACAAAATTTTGAACAAATTGAGACATTTTAGAGACTAATTAAATAACAGAAAATCACACCAAAAGTAAACAATGTAAAAGATGTGGCTATGTTATTCATGTAAGCCCATAACAACCACGTTGTGATTTGTAAAGGTATGTGTGGTGCCAAGCATAGTAATGGACTAATGGTTTCTTTCTTCACGCAATCACGCTTAACAATTTAAGCGAAACATCTCATAAGCGCAGACAATTTAGTGCTGCTAGGATCCAAAACTAGAAGTACCCTTTTTTCAAATTTGCCATCAAGTAATTGTAGATTTGGGATCACGCTAAACTTAATATATACTAGTACATGTACATGATTAAACTTCAGAACGTAAACATATTTATATTTACGTATAGGATTTTTGTTTTTCCTTGTAAAAACAAGCCTATCAACTTTTGGCATGGTTAGAGGAATAGATTATCTAGAGAAGTTTGATGTAAATTAAATTGGAGACTTCAATTAATTATGCCTTTGAGAACCACCCTTATGTGTAGTCAAGTCGTGTCTTTGAGAACCTCCTTTAAAAAAAAACCTACATAAATAATAATGATATAGTATTTTTTAAATTAGATAAAAAATTTTCTATCAAAATTTAATGTAACCATATTTCATAATACTGTGATAAAAGCGACGTAAGGTTGGCATACGGGTTAACAGAAGGAAGATCAAAGAGCTCATGACTTGGAAAATGGAATCCCTTCACTAACACATCTAACCAAAAAAAAAACTAACAATTAACAATAAGAAAGGTAACTCTTATAAAAGAAAGACATTAAATTTGAATAATAACACAATAATATTTAAAATATGTATAGAAATTAGTATGTATATTTATTCAAAATAAAATATATTACTATTTTTTTTAATTGTAGCATGGGAAAACTTTAAGAAAAAACACCTTCTATAATGAATAATCTTATGAGCACTTCGGTGTTATTTACGCAATAAATTAAAGGCCTCAAACGTTTCAGCTTGTGTATAATTCTATACATGTTACAAAAATGGATACAAAATTCCACGAATCACTATCACAGAATAATTCCATCATAACTAAATGATGATATACGTATGGAGATTTTCATCCATTTTAAATGCATTATGAAATTGTAATGATTGTGTGGGTAAGAATTAGCTATAGACAATTTTTATATGTTTCAAATGTAATCAAATCAAAACACTTACACGAGATAGAATATGACATAGTTATGTGAGTTTCCTCGGTTGCGTTTCGAAAAATCATTAGCAGTAATCGAAATTAATTTGTAACTTATCTTATGAGTTAAAAGTTTGTTATAAAATATAATCTTGTTTGATAAATGAACATTTTTGAATAGTAATTTTTTTTTTATAAACTACTTGAAGTAATATTTGAGTTTATAAATTTTAAACTTATTTTATTTTTTATATTTTTGCTCTCAGTGATTTTTCTTTCATAAAATTCACTCTTATCCAGTTTTTAAAAATATATATCTTTTGTTATTTTATATTTAGCAACAAATTTTATCAAATATATTTTAATTTAATCAGTTAGCTTATTAGTTTTCAACTAACTTATTCGCTAATGTCACCACCGGGATCCTGATAAGAGGTTGACGGTAAATAAAAAATTCAAAACTTTTGAAAAAATAGAGTTGTCATCGATGTTTAATTAAAAGTAAAGATATTAAAAAAACTTTTGTTAAGACATTGGTCATAAAAATAAGATTCTAAATTCAGAAGTTGGACTACAGGTGAAAAATGTATTAGCACCTTATTACACTATCTGTTACAAAATGGTTAACTCAAATTGACCACGTATACTTTAAGTACACCATAAATTGATTTAACCCATTAAAAAAAGCAATAGAATGACATGAATAAGGAAAAAAGGAAATTTCAAAACATCTCATTTAAATTTAATCACATTGTGAAAAAACTATTTTTTTGACGAACAGAAAAGAGGTTGTAAATATTACCAAATTAACAAAGTGTCTCATCTAAATTAATCTTATTACGATAAAATGATTTAAGTTAAATTGTAACAATCTTAAAGTCGATTAAAACAAATGATGATAAACAAAAATTTATTAAAGGGAAAGAGGCCAACATGAATTGTTCTTGTCCTACGTATTCCCGTGTACATTAGAAAATTAAGTTTACGTAGTTCTTGGGAAATTTATAAAATAATTTAGAAAATTAATTTTAGTTCTTTTTTATGATTTTAAAGGCTTTAGGAAATGATTCTTGCTTTAGAAAAAGAAAAGAGAAATTTGAAATTTTGAATTAATTCAAAGAAATGATATTTTTCAATCTCTATATATTTTAAAAAAAAAATCCCATTATATTTTTGAATTATTTTTATAAAAGAGATTTTATGTCGAAGAAACAATACAAGACAAAGTAGTCCGTACATATATAAACCTTCACAACCTCATAGCATCAATGTAGGTAAAGTATTTTCCATAACATCGTTATAAAATCGTTGCCTAATTCATTTAGTAAAAAAGGATTTTTTTTTGTTTTTGGTTATCTTAATTTAAATAAGAATGGTCCTTGAATAAATATTCTTAACCAAATTTACTTTTTTTAAAAAAAATTCTTTCTCATTTTTTTGAAAATATTTGGATTTATTTTTGAAGACTTGTAAAATATTTTGCTCCTTTATTTGTAAAAAATAAAACAATTTAAAATAAAATAAAATGAAAGAAAATAAAATAATATAAATCAAAACCATACACACATAATAAGAATAAGGTACTTATTATTAATTTCCTTTTCTTTTTTCTTTTCAGTCTTATATTTTTACATTAAAGGATTAACTAAAAAATGAAAACAACAATTAGAAAAAATCTAATGGCCTTAGCCCAAAACAAATTTGCCCTTATAATAAAAAGGAAAAAAGAAGAAAAGGAAAAGAGAGGAACCAAATGGGCATTAACTTAATAAGGCCCAAAAAAAAAGAAATAGTTAAACTACCTAGTCTAGTGACACATCATAAGCGTACGGGGTTGTCGCGTAATATAAAAAATATCGTCTCCACAGGGACTGTATTCTCAAGTACTCAGAATAATGATTCTATTTATCTAAATAAGCAAGAATATAGATTTTATTCAAAGAAAGCAAAGACAAAGTAAAGTGCAAATCAGAAGATCTCCAGGAATGAATTCAATTAAAACATATCTTGGGATTTTCAGGATTAGAATTGCTTTATAAAGGTGTTTAGAGATGGAATGGAAAAACTACCTGGATCTTGGAGCTTAGGTGGAAGCTTCTTCTGGATTAAGACACTGCACACCTCAGTAAGTGCAATGTTCCATCTTCCTTAAAAGTTCTTTTGTTAGATAATATATCTTTCAAGAACTTCGCGTATGTGGGCATTTGCTACAAAGCTTTTGTGAAGGGTACATTAATATAAATCTTTTTAAGGACTTCAAGGAGCATACCGAACAGCTTATCTAGCTTTGCCTTGGCCAACCGTTGTAGATAGGGAATAAGAGATTGATATAGATTTTCCTCTTTCTTCTCTTCCATAACAGTTTCACTGGGTCCTAGTGTAAAATTCTCTTCCACTTTGTTGGGATCCCTTTTTTCTGTTTATGTTGGCAATGGGTTCTCTAAGGCCCTCCCGCTTCTCAATGTTATTGTAAACACCGTATTTTGTCCCCTTTTTATTTTTATTTTTATTTTTATTTAATTATTAAAAAAATAAAAAAAATATTCTTTTCACTACCCCCAATGCCTCCATTCTGAAAAATCCGTCCGGAATTAGGAGCCTGTCCCTAACTCCTCCACTTTCTTCATCTTCCTCTCCCCCTCTTCATCCTTCTTCACGATCTTCCTCATCAGACAACACAAAAAGCCAAAAGCCCAAAACCAGAAAACCACCACCAACATTCAATATTCATCATCTCCTTCACCATCATCAAACCCAACATCAACTTCATCCTCATATCCTCATCTTCACCATCATCAAAACCAAGAACCCAACATAACCATTCCCTCATCAACATACAAACCAGAAACCAAAAACTGAAAAAATAATAAACAAGCACCAAAATAAACAAAAAAAAACAATAAAGGAAAACTAGAAGGAGAAGCCATTGTTGCCGGTCATCTTCCTTCAACGACTGACCACCTCCTCCTCTGACGGCAAATACCCCGACACCGACCACCCCGAAGCACCACGAACCCCGCGTGACAGAACCGCCCCCCGACGACGCCGACCGCAACAGGCTTCTTCTTCCCCGTGCCCGCGACGACCTCTCTACACATCAGTCCGCCGCCATCCATTCGCCCCTGGTCGTCCGAGCACCTCCGCCGCCGGTCTTCCTCCGCCCGCGTCTCTCCCTCTCCCTCTCTCGATCGACACTCTCTCTCCCACTCTCTCTCTTCCTCCTTCTCTCTCCCGATCTCTTCTTCCCCTATCTCTCTCTCTTTTCTCTCTCTTCCGCCTCCCCCTTCTGATGCACTCTTCCTCTCTTTTCTAATTTCTATTTTTTCAAGTGAAAACCCTAATGGGATTTTTTCCATTTGCTAATTCCATTTTGTTTGGTTATGGGCTTCAGAAAACTTGAAGCCCAATAGTATCAAAGATTCTCTTTCTTGCAAAAAATAGACAACATAATAAATATTTTGATTTGTTTCTTAAGATTTTTAATATAAAAATAAATGGTTTCTGTTTTTAAGTTTAAATATTTTTATATATTTATTTATTAAAAAAGGTTTAATTAATTAATTGAAAAAACATTTTTTATGTTAAATTAAAAAATCAAAATATATATGAATATAAAAAGTAAAAACCTTCTTAGGAAAATAATAGATAAATAGTAAGTATTTTTTATACTAAATCAAATATTGAAAATCTTAAAATTTAAATATCTCTTCTAAAATAAAAGTAAAGTTTGTATTTATGATAAAAATAAAAATCACAAAACTCCAAAATATGTTTTTCTAAATAAATGTGAATATCTTTTGTTTATGGTGAATTAAAATAAAAATATTAAGATCCATATCTTTTTCAAGAATAAAAGGTAAATGGTTTAAAAAATAAGATGGTATCAAGATCTAAATATATCTTTTATATAAAATAAATAATCTCTTATACTAAATCAAATCTTATAAGCAATGTCGTGCAAAAATTACTTTCGCCTACATTTGCGATATAGGATCTCAAAGGTTTATGCACGTGCGATCTTCTTCGCCTTGTATTTCTCCTTCCTCATGAATTTTCTTTTATTATTAAAAATCAAATCAATTAAAAATAATTTTAAATACAAATTTTAAATATTTTAGTATCGTTTCAAAATTAATCTTCAAAGAACTACGTAACCCTGATTTCTCAATACATTTGTGAATACGTAGGAGCGACAATCAATTCCTGTCGGACCCACTTTCTCGTTATTAATTTTTATGTCTCTGTTATTATTTTGATTAATTTTATATAGTCAATATTTTGAATTTTATTGTCGCAATTAGACGTGACGTCTTATTAATCTCATGTTTTAATATTTTTATTTAAAATAATATTTTCTTTAAAATGAGGTTAATTTAGACATGATGTCTTGTTAATCTTATGTTTTAATATCTTTATTTAAAATAATATTTTCTTTCAAATGAGGTTAATTTAGACGAAATGTCTTGTTAATCTCATGTTTTTTAATATTTTTATTAGAATATTATTTTCTTTAAAATAAGATTAATTTAGACGCGATGTCTTATTAATCTCGTGTTTTTTAATACTTTTATTAAAAATAATAATATTCTTTAATTAACTTTATTTTTTTATTTCATTAATTTTATTTTAATCTTTAAATTTATGTATAAATTAAGGTTAATTTGGATGAGACGTCCTGTTAACCTTTACATTCACTCTGTTTTATTTTTTTCTTATAGTTGTTGTTTTGTCGAGTTTCTTACTGTCATTGCTTTGTCATTTCTTACTGTTACTGTTTTAATCTTCTACTGTCATTATTTGTTTTCTTACTGTCACTATTTAGTCTTCTATCGTTACTATTTTTTTCTTTCTTACTGTCACTGTTTGGTCAAATTTCTTACTACCACTACTCGGTCTGTTTGTGTCTACTTTGTCGTTTTGTATGTTTCTTTTCATAAAAGAAGTTAAAATAATTTCTAGACTATTTTGAAATAAGCGCTATTAATTTGAGGTAACCATTTTATAACGGACAGTTGTGAGGTGCTAATACCTTCCTCACTTGTAATTCGACTCCCGAACTTAGAATTTCATTTTCATAACCAGTGTTTTTAAAAGAGGTTTTTCTCGATATTTTTATCCTAAAAAATATTGGTGGCGACTCCCTGTTTTCTTTTTGAAAGGATTTTGAAATGTCGTTTTATTTTTAAGGGTCAGTCATCCCGTCACGATCCTGGTCGCGATAGTTATAACTAATGTATGACTTCTTTGTTGGTTTAGCTGAATTTCTAATGCTTTGTTACGTGAGGCGATAGCGTCTTCTTTAGCGTTTAGGTCCTTTAAGGCTTCTGTGAATTTTTTATTTTGCTCTATTTGACTGTTCATAAATGTCTCAAACAAGGACTCCAATCTTGATTTTCGTGGTGCAAAGGGTTTATAATTTCCTTGGAAGTTTTCTAAGGTATCCACCTGTTGTGTTTCAGATTCTATATTCTGAGCAGGCTCCCACTGGCATATGCTAGCAATATGTCCTGTATTACCATAAAGCTCACGCATAACGTTAGTAGTACTTGCATCAAGTTTATTAAATTTTTTAAAAAGTGCTTCAACTTTAGCAGTCAATAAAGATATGACATCTACAGAGTACTTACCTGGAGCTTTGGGAGGCATATTTCTATCAGAGGACCACTGATATGAATTCTAAGCAACCTTCTCAACCAGATTGTATCCTTCCTCCATGTTTTTACTCATGAAGGCGCCACTAACTGTGGCATCTAAAGTAACTTTATGGCTAGTAGTAAGTCCATTGTAGAAGATGCGAACCATAAGCCATCTTTGTATCCCATGGTGGGGACACTCTCTCAATAGTTCTTTATATCGCTCCCAGGAATCATATAACGTTTCATCATCTTTCTACATGAAAGAGATGATTTACTTCCTCAACTGATCTGTTTTACTTCTTGGGTAGTACTTGTTAGGAAAGTGGTGGAAAGTTCAATCCAGGTAGAGATGGACCCTTTAGGTAAGGAATAAGGCCAAGCTCGTGCTTTGTCCCTTAAAGAGAAAGGGAATAGTCTAAGTCTGATTGCGTCGCCTAAAGCTCTGTTTACCTTAAATATGTCACAATACTCCAAAAACACTTGTAAATGTAGGTTGGGGTTTTCAAAAGGTAGTCCTCCAAACTGATTTTGTTGTACCATGGATAAGAGAAAAGGTTTTAATTCAAAATTATTGGCCTCAATAACAGGCCTGGTGATACTTGGCCCTCTTCCAATAGCATTAGAAGCAGTCAAATCTCTAAGTACTCGATTATCTTTAGCCATATTTTCAGGTTCTTCTTCAGTAAATGATTGCCTTTGAAGTCTCCTTTTGGCAAAGAGGCTCTACTCAATCTCTAGATCAAGTATAAAGTCAGGATCATCATTCCAAGTTCTTCGCATAAAAGTACCTGTAAGAAAATAAACAAAAATAGACCAACCGTAATATTTTTCTTTTTTAAAAAAAATTCAAGAAAAATCAAATAAGCAGATTAAGATAGGAGACAATTAGACAGAAGAAAAGATAAGGAGGATGAGGTGAGATAAAGAAAGAGATAGAGATAAAGAGAGATAGACGATAAAGATAAAGATAGAGAAAGATAAGGATAAATCAAAATAAAGATAGAGAAAAATAAAAGATAAGATAAATAAGGATAAAATAGAATTCAAAAATAAAAGATAAAGATAAACTATTAGAGATAAATTAAAAATCTAGAAAAAAAGATAAGATAAGAAATCAAAAGAAAAGATAAGATAAGATTCTAAAAGATAAGATAATAAAGATTAACAAAAATCAAGAAAATATAAAATTGTTTAGTCTAAACGGGATCAGAATCACCGAATATTGAGGAAAACACAGTCCCTGGCAACAACGCTAAAAACTTGACACACCGCAAGTGTATGAAGTTGTCGTGTAATATAAAAAATATCGTCTCCACAGGGACTGTGTTCTCAAGTACTCAGAATAATGATCCTATTTATCTAAATAGGCAAGAATAGAGATTTTATGCAAAGAAAGTAAAAACAAAGTAAAAAGTGAAAATCAGAAGATCTCTGAGAATCAATTTAATAAAAAGATATCTTAGGATTTTGGGATTACAATTTCTTTGTAAAGGTGTTTAGTGATTTTACCTTATCTTTTACTCTCAAATTTACCAGGACCAACCCCCTAAAGTTCTAATTCCCTCTTTTCAGAGTCTCGTTAGATTGCTTAGTCATCAAACAAACCGTCATTTAATTCGGAAACCAAGTTATAAAGAATAATGGAAGTCTTAAATTAACATAACAATAAAAAAAGGTTCACCATTCAGTCGCATCCCTAAATTCAATTATTATGAAAACTCTGATCCTCCAAAGATTAAATAAAGTTCTCAGTTACGGTCATCCTAGATTCAATCTTAGGTTCAATCCTTGAATTAGATTAATTAGGTTCACGGTTAAGTCCATTCCTAGAATTAATTAAAGATAATTCATACCTATGTTTAGGCCAACGAGCAAATAAGGAAATCAAGAATTAAAGGCAAACAACGATTTCATCAATAAAGCAATAAAGATTTCACCAATTATATTACAAGTCACACCCTGAATCCTAAGAACAAGGATTCTAGCCACTCATGGTAAACAAAGAATCACAAAGGTTCATTGAATCCATACAACTTATAAAACAAGGATTTCAAAGAGTTAAACTAAAGGTATAGCAAGAATCTAAGATAAACCATAAGATATGTAGAGTCTTGCAATCCTTCGTTCCCTAGGTGTTCTCCTCTTTGAGAATCCTGGAAAAGAGTCCTCCTGGGTCACCCTTTATGCCTATACAAGTGTCTCTAACTCCTAAAGAGTGAGTCCCCTAAAATAGAGCCCCCTACCCCTATTTATACATGAACCACGACTTTGGTGGCCATCACGGCCAGGCCATGATTCGCTCTGGACTTCATTTTGCAAATTTAGGTCTTTTTACTCTATGGCCCTGGTCCCTACCAGGGCCAAGCTACGGAGTGCTTTATTTTAGGCTTCTTTTTTCTTTGTTTTTCAATTATTTTGGCATGTGGTTGCTTTGTTATGTAAGGCCTTCCATATATGATCCAAAAATAGTCCAAAAAAGCCTTCAAACTTGTTTTTCTTGAAAACTAGAAAACTAAGTAGCACAAGCGAGAAAAGAGAAAATATGCTAGGGATTTAAGGGATTCCATACAATTTATCCTAAAAATGCCTACAAAATGCCTACAATTTTCATTGTAGTGGTGGCTGGTTAGGTAAGGTTTTATAGTGGATGTTGGTTTGGTGAAGGTGTGGTTGGTCATGGTGAATTTATATTGGTTTATGATTTATATTGGTTTATGATTTAATAAATTTTTATTTTCTATTCAATTTGATTTTTGTTCATTGCACCTAGTGATTTAGAGATGAACCTAGGTGATTTTAAACAATTAGGATTGATTGAGAGATCAACTAATGTTTGAAAGCTTTTGAATTGAACTTAAGGCCAAGATAATAAAAGTAATCCAAACCTTTTGAGGGATTTATTAAAAAGGGATTGCCATAAGTCGATAATGGGTTTAGCTTAAGGATCGAACGTGGTTCTCCATAGGTTGAATATGTTAACATAAATCCAAAAGAAACATGTCAACTAGCTTAGGAAAATTCGCTTTGGAAAACTTATTTTGATTTTTCTTAAATGAAAACTCAATGAACTCTATATGAGCTACGTCTAAATCTTCCAGAATCCTAAGATACTCTAATCCTTGCAAAAGTCCCTAATAAAGATAAAATTTTTGATTATTTATTTAAATTTCTTTAAATCATCTTGCATATTGAAAACCTTGTTTGGTTGTCTGGATAACATGGAAATTTCAATATATCAGTACATGGAACGTAGTCCTGATGAATACAAATTTTAACCCTCACTTTTAACCCTTTCTCCAATGACAACTATGCTGAAGAAGTTGGAAGACACGCTGCTAATGATCCTATCATAAAAAAGAGATTGAATCATGTCAATAAACATCTCTCCCACTTCTTTCTCCAAAAGCGGGGGATCGACCTACGTAGTTATTTCTCGCCAGCGTTGGGCATTCTCTTTAAATGACTCATTATTCTTCTTAGTCATGTTTTGCAGTTGCAGTCTATCATTGTTTATGCCTCATTGTTTGTCTACTCCATAGTAAGAATCTAAATGGTTGGAGCAATGTATCTTTTAATATGTTGCTACAATTATTGAAAGAGTTGCGTCATGAAAATTCTTGTTTACCATCGACATTCCAACACTGTAAGTTTATCATTAAGAATTTAGGTTTTAGCTATGAAAAAATACATGCATGTTCTAATGATTGTATTCTCATTTGGAAGAAGTATAAGAATAGAGATACATACCCTATATGTTTTACTTCTAGATATAAAAAATCAGAGGTTCAAACTTCTAAGAGAAAGGTTTCTTGCAAGGTAGCTTCATCACCTATTTCATCCAAAGTGTTGAGGTATTTCCCTTTGAAACCAGGGATCAAGAGGTTATTTATGTCATCAAAAATGGCTAATTCAATGAAATAGCATGAGAGTGGTCGCACTAAGGATGAGAAATTAAGGCACCCAGCAGATTCTCTTGCTTGGAAAACATTTGATTCTTTACACCCTAATTTTGTATCAGATTCTCAAAATGTGAGGCTTGGCTTAGTAAGTCATGGTTTTAATCCATTTAAAGCAATGAGCAGCAAATATAATATTTGGTTGATATGACATATAACTTACCTCCATGGGAGTGCATGAGGAAACCTCACTTGATGTTGTCTTTACTTATTCCTGCTCTACTTTCCCCCAAGAGAGATATCGATGTCTATTTGCAACCTCTTATTGATGAGCTAAAGGAGTTATGGGAGAAAGGTTTTGAAATCTATGATGCCTCTAGTAAGGAAATATTTCCTGCTCATGTTGTATTACTTTGGACTATAAATGACTTACTTGCTTATACTATGTTATCAGGATGGCATACAATTAGAAAGTTGGCATGTCCAATTTCTAACTATGACACATGCTCTATGTCCTTAAAGCGTAGTGCAAAGGTGTGCTACATGGGTCATCGAAGATTTTTAGACTCAAAGCATAGGTGGCGAAAAGATAAAAAATGCTTTGATGAAACTAAAGAATTAAGAGTAGCACCAACGCCATTATCAAAGTCTAGTATTTAGGAAATAATTAGTGAAAGGATAAATATGTTGGGGAAGACTCAAGATAAAAAGAATTAAGGGTGGCCTGTGGTCCAAAAAAAGCATATTCTTTGAGTTACCTTATTGGAATACTAATTTGCATCATCATAATCTTGATGTAATGCACATAGAAAAGAATATTTGTAAGGTTGTGATTGGTACACTTTTGAATTTAGATAGGAAATCAAAGGATCATCTCAAAGCTCACTATGACTTGGTAAAGATGGGTGTAAGGAAAGAGCTTTATCGGAAATAAATAGGACCAAATAAAGTCCTTCTACCACCTACACTATTCATATTTTCTTCAAAAGAAAAAGACATATTTTGTGGTGTATTGAAAAGAGTGAAGTTACTTGAGAATTATGGCTCCAATATTTCTCGGTGTGTTCAACTTGAACAATAAAAATTAGTGGGCTTAAAATTCATGATTTTTATGTATTGATGCAAGACATACTTACAATAGCGATACGAAAAACTTTACCAAAAAAAGTAGCAAGAGTGCTAATTAACTTCAACTCTTTCTTCAAGATGTTGTGCTCCAAATTTATCAAGATGGAAGAATTTGAATGCTTGGATCCTAAAATAACATTAATTCTTTGTGAATTAGAAAGAATTTTTCCTTCACCGACCTGTGCGCTACCGATGGATGTACCCGATTGAAAGGTAAGAAACTAGTAAAGTTGCTCTAAATTTTCCTATTTTTTATTCTTATCCTTTTAAGTTATACTTTTTTTAAATGTTTACAGGTTCCTTCTCAAGTTAAAAAGTTATTTACGTAATAGAAGTCGACCTGAAGCTTCTATTGTAGAAGGGTATCTCATAGATGAGTGTTTAATATTCTGTTCAAGGTACCTTAAAGATGATGTTCAAACAAAGTTCAATAGGCCAACAAGGAATTTAAATGGTACAATAGGGGATAGAGTTAAGACAAGTCTTGAGCCACTTGTATGGGAGCAAGAATATAGATATGTATTATTTAATAGTGATATCATTGAGCCATATATCAAATATTACAATATGCATCTAGTTTATTATCTTTCATATATTTTCACCTTGTTAAAATGTCTTAATATATGTATTCTTTATACAGAAATCACGAAGAATTAGTTGATAACCATGCTTATGGTGGTTCGATGGGAAAATTGAATAAGGCAAAGGATCAAAGCTTTTCTTTTCACGAATGGTTTGAAGATCATGTTAGGAATTTTGTTGTTAGTGAAGAGGTTAAATGGTTATCTAGAGGACCTAATATTATAGCTAGAAAATTTTCTACTTATGTGATAAATTGCTATAAGTTTGTCATTTAGGATTGTGAAAGAAAAACACAAAATTCAGGGGTAATGGTCACTTCATCTACAATCAAGTTTAAGAGTGTGAAAGATGAAAATCCTAAAGTGGAAAATGTTACATATTATGGAGTTTTGAAAGAGATACTTAAGTTAGATTACTATGGGCATAACAAGTATATGTTATTTATATGTGATTGGTTTCAAAGCAAACAATATGATTTTGGGTTGATTCTTGTTAATTTTGCCAAGATGATTTATGAAAATGACATGTTTGTATTTGTAACTCAAGTAACACAATAGAATATTTCACTAAAGATCCAAGTGATAATTGGTATGTCGTTACTAATACCATCCCAAGAGACTTGTTTGATATGTTTGCTGATTTAAGGAGTGGGGATATGGAAGGTCAAAATTAAGAAGTCCTATGCTTGATCAACTTATGCTTATTGAAGATGATGTCAATTGGGTTAGGGATGATGTACCCGGGAAAATAATTGAGTTTTGAGATGAATATAGTTATATTTTAGTTTTTCTTCTCATATGAATATAATATCAAAGTCTAAATTCAAGATAATAGTTTTTAGTTTGAATTATATATTATATATTATGTTCAGCTTTTATTGTAGCCACCTTTTGTATATTTAACAATTATATTTTTTATCAATAAAGTAAGGAGAAGAAACAAGGTAAGACAGATTTTTTCATTTAATAGTTATATATATAATATTGCTGTAACTAGATTTTAGTCTAATATATAATATAGTTTTCAGTTTGGATTTATATTAGTTTTCTAGCCTAATATCTTGTTATAGCCTTATGGAAGGCAAGAAGGTTTCAATATTAAAATATTCAATGGAGGATGTCATTGGACAGTAAGAGAAAAAATCCAAGTTGAAGAAGAAATATAATATTTCATGGTCAAATAGTTCAATGGAATTGGTGAGCAGAAGCAAACACCCAAACTAAAGAAAATGAGCAAAGTTACAATGCCAAGTAGTTTAATGGATGATATCATTAATGAGCTAGATGAAACTGCATCAAGCCTTTGTCAAGTGCCTTTATCACCTTAGTGGATCAACCATGGTGGTGAGTATTTAATTCTAAATTTACGTCAAGTTTTTAGTTGTTATTCTGGGTTAAAAAATGATAAATTCTATTAGTTAAATTATATTTAAAAAATTACATTTTGTTAAATTACATTTTGTAGTTTATGTAGTTTATTTATTGATAAATTACATTGTTGTTTACTATCTAATAATAAAAATCTATATTATAGGTTCTACTAGCAAAAAGAAAAGGGGTCCAACAATGAGCCTTAAGACACATGGGTTATCGTATATTGATCGATTGTAAGTTAAACTAAATGTACCTGGCCAACTTATTGGTCATTATTGAGCTGCCTTGAGCACTTACCTAGGGACACTAGCAAAGAATGCTCACTTTGCCCTGCTAATTTACAAGAGCTGGAAAGGACTCAAACAAAATTGTGATGACATATGGCAAACAGTCACTATATTTCCAAAAAATGCTCACTTTTATTATTAATTTTTATAACATTTTTACTGTATTTGCATGAATTTTAATTTTAATTTCCATATTTTGGTGTGTAGTCAAAGTTTGATATTGAAGAATGAGGGAGAAAGTGAGTTTTTCAAACCATATCTTCAAGTTGGAAGAGCTATAAGTATCGGTTAAAGAAGAAACATTTTAAGCCAAATATGTGTGATGATTACAATTTAAAGAATCGACCACAAACCATTCCTGTTGAGATCTAACTATGCTAAGGCGCGTAGTGTGAAGAACAAAAATAGTACAGCTCAACTCACAAGCATGCACGACCACTAGTTCAAAAAACTTTACAGAAATACGCCATGAAGAGGTAAAACTAATTGGCTATCTAATTTAGCTAATATAGTTGTTAATGTTAAGACTACTAATATTTCAAATTCTGTTATAAAATATGTTAAATAGTTAGTTTAGCAATCTGTTAGGGAATTATGTTTAGTTCTCTGGATCTATAAATTCCAGCCTTGAGTCTCCCTGAATGCAAGTTTTTCATTTTCCTGTTTTGTAAATCAACAGCTCTGTTTTCCACATGCTATTTCATTTTCTAGTTTTATAAACCTAGAGTTTCTGTTTCCACATGGTATCAATCGCCCTTCGATCCAGCCATGTCTTCCGCCTCCAATTCTTTCATCCCGCATACATTCACAGCACCCATCTCCACGAAACTCCATGACGACAACTACCTAACATGGATCCAACACGCTGAAGCCACAATCAAAGGTTTTAAACTCAAGAAATACATTGATGGACCTGAAGCTATACCCAAGAAATTCCAAGAGGCAGCTGCACAGCTTAAAGAAGAAATCAGCACAGAATATGAAAATTTTGAACAACAAGACAATTTACTCAAGTCTTGGCTTCTAGAATCCATGGAGCAAAAATTCAAGATACGCATGATTGGATGCACATGGTCCTATGAAATCTGGAAAAATCTGCAGATTTACTTCCTATCTCAGACCAAGGCTAGGATAAAGCAAATCAAGATTCAACTTCGCAACATCAAGAAAATAGGTACCATAAGTGAATACTTGACTCAAATCAAACATCTTGTTGAAGTTCTTGCAGCTATAGGCTCACCTTTATCCCAAGAAGATCGCATTGACATTATCTTTGATGGGTTAACTGAGGAATATGATGGTATTATAACCTCCTGCATCACAAGAAAAGAATCCTACACAGTTGTAGAAATAGAAGCTTTATTGATGCATCAGGAAGAACGAATTGAAAGGCACCAACAAAAAGAGGTTGCTCCACCTCAAGCCCATTTTGTTCAACAACAAACCAAGAAACCTACCTATCACAACAACAATCGTGGCAGAGCACCTTTTAGAGGACAAGGCCGTGGGAGATCTAGAGGAGGAGGAAGATTTTCTCCATCCCAAACACATCATGGCAGAAGTACTCGAATCCAATGCCAAGTGTGTGGTAAATTTGGACACACAGGTTTTCACTGCTGGTCAAGATTTGATGACCAGATTCCTGAGCCAAATTATACAAATTCAGGCTTCAACAAACCACCTTAAGAACCTTTCCCCTCATCCATGGTCTCCTCCTCCAGTCACTCTCAACTTCTTGATGATACTTGGTATCCTGACACGGGAGCTACTAACCACATCACCAGTGACTTTAACAACTTAATGCTCAAACAAGAATATACAGGATCAGATAGGGTCCACATTGCAGATGGTAACTCATTAACAATTGCACATTCTGGCACATCTAATTTTATTTCCCCACAATCAAATTATATTTTTACATTACAAAATATGCTTCATGTTCCAAACATTTCCAAGAACCTCATAAGTGTTTCCCAATTTGCCAAGGATGACAATGTCTATTTTGAATTTTTCCCTAATATGTGTCTTGTTAAATGTCAGGTAACCAGGAGAGTTCTTCTACAAGGAAACCTTAGGCATGGTCTCTATGTGTTTGACAGGATTCATATACTCCCCACTGAATGTAATAAACCACAGTTAGCATATAACACCAATGTTGTTTCTGATATTCTAAAACTGTGGCATACTAGATTAGCTCATGCTAACTTCAGAACTGTTTCTCAGGTCATGAAGTCATGTAATACTACTGTTCCAAAGATAAATAAATTTTTTGTTTGTGGCTCCTGCTGTATTGGAAAATCCCATGCTTTACCTTTTCCCTCCTCTAATGTTTCCTATGATAAGCCTTTGCAGCTCATTCATTCAGACATTTGGGGACCAGCTCCTCAAGCCTCCAAAGAAGGCTACAGGTATTACCTCATCTTTGTTGATGCTTACAGCAAATTCACTTGGCTATACTTTCTGCATAATAGGTCAGAAGCATTACCTACTTTTATCACATTCAAAACTATGGTCGAGCTCCAATTTGATGCCAAGATTAAAGCACTTCAAATAGACTCGGGCAAGGAATATGTCGCCTTCAAAACCTTCCTAGCTGATCATGGAATACAACACAGACTCAGCTGCCCATACACACATGAACAGAATGGCACTACAGAAAAGAAACATCGCCATATTACGGAAATTGGCCTCACACTCCTAGCAAACTCCAAACTTCCAAGAGACTATTAGCCAGAAGCCTTTGCCACAGCCATCTTTGTTATAAATCAGTCGCCTTCTCCAAACACCAACAACATCTCTCCCTATGAACACCTATTTCACCAACCACTAAATTACACAATTTTAAAACCTTTCGGATGCCTGTGTTTCCCACATTTAAGACCTTATAACCAATACAAGATGGATCACAGGTCCCAACCGTGTATATTCATAGGCTATTCCCCACCCCATAAAGGTTACAAATGTCTATCCACTACAGGAAAAGTATACATTGCACGAAATGTTCAGTTTGAAGAACTTAATTATCCCCTACAGCACGACCCCAACTTCTTAATCTCGCCCTCTCCAAACAGTTCACATTCTGCCACCCTACCCCCATATATACCACAAGTCCATCCTTCTCCCCTTACACCCAATACTAATATTCCATCTCAACCCACTATACCTACTACTTTTGACCCTTTGCCTACCTCTGCTCTGACTCCTAACACTTCACCAGAACCTATATCTGATCATCCTTTACCCAACACTCATCCCATGATTACCAGGGCCAAGGCAGGTATTCACAAACCAAAGGCATTCATCACCTCTGTTACCCCTACTACTCATACTGATGCCATGTTAATCCCTGCATGGAAGACAGCCATGATGGAGGAATATAATGCTCTCCTTCACAACAATACTTGGGACCTTGTTACTTTACCACCAAATAGAAAAGCCATTGGCAGCAGATGGCTATTCAAATATAAATACAACTCAGATGGCAGTATTCTGAAACATAAAGCAAGATTAGTTACGAGGGGCTTCACACAGCAAGAGGGAATTGATTACACAGATACCTTCAGCCCTGTTGTCAAACCAGTCATAGTTCGGGTTGTTCTTACTGCAGCCATCATAAAGAAATGGCCCATTCATCAGATTGACATTGACAATGCCTTCCTACATGGAGACCTCCATGAGGAAATCTTCATGCAACAACCTCCAGGCTTTCACCAGGGCTTCACCAACACAGTATGCAGACTTAAAAAGGCAATTTATGGTCTTAAGCAGTCACCAAGAGCTTGGTTTCATAAGCTGGCCCAGGTTCTTCAGTCCCTCGGGTTTCACTCTATAAAGAGTGATCACTCTCTATTTGTGCTTCACACACCACATTTGACCATGTACATTCTGGTTTATGTGGATGATATCATCATCACAGGATCCTCCCAAACAGCTATTGACAATCTCATCCATCAATTGACTACTGTTTTTCCTCTCAAGAACTTAGGTCCCCTACATCATTTTCTTGGTATTCAAACAGCCAGAGATAACTCAGGCAACCTGCACCTTCATCAAACCACATACATACAAGAACTCTTGTCCAAGCTTCATATGCAAAATGCTAGACCCATTAAAACCCCACTGCCTCCCACAGCTAAACTTATTCATGACGGAACCAGCCCAGTATCTGATCCTGCTCTATACAGATCCGTGGTGGGAGCCCTACAGTATGTAACCATTACTCGACCAGACATTGCCTTCATAGTAAACAAGCTTTGCCAGTTTATGCATAATCCATTGAAGGTTCATTGGAAAGCTGTCAAGCGGCTCCTTCAATACCTGCAGGGTACCATTAATCATGGTCTGAAATTCAATACAAACTCAAACATGGAATTATAGCATACTGTGATAGTGATTGGGCTAGTGACCCGACAGACATGCGATCAACCTTTGGCAACTGTGTTTTTCTTAGAAATAACATTGTTAGTTGGCTTGCAAAGAAGCAATCTGTAGTGAGCCGGTCAAGCACTGAATCAGAATTCCGAAGTCTTGCCACTGTCATTACGGAAATCCTATACCTGCAGTCCCTTCTCACAGAGCTACATCTGTCTACCTCCAAACCCCCATTAGTCTGGTGTGACAATCAAGGAGCTGTCCTTCTCTCTGCAAATCCGGTTCTTCACTCCAAGACCAAGCACTTTGAGCTTGACCTGTGGTTTGTTAGAGAGAAGGTTGCCAAAGGAGACATTATTGTTCGTCACATCCCTGCAAAATTTCAAGTAGCAGATCTTCTTACTAAATCTTTGGCGAGTGCCATTTTCCTAGATCTTCGTAGCAAACTCAATGTGTGTCCTACACCACAGTTGAGTTTACGGGGGGATGTTAATGTTAAGACTACTAATATTTCAAATTCTATTATAAAATCTGTAAATAGTTAGTTTAGAAATCTGTTAGGGAATTATGTTTAGTTCTCTGGATCTATAAATTCCAGCCTTGAGTCTCCCTGAATGCAAGTTTTTCATTTTCCTATTTTGTAAATCAACAGCTCTGTTTTCCACATGCTATTTCATTTTCCAGTTTTATAAACCTAGAGTTTCTGTTTCCACAATAGTATTTTTGTATTCTAGTAAGAAAATTTAGCTAATGTAGTATTTTCATTAGACAGTGAAGAACCCGGATGAAGGAGAGTCTTCTCATGTTGAAATGTATCTTATGACTCATACGCCAAAAATGGAAATCTGTTGAATAAGGGAGCTCGTAGAATTATGGTAAGATAATCTTTATTGTTTATTCTAAACTTATGCACTCCCTTTTATAATTCATAAATATTATGTTTTATTTTATTTTTTAGTCAGAGCTTGAGGATGCAATTGCTTTGAACCCTAAAGAATTTGAGCAAAGCACAGCCCGAGATGATATATTTTCTCAGATTCTAGGTAAAGACCGATGTATCCATGTACGAACATATGGAAAAGGAGTTGTTCCTTCAGACTTATGGGGAACAAGGCCTGTATTTGAAACCCAAAAAGCAATTGAAGAAATGAGAATAAATGTTGAAGCAAAGATGCAAATCTTGCAAGATAAAATAAAAAAGACATGATGAAAGCAATGAAAGAAGAAATTTTAGGTGGTTTTAAGATAGTTTTGACTAAGTTATAGAAGTGTTTCCTAAAAGTAGCAATTCCAGGTCTATCTGGTATTTTCAGTGCCAATGTAAATAAAGAAGTAACAGTTGATACATATTCTTCTGCTAATACTCAATGTGAAATTGTTAAAGTATGTTTTTAGATAAATTGAGTTATGGCTTATCATTATCATAATTATTTTTATAAATCATGTCCATTTTTCTTTAATGCAAGAAAAAAAGTCCAATCCTGGTAATTTTCAAAATGAGAAGGATCCTACAGAGCATGAGAATTTTGAGAGTAAAAAAAACATGGTAAATTGTTGTCCAAGAGGGAGAGAGCTACAGAATCTAAGCTTATTAAGCTGCCTAAGCTTGCAGAATCTAAGCCCACTAAGCTGTCTAAGCTTAAGCGTGGGCTTCTAGAATTGACAGAGAAGACAAAGGCAAAACAGAAAAAGGCTAAGACTACAACAGTTTCATTGGAGATAGTGAAAGTACTATTTTCTTTGTCTAATATTTTCTTTTCTAACATAAACAAAATGAGTGTTGATTTGTACTGCTATAGTAGTGTTAGGAGACTGTTTGATATTGTTATTTAATCAAAAAAATATTTAATAATATGATGGTTCGGAGAACAGACTTAGAAGAGGGGTTAAATAAGTTTGTTTACTTTTTCAAACCAAAAAGTGATATTTAAGAGTTAATGACGTTGTGCATAGCGGACCATACTTTTATGAGATGGAGAGCGTGATACTTTGATTGAGCGAGCTTATTTTTGCCAGACTTCTACTATCGAGTATAGCAATAATAATGTACCAGACTTTTGATAGTAAAAAGTAAGAGAGAAAGAGACAATACACAAGCAATTTATACTAGTTCATCTCCAACTCGAAGACTATATCTAGTACCTTTAAATCTAAAGGATTTCCACTATGTAAAAACTTTTACATAAATAGCCCAAGCAGAGCTAACAAGTATTATTAACTCCAGCCATTTCTGGCTTAAGCATAACTCATGCTTCAAGTATTCTTGACACCGTCCACTCCTAGTCCTAAGTATTTTTTACTCCAGCCACTCTTGACTTAAGCGCACCCAGTGCTTACGAGCATTCTTTTGCAAGCACTCACTCCTGGGGCAGACCCAAGTATTCTTTCATGAGCCACTCCTGGCTCGAACCCAAGTATTCTTTCAAAAGCCTCTTCAGGCCAAAGTGTTTCCCGATAGCTCACTCAAACTGGTGTTTACTAAAGATTGAAAATGTTGATACATAAACATTTGAGCATGTATGTGCTCTTTTGATTTTGTGAGACCTGCCCATCTTTCTCTTCTGATTCAGTCTCACAAGATCTCTCTCTTTTTCTTTTCTTCTTTTATATTTTTCTTCATATCTCTCTTTCTTCTTTTGTAATCTCTTTTCTTTTCTTGAGAGACATCTATGTCTGTTACACACACATATAGTTTTATGTATCACTCTCATTCTTGTATTGTTTGTATTCTCTCCCATACCATGTATGGAGGTTTTGTAGCATATAAATACTTATTTCATGGAGATGGATTCGTTGGATGACCGTTTGAAATACTTATTCCATCTTATGAGAAAGTGATTTTTCTTCTAATTGGTCAGAGAGACGTTCTGCACATTTTGTATGGAATAGAGAGCTTTTGTGATGAAGACAATCAAGGATTGTACATTTTTCACCAAAAGAGATATTCCTTGATTAAAGGAATTCTAACATCTTAGAAAGTTGGTGAAAAATAGATGCTCTAAGATCAGCTTGAGATTTGTCTTGTTTAGGTACTTTCCTTATTATGATAGTTCTTTTCACTGAGAAGGAAAGATACTTTGTTGAGTCATCATATATAGGTTCAGACTTGATTCATTCAAGGGTAACATTTGAAGCTAGATTGAGGTCTGGTGAATCAAAAAGTGTTAATGATGAGACTCAATTCTTCAAGAGATATTGCAGCTCTTTCTTTGCGATTTTGAAGAAGGTCTGAAGCAGCTTTTATCCTGACACTTCGTGAGGATGGAGTCTGATTAAAGTAGGTTGCTTTGAGGAGATGACTCTTCCATGTTCCTGAAGCTTGCTGTATGATTTAACGAGTCTGGTCTGGTATAAGTTCAGATGAACGCTTTTCTTTTAAGAGACGCTCCCAGACTTTGAGTGTTTCTTTGAAGCATACCAGATTTATTGGATCGAGCTCCCTCTTTGATTTATAACCTATGCTTTATATCCTGAAACACTCGAATGATTTTTATCAAAAGTTTAATAACTCATAACTTGATTAATTAAGATGTTTGATGTTGATTATCAACAAATCTAAGAGTGCTTCAAATATTTTCTTGGTTCCAACAAATGGTTTATTACATTGATAAGAAGGGTATACAAGAATCTAAGGATCTGGAATGCTAGTGGCCTTTTTATTCATGTTGTATGGATTTATTTGTTTGTTTGGCTTAATGAAAGATGATTTCTGCATGTTTTTACTAGAATTGTAATAGTAGATAAATATTGGTCGAATTGAATTAATAGTTATGCTTTCTCATCTGTAACTTGGTCCAAAACAGTTATTTATTTCTTCCTAACTATTTAGTTCAACCTTTATATTTGACCAAAAAAAACCATTGGGTTAAATTTCACTAACATTTCAAACTTTCTTGGCCTATGAGCTTTCTCTTGTCAAAGGATAATTGTTGTGTAGAAATTAGAAAAATGGTAATTTTGAATAGTTAATAAGATATATGATTGATGGGCCATTTATAAAAGTATCAATTGCTATACATGGTTGATTGTTGAAGGAGAAAATTGCTCCCTTTCTTACTGTATCTTAACATTCTAAATTCACTCGTTACACAAATTAAAGTTAACCATAATCATTCAAAGAAAAATAATAAGAAAGTTGAGTTAGTGATCGAATTTCTTATATAGCTAGCAATTCATCATTAGAAAAAAACATGTCATATAATATTCATGTAATGGACAAGTCATGTTAATATGTTATTGAACAAGTCAGATCTTATCTATTATAATTGGTTAAGTTTATGAAGCAAAATCTTGAACTGATAGACAAAATGAAATTTTTAGTAAACAAGTTAATTAAAATAGTTGACCTGACCAACCTCCATTTGCTTATGTTTTGGTAAAAGCATGCTACCAACTTCAATTCTCAGACAGATCATACTTGGAATTTCTAAATAAGCTATAAGTTATTTTTATTTTTACTAGACAATAGCTGCTTTGTATGTTTGTATATGGGGAGTATAGTCCATTTTTGTCTTCTTTTAAGGTGATAACTGTGTAATGCCATCGTCAACAATGCAGTCATTGAGCTTGATCTAATAGGCTCCCTCGAAAGAGTTATAGTAATGTGTCCCTTCTATGGAGTCAATCACACTATTGTGTTCATTGAATTTCTAGTCTTGGTTTTTTGGCATTTAAGTGACTTGATAGTTTGTGTTCTTACCTTCAATTGTCATAGAGGAAGGGTAACCTTTGCCTGATGAAAATTGTTTTGGATTTGGGACAGAAGTATTGATCTGTAGGTTTTGTAATGTTGAATGATTCTGTTCTAGGGGTCTAGTAATAGGACCTCTTAATTATTATATTTATAATCTATTTTGGTTTCTTATCCATAAGAAATATTAATCATCAGCTGAACAAGCGCGTTTTTGTTTTAAGAAAAGGTTTACAATAAAACTTGTAGAGATAAGACTTAGCAACCACACTGTAAGATAATTGTATAGTAATACACATACACAGTAGTTTTTTATTTTATAGTTTTAATTTTTCATTTCAGTTATATATGCTTTAAGCTAAAACCTGTGAATCTTGGAGTAGCACTGGCATGTGTAAACTAAACAAATATGAGGACATTTGAAAGGGCCCCAAAGATATTGAATGTCCAGCAGTGTAGTGGGTCTACTTTAACTTTTTTTTGCACCGAATTTCCTCATAAATCCCACTGATTACTCTAAGCTATCTATCTTTTTATCTGTTTAAATATTCTTTAGGTACCTATTTGCCTTCTTTTTTCAAACAAACTTTTGATCATTTTAGGGCATCAGGTGTAGGACTAGGACACTCCCCCCCCCCCCCCCCAACAAAGTTATGGAAATGTTTTTGTTTCTTTAGTTTCGCAAAGCCATTAAACATCTTCCTACTTTATTTCTCTCCTTCATCAACCCTGTCATATCAAGAATAAAGTTTATATAAATGGAGACATTGTTTCTAAGCATTTTAATCAATGAATATACAAATTATGTTTTATATAGTATAAATGATATCCATTTTTCTTTAATGCAAGAAAAAAAGTCCAATCCTATTAGATTAAAATGAGAAGGAGCCTATAGACCATGAGAATTGAGAGCAAAAAAAGGAAACATGATAAATTGTTGTCCAAAAAGGAGAGAGCTACATAATTTGAGCCCACTAAGCAGCCTATGCTTGAGCTTGGGCTTCTAGAGTTGACAAAGAAGACAAAGGCAAAACATAAAAAGGTTAAGGCTGCAATAGTTTCATTGGAGATAGTAAAGGTACTGTTTTCTTAGTCTAATATTTTCTTTTTTAACATGAACTCAATGGGTTTTAATTTTTATTGCTATAGTGGTGTTGGAAGACTGTTTGATATTATTATTTAATCAAAAAATATTTAATAATAATTATTATATTGTGTTAAAGAATGAAACATATTAAATAAATATTCTGGTTCCTTAAAAAATGTTTGATATTATTTTCTGTGTTAATAGAAAGTACAAAATTTTTTCTTCAATACAAGAAAGGAAGTCATGTTGTTCAAAATAACAAAGAGAAGGCACACCAAGAGAATTTTGAGTGTAAAAAAAAAGAAAAAAGAAAAATCTTATAAGGATGTAGCTTGTTGAAATATGATACTAATTGTGTAAACTTTGATGGATATACTAGTTGAAGTGACTTTTAGTTGAAGTGAAGTTTTTTGTACGGAAAACAACATCAAGGTTTATAGCAAATTACTATATATGACATTTTGATTTGATATTTGAATATGAGAATATGCAAGATATTTTTATTGCATTTTAACAATTATATATATATATATATATATATTAAAGTTGAATATACTCATATATGTAAATAGTTTTTATTATTCAATTAGTTGAGACTTATAAAGGATCATATGCAAAATGAGCATGACTCATCAATAAGGAATCATATATTTTCTTCAAATTTATTATAAACACTTTTTTTAAATGTTACAAGAGAAACAATCAAGATACAAATTTTGAATGTAGCTAATGAGAAGTTAAACATGTAACTAAAATTATCTACATTTTTTAAATATTAAAAAACAAAACTAACAACATTTTTAGATTGTTCCTAATGACTTGTTAAAAATGTTACTAAAACAATTTAACCACATAAGTTTCTGCTGCACTTGCAAAAATGTTTTAATTACAAATAACAATATTTTTTATAATCTATCTATATTTTTAAGTGTTCTTAAAAATCAAGTATGTAGTAGCTGCAGGATGCCTCTGAATTTTTAGAGATTGGCACAAATATTCAAAATGGGAGTGAAGGTTTTCCTTGTATATACTTTTTGTTTCAAGTGTATGAAACTAAATATAGAAAGAATTGAATGAAACACGCAATAGATAATAAAAATAGATAAATAGATTCTCTTAATAACAAAATGACATGGGAAGTTACTTGAACCAATTTGAAAACTATCACGACAAAATTTCACAATTAAATTAAGGAAAAGTCTAAAAGGAACTTAAGTATGATAAAACCCAACACATTTTTTTTTGGTAGATAAATAAAGCTGAAGCCCAATTAAAGCTAACACATTTTTAACATTACTTGCACAACGATTTTAAGATTTACCAAAAGAGATAATTAAGTGATTAACAATTATTCAATTATATAGTATTTATTAATAGAAACTACTAACTTAGCCTAATCAACTGCTTCAAGTAGGAGTCTACTAGCATTTTGCATATTGTAGTTTGGGCCTAGGGATGAGGAAGAAAGCAGCGATTTAAGTTGAACCATCAAATTGTTCTACATGAATGGGGGCACAAGTGGCCGATTGTTTAAGAATTATGTTCATAATTTCAGCTTTTTGGCATTTAGCTTAATCAAGACTGGAACTACAATTAACCCCCAAAAATGGAGTTATAATCATTGTTATAGCAGTGATATACTGACTGTTCTATAGATCTTTCAATTCATTAGTGGCAATTAAATGTTGATTCTGCTTTGTCAAGGTTATATCATCACCTTTCACTTATTGGGGATAAGACCAAAATGTTAAGAAAAATCAACTAAGTGACTTGATTATAATTTTAAAGCATTTGAACCTGTTTGTCTTACCATGTGATTAAATTCCCTTAATAAACAAACTGATCTGTAAAGACTACCAACAAACAAAGTATCACGACCTACATACAATGTCAAGGCTTGTGGTTTAGAACTGGACTGGTAGTTGTCCAGAAGCAGTGAAAAGTAGCACATGGATAAATTGAATGAATAGAAACAAGTATATGGGACATAAAGCAGTCTCCGACCATGTTTAGCCAACATAACCAAATTAAAAGAATATCTTGTAAACCTACTCCACTCATTTCTTTTGATTACAAAGCTTACCCCAGCTAATCCAATGATTTTTTAAAGGATTTCACCTATCTGTCTAATCACCCATAAAATTTACACCACCTCCTTACTCGGGGAAAGAAACTAAATAAGCCTATTTAAAAAGGAACAGTGTACTAAACTAACATTAAGAGCCAAAATACCATTGAGATTTGTTTTTTTGGTAGAAAAAAATTTACAGGAAAATGATATTTCCTTATTCCAAGGTCAAGCAAGATAAATCAGAAGACTCGGGCAGCAAGGACCTATAGTGGTATTTTACAAATGACCTTAGGATAACTAAAAACAGTGAATTGGGACCTTTAATTGGGCATTGTCATGTTACAAGTTAAGCTAACCCTTATTAAAAGCTTTAGAGAATGCTGAATGTTTTTCCCATCAAACTACATATCTTCATTCTTGGTCAGGCTTGAAATAACCATGGTTTTATGTAGAGACAGCAATGTAAATTCTAACTGCCCACAACAAAAAATGTAGCGCTAGAATTTGGCTATGATAAAATGGTAGTCTCCTTGCTTATGAGTTATAAACTCTTCTAAACAAATACAAGAAAGAAGTGCTATGAGCACCATATAATTCAATGGCACATAAACTCGGATAAAATGCATCTATCTTGGGGTCAGGATTATTTGCCCTTATCTAAGATTGATAGCAATGACATAATCTTTGGGGCTAACTCATTGTCACTATTTGCCACTACCTATAGCACATAAACACTCATTTTCTAGTAAAAATGCAATTAAAAATCATTGTTGTTCATACTAAGCTAGAATGTGCAGAAAACCTAGAGGAATACTCTTTAGGGATTAAGATTTATTAAACTTTAATATGTCACTTAAATTACATCAGGGGGGCTCTAAGGCCATTTATACACGTAATCATGCGAGAGGAAGACTGACATGCGAGGTTCTCCAGCCTAGGTCTATAAAGACGTGAGAGTGATGGGAAATAACCGCTCGCAGTGGGGTTAAGGTATCCTGACTCCTTGCCTAGAATGAAGAAAGATGGGGGTGTTGTGGGACCCCTCTCCTCAGGTCCAGGGGAAACCGAAGCCCCCTAGTCACGAGCGTCGAGGGTTGAGCCAAGTTGGATATCAAAGATCTAAGCTGATTGTTTGAAAACAGAACTGGGTGACCAAGAGCCAAGTCGGGTATCAAAGATTTGAACCGATTGTTTAAGGACCGAACCGGGTGAGTTCTGATTATCCTCCCAATAGGAGTTTCCTTTGATGGGTGCGGGCTTCGGAAGAGCTTTATCGGGATACCGCATCTGAACAAAAACACGTCATTAAGTTCTGGGGTGCCACGTGTCTGAAAGTTGGTAACTGTCGTTTGGTTTTTCCACGTGATGTATGTACAAATATGAGACGTTTCTTTTCCCCAGGTCATTAATTATGCCCCTAGGGTTGCCTCGAGAATGGGGTGTCTAATTCTGTCGTATCAAGGATTCAAGCACCTGAAACATTTTGTTTACAAGATCGTGACCGTTGGTGGTGTTTAAAAGCCCTCAGCCCTTAGATTCAAACTTGAGGGGGGTGTTTCAGAGCCTTATATATAGCGTTGCTCCTGTCCATTTCTCTCTTTTACTATCATTGTCTTTCTCCCTTTGCCCTTTTTCTTCACTAGAGCTTTTGGTCCCATATTCTGCTCTTACTTCTTTCCAATTCTTTTGCTTTCACTTCCTCCAAGTTCCTTTCTGCTCTTAGAAAAGGTTAGTTGCCTTCACTGTACTTGTTAACTTAGGAGAAATGGCTTCTTCTTCTACCCTTTATTCGTGGGTACACAAAGAAGTTCTGTCGAAGGCCTCTACTCTTCAAAGTGATGAAGTCGTCGCACGTTTGTAGGTGGGGGATGCTTCCAATGGCTTAATCCTTGCTCCCAATATGGAGTGCTTTTGTTGTTCTTACAGTGACAGGGTTTGCCACTCTTATGCTGACTCAAGTGCTGTGGATTTTATATGTTCATTTACAAACTCTATTTTCCTATCTTTGGTTACCTTTCCCATTAACTGATTTTAAAATTGAGGTGTTAAAATCTTTGAATATTGCTCCTACCCAACTACACCCGAATGGTTGGGCTTTTGTTAAAGCTTTTGAAATCCTTTATGAATATTTTAGTTGGGGGTTGTCTATTCATATTTTCTTCTACTTTTTTCAAGCTAAAATTTTAAAAACTGGGGCACTTGTAGGCTGGGTCTCTCTGAGTGGAGTGGTCAGTTGTAAGCTGATCGAGGCCTTTGACCAATCCTACAAGAAATTTAAAAGCCTTTTCTTTAAGATCCGAGTTAGCCTGGACGTACCTCGGGTGGACTTCCTTCATGACCCATATGGTCTCCCTACTTTTCCTTTGTACTGGACTAGAGAGCCGATTCAAATATGGGTCATTTGGGATGATCTGTCATTTGCCGAGCACAGTGACATAAGTTTTTTTATTAAAGATTTAGGGTTGTACTTCAGCTCCCAGGGGCTGATCTCATTAAGCTCCAACCCAAGCGTGTTAGATGCTTGGATACATAAGTCGTAGGCTATGTTAGTGTTTGTCGTTTTTCCTTTTCTATGCGATGTAATTGACTCACAAACTTCTTTGTTTCCAGGAGACATGGCACCGGGTAAAATGTCAACTAAAGATGTGTGGAAGCGTTACCAGCAAGGGTTGGTGACTAAAGGCTCTTCCTCTGTTGCTCCCCTCCAAAAAGAACCCTATTTCCCCTTCACGGAGTTGCTACCGAACAACACAAAAAGCACCGTTTAGAGGCTAGCTCGATTGCCCTAGGACAGGCATCAGGTAGCCTTATCAAAGTTGTGCCTCTTCGTGTTGAACCCTCTCAGGTGTTCTTACTCTGCAACGATCCCCTACTCCAGTTGTTATACTATCGGAGGAGAGCCCGAGTCCTCTAGGCCGACTCTTGCTGCTCGGTATAGAATCTCTGGGAGTTCGGTGATCAGTTTCAAACGAATTGCAGCTCCCCTACCCAGCGAAACTGATAACACTGCTCGCCAGTGGGAGAGCTTCATGAATCAAGGTCTGTCAACAACTAGCAACCCAGCAAGGTCTCTCTAGGCTTCTCACTTTCTAATCCCCCACTTTCTTGACTGAGCTATGACCTTTGAGGAGCACCAAAAGAGGTTCATGGATTCAAACCCTTTAGCGATCTGTCGTGCCATAAATATGTTTGGCCTTCGGGTAGCCTCGATGAGTAATTACTTGGATGACTTCTTTGAAGCCTAAGAGCAGGCCCTAGCTAGCTTGAGTGTTGAAAATAGAGCTTTGGAGGGTAGGCTACGAAACACTACCGAGGCGTCTACCAAAATGGATGAGTTGGCGGACAAGCTGAAGACAATAGAGGAAGCTTTTTGAAAAATGGAGGCATCTTTGAAGGATTCAAAGGCCCGTCGAGTGTCGATCGAGACCAAACTTGTGGATGCTGAAAAGAAGTTAGTTGCTTCTAAGGATGCTTGTCGGGGGCTTTCAATCAAGAACATGGAACTGGAGGACTCTTTGAAGAAGGCTCCTCAGATCTTAGACTCAGCCCGGGAGAACTTCAAGGAAGCGAAAGTTAGGCATCATAGTTTACAATATTTTACAAAGGTTGCTGAAACTTCCTTTAGAAAACCTCCACTACGTATGCGTTTTCTTATAGTGTTCCAAGCTTTCGACCTTGTTCTCAATGCCACGTACGTCCATATCTAAAATTTTAGGAAATGATAAAGTGGGTTAGCATTTCAACCTCTGAAATCAAAACCCACTTTACCCAAACAACTCCAAATACACTTTTAAGGCTTCCAAAGCTTACCTCTGTTAATTACGCTCTTAATTTCAAGTTCCTCTTTGGTCAATTCTCACCGATCCTTGGTTCGTAACCTACGAGCACCAAAATAAAAACACGTCAACAAATGACAACACTCATCATTCCAAACTTCCAATAACAAGATCAAAGTGAAAAAATGCCATAAAATCAAAACCCCATCCATTATGAGTGAAATTTAATTTGGAGAAAGAGTTACCAAAACTAGAAATTGAAGGTACCAACATGCTTACCTACTTTCCATGATCCCATATATACAATTAATTTTGAATTTCAATAAGAATTTGAGCTCCAATTAAGCCTTGGAGTTACACAGCCATGGAGGAGTGCAATGGCTTCTGTTTCTTTTTCTTTCTTACTCGAGAAAATAATGAAAAAGAAAAGAAATTAAGTTTTTTAATCTTACAGGCAATCGGTTATTTTGTTATTTATTTTCTATTTTCTTTTATTTCCTTTAATAAAAATTCATTTTTACCTAATGGTAACTTTATATTTTACCACCACCATTTAATGTAAATTTAAATTTACTAATTAGTCACACAAAGTTAATTATTCAAATTTATTACTTCACTAACAACTCTTAATTAATTTATAACAATTTAGGAAATTTTCTAATTAATCCAAATTAATTTAATTTAATTCCTAATAATATTTACTTAACGTCGTGTAGCAAAATAAATTAAATTTTAACATCAGGCCTGTCACAAGGTTTCTAGGAGGTTTCACCATCTTCTAGTTCTTCTTTCTGTTCAATGAGTTTCAGCGGCCTCAATTCCTCATTCTTCTTCTCCACTCGCTCCATTCCCTTCCTTGGAAGATGAATCTGTTTGTCTTAGTCGTCTTGCTTGTTGCGGCTAGATAAGCCTTCGGCTCATCCGATTGGTGTCTTGCTTTGTGTTCTCACCATTGTCTCACCCGAAAAGAATAGGAAAAGTTTTACTTGTAGCCTACTTCGCACACCAAATGTTCAAACAGCCTTAATGGTATCCTAGAGTAATTGCCCTAGTGAATACCAACCAATCTAGGTGTAATTGATTTGAAGTTTTATAACATCCTCCAATTTACATTTATTTTTATCTTTAATTCCCTTAAATTTACAATTTTTTCATGTTTTTAGATATTACAATTTTAATATCATAATTAAAACCGTATTTTAAACTCTAATCATTAATTACTAATTATTTCTAGCATAAATGACTCTAAAAAAGTAGTTTAGTTTCAAAAAAAATTAAGTTTTTGCCTATTCTGACGGTGTTGTAATGGATTACATGATTCCTATAATCGATTACCAACACAAAAAGATAAAATAGGCAAACTGACAAAAGTGGTAATTGATTACCAAACATCAGGACAGTGATAGCAATTATGTAGAATTTTCCATTTTTACGAACTTGCAGCCTACCCAAATGGTTTGTTTTAGCTCTGATTGCCACAAAACTTAACAGGCCATATGTTTTCGCCATTCTGGAACTGCCAGCGCTGTCCGTTCACCAAAATTCCATCATATGCTCAAGATATATGAAAAAATGCATTAAAACCAAAAGTAACCAAAACCTATGCACCAAACCATTCAAATGGGCTCTAAACCACACAAGGCCTATATGCACAATTTCTAAATCTCATAGGGAACCTATTGGTCCCTTTCGGGGGTCCCAAAAATCGTCGGACCATAAACTCACCTATTTAGTTCCTAATTTTGCTTATTTCCACTATATGCTTACTTTCAATAAATAATCATAATTCACCAATACATCAATCAATTTCATAATCACATCACACCCACATAATGTATACATATATTACAGAACCTGCCCATGACCATTCAATCACACAAACTTGGCTCCATGTCATAAATCCCACAATTCACTAACTAGTAATCATAACATAAGTGTCATACTAAATTTCTTTCTTCCACATTATCAATCCACATCATCATCATCAATTAATCATCACCCATCACCGCACCAAATCAACTAAAATGCTTCAATCTCATAAGCCACACAAATAAGTGTCATACATCAAGATACATAATAAAAGACATCAAATATAATTTATCACTAAACTATTACATAAGTCCACACACCCATATTTTCCTTGGCACCGGCTACCCGCTTGGCACACCCTTCAGGGCATTAGTACCTTCCCTGTCACTGGTCACTAAATTAGAGAAAACCATAGCAATGGTGAGTGTTTGGAAAATCATAGTTAATCTACAATGGTAAGTATAATAAAAAATAATCAATTAACTAGATTCCTATTAATGTTTTACACTTACCGGTTCCATTATAACCATATACTTACACTCGCTATTTTTCTTAGATCCTTACATATCTGATTCATAGCAAAGTTCTCAAGAGACACATAAATTACATATAATCTCATAAATCGTCATCAACATTAAATTTCATATCAATAATGTGTTGCATCACAAACATCGTATCATATTGAATTTAGCATAACTGACTCACATGCAATATACGACGCCTAGTATCCGGATACTAAAGGATCGGCCTTCAGCTGGGGGTCTAACTTGACACCTAGTGAATCCGACTTGGTTCACCGTGCCCGACTTGGTTCTCCACCTCAATCATTGGGTTTGACTTGACCATTGGGTAGCTCAACTGGATCACAAAGGACCACGGGAGCCAAAAACGAGGGGCAAATCATACTGTCGGTCATCCCACACCACATAATCATATACACGCATATATGCTAAATCACATCTCCACCATCCATAAATGATAATCAACAATTATAAATCAACTAGGGCGGCGAATCGACCGAACCCACCAACAAATCGCCATTATTTCACAAGTCCACTATCTCATTCATATTCACATAAGTATATCCATATTCAAACATAATCATTGTGCATTTTAATTCATGATTTACAACATACTATATATAATTCTTACAACTCAAATCATCACTTTTAAGTGAATTAATTAATTATTTCAATTATGTTTTATATCTTCCACCTCATTTTTAATTTATTAATCACTAAATCATGCATCCAAGCCCACATACACGTATACATGCATATATAATTATCATCTAACTAATTTTCCTAACTTCTCACAACCCATTATTATTTTATAATCACTCCGAGCCTAATATACATACCAATTCTAATTAAATACGACTCGAACACTCCCCTTACCTCGATTCCAAGCTTCTTCCACTCACTCACAGTGTCGGTCGCGTCCCACGCTTACTTGATTAGCTTTTCCGCTTCTGAATCCAACACCCGCTTCACCAATCAATCTTTCGGCATCCGTTTCACCACCTACGAACACCAAAACGAATGACCCATTAATTGTTAACAACACCCATTGCTCCTAGAACCTTAACTAAGCTCCGCATTATTGTAAACATGAAAAATCGACACCCCCAAGCCAATATAGGATTCAGTCAAGAGAGGAGGGAAAGGGGAAGGTGCATTTCGAAATACCCATAGCCTTAGGAACCTTATTTCAAGCCTTACATAACCATTAAAAAGCAAAACCAAGCCCCCCACATGCAATGGGTGCCACGACTAGAGAGAGAAAGAGAAGGGGAGAGAGGAAACTTAAAATTAAGGATACCAATAGACTCAACTCATTGTCGAAATTCCAAAAACGTAACCAATTTAAGATTCCGATAAAAAATCACCCTTCAATTTGGAGTTCTATCCCACAGCAATGGAGAGGAGAAAAGGGAGAAGGAATTCGCGTGTTGTTTCTCACGAGGAAGAAGAAGAGAGTTGTTTTTATTTTTATTCATTAAGGGCATATTTGTAATTTACCCTTTTCTTTTCTATTTTCTCTTAAAACTTAAATTAAAACTTACCTTTTAACCATTTAGTAACTTTAAATTTACCACCACTCATTTAACTATCTAAATTTTAATAATCACCAATCAAATAATTTTATTTAATTTCACAACATCTAATTATTTAAAATTACATTTATATTACTTAATAATGATTTCTAAAAATCTGAAATAAATTTAAGGACAATTATTAATATTTTTTTGTTAATTATAGATTTTAATTCAATTATCCGGAATGTTATAAGTTTCACTCCCAGAGTGTTTATATAAGGTTTTAAATAAGTATGTGAAACGGATAACCTATTTTGTAATATTTAATTTATAGATAAGGACATGGTAAAAGATAAACAGATTATTCCATATTTTAGGAGACCAAGCAAGGATTGGGTCGGGTCATGCATTTTATTGGTTAGTTGACTAGGCCGAATCATCATCTAATCCATGTGCATGATCCAATAGGGAGACTCGTGCTTAATAAATCAAATATGTGAGGGCGTGGATGGAACACTATTTAAACAACAAGATTTTTTATTTTATTTAGGCTAAATACCTATATTTCGGTTTACCTAATAGTAAGTAAAACTAAAAAATTTTAAAAAAATATTTTTGATAGGATTTGAACTCATAACCTAATGCACAAAAATTCAACTACTTAATCACTAAACTACAATTTCATGTATATATAAACAACTATTATTTATATATATAATAGTAATTCATATTTTTTTAGTTTATATACAACATGAATGTATTAAATATGTATGATAAAATATAAATTTATATTATATATTTTTAAAATATATTAATCATAATATGTTTAAATATATTCTTATTATATATTTATTAACCAATTAAGGTATTTAGCCTTTTATTTACGTCATATTTCTTTGATTTCAACATTTTGAGAAAGAAAGTGTTAGCTGTGTTTGAAAAATTTCTCATATATTTAGACAATTTGTTACACGTTGCTGAGAGGAAAACACCGCTATTTAATCTATGGAGGAGTGTGTATTTTATCCAAATAGTTATTGGTTGAACACAAATTACAAAGTTGTGTCATCTCTTTCATTACGTTATATTAGTATGAATATCGCAACAACATAGAAAAATTAGAATATAAGGGCAATGTTGCAATTGTGTGTTTAGTTATTAGACCTTTTGTTTCTTCATTTCCTACAAATCAAACAAACACATGAAAAAAAATAATTTTTATTTTTATTATTTTTCATAAACTAAAAAACATAAGTTCTCTCACTTTTTTTTCATATTATCTTGTTTTTTACAATATTCTTTTCCACGATATCTTGCTCATACATTCAAACAAAATGTAAGGGTGTAAACCAAAAACACAAAGCATATTAAGGATCTGAATATAACTTTCTAAAATTAGGAAATTAAAGTTATGTTGGGTAAAAAATATATAATTTATGATTTATTTTTATTTTTATTTTATAACTCTTTAGGTAGTTTATTAAAATAAAACTATTCAGGGACTTTAAATGATATAATATAATTATGTGATAAGGATATATTGTTATTTAAAAATGAGGGTAAAAGTTATAATTAAAGAAGATGTTTATAACTTTTTTGAAAAGAATCATAAATCATCTTAAATAACTTTTTAATAAATGAAAAACTCATAATTTTTTAAAAGGTATAAACTCCTTTTTTTATGTTTAACAAATAATTCTAATAACTTTTAAAAAACTTTTAAATAAATTAAAAGCTACATTTAAAACACATATCATATAAGGTTTACAACAACTTAAACATTTTAATTAACTAAATTTCAGCACCTTAATAAAGAGATTTTAAGTTGTACACATGATTCAATCTCATGATTTTTTCAAAAATAAATAGAAGTTATATTCACGGAACATATACCAATCATTAATATCTTTCGCGTTGAATTTTATCAAGGTGACACAACCTACAACTACAAGCTGTCATTTTTTAATTTACTAAAACAATAAATGTATATATTTTCCAATGTTTTTTAAAAATCAACTCTTGGCGTTGGCCGTGCTTGTTTGCTCAAGTAGATTAGGCTCATTCCAGCAACACACATGAACAATGTTAACGCCACTAAGAAAGAGAACGCTATTATTGATTTTAACCGAAATTTATAGCAATGCGCAAAACGAGACACGAAAGGTAACGGCAGGGAAGAAAACTACCCAACCCAACCCACGATGGATCGAAATGGGAGCATAGTGGGGGCCTCATAACCAACCAGTCTTCAGTTGCAATCATCCTCCAATTTTGTCCAATCAACCTCAACTGCAAACTTACCCTCTCTACCCTTTTCTATTAACACATCGGAATCAAAACCTCAATTGTGTTCACCACGCATCAACCAAAACCAATAAATATTTATTTTCAAAAACAGAAAGAATAAAACAAACTTTTGAGTCTAAGGCCACATGCTGCATCACCTTTAAAATAAAACCCATTAATGCTTCCATATGATCATATGAAAATCTTTACTTACACTTTACGATTTCAATATGTGCCGCTTTGAACAATACCACGCACACCACTCAATTTTAATATCAATTAATACATTATATAGCAGATTAAGAATTTAATAAATAAGTGCATATACAAGGCTTACATAATAGAAACCTAGCTTATGATATTAATTTTCATGACTCAATAGTACTTCATAATGCAAAGTTTATATATAATATGATGGATGATGCGCAATTTTCCTCAACGGTATTGACGAAACATTTGGATGAAAGCCAGAGACATTACATTGAGTTGGAAGAAAATGTGATTCTCTTTAGTTAAAGGAGATGATTCCCCTTTCTTATCCTTGAACTGATCTTCACAGGTAACCGAGTTATCCAAAGCAGCACTGGCTTTTATATTAGCAGTGTCAAAATCCTTGGACTCGAAAGCGGCTACGGCATCTTCTAAATCTGAAAGGGAATCAGAGTAAAGTTTAGAGCAATCTAGTAGGCAAGCCTTGGCATAATGATCAAAGCTTTTGTTCTTGAGGAGTTCTGAAATGAGGGAAACTATGATGGTTCCGTTGGATTTGGTAAGCTGAATTGACATGCCCACAAGATCTTTGAGGCTGCTAGGTGGTGGTTTCGACTTGGTGGAGGCTTCTTCAAGGGATGCAACACAGAAATCGTGGCTCAGGTTTGGGTCATTCTTCGATGCCTCTCTGCATGATTCAGAGATAAGGTTATTGGAGCCTTCTGTGCGTTGAAAGAGAAAGATAGAGAAAATCACTAGTAGGTGTATAGAGAATTTCATTATTCTTGGTTCTTTGTCCTTCTTATGGAGTATTATGTTTGTGAATAATGAATATAATCTATGTGGTATATATATACATATAGAGAGACGGGGGATATATGTTATGAAAAGATTGTATTAAGTGGAAGTGAGAGAAGTAAATCTGGGTTACACAATTATATATGGATGATCATAATTAAAAAAATTTCAAATTCCTATATTTTTTCCTTTCACTCTAAGAAAATTTTTCTCATATTATACAATGTGTCACTTACAGATCAAATTATATAATTATATTACATGACATAATATATAGAAAATGTAATATATTGTATGTTACAAGAAAGACTTTTTATGTGAGATGATTAAATATAGAGCGTATCCAATAAAATAAAAGGATACAATTAAAAACAAGAACAACTAACTAGGATCATCATGATCAAATTAAAGAATATAATCAATTTAAACTAAAATTAATATCACGTACCATATTAGGTAACATATCACATTCTATTTTAACTAATTTTAAATCCTTTAATATGATATTATTTATCTAATTTAAAATTTATTTTCAACATTGAATATGAATAATTATGACTTTTTAAAACCTTTTGTATTATTCCTTAAAAACATTTATTACTTTTAAAAAAACTTATGACTAATGTGTTTTAATCCTTACAATCATATTTGTCATTTTGATTATATAATTAACTTTCACTTTTTATAAAATACGTCCATGTATTATTTAAATTTATATACACCAACAAAGTTGAACAAAATTGATAAAATAAATTTAAATATGTTATTAGGAATTCAAATAAGGGACTATTCTTTAATTTTTATCTAACTGTTCTAGTTAATATATATAGATAAATTTATGAGTTTGGGCAGGAATCCGATGCTAGAATTTGTTTAATGAAGGAAATCTGAATTAATGATTACTTTGGAACAAGTCAAATGGATTCTGTTAGCATTTCTGTTGTTTTGGTAATGTTTTCTATGTAGGTCTTATTCGCTATAGAAGCCACTAGAAATTTTGTCACGTAACGCATGCACGATGTTGCGAGCTCTTATCCATTCAAAATCGAAGGCATTACATTAAAGTGACGAAAAAGTGAAAGCTAAAAACTACAAATGTACTTTTGTAAAAGAAAAAAAAAGTTGCTTGAGTCTCCTTGGATCCGTCCGTATTTTGAGCAAAAAAGGATGCTCATAATTTATAATTACGACAAAATTGGGAAGTGGTTTATTTCCTATTGTCACGTGATGGGTCACACGAAATATAAAACATCACACATATTTAAGGGAGCTTTCTCACTCTTGTGTTATTTTACTCCCAATTTTTACAATTAAAAAATTATAAATCCTCACATAATAGCACTTACAAGTTTTGCAAACCATCTCTTACCATTTTTGTAGAAAAAACTGCAAACTTTCTCCTAATAATAATTATAATTTTTTTACAATACTTGCAAATTCTCTTAACACAACTATCTTAGGGTTATGTACCCCCAAAAAATCTGCATTGTGTTGTGCTAAAAAGAATCGAACTAATTTTTCCTGTTTATAGGAATTTGCGAAATTACACTGTACTATGATTTTTCATGGTAACTTGACCAAACTTATAAACTCTCTTAACAACTATTCAAAGTCCTAAAAACTAATCGTATTTTTAGTTAATAATTTTCTACGGCTTCTTTTTGTTTTTCTTTCCGTTGATTAATGTAGAACTTAGATTAATATGTTTTTTCTGATCAGCAAAGGAAGTGATATTTAAAAAAATTAAGTATTTTAACCTATATACTGTTTATGTTTATTTTTTGTTTGTTGATCGAAAAAGTGTATTGCATTTATATACACATAAACCAAGTTTCCAGAAAACAACTTGGGAACGGAAACGACTTCCTTGCACACTAGTGCAAAAAATAGCTATAAGCATGGGATATGAGCACGATTATCCCAAAATTGTGTTTAAAACAACGCGGTGGTATTTTTATAAATATGAGAAAAATATTTTGTTATTAAAAAATTGTTAAAACGCATATATGAACACGGTTAACACTAAACCGTGGTTATAAGGCATATATGAAGATAGTTGATTGGGGACCGTAGTTAAAGGCTATCAGATTATATTTTTTTGAATTTTTAATACCACATATGAACACGGTTGTACTTTGAACCGTGTTTATAACGGTTTTAGGGAGACCGTGCTTATAGGTTTGTTCTTAAAATCAATTTGAACGAACAGTTTTCATTTGACGTTGTCTTCTTCCTCTTTCATCTTCCCTCCCTCACGAAACCCATCTTCCCTCCCATTCGTCTTCCCTCCCTCGCGAAAGTGAACTTTCGTCCCCCCTTCCCTCCCTCACCAAGCTACATTGGTTGGTGTTCCCTCCATTGGTTCCAACAAAACTCCATTTTCTTCTCCTTACCACGGTACTTCTTCTCTCTACATAGGAGGTGTTCTCTTTCTCTCTACCACGCTTACCATAAACGTCTTCTCAGCTTTACCACGCGCATACAGGTTCTTCCTTTAAAACCCTTATTTTCATTATTATTTGTTAGTTAAGAATTTGTTTAGTTGATGCAATGTTTAGGCTTACTAGTATTTGGAAAATGAGAATGCTATAGATTAAGAAAATCTGATTAGGGAATTTAAAATGTTGTTAGCTATAGATTAGGAATGCTTAGGACTAATTGTTAAATTTATTTTGTATTTATGTGTTTATTAATTTGGGTAATCTAAATTGATATTAAAGTAAGAAAGTTGATATTTTCAACTAAATAAATACATACACATCGCACTTATTCCTTACATTAGTAAAAAAAATTAAACACATAAAAATTGGTATTTTCAACTAAATAAAAATTTAGTTGTAAAAGTAAAATAATAAATTGTATTAAATATGAACATTGTAACAAAATGAATTAACCTCATTATTTATGTTGATTAGCCAATTTAAAATTTTAATTACATAATGAATTAACCCTATAATTAATTTAGTTTGTTATACAACACCCCAAAACACCATATGGTAAATCTAAATACTACCCGACTAAATAAAAAAATTAGTAGTATCAAACTAATAAAAATACGTTGTTTACTGTCTTTAGTTGAATTTTAATTTTGTGTTACTAATTTTGTTTAGCATAATTTTTTTTGTTATATTTTTAGGATCTAATAAGTTTATTTAGTCTCTTTTAAATGAGTTTGTGATTTTTTAAATTGTATGAGCGAACCATAGTTTCTCGTTTGAGATTCGACACAAATGGTGATTAAATTAATTGATTTCATCGTTTGTGTTGAATCTTGAATTGTCTGTTTGGACAGTTTGGGATGAACAATTTTTTATGCATCATTGCTATGTACAAGTTAAGACTTATTTTAAAATTTGATCAAGTTTTGGTTAGTTAAATTTTGTATTGTTCTCTGGGTGCATATTTGATTGTGGTTGAATTTGATGTCACCACTTTCATTTTGTGCACTTAGAGACCAATGCGAAATACTGCCGAAATTTTATCAAAATTTAAAATAACTCCTAAGTTGTATGCAATTATAAAGTATAGATAAATGTTTATCCTGAATGGGTAGGACCACCACTTTTGTAAAGAAAGTGAGATTCATAGCGCCGTTAAATTTGTTGGTATTGTAAACAGTGAGTATGGATTGAAGTTGGATAACTGCATTACGTATAAGTCCATAATACGAGGGTGGAATCGAAACATTCATAGAATTCGTGATACGAAATGCTGAGGAGGTGAATGGAAGTATTTTTTCCCTTGTGTTAAATGCTTGAACATGCGCCGACTAGAATTAGAAGAGGTGCAAGAACATCTGTTGTGTGATGGTTTTCTTCAGACTTATACGCGATGGATATGGCATGGTGAACATGTTGAGGTGGCAAGTACCAGTTTTCAAACAAAAGACCAAAGCTTTACGCATGAGGTTGATGATGACATGGATGATCGACTTAAGGATATGATCCGTGATGTGGGGGTAGAAAGTTTTAATAGAGCTCACGTATATGCGACTCTATGTGAGGATTTTGAAAAGCCGTTGTATCTGAATTGCACCAATTTCACGAGGTTGTCAGCAGTTTTATAGTTGTTTAATTTGAAGGTGATAAATGGGTGGACAGATAAAAGTTTCACTAACTTGCTTAAGTTGTTGAAAGAAATGCTCCCAGTTAGTAAACTGTTGCCAAATCGTAACTATAAGGCTAAAAAGATGTTGGGTCCTATAGGATTGGAGTATACGAAGATACATGCATGCCCAAATGATTGTGTATTATACCATGGTGAGTATGAAATGCTGCATCGATGCCCTCGGTGTGGGGTGTCACGGTATAAGAAGAAAGAGGTTGATTCTGATGAATTCTGCACTAAAGGGTCTCCTGCGAAGGTGTTGTGGTATCTCCTTGTAGTTCCAAGACTAAAGCGTCTATTTGCCAATGCAGATGATGTAAACCTAATGAGATGGCATACTGATAAAAGGGTTGTTGACAGACTACTTAGGCATCCAGCTGGTGGATTACAGTGGAAGAAAGTGGATACGATGTTTCAGGATTTTGCCTGTGACCCAAGAAATGTTAGGATTGCACTAGCACAGACGGCATGAACCCATATGGGAACCTAAACACAAACCACAGTTCATGACCAGTTTTTTTGTTTGTTTACAACTTACCGCCATGGTTGTGCATGAAGCAGAAATATGTTATGTTATCAATGATGATTTCTGGTCCACGACAACCAGGGAATGACATCGATATGTACTTAAATCCATTAGTTGAAGACCTGAAAATGTTATGGAATGACGGGGTTGATGTGTTTGACGGGTTTGCAGGACAGTCATTCAATTTGAGGGTCATGTTATTCTGCACGATCAATGATTTTCCAGCGTATGGTAACCTCTCGGGCTACAGTGTCAAAGGTCACAAAGTGTGTCCTATATGTGAGGAGGGAACTAGTTCTGATCGACTGCATCATGAAAGAAAAAAATTTTATCTTCGACATCGTAGGTTTCTCATAGCTAATCATCCATTTCGTAGGTTAAAGAAGTCATTCAATGGTATGCAAGAGCTTGAAATGCCTCCCCCACCACTGTCTGGTCGTCAAGTATATGAAAAGGTGAAAGAAGTTAATGTGCTTCTTGGTAAGTTTGAGAAGTAGTCCTTCTCAAAAAACACGTGGAAGAAAAGGTCAATATTTTTTGATTTGCCATATTGGAAAGAGCTTGATGTGACACTGTATTGATGTAATGCATGTGGAGAAAAATGTATACGATAGTTTGATCAGAACCCTGTTAAACATACCTGGAAAAACTAAGGATGGCCTGAATTCGCATCTAGACTTGGAGTTGTTAGGTATACGTGAGGAGTTGCACCCACAATCAAGGGGCAAAAGAACATATTTGCCTCCAACATGTCATACCTTGTCCAAAACAGAAAAGCAAAGTTTGTGTGAATCGTTGAGTTGTGTCAAAGTTCCATCTGGGTATGGTTCCAACATCAACAGTTGTGTTTCCATGAAGGATCTAAAGTTAGTGGGTTTGAAGTTGTAACGCCCCGGCCACTTTTCAGGCTTCCGGTGGGATGGGTGACCTCCTGGGAAGTTCTCAGGAAGTGTGTGATTGAGGATAAAACACACTAATAAGGTCTCGTGTTAGTCTGTGGGGAGATTCGTTTATTCCTGAAAAACAGTCGGGGCATTACAGTGGTATCGGAGCCTAGCCTCTCCTAGTACGGTATGGTTCGAGGATGAACCAGGTGGAAGCTGGTGGGCATATGACATCCCGGCGCTGTTGAGGGCGGGGAGTGATCATCGGTGCATAGGCACAGATAAGGAACGGCTCCTGGAAGGCTTCTAGTGGGAGGGACACATGAACGAATCGAATACATACTAGAATAAGAGGGATCTAAAGACTGTATAGGTAAGGGACTATACAATCGAGGATGGCTTAAAGGAATTAATTAGTACTACCTATACCATCAAATGCATTAGCCTTTTCGATGGCCTATCACTTAAGGACTCCAAAGTTAAGCGTGCTTAACTTGGAGTAATTCTGGGATGGGTGACCTCCTAGGAAGTTCTCAGGAATTGTATGAGTGAGGACAAAAACACATTGGAAAGGTCTCGTGTTGATCTGTGGGGAGAGTCGTTCATTCCTGAAAAGCGGTCGGGGCATTACAGAAGTCACACGATTGTTATATGTTGATGTAACAGTTTCTACCCATTGCCATTCTGACATTTTCCCTAAAAATCTCAGACATGTGATAACAAGGGTGTGTTTGTTTTTCAATGTAATATGTTGCAAAGTAATCGCCCACGAGGAGTTCGAAGCAATGGAACAAGAAGGGTTTCTTATACTATGTCAATTGGAAATGCACTTCCCGCTTTCATTCTTTAACATAATGGTATACTTAATCATCCATTTAGAGGGGGAGGTTCGTTTATGTGGGCTAGTGTTCTTGAGGTGGATGTATCCCGTTGAGCGATACATGAAAATATTGAAAGGCTATATGAAGAACTAACGCCTCCCTGAAGCATCGATAGTAGAAAGGTATATTACAAAGGAAGCAATTGAGTTCTGCATAGATTATATATCACGGACTGAAAGCATTGGTATTCCAAAGACTTATCACAAAGGGCGATTGGATGGGAAAGGTACCATTGGGAAAAGAATTAAAAGCATGTCACGTGATGGAGTCCTCCAAGCACACTTGTATATTTTGAATAACACAGACGTTGTCCTCCCGTATTTAACGACTCACAAAGACCTAGTTAAAAGAAACAACCCTAGAATAACTGAAAAGTGGGTGTTGAACGAACACAACAAAACGTCCATAAAGTGGTTCAAAATAACCCTTCTCAAAGATACATCTGCCCCTGAGACATTACATCGACTAGCACTAGGTCCCAACTTTGATGTAATCACTTATTGTGGATATGACATAAATAACTATTCATTTTATACAAGGGCCTAGGATAATAAAAGTACAGTGCAGAATAGTGGGGTTATGGTTATGGCCGAATCAATGCATTTCTCCACTTCAAAGGATAATAACCCTATCATGGCTTAGTTATGTTATTTTGGTGTCATTGAAGATATATGGGAGGTCGATTATGGTCATTTCATTGTTCCTATGTTTAAATACAAATGGGTTGATAGTAAGAACGGTGTCAAGACAAATGAATTTGGATTTACATTGGTAGACCTGAACAAGGTACGTCACAAGGAGGATACTTTCATCATGGCAGCTCAAGTGAAGCAAGTTTTTTACATTGTTGATCCATCTGATAAAAGATGGTCAATTGTTATCTAAGGTAGACACAACATTGGGGATCCAACTCTTGATGTCCTAGACATACCTTGTCTAACAACACGGACACTGTCTGCGATTGTGGAAGATCACATAGATGATATAGTTGCAACTCGTCATGACCACCAGGACGGTCTGTGGGAAACATAGGGTATGTCAAGGTTGTATATTTGCACAATTGTATGTATTATTCATTAATAATAACTACACATTGATGTATTAACTGATTTATATGTTTAATGTGTTTATTAAACTTACTGTGGTTTTTTTGCTTCTTTAAATAGATTCTTATAGCTGACCAGGGTCTACCCGCGAGATCTGACTCCCAGGATACAGATTCCTCAACTAGGAGGAGTCGAGGTGTTACCCGGATGATCAGTGTTGCACTTAGGCGCCATCAGGGTCAGAGGAGCCATGTTGACATTGATATTTACATGGGGAGGACTTCGGGACCTAACGCCGCCAAGTTTCAGAGTGACTTGGTTGTCTTGGCATGGTCGAAGGTGTCCATCATTATCCCTGATTGGGATAATGTTGAAGAGGTGATGAATAATGTAATTTAGGCTGATGTTCTTGTAAGTTTTTTAACTGTACATTTGTTTTTTACTTGTATTGTAATTTGTTATGCATAATAAACTCAACCTTGTTTATTTGGCACTTGTAGGATGCTTGGGATATTCCTGCAGTCAATACACTGCATAGGAAAATCATGTCTGAGATCGTTGAATGATGGAGGGCATTCAAGGGCAAGTTGACCTCCAAGTATGCTATCAATTCATAAATTAAGTGTTTAAAATTATCCTTTTTTATGTTATAAATTACTTACTTTAAGTATTTTGAATTTTAGGTATGTCTTCGGGGAGAAGCAGGGTAAGTTTCATGGAGAGACATACACATTCCACCACTAAAAAAACCCTAAACAGCTACCTCGACTTAGCGACCACCCGACACCCGTCGCTAAATAGCAACCGCGTTAGCGATTGCTAGGAAAAAAGGCATCCAAAAAAAGGTTAGCGACTCCTTTAGTGACCATACAAAAAGTGGTCGCTAAAAATTGCAACATTCCATCACTATGGTCGTCACTAACTGTACCCTCGTCGCTAGTGCGGTCGCTAGATTTCACCTCCCTCCTTTTTTTGTTTCCCTCCAAGGTTTTTTGTTGGTGCCAAACCGTAGCGACGGTAATTACCATCGCTAAATTTCACTCCAAACATTAGCAACGTCGAGACCGCGTCGCTAGGTTTTGTACTAGTGACGGGTGGTTGGTCGTTGCTATTATTTTCGGTCTTCCCTCCATAATTTTACTTTTAAGAAGGGGAGGTAGTGACGGTGGGGTGACACCGTCGCTAATATTCAGGGGCTTAGCGACGGCACAACAACGCCATCGCTAATGTTTAGGGGATTTAGTGATGGAATTGGTGTTCCGTCGCTACATTTTTTAATTGTAGAGTTTAGTGACGTGTTTATCGACGGTGGTATACCGTCGCTAAAGGTTATTCATAGTCGATCAGCCTCTTTCCCCTAATCATTTGCCCTAACTCTCAATCCTTCCCTCCTCTGTTTCCCTGACTCCCTCCTTTCCTCCACTTGTCTCCCTCCCTCCGTTCCTTCCTCTGGCGGTGGCTTCCTTCCTCCCTCCAACTCCGTCGCGACCTCCGTCCCTTCCTCGACCCGTCTCCCTCCCTCTGTTCCTTCCTCTGGTGGTGGCTCCCTTCCTTCCACCCACTCTCTCTCGTGACCTCCGTCCCTTCCTTCACCCGTCTCCCTCCCTCCGTTCCTTCCTCTGGCGGTGGCTCCCTTCCTTCCACCCACTCTCCGTCCGGTAGTCCTCCCCGAAGTTGACCAGTCTCCGTCCGATAGTCCTACCATTCACCATTCTATTAATTGTGCAGTGAGTATGCATTGAAGTCCAATCTTTATTTTTAATTTTAAATTAAATTTTACTGCTGATTTGTTGATTGCTCTGATGTATTAGATTGTGGAATTATAGTGGAATTACTGTAGTGGTAATGATGTTTCTTATTGTGCAATGGTTAGTTGTGATGAATTTTACCTTTTATATAAATTACAATTGTCTGCATAATTTTCTGCATTTGATATGCTGGATTTATTTTCTTGAAAGTGTGTAAATTGCAATTGTCTTGGTCATGATACCTGAAAATGTTTGGTTACAGTATTTGTGTCTATCAATCTTCTGTGTTTGATATTTACTGGTTAATTAAATGATCATCTGATATCTAATGATTATTTACTAATGATTATTTTAAATGGTAAATGCTTGGTTCCATTAAAATAAGATGTTTGAGTTTAAACAAAATTCATACAGGAAGAATTAGTTCTAAAACATAAATATTTACCAAGTCGTCTGGTTTGCTTGTTGCAACCCCTGTTCTTGAGATTTTTAGTAATGATTTATCTCAAGACCAATTCAATATTTCTTAGAACCATGTCCAGCAAGACTAGTTTAGCCAAGAGAACAAATTATTTGAACAAAGAAAAACAAACATGAGGTTGGAAACAGAGTTTCAACTTCAAATACTTATGTATGTTCTATAATTGTCATTGGACAAATATAAAGCTCTCTCTGTTCAACTGATATTCCTTCTTGGCTACCTACCAGTTCAAAAGGCCTAAAGTCTTTATCCTTATGACTCTTCAAAAGTTGAATTATTTGTCACCAAACTAATTGTTTCTAACTATACAATGATAGACTATTTTCCCAAACAAACTTAAAAGAAACAACTTAAAAGATATATAACTAAAAACATACTCCAAATTCATAAGTGATAATTAAAAACCAATATCATCCAAATGAAACATAGTAACATTAATGGAGTGGGGAGGTGCTGTTGGAGCTTGCAGGTGGCTCTTGGAGCTTGCTACAGGTGGCTGTTGGAGGTGGCAGGTGGCTGTTGGAGCTTGCAGGTGGCTGTTGGAGGTGGCAGGTGGCTGTTGGAGGTGGCAGGGGGCTGTTGGAAGTGGTCGAACCTTTTCAGAGGCCAACAGCAGCTGTTGGAGACTGCAGCAACTGTTGGAGACTGCAGCTGTTGGAAATGAAAGGTGAGGTTGCTCACCGAAGACAGAAATGGGGGTGGGTTATTTGCTGGAGAGAGAAAAAGGAAGGGGGAGCTCACCGGAAAAGGAAATGGGGGCAGAGAGCTCGCCGGAGATAGAACACTAGTTCTGTGGTACTCGCCAGAGACGGAAAAACAATGGCGGGCAGCTTGCCGGAGACGAAGGGGTGATCGCCGGTGAAGTCTTTTAAATTGCCAGAGACGGACGGGTGATCACAACAAAACCAAAATTAGTACATCTATAACAGAACAATATAAACCAATGAAGGAAAGAAACTACCCTACCTTTGCATATCTCTTTCATATACACCCAAATTATACACCCATGATTGGGTCTTTGGCTTTAAGTTTCATGCCCTGCAGATCAACTCCTAGGTTGCACTAAAAAATTGGCAGTTTCTTATTCCACAAGGGTTTTCTAATTACTTAGTTTCTCAAATGAATCTAACAGCTTCAATACTTCTTCTTGATAAGATTCTAAACAAAATCTGTAAGAGGCAAGAAAATTTCACTTCTTTAAAACTGATTACAATAGTACTGAATATCTACCAACAACTAATATCTTAAATTTAATCTTGATTTTATTCTTACAATATTTGTATATTTTCAGTATAATTTTTCCTCAAACTTGACCTACTACATGTTAAGGAAGTATCATTCATAGGTTATATATGATCTACACTGGATCTTTTAAGGACTGTCACCTATTTTCAAGTGTAAAGAGCTTTGGATAAATATAATAATGTGAAAGTTGTAAAACAAGAAAAATTACTAAAAATAATGCCCACGACTGCAAATTCAATTTTATAGTTAGATATATTAAGTTATCACCTATAGTGGATGGCATATGCTAAACAGGTACGACAAATGAGACAATTTTTCAAGAGTTGGATTACTCTTCATGTATATAGTGTAAAGATCAGCAAGGTCCCCTTTCACTTCCCATGAGAGTGGCCGTGAGGGAACTGCTTTGTCACAAGCTAACATATTATTAAGCAAAGAAACTTATTCAAAAGGAGAAAATAAATGACTAAGACTAGCTACAAGACGAAAAACACAATATAGAAATGCATTTGAATTTTCTGCACATGAAGCTTTAGAAAACCACTTACCACTCCTTCCCGGTTTCTCTGTCTTAGTAGTGCCATGAAGCTATGACTCATTTTCATGTGACAAAGCCATGAACCTGACTTTTGGCACCCAAAACAGATATTAATTTTCAATCCAAATGTGTGAAGTCTCATCTCAACTTTATTAGCCATCATCTTCATCATATATATTTAACAATTTTGTTTTAATTAGTACATTAACTACCTCTTATTCATAGTAAGCCACATTTGAGCCAATTTAACATGGTTATTTTAATTAGTCTCACCTATTGTTATGTTCTTCTAAGTCCTTTCTCTGTTGCTGTTAAGAATGGAGGTGAGTGTGGAGAGGATGTTGCAGATTGGGAGTGTGTGGAGAGGTAAGAGACCTGTGGTGATGGTGTGGGCATAAACCTAACAGCCATTGTAGATTAGAGAAGAAGATTTGAGTTGATATTGGTAATAAAACAGAAAAGAAGTGAAGTAAAAGCTACAAAACAGCCTTCTATTTTGAAGGTGACCGGAGAATTTGTCGGAGAAGACAACCAGGTTCGCCGGAGAAGACAGCTAGCCAACCAAGTTCGTCGGAGAACGGTGGGGTTGGTAAGAAGTGGAAGGTTTCATCAGAGAAGGGTGGGGGGTCGCCAGAAACAACCAGAAAAAAGGGTGGGGTGCCAGAAATAGGGTAGGGGTCGCCGGAATCTGAGTAAATGCAATTATTAAATAGGGTGGGGTGCCAGAAGCTGATCAAAATTTTAGGTGTGACAATGAGAAGTAACATAAAGGAATCTATTTGGGATGTGCTAAATTTAGAAAGCGTTTAACAGGTCATTTGTGCGATGTTCTAGGTTTTGATAATGAACTTAATCTATAATTTGCTTTACGTGTCTCTCTTTGTTTAGTTTCCTTGCTACTTATAACAGTCCAACCACTTATTGGTTTGTCATACAGAGTAGCACACGTTACGCGTGGTCTTTGATCATTTGTCGACAGCTTCATATTCATCCCTGACTTTTTTCCCCGGGTAATCCCCTAACACTGACTTTCTCATTATGTGTATGCATGTTAACATGATTTTTTAGTGGAGAGCAGAGCAGAGCTCATTAGGCAATGGTTTTGTGTGTTGATAACATGATTTTTTATACATGTGTAATGTTGTTTGTTAGTGGAGAGCAGAGCTCATTAGGCATTGGTTTTGTGTGCTGATAACATGATTTTTTATGCATGTGTAATGTTGTTTGTTAGTGGAGAGTAGAGCTCATTAGGCATTGGTTTTGTATGCTGATAACATGAATCTATATGCATGTGTAACGTTGTTTGTTAATGGAGAGCAGAGCTCATTAGGTATTGGTTTTATGAACTGATAACATGATTTGGTGTTCATAACTCTCAATATCATATACAATGCGTAGCATATATATTTATCTATACTGGGAAGTTTTTTGTATGTAACAGGCCATTTCTAAATTTGGGAAATGTCTAGTTTACAGGGGAGACTCTGCCAAAATTTTGGCAGGGTCCCTTTCTTAGGGAACTTAAAAAATAAAACTCAACTTTAAAAATGTAGGGTTTAGTCGTGTGTGTACCCATTAGATTCCCGTTCAAGTTTCAAAACAACCGACTGATGTACCGTGTTGTGTTGGATCTTGAATTGTCCCGGTTGGACAGTTTGGTATGAATTTGTAACCAGTAGGGCGTAACCCATCAATTTTTTATGTGGTCTATCTTGAGACGTTGAATGTTCATTTCAAATTTCGGTTATGGTGTTTTGTATTGTCCCTAGGGTGCATGTCTGTATATGGTGTTTCATATCGTACGTATCTCTGTGTACTCGGGGACCAATGCGAAATGCTGCCGAAATTTCAAATGAACATCAACGACACAAGATAGACCACATACAACATCGATGGGTTACGGATGGTTGCATATTCATCCCGAATGGGATAGGGCCCCACCAATTTGCAACATCAAAGAGATAGAGAGTAATTCACAACCGATAGTCAAATAAAATTTAAATAATTTAAAGTAACAGAAATCGTGCTTGTTAGATATTGTAAATGGAGGTACCGACAAATCGGAGATGGATGTACAACCGACTAGATCGCAATCAGCGAGTGACTGAGGAGTTTATGATGGGGCTATTGGAGTTCATTCTGTTCGCTACGGCAAACACGCCTGGATTTGAAGCGACTCAGAAGATTCGTTGTCCGTGCTCAAGGTGCAAATACATGAGTTTTGAATACGCGGATGATGTCATGTGCCACCTAACTGAGAAAGGGTTTATGGAAACATACCACTGCTGGTACAACCATGGTGAGCAGTTACCGCCTAGACCATCAGGCGTAACCATGCAACAGTCTTACTATGACGTTGAAGGAAACAGGGATACGTACAACAACATAGAACAAATGGTGATAGATCATGTTGGACCCTCCACAGGGCGTATGCTAGAACATGTCAACCAAGCAGGGAATGAGGATGACAATGTAGAGGAGGATCCTAATCCGGAGGTGAAGAGATTTTATGATTTGTTAGCGGCGGCTCAGACTCCATTGTGGGACGGGTGCAAGAGTCATACTGAGTTATCTGCCTCCCTAGCTGCTTTGAGCCTAAAGGCAGATTATAATCTTTCTGGAGGTTGTTTTAATAGGATGGTCAATCTGATGGGTTCCACCATGCCTAATAATCATCGAATGCCAACAAACCTGTACCATGTTAAGAAACAAGTGACAAACTTAGGGTTGGGTTGTGTGAAGATAGAGTGTTGTATTGGCGGATGTATATTGTTTAGAAATGAGTTTGCAGATAAGAGTGTCACAAAATATCTACATTGTAATGAGGAACACTACAAAACCGTTAAAAGGAGAGGGAAGGTAACCCGGACGGCCAGGAAGAAAATGTGGTACTTCCCTATAACACCGCATCTTCAACGCCTGTATGCCTCATTGACCACGGCAAAACACATGCATTGGCATACTCTGAACCGAACACAAGAGGGGTTTCTTTGCCATCCTTCCGACGGGAAAGCATGGAAGTGTTTGGATGAGCTATATCTGGACTTTTCTGGTGAGCCGCGCAATGTAAGACTTGGCTTATGTACTGATGGGTTTAACCCGTTCGGTCAATACGGAAGAGCTTACTCTTGTTGGTCAGTCATACTGACCCCATACAATCTGCCTCCTGATATGTGTATGAAGAGGGAGGTCATGTTTCTATCTATACTGGTTCCAGGACCCAAAAATCCAAAGGCGAACATAGATGTGTTTTTGCAACCGTTGGTTAAAGAGTTATCATAATTATGGGATGTCGGGGTAATGACATATGATGCATCTTTGAAGAACAATTTTATGATGCGTGCTGTTTTGATGTGGACTATGAATGACTTCCCAGCCTACGGTATGCTTTCTGGATGGTCAATGTCTGGGAAGCTTGCTTGCCCTGTATGCATGGAACATACCGGGGGGAATCACTCCCTGTTAGTGGCAAGACAAGTTTCTTTGACTGTCATAGAAAGTTTCTACCGTTGGATCACCCGTTTAGGAGAAACAAAACCGCTTTTAAGAAGAACAAGGTTGTTAATGAACCTCCACCCCGTAGGTTATCCGGTGCACGGGTTTGGCAGAGGGTCGAAAAGTATCCCTATATCTGGGACAAGAGTGTTAAGGAGTTTGCGGGTTATGGTAAGGAACACCACTGGGTGAAGCAGAGCATCTTGTGGGATTTGCCATATTGGAAAGACTTGTTGTTAAGACACAACATTGATGTCATGTACACTGAACGTAATGTTTTCATGAATATTTTTGACACTGTTATGGACATCAAAGGGAGAACAAAGGATAACGAGAAGAGTCGTCTAGCCTTCTAATTTGGTGTTCTAGGAAGGAGTTGGAATTAAGGGATGCGGGATGTGGAAGAATGTTTAAACCCCATGCAAAATATGCTTTAACTAGACCGCAACAGATTATTGTGTGTATTTGGATGAATGGGTTGACCCTGCTTGACGGATTCGCTTTTAACTTGAGTAGATGTGTCGACGTGAAGGACGGCAGGGTGTTTGGCATGAAAAGTCATGATTGCCATGTGTTTATGCAACAACAACTCCCGTACGCGTTTCATGCCTTACCGAAGCCTATTTGGAAACCGTTGGTGGAGTTGAGTCACTTCTTTAAGGAGTTGACGGTAACTTCGTTGATTATGGAGAAACTTGTGAAGATGGAAGAAACTATCCCGGTATTGATTTATAAGTTGGAGCAGATTTTTCCACCAAGTTTTTTTGACTCGATGGAGCATTTGCCTATTCATCTACCATACGAGGCCTTGGTTGGTGGCCCGGTGCAGTATCGTTGGATGTATCCATTCGAAAGGTGAACGTCAGAACTCTTTAATTTCCTTGCAAACACTTCTTATAATAGTATTTTCTAACTTAACATTTGTTTATGATGTTGAAGATTCTTACGCTCTTTAAAAGACAAAGTGTCAAACAAAGCCTGCGTTGAAGCATCAATTTATGAGGCATACTTAGTCGAAGAAATGACAACTTTTGCTTCTTTCTATTTTTCGACGGAGATAGAAACTAGAATGAGTAGAATTCCCCGTAATCTTGGGGTAGCCACCCGCACAGGGTTTGATGAACAAATATCAATTTTTAACTATCCTGGTTATCCGGGGGGCAAGCTCACAAAATGTTACATTGACGAGAAAGATCGAAAGGCGGCTCACTTGTACATTCTTCTAAATTGCCTAGAAGTGGAACCCTTTCTTGAGTAAGTCATAAAAGTTATATGTTATATTCTAAACCTAGCTTTTATAGTATCTAAATTTGTGTTCCTTTAAATAGCTTATATACAGATATGCTAAAACTTGAGCAAAATGATTTAACTGATGACCAAATTCATAGTGAGATGTCATCCAAGTTCGTTGGTTGGTTCGCACAACACGTAAGACCCATATACCAAGTGTTTTTTATCTTTGCTTCTAACTCCCGGTATCTAACGATGGCCTATTTGTTATGTTGTATATAGATACAAGACCCTAACAACCATATTGAAGATTCTTTACTCCAAACCCTTTCTTGGGGGCTGGTGAAAACTGTTAAAAAATGGCCTATTTACTACGTAAATGGCTACAAGTTTAATATTTTTTAATGGAGTGAAGGGATGCTTACCCATAACTACGGGGTTTGTGTTAGAGGATAGTTGGAAGAAGACTTTTATAGAGTGCTGATAGATATTGTTGAAGTTTCATTCTCTGGATGACTAAGAAGAGATATTGTTCTATTCAAATATAATTGGTTCGACAACACAATTGGTGTTGGAACAAAGGTTGACAACAACTACGGCTTAGTTGAGGTCAAGAAGAATGGTAGATATAAAGGGTTTGATCCCTTCATTTTTGCCCAATAAGCTGAGCAAGTTTATTACACCGACTTCCCAGGAGGACATCGGGACTAATATACAGTCATCAAGGCCAAGGCCTGAAGTCAGATCACTGACAATGTCTCCGAGGAGGTCGATGACGCTTATCAGCTTGCACCACATGAGCTCAATGATGGTAATTTGTTGTTCAACATTGATCCAGTCATAGTGGATGAGACACTCGCCACTACGGGGGGTGAACACATTGACAAAGACCTTGTCTCTCGATCAAAACGGTCTAGGGCTGATTTGGATACTGATGAACTTGTTCAAACAGATAACCCCAGTGACACTAAAACTGAGGGGGAATTTGAAACTGAAACAGACACAGAGTATGTAGTTGTTAAACATATATACATAGGGTTATATATATCCTGAGACTAACCTTTCTTTTCATGATTTTATCCACAGATGACGGGACGTCGACTGCACTTCAGTATGGGTGGTGGGTCCAGGACCTCGGCATCCCGTTTAAGGACTCCCACCCCAGAGCAGGGAACCACTCCATCACCACTGCAGACAACTCCATCACCACCACAGCGGACCACTCCATCACTACCACAGCTGACCACCCCGTCACCACTACAGCTGACCACACTAGAGCAGACTCCTGGAGTTGGTGGCTTAGAGGACCCTGGCCATCAGGCCACCCCACCTCCGACATCCCCTCTGCCCATGTTAGTACCCGTCCCGGCCGGAGACGAGTAAGTCACTAAAACTCAAATACTTTTATGTTATTTGTATGGTACTTTATTTTAAACTTTAGTGGAAAGACTTGTTGGTTTATTGTATGTTACTTTAATTAGTACTTGTATAGATTGAATTGTACTGGGAACTCTTCTGTTTGTAATAGGGTAACTATTTAAACTTGGAAATGTTACATTTACAGGGGAGACTCTGTCAAAATTTTGGGAGTCTCCCTAGATTGTATATTGTTATACTCCTGATATAATTATTGTCATTACAGCTTTGTTGATAGTAGTCGCACTACCAAAGCGATTACTAAGGTTTTGAAGGCCCAGTGGGATGGTCCATATATATCTTGAACAGATGCTGGGAAGGTTGTCCAAGATAGGTGGTTTGACACCTTCTCGGTAAGTTACCACATCAATTTGTTGTGATTTGATTTGTAAAATAGACCTCTTATTAATTTTGAATTCTCATTTCATTTTACAGTGTGATTATCAGTGGGCAGAGGGTATGATTGATGAGATTAGGAAGGTCTTTGCCACAAAGACCTCCAAAATCATCAAGAGTACCCTTTGGAAGGTGAGGGACAACAGTGAGCGCCCTCGTTGGATCCCAGAGGACCATTGGGATGGGATGGTCCAAAAGTGGGGCAGTGTCCCGTTCCAGCAGGCGAGTGCTCGGAACAGGGCAAACAGAGCCGCCGATGCTGCAGCCTCAGTTTACACTGGGGGTAGCATTTCAACCCTCGAGCACAAGAAAAGATTTGTAAGTATATTTATGTTAAATATTTCTATTATGATTCATCTGACATGTTTACAAATAATAATGTCAATGTTTTTTGTCCACCACAGGAGCTGAGGGAGCACCTGGGGCCTTCTTTGTTTGAGGTCATGCAAATGACCAAGAAGAACAAAGCCGGTGTATGGGTAAACCAGAAGACTATAGATCTAGTGTTATTTACTTTTAACTTACACATGCTTATAATTTACAAATCAACTTACTAATCCTATTAGTGTTTTTGAATTTACAGGAGGCGTATCAGGCCAGGAGGGCCGAGAAGGAGGCGGACCTAGTGGCTACAACTCCTAAAGGGGAGGTTCCTCCCACCCTGTCTTGTTCCGACGACAACGCCATCTATATGGAGGTTGTTGGCGGTGTGAACAAGAAAGGGAGGGTCTTTGGATTGGGTGGCGTCGGCACGTAGCTGGCAAAAAAGGGGAAGACCCCTTCCTCTTCCTCTTCGTCTGGTCTTCCGACTGAGGTTGTTCAGGTAATTCAAAACCTGAACGACGAGCTACAGGAGGAGCGACGTCAGAGGCAGCTTTTGGAGGAGCGGGCTGAGGCGGACCGACAGCGGGCCGAGGAGCAGCACGCCGAGACTCGTCGGTAACTTGCTTAGCAGCAGGAGCTACTGATGCAGTTGATGGCGAGGCTACCTCTCCTCACTTCCCAGGCGCCCCCACCACCACCACAGGATCCCCCACGACCATGATTGTATTTTTATTATGTATACACATTGTATATTTGATTTACAGTTTTTATATTATATTCCATTCAGTATTTATTTTGTCATTCTTCATTTATTATGTCAATATTTATTGGTAATTAACTTCAAAGAAAAACACCTTATTGTGATTATCATTAATAATTCAACCTATTTGATAAATAAATTTAATCCATTATTTTGCTTTTAATAATAATTTAATATTTAAAAAAATTATTCAAATTTAATTACAAAATTTTATCAGCCAATACAAAATATTAATCAACATTTTTAAAGTTAAATTAACAAAACCTATAAATATTTAACCAATTTTAAAAAAATAAAAATTCCGATTAGCGACGGACAAAGATGGTCGCTATATGGCCAGAAACAGCGACGGAGTCTAGTGGTCACTGTATGGCTACCCATAGCAACGGACCAGTGCGATCACTGTATGGCTACCCATAGCGACGGCCATAAGTGGTCACCGTGTGGATGTTAATAGCGACGACCATAAGTGGTGACAGTGTGGCTGTCAATAGCGACGGAGATGTGAGGTCGCTGTATGGTTACTAATACCGACGTTGTCACTCCGTCGCTGTATGGCTACTAGTAGCGACGGGGTTGTGGTGGTCGCTGAACGTGGTCAGTTAGCGACGGCTGAAGTCAGTGAAGCAGAGACCATCTTAGCGACGGCATTATGCCGTCGGCATGTTAGCGACGGTGTCTTTGTGGTAACGGATCTATCTTCGACGAAGGTTTTAGCGACGGGTATTTGGCCATCTGAAATACTGTCACTAGGGTTGTTAGCGACGGCCTTGGTATGGATTAGCGACCAATTTTGTCTATCGCTAACAGGTGTTTTTTTAGTTGTGTTCATAGATCAGCAGACTTGGGATGCGTTTGTGGCATCTGGGCATACGGACGACTTTATTGTATGTACCTTTTACTGATTATGTTTTTATAGTTACCGGAGAATGTAAAACGTATAAATGTCTTTGAATTGTTTTTGTTACAGGCCAAACGCATGAAAGCATAAGAAAATCATGCAAAAAATGACTGTCCTCACAGGTTATCACATGGGGGTTACTGATTGTTGGAGGATCGAATGGTGGAGGAGAAAGCTAGTCAACGCCAGGGCAGCCACCTTGACACTACTATTATGGATCCCCCCTCCCTACCCGTACGCCATGAAAAATGGAAGCGTGCCAGGACGAAGAAGAGTGGTCACTACACTTCATTACATGTTGAGGAGGTTGTCCAACGGATTGTAAGTACAAAGCTTCTTAAGAGATTTTATGAAACTTTAGTTGTCCATCTGTTACTAACAACACTAATCAATGAGTTTTGGTTGCAGGATTCCTTGGTTGAGCAGTCGACCCAAGGGTTTTCGTGTCACATGGTAGGGATGATATATTGACCACCGCTATCGGCCAACTAGGACACCCTGGACGAGTGCGTGCAGCTGGTCGAGGTCATGGTATGTTTATATTAATAGTTTTAGATTATTTATAATAACATTATTATTTCTGATTATTCTTTCTCCACAGGCCTCCAAAGCTATTTCGGTCGTCCTGCCGCCCTCCCAATCCATATCTGATTTGGAGAAGACCTTTGAGGAGAAGGTTGCTGCAATGAAGGCAGAGGCTAAGGAGGAGATGCAGAGGCTGATTAAAAAGGAGATGGCACAGTTTCAGAATAGGATGATGGCGTCATTCAGTCAACAACGTCAACCTACACCACCGGTGATGGACCCACAGGTTATATTGTATATTATTTAATTGAATTACTTGTGGTTTGCTATCATTATTTCTTGAATAACTTCAAAATGTTGTGTAAATATGCAGATTAGGCGGGTCAGCACAAGGGGGTCGTGTGTTGCACCTGACGGTGATGATGACGACGTAAATCTTGGAGACTACCGTCAGTGTGACCTTTTTGTTAATAGAGTGGAAGAGCCAGTTGCCATTGGTTCAGTGTATAACCTAGGCCCTTTGGTTCACCATCAAGCAATGCCTGATGGTGTATCAAGGGTTTCAGTTGTATAGGTCCTCGAGGCAGACACAGTTGTGCCCATTCCAACTTCTGAGGTACGACTTGTCAGCCAGGCTGTAGGACACTTCTTTATGTGGCCTGCCAGGCTGTACGACTTTGTCAGATCCTAGTCCCCAAGTATGCTCCCTAAACTAGCATCAATTGTATATTAAGTTATGGTTTCAATAATTTGCAATTGCTTTTAATTTTTTAACTATTTTAGCAGGGTGTTGGCCCATCAAAGAAGCCACAGCCCCCTTGATCCGATCGAATAACTATGGGCAATATCGGCTTCGCTACACGAGGATACTATCCAAGTCCCATGGGAGGAATCCATTTTTTTCCGCCCAAGTTCGTTGCCAGTGTACATTACATAGCCTGACTTGTGTGAGGTCCTGATGAAGAGGATGATGTTGAACATTTCTGTGATTCAGTGTTGGGAGCTGTAAGTATAATGTTTTTCGTTCAATGATTGTGTCAATTAAAATGTTATTTTTCACTAACTAAATGTCTGTAAATTTTCTTAGGTTTTTACATAGACTTTGCATGGAGAGGGGTGTCCATGACATTTACGGTTTCCTGGAGCCCTCTCTAATACAAGTTCACGGGAACAGCAAGGAGGACACTCAGGCATACATCCAAAATTGGATGAATGCCTCGAACAAGACTGTGTACCTTGCGCCATATCACAGAGAGTAAGAGTTTATTAAATATTTAAAAGGTGTTGTTAATTTAATCATTTTGGCGTCGTTACTAATTAATGTTCATTGCAGCCTTCACTGGCAATTGTTGGTCATTTGCCCGAAGGACGGCATTGCTGCATGCTTCTGTTTCTTGCATGGGAGTCTTGGTATGGACCACATGAAAATACTCGACGCGTAAGTTGATTTTAAAAAATTAGACAACTTTACATATTTGATTAAGTCATTCTATTAACTGAACTAGTGTTTTATTCTTTTACAGGGCTTTAACTGGGTACTGTCGACTACAGGGCAGAGTGAGCAGGAAAAAACTACAGTGGGTCTTCCCAAAAGTAAGTACTTTATTAATAAGCATTACTTTTTAAAGTTACCTCAATTAGTAACAAACACAATAACCAATTGTGAATTCAATGTATGGTACCTTGTAGTCTTATCGGCAGGATGACACCTTTGAGTGTGGGTATTTCGTGATGAAGATGATGCTCACCATTGTCCAATCTGGTATAGTAGACGAATGGACAACTGTAAGTTTTCACTACCTACATTATTTTATTTAGTTTTTACATACTACTATTACAATTTATTGCTCACCACTACTATTAATGATTGTCTCTTCTTTACAGCACTTTCAAGACTCCTTAAAGTTTCCTAAAAAATAGATTAACGAAATCAGAACCCATTGGGCCACCATCCTTCTTCAAGTCAAGGAAGGACTCCAATAGACTTTTTTCATTTATTATTATTAGTGTGTAGTTATACCTATTAGTGTAGCTTTAGGATTATTATGCATTTTATGTACCATATTTGATGTTTATATGGTTTTATTGAAATTCATTCATTTTCATTATTTGAGATATATATATATTGTATCCATCATTGGGCTGTCTGGTTATGAATTCTGCTTGCAGGTTTTGGGAATGAATAAAAAAAAGAATTGAAGAAAAACAAGGTTTTAAGCACGGTTATAAACATGACCGTGGTTAAAAGTCATCCTTAAGCACGGTTGTGCTTTAACCGTGCTTAAAAGTCTCCTATTTAACCACGGTTCAGTTTAGCTGTGTTTATAGGTCTCCCCTTTAACCACAGTTCAAAATAACCGTGTTTATAGGTCTCGTATTTTTAACCACGGTTGAATTTTTAACCACGGTTGAAAATAACTGTGTTTATAGGTGACATACGACCACAGTTAAAAACCGTGCTAAAAGGCCCTTATCTACAACTACGCTGGAAACAAGCACGGTTCCAGAACCGTGCTTAAAGGTAAAAAAAAATAACGGTGCTTAAAACCCCGAAATGCACTAGAGGCAGCTTTTATAAAAATTCCTCTTAACATTTGCATCTCAAGAATGACCAAAAAGATGTTTTATGAGGAAGATCTAAAAAGTAAAAGATAAAGTTATGCTCTCTCCTTTTGTTATTATTTATCTCTTTCGTAATTTTACTTTACAAACTTAAAACTTGAAAATACAGATTTGAAAAAGGACACCAAAGAAGATATTCCAATGAAGAAAACCAAGAAAGCATATTTTGATTTGCTCAAAACTTCTAAGAAGAGCACAGTAATTCCTTAACTTTTGATTTTTCTTTCAAAATAATGATTGTTATTTTAACCTCACTTTGTTTCTTTTGAAGTCTCATCATCGCAAACCTAATGTTTCCTCATCACAATCATCGTATGAGAAAAAAGATCTTGAGGACAAATCTCTGAATGTTCAAAGTGACTATTCTAACAATAGAGTAAGGCAATTTTGGAATTATATCTATTTAGAGAAAATATCACTCTCTTTTTAAATACCCCTTTTTAATATTTTTTAGGAAAATACAAAGACAAATCAAGGACAAGAGATATCAAGTTCTTCTAAAGAGCTTTTAGATTCTTCAGATAATCAAAGAAAAGATTCTTACGAGCAGGCACTCGAGGTAAACTATCGCATTCTTGTCATTTTTTATAAACAATTCCAAAGCCACCTATGCATATAGCTATATATATTTTAGACTCCCATCTTGCAAAGTCACCAGCTTCTATAGGAAGTAAATTTGATGGAATTGAAGTATCTTCTAATTCTAATGTTTTATAGGATAAAAGGAGGAAGAAAGTCATCACAAAGCAAAATATAATTGCTTCTTCTTCAATGACTCCCTTTGACATTCAAGCTTCAAAAGATTCTCCTTCTAACGAAAAAACAAGTCTGATTATAGGGAATGATGGGGATCCTATCACTTTTTAGAGAAACTAGTATTGGGTAGTATTTCAAAAAACTCGAAGAATGTTCTTTCTGTTGTAATGTCTAGTTCTCAAAAATCTCCCATGAACAAATCTGTAAAAGAGCTTCAAAACCTTATTTTGTCCACAAGGGATTTATTAGATTCCATCTCTAAAGACTCTAAATTAGAAAATTAAATTTCGACTCTGTTGGGGGAAATTGAAAAGCTCAAAGATCTACTTTTGCCTGATCAAATTCAATGGGTAGATCAATTTCAGGAATGGCTTAAGAAAGTTATCGCGCACCTTCGTCTACACCAAGACATCACAAGTTCTCTTAGTTGGGTCAGAATCGAAGAATCAACTCTTCATGAGAAAATAAATGTTGAGAAAACTTTTTTTTGTCGAGCAGGGAACACTTTGAATTCAAGTAATGGGAGTTTAAGAAGTCTTATAGAAGAAGCTCAAGTCCTTACAAGAAAACTTACTAAAGTTAATCACAATATACCAAACTTGAACAAGCTCGAGAAAAAACAACTAAAAAGAAAAAAAGACATAAGTGTTGGGATAAAAATTATGAATACTAACTCGACTCGCGAAAGAATTGAAGATTTTGAGAAACAATAGAAGGAGCTTGAGAACAACAAATCTGATTTAGAGGCTTCATTCGAGACACTCAAGAAATATATGCTCTAATTTTCTTTCATGTGTTTCATTTATCTATTGTAGCCTTCCCCTTTTACTTAAGATCAAACTTTGTAATCTTTTAAGTATTTTCCATTAATGGTCAGGCATCTACTATTCTCTTACAATTCTGTTATCTTATAAGCGTTATTCGTATATTCACATGTTACTCGAAACGGTCCTTCCTGGTTAGGAGACCATTTACCAAAACGTTTTGACTTTTTGTCAATAGGTAAGACTAACTTTCAAACTAAATCTTCAACTTTAAGTTGTTTGTTTCGTACCCTCCTAATATAAGTCTTTGTAATTGCCTATTTTTTATGAATAATATTTTCTAAGGTAATTAATTGTTCTTCATCCAAATGATCGAGTTTATCAAACATCATTTTCCAATAGTCATTACTAGGTAACTCAATTTGCCTTTGAACTCGAACAGATTGTAAGTTTATTTCAATTGGGAGTACAACATCATGTCCAAAAACTAACTGGTACGGGGTAGTACCTGTGGTATTTTGAGGTGAATTTCGGTGTGCCCATATAATTTGAGAAAGAGTTTCATGCCAACTACGTGGTTTATTTTCGATATGCTTTTTAATCAAACTTATAATAGTTTTTTAACAGCTTCAACTTGCCTATTGGCTTGAGCATAATGAGTGGAAGTTATTAATTTTATTCCTTTTAACTTAGTAAATTGAACCATCTTCTGACCGGTAAAGACTGTTCCTTGATTTGTAGTAAAAGTCTCAGGAATCCCATATCGAAAGATTATTTCTTTTTTAATGAAATCAATTACATTTTCTAATCAACATTTCTCAAAGGTACCACAACCCATTTCAAAAATAATCAACGACAACTAGAATATATTCGTGTCCTTTTGACGAGGTAGGATGAATTTGTCCAATTAAATCTAAAGCCTATCCTTGAAATGGCCATGGTTTCACAATGGAATGTAATTCACTAACAGGAACATGTTGAATAAATCCATGTTTTTGGCATTGCTCACATGATTTAGCAAAGTCATAACAATCTTTTTTCATTGAAGGCCAATACACCCTTTGTCTATTTAAAATCCATCTTATTTTTTCACTTGCTTGATAAGCACCATATGTTCCCGAATAAACTTCGTACATTGTAAGATAAGCCTCATTATTACTTAAACAATTTAAAAAATCTCCATTGTTTGCTCTTTTATATTATTACTTAAGAGTACATAAAGCGAGGCCTTATATTTGACTTTCTGATCCATCAAAATATTAGGATCTTTCAAATAATCTACAATAGGCTTTCTCCTATCATCATCATCGAGGTTATCAATATTCAATACTTCTAAATTTCCAATCGGAAGCTTTTGTTTAATGTCAATCATTTGTCTCAAACCTTTACAATTCATTTTATATCCTAAAGCACTTTGGGCCAATTCATTGACTTTATAATTTTGTGTCTGTGGAATGTATTTGAGAATGACGTCATCAAAGTTTTTAAGCAATCGATTACCTATCGAAAAATAATATATAAGGTTCTTGCTTATACATTTATATTCTCGAGTTAATTGTTTGATGACTAATTGAGAATCTCCTCGGATCATTATATTTCAAACTAGATCTATATGAGATAAGAATCTTTAACCATGCAATAAAAGCTTCATTTTCAACTTTGTTGTTTGAACATTTCGAATCAATCTCGAATAAAAATTTTGAAGGGTAACCTTCAGGAGAAACGATTAATGGACCTACTCCTAATCCACTTGAATGTTTCGAAACATCAAAATATAATTTTCGAGGTTGTAAATCTACAAATAATTCTTCGTTGTTTGGTGGAGGATGGTATACAAGAAAATCGGCCATGATTCGTCCTTTCATAGCTCTTAAAGGAACTTATTGTAACAAAAACTCGGTTAACATCAAAGCCCATTTTCTGACTCGGCTATGCAATATAGGTTTTAACAGCATATGCTTCATCACATCAAAATATGATACAACCTTTACATCATAAGGTCTCAAGCAATACTTTAAATAAATACTAGAAAAATATAATGATAAGCATAATTTTTCGATATAACTATATCGAGTTTCTGCTTCATTCAATGTTCTACTTAAATAATAAATCACTCTTTCAATATTGTTTTCATCTTCTTGGACAAGAACACTAGAAACCATTTCATCAGAAGCAGATATATATAATTTTAAGGGTTTCCCTAGTATAGGTGGAGCCATAGTAGGTGCGTTGGTCAAGCATGCTTTAATCTCTTCAATGGCTCTTTGATGTTCCAAAGTCCATGAAAAAATTTCTTCTTTCTTTAATTTTAACAAAGAAGAGAACATATTTGTTTTCCTAGACAAGTTACATATAAATCTTCTTAAGAAATTTATTTTTCTTGAGAGATTATAATTCTTTCAAATTCTTTGGTGGGGATGCTTCGAATTGCTTTGGCTTTATTCTTGTCAATCTCAATGCCTCTTTTATGTACTAACCCCCCCCCCCCTCAAATTTCCAACAAATGCTCCAAAAGCACATTTTATTGGATTCAACTTCAATTTATGCTTTCTTATTCTCTCGAAAGATTGCCTTAGAATTTGTAAGTGAAATTCCTTTGATTCAAATTTAACCACAATATCATCAATGTATATTTGCATATATTTTCCAATTAAATCATGAAAATCGAATTCATTACCCTTTGATAGGTAGCACTAACGTTTTTTAAACCAAAAGGCGTAACCACCCATTCATAAGTTCCAATAGCTCTAAGGCATCGAAAAGTAGTTTTCAAAATATCGTGTTCAGAAATAAAGATTTGATTATATCCCGAATATCCATCCATGAAACTTAATATTTCATTACCAGCTGTTGAGTCAATTAACATATCAGCTATAGGCATTGGGTATTTATCTTTTGGTGTTGCTTCATTATCTCGAAAGTCAATACAAACTCTAAGCTTTCCATTCTTTTTCATTACTGGTACTATGTTAGTAAGTCATTCAACATACCTTGTAGTCCTTATGAATTTAGCCTTTAATAAACTTTTGATTTCCTCTTTAATTTTCAAAACTATATTAAGAGCAAATCAACGAGGAACTTGTTTCACAGCTTTTTTCCAAGGGTGTAAAGGTAACTCATGCTTAACCAGTTCTCAAGATAACCCAAGCATTTCATCATAATCCTAAGCAAAACAATCTTTATAATCTTAAAGCAAAGTTACAAGGTTATCTTAAAAAATTTTATCCAACAAAGCACTTATATAAGTTGGCTTAGCTTCTCCATCTTCACCTAGATTAATCTCTTTGAATGGATCTTGAACTTCAACATTCTTTACTTCTCTCAGAGGGTCATATTCAAAACTTAGGAGAATCATCATAAACATAATCTAATTTTTCTTGTTCATTTGATAACTTTGTAATAACAGTACTTGCTTCCTCCTTACAAACATCGATTTTCTTAATTTAACAATATAAATTTATCTTTTCGAGTGATGATCTTAGATATTCATCAAGATTTTGATTTTGAGAAATATTCGAAGAACTTTCACTTGTCATCTACACATAAACGAGCTTTCACATAAAATCCCATCTCATCCATATGAATTTCAATAGGATACTGATCTTCATTGAGCTTTCCATAAATTTCAAAAGGAGTCATGATCGAATAACACTTATTGAATTCAATGTTGAGAATTTCAACTTTGTAATAACTATCATCAGCCTTAATTTTTTCCACTTCTTCGGACTCATTCCATATGTATAACTCTTGATGCATGGTCGAAGGAACAACCCCAGTGCCATGAATCCACTCTCTTCCTAAAAGAAAATTATATGATGCCTTCGAAGGAACTACGACGAATAAAGTGGGTCTAGTTATTGATCCAATAGTTACTTCGAGGGTTAGACAACCTAGAGATTTGGTTGAGGTTTCTTTGAAATCAAAGATTAGCATATTCTAAGGAAGCAAAACCTTTATTCCCTTATTTAGTTTTGCTAGAACTGTTTTGGGGACAAGGTTGATGGTCACTCCTCCATCTATAAGGATTTTGTTAAAAACTTTCCCATAGCTTTTACAAATAAAGGCTTCATATGATCCATCATGGCCAAAGTTGGTCTTTTAAAAACTGCTACTTCTCAATCTTGATAAACATTTTCAGATAGTCTTCATCTAAAGACTATTCCATTCCCTTAGATCTGGCATATTCAATGGGTAGTACAGAAACTACTCCGCAAATATCCTTCAATTCATCTTCATAGCCTGATTCAAAATTATCAGTCATCATGCCTTCGTCAAAATTTGAAATCTCTTTCTAATGACGAAAAGTCCTTTTTTGCCAAACTTTGTTATTCTTGAATCATTGATTTGTTATCCCTTTTCCTTTTTGGTCTCTTCTCCATTGATAATTTGAGTTAAAAGTCTTATGCCCCTTGAATTTTGGAGTATTTGAATATATATAACCGAAAACACTGGGTTTGGTTGTAAACCTTTTTCCACTTAGTGTTTCCAACGTTGCTCAAACTTCCTCGAAACCACTTGTTAAAAAAAGGATATTTTAGGTATAAAGCTTTGAATCCTCGTTAACCTCTTTGCATCAAATTTAGCATGATGAATAGTCTCTGAGCCATTCGTCAGCCTTCTTCATAATATTTCTTCATAGAGGATTCTTCAAATTGCTTTGTTCCCAAAACATCAAAAATAGAACTGCAATGAGGATAGAGCATGACTTCTCGATCGACATCTTTTTTCTTTGTCAAGAATTCATCTAGAGTTTCCTCAACTTTTGGGAAAATATCTTTCGCTTTTTTAGGAATTCTTTAAGAATAATCTTGAACATTTCTTCTACATCTTCTAGTTTAGCTTCGACCATATTGATTAATTCCTCGATTACGGGATCAACATATGTAGCTTCCATGTGTGGTGAATTCAAGTCTATTTTCATAGCCATCTTTGGTTTTTCCTCAAATTTGAGACATTCTTCTTTTATAGCTTTTTAAACCAGATCCCTGAAACGAGTACAATGGTTAGTCGAATGACCAACTTGCTAATGATATTTGCAATATTTTTGATCTTTTAATTGTTCAAAGGTGGGTACTTTATAATTGTTAGGTAAAATGATTTGCTTTTCTTTTAGCAACACATCAAAAATTTGATCAGCCTTAGTTATATCAAAATCATAAGTTCTTTGAGCTAAAGTTTTAATATTATTTCAAGATTGATAAGGTTTCAACGATGGACATATATAAGGAGAACCAGAAATCAATTTTGCCATATTAGCATCATTTTCAACCTCAATATCTTCATCATCATATTCAACATAAGCTATTTTTTCTTTTCAAAAAAGTTTCTTTTGTTTCTCTTTTTTATTTTCAACTGCTCAATTTGTCTAACTTGGTCTGCCAATTGAGCCATACTTAGTAAATTACAAATTAATAAGTTTCTTTCTAATCGAATAATTTGGCCCACCGGCTCCAATTTTAACCAACTCGATTTTAGGTATTTGAGTAACACATCTAGATTTAATTTGTCGAAATCTACTCAAATAATCATCAATATGTTTCCCATAACTTCTCTTAACATTTATTAAATCCATCAAACTCAGCTTTGTCTCACCTCTAAAGAATTATTCATGAAAACCTCTTTCGGCTTAATTCCAATTATGGATGGAGTCGGTGGAAGTGTAGTAAACCAAGAGAAAGCATTCTTGGTTAGAGAATTTGGGAAAAACTTTACTCGTAGATTTTCATTGTTTTTAATATCCTACTTTCAATTAAAAATTGAGTAAATCGTTGATTCTCCTGCTTCATCTACAAATCTGGTATATTTTGGGATTTTCCAACCTCTCAAAAGTTTAGTTTGCAATATATAATCAAAGAAAGGTGAGGCAAAATATGGTTGATTAACCTGACCATCATTCATACCATATCTATTCAAAGTTTGCTCAACTAAGGCTACGATATTGTTTTGTGCTTGATGCCCCATAAATTATTTCTTCGAATTTTCTTTAAAATTAGGTCTACATCCTGATTAAGATTTACTAAATGAATTTCATTTGAAACCATATTTCTTGGAATTGGCTCAACTCTTATGGGTTATAAGTTTTTCCTTTCAGGATTTATTTGAACTCTATTTTGTAAATTAGCAAATTGATGAATTATTGGTTCTTGTGAAGCACCGAAAACATCCATAATTCTTCCAATTTTCTTTGCCACATTGTTATAATTTGTGTTTTTGGCTTCAATCAAAGGTGTAATAACACTAGTCATTTGTTGGGTAAGCATATGGACCATTTCCTGGTTCCTCTCATCTACTTGTTGTGGAATTGTGTTCAATATATTATTCGTAATTGAATTTAATGAAATCAAATCCCTGTTTAGATTTTGAAGTATTGGCAAACTTGTTGCCAAAACATTCATTTGTGTCATGTTCAAATCAAGACTAACCCCTATTACATTTGGAATAACATGAGTAGCATTTGCTACAGGCCCTAAATAAATACTTTGTGTATTTCCCATTGATTGAGTCATCATTATAGGGGTAAATCTAGGAAGCAATCCATATTGAGGAAATGTTTCTCTTGGCACAAGAATTGTTTCCACTGATGTTATAACGGATGTTGAGATCTGGCTTCTCATAGGGGAATTTTGATCTTGACTACATAAAACCCCTGAAACTGTATTGCTTGAAGAAACTATGGTTGAGTTTGATTGATTGTTGTTTTCAGCCATTCTTAAAACACTACCACTATGTAATCACATAAATTCCCCATGTAAATATTAATAAACTTTGTGGTTTAACTATGACCTGCATAGGCCACCATTTTGTTTATGCTTATTTTTCATTTCTTGATAGAAAAAGCATGTTGTATTTATACACACATAAACCAAGTTTCTGGAAAGAAATCTGGGAAGGGAAATGACTTCCTCACAGGTTCTCACAGTTATACTTTAAGTATTTCACGAAGTTTTAGATATAATGGCTTAAAAACTAGATATATTTTCACACAGGTATTCACAAAAACTCACTAAAGTTCAACAACTTATAAATTTTTTGAAAGAAGAATGCTTCGTAAAAGAGTTTAAAAACTTTAAATTTCTTAATAACATGAATACAAGATAACCAAAGGATGCGATAATATGGAGTGCAAAAAAGTAATGACAAAGACTTGAATGAGAAGAGCAAAGGAAAAACAGAATTGTAAAACTGAACTTTAAATAATACTTCGAAGGAAGCTAACACTTGGATCTTTGCACGATTATTTATCTTGCAGTTCAAACTTGTAGATCGTTTGTGGACTCAAGTCTCACGTCTTTTAAGTATAAAGATAGTACAAAGTAAAAGAAAAAGTCCTTCGTCCAAGTCTATTCAAATCTCATCCTCGTCTCTCATAGTCTCATCCTTCAATCTCCCTATCCTCTTGTTCTCAAACAAACCTCTTAGACCCCCAGTCTCCTAACAGTCCCCCCTCTCCTTTTCCAAATAGATTGGGTCCTATTTATAGCTAAACACCATAACCGTTGATTCGTAGGATTATGACACGTCTTTGATGGTTATGAAAAAAGGCTTCTTGATCTTGACACGTTTCCAACGGTTACAAAAGAGATCTTCAATCTTGACATGTCTTCAATAGTTACAAAATAGGTCTTCAATCTTGACACGTCTTTGACGGTTGAGTGAAAAGTCTCTTTATCTTTTGACACGTCATTTGTAGTTACAAAAGACATATCTGATCTTGACAAATACAAAAACCCAACAACCTTGTTGCTCAAAACTTTACTTAGCTCTCTTTCTTCAAAGAGTTGTACTTGTGGATTCTTAACTAAGTCATTCTTAAGATTTTCTTTTCGTAAAACTTCCAAGAACTTTGTCTCGAAAGTTCTTCGCAACCAATTATTTTGAGAAAATAACATTTTAGAAAGGGTTTTTCATAAGGACAATTTGTCTTTATACATGCTTCCAGAATTACTTCCATCAAAATATTTTTATAATATCCCCTGAACGCTACTTTCTCGAAAGTCTTTTGTACATTGTTTCAAGAATTACTTCTTCGAGGAAAACTTTACAATTCATCCTGAACATCACTTTGTTGAAAAGAGATATCCAACAATGCTTTCTTGAAAAAAAGGTTTCTATCAATATTTACTGGAGAAGATTTTATAAGTTTCTCAAAAGGTGTCCTGTGCCGACATCTCAATAGACTTTTATGATTTGTCTCAGAAAGATTTCGAGCAACACTTTTTCAAAAATAAGTCTCGAGAAAAACTTTTTAAGAAAGGATTTTGAGCAATGCTTTCTCGAGAAAAGATTTTGAGCAACACTTTCTCGAGAAAATATTTCAAGCAACATCTTCTCGAATGTATCCTTTTCTAAGAAAGGTTTCAAGATAACTTCTCGAAAGGTTTTTATGATTTATTTCTAAGATTCTTTTCGCACATCACTTTATCAAAAAGACTTGAGAAATATTTTTCTTGAAAAGATGACTTAAGCAATATCTTCTCAGAGAGAAGTTTCAGGAAACATCTTCTCAAATATATCTTTTTCAAAATATATCTCGTGATGACTTTTCAAAAGACTTTTCTAATTTATCATCTCAAGCTTTTTTCGTGGAAATGTGTTTCAAGAAAGTCTTAATTTGATATGTTTTAACCTTAAAAGAAGATATGAGACTTTTATATATCTAGGAAATACATCTTTCGAGAATTCAAAACTTTTCAAATTATTATCTTTAAAAATATAACTTCAAGATTTATGGTCTTATATAATTTCGAGATTTATGGTCTAACATATACATAATTTAGAATTACGAGAATTTTAAACATATAAAATAGATTCATTATCACATTCATAAAATTAGTAGCAAAAACTCTTTATTTTAGACTTCAACGATGACCAAGCCTTCATTTTGATGTTGTCAAACGGATAGCAATGGGGAAGACATTCTCCTTTGAAAATTCTATTGTTCTTTTCTAGTCATAAACCCAGATAACCATATGCCACTGTGTTATGTAGCATTGTGGTTGGCTCCAAATACAAACAAATAAGTTTGACCCCTCTAATTAAGAAATTTACTCATTGAATGTTGAAGTAGATGTACTTTCAAAGTATTTTTACACAAGATATATACAATACATATACTAAGGTGAATATAGTACATATCTCTAGAGATCCTAAGAGTGAAGATATTATAGAGATCATATATATATATATCATCTTTAGTTTGATCAAATTATTTTGTTTATCTCTTCATTTTTATTAATTTTAATTATGTTATTTAATATGTTGGAATTGATCTTTAGTATATAGTCCATACAATGTAACACTATTAATAAAATTCTTAGGTTAACAAACGAAAATGCTACATTATGTGCCTCTTGTTCAATCTCTCAAATTTATTTAACTCTTAAACTTCTCAAAATATATGATATTTTTTTCTTCATAAATATCTTTATGACCAATTTCAATATATATTAAATAAAATAAAAATCAAAACTTAAAAAACAATAAAATTGAAATTTACACTGAAGAAAAAATAGAAAGAGGGAAAATTTTAAATTTTTTATCTCTAAAAGTTAATTTTTCTTCTATTTTCTCTTATGTCAAACAAAAGAAAATATATTGTTATATTTATTTTCTCTTATTTTATCTCCATTTCTTCCTTTCATTTTCTCTCCACCCAAACAAAAGGTGGGTGATTACATAAATATACATATTGAAGTCTTTTAAAAAAAATTCTACACCACTATGTCAACTTGTTCATTGTTTGATACATTAGTGTAACATTACCTATATGTTAATTTGTTCATAATTTAATGCTTCCATCAATGGTCATTAATAAACGGGTGAGTTAGCCCCTACTTTAACTATACACATATCTATATATCACGTTATGTAACATAATTATATAATTTGATCTGTAAGCGACACCTTGTATAGATATTCCTTGAAAGTATGGGCATATACAAATCAGTCACCAAATATATCAACTCCTTTATACCCAATCCATAAGGGTTCGCCTCATCCGAAGTGCAGCCTCGTGCTAAGTGAGTATATTGAGTCTGCAACAAGGTGTAAAAAATATTTTTTACATTGATTTTAAAATTAAACAATTATCATATTTATTTTATATTAGTTATTTTTAAAATTGATTTCAAAAACACTTTTTACACTAATTATTAAAATAACCAATACAAAAAGTATTAAAAATAAAAATACTTATATTTTAAATCAAAGGTAATAATAAAAAATCAATACGAGGAACTCAGTAAAGAATCATCATCCCAATCCATAATTTTGGTAATGGTCCCAAGCAATACTAACAAACTCTCCATCAACTAAACATCAATCTTAACCTCACTTGTTTATGAAGAACTAGATATAATCCACTGGATTTTAAGTATATTTAACTTGTTGTGAGCTTAATTAATATTGATACTTGTAAATTTTTAAGACTTAAAATTATACCTATGAAAAAGGTTATTAGAATTTCGTCTTTATCTTTTTAATGTGTTAATTGATTCTTTCCATTTGTGAGCATTTGTTATCATCTAAGTTGACTAAGGATGAGTCAACTTAACATTATCATGTACTTAGAATTTAGAGTTTAAGGTTGATCATCTCATGTCACATTTGTGTTGAAAGTATGCACCAAGAACCTATATATATAGGACACCTAACTTAAAATAAGACATTTCATTAAATGGTTTAATACTTTTTATTAGTCCTTAGAGTAGTAGGTCAATACGAGAACTATTCATAAATTGTCTCTATCAAGTATTAATGTAAGGATATATTAATAATCAAGACTAGTATGTGAATGTACTGATGATTTGATCTCATAAATCATAGATATAGGTGATATTAAGTCTTCATATATCATATATACGAGTGATATCAAGTGTTCACATGAGTACACATTAAGAGTAATAATGTATTGGATGGACCTACCATGAGAACATTACATAGATCGTTACATGAATGTCATAAACGGTTGTCAATGTGATAATGGTGTATATATAGTCTTTCAAACTAAAGTCACTATGTTATTAGGAGTTTTTTTTAATACAATCCATCGTTGCTTGCAAATCACACAGAGAAATATGAGTAATGTAGATGAGATTTGTCTCTTTTATACAACTAAGGTGATATCTATGAGCCACTTAATGGAGTAAGACAGTAACATTCCAGTTAATTAAATTAATTAATGGCACGGTATAGAGTTAAATTATAAATTATTGGTGGGTTAACAAGAATTAAATTAAAAATTTAGGGGATTTAATTAGGACAAGGGTGAATTTGTTGAATCAATTAAAGAGTGGATAATTAGGAGATAGTTTTAAATTAAATTAAAATGGTAGATTATTTATTTTTAAGGGTAAATATGAAAACTTAATTAATTTGAAGAGAAAAGACAAAGAATTAAGAAAAGTAAATGAAGAGAGAGGAAGTTACCAAATTACCCTTGAGTGGAATTTACAATTGTATATTCCATTACCTTTTCCAATCCCACGTGATAGAGAGAAAGAAAGGAAAGAAACAGAGAATGACCAAGAGAAGCCATTGTCGAGCTTGTGAGTTCCAATTGAAGGTCATATTGTCGCCAAAATTTGAAAGTAAAAGCATATTTGGGGTCGAGGAAGAGAAGTAAAGCTATTGGTGCCATCAATTTCATTATTCCTCCTTCTTCTTCTCATGGCTGAAAATAGGATTCTTGTGGGGGTTATGATTTTTCCAATTTTATGGCTTTTCAAAACTTTATAATGATTCTTACTATGATGGGTGATGTGGAATAACTAACAGATGGTTTCGACATTATAGGTTTTAAATCAAGCATCGGAGCGCCGTTAGGTGAAGGGGGTTTTTGAAGTTGACATTGGATTACATCGGGGTAAGTCCCTAAAATGTTTAAAAGTAATTTGAAGTTATTTCGGTAAATTAGATTGTGATTTCGATAGCCGGCGTCTAATTTTGTTATATGGTTTCCTTAATTTTAAAGTTTTTATGAGCTTGGTGAAGTCGGCGAATGATTCAAAATTTTGAGAACATGAAGTTGAGTTAAAGGGGTGTAGGGGCGTATAAATTAATGGGAATAGTTACCGAAGCCGATTCTAACAATTGGGATAAATGATAGAATGGTTTAATTAAATTAATTCTTATAGATGTATGTGTGTGTGTGATGGTATAGATGCGTGGTAGAAATAGATTTCGTGAGTTGAGATAATGAAAAATGAAATGAGTGATGAATTGTTGAATTTGATATGATGACGTGTATTTATATCTTTGTGTGGTAGAGCAATGATAATAATGTTGATGTATATTTATATATATATATATAATGGTAAATTGATATGATAATTATGATGTAATCGAGTTGTGATGAGTTGTGTATTATAAATATATACTTTGAGATGTTAATACCTGATGATGTAATGGTATGATAAATTTTGATGTTGATGAAATTAGGTGATAATGTGATGTTAATTAAGCATTACAATGGTGTTGTTGATATAAAGTTTCCTGGGTGGCTTATATGGTTGCCCTAGGGTGATGGCTATAATGTCAGGAGGAAATGTGATGTACAATCTGAAACGAGAACAAAAAGTGTTGATTTAAATAAGTTGATGATGAATTATAAATGCTGTATATGTATGTAGTGTGGTGTGGATGATCGATCGGTATAGATTGCCCCTCATTTTGGCTCCAGTGGCTCGTTATGGCCTATTTGAGCTACCCAGTAGTTAGGTAGGACCCAATGGTGAGGTGGGGAGCTAGACGGGCTTGGTGGGCCAGGTAGGATCCACGAAGTGTCAGGTAAGACCTCTAACTAACAATCAATCATTTTAGTATCCAGATACTAGAGAGTCGTATTATCCTATGCTTGATTGAGAGTCGGTGTTGTTAGTTGCTTTGATGACAATATTAATGTTGCTTATATTGATGATGGGAATGAATGATGAGCTTCGTGTTACTTGCATTGGTGATGTTATCAATGTTATTCATGTTAATGATGTGAATGAATTAGGCGTATGATATGATTGTGGTGTTGATTTTAATATAGATGAAATAGGGGAAGTAATGATAACGTTGAAATTAATTGTAGTTGAACTAATTGTATATGATTGTGGGTATATGATGGATTATGTTATGCTTTTCTCGTTACATGAGTATATATTGTTGATTATTTATATTAATTTATATAGTCAGTCACTCACCCTTACAATTGTTTTTAGTGACTAAATGCTGACGTTGCAGAGACTAGTGCCTAAAGGTGAAGCAATGCCAGTAAAAGGAGATTTTGAATGATGAATGTATATTTATAATGATGTATATATATATATATGGTATATTTAGAGTTTGAATACCATGATGATGGTTATATGGATATGTATGTATGTGTATATATAAGGCTTGGTCTTGATCTAATGGTTCTATATTCATGGTTGATGAATATGGTAATATGTTAATGCGTTAATCGTGCTGGTGAAGGCCTAGTGATGGTCTAGTAGATATGCATATATATATATATATATATATATATATATATATGAGATGATGATGACTGGTGATGCTAAAATTTTGATTAATGTTGGCTAAGTACTTGGTATTGTCATTTGTACTGAGCCATTGCTTAAAGAATTACTTATTGTGTGTATATAGGCAGGTTTTGTTGATTTCTAGGGTACCGAGCCAATAACTGAGCTTGATGTATAATATATATATATATATATATATATATATATATATATATATTACATATTTACGTTTACATAATATAAATTAATATTACAAATTTACAATTAAAAAAAATTAAGAGGGAAGGGGACACAAATTTCTTTTAGGTTGTTCTTGGTCTTTTAAAAGCTTCACGACCTTTTAAAAAGGCTTTTAAACGGGCAAGACCTTCAAATATGTCAGGTCAGGCCTTAAAAAAGCCTGTGATAGGCTAATAAGTCAGGCTCAAGCCTTTCAAAGCTCAGTCTGGCTTGACCTATTTCCATCCCTATTTATGCATATAGAGAAATTGATGATTATCTTGCATTTAGAGTGTTTTAAGGTGTGATATTGCATGAAATTGATTTAACTGTATTTTAGCGCATAGGTTGCTCATATAAAGGAATTTTGGAGAATGGGTTGCACCAGCAAATCCGGAAGGGTGGAAATATAGTGCTCATGAAGTTTCGTAGCAATTGGAGTTGAAACGGGGAAGTTAGTTAGTGTAGAAGTTAGCCTAGAAGCCAAATTCTGTATAATTATACAGAACAAGGTGTTTGGTAATCAGAGGGGTGTGTTTCCTTCCTGCACAGTCTGGTCTCTGATAATCGATTACCAAGGTTGTGTAATCGATTATCGGGCCTTGTGTAATCAATTATAGGATTCTTGTAATTGATTACCAGCACCAGAAAGTGGGGTTTTCAGTGGTTTTCAGTAACGCGACACTTAGGTTCCTACTATTTATTGCCAGGGAAGTTTAAAAACGAAAAATTTACTTTAATTTTAATCAGACTATGGGATAAATATTAGGAATCAATAAAGGGACGTTATAAAGACTAAAGAAATTGCCGTGCTAGTTTTAATTGATATCAGATAATTATTTGAGTAAAGTCTACTCCAATACTAAGTAAAATGAATCAGGTCATATAAGGATGACAACAATCATGTCTTGGAGTTAATTGGATATCATGACAAAGAGAACAAACATACAAAGTTTATCACTTATAGGTTATATAAATTTGATATTTATATTTGGATAAATGTATTGCTAGATATAGCTCATTATATTATACTACCTTTATCCTTTATTATAAGAAATTTTTAAGAGATTTCTTGGGTCCTTAATATAAAAACTTCATCATTATGTCAATAGCATTAATTAATTTTACACCAAAATACTTTTATTAATCATTAATGAAATAAACATTAATTAAGTAAAAAGAAAGTAAGATTTATGAGTACCAATAAAGTTGAGAGTACTTTTGAAAAACTACTATAATTTGTAGATAAATTAAATGACTTTAATTACATTAACAATTTTTCTTAAAAACTGAAATTAGTTAAGAGGTTTTTGTATTAAAAAGCGAAGGTGATATTAAATATAAAATTTTTACATTTAATATAAATCAAATATATTTCCTATAGAGTCACACACTAAGATAACTCCATTTAAGGATAATTTTTATTCTAGTTAGACTAAAATTAAAACTATTGAATTTAACTTATTTAAAATTAGTAAAAAATTCAATCACTAAAAAATACTTATTAGTATAAACCCTGTAAATAGAGTATGAGAGGTTCTTAAGGCACACTTTTCTGATACACAAAATTTCATAAATTATTATAAAAGTCACGCTGTAACGAACATCCAGTGAATTCTTTAAAGGTAAGACCACTATTACTTTAAAATATTTTAATTCTGTACAGGATATTTTTTAACGTAATTTTAATTATCTATTAGTATTTTAAAATACGAATTTTTCAAAATCTTCTTGTTATTATGTAATACAAAATACTTTTCTTTAATGCAATTTTAATAATCTATTATTATTTTAAAACACGAATATTAGGATATCTATAAAAAATCATTTTCGAGTGTTTGTCCATTTGGGGTTACAAAACCATTTGATCATCTGAGCATTTCATCTTCCCATCTCTCCGCTCTTTCTCTGAATCCGTATCCATGATCTCCCTCTTTCTTTTTCGTTCTTTGTCTTCAAACTACGTGTGTAACTTTTCTTGACAAATTAGCAACTTTATCATACTTCATTGCAGTCATAAATAGAACAAAATTTTGAACAAATTGAGACATTTTAGAGACTAATTAAATAACAGAAAATCACACCAAAAGTAAACAATGTAAAAGATGTGGCTATGTTATTCATGTAAGCCCATAACAACCACGTTGTGATTTGTAAAGGTATGTGTGGTGCCAAGCATAGTAATGGACTAATGGTTTCTTTCTTCACGCAATCACGCTTAACAATTTAAGCGAAACATCTCATAAGCGCAGACAATTTAGTGCTGCTAGGATCCAAAACTAGAAGTACCCTTTTTTCAAATTTGCCATCAAGTAATTGTAGATTTGGGATCACGCTAAACTTAATATATACTAGTACATGTACATGATTAAACTTCAGAACGTAAACATATTTATATTTACGTATAGGATTTTTGTTTTTCCTTGTAAAAACAAGCCTATCAACTTTTGGCATGGTTAGAGGAATAGATTATCTAGAGAAGTTTGATGTAAATTAAATTGGAGACTTCAATTAATTATGCCTTTGAGAACCACCCTTATGTGTAGTCAAGTCGTGTCTTTGAGAACCTCCTTTAAAAAAAAACCTACATAAATAATAATGATATAGTATTTTTTAAATTAGATAAAAAATTTTCTATCAAAATTTAATGTAACCATATTTCATAATACTGTGATAAAAGCGACGTAAGGTTGGCATACGGGTTAACAGAAGGAAGATCAAAGAGCTCATGACTTGGAAAATGGAATCCCTTCACTAACACATCTAACCAAAAAAAAAACTAACAATTAACAATAAGAAAGGTAACTCTTATAAAAGAAAGATATTAAATTTGAATAATAACACAATAATATTTAAAATATGTATAGAAATTAGTATGTATATTTATTCAAAATAAAATATATTACTATTTTTTTTAATTGTAGCATGGGAAAACTTTAAGAAAAAACACCTTCTATAATGAATAATCTTATGAGCACTTCGGTGTTATTTACGCAATAAATTAAAGGCCTCAAACGTTTCAGCTTGTGTATAATTCTATACATGTTACAAAAATGGATACAAAATTCCACGAATCACTATCACAGAATAATTCCATCATAACTAAATGATGATATACGTATGGAGATTTTCATCCATTTTAAATGCATTATGAAATTGTAATGATTGAGTAGGTAAAAAGAATTAGCTATAGACAATTTTTATGTTTCAAATGTAATCAAATTAAAACATATAGACCAGATAGAATATGACATAGTTATGTGAGGTTCCTCGTTTCGAAAAATCTACCCATCGTAGTTAATTTGTAATTTATTTTATTAATTTAAAAATTTGTTATAAAAAATAACATTGTTCGATAAATGAATTTATTTTAGTAAAGATTTTTTTAAAAGTTACTTAAAATAATGTGTGAACTTATAAACTTTAAACTTATTTTATTTTTTACACATTTATTAATTTATTTTAGTAAAGATTTTTTAAAAAGTTATTTAAAATAATGTACGAACTTATAAATTTTAAACTTATTTTATTTTTTACACATTTATTAATTTTAAAAAATATATCTTTTCTGTTGTTTTACATTTAACAGTAAATTTTATCGAATATAATTTTAGTCAGTTAAGTTATTAGCTTTATAGATTCATACTTGAAAATTTAGTTTAATAAAATGCTGATTCATTTAAACTTTTTTTAAAACAAAAGTTGATATATATATATATATATATATATATATATATATATTAGTCTGTACAATTTAATTTTAGAAATATTTTCTTAATTTAAAGAATAGTTTTTCAATAACTTGTATTTTAAAAATTAGATAGTTATTATAAAATTTTAAATATATCTTTTAATTTTGTGAGTATCTGTGTTTATATATGAATGAGTCCAAAATTATCACATATATACAACTTTTCCGTGTTATTAAATAATTGTTGATATTTTTAATTAGTTATAATTTAGTACTTTCTATTCTGTTGGATCCGTGTAGTTAAATACTTGAGCTTTAATGCCATGTTAAAATTATACTTGGTTTATGACCCAAGCATATTTAGGAGAGTAAAAATGAGTTTATTACTTGGGAGACACTTAACCATAAAATTTAAAGACATTAGATATGGTGTTCTTAACATTTATATACTTTTTATGTTCATATATTTTATTTCATATGGGCTTCATTCATGCTCCCCATCAAGGCCAATTAAGTTTCTAGTTAGGACTTAACTTTTTTATTTTTTATTTATCAGGACTTGTACTCAAAGGTCTTTTCGTAAGTTTAAGCTTCTTTTTTACCAGTCTCACAGGCTCTTCTATTTTTATTTTTTTTATCAATACTAGTAAGCATTTGGACACTGAAATCATGCTAGAATTAGAGTGGTTTAAAGACCTGTTAAAAAAGTCTTACATTGAGTGAAATATATAAATATAAAGAGTATATAAGGATTGAGCGTACTACCTATTTTATCATTAGGTTTTATGGTTAAATGTTTCTCACTTAATATAACTCACTCTAACTCTCCTAAACATATTGAACCCATAGACCACCTAAACATTCTGACATGGTACCAGAGTCCAAATTTTTAACCGCAATCATAAAAAAAAAAAACAACCACAAGGCCTCTAAAACTTTAAAAAAAAAAATAACCTCTAAGATTCCTTGAGTTCAAGCCCTATATAATAATAACAGATGAATAAATCAAGTCTCAACTAGAGACCTAGTTGAATTTGAGGAGGAGTGTTAATAAAGTCTCACATTAAATAAAATAGACAGACGTAAAGAACATGTAAGGGTTGAGAGCATCACCATAACACCTTAAGGTTTTATGGTCAAATGTCTTAACCTAATAAACTCACTTTCACTTTCCCAAACATACTAAGCTTGTGGACTAGGACATAAAGAGTATATAAGTATCAAACCCTAAAAGACAAAAAAAAATGTCAACTAAAATCAAGTCCCAACTAAAAATCTCATTGGGCTTAAGGAGGGCATAAGATGTTCTACATTGAATAAAATATAAAAAATATACAAGTATTGAGAACATCACCTATAAAACCTTATGGTTTTATGATTAAGTATCTCTCACCTATCATAACTTACTTTCACTCTCTCAAACACATTGAGCATTGGGTCTGTAAATCACTATACTCTTACACTCTCCCTCAGGTCCAATTACGTTTCTAGTTGAAACCTGATTTTTTTATCGGGGTTTGTACTCAAGGATCATCAGAGAACTTCTGTTTTTAAAACTTATTTTACGAATCTCAGAAATCCTATTATTTTCTTTCTTGTTGAATCTGTGCGGTTAAGCACTTACTTCTAATACCAGGTTAAAATTGTAGTTGGTCTAAAAGTCCAATGTATTTGAATGACTTAAAATGAGTTATGTTAGATAAGAGTCACTTAACCATAAATCTTAAAATATTATAAATAAGGCTCTTAACACATATTTTTATATGCTTACCAAAATATTTATCTTTAAAACAATATTATAATTACCTAAAAAATATATATTTATCTAGAAAATAGAAATTCAACAAACCCACAGTTTAAATCTATTTAACCATACCCGATAAATTTTACAATAAATGGAGAAACATTATAGCGAGTAGAAAGATATGATGTTAGTAATGATAAGGGAAAGAGAAAGAAGAATGAAATAACTCTTCCATTCTTGTATTTTCTTACTCTTACATTGAAATGTTATTAGTATTTGATTAATATATTAATAACCTAATGAAACTTATCAGAAATGCGTGGAAAAAGTATTTGGTAACGTTGATATAATCCATCCCAAACTTCCTCTTAATGGGGAAAATAAAAAGGACTAAAATGCAGAAAGCAGGAACCACATTAGAGAGAGCAAGTAATCTCGTTTGGAGAAATTGATGATTTATGCACATACATATATATACGGTGACAAAGCAAACAATTTACAACACAAATGAGCTGGATAAGATGATGTTACATGGAGAGCACTAAAAAGAAGCATTTGCTCACCCTTCCATTTACTTACTAAATTGTGGTGGAGAGTGGAGTCCCAATGTTACATGGAGATGTGAGGTCCCATCCAAGCTTTTGGTTTCTTGAGTTTTGGTCAATTACGACCAGTTGAATAGGTCTAAGTACTCGTGCCCCAATATCACAAAGACTATCATAGATCAGGACGGGGCCATACGTTGAACGGATATACAGGGCATTAATGATTGAAACACAAAGGTGTACAAGAAGATGCTGCAAACCAGGCATACTGCTATAACTTTGAGTGTTGCCTCCAAGGGCACCCGCCATCAAAAGCGTGCTCTAACACCTCTTCCATTCGTTTAGCGAGCAGGATCTGTTAAGGAAGTTCAAAAAATGAAAGTACGATTTTGTGTTTCATTTCAGTGATGAAAAAGAGATATGAAGACCTGAGGGAGAACCATAGAAATGTAGAAGATAAAAATATGTTAAATACAAGGCCCACATTAGATTTGAAAATATATTAGTTGACAGAGAAAGAGACATGGAATTTCAATGGTAAATAATTGTCTAGATTAGTAGGAACATGGTCAGCTCATAACTGAAAAACTATGCAACTATGCTGCAAAACACGGGAGCAGAATTACCTCCAAATTGGCTAGCACTGACGATGGTACTTCAACCAAATCCTTCAAGTTCCTTTCAGGCAGGATAACTCTCTTAATACCATAACGATGTGCAGCTAATATCTGTCAAAGAGTAACACAAGTCGCTTTATAGTTTATACCACCTTTTACAGCCATAATCTTATTAGTCTGTTACTGACGCTGGAATAGTTTTATTCAGATATGAAATATCCATTTAGAGACATAAAAAATGGTAAACTATTATGCAAAAGAATTATAACTTGTATAATTCCTTTTGTAGTGGCAAACTAGCTACGCATACTTCTATTGGGTAGTTCTTTTTTTTGGGTAAAATATGTAGTCATCCCTTCATATTATCGAACAACCATTTTATCCCCTCCAAGAACTGAAGTTTACAACGCCTTAAAGCACAAAAAACACCCATTTTCAGCATGTCTATTCCAAACAATTCCCAACAGATACAAATTTGTCAACTTTTTACCCAAAAGAAATGATTGCTTAACAAACAAGTAAACAGAGTATGGTAAAATCTGCTAGATGGTTAACTATTACGCTAGCTATTCCATGTTCTAACAACAAAAACCCAGTCTTATCTTTCTAGCTGAAATTGGTTACGTGGACCCACCATTGTCAATGGCAGCGGATAAAGAATTCCCCTTAGTTTTATGCCTCCAGACAATGGTAGAAAAAAGGCATTCATATAAGGGGAAAAATTGTAAAAGTTAACTAAAATTTAACCAACAAATTTAACAAGTAAATAAAAACTGATTAGATTGTATTGAAAATAATAAACATAAAAATTTCAAGCAAATTTACCCATCATGGGTGCTTTTGTTTCTTATTTTTCTTGTTAGACTTTCATCTTGGTAAATCTTTAAGTCCTTACTTAATTTAGCCTAAGCTCAGAAGTCATCCTGTAAAGCCTAATGTCTTGTCTGACGAAGGTCAAAAAGCCACAAGAATTTACCTTATCCTTAACTCCACCAACAGGGAGAACAAGACCCCTCAAAGTCATCTCTCCAGTCATAGCTGTATCCGATCTCACGCTTTTCTGACTGAAAAGTGATACCAATGCTGTGACCAAAGTGACACCGGCTGAGGGACCATCTTTAGGTACAGCACCGGAAGGAAAATGTATATGTACATCACGGCCCTCCAAAAGATTAAATCCCTCTGTAGTAGCCAATCTAAGATCAGTCGCCCTGGCCCTTACCTACAAATCAAGCCTTTACAGTTAAAAAAAAAAAAAGTAATGATTCTTAATTTAATCCATGTGTTGAGCATATATAACAGTCAGATGGCACTTGTTCAACACAAACCAACATGAACCCATGGATGATGACAAACATATCATACAGCCTTGAATCCAACCAAGTGAACAAATTAAGTCTAGAACAACTGTCAGCTATGCTCACTGTGAGATACAATGAAGATTTTTTAAAATTGTCAAAACGCTCAAGATATAATGCTTATCATCAAATCATATCCCGAGTGAATCTTACTATGCATGAGATGCTATGGATTTTTCAAATGATGGGCCCTTACAACCCCCTTATTCCAACAGCCCAATAAAACACCGACATGCTGAGAAGCTAGTAGTTGGATCATGCCAATCCAAATGAAAGGAGAATTCAACCACTTATATTTGATTGCTTACCCATGTTAGTGCAATCTGGGCTGATTCTTTTATTACCTCACCAAGTTGTCCGGTGAGATGCAGGTCACCCTTCCCTACCATTGCTGTAGCTTCCACAAACTGAACTTCTCCACCAAAAGCAGTCCAAACCAGCCCAACAGAAATCCCAGGTGTAGCCACACGTTCTGCAGCTTCTCTATCATCAAATCTTGGGGGCTGCATATAATGATATCAAAACATTAGGTATTACTCCTACTAGAATATATCATCAAATTAATTTCCATTCAAGATTTGATCATGAAAAAGCTTTCATAATGACATCATAAGCAAGGCAACTCATTCATTTGTAACATATCAGAGAAATGTTGCAAAATTGCATTATAAATTTATAACATAGTACACATCAATACCCCAAGCACTTTTTCAAGCATAGTTTCATCAACAACCAATGGAGAGGCGATCCTGAATGTATTTGAGATGTCTCGACTATTGACACCCATTGGTATCACTTCCATTTCAACTTCAGTTCCATCAGCAAGTCTATTTTCTAGAAGTGGTGTAGCAAGTTCCTGCATCCCTTTATTCAATGGCACTACTTGTTCTTGTTCTGCAACTCTTACTGCAGCAGCACGAGCCAGGGCAGCTAGATTCCTCTCCAAATTTCGCACACCAGCTTCCCTGGTATATCTCTGAATGACAAGCTTCACCATCGCCTAAATCAAATTAGTTCTTAATTAGAACATGATACAACAAAACAAAACAAAATTACTTTATAAGAGCACAAACAATTTAATATAAAATGTATTTCAATGTGACTTTTACACGTCATATGCCCTCATTAGTTTATTGCATCCTTTTAATATAATGGATGCTGTAGAAGGAAAGAATGCAAATGCAAGGACTTGTAAAGAAAGACTTAGATTGATCAATCAATAAAATGTAAGCCCAGCCCAAAACTTAGAAACCACTAATTTTCCAAGATTCTGCAGACTGAGAAAAGAGATCCACAAGTATGATAGGTAATTATGAATTAACTATTCAGTACTCACCCATACATTTATCTAGATTCTAAACCATGTAAAACTAATAAAAACATCAAAATAGAACCCAAAATATTTTGCATGTCCACTGAATGAGCAGAAATTTTGCATGTTCCCAATCTACTTGTGTGTGTAAGAAAAAAAAACATTCAGTACCTCTGGAATCTGTAGAAACTCAGAAGTCAATCCATGCTGATCTAAAACTCTTGGAATCAAATGTCGCATGGCTATTTGGAGCTTTTCCTCAGGTGTATATCCAGGAAGTTCAATTACTTCCATCCTATCAAGAAGTGGTGGTGGAATGGGTTGCATTCTATTTGCTGTAGCCACAAAAACTACCTTGGATAGATCAAATGGAACGTTCAAATAGCTAGCTATCTATAAGGAACAACTTCAGCATAAATCTTTTCTTTAAATCAACATAAGAAACATTATTAATGAAAGGAAAGATTTTAGGTCAGTAAAAAAGAGGGTAAGATATCCTACTCAGCAATGAACATTAGGAAAAAAAAAAGAAATAACAATCAAAATGAACAAGTTCAGGAAAGTGACAGATATAAGCATTATTAGCACAATTTCCAATTCCCTCACTAGAAAAGGTCACTCAACTATAATTAAGATTGACTCATTATACTAAACAATCATCTAAGAGGCAGATGATGAAATCTACATATATATATATATATATATATATATATATATATATATATATATATATATATATATATCATCAAATCCTTTTTTTAGGGGGAGGGACCTAATTGATGGAACATATTTTGAAGAGTAAAGGATACTGATCATTGAATGATTTATTTTGTTCTGGATCAAGAACCTCCAGCAATGCTGAAGCTGGATCTCCACGAACATCAGATCCTGTCTTGTCCACTTCATCAAGCAACATAACTGGATTGCAAACAGCTACTTTCTGTAGGTTAAATATGAAAAACGTGTGTCAGTCTAAGAGCCAAAGGGGGAAATGTTATAATTTATAAGTTATATTTTTCAACCAATTAACACTTGCCCTAGCTGACTTCAAGTATGTGAGAGGGGGGGAGTATATATATTAGCTTTAAAATACTTCTTTTGAATTGTTATGTTAATATGCAAAATAATGTACTCTTCTCTATCTTTACTATCCAGAGTATATCATAGTTAAAATTATCTAATTTTCAGATAAGCACACATAATTAGTAAATATGGATAGTGTTCTAAATTACACAACAAAAATAAGCTTAACGTCATACAATCATAAACGAACAAACAAACTCAGCCTAACAAGTCACAAGACTACTTGTTAACCTCCGTTCACACTTTACATCTGCAATTTCAATAGTCTTTAGCTCCTTGTTGGAAGATTTTGTCGGGAGAAATGAAAATCACACAAAAGGAGGATGTAAAACTCCTCCTAGAAACAAAGAACACAAGAACCAAAAAAAGGCATAGATCAGGAGGATTCTCTAAATTTATTTTCAGATCTGACTTTTATTTCTAGAACTCGATTATGGAAGTGAGACAATGTTCCTCATGTTATCCACTATTGAAACAAAAGCCATGATCTTTCTTTCCTATTGTCAGTGTACACCTAACACCCTTATTTATTTCAAATGAGAATTCATTGAAAGAAGTGAACTGAAAACTATCTGATCTAGTACTCTATTCATATACACCAAATCCTCGTCAATGTATTTTTCATGCTGTGAAACAGGCCCCTTCAATGTCGCAATTTAAAAATTACTCAACATTCTACTCTCTCCTCCCTTTCTACTTCAAGTAAATCATCCTTTTCTGTACTACAAAAGTTGTATGACTATTTTAGTTTCCATGCCTCTGAATATTGACTCAGATATAGTCTCATTCACTAGGACAAAACAAAAATGGCACAAAGGAAACAAGAAAATGAAAGCATTCTGTGTATCAAAAAAAATCTAAAATCTAAAACTATCAAGTATCAATAACTTCCCCAAGTATTCACAAATGTCATACAAACCAGACAATATTACGTGTCATGCTTAAAATTTTAAATGCAGTTTAACCTTTAATCCATCTATAAGCCGCCCAGGCATGCTTCCAACATATGTTCTCCTATGTCCTCTAATATCAGCCTCATCCTTGACTCCACCAAGGGATATGCGCACAAATTTTCTGCCCAAAGCAGCAGCAATAGAAGATGCCAATGATGTTTTCCCAACACCAGGTGGTCCAACAAAGCACAACACAGGACCCCTTGCATCTGGTTTCAGCTGTTACGTGTACATACGCTTAAATTAGTGACGATAAATTTTGTAAACAGTAGATAAGTAACAGGTTTTTGACAACCTTGCGCACTGCCAGGTATTCAATTATCCGTTGCTTAACCTTCACTAAACCATAGTGATCACTATCTAGTCGCTTCTGTGCAGCTCTTAAGTCCAGTTCAATCTCTTCACTGGCCTTTTGCCAGGGCAGATCAGCAAGAAGTTCCAAGTAAACCCGTGAACTGTTATACCCAGGTTGCTGAGGCTGCATTTTTTTTAGCCTCCTGAGATAGAAATTATTGTTAAATGAACTGATTGTCTCTATGAGACTATAAAATCACTTGACTAATAATAATATCATTTTTTCCATTCTACAGAACATATATAGATATTAGATAGTAATTCCCTCACAAATATCAATCATCACCATATCTAATTATGTTTCCATTTAAAAGTACCTCAACTCTCTGTGTGCATGTTTCCATATATTCTGTGGCATTCCTGCACTTTGCATCTTTCTTTCGAGGGCAGCCAAGTCATCTTCATCATCATCATTATCACCAAGTTCCTCTTTTATAGCCCTCATCTAAAATATATTTTACATATAACAGATAACAAGAACATTTCCATTAAATTAACACACATAAACAAAGCAATAAATGCTCCTCTGCAGTAAAATGGCCAAGACCACCTAAATATTACTGCCAAAGGAAAGAAGAAACACTCTCTAATAATGAATACTATTCAATCAAAGTGATAAATTATTACACTTTAATTAAGTTAGGTGAAATCATAAGATTGTATAAATTATAAAAAAGATGAATTACATGTCTTCTGACAAGAAAAATTCATAATAAGCAGAAAAACAATTGCAATTTATAAGTGAATATCATATATGAGCCTTCTATTCATGAAAAAAATATTTTAGATGTAAAACAAATAAAAAAAATTTAAAAATATAAAATACCTTTCAAACAGTTTGTAGCGCATTTTTACAGGTTTTCTTCCCATCCAGTCTTTAAGTTATCCTATCCGGAAGGGTAACTTGATCAATTATTGGTCAAACTGGTTGGTTTGATCTGATTTTAACAACTATGCAAAAATAGCCATTTAAAGAATTTTCTTGAAACACATAATTCAACTTCAGTTATGAATATGTATAACTCTGTTAGTAATAGTATAGCCCCCATACCCTTGCATTCACACTTGACAAATATATCATAATGATGGTGCAAGAAAGCTAACCTGCTGACGCAAAAGAAATTCTTTTTGAGATTTTGACAATTGCCCTTCAACCTTTTGAGTGATTTTCTCAGCTACACGTATTGACTGTCGGCATAGAAAGAAATATATAAGTAGAATTAGAGACAGATGATACAATACTAGAACTGCATCAAACAACAGTAATTCTATTATTCACCTGTAAATGCCTGTCAACTAACTCAGTTGCTTTTGAAAGCCTCACTTTAGGGTCAATTGAATCCAACATAGAGAGTTGTTCTTCAAAACTTATCTCAAAACTAGCAACAAAGATATCAGCCAATTTGTGAACGGGAATGTTGTCCAAAAGGACTTTTGTCCTTCCTCCAGTTTTTTGTTTCTGTGAGCAAGCAAGGAAATGTAAGCTACTAACACAAATACAACACAAAGAACATGTCATTCTCAGAATCTTAACAAATAACCCAAAATATTTATTGCAAGCATAGACTATAGTGATATTTTATTATTATTCTACCAATCTTACAAGCACAAGAATACTAGGGATATGATTTCCATGTTTTTCAGTCAATGTTTGTAGAAGTGCTGAAGGTATATGCTTTACCAGTTCCAAAACAGAAATAAGCTCCATGGCAGTAGCTTTGAATTGGCGAGACAACATTATGAAATCTGGGTCTTGCTCCACTTGTTCCAGCTCTAGATTAGAAAAATGGAATCAACTCAGCATCTTCAAAGATAATGAATTAAATCTTTTTCAGTGATCAAATCATCAGGAAACTACTCTAAAATTCTTTTTTTTCCTTTTTTACCAACATGCTAAATTGTGGCAAAGTAGTTATACTGAAAACAAGGAGATTAAAAGGAAAAATTACATCAAGACTCCGTAGACTCACATCACAAGCCCCTTCATCATTAGAAAGTGTACAATTAAAGCATTGAATGTAGCTGTCATTATCTGATCTTTAAGGCTATAAGATAACTTCAACAAGCAAATCACAGCACCATACAGAAACGTATTTCAAATCATCATACCAAACTTATTACATTCTCACACACACACACACAGACACATATATATATATATATATATATATATATATATATATATATATATATATTATCAGATATGGGATTCCTATTTAAACTTATTCATTTCTTCCTTATTTGTATTAGTTCTTTACTTAGGCAGTTGGAATATCTCTATTCCATACATGTTTGAGTTTTTGGAAATAAAATAAACATGGAGTTTTTGTAACTGACAATTGGTACCTTCATTACACTAGTTAAAACTTATTTATTCTTATTTGTTTCTATAACAACAAGATGGACTTCATTTAGGTTAAGAATAGATCAATTATTAAATCTTGGGTGGAAGTTTCTTTTACCCATTTTGCTTGGTAATCTATTATTAACAACTTCATTTCAACTATTTTCACTATAAAAAAAAATGAACTTTCTATATTCATAATTTGTCTCAAACAAGAGAAAGAAATAAAACAAAAATAGTCAGAGATATTCATTATATGTTCCTTATGGTAACTAGATTCATGAAATATGGTCAACAAACAACACTGATCGTGGATAGTGCTTATACTTCACTGATCTATGTATCCATAACCAAAAAACAAAAATTGTGATAATATAATATTTACATCATGAAAAACGCATAGGATAGGACTCCCCCTAAATAATATAATTTTGGTACACAATAATATCAAATCTTTGGTTGAACATATCACAATGACATATACAACTATAACATATTGTCATTATTATACAACTTCTGCTATTTTCATTAGAAAGTAAAAAGAGTGTAAAAATAAAGATTTCCTATCCAAGAGCAGATGTCAAAGAAAAAAATTAACAACTTACCAGTCTTAGTCATCTCAAGGGAAGATATCCTTGCAGTATGATATATTCCTCTTGTGCTTAGTTCCTGGACACTAAATCTGCACAAACCTTCAAGAACAACTGTGTATGTGACCCTCCCACTTGGTTTCTCCACTCCCCTTGATAAATGCAATGGTCGTGCAGCAACCCCCCTAAAGCCGAAGGTCTACTAAAATCAACTCTTAATTTGCAAAAATCTATCAGATATTTAAAGGCCAGCTTGCTCTAAGAAAACATTATTTGTTTTCATTTCCTACCTTCACTGATAATTACAAAAATATCACCTTATTTTCAATGTATATCTTTTTCTATTGATTTGAATAGGAAACAGAAAACTCCAAATGTTGGTTACACAATTTCCCATATAAATCTTTGCATACATGAAACTAAGTAAAAAACAGTAGTATTTCCATAATCACTTGTAAAAACAAAAAACATTTTTTGGAACCAAATAAGCCCCAAATTATTAAATCTACAGGAATGAAAATTATCAGGCTTTTGTAATTTTTAAATTTGGGTATTGGGCCTAACTCAATCCTAAAAGTTATCTCATAGGATGAGGTTTACCCTCCACCTTATATACTCTTGATTGACCATATCTCTAGTCAATGTGGGACTTTTAACACACCCCCTCACGCTCAGGAATGGAGCGTGGATGAATATGGGTGGCCCACGGGACTTATTAACACACCCCTTCACACTCAGGAATGGAACGCGAATGATTACGGGTGGCTAGTAAGACTTATTAACACACCCCTTCGCGCTCATGAATGGAGTGTGGATGAATACGGGTGGCCCGTGGGTCCTATAGAACACCCCAACACTCAGGAATGGAGCGTGGACAACATAGGTGACCCAACAACGGATCTAGGATAGGCTGTAATTATGAAAATCTGAAGGTGGAATTATGAAAGAAGCCATCAGTTCATCCATCAACCTTAATTAGCAAATATCTATCAGATAAGTAAAGGCCAGCTTGCTTTAAGAAAACATTATCAGTTTTCATTTCCTACCTTCACTAATAATTACAAAAAATGTCAAATTAGATTTAATATATCTTTTTTTATTTATTTGAATAGGAAAGGGTGAAAACTCCAAATGTTGGTTCCATAATTTCCCAAATAAATTTTTGCATATAAAAAACAAAGTAAAATACAGTGGTATTTCCATCATTATTAGTAAAAACAAAAAACACTTTTGAAACCAAATAAGCCCCAAGTTATTCAATCTACAGGAATGAAAATTTTCAGGCTTCTGTAATTATGAAAATCTGAAGTAGAATTATTAAAGAAGTCATCAATTCATCCAAAAAAGATAAAGAAAGACAACAAACTGAATAATGTCTGAAGATTATCTTTTGATTCACCCAACTTAATACTTAATATAGATTGCAGATGCACTGATGAACTGTTAGAACTTAGAATGTATAATGTTATTATGAAGTCAAGAGGATCTTAAAAATGACACAAAAGTTGTTCACTTAGAGCTGTACCTGTTATGCCAATGCACAACATCATTCTGCTTTTTTGTATCAAGCTTAAGAGAGTCGGATGAACCACCTTGACCTTTTGAGCTCTGGTCAGCAGAATCAGCTCCTGCATATAAAAGGAAGCAGAATAAAAATGAGCATTAGACAACCAAGCTTGATTATTTAAACGGGGAAACAAAAAACAAACATCTTATGACCTTGGGATACAGTGGGACCCACTGGCTTAACTTCAGCAGCATCACGCACTGGCAGGATGCCAATCAACCCCTTCTCTTCTCGTTGCCAAAGTTCTTGTTCCACCAACTTCACACTTCATTAACCAAAGAAACAGTCACACATAATACTTAAAGACAAATGCAGAAATAAAAAAGTTCAACTTTTTTGTAAATGTCAATGCTTACCTTTTGAGTAAACTACTGTAACCAAAAAGAAGAAAACTACAAAATACAAATAAACGAGTAGACCCTATTTTGGTCACTCAAACTGTAAGTTCCCATCACTTTAGGGATTGACTTTGTAAACTCATTACTTAAATCCTGATTTTGCAACATAACATTTATTTTATTTTTTTAATTCGAAAGCAAAAAATAAAAAAAAATTAAAAAAGGCTAAAATGAATAACTTTTACAGAATTAAGGACCATATAAACAAAAAAAAAGATGTAAAGTGCATATTTTAAGATTAACTGACGAATGCTTATAATTTTGGGAATTATGGCATCCAAAAGCTATAAGCTACCCCAAATAACTTTTCAAATGCTTTAAGGTCCTTTTATTTTGTGTTTCCCAAACAGCTCCTATTTAATGTTTACCAAACAACTCCAGTTTCTTTGGTCATCCCCGGTTGAGACTCAACTGAAACCAAAGATAGCTCTAGTAGCTTTTGAAAAGCTACAAGCTACCTTGGCCAATCATGCTCCTAGGGAACAGGTAAAGTAATCCATAGAAATACAATAACAACTCTACCAACAGAATCTATAATACACTATTTTCTATCCATTGAAATTTAACAAAACTCAGAAAATTAAAAGCGAGACAAGTTAAATAGCGAGTGGAATTCACATCAATTCGTGAGTACCAATCAAATTTTTTGTCAACGATAAAGAACGCGTTTGAGAGAGTTATAAAATTAACATAGTCCTGAAAAATTGAAATTAAGTCGGTTACCCCTAAATATACATCCACTCGGTGAAATTAACGCTTGAAGTCTAATTCGCGACATTTATCAATTTTCAAGAACAATAGTAATCATCCCTATGACTTTCAGAGGCTTAGTTGAACTATTCGCCGACAAATTTACCAGCACACGCAAAAGGACATCACCGTACACAGCTATAGTTGCTTCTCGGTTCAAATTTTTCACTTCAGATCAAACGGAATAAACACTTAAACACAAAAATCAAGCTCGGAAATTCAATTCGTTGGATGAATTAAACAGAAAACGTGTGTCGGAAACAAAATGAGAAGAAAAAAGAGAGGTACCTGGTAAGGGAAGTGCAGCGAATTCTGATGATGGCGCCAGGTAAGAGGACCTTATTCCTGAAAGGGAGGATCGCCAAGCGAATCGGAAGTTCCACCGATTCGGCCATGTTCGCAACTCGGTGTGAAACCCCTTGATTATGTTTCTGAGGGAAAAAGGGAAAAACCGTGAGTGAAAAGACCACACGAAGGGTTGGGAAATAAATATAGAATCCAACTCGAAACAGACAAAGGAGCGGAACTAACTGCCTCTGTTTTCTTCCCTCACTTTGAATTTTCATTTGTTCTTTTATCTAAACGTGCATAATAGCAATCATATTCAAACATATCATGAGATGACATAAAGATATTTTTTATTTAATTCATAATTATATGATTGTGTACATAATATTAAAATTACATTAAAAGGGAACTATATTTTATATCTTATCACTTAAACACTTTCTAAGAGGCTATTTAAGATATGTAATTAGAATTGTAATTTAAAATTTTAATTTTAATTTTAATTCTTATATAATTAGAATTCATATAAAATTACTAAGTTTATGTTTTTGAATATAAAATTAAAATTTAGAATTATAATTCCAAACTAAAATAAGGCTAGTGGTGGGGAAATTGTGATAGTAGTGACAGCAGTGACGATCATAATGATTATGGCAATGATAACAGTGGTGGCGTTAGTGGGCGTTAGTGGTGGCGAGGGCAGTAGTGGTGAAACCTATGGTGGTTGTTGTGATGATGGTGAAGGTGGCAATAATGGCAGCTACAACGGTGATGATGATAGTAGCAACAACGACAATGATGATGGTGGTGGCAGCACAATGGTGGCTATGGTGGGTTTGACAATGATGGTGGGGAGGCAAAGGTAGTGGCAACAGGCGGTGATGGTAATGGTGGCGGCGAGGAGTAGGGTTAATGGCGATGACAGTGACGGTTATGGTGGCGAGAACAATGCTAGAGGTGGCAACCTTGGTGATGACATCAATGATGGCGACGGGGAGTGAGTGGGGATGGCAACAAGGTGCAATGGAGATGGTGATAGCGACAGCGTGGCAGTGATGGCAGCGGTGGTGGTGATGTTGACTAGAGGTGATAAAAAAGAATTTGCACCATTTGTACACACAAGCATACTTGTAATGGGCATACTTGCACCGGTTTCGTTGCTCAAATGGTCGCTAAATTTCCCTCCATATAGTTTTTTTAGTTTCCCTCTAATTTTTTTTGTTGGCGTCCAACCTAGCGACGGTGACATCCCGTCGCTAACACTACTACTGAAAGCTAGCGGAAGTTAAAAGGGAAGAAATTAGCTATCATTTTAGTGACTAGCTAGGGACATCCCGTCGTTTTGCATTGTTTAATTTCCCAGATTCCCTTTTTCATTTAAAAAAGATGCAGTCAGAAACCAAAAACATTAATTAGGATCATTTTGATTTAAGTTTGGGGAAATACTCTCTAGTAAGTGGACATAACTCCAATTTTTGTAGGGTGGAAACTCATTTCTTAGTTATCTACTGTAATTTATCATTAAGTGTATATATGTTAATTTGTTACTAGTTCCCGCGTTGAAATTTTATCAATAAATTGATTGTTAATTTCCGGTAAGCTCTCAACAATATAGTCCACCACAGTCTTGTTAACAAAGTATTCAACACAAGCTTTGAATTCTGGCCTCGAGTGATAGGACCTGAGAGGAAAAAAAAAGAAAAGAAATAGGAAGAAAAGACTATTTTTTTTAACAATCAGAGAAAAGAATCAATTACACATATATCACAGGCCCTAAGAGTAATGTGCTATCCATAGAGACAAAGTCTTCTTCTACTAACAATCCAAGAAATGAACTAAATCTAATCATAACAGTTGTCCTTAGTGATTGTTAAGAATGCATCAAGTAATAATGCTCCTTTTCACTCACTAGATACATTACATTTACATGTTTTGTTTGATGTACATTAGTAAAACAGTTAGTGGGACGTTTATCAAGTTTTTCTCTCTGTTATTATGAAATAATGATATGGGTTCATTGAAAAGGAGTACTTTTACATATCTGTAAAGACATCTAGCATAGGACAACTCAAAATGAGAAAAGCAACAAAGATAATCAAACACATTATCTCTTATCTTCGTTCATTAATTCATTCACATGTAAAACATCTTAAATAGAAATGAAACCAAAAATTCAAGAAAATTTTTCACAAATTCCTAAAACAATTTAAGATGAAGGAATGGCAAGATGGAATTTTATCCAGTAACATGGAGCAGTTTAAAATAGCCATTCTATATATTCAAATACATGTAAAAATGTATAAATTCAATCAAGGATGTTTATTGAACAACCAACACAAAATAATCAATAATAATATTTAAGAGTATGATCTATTTTGTGGATTTTGGAATAGAATGGGAAGGTTTCAAAAGTACCTTAATTAAGTCATAAAACTGAGTAAGTTATGCCAATAAATAGTTGTATAATCAATATATAACACATCAATATCAAGGCATGTGAAAAGCTGGAGAAAACAGGGAAAAACAGGGCCTGAATCTTCCTATTTGGCCTGAATCGATTCATATAGAAAAATTACAAAATCAGGGTGCCAACAAGGGGATGAATCGATTCATGCCCCCTGTGAATCGATTCACACGCTATAACAGGGGCTGGGAATCGATTCATGAAGGCTAGGAATCGATTCTTGTAACACCCCTAATTTCGTTATTTCTTATTTAAAATAAAATTTCAAAGGAATTTGATTATAGTTCTTTAGAACTTTTTGATTGTTATATAATTTATAATTTTTTAGAATTTTCTTATTTTTTTAATTATTTTATTATTATTATTATTTTTAGAATGACAAAAATACCCTTAACCTTTCATCTAATAACCAAAATGCCATTACTGACATCATCGTTTACATCATCATCGCTTACATCATCGCTTACATCATGAATAGTAAAATAAATAATTAAATAATCTTAAATAGTAAAATTTTCTTCCTATAAATAGATGACTCATTTACAACATTTCCACACCAAAAATTAGAGAGAGAATCTAGAGAGATAGTGCGTAAGAAATTAGTGGGGAGTAAATTCTTTTGGTAAAAAGAAGTTCTGTTGGAGGTGTAAGGTAATAACTTTCTTCTATATTCTTTTTATAATTTTAGTTTATTTTTTTAGCACTCTTAAACCATTGATATACTAGTACTATTATGAATAAGTTACTATAGTAAAAATAATTTACCACTGTGTTATTTTTACTATTTACCGTTACTATTCAAAATTTACTATTTACTGTTACTATTCAAAATTTACTATTCACTGTTATTGCTCATGATTTACCATTTACCACTACTATTCAAAAAGTTACTATTCATAATTTACTATTTACTATTACTATTCAAAAATTACTATTTACCGTTACTATTAATGACTTACCATTTACCGTTACTATTTATTATTACTATACATATTTACTATTTATCATTCTGATAGCAATCTTAATTTTCATCTTAAGCTTATACTGAAATAAGTTAGTATTAATATTTTGTTAGAACTTGGAGGCGCAGAGCGAATTCACTTTTGGTAGCAAATCAAGGTAAGGGGGGTGAGATTAAGGATATAATATGAAAATACATAAGAATATTGGGAGGAGTCCCCTACTCCTTTTAAACATAACAATATTATTATTTTAAAATAATAACTTTTAACTTAAAATTTATAATAATTGTTATTAATAAATTAAGCATCTTGTGTAACTTAATATCTAAAATATTTAAGAACTTGAACTATTATGACCTATACGGACTGGGTTGAACCTATGCAAGGACTTAAACTATTACGAACTTGACTGAACCTATGCAATGACTTGGACTATTTATGACCTATATGGACTGAACTAGACCTATGCAAGGACTGGACTATCTTGGATTTACATAGACCTGTGCGAGGAATTGACCATAGAACTTAAAACAAACTTTATTAATTTAAATAACCATTGAATTTTAAAATTATCATATTTATAATTGATGCTTAATTATTTGATTTGATTATGGTTGTTAATATTTATTTATGTTTTATGATGTTTGATTGTGATTGATAATCTTGTACTGTGGAGTTTGAGCATATAGCAAGCATGACGGAAAGCTAAAATTCAGTAAGAATTTACTTATCTCCTACTTCTTTATTTACTTATTCATATTTATTCAAATTACTTTTAAGAAATTTCTTAGATTTCAATAAAACTACATAAGTTTTTAGAAATCTCTTTTATATTTTAATATATATGTATATATCTTTACTAAAATTTAGATTTTTTTTAGTTAGTTTATTAAAAAGAAAAAGAAAGAGAAATTATTTTATAAAAATAATTTTTTTACTAATATTTTAATATATACATATATATATACATATTATTTAAATGTATAAAAATATTATACAAAATTTTCAAGTACTAAGGTTTTAAAGATTGATAATTCCAAATTCGAGTTTTTAGAAATTGATTTTGAATTGACCTATAAACTTTCTAAAGAAGGTTGTGAAATATATTTAAGGCTTTGAAACTCAAATTTATAAGGAGATTTGATTTGTGATTTGAAAAGGAACTGTACTAAAATTCTATGTGCGTATTTGAGAAGTTGAAAAAGTACAGTTTACTGGGATGGCTATGTCGCGATTCGTAGGCCCTGATAATATAATTGAGTTTCTAAAAGCCTTAACCAACTAAATACGCGAGTAGTTCATGTATCATGAATCATTGAAGAGAAACAAAATGATATTGTCTGGGGACGGATTATAGAAACCGAGGATACATTAGAGGAGGCTTAATTGTGAGCCTCGGGATGAGAGGGTGTGAAAGGGTGCTTCAGGGGACCTGGGGTAGCTCCCTAGTGTCGGGTACTTTCATAATAAAAACCTTTTCAATCTGACTAGTCTCTAAGTGTTTCCATGCCAGTTGAGCTGTTCATGTTATTATTATCCGGAATTATGGAACAGTGTAAACTCCTGGTTGGCCCAGTGCCAATTAAAATTTAAGGGGCCCATATATATAGATAAGTTATGATGAAGATATGACATATCATTCATACATTCATAAATTGATTGTGCTTGTGATTGTGATTGATATTATTATACTAGTTTATGAAAACCCTTTATTGCTTATGTCCCATTTGGAAATATTATATTCTGTTTCTCACTCCTTTCTCTATGTTTTTGTTTCATATGTTTTAAATTAATGGTTCGTACAGAGGGAAGGATCGAAGAACATTGACAGTATATATAGCACGTTCTAGAAAGGGAGCTCGGTATGAATACCGTGGTCCAATGAATAAATAATGTCACTAGGCAACTCCTCTTGGGCCATGGAGTTTCCTCTCTTTCTTATAATGTTTAATGTTTATTTTCTTCGGATGAATATACAAATACTTTATAAAGTTTTAATAATATTGAGGTATCTCAGAAATAATGTATATAATTTATTCCCATAGTTTCTTTTTAACAAACATATCTTTAGAAAAAAAATTATTACAAATTTTTTTAGAATTTATTAAGGTGTAACAGAGGGTGTTAGAATTCTCAATTGTGCAGAATCAGTTCTTGATAAAAACAGCAACAGAAAATGCATTTTAGCCAACTTCTAAACCCCCTATTTTCTTCATTTCAAATCCAATGATCATGAAATTTTAACACAATCTATAATACATCATTTGTGACGTGTAGCTTCTAGCCGCACTCAAAAATTCCTAAAAACGAGGAAGTTATGCGGAAAAATGCGAATAGCCTGTTTTGGGACATTTTGAGCAACTGAGAGGTCAATTTTCTATCAAATTGATTCATTCCAGTTTTCACAAGCCATAAATTATTTATAGATGCTAATCAAATTGTTCTAAGCTATTCACACCTCATAATTTGCAATTTCACTATCTCAGTTGAAGAATTATGCATGAAAATTACATAAAATTATACATTCATCAATACAGCACATAGCCACTACCATTTTTCATTCAACCACAATTTTTTGGACATAGTATGCATCTCATATAGGTCAACAACATCTAATTCACCAATGAGCAATCAATGCTCTGATACCAGGTTGTAACACCCCGAATTCGAAAATTCAAAAACAGGGGTTAATTTTTCATGATTTAAAATAATTAAAAGTAGAAGGAATACAATATAGAAAATACTGAGTAATTACCGCGGGTCATTGAATAACCGATCTCATATATGAGGATATCAGAACGGTATCAGAGTGCACCTCGGACGACCGGACTTAAGGCCGTCACAAGGGAAAAAGCGGAAGATGAAAATAATTTTTAAGAGTGATTAAAATATTTACCAAAAAGAGGATGAAAGATACCACATCGGTTTATTTAACAACAGAAATATATTTTCATAATAATAATGTCATCTGAACTGGTCTGAACCGGGGTCTAGGATCCGGTGTGGGACCAGCCACAAGAGTGCAGGTGAATTAGGGTTTGTACACGGGTACAGTGGGTATCCGGTATTGTAATCCGGCCTCTCAGTGGGAGAAACCGGTCTTGTTGTCCTGGAGATCCTTCACACCAACGTTTCGCGTTGAGAGAGGGCGAAAGGTGGTGCCACCTGCGAAGATTCTCCGACGCTCAAGTTAGAAGAGTGTATGAACTCAATGAATACTCAAGCAATGCAATAGTAAGAATATGAGATAGAACAACGTAACATTGCATGTGTGTTGGAACCTGTTATTTATAGTTGAACGTAGGAAATGAATCGTTGGATACAAGTGGGCCCCTTGGTTCTGATAGCGGGTAGAGTGTGTCAATCAAGGTGACTCAGTGCTCAGAGTGTGTTAGGTGGGTAGGTCAATTATCAGAGTATGATCCTGTGATAGGGATGGAGGATAATCACCTTTTCACATATTTCACTGACAATTGTACTTACTCTCTGAGATAATTGACATAGACATATTCCGCTATGCAGGGTATCTTCGCTGATAAGTTATAAGGAACTCTTATCTCATAGTGATCCTAAGGCAAACAGTTATACACGTCGTGGAAATGAGAACGGATAAGATATCTGTCGTATAGAGGACGGAAGAATCATTTAATGAAGCGAGGACGGATACAGTGACAACGGATGTCCGTTATGGCATTGTCTTCCTGTGATACCGGATACTCCTTTAAGAGGTCACTCTGACGTCATAACTTTTAGGGACCGGTATCCAGACTGGATCATTTGTCCCCTAGCTTATGTGAGGGACTGTTAGGTTGCTTACATGAGCTATACAACCTTTAAGAAGTCTGGATGCCGGTGGAACGCTCTAGAAATTCCTTCTAGAAACTCTTTGACATATGCGTGTTTGGTTTTTTTACCAGCACAACCGCTCTGTAAATTAAGTAACCGCTTTTCTTATGCCATTCACAACGGATTCAGACAAGTATTCGCAACGAGGGAAATCCCAAGAGTTTTTGGAAATCAAGACTCTTGGTATTCGAAGAGTGGTTGGGGTGCATTAAATGCGTCTGAAATGATTGGACATTAAATGCCCTTTTTAACACGTGAACCATCATTACCCAAGAGTGTAACCGTCGATTGGGCTTATTGGTCCTGAATTTCAATTTCCACAGGCCCGTTTCGTAAAAACCTTTATTGAAACGTTACCACTTTCGCGCTTTAAGTTACGAAACGACGAAGTCATTTGAATTCGAAAGGTTGCGTTTTGAAACAAACATCGTAACTTTTGGCAGAACACTGTGCTTCTTCGTTACCTATAAAAGGGACACTTAACGAATTTTGGAATTCATCTCTGTCATCAAGCTTAGTGAACCTCTGCTCAAATTTCTGAAGATTTCCTTGCTGCCTTTCCTCTTCACCAAGTTCTTCCTTCTTTTAGGTAACCTCCCTATCCTTTACCTCCATATAATTTTTATTCATTCTGCTTCAACCATGCGCCCTAGAATAGGCAACGCTGGTACCTCATCCAGGGGGAATCTGAGCTCTCGTGCCCCCTCTAGCCACCGTGGTGGAAGGATTCCAGTGAATCTTCCTGTGGCTGGGCCTCGTCGCTGAAAGAGAGTTGAAACTTCCTCTTCGTGAGTGCTAGTTGACCGGTGCCGCCCTGAGGATCCCCTTGACTCGAGGGCCACCGGCTGCTCTAATGATGGGTCAAGTGATGAAGGCTATCTCTCTGACGATGTTGCCTTCTACCACAGTACACACGCGTTCCATCGTGCATCAGGTACTATGGAGATTCTGAGGTCTGGCAAAACCTTAATTCTGCGAACTACTGAAGGGTGTGTCAACGTCGTGGCACACCAGCTGAACTGGGAAAAGCTGAACAGGGAGAAGTCGTACTGCTGGGTTGAGGAGGAATTCTTGGAAATCCCCTCACATCATGCAAACGAAGAAGGAAACACAGTCACTCTCCGCAGCAAGATTTACTCTGACAAGAAGTACAAGGGACGCTTTCTCGTCCTTGTCCCCCGTCCAACTGAGAGGGTCTGCCATCGCGTCCCAGACGAGAGGTCGGTCTATATGTACGACTTCGTCTTTTAAAACTTGGGGGTCCGCTTTCCCATGACGGAATTTCAGATGGTCGTCCTACGCTTCCTCGACTGCGCCCCTACTCAACTGCATCCCAACGGCTGGGGCTTGGTGCGCGCTCTCGAAGTTCTAGGAGAGCACTTCAATTTCACCGCTACTGTGGCCAAATTATTTTACTACTGCCAAGTGGTCCGCCGTGCCAACAAGAAGGGCGGCCTTTGGTTCATAACACTCCGTTGTGACTCAAGGGTTGTGAACTTCAAGTCCTACACCGAATCCGCTAAGGTGGATGGACGCTCCTTCAAACACTACTACACGCGGGTCCGAGTTCAATCCAATAAGTCGGTCTTCTGGCTCAACAAAGAAGGGTTCACCAAGTTCCCTATCAGCTGGTCTCACGAGCACTTTCTGCTGCTGAGTCGTGCTTACTATACTGAGGAAAGCGAACTCTCCTCTCATTCTGTCGAAGTGTTGAGTGCCATGCAATCAACCTCAAAAACACTCAAGGGGTTCTCTTGCCGGCTTCTCTTGGGAAATGCCAATGTCCGGGACATCTATCTCCGTAATGGCCGCTCTTGAACTATGATTATGTTACATATTTATTCCGCTCTTATTGTTTTTCCTCCCATGTGTTAACTCGATTTTCCTTATTTTACAGAATAAATTGAAAAAGTATCTCCCGAGATGTTGTTCCTGAAATCCATGCTGGCAGATGGTGACTCTTCCTCTGAAGAGAATGAGATTCAGGATAAGAGGAACTCCACTAAGGCGGTAGCTCCAATAATTCCTCTTACCTCCGTTGTGGGAGACGAGGTCCCTTTTCTTGATGAGTAGGAACCTGAGGGACAAACGGAGGCTACGGGGCAAGGAAATGAAGAGGTCGCCCCAGAGAAGAAAAAGAAAAAGAGGCATCTGGTTAAGGTGACGGATGTGGAGAAGCCTTCCTCTGGTGACCCTGCAAAGAAATGCCAGAAGACCCTCGAGGAATCTGGGTTGAAAAAGGACAAGGGGAAGAAGCCCGTCCTTGACTCCTCTGCCCCTCTTTCACAGGCCACGTCTGGACCGGACTCTGAGAGCGGTCCTCCTCCAGTGTTTGATCCTCCAGGTGAATCTTTTCTCTCACCTTATCTCTGGTTTCAGGGGTCCACGCCCCCCACTCTTCCAAAGGTGAGGTACTGTCTCCGCCCCTCTCTCGATGCTGCTGAAGTTCGAGGCGCGTGCAAGGCCGGACGCTGGGAGCTGGATGAACTATCCGGCCTCTTGGAGTCCTTAAGTGACAAGGCAGATTACATGGAACAAGTTGAAAAACTTGAGGCCGACATCGCTATAAAGGAGGCATGGGCGGCCAAGCAAGCTGAGACTCATAGAGGGGTGAAGGTAGAATTAAATAAGGCCAAGGAGACGCTGCAAAAGAAAACCGAAGAAATAAGCCAGCTCCACTTTACCAACAAATCGTTAGAGCGGTAGGTTTCTGAACTTCTGCAGCAAAATAAATCCATCCCCCTCCTTGAAGAAGAGCTGCAATTAGAGAAGAAGAAGTCGGCCAAGCTTGCTGACGATCTCGCAGCAATAGAGGCCGGCCACAATAATAGGCTAGGAGAGTGGGAGGCCCTTCAGAAGGAGATGTAGACTCAGATCGAGGAGCTGAGGAAGGGTAGTGCGAGCACTGGGCCCTCAGAGGAAGATTTTGCTAAGCTTCAAAAGAAATTATCTGCTGTTAAGGCCAAGGCTGCCAAAGCCTTGGAGATATGCAAGAAGGTGGCTTTCGAATCCTTCGGCCTGGCACTTTGTCAAGTCTTTTATCGCAACCCCGACGTGAAGCTTAATTTGTACGGACTGGATCCATTCTATGAATTCCACGGAGGGAAACTTGTTGAAGTGAAGAGTGATGGCTTGCACCAGGATCCTCCCGATGCTCTTTATGAGTTGCCTCCACTTCCGGAGGGTCAAAGCATGGAACCAGTACTGACCGCTTCTGGCCCCGAAGGTGAGACACAAGGGGGTGCTCAAGCTGGCCCAGAGACCGGAGTGAATAAGGCTCAAACTGAGGGAGCTGAAGAGGGGAGAACGGAAGTGCCCATATCGGAGAACCAACCACCTGCTCTTTGATTTTGTTCTTTTATTTATAGCTGTGTACTAGGATCAACTCCAGCTTTGATGCCTTGAGACATATAAAATTTTCCTTCACAGAAATAAAGTTTGCTTTCGTTTTTCTTCTATTGTTTATGACAAGTATATGGTTGCCAGATAACTTAGTTGTATACACAATACTTTACCTTTTTAATACTTTATAAATCCGCTTTGTTCAACCGTATTGTCGTTTAAAGCGTATTTCCCACCTCGGAGTAAAATAATAAAAATCATAACAGATATGCAACACTTATTGTTAAAGTATGCCCTGTCCCCAAGTATAAGTATTTCAGGAAGGGAATATCTGTTGTAAAACGTTACCTTTAACTTCTTGGAAATTAGAAAGGTTCATTCGATCTCGAAGACGCAGAATAACAATATTCACATTCAACCGTCCTGTGATGAGTGCTTCGGAGATGAGGACGACAATTATACTTGGAGTTCGGTTCGATCCTACCATCCAAGTCTTCATGTGGGGTTCGGTATAACCTTTGAAAAAAGGTTAAGTCCTACACCAGCCTCTTGAGGTTCGGTTTAATCCTACAACTCAAGTCTTCAACGGTGTTCAGCCACACTTACTAACCGTACCCAGAGTTCGGTTTAATTCCTACAATCTGGGCCTTCAAATAGGGTTCGGTTTAATCCGACAACCCATTTCCCCCTCGAGGAGTTACATCATCAATACATAGAATAGGTGATTGAGATCATCCATCCTGAGGGTCTTCGTTTCATCCCTCAAGGAGTTACATCATCAACTACAGAATAGGTAGTTGAGATCATCTGTCTTGATGGTCTTTGTCTCATCCCTCAAGGAGTTACATCGTCAACTACAGAATGGGTAGTTGAGATCATCCGTCCTGAGGGTCTTCATACGAAATAGCTTATAGCTATAAATCGCAACATACAAATGAGAGAGTAAGATTGATATAATCATAAATTACATTCTCATTAAGTTGAATATATATTACAAAGGGAACGTAGTTGGGGTCATGCCTCGTTAAAACCTTCTTGAGAAAATCCAATGGGAAAAAACTCAAGTAAGGAAAAAGAGTACATGCCGTCTTACCAACTAGCTGTAATAAATACGTAAGTTCTGAGTGTTCCACTTGTTGTGAATTGGGGTTCCATCGAGCTCCTCGAGCTGGTATGACCCCTTTTCTGTCACTTCAGAAACTCTGTAAGGGCCTTCCCATGTTGGTGCCAGCTTCCCTTGATAAGCAAATTTATTCCCCACACTCGCCTTCCTCAGAACAAGGTCTCCAGTGTTAAACGCTCTATATTGGACACGCTTGTTGTACCGGAGAGTTGCCTTCGCTTTTATTGCCTGATCTCTGATAAAGGCTCCCTCTCTCAACTCATGGAGAACGTCCAACTCTGATGCCAGATTGGCGTTATTGTCTTCCGCTGAAAAATATTCCACTCGGGCTGATCTGGTTTGCAGCTCTACTGGTATCATTGCCTCAACCCCATAGGTCAACCGATATGGGGATTCATTAGTGGAAGAGTGTGGTGTAGTACGGTACACCCATAGAACATGGCATAGCTGATCAGTCCATCCTCCCTTCGCTTCTCCCAGACGCTTCTTCAACCCCTTCAGCACCTCTCGATTGGCTACTTTCACTTGGCTGTTTGTCTGGGGGTGCTCAACAAATGAAAATATTTGGACTATCCCCAGTCCTTTGAGCAAGTCTGTGAATTTCTTATCTGTGAACTGGGTGCCATTGTCAGTCACAATCCGCCCTAGGACACCGAATCGAGCTATGATGTTTTCATATACAAAGCGTCTTGTCCGTGCAGAGGTGATATGCACCACTGGCTCAGCCTCAATCCACTTAGTGAAGTAGTCTACCCCCACAATCAAATATTTGATACCTTCTGGAGCGGTAGGGAACGGACCCAGGATGTCAAGGCCCTACTGGTAGAACGACCAAGGCACAACAGATGAAAAGAGTTCTTGGGCCGGTGTGTGATGAAGATTGGAGAATCTTTGACAAGCATCACACTTCTTCATAAAATCAGCTGAGTCCTGCTTCACCGTGGGCCACCAATATCCAGCCCTAAGGACTTTTCTCATTAAACTCCGACCCCCAGCATGGTGCCCACACTGCCCCTCGTGTACTTCCTCCAACACTGCTGGAACCTCATCTTCTCTCAAACAAAGGAGGTATGGGACAGAGAATCCCCTTTTGTAAAGAACACCATCGACCATGGTGAAGTATGGCAGTTCCGTTTTCACTCGTCTCCTCTCCTTCTCATCGGTGGGAAGCTGTCCGTCAGCCAGAGAATGGATGTAGGGGATGACCCAAGAATTCTCGTAAGGATAATTGACCATTATGGCATTTAGAGAAGGAAACAGAGGGATGCTAGGTGATGTCAGTGTGCTCTGAACCACCGTCGTTGTGCTATCAGGCTGCTTTGTACTTGCAAGCCTCAATAAAATGTCTGCTCTGGTATTTTCCTCTCTTAGTACATGCTTGAATTCTAGAACGTCGAATCTCCCCTTCAATTCATTCACACAATTCAAGTATAATTGAAGTTGTGGCTCTCAAACTTGATATTCTCCCTGGATTTGTGAAATCACCAGCTGTGAATCGCTGCACAATGTAACTGCTGACGCTCCGATGTCGATCGCCGCTCGGAGGCCGGCCAAGCATGCTTCATACTCAGCTTGATTATTGGAAGTTTTAAAATTGAACCAGAGGGAAATCTCCAAGTGTACGCCGTCATCACTCTCCACCACGACACCGGCTCCACATCCTTTATTGTTATACGACCCATCGACATAAATGGTCCAATGCGCTCGAGGTGTGGCTGGATCCGACCCTGTCATTTCCACCACGAAATCTGCCAGAACTTGAGCCTTAATAGCTCCTCGAGGCTCATAAGAAATTTCGAACTCAAAAAGCTTGATAGACCACTTGATCATCCTTCCAGCAAGATCTAGTTTACTAAGCACTGAACGGAGAGGCAGATTCGTTCTCACCAGTACTGGATGCGCATGAAAATACGGCCTCAACCGTTGTGAAGCCCACACCACTGCTAGAGCGGCCTTCTCTATCTTTTGATATCTACCTTCAGCCCCCTGAAATGTCTTGCTGGTGAAGTACACCGGCCTCTGCCCCTCTGGAGTTTCTTTAACTAGAGCCACGCCTAGGGCTTCATCAGAAATTGCCAAATACAAAATCAGAGTCTCACCAGGGTCAGGCTTTACCAATATTGGTGGACTTGAAAGCACGGCCTTAAGCTGTTGGAAAGCTTGTTCTTGCTCTTCTTCCCATTCGAAACTCTTGTGCTTCTTCAACGCCTTATACAGGGGAAGGGATCTGTGTGCTATCTTGGGCATGAATCGAGCTAGAGTGGCCACTTTTCCATTCAGTGATTGTATCTCCCTTAGGCTCTTAGGGCTCTACATATCCAGAATTGCTTGACATTTACCAGGGTTGGCCTCGATACCCCGTTGGGTCAACATGAATCCCAAAAACTTCCCTGCTGAAACGACAAAAGTGCACTTCAATGGGTTCAACCTCATATTGTATTGTCGCAGCCGAGTGAATACTTGGCGCAAATCATCAATGTGATTCCCTCCAGCGGGAGTCTTTGCGATGATATCATCGATATACACCTCTACCAGCTTGGTGTGCATGCCTTCGAATACTTTGTTGATCATGCGCTGGTAGGTAGCACCTGCATTCTTCAGTCCAAACGGCATGACGGTGTAGCAGAAGACACCACGGTCATTGACAAAGGCCGTCTTTTCTTGATCTCCTTCCCACATCAGAATCTGATTGTACCCTGAATAAGCATCCATGAAACTGAGGTACTGATAACCAGATGAATTATCTACCATACGATCAATGTTTTGGAGAGGATACGGATCCTTGGGGCAACACTGGTTAAGGTCCACGTAATCCATGCACATCCTCCACTTGCCATTAGCTTTCTACACCATCACTATGTTAGAAAGCCAAGATGAATAGCGAATCTCCTTTATAAAACAAGCTTTCAACAACTCCTCAGTTTGTTTGCACGCTGCTTCTGCTTTTCCTGTCCCAGCCTCCTCTTCTTCTGGGCCACCGGTCTCGTTTCTGGGTACACATCGAGTTTGTGGTAACAGAAATCAGGGTCTATCCCAGGCATGTCTGCTACAGTCCATGCAAAAAGGTCTTTAAACTCCTGTAAAAAAGCCAACAAACGTTGCTCCATGCCTGCCTCTAGATTATCATTAAAGTGCGTGACCTTCTCTAGGGAATCCCCTAAGATGATGTCCCTAGAAACACCATCTGGTGTGGGCTTTGAGGGGTTAAGAGGGTCAATCTTCAATTCCGCCCTGGGGTCCAAATCAATCAGACTGACAGACCCAGCCGCTGTTCCTCCGTCATTAAGCTTCCTCTTCTTATTAAATGTTTCCAACTTGACCATGTTGAGGCTCAAGTTATAACAGTATCGAGCCATCTCTTAATCTCCGTGGAGGGAGGACACGCCGTTGTTCTTGTCAATGAATTTGATTAGGAGGTGAGGAGTGGACACAATTGCTTCCATTGCGTTCAGGGTAGGGCGGCCTATGATCCCGTTGTAGGGGGATTCCACATTGATCACCAGGATTCTTGATTTCACCATTCTCGCGCCAGGCTCTCCTTCAAAAGAAATGAGGGTATCAAGATACCCTTTAGTGGGTTGCTTCGCTCCATTAAACGTCGTGAGTTCTTGCATATACAGCTACAAATCTGCATCATTAAAACCCATTCTTTTAAAATAGTTATAAAAAATTACATCGTAAGAACTTCCCTGATCGACGAGGATCCTCTTCACATCCTTATTAGCAATAACAGCAATGATCACCACTGCGTCGTCTCCTCCTGGGATCGTCGGGCCGAAGTCATCATCAGTGAATGACACCGTCGGGGCTGCCACACCGTCCCTAAAAGGGCGGTTATCTCTAGGTTTACCCTGGACAGACAAAATTATCCGATGGTGGTTTTTCCTGGCTGTGATCGATGCTCCTCCTCCTGCAAATCATCCAGCAATCATCTCGATCACTTCACGCCTACCCTGCCTCTGCTGCTGAGGCATGCTGTCTTGCTGGGCTCCTTCAGTGATCACCACTCTTTTTTGCTTCTCAGCTACAGTAAACCTCCTGACTGGGTTACGGCTATTGTCACCCTCATCATCTGGATCTCTCCCCCTTTTGTCCATCCTGTCAGGCTCGTCTGAGGATCTTTCTCTGAACAGATATTATTTCAGCTTTCCTTCTCTAATGAGGGTCTCCACAACATTCTTCAATGCTTTGCACTCGTCTGTGTGGTGACCCACCTGTTCATGAAAGGCGCAGTATTTACGTGGGTTACCAGGTCTTTTGACTGGGGGTGACTTCCTTATACCAAAAACACTGAGCGCTGGCCAGCCAACTTCCCTCATGATTTGGGAATGCCTGGCATTCAAAGAAGCATAGTTACTGAAAGACGAGATGCGTCTGTCTCGTTGATGAGGTCAAACGCTTGCAAAGTTCTCTCTAAAGGCATGCTTTTCTGGTCTCACCCTCTCCTTCTCTCTTCGTGGCTGCTAAGAGGGTACTGGGGGCTTCATTCTAGCTGCGGTAGCCTCCAGATGCATTTCTATACCCACATACTTGGAATCTTTCCTTCGAAACTCCTCGAAGGTTGCTGGGGGGCTTTTTGCCAAAGATAGGGCAAAAGCGAAACTAGGTTGCAGAGCTTCAACCACAATATGGAGCTGTATGGCCTCCGTGAGATTTGGAACCAACGCAGCTTCCTTGTAGAATCTCTTCAAAAACTCCTGAAGAGTTTCAGTCTCTCCTTGCCTTATCTGGGCCAAGGTGTGAGAAGTCCTTGGGATGTCCCTGGAAATGACGAAATGACTTTTAAACGCAGCTGCCATTTCTTCCCTGGAATCTATGGATCCTGAGGGCAGGCTCTTGAACCAGCTGAGAGCCTCCTCCGTCAGTGTTCTTGGGAACATCTTACACATGACGTCTTCATCAGCTCCCAGGTACATAGCTTCATAAACATAAGCGTCTAGGTGCTTAGTAGGATTAGTTTCTCCATTGTACTTCCCGATCGACAATGGCTAAGTCGTCTGCAAATGCTTAGGGATGACGACACTCATAAGTCTCCTTGAGAAAGGAACGCTGAGTATATAAGCTCCAGAGGTCACCACTGCTTGCTCCCTTCTCCTGGTGCTGACTCTATCACCAGAGTCTTGGGTCTGTTCCCTCTCCTCGTACGTAGGGATTTTCGAGTACTGGAGGGTCGTAGATCTTTCCCTCATAGATGCATGGTGGGCCTCTTCTGCTTGGGATGTCACCCTGTCCCCAACTCTTCTCTTCTCCCTCTTTAACTCCATCAACTCCTCCCTGAGCTGCCTAATAACTTCATCACGAGGGTCAGGGGTTACCACTGGTACCATCCTTCGGGTGTTGGTGACAGGAGATTCGAAGATGTGTCTCCTCCCAGTCCGCTGGTGAGTCACGTCCTCCACATGACCATCAACAAAATCACGTCCATCACCTTCCATTTTGACAACCAAACTTCTACGAAAAGTGGGAATAACTCTAACGGGTCCCACCGGGCGTGCCAATGAACTGGTTTGAACCGGGGTTTAGGATCCGGTGTGGGACCAGCCACAAGAGTGCAAGTGAATTAGGGTTTGTACACCGGTACAGTGGGTATCCGGTATTGTAATCCGGCCTCTCAGTGGAAGAAACTGGTCTTGTTGTCCTGGAGATCCTTCACACCAATGTTTCATCTTGAGAGAGGGTGAAAGGTGGTGCCACCTACGAAGATTCTCCGACGCTCAAGTTAGAAGAGTGTATGAACTCAATGAATACTCAAGCAATGCAATAGTAAGAATATGAGATAGAACAACGTAACGTTGCATGTGTGTTGGAACCTGCTATTTATAGTTGAATGTAGGAAATGAATCGTTGGATGCAAGTGAGCCCCTTGGTTCTGATAGCGTGTAGAGTGTGTCAATAAAGGTGACTCAGTGCTCAGAGTGTGTCAGGTGGGTAGGTCAATTATCAGAGTACGATCCTGTGATAGGGATGGAGGATAATCACCTTTCCGCATATTTCGCTGACAATTGTACTTACTCTCTGAGATAATTGACATAGACACATTCCGCTATGCAGGGTATCTTCGCTGATAAGTTATAAGGAACTCTTATCTCATAGTGATCCTGAGGTAAACAGTTATACACGTCGTGGAAATGAGAACGGATAAGATATCTGTCGTATAGAGGATGGAAGAATCATTTAATGAAGCGAGGACGGATACAGTGACAACAGATGTCCGTTATGGCATTGTCTTCCTGTGATACCGGATACTCCTTTAAGAGGTCACTCTGATGTCATAACTTTTAGGGACCGGTATCCAGACTGGATCATCATCCATACATTATCAAGGTCATTAATGAAAATTAGTCATACACATCCGGTCTAATTTTCCTACATGACCTCCCAAAATTAAATGTTATCAATTTAATATTAAAATAAGCATACATACATCGTATGCCATACAAAATGAATACATATGCTGGCCAAGGCTCACCCACACTTCCCTTCATATTTACTTTCTCCAATACTCGACCTCCAAAAGAGTAGGTCCATCACACCTACATCAATCTTAAAAATAGCAATAGGGAGGTGAGTAACATAGTCCAAATGAATCAAAGTCATACATTATGATGAGATTTATACATGTGTGCATTACATTCAAGTTCAGGATAACACCACACACATAGTTCATCATTCCTACTCAGTACAGTACATGTCCGAATACACATATTCACAAGGTATTATCGTATATACTTATCCTTACATTTTTAATAATTATCACACATTTAATATTAGCACTTTGGCTTACTTTCTCTCTCTCCTACAATCATCCATCGCCATTTTGGCTATTAGCTAGGTAAAACATCCTAATATTTAAAACTAGGTTTCTAAAACCCAAATAAATTTTTCGCGAATTACTTTCAATTTCAAAATAGGATTTTGGAACAGTACAATAACACTGTCATTACTACATCAACCTTCTAATGTGCAGTTCATCATCACATAACCTACCCATTTATGCAATGCAACAGTTTCATGAATATATTAAATATCACACACATTTATATGTATGGTGGGACCAACCAGGGTCTCCACAATACAACATCATCATCCACTATAACAACAAGCATATGCACAAAATAGGTCTAGGCTTCCAGCTGAAGCTGTCAGTTACCTATTCAACTAAGCATTTATATATACATATATATGTACACATAACAAAACAGGTATGCACAGGAGCCGGCCAAGGCTACTACAAAACTACTATATACATTATATACAATATATATACAGTACTCCACGCTCGATCTTGGTGACCTCTCACCAATCTTCGTCACGTCCTAAGTCCACTGTAAAAATATTCACAAATAGGGGTGAGCATATACATATCAAATGACAGTTATTGAATCGGATCAAGTATCCAATTCATTAACATATATAATCATATTCAATACTACACAACCTCATCATATAACATTCAATCTTATATTCTCATATAATCATACCACTCATAATGTTCTCAACAACATATATCAATGCATAAATATGTTCAATTATATGGATCCATTATTAAGTTTTAATTTTTGTGTTGCAACACTGGCTCTCAGCCATAACTTAGCTCTCAGCTGATCCGGCCATTTTACTAGTACCAAACTGTTTTCCCTCTCACGTGACATAATCATTCTTAGTGACAACGGTAGTGTCACGGGCTAACCCCGAGCCTCGCTCAAGAGGTTTTGCCTTGAGTCCCACCCAAAGTCTTTTGTGGAATCCTCGAAACCACAATCATATTTCATATTTATTCATCAATTTAAGCATCCCATGCTATATCAATTTGCATCTCATGCATATACTCATATTATCATCACATATCCTACTAGATCTCATGCATAGGAATCACAACAAATTCATAAATACAATAAATATATCTCATGCCAAATTCAATATCAATAATATATGAATGGAAAATATCATAACACAATTATGTCACACATATTATATATTCGGGATTTCTCACTAATAACAACAATACTATCCCGAAACCGTTTATAAACTATGCATTTAAAATGTAAACACTCCCCCTACCTGGAATCCTTGATTTTAAAACTCGAACGCTCCCTGAACGATCTGAGTCAATCGCTGATTTAAACTCATGCTACTGTTCAAGCACAATATCTCCTAGTCTGGACCCCAAAACCAAGATCCCAATGGTCAGTACCTAGAACCATGTCTCAGGAATCTCATACCCAAATTTCAGCCCGATCCAACGGTTATCGAATCCGCAATGGCAGTTTTCCTGAAGCTGGTCAGAATTCCTGCAAACTGGAATAGGGTCGCCGTTTGAACACGATTTCTACACCTACAGATGTCGAACTGAAAATATGAACGGTGAGAATGTAGAGGAAGATGTTGAGAACACAATCTTAAAGTTTTAGACCGATCCAACGGTGGGATTGACGGAGATCATTGACGAAAGTATGCTGGTCCAAAAACTCTGCACTCTTTTCTCTCGTCTTTTCTCTCTCTCTATGGCTGCGGGTTATGATAGATAAGTTTGATAATGATAAGTGATAGGTTGTAGTTATGCATGGGAGAGGAGTTTAGGAGAGGAGGACATGTGGTAAACTTGTTGAACAAGGGGTGAGGCTGATTGGAACAAGTGGCCATTGGTGTTGCAAGCTTATTGGACCATGTTGCATGGAGTAGTTGAGTTATCTAGGTTTGTATGTAACTTTGTGTGAGATTTTAAGGGATGATGCAGGCCGAATTTGGAAATGTTTTGAACACAAAAGTTGTATAACTTTTCATTCTCTTTAAATTCATATAAAGCACAAAACAATCCATCAAGAATTGAGTAAGCTATGGTCAAAATATGACAAGATGCTCTAATCGTCTTTGAATCAGGTATGTGTTCAGAAATAAATTCACCAAAAATCATCCTTTGAGAATTAGGTTTCATGCCCTTCATAACAATTGTATATAGTTTCAATATGAATCTATACCAAAAAGAACGAAGCGATTTGAGTTCCGGATGAGGGAGATACACACTTCTTTCTACAGGCAGTCAGTATCAAAACAAAATAGTCCAGGGGTTCTATATTTTCATTAAATTGTACCAATCTAGCAAGAATAAGCATTTGAGGTCTTCATAAAAAATATAGATAATTTTGTTACGGAGATTATGACACAAATTTTGCAAGAAATAAAGGTCATATGAGAGAGTTATGAATTTCTGAACGAACCATGCGCAAGATAAAAACGTGAATAATCATGATTTTATGATGAATTTACTAAATCCTTAAATTTGAGCATGACAGATTGAGAATTTGGGATAGATCCCGGAAATAGAGGTTAAATATCTCTTCAAAACAAAGTGAACGAGACTGGAATCATTCCAATCAAGCATCATTTGAGAAAATTAGACCCGAAATGCCAAAGGTGCGCAGGAAAAGAATAAGCCACCGAGCCTTAATGAGTTATTTTCTAAAATTTTCAAATTTAGGATGTTACACTAGGCATATCTCGGCCATATGCAAATGCTCTTAAAGCTAATACATATGCACAATAAAATTATTATCAAGTGCGGATCCGACTGTGGGAAAACAATATAATCAAATGTGGGACAAGCATAGGCGTGCTACTATACCCCTACTGCAGTAGTAAAATATGTACACTTATATTCAATTTCATGTATGATCAACATTATCTTTTACTGGTACCCAACCGCTCTCGCCCATCTATTAGTCACCCCGTGACTGCGGATTAACATTATGGCCGTACTTGCCAAAGTGCTACGGGCCTCCCTCGAACACACATCAAGGGAGCTGTGCCCCGTCGGACACCGAGGTAACTGCTCATCACAGAGCCCCCCTCCCACCGGGCCTGCCATGTAGGGTGCCTCGTCACCAAACTAAGGGTAACTTTGTGATTCTCCGAATCACTAGGGAACGATAACAATATACCTGTGCACTGGGTCACCCTCTCACTGGGCCTGCCTATTGGAACCCCTAACATTCCATATAAGCAGCGAATGATATGTCATGGATGCAAATGCCAATCAATGCATTCTCACACTATGCATCCTAAATGCCACTCAATCAATCATCAATTCACGACCACCACTTAATGGATCTCAATATTCCCAATCTTTACCAATTATCATTGGAACTCACACACGTCGACAGTTAGTGGCAATCACATTGTCGATTCACATATACAACATTGGGATATTTCACATCATTGATTTTAATTTGAACATGGTCTCAAACCATCACACATAATTCATCAACATATTCAACATAATATCAGATCTGGTCTCTATACTGATCCCAAGTATAGATATCACTCCATCCGTTCTGTATGCAATACAGAATTAGCAAGTATAACACCGGATTGCCGACTTCGGCTCAGACCAGTTCAATATCATATACATCATTCCAAACACATGCCACATAACATCAATCATTCTAAACGCATTCAATTCATGAAATCAACACATCGTCCACACAAGAAATCATTAAGCACAATCTTATACACATATTTTCACGTTATCAATGGATGAAATCATGCATTTAGAATAGTTACCCCCTCCTACCTCAAGAAAAGTAGTATTTATCGCGGTCAGAAGGTTCCGCCACGTAGCTGGGGTTATTTCTTACATCACAATATATCACACAATCAATTTTCTATTCAAGCACATCGGCCCAACGTTCATATTTATTTACTTGGTGTCGTCCGGCATCTTAACTCTCAGTCCCATTTATTTCACTCGTTCAGCCACCACCACCACATTTTAGGCATCTGTATTTATTATTTTGCATACTCAATGCCAGACCCATTACCGGGTTCCCACATTAATGGTTCCCAACAATCATTTAACTTCATTAATGGCCATTCACCATTAATAACAACATTTCACCTCACCAAAAATAGTTATTTAACACAATAAGTGCTTCTCCACTCATATCTTGCATTCCCCCCAAATCTTAGGGTTAGGGTTTTCATTAAAACCCAACATCATTCATTAAATCATTCTCCCAACATAAAAACCTAACAACCTATAGTTCACACTCTTGAGAAACAGCAAGATCTTATCTCAAGAGGAGAAATGAGGGAGTTTTCCAAGAGAGGAAAAATCCACACGATGATGAGGAGAAGGAAAGATGAGACTTCAAGCTCCAAGCTCCTCCAAGCTTTCTCTTCAAGCACAAAAATGAGAGAGGAAAAAGCCACCATTTTTTGCTTAGGATTTTTGGAGAGAAGTAGAAGAAGAAGTGAAGGAGAAGTGTAAAAGAATAAAAAGTGAAGTACAAGTTATGGGAGACAAAAAGGCTGACAAAAATAAGAAGGCAAAAATAGGTCATTTGGCTTTATTTTTAACTCCCCATTAAATATTTATCATTTTATGATAAACAGGATCATTGTTTGGGCTTAATACCATATCCAAAAATTATTCTGAATATACCATCGGATTCCCAATATTTTTCTTAATAGCCCTGACCAATATCATCCCAATCGGGGATACTTGGTCTGACACTCATATTTCAACCGGGCTCATTTTCAGCTTATCTGGTTCCAATAAATTATAAACAATTCCCACATATTTTAATGCATTTATTCATAATATTTTGGAATATTAAATAACCCAAATATAATTATTTAATATTTATCCTTTCAATTAATCCTTCATTTTTTAAATTTTAGGGTGTTACAAACCTCCTTTTGACCTTGCCCACTAAACGATCAGCGGAACCATCAAACTTATTTGTGTAGTGTGTTTTTAATGACCCCATGTGTTTAATTATGTGTTTTAAAAATTATTTTATTTTAAATACAATTGATCACTCAATTAATTAATTAACACGTTGCATGGTGAATAGTTATGGACTTAGATATTTTAAATTCTTTTAAATATAACCTACATGTTAGTCTCTCTCTATTATGTTGTATTTCTCTTCTCAATCCTTAACACGTATGTAAAACGAGCATATATATATATATATATGTATATGTGTAATCTTGATCAGATCGAGGAAACAAGATGGAGACCTAGAAGATGTTGACCCTTGAAGGAACAATGAAAGACAATGGATCCTAGAAGTGGGACTTTAAGATGTGGTGCCACCATAGTTCCTTAAGCTTATGTTCTTTTGTTATTTCTAGGAAGACCATAACTATCTCACAGCGTTTAACTAAAGTTGGTTGTTGCGACCGGGATCACTGCGGGAGACCAACCGTAAAAAGAAAATGAAAAGTTTTCAAAATCCTTTCGGAAAAAAAACGAAGTTGCCACCAATATTTTTTTAAGGGGAAAATATCAGGAAAACTTTTATTAATGCATTGGTCATAAAAAATAAGATTCTAAGTTCGGGAGTTAAATTACAGGTGAGAATTAACACTTCACATTGTTCGATATAAAACAGTTACTTCAAATTGGTCGTGCACATTTTAAATAGCTTATAATTTAACTTAACCTCCAAGAAATGAAATAACCAACATGGACGAGGAAAAGGAAATTTCAAAATAAGGCTAACAGGACGTCTCGCCCAAATTAGTCTTAAATCAAACATAATAAATAAATAATAATCAATTAATAAATAAAATAAAATAAAAGATTAACAAAATGTTTCGGCAAAATTAATCTTTTTATAAGAAAGATTATTATTTTTTAATAGATGAAAAAGAAATGACACACACAAAGAAAATTTTGAACTAAGATTAGCAGGACGTCTACCATTTGCATGATTAATTTTATTCATTTGACTTTTTTTTAACTCTTTTATTTTACTCACTTCCATAAGTTTTCTTCTTTTTTCACTCATTTCCATAATTTTTATCACCCTTATTCTATGTGTTCATTTAAAAAAAGTGACATCTTGATGATAATTGTGTATGCACATAGAAAATTAGTTATTACTTTTAAACTATATGAATGTATTACTTTTTAATAAAATAAAATAATCATTAAATTATGCGGGTGAAGGAAAATTAAAATAATTTTTTTGAGAAAAAAATTTAAAAAAATTTATATCATAAAAGATCCATCAGCAGTTTTTTTTTTGGTAAAACCCATCAGCAGTTCAAAGCCCATCAAATTAAAAGTGTTTTAGGCTATTTCTTTTTTGTCAAAATTTCAGGCTTTGATTGAGAAGTGTAACTATCAAGAAATTTTCGATTTTCATAATTAGCAGGCCCATGATCAGATACACGAGAAAAATTGTCCAGTCTCAGGAGTTGGCCCATATCCATTTTTCTAGAGTCAACGTTTGCCATTTGCATAGCAGGCCACATTCTCTTAAGGTTTGATCTCAAAAAAATTTATACACTATAGAGTATATTGTATTTTTCTTTTTAATTTATCTCAAATGCTATTCCTAAAATTAATTTATCCTAAATTCTAATGATTAAAGTAATATATACACAAATATTTTGTTTACAAAGAAAAACTTTATCAACTGTAACTACACACCGACATATATAATTTATACTGAGTTTTATTATTTTTTTTAATTTACTCTTACATAATTAAGTAATAATGATGTAATTTCTTGTGTTACTTTATTTTGTCTCTTACAACATGCATTGTCATGATATATTTTTTTTTTGATAAATATGCATTGTCATTCTTAATTATGATGTAAGGTGTAACAATGTTACGAATAGGTTAAAGAAACACTAAAAAAACTCAATTGGTTAAAAGATTTTGTTCAAAAAATGTAATTTGGGCCCACTAAAATTTAGGGCAATTGAATTTTCCTATTGTAGTTTGTTTTAAATATTGTTTGTTTTATTTTGAGAGAAATGAATGAGAAATGTTTCTTTTAGTTTTCTTTTTCTTGAATTTATTTCTATAGCAAGTAAGTTCCCAGTAGCTAAAAAATTGTAGGAAAAGATCCTATCACTTTGGTGTTTTCATTATCTTCTCATGCCTCCTAAACTTTCCTCCAGCAAAGATCTTAAAGATGTCCTCTAAGATATTTTTGAAAAATTGGGTCTTTTACAAACCTACTTTGAGAACCAAAGACATGTTCAAGATGCCTGTCACCAAACCTTACAACAGACTATAGATTCCCGTCATGAGTCCATGACCAACTTCATGGGTGGTCTCTTAGAGCAAGTGTCATCTCTTTAGCTTAACTCTAACGCCCAGGCCTCTCCCTCTACCGCCTCCTCCACACCATCCTCACCTATGACCACTGCTTTCCTAGCCTCTCTACCAATAGCCTTGTGGTTGTCCCTTACTCTATTCCCTTATCCACTAACGTTGCCTCTTCCACTACTAGCCCTATCCCTAACCTTCCCAATATTCCCCTTAACTTTATACAAACTTCCTACCCCTTGATTCTAACCCCCTTTTTAATCCTGAGCCTTCACGGGCCAACCATCCCCTCAAACACTAAAATTTTAAAGCTATATCTCTGGCCTCCCAATTTGTGTCCTTATTGATTCGGGTAACTCTTATAACATTTTACAACCTCGTATTGTCACCCACCTCAAATTGCCAACTCAACTAATTCCTATCTTCCTTGTCATGGTGACCACATCATTTGCTCATGTTTATGCCCTCAAGTTTCCTTACCCATCCAAGCCCATGATTTTCCATCTCATTTTACTTACTACCTATTGAAGGAGCTGATGTAGTCCTAGGTATCGAGTGGTTACACACTTTAGGACCCATCACTGTTGACTTTTCTATTCCCAATCTGTCTTTTACCCACCAACTTAAATCCATCACGTTTTCAGGTGAGATCTATCCCTCTTTGCTTCCTTCCACCTACACCCAATTTTTCCAATTCCTACACACTGACTCTATTGCCTCTTGTCATCTCCTAACATTCCTTCCTCTCTCATTTTTAACCCAAAACCCTGAATCTCTTGATCCATCTCACCACACTATAAGTTATTTGAACCCTACCATTTCTAATGTCATTTTATCCTATTCTTCTATCTTTTTCAAACCCCAAAGCCTACCCCCACCAAGACCCCATGATCACCACATCCCTCTTTCACCCAACTTAACCCTTGTGAACATTAAACCTTACCAATACCCTCACTCCCAAAAAAACACAATGTCCCAACTAATCTAATAAATGCTCCAGGAAGGCATTATCACCCCCAGCAAAAGTCCCTTTTTCTCCCATGTCCTCCTAGTTAAAAAGAAAGGTGGTTCTTAGTGTTTATGTGTTAATTATAGATCCCTCAATGCCATCACCATTAAAGATTGGTTCCCATGCCTACAATTGATGAACTTGCCTCTGCTATAATTTTTTCTAAGATTGACCTACGCTCGAGTTATCATCATATACGTGTTCACCCCCTAGACACACACAAAACTGCTTTTCAGACCTGGGATGGTCTCTATGAATTTCTAGTTATGTTATTCGACTTCGCTAACGCACCCTCTACTTTGCAGGCTAGTATGAATGATCTCTTATGGCCATTTCTTCATTGGTTTATTTTAGTTTTTTTGATGGCATCCTTATTTATAGCTCTTCTATTACTGATCACGCTATTCATTTGGATTCTGTTCTTAACTTATTGGTCACTCACAGTTTCTTTGCAAAGTTATCTAAATGTGTTTTTGCTACTCCTAAGGTGAACTATTTGGGTCATATTATTTCCTCTAATGATGTTGCACCCGATCCCGATAAGATTCAAGCTATACTAGACTAGCCATTGCCATGATCTCTCATGGCTTTACTTGGTTTCCTCGACTTCATTAGGTTCTATAGACGCTTTGTACGTCACTACACCTCCCTCGCCGTTCCTCTCATCGATTTATTTGGTTATTCAGAATTTACATGATCCACTGAAGCTACAGATGCTTTTACAAATTAAAAAAAAACATTACTTCTACCCATATTCATACTCTTCCAGATTTCTCTAAACCCTTTTGTTATAAAGACTAACGCATCCTCATAGCAATTGGTGTTGTTCTCACCTAGGATAATCACCCCACACCTTACTTCAACAAAAAACTTGATTCCCGCGTGGCTGTTGCCTCCACCTATGTCCGTGAGATGTACGTTGTGACATAAACAGTCAAAAAATGACGTCAATACTTATTGGGTCATCACTTTAAAATCATTATAGATCAACAAAGCCTAAAACACCTTCTTTCCCAAAAGTTTCAGACCCCTGAACAATAAAAATGGGCCACCAAACTACAAGGATATAGTTTCAATATACTTTACTGTCCTGGTTGGGCCAACCGAGTTTCGTATACGTTGTCTCCCATTTGTTCAAAACCTTCTTTTTTGGTTCTCATTGTTTTCTCCATCATCTCCTCCTTCATCTCATCAATACAGGAATTTTACAACCAAGATCCGCATGGAAAGAAATTTTTTAAGCAATCAGAATCAGACCGAGTAGAATTCTAGATTCAAAATGGTTTCGTCATGAAATAGGGGAAAATTTTCATACCTTAGACGCGGGACCTACGCTAACAGCTTTTTCACGAGTTTCATTCAACGCCAGTCACGGGTCACTTGGGCCCCAAGCCCACCTTGGCTCGAATAGCAGCTTCCTTCACCTGGCCAGACCTACAACGAGATATAAAATTTTTTCAGAGAATGCACAATCTGCCAATCATGAAAATATGAACCCACAAAGAATAAAGGACTCTTACAACCGTTACTAATTCCTCACAAAGTTGGGAAGGACCTTAGCATGGTCTTCTTCACCCATCTACCGAATTCTTTTAGCCACATAGTAGTATGGGTTGTCTGTGGTCGCTTCACCAAATCAACTCATTTTTTGGCCCTCCCTACATATTTACAACTACAGATCTAGGTCACTGATTTTTAGTGGAGATTTGTCGCCTCCACGACATTCCATCAACCATTTTTTCACATCGCGATCCATTGTTTCTAAGCTCCTTCTGACAAGAAATGTTTAAATCACAAGGCACAATATTAAAATTTAGTACTATTTATCACCCTAAAACAGACGGACAAATAGAGGTTTTGAACCGTACCTTACAGGTATATCTCTGACGTTTCTGCGGTGACCATCCGAAATTATGGTTTTGTTTCTTGCACCTCGTGGAGTTTTAGTACAATACAACACATCATTCTGTGATTAACATGCTCCCGCTCAGAGCTCTCTATGGACGACACCCTCTTACAATCCAAAACTTGATCTTCGACGTCGTCTCAGTTCTTTCTCTCGAGGACTCTCTTTTGGAATGGAGATTCATCCTCCGATATGCTTGCACGACTATACAACGAACTCGTCAGCGTATAGTGGCTCAAGCAAATCATCGCCGTAAAGACTTCCCCTCCAGAAATATAGAAAATATTCCCTTTCTTGGCGGCCTTTTTCTGAAGCTTTCTCAACATTTCTTTAGGTCATTTCTCATCCTCCGTCACATCGGCCGCATGGCCTATGAACTTTCACCACCCCCCAATTACAAACTCCACCTGATGTTTCATGTCTCTAACCTTCAGTCGTTTCAGGGTACCTCACCCCCTACTTCAATTTCCCATCCCCCTTTCTCTATATCAGTTCCCAATTCTGACGTCCTTCTAGTCTCAAATTCGCTTAACCCATCTATCCAACTCCCAACATCTGATTTTTCTTTCCCCTCATCACAACCGCTCAATCTCCCCATTAACCAATGCACTCAAATCCAACTGTTCTTTTCTCTCAACCCCCTGCCACGCACACATGTTTCCCCAGATGGTGATGTCCAGCCTGTCATACATTCAAATTCCAACTCCTCAGATTTCTTCTCTCCCAAACCTTCCCTCGTTTTGGGGCCATAAGGACACGATCCCTTCTCACCCAGGGAGAAATGTTACGAATAGGCCAAAGAGAACACCAAAAAAGACCAATTGGTTAAAAGACTTTGTTCAGAAAATATAATCTGGGCCTATTAAATTCCCTTATTGTAGTTTTCTTTAAATATTGCCTTGGTTTATCTTGAGAGGAATGAATGAGAAATATTTCTTTCAGTTTTCTTCTTCTTGAATTTATTTCTATAACAAGTAAAGTTCCTAGTAGCTAAGAAATTTTAGGAAAGGATCCTATTAAACAATATATTAGTAAAATGTAAGAAAAAAATTCTTAATTAATATAATGTTCAAATTAAGTTTTTCTACCCTCCTTTGTATATAGTCTTTAGATATATTATAGAGCATATATTTACTTGACTAAGCTAGTTACGAGATCAAATCATTATCGGCTCTAATTAATTACCATATTAGAAAGTGAACAATGTCTATCTCCTTCCAAAGCTTAAAGAAAAGGATAATCACATATGTTGTAAATATATATATATATATATATATATATATATATATATATATATTGATCGTATTCTTAAATGAATCTTAGACATTTTAACAAATTTTGATATAGGTAAATTACACTATCGCTATGGAGGTTTAACACAATTTCACTAAGTATCCTTATTTTGAAACCTATACACACTTTCTTTGATTTAAAATTCACTTAGTATTAACTAGAAAATTACACAATATTATCCTTTGGGCCCGAGGAAAATATCTTTAAAAAGAAAAAAAAGCATAATATTGTGTAATTTTCTCGTTAATACTCATCTCCCTTATTCTATTATACAATTATACTTCTATGAACAAAAGTTATAAAGTTATATCAAATATGATAAGGGTATGAAATATGATAAGGAGGTCCATTGAAGTTTAAGGTATTTACATATTGGATTAAATTGATTTTAAGTAAAAAATTATCTTATTCAATCATAAAATTATATTATGGTTTGACTTGGAATATTTTTTAAATTCAATTCAATCTGATTTGATAAATGTGGTTTAAATGGTTTGATTTTTTTTATATTTGTTATTTAATTAGAAGGTAATAAAAAATTTATTTCATTAGTAACCATTAGCGTTAATACAAAATATAAAACGTAAATAGAATAGAAAGTAATGAGATGAAAATTTAAGTTTAAATTAGAGTAAAAAACAATAAACTTGTAAATACAAGAAAATTCCCATGAGAAATAATAAAAGGATACAACTTTATAAGTAAATTTTAAAAATAATTGAGTAGTATAATCTTATGAATATATAATCATAAATATGACTATATGGAAATTTTATTTTATAAATAAAATTATAATAAAATTTTAGTTGAGATTGGATTGAATCAAATCCAAAATATACTTTTGAAATTCAATTTGATCCCATAAGAAATTTCAATTTTTGCGTGTTTCGGTTGATTCAATTTTCACTATATTTGGATCTTAATTTTTTTTGGATTAACTTTACGGTTTGTATTGGATTAGATCGATTTATGAACATCCGCTAGAAATTGTACATTATTTTTCCCCACCATTTATCATGATTTGCATTCCAATTGGGATGCATCCTTCAACAATCTTTTATTATAACATGTATTAATAATCTGAAAGAATTCTTAATGTTAAAAAGATGAAACAAAATCATTGCATCATCCAATTGGTTATTTCTCATTATGAAAGAGAGAAAGCAAACCATGTTACGTAGGAGAGGTGCAAGGTAGCGCTTAGGAGAAAGGTTAAGAAGAAAGATAAAATGGGGAAAGGTTATCTCCACTGAATGGTATGAACATTAAAGAATACCATACTCTGAGAAAGCTAAATGGCGCGGCTTAAACATGTGGTTCTTGATAATCATTCTAGTTTTTTTAGTGAGAAAGAAGGTTCTTGAACTTGACTTGAATGGTGATCACTTGGAGTCAAATAATCATACAAAGATTGTTCATGGGAAGACTTTGAAGGATGCCATGGAGTTTTTTAATGGTGGGAGCTACAACTCTAGCACTAATTAGTCTTAAAGGGGAGAAGGTAACGGGGGTGGGGCCAATGGTAGGGGAAGGTGCGGGGTGCTATGTTGGGGGTAAAAGAGATATAGCAAACGAAAAGAATGGAATGATGATGTTCAATTGGTTTTTTAGTTTATTTTATTTTAATAACAAATCAACAACAATCTTAACACCATTAAATCAGATCTATCAATTTAGAACATACAAAACTATTTAGAAACATGTTGAAAAATATAGAACGGAATAGAAACTTCTAAAACATATAATACGAAATGAAAATTAACCCGAAATATACATGACCAAATAGATAATATAACCTATTATAAACTTGATTACAAAATTTATTACAATAAATTAAAAATAATTTATAAAAATCCTAAGTTATTTTTACAAATTTTTTATAAGCTCTTACAAATACAATTCAATTTTAGTAGTATCCTTCTGCTACTACTTGTGATTGTGACTTGTTAACTTCAAAATAACGTTATACCAAAATCTAAAAGCAAATGGAGAAAAGAAAAGTCTTCAACGAATTAGAAGGGAGGATGGTCAAATAATTGACTGTGCTTCTTCTTTTTTCTTTTTGGGTGAAGATAATTGACTCTGCATATTACAACCTTTTAACATTCAATGGATACAAGTTCTTTGTCAATTTTTTTTTTTTTGGAGTATTAACTTTTTTTAATACCTTTTTATTACAATCCAGACGGTATCCTCAATTTAAAAAACAACTCATTACCTAGTTTTAAATTAATGATTTCAAATTAATAATTTAATGAAAATAATAATAATAATAATAATTAAGTTGAGATGAAAATAAAAATTAATTTTTTTAATTAAAAAACTTTATACAATTATAGTATATTTTAATTTTAAAATAACCGAATGAAATCATAAATTGATTTTTTCTAAAACCATTGAAATCACCAGGAATCTTTTCACTTTTCTCTTTTTTCTTTTTTCTTTGTCACATGATGACTCAATTTTTATATTCCTTATTAAGTTTGGATAGGAGACTAAAAAACCAAAAGGAGACAAAGAAACTTGTGACCAAAATATATCTGAGCAGGAATTTTTTGGTTTACATATTTAAAAGTTAACTTCTAAAGAATTGCAAGAATTTAAAATATTTAAAAAACAAATAAAAAGTTATCTTGGAAAGGTGAACATTTCATCTCCTCACTTTCATTTTATAAGTGTTTCCCTTATTCGGTAACAAAGAAAATAATTAAGAAAGATGTAACTTTTTACTAAGTTCTACCTGTTTTATTTTCCACTTATATGAGGTGTGGACAGTGTAAAAAACATGATTTTTTGTTCAATATTACTTCTCTCTCATCTACCTCTAATGTATTTTTTTTCAAGTATTTTATTAATTTAAGTAACCCAAATGCTTTTTAGAAAAAATATAATTTTATAATTATGTTTCAAATTATAAAGCTACGGATTGAGATGAGATCTTAATTTAAAGGTGTTAATTCAAAAAGCTATTTTGTTCATACAAAATCAATTAATAAATAAATGGCTAATTTATAATTATATAATTACTTAAGTTTAAATTTTTTTAGAAATGACAGTTTTCTTTATTTTCATCTCACTTTCTCCTCAAATAAACAAATACATTTTTCACTCTAGTTCATCTCTCTTTCTTTCCTTTCCTTTCTTTTAAAGAAATTCTTTTTCATTTTTTATATGATGAAAAATAAGGATTGTTTAGAAATAACGTGAAAAGTTTAATTAAGAATAGTTTTATATTCTCATACAGCATTCTCCTATATAAATATTTATAACTTCCTACTGATTCTTCTGCTTACTCATTCAAAAAATTAAAAAATATATTTTTCAAGATTATGTGTTTTTATGCTTTTTTATTTATATATTTCTTAATAAAGTAGTAGGAAGATTCACAAAAATATTCGTAAGAGAGTATTAATATTTTACTCTAATAAGAATACACTATCAGTTTCTTATATGGTCATTCAATTATAAATTGCCGTCAATACAAAAATCATTAACCAGAGTAATAATTACACTAAAATCATACATACGATAATTTTTAATTAATTACTTCATCTATTCTTAGGGCTGAGCACAGGTTGGATTTATCCGTTTAATCCGATTATCCAATCCAATCTAATTAAATTGGATTGGATTTTTTTGGTCATCGGATCAAATTCAATCCAATCCAACCAAGATCCAATTATAATCGAATCGGATATCGGATTTGACGTTTAAAAATCCAAGTACTCGATGAGTACCCAACCTATTTTTCTATTATTTATTTTATTTATATATATATTAATTTTTTCTCACATACTCATGTTTTTTCCCTTTAGAGCAAATAAAGGAATACTCAATCCAAGGTTAAAAAAATAGAAATACTCAATCCACACCCATGTTAATAAAAACTTATGGCATAGCTACTTTGTTATTGTTGTCATTTTATTTTAAATTTAAATGTATTGTTAAAATGGATTTGATTTATATTTCTATTGATTATGTGTGTTATTAAACACTAGTAAGTACTATATTGTGATGTTTGACATGGACTTTAAGATGTTAGAAGTTTTTTTATATTGTGGTTTCATAAAAAGTATAACAAATTTTCTTTAATCGGATATCCAATTATCTAATCTAATCCAAACCAATTTAGATCGGATCGGATTGGATTTCAAAAAAAAATTACACAAATCCAATCTAATCCAATGAAATTTGATCGGATCAGATTATTTTTTACGCAAAATACAATCCAATCCAGTACTTGCTCACCCGTATCTATTCCTTCTTATTTAGTATAATTTTAAAAAATATAAATTATAAAAAATATAAATAATGGATGGATGCCCTGAAAAAAAATTTAAAGAAAGAAAAACAGGGGCCTCATGTTTCTGCCAACTTCCCGTCCGCGATTTTCATATATATATAGGTTGAAAATACTAACGAAAAGTGCATCACGAATGCATGTATTTGTGAGGATTATTAATTATCTTCTTCACTAATGAATCATATAGATTATATATACAATTGCTAATTTATCAAGAGTAAACTAACAACTTAATCTTAAGTTAGACAACATTTTACAATTTCACTCATCATCCTAAAAAAATAATAAATACATCCATCAACTAAGCAACCCTTATTTACTTCAATGCAAACGGTCAATAACATTTACAAGTCATATTAATATTTTATGGTGATTTTTAATGGCTTTAATCAAATATATAAACTTTAAATTTTGACTCACACATGTATTATCAAACACCTTGAGATGTTTTGCTCCCCTCAACTCACATAACACCTTGGGCATGATGATGATTATGAAGAGGGCATTTCAATATAAGTAGATACATTGTTCCAATCCCTCAGAAGACTTCGGCTTCGATCATGATACGAGTCTCAGTCTCAACTTTCCATGTGAACAAGTTGTTTTCCGCTCTCTAACTTCCATGCTCGGATGAAAGTAACAAAAAGTTTAGCTTTGACGAAGCATCATTTTGCTTCTCTTTTTGTTTCTTTTAAATTTCCCTCTTCGATCACACTAGTCATTTTTACATTTACCTTGGGTAGTTTTGTTTCAGAGAGCCCTATTTGGGTTTCTCTATGTCAATTATTTGACTCTAACTTTTGTCCCCTTGGGTGAAAATTGTATTTTATATAAGCTCATTTTTTAAAATTTATTTTAAAAGATAAGTGTTTTTTAATTAAAAAAACACTTATTTTAAATTTTAATGTGTTTGTTTAAAGTTTAAAAATAAGCAGAAACTAAAAATAAACTAATTTTAACTTATTTTAAAAAACAAATTTAATTTACTTATTAAAAAATAACTATAAAAAATACACTTAAAAAATAAATTTAAACAATCAGCCAATGTGAACTTAGTTTTGTTATCGAAAAGTGCAAGTTTAACCATCTCTCACTCGCTATGTTTTGGATGCCAGAAAATATGAATAATTATATTTTTAATTTTTAAGATAACCGAAGAAACTAACTTTTAAAATTTTAAAATAAAAATAAAGTAAATAACAATTTAAACTAAAATAAAGGACAATTACTTGGGGAGGATTTACTTGTCTTTTTATAAAACGTTATCTGACCCAAAAGACCAAAATATTAATTTCCTCGCATATCAGACGATGCCCGTGTAGCGATCAGAGTCTGCCTTTCTGGAGACGGAATTGAAGGAAACCCTTCTGCACCGTTTGTTGTAAGATTATCACAAAATAATAAATGGTGCAACGTTTTTGTCTCAATATTATTTTTTTTAATTCGAAAACGAACTAATATAAAGAAAAACGTTATCTCTAAACAAAATTTAAAGTAATATTAACACAACTTCATCTTTGAAGAAAGAAAAGCATTAGTTATTATTAGACAATTAAATTATTGTTGCGTCGTGAAATCATATACCTATCGAGCCATCTGAAGACTAAAATCTATTTAGAGATAAACATTAACTTGATTGATCACCATATTAAGTAGAATATTAATAACTGAGCTTTCAGGTTATATCAGAAAAATCAAGCAAATTTTTGAGACCCGGTAAAGAGACAACCAATCATTAGGTAGCGTTTAGTTTGTTTTCTTTTTTTTTTCATTTCCAGTTTTTAATTTTAATTATAAAACTATAAAATTAAGATAACAGGTTTATAATTAAAATTAAAAAATAAAAATAGAAATTAAAGTTAATACCTTTCCGGTCTCAGTCTCAACCCCAATCAACAGAAAAAGAAGAGGAGGAAGAAGAATATGAGATGGAAAATTTCGATTGTAATTCAGTTTCTATTTTGGAAAACTGAAGCTATTTGGCACAAGCACCATACATAACTCAACGAGGCAGGGTGATTTACAAAAAGAGCAACCAAAAAACCTTGATTTCCCCCAAAAGAAAGAAAAAGAAAGAAGCAAACCCGAAAAATGAGTCATTTGGTAGTAGAGAGGATCTTCCACTGTAGGCAAACACACTTTTCAATACGTATACCATTTACAGCTACATCCACAAACAAAATTCTCCTGTACCTTTGATGATCCCTTCTCTCTCGCTTGACCCTTGTTCATTCGTGGGAACAAAAAAGCAAAAGTAAAACTCGCCACTTCACTTTGTTTTTTTTTTTTTTGATACTTTCCTTTTTTGTCACGGTTTTTCCAAAAGCATTTTCTTTCCTTTTCCGCACCGGTTTCTTTCGTTCCTATTTACCATGTTCAAACTACCTAAGCCGCAGCAACTGCCCCTGTACGAAAAGGGTAACCTTGTGCCCTGTTTGGTGATGCGGATTTTCTCTGTTCCTTATTCCTCAAAGCCTTCATCGATGAAGAAAGGTTCCTATTCTTCTCCTTCGCTTCATCTATCTCTATTTGCTCTTGCCTGCACTCTTCGCTACAGAAAGGTGTGTCCCCTCTGCAATTGAAAAATGAAAAGCCACCCATCAGAAATCAATAACCAGATCTAATTCATAATCAATCACAAAAACACAAACCCAAACGGGTCATTTTAAAACCAATTCAAAATTGACAAAGGAACGATTTTTAATTTTTATCGTTAAAACAAAAATGAATTTCTTTTAATGATTTAATGTTGTGAGGTTACGGGTGAGGGCGGCTAACCTATACATGAAGATGTCTCTATTGTCCCCGAGTGGTTTTTTGCAGAGAAAACAAGATTCAAGGAAGTGAGGATGGTGATCTTCAAATCTGGGATCGTAGAATCTGGTGGATCTTGGTGATGAAACAGAAAGGTTGCGGAAACTTCTTCTGTTGTAAGAAGTGGCATAACCATAACCCATGGTCATAGACCTAGAGACGAAATTGTTGGCACGATGACCGGAATCCAAGTCGGTTAAGGAAGCCAAACCGTGGTCCTGTTCCAAGTAGCAAGGTCTTGAAGTAGAAGACCCGTAGGAGTCCATAAATTTATGTAAAAGGATTTTGCGTTAAGGAAAGTGTCACAGGTATTGTTTTGATAGGGTAATATAGAGTGAGAGAGTGGGGAGTGTAGAAGAAAGTGGGAATTGGTATGGGTTTTATAATTGGTTTGGAAACGCTGAACAGGAAAAGAAGTAAACAGCGGCAGGTTTGGTTACAAGGAATCCGTGAGAAACAGAGAATGAATCCATTGGCTGAAACTACCTGCATCAGAGCCGTTCAAAATGATAAAATGATATTTTAAAGAGATGCATGATTGAGGTTATGGGCAGTTGCCACTGGTGTTGGTGGAAATTACGGGGAATTGGAAGTGGCAGTTATGTGAATTGAGAGAGGAAGAGGGGTTTAGTGTGGAATTGCACAGATGTGTCTCTCTCTCTCTTTCTCTCTCTCCTGCGTCAAAATTGATGGGGGAAGGGGAGGAGGGTAAGAAAAGAGGGGGCCCAAATTCGTGCAATGCGCGTAAACGTAACGGACACACTGCACTGATCCTATAACTGTACTTCGTCCAATCAAATTCATGGGACCGCCAAAACATTTTCTTTTTACAATTTAACACCTAAACTTAATACTACTATTATTATCACAAATTAATGTGTTTACTGTCTTTTATTATCATCACATTATTCTACTCCTATCTATTTCAATAAAACCCATTACTAATTCTAAAGGTATATATATATATATATAGAACATCTATTTTCTATTTCCTATAAAATTAAATTCAAAAATTGATTAAAAATTAGAGAAATACCTTGCTAAAAGAAAAAATAACTCATAAAAAAATCTCATTAAAAAGATTTAAAAAACTTTAAAAAAGAAGAAGAACATGGTTAAATTTTATAAAAAAAACCCACTCAAGGTAAAATAAAATAAAAATAATTACTTATCTACAAACTTAATCATATATTAATATTATTCTTCAAATTCTAATACCTATAAAATATTAAGAAGAGACAAACCATAAACAAGAAGTAAAGAAAATATGTTTAATTTAAAAAATTAAAAAGTAAAAATTGATTACCAAAAATTTGGCCCTGACAAAAAGAAAGTATGAGATTTATCAGAAAATACTAGAAGAAAAACATGATAACTAATTAAAAAGACAGTGATACAAATGTAGTTTGCAACTTTTGATGAGTGAACCAAATTACAAATTCATTTTTATAGAAGTATGAGAATGTTACAAAAAAACTAACAAAAATTGAAGCAAATATATATTGGGAATAGATTAAATAACTTATTTTATGTAATCAAAATAAATTTTACATCTATCTAAGAAAATGTGATTTTTTTTATTTACGATACACATCTAAAATAAATATAGTGGATAAAATTATTATTTGGAATTAATTAGTTACTATATATTTAAGATTTGAAATACTATTATAAAACTTTAAGTTACAAAAGGTATTTTCATTAAAAAGTATTTTCATTAAAAAGTATTTTCACTAAAGGTTAAGAATCACAAACTTATTATATACACACACATATGCGCTTTTAATTATTTGTTTCTTTCCTTCACCACATGTGTGAGGGTTCGATCTCTGTTGGTGGAAATATAGTGACATTTTATGGCTACTCAACAATTATTTTTTATGAGTTCAACTTTGAAGCGGGATTTGTCACTGTGTTTGTCGATGAATATACCTTAGGGAGATCTAAACACTTATCCACTCCTTTATTGACTTTTTTGTCTTTTTATTTTCTTTCTTTTTTAACACTTTATCAATTTTATTTTATTTTATTCATTCTTTAGGTTACGTTGTGAAATCATTGAATGATTAATTTTGTTTTACAATTTTACTTATGGTATATGTTTGGTTGAAGAATATCTACAATCCATGTAACAATTTTACTTGCAACTAGGCCAAAAATGTCCACACCTGTCAACTTTCTCTAAACTTTATGGAAAAGTACTGACATAGGAGTCAAGACATTCGATCATCACTCGACTTCTATAAATACCACTCATTTACTATGCATGAGGTACATTGAACCAACTCTAACATTTGCGCTTCAATATTGATATCCTACTAACTTGAGTATCAAAATGTCTTTGCAGGTAACACCATATTTCGGTTCTTCAACATGAGACATCAGTGTGCATTGGACGAAATACCATAAAGCCTTAAGATCCCCATTGGGCTTGAGGATAGAATACAGGATATCTGCTAGATCACTGTAAGATATTGGATATGTAAGTTTGGTACCCCATATACTGGACAAATCATTGGTAATTTTGTATGCTTAGTAGAATGGGTGTTTGCGGATTGGATTGGATCAGTTTTGAGGTCAAAAGTCATCCAATCCAATCAAGAAATCATTATGTGGTTTGGATTGGATCAGTTAGGATGTACCATGAAATCTGATCCGATCAAATTCGATATATATTGGTTTGGATTGGATTGGATTTCAATTTTTAGAAAATACTTTAAAAATAAATCACTGACTATGGAAATTACATACTAACAATAGTAACAGACAAATAATATGATAATTCCAACTTAAAAATACAAAAACTAATCTGATAAATCCAACAACTATAAAGGCCATAAATGACATACTAAGCTATTGAACTGTTCTTTACAGGGGGTGTAAAGGTATGATTATCGAACAATTCAAAATGTACATGAAACGTAAAATCTGGTACAAGGAGGTGCTTATACAGATACGAATACGGAGTGCTCTTGTACGTTGGGCGTGGTATAGTGCATTCTATGGCGGTGTTGCAGTCCGCCTGGATTAGCTTCTTTTGCCTTGACACAATTGGTGGTTGTACTTGCAGTTATTCTCCGACGCTCAAGTCAGTATCTTGGAATACTATTAGACTTAGAAAGCAAATCAAAGAGAATTATGCAAGTATGAGAGTAAGGTTCAGAAATGGGGGGATCCCCTTATACCTTTTTGCTGAGGATTATATACCTGTTATTGGTACTCCATTATTGGTAGGACCCGTTCCTTGTTTTCTGGCATAATGCAAGAAAGGTAGTGGGTCCCTGTGTCGTTCACGAGCACCATTACTGTAGTGGGTATTTCCACTTGCTTGGAAAGCGTTAATGCTTTATTATTTTATTCATTGTTCCCTTTTATGCGTGACAACGTGATTCCCATTTTCAACCTCTCAAGACAGAGTCAATCTCGTGCCGGGGTTATAAGTATGGGCTCGCTACGCAATATAGGAAATTCAATATTCCGCCTATGGACTGGCGGAGTAGTATGCATTGAAAATACTTTATGCATGTTTATAAGATATTCAATATTTTCCACCTTAGCGGAGTAATAATCTTTGGCGGAGTAACATGCCTTGGCGGAGTTACGTGTCCTGGCGGAGTTACATGCCCTGGCGGAGTTACATGCCCTGGCGGAGTAACGTGCCTTGGCGGTATGTACTCCGTATAAAAGTAATTATAAGGTATTTGAAACGTACTTCTTCTGTTTGAAATGCTGATCTGGCTAAGCATTAAAACCATGCTCTTGGGGGCCGGTGTTGGGACCGGATCAGTTACTAACATAAAATAAATCAATATTAAAAAATTCTAAGAAACACATCATTGAATAAATCCATAAAACATATTTCTAATCCTTCTAAATTTGAATTTTGTCTTTAAATAGTATGTAGTAGCAACAACCAACCTACATATTATTAAAGAAAATAGGAAATTAATTAGTACATGAGATTATCAACAGTTATCCAACACAGTAAAAAAAAGGCAACAACAAAGATTATTTACTAATAGGCAGCAAAGTAGTAAGAGAAAAACTTATTCAGACTCAGCACCAAAATCTTCTTCAATAAGGGTAGTAGGTGAAAGTTCTAAAAATTAAAATATAAAAGTGTTAGTGATAAGCCATAGGAAAAATAACTTAAAGAAAAGAATAGTTTTAGAAATGAATTACCTTCTTCCAACTTTTTAAGTTCCTCCAAGTACTCTTCAATATCAGTTGACACAGGGGAAGATCTAAACCAATTTTGAGCACAAACCAAAGCTTCAACGGTCTTTGGAGAAAGAGAACTCCTATAATTACTAAGAACACTACCCCCGGTGCTAAATGCAGATTCTGAAGCAACTGTTAGATACTGATATAGCTAATACATCTCTTGCTATTTGACTAAGAATAGGATACTTACTAGAATCCATCTTCCACCAATTTAAGATGTCAAAATTATAAGTTCCCTTCTTTAGTGTCTCCATAAGATACAAATCCACCTTATTTCTATTTATGTTTTCACTCATATGAATGTCTTTTTCAAATTCCAAAACAAATGAATAGTTATTAAAAGTGGGTTCAAAATTTTCAGCATGATCAAAAGATTGTTCAGTTTATTGAAATTGACCATTCCCTGAAAAAGCATATAGCTATTAAATAGCTTGTTGAAAATGTCATTTACTTTTCCATTTAAAAATTCAGCATCTCTTTTTTCATAAAGCTTCTCAAAACTCCATTCCACAAATCATAACTTATACCGTAGATCAAGTATGACAACAACAAAAATCATTATGTTTATATTTTTAATGCTACCCCAATACTTATCATGCTTGACTTTCATTTTCTCAATCATACCCCTAAGCGACGGATCTAAACTTCTAGCCCATGTCTTTAAGGTGTTTACTATCAAACAATACTCATGAAAATATTGGGAGGAAGTAACATACTAAGAGCCAGAAACTTTCTTAGTGACATTAAAAAATATTTTCAAAAATCTCAGAAACACTCTTGTATTATCCCAATCCTCTAATTTTGGAACACCATCAATCAATAGTGCATACTATGTATCTCATTCTCTTAGTCTTTTAAACGCTTTTTGAAACTTAAGAGCACTTTCTAACATGATATAGGTAGAGTTCCACCTAGTAGGAACATCTAATTGTACAATGCAAGTCTTTATTATTCTACAGTCCTTTATGATGCTTTAACTATATAAGAACGAGTAGGTGAAGCATGCATAAATCTAACAACATTTCTTGAACTGGTCTAATCCGGGGTCAAGGATCCAGAGTGGGGACTAGCCTCAAAAGTCAAGGATAAAAGTGTTTATACACTGGTACAGTGGGTATCCGGTATTGTGATCTGGACTCTCAGTGGGATAATCAAGTCTTGTTGTCCTGGAGATCCTTCACACCAAGCTTTCGTGCTGAAGGGGAGGTGAAAGGTGATGTCACCTGTGAAAATTCTCCGACGTTCAAGTCAGTCATCAGAATGAGAATTCAGGACCGGGAACTTAAGCAATGAAACAATATATCAAGAGTAAGAACAACGTAACCTTTTATGAGTGTGAGAATCGACTATTTATAGATGAGTATAAAGAATGATTTGTTAGGCATAGGTGGGGCCAGGAGACAAATAATACATTGATCAGTGTATGATTCTGACACACGACGTGGGGGGAGCCGTATTTCTCGCGTATCATCCTTGCAGTTGTACCTTGTACCTTCTGTCAGGTGACATGGACACTTTCCAGTATGCAGGCTAAGAACCTTGGCATTTCGGTATGGAGAACATCTCATATGAAGTCATAGTCCGAAAGTATACCTGTGAGTCCGGTAGCACAGTGAGAACGAATGCAATTACCTGTCTGTCCCCAGGTACCGGCATCGAGACCGGATCATTTCTAATATTAGAAATTGAATCATGCACGTCCTTTAATCCATCATTAACCATAAGATTTAAAATATGGACACAACATCTAACATGTAGATATTCGCCTTTCAAATGATGTGAGTTCCAATCCTCCATTTGACACTTCAAGTATGAAATAGTAACATCTATACTCATGCTTTCAAAGTCATTTTATGTAGCCTTCTTAAATAACTTATTAATGATGAAGGTTACCTTTTGCCAGTGTCATCTTTTTATCAATTAGTTTGAAATTTTGGTTGTTACGCCATTTTCTACCTTAACCAAAATGCATTTATGACGAGCATATTGCAGTAATGGTTGTCCTTAGCCATTTATGGTTCCTTCCTTTCTTGTCCTTCTTATAAATAGGCATGTCACTTTTATCGTGTGTAACTTAAAGATGACATCAATTAGAAATGCTTTGAGATTCAGGTGTTTCTTCAGGTTTGAACGAAAATAAGCTTTCTCTATTTCTGAGGTATCTTTCTTCTACTCTTCCTTTCAATATGGTAAATATTTGTGAACTTGAGTATGGTGATGACGACACTAATTCCCTAGAGATATTCCTTAGGTTACCGTTATCGTGGCCATCCGAGGGATCTTAATGTAAAGCCAAGATTCAACCGGATAGTGGACAAAGTAAAAGTCTTTTGCCATCTCATCTTATTTAAGTCAATGATTTCAATTTTGAAAAATAACCCCTCCCAAAGGTGAGGTATCGACGAGGAAGATGAATGCATTGCTCAAAGAATTTGACATTGAACCTTTTGTTAGATAGTTCTAACTCCTCATTGTCAAAGAGTCCTCAAAAGGATGTTTAGGGAACATATCATCCTGATCCATTTTTTTTGTCTTTATGAAAACGAGAACCCTTTCTGCCTCGTCTTTCTTAGATATGTCATCATTCAGATCTTTAAGTAGTGACACATCAACTTCAACTTTGGAGAGGGATTTTCTAACTCTGCTTGTTCCAAGTCTAGACTAGGTCCTCTAGCCATGGAAGCTCGGAGTACCGATGATAGAGTGCTCTAAATCTATAGGGATGTCAACTAGGATCGGTGGCTTGCCGAAGACGAGAGCTTTTAGATAAAAAAAGAAACACCAAAATTGTTCATCTTAGTATGTTTTTGAAAAGAACCAAGAGTATCTGGCTCAGGTTCCTATCAATACAGACCAACGATGATAGTCCTAGTTTGAAATTTTGTTTCCCCGGGAAAGGGGGAAAGTTTACATAGGATATGAAAAATATAGGATTTGACTATACATTTTTACTTTCGCCAAGGTTGGAGTTCGCCTCCCTTTCACGAATTTTGAGATGAGAGTTCTAAATTGCCTCCTTGTTGCACCTTCTCAATTACATCCGAATGCTTTGGACTTTGTAAGGAGTTTCGAGTCCCTTACTTATGTTTACAAGTATATATCGAGTAACAATAAGTGGACAAGATTCAATATAAGTATGAAATAATATTTATTATTATCACTTAAAGTTATTACAAGGATAATATTTAAAAGACTTAATTATACTTTTGATCCTTTAATTTTGTTAAATATTCAATTTTAGTCCCTCAACTTTTTATTATGTAATTTTAGTCCTTTTAACTAATTGATTTGTTGACATTTAGTCCCACAACTTTTAAATGCACGATTTTAGTCTCTAAATTATTGAATTTTTGACACATTTGATTTTTGTACATGTTTTTTGTTCAATTGGTAACATGAACAATAAAATTATGATATTTATAGTATTATTTATATAAATCGACATTTTCTATTATAATATCATAACTATGAAAATTTATTAAAATAATATGATTAACTTGATAAGAAATAGCTAGAGGGACCAAATGAGTTCACAAATCAAAATATTTTAGAGATTAAAATTATGTAATTAAAAATTGAGAGACTAAATATCAACCACTCAAATAATTAAAGAACTAAAACTGTGCAATTAAAATTAAGAAACTAAAATCAAGTATTTAATAAAGTTAAGAGAGTAAATCTATAATTAAACCAATTAAAAATAAATAATCCTTTGGATAAGACTTTTTAAACGTTTTGTTGGGCCATTTTACAATATGATTTTCAATTTATTATTATTTTTCAACACATATTTTATCAATTAAATTATCTATTTGGATATAAATGTTCTCTTTCTTGCAAAGTAAGTTTGCAAGTATAGTAAAAGTAATTGATAATTTGATGAGATGGAGGAAAACGCGCCATGGATGCGAGTGGGAAGGCATTAATATTGTTTTCCTTTTGTAGTCCAAAACCCGCGCGGTTTCACTTTTTCCTTAAAACCTTGTTTCTCACGTGACGTCATAAATTCCTTTTACTTTTTTCAATACTAGATTCTTTTGTCGTTTTCGTCCACGTGGGTCCCTTATCCCAATACCATCAACGCTTCGGGGCCATGATGATGCATGGCGTGGCCTTTATGGACTTTTCGCCATTTCTTATTATTACTATAAGCAAACGACAAACAGGGCACTCTTCCCAAAGACTGTTGTAGTTCTTATTTTCCCAAATACACCCAAGCCAGCTGTTCCCATTGTTTCTGCGCTCTACACGTGTGCCCTTGTACGTGCCATCGCCCAACACATGTTACCCCCTTTCCCTGCCACCTTCTATATAATCTTACACTCATGTCACCTGCATCAAATTCATAACTAATTATTCCTATTTTATAATATTAATAAATGCTTTTTAATAACTTAGATGAGAATATATATATATATATATATATATATATATATATTAAATAAAATAAGTTAATGTAATGTAATTATATATTGGTTTATGTATTTTTTTCATTCTGAATAGTTAAATAAAAGAGAGTATACTTTATATACATATGTTAGGCTAGTTTTTGCTACTAGTATAAGACTCTCTCATCTTTTTAATATAAGAATAAAAAATAATATAAGTAAATTTAATTAATTCTAATTTGTTAAATACAAAAATATTCTCAAAATATCATTATTTAATATTTTTAGTCATTTTTATAAAATGTTGTTTTAAAAGGTTTTCTTTAACACTCTTTCAATTTACATTATTATTATTATTATTATTATTATTATTATTATTATTATTATTATTATTATTATTCTAGCTTATATTCTTATTAATGACATACTCCCTTAATATAAATAGTGAACTGTTCTTTACAGGGGGTGTAAAGGTATGATTGTCAAACAATTCAAAATGTACATGTCAGGTAAAATCTGATATGAGGAGGGCCTTATACAGATACAAATATGGAGTACTCTTGTATACTGGGGCGTAGTACAATGCACTCTGCAGCGGTATAGAAGTCCGCCTGGAATAGCCTCCTTTGCCTTGACACAATTGGTGGTTGTACCTGCAATTATTCTCCGACGCTCAAGTCAGTATTTTGAAGTACTGTTAGACTTAGAAAGCAAATCTGAGAGAATTATGCAAGTATGAGTGTAAGGTTCAGAATTAGGGGGATCCCCTCTATACCTTTTTGTTGAGGTTTATATACCTGTTACTGGTGCTCTATTATTGGTAGGACTCGTTCCTTGTTTTCAGGCATAATGCAAGAAAGGTAGTGGGTCCCTGCGCCGTTCACGAGCACCATCACTGTAGTAGGTATTTCCACTCACTTAGAAAGCGTTAATGTTTCATTATTTTATTTGTTGTTCCCTCTTATGCGTGACAGCGTGATTCCCATTTTCAACCTCTCAAGACAGAGTCAATCTCGTGCCGGGGTTATAAATGTGGGCTCGCTTCGCAGTATGGGAATTTTGGTATTCCGCCTGTATTGAGCCTATGGCTTGGTGGAGTAGTGTGCATTGGAAATGCTTTATGTATGTGTATAATCTTTTTAATACTTTCCACCTTGGCGGAGTAATAGGCCTTGATCATAGAGGATTTGAAACGTATTTCTCCTGTTCGAAATGCTGATCTGGCAAGGCATTAAAATCATGCTCTTTGGGGCCGGTGTTGGGACCGGATCAAATAGAATTTGAAAGTGTCCTAGTCGGAGTGCAACGGTAATGTACTCCACGCACTACCGATGTCTATACTTTCTGTCTGATGTGCAAGTGAACTTGGAGTCAGGTTGTCCCGATCTGATCTCATGGTCTGGGCTAGTCTCGTGGACAAGGTCGGTGTCAATGGACTTTGTCGAGCTCTGAGCTTTTTCCCAACGCGTTGAGGAACAAATATGGTGGTACCTGTAAAGACACTCCGACGCTCAAGTCAGTTCCGATTCTAACATCGGAGCTATATCGGATTAATAAAATGTGTATCAGAGCTTACACTTATGAAGGTGATTGCTGTATTTATAGCGAATGAGTGTCATTGTCATACCTCATTTTGTATGCCGGAGCAATTCCGTACATCACGTGGGACTCATATTTCTGTAGGTTTATTCGGTGTTGCTACTTTCTTTTCTTCTCGTGACTTCGGTCAGTAAGCCATTCAAAGGGCTTCTGACTCCGGTCATGGAAGTGATTGGCTTTGTTCGTCGTCGCTGATGTGTTAAGTTGGGTTATATGTTTGTCGTGTCCATATCGGCTGCTACATGTGAGGAAATAGGGGCCGGTGTCCAGTCTGAAACAAAAATTCATTTTTCTCTTTTAATTAATAGGAAAGGCACATTTAGAAGTGAAACAAAAATAATTGATATACTAAATGTATTTTCTAGACTAACTAAATTTATAAATTTGTGTCAAATGATGTAACAAGATCTTATAAAGAAAAATAAGAGAAGTAGATGTTTTAATTTTTAATAGGAACCTTCTAAGTTTGGATAAAGAGATTATAATAAATATATTTTTTTTAGATCATATTAATAACATTATACAGAATTAACTACTTTTTTAAGAGTCGGTATAAGTTTGAAACACCGTTAATACGAAGATTTGTGATAATTTCCCTGAAACTAAGATACCGTTTATATATTTCAATATAAACCATTTTAAATGATTTATGTGTATTAAGAAAATTTATTAATTTAATTCAACTTATTAATTTTATTTAACTTTATAGTTAATTTATTAAAATTGTCTTTAAAGTTAATCAGACTCATCAATTTACTTTCTTTACTTAATCTTTCTTTACTTATCACCTAATTATCATAATAGAGATGCGTATTCTTGATTTTAAGAAAAGTTATCCTGTATGAGTTGAATAATCTTCGACACTTAAGAGCTATTTAACACGTAAGACAAGATTAAAAAAACGTGACGTGATTATCATCTCTTGCATTTGACACGCTAATAAAATATGTTAAATTTATAATGTTACCGTTTTATCATATTATTTCTTTGTGATTTCTATATTAAGAAGACAATAGATTAAAGATTGGTAGAATATGATAGAAAATACATCATATTTTATCGTTTCCTGTTCTTCTCATCGACAGATCCTTAAGAGTTTTGATTTCTTCATGTTTAATTATCACTTTATAATTTATTGTTTTAGAGTTTTAAGCACCCTGAGTAATTAAATGCATGTTTTTGTAAAAGAATATGTAACTTCAGTTAAACTATTCTTCATTCATGTTATTAGTCATGTAGAAAATTACAAGCAACATATTTTGATAAAATCTAAAATACCAATATTTTTTTTCTTAATTCTTGTGTAAATATCAAAGCATCAAAGATTAATGAACAAAGATAATACATTAACACAGTATATTTTGGTCATAAATTAACTAATGGGTAAAATTTTAAAAAAATATCTTATAAAAGGGACATATTTTTATAGGACTCAAACATTGATCCTTCCATAATAAATGTATATCTTTTTTTGTCAATACTCTTACCGGTAAGTCCGTTTAAGAATTTTAGGTTTCTAAGCTTGTTGGTTACTGAATATTGATAAGAAGGATATAGACATATACTTCCTTCGCTCAGTTCCAATTTAACCGTTTACAGAATAAAAAGTTATATACATAAAAAAATATAGCTATTTAAACTTAAATACGTATCAAAATTTTAAATCTATTCTTTATTTCTTAAACTACACATTTGTATTTATTTAGAATACTTCCTCTTAGTATTATTTTATTGTAAAAAAATATTCGTATTTTAAAACAATTAAAAATGAATAAAATTTATCTTCTAGTTAAATATAAACGGATATAATATTTGACAAAGATTTGAGTTTTAATGCATGAATTTGTGTTATATTTTTATAGTGAAATTTGGATCATATTCGAATGAGTGGTAAATAATAATGAAAAGAGACATATCAGGTGACCAATATCAATATGAAATTAAAAGACAGTGAATTAACGATTTGTCGTAATTAGCTGCCGATGAACATTAAAGATTTAAATTAAAAAGCAATATATTCCGTTTAAGATTGTAGACAAATTAGAAAAAGTAATGAGGACAAAGAGAAGCTACCAATATTAGAACGTATTGAAAAATCTAAGAAGAATAGGAACCTGATGACAAGTATTGAAAGAAACAATTAAGCAAAAAGTAGTGAAAGAAAAACAATGAGCTGAGGAGAGTTGAAAGAGATAGATGATTTAACGTAAATAAGATATTTTTAAGGATTATAATTTTGTGTGGTGTTGTTAGATAACAGTTGGGCTTCTGATGAAATAGATTATGCTTGTCTAATAAAAGAATTTTAAGAGACCTCAGAAGCAAGATCCCTCGTGAATCATAAATGACCGATGGAACAACTTCATTTTATTAGTTTCTAGTGTTTTATTATAAGTAATTTAACTATCCATTCAACATCGATGCCATTACTGTTGGTCAATTGGGTACTTAGTCACATAACAAAAAACAAAAAATCATGTTAGAGCATTGGCCACGGTATGCTAACCAAGCCTATAGCGTCTCACTTTGCTCGACATGATTGATGCTAGAGGTATTTGCGGTGCGATTAAGTTTTGAAATAAAAAATAATTAATTCATATGTTAAAAGAACAAATAGTTTGATTTGTTTTGTTTGAAAAAATTGAATTAAATCAAAGTGTATCATTAGGGTTTGATTTGGTTCGGTTGATATGATTTTTATTTTTAATTTTGTTAAAAAAGTTATAATTCAATTAATTTTGTATAAAAAATCGTTAATTAATGTCACAACTATATTAAATTAACACGATTTTGTAACAAATTATAGTTACAAATAAATAAAAATAACAATTATATAAAACTAAAAAATTAAAAATATTTAATTAACTCCAAATAAATTTAACTCTAAATACTCATTAGTTAAAAACTTACATGTTGATTTCACTAATTGACTCTAAACAAAATTGATTTCAAAAGGCATAATGGTAAATAACATGTGGAAAAATATGGTTTGGTTCGGTTCAATTTTTAGAGAAGGAACCTTGGGCCAAACTAAACCACACTAAAAAATATGATTTTTTTTTTTATTTTGTAGTTAGCGGTTCTCGTCGTTCTTAGTTCAGTTTGATTCGGTTTAGCAGTTATTCACAACCTAATTTGGTTCTTAAACACCCTTAATTGACGGTAATTATTAAAAATAGAATAAAGTAAAAGGTTGTGAAGTTAACACTTTTAAATCCCATATTCAAAGACAAATTAATTTATGTTTATGTCATCTCAGCTTCTTAAGTTTTTTTTTTAAATTTTATTTTCAATTAGGCCCACTATCTTTCAAAACAGTGTCATTTAGGTTTCCTTTGTCACATTCTGTCAAACTTTATCACAAAGTTATTACGTGACATGCCCCATAACAAGTGTCCATTTAAGTCAAATGTCAACTTATATAGTTGGTTTCAATTAAATCATTTTACTTTTTAATTATAAGATTTAAATAAGCCTTCTAAGATATCAACGTGTTTCAATTGGATCCCCTAATTATTTAGATCCTTATTCCTTTTGGGTGATTGAATGGAGATATTGGAGATATTTAGCCGTATAAAAAAATATAATAGGTTCCTTATATCTCGAAGATGGAAAGATGGTTCTTTCCATGTGCAAAAAAAAAATCCCATTTGTAATTCAACAAAATACACATCATCAAATTCCAGAGAAATGTCCATTGCCCACCTATGACTTATTGCAAACATTTAAGACATTGTGTGGCAATATTAAACTAAATCCAGTGATCATATCTCATCATATATATGATCATGTTATTAGAATTTCCTTGGAGCTATTACATTCTCAAACAATGGTAATAGAATTATGGGGTTTGTTATAGAGTGATTCAAAGGTGTGTGTCAATAAAAAAAATAAATTAAAACATAATTTAGTCACCTGATTTTGGTAAAGATAAGCACATGAGGAGAATTTAAAATAAGATTTCACTAGAGATACATAAAGGGGGACTAAATGTGAAATGCCGCAACTTATTGTTTTGCATATGTAGAGTAGTATAAGGAAGAGATAAAAGACGCCTAACAATTTATCTAGATCCTAATGCAATTTTTGTTGCAAATACAATATAAACATGAAATCACCATTAAAAGACTGTCATGTTGCAAGGCTGCAAACATTATCTCAGTCAATAATGAGGAAAAGATAAAGAACACATACATAATTTTGTGTTGGTCTTTTTAAGGAAGGGATGGAAGCGGTGTGAAGATATACTTGAAGCATGCTTAACTTGTTGGTGTATGCACTATGAGCTATTGAGCTTTTCATCGTGTCCTTTTAAGCTTATCAATAAAATAAGTCTTTTTAGTTTAAAATTATTTTAAACCTTTTTATCCTTAAAATAGTAAGTCATATAGAACTATTCCTAAAGTGTCCACTAATCAAGTATTTACATGAGGACATATAAATACATTAAGACTAATGTGTGAGTGTACTGATGATTTGATCCCACAGATCATGGATATGGACAATATCAATTCTTCATACGAATACACATTAAGAGTAAGAATGTATCGGAAAGACCCATCATGAGAATATTTTGCGGATCATTACACTAGTGTCATTACATAAGAAGTTTGTTGTTTTAATACAATCAAGCATCATCCATAACAAGGTGACTAAAAAGGTTGTAATTTGGTAGTGAACAAATCATGTAGATAGATATGAGTGATGTAGATGAGATTTATCTTTCATATGTGATAAGAGTGATATCTATGGGCTACTTGATAGAGTGAGACTAAAGAAATGCATGGTCATGCTAGGGAGAATAAATATTAGATATTTATTAGAGTAAAGTTTACTTTAGTATCAAGTAAAATGAATTGGGTCATATCAAGATGACGACGATCATGCCTTGGGTCTAATTGGATATCATGACAAAGGGAACAAACATATAAGATAATTGTCACTTATACATGATAAAGGGAATGAACATATAAGATAGTTATCACTTATAGATTATGTTGATGTTAAATAATTTTCAAATATAATAATGTATTGCTAGATGCCGCATTTATTTTGTGTTAATAATAATAAAGTTTATTATTAATATGAGCAAATATTTTACCTATAAGGTCACACGTATAGAGTAAGTCCATTGGAGAATAATTTTGCTTTAGGTGGACTAAAATAAAACTATTGTCAGGAACACAATCATCATGGAGAGCTCATCAGGTTAGACCTGAGCCTATAAATAAAGCATGCAATACTTACAGGCGGCTTTTTAAGTGGAAGAAAAATAATCTCGTAATTGTTATAAGGGGCATGCATAGTTGAACTAGCATTCAGAGGTGTAGTTTCTGGTGGGAGTGCTCATGTGGACTCCTTGAGGACGCAACTAAGTTTGCTTCAATTAACCAACTCACTTTGCATCTACAGAAGATATGAATCTTACAACGTAATTCTCTTATTTTTTATGCTTTGAAACATAAAAGTTTGTAAGACCAATGAGAATCCTATGTGTCTACACTGTCTTATCCTTTAGGATTCACTAACATAACTTTGTTGTAATTTGGGTGTAGTTAGGATTTCCTACAAGTTGTGTTTTAAGGTTATATTTTGAAATTCCTTTCAATGTTGATTATGAAAGCAATATAAGTTTCACCATTTGTCATTTATATCCCAACATAATAAGTTTCACCATTTGCAGCAATAAAATGAAAACACAAATCTAAGTAATTAAGGGATCCAATTGAAACACATTGATATCTTATATGACTTATTTGTAACTTATTAAAAAGTAAGAATACTTGATTGAAACCAACTATAAAAGTTAGCATTTGACTTAGATGGACACCTTTAATGGAAGCATGTCACGTAATAACTCCATTAATGAAGTTTGATGGTATGTGACGGAAAGAACCTAAGTGAAACTATTTTCAAACATAGTAGACCTAACTAAAAATAAAAAAAAACTTAGGGGACTAGCTTAATACAAACACAAAACACACTGAACAAAGTATTTAGCCACCCATTTAGTTTATAATTTTGTAATATAAAGAAAAATTAGACTATATTTTCATTATATTTTCTTTAATTTTATCCCATAAAATAAAATTTATTCATATATAAAGTAAGAGATAGTATCTTACCAAACTTTTCAAATTTCCTGTACCCGTCACTAGGCCATGCCACAGTTAAGTGTTGACTCTGATGGTGTATAGCGTCGATCTTTTGTTAGTTATTTTAAAATGGTTTAGTTAACACTAACTTGCTAAGTGATAAATCTAGGTGTGGTACAATGCTACCCCTTACTTCTCCTTTCCATTTTCCTCTCTTATCCATTTCCTTTCTTTCCCCCTAAAACTTCTATATTCCTACATATTCATTTTTGTTAGTGCCCCTCATTGCTCTCATTTCAAGGAGCATCTATGATCGATTGGATAAGTTGGTTTCTAATTACTTAGTCTTTTATTATGATTAATAGGGTAATTGGGAACTTATAGGTAATTGTTAGAACCAAGTCTAGTTTATAAGAGATTTTGAAACTATTAGCTATTATTTCAAAGACCCCAGGATTTGTTAAAATAGACATCAAGAAATTTAATTAAATAAAGTTTGTCTACATGTCATTTAACCTGTTTAATTAAGTGTTTTAGATTATAATAAAAAACGGAGTCCATCATTAAAAGTCTAACTTGAACTTTACAACATATCTCAAAACAAGTTTGCCTGGGACAAATACAACTTGAGTACAAGTTTGTCCCAAGAAAAGTCTGGTTCAATAACAATGCGTTAGAAGAAGTCTGATTTAGTTATGCCCATCTAGAATCTTGGTCCGATGACTTTGACACATTCTCAAAACTCAGCATGTGTAACAGCTTCAACATCAAACCCTAGACTCTTAAAGCTCAAGGAACGTGACATTTCTGAAGATGCTCAAGATGAACTTTGATCAAAAGAAGCCATGCTTATCACTCATAAGGAAATAAGACAAACCAAGTGCAAGAACCAAAGCTCACATGAAAAAATACCAATGTAGTTGTTCTATGCATTTTAGAAAAGCTGCTGAAAATCAGTACGTGTGTTAGAAAGCAATCAAAAGGTCAATCTATATGCTCTACATAGTTTAGTTGAAAGAAGAATGCCTACATAAGGTCTTTTGCTCTGATGTACTCGAGGAATACCATTTTAGTGTAAATTCTAAAGAACCTCATTTGAGGCCTTTTGTCCCCATCTCAGCTTTAAGGACCAATGCTCACAATGACTATCTCTCTTCAACAGATTCATAACAGCCACCATGCTTGGCCTATAAATACGAAGGAAACCCAAACCTTAAAGAAGTTCATGATTCTGAAAATCAGAAACAAGAAAGCTTTTCTCTACTCTTTCAAGCTCTTTGTCTAAGCTTTCTTCTCTAAAGTAAAGACTTTATTTGTTGTTTTGCTCCTAGTAGACCTTAGTCTTTGTTTTTTATACTTAGTGTATCAGTTTTTTATCTTATATCTTTTATACATTAAGTTCTCACAAACACTCTTTCAAATATTTATTTGTGTAAAAGTCTGGTGTGTTACCAGCCTTAGTTTTTATGGGAAACAATTTTTGGCCGGAAGAAACTTTAGAAAGAATACTTGGGTTTGAGCCAGGAGAGGCTTATTGAAACAATACTTGGGATTAAGCTAGAAGTGGCCAGAGTCAAGAATACTTGTGGCATAGTCTGTGTTGGTGTTGTGTAAAAGGTGTTTTTACATAGTGAAAATCCTTCAAGTCTGAAGGTACTGGACGTAGATTCTGTGTTGGAAGTGAACCAGTATAAATTCTTTGTGTTTAATCTTTCTTTTCCTTATCTTTAAAAGTCTAGTTCAAAAGTCTGTCAAGCTTTCAATAAAAAAGGTTAAGTTCCACGTGAAAAGAGTCTAAGGTTTATTCAACCCCCTTTTAAGTCTGACTCTAAACCATCAATTGGTATAAGAGCTTGTCCTTTAGGGTTGATCACTCCAACGAGTGAAAAGGTTAAAGATGCATGGCAACTTCTCAGAATGACCAACTAATAGCAAAAGGATCCTCAATAAACATACAACTAGCTTTCTTTGGTGAAGATTACCCGTATTTGAAGGATAAAATGGAAATGTTCATTAAGTCCACACAATACAGTCTGTGAGGAATCATTACCAATGGTGATAACCCTGTTCCTGTTGATACAGACAGGAAGCCCAAACCTGAGGACGTGTGGACCGTGCTAGAAATAAAGAAGATTGAGGCTAACGAAAGCCAGATTCCTTTTTTTTATGCTGAGTAAATCTGAGTATAATAAGTTCTTTAGCTACAAGACAGCTAATGAAGTATGAGATACCCTTCAACACAATCATGAAGGGATCTCTAACATGAAGGGATCTAAGAAGATATTGTTGAGAAAACAATATGATACGTTTAGAATGGAGGAACATGAGTCTATGGACTAGATGTTTAGAAGATTCCAAACCTTATTGAATAAGCTTCAGGCCTTGGGGACAACTTTGTCCATAAAAAATACAAATGTCAAGCTCTTTGGGAGTTTTCCTGAGAGGTTCAATGTAAAATGCTCAGCCCTTAGTCACCAAGCCTTCCTCCTTAAAGGTTTTACTCTAAAGTCTAAAGACTCAAGTAAAAAGTCTAAAGCTCTCAAAGTTGAAGAGTTCACTAATTTAGATCTAGACTCTGATGAGTCAGGTGAAGACACAGACAAGGAGCTGGCTCTTGTGACAAAGAAATTCCATAGGCTGCTAAGAAAGAAGAAAGGAAAACCTGAAAGATTCCACAAGAAAAACCAGAAAGGTAAATCTCAATTTAAGTTTTAAATTGACAAATTTGCTCTTGAGTGTTTTAACTACAGGAAGCCAAAACACATAAAAGTTGAATTCCTCTCTTAAATAAAGACAAGAAAGACAGAATAGAGAAGAAGAAATTCTTTAAAAAGAAGAAGAGACTTATCAAATGGGATGATGAGGACTTATCAAGCTCAAGTAAGTCTGAGGAAGAAAATGAGTCTGCTCAAATATGTTAAATAGCCAACTTAGAATCAGACTCAGAGCCTAGCTCTAGCGACTCAGACTATAAGGAAGTATGTGCTGAACTCAAAGAAAACTATGAAATTTTGCTTAATGATTTCTCAAAATTAGTGAAAAACTTTAAGAATTTGAAAAGAAAGTAAGTTGATATGGCTACTGAGTATGAAAACCAAATTTTGAAATTAAAAAAAGAAAGTTTTGATAAGAATACTCAAAATGAGATGGAAGAAAGAGAAAGAATGCATCTTGAGAAACTACACAAACTCAAGAAAAAAAATGATTCTTTGAAAACTGAGTTAAACAATTCTAAAGTCTATTGTAGCTCCCAGATTAAAGAGATTAACTAGCTTTAAAAACAAGTGAGTTCACTCACTTCAGACCTAGGTAGGTTTGTCAATGACACTGAAAATCTAAACAAGATTTTGGGAAAACGTTGTAAAGGCCATGACAAACCTGATCTGGGTTAAGAAACAAATGCATGTAAGGTGTAATTACTGTAAAAAGCATGGTCATGTAATTAATAACTTTCAGAAAAGAAAGAAAAGAAATGCAAAGGTTGCTAACCATGCATGACCCAAAAAGATATGGGTACCAAAATCATTGATCATTCCTATTACATATGTGTTTAAAGACAAGAACAAAGTATTAACACTGGTATTTGGATAGTGAATGCTTGCATCATATGACAGGAAGAAGGTCTATGTTCCTAGCCCTGGAATAATTTAAAGGTGGAATAGTCACCTTTAGAGGGAACCAGACCGGACGTATTGTAGGTACTGGTAAAGTAGGTAAAATTCCTTTACCTGTCATTGAAAATGTTTATTTGGTTGAAGGTATGAGACATAACCTGCTTAACATAAGTTAATTTTGTGACAGTGAGTACAAGGTCTCTTTTGATAAAGAAAAGTGTATTGTCATCAATCATGATGGAACCATACTGTTTTCTATAAACAAACACAACAACCTACATAAGGTTGATCTGAGTGAACTAAATGATCAAAATGTAACATGTCTGTTTTCAAACTCTAAAGAGAGATGAATCTAGCAAAAAAAGCTTGGACATGTAAGTCTAAACATATTTCAGAACTTCACTGAAAAGGCCTTGTTAAGGGACTGGCAAAAGTATCTTTTAATAGTTCCTTTCTTTGTGAAGCATGCCAAAAAGAGAAAGAACATAAAACCTTTTTTGAAAACAAAATGTTGTTTCCACTACCAGACCATTAGAATTGTTACATTTAGATTTATTTGGTCCATTTCAGATACAAACTCTGGCAGGAAAGAAATATGGATTTGTTACTGTTGATGATTACACTAGAATGACATGAGTATACTTCCTACCCACAAGGACGAGTCTATAAAAGTATTCAAGATTTTTTGTAAGAAAATCCATAATGAGAAAGGGCTGTGCATTAATACAATAAGAAGTGATCATGGTTTGAATATGAATTTTTTAAAAATTCCGCAATGAATATAGTAGAACTTATAGTTTTTCTTCTTCAAGAACACCTCTACAGAATGATGTTATGGAAAGGGAAAATAGATCTTTATAAGAAATGGTCAGAACAATGCTTGGTGAAAATAATGTTCCAAAATATTATTGGGCAGAGGCTGTGAGTACTTCTTATTATATACAAAACAGGATTCTTATCAGACCAATACTAAGCAAGACTTCCTATGAATTATGGAAGAAAAGAAGACCCAACATATCATATTTTCACCCTTTCGGGTGCATATGTTTTATTCTCAACATAAAGGATTATCTTGGAAAATTTGATTCTAAGTGTGATAAAGGGATATTCATGGGGTACTCAACCACCTCAAAATCCTACAAAGTTTTTAACACAAGAACTTAGACCATTGAGGAATCAATGTATGTAAGATTTAATGATCTTTAAAAGACTGATAGGAAACTGGATGATCTAGATATTGATGATGCAGGTAGTCAACAACAAGAGTCTGAACCTGCTCAACCAGAATTAGTAGAAGATGGAAATGAAGAATCTAAACAACTACCATCAGTGTTTGAACTTGAGAAGCCTAAAGACTAGAAGTTTAAGGCCTATCATCCTTCAGAACTCATTATTGAAGATCAATCAGCTGAAATAAGGACCAAATCTAAACTTTTCAATCAATCAACCATAGCTCTTGTCTCAGGATTAGAACCCAAGGCTATGGTAAAAGCTTTGGAAAATGCAGATTGGATCATAGCCATGTAAGAAGAGCTGAACCAGTTTGACAGGAACAAAGTCTGGACCCTTGTCCCTATACCCATGAACAAAGGAATAATTGGAACCAAGTAGGTCTTTAGGAACAAGCTTGATAAAGATGGGAAAATTGTTAGAAACAAAGCAATACTTGTAGCACAAAGTTATAACCTACTATGTTTGACTTTGAACCATCAGTAATATTTCTTGTATGATACATGATCTTTTATGAATTTTTGAATATTTAGAGTTAGTGAATTATAATTGTGGACTTAATATTCATTAATTTATTATGTAGTTAATGTTAGAACAAAGACTGTTAATACCCTAAAATTTTGTATGATAGAAAATAGAAATAACGTAAATGAAAAGGCCTATTATAGACTGATTGGTATGTTATGTGTGCACCACCATCACGAACACTTTTACCACCACCAACTCATCTATCGTCATAACTTCTTTGGTGGCCTAAAATAATAAAGTAAATAACCACCCATTATTTGAATTTTGAATAGAGTTAATCTTGACTAATGGTTTTGATACTTGATGGACGTATTAGATTAATTGAGACACATTAAATTGGTCCTTTCTTTACCCATTAAACATACATTCGTTCTCTTTAAGAAATCTATCAGAATTACTTCTATGATCATGTATGTGTAAGAAAGAAAGGAGAGAGAAAACCAATTTCATTGATCTACACTCATGTTGCATTTGGATAGACTATTTGAAAATTCTATGAAATTTAAATTTTTAGGAAATTCAATTCCTATTTATTCAATTTCTAGCATTGTTAAAATTATTTTTTTGGATGAAATAATTTAAATTCTTTCAATTAGAAAATTACTTATTTAGATTAAATATTTAAAACTTCAATTTTTTGTTGTTGGTGGAGGTAGTGCATATAATGACGGTTGTGGTGGTATTACTAGCATAGGTAGTAGTGACATAGCGACGATAAAGGTAATGTTCATTAGGGTAGTGATAGTGGTAGATATGATGGCGGTGTTAATGACAGTGATGGGGTGTCAGTTGCGTTGGTAAAAATGGTGGTGAGGGGAGCGGATTGTGGCAACGATGACAATAATAGTGGGAATGGTAATGGTGACAAGGAACGGGTGGTAGGGTTAGCGACCATGATGGTAATAATGGTGATGCCGGTGGTGGCAGGGAGAAATTGGTAGCGGTAAAGGTAGTGGCGATGAAGGTAACGTGGGTGGCCATGGCAACAATAAAGGGGTGGTGGTGTAACTATAGTGTGTTTTGTGACTATAGTGATGGTGGCGGCAACAGGGGGTGCTAGTGACAATGATAGTGGTGGTATGGATATCTATATGGTGGGGACAATAAGGGTAGGGATGGTGGTGGCAACTTTAGGGGTGGTGGTGGTACCGGTGGTGGTAATGATTGCGATGATGACGATGTGGGGGTGGTGGAGGTGGCAGTGCAAGTGATGACCATGGTGGCACTTTGGCGGCTGCAATGGTGATGGCAACAGTAGTGATTGAGTTAGCAGCAGGGATGGTAATGGTGGTGGCGACAATAAAGACGTGGTGGCGACGACAGTGTGGGTAGAATGGGTGGTAGAGATAAGGAGGTGGCAATAGTAGCAATGGTGATGTTGAGGGTGACAATGGTGGTGGTAGTGATGATGACGGTGATGACAACGAGAAGTAGTGGTGGTGACAACAATGATTACAATGGTAGGAGTGGTGGTGGATGAGAGAATTTTGGTTTCTCTCTTTTAATAGAATTTTAAATTCTTATTTATAATTATATTATAATTCCTTTAAAAATTTTATAAAATTAAAATTGTTAAAATTTTGACACTAAAACAATGTATTGTAATTATTAATATTTAAATTTTTTATTAAAATAAATTCCTCTGTTAATGTTTTTAAATATTATAGCTTCTTTATTTCTATCATTTTAATTTTATTCGAAACAAATCAAGTATAAAAACAAATTCTGATATGTGTATAATGGTAAACAACATAGTAAAGCAGGAGTAATGGCTTCTACTATTTGTTTTTTTATAAACCATTAGTGGGGAATCCGTGCGGTGCATGAGGCGGGAATATGAGGGAAATGATAGAGAATGAAGTATTTGATTTATCTAAGAATATATGGAAATTTAGCAATAAGAATTATTATTAATAGTAAAGTTCATTGAAAAGATGTAATAACAATAAAATGCTAAGGAAGAAGATACCTCATAGAAGCAACTCTATTCTTTTTTACGAAATAATGAAACTATTTGGGAAGAAATAGAGTAAATGACAATGAAAGTTGAGTTCTATATATAAACCACATCCATAACCCTTTATTCATTGTAATTGCTATAATAATTAAGTAAGTAATTATTGTAGTAAATCAATGTGGTCAAAAGAGATGAATCAACATGCAACCTAGTGAAGTGCCCAACAATGATTTCATTAATTGTTATTAATTTTTGGATTAAAAGAATATTTTTGAAATCTAAAATGATAAATTAATGTTTGCATTATTACGTGAATTAACGTATTGCAGTTGTTTAATAATGTATTTAAACTTTCCCAATGATGTTTTTGTTTTCCAATAAGACATATGAAATGACGTAAACTTCATTAACCTGATTGAAAATTTCTACCTAAAGAGATGTATTAATGATCATTATAACTCTACTTTTTTCATTCATCAAATAATAATTATTATAATTATCATAACCATACTTAAAGATGGAAAATTGGTCCAAACATACTTACAGAATATGGTTTAAAATATGAAAAGGTAAGTAAAAATTGTCCAAACTTGCCTAAACATAGTGAATTTATATCTTGATCTTCACTTTTTTAGGGAATTTCATGTTGGAAGTTTGTGTGCCTCCATCATTTATGACTGGTGATATTTTAGCATTATCGATAAATCTCTTCCCAGTAAGTCTGCTCAACAGAGTGTCATAATCATCTTCTGATAAAATTTCCTATATCTATATAATAGAGAATTGATCTAAATTCTTTTAATGGTTAAAATGAATATTTAATTTTAGAAAATGAACCTTCCCTAATAAAAGTATTAACCTCATTTGTAAATTACAGGATGCTATAATTTATGTTAATGAATGAACCAATTTATAACAAAAGCATATTCTAATATCAAACATTAAAATAATGCACAATTAAAATTTATGCAAATTCATAACAAAATATTACATCTAAGTTGAATAGTCTACACTAAACATAAAACAATGATCCAATCGGGAATAACATTTAAATGTTAAACATGAACAAAATGACTTTCTTCAATTTGCCGACACAACTCAATTTTAGAGGTTGACAATTGATGCCCAGATGTATTCTATATAGAAATAAAATAAACATTAAAAATATATTAATGATAAAATAATGATGCAAAAGCAGTTAGTAATATGAATTAGCATAACTATTCATATTCACCTTGATATTATCATCTACTTGTGTGGTTAAATTTTCTTTTTGTTCATTGTAATCATTATCTTCATCCATATCCTAAGTAAATAGTAGAAAAAATATCAACAATGTTATTCAATGTATAAAATTCTAATAAACCATTCTTATATTTTTTTTTAAAAAAATAGATGTTTAATAAAGACCTTAATTGAGTGCATAATATTAAACTGATCAATTAGTTCTTTGTTATTTGTCATGAATCTAATTGTATGTTTTGAAATTGTAAACAATGTTTGTATCAAAGACTTCCGCTTTGAACAGAAACTCTTTATCCACCAATGCATCAATCTTAGGGTGACAATATCCTTTGTCTTTTGCCTATAAGTTGAAAAACAATAGATTAATTTTCAATCCTGAATTAATTTTTTCAACCTACAATACTTGGTCTAATGAATTATGGAAACTAAATTTAACCTTATCATTTGCCCCAAGTAACTCAAGTAGTTTTACACAAACTTAGAAATGACAACATCAAACATAATCAAACATGTTGATCCAGTTTTATTAATCACAGTTGCATTCACTTTAAACCTGATTGAATGAACATATAAAAAACACATAATATAGGGGAAAGTATAAGAAAAAATGATATTTGTGTTACAATTTGTAATAAAAATAAATATATAATTCAGTTTCATATTTCAATAACAACAGAAACTAAAATCCTAATTTTACACTGGGACAACAACAATTATCTTACACTTTTGACAATAATGCTTTGTCCCCATATCGACTACATATTTGAAACATTTAGAACATGATTGAAACCACCAATCTTTGTCAGAACCTATTTCTATTATGGTTGCCAAGAATGATCCGTTGGCAGTCTAAAACAAATCAAGAGAGAAAAATAAGTTCTTAATGATAAAAAATGGTAATCAGAAACTATTTATAAAATAATGATTCCCTAAACTGGATTCTGTCTATTAAGTCCGAAATAGTCATCTTTCTTAAAGCATGTAAATCATCACTAAATAAAAGAGACTGTCAAGATGTTTGGCTTACTATTTGAGTAAGAGATAAGTCACCAATTTGAAGTCTACATTGGACCATAATAATGAAAAGCAAATAAGAATATATGAATATTAGCTAATAACAAAAGGAAGTAGAGTTCATTTAAAGAGGTATACTTTTACTTTCCCTTGAAAGCAGTAACTCCAGCCATATTTGAGTTGATTAGTCATTTAGTACCATTATACGCATTCTAAATCCCAACTTATCCTAACAAACACATATCCAAGCATTAGATACAAATAACTCATTATGTAACTTAAACATTGAATACAATAACAAACTATTTTTTAAAAACATACCATTAAATATCTTCCTTTTTCCAAGCTGTAAAATGACAATAATACTATCATTGTTATCTGTTGTTGTATTTAGATAGTTGAACAGTTGGTCAGCAAAATGACCTCACAGAGTGCATATGAGTCGATTCTTGTTGAAAGTAAAATGGACTAAAGTTAGTGGGTGATTTAAATTAGAACAATGAAGGAAGGAATAGAAAAATACTTATATGAATACAACCTACGCAAGAATAAGATTATAAACCTTAATGAAAAAAATACTTACTCCAAATCCTCAATGACAACATGTGACGTCCTACGTTAATTTACCTTTATTTATATCCATTTAATTAATTTTCACAATAAATTTTTCACATTTAATGAAATTTAATTATTTCCCATTTCAAAATAATATTTATTTTCACTAAACATACTCAAAGTAATAATTATATAGTGTGACAAAACCTTAAAGTACCTCTAATTTAGAAAAGAGTCAAAATATGAAACAGGGGCTTGACGCTGCGCGCCATTCCCACGCGTAGCGTCAGCCATCTGCTGCGCACCTCACGCTACGCGCCAGCCTCATGCGTAGCGTGGGCATGACAGTGACAGCACCTGATGCTGTTACACATTTAAGCCATTTTACTAACTTCTAACCTATCCAATTGGCCCGTTTTAGATCCGATTGCCACGAAACTTCACGGGCCACCTGTTTTCCCCATTTCGGAACTGTTGGCGCTATCCGTTTGCCAAAATTCCAACATATGCGCAAGTTATGCGTGAAATGCATTTTAACACAATTAGGTGCAAAACCCTTACACCAAACATCCTAAATGGATTCCAATGGACCAAAAGCCAATGCATCTAAATCCTAAATGTCATGGAAGATCTATTGATGCATTCTGGGGTTTCTCACCCCCACCGAATCTTAATTTCACCTATCCGGTTCCTTAAACTCAATATCCAACTATATGCATAACTTATCTAAATCAATCTAATTATCATCCTAACATCAATCACATAGCACACATATCAATCATGCATCTACGCAACACCTGCCCATCACATTCAACATTCACACATGTCAATGGCTCTGTGCCATAATTCATCCTCATCAATAAGTCATCAAATCACAACATGCATAATCATGGCAAGTTCATCACACATACTTTATCATCTATCACCCACCATATTAATACATTACTTATTACACACTTAAACATATACACACAAAATATTACATTCATTATATACATCTCCATTCCTTGGCATCAAACTTCCTCTTGGCGCATCTCCGCAGCATTAGCATCCTCCCTGTCACTGGTCACTAAAATTAAACAACAGTAAGGGTGAGTGTTTGGAATATCATAATTAATATAGAACGAAATATTAAACTTAACAATACCTACTACTCTTTGTTATTACATAATCTCTTTCGATTTCCTGCACTTATTCATATCAATACAATTACACGCATACACATCAATCTTTAACTTATTCAAACCATACTTTCATTCATTCACATTTCACTTTCAATTCATAATTCATTTTCCATCATCAATCAATATAAGATTCACATAAGTCACAACTGACTCTCATGTAATTTGACGCCTAGTATCCGGATACTAAAGGACTGGCCTTCAGCTGGGAGTCCGACTTGACATCCCGTGAACCCGACTTAGTTCACCGAGCCCGACTTGGCTCTCCACCTCAACCACTGGGTCCGACTTGACCACTGGGTAGCTCAACTGGGCACAAAGACCACGGGAGCCAGAAAATGAGGGGTATACATACCGTTGGCCATCCCATACCACATATTCATATATCATATCTCATAATCATAGCATATCATCAACAAACCACATGTGCAACTACCAGAAACTGGCATGTGCTCACAATACAGGGCGACCGACTTGTCAAACCCATCCATACAATGCTATTGCATATATCATCAATAATTCAAAATTCCACATTTTTATTCATAATCAAATATACAGTATACACCACTCAAAGTGGAAATATTACACATATATTTCACTTCCATCATTCCAATCTTTATTTCATCATATAATCAATTCAATCAACATATTTCTTTCATATTCAACCATTTAATCTCATTCCAAATACTCATATATTCACAACTATTATATTCAGTTACTTTATAGTATTTATGACAACTCTTATTAAATTCTTAACTTCCCATAATCCGTTTTCATATCAATTCTAATTAATTATGACCCGAACACCCCCCCTACCTCTATCCCGAGCTCCGATAGTTTGCTCAAGGGGTGGATAGCGTCCTACAGCCGCTGGATTCACCGTTCCTCTTTCGCTTCCGACGTCCTCTTTGTCAATCGCTTGCCTAACACTCGTTCCGGCACCTACGGTCACCGAAACATCAAATTAGTTAGTACGTTACCTTCCTTATACTTCCAAACTCATTACCCAAGCTTCACAAGCCACTGAAACTCAGAATCAAAACCCCAATCATCACATGCAAACTCGGATTTCATGAAGGGAAGGAGAAGAAACTAAAGATTAGAGGCCCTAAATGCCTTACCTTGGTTCCAAATTGCTTAAAACCACCAAGAATCCAAGTTTCCCTCAAAACCCTAGCCAAATCGCCTCAGAGAAGAGAGAAAATGAAAGAAAGGGTTTACAGGTTCTGTTCTGTGTGACCCTGTTATAAAACAGATCGCGACGCTGGCGCTACGCGTCAGCCTGGCGCTACGCGTCAGCTCACTAAATCACACCTGACGCTACGCGTCCCATCCACGCTACGCGTCAGGGTCCTGATGCCATTTTCCTTAAAATTTCATTTAAAACTGCTTTTCCCCACTTAACATTTCATATACCATTTTCATTATAAGCCAAATAATAATTTACTCATTTCCAATTTATTTTCTATTATCAAAACATCTGGGATGTTACACAACATCAATAAGTTTACTTTTTCCCTTCTTTTTCCTTTTCCTTAATGTTATCTTCCTCAACAAAATGACCAATAACATCTATTAAAACACCAAAAAAATTAGTAAATGAATAAAATAATTAACTTTTCTAAGTAAAATTTATAAAGATACTAACTAAATAAGTAACTATCATCTTGACCATGTATAATTTGATCAAATGAAAGGAATTAAAAACAATTAACAAGAATATTGTGATCATTTATAGGGATAACTCTCATTATTTGTATAAAATTAAGCTTGAGTTTGTGCTTTAGTTGTCTTCAAATTTGCCTTAGGCTGAGCAACTTCCAAATTAAGAATCTCATAGATAAATCCTTTTTGAATCATGTTTAGGTGCGTATCCAAACATGCACGTTTTATAGTAGCATGAATTCTATGACCCCGAAAGGAAAGAAAAATAGAATTTGTCATTTACTAAGGGTCTGTTTGTGGTAATTGACATATCTTATTTACTAAACCAATAAAAAAAGGTTTGTTAATAAATGATTATTTTAGAAACAAATATAACTTTCTCATCAACATGTATTATTTCCATAATTGAAATCACTTTAGGATTCTTAAATTCATATGGCGTCCACATACTTATCACTCTTACTTTAATTTTACAGTCAACTCTCCCAGCTTTTATTTTATTGATGAAGGAAAATCCATGAGTCATCCTCTTACGTAACAGTGACACAGGAAAAAAAACATTAATCACATGTTAACTTAAAGCATGTTATAAAGTGAATTTCACATAACAAAACAAAATTTTTGAAAAAGATAGAGAAATATTGTGATCAAATTATTATAAAAACAGAATCATTAGCACTTATTCATCCTTTAAAAATTACATGAGGGGGAGTTTAACATAAAATGGGGTGACAATACCTTAAAAAAAAGTGAAGAAAACATGAAAAAAGGATAACTATAAAAGATGAAAATAAGACTAATAATAAAGAAGAAGAAAAAGAAGAATAATATTTTTTCCACAAATGTACAGAAAAAATAACAACCACATGTAAAATTAAAGCATATTATCAAGTGAATTTAACATAACAAAATAGAATTTTTGAAAAAAATAAAATCTTTATCCTAAAAACAGAATCAATAGCATCAATTCATCCTACAAAAATATTAAAGGCTAGAGAATTTAACATTAAAAAATGAAACACATTGTTATTTTTTAAATTTATATCTTTTAACTTGTTACCCTTTTAATTAAAAAGTCGCTAGACAATAAAGGTAATCGAAAACAAAGACTATAAATCAAAGAAAAGCATGCATATAAACCATTATAAAATCTCATTCAATGCATCTATTATAAAAGCATAATCCAATTACAAACCATTAATTCAATGACTCTATTTGTTACCAAATAACATATATATATATATATATATATATATATATATTAACCATATACTATTAAAATAAAGACATTCATATGAACCAATCAAACCAAAAAAGCAACAAATTTAATAGTCAACACTAAAGGCAATAAAATCATCTAAATCAATGATTATAATGCATTATAACAGAAACGACACTACAATATACAAAAATCTTAAAAAAACTTTCTTAAACCATATTCTCACATATTTGATTAAAAAACCCCACATGAAGGCAAAATTCATCAAACGATAACAATGAAAATATTCAAGTGGTCATTTTGTCACATTATAGGGTATAATAGTGAACACTAAGTTCTATCAGCTTAAATAAAGAAATGAATATAAGGGAAGTGCACTTTCTTCCTTTTAAAAAGTTAAAATTTAAACCAATACAAATTACTAATATTTTTAGAACCGGACCGATCATTGAACTGGTGGAGGCACCGGTAAGGGTCACTGGTCGAACCCGTGGTCGAATTGGTAATAATAAATTATTATTATTTTTATTTTATATATTAAATAATAATCGATTAGATCAAAATAATATATTATATATAAAATAAATTCAATAAATGCATTAGAATTAAAATGTTACATAGTAAGAAAGCTTTAAAATAGTACACATCCTATCATAACATGCTTAAAAGAACTAAAAACACACTAGTTCAAACTAAGTAAAATAAAAAAAAATGTTAATTTTATTTGATGTATAGGGTCAATCAATGTGGTTCTATAAAAAACCACATTAAAAGAATTTATAAATATAAAAAAATAATTTACAAATCAGTTTTCCCGGTTTTATCGATTTTTGACCGGTTCAATGAAAGACCGATTTTCCTCCCCTTCCGAACCGGACAAGGCACCGGTTTCCGGTTGGTTCGACCGGTCTGACTGGTCGGTCTGATCCGGTTCTGATAACCATGCAAATTACAGCATAATTTTACGTAACATTCTGCTCATTCAATCTAACAAAAGTTACTTTATGTTGTCATGACACAAAAACTATGCATGGCATATTGGACACTTGATAATGTAATGGTGTTCGAGACATGTAAAGATGTGAAGGAGCAATAGGGTTTTGAAACCTCTTCTAATCACGACCAACAGTGACTACCAACGAAAGCTTAAATCACGACTAACAACACTTTTAATCAACAGACGCGCAGCAGCCAGTTAACAACAGTGACATAATTAAGATTACTCATGTAAGTTTTTTAAAAAGTCATGTAATTAAGTGATCATGTGACTTTAAAAACTTTTAATCTCAACCATCTATTATATAGTTATACGGTCCAGATTCGTACACTTCACTCTTACATAAGAGAACTTTTCTCATAAAATACATCTCATATATATATATATATATATATATATATATATATATATATATATATATAACCGAGACTTGAAGTGACAATCTGCTTATATTAATTAATGTGTACTTTTTTAAGTGGGCTTTTCTTAATTATTACTTTGTGACATGCTCATAAAAGATTAAGAAAGAAAGAATAAAGTTTATAAAAAAAATAAAAGTTTTCGTATTTTTAGGACAGCTAGTTGATATTATGGCCATCATTGTTCCCTTTTCGTCCGTGGATACAAGATTAAAATATACCAGGGTGAGTCTATTGGACCGAAGTGCTTTATAAAATGGATAAATTTAAGGTGATTATATTAACATTATACTCTTGTTGATATCATTAATTACGTTTTTGAAAATGAAAGGTTTGATTTAACCTTTTTATCTTAAATTAAACTACTTTTTTAAAATTAAAATTAGAGGTCTTCTTCACTGGGCTCTTCTCTCCTACAATGGAATGAAACATATTAGTACAATGTTCGTTTCTTCGAGTAAGAGAAAAAAAAGAATGTAATCTTCCCCCGCAGAATAGGCTATCCATATAATAGAACAAGCACGGTGAAAAAGATGTTCTTTTTGTTTTAATCAAATTTTCATTAACCATATTGATAATCATCGGAGTGGGGGCAAGATTCATAATCCCGAATTGTTACACGACTTTGAATTTTGAAAAAGAAGGAAACAAAGAAAAAGGAAGAAGAGAACTATGAAATAATGGATGAACCCATTATGTTGCCTTAGTGAAAAGGAACTGAATTAATCCATGGTGTGGTGAGAGAAAGTAGGTAAAGTAATTCAATTATACTCCATTACAAAATTAAAATCTAAATATTAATTTATAAAAGACGGAGAAAATAAAAAAAAGTTCAAACATACATTTTACATGTAACAAATTATAATTAGTGGTGAGAATAAATAAAAATGTGGTGTGAATATAATCATCCTAAATTTAAATAGTTAAATTAAAAATATGAATAAATTCAAACCTATTTAACTTAATTTGAAAAGGCTTAAATTTTAATGGATTAGTTGTATTTTCCCAGGATAGTGGGGGCTCGTGAGTGCCCCTCATCCCCTCATTTTAGGCAAGAATTTAGGAAAAACAAATCCCTTCATCACGCATTAATCCTGAACGGTTACATTGTGTGATGATGGACCTGAATCTGAGGTCTCAATGCTCTATTTTTCCCTTTATCTCACTAATTGTATAAATGTTCTACTGATGGCCCCTAATGATTCAAGTGACACATTAAAAAGTTAATAAACCTTAATCCCTAAGGAGATTCTTTAGGTTTTTGTGTATTTTCTGGCTTTGTTGTGAACATTTTGGCGCCTACCATGGAGCCCGGTAAAATGGTTCTCACTCATAATACCCTAACAGGCCAGCAAAACAAAGATGGTGACGACTCGCAGCAACCATAGCCGCTGTGAAAAAGGTGGCGCCTAACAACAAGTGCTAGATAAAGACGATCAGATCTAGAAACTCATGAGTGTTTTGGAGACATTACAACACATACTGGCAGACTTGCAAAAGGAAAACGATGACCTGCATGCATGAAGGATGGAGCAATAAGAGGCCTTGAGTTATCATAACACTCAAACCACTAGCACGGGGCAGAGAGTTACGATACGCAATATACCAGGAGAACAGAGAAACATGAACCTATACACCCCTATGCCGCCCATCCATTCATAGAGGAGATAATGTGCACGCCGACTCCACCAAACTACAAGCCCTCAGCAATGGAGAAGTACGATGGGAAAGGGGATTCAGAAGAACATCTCATGATGTTCACCATGACCATGTTGATCACTGGCACGTCTGACACCTTATTCTATAGGACATTTCCCACAACGTTGACAAAATCCGTGTTATACTGGTTCTCCCATCTACCCCCAGGGAGCGTAGCGAGCTTTTCATAGTTAACTAGGAAATTTGAGTTAATTTTCTACCAGCTGAGCGGTACAACAAACCTCTCACAACTTGGTAAACTTGAGGCAACGTTTGGATGAAACCCTCAAGTAATACATGACCTGCTTTAACAAACAGGCCATTTAGATATGTGATCTTAGCTCTGAGGTTGCCCTGCATGCAATACAGACAGGCCTACTCCCGGGTAGATTTTCTGACTCCCTGGCTAAGAAACCACCTTCGGACGTGGACGATTTCAGGTAGAGAGCCACACGATACATTAGTATGGAGGATCGAGAAGCCAGGAGCGTGGGACAGATAAAACAAAACATAAACCGAGCGAAACCAATGAGAAGGAACCCCAGGCCAAATAGGGAAAAACGCTTGGAAGCTTACTCAGCTCCCAAGTATAGCCATTTAACAGGAGAGACAAAATCATGCATGAAGTTTACAACATTGGTCTGCTTAAACTTCCTCCCCCGGGAGAGGGGACCAAGGGCTCGGATAAAACAAAGTTCTGCGAGTTTCATCGGGCTCCCAGGCACGGAACAAAAGATTATCGCTCCCTCCAAAATCAAATTGAACACTTGATCTGTTAAGAACACCTAGGAAGATTCATCGATCGTAGGAATGATGCACCGCAAGAAGTTAGCCAGAAAAGGGAGAGAGAACCCTTAGACCATGAGACCATATGACCATGCAGACAAGGGACCGGCCACGACTGGAAAGGGAGCGTTCCCGATCGAGAAGACCATGAGACGAAAAGGATGACAGAAAACGGGTTATCCAAGGACCTGAGCAAAGACTCATTGATATACAGGGCAGGTGAACACTCTCCAAGGATGCACTAGGACAAAGATTATAGCTTTTGACAACTCAAACTTTCCCAAGGGAGGACCAAACAAAGATAAGCCGATGGTGGTAACCATAGAAATAGTTGAACGTATTGTAGAGAAAGTACTCGTAGACTAGGGGAGCTCGACAGATATATTGCACTAGAAATCCTATCAGAAACTATGATTACCATCAAGTTGGCTAAAGAGGTACGATGGTGAATTACTCAGTTTCACTGGTGATTCTATGCAGGTCTTAGGTTGTGTGGAGTTGAAGACCATCTTCGGAGCAGGAGCAGACAACAGAGCCATAATGGTCAAATACCTGGTGGTAGATTTTCCCAGTTCCTAGAACACACTGTTGGGCCGCCCATCTATTAACTCCCTGGGGGCAATAGTTTCTACATTACGCTTAACCATGAAGTTCCCGCTCGGAGATGGGCAAGTCGGGGTAGTGAGAGCACATCCAGAGGTTACGCAGGAATATGCTACTACGAGAGCCTCTGGCCAAAAGAAATCTTTATAGTAAAGGAAGACATAGAGACAGACTTTGATCCCCAGGACGATCGGCAGCATGAAAGACCCCAACCAGTCTCCTTAAAGCTAGTTCAGATTGGCTCAAACCTAAGCCAGTGTACAAGGGTTAGCGCAGTACTCGACCCAACCATCGAAGAAGCATTGATTAGCCTGTTGAGAACCAACTCGAATCTCTTCGCTTGGAACCACGCAAACATATCTGACATTGATCATCTCAAAAATTGTTTATAGAAAGGAGTGTAGGGGAGAGAGTATGCTATAAATGGTCAATTATGTCTGGTTGCGATTATTGAACAGTAGTAACTAAACCAAAAGTGAAAGTGCAACTTCAACACGGGTTTATATATACTTAAAGTGCGCCCACCGATTTTTCCACCTAACACATTATTTTAACTTTTGAAATTTCAAACTTGGAAGAAAAAGACTCTGGCACTTTAATCAAACAGAATTTCAATCAGTGATGATGGTAATTTTGGAGTGGAACAAAATTATTCATCTGGTTTCGTAGGAGTTTCATCTCTCTGAGGATGTGAATCCGAAGCCATGCGATTTGTGTGGACATTGATTTACGTTTTACAATTTTAGCCACAAGGTGGATGTTTGCCCACAAACCAGTGGTGGCACCAGGAACGACTTAGGTTGAGCAGGTTGCAAACGCTAATTCTGCTCCGTGCATGTTAGTTAAAAATTGAAAAAGGGAAAACAGAAGAATAATGGCTCTGTGCATGTTTATGAGAAGTGCGCGATTTCGGGCTCTACAGTTATCTTTCATTATGAGCTTTGGAACAAATAGATCATTTCTAAGATCTTACTTGGTTCAAGGTTGTCATAGCTATATAGAGGTGTATGACAATTTAAAAAATTGAGGTCTATTAAGTCAAGTTAAGTAAATTATTTTATTTAAAAATCAAAATTATTTATTCATGCATCATAATTTTTATTTAATATATAATATTTTTTCCTCAATTGATAATAAAGTTAATTTATTTAATCTTTATTGAGATATTATTCTTAATCCTTATTAAGAATTATTGAGAACTAAAATAGAATAGACTTTAATAAAAAAATATATGAAAGATTATTTGATATATAATTCTTTTAACTAATAACTTTTGTGATATTTTCTTTTTTAAAGAACCCAGGGCTTGGCCATCAGTAAAAAGAAAGAGCAGATTATAGAAAGCCGAATATCAAGAGTTTATGGGTTCTAAGGGTCATTATGGGGGAATGGTTTTGGATTACATCGCTCCCTGATGATTCTCCTCATTTGGAATTGTCGTCTTCCTAATATGTAGAAAGATCTAATTAAGGTGCATCTTTTGTATCATTAATAAGATCCATTTTTCTGGTCTTTTATCAGTCAATGTGTTCATTTGCGCTTGAATAATTTGTAGTGTGTTTCTACTTTATGCTTGTCTTCAGGGAGCTGTTGTGGGATGACATGTTGTCCTTAGAGTGTTTGTGTTGATTTCAACTGGATATTAGACGAGTTTGAGGAAAGAGGTGGTGTGCACACTAATTAGCACTCTGTCAATGCATTTAGCCAGTGCCTTTATTTTTATTTCTTAAAGTTTGTTGTGTATCGGATAATACACTTAGACTCACCTTTTGTCTTGGCCTAACTTTAATAATTATGAGATCAGAAAACCTAAACAGCTGAGTTTGAAAATGTGTAAGTATAATTAAAATGCTTACCTATATCTAATAAAAGGATTTCACTTAATCACTTCTTCGTTTTTTAGTTTATTTTTAATTTTTCATTTAAAATCTAAAATTTAAATTTTGAAGTAGTTCTTGAAAAAATATGCTATAAAACTCTACCTATTTTTTTTAAAAAAGAATTGATTTGACATTTGAAATTCAAATTTAAATTTTAAAGTGGTTGTTAAAAAAATTACTATAAAATAAATTTCTCTACAAATAGTTATATGTATGTGTCACTTATAAATATCAATTTCTTCATTCATTTCTTCAAATTTTGAGTTTGTCACACTATACAAACCTTCACAAAGATCATTTTATCTTCATTTTTAAGAATAACTTTTAACTCTTTAGAAGTACCATGATAATAGGTAAATGTGTTACATTTTATTAATGTTATTGTTACTATTATTTTAATAACAGAAGAATTATAATGATTTGAAATTTACAATGATGTCTATTGAGTTTGATTTGATTTTATAGGTTGATGGTTTCAACCGGAGTTGCAAGTTTTGCATTGTCGTACATCTGTTATGAATGAAAATCAAGCATTGATACATTTAGTAAATTTTTATTTTACTTTATTCATGATAAAGGTGATCATGGTATCTTCAAGATTTGACCTACCAAGGGTTGTTTCTCTTTTTTCTTTAGTTAAGAGGGAGAAACAGAATAGTAACTAGGTGCTGCGTTTTTTGGGACATCATTTCTCCTCATTTCATTTTCAATAAATTTTCTAAATTTTTCATTTTTTGGAAAAGAATGAAAATTTGTGAAAATGAGTTTAGCCGCTATTGATTTTCCAATTTGAAAAATTGAAAAAATGTATATAAATGCGATTAGGTTTTCATTTTATTTCTTTTTTCACATTTTGGAAAATTTTGGAATACTGTATTTTCCATTATTCTTGTAACATCCTGCCTAAATTCCTAGAATTTACTCTCAGGGTTTAATAAAGTTAGAAGAAATTTTTCACAATTAGAATGATCCTTGGTGAGTAAACCCTAAGAACCTAAGCGACACGTAACCTTAAATTGTGCAACATCCTTCATCAGCTATCTAGTAGTTGATTACATAAAATCATGTAATCGATTATAGAGCTCTCTGGTAGTCGATTACCGGTGACCAACTTGTAGGATTTTCACACAAACTCTTTGGTAATCAATTACCAACAGGCAGAATTGTAGAATTGTATAGGTTTTAGCCTAAGTCAACTTCTGGTACCCCTAACTTGCCTATTTAACCCTTGAATGCTACGAAACTTTACAAGCCTTATTTATGACTCATTTCAGACCCGCTATCACAGTTCGTGCTAAAAAATTTCTCCAAATCTTGAAGTTATGCAAAAAAAAATGCATTTCAATCATTTTCATGCAATTCCTGTACCAAACCCCATCAAATGCCTTTCAATTGGAAATTTCAATTCACACATAAGTTTCAATTAACACTTGATTTCCCTACACATCTCTTGGTGTTTGAGGCATATCTCCTAGATGGCTTATCAGAATTTGATGAGCGAGGATGTTATAGAAAGCTAACATAAAAAGAAAGAACTTTTGTGTTTAGAAGTTGAAGAGATTGTAGGTAGAAGAAGGTGAGTTTCCTCCCATAGTGGGTGTTGGTTCACTGAAACAACCTTAATATTTAGGCCATAATTCTCTTATTTCTTAAAGGAGCTTGATGTACCCTATATCTCTAGAAAGCTAAGACATAAAGGAACAACTTTGATTTTGGAAACGTTTACAGAATCAAGCCATATAAGGGTGAGTGATGGCTTTAAAGTCTCAAATGTAGAGAGAAAGGGAAAAGGGAAAAGGTTTTAAGGTAATTTTAGTAGCTTGGTTATATTTTTCTCTATACTGAATGGAATTTAGTGTTCTTTAGCTCTAGGGAAAGATGAGGAAGAGAGGAACAACTTTGATGTTGGAAAGGTTTCCATAATCAGACTCTAGAAAGGAATTATATGGAAAGGAAAAACTACGAGTGTATCTAGAGAGGAAGAGATAGAAGAAGGAGGAGCTCTTTGGGAGGGAAATTGAAATGAAGGATGATGTGACTTAAGAAAAAGTGTCTCATTTATAGTGAGAGAGGCTCATGGGGATTGGTTGGGATAGGATACCACCTCTTACACTCACCAATCACCATTTTCCTACATGGCACTAAAGATGAAAAAGAGGAACAAAAAATTAAAACCATGGGCTATTTTGGGGGGTGAGTCCTTAGGGAGAGATAAGGGTGGTTTAGGTCAAAATTTCCATGGGAAGAAGTGGCCATGTGTGGTGATTAAGGTTTATAAGGTGGTGATGCTTGAATAGTGTTTTGTGATGCATGAATAGTAATTTAAGAAAAAATAATAATGATGTAGGGAAGGGGAGAGAGAGAATGACGTGAGGGGGGAGAGAGAGATGGGAAAGATTACGACATAACAAACTCTTAGGGGTCTTAGGGAGAAAAACTTGGAGAATGATTGGTGCATTAAAGTTTAATAAAGGTTCTAGGGATTTTAGTGGTGTGATTAAGCATAATCTTACCTTAAAATAAGTTGGGCCATAATTCAAGAGTCCATGGGGGATGTTGAGCCATGGTCCATTTAAAAGAAGGAAGAGTCCATTGCTTTTTATCCCAAGAACTATTTTGTAATTTTCTTAAAATTAAGCCTTAGAATCATTTCATAATTATTTAGAGTAAGAGGGTTGATTTATAATTATATAACTTATAACCCTCATTAAGTTTGGGTTTCACTTGTATTTAAGACTCTAAATATTACACGATTATAAGGAAAGAAAAAGGCATTAGAAAATTTACAAAAAAAGTGAAACTTCGCAGTATTACAAGGCTAGACAATTCAAATTTGATTGACCAAATTCAAATAATGTGCAAGGGGACAAAGAGAATATTCATGTGTCACTTTAGTGTGAGAATGACATGTAATTTAGTATAGGGTAAGGGATGCCATATTGCTTGAAAAGTAGAATTTTGAATGGCGTGGGAGGGGGAAAACATGATTTGGTCATGTGATATCTTGACTTAGGAGAGTGATTGTGTTTGTCATCCTAATAATGTTTAACTACCAGTTAAAACATGGTTATTATAAGGTCCTAATTATAAAGAATATAAGAATTGACATAGATTCTAAGGTACATAGGTTAATTCATGCTTGCAGCCTCCTTTATCCTTGCGAAAAATAGAATGTTACACATTTCAAAAATCTTATATAAACTATAAGATATTATGATACTTTTTATTAAAAAACAATAAAACCTACATGGAACTTTATAAATAAGGAAAATTCTATTTTAACTTATTCACAAATTTACCTACAAAGTAAAATGTATTTTTGTCCAATTTATTTATTATTAGCAAGGAGATTCAAATAACTTATTTCTCAAATAACTATTAAAAAAACTCATTCTTAAGTAACAATAACTCTTGAATACGAGAAGTAAATGCGATAACTTTTAGAAAGATATACATATTTATCACTCTTTATCTTGCGTATACAAGTACGTATATACATCTGATTTCCTTTGAATATTGAAAGTAAAAAAAATGTCGTCTTTCAACATTTACCCATAATGACAAAATAATTTATAGAAATCATAAGTGATAAAAGATTTACAATATTATATCTGAATGATAAGGTTTATCAAAGTTTAACATTCACCTTGTTACAATCATCCAACTTGATATTGTAATAAGGTAAACTAAAACTAAATTATAGCTCTACTACAACTATGACCAATCATTTCCTAGTTGTTGAACCATAGGGTTTTGGAATCCTACTTTGTCATATCTCTTCACCTGATAAGACCCCTTTACCCTTTTGTAATTACATCCTTCATCTTGAGCTGCTAGTTATACATCACATATATTTTGAACACAGAAATTCAAACAAGAATGAGTAAGAAACAGAATATAATATTTTACGATAAGACATAAGCATAAGGGTTTTCACAAACTAATAAAATAATATCATTCATAATCTCATACACAATTAATTATAAATGTAGGATTTTTATACGCATAACAATCATACTTTCATTTACAACCATTCACACAGAATATCACAATCACATGTATGACATATAATGCTTTTAATACTATCTCATTTAGTTTATGCATGTGGGCTCTTAAAGTTTTATTTTGCACTGGGCCAACCAGGAGTTTACACTGTTCCATAATTCCGGATAATAATAAAATAAATGCCTTCATGGCATATGAACAACTCAACTGACATGGAAACTGTTAACCCCCGTGTTACTGTTGGGTTATTAATTGACAAGCGCACCAATCGATTGTAGTTTTCAAATTTAGATATCGTTCTACTGGGATTGAAAGTCCAGTAACTCATAGTAATTTCTTATTTACTATGGTAAATTTATCAATGTTTATTAACAAAAGAATAATTTATAAACAGTTTATACAATATTCATAGGATTTGATAGTTGATTTGTTCATAAAGTAAAAAGATGGAAAAGATAAAATCTAACTATAAAGTTGAGATGTAATTCAGAATAATTCAGATACTTGAGGTAAAAACACAAATTAACAAACTATGTTGGAATTAGGATTCTCACACTAAAATATAATGCAATAATTACAAACATACATACTTAATCATCAAGTTTATGTTATTGCAGCTTAAAGTCATTATAACCGATTCCTCGTGATATAAATTCTAAGTATTTATCGTAAAGTCTGATTCCTCATGAGCTTTCTCAATAAAAACTTACATTAAGTCCTGACCTTATGGCAACAATAATTACCAATTCTATCCCTAGTAATTAGCATATTGAGAGTATTTCAACTTTTAATTTCATTAAAACAGATTTTAATTCGGCATGAATAATCAATCTCCCGTTTGATGTTCATACTAATAAAACAAGTTTTAATACACATGACAATCATTCTCCCATTTGATGTTCATATTAATAAATAGTTGAAATACTAACATGTTCTTGAATCATAAATATGTATAGGCCATAATCACAACATCATATAATAGATTGATTCACCAAATTCCAACATAAACAATTTAGTTACACATAATAAAAGTAAGAATAATACTTACAGAGTTTGACATTACGATGACTTGAAAACACTTCACAGTACAAAAGCTCACACTACAACACTCTCAAGTATCTAGAAATCACTCCAACCTTACAAACTCAAAGAAAAACACTCAAACTTGAGTGAAAAGAGAGAAAAGAAAGGATGAACTTCAGAATTGAATGCTTAGAAGTGTCGAGAATGGCTCTATTTATAGGGCTGAGGAAGGGTCCTGACGCTACACACCAGCCTGACGCTACGCGTCAGGTCCTTGACTCAGCTTCCATTAATCAGCTCGAAGTGGCCATGATTGTATAATTATTTTAATTAATCATGCCCAGACAGATGTGCCTTGTCCCCCAATTTGGTTTGGACACTTGTGGGTAATGGAGGGGTCATTGGCTGAGTGCTTGACCACCTGTCAGTGGTGTCCACGTAGCTCCTGACGCTACGCGTAGGTGTGACGCATAGCGTCAGCATCAGAGGTTCCCACGCTACGTGTGGTGTTGATGCTACGCGTCAGCTCTCTAGTTCTTCAATTTTCTCTTTAAATTCTTTACTTTTTCACTGTAAAACTAAAAAAAATTGATCAAGGACATATTATTTCCTACAACATCTATTGATTGAGTTTAAAACCTAAATTTCTAACAAATTCACTAAATTTTATTCTTTTTACAACAATTTTTATTAAAGATTTTATTGTAAATTTGAGGATTAACAAATACCCCCAACTTGAGACATTGCTTGTCCTCGAGCAAGAGAGAAAATAAAAATAAAACTTGAAATCAAATTTTTGAGTTAGTCCGAGAATTTATTACAAAAAGTAATTTCATAATTTACCATTTTGAAATAATAAAAAACAGATATCTTATGTAACAGAGGTTTAATGACAAAAATCTTTACAATGTTTTATTAACAAATCAAGCATAATTTCAGGCTTACCTCACAAGTGTTTATATCTGTACAAAGGGTAACCTGTTTCACTCAATCAATCATAAAATCAAACGAATTTAATTTTGATTTTTATCTAGTCAATGGTTAATCATACAGAGATAATTCAAAAATCACAAGGTCTTTTCAAGGGTTGTAATGAGGCTTGGTTACAATAAATTATAGTTTTCCTTGGAATTCAAAAACCTGAAGTCATAAAAGAGCATTTTATAATTTTTAGGCTTTTTCTTGGCCCAAATCTCAATTCCCTTATTGACGAAAATAAATACCCCCAACTTGATTCTTTTCCTTATTTTTGATTTGCATATATTCATTTTTTTCATTTACATGCACTATTTTCTTGATTTTTCTTGAAAAGAATCAAGTCGTTTAATTTTCACTCCCCATTCTTGTAAGAATACTCGGAACATCTTTCATTTTGCTCAATTGCTCTTTTAATCAATCAAGTATAGGGAATAGTTAAATTTGATAAAGGCTAGGGGTACTAAAGAATTTATTTTTCAGGCTCAAAATTGGCTTTCAAAGGATAAAATAATTTTACCATGGTAAGCTTTTTTGGCCCAAGGTTTCTTTTACCAAAAATGTGCCTTGATCATTTTCTTGAATTCTCTGTACAACAACACAAATCATAGATTAAAGCAAAATCAATTTGAATGAAGTTATGTCAAAACCCTCAAGTGTTTAAAAGATCTCTCAGCTCACCGGGTTATTGAAGTTAACTTGATAGTTAATAAAATTATTGTAATTGAATTTTATCAAAATTCCTTACTTACAAAAAGAATCGATAATTTGATTATTAAAAATGATTTTATTGTGTAAAAACTTTAAGTGTATAAATTTTCTTATTTTCAAAAATTTGATTTATTTATTAAAAAGATAAAATTTATATATATATACATATATATTTAAAGAAGATACACAAAACACAGCACGACAAAAATTACGCAAAAATAACACACCACATAATAAAATATAATATAATCCAAAATTAACTAAACCAATGTAAATACCAAACTAAATGAAAACTGAAACGTATGTAAAAGGTGCAGGAAAATAACACCATCAGTCCTCCATGTGATCTTCATCATCTCCCTCCTCGTCTGCATCATCCTCTGTCTCAGCATGTGCTTTAGACGGTCCACCAGCCTCAGGGTATGTAGGTGAATCACCAGGCCAAGCTACATGAGCTGCAAACTCAACTGGTGTGATATAAGGTGCTCCCTCCCCCTGAAGTCTGTACTGATAAAATGCATCATGAAGATGCATATAAGCTTTGCGTGGCAGCCATATCTGCATCATATGCTGATGCTCAAGAGTCATCCTAGCAAATCCATCAGTGATAGCATTAGTAGATGGTGACTGAACTGGTGGTCTCCTCCTCCTCTGTCTGGGCTGAGCCTCCTGTTCCAGTGGTGGAAGCTCGCACTGCTGGACGAAGTAATCTCTGTTCACTAGAACTATGGGGACTCTCCCCGAAGAACTAGTGAACTCTGGTGGTGGCACAACAACTCCTTGCCTTCTTAGTAAGGCAAATATGATGAGAGGGAATGGGATAGAACGATTCACCTTATACCCAAGGGCATAAAGGTGAATCTGCTCAGATATAAGCTCAGTTATGTCAATGGTATGGCCCTGAAGAATAGAGTAAAGAAAGCAGCAACGATCAACTGGGATAGAAGAGAGGTGGGTAACAAGAGTGATGTTACGCAACATAAGATGAGACTACGCCTGAGCTATAAGGGTCAGCTGGGTCTTGATGAGGTTCGATGAAGTCCTTCCAACCTTACTCAGGTTGAAGAAGATTCCATCTTTGCTCAAGAAGTGAGCAACCTGATTTAGGAAGTATCCTAAATCACCATCCTCAGTTGCAACCTTGTTTCTATTTTCCTTCTAGAAACAAGTGTCACTCACGGGAGTAGGCTCCCAAGGATTCCCCAGTAGGGTACTAATGGTGTCTCGATCATACGTAATATGTCGACCCCTAACCCAACTCGTCCTCTGATGGCCGATATTCAGAGAGTCCTCGCGAGTCCTGTAGGCGTTCACATAAAACTCCATCACTAAGATAGGGTCCCCCTCAGTAGGTAGGGAAAATAGGGATCCCCATCTCCTTCTTTGGACCTCATCCTAAAGCTCAGGATAATCCCCAACGCTCAGATCTAAGACTCTCTCCCAGATGAGTCTCTAGCCCTTAATCTGATAGAACCGGGCCCATTTCGCATCAGTGCAAAATCTGGTGAGATCTCTAGGTCCCAGCTACTCCTCACCTTGAAGATCTGGATCTTCAGAGGTGGTATGTGTTAGTGGTCCTCCTCTGTCTCTTGGGACCAGTAATCGGGATAGATTTCTTTGGTGCCATCTGCAAAAAGAAAAAATTAAAAATCAAACAAACTATTTTTTATTTTCATATAAAACATGCCAAACATCAAAAAATTAAAAATCATATTTTTGATTTTTATATTTTATGCAAAATAATAATTCATGCAAAATTTACCCAACAAAGTATTTACAGAGCATGAAAACAATTTAAACATGCATATTTTTGAATTTTTAAAAGTACAAGATAAAATTCATAACATACATTTTTGGAAGATGAAACATTAATGTTTTTGGATTTTTGAAATAACATAAAATTCACAAATCATGCATCACACATATCTACACAATTTAACAAATTTATTTATTTATATGCAAGAAAGTATAACAAACATACAAACTAAGAAATTTTATTAATTTAAAAGAAAAACAAAAACAGGACATATTTATTAAAACAGAAATTAATACCTACTTTAAACAGGAAATAACACACAAAAATTAACAAAAATCAAAAATAGAAGCTGACGCTACGCGTGGGTGGGACGTTATGCGTCAGCCCTGTTCTGCCCACGCTACGCGTGGGGTTACAGTTCATGCCTCACGCTACGCGTTAGTGGGACGCTACACGTGAGGTGCATAGTTTCAATCTCAGAAACAGGGGTTGTGCAACCACAACCCCTCCAAACCACATTCAATCCATTCAAATTCCTAAATCTAACAGCAATCAGACCCAGTGGTTGTCTAATGTTATCCCTAATCTCATGCATTCTATAAATCAAAACTGAAATTCAAAGGGAAAAGGGTTTAGAAAAACTTACTTGGGATCCTTGAGCGATTGAGAAATTGAAGAGGATTGAAAGGTTGAGAGAAAAAAGGTTTTGGAATTTTTAAGGTTTCTGAAAATCTGATTGTGGAGGCAAAAAGAGGTTTTTAAATTTTTGGTTATAGGCCTCTGTTTTAGGGGTCCAGTTTTAAAAACTGAACGAGGGTCCTGAGGCTACGCGTAGTAGAGACGCTACGCGTCAGATTGAAAATTTGGAACCCACGCTACGCGTCAGTGTGGCGCTACGCGTGGGCTTCTGTTTTTCATTTTTCAAAAATTAAAATTTTCAAAAACCCTTTTCTTTCAGTTCAAAAACCCTTTTTTATTAAAAATCCAAATCTTAACTAATATCTGAAAAATATTATATATATATATATTATTAATGTAAATATTTAAAAATAAAAAGAAAATAATGGGTTGCCTCCCATCGAGTGCTTGATTTAATGTCCCTAGCTAGACATCCTGCACATCACAAACCAGTCAAATAACAAATGGTAGTGAGTCTGTTGATTTCACCACCCATATATGGTTTCAATCTTTGCCCATTAACCATCCAACTTTTCTTGGAAGTTGAATCTTTAATTTCAACTACTCCATAAGATTTAACTTCCTTGATTATAAAAGGGCCTGACCATTTAGATTTCAATTTACCAAGAAACAGTCTTAATCTTGAATTAAACAATAAAACTTGCTGACCTGGTATGAAGTGTCTATTTTTCATTTTCATATCATGGTAAGCTTTCACCTTGTTCTTGTAACCTCTAGATGTTTCATAAGCATTGTTTCTCATTTCTTCCAACTCAAATAACTACAATTTTCTTTTGTCAGCTGCTGCATTTGGATCAAAATTGCGAAATTTTAAAGCCCAATATGCCTTATGTTCCATTTGTACTGGAAGGTGACAAGCTTTTCCATAGACCATTTGGAAAGGAGAAAGGCCAATTGGAGTCTTAAATGCAGTTTTGTATCTCCAGAGTGCATCATCAAGCTTTTGTGACCAATCTTTTTTGGAGGAAGACACAGTCTTTTCCAAAATCCTTTTCAATTCCCGATTTGAAATCTCCGCCTGTCCTTTGGTTTATGGATGATATGTTGTGGCCACTTTATGTCTCACTCTATAGTGTTGTAACACTTTTTGAAGAACTTTGTTACAAAAATGTGATCCTCCATCACTGATCAAAGTTCTTGGTGTTCCAAACCTGTGGAAAATATTTTTCTTCGTCAGCATTAGGTGAAGCAATTGCTTCTACCCATTTTGAAACATAATCAACTGCCAAAAGAATGTATTGATTAAATTGAGAGTAAGGAAAGGGTCCCATGAAATCAATACCCCAACAATCAAATACCTCAACCTCCTGAATGTTTGTGAGAGGTATTTCTTGTCTTTTGTTAACATTACCTATTCTTTGGCAGTTATCACAAGCTTGAGCAAATGAGTGAGAGTCTTTAAAAATGGAGGGCCAATACAAACCTGATTGAAGAATTTTTACAGCAGTTCTTTCTTCATTAAAATGTCCTCCATAAGGGAATTTATGACAATGCCACAACACATCTTTCTTTTCCCAATCGGGTATATAACGACGTAATAAATTATCCACATTAATTTTGAATAAATGAGGGTCATCCCAAACAAAGTATTTTGAATCTTTGAAATTTTTTTTTCTTTGCTGCCAAGTTAAATCATTTGGAAGAATTCCTGCTACTTTAAAATTGGCCATATCAGCAAATCATGGTCGTTTTGTTATTTCAAAAAGTTTTTCATTAGGAAATTCTTTCAAGATGTCTTTCTCTTTGGCAGTGACCTTATCATTCATTAATCTAGAAAGCTGGTCAGTGACCATATTTTCACTACCCTTTTTATCTTTGATTTCAAGATTATATTCTTGAAGGAGTAAAATCCATCGGATTAACCGAGGTTTAGAATCAGTTTTGGTCAAGAGATACTTGATTGCAGCATGATCAATGAAAACGATTATTTTTGATCCAATCAAGTATGATCTAAATTTTTTCTAAGGCATACACTATAGCTAGTAATTCCTTTTCAGTAGTTGCATAATTTATTTGATTTTCATTTAAAACTTTACTAGCATAGTGTATAACCTTAAAAACTTTTTCATATCTTTGACCTAAAACTGCTCCTACAGCATAATCACTTACGTTGCACATAAGTTCAAAGGGTAAGTTCCAATTAGGAGCAACAATCACAGGGGCAGAAACCAATGTTTCTTTCAAGGAATTAAAAGCTTTAAGACATGCTTCATCAAACTTGAATTCAACATCTTTATTTAGAAGATTTGTTAAAGGTTTAGCAATTTTTGAAAAATCTTGAATAAATCTTCTATAGAATCCAGCATGTCCTAAAAAACTTCTAATACCTTTTACATTCACAGGGGGTGGGAGTTTAGAGATTACCTCTATTTTGGCTTGGTCTACTTCAATACCTTTAGAGGAAATTCTGTGACCAAGTACAATTCCTTCTTTCACCATAAAATGACATTTCTCCCAATTGAGCACCAAATTTGTTTCAATACACTGCTTCAGTACGGTGTCCAAATTGGTTAGACATGTCTCAAATGAATTTCCAAAGACTGAGAAATCATACATGAAAATCTCAATGCTCTGTTCAATTAAATCTGCAAAAATAGCAAACATGCATCTTTGAAAAGTAGCAAGTGTATTACATAATCCAAATGGCATCTTCCTATATGCAAATATACCAAAGGGACATGTAAATGCAGTTTTTTCCTGATCAAGAGGGTCGACAGCAATTTGATTATATCCATAATATCCATCAAGAAAGCAATAGTAAGCCTGTCTAGACAATCTTTCAAGCATTTGATCCATAAAAGGAAGTGGAAAATGATCTTTTCTTGTTGCTTGATTTAATTTTCTATAATCAATGCACATTCTCCAACTAGTGACAGTTCTTATTGGGATTAATTCATTTTTATCATTAACAATTACTGTCAAACCTCCTTTTTTTGGAACAACTTGTACAGGACTTATCCATGCACTATCAGAAATAGGATAGATAATACCTGCTTTTAGAAATTTCAAAACCTCCTTCTTAGTTACCTCTTTCATGGTTGGATTAAAGCATCTTTGAGGTTGAGCAACAGGTTTAAAATTATCTTCCAGTAAAATCTTATGCATGCAATATGATGGGCTTATACCTTTCAGATCTTCAAGTGTCCATCCAATTGCTTCTTGATTCCTTTTCAAGACTTCAACCAGTTTTTCTTCTTCTGTTTCACTTAACAAATTACTAATAATCACTGGTTTTAAAGTACCTTCTTTCAAAAAGATATACTTTAAGTTGGAAGGTAGCACTTTCAATTCAGGCCTCTTGATTTCTTCAACAAGTACTTCTTGAACTTCTTCAATTTCTCCTGATTTAAGGAAAATTTCTTTCCCTTGATCAAGATCTTCAAGATATTTGTCTACCTATTTTTCTTCTTCTTCACTCAAGAATTCCACAGAGTTAGTTAATAACTTAGTTAAAGGGTCAGAAGTTGACATATCTATGGATATGGAGAAGCAGACTTTGTTGAGAACATCCACCTTAAAACAATCTTGCTTTGGATTGGGATGTTTAATGGCTTTAAAAACATCAAAGTTTACTTCTTTATAGTGAACTCTTATTGCCAACTTTCCATTATCTACATCAATGAGCACTCTAGCAGTCTTCATGAATGGTCTTCCCAGGATTAGGGGAACTTCAACATCTTCTTCCATGTCTAAAACCACAAAGTCAACAGGGAAGTAGAACTTGTCAACTTTCACAAGTACATCTTCCACAATACCATAGGGTCTTTTGATTGATCTATCAGCTAATTGCAGAGTCATCTTTGTTCTTTGAGGATCAAGGTCACCAATTCGCTTCATCATACTTAGAGGCATAAGATTAATGCTAGCCCCTAAGTCTAACAAGGCTTTTCTAATATTTATCCCTCCAATGGAGACAGGAATGGTGAAACTTCTAGGGTCTTTCGACTTTTCTGGCATGTTATGTTGCAAAATAGCACTGCAACCTGCTTCAAGTTCAACAATTTCTTTAACATACCTCCTCTTTTTGGTGAGCAATTCTTTCATAAACTTTGCATATGTTGGCATCTGTTTCAATGCCTTAGAAAATGGAATGTTTATGTGTAATTTCTTAAAGATTTCAAGGAATCTCTTGTATTCCTTTTCCTTATCCTTCTTTGATGGTGCATGTGGATAAGGTAAATCTTTAACTAGAGGTGTCTGACCCAAATACTGATTTTTTTATTTTTTTATTTTTTTGTTTTTCTTTTTCATCATTTTTTTCTTCATCTTTTTTCTCCTCTTCTTCTTTTTCTTCTTCTTCTTCTTCTTTCTTTTCTTCTTTTTCTTTTTCTTTCTTTTCTTCTTTTTCTTTTTCTTACTTTTCTTTTTCTTTTTCTTTACAATCATTTCCTATAACTTTACCACTTCTTGTAAAAATAGCATTACATTGTTCTCTTGGATTTTAAGTGTTTGTAGAAAAACCAGAGCTTTTCATGTTAGCTACTTCTTTTGCTAACTGCCCCAATTGCATATCCGACGCTTTACGTGCGGCTTCATTTGTTTGTATGTATTGTAGCAATTGTTGGATAGACTCTTCTATCTTAGTTAGCCTTGCTGTTTGATCAGATTGTGGTTGTTGTTTGAATTGATTGTTAGGAGGTCGGTTAGAAGGTCCAACATCTTATTTCCAGCCAATATTCTAATTTTGCCAACCCGGTGGGTAATTGTTAGGAAAAGAATTACCAAGATTGAAAGGAAAATTACCTAAGGATACTCTTTGATGATTCAGAAAATTGGCTTGCTCTTGCTCATTTCTATCAGGGGCACAGTAACCACATGGTTGTTCTCCCATGCAATGCATACATTATTTCAATTGAGCAGGAGGTGGTGATGACATTTGAGCAATTTGAAGTTTCTCTAATTGTTTGCTCATAGCCTCAATTTGTTGAGTCAGTAATTTTTGCTGAGCAAATACTACATCATTTACCCCCAATTCGAGCATACCTGGCTTTCTTTGTACATTACCTCTTTCATGTTTTTCTTGTCAGTCACTGATGGACATTGATTCCAATATTTCTATTGCTTCTTCCATAGTTTTATTCATTAAAAAACCCCTGCACAAGCATCTAACATCATCTTAAACTGAGGTAACAAACCATGGTAAACGATCCTTACCTTTTCGACATCATTTAAGTTGTGGTTTGGACACTTCCTTAAGAGTGCCTTGAATCGTTCCCATGTTTCTCCTAATGACTCATCATTATTTTGTGAAAAAGAATGTATGACTGTCATGGCTTCAAAATATTTTGAAGGAGAATAAAATCTTTCCAAAAATTTTCTCTCAACATCGGATCAGTTTGCAAAACTACCGGGTGGACAAGATTTAAACCATTCTTTAGCTTTACCAATCAATAAAAAAGGAAACAATCTCATGTAACCAGATTCTTCTTTATTGGGTTCAAAATCAATTATTCTGCATAACTCATAAAAAACAGTTAAGTGTTCATAAGGTTCCTCATTATTTAAACCAACAAATTGATTATTTTAAATAATGTTTAAAGTAGCTGGTTTAATTTCTACAACAACAATAGGTCCTTGATACATCCCCGAAACATGAGGTGGTCCGTTAATAGCAGCAAACTGTCCCAATGTTCTTCTTTCAGTAGTCATATTAGAATTTTCAAAATTTTCAGATTTTTCAAAAGAAGATGAAGTTGAAGAAGAAGAAGTTTTTGTTTTTTTAGATTTTAATGCTTTAAGTTTCTTTACAAACTTCTCAATCTCAGGATCAAAGAACACCTTTCCTGCAGAAGATTGAGTTTGCATAAACACACTAAATAAAGAAAGGTTAGTAAAACAATGTTAAAATGAATGAATAAATGAATGAATTGAAAATTTTCACTAAGGTAAAAAAATATTTTTACCATGGTAATTAAAAATTTACTGTTTTACTGAATTAATACAATCCCCGGCGACGGCGCCAGAAAACTTGTTAACCCCTATGTTACTGTTGGGTTATTAATTGGCAAGCGCACCAATCGATTGTAGTTTTCAACTTTAGATATCGTTCCACTAGGATTGAAAGTCCAGTAACTCATAGTAATTTCTTATTTACTATGGTAAATTTATCAATGTTTATTAACAAAAGAATAATATATAAACAGTTTATAAAATATTCACAGGATTTGATAGTTGATTTGTTCATAAAGTAAAAAGATAGAAAAGATAAAATCTAACTATAAAGTTGAGATGTAATTCAGAATAATTCAGATACTTGAGGTAAAAACACAAATTAACAAACTATGTTGGAATTAGGATTCTCGCACTAAAATATAATGCAATAATTACAAACATACATACTTAATCATCAAATTTATGTTATTGCAGCTTAAAGTCATTATAACCGATTCCTCGTGATATAAATTCTAAGTATTTATCGTAAAGTCTGATTCCTCGCGAGCTTTCTTAATAAAAACTTGCATTAAGTCCTGGCCTTATGGAAATAATAATTACCAATTATATCCCTAGTAATTGGCATATTAAGGGTATTTCCACTTTTACTTTCATTAAAACAGATTTTAATTCGGCATGAATAATCAATCTCCCATTTAATGTTCATACTAATAAAATAAGTTTCAATACACATGACAGATGTTCATATTAATAAATAGTTGAAATACTAACATGTTCTTGAATCATAAATATGTATAGACCATAATCACAACATCATATAATAGATTGATTCACCAAATTCCAACATAAACAATTTAGTTACACATAATAAAAGTAAGAATAGTACTTACAGAGTTTGATATTACGATGACTTGAAAACACTTCATAATACAAAAGCTCACACTGCAACACTCTCAAGTATCTAGAAATCACTCCAACCTTACAAACTCAAAGAAGAACACTCAAACTTGAGTGAAAGAGAGAAAAGAAAGGATAAACTTCAGAATTGAATGCTTAGAAGTGTGGAGAATGACTCTATTTATAGGGCTCAGGAAGGGTCCTGACGTTACGCACCAGCCTGACGCTACGCGTCAGGTCCCTGACTCAGCTTCCATTAATCAGCTCGAAGTGGCCATGATTGTATAATTATTTTAATTAATCATGCCCAGACAGATGTGCCTTGTCCCCCAATTCGGTTTGGACACTTGTGGGTAGTGGAGGGGTCATTGGCTGAGTGCTTGACCACCTGTCAGTGGTGTCCACGTAGCTCCTGACGCTACGCGTGGGTGTGCGTGTAACGTCAGCATGAGAGGTTCCCACACTATGCGTGTTGTTGATGCTACGCGTCAGCTTTCTAGTTCTTCAATTTTCTCTTTAAATTCTTTATTTTTTCATTGCAAAACTAAAGAAAATTGATCAAGGGCAGATTATTTCCAACAACATCTATTTATTGAGTTTAAAACCTAAATTTCTAACAAATTCACCAAATTTTATTCTTTTTACAACAATTTTTATTAAAGATTTTATTGTAAATTTGAGGACTAGCAGAAACACTTAGAGACTAGTCAGATTGAGAAAGTTTTTATTGTGCAAGTACCCGACACTAAGGAGCTACCCCAGGTTGTAACACCACTATTTTAATTTTATTAATCCATAAAATTTTATATTAAAATCTGGATGGAATTTGACCATAGACCTTTAGAAGTTTTTTATCAGTATATTTTTTAGAATTTATGTAAAAAAAATTATTTTGAAAAAAACGAAAAATCACTATTTGCACCCCTTAAATTACTATTTGCACCACCCCTAAATTGCTATTCGCACCTCCAAAATTGCTATTCGCACCCCCTCATAATTTTGCGTTTCTGAAATTTTCAAACTTTGCACAGTAACCTATATGGAAATTTCAAGTTTTATACAGTACTTTTATAATAAAATATTCAAATACACAGTAACTTATTTTGCTATAAATAGAGGGGTGAGGCACTGTGTTTTTCATCCAAAATTGAAAATTTGGTGTTGGGAGGAGAGTGCTAAGTGAAGAGAGGAAGATATCTTCAAAAGGAAAGAGGTTCTGCCAAAATAATAAGTTAAGAATACCTTTCTTTTATATTTTTTAAGGTTATTTTTATATCGTTTTTAGAAATCTATTACTATACTGGAAATAATATTATTTTAAGTTACTATTCTGACTAGTAAAATACTATTTGAATAGTAAATTACTATTCAAATAATAAATTACTATTTATTGTTACTATTTATCTTTACTATTCATGTTTTACTATTTACCATTACTATTCACATTTTACTATTTACCATTACTATTCATATTTTACTATTTACTGTTACTATTTACGATTTACTATTTACTATTACTATTTACGATTTACTATTTACTGTTACTATTCATGATTCACTATTTACTATTCACTATTTAAAATTTACCATTTCTGTTTTAAGTATAAATCTTAATTTTCATCTTGTAACTATATTAAAATGAAGTTGATATGTTTTAGAACTCGAAGACGAGACGCGTACGGATCTTCAATAACGAATTAGGATACAAGAGGTAAGGGGGAGTGAGATAAGAATATAATATGAAAAGATATAAGGATAATGGGAAGAAACCCGTACTCCTTTTAAATTTAATAATATTATTATTTTAAAATATTAGTTTTTTAACTTAAAATTTATTATAAATTTTAAATTAAATATCTAGTGTTACTAACTTTTACAAACCTATGCAAGGACTTATTATGACCTATACGGACTGAATTAAACCTATGCAAGGACTTGGACTATTATTACCTTGACGGACTGAATTAAACCTATGCAAGGATTTGGACTATTATTGACTGAACTAAACCTATGCAAGGAATGGATGACAAGTGTCACGACCGGGATCGCGGCGGCACGGCCGACCCTCAAAATGATTTTTGGTTCGAAAAGAAAAAACAGGGAGTCGCCACCAATATTTTTTAGGATAAAATACCGGAAAAACCTTTCATTAAAGCACTGGTTATAAAAATGAAATTCTATGTCCGGGAGTCTAATTACAGGTGAGGATACGGTTACCTCAATATGATAGCGCGCATTATAATTAACCCAATAATTATTTTAACTTCTTCATGAAAAGAAAATATACAAGACGATAAAATATACAAAAATAAATATGGAATTTTGACATGAGATTAACAGGACGTCTCTTCCAAATTAAAATCGCTCCATCTTAAAAAATGAGATTAACAGGACGTCTCGTCCAAATTAAACTCGCTCCACCTTAAAAAATGAGATTAACAGGACGTCTCGTTCAAATTAATCTCGCTCCGCCTTAAAAAATGAGATTAACAGGACGTCTCGTCCAAATTAATCTCGCTCCACCTTTTTTAAGAAAATAAATAAAATATATGAAACACTCATTCTTATTAATATTTAATATGTATTTTTGTGGGAATTAATTCAATTATTAAAAAATTAATTAATAATTGAAAAGGAAATGGATTCATTAATTAACAGTTAATTAATTTTGACGAAAAAATAAATAATAACAAATCTCGAAAATGAGGAACAGATTTTTGATGGGGATCTAATCTGATCAACGAAAATTAATTACTTATTGGAAAGGAAACAATTCCATAGAACAACAATTAATTTTAACAGAAAAAAAATAATAATACAAGCATTAAAAAATGAGGGACAGATTGGGACCAGTGTGATGAGAAAGGAGCTGGACGGTGCTGTGGGCTTGAGGGAGGATGGTGTGATGAGGATTTAGGAGGAGGAGGACGGTATTGAGGATTTAAAGGGGCTGGACGGTGTGGTGAGGATTTGGAGGGTTGGACGGTATAGAGAAGGAGAGGAACGGTGTTACTTTGGAGGGGGCTGTAAGGTGTTGGGAGAGAGGAGAAGGAAGGACGGTTTAGAGGAGTGAGGAACGGTGTTGAGGAATTAAAGGGGTTGGACGGTACGGGTTGAGAGGAGAGGGGAGATGGTGTGGTAAGGTGTGAGGGACGGTGTTGGTGAGGGACGGTGTTGGAAGAGAACGGATGGGATTTGAAGGAGGTTGGTTGGTGTGGGGAGCTGTATGGTTACGAAGGGAGAGAAGATAGTATGGTATTGGAGGGGCTGAAAGTATGGTGGGAGAGGAGAGGGGACGGTGTTGGTTGAGAGGAAGGAGGTTGGGACGGTGTGGTGTAGGAGAGGACGGTGTGAAGGGACGGTGTTGGAAGGAGAGGGGAAACGGTTGGAAGGAGAGGGACGGTGTAAAGAGAGTGAGGGGTTTTTTGTTGGTGGAGGAGAGAGGACAGTGGAGAAAGAGAGAAGGATTAAAGCTGTGTTTTCTTCTCTCAAAAATGCTTCCTCCTCTTCTCCCTCTTTTTTTCTAATGAAGGCTTCCTCCCTATTTATAGAGATCTTGGATGTTGATAATTATGGGAACGGCGACTAGTTGGGACCTTTTTTATTACTTTTCTTTCTTCTTCTAGTTAGCCGCCCCACCAATTCAACTTGGATACAGCCTGAACCTTAGCAATTATAGGGATCGGTGGTTGGTGGGAATTCTTTATCATTTCTTCCTTTGTTTTGTTATGAGCCGCCCCCCTTAATTCAAGGATCCACTTGGATAGTGGAAATCCATGTCAGCATGCGCAATTAGTGGAAATAGGGAGTCGGATTTCTCCTTCTTACTCGGATTTAGTGCCTCGGTCGGTATCTATCAATAGTGGGAAACAATCCGAGTGGAAAAGGTTCCTTTTGTACACAAGACCGAGTGAAATCTTTGCTCGATGTTGAGTTGAGGGGTCGGTGTTTAGCGTGAAGACCCCTGATGCTAAATTTTCTCTTCATTTCGCTTGAGCGAGAGTTTCTCGCTTAAGCGAAAACACTCTAGTAGCTCACTGTCTATCTTTTGCTCAAGCGAGAATTTATTTCGCTTAAGCGTTTGTTGAAGGAAACCATTTTGTGATAATCTCGCTCAAGCGGAGAAAGGCTCGCTCAAGCGAGAAGTCTTCTTTCACTCGAGAAGTCTTCTTTCACTGTTTTACTCGGATATGTCTCTGGAATTGAACCACTCGGAGAAACCTTTGCTCGGATTTGCTTGATAGTCACTCAGTCGAGAATGACCCTTCCTTAACTCATTCAAATGATGCACTCGGACACCTTTATTCGGAAGTCCGAGTTGATTTTCACTAGGAATTGCCTTTAGTCGTCAATCAACTCACTCGGATATACCTTTCACTCAGAAATTTGAACTTTGAAAGACTCTGGAATCTTACTGATAGAAGTTCTTCCATGTCCGAGCCTTGCTTTGCTCGGAAATGCAGCTTTCTGCCCCAACTCACTCGGTAGTCTTCCTTGGAGACATCACACTCGGGCTTAGTGTGAAACTGTGAGTCTGCCCGACTGTGATTCATTCCCGGTCGGATCTTTCATTGCTTGAAGAGACATTTTTCTGAAACAAACTACTCGGAAAGGACCTATTCCGCATGAGAATACCATCTTCTCCGAATAAAACCACTCGGAGACCTCCTTATTCAACACTTATTCATTCAGTGGCTTCTTCTGCTCGGAATCAACTCACTCGGGACAGCTTTGCCCAGAAAAACACTTGTTCCCCAATCAGACCTGCTTCAGTCAACATCCCTTCACTCAGACAATAGCTTTGGGCAGTATTTATTCAAGGTCAGTCCCTTTTTCACTCGGAATGGTTGCAGTTGGACAGCTTCCACTCGGATTCACCTCTAACAGGGACATATTTCTTCAAGGTCAACCATTTTTCACTCTGAATGGCTTTGATAGGGAAGCTTCCACTCGGATTCACCTCCAACAGTGAAGTATTCCACTCGGCAATGCTTCATTCTGAGTCATTCCACTCGGATTTGATCATTTCTGAGTCATTCTACTCGGATTTCATCATTCTGACTCGGATTTGTTTTTACTCAGAACAGCTTCAGTCGGAGATTATTCACTCGGATATGCTTTCCTTGGAATCTCACTCGGGCTTAGTTTGAAACATTGAGAGAGTCTACCCAAGGTGATTCGCTCGAAAATATCTCTGCCCAGAAAAAGCATTCATTCAAAGTCAGAGTCTCCACTGGGAGGTACTTCAGTCGGGAATTCAACACTCGGGTGTATCTTCGCCTGAGAGGCTTCAACCTGGAATTGACCACTCGGATATATCTTTGCTTGAGAGGCATTTCCCTCAGACTCAAACCATTCGGAAATGCCCTACTCGGAGACATCTCATTCAGAAATGATCATTCAGACATATGGAACTTGAGTCTCTGTCTGAAAAGATACTCACTCAGTTTGAGCCTTTCCTTCATTCAGAGTAATTCCTTTTGAAGCCCACTCGGAAATGATCATTCAGACATAAGGAAGTCTTTGCTTTGTTCGGAAGTAACCCTCTCGGAAGCAGTCCACTCGGAAACTGTTAGTCGGAGACATCCCACTCGGAATTTCACTCGGTAACGGCTGACTCAGATATGTCACTCGGTAACAACTATTTTTCACTCGGAAATAGCCATTTTTCACTCGGAAATCATCATTCTGAGTCATTCCACTCGGCAGATCATTCGAAGATGAAGTCCAGTCCTCTCAGAATTCTTTCCACTTGGATCGGACCGAAAGAGGTGTTCACAACAAGGACTCAAATTGACTCTATTAATAACCATTAGACTTTGAATTATAATATTTATAAATGATGCTTTATTGACTTGATTTTGATTGATTATTTTTGTGATTGTTAATTATTTATGATTTTAATTGTGATGGATGATCTTGTGATGTGGAGTTTGAGCATATAGTAAGCATGACGGAAAGTTAAAATTCAGTAAGAATTTTCTTACCTTACTCTTTAAATTTTTATTATCTTAAATATTTTAATTCTTCTTAGAAATTATTTTTATTAACTCTACTTTTAATATTTAGAATAAAAAATCTAATATTTATTTTAAAAAAAGAAGTCATTTATGAAAATTATTTTATAAAAAGGTTAAAATAATTAATTCTTGAATTTAAAGAAAAATTTTATAATTTGAAGTTTTTTTTAAATAAATTAAGAATTATTCTCTTTAAGTAAAATAAAATTTTTAAAAGTAAATTATTTTGTTCCAACCTAATAAGTAAAGATATTTAGAAAAAAATTGAGATTTCTAAATTCGATATTGTTAAGATTCAATTTTAAAAAAATATATGTAAAGTTTTCTATGAGAAGTTTTGAGATAATTAAGGCTTGGAAACTCAATTTTGGTGAAAATTGAAAACTGTACCAAATTTATTTCTGTATGACAGAAATTTAGAGAATTGAGAAAATGTACAGTTTATTAAGATGATGTTGTAAACCTTTATGGTATTTAATAATTGAGTTTCTAAAAGCCTTAACCAACTAAATACACGAGTTGTGACGACCCGCGTCATTTTTCTTATTTTTCGCAATAAATTTTTCGCTTTTAATAAAAATCCACCCGGTCTCAATATAAAGTAATAATTACATTTATTAAATATATTCAAAATAATAAGATCACACTTAAATTAGCAATAACAGATCGGAAAATAAATCCTCGAATAAAAGCATATCAAAAATAATGACCGATCGAAAATATTTTTAACAAAATATGATTGAATCAGCGGGAAGAATAAAACAGTCAGGGGTATTCGCCTGAGTGAGCCCCTGATTCGCTTAAGCGAGTATCGACTCGCTTAAGCGAATGCCACTCGGTTATGCGTCACTCGGCAACAGCTTACCATTGCATCACTCAGAAAACTCTTAGCTTTCTTCACTTGGATTCTCATCCATAGTTCACTCGGAGACCCTCTAACCTTTTTACTCAGGATTGAGGCACTCGGTTATTCTTCTCTCGGAGAGAATAAAGGATACTCAAATGGGCATCAAATAAAAAAGCCCTCACTCGGATAAGGAATTCACTCGGCTAAATTCACCAAGTGATCAACTCTGCTACAACAATGCAAATTCATTCATAAAATAAACACCAATCATTTAACATCAAGAATTTATTTCATCACACAGGCAACACTTGTAACATCAAGCACTCGAAAAACTCAATATATATATTACACTTCATTCAAATTCACTCGGTGCCTTGGCATCAATCTTCCACTTGGCTCACCTCCATGGCTCCGACATCTTCCCTGTCACTGGTTACTAAAAATGTAAACAACAACAAGGGTGAGTGTTTAGCATCATAATTAATCTAGAATGGAATTTAAATAAAATGCGAGTATAAACTCCGTCTGATTCCTTCATTCTCAAACTGCACATCTCACTCGGCATTTACTCACAGTCAACAATACACTCACTCGGAAATCATAGTGATTAACACTCAGCACTTATTGCATTTCTCACTCGGCAATTATAACCAATACGCTCGGTAATTCTAGCCAACCACACTCGGTATTTATATCAATTCACACATCAAATACAATAAATTGCCCTCGGCAAATACAACATTATACTCATCAATTCTTACTCGAAAAATATGACATCTTACTCAGCAAGTATAATGATTCATACTCAGAAAATATAACAATCACTCGGTAAATACATCAAATCATACTCTGCAAATATTTCAATTCTCATTCAACAATTATAACCAATTTACCACTCGGTAAATATAACATCTCACTCGGCAAATATAACAAACTTCACTCGGTAAGTATAGCAAACTGCACTCAGCAAATACTCAAAGGATCGACCTTCAGCTGGGGGTCCTACTTGACACCCCGTGAACCCTGCTTAGTTCACCGAGTCCTGCTTGACTCCCCCTCAACCACTGGGTCATAGACCTCTGGGTAGCTCAATTGGGTCCTGCTTGACCACTGAAGCCAACAACGAGGGTAACATATACTGTCGGTCGTCCCATACCACAATAACATTCACATTACACAAGTGGCTATTAATAACATCACTCGGGTAACCTGCTTGTCAAACCCGACTCATTAACAACATCACTCGGGTGACCTGCTTGTCAAACCCAACTCCACATTGCCACAAAATACCGATTGTCACAACATTAAATATTTTTAATTTCAATCGGCTCAAGCTACATACACAATCGGAAACCGATCGGTGTCTACATACATGCATCCATACACATTTCACTCGACATCATATCATCACAGTATCAAATAATTCCATTTCACTCAGAATACACCACTCACACGATCAGAAACTGATCGGTGTACATACATATACATGCATTCATTCACATTCATATACAATTCATTCGACATTATCACAATATCAAATACTCCTCTAATCACACGATCAGAAACTGATCGGTGCTCACACACATGCATACTCATTCTCAAATTTCATTCAGCAAAGTCACACACACACACACGATCCTAAACCGATCAGTGTGTACATTTATACGTACATTCATATACATATTCACACAATTTCACTCGGCTCGACAAAATTTTCACTCGTCATCGACTTTCACTCGGCTCAGCATAATTTTTACTCAGCTCAATCATTACAATGACTCAGACAGTACGTCCTATTCCAATTAATTATAACCCGAACACCCCCCTTACCTGGAATGTCGAGCTCTCTATTCCGATCGGTTGATCTCCGATCGCTTCTTCTCAATTAAGTGACTCTGCTTCCAGTCGTCCAACACAACACTCTGCTTTGGAGGAACTCCGAGCCATTCATCCTCTCGAACAGCTCTGCCCCCATGACACTCCATGCTCTACGTGCAAGACGGCGAAGGATTCCAAGCCTCCAGGCGCAACGCTGTTCTCTCCCTTGAGTAGCTCTGTCCCACCATCAGCAGTGGAGAACTTCAAGCCTCCAAGACACCACAACCGTGGATCTGTTTCACACCTCAACAGCTCCTGGTTCACCGTTCCATCACCGTTCCAGCAGCAGCCTTCCTACGCGTTCGCCAGTGTTCGTTCCACCACCTTCCTTCAAGCTTCCAGCTCTTCGACGATGGAGGAAGGAGAAGGAGAAAAGGAACAGGTGAAGAAGGAGAAGAAAAAGCTTCTCACAGAATGCATGATTGAGAGAGAGAAACCTTTCTTTAATACCCATGGCAACCGGTCACCTGCACAACCGGTCATCTCCAATCGGTTACCTGCTCAGCCGGTCATTTCTCTATTTCTTTTACAATTTCTTTAAAGATTTAAATTAAACCTCTCTTCTTCCAATCACACCTTTTATAATTAACCCATAATTCATAAAAATATCCAATAAATTCCTAAAAACAATTATTAATATTCTCCACTTCACAAAATTTTCCATAATTATCTGGGATGTTACACGAGTAGTTCATGCATCATAAATCATTAAAGTGAAACAAAATGATATTATCTAGCGACGGTTTATAGAAACTGAGGATACATTAGAGGAGGCTTAATTACGAGCCTTGGGATGAGAGGGTGTGGAAGGGTGCTTTAGGGGACCTGGGGTAGCTCCCTAGTGTCGGGTACTTTCACAATAAAAACTTTCTCAATCTGACTAGTCTCTAAGTGTTTCCATGTCAGTTTAGCTGTTCATATTATTATTATCTGGACTTATAGAACAGTGTAAACTCTTGGTTGGCCCAATGCAAATTAAAATTTAAGGGACCACATATATAGGTAAGTTATGATAAAGATATTGCATAACATTCATGCATTCTTGATTGTGTATGTGATTGTGTATGTGATTGTGATTGTGATTGATATTATTATATATTAGTTTGTGAAAACCCTTTATTGCTTATGCCCCATTTGGGAATATTATATTCTGTTTCTTACTCATTTCTCTGTGTTTTTGTTTTATATGTTTTAAAATTGATGGATCAGAGGGAAGGATCGAAGAATCTCAGCAGTGAATATAGCAGGTTCTAGAAAGGGAGCTCGGTATGAATACCGTGGTCCAATGAATAAATAATTTTATTAAGTAACTGCTTCTACGCCATGGAGTTTCCTCTCTTTCTTATAATGTTTAATATTTATTTCCTTCGGATGAATGTAAAATTACTTTACAAAGTTTTAATAATATTTATGAGGTATTTCAGAAATGATGTATGTAATTTATTCTGATAGTTTCTTTGTAACAATCATATCTTTAGTAAAATAAAATTTACGAATTTTTCTAGTATTTATTAAGGTGTAACTGAGGGCGTTACAAAGTGGTATCAGAGCAGTTAATCCCGTAGGCCTGGGGAAAAGGTCTATCTTGCTTTATCTGTAAACTCTGTATAGGTAATAGAAAATAGAATATCTGACTTGGTAGTAACTGTGATTGATGTGACAAATCTCAGTTACTGTGAAACAGGAAACTAATAGCCAGAAACGATCTTGCTGGAGTTATAGAATGCTTAATCAATGCAATGGGAGCATGTGAAGGTCAATGTAACGATGCCTTGAGATGGCTGGACATATTCAAAAAGCGCAATCCACCTCGTTTCAAGGGAGGATATAACCGTAATGGAGCACAAACCTGGATTCGAGAGATAGAGAAGATCTTTCGAGCATTACAATGTAATGAAGCTGATAAGACAGTCTTCGCTACTTATGTTTTATCTGAGGATACCAAACATTGGTGGGATAACATACGTAGACAATTCAAAGTCAACGACATGGAGATCACTTGGGATCATTTCAAGGATGTTTCTGGAGAAATATTTTCTAGTTGATGTTAAAGAGAAAAGACAATTCGAATTTCTGTCGCTGACCCAAGGAAATATGACCGTTGGAGAGTACGCATCCAGGTTTGAAGAGCTATCTCATTTTCATTCTCATTATAATGATGCTACTAACGAAGGTGATCGGTGCGTAAAGTTTGTAAATAGATTTCGGCCAGAAATTAAAGAATCTATACGAATACAGGAAATCCATGAATTTTCTGTATTGGTAAATCCCTTTTATAGGCAGAGATTTGGAAACTATTCGAGATAAGAAGATAAGATTACATGGATTACACGCTATATTACAATGACACGTGGAAAATAGCATGTGATAAGAAAAGGTGACCGACAAAGAGATAAAGTAAAGTGGCCGACAAACAGATAAGGTCTTCAATCTTGATCTTGGCTTTGAGATAAGATTCGGATTCTTTTCAGGTATGTGTCTCTTTAGTCCTTGTAGATATATTCATGACTGGGCCCATAATTTTCGATCGGATCTTCATCACTTGAGTCTTCTTCTGGTTCCTTGTAATGAAAAACCCTATCATCATAGGATTGTTCATCTTTAGCCATTATTATCTGGTAAGCTTCATATGGTCTAGGAACCTTTGGGACTTTCTTGATTTCTTCTTCTGGAACTGCTTCGGGTCGATCATAAGCTTTATCCAATCACTTTCAGGAGGGCATATGACATCTACATGACTTAAAATTGCACATGTTGAATTTCTCTCTCTGAGACTTGCATCTGCCATGTTAACTTCATGAAGATAAATCATTAATTCTTCTTGTGGGAGATCTGGTGCTTTATAATCATTCGTGAACTCTTCAAATTTGGAATAGGTCCTCCAAATTTTCACTAGATTATGAGTGTATAACCTCTTGGTTTGGGGATTTTGAAAATAAGGCCGGTGAAGCAAAGCTATTGTGTAGAAACTGTAACTTAATTGATCCGTCTTATTTTTCATAAAATCAATCTCTCTTTGCAAATCTTTTATCCATTTTTCCAGAGGTTGATACCAGCTCATAAAAGTCTTGATGAGAGAAGAACTGTAATCAGGATCCTTGGTTGTTCCCACGGTATTCATCATAATCCATGTAGAAAATATGATGGGATAATTGTACATTACTGTCGCACACCACAGATAACACATATCTTCTTCTTGAAAGAGTTTTCCAAGAAATAGTCCAAAGATGTTCAGGAAAGGTTTATCAGGATTAAACCAAGTTGTTTTTGGAAGGATTCTGTGTTGTTGGAGGAAAATTGCCAAATAATGAAAGATATGAGTTCTGGCAAAGAGTTTTATCTCTGCAGGTCTTACTCCTTTTATATATTTGAACTCAGGAGGAAATTGGGGAAATTTGGATGGAGAAGATGATGATGAAGATGGTATTTCAGTGTTCATCATGATGAGAGTATAAGAATGAGAGGCTGAAATTATTGGGATTGGTTTTTCAAAAGATTATGTTCTGGATAAATAATCTGGGATCAGATTATTTTTTCCTTGGATGTGTTTCACAGTAAAATCATATCTTCAAAACCATTCTTTTAGCCTGAGGATTTGAGGATTTGGTGGAGTTTTGTTTTTGAACTCTAACATTTTTGGAAATAAAGAGTTATCAAGTTGTACCTCAAATTGGTGACCTCGAAGATGGAAGTCAAACTTTTTGATTCCATATTTGACAGCAAGAGTTTCTTTGTAGGTAGTATGATAATAAAGTTCACCATTGGTGAACTGCCCACTGGCATGTCCACAATAGAGTTTTTGTCCTCTAATTTCTTCTATCAGAACTGCTCCCCAGTGATGATCACTTCCATCTGTCTGTAATATCCTTTTTCCTTCTCCAGGAATTTTCAATGGCGGAGGATTCTTAGCTGCTTCTTTCAGAAATCTAACAGCCTCAGTTTGCTCCTTTCCCCATGGTGGTGCATTCTTTTTAAGCATCTTAGAAAGCTTTGATGTATGATGAGAAATATAAGGGATGAAGTCCCTAACATAATTCAGAATTCCTAAGAATTGTTGAATTTGTTTGGTAGACATATTCTCATCAGGGAAGTTTGGAAGATCTTCTACAAGATGAGGCTGAGGATGATATTTTCCTTGGGCAAATCGCATTCCCAGAAAGTCAACCTCTTTTGTTCTGATCTCAGATTTTCTTGTAGAGAGCATGACTCCATAACTGTTACAGATAGAATGGAATTGTTGAAGAAGCTGGTTATGGCTAGCTTCATCAGGAGAGAAGAGTAGGATGTCGTCAATGTAGACGAGAGCACTGCGCAGAATGGGTTCAAATACTCAAACCATGGCTTTTTTAAATAGTGATGGGGCAACTTTAAGCCCAAAAGGCAAGACAATCCACTGATAGTGTCCATTTGGAATACAAAATGCTGTTTTTGGGCGATCTTCTGGATTTAAGCCCAATTGCCAAAAACCCGATTTTAAATCGAATTTTGAGAATATGAAGGCATTTTTGATGTAGATGTATAGTGAACTGATCTTTGGTATGGGGAACTTATTGTCCTTAAGAAAAAGGTTTAATGGCCTGTAGTCAATAACAAGTCTTTTCTTTCCTCTGACTTGTTCTGATCTCTTGTTGACATAAAAGGCCGTGCAAGCCCACTTAGATTTCGTGGGTTCAATTAATCCTTGCTTCATTAGTTCTTGGAATTCTGCTTGTGCCATTTTGAGTTCTGAGGGAGACATTCCCGGGTGTGTAGCTTTAGTGGGATTAACGTCTTCATTCATCTTGAAAGGCAAATTCACATAGAACTCCTCTCTTTTCCATAATGGTTTAGGATGTTGGAAAAGATCATGGCCTTCAGCACATAACTTTGTCAACTGATCTCGGATCTCTACAAATTTAGGAGGAACTTCTGCCAAAGAGAAAAGTCTTGGAATTTGACAAAAAGGCTTGAAATTCCTTTTGTGCTTTACTCCATTTGCTAGGATATGCAGTTTTTGATTTTTAATAAGGATATCTTTTCCGATCAGTATGTCTTTCTCCGGCAAGTCTGACCCAATAATTTTTGTCCAAATTGTGCAGTCTGGAAATATCTTGATTCCAATTTTGGACTTGTTTATCAGATTGGTTTTAAATGATTCTCTATTGGCAGCTTTGAAACTTTGTTTGTGACTCTTCCAGGCATGGGAAGGTAAAATAGCCGGATTCATGAATGTTCTTTGAGCTCCTATGTCAATAAAGGCGATGACTTTTATAGGAACATCATATTTTGATGGAAGGATGTATACCTCAAGATTTGGTAAATGAGGGAGTTCAGCTGAAGTAATTATTGGATCTTTCTGAACTTCTTGGATCCTTAGAACTGGGAAATGTTCTGGCTCAGCTGAACTTTCAGAGTCTTCTGAACTTGATGTTTCTTCTTTAGATTCTTCAAGGGCAAAAGATGTTTTGTTGTTTGGAGAACTTTGTTCTTCATAAAGAGATTCAACATCGTCATCTTCTTCTATTACTAATGTCTGCAATAGTTTTACTGCTTTCTCTTTGTTTTGTGGACAATCTTTGGAGAAGTGTCCTTTCTTTTTACAGATGAATCATCTCTGGCCCTTGCTCTTTCCTCTGAAGGGTTTTCTTTTGAAGAATCAGAATTTCTTTTTCCTTTTGTATAAGGACTTGTTTTTCTTTTCTTTCTTTGTAGAGTGAAGCTTTGAATTTTTACAAACACAGTTTTCTTTGTCACACTTTATCTTCAAATACTTCTTCTTACAAATGCCATTGTACTTCTTCCGATTGTTCAGCATCTTATCTATCAAGCTCTGCTGGCTACAGATCTTGTCTACAGCAACCATTCCTACTTGGTGAATTACTCCAAGTGTCATTTCTGTAACATTTTTGTTGGCTGCTTGCAAGATTCTCCATTTTTTTCTTGAAGTTCTTCTGGGAGAGAACTTATATAAGTATTTTTAAGACTTGGATCATTAAACCCATTCAACTGATAAAATCTCTGAGACATTCTTTGATAATGTCTTTCAAGATCTGCTTTCTTTAGCGAACAACATCTCATCTCAAAATACTCTTTTCTGGCTTCTTTTTCAATCACAGAAATGTCTCCCAGGAAGTGAAATTGGAGAAAATGAATTACATCTGAAATAGGTTGGCTGTGGAGTTGTTCTTGATTTACCGGACCAATGGATTGATACCATTCTTTGAGAACTCCGGTCATTCTAGCATAAAACTCTTCAACCAACTATATGATTCTTCATGTTGGACGATTTTTGCATCCATCCAGGCTTTGAACTCAAGGAACTTTTTATTCCACTGAGAAGGAGGAATTCTATCTATGGAGAAAAATAAAGATCCAGTGTACACAGGGGTATTTATTTCTCTAGGATTTAATCCAGGCGGAGTAGATGTTTCATCTTGTCTTACCATTAGGATTCTTGAAATGTCAGCATATTCATCATACACTGTTTCTGCTTCAGTGGAATTCAACTCAGTGTTTTGCCAATCTCCTTCAGAGAAAGTTTCTCCTTCAGTGGATTCATACTCCTCTTCTTTGTTTTGGGAATACATCAAAGGCATTACATAGGATAATGGTTTATGTGAAACCATCAAGGAAAGTTTGGGTGTCTGTATAGGAGATTTTTCTGACACAGAATCTTCTTCATCATTCTTTGTAGGAGGAGGAACAGGTTGTTCCTTTCTCTTCCCAATAGGATCAAACTTTCTCGAGGTAAGGTTTGGAGGAATAAATGGGCTAGGATTTTGTATGGCTTGAGGAGTGTATGATGCAAAGATTTTTGAGGGTGGTATGAAGTAAGGATCTGGTTCAAAAGAGTTTTCTTTGAGAGAAGGTTTTTGGCTCTTAGAGGCACCATATCCTCTTAATTCTTCATACTGAGCTTTGACCTTTCTTAGTTCTATTTCTTTTTCAGCAAAGGTGGAGCTGATCCTTTATCCCTTCAATTTTTGTACTTCTGCCTCAAGCTGTGCCATCTTTTGCTTTATTTCAAAATAATGATCTTGCAGCCTTTGGGACATATTTTTAATCTCCTTATCTAAGGATTCAGCAATCTTGTCAATTTTCTTGTCCATATTCTGCAAGAATTCATTCTGAGCCACAACATTTTCAGTTTTCCAATTCATCACTTCTTCTGCTTGAGTAATTGGCCTTGTTGATCCATCAGTGTTTACTTCAGAAGGAACCACAAAGGGTCTAGTCTGTATCTTTTTTACAGGATCAACCTTTCTTTCCAAGGAAGGAAAGTTTGCATTATAAGAGGCTGAAGTGGATGAGAACATCATACATGCTTATGGTATGGTTGTCTGTTTGAGAAGTGTTTCAACTGGTTTACACTTTTGTACAGGTAAAGGTTTTGGAGATGGTTTAGTTGGTGGAGGCCATGTGACTAAGGATGGGTCATTTGGTGGTGAAGGGTATTTATATTTTCTGAGGATCTTCAGAGCTTCTTCATAGAAGGGAAGAGGCTCGTACTTCTTTCTAATTCCAACCCAGGGTCCATTATCAGGATCAGATCTCCTTTCAGGCTTCTTAGGAGATTTGCAAGGAGACTTCTTTTTCCTCCTTCTGGGTTCATCATCACTGCTATCATCTTCACTGCTATCATAGTCCATGTAACAATCACAGTCTGGATTACACATCTCCGGTGCCACATCCCATATAAAGTGACCATTTATCTTGTCACTATAAATGGGTGTTCCATCAGCTTTGAACGAATAAACATGAATTTTCTTTTCCTGTTCTCCTAGAGTGATCATCATGGTTGAGAAGACTGGATTGGTTGAAGAAGAGGAAGATTCTCCTTCAGACTTAAAAATAGTCTTTACTCTGCCATCAGTGAGCCTTTTAAATGATGACTCAGTGGACACTATGGGTTTGGATTGTTTTTTCTGTGCCTCATAGTCACTAATCCATTCCATAGGAATGAGTTTTAGTAACTATTCTCTAGGGATTTGCTTGGGAACCTGGATGATTGATGGAGTTTTCTCCTCAGAATTTGCTATCACTATCAAAGCATTTTCTGAGATTTTTGAATCTACTGGAAGATCAAAGAGATGATCTTGCACTCTGAATATGATCTGATGATTCAGAGTAGGTTTGAATGCATCCGAGTCCTGAGGAGCTCCAATAAGTTAAACTTGAACTTGGAATCGATATGGAAGAGTCAGATTTTTCAGATGGACATTAAAATTTGGAAATATGGTTAAAACCACACTTCCAGCATTAAGCGTTGTGAGGACTGTGCCAATTACTGCATCTTCATAGTGATGGAAGGTAGGGTCTATAAGAGAGACTCTGGCTGTAACAGGCATGCCTTTTCTTCCATGAAGGGTTAGGATTAACCGAACTGCACCTAGATATAGTGCAACATACCCTTCTTTCTGCCATAATTTGATTAGATCTGGATTTATTTCCAGGTCTACATATTGCTCTGCAGAAGTAGCATGAAGAGGATAAGAATCAAGCTTCGAAGTCTGGATGACTTCTTTTACTCCAGGTCTAGGGGTAGAAATAAGCTTTTTTATGGACCAGGTAAAGTTGGATTTATGTCTTCTGAAAACATTGTAAGGATTCAGAAGAAGGGGTACAACACTTTCTATTTGAGCATCCTCCGGGATGAAGGTATACTCAATTAGGTTTTCAAGTTTGTTTGAAAGGGTCTTTTTACAGGATTTAGGAACAGAAAGGGAAATTTTTGAAGAGAGACTTACAGTGCTAGGACGAGGGTTTTCACTCATGTTTTAAGAGATCTTACTCACTCTCAGCTAATAATATTATACCATATTCACCCACTTCAAGAAAAAGAGATACAATAATTTGATACCGATTAGGCTCTGATACCACTGCTGGCCGAGAGCCTCCTTAACATAAATATAAACATGAAAACATACAGACAATGGTATCAGAGCCTAATCAGTATCAAATTATTGTATCTCTTTTTCTTGAAGCGAGTGAATATGGTATAATGTTATTAGCTGAGAGTGAGTAAGAAGATCTCTTAAAACATGAGTGAAAACCCTCGTCCCAGCGCTGAAAGTCTCTCTTCAAAAATTTCCCTTTCTGTTCCTGAATCCTGTAAAAAGACCCTTTCAAACAAACTTGAAAACCTAATTGAGTATACCTTCATCTCGGAGGATGCTCAAATAGAAAGTGTTGTACCCCCTCTTCTGAATCCTTACAATGTTTTCAAAAGACATAAATCCAACTTTACCTGGTCCGTAAAAAATCTTATTTCTACCCCTAGACCTGGAGTAAAAGAAGTCATCCAGACTTCGAAGCTTGATTCTTGTCCTCTTCATGCTACTTCTGCAGAGCAATATGTAGACCTGGAAATAAATCCAGATCTAATCAAATTATGGCAGAAAGAAGGGTATATTGCACTACATCTAGGTGCAGTTCGGTTAATCCTAACCCTTCATGGAAGAAAAGGCATGCCTGTTATAGCCAGAGTCTCTCTTATAGACTCTACCTTCCATCATTATGAAGATGCAGTAATTGGCACAGTCCTCACAACGCTTAATGCTGGAAGTGTGGTTTTAACCATATTTCCAAATTTTAATGTCCATCTGAAAGATCCGACTCTTCCACATCAGTTCTAAGTTCAAGTTCAACTTATTGGAGCTCCTCAAGACTCGGATGCATTCAAAGCTACTCTGAATCATCAGATCATATTCAGAGTGCAAGATCATCTCTTTGATCTTCCAGTAGATTCAAAAATCTTAGAAAATGCTTTGATGGTGATAGCAAATTCTGAGGAGAAAACTCCATCAATCATCCAGGTTCCCAGGCAAATCCCTAGAGAAAAGTTACTAAAACTCATTCCTATGGAATGGATTAGTGACTATGAGGCACAGAAAAAACAATCCAAACCCATAGTGTCCACTGAGTCATCATTTAAAAGGCTCACTGATGGCAGAGTAAAGACTATTTTTAAGTCTGAAGGAGAATCTTCCTCTTCTTCAACCAATCCAGTCTTCTCAACCATGATGATCACTCTAGGAGAACAGGAAAAGAAAATTCATGTTTATTCGTTCAAAGCTTATGGAACACCCATTTATAGTGACAAGATAAATGGTCACTTTATATGGGATGTGGCACCGGAGATATGTAATCCAGACTGTGATTGTTACATGGACTATGATAGCAGTGAAGATGATAGCAGTGATGATGATGAACCCAGAAGGAGGAAAAAGAAGTCTCCTTGCAAATCTCCTAAGAAGCCTGAAAGGAGATCTGATCCTGATAATGGACCCTGGGTTGGAATTAGAAAGAAGTACGAGCCTCTTCCCTTCTATGAAGAAGCTCTGAAGATCCTCAGAAAATATAAATACCCTTCACCACCAAATGACCCATCCTTAGTCACATGGCCTCCACCAACTAAACCATCTCCAAAACCTTTACCTGTATAAAAGTGTAAACCAGTTGAACCACTTCCCAAACAAACAACCATACCACAAGCATGTATGATGTTCTCATCCACTTCAGCCTCTTATAATGCAAACTTTCCTTCCTTGGAAAGAAAGGTTGATCCTGTAAAAAAGATACAGACTAGACCCTTTGTGGTTCCTTCTGAAGTAAACACTGATGGATCAATAAGGCCAATTACTCAAGCAGAAGAAGTGATGAATTGGCAAACTGAAAATGCTGTGGCTCAGAATGAATTCTTGTAGAATATGGACAAGAAAATTAATAAGATTGCTGACTCCTTAGATAAGGAGATTAAAAATATGTCCCAAAGGCTGCAAGATCATTATTTTTAAATAAAGCAAAAGGTGGCACAGCTTGAGGTAGAAGTACAAAAATTAAAGGGAGAAAGGATCAGCTCCACCTTTGTTGAAAAAGAAAGAGAACTAAGAAAGGTCAAAGCTCAATATGAAGAATTAAGAGGATATGGTACCTCTAAGAGCCAAAAACCTTCTCTCAAAGAAAACTCTTTTGAACCAGATCCTTAGTTCATACCACCCTCAAAAATCTTTGCATCATACACTCCTCAAGCCATACAAAATCCTAGCCTATTTATTCCTCCAAACCTTACCTCGAGAAAGTTTGATCGTATTGGGAAGAGAAAGGAACAACCTGTTCCTCCTCCTACAAAGAATGATGAAGAAGATTCTGTGTCAGAAGAATCTCCTATACAGACACCCAAACTTTCCTTGATGGTTTCACATAAACCATTATCCTATGTAATGCCTTTGATGTATTCCCAAAACAAAGAAGAGGAGTATGAATCCACTGAAGGAGAAACTTTCTCTGAAGGATATTGGCAAAACACTGAGTTGAATTCCACTGAAGCAGAAACAGTGTATGATGAATATGCTGACATTTCAAGAATCCTAATAGTGAGACAAGATGAAACATCTACTCTGCCTGGATTAAATCCTAGAGAAATAAATACCCCTGTGTACACTGGATCTTCATTTTTCTCCATAGATGGAATTCCTCCTTCTCAGTGGAATAAAAAATTCCTTGAGTTCAAAGCCTGGATGGATGCAAAAATCGTCCAATATGAAGAATCATATAAGGTGGTTGAAGAGTTTTATGCTAGAATGACCGGAGTTCTCAAATAATGGTATCAATCCATTGGTCCGGTAAATCAAGAACAACTCCACAGCCAACCTATTTCAGATGTAATTCATTTTCTCCAATTTTACTTCCTGGGAGACATTTCTATGATTGAAAAAGAAGCCAGAAAAGAGTATTTTGAGATGAGATATTGTTCGCTAAAGAAAGCAGATCTCGAAAGACATTATCAAAGAATGTCTCAGAGATTTTATCAGTTGAATGGGTTTAATGATCCAAGTCTTAAAAATACTTATATAAGTTTTCTCCTAGAAGAACTTCAAGAAGAAATGTGGAGAATCTTGCAAGCAGCCAAAAAAAATGTTACAAAAATGACACTTGGAGAAATTCACCAAGTAGGAATGATTACTCTAGACAAGATCTGTAGCCAGCAGAGCTTGATAGATAAGATGTTGAACAATCGGAAGAAGTACAAGGGCATTTGTAAGACGAAGTATTTGAAGATAAAGTGTGACAAAGAAAACTGTGTTTTTAAAAATTCAAAGCTTCACTCTACAAAGAAAGAAAAGAAAAATAAGTCCTCATACAAAAGGAAAAAGAAATTCCGATTCTTCAAAAGAAAACCCTTCAGAGCAAAGAGCAAGGGCCAGAGATGCTTCATTTGTAAAAAGAAAGGACACTTCTCCAAAGATTGTCCATAAAACAAAGAGAAAGCAGTAAAACTATTGCAGACATTAGCAATAGAAGAAGATGACGATGTTGAATCTCTTTATGAAGAATAAAGTTCTCCAAACAACAAAACTGCTTTTGCCCTTGAAGAATCTGAAGAAGAAACATCAAGTTCAGCAGACTCTGAAAGTTCAGTAGAGCCAGAACATTTCCCAGTTCTAAGAATCCAAGAAGTTCAGAAAGATCCAACAATTGCTTTAGCTGAACTCCCTCCTTTACCAAATCTTGAGGTATACATCCTTCCATCAAAATATGATGTTCCTATAAAAGTCATCGCCTTTATTGACACAGGAGATCAAAGAACATTCATGAATCCGGCTATTTTACCTTCCCATGCCTAGAAGAGTCACAAACAAAGTTTCAAAGCTGCCAATGGAGAATCATTTGAAACCAATCTGATAACCAAGTCCAAAATTGGAATCAAGATATTTCCAGACTACATAATTTAGACAAAAATTATTGGGTTAGACTTGTCAGAGAAAGACATACTGATCGGAAGAGATATCCTGATTAAAAATCAAAAACTGTAGATCCTAGCAAATGAAGTAAAGCACAAAAGGAATTTCAAGCCTTTTTGTCAAATTCCAAGACTTTTCTCTTTGGCAGAAGTTCCTCCTGAATTTGCAGAGATCCGAGATCAGTTGACAAAGTTATGTGCTGAAGGCCATGATCTTTTCCAACATCCTAAACCATTATGGAAAAGAGAGGAGTTCTATGTGAATTTACCTTTCAAGATGAATGAAGACGTTAATCCCACTAAAGCTACACACCCGGGAATGTCTCCCTCAGAACTCAAAATGGCACAAGAAGAATGCCAAGAACTAATGAAGCAAGGATTAATTGAACCCACGAAATCTGAGTGGGCTTGCACGGCCTTCTATGTCAACAAGAGATCAGAACAAGTCAGAGGAAAGAAAAGACTTGTTATTGACTACAGGCCATTAAACCTTTTTCTCAAGGACGATAAGTTCCTCATACCAAAGATCAGTTCACTATACACCTACATCAAAAATGCCTTCATATTCTCAAAATTTGATTTAAAATTGGGTTTTTGGCAAATGGGTTTAAATCCAGAAGATCGCCCAAAAACAGCATTTTGTATTCCAAATGGACACTATCAGTGGACTGTCTTGCCTTTTGGGCTTAAAGTTGCCCCATCACTATTTCAAAAAGCCATGGTTCGAGTATTTGAACCCATTCTGCACAGTGCTCTCGTCTACATTGACGACATCCTACTCTTCTCTCCTGATGAAGCTAGCCATAACCAGCTTCTTCAACAATTCCATTCTATCTATAACACTTATGGAGTCATGCTCTCTACAAGAAAATCTGAGATCAGAACAAAAGAGGTTAACTTTCTGGGAATGCGATTTGCCCAAGGAAAATATCATCCTCAGCCTCATCTTGCAGAAGATCTTCCAAACTTCCCTGATGAGAATATGTCTACCAAACAAATTCAACAATTCTTAGGAATTCTGAATTATGTTAGGGACTTCATCCCTCATATTTCTCATTATACTTCAAAGCTTTCTAAGATGCTTAAAAAGAATGCACCACCATAGGGAAAGGAGCAAACTGAGGCTGTTAGATTTCTGAAAGAAGCAGCTAAGAATCCTCCGCCATTGAAAATTCCTGGAGAAGAAAAAAGGATATTACAGACAGATGCAAGTGATCATCACTGGGGAGCAGTTCTAATAGAAGAAATTAGAGGACAAAAACTCTATTGTGGACATGCCAGTGGGTAGTTCACCAATGGTGAACTTCATTATCATACTACCTACAAAGAAACTCTTGCTGTCAAATATGGAATCAAAAAGTTTGACTTCCATCTTCGAGGTCACCAATTTGAGGTACAACTTGATAACTCTTTATTTCCAAAAATGTTAGAGTTCAAAAACAAAACTCCACCAAATCCTTAAATCCTCAGGCTAAAAGAATGGTTTTGAAGATATGATTTTACTGTGAAACACATCCAAGGAAAAAATAATCTGATCCCAGATTATTTATCCAGAAAATAATCTTTTAAAAAACCAATCCCAATAATTTCATCCTCTCATTCTTATACTCTCATCATGATGAACACTGAAATACCATCTTCATCATCATCTTCTCTATCCAAATCTCCCCAATTTCCTCCTGAGTTCAAATATATAAAAGGAGTAAGACCTGCAGAGATAAAACTCTTTGCCAGAACTCATATCTTTCATTATTTGGCAATTTCCCTCCAAAAACACAAAATCCTTCCAAAAACAACTTGGTTTAATCCGGATAAACCTTTCCTGAACATCTTTGGACTATTTCTTGGAAAACTCTTTCAAGAAGAAGATATGTGGTATCTGTGGTGTGCGACAGTAATGTACAATTATCCCATCATATTTTCTACATGGATTATGATGAATACCCTGGGAACAACCAAGGATCCTGATTACAGTTCTTCTCTCATCAAGACTTTTATGAGCTGGTATCAACCTCTGGAAAAATGGATAAAAGATTTGCAAAGAGAGATTGATTTTATGAAAAATAAGACGGATCAATTAAGTTACAGTTTCTACACAGTAGCTTTGCTTCACCGGCCTTATTTTCAAAATCCCCAAACCAAGAGGTTATACACTCATAATCAAGTGAAAATTTGGAGGACCTATTCCAAATTTGAAGAGTTCATGAATGATTATAAGCACCAGATCTCCCACAAGAAGAATTAATGATTTATCTTCATGAAGTTAACATGGCAGATGCAAGTCTCAGAGAGAGAAATTCAACATGTGCAATTTTAAGTCATGTAGATGTCATATGCCCTCCTGAAAGTGATTGGATAAAGTTTTATGATCGACCCGAAGCAGTTCCAGAAGAAGAAATCAAGAAAGTCCCAAAGGTTCCTAGACCATATGAAGCTTACCAGATAATAATGGCTAAAGATGAACAATCCTATGATGATAGGGTTTTTCATTACAAGGAACCAGAAGAAGACTCAAGTGATGAAGATCCGATCGAAAACTTTGGGCCCAGTCATGAATGTATCTACAAGGACTAAAGAGACACGTGGCTGAAAAGAATCCGAATCTTATCTCAAAGCCATGATCAAGATTGAAGACCTTATTTGTTTGTCGGCCACTTTACTTTATCTCTTTGTCGGTCACCTTATCTTATCATATGCTATTTTCCACGTGTCATTGTAATATAGCGTGTAATCCATGTAATCTTATCTTCTTATCTCGAATAGTTTCCAAATCCCTACCTATAAAAGGGATCCTCTTGTAAGATGGAAGGCAGAAGTTCGAGAGAACAAAGCCTTTCATAAATAAACTTTGTGTGCTTTTCAAATTATGAGTTTCTAATTTCTCTTCTTTCTTCTGAAAGCCCAAGGTGGTAATATTATGCTATAGGCACTGTTCCGATCAAGAGATACAATAATCATAAGACATAAAGTATGCTCTACACTTACCTTGTTTAAGGATCCTGTGTATCAGAAATATGTCAGAAAAGATTCATGCTACGATCGTTCTTAGCATAGATTTAAATGCCAAAACTGGTGACCATGGTTGCAAGAGTAGGCTTGAGGTTGCCAAAAATGCATTGTCTGTATGTTTTGGTGTTTATATTTATGTTAAGGAGGCTCTCGGCCAGCAGTGGTATCAGAGCCTAATCGGTATCAAATTATTGTATCTCTTTTTCTTGAAGCGGGTGAATGGTATAATATTATTAGCTGAGAGTGAGTAAGAAGATCTCTTAAAACATGAGTAAAAACCCTTGTCCCATTCCTTTAACTATTATGTATGACTCAGGTGCATCACATTCCTTTATTGCCAATGACTGTGTAGAAAAACTAAAATTACCTGTGATAGAACTGTCATTTGACTTATCTGTACATACTCCTAGAAACAATCTTATTGTCACTTCTAAAGCCTGTTGGAAATGCCCTATTGTCATAGTTAGAAGTTATTATTGGACTAGATTGGTTGTCTGACAATCATGTTCTAATAGATTGTCATAATAAAACCATAATGTTTAAAGAACCAATGAATTTGAATCCTGAGGATTCGAGATTTCTAACCGCCAACCAAGTGAGTGCCTCTTTAAAAGGAAGAGCTCAAGGATTCATGCTATTGCTTTCAATGAAAGGAGAGCAACAATCAAAAATCAAAAATTTGTCGGTTGTGTGTGAATTTCCTGACTTTTTCCTGAAGATATCCCTGGTTTACCCCTAGAAAGAGATGTGGAATTTGCTATTGATCTAGTACCTGGAGTTGGACCCATTTCAATTGCACCATACCGAATGTCACCTCTAGAATTAGCAGAGTTGAAGAAACAACTTGAAGAAATGATAAAGAAGCAGTTGATATGACCCAGTGTATCCCCTTGGGGTGCACCAGTGTTATTGGTTAAGAAAAAGGATGGTAGCATGAGGTTGTGTATGGATTATCGGTAACTGAACAAGGTGACGATCAAGAACAGATATCCTCTGCCAAGGATAGACAACTTGATGGATCAACTGTGTGGTACCACAGTGTTCTCCAAAATTGATTTGAGGTCTGGATACCATCAAATAAGGGTGAAGAAAGAAGATGTACCGAAAACTGCTTTTAGAACACGCTATGGCCATTACGAATATCTAGTGATGCCTTTTGGTGTAACTAATGCACCAGCCATATTCATGGATTACATGAATAGGATTTTTCATCCATATCTAGATAAATTTGTAGTGATGTTCATTGATGATATATTAATGTACTCTAAAAGCAGAGAAGAACATGTTGAACACTTGAAGATTTTGTTGGAAATCCTGAAAAAGAAACAACTGTATGCAAAGCTATCGAAGTGTGAATTCTGGTTGGAAGATGTGAACTTTTTAGGACATGTAATTAGTCAAGGAGGAATAACTTTAGACCCTTCCAAGGTGGAGGCAATTTTTAAATGGGAGAGACCAACCACGATCACTGAGATTAGAAGTTTCTTGGGCTTAGGTGGTATGAACATCATTTTCAATAATAAATTAAATAATATTTTTTTTCCTTTTCTACCCCACCCTTCCAGGAAATCAGACTAGAATCTGGGCCTGGTTCCCCACTAACCCCCACTAGAGTTCATCTTCTTCCCTTTCTTAATCCATCACCAGGATACATACCACCGGATCAGAACCAATTACCAGTGACTTCATCTCTTTCTCTTCATCTTCTTTGAATCACAAAAATTAAAAAGAACCAGTAACTTCAACTGATCCTCCCTTCAATCTCCATCATCACCATTAAAAATTCAACCACCAAACAAAAAGAAAAAACATAACCAGCAAAAATAATTACCAAACAGAAACAACAACCAAAAATACACCAAAAGTAAGAAAATAAAAAGGGAGAAAGAAATGGCAAGGTAGCCATTGCCGGTCATCTTCTCCGTCAGAACCTCCACCGGGCACCAGATCTTCTTCCTCGCGCGACCGACGCCACCAGTCCGGTCATCTTCTTCTCCAAGACCACCATCTCCGGTGACCTCCACCACGCCGACCAGACCCCTCCGCTGACCAGGATCCCCGCGCCAAGCTTCTCTGTATGCCAGCTCCCTCTCTGTCTTCATCTCCTCTCCCTCTCTCAAACTTGATTTTCTCTTTCTCTTTTCCACTCAATGTTCCCCCCTGATGCCCTTCTTCATCTTTTGTTCAAAGAAAACCTAATGGGTCATCACCTTTTTTTGGCTCCCCTTTTGCCTTTTTGGGTCATGGGCTTCAATTTTTTTTCTGAAGCCCAATGTGAGTAAGAGTCTCTGTTTGAAAAAAAATAAATTATATTTGTTATGTTATAATAAGTGTTATTAGATTAGGTTTTAATAATAAAAATTCTTAAATAAAGAAAATATATACCCTTCTTTTCTTGTTTTTTTGTCATGGTTTACTATTATCCATTATCATTTTAGTTGTCATTTGGTTTCCAAAATCTTCGAATAAAAATCAATAATCATTATTTTTGTAAAAGCTTAGAAATATTAAAAATCTAGATGTTCTTTTTTTTTGAATAAAAGTATATAGTATTTATTTATGTCAACTCTAAGAAATGAAAATATAAGAAATCTAAATATCTGCTAAGCCTAAAGTAATTAGTTTTATCTATGTTAAATCAAGGTATAAAATGCTAAAGTCTAAACACTTTTCTAAGTATAAAGATTATTACCTTCACTTGTGTTAAGTTTAAAAAATCTAAAAATATTAGGTATGTTTCTTTCTAAATAAATATTTCAAAATCTTATAAGTGATGTCGTGCAAAATTACATTTGTCTACATCGCTGTTATGAGATTTCGAAGGATTATGCACGTGCGATCTTCTTCGCCTTGTATTTTTCCTTCCCATAAATTTCTTTCATTATTAAAAATTAAAATCAATCAAAAACAATTTAAATATTTTTTTCTTTCAAAATTAATTTCCTCTAGAACTACGTGACCCTGATTTCTCAATACACTTGAGAATACCTAGGAGTGGGAATCAGTTCCTGTCGGGCCCACTTTTTCGTTACTAATTTCTCTGTCTTTGCTATTATTTCAATTAATTTTATATAGTTAATATTTTAAATTTTTTGTCGCAAGGAGGTTAATTTAGACGTGACGTCTTGTTAATCTAATATTTTTATTTAAAATAATATTTTCTTTAAAATGAGGTTAATTTAGACGTGACGTCTTGTTAATCTCATGTTTTTTTTATATTTTTATTAGGATATTATTTTCTTTAAAATGAGATTAATTTAGACGCGACGTCTTATTAATCTCAGATGTTTTTTATTACTTTTATTAAAAAAATAATATTTTTTATTCAACTTTATTTTTTATTTTATTTTATTTCATTAATTTTATTTTAATCTTTAAATTTATGTACAAATTAAGGTTAATTTGGATGAGACGTCCTGTTAACCTTTACTTTCACTCGATTTTACTTTTTTTCTTATAATTGTTGTTTTATCGAGTTTCTTACTGTCATAGCTTCGTCATTTCTTATTGTTACTGTTTTAATCTTCTACTGTCATTATTTGTTTTCTTACTGTCACTGTTTAGTCTTTTATTGTTGCTATTTTCTTCTTTCTTACTGTCGCTGTTTGGTCAAATTTCTTATGGTCACTATTTAGTTTGTTTTGTCTATTTGTGTCTGCTTTGTCATTTTGTATGTTTCTTTTCATAAAAGAAGTTAAAATAATTTCTAGACTATTTTGGAATAAGCGCTATCAATTTGAGGTAACCGTTTTATAACAGACAGTTGTGAGGTGCTAATACCTTCCTCACCTGTAATTCGACTCCCGAACTTAGAATTTCATTTTCATAACCAGTGTTTTAAAAGAGGTTTTTCCTGATATTTTTATCCTAAAAAATATTGGTGGCGACTCCCTGTTTTCTTTTCGAAAGGATTTCAAAAAACCCGTTTTATTTTTAAGGGTCGACCGTCCCGTCACGATCCCGGTCGCGATAGGTGGATACTATAGGAGATTCATTGAAGGATTTTCAAAGTTAGGATATCCACTGACCAAGTTAACACGGAGAGGACAACCTTTTGTGTGGACGACACAATGCGAGAATAGTTTTCAAGAGCTGAAGGATCGACTTACTTCTGCGCTAGTGTTAGTACTCCCCGATCCACATCGAAGTTTTGAAGTTTACTGTGATGCGTCTAAGCAAGGACTAGGAAGTGTACTCATGCAAGACAAGAAGGTTGTAGCCTATGCGTCACGCCAATTAAGGCAACATGAGATTAACTACCCTACCCATGACTTAGAGTTAGCCGCTGTAGTTTTTGCCTTAAAGATTTGGAGGCATTATCTATACGGTGCAACATTCGATGTGTTTAGTGATCATAAGAGTCTCAAGTATTTATTCTACCAAAAGGAGTTAAACATGAGGCAACAGAGATGGATAGAATTCTAAAAGGACTACGACTTTGAGTTGCAATACCATCCTAGAAAAGCAAACGTAGTAGTTGATGCTTTGAGTCGAAAGTCTCTATATGCATCCACAATGATGATTAAAGAGCTGGAATTGATAGAGAACTTCAGAGATCTTAACCTAACAGTAAAGGTTAATGCTAACAGCTACAGATTAAGAGCGTTGCAAGTGACAAGTGAATTATTGAGACAAGTTTTAGAGGCTCAACGAGAGGATGAAATCCTGTAAGAGAAGAAAGAACTCATGAAATAAGGAAAAGAAGTCGAGTTCAATATGGAAAATGACCAATTGTTGAGGTATAAGGATCGAGTGTGTATCCCTGATCAAGAGGAGTTGAGGAAAGCAATTCTGAAAGAAGGCCACAAAAGTTATATGAGCATTATTAAGGAGCTACTAAAATGTATCAAGATTTGAAGAAGTTATTTTGGTGGCCTCGAATGAAGAAAGCAGTGGCAGAGTACGTGGCTGCATGTCTAATTTGCCAGAAGGTTAAAGTGGAACATCAAAAGCCCCCTGGAATGCTACAATCAATGGAAATACCAGAATGGAAATGGGATAGTATTACCATAGATTTTATGACTTCTTTACCCAAAACTCCATTAGGACATGATTCAATATAGGTAATAGTTGAGAGACTAACAAAGTCTGCCCACTTTATTCCCATCAATATTCGTTACTCTATGGAGAAGCTGGTGAAATTATATATCGAGGAGATTATGAGATTACATGGAATTCCTTCAAGTATTATTTCTGATCGAGACCCTCGTTTTACATCACAATTCTGGAAAAGCTTACATAAGGCTTTGGGAACAAGACTACGTCTGAGTTCAGCATATCATCCTCAAGCGGATGGACAATCAGAAAGAACAATTCAATCTCTAGAGGACTTGTTATGAGCTTGTGTATTAGAGCATAAAAGAAGTTGGAATCAATTCTTACCATATGTGGAGTTCACCTACAACAACAGTTTCCATGCTAGCATTGGCATGGCACCTTTTGAAGCGTTATATGGAAGAAAATATAGGACTCCGTTATGTTGGTTTGAGACTGGTGAGAACTTGATGCTAGGACTAGAGTTAGTACAACAAACCACAGATAAAATCAAAATAGTTCAGGAAAAGATGAAGACAGTATAAAGCAAGCAGAAAAGCTATTATGACAAAAGAAGGAAGTCGCTCAAATTTCAAGAAGGCGGTCATGTATTCTTGAAAGTCACACCTATGACTGGGGTCGGTCGGGCAATGAAATCTCAAAAACTAACTCCTAGATTTATTGGTCTATATCAAATAATTCATAAAGTTAGTCCTCTTGCCTACCAAATAGCATTACCACCTTTTCTTTCTAATATCCATAACGTTTTTCATGTGTCAAACTTACGAAAGTATATATCTGATCCTACACATGTTATTGAACCTGATGTCATACAAGTTAAAGATAATCTTACATATGATGCACCACCTGTCAGAATAACTGACAGAAGAATAAAAAAGCTAAGAGACAAGACAATTTCACTCGTAAAGGTCATTTGGAGTGAAACAATAGGAGAAGATGCTACATGGGAACTAGAAACTGAAATGAAAGAGTCTCATCCCCATTTGTTTACTGAATAATGTAAATTTCGAGGACGAAATTTTTTTTAGGCAAGTAGAGTTGTAGCACCCCTATTTTAATTTTATTAATTCAGAAAATTTTATATTAAAATCTGGATGGAATTTGACCATAGACTTTTAGAAGTTTTTGATCAGTATATTTTTCAGAATTTATTTTAAAAAGATTATTTAAAAATAACGAAAAATCACTATTTACACCCCTTAAATTACTATTTGCACCACCCTTAAATTGCTATTCACACCTCCAAAATTGTTATTCACACCCCCTTATAATTTTTTAGATTCCTTCACATGAAATTCACCGTGCGTTTCTGAAATTTTCAAACTTTACACAGTAACCTATATGAAAATTTTGAGTTTTGCACAGTACTTTTATAATAAAATATTTAAATGCACACTAACTTATTTTGCTATAAATAGAGGGGCGAGGCACCGTGTTTTTCATCCAAAATTGAAAATTTGGTAGTGTTGGGAGGAGAGTGCAAAGTGAAGAGAGGAAGATATTTTCCAAAGGAAAGAGGTTCTGCCAAAATAATAAGGTAAGAATACCTTTCTTTTATATTTTTTAGGGTTATTTTTATATCGTTTTTAGAAATCTATTATCATACTGGAAATAATATTATTTTAAGTTACTATTCTGAATAGTAAAATACTATTTCAATAGTAAATTACTATTCAAATAGCAAATTACTATTTACTGTTACTATTTACTTTTACTATTCATATTTTACTATTTACCGTTACTATTCACATTTTACTATTTACCATTACTATTCATGTTTTACTATTTATCGTTACTATTTATGTTTTACTATTTACTATTACTATTCATGATTTACTATTTACCATTACTATTCATAATTTACTATTTACTGTTACTATTCACGATTCACTATTTACTATTTACTATTCAAAATTTACCATTTCTGTTTTAAGTATAAATCTTAATTTTCATCTTGTAACTATATTAAAATGAAATTGGTATGTTTTAAAACTAGAAGCCGAGACGCGTACGGATCTTTAATAACGAATCAGGATACAAGAGGTAAGGGGAGTAAGATAAGAATATAATGACATAAGGATAATGGGAGGAGTCTCCTACTCCTTTTAAATTTAATAATATTATTATTTTAAAATATTAACTTTTTAACTTAAAATTTATAATAAATTTTAAATTAAATATCTGGTGTGACTAATTTTGACAAACCTATGCAAGGACTTAGACTATTATGACCTATACGGACTGAATTAAACCTATGCAAGGACTTGGACTATTATTACCTTTACGGACTGAATTAAACCTATGCAAGGACTTGGACTATTATTGACTGAACTAAACCTATACAAAGAATCGATGACAAGGACTCAAATTGACTATATTAATAACCATTAGACTTTGAATTATAATATTTATAAATGATGCTTTATTGACTTGAATTTGATTGATTATTTTTGTGATTGTTAATTATTTATGATTGTTAATTGTGATGGATGATCTTGTGATGTGGAGTTTGAGCATATAGAAAGCATGACGAAAAGCTAAAATTCAGTAAGAATTTTCTTACCTTACTCTTTAAATTTTTATTATCTTAAATCTTTTAATTCTTCTTAGAAATTATTTTTATTAACTCTACTTTTAATATTTAGAATAAAAAATCTAATATTTATTTAAAAAAAGAAGTCATTTATGAAAATTATTTTATAAAAAGGTTAAAATAATTAATTCTTGAATTTAAAGAAAAATTTTATAATTTTAAGTTTTTTTAAATAAATTAAGAATTATTCTCTTTAAGTAAAATAAAATTTTTAAAAGTAAATTATTTTGTTCCAACCTAATAAGTAAAGATATTTAGAAAAAAATTGAGATTTCTAAATTCGATATTGTTAAGATTCAATTTAAAAAAAATATATGTAAAGTTTTCTATGAGAAGTTTTGAGATAATTAAGGCTTGGAAACTCAATTTTGGTGAGAATTAAAAACTGTACCAAATTTATTTCTGTATGATAGAAATTCAGAGAATTGAGAAAATGTACAGTTTATTAAGATGATGTTGTAAACCTTTATGGTATTTAATAATTGAGTTTCTAAAAGCCTTAACCAACTAAATACGTGAATAGTTCATGCATCGTAAATCATTAAAGTGAAACAAAATGATATTGCCTAGGGACGGATTATAGAAACCGAGGATACATTAGAGGAAGCTTAATTACGAACCTTGGGATGAGAGGGTGTGAAAGGGTGCTTCAGGGGACCTGGGGTAGCTCCCTAGTGTCGGGTACTTTCACAATAAAAACATTCTCAATCTGACTAGTGTCTAAGTGTTTCCATGCCAGTTGAGCTGTTCATATTATTATTATCCAGACTTATGGAACAGTGTAAACTCCTGGTTTGGCCAGTGCAAATTAAAATTTAAGGGCCCACATATATAGGTAAGTTATGATAAAGATATTGCATAACATTCATGCATTCTTGATTGTGTATGTGATTGTGATTGTGATTGATATTATTATATATTAGTTTGTGAAAAACGTTTATTGCTTATGCCCCATTTGGGAATATTATATTTTGTTTCTCACTCCTTTCTCCGTGTTTTTGTTTCATATGTTTTAAAATTGATGGTTCAGAGGGAAGGATCGAAGAATCTCGACAGTGTATATAGCACGTTCTAGAAAGAGAGCTCGGTATGAATACCGTGGTCCAATGAATAAATAATGTTATTAAGTAACTGCTTCTGGGCCATGAAGTTTCCTCTCTTTCTTATAATGTTTAATATTTATTTCCTTCGGATGAATGTAAAATTACTTTACAAAGTTTTAATAATATTTATGAGGTATTTCAGAAATGATGTATGTAATTTATTCTGATAGTTTTTTTTAACAATCATATCTTTAGTAAAAAAATTACGAATTTTTCTAGTATTTATTAAGGTGTAACTGAGGGCGTTACACAGGTCCCCTGAAGCACCCTCTCATCTCAAGGCTCGCAAATTAAGCCTCCTCTAATGTATCCCCGGTTTTTATAATCCGTCCCGGGCAATATCACATCTTATTTCTCTTTAATGATTCATGATGCATGAACTGCTCGTGTATTGAGTTGGTTAAGACTTTTAAAAACTCAAGTATAAATTATATCTTTGGGGCCTACAATTCACAACATAGTCACCCCGATAAACTGCACATTTTCAAAACTCTTAAATAAGTTCTGCCACACGCAGAAGAATTTCAGTACAGTTTTCTTTATCATTCACAAATCAATATTATTATGATTTGAGTTTTAAAGTCTTAATATACATTCCAAACCTTCTTTAGAGCATTTATAGGAAATTAATTTACTTTAGACACAAGTTTGAATAATCGATCTTTTTCCATCTTTAATTATAATACTTGAAAGATATATAATAAAACACTTTTGAAATTAAAACTCTTATTTTCAAAAATTTAAAATGAAATATTATTGAAGTATCTCATTTCCATTTGAGAATCAAATATTTTCATATATATACTATATGAATATATTATTTTCATAAAACAATATCTTTTTTTTATAACTAAAAATTATTCTAAAAGTTAATTAAATAATTTATTTCGAAAGATTAAAGTAAGTTATAGAAATTATATACTTTTATTGAAAATTTAAGAAAAAATTCTTAACAATAATCTGAATAAATATTGAGAAATTATTATAAATAATTTCTTTTAAAGTAATACTTTAAAGAGTAAGGGATAAGTGTATTCTTACTGAGTTTTAGCTTCCCGTCATGCTTGCTATATGCTCAAACTCCACATCACAAGATCATCAATCACTCATCAATCACAATCAAGTATTGTAATATCATCAATCACAATCAAATATCATCAATCACAAATATTATCAATCATAATCAAATCAAATAAATATCATTCATGAATATCATAATTTAAAGTTTAATAGTTATTTAATTTAATAAACTTAATCTGAAGTCCTTATAGTCCATTCCTCGCATAGGTCTATGTAAGTCTGTATAGGTCATAATACTCCAAGTCCTTGCATAGGTTTAGTTCAGTCCATATAAGTCATAAAAGTCCAGATCCTTGTATAGGTTTAGTCCAATTCGTATAGGTTATAATAGTCTAGATCCTTGCATAGGTTTAGTCCAGTCCATATAGGTTATAATAGTCCAGATCCATGCATAGGTATTTCAGAATAATTTACACAAGATACTAAATTTATTATTAATTTTAAGTTGAAAAGTTATTATAATAATATATATTATTAAATTTAAAAGGAATATGAGACTCCTCTCATTATTCTTATGTCTTTTCATATTATATTTTTATCTCATTCCTCCTTACCTTGAATTGTTACCAAAAGAGAGTTCGCTTTGCGCCTCTGAGTTCTAGAAATATTAATTCCAACTTATCTCAGTATAGGCATAAGATAAAAATAAAGCTTACTATGTAAAACAGAAATGGTAAATTTTGAATAGTGAATAGTAAAACGTGAATAGTAATAGTAAATAGTAAAACGTGAATAGTAATGGTAAATAGTAAAATGTGAATAGTAACAATAAATAGTAAAATATAAATAGTAACTGTAAATAGTAAAACGAGAATAGTAACGGTAAATAGTAAAACGTGAATAGTAAAGGTAAATAGTAACAGTAAATAGTAATTTACTATTTGAATAGTGATTTACTATTCGTAATAATGATTTACTATTAACATAGTAATTTACTATTTAGAATAGTAACTTAAAATAATATTATATCCAGTATAATAAAAGATTTATAAAATGATATGAAAATAAACCTAAAAAATATAAAAGAGAGTTATTCTTTACCTTATAATTTTGGTAGAACCTTCTTCTAAAAGAATTATTTCTCTTTCTTACTCCTATCACTATCTCTCTAACACTACCATATTAAGAAAATTTGAACTGAACTGTGATTTTCTTCGCTGAAATCCTTCGGTATTTATAAGAAACTTTTTCACTATGCATTTCATTATTTTAATATAAAAATACTGTGCAATTTCTGAAATTTTTGTTTCTGGTTACTGTGCAAGTTTGAAATTTTCATACATACACAGTATTTTGTATAGTAAACGTCGGCTGAATTATTAAGTCAAATAGTAACTATTCACTGGATATATTTTAAATATTCAAAATCAGTCTTTTTCAAAATTTAACGATATTAAATCAGTTTTCACTAATTTTATAATAAGTAATATAAAGTTTAAATTTTAAAAATCTAAAATTTTTTGTTAATAAAAATTTATTAGTACGTTTTTTATTTTTTTTACGATTGGTAAAAATCAAGATTTTTCTCAAACCGATCATTTTTAGATAAGTCAACTTGAAATGGATACGCTCGCTCGGTGCACGACTCTTGACCCTTAAAAATACGCTTACTCGGTGCACGACTCTTGACCCTTAAAAATATGTTAAGTAAACGAGAGACCCAGGTAATATATGCTTACTCGATGCACGACTCTCGACGCTTAAAAATACGTTAAGAATGCGAGACCCGCGTGAGATATGCTTGCTCCGGAGCAAACGACAATTACAAAGTCTGAATGAGATACGCTCGCTCTAGAGGAAACGACAATTATGACAAGAGAATCTGAGTGAGATACGCTTACTCCAGAGGAAATGAAAATTATGTCATGAGAACTCGAATAAGATATGCTCGCTCAAGGGAATCAAAATTATCTCCTTTGGAATAATGGCAAATAAGGTCCTAAGACTCTGAGTAAGCGGCTCAAGAGTAACAATAATTCAACACTCGACAAATTCATTTTTAACGACAAAAGCCCAATTACTTCAAGTTCCAGAGCAATAAATTTCCAAGTGTCAACCACGAGGCACCATGTCATTCCACCTACGAAGCAGATGTAATAATTTTTGTGAAAAAACTAGGAGAGTCCTTCTTTAGAAGAACATCGTACGATAAGGAAGAAACACCATTCAGACCATGACACTTTCAAAAAAGATATTTAAAGCTAGCAGTCAAATAGGAAGACCCACACCGGGTGAGAGAAGTCGCCAGTAAATGAGCATACAGACTTGAAGAGTTAAAGAATATCATTTAAGTGAATACAGCAGGGGTGTTTTTTTCTTACTTGAGGGGTTTTTTCCCACTGGGTTTTCCACTGAGAGGTTTTTTAATGAGGCCCGCCAAAATAAGTAAAATTGTATTATCGCCAAATGTAACGTGGGTACTCTTTTTCTACTAAAGGGGTTTTTCCCACCGAGTTTTCTCCCGAGAGGTTTTTTACAAGGCCCGCCATGATAACAAATAAGACAAGTACGACATGGCTCATCTCACGGAGAAACGGAAAAAGTTTAAAACTAGAAATTGTTCGGTATATAACCACATGGAATTGATTACCCGATCCGCTTGTATTTGATCACTGGATATCGACTCATACATACCTGATCCGGTTTGGATACTGGCCCTAAGACTAAGAGATCATTATCTTAGCTGGCCTAGAGTTCAATCGGTATCACAGGATAATGATCCAGTCGGCAAAAATATTAGCTGTCCTAGACATCAACCGGTATCATAGAATACCGACCCGGTCTGCAACTATATGATGTAGCCGGTCATCCGAAGTAGTGTCTGAGACATCAGATACTTCATCCATTCTCATTTCACCCATCACTTATGACTGATTGCCTCAGTCATTTCGAGAGGTTGATCCGGACCGATCAACCTGTTTCCATCATATCACATGCAACCGGTGTCATCGGTATATATCCGGACTGTAATTCTGAGTCAGGCGTTCTCCCAGCACCGGTTAGTCCAGGATAACACCATGCACATCAGATAACATACATATCACCCGACAGAAGACGATGGGCATTGCTACATGGACCGATCAATAATTCCCCACACTACGAGCCATAATCTGCTCCTGGGAATGATCAACTTGTCCCCTAAGTCTGGTCCCATTCTCCCTAAGCTCAATATAAAATAGTCACTTGCCTCAATCATGACGGTGAGTGCGCATTAAATAATAATATACTTGTATAATGAAGGTTAGTGGTTCCCCACTAACGAGTCCTCGTAAATCGAGCCAATCAGGTATAAGAACTCACTTCAGTTTACTGGAGAGGGGTTCCTGTTTTTCCATCCCTTACATTCCACACTTAGAATATATTACTGACTTGAGCGTCGGAGAATCTTCGCAGGTGACACCACCTTTCGCCCACACCAACGCATGAGGTCGGTGTGAAGGACCTCTAGGACGCCAAGACCAGTCTCTTCATACAGATACACTGGATACACATACCGGATATTCACAGAACCGACCTTTAGACATACACTTTCTCACTACTTGTGACTGGCCTGACACCGGATCTCTTGGACCCCGGTTCAGGACAGATCATTGGCACTCCCGGTGGACTCGCTAAAGTTATTCCCACCTCTCGTTTACAAAGCCTTGTCTTGCATCATGGAAGGCGATGGGAGAAACCGACCAGATGGGCACGTGGAAGACATCAATGCCCAAGAACAACCAGTGAACAGACGCTTGACTTTCGAGTCGCCTGTAGAAAGTTCAAGAAGGATGGTGCAGGTGTCTGCACCAGATCCAAGGGATGAGGTGATACGAAAGTTGATGGAGGAACTGATGGAATTGAAGCGTGAAAGAAAGAGCGTGGAGGAAAGAGCCATGTCTCAGACCAAGGGGACACATCACACAACCGAGGGAGAAAAGTCCTCAACCCCCCAGTATTCAAGCATCCCCACGTTTGAAGGGAAGGAACAGACCCACGATTCTGATGAGAGAGTTGCTAAAGGGAAAAGGAAGCTGATGACAGCCTCTCCGGTAACTTATAAGCTCACAGTCCATTTTCAAGGAGACTTATGAGTGTACACATCCCTAAGTACCTGCAGACTACTCAACCTCTCTCTATCGAAAAATACAGTGGTGAAACTGACCCTACTAAGCATCTTGATGCTTATGCATTTGAAGCCATGTACCTGGGGGCAGATGAAGATGTCATGTGCAGGATGTTCCCTCAGACTCTTGTTGATGATGCCCTTAGGTGGTTCAAGGGGCTACCATCAAGTTCCATCAACTCATGGGAAGAAATGGCAACAGCGTTTGTGGACCACTTTGTCATTTCCGGTGATATTCCCAGAAAATCTCATACTTTGACCAAGATTAGGCAAGGGGAACATGAAACTCTCAAGGACTTCTTGAAGAGGTTTTACAAGAAAGCAGCTGTTGTTCCAAACTTGGCAGAGGCACTACAGTTGCACATCGTGATAGAAGCTTTGCAACCGAACTCTGCTTTCGCCCTGTCGTTGGCGAAAAGTCTTCCGGTGAGTTTTGAAGAATTCAGGAGGAAAGCATCCAAGTATGTGGGCATTGAAATACACTTGGAAGCAACAGCAGCGAGAGGGAAATCCCCAACGCCACAACAACGGAGAGATAAGGACAGGCCCCGATCGGAACGCATGGAGAGACCGTTCTGAGGCAACATCTTCGATAATCCTGTACCTCCGAGTCAGGAAGAATGGGTAAATGCATTTAGCAATTATGCACCGTTAAATTCTAAGCGGCCACAGATTCTGAGAGAGATCGGATGGCCAACGCTTACTACATATGGGGTCAGGAAGCCGCCCCAGCTTCGCAAACTTGGTGACCCTCAGAAATACTGCGAATTCCATGAGCAAAAGGTCCACTCGGTAAACGAATGTTAAGCCTTAAAAAATACCATCGAGACCCTGATCCGAGAGGGTAAGCTCAAGCAATACCTTTTCAAAGAAAGGTTTTTCGATGAATCAGACCGGACTGAGAAAAGGGGGAGGGACTACGAGGAAGGCGATAATGATCATCCCACTCCGATCAGAAGATTTACTGCTTCTGTAAAACAAAAGGGAGTTATGATAGGTGAGCCTGCACAGCAAAATGTTATGCCCCAACAACAACATCAGGGCCGACGAGAGGTCATTGATTAGGGAACAGGTCATCAAAGTCAAAAAATGCCTTTCGCTATTACAGCTAGTCGGTAAGACGGTGTGCACTCTTTCCTTACTTAAGTTTTTCCGATCGGATTTTACCAAGAAGGTTTAACGAGGCATAACCCCGACTCGGCTTTCTTTCTCTCTTGTAATTCATAATGAAATATTCTATATGTTCACCCATTGTCTTTATGATTTTATTCGATGCACAACACTGTTGTGACAAGATACTTTCAGGACGGACGATCCTAACAACGTATCTGTTGTTAGTGATGAACCTCTTTGAAGGTACAAAGGGGTGGACCATAATTTGAAGGCTCGGATTGTAGGATTAAACCCAACTCCGAGTACGACTAGTAGGTTTGGCCGAACGTCGATGAAGGCTTGGGCGCAGTAAGCTGGTCCTTCTTTAAGACCACGCTGAACCCCGAGTAGATTGAGAAGGCCGGCGAATGGGTAAAAGCCAACACCGATTGATTAAGAACGATGAATGGGTAAAATCCAACACCGATTATGAACACCGATGAATGGGTAAAATCCAACACCGATTGATGAAGAACGGTGAATGGGTAAAATCCAACACCGATTATGAAGACCGGTGAATGGGTAAAATCCAACACCGATTGATGAAGAATGGTGAATGGGTAAAATCCAACACCGATTGAAGCCCCAGATTGTAGGATTAAACTGAACTTTGGGTACAGTTAGTAAGTTTGGCTGAACACAGGAGAAGGCTCGGATTGTAGGATTAAACCGAACTCCGAGTACGACTAATAGGTTTGGCCGAACGTCGGTGAAGGCTTGGGCGCAGTAAGCTGGTCCTTCTTTAAGACCATGCTGAACCCCGAGTAGATTGAGAAGGCCGGTGAATGGGTAAAATCCAACACCGATTGATGAAGGCTCAGATTGTAGGATTAAACCGAACTCCGAGTACCACTAGTAGGTTTGGCCGAACATCGATGAAGGCTTGGGTGCAGTAAGCTGGGTGAATCTTTTTCTTCAGGACCACGCTGAACCCCGAGTAGGTTAAAGACGACTGTGAATGGGTAAAATCCAACACCGAGTGAAGAAAAACGATGAATAGGTAAAATCCAACACCGAGTGAAGAAGAACGGTTAGTAGGATTAAACCGATCGCCATTGAAGACGGGTTGTAGGATCAAACCGAACCCCAATCGAAGGCTTGGATTGTAGGATTAAACCTAACTCCAAGCATGACTTTGAATTCGCTCAGAAGTATTTCCTCAGAAAATCTTCACTCGAAAACACTTCAAATTCGAAGTCAGACTTGAATTATTCACTCGGGAATATATCTACCCGAAATGTACTCATTCAAAGTTAGTCTTTCTCTGTCCAAAAGTACTCTCCCTGGAAAAGATTCATTCGGTATGTCCTAATCGATGCCATACCACTCGAAAGTCGGGAATATCTCACTTGACCCTATTCCGTTTGGAAACGTCTCACTAGGTTCCTTCTCACTCGTAAGTGTCACACTCAGAGACACCCCACTCGGGAAAGTTTCGTTTCAACTGGGAAATGCCCACTCAGAAATTTACTACTTGGAAATACCTAAACTCGAGAAGTACTTATTCGAAATCGAAGCTTTTCTTCGCTTGAAAGTACTTCTCTCGGAAACGACCTATTTAGAAACGTATCACTCGGAGTCATTTCACTCAAAAGTGTCTCATTCAAACACAGAGCTTTTCCTCACTCAGAAATAATTCTCTCTGTCATGTTTCACTCGGAAACATCTTAACTTCCCTTTACTCGGAAGTATCAAACTTGGGAACCTCTTTGCTCGAATGGTGTTCATTCGAAGTCAAAGCTCCCTCCTTTTCTCTCGGAATAAATCCACTTGGGATTATTCCCTTCCGACAGAAGCATTCGTCCAAAGTCGCACTCAGAATTATATTATTCTTCCTTCACTCGGAATCACATCCATTTTCACTCAGAAAGTCTTATTTCAGACATAATTCACTCGGAAATTCTTCACTGATCCTTATTGAAAATATTTTCTAAAATTCTAAATTTTAGGATGTTACAAAATCGAACTCCGAATACGGTTAAGAGGATTAAACCGAACGCCGTCAAATTACTTGGAAGTATCCCCTGAGGGATTACTCGGAAATCCTCCTCTCGGAAGGATCAATCAGAGATCTTTCACCCGGAAGTATCACTCGGAATTTTCAAAACAAAATACGAGTCCTCGACATAAAAAATAAAAGACTCAGATAAAACATACATACTTTTACCGGGCAGCACGGGGAGGTTACAGGTAATGGAACTTCCCAGGTGACACGGCCAGAACCAACCTCACTCTGAGTCATTTACTTAGAGTCGAATATTCGCTCAGAATCACTCACTCAGAGTCAAATGTTCATTCGGAACCGATCAGTCAATAACGCTCAGGGACAATATTCAATGGTTAACGGGTACTGCAAAGATATTTTTGCAGGTTACACCAGCATCCAGACCTCTCGCAGGTTGTATAGCTCATATGAGCAACTTCATAAGTCCCTCATATAAGCTAGGGGACATATGATCCGGTCTGGATACCGGCCCTAAGACTAAGAGATCATTATCTTAGCTGGCCTAGAGTTCAATCGGTATCACAGGACAATGATCCAGTCGGCAAAAATATTAGCTGTCCTAGACATCAACCAGTATCACAGAATACCAACCCGGTCTGCAACTATATGATGTAACCGGTCATCCGAAGTAGTGTCTGAGACATCGGATACTTTATCCGTTCTTATTTCACCCATCACTTATGACCGATTGCCCCAGTCATTTCGAGAGGTTGATCCGGACCGATCAACCTGTTTCCATCATATCACATGCAACCGGTGTCATCGGTATACATCTGGACTGTAATTCTGAGTCAGGCGTTCTCCCAACACCGGTTAGTCCAGGATAACACCATGCACACCGGATAACATACATATCACCCGACAGAAGACGATGGGCATTGCTACAGGGACCGATCAATAATTCCCCACACTACGAGCCATAATCTGCTCCTGGGAATGATCAACTTGTCCCCTAAGTCTGGTCCCATTCTCCCTACGCTCAATATAAAATAGCCACTTGCCTCAATCATGATGGTGAGTGTGCATTAAATAATAATATACTTGCATAATGAAGGTTAGTGGTTCCCCACTAACGAGTCCTCGTAAATCGAGCCAATCAGGTATAACAACTCACTTCAGTTTACTGGAGAGGGGTTCCTGTTTTTCCATCCCTTACATTCCACACTTGGAATATATTACTGACTTGAGCGTCGGAGAATCTTCGCAGGTGACACCACCTTTCGCCCACACCAACGCATGAGGTCGGTGTGAAGGACCTCCAGGACGCCAAGACCGGTCTCTTCATACAGATACACCGGATACACATACCGGATATTCACAGAACTGGCCTTTAGACATATACTTTTCTCACTACTTGTGACTGGCCCGACACCGGATCTCTTGGACCCCGGTTCAGAACAGATCAATACCCAAGACAGATCTTCGTCGGGCATCCAACATGGAGGTATCTCACCTTACCACTTAGTTGTAACATGCTATTTTCTACTCAAATAAAAAGTAGATATTAATACCTCTTTAATGAGAAAACACTTATTATTAGTTAGTTGATTATTAACTAATTAATATTTTTATGAAATTTTGGTACTTATATTTAATTATTTTGTTAAAATAATAATAATAAATAATAAAAATATATGTATTTTGAATGAGGATTTTAGAATAACTTAATTAGTATTCATTTATTAAGAAAATTATATTAAGAAATTTGAATATCTTTATTATTCACAACTTTTATTTTATGTTTTTATATTTATGTTTTTACATATTTATGATTTAACTCTTATTAGAATTTTTAAGTAAAATTTTGAAGGAATTAGACTATGGTTCTTTAGAACTTTTTAATCTATGTATTATTTTTTATTTTCTGGAATTTTTTAAAAATTTTGAAATATTTTAATAAAATAATATATTTTAAATTCATATAAAGTTACTTAAAGTTAAAAATATTTATAAGGAAGTGAAGTTAAATTATAAGACAATTTTCTAAAATCCATTTCAAGTAGACTTATCTAAAAATGGTCGGTTCGAATAAAAACTTATTTTTTACCAATCGTAAAAAAATTGAAAACGTACCAATAAATTTTTATTAATAGAAAATTTTAGATTTTTAAAATTTTAACTTTATATTACTTATTATAAAATTAATGAGGTCTGATATAATATCACTAAATTTCAAAAAGGACTGATTTTGAATATTTAAAATATACCGAGTGAATGGTTACTATGGCTTAATAATTTAGCCGATATTTACTATGAAAAACACTGTGCATGAACGAAAATTTCAAACTTGCACAGTAACCAGAAACGAAAATTTCAAAAATTACACAATACTTTTATAATAAAATAATGGAATGTACAGTAAAAATTTTTCCTATAAATAACGGAGGTTTGAATGAAGGAAATTCATATTTTCAGATTAAATTTTCTTAATATAGCAGTGTTACAAGGATAGTGGTGAGAGTAAGAGAGAGAAATAATTTTTATGAAGGGAGGTTCTGTCAAAATTATAAGGTAAGAATAACCCTCTTTTATATTTTTTATGTTTAGTTTTATATCGTTTTAGAAATCTATTATTATACTAGATATAATATTATTTTAAGTTACTATTCTAAATAGTAAATTACTATGGTAATAGTAAATCATTATTACAATAGTAAATTACTATTTACTGTTACTATTTACCATTACTATTCATGTTTTACTATTTATCATTACTATTCATGTTTTACTATATATGGTTATTATTCATGTTTTATTATTTACTATTACTATTCATATTTTACTATTTATTGTTACTATTCATGGTAACTATTTAAAATTACTATTTTAATTACTATTTACCCTCCCTATTTTAATTGGTAATCTAAATTTTCATCTTATAACTATATTAAAATGAAATTGGTATGTTTAGAACTCGGAGACGAGGTGCGCATGGACTTTCAATAACGAATTAAGATACAAGAGGTAAGGGGGAGTGAGATAGGAATATAATATGAAAAGATATAAGAATAATGGGAGGAGTCTCATACTCCTTTTAAATGTAATAATATTATTATTTTAAAATAATAATTTTTCAACTTAAAATTAATAATAAATTTAATATCTTATGTGACTTATTCTGAAATACCTATGCATGGATCTGGACTATTATAACCTATATGGACTGGACTAAACCTATGCAAGGATCTAGACTTTTATAACTTATACGGACTGGACTAAACCTATGCAAGGACTAGAAGTATTATGACCTATATGGACTTACATAGACTTGTGCGAGGAATAAACTATAAGGACTTGAAATTAAGTTTATTAAATTAAATAACTATTAAACTTTAAATTATGATATTTGTTTGATTTGATTATGATTGATAATATTTGTGATTGATTATATTTGATTGTGATTGATGATATTACAATATTTGATTGTGATTGATGAGTGATTGATGATCTTGTGATGTGGAGTTTGAGCATATAGCAAGCATGGCGGAAAGCTAAAACTCAGTAAGAATATACTTATCTTTTATTCTTTAAAGTATTACCTTTAAAAAAATTATTTATAATAATTTCTCAATGTTTATTCAGATTATTGTTAAGAAAATTTTCTTAATTTTCAATAAAAGTATATAATTTTTATAACTTACTTTTATCTTTCAAAATAAATTATTTAATTAAATTTTAGAATAATTTTTAGTTATTTAAAAAAAAAATTTATGAAAATAATATATTCATATATGTATATATATGAAAATATTTGATTCTCAAATGGAAATGAGATACTTCAATAATATTTTATTTTAAACTTTTGAAAATAAGAGTTTTAATTTCAAAAGTGTTTTATTATATATTTTTCAAGTAATATAATTAAAGATAGAAAAAGATCGATAATTCAAACTTGTGTCTAAAGTAAATTAATTTCCTATAAATGCCCTAAAGAAGGTTTAGAATATATATTAAGACTTTGAAACTCAAATCATAATGATATTGATTTGTGAATGATAAAGAAAACTGTACTGAAATTCTTCTGCGTGTGGCAGAACTTATTTAAGAGTTTGGAAATGTGCAGTTTATCAGGGTGGCTATGTGGTAATTTGTTGGACCCGAAGATATAATTTATACTTAGTTTCTAAAAGTCTTAACCAACTCAATACACGAGTAGTTTATGCATCATGAATCATTAAAGAAAATTGAAATGTGATATTGCCTGGGGACGGATTATAAAAACTTAGGATACATTAGAGGAGGCTTAATTGTGAGCCTTGGAATGAGAAGGTGTGAAAAGGTGCTTCAGAGGACCTGGGGTTGCTCCCTAGTGTCGGGTACTTTCACAATAAAAATCTTCTCAGTCTGACTAGTCTCTAAGTGTTTCCATGCTAGTTGAGCTGTTCATATACCATGAAAGCATTTATGTTATTATTATCCGGAATTATGGAACAGTGTAAACTCCTGGTTGGCCTAGTGTAAATTAAAACTTTAAGGGCCCACATGTATAAACTGAATGAGATAGTAGCATTAAAAGCATTACATAACATTCATATGATTATGACATTCTATGTGGGTGGTGTAAATGAAAATATAATTGTTATATTTATGGAAACCCTACATTTATAATTGTTTGTGTATGGGATATGACTGATATTATTATATTAGTTTGTGAAAACCCTTATACTTATGTCTTATCTGTAAGATATTATATTTTGTTTCTCACTCCTTCTTGTTTGAATTTGTGTTCAAAATATATGCTATGTGATGTATAGCTAGCAGTCCAAGATGAAAGGATGAAATTACAAGAGGGTAAAGTGGTCTCATCAGGTGAAGAGATATGGCAAGAGTGGGATTCTAAAACCCTATAGTTTGAGGACTAGGAAATGATTGGTCGCAGTCGTCAGAGAGGTATAATTTAGTTTTAGTTAACCTTATTGCAATATCAAGTTGGATAATTGTAACAAGGTAAAAGTTAAACTTTGATAAACCTTATCATTTGGATATGATACTATAATCTTTGATCACTTATGATTTTCTGAAAGTTCATTTTGTCATTATGAACAATATTGAAAGACAACACTCTTTCTTTACTTTCAATATTCAAAAGAAATCAGATGTATATACGTCCTTGTATACGTGAGATAATGAGTTATAAATATGTATATTTTTCTAAAGTTTTTTAAAAGCCAGAAGAATATATATATATCGTGTATATAAGGGGGTGTTACAAAGTCACTCCGCTCGGCTCTACACCTAGAGCTCGTGACTAGGGGGCTCCTATTCCCTCCCAGGTTAGAGGGGGCCCTATGGTACCCCTCATCTCTTTACTTTAGCAGATAAGACTCTCTATTATCCCACCAAAAATGGTTATCTCCTTTACTGGGCTTAGGCCTGGACTCCCCATTTCCGTTTTACTTCACTATTGTATAAATACAACCTATAGGCTCACATTGTAATTCAAGTGATACATTATTGAGGAATAATAAACTTAATCCCTAAGGGAATTCTCTTGGATTTTATGCCTAATACTCCTTGTGTGAACATTCTCTATTGTTCTTTTTCATCCCTGAGCTTAGCCATGCTATTTCATGTAATCCACCTGTCACCCTGGCCGCATTACAATCTCAATAAAGTCCTTTTGATCTTTGCATGCATATATGTCCAAGTATGGAATTAGAAATTTGTCAAACTTATGAAAGTGCTAATTTATATGGGCGATTATTGAGAGTGTACATAAGCCTAAATAGTTGATATATAGAGAGTGTTAAGAGAATATCTATCATCTTTTATTTACTCATTGATTTAATCACTCAATTTTTGTAGTTGGTATGTAATGTATTTTATTCACACTTATCATGACTTCTTAATATAAAGGATGATGTATATTACTTATTATTTTAGATTTTAAGAATTCAATAGAATGAGAGCAAAAACATTTTTTTCTTATTTAAGTTTTTCAGGGCAAAAGCTTAAGTGTGGGGGAATTTGATGAACCAATTTTAATATATTTATTACAGTTTTACACTTGGATTTATTACATATGATAATCTTTTAATTGAGTTTTATGTCACTTCATTTTAATTGAAGTATTATGAATATATTTTTTAATTTTTCGTATTCTTAATGTTTCTTGAGTGTCTTTCCTTATTTAGGTCATAACTTGGGCATTAGTGATTCAATTGGACTAATCTTGGAGTCATGGAAAGCTAGAACAAAGGTCCATCTTATGATGATAAAATTTGTTAGTCTTGTATCTGAAAATAATAAAAAATGGAGCTTGAACAAATCAATTTGTATCTGTCCCACCAGCGTTGACATAGTTTGCTAATTTACACAAAGCTATAGATGTCCAAATGACATGATATTTCCGTCAAATTCTCAATAAGACAAATATCTATAACTTTCATGTTGAAGGTTTGGTACAATTATGACATTTAGAGTGTCAGATTCGACATACAATATGGAAAACATGAGAGGATGATGAATTTTAACACCTACCATTGTTTTCCTTTGAATTTATGTAATCACAAGTCCACCAATATTGAAAAGAAATGTATCAATGATCAGCACATGGATGTATAGTGCTATGATACTTTGCCTATAAATTGATGCTTGAAATTGTAAGGAGGACACAAGAGATATACAATAAAATACATGTCCAAGTTTCCAATATATTTTTATGTCTTTGCTTTAGCTTCTTAAGGCTTTATTCTTCCTTCACTTGTTTTCTTTCATTAATCTAATATTCTTTCATCTTCTTTTTTCAATATGTGGTAAAGTTAACGTCATCCTTTATTACTTACTTGCGTAATCAAAGTCATGCGTAATTTAGTTTTATTTTCTTTGTTTAAGATCATCATTATAATGGAAGCTTAATCCTTTTCAAATCAACTCAAGGAATTTAATTTTTTTTCTTTATGTTAGCTTTAAGCTCTTGCTCTTAATGTTTTAATTAAAGATAATTAATTTTTTTTGTTTCTCAAATGCTTGTGATAGTAGATTATTTAAGTGTATAACTAATTGGCATGCAATCTAATAATATATAATCTTAAATGATTTTGGTTGGTTAATCAATAATCCATTTGAGAGGTAAAGATTAAGTTACTAAATAATATATTTCTATTTAATTTTTTAACTCAACCAAATGATAATTTTAAAGTCATTTTGATCTTAATAAGAATATATTGATTGATTATTCTTATTAGTTCATTAATTCAATTCTAGAAGATTTTCTAGAACATAATATATGAATTATTTACGGATTCCAAGTGAATCAAAGTTAAGAAATTAATTAGACTTAACCATATTTGTGATCAATGATTAGCTAACCAAAGATTAATTAATTCCTTAGATTGGTTATTTTTAAATCTAATTTATCATTCATCCAAAGTTTTACTTTTCGCTTATCATATAATTTTTTTTTCCATTCCAAATTTTCAACTACAAAACCCCCTTGTTATAAAAAAGAATGAGTGTAACTAATTTGATTAAGGTCCTTAAGAAATGACTAATTTATACTATATTAATTTAACTTTTTATTTGACTCGACAACGACAACATATCAATATGTGATTTAATATAATATAAAGACGATATAAGCATGTTGTGTAAATATAAAAAAAGATAATTTAACTCATTACAATAGGTCATTACATATAAGTCTACAGTAGTCATAGTCCACCAAAGCCTTCACCTAAAAAAATGTGTAATTTTTTAAGTGAATTTTAATGTATTTTTCAGTGGTAAAAGTTTTGTGAAAGAGAAAAAAATATTGTAAGTTTGATCTCCATAATAATAAAACTAACAAATGAATTGCTAGCTTTGATTTATAAAAGAAAAGTACACTACCTAAAATATTAAATTCTAAAATAAGAAAAGCGTGTAATTTTTTAAAATAAGAGAAACTCAATGTAGTTGAACAAAATTTTAGGGGAGGTGAACATGATTATCCTCAAAATTTTCAATTTTAATTGGTTGTAGTAACTTTGAATACTATGCTTAGGCCCACGCATAAATTCCAATAAAAGCATTAATTTTTAAAACATGTTTCCTTATCACAGGCATGTCACCTGCGATATTGGAACAAGCCACAGGTTCAAGAATGCTTGGCACGGTGGTTCTTGTTTTGGGTCCCATTCTTCATTTTTATTTGTTGTTGCTGTTTCAAAACACGATACTTCCTTCATTCTCAATACTATAAAATTCTTTGCTTTCTTCGATGCTTGTAGCTCTAGGATTACTTTCTTTTATGATAAAATCAAAGATTCTCCAAAGTTAATTATTTTAACAAAGAGGGACAAGTTTCTGCGCAAGATCGTTTAAGCCCAGACCATTATCTAGAGCTTTGAGTAGGTAAAATAAATTGCTATGTTGTTGAGTTGAAGTAGTATGGTTATTTTATGTAGAAAAAAATAACACATAAGTTTTGTGTATTTTTAATTTTTGTTTAGTTAATAGTATTAGTTATATCTTATTTTACTTTTCTCTTAAATTTAAAGCTCCTAAGCTTTTCAAAGACATCACTCTTCTCAATACAAATAATTCTCTTTAATAAAAAAATAATTTTTAGAGAATAAAAATTGGGCTGCCCTTGCAACCTGCATATGCTAGAGTAGGGCTTAAATTTCAAATCCGAACAATAAATGTATTTTTTGAGCCCAACCCTATAAAGTCAATTACCTGCTTCAGATTGAACTGCCCAAATTCTAAACATAATCATCAATTGATAACAAATCAACTAAAAGAAAATTACAAAAAAAGAAGAAAATCTATGCCAATATATTAAGAATGAGTTTGGTGTAATTTATAAAAATGTTTTATAATTATTATAAGTTGTTTTTAACTTATTTTCGTAAATTATTACATGTAATTTATTAAGATAAATTATTTTCAATTCATTTTAATCAATTTTATAATTAAATTTATAATATAAGATCTAATTTTAAAATAATCTATTATATTATCTCTTAATTAAAATGCATATTTAAACACATCCTAAAACATTTTAGGTACAATAAATGTTAAAAGTAACTTCTCGCCTTGGAATAAATGTGGTTGAAATTCAAATTTACCGTCATGACATAGCATTAAAAATAAAATCCCTGTTATTATATTTAAGGATCACAATTATTTATGACTTATATAAGATCATATTAATTTGTTTTTCATATTAACTAAAAAAAAGTATTTACATGCCTAAATTAACTTTATTTCATTAACAACAATAAATGTTATTAAAGAATAATAAAGTAACAAAGAATGTTATTCCAGAAGAAATAGGTATAAGAACCACTATGTTATTTATAGTCTTATTAAATAAGTGTTTAATAATTGATAAAGATTAAAAAAGTAAAAAAAAATTTATTGACACTGACACATGTCAACATCCTAGAAAAAATATATGCTCAACTCACTTGGAGTGTACAAATGGCGGCAATATTTCTTCTCTTACTTTGAAGGCATAAAAATATCTGATATTATTATAAATAGAGGAATGATGAAGATATATAAGAATCTTCCTATTTGGATGTGAATTACAAACACGATTGCAAATCCACGGCGACAAACACATTACAAGATTTTGTTATTAACTATTTGATTACTCATGAATGTATGTATATTTGAGGCTTTCTAGAGGGATCTTCATAGTTTTTTATTAACCAGAAAAGTGTGGTTATCATGCTAAAACTAAAAAAGGTTAACTTGCAATAGTTGAGCAGCAAGGAAAGGTAAAGCATAAAGCTTAATCAGTCTATTCATGTCTCCCTTTGCTGTATTAAAGTATTTGGTAACATGCAGGTTAAACACATTAATCTCAGGGCACATGACAAGGAACAAATCTCAACTTGAATTTTTTTTCTATTATATAGATTCCCAAATCTATTCCAACCACACCTGCCAATCTTCAAAACCTTTAAAGTCACAACTTGCCAGTTTCGGATTTATCTATACACAGGAGCAAACCCGTGGGTTCAAAAAGAAAAATAATTTATAGTAGTAGTTCAATGAACCTTCCTAACCTATTACATTTATGCTAAAACATGGGATACACAAATCCTGAGTTCATGTTTCTCAAAATATGTCATCAATTAAAAAGGGCGCAATTGTTTCTAAGTTTGTAAAACCTGCTTTCCCTTTGTTAACTTATTTGTTAAGTTAAAAGAATTTAAACTATTGATGTTTTCATACCAAAAGTAATTTAAACGGTTGAATTGCTCATAATAATAATAATAATAATAATAATAATAATAATAATAATAATAATAATAATAATAATAATAATAATAATAATAATAATAATAGTGATACATACATCTATGGTGTTCTTCACTTATGTTGCTATCAATGTTATCTACTTATGTCTACCAATCTTAGTAGCTCATGTTCTTGTTCGGAATTTTGTGTCATGCATTTTAGGTATTTGGTTATTTGAAGTCTGAATGTTATTATTTGGTCGTACTTTTATTTAGCTAAACACGCAGTTTTTATTATTTTAATTTGAGGTAGACTCTTATGAGTCTGAGTTAACTCTTGAGTTGGGTTTATAGACCTAAATAAGTCTATTTATACTCTAAAATCTAACAACTTTTTATATATGTAAATATGCAACAATGGAGTATTTAGTATCTGAAATATGTTTAAATTCCAGGAATCTTGTTTTATAGGAATTATAGTTATTAGGAATGTTAAAATGTGTTTGCTATGCTTAAAAGTTTTTTGAGAATGTTCTTTTAAGTATAAGTAAAACTTTCCAGCTACTTAGGAAACTATGATTATGGGTTCTTTTAAGTATAACTAAAACTTTCTGGTTACTTAGGAAACTATGATTATGATATTTCACTTAGAAATTTTTGTTGGGAAACATTATAAAATACAACTTAAAAAGCTTTCCTAAGAATTTTAGGCTCTATTAGGATTGTAAAAACATTTTCTGTTTTTATTTCCCCTTTTTTAGTTTTAATTACAAATTTATCATCCTATTTTCCATTTCCAAAATTTTATACAGAAAACACTAAAAACAATTTTTTTTTGTTCTCGCCTTTTTCATGTAAATAAAAAATGAAAACAAAAAACATTTTTACAATTCAAACAAGTTTTAGTTTCCTGGAAGTATTTTTTAGAGAATATATACCAAACATGAAAATATAAAATTCCTGAACTGTTCTTTACAGGGGTGTAAAGGTGTGATTGTCGAACAATTCAAAATGTACATGTAAGGTAAAATCTGGTATGAGGAGGTCCTAATACAGATACAAATACGGAGTGCTTTTGTATGCTGGGCGTAGTACAGTGCGCTCTATGGCGGTGTAGCAGTCCGCCTGAAGTAGCCTCCTTTGCCTTGACACAATTGGTGGTTGTACCTGCAATTATTCTCCGACGCTCAAGTCAGTATTATGGAATACTATTAGACTTAGAAAGCAAATCTGAGAGAGTTATGCAAGTATGAATGTAAGGTTTAGAATTAGGGGATCCCCCTTATACCTTTTTGCTGAGGTTTATATACCTATTACTGGTGCTCCATTATTGGTAGGACCCGTTCCTTGTTTTCTGGCATAATGCAAGAAAGGTAGTGGGTCCCTGTGTCGTTCACGAGCACCATCACTGTAGTGGGTATTTCCACTTGCTTGGAAAGCGTTAATGCTTTATTATTTTATTCATTGTTCCCTTTTATGCGTGACAGCGTGATTCCCATTTTCAACCTCTCAAGACAGAGTCAATCTCGTGCCGGGGTTATAAGTATGGGCTCGCTTCGTAATATGGGAATTTCAGTATTCCGCCTGTATTGAGCCTATGGCTTGGTGGAGTAATAAGCTTTGGCGGAGTAACGTGCACTGGCGAAGTTACATGCCCTGGCGGAGTTACAAGCCTTGGCGGAGTCACATGCCTTGGCGGAGTAACATGCCTTGGCGGAGTAATGTGCCTTGGCGGAGTAATGTGCCCTGGCGGTATGTACTCCGTTATAAAAGTAATTATAAGGTATTTGAAACGTACTTCTTCTGTTTGAAATGCTGATCTGGCAAAGCATTAAAACCATGCTCTTGGAGGCCGGTGTTGGGACCGGATCATCTGCCCCCTAGCTTGTTATAGTGACTGGCGGAGTCACTTTAATAAGCTATAACACTTAAGTTTAGCTTTTATAGGCATGGGTTTAGGCGGTGTTTGCTAGTTCTGAATTTATGGACAAGTGTTTTCATGCATTTATTGTTTTTGTCATTACTTGCCACGCCCATCATTAAAGCATCTCGAAACTGCGTTTTGCCGCTTCAATCTCTCATTGCCACGTATGCCCTCGTAACGATTGCCATTCCAATGATGGGACATAAATGCGTTGGATGGCAGTTGAGATATGTTTTCGAGGTTATTACCATGGGCCTTGGATTTTGAAAAAACAGCCCATGAAATTCCTGCCTTAAGATTCATCTATCGGTTTCAGAATTAAAGGAATCGTCAGTGAGATTCATCCAACGGCCATAAGCGCATATCGGTTTCAGAATTAAAGGAATCATCAGTGAGATTCATCCAACGGCCATAAGCGCATTTCTAAAATTTTTGAGGTTTCGTTTATTTCCCCCCAAGCCATGCCTATAAATAGGTAAACTCTTAGGAGAGGAAATGTTTTGCTTCATCTTCTACTCTGCGTTTTTATGCTGAAACTGCCTTTGGAACACTACTTTCTCGCGAGTCATTTGTTGTTGCCAGTTCATCTTCTTCAGAGATTTTAAGGTAACTTTCTTCTTCCTCTGTTCTCTGTCTTTATTGTTATTGGGTTGGTTCTGTTTTCTTTATATGTGTGTTTGTTGAAACGAGGATGAGAGGAAAAGAGTCAGAGTCGTGCTCTAGGGTTTCTGTTCACCCTATGTTTTCGGATATTGAGAGTGAAGATGAGGGCTTCTATACTGGGAGGGATGCAACATTTTACAGCAGCGTGGAGTTTTTTAGTAATGCTGTACATTCGTTTGTAGCAGGAGGTACTCCTCAAACAAAAGTGATAACAATGGCAGAATGTCAGAATGTTGTGCTACATGGGTTAGATTGGGCAAAGATGCTTGAGACTGATCCCTATTGTTGGGTTGAGGAAGATGTCAAAGAGGCTTCTTCTCGTCATGCAACAACAAGTGGTGGGGTAATGGAATTGTCAGTGCCAATCTGGAAGGATGAAAGATTTGATAGGAGGTTTATCGTTTGGTCGCCAAAGACGTTCGAACGTATTTGCCATCGTCCTCAGGATGAGCGTACTTTATATATGTACGATATTCTATTTACCCAGTTGGGGGTGCGATTCCCGTTGAATAAATTCCAGATGAGCGTACTCAGGTTCTTGGATTGTGCCCCCTCTCAGCTGCACCCTAATGGATGGGGAATAGTCTGCAGCTTTGAAGTGCTGGCTAAACATTTGGAGTTCACGCCTACTGTGGCGTTGTTCTTTGCCTTTTGCCGCATCATGAGGCGAGTGAATGCGAAAACCGGCGGCATGGGTTTTGTAACTCTTCGGGCGGAGCCGAAAATTGTAAATTTTAAGGCGTTTGCTGACTCCGCCAAAGAAAACGGACTTCATTTTAGGATGAGCTTTGTAAAGGTTTCTGTTAAGAAGAACAAGTCCGTCTTTTGGCGGAGTAGGGAGGGGATTGATAAATTCTCGGTGGCATGGACGCACGAGCACTTCCTCCTGACCAAACAAGCTTATGAAGTTGAGGAGAGTGCCCTGTCAGCTACCTCCGTGGAAGTACTCCGGACCCTGAAGGAGTATAACTCCGCCCATAAGCAGATTCTGTGCTGAAGGCTGCTTGGGCGGGATGCTGAAGGATATTTAAGTAATGCTTTAAGACTTGTTGCTTGAATATTACTTCTGTTTTTTCTTGCAGCTTCTAATCGTATTCATGTATATTATTTTGCAGGAGAGATCGCTGAATTTCCTGGGATGGAGCGCATCAAGCAAATCCGTATGAGCCGCCAGGAAATTGATGCGGAAAACAACGTGCAGCCTCGGAGGAATTTGGCTGCAGCTCTAACGAGGACTCTTCCTTTTTCTGCATCCACCAATGTAGTGATGTTGGAGGGTGGTGCAGGGCCCTCGGCAGTTGATGTTGAAAGGCGATCTAAAAAACGCCAGGAACCATAAACTATCGAGGTGAAGGAAGAGGACCCCTAACCCTTGCAAAAGAGGAAGAACAAGGGCAAGGGGAAGGTAGGGGAAGGGGCATCATCTGATGCTGCTATTGAAGTGGAAGATAATCCAGAGCCATCAGCTGTGGCTGTCACTACTGAACTGGGTGGTGTGGAGGGCGCCCTTGAAGAAGATGTTATGGGAGAGGAGACGGGGGGAATTCAAGCTTCTCCACTTCGCCAAGCTGAGAGTCCTGCCCTGGACTTGACTGCTCGAGGAACAGTAGTTTTCCTCGTCAATGTTCCAGGGGAGCCATCTATGTGATCCGTCTCTTTGTCTCTGACGGGGTCTCATCTGAACCCTTTCCTGTATTTTACAAATGTAGGATCCCGCCAATCAGAGAGGCGTGATCCGGACTTTATCCTCCGCCCAGATATCGACTTTGAGGACGTTGCAGATGCCACTGCTGCTGCAAGGTGGCATCTTGCTGAAATTGATGGTTTCCTTGCTTCGGTACCCCGTATTGCGGAAGTAGCTGCGGAGGCTGCCATGTTTCAAGAATCATATCATGATTCTGTTGAAAAAATTCGCAGCTTGGAGCATGACAATGAACAATTGTCGAAGGTGATCAAGGCTAAAGATAAACACCTTGACACCGCCGACTCTGTTAAGAAGAAGCTGGAGGAAGAGTTAGCCCGGGTGAGAGCTGATAAGGACTTACTGGAAAAGCAAGTTTCGGGTTTGAAAGAGCAGAATGCGAAACTGGGCGAAGAGGTGGGTGAGCTGACCCAGGTGAAGGCTGACAATGTTCTGCTGAAACAACAAGTTTTAGATTTGAATCAGTAGAACCAAAAACTGGGCGAGGATATGAGCGAAGTTCAGCAGAGACTGGTTTCCTTTGAAATTAGTAAGACTCTTGCTGAAGACGCCTGGGCTGCGGAGTTGGACCAAACAGCCACTGCATATAGTAACCTTGAAAAACAGGTTGAAGAGCTGCAAGCTGAAAAAGCCACTTCAGATGCCGCCAATAAACGACTTGATAAGGAATTACAATCGGCTTTGGATGCAGCTGAGGCGACAATTGATGATGCTTTCAGCATGGCTGTTCGGCAACTCCGTCATCGCAACCCAGGCGTTGCTCTCAACACTGCAGGCATTCATCCTTATTATGAGTTTATCAATGGTGAATTGATGGTGCCTGCTCAGGGGGGTCATGTTCCTGCGCCTAATGTAGAGTATGTTCTGGCGGACTTGCCCTCCTCACAAAGTTTGTCCAAACCCAGTGAGTGTCAGCCTAGCTCCGCCCACCAAGAAAGAGTGCCACCCGAATCTAAAAGATTGGCTCCGGGGTTTCTTTGTAAATTTTGTTTTTTGCACTTTAATAATATTGCCTTGTTCCAGGATAGGCTCTGGATCCCTTATCAATCTTTGACAATATTTAATAAAGTGTATTTTCTGTAAATCTATACTTGTTCATATAAACGATGTCTGAGTCAGTAGGATTTATGCCTTGTAGAAAGCTATTAATAAGGCAGAGTAATCGTTTGAGGACTTAATGAAATATGATTAAGTATAACGAGGCGGAATAACCTTTTTGGGAATTTAATGAAGTAAATTCTGTGATGAGGCGGAGTAGCCTCTGAAGAATTTCAATAAAGTAAATTCTGTAATGAGACGGAGTAGCCTCTTAAGAATTTCAATGAAGTAAATTCTGTAATGAGGCGGAGTAGCCTCTTAAGAATTTCAATGAAGTAAATTCTGTAATGAGGCGGAGTAGCCTCTTAAGAATTTCAATGAAGTAAATTCTGTAATGAGGCGGAGTAGCCTCTTAAGAATTTCAATGAAGTGAATTCTGTAATGAGTCGGAGTAGCCTCTTAAGAATTTTAATGAAGTGAATTCTGTAATGAGGCGGAGTAGCCTCTTAAGAATTTCAATGAAGTGAATTCTGTAATGAGGCGGAGTAGCCTCTTAAGTATTTCAATGAAGTGAATTCTGTAATGAGGCGGAGTAGCCTCTTAAGAATTTCAATGAAGTGAATTCTGTAATGAGGCGGAGTTGCCTCTTGAGAATTTCAATGAAGTGAATTCTGTAATGAGGCGGAGTAGCCTCTTAAGAATTTCAATGAAGTGAATTCTGTAATAAGGCGGAGTAGCCTCTTAAGAATTTCAATGAAGTGAATTCTATAATGAGGCGGAGTAGCCTCTTAAGAATTTCAATGAAGTGAATTCTGTAATGAGGCGGAGTAGCCTCTTAAGAATTTCAATGAAGTGAATTCTGTAATGAGGCGGAGTTGCCTCTTGAGAATTTCAATGAAGCACGATTTTTACAAGTATTATGCTTACTTGGACTTGTTGATAGTGCTTGAGTTTGTTGATTGTGTACTCCATAAAACATTAGCAGTTGGGCGAAGTAAGAGTTTGGATGGAGCGTTCATCCCTTTGAATTTGAATTGGAGTGTATCTCCTAATCAAGTAAAAGTTGTTGAACCCAGGGTTGGTATGGTGCAGCATAAGCTGTGACACCAATCCTTTCCGCAGGAATTTTGCTGGACCTTGGAGTTAGTATGGTGCAGCATATAGCTGTGACACCAATTCTTTCCACAGGAAGTCTGCTGGACCTTGGGGTCGGTATGGTGCAGCATATAGCTGTGACACCAATTCTTTCCACAGGAAGTCTGCTGGACCTTGGGGTCGGTATGGTGCAGCATATAGCTGTGACACTAATCCTTTCCCCCCAAGGAATTTTCTGGACCTTAGGGTCGGTATGGTGCAGCATATAGCTGTGACACCAATCCTTTCCCCCCAAGGAGTTTTTTGGACCTTATGGTCGGTATGGTGCAACATATAGCTGTGACACCAATCCTTTCCCCCCAAGGAGTTTTTTGGACCTTAGGGTCGGTATGGTGCAGCATATAGCTGTGACACCAATCCTTTCCCCCCAAGGAGTTTTTTGGACCTTAGGGTCGGTATGGTGCAGCATATAGCTGTGACACCAATCCTTTCCCCCCAAGGAGTTTTTTGACTCCATTTGTAAAGCTTTGTTGCATGTTGGATGATCTTTATGGAATAAAGAGTTATGCTTTTATGCTTCAATTGTTGGAGCCGGTGTCTTATCTGCATGGGAACAAGTTCTGCCATGGATAATTAACTGAAAGTTAGAATGAAGATTGAATGTAGGAAGGTATTTTATTAATGATGGAACTACATAAAGAGCTGAGTTGGGATATGTCTCATCAGAACCTTTTCAAGGAAAGCCCATTTGGGAAGAACCTTAAGTTAGGAGAGAGATCATACCGTATTACCCAACTAGCTGTAATATATGCGTAAATTTAAAATGTTCAATTTATTCCTGACCGGAGTGCCATCTAAGTTTTCTAGGCGGTATGTGCCTTTGCCCAAAACTTCAATGATTCGGTATGGACCTTCCCAGGTTGGCGCCAATTTGCCTTGGTGTGCAAATTTGTTGCCGATATTGGCCCTTCTCAAGACCAAATCTCCCTCTTTGAAACGGCGTTCAGAAACACGAGTGTTATACCGTTTGGTGGCCTTTGCTTTAACAGCTTGGTCCCTCACAAAGGCTTCCTCTCTCAATTCCGCCAAGACCTCGAGCTCATGGGCGAGGTTCTGTTGATTGGCTTCTTCATTGAAGTGGAGGATTCAAGCTGAAGGGGCTGCCAATTCAATGGGAATAACAGCCTCGACTTCATATGTCAGCCGATATGGGGATTCATTTGTGGTGGAGTGAGGAGTTGTTCGATATGCCCATAAAACGTGGCATAATTGATTTGCCCAATCTCCCTTAGCTTCACCAAGGCGTTTCTTAAGGCCTTTCAAGATTTCTCTGTTGGCAACTTCAGCTTGGCCATTGGTTTGAGGATGTTCCACAGAAGAGAAAATCTGTGTAATGCTGAGATTTTCTAGGAGTTCAGTGACTTACGATCTGTGAATTGGATGCCATTATCAGTGACTATGCATCCAGGGACTCCGAAACGTGCAATGATATTTTTATATACGAATCTGCGAGTCCTGGCTGATGTAATATGCACCACTGCCTCGGCTTCAATCCATTTGGTGAAGTAATCAACGCTAACTATCAAGTATTTGATACCGCCTGGCGTAGTTGGGAATGGACCTAGGATATCCATGCCCCATTGATAGAAAGGCCAAGGCGTTATTGAAGATGACATTTCTTCCGCCGGAGTGTGATGAAGATTTGCGAATCGTTGACATTGATCGCACTTCTGAACATATGAGGCGGAGTCATGCTTCATGGTGGGCCACCAATACCCAGCTCTGAGTATTTTTCTCATTAGACTACGTGCCCCTGGGTGGTGTCGACATTGCCCTTCATGGACTTCTTCTAAAACAGCTTGCACCTCATTTTCGTTTATGCATATTAAGTAAGGAACAAAAATTCCTCGGCGGTATAACTGTCCGTCTAGGAGCGTATAGTAAGGTGCTTCTTTCTTTAGTTTCCGTCGTTCAAGATCATCCGTGGGTAATTGTCCATTAACAAGGTAACGAACTATCGGTGCTACCCAGGAATTGTCATTAAAGGAGCGGCTTTTAATCATACACATTGAGGAAGGAAAGGAAATGCTTGGCTCTGCCAAGGTACTTTGTACAACCGTAGTTATGCATCCTGCCTTTTTTGTGCTGGCCAACCTGGAGAGGATATCAGCGCGTGTATTTTCTTCGCGGGGTACATGCTTGAAAGTGACTTCATCGAAGCGCTCCTTTAACTCATTAACGCAGTCTAGATATTGTTGCAGCAAAGGTTCCTTAGCCTGATACTTGCTAAGAATTTACGAGATGACTAATTGAGAATCACTGCATAAGGTGACAGTTTTGGCCCCAATATCTTACGCTGTTCTGAGTCCGGCTAAGCAGGCTTCATACTCCGCCTGATTGTTAGACGTAGTAAAGGTGAAGTGCAGTGAAATTTCAAGGTGTACCCCGTCATCACTTTCCACAACAATTCCTGCTCCACATCCTTTGCTATTTGAAGATCCATCAACGTATATTGTCCAATGTGAATGATTTGCATCTGGGCTAGAGCCTGTTAATTCAACTAAGAAGTCTGTTAGGACTTGTGCCTTGATAGCAGTTCTTGGTTCGTAGGATATGTCAAATTCAGAGAGTTCTACGGCCCATTTGATCATTCTTCCAGCCAGGTCTGGTTTGAACAGTATAATGCGAAGTGGCAAGTCTATGCGAATCAAGATAGGATGGGCATGAAAGTATGGTCTTAGGCGTCGTGAAGCCCAAACAACTGCAAGTGCTACCTTTTCAATCTTTTGATAACGGCACTCTGCACCATGCAATGTTTTACCAGTAAAGTACACCGGTCATTGGCCTTCAACTGTTTCCTTTACCAGAGCTACTGCTAAAGCTTCATCTGAAACAGACAAATAAACAATGAGTTGCTCACCTGGACTTGGTCTTACCAGGATTGGGGGGCTGGCCAAGACATTTTTCAAGCTTTGGAAAGCTGCCTCTTGCTCTGGGCCCCAACTGAATTTCTTGTCTTTTTTCAGCATCTTGTACAAGGGAAGAGAGCGATGAGCCATGTTAGGCATGAATCGTGCTAGAGCAGTGATTTTGCCGTTGAGGGATTGTACATCTTTCAATGTTTTGGGGCTCTGCAGCTCTTGGATTACGCGACATTTATCAGGATTAGCCTCTATACCTCTTTGAGTTAACATGAAACCCAAAAATCTGCCCCCAGGGACTGCAAATGTACACTTTAATGGGTTGAGTCTCATGTCGTATTGTTGTAGGAATTAAAAAATGAGGCGTAGATCCTCAACATGGTCTCCTCCTTCTGGGGTCTTGGAAATAATATCATCAATATAAACCTCTACCAGCTTCATGTGCATACCCTCAAAAACTTTGTTGATCATGCGCTGGTAGGTTGCCCCGGCGTTCTTTAACCCAAATGGCATGACGTTGTAGCAAAAGACTCCTTTATCATTAATAAACGCTGTCTTCTCTTGATCATCCTCACACATTGGAATTTGGTTGTACCCGGAGTAAGCATCCATAAAAGATAAATACTTGTATCTTGAGGAATCGTCAACCAATCTATCAATGTTGGGGAGAGGGTATGGATCCTTGGGACAACATTTATTCAAATCAACATAGTCTATACACATACGCCATTTGCCATTGGCTTTCTGTACCATGACCACGTTAGACAACCAGGAGGAGTAACAGAGTTCCTTGATGAACCCCGCCTTGAGGAGTTCCTCTGTTTATTCACAAGCAGCTTTTTGCTTAGCAGGACCCATACGCCGTTTCTTTTGTGCTACGGGCTTAGTTTCAGGGTACACCACCAGGCGGTGACAGCAAAAATTGGGATCCATGCCAGGCATGTCTGCAGCGGTCCATGCGAAAATTTCTTTATACTCATGGAGAAGTGCAATTAGTTTTGCCTCCATACTAGCCTCAAGCTTGTCATTGATGTTTGTAATCTGTTCTGGGGTGCTACCCAAAACAATAGACTTGGAACCGCCATCAGGAGTTGGTTTCAAAGGGTTCAGTGGGTCTATAGAAGACTCCGCCCTGGGGTCAAGATCCACCAAATTGACAGACGCCGCCGCACTGCTCCCTTCATTCAACTTTCTTTTCTTAGACATGGCTTCAAGCTTCACCATGTTAAGACTCAAATTGTAGCAATAGCGAGCCATTTCTTGGTCACCCCTTACCGATGAGACTTGATTATCTTTGTCAATGAACTTGATTAGCAAGTGGGGGGTTGAAACGATGGCTTCCATGGCATTCAGGATAGGCCGCCCAATGATGCCATTGTATGGAGATTTCACATCAATGACAAGAATCCTGGATTTCACAGTCCTTGCTCCAGGTTCACCATCAAAAGTAATTCTCGTGTCCAAGTAGCCTTTGGTGGGCTGTTTGGCGCCATTGAAGGCTGTAAGGTCCTGCGTATATGGCTACAAATCTGCATCAGTTAAGCCCATGCGTTTAAAACAGTCATAAAAGATAACGTCGCAGGAACTTCCCTGATCAATTAGGATGCGTTTTACATCCATATTAGCGGTTACTGTAATAATTACTACTGCGTCATCTCCTTCAGGGATAGTTGGGCCAAAATTGTCGTCTGTGAAGGTTATAGGCGGAGTCTGAACCCCGTTCCTAAATGGGCGATATTCTTTGCTCTTGCCTTGCACAGACAAGATCATTCGATGATGATTTTTCCTGGCGGTGTTTGAGGGTCCGCCCCTGGCGAAGCCTCCAGCAATCATATCTACCACCTGCCTCTTGCCCCGCGATCTAGGTTCAGGGCTTGGTTCTCTTTGGGCGGACTCCAGAACAACACTCTTTTGTTTTTCTGTTGCTGCTGTGCGTTTTGGCTCCCGAGTGTTATCAGGATCCGGAGAACGATCACGAGGTCATTTCTCAAACTTCTCTGGCTCATCATGAGATTTACCCTTAAACAAATAGTGTTTCAGTTTGACTTCACGAATAAGCACCTCAATGGTGTTTTTCAGTTGCTTGCACTCCTCCGTGGTATGGCCAACTGACTCGTGGAACTCACAATATTTCTTTGGGTTCCCACCGCGTCTGATTGGAGATGGACGTTGAATCCCATAAACGTTGAGGGTAGTCCATCCTATTTCACGCAAGATTTGTTCATATGTCGTGTTCAGGGGTGCATAATGAGCAAAATTGAACACACGTCTATCTTGCTGTTTGAAGGGTAGGTTCCCTGCCTTATATTTCTGAGGGAACTTGTCATTCCTGGATGATTTTTCTTTATCTTTGTCATAGTGTGGAGCTGCAAGGGATGGTTTATTGCGAGATGCAGTGGCTTCCAAGTGCATCTCAATACCTACGTACTTGGATGCTTTCCTACGAAACTCCTCCATAGTGGATGGAGGTCCTTTTGCCAACGACAAAGCAAAGGGCGATTTCGGCTGCATGGCCTCGATGAGGATATGCAACTGGATCGCTTCTGTCAAGTCAGGGACCATGGCCGCCTCTTTATAAAATCTTTTCAGGAAATCCTTTAGAGACTCTTTGTCACCTTGCTTGATCTGAGCAAAGGTATGGGAGGTTCTAGGCGCAGCCCTAGAGATTACAAAGTGACTGCCAAAAGCTATGGCCAAATCTTCCCATGAATCAATGGAACCTGAAGGTAAACTCTTGAACCAGCTAAGAGCTTCACCTGTGAGGGTTCTGGGGAACATTCTGCACATGACATCTTCCTCCGCACCTAAGAACATAGCTTCATAGATGTAAGCATCTAAATGCTTAGAAGGATCTGTCTCCCCAGTATATTTCCCTATGGAAATGGGTTGCATAGTTTGCAAATGTCTGGGGACATGCGTATTCATGAGTCTTTTGGAAAATGGGATACTCATCTTGTATCCCGAGGGGGATGCATTTGAAACTGCTCTTCTTCCCTCATGATGTTGAGCATTTGCCAGTGGAAGGCTTCGTTGCTCTTCCATGTAAGTAGGGATGCGAGAGTAATTTGGAGTACTTGATTCCTCCTGTGCATGCGATTCATGGCGCGGCTGGTTTGCAGGACCCGCTCTCTCGTGCATGGGATTCACCTTTTCACGACGAAGCTCTGCAATTTCTTCTCTCAGCATTCTGATCATGTCATCTCTCGGATCTGGAGAGTCAACATGCGTTGCCTTTTTGTGAGCATCGTTATCAAAGTTGAGACGTCTAGGATTGCGTGGAGGAGAATCCTCCGTCTGCACTTCTGGTCCTGGTCTTTCCATTGATGACGAATGTAATGGAACTGATCAAGGATAGTGGGATTACCAAATTTATAGGTCCCACTGGGCGTGCCAATGAACTGTTCTTTACAGGGGGTGTAAAGGTGTGATTGTCGAACAATTCAAAATGTACATGTAAGGTAAAATCTGGTATGAGGAGGTCCTAATACAGATACAAATACGGAGTGCTTTTGTATGCTGGGCGTAGTACAGTGCGCTCTATGGCGGTGTAGCAGTCCGCCTGAAGTAGCCTCCTTTGCCTTGACACAATTGGTGGTTGTACCTGCAATTATTCTCCGACGCTCAAGTCAGTATTATGGAATACTATTAGACTTAGAAAGCAAATCTGAGAGAGTTATGCAAGTATGAATGTAAGGTTTAGAATTAGGGGATCCCCCTTATACCTTTTTGCTGAGGTTTATATACCTGTTACTGGTGCTCCATTATTGGTAGGACCCGTTCCTTGTTTTCTGGCATAATGCAAGAAAGGTAGTGGGTCCCTGTGTCGTTCACGAGCACCATCACTGTAGTGGGTATTTCCACTTGCTTGGAAAGCGTTAATGCTTTATTATTTTATTCATTGTTCCCTTTTATGCGTGACAGCGTGATTCCCATTTTCAACCTCTCAAGACAGAGTCAATCTCGTGCCGGGGTTATAAGTATGGGCTCGCTTCACAATATGGGAATTTCAGTATTCCGCCTGTATTGAGCCTATGGCTTGGTGGAGTAATAAGCTTTGGCGGAGTAACGTGCACTGGCGAAGTTACGTGCCCTGGCGGAGTTACAAGCCTTGGCGGAGTCACATGCCTTGGCGGAGTAACATGCCTTGGCGGAGTAATGTGCCTTGGCGGAGTAATGTGCCCTGGCGGTATGTACTCCGTTATAAAAGTAATTATAAGGTATTTGAAACGTACTTCTTCTGTTTGAAATGCTGATCTGGCAAAGCATTAAAACCATGCTCTTGGGGGCCGGTGTTGGGACCGGATCAATTCCTAAAACAAGTTTCCTGAAAATCTAAAATGAATCCATATACCAAACATCCCTATGTAACCGTAAATAACAAAATTGCCAAAGTTCAATAGTTATATACATATTACATAATATTAATTATATTTATGTTATTAAATTATTAATAATATTATTATTAGATACTATTTAAATATGTTTTTTTCATAATTTGGTGTGCCACGGAAAAGGAGACTTACATGACTATAACCATTACATAAATATTTTTAATAACAAATCTTATATATGTATCACATACTAAGTATATCTATAATTCACAACTGTAGTGGTCTTTTAGTTGATGTGTGATTCTGAATACTTTTCTTTTTCTCTTTGGTTGATGAATAATTTTAACTTTCATAAATTCCAGTTTTTGGTCTTCAACAGTTCGTTTCCTTTTTTTTTGGAAGAAGTTCGTTTACTTTGTCATAGTTCGTATAAAAAGAAGGGCCCAATATACCATGTCCAAGCCCATAACAAACTATAGATTAGGGTAGTAAATTTTATGCAGTTTTTTGTGTCTAAGGAGCCTAGTCGTTATTGATGGGCGAAATGAATATCTTGGTTGGGATTTCATTTGACCCAAAAATATATGAAACACACGGAAACTGACCGCGGCCCAAAAGAAAAAACGATACGATAATATTGCTTCCACTTCCATTTAACATTTTATTGTACATTTAGAATTCCAAGAAATATTAATTATCAATTTAAAATTTTTATAAAGTATTAGTTGTTGTTTTAATAATATCCTTATTAATATTGAAAGTAAAAAAATTAAGAAAAAAAGTAAAAGAAATAAGGATAAAGCAGAAAAATAATTAATTTTTTTTAAAAAGTTAACAATATTAATTACATGTGTTTTTCTTTTTTATAAAATTAGAAACAGAGGGATAAATAAATTAATTATTTTTAGAACCATATCATTTAATGTGGAATCAGATTGAATGATAAGATTTGGTATTTCTACAAGATTGACACCGTAAAAACTTAGTCTTTTGTTTATAAGATAATTTATACCAAAAGATACATATTAAGAAAATATGTTAATGAACTAATTTTTATAAAAAAATATTCTAACATTATAATTTTACTTTGACTTAAGTTTAAGTTCTACTCTACTGTTAATAGTAATTATAACATCCAAACTTTTAATTATTGATTAATTTTTATTAACCAAATAATTATTTGGGAATGTAAATTAATAAAATAGGGGTATGTTAAGTTTTGGAATTTATGGAGGTGATTTTTGGGTGACTAAAAGTTACCAGATTGATTTCAAAAATTAATTAGAATTATCAAATTACCAAATTACCCTTTTAGGACTTGAACTTAATTACCCATTTCAATTACCTCATTTTCTTTCTCCTTCATGCATGCAGTATAGAAAAAGAAAAGAGTTCTCCATTTCTTCTTTTTCCCTCTCACCCGCGGCAACCACATCCCCACTATTTCCAACACCCTTCCAATTCTCCATTAATGTAAGGTTAATTCAAGTTCCATCTTCTCCCTTCTCTTCCACAGGCAATATTGAAAGGCAAGGGTCCTTCAAATTTCTCCATTAGCCAAGGCAAGGTCCCATGAACCCATTTTTAGTTTTGCTTGTTTCTTGAATCCCACTCCTTAATTTCTTCAAATTCATGGGATTTAGGTTGCTTTAGGCTCATTTTGAATCCATGGGCAACATTGGGTTTCTTAGTTCCTCTATTTTCAAGTAAGCTTGCAAAGACCCGCTTATGAAATTAGCTTAATTCTTTAATTTTGATCCTTAATTCCCTTTAAATTTGTGCTTGTGTGTAGTTTTGGGGCTGTTCTTAATAGTAGGCAGCGTCAAAGCTTTGTGGAATTAATTTCGGAACCCGTCAACGACCGTTTGGTAGGTCAAAAGCTTCTGAACCCTTGTTGTTTGATCGAATTATTAGTATTTATAATGTTTCAGGTTTCCGATAAGTTAAGAAATAGTTAAAATATATGATTTTAGCTATCAGGTATTAATCGAAAAACTATCGGGTTGTGTTAACTGTAGGATCGTTGCCAGAATCTAGCTAGGGTGTATTTTTGAGCTTTGAAATCTTGGATTTCAGGTAGGGGAAGTATTATATATTTTAAATGTATGAGTTATGAGCGGATAAGGGATATAATTTATTTATTTGTGAAGATTATTTGATTGATATAGATGCTAAAATTAATAAATGATGATTATATAATTGACTTAGTAATATTCCCCCTTTTGTGAGTATTGTTTATTTGATTGATGATTATAAAATTGGATGAATCTTTGTTTGTATATTTGAATGATTATTTTGATGATTAATAATGTTGATAAACTTGAGATATCTTAATTAATAATGAGAATTGATTATAATGGATGGTTGTATATAGCATTTGCATAAGGACGCACATAAGACTGTAGGGGACCTGTGTTGCTAACCCAGATAGGAGGGCGGTCTTTGGATAGGCACAAACCTTGTGGTAGTTTCTTTAGATTCCATAAACGCCTTTGAGTGGGACTCAAGGTCGGCTTATAACACAGTTGTTGATTTACCGTCGTCACTGAGAGTGACTCATGTTGCACAATGGATGAGCGGTTAGATTCCTGTAAAAGGATTGCATAAGCTAAGAAAATTTTTATTACTACAATATTAATCTCATCATTAAAGTCGGATTCGCATGCATATGCATTAATCCTATGAGGCAACCATTATTGAGATTAAAAGCTATGGGACAACTATTGATGATGAACTGAGTATTGTGAGGCAGCCATGGATGTTTGATATTATGTGATATACATTCGGATTAATGTATATGTATGAATATATGTCAAATGACAATGTTTATGGTGATGAATTGTGATGAATTGATAAATGAATGAAATGTGATAATTATGATAATGATGGATTGAATTGTACTTGAAATGGATAGATATTTGTATATTATGGTAAATCTGGTTCTGTATTTATCATTAACATATATATATTCACCCCTGCACCAATTTTTAATATTGCAGTGAGCCTAGATCGAGAAGAAGATTGTTGAACAACTTGTGAAGTTAGGCTGAAAATCCTTTGGAAGGATTGTACATATAATTGTATATGTTTGTACAGCTTTTGTGTTACGTATATCCTTGGCCGGCTCTTTTGGTACTATTGTATATCACGGTGTAGTGGCTTAGGTATCTGATAACCTCACTAGATATTTAGAATTTGTTTTGATACCCATACATATATAAGCATTGATGATGAGATAATGTTAATTATCCCCGAGAACTGTTTACATTGAATTAATGTTGAATGATATGTGATGGGCAGGTTTGTGGAAAGACAGTAAGCCTTGGATTTGATTATTGCCAAGCTAGTGATAGTAATGTGTTGTAACAATGAAATTAGATAAGAATTCCATGTTGATTTTTTTTTATGAAAAATCGTATTAAATTAGGAACTGGGTATGCCAAATTATGATCTGTGAGGTTGTGGAACCTTCAGATAGGTTGAATATGACTTATATAATAATTGAAATGTGTATTGAATTGAAGGGTTAAGTTGATATAAATGACCTAAAATGGCATAAATGTACTTTACCGCATATCTCTCTCTCGTTTTTAGGAATTTTTGAGTGCAGTCAAACTCATTAGTTCATAATTGAATTGTTTATGTTGCTTGTAAAATTTGGTGAAGACCGGGTAAGTATAGGCCAGGTTTTGAGGAGTTGGAAGCGCTAAGTCTGTTGCTGTTTTTGTTTTCTGTAAGTCTGTTGCTGTTGTTTCTGTATTAAGTCTATTGGTACTGTTTCTATTTTGAGTCTGTTGCTGCTTCTGTATGTAAGTCTGTTGTTTCTGTTTCTGTTTTGTAAGTCTGTTGTTGTTATTTTTGTATTAAGTCTGTTGTTACTATTTCTATTTTGAGTCTATTGCTATTTTTGTATTTAGTATATTGGTATTGTTTCTGTTTTAAGTCTGTTGTTATAATTTCTGTTTTGAGTTTGTTGCTGCTTTTGCATTTAAGTTTGTTGTTTCTGCTTTTATTATTTTAAGAGATCTTCTTACTCACTCTCAGCTAATAATATTATACCATATTCACCCGCTTCAAGAAAAAGAGATACAATAATTTGATACCGATTAGGCTCTGATACCATTGCTGGCCGAGAGCCTCCTTAACATAAATATCAACACCAAAACATACAGACAAAGCATTTTCGGCAACCTCAAGCCTACTTTTACAACCATGGTCACCAATTTTGGCATTTAAATCTATGCTAAGAAGGATCGTAGCATGGATCTTTCTGACATATTTCTGATACACAGGATCCTTAAACAAGGCAAGTGTAGAGCATACTTTATGTCTTATGATTATTGTATCTCTTGATCGGAACAGTGCCTATAGCATAATACTACCGCCTTGAGCTTTCAGAAGAAAGAATAGAAATTAGAAACTCATAATTTAAAAAGCACACAAAGTTTATTTATAAAAGGCTTTGTTCTCTTGAACTTCTGCCTTCTATCTTACAAGAGGATCCCTTTTATAGGCAAGGATTTGGAAACTATTCGAGATAAGATGATAAGGTTACATAGATTACACGCTATATTACAATTATAACATCCTTAATTTTTAAATTAATTTTCAGTAAATCAAGTAAATTTTTCACAATAATTTAAATTTTCCAAAAGAGATCGGGTTCAGTCATTAAAATTACTGATTCCTCATCAAACCGACTGACCCATTGGAATGCAATTTAAACATAAATAGACTTTTCATAAACCATTTCATGATTAAAACAAAACTTGTATTAATAATATTGTTGTCACAGTACAAAAGCCGACCGGCCATTACATAATACAAAAATTTTATCACTAGGTAATCAATATTTCACTCGGTAAACACAAGAGCCGGCCAAGGCTTCTACCCAGTTTACTATGTACACTATGTATTATGCATACTAATACATAATGCTTCAGTCGGTCGAGTGACTTCAAATGTCATCATCGTGTCCTTTATCCACTGCAAAAAATAATGAGTAGGGGGTGAGCATAAACACATTAAATAATAGTTATTGAATTGGATTAAAGGTCCAATCCATAACTATACACTTACCACAACCGAGTCATGCAACATAAATAGCATTTCCTATCAGTAATCAAGGCATACACACAAAATTTAGTGCATATCCATACTCAAATAAATGGATCCATTAAGACTGTTAGTTTTCTGTTGCAACACTGGCTCCCCGAGCCATAATTCAGCACTCGGCTGATTCGGCCATTTTACAGGTACCAAACCGCTCTACGCCCCCAATGCAACACCGAGTACCACTCCCAGAGTGATAGCGGTCCTCTACTCGGTATTACGGGCCAAACCCCGAGCCCTGCTCAAGAGGTTGCCTTGAGTCCCACCCAAGGTCTTTTTATGAATATCACAACATGTCTCATACTCATGCATTTCAAACATATACATTGATATTATGAAAAATTCCCATACTCATCATCAATCTCATATCACTGTCCATATCAACATCAGAAATATGAATGGAACATATATATATATATATATGTGTAAAAACGTAAAGCATTACACAAGTGAGGTATCAAAACACACGACACATATATAACATAATAGTATCACCCCACATCCATTCATAAACTATTTATTTGAAATGGAATGCTCCCCCTACCTGGAATTAAGAGCTCTTGCAACACTTAAAACTTTATCCAATTCACAGCTTACGAATTCCGACTGGAATCTCAGCTTTGTTCTAATCCATTGTTTTCTGAAGACCATGAAGTATTTTGATAATGACAAGGCCAATGACAAAAGATCAAGAACAAAGAAGAAAGTTCAAGCAAGAAGAGACCAAAGATCATAGCACTTTAAAGTAAGATCTTTTCAGAAAATATGGCCATTAAAATAAGTTAAAAACACATTTTAATAATGTGTAATCGATTACCTTATTGGTGTAATCGATTACCAGATTACTAAGTTTTGTAATCAATTACATGATCATCAGTGCTTTAAAAAATAACATTTTAAACTGAAGTAATCGATTACCTATTTGTTGTAATCAATTATATGGTCAAACATAGGTTTTAAAATAAAACGTTTAAAAACAGTAATCGATTACCTATTTGGTGTAATCGATTACAGTAACAGTCTGATGAAAAAAATCATGTTGAAACATTATAACTTTTCACAAAATATTATTTTTTCCAAGAGGTACCTTTCCAATTATTTTAATCAATAATTTCACACCTCTTGAAGGCATTACCTCTCCTATAAATAGGAGGGTATTTCATTTGTAAAAAACACACAAAAATACTTCCAATCTTTTCTTAAGAGCAATAATGGCCATATTCTCTTAATAGAGTTATTACTCTTTCTTGTTCCTCAATTTGTTCATCATACTCTTTAAGAGAGTTTTCTTGTAGAGTTCTTTATCTCTAAAGTGAGATTGATATTCAGAGTGGTGTATCTCTAAGGGTGTTCTTCTTGGATGTGGTGTAGCATCCAAGGGTGATGTTCTTGGATGTGGTGAAGCATCCAAGGGTGATGTGCTTGGGTGTAGTGTAGCATCCAAGGCATTTGTGATCAGGGTGTGAGTCCCCATTGTGGTGTAATCAAGGGATTTGATTATAGTGAATTTCCTCAAGGGTGTCTTGAGAAGACTGGACGTAGGCAGTGGTTGGCCGAACCAGTATAAATCTCTGTTTGCACTTCTCTAACCCTTAAACTCTTTATGTTTTAAGCATTATTATTCAAATCACATATCATTGCATATTGAGTTTTTAGAGGAGAAATTTATTAGTGAAAAAGTTCCTAACTACTCAATTCACCCCCCTCTTGAGTTTCCTAGAGGCCACCTGGGTTAACATTTTCTTTATAAAAGAAAAAATGAAGACTGATTCCTTCTTCGTTAATGGCTTTTTTTTTCAGCAGTATTTGGAAGAGGATGATTACAGATGATATCTTTTCTTCCAAAGATTTTTTTTCTAAACTCCTCCAACAGTGGAAATTGGTATTTATATCATTCATGCAAAGAGACGTGAATGATTAAAAGATATCTATTGTACTTTTCTTCAGATGCTGAATAAGGAGTAAGCATTTAATGAAAAGGGACAGCACATTAGAGAGGGTCTCATACTTAGAAAAATATCAGAAAAAGACTTTACTAGAAGGTAGAAGAACAGGTTGACGTGGAAAGTATCAGACCTGATTCTCGCTTGAGCGAACCGCTCTCGCTTGAGTGAGAACTGCCCCGTAACCATTCTCCATGCTTTCGCTCGAGCGAGACTCCCTCCTAATAGCCACTCGCTCAGGCGAGAAATATCCAGTAACGAATTTCATACTTACTCACTTGAGCGAGGTATCCACTCGCTTAAGCAAAACCTAACCCAACACTCGGTTTTGCACTTGGGAAAGTCATTCCAGAACGATTCCTCTTATTCGGTCCTTCACTCAGCAACTTACATTAAAGCTGACTTATCGCTCGGTCAGTCATTCACTCAGTAATTCACCCTCACACCGACTCAGCATCTGATCGATCTTCACTCGGTGAATTATTTCAAAACCGACTCTTTTCTCATATGGTCTTTCACTCGGTAATTAATTCCAAGACCGACCATCATCACTCGAGTTTTCACTCGGCTAAATAATCCAGACCGAGTCTTTTCTCACTCGGTATCATTCCACTCGAAAATGTCGTGCTTGGAAACATTTTACTTAAAAAGTTTCAATTCAGAGATACTCCATCCAGAACTGTTTCACTCGGATTCCCTTATTCGAAAGTGCCTCATTCGGATACTATTTTCTTAACTTAGGAATAATTTGCTTAATGATGTTTCACTCAGAAACATCTTATTTCCATTCGAAGATAAGTTCCTCGGTCTTACTTCACTCGATATCATACCATATTCACTCGGAATATCACATTTCAAACAACATTCACTCGGAATTTCATTCAGAATTTATTAATCCTTCATAAATGAGTTTGCTAAATATTACAAAACTTGGGATGTTACATTTCCCCCCTCCTACAAAAAAATTTTGTCCTCGAAATTTAAATACAAAAATTATATATCAATGAAATAACTCGGGATATTGTTCCTTCATAGCATCTTCTCGTTCCCAAGTATGCATGATACTCTGATCTTACTGCCATGTAACCTTGACCAGTTGAACATTTTTGTTTCTCAATCATTTTACCGATCGGTCCACTATACTAGTGGGCTCGGCTATAGTGGTCAGGTTTTCTTGAATTTCAACATCATCATCCGGCATTTCTTGAGTAGGATCTGGCAAGTACTTCTTCAATTGTGAAACGTGAAATACGCTATGTAAATTTGCTAAATGAGAAGGCAATGCAATTTGATAGGCTACTGGTCTGACTCTCTTCAATATTTCATATGGACCAATATATTTTGGACTCAACTTCTTGCTTTTCAATGCCCTTCCAACGCCTTTGCTTGAAGAGACTTTTAAAAAGACTTTATCACCGATTTGAAATTCAATCGGCTTTGTCCGGTTATCATAATAGCTCTTTTGACGGTCTTGGGATGCTTTCATTTTATCCTTGATCATTTGGATTTGCTCAGAGGTCTGCTACACAATCTTTGGTCCTAACATTATATTTTCGCCCGATTCCGACCAGCAAAGAGAAGTTCGGCATTTTCTTCCATATAAAGCTTCATAGGGAGCCATATCTATGTTACTATGATAGCTATTATTGTAAGTAAATTCGACCAATGGAAGATATTGTTCCCAGCTCCCACCATGCTCTAACACAGAGGATCTCAACAAGTCTTCTAAACTCTGAATAGTCCGCTCGGATTGCCCATCTGTTTGAGGATGATATGCCAAACTCAATCGGAGCTTCGAACCTAACTCCTGATGCAGACTTCCCTAAAACCGGGAAGTAAATCTCAGATCTCTATCTGACACAATCGAAGATAGAACACCATGTAATCGGACTATTTCGCTAATGTACAATTGTGCTAGCCTTGGTAAGGAATAACTCATGTTAATCGGCAAAAAGTGTGCAGACTTTATTAATCGGTCCACGATAACCCAAATGGCATCATGACCGTTCCGAGTCCTTGGTAGTCCCATTACAAAATCCATAACTATTGCGTCCCACTTCCACACGGGAATTTCCAAAGGTTGTAAACCACCGGTCGGTTTTTGATGCTCAACCTTTGCTTTTTGACAAATGATGCAATGGGCCACAAAGTCGACAACATCTTTCTTCATTCCGGGCCACCAAAAATGCAATTTCAAATCATGATACATCTTAGTAATACCCGGATGAATACTTAACATGCTTTTATGTGCCTCGTTAAGCACCGATTGTCATAAGTTTTCTGAGTCAGGTACATAAATCCGCCCCTTCACTCGGTAAATACCGTCTGAGCCCTCAGTCAAAAATAAATCTTTACCTTTAGCCTGAGTTTCTTTCATCTCGGCTAAATAAGAATCGGTCATTTGCTGTACATAAACAGTCTTCAAAAATTCATTAGCTATCTTTAATGTTCCGAGAGTCACTTTCTGAGATGAAGACATATCCACTTGCAAATTCATGTCTCGGAATTGTTCAAGCAACTCCATCTCTTTAACCATCATTGTCGCCATGTGAATGGACTTCTGACTCAATGCATCGGTTACCACATTGGCTTTTCCTGGGTGGTATTTTAAATCGAATTCATAATCTTTCAAGAATTCAATCCATCTTCTCTGCCTCATATTTAATTCTTTTTGATCAAACAAATATTTCAGACTCTTGTGGTCACTATATACTTCAAACTTAGAGCCATAAAGATAGTGCCTCCAAATTTTCAGTGCAAAGACCACTGCTGCCAATTCCAGATCATGAGTTGGGTAGTTTTGCTCGTGTGGTCGTAACTGTCGTGAAGCGTAAGCAATCACTCAGCCATTCTGCATCAGTACACTTCCTAGGCCAAGTCTGGATGCATCACAGAAAACTACAAAGCTTTCCTGCAAATTTGGCAAAGCCAATACAGGAGTAGATGTCAATCGGATTTTCAATTCTTAAAAACTCTGCTCACACTCGGATGACCACACAAAAGGAACATCTTTCCGGGTTAGCCTAGTCAATGGTAAAGCGATTTTGGAGAACCCCTCAATGAATCTCCGATAGTAACCGGCTAAACCTAGAAAACTTCTGACTTTAGTGATTGACTTGGGCTTCTCCCAATTCATTACAGCTTCGACCTTTGAAGGATCTACCGAGACACCTTCTTTGGAAATAACGTGACCCAGGAATTGAATTCTATCCACCCAGAATTCACACTTAGACAATTTGGCAAACAATTTCTTCTCCTTTAACACTTGGAGTACCAATCGGAGATGCTCTTTATGTTCTTCATAAGACTTTGAATAAATTAACATATCATCAATAAATACCACCACAAACCTATCCAAGTAAGAATGAAAGATATTGTTCATATAATTCATGAACACAGCCGGAGCATTTGTCACTCCGAACGGCACTACCACGTATTCATAGTGTCCATACCGAGTTCTGAATGCCGTTTTAGGAATATCGGTAGCTTTCACTCGGATCTGGTGGTATCCCGACCGTAAGTCAATTTTTGAAAAGACCGACGCACCACGTAGCTGATCAATTAAATCGTCGATCCAAGGCAATGGGTATTTATTTTTAATAGTCAGCTTATTCAGTTGGCGGTAATCAATACATAACCGCATGCTACCATCCTTTTTCTTGACGAGTAACACCGGAGCACCCCACGGTGATACACTCGATCGGATAAATTATTTTTCGAGTAGTTCATCAACTTGTTTCTTTAGTTCAGCCAGTTCAATCGGGGACATTCTATAAGGAGCTCTAGAAACTGGTTCGGCTCCAGGGATTAAATCAATAGAGAATTTAATCTCTCTATCGGGAGGAACACCAGGTACATCCTCCGGGAATAACTCGGGAAAATCACAAACAATAGGAATGTCTCGGATTCGAGACTCACTCTTCCCATCAACCATACAAAACAACATAAGCAATTGAGATATACCTTTGATTTCATACTCATCGGCTTTTTGTTTAGGAAAGAATACTTGCCGATTCCGACAGTCAACCAGGACTTTATTGGCTGATAGCCAATCCATACCGAGAACGATGTCAAGACCTCTCAAAGGTAGACATATTAAATTAGCATTAAAATCCCTATCCCTGAGAGTGAAAGATACGTTCTCACACATCATGGAAGTCCACAATTTTGCACCAGTCGGATTAGACACATTTAATGGCCGATTCATAGTAACAACAGGTAATCTCATTTGCATGACACAATCATTAGAAATAAACGAGTGAGTTGCACCCGAGTCAAACACCACGTCAAGAGTAGTATTTCCAAATAAACACTTACCTTGAACCAAATCATGGGATTGAGCAACTTCTTCTACAGTGGTAGCATACACTCGGCCTGCCGTTGGTGTACTAGAACTCCCCACTCGATCGTTCCTTGGCATCATAGAATTATTGTTGCGTTCCCCATTGCCTCTTCCTCCTCTGTTGCCGTTTCCACGGCCTCGTCCTCTGAAGCCTCCACGGTTTACACTGGTATGTGATTCAGTTGTTTGGAGAAAAGGACGGTTAGGACGGACATGTCCTTTCTCGTTACAGTGGTAACAAATAACGTCCTCATCTTTGTCACAGTTTCGAGCATAGTGACTACCCCCGCATCTATAGCATTTGATGTCTTTCGGTTTATTCACCAGTCGGCCACCAGCATTTCCCCGACCTCTAGATTTAGAGGAAGATTCTCCTCTCACAAACTTTCCTTGCTTCTTAAAGCTGATTGGTGGTAACTTTGAAGAACTATCCGACTTGCTACTCGAGCCGGTTGAAGCTTTATCATCCTCCTCATATATTCTACATTTATTAACAAGGATCGGAAAGCTTCTAATCTCCTAGTGTCGAAAAGCTTTCTTAATCTTTGGGTTCAAACCGCTCTCAAATTTGATGCATTTCGAACCTTCTGTACCTAGCATTTGGAAAGGAGGATAGAACAGACACAGCTCTTCAAACTTTGCTGCATATTCCTCAACGCTCATATTGTCCTGTCGGAGTTCCATGAATTCCAGCTCCTTTTGACTTCTAACAGTGTTTGGGAAATACTTTTCAAGGAAACATTCCTTGAAATTTTCCCAATTCAGTTCAGTCTCCATGGCAACCAATCGGCTTTTTGCCATTCTCCACCAGTTTTTAGCTTCTTTTCGAAGCATGAAAACAGCATACTCCACTTTTTGTGCTTCAGAGCACTGCAAACAACCAAAGATTCGTTCTAGGTTCTGTATCCAAGCATAGGCTTGATCAGGCTGAAATCCTCCATGGAATTCAGTCGGCTTTCTTTTCAAGAAACAATCAATACTTTGATTGTTACTCGGTTGGGGCTGATTCTACCTTTCTAGAATATCAGCCACACGCTGAAAGGCAGCAGTCATTACGTCCTGATAAGTGCTTTATAATACAATAAATTAGGTCTAAATTGCTTAAGATTTTAGTTATTATCCACTGTATTTCCTTTATTTATTACGATTTTGCTTCCTTTCCACTCTAGTCTACTTGGGTATGTTATTTTGCAGAAATTAAGGTAATAAAGGGTCAAAAACAAGAGAAAAACGACCATAAAATGATAATGAAACAAGAAGAACAAGCCCAAAGTAGAAAAAACTCTCTTTTTATGCTGAATTCCGACTCAGAATGCTGAAATCCGACTCAGAATGTTAAAATCCGACTCAGAAATGCTGAATTCCGACTTAAAATGACCAAATCCGAGTGGGATAACTGAGAAAGGACCAAATCCGAGTGGAATTACTCAGAATGGAGCAAATCCGAGTGGAATACTGCACTGTTGAAGGTAAATCCGAGTGGAATGGCTCAGAATAGAGCCTTTCCGAGTGGAACGATTCAAAATGGAGCATTACCGAGTGGAATACTTCACTGTTGGAGCCAAATCCGAGTGGAAAGTTCCCTGTCAAAGCCATTCCGAGTGATAAATGGCTGAGGTTCAATGCTAAAATGGAATGAGTCTCGGTTGGAGGAGATTCCGAGTGGAAGCTTCCCCGACTGCGTCCATTCCGAGTGAAAAAGGGGACTGACATTGAATAGATGCTGTCCAAAGCTATTCTCTGAGTGAAAGGCTTGCTGATTGAAGTGCATCCGAGTGGGAGCTTTCTGATTTGCAACCAATCCGAGCAAAAAGCTATTCCGAGTGAATTGATTCCGAGCAGAAGGAATCCCATTGAATGAATAAATGCTGATAAGGAGAATCCGAGTAGTTTCATTCGGAGAACAAGGCATTTCCGAGTGGTGTCTTAATCGGACAAGGAAAAATCCGACCAGAAATGAATCACACTCGGGCAGACTCTCAAGTTTCACACAGAGCCCGAGTGAGAAGTCTCCAAGGAAAGGCCATTCCGAGTGAGTTGGGTCAGAAAGATGCATTTCCGAGCAAAGCAAGGCTCGGACATAAGAAGAAATTCAATCAGTCAAATTCCAACCCTTCAAGTGCAAGTTCCTGAGTAAAAGTGAAGGCCATTCCGAGTGAGTTGATTGACGACTGAAGGCCATTCCGAGTAAAAAGCATGAAGGCCGACTGAAATATTTCAAAGCAAATCCGAGTGAATTCCAAAGCAAAGCTTTAACCGAGTGGTCCAAATTCAGAGACAGCCAAGTGAAAATGATTGGGAACCGATTGAATCTGAACCAAGTGAGTCTTCAATCAGTTCCGAATGAACTCCATGAACCTGAGCCGAGTGAATGGTTTTAGTCAGATCTGAGTCCCTCTTCAGTCAATTCCGAGCAACACAAGCAAATCCGAGCAAGGATTCTCCGAGTGAAACAGTGAAAAAGAGAACCTCTCGCTTGAGCGAACCTTTATCCGCTTGAGCGAGACGGTTTCCTTCAACAAACGCTTAAGCGAGAAACTCTCGCTCAAGCGAAACCGACCGGTTTTCTTAAATACCGACCCCTCAACTCAACACCGAGTGAAGATTTCACTCGGTTTTATGTGCGAACAGTACCATTTTTTACTCAGTTTTGAGCACAGAAGGCACCCTTTCACTCGGATTTTGCAGAAAAGATATAAACCGACCCACCTTTCCACTCGGAATTTGCCCAGCTGAATAAATCCAAGCACCGAATTATTGGAAATATTAAAATAATGCAAATTGGCACAGCTGGAACTCACATGCACCGAAAGTTTCCTCCCACTTGCAATTACAACGCGTTTCTTAGCTGGATCCCCCCTTTCCATCGCCTATAAAAGGAGAAGAAGTTGCAAGCATCCAGCATCAATCATCACTTGCATCAATTACCATCAGATTCATTTTCTTTTCTTTTCTTCGTTACTTTCTCTCTTTTTCTCTTTAGTTTTCTTCTCTTCCATTTTTCTTTCTCTGTTCGTTTTTTCTCCTTCTTTTTATTTTCTTTTCTTTCTTTTATTTTGTAAGAGTGTGAGGGTTGTAAAAGTGAGAATTTAAATTTGTAATTGGTGGAGAAATTATTACAACAAGGAATTACAGTGGTAAATTATTCTGAGCTTTTGGAGAAACCCGTAAGTCTTTATTTTTACCATGTCTTGTATGTTTTATTTTTCCATTATTTATATGAATTTAAATTATTTCATGAGTAGCTAAATTAATTATCTTGGGAAAAAGGGGGTATGATAATATTTTATTTTAATGTTATTTTGATTTGGAATTAAATAAATTTCTGTTTTCCATTTAGTTCTATTATGCTCAATGCTTTTAGTAATTCCTAACAAGAACCTAAATGATAAAACTGTATACTTACGGGTATATTAGTAAGTTTAGGTAATAAATAGAATCGAGAGATTTATTTTTACCGGAAAGCTTTGAACTAAACCTAAGATTTTTGAGATGCTTTTTGTGACCTCGGTAAAACCGTGAAAGTAATCAAAATTCTTTTGAGGAAATAAAAGGGATTTTCATAAAACGATAATGGGCCTTTCTGAGGATTAAGCAGCGCTTTTCATAGGTTAGGTACATTAATAGGATTCCGAGAGGAACATATTAATTAGCTTTTGGAAAATTCGCCTTGGAAAACTTAATTCGATTCTTATTTATGAAAAGTTAAAATTCATTAACATAAAATAGAGTCTTAATCCCCCGAAATCCCAAGATATTCTCAACTCTGATTTTTAAAGTGTCAAGTAAATTTTATTTTTATATTTATTAGTATTCTGTGCAACTTTAATTTGTGTTTTATTTTACAAAAACCTTAAAAATCAATTGTGTGGATAATTAAATTTCAATATGCTAGTACTTTGAACACAGTCCCTGTGGAGAACGATAATCTTTTATATTACGCGACATAACCCGTGCGCTTGCGGTCCCTGTCAAGTTTTTGGCGCCGTTGCCGGGGACTGTTGTCCCTCAAATATCGGCAATATTGAAATTCGATTAGATCATACTTATTAATATTTTTATTGTTATTTTTATTTTTATTTTTATTTTTAATTTTGTTTGTAATTTTGTCTTTTGTTCTTTATTTTGTGTATCTGTCGTTGTTTTATTTTTGTAATTGTTTGTTTTATTTGTCACTTATTTTCTATTTATGCGACAAAGCCGTAGTGTCGATCTAAACTTAGGATTTGACCCTGAGATAGAACGTACCGTTAGAGCTTTAAGAAAACAACAAAAACAACAAAAAGAACAAAAAGAAAAACAAATGGCAGACCAACACAGACCCTTAAGAGATTTTGCCGCTCCAAGCACTAATGGAAGAGGATCCAGCATCCTCAGACCCACAGTGGAGGCTAACAATTTTGAATTGAAGCCTTCACTACTCTCAATGGTTCAACAGAACCAATTCGGAGGATTACCCTCCGAAGATCCAAATCTTCACCTTCAAATCTTTCTTGAATACTGTGGCACTCTGAAGATGAACGGAGCCACCAATGATGCCATTCGCTTAAGACTTTTCCCTTTCTCCTTAAGAGATAAAGCGAGAGCGTGGTTATACTCTCTTCTGAAGGATCCATCACGACTTGGGAACAATTGTCCAGTGCTTTTATCAATAAATGGTACCCAAGGAACAAGACTGATGTGTTGAGGAAATAAATCATCAATTTTTCACAAAAAGATGATGAATCCTTGTATGAAGCCTGGGAAAGATACAGAGAGTTGCTAAGAGAATGTCCTCACCATGGGATAGAAAGGTGGTTGACAATCCATATTTTCTATAATGGACTAACTTCCACATAAAAGATCTCTTTAGATGCTGCAGCTGGAGGAGCCTTCATGAGTAAAAATGTTGATGAAGCTGAGAACCTGATTGAGGAAATAGCTCAAAACACTCACCAGTGGAACTCTGAGAGAGGATTACCTTCTAAAACACCAAGTAAGTATTCTGTTGATGCTCTTTCCTTACTTTCTGCCAAAGTTGAAGCATTAACATTAAAACTTGATAAAATAGGGTCAACAGGTGTTACTAATATTGTTTGTGAAGTTTGTGGTGTTTCAGGACATGGAGCTACAAACTGCCATTTAGCAATGACCCCTAATCAAGAACAAGAAATGCATCAGGTGGACGCTATTGGAAACTATGGTGGAAATTATCAAGGTAACTACAGACCTCTACAAGGTCCACCTGGCTTCCAAAATAGGCCACCTCAATTCCAAAGTAACTACAAACCTCAACAAGGAACCTATATTCCACAAAAATCAAAGCTAGAATCCTTGATGGAGACATTTGTAGCTACTCAACTTAAACAAAATGATGAATTCTCTGATGCAATAAAAAACTTGGCTTCAAAAGTAGACTCTCTTGCCACTCACAACAAAATACTGGAAAATCAAATAGCCCAACAAGCCTCCTATTCTCAAAGAGCACCAGGAACATTTCCTGGAAAACCAGAGGCTAGACCATCCAACCAAACCATGGTTGTCACTCTTAGGAGTGGTACTCAATACGATGGGCCAGTTGATAAGACAGCAAAGAAGGAAAAGAAAGTCGATGAATCTTCATCTCATCCAGTAATTGAAGAAGAGAAACCACAAGAAAAAAAGGAGGAGGTTAAGCCATATCAACCCCCCATTCCATTTCCTCAGCGCTTAGCCAAAGCAAAGTTGGACAAACAATTTGGTAAGTTCCTTGATGTTTTAAAGAAATTGTATATTAATATTCCCTTTACAGATGCTTTGCAGCAAATGCCCACATATGCAAAGTTCCTGAAGGACATTTTGTCCAACAAAAGAAAACTGGAGGAAGATGGTACAGTTGCACTTACTGAAGAGTGCAGTGCTCTAATTCAAAAGAAACTTCCACCCAAGCTCCAAGATCCAGGTAGTTTCTCTATTCCTTGCATGATTGGTGATATGAATATAGATAAAGCATTGTGTGATTTAGGAGCAAGTGTGAGTTTAATGCCATTATCTATTGCTGAAAAATTAGGATTGGGTGAGTTAAAACCTACTAGGATGTCTTTACAATTGGCTGATAGATCTGTAAAATATCCTGTAGGAATTTTAGAGGATGTTCCTATTAAGATAGGAAAATTTTTTATACCTGCTGACTTTGTTGTGCTTGAAATGGATGAAGATTCTTTGATTCCTATTATTTTAGGCAGACCATTTTTAGCAACTGCAGGTGCTGTGATCGATGTCAAGAATGGTAAGTTGTCTCTGACTGTTGGAGACCAAAAGGTTGACTTCAACTTGAAAAATGTTTTAGAAAAACCTTATAATGATGTTTGCTGTACTGTGGATTTTGTCGAACAAGTGGTAAAGGAAGCAACCCTTCCTAATGACCCACTTGAAACTGTTTTCATGATTGAGCTGACAGAAACATCTGATTGCTCTGAGGCCCACATGATACTGAGGTCATGTGCGACAAAGTGGTAAGCCCTAATGTGGAATTAAAACCTTTACCAGCTTCTTTAAGGTATGAGTTTCTTGGCCCTAATTCCACATATCCTGTGATTATTAATGCTGAATTGAATCCATCTAAAACTGAAAGACTTTTGAAACAACTTAGGTTGTATAGAAAGGTAATAGGTTATACAATGGATGATATCAAAGGGATTAGCCCTTCTCTTTGTATGCACAGGATTACTGTAGAAGATGAAAGTAGGCCCACAGTAGAACCACTTAGGAGATTAAATCCTAAAATGCAAGAAGTGGTTAAAAAGGAAATTTTGAAATTGCTTGATGCTGGAGTCATATATCCTGTTGATAGTAGTAAATGGGTAAGTCCTGTCCATGTGGTGCCTAAAAAGGGGGGAATAACTGTGATTGAAAATGATAAACATAACTTGATTCCTACTAGGATTGTCTCTGGTTGGCGCATGTGCATTGATTATAGAAAGTTAAATAGCGCCATGAAAAAAGATCATTTTCCCCTCCCTTTTATTGATCAGATGCTTGAAAGACTTGCGAAACACTCTTATTTCTGTTATTTGGATGGGTATTTAGGTTTTCATCAAATTCCCATTCATCCATCTGATCAAGAAAAGACTACCTTCACTTGCCCTTATGGGACTTATGCTTACAGACGTATGCCTTTTGGTTTATGTAATGCACCTGCAACTTTTCAAAGGTGTATGCAAGCAATTTTTTCTGATCTTATTGAAAATGTGATGGAAGTCTTTATGGATGATTTTTCAGTGCATGGTTTGGATTTTGATAATTGTTTAACAAATTTGTGCCAAGTCTTGCAGCGTTGTGAAGAAACCAATTTGGTTCTAAATTGGGAAAAATGCCATTTTATGGTAAGAGAAGGCATAGTTCTTGGACACCTGGTGTCTGAGAGAGGTATAGAAGTTGATAAGGCTAAAGTGGAAGTAATTGAAAAATTGCCTCCACCCACAAATGTGAAAGGTATTCGGAGTTTTCTTGGACATGCAAGGTTTTATCGCAGGTTTATTAAAGATTTCTCCAAGATCACAAAGCCTCTTACAACTCTTCTGGGTAAGGATGTGCCTTTCAATTTTGATTCATCTTGTATGGAAGCTTTTTGCAGGATTAAGCAAGCTCTAATCTCGGCCCCCATCGTACAACCACCTGATTGGAAACTCCAGTTTGAGCTGATGTGCGATGCGAGTGATTACGCAGTGGGGGCTGTGTTGGGGCAAAGAAAGGATAAAAAGCTCCATGTAATTCATTATGCCAGCCGAACGCTAGATGATGCTCAGGTAAATTATGCCACAACTGAAAAAGAACTGTTAGCTATTGTCTTTGCTTTTGATAAATTTAGGTCTTATTTGGTAGGTTCACATGTTACTGTTTACACTGACCACTCTGCCATTAAGTATCTATTGAATAAAAAGGAAGCAAAGCCTAGATTAATTAGGTGGATTCTAATATTGCAAGAATTTGACTTGGAAATTAAGGACAAGAAGGGTACCGAGAACTTGGTCGCTGACCACCTATCTAGGTTGACATCTGAAAAAGAAGAAACAGATAATATTCCCATCAATGAATCTTTTCCAGATGAACAACTCTTGAATCTTAGTATCCAACGTGTTCCTTGGTATGCTGATTTTGTAAATTTTCTTGCATGTGGTATCTTACCTCCTGATCTTAGCTTTCAGCAAAGGAAAAAGTTTTATGCAGATGTCAAGCATTATTATTGGGATGAACCACTCCTTTTCAAGCAATGTGCAGATGGTATGATTCGGAGATGTATTTCACAAGATGATGTCCATGCTATCTTGGATCATTGCCATTCTCTTTCCTGTGGAGGGCACATGAGCACCTCTAAAACAGCCGCTAAAATATTGCAAGCTAGGTTCTATTGGCCAAATATTTTTAAGGATGTACGTAAGTATGTTCTAACTTGTGATGCTTGCCAAAGAACAGGTAACATTGGTAAGAGACAAGAAATGCCCTTGAATACCATTTTAGAAGTTGAACTATTTGATGTATGGGGTGTTGATTTTATGGGACCTTTTCCCTCTTCTTTTGGAAATCAGTTCATATTAGTGGCAGTTGACTATGTGTCAAAATGGGTGGAAGCCATTGCTTCACCCCATTCTGATGCTAAGACTGTTATTAAACTTTTCAAGAAAATAATATTTCCAAGGTTTGGGGTCCCAAAATGTGTTATAAGTGATGGAGGGTCTCATTTTATTGAGAAAACTTTTCAGACCCTTCTAAAGAAATATTGAGTTAGGCATAAGGTTGCTACACCTTATCACCCACAAACTAGTGGACAAGTTGAGGTATCCAATCGGGAAATTAAAAATATTCTTCAAAAAGTGGTGAATACATCACGTAAGGATTGGTCTATTAAGTTAGATGATTCCTTATGGGCGTATCGAACCGCATACAAAACTCTCATTGGAACCACACCTTTTAAGCTAGTATATGGGAAGCCCTGTCATTTACCTGTTGAGCTAGAATATAAATCTTTTTGGGCTGTTAAAACTCTTAACTTTGATCATAAGGCTGCAGGTGAACAAAGATTGTTGGAATTAAATGAGCTTGATGAACTCCATCTAGATGCATACGAAAATGCCAGAATTTATAAAGAAAAAACCAAACAATGGCATGATCGTCACATCCAACGGAGAACATTTAATCCAGGTGATATGGTTTTACTGTTTAATTCCAGATTGAAGCTTTTTCCAGGTAAACTGAGATCCCGATGGTCGGGACCATTCAAGGTGACAAAAGTCTTTCCCTTCGGAGCTGTCGAACTATGGAGCGACAAAACTGGTACATTTAGAGTAAATGGATAGAGAGTAAAGCACTATCTGACAGGTCAACCAATACAACAAGCAAGTGACTTGGACCTGTTTGATGCTCCTGATGAGTAAATCCAAACGGTGAGAAGTCTGGCTGAAGACTTAAAACTTAGCACTGATAGGGAGGTAACCCTATAAAAAGTTGTTCTTCATTTTATTTTAAAAAAAAAACCAAAAACCAACTATGTCTAATGCTGGTTTGGGGTTATTACAGGTAAGTTTTCTTATCCTTTCATCATCCATTTTAACATTGAGGACAATGTAAAATTCTGGTTTGGGGTGGTAGGTAAGAAAACTTAACTGTTTTGTTTTGTTGTGTGATGATTATATTTTTTTTATGCATGTGTGTTTTCCTTATTTTGTTTGTAATCTTGTAATTTACCATGATTGCATGATAAATTCACTTTAAACACAAGGCTAAAGTATCTAAGGATCCCAAAATTTTGAGTAAAATTTTCAAAATTTGATTGTTTAAATGCCAAATAAATGCTTAAATGAACCTTATGTGATTAAAATTTTCTTTGAAAAGACTTTCCAGGATTAGACTTGAGCCAAAATGGGTTATTTATCAAACAAATTTTCAAAACCCATATTTTCTTAATTGAGTGAATCTCATAGTCATTAATATTCTAGAACTTGTTTTTCAACCGATTCAAAATGGTTTTTGATTATACGTCTTACGATGATAAAGGCACAATTAGGTCTTATTCTTAAGCCTCAGAATTTTGTATAATTTGACCCCTAGTTGCCCCTTTTGAGCCTAAAAGCGAAAATTTTTCTTTGAAACCTTTCATTGACTGATATTCTCTTAATGGTGAAAAAGTTGGAAATTTAGTGGAGCAAAGAAATAAAAAAGGACTTAAGAAAAATATGGTATTGGATGCAAAGAAAAGCAAGAAAAAGAAAAAAGAAAATCAAAAGGATGATATTGAATGAATTCCAAAAAGTCCATAAAAATTCAAAAATTTGCTCTCTTAAATTTATGATGATAATTTGAATCATTCATCACTATTAAAGCCCTTTTGTATTCTATTTTTCTTGAATTTCCTACCTTGACAATACAACCCAAGGCCACGTTACAACCTTTGAAAGACCTTTAGACTTTGACATATCTTCTATCTAAACTGTGGAGTTTCTGGTTTATTAACAAGCTTATGGTAATATTTTTTGACTATGATGATTTGAGAGATACACAAACCTTTAAACACTTAAGTGAAAATTGTGAGAAGAGTATCTCAAGTCTTGACATTGAAAATTGATTCACATAAGAAAAATAAAACTGGCATTTGAATAAATCTGTTTCTCTATTTTGGATTCCATAAGTTATTAAGTTTAGTGTTTTCTGTATTTATCTTGTGAATATGGTGATTGCTTGAGGACAAGCAATGCTTTGGTTTGGGGTATTTTGATAAGTGCTTTATAATACAATAAATTAGGTCTAAATTGCTTAAGATTTTAGTTATTATCCACTGTATTTCCTTTATTTATTGCGATTTTTACTTCCTTTCCACTCTAGTCTACTTGGGTATGTTATTTTGCAGAAATTAAGGTAATAAAGGATCAAAAACAAGAGAAAAACGACCATAAAATGATAATGAAACAAGAAAAACAAGCCCAAAGTAGAAAGAACTCTCTTTTTATGCTGAATTCCGACTCAGAATGCTGAAATCCGACTCAGAATGTTAAAATCCGACTCAGAAATGCTGAATTCCGACTTAAAATGACCAAATCCGAGTGGGATAACTGAGAAAGGACCAAATCCGAATGGAATTACTCAGAATGGAGCAAATCCGAGTGGAATACTGCACTGTTGAAGGTAAATCCGAGTGGAATGGCTCAGAATAGAGCCTTTCCGAGTGGAACGATTCAAAATGGAGCATTACCGAGTGGAATACTTCACTGTTGGAGCCAAATCCGAGTGGAAAGTTCCCTGTCAAAGCCATTCCGAGTGATAAATGGCTGAGGTTCAATGCTAAAATGGAATGAGTCTCGGTTGGAGGAGATTCCGAGTGGAAGCTTCCCCGACTGCATCCATTCCGAGTGAAAAAGGGGACTGACATTGAATAGATGTTGTCCAAAGCTATTCTCTGAGTGAAAGGCTTGCTGATTGAAGTGCATCCGAGTGGGAGCTTTCTGATTTGCAACCAATCCGAGCAAAAAGCTATTCCGAGTGAATTGATTCCGAGCAGAAGGAATCCCATTGAATGAATAAATGCTGATAAGGAGAATCCGAGTAGTTTCATTCGGAGAACAAGGCATTTCCGAGTGGTGTCTTAATCGGACAAGGAAAAATCCGACCAGAAATGAATCACACTCGGGCAGACTCTCAAGTTTCACACAGAGCCCGAGTGAGAAGTCTCCAAGGAAAGGCCATTCCGAGTGAGTTGGGTCAGAAAGATGCATTTCCGAGCAAAGCAAGGCTCGGACATAAGAAGAAATTCAATCAGTCAAATTCCAACCCTTCAAGTGCAAGTTCCTGAGTAAAAGTGAAGGCCATTCCGAGTGAGTTGATTGACGACTGAAGGCCATTCCAAGTAAAAAGCATGAAGGCCGACTGAAATATTTCAAAGCAAATCCGAGTGAATTCCAAAGCAAAGCTTTAACCGAGTGGTCCAAATTCAGAGACAGCCGAGTGAAAATGATTGGGAACCGATTAAATCTGAACCAAGTGAGTCTTCAATCAGTTCCGAATGAACTCCATGAACCTGAGCCGAGTGAATGGTTTTAGTCGGATCCGAGTCCCTCTTCAGTCAATTCCGAGCAACACAAGCAAATCCGAGCAAGGATTCTCCGAGTGAAACAGTGAAAAAGAGAACCTCTCGCTTGAGCGAACCTTTATCCGCTTGAGCGAGACGGTTTCCTTCAACAAACGCTTAAGCGAGAAACTCTCGCTCAAGCGAAACCGACCGGTTTTCTTAAATACCGACCCCTCAACTCAACACCGAGTGAAGATTTCACTCGGTTTTATGTGCGAACAGTACCATTTTTTACTCGGTTTTGAGCACAGAAGGCACCCTTTCACTCGGATTTTGCAGAAAAGATGTAAACCGACCCACTTTTCCACTCGAAATTTGCCCAGCTGAATAAATCCAAGCACCGAATTATTGGAAATATTAAAATAATGCAAATTGGCACAGCTGGAACTCACATGCACCGAAAGTTTCCTCCCACTTGCAATTACAACGCGTTTCTTAGCTGGATCCCCCCTTTCCATCGCCTATAAAAGGAGAAGAAGTTGCAAGCATCCAGCATCAATCATCACTTGCATCAATTACCATCAGATTCATTTTCTTTTCTTTTCTTCGTTACTTTCTCTCTTTTTCTCTTTAGTTTTCTTCTCTTCCATTTTTCTTTCTCTGTTCGTTTTTTCTCTTTCTTTTTATTTTCTTTTCTTTCTTTTATTTTGTAAGAGTGTGAGGGCTGTAAAAGTGAGAATTTAAATTTGTAATTGGTGGAGAAATTATTACAACAAGGAATTACAGTGGTAAATTATTCTGAGCTTTTGGAGAAACCCGTAAGTCTTTATTTTTACCATGTCTTGTATGTTTTATTTTTCCATTATTTATATGAATTTAAATTATTTCATGAGTAGCTAAATTAATTATCTTGGGAAAAAGGGGGTATGATAATATTTTATTTTAATGTTATTTTGATTTGGAATTAAATAAATTTCTGTTTTCCATTTAGTTCAATTATGCTCAATGCTTTTAGTAATTCCTAACAAGAACCTAAATGATAAAACTGTATACTTACGGTTATATTAGTAAGTTTAGGTAATAAATAGAATCGAGAGATTTATTTTTACCGGAAAGCTTTGAACTAAACCTAAGATTTTTGAGATGCTTTTTGTGACCTCGGTAAAACCGTGAAAGTAATCAAAATTCTTTTGAGGAAATAAAAGGGATTTTCATAAAACGATAATGGGCCTTTCTGAGGATTAAGCAGCGCTTTCCATAGGTTAGGTACATTAATAGGATTTCGAGAGGAACATATTAATTAGCTTTTGGAAAATTCGCCTTGGAAAACTTAATTCGATTCTTATTTATGAAAAGTTAAAATTTATTAACATAAAATAGAGTCTTAATCCCCCGAAATCCCAAGATATTCTCAACTCTGATTTTTAAAGTGTCAAGTAAATTTTATTTTTATATTTATTAGTATTCTGTGCAACTTTAATTTGTGCTTTATTTTACAAAAACCTTAAAAATCAATTGTGTGGATAATTAAATTTCAATATGCTGGTACTTTGAACACAGTCCCTGTGGAGAACGATAATCTTTTATATTACGCGACATAACCCGTGCGCTTGCGGTCCCTGTCACGTCCATACCATGAGGGTCCATTCTTATCCCGAAATAATCATCATACTTTAGTACCACTTATGGTTATGAAAGCAATTTATTTATGGTTGATTTCCTTAACTACATTACACAACAACAGTGATATGGCTTCACTCGATCATAGCATTTAGTAGCTTAACCTTGGCCTTGGATTTTTTTCAAGTCTTGCTCTAATACCAAATATAACATCCTTAATTTTTAAATTAATTTTCAGTAAATCAAGTAAATTTTTTGCAATAATTTAAATTGTCCAATAGAGATCGGGTTTAGTCATTAAAATTACCGATTCCTCATCAAACCGACTGACCCATTGGAATACAATTTAAACATAAATAGACTTTTCATAAACCATTTCATGATTAAAATAAAACTTGTATTAATAATATTGTTGTCACAGTACAAAAGCCGACCGGCCATTACATAATACAAAAATTTTATCACTCGGTAATCAATATTTCACTCTGTAAACACAAGTGCCGGCCAAGGCTTCTACCCAGTTTACTATGTACACTATGTATTATGCATACTAATACATAATGCTCCAGTCGGTCGAGTGACTTCAAATGCCATCACCGTGTCCTCTATCCACTACAAAAAATAATGAGTAGGGGGTAAGCATAAACAGATCAAATAATAGTTATTGAATTGGATTAAAGGTCCAATCCATAACTATACACTTACCACAACCGAGTCATGCAACATAAATAGCATTTCCTATCAGTAATCAAGGCATACACACAAAATTTAGTGCATATCCATACTCAAATAAATGGATCCATTAAGACTGTTAGTTTTCTGTTGCAACACTGGCTCCCCGAGCCATAATTCAACACTCGGCTGATTCGGCCGTTTTATAGGTACCAAACCGCTCTACGCCCCCAATGCAACACCGAGTACCACTCCCAGAGTGATAGCGGTCCTCTACTCGGTATTACGGGCCAAACCCCGAGCCCTGCTCAAGAGGTTGCCTTGAGTCCCACCCAAGGTCTTTTTATGAATATCACAACATGTCTCATACTCATGCATTTCAAACATATACATTGATATTATGAAAAATTCCCATACTCATCATCAATCTCATATCACTGTCCATGTCAACATCAGAAATATGAATGGAACATATATATATATATATATATATATATATATATATATATGTGTGTGTGTAAAAATGTAAAGCATTACACAAGTGGGGTATCAAAACACACGACACATATATAACATAATAGTATCACCCCACATCCATTCATAAACTATTTATTTGAAATGGAATGCTCCCCTTACCTGGAATTAAGAGCTCTTGCAACACTTAAAACTTTATCCAATTCACAGCTTGCGAATTCTGACTGGAATCTTAGCTTTCTGCTAATCTAGTGTTTTCTTTATAAAAGAAGAAATGAAGATTGATTCCTTCTTCGTTAATGGCTTTTTTTTCAGCAGTATTTGGAAGAGGATGATTACAGATGATATCTTTTCTTTCAAAGATTTTTTTTTCTAAACTCCTCCAACAGTGGAAATTGGTATTTATATCATTCATGCAAAGAGACGTGAATGATTAAAAGATATCTATTGTACTTTTCTTCAGATGCTGAATAAGCAGTAAGCATTTAATGAAAAGGGACAGCACATTAGAGAGGGTCTCATACTTAGAAAAATATCAGAAAAAGACTTTACTAGAAGGTAGAAGAACAGGTTGACGTGGAAAGCATCAGACCTGATTCTTGCTTGAGCGAACCGCTCTCGTTTGAGCGAGAACTGCCCCGTAACCATTCTCCATGCTTTCGCTCGAGCGAGACTCCCTCCTAATAGCCACTCGCTCAAGTGAGAAATATCCAGTAACGAATTTCATACTTACTCGCTTGAGCGAGGTATCCACTCGCTTAAGCGAAACCTGACCCAACACTCGGTTTTGCACTTGGGAAAGTCATTCCAGAACCGATTCTTCTTATTCGGTCCTTCACTCAGCAACTTACATTAAAGCTGACTTATCGCTCGGTCAGTCATTCACTCAGTAATTCACCCTCACACCGACTCAACATCTGATCGATCTTCACTCAGCGAATTATTTCAAAATCGACTATTTTCTCATGTGCTCTTTCACTCGGTAATTAATTCCAAGACCGACCATCATCACTTGAGTTTTCACTCGGCTAAATAATCCAGACCGAGTCTTTTCTCACTCGATATCATTCCACTCGAAAATGTCGTGCTTGGAAACATTTTACTTAAAAAGTTTCAATTTAGAGATACTCCATCCAGAACTGTTTCACTCGGATTCCCTTATTCGAAAGTGCCTAATTTGGATACTATTTTCTTAACTTAGAAATAATTTGCTTAATGATGTTTCACTCGAAAACATCTTATTTCCATTCGGAGATAAGTTCCTCGGTCTTACTTCACTCGGTATCATACCATATTCACTCGGAATATCATATTTCAAACAACATTCACTCGGAATTTCATTCAGAATTTCTTTATTAATCCTTCATAAATGAGTTTGCTAAATATTACAAAACTTGGGATGTTACAACAATGACACGTGGAAGATAGCATATGATAAGATAAGGTGACCGACAAAGAGATAAAGTAAAGTGGCCGACAAACAGATAAGGTCTTCAATCTTGATCTTGACTTTGAGATAAGATTCAGATTTTTTTTCAGGCACGTGTCTCTTTAGTCCTTGTAGATACATTTATGACTGGGCCCACAGTTTTCGATCGGATCTTCATCACTTGAGTCTTCTTCTGGTTCCTTGTAATGAAAAACCCTATCATCATAGGATTGTTCATCTTTAGCCATTATTATCTGGTAAGCTCCATATGGTCTAGGAACCTTTGGGACTTTCTTGATTTCTTCTTCTGGAACTGCTTTGGGTCGATCATAAAACTTTATCCAATCACTTTCAGGAGGGCATATAACATCTACATGACTTAAAATTGCACATGTTGAATTTCTCTCTTTGAGACTTGAATCTGCCATGTTAACTTCACGAAGATAAATCATTAATTCTTCTTGTGAAAGATCTGGTGCTTTATAATCAATCATTCATGAACTCTTCAAATTTGGAATAGGTCCTCCAAATTTTCACTTGATTATGAGTGTATAACCTCTTGGTTTGGGGATTTTGGAAATAAGGCCGGTGAAGCAAAGCTACTGTGTAGAAACTGTAACTTAATTGATCCATCTTATTTTTCATAAAATCAATCTCTCTTTGCAAATCTTTTAACCATTTTTCCAGAGGTTGATACCAGCTCATAAAAGTCTTGATGAGAGAAGAACTGTAATCAGGATCCTTGGTTGTTTCCAGTGTGTTCATCATAATCCATGTAGGAAATATAATGGGATAATTGTACATTACTGTCGCACACCACAGATACCACATATCTTCTTCTTGAAAGAGTTTTCCAAGAAAGAGTCCAAAGATGTTCAGGAAAGGTTTATCAGGATTAAACCAAGTTGTTTTTGGAAGGATTCTGTGTTTTTGGAGGGAAATTGCCAAATAATGAAAGATATGAGTTCTGGCAAAGAGTTTTATCTCTGTAGGTCTTACTCCTTTCATATATTTGAACTCAGGAGGAAATTGAGGAAATTTGGATAGAGAAAATGATGATGAAGATGGTATTTCAGTGTTCATCATGATGAGGGGATAAGAATGAGAGGGTGAGATTATTAGGATTGGTTTTTCAAAAGATTGTTTTCTGGATAAATAATCTGGGATCAGATTATTTTTTCCTTGGATGTGTTTCACAGTAAAATCATATCTTGAAAACCATTCTTTCAGCCTGAGGATTTGAGGATTTGGTGGAGTTTTGTTTTTGAACTCTAACATTTTTGGAAATGAAGAGTTATCAAGTTGTACCTCAAATTGGTGACCTCGAAGATAGAAGTCAAACTTTTTGATTCCATATTTAACAACAAGAGTTTCTTTGTAGGTGGTATGGTAATGAAGTTCACCATTGGTGAACTGCCCACTGGCATGTCCATAATAGAGTTTTTGTCCTCCAATTTCCTCTATCAGAACTGCTCCCCAGTGATGATCACTTGCATCTTCTGTAATATCATTTTTCCTTCTCCAGGAATTTTCAATGGCGGAGGATTCTTAGCTGCTTCTTTTAGAAATCTAACAGCCTCAGTTTTCTCCTTTCCCTATGGTGGTGCATTCTTTTTAAGCATCTTGGAAAGCTTTGAAGTATGGTGAGAAATATGAGGAATGAAGTCCCTAACATAATTCAGAATTCCTAAGAATTGTTGAATTTGTTTGGTAGACATATTCTCATCAGGGAAGTTTGGAAGATCTTCTACAAGATGAGGCTGAGGATGATATTTTCCTTGGGCAAATCGCATTCCCAGAAAGTCAACCTCTTTTGTTCCAATCTCAGACTTTCTTGCAGAAAGCATGACTCCATAACTGTTGCAGATAGAATGGAATTGTTGAAGAAGCTGGTTATGGCTAGCTTCATCAGGAGAGAAGAGTAGGATGTTGTCAATGTAGACGAGAGCACTATGCAGAATGGGTTTGAATACTCGAACCATGGCCTTTTGGAATAGTGATGGGGAAACTTTAAGCCCAAAAGGCAAGACAGTCCATTGATAGTGTCCATTTGGAATTCAAAATACTGTTTTGGGGCGATCTTCTGGATTTAAGCCCAATTGCCAAAAACCTGATTTTAAATCGAATTTTGAGAAGATGAAGGCATTTTTGATGTAGGTGTATAGTGAACTGATCTTTGGTATGGGGAACTTATCGTCTTTGAGAAAAAGGTTTAATGGCCTGTAGTCAATAACAAGTCTTTTCTTTCCTCTGACTTGTTCTGATCTTTTGTTGACATAGAAGGCCGTGCAAGCCCACTCAGATTTCATGGGTTCAATTAATCCTTGCTTCATCAGTTCTTGACATTCTGCTTGTGCCATTTTTAGTTCTGAGGGAGACATTCCCGGGTGTGTAGCTTTAGTGGGATTAACGTCTTCATTCATCTTGAAAGGTAAATTCACATAGAACTCTTCTATTTTCCATAATGGTTTAGGATGTTGGAAAAGATCATGGCCTTCAGCACATAACTTTATTAACTGATCTCGGATCTCTCCAAATTCAGGAGGAACTTCTGCCAGAGAGAAAAGTCTTGGAATTTGACAAAAAGGCTTGAAATTCCTTTTGTGCTTTACTCTATTTGCTAGAATCTGCAGTTTTTGATTTTTAATCAGGATATCTCTTTCGATCAGTATGTCTTTTTCTGGCAAGTCTGACCCGATAATTTTTGTCCAAATTGTGCAGTCTGGGAATATCTTGATTCCGATTTTGGACTTGGTTATCAGATTGGTTTCAAATGATTCTCCATTAGCAGCTTTGAAACTTTGTTTGTGACTCTTCCAGGCATGGGAAGGTAAAATAGCCGGATTCATGAATGTTCTTTGAGCTCCTGTATCAATAAAGGCGATCACCTTTATAGGAACATCATATTTTGATGGGAGGATATATACCTCAAGATTTGGTAAAGGAGGAAGTTCAGCTGAAGCAATTGTTGGATCTTTCTGCACTTCTTGGATCCTTAGAACTGGGAAATGTTCTGGCTCGGCTGAACTTTCAGAGTCTGCTGAACTTGATGTTTCTTCTTCAGATTCTTCAAGGGCAAAAGCAGTCTTGTTGTTTGGAGAACTTTGTTCTTCATAAAGAGATTCAATATCGTCATCTTCTTCTATTGCTAATGTATTCAATAGTTTTACTGCTTTTTCTTTGTTTTGTGGACAATCTTTGGAAAAGTGTCCTTTCTTTTTACAGATGAAGCATTTCTGGCCCTTGCTCTTTCCTCTGAAGGGTTTTCTTTTGAAGAATCAGAATTTCTTTTTTCTTTTGTATGAGGACTTGTTTTTCTTTTCTTTCTTTGTAGAGTGAAGCTTTGAACACAGTTTTCTTTGTCACACTTTATCTTCAAATACTTCTTCTTACAAATGCCCTTGTACTTTTTCCGATTGTTCAGCATCTTATCTATCAAGCTCTGCTGGCTACAGATCTTGTCTAGAGCAACCATTCTTACTTGGTGAATTTCTCCAAGTGTCATTTCTGTAACATTTTTGTTGGCTGCTTACAAGATTCTCCACATTTCTTCTTGAAGTTCTTCTGGGAGAGAACTTATATATGTATTTTTGAGACTTGGATCATTAAATCCATTCAGCTGATAAAATCTCTGAGACATTCTTTGATAATGTCTTTCTAGATCTGCTTTCTTTAGCGAGTAACATCTCATCTCAAAATACTCTTTTCTGGCTTCTTTTTCAATCACAGAAATGTCTCCCAGGAAGTGAAATTGGAGAAAATGAATTATATCTGAAATAGGTTGGCTGTGGAGTTGTTCTTGATTTACTGGACCAATAGATTGATACCATTCTTTGAGAACTCCGGTCATTCTAGCACAAAACTCTTCAACCACCTTATATGATTCTTCATGTTGGACGATTTTTGCATCCATCCAGGCTTTGAACTCAAGGAATTTTTTATTCCACTGAGAAGGAGGAATTCCATCTATGGAGAAAAATGAAGACCCAGTGTACACAGGGGTGTTTATTTCTCTGGGATCTAATCCGAGTGGTGTAGACATTTCTTCTTGTCTTACCATCAGGATTTTTGAAATATCAGCATATTCGTCGTACACAGGATTTTTGAAACAAGGCCAATTACTCAAGCAGAAGAAGTGATGAATTGGCAAACTGAAAATGTTGTGGCTTAGAATGAATTCTTGCAGAATATGGACAAGAAAATTGACAAGATTGCTGACTCCTTAGATAAGGAGATTAAAAATATGTCCCAGATTATTTATCCAGAAAACAATCTTTTGAAAAACCAATCCCAATAATCTCATCCTCTCATTCTTATCCCCTCATCATGATGAACACTGAAATACCATCTTCATCATCATCTTCTCTATCCAAATTTCCTCAATTTCCTCCTGAGTTCAAATATATTAAAGGAGTAAGACCTGCAGAGATAAAACTCTTTGCCAGAACTCATATCTTTCATTATTTGGTAATTTCCCTCCAAAAACACAGAATCCTTCCAAAAACAACTTGGTTTAATCCTGATAAACCTTTCCTGAACATCTTTGGACTCTTTCTTGGAAAACTCTTTCAAGAAGAAGATATGTGGTATCTGTGGTGTGCGATAGTAATGTACAATTATCCCATTATATTTCCTACATGGATTATGATGAACACACTAGAAACAACCAAGGATCCTGATTACAGTTCTTCTCTCATCAAGACTTTTATGAGCTAGTATCAACCTCTAGAAAAATGGATAAAAGATTTGTAAAGAGAGATTGATTTTATGAAAAAAAAGATGGATCAATTAAGTTACAGTTTCTATACAGTAGCTTTGCTTCACCGGCCTTATTTCCAAAATCCCCAAACCAAGAGGTTATACACTCATAATCAAGTGAAAATTTAGAGGACCTATTCCAAATTTGAAGAGTTCATGAATGATTATAAAGCACCAGATCTTCCACAAGAAGAATTAATGATTTATCTTCATGAAGTTAACATGGCAGATTCAAGTCTCAAAGAGAGAAATTCAACATGTGCAATTTTAAGTCATGTAGATGTCATATGCCCTCCTGAAAGTGATTGGATAAAGTTTTATGATCGACCCGAAGCAGCTCCAGAAGAAGAAATCAAGAAAGTCCCAAAGGTTCCTAGACCATATGAAGCTTACCAGATAATAATGGCTAAAGATGAACAATCCTATGATGATAGGGTTTTTCATTACAAGGAACCAGAAGAAGACTCAAGTGATGAAGATCCAATTGAAAACTGTGGGCCCAGTCATGAATGTATCTACAAGGACTAAAGAGACACGTGCCTGGAAAAAAAAATCCGAATCTTATCTCAAAGTCAAGATCAAGATTGAAGACCTTATCTGTTTGTCGGCCACTTTACTTTATCTCTTTGTCGGTCACCTTATCTTATCATATGTTATCTTCCACGTGTCATTGTAATATAGCGTGTAATCTATGTAACCTTATCATCTTATCTCGAATAGTTTCCAAATCCCTGCCTATAAAAGGGATCCTCTTGTAAGATAGAAGGCAGAAGTTCGAGAGAACAAAGCCTTTCATAAATAAACTTTGTGTGCTTTTTAAATTATGAGTTTCTAATTTCTCTTCTTTCTTCTGAAAGCTCAAGGCGGTAGTATTATGCTATAGGCACTGTTCCGATCAAGAGATACAATAATCATAAGACATAAAGTATGCTCTACACTTGCCTTGTTTAAGGATCTTGTGTATCAGAAATATGTCAGAAAAGATCCATGCTACGATCCTTCTTAGCATAGATTTAAATGCCAAAATTGGTGACCATGGTTGCAAGATCCTATATTCTGATACCATTAAAAATTGAGAAAAACTAACTAAAAAATTATAAGAGAATTTATTTTAACAATTATGCAGCAACAACAATGACAACAATTAAAATTATGTAGAAACCAACAACAACAAAATAGTAACACTAGCGGTCATATTTATATAACAAACAGTAACAGACTCAACCATATTTATATAGCAAATAACAACAAACTCAGTTATATTTATATCAGCAAATAACAATAGACTCAAAATAGAAACAATAATAGTAGACTTAAATACAAAAACAGCAACAGACTCAAAATAAAACAGTAACAATAGACTTTAATATAGAAACAACAACAAACTTAGTACTTTGTTGTAACAATTACTAATGGTATCAGAGTATAAGATTGGTTTGGTACTTTGTTATGACAGTAAAATTCTCTAAAACAATAGTAAATATGAAAAAGTATATTAAATATTTTTAGATAGGTGATTTGTCTTATAAATATATGAGTATTAAAATAATTTTTTGCCGTAACGAAATGAATACCATTCATTAATTAAAAAAATAAAAAGTCGTTAGAAAATCCTTTCTTTGTTAGAATCATATCCATTTAATATGCAATCAAACTAAATGTTATGATGTTCTAAATATTTATGGTTTGGATAGAATAAATATTTCGATCATAAAATTCAATTTCCTAACCATTTATTTTAACCGCTGCACTCAAACTTCAAATATTAGTTTAATCAACCATTTTTACTCTATTAGTTACATTTTAATTAGTTGCTCACTTCTTATACATTCTTTAAAAAGGTGTATTTCCATTGATTTAATTATTTTAATTTACTAAGAGTCAAATATTTTTTAAGATCTATCTTTGTGTATTACGTTAGATGAAGTATATTATATTAACTAAAAGTGACATAGTACTCTATTAGTCCCCCCCCAATTGTTTTTTTCATATCGTTCTGAATTTTATAATTTTAAATTATATAATAAAAGTATTTAATTAATAATTAAACATATTCTCTTGTAAATTTCTTTTTCTAGTAAAACATACCTGTATATTTAAAGTAATTTGTCAAAATTTTCCAGAGATTACAATCATTTAATTCAATTTAGTGTCTAAAATTAAAAAAAAGTATTATCATAGTACATGAAATTACTAATTGTAAGTCATTTAATTATTTATTATTGTAATTTAGTGATTAAAATAATAATAATTTTAATGTCTAAAATAACCATCGAATAGAATAACGTTACTGTAATTTTAATAACTACTTTAAATAACATAGATTCATGTTTGAATTCAAAGATTAATTTAAAAACGTATACAGAATGAGTGTCAATTTTTTTCACTATTTCAAATTAGGAAGAAGTAGGAAAGCTAGTAGGTGATAGATTGGAAACATAAATAATAATAATAGATTGGATCTGAAAATGTGTGAAATAATGAGGAATGAGTTATCTTTTTTTAAGATGAGTTTTCCTTTTCTGTAGTGGGTATGCCTTTGATCACTGGCTCACTGTTGTACCCGATCCACTATTCTCTCAATATCCCATTGGTTGTCACTTGCCAAATGCCAAATGCTCACAAAACAATAAACCAAAATGATATACAGCTAGCTACCCACCTAGCTCTAAATAAAGCACCCACGACACAAACAAAAATGTACTCTACAACTTATTGCTATATATAACTCCTAGAGTAACTGCTCAGATTGTTACCTTTCCATGTCAACAATTCTCTATCATTTCTTTACTAATTAAATGTTATTGTCCCTTTATTTAAATACTTGTTATTATTTAGTCTTTAAGTATATCAAAATGAAACTGATTTGCTTAATAGATATATGTTGGTGTGTAATCTTAAAATACCTTTTTAAATGTTCATCGATTCTTATATGTGTATTTATCTATTATTTTCTAGAATTTATATTTGAGATAATGTGGTCAGTATTCTTTCTACAAAATTTAAGACAATCATTAACTTATAAACTAATTTTTAAGTTAAAAAATTAGGTCAACTATTTTCTAATATGATACCATATGTCTAATTCTAGAGTGAGGAGAATGTATTAAGATGTTTAGATAGATTTTAAACTAACTTTTGAATTAAATTAGACAAGTTATTTTTTAATAATTTAACTCATATAAATTTGTTGTAAAAAATAAAAGAAGTTAAAATGAGTTTTCAAGTTATCAAAATACATAAAAATTAGGATTTGTAAAAAAATATATATAGTGCCTGCATATACCATGTGTGGCGTTTTCTAGTTTCTTCTGGGTGCAGGTTGGAATTGTTAGTGAATGACATTGAAGAAAAAGAGGGAGAAAAAGTAAAAGGAATGAGATTTCACAAAATGACATTGAATAAAACACGGGGGCAGATTTGAATCTTGATTGCCATGGTATATTATTAAGAGTAGGGTGTGGCCCATTACCATGATGCTTTTCAATTTGCAATTTCACGTGTACTATTCGGAGTAATTGACCCTCACGAAAGACTAGTAGAATCTGTTAGACCTAAAAATGCCATTAATGTCAACTTTTTATACACGACAGTGTCCTTTCGTACCCCTATACTCTTGCCGTTGAAATGAGGGCGCACCCACACTCCCTGACCCCGATATTTGACTTGCTCCATTACTTAATTTCACCCATAAATGCACACCACACTAACTACCTATTACCCCAAAATCATGATGGCTCAGGTTTATGCTTCATCATGCTTTTTTATCTGTGTATGAGTATGAGTTGTACCATGTGTAACTATGTATATTTTACCCACGTATACATGCCTTTAAGGTATTAATTATGTAATTTATATGATGAAGAGTCGACAATAAGGTGTCAAACCTTCTGAGCTCTTGGGGAAGATCAACCTGTTATCCCTAGAGTAACTTTTATCCGTTGAGTGACTGTCCTTTCACTCAGCACTATCGGATCACTAAGGCCGACATTGTTTTTTTTTTTTTTTTGTCTTGGGTGGTGGTGGGTATCTATCAATTTAAATTTAGCAGTTGTGTACATTTGATAACACTCACCCCACCATGGCACCATTCTTTAACTGCACAGCACTAGTGACAATGCCGGTGTTGTTTACCACTTTGGGTCGCAGGCACAGTGGTAATGGGCCCATTGAAGGGGCTGAGTGGTTTAATAAATGGGTGAAGTGGGCTTAATTTGTCGGTGGTGAATCCAAGAAAGTTTGTTGCAAGTCGTCAGAGAAGGTGAATAGCTCATAACTCATGCAATTTGCAAACATGTACACAATTCTTCATGTGGTTGTTGCCTCCACAAGCATCCGCATTATTATACATCTACACTCGGTTAAATTTGTTTTATTCAATTTTATCGTTAAATTTAACAAAAAACATAATGTCCAGAATTTGATTCTCTAATATCAAATAACTTTTAAATTCTAAGACTTATCAATGAGGTGTTTTGTGATGGATGATGAATACCTAATTATATCTAAAAAGCAAAATTTAATAGTCCGTTCCACAATATTTTAGTAATTATATTAGCGATTTCGTGAAAATAAAAGTATCTAATCAGAACAAAATACTAGGTATTATTAGATTGTAAAATATATATACACGTTAATTATTTATCTGAAGCATTTACAGCGTTAAAGTTTTACCATACATAATTTTATGCGAAATGCATCATTATAAACAAGCATCATGAACTTTACTCATAAAAAAACATGAACTTTACGACTCTGCCTAGAAACAAAAATATTAGAGGTTTATAGACAATGTTGTTTACATAGCTTTATAAAAGAGTCTGCAATATACACTAATATTGCAATGCAACCTCATCCACTGTTTTATATAGTTTACACATGTATCACTAGTGTAAAATATAAATATAAGCACAGGATATAAAGATCGTTAAAAGGTAACAAAATTAATAAAACGGGTGGTGACATTTTTAAAATTATTAAGAAAACAATATAAACACAGTTACATGGCAACCGTGGTTAAAACAAGATATAACCATGGTTATAAGAGAAAGTATGAGTTTAGGGTTTATTTATTTTGGTAAAAATTTAAAAATAGCTACTCTATAACCATGTTTATATCTATACAGATACAAACACAATTGTAAGGCAATCATGGTTATAAGTTTCACATGACAAATATTTAAACACAATTACCATATAATCGTGTTTGTATCTGTCAAATACAAACATGGTTATAAGGTAACCATGGTTATATTGTTTATGTGGCAAATATTTAAACATGGTTACCATTGTAATCGTGTTTATATGTTTTACATAAACATGGTTATATAAGTAACCGTGTTTATAGCTTTTAACTTATGCCTTTTGTTTTCATTTTTCGTAACATCGGGCGTCATTCAAACTATTTTTCTCCGTAAGCTTTCTTTCTTCTGTCTGTCTAAAGTTTTTCCTCTCTGTTTTCTCATTGCCACTGAGGTACTGGGTCTTTCTCATACGTGGTTTTGTTCTTGTGTTCATCTCTGTACCGTCGTGGTTCTGTGTATGTTTTGCATATTTGCTTTTGTTGTTCCCATCGCGCGCCATTGAGGGTTCTGTATCTACGTTCTGTCACAACCGTGGAATCATGCGACCCCTCTCTTTTCTTATTCAAGTATGTAAATCCCCTCACAATGTCCCAATGTCCCAATGTGTCATATAATGGATGTCCTGAACCTCTCTTGTTTTCTGTTTGTTTCGATTATAAGCATGCCTGTTGGTTAAGCTTATTTCTTGTTTTTGTTATTCATGCTTGTTAATTAGGAACCTATTTCTGTTGATTAGGAACTTGTTTCTATTTCTGTTTATAAGCATGCCAATGGTTATTTTCTGTGTTGCTAAGTTTGTTAGGCCCGTTTCTTGTTTGTTATTCATGCTTGTTAATTAGGAACTTGTTTCTGTTTATGTTAGTTTGGGGCATTGCTAATGGTTAATTAGGAACCTGTTTCTGTTTCTATTTCTGTTTATAAGCATGCCCATGAATTTCATTATATTGATTGAGTTGAATAATCACATAACAAATTAATAACTTAAATATATAGTCATATATTGGTAATGCATTTTAATTAAAAAATAAAAATAAACATTAGAAATCTTAATAATTAATAAAATGTTAAACCCTAAACCCCCTGGTTAAAGAGTTAGAGAATGTTGTTGCCTTTGCGTTTCTTATGGGTACGGAGATGTTACCTTAATGCTTGTGGAAGGAAGATGGATTGTCGGATCCCTCTAGATGCATTCCTTCTTTGACAGTAGCATGTCTAGTATTCTAGGTTCATTTTATATTGACTCCTTCGACACTAGAAGCAGGACTATTAAATTAATTAAAATACATTTATTATATATAAACCCTAAACCCTAAAGGTAATTCAACTAATTAAAAATACATTAACTATATATATAAACCCTAGACCCTAAAGCCTTGTAAACCCTAAACTATACCCTAAACCTTAAACCATAAACCATATACCTTAAACTGTAAACCATAAATCCTAAATCGTGATTTAATTGATTTAATTGACGCAAGTAGTTTAAAATTTCTCTGTTTTGCATAAGTGAGTCGTAGTTTCCCATTTAAGATTCGACACAAATGGTACTTAAATTAATTAATTTCATCGTTTGTGTTAAATCTTGAATTATCCGTTTGGACAGTTTTGGATGAACAATTTTTATGTCATTGCTATGTACAAGTTAGTATTTTAAAATTTGATCAAGTTTTGATTACTTGCATTTTATATTGTTCTCTGGGTGCACATTTGATTGTGATTGAATTTGATGTCACCACTTTCATTTCGTGTACTTAGAGACTAATGCGAAATGCTGTGAAAATTTTATCAAATTTCAAGAGTCCATACTTGTACGTAGTGATAAAGTATAGAAAAATGCTCATTCTAAATGGGTAGGACCACCACCACTGTAAAAAAAGTGAGATTCATAAGAATGTTATGCTTATGTGTATTGTAAACAGTTAGTATGGATCGAAGTTGGATAACTACATCACGCATAAGTGAAGAGTATGAAAGTGGAGTTGAATCATGCATAGAATTCATAGTACGAAATGCTGAGGAGGTCAATGGAAGATATTTTTGTCTTTGTGTAAAATGCTTGAACATGCGTCAACTAGAATTGGAAGTGGTATGAGAACATCTACTTATGATGATTTTCTTATGAGTTATACCCATTGGATATGGCACATTGAAGATGTTGTCATGCCAAGTACCACTTTTCAAACTGAAAGTCGAAGGTCTGCGCATGACATTAATGTCGACATGGTTGACTAACTTGAGGATATGAGTCGTAATGTGGAGGTAGAAAGTTTTAAGAGAGCTCATGTATACGCGACTCTATGTGAGGATTCTGAGAAGCTTTTGTATCCAAACTGCGCCAATTTCATAAGATTATCGATAATTTTGTGATTGTTTAATTTGAAGGCGATAAATGGGTGGACTGATAAATATTTCACCGAGTTGCTGGAGCAACAGATGGCCCAGGAGAAGGCCAACCAGCCTGACACCATTGTTGTGGATCCCCTCTCCCCACCCGTGCGCCATGAAAAATAGAAATGGGCTAGGATCAGGAAGAGTGGGGACTACACTTCCACGCAAGCCCAAGAGGTCACCTAACAAATTGTAAGTATTCAACATCTTAAAAAGTTTTAACAATTTTTATCATTTCATCCATTCCTAATAACACTAACTCTTGTTTGGTTGCTGGATTCCTTGGTCAAGCAATCAACCCAAGGCTCTTTTGTTGCCCATGGTAGGCAGGGCATATTGATTACCGCCATCAGAAGACTAGAGCATTCTGGAAGGGTGCATGCTTCTGGTTGAGGTCACGATAAGTTTAACATTATTTCTTTTTATTTTGTTTTCTATTAAGCTATTAGTTTCTAATCATTCCTTTTTCGCAAGCCTCCAGAGCTATGTGAGGATTCTGAGAAGCTTTTGTATCCAAACTGCGCCAATTTCATAAGATTGTCGATAATTTTGTGATTGTTTAATTTGAAGGTGATAAATGGGTGGACTGATAAATGTTTCACTGAGTTGCTGGAGCAACAGATGGCCCAGGAGAAGGCCAACCAGCCTGACACCATTGTTGTGGATCCCCTCTCCCCACCCGCGCGCCATGAAAAATAGAAATGGGCTAGGATCAGGAAGAGTGGGGACTACACTTCCACGCAAGCCCAAGAGGTCACCTAACAAATTATAAGTATTCAACATCTTAAAAAGTTTTAACAATTTTTATCGTTTCATCCATTCCTAATAACACTAACTCTTGTTTGGTTGCTGGATTCCTTGGTCGAGCAATCAACCCAAGGCTCTTTTGTTGCCCATGGTAGGCAGGGCATATTGATTACCGCCATCAGAAGACTAGAGCATTCTGGAAGGGTGCATGCTTCTGGTTGAGGTCACGATAAGTTTAACACTATTTCTTTTTATTTTGTTTTCTATTAAGCTATTAGTTTCTAATCATTCCTTTTTCGCAAGCCTCCAGAGCTTTTACGGTGCTCTTGCCCTGACATCATCTGTGGAAAAGTTGATGGAGTAGAGGATTGAGTCTAGGGTAGCTATAGTGGAGGTAGAGTATCGGGCGCAAATCAAGAAGTTACTCCAAGAGATGAAAAGGTTATAGGAGGAGATGAAGGTTGAACTTAGCCATCAGCGGGAGCCTACCATGTGACATGCCAGCGCTGTTGAGGGCGGGGAGTGATCTTCGGTGCATGAACACAGACAAGGAGCGGCTCCTGGCAGGTTTCCAGCGAGGAATGTGACATCTAGGGCACTATTGAGGGTGGTGAGTGATCGTCAGTGCATAGGCACGGACAAGGAGCGGCTCCTACCAGGCTTCCAGTGGGAGGGACACATGAACGAACCGAATACATACCAGAATAAGAGGGATCCAAAGACTGTATAGGTATGGGACTATACAGTCGAGGATAGCTTAAAGGAATGAATTCATACTACCTATACCAACAAATACATTAGCCTTTTCAGTGGCCCATCACTTAAGGACTCCAAGGTTAAGCGTGCTTAACTTGGAGTAATGACGAGATGACCGACCCTTAAAAATAAAACAAGTTTTGAAATCCTTTCAAAAAGAAAACAGGGAATCGCCACCAATATTTTTTAGGATAAAAATATCAGGAAAAACCTATTTTAAAACACTAGTTATGAAAATGAAATTCTAAGTTCGGGAGTCGAATTACAGGTGAGGAAAGTATTAGCACCTCACAAATGTCCGTTATAAAACGGTTACCTCAAATTGATAGCGCTTATTTCAAAATAGTCTAGAAAATATTTTAACTTCTTTTATGAAAAGAAATATATACAATGACAAAGTATACGAAAACAGACAAAATAGATATGAAAGTTTGAAATAAGATTAACATGACGTCTCGTCCAAATTAATCTTAAATTGTACAATCTGACTAAGTAAATATAATAAAATACCAAACAGTGATAGTAAGAGATTAGACGATAAGAAACTAAACAGTAAGAAAATAGTAACGGTAGAAGACTAAACAGTGACAGTAAAAAAAACAAATAATGACAGTAGAATATTCAAACAGTAACAATAAAAAATGACAAAACAATGACAGTAAGAAACTTGATAAAATAGTGACAGTAAGAAGCTTAACAAATTAGTGATAATAAGAAACGACACACAGTGACAGTAAAAAACTTAGCAGAATATCAACAGTAAGAAAGTAAAAAACAATAACAATAAGAAATGACAAACAGAGACAATAAGAAACTTGACAAAATAACAACAATAAGAAAAAGTAAAATAGAGTGAAAGTAAAGGTTAACAGGACGTCTCATCCAAATTAACCTTAATTTGTTTATAAAATTAAAGATTAAAATAAAATTAATGATATAAAAAATAAAGTTGATTAAGAAAATATTATTTTTAATAAAAATGTTCAAAGCATGAGATTAACAAGACGTCACGTTTAAATTAACCTCATTTTAAAGAAAATAATGTTCTAATAAAAATATTAAAAACATGAGATTAACAAGACGTCTCGTCTAAATTAACCTCATTTTTAAGAAAATATTATTTTAAATAAAAATATTAAAACATGAGATTAACAAGACATCGCGTCTAAATTAACCTCCTTACGACAATAAAATTTTAAAATATTGACTATATAAAATTAATCAAAATAATAGCAGAGACATGGAAATTAATAGCAAAAAATGAGCCCGACAGGAATTGATTCCCGCTCCTATGTATTCTCAAATATATTGAGAAATCAGAGTTACGTAGTTCTTTGTAAGGAAATGTTTTTGAGAAAATATTAAGATTATTTTTGATTGATTTATTTTTCAATAATGAAAGAAAATTTATGAGGAAGGAGAAATACAAGGCGAAGTAATTCACACATGCATAAACGTTTAAAATCCTATAAAGCTGATGTAGACAAAAGTGATTTTGCACAACATTGCTTATAAGATTTTTTGTTTAGCATAAAGGATCCTTCATTTTTATAAAAAGAAATGTTTAGATTTTAATATATTTAAGTTCATCACAAAATAGAAAGAAAAATATTTTTTAATTTTTATTTTTAATACTTAATATAAAACTAACTATTTTACTTTTAAAAAAAGAAATATTTAGATTTTAAGGTTTTAATTTTAAATTATTTTTTTAAAAAAAGGAAGAGTATTTAGTTTTGGTATTTTTCTATTTTTCTTTAGCATAAAAATTAGCTATTTATTATTATTATTTGAAAAAGGGTATTTGTATGAAGAAATCTAAAACTATTTGTTATTTTCTTTAAATACTTGAGAAATAAAAGAAACTTAATAACAAGTCTAAAATACATAAATAAAGGAAAAAAGAAGATAAAATAAATTATAACAAAATATTTGTTTTTTTTAATTTTTAGAAACATAAAATCTTAATCTAATAACAATATTAATGGATAATAATAATAATGATAATAACAAAAAAATGTCTCATGCTTGTTTTTTTCTAGAAAATGGTCTTCTTTGGAACATTGGGCTTCAGAAAATTCTGAAGCCGATTAACAACCAAAAAAAGAAGATGATGGACTAAATAAAACAATTCTGAAGCCGATTAACAACCAAAAAAAAAGAGATGAAGGACCAAACAAAACAAACCCATTTTGGGTTTAATTGGAATAAAAGAAAAGGGGGCATCAGGGGGTATTGGAATTTGAGAAAGAAGTGAAGTTTGAAAGAGAGAGAGAAAGAAATAGAAGTAGAGAGAGGGAGTAAACCGAGAGGGAGAAGAAGAAGATCGGAGGTGGGCGGCCAACGACGTGGTGCTCACGGCTGGGCGGAGGGGAGGCACCGATCTGGCGTGCGGTGGAGGGGGTAGCCGTCGCACGGTGGCTGGCTCGTCGAAGGGGATGACGGTTTTGGGGTTCTCCTTCTTTTTCTGTTTCTATTTTTTTCTGTTTGGGGTTGTTGTTTAGTTTTTGTATGGTTTCTAGTTGTTGAAGAAGATGATGGTGATGTTGTTGGTAGGAGATGATGAATGGGTTGTTGCTGTTTTTGGTTCTGAATTAGTGAAGTCCAAATGAAGATGAGATGATCCCGTTTTGTGCTTTTGGAAAGGGAGAGGAAGAAGATGAAGCTGGTGGGGTAGTGGGGAACCAGATCCAAATTCCAGACTGATTTTTCAGAATGGTGGCATTGGAGGGAGTGAAAAAATTTTTATTTTTTAATAATTAAAATAAATAAAATTAAATAAATGGGGACAAAAGATGGTGTTTACAATGGGTGACCTCCTGGGAAGTTCCTGGGAAGTGTGTGTGTGTGAGGACAAAAACACACTGAAAGGTCTTGTGTTGGTTTATGGGGAGAGTCGTTCATTCTTGAAAAGCGGCCAGGGCGTTACAGTGGTATCAGAGCCTAGCCTCTCCTAGTACGGTATGGTTCGGGGACGAACCAGGCGGAAGCTGGTAGGCATGTGACATCCCAGCGCTGTTGAGGGCGGTGACTGATCGTCGGTGCATAGGCACGAACAAGGAGCAGCTTCTGGCAGGCTTCTAGCGGGGAATGTGACATTCCGGGCACTGTTGAGGGCGGGGAGTGATTGCCGGTGCATAGGCACGGACAAGGAGTGGCTCTTGGCAGACTTCTAGTGAGAAGGACACATGAACGAACTGAATACATACCAAAATGAGAGGGATCCGAAGACTGTATAGGTATGGGACTATACAGTCGAGGATAGCTTAAAGGAATGAATTCGTACTACCTATACCAACAAATGCATTAGCCTTTTCGGTGGCCCATCACTTAAGGACTCCAAGGTTAAGCATGCTTAACTTGGAGTAATTCTGGGATGGGTGACCTCTTGGGAAGTTCCCGGGAAGTGTGTGTGTGAGAACAAAAACACACTAAAAGGTCTTGTGTTGGTTTGTAGGGAGAGTCATTCATTCCTGAAAAGCGGCTGGGGTGTTACATACTACACAGGTGGTGGATCTACAGGTTGGATTAGTTGTAGTATTGTACATCATTTTATTTCATTAGTTGTAATTTGGTTTCTTTAATTATTGAATAGCTTATATTTGCTGTGTAAATATGCAGGTTAGGCAGGTCAGCACAAAGGGGTCTTATGCTGCACCTAACACTGACGACGAAGGGGTCGATGCTAGGGAGTCCCATCAATGTGACTTGTTCATTGATGGGTCAGAGGAGCCTGTTGCCATTGGTATGGTGTACGACTTAGGCCCTTTGGTTCACCATCAGTTATTGCCTGATGGTATGTCAAAGGTCTCTATCGTCGAGATTATTAAGAAGAATACCATTGTGCCAGTGGCAACTGTGAAGGTGTAGACCGTCGGTCACGCGCTAGGACATTTCCTCATATGGCTTAACAGACTTCTGTCAGTTGCTATTCCCCAGGTATACTCCCGAAACAAATATCAATTATATTATAAGGTTAATGTTTGTATCATAGCACATTTAGTTTAATGTTTTAACTGTTCAACAAGAAATAAGCCCAACATCAAGGAAATGAGAGCCCGTCATTGATTTGATCCAGATGCTATGGACTGTCGGGGCTGAGCTGGGTGATGACATCGTCATAGTCCTATGGCAACCAGATATGTTTGCCGTCCAAGTCAACTACCGCTTTACATTAAGCGGAGTGACTTGTGTAAGATCATGATAGGGCGAACGATGCTGAACATCTCTATCATTTAATTTTGGGAGTTGTAAGTATATCATTCTATATTTAATTATTTCTCATTTAACCTATTATTTGTCACTAACCACGTGTAAATTTTCTTAGGTATCTGCATCAACTTTGTATGGAGATGGGTATCCAGGGAATTTATGGTTTCTTAAAGCCCTCTTTCATACAAGAGTCAGAACAACAGGGAGGAGACCTAGGCATACATCCAGAATTTGATGCATGACTCTAGGAAGACTGTATATTTAGCCTTGTATCATAGAAAGCAAAAGTCTCTTTTATAATTATTGTCTATTAATTTAATCATCTTGTATTCTCACTTATCAGGGTTCATTTCAACTCTCATTAGCAGCTCATGGTAATCTTTCTGACAGATTCAATTGTTGCATGCTTTGATTCCTTGCATGGGAATGCTCCTGTGAACTTCAAACCAATAGTAGAGGCATAAGTTCATTTAAAAAATTAAATAACTTTACATATCTAATTACGTCATTCTGTTCTTTTACGATTCTAACTTATCGCGTGTTTTATTCTTACACAGGACTATAGCTAGATTCACTCAATTACAGAAAAGCGTGAGCAGGAAAAAAGTCCAGTGGATTAACCCAAAAGTAAGTACTTCAAATAAGAAGCATTGTTATTTATTAACTTTTGAAAACTTGAAATAACCATATCAAATTGTTTATTTGATGTACCTTGTAGTCTCATAGGCAGCAGGGTAGCTATGAGTGCGAGTATTACGTCATGCACACCATGCTGACCATTGTCCAAAACCATCTAGTAGATGGATAGACAACAGTAGGTGTTCACTTGCCTATATTTTATAAATTTTTATTCACATGATAATTAAGTTTTTGTTCTTCACTAGTGCTAATTGTTTTGTGTCTTGTTTGCAACACTTTCAAGACCGGTCATACTTCCCTCTGACAACCGTAAATGATATTAGAAAGTAATGGACTGCATACTTTGATGAAGTGAGGAAAGGACTTCAATAGTATAGGATTTTTATTATTTTTTTATTCACTATACCTAGTATAGGATTGTACCTAGGGTTTAAGATTTTATTTTATTTCATTCATGTATATAAAATTATTTGTATATAGATTATTTTCTTTATTATGTTGTTTATAGCATATTAATATTATTTCATTTGTTTTCATTAATGGGTGAATACTATACATGAAATGAACTGACTGAGATATACTGTGTTTGGTTGTGTAACATTGCATGTTTGAGAAAATGAATAAAACAAAACTTACATTTAAAAAATACACCTACATTTAAACATGGTTATTATCATAACTGTGTTTAAATATTCAAGATTTTAAACACGGTTGTTACCATAGTCGTGTTTAAATTTCAAAACTTTTAAAAACAAATTAAAATTATGGCTGACAACACAAACTAAAATTATAGAAAAAACCATCTTATTCAAATTTGAAATATCCACTAGTGTGTGACTAACAATTTTTTCCATCCATGTCATGTTGGGATTTCTAATGTAGTTAGGAACGAGTCAACATTTTTTTTCTTAAATGAAAAATTATGAATGAATTACTGTAAACAAATTTGTATACTATATTCTAATATTTTTGACAGAAGACATTGGGAAAAATCAGTTAATTTGAAATTAGAAACAATCACAAAATTAATCAAGTCTGTTTATGAGAAAAAAATCAATTGATGTGATAATTTCATTAATTATAGCGTTGAGTAAACAATTCTTATTAAATAATTTGACATATACAATTTTATATAATTTAATAATTATTTAATATTCCATCAATCAATTTAATTTAATAAAATTTATAAAATTAACAAAAGTTGATTAATATTTGATTTTTAAAATTTTATATATAAAATTATTATGATATAATTTAATAATTAGATTAATTTAATTCATATTTTGTTATAGATTACAACATGGAGTAAGGATTGAAGACTTACGGTTGAAGTAAAACAATTCCTCCTCTTTAAATAACATGTTAATCTTATTCTTTGATGTCCTACTTCAAACTTCAGTACTTTATTATACATAAAAAAAAGAATCAAAGAATATTGAAATTTTGGCGTAAATATTGTAATTCAAAATAAGAAAAGACTGAAATTTGTTAATAAATTGTAATAGTTTGAATTCAAAACCATTAAACTTTTTTCGCCATCTTTCTTAATTTTGATTAGATGTGTTGGGATTTAAACATTTTTAATAACTTATAATTATGAGATTCAATGAATGGGCATCCCAATCCTGAATATAGAATATAGATCCTAATTAGATGGCATGGGGAAAATAAATGGGTGTATGTATGTTCCTGAAAAGAAGGTTACTACTAGAGCTAAAAATGGTGTGGTCTTCCTATCATAAAAATAGGATGAGTAATCATAACAAGGCGACGATGAATAAATCCACCCATGGTAAGTAAAGTAAAGTTCCTAATGTTGGAAACAAAATTTGTTTCTTTGAATTCTTTTTTAACCACAACAAATCTATGATTAACTTAATATATAGCTCTTCCCACCCCTTAGTTTACTTTTTTTGTGAGTCTTTGTCCTTATCGTTCTGGCTTACTTTCAAATTTAGCATGCGTTAATACTTATTTTTACCACTTTGGTTTGGTCATATCCATGCATATGCTTGAATTCTATCTCTTGCCAAACAAACTTGCAAACGTCCTTATTATGACAACTGCCGGCCTGCCTATTCATCCACATAATTATCACTAACATTAACTTTTTTTTTAAGTGTCCGTTTGATTTGTGTTGGGAAAACGGAGTTATGAAAATAGAAAAAATCTAAAGGTTAATATTGATATTTTACACCGTTTGAAACAATTAAAACTTTATTTGACCGTGAGATTTTTTTTAGGTTAGTCAAACTGAGATTTAACATACCAAACGCCTAACCAAACAAAACCTAATTCAATATTCTTAACATTAAAATGAGAATGGATCACAGCATTATGTTACATATTAATTAATTAAACTCCCTATTAGGGTGGCATTTTTCTTGTAAAATGGATGCTGTTTTGAAATCATGCATGTCACTCGCCTTCAGTTTTTTTAAAAGAAAAAATCAAATTCAACTTTCAAATCGGATAAAAGTAGTAAGTTATCTTAAAAGGAATTGACACCGAAACATTAATTGAATCAATTTTGCATTTGAAAAAGAGATTTTAATTTATCTAAACTTTTACTTAAGCAAAAAAAATTGTAATTTTCTCAACCCATTAAACAAATTAAACTCTTCATATCGAATTTTAATGTAATTGCATTTTTAATGTATTCAAATTTCACGACTTGATCAATAAATACTCGGGATAGTAATTAGATAACCATATTTTTAAGGATATCATTAGAGTTCAAATCATGCGTATAAAAAAAGACATTATTGTAAGAAATAATTCATTTCATTAATCTCTACATCTTAAATAACTTGGTCTCTAAATTTTACAGCAATACTGATAATTTATTTCATTGATTTGAACTTGATGATTTAAGCTGTAGCTTTGTAATATCATGTCCCAGGTTCAAAACATGCAACGTGGAAGAGAAAAATAAAAATAACAGTTTATTCCAGTTGATTAATTAGTTGGCATCTTGGAAAGGTATTGATTGCTTTAATATATGGGAAGATATATTGCTGATAATATTATATATATATATATATATATATATATATATATATATATATATATATATGGAGTGATTAATTTAATTTGATTCATGTATTAGTTCCTTTCTATGACACGTTCTGGATAAGCTCATGTGGCATTCATTCACCAAACCAGAGGAAAGAATCTGGCAGACTTAACTGAAATGATTAATAATAATAATAATAATTCCTTAAGAAAGGTTTAACAATTAACACGGTTCAGAATTGAAAGCAATCATCAATATCAAGAACACAACTTTGCAAAAGTGATTCATGATCGTCCTCGTCCTTGAATGAAATTATAGCAATCTATAGCGTGCCCTTCCCTCCATCCGTGACAGCTCAAACTTGTTTCATCTGAAAAACCCATTACCCATCACCAACAATTTTACATGCTACTCTCTCAGAAATGACAAGGACCTCTTATTGTCCTTTTTCTCCTGTGCTTGAAAAATATTTGAGTTTTCTTTGAGAGTACCATAGAATATAGCTGCAGCGTAGACAATGTGTGGTAAGGTCACATGAGGGGACAATGTGATTGCAGTGTTATAATATATTAGTCAGTGTCACAACCACAAAGGATAAGTAGTTAAAAGGTGTAATTTCATGAAGGAAAAGTTATACGTGTTTACATGATTTCCTAATTGAAACTTTAAAATAATTGAGTTAAAGTAAGGTGTGAATTGGATCTATTAAAAGGAGAAACCAAACACACATTTATTGTATTTTCCAAGTCAATTAATAACAGTGACCCTTGTGTTTCTCTCTCCCTTCTTGTCTCACTTTCCTTCTTTAATTCTGGTTAAATAGTTATTTATGAGAATTATCAAAGCTAAATTGATTAAGTATTTAATCTAAATCAAGCAGTTCAATTCATTTAACCTATTGTCGTACTTGGTTATGAGTTTCACTTTGAATTGAGTTCCCCACTTTTGATAATTGAACTTCATGGAGAAGGCTTCACATCAGATGATGATGCCCTCAAGTCTTGTCCAATTCCTTGTTTGTTTGGTTTATATTTTCTTCATGATGGTTTCATTTTCCTTCATACAGGACAACAAGCGCCCTTTGTTTTTCCCCCTTTAATTTATATTGAAAAGAAAAGGTCGTTTCTTGGAAGTTGGAACAAAGGGACTGTTTTGTTTTCTTTCTACTATGCATGAATGAGTTCACTTGTTATACGGAGAATAGTAATGTAAATTAAAGAGGGGTGGCACAAAGATGAAGGGCATTTTTCTCGGGAATCAATTGAATTGCCTTTGTTGGCAGTGTCCTACAAACAAGTCTCGGTGAACTTAAAAGGGGTTATTAGGGTGCTTCACTTTGAAGGGTCAATGCATCTGAATCCTGATACCTATATTTGTGTGCACAATCAGAGAAGAAGCATGGAATGGCAGCATCAAAGCTTGTACATGTTTTCTATGTAGTTGTTAGCAAGAAATGTTTATAATAGTTCAAATAATGTGCATATAATGAAATTTCACCAAGAAAGTGACAATGAAAAATGGGTGTTAGTCGTGTTCTCCAAATTCAAATGGGCCTTTTGTGTTTGGTTAAATAAGTTATGTACCATTGGGCTTCGCTCCCGGTGCCTTCGTTAGACAAATTTCGCTTTCGCTTATTCATTTTTTTTAATTTAAAACACTAATTTAATAATAAAAGTTTTAAAATATAATTTTATTTAAAATATCTTATTTTGTTTTGAACCTGGTGTTGCCTCCAAAATTAATATGATACATGCTATTGTTTAAACGAATAATTTAAGAATTCACTCTAAAAATACCTCCCAAACTCTTTTACCATTAAAAAAAAGAAATATACGTTAGGGCTGTTTGATTTATTTTTCGGAAAACTGTTTTCAGCAAAAAAAAAAACCTTTTTATTTAGTTTTTAAGACAAAAAAGAAACAAAATAATTTAAGGCTGTTTTACTTTTCATTTTAACCCTCTATTATTCACAGTGTCTCTACTAGAAATTCATCTTTCTTTATTATTATTTTTTCTTCCACCTCTTCTAAAAGGATTTTTTTAAATGCTTTACAAAATAATTTCCAACAACTAAAAACAATAACAAAATCAAACGCTTCTAAAGCTCTTATCTACCTTTCCCTATTCCTTGTGTTGGTTAAACCTTATTTCCCTCATTTATTTCGGTTCATGTATAATGAAAAGGGCCATGATATGGTACAATTATTTTCCAGTACAGCCAGTATTCAATAATTCAGAATTATTTAGTTGTTCAGTTTTTTTCTCTCATTAAATTCATGTATATATAACCTATCGTACTAACAATTATTATAAAAATTTAAATATTTTATTAATTTTCCTACTTATTGAATAAAGAATATTAAATGTTTCTCTGCTTTTAATTTTTCAACAATTTTTTATTCAATCATTTTTTTAGTTATTAAGAGTATTCAAATAATAAGATTTAAATAGGTTTTTAGTCGAATTGACTTCTTATTATTCTTATTATTTAAAAAGGTTCAGATAATACGGTTTAAATAGGGTTTTAATCCTCCTCCTCCTCCTCCTCCTCATTATTATTATTATTATTATTATTATTATTATTATTATTATTATTATTATTATTATTATTATTAAATTCTTCTAATTACGGTAAACGTGAGAATTAACTTATTTTAGCCGATTGTAATGAAATATAAGTAAAAGCAATAGTTCTATATACACCTATATATGAATTTGATGTTTTCCGGATATTAAATATATTTACTTCTTGATCAATTTAATATTTTTGAAAAAAAAACACGAGGATTGTAAGGAATGACATTAATCAAGTTAAATTTTTTATAAAAAATTTATTATATTCAAAATATAAAATTAATTTAAACATGTTATCAAGAATACCACATTAATAAAAAAAACTTAATTGTAAAAGATAAGACTCATTTCGATGATCTTATTTATCTCGATTTGTTTTCAGTCAGGAATTAATAGATTCAAAAACATATAAAATTAATTTAATACGTTCCATCAAAGTAAATAAAATAATTTAAAATATTATTGTCGTGTTTAGTTTATAAGTTTTCTTAGAAAAATAAAAAATTATTCTTAAAAAATTAAAAGTTAAAAAATTATTTTTTTTACAAATTATTTAAAATTTTTTCATAGGAAAATAGAAAATTGATTTTCTATTTTTCAAGAAAATCAGAAAACTCTTTTAAAAGGTTTGTTAAGAAAAGTAAAAAAATAAAAAAGACGGTAATGAATTACAAGATAAGATAAAGACTGCTGTAATCAAATGAGAATATGAAACAAACTGCTACTGATTCGAAAAATTTTTATTTTAATCTTTGTGACTATTTTAAAATATATTTAAACATAAACTCATTTGCTCTTATTTTAATATTACTTTAAATTTTTGTCACAATTTTTATGTGATACATATACTATACAATATTGTCATAAATAATATATATGTAAGACATATCTCAATTAATTTGAATTAAAGAATCTTTAAAAAAAATTTAGAAAATTAAGTATATTTTTTTTTCATTTCTGTATTAACATAGTTGTAGAAAGAATACTACACTGCATCTAGACTTCAAACTTTTTACTTTAACCATGGTAATAGTCCAAAATTATTGGTTAATAGAGAATCAAAGTGAATGTATTAATAAATCACAAAATGCTATGGTTCTTAACTATTTTTTTCTTAATTTATTCAAAAGTAATTCGTGGGATTATGCATATTTTCTTAGTTATAACCAAAATCGAAAAAATAAGCACACACTCTCTTTCCAAAAAAAAACCAATACACCTAGCACTACACTTAAATTTATTGGATTTGTTGTTAAAATATTGGTATTAAACCTAAAACAACTTTTTTAGTTTTTTAATTTTTCAAATTAAAAAATTATCATATTATCTAAATAGGTTTTTAAAATTTTCCTAGCTATTATAGGAAAATTTTAAAAAACAAACGAAAAACTTTTACCAAAAAACTAGAATAATTTTCTGTAACTAAACGCAACCTATCTATCTCCAGTATTTTCAAGACACCCAATGACCTAATTATTTGTGTGTTTGTGTAGTATTTTTTTTCTATTGAACATTATTTACTTTTATTTTTCCGAGGTATACTTGTTAACATTTGACTATTTGTAAGTTTTGTTTTTCTAAAATGATATTGTCTCTATATATATTTTTTAAAATATACTTATATTTATTTGTCCACTCATAAGCATAAAATACAATTAATCGGATCATTCTCAGTCACATGTTGGCACTAATTCTCAAGTAATAATAAATCTTTTACTATTGAGAAGAGAAAACATAAAAATATTACCAATAAGGTATAGCATGAAGTTTAAAATATTTTTCATAAAAATATTAATATATATTTATTTCATTTAAGTGATAATTATTGTCCAATTAAGGCTTAAAATCAAGTTTTGTGGTATCTGTGAGTATCTCAAACGTCAATGTATTGTTATCCTCATGATCTTGGTATTGACATTGAATCCAAGGTATAATAGCATATCCTAAATATGTAAAATCAGTAAATACCCCTACTAATATTAAACAATTAGTGTGCTATAAATAATTGGACCAACAATTTTTACCAAACACACAAAATCTTGATTCATAGTTTTTTTTTATCATAATTAACCTTGCCTGATTTTCCTTCATGACCTCACCTTACTAAAATTTTGAAATACTTTTTGTAGGTAACATGCCAGTTTCTCAATCTGTCACTGTAACAACCTCCAGCAGGCAAGTTACGAATCAAATTAAATCATCACAACCTATTTTGAAACTGATGAAGATATCCTACAAGTCAGTAACTTTTTTTGGGGGGCAAGTTATTAACAGTATAATATATAAAATTTTACATTAAAATCTTGGCTGGGTTAAGATCATAGAATTTTTGTTTGGTCTCTTTCAATAGATTACTATCCTTTGTGAACTCCACATGAAAATGAAAAAGCACCCAGAGCCTTAGATCATTGAAAATAATATGCAATGCATTATTCCTATCAGATTGTGAGAGTTTCAAAATAATTTAGTTGCCGCAGAATGATGGCATTTTCTATAATGTGGTGCCCCGAACCTAATTGCAACAAAAACTAAATTTGAAAGTTAAAAGAGAAAAAAAAAAGTTACCTGCATATGCACGCATACACAAATTGACAACTGAAAAACCACTCTCACCTGAGCCATGCCCTTCATGCAATTAATAGGGGAGAAAAAGAGAAAGAAATAAAATCAAACCTCAAATTAACACGCAACTTCGGTGAGATCCCTAACAAACAATCCTAGTGAAAATGCGAAACCAAACATCACTAATCAACAAACCTTGTCAAAATTACTACACAAGATTAGGACCCGTTGAAATTTAAAACTGCCGACCCACACTCAAACGCATTTATCAAATGAAAGAATAAATATATTAATATTATATCAATGTAGTAGAATTTCCAGAAGATAAAAAAGATAGAGATAACAAAAAATTAAAAATAAAGTAAATGCCAATGTCACCCATGTGGCCATGTACATCACGGGAAGGTAGTTTAACTATACTCAAATCGAACTTCACCTTCGTCATGTAAATTAAGAGAGGGGAAACAAAAATGTAATTTTATTTATATTTTGTTTTATGAGAATATATAATTTTTTTTTCGGTTTGGGCCTGTTTGGAAGGCAATGCTATAGACAAAGATTGGGGTAAAAGAGTAAATTGATTGTTAAGAGAGAAAGACTTCAACGGTTGAATTCTTAAGGGTGAGACAAACAGGGCACGCTCGGAAATGCGCGTCGCATTCTGTACAGATGCATAAGTGCCGACACGGCAAAACCACAACCGAGGCCACGCGCTTCCCGCACCCTCTGCACTTTGGACGCGCCGCCGCAGCCATTGCCACACGCTCCGGGTCGATGTAAGCGGACTCGGCATCCTCCGCCTGCCCTTCCACCGCGCACGATACGCCGCCGCCACCGCCGGCTTCATCTCCGCCGTGACACATTATGGTCTGCTGCAGTTGGGCCTGAAGGGAGGCTGCCGTTGCCTCCTGGGCCCGGGCCTTGGCCTGCCACACCTGGGCCTCCACGCTCAGCTGGGCCGCGCGAGCTTCTAGCTCCGCGTTCTTGCGCGTGGCTTTCTCCACTTCCGCTTCCTTCTCTCTCAGCCGCCGCGCCACCGTCTCCTCCGCCGCGCTTAGCAGCGCCCGATAATGCCTCTGCCGCTTCTCCGCCAATGCCCGCCGCAGCTGCTCTCCCTGATATTCCCACATAACCGTCATTCCTTTCACCCATAATTAAAAAAACTTAAATTTTCTAATAAAAAATAAAAAAAAAAATTCTGGGTTTTTGTGTTTCACTCTTTGTTGATGAAAAAAGTAGAATTTGATTATAATTAAAGATAAAAAGGAAGAAAACTGGGCACCTGGGCTAGAAGGAATTGATCAATCTCATCACGTTGTTGTTTGATTTGAGAAGCCAAGCCTTGGGATAATATAGATAAGAAAGAAGAAGAGTGAGAGGCTTGTTGTTGATGAAGTTGTAGTCTCTGTTGTTGGTCATCAAAGGATAAACGAAGGCCGGTGGAGACGACATTTTGCTGTTGTTGATTATTATTAATATTATGGAGCTGAGAGAGATGTATAAGCTGTGGAGGGTGAGAGAATGGATTGATATTGATAACATTGGGAACCTCTGCGTCTTCTCTTGGTCTCTTGCGAGAATTATTACCTGCGATGAGAAATGGTAAAATAAATAAATGATGTGTTGTTGAGGATTGTGGAGGAGAATGATGAAAAGACATACATACTTCCATTGTCGTTGTATAACATATGGGACGGATTCAAGAGGGGTTGAGGTTGCAACGAGTAGTCATGCCCTTCTTGAGCGTTTCTGGGGAGAGAGGGATGGAGGGGTGAGTGAGTGATTAAAGGAAAGGAAAAGAAGAGAAATGTGGAAGGTGAAGCTGAACCTGAACCTGTTTAGGAAGAGGAGATTGGAAGGGTATTGAGCTTGAACGGCCATCATGAATGATAAATAGATTGAAACGAAACGAATGAGTCCAAGAGAGACACCTTAACCTTATTCTTCTTCCTCGGGTGGAGTTGCCTTTTCTTTAGAAGTAGTCTCGTGTTTGTTATTCTTCCTTCCACCCATATATTATTTAAATACTTATGTTTTGTTAATTAAGAGTGCATGGGATTGTGTGTGAATAACAAGAGGCGTTGGTAAATGGGTGATGCGTTGTTGTTGTTGGGGTATGCTTATGCTTATGCTTATGCTTATGCTTATGCAGGTTTCTGCCGCTCCAAATCCAATTCTTTCTATATGGCCCATGCTTCCTTCCTTCCTTCCTTCACACCTTCTTTTTCATTTCTTATTCCTTTATTTTTTGGATAATGCAAACTTCTCACGCAATACTCCCCTCCCACGTGGATCAATATTTATTCACTTACACCTTGTAAAAATTCCACCATATTATATACCACAATAAATTATTTTTTTAATAATTATCACATCTAATTTCTAATCTGCTCTATTATTTAAAAGAGTAATAAGGTGATTTGTTAGTTCAAAAACTTGACAGCAGAGAGAAACTCATCAGGTCATCTCTTCTTTACTAATAATTAACCACATATTAAAAAACACAAAGTTCTACTCCTTTATTTAATCACGTTATTTATTTCGATTTTTTTAGTGAAATAATAAAATTTAATATTACCTTTATTATCTTACATCACTGTATGGTCAAGGAAAATAAAATAAAATTACTCTTTTCATTTTAGATATATAAATAGAAAAAAGGATAGTATAAAGAAAAAAAAATATAACTCATACTACTTATTAAAAATAGTTATTTACTACCGAATATTTAATGTACTTTACTAAACTTATTCAAGAAATATATATTTAGTATACAAGTAGTAAATTATCTTATATTTACAATTTAATTTTTTTAAAATTGTGATTTATATTTAGAAGTGGAGGAATTGCTGACTAGTCATACTTTTATTATTTTCAACCCATTATGAGCGAGTGGGAATATAAATAAATAATTAAAGTGTAATTGATCACATCCATAAAAAAAATAATAGTTTTCATATACTTCGTCACTCATAATTATTTGATATAATTAATGTATATAACCTTATACAGTTTTCCTAATATCAAACAAATTTTTGGTCTTCTATTGGAATTCCATTTTTTGTTGCTGACTCTAATAGTATTTACTCCTCTGGCAGTTTTTATATTTTTATTTGAAAATTGAAATGCCCAAATAAAGTAAATAATAATCATGCATATAATGTAGACATGGTTTATACTCAAAATTTTGTCTTTAATATGAATGATCCTCACTGATTTAAGACTTGGGGTTCAAATATTATGATTTATACAAACAATTTTTTTATATTTTTAATTGACGGATGAAAATATGAAATAATTTTTATATTATGACTGTAACTTCTGATAAAAAATTAAGAATATTATTATCAAAATAACGTGTCTCTTGATATGATTCCCTTAATGCAGCGTTAATGAATAAAAGCGTTTAATATAGTAATTTTTTTCAAAGGTTACAAACACGTCATTTTAGGATGGATTAATTTGTAAATTGCAACTGAATCCAATTTTAACTGAGTTAACTTTCTGTCCCCCATCCCCAATGTTATATTTAGCTCTTTTTTCTTAGGGCTAAATCTTAAAAGCAATAATAATGGTAAAGCTAAGTTTAATTTTTACTGGGTCCTGAATGTTCAAACTCTCAACAGCTGTGTTTGTTCATAATTGATCTTTTCTTAGAAAACTATGTGTGGAGTTCTCTTCCTTTAATCTTCTTCTTGTTGAAAATGGGGATTTGCTAATTAAAAGGATTTCACATAGGAATTGCTAATCCTAAGAGAAGAAATTTTCAAACATGCAAGACCATGATTTAGTTACAACAAAAATAACTATTTTGTTTATAGTGTTATTTTAATTTAAACCAATAACAAAAAACCGACACTTTCTCTATTTATTTACATATTTTTGTTCTTATCTATCTAAACAACTCCTCTTTATTACCTAGGTTTGCATGCAGCCTTCCCCAAACGGTTACATTTCCTTGATAATTAGTACTATATATATCTTTCTAAAATTATGACACGCGCTATCTAAATCAATATTGTCATTTTACAACGTTATCCATAATTTAGGTTATTTCGAGGAAATGAGCATAATCATCGTTAAATTTTTTAAAAGAAAATATTTAAGATATCTTTCACACCTATTTGAAATAAGCCATAACAATTCTATTTCTATTACTTTATTCTCTTAATAAAATTAAACATGCCGATTAGACTTACTATGTAAAAAATTGATATGAGAGAATCTATTCTATTCATACATAAAAATGTATTAAAAAATATTTATATTTTTGGAAAAGTGATGTAAAAAACGGTAGAAATCTTTTTTAGAAGTAAAAGAATATTAAAAATGTTTTTTTTTCAAACAAATTTCTAAAATTGTGTCTTTCGTGTCATATGTGAATAAAATTTTCCACATAACTCAGTATAAAAATATTGAAATATCCTCAGAAGTATATTTAAACATCAATCTCAAAAAAAATTAATTTATCCAGTATTAAAAATTAAATGGTAACTAAATATATTTTTAAAAGAAAAAAATAGGAATCTTATTTTTTAATATCCCAGGAAAGTATCTTACTCAAAAATAAAATATTATTTATCCTGAACGTTCACATTGGTATAGGATGGAATTTGTTTGAGCTTGTAAAATTACGAAGTTGGAGTTGGTTAGGATCCAAAATATGTAATTACTATACTCTGATAAATTCCTTGGATCTGTAATCAGGCTGGGAATCATTTTTAGAATAAATAAACTTCTTTTGCTGATAAACCAAAATAAAATACTCATCAAATTATGTTGTGTATATTGTTAGTTAAAGAAAGCTATATTTTTTTATTTAAACTACGTGTTTTAAAATTACATGATATGATTTAAAGGGGGTGATTTCTCATCCGATGCACTTATTATTTCTCGAGGACACGTCTTATAAAAACGTAAATGCAATTCACATCAATTAATTGGGGTGTTTATTGTCCAATTTAATTGAATAATATTTTTTAATTAATCTAAAATAATAAAAATAATCAAATTGAAAATGGATTAAATTAAAATTATAAAAAATCAATTTACCTCAAACCATGATCTTTAATAAATTACTCTTATATTTATATTACTTTAATAAATTATATATATGACTTAAACTTTAAAGTAAGATTTAAAAGATTTTAGGCAATGTGGTCATGTTAAAATTTTTTGTAATGGTGATTTTATTTTAGAAGTAATTATTCTTGATTTTATTGAATTAAAATTATATGACTTATATTTGATTTTATAAAATTAAAACAAACCAATTCAATTTTAACCGTATTTAACCAAATTGAATACCATGTTATATTTAAAATGAACCAAACATAGTAGTGATATTCTAAGCTAGTTAATTGATCGGAAAATATAAAGTAGGTTAGGAGAAAGATTTCAAGTAAAATCTATGAATAATATGACTGAAGAATTTTCTTTTTATATGAATTTTTAAAAAAGTTTCGAATTGATGGTAGGAATGAGAAATTATGATTGGCGATTTGGTATCTAAAATTAAGGTGGTGATGGTGAATGAAGAAAAGATTGGTATTGGGGTGATGTTGGTGCCCCAAAACCAAGAAAGATTAATTAATAGAGGAGGAGAGTGACAAAGAAAGAGAGAAAAAGGAGAAAAGGAAAGGCAAAGAGAGTCACACAATTTGTCTTTGCTTTGGCTCATATCCTTCCCTCATCTATATAATCTTAATTAATTAGTCTAATTTTATGCTAATATTAGAAGCAACCTTGCACGGCAAATATGACTCTCTTGTTTTCTTAACCCTCTTAGCCCCACTTTTCTCCATCTTTGTTTGTTTATTGTTTCAGTACATAATGTGGGTGCTTATACAGTTAATAGGACAACAACTATCTGGCTTCCCTTGTTTCCCTCATAAATCCTATGCATATGAATCAATACTCTTTACTTTATCTTTTGGTCCACCAACTCATTCATTGCTTAACCTTAATTAGCTACCTCCATAATAATGCCTCCTACTCAATCACATTTACAATACTCTGCGTACCATGACTTTGTGTCACTACCAATTCAAATATTATACTCTATATATCTTTATAATTTTATTATGCAACCTTTTTTATATTATATGCATTTTTCATAAAACAAAAATATGTATTATCAACTTTTTTTAACGAGGTTATTATAAAAAACATGACAGACATCAAATTTAATTATTATTAGTCAATTCAACAAACGTTTATTATATATACTTTATATATTTTTAATACAGTTTTATAGGTTTCTCAATAAAAACAATATATTTCCTTTTTTATAATCTCAATCATCATAATGTAATATATTAAATATGTGAAACTTATTTTCTATTAACTTTTATGTATTCAAACATTTTTTAATTATTTATATGTTTTAATTTTGTAAATTTATAGCCCTTCCAAATTTTGTATGACCTACACACACATATTTGGTATGATTTAATTATTTTTAATTTTATATTAGCTAATTAAATGGTTTGAATATTATATATTAATATGAATTAAATTTTTCTAGTTAAAAACTTTTATGAATAGTTTAAATAAAAATAACACGTTCTGAAAAATGAGTTATTATAAATTAATGGATCTATATAGTATTGATATGCATTCAAAATTTACTATTTTATAATATATTAATAGGTAACTTTAGTCTAAATAATAATGATGGTAAAAATGACTTTAAAACAAGTTCAAAATAATGATTATTTGTAATAATGATTTTCTAATAAATTTCAAGAAAATGATATTTTTATATGAAATAAATATAACCTATAATAATATTATTCAAGTTACTTATATATTCAATTCAATGACATTAATAATATTTTCAATATTTCATAACCAAAAATTTACTTGTTTATAACTATATGATTGCGGACACAAGATATAATTAATGGATATCTTCATTATCTTTAAAAGGCTAGCTAGATTCTATGGTTAGATGCATAGGTTTGACAATTATTACCTGGAATTATGGAAACTGTTGTCCTAAAAACAAGATTGGACCAACACCAACACCCTCGTTGGTTGACCTCATACACAAATAATCCTGTGTTCACAACAAATCCAGCAGAAATTATCAATTAGGTAAAGTGAAAGGTATCCATAATCCAAGGTTGCATCTAGAAAAGTTTAATATTCTGTTGCCTTGAGGATGAAATATAATGAACATTTCAATCCTTAACTAGTGTGTGAAAATGTTTAATATTAATGATGGAGTCAATGCATGAAGGGCCTGGTCAAACGGGTTGTTTCCTACGGTAAAATTAAAGGTGTGTGGAGACAGAAGGAGTTATCATTATGTTAGCAAGACACGTCCCTTGTGAACTTTTTATTTTGTTTTGGTCTCTTGATGCTTGTGATACTTGTTCTTGGGGTTTGGGTTAAAAAAGAAGTCACAGTTTGCTTCAAGTTTTTGAGATTCTCAGAGTTGGTAAAAGCAATTTATCAACATCACAAATTTTCTTTTTCTATACCCGTGCCCAGCCAAATGTTTCGTGACTTCCACTTCTTTACTATTATTAAAACTTGAGATTATCATTTTGGTCACATCATAATATCGTATCCTCTACAAAAGTCTAAATGTTCTGGATTGAGCAGCAATTAACCTTTTTAAAAAATAACAAACAATCGATGAAATAGTCCATAAGGTCGTGAAAATTAATTGATGATTTTGGCTTGTTAAAAAATTTATTATTAATTAAAAACATGGATCTTGTATATGAAGAAATTAAGGTGCTATTATGGGTCACCATGTTCAAGAAATGTCATGAAACGTAGCGCATTTCCCTGGGTGAAAACAACAACTTTGCTTAACATAGTTCTTTTGTCTTCATCCACCCAATAACCCCGATTTGTTTGACCCAAACTAAACTCCTTTCATTTTCTAGGGTTTTCCATTACTTTAATTTTTGGTTACATGGCACCAACTTGTTTCACCACCCCCACCACTTCTCCACAGTCTAACCCACTATACGTACCTATTCCGTCACGCCATTCTCTTTAACATAATTTTCCTTTAATTCTATACTTTTAAAAATATTTTCTCCTTGTCTTTCCCTTCCATGACCACCTAGGTCCTCACTCCATTATCACCAGCCAAGTGGCCGAAGCATCAAATTTCAACGATGCCATTTTTCTTATCTACAAATTTTTTTTAATGTGTTTCTCGTCGCCATATTGCACTTATTTGAAATGTTGACATTAATCGTAATTATTAAGAAAAAAAAAATACAGTGCACTAATCCCATGTGCTTTTTATAAAGATTAGTGAATTGCATTTGTTTGTGCCCTACAAAATATAGCGAAGTGAACTATCACCTAAACCAACCCAATCACCAATCACGTTCTACGAATATAATAGGCTCCTCCCATTCGCTTCTTGTGGACGAACGCATTCTCCATCATACGCGTCTCTGCTTTCATGCTCTGTTTGTTTCCTCATAAAAATTAAATATAATAAGTGATTAGGAAGAAGGCATGTAAGTGTGTAAGAAACACAATCTCAACTGGTATGTTAATGCAATAATTTTAACATCTCATATATTTGACGGGGATTGGAGTTGAGTGAAGTAATAAGGAGTGGTGAATTATTAATGGGATTGTCAGTATTGGTGGATGGGGTAGTGATATAATTTATGAGGGAGAGTGTGTTAGTGCATTGGCTTCCGTTTCTGTTTCTGATGATGATGATAATGGCAGTCACAAGAAGAGGCAGCAGTGGAGACAGAGAGACAGTGAGAGAGAGGAAACAACATCGGTTGCATTGCGTGACCTTCTCCATCCTCATCTTTCAATTTAAATCAATTATTCTTTTCTGAATTAATCTTTTATCTATATAACTCAAGCTAATTAATTATATTTAACACTTTTTACTTCTTTGTTTCATGGCCAGATTTTTCTGATTATTACGTGTATACCTAATCTCTTCCCTTTATTTAAAAATATTTTGTAAACACAAAGGGAAAAAATTAGGAAATTGTACTAGAATTCTTTTAATGACGATCATTGTACGACTCTATCACAAAAATATTAAAAGAAATAGAAACAAAAAAATATCTTATATTATTGTTTCATTTTGCTATACATAAAAGTGAATGACAACTTTGCATTGATCTCTTGATAACAGACCATCTCAATTTCTTTTGGTCAAAGGTTTTCCCCCCGTGTCATAGACAATCTTAATTAATTTTTTATGTTTGAGTTATTAAAAATATATAATTATGTTTCCCAACCAAACAAAATCAACATGAACATCAAAATTCTTCCAATGAAAATTTAACAAAATTGTATTGTAAAAAATTCGAACAGGAGACATGGAATATCCCTCTACCGGTTGATACATGGTTTTGTAAAATAGTTTAATCTCATGTCTAAATGAAATATATAAAAAAATACTAATTAATTAGCATCTAACATGCACAAAATTAATGAATTATGCCGTAGCATATATAGATGATATTATGCTAATTAGCAGTGAAAAGAAATAATTTTGGTGGACTATTTTCTATTTAAAATATTGACCTTGTGAAGCCTCACAAAATCTCAAAACAAATTTAAAAATGGTAATTTTGATCTTTAGATTGTGAAGCTAGGTCCTTAAAAATTAACATACATTTCAATCAGATTGAAGGAAGCATAGATTCGGGCCCAAGAAAATTTAATGAATTTAAATTTGGAAGGGGAAGAGGACCACAAAAGAAAAGTTGACCCCATTACAGGAGAACTCTGGCATTTAGAATTAATTAAAAAATCCAAAATTATGAATCACTTTCGATCTCAAACGAGTGCAAGCTCCCAAAATCCAAAACCGGAATGAGTATGGAGCAAAAGCAAGTTGGGTTAAGAACAAAATTTATTGAATACCCAATGGTAGAGGACAGTGGTCCCCTAATCTAACGGATGGAACCACAGGTACCATATTCATAATAATAGTACTGCACCTATCACATCATGCATGAATCACTGTGTTCACTACTATGTGAATTATTATTATTTTTCTACCTTCGGTGGCATATGCATGCCAAGTACCCCTTGTCTTTGCCCTACCCACCACCGGGATACCCTAATCAACGTTTAGGGGTACTTCTCTGCACCTTAGTTTAAAGAATCATGCTTTTAATTCATCAACCTGGACCATTTTCTTGGATATTTTATAATATTAATTTTAGTTATAAAGATTAGTATTCTAAACATTTATTTTTGTCCGTCTTAAAAATATACTAAAAAAGGAAAAAAAAAAAGAAGAGAACGAGAGGTGAACATCTTGAATTTTTCACGACTAAATGATTTAATTATGTCATAATTTAAGAAAATATTCATTTTTACCAGAAGGTCCCAAAACAGCAATTATATAACAATTTAGTGTTACTCATGTATATAATTTATATATTTATTTTCCTTACTCCCTAACTCACATTTACTTAAATCGATATAGTTCTTTATCAAACAATAACTCAGTCACACTCAAACATACATATAAAAATTATATTAATTATATTTAACCAACCTACGTCATCTGTAGTTATTTCTAAATAAATTCTAAGCCTCACAAAGCTATCATATATTCAAATCCTAATTAATTATGATCCGAACACCCCCTTACCTCGATTCCAAGCTTCGATAATTTGTTCTTGGTGTCAGTTGCACCCTCTGGTCACTTAATTTACTGTTCCTCTTCCGAATTCAACGCTTACTTCGTCGATCGCTCGCCCAACGCTCGTTTCGGCACCTACGGTTACCGAATCATCAAACCGGTTAGTATATTGTCTTCCCCACACTTTCAAACTCACTATCCAAACTTCCAAACACATCAAAACCCAGAATCGAAGCTTCCATTATCACATGCAATTTCAGTTTCCAGAGGAAAAAGAGGGAGAAGGAGAAAAGGATTGAAATGGAGGTTCCCCATAGGCATTACCTTACTTCCTAAGGTCCAAAATGCAAGAATCCACAAGCTTCCTCAAGATCCTATCCCAATCGCGTGAAGGAGAGAAGAAAATGGAAGAAGAGAGCTCGAAAGTTTTGTTTGCATGTCCCTATTTTAAAACAGGTCGCGACGTTGATGCTGCGTCAGCTCATTGATTCGTACCTGATGCTACGCATCCCAGCCACGCCAGGCGTCATGGTTCTGATTCAATTTTCCTTAAAATTTCATTTTAAACTCCCATTTTCATTCAAGTATACCTTCTTTAAGCCATATATTATTTTAAAATCCTATTTCTCTTAATTCCAACTTAATTTATTATTCATTTATCTTTTCTCATTTAATTTTACCAGGGATGTTACATCTACTCCCCCTAAAAAGAAATTTCGTCCCCGAAATCAACATACCTTATCAAAAGAGATTCGGGTACAATCGCCTCATGTCAGATTCTGATTCCCATGTATAGGTTACTCCATTCAGATTCTTCCACTTTACTTTTACCAAGGACACTTCCTTACTCCTCAGCCGTTTAGTTTGATATCCCTCAATACTAATAGGTACCACCTCTACAGTCAAATCTTCCTTCAACTCAATGGAATCTTCTGACGTAATCATCGAATCACAAGGAATGTACACCCGTAGTTGTGAAACATGAAACACATTATGGATGTTAGTCAACGATTGGGGAAGATCCAATCAATTGGCTACATCACCAATCCGTTCCAAGATCTGATACGGTCCAATGTATCTCAGATTTAGCTTCTGACTCTTTAATATTCGACCTACACCTTTGGTAGATGAAACCCTCAGAAATACCCAATCTCCCACTCGAAACTCAAGTGGCCTATGACGATTGTCATAGTAACTCTTCTGACAATCCTGAGCAATCTTCATCTTTTTGTGAATCAAGGCAACTCGATCATTCATTTCCTGAATCAATTCGGGTCCTAAATGAACAACATCGCCATTTTTATTCCAACATAACGGTGTACGACACCTCTTTCCATATAAAGCTTCATAAGGAGTCATCCCAATACTACTATGGTAGTTGTTATTATAGGCGAATTCCAGCAACGGTAAGTATCTCTCCCATGAACCACCTTATTCCAACAGGCAAGCCCTAAGCATATCTTCCAATGTCTGAATAGTACGTTCAGACTAGCCATCAGTTTGAGGGTGATAAGCCAAACTTAACATCAACTCAGTACCCAACTCTTGCTGCAAGCTTCCCCAGAATCTATGGAGGTTCCCCATAGGCATTACCTCACTTCCTAAGGTCCAAAATACAAGAATCCATAAACTTCCTCAAGATCCTAGCCCAATCGCGTAAGGGAGAGAAGAAAATGGAAGAAGAGAGCTCGTGGATTCTGTTTGCATGTCCCTGTTTTAAAACAAGTCGCGACGTTGACGCTACGCGTCAACTCATTGATTCGCACCTGATGCTACGCGTCCCAGCCACGCTAGGCGTCAGGGTCTTGATTCTATTTTCCTTAAAATTTCATTTTAAACTCTCATTTTCATTCAAGTATACCTTCTTTAAGCCATATATTATTTTAAAATCCTATTTTTCTTAATTCCAACTTAATTTATTATTCATTTATCTTTTCTCATTTAATTTTACCAGGAATGTTACACTTTGAGGTATAAAAATGGAAACGAAAGGAGACAAAGAATAACTTTTTCCCTATTTTACAAAAACCATAATTTTCAGGTGTTAGCTAGGGTTTTAAAAAGTCCAAGACCCCTTTCCTCTATAAAAATGAAAGAAAAAGAAGATGAGGGGGCTCCTCTTTTGGCTTTCATCTTTAGGGTTTCACATTTTTAAGGTTCTTTTTTTGGTCTCTTATTTTATTTAGTTATCTTTTTATGCTATTCTCATTAGGTCTTTTATCTTGGGGTTCATAAAATTAGGTTTCACAAATTAAGGAGGAAAGTTTTCTTTTTTATTTCATTTCATCTTCTTAGTAAGGTGCTAAAAGTTTATGAGAAAAGAACAGAGTGTTCCATTTCTTCTTCTTCACTTGTAAAGTCAAAAAGACAGAGTGAAGTGCATATTATCTCACTTCCCACAATGATATAAGGTATAACCCCTACTTAAGGGACTTTTATATTTTTATTTTCACATATCATATGTGTTATTGATTTTGGTTAAATGAATGATCAAGTTCTTTTGCTTAAGATTTGTATCTTGTTACTCTTTGATGGTTGTTGTTTAAGTTTAAGTTGGTGTTGGTAACTAGAACAATGTGAAGGTCATGTCTTTTTTTCTTTCTCTTTTCCCTTAGCATGATATACTTGTAGATGTTTTACAATGTTTTAAAAATATGATTTTAAGAGTGACTAATATACATGAATTGTTTCCTTTAATTTCATGTTGATAGTTTTTTTTGTATGAGCAAACTAAACCATGCCTAGGGTCTTTTTTGTGTTCTAAATGTCCAGAAACGTGCTTCTGCCACCCGCTTGCCTTGGCCTGCCAGGCTCGCCTAGGCTAGCTGCCAGGATGCCAAAAATGAAAAAAAATTATTTTTGACTTATTTATTGTTTCTACTTACCCCCTTTTATTTTCATTCGTTTTATCCAGTTTGTGAACACCCTCTTTTGTCCAAACCAAATTAAATAAAAAAGGATTTGGGATTTATAATATAAAATAAAAATAATGATAATAATAAAAATTAAAAATTTTAAAAAAATAATAAAGTGAACGTGGAACAGAGCTTGTGTTCCTTCCTTTTGTTTATTTTTTCAATTCATATTATTATTAATTATTATTTTTACTTTTGTCATCTTCTTCTCTTTTCTGTTGGTTTCTTTCCATTTTCGAGGCCAACTTATTTTTGCAACAAGAAGAAGCAATTACAGAGGAGTGTTTTGGGGTTACTCTCACAAGGTCAGCTCTTGCAGGGGACAACCATGGCAGACAAGAAGAGGGGACCATTTTCTTTGGAGATGCATAAAAATAGTGAAAAATAATAACCAGAATACACAATCTCTTCTCTGGAGAAATTGAGCACCTTCATTCTGCTATTCTACTAACAACAAAGAATCAATATCATCTCCTGAAAAAAAATTCAAACCCTCCCCTTATTTTTCTCATAACCCATAACAATACACCAACAAAAAAATCCCCAGCAGCAACCAATACAATCCCAAAAATCAACAGTAACCAAAGAATAGAAATTGAGGAGAGCAACAGTAAACGAAAAAGGAGAACGAGCTGTAACACCCTCTGTTACACCATAATAAATTCTAGAAAAATTTGTAAATTTTTTTTTACTAAAGATATGATTATTAAAAAGAAACTATCAGAATAAATTACATATATCATTTCTGAAATACCTCATAAATATTATTAAAACTTTATAAAGTAATTTTACATTCATCCGAAGAAAATAAATATTAAACATTATAAGAAAGAGAGGAAACTCCAAGGCCTAGAAGCAGTTACTTAATAACATTATTTATTCATTGGACCACAGTATTCATACCGAACTCCCTTTCTAGAACGTGCTATATTTACTGTCGAGATTCTTTGATCCTTCCCTCTGAACCATCAATTTAAAACATATGAAACAAAAAAATGGAGAAAGGAGTGAGAAACGGAATGTAATACTCCCAAATGGGGCATAAGCAATAAAGAGTTTTCACAAACTAATATATAATAATATCAATCACAATCACAATCACATACATAATCAATTATGAATGCATGAATGTTATGTAATATCTTTATCATAACTTACCTATATATGTGGGCCCTTAAATTTTAATTTGCACTAGGCCAACCAGGAGTTTACACTGTTCCATAAGTCCGGATAATAATAATATAAATAGCTCAACTAGCATGGAAACACTTAGAGACTAGTCAGATTGAGAAAGTTTTTTTTGTGAAAGTACCTGACACTAGGGAGCCACCCCAGGTCCCCTAAAGCACCCTTTCACACCCTCTCATCCCAAGGCTCGTAATTAAGCCTCCTCTAATGTATCCTCGGTTTCTATAATCCATCCCCAGACAATATCATTTTGTTCCACTTTAATGATTTATGATACATGAACTACTCGTGTATTTAGTTGGTTAAGGCTTTTAGAAACTCATGTTATTAAATACCTTAAAGGTTTACAACAACATTTCAATAAACTATACATTTTCTCAATTCCCTAAATTTCTGTCCCACAGAAATAAATTTGGTACAGTTTTCGAATCTCACTGAAATTGAGTTTCTAAGCCTTAAATATCTAAAAACTTTCTCATATAAAACTTTACATAATCTTTCTCAAATTGAATCTTAACAAAATTGAATTTAAAAATCTTAATTATTTCCAAATATCTTTAGTTATTAAGTTGGAAAAAGAAAAATAATTTTCTTTTGAAAATTTTATTTTATTAAAAGAGAATAATCTTTAAATCATTAACCAAAAATACTTCAAATTATAAAATTTTTCTTTAGTTCAAGATTTAATTATCTCAACCTTTTTATAAATTTCATAAAATGACTTCTTTCTAAAATAAATACTATTTTTTTAATTCTAAATATTAAAAGTAAAGTTAATAAAAATAATTTCTAAGAAGAAATAAAAGATTTAAAATAATAAAAATTTAAAGAGTAAAGTAAGAAAATTCTTACTGAGTTTTAGTTTTTCGTCATGCTTGCTATATGCTCAACTTCATATCACAAGATCATCAATCATAATCAAATATTATTAATCACAATATCATCAATCACAATCAAATAATGTCAATCACAATCAAATAATATCGATCACAATTAAATATCATCAATAATAATCAAATACTAATAATTATAATCAAATCAATTAAATATAATTTAAATTTTAATAGTTATTTAAATTATTAAAATTGATTTTGAGTCCTTATAGTCCATTCCTTGTATAGGTCTATGTAAGTCGATATAATCTAGTCCTTATATAGGTATAGTTCAGTTCATATAAGTCAAACTAGTCCAAGTCCTTGCATAGGTTCAGTCTAGTTCGTATAGGTTATGAAAGTCCAGGTCCTTGCATAGGTATGTCAGAGTTAGTTACACCAGATATTTAATTTAAAATTTATTATAAATTTTAAGTTAAAAAGTTAATATTTTAAAATAATATTTTTATTAAATTTAAAAGGAGTAGGGGACTCCTCCCATTATTCTTATGTCTTTTCATATCATATTCCTATCTCCCCCTTACCTTTTGTATCTTGGTTCGTTATGGAAAGTCCGAGCGTGCCTCGTCTCTGAGTTCTAAAATATACCAATTTCACTTTAATATAGTTATAAGATGAAAATTAAGATTTCTACTTAAAACAAAAATGGTAAATTTTGAATAGTGAATAATGAATAGTGAATAGTGAATAGTAAATGGTAAATAGTAATAGTAAATAGTAAATCGTGAATAGTAACGATAAAATAGTAAAACATGAATAGTAAATAATAATAGTAAATAGTAATTTACTATTTAAATAGTAATTTACTATTGAAATAGTAATTTACTATTGAAATATTAATTTACTATTGAAATAGTATTTTACTATTCAGAATAGTAACTTAAAATAATATTATATTCAGTATAATAATAGATTTCTAAAACGATATAAAAATAACCCTAAAAAATATAAAAGAGAGGTATTCTTACCTTGTTATTTTAACAGAACCTCCTTCCAAAAAAATTATTTCTCTCTCTTACTTCTACCATTATCTCTTTATCACTACTATATTAAAAAAATTTAATCAGAAAACTGTGATTTCCTTCGTTCCTTTGCTCATTATTTATAGGAAAGAAATTTACTATGCATTCTATTATTTTATTATAAAAGTACTGTACAAGAATTGAAAATTTCATATAGATTACTGTGTAAAGTTTGAAAATTTCAGAAATGTGCAGTGTTTTTCACGTGAAGGAATCTAATGAATTATGAGGGGGTGCAAATAGTAATTTGGGAGGTGCAAATAGCAATTTCATTTTTTTTATAATTATTTCTTTTAATTTTTTTTATAAATTCTGAAATAATATATTGATCAAAAGGTTCTAAAGATCTATATTCAAATTCCATCCAGTTTTTAATATAAAAGTTTCTGAATGAATAAAATAAAAATAAGGGTGTTACAGGAGGAGCCATTGCCGTCGGACCGCCACCACTACCACGGGTCCATCGCGACCACCGCCCTTTATTCTTTCTCCTTCTCAGTTTTTCTCTCCCTTTTTTTCTTCTACATGTGTGGCCTCCATCTTCCCTTTCTCTGTTGCCTATTTCCTTTTGATATGAGAGTGTGTAAGTATGAAGGTTTGTTCTGATGTTGGGCTAAGGCCCATTTTATTTTTAAAAAAGAAAAATCTGCTTCAAACTTGTGCTCAGATATATTTTGTTCCCCACTTGATTAATAAATGCATGATTGGCTTAGTGGTAATGTAAGGGTGTTTGTGTGCAAGGGGTCTTGGGTTTAAATCCTTTCTTTGCCTCATTTGTGTTTTTGTTACTTTGTATGTGTGTTTGTTTTCTTTTATCAACAAAAGCTTGTCATTGACCTAGTAGTAGCTTGTGGTGTTTTCCATTCAAAGGGTATAGGTTTAAGTCCCACTTTTCTCTTTTTTTCATATATAAATATTTATCTTTATTTCAATCATTTATTTATATCATTGATTTATTTGATTATGTTACTTGTTCATTTATTGAGTTTTATTTTTCTTTAACTATATTTTGCATGTTATTTTGTTTTGTGTTCAAATTTTATTTCTTAAAGAAAAATCCAATTTTATTTATTTATTTTTGAAAGATAAAATCCTTCATTAAAAAGTCATCATCATGAAGAGTCCAAAGACCTTTTTTTTCAAATAACATTACAAATTTCAAAATAATAATGATGATAATAATAATATTTTTTTAAAAAAAAGAACAATTTTTTTTTAAAATTCCAAGAAAGAACTACATAACCCCACTTTCTTGAAAGCTCGAGAATAAGTAATAGCGAGAATCATTCCTGTCAGGCCCACTTTCCTTTGTTTAATTTCCGTGTCTCTGTTATAATCTCGATTAATTGCATATCATCACTATTTAAATTTAAAACACTGTTTTACCATGAAAATGTTAATTTAGACGAGACATCTTGTTAATGTTTTCAAATATTTAAATATTAATATTTCTTATGAAAGAGATTAATTTTGACGAGACGTCCTGTTAATCTTTATTTCTATTCTGTTTTATTTCTAATTATTATTGTTATTATTTAGTTAAATTGTTCGATTTAAGATTAATTTGGACGGGACATCCTGTTAACCTTATTTCAAAAATTTCTTTGTCCATGTTGTTGGTTTCCTTTTTGAGAAGTTACACTAACTTTTAGGCTATTTAATATGTGCGCAATCAATTTAAGGTAACCATTTTATAGCGGATAGTGTGAGGTGCTAATACCTTCCTCGCCTGTAATTAGATTCCCAAACTTGAAATCTCCATTTTTATGTCCAATGCTTTCAAAAGGTTTTCTCGATATTTTATATTTTAAAAAAATATTGGTGGCGACTCCCTATTTTTCAAAAGGATTTCGAAACAGTTTATCTTTTTCGGTCGGCCTCCCGTCGTGATCCTGGTCGCGACACAGTTTTATTTATTCATCTTGCTATTTATTTTTGCTTTCCTCTCCTATTTGTTAAAAATAAAGTTTTCATACAATGAGATTAATTTATACTAGACATCTTGTTAATCTTGTTATTTTCTTTTAACATGTTATCTTTAAGATTAATTTACATGAGATGTTTTGTTAATTCTCGCTTCCTTTCAAAAAGTTCTTGTTCCTTTTAAAAAGAAAGGATTAATTTATAGGACATGTCCTATTAATCCTGCTTCCTTTCTTGAAAATGGGATTAATTAGGATGAGATGTCCTATTAATCTCGCTTCTCTTCAAAAATCCTTTTTTGAAGAGTGAGTTTAATTTGGATGAAACATTCTGTTAGCCTTATTTTAAAACCTCTCATTTATTTCCTCATTTGTGTTGCTTAATTATTTTCATTTTAATATGTAAAATTAATCTTTGGGCTATTATAAAATACACGTATTTAATTTGGAGTAACCGTCTTATGATAGATAGTTCGAGGTGTTAATACCTTCCCCACCTTTAATTCAACTCTCAAACTCAAGTCTCGTTTCTTTATAACCAATGCATTAACTAAGAGGTGCTAATTTTTTATTTAACTAGTTTATGATGAGTTAACTCATTTGTTTAGTGTCTAATGAGCAGCTTCTGCCCTCATTTGATTACGCTGAGATAATTATTGCTCAATTAAATAATTACTATGTGTAGGAAACTAAAGTCAACAAAGAAGAGAGTAATGCGATTATTTTAGAGACTAGAATTAAGGCATGGGTCCTAGGTTCTCGTCACCTACTAATTAATTATTGGTTGAGATTGATTTGAACATGTGATGAACATATGCTATATGTGATTATTGAATTAATTTAGCCATTGGTATTTGAATTTGGATTAACATGCATCATAGTTGTTCGAATCTTTCACGATCATGTATTTTTTTAAGTTTAAGTTTGGCACCCCTTTAAGTTTTTATCACACCTTTTAAGCTTTCTCATTATCGAAGTTGACACCCCTTTAAGTTTTTATCACACCTTTTGAGCTTTCTCACCACCAAAGCTGGACTCATTTAAGCTTTCTTGTAGCCAAAGTTGGCACCTTTTCAAGCTTTTATCGCTAAGGATTAGCATTTTCAAGTTTTCTTGTTGTCAAAGTTGACCCCATTTAAGTTTTCCTTATAGCCAAAATTGGCACCTCTTTAGACTTTTGTCCCCAAAGTTGACACTTTTAAATTTCTTTGTTGCCAAAGCTGGCTCTTCTCTAGATTTCTTTCTTTATTGAAATTGACTTCTTTGAAATTTTCCTTATTAACGAGTAGAGTTTCCTTTTAAACTTTCTCGATTGTCAAAGCTGACATCATTTTAACTTCTTTGTCATCAAAGTAAATTATTTTTAAGTTTTTTATCGGTGTGGATTTCAAGAGCCCGACCAAAGCAAAGTTGTTCATATCTTTCCTTCCTTTCCGCGATATGAATGAAACATTCATATTCCCGTGAAAAAGAAAGTAAAGAGGGGAAGGTGTGAACACCTTATTTTGTCCATCTTAAATAAGGAAATCAAAACCAAATCAAATTTGGGTTTTAAAAAAATGACAAAAATAATAACATAACAAAAAGTGAAATTTAAAAAAGGTATATAGAAAATAAACATGGAACAGACTTTGTTCCTTCCTTTCTTTTCAAAATTTATGTTGCTATTAATTATTATTTTCTTCTTTTATTTTATTTTTGTCATCTTTTTCCTTTTGTTTTCTGTTGGCATTTCTTTCCTGTTTTGAGGCAAACCTAGTTTTGCAACAAGAAAGGGTGGTAGTGGGGGAATGCTTTGGGAAAATTGTATCACAAAGTCAGCTCTTATAACAACATCAATGGCAGGAAGGGAGGGGACTATCTGCTTTTAGAGAAGATAAAACAGTGCAAAATAATGAAAAATAAAGACAATCTCTTTTCTCTGAAAAAAATTCATCATCTTATTCTTCCATCTACTAAAACAAAAAATCAAAAAGAACAACATTCTCTTCTCATTTTCCTTCACTTAAACAACAACCTTTTAAATATCAAAAACTTCATCCCTTGCATCTTCTCAACCAACAAAGTTCAACAAAAATCAACAACCCAAAACCAATCAAAATCACAACATTCATACCCATAAAAAACAAAGCCAAAAACAACATAAAAACCAAAAATATTAACCAAAAGAAGAAGAAGAGGCACTACTGCCGTCGGCCTTACTCCGACCGTCGTCGACCCCTGCCGTTCGAGCTCCCTCCTACACGAGTCCGACGTTGACTCCGAGAACAGAACCCCGAATCACGTGAACCCGCCCCTCGCGATCGCACCTGATGTCGCAATAGACCCGGTCGCGATTGTCGATCCTACGACGTCGGTCTCCTTTCCGCGAACGACGCTAGCCCGAACCCCCAGCGCCACCACTGCTCCTTCTTCCTCTTCTCTCTCGATTTTCTCTCTCCATCTCCTCTGAATCTTTTCTCTCTGACGCCCCCTCCTTTTCTTCTCTTCTTTCTTTTAGTTTATTAGGCTTTTAGGTTTTTTTGTTCTTTGGGCCTCAAACAGAGGCCATTGTGTCTTTTCTTTTTTTCTTTTTTTGTTGTTTTAGTGGTGGCTTTTTGAAGCCTAGCAGCATTAAAAAGTCTTTTTTTTACTTCAAACAAAGAGTCACAAAACAAAATGTTTTATTATTATTAATCTATTGATTTTAGAGTGATTATTGCATTCCTCTTATTTCAAACAAAACTTTAAGTTAAAATGGGGTATTTAAATATAAATACCTTTTCTTTCTAAATTAAATAAGTTCTTGTTTATGCTAGATTAAAAATTAAGGATATATTAAAATCTAAATACCTCTTTAAAAATGACAATGATTAAAATGAACAAACTTTTAATGGAAATATCAAAATCTAAATATCTTTTTGAATAAAAACAAATAGTTTTATGTTAAATTTGAAAAAATGAAAAATATTAAATGTAACGTTTCTTTTTAAACTAAATGTCACAAAATCTTATAAGCAATGTCGTGCAAAGTACTTTGCCTACATATGCGTTATTGGATTTCGAAGGTTTATGCAGGTACGAAACTCTTTGTCTTGTATTTTTCCTTCTTAACAAATATTCATGTTGCTACTAAAAACTATTTTCAAACAAAGAACTATGTAACCCTGATTTCTCGAAAGTTTGAGATTACGTATGAGCGGGAATCATTCTTGTCGGGCCCACTTTCCTTTGTTTAATTTGTGTCTCTGTTATTATCTTGATTAATTCTACATCTTTAATGTTTAATTTTGAAATACTGTTTTATCACAATGAGGTTAATTTAGAAAAGACGTTTTGTTAATCTCACATTTTCAATATCTTTATTTAAATAATATTTATTATAAAAAGAGATTAATTTGGATGAGGCATCTTGTTAATCTCGTATTTTTAATGTCTTTTATTTCAATAGTATTTCTTATACGAGGAGGTTAATTTAGATAAAACGTCTTGTTAGTCTTCTTATATTTTCAAAATATTTTTCTTAATAATAATTTTTCTTATAAAAAGAGATTAATTTGGACGAGACGTCCTGTTAATCTTTTGTTTGGTTTTAATTCTCTTAATGTTATCTCACCTTGTTTTATCTTATCTCGCTCTATTTCATTTAATCTAATCTCATTTAACTTTATTTTGTCTTAATTTCTAAATCTTTATTATAAATTAAGGTTAATTTGGACGAGACGTCCTGTTGACCTTTGATTTTTATTGTCTTGTTTTTTAATTATTATTGTTACTATTTAATTAAGTTGTCGATTTAAGATTAATTTGGACGAGACGTCTTGTTGATCTTATTTTAAAAATTCTCTGTCTGTGTTGTTGGTTTCCCTTTTTTTTGAGAAGTTAAACTAATTTTTAGGCTATTAAATATGTGCGTAATCAATTTGGCGTAACCATTTTATAACAGACAGTATGAGGTGCTAATACCTTCCTCACATGTAATTAGACTTCTGAACTTAGAATTTCAATTTTATGACCAGTGCTTTAACAAAGGTTTTCCCAGTATTTTACCTTTAAAACATATTGGTGGCGACTCCCTGTTTTTTGAAAGGATTTCGAAAGGGTTTTTCTGTTTCAGTCAGCCTCCCGCTGCAATCCCGATCGCGATACTTTGTTTCTTCTTTTCTCTCCCAAGGTCTTTATAACCTATCAAAACACATTATAAACAATTTGTAAACTCAAAATTATAGCATTATTCAATTAAACATAAAGAGGATAATTTTATTAACTAAAAGAGCTATTAAACACCAATTTAGATGCATCTATTCATAGAACATAACATAAATTGGCACCTAATAGAGGCCTATTGGAAATATGCACTAGAAGCCTATATAGGACAAATCACTTTGAATAAGGCATTTATGTTAAATAGTTTAGCATCCTTTATTAGTCTTTAGAATAGTAGGTCAATATGAGAACTACTCCTAAATTATCCCTAGTCAAGTATATTTATATGGGGATATATAAATATGTTAAGACTAGTGTGTAAGTGTACTGATGATCTAATCATATAGATCATAGATATGAACAATATCAAGTCTTCGCACGGGTACACATTAAGAGTAATAGTGTATTCGACGGACTCACCATGAGAATGTTACAGGGATTATTACATGAGTGTCATAAATGGTTCTCAATGTGATAATAGTATATGTAGTCATTCAACTTAAAGTCACTATAATTCCTATATGAGGAGTTTGTTATTTTAATGCAATCAAATATTATATATAATAAAGTGATCATAAAGGTTGTAACTAGGCAGTGAACAAATCATACAGAGGGATATAAGTGATGTATATGAGATTTGTTACTAGAAATGATATCTATAGGCCACTTGATGAAGTGAGACTTAAAAAGATACATGGCTATGCTAGGAAATTAATATTGGATTATTTATTCAAGAAAAGTCTACTCCGGTTTCAAGTAAAATGAATTGGGTCATACAAGGATGACGACGACCAAGCCTTGGGCCCAATTAGATATCATAACAAAAGAACCAAACATATAAAGTTTATCACTTATAGGGTATTTTGATATTTATATTTGGATAATGATGTATTGTTAGATGCCGCTTATTATATTATATTAAACCAAATATATTTCTTATAAGGTCGCACGCAAAGAGTAAGCTCACCGGAGGCAGACTCCTCACTCTACCCCTTTCGCACTTCGTATACTAGAGGCAACCTAAACATTTCAATAGTTAAACTTTTCCTAAAAATTTGTAAATATTAGAAAACCTAAAATAATCAAATATGAATTTACTAATAAATAAATAGTTATAGCAATTTGCCTCACTTGGCTGCTAGCTTAAGCACCACTCTAGATCTTTTTTATCCTCTACTTAATGTCAAAGGCAATGAGGGTCCTATTAAGCTTAATAGCCTACAATGGAAAAAGAAAGATTTGTTACTAGTATTAAATCAATTTTGTTAAATTGTACACAAATATATCAACTATAGTTATGAAATTATCAATCTATCCTTGTGGAACACAACAAAAATTGAGCCACCAATGTATAAAGAGGTTACACCATCATTTTATGTTTGGTTCCTCTTTCCATTCTCATTAGCCTACTTGGTTTTCAACCTCTCTAGTACCTCAGGTGGAATCCAATGACCCTTGTCATTTCACTCTTTGAGCTTGTTCAGTGTATTAGCCTCTATCTTGTGTTGGTGCTAGTAACTACTTGAAGTAGGCCTACAAATAATCAAAAATAATTCTAACTATCCAATTCAAAAAAATGGACAAAGTCTCCCCTGTAAATAAGATATTTCAAAATTTTAATAACCATGCAAAACAACCAGAAAACTCCTAGTACAATTTATAATATGAATCCAACTATCAACTATCAAGTCTCAATTTATATGTACAACCATGAACTATTTATAGGTGTATGCACTACAAGCTATTATGCTTTTTATTGTATCATTTTATGCTTATCAATAAAATAAGGTTTTTCAATTTTAAATTTTTTAAACCTATTTATCCTTGGAATAGTAGGTCAAATAGGAACTATTCCTAAAGTGTTCCTAGTTAAGTATTTACACAGGGACATACAAATATATTAAGAGAAATAGTGATTTGTGTAAGTGTATTTGTGATTTGATCTCATAGATCATGGATATGGACGATATAACGTCTTCACATGGGTACACATTAAGAGAAATAGTGTACTAGATGGACTCATAATGAGAACGTTGTGCTGATTGTTACATGCGTGTTGTACACAGTTCTAAGTGTGATAATGGTATATGTAGTCCTTTGACTTGAAGTCGGTATGATTCCTATTGCGAACACCCATATTCATCTGATCCAAAGGAAATACTTTAGAGTAAAAAAAAAGAAAAAACAAAAGGAAAAAAAGGAAAGGAAAAAAGGAAAGAAAAGGAAAAAAAGAAAAGAAAAGAAGATATTTAAAATAAAAAAGAAAGGGAAAAAAAGGAAGACCAAGGCTCCCTTTTAGCCATAAGGGACAAGGCTTTTCTTTTACCTACTTTAGACCATTCTTTTTTTCCCTTAGACAAAAGTATCCCATAACCAAAGGGGGAAGGAACTCTTGCCTAGGAGAAAAGAAGATGAAGGGCCATGGGAATGGAAAGTTCAAGACTAGATTTGGTCTACTGTGTAGAAGGATGCAACTAGAGTTTTCCCATTTACTTTATATAAGTGGGGAGGAAGAAGAGAAAGAGAAGGCCATTCATCTTTTGAAAAGAGGGAAAACTTGTGCGATTTGAATATTGAAGAGAGGAAATTGTCTTTGGTTTGGTTTTTAGTTTCTTTACATTAGGTTTTTTCCTTAGGATCTTCTTTATGGGATCACTAAAATTAGGGAAAGGGGTCTCTATTGCTTTAAGTTTAAGAGAAAAGAAAAGGATGTTTCATCTTCTTCATCACTTGTAAAGTTTGAGAGTGGAGTGTGCATTGTCTTCTCTTCCACAAGGAGACAAGGTATAACCCTTACTTAAGGGTCACTTTTAAAGCCTCTCTCCCATTTAACAAGGTATAAAAGACACTTCTAACATCGCCATATTTTGGGTCGTATCTCCAAAAATTAATTCAAGTAAGACACCCTATTAATAAGGACTAATTTGGATGAGACGTTTTGTTAATCTCGCTTTGGAGATCTTCCTTTTTTTTCGTTATTTCACATATGTTTACACGTTCTTTCTTTCTTTATCCATCATTTCTTTTTTAAAAAGAGGTTAGATTAATTTTTAGGCCACTAAAATACGTGTGCTTAATTTGAGGTAGTCATTTTATAATGGGCAGTGTAGGGTGCTAATACCTTCCCCACTTGTAATTCGGCTCCCGAACTCAAAATTTTTTCTTTTAAATAACTAGTGTCTTAACAAAGGGGTTTTCCTAATATTTTCCTACAACAATAAATATTGGTGGCAGTGCCATTTTCAAATTATGTTTTTTGAAAGGGACCTTCAGGAACTCTTTTTTAGTCGGCCTCTCGCTGCGATTTTAGTTGTGATAACTAGCAACTCCACCGGGGATTATTGAGAGTTAAGCCAATCAAATTAACCATACATCTTTTATTTATCCTTTAAGTATTTATCCTCTTTTGTTTGTCTTTATGAAATTTCCTTTAGTTGATATTTGCCATCCTTTGTATGCTTTTATTGTCAAACCCTAGGGTAGAAGACATTTTCTTCTACCGTTTTATGTTTGTTCTTTTTGTAGGGTGACTAAGGTACATGTATGAATCCCCTCACACACTACACCTCATATTTTCACACATTTTTGAGTGAGACTCTATACCCATTTCCAAGTAAAGCTTAAGATTATAAGAGGTTATTAACGGTTTCATTTTAGATGTACGTCCTTTCTGGCTATCATGAAAGCCTCAATTAGAATGTGATTTGTTCATATTGTCCCACACCTAGTAGACTCGCTACTATTATGGTCAATATCATGATTGGGATCTTAGCTCTGGTGGTCGTGATTAGTTAGACTGGACACTAAATATGAGTTTCACTTTTAAGAAAGTTTTAGATCATAATAAAAGGCTTTCAGAAAAACCTAATTTGGTCACGAAGGGGCATGCATTCTCTTTGTGTACACTCCTCTCCTCTCTATTTCAAATAAAACATATGGATCACTTGCTTTTTCTTTTGCAAATACAAAAAGGGATTTTTTTTTCTTTTTCCAAAGGTTGGTGATCCACATGATTTATAAAGTTGAATTTCTTTTAGTTTCTTTTCCTGTCATTTTCTCTTCATGGGTCATTAACCCCTTAAACCTTTTTTGGATCTGAAGGAAAACCACTTTTGGAAAACGTTTAAAAGATTGATAACCCATGAATTCTTTTCACCATTATGAATCTTGTAAATCGCCACTCCTTTGAGATTTTCAAAAAGAAATCTTTTCAGTAAAACGACAAAGTTGTCTAAAGGAGTAGTAATTAACAAGGCACATTTTTGTTATTTCTAAAGTATTTTAAACTTGACGAGCATCTTCAAAAGAGAATATGGAAAATAAAAATGGATTGGGATGTCTTGGGGGAAAGAGCATCAAAGACGAAAGTCATTGCCTAACAAGGTTGGTGGTCAAGCTTCAAAGACCCGCTATAATCTTTTCTTGATCTTGTATTAATTCTCATCCTACTCAAGCTAATGCTTTGACAGTTACAAAAATTTCTATCAAGCTTTACACTTCTTTCTATGTTCTAACTAGCTTATGCATTCATGAAGTTTATCTTTCGCCATTTTTACTTTCATACATTTCATTTGAAAAATTGTTAGCATCGCGGGGGGATATTTTTGAAAACACCCTTATAAGACCCATTTCATGGCAAGGAACATGGATGAACGAGAACATGACCAAGACGACCTAAGGAATAAGGTCAATCAGTTAAAGAAATGGCTGAAATACTAATGTTGGTTAAGAAGGTGTATGCTAAAGGGGGAACCTCTACGAAAGAGCACCCAACCACCCTTCTTCACCAGTCAAGCCACACCTTGGTGTAGCTCGCAAAAGCCCGCACATTACCATTCCTGTCATTTGGCCTACCTTTTAGGTACACACCCCAACAAACCATCATTACCTCAAAAAAAAAACTTTGTCCAAACACTACCCTTCCTACCATACGGACTGTATCCCGACTATCTTCCTCCAAACACTAGACAAACATAAAATCCACAAAGCACCACCCAACCACAAAGCACATTGCCAAACACTTGTAGAGCCTAACAAAAACTTTTCCTCTATACACACCCTACCCTTTTTTATTGAACTAGATAATTCCCTATGCCTTTAGCCCATAAAACCCTTCTTGGACACACGACCCCTATGTAACTGTAGCACTTCAACTTGAGGAAGAATTAGCTCTCTTGAAGAAAAGGTTGCAGGCTATAGAGGAGGTAAATAGTTATGGAGTGTTGGATGCCTTTGAGCTCTACCTCGTGCCTAATGTGATCATTCTGCCTAAGTTTAAGGTGTCAGACTTTGAGAAATACATAAAGACAACATGTCCGAGAAACCACTTGACCATGTATTGCCAAAAGATGCATCGCATGCTGAAACTGATGGGGGTAATGATCCATTTCTGTCAAGATAGCCTCGCTGGGGTAGCGCCCAAGCTAGTATATGCATATGGAACATTCCCATATACATTGCTGGAAAGATTTGACAAATGCCTTCCTAAAGTAGTATAAGTGCAACCTTGATCTGGCTCTAGATCAGATGCAACTACAAAACATAAGCATGAATGATGCTAAAACATTCAAAGAGTATTGCCCAACGCTATCGAGAAATAGTTGTGCATTGGATCCCCCGCTTTGTGAAAAAGAAGTAGCGTCCATGTTCATTGACACCCTTATATGACATGGTGAATGGAAGTATGTCATCAAACTTTGCTGACATTGTTGTGTTCAGAGAGAGGGTGAAAGACAAAATGAGGGTTGGAAAGATTGCCCATAATTCACCAAGGGCACCCGAGAATGAGGATCTTGCCACACCAGTAGAAGAAGAGGAAATTGATGTTGAATCTGACCAATAGGGGTTCGATTATGAAGCTCTGTAGCTTGGGCAATGTCGAGTCCTCGTGGTCTTATGTTTTTGTCTTATTTTTTTTGTAATGTTGGTTTTGTTACTATACTTAAGCCTTTAGGACCTTTTTTGTAATAATGGCACACATGTTTCATTTCCATCATTTTCTTACCAATAAATAAATTTTCTCTAAAATTATTTCTTATACCATTTTACCTTACCATCATGATAATTTCCTTTCATTTCTACGCTAACCCAAATGAATATAGGTCTGAACGTGACCTTTCTTAAGAATGTCAAAGTTGTGATCCCATCCTATAATCTTAGTCATCCATGTAGCCATGCTAATATGGGAAGTCTGTGACCCTTTTCAGAATAAACAAGGATTGTTAGAACTAGAGCCGAAAGGTTTTGGCATCACATAAAAAACAAAACAAAACAAAACAAAAAGAAAAAAATCAAAAAAGAGGAAAAAAACCAAAAGAATCAAGGTTGACGTTTGTGTGCACATAGCAAGTGGGGCAAGCTGATGGTCATGCTAGGGCACACCATGAGATATATATGTATTCTTCTTGCTTAAAAAAACTTTTAGAAAGATATACATATTTATCATTCTTTATCTCACGTATACAAGGACGTTTATACATCTGATTTCCTTTGAATATTGAAAGTAAAAAAAATTATCGTCTTTCAATATTTAACCATAATGACAAAAATAATTTATAGAATCATAAGTGATAAAAGATTTACAGTATTATATCTGAATGATAAGGTTTATCAAAGTTTAACCTTCACCTTGTTACAATTATCCAACTTGATATTGTAATAAGGTAAACTAAAACTAAATTATACCTCTACTGTGACTGTGACCAATCATTTCCTCGTTCTTGAACCATAGGGTTTTGGAATCCTACTCTTGTCATATCTCTTCACCTGATAAGACCTCTTTACCCTTTTGTAATTACATCCTTTCATCTTGAGCTGCTAGTTGTACATCACATATATTTTAAACACAAATTCAAACAAGAAGGAGTGAGAAACAGAATATAATACTTTACAGATAAGACATAAGCATAAGAGTTTTCACAAACTAATAAAATAATATCATTCATAATCTCATACATAATTAATTATAAATGTAGGGTTTTTATACGCATAACAATCATACTTTCATTCACAACCATTCATACAGAATATCACAATCACATATATGACATGTAATGCTTTTAATACTATCTCATTCAGTTTATGCATGTGGGCCCTTAAAGTTTTAGTTTGCACAAGGCCAACCAGGAGTTTACAGTGTTCCATAATTCCGGATAATAATAACATAAATGCCTTCATGGCATATGAACAGCTCAACTAGCATGGAAACACTTAGAGACTAGTCAGATTGAGAAGGTTTTTATTGTGAAAGTACCCGACACTAGGGAACGACCCTAGGTCCCCTGAAGCACCCTTTCACATCCTCTCATCCCAAGGCTCGCAATTAAGTCTTCTCTAATGTATCCTCGGTTTCTATAATCCGTCCCCAAACAATATCACATCTTATTTCTTTTTAATGATTCATGATGCATGAGCTAATCGCATATTTAGTTGGTTAAAACTTTTAGAAACTCAATTATTAAATACCATAAAGGTTCACAAATCGTCTCAATAAACTGTACATTCTCATAAGTTCTTCTTTGAACTTCTATTATACAGAAATAAATTTAGTACAGTCTTCGAATTCAGATCTCACCAAAATCGAGTTTCCAAGCCTTAAATATCTCAAAACTTTCTCTTAGAAAACTTCACATATTTACATAATATGTATCCATTTGAATCTTAACTAGATTGAGTTTAGAAATCTCGATTATAACAAAATATCCTTTAGTTATTTCGTTGGAAAAAACCAAAATAATTTACTTTAAACTTCTGATTATTAAAAGAAAATAATTTTTTAAAATCATTAACTAAGAATACTTAAAACTATAAAAATTTTCTTTAATTCAAGTATTAATTTTCTCAACCTTTAATTTTCATAAAATAGCTTCTCTCTAATACTAGATTTTATTCTAGAGATTAAAAATAAAGTTAATGAAAATAATTTCTAAGAATAAATAAAAGACTAAAATAATTATAAAATACTTTCTCTTAGAATAAAAATTTAAAGAGTAAGGTTAGAAAATTCTTTAAGTTTTAAATTTCCGTCATGCTTGCTATATGCTTAAACTCCATATCACAAGGTCATCAATCACTCATCAATCACAACCAAATATTGTCAATCACAATTAAATATTATCACTCACAATCAAATATTGTCAATCACAATTAATTTATGAATCATAATGAAATCAAATAAATTACTTATCATTCATAAATATCATAATTTAAAGTTTAATGGTTATTTAAGTTAATAAACTTCATTTTAAGTCTTTATAGTTCATTCCCCGCATAGGTCTATGTAAGTCCAAATAGGTCATAATAATCCAAGTCCTTGGATAGGTTTAGTTTGATCCATATAGGATATAAAAGTCCAAGTCCTTTTTGAAATTAACTAAGAGTCAATTGTGAAACTATGTGGATTAATTATGGTGTTGATGAATTGATTGATTAATTATAATATAGAGAAGTGAAGTGATTGACTATGATGATGAATTAAATGATTAATTATGATATTGAGAAATTGAGTGATGATGAGTGATTACATTGAAAGGGAAAGGAATAAGTAATTCAATATCACTTGGGCTATACTATACGTTTCCCTTATATATGAATATGAGTATGTTATTTACATTAATTTGCATTTCCAATCACTCACCCTTATAATTGTTTTTAGTGATTGAAGATAGGGATGTTGCAGATGCTACAGAAACGAGTGCCCAGTGAGCGAAAGCAATGCCAAGGAGTTTGGCTAACGGGTGTAAATGTGTAAATATATGTATGAGAACCATGTCTATTTTATAAAGGACTTAAATATTATTTCATGATCCCAAAATTTGTTAATAACACACATCAAGACCTTTAATTAAATAAGTATGTTTTGAGTGTTATTTAACCCTTTTACTTGAGTGTTTCAGAATGTAAAGTCTATGATGCAAAAGCTATAATTCAAAGAAGGAGTCAACCATTCAATGTCTGCGTGAGAGTAGTTCAAAATATTTCAAGTTTGTTTCAGCTTAAGTCTTCGTGAGATCTGTTCAAAATATTTCAAGTCTGTCCCAGCCTTAAGTTTTTGAAGACAACGTTCAAAAAAATGCCTCTAAGTATGTTTGTCCTAGACTTTGAGTCATTTTTTCTTCAAACGCAACATCCTCCAGACTCAGCATCTCTCTCACACATGTTCATCTATTCAAGCTTCAAGACACATCAACTCAGACGTTTCAAGACAAAAGAATGGATTATCCTCCAACAACTTTGTTGCTCGAAATTTTACTTAACTCTTTTCTTCAAGGAGCTTTTCGTGTTCTTGTGAATGATTTAACTAAGTCATTCTCGAGGTTTCCTTTACATAAGTTTTTAAGGACTTTGTCTCGAAAGTCCTTTGCAATCAATTGTTTTGAGAAAATATTGTTTTTAGAAAAGACTTTATTTAGCATTTCTAAAATAATTACTTTTATCAAAATATTTTCGTAATATTTCCCAAATATTGCTTTCTTGAAAGTCTTTTGTACATTATTTCAAGAATCACTCTCTTGAGAATCACTTTCTCGAGAAAACTTTATAATTCATCTCAAGCTTTGCTTTCTCAGAAGTCCTTTGTAGATTGCTTCGAGAATCACTTTCTCAAAAAAAAAACTTTGATAATTTTATCTCGAACATCATTTTGTCGAAAAGAAATCTCCAGCAATACTTTCTCAGAAAAACAATTTTGAGCACTTATTTACTCAAGAAGCTTTTATAAATTTCTTAGAAGATGTCTCAAGACAACTTCTCGACAGACTTTTATGATTTGTTTCGAAATAAGGTCTCAAGCAACACTTTTTTGAGAAAAGATATCAAGCAACATTTTCTCGAAAAGCTTTTATGGGTTTCTCTAAAGATGCCTTGTGACGATTTCTCAAAAGACTTTATGATTTGTTTCAAAAATTCTTTTCACGAAAATAGATTGCACATGTCACTTTATCGAAATACTCAAGCATTACTTTTTCAAAGAAACGACTCGAACAACACCTTCTCGAAGAGAGATTTCAAGCAATATCTTCTTGAACATATCTTTTTCAAAGTATGTCTCGAGATGACTTTTCAAAAGGTTTTTTTGATTTATTTCATAGATATTTTTCATGGAATTGTGTTTTGAGAATAACTTATCTTGTTATGTTTAAATCTAGACTGACCTTAGAATATATCTGAACAAATATTCATGTCACATCATGTCATGGCAGTATTTGTATCATAAATGTTTTCTTATGAGACTTTTATATGTCCATAAAATATGTCTTCGATAATTTGAGACTTCCAAATCATTATCTCTAAAAATATATTTTCAAAATTTATGGTCTAACAAACCTTTAACTAATAAGAAAAATAAAATGTCAATGTAAGTTATCTAGATTTATATATATTAATAAATAATTTTGTTAGTATAGAGTTGTACCATACTGACATATATTACATCAAATGACATGTCAGTATAATATACAGTAAAAACTTAAAAATATGTTGATAAAAGACTATATATTTTTCTCAGTGTGTTAACAAATAACAATTTTTTTTAGTGATAATTCCCGAGGCGTGATGAAATCATGCAAAAACAAATTGATTGAGGTGGAGATTGATATTCTGCCATACAATTCGAATCGAGAAAAGTGCTGACATAACTAATAAGGTTGACATTCTCTCTTTGAACAATATCATGAAATTCATATTAATATATATATATATATATATATATATATATATATAGATATATATATAGGAGTAGAGTGGAAGCTCATGTTAATAGTTTAATGCATAAATTACAAAGTCAAAAAATGAAATAATAGGGTGAGATATAATTAATTATCACTATCAAGCAATAATCGGAACTCTATATTAGGTGTATAGGCATGGATCAGTAAACTTAATTAAGTTTCATTAATTTAATTAATTGTTGCCGTTGTCAAGCTGCATTTTATATACAAGCACCAAACCACAGATGTCTTGTTTCTTAACTTGATAGGCATATAGGTTAATGGGAAAGGATGAGCTAGAGAATGGCAATCTTAAGTTTGTCAATTAATTTTTATCAAGTTTTAAATGTTTGGTTAAGATGTTAAGCTAAAATATATGACAAATATATAGTTTGATATTTCCTATAATGTATTTGTTGTGGAAGAACAAACAAAATATATATAGTATATGGTGGATAATTTTTAAGAAATATATAACATTTCATTTAATGGATAGTGAGGGCACAAGCACAATCCATGACCCTTAAGTATAAATATGGCTTTGTCCACACATAGAAGTGAGTCTAATTAGGTAGTTTGAAATTAATAGTTAGATTGTGGAAGGTTTGTCTATGGTGATAATGGATGGGGTGATGGGGACCAGGGTGAGAAGGGAATCAATTGAATTAATATCAAAATGAGATGCAATGGGTTGGCATAGTTTGTATTGACTTTGGATGCAAACAAGGGAAAGGGAAAGGGAAGCTACTATTGCCAATGGAATATATATGTAATTATTTCAACTACACCTTCTTTGCTCTTCTTTGTATGGAGTTGGTGGGAAGAAAGAGGAGAAAGTGAATTGTCCCCCCTAAATTAACTTATTTAACTTTATTCTTTTTTGTTTCTTCAAGGGCCTAACATTTGGATTCTTATTCACTTCAATTAGTTACAGATTAATATTTCAATGCCTAGTTCCAATGGAAAAAAGATTAAAGAAAAAGAAATATAATTACTTTAAAATGTAACAATTAAAGATTTTTCAAATGTAAATAGAATATCTTAATAGGAAATTATGTATATGTACAATATAGTTTTTAACTGATTTTAATATAAATTAAACCCAAATTCTAATAGAATCAGTCCATTTTTGTAACTACAATAATAATTGTTTACTTTATTTCATCCTTTGTCACTTTCTTTGTAGATTATGATTTTTTTAAGTGCCTCGTCTCAAACTTTATCACTATTCTATTTTAATTGCATTCCTATGAAAAATTATCCATACAAAGTTGTCTTCCCTTCTTCAGATGTTCTTTTCACTTGGTTATAAATTGACCCAAGTATTTGAAAAGAGTGATTATCTATTTTTTAATTAGTTTCAATTTTATACCTTAATTCTGTGCTTAATTTGTTGACCGGAGAATTTTAAATTTCCTTCCTTTTTTTTCACATGAAAATCATGAGCTGTAATTTTTCCATTAATTTTTTTTACTTACATTTGTCTAAATGAATTATGCTTGGAATAAAGAAAATAATTTGGAAATTACAGTAAAGACTCTTTTGGGTTTGAGATTTTTAAAAACAATTATGAATAATTTTAAAATTTTCATCTGATTTTTATAGTTTTTACATAAAAATATGGAAAATAAATGATTTTTACTTAATTATTTTATGTAAATATTTGAAAAAAAAAGAAATTATAATGATATTTTTGTACTGCTTACACAAAGAAAAAATGAATATATTTTTCTTCATATAAAATGAATCCTTATGATAGTGGATAATTCTCCCTTGACTTTAATTGCAGGTAATTTAACGGAAAAATGAAGCTGTTTGCAAATAAATTAATTTGGAAATTGTAATAATATTTTTCTTGATTATAGGAATTCTACGATAGGTGTTTTTCTCTGTTCCTCCCTTCCTATCCATGGCAACAATTTAGGTGGTTTATACAAAAGGTTAACAAAATACAGTATACAGTACATTTTTATAGGCATTCCATGTATGTTAATCATGATGTGTTATGAAATTATCAATTTAACTTTTTGGATCCATTAATTGAAAAAGAAAATACACATTCAATAACCCTAGCAGAATTTGGAGTACTATTACACCGTTCCAATAAAACAAAAGCTATAAACAATCTTCCTGATGCGGGGAAAGCAAGTGGATCGATACAGATTCAACGCTAATCACCTTTTTCTTCCAACAATACATATATATTGTGCTAATTAATGTGCTCATTTCTTGATTAAATTATAATTAAACACAAATTACTACATATGATACTTATTTTGTGAAACTAACCACATTAATTAATTTCAATTTTGAACCAAAAAATATCGTACGGAGTGAGGAAGATAGTTATATGTGGGGCACAAGAATATATTATAGCAGCAAATATCAGCTTCACCCATATGAATTTTCATCTAATTTTTCTAAATATGGTTATTTTGATTCAGATTCTTACTTTAGTTCCCTCTTCAGGTGGGCACGAGCAGTAACAAAAAAATATGTTGAAGAATTTTCCTCTAGATAAAGATGAGAAGAATCGTGTGAAAAAATCGATTTCCCTAGATTTTATCTTACTTTCCACCACTATTTTTCTTTCCCTTTCTCTTTCGAGCATTCTTACCAGTTAGGAAAACGAGACCCATTAATAACGCTCACGCGTCAGAGACACACATGCAAATACACAACACCAAGTAAAGAAAGAATACTACCTCTATCTCTCTGTTTTCTGTCCCTCTCCTATGTATGATTCTCACAGCTTTTCTTGCAAGAATCAAACCCATCTCACCAAAACATAATGTTGATACCCCCAACACATCTAACATGAATATCTACATCTGCTTTTATTTCTATAATATAATACTAGCTAGCTAGTTAAGAAAATTAAAGAAACAAATATTATTACCCAGTACTTAACAAGCAGGTAAATCAATTAGTATATGGTTTAAGAACAAGTTCAAATATCAAATAATACAGTTTCGTGTAAAAATTTACTATTTACAATCATCCTATGATATTCTTTTTGGTCGATTTGTTAATGATATTCTTAAAACATGTATGCATTTGAATTGATCTTCGTTTGGGAAGCTACACGTGAAAAGTATAAAAACAAATTTACCATAAAGTTGAAAGCCCCTTCCCTTATAGCTTTCTTGATAGTGTTGGATGGAATGAGGGGAAAGAGCTATATCTCTGAAATTTTGCTGTTTGTTTACCTTGATTTTTGTTAAGGTGGTGTTGAATAGGTTGGTTTTGGCTTGATTCCAAATTGAAGTAGTTTGTACTAAAATTATTGTTGTGACACGCTTGGTTCAAGTCATTTTCTTGAAAACAAATTGGTAGCATAAGGAAAATAGAACAAGAGAGAGAGAACAGAACAGAAAATATTTAGAATATGTAGATGCGGATGTGGTGGAATATCTTACAAGCATAGAAACCTACCTTGAAGTCCTAAACATACAAAACTATTCCATGCGGGACTCCCTCATAACTAGTATTCAAAACTTTTTCTTTACACTCCATTTAATTCCTCTGGCTAAAGGGAGGAAAAAACAACAGAAATTGACCAAACTCCCATGCTGTTTTGAGATCAAAGAATAAATTCAATGCATCTATCCACATTTTTATTCATGCATCTTCAATGGTGATCGACCATATCATCCATCAGATTAAAGAATACTTCAAAACTATTTTCTCTAAACCCAAGACTTGTGAAATCAAAATTCTATACAAATAAGCAAATATATACAACTTTCATTATCCGTATATGTGTGTTTTTCTTTTTTATTTTATTAACCAGTTAATATAATCATACTTTATATGGTATATCTATGAGTGAAAGTAACATGTAATATATTATTTTATATGTAATGTATTATAAAAAAATATCAACACTTAAATATTTTTTTGAGATCAACATTATAATAAACATTTTATTTAGTTAAATAGAATATATGAGAGAGAGAGAAAAATTACGAGTAAAAGTTTTTTTCTTTCATTTTCTTCCCATTTCAACTTTCAATATTTTCTAATTTATATATTTTCAAACAAATAAAAAATTTAAAACCACTCAACAAAATTGAAATAAAAAATTATTGACCAATTTAATAAATAGATATTAAAATAAATATCAATATATAAATAGTCTAAAACACATATATTTAAAAGAAAAAAAGTAAATAGTTTTTATCATGATATTACATATATACAAGCTGTAATTAGAAGAGTTATAAGATTGATCCAGTATTTACAAAATGAATTAAAATGGGAAGGGGGTGAGAGAGTAAGGAAAGATGAGAAATTACATGTTTAAATTCTTCATCTAATATTTTTAACCGTGTATATTGATAATTAAATAAAAAAATTAAGCGGGAACTTTCATAACCTGGATTGTAGATTTATTTTATCAATTATAATGAGAAATAAAATGAATACTTTATCTTCTTCTTGACCTATGTTGCATGGATACGGGTACGGTACTTGTACCGGGTACGGGGGTACGGGAAAATTTAAAAATACAGGATACAGGTACGTTATATATAATAAAATATTAATTTAATAATAAAAAATTAAATATATGCAAATAACACCAAATTAAACAAAACATAGTCATAACTCATAATGTCAACAAGAAGTCATAATACATAAATTGTTCATCAAAATAACAACTAGCATCATGAAATAAAAATAAACATCATAAATTCTAAACATAACTAAAGATGTAACATTCTAACAGTGTCAATGTCATCATTTTCATTTCTATCACTAGTAAATAAAACAACCTCAATCTCTGGCTCATCAAGAGAAAGAAATGTAACTTCTAAAATACTAGCTCCTTCAAATGGTTCCCATTCGTCTCCACCAATATCCCACATCTTGCTCTCACCCTTATTATAGCTCTTGCTCTTTCTCGAGAGAAGATGAAGATTTGAATGGATGAAAACCAAATCCTCCTCTCTCTTTGGATTAAGCCTATTCCTTCTCATGGAATGGATGAAAGAATATATACTCCAATTTCTTTCACAATAAAAAGATAATTATGGTTATGAAAAGTTTAGGGATTGAAGCACCATACACCACCCACCAATCAATAGGATTAAGATTTCATCTATATTGTAAGACATTAAATTGTCCAAGCTCCTTCCCTCCACATGAAAATTTGGCATACTCTTGTGTTGTTTCTAATCTTTCATTTGAATATGAAAAGTAGCTTCCCAAGCACTTATTTCTCCCTATACAAATTTCATTGTCCCTATGTGGAGCAACTCGATTTGGAACTTCATCAAACCATTGCTTATAATAATACCTATTTGACAAAGTATAAGCAATTAGTTCAAGTGAATGACCCCATGAAAGAAAACAAAATAAATTGAAACAAAAGCAATTTACCTAAGATTAAGTGAATGGGCCAAGAAATGGAGTGGAATGTAACTCTTTGACCATCTATCTATAAGGATATTGTAAACCACTTCATAAAATGAAGAATGTTGATCCAACTCCTTTCCCTCATGTTGATAGATTGCTAATTTCACTTACTCAATCATGTAATCCCATTTCTCATATAACAAATGAAGGGTCGACTCATCAGTATCACAAGCACGAAGCATGTCATAAATAGGCTTCGTGAAAGCAAGAAGATAATCAACTTGATCCCACCAATAATCATTGAGAATGACTTCTTTCGCAGAAGTTACCTTCCCGACATCATCTTCTTTATAAGTAAACCATTGATCACTAATAACCATAGATTGGAGACCATGTTTAATGGTTCTGAATCTTTTAAGCATGATAATGGTTTGTAACGTCCTAGGTTATTTTGCATTTATTTTTATTTAAACAATTACCTTTTTCGATAAATTCTCCCTTATCTTAAAAATTAATCGATATTTAGAGAAAAACAATTTAATTTGAACACAACGGATGAGAGAAAGGGTGTCAGGACTTCTCACTTGAGTGAGGCCCCTACTCGTTTAAGCGAGATTCCGGACTCTCACTTAAACGAGGTTCTATTCGCTTGAGCGAACACCTTTCGCACATCGGATTATACAAAATATGCAACCGGACTCTCAAATTTCACTCTAAAAATGGTTCAGTAAACCCAAAGAGTTACCATGGGAGCATATGCATGTAACGGTGATATATTTTTAAAATATAATTTTACATCTGATCCGGTCTTAATTAAGTACAACTAATAATTATACTAAAAAGTTCTTATACACATAAGACTCTATAGAAAGTCACTCGAAGTCACTCGGACCCTGGCACCGTTCTCCCCCTTGGCGCGGCTCCATGGCTCCTTCCCCCTCCCTGACTCTGGTTACTAAAAAAAAATGCAAGGGTGAGTGTTTGGCATAATAATTAATATAGAACGGCATTTAACACTATACATGCATATTGATACATACACATCAAGCATCACCCGTAAATAAACATACCAAACATAGAGTTTTTTATGCAGTAACTGTATTAAACCAACTACGCAATTCCATCACATTCCTCACATTCATCACATTCATTACATACATCACATTCATTACATGCATCACGATCACAACTGACTCTCATACAATCTGACTCCTAGTATCCGGATACTAAAGGATTGGCCTTCAGCTGGGGGTCCTACTTGACACCCCGTGAACCCTGCTTGGTTCACCGAGTCCTGCTTGACTCTCCACCTCGACCACTGGGTCCTACTTGACCACTGGGTAGCTCAACTGGGCACGAAAACCACGGGAGCCGGAAATGAGGGGCTATCATATACCGTCGGCCATCCCATACCACATAATCATTCAACAGTTTACCTTTCTCATAATAATATCAATTCCTCATCACTCGGGTAGCCTGCTTGCTAACCCTTCGTCACATAACACTGATCATTTCTCATTAGATATCACAAGATCATACATGATAAACTCATCCACATCTGATCCTTCACTAATTAATGTACTCAGTCACACATGCACAAACATAAACACACAACTACGTTTAGCAACATTTTTCTTAACTTGTTTACGTTACTTCAATGACCTGATTAAGAAGCGAGTCCTATTCTAATTAATTATAACCCGAACACCCCCTTACTTTGGTTCCACGCTTCGATGATCTGCTCTCTGTGCCGATTTCTTTCTCTGAGCACCGGTTCTGCAATCTCAACTCCTTCACTCAGTCTTCCGTTGCTTAGCCTACTACCTACGGATCATGAAGTACAGCTTCATCACTTCAACGTCCTTAGTTCATGGACAACATTTGGGCTCACACTCACAGAGGAGTGGTGAACAGCCACTAATATAGCCATGCATGGCTCTTAACGGCCAAAGAATAAAAGAAATAAGGGAATTACAATTGGATTGGATCAGTAAACTCACCTTGAAGTCCCGATCACAGGAATAGGGTTAAATTGAAGTTTAGACACCAATGGAGTCCCTCTCCAGCGTATGCAAATCAGCGTTAAGAGAGGAGAGAAAAACGAAAGAGGAGGAATAGACCAACAGCAAGATAACTTGTAAAATAATGAAGAGGGAAAGAAGAGAATTTCCTTATATATATAGCTCATGGGTAAGATCGTCTTTTCCTTTATTTTATTTGTATTCTTACTAAATTTAATCAATTTTTCACTATTTTAAACTATTGCATAGTTATCAAATCAATTACACGTGTTTATTCCCTCAACGTTTAAGTATTCACAATCCTCTAATAATTCGCAAGAGTATAGGCCCGATATAAATATCGGCCCCAGACGTCCTAACTTAGGGTTCATACCTCGGAAATCCGAGCTACAACCTGATAGATCGGATATCTCATCCGTGCTCACCTCATGGTTACCTACATCCGTTGTTTCAGTCATCGTGAGGTTAATCCGGTCTCTAACCTCGTGTGAGGCGCTCTCCTCACAACGGTTGGACCAGACCGCCTAGCCCTGCCCGCTCTTCTCCTACACTTCCGATCTTTAACTCCGCCTGCTCGCGCTTCAGATACCGACCTCGACACCGGCTTTTCCAATCTTTGGCTCGGACAGAACAAATATTAAATAAAACTTCTAAAATATTTACTAACATTTCCCATTTCTTATAATTCTCATTAAAACATCAGGGATGTTACATCCACCCCCCTAAAAGGAGATTTCGTCCCCGAAATCAGTGTTCCGGTTGAAAAAGATGAGGGTACATTCGTTTCATATCGGATTCTAACTCCCAAGTGTAGTTTATCCAATGTAAATTCTGCCACTTCACCTTCACCAGCGGTACCTCCTTGTTCCTTAACCGTTTGGTTTGATGCTCTTCAATGCCAATTGGTACCGCCTCCACCGTCAAGTTCTCCTTCACTTCAATGGAGTCACTCGGTACAATCATGGTATCACACGGAATGTAGGCTCGAAGTTGCGATACGTGGAACACGTTGTGAATGTTAGTCAACGATTGGGGAAGATCCAGTCGATAAGCGACTTCACCAATCCGTTCTAGTATTTGGTATGGTCCAATGTACTTCGGATTAAGCTTTTGACTCTTCAAAATTCGACCTACACCCTTAGTCGGTGAAATTCTTAGGAACACCCAATCACCCACTTGGAATTCAAGGGGTCTGTGCCGATTGTCATAATAACTCTTTTGACGGTCTTGAGCAATTTTTATCTTCTCTCGGATTAAAGCGATTTGTTCATTCATCTCTTGAATCATCTCAGGCCCCAGATGAAGGGCATCGCCGTTCTCATTCCAACATAATGGAGTACGACATTTTCGACCATAAAGAGCTTCGTATGGAGCCATCCCAATGCTGCTGTGGTAACTGTTATTATATGCAAATTCCACCAAGGGCAAGTATTTCTCCCATGATCCGCCCTGTTCCAGTACACATGCCCTTAACATATCTTCAAGAGTCTGTATAGTCCGTTCTGATTGGCCATCGGTTTGGGGATGGTAGCTGAACTCAATTTGAGCTCAGTACCCAATTGTTGTTGTAAACTCCCCCAAAACCTTAAAGTGAATCGGGGATCCCGATCGGAGATAATGCTTGAGGGCACACCATGCAGTCGTACGACCTCAACAATGTACAACTTAGCTAATCGATCTAGTGACCACTTCATATTTATTGCCAGGAAATGCGCACTTTTGGTTAGTCGATCAACAATCACCCAAATCGCGTTGTATCCGGTTTGAGTGCGGGGTAGTCCGGACACGAAGTCCATGGTGATACCTTCCCACTTCCAGATCATAATTTCTGGAGGTTGAAGCAAACCCGGAGGTCGTTGGTGCTCAACCTTGCACTTCTGACATATCACACAGGATTTCACGTACTCGATTATTGCCTTCTTCATGTTTGGCCACCAAAATTCCTTTCTTAAGTCATGATACATTTTTGTTACTCCCGGATGTATACTCAGAGAGCTCTTGTGTGCTTCTGATAACACCGCCTGCCTGAAATCTCCATGTGCAGGCACTATCACTCGGTTTCTGAATCTCCATATACCATCGTCACCCCTAGTTATCTCCACATTTTTGCCTTGGTTCTGAGTATCAATTAGCTTCAGTAACTCTTTATCATCTTTCTGTGCAGCTACCATCGACTCCAGAAATTCGTTGGAAATTTTTAACATTCCGATTGTCATTCGGTTTGGTGCGTCCATAACAACTCCAATATTTATATCTCTAAAGTTTTCCAGTAATTCCTGTTCTCTACCCATTAGGTAAGCCACATGCAGTACCTTCCTGCTTAGCGCATCTGCCACAACATTCGCTTTGCCCGGGTGATACTTCAAATCAAAGTCATAATCCTTCAAATACTCGACCCATCTCCTCTGTCTCATATTTAACTCCTTTTGATCAAATAAGTACTTTAGACTCTTGTGATCACTGAATACTACAAAGCGAGCTCCATACAAATAATGACGCCAAATCTTCAGCGCGTACACTACTGCTGCAAGTTCTAGATCGTGAGTCGGGTAATTCTCCTCATGTGACCTCAATTGCCTCGAAGCATAAGTAATTGCCCGATCAGCTTGCATCAACACACACCCCAATCCAAATTTGGATGCATCACAATATACTTCAAATTCCTGTGTTACATCGGGCAGTGCAAGTACAGGGGCAGTAGTTAAACATCGCTTAAGAGTTTGGAAGCTTAATTCACACTTCTCCGACCACACGAAGGGGTTTCCTTTCCTTGTTAACCGAGTCAGAGGAAGTGCCATCCGAGAGAACCCTTCAATGAAGCGTCGATAGTATCCAGCTAATCCGAGGAAACTCCTGATCTCAGTTATCGACTTTGGCCTCTCCCAAGCCATAACCGCCTCAATTTTTGTCGGATCAACTGAGATTCCCTCTTGAGAAATTATATGCCCCAAGAATTGTACACTACTCCTCCAGAAATCACACTTAGATAGTTTAGCGTACAACTTCTTCTCCCGAAGTACTTGTAAAACAAGCCGAAGATGTTGAGCATGCTCCTTGTCCGACCTCGAATATACCAAAATATCATCAATGAATACTACCACAAACTGGTCCAAGTACGGTTGAAAAGTCCAATTCATATAATCCATAAAAATGGCAGGAGCATTTGTTACTCCAAAGGGCATTACTACGTACTCGAAGTGCCCATAACAAGTCCGAAATGCTGTCTTTGGGATATCCTCCGACCTCACTCGGATTTGGTGGTATCCCGACCTCAAGTCAATCTTAGAGAACACAACGGCGCCTCGTAACTGATCCAGTAAATCGTCAATCCGGGGTAGTGGATATTTATTTTTGATGGTCAGTTTGTTCAGCTGTCGGTAATCAATGCACATTCGTATACTACCGTCCTTCTTCTTTACCAGTAACACCGGAGCGCCCCAGGGTGAGGCACTAGGTCGGATAAAGCCCTTTTCTAGTAATTCATTTACTTGTTTCTTCACTTCGGTTAATTCCACCGAAGACATTCTATATGGCGCTCGGGACACAGGTTCTGCCCCGGGAATCAAGTCAATAGAGAAATCAATCTCCCGACTGGGAGGTAGCTCCGGAATTTCTTCCGGAAAAACGTCAGGGAATTCACAAACAATCGGAATATCACTTAGCAGGAGGTTATGCCGACCCTCCGAAGCAAATAAAACAACATACGTGGTTAGGACATTGCTCACCACCCCGTTCTTCATGTCAAGTTCCTGAGAGAAAACAATATTCTTCCGATAACAATCGACCAACACATGATTAGCAGCAAGCCAATCAAGACCTAGAATAACGTCTAAGTCCTTCAATGGCATACAGATAAAATTTACTCGAAAAGTACGGGTTTCGATTTGCATCGGTAGTTCCCTACATACTGTAGTTGCACAGAAAGTAGAACCAGTTGGAGTGGAAACAATAAGAGCGTTCTCCATTAAACTGATTGGCAAACCAAGCCGTCGTACACAACTTTCCGAAATAAAGGAATGGGTGGCACCTGAATCATAAATCACATCAACCAAATAACCACAGATGAGACACTTACCCTGTACCAGATTGTCATTCCTCGTAGCCTCTGAAGCATCAAACGTAAATACACGCCCGGCCATGGCGTTCTGGGCATCGCTAGATTGGGCGTCATATCTTCCCGCTTGTGGGTTCCCTCTACCAGCTCCATTCCGACCTCCTCTTGAGAAGTTGGAACCCCGGGTCCCAGAAAAGTTAGTTCGGTTATCCGTCCTGCCCTGCTGCTGCCTTTGAGGGCAATCGGGCCTGAGGTGCCCTGGTCGTCCGCACTGGAAGCACACAATCTGATTAGCTTGGCAATGTTTGGCAATGTGTCCTTCCTGACCACAATTGTAGCATGTACGATTCCCAGGGGGATTACCCGATCGACCAGTGGAACCTCGGCCAGAGGAGGATGAGGAGGTAGCAGAAGACTTGCCGCCCCGAAAGAATTGATCCATCCTCTTGAAGCTGAATCCTTTTGCCTTCAATGGCTTTTTATCTCTTGGCTGGGACATCCTTTACAACTGCACTTCTTCAGTCAGTCTTGCTTTGTTCACCAAAGTTGGATAGTCCCTAATCTCCATCGGTATGATTACACTACGGAGCTCAATCCGTAGTCCAGCTTCGTATTTGGCGCACTTGCTACCTTCAGTCCCTTCTAACGAGAAAGAGTGGTAAAAATCACACAGCTCGTCAAATTTGTTGGTGTACTCAGCTACAGACATCCGGTCTTGCTCCAACTTCAGGAATTCCATTTCTTTCCGGATTTTGTAGTTGTCTGGGAAGTATTTAACAAGGAACCTCCTTCGAAAATTCGCCCATACTAACGGCTCATTGGCTGCGTTCATCTGCACCTTCACGCGGGACCACCATACTCTAGCCTCATCTTTTAGTTGGTAACTAGCAAATAAAACCTTTTTTCAGAGCACTCAAAATATTCAAAAACCTGTTCAATATCCCTAATCCAGATGTATGCCCCCTCATAGTCATGTCCCCCTTTGTAAGTTGGAGGATTCCTTTTCAGGAATTTATCCAGAGTGGGACCGGACTCGGTCCTACTCATCAGCTGAGTAAATCTAGAGAAGAAATCATCTCTTCCCCCAGAACTAGTCTCTCCGTCCATTTAGTAACTCTACAATGGGCAAACACATCACCATTAATAACCAAGATCAGTCAGGGGATCATAGATTTACCTTATATTCATAGAATACTACGCCAATGGAGTGCCAAGGGAACGGTGCCAGACCACACACAATCTCAACACAACAAAATACAATTAACTTTCATAAAACTATTACATTCACTAGATCGGCCCACACACCGGCTCTAGAAAGAACCGCTCTGATACCAAGTGTAACGTCCTAGGTTATTTTGCATTTATTTTTATTTAAACAATTACCTTTTTCAATAAATTCTCCCTTATCTTGAAAATTAATCGATATTTAGAGAAAAACAATTTAATTTGAACACAACGGATGAGAGAAAGGGTGTCAGGACTTCTCACTTGAGTGAGGCCCCTACTCGTTTAAGCGAGATTCCAGACTCTCACTTAAACGAGGTTCTATTCGCTTGAGCGAACACCTTTCGCACATCAGATTATACAAAACATGCAACCAGACTCTCAAATTTCACTCTAAAAATGGTTCGGTACACCCAAAGAGTTACCATGGGAGCATATGCATGTAACGGTGATATATTTTTAAAATATAATTTTACATCTGATCCGGTCTTAATTAAGTACAACTAATAATTATACTAAAAAGTTCTTATACACATAAGACTCTATAGAAAGTCACTCGAAGTCACTCGGACCCTTGCACCGTTCTCCCCCTTGGCGCAGCTCCATGGCTCCTTCCCCCTCCCTGACTCTGGTTACTAAAAAAAAATGCAAGGGTGAGTGTTTGGCATAATAATTAATATAGAACGGCATTTAACACTATACATGCATATTGATACATACACATCAAGCATCACCCGTAAATAAACATACCAAACATAGAGTTTTTCATGCAGTAACTGTATTAAACCAACTACGCAATTCCATCACATTCCTCACATTCATCACATTCATTACATACATCACATTCATTACATGCATCATGATCACAACTGACTCTCATACAATCTGACTCCTAGTATCCGGATACTAAAGGATTGGCCTTCAGCTGGGGGTCCTACTTGACACCCCGTGAACCCTGCTTGGTTCACCGAGTCCTGCTTGACTCTCCACCTCGACCATTGGGTCCTACTTGACCACTGGGTAGCTCAACTGGGCACGAAAACCACGGGAGCCGGAAATGAGGGGCTATCATATACCGTCGGCCATCCCATACCACATAATCATTCAACAGTTTACCTTTCTCATAATAATATCAATTCCTCATCACTCGGGTAGCCTGCTTGCTAACCCTTCGTCACATAACACTGATCATTTCTCATTAGATATCACAAGATCATACATGATAAACTCATCCACATCCGATCCTTCACTAATTAATGTACTCAGTCACACATGCACAAACATAAACACACAACTACGTTTAGCAACATTTTTCTTAACTTGTTTACGTTACTTCAATGACCTGATTAAGAAGCGAGTCCTATTCTAATTAATTATAACCCGAACACCCCCCTTACTTTGGTTCCACGCTTCGATGATCTGCTCTCTGTGCCGATTTCTTTCTCTGAGCACCGGTTCTGCAATCTCAACTCCTTCACTCAGTCTTCCGTTACTTAGCCTACTACCTACGGATCATGAAGTACAGCTTCATCACTTCAACGTCCTTAGTTCATGGACAACATTTGGGCTCACACTCACAGAGGAGTGGTAAACAGCCACTAATATAGCCATGCATGGCTCTTAACGGCCAAAGAATAAAAGAAATAAGGGAATTACAATTGGATTGGATCAGTAAACTCACCTTGAAGTCCCGATCACAGGAATGGGGTTAAATTGAAGTTTAGACACCAATGGAGTCCCTCTCCAGCGCATGCAAATCAGCGTTAAGAGAGGAGAGAAAAACGAAAGAGGAGGAATAGACCAACAGCAAGGTAACTTGTAAAATAATGAAGAGGGAAAGAAGAGAATTTCCTTATATATATAGCTCATGGGCAAGATCGTCTTTTCCTTTATTTTATTTGTATTCTTACTAAATTTAATCAATTTTTCACTATTTTAAACTATTGCATAGTTATCAAATCAATTACACGTGTTTATTCCCTCAACGTTTAAGTATTCACAATCCTCTAATAATTCGCAAGAGTATAGGCCCGATATAAATATCGGCCCCCGACGTCCTAACTTAGGGTTCATACCTCGGAAATCCGAGCTACAACCTGATAGATCGGATATCTCATCCGTGCTCACCTCATGGTTACCTACATCCGTTGTTTCAGTCATCGTGAGGTTAATCCGGTCTCTAACCTCGTGTGAGGCGCTCTCCTCACAACGGTTGGACCAGACCGCCTAGCCCTGCCCGCTCTTCTCCTACACTTCCGATCTTTAACTCCGCCTGCTCGCGCTTCAGATACCGACCTCGACACCGGCTTTTCCAATCTTTGGCTCGGACAGAACAAATATTAAATAAAACTTCTAAAATATTTACTAACATTTCCCATTTCTTATAATTCTCATTAAAACATCAGGGATGTTACATGGTTGATGCAAATCTAGTCTCAACAGTAACAAGCAACTTCAAATGCACAAATTGATTAAACATGGCTAGTCTCATAGAATGGTTCAAGATAAAATTCTTTATGAAGCACGCATCTTCAACAATGTTACAAATCCATTGACACTGTTTAAGACAACCTCATTGTTTGGTGTATTTTTTAGAGCACAAATATTTTTTAGAGCAAGATTCAATGTATACACTACACATGGAGTCCAAAAAATATAAGGATGGATAGATTCTACAATAGAACCAACTGCCTTACAAATAGGTGCATTATCAGTAATAATTTGGACAACATTTTGAGGTCCCGCATCTTCAATGATAGCCAAAATTAGATTCGCTATATAATGCTTATCCTTGAACTCACCCAAGCCATCAATAGCTTTCAAGAACATAGGTCCCCAGGAAGAGGCTGCCATGAAGTTTATTAATGGTCTCCTTTGTACATCAATCTAACCAGCAGTCACTATTCTCACACCCTTTTCTAGCCATCTATCCTTCATAGGTTGAAGCAACTTCATTATGTTGGCTTTTCTCTTTGCAAGTAAGGAGTTCTTATAGAATTATAGCCGGGTGGAAGGAAACCCGAGATGGGGTTATTTTTAGCATATGTAAATGCACTTATAAAGTATAGATTCCTAGCAACATTTAATGGCAAGCCAACAGTATAGAATAGCTTAGTTATTTCACATAAAAGATGATCCCTAGCCTCATTATTAAAAGCCTTTCCTATTAGGGTTTCAGCAGTTTTTCTTCTTTTAACCACATCAAGGGATGAATTCAAACTAGTAGGTAAAGAAACTTGCACTGGTTTTGCTTTGTCAACATCCCTACTTTCAATTAGTTTTATTTTTTCTAAACATTCATTTAATACTTGTGCACAACTTGCAATCCCTTTCCTTTTTTCCTTCAACAAATGAGCCTTGACTCTAGAATAAGAACCCTTATAGGATATATTGCAATAATTACAACGCCAATTAACATTCCCTCACCCATCTTTCTTATTTTGTAAAATAGTCGCATATGCCCAAACAGGATTATTACCCTCGATATTTCCAGTTGTATATCTACTAGACACAAAATTACTTGTAGAGCCAGTAACTGTGCGTGAGGAAGTCATCTGTAAAAAAAATCACTGTCCAGTTTATTCTAATTTCTATCACACTAAAATATATTGAATCAATTTAACCCTGTAGGCATAATATTTAATTTATTCTAATTTTTATCACAATAAATTATATTCAATCAATTTAACCTCACAAGCACAACATTTAATTTATTCTAATTTCTATCATAATAACAAATTGAGAAAAAAGAATAAGAATCATAAATTTACAATAATAAACTAATAAAAAAGAATCACAAAATCAGAATCAGAATTGCTGTCCAGACCAAGCATTATTCCTCAAGATCCAACAATGTTTAAAGAGACTATAAGAAGTAACCTGGATCCTGTAACATCCTAAAAAAAATTTCATTCTCAAGTATATTTATTTTGAATAAGACCATCAATGATATTATCTATTTTATCTCAACTTTCTATATAAATTTTGGTTAGGACAACATCTTTAATTTAACTTTTTACCATTGTAAATAATTTTAAATTTATATCTTAGGTAAAAGTTAACCAAATAACTTATTACCTATTTCCTTAGTTATCAATTTCTTTGCCTTTTCCATTTACTCCCATCAAATTACCACATACTCCACTCAAAATACGTCATCTTGCACACATTTTAATTCCTATTTAGAGTCTAAATTTGAAAATATGGTAAACTACAAAGTTGTTCCTCTTCTTCGTAGCTTTCCAACAAGACCAAATTCATTAAAATCGATTAAGATTTGAGAGAGATATGCCCAAAATACTGAAACTATTTCAGAATTGGTATTTTGCTTCAATCATATCATCTTGTACATATTTTAATACCTAGTTAGAGTCCGAATTTGAAAAATTCATCAACTATAAAGTTGTTTCTATTTGTCTTATCTTTCCAACAAGACTAAATTCATTAAAATCCATTAAGATATGAAAGAGATATGCCCAAAATACCAAAATAGTGTCAGAATTGATATTTACTTCAATCATACAAGCTACATTATGTAGGCTGCGGGAATGGTCAACAATCCAGCTCATTTTTCTCACCTAAAACCTCCATTATCACCACAATTAATGAACCTAACATCCCATTACAATCCCATTATGAAAATCTTGTCCCCCACTTGTCATTTGCATGATTAAACCAATACTACATCTTGTTTCCAAGTCTGAATTCTTAGAACAAGCTAAAGTTAGTGAAGTCACTCTCATTTTCTTTTATTTTCTCCATCAAATTCACTCTTGATCTGAAGCTAGGACAATAAGAGAACACTTTAAACCACTTTAGGAACCTCCATCAAGGTAAGAGGGGATAGGGTTGTGAATAAATATGGAATGGGTAGAATTGTATGCTGTTCTAGGATTTCCATATTTATTTTCGTAAATTGTTACTTAATTTTGAAGCTGAAAATTTATGAATTTAACTTTGACTTCTTCATCAAAGTTGTAGATCTTTTTGTTATATGAATTTTGAGACTTGAACCAACTGATTTGGATATGTATAGCATGAGTTATGGTCAAAATACTAAAGTATGTTTCTTTTGAATGTTTTATGACTTGGTTCTGGATATATGTTGAGATTGTAAATTTTGTGAGTATGATTAGCCATCTTTATCTTCATAAAAGTTGTAGATATAGATGTTATGATTTTGTTATATTTGGTCTTATATCAAATTTCTAAGCAATATGGAATTTATGCTTAAATTACTCTCATGTGCTCATGTTGTTTAATTATTTCTAAAAATGAGTGTATTTAAGTAAAAGTTTGGTAATTCATATATTTTGAAATTAAAAATGATATATTTATGAAAGTTGTAGATCTTTGTGTCCTATAAATTTAGAGACTAAAATCTTCCAAAAAAGATAAGTAAAACTTGAGTTATGATTTATTTATTTAAGTATGACGTTTCTAAAAGCTATGTATGGGTCAGTGCTTGTCTAGCTGTCTGAGAATAATTTATAAGGAATTAATTTTTGAGTCCTTCATAAAAGTTTTAGATATTTGAGTTATTAACATTTAGGATTTGGTCCCATGTAAAAATAATTTTTCTATTCAGAGATATACAATTTTTACCAAAGGTTGTCAAAGCGGTAATTGAATCTGTAATACTGAAATTACTATTTTAAAGTCAGAAAGTAATTTTAAAACTGCGTTTTATACTTATAGAATTAGGACATATGGTCTGCATAAAAGTTATAGATAATTCTGTTTTTGAAAATTTGGCACAAGTTTTATCTTAAAATATTTTTTTTACAAGGAGATATGTCTATTTTACCAAACTGTGTACATGCAGTAAAAATTTGCAAACGTTAGTGTGTTGTTTGTAACGTGGCGAAAATTCTGTAAGGAATTAGAATTTTTAGTCTTCATGAATGTTGTAGATAATTTTGTTATGAAACTACAGAAAGTGGAATTACTTAAAAAGGATATGATTTGCTCACGTTATGGCCTTGTTACTAATGTATGTTGCTGTTGTAAATTTCTAAAATTTACCTATGATGGTTATTATGGATGAAAATGATATTTTCCATATGGGTAATGATTTATTTATGAATTCTTGAGAGATTATTGATTATTATGGATGTTATTGAGTTTCCTATGAATGTCATATAGTATATATATCTTTGTGATGAATAATTATGAATGACCAAATTAATGTATACATGAATGCCTTGTGGTTTATTGAGATATGTTATTGAACTGTAAATCCATGATTTTGAGAATTGATATATGTGATGTGTCCTTTGAGGGCTTATGACTTTCAAGTGATTATGGAAGTATTGATATCATCGTATGTTAAATTGATAAAGAGAATTAAAGGAATTCATGCATCATAAGCATTTGGACGCACCATGGAATTTAAGGGTTCCATGATTACCGGCCCTGGTGGGGGGTTACTCTATGATGAGTTAAAGCCTTATTTTTATTGAGCGTCATGAAGGGTAGAGATTCATGGTTTATGCTAAGTCCTACTTGTGTACTTCGGTACCTGAATGCCATGAAGGGTAGGGATTCATGGTATATGCTAAGTCCTACTTGTGTACTTTGGTACTTGAGCGCTACGAAGGGTAGGGATTCGTGGCATTATGCTAAGTCCTACTTGTGTCTCTGTGAGACTTTTTACTGCAGTATTCCCACTAAATCAAAATGGATCCAGCATGACATCATTTGACTAAATTAAAGGTTATTAAATGTAAATGACCTTGTTTGGCATATTCATCATATCATAATTGTTTGTTGATTGTATTTGTGCAATTTTACTTATTTTATATTTTTTCTATATTCTATCTCACTCTTACATTATTTTTACAGTGCATGCTTCACAGAATGAAGAGTGGTGCAATTAATGAAGCTTTTATGTTTTATTGCTTGGACTTTGACTTCATTTGAGTTTTATTGTGTTGTAATAATATTATGTACCTCGTACTGCAATCTTATCTATCGTTTATGCTATATAAATGTATTATGTTTTATTCGTTCACAACTAGTATGCATGATAATATTCCGCATTTATCAATTTTTACGTGACCTCAGAATTTAAATTACGAACTTCAAAATGATTCTTTAAACGTGAAAAATTTATTTCAAAAATTTGGGTTAATTAATTAAAATTTATAATTTGGGTTTCGGGTATCACAGATCCCTTGGAAGAGGAGGACATAGAGCACAAATGAAGGAGTGATGGAGGAGGACCACAGTGAGGTGAGACGAGCCGCGAAGATGAAAGAGTGACCTGCGAAGAGAGAAGCACGAGAAAAGGATGCATGAAGATAAAAGTACGAGACAGAGGACTGGATCGAGGAGAAGCAAGAGATGAAGGAGACTGAAAGAAGGATGCGGGAAAAAAAGGTAATCTCTGAATGATTTGATTCCCCTTGAAAGCCCTAAATTTGCTGACCAAAATGGTGTGTTTCGGTAAAAATGTACTAGAGCCGCATCGAAGCCGTAGAGTCGTACCCGACCCCCGATTTTCTCCCCCTGTTTCTGGTGCATATTGGGTGCGTATCCATAGCGTACCCGCTGTGCAACCGTATTCGACACGTACCCGGTACGGGTACGTCGCCCATTTTGACGTACCCGTGACATACGTATAGTGACTTTGAAAAAACTATACCGTGGCGGAAATTATAAGATTGAAAAGATCCAAGCTAGCTCAGATGTTTCAATCCTTGAAATGTTAAGTCCAATTCCGTTTCTTTTAGTGTCCAACAATTGTTTAAAAATAAACAAAAGTGTAAAGTTTTTTAGGTGAATATTAGCACTGTTTTTTAAGAGTATAGGAAAGTATAAGAAATAACTCATACATTTTGGATGATTTTGTTCACTTATGATATTGAGAAGAGCATATACTTCAAAATGGGCAATTTTGTAGAAGTAAGAAAGAAGTTGATGGCCGCATATGTAATTTGGTTTTCCACTGGCCACTGTTTTGATCATTTAGAAAGAAAAAAAGAAATTCCAAGTGTTTCAACAATCAGCAAAGGGATTCAGGACTAATAGTAGATTTAGCAATTATGTTGAGATTAAAGATGAAAGGCTTTTCTTATTTTGACTTTGAATTGGTAAATTAGTCCTTGGTTTCCTTCATCAACATGTAATGTCAAACTTTATTAATGAGTTTTAGGTACCTTTCTACCCTACTTAATAATAATACTTCTTTGTTTGTCCAAAAAAAAAAGAAGAAAATTAAGTATGATGAGTCTCCGTTAAATAAGAAACTGCCTATACATCCATCGTATAAATAAAATTGTATTTTTTTTATGTCATTATCAAATATGTTATTTTTTATATATTTTAAGATAACTAATTCTTAGGGTATTTCAAAAGATTATCTCAGTTATTTGATGGTATTAATATAAATACTAATGCCTTCCTCCTTAAATATATACAGTAAAAAAAACAATTTTGTCCTAGAATATAAACAAGTTTAATTAACTCAAGTTCATTAAATATGGAACTATTTTTAAAATACCTTTGATTAATACTCACTTTAATTTTCAATGGAGATAAACTAAACCTCCTTAACAAGTTCTAATAAAGGTTTTCTACTAAAACACATTTTTCTAAATGAATCTAATGAAATTAAATAAAGGCAACTATTTTTTAAAAGGGTATGAGGTAGTTATTTTTTACCTATATTTAGGTACAGAAATATTATTTTTGTTTATATTTAAAATGAGGAATGGTAATTAAAGTGTAAAGTATTTGTTAGAAAAAAATGTTCTATTGAGATTTCCTCATCAAGAGGGCCATCCTATCTCTCTAAACTAAATAATGTTGAAGGGAAAACTATGCAATAACTACACATGATGTGAGAAGGCACGTTAACCAAAATAATGCAAATGTGGGTTGCATTGAATTTAATTTATTTTTGAAGATTAATTTGATTTAATAATTTGGTTTGTATAGTATGAGTTGGGGGTGTTGATGGGGTCAAACTCAACCAACATTACATTATAAAGAAATTAGTAATTAGCAAAACACAACCTTTTCTCCCACCAATCGACCACCCATCTCATAGGCACAGCATATGGGTGTCTGTCACTCATACATTTTCAATTTGTTTCCTTTCCTTTGCCTCCACGTTCCTTTGTTGCCCTCTCTGTCATTCCCATCATTCACTTCTTTTGGCACCTACCTAAGCTCACAATTCTCCACAACATTTTTGTATTTCCACTTTCAAAGTACCCAATTTCAATTCATTTCAAATCACACTACTTAATACTAATTCCGTTAAATCTTACTTTTAAGAAACTTACCACTTACAATTTATCGAGTCATTAGCATAACAGTAAAAAAGATGAGGAAGTATGAAAAAATCAGATTCTTAATCTTATTGCCTTTAACACTTTATGTCGAGGACCACTTATTTTACTCATAATACACCTTTAATTTTGATTTCTGCAACTCTGAATTTTAAACTAAAATAATGCCCTCCCATTTATGTCATTCAACTTTTGCTATCCTTACAATAGCAACATTATTACAACACAAGCTTTTTATATAAAAAAAAAGTATTTAAAATGCAAGCCACAGACATGTGATATTTCCTGTTTGGCCACAGCGATATAAGGGATCACATCATTTAAATTTAAAGCACTAAAATGTAGAAACCCCAACAGCTATTTTATTTTCACCTTTCTTTCTAATGGTCTTCAGGGGATGGAGTAGTAAAAAAATGTAGTTTGGGGACCCACCCACGCATCATAGGCTAAAGTACGAAACAAATAGGTATCCGAATAGAATGGATATGAAACACATCATGTGGATGGCAAAACCCAACGGTACAAATTTGAGTGTACATGTAAGATCCGTAGATCTAATCTTTGTCCCCCGTAGTTAGGTTTTGGCACAACCTATTAGGGTGTGTCTAGGTTTTGGACCAACCTTAAAAATAGATGTTACAGTTAAATAGAGTTTTGATTATCTCAAATAACATGAATAATTAATATTAATTTTTTTATTTTTATAACTCTGTTTCTCTGACTAAAAACTAAATTGACCGTTACATTCATGCCTTTTCTTTATTCCACCATTTTTAGATCTAAATTTCCCTTTTCTCTTTAAATAACTTCTTAGCCCTTTTAATTTGTATGATTATCAATCGTTAATAGTCCATGCCTTGATCATTGTTTCACCCCAAAAGAAGAAAAAAGATATTTTCCAACCAAGGCTGGTCGTGGTTTTGTTTAGTCATAATCACTTCTTCTTTCTTTCTGAAAACAAGTGATAGAGAGGTGTTTCATATTCCTTCCACAGAGTTGTGAATTTCTATCAATAGTTTGCTTTTAATTTTATTGAAATTTATAAATATTTTTTTTCTCAAGTTGACGTAAAAATCACTTTTGTACACACGTTAATTCTTAATATAACAAACGGCATACCAATTGAAATTCGAGTAGAGAACAATATAATAAACAAGCGTGCGTTTGAGTAAAGAATTTTGAAAATAGAATTAAAAAAATCAAAATTGACAATTGAAATACAATGAAATCTTAAGAATATTAGAAAATTTTAATTTCATCAATTTTTTATAAACATAAGATAATTTTTAAATGATTTACATGCGTTAAAAGATAATTTTAAACCTTTTTTAATTCATGTTATATTAATGTAGATGAAATGTTGAACCTCTATGGTGTTAGAGTTATTTTCTGTGTAACATTTAGTTTTATAGTGTAATAACTTTCTACTATAAAACCGCTACCTTTTTGTTTTGGGAACCTTGTAAATAGAGGTTCAATAGCTTTGAGCCGTGTATATTCAGTAGCACAGTTGTAAATTGTGTAAAAAGAAGAGAATGTGTGTGCGATTTTTATGAAAAGTTGTAAGAGTTTTCTAGAGGTGTTTAAAGTTTAAAGATGAAATATATAAAGTCTAAAGTTTGGAGCTGTTTAAAGTTGTCTAAAATAAAATTTAGAATTAATTATTTAAATACACAAGTTATAATTCTTTTATATCTTAGTGAATTCTATTATTACACAAGAATGTAACTCTTGAAGTGTTGAACTGTATGTAACATGCAAATGTTATTGTATTTTTCCTCTCTCTCTTTTTGTCTTTTCTTATATATTTTGTTTTCTTATTCTTTTTTTTTCGTTTTCTGGTTACAGTTTTTTTTGTTTGTTATATTTGCTTAAAAAATTGTCTCTCACTGTTTAGCCAACCATTATTGTTCAAAGACAGCCTTAATTTTTAAAAAATAATAAATATCACGTTTCAACTTTGGATTGGGGGTTTGATGGTGGACGAGTAAGGTTCATGATAGTTCTAGCTTCTTAATATAATTAATTGACATAATTTATTATAGCTAATTTGCTCACTTATGGCCTAACACACACTAATAATGCTTGGAGCAGGTGTGTAACACTGATATGACAAATAAATAAATTGTGCGTGAGCACAATTATAAGTAAAACCCAATACTTCTCCGTTTAATTTGAAGAAAAACATTTTTTTGGGGGAACTGAAGAAATCAAGGAAGAAGGAATAAAAATTGAATATTTTGCTGTTGAACAACTATTTTTTAATACATATACAGTATATTTACATCCCCAGCATGAATGGAACATAGGTTAGGCGTTATTGGACTTTACGTATGAATAAAGTCCACTAACCAAATATGAAATACTCTAAAAACGACGTTCGAGGGGTGTGGGACAACTTTGCACGCACCAAAACCTCTCAATCAAAGCTTGAATTTTAGATAACAATCCTTGGTGTGTGATGAAATCAAATTGAATCTCAATCTTTATTGTCTCCTTTGATTGTGATCTAGCTAGCTAGGATCACCATTGCGTTCTAGCTATACAAATTAGTTTTGCTCAAAGATATTGTCAAGTGGGTATTAATTCAAGATAAAGGTGAATAAGCAAGTTGAAAAATCTATGATAAAAATAAAATGGGAATCTGAACCAGACAACATGAGAGATATAATATTACATAGAATGATACTTGAATAGGATTTTTAAGATGAAAGTTAGATACGAGATAGTTACAAAATGGAAAATATGAAGCAAACATGAAGCGACTACTGAGCTCTAAAATATTATTATTTACCCTTTATTAAAGTGTTAAGTAAGTGCGTTACAAGAAGGAAAAGTCAAAAGTTAATTACAAATGAGTGAATTCTTCCAAACCTTCAGCCTTAATTTGAAGAATCTTGCAAACCTAATCTCATCCCATAGCCAGCATAACAATTGAGAATTTCGACTATGATAATTGAGTGCTTTGCATATAGGGTTAGCTTAAAAGCATTATTCAACTGATAGAAATATATATTTTTTTTTAAAAAATAATATTGTCTACATGCACAAATCGAGGAAATTCTCTCGGTTGGGGGTTGCCAAATCGTTATCTCAATTCCAAAAATGTGTCTTGTCTTGTATGCATCCTAATAGGCCCGCTTTTAATTAAGTGAATATGGCTTGATGTGTGGAATAAGTTAAGCTAAAGTTAAAACCCAATTAAAATCTCTATCTTTTTTATTTAACTCTTTCTTTGATTTAAACAACATAAACCCATTGGAGCAAAAAGGTTAAAAGCCAAAAGAAAAAGAAAAGAAACGGGGTTCAAATAATGTCAATATAGATTACTGATTTACATGAATGAGGTAAATCACTTAATGCATTGTATTATATATGATCTTCATAATAGAGATTTGTGTGTATAATCGAAAGGGGTGTTGATTAATTGAGCGATTGTGATGAAAATGGACTAGGGGGAAAGAAATGTAAGAGTTAGAGAAAGCTTAAGTCGTGTTTGGAATATCGTGTTTTGATTTGGCTGATTTGGGAATGTGTTTCCGCCAGCCTCATTTGACTTGATCCCACAAAGCCAATATTGCGCCGTGTCAATGAAGCATTAGTAGTTAGATTAAGCATGGTTTGTGATATAATTGATGTTTGATAATCTCTTTTGAATACATGTTTGGTTGGTTCAGTTACAACTGTTCAAGAATTTGAGGGTGTGGTAGGGACCATCTAATATAATGAGATCGATGTGCTTAATTTCTTCAATGTTATTTTGCTTTTTAAACTCATTTGGATTGTCGCCACTGCCTTACCTTTCTTTAATTTTGTCACTTTCACATACAATGGATCATCAACTGCTTAGGTAATAATGATAAATACCCCTCCCCATGAAACATTAACAAGTGATCATCTTACCTTATTTTTGTTTGATTTCTTTTATAATTAATTAGGTTTCTTTTTCCAAATGCTAAATGTTTAATTTCTTAACATAAATATTGAGTATTGATTACTTTAATGAGTGAGAACGTATAGGGTCTTCAGTGCTGATTTAGAGGTTCACGACTCTAAAAAAAATAAAAATGCTAAGATCATGACAAGACCAATTAAATTATCTCATTTGTGGTTTATCACTCTTAACAATTATAGGGCAAGAAACTTAGTCCAAATAACCTAATTTTTGATATCCAATTCCATTTGATTACTACTTCCTAACCTCCTTTAATTAGACTATAGATAGTTTGGGTACTATATAATTTAATTATAGGCTTACTACGTAGAAAATTAAATTAGAAGGAAAGGACTTTATTTAGTCCAATTTGTATAAGAATAAAAATTTAGGTGTAATTTATTAAATAGATTTAGTATTGTGTTCTCCAATAAAATTGAAACTGAAGTTTTACTTCTGCACCATTAATGTAAACCTATATTTCACTTGTCAGTGAGGGGAATCTTCAACTTTAATTACAAACATAAACCTCAAAAACATCAAAAAAATTGCACTTAAGTTTTTGCCTATTATCAACCTCAAATCTTATATGATTGAATTTAAGTTATTAAAAATATATTTTATTAAAAAAGTATATATATATATAATTATTAAAAATATAATAAATATATTTTTCAATAAAATGATCACTTTAATTATTTAAACTCAATTTTAAGGGCAAAAATTAATAGAAGAATAAATTGTATGTAAGAATTCATGTGTGTTCTTTGCATATTTCTCCCGTCAAATTTCACATAAATCGCTTATTTGTGTTGACTGTTAAATTATCAAAGTAAATTAAAAAAGAAGAACAATATCTAATGTTTTTTAGGCTTCGTCAACATCGATCTTAAAAATTAAGTTTAAGTTACTAAAAATGATAAACTGTTATATTTATATATAATTTTTATTTTTGTGATATAATTATTTCATACATTTCAATAAAAAAATTATCATTTATCAGCCAACCCATTTTTTCTGAGCAAAATACAGAAATCCACATATGAAATAAGCTAATTTTAGGTGGTTATGAAATTTTTCAACTGATGCAAATTAAATTTCATTTAAAACAATGTTATTAAAACTTTGATGAATATAGTGAGTTAATGAGTCAATAGTTGGATAATGAGAATTGAACTGGTCTAAACCGGAGTCAAGGATCCGGTGTGGGACCAGCCACAAGAGTGCAGGTGTTCGAGGGTTTGCACACCGGTACTGTGGGTATCCAGTGTTATAGTCCGGCCTCTCAGTGGGAGAAGCCGGTCTTGTTGTCCTGGAGATCCTTCACACCAGCGATTCGCGTTGAGAGAGGGCGAAAGGTGGTGCCACCTGCGAAGATTCTCCGACGCTCAAGTAAGAAGAGTGTATAAACTCAGTGAATTCACAAACGATACAATAGTAAAAGTGAGTTAGGACAACGTAACCTTGCATGTGTTTTTGATTGAGCTATTTATAGTTGAACGTAGGAAATGAATCATTGAATGCAAGTGGGCCCTTGGGCTCTGATAGCGTGTGAAGTGTGTCAATCAAAGTGGCTCAGTACTCAGAGTGTGTCAGAGGGGTAGGTCAATTATCAGAGTACGATTCTGTGATAAGGATGGGGGATAATCACCTTTCCACATAATTCGCTGACACATGTACTTACTCTCTGAGGCCATTGACATGACATATTCCGCTATGTTAGGTATCTTCACTGATAAGTTATAAGGAACTCTTATCTCACAGTGGTTCTGAGGCAAACGGCTATATAGACGTTCAGTGATAACGAGTGAAGTATCCGTGGTAGAGAGAACGAATAGAACGTCTGATGGGATAAGAGCGGATGGAGAGATGCCGGATATCCGGTGTGACGCTGCCCGAACTATGACACCGGTTTCCCTCTCATGAAGTCATTCTGACGTCATAACTTTAGGGACCGGTATCCAGACCGGATCAAGAATTAACTTAACCAGTTAAATAAAATAAATAGAATAACATTGATTTAATATAAGTGAAAACACTGTTATAATGATAAATATAAAGATAAGTTATGTTTATACACATAATTAGTGTTGGAGTTTCAACTTATCACTATTGGTGGGGGGTGTTGGGATTTGAATCTTTCCACCTCAAATGTAAGATTTTTGTACGAATTTTAAAACTAATGTTTAACACCCAATCCAGCCACATCGATTCTTATTGGGTTTGAGTCGTTCACTAGGTTTTTTTATTAAATTAAATCGGGTTAGATTTTAGTTTTATGGTAAATCTATAAATCTAAACCCTTTCTAAAATTGAATTTATTATTATTATTATTATTATTATTATTATTATTATTATTATTATATTAATCCTATATACATAAAATTTGGTCAATCTATCTAATTAAATTGTGAGTCAATTAGATGACCAGTTAGGTCAATTCTTTACTGTTATTAGCATAATTCATGATTTATTCATAATTTGTTTGAACCGATATCTTCACCAATTTAATATTTTCTAATATATATATATATATATATATATATATATATATATATAAATCAATATTCATGATGTGAGATTTAACTGTTACTGAAGAATACAAGTAGGAATAAACAGTAACAAAAACATGTAGCAGTAATGGATTTAACTCGGTTAAACATGATGATACTGTGTTCAATTTCTATGAATAAATATTTAAATTTAAACATAAAAACGAATTCAGATAATAAAGTGCTAGTAATAATTATTAGTAAAATAATTATAAGAGAGTACACTCGAACAAAGTTAGAATTTATTACATATTTTCACTATATTTTGTCACAATTTAAAATATAAAATTTTTAAATAGCATCAACTTTATTTTCAAAAATATACCGGTGATGCGATTTGATTCACTAAGTAAATCACCTTTTTTCTGCGAAAAAGAAAATTCGGTTGAAAATAATGTGAGTTAACAACTAATTTATGAGGTTAAGAAGTACTTGACTTTTGCTAAAAGAACAAAAATGAAAAATATTTATTTTAAGTAAAAATAATAATTTATTAAAAGAGGTAGAGTACGCTTTGATAACTTCGACACTTTAAAAGAAAAATTTCATTATCCATTGAAAGAAACCTTGAGTAATCGAAGTTGTTTTAATCTATATTCATTAAGGAAACATTTTTCGATGTTTATTAGTTCGAAGGATTAAACTTAACCTAATTATATATAGCCATGTATACCATATAAGTTTTCCATACTAATTCATGTCTTATGGCATGAGATGAGATTTTTAGTCCACAAATTAAATTTAACAACAGTGTGCCAAACCATGTGGCCCCCGACACTTGACCGTAGAAGATGACTAGAGATTTTTTGTGTTTTTATATTTTCTTGCTTTTTCTCATAAAGCTTTTTCTGGAACTGTTTTGACCATTTCCATTGGCATATATAGGAGTGTCATCAATCCCCAACAGTACATGTTCAAAATTATAGAGAGACTATGATTTATATGACCAGGAAGCCATGATTCTTGGCTGCACATACACATGGCTTACTTTTTTAAAAGAATAATAATATATAATCAAAACATCCCCCAGAAACAAAAATGATGTTCTCTACTTATTTCCAGCTCTCACCAAAGTTATCATGGACTATATTAATATCTATGCTTTTAATTAAATTTGATCTCATGGGAAATCACCATTTCCATGTGAAATTCTTAACTTTCCTACATCCTTGTCACCCAACATAATCATAGTTATGTGGCCTTAAACCAACAACAAACTTGGTGGAATCTAGAATACTTACAAATGGAAAGCATGTATAATGCTTACTAAGCCCTATTGGATAAAAATTAATTTGGGTAAATTACATTGGACCTTCTAGATTTAGTTTAATTACAACTAGTTTCAAACTCTTGACAATATTATAGTGTTCCATTTATGTCCATTTATTACATTCTGCCTCAATCCCATTTAACCATATCTTGCTGGAGTTAAGCATGGATCCCAAAGTTATAATCATGATATGTGAAACTTATACCTTAACCAAAGAGAAAGATGAAAATACGAAAACATTTGAGTATTGAGAAGTCTAAATTACAACATTCATCTATCCTTGCAAATGTCGTACCATGTGCTTGCCTCCTAAACCGTGTTAGAAAATTTGTCATTTTCAAAAGTTTCTAGTCCCACATTGCTTGGACAACATTTCTATTAAGATTTTATATATAGAAAGAGAATTTATAATGGTAAGCAAAATAGAAAGTAAGTGAACTCATGCCCAAATTAGTTTGGGTTGAAATATCTATTTTGTGTGCAAATTTGATGATTTGCCCCTTTGCTTGCACGATTATATGTGATGTTCCTTTTATCACTTAAATTCTTTTTCTTTTATTTGAATTTGAAAAGCCTATCTGAGAAAGCTATTTATTGGGGCATTTAATTAATACCCGTTTTGTAACGTCTCATCGTTATCAACCGGCTTAATGGAAATAATTATTTCCATCTTACCGTTTAATCTCCGCTTAAATATCAATATATTATTTTTCCTTTTATAGAGTTGTACTACGCAGATTTGTTTCGATACAGCTTTTACACTGTGAATTCTGCTCCCTGCTCTTAGCAGAAGGACTGTTGTATCCTGGGGGGTCACGCATTCCGCGAATAAACCCTTAAGCCCAGTGTGCTTCTCACACGCCTCAGTCTTCTTTTGGGTTTACATGGCTGACATTGTGAGCGACAACACTGGAAACAACGGCAACACTGTTCCACCGCCGTTTCCCCCTGCCTTTGTCACCTTCGCAAAGCCCTTTCCTGATGTTTCCAAAATTGAAGTCTTCGGAGGCCAAAGCTACCGTCGTTGGCAGGAACAGGTCTTCTCCGTTCTGGACATACACGGGGTCGGGTTTGCGATCACTGACGACAAACCAACCAATCCTAACACTCTTGAATTATGGGTCAATGCTAATAAGGTATGTCGTCATACTATTCTCAGTACATTATCTAATGAGCGTTTCGATGTCTACTGTTCTTACAAGGAAGCGAAGGCGATTTAGGAGTCTATAAAATTAAAATACACCGTTGAGGATGCTAGCAAAATTTTTTGGTTAGTAATTTTTATCGCTGGGAAATGACTGACAACAAGGATATAAATGTCCAAATTAACGAGTACCATAATCTGTTGGAGGACCTCAAGTCTGAAAAAATTACCATGCAGGATGAATTAGTTGTAGGTTTTCTAATTGAAAAATTACCAGAGTCGTGGAAGGATTACAAACAACAACTCAAGCATAAATTAAGTAAGCTCTCTGTTTCAGAATTGACTACCAATATAATAATTGAGGACACCAACCGTAAAGAAGAAAAGGTGGCGAGAGGTAGAGCACTAGCTGGGAGAGCAAATATGGTACAGGCCAGGAACAAAAATAAGAGGTATGATAACAAAAAGTCCTTTGATCATTTTCCTGCTAGACAACTTAATCCTGCTAATCCCACTGCCTTCAAAAAGAATGGTTTTTCCTTTGTTTATGGTAAGCCCTGTCACCATGCTCCGGCATGTAGATACAGGAAGAGAAACGATATTCCTCCTAAGTCAAGAGTTAATTTGGTTGAAGAAGATGAAAATGATGTAATTGTTACGGTTGTTTCTCAAGCCTTAATTGTGGCCAATATGAGTAAATGAGTGGTAGACTCTGGGGCTACCAAGCACATATGTGTAAACCGTGATATGTTTACCTCCTCCAAAGTTGTGGGGGAAGGAAAAGAATTTGTGTATCTCGGTGATTCTCGAAAGGCCAATGTCCTTGGAAAAGGGAAAGTTCTTCTCAAACTCACATCTGGAAAGACCTTGGCACTTAATGATGTGCTTCATGTACCTAGTATTAGAGCGAATTTAATTTCTGTTGCTCTTTAGGGAAAAGTGGGAATTAAGGTTTCTTTTGAGTCTGATAAAATTATCATGACCAAAAATGATGTTTTTGTTAGAAAGGGGTATTGTGATCATGGACTCTTTGTTTTGAACATTTCTACTGATAATAATAATGCTTCGTCTTCTGCTTATATTGTTGATTCATATGATTTGTGGCATGCTAGAGTAGGACATGTTAGTTTGAAATATTTGAAAAAATTACGTGATGATGGTATGATTTCTGGTTTTCAAAAAAAAAATTTAAACAAATGCGACATATATGTTGAATCAAAAATTACGAAAAAATCATGTTTTTCCGTGAACCGTGAATCTGAGTTACTTTCGTTAATTCATTCAATTTAGGTGATTTAAAACAAGCTGTAACTAGAGGTGGTAAAAAATATTATGTAACCTTTATTGATGATTTTTCTAGATACACTAAGATTTATTTACTCAAAAATAAAGATAAAGTGTTTGATATGTTTTTAATTTATAAAGCTGAAGTAGAAAATCAGTTAAATAAAAAAATTAAAAGGGTAAGGTCTGATAGAGGAGGTGAATATATTCTTTTAATGATTTTTGTGAAAAAGAAGGTATAATACATGAAATAACTCCACCGTATTCACCTGAGTCTAATAAAGAAAAAATAGGACTCTAAAAGAAATGATGAATGCTTTGCTTGTTTCTTCATCTGCTCCTAATAATCTTTGGGGGGAAGCTATTTTATCTGCATGTCATATACAAAATAGGATCCCTTACAAACATTCTAGTAAAACACCTTATGAATTATGAAAAGGTTATAAGCCTAATTTAGATTATCTAAAAGTATGGGGGTGTTTAGCTAAAGTAATATTGTCTGATCCTAAAAAGAGAAAGATAGATTCCAAGACATGTGATTGTATGTTTATTGGTTATGCTCTAAAAAGTGTTGTCTATCGTTTTCTTGTTATGAAAAGTGACGTTATTGAATGTAATACAATCATTGAGACCAAAAATGCTGAGTTTTTTAAACATGTATTTCCTATGTATGTTGATCGTGTTTCTTATGAACCTGTTGTTGATACTGAAAATATTTCTAGTTCACAAATGAATGAACCCGGTAATATTTCTAGTGAACCGTTGTGTGATGCCTCTAAAAAACCTTATGAAAATTTGAGAAGAAGTAAAAGACAAAGAAAAGAAACATCTTTTGAAATGATTTTTATACCTATCTGGTTGACAATGAACCATTAAATTTTTATGAAGCAATTTCTTCTTCTGATGCCGTGTTTTGGAAAGAAGTAATTAAAATTGAATTAGACTCTATTTTAAAAAATAAAAATTGGACTTTAGTATATTTACCTTCGAGAGCCAAAACTATTGGCTTTAAATGGATTTTTAAAAGAAAATATTTTCCTGATGGATCAATTGATAAATATAAAGCCCGTTTAGTAGCTAAAGGTTTTACTCAAAAACAAAATATTGATTATTTTGATACTTTTGCTCCCATAACCAGGATTGCTTCAATAAGAGTTTTAATCGTTTTGGCATCCATCTATAATCTTGTTATTTATCAAATGGATGTAAAAACTGCTTTTTAAAACGGTGATTTAGAAGAAGAAATTTATATGGTTCAATTAGAAGGTTGTGTGGTTTTTGGTCAAGAAACTAAAGTTTGTAAACTTCTCAAATCTTTATATAGTTTAAAACAAGCACCGAAATAGTGGTATAAAAAATTTGATAGTGTATTACCTGGAAATAGGTTCTCCTATTCTGAAGTTGACAAATGTGTCTATACAAAAGTAGAAAATGGTGAATGTGTGATTCTATGCTTGTACGTAGATGATATGCTTATTTTTGGTACCAGTGATGATATTGTATTTAATACAAAAGATTTTCTTCCTAATAATTTTGATATGAAAGACATGGGTGAGGTCAGTGTTATCTTGGGTGTTAAAATCATAAGAAAATATAATAATATAATGCTCTCTCAAGAACATTATATTGAGAAACTTCTTAAAAAGTTTGAATATTTTGAGTCAAAACCAGTGAGTACTCCTTATGATGGCAACACTCAATTAAAGAAAAATAGAGGAGAACCTGTTTCTCAATCCAAATATGCTTAAATTATTTGGAGTTTATTACATTTGATGAATTATTCGAGACTTGACATAGCATATGCTGTGGGCAGATTGAGTAGATATACTCATAATCCTAATAATGAGCATTGGGTTGCATTAGCAAGACTAATGAAATATTTGAGAGGTACCATAAATTATGGTATATTATATAATGGATATCCCACAGTATTAGAAGGATACTGTGATGACAACTAGATCTCGGATTCAGATGAGACAAAATCCACTAGTGGTTATGTGTTTACACTAGGTGGTGGTGCTGTTGCACGGAGATCAGTCAAACAAAATATTATTGCAAGATCCACTATAGAATCAGAATTTATTGCTCTAGAATTGGCTGGCAGTGAGGCTGAGTGGTTAAAAAACTTCTTAGCAGATATTCCATTAGGAATAAAACCAACACCTTCAGTATTTGTGCATTGTGATAGTCAATCGGTGATAGCCATTGCTAAAAACTAAATCTTACAATGGTAAGAACAGACACATCCGTTTGAGACACAATATGGTAAAGCAGTTGTTAAATAATGAATAATTTCCATAGGATATGTGAAGTCGGAAGTGAATCTGGCCGATCCTCTGAAAAAACCTTTGGGAAGAAAGGTTCTTTATGAAACATCAAGGGGAATGAGACTTAAGCCTATAATAAAATTAAGAATGATGGGAACCCAACCTTTGTAATTGGAGATCCCATGAAGAAGGTTCATATGGGTAATAACAAGTCGTTGTTAATCCTCTAGCACTATTTCTTCCTCCATCCTATGATGTGTGAAGTGTCAGGCTGCAAAGAACGAGAGGTTAATTATTAAATTTTAATGATTTTTATATCCCTTATGGGTGGTGTATAAAATGCAAGATACACTTGATGAAGTCACCTATATGAGTGTCAGGTGAGGCCGCTTGCATGAGATTTAGGTAAATCTCTAGAGCACTCATGAATTACCAGCCACACGCAAGGCCTATTCATGCAAAACGGTGAAAATAGCAAAAAGAGCCGAGAAGTGTAATGTGATAGGTAGATCGCTAGCTTACATTAAAGTGATTTTGGTTCATAAAAGCTTTGCTTATCTAGAGTCTGGTTCATAGTCTAGAAGACACCAGATCTGATGCATTTGCACCATGATGTAAATTGGATATTTTAAAAAAAAAACTTTTGAAATATATTAGGGATTGTTAGAAAATTTGCCTATTTCAAAGTTTCTAGTCCCACATTGCTTGGACAACATTTCTCTTAAGGCTTTATATATAGAAAGAGAATTTATGGTGGTAAACAAGATAGAAAGAAAGTGGGCTTGTGCGTAAATTAGTTTGGGCCGAAATATCAATTTCGTGTGCAAATCTGATGATTTGCCTCCCTGCGCGCTCGATTATATGCGACGTTCTTTTTTATCACTTAAATTCTTTTTCTTTAATTTGAATTTGAAAAGCCTATCTGAGAAAGCTATATATTAGGGCATTTAATTTTGAACCGTTACAATTCACATTTAAAAGGGAATATCTGATGCTTATGCGGTTTAAAACGTTGATTAATACTCGTTTTGTAACGTCTTATCGTTATCAACTAACTTAATGGGAATAATTATTTCCAGACGTTATCAACCGGCTTAATGGAAATAATTATTTCCATCTTACCATTTAATCTCCACTTAAATATCAATATATTATTTTTCCTTTTATAGAGTTGTACTATGCAGATTTGTTTCGATACCGGTTTTACACGTTTTTTCCTTTATTACGAGTTCTGCTCCCTACTCTTAGCAGAAGGGCTGTTGTATCCTGGGGGGTCACGTATTCCGCGAATTAACCTGTAAGCCCAGTGTGCTTCTCACACGCCTCAGTCTTCTTTTTTCTCTAACAAACCGAAACCTTTTTTTCTTGATGAAACTTAGCATACAACTTATGCAGAAGCTGTTGTTGAGTAACAAGTGTGCTCATTGTTGATACCTCACTTTTAATTTTAAAGATATCATAGAATACAAGCCAATTTCTGTCATATAAGCATTGATTACTTGCTGAGTTGGAACAATCCCTAAATAAATAAATAAACTTGTCCATGTGCACCATCTCAAGTAAAAAAGTAGTGCAAGAAAATTTTGTACAATAAACCTTTTAAAAAACTTATTTGTAAAATTCCAATGATGAACAAGGCAAAAAATAATCATTTATTATTAGATACAAACACAATCACACTATGAAAAATCCCAACTAACAGAAAATTCAAAAAGAAAGAAAAGATATGAAGAAACACCTATAGGACTTGGTTGGATTAACGTAAACATGAAATTGAAAAGCAAAATTAAAATTGTTTACTTATAAGCACGAACTTGTGAGAAATTGAGGGATTGATCTCAGACTCATAACTTCCAATCACCATTTGAACCATATTGGTGCTTGTTGGGTTGTCAGCCTCATGAACAATACAACTCTAACATTACATATAAAAATAATTGCTTGATTACTTTAAAGTAATTTTTTTCTAGTAAAAAATTGTCAATGCACTATGATTTTTTTATGAAGTTGTATTCATTGTATGTTGTGAACTCTCTCGGTTAACTAGGACAATTTCCACAACTAGATCATCCTAATTAACTAAGATGTCACAAGTTTGTAGAAAATAGTGAGAGTTTTTTTCTTTTTTTTGTACAATAAAAATAGTGGTGTATCATCATATTCATAAACATTTCATTTATATATCATTTTAACAGTGTTTTTAGATACTCTAAATAAAATCAGGGGCACGCAGGCTCCCACTACTAACTACAAACTCAATTTACTAGACTATGGAGACAATTGGACTGTCCACACTAGTTCCTTCTATAACCCTTTCCCTATCATCTTTCCCCAGTGTTTCCTCATCCAAGGGCACCTATTCAAGAGTAGGTGAGCACATTCTCATCCTTAGCATAGCAGACTCTGGTTCAGGATAGAGGCTTAACTTCCCTGATGGAGGTTCATCTTTGAATCTATATGGTCTCTTCCTCGAAACACACGAGGCGGATCTTTGTATCGTTGTATGGAGTCCTCCACCACTTTGATATCCTTATCGAAAGGAGGTGGTTCTACAGGAGTAGTCTCTACCGGAACCTTTTCTTCCTCGTAGACTACTTCGACGTTACTAGGACTCACTTCCTCAAGTAGTAGAGTTCTTTTCCAAAGGGTAAATGTTGTCCTGCCTAGGTGATGTCTCTATGAGTATTCCAAGACTAGGTCGTTCCTTCTTGGGTCTATCTAATATATAAATGCATACAAAACAAGAAATAACACAAACAAGAGGGGTGAGTTCATCTCACTCCAGTCTTGTTGGAAATACCTAGTAGGGTGCACTGTTCCTTCGAACAGATTTCACACACATAATCATTCATTCAATTTATACCAAGGATAATTACCTACCATGTATCCTTAACAATCTTATTCCTAATATCCTCTTAGCGCTATATCACCTACCTAATATCATATATTCATTTTCATCATGCACTCACGCAGACCAATAACACTTATTACAACTAAACAGACATATAGTCACATAGTCAAGCATCAATTGTCTCATCTAGCAGTCATACAGGCAAAGCATCATACCCACTACCATTTCACTATTATTATATTACAACATTTACCAATCCATGATCCCATACTCAATCACATATTTTCACACATAATATTATAATAAAAAATGACTCGTTCACACAGAATGCTATGTAATGATGAGTTTAATTAAAAAAATTGTCATTAAATTCATCATGATGCAAATACGGGGCCCCTAACTTTCCTATATCTTATCACCGCATCATCAACAATTACCACCATTAATAACTACCATCAATAACCACCATTACTAGAATGATCGATTTTAACCAGTTGCACCAACCACCACTCCAGGTACAAGGCATTCATAGCCCTCGACAATAATCAATTGGACCGACACACGTCACACCCTGGGTGTCGCGACCAAAATCGAGGCGGGAGGCCGACCGAGAAAGATAAACCGTTTTGAAATCCTTTCAAAAAATAAGGAGTCCCCACCAATATTTTTTAAAGGTAAAATATCCAAAAATCCTTTCTTAAAAGCACTGGTCATAAAAAGTGAAATTCTAAGTTCGGGAGTCGAATTACAGGTGAGGAAGGTATTAGCACTTCACAACTATCCGTTATAAAACGGTTACCTCAAATTGATAGTGCTCATTATAAATAGCCCAAGAATTATTTTAACTTCTTTAGAAAAGGAACCGATAAGACAAACAAAAAAATTTTGAAATAAGGTTAACAGGACGTCTCATCCAAATTAATCTTAAATCGAACAACTTGACTAAACAGTGACAATGAGAAACGACAAAACATTGACAGTAAGAAACTTGACAAAACAGTGACAATAAGAAACTTGACAAAACAATGACTAATAGTAAGACTTGATTAAATAGTAATAGTAAAAAATATGACTCAATAGTGGCAGTAAGAAACATAATGAACAGTGACAGCAAAAACGCTTGACTAAACAATGACAATAAAACAATTGACTAACAGTAACGGTGAGAGTAACACAGGGTATTAGAGATTAAAATAAGGTTAAATAAGATAAGATAAAGTTGATTAAACAAAATAAAAGATTAACAGGACGTCTCATCCAAATTAACCTTCTCGTGATAAAATGAGGTTAAGAGTAAATAATATGAAATAGATCGAGGTGAAACAGAACACAAGAATTAATAAAATGAAAGTGGGCCCGACAGGAATCTCTACGTATTCTTGAGCTTTCAAGAAATCAGGGTTACGTAGTTCTAGTAGGAAATTAACTTTCAGAAATATTTTGAGTTTTTGATTAATTTGATTTTTTAATAATGAAAGAAAATTTATGAAAAGACGCTAACAAGCAAAAGGGAACAAAATATATTTAAAATACGCTAAAATAAATAACCACAAATAAGTAATAATAAATAAATAAATAAATAAAACTTTAATATAACTAAAAGGGACAAACTTTTCCTATGCATAGCAATTAATGGACAAAGGTAAATATTAATACACAAATAATAATGAAAAGAAGAGACAAGAAATAAAAATTAAAATAAAATAAAATAAAATAAAATAAAAAAATAAAATAATACAATAAATGGGTCTTGAACCCATGTCCTTATTATGATTATGAAAGATAGAGCACACATGCCATCAGGACACTTACTTCTTTACTAGGAAGATTACAAATTTATTACATTTAATAAGCAACTCATAACTAACAAAATGGAAAAAAAATGTAAGTGCAAGAGGTGGGACTTGAACCCCTTCCTTATTAGTAACAAAGATGCACACTTGCTTGTAAAGCTACCATGACCACATTAACATTTTACAAATATAATAACCCATAAATGATATTTTTGCCTCTTTTAAAAAATGGGCCTCACCAGGAGGCCCATACCTAAGACACCTGTAACCTATATTGAATTTAGGAATTGAGGATGGAATACAGAAGTATGGCTGTAGGAAGGAAAAAGAAAGCAAGAGAGAGTAAGAAAAAAAGAGAGAGAATAAAAATCAGATGAAAATATTGCAGTGGTTCAAGGCGATCCTTTTCTCCTTTCTTCTTCTTTTGCTTTTTCTTGATCTTTTCTTTGTTTTGAAGGTTGTTGGGAGTGTTTTTGAAGAGGTTTTTTGGGTTATTGTTGATAAAAGAGGGTGAAGAAGGTGGTGGTTTTGGGTTGCTATTTCTAAGACTGGTGGATTCTTGAGTGGTGATGAAGAAGATAAAAGAAAATTATGTAGCTGAGAGTCTTCTGAGCCAAAAAATTCTCCTCCATTTTAAGATCTCTTGAGGGAACAAAAAATAGGATTTATGGCAGATTTTAGGGAGTGGCATTGGAGAGAATGATGACAGATTTTTTATTTTTTTATTTTAATAATAATAATAAAGAAAAACAAAAAAAATGATGTTCACACTGGGTGACCACACAAATAGGAACTGAGTCTCTACGGCCTTAGAAACACTTGCTTGAGTCAAAGTACAATAGGCTTGCCACGGAATACCTGACACCGGGTACCGTAGGTGCTCGACTTATTCATACTCCTAAGACCTCTCTCAGCTCATGGATCGCAACAAACATGTTCTCCAATATACCCCGTCATTGTATGCTCTAGGATTTCACCATAGATCTCAATCCCAATGCACATGATGCATGACAATGCAGACTTCATTTTCTTTAATATTGTTACTTACATCAATGTCATCATTGTCACCAGGTAAAGTCCTCCCTCGACTAGCTCTTTGTCCTTAATGTCTAATTTAGTGCCCTTAAGGCCTTTACTACATAACTTAACTTATCTCTACTAATTTCATTTATTCATGTTACTTCCGTATAGATAACCTATTTAAAGTCAATCTTTTATTAATTCATGTAGTCATACTTAGGTACCAATTAAATAGGAGTATCATGTAAAGCTTTTAGAATTATTGCTCTTTCAAATAAATATATTTTATTATCAAAATAGAATATTTGATTAATCATTTCAACTTCCTTATTTATTGTGTTTATCCTTATTTCTTGATTATTGTAAAGGTTAGGATTACTAAGAAAATTAGTGTATAATATTCATACTTATAGGAAAATATAAAGTTATTATTTTAGACCATTATCGTGGACGTCGCCCTGTTGTATTTACTACCACAGAACTTTGTTCCTCGGTATTAAAAATTAATTTATGAAATATCAAATCACTTTCTTAAAGTTTAACAAATAATTAACCTAATTTACCGCCTTACTCCTTAAAACTATATTTTACTAAAAATTCTTTTCGAAACACTTATCATTTCTTATCAAAGTTTATAACTTTATTTTAATACTTAAAATTCCAAGTTAATACTTAAATAGAGAACCAAGTAACTTTGTATTTACTATTTCCCTTAAATTATAAATAACTTATTAATTTCTAAATGATAATTATATTCAATAACGTCCCTTATTAATTTGATATGTGATATTTTTATTATACGATTTCTCCCAACGATGATTAAGGACAAAGTCTTGACGAGTCGCTCGATTCAAGAAATCGCAATCATATTCATAAGTACAACGCATTAATTCATAATACATATTCATCAACACCCTCACAGGGTTCTCACATTCACACAACCACAACCACAACCACATTCATTTGTCTCAATCAATCGTTTGTGATCGACCTTATCAAGACACTAATCCGTTCATTCATCAAACAACTCAATCATCATAATCATCATACAATTTCATTCCAAAATCACACTTGTTCACAATATAGTTGAATATTATCTAGCACAACTCATTCTCAACTTAATCATCAATAAACATTTCTACTATTCTTTATACAATATTTTGCTTCACTCAAGCACATGGAATTCGCATGCAATGTTATAATTATAACTACTACACATCAATATAGCATTACTTTGCCTTATCGCTATAATCCCATTATATATAAATCAACAATACTTATCTCAACAAGTTATACATAATATGCTTTACACAATATCACATGGTTTCGCATACATCATTACAAGTTCACAATAATTGTCATCAATTAGCATTCAGTTAATCTTATCTTAGCCATTCACCATATGTTAACAATTCCTTAAGTAATATATATATATATATATATATATATATATATATATATATATCACTATAGACATATCAACCTTGCTGAATGAATTCAATAATTAGATCATAGTACACACAAATATGGTTCCACAGCTAAGCTATTAACTTATTAATCTAATATCTCTTAGACTATTGTCTCTTTTCCTTTCTCAACTATTCTTACATGAAGTTATGACACCATTAGGGTTCTATTAATTTCTTATAATGTCTTTATTAATTCCTTCTTAATATTCTACAAATTTTCCAGTATTTATTTTACTTAAGTTTCATAACACAACTAAAGCAATAATTTTCCTTATCTAGTTCAAGGTCATATTTACTTCCTAATTTCTTTCCTAATTCCAATTAAATTATTCTAACACATTACTAAATCAATTGAAATTCATCTTAACACCAACATAATAGATTTCCTTATTCAATCCATAAACCTTAGTATTTCATTAATTTACTAACCCTTACATATTTTCTACCTTAGTCTCATATTTTCATATATTTAGGCAATTAAACATTTTCCACTATAACACTAGCCAACAATACATATATATGCATAAACATCATGTACTATATAATTTAAATTCTAGAACACTACATGTACACAATGCCCACCGTGGAGTAAAAATTAAGGTTTTTCCAAAATCTTCTACATGCAAAATTTAGGATTTTCACAATTAATTTTCCTTTTTCTTTCTAAATCACTTATGCCTTCTTTTACATGTAGGTTTACGATTTGGCAATGGGAACTCAAGGGAGGTTCCCACACCCTTGCATGTCCATTATTCCAGCTAAGAGTATGGAGACTCCTTCTTACCTAGGGTTCCTACACGAGTCTCCCGACGACATTTTGACTTTACTTTTTCTTTATTCCTCGACTCCAACAGTAACTCTAAAACTTACGTCAATTGTCTGAAACTCGAAAACAATGGCAATGGCCTTAAAATGGTTATGGTCGTGAGCTAGACAAGAAAACAATGAAACATTTTTGGCTTCTAGGGTTACATGTAATACTTGAAACATAACATACATGTATTGAAGAATAAAAATCAATGAAAAATAACCATTGAGCTTTCTAACAAGACAAGAAAATTAAAAGGGCAAGGATTTTTATTTCAAACTTCACATGTATGGAATTCTTAGACTTTGATCAAGACATGCATAGCCTTTAAAGAGATGACCATGACTTAAAGTGATGTAAAAATGGAGACTTTGGCTTTTAGAATCACACGTAAGGTACCAACTTAACATGCATGAAATCAAGAGTAAAAATATAAAAGAAAGCACTAAAAATCATGAAGGGAAAAAGGCACAGGTGTTCTCGTCCAACAAGAAAAATAATAGACATGGGTTTACCTTAAGGATTCCACATGCATGACAATTCTAGAGCAAGGATTAAGGCATAGATGGCTTAATGAAGGTGGCCGTAAGTTTGATGATGAAGAAATTGAGGGTCTTGTAGTGGTGATGGCCTCGGATTGGAGAAGACAAGGTGGAGATAAACTCTTCAAGCATAAACCTTGACATGAATGAGTTCTAGGAGCTCAAAAATGTCCATGCATGGTGGGGGCACAAGGAGACAAAACGGTTGTCGTAATATGGACGACTGTATAACTATTCCCATAAACTTGATTTTTCAAAAATAAATAATAAAAAGGTATAGAGTCACAACCAAGATTTTGTTTTCATTTTAAAAGGGTAAAATATTAAAAAAACCATTTAGAGCTCTAGGTTCGGGAGTTAGTTACGAAGAGGGAAGGTATTAGCACCCATATTATTCCAAAGAAACAATACCTTAATTAAGTTGCATAACTATTTTTGAATAAATTAAAAGTGACCCAATGATAAAGAAATAGAAAAAAACAAATATCTACATAAAAAATTAATTTTAAAAATGGCCTGACAAGCTTGGGTCTTGCTCCTACGTATTCCCGAGTGCAATAAGAAATCAGGGGTTATGTAGTTCTTTTGAAAAAGGGCTCTTTTACTTTTATTTAGTCAGTGCCATGTGATAATGCATGATTTATCCTTAATTCCTTAGTGTAAATATGTATAATTTGTTATCACTTATTGTGTAACATATTGCATTTTAACACATTTTCATAATTTAAACTTTATTTAATATTTAATTTTAAAATGAATTAAGGATTGATTTTTAATGGAAATAATGAAATCCTTATTTCTCTTATTTTGTAAGGAATAATTGAGCTTGTAAATTGAAGAATTATGACCAAGGATCAAGAGGAAGGAGCCATGAGTGATTGCATATCAAGAAATTGTCCAAAAATCATGAAAATTCACCATAACAGGTCAATGAATTGATTCATGAGAAGCATGAATCAATTCATACGTGAAAATGGCCCAAGAATTGCAAAAATCAGTGCATGAATCGATTCCCCTTGGTATTAATCGATTCACATGAATAAAAAGGCCCAGGATTGCAAAAATTAAGCTATGAATCAATTCATCATCACCCTGAATCGATTCATACGTTTGATTCACTCAAAAATCATGCAAAAATCAGCTTGAATCCATTAATTTGCTCCTTGAATCTATTCATTTCAATTAGAATGCACAAAATACAATAAATGAATAGGTTCATGGTAAAAATGAATAGATTCATAAAGTTAAAAATTGAATTCTAAGAAGTGGAGACAGCCTTGCATCGCACCAGGAAATCAAGATATCATTATTACAATAATTCATGCTTCACTCAGCAAAAAGTGATTAGCTCCATTAAGGCAAATTGGAATTTTTAAATGCAATGTCCTATGCCATCATTTGCTATTAATAGGAGAAGAAATGAAGTTATTGGACACACCTTGCATCCCTTCACACTTCTCTTTCTTTCTAAAGCCTCTGGAGGAATTTCTTCCCCTTCCTCCATTGTATTCTGGGTTAGGTCTTTCTTATTTTTAGTTTGTTTTAATTATGGAGGGCTAAAACCCTTAGATTGATTTTCTTGTAGAATTATTGTAATATGATTTTGAGGTTCTTATTTTTAATATAGTATGCTTTTATTATTGTTGATTTCTTCATAATCTTACTCTGCTTGTTTGAATTCCATTATGTTTAATTAAATTTGTATGCTTAATCGGTTTAATTATACAAATGGAATAGAATAAGATTTTCATTAAAATGGATTAAGGAAGTATGCATGCTTAATGAATATTTTTATAATCACTTTTAATTATTATGGTTTGCTTAATTCCATAATATGAGAATAGATTATGTATGTAGGCGATGTTCTTATGTATGCTCAATGATTCCTAGATTTTACAATCTTGACTCCTTTTACTTAATTAGGATGCTTGATTAATATGTTCATTCAAATGTAAGTAAAGGAATTGTGAATTAAAAAAGACACTTAGTTGATTAATTCAAATTGAACTAAGAAATCAACAATAATAAAAGTGTACAAATCATCTTTTGTGAACCAATGATAAATCTAATTACAATACTCCAAAAAGATAATCTCTTGTTATTCATTTGTTTTAAGTTTTACATTTATTCTGTTTTAAATTTTACTGTGACAACCAAACAGATACACCATAACAACAACAACAAAACCATGACTTTTCCACCAACAGATACAACCCAAGTTGGAGGAACTATCTAAATCTGAGATGGGGAAATCAACAACTAAATCCCCAACCCCCATTTTAAAACCATGCACCAACCTTCCTAAAGCTAACACCTCAACCATCCATAAGTGGCTCTTCTTTAGAAGAACTGGTGAAACAAATGGCTGCACAAAACTTGGAGTATCAACAGAGGAATGATGCTACCATCTAGAACTTAAGTAATCAAATTGGACAATTGGCTTCATCATTGAACCAGTTACAGTCTCAGAACTCTGATGAATTACCATCTCAACCAGCTGTAAATCCAAGAAATGTGAGCGTAATTCAGTTAAGAACAAGTAAGAACCTTGAAGTACCCATACCCAAGGAACCTGAGAAACAAACAGATGTACCCACAATAGTTGAGAATGATATACCCTCTTCAAGCACAAGGAAGTCTAAGATGCAACCACCCAAAATTCCACCTCATATCCTTCTTCCATTCCTACCAAAAGCAATTCCAAGTAAGAAGATGGAAGAAGTAGACAAAGAAATTTTGGATACTTTTAGGAGAGTGGAAGTGAATATACCTCTTCTTGATGCAATCAAACAAGTCCCCAAGTATGCTAAATTTCTGAAGGAGTTGTGTACTCACAAAAGAAGATTGAAGGGCAATGGGAGGATAAGCATGGAAAGAAATATATCAGCACTGCTTGGTAAGGAAGTTCCCACATTCCTGAAAAATGTAAAGACCCAGGTACCTTCTATATACCTTGCATCATAGGCAATAGCAAATTTGAAAATGCCATGTTAGATTTAGGAGCTTCAATAAATGTTATGCCTATGTCTATTTTCAAATCTATCTCTTGGAACTTTACAACCTACTGGTGTAGTGATTCAATTAGCAAATAGGAGTACTACTTACCCTGCTAGAGTCATAGAGGATGTTTTTGTTCAAGTAGATCAACTTGTTTTTCTAGCTTACTTTTTCATACTTGATATGGAAGAAGATGTGTCTGACATTCCTGTTCCTATAATTTTGGGAAGACCATTTTTGAAAACAACCCAAACCAAAATAGATGTTTATTCTGGAACTCTCTCTATGGAATTTGGTGACACTAGAGTTCAATTCAATATTCTTGATGCTATGAAACACCTGTCTGAAAATCATTCTGTTTTTCCTATTGACATTATGGATGAATTGATTTGTGAATATGTTTCTGATATCTCTTAAAATGTTGATTTGGAATGCATGGATGATTCATATAATTGTTTTGCATGTAATGATTCTAAAAGTTGTGCTATTTGTGTTGCAATTGATAAATACATACATGTTGATTCAAAATCTTTTGATATGCCTGTTAACCATAAGAAGCTAGAATGCACTAACCTGAGTGCGGGATTTCAAGAAGACTCTAACAAAATTATTGAGGTGCAAATAACAAAATTCAAATCTGCTTTGTTAGTTCCATCTGTTTGGTAAACACCTAAATTGGAGTTAAAGCCCCTACCTGAAAACCTCAAGTATGTATACTTAGGGGATGATGAACAACTCCCGGTGATAATTTCCACTGCTCTTGATGAAAATCAAGAAGAAAATTTTTTACAGGTTTTGAAAAGGCACAAGAAGGCTATAGGTTGGACATTGGCATACATTCCTGGAATTAGCCAATCCATGTGCATGCATAGGATATTTTTGGAAGAAAATGCTAAACCAATAAGACATCCCCAGAGGAGACTCAACCCTGTAATCCTTGGTGTTGTTAAGAAAGAGATTACCAAGCTTTTACAGGCATGAGTTATTTATCCTATCTCTGATAGTCAATGGGTGAGTCCAAGTCAAGTGGTTCCTAAGAAAATAGGGATCACAGTTATGAAAAATGAAAAGGATGAATTGATCCCTACCAGAGTGCAAAATAGTTAGAGTCTGTATTGACTACAGAAGACTAAACCAGACAATGAAGAAGGACCATTTCCCTTTACCATTCATTGATCAAATGCTTGAACATCTCGCAGGTAAGTCTCACTACTATTTTCTTGATGGATTCTCTAGATATTTTCAGATTCATATTGCACATAAGGATCAAGAAAAGACCACATTCACCTGTCCCTTTGGCACATTTGCTTATAGAAAAATGCCATTTGGCCTATGCAATACTCCTAGAACTTTTCAAAGATGCATGATAAGTATTTTTCATGATTTCATTAAAAATTGCATAGAGGTGTTTATGGATGATTTTACTATTTATAGATCTTCATTTGATGCATGGCTTGATAGCTTGGACAAAGTTTTAAAGAGATGTATTGAAACTAACCTTGTCTTGAACTATGAAAAATGTCATTTTATGGTAGAACAAGGAATAGTTTTAAGGCATGTAATATCTGAAAAAGGAATTGAAGTAGATCCTGCCAGGATAGAAGTTATATCACATTTGCCTTACCCCTCTTGTGTTCGAGAGGTTCGCTCTTTTCTTGGCCATGCAGGTTTCTACATATTCATAAAGGATTTTAGCAAAAAGGCTAGACCACTATCCAATCTGCTTCAAAAGGATGTGGTATTTGACTTTGATGAAAAGTGCAAGGAGGCTTTTGACTGCCTCAAGCAAGCTTTGACCACTACTCTTATAATCCAAGCACCTGATTGGACAGCCCCATTTGACTTGATGTGTGATGCTTCTAATTATGCATTGGGAGCTATCCTTGGTCAAAAGATTGACAAGTAGCCTAGGGTCATCTACTATACATCTAAAACTTTAGATGCTGCTCAGGTAAATTACACCACTACTAAAAAAGAGCCCTTGGCCATCATTTTTACATTAGATAAGTTCAGATCTTATCTACTTGGATCTCGAGTAGTTGTCTTTACTGACCATGCAGATCTGAAATACTTGTTGAAGAAAGGTGAGTCCAAGCCAAGGTTAATTCGTTGGATGCTTCTGCTCCAAGAGTTTGACTTGGAAATTCATGACAGAAGTGGAACACAAAACTTGGTGGCAGACCATTTAAGCAGAATTGAGAACGCTCCTGATTTGGCACCTATTCGGGACCATTTTCCCGATGAACAACTCATGAGTATTTCTAACTCTTTTGATACACCCTGGTTTGCTAACATTGTTAATTATCTTGTTGCTTCTGTTTTTCCACCATATGCATCTAGAAACCAAATTTCAAAACTAAAAAGTGATGCAAAATATTATATATGGGATGACCCCTATTTGTGGAAGATGTGCAGTGACCAGGTTATTCGAAGATACATTCCAGATCATAAGATAGCATCTGTGCTTAAATTCTGCCATGCTTCACCAGTTGGTGGACATTTGGTCCACAAAGAACAACAAGGAAGGTATTAGATTATGGTTTATACTGGCCCACCATTTTTAAGGATGCATGGAGAACTTGTAACACCTATGAGAAATGCCAAAGAGCTGGTAACGTTATCACATGGCGACATGCCTCAACAACCTATGTTGTTTTGTGAAGTATTTGATGTTTGGGGCATTGACTTTACGGGTCCATTTCCTCCATCCTTTGATTTTACTTATATTTTATTGGCTGTAGATTATGTTTCTAAATGGGTGGAAGCTAAAGCCACCAGAACTAATGATGCTCGGGTTGTTATGGATTTCGTTAGATCTCATATTTTTTTGCAGGTTTGGCATTCCGAGAGTATTTATTAGTGATCAAGGGACACACTTTTGCAACAGGATCATGCAAGCCATGCTCCGAAAGTATGGGGTTATTCATAGAGTCTCTACTCCATATCACCCCCAAACTAAAAGACAAGCAAAAGTCTCTAATAGAGAAATCAAAAGGATCCTAGAGAAGATAGTGCAGCCTAACAAAAAAGATTGGAGCAAGAAACTGGATGATGCTCTTTGGGCACATAGAACAGCTTTCAAGGAACCTATAAGAATGTCTCTCTATAGAGTTATTTTACGTAAGGCATGTCATCTTCTAGTAGAAATTGAGCATCATGCTTAATGGGCTGTAAAAGCTTGCAACTTAGCACTTAATCAAGCAGGTGAGGAAAGGAAATTACAACTGAATGAGCTTGATAAAATCCATTTGACAGCTTATGAGAATTCAAAGTTCTATAAAGAGAAAACAAGGAAATTCTATGATAGCTTAATAGCTAGAAAGAAGTTCATTGTCGGGAAGAAAGTGCTACTGTTTAATTCCTGGTTGAAACTGATGGCCGAAAAATTATGCTCCAAATGGGAAGGACCTTTCATTATCACTAATGTATTTCTCCATGGAGCTGTTGAAATAAAAAGTAAGAACTCCAACAAAAGCTTCAAGGTTAATGGACAACGCTTAAAGTTATTCCATGAAAATCCTTCACTTGTAGATGTCACAATGGAGGAACATGCTTTGAGGGAACCACTTCTTGATCCTCCTTGAGGGAGTTTTTCTTACCTATCTTTTTACTTTTTCATTCTATTATCTACTCTGTATGCTCTGTCTTATATTGAGGACAATGTATGATTTAAGTGTGGGGGGTAAGATTATTCTTGTATATAGTTTTGGGATTATTCTTGTATGTTGTTGTTTTTGTTTTGTGAATTTGTGACTATTTTTCTAAAAAAAATTAAAATAAAGATTTTGTGTGAGATTTTGTGTGTTTTTTTTATTAAAATGGTATGCTTTATTGGAATTTTTAGGATATGCATGAGTAATAGGTAATTTCTTTCATGTTTGATATGAACTTCATGATATATTATGATTTGAACCCAGACATTTTTGGTATGTTGAGAATGACATGATAATTAAGAAATGATCATATATGATGGAATTATATCTTGTGAGATTTTTGAGCCTTAAAAATTTGATGGATCACTTTATACCATCTTAATTCTTTCATGTGTAATTTATTCCTGAATGCTTACATCTCAATCTTTGTCTTGTTTCTTGAGGATACTTAAAACTCATATACATGCATTTGAAATGACACAGGCATTTTGTTCAATTGAGCCATTAGCCATATAAACCTACCATGAATAAATCATTCTTTGTTAGCCCTTTTTAAGCCTATTGAACCATTTGTTTGTTGCAGCTCAAATAAGTCAAGACGAAAAAAAACAAAAATATACCTACCTTAAGAAATATGTTAGAGCTCTGGAATCAAGTCAAAAATAGACATTCAAATAAGTGTGGGGGTGTGCTAAAAGGAGTCGCAACTTTTGGTTTAAGTATTATGCAATCGCATAAGAAAAATATGTATAATTTGCCATCACTTATTGTGTAATATATTGCATTTTAACATATTTTCATAATTTGAACTTTTCTAATATTTAATTTTAAAATGAATTAAGGATTGATTTTTAATGGAAATAATGAAATCCTTGTTTCTCTTATTTTGTAGGGAATAATTGAGCTTGTAAATTGAAGAATTATGACCAAGGATCAAGAGAAAGAAGCCATGAGTGATTGCATATCAAGAAATTGTCTAAAAATCATGAAAATGCACCATAACAGGTCAATGAATCGATTCATGAGAAGCATGAATCGATTCATGCGTGAAAATGGCCCAGGAATTGTAAAAATCAGTGCATGAATCGATTCCCCCTGGTATTAATCGATTCACATGAATAAAAAGGCTTAGGATTACAAAAATTAAGCTATGAATTGATTCATCATCACCCTGAATTGATTCATACGTCTGATTCACTCAAAAATCATGCAAAAATAAGCTTGAATCCATTCATTTTCTCCTTGAATCTATTCATTTCAATTAGAATGCACAAAATACACTAAATGAATAGATTCATGGTAAAAATGAATAGATTCATGAAGTTAAAAATTGAATTCTGAGAAGTGGAGAAGCCTTGCATCGCACTAGGAAATCCAGATTGCATTATTGCAATAATTCATGCTCCACTCAGCAGAAAGTGATTAGCTCTATTAAGGCAAATTGGAATTTTTAAATGCAATGTCCCATGCCATCAGTTGCTATAAATAGGAGAAGAAATAAAGTTGTTGGACACACCTTGCATCCCTTCACACTTGTCTTTCTTTCTTTCTTCTCTGCTTAGGAGCATCAGAGGCACAAAGCCTCTGGAGGAATTTCTTCCCCCTCCTCCGCTGTATTCCGGGTTCGGTCTTTCTTATTTTTAATTTGTTTTAATTATGGAGGGCTAAAACCCTTAGATTGATTTTCTCGGAGAATTATTGTAATATGATTTTTAGGTTTTTATTTTTAATATAGTATGCCTTATTATTGTTGATTTCTTCATAATCTTACTCTGCTTGTTTGAATTCCATTCTGTTTAATTAAATTTGTATGCTTAATCGGTTTAATTATACAAATGGAATAGAATAAGATTTTCATTAAAATGGATTAAGGAAGTATGCATGCTTAATGAATATTTTTATAATCACTTTTAATTATTATGATTTGCTTAATTCCATAATATGAGAATAGATTATGTATGTAAGCGATGTTCTTATGTATGCTCAATGATTCCTAGATTTTACGATCTTGACTCTTTTTGCTTAATTAGGATGCTTGATTAATATGTTCATTCAATTTGGATGTAAGTAAAGGAATTGTGAATTGAAAAAGACACTTAGTTGATTAATTCAAATTGAGCTAAGAAATCAACAGTAATGAAAGTGTACAAATAATATTTTGTGAACTAAGGATAAATCCAATTACAATATCCAAGAAAATCAATCGCTTGTTATTCATTTGTTCTAAGTTTTACATTTATTCTATTTTAAATTTTACTGTGACAACCAAACAACCCCCCAATGTATTTGTATGTTTGTTGAATTTCTGTTTATTAAAATTATTTTAAAATTTGATTTTCTTAAATTTTTATGTTGATCTTTGAGAGAACGACCTAGGTTCACACCCTAGTACTACATTATTTTTAATGTTCAATTTGACCGACCACGACAGTCTTGTGTCACCATGTATCCCAAAACACTAATAAGATTATTTATAATTTTAGAGCAATTTTATTGATGTAATGTATCCCACGACATCAATAAAACTGTCTGTATAATCTTTAGAGCAACTTTATTGATGTAATGTATCTCATGACATCAATAAAATTGTTTATGATTTTTTAAAGCAACTTCATTCTGTTAGTGTAATGTATCCTACTACACCCATATTATAAATAGACATATATGTAAACGTTATATCTTTACTCCTATTAGGATAAACAAAAACATTGTATATATAAATATAAATGTGTATATATATATATATATATATTCATATTTATGAACGTCATAAGCCCACTTTTTTAAAAAACAAAAAAACAAAAAAAAGACAAGGAAAAAGACAAAATAACACGACATGAAAAATTGAACTCTTATTTAAGAAAATGATTTTTTGAATTTTTTATTTAAGACTCAATCTAACAAATTAGGCCACAAAACATTTTTTTTAGCATCAATTAATCTTCTCTCTATGTGCTAATATGTGATCATGCATCCATGAATGTTTTTCATGTTATATTCAAATTCTAGGCAAATATGATGCTAGTCGCAAACATAAAACATACAATGTGTAATTCTACAAGCGGAAGTGAAGAAAGTAAGGAAAAGATAATGCAAGATACCTGACAAAAGAGACATTTTTCTATTATTCTATTGTTGTGCGGGATTTGTGATATTTTCTCTGCCTTAGCTTTGCATGAATTTTTCCGAATACCCTCTCCGTGATGTAAAGTGGAAATTTGTGTAATATTTATAGGCTAAGAAAGACCCAAAGGCCCAAAAAGCTATATCAATCTTTAAAAAATGTGATAACAGAAAAAAACTGATAACCAAATCAATATTGAGAAATTCTTGGATACCCTCTCTAAATTAAGGGTTTCAATGCCCCTAGCCATGTGTCATTGCACATGTGAAAATTGTGTGTGATTTAAATAATTAGAATTTATACCCTTAGCCACGTGTCATACCACATGTCAAAGTCATATGTGATTTAAGAAACTAGAATGGATAGACATGATCGTGTCTAATAATCGATCACTCATAAATATTTAACGCATTAAAACATTTTATATGCTAAAAATTTAAATGTAACAAGGCTTGATCTCACAACACATTGGATAGAAAAGAGGAGCCTTACCACTAAACTATTTGACACATTTCAAAAATATGACGCAACTATATATAGTTATATTATATCTGTAGAATTTATATCCGTTAATAAAATCTATCTATGAAATAAACATTTTTGTCTTTTTTTCATTTTGTATAAAATTAAAATTAATGAACGAAAAAGGACGGGAATATTTATTTTGCAAATAAATTTTATTAATAGATATACATTCTACGAATATAATATAACAATATATGGTTATATTACATCTCTTAAATATAACCTAGTGGTGAGGCTTTTCTTCCATCTTCTACTCAAATCGAACGCTTCAAATGTTATCTTAGAATCTAAACAAAAATGATGATTTGGAAAAATATGTGGCATAAACAGAGTTGACATGTGGCTAGAGACTAATACATGTGGTATAAATTTAGTTGACACATGGCTAGGGGCATCCATTCCAGTTGCTTAAATTATACACGTGACTGTGGGTATCCATTCTTAAAAAAACTCATGATATATGTCTTTAATTTGCCGAGACTCATCTTCCATCTCTTATATATATGTTAAGGGACCAAACCTTGTTATACTTAAATTTTAAAATATAAATATTTTAACATGTTGACTATTTATGAGTGACTAGTTTGACCGTTTGCTAAGCGCATTAATTGAGGGCTCTAATGCTTCTAACTCCCTAGCCATGTATCAATTAAATTTATACCACACGTATTAGTCTCTAGCCACGTGTCAACTCAATCTATGCCACATATTTTTTCAAGTCATCATTTTTTTAGATTCTATGATAGCATCTGAAGCATTCGATTTAAGCAGGAGATGGAAGAGAAGTCTCACCACTAGGTTATATTTAAAAGATGTAATATAACCATATATTGTTATATTATATTCATAAAATATATATCTATTAATAAAATTTATTTGCAAAATAAATATTCCCATACTTTTTCGTTCATTAATTTTAGTTTTAATTTTTATACTAAATGAAAACAGACATAAATGTTTATTTTGGAAATACATTTTATTAACAGATATACATCGTATAGATATAATATAACTATATGTAGTCATGTTATAATTTTTAAATGTGTTAAGTAGTTTAGTGGTAAGACTCTTTGTTTCTCTCCCATGTGTTGCAGGATCAAGTCTTGTTACATTCAAATTTTGGCATTTAAAATGTTTTAATGCATACTATTTATTTTGATACGTGGTTAAGGGCATCAATTCTAGTTAGTTAAATTACACACAATTTTCACATGGCATGACACGTGTTGGGGGTATTGAAACCCTCAATTTAGATAGGGTACCCAGCAAAACCCATCAATATTTTATTATTTATCTGATAACTGAAAAATTCTGATAACCAAACGAATATTTTATTATTTCTTAAAAAAATTGATAACTAACTTTAGTTGCTAAATCTTACCCTACTCCAATCTTATCTTGATCTAATAAGTAACTCAAATTTAAAATTTTAAAAAAATAAAGAAAAAACTGATAATTAAAAATCTGAAAATCTAATAGTTAATTAAAATATTAACATGTGTTGAATTTTATATTTTATATTTGTAATTTGTAATTTATACTTTATTCATAACAAGAGAAATTATTTTGGATTGGCCCAGACAAAATTGGGTAGCAACAAAGGTGGTGAAGTGAAGCAAGGTGGTGGTGCTCTTGGGTGGCAAAGATGATGAAGAGAATAAAGTTTTCAAGAACAACCCTTTTCATGCATGGTGGAGAGGACAAAAATAGAGGCTTATGGTGGTGTGTTGTGGTGGCTGCACAGTGGCCGTATAGTGCTTGGTGGTGGATGATGGTTTGGGGTAGAAGAGGAAATGAAGACACAAAAGCAAGAGAGCAAGATGTGATTTGCTTGGTGTTGTAATGAAGAGGAAAAGAGGAGTTGTGGTTACGGTGAAGTGATGGTATGATGGAGAAGATGAGAGGGAGCCCAAGGTTAAATGGAGTGGTATGAGTGAAAAATGATGAAGTAAAGAGAGTGGAGTGATCACGGGCCAAGAAAGAATAGGAAAGAAATGATGGAAGTGAAAAATGATGGAGTAAAGAGGGAATGACGCATTCAGTGATGTGAAGAGAAAATGAGAGAATGGTGAAGTGATAATGCCATGATGATGATGAACCGTGAGTAGCTTGGGAAAAGAATATGGACGTGGGGTGGGTTCTAAGGGCAGCCAAGTGTAACGGTTGGGAAGTGGAACGTGGCAAGGCAAAGTGGTGTAGCCGTGAGTGGTGGTGACAGTTGTGAGGAAAATTAGAACAAAACATGATTAAGGTATTGAGTTATATTTATAAGCATTACAACTAGGTATTTTAAGATGCAATTTGGATAAAACAAGATATAAGATAGTGGTAATAGGTATTAGAAAATAACTAGAGTTCAGGTCTAATTGGCAAAAATATACAAACAATAATATTCTTCCGACGACAATTGTTAGAATTCAAAAGATATATTGATTAAAAAATTTAATTAATATTATGAGTGTTGGGAAAATATTTAGATTTAGGAATGACTGAGACTTCAAAGTTTGGTTCCAGACTTAATGGCAGAAGTTTGTTGACTTGAAAATACAATTACGTCAAGTTTCACACTTTTGGTAGAATTCTTCTTGCTTGGTGGTAGCTATGTAGATCTTGTCCAAACATTTTTCGACAGGATTATCTTAACTTAGGGAGTCTCAACTCTACTATACACAAAATCCAAGACTCAGGGTCTTGTCATACACAAATTTCTAGATATAGGCCTGACTAAGGTCTATATCTCACACAAAACACACAATAGAATATCCACACAAACAATTTATGGTCTGGGTGATTTGTCCAAAAAGCTGGGATGTTACATATGTTAACAGGTGATCATCTATATGCCAAAAAAAAAAATAGTTCACCATCTCTCTCTCATATATTTCATGATATAAGTTTCTCTGACCATGGTTATAACTTTGGGATATGTAACATCCCGAATTTTATAAAAATGAATAAATATGTGGAATAAATATTGAATAATTATAAATGGATTAATGAGTGTCCTAAAAATATTAGAATAATTAAGTTGGGATTTATCATGGATATTTATAAATTATTGAGATTTTAGGAGCTAAAATTTTACCCGATTAAAATATGGGTGTCGGACCAAGTATCTCAGAATGAGATGCCGTCAGGGTTGTTAAGGATATTATTGGGAATCCGAATCTATATTCAGAATAATTTTTGGATTTAGTATTAAGCCCGAACAAAGATCCTGTGTGTTATAAAACAGAGAAATTATTAATAAGGGTTAAACCTTAAAACAAAAATCCCTCCCCCTTCTCTCAATTTTCACGTCACTTCTTCTTCTTCTTCTTCTTTCTACTCTCTTTCTCTTCATTTTCCTCTTTCACTCCTCTTCTTCTTCCTCTTCTAAAAACCCTAAGCAAAAAGGGTGGTGGCTCCCTTCTCCTTCCATTTTCGTTTGCCATCTCCAAGCATGAAAAAGATGATGTGGGATGGAAGCTATCTCCCTCTTCTCCTCTCATTTTCTTCACCCATCCTCCCTCTCTTGGAAGTTCACTTGTTTCTTGGCTTGGGGTAAGTTCCTTACCATTTTTGTTGAGCTTATACCATTGGTTATGAGTTTATTTGTTAGGAGAGTGTAAAATATGTATGGGTTATGTATTAGGAGTCATTTTTGTGTAAAACCCTAAGGTGAGGTGTGATTTATATGTGTTTTTGGATAGGTGTGAAGGGGTATACGAAAATTGTAAGATTAGGGATGGAAGGTGATGGTTGTTAGCGGTGATTGTTTGATTTTAGTGGAACCCTAACTCTAGGGTTTGGGGGAAATGACTAATAATGCCATGAAAGATGATTTTTAGTGAAAACCCATGATAATGTGGGTGTGGGTGTTGTTAATGATGGAGATTAGTGGTTATTAGTGGTTATTAGAAATGGTTATTGAGTTTTGATGAAAAATCCTAAGTGTAGTGATTTGGGGATTTTGGCTAAATTGATGATTTTGATGGCTTTGAATACTATAGAATGATTTTATATGAGGAAATGAATGTTTGAAGCATTGGTGTTAATTATTGAGGTTTGGGGTAATGAGTGCATGTGAGTATGTATGTGATTAGAGGAAACTGATTTTTTATTGTTGATATTTATGATGATGTTAATAATGGGTGCACACTATTGATAGTGGATTAGGGAGATGAATATTTGATTTGGTGGAGTCTTAGACCTTGATATATGCCATGTAGAAATTATTGATTGATGATGATCTTGAATGGATCCAAGAGACTTATAATGAATTTGAATGAATTGTGATAATGGGTAGTAATCCACATGATGACTTGGAGGTCCTATGAGTAAGGGCCACGATATTGTTGTTATTGAATTTGTTTAGCCCTTTAAGATTTAGAGAACCATGGTTTTGAGAAAGGAATTCCCGAAGCCTAACACAATGGTACGAGTTGGAGTTTAGACAAGTCTAGGATTTGACAATGAGTTTTAAGAGATAATGCCTTGTAATGGCTTATTAATTGCATGTGTATATGTTTGCAACATGTAGATTCAAATTCGAATGATGAAACGGAGCATTTGGAGCGTTGGAATTGTGGTTCTTCTCTCGAGGCAGGAGAGGAGTTTTACATTCCAAATGCATGAATAGATTAATTGATGATTAATGTATGTGTGGTTACTCATGCTTGCCTTGCCATAGTTGTATTAGTTATGTGATGAATGTTATGCTTGGCAATGGTGGATTCTTGAGAATGATATATATATATATATATATATATATATATATATATATATATATATATATATGAATTGATGATGAGTGTTTAGTGCCCCTTTAATGGGAGTAATACATTGTTGATGAATAACCCATGAGGGGTTGAAATATGCATACACCATGTGAAATTAGAATTCCATGTAATTTTGATGAATGAATATTGGTAATGAGAGGCTAAGGCAAATTGATGACATTAATGTTTATGTTGATACAGAAATTACTCAAAATGTGAAACTAGGTGTTGACATTAATGCATAATTGAGGAACTAAAAGAGTCAAATAGAGTTTTATGAGGATTGAATGGCATGGGATAGTTCCAATAGCTTCTATGCATAGTTTATAACTTGTAGAAACTGGGGTGGGCCAATTCTAATGAGAATATGCCCTTAAGTTGCACAAAGTGCCTCAAAATGAGTAAAACACATTTATATGCATAAGTCTCTTATTTTTAAGAATTTTCGAGTGAGACTAGTGGCCACACGTCACAAATGGTGTAATTTAGTTGATGTCAAAATTTGGTAGCATTTGGAGTTGATATGAAAAAGTTAGAGGGGTTAGAAGTCCCAAAATCATGCATTTTCTGCACAATTTCTGCAATCTAGTATGACGTAATCGATTACGAAGGTGAGCGTAATCAATTACAGACACTTTGTTTTAGGCATAATTGATTAGCTTCAGGTGTAATCGATTACAGAGGTGAGCGTAATCGATTACGAGTGTTCTGTTTAGGCTGTAATCGATTATCGTAATCAATTATGACAAGATTGCTCAATAAGCGTCCTTTGCTGTTTTTGGCCCGTTTGGGCATCTTAACGACATTTTTGGCCTCTGACTTCTTCATGAGAGTTGTACATAATTGTATTGCTGAGGTGTAAGAATTGGTCTCACTTTAATTGGAGTTTTTTAACTCTCATTAGGCGTAAAATACCGAACCTTCTATATTGAAAAATACAAGTTTAAGAGGGTTTTGAACCTAACTTTTTATGGTGGTCAAATTAGGACTAATAGGTGATATTTATGACATGTCCCTCTATTTTTAAGACTAAAAATGAACTCTTCTCATGTCCCAATGTTGAAAGTTATCATGGGCTCATTGTTGCCCAAAATCTCTATCATTATGGAAAAACGAGCGAATTCACTAAAGGTATATGTGTGGTGTGTCTTAGTGGTGATTGGAGAATGGTTCAAGGCCTTGGCAAGGTATGTGTATGCCTATGATATGTTATGAAAACATGTATGCTCCCCCACTATTGATATATTATGAATCTTGATGAAAAGTAAATGATGTGATTGTATTACACACCTTGGTTGACGATGGAACTAATAAGGGGACAATTGAATAGCAATGAGTTATTATAACTCAATGAATTTGAAAAAGTGTTAATGATGAATAAGAATGAATGATGAATGATAATGTTGAACAAAAAGGGACGTTGTTGTTGAACACGCCCTAGAATGTCATTATTGATGGGCGTAGTGCCACTATGATTAATGCATGTATTGACGTGTATATATGAGATTGAATGCTGATTGCTGAATTTATGTTTTGAAATGCCTTGTTGATTTCCATGCGTGGATTAATATGAGAATGATAGTTTGGCCATTGAGATGTCAAGTATATGAATGATATGCCTTGAGGGGCTTTGTAAATGATTGTATGTTATTGATTAAAAATGTCAAATTAAGTATATCCCTATGTGAGAGGTGAGATATCCTTGCGAGGTTGATGGGCATATGCATTATTGCATTTGCATTCATGGTATGACATAACATTGAATATGTGGTTGCGATCACAATGATGAAAGATCCTGCGGGATTCTATGAAGGGAGTACCCCTTGTGAGGCAGGAAACCAACTTAATGATGATATGATATTGAGTCGGTGGTTGCGATCACCTGGATGTTGAAATGAAAGGGGGCTTGTGAGTTCCTATGATGCCCGTGGTTACGATCACGAGGCGGGAATACCCCTTACGAGGCGGGAAACCAATGTGAATTATTGAACGTGGTTGTGATCATGAGAAAGCACCTTGCGAGGCTGCTAGAGGTAGTACCCCTTGCGAGGTGGGAAACCCATATGAATGAATGATATGGTGGTTGCGATCACCTGATGAAATGAAATGGATCCATTGCATATGCATTAAACAGTTGACATATGCATTAGCCATAAGAGCGTGGCATTTGAGATGGGATGACCACGAGAGATGAGAAGGAGGAATTGAGTAAAGATTTAATGAATTGATGATGATAATTTGTGAATGCCCTTGTTGATAAGTGGCAATGTGATTGTGTATGTGCTTGTGCTCGCTTATGTTGCGAACTGTGTTTCATGAGGTTTGTATGCCTATTATATCAATGTGATGATGATTGAATGTTGAATTGAGGATTGTGTAGCAAAGCACACATGATGAATGAATGCATGTACACTTAATCATAATATATGTATATTCGTCATTTTGAATGTATAACTCACTCTCCCATGTGGTCTCCTTTTTAGCATTGTGATGCAGGTTGCCCTGGGATGAGTTTGGATTTTAAATTGAAGTTTCAAGAAGGTAAATAGTGGTAGTGGAAGTGCCTCGGCCGACATCGTCTGTGAATTATAACGTATTGGGTAAATTGTATATAATGATATTAATGAATTAGTGATTTTGGTTATGTATAAGATAATCATGAATGCATAAATGGTGAACCTATGTATTAGTACATAAGTGATGATTTGATGAACACTTAAGGAATTGAACTTGAATAATATACACTAATGATGGGAGTGTTTGGATTAATGCCAATAGGTGAATGAGTAGGACAATTATGAGATATGGGCAGTGGTGATAGTTAGGGCATGACCCCGGATGTACATGCATGTTTATATTATATCTTAGGCAATGCATGTGTCTGTTGTAAGTGCATGAATGAGTTATAATAATAGGTTTATGTTAGGTGTTTTGCATGCTTTGCCGAGCCTTTTCTCATATCGTCATATATGGGACTAGGCGTATGCCCGGTATACACATTTTTCTTCCGCTGTAAACTCTACTATTTTCGTATACCGTTATGGGCGAATTTAGCTATCGATCCAGTCTTAGTTTATTAAATTTCACTCTTCGATTTTTTGTGATTCGGGCTTTCGGTGTGATATCGAACTTACTTTAAAATGCAAAAAAAAAAATTTTACTCGCATTTTTATTAATCATTACATTGATCACATCGGGGTCCGAGTCCGGAAAACCGGGGTTTTACAGGATCCACACTTCACCCTAATCAACTATGGTTAAATGAATGTGGGTGGAATGTAATAAATTGACATGCAAGGGTGCTATGTAATATTACTATAGTTGTTAGTTTAGACCTAGTTGTAATTAAGCTAAGTTTGAAGAGGTCCAATATAATTTACCCAATTTAATTTAATTTGTTAACAAAAATAAAGACAATTTTGAAAAACTAATCAATTATGGCCTTTGTTAACACCCTTTTTTCATTTTTTTCATTTATTATTATTATTATTATTATTATTATTATTTGGGCGAGACGTCCTGTTAATCCTTTTGCTCGGTTTTAATTCACTTCATGATATCTTACCTTATTTTATCTTACCACGTTTCATTTCATGTAATCTAATCTCATTTAATTTCATTTTGTCTTAATTTTTAAATCTTTATAAAAAATTAAGGTTAATTTGGACGAGACGTCGTGTTGACATTTGGTTTTTATTCTATTTTGTTTCTTGACTATTATTGTTACCGTTTAAACAAGTTGTCGATTTAAGGTTAATTTGGACGGGACGTCCCGTTAATCGTTACTGTCACTATTTGGTTTCTACTGTCATTGTTTAGTCTTCTACTGTTACTGTTTGGTTTTTCAGTATCACTGTTTGGTTTCTTATCGTCATTGTTTGATCCCTTACTGTCACTGTAACTGTTTAGTCAAGTTGTTCAATTTATGATCAATTTAGACGAGACGTCCTGTTAATCTTATTTTGAAACTTCCTCGTCTGTTTTCTAAAGAAGTCAAAATAATTTTTAGGCTATTTAACATGTGCGTAATCAATTTGAAGTAACCATTTTATAACGGACAGTGTGAGGTGCTAATACCTTCCTCACCTGTAATTAGACTTCCGAAATTGGAATTTCATTTTTATAACCAGTGCTTTAACAAAGGTTTTCCCGATATTTCATCCTTCAAAATATTAGTGGCAGCTCCCTGTTTTTTTCGAAAGGATTTCGAACCGTCTTATCTTTTAACATTTTAAGGGTCGGCCTCCCGACGTGATCTCGGTCGTGACACCCTTCCATGGATTCACCTATATAAGCCGCAACTAAATTAGGAAAAATTAGAGCTTAAATATTGTTGGTAAATAATTCAAGAAACATAACAGGTATAATTAATTCCCTCCTATGACCCATACCCAAAAATAAGAAGAGAAGTTGAATTGTTAGTGAGATTTAATATATATTTTTTGTTATGATACCAACAAGTTAAATAAAAATATATGTATGATTGGAGCATTGATAGAGTTATTTGCACCACGAATTACCCATGTTCAAAAGGTGAGTAAAAGTCAGATTACGTTGATGATGTGATAAGCACTTCCCACTTTGGGTAGCCTTTTTTTTATTGCTATCTTCCCTTTTATTTTTTGGTGGGCTAGTAATAATATACTCTATAATGAATGAAAATGTTGTGAGAGAGAATCATTACGATGATCAAGGGATTGAGAACATTGGGCATGATAATGGGTTTGATAAAATAGCAGACTCAAAAAAGTTGATGTTGAGATGAGTATAGTATAGCCATTGAAACTTGGAAGTAGTACTATTGGTAGCATGTGTCAAGGGCGAAAAATGTCCTTCAAAGTTTCATTCCCACCAAGAAAGTAGTTGTGGATCAAGAGGAATGTAAGAGAATAAAGCAAGAAAGAAAGAAAATAAAAGCTCTTATACATTAAGAAACCCACATAGCCTAAAAGCCTATGCCCATATAATAAAAAGTTGGGAGGAGAAATACACAAAGAAAGATGGAATTGATTTGCCTCTGCCTTTGGAACCCCCCAAACCCATCTAGGATTCTTTTGACGCAAGAACCAACAAGCCTAATGAATGGATGAGTCTTTGATTCAAAGTTAAATAAATAATGCATAATTAAGTGTTTGATTGGCCCCGTTGAAACTAGAATTTACTTTCTAAAACCACTGTGCTATGTTGCACGTGTACTACCACTTTCGAGGCAAGTTCCTTACCCAAATGACCCATGCAAGTAATTAGGTACACGTTGTTTCAGTGTTTTTACCACTACTAAATCATATCCATAAAATCAAGGACTTGTCGGTACGCCAAAACATTAATAATAGTTGAAGGGAGAGCACATATTCTAGGTGGTGTAGACAGCAAAAACATGTTGTAGGGGCAGGAATATGTACGGTATGCTTTTGATATCATCTTAGTAGCTTTAAGCTGAGCTATTGACTCACTATCTTTGCCCAATGAGCCACCCCTAACCAGCTTTATCTTATTGCTTTCAGAAGGCAAAATCATACAAGTCAGATAGTTTTCAGAGAGGGGGGTATTGACTGCTGGAAACTCAAATAACCCAGCCCACACAGCTCTGCAACAGGACAACCTAAACTTGAAAATCGGGATTCTATTTGAAAATGAATGTCCATTGTGATCTCTCTCTCAGGTTCCAATCACTGATGTTAAATGTCTAATATAATTTGCCGACCAAACATGTCATAAATAGAGTTGATACTTGATAGGCATCCCTATAACACCCTATCGCAACATTGGTGGCAAGGAATGTACGTTACTCGAATAAGTGCGACAATGATAACACAACCAAACAACAGTAACAAAAGTAAAATGCATAAAACGAGGCACCAGCATCATGAGAAATCACTCATCTCTTCCTTTACTTTAGTCATTAACATAATTCATTTTAGCTAAGTCTTTAAAATTTAATGGGAAAATCTTGATCCTGAAACCGAAGCAGCGAGTAATCAAATTTGATATAGCTCTAACCGGTTCACACTTCTACAGGATTAAATGTCGCGTTTTAATTTTTAAAACGTTTCTGGGCTTCCATTTAGACTACCCAATTCTAATTTGGAACAGTACAATATACGGATTCCTGTTTCTTTCAAGAACCTAAATCTTAATTTGTAAGAAATGTAGCCTCATAACTCCTCTACATGCTCAAAAGAAGAAAACTGTTTGTCTACGATGCTGAGAGTTTCTTGATCAATTTGGGTGGTCCTAACCAATTTTGGTAAAGAATATTCCAATGCTTTTGCCGGTATCATATCACTTTCTGCAGTTTCATTCTCATGCATTTCACTGTCTTTAGGGTCTAGTACCATGCCAGAGCCTTCGTCTAAATTGAAGAGTTGGGACTTCATCTCCAAGCACGACTTCAAATCCTCCTCACTTCGGGCTTTATTAATTTTATCCATAAGATCACTTATAGCTGATAACCTTTCAATCCGCTTTCCCTTTTCTGAAGCTTTATGAGCTTCATCATCAATTGATTCATTCATGTCACCATCTACATCACGCTTCTGAAGCTTCGTTAATCCATCATCTACAATTTGTTTAATTCTCATTCTCAAACCATCACTTCTTGTCGAGTTTGATCTTAGCTGCAATTTTAACCCAGGGATCACTGCTTCATTGCTCTCAGTTGGAGTGGGATCAGACTCCAATTCAGAGGACACATTGTCACCCAAAGACTTCACAGATAATACTTCTTCTAGTAAATCTACATTCTGCATGTATCGGTCAAAGGCTTCATTTTCCACTTCAATACTTCGCTCCTTGTATTCCTTTAATTTGGAAAATCTCCATTCGTTGATAGCAGCGGCGTCCTGTAATCATCACATTGCCATTACTTTTACACAACATATGTATCACTAGAAAGAGTTGCATACTTCACGAAGCATTGCTTATGCTGTGTGTACCTTTCTAGTCAGTGGCTTCTTAGAACGAAGTGAAAGGTGTAAATTATTGAACTGGGCAAAACTATTGGAAAGTTGTCGAAGTGATGCAACTCTACCTGCACTTCTGAAATAAAAAAGCAAAAGAAAATCCTCTATTCAGGGGGTAAAAAAATAATTTGAAATATTCTGTACATGCTGATTGTATAGCTGAATCAATCAAGTCACTAGAGTCTAGAAGAACTGAGAGTTCAAGGAAATTACAGCATTAAAATATCAGAGTATAATGCAACAAGGAAGACATGTACACAATATTGAGCAATTACACAATAGCATGAGTTATATGAGGTAAAATATGAGAAAACTGTTAAGCACTGCACTGAACCGTGCAGCTTGGCTTTCAGAAGAAATATAGCAATGTTTTAAATAAATTAAACATATTTCTAGGAAAGTCTTGCATGTGTAAAATATAAGCCAATAATAGAAAAATTCATATGGTGCAAATGTAGGGTGTTGTGGCTCATAACTTACGTCGATTGAGGTGGTTCAAAGGATTGCTGGTCATGTGGGGCAGCACCAGAAGATGGTGTCTTGTCAGGAAAAGTTGCATTAGCTTTCAACACTGCATTCACAAATAACAGCTAAGAAAGGAAGTGGAAAGGGCAGAAGAACAAATATATGTTGGGATCTGAGATTATGTAAAATGTTCAAAAAGAAAAAAGAATCAGAAAGTTTACAGGTTCTCTCAATCCTGATTCCTGAACATTCACTTTTTTTTAAAAAAAAAAAAATGTTATTTCACTTCCTAATAAGTAGAAGAGAATTATATCTTTAATGGCAGTGGCACTAATTTAACAATGCATATTTACATAACTCCCACCAAGTCTTAAGCATAACTGCCCAAGGCTCTTCCATAGTAGTCAATCCCATATAGCGTCGCGACGTGGCCAACCCCTAAACTAGGATAGCGGACGCTATTTGATTCTATCGCGGGAAAAACACACATAAACATGTATATATGCAGAATCACTCAAAAAATACAGAAATACAACTAAAAACACTCCAAATTCATAGTAGATAATTAAAAAGCAACATTATCCAAAATTCCAAATGAAACATTGTCTAATCTAAAACATTAAAACATAACAATAAAAAGTAGTGAACTAGAATGAAAATCTATAAATCAACAATCATATTCATCATCTTCATCTCCTAGTTCCAACTCTTCTTCCCCTCCACTTGAGCTTTCATCTTGATCACTTCTATAAGTTTCTTCCTTTTCAGAAGTCTCTTCTTCACCATCAAGCTCTTCCTCCTCTTCTTCCTCTTGCACAACATATTTTCCTTTCCCCTTTTTCCTATTGCTTAAGGCCTAGATGCATCATTGGTGGCAGTTTGCTTATGCTTCCTCCTAGTTTAATGAAATGGTTGTCCAGCACCGGTAGTATGAGACACTTGCCCCCATGTCACAGTTTTCCAGTTCTGCAATGTGTTTTCCAGCCTTGTTTCTCGCGTTTTCCAGCCCTGTTTCTCGCGTTTTTCACCATCATCCCGTTAGGTACTTAACTTCTGTTCTCTTCCCTCTCTTCTCCCTTTGTTTGGTTGCTGTTCTGCTTCAGCATGTTCAATCCACCATTAATTTATTTTTGCTTTATTGTCTTTGTTCCATGTGGCAGCAGCTTTGCTTGTCATTTGCCCTCTACACCTCTGCTTTTGAATATTAAGAATTTGAGTTATTTATGTTTTATGGATGTTTGTATTTTATTGATGTTTTTCAGTTTAATGGACGTTTATTGACAATATATTTTGAGTTTACTTGCATTTATAGGAATTTTAATGCATATGTAGGAATATATATGATTATATATATATATATATATATAGGAATTTTTAAAATCTTACGATACGATTTACAATTCTTGAGACCCTCTACGATTCAATCTAAAATCCCGATTTTAAATACCTTGGGTACAGGAACAAAGTAACAATAAAATTTCTAAAACTTAGTGTTGTTAAAAATCGGCCATGGCGCCGCCATGGCGCTATGGCGTGGCGGAAATTCAACGGGCCGATATGAATCCTTCATGGTGTGGCGGTTTTTCATGGCGCCGCCATGGGCAAGGCGCAATGTCGGAAGCTAGTGGGCCATGGCGGAAATGGAAGGAAAAAACAAAAAAAAAGCAAAGGTTTTGGGCCTGCGACGCAGTAACCCGGGAGCCCAAAACGTTCAAAACCCTGAAAGAGAAGCTCGAAAAACCCTAAACAGAAGAGCCACCTTCAATTTCCCACTCCTCTCCCCGTTTCCTTGAACTCCGGCAGTTCTCCGACGCGATTTAGCACTCTCCGGCGCTCGGATCTTCTTCTCCGGCACGATTTCAACCTCTCCGGCGCTTGAGTCCTCTTCTCCAGCGCGATTTCACCCTCTCCGGCGCTCGGGTCTTCTTCTCCGGCGCGATTTCACCCTCTCCGGTGCTCGGGTCTTCTTCTCCGGCGTCCTGGTTTGTCTTCTCCGACGTGCTGGTTCGTCTTCTCCGGCGTTCCCTTTTCTCCTCTGTTTTCCTTTAGGTTGGTTCGTTTTCTTCTCTCTGTTCTGCTGTGTTTTCATTTCTTCTGTTGTGCGTGTGCCTCCTCTATTTCATTTCTTCTGCTGTGCGTATGCCTCCTGCTGTGCCTCCTTTGTTCTGCTATTCTCTCTATTTTTAATTTCATTTGTTATTTTAGATGAAACAATGCATGTATCAGTAACTGGAGTAACTGGACAGCATAGTTTCATCATTTTTTTAGTTTCATTATTTTTTTAGTTTCATTCTGAGGTTATTTATTTTAGGATTCCTATAATTTTTTACATTGTTATGATATAATTTTAATTGAGTTATTATGTTAGTTTTGCTTAGTTTTTCATTCTGCAGTGCTTTTTAATGTATATTTCTGCATATAATAGAGTTTTTATCATGACCGTCATGGCATCCGCCATAACCCGCCATGGCATCCGCCATAACTTTTATGGCATTTTTTTGGCTCGCCGCCATGAACCGCCATCCGCCATTGATAACACAGGTACACATATATCATTAAAAGTGTATATCTATAATAAGCACATAAGTATGATTTCAAAATAGTCTAACTCAAAGAAAGTAAAAATATTAAAGAAATGCATGTTTTGAAGGGAGTGGAGCAAAAATCTATCTAGTATAGTATCAATTAACAAACCAAAACACCTTAGCAACAAAACATGGTATTAAATACAATGACACTGATTTGTAATTGAGTGCACAGTTATCAATTCTGGATACCAGTGTATAGCAATCAGCCCCCAAAACACTAGAGGAATAGCAAGTAGCAGGATGGCCCCTACATTAAGTTATAGGTATGACAAAAAATACTATTTAATAGATATAGTGATTTACGGAAGCTCAAAAGTTTTAAAATACCCAAAATTCAAGGCATATTCATATTTCATAATTAGTAAAAACACAAACAGAAATTTGAGAACATTTAAGTTTGAATTGAGGAACCAAAGCAGAAATAATAATAAGAACAAAACAGAAGATTGAAGAACATAGAAAGGGTGAAGAGAGAACAGGCTTCAGAGAGAGTAGGAAAATACAAATGGATCACTTGAAAATAGGGTTCCTTGGCCAGAAGATTTCATGAAAAGTAGAAAAAGAGCCAAATAAAGAGTAAGCAAGAAGGATGAGGCTGGCCCGAGTTCTTGAAACCCTGTTTGGTCTCTTAAGAGTAAATCAAAATGACCAAAAACTACCTAAGAAAATATGATGGAAATGTCAAAGGGTAGGGGCACTTTGAGCTGTCTCATTAAGAGTGAGATAGCAGCAGGCAGCCACAACTGTGAAAGGGGCTGCTATTGGCAGAAGCTACAATTTGCTGCAATGGGGAAACACTTCAATATTGAATCTGCTGTGCCTAAAAGTCATGAGACCTTGATAGTGCTGCTACAAACTGATATTGACAACTATGCTTCAGTGATAAATGGGTATTGGGTACTACAGGAGCGCAATCAACTACATAGCGTATGGAAACTGTTAAGATGTCTCGCATTATAAATATCACAAAAATATTCCTTATAGGACCTAGGCAGTGCTCTATCATGAAAAAGCTTTTGCAATTGGAAGTGAGTTAGACTCCACCCATTTCTAATATGGATCAAAAGATACCAATTACAAAGTCTTAATGTAAGGTCACCAATGGATATTTAGTCCTACAAAATTCACACAAAATGTCTAAAGTTAAATCCTAGGCATTTGGGAAAGGGGAATGTTTCACATTGACTGGAAATATGGAAAAAATACTTATTACAAAACCTTAGGAAATCCTCCTCTTATGAGTTAGCTTTCACAATTGAGTTAGGCTCAATCCATTTCTAATACCAAATATTAGGAGTAACTTTGCATGATACATCGTAGCTCTATGGTATGCTTGTTTCAAAAGTAAGAGTGCATTTACTTAAGTCATTGGGTGAATACTCCTATTTGCTCATTTTAAAGACCAACATACTTAAAAGAGGAGTTACTGTTACCAATAGCCAATAGCACGCAATAGTGATGTGAGTGGCACCCATTATAGATACTACATCATGCCCAAAATCATCATCATCCACAGCTGTTGCAGATGCTATGTTGAAATAGCAGCAAACCCCTCTTTTTTTATATGTAAAAGGAATTTTATGAGAAAGAGAGGAGAGTGATGAACCGTGTTGTTAGACTGGCGTCCCAGGACGTAGAAACGTATGAATACACGTCATGCCCAGTATCCACCGTCACGCATTCGGCTCAGAAACACCTCCTCGAGACAGAGTAGTGACGCATCCTAAGGCATGGAATTGTGGGATGGTGCTGACTCTGCCTCACGTGAAATGAAAAAAAGAATCCAGGTCGAGCGGGAAACCCGGTTCAGAATAATGGTCCGCTTCTTCGTTAATCCTAAAAACCCAAAATTACCTATTTTAAAGGTCGATTTTCAGCTTTTCTCTTCTCCTTCAAGCAACTTTCGATCATTAAACCCTCAATCGACCTCTCTTTCTCTTCCCCCGCTGTCGTTCACTTCTACTCCTTCCTTCGAGCTTTGTTGTCTCTTCTCCTTCGAAGGTCGATTAGAGATTCAAGTTCTCTCGCTGTCTTCTCCCTCTCTCTCGAGCTGCCCCCTCTCGTTCTCTCTCACTCTCGGTGTTGTCTTGTCCTGTCCAGAAATGTCAACCAGTGCTGAAGAGGGCGGTGGGGCTGGTTCCAGTAGTGGCGGTAATGGTGGGGGAGGGGCTGGTTCCGGTGGTGCAGTGGATTGCAGAACTGCATCTAAATCTAGTATAGCGTATACAATGAAAATAATTTAAAAGCACTCAAAACTCAACTCGGTTATATCATCAATACTGAAAATTCAATTCAAAGGTTAACAACATGCTCATTAATAAATCGGGAGCAAGGAACTTAATTTGCACGAAACAGATGAATCCCTAATTTTTTCGAAGTAATTGAATTTAAATAATTGATGTTAACAAGAAATGTGTTGTTTGGTCCCCTGAGGGTAACAGAGATGTTTTCGGGTATGAAACGAAGAAGTGTGTGTGTTACGCACCGTGGATATGACAGGGATTTTGGTTTCTGGAACAGCAACTTTTGCAGGATTCGTAGGGACATCTAGAACGAGCGACATTGCCGCACTGCTTGCACTTTGGTTTGTTATGGCCGCGTTGGGATTTCGTCGGAGGAGTAGACGCTGCGCCCAAACCTATGCCTAGGGTTCCTGGTTTCGCCGCCGTGTTGTTGGGTGTAGTGGCCATTACAGCCACCTCTTCTTCGCGCGAAAATTGATTCTGATGTCAAAATCGAATTGTTAAAACACCAACTCTACTCAAACCAGATGAACACCAACCGAAGGGATCAGAAGCACTCTCTTGTTATTTATTTATCTTTGTCTTTTTTGTCGAATGCAGTGTTTCATTGAAGAGAATATATTTCTTTTCGGCCTCTTAGGTACAATATATTTCTTTGTTTTTTTGGTCGAATGCAGTGTTTGTACAGGGCCTTGGGCCTGTTTCTCTTCAATGAAACACTATATTTATTTTTGTTACTGTTACGTCATTTCGTCACCTTCATGACCGCTTCTCGGCCCATGGTTTCATTGGGCCAGATCCAATCCATTTTTGACTTTTTGTTGCCAACCTTTAGGACAACGATATTTCTTTGTGCACCGATGTTTCTTCTCATTGCACCCCTTCCTCTTTTAAAAAGAAATATATTGTACCTAAGAGGCCTATTCAAACTTGGGTTTTACATGTCTAGACTTTAAGGACCGTAAGTATCATAGAACAAAAAAATATTTTAATCTTTACTAATTTCTCAATCACCAAAACTAATTATTCACAACAAGAAAAAAAAATGAAGGTAATGCATTATCTATAATAGAAATATAGTAGGAGTCGAAAATGATAATGACACGACCAATAATATGGGAGGTCATGTTGTTGTCACAAAACTTCTATTATAAGCAAGCACATTGAGATTATCAATGATATACAAAGATAACAAAAATAATGATACAAAAGAGCTTTTAAATGTTTCACCGTACATGAATCAAAGCACACAATGAAGGAGGAAGATAAAGAGATGCTCATTCATCGTAAAATCATCGTGCAATCTACCCAATGGTAATCAAGTATATTTTAAATTGTTGGTGTAGGAAGAAAAGTTAGAATGCATAGAGAAATTCCATCAGTAGAAACTACTTAGCTTTTTTTATTATTATTTTCCATCTTTTCTCTCTAGTTTCCCTTATCTTCTTTCTTTTATATTTATGAATTTTCTTATTATTGTCGTCTCTTCCTTAATTTAGAGTCACATTTCCTCCTGTTTTTAAAATTTCTTATTTTTTATTGTCTTTGACATTGATGTATTTTTACCTTCTTACACGTATTTTTTTTAAAATAGTGTAGATCAAATCTTATTGCATTTTAGCCTCTTTTTGCAGATAAACTTGTCCGAAACAACATTGAAAGAGTTAATACAGCTGAAAAAGGAATTTAACACAAAGTCACATATAGAAAGTGTCTTGAATGAAAATCATTTTATTAGTAAGTTCTTAATTCTTTTAGTGATGTTTATTTTGATAATGTGTATTTAATGTTATATTGAGTGAGTATATCATGATGTATAATATTGTTGAATATTTTTTCTAACCTATTGCAGGCTTTTGGACATCTCCTTCCCTTTAATGAAACATTACTGACTGAAAACGGCCAAATATTTACAAATTTTACACAAGTTATTTTTAAATTTTGCTAACTTTTAAAATTGAAAATATTTGATGATTTTTATTGATAGTAAAATAAAAAAATTAATAGTATTAAAATGAGAACAGTGTATAAATATAAAATATAAACACTTTTATAATTTAACATTAACTAACACACAAATACACTTAATACTAATTCATTGATTTTTTTTATCAATAAATTAATTGATTAAATTTGAAAGTATCATCCATTAAGTTAGACATTTTAAGTGTATGTTTAGTTTAACGTTATTTATTATGCAACTCCTTTTAAAACAATAGTAACATTTTTTTGTTTCGGTAAAAATCAAGCACATACAACAGAAACTCATATATTTTATTAAACTAGTTGATCTACTCCCCTTCGTAGATAGTAAAAGTAATTGAATTAGTGTGACCTTTTTTACTAACATGCAGTGGTTAATGCTATAAAATTAGTTTTCATGTTAATATGGTCACTAAGAAATGCATTAACAACCAAGTTTACAGATCTAGCCATTGATTAAAAGCGTCTAGAGAGAGGATCAAATACCTATGATCATCTCTAAATACACAATTGACCTCCTAGTTTCATTAATTAGCAATGGTACGATCACTTATTATTATTAGTTAATTATGAATTGATTGTAGGAAACAATAGGTATGCCCAAGATCTATTCCATCGTATTTTTATAAATAAAATAGTATTATAATTTTCTTGTCATATTTATTCAATAACTTGCTAGGGTCCTAATTAAAATGACAAACTTGTTATTATAATGGAGATTATAATAATGAAAAACAAATCTTTTATAATTATAATTATAGTTTGTTTTTATCATCATAGGGTCATTATAGATGGGACATCATTAATTTGGATAGGTTAATATATATGAAATGATATTTATTGGATAAAGATTAATATTTCATTTATTGAATTACATATATAAATAATGCATATAAGAGTATGATTATTGAATTAACTCAATGAAGAATTCTTAATGATTAATGTTACCTTTAATTGTTAATATGATTTTTCATTAAAAAAAGATAGGTATTCTTTAACATGAGTTTTTCATAATTATTAACAAGTGATTTATTATACTTTGATTTTGGACATCCAATACCTTCGTATGCTAATTAAAAGGTTATTGTAGGATTAACTATGAATATCAATTAGTCTATCCAACTCTTGATACTAACTTTGAGCTTTAAAATAAAAAAATAGCTATTGTGTTTGTTACATTATTTTTAATAGAATTACATTTTATATTTTATATATACTTATAATATAATTATTTATTGTTTATAAGAATATACATTATAAGTTTACTAATAATAATAATAATAATAATCTGTTTTTATTATGTATTTAAATAAATTATATTTTACATTGTTATAAAATTAATTTTTTAAAGATTTATATAATTTATCAACTGCAATAATGAGTTACGATAATATTTAGAATATTAGAACAATAAAAAATAGTTTTTTATATTATTATATAATCCTAATATAAAACTTTAAATTATTATTTAATTTCAACGATTCATTATTTGATGAAAGTAATTCTTTCAATATTAACGTATTTGAACCTTGATATGTTTGATAAATATATTTTGTTAATGTGGTTTTTCATCTAGTTTATCCTAAACTTAAAGGACTAATATGAAAATAAGTTTTATTTATATAATAAATTTATCATGATGAGTTGTGTAACAATTATACAGAATTATATATTTATATTAAATATATCTTTTACTCAATCATTTTAAGATTTATATAATACTTTGTTTGTTTCTTCAAAAAATTTACATAATAAATCCTTAGCATTTATTCATAAGTTGGGATAAGTGAGAAATGAAGTAGGGAAGTACGTGTTCATTTGACTTGCGGATGTTGTCGGCAAGGCTAATAAAATCCATAGTGTCGTAGTTGGATAAAAAGGAGACAAAAAATTACCCGCCACAACGATTCTGGTGTATCTCTATTCAACCAACTCTCACATGGATGATCTGATCAAGGGCTTGGCCGACGCTGTTCTCGGTCGCAACGACGACAACCGTCGTCAATCAGTCGAGGAACGCTCCAGATCCACATGGGCCGAGGTTGTTTCCGGAGAAGACGATCACCAGGCTCTGCTTTCGATTCATTGCCATTCCACTTGTATATAAACAATCAACAATACCATTTCTCATCTTTCATCTCTGCAGGATCCCCATCCTCCTCAGCGCCACCAGAATCAGTGGTCCAACACACCCCACGACGTAAAGTTTCTTCATTTCTAATCTCAACCTCTCAAAGGAAATCAATTTATAATCTTTTTCGTTTGTGTTATCATTTCAGCAGGAACACAGACCAGAGGATAGTCACCGTTACAAGGTCAATGAATTCTTCTGTATTCTTAATTAAATACTCTTCTCATCCATGATCCATACCATCTCTCAACTCTTGTCCTATATTTAATTTGTCACTGCAGGATCATTATCGTCCTCAGCAGGAAAAGTACCAATCTGAATCTTTCGACAGACCCCACAAGGTTTCCCATTTCACCTTTTCTTAGATTCTACTTAATTTGCAATTTTGACACCTTTAACACAGATATGGGTGCACTTTAGATCAGCTTTACTGTTTCTAAAGCACGCCTTTGCAGATCTCAGGACATCATCACTTGGGTCTTTGAATTTTGAAGTGTCGTGTAGCTGAAGCATAACTTTGTTCGCCTAGCAATACCAACATTATTGTTACTTCCCTGATTTATTACCTGATCTCATAGATCACTAGATTGCTTCCCTTATTGCTGCTCTGCCAAAGATTTGTGTCTCAGTTAACAATGCACGCTTAAATCTTAGAATGAGTCCTAAATTCAATCTCTACTAAATACTTACTTTGGGAGGGGTGGAGCGGGGTGAAAAACCTTTGTTAAAAGTCACATATTGACCAGTGATATAACTAGTTAAAATTATATAAGGTAAAGATAATCCTCATTCTTTAAGTTAGTTTTTTAGATTGAGTTAGACCAAACATACAAATTTAAGAGCCTTAATTGTGACAGTCTCAATCTGGATTGAACAGGATCCCCTAGAGTGGTGCAGATGCAGAGGATGTTTGTGTTTAACAAAAAAAAAATAGTAGCCTCATTTTTCAAAACGTATTAACATTTTGTTTTACATATACATTCTCAAAACAAATTTGCGGTGTCACAGTTGCATGTTGGTGCTGCATGTTTTGTGCTCGATAAGTACAAAATCCAAGCTTCTTTGCTCCAGTTGGTCTTGTGGGTGGCTCTTACGTTGTTTTCATCCAAATCTATATATTTTTGTGCATACGGTTTAAGACTGTTGTTGGATCAAATTATTAAAAGAAATAGAAGTTCTTTTCTTTCTTGAAATTATGTACAAGTTAAAATGGTCCATTGATTTGGGTATTTGAGAAACCAGCTTCATGAGAGCACAGAAATGTGGAAATGTTGAGCAAGTTTGGTTATTGGCCAATCACTTTTTTCTTCCTTCAATGTGATGCAGTATATGAGGCATAGAGAATGTTTCTATTACATGTTGTGAAATTCATCTTGTATTTTTGCAGTCGGATGAAGATCAAGATGGATGGCAGACTGTTGGCAAACCTTCAAGGAAGACCCACAAGGTTTACCTTTCACTTTTAATCAATAAGTCAAATGAAAAAACTTGTGCAGTTTTTCTGTTTTGTATCATTTAAAACAATTATACCTTGTTAACACGGCTGTTATATTCTTTGAGTTCTAATACATGTTAACTTTGCTAGTGACTGTGTTGTAATCAGTTCTGAATGTTTTATGCTCCACCACTCTGAATCTGAATGATGGATCTTACCAACTTGATGTAGGTTCCAAAGGAAAACTGGCACAGGTATAAAGTATCCCCTGATGAGCAAGAATACTCTGGTGAGGTTGAAGTTGGTGCTGTTGTGGAGCCCTCTGAAGGTGAACTTGCTGATCTGTCAAGAGCCTGTGAAATACTCTGGGAACTTGATTCAAATCGTTTGATACCTGGCAAGGACTATGAAATTGACTGTGGTGAAGGGAAAAAGGTTTACCAAAAGGAAGATATGGCACAGGGGAGCTTGTTTGCTTGGGTTAGTGATGATGTATTCAGAAAGCCTACATTTGCTCGATTCCTTTCACTTTTAGATAATTACAATCCACATCAAGGGATCAAGGAAGTTGTCACATCTGAAGAGAAACAAGAACAAGCTGCTTTTATTGAAGAAATTAGTAGAACAGCACCAATTAAATATCTTCACAAGTATCTTACTTCCAAGGGAATTGCATCAGGGAGTTTCCAAGATTTCAAAAGAATGATGACCAGTCTGTGGTTTGACCTTTATGGCCGTGGTGGCACTTCTGGTTCCTCTTCTGCTTTTGAACATGTTTTTGTTGGGGAAATTAAACAAAGTGGTGAAGTTTCTGGCTTTCATAACTGGCTGCAGGTGTGACTTCTTATTTTTATTCCTGCCTGTTTGTATATCTGTTCATGATTCATGCCAAATTGATGATGTATTAACTTAGGAAGTTGTAAATCTTTGGTTCTCTTTTCAACCATCATTCTGATATATTACCAGATTCATTGGTTAGCCGATTTCTTAATCGTATTATTGTGGATTAGTTTGCCAACTCTAGTATTATTGTAGATCTAGCTCCTTCTAGGTAACTTCAGAATTGATATTGCTATGAATACTTTGCAGCAGTCTATAGTTTACCCAATTATACACCTTATATCTATCGGTATTATTTCAGACCAACTAGTTTATTTGTTAGTTTTAATCAAGTAAACCCTTCAGTTACGTCTCCTTGAGATTGTATGGGCCATGCACTTTTGTCATTGAGATTTTTAAAACCTCAATATAGTTTCTGATTTTACAAAACAACTTTTAATAATTTAGTCCATTCTTTTAATATAAAACAACAGCAAACAATTAAGTATAAAAAGACTAAAATGAATGACTTTTTTCAATGTAAAGGACTAGTTTGAAATATTTAAAATCTCATAGACTAAAGTGCATAACCTATACAACATTGAGGACCAACTTAAGGGTTTACTCTTTTTTTCCGATAACTTCTTGTAATGCTACTTTTCCATAATATTCTGCTGTGTTATTTGTGAAGTCGTTAATCTATTAAAATGAATAGAGTAGGTGCAGGATTGCGTGGATGTATTTTGTTCTTTTAATTTATAATTAGAATTTGTCTAGCATTTTGTGTATTTTTTTATTATTTTAACTATTGATGTATTTTTGCAGTTTTACCTTGAAGAAGAAAAGGGGAGAGTTGACTATCAAGGCTACATTTTCCCCCGCCGACATGGAGAAATTGTGAGTCACTATCTCTTAAACTTGTTTCATATTTCTTGTTATTCCAAAGATCATAGAACTAAACACAAAAAAGCAATGACCAACATCTGTTGGTCCAAGTGGAAGGAACTTAGGTGCCTTAAGCATGTACCCCTGGGTTCAATCATTCATATGTATGGAGAAAACACTATACGCCTTAGTGTTTGTCTGTACCCTGGGAGATTGATCTCATACCTATTATGGAGAAGTGAAATCAAAGAAATAACTTTGAAATTATTTTAAAGCCGAAACACATTATTTTTCCTAAAAAATGAGAGCCTTAATTATAATTTTTTAGTCGAAGTGTTTCATTACAAATATAATTATTTTAATTACTAATATTGTGTTGGTTTTCCGGTAAGCATTTGTTGTAGTTTTAAGGATTTGAGCTGTGACGACATCATTTTTAATGTTATTTGCTCCCATAACTTGCAGCCTGACTCTGAAACTCAGCTTCTGACAATTCAGTTTGAATGGAATGGTGTTCTGAAATCTGTATCAAGCACTTTGGTTGGAGTAAGCCCTGAATTTGAAATTGCATTGTATACCCTGTGTTACTATGTTGGTGAGGAGGATAACCACATTCAGCTTGGTCCATATGCAGTTAATATCAAATGCTACCGTTTAGGCAATCGAATTGGATCTGTTTTCCCCATTGCAGATTCTTGATTTCTCAGTTACTCCCAGTGAGATCATCTGTTAATGCATATCTGTAGATTCATTATTCATATATGTAAAGGCAACAATACCAATTAGATCAACCAGAACAAGGTGGCACAATATTCATAAAAGTTAATACATTTGGTGGCCTTTTTGTCTTGGATAATTGTGGAACTATTTTGCTACTTTACTTCTGTGGAGTTCAGTATTCATCTTTATGCTACTAACTTCATTCTTAAATATAAGACTTTTTTACCTAATTTACGGGTATTAAGAAAGTTGGTTAGTTTATTTAAAATCAACAATTTTATCTAAAATTAAAGGTAATTTTTTAAAATTACTATTTAGATCATTGGAAATATCATTTTTACTTCTCACTTATTTTTTCTCTATTAATTCTCTTTCCATCATAGTTAATGACTTGTATTATATATGAAAAGACAGTCAACAAGGAGGGAAATTAATCTTATGTTAGTCAATTATAATAAGAGATAAATATTTTAAGTAATGTAATTTATTTATTTTCTTTTTAAACTTCAATAAGTTACTTATTTAATAGAAATATTTTAATTTAAAAATAATTAATGATATAGAAATTTAAAAGAGTGTTTTATATTAAGGCACTAAAAAATTCTGAAAAAAATCTTGTATTTAAGGACGAAGGTAGTATTAAATTATCAGATTTTATCAACTTTCGTAAGCTTAGAGTGGGATACAGGTATGATACACTGAAATTGAACTGCAGATTCGGATCATGAAAGGTTCCTTCTCTTGGATACGTCCAACAACCATTTGAAAAGTGTTCTAATATGGATTTTACAGTTTACACCTAAGTTCATGCTAAATTCCCAAAATTCTAAATGAAATTATCTCCTATAATCTAGTTCACCTTTTACCCCTTGGCTAATTTAATTAATATTGTTCACTTTTAGAGAGTATATCAAATGAGAACACTTCTTATTTAGAAATTGTGAGAAGAATAAATCTTGGTTATATTCATGATCATCATTAAAAGTTAATGGTTATATAACTAATTGTAAATATTGTGTGTATTTATTATACTTTTAACCTTTAACTATTTAAATAAAATTGAATAATCTCAAGTGACTTGATTAACAAGAACCTAAGTTTAACCCCTATGCTTTCAATTCATTATTATAACTCACGTAGGTGCGTGCAACAGCAAATCATTGTGAAGTTAATTGATAAGTAAATGACGTAAAAGAGGTTCATTATTGGTTTGATGGCAGTGTAGACGTATAGCTAACGAGAACCACAAGTATAAGAGGGTGAATGCCAAGAGTGTGGTTTTTCTTTTTCTTACTACAATAACAATGTAATTAGATTCTTGTTAAGAAAGGGACTAATATTTGACCAGAAAGTTGGGTTCCACCTTCCACGTACCCATAGCCATAAGCACAATTTACCCATTTTAAATTGCAGTCCTAACTTCACCAACCAGAGTGGTTTCTCTCCCTTGTCCTTACAAAAGAAAAAACAAGGACAATTGAAATGGCTTGTTCTGAAAGTGAGAGATTCCCTCCATGTTGGACTTCTTTCAATACAAATCTAATGAAATCAGTGAATTTCACCACGAGGGAATTTAGAAGTTGTCTTTTTTACTTACAACTTTTCTTCTTTTAAGAGTTAGGTTAGGATTGTGTTTGGCAGGAGATATGATTTTTATTTACTTTACTTATCACATCTTTCTTGGCAAATTGTTCGTCATGTTGGTGTTTTATTTGGGTGAATTATATCTTTTTCTATTCTCTTATTTGGTATAAAAAAATTTACCCATAAAATGATGTAAGTTTACGTACAAGCTAAAGATTTTATAAATAACTTACAAAAATAATTTATAATTCTCATAAATTGTTTTTGATTTATTCTAATAAGTCATTTTATGTAACTTGTTAAAATAAGTTATTTTAAATTTATTTTAACAAATTTTATAATCAAATTTATAATATAAACTCTCATTTAAAAACAACTTATTATATAAACTCTTATTTAATATTTATTTATAACTTCTATTAAATATAAATAAAGAAAAAAAAACCTCATACCAAAAACACACTTAAAAATCAATGCCTTCTGTCATGTTTATGTTGATTTCCGAATCTAAAAATGTTTTTGTTAATTATGAATTGAGGCATACACGTCCCTTTTCCATTGGTTATTGTTTTCTAAGTTATATTATAGTTGAAAGGAAATGTGAGAAACGTATAGATAAGATTGTATTTCCTCCACAAATTTAGCCTAAGGATTACATGTACACAGCTCATCTAGGATAGAGTACAAAACATCAAAATCAATAATCTTTGGAATATCGTGAATCATGTATTTCGCAAACTTTCCCACTTTTTCAATCAAACTTGAATACTTCCACGTTCCGTTTGATGCAGATGTACTATACCCGACAAAATATGTTATTTAAGTAACTTTCTTAATCTCTATGTCTGTCCCTAATAATATCTATTGATTAGGCTGTTATAGTAACCCATAATGATACCATTTACGTTATTTTACTAATGAAGTATAGACAATTTTTTTTTGTTTTCTTTTTTTTTTTTTATGCAATTTGCACAATGCACAGCAAGGAGAAAGTTTTCCCATTAAAATCTACAAAAGTTGGGTAAGTGGTATAAGATCTGAGTAATTAGCATTAGGTACCAGAAAACAACAATTTATTAATTTGAGACTATAATAAATACTAATTTTTAATCAATAAATACTATAAAATTATAATATATTTTAATTTTAAATTAAATAGAGGAGATTTCCTAAACCACATAAAAATATTTTCAAATCCCTGATCACCTCTAGGATTTTGAGGCCTGACCATAATTTGTCAAATCATATGCTCCACCACTTGTGTACGTGAATAAAAAGTTTTTTTTTTCTATAAATATAACTAATCTGCTACCTGTGCATACTATTAAATAATTAGGAAGTATTCTTTAAAGTAGTTATTATAAAAATTGATAATGTTTATTCATATAACAATTCATAATTGAATATTATTGTAAGTATAAATTTTTTAACTGAAAATATATTGAAATTAAATTATACTTTCTTTTATATGTTAAAATTTTCCTTTTTCCTTATGTTTATTTGCCAAAAACATGTTAATTAGTAAAATATTTTTTACATAGCCATTTTAAACAGTAAAACATATTTCTTTTTCATCATTGGGCAAACTCAATTAGTCATTACAACCGATAATCACTGGTGGAAAAAAGGGTTTTAAGCACGGTTCTGGAGGGGTTTTAAGCACGGTTCCCGAACCGTGCTTGTTCCCACCGTGCTTGTAAATAAGGGCTTTTAAGGACGGTTCCCCAACCGTGCTCGTAGGTGGGCTTTTAAGCACGGTTGCAAATAACCGTGCTCGTAGGTGGGCACTTTTAAGCACGGTTCCAGCTGAACCGTCTTCGTAGGGGGCACTTTTAAGCACGGTTCCTCCTGAACCGTGCTCGTATGTGGCACTTTTAAGCACGGTTCCTCTTGAACCGTGCTTGTTTCTGCTGGACTTTTAAGAACGGTTAAAGCATAACCGTGCTTAAAAGTGTGACTTTTAAGCACGGTTAACACCATAACCGTGCTTAAAAGTGTAATTTTTTTTTAAAAAAATTTTATTTGATTTTTATTCTTTCCCAGAAACCTGTAAACAGTCCCAGACAGTCCAATGATAAATAATAATGAACGTTTTAAAAAATTCAATCAAATTGTCTAAACATCAAATATGGTATATAAAATGCACAATAAGTAATTAAGCTACACTAATAGATATATAACTACACAGTAACAATATAATAAATGACAAAAGTCTATTGGGCTCCTTCCTTGAGTTGAAGAAGGCTGGTGGCCCATTGGTTTCTGATTTCGTCAATGTATCCTTCAGGAAACATTGAGGAAGAGTCTCGAAAGTGCTGTAAAGAAGACAACAATGTCATTAATAAGTGAGCAACAAATTGTAATAGTAATATGTCAAAACCAAATAAATTAAAGTAGGCAGCAAAAACTTACAGTTGTCCATCCGTCTACTATACCAGATTGGACAATGGTGAGCATCGTCTTCATCACAAAATACCCACACTCAAAGCTGCCATCCTGCCGATAAGACTACAAGGTACCATACATTGATTTCATAATTAGTTATTGTTTTTGTTACTAATTGAGGTAACTTTAAAAGTAATTCTTATTAATTATTGAAGTGCTTACTTTTGGGAAGACCCACTCTAGTCTTTTCTTGCTCACTTTGCCGCGTAGTAGATGGTACCCAATTAAAGCCCTGTAAGAGAATAAAACATCAGTTTAGTTAATGGAATGACTTAATCAATTATGTTAAGTTGTTTTATTTTTTAAAAATCAACTTACCCGTCGAGTATTTTCATGTAGTCCGCACCAGGACTCCCATACAACGAACAGAAGCATGCAGCAATGCCGTCCTTCGGGCAAATGACCAACAGTTGCCAGTGAAGGCTGCAATGTACCATTGAATATTAACAACATAATCCATTATTAAATTGACATAAATAACTAAATATTTATTAGACTCTTACTCTCTATGAAGTGGTGCAAGGTACACAGTCTTGTTCGAGGCATGCATCCAATTCTGGATGTATGCCTGAATCTCCTCCTTGCTGTTCCCACGAAGTTGTATTAGAGAGGGCTCCAGGAAACCATAAGTGTTATCGACACCTCTCTCTATGCAAAGTCTATGTAAAAACCTAATCAAATTTGTAGACGTTTAGTGTTGTAAAAATATAAATTTAATTGACACTATCATTGAATAAAATACATTATACTTACAGCTCCCAACACTGAATCACTGAAATGTTCAACATCATGTTCCCCACTAGGACCTCACACAAGTCAGGTCGTGCAATGTACACTGGGATAGCACTAGGGAAACCAAAAACGGATTCCTCCCATGGGACCGGGATAGTGCAATTGCGAAGCCCAGCCGATATGTCCCATAGTCGTTCTATCGGATCAAGGGGGGGCTCTGGCTTCTTTGATGGGGCAACACCCTGTTAAAATAGTTAAAAAATTAGAAGCAACTTATGATTATTGAAACCATAACTTAATATATAGTTGATGCTTGGGTAAAGAGCATACCTGGGGACCGGAATCTGACACAAGTCTGGTCGGCCACATAAGGAAGTGTCCTACAGCCTGGCCGACCATTTGTACCTCAGATGTTGGAATGGGAACAACTGCATCTGCCTCAAGGACTATGTCTTTATGTGCAGCTAAATACGGGAGCACAGCGTCTGTGTTGTTCAAAATATAAAAGTGTGCTTGGAGTACTTCATCACGTGACTTGCTTTTAATTTTTTTCCCAATGGTACCTTTCCCATCCAATCGCCCTTCATGACGAGTCTTCGGAATACCAATGCTTTCAGCCTGTGACATATAATCTGTGCAGAACTCAATTGCTTCCTCTGCAATGTACCTTTCTATTATCGATGCTTCGGGACGGCGTTGGTTCTTCATATAACCTTTCAAAATTTTCATGTATCGCTCAACAGGATACATCCACCTCAAGAACACTGGCCCACACAAACGAACCTCCCTCACTAAATGGATGATTAAATGTACCATTATGTCAAAGAATGAAGGAGGGAAATACATTTCTAACTGGGATAGTATAAGAAACCCTTCCTGTTCCAACGCTCCCAACTCATCCTAGGCGATTACTTTGGCACATATGGCATTGAAAAATAAACACACCCTTGTTATCACATGTCTGACATTTTGAGGGAGAATGCCACGAATGGTAATGGGTAGAAATTGTTGCATCAGCATATGACAATCATGTGACTTCAAACCAACTAACTTCAGATCCTTCAAGGAAACACAAGTGTTGATATTGGAACCGTACCCAGATGGAACTTTGACACTACGCAACGATTCACACAAACTTTGCTTCTCTTTTCTAGACAAGGTATGACATGCTGGCGGCAAGTATGTTCGTTTGCCCTTTACTTGTGGGTGCAACTCCTCACGTATACCCAACAACTCCAAGTCCAGACGTGAATTCAGGCCATCCTTCATTTTTCCAGGTATGTTTAACAGGGTTCCAACCAAACTATCACACACGTTTTTCTCCACATGCATCACATCAATACAGTGCCTCACATCAAGCTCTTTCCAATATGGCAGATCAAAAAATATTGACCTTTTCTTCCATGTGTTTTTTGAGATAGACTGCTTCTCGGACTTACCAAGAACCACATTCACTTCTTTCACCTTTTCGTATACTTGTCGACCAGACAACGGCTGGGGAGGCATTTCAAACTCTTGTGCACCATTGAACGACTTCTTCAACCTACGAAGTGGATGATTAGGTGTGAGAAACCTACGGTGTCGAAGATAAACATTTTTCCTTCCATGATGTAGTCGATCAGAACTAGTTCCCTCCTCACATACAGGACACGCTTTATGTCCTTTGACGCTATAGCCCGAGAGGTTACCATACGCTGGAAAATCGTTGATCGTACAGAATAACATGGCCCTCAAATTGAATGATTGTCCTGTTAGCCCGTCAAACACATCAACCCCCTCTACCCATAACATTTTCAGGTCTTCAACTAACGGAGATAAGTATACATCAATGTCGTTCCCTGGTTGTCGTGGACCAGAAATCATCATTGATAACATAACGTACTTCCGCTTCATGCACAACCACGGCGGCAAGTTGTAAACAAACAACAAAACAGGCCAAGAACTGTGGCTTGTGCTTTGGTTCCCATATGGGTTCATGCCATCTGTGGCTAGTGCAAGCCTAACATTTCTTGGGTCACAGGCAAAATCTGGAAACATCGTATCCATTTTCTTCCACTGTAATCCATCTGCCGGATGCCTAACTAATCCGTCAACAACCCTTTCATCAACGTGCCATCTCATAAGCTTCGCATCATCTGCATTGGCAAATAGACGCTTTAGTCGTGGAACTATAAGGAGATACCACAACACCTTCGCAGGAGACCCCTTTTTGCAGAAATCATCAGAATCAACCTCTTTCTTCTTATATCGTGACACCCCACATCTAGGACATCGATGCAGCATTTCGTACTCACCACGGTATAATACACAATCATTTGGGCATGCATGTATCTTCGTATACTCCAAGCCCATAGGACACAACACCTTTTTAGCCTCATAGTTACGATTTGGCAAAGTGTTACCAACTGGGAGCATTTCTTTCAACAACTTAAGCAAGTCAGTGAAGCTTTTATCTGTCCACCCATTTATCGCTTTCAAATTAAATAATCGTAAAACTGCTGACAACCTCGTGAAATTAGAGCAATTCGGATACAGCGGCTTTTCAGAATCCTCACATAGACTCGCATATACGTGAGCTCTTTTAAAACTTTCTACCCCTACATCACGGATCATATCCTCAAGTCGGTCATCCATGTCATCATCAACCTCATTAGCAAAGCTTTGGTCTTTTGTTTGAAAACTAGTACTTGGCACCTCAACATGTTCACCATGCCATATCCATCGCGTATAACTCTGAAGAAATCCATCACACAACAGATGTTCTCGCACCTCTGTCAATTCTAGTCGGCGCATGTTTAAGCATTTAACACAAGGGCAAAAATACATTCCATTCACCTCTTCAGCATTCCGTATCACGTACTCTATGAATGTTTCAACTCCACCTTCATATTCTGGACTTATACGTGATGCAGCTATCCAACTTCGATCCATACTCTCTGTTTACAATACCCGTAAATTTAACGGTGCTATGAATCTTACTTTCTTCAAAAAGGTGGTGGTCCTACCCATTCAGGATGAAAATTTTTCTATACGTCATAACCACATACAACTTAGGAGTCATTTTAAAATTTGATAAAATTTCGGCAGCATTTCGCATTGGTCTCTAAGTACACGAAATGAAAGTGGTGAAATCAAATTCAACCACAATCAAATATGCACCCAGAGAACAATACAAAACTTAACTAACCAAAACTTTATCAAATTTTAAAATAAGTCCTAACTTGTACATAGCAATGACGCATAAAAAAATTGTTCATCCCAAACTGTCTAAACAGACAATTCAAGATTCAACACAAACGATGGAATCAATTAATTTAATTACCATTTGTGTCGAATCTCAAACGGGAAACTATGTTTCACTCATTTACAATTTAAAAAATCACAATTCAAAGGAACTATATAAAGTTATCAAAAACAACAAAAATAATAAATAAAAATTATTAACTACATTTAAAAAACATATTAAACTATATTTCATTTGTCTTATGTAAGAATCTTTATCTAAAAATCTAAATCTACTAATAGTACTAACTACATTTCATTTGAGACATGATAAAGTTTTTAATATTCAAAATTTAACATAATTGTGTGTAATTTTTATTTACTTTAACATATCAACCTTTTTATATTTAATTTTTTTTAATAGTGTAACAAATATTACTAATGTTTATATATTTAATCTAAGTATTTAATCTAACTTGATTAATCTATAACTTTTAATCTATAACTAAGTAACAATTAATCAAAGTATTTAATTTATATCTAACAAAATTCTAATTTCCTAATATATATTTATTTTCCTAAAACTAAGCTTAATATTAGCTTAATATTAACAGAGTATACAAAATAATTTCAACAATTACTTAATCTATAGTTAACAATTAATTTTACTAATATTTAACTAACTAAGCCTAACATTGCATTAATCTCAACCATAAGCATTAAAAATGAAAAGTGTGGGGTTTTAGAAAAAATACCTCTTTCGGAATGCCCAACGTCAATGGAGATGGAGGAAGCAAGGAGGGAAGACCAACCACTTGCAAGTATGGAGGGAGCAAGGTGGAAGAAGACCAACCACTTGCCCAACGTCAATGAGTAGGAAAAGAACGAAGAAGGCTCTAAAGAATCGGTAATGGAGGAGGGAGGGAGGAGGAAAATCGTTAATGGAGGGAGGGAGGAAGAAACGTTTTTGTAATGAAGGGAGGGAGGAGGAGGAAGAAGACTTGGGAGAGAGAAGGAAGAAGACTTGGGAATAGGAACACTTGGGAGACGGAAAATGAAATGGAGGGAGAGAGAAGGAAGAACACTTGGGAGAATGGAGGGAAATGCATTCTGTACGCGAGTTACGAGTAAAAGTTAAAAGGCACACCTATAAGCACGGTTCCCGTCGAAACCGTGTTAGTAGCTACCCTTTTAAGCACGGCTCCCTGTTTAACCGTCCTCGAAGAGCAATTTTTTTTAAAAACTTTTAAGCACGGTTCCCTGTTTAACCGTGCTAGTATGGTTCCCTGACTTTTAAGCACGGTTCACTCTACAACCGTGCTAGAAGACTCAAACTTTTAAGCACGGTTACTTCAGAACCGTGCTAGTATGTATGCCTTTAAGCTCGGTTCCTCTTAACCGTGCTAGTAACCTCACTTTTAAGCACGCTCCTCCCCAACCGTGCTAATATCTATGCTTTTAAGGACGGTTGCCTTATAACCGTGCTCGTATATGACGTTTAAAATTAAAACACATTTGTTCCTATTTACAAAAATGCCACCGTGTCGTTTTTAAGCACGGTTATTGAATAACCGTGCTTGTAGCCTGTCATCATAGGCGTTTTTTGCACTAGTGAATGGTGATAAATAATGTTAAGAGATTCATTGGGAGGAAAAAAATAAAGGGGATTGTAAGAAAAGAAGAAGAAATACAAGTGTCAAGATAATGATGGTGGTGTTGCTAATTGCTATTTAGTGGAAGATTGCTGTCAACGATTGAACATTATCATTCATCAACCTGCATAATAAATCAAAACCCTTGTACCTAAAAAATAAAAACCCTTACTCTCATTTTTTTTGGTTTTGGTTGGGCTGTTTCCAATTAGTTTATTTAATATTTCTATGAGATGAGATATTTAATAATCAAAACCTCAAAATACGACATCTTCATCCTTTTGAATAACATACTAAATAAGATCATGAACAAAGTTTACAACATTGGGCTATTTAAACTCCCCCGCCTAGGGAGCATGTGAAAGGTTCTTGATGTAGGAATAAGGATCTAATTGTTATTCTTCTTTCTTTTTTGATGTGTTTCTCTTTTTTCTTTTGAATAATGACAAGCAAAAGTGATATGAAATAGGGAAAATGAAAAAATAAGGATTTGGAAATTATGGAAAGTGGGCAAGGAAAGGAAAAAGAGAAAGGAGAAAAGAAGGAGAAGTGTTATGGAAGGGTGGAATGAAAAACAAGAATAGTATAAAAAAAGAAAAGTGGAGGCGTCACCTTAAGAGGATAAGCCTAAAAAACTCATTACCTAAGGGGGAAATCTTAGGATTAAAGCTTACCTAGGTTAAAAAACCTTAGTTGAAAAAAGGAGAAAAACTCAACTCACTTCTCACAAAAGGAAGAGCATGCTTTATATAGGCTAAGAGGGGATGGCACACCACTCTAACCTAATGGGTTTCACTCTCTCCTAAGCCCAAAAACACTAAAACTAATGAAAACTAAGAAAGGTGACCAAAATACAAGGTCCAAAAATACTTACAAGGCAAAAATGACCAATGAAGGTCCAAACCTATAGCCTAATAGGCTTTTCTAAACCTATCTAAAATAATAAAAAAATATGTATAAAAGAAACAAAAAGATTTATTTAGGCCAAAAGAAGTCTCTCTAGATATGTCCTCATCATGCCCCCTTTCCTCAAAAGGATTTGACCTTAAATCTTGTAGATCCAAAGTCAATAGTAATTCTATAAGGAAAAAGGAAACAACATGAGTCCATAAAATAGAAATAGAAAAATGGTGAACAACAAAATCAATCAGGATAAAATATGAAGTTTATGAAAGTAAATTTAAGAAAGACACAAATAACAACATAAAATGCAATGATATGAGTCCAAAGAAACGCACATATAAAACTATGTGGTAACCTTAAAACAAATATGATGTATGAGCAAAAGAGATGACATATGAAGCAAATGAAAAATCATGAGGTTTAGCAAAAGAAAAGTGCAAATCATGCAAAACTATGGAATTGGATGCTCTAATAGGATCATATTTGGTGATTGAACATAAACTAAGGCCTATGATTGGTAAAGCATGAGAAGAAGCAACTAATCCTTCATGTAAACCCTTATGTACATGAATGTTAAGAATATGCTCAAAATGAGTAAATGGTCCTAGAAAAGATCTAAGAGAAATGTTATGGCAAAAAAAATAACCTTATACATATTTTAGAAATAAGCAAAACAGAACATGAAATAACTCTTGAAAAAGTTAAGTCAAAAGAAAACAAACAAAGTTTAACTCTATAAGATCCTATGGTGATTATGCATATCCTATGACTAATCCTAATGGAACTATACACTATTGGTGACTAATGTTTTTCACTAGGGACAGACAAAATTGGCAAGGATTCTTCTACCATTTTATTGTTTTCATGAGGTCTCTTATTATTATCTATGATGGGCATAGATGGATTATGATTAAGGTGATTTTCACTTGATACACTATCATTGTTTAAAGATAAGTTATTAAGATGCACCTTAATTTCTTTGTTTTCATTTTGACTTTTAAATTTGTTTTTCTTTAACCTAAAGCTATTATATTGTCTCCAATAAGATTTCACTTTTGCATCCATATCAGCATTATGTTTTCTTCTTAATTTTTCTCTTTCTCTTTTGAACATAAACTGATTTTCTCATTTTCCATCTTATTAAAGACTTCAATGAATTCCCACATTTGTTTTATTTTAAAAGAGATATCCTAAATAACATTTTTTATTTCTTTATTTTTCTTTTCTATGGTATAATTATCCCTGGATTCATAAGAATCTATCTTAACATAAAGGACACTTATTTCTTTGAATAAGAGCTCAAACAAACATGATGTAGGTGTTCTATCTTTCTTACTTACCTAGGTGAAGACATGGTTAAAACATTTAAACAAACAAACAAAGACCTAGTATGCAAGGATGAATTAAAGTATAATCTAAAACAATTAAAACAAAAACTAGTTGTAATATCCAGCACCTATTTTCTCTTTTATTTTCAGCAATTAAACAAAAAATTCTAAATAAATTTTTCATAAATAATTAATTTTATTAGCCTATATTTATAACAGTAGTCATTTTCATTAAAAAAGCCTAAGATATAAAGTGTGTAACAATTTTTAAACCCAAAAGAGCATTTAAAATGTAGGAATCCAAAAGGCTGAAACAGGGGCTTGACGCTACGTGTCAAGTAAAAACCTAAATTTCTCCTTTTATTTCATTCTGAACTTACATGAATGTCACAAATTCTTAAATTTTCATAATTTAAATTTATTTCCACATTTATTCATTCTTTCTAAATATAAAAACACGGGATGTTGCATTCACCCTGCCTAAAAATAGATTTTGTCCTCAAAATCACATAATTTAGTGGATAACCTTAAGTTTCACTATTGCACTTCAAATTCTAATTCACAAATATACAACATGTCATTACAATTGTTTGCTACAAGACTTTGATCACCGTAATATTCCTACTCCCTTACATATTCTTAATCTATCTCCAAACAATCAACCTTAGTTGGCCCACCATATCAACCATAATAATAATTAGTAATTGCTTTGATTTATGATTTCTAGCCATAAATTTTTTTTCCTTTCCATACCGAAAACAAACTCTGCTACTTTATCAACGTCTATCGTGGTTTTTGGAGGAAAAGAAGAAAAATTCCACTCAAACTTTATTTTCTTGACTTTTTAAAATTAGATCCCTTAACTTTTCAATTGTAATTTATCTTCCTCCTCAAAGAAACTTTCTTAGTCATTACATTTTGTCCTGATAACTAACATAATCTTAATCTCCAAGAGTATAACAACTCCACAAAGTTCAACCCTCATACCAAATTCATATTTAGAATAATCATCACCTTTAGTATACAAACATCAAATTTACCTATACATTTAGTTACAGACATTCTCTGGAGATTTAAGAATCTCATCTCCCTCTTCGGTTTATAATTATTAAGAAGATAATTTATCAAAATTTCCTTTCAACATTTTGCTATTGTAAAGCTTCACCAATAATTATCAGCTAGATTTTGGTGCAAATCCATCAATCCTTTACTTTATTACATAATTCATAAATCAAATTTACTGCTTTTCGCTTCTTCAATCATTCCAAATAATTAAGCATCTACCCCATTTCTATAAACCAAGTATAAACTTCGTCACAATCACAATTATATTACACTATTAAAATCTATTCAAAGTAAGGCCAGGCTCACCCCTTCTCATTATTCAAGAAGCCTCTCTTTAAAGAAATTGTCTGCTGAAACATAATCAAACTGTTAACCACTTTATAACATTTCAATTCACCAATAATATTTAAACAACTCAATAGAGTTCAAAGAATACCTCAATACAGGGAATTGCAGCCGACAGAGAACTAGCGAGCAAAATGCCAGACTTATTGTAATATTCATTTCCACTCACACATATACATATATCAACATAATAAATAATTGCACTTATGAAAAATTTCACCACTCGTTATTTCATTCTACCCACAAGAACTACAGTCCTGAATGGACCTGCTCTGATACCAATTGTAACATCCAACACCTATTTTCTCTTTTATTTTTAGCAATTAAACAAAAAATTCTCAATAAATTTTTCATGAATAATTAATTTAATTAGCTCATATTTATAATAGTAGTCATTTTCAGTAAAAAGCCCAAGATATAAAATGTATAACAATTTTGAAACCCAAAAGGGCATTTAAAATGCAGGAACGCAAAAAGCTAAAAATAGGGCCTGATGCTACGCGTCAAGTAAAAACCTCAATTTCTCCTTTTATTCCATTTTGAACTTACACAAATGCCACAAATTCTTAAATTTTCATAATTTAATTTCATTTCATTTCCACATTTATTCATTCTTTCTAAATATAAAAACACGGGATGTTACACTATTCAAAGGTGCAAAAAAATTAAACTAAGTCCTAGGCGTACTATCCCTAATCAACTAAATAAACCAAAGTCCAAAAAGTCTAAAGTCCTTAAAGTAAATGCCCCAGAATACAAGCGCTAAGTGCAAAGAAAAAAAATTGACAATATTTTTGTATTTTCTTTCTTTTACAAGGCTTTGTTTCCAATACAATTGTCGTCAAGTCTTCAAGCTCCAAGACCACCACAACACAAGCTTAAGAAAACTCAAAATAAAAGTTAGTACAATTAATATAGTAAAACAAAAATATGGTCACTCTATTCTAGTGTTTCACTTTCACCACTCCTTCAAATTGGTTCAAGTTCCTTAACCTCAAGCAATTGTCACTTTTACCTCAATGTCTCAAGTATGCTACCCCCAAGATATTGAATTAAGACTTATCCCAAAAGAATGCCAAAGGTATGAAAACTCTAAGACAAAACTTTAGAAAAGATAAAGATAAGTAACAAAACTGAAATTAGAAATGGTAACTCAAATTGGATTTTATGTGATAAGATGAATGACTCAAAGCAATAAAAGAAAAAATGAATGGAGCTTCTACTTAGGATTTGGACTTGCAGTATGTAACCACACAAAAATTTGATAAAACTAGACAATCAAACAAATAAATGCATAAAAAAAGAACAATTTTAAAGACCTAGAAACCTACAATGCACATTTAGTGTAAGGAAATGACAATTATGTAAATTAAATTTTGAAAAGATGTTTCTTAGGAAATCTAACAAAATTGAATTAGACTTTCAAACAATACTCAAAATTGGTGCTCACTTTTTCTTTTTAACGGGTTCACTTTCTTATTTTTATTTGCCAAGATACCTTTCAAATTTTATGATTTTTGAACAAGGGTTCAAGCTTTCTTTTTAGTACTTTTTCTTAATTTTTATATTTATTTCTTTCCTTTTTTCAAATCTGATTTTGTAGCACACTTATAAAAATTTTCAGCCCTACACAAAAATTACCCAAGAAACAAGCCAAAAATTCAATTCTTAATACACTTTCTTACAATTACCACATGCATCTTCTCCCATTTTGTGTATGGCATGGAAGGATAATTCAAAAGACATGAAAAGAATACCAAATTCAGTATGTATGCACAAAAATATAAGGGTCCTAATTGCTGCCCAAAAAGAAAATTAAAATCCTAGATGAAAAACTATGGAAAGAAACTAACAATTCCTAAAGATAAGCACAATTTGTTTACCTAATGATGAAATGAACATCATACAAGATTTAGAGCCTTTAAAGTCAATTAAATGATATGTTTAAAAGACTTTGGAAATATAGCTTCTATGGCCTAAATCAATCAAGAAACTTAGAGGCAAAGAAAAAGCTCCAAAATACACCAATATACCTAAAATTGGCTTTAATTGATTATGGCTTTCAAGATCAAATTTTTATGGCATGAACCAAATCATAATGGTGCATAAACTCAGAATCTAAAGCATATAAATAAGGTATATTATTGCAATTTGACAAAGACTCAAACAATATGCATAAATAAAATCAAAGGAAACAAGAAAGGATATACAAAATATGCATGTCTTTTATCATTTTGTAATTTCTTAAAAAAGACATATGAAACTTTGAACAAGCAATAAAATTCAGAAATTCAAGCAATAGAAACATCCTAATAAAATGATAATTTTAAGAGAAAAAGAAAGAAAAAGAACCTCCAAGACTCATGATACCACTTGATGTAGGAACAGGGATCTAGTTCTCATTCTTCTTTCTCTTTTGATGTGTTTCTCTTTCTTTTTTTTAATGATGACAACTAGAAATGATATGGGATAGGGGGAAAACAAAAAACAAGGATTTGGAAATTATGGAAAGTGGGCAAGAAAAGGAAAAAAGGAAAGAGGAAAAGGAGGAGAAAAGTTATGGAAGGGTGGAATAAAAAACAAGGATTATATAAAAAAAAAGGAAAGTTGAGGCATCACCTTAAGAGGATAAGCCTAAAAACCTCGCCACTTAAGGGGAGGAAACCCTAGGATAAGAGCTTGCCTAGATTAAGAAACCCTAGCTAAAAATAGGAGGAAAACTCAACTTACTTCTCACAAAAGGAAGAATTGTATTCTCTAATTCAAGGTGTCTATATTACAAAGAAGAACATGTCATATATAGGCTAAGGGAGGGCAGCACACCGCTCTAACCTAATGGGCTTCACTCTCTCCTAAGCCCAAAATCACTAAAACTAATAAAAACTAAGAAAGGTGGCCAAAATACAAGGCCAAAAACACTTACAAGGCAAAGATGACCAATTAAGACCTAAACCTATAAGCTAATGGACTTTTCTAAACCTATCTAAAATAATAAAAAAAAATGTGTATTAAAGAAACAAAAAGATTTATTTAGGTCAAAAAAGTCCCTCTGGTTGTGTCCTCATCAGCTCTGATAGGATCAAGTTCTCTGAGTTTCACTGGACTTTTGGCCACAACACAGAGGATTGCTAGCTATTCAAGAATCAAATCGAGTACTTTATCTGGTAAGGATACCTAGAGGGTTTCATCAATGATCTTTGGGATATATAAAGCTGAAGATGATCTTTGGATCAGGAGGAGACAATAGAGAAATCATGGTCAAATATCTAGTTGTCGACATCCTCAGTTCCTATAATGCCATACTTGGGCGCCCAATGCTTAATTCACTCGGTGTAATCGTTTCCATTCTCTACCTCACTATAAAATTCCCACTCAGAGATAGACGCATCAGGGTTATCCATACTGATCCTGTGCTAGCCTGGGAGTGCTACCACGAAAGCCTTCGACCTAGGGAAACTTTCATCATAGAAGAAGACATTGAAACCGATTTTGACCCCAGTGACAAAAGAGAGTACAAGCGTCCCCAACCACTAGAATCTTTGAAACTGGTGCATGTTGGAACCGGTCAGGGTCAATGCATTCGAGTCAGTGCAATGTTAAATCAGATCCTGGAAGAATCATTGGTCAACCTCCTACGGGTGAATGTAGACTTCTTCGTGTGGAATCCCTCGAATATGCCTGGGATTGACCCAAGTGTCATATGCCACTCGTTGAATGTATTCTGAGAGGCTAGGCCAGTGGCACAAAAATAACGTAAACTCGGGCCCAAAAGAAGTGCAATGGTGAAAGAAGAAACAGACAAACTCTTTGCAGCCAATTTTATCTGAAAAATCAAATACCCAACTTGGTTATCCGATATGGTCATGGTAAAAAAAGCAAATGGCAAGTGGAGGATGTGCATGGACTTCACCAACCTCAATAAGGTATTTCCTAGAGACCCTTATCCTTTACCTAGCATTGATCGTTTAGTAGATGATACTTCAGGGTATCAGGTCTTGAGTTTCATGGAAGGATATTTCGGGTATAACCAAATACGAATGGACCCAAAAGATGAAGAATCGTCTTTATCACTAGGGGAGCAAATTACTACTATCAGGTGATGTCGTTCGGACTGAAGAATACTGAAGCCATATACTAGTGACTCATGGACAAAATCTTTGCTAAATAGATTGGCAGGAACATGGAAGTATACGTGGATGACATGGTTGTAGAAACCAAGAATGAAGATGATCACACCAAGGACCTGGAAGAAATATTCATTGAGCTAAGAAGACATAATATGCACCTCAACCCCGATAAGTGTTCCTTCGAGGTCCAAGGCGATAAATTCCTGGGATATATTGCCGACTCATAGAGGTATAGAGGCTAACCCAGACCAATATAGGGCTATCCTAGATATACGAACTCCATAAAAGATCAAAGAAGTATAATGCCTCACCATGAGAATCGTAACCCTTTTCTTGATGTCTCTCTAAATTCACATAAAGGTCCATGCCTTTCTACAGAGTGTTGAAAAAGATAGACACCTTCCAATGGACCCAAGAGTGTGAAAAATCCTTTCAAGATCTGAAAGCCTATCTGGCCCCCCAATCCTAACAAGACCAACTCTGGGTGCCGGGCTCGTCGTTTATCTCTTAGTTGGGGAGAACGCCATTAGTGCATCATTAGTACAAGAAGAAGGGGCAATACAACCATCATTGTATTTCACCAGCAAAACTTTGCAAGACGTATAAACAAGGTACCGGTGAGTAGAGAAATTTACATACAACCTAGTAGTGGTCGTTCAGAAGTTGAGACCCTATTTTCACAGCTAACAAATCATAGTTAGAACCAACTAGCCTATCAGCAAAATTTTACAGAAGTCTGAACTAGCAGGAAGAATGGTCATGAGGGTCATAGAACTCTCCAAGTATGGAATCCGATATGAATCAAGAAGAGCCATTAAAGCTTAATTTTTAACAGATTTTGTAGCAGAGTTGGGAGATAATAAGGAAGAATATGACGTAGAGCATGCCCTATAGACCCTTTTAGTCGACAGAGCATCGAATGGGAAAAGAAGTCGAGCAGGAATAATACTTGAATCACCAACCAAAATAAATATAGAAGAGTCATTGAGATTCCTATTCAAAGTAAGCAATACTTAGGCAGAATACGAGGAACTCATCGCTAAGTTACGAATGGCGTTGGACCTAGGATCCCGATGCATACAAGTAAAGACCGACTCAGAATTAGTCACCCGAAAGGTGGAAGAAGCCTACCAAGCAAAGGATTCTACCCTCGCCCAATTTCTCTCTAAATTCATAAAAAGGTCCATGCCTTTCTACCGAGTGTTAAAAAAGACAGACATCTTCCAGTGGACCCAGAAGTGTGAAAAAGTCTTTGAAGATCTGAAAGCGTATCTAGCCTCTCCCCAAATTCTAACAAGACCAACTTCGAGTGTAGGGCATTGGTAGTAGAATTAAAGTCGATCAAAATAGTACATGTTCCCCAAGCAGAAAATGAAAGAGCTGATTTACTGTCCAAACTCACCAGCACCAAGAAGGTTGGGAACATAAAGACACTTGTACAAGTCACTCTTGAAAAACCCACCATCAAGGATGAGGAAAAGGTAAATGAGATCACTGTCGCACCCAGGGAGAAAACATGGATGACCCTAATAATATATTTTTTGACTAAAAGAGCCCTACTTGTAGATTCTTCAAAAACTAAAAAGGTTCAGATGCACTCCGCCAACTACACTTTAATATAAGGAAAACTTTAGAAGAGGTGATTTACCCTACCACTCCTCAAATGTCTCAACAAAGAACAAGTAGGGTATGTGATGGAAGAGCTCCACTCGGGAATCTACGGACACCACGGTGGACTATGATCCCTAGCCACTAGGGTCCTCTAAGTAGGATACTTCTAGACCACTCTATGCTCTGACTGCTCTGACTTCATCAAAAAAAATATGAGCCTTGCCAAAAGAACGCTAATAGAATACACAACCACCCTAAGCCATTACACAGAATCCTTTCCACATGGACCTTCAACACATGGGGAATGGACATATTGGGACCATTACCCCTGGGGAAAGGACATGTTAAGTATCTTCTGGTAGCCATAGACCTTTTCACAAGGTGGATAGAAGTTGAACTATTTGCCACTATTTTTGCGTCTAAGGTACAAAACTTCACTTGAAGGAACATCGTCTACAGACAAGACTCCCTCATACCATTATCTTAGATAACAGATGATAGTTCATAGACAAACACTTCATAGAATTCTACAAGAACCTAGGCATAAAACACAAATTTTTGTCAGTAGAACATCTGTAGACTAACAGATAAGATAAAGTCGCCAGTAAGGTTATCTTACAAGAGTTAAAACAAGGACTTGGATAAGTAAAAGAGAGAAGAGAAGAAGCTACCTGGAGCCCTATGGGCTTATCATACAACTTTTCACTCGGTGACCCACGAAACGACATTTCAACTCACATATGGAGCAAACACAATGATCCCCGTGGAGCTAGGAGAACCCTCCCCCCCAGAAGAATTTCTTATGATGAAGAAGAGAATAACAAGAGAATAAAAGAAGACCTAGATCTTAATTTAGGAGAACGAGGCGTGGTATACATAAAGGTATAGGCTTCTAAACAGAAAATCTGCTTAGAAGTGGAACACCATGCTTAAGCTATGACCTTTTCAAAAAGGCATACCATAAAACATATTCATCATCATCTATCTATACACAACCTCCAGTGAAGTGTCCACCAGATACCTATACAGTTATCAATGTTATACAATTTCGTCCAAGGCATATATACACGCTTTTAACAAAAACTATACAATGGTGTATACACATAACACTTAAGCGTATCTAGTGTCACATCCTCTACATCTCATTGTCTTTCGCCATTTATGAAGTTCACTATAATCAAAAGTAGTAGGGGGTGAGTAATGATATGTTAAATGACAAATATTGATCAAACTACACCAATACAATACATTCTAGTCAATTCATTACATATACCACATACATCATCATAATCATAATCATAATCATAATTATAGATCATTCCCACATTGCCATTTAACATTCATACAACAACATCATTTCCCACGCCATCAATCATCACTAGCTGCATTGCAGCTCACCTAGCTCAATGTTGTTATATTAATGCATATGCATGCAAATCTGACTTTAATGATGGGATACACTATAATGATTGACAATCAACATATATATATATATATACAACATTTTTATTGGTACTGAACTGCTTACCTATTTGCAATACTGTCACTTTAAGTGACTATGATAACTCAACAACTAGTGTTGTGGCCTCTATGCCCAATCTAGAGCGGTTGGGATTCCCTAAAGAATCACATAGGGTTTTTGTCTTACCATCAGGATGCCCTTCCATCTAGGCCTCCTCACAGGCCTCCTGCAGTTCTGTGAGCAGCTTTATGTAAATGTTATGCCAAACATCAACTAAATCAATAACACCTCCTAATTACCATCATTAGGGGCTACCATTTAGTTACCATCACCAATGATTCACAACTGTATAACATTCTAACATGGTTACTGATCTGGTCTCAATACCGGTACCTAAGGAAAATAGGTAATTACATTCGCTCTCACTATGCTACTGGCCTCACAGGTATACCTCTGGACTGCAAACCCGTGTGAGGCATTCTCCATACCGGTATGTCTAGGTTCGTACCTTACACACATCACCCGACAAAAGGTACAAGGTACATCCCTGCAAAAAGAATTTAGGGAGACGCGACTCTCCCCGCGTCCTGTGTCAGAATCGTACACTGAGCAGTGTACTATTTGTCCCCTGTCCCCACCTGCACCTAACATTTCATTCTCCATACTCACTTATAAATAGTCGATTTTCACACTCAGAAAAGGTTACGCTATTCTTACTCTCTATTTACTATTGCATTGCTCAAATTCCCTCAAATTCTTATACTGTTCACTGACTTAAGCGTCAGAGAATCTTCGCAGGTGACACCATATTTCGCCCCTCTTTAGCGCGAAAGCTTGGTGTAAAGGATCTCCAAGACAACAAGACCGGATTCTCCCACTGAGAGTTTAGACCATAATACCGGATACCCACTATACCGGTGTACAAACACTTTTATCATTGACTTTTGAGGCTGGTCCCTATTCCGGATCTTTGACCCCAGATCAGACCAGTTCATTGTCGAAGGTCATGTCGAGGATGTGACCAACCAGCAGGCAAACAGGAGACTTCTTTTTGAATCTCTTGGAGTTAGTTCAAGGAGGATGATACGGGTACCAACTCCTGACCCTCGTGATGAGCTTATAAGACAGCTCAGGGAAGAGCTCGTTGAGCTGAAGAAGGATCGAAGGCAGGCAGAAGAAAAGGTGGTGTCTCAGGCTGAGGAGACTCACCACACCTCTAGAAGAGGGAAATCTACAACTCTCCAGTATTCAAAGATTCCTACGTATGAAGAAAGGGAACAAACTCATGACTCTGGGGATAGAGTCAGTGGAAGAAGGGAGGAGCCAGTGATAGCAGCTCCCAGGACGTATCAGCTCAACGTCCCATTCTCATAAAGATTGATGAGTGTGCCTATCCCTGGGCACCTGTAGACGACTCAACCACTCTCTATTGGGAAGTATAATGGAGAGACTGACCCCACTAAGCATCTTGATGCTTACACATATGAGGCCATGTTCCTAGGGGTTGAGGATGTTATGTGTAGAATGTTCCCCCGCACTCTAGTTGGTGAGGCCCTTGGCTGGTTCAAAGGACTGCCTTCTGGCTTGATAGACTCCTGGGAAGAAATGGCAACAGCTTTTGGGGATTATTTTTTCATTTCTAGGGATGTTCCTAGGACGTCTCACACTTTGGCCCAGATTAGGCAAGGAAAGAGCGAAACTCTTAAAGAGTTTATGAAGAAGTTTTACAAGGAGGCAGCTATGTGCCTAATTTCATAGAAGCTATTCAGTTGTATATTGTCATTGAGGCTTTGCAGCCTGGATCAGCTTTTGCCCTGTCTTTGGCAAAGAGTCCTCCGATGACGTTTGAAGAATTCCAGAGGAAGGCTTCAAAATATATGGGTATAGAGATGCATCTGGAAGCCACGACGGCTCGGGCTAAGCCACCAATTCCTTCACTTTAACCACGGAGAGATAAGGAAAGGGTGAGGCAAGACAGGAATTTCCAGAGGGACAATTTCAGGAGCCCTCAACCCCAGCAGCAGGAGAGGCGCGTAGCTTCTTTCAGCAACTACGCACTGCTGAACGCTAATCCCTCTCAGATCTTAAGGGAGGTCAGATGGCCTAAGCTTAGCATGTACAGGATTAGGAGACCGGCTCCAATTAAAAGGCCTAGGAATCCACATAAGTACTGTATTTTCCATGAGTAGGTTGGCCACTCCACAGACGAGTGTAAAGCGCTGAAGAACGTTGTGGAGACCCTTATCAGAGAGGGAAAGTTAAAGCAGTACCTCTTTAAGAAGAAGTCCCTCGATGAGCCAGAGCGGATGGAGAAGCGAGGTCATGACCGTGACGATGCGGGTGATAATAGCTACACTCCGGTCAAGAGGTTTACAGCCGTTGAGAACCAGAAGGGAGTCGTTATCAGCGAGACCGCTCAGCAGGACGACATGTCCTAGCAACAGTGTCAAGGCTGGCACGAGGTTATAGATATGATAGCAGAAGGATTTGCTGGGGGCGGAGGATCCATCACAGCTAGGAAGAATCATCATCGCATGATTCTATCGGTTCAAGGAAAGCCCAGGGATAATCGCCCATTTAGGGGCGAAGTTTTGGCACCGGTGGTTTCATTTTCTGATGAGGATTTTGGCCCAACCATTCCTAGAGGAGATGACGCTGTGGTCATCGTGGCTGTGATTACGAATAAGGATGTCAAAAGAATCCTGGTTGATCAGGGAAGTTCCTGCGATGTGATTTTTTATAATTGTTTTAAAAGGATAGGGTTTAACGATTCTGACTTGCAGCCCTATACACAGGAACTGATGCTTTTCAATGGAGCCAAGCAGCTAACTAAAGGGTATCTTGACACCCTTGTCTCTTTTGAAGGCGAGCCCAGAGCAAGGACGGTGAAGTCCAGGGTGCTAGTGATTGATGTCTGTCGCAATCTAAATCGCGACGGCGCGGCGAGAAAGAGAGAATGGGTGGAATGAAACAGGGAGTCGCCACCAACATTTTTATCCATAGGAAAAACATTGGAAAAAACTAGGTTCAGTAAAGCACTGGTTAAAAATTGAGATTCAAGTTCGGGAGTCGGTTACGAGTAGGGAAGGTATTAGCACCCTACATTGCCTGTCAAAAACAGTACCAAGATTGAAAATGCGCAACATAAATAGCCTTACAAAAGATGGTTTATTTCTTCCCTTTCATTGTTGTATTTTTTTATTTAAAGACGACAAAATGGAGTGAGAGAACTGTACAAACATAGAATGTCAAAGCGAGGTCAATGGGACGTTTCATCCGAATTAAACTCAACTTCGATATGAGACAGAGAAGGGAAGAGAATGCTAATAAGGCGTCACGCCTAAATTATACATCCTTGAATAAAAAAAGACAGGGATAGGAAAGAAATAAGCGGGATGTCTCGTCCTAAGTATCTCTTCCCTATGAATTATGGCGAGGCTTGGGCAAAAACTAGGGGGAAATCAACAAGACGTCACGTCTAAATTGATTTTCACGGAAGTAACCCAAAAAAAGAACATTTATGAAAGAAACGTGGAAGTAAGGAAATAAATCAGCAAAAAGAAATAAGAAAGATGGGCCCGACAGGAATTGAGATCCTGCTCCTACGTATTCTTGAATTATCAAGAAATCAGGGTTACGTAGTTCTGAATGTTTTTCTTTTAGGAAAAGACTTGGGAGATGATGATGGACATCATTGAGGTGGGGAGCTCGTACAAGGCGAAGTTTTTCGCACGTGTACGAATCCTAAAGAGGTTGTGTAGACGGGAGTGCTCCCGTACGACACTGTTTAAAAATGATTTGTTTCTTTTTATTGATTTTTATTTAGATTTGAAAGAAAACATAGGAAACATTTATTTCCCTTTATTATATTTTACCATGAAACGAAAGGAAAAAGGTAGTAGAAGCTACAAAAGAGAAAGGGAAACAATAAATTCTGAAAACAGAGGAAAAATGAGTGAAAACCGAGTGGGAGAAGAGAAAAACCGAGTGAAAATGGCAAAAACCGAGTGAAAATTACAAAAAAAAGAGTGGAAATAGCAGAAACCGAGTGAGAAAGAGGAAAAACCGAGTAAAAATAGTAAAACCGAGTGATGAGAGCAGAAAACCGAGTGAGGACAAGGAAAAACCGAGTGAAAATGAGGAAACCGAGTGGAAATAGCAGAAACCGAGTGAGAGCAGTAGCTTACCGAGTGAGAAGTGATTTACCGAGTGAGACAGTGAGAGGAGGGACGGTGTTGGAGTTGAGTGGAGTGAGGAGATTGGATTTGGTGAGGACGGTTGGCTGGGCGGTGTTAGCTGAGCGGAATGAAGTGCTGGGCGGTGTTGTGCTGAGTGGAGAGGACGGTGTGTAGGCTGATGGAGAGAGGAAGGAGGAGAAAGGAACGGTAATAGTACTGGATAGAGGAAGGAGGAGAAGGGAATGGTGAGGGTCTGCGCAGTGTGTATGGTGTGTAAGTCTCTGTAAGGGCTGAAAGCTTCAGCTCCTTGCCTACTTATAGGCTGGTCTGAGTGGAAGGCTAGCTCAGGCTTCCACTTCCGAGTGGAATGCCAGCTCAGGCCTCCACTCAGAGTGAAGTGGGGGACAACGGCTGGGTGGGAATTTTTAATTCCCCCACTTCCAACCCTGTTTGCCACTTGTCTGCCACCCCCAGGATTCCTGGATCCACTTGGGTGGTGGAATCCAAGTCAGCACGGTCTAACAGGAGGACCTGGTGGGAATCCGAGTGAGAATGGAAGAATTCCGAGTGAGAATTATGGAAATCCGTGTGAAAATATTGGAAATCCGAGTAAGAATGTTGAATTCCGAGTGTAAATGTTGGAAATCTGAGTAAGAATGTTGAATTCTGAGTGTAAATGTTGGGAATCCGAGTGTAAATGACTCGGATCACCCTCTTAGTCAATTCTGAGTGGGAAAAGGGAAAAATCCGATTGGGAAAATCATGTTGGTGTTGTGCAATTGGATTGAGTCAGAACCGAGTGAAAACTGACTCGGATTCCAACTTCTCTCCATAATCCGAGTGACCATTGAGTCGGAACCGACTGAAATAGGTGAAGTGTGACTCGGAATTGATTGGCTCGGTGAAGGTTTGAAGTATGGTGGAAATGGGGGCTCGGAATTGATTGGCCAAAAGGACTCGGGAACGGTGGCTGACTGACTGAAGTGTCACTCGGAAACCGATTGGAAATTGGCTCGGGAGTGGGCGAGAAAAGAATGACACGGAATCGACTAAAAATGGGTCGGAAATCGAGTGAAATGACTCACTCGGTGCTGACTGGAAATGCTTCACTCGGTGCTGACCGGAAATGCTTCATTCGGAATTCTTTTCACTCGGATTTTGCCTATCTTCTACTCAGAAACTGGAAGTTTGGCTATTTTAACTCGGACCTCCTTCCAACCGAGTGATACTCACTCGGATTTACTCGGATCAGCAGTCAGTTCCCTTTTTTTTTCATTCGGATTTGTTGCAGTAGGGGATCTTCCGCTCGGATTCTCCTCTAACAGGGTCATTTTTGACTCGGAATTGACATTCTTTGCGATCAGGGCTTGTAAACTGGCATTTTCTCTCGGAATGCATCTGAGAGGGAATTATCCACTCGGATTTACATCTAATCTGAGTCATTTCACTCAGATTTGAATTCAACAGGTCATACTCCACTCGGATTGGTCCATTGTTGAGTCATTATTCGGATTTCCCACCCAACAGGTCGTACTCCACTCGGACATGCCCAAAACTGAGTAGTTCCACTCGGATTTTCTCCATTCAGAGTAATGTCACTCGGATTTAACTCATTCTGAGTGATTTCACTCGGATTTGATCCAACAGGATCATATTCCACTCGGATTTGACTTCAGCAGGGAGCATTTCATTCAGAAATGACTTATTCTGAGTGATTCCACTCGGATTTCATCTTTTTTGGGTCATTCCATTCGGACTTCTCTTGAAAATGGGCATAATCCACTCGGATTGGCTTGGCAGGGAAGCTATCCACTCGGATTCAACTTCAACAGGGAGCATTTCACTCGGAAATGACTCATTCTGAGTGATTCTACTCGGATTTTATCAATTTTGAGTCATTCCACTCGGAAATGCTTCATTTTGACTCGGATTTGACCATTTTTTAAGTTTTTTCACTCGGATTTATCTCCACCAGGGCTGTATTTCACTCGGAAATGCTTTAACCTGAGTCATCCTGTTCAGATATGATCATTTTTTAGTCATTCCAATCGGATTTGCCTCCCACAGGGCTGTATTTCACTTGGAAAAGCTTCATTCTGAGTTATTTTGCTCAGTTCTGATTATTTTGGAGCCATTCTTTTTGAATCTGACCATTCTGAATTAGAATTCAGTATAAAAAGATTCACTCCACTTGGACCGGACCAAAAGAGGTGTTCACAGATGCCCCTCTTTACTTCTTTTTCACAAAAGAAACACGAAGCTTCTGTGTTTTTGAAGTGAAAAGGAAGTAAAGATATGAACACCGATGTAAGGGGCCAAGTGGGACCTCTTGATTGGTATAGCGACTGATGGTGTGGGCAATCACGAGTCAGTGTGACCTTTCTTCTTTAAAGACGAGCATTTTCCTCTTCCGTTTCACTTTTCTCTCTCTTTTTTTTTTGTTTTTTTTTTGGTCTTAAATCTGGAAAAAAGAAGTGAAGCAGTGCTCTAATTTTTAGCAAGAAGCGGTTAACTGGGAATTATCCTTTGAATGACATGAAGCAGAAAGGGTGCCTCATTCGGCGACCGGGAGAAAAAGGATGCCTTCTTTGGTGACTGAAAGGTAAAAGGATGCCATTTGTTCGACGACGGGAAAGTAAAGGTGCCACTTGATCGGCGACAAGAAAGTAAAGGTGTCATTTGATCGGTGACAGGAAAGTAAAGGTGTGCCATTTGATCGGCGACAAGAAAGTAAAGGTGCCATTTGATCGGCGACAGGAAAGTAAAGGCGCCATTTGATCGGCGACAGGAAAGTAAAGGGGTGCCATTTGATCGGCGACAGGAAAGTAAAGGTGCCATTTGATCGGCGACAGGAAAGTAAAGGTGCCATTTGATCGGCGACAGGAAAGTAAAGGTGCCATTTGATCGGCGACAGGAAAGTAAAGGTGCCATTTGATCGGCGACAGGAAAGTAAAGGGGTGCCATTTGATCGGCGACAGGAAAGTAAAGGTGCCATTTGATCGGCGACAGGAAAGTAAAGGGGTGCCATTTGATCGGCGACAGGAAAGTAAAGGTGCCATTTGATCGGCGACAGGAAAGTAAAGGTACCATTTGATCGGCGACAGGAAAGTAAAGGTGCCATTTGATCGGCGACAGGAAAGTAAAGGTGCCATTTGATCGGCGACAGGAAAGTAAAGGGGTGCCATTTGATCGGCGACAGGAAAGTAAAGGTGCCATTTGATCGGCGACAGGAAAGTAAAGGTGCCATTTGATCGGCGGCAGGAAGATAAAGATTGGGGGAACTAACAGGACGTCTCATCCAAATTAGCTCACTGTTGGCAGGAAATGTAAAGGTTGGGGGAGCTAACAGGACGTCTTGTCCGAATTAACTCAATGTTGGCAAGAAATGTAAAGGTTGGGGTTAACCCTCGGTTGCCACGACTGCGGGTTCTTGGGGAACTGCCCCTTGAACGCAAAAGAATGAATCTGAGGAGGGTGTCCCAGTTTGACATGACTGTGGGTGGTTGGGGAACTACCCCTTGATTGAGAGAATAAACCCGGGGAGATGCCCCAGTTAGACGTGATTAGATGAAATCTTGGGGAACTGCCCCTTGAATGAAAGAATAAACCTGGGGAGATGCCCCAGTTAGACATGATTGGATGAAACCTTGGGGAACTGCCCCTTGAATGAAAGAATAAACCCGGGGAGATGCCCCAGTTTGACATGACTGTGGATGAAATCTTGGGGAACTGCCCCTTGAATGAAAGACTAAACCCGGGGTAATGCCCCAATTTTGGGTTGACTGGGAAGTGTAGTCCCACTGTGGAAGGATTTGGGAAGTGTAGTTTTTGGCGATTATGGTTCCACTGGGGGAGAAAATTTGGTGATTCAGGGTAATGCCCATTTGGGTGAAAGAGAATGGACTTGGGGTTTACTGCGGACATGCTGAAGGTCTGCTAAGGATAGAGTTGGGCAACTACACATCCCGGGGATCATGGTTCCCGGCCATCCTTTAACAGAGAAACACAAAACTAATTAAAAACTTACAGGCGGACTCCCTTGGCGACAGGCGTTGAAGTAACTCATGGCCAAAATAATTATTACTTCTGACTTTATTGAGATTGTTTCGCAGAGCTGGTTGAGCTTGCTTGAGGTAAGATCTGGCAACGGTGTCCACTTCGTTCCCTATAACTTTGTGTTTTCGTTCTTCTCAAAACTCATTTTTTTTAAGAAATTCTTTTTAGGCAAAACTTGTTTATTCATTCTAGTCATGAACACATGTGAGAAGAAAGGAAACTTTTTATTTATGAACAACAGATATGTACAGGTGACAATAATAATGCAAAAGTATGACAAGATGTGAGGAATTGATGGTAAGGATGGAAGGGAAGGCCTTTTAGATCCTCCATCGATTTCCTGAGAGCGACAAAATTCTGGTCTTTTCCATGATTTCCCGTTCATCTTCTGATTTTGTTTTCGAGGGAGTGACTTGACAATGGCTTTGATGTTCTAGACCTATCCCCTTACCCGTGACTTGGAAAATTGGCATTGCAGTGTTGAATCTATAGGGTGTGAATTTGTTTGGGCCGCTTTCTTAGGATTTTCGACCCTACCAATTGCTCTAACTTTTGCCTAGGTCGCCTTTTCAGGTTTTCAACCTAGCGAGCCCCTTCTTCTTCTTCTTCTTCTTCTTTTTTTTTTTATGCGTAGTATCTTCTCACTGCGTCCGCGTTTATAGGCATTGGTAGATCTTCCCCATCCATGTTGGTGAGTATGAGAGCACCTCCGGAAAAAGCTTTCTTCACGACATACGGCCCTTCGTAGTTAGGAGTCCATTTACCTCGGTGATCTTTATGCATTGACAAAACCTTCTTGAGCACCAAGTCTCCCTCTTGCAACTGTCGGGGTCGTACTTTCTTTTCAAACGCTCGCTTCATACGCCTTTGATATAACTGACCATGGCAGAGGGCAGTCAATCTTTTACTATCAATCAGATTTAATTGGTCATGTCGAGTCTGGATCCATTCAGCCTCAACCAATTCGGCTTCCATGATTACTCGGAGGGAAGGAATCTCCACTTCAAAAGGCAGGACTGCTTCCATGCCATAAACTAAAGAGAATGGAGTTGCCCCAGTCGAGGTCCGGACTGAGGTACGATAACCGTGCAGAGCAAAAGGAAGCATTTCGTTCCAGTCTTTATAGGTTACCACCATTTTCTGTATTATCTTCTTGATATTCTTGTTCGCTGCCTCGACTGCCCCATTCATTTTTGGGCGGTATGGAGAAGAATTATGGTGGGAGATCTTAAAGCTCTCACAAAGCTCCTTCATCATTTTGTTGTTCAGGTTTGTACCATTGTCTGTGATGATTTGACTCGGTAGGCCGTACCGACATATCAACTCACGCTTGATGAATTTAACAACAACACCTTTGGTTACATTAGTATATGAAGCTGCTTCCACCCATTTTGTTAAGTAATCAATGGCGACCAAAATGAAACGATGGCCGTTTGAAGCCTTTGGTTCAATGGGACCAATGACATCCATGCCCCACATCGAAAAAGGCCATGGTGCTGACAAAACATTTAGAGATGACGGGGGTACGTGAATATGATCAGCATATATTTGGCACTTATGACATCTCCGAGCATAGGCGAAGCAGTCTGCTTCCATGGTCATCCAAAAATAACCAGCCCTTAAGATTTTCCTTGACATGGCGTGCCCATTGATGTGGGTTCCGGAAGATCCCTCGTGGATATCCCTCATGATTCTATTTGCTTCAGCGGTATCAACACAGCGAAGAAGGATAGAATCATAGTTTCTTTTATAAAGCACGTCTCCATTTAAGAAAAACCCCATGGCGAGCCGTCGCAGGGTTCTTTTGTCATTTTCTGTGGCATTATCAGGGTATTCTTGCCTCTGGATATACCTCTTGATATCGTGATACCAAGGTTTTCCATCCGACTGTTCTTCGACTACTTGGCAGTATGCGGGCTCATGACGCCTTTCTACCTCGATAAGGGGCACGTCATAGTCATTGTTTACTTTGAACATTGAAGCAAGAGTGGCCAAAGCGTCAGCCATTTGATTATCTTCCCGAGGAACATGATGAAAAGAAATCTCTTCGAAATCTCTGATTATTTCCATAATGTGAGCGTGATAGGGGAGAAGCTTGCTATCTCTGGTTTCCCACTCACCTTTCAATTGGTGGACGACTAAAGCAGAGTCTCCGTAGACTTTCAGTGTCCTTACTTTCATTTCTAATGCCGCTTGGATCCCTAAGGAGCACGCCTCATATTCAGCGACATTGTTGGTACAATCGAAACATAGCCTGGCGCAGACAGGGATGAACTCTTTCTTTGGTGAAATCAAAATGGCTCCGATTCCATGTCCCAAAGCATTAGAAGCTCCATCGAATCTTAAAATCCATTTGTCCTTGTTACCGCCTTCTTCTTCGTCGGACAATGCCAAAATATCCTCATCTGGGAAGTCGAACGGTATTGGCTGGTAATCACTTATGGGTTAATGGGCTAGGTAGTCAGCCAAAGCGCTCCCTTTTATGGCTTTTTGGGTGACATATGTTATGTCGTACTCAGTCAGCAGCACTTGCCATCGAGCAATCCTTCCGGTCAGGGCTGGCTTCTCAAAGATGTATTTGATAGGATCCATCTTAGAGACTAGCCAGGTAGTGTGACTCAACATGTATTACCTTAAACGCTTCGCAGCCCATGCTAACGCACAACAAGTTCGTTCTAATGCAGAGTATCATATTTCACAATCAGTGAACTTTTTGCTTAGGTAATATATGGCATGTTCTTTCTTTCCTGTTTCATCGTGCTGACCCAATACGCAGCCCATGGACTCATCTAGTACCGTCATGTATAAAATCAGTGGTCTCCCAGGGGTTGGTGGTACCAATATTGGTGGTTCTTTCAAGTACTGCTTAATCTTCTCAAAAGCCGTTTGGCAGTCCTCATTCCATTGCCCCGGTTGGTTCTTACGGAGTAACTTGAAGATCAGCTCGCAGGTCGATGTCAATTGTGAGATAAATCGAGCGATGTAGTTTAATCTTCCCAAGAACCCCCTGACTTCTTTTTCTGTGCAAGGAGGCGGCATTTCTAGGATTGCCCTGACCTTGTCGGGATCCACTTCAATTCCTTTCTTGCTTACAATGAAACCCAACAGTTTGCCTGACCTTGCGCCAAACGTGCACTTGGCAGGATTCAATCTAAGCTTAAACCTTCTCAACCGTTCAAACAATTTCCTTAAGTCGCGGACATGATCTTCCTCGGTTCTGGATTTTGCAATGATGTCATCCACATAGACCTCTATTTCCTTGTGCATCATATCGTGGAATAAAGTGACCATTGCTCTCTGATAAGTTGCCCCTGCGTTCTTCAAACCAAAGGACATTACTTTGTAACAGAAAGTACCCCACAAAGTAACGAACGTGGTTTTTTCCATGTCTTCGGGCGCCATTTTAATCTGATTGTACCCAGAGAAACCATCCATGAAAGAGAAAATGGAGTGCTGGGCTGTGTTATCGACCAACATGTCAATATGTGGAAGAGGAAAATCATCTTTAGGGCTGGCCCTATTTAGATCTCGATAGTCCACACACATCCGCACTTTTCCATCCTTCTTTGGGACCGGGACTATGTTGGCTACCCATTGTGGATATTTGGCTACGGCCAAGAAACCGGCTTCGAATTGTTTTTTGACCTCTTCCTTGATCTTGAGAAGCATTTCCGGTTTCATTCTTCGCAGCTTTTGCTTAATTGGTGGACACTCTGGTTTCAGAGGCAACCTATGTTCTACTATGCTGTTATCCAATCCTGGCATATCTTGATATGACCAAGCGAACACATCCCGAAATTCCCGTAGCAGTTCAATCAATTCATCTTGCTGGTTTTTACTCAGGCAGGTGCCTATCTTGATCATTTTATCTTCTCCTTCACCTCCAAGGTTGATGATTTTAATTTCCTCCCGATGTAGGCGGATCTCTTTATCCTCTTGTTCCAATAATCTCGTCAATTCAGATGAGGGTCCAAAGTCTTCCTCACTTTCCTCGTAGACGCAATCATTTGGATAAACAGGGTCATGAAATAAATCCAGGTTTTCATCGTTCTCAGGGAAATCATTTTTGGATCTGCATTCGGGTTATATTATAAAGTGAAAAGAGAAGCAAACAAGTGAAAGGTTTAAGAAACAGAGAATGCACAAAGATGAGGTGATGAGGAATAAAAATATGTCCATTGATTTTCGAAAATAAAATAAACAAGTTTTGCCCTTATTACGAAATGGGTCCCGGAGCCTTGGGCATAGCAAGAGGACCACCAAATTATGAAATACAGTGATTACTCTGATAGAACGTTAATGGTTGTAGGGAACTCCATGACTTCCCAATTGCTCAGCTCTTGATCTGGATGGCAAGCGTATACCAGCTCCACATTGAGGTCAGGCTCATTCTCAACCATGGCAACTTGATCCGGATATATCACTCCGGCGCTCTTAAAGCTCTGATAGAGATCGCAGATAGGGATTCTCGCAGTGTTGATCTCTTGACCAGTAAGGCGAGCAGCTCTCCTCCCCTTCTTTTCCTCTTCAACCTTTTTCTTATCCGTCACAGTGGGCTTATATCCCAAACCATATCTGTTTTTATTCTCCGGGAGACTCACCGGTTGGGTTCTGCCTTCTAAATCCCGCCCCAATCCTTTTCCGGGTTGGTACCCTTTCCGCAACATGTTCAGCGTCACCATTAGAGGTACGTTAGGGAAAGACATCTTTATAACGCTTGTTGCATTGGCAATCTCCAAGGCTTGGAAGGATGTTTCGAGGGCTTCCTCGGCGGCCTCGATGTATGGAGTGGATATGGGTTTGCTGACCAAAAGGTCCTCCTCCCCAGAAACAGTCACCAACTTGTTATCGATGATGAATTTTAGTCTTTGGTGCAGCGTGGAGGGGACCACCCCTACCGAATGAATCCATGGTCGCCCTAATAAACAGCTGTAGGCGGGCGCAATATCTATTACTTGGAAAAGTACCTGGAAAGTACAGGGCCCGACTTGTATAGGCAATTCAATTTCTCCAATGACTTCCCTACGTGTCCCATCAAAAGCCCGCACAACCATAGAGCTAGGCCTCATGTATGTTCCGTCGAAAGGCAATTTTGCCAACGTGGATTTTGGCATGACATTCAGAGAAGATCCATTATCCACAAGTACTTTTGCCAGGATATAATCCCGACATTTCACAGAAATATGGAGGGCTTTGTTGTGCCCCCTTCCTTCAATAGGTACTTCCTCATCTGTGAAGGTCAAGTAATTATTGGCAACGATATGCCCCACTATGCCCCCAAATTGTTCGACGGGTAAATCTTGCTTCACGTGCGCCTCGCTCAACACCTTCATCAACGTGTTTCGATGTGGTTCAGAACTCATTAGCAAAGACAACAGGGAAATTTTCGCAGGGGTGTGGTTCAATTGGTCCAACACCTGGTAGTCACTATGGCAAATAAACTTCAGAAATTCCTGGGCTTCCTCTTCAGTCACAGCCCCTTTTGTTTCGCCAGAGGCTCCTTCTTTCCCAGTTTTTCCTTCTCCGGTAGTCTTGCCTTGCTTGGGCTCAGGTGGTGTATATATTCTTCCACTCCGTGTCATTTTTCCTACCCCGGTTATATTTGTAATAGAGGAGGATGGTATGGAGTTGACCGCCTCTGGATTGGTGACGACCACATCTGTATTGTACCTCCATGGCACAGCGTGGGAACTTTGGAAGGGGAAAGGGGTTGGTGCCCTTACTGTGAAGACAGTCTTGGCAGGAGCTGAAGCCGCTGGCGTATCCTTGTTATAGTATACGACCAGGGGTTTCGGAACTCGTGCCTTACCCTGTTCCTGTACCACATTTATTTGTCCTTCACGGCGCCTACAGACCTCTATGACTCGAGCATTCATGAGTCTTTGAAGGGTTTCCTGGAAGTTCCTTCGTTTTGCGGATTGGAGGTCATTATGCTCTTCACCCCACGACCCCTCTACTAATCCCATCTTCAGCATATGGGAGTGTATTGTTTCCAAAGGCATCTGGATGTATTCTACTTTGGAAATGCAATCTTCATCCCTTTCTATAGCGTTGACATCCGATCCTTTATGGTTTGGAAGGGGATTAGTTGTCACGCTTGGGCTCCCTTCTTTGAAGCTTATCCAGTCGGCCTGAATTAGGTCCCTTACCTTGAACTTCAGTGCCAAGCAGTTCTCAGTAGAATGTCCCGGTGCACCGGCGTGGTAATCACACCGTGCGTTCGGGTCATACCCTCTAGGATACGGTGGCTGAAGTGGCTTTAGAGGGCAGGGTACTACCATCGTGTTTTCGATGAGGTAAGGGAGAAGCTCTGTGTAAGTGATGGGAATTGGATCAAATTGCGGTGGGGCACGGTCGTTGTTTTGCCTTCTCTGATTTGGATTCGGCGGGTTCATTTGTGGCTGTTGGTACGGAGCTTGTGGTGGTTGATATGGTGCCTGTAGTGGTACAGGCGGTCGCATGACAGGTGGGCGGAAATGTGGTGGATGTGGTGCTTGAACGGCGGCTACATATGGATGTGGTGTATTATGATAGGTTGATGGAAAGGCGACCGGGGTGGGTGGCCTCGGCTGGTTTCTTCCCTGATTATGGGAGATCAGATTAGTCTCTCCCTCTCTTCTCTTTCCTTCCCCATGGGAGGGTCTTCTTGCTGCATTAACCCCAGCTGGGCCTCGGGCGATCTTCCCTGTCCGGAGGCCATTTTCTATTCTTTCTCCGATAGTGACGATATCGGAGAAGTGGGATGAAATACTTCCGATCATCTTGTCATAGAATGGCGATTGGAGTGTGTCAATAAATGTCGAGATCACCTCTTTCTCAGACAAAGGTGGGTCAACTTGCGTAGCTACTTCACGCCACCGTTGGGCGTATTCTTTGAATGTCTCGTCGTCTTTCTTGGACATGTTCTGCAATTGTACTCTATTCGGCGCCATGTCCAAATTGTACTTATACTGCTGCATGAAAGCATCTGCCATATCCTCCCAACAGCGTATACGAGAACGTTCAAGATGGTTATACCAGGTTAGAGGCGCTCCAGCCAAACTATCCTGAAAACAATGGATGAGCAGAGAGTCGTTGGAGGCATACGAAGCCATCTTCCGGCAGTACATGGTGAGATGGTTTTTTGGACATGTCAGCCCCCGATACTTATCAAATTTAGGTGTTTTGAATTTGGGAGGAATAACAACGTCAGGAATTAGGCAGAGTTGTGCAGCACTGCCTAATCCAAATCGATTCCTCCCATCCATTTCCCTTAATCGCCTTTCCAAGAACTCTAATCTTCCTTCCTGGGTAGCAGCAGTGGCAGTACTTGATCCTGTGACGACATAGTGACTAGCACTCTTGACTGGTCGGTCAACATGTGCCGGGCTCTCATTCAGAATTGAGGCTTGGTGTCCAGCTGTGGCTTGGGCAGCTTGTGGTTGTTCAGCCTGTGTATGGACCGGAATCGTTTGAGGATTTCGGACAGGTGGGATGTTTGGTTGAGCCGCGTGAAGGATTGTTTCCTGATAATCTGGCTCCTCTTGGAGTGGTGGGAAATAGCCTGGGGGTAACCCATACTGTGGGAAGGGTACGACATTCCCTTCTTTATCAACAAAAGAGTGTTGTTGAACATGAGCAGGGTTCGGCTTACTAAGGCGAACAGTAACAGTAGGCCCTGCAGGGTTTGAGCTCAGTTCCCCAGCATGACCTTGAACGTGTTGGAGAATGGGAGATTGCTGCCTAGCATTTTCAACTTCTGCTAAAGAATCCCTTTCTGCGATCCTTCTTTCAAACATCTTGGCCATTTCAGCCATTTGTTCTTTCAATTGATTAACCTCAGCTCGCAGGTTTTCATTCTCTTGCTCTATTTCAGCCATGAGTTTCTTTCTGAGCCTGGTCACGTAGGGATGCTTACCCGTAGTGTCTAAAGAATCACGGTAAATGGTTAGAAAAATAGAGGGAACAATTAAAGAAGATAAAAGAAGAATAAAAAATAAATGGGCATTCGCGGGATACGATTCCGAATTTGACACGTATTCCTTGACCTTTCCCCAGAACGTCGCGTTCAAAAGTACTTAGTATAACAGTATATTGGAAATTAACATGAGACAACTGTGAAGGCACATTAATTCATCATTCCATTCATCTGTAAAGGTACAATGTTACTTGAAAGATACGGTTACAATATTCAGCCATTCCTAGCTTGGGCAATCATGACTTTCATTTTGCAAAGTCTTTCTTGACAATAGTTCAAAAATGATGATATCTCCTTTGGGGTGGATAGGGGATTGACCATGCCTTCGGCCTGCTTCAACATTGAGGGAAAATCTTCCAAGATTCCATTGGATAGGTATGCCAACTTGGCAAAATGGTCCATCCATAAATGAATGACTTCATCCCGTTGAGCTAACTCTGTCCCCAAAGCTCGTGTGGCTTCTTGGCAGCGGCGTTCGGCGTCAAGGGTTTTCTTCTGTTCAGCATGTATTTCTTGCTCATAAGCTCTCATCGTTTCATCAAGCTGTTGCTCCAATTTGTGGACTTGGGTTTGTAGCATTTCTTTTTGCATCAATGCCTCCTTTCCCTTCTCCTTGGATTGTACCAGCATGTCCTTTAAAATTTGTTTTTTGGCCAATACAGCATCGCTTTGCTGACCCTTCATCTTCAGCTGCGAATTGGCCGCCCGAAGGCATTGATCTTGTTTTATTCTGTAATCTTCATCAATTTTTCTCTTTTTCCGCATTTCTTCCATAGCATGCCTTCCTTCAGAATTCTCTTTCCTATGGAGGGCGCACTCTTGTTGGCACTTCAGGAGGTCTTCTTCCAATTTTTGATTCCTTGCCTTTAGCTCTTCTACTTGGGCCTTTAGTGATATGGTAACCTTGTCCTCCACAATGCACGGCGGAGGAACTGTGTCCTCAGATTGGTATGAAGGGCTCTTGAAAGGCAATTTCACGATGGAGACTCTGTTCACCACCCAATCTAAGTATTCAACTCTCACAGCGTGGCTTCGTGCTCCCAATTCTTTGCCCATCCTATGGACCTTCTTCCAGGCATTGGCTATGTCCCGAATAGTGGAGGTGTAATTCCCATTCGTATAGTACAGAACGAAAGGAGTAAGTAGTGCTTCGTCCGGCGGCCCAAGTAGAGGATAAGCCAACTGCCGCTTAGCAATAACAGGATTATAATTGATGCAGCCTTGTGTCCCCATTAGAGGAACATTTGGATATCCTCCACAGCTATAAACGATGGACTCAACTTCTAGCCATTGAGGACACCATCTCACCTTTTCTGCTGTAAGGCCTACAAGGTGATTAGCCCACTCACGCCCATTCTTAGTTGTCAGCTGACACAACTTCAAATCAGAGATGGGACACTCGGCTTTGCACAGTTGATGAAAAGCGTGGGATGTGAGCCACACATATAGAACAGGCGAACAACAAATAATCCTCTTTCCTCCTTGGGTATGGCAGAAATCCAAGGTACAATAGACATTGGCCAACACTGCTGTGACGGGATTTTCCATTCTGTGCTTGCGAGCGGTGAAAACACCTATAGCATCATAATCTACGTAGTTGTCTAAGTTAGGGAATAAGACAACTCCGTAAATAGTGAGAGCCAAGGTATCAATGAAAGCTTCCCATTCTTCTTTCTCTGCCAGAACATGCATGTGTTTCTCCAGAAATTCCCTAGTAAATCCGGGAATCTGGTTTCTGTTCATTTGCACTCCTCTTAACATTTCAGGATGGACCTTCAAAATACGAGCGACAGAAGTGATTGACGCATGATGGTCCAAATGGCGATAAGGAATCTATCCCTCCATTGGCATCCCCAATATTTGTTCAAATTCTTCTATGGAGGGTGCCAGTTGAAAGTCTTGGAAAGTGAAACAGCGGAGAGGTGGGTCATAGAATTGTGCCAAAGCTGTGATGGCTTCTATTTGGACGTCTACCTCCAAGAGTTTCAGGATCTTCCCATACTTCCTTGTCAAAGTCATCTTTTGTGTCAAGCTCAGTTTTTTCCCTAGTGCTTGTAAACTGTCAGTATTGACCTTCCTAGCCTTGAAGTGCAATAACTTCTTCAATTCAGTCACCCCTATATCATAATTATTGTGTCCCATGTTAATTTCCATACTGTCTTAGAAATACCGACAAATTTAGAATCGTCCCCTGCGAATATCAAGACAAAGAATGGAATCAGTTATGCGAGCTCAAAAGTCGTAGGTTTTCCCAATCGTCATTGCCACTTCAACCAGAGGGAAATGAAGTATAATTTTTTGGATTTTTCCTTTGACGATTAGGAGAACCTATGACTTCAGACTCGGAGATACATGACAAAAAAGAGAGGATCATCTATTCACCCGAAGAATACTTGTGAGTTCAAAAAAAATTTCCAAGACTAAGCGAATCTTTGGATGATAGATAATCCCTTTTTAATAACAGGAAAGTGAAAATGACATAAGGTAAAGTAAAGTTTGCCCTTTTATGGCCTAAGTCAGGTTTTGTTGAAGGTTTTCTCTAGACCTTAGGGCTTGTCTAAAAGTGACTCTTCACACCAGGTGGCTTATACTAGACTTCTAGAAGGTTACCAGAGCCAAGATCCTACCCATGACAGGGACGCAACAGTGGGGAACCACTAGGTGCGTATATCACAAGAGGTCGAACTCTAGTTGGGGTTTTCACGATCACCGGATAGGAAGTACATCCTATACGATTCCGTATACCAACCCCTCCTAACTTAAGTTTCATTTGGGGCCCGGGTATAGGGCGCCACTCATAAGTGTGTGCGAGTAATTTGTGAGTGTAGTGTGTGAAAGGGCATTCAATACCTTTTTACCTTACACTATTCTGCACAGAGAACAAACACAGAACAAAATATACAAAGTCATCTATCCTAGGGTTCAATGATTGTAGAAAAGTAACATAGTCCTCTACCCTAGGGTTCAACAATCATACAGAACATGGATAATAAAACGAATAACAAGATGCAAATAATAACGAACATTCACAACAATTAACGGAAAATAAAAAAAACAAGGGGAAGAAATCCAAGCTAACAAAGGCTATATAAAAAAAACATGCGCTTTCAATCAAACTGGCCTGACTCTCTTAAGTGTCCCCAGCGGAGTCGCCATCTGTCGCAACCTAAATCGCGACGGCGCGGCGAGAAAGAGAGAATGGGTGGAATGAAACAGGGAGTCGCCACCAACATTTTTATCCATAGGAAAAACATTGGAAAAAACTAGGTTCAGTAAAGCACTGGTTAAAAATTGAGATTCAAGTTCGGGAGTCGGTTACGAGTAGGGAAGGTATTAGCACCCTACATCGCCTGTCAAAAACAGTACCAAGATTGAAAATGCGCAACATAAATAGCCTTACAAAAGATGGTTTATTTCTTCCCTTTCATTGTTGTATTTTTTTTATTTAAAGATGACAAAATGGAGTGAGAGAACTGTACAAACATAGAATGTTGAAGCGAGGTCAATGGGACGTTTCATCCGAATTAAACTCAACTTCAATATGAGACAGAGAAGGGAAGAGAATGCTAATAAGGCGTCACGCCTAAATTATACATCCTTGAATAAAAAAAGACAGGGATAGGAAAGAAATAAGCGGGACGTCTCGTCCTAAGTATCCCTTCCCTATGAATTATGCCGAGGCTTGGGCAAAAACTAGGGGGAAATCAACAAGACGTCACGTCTAAATTGATTTTCACGGAAGTAACCCAAAAAAAGAACATTTATGAAAGAAACGTGGAAGTAAGGAAATAAATCAGCAAAAAGAAATAAGAAAGATGGGCCCGACAAGAATTGAGATCCTGCTCCTACGTATTCTTGAATTATCAAGAAATCAGGGTTACGTAGTTCTGAATGTTTTTCTTTTAGGAAAAGACTTGGGAGATGATGATGGACATCATTGAGGTGGGGAGCTCGTACAAGGCGAAGTTTTTCGCACGTGTACGAATCCTAAAGAGGTTGTGTAGACGGGAGTGCTCCCGTACGACACTGTTTAAAAATGATTTGTTTCTTTTTATTGATTTTTATTTAGATTTGAAAGAAAACATAGGAAACATTTATTTCCCTTTATTATATTTTACCATGAAACGAAAGGAAAAAGGTAGTAGAAGCTACAAAAGAGAAAGGGAAATAATAAATTCTGAAAACAGAGGAAAAATGAGTGAAAACCGAGTGGGAGAAGAGAAAAACCGAGTGAAAATGGCAAAAACCGAGTGAAAATTACAAAAAAAAGAGTGGAAATAGCAGAAACCGAGTGAGAAAGAGGAAAAACCGAGTAAAAATGGTAAAACCGAGTGATGAGAGCAGAAAACCGAGTGAGGACAAGGAAAAACCGAGTGAAAATGAGGAAACCGAGTGGAAATAGCAGAAACCGAGTGAGAGCAGTAGCTTACCGAGTGAGAAGTGATTTACCGAGTGAGACAGTGAGAGGAGGGACGGTGTTGGAGTTGAGTGGAGTGAGGAGATTAGATTTGGTGAGGACGGTTGGCTGGGCGGTGTTAGCTGAGGGGAATGAAGTGCTGGGCGGTGTTGTGCTGAGTGGAGAGGACGGTGTGTAGGCTGATGGAGAGAGGAAGGAGGAGAAAGGAACGGTAATAGTACTGGATAGAGGAAGGAGGAGAAGGGAATGGTGAGGGTCTGCGCAGTGTGTATGGTGTGTAAGTCTCTGTAAGGGCTGAAAGCTTCAGCTCCTTGCCTACTTATAGGCTGGTCTGAGTGGGAGGCTAGCTCAGGCTTCCACTTCCGAGTGGAATGCCAGCTCAGGCCTCCACTCAGAGTGAAGTGGGGGACAACGGCTGGGTGGGAATTTTTAATTCCCCCCACTTCCAACCCTGTTTGCCACTTGTCTGCCACCCCCAGGATTCCTGGATCCACTTGGGTGGTGGAATCCAAGTCAGCACGGTCTAACAGGAGGACCTGGTGGGAATCCGAGTGAGAATGGAAGAATTCCGAGTGAGAATTATGGAAATCCGTGTGAAAATATTGGAAATCTGAGTAAGAATGTTGAATTTCGAGTGTAAATGTTGGAAATCCGAGTAAGAATGTTGAATTCCGAGTGTAAATGTTGGGAATCCGAGTGTAAATGACTCGGATCACCCTCTCAGTCAATTCTGAGTGGGAAAAGGGAAAAAATCTGACTGGGAAAATCATGTTGGTGTTGTGCAATTGGATTGAGTCAGAACCGAGTGAAAACTGACTCGGATTCCAACTCCTCTCCATAATCCGAGTGACCATTGAGTCAGAACCGACTGAAATAGGTGAAGTGTGACTCGGAATTGATTGGCTCGGTGAAGGTTTGAAGTATGGTGGAAATGGGGGCTCGGAATTGATTGGCCAAAAGGACTCGGGAACGGTGGCTGACTAACTGAAGTGTCACTCGGAAACCGATTGGAAATTGGCTCGGGAGTGGGCGAGAAAAGAATGACACGGAACCGACTGAAAATGGGTCGAAAATCGAGTGAAATGACTCACTCGGTGCTGACTGGAAATGCTTCACTCGGTGCTGACCAGAAATGCTTCATTCGGAATTCTTTTCACTCGGATTTTGCCTATCTTCTACTCAGAAACTGGAAGTTTGGCTATTTTAACTCGGACCTCCTTCCAACCGAGTGATACTCACTCGGATTTACTCGGATCAGCAGTCAGTTCCCTTTTTTTTTCACTCGGATTTGTTGCAGTAGGGGATCTTCCGCTCGGATTCTCCTCTAACAGGGTCATTTTTGACTCGGAATTGACATTCTTTGCGATCAGGGCTTGTAAACTGGCATTTTCTCTCGGAATGCATCTGAGAGGGAATTATCCACTCGGATTTACATCTAATCTGAGTCATTTTACTCAGATTTGAATTCAACAGGTCATACTCCACTCGGATTGGTCCATTGTTGAGTCATTATTCAGATTTCCCACCCAACAGGTCGTACTCCACTCGGACATGCCCAAAACTGAGTAGTTTCACTCGGATTTTCTCCATTCAGAGTAATGTCACTCGGATTTAACTCATTCTGAGTGATTTCACTCGGATTTGATCCAACAGGAGCATATTCCACTCGGATTTGACTTCAGCAGGGAGCATTTCATTCAGAAATGACTTATTCTGAGTGATTCCACTCAGATTTCATCTTTTTTGGGTCATTCCATTCGGACTTCTCTTGAAAATGGGCATAATCCACTCGGATTGGCTTGGCAGGGAAGCTATCTACTCGGATTCAACTTCAACAGGGAGCATTTCACTCGGAAATGACTCATTCTGAGTGATTCCACTCGGATTTCATCAATTTTGAGTCATTCCACTCGGAAATGCTTCATTTTGACTCGGATTTGACCATTTTTTGAGTTTTTTCACTCGGATTTATCTCCACCAGGGCTGTATTTCACTCGAAAATGCTTTAACCTGAGTCATCCTGTTCAGATGTGATCATTTTTTAGTCATTCCAATCGGATTTGCCTCCCACAGGGCTGTATTTCACTTGGAAAAGCTTCATTCTGAGTTATTTTGCTCAGTTCTGATTATTTTGGAGCCATTCTTTTCGAATCTGACCATTCTGAATTAGAATTCAGTATAAAAAGATTCACTCCACTTGGACCGGACCAAAAGAGGTGTTCACAATGTCAAATCACCCTACAACGGCATCATAGGCTGCCCCACGTTGAACGCTATAGAGGCAATCCTGTTGACTCCTCATCTCTTGATCAAGTTTATTGACAAGGACAACAGTGTATCTTCTCTCCAAGGTGATTAGGAGATGGCCAGGTACTGCTACAACCTGAGCCTAAACATGGTGAAGCTGGAGGCATTTAACAAAAAGAGAAAGCTAAACAACGGAGGAAAAGCGGCAAGGTCAGTCAGTTTGATTAATCTTGATCCTAGCACGGAGTTGAAGATTGATCCGCTCAACCCCTTGAAGCCCATACCGGATGGAGGTTCCAGAGACATCATCTTAGGAGATTCCCCAAAGAAGGTTACTCACATTAATGACAAGCCGGAGGCAGTAATGGAACAACGCTTGCTGGCACTCCTCCAAGAGTTTAAGGACCTTTTTGCATGGAATACGGTGGACATACCTGGGATAGATCCTAACTTCTGCTATCACAAGTTATCTGTCTACCCAGAGACGAGGCAGGTTTCCCAAAAGAAGAGAAGATTAGGGCCAGAGAAGTAGAAGGCAGCTAGTGAATAGACAAAGGAATTATTGAAGGCTGGATTTATTAGGGAAATCCGATATTCCTTGTGGCTCTCAAATGTGGTCATGGTACAGAAGGCCAACGGTAAATGGACAATGTGTACAGATTATGTAGATCTAAATCGTTGTTGCCCAAAGGACCCATATCCTCTCCCAAATATAGATCGTATGGTGGATGATTCCTCTGGTTATCACTACTTGTTATTTATGGATGCTTATTCGGGGTACAACTAAATTTTGATATGGGAGGAGGATCAAGAGAAAACGACTTTCGTCAATGACCACGGTGTGTTTTGTTACACCGTCATGCCCTTCGAACTAAAAAATGTTGGGGCCACATACCAGCGTATGATCAATAAAGTTTTTGAAGGCATGCACACTAAGGTGGTGGAGGTGTACATTGACGACATCATCGCTAAGACACTGGCTGGGGGTAATCACATTGAAGATCTGCGCCAAGTATTCATGCGTTTGAGGCAATGTAACATGATGTTGAACCCTTTGAAGTGTACCTTTGCAGTGTCAGTGGGGAAGTTTCTGGGTTTCATGTTGACTCAGCGAGGCATTGAGGCCAATCCTGGGAATTGCCAGGCGATCTTGGGCATGCAGAGTCCAAAGAGTTTAAGGGAAGTCTAGTTTTTGAATGGAAAAGTTGCAACCCTGGCACAGTTTATGCCCAAAATGGTGCGCAAATCCCTTCCCCTGTATAGGGTCTTGAAGAAATCCATGAAGTTTGAATGGGGACAGGAGCAGGGCAAGCTTTTCAAGAGCTTAAGGAGGTGTTATCTAGCCCTCTTATTTTGGTGAGACCTGATCCCGGAGAAGTGTTCATTCTCTACTTCGCCATTTTGGATGAAGCCTTGGGTGTGGTGTTAGTAAAGAACACTCCAGAAGGGCAAATACCTATATATTTTATGAGCAAAACACTACAAGGAGTAGAGGGCTAGTATCAGAAGATGGAAAAATCCACCCTTATAGTTGTTTGGGCCTCGCGCCGTTTAAGGCCGTACTTCCACGCGTACCCAGTCATAGTGAGAACGGATTTGCCACTCCGTTCCATGTTGAGCAAGCTGGACCTCGCAGGAAGGATGGTTAAGTAGTCTATCGAACTCTCAGAGTTTGACATTTCCTATGAACCATGAGGCGCTATCAAGGCTCAAGTGTTGGCTGATTTTGTTATGGAGATGATGGGGGAAAATCCAACCGCATCTCACGTTCATTGGACCTTTTATGTCGATGGTTCTTCCAATAGTAAAGGATATGGAGCAGGTATTGTGGTTGAAGGCGACGATGGTGTGCATTTGGAGATTTCTCTCTGATTTAATTTTAAAACTTCCAACATTCAGGCTAAGTATGAAGCTTGTCTTGCTAGACTCAAAGCCACAATTGATATCGGAGCAACTGAAATAACCCTTTGCAGCGATTCACAGCTCGTGATATCACAGATTCAGGGAGAATACCAGGTTCGTGAGCCCCAATTCCAATTATATTTGAATTATGTGAATAAGTTGAAAGAGAGGTTTTCATTACTGGAGTTTAAACATGTGCCTCGAGAAGAGAACACCAGGGCAGATAAACTGTCCAGACTTGCGAGTACGAAGCAACCTGGAAGCACAACCACAGTGGTGCAAATCACTTTAACATCGCCCAACATTCCCTTAGTTCCATCGTTGAATGCAATAACGGCTCACACCTTCAATGAGGACTCATGGGTAGTTCCTTACGTCCGGTATCTTGTTAATGGACAACTGCCCACTGATGAATCCGAGAAGAGGAGAATAAGGAGGGAGTTGCCTTATTTCACGATGGTGGATGGAAAGCTTTTTAGAAGAGGGTTCTTTGTGCCCTACCTCCTTTGTCTAAATGAGAATGAGATACAAGAGGTTCTGGAAGAGGTGCACGAAGGGCAATGTGGACATCATTCTGGTAGAAGGAGTTTGATGAGGAAGATCCTTAGAGCAGGATATTGGTAGCCCACAGTAAAGTAGGATTCCATAGAATTTGTCAAGAAGTGTGATCTGTGCCAAAGGTTCTTGAACCTACATCACACATCGGCTGAGGAGCTCTTCACATCTGCTGTGCCCTGGCCTTTTCTCTAATGGGGTTTGGACATCCTGAGTCCATTCCCAACCGCGCCTGGGGGTATCAAATACCTTATAGTTGGGGTAGATTATTTCATGAAATGGATAGAAGCAAAGCCAGTGGTGCACATCACATCTGCTCAAACCCACTGTTTTGTGTATGAAAACATCATTGCATGGTTTGGGGTGCCAGCGCGGATAGTTACTGATAACAACACTCAATTCACTGATAGAAAGTTCGGAGTTGCTTGAAGGGCTGGGGATAGTCCATATCTTTTCATTTATCGAGTATCCACAAACTAATGGCCAAGCCAAAATGGCCAACAGAGAAGTGTTAAAGGGGCTGAAGAAACGCTTAGGAGAAGCTAAGGGCGATTGGACGGATCAATTATGCCACGTCTTGTGGTCATACCGTAACATGCCTCACTCTTCAACCAACGAATCCCCATACCGCCTCACCTATGGCGTGGAGGCGATCTTACCGGTAGAGCTCTATACCGCCTCAATAAGGGTGGAGTACTTCTCGGAGGAGGGCAACAATGTCAATTTGGCGTCAGAGCTGGATGTTATCCAGGAAGTCAGAGAAGCCGTCTTCATTAGAGATCAAGCTATTAAGGCTAAGGCCGCTCTACGGTACAACAAACGTGTTCAGCATAGAACGTTCAACGGTGGAGATCTTGTTCTGAGAAAGGCCAGTGTGGGTAATAAGTTCGCTCACCAAGGTAAGTTGGCTCCGACATGGGAAGGCCCCTATAAAGTATCCGAAGTGACTGGAAAAGGCTCATACCACTTAGAGAACCTCGATGGCACACCAATCTGTAACAAATGGAACACCCAGAATTTACGCATTTATTACAGCTAGTTGGTAAGACGGCGTGTACTCTTTTTCCTTGGTTTTTTTCCCATTGGGTTTTCTCAAGAAGGTTTTAACGAGGCACGACCCCAACTATGCTCCCTTTGTAATTCATATTCAATTCAATAAGAAATTCATTTATGACTACAATGTCTTCACTTTAATCTCATTTTTATGATTTATAGCCTTATGCGTGGTGTACAAAGAGCCCTCAGGATGGATGATCCCAAACGCCTATTTTATGATTAGTGTTGTAGCTCTTTGAGCGGTGAAATGAGGTGTAGGATCAGACCTTTTCCAAGGTCATACCGAACCCCAGCAAGGACTCACCCTCAGGACGGATGATCTCAACTACCTATTCTGTAGTTGACGATGTAACTCCTTGAACGGTTAAATAGATTGTAGGATTGGACCTTATTCAAGGCCATACTGAACTCCATGAAACGACATTCTAGTTACCCATTCTGTAATTGGATGTGAAGACTCACCCTCAGGACAGATGGTCTCAATCACCTATTCTATGATTGACGATGTAACTCCTTGAGCGGTTCAATAGGTTATAGGATTGAACCTTTCTCAAGGTCGTACCGAACCCCAGCAGAGATTCCCTTCTTGGGTGGATAGTCTCAATCTTTCCTCCTTGAAATTGACAACATAACCCCATGAGGAATACTTGGATTTTTTCCCGAGATCAACACAAGCAAGGGAATATTGTTTGTTCAATGAAACACTTCTCTCAGAGACGTGACCCTATTGGTCTGTTCTAAAGTTTGAGTTTGAAGAGCGGCTAACAGATATTATGGCTTAAAGTTAAATAGCTCGCCAAAGAGCCTACGAGGAAAAGGTAGTTACAAGTAACAAACAGTTTATGTCGAAGAAAAACTGAAATATCATTAATGAAGTTCAAAAATGTTGTAAGCATGTTGAAAGCCAGAGCTGATCCCGGAACCCACCATGAAAATTCAAGAAAAAGAAACTAAGTTAAGAGAGAGGAGCTTCATGATGAGTTTTTTCACGCTTCAGATTATCTTCTAGGGCCTCATTCTCTCCTTCAGCCTTTTCCTCCGGGATCCCTCTACCTCCGGCATCACCACCTTTCATCCCTTCTTCCGTTGCGCCCTCGGTACCAGGAGTGACAGGAAGGGGCCCCATACTTTGATTTCTAGGGAAAGGTGGTAGCTCATAAAGAGTATTAGCATGTTCCTCATGCCATCCATCTTTGACCGCAACCAGTTTCCCTCCATGAAACTCATGAAAAGGATGGATCCTATAAAAGTTAAGTGTCACGCCAGGGTGGCGATGGAAGATTTGATGAACAACCAGGCCAAATGTGTCATACGCTACTTCAGTGTAGATGTTTACAGCTTTAGTCTCCTTGGCTTTTGTGTTAGTAAGGTTTTTCCCCAGCTTGGCGTTCTCCTCCTCCAGTGACTCAGTTGTGGCACTCCCCTGCTTTAGTTCCTCAATTTGTGCCAGCAACTCTTTCTCCCTGGCAACCCGCTCGTCATTAGTCTTTAAGCGTCGGGCCTCAACAGCCGCCAGATCTTCAACCAGCTTGGTAATTGTTCTTTTACTTTTTTCAGCTCTTCTCGTAATGAGGGATTTCCTTCGCCTCCTCCTTCAGTTCATTCAAGCTCTCATCCAACACCCTTACGGCTATCTTTAGGGCTGAAATCTAGCTGAACTGCTCATTATTTTCGTCTTTGAGTTTCTTCAGTTTTTCCTCCGCAGTTCGTAGATTGGCCCGATCTTTAGCTGAAGATATTGTAAGTTCTTCGACTTGAGCGCTCAGCGTGTCGAAAGTGTCAATATTTTTAATTGTTTTGCTCCAAGAGCATAGGAGGTCAGACAGCTCAGCTAGCTGCCATCGCCTGGCCTGACAAGCTTCTTCAATCTCAACGGTTTCTAAAGTGTAGCGGAGCTTGTATCTTGGTTTTGGAAGTTCCACCGGTATAGGCCCCTCGTAGTGCAGAAAGGGCGTCAGGAAAGAGTTGTTTGGATGGAAACTGCGTACAACCGGTGTAGTGGTTCCCACATAAGGAGGCGACTAATTTTCAGCTTCAGACCCAGAGGGGCTCCCTTCCACAGTGACGACTTTCTTCTCCTTCTGAGCGATCCTCATCCTTGTTTCCTCCAGAGTCTTTTGCTTTTTTACTGCCTTGGGAGAGGACTGCTTTGAAGCTCCAGTATCTCAGTTGTTGCTTTTCTTTCTCTTCTTCTTCTTCTCCAGTTCTTTCTCACTCTCCGATTCAGGTTGTGCACCACCAGCTTGACCGGTGTTCTCCAATAGAGGCACCTCACCGGTGACAACAGAGGTTAAGGGGATGGTCTCAACCCATGCTTTGATGGCATTCCTCTTCGGCTGGATGTTATTTTCTTCGCCAGAAGAGTCATCATCCCCTATTAATTTTTTCAATTTGTCCATGGCGGTGCAACCTTCAATTTCCCCTGCATAAACAAGAAAGGATGTTAGTATCAGGTATGATATAGGCCGGTATCAAAGCAATGAGATATGACAAGCAAAAATTTTACTTAAATATTGTTCGCAAATGATATGGGACCCCAGGAGACGTTTACAAGAAAATTTCTTATAAGCCTCAGTGTATGCTTCCAAAGCAGCTATCACCATTATAGAGCATGGAGACAGTTCGCTTTCCTCCGTGAAGTACGCCTTGGAGGTCAGGAGGAAGTGTTCATGGGTCCACTCCATAGGAAATTTGGTGAAGCTATCTCTGGTCTTCTAGAAGACCGGTTTATTGGGTTGGACGCAGATCCTGGTGTAATAGTGTTTGAAAGACCTCCTGTTCATCTTCGTAGATTCGATGAAGTCCTCAAAACTCACAAAGTTTGAATCACACCAGAGGGTGACAAAACTCATACCACCTTTCTTGTTGGTCCGTACCATCTGGCAGTAGTAGAACAACATCGCCATGGTGGGTTTGAAGTTGAAACGTTCCCCCAGGACCTCTAGTGCCCAGATTAGACCTCATCCGTTCGGGTGCACTTAAGAGGGGGCACAATCTAAGAACCTCAACACCCTCATTTAGAATTCTGTAAGAGGGAAATAGACTCTGAGGTATAGAAAGATGTAATCATACATGTATATGGACCATCCATCTGGCAGGAGGTGGCAGATTCTATCAGTTGGCCGGGGTGCTAACATCATAAACCGTTCTTTTAGATACTCCTCTGCATAAACCCTAAAATTCAGGGATAATCTTCTCCCGTCATCTTTAGCATGTCAAGACGCTGTTTCATAAATCTCTTCTTCCACCCAGCAATAAGGGACCGTGTGTTGACTTTAACCCAATCCAACCGATGCGCCACAACGTTGACACACCCTTCAATAGTCTGGAGAACTGGGGGATTCCTGGAGGTCCCTTCATTGGCCATTTTGTAGGTTGCAAGGTTGAACGCGTCTGTGTTACAGTAAAAGGTCATATCATTAGAAAGGTATCATTCAACACTCACTTCGCTCTCAGAAGAACGGCTAGCCCCAGAGTTAGAGGAGGAGTCGAATGGGGGCAAAACTACCCTCTGCCTTGAGTGAGAAGTTTCCCCCCCTTTCCGAATGGCGAGACTCCTTCCTTTAAGGATTCATAGAGATTCTTCCTCCTTTGTAATCAGAGGCCCTCACGGGGACTCTTCCCCCTCTATAAGTGGAACCAGTGCGGCCTTGCCTAGAGCGTATAGTAAAATTCTAAAATGCAGAAGAAACTGAGAAAGGGTAAGAGTTTGGTTACCTAGGAAAGTTGATGAGTTTGATGGACGAGGGGTAACTTTGCGGAAGTCACAGCAACAACTCTCTCAGAGGAAAATTTCAACAGAGGTTTCTTAGGTCTCAAAGCAAGATGGTTTCCAGAAGTTCCTAAGTCGTCATTTTATAGGTATGGAGGGGGCACGACCAACAGACAGAGTAAAACATCGTTTATTAAGAAACGTGACTCTTTAAAGTCTAAATGACGTCGTCGTTTTGACCCCTATACCCGCGAAAAGGAAGCGACACTTGGCATAAAGGTAAGATCGAATGGGCCTGAAAATTCAAATTTCAGGCCCAATAACCGCACCCGTGGCGGTTAGTAAACCACGTGACTGGAAATCATCATTATTCACATGTTAACAGCAATAAATGCTTATCATTACTGGCGTCTCAAGGCATTAAGGTCACCAAACTTAAACGTGAGGGTTACAAATTCCAAAAATTCTTAGGATTCCCTCACGGAGTGTAATGCTATCTGAGCTCGACATACGACATTAGGACGGCATCTGAAGTATGCATCTCTGGTCTGGTATCCACACCCATCAAGTAGGGACTTTGTACTTTTTACCGGTATCAGCGCCCACTAGAGAACAGGTTTAGCTTATATTAGCAACTCTGCCAATCCCTCATACAAGCTAGGGGACAGATGATCTGGTCCCGATACCGGTACCTAAGGCAGATAGGTAATTGCATCCGCTCTCACTATGCTACTGGCCTCACAGGTACACCTCCGGACTGTAAACCGTATGAGGCATTCTCTATACCAGTATGTCCAAGTTCGTACCTTGCACACTAAAAAGTATGCACGTCACCCGACAAAAGGTACAAGGTACAATCGCAAGGGGAGTTCGCGGGAGATGCGGCTCTCCCCGCGTCGTGTGTCAGAATTGTATATTGAGCAGTGTACTATTTATCCCCTAGCCCCACCTACACCTAACGTTTCATTCTCCATGCTCACTTATAAATAATCAATTCTCACACTCAAAAAAGGTTACGTTATTCTTACTTTCTATTTACTATTGCATTGCTCAAGTTCCCTCAAATTCTTATTCTGTTCACTGACTTGAGCGTCGAAGAATCTTCACAAGTGACACCACCTTTCGCCCCTTTTCAGCGTAAAAGCTTGGTGTGAAGGATCTCTAGGACAACAAGACAGGATTCTCCCACTGAGAGTTTGGACCATAATACCGGATACCCACTGTACTGGTGTACAAACACTTTTATCATTGACTTTCGAGGCTGGTCCCCATTCTGGATCTTTGACCCCAGATCAGACCAGTTCAGTTACCATCACCATCACCATTATTATACATATCCACCATTAACAATCGTTCATTATTTTTCATTATTCACACCATGATTAACAACATCATCTAATTCATTATTTACATTATAATAATTCATATTTCATTTTCAATGCTACCATTAAATCTTCATCATCAATACACCTAACATTATCATCATGATCATCTATATATTTTCATCAACATCACTTTATCGCTTTCAATGTCAATCATTCATCACTTCATCATACAATCCACATCATAATTATCATCAACATTTTAGTATTAACAATACTCATTCATCAATTAACTTTAACCATGTCAATATTCATCATCATGTACTTTCAATGACATCACTCATAATTTACATAACATATAATTTCACACACATATTCATTCATTCATAATTCATCTATTTAAAATATATCGCTCCCTACCTACCTAGAATCAAGGATTCCACTCAGTTCCTACATTTTGGTCTCATCTCAGAAATCAACCTACAATAAACACATACTGACACTTCACCGATCAATTACCCAATCACTAATTCCATTCAAAATAGCTTAATTCTAACTACCTGAAAACCCATAACCTTACTAATTATTTTAATTCAATGGAATGGAAAGGATTTGGTAATGTCGACTTATCAAGCTTCCATCGATGATAGTTCTGAAGACGGATTCAAGGTTTCGACAATATTCACTAGCTTAAACGTCACCTACAACCATGAAATTAAGATTGGAACCAAGACTGGAACCAAATGCTAAAGTGGGTCTCTTAGATTGTAACCTTAAATTGATGAAATTGAAGAAGCAAACTACACTCTCGAGGACCCTAACTCGTAGAGGAGGAAGAAAGAGAATGGGTGCCTTGGTTCCTTGCATAGCCTTGCTTGATAGAAGAAGATGAAATTGAGAAAATGGAGGTAAGGGTCGTGTAGGTGCACAAGAGAGAGGGAAGAGATTGCCCTTTTCTTTTCTTTATTCTATGAGGGAAAATAGTGAATTTATTTTTAAAAATTAGGGGTAGTTAGGTTTTTTTACTCGTTTGGTTAATTCTTGAATCTAATTTGATAACTTTAAATTACCCTAAACTTAACCAGATTCATAATTAACTTACCCTTTTCCAGTTTCAATTAATAATCCTAGTTTATTATTTGAATATTTATCCTTTAATTTTTAAATTGAGATATTACAATTAATATGATAGAGTATTTTATTTATAAGGTCACACATATAAAATAAGTCCACCTGATAATAATTTTAGTTTTAGTTAGACTAAAAATAAAGTTGTAACTCCTCCATAATGAAATTTGTTATATTAGTAAGATACTTGTATCTTAATTATATTTGTTTAAATTATTATTATTATTTAAATATGAATTGAAGACGAGTCGGGAGCTCATAACATGTTACAAACTTTTTTAAAATATGTTTTTCATCTATGCAGAATTAGTAAATTCTTATTTTCTCCCTTACAAACTTTTTTATTGTTTTTCATCCTTTATTGATATAACATGTTACAAATAATCCTTTATTAATTTAGCTATTTATTTTAATCCTTGTTAATTTTTTTCAATGTCTAATATATTGTTTAATTATCTTACATAAACTTAATTTAGAAGTTGTTAATAAAGATGTGAAAATTATAATAATGCATAATTTAAAATATTGATTACTCTTGTAAAAAAATCTTAAGGAGTTGAACATTTCTACTTAAGAGCTTAAGTTCACATTTACGATAATTAGATAATATATTGGTAGATGATGTAAAGATTTATTAAACAAATCAATTGTTAATAGTAACATTCCAACATTAAAGATTATTTTTAAAATATTAAAATTTAATAAGGGTGAAAAATATAATAAGTTTTTTTGTACGGGTTAAAACAGACATTTATTAATTTTATAGGGACTAAAATTATAATTTAACCCTATTAGTTTTTTTTGGGCTTGATAATGTTTTATTTCTATTTTCTCTTTATCATCTTATCACTCCATAAAAGTTGTTTCATTTATTTTTTAATCTATCAGTGTTCTTTAGATGGAAGTTGCAAAATAATTATCTTAAATCCTAGAGATCTTCAAAGTAGTCTTATCTCTCTCGATAAATTTTTTTCTATATAATGATAATTCTAATTTCTAATGTTACGCTTGACTTAAGTATCTGTTCAATTTTGCCTAATTTTGTTGGTTTTTTTCTCATATATATATATATATATATATATATATATATATATTAAGTTTCCAATGCATACATAAACATAGGATACCATTGAGAGAAAACTTCAACAAGATTTATTTGAGTGTTGTGTATGTGTATTAGCTTTTAACAAAGCTAAAGAAATTTAAGTATATCTGCTATACAAATATTATAGTGAGATTAAATTTTGCTCTTTGAGTATTCATAATTTTTTATAGCATATCAATTTTAACTAAGCAATTTATTTTAATTGCCAACATCTATATTAGAGCTTGTTGTATCAAAATGGCAGCAAGTTCCAGCACGAGAGTAAGTCAAGTTTAACAAGTACAAACAATTGCCTTCAAGTTTGATGGCAGATCAAATTTTGTCATGTGGAAACGCCTCATGTAACACCCCTTTATATACACGAGATATATAAGTATTCTTATTGCTTTATATATATATATATATATATATATATATATATATATATATTTACCATTATTTATCTCGTGTATATAAGGACGTACATATACATGATTTCCTTTGAATATTGAAAGTAAAAAAAATGTGGTCTTTCAATATTTGTCCATAGTGAAAAAACAAATTTATAGAAATCATAAGTGATAAAAGATTACAATATTATAACTGAATGATAAGGTTTATCAAAGTTTAACCTTTACCTTGTTACAATTATCCAACTTGATATTGTAATAAGGTAAAAAACTAAATTATACCTCTACTATGACTGTGACTAATTATTTCCTAATCCTCGAACCATAGGGTTTTGGAATCTTACTCTTGTCATATCTCTTCACCTGATTACCCTCTTGTAATTTCATCCTTTCATCTTGGACTGTTAGCTATACATCACATAGCATATATTTTGAACACAAATTCAAACAAGAAGGCATGAGAAACAAAATATAATATCTTACAGATAAGACATAAGCATAAAGGTTTTCACAAACTAATATAATAATATCAGTAATAATCTCATACATAATCAATTATGAATGTAAGGTTTCCACAAACATAACAATTATATTTTCATTCACACCACCCACATAGAATGTCACAATCACATGAATGTTATGTAATGCTTTTAATGCTACTATCTCATTCAGTTTATGCATGTGGGTCCTTAAAGTTTTAATTTGCACTGAGCCAACCAAGAGTTTACACTGTTCTATAATTCCAGATAATAATTACATAAATGCCTTCATGGCATATGAACAGCTCAACTGGCATGGAAACACTTAGAGACTAGTCAGATTGAGAAGGTTTTTATTATAAAAGTACCCGACACTAGGGAGTGACCTCAGGCCTCCTGAAGCACCCTTTCATACCCTCTCATCCCAAGGCTCAGAATTAAGTCTCCTCTAATGTATCCTCGGTTTCTATAATTCGTCCCCATGCAATATCACATCTCATTTCTCTTTAATGATTCATGATGCATGAACTACTCACGTATTGAGTTGGTTAAGACTTTTAGAAACTCAAGTATAAATTATAACTTCAGGGCCTACAAATCACAACATAGCCACCTCGATAAACTGCACATTTCCAAACTCTTAAATAAGTTGTCACACGCAGAAGAATTTCAGTACAGTTTCTTTTATCATTCACAAATCAATATTATTATGATTTGAGTTTCAAAGTCTTAATACATATTCCAAACCTTCTTTAGAGCATTTATAGGAAATTAATTTACTTTAGACACAAGTTTAAATTATCGATCTTTTTCCATCTTTAATTATAATACTTGAAAAATATATAATAAAACACTTTTAAAATTAAAACTCTTATTTTCAAAAATTTAAAATGAAATATCATTGAAGTATCTCATTTCAATTTGAGAATTAAATATTTTCATATACATACATATATGAATATATTATTTTCATAAAACAATTTTTTAAAATAACTAAAAATTATTCTAAAATTTAATTAAATAATTTATTTTGAAAGATAAAAGTAAGTTATAGAAATTATATACTTTTATTGAAAATTAAAAAAAAATTCTTAACAATAATCTGAATAAACATTAAGAAATTATTTATAATTTTTTTTAAAGTAATACTTTAAAGAGTAAGGGATAAGTATATTCTTACTGAGTTTTAGCTTCCCGTCAGGCTTGCTATATGCTTAAACTCCATATCACAAGATTATCAATCATTCATCAATCACAACCAAATATTGTCAATCATAATTAAATATCATCACTCAAAATCAAATATCGATCATAATCAAATAAAAATAACACAATTAGTATACAGAATGTACATAAGTTATTTCAAGGTGTCTTAATTATTAAAGTTCATTTTAAGTCGTAGTAGTCCAGTCCTAATGTTAGTTGGTCCATATCAAGTCCAAAATAGTCCAATGGTCATATGGGTCCATCATAGTCCAATTAGCACAAAGGTATAATTCAGTCTATATCAGTCCATATAAGTCCATAACAGTCCAAATCTTAATGATACGGTATGTTAGGTTAATGATTCATCTAAATATTTTAAACTTTATGTTAGGTTAATCAGTATGATTCATCCAAATATTTTAAACTTTTGAATAAATTTTATTTATTTATTTACTTAAGATAATAATAAGTATTACTTTAAAATATAATAATTATTCATAGTTAAAAGGAGTTGGGGACTCCTCACATCATTCTTGTGTCTTTTTATATTATATTCTTATCTCACCCCACCTTACCTTGAATTGCTACCAAAAGTGAGTTCACTTTGCGCCTCCGAGTTCTAGAAATATTAATACTAATTTATTTCAGTATAGACATAAGATAAAAATAAAGATTGCTATTTGAAACAGAAATGATAATTAGTAATTATGTATAGTAATAGTAAATAGTAAATTTTAAATAGTTACCGTGAATAGTAATAATAAATAGTAAATCATGAATAGTAACAGAAAATTGTAAAATATAAATAGTAATAGTAAATAGTAAATCATGAATAATAACGATAAATAGTAAATTGTGAATAATAATAGTAAATAGTAAAAAGTAAATAGTGATAGTAAATTGTAAATAGTAATAGTAAATAGTAATTTACTATTTAAATAGTAATTTACTATTTGAATAGTAATTTACTATTCATAATAGTGATTTACTATTGACACATTAATTTACTATTCAGAATAGTAACTTAAAATAATATTATATCCAGTATAATAATAGATTTCCAAAACGATATGAAAATAAACATAAAAAATATAAAAGAGGGTTATTCTTACCTTGTAATTTTGGCAAAATCTCCTTTAATAAAATTTGCTTCTCTCTTTTACTCCTTACACTATCTCTCTAACACTACTATATTAAGAAAAATTTAATCTGAAATTGTGATTTTCTTCGTTCAGAACCTCGGTATTTATAGGCAGGATTTCATTTGAATATTTTAATATAAAAGTACTGTGCAATTTCTGAAACTTTCTTTTCTGGTTACTGTGCAAGTTTGAAATTTTCATACATGTACAGTGTTTTGCATAGTAAATGTCGGCTGAATTATTAAGCCAAATAGTAACCATTTACTTAGTATATTTTAAATATTCAAAATCAATTCTTTACAAAATTTAGCAATATTATATCAGACCTCACTAATTTTATAATAAGTAATATAATGTTTAAATTTTAAAAATCTAAAATTTTCTGCTAATAAAAATTTATTGGTACGTTTTCGATTTTCTTACGATTTGTAAAAATCAAGATTTTACTCAAACCGATCATTTTTAAATAAGTCTACTTGAAATAGATTTTAGAAAATTTTCTTATAATTTAATTTCACTTTCTTATAAATATTTTTCATTTTAAGTACTTTATATAAATATAAAATGATTAAAAATATTTTTTATTAAAATATTTTTAAAATTTTAAAAAATTTTAAAAAATCATAAATAATACGTAGATTAAAAAGTTCTAAAGAACCATAGTCTAATTCCTTCAAAATTTTATTTTAAAATTCTAATAAGAGTTAAATCATAAATATGTAAAAACATAAATATTAAAACATAAAATAAAGGTTGTGAATAATAAAGATATTCAAAATTCTTAATATAATTTTCTTAATCAAATGAATACTAATTAAGTCATTCAAAAATCCTCATTCAAAATACATATATATTATTATTATTATTATTATTTTAACAAAATAATTAAATATAAGTACCAAAATTTCATAAAAATATTAATTAGTTAATAATCAACTAACTAATAATATGTGTTTTCTCATTAAAGAGATATTAATATTTATTTTCTATTTGAGTGGAAAATGGGATGTTACAATTATACTCCCCTAAAAGAAATTTCATCCTCGAAATTTGATATTTTTAATAAATCTTACCAAGGCTAACTAAGTGAACTATCCTAATATGTTTTCTACTTTTATTGACAATTATGTATCTTTTCCTTGATGTTGCCACTTACTTTCTTTTAATCTTATAAGGTATTTTATCCTAAACTCAAAAATATCACCCTCTTAATTTTGTTAATCATGCTTATCATCATAAACTGATGGTTAACTCTAAACGCGTCAATAACTACATTTCTTATTCCATTAAGACATGACTTAATATAATCCTTAACATCTATAAATTAAAATTCCTACAAGCAATGTATGAAAATGGACTGTTAAGAATTAATCACTGGACAACTAGCCGTTAGCAACTAGCTATTGGACTAGCCGTTTATGACCGTTGTTCACTCTCCTTTGCTTGATTATAAATTTCCAATCCATTCTCACTTCCTATCACAACTTCAAGGTTTCCTAGTTTCTCTCTTCTATCTAATTTCTTCAAACTTTTTCCTTAAGTAACATCATACTATTCGATGGCCAACCTTCCTAGAAGTGATGAAGAGCGAAGGCGAGCTGGACTACAGTTCGTGGTAACAAGTGCCTCACTTCTTATAATCATTATGGTGATTTCTCTAGTTTGGGTATTTTATGTATTGTCAAAACTCTTAGGCTTCTAACTATTATGATTCTCCAATAATTGTTAGAAAATAAGTGGTTACTTATTGTTTAACTATGATGTACTAGATGTTCTACTTTATTTCCTTCAATGTAATCATGTATAATAAATTATGCTAGTGAAAAAGGATAAATATGTCTTTGTCCGTAAAACATCCTAACATGTAAAACAAAGTACCTAAAACCCATATAAATTTTTCACGAATAAAATTTTAGTTTAAAAGCAGGGTCTTAGGACCATACAATAACATAATCATCACTACATCAACCTTCTAAGATATAATTTATCTCAATCATCACGCACATTCTCATTCAACCATACACATGAACAATTCCTGTCCATTTATGCAATGCAACAGTTTCTTGGATATATCAAACATCACATGTATATGGTGGGACCATCTAGGGTCTCCACACTCCAACATCATCATCCACCACAACAACAAGTACATGCTCTATATAAATCTAGGCTTCTGACTGAAACCATCAGTTACCTATTCAACTAAGCATATATGTACACACATCAAAATAGGTATGCACAGGAGCCGGCCAAGGCTACTACAAAACTACTATATACATTATATACAAGATATATATAGTGCTCCACGCTCGATCTTGGTGACCTCTCACCAATCTCCGTCACGTCCTAAGTCCACTGTAAATATATCCACAAATAAGGGTGAACACATAATATATTAAATGACAGTTATTGGATTAGATCTCATCCTATCCAACTCTATTCCTTACTCAATTCAATTCATAATCTGCATTTCATATAATATCATATTTCATATCACATTTGCTGTCATTCAATATAAAATCATTTCATTAACAATTAATATAATTCCTCAGCAATATGAAACATCAGGTATCTCATACCATCAATATATATATATATATATATATATATATATGCATCCAATTTAATATCATGATTCACATCATTAAATATATATATAAGGCTTGCAGCCTTGATCGATCATATTCAGCTCTCGGCTGATTTGGCCATTTTATAGGTACCAAACTGTTTGCCCTCTCATGTAACACAATCACTCTCAGCGACAACGACAGTGTTACAGGCTAACCCTGAGTCTCACTCAAGAGGTTTGTCTTGCGTCCCACCCAAGGTCTTATATATATATATATATAGCATCTCATACATTTGATCACATCAAACACTCTGTCAACACAAGCATCACATGTTTTTCACATATCATTCAATCATTTGCATCTCATACAATTTAAAATATATCCAACATTTCTTTAATTCACGAGGATGGGTAAAACACATCACATTTATTATTATTAAATCAAACGCTCACAACTTAACATACGGGGGTATATCATTATACAACATCAAAACATAGAAATCATAATTAATTCATATCAATTCATCAATCAATCAACCAAACATATACTGATATACCCCAACTCATCCATAAACCATACATTTAATATATAAATGCTCCCCCTACCTGGAATCCTTGATTCCAAAACTCGAACGTTCCCCAAACGATTCGAGTCAATCGCCGATTTCTGGTTTTCAAAGCCAAAAATTTCTAGATTAACGATAATTATTTTAAAATTTATACATTACTTAAAAATTATATTTGTGGCATTTAAATAACCAATCTTCATAATTTCAATAATTCTGATAAATTCTAAAATTTAATAATAATTATTTTTAATATAATAAAATTATTCATAATTACCCAAAAAAATTATATAACTTAAAATCTGACCGTTGGATCATGCCGAAACTTAAAATTATAATCGTCGGATACTAAACGAACATAATGGGACAATTCTAAGACATAATTTAACCGAAGAGGAACTCCCCTTACCTCTTGATGACAGAGGATAAGAGAAAATTCGTCAAAACTTCGCTAATTTTCGATCATCTGCCGATAGCTGTTGATGGTTCCCGGTCCTAAAATAATTAACATGTATGGTTAGTTTTGGTTTCCAAACAGCAAAGAAATACCCCTTTAATTTTTCTAATAAAAACTAATTTTGGGTCCAAGAATTTCAAGAATAAGATCAAGAGAAAAATTTGTAAAATCTTACCTTGAGGTAGCTTAAAGATTTTACGGTTTTGAATAAGGAGGAGAAGAGAAACTAACGTGTAAAGAGAAATGGAATTGGCACTGGGTGATGAAGTAATGAAATTATATTTTTTATAGGAAGAGGTAGTGTGTTTAATCAAAGGAAATGCGTCTGAATTTGGAAGAGAAAGTAGCGTGCAGAGTAAAGAGAGCTAAGTGGATTGATACATCATGGTGGGGATATCTTGGAATGGGATAATTACTAAATGATTTTTTTATGATATGTGGTCAGGTTATGCAAGAAGGAGGGACAGTTGAATGGGTAGAAGAAGCCAGAAGAAGACACGTGGTTGTGTAGATGGTAAGAGATGGTGGTGTGATTAGAAATCATTGACCAGAAAAATTAAATTGTTACCCGATGATTGTAAATGTGCGGGATTTTTAGAGACCAGAAATAAAAGGCGATAAAAATAAATATATAATAATTTGTGGGTTTAGAATCTCGAAAAATACCTAACAGTAAACTTGTATATCTTCTTTTTCCCTTTGATTTGATATATCATTTGTGATGATCTGATACCTGTAGCCTGAGATATGGTCAAAATATGATAGGATGCTCTAATCGTCTTTGAATCAGGTATGTGCTCAGAAATAAATTTACCAAAATTATCCTTTAAGAATTAGGTTTTGTGTCCTTCATAACAATTGTATATATTTTTTATATGGATCTATATCAAAAAGAACGAAGTGATTTGAATACCGGACGAGGGAGATTTTTCCATTTTTCTGAGACCTATCAGCATTGTGACGTGATGAATAGGGGTCCTTAAAGATCTTCAAAAATGTATTAACCTGGGAAGATCTAGCTCTTGATGTCTTCATCAAAAATGTAGATAACTTTGTTACGGTGATTTTGACACCAAGTTTGCAAGAAACGAAGGTCGTATGAGAGAGTTATAAATTTTTGAACGAACCATGCGCAGGATAAAAACGTGAATAATCATGGTTTTATGATAAATTTACTAAAGCCTTGAATTTGCGCATGCCAGAGTAGGAATTTGGAACCGAGACTAGAAATAAGGATTGAAGATCCCTTCGAAACAAAGTGAATGAGACTAAAATCATTCCAATTGAGCATCGTTTGAGGAAGTTAGGTCCAAATTACCAACGATGCGTATGAGGGGAATAAGTTATCGAGCCTAACGAGTTATTTTCTAAAATTTTCAAACTTAGGATGTTACAGTGAACAAATTACCATATTTCTTTCATAAAGCATACATCCACACATTATTTTTTTTCTTAGATTCAAAAATCAAAGGAAAAACTATAATTCTATCTTAAACAATTTGTTATACTAGTTTCGGATTACAACAATTATCTACCCATTGAAAGTCCAATTCACACAAGTCTCTATACTAATTCAAGGACATGGCAAGGAATATCCTAATAGGGTTTATTGAGTTTGTCTCCATTTCTCCATATATCACATTCACCTAGAGTTAAATTTATTAATCTTACATCCTTCATTCGACATGTCTTTCACTACTTAGTGTAAATCATTCAGGGTGATCAGTCCCGGTAATTTATAACTAAGTAGTTAAATCATTCAGGGTGATCAGTCACAGCTTTAGTCTAAATTCATACCAAAATATTCCTAAAGATTTTCTATTGTCTTATCTCTCTTATTGTCCCTATACTATATTGTAAAAGAGGTAAATATTTGAATATTTCATTATCATATATTAACCATAGAATCAAACACCATACAACATATTTGGAATAAAAGGAAATAACATTAGTTAATTTACCTTATTATTCCACCATACATTAACGTCTATACTTAAATAATGTCAAGAAAGACTTCAGAATGGCCAGTCTCTAGAAATCCCTGCAATAACATTTTTCAAGTAATAGGCTATAGAGTTTTAACTTATACTTCTTACGAACTTAAAAACTAGTTCTTTCTTTTTCTTCTTCTTCTTCTAACTTTTCTTCACTTGCTTCTTGCCATCTACTATAATAATAAAGTCTCCTTCTCTATCCATCATAAAATCTTTTGACTAACTTAACCATCAGAGTACACTAACAAACTAGTAAGACCATACCCCAAGCCGATTTGGATATATATATATATATATATATATATATATATATCATTCCTTATCTCGTGTATACAAGGACGTACATATACATGATTTCCTTTGAATATTGAAAGTAAAAAAATGTTGTCTTTCAATATTTGTCCACAATGACAAAACAAATTTATAAAAATCATAAGTGATAAAAGATTACAGTATTATAACTAAATGATAAGGTTTATCAAAGTTTAACCTTTACCTTGTTACAATTATACAACTTGATATTCTAATAAAGTAAACTTAAACTAAATTATACCTCTACTATAACTGTGACCAATCATTTCCTAGTCCTCGAACCATAGGGTTTTGGAATCCTACTCTTGTCATATCTCTTCACCTGATGAGACCACTTTACCTCTTATAATTTTATCTTTTTATCTTGGACTGCTAGCTATACATCACATAGCATATATTTTGAACACAAATTCAAACAAGAAGGAGTGAGAAACAAAATATAATATCTTACAGATAAGACATAAGCATAAGGGTTTTCACAAACTAATATAATAATATCAGTCATAATTTCATACAATCAATTATGAATGTAGGGTTTCCACAAACATAACTATTATATTTTCATTCACACCACCCACATAGAATGTCATAATCACATGAATGTTATGTAATGCTTTTAATGCTACTATCTCATTCAGTTTATGCATGTGGGCCTTAAAGTTTTAATTTGCACTGAGCCAACCAAGAGTTTACATTGTTCCATAATTTTGGATAATAATTACATAAATGCCTTCATGGCATATGAACAGCTCAACTGGCATGGAAACACGTAGAGACTAGTCAGATTGAGAAGGTTTTTATTGTGAAAGTACCCGACACTAGGGAGCGACCCCAGGTCCCCTGAAGCATACTTTCACACCCTCTCATCCCAAGGCTCGCAATTAAGTCTCCTCTAATGTATCCTCAGTTTATATAATACGTCCCTAGACAATATCACATCTCATTTCTCTTTAATGATTCATGATGCATAAACTACTCGTGTATTGAGTTGGTTAAGACTTTTAGAAACTCTAGTATAAATTATATCTTCGGGGCCTACAAATCACAACATAGCCATCCCGATAAACTACACATTTCCAAACACTTAAATAAGTTCTGCCACATGCAAAAGAATTTCAGTATAATTTTCTTTATCATTCATAAATCAATATTATTATGATTTGAGTTTCAAAGTCTCAATACATATTCCAAACCTTCTTTAGAGCATTTATGGGAAATTACTTTACTTTAGACACAAGTTTGAATTATCAAACTTTTTTCATCTTTAATTATAATACTTGAAAAATATATAATAAAACACTTTTGAAATTAAAACTTTTATTTTCAAAAGTTTAAAATGAAATATCATTAAAGTATCTCATTTCCATTTGAGAATTAAATATTTATATATATATATATATACATATATGAATATATTATTTTCATAAAACAATTTTTTTAAAATAACTAAAAATTATTCTAAAATTTAATTAAATAATTTATTTTGAAAGATAAAAGTAAGTTATAGAAATTATATACTTTTATTGAAAATTAAGAAAATTTTCTTAACAATAATCTGAATAAACATTGAGAAATTATTTATAATTTCTTTTAAAGTAATACTTTAAAGAGTAAGGGATAAGTATATTCTTACTGAGTTTTAGCTTCCCGTCATACTTGCTATATGCTTAAACTCCACATCATAAGATCATCAATCATTCATCAATCATAACCAAATATTGTCAATCATAATTAAATATCATCGCTCAAAATCAAATACGATCATAATCAAATAAAAATAACACAATTACTATACAAAATCTACACAATTTATTTCAAGGTGTCTTAATTATTAAAGTTCATTTTAAGTCGTAGTAGTTCAGTCCTAATGTTAGTTGGTCCATATCAAGTCCAAAATAGTCCAATGGTCATATAAGTCCATTATAGTCCAATCACGCAAAGGTATAATTCATTCCATATAAGTTCATAACAATCCAAATCTCAATGATACGGTATGTTAGGTTAATGAGTTATCTAAATATTTTAAACTTTATTAGGTTAATCAATATGATTCATCTAAATATTTTAAACTTTTGAATAAATTTTATTTATTTATTTATTTACTTAAGATGATAATAAGTATAACTTTAAAATATAATAATTATTCATAGTTAAAAGGAGTGGGGGACTCTTCCCATTATTCTTATGTCTTTTCATATTATATTCTTATCTCACTCCCCCTTACCTTGAATTGCTACCAAAAGTGAGTTCGTTTTGCGCCTCCGAGTTCTAGAAATATTAATGCCAATTTATTTCAGTATAGACATAAGATAAAAATAAAGATTACTATTTAAAACAAAAATGGTAATTAGTAATTATGCATAGTAACAATAAATAGTAATAGTAAATTTTAAATAGTTACTGTAAATAGTAACAGTAAATAGTAAATCATGAATAGTAACAGTAAATAGTAAAACATGAATAGTAATAATAAATAGTAAATCATGAATAGTAATGATAAATAGTAAATCATAAATAGTAATAATAAATAGTAAAAAGTAAATAGTAATAGTAAATTGTAAATAGTAATAGTTAATAGTAATTTAATATTTGTAATAGTGATTTACTATTGACATAGTAATTTATTATTCAGAATAGTAACTTAAAATAATATTATATCCAGTATAATAATAGATTTTTAAAACGATATGAAAATAAACATAAAAAATATAAAAGAGAGTTATTCTTACCTTGTAATTTTGGCAGAACCTCCTTCCATAAAATTTACTTCTCTCTCTTACTCATAACATTATATCTCTAACACTATTATATTAAGAAAATTTAATCTAAAATTGTGAATTTCTTCATTCAGAACCTTGGTATTTATAGGCAGGATTTCATTTGAATATTTTAATATAAAAGTACTGTGTATTTTGAAATTTTTGTTTCTGGTTACTGTACAAGTTTGAAATTTTCATACATGTACAGTGTTTTGCATAGTAAATATCGGCTGAATTATTAAGCCAAATAGTAACCATTCACTTGGTATATTTTAAATATTCAAAATTAGTTTTTTTCAAAATTCGGCGATATTATATCAAACCGCACTAATTTTATAATAAGTAATATAAAGTTTAAATTTTAAAAATCTAAAATTTTCTGTTAATAAAAATTTATTGGTACGTTTCCGCTTTTCTTACGATTGGTAAAAATCAATATTTTAATCAAACCGATCATTTTTAAATAAGTCTACTTGAAATGGATTTTAGAAAATTTTCTTACAATTTAACTTTACTTTCTTATAAATATTTTAATTTTAAGTACTTTATATAAATATAAAATGATTAAAAATAATTTTTTATTAAAATATTTTCAAATTTTCAAAAAATTCCAGAAAATCATAAATAATACGTAGATTAAAAGGTTCTAAGGAACCATAGTCTAATTCCTTCAAAATTGTATTTTAAAATTTTAGTAAAAGTTAAATCATAAATATGTAAAAACATAAATATAAAAACATAAAATAAAAGTTGTGAATAATAAATATATTCAAAATTCTTAATATAATTTTCTTAATCAAATAAATACTAATTAAGTCATTCTAAAATCCTCATTCAAAATACATATATATTATTATTATTATTATTATTTTAACAAAATAATTAAATATAAGTACCAAAATTTCATAAAAACATTAATTAGTTAATAATCAACTAACTAATAATAAGTGTTTTCTCATTAAAGAGATATTAATATTTATTTTCTATTTGAATGAAAATGCGATGTTACACCTCATAGAGCTATGCTTAAAAACCAATGGTTATGGTGAAATCATTAAAGATGGTTTTGCTGAACCAACTGAAGAAAACAAAGGAAAAGCTGATATGCAACAAGTAGAGAAAAATCGTCTATTTAATAAAAAGCCTTATTTCTGATTTGTCAATCATTGGAGCTGTCTGTTCTTAAGAAAATTTTCTATACTAAAACAGCAAAGGTGGCTTGGGAAATTTTATTCAAAACATATGAAGGTGTTGATCCAGTCAAAAGAACGAGGTTGCAAGGCTTGAAACGCCAGTTCAAGCTTATGGAACAAGGAAGAGAAGAAAGCATTCGTGATTATTTTTCATGAATAGACAAGCTTGTCAACGAAATGAAAAACAACGGAGATAATATAAATGAGAAAGAAATCATGGAGAAAGTTCTACTTACGTTGCCAACTCGTTTTGATTACATAATAACAGCTATTGAAGAAGCAAAAGATCTCAACACAACGACTCTAAATGGTTTACAAGCATCCTTAGAGTCACGTGAAATGTGGATGAACAAAAGGTCAAGTGGGATAGTTGAGCAAGCATTAAAGGCTCAAACAATTGTCAGAAACGAGGGACCTGTGCAACAAAGGGCTAACTACGGTTAAAGGGGTCAGAATTTCAAAGGAGGAGGGAGGAATCCTCAATTTGACTCAAATCAAGGCACACAAGGTAATAGACCATTTCACAATAAATCTAATGTCACAAATGTCTTAAGTAAAGAAGAAAGTGAGAAGAAAAGATTGAGAGAAAGCTTCATCAAGCTTTATTTGAGTGTTGTGTATGTGTCTTAGTCTTTAACAAAACTAAAGAAACTTGAGTGTATCTGCTATACAAATATTATAGTGAAATTAAATTTTGTTCTTTGAGTGTTCATAATTTTTTATAACATATCAATTTTAACTAGCCAATTTATTTTAATTGCCAACATCTAAGTTGAAATTTGCTTTCTAATCTTAATCACTAAGCTAATTAAATACATAAGGATGAAACGTTGTAGGAGCTTCTAGCAAATCAAATGGCCAAGTTTAATTTCTAACATACCCCAAGTTCCCTTGCAATCATGGAAAGTTTCAAGCTATCATTTGTTGTTACTATATTTTTAGTGGATCAGATTAAAAATAAAATAAAAGTGGGGAAATTAGCAGCTAGAGATTCTGATAAGTATTTTAATTATTCATGCAGGCTGATGTCATATTTTAGAGTTTGTCAACCCAAATAATTGCAGGTCTGTGGTGGGTTTTAGGAATATTGTTGCCACATGACATAAAAGACTTGTCATCCACATTCACATTATTCATTAATTATTGGTCAACATTAAAATTCTATTAGCCCATGAACCCAATTCATTTGTTAACGCCTGAAATAATATGAAAATTTGAGTAGTTATCAGAAAACACGCAGAAAAGAAGGTCCAAGACTAATGAAACCAAAGACTTCTTATGAACCACGGGTTTTCCCAACTAAATGAACATTCAGCATTTCTTATCTTCATTATTAAGCAAAATGAATCAGAACCAAGAAAATATTTAAATTGTGAGACATTTTCATCCACGAAAACCCTGTTTCTAGGAAAGACAGAAACCGATGGCAAGCTAGCTAATTTGGTGGTGTTTGTCTTATGCTGGAAATACAGAACCACACATTAATTATCGTGCCAACCAATATGTTTGCAATATCAGAAACAGAGAAGAATATAAAATGAATAATTAAATATTCAATTTTAGCAGAAGAAAGTACTGAATAATAATCTAGTAACTTAATTAAAGAAATAAAGTCTTGTTACTCACATTATTCAATGTTGATTTTATATATTGTTTGAGGTATCATATAGTTTTGTTTAACCAACAAATAAAAAAATTAACCATATTTTAATAACTTCAAACATAATTAATATTCTTTATTATAGTTCAGTGATTAAAAAAATTGTCATTTTATTCAAATCCTTAGCCACATAATTTCCAATTTTCTGGCTTAAACACTCGTGACGTGATAATTGATAGCGAATCAGGACATATAAATTACTGTAGATAACCGTAAAAAACTGAAGCCCACATACGTTTTCAGTTAGATAAGAATTGAAGAGGTGGAAACACGTAAGCAAGGGTCAAACAGAACAGACTAGTTTGATTTTTTGCACTTTTTCCTCTTTTCAAATAGAGCCCACCAATGTTGTCAACTTCAAATCTCAAATTCCCCAATATTTTTTTATAAATAAAAGCATTCCATCCTGAGTAATTCCTACACATCCTTCTTCCATCTTCAAAAGAAATGGCTCTAACACTTCGTTCTTCAATTTCTTTCATTAATCAGAAAGAAATCAAAGTCCTTAAAACTTCTGATGATGCGCCTGCATCAGTTAGTTTTGCAAAAATTAAGCCATCGATCCGTCTCCGAGCAAAGAGTTCCATGCAAGAAGCACATCACACACACGAGGAAGGCTTCAACTCTGAAGTGATGAGAAAGGAGAAATGGGAGAAGGTGCATGCTCCATCAGTCGCTCATGGCAACAATGATTCAAAGAGAGTGCCTGTGTATGTGATGCTGCCACTAGACACAGTAACAATGGGAGGAAGCTTGAATAAGCCTAGAGCAATGAATGCAAGTTTGATGGCCCTCAAGAGTGCAGGAGTTGAAGGGGTAATGGTGGATGTTTGGTGGGGTTTGGTGGAAAAAGATGGACCTTTGAATTATAACTGGGAAGCCTATGCTGAGCTTGTGCAGATGGTGCAAATGCATGGTTTGAAGCTTCAAGTTGTCATGTCTTTCCATCAGTGTGGAGGGAATGTTGGAGACTCTTGCAGGTATGAGACTACTTGTTCTACATTAACTGTGAACTTTCTTTACTCTTGCTGGAAATTGAAGTTTTGAAACCAAGACTTGGTCCCTGTTAAGTAAATTATATTCTCAAATATGGTGGATGACATGAGCTAATTGATTCTCTTAGGAGTGAGGCCAAGTAAAAGAACATTCTATTAAAATTGTTTGGGGCAATTTTTTTTGCAGCATTCCTCTGCCACCGTGGGTGCTAGAAGAAATCAGCAAGAACCCTGACCTGGTTTACACGGATAGATCAGGGAGGAGGAATCCTGAGTACATCTCCTTGGGCTGTGATTCAGTACCTGTTCTAAGAGGAAGGACTCCCCTCCAAGTTTACGCTGACTTCATGAGGAGCTTTCGTGATAGATTCAGAGATTACTTGGGCAGTGTTATTGTGGTAAGTAAAACAGTAACTAATTCTTACAAACTGTTAGACATAGACACTGCTGAAATAGGATAAAGAAACAGTAATTTAATAAAATCATGTTTATGTTCCAAAATGTTTGTGTCACATAAGAAATCCAGTCTATTACTTGGAACGTTTAAATTCATATATTACACGTCAGAGCAACGATTTTGGAGTCAGGAGACACACATAGAAGTTAAGTTGTGAATTTGAGCTAGCAATGAACGCTATCTTATCTAAGTATAGCATTATAGCAACCCTACAAACTAATAAATATCTAGGCCTATCCTGTACTAATCAAACTAAGGCATTAATTAAAGTAGGCTTCTTACATAAACTAAGCCTTTGGTTAATATGTGTTACATTGCCATGTCAACATCTTTTTCATCATCCCTGTTTCCATTGAATGATATCTGAAGTTATAAGACCAATATTTTTCCAGGAAATACAAGTGGGGATGGGTCCTTGTGGAGAACTGAGATATCCATCTTATCCAGAAGCCAATGGCACTTGGAGGTTTCCCGGAATTGGAGAATTCCAATGTTATGACAAGGTATAAAAATAAAACATTAATTTACACTATTTTAGTACATTAATCCAAAAGCACTATTGTGTCTGTAAGGTTTCATAACAATTGGTCCCAATTGACTGGTCACTAACAAGCATGGGGATAACAATGACATCTCCCAGATGAGAAAATTTTCAAAATATCTATGGACTAAAATGACTTTTTGTCATGCAGTATATGAAAGCATCCTTGGCAGCAGCAGCCGATGCCATTGGAAAGAAAGAGTGGGGAGGAGGTGGGCCCCATGACTCTGGCCAGTACAATCAATTTCCTGAGGATACTGGATTTTTCAGAAGGGAAGGAACATGGAACTCTGAATATGGACAGTTCTTTCTAGAATGGTACTCGGGTAAATTGCTGGAACACGGAGAGAAGATCCTCCTATCTGCTAAAGGAATATTCAAGACATCTGGGGTGAAACTATCAGGGAAGATTGCCGGAATCCACTGGCACTACAAAGCAAGGTCGCACGCAGCTGAACTAACTGCTGGCTACAATAATACACGGAATAGTGATGGATATCTGCCTATAGCCAAAATGCTGGCAAAACATGGAGTTGTCTTCAATTTCACCTGCATGGAAATGAAGGACAGAGAGCAGCCTGGCCATGCTAACTGCTCACCTGAAGGGTTAGTTCACCAGGTAAAGATGGCAACAACAACAGCTGGAGCTGAACTTGCTGGGGAAAATGCATTGGAGAGATATGATTCAGATGCATATGCTCAAGTTTTATCAACAAGTAGGTCAGACTGCCACAGTGGGTTGACTGCATTCACATATCTAAGAATGAACAAGAGGTTGTTTGAAGGTGAAAATTGGCGGCACCTGGTGGAATTTGTCAGAAGCATGTCTGAAGGTGGTCGGAGACAGAGACTTCCAGACTCTGATTCCCATAGGAGTGATCTTTATGTTGGGCACATCAAAGGAACTCAGAAGAAGCTCACACAAGAGGTTGCTCTTGTGTGAATGTATATATTAGCAAGACAGGTGTCTCAGTGTATAGTTAAAAGCATCATCAAAATTTTATATAGAAAAAAAAAAAGCAAAAGAAAATGAGGAAAAATGAGATAGAATTCTGATGTGTTTACACAGAACACTGGCATGTCTAATGACAAAGCCTGAGATGATGGAGATGATATTATTTTATTTCATATTGATGTATATAACTCCAATTATAAAAAAGGAGAAAGCCACTCTTATGGGCTGATTTTATAAACCCAATTATACTGAAATGGATCTCTATTCAATACTATTTACCACTTCTATGTTGACTGATTAATCCCCCAAAACAAATCTACATAAACTCGCTAATGTCATTGGTTCCTATCATTTTGTAACTTCTGTAAAAGGAAAAGCAAATGTCAAAAGCGTTTAAAGAGGAGAATCTCCCAGTATTATTTGAATTTTTTGTGTGTTTCATGATTTAATTCCTAACAAAGTTTGATGCTTAAAAAAAGATAACATTATCATCATGCAATAATAAATCGATCTCAAAGCCAAGAAGAAACCAATAAAATAACAACAATTTAACATAAAGGGAGGAGGAAACAGTTTTCTAAGCATTCAGGGAACAACTCAGAATTGAATCCATATCAACATTTTTGGGACCATATCAGAATAATCCTAAGAAAAAAAATCCAATGATGTTGAATTTTCACATAACATTTTCATGTGAAGCTTTTGTGTGTATCTCTCTCTCCCTCTCTCAAAAGATTTTTACAAATTTTGATAAGGGCATCATCCATTTAATGTTTGTCAAAAGAATAATAAAACACAATTTTCAAATCATTTTGTCATGTGAAAGTGAAAATATCACATAAGAAAACACATCTCAACTATAACTTACAGTGTAAAAGAATTCCTTGTCTAAATCATTTATCCGAAGTTAAGAACAGGAATCCACAATATTTCAGGATTTAAATCATGTCCTTAGCTAAGCAGATATACTCAGAACAATTTTATTTTACTTTTTTGAATATAACTAACCAGTAGATGTTACAAACAAACATAGTAAGTCGTTACATAATAAAAATTGTGCTTCTGTCTTACTACTACACCACATAGTGTTATTCAAGAACAAGATAGAATCCAAATCCGAATCCAATTTGTAAGTTGCCTCCTTTTCTCTTAAGATATAATTATCCATGAAAGCCAACCAACAACAGCAAGAAAAGTAGTCGAACCATTTGATTAGGTAAACACAGAACCTCGTCAAATCATCACTATAAAAAGGAAACTAGAGAGTTGTTTTGTTGTGCGCACACACGGATTCAACAACCTGAACAACTGTGGGTTAATAATAGTTAGGAATTGTGTTAAAGAAATTGAAAATTGATGGTGTTGGTATCATGAATGTGAGGAAGGGGGATTGGGGTTTCCGCGACGGAGATCTTCGATTAATTGAGAGAGTTCTTTGCGAGAGGACTCTCTGCCGAACATGAAGCCATACCTAAGGAGCATGGGATTTTCAATTGAATGGAATTGGTTACTGTGAATGAATAGAGTGAGAGTGAGAATGAATTACCAGAAGGAAATGGCAGAGAAAACACCAGCACTAGCAATTGTCTGAACGAGAGTGAGCCTCTTCTCCATCCACTGATACTCGCCTCCGCACTACAATGCAATTCAGGTTAACACAAATTCATTGACGGGAAACAACATGCATATTTGAAAACCAACCTGGAATTAAAGATTCAATAAGCGAATAGGTAAGGTTCCTGAAGATACGGCTTTTGTCGCTGTTTTAAAACCGGACTAGTAATTCAACAAATTTCGGTGAACTATAGATTAAACCACCCTAATGTTAAATGCTGTGCTGAACTTCCTCCATCTTAGTGTGTTATAACAGGTTAAGTTATTATTTTATATTTCAGATCATTTATATATATTTTTTATATTAGGATATATATAGGGGTTGATTCTAGAATATACAAAATTAGACTAAATATATTTAAATTAATTTAAAACTTGAAACCCAAAAAACTAATCAAATAATATATAATCTCAAATACATTATTGTGGTTTGTGAAATATACATGATACAACACAGAAATTAGAAATCAATATAGATAAAATCCCCTGGATTTTGTATTTTGTTGCTGCCTTTACCTTTGTTTTCTTTTTTCTCTCTGGTGGTGTACGTGTTTCCTAATTATTTTTTGTAATATTTTCTTTTTAAAAAAATCTTATATAAATTGTAACTAACAAGTATTTTGTGGGTTATACAATTTTTAAATTTAGACAGAATATCAACACATAAACTAAAATGTAAAAATATATAAAATTTTAAAAATGTGTTAACTAATTTAAGTATGATATATTAACAAATACATCTTAAAATAGAATCATTTAAATTTAAAGGCATTACAAAGAATACCTATGATTAATAATAAAAAAACAACGATTTCTGTACAGGAAGTTACACATCTGTAAAATTCTCTTTAAGTTACAAACTACTATATGACCCATATTTTGAGTTGCAATCTCAGCACTCTTATACAAATGTGGTGAATAGTGATTGCTATATGCATATCTTTTCTATTTACACCATCCCCTTTCACACTTTTTTAGTAAGTTTTTTTTCAAAATGTGGTGAAAGATCAAACGGAATTACTGAAAGGACAATGCAACAAAATAATATTTTGCTTCAACAATTTTTTTCATATTCTCCTGCCTTTTCTTTGGGCAGGCAAGGAAAAAGACGAACAAACTAAGTACTTTTCAGCTTAACAAAAACATCCAGCTTGGTTCATACCCTATGCACACCTCAAAATTTAGAAAGTTAGAAGAAACTCAATCAACTATTTGAAAAGATATTTCATCTTAAAATCAGCTTACAAAGGGCATGCTGCAGTCTAGTAGTGTATGGACAGCTTGATCTGAACCAAATAAAACAGAGTCCTCCAAATCAATTCACCCACAAGTGGATACCTCTATAATAAATCAGGCTTCCTTGGAGATTTAAAATTCAATTTCTGAATTCCTTCAATCCTATCCACAGCACCTTCATAAATAAATATTGAAAATTGTAAGCTGATAAATTCAGAAATACTTTCATAAAGATTCTTGTTCTAGTATATTAAAATTCAAAAGAATGAGAGAGGGGGTATAAAAACTAAAAAGGGCTTTTTACTTTTTTATGGAAAAGAGTGAAAAAAAAAGAGAAATTACAGAGTTTACTGTAAACAAATGTAGATGCAATGGTATTCACGCTACAATATGTATTAAAACAGAGAATGCAATTTTTAAGGAGTATACGAATTGAGTAATAAATTTAGTTTCACTAGAAATCTGTGTAGGACTAAGGAGTTTTGGAAACCATTTGCTAAACCAGGTATAGATATATCATTAAGTTCGGCTAATATGCAGAGAAAACCTACGAACTACAGCAAGCATGTCTATTTCTAGAATAAGAAACTACCACAAGACAGAAATAATAGTTAGGATCCAATGGAGTTGAACCCACCATCTTTTGGACCTAGAGAACATGAACTAAAAATATGGCTGGTTAAACTCCAATTCGTCTCTCCCTACGAGCACCAGGAAAAGCATTTACACTTGCAAGTTGCAACATAAAATCACTCACACATCATAGTCATCAAATTGTGTGCATCGATCTTATTTTTTTTCTCTGTCGCAGCTTTAATTTGTTGTTTCGTTCCCTCAAAATAGTCCAAGACGAATAGGGGACTTAGCTAGGAATACAATTCAGAATCATCTACTGAAACAAAACTAACCTATTGCGTATTAAAGTAAGCAAACATCTTAAGAACTAGTAATTTTACTGTAAAAAATACAAATTTGGTGATGAATTTGGAAAGCGAATTTTAAAAGCACCTATGTCATTCATCATTCAAGTGGTATAGTTATGATTCACAAGATAGAAACCACTCAACCTGCTTGTCCTACAAGCTACCAATGAGGAGGAAAAAAATTAAAAGAAAATACTATTCACAAGTCACAAGTCACACAGCTCAAGCGCGCACACAATCCTTATACACACTGCCTTCAACTAGATTATATCCTATAACGGTGGATGCAAACTAATCTAAAAATTGAATTGGGTGCTACTTAATTGCTCTACAACTAGAATAAGCCTTCAAACACTTAGATTTAGAGTAAAGCCAAATCAAATAAACTTACTAAGACAAATGCAAGGAGGTCATAAACAATGTCAAGAAATGGAGTAAGCCATGATTTATCAATAGCTCGTGCTCTCTCTGCAGCATCCCTCTGTCACTCATCTTCCCCCACCTGGGCTAGCATTTAGAACCTATTAAAAATTATTCTCAAGCATTTGAAGTTGAAATTGGAATGAAAAATATAAGTAACAAATTGATCTTGGCATTTGATATTCTTGTTCTTGATGGTAGCAAATTGATAGAAAATAACACTTCAAATGATTTGTTAGCTAGATGTGTCTCACCTATTAAAAGTAACAAAAATGAAAGTTCAAATGAATAACTCCATGATCAAGTGATGAAACTCTGCCCAAGCTCTATGGAAGATGTTTATGGAAGATGTTTGATGCTATTATCACGAGGAATTAATCAGTAAGCAAGTAAAACGACATAACAGCAAACAGGGTAGGGTGAAGCTGTACTAAAACCACTTCTGCCTTCAAACAAACTTATTACATGCTTTGTCCTCAAAATAAATAAATAAAAAGGCTGTATAGTGTTGCTAATGCCAAGCAATCTGTTGTGAGTCACAATGAAGAACGTCTAAAACTAGCAGCTGGCCTGCAAAATGCCCAAACTGGATAATTTGTGGTTTTTATTACAGGGGAAAACAAAACAATAAAAAATCCTTGCAATTTTCATGAACTAAATAGAAAAATCATCGACATATGTTTTCCTAAAATTATAAAAGAATCAGCTTTCAAATCTCTCTAGTTAGTTAAATTTTAGGTATCTAATTGATAATAGTTTCTAAATAAAATCTAAACAAAGAATTTAAAAATACCATCCATATTTTTTCACGACTATAGAGTCATATTCTAGTGATCACATTTTATTGTTAAAAATAAAAAGCTACAACATACAAGACTTAACTAATTCACCATTATCAACATCAAACTCTCCGTCCAAAATATAAGACAAACATAATCAATACCTTATTTTTATTGTCATAAAATATTTATATAGAAGAATGACACGATACTCATGTTTCTTGTTATTCACTCACATCCTCAGTAGAGTTGTTAGTAGTAGTCGTTGAAAGGAAATTTTGATTCTCAATTATAGTTCAATTATATAACTATTCAAAGAATGACAAAACTGGGTTTATATATATAATCTTCAACCCTTGATTAAAACAATGTTTCAATATCCAAGAGAAAAAGAAAATCCCCAAAGTTAAAAATGAAATAAATGAATAAGGATATAAACTAACCATTCACAAGGAAAAATGAAGCTTTATGGGCAGCAGCAAAAAAGAACTGGTTATGCAAAAATATTACGAGGGTGTTTGGTTTGCAGTTGAGAAAACGGAGTTGAAATTTAAGTGAAAAATTTAAAGGTTAATATTAATTTTTTACTCCATTCGAAACAATTAAAACTCGGTTGACCCGTAGGATAAAAAGTCACTGGTTTTCTCCGTTGGAGACTCTCTCCAAACAAGCTCTACATCACGCAATGTTTCTTTAACCTGAAAGTATAAAAAATAATTTTATGAAAAAATGCAAAGCTTAAAAAAACAAAAAAAAACACAAATCTGAATGCAGACAAACCGCAATTTTGAAAATGGCAGAATTCAATTTGAAGTACAAGAAAATATTGTACAAGACACTCACGTGTAAACCCCTGCATGGACTTTTATACCACTGTCAGAAGATTGATTAGTGGAAGTGAATCAATGGCTTCTTGAATTGAGGTGAAATCGAAATCTCTAGCAGCAGGATTCTCATCAACTTACAAAGTGTAAGAAGCAAGAAACTTATTCCTAACTGCCTTAAAAACTGAGTGTTTGAGGCTTCCGACAAAGTTCACCCACTTCATGAATTGCTATTTTGAATATTGACGTCGGTTGACATGTGAAATGAACTTATGCGAAATGTTAACCCCGTTTCGTCTGGCCAGAATGTGAAATCATGCCACGTGTACGGTGTGAAATGCAATTATAATATGACATTTTTCACCTGAGACACGTAATTATTTTTTGGAGAGCCTCATTTTCAATTTTTTTTTATTTTTTCACCATTTTTTTAAAAAACCCTCATAAAAGACAATTAGTCTATAGAAGGCAAAAATACAAATATATCTGCTCCTTACATTTATTTAAAGTTTTAGTTTAGTCCTCTGTGAATTTTAATTTATTGTCATTTTAGTTATTTATATTTGTTAAAGTTTACAAAGGTCTCCTAAACTGTTAATCTCCACTTACTTTGTTATGTTACATGTTGATATGCCAAAATTAAAAAAATATAATTATCAGAAATAGTCTAATAAAATATCTTATATTTCATTTATAAAATTTTGTAAGATCACAAATAATACAGTAACAACAATTACTCCATATAATAGTATTAGAAATAATAGAAAATTTTTATTGAAAATTATATTAAACTTGTATTGTAAAACATAAAAGGACTCTATTAATGTTAACTTAAAAGAAACTTTTCCTTTTTGCTTTTTTTTCCTTGTAGAGCTCTTCCGATATATATATATATATATATATATATATATATATATATATATATATATATATATATATATATATATATATATATATATATTAGAGCAGGGCCGGCCTTGGGCCTTGGAAACCAGGGCAATGGCCCAGGGTCCATTGAAAATAGGGGCCCAAAATAAATAATTTTTAACTTATATACAAAAAATAATCAATAGATTTCAATATGGATTACATGGTTCAGTGGTAAGGATATGAAAGTTTTGCTACATGGTCCCAGGTTCAATTCCTCACTAGCTATGTTTTTTTAAAATTAAATGTTTCTGAGCCATTAATGTATTGGAATCAGCGCTGTATGGAATTGGTAAATTAACGTTACAGTTTCAGGATTGAAACTGGAATCACAACTAATTGGCAAATTAACGTTAAATTAATATTGTAACGGATAAAAAATTATATAACGGTAATTTTTATATATATATATAACAATTATATTTTCTTCCATAATACTTTATTTCATCTTCTTTGATTTCTATAATTCTTTTCTACTCTTCCATCATTTTTCATCTCCTCTTCTTTTGTTTTTATAATTCTTTTCTACTTTGACGGTTTGATCCCTCTCAAGTCTCAATCACCACAGTTACATTGGAATATCATAAAATTGGTATGTGTTTCTATTCACCTTCTAAATTACTTGTTAATTACGTTATAATTTATGTTGTTATATAAATTATTTAGAAACTTTATTCTTGTTGATATCAATATTTTTTAAATTCTTATGTTTATAGGGTCTTAATTTTTTTTATCATCATTGTTAATTGTTTAATTTTTTTATATTTTTATTATTTTTATGTTAAGAATATTGAATTTTTAAATTTTTAATAGTTATTACTAATTAGTTAGTTGTTTTGAATTTCATATTAATTTGTTAAGTTTATGTTTACAGTGATTAAATTTTGCTATTGGAATTAGCTTATACGTGTGAAGTTGTGAACGTGTATCCAACACTAGCTTCTCTTTCCAGGTGTTATTGTTCTTTATTTTTTTTCTTGTGCTAATTTATTATTTTAATTATATTTCACAATATGCCTCATAAAAATATTTATCTAGAAGTGAAAAAAGAAAAAAACGAAAACGAGAGGAAGAATTAATTAAATCACAAAGAGGAGCTCTTGATAAATTTATTTTTAAAGAGACAGATTCTTATGAAAATTTAGAACAATCAATTGAAATTGTGCATGATCAAATTCATTTAAATGATAATGAAGTTAATGATTTTAGTAAAGCTAATAATGTGTCAAGTGAATCTAATATGAAAAATATTGATATTGAACAAGAGAAACTAATTCCTCCTTTAGATATTTATGATCCTAGAAATTGGGGTAATCTTGATAACAAAGGAAAGGATATTTTAATTGAAAAGGGACCTATTAGAGAAAACAATCTTATTTTTCCTTTGGATAATACTTCTAGACATTTTTCATATGCTTATTATTCTAGAAAACTAAGTAATGGTGAGACTAGTGATAGAAAATGGTTGGTTTATTCCAAGCATATTGATAGGGTATATTGTTTTTGTTGTAAGTTGTTCAAATCCGATAATAAAAAAAGTTCATTGGCAAATAAGGGTTTTAGTGATTGGAAGCGTATTAGTGAGAGACTTAAGCAACATGAAAATAGTTTTGAACATATGAATAACATGAATACTTGGAATGAATTGAGAGGAAGATTGGACAAAAATCAAACAATCGATAAAAATTTACAACAAGAGATTATAAAAGAGAAAGAACGTTGGCGACAAGTTTTACTAAGAATATTTTCTGTTGTTAAATGTCTTGCTAAATATAATTTGGCTTTTCGAGGATCCAATGAAAAATTATATCAAGACAGTAATGGAAATTTTTTGGGATTGATTGAAATGATTGCAGAATTTGATTTAATAATGCAAGATCATGTTAGACGCATTCAAAGTCGTGAAATTCATTATCACTATCTTGGGCATAAAATTCAAAATGAATTAATTTCACTTTTAGCTCATAGTGTTAGAAGTTCAATTGTAAAGATCATTAAAGAAGCAAAATATTTTTCTGTAATTCTGGATTGTACCCCTGATATGAGTCATCAAGAACAAATGACTCTAATAGTATGATGTGTGAATATGTCAAGTAATAAAATAAAAATTGAGAAATATTTTTTTAGAGTTTTTAAAAGTAGATGATACATCTGGATTAGGACTTTTTAATGAATTACAAGATGCATTAAAATCTCTTGATCTTAATATTGATGATATGAGGGGTCAAGGTTATGATAATGGTTCTAACATGAAAGGAAAACACCAAGGAGTTCAAAGACGGTTTCTTGAAATAAATTCGAGAGCCTTATATATGTCTTGTGCTTGTCACAGTCTTAATCTTACTCTTAGTGATATGGCACATTCTTGTGTTAAAGCTGTTTCTTTTTTTGGAATTGTTCAATGCATATATTCATTATTTTCAAGTTCACCAAAAAGATGGAAAATTTTTCTTGATTGTGTTCCTGGGTTAACCATGAAATCTTTGTCTAATACTCGATGGGGTAGTCGAATTAAAAGTATTAAAGCTATTAGATTTTAAGCTCCCCAAATAAGATTTGCTTTGTTGAAATTACATAAATTTTGTGATGATGCTAAATCAAAAAGTGAAGCTGAGAGTTTGGCTAATGCACTTGAGAACTTTGAATTTTTATGGGTCATGATTATTTGGTATGATATTTTATTTTCTATTAATATGGTGAGCAAGAAATTACAATCTAAGTCAATGTGCATTGATGATACCATAAAACAATTAGAAGATATATTATTATTTTTTGAAAAGTATAGAGTTGAAGGGTTCATGTCTAGTATGAATATTGCTAAAGAAGTTGCACTTGATATGGATGTTGAACCCATTCTTTTAGCAAAACGTCGTGCTATTAGGAAAAAACAATTTGATGAAAATAGTCATGATGAAGAAGTTCAATCGGCTAATGAATCATTTAGAATTAATTATTTTTTAGTTATTGTGGACATGACTATCACTTCTTTAAAGACTAGATTTGAACAATTAAAGATATTTGAAAATATTTTTAGATTTTTGTTTAATTCAAAAAAGTTAAAATCATTAAATGATAATGAACTGAAAGAATGTTGTGCTAAAGTTCACTCAACATTTTCTCAGGGCAATTTATCAGATGTTGATTTGGATGATTTTTTTCTGAATTAAAAGTGTTGAAAGTGATTTTGCCTGATGATGTAATGTCAGCTATTGAAATTCTTAAGTTCATTCAAGCAGCCGATTGTTATCCAAATGTTTCGATTGCCTATAGAATTTTAATTAACTATGCCTGTAACTTAGCATCTGCTGAAAAAAGTTTTTTAAAACTAAAATTAATAAAAACTTACTTAAGATCATCAATGTCACAAAAGAGGTTGAATAGTTTAGCAATTTTATCTATTGAAAAAGATATGTTAGAGAGTAGTATTGATGTTCTCATTAATGATTTTGCATCTAAAAATGCTAGACGAAACCATTTTTTATGATAATTTATGTTTTTTTTTGCTTCATTGTAGGTGGAAGAATGATTTTTAAAAGAAAGCATGAGACTATAGGAGCACAGTTTTGACTTCTTATTATTCTTTAGACTAGGATGATATATTTGATTTTTGTGTTTGGAATTTATAATGACTTTGTTAATATTAATTTGATTATTTAATAATTTTTTAAAAAATATATATATTAAGGGGCCTTTATCTATCGTGTCGCCCAGGGCCCATAAAATTCTAGGACCGAGCCTGATTAGAGTATCGTCTACCATTTTCTTATTTGTGTCATTGTTCATCTATTTAGTACTATATTTTTCTACATATCATTTAAAAATAAAATAATGTACAATGGATACAAGTGACGAGTTGATTCGTCAAACCTACCTAAAAAATTTTAAAATATAAAAAAGGGTAAAAAATTATAAAAGAAGAGAAATAAAAAAATTAAGATAAAAATATTTGATAAGAATAACAATTGTATGTATATATTTTTAAAACCTAAAAACTTAACACGCTAAAATATTAGGAATAAGTTATAAAAATATAAAAGAAACAGTACATATACAAGCACACCAATCTGTCTCAACTCGTTGTTGCCTATTGAGTTGGTGAGTTATGATAGATTGGATCATGCAAAGTGACAGGTTGGAAAGTTTTGACTCATCCTACCTTTTTTCAAGTTAGTAGGTCATACAAATATAAAGTAGTTCATATACAAATATACGGTAAATTAAGAATATAACTTTATAATTTCAATTTCATATTCTTCAAGAAAATGTATTATTTGTGATATCAAATTCATTTTTAATCATCACTAAATCTCACTTCATTATTACTATATTAGTATTTTAGAAGAAGCTATCAGTGACATAATTAGTACAATGATATAAGAGAAATTAAAATGATTAAAAAAAACACATTTTCCTATTTTAATAAATTGAAAAGGTTCAAAACTAAATACTCTTTTTAATATGTTTATATTTCCTTTAAAATTTTTAAAAATCTAATAAAATAAAAACCAATAGATTTATATTACAATATACTTAATTTTAAGTTGTTTCATTAAATTTATATTACTTATTCAATAAAATAATTTAGTACCGGAAATTTTGACAAATTAAAATTTTATTCAATAGCATAATAAGAGATATTTATTTTAAATACTATGTTTTCATTTAAAAAAAGTAATGTTCTATTGCTGATATGAATAGTATAAAAATCAAATGAAGCAAACTAAAATTTAATGGATAATGAATTTAAATAATGTATTAAAAAATAAAAAATATAAGTTAAGGAGAAATATCATACAATAAGTTTAGTAAAAAAAATAAATTTATAATTTCAATTTTATATTCTTCAAGAAAATGTATCATTTGTGATATTAAATTCATCTTTAATCATCACTAAATTTTACGTCACTATTACTCTGTTAGTATTTTAGAAGAAGCTATTAGTGACAAATTAGTACAACAATGTTGATGATACTGGCGACAATGGTGGCTATGAGAGGGTAATGATGATAACAATGCAAGTAACGTTCATGTTAATGACGATGGCTTTTCACGGCTGTGGTGATGGTGGTTGTAACGTCCCGTGTAATTTTCCGAATAAATTTTTCGCATTTTCGAAAGATCATTTTAAAATTATAAATTTAATTCAGAGTTTATATATAACAATTAATAACAGCGGAAAAAATATCAAACATACTAGTCGTGAATAATTAAATCCAAGAAAATATTTAAGTAACGGAAACGATTGTGAAGATAATAGTACATGACATATTATATTTATTACAACCCATAAATTCAAGTTCAGGTAATAAAACAAATAGACATCCATCATGGCATTACTCTGCATTCTGCGTGTCATTCACTGTAAAAATTAATGTAAGAGTGAGACAGAATATAAAATAAATATAAAATAGATAAAATTGCACAAACACAATCAACAATTCATAATGATATGATGAGTATGCCAAACAAGTCCATTAATAGATATATAATTAGTCAAATGATGTCATGCTGGATCCATTTGGTCTTGGTGGGAATACTGCAGTAAAAGTCTCATAGAGACACAAATAGGGCTTTAGCATATACCATGAATCCCTATACTTCATGGCGCTTAAGTACCGAAGTACACAATATCAAAGTAGGACTTCTGCATAAGCCATGAATCCCTACACTCCATGGCACACAACATAATAGGGCTTAACTCATCATAGAGTAACCCCCCACCAGGGTAGGCAATCATGGAACCCCTAAATTCCATGGTGCGTCCGAATGCTTATGATGCATGAATGCCTTTAATTCTCTTTATCATTTATCATACCATGATATTCACATTTCCAAAATCTCTTGGATAATACAAGTCCTCAAGGGACACAATAGACATAATAATTCATAAAATCATGGATTTACTGTTTCAACCACACTTGTCAATAACCACAAGGCATTCATGTACATATAAATTAATTATGTCATTCGTAATTATTCACCATCATAATATACTAATTGTGTGATACTCAACAGCATTTATAATAATTCATAATCATTCAAGAATTCAATAATAAATCATTACTCATAGAGAGAACATCATTTTTATCCATAATAACCATCATAAGTAAATTTCAGCACTTCCAAACAGCGACATACATTAGTAAAACAGTCATAACATGAGCAAAACAACTCCTTTTTAGGTGATTCCACTTTCTATAGTTTAATAACATAATTGTCTACAACTTTCATGAAGAACACAGTTTCAAATTCTAAACAGAAATACTACTTATTCACGAAATATCATACTGCCTCAAGATAAGTTTTTCCAAAATGTACACAGATTAGTATTTAAAACATATCTGGAGTTACAAACGTGATTTTGACATGAAACCAGTTCTAAATTAATCTTAATCCAAATATCTACAATTTTCATGAAGATCATAATTTCAAATTCTAAGCAGAAATACCATTTATTCACAAAATACAACACTGCCTCCAGGTGAGTTTTTCAAAACGTACATGTATTAGTATTTTCAATGTTTTTAGAGCTACACAAATGATTTTAACATGAAACCAGTTCTAAAATACTCTTAACATAGTTATCTACAACTTTCATGAAGGCACCAACAACTAATTCATACCACAAAATTCCCAGTATTGAAAACAAGATTCGGATTTTCCAAAATTCCAAATTTTCAGAATTTCAGCTTGCACATACATCAGTATTTTAAGCATAACTTGAGCTACAAAAATTATTTTGATGTGAAACTACTTTCTAAAAATCCACAACTTAATTATCTACAACGTTCATGAAGACATCCAAGGCTGATTATGTACGTACAGTTCCCAGTAAATCAATATATACACAAAACAAAGGATAAATCTTCCATACGAACATGCTGTAGCATTTAGGCTATAACTTTTTCTATACATATCCAAATCAGTTGAATCAGGTATCAAAATTCACATAGCAAAAAGATCTACAACTTTCATGAAGAAGTCAGAGTCAAATTCATACATTTTCAGCTTCAAAATTAAGCAACAAGATACGAATTAAAGACTGTAATCCTAGAACAGCATACAACTCTACCCATTTCATAAATATTCACAACCCTGTCCCCTCTTACTTGGTTTGAAGACTTTTAGCTGATTGGAAAAAAGGTCTCCTGGCTGTCCTGGTTCTATTCGAAGGTCTTGAGGAAGACGAAAATGGTATACTATGATGTTGTTTTCTCTTAAGAGTTTTTTTGAAGAGATATGATTCTGTTTTTAAAAAGCAAGGCAGTGGGGAACAAGCCCTTTGTGAGTGGGTTTGTTAGTGCTGTTAGTGGAGATAATGGAGGATTAATAATAGAAGGTGGCTATCTTAGTGCTCATCTCTAGTCGTCCTACGTACTAGTGCTATCAGTGGGATTAAAAGATATTATAAATAATGCCTAAAAGACAAGAAAAGGGTCAAAAAGTTACTTCTGCACTTCAAAACCGACCAGAATTCCATTTCCAAGTCCGGTTGAGCATCCGGTCTTGTACATCGGCTCAAAATCATCCGGTGTGTATATCCGTTCTAAGGAAAGCTGAGTTAACCATCCTTGAATTCGTCCGGTGTTCATTAATGATAATCCAAACCAAATTCATCCGGTGTCACCTGAACTGAAGTCAGCTGTGTGAGAGCAGTGTAGAGAGTGGTCTTGAGTGTGAGGGCGGTATGGAGTGAGGGCGGTATTGAATGTGAAGGACGGTGTCGAGTGTATCTTAAGAGATCCATGTTCTAACAGATGTTCACGTTACTCCGCCAAGGCATTTGACCCCGTCAATGCTTATGACTCCGCCAGACGTATGATCCCGCCTAAATTTACTACTCCGTCAAAACATTTGACCCCGTCCAGGCTTATTACTTCGTCAAAGCGTGTGACTCCGCCTAATCTCATTACTCCGCCAAGGCATGAGACTCCGTCTATGCTTATTATTATGTTAAAACGTGTGACCCCGTTTAAGCTCATTACTCCGCCAGGGTATGTGACTCCGCCTAAGCTTTACTCCGTCAAGGTACGTGGCTCCGCCTAAGCTTTACTTCGTCAAGGTACGTGACTCCGCCTAAGTTTCATTCCGCCAATAAAGAACAGTTCGAACGTCATCCAACTAATCAGTAAGCAAGTAACAACGTCTAATAGCCAACAGTTCGGAAAACTATGCCGTCCAACAACCAGCAAGACGTCACTCAGTCTTGTGGACAATTAGTAAGCTTTCCACTTAGGAAAACCGTACCCTTTTATTGTTATCTTCTTTTCTTGGACGAACTCAATTCCAGTCTTGAATGTCGGTTCAAAGTCATCCGTCCTACAGCTCATTTGGTAAAGTGTTGATCCGGTGTGCAACATAAAAGATAATCCTATCCACACCGGTTGTCCGGTGTGATGTGGCATTTATTGTTATCCGTTCTTCCCTTTTGGAACCTTGAGGTCGTCCTAGCCTTGGAGGTCAGAACGGATTATAATGTTTCTTCCAATCTCACTCAATTTACTCCTCTACCTTCAATCTTTCACTCGGAAATTGGATCTTATCAAAATAGATCTATGTAATTTCTATAATTATACCCAAAAATGAAATTTTTGGAGTATTATAAACCATTCATAAAGTGTTTTTATTCATTAATAAACACTTACAAGCATTTCATGCTTCATAAATTACAAATTGGAGCTATTATTTAAAAGCAGGATGTTACATTTCTCCCACCCTAATAAAAATTTCGTCCTCGAAATTTAACGTGCTCCTTAGTGAAACAATCCTGGATATTGTGTCCTCATATCATCTTCACGCTCTCAAGTCAGAGTTACATCAGTTCCTTGTTTCCATGCAACTTTTACCAGTGGTACATTCTTGTTCCTCAAACGTTTGCTCGATCTTTCTAGGATCTGTGTAGGTTCTGTGGAGATGGTCAGATTCTCTCTAACTTCAATATCATCAGTAGCAATCACGTGGTTGGGATCTTGTACGTACTTCCTCAGCTATGATACATGAAATATATTGTGCAGATTTGCCAGGTGAGGGGGAAGTGCAATCTGATATGCCACTGTACCAACCCTCTTTAGGATCTCATATGGTCCAATAAACCTCGGACTCAATTTCTTACTCTTCAAGGCTCGACCAATCCCTTTGTGAGGTGAAACCTTCAAAAATACATGCTCACCGACTTGGAATTCAAGTGGTTTCCTTCTCTTATCATAATACTGCTTCTGTCTGTCTTGAGATGCCTTCATCTTTTCTCTGATCATTTCTATCTGTTCAGTAGTCTGCTGCACAATTTCAGGTCCTAACGCCAAACTTTCACCAGTTTCTAACCAACAAAGTGGCGTTCGACACTTCCTACCATACAATGCTTCGAATGGAGCCATACCAATACTGCTGTGGTAGCTATTATTATACGTGAATTCAATCAATGGAAGAAACTGCTCCCAACTACCACCATATTCAATCACACAAGATCGTAGTAAGTCTTCCAAACTTTGTATGGTACGCTCTGACTGTCCATCTGTTTGGGGATGATAAGCTGAGCTTAATCGAAGCTTTGAACCCAATTCCTGATGCAAGCTTCCCCAGAATCGGGAAGTGAATCTTGGATCTCTATCTGACACAATACTAGATGGTACACCATGTAGTCTTACGATCTCCTTCACATATAACTGTGCCAATTTTTGTAAAGAGTTCTTCATATTCATTGGGAGGAAGTGAGCAGATTTTGTCAATCTGTCTACAATAACCCAGATTGCATCATTCCCTGAACGTGTTCTTGGTAATCCCGACACAAAGTCCATTGAGATATCATCCCATTTCCAGACAGGAATCTCTAATGGTTGTAGTTCACCAGATGGCTTCTGGTGTTCTACCTTGGCTTTTTGACACACCAGGCATGAAGCCACATATTCAACTATCTCTTTCTTCATCCTTGGCCACCAAAAGCTTTTCCTCAGATCTTGATACATCTTAGTTGATCCAGGGTAAATGCTCAACATACTTTTATGCGCTTCTTCTAGAATCGTCTTTCTTAGATCAACATCCTCTGGTACACAAATTCTATTCCTGATTCTCCATATTCCATCTGATCCTTCTTGTAGTCCCATATCTTTTCCATTCGCCTGTAATTCTCTCAACTCTTGTAATGACAAATCTTCTTTCTGTCTTTCGCCTAACAGTTTCAGGAAATCATTGGTTATCTTCAAAGTCCCCAAAGTCATACTTCTTGAAGATTTCATCTCTACACCCAAGTTCATATCTCTGAACTGTTCTATCATCTCCATTTCTTTTATCATCAAAAATGCCATATGAATGGACTTTCGGCTTAGTGCATCTGCCACCACATTTGCTTTTCCTGGATGGTACTTCAAATCAAAATCATAATCTTTAAGAAACTCCATCCACCTTCGCTGCCTCATGTTCAATTCCTTTTGATTGAACAAATACTTCAAGCTCTTGTGGTCACTGAACACTTCAAACCTGACTCCATACAAATGGTGTCTCCAGATCTTTAGGGCAAATACCACTGCTGCCAATTCTAAATCATGCGTTGGATAGTTCATCTCATGTGGTCTCAATTGTCTAGATGCATAAGCTACCACCTTTCTTTGCTGCATCAAAACACATCCTAAGCCCATTTTGGAAGCATCACAATAAACCACAAAATCTTCTTGTGGATTAGGTAAGATTAAGACTGGAGCAGATGTAAGCTTCAACTTCAGTTCTTGGAAACTTTTCTCACATTCTGGCGTCCAAGAAAAAGGTTGATTCTTTCGGGTTAGCCGAGTCATTGGTAGGGCAATTTGAGAAAACCCTTCAATGAATCTTCGATAATAACCAGCTAATCCCATGAAACTTCATATCTCAGTGACTGAAGTAGGTCTCTCCCAGTTTACCACAGCTTCTATTTTAGAAGGATCCACAGATACTCCTTCGTTTGAGATTACATGACCTAGGAATTTTACCTCTTTCAACCAGAATTCACATTTTGATAACTTTGCATACAACTGCTTCTCCTTCAAAATCTGCAATACCACTCGGAGATGCTTTTCATGTTCCTCTGCAGTTTTTGAATAGATCAGAATATCATCAATGAAAATGATGACAAATTGATCTAAGTAGGGATGAAATACTCGATTCATGTAATCCATGAATACGGCTGGGGCATTGGTCACTCCGAAGGGCATCACAAGGTACTCGTAATGACCATATCGTGTTCTAAAGGCTGTCTTTGGAATATCCTCAGACTTGACACGAATCTGATGATACCCCGATCGTAGATCAATCTTGGAAAATACTGCAGCGCCTCTCAATTGATCTATCAGATCATCAATTCTGGGCAGAGGATATCTATTCTTCACCGTCAATTTGTTCAGTTGACGATAATCTACACATAACCTCATGCTTCCATCTTTCTTCTTGACGAGTAACACTGGCGCTCCCCATGGTGACACACTCGGTCTGATGAAATGCTTCTCTAGTAACTCTTCAATTTGTTTCTTCAGTTCAGCCAGTTCAATTGGTGCCATACGGTACGGAGCTTTAGACACTGGTTCTGCTCCTGGAATTAAATCAATGGAGAATTCTACCTCACGTTCTGGAGGTAAACTTGAGACATCTTCAGGAAATACTTCAGGAAATTCAGAAACAACTGGTATCTCGATTGCTTTAGGTTCACCATCTTCTTTGTAAAGAGCGAATAAAGCAAATAATTGACTTTCACCTTGTAGTACATAGGTCCTGAGGTTGTCAGAATTTAGATTTTCTGATGGAAATATCACGGTCTTGTTGTGACAGTCCACCAAGACTCGATTTGTCGATAACCAGTCCATCCCCAGAATCACGTCCAGATCCTTCAAAGGTAAACAAACAAGATCGACAAGAAAACGTCTACCTTCTATGAGTATAGAACATTCGTTACACATCTTAGCAGTTCTAAGTTGTGTACCGGTGGGAGTAGAAACAATTAGATCATATGTCATAGGCTTCACAGGTAATCGAAGGCGTCTAACACACTCATCAGAAATGAAAGAATGCGTAGCACCAGAATCAAATAACACAGATAGGACTGTACCATTAATGTCACACTTACTTTGTACGAGGTCATCAGCTTGATCTGCCTCTGAACCGCTGATGGCATAGACTCTCCCAGCTGTTTGTTGCAACCTCTGATCTGTGGATTCCTTGTTCTGTCTTGAAGGTTGCGCAGTACGTGTGTCTTCTCCTCGGCCTCTCTGGTAACTAGAGCCTCTTGGTTCACTCATAGTGTTCCTGTTGTTGTTTTGATTATTCTGCGGACAATTTGGACTGATGTGTCCTTTTTGGTTACATCGGAAGCAAGTGACTTCTTCAAGACGTCTGTTACAATCACGTACATGATGATTACCTCCACACTTAAGACACCTCATGTTATTGCGTCTATCAAAAGATGACGATGATGATGATCCGCCTCTGGAGCGATTTGGATAGAACGATCCTCTTCTTTTGAAATCAACTGACTGAGGTTTCAGTTGTCTATTGGCTTTTTCATGTGCCAGTCTGGCCTGGTGATTTTCTTCAAAAATTCTGCATTTGTTGATCAGAATAGGAAAACTCTGAATTTCTTGGTACCCAATCGCCTCTTTGATTTCCAGATTCAGTCCGTTCTCAAATTTAACACATTTCGATTCTTCGGCACCAGCCTGTTGAAAAGGAGGGTAAAAGAGAGATAGTTCTTCAAACTTTGCAGCATATTCTCCAACGGACATCGAGCCTTGTTTCAGCTCCATAAATTCCAGCTCTTTGCGGTTTTTCACACTTGCCGGAAAATATTTCTCTAGGAAACAGTCTTTGAAGTTGACCCAGTTCAAAGGTCTGTCAGTTTCAATCATACGAGTTCTGGCATGTATCCACCAGTTTTCTGCTTCCTCGACCATCATATAAGTGGCACACTCCACCCTTTCAAATTCTGTGCAGGGCAAGGCTCGGAAAATGTGCTCCATTTCCTTAACCCATAAGTATGCTGCCTCTGGATTGTAGCCTCCCTTGAATTGTGAAGGCTTTCTCTTCAAGAAGCGGTCTAACCCATGGAGTTCTCCAGTGCTCCTTGGTTGGTTTTGTCGTTCTATGGCTTCAGCTAAGCGGTTGAAAGCTGCTGCCATATCGTGGTTGTTGTTGTTGTTGTTTCTTGCCATCCTATATTCGTAGTTTGGTTTATACCAATTCTAAGGGATAATATATCATATATAAATACTATATAATTATCATTATTCTACAGTCTATCAGTTAAGCAATCAATCATATAACACATTTATCATACTATCAAGGGGAAATCAAACAAATCTTTCCACAATTAATCAGTCAGGCACAAATCATACAGTACACATTTAGCATGTTATCAAGTAAGAAATCAAACATTTCACATATTATGTCGAGAAATAGCTCATGTCATAACAATTGGTCCTGAATTTTTGAAAATGCTCTGATACCAACATGTAACGTCCCGTGTAATTTTCCGAATAAATTTTTCGCATTTTCGAAAGATCATTTTAAAATTATAAATTTAATTCAGAGTTTATATATAACAATTAATAACAGCGGAAAAATTATCAAACATACTAGTCGTGAATAATTAAATCCAAGAAAATATTTAAGTAACGGAAACGATTGTGAAGATAATAGTACATGACATATTATATTTATTACAACCCATAAATTCAAGTTCAGGTAATAAAACAAATAGACATCCATCATGGCATTACTCTGCATTCTGCGTGTCATTCACTGTAAAAATTAATGTAAGAGTGAGACAGAATATAGAATAAATATAAAATAGATAAAATTGCACAAACACAATCAACAATTCATAATGATATGATGAGTATGCCAAACAAGTCCATTAATAGATATATAATTAGTCAAATGATGTCATGCTGGATCCATTTGGTCTTGGTGGGAATACTGCAGTAAAAGTCTCATAGAGACACAAATAGGGCTTTAGCATATACCATGAATCCCTATACTTCATGGCGCTTAAGTACCGAAGTACACAATATCAAAGTAGGACTTCTGCATAAGCCATGAATCCCTACACTCCATGGCACACAACATAATAGGGCTTAACTCATCATAGAGTAACCCCCCACCAGGGTAGGCAATCATGGAACCCCTAAATTCCATGGTGCGTCCGAATGCTTATGATGCATGAATGCCTTTAATTCTCTTTATCATTTATCATACCATGATATTCACATTTCCAAAATCTCTTGGATAATACAAGTCCTCAAGGGACACAATAGACATAATAATTCATAAAATCATGGATTTACTGTTTCAACCACACTTGTCAATAACCACAAGGCATTCATGTACATATAAATTAATTATGTCATTCGTAATTATTCACCATCATAATATACTAATTGTGTGATACTCAACAGCATTTATAATAATTCATAATCATTCAAGAATTCAATAATAAATCATTACTCATAGAGAGAACATCATTTTTATCCATAATAACCATCATAAGTAAATTTCAGCACTTCCAAACAGCGACATACATTAGTAAAACAGTCATAACATGAGCAAAACAACTCCTTTTTAGGTGATTCCACTTTCTATAGTTTAATAACATAATTGTCTACAACTTTCATGAAGAACACAGTTTCAAATTCTAAACAGAAATACTACTTATTCACGAAATATCATACTGCCTCAAGATAAGTTTTTCCAAAATGTACACAGATTAGTATTTAAAACATATCTGGAGTTACAAACGTGATTTTGACATGAAACCAGTTCTAAATTAATCTTAATCCAAATATCTACAATTTTCATGAAGATCATAATTTCAAATTCTAAGCAGAAATACCATTTATTCACAAAATACAACACTGCCTCCAGGTGAGTTTTTCAAAACGTACATGTATTAGTATTTTCAATGTTTTTAGAGCTACACAAATGATTTTAACATGAAACCAGTTCTAAAATACTCTTAACATAGTTATCTACAACTTTCATGAAGGCACCAACAACTAATTCATACCACAAAATTCCCAGTATTGAAAACAAGATTCGGATTTTCCAAAATTCCAAATTTTCAGAATTTCAGCTTGCACATACATCAGTATTTTAAGCATAACTTGAGCTACAAAAATTATTTTGATGTGAAACTACTTTCTAAAAATCCACAACTTAATTATCTACAACGTTCATGAAGACATCCAAGGCTGATTATGTACGTACAGTTCCCAGTAAATCAATATATACACAAAACAAAGGATAAATCTTCCATACGAACATGCTGTAGCATTTAGGCTATAACTTTTTCTATACATATCCAAATCAGTTGAATCAGGTATCAAAATTCACATAGCAAAAAGATCTACAACTTTCATGAAGAAGTCAGAGTCAAATTCATACATTTTCAGCTTCAAAATTAAGCAACAAGATACGAATTAAAGACTGTAATCCTAGAACAGCATACAACTCTACCCATTTCATAAATATTCACAACCCTGTCCCCTCTTACTTGGTTTGAAGACTTTTAGCTGATTGGAAAAGAGGTCTCCTGGCTGTCCTGGTTCTATTCGAAGGTCTTGAGGAAGAGGAAAATGGTATACTATGATGCTGTTTTCTCTTAAGAGTTTTTTTGAAGAGATATGATTCTGTTTTTAAAAAGCAAGGCAGTGGGGAACAAGCCCTTTGTGAGTGGGTTTGTTAGTGCTGTTAGTGGAGATAATGGAGGATTAATAATAGAAGGTGGCTATCTTAGTGCTCATCTCTAGCCGTCCTACGTACTAGTGCTATCAGTGGGATTAAAAGATATTATAAATAATGCCTAAAAGACAAGAAAAGGGTCAAAAAGTTACTTCTGTACTTCAAAACCGACCAGAATTCCATTTCCAAGTCCGGTTGAGCATCCGGTCTTGTACATCAGCTCAAAATCATCCGGTGTGTATATCCGTTCTAAGGAAAGCTGAGTTAACCATCCTTGAATTCGTCCGGTGTTCATTAATGATAATCCGAACCAAATTCATCCGGTGTCACCTGAACTGAAGTCAGCTGTGTGAGAGCAGTGTGGAGAGTGGTCTTGAGTGTGAGGGCGGTATGGAGTGAGGGCGGTATTGAATGTGAAGGACGGTGTCGAGTGTATCTTAAGAGGTCCATGTTCTAACAGATGTTCACGTTACTCCGCCAAGGCATTTGACCCCGTCAATGCTTATGACTCCGCCAGACGTATGATCCCGCCTAAATTTACTACTCCGTCAAAACATTTGACCCCGTCCAGGCTTATTACTCCGTCAAAGCGTGTGACTCCGCCTAATCTCATTACTCCGCCAAGGCATGAGACTCCGTCTATGCTTATTATTATGTTAAAACGTGTGACCCCGTTTAAGCTCATTACTCCGCCAGGGTATGTGACTCCGCCTAAGCTTTACTCCGTCAAGGTACGTGGCTCCGCCTAAGCTTTACTTCGTCAAGGTACGTGACTCCGCCTAAGTTTCATTCCGCCAATAAAGAACAGTTCGAACGTCATCCAACTAATTAGTAAGCAAGTAACAACGTCTAATAGCCAACAGTTCGGAAAACTATGTCGTCCAGCAACCAGCAAGACGTCACTCAGTCTTGTGGACAATTAGTAAGCTTTCCACTTAGGAAAACCGTACCCTTTTATTGTTATCTTCTTTTCTTGGACGAACTCAATTCCGGTCTTGAATGTCGGTTCAAAGTCATCCGTCCTACAGCTCATTTGGTAAAGTGTTGATCCGGTGTGCAACATAAAAGATAATCCTATCCACACCGGTTGTCCGGTGTGATGTGGCATTTATTGTTATCCGTTCTTCCCTTTTGGAACCTTGAGGTCGTCCTAGCCTTGGAGGTCAGAACGGATTATAATGTTTCTTCCAATCTCACTCAATTTACTCCTCTACCTTCAATCTTTCACTCGGAAATTGGATCTTATCAAAATAGATCTATGTAATTTCTATAATTATACCCAAAAATGAAATTTTTGGAGTATTATAAACCATTCATAAAGTGTTTTTATTCATTAATAAACACTTACAAGCATTCCATGCTTCATAAATTACAAATTGGAGCTATTATTTAAAAGCAGGATGTTACAGTGGTGATTATGACGGTGGTGGTGGAGGTGATGGCAACAACAGTTAAGGTGGTGAGGGTGGCGACGGTGAATGAGAGAATTTAGATTTCTCTCTTTTTTATAGAATTTTAAACTCCTCATTTTTAGTTATATTAGAATTCCTTTAGAAATTTTATAATATTTAAAATTATTAAAATTTTGATATCCAAACAAAGTATTGTAATTATTACTATTTAAAGTATTTTAAAAATGAATTTCTCTGTTAAATTTTTCTATCCCAACACAAGAATTGAAGGATTTTAACATAAAAAAAATACATTTTCCTATTTAATAAAATTTAAAAAGTTCAAAAGTAAATACTCTTTTTTATATATTATATTTCCTCTTAACGTTTTTTATATTAATAAATTAAAAATAAAAGATTTTATATTACAATATACGTAATTTTAAGCTGTGTCATTAAATTTATCTTACTTATTCAATAAAATAATTTAGTATTAAAAATTTGTGTATGAAATATTTATTTTAAATGCTATGTATTCATTAAGAAAACTTGTGTATGAAAGTATAAAAATAAAATGAAGCAAACTAAAATTTAATGGAAAATAAATTTAAATAATATTTTAAAAATATAAATTAGGGGAAAATATCATACGGTAACTCTAGTTAAAAAGACTTATATATATATATATATATATATATATATATATATATATATAATTGTGGTGTCCCGCCTAAACTTACAGAATTAATCCTTAGAGTTTACTAAAAATGAGAGGGAATTTTTTGCAATTAGAATTGCCCATGGTGAATTAACCCTAAGAGTCTAAGCAACATGCAACTTTAAAATAAACAACGAAAGCAAAACTATAAACCCAAAACAGGCTTAGAAATGGTCTGCTCGAAACTACAGGTCCCTAATAGGTTACCCTAGGCTTAAGGATAATTAAACTTGTAATTACACACTTCAATTAAACAATTTTTAGTGACTGGACAACTATGTAATGGATTACCCGCGAGCAACCTGTGCAAGATTTCAGCCCCAAGCTCTTTGGTAATCGTTTACCGAACAGACAGACTATAGAAATATGCAAAATTTTAGTCTCATGACCAACTCCCACACCTTACCTTTTTGGCCTCTAAATGCCACTAAATTTTAATATAAGCTTATTCTTACTATTTATGAACTACAACCACCAACCACACCTAAAAATTTCTCAAAAACAAGGGAGATATGCGAAAAAAATGTAATTTAACCATTTCTATGCTATTTGGTAATTCAAATCTATCCTAATCTCATTCGGTTGGGTCCTAGGCAATACAAACATATTGCAAATATGGTATATGAGTTATACAACTTATCCAAAGATTTTAAAACCTCTGTTTTTTTTCATAAGAATCATATACCTTATCAAATTCAATGCAATTCTAACTTACAATTCCATGGTATAAACTATCATAACCAAATAACCTTCATCATAACTTCCTAATATCACAATGCATAATTCTAAAAGCACACCTGTGCATGTAAAAAGCTTTTCATCAAGATACATGCATTCATAACTAAACTTCCAATGAGATTACAGATACCTATCACCTAACAAACATATTTATAACAATAGCAATGGGATTTAAGTTCTGTTAGTGGTTGTTGTTGTTAAAGAACTAGGAACGGGAGAAAAAATAACAATGTATAGAGAAGAACGTAACAAGCAAATGATCTTGTCGCATGGGTCAAGTTGAGCGACCACACCTTTCCTTGTGGTTTGGACCGCTGAATTATGTATTTTCCATCTAATCAACATTATTAAAAATTGAATTGACAACCGTTTGGTTTCCAGTTGGGGAAACGGAGTTGGAGAAATGGAGAAATTTAAGGGTTGATATTGATCCTTCACGCCGTTCGAGATAGTCAAAACTCCGTTTGACCGTAGGATTTATTTTTGGGGTTGGTCAAACTGAGTTGGAGAAATGGAGAAATTTAAGGATTGATATTGATCTTTCACGCCGTTTGAGATAGTCAAAACTCCGTTTGACCGTAGGATTTATTTTTGGGGTTGGTCAAACTAACCGAAGTTTGACCAACCAAATCAAATAACCAAACAGGCTTTACCCGTTTGTTAGAGGTAACAGGTGGGTTAAATGGTATGATATTTACTAAAGTCAAAAGCCCCCATTCACGTGACATCTTAAATATTCATCATTTTTACACTATGGTAAGTTCTATTACACTATTAACTACCAAGTTACTATCTCGCTACGAATTGTTACAGTCCATGTAAATTTTTACACAAAAAGAAATTCATCGCTTAAATTCTAACTGAAAAAGAAATAAAAATTAAAAATTATAATGTACTGTTGATACTGAGTAACACCTCAATTTCATCTTTGATTTTATAAGGGACCTGTATAACTTTTTTATAGAATAAAAAAATATTAAAAATTGTGTTAGACTTCTTTAAAAACTACACCACACTGCATTTACGTTAGCTTTAAATAAAAACTTGATTTCTGATTTTTTTATCTTTATCTTATGTAACCTTACACAGATTAAATAAATTCTTTTATAAAAATACTAATTTTATTAATGAAATTATATACCATAAGTTAGTTAATATTATTTTATAAAGTTAAAGATATAATTGTTAAATTTCTACACTCTCTTGTAATCGAATTGGAGGTTTCCTGATTAATTAAGCATGGAAATGTAAGTTTTGAAATATATTTAAAATTAAAAAAATAAAGGTTTGTGAATATATGAGGGAGAATTGGAAAGCGTGAGAGAGACGGAGATGGCCCACCCAGCTGTATTAATGTTTCTCATCTGCGAGTCTATTTCAAGTCCTACATTCACATCACCATGTGAATTATGTAAGCCAGCCATCATCACACTCTTTCAAAACTCAAAAATTAATCATATAAATAAATAGAGTTTTAACATAAAGATTAATATTAATATTTAGATTTTTTATTTTTCCAATTTCGTTTTTCTAATCATAAACTAAACAAAATTATACCAATTCTCATTTTAATTGTTTATCCACTCAAGTCAAAGTCAATAATATCCAATTTAATATAGTTGATCATGACATAACTTTGTTGATTTAAAGCCTCTAATTTTCTAATGAAACAAAAATTGAAAGTTAAACAAATAAAAATCCTCACGCGGGTGCAGCAGAAAGCCAACACCTCATGTTAGAAATCGGATTGGACTTTTCAACCGTATACGTATTCTGTATGCTGCTTTACTTGTTCTATTAGTTTTACCAGGCCAATTAAAAGACAAAATAAAGAACATAAAACATAAATAGTTCACATTCTCTCCTCTTCAAAAGTAGGATTACATAATACCATGAGAGAGACTAACACAGAGAAAAAATAATGACCCTTATATAAATAATAATAGACCTTACTAATTGAAAATTTTCTGCAATCGCATAAACTCTATAATAAAAAAAGGCAATAGTTGACAAAGCAAAGGAGGAAATGGTTATGTTGAACTGGACCAGACTACCTAGAAAAGAAAATCCCCAAAACTGACTTCCAAGATTGACCTCAACAGCTGGATACTACATACACAAAATGATCATGTCAACTTAATTACCTTTTAACCATAAAGTTTCCCAGTTCATGTTCCTCCCAAAAGTATACTCACAATTTATTTACTTACTTTTCCTGACCACTTTAGACCTAGATGAGGATTCACCAACATCTTGAGAAGTAGTGTTTGGTGTTTCTGAAAATTGCAATGCTTGCTTCAAGCTTTCAACTATTTGAGTCATGGATGGTCTATCTTCTGGATTCTTCTTCAAGCAGCTATCAGCCAACTTGGCTATTTTGCGAGCTGCACTAAGAGAATACTGGTTCCTGAGACGTGGGTCCATTATCATGCTGAATCTGCTACTATCAGCAGGGTACTGTTTAACCCAATCTAATAGCTTTTGTTCTGCTGTTGGACGGTTTCTTTCCAATGACCTCCTTCCCGTGAGTATCTCATATAGTACAACACCAAAACTCCACATGTCACTCTGAACTTTGAGATGACCTGTTTCAATATACTCTGGTGCAGCATATCCATGTGTTCCAACTACCTGATCATAATAAAAGAATACAAAAAAATTCATTGGTGTAAGTAAACTAACGATTTCAATACAACCAAGGTCATAATAATGTCACGTAAATCATGGATTAAGTGGCTGGCTATGTTTAAGAACGTGTTTGGTTGCACGTTGTTTTAACATCAACCATGGTTGTTGAGAGGAAATGAAAAATTTTCACTTCCATCCAATGACATTGAGATTCGTGTCATAACAAATTGCAACCATACTTTATTCTCGTAAATGTGTCATGTTAGTTCACTCGTAAATCAAACAGACACTAAATCAAGGAGCTGGCTCTAGGAATAATGCATAATGATTGTATATATGTGAAGCCATTAGGAATAGGTACTTATAAATGTGAAAGTGATATTTATTAGAATGATTAGCATTTGAGAATGCATATGCAGCGTGAACTTACTGCAGTGGACACATGAGTCTGATCACCTTGTGGCCCTTCTCTAGCAAGACCAAAATCTGAGAGCTTTGGGTGGAAATCCGCATCCAGTAGAACATTTGAAGATTTGAAATCTCGGTAGATCACCTGACCAACATCAAAATGAAAAGATTGTGAACCAAAATAAGCATTCAGATATGCTATTCACAATAACAGACTTAACAAGCATCTGCATCGTTGTTGTAGTAAGTTAAATTATCATCCTCCTCATACCCACAAAAGTTTGCAACCTTGCACATTCTAGCATGTACATTCCATCAGTTCTATCTATTCTACCATGACACAAACAGATGCAGAAGAAATATTCAGCAAGTGTGACTCAAAAAATAGAAGGCTTGATAATCAATTTTAAAAAAATCCATGTGATGTTAAAGAGCAGTCCAACTCAAAGATAATGACACTAATGAGAAACATATTAATGGGTTTTATAATGTGTGCTCCTTAACACATTAAGAAATAAAAAAAGTACGAAAAATTTATGAGAAATTATGTTAGACTTCCCTTAGAAATCATGAGAGGGTTGCATTTATGTTAATTTTAAATAATTTTTTTTAATTTCTTTCCTGGATACATATTCAAGTGACATATTAATGTTGTTGATGAAGTTTACATAGAAAAATGCTAAATAAAATATCTCATGAACTTGAGCTAAATAGGAGTAATATACTACTATTTGGCAACATTATCATTTCAGCTCTATGAAAGTATGAGGCTATGATGAAGGTACCTGAATCTCAAGTCCCTCGTGTAAATAAGCCAACCCTTGAGCAGCCCCAAGCATGATCTGAATTCGAGTTTTCCAAGGCAGGGTGGGAAAACCTTTATTGAAAAGGTGATCTTCCAAGCTCCTATTGGGAATGAACTCATACACCAACAACCGTTGGATACCTCTCTCTCCGTCAACAGAGCAGTACCCCAAAAGCTTAACCAAATTTGGGTGATTCACAATGCTGAGAAATTGAACCTCAGCAAGCCATTCCTTATGACCCTTTAAAAAGACAAACAACCATAAGAATGCAGCTCATATCATCAAAGTATAATACAAATAAATAAATAAATAAATAAATAAATAGTACTAGTAATTTGATCATCAAACAGAAACAATTAACTAAAGGGAGTACCTTTATAAATTACTATTAATGAAAAGAGAGAATATTTGACGTTATTAATATATATACCTGAAAGCCACGCGTGTTGAGCCTTTTGATAGCAACTACAATAGGATCACCTTGTCCATTAGAGGGTGTAATGGATCCTCTATATACACTTCCGAAACCCCCTTCACCGATTTTTAGCATTCTATTGAAACCGTTGGTGGCATCTCTTAGTTCTTGCAAGGTGAAGACCCTGAAAGTGTGTTCTCTCTCTCTGTACAAGTCCTTAACGCTCTTGGGCGATGAAACAGAGCCGGTGGAGTTGGTGGCGCGGTTCAAGGCGGGGTTTTTCTTCCTCTGCAATTCCGGGGCGGATTTAGCTTTCTCTTTGAAGAAGAAACACTTCATTTTGCGACCATCAAAAGGGATATGAATATGATGAAGGTGACCCAGATGAGGGAAAAAATGGTATTTATGTGAAGAGGAAGAGAGAAAAGATGAAAGAGAGAAGAATTTCCGTGAAGTGGAAGAAATTAAAATGTTGGTGTGGAAGGATAAAGACAGAAGTGAAAGCGGGTTTGCAACGATGTGGAACAAAGACTAAGAAGACCTTTCAAAGGAGAGAAAGGTGGAATATATTTCTGTCGTCCGTAGTAAATCACCACTGATGAAAAAACACCGTCGATCTAAATGATTAATTTTTTATTGACAATAATAAGTACTATCAAATTTTAAGGTTCTTTCAGACTCAACAATGAGAATCAAATTCTTATTAATTGATCAAGAGAAAATAAATTCCCCCATTTTACTATAACCATTATTACCATTTTTTTTTTAAACTCTAAAACATGATATTGTTTTTCTTTTTCAAACCTTAAACAAGCATCTTGTCTGTTTCCGTCTCTGTTTAGTTGGAGGGATTTGGTTTTGTTCGAAAATAGTAATAGTTTAGAAAGATTCTGTTTCTCTTGATTGGTTCAAACTTTTTTTATGCCATTGTTTAATTCAAACTTAAAAGACATGTTAATTAGGTTGTTTAAATTTATTCTAGAGAATATTGTGTTGGGATATTTATTCTCATGTTTGTTAATAGTTTATAAAATATTATTTCAATGTAGATTTTATCCTGGAGTAAATTTTATTCCCACATTTTTATAGGTTTTTATCGTGTTTGCTGAATGATGCCAACAAAGAAAAGTTCCGTTAAATGGAAGGAACTTTTTGATCCTACAGTCAATGGAGTTTTGATTGTCTCAAACGCCAAGAAAAATTAATATCAACCTTTATTTTTCACTTCAACTCAACTTCGTTTCCGTAACTGCAAACCAAAAACCCCCTTTATTCGATGAAGATGAGTAAAAACAAAAATGAGTTTACCTGTTCTATGATAAAAAAAAATATGCACAATTCTTCAAATGTGATCCGGAAATTAGAAGTATCAGATAATAAGAGATTTTTTTTTTCAAATAATGTTTTTAATTTTTGTTTTCACTTGTTGATTTTTAATTATAAATTATTACATCAGTTTTTTATTTTCTAAAAAATGTATAGAAAAGGGTAAAAATAACTTTTTTATGTTGTTGTTTTTAAAATAGGATAACATTGTTACAACTAGAAATTAAAATCAAAATGAAAAACATTTTTTTTGAAATCAAATAACCTTAACAGTTGTTTGTTTATTGAAAATACTTTTATTTTTATTTTTATTTTTAATTATAAAGTTATGATCTTATTTTGCTTTCTAAGATTTGTATGGAAAATACAAAATAAATTTTATTTTTTTTCACCGTTCAAACTTTTTAAAACAAAAACTAAGATGATAGTTTTGTAATTAAAAGTTAAAACTGAATGAAAATAGGAAATAAAAAATCTATCTTAATAAAAATAATAATAAATCTAAATCATAAAACCATATACACAGATGATAATGTTAAAAAAGTTAGAGATTAATTTCAAAATTTAAACTATCTATTACTCTCTCATTATGTATTACACTAATCTAGTGAGAGTCAGTATTATATCTTTTGGTCTAGTTATGAGACCAAAAATATATTACAAAGCGTAAATCCAAAAGGGTTCCGCTTTAATACCACTAAAAATGTGACGTCTTGAATCCCAAGGCGTTGACCTAAATAAAATCTCACACGTGAATGCCATAGTGTGTAGCATAATCTAATACGCGATATTCAGCAACCAATTTTTTTTTTATGTCTGTCTTACATCGTATGATCATCGTAACAACCCTAGGCAATGAGATTAGGGTGGACTTACCCAAAACTGGTATCTGAAATAGAGCAAAAAATCCAAAATGCAAAAATGTTAGTGTGTTGACTAAGTGTTGGGCGTGCTTATGCCCATTAACTAGCGTAACTACACCCAACCATCTACATGTGCCTATACCCAGACGTAAGAGGGCACCACGCTCAAGTCTAGCCATCTTAGCATGCCAATGTTGTGATGCCCAGGGACCAGCATGGTGACACAAGCCCACTTGGCCCAGATCATGCCTAGAGTCATAACGCTAGAGTGGAGCGTAGTAACGCCCAGAGGTAGGGATGCTCCCCTCCTTCTCTTGGCACCCAACATCATAATGCCTAATGTTGGGCTTGGTGACGCTTAATGGCAGGGGCACCCTTTTTTGGCCCTAGCATGGTGACTCTGGAGCCCTGACATGCCATTTTACTTATTTTCATCCCTTGGACCTTTTCACAATGGTCATGCACTCATACATTAATGTCATCTAACCTCATGCATGGTGACAATACCTGCCCATAATGATAAATATGAACACCGCATAAACTTTTGCGAACACAAATTCCTAAACTATAATGTCTGTCGCGACTGAGATCGCGGCGGGAGGCCTACCGAAAAAGATAAATCGTTTCAATGTCCTTTCGAAAAACAATGAGTTGCCACCAATATCTTTTAAAGGTTAAATACCGGGAAAACCCTTTTTAAAGCACTGGTCATAAAAAATAAAATTTCAAGTTCAGGAGTCGAATTACAGGTGAGGAATGTATTAGCACCTCACGTTGTCCGTTATAAAACAGTTACCTCAAATTGATTGCGCATATATTGAATAGCCTAGAAATTTATTTAATTCCTTGAAAAACGGGACAAACAAAACACACAAGAAAAATAAGAAATTTTCAGAATAAGGTTAATAGGACGTTTCGTCCAAATTAACCTTAAATTGAACAATTTTAATAATAACAATAAAATAAAACAGAAGATTAACAGGATATCTCATCTAAATTAACTTTGATTTGCACATATTAAAATTAAGAAAGTTGACATAAAGTAAAATAAACAAAGTGAAGTCAAATAGGATTAGATAAAATAGAGCTAGATAGAATAAATTTGATGAAAACAGAAGGATGTCTCGTCAAAATTAATCCATTTTTATAAGAAATGTTATTATTTAAATGAAATAAGAGAATTTAAAATTTAAAAAGATTAACAAGACGACTCGTCTAAATTAACCTCCTCTTATAAGAAATTTTATTTCAATAAAAAAATATTAAAAATATGAGATTAACAAGACGTCTTGTCTAAATTAACCTCATTGTATAAGAAATATTATTAAAATAAAAGATATTAAAAATATGAAGTTAACAAGACATCTCGTCTAAATGAACCTCCTCATAGTGAAATAGTATTTTTAAAATTTAAATATTAGCGATATAAAATTAATTAATGTAAAAACAAAGACGTACGAGAATTAATAACAGGAAAGTGAGCCAATAGGAATTGATTCATGCTCCTATGTATGCTCGAGCTTTCGAGAAATCAGGATTACATAATGAAAATTATTTTTGGCAATATTTGGATTATTTTGATTAGTTTTAATAGTGAAAGAGAGTTCATGAGGAACGAAAGAATACAAGGCGATTAAGCTCGCACGTGCATAAACCTTCGATATCTCACCGCAAATGTAGGCAAAGAAATTTTGCACGACATCGCTTGCAAGATCTTCAGATATTATATTAAAAGGATATTTTTATTTTTGTATTCTTCATAAGCAAAAAGACTATTTATTTTTATCCTAAAGAGGTGTATCTATATTTCAATATTTTTATATTTTTTTAACTTAGCCCAAAATGAAAAGAAACTAACCATTTTTGTTAAAAAAAAGATATTTAGATTTTTATATTTTATCATTTTTAATTTAACATAAATAAAAGCTACTTACTTTTCAATTAGAATAAAAGAAACTCAATACCAACTTTAAAGTAAATAAATAATTGATGATGATGATGATGATGATGATGATGATGATGATGATGATGATGATGATGATGATGATGATGATGATGATTTTTTTTAAAAAAAGAAAAAGGAAAGAGATTTTTGTTTTGGGCTTCAGAAAAACTGAAGCCCATTAAGGTAGAGAAGAAACATTTTTTTAAAACAAAAGAAAAAAAGAATTTGAAATGGCCCCAGAAGCCCAAAAAACAACAAACAAAAAAAGCGAGGGGGTAAAACGGGCCTCATCAGCTGAGGCCCAAAAGAAATAAAAGAAGAGAGGTTTTTTTCTTAAAACAAACAAAAGAAAGAAGCTTTGCCAAAAAAGAAAAAACAAAAGAAAGAAGAAGAGGGGGTGGAAGAATCGGGATTCGGGAGAGAGTGAGAGATCCGGACGGCGTGGTCGTCGAGCGAGCGGACCGAGGCGGGAGCCAGCGGGATCGCGGTCGGGGCGATCGCGAGGAGGCCGGCCGCGGGGATCGTGCGGACCTGTCACGCACAGAGGGGGCTCGACGTCGGGGAAGGTGACCGGTGGCGGCGTACGAGGAGGCCGGCGGGTCTGGTTCTCGGTTCGAGGTGGTGGTTGTCGCGCAGGAGACCGGCGGGCCTGGTCGACGGTTGGGCGGTTCCAGCGACGGTGGTTCGATCAGGAAGGGGGGGCTGTTCCTTCTCCTGTTTCATTTGTTATTTTGATACTGTTTTTGCTATATTTTTTTATGTTGGCTGCTTCTATTTTCTAGTTTTGGATTGTTGATGGTTACTGTTTTGTGATTGGTTTTGTTGTTGTTGTGAGCAAAGAAAATGAGGGAGAGATTTTTGAATTTTTTCAGAGAGGATGATACAGTTCTTGCTTCTGATTTCTGGTTCTGGTTTGAAATTTTAGATCTGTTATATTGAAGTCTCCGTTGCTATTTTTGAGCTTTGATTTTGACTTTTAAGATTTTGCTTGTTCCCATTCCCTGCATTACCATTTTTGGATCTTGCTTGAAGCAGCAGATACCAGCTGACCTTCATGACTTGTCTATTCCAATTGCCAAAAATGAAAAAAATTGAGAAGAGGGGTGGAGAAAGGAGATGGGATAGTCTAAGTGCTAATAATAATAATAATAATATTTAAAACAGAACAAGAAAAAACAAAAGGGTGTTCACAATGTGGTTGCACCATTCATCATCATGTCAAAGTTATACTCTCATTTCACAAAACTCTCTTTTATTTCAAAAATGAATTCCAACAAAACTTCCCGCTGAATTGGTTCAAAACTAGCTTTCTAAATTAAACCATCTCTCAGTGGAACGATATCTATTTTTAATACTGTAAGGGGTAGTGGATAACTAGCCACGGACCCTATCAAGTTTTGGCGTCGCTGTCCGGGGGCGGTGTCAATTTTGAATGGTTCGTTTAAACTGTTGAGCATTGTGAATAGTTTTTATCATTTAGTTAATTTATTTGGTTTCACTTGTGTTAACATTGCTTAAATAGTGTTTGTTTTATGTTATTAAGAAGATAGGGATCTAAAGACTAGTTGAAACTTGATCTGGAAATAGAAAAGTCACTCAGAAAACACAAAGGCAAAGCTAAGAAGAAAATACAAAGTTTAGACACAAGCAAACCTTCTTCTTCTTCCACACATTTTAGACAATTTAACAAAACTAGAGGTTGAAAATATGGTAGAGAACAACAACAACAACAATTAGAATCCACCAAGGAAAACATTAGGAAACTATGCTATGCAGCAAGGTCCTAGATACTTCTCCACCATTGCCATCCCAAATACAATAAGAGCCTTGGAAATGAAACCAGCTTTTTTGAGTCTGATTAGCATACACCAATTCACACGAATGTCGAATGAGGATCCTTATACTCATTTATCAACATTCTATGAGCTAGTGGGGACTATGAGATTTGAGCAAGGAGATTTGGAATCTGCTTATTTGCATCTATTTCCTTAGGAAAGGCTAAGGAATGGTTACAATCTCATCCTAACCAGAGCCTAAGCAATTGGACTAATGTTGAAGAAAAATTCTTACATAGATTCTTTCCTCCATCTAGATTCATCAAGGCTAAATCTGACATTTCTACATTCAAATAAGGGGCTGAAGAACCATTTTGTGAAGCGTGGGACAAATTCAAATCATTGTTTAGAAAGTGTCCAAATCATGGTTTTCAAGATATTGCTTAATTAAATATCTTCTACAGTGGATTGAGACCAGACACAATTGATATTAGATGCAGCAGCAGGGGGTACAATGATGACAGTTGATACTAAGCAGGCAACTAGAATTATTGAAGCATTTTCTTCCATTGATTACCAGGCTCAGCATGACAGACATCAAGTGCAAAGGAAAGGAATGCTTGATTTGAATACCACGGATGCAATTTTGGCTCAAAACAAGATTCTTACTTAGCAAATAGAAGCCTTGACACAATAGATGGCTAAGCTTCCTTAACAACTCCATGCGGTACATTTATCTTTTGGACAACAAGTACCTCTCAGATGTGACTTCTGTGGGAGAGATGAGGGAGATCATCCTAATGGACATTGTGGTTCTCATGAAGAATCAATGCATTATATGGGTAATCAGGGCCATTCAGGTAATTTTAATTCTAATTATGCTAATCCTTCTTTTTAGGGATGACATAATAATCAAAACCAAGCTTCAAATTGGAAACAGGAAGCAGGTCCTTCCAATAGGCCGCCTTATGAGTAGAACTATCTTTCTTTGCATGAAAAGACTTCTAAACTAGAAGATACACTGAAGAAATTTATGTAAGCTTCTCTCACTAATCAAAAGAACATTAAAGCTTTAATCAGAAATTTGGAGACTCGGGTTGGACAATTAGCACGCCAAATTGTAGATAGCTAGAGTCCGCAATATGGAGCTAATACTCATCCCAATCCGAAGGAGCAATGCAAATCAATCACTACTAAAAGTGGTAAGATTGTGGGAACTAATGTGAGCAAGGATAAAAAATTAGATGAAGAGATAAAATTTCATATAATTTACAACATTTTGATTAGAATTAGAAGAAAGAATGACATATCATATGATAAAAAAAAAGAAACCTTCAGATTATTTAATAAAAAACAAGACGAAATAAGAAGACAACGAAACCATCGTAGTATTTCAAAATATTCAAAAATAAAAGAAAAAGATTGGTTATTATTTTACTTATTTTATATTTATTATTTAAGGAATGAAATCCAAAAAATCCAATAGATTTTTTTACTTCTTTCTTCGATGTGAAAGGAAAAATAAATTACATATGTGAAAAAAATAGATTTTTTTCATCAGGTCCGGGTAGAGGTCTCTGGCAGAACAACTCAAAAGATAAAGGATGTAGAAATTTCTAATGCTAAGTTCCAAATTTTTAGTAACCTTTGAATTTATATGGATGTTATAGAGAGTCTAGTTGTCTACTTTAATGAAATTCTAGATATTAGGTCAAACTGATATCTCCCTAAGTTCTGGATTTTTTTGCACAAATATTTTTAGATTATGTGTCAATAAAAGGCAATGTCCCCAAAGATTGTATGTATAAAAGAAGCCTATAAGTCATATGAAATGACATTATGAGTGCAAAAGGATAGATGAAATTCTTCATCACTAATGTGATAGAGATACATGGAAACACTTTGTTAACTTTTTTTATTAATGAGTTTTTTAAAAAAATATTTACAAAATTGAGATTTTTTTTAAAAAAATTACATGTCTGCGGTCTTTTTTGTGTATCGTATTGGGTTCATATGACATACAAATCATGGAGCACAACAGGACCATAACACGTGGTTGTGTCGCATCAATCATGGACGACACAACTATTATCAGCAGTTAAAAATCATAATCACAGACAATTCATCTCAACTACAAAATCTGAAGCGTCATGTGACAGTTGTAACACTGTCAGCGGTTAAAGATTTTAATCGCCCAACAATACTAAATAAAACTAAGATAAAAATTATATTTTTTAAAATCAATATATATTAGTAAATTTAACATGAACTGCATTAAATACCATAACTATTTAAATAAAATACTATAATTATTTAAATCAAATCTACTATATTTAATACCTAGAAATTTGAAATTAATTAAAAATTCAACTTAAAAGTAAAATATATGTTATCCTTAATATCTTTAGTAAGTATAATTATAAAATTTATTTTTAAAATATAACTTCTTTTCATCTTTAGATTATATTAATATTTAATATATATAAATTTAAATATCATGCATTAGTAAATAAAACTAAATAAAACACTTATCTCCTTTATTATAAAATACATTTGATAAAATATATTTCTTTCCAATTAGTTTTATTTAGTAATACATGATATTTAAAATATAATTTCTTTTCATCTTTAGATTAACTTAATATTTAATAAATATAAATTTAAATATCATGCATTAGTAAATAAAATGCTTATCTCCTTTATTATAAAATACATATGATAAAATCTATTTCTTTTCAATTAGTTTTATTTAGTAATACAAGATATTTAAATTTATATTTGTTAAATATTAAGTTAATCTAAATATGAAAATAAATTATATTTTACAAAAATAAAATTTATAATTATAGTGACTAAAGATATTAAGGATAATATTTTTTTTTAATTTGAATTTTTAATTAATTTTAAATTTTTAGGTATTAAATATAGTAGATTTGATTTAAATAAATATAGTATTTTATTTAAATATTTATGGTATTTGATGTATTGCATGTTAAATTTACTAATATATATTGATTTTAAAAAAATATAATTTTTATCTTAGTTTTATTTAGTATTGTTTTCGGTTAAAATATTTAACCGGTGACAGTGTTATAACTGTCACATGACGCTTAGCATTTTGTATGAGAGATGAATTGTCTGTTGTTATGATTTTTAATCGCTGACAATAGTCGTGTTGTTCGTGATTGATGCAACACAATCACGTGTCATGCTCTTCTTGTGTCGCACTGCGTAGATATGACTTGTGTGTCGTATGGGCCTATTACGACACACAAAAAAGACCCGAGACATGTAATTTCTTAAAAAACAAACCCACTTTTGTAAATATTTTTTTAACACTTCTTAAGTTTCTAGTGAACCAAGAATTTTTAGATTAAGGTTATATGATGGTTTTATACAATACATTTAAACATCATCGTCTTCATATTTTTGTTGGTTTGTAATTATTGTCCCATATAATTTGCCTCCTGAAATGTATGACTAAATTGTAAACTTTTTGTCATGTCATATTCTTTGTTTGAAACTGGGTGTGAAAATTGATGTTTTTGTAGCCTTAACAACTTTCATATTCTTGAAAATATGTCGTGTCAGACCAAAAAATTTCTTGATGAAAGCATGTTTCATGAGGACAATAAACGATTTTTGGCTTATGGCATATTGTATGTTTGAAGCACACATGAAAGGCTATCTTGGGCACATCATACGGAAGATATTAAATATTTTTTGGTCAAGAGAAAATTGTGGTGGTTTGATTGTCAACGATCACCAAAAGATCATTCTTTTCAAAAAAGTAAAAAGGGGTTTATAAGGAATAAATATGAGTTTCATGACCTCCATGCCAACTTAGTGACTATTCAGGAGTTTTAATTAATTAAAACAACATGAAGAATCAATATTAATTATCAAATTTTTTATTTTCTTAACTTTTTTTCGTTAATTGATTACCAAATAGATACTCAGTGGATGTCATATACAAAAGTTTATCAACCACTTCCCAAAAGTTACAAAGTCTAAACCCACAAAAACTCTTTAAGATTCGAAAAAATACGTAACTGAACTAAAAGGAGCATATTCTGGGATTTTTAATATTGGAAGGATAACTTACTTTAGACACAACCTTTGATGTCATAGACGGTGAGAAGAATGTTTTTTAATAACATCTTCAACACTATCAAGACCTCATGTAAAACTAGAATATAAAAATGGAGACATAGAAAGTCCAGTGCATAGTACTTTAAACATGTAACAATGGGGGCAATTGAAAATAAAAATTTAAACATCTATGAGAATAAAAGGTAATAAAATCAGTGCTTATATTATAAATTGATAGTAATACTTATGATACCAGGTGCTTTATATGAACTGAAGGTACATAGTAAAAGGCACAGTATATTACAAGATTGACAACAAAGACAATTAGCAAACAATCTCGAGGGCTCATTTGTTTGGCCTTCCCTATGATTCGATAGACGGAACCTATGAATAGTAAAAATGGTTCAGTTCAATGAAAAAATCAAGGGTGCTTTCCCACACCAACGTTCTTCTCATGCCTCAGGTCAACCAACTGCTCAACTACAATGTAATAACAAACTCATTTATTGGCAACTTCTCTTTCTAGGAACAGTTGAAGCCAACGTCATCATGACCGCCAAACCAAAGAGCATCAAATCAAGTTGATGAAGTCAAACATCATGAACATTTTAATCTTTTTAGGATATTCCCAATGCATTTCTCATTAGCTCGTGACAATGTTAATTTTAATTCAACTGTCTCCAAAGCAATCTTCGGTTTGTGACTGCTGGAGGAGCTAATCCTGGAATATCACGAATGTCCTTGTTTCCTGGGTGCACAAGCTAAAATTTTGGAAAACAAGTTAGCACAGCAATAGTAAGTCAGAATCTGAGCACTGTCAGAATATTTAATCATCCAAAAAAGAGGAATGGTATTTATAATTGTCACATTGACAACTTCATGCTGAAATGTTCCACAATTGCTATAAATATGTCCTAAACATTCTTTATAAGACTTGAGACAATTCCCATTAGACCAGTCTATTTTCTAACCACTGATTTCTAAGAACTTTCTTTCACCATGTCTTAAATGGCCCAACTCAGCCAAAAATATGTTTGTTTAGGGGCTATTTGGTTTTTATTTTCATTTTCTGTAAAAACTTTTTAAAACAGAGAACAGATTAACTATTTTGTAATTTAAACTGAACACAGGAAATGGACATAAAAACCAATCAACCCCTAGGGGTCCAACTTCTCCAAACATAGCTTCCTGTATCAATAACTCAACTTTGAAACTTCAGACACATGTTGAATGAAAAACTTGAAAGGGTATAAAATTAATATATTTTGTATTGTTTAAAGTGATTCGTACAATATACAATATATAAACCCTAATTTGATCTAAAAAAGGAATCTAATAATCACATAATCTCCTATTTATGGACAGACTAATTACATGATTAAAGAACAAATCAATCAAAGATATTTTTCTCAATAGAAAATACATAAACTAGGAAGTTCTAGATTTGTAAAAGATCATCAAAAACTGTATCTGGATAGACCTGATTACAGAAGTTCTTTTTCATGGTTGATCGGTAAATATATGATGTCCCATAAGTAACATAAGGGATTATACATATTGTAAGCAATTTCCATCATAAGTTCAAAAAATAAAAAAAGACTTAAGGCCACGATAAATTAACCAAGAAATACAACAACAGTAGGGGGTAATAGTTCTGAATTGAAGCATAAGAACTCTTACCTTTACAATAATGATAGCAATTACTCCAATGACAATAAGGACAAGTAATGCCATAATACACTTGTCAGTAGCAACCTATTGCAAAACGCTGATAAGTTAATCAATGAACAAGTCATAGTAATTAATTGTCATAAAATGATGTGGATTCAGTAGAAATTGACCTGCCTACTGATTTCCTTGACCAGTTGAGAGGCTTTCTTCATAGAGAAATGGATTGAATCCAGCTCATTGACAACTCTGCTCATTTGTTCTGTCTAAACATGGAGGAGATGTTACAGCCCCTTAGTTCCCATCAAATTCAAGGTTTTTTTTGTTCTTTTAATCCTAATTAATTCTGGGGGATTATAGTATGTAAAGGAACCATACCTGAGCCTTAAGAGCTGATGCAGTCTCTGTACCAACATTTATTGTTTCTTGAACTACCTGTTAATGCAGAAGGTTTCACAGCAGGAAACTTTTTGTCAGCAAAGTTCCCCTTTTTAGCCTTGGAGAACAGCGAATTTAAATGTCCAAAATTTTCAAACCAATTAACAAACAACATCCAAATTGTTCATGTTTCTTTAACAACTTCCTCAGTCTTTCAAACTTCCAGAGGATAGGGGACAGAGAGTTCAATTGTGGCCCTAAGGTGAGTTACAAATAAAATGCACATTTTTCCACATCAAATTAAAGAGGTGCATGGGTGGCTTCTAAGATTAGAATGTAGTATGTAATATAAAACCTCTATAGTCATCAGAGAGATAAAAACATATGCTTCCTTTGAACGTAAAACGGGATAGAAATATTCTCCCCCAATGATATTTTTGTTATTTTACAATATCCTGGAGTTCCAGAAGAAATCTAACAGAGGATGGTAAAGAAACCGGTAGTGAGCAATAGTAGTCCTTCAAGAGCATAATCTTACTTTAAAACACACTTAACCAAATAGAATGTGTTCATAAATTCAATTGTGGAAAACACGTAATATTGTAGGAAGTAAAATTACAAGCACGTGCCAAATAAACAATATGAAACAAACAATACCGCAGCAGGACAAACAAATCAGACCATACATAAAGAAGGAAATAATGAATTAGGACCCCCATATCTTGTAACTAGCTGCTAGTTATAATGAAACATGTGAAGGTTGTAAATAATGAAAAAACAAAAGGTGATAGTCAATAAATAAACCAACCCTCTTTCCCCTTTCAATGGCTTGATCTGTCTCATCCATCATCTGGTTCCCGTGATCAATTAGCTGTTCATTTGTCATTGCTGTAATACATCATAAAAGGTCCACATTAACAAACAACACTACACAACTTAATTCCATATGGTCATGCTATGAAATCCACAAGAATTCATTTTCATTTTATTTTAGAAAACTGCATTTAACTTTTTGAGGAGGTAGTAGACCAAAATATATAAGTGCTATTATGTGCTAGAAAAAGAAGAAAATATGGCACTAAAAGAGCAGTGAGTAAACAGTGTTTCTCCTAGGAAGCAAAACTAGAAGCAAAAATGCCTTCAAGATGAATGTATTTCTTTTTAGTTAAGCTTTCTATTGAATCTAAAACATTTCTCAAAAAATGAAAGAGAACAAAGCAGGGCAGACAAGAACTTAGACTCTGCAGCAGCACACAGGTTGAATTATATGCATCTCAAAGCACACCAAGACTATCTCCCAATATCAAATATTGCAAAAACAAAATATTTATTTTTTCATTTCTCACTTTCACTGTCCACTCATAATTATCACATTTTTTTTTTTATCCATGCTTCCCCTTTGATTGCATCAATATTTGGTAAAATTAAGTTGAATACAACCATGAGTCATGGATATTAGCATGACCCATTTGAAGAAATCAGCATGCTTACATGATGCTAGCAAGCCATTTTCTTCTGCATAACCTTCACTAGGTCCCTCAAAAAGTTCAATTCGTTTATTCTCAATACTTGAAGCATATCTGCATTGCAATAAAACACATGTACTAATTGGTCAATGCAATCAACAAATACATCCCACTCATGTAAAGACAGAATGACTTTGAATAACATCTTGAGGAAGCTGAAGACATATGATATAATACAAGCAACAAAATCTATGCCAGCCAAACAGGCAAAAATCAATCAAATAACATGATGTTTTCACTTACTGCTTCTTCAAAGCAACATATGAATTCAACTCTTTGATCTGCAACAAAAATGAAAAATGCTCATCACTAGTGCTAACAAATGCCAAGCATAATCCATAGAAAATCAATAAACCTACAATGAGGAGAAGCAGCAAAATTAAAATATTGACTATGTCTAACCAGTGACTGTTTCTTCTCATTCAACATTTTGTTGGTTTCTCTATCAAAGCTATTCTCTAAAGCCTTGACTTCTTTATCAAACTCTTTAATAAGCCTACAAAACAGATTCAACCATACAAATACTCGAGTTAGTAGAGACCGACACCTCAATCCTAATGTGTGCTTCCAATACCAACTACCAAATGGGGTTCAAGAAAAATCATATTTAAACACAGATCAAAACAGCATTTGTTGCTATACACAAGTTTCTGGTCATAAACTTTCAACACAGATCTGTAAATTGTGACATTCATTAAATAGCCTACAAAATGAACAATATGTGGCTTTTTCTTGCACAATGTTACACAATAACACAATATCAACATGTCAATCATCTATTATAATAGCTAAGGTTGGAAAGGTGAAAGGTGAAAAATACCGTTTACAATCTCGCATTTTCTCTGTGAGGTCTTCCAATTGCCTGCTCTTTCTATTCGAATCCTTAATCTTCTCCAACTTTTGAAATCCATTTCTGCATAAACAAAAAAACAAGACAATGGATGAGGAAACAACATAGGAAAGGGAAAGGAAATGACGAGGAGGTCAAGGTTCTAACGCGAGGGCGCGGAAATTGTCGGCGATGCGACCGTCGATCTCGGCCAGGTCCTCGCTGATCGCCGACAACTGATCCATCTCGGAGCGAGATCTGAAGCGTTGGGGATTGTTTGGATGAAGGTTTTATAAATGCAGATTATTGGATTTTGTTGCGTCGCGGCCAAACAGAATTTGGGATCCAACCCCAAACGGAAGGAGGATCACAGTGTTGTTCTCCTTCGTTAACTTACGAGGAACGAACCAACAAAACATAACACATTGTTCGGTCTTTCTTCCTTCTCCCTCGTGGATCGTGATTATTATTTTGTTTTTTATTTTATGTTACAGCTAATTTCTGAGTTGTTTTTTTTTAATTTAATTTAATATATATATATATATATATATATATATATATATATATGTTTTTGTTTTTATTTTAAACAAATTCGGCCGTTTAATTTAAACCGCTTTAGGTTTAGGAGTCGTTGATGGTTTGTCAACATGTGTTCTGTCATTTGATTGTCGTTATCGCGATATAGATTTTCATTTCTGGTGGTCGTTGTAGAACAAGGTATCAGACAAGACAAGGCTGTTCTAATCTACAACGCTAAGAAAGAATGTAAAGTTTCAATAAACCTAATTTTTTTTAATAAAAACATCAAGGTATTTCAGTGAATCTTATATATTAAAATTATGATGAGATATGTTTTGCGGTGTTTGTGGTCCGGATAGGTTCAGTTTTAAGATAAACTATCATCTGATTTGATTATTTTATTAAGTTGTAGTTTGGTTCACTATGGTTGAAATGAATGGCACCATCTGATCCGATATGATCAAATGCGATTTCAGATTAAATCGGTTCATTCAATTTTTTTTTCAATTTATATTTTTTATAAAATCAAATAAAAATTATAATTATAGCAATTTAAAAAATATCTTTAGTTCTCAACAATTCAATAATTCAAACTCGAACATAAAATAAATAAAGTACTACTTAAACAAGATTTAATGTAAAATACAACATAAATATTAAAAACTAAGTATTAGTTGTCAAGATTTTAGTTTTCTAGTTCTTCCTCTGACCTAGACAGATTTAAAAAAGTAAGTGTTATTATATAGTTTATACAAAATTATAAAATAATACACAAAACATGTAAAAGGTACGGTTTAGTTTGGTTGGTTTCCATAGGTAGAACTGAAAATCGAAACGAACTGATCATGAAAAGTAGTTTTTTCACAGTTTCAGTTTTTTAGTTTTTAATTTAATCAGTTTTGGTTGTTTTTGAATTAGTTAAATAGTTTTTAACAGTTCAGATCGATTGATAACATCCTTAATATTTTGGGTGTTTCGTCACCACGTCATAAAAAATTAATTAATTAAGAGGGGATGTATTTGATTAGAGTTTGAAAAGGATATCTCTAGGTATAACTTCATTATTTTGAAATGGATTTGTTAATTATATGCAATGGTTAAAAAGTTAAGAATCAATTTCATTCTGTCGAAGGTTTCTTCTCAGTATCATCCGATCGTAAGTTAAAAAGAATAATTCTTAATCCGAATAATTAAAACATTAAACAGTAAAAATCAAACATTTGATTATATGTTGGTATGAGGTGTGAACCAACACACCAAATATACCCGTTAGAACCATTTTTTTTACTGTCAACTATAATACTTAATGCCATGAATGTATATTTTCAGTTAAAAAAACTGTTTATCGATTTATTAAACAAAAGTCAATGCGGATTTAGGTATGACTTGCTGACCAAAACCCTCTCAAATGTGATTGGATGGATGGTAAAAATTGTGTCTTATTAATTTTTTTATATCATCGGAAATTGTGGTAAAGAAGATTGCATAAAAATTAGGTTCCAACTTCAAACATTTTATTTTCATGGTAATATTCTTTCCGTTATGAAAAGCCCTTAAAAGAAAAAGGTTATGTGATTTTTATAAGCTTTTGAAAAAAAATTAAAAGTATCTATTGTATTTTTTAATTTATCTTTAAGAATTTAATTTTTTAAATTTGTATAATTAATATAAAATGATGAAGTTTGATTTTAAATGAGGATACAATCAAAAAGATAAAACTTTTTTTATAAAATTGAAATAATAATTACTCTCATAAAACTATATATATTTAAAAATATAAGCTTATAAAAAATAAGAGACGGTGTAATGTAGTATTTATTTTTTTGTGTAACTCAAGGTATTTGTTATTAATCTGGTAATAAACCACCTCTTTGACTTCTAGTCATTTTGATAGGTTGAATGATTGACTTAAAATTTCAAAGTTGTTTTATATTTATTTTTTATTTTTTGATAAATTGTTTTCTTAATTTAAGTATAAATGAATTTTTATCTATTAATTTTTAATGCCAACAATTCTTACCGTGAGAATACAATATAAATCATTAAAAGTATGACCTATCTTAAAAAATGGTCTGACCGGTGTACGGGGTCTAAACTGTTGATCTTCGAACTGGTGTTGAAAGTCTCACTCTCTCACTATTTTACATCGCCTTAGTGGGAGTACGGTATTGTAAACTTGGGTTTAGTGGGAACACCAAGCTCTTCGTGTTTTGAGAAGTAATGGGTCAATTCCAACCGTTGTCCAAGTGTCATGCCGGAGGTGTACCTGCAAAAGGGATTTTGATGCTTAAGTTAGTACGATTATAACGTAGAAAAATAGTATTACAGAGTCTAAAGTGAGAGGGTAAGTGGTTCAATAGTTTACAAAGTGTGTTTATGGCTTAATAAATGAGCTCTTTATATAGTCTTTCCCTTAATTGCAAGTGGTGATTTGACCTATGTCAAGGGGCAGTGTCTGTAACTTTTGGCAGACACAAGTTGCCCACTTGTCATTTTTGACCGGGGTCGTTGTCATGTCTGAAAAGATCTCAATACCGGTATTCCTGAATGTTAGTCCGGTTCTGTCTTTGTTTTTGCAAGTAATTGGTATTTTAATAATGTCCGATATAACTAGTTTATAGAGCCAGTATTCACACCGGATCAAAAAACTATTAGATCCCTATTTTTACTTTTTGTTTTACAGTTTTAATTACAAAATTATTAGTTTATTTCCTATTTTTAAAACTGTGTATAGGAAACATTAAAAACAAATTTTTATTTTCTATTTTTATTTACTATTTTTACTTTTTTCAATACAAATTTTTAAAAACACAAAATATGTGATAGTTTTGTAATTAAAACTAAAAATAGGAAATGAAAACAAAACGTTTTCACAATCCAAATGAGACTTTAGTTACTACCTTTGATTTCAAATATAAATAAACCTTGGTAGAATTTTTTAGTCTCATGGTATAATTAAAATTGTTTTTCAATGTCACTAAATATTTATCTAGCAAATATATCATCCTTGTATATATTCACAAGGTAACTAATGTTTGTGTAGTAAACATGGTTGTAAAAACCGAACCGGATCAACCGATTCACTTAGTTGGAATGAAAACCAGTGAAGGTACTAGTCTTAACAAGTGAAAAAATCGGCCAAGTTCATAACTGTCAAGAATCAGTCAAAACCAGTGCATAAAACTAAAGTTAAACCTATCACGTTAATTTTTTCTTCATTTTTTGAAAATATCTCTTATAAAATATTTTTAAATAAATATAAGGCTCAAATAAAAATATTTACATTCAGTATGACCCTTTTATAAAACTTTCAACTTTCACTTCACTTAATTTTTATATAATTTATTATTAATATATTATAAAATAAATTATATTGTATTAAAAATATACTTTATTATCATCGGTTCAACTATATCTACTAAAAGAACTAACTACTCCATAATATAAAAATCACCAATTAATTATATGTCAACTTCAAGAGAAAATATAAACATTAACTTTTTGTTTTCGTTTTGGATATGAACATGATTTTTTTATTTTCATTGTTCTTTTTTACAAAATATCTAAAAATATTAACAATTTTATAATTAAAACTGAAAATAGAAAATAAAAAATAAAAAATATTTTCTAATTTCAAATCATATATTGTTTTTAGTGTTTTATGTATAAACCTCTAGAAATAAAAAATAAGGTGATAATTTTATAATAAAAATATAAATAGAAAATAAAGATAAAATATTTTTTGAAAGTAAATAGAAAATGTTCCTTATATATCTTTTATACATATTTTTATATCATGAATTTTAAAAAAATAATATGACACCGAATATGTGAACCTAAGAATTTCAAGTGTGGGCCTTAAGGTACCGCTCAGATATTAGCTAATGTATCGTGACTCATATACCTTTACACGACCCACACATGTATGTCATGCCATATGGGGTATACATAGATGTTGCATAAGTTAAACGAATCATTAGAATGAATATACAAGCTTAAACGAGTGATTTTGGGCAAAACAAGGCATAATAATCAATTACCTTATCCCGATAAAATTTCTAATTTCTAGGTAGAGATCTGGTAATTGATTGTTAGACCCCTGGTAATTGATTACAACATACTCTATAATTGATTACAAAAATGGCAAAACCCCTTGATCTCAAACAGAGGATCAGTAATCAATTACCAGACCCTAGTAATTGATTATTTTATGCAAAAGTGTCAAAAACTAGAATTTTGCCATCTTTCGTATATCCAATACCTATCTCACCTTTATCCAAACTTCCTCTAACTTGACACACAATACATACATGTTATTTCTAAGTTGTTGGTCCAAGTCTCATATTAAAACACCTAAACCATTTGGATTTCATATGCACTGGAAGGTTTTGGTAAAAAAAACAAGCATTTTACAAGATAATTGAAATCCAAATTGGAAGTTTGACACCAAACCTTCATCTCCTATGCATTACCATACCTAATTAGGACTTGGTTATCAACTCATTCATTCAATTCACAAACCTATGCATCATTTTGCACATTCGCCTAGTTTATGAATAAATACCTTATCATTTCAATCCTTGAATTGGTTTCATAAGCATTCATGAATTCAATGCATTTAATCTATCAATCTACATATTTCCTACTCATGACATTCAATAATCAATATCAACATATCATCATCAAGCTTGATTCTATGCCAAGGCTAACAATCATCATTGCATACATCGTCATTCACAAAACCATTACATAATCATTTACCGTTTGCCTTACCAACACCACTAAAAAAACCTTAAATAGCTACCTCGATTTAGCGACCACCGGAAACCCGTCGCTATATAGCGACCGAGTTAGCGACCGCGTTAGCGACCGCTAGGAGAAAAGGGACCAAAAAAGAGGTTAGCGACTCCTTTAGCGACCATAGAAAAAGTGGTCGCTAACAATTGCAACACTCTGTCACTATCACCGTCGCTAAATCCACCCTCGTTGCTGGTGCGGTCGCTAGATTTCACCTCCCTCCTTTTTTTTGTTTCCCTCTAAGGTTTTTTGTTGGCGCCAAACCATAGCGACGGTAATGACCGCCGCTGAGTTTCCCTCCAAACATTAGCGACGTTGAGACCGCGTCGCTATGTTTTGTACTAGTGACGGTTGATTGGCCGTTGCTATGATTTTCGGTCTTCCCTCCATAATTTTACTTTTAAGAAGGGAAGGTAGTGACGGTGGGGTGACACCGTCGCTAATATTTAGGGGATTAGTGATGGAATTGTTTTGCCGTCACTAATATGCAGGGATTAGTGACGGAATTGTGTGGCCGTCGCTATTATTTTCGGTCTTCCCTCCATAATTTTACTTTTAAGAAGGGAAGGTAGTGACGGTGGGGTTACACCGTCGCTAATATTCAGGAGAGTAGTGACGGAATTGTTTTGCCATTGCCAATATTCAGGGGATTAGTGACGGAATTGAGTTGCCGTTGCTACATGTTTTAATTGTAGTGACGTTTTTATCGACGGTTTTTTGTCGTCGCTAAGGGTTAGTAATACTCGACCAGAGCCTCTCCCCTAATCATTTGCCTAAATCTCCCTCCCTCCCTCTGGTTCCTCCGTCCTTCTCCCTTTCTCCCCCAGACTTCCTCTCTCCCTTACTCGGCCCTCTGTGCTCCTCCCTCCGTTCCACTTTCTTAACGACTGGCTCCCTTTCGACGAAGACATCCCTTTCGCCATTCTCTGTGGGCTCCTTCATCTTCGTCGAGGACCCTTCCCTCTTCTGACGTCGTCTACGGGCCCTGCATCGAAGCTTGAGACCCTTCCCTCTTCCAAAGACACTCTCATCAAACTCTTGAAAGGTTTCCTTTTTCATTTTATTTCTCTGATTCTCCTTCTTTCTCAGCTTTCAAAACCTAGAGATTCAATTGAATTTTTCTTCTTGCTTAGTTGTATTCGTTGCATTCAATTTTACACCTGTGTTGCTTAGTTTTAGGAAAATTAAATTTTTCTCAAATTTGTAGGTTTAGTTTTACTGTGTTTCTGGTATGAGGGGATTGAGTTGCTTATTAGTGTGACTGCGTTAAGGATGATGATACATTCTATGAAAATGAAGGACTGCGTTAAGGATTTTAATGAATTGAGAAAATGCACCGCACATTGGAGTGCGCCTCCTATGGATGAAATCTGTTCGTTGGGTTTGAGTAAAAATTAAACATCCCTTTTTCCCTTAGTTTATTAGTGTCATAGGCAAACAATATAGTGATTACTTGGGTTGTTGTTGTTGGGTTGGCTTGTCACAAAAAGAAAAACTTACACACAGGTAGGAAGCATACTTTCTATTTAAGAAATTTAAATACATATACTTGTAAAGATGAAAGAGTTTTCCTGTTTAGGACTACATTAATAATAGAGGATGTCTTTTTTTTAATATTGCTATGCTTGTTTTAAACTCTACCTACTACTCTTGTCCCTCTTTCACTAATTCAATTTTACACCGTGTTACTTAGGCCTGTGTTGCTTAGTTTTAGGAAAATTGATTTTTTCTCAAATTTGTAGGTTTAGTTTTACCGTGTTTCTGGTGTGAGGGGATTGAGTTGATTTGGGGTTAGCTTCATAATAGATTCGAATACTGCTTCTAAGTTATTCATATGAATATTAGTTTGTTATAAATTATAATAGTGCACTCAGGGAAATTAAGATTGAGAGGGTTGAGGGAAGAATTAAAGTATTTGTTACTTGGACAAGATTGTGATCTGGTGCAGGATAAGAAACAACCATAGAAGATGCAGTAGCTTGAGGCTTAGTAAGGGTACCAACATTATAAGTTTGATGGTAGTTAGGTTTTATAGGTGATTTATAAGTGGAAATTGATTATAAGAATAAGGGGTTTTAGGGATAATTTAGTCATTGTTAGGGAATTGTATGCACTGTACAGTACTTGACTACTTGCTAAATTGGAATTCTAGGTTTGATTGCTTCTCTGCCCAATGTATGCAAGGAAGGATGAGTTCTATTGATCTTTTGTGTGTAATCAAATTTTGATCTGATGTAATGGATTTGCTTTAACATTTTAATAGAACTAAAATTATATTTGTTTAAAATACATCCGGTTAAGAAATTCTGGGTTTAAGAAAGATGGACTTTAGTATATGTTTAAAAACAAATATGTTTAAATATATATCCAAAACAGGCTTGAAAATGTTAACTCTCTTGCGCAGCACCAGACTGAGTGCAAGTTCAAGAATTAAATAATATATATCTGCATCCTAGACTATTTAAGTAAACAACACCCTAAAAAGAAGATGATTTGGGACTTAGGGACTTAGCAGTCCTAGATTTTATTTTTAATTTTTTCTTAGGAATTTACTGTAATGGTGCCTAGCATCCTAGACTATTTATGAAACAATGAAAAACCAGTAAAAGCATATATCATATATATCTGCATCTAATGGATTCATTGTATTTAAAAAGTTTCAATGTTATCTTTAACTATTAGTTTTCTTTAATTTCTTTTCCATTTCATGCTAATTATTGAAAACCTCTTTTCAATGGAAGATGAACTTTTAATTAAGGGGTGAAAAACATTTTAAGGTGTTTCTTGGAAACTTAGCAGAAACTACAAATACTTATAAGGGATAAATTTGTTGAGTTTTAGGAAATTTACCTGTTATTCCAGTCAATTGTGTTTATCTCCCAACCTTGTTACTTCAAGTTTTGGGAAGTTTTTGATCTAAATAGGACCCTGTTGTCTCCTGTTGCCAATAATTTATTTTATTCATTCTATATATCATATGTAACCTATATATCATATGTTGTCTCCTGTTGGCCTGAATATTTTGTTGATATAATGGATTTCTTATTTATTTTGGACCTTTAATCGTAAGGCCTCTCACTTAACTATCTCCCTTAAGTCTACCTCAAAGCTAGAAATTAGAAATGATTTATGAAAGTGGTTTTTATGTCTGCTTACTCAGGGGAGATATATATACCAATACTAAAAGCTGACTGCATGTACAAAAATAAACTGTAATGGAGTAGATGAAAGCAAATTTTATATTGCACTGAAATGGTAAAGAACTAGCGATATGCTTTTTTATTTTTTGCTCACATATAATTTTAACATGGTTTATGGACATAAAATAAAATGTAGTATAAATATAAAGTGTTGAAGTTGATGTTCAATTTTAGATTTGTGCTGAGGTATAAAGAATTGATGTTTGGGTTTAGGTTTGAATCTTGATTCTCTTAATCAATAGGACTTATCATCTTTCTTTACCATTATTTCAAATGAAAAAATGTTTTTAATATGGTGAGATTGTATGATATGTTTCATGTAATTAATGTAGATAAAATTAAAATCAATAAAAATGTAAATATGAGTCAAGTAATTATGTTAGTATGGTAAGCTAACAACCAACCGTTATTCCACTTGGCAAGTTCTGAGGGAGATTTCGTGAGGCAAATCATAATGAACAATAAGAAATCTAAAAAGGCCTTTATTGTTCAACTATAAGGATATGAAATGGAACTCAAATACTAATGCCTTCTTACTATTGGTTCTTGAGCCCCAAAGTTCTATAAATTTGAAGTTGAAGACTTTGTATGTCTCCTAACTTATTACCTACCATGCTGTCCACTACTATTTTTATGCTTTAAATACATTTCTGGCTTGATCACATTGTGATTTGAGTTACTTGCTTTCTTGACTTTTGAGTAATGAATGACCTATTCGCCTTTCTTTCTATAGAGCACTACAAACCGGATTTATTTTTTCATTTCATTACTTGCTTCCTCTAAGACATCAAGCCCTGACCATATTTGCAAATGTTTTAAATATATAAATTTGTGGAAGTGAATAGCATATAGAATTAACTAAGTGAAGTTTAGAATTTTTGGTGGAAAACAACTAAGTCATCAAACCCTGACCAGATTTGCAAATGTTTTAAATATGTAAATGCCTTTTGCTTTAGAAAATCTTCAACACTTTACTTCAAAACAAATTTGGTTCTTCCATTACCCTCTAAGCTTGTTTAGCAAAAAGAGATAAATTCATTAAATAAAAATCTTTGAAGCCCATTCCTCTCATCCTTTTCCAATGTCGAGCATAACTTTGCATAAAACATTTTTTGGAAGTTAAAATTGTTGGATATTTAGTAGGCTGAGGCATGTGATTACACTGCCCTTAAGAGTAATCCGTAGTACATGCGTACTCCCTAAAAATAAAATATCAAAAACAGTTTCAAAATTAATTTTGAATTTTGAAAAGAGAATCTTATCTGTAGGACTTAGTGGATGGTTAACTAGATAACGGAAATATGTTTGCCACAAACCCAGAAAAGATAACATTTTTGAAATTCAAATTAATTTTAATAAATTGAATTTTTGTTCATTGTTCTTGCCTATAGTAATGACATTATATGTAATATTTTTATAATTTTGGCGATGCTTCCATGACGTTTCCGTTTCTTGATTTTTTGGGTTTCAAGTTTCCCCGTCCCCATTTCCGTTTCCGTTTCCGTACCCGTGCTACCTAGTTTTTGTTTGTTTTATTGATAATTATCATATCATATCATTTGTATTTTTTCGAAAATCATGTATTGATAATACTTAGTGTAATGTGTAATATATGCTACTTTTTATGATGCTTCGTAAATGATATACATAGGGGTAAATATTCTCAAATCCTAAAATTTGTTACCTTGTTCAGCTCTTCTAGTTTGGCAATATATACACCTTTAGTTTCATCTTCACCATCCTCATATACTCACAAGACTTTAATTGGGTTTCCTTTTCATGGAGCATTGCCTTGAGATTAGAGAGCGCTTCACAAATTTATTGTCTATGTTAATTTGATGCTTAAACCCTTTTTGGTTTTCCATGCAGCTCTACACGCTGTGTGGTCTGTGTTCGTGAGTCTTCAGCTTCGTCTCTATTGTTGTATCACTTTTCTAGGTAATCCCTAAACCTAATTTCCTCGTGATCTGTAACCTATTATGATTGCGTATGCATGTTGATTGTTGTTTGTTAGTGGAGAGCAGAGCTCATTAGGCATTGCGTACGTGTGCTGATAACAGATGTTAAAACTCTGCATGTGTATGTTATTTGTTAGTGGAGAGCAGAGCTCATTAGGTATTAGTTTTGTATGCTGATACCATGATTTTTTATGCATGTGTAATGTTGTTTGTTAGTGGAGAGCAGAGCTCATTAGGCATTGGTTTTATGTACTGATAACATGATTTGGTGTTCATAACTGTCAATATCATATACAATGTGTAGCATATATATTTATCTATACTGGGGAGTTTTCTGTATGTAACAGGCCATTTCTAAATTTTAGAAATGTCTAGTTTACAGGGGAGACTCTGCCAAAATTTTGGCAAGCTCCCTTTCTTAGGGAACTTAAAAAATGAAACTCAACTTTAATAATGTAGGGTTTAGTCGTGTGTGTACCCATTAGATTCCCGTTCAAGTTTCAAAACAACCGGCTGATGTACCGTGTTGTGTTGGATCTTGAATTGTCCCGGTTGGACAGTTTGGTATGAATTTGTAACCAGTAGGGCGTAACCCATCAATGTTGTATATGGTCTATCTTGAGACGTTGAATGTTCATTTGAAATTTCAGTTATGGTGTTTCGTATTGTCTCCATGGTGCATGTCTGCGTGCGGTGTTTCATACCGTACGTATCTCTATGTACTCGGGGACCAATGCGAAATGCTGCCAAAATTTCAAATGAACACCAACGACACAAGATACACCACATACAACATCGATGGGTTATGGATGGTTACATATTCATCCCGAATGGGATAGGGCCCCACCAATTTGCAACATCAAAGAGATAGAGAGTCATTCACAACCGATAGTCAAATAAAATTTAAATAATTTAAAGTAACTGAAATCGTGCTTGTTAGATATTGTAAATGGAGGTACCAGCATATCGGCGATGGATGTACAACCGACTAGATCGTAGTCGGTGAGTGACTGAGGAGTTTATGATGGGGCTATTGGAGTTCATTCCGTTCGCTACAGCAAACACGCCTGGATTTGAAGCGACTCAGAAGATTCGTTGTCTGTGCTCAACATGCAAATGCATGAGTTTTGAATACGCGGATGATGTCATGTGCCACCTAACTGAGAAAGGTTTCATGGAAATATACCACTGCTGGTACAACCATGGTGAGCAGTTACCGCCTAGACCATCAGGCGTAACTATGCAACAGTCTTACTACGAGGTTAAAGGAAACAAGGATACGTACAACAACATAGAACAAATGGTGATGGATCATGTTGGACCCTCCACCGGGCGTATGCTAGAACATGATGACCAAGCCAGTCATGGAGACTCTGACAATGTAGAGAAGGATCCTAATCTGGAGGTGAAGAGATTTTATGATTTGTTAGCGGCGGCTTAGACTCTATTGTGGGACGGGTGCAAGAGTCACACTGAGTTATCCGCCTCACTAGCTGCTTTGAGCCTAAAGGTATATTATAATCTTTCTGGAGGTTGTTTTAATAGGATGGTCAATCTGATGGGTTCCACCATACCCAGTAATCATCAAATGCCAACAAACCTGTACCATGCTAAGAAACAAATGGCAAACTTGGGGTTAGGTTGTGTGAAGATAGAGTGTTGTGTTGGCGGATCTATGCTGTTCAGAAATGAGTTTGCAGATAAGAGTGTCACAAAATGTCTACATCACCACCACAGCTGACCACCCCATCACCACCATAGCTGACCACCCCAGAGCAGACTCTTGGAGTTGGTGGCTTAGAGGACCCTGGCCATCAGGCCACCCCACCTCCGGCATCCTCTCTGCCTATGTTAGTACCCGTGCCGGCCGGAGACGAGTAAGTCACTAAAACTCAAATACTTTTATGTTATTTGTATGGTACTTTATTTTAAACTTTAGTGGGAAGACTTGTTGGTTTATTGTATGTTACTTTAATTAGTACTTGTATAGATTGAATTGTACTGGGAACTTTTCTGTTTATAACAGGGTAACTATTTAAACTTGGAAATGTTATATTTATAGGGGAGACTCTGTCGGAATTTTAGGAGTCTCCCTAGATTGTATGTTGTTATACTCCTGATATAATTGTTGTCATTACAGCTTTGTTGATAGTAGTCGCACTACCAAAGCGATTACTAAGGTTTTGAAGGCCCAGTGGGATGGTCCATATATATCTTGGATAGATGCTGGGAAGGTTGTCCAAGATAGGTGGTTTGACACCTTCTCGATAAGTTACCACATCAATTTGTTGTGATTTGATTTGTAAAATAGACCTCTTATTAATTTTGAATTCTCATGTCATTTTACAGCGTGATTATCAGTGGGCAGAGGGTATGATTGATGAGATTAGGAAGGTCTTTACCACAAAGACCTCCAAAATCATCAAGAGTACCCTTTGGAAGGTGAGGGGCAAGGGTAAGCGCCCTCTGTAACACCCTCGGTTAGATAAGACAAATCCTTTTGTAGGTTCATCCTATTTAACTGAGTGTGTTAACAGTTTTCAGAAAAAGTGAATATTTTTTTTTAAATAAATAAGTACGTGGCAGATCAGTGGAAGCAATAATGTATATATCACATAGTCATTCACAAACTGTAAGTAATTGTACTCTTAACAGAATGGGGCACGCAGGCACCCTTAAATATTATACAGTCATCACCCTTAAATATTATACAATCATCCAGTGTCTGATTATAAATATTCTATCCTTAATGGTTATTCTCAATGGGTTCAGCGTATTGCTGATCTTCACACTCGGGTTCTTGAGTTTCTAATTCCTCTGAAAAATGTTCAACAGTAAGGGTGAGTATAACCCAAGACCCTGATTGGTTCATCCGGTGCGGACATAATCCAGTTAACATACAATGTCACATAGATCATACATTTAGCATATTTATAACAAACAAGCATGTTGTCATCACAGCATGTTCACAATTATATCAATCAAGCATATTACCATGAAATAAATCGTACATATAACATATTCACAATTATAACAATCAAATATGATGTAATGAATGCATGAGTTTGGATTATGATTTGTCTTTGGTTAAGTCTCATGATGCATGTGGGCCCAAGAAATCATTTCTTCTTCTCATTCTATGGAATATCACCATTCCATTGTCTAGAGCGATCAGGGTCCGCCCAAGCTCATAAGGTACGAATGAACTCATTGGTTCTCATTAATATATATATTTCATTTTGAGACTTGGATCCCTACGATCATAGTTACACCCCGTCATTTAGTCAAAGTACACTAGAATTCCTCGTCTCACCCGGCTATCAGGCGCGACTCTGATGCCATTGGGTTGCCGTTCCAGTTGTACTCCCAAGATTCTTCTACTGAGATCGAACGTGAGTGTCCTCCAGCGTACCAGGTGTATGCTCTAGACATATTTTTTTTTTCTTCTTTCTTTTTCTCTGTCAAAATATTTTCATGATGCGAAATGCATTCTTTTTATCTTTGATCATTGGGTATCTTATGTATTTCCAGTCTCATCATATCATTTCCAAGTTCTTTGGATTCTATCAATTATTTAAACATTGTAAGTATATCTATTATATATAGTATTTTCCATAAGGAGCAAAATAATTTATTCTTTATATAATTGCGCATAATTAAAAATGTTGACAAGGTTTATAACAAGAAAACTACTAATAATAATATTAAGATTAATAATAATTAGGATAATAATAGAATAAGGATCATAATAATAATCATAACTTTAATTTAAAAAGTATTAAGAAGTAGTTTCTAAATGAAAATCCAAGCGAAAACCATTAAAAATAGAGTTTTCCGAGTGAAACAGGGTCAAATCCGAGTGAAATATGTATGATTCCGAGTGGAATCATACTGAGAAGGGTTCTCCAAACGTTCTGGTTAAAAATCCGAGTGAAATTGTACTGGAAAGGCTGTTTTCCGACTGAAACAGATCTGATTCCGAGTGGAAATAATTCTTCCGATTAAAACAAGTTATATCCGAGTGAAAATGTTGATATCCAAGCTTTCTGAGTAAAATAGGTGTAATACCGAGTGAAATAATTAAGATTTCGAGTGTAATAAGCACGATTTCAAATAAAATCAAGCTGAGAGGGTCTTCTAAGTAAAACGGTTCTAAATCCGAGTGAAATCAATCTGAAAGAGTTTCCTTAGTGAAGTTAAAATGCCTTCTGAGTGAAACATAATGAAGAAACAGTTTTCTGGGTGAAATTAATATAATTCTGAGTGAAATAAAATAGGATTCCGAGTGGAATTAGTCTGAAAGGAGTTTTCTGAGTAAAAATGTTTGTGAATCTGAGTGAAAATGTTCCTGAATAAAAATAAGATAAGTTTCCAAGTGAAACATGAGTTTACCGAGTGAAATTAATTAAAAAGGGTTCTGTCTGAATAAGATATATTTGAATAAAGAAAATCCGAGTAAGATAATCCTGATTCTGAGTGGAATCAGGTTGGGAAAGGTCTTCTGGTGAGTTGACTTTATATACCGAGTTACATCAAGTTGAAAGGAGTTCTTTTAGTGAAAATAACTATTTGCTGAGTGAAATAAATTGTTTTACCGAGTGAAATAAGGTTGGGAAGCTACTGTCCGAGTAAAATAGCGTGTTTCCGAGTGAATTTACTAAAAAACAGTTCTGAGTAAAAAGTAATTATATTTTCTGAGTGGAATTAAGTCAAGTTCCGAGTGAAATAATATAAGAAAGAGATTTCCGAGTAAAATAAGACTTGGGAGATGCTGTCCGAGAGAAACAGAGTGTTTTCCGAGTGAAATACTATGTTTTCCGAGTGAAATCAACTAAAAAGATACTATCCGAGTATAAATAAACAACACCGAGCAAAATAAGTGTAAAACCGGTCGGATTATCATAAAACATAACCTTTTATCATATTTGTTTCACTGGAAATCACACGGTACTCATGATTCTTAATATTTTTAGTCCAATATTTCACAATTCATCAATAATTATATATACACTCGGTAACAGACATATATACATACATGCATATACAGATACAATTTAAAGCATTGAATTCATACACACTGAATCTGTCCTCCACTCGGTTTTCCCACAAGGCACCCAAGAATATACCCCCTTACCTCAATGAAGTTCCTGGAGGAGAAGAAAGAGGCTCCCTTCACTGTCCTGCTTCGAATCCGAGTGAAATGGAAGGAAAAAGAGAGAAAGAGACTTGTTGGGAAGGAAAATGATGAAGGATGTTGTGTCGTGGGTGTGGTGTGAGTTCTGAGGACGTTGAGCTTGTTTAAATAGGGAGGAAGTGAGTGGGAAGACAAGTGGGAGACAGCTTTTCTGAGTGGTATGCTGAGTCAGTGCCCATTTCTGAGTGGTATGCTGAGTCAGTGATAATGGAAGGGTCACTAGGGATTAAACAAATATATATGCTGAGTCAGTGTCCATTTCTGGTCGTCCACCATCCATAATGCGCACGATTGGATTTAAATATCATTAAAAGACAAAATTGAAGTCAAAACGCACTTCTGTCAGTGAATACCGAGTGAAATTACACTCGGTTAACACTTCTGTCAGTGAATTCCGACTGGAATTCCCACTTCCGAGTCACAATTACAAGGCTCGCTTGAGCGTGGCTTGCTCGCTTGAGCGAATCAGCCAATCCTCACTCGGCATTCCCATGAAACCGACTCATCTTTCCCATCATTCACTCGGTAATTCACCCCCACACCGACTCCTAATTTGCTTGGCCTTTCACTCGGTATTATATCCCAAATCCGGGTCATTTCTGATGGTTCTTACTCGGTTAAATCATTCCAAGCCTAGTCTTTTATCACTCGGTAATGTCCTTCAAAAACCGACTCCCTCGCATTCTTTTCCTATGTTTCTTCTACTCGAAGTTTTTATTCCAAATCCGAATCTCTACATACACTGTTCCACTCGGTAAAAGTCATCCACTTACTCGGAATGCTACTTTCCATACCACTCGGTGTATTTAACTTCAACACAATCGGGAATGTTCTTCACATTCATCACTCGGCATAGACTTATAATTTTCACTCGGAAGTGTTTCTTCTAGAACCCGACTCTCTCTCCTAATTAGTCAATCACTCGGAATTTATTCAAACTCTAATCACTTAGGATATATTCCAATAACAATTCATATCTTAGAAAGGAATCAATCGGATTTACCACTCAGAAATACTCAAACTTTACTCACTCGGTTTACTCATATTTCTCTCTCGGTTTTAACCAAATTCTTCAACTACAATTCCAATCAGAACATATTAAGGCCCTCACTTCTCGGAAAAGACTTACACATACAAGTCTTCACTCGGAATTGGTCCAATAAAGTATATCTCACTCGGAAGAGGAGTCATACTCATAGATTCACTCGGAAATGGTTCAACCTCTCTATATTTCACTTGGATTTTACCTTCCAGGAGCATTTAAGTCCTTCCCCACTCATATTTCACTCGGTTACTCATCTCTTAGGTACACATACACTATCCTTCCTCAAAATGTGTTTTGATCGGAATCCTTTAAGGTTTTTATCACTCGAAAAAAGAGTCATAAACATAGCCTCACTCAATAATGGCTCTAAACCTTATATATTCTACTTGGATTGGGTTCTCCTTCCTATATTCCACTCGGAATGAGCTTCCATTACTCTATATTTCACTCGGAATTGCATATTTGGGGTCATGCTTCTTAGAACAGGTTATACTGGATTCAAATATGCCCTTACTCGGAACTCTACTACCCAAAACACCACACTCGAAGATCTTTCTACCCGAAATGTTATTCCCTTCTTCTCTAGGAAGATCTGAGTTGGACAACTCACTCGGATTGCACTTGGTTATAATTCTAATTGAGTCTATTCACTCGGTATACTGTAATTATAACGATTGTTTACTCAAAAAGAAGCGATTGGAAAGGTCTGACTCGGAAATGAGTCTCTCACGGGTGTTTTCACTCGGAATATTCATCCAGAAGTGGTTCCCTTGAACCTACTTCACTCCAGCTGTCTCTAAGACCAAGATTTCACTCGGTAGTATCCCTTTTTAGAAATGTTTTATTCAGTCATCCTAACTTACACTCGGAATTTCATTCCTCACTCGGATTTTCTTTCTATCACTCGGAATTGTTAATCCTCCACTCGGAATTTCACTCTGTCACTCGGATTAGAGTCTATTTCACTTGGAATTTGCATAATTTCACTAATGGTCCATATAAATTCCATTATTATGTACAAAAATGACATTTCTGAGATACCACAGACTATCAACAGGGTGTATATTCACTTATTACCACTTACAGACCTTCTAAACTTCAATTTTTACTAAATAAGACTGCTACTAAAAACAGGGATGTTACATTCTCCTCCCCTTTTAGGAATTTCGTCCCGAAATTCATGGTTGGAATAATTGAGAGTACAATCCTCTTAATCTTTTCCTTAACTTTCCAAGTGGCGTCTCTATCATTCAACTGACTCCAACTACTTTGATCAAAGAGATTTCCTTTCCCCTTTAACTATTTTCGACATCGATTAACAATCTTAATCGGTGATGCTTCAAAGGTAAGGTTTTTCTTTCCAGAACAAATTGATCGGGACTTCGAACATGATCAGGGCCTAGTACATATGTGTGGACATCATGAAGGTTTGGAAGGGCTATACGGCACACATTGGTTCCTATCTTTTGCAGAATTTGATAGGTTCTATGTATCTGAGACTTAACTTCTTGGTCTTTATAGCTCTGTCTATTCTAGTGGTAGGGGTAACTTTTGAGAAATACTTGCTACTAATATACCATTATAAGGCATTATTCCCTCATAACTCGTTGTCAAATCCTAGACTTGTCTAAATCCAATTTACACGTTTGTATTAGACTTCAGAAATTCTTCTCCCAAAACCAAGATTCTTTAAATCTTAAAATGCTAACTACACCTAATAATAACAATACTATGATTCCTTAGCCTTAAGACTTCCAAATCATCACATGAATCATTCAATCATTACTAAAATTTAGTCAAACTCATTATAAGTCTCTCGGTTTCATCTAAGATCATCACTAATTCATCTTATTCCAAAATGACATATCTATTTATCATTTCAAATATCTTAATCCACTATCAATTGTTTCCTTAATCTACTATCATAACATCAATAGTCTAAATTAATTACTCCAATTACATACATTTCTTCACCAATCCTCAATAATCAACACCTAATGCCTCAGATATTCATTTCCTTATATGTAATCATTCTAGGGTATTTTAAAGCCATCAAGATCATCAACTTAGTTAAAATCCTCAAATCACTACACTTAGGGTTTTTCATCAAAATTCAATGATCATTTTTAATAATCACTAATTTCCATTAACAATACCTACATACACATTATCGTGGGTTTTTGTTAAAAATCATCTCTCATGACATTATTATTCACTTCCCTTAAATCCTAATTTAGGGTTCCACTAGAATCAAACAATCGCCATTAACAACCAACATCTTCTATCTCAAATCTTGAAATTTTTGTATACCACTTCACATCCATCCTAAAACACACATAAGTGTATTCTACCTTTGGGTTTTACATGAAAATGGTTTCTATTCCTAAAACCCATTCACAAGGCATGCTCTTAATCACATAGAAATTCAAAACCTAGAAACAAAGATTAGAGAATTTTACCTTAAACTCCAAGGTATCCTAGTATATACACGAAAATGAAGAGAGAATAAGGGAATAGGTCATATCTTGTTTCCCGTTTTGTAACGAACAGGATCTCAGTTTGGGCTTAATACTAACTTTAAAATTTCCATTAATATCCTTAATAGCCCTGACCAATGGTATCTCAATCGGAGCTACTTGGTCCTATACTCAGATTTCTAATCGATTCTTATTTTAACTCTTATGGTCTAATAATACTTAACGGATTTTCTGTCGTAGCTCTTCTTCGAATTGTGTAAGATCGTTCCGCTGAAAGTTAGCTAATCCTTGGCTCTGCCTAGTAGAGTATGGGATAATTCTTGTTGTCTTATCGTCTCCATGATTTGAGTAAGAAGTTTCTCCAGGTCATGATCATTGTTTAAGTGAATCGCTTAGGAATTTGTTGATAGAATATCAACAAAGAAGTTTTGTGTATATCTCATGTGGAGTATTCCACATAGGAAATCTAGTCTTAGATGTTTTATGGACTGTTAAATATTTCTATCAGAGTACGTGGAAACCTAATGGTCCACTCCACAAGCTTAATGAATCGACTATGCTCTGATACCACCTTGTAACACCCTCGGTTAGATAAGACAAATCCTTTTGTAGGTTCATCCTATTTAACTGAGTGTGTTAACAGTTTTCAGAAAAAGTGAATATTTTTTTTTTAAATAAATAAGTACGTGGCAGATCAGTGGAAGCAATAATGTATATATCACATAGTCATTCACAAACTGTAAGTAATTATACTCTTAACAGAATGGGGCACGCAGGCACCCTTAAATATTATACAGTCATCACCCTTAAATATTATACAATCATCCGGTGTCTGATTATAAATATTCTATCCTTAATGGTTATTCTCAATGGGTTCAGCGTATTGCTGATCTTCACACTCGGGTTCTTGAGTTTCTAATTCCTCTGAAAAATGTTCAACAGTAAGGGTGAGTATAACCCAAGACCCTGATTGGTTCATCCGGTGCGGACATAATCCAGTTAACATACAATGTCACATAGATCATACATTTAGCATATTTATAACAAACAAGCATGTTGTCATCACAGCATGTTCACAATTATATCAATCAAGCATATTACCATGAAATAAATCGTACATATAACATATTCACAATTATAACAATCAAATATGATGTAATGAATGCATGAGTTTGGATTATGATTTGTCTTTGGTTAAGTCTCATGATGCATGTGGGCCCAAGAAATCATTTCTTCTTCTCATTCTATGGAATATCACCATTCCATTGTCTAGAGTGATCAGGGTCCGCCCAAGCTCATAAGGTACGAATGAACTCATTGGTTCTCATTAATATATATATTTCATTTTGAGACTTGGATCCCTACGATCATAGTTACACCCCGTCATTTAGTCGAAGTACACTAGAATTCCTCGTCTCACCCGGCTATCAGGCGCGACTCTGATGCCATTGGGTTGCCGTTCCAGTTGTACTCCCAAGATTCTTCTACTGAGATCGAACGTGAGTGTCCTCCAGCGTACCAGGTGTATGCTCTAGACATATATTTTTTTTTTCTTCTTTCTTTTTCTCCGTCAAAATATTTTCATGATGCGAAATGCATTCTTTTTATCTTTGATCATTGGGTATCTTATGTATTTCCAGTCTCATCATATCATTTCCAAGTTCTTTGGATTCTATCAATTATTTAAACATTGTAAGTATATCTATTATATATAGTATTTTCCATAAGGAGCAAAATAATTTATTCTTTATATAATTGCGCATAATTAAAAATGTTGACAAGGTTTATAACAAGAAAACTACTAATAATAATATTAAGATTAATAATAATTAGGATAATAATAGAATAAGGATCATAATAATAATCATAACTTTAATTTAAAAAGTATTAAGAAGTAGTTTCTAAATGAAAATCCAAGCGAAAACCATTAAAAATAGAGTTTTCCGAGTGAAACAGGGTCAAATCCGAGTGAAATATGTATGATTCCGAATGGAATCATACTGAGAAGGGTTCTCCAAACGTTCTGGTTAAAAATCCGAGTGAAATTGTACTGGAAAGGCTGTTTTCCGACTGAAACAGATCTGATTCCGAGTGGAAATAATTCTTCCGATTAAAACAAGTTATATCCGAGTGAAAATGTTGATATCCAAGCTTTCTGAGTAAAATAGGTGTAATACCGAGTGAAATAATTAAGATTTCGAGTGTAATAAGCACGATTTCAAATAAAATCAAGCTGAGAGGGTCTTCTAAGTAAAACGGTTCTAAATCCGAGTGAAATCAATCTGAAAGAGTTTCCTTAGTGAAGTTAAAATGCCTTCTGAGTGAAACATAATGAAGAAACAGTTTTCTGGGTGAAATTAATATAATTCTGAGTGAAATAAAATAGGATTCCGAGTGGAATTAGTCTGAAAGGAGTTTTCTGAGTAAAAATGTTTGTGAATCTGAGTGAAAATGTTCCTGAATAAAAATAAGATAAGTTTCCAAGTGAAACATGAGTTTACCGAGTGAAATTAATTAAAAAGGGTTCTGTCTGAATAAGATATATTTGAATAAAGAAAATCCGAGTAAGATAATCCTGATTCTGAGTGGAATCAGGTTGGGAAAGGTCTTCTGGTGAGTTGACTTTATATACCGAGTTACATCAAGTTGAAAGGAGTTCTTTTAGTGAAAATAACTATTTGCTGAGTGAAATAAATTGTTTTGCCGAGTGAAATAAGGTTGGGAAGCTACTGTCCGAGTAAAATAGCGTGTTTCCGAGTGAATTTACTAAAAAACAGTTCTGAGTAAAAAGTAATTATATTTTCTGAGTGGAATTAAGTCAAGTTCCGAGTGAAATAATATAAGAAAGAGATTTCTGAGTAAAATAAGACTTGGGAGATGCTGTCCGAGAGAAACAGAGTGTTTTCCGAGTGAAATACTATGTTTTCCGAGTGAAATCAACTAAAAAGATACTATCCGAGTATAAATAAACAACACCGAGCAAAATAAGTGTAAAACCGGTCGGATTATCATAAAACATAACCTTTTATCATATTTGTTTCACTGGAAATCACACGGTACTCATGATTCTTAATATTTTTAGTCCAATATTTCACAATTCATCAATAATTATATATACACTCGGTAACAGACATATATACATACATGCATATACAGATACAATTTAAAGCATTGAATTCATACACACTGAATCTGTCATCCACTCGGTTTTCCCACAAGGCACCCAAGAATATACCCCCTTACCTCAATGAAGTTCCTGGAGGAGAAGAAAGAGGCTCCCTTCACTGTCCTGCTTCGAATCCGAGTGAAATGGAAGGAAAAAGAGAGAAAGAGACTTGTTGGGAAGGAAAATGATGAAGGATGTTGTGTCGTGGGTGTGGTGTGAGTTCTGAGGACGTTGAGCTTGTTTAAATAGGGAGGAAGTGAGTGGGAAGACAAGTGGGAGACAGCTTTTCTGAGTGGTATGCTGAGTCAGTGCCCATTTCTGAGTGGTATGCTGAGTCAGTGATAATGGAAGGGTCACTAGGGATTAAACAAATATATATGCTGAGTTAGTGTCCATTTCTGGTCGTCCACCATCCATAATGCGCACGATTGGATTTAAATATCATTAAAAGACAAAATTGAAGTCAAAACGCACTTTTGTCAGTGAATACCGAGTGAAATTACACTCGGTTAACACTTCTGTCAGTGAATTCCGACTGGAATTCCCACTTCCGAGTCACAATTACAAGGCTCGCTTGAGCGTGGCTTGCTCGCTTGAGCGAATCAGCCAATCCTCACTCGGCATTCCCATGAAACCGACTCATCTTTCCCATCATTCACTCGGTAATTCACCCCCACACCGACTCCTAATTTGCTTGGCCTTTCACTCGGTATTATATCCCAAATCCGGGTCATTTCTGATGGTTCTTACTCGGTTAAATCATTCCAAGCCTAGTCTTTTATCACTCGGTAATGTCCTTCAAAAACCGACTCCCTCGCATTCTTTTCCTATGTTTCTTCTACTCGAAGTTTTTATTCCAAATCCGAATCTCTACATACACTGTTCCACTCGGTAAAAGTCATCCACTTACTCGGAATGCTACTTTCCATACCACTCGGTGTATTTAACTTCAACACAATCGGGAATGTTCTTCACATTCATCACTCGGTATAGACTTATAATTTTCACTCGGAAGTGTTTCTTCTAGAACCCGACTCTCTCTCCTAATTAGTCAATCACTCGGAATTTATTCAAACTCTAATCACTTAGGATATATTCCAATAACAATTCATATCTTAGAAAGGAATCAATCGGATTTACCACTCAGAAATACTCAAACTTTACTCACTCGGTTTACTCATATTTCTCTCTCGGTTTTAACCAAATTCTTCAACTACAATTCCAATCAGAACATATTAAGGCCCTCACTTCTCAGAAAAGACTTACACATACAAGTCTTCACTCGGAATTGGTCCAATAAAGTATATCTCACTCGGAAGAGGAGTCATACTCATAGATTCACTCGGAAATGGTTCAGCCTCTCTATATTTCACTCAGATTTTACCTTCCAGGAGCATTTAAGTCCTTCCCCACTCATATTTCACTCGGTTACTCATCTCTTAGGTACACATACACTATCCTTCCTCAAAATGTGTTTTGATCGAAATCCTTTAAGGTTTTTATCACTCGAAAAAAGAGTCATAAACATAGCCTCACTCAATAATGGCTCTAAACCTTATATATTCTACTTGGATTGGGTTCTCCTTCCTATATTCCACTCGGAATGAGCTTCCATTACTCTATATTTCACTCGGAATTGCATATTTGGGGTCATGCTTCTTAGAACAGGTTATACTGGATTCAAATATGCCCTTACTCAGAACTCTACTACCCAAAACACCACACTCGAAGATCTTTCTACCCGAAATGTTATTCCCTTCTTCTCTAGGAAGATCTGAGTTGGACAACTCACTCGGATTGTACTTGGTTATAATTCTAATTGAGTCTATTCACTCGGTATACTGTAATTATAATGATTGTTTACTCAAAAAGAAGCGATTGGAAAGGTCTGACTCGGAAATGAGTCTCTCACGGGTGTTTTCACTCAGAATATTCATCCAGAAGTGGTTCCCTTGAACCTACTTCACTCCAGCTGTCTCTAAGACCAAGATTTCACTCGGTAGTATCCCTTTTTAGAAATGTTTTATTCAGTCATCCTAACTTACACTCGGAATTTCATTCCTCACTCGGATTTTCTTTCTATCACTCGGAATTGTTAATCCTCCACTCGGAATTTCACTCTGTCACTCGGATCAGAGTCTATTTCACTCGGAATTTGCATAATTTCACTAATGGTCCATATAAATTCCATTATTATGTACAAAAATGACATTTCTGAGATACCACAGACTATCAACAGGGTGTATATTCACTTATTACCACTTACAGACCTTCTAAACTTCAATTTTTACTAAATAAGACTGCTACTAAAAACAGGGATGTTACACCCTCGTTGGATCCCCAAGGACCATTAGGACGGGATGGTCCAGAAGTGGGGCGGTGTCCCGTTTCAGGCGAGTGCTCAGAACAGGGTAAACAGAGTCGCCGATGCTGCAGCCTCAGTTTACACTGGGGGTAGCATTTCAACCCTCGAGCACAAGAAAAGATTTGTAAGTATATTTATGTTAAACATTTCTATTATGATTCGTCTGACATGTTTACAAATAATAATCTCAATGTTTTTTCTCCACCACAGGAGCTGAGGGAGCACCGGGAGCCTTCTTTGTTTAAGGTCATGCAAATGACCAAGAAGAACAAAGCCGGTGCATGGGTAAACCAGAAGACTATAGATCTAGCGGTATTTACTTTTAACTTACACATGCTTATAATTTACAAATCAGTTTACTAATCCTATCAGTGTTTTTGAATTTACAGGAGGCGTATCAGGCCAGGAGGGCCGAGAAGGAGGTGGACCTGATGGCTTCGACTCCTGAAGGGGAGTTCCTCCCACCCTGTCTTGTTCCGATGACAACGCCATCTATATGGAGGCTGTTGGCGGTGTGAACAAGAAAGGGAGGGTCTTTGGATTGGGTGGCGTCGGCACGCAGCTGGCGAAAAAGGGGAAGACCCCTTCCTCTTCCTCTTCGTCTGGTCTTCCGACTGAGGTTGTTCAAGTAATTCAAAACCTGAACGACGAGCTACAGGAGGAGCGACGTCAGAGGCAGCTTTTGAAGGAGCGGGCCGAGGCGGACCGACAGCGGGCCGGGGAGCAGCACGCCGAGACTCGTCGACAACTTGCTCAGCAGCAGGGGCTACTGATGCAGTTGATGGCGAGGCTACCTCCCCCCACTTCCCAGGAGCCCCCACCACCACCACAGGATCCCTCACCACCATGATTGTATTTTTATTATGTATACACATTGTATATTTGATTTACAGTTTTTAAATTATATTTCATTCAGTATTTATTTTGTCATTCTTCATTTATTATGTCAATATTTATTGGTAATTAAATTCAAAGAAAAATACCTTACTGTGATTATCATTAATATATCAACCTATTTGATAAATAAATGTAATCCATTATTTTGTTTTTAATAATAATTTAATATTAAAAAAAGTATTCAAATTTAATTATAAAATTTTATCAGTCAATACAAAATATTAATCAATATTTTTTTATTTTAAAGTTAAATTAACAAAACCTATAAATATTTAACCAATTTAAAAAAAATAAAAAATTTCATTAGCGACGGAGAAAATGGTCGCTATATGACTACCAGTAGCGACAAATCTATGTGGTCGTTGTTTGGCCAGAAACAGCGACGGGTGCAGGCGGTCGCTGTATGGCTACCAACAACGACGGAAGACAGCGGTCGCTCAAAAGTGTACCCATAGTGACGGATTAAGTGGTCGCTGTAAGTGGTCACAAGTGTGTCTGTTAATATCGACGGGAATGTGAGGTCGCTGTATGGCTACTAATAGCGACGTCGTTACTCTGTCGCTGTATGTCTACTAATAGCGACGGAGTAACGATGTCGCTGTATGGCTACTATTAGCGATGGTGTTTTTGTGGTCGCTGAACGTGGTCAGTTAGCGACGGCTGAAGTCAGTAAAGCAGAGACTATGTTAGCGACGGTGTTATGTCGTCGGCATTGTAGCGACGGCGATCCTGTGGTCGCTGATCTATCTTCGATGAAGGTTTTAGCGACGGGTATTTGACCATCTAAAATACCGTCGCTAAGTATGTTAGCGACGCCTTTGGCATGGAATAGCGACCGTATTTTTCCGTCGCTAACAAGTGTTTTTTTAGTTGTGCAAACTACTCTAAAAAATAACATAATTATCATCATCAATTTCATATATGCTAAATTATCATGCAATCCTTCAATGAGGTAACAACATTTATAAATATACATTTACAGGCTACCAAAATGCCCCATATACAATGAAACCCTCTAAAAAGTTCCCCAACACCCGATATTGCCAATCCATTTCTCCTCAAGAGTTCACCATGCGCCATCACTCTACAAACTCATTAAAAATGGTGGAAGAGTGAGCATAACTCAAAGTAACAGATAATGTAATAACATATTGGCTATACTAATCACAAATCACACGGTCCAACCAGTACACATATCTATATCATCTACACCATCATCAGTTAACGCGATACGATCAACATCATCAACAATATCAGTCAATTTATATACCATGAATATGTTATGTCGTGTTTTCCTTCCCATATTACTAATGCACAAATATACCATGCAGATCCAACTATGGTGGGTTATACTGCAATATTACAATAAATGTTCATATATCTCAAGTTATTTACCAGAATTCTATACCGTCACCCTCCTTGTAACATATGTCACCCTCGATGATATAACTCATAATAAATATGGTATTGCAGACCAACTCTAGGATACAGCGACCTCTAGAGTGGTCAGCTCCTTCTTAACCCATAGGGCTTTCTTGCTCATTCACAGAGCCACCCCCATCAGGATCGACAGCAAGGGTCCCCTGCATCCCCCTGTGCGGCCAAATGCATATGATGCATGATGTAAGTATATAAACTTATCATCATGTAACTCTTGTCAACACTTTACCCCCCTTGGCATTAACCCTCACTAGAAGGTCATCATCTTATATCATCATCATGCATCACAATAACATCTATATCATCAAACCATAACATTAATCATAACATCAATATAATTAACTTATCATCACCAATTACAATCTCATTTATATTTGTAATTGTCATTCACAATTGTAATCTGGCACATGTTTATTATCATAAATCATAAACTCACCATCAATCATCATAACATCGTACAGCATCAATATACATCAATATTTCAAATCAACAACAAATAGTAATGTGTAGGTACTATATTCAATACCCACATACTGAAGCCATGCCCCTCTTCCATACCTGGACTGACGATGCTCCCGAAGATAGTGGTCCATCCAAAATCAACTGTTAACCTACACATCAAAAAATACCTGATTACTCAAGATTCCAAATTAACGCCAAACTCCGTAATCTAGCTTAACCTAAGCTACCCAAAACATAATTAACTAAGAACTTAATCTCAATTAATGAAACAAATTGATTTCAAAGAATTTTGACTTACCGAATTAAAGCTGAATAAAAATATGGAATGTTCCGAAGGGTTTCGGCGCTACCCATGAACTCTAACCACTTCCTACAAGTGTCGATTCAAGAAATTAGAGTCAAAACATCGAAACTCATCAGGGGGTTAGGAAAATTTGGAACCTAGCCTTTTGCCACCTTAGCATGTATGTGAGAAGGAAAAAATGAAGTGAGAATAGGTCATGTCTTACTTTGCTCAGACATACAAATGAAAGGTGATGGTGATGGTGGGCTCAGTTTTGAGGAGGACAGAAGAAGGGGAAAAGCTTGATCTTATCCTTGCAAATTGGGAAAAATAAAGATGGAAAGGGAGACGGTGGTGGCACAGTTGAAGGAGGCAATGGTGAAGGTGATAATGTGAAGTGAGGAATCAAGATGGAAAGAAATAGGGGATTTACAGAGTGGAAGAGAAAAGGAGAATGGAAAAACCTTTTGTTAGTTTTGTAAGAAGAAATGGTTTCGTTTAGGGTAGTTAATTAGTTGGTCGATTTGGTTAACCCTCAAACCTATTACCCTGGTAACCTTTGCCATAGTTATAAACTTACCCATTTTAAATCTTATTTAATTTATCCATTAACTTAGATTTAATTAATTTTCCTTAAATTAAAACTAGGATGTTACAAATAATATTCAAATAATAAATTATAAAAATAACTAAAAAAATCTCAAGGAATTGCATATCACATAAGTACATATGAAAATGGTTTCTTTAATTCTATTTCATCAAATTTCTAGTAATACAAAAGGTGTGGTGGAAGGTTGGTCTATGATGAAAAGCCTTAAACTTTTAACAATTAAGCATGTGTAGAGGAAATCTAACAAAGTGACTGATGCTATAACCTATCCAGGTTATGGTTTAGATAATGGAATCCTCATTTTTTTTTATCAAGTTTGTAACATCCTAAAAATTCTAAATTTTAAGAAATTGATAAACGGGGATGATGAATTAAATTGGGCTAAATGTTAAAGTCAAATAAAAGTTCCTATTGACTAAATTAAAATTATAGGTTTAGTTAAATTGAAAGTTTTTCTCCTAAGTTAAGTTACTACACTTAGCTTTTATAATTTTCAGAATTTATTCAACTAATTATTTTGCAAAAGCTTACCCTTTCCTTTATTACATATGCATGTTGTTTTTCCTTTTGAGCAGAATCCCATCTCCTTCTTCTTCTTCTTCAACCTGTGAACCCATTACCACCGTGCCACTCTCTTCCGGATCCTTTAAATTAATCACCTTCATTATTCAAGGTAGATATATGTTCCAACTCTGCTTTCCCTTCTTTTATTTTTCCATGGGAGTTCCTTGCATGTGCTACCTTTGATTTTCTTTCCCCTTTTCCAGCTTACACCATGGTTGTCTCTTAAGGTTTGGGAGCTTGGATTCTACCGATTGAAGTTGGAAGGTTCCCTCTCTTAATTGCTACCTATAGCCATGTGTGGGCACGTACTCATCTTGTGAAATGGCTGAACATTCATGAAATTATCTTTGGACAACAATTTTGGAGTTGTTTAGGAGGTTAACCGTTTGAATTTCAAGCATCGGAGGCTACTAGAGAGTTGTCAATATAGGGAATCGCATTTTTGATTAGTCGTTCTATCTCGAAACTATGTAGGATTGCTGAATTAGGCTCAAATTATAGCAAGAATGACATATGGGTCATTAAAAATAACTAATTCACATTTTTAGGAATTTTGACTAAGTTATGTCGCTGCCCGAAAGTTAATCGGAATAAGGATCGGTGTGCCATTTGATTTTGGTAAGTTCCGGTAACTCGAAACCATGTTTAAAAGTTTTATAAATTTGGTATTAGCATTTAGAAGCTTTGAAATGTGTTTTAAAGTGTTGGGTACATGGTTTTAGGACCTTAGCAATTATCGAATTAGGAGTCAGAGGTTTGAATCATAAAGCAAATCGATTTTAGGTACGTTTTATACGTACGAAGGGTTTACAATTTAAGGGATAAATGATAATCTAAAATCTAGAATTTTTATTTATTTCGTTTAAAAGCCTTATACATATAATTTTTGCTTTTAGTGATGAATCTCCTAGTGCTATTGATTTTCGATAATGATGATGGTTATATGTTTATGCTGTTTGTTATTGCCATATTGAAATCCATGTTGTGTTGATAAATTGTACATGATAATGTAACTGTATGGTGGCTTGAGGATGGTATGTGTTGCATTGTGCTATGGTTCATATTTTTAAACATAGATTGTCATTTCATACCATCATATGCATTTCCAACACTCTGGTTTGCTCATAAGGCGGTCACGTTATAGTGCTATGGTTCACTGTGCAGTTTATAGCATGTTGCTTTTGAGGCTACTGATTATAGTGCTATGGTTTATTGGTAGTCCTCGGGTACCACCGTTGGTAGTGCTATGGTTCACTGTATGGTTACCCAGATATCCCTTGATTATAGTGCTATGGTTCACTGAGCGGGTTATCTTGGTACTTCCTCTATATTGATAAGTTGGATCCGCATTTCATGGTTTTCCTGTATAATTTAAAAGAAAGATTTTAAAGAACCATGGCATATTTTTCTTGCATTTGAGTTTTTAATAGTATTCTTAGTTGATGGACGTTAGGGTGAAATTATAATGATGTGGTTATGTGTATAATTGAGAGATGCTATATGCAATCAATGAATATTAAATTTCTATTGTGCTTGAATTGTACTCACCCTCTAAATATATGGATTTTGTAGTAAATGTACACAGGGATGAATTCGCCCAATGATCCGGATGTGGATAATACATTGCAAGCCATAATGAATGTAACCATAGTTGTGTGTGTGTATATATATATATATATATACATAGATGCGTACAACATAGACTTAACATTTTGATGACTTTGTTGTGAATGTGTGTCGCTTGATATCATGGATTAGATGTTTGGACAACATTGTAGTGAATGATGTGTGATTTGGTATTATGAATTATGCACTTGCATTGCCTTGATGGATAGATGTTATAGCCTATAGTTTTGATGGATTGGCACAAAGCCATGTATACTATTCAATTGCAAATGATATTGGCAGGTTATTGTATATTGTCTTGGAGCTGTGTGAATGGACTTTGTGATGATGTGATGTGGAATTGATTATGTCATGGTTAGAAGTGTGTGCGGTATGATGCAATATATGTTTAGTGAATTGAGACTTGATTAGTTTCTAGTACCAAGTTACATGTATGTGTACTACGAAGACTTTGAATGCATAGGCAGGTTTTGATTATGTATGTCTTGGATGATATGGTTGTGTTGTAATTGTGTAGTAGCGAACATGATATTATGCAACTGTAAGGCTCTTTAGAGGAACTAGATACACTATATTGAGCATTCAAGGGAATCCGACTCCCTAAGTTGTTTTCCCATGTTGGAATAGACATATCAAAATAGTGTGTAGGTTCAGATTGTGGATTGAAGTGTACAATATCACTTTGGTGTCTTATGTTGTGTTTAAAGTGACCAAAATGCATTTTATCACATAACTTCTCATATGATAGAATTTTGCAAACAGACTTCGTCAAGAGATTCGAAATGATGAAAACATGGTGCCAACAAAATTTGGTGTCAATCAGACTTGAAACAAGTGACTTAGGGGTCTTAGAAGTTGGTTTGAGGATTAAAGTGTTGATATTTTCACTCAAGCAAGCCAATTCTCGCTTGAGCGAACCTGTAAGTGAATTGGGGTGTGTTTTCTAGTCAAATCTCGCTCAAGCGAGAGTTACTTGGTTAGGTTCTATCAAATTTTCACTCAAGCGAAAGTATTTTCGCTTGAGCGAGCCTCATAGGTGCTGATTCTGTTGATTTTTTTCTCAAGCGAGGAAATTCCCACTCAAGCTACGTCGGGGTCTTGCATAAGCGAGCTAATTTTCACTCAAGTGAGATTTGATTCAGTTTTTGCTTCCTTCAAAAAAGTTATAGATAATTTTGTTACGGTCGTTTTGCTACCGAAATCGCGCCAATCGAAGGTCAGTACCCCGAGTTATGCTCAAAATACTACAAAGTGTTCATAGTGAAAATTTTAGATGGAATGATTCCACAATTTCTCTAATTGAGCAACCTTAGGGGCATAATTGGCCCTTGACTTCATAACAATTGTAGGTAATTTAGTTGTGAAGGTGTACCAATTAGATTCACCTTGATTGGAGTTACGTAGCTCTGATTTGACGCAAATTATTGAGCAGTGTGCAGGGAACCAATGTGTTGGGAATTTTTCTTTGAGCAATTTTGGAACTCCCAAGCCTAGGCCATGTTTTTAGGGACTCAAAGTCACGTAGGGCCATCTTAGGATGGATGTGAAACTTCTGAAAAAAAAACATTTCCCCGTAAAATCACAAAACAAATGAATCATGATAGGAATCTTATTTAATCAAACTAATTAAAATTGAAGTCAGTTACAAAAAATAATTCTAGTTTTCTAGGAAAAATTTTCTGTTTGTATTTCAAAATTTTCATTTCTTGTAATATTAGAAAAGTTCTTGAATTTTTTTCCACTTTTTCAGTTTTCTTAGAAAACTTCTTTAAAGACTTCTCTGTTTTTCTAGAAAAATAGAAAACCCGATTTTTAATTTTCTATAAGTTTTCTTTACATATTTTGTAAACAAACACTTTATCTATTTTTCTAACTTTTTCAAAAATAATTTTTTAGTTTTTTTAAAAAACTTACGAACTAAACACGACCTAAATAATATTGTTAATAATGCTTTAGGCCTAACTAGCCCATTAGTTGTAACTAATATATTTAATAATATATGGGCCTTTAGCGTCATTCCTTTCCAAAAAAATATACTACTAAAATCAACTAACGGTTAGTAATTTTAACAGTTAATGGTAAAGTCCAGCAGTAAATATTTGTTCTCTTATTGTCGCATAAAATTGTCATTTTCTTTTTTATAATCCTTAGACATTTTCCTTTGATATCCTACACTGTTCGAAGAAGCTATATAATATCAAATATCAATTTTAAATTAAAAATATCTTGTCAATATAAATAAAATAATGAACATTACAATTATTTAATGATAATGATACCTAGTATTTATATGACAAAAGTATTTTGAAAATAACGAATTGCAGCATATTTGCGATTATTACCTCAACTTCTATGTTCTTTTTTTAAAATATAGATTGACTTAATAAAAAACAATTATAGATTGATATTAATATAAAAAAAATATACATGAGACGACAATATAACCTAAAGAGTTATAATTAAAATATAAAAGAAAAGAGATCAGAATATATAGGATAAAAAGTGCTGGAAAGTTCATATATTTTTAACTAAATATTTTGACAATAATTTAATGTAAATTGTCGAATAGGTAAAAAAATATTAATTTATAATAATAAATTTTAAATTTTTGTTGATGAGTTGATATTGGGTTAGTGGAAGGAGAGTGGAGACACTCAAGTCCTGGCCTTCCATTTATGATTTTTGCATCTGAAAGTTTCGTTCACTTTTTTTCATATGGTTGTTCGTGACTAGTCCTTCCGGGGTATCTATCACCCGTGACGTGACGATGGTTATTACTCAATTTTTCCCTAATCGCCGGCGATGATTGAGCATCACGTGGAAGCATCTTTGTTCTACCGTGAGGTTGCACGTAATAGATTAGATATGAGATATATATTACATATTATTTAATTTATATATATTTAATAGTTGTTTAAAATATAATTGAGTGAGAGAATATATATATACATCAAATATTTTATGATATTGAGTTTATTAACATAATCCTTGATATAGAATAAAAATATTTTATTATTGTTTCAGAAATTAAATTTTTATTAAAATTAATTAAAAATTAAATTGCAATAATCTAAAAAGTAGTTACTTATTATCAATTTAAAAATTAATTTCTAACAACTCATCAACTTGTTTTATCAATTCCGCTAACTCGATAGTGGACATTCTATACGGGGCACTAGAAACTGGTTCAACTCCAGGCACAAGATCAATAGAGAACTTAGGGGTGAGCAAGTACTGGATTGGATTGGATTTCACGCAAAAAACAATCCGATCCGATCAAATTTCATTGGATTGGATTGGATTGGATTTGTGTAAATTTTTTTTGAAATTCAATCCAATCCAATCCGATCTAAATTGGTTTGGATTGGATTGGATAATTGGATATCCGATTAAAGAAAATTTATTATATTTTTTATGAAACCACAATATAAAAAAACTTCTAACATCTTAAAGTCCATGTCAAACATCACAACATAGTACTTACTAGTGTTTAATAACACACATAATCAATAAAAATATAAATCAAATCCATTTTAACAATGCATTTAAATTTAAAATAAAATGAGAACAGTAGCTATGCCATATTTTTTTTATTAACGTGAGTGTGGATTGGGTATTTCTATTTTTTAACCTTGGATTGGGTATTCCCTTATTTGCTCTAAAGGGAAAAACATGAGTATGTGAGAAAAAATATTAATATTAATATATATAATAAATAGTATAAAAATAGGTTGGGTACTCATCGAGTACTCGGATTTTTAAACGTCAAATCCGATATCCGATCCGATTATAATTGGATCTTGGTTGGATTGGATTGGATTTGATCCGATGACCAAAAAAATCCAATCCAATTTAATTGGATTGGATTGGATAATCGGATTAAACAGGTAAATCCGACCCGCTGCTCAGCCCTAAGAGAACTTAATATCTCTTTTGAGATAAACACAAGACACAACCTTTGGAAACACCTCCGGAAAATCACATATACCAGGGTATCTGGGATCTATTCTCTCCATCAGCCAAAGATAACAACATAAACAACTAGAATATACCTTGGACAGTGAAGTCTTTGGTATTCCGTATTGGTAAGATCACCCTCTTGTTCTGACAGTCAACCATCACTTTATTGGCTGATAGTCAATCCATACCAAGAATAACCTTCAAGTCTCTTAGGGGTAAGCATACAAGGGTCACAACAAATTATCTCCTCTCAAGTAACATATCAACATCTATGCACTTAGTCACAGTGCGCAAACATGAGCCCGTATACACATGCAATTCATGCTTCAACATAGCAACAGGGAGCTTCTGGCGCCTTACACACTCTTCAGAGATGAAAGAATGTATGGCACCTGACTCAAAGATCATAGAAAGCTCAGAACCATTCACAATGCACTTACTCTTACTCTGTACTAAATAAACAACCTTTGTAGTTTGTTCAACATTTATGGCAAAGACTCTGCCTACAGCTTGTGGGTTAGCATTCCCACCTTGATTATTTCCTCCAACCATCATATTACCACGGTCGCGATTATCGTGGCCTCCACAGTTACCGTTTCCACGACCTCGACCTCTAAAGCCTCCATGGCTAACATTAGCATTTCCTGCTTATTGGTTCTGAGGACAGTTAGGGCGAATATGCCCCCTTTCATTGCACTAGAAGCAAACAATCTCATCACGGTCACAATCACGAGCAAAGTGGTCACTACTACATTTAAAACACTTGTCATTCTTAGGATGGCCACTAGAACAACCACCACGACCACCACGCCCTCTTGATTTAAAGGACGATCCACCTCTACCAGAATTACCTTACTTCTTGAAGCTAAGCTGCTGTGGCTTTAGAAACTCATGGTGCCTGAAAGCCTTCTTGATTTTAGGCCTCAAACCACTCTCAAATTTGATACACTTGGAACCCTCAGTTCCTTCCTACTGAAAAGGAGGATAAAACAAATAGAGCTCCTCAAATTTTGCTGTATACTCCTCACAGTCATAGAATCCTGTTTGAGTTCCATAAACTCTAACTCCTTCCCACGTCTGACAGTATTTGGAAAGTATTTTTCCAGAAAGCATGCTCTGAAGTTTTCTTAGACCAACTGGGTACCGGTAGCAGTCATCCTTCCTTTTGTGATTTTCCACCAGTTTTTTGCCTTATCGCGAAGCATATAAATAGTATATTCCACCTTCCGTGCCTTAGTACACTAGAGGCTACCAAGTATCCTCTCCAAGTCCTGAATCCAAGTATAAGTTGGTTCAGAATTAAAACCGCCATGAAACTCATTTGGCTTCATCTTCAGGAAGCGATGCAAGCCTTAGTGATCCTGGTCTTGAAGCTGTGTCTATCTCTCGAGTATATTAGCGAAGCGTTGGAAAGCTAGTGCCATGGCATCCATGCCTTGGCGATTCACCATTTCTTATCCTGAAAATTACCATCCAACCTTAATACATTTTCAAGGATAAGAATGCACAATAATATACAAATAATCATTTAGCACCCAACATTCAACAATTCATCATAACCTTGACATATACAATCAATTGGGATATCCCACAATTAAATATGACAACCGGTCATATTACACAACACTTGCTTACATATAGTAACTACACCTTGGCATTGGACTTTAAAAGTCTGCTCTGCTACCAATAAAAATGTGAGCACCTAATGTGGATATTCCCATATGACCCTAGGGTTCACTAATGGCATAACTTAGGTTAGGAAGTATTAAGATCATACCATTCCTTAGCCAAAAACATGATTCTAGGGTGTCTTAATAGGGTGGTAATCAATTACGTAATTAGTGTAATCGATTACCTGTGAGAGCCTTTACAGATTTTTAGAAGGCCCTCTTTGGTAATTGATTACCGAGGGCTTCCTGTGTAATCCTGCAAGTCAGGTCTCTCGTAATCGATTATAGCACCCCTGGTAATCGATTACCAGCATACTAGATTGCAGAATTATGCAGCAAATTGGCCTCCGGGCTAACTTCTACACACCCTAACATCCAAAAACGATTTTCAATAATTATCAAACTTTGACACAACTTGAAACACTCTATTTATGAAATGTGGAAATCAGCCACACACTAAAATTCCTAAAATCACGCAAGTTATGCATAAGAATGCATTTTGGCCAACTTAGGCCATTTCCAAGGGACCAAACCACTCAATCTCTAATCATCATTATTCTTACTATCATCTAACATGGTTGCATTACCTCAAATGCATCAAACATAACAATATATATCATTGTTAGCCAAGGCCTCGATACTCAAGAGGGGGGGTGAATTGAGTATTTCAAATTTTTGCGCGGAATCCCTTTCAAATCGGTTAGTAATATACAAATGATGCAGTATAAAGGATGTAACAATTATGAAGCACATTTCATACTAAAACATATTGAGTTGAATGGACTATATTCAAGAATTGATTTGATGAACAAGGCAAGTTATTGGCTTAGACAATTCTTGAAGTTCTTGGCATGCTATAATTAATTTCAATATAAGTATAACTTCAACAACTCAAATTAATTAAGCATGATGATTTACCAAGTTGTTAACACCAATATATTACTTCCTCAATAACTAAATCCAACAATGTTTAAGACATTTGATTCATGGATTTAATTTAATCTAACTTCAACAATGTTAACCAATATAGTTTGCAACTTATAGCATGCACTTAGTCCAATTTAATTACGAATGATATAATAAATCAAGTGAGCAATTTAAGTGCACAAATTAAATGAGTTTAGGGAAGAGAGAATTTGCAAACCGATATAACGAGTTCCACCACCCTGGTGTACGTCTCGCCTTCAAGCAACCCACTTGAAGGATTTCCACTATTGGAGATTAGAGATACAACTTTGAGCAATCGCGGCTTCCTAGTGTCCCACACTCAAGAACCCAATCCTCACAAGTACAAGGGCACCCCACCCAATCTCTCAATCTCACAATTACAAGGTTGAACCCTCAACCCAAACCTCTAAGGAATTTTGGTGTTTTAGTGATTACAATGATAACTCTCTCACTAGAGTAGATTTACAATTTGATGCTTCTCAAAAATAATAACTCTCAAAGAGAGGATATACAAATTTAGCTTACTCAAAATATTTTCTCTCTAACTCTTAAATAAACTATCAAGAGGAATATGCCAAATAATTAACCAAAGAGAGAATTGCAATGTTAAGAGAAGGAGGAGGAGAAAACCAATGGAAATGCTTCACTGGTTTGGGACAATTTGAAGTGTGCAGCTCTCCTTCCTATTTATAGCCTTCAATGAGCATAATATTTGCATTTAAAAAATCTTCAGCTTGTTCCCATTTGCATTTTTAATTCCAACGTGAGATGGTGCAACATGAAGTGTCCAATTGATTTAATTTCTTTGAAGTAGTGCACCATGAATTATGGGACTTGTGTCTATGTAGTGCGATTTGTGCTTTCCATATGCGATTCCAGGTTGTCCAGCGTTCAGCTTCAATTTCAAATAGAATGAATCTATTCATTTTCTAAATGAATCAATTCATTTAGTGTTATCTATGCCTTGATCAGCGTGTGAATCGATTCAGCCTTGGTGGGAATTGATTCAAGCTACTTAAAATGCAATCCTGGACATAATTAATCGAATGAATCGATTCAACTAATATAGGAATCAATTCAAGCTTCAATTTTAAGCTTCCTGGACCCTTTGAGAACGCATGAATCGATTCAATGTGGTGTGAATCGATTCAATCAACTTGAAAATGCATCCTGACCATATTTCCTTCGCATGAATCGATTCAATGGAGGAGGGAATCGATTCAATCATTTGTTTTGCACATCCTGGAGCATTCTGAACCGTATGAATCGATTCAATACAAGGAGGAATCGATTCAACATGCTGTTCCTTCATTTTTGCATATTTGTTTCATCCTTTTGGCATGTACTTGCATATGTCTTTTGTTTTCTTGGTCCTTAGGCACTTTGTTGATCATTTGCACTTGTTGTGAACTTCTTTAAATGCCTTTAAACATTTCTTTGAAATTCATCAATTTTCCATCATCAACCATAATTAATTCGTCCATAAATATATATGTTTGATCTTGATCCTTCATTTGTTGTGTCATTATCAAAACCTACATCAACATAAAAATACATTCTCCCCCTTTTTGATGATGACAACAAATGCTTGTCTCTTGGGGTGTTAGTATCATAACAATTCATACATATTGCAAGAAAGACTCCCCCTATCATATATAATTTGATACCACATGTTGATGAAATCATAGACACAAGAAATCAAGAAAGTATTTAAGAAACAAAGGTCTCTCCCCCTTAATATATGTTCTCTCCTTCTTAATCATCTCCCTTTAATCATACAATAGATATCAATCATACAATAGATACCACAAAATAGTTCATCTAATTTAGAGCATAGTGGTAGTGTATATCTTCTCCCCCTTTCTTATATATATCTCTCTTTATATCTCTCCCCCTTTGTAAAAGACTATATCTTCCTATAACCTTCTCCCCCTTTGGCATCATCAAAAACTTTCCTTATGATAAAACAATAGTCATAGTAATTCTCCTCTTTTTGGCATAAATAACATTTTACTAATCCTTTCACTAATCTCTCCCCCTTTGGCATCATCAAAAAGATTATCATCTTAATTATATTCTATGCCATCAAGATATAAACTCATGTATTTGAATAAGAGAGATTTAGAGCAAATATTTCATGAAAAGGATTTCAAATCAAAGCTCATATCATGATCAAGGATATATACCAATTTGATGCATTTAGAGTCAATAATCACTCACATAATTCATTCATCAAGTAAGCATATAATTGATTACTAACTCATTTTCAATCATGTAATTGATATTACTTTCATGTATGGTAAGCGTCACATGATTCTTTCCAAATAAGCATACATATCATTTCAAGTAAGCACATATATCATTTCAAATAAGCACATAATCTTTTCCTTTTTGGCATTATCAAACACACAAGGATTTTTCCAAGTAGGCATATAGGAGAATAAAATTGTAAGCATAAATGCCATAAACATAATCATAGAGAGGTAAAATGATGGATATTCATTCATGTGTATACTCCCCCTTACTATTGTAATTGATGTCACTTGTAAAAACATATACCACTTATTAACATGTGAAATCAACTTGATGAAGTTTGATACCAATTATTGAACACATGTCATGCATTTAATAGATACTAATTGTTGAAGGATATACCAATTTGTTAGAAGATCATAATGTATCATGCAAGATAATATTTCCTCCTTAGTCATTTAATAGATACTAAGATGTCATGATATATTCTCCCTTTTTCACATATATTGATACCAATTGTTATGAACCCAATTACACTAATTTGATCAAGTCTAATACCAAATGTTATTAACACATGTAATTGAATACCAATTGTAATTGAATACCAATTGTTAAGCTAATTGATGTAATTCTTAAGCATATGATCAACTTCTTTCAATAGATGCTACTTATTCAACCAATAGAAATAACAATATGAATAGATATCACTCAAAAGTTAGATACCAATTGTATATAAAATTCATTGGTCAATCATCAATCAAAGTGGTAATCATAGAAGAATTTTCAACAATATGCACTCAAATGTAGGTATCATAGCAATGGTGGAATGAATAATACAACTTGTTGGCTTACTCATGCATTTATATTATAACACATGCCAATATATCTATGACCCTTTTTATGTCAAGTATTCTTTTCTTGATCAACACCATTTATTACTAATTCATTGTCCATGCCACTTGTTGCTAGTATCTAGTCATGATATCACTAGATGGATTTGCCAATTTAAGCTCTTGATATCAATTATAAACATTTAAGTGTATTAGCATAAGATTGTTGACATTCAAGCATACATCATAATGTTGTTCAAACATTCTTTTCAATCTCAATGATGCATATATTCAAGTTTCTTTTCTCATTCAAGATCATGCATCATCAAACATATATGTCACTTAAGATAGATGCCAATTTACTCAAGCATGGTGTATCAAGGAAGGTCATGTCATGTATTATAATGCATTGTCCTTTAATATACCAAGTATTATCACATTATCATACATTGTCATTTACATGTCACCAAAATCATGCATTGTCATATACATGTTACTAGTCATGAAATTAAAGTCTAGGCATAGAGCATACATACTTTCTCCTTAGGCATTATCAAAACCAACATATAATTGCATATAAAATATTTTGCCTAAGATTGTCAACTTTGTAAAACATGTAAGCATAACATAGTCCTAACTTAAAGCAACTTTAAGGTTTGTCATAATCAACTAGTCATAACATTTTCTTAATATGAAGTTCAATGCCACTTGTTATGAAAAGATACTTGCTTGTTAAGAAAATGACATACCACTTGTTAAAACAAATTATGCATAAATTATCAAAGCATGAATACCACTTGTATACAACATATGTATTTATCATCAAAGCATAGTGTCAAGTATCTAATCAAGAATATGTCCTCATGATCTCTTCCTCTTACTAATTCAATTGATACCATTGTTAAAGGAAGATATTTGTTATTTAGATACCACTAGCTAACCAACATATTTCTTAAACAATACATTATCAAGAATTCATATTCAATCAAGAGTTCATGCATCATTAGGAATTCATATGTTACCAAGGATTCATACATGCTTCATTCAAGAATTCATACATCATATATCATTAAGAGTTTATGCATCATTTAGGACTTTGAATCTAAGCAACAAGATTTAGTATTTCAACATTTTCATGTCTCAATCTAACACACATGGATGCAAACAACTTTAATCTCAAGTTTTTTTTTTTTTTTTTTTTTTTTTTTTTATGAAATTAAAACATGTTATTTAAGCAATCATGCACCAATCATCAAAAATCATAAGGATATACATCATTGATCCTAAGATTTCAATTACTCATTTCAAAACTTTACACCTTTCATGTTCAAACTCAAATATATCAAATCAAAGTTTGATTTTCACACATCAAAATTCATTATGAACAAATATAGAATTATTTAGATATTTCTAAAAAATTCTTAATAAAATATCAACCAAGTTCATATATTGTTCAACATAATTAAGCATACAAAACATATAGTCAACATGATATTTAATTAACTAGAGTAAGGATCCGATCGTACCTTGGAGTTTTACAAAATTTATGTCCTTGTCTTTTTCATCCTTTGTTCTTTGGAGTGAAGATCATGAATCTTGATTCTTTTGGCCATTCGTCAATGAGAGATTGTCGATTTAAAGTGTTCCTACAAAAATGTCAAGTTTTATGGTACCCTTTAAGAGTTGGGTCCTTTGTTGTTAGTTTAGGATTTCAAATTTGTTTTTGGAATCCATACCTTTCTTGTACACTTTTGACGGGATTTCTTTATAAAACAATTAGAAGATATATGACCATATATTCCACAATGAAAACATGTTGCATTCAAAGAGTAAGTCATTTTAGAATTATAATGGTTCATACAACAATTAGACATAGAGTTTCTTTTTCTTTCATGGTTTGTGCATCTTAGAGAGGATTTGGATTTTTCTTTGTAGGATGCAAAATGGTTCTTGTAATGATCTATTTTTCTTCTATCAAGTGTATGCCTTTGATCTTTAATGGGTGCACTTAGATTCTTTTGACTACTTGTAAGCTTACTAAGTGCTTCTTTTAATTCTTTATTCTCATTTTCAAGAAGCATACATTTATCAATAAGCATACAATCATTATTATCATTACAAGTTCTAAGAGATACATTTGAAGCTACTAATTCATCATTTTGAACTCTAAGATATTCTTTTTCTATGTGAACATCATGCAATTCTTTTTCAAGAGTCAAAATGGTTTGTTTAGAGCATGCATATTTCTTTGATAACAAGACAAATTTTTCATGCAATTCTTCAAATGCTTCTAATAATTCATCCTTATCAATTTCATCATCATTATCATCACTAAAAGCATTTAAAGAGCATACCTCATCATCTTGAGAGTGCTTTGTCATTAGGCATGCAATTTCTTCTTCCTTCTCGTTGGTCTCTTTTTCAATGCTTCTTTCGAATTCTTCATCTTGACTAGAAAGAGTACTAATTCTTGCATCTTTATCATCATTAGTATTTCCATAAATTGTTTCAAGAGTTTCCCACATTTCTTTAGCATTGTTACAAGTAATAACTCTAGAAACATCATTAGGTTCTAATGCTAATGTGATAAGAATTTTAGCTCTTAAATTAAATTGTACCTTTCTTTCTTCTTCTTTAGTCCATAAGTTCATGGGCTTCATACATTCTATATTATCAACAATGTATTTGGGAATGAAAGGACCAAATTTAATAGCATTCCATACCTTGAGGTCATAGGCTTGGATAAAGATTTTCAACCTTTCTTTCCAAATAACAAAGTCTTTACCATTGAAGATTGGTGGTCTATTTATTATTTCACCTTGTGGAAATGCATCATAAGAAGTAGAGGCCATCTTGATCTCTTGAAGCGGTTAAGCTTGATCTTCCAAGAGTCAAGCTCTGATACCAATTGTTAGCCAAGGCCTCGATACTCAAGAGGGGGGGTGAATTGAGTATTTCAAATTTTTGCGCGGAATCCCTTTCAAATCGGTTAGTAATATACAAATGATGCAGTATAAAGGATGTAACAATTATGAAGCACATTTCATACTAAAACATATTGAGTTGAATGGACTATATTCAAGAATTGATTTGATGAACAAGGCAAGTTATTGGCTTAGACAATTCTTGAAGTTCTTGGCATGCTATAATTAATTTCAATATAAGTATAACTTCAACAACTCAAATTAATTAAGCATGATGATTTACCAAGTTGTTAACACCAATATATTACTTCCTCAATAACTAAATCCAACAATGTTTAAGACATTTGATTCATGGATTTAATTTAATCTAACTTCAACAATGTTAACCAATATAGTTTGCAACTTATAGCATGCACTTAGTCCAATTTAATTACGAATGATATAATAAATCAAGTGAGCAATTTAAGTGCACAAATTAAATGAGTTTAGGGAAGAGAGAATTTGCAAACCGATATAACGAGTTCCACCACCCTGGTGTACGTCTCGCCTTCAAGCAACCCACTTGAAGGATTTCCACTATTGGAGATTAGAGATACAACTTTGAGCAATCGCGGCTTCCTAGTGTCCCACACTCAAGAACCCAATCCTCACAAGTACAAGGGCACCCCACCCAATCTCTCAATCTCACAATTACAAGGTTGAACCCTCAACCCAAACCTCTAAGGAATTTTGGTGTTTTAGTGATTACAATGATAACTCTCTCACTAGAGTAGATTTACAATTTGATGCTTCTCAAAAATAATAACTCTCAAAGAGAGGATATACAAATTTAGCTTACTCAAAATATTTTCTCTCTAACTCTTAAATAAACTATCAAGAGGAATATGCCAAATAATTAACCAAAGAGAGAATTGCAATGTTAAGAGAAGGAGGAGGAGAAAACCAATGGAAATGCTTCACTGGTTTGGGACAATTTGAAGTGTGCAGCTCTCCTTCCTATTTATAGCCTTCAATGAGCATAATATTTGCATTTAAAAAATCTTCAGCTTGTTCCCATTTGCATTTTTAATTCCAACGTGAGATGGTGCAACATGAAGTGTCCAATTGATTTAATTTCTTTGAAGTAGTGCACCATGAATTATGGGACTTGTGTCTATGTAGTGCGATTTGTGCTTTCCATATGCGATTCCAGGTTGTCCAGCGTTCAGCTTCAATTTCAAATAGAATGAATCTATTCATTTTCTAAATGAATCAATTCATTTAGTGTTATCTATGCCTTGATCAGCGTGTGAATCGATTCAGCCTTGGTGGGAATTGATTCAAGCTACTTAAAATGCAATCCTGGACATAATTAATCGAATGAATCGATTCAACTAATATAGGAATCAATTCAAGCTTCAATTTTAAGCTTCCTGGACCCTTTGAGAACGCATGAATCGATTCAATGTGGTGTGAATCGATTCAATCAACTTGAAAATGCATCCTGACCATATTTCCTTCGCATGAATCGATTCAATGGAGGAGGGAATCGATTCAATCATTTGTTTTGCACATCCTGGAGCATTCTGAACCGTATGAATCGATTCAATACAAGGAGGAATCGATTCAACATGCTGTTCCTTCATTTTTGCATATTTGTTTCATCCTTTTGGCATGTACTTGCATATGTCTTTTGTTTTCTTGGTCCTTAGGCACTTTGTTGATCATTTGCACTTGTTGTGAACTTCTTTAAATGCCTTTAAACATTTCTTTGAAATTCATCAATTTTCCATCATCAACCATAATTAATTCGTCCATAAATATATATGTTTGATCTTGATCCTTCATTTGTTGTGTCATTATCAAAACCTACATCAACATAAAAATACAATCATAAGCTGTCCAACAGCCCTTAAAGCTCAATAGGCATATGCAAATACATATGCATGCAGATCTGACTCTAATGATGGGAATTACACTACAATATATAAATTTTTCACAACATATAAACAAATATTTTTATCAGTACCAATCCGCTCGCCCATAATACAACACTGGTCGCGCTCAATGACATTAGCAACTCAACTAGGTGTTGTGGGTCGACCTTGAACCCAATCCAAGATGGTTATGGAATCCCAAAGGAAATCACTACAGGGTCTATACCTATCCAAAGGCCGCTCTCCCATCTATGTCGGTATTATAGGCCCTCTACAGTCTTGTGTGTGTATAAAATGCAAATGCTATGCTCATAACAATTCAAATCATTATGAACCACCTGGTTACCATCACTAAGGGTCATCACTTGGTTACCATTACCAAGGTTCTCATTCAACATCTCACCAAGCATAGCATGCATCAATCAATCATAACCAGTTCATCATCAACACAATTTCATCAAGATTATCAATTTCATATCATCAATAACCATTGCAATCCAATTGAAGTCATTATTAATACATTGCAAAGGAAGCAATTGAGTTTTGCACTGATTATATGTCATAGGATGAAAGCATCGACATTTCGAGGACTCGTCAAGATAAGCGATTTGATGGGAAAGGTACAATTGGTAAAAAAATGAAGAGTATGCCATGTGATGAATTCCTTCAAACACACTTGTATATTTTTAACAAGTCAGACGAGGTGCTCCTGTATTTAACAACTCAAAAGAGCCAATCAAAGGAAACAACCCTGGGATGACTGAAAAATATGTGTTGAATGAACACAACAAGACATTTATGCTATGGTTCAAAATGACCGTTGGCAAAGGTACATATGCTTTTGAGACATTATATTAGCTAGCATAGGGTCCCAACATCGAAGTCTTTACCTATTATAGATATGACATAAATAACTATTCATTGTATACAAGGGCATAAGATGACAAGAGTACAATGTAGAATAGTGGAGTTATGATTATGGCTCAATCGATGCATTTCTCAACTTCAAAGAACAACAACCCTGTCATGGTTGAGTTATCCTACTTTGGTATGATTGAAGACATATGAGAGGTCGATTAGGGTCCTTTCATAGTTCCCATATTTAAATGCAAATGGGTTGACGGTAAGAACGATGTTAAAATAAATGAATTTGGATTTACATTGGAGGACCTCAACAAGTTAGGTCATAAGGAAGAGCCTTTCATCATGGCAACTCAAGTGAAGCAAGTTTTTTACGTCATTGACTCATCTAACAAAAGGTGGAAAGTTGTTATCCAAGGTAGACACAACATTGGAGATCTTAGTGTTGATGCCTTGGAAACTCCTTCTCTAACAACACATATGTCGATATCCATTGTGGAATATGACATAGATGATGTAGTTGTCACTTATCATGACCACCATGAAGGTTTGTGGGAAAATATTCCAACTTTATAGTTCTGAAGAAAATAAGGTATGATTTTATATAATTCATTGTATTTAATGTTTACTGATATTAACTAAAGTTGTAGTCTTAATGTTTTTATGATTGTCACTAATGTTTTTTGTTCTTGTTTGAATAGATACATATGGCTGACCAGGATCCACCTACAAGGTCTGACTTAGGCTACAGATTCCTCTACTAAGAGGAGTAGAGGCTTGACACGGATCAATGTCACACTCAGGCGCCATCCAGGAGAACGGTGTCTTATTGACATCGATGTCAACACTGGGATACCTTCAAGGGACTATGCTGCCAAGTTCATCAATTACTTGGGTGTTCTAGCACGGTCGGAGGTTTCCATTATTATCCCCAACTGGGATAATGTTGAGGAGGTGGTCAAGAACCATATTAAGCTAATACTCTAATAATAAAATATCATTTGAGTTTGTTTATTTAGTGTATTAAGGATTGTTGTTCCTAATAAACTCTAACATCTTAACTTGGCAATTGTAGGTTGCTTGGGATATACCTGTAGTTGAAACATTGAGAAAGAAGGTCCTTGGGACTGTCGCTAAGTGGTAGAGGGCATTCAAGGCCTCACTCACCACCAAGTCTGCATGATTGTTAAAAATCTCGATTTAAAGAAACAAAAATCTTACAAATCCTTATTTTAACTATGAATTACAGGTATGTCTTTGAAAAGTTGTAGGGACAGTTTCCAGGAGATAAGTACATAACTATCGATCAGGAGACTTGAGATGCATTTGTTGCCTCTAGGCATACTAAGGAATTTATGGTACGTTTGTATTTAATATGATTCATTCAATTATATTTCTGATGTATATCAATAAGTATAATTAATATGATTTTGAAAATTATATTTCCAATGTAACCCTAACCCATTTTCTTTTTGTTTTGGGCAAAACGCACAAAAGCATAGGCTATTCGTGTAAAGAATCAATGTCGCCACAGGTTGTCACATGAAGGTTATTCACTATTTGAGCAGCATATGGCCCAAGAAAAGGCTACGTAGCATCAAGTTAGCCAACCTGACCCCACTATTATGGATCCCTCTCTCCACCCACGCACTATGAGAAGCGTACCAGGATCAAGAAGACAGGGGACTACACTTCAGCGCAAGCTGAGGAGGTCGCCTAAAGAATTATAAGTATTCAGCTTCTTAAAAGGTTTTCAGATTTTTTGAATTTCCCCACTATTCCTAACAACACTCATAGGGTTTTGGTTGTAGGATATTCGTTGTCCACTCATTCGTTGCCTATGGTAGCCAAGACATTCTCACTACCATCATTGGAAGACTAGAGCACCCTGGCAGAGTGTGTGTTGTTGGTCAAGGTCATGGTAAGTTTAACACTATTTCATTTTATTTTGTTTTCTAATAAGCTATTAGTTACTAATCATCCTTCACTACAGGCCTCCACAGCTTTTACGGTTCTGCCACACATGCGACACCATCGGTGGAAAAGTTGGTGGAGTCAAGGGTAGCTAAAGTGGGGGCAAAATACCAGGAGAATTTCTGCTGGGTATTACAAGAAATGGCCTCCCTCAGCCATCAACGGGAGCCGAATGCACAGGTTGTGGACCCACAGGTTGGATTAGTTGTATAATTATACATAAATATATTAGTACATCCTTTTATTTTGTTAGATGTAATTTGGTTTCATTAATTGTTGAATAAATTATGTTTGTTGTCTAAATATGCAGGTTAGGCGAGTCAGTATAAAAGGGTCTTGTACTGCCCCTGACGCTGACAATGACGGGGCCAACACAGGGGCCACTCATCAATATGACTTGTTTATTGATGGGTCGAACGAGCCTGTTGCCACTGGTATGGTGTATGACTTAGGCCCTTTGGTTCACCATCAGTCATTGCCTAATGGTATATCAATGGTCTCTATTGTCGAGATCATTGCAGAGGATGCCATTGCCTGGTGGCAACTACAAAGGTCCAGGTCATCGGTAAGGCGTTGGGACACTTCCTCATATGGCCCAACCGGCTTCAGGCAGTTGTTGCTCCCCAGGTATGCTCCCAAAATGAACATCAGTTATATTATAAGTTTATGGTTTGTATCATGACATAAGTTCTTTTAATGTTTTAACTATTCAGCAGGATGTTGTCTTAGCATCTGGGAAACGAGAGCCTGCCATGGATCCAATATAGATGCGATGGATTATCAGGGCTGAGTTAGGCGAGAACGCCGTTGTGGTCTCATGGCAGGAAAATGTGTTCGGCCGCTCAAATACACTACCGCTTTACATTATGCGGAGTGGCTTATGTGAGATCATGATGGGGCAGACGATGCTGAACATCTCTGTCATTCAGTTTTGGAAGATGTAAGTATATCGTTCTATATTTAATTATTTCATTTAACATGTTATTTGTCACTAACCGTGTGTAAATTTTTTAAGTTTCTACATAAACTTTGTATTGAGATAGGTGTCCAGGCACTTATGGGTTCTTAAAGCCCTCATTCATACAAAAGAGTGGGAACAACGAAGAAGAGACTCAGGCGTACATTCAGAATTGGATGCATAAGTCAAGGAAGACTATATACTTAGCATCTTATCATAAAGAGTAAAAGTCTCTTTTATAATTATTTTCTATTAATTTAATCATCTTGTATTGTCACTTATAAGGGTTTATTGCAGCTCTCATTGGCAACTCATGGTTATTTGTCTGAAGGATTCCATTGTTGCATGCTTTGATTCCTTGCATGGGATTGCTCCTGTGGACTTCAAACAAATAGTTAAGGCGTAAGTTCATTTAAAAAATTAAATAACTTTACATTACATCGTCCTGTTCTTCTATGATTCTAACTCATCACGTGTTTTATTCTTACATAGGGCTGTAGCTGGATATACTCGACTACAAGGAAGCATTAATAGGAAAAAATTCTAGTGGGTCAACCCAAAAGTAAGTACTTGGAATAAAAAGCAGTGTTATTTATTAACTTCTAATAACTTGAAATAACATTATCGAATTATTTATTTGATGTACCTTGTAGTCTCATAGGCAGCAGGATGGCTATGAGTACGGGTATTACGTGATAAAGACCATGTTGACCATTATCCAAAATCATATAGTAGATGGATGGACAGCTGTAAGTGTTCACTTACCTATATTCTATAAATTTGTGTTCACATAGTAATTAAGTTTTTGTTCTTCACTAGTGCTCATTGTTTTGTGTCTTGTTTACAGCACTTTCAAGACTGGTCATACTTCCCTTCGACAGACGTAGATGATGTCAGAAAGCAACGAGCCACATACTTTCATGAAGTGAGGGAAGGACTCCAATAGAAATTTATGATTTTATATCATTTATTATATCTAGCGTAGGATTTTTTTTCATTCATTATACCTAGTGTAGGATTGTACCTAGGGTTTAGGATCTTATTTTATTTTATTCATTTACATAATATTTATTATATATAGATCATTTTCTTTATTATGCTATTTATAGCATATTAATATTATTTCAATAATTGGTGAATACTATGCATGAAATGAACTGTCTAGGATATACTGTGTTTGGATATATAATATTACAGGTTTTGAAAATCAATAAAACAGAACCTGTATTTAAAAAAATACTTATATTTAAACATGGTTATGACCATAACCGTGTTTAAATGTCAAATTTTAAACACATTTATGACTATAACCATGTTTAAATGTCAAATTTTTAAACACGGTTATGCCCATAACCGTGTTTAAATGTCAGTACTTTTAAACTTGGTTGAACACCAAATTTAAAGAACACCTATAAACTCGGTTAAAAACTGTGTTTAAAAGTCCTTGTGTATTACCACGGTAGGAATAAACTCGGTTGTAGAATCGAGTTTAAAAGTTCAACTTAAATGAGTTTATATCTCTTTTCTCCACTAGTGTCCCGCTTGAACCCTTGCATATTGGAGAAATGGGTGAAGAGAGTAGGGACTCTTCCTTGTCTTGGTGAGATAAAAGTGATGGTAAGATGAAGGAAGAAAAGTTCACTATTTTAAGAAAGCAAAGAAGGAAAAGAAGTGAACGTGTTTGATTGGTATGGTAACGGTGAGAATAGGAGAAGAAGCTAGCTTTGGTGTGTAGTGAGGGGGAGAAGAGGAAGGAGAATGAAGGATTATGAGGGAGGTAAAGAGAAAAGAAGATGGGGGCTTATGAGTTGTGAGGGCGAGTCTTGGTGGTGAGAGTCACTACAACAGAAATTGCAAAAGGATGCGGTATTTTTGTCCGTGGTTGGGCGGAACCGCATACATTGATGCAAAAAAGCACTAATGTCTGCGGTTATTAAAGGAAACGCTAACAATAGTTTTTCTCTGCGGTTCATAGTATAAACCGCTGACATTAGTCTTCCAAACTAATTAAATGTGACACAGAACAGCCCCCGGTGCGTTTGTGATGTTTTAATTTTAAAGTATTAAATATTAAAATACTTCATGCGGTGATATTTTTTCTTCATGCGGTGATGCTTTAATTAAATATTAAAGTACTTCACGTGGGACCCTTGGACAACTTTACTTTCTTCCAATCCCAATGTCCTCTTTGATTTCAAAAGTCCCTTTTTTTGTTTCCCTCTCTCTATTTTCAGCTGCTCCCTGTTTCCTTCTCTCTATTTTCAGCTGCTCCCTTCCCTATTCGTGCATTCCAGTATGTTGTTTGTGGTCCATAACAAGCTTCATTTTGGCATGTAGTGATTATGGTCCATCTACATCTCCTTTTCTTTTCTTCAAGGTGAGTTCTTTATATTATTATGTGATAAATCAGAATTTTTTTTAGTAGCTACAATGTTTTTGAGATACCCCTGTTTATGAAGCATGTAGAGTTCAAACAAAAAATGCTCATTATGCCAAAAATCATGTTCATTGGTTAATATTTCTGTATTGATTTCATTTTGGCATGTAGTGATTGTGGTCCATCTACATCTCCCCCTCTTTTCTTCAAGGTAAGTTCTTTATATTATTATGTGATAAATCGGAATTTTTTTAGTAGCTACAGTGTTTTTGAGATACCCCTGTTTATGAAGCATGTAGAGTTCAAACAAAAAATGCTCATTGTGCCAAAAATCATGTTCATTGGTTAATATTTCTGCACTGATTTACAATATTTATGTATGGTGAAATTTCCATTGTAATAAGCAAGTAGCATCCAGAAGCAAAATAATAGTCACATTTAAAAATGCCGAATATTTAAAAAATAGTCTTTAGAATAAAAATGTCATGATAGTAAGTAGCAGTAGTCACGTTTCTTGGCCTTCATCATTGTAACAAATTCTATATTATAACATTTAGTATGAATTATTGTAGTATGTAATATAGGTACATGAAACTAAACCCATTTTAAAAAATTGTTAGTTGGTGTTTTAATTTTTTTAGGTGATGATATTGTTATATCTATAGTTCTAAAACTATTAGTGTAAAAATTAGTTTATTATAATATTTAATACAGGTTTAGTAAATTTAAAAAACTAAAATAAAAAAATTAAAGATTGTTTGCGGTTATAGACTATTATTTGTGGTTTCTCACCACAACCACGAACATTATTTGACTATTATCTGCGGTTCCGCACTACAACTGCAGACATTGTGTGACTATTATCTGCGGTTCCGCACCACAACCGCTGGCAATACATAGCCAATGTCAGCGGTTTGAGCACTGATGTTGTTTTTAGTGCTATTGTCAGCACTATTATTTTCTGCACTTGTACCGCTGACAATAGCCGTAACAGAACCGCTGACAAAAGCCTTTTTTGTAGTAGTGGTGAAAAGAATAAGTGAGTTTTTGAGTGAGATTAGGGTAAGCTGAGGCACGTGATAGTTAAGGTGAGGTGCATAAATTGAAGGAATTTACAATTGGATCCCTACAAGATTAGAAATTTTCAAAATACAAAAACATAAAACACTAAAACATATAAAAAAGGGATGTTACATCAAACCCTTCTCTTATCTAACAAGTGGTTTAGAATTTTTCAAACCCTTCTTTTTAGGGTTTCGATTTGGGGAAACACTTCTGTTCTATCTAGGAACTGTGGTCAAGAGTTGGATATCTTGACCGGGGTCAAAGGTTAGGTACTCTGACCGTAGTTACCTCACTAACACTCAGTTTTACACCGCCTCAGTGGAGTACGATATTTTCACACCTAGGTTCAGTGGGAATCCAAGGTTCTTCAAGTATAGGTGGCTATTGATGTTCTGTCCGTACTGGAATTAAGGGACCACACCGGAGGTGTATCTGCAGAAGATTCTCCGATGCTTAAGTCAGTATGGTCACTAAGGTAATGTGATATTACGGAGGCAACTTACAAGATTAGCTCAGATCCTTCTTCAGTAATAAATGAATCGTATCTATAGTGTTTACCTTAGTTTAGGAAGTGATTTGACTATATTCCTAACTTACTGTTGCTATAGTGTCTGCAGGGTCAGGTTGCCCATACCTCCTCTGACTCATTGTCTGGTTGTCAGTTATGGGCTGGGATTAAGGGAGGAATCCATAGTTAACCAACAGTTTTGGATTTTAGTCATAAACTTGTCAGCCTTTTCAGTGACGTGGTGTGGTGCTCTTGGACCCCAGTCTGGGCCCTGGTCACCACCCCGGATCAACTTCAATCCTAGATCTCAAAGAAAACACACTACAAATCTTCCTCTTCCTCCATCGATTTGGGTTTTGGTTTCTGTTTGCCCCCTTCTCTTTTATTTGTCTTTCTGTTTTTGTGTTTGGTGAGAGAAATTTGTTGTGGTAGAGAGCTTTACTGTGATGTGTATTCTATATAGGGGAAAAGCTTGAAGGAAAGATAGCGGTTGAGCTTTACTATGATGTGTATTCTACACAAGGGAAGAGCTTGAAGGAAAGATAGCGGTAGAGCTTTACCATGATGTGTATTCTGTAGTTCTAATTTTCAAAATGCTAATGGTTTTGATTAAATTTTTGTGGTTGTTATTGTTGTTCTGATTGGCATACTTTTAGGATCTAAGTTATTGAGGTATAAAACTGAATTCAGTTTTAATAATTTATAACTTGATTTATATGTTTTAGGGTTTGTTGTCCAATACTATAATCGTCACTAGCTATCAGGTGTTGGGAGTGTTTCAAAATTTCCTTGGAATTATTAATGTTTTTATTTTAACATGGAATTCTTGTATATTTATTTTGTTTGGTGTTCATTTGGTTTCATGAATTTTAAAAAGCTTAAAATTCACAGGTGCATGAAAACAATTTGTTAAAATATGTAATGAAAAAGTTGAAAGTTGAAAGTTTGTCTATGTTGTAATAAATGTAAAATTGTCCTATTATGCTAACAAGATGCTTGGTAAAATGTTTGATAGAAGATATTAAAGTATTTACAGTAGTTGAAAATTTTAATTGAAAACAATACTTCCACGATTTTTTTACTTTTGTTGCATATACTATTTTCAGTGGTAAGGTCCACAATCGTTAATAATTAGTTTTTTTAATAAAAAATTTTAGGGAAAATGATGATGTGGAATTTAACTTTTTATATTTAAAGAATTTATTATGTGGCACTATTGAAATAATACATATGTTGGTCACTTTAGCAGTTTACAGAAAAAAAAAACTAATAAAATATCATTTTTCTTCAACCCTAAAAATTTATAAAGGTTAAAATCAAACATTTTTTCTTTAGAAAACTTTTTTCTAAACCTAAAAGTTTAAGAGGATTAAAAGTGTATTTTAACCTTTAGAGAATACCATAATCAAATGTTATTAAAATTCCCAAAAATTTGTGCCGTTTAACTAGAAATGATCATTGCAATCGTTAGCAATTTGAGCTTCCAAATCATTGAGAAAGTGTGTGAAGCTTAGTTGGTGAAACAACATATTCACATGCACACAAAAAATTCACCCCTTTCCTTATTCAATTATCAATATCTAAAATGTCATTTTCATGATAAAACCAACTTATTGTCGAGAAGAGGGTTGAGAAATCACGCAACCTCGTGAAAAAACATCAAACATGGCAGTCAAAAAAATCATGGCACTATTCTTCACATCAATGTTGATTTCATCAGTAACCCCAGCAGATCAAACTGGTTCAAGGAACGTAGACCTTGTTGCAGCCACTAGGGAGATGCAAAAGGCAAATTACTTCACTTTTGTAATGCTCATCAACATGTCTCCATCTGACCCAAGACTCGAAGGGAATGTGACTTTCCTAATGCCCAACGACCGAATGCTTGCTAACATGGTGTTGCAAGAAGGATCCATTTCTGACTTCTTGCTTAGGCATTCAATCCCATCACCTTTGCTCTTTGGTGTCTTGGAACAGTTTCCAACAGGGACAACAATTCCTAGTTCACTACCGAATTGCATGTTAAGAATCTCCAACAATGGTAGGAAGAATTATGTTGTCAACAATGTGAAACTCATTAGCCCAAATATATGTGTAGCAGGGTCTTCAATTAGATGTCATGGCATAGATGGGGTATTGTCAGAAGCATGTACATTGGTAAGTAACTATAGTGCTTCTCTATCTCCTAAGTCCTCACCTATGATTCCATCTCCTTCTCCTACTACATTCATAGCCCCAAGCGCAACAACTGCGCATGTTGGGCCACATAATTCAGGGTCTCTCCACTGGATGTCTTACGATGGATCATTGAATTTTGTAGCCTACTTGATCTTCTATCTAATAGGGATCTATTTTTAATCCTTAATCTTAGGTAGGTGGAGAAATTGAACTTCAAATTGATCTAATTTGCAAAGAACCCATTTGACATGAAAACAGGCAGGGTACAATACTTAGAGATCTTTATAAATGAGGACATAATTTACTTGTTATTGTGCAAAATGAAATACATTTGTTCATTTTGTTATGTTTAGTATTCTAAGATGGTTTGTTCTTATCATGATTTTACTTTCCTTAGAAATTTTACTATAATTGTTGACGATGTCATATGTAACTAGTGAATGAACTTTACAATAACTAATTTAAGCTGGTGGATATATAGAAAAGGAGGTATGAATCAAGTTTTGTATCAACTTGATTGTTAAACAAAGTTGTTTAGGTATGTTGATTAATTTAAGAAGTAACTTACACCTAAGCTCTTAAGATTGGACAAAATTGCATTCCATATTTCTTATTCTTTTTATACACTACTTCAACATTTTATCACATCAAAATTTATGGGTCAACACCGAAAATAACACTTACTGTTATATTTTTATATAAATTCGAGAAAATGTGAGTAGAATTACAAAAATGAGTTTGTTAAATTTAAAAAGTACCATTGCATTCAAAATATTATTATTATTATTATTATTATTATTATTATTATTATTATTATTATTATTATTATTAATGAGTTATCGATTTAAGTCGTATATATATTTGATTTCCTTAAATAAGATGCCAAGTTCTTTGTAGATGCAAAAAATGTCTATGAGAGAATTAACATTCACATGATATAAACATTACCTATTTGAATTAAATTATTTCCCATGAAGTATATCCATATTTGAGCCAAATTTTTTTTGTTACTAATATCTGTATAAGAATACTTGTCTACTACATTCTTATTTTTGTCTTTCTTTATATATTTTTATATTTTACCTTCTCACTTTTTTGCTTCTTTTTTATAGTTTATATTTTTATTTTTAAATTTAAATTTAGCATTTATAAGTAGTTATAAAAAATACTAAAAACAACTTTCTCTGCCATCATTTTTTTATTTTATACTTTTCATTTTAAATTTACATTTAAAATTTATATTATAAATTTTAAAATGATTATTAACCATAAAAAGTGGTTATTAGCAAACCTTCTCTCTCTCTTTAACTAAAACATTTTAGAAGGGTTATAACATAGACACGATTTCAAACTCATCTTATATTTATAAATAAGGATATTTGTAATGCTTGAACATATGAATAAGATTGACTTTCTTATTCATTCATTTCATTCTCTTGTTCTCTTTTATATTTGTGAAGTTTGCTCCTTTTTAGGTAATCCTATTAACTTTTATTAATTTTTATTTTAATATACAATCATTAGTCTTTGATTTGTAAATGTTATAAGTCTTGTGGCACCAACAAATAATAATTGACAAAGTCTTGAAGAACTAAAGATCTAAATTTGAGAGTATATCAAATTTGAATAAATAATAATAGCTATAATTTCAAAAGAATTATAACATAAGAAAATAATAATTGAGTCTTGAAGAACCAAAATTTAAGATTGATAATAGATCAAATTTGAACAAATAATAATAGTTATAATCCTGAAAGAATGATAACACATGAAAATAATAATTAAGTCTCAAAGAACCAAAATTTAAATATGAAGAGAATTATGTTGTGATTGTTTCTTTTTACTAGTTTGTTGTATGTGTATTAAAATTCAACCATATATATATATATATATATATATATATATATATATATATATATATATATAAAAGAGTGATTCCTTACTGTTTGAAATTGATTTTTATCCTTTTTGCGTGTAGAATGAGAGCAACAAATATGGGTTGTACAATATATATAGATGGTGATGATTAAAAGATTTTTAAAATCACATGATCACTATAAAAGTCATATGATTTTTTAAAAAAACTTACATAATTGATATATCCTAATCTCGATCATTCATGATAAGATCTAATGGTTTAAATTTGTTGCTCCCATTCACCTAAGAAAATCTTTCTCATAAGAGACATTATCTATATTATATAATATTATTAGTTATTGAAGAACTATAAATTAAAGTTTGAGTTATGCCTTAGTTAAAATTTAGTTCCAGAAAAAACATAATTTTGAAATATTTGTTTCTGGTATATTGGATACTAATAGTTAGATTACTTTATTTTTTCATATCATGAAAACATGATGTGTATTTTTATAGATAAAAGATTAATATTTACATGTCATTTTGAAACATAATAAATGATAGTATTAAATAATTATTTGTTATATCACTATTATATATATATATATATATATAATTTTTTGATTAAATGATAGTGATATGTTTAGAAGTACTATGGCAAAAAAATGATAATTTAAAAAGCTAGTAATAATTATAAGGTTTGACAACTAAAATTCCAATAGAGTTTAAAACTAATTCTTAAAAATTTTGAAATTATTTATTTATTATTTAGAGACTTAGCTTATTTCTAATTTGTCAAACCACATCTTGAAACATAGTGGAAAGCACATATTCGGTTAATATTATTTGCTTATATTGAAGCATGGTATCTTGAAGTATGAAAGATAAATTATACAAGACAATAAATTACCATATTGTTAGGCTCTAGCCTGATTCCAATATTAATTCTTTGTTCGCTTAATTTACATTTTTATGAATAAATTTTTCACTGCGTGGATACGTTCACTTAATTCATAATATTCTACCGGCATAATTTTCCAAGTGCAAGATTAACCCAAAATGTCATTTTAATTTGTAAAACATGTCATGGGACAGCACTTAAGCGTATGAACGCCCAGGATTGGCATGCTAACGACCAAGACATAAGTAGAGGGAAACCGCGTGGAATTTGGGAGAAACACATGGGCGTTTGGATGCCCATGGTAGCGTGCATACACATGGGTCAAAGAGTCATCCACCATGATAAACCAGCATGCATACGCCACTTAGGGTGTGCACGCGTGTGCATGGTAAGGGAAAGACATCAAGCTAGCTTCTTCAGAGAAGGCACATGGAACCACAAGCATTCACAGGCATGGGAACACCCTACCAAGTGTAAGGACGTGTGGGGGGGAAAGGAAACACCAAGGAGAAACTAGCATGTGCACACGCCTACCAAGATTGCATATGCTCACATGATAAGATTTGGTAACACCCATACACATGCAACAAGGAAAGCTAACTTGGGCGTGTGTGGACATGGCGTGGGCGTGGCTACGCCCACAAGCAAAGGAAGAATCAGAAGGGAACAGGGGGCCAACTTTCATACGTCCCATTGGCATACCCATGCGTAAGGAAAAAGACACAAGCACACACATGAAATAGTAAGAGCAAAACGCCAGTGTTAATACACCCATTATGGGCGTTGGAACGCCCAACATAAAAATGCAACACAAAGTCTGGGTGTTGGCATGCCCACACTGGCATTTATACGCCCATAACAGATGCCATTTCTTGATATTCACATTCTAGTCCGTACTCCTAATTGGCCAACGATGTGATGAATAATATGTTGAGTGGACATGTGTGTGCATGAATTTACTGAGTGAGACTCCATAGTTATGTGTGTTATATAATGAATGATTAGAACTAGCATAGTGTGATTGTGTGGAACTATGATGTGTGAAAAGATATTATATATATATATATATATATATATATATATATATAGTTGTAAGTTATGTCGTGAAGATAAGAAATTAAGAATAAGTATCGGTAGGGTCATGCCGTGATATGATGATTATATGGATAGGCATGATGAGATATGATCTGGAAGGACATGATGAGACGATGACGCACCAAGGTGCGAGGAATTGATGTGTGAACATGATGGATGATGGTATATGGTCACTTTGTCATTAATCGCCAACTAATAACCTAAGATAACCCACACGAATACCTTGGATTTATAATAAGAGTGCGACCCAAGAAAAGAATAAGAGTATCACTCAATTTAATTTAATTAGGAAAGAAACCTTAATTAAAATAAACCTACTAAGTGTCGAGCTTGGGAGATGTTCCATGAGTCATAAGTTAAGGGGAAACCAAGAAAATGAATCTAGTTGAGCTCAAGAAAAATGAAACACACCTATTCCAATGCATAAGTTAGTTCTCTACTAAGTAGAGAGATCCCATAAATTTATGAAGGCCATAGAAATCAATAAAGGTAATAAATTAATAACCAAGTACACACATAAATAAGCTATAATGATTAGAAGACTGTTCAGCAGGAAGCCTCTTAAAATAATACCCACACCCAATAAATAAGAATAGTTCAATAAAACTTAATTAGTCTTTAAATGGTAGTACAAGGACAATGTCATAAGGAACCTAGGATAAACCTCGATAGTTACCAACCTTACGAAATTGGAAACGATAGATGGCGAGCATACGAGTGGTATCGCTTAAGTAAACAAGTAGGATACTCAGTCATAAGTGAGTAAGGAATGAAACTTCCCCGACATTAAGGACAAAGGTGGGCTGTTGGAAGGACCCTACGCGATGACAACTACTATGAAAAAAAAATGAATTGTGCATTGATCATGAATCATGTGCATATGATTTTAGAAGAATGTCGTGATGAAAACTAGAGCATGCGACAAAGGGTACGTTGGAGTATACTGGAGTTCAATCCCTATGAAGGATCTTGGGAGTACAACAGGGCTGTAAACTCAATGGCTCGAGGGTAGCGCTCTGAGGCCAGGCGTGGCAATGCAAACCCAATGTACTTCGACTCAAGCGAAGTATAACTATAGCCGTCAAGAACCGGTTTCATTATTAAGTGGCCATGAATTGTGGTTGAGAAAGAATCCTTTATGATTGAGGACATGCGTGTCTTAGTTACCCTTGTGTTGTGGGAACTCGGTGAGCTCCGGTCGCTCTAGAATGGAAATGTTATGCCCGGTATGAGACTGAGCAAGATGATTCTGATGGATTGTGATGATATGATTTTTGGCCCATATGCACCACATTAACAACACTAAAGGATGAAAGAATAATGGAACACTTGCATACATGCATAGCATTACGCTAATTTAACTTTTGCTTGATATATGTGTGGATGTGATACTTTTCTGTGATGCTTATATACTAATGTGATAGTAAATACGAAACTCGTAAGATGAAGTTATGATCATAACTATGCTAGGTCCTAGATCTCATAAAAGATTACATGAATCCCTCTTGGAATAAGTTAGCTATAAATGCGAAGTAAGGAAACACTGAGTGAGATGAGTTCGGGCCAGGATTGCAGTTATGAGAGGATGGTAACTAGTGAATGGTATGACAGTGAGGCCCGAAACTCACATGTAGTTGGGATTACGGTGAATTATGTATTGGATGGGAGAGACATTAGAGATGACAATTCTTTGTTGTTTATGAGTGAGGGGATATTCCTCATATTTACATCTATTTTTCAGATTTGAAAAGAGGCCTCGTTTAGAGTACGAGGAGCTTGCAGGGTGCAGAGCCTTCATAGATGGAGATCGCTTAGGTCCACACCCTCTACCTAAGCCTTCGAGGACCCCATGCTTGCCATCACCGGAGTACGTTCCTCTAACTCCAGAGGAAAAGGTTCCCAAGCCAGAGCCGAAAGAGAACCCCAAGATGATCAGAGGACAACCCAAAGGAAGATCCTGAAGAAAATCCAGATAAGAAGCCCATAGACATTATGAAGGAGGATCTGACAGTTGTCTCTGAGGCAGCACCTGTTGTTATCCCCACTGAGCCCCTCTCGACGTACACGCCTGAAATAGAGATTGAGGTAGCTATCCGACACACCATGCAGGGACTCTCCCCCATGACCCGCTTTCTGCTAAAGGCCGAGTAGGGCTGGTCTTAGAGTATCCTCCGCCATGTATACCAATGCTTTGTATACAGAGATATGGAGGGCGTCACTTGTAACGCCCTCTGTTACATCTTAATAAATTCTAAATAAATTTGTAAAATGTTTTTTTTACTAAAAATATGATTGTTAAGAAGTAACTATTGGAATAAATTACATACAACATTTCTGAAATACCTCATAAATATTATTAAAACTTTATAAAATAATTTTATATTCATCCGAAGAAAATAAATATTAAACATTATAAGAAAGAGACGAAACTCCATGGCCCAGAAGTAGTTACTTAATAACATTATTTATTCATTGGACCACGATAGTCATACCGAGCTCCCTTTCTAGAATCTGCTATATTTATTGCTGAGATTCTTCGATCCTTCCCTCTGAACCATCAATTTAAAACATATGAAACAAAAACACGGAGAAAGGAGTGAGAAATAGAATATAATATTCCCAAATAGGGCATAAACAATAAAGGGTTTTCACAAACTAATATATAATAATATCAATCACAATCACATACACAATCAATTATGAATGCATGAATATTATGCAATATCTTCATCATAACTTACTTATATATGTGGACTCTTAAATTTTAATTTACACTGGGCCAACCAGGAGTTTACAGTGTTCCACAATTTTGGATAATAATAACATGAATAGCTCAACTGGCATGGAAACACTTAGAAACTAGTCAGATTCAGAAGGTTTTTATTATGAATGTACCCGACACTAGGGAGCTACCCGAGGGCCCCTGAAGCACCTTTCACACCCTCTCATCCCAAGGCTCGCAATTAAGCCTCCTCTAATGTATCCTCGGTTTCTATAATCCGTCCCCAGACAATATTATTTTATTTCACTTTAATGATTCATGATGCATGAACTACTCGTGTATTTAGTTGGTTAAGGCTTTTAGAAACTCAATTATTAAATACCTTAAAGGTTTACAACATCATCTCAATAAATTGTACATTTTCTCAATTCTCTGAATTTTTGTCCCACAAATAAATTTGGTACAGTTTTCAAATCTCACCAATATTGAGTTTTCAAGCCTTAAATATCTCAAAATTTCCTTATAGAAAACTTTACATATCCTTTCTCAAATTGAATCTTAACAATTTCGAATTTAGAAATCTCAATTATTTCTAAATATCTTTAGTTATTAGGTTGGAAAAATGAAATAATTTACTTTTTGAAAATTTTATTTTACTAAAAGAGAATAATTCTTAATTCATTAACTAAAAATACTTAAAACTATAAAGTTTTTCTTTAATTCAAAAATTAATTATTTCAACCTTTTTATAAATTAATTTTCATAAAAATGTCTTCTTTCTAAAATAAATACTAGATTTTTTTAAAATATTAAAAGTAAAGTTAATGAAAATAATTTCTAAGAAGAAATAAAAATTAAAATGCTTTCTCTTAAAAGTTTAAAGAGTAAGGTAAGAAAATTCTTACTGAGTTTTAACTTTCTGTCATGTTTGTTATATGCTCAACTCCACATCACAAGATCATCAATCACAATCAAGTATTATCAATCACAATTATATATTATCAATCACAGTCTAATGTTATAAATCACAATATCATTAATCAAAATCAAATATTATTAATTATAATCAAATCAACTAAATATCACTCATAAATATAATTCAAATGTTAATGGTTATTTAAATTAGTAGAGTTAATTTTGAGTCATTATAGTCTATTCTTTGCACAGGTCTATATAAGTCCATATATATAATCAAGTCTTCGCATAGGTATAGTTCAGTCCATACAGGTCATAATAGTCCAAGTCCTTGCATAGGTTTAGTCCAGTTCATATAGGTTATCCAGGTCTTTGCATAGGTATTTCAGATCAACTTACACAAGATACACAATTTAAAATTTATTATAAATTTTAAATTAAATAGTTATTATCTTAAAATAATAATATTATTATTAAATATAAAAGGAGTAGGGTACTCCTCCCATTATTCTTACGTCTTTTCATATTATATTCCTATCTCACTCCCCCTTACCTCTTGTATCTTGGTTCGTTATGGAAAGTTCGTGCGCGCCTTGTCTTCGAGTTCTAAAATATACCAATTTCATTTTAATATAGTTATAAGATGAAAATTTAAATTGTTATTTGAAACAAAAAGGGTAAATAGTAATTATACATAGTAATAGTAAATAGTAAATTTTAAATAGTTACCGTAAATAGTAACAGTAAATATTAAAACATGAATAGTAACTAGTAATTAGTAAAACATGAATAGTAATAATAAATAGTAACAGTAAATAGTAATTTACTGTTGATATAGTAATTTACTATTCAGAATAGTAACTTAAAATAATATTATATCTAGTATAATAATAGATTTCTAAAACGATATGAAAATAACCCTAAAAATATAAAAGAAATGTATTCTTACCTTATTTTTTAGCAAAACCTCCTTCCAAAAAAAATTATTTCTCTATCTTACTTCCACCACTATCTCTCTAGCACTACTATATTAAGAAAATTTAATAAGAAACTGTGATTTTCCTTCGTTCGCTTGGTATTTATATGAAGGAAAATTACTGTGCATTCTATTATTTTATTATAAAATTACTGTGCAAGAATTGAAAATTTCATATAGATTACTGTGTAAAGTTTGAAAATTTTAGAAATGCATAGTGTTTTTCACGTGAAGGAATCTGATGCATTATGAGGGGTGGTGTGAATAGCAATTTGGGGGTGTGAATAGTTATTTCATTCTTTTTATAAATTCTGAAAAAATATACTGATCAAAAACTTCTAAAGGTCTATGGTCAAATTCCATCAAGATTTTAATGTAAAATTTTCTGTAATAAATTAAAATAAAAATAGGGGTGTTACATCACTGAGATGTCTGTAGAGGCCCGTAATCTCCTTGCAGCCGCATTTAGCACTTGTCACTGTCGTCATCGAGCGAAGCAGTCAGGACCTTCCATGAGTAGGGACCACTTCAGCTCAGCACCGTCAGAGGACGAGTAGTTAACCAGTGGGTAGGTTTAGTTGAGTCCACTTTTGGGAGCCTGTGTGCCCCTGATATTTAGAGTATGTATAGTTTCATTGATGATGACCATGTATGTTGCATAGACTATTGTAAATAAAGTTGTTCCACCAAACTTTCTTCTACAAAAAAACTTTCACATTTTTTAAAAACTCGTAACCTCTTAGTTAAGTAAGATGATCTAGTGGAAGGGATTGTCCTAGTTAACCGAGGGTGTTACAGCTTACCTTTAACATAGTGAATATCACATGTAAGGATACTCACATGTATTCATTAATATTTAAAATTTAAAAAATAAAATAATAATGAAATATTATATAATATACTAAATATAATATTACTTATTGTTATAACACCCTAATGCATAATTAATTAAAAACAAAGGAAAATTTTTCACAACAATATATCAATATATGTACAATCATCACAATCATCATCATTCACTGTCATCTAACATCATTGCATTACTTTAAATGCATCAAACACTACAGTACATATTCTAAATTGTCCAACAGTCCTCAAATCTTAATGATTATATTCTATCCTAGAATCGAGGTCAAGAGTTGACCTGTCTTGACCGGTGTCCGGAGTAACCACTTAAGCTCTCAGTCTTACACCGCCTCAGTGGAGTACAGTATTTTACACCTAAGTCCAGTGGGGAGCCTAAGTTTTTCTCGTTAGGGTATGAGTTTGATGTTCAATTCGTACCAAAGTCGATGGGACACACCGGAGGTGCACTTGCAAAAGATTCTCTAATGCTTAAGTCTGTACGGGTATTACGAAAATATTAGAATTACGAAGGGTTACTCTCTGATTAGTCTCGATGCCTTTACAGTAATAAATGAGTTGTATTTATAAGAGTTAACCGAGTAGGAGAAGTGATTTGACCCTTCTCCTAACTTATTGTAGCAACAGTGTTTGTAGGGACATGTTGTCTATACCGATTCTGACTTATGTTTCGCTGCCAAAGAATGGCCGGAGTCCTCGATATTGGTTCGTGGTTGTTCTGGTTTTGGACCCCGGTTGAGGGGATTAGTTAGGTGCTCTTTGTAACTTTGATGACGTGGCCTTATTTTTAAAAGCACCCCGACTATGGTATTTTAGAGTCTGGTTTACACCCCGGATCAGATTATATGCAAATACATATGCATGCGGATCCGACTCTAACAATGGGAATTACACTACATTGTATAAATTTTCACAACATATCATCAATTTCGTTTTACCGGTACTAAACCACTCGCCTATAATGTAACACTAATCACTCTAAGTGACAACGGCAACTTAACTAAGTGTTACGGGCCGGCCTTGAACCCAATCCAAGACGAATGTGGATCCCGAAGGAAACCACACAGGGTCTTTGCCTATCCAAAGGCCGTCCTCCCATCTGGGTCGGCATCACAAGCCCCCTATAGTCCTGTGTGCGTATGAAATATCTAATGCTATGCAAACACATCATCCATTATTTATAGACCACCTAATTACCATCATCAGGAACCACCACTTGGTTACTGATTCGGGGTGGAAACCGGACTCCAAGACCATGGTCGGGGTGCTACTAAAATAAGTCTACGTCATCAAAGTCACAAGGAACACTTAACTAATCACCTCAATCAGGGTCTAGAATCAGAACAACCACGGACCTATATCAAAGACTCTAGTCATTCCCTGATAGAAAAACATGAGTCAGAATCGGTATGGGTAACATGTCACTGCAAACACTGTTGCTACAATAGGTTAGGAGAAGGGTCAAATCACTTCTCCTACTCATGTAACTCCTATAAATATAACTCATTTATTACTGTAAAAAGGATCTGGACTAATCAGAGAATAACTGTAATACTGATATTTTCGTAATACCTGTACTAACTTAAGCATCAGAGAATCTTTTGCAGGTGCACCTCCGGTGTGTCTCATCGACTTCGGTACGAATTGAACATCAAACTCATACCATAACATGAAGAACTTAGGCTCCCCACTAGACCTAGGTGTAAAATACCGTACTCCACTTAAGAGGCGTAAAACTGAGAGCTTAGGAGGTTACTCTAGACACCGGTCAAGAAAGGTCAACTTTTGACCCCGATTCTAGGACAGAACAGTTACCATCACCAAGGGTTTCCCATTCTATTTCCATATTTACGCATAACATGAAACAATCAATAATTCACAATCTCTACTAAGCTACCTTAAGCTCAATTTATCATCATCGATTTAATATAATCAACCATTGCAACCTCATGCAATCAATGTCATAAACATATATATGAACGACATCTAAATTCATTAAAAATTCACTAATTACAATAACAAAGTCAAATGGGGTATAATGTCAATCACATCATCATCATCAATTCACATAAAACATCTAAATCAATCACACAGAAACATGCATATATAACTCTATCCGTTCATAATCTATACATTTAAAATATAAAAGTTTCCCCTACCTGGAATCAACGATTCTGAAAGCTGAATTGCTTTCCCAACACGTTTCAGCTATGAATTCCAAACACCAACAATTCCTAAAGCCAACAACAACTATAGTTATTCACTCACACGCTACTAAATTATGTATCGTAACTACAACCATCAATTTGAAGGGTTTCGGCTTACCAATTAGTGCCAACGGTTCCGAAACTTGCTTTCGACAAAAGCCCAACAGTGTCCAAACTCTGAAATGGCTCTGCAACAAACCCTAAGCCATGGAATTAGTAAGATTAAGGTTCAAAACCACAAGACGAAGGTACGTGAAGTAATGGGTGGTTCTGGAGATTACAAAAATTGAAAAAAATAAAGAACCCCAATGTTCCTGAAGCTGCCTACACATTACATAAGTTCTGAAACGCTCTAATATTCATGGAATGAGTAGAATTTAGAAGATGGGAATCAAGAAGCAAACCCAAAGCCGAGGACATGCACATGGTCATACCTTAACTCATTGAGAAATTCTAAGAACCCAAGCTCATCAATGGCTATCTGAGAGAAAGAAAGACAAAGATGGGTTCATAATACTAGTTCAAGCTTGAAGAAAAGATGGAAATGGAGATGGAGACGGGGTGATATTCCGCAGGCTGAAATGAAGAAGTAGGTGGCCCCTTTTTCCTTGAGCATGCACACAGTGAGGGAAAAGGCATAATGGAAAAGAAATTTGAAAAAAGAGTAGAATAGAATTGCAAATTCACTAAGGTAATTTAGTTCATTCACTTGTTTAGTTAGTTTTTCTGAAACCGATCAGGTAATTAGAAGTTACCCGAAACACACCCAAATAAATTCCAGAAATTAACTAAGCTACCAGAAATTAATTTAACAATCCTAATTTAATTATTTGGCCAATAAAATTAATCAATAATTAAATTCAGAACGTTACAATTGTAATTATAATACAACATAAATTAATATTATGCAATAACTATATATAAATACGTAAAAATATTATTATAAAACAACATAAAATCAAATTTTTCTCATTATAAAACAATATTTGTAATAAAAAATTAATATTGATAAATATGTACGTATCATATATGTTAGAAGGACAATGTTAAGATTGATACTCTTTTTCTTTTTCTTTTTTTTGTTGAATATCTAATGCCCAATACTGATTAGAGTATTCGAAATAGATTTCTTTTGTCTCCCTTAAACTTTAACACGTGAGAGTTGTCTTGAGTCTTCAACGAAGCACCCCTTGTACTCAGGCTTTGGTAGTAAAATTTTGTTTTGTTTAATAATAATATAAATAAATAATAATGAGAATTATGAGAGTGGTGAGGTGATTTAATAGGAAATCACTTGGGAAGAAGGTAGAAAGACTTAGATTCAGACTAAGGAAAACTAACAATTAATTACATTTTAATCTATTTCATATTAATCAAACAACTAATAAAAAAATAATAGTTTATTTTCTTATTATTTTCTCGTTAAACAAAGTAATCCAAATTCTTATACTTTTTTTTACCGTTTTCTTTCTCACAATTTCCATTTCCCACAATTTAAAGTCTTCTTACTTTATTCGTTTTCGAAAGGGAGTGTAGGAATATGGAAGCAACGGATGTTTGATAATCTTATGAAGAAAATTCAGAGGGTAAAGCTAAAACAAATTGGGGAGGATGTAAGATTTTGGAGGATTATGCATAGTGATCATACTCTTTTTATTGGCTTAAATGTTATAGGTGTTATGCAACATATCATTAAAAAGAATGTGAAGAACGTGCAGGAGGCATGGAATGCAGTAGAAAATGAAAACATGCTTTAAAAATATTTCTCCACCTTAGCCTTTGACTATTGCTTTTAACGTATGAAAGTCATAACTGAAGATAGAGGTTGGTGATCATACCAAAGCAGATAGAAATTAAACAAAATGTTTTCAAGCAAGCAAGTATCCAATACAAAATGTAAACAAAACAAAGATTCATAAGTTTTTAGAGCGCTCACACAATCATTTTAGATTGAAATCATCATCATCCTCGTCCGGCCACCACCTTGGACGAGGAAAAGTAATACCACGAAGCTGTGCCACTTCAAGCAAACTAAGATCATCAAGATTCTCTTCAACGTCACTAGTAAGATTCTCTTCAAGAACTTTCATTACATCAAAAAGAGAAGGTTGTATAGGAGATGGCAACACACTCACCTCAGGTGGCTCCTCATCACTCTTCTCCTTTGTTCCAGAACCTTCTACAGAGCCCAGATCTTTGTCCATTAAAATGTCTCTGCCGCAATCATCCGAAACCACTTTCCCCTCTTGGAGTTTCTTCTGCAACTGAGCTCCGAAACAATCCTCCAAAGAACCCAAACCCAAATCCTGCTCCCAAAGTTTGGGTTTTTTGAGCGGTGAAAATGCCCCTTTCATATCCCTAATTTCATCGAGCTTGCAAGTAGGGCTTTCCCGTGGAGCAGCGTGGGAGGGTTCAGCAACGCGGATTTCATGCGTCATTTGAGCATCGGAATAGTCGCAGATATCGTCGGAGGAGGAGGGGGGCAAGGAATCCTCCGGGGGCGTGCTGAAAACGTCTTGCGGTGCAGCATCCTGATCCTGGGTTAGCGGCGGCGACAGCATGACGATGGTTTCGGAAGCTACGGGAATGTCGGGGGAAGAGGAAATGAGGGAATAGTTTGACAGTGGAATCTCTTCATCTTGAGGTTTCATCACGAGAGATTCAGAAGAGACTGCGTTTAGGGTCTGGTCTCATGCGTCTCTCTGCCTTTTGCTCGACTTTTTCTTTTAAAACCATACCCTCTACTCGAAAACCAACAGGCGTTGGATTATTTTTGTGAAAGTCAGGCGTCAAGAGGTACGTTTATCCTTTGAGGGGATTAGGATTGCTAAGACCGGGTCCTCCTTGTTTTAGAAAATTATTTGAACCTTGCAGATGCATTGAAAAAATTATAAATTGAATTTATGTGTTAAATAATTATTCAGACTCTATGGATGATTTTATGATTGTTGGTCGACTTACTATATTTGAAATTGAACATAGGATGATTTATGCCATGATTGATTATATAATGTTGTTATGCTTGAGAGGGTTAGATTATGCTAAGTTTATTATTGGAAATGGTAGCTGCTAAATATTATGATGTGAGTTGGCTTTGTGCGCGTTTTTGCCGTAGGGGCCCGTGATTGATAGCCGTAGTGCTGAACAGTTGCCCGGGCTTATGCCCATGCCACTATGTGGAGACACTTATGTGTAGGTGGTATGCTATGCCGATGCGTTTTGTCGTACTGTGTATCCCTCTCGGAACCTTATGGCTCAGCACTTGTCGCCTTCCACCTTATCAGATCCGCATTTGTTATAGCATGGATGCATTGTGATATTTAGAAAGACCGTGGCATATTTGTATGACTCATTGAGTGTTGAGCGAGTTATTAGATCAGGTGATCAATAGTGATTTTTGATATTGTTTGCAAATTTAATTGTGGAAATTGCTTGGTTGGTTGCTATAGCGATGTATTAATATGTTAAATTTACAAACTTGACCCATTTTATATGCTGCTTTTCACTTTTGCTATGGTGGAATTTTTTAAAAAAAAATTATAATGAGGGCTTGAGTTTCTAGCTGAATGATTGTTGATTTATGCATTTGTATGAACTTGTCAATGATTGATTCTGCAAGATCTTCCTGCAATCATCTCTGGTTTGAATTATTTCATGTGAGACATGTTATCTATGCACTCTGATAAGCAAACTCAATGTCTTGTTCTCTTTATGCACTTCAATGAAATGCAATTTATACATAGGTGATGGTCAAGAGGGGTTTTTACTTGTTTTTGGGAAGAAATAAATGTGCCTGACCATTGTTATCCCCCAATTCAACTCTCAAGTATTTGTAGGGAAGGGAACTTATTTTTTACCACAAATTATTCTGATTATTATAGGTCATTGAAAATGATATTGTATGAAGTAAGTTTAATGTGTTTGGAGTAGTAATTCTATATTAGGTACCGGATATGGGGTTAGTTAGCGTAAGCAGATTAAGAAGATGGAAGTCAGTCAGTACAAGAAGTTTTTCTGTGAATTTTATAGAAAGGTAGACCTTATGTTATTTTGCATGTCTACGGAACGTGTCCTCTGTCCTGGTGTTTTGTAGGTTAACTTTATCATTTTCGAGGTGTTTGAATTCTGATGGATGATTATTTGTTGCAGTAATGTTGTGAAGAGGAAAGCTGTAGGAATTTAGGGATGCAAGGACTGTGGTAAAGTGAAAGCAGGCTGTGCTTACCCTTTGAAGTAATGCCTTCTTTTCTTCTTTACCTAAACTTATTTCCCAAGCCAGCCACCTGACTTTCTTTTTTCTGTTTTGACAGTACTGCAAGTGCTGTGACTGTTAGAAACACCATCAGGAGGTCGAGAGAGCAAACTGAGAGTTGAGCTTTTTGCCGATGCTGCTTTTTGGTCAGTGAGACTTGTGAGAATTGCCTAATTTAAATACAGAGAACTGAATTGGTTGCATTCAAATTATACTTTTAGTTTAAATTTTATCTTTGATGACTCTTAATTTTAATGTTTTGAACCTTTGTTAGAGCAATTTAGCTTTGCCGTTGTCTTCTGTCTGCAACTACAAGTGGTTCATTGTTTATTTTTAATGCTAAAGCTGAATTTTTTCTTGGTTTGCTCTTTAAACTGTCTAATTTTTAGTTGTTAATTTCCATATTATCTTTTGATGGATTCTGCTTTTGTTTGTCATCCTGATAAATTGCAAAGTTATTAAAATTAATATTTTGGCCTTTTGATGATTGGATACAAAGGCTCTTGGCTTTACATTGAGTAAAGCTTTTATGGTAAACTACTAGGAAGATCATACGGGGGTTTTGATATCGTATTTGAACATTATGCTCCATTGAGCAGCAGTATTCAATTTTGATTTGTATTTTAAAGAGATAAATACAAAGAGATGGTTGGAAAAGTAATTTTTTTCATTTATTTCAAGGTGCCGTGAATATTGAGAGCTCAGTTTCGTGCAAGCTCCATGATTGAACAGATAAATATTCAGGAATATATAGACAGATATTTCCGCTTTCTTTTAAGATGTTCATCTGCACTTAGTTTTTTTTATTATATAAACGAATTTAACAAAAAGCAAATGACCTAATGAAATCAGTGTGTCCATTGAGATCAAATCCAGTGTTTCAAAAACCTACGGAAATGAGGGCAATGGAATAAAACAACTTTAAAATAGCAGGGGATATGTGATATGAGGCACAAGCATAGACAACATAGTTAATTGCAAAAATACAATAAGCGTTGTCAAGTATCTAAGCACTTGCTCATTGAAACCAGAAAGTGAAACTAAGCACTTGCATCACATGTGTGCATATTCCTTTACAACAGGCTCCTACAACAGGTAGATATGGATTTCTAGATTGTGCCGGTTTGGAAAGCTTATGATCCGATGGATATTGCAAGGAGTACTATAACAGTTAACAAGGCGTAGGCAGCTTTATTAACTTCAGCTTCATGGCTTGTGAATTTTGAACCCAAAAACTCTCGGAACATAGCCCTGCGACGGTTTTTGTGGCTTCAGTTGTCCATATGTCATCAGGAAGAGATGTGGAAATGTTGTTCCAAAATAAGCTCCATCAATGTCTGAATAGACTCAAGGAAATTCATAAGTGTTCCACCAAAAATGTAAAACTATAAATTATAGCCAAAACATAATGACATTCAATTATCCCAAAAAACATAGTCACATATCAGCAGTTACAACGAGAAAGTCTATAGAATGGATGCAAAGCTGCAATCTAAAACAAACTAAAAGCAAGAATAACCAAACTTGATGACATTAGTCCGTGTGTGAGAAAGACATTGGACAAAACAGAAGTCGTTTACTTTTATGCAGTTTTCTTCTTAACATGCATCTCCAAGGTTGTCAGACACCTATGCTCAAGGCATACAACAGCTCAAAGTATAATTTCAAATACATTTTTTTCTCAAAGAAGAAAATATGGTATGTATCACCTAAAATCACCAAACACTTTCCAGATAGCAGATATCTCTTACTATGAGATTTAAATTATGCCCTGCTTCACATAATGCCTAAAATTACACAGTTTGAAATCTGAATATCACTCTATGCAGTTCTGGATCAGTATAGTCTTGTTGACATTAACAACAAATCCATGTACAAGAAATTTTTTCAGATAACAGAGATTCCAGTAACTTTTACACATTGTCAATGATGTTTAAAAAGCAGCTATGATCCACATGCAATTATTTGTCTCTTTCTATATTGCAACACAAGCTAGTATATGCATGTGATGAATAAATAACCAACATAAACTAAACATACAAGATGCATCCCCACAAACAACTTATATGACAAGCACAAGAACGAAACTAAAAAAGGTACAAGAAAAATTCAAAAGTAGATAAAAGGAATAAAGGATACTGCCTTGGTACTTGGATCGAGGATAGTAAAGGTCTTCACACCTAGGGCAGTATATTTTCACAGTACTTGACCTAGGAATGTCTGACTGACCAACTGGAAGGCAGGGCTGTCCAGAGCAATACACTCTTGGGCATCTGCCAAAATCATAGTTCTTGTACTTGTCAAGCTGCAAAAATTCAAATGTCACATAACAGTCCCAATCTCTTGGATGGCAAAGCATAAAAGCAGTGAAAAATGACTGAGAAATCTTACCATGGCAGCCATCCCTTTGCTTGTCAAAATATACCGGGCATGAATCAGACCATAAAGCATCTCCGCCGCAGATTCAATTAACTCATTCTGTTCCTCTGTAAACATGTCACCTATAAATCCCAATCAGATTAATGTAGCCATCATATGATAAAAGTGTGCATTGGGTACACGACCTACTTACGGGTGAGTTTGGAAGAGCTTATAGGGAGCATATAAAAATAACTTATGACTCTTATAAGTTGTATTTGACTTATTTTGATAAGTTATTTGTGTAGATTATCAAAATAAGTTATTTTCTACTTATTTCAACAAGTTATGCAATCAAATTTATAATATAAGTTATCATTTAAAGATAACTTATTGGATAAGTTCTTAATTAAGTTATGTATCCAAATGCACTTTAAATCCTTATTCAATAAACTCTTTATATTAAAAATTTGATGATGGAACTTATTGGAATAACCTTAAAAAAATTATTTTGATGAGTCACACCAAGTAGCTTATAGAAATAAGTTAAAAAAGAGTTCATGGATGCTATAAGATACTACAATGAGTTTCATTTTCTATGGAACCCCTCTCATCTATTTAGAGCTCTATGATGTATGGCCACACCAAGTTGATGCTATTTGCATCTACCCTCAAGCCTCTTGTTGAAATTGTGAGGTTTTAGGTATAGAGGGAGAGAAAGAGATGAAAGATAAATTCATATATTGAATGGATTATAATATGTTGATGTGCGCACAAATTACCTAGACTACTATCTCTACGTATAGCATATGATCTTATATAACTACGGAAAAAATTACAATAATAAATAAAAGGCTAAATTATATATTTGGTCCTGTATGTTTAGGATTTGTTTCTGTTTTGTCTAGTAAGTTTAAGACGTTTCCATCTAGTCCTTTATGTTTTCAAAAAGTTTCTAAATAATCCTAAATGTTTTAAATTGATGATGTGACTTGAAAGTAGTGCTAATGTGTCATTAAAATAAAATTAAAAATTAAAAACTGATTAAAATAAAATAAAAAGATTAGTTACACATCATCATCCCCTCCCCTTTCTCTCTCTACCCCCCCCACATTTACTCTTTCTCTTCACCGCCACAAGCTGTGGCTTCCCATTCACTCTCCCTCAACTTCCCCAATCTCTCTTCCCCCTCCACACACTTCTTCCCTCCCAACCCCACAATCTCAATCCTTCCCTCCAAACATGCTTCATCCTTCACCATCAATCTGAAATCCCTAATTTTCATCACCACACTCCCCAGGTACCCTATGAACTCCATCCAAGCCCTTATCCTTTGGAAAATAGGGACATGTGCCGATTTTGCGAGCCAAACGAATTGTTCCATGAAATAGTATATCCTTTCACCCATGTGGGTGATTAGGGATAGGAGAAGGTCACGTTTGGAATGAAGGTGAGAGTTTCGAAAAGCATTTAGGCTCTAAAAAAAAATTCCAAGCTTGAAGACTTTGTGGCTGACACCGATGCTAGACTCTAAGGTTTTGAGGCGGTGGGAGAAGGTGAGGTTGGAGTGGTTTAACAAGTTGCGGTGTTTTGGCTTGTTCCGGTTACACTAACAATTTACTAAGCTTTAGATTTTTAGGGTTTGATTCTTGTTTTTGCTCCTTTTTCTGCTTTTCTTTTTTACTGTTCTGTTTTGTTCCCTGTAATGTGCAAAGAATAAAAACATGGGGACAGGTTAGAGGTTAAGAAAGGAATGTAGTTCTATAGAGGCCTCAAGTCAACATATTGATTTTATCAAATGGTTACTGGGTTTAGAACTCAAATTCAGAAAGAAAATTGTTAAGGTAGTTAGTTTGCATTGGTGTCATTCTTGTTCGCTGGGATGGTAATCTGTTGGGTGGGAGATGATGGAGATGAGAGATGGGGGTGGGGTCAGGGAGAAGGAATGGGAAGCCATGGTTTGTGGTGGTGAAAAGAGAGAGTGAACATGGATGAGGTGGAGGTGGGGACGGTAGTGGAGGGGGAGGGTAGAGAAAGAGAGTGAAGAGAGAAAGGGAAGGGTTTTTATTTTATTTTAATGACACATCAACATTACTTTCAAGTTATGACATCAATTTATAATATTCAGGATTACTTGAAAACGTTTTGAAAACATAAAGGACTAGATTGAAACTTTTTTAACTTATAAGACGAAATGAAAACAAACCTTAAATATACATGACCAAATAAGTAATTTAGCCTAAATAAAAATATGATAACTATTCCTAATAGAAATAAGGAAACTAATCCTAGATAATAATTTAAGATATTTTAAGATACATATGATAATATAATTACATATATTCTAACACTCCCCCTCAAGCTAAAGCTTTATGCTTGTTACAAATAAACCATTTGCATAAAATAATTCAAACAATATAAATTAAGATTAGGATAGATTTTTTAGGACTATTTTGGGGCTAGTCGATACTTCTGGTAATTTCACAAGACCATGCTAATTTCTCTGGGAAAGCCACAAAGCCAAACTAATGATTCTAGGAAAGCTATAGGGCCAGTCGAGCTCATACTTCTAGTAAAGTTGCGAAGCCAAATTGATTTTTGTGGGAAAATCACATATATAACCAGATATCTTTGGGAAAATCGTGGGGCCAAAGTGATGTATGAAATCTCATACACACACTAACAAACTTATCAAAATAAAACAAGAAGAAAAGGGAAGACTAAAAACTAAAAGACAGTGAAATTGTATGGTGGAAGCTAAGATGAAGAAAGCGGTCGGAAGAAAGAACATGACCAAAGGAGGATTGAACTCGCTAGAAGAAATAACACAACGAAAGGGACCACAAATGTCATAAGCGAAACACAAAAGACAACAAATTAAAAAGAAGAATTATGACAACAAAGTAGTTCCATAATTGAGAGAACTCAATAGCTGAATAGTGACAGGACCAATCAGAGGATGGTATGTTGAAATTATGAGGTTTTAGGTAACAGGGGAGAAAAAGAGATGAAAAATAAATTGATATTGAATGGATTATAATTTATAATATGCTGATGTGTACACAAAACCCAGATGACTAATATCTATCTATACTAATCATGATAACTAATCGTGGTAGAAATAAGAAAACTAATCTTAGATAATGATTCATACTCTAAGATATTACCATATATGATAATGTAATTACAAATATTCTAACACATCTGATACTTAAATAAACTAATAAAGCTGTTTGGTAAACAAATAATTAAAGATAGACAGAACTTCAAAAGCTAACTTGTAGCTCATTTTGAAAAGTTATTTAAGAAAGCTTATAGCTTTCGGAAGCTAGTTACCAATAATTTGCTTTCAAATTTACCCTTGAAATTTTGAATAAGTAACAAATTACACTCTCATTATTATTTAATTATCTAAATCTTTTTAGATCATTTAGCACAATTAAGCTAGTTCCACAACTAGTAGTGTCAAACAACTCTAATTTAATAAGCTCCTTATACATCTATAAGCTACAAGCTCGTGTTACCAGACTAAACTCTTTCAAGCGCATCATAGGCACACACCAGAGGATCGCGCAAAAAAAACAAGAACAGGAGTAATGTAAAGAATGGTATTGGAAAGTGGAAGGGAAGGTTACCATGAGAGGACTCAACATCCAAAATCAAATCAAGAGCATAATCATAGTAGGGGACTTGACTGCTCAATCCACAGAGGTTGAAGTCGTCTTGGATGTAATCATCATCGACCTCGCAAAAGAACTCATTTCCCCTCAAATTGCAGAACCAAGAGATCCAAGAGGTGTCATCTCCATCAGAACCACTAACATCTGATTCCTCAGTGTCGGTTTCAGATTGTTCAGAGAGATTGTTGTTGTTGTTGTGTTTGGGGCGAGAAGTGGAGGGAGAGGATCGGTCCAATTGCTTGTCGAGGACGTCGTTGATACGCTTCCGGTCCTCCGATTTGGAGGAAGAAACTCCTCTCTCTTTGTACATCACTCTTCCTCTTACCAAATCATCTCTCTCTCACCAACCCAATCAATCAAATTCACACTTAGGGTTTTTGATGATTCCGATACCTACTACACAATCCTATTACCCATTTCCCATTTCTATCTCTTTTCTTTTCCCTTTTCTCCTCACCAATTTCTTTCCTTTGTTTTTTCACTCTTTTGTCAAGATTTTTCTCTTTAAAACCATGTGCACTACATTCTGCAATTTTTTTTACGTACTTGGTTCCCTTTTTTTTCTTCTTGATGAAATACCGAGTTCTCGTTTGAGTTGGACATGAACATTCTATAAATATTTGTTATCTTGTATCCATAAAGATTATTGTTTTTTGTTTAATTTTAAAGCACTATTAATGTAAAAATGACTGAGGATATAACTTTTAAATTGCTACTTCTTACATGTAAAAAATGTACTATGAAAAGAGTAATTGTCTTGATTTTGTGGAAAAAATATTTTAAATAGAGATGTTTAAGAATGAAATCGGTTCACAATAAACTATAAAACCTAATTAATATAAAATGTAAAAGTTTTTAATGTCCTTTTCCACCTAATGAGTTTATAATTTTCTGTAAGAGATTATGATTTTTTAAATGTTTAATGAACACAACAGATAAAGAACTTATAGTTTTTTTTAGGAAGTTTTTGACTTTTCAAGTATAAGCTACTTAAAAAATTATAAACCATAATATAAACTTAGTTTACCAAACAAACTCTTAATTGTATCAATCTCATTCACAAAAAGCTACATGTTTAAATACCATTTTATTTGTCTTATAGTTCTACTTGGTATAACCAAATTAAGCCTTACATAAGTATAGTTAAGCTTTTATATTGTACTAGTAGTGGCACATGTACCTTGTACAGTTGTATTAAGTTTATAATTTATAATAATAATAATAATAATTTAGTTAAAATATATAAGATATATTAAATTATACAAATGATAATATAAAATAAATAATTTTAATAAAAATATTTACCTTAATATTATGAAAATAAATTTTAAGAAGAAATATTTTAAATACAAAAAATGTTTATTAATCACTATTGTTGAATTAATACAATATCAAAATAAGTATTATAAAAGAAATACATACTGATTTTTTTATAGGAAAGTCATACTAATTTTAATACTTAATTGGAATTTATATTTAATCAAAATTTATGTACAATATGTAACAATAAAATTAAAAATTTCAGAATAAATTTTTCCATTTTTGGGATTTAAATTGACCGTTTAAAAATCCCAATAAATGATAAAATAATAAAGTAATATAACAATAAAAATAATTGAAGTAATTAATAGAAATAATATATTTTTTCACATTAAATAAAACACGAAATTATTTGATTAAATATCACATTTTAAAATAATATTAAATATAAGAACAATAATTAAATAAAACAATTAAAAAACTAAAAAAATAAAAATAAAATAAAACAGGGGAATAAGGGGACTTTTACACCAGACGCATAACCAGTGTAAAAAAAGGGAAACAACAAATGTTAAAAGTATTTCTTAATAATACTTATTTTTCCTGAATTTATAACTTCTTCAACCTCAAAACCTAATGACCTCTAAACACCACCAAAATTTAAAGACACCTTCTGTATTTAACAACCAACTAATTTATTTGATTTGGTGGTCATCAATTCGGGATTAGAATTTAGAAAAATTATAATTCAAAATTAATTCATAATAAATTTGATAATTAATGAAATCTGATTCACACCTTATTAATAAAAAGATTTTATTTATTTAATATATATCTATAAAATATATTTTTGTAATAATTTATTATCTAATTTAATAATGTATTATTTATTATTTTTAATTATTGAAAATAACCTTAATTCATTAAATAAAATATTCTTAAATTAATTATTAATATTATTTATTGTATACTATTTAAATAAAAGTATTTAATAATCAACTAATTTATTTGATTTGATCATCAATTCAGGATTACAATAATTAAAAAAATTATAATTCAAAATTAAATCATAATATTATAATCAAATTGTTTAATTTTATATTTTTTAATTGCGTTAACATATATAGGGATTTAATTTCTAGTGGATATAAATTTATTTTCAAATAGTATATTATATAATTAATTGAATCTCGATTTAAGTATGACTTTTTAAATTATGGTAACATATATTATAATCAAATTGTTTACTTTTTGATTCGGTCTGAATACCGGCCCCTCAAGTTGTGACGTCAGCATGACTATTCCAGAGGGGCAACCGGTATCACAGGGCAGTATCTTCACACCGGTTATCCACTCTCACTTCTCCGTTCTCACTTCATCGGATACTTCATCCGTCCTTACTTCCCCGTCACGTATAACTGCTTGCCTCAGTGTCACAATGAGATAAGAGGGGTTGTAACTTATCAGTATGGATACTCTGTACAGCGGAATGTGCCAATATCACTTACAGAAAGGAGTAGGTACGATCGCAGGGTGATGTACAGAAAAGGTGATTATCCTCCATCCCTATGTCAGGATCGTACACTAATAATTGACCTACCCCCTGTCACACTCTAAGCACTGAGCCACTCTGATTGACACTTTGTACACGGTATCAGAACCTATGGGCCCAACTGCATCCAACGATTCATTTTCCACGTCCAACTATAAATAGCATATTCCAATACACATGCAAGGTTACGTTGTTCTAACTCCCATCTTACTATTGCATTGCTTAAGTATCCACAGAGTTCATATACACTCTTCTAACTTGAGCGTCGGAGAATCTTCGCAGGTTACACCACCTTTCACCCACTCTAACGTGAAACTCTGGTGTAAAGGATCTCCAGGACAACAAGACCGGTTTCTCCCACAGAGAGACCGGATTACAATACCAGATACCCACTGTACCGGTGTACAAACACTAAAATATACATACTTTTGAGGCTGGTCTCACACCGGATCGTAGACCCCGGTTCTGACCAGTTCACTTTTATATTTTTCTTAATTGTGGTAACATATATTAGGATTTAATTCCTGATAGAATATGTCTAAATAGATATTAGATATGATGACAATTAATATTTTAATTTGATTTAAAAATGGATTGTGATGATAATTGATATTTTAATTTGATTTGAAAATTATTTTTATGTGAATTTGAAACAGTAAAATAAATAGAGTTACACTTCATGAGACGTTGACGTGTGTCAAATATTGAAATTTAATTAATAAGAATAAATATTTATCAGGAATAGGTAAAGATTAAAAGATATAAAATATAAGGTGAACATTTACAAACAGATGGTATTTCATATGTTATCTTTTTAAACTCTACAATGTCATTTTATTATAATATAATTATAGACTTGTTAGAATTTATATTTTTTATATTTAAAATTGATATACATTTAACAAAAATAGAAATATCTATTAACTTTAGTTGTATATGTACAAAAGTCATTTTTAAATTGGTTAATTAAAATAAATATTAAAAAATTGGTTATGTACAATATCTATTAACTTTGCTCCCGTGATAACATGACCATTCATATTTATTATAATAGATATGACTCAAATACTTTTGATTTAAGAAACTTTGCACAATGTCTGTTTGTAAAATGATTTCTTGGCTTTATTTACTTGAAGAAAATCAAATCTGATTTGCTAAATGAAATTGTTTTTGTTATGTTGTTGGCTTCTAGTTGTTTAGACTTAGTTTGGTTATAGTAAACAAGCTTAAAAATAATAAGCATTTGAATGGTTGTTGATAATTTTGTATTATCCTAACCTATACAATGTCAAACTCAGTACAATAACATCTTCAAATAACTTTCTTTCAAAAGTGAATTTTATCAATTCAACAATTAAATTTAAAGTTCTCATAGATAAAGTCTACTAAATTTTATATAATTGTTCAAAATTATTTGATACTTTATAAATTATTATCAAATAAACTTTTTAAAATGTAAGCAAATAACTATCATTGGACTGTTGGACTACATAAGAGAATTGAACATTTTTTAAAATTAGTTACTTTCCTAATATTACTTTATTAAAAAATTTAACTACTATTTAAATTTGAACTAATATAAATGTGACGACCCACGTCAATTTAATCATTTTTCGCAATAGATTTTTCACGTTTAATAAGAATCCACTTGGTCTTACTATAAAATAATATTTACTTTTCTTAAATACATTCAAAATAATAAAATCATGCTTAAAATAGTAATAACCGACTGAAACCGATCGGAAATATTTCAACATAAAATAGGATTTAGAAACAGCGGAAGAAAATAGAGTCAGGGTCATTCGCCTGAGCGAGACCCTGATTCGCTTAGGCGAGATCCGACTCGCTTGAGCGAATGATACTCTTTAAACCTGAGCGGACAAAACTTACAAGGAAAGTCAACAAGTCGGGTTTCACTCGGAAATAGGTCCACTCGGTCAACTCTCACTCGGGAACAACTTAACCTTCACTCGGAAAAGGGGTCTCTCGGCCATGTAGCACTCGGAAAATGCCCTAACCTTGCCTTACTCGGAAGAGGCTCTCTTTCGGGCATAACTCACACTCGGCAATTAACTCACACTCAGCGAACATATCCAATCTCACTCTGCAAATATAATAATTCTCATTCGGCAATCTTAGCAAATAACTCATTCGGCAATTACACAAATTTACCACTCGGTAAATATAATAAATCACTCGGCAAATATATGAAATTACACTCGACAAATTTAGCAATTCACACTCGGCACTTATTGCATTTCTCACTCGGCAATTATAACCATCCCACTCGGTAATTATAACAGTTCACATTCGTCAAATACAATAAATTACACTCGGCAAATATAACATCATACTCATCAATTCTAACTCGGCAAATATGGCAAATCTCACTCTGCAAGTACAACAAATCTCACTCGGCAAATATGACAAGTCTTACTCAGCAAGTACAATAATTCATACTCGGCAAATATAGCCAATCACTCGGTAAATACAGCCAATCACATTCGGCAAATAAGTCAAATCATACTCAGCAAATATAACAAATCTCATTCAGCAATTATAACAAACTGCACTCGGCAAATATAGCAAACTGCACTCGGCAAACATACACATCTCAATTAATAAATTCATCAACTGTCACAACTGACTCTCACATAAAATCGACGCCTAGTATCCGGATACTAAAGGATCGGCCTTCAGCTGGGAGTCCGACTTGACATCCCGTGAACCCGACTTGGTTCACCGAGCCCGACTTGGCTCCCCCTCAACCACTAAGTCATAGACCTCTGGGTAGCTCAACTGAGTCCGACTTGACCACTGAAGCCAAAAACGAGGGTAATACATACCGTTGGTCATCCCATACCACATAATCACATATCATATCTCATAATCATTATATATCATCAACAAACAACATATGCAACTACCAGAAACTGGCATGTGCTCACAACACAGGGCGACCGACTTGTCAAGCCCATTCATCACATTGCCACTGGGCGACCTGCTTGTCAAGCCCGGCATCACATTACCACTGTACACCGATTGTCACAACATCAATTATTTCAAATTAAATCGGTTTACGCCACACCCACACGATCAGAAACCGATCGGTGGCCATACACGTATTCATATACATTCACATACAATAACTCATCCAGCATCATCTTTATTATCACAGCATTAAATATTTCTCAAGTCACACACACACGATCCTAACCCGATCGGTGTCCACATTCATACGTATATTCATACACATATTCACATACAATTTTCTTCCAGCATCATTTCTTACCCGGTTCACAATTAATTCAACGACTCGGACAGTATGTCCTATTCTAATTAATTATAACCCGAACACCCCCTTACCTCTGTTCCAAGCTTTAACAGTCGTTGGGTTCACAGTTCCACCTTCGTTCAGCACCAGCTTCCTTAATTGTCTAACTGATGTTCGTTCCACTACCTACGGGTTTGGAACATGAAGCTTGTTAACATCACACCACCATCCACACGGTTAAAAGAACCATTTTCAGGCCCACGGCCAAGAGGAGTGGAGATCAGAACAGTACTCCTCCACACATGGCCATTCGGTCCAAAAAAGAAAGGAAATATGTGAGGTATTAATTTTAAACGGTTCAAAGGACTTACCTTAAAACCACTGTCACAGCTATGTAATTATTTCAAGGTTTGATGCAAAAGGGACCTCCCTTCAAAGCTTACAGCTCTCAATAATGGAGGAAGAAGAAGAAGAAAAGTAACAGATAGGGAATAAGGAACTTCACGTGAAAGAGAGTGAATGATTGCGCAAATGATTGAAGAAAGAGAAGGAAACCATTATTTAAACTCATGGCAACCGGTTACCTTCTCAACCGGTCACTTCCAACCGGTTACCTTCTCAGCCGGTCATTTCTCCATTTCCTTTATAATTTCTTTAAAGATTTAAATTAAACCTCCCTTCTTCTAATCACACCTTTTATAATTAACCAATAATTCATAAAAATATCAAATAAATTCCTAAAACAATTTTTAATATTTCCACTTCACAAAAATTTTCTATAATTATCTGGGATGTTACAATAAAAGTGAATGATCAATTGAATTTAAAATATCAAAATTTTAATATAATAAAAATTTCAAAATGTATTGTAAATTAAATTTGTTAACTATTAAAATTTTGAAATTTTAATATAATATATAAAAATTAAAATTTCAAATTTGATATTGACTAAAAGCACCAATTGAATTTAAAATTGAAATATAAAAATTCAAATATTCTTACTAATATTTCTAAATTTTAATATAATAAAAAAATTCAAATTTCAATTTAAATTAAATTATAATTATTAAATTTTAATTTCAATTTAAATTAAATTTTTTAGGTAATTTTGACACAATATCTTATGACATTTAAATTTTTAAGGATATTAATAATATTGGTTATAATTCAAAATTATTTCATTAAAAAATTGGTAATTAAAATCTAAGTTAATGATATTTTTATGCTTGCAAACATATGTTACAGTATTTTCTTTATTATTTTAATAAGATATGACAGGTTTAATAGATGAATCAAATCTCATATAATTTGGCAAACTCTCCCCCAAAGAGTGTAAGTCAATTGTCTTTTCCTATATTAACATGTTAATACAAAAAAATAGTCATGTATATGTATATAAGAAAAAATCATACTTAATTGTAAAGAAGTTTATAGATAAACATAATTTACTCTAAATCTTCAAGAATTATCTCAATCTACTTTGAAGTCTTATCGCCCTTTACTTATTCGATAAGATCATCTTTTTGTACCACATGTCCAATTATATATAGGAAAAAAATTCACCTTATATTATATAAATTTATATTGATTGCATATAAATAAAATAAAACAATTATATTGAACAATACTTGTCATTACATTAGAATGTGTTTCATTTAAAACATCAAGAAAAATTTTAAAATATCATTTGGATGTCATTACACTCAAATTCGTAGCTTTGACCACACCCTTAGCTTTTAAGATCATTACTTTCTCGAAGGCTGTCTTTCCTTGAATAAGGAATTTCTCATACTTTTTTACTAAATCTTTTTGGACTTTCGTATGTATTTGATCCATCTATATTAAGTCATAATTAAGTCACTTACACTATAATCAAAATATATAATGTTAACTTTAATTGGCTTTAAACACCTGTAATTTACCTTTTGATCAACCAGAATCATCTCCAATGTATTGAGAATTTTAGTGTCACTAAAATATACTCCCCTCTATAAGTTAATGACTCTAGCACAGAACTTTCAATTCACCGTTCCAGCTTTAATGTTAGCAAAAAGAGAGTAGGTGAGATTCATCCTAACAACAATAGAAGCGAGGGGTGAATCAGATTCGATAAATGGTGGAGGGTGAACATGAACGTCAATGGCGGCAGAGTAAGATGAAGAGAGAAAACACGTAAAGTGTTTAAAAAAATTATATTAATTTATAAGTTTGACATTATAGATAATTAAGGATATTATTTTTAAAAATTGATTTGATAAGTTGTTATCTATTAATTAATTTTTAAAAATAGGTTTTAAAAATAAAAAACAAACAAACAAATTTATTTTTATTTAAAAAAATTATTTTGATAAGTTGTTATCCACTATTAATTTTGAAACACAGGTTTTAAAAATAAATAATAAATAAACTAATTTATTTTTATTTTAAAAAATTGATTTGATAAGTTATTATCTATTTATTAATTTTGAAAAATAGGTTTTAAAAATAAAAAACAAACAAACACATTTTTTTATTTTAAAAAAATTATTTTGATAAGTTGTTATCTACTATTAATTTTGAAAAACAGGTTTAAAAAAACAAATTTATTTTTATTTTAAAAAAATTGATTTGATGAGTTGTTATCTATTTATTAATTTTGAGAAATAGGTTTAAAATAAAAAACAAACTAACTAATTTTTTATTTTAAGTTTAAAAAAGTAAAATAAATGGGGCTTCATTAGGCGCTTACACGTGTCATAAAAAGCTTCACAAATGTATATAATAGAGATTTTACCTCACCAACTACTAAAAAGTAAATTATCCATTTTATCTTATCTTATCTTATTATTTATAAATTTTAATAAGTCTTTTAATATACTTGTTGTGTGCAAAGTTAATAGTAATATGTATGTATGTTAAAAATAATAGTTGAAAGTAGTTATTTGCATTAATATTATCAAATATTTTGTGTAATATTATAAAATACCTGTAATATCGTTTATTAAACAAAGCATTAGTTGTCTTGTGAATATATATATATATATATATATATATATATATATAAGAAAGACATATTTGGTAGACAAACATGATCTTAGAAATGTATAATTTTGTTTATATTATGGGACCAAAAAATTCCACTAAAATTTGCTTATATTTAAAATTGAAAGTTGATCCGGTCTGGATACCGGTCCCCAAAGTTATGACGTCAGAATGACTTCACGAGAGGGAGACCGGTGTCACAGTTCAGGCAGTGCCACACCGGATATCTGATATCCCTCCATCCGTTCTTATCTCATCAGACGTTCTACTCATTCTCTCTACAACGGATACTTCACTTGTTCTCATTGAACGTCTATATAGCCGTTTGACTCAGAATCACTATGAGATAAGAGTTCCTTATAACTTATCAGCGAAGATACCCTGTATAGCAGAATATGTCAATGTCAATTACCTCAGAGAGTAAGTACATGTGTCAGCGAAATATGCGGAAAGGTGATTATCCTTCATCCTTATCACAGGATCGTACTCTGATAATTGACCTACCTTCCTGACACATTCTAAGTACTGAGCCACTTTGATTGACACATTTCACACGCTATCAGAGCCAATAGGCCCACTTGCATCCAACGATTCATTTCCTACGCTCAACTATAAATAGCATGACCTAAAACGCATGCAAGGTTACGTTGTCCTAACTCACTCTTTACTATTGTATTGCTTGAGTACTCACTAAGTTTATACACTATTCTGACTTGAGCGTCGGAGAATCTTCGCAGGTGACACCACCTTTCGCCCTCTCTCAACGTGAATCGTTGGTGTGAAGGATCTCCAAGACAACAAGACCGGTTTTTCCCACTGAGAGGCCGGAATATAACACCGGATACCCACTGTACCGGTGTGCAAACCCTAGAACACCTGCACTCTTGTGGCTGGTCCCACACCGGATCCAAGACCCCGGTTCAGACCAGTTCATTGGCACACCCAGTGGGACTCGTTAGAGTCATTCCCACTTTTCGTAGAAGTTTGGTGGTCAGGATAGAAGGTGATGGACGTGATTTCATTGAGGGTCGCGTGGAGGATGTGACCCACCAGCAGACTGGACGGAGGCTAGTCTTCGAGTCTCCTGTTACCAACACCCAAAGAATGGTGCAAGTGCCAACCCCTGACCCTCGTGATGAGGTTATCAGACAGCTCAGGGAGGAGTTGTTGGAGTTAAGGCGGGAGAAGAGAGGAGCGGGGGACAGGGTAACGTCCCACGCAGAGGAGGCTCACCATGCATCAGCGAGGGAAAGATCTGCAACCCTCCAGTACTTTAAAATTCCTACGTATGAGGAGAGAGAGCAAACCCAAGACTCTGGTGATAGAGTCAGTACTAGGAGAAAGGAGCAGGGTGTGGTGACTTTTGGGACTTACAGACTCAGTGTTCCTTTCTCAAGGAGGCTCATGAGTATTGTCATCCCAAAACACTTGCAAACGACTCAACCACTGTCGATTGGCAAGTATAATGGAGAAACCGACCCTACCAAGCACCTAGATGCGTATGTGTACGAAGCTATGTACTTGGGAGCTGACGAAGACGTCATGTGTAGGATGTTCCCAAGAACGTTGATGGAGAAGGCTCTTAGCTGGTTCAAGAGCTTGCCCTCGGGTTCCATAGACTCTTGGGAGGAAATGGCAGCTGCGTTTGAAAGCCATTTTGTCATCTCCAGGGACATCCCAAGAACATCTCACACCTTGGCCCAGATAAGGCAAGGAGGGACTGAAACTCTTAAGGAGTTCTTGAAGAGGTTTTACAAGGAGGCTGCTTTGGTCCCCAACCTTACGGAGGCCATACAGCTCCATATTGTGGTGGAAGCTTTGCAACCTGGATCCGCATTTGCATTATCTTTGGCGAAAAGCCCCCTGACAACTTTCGAGGAGTTTCGAAAGAAAGCTTCCAAGTACGTGGGCATAGAAATGCATCTGGAAGCCACAGCAGCTAGAATAAAGCCCCCGGTACCCCCTCAGCAATCACGAAGAGAGAAGGAGAGGGTCAGGCCAGAAAAGGGCGTTTTCAGAGAGGACTTCGCAAGTTTCCGACCCCATCAACGAGACAGGAGAGTCTTATCTTTCAGTAACTATGCTCCACTGAACGCCAGGCATTCCCAGATCATGAGGGAGGTTGCTGGCCTACGCTCAGCGTTTTTGGTATAAGGAAGCCACCCCCAGTCAAAAGGATTAGTAACCCAAGGAAGTACTGCGCTTTTCACGAATAAACGGGTCATCATACAGATGAGTGCAAGGCACTGAAGAACACTGTGGAGACCCTCATTAGAGAGGGAAAGTTGAAGTAATATCTTTTCAGAGAAAAGTCTTTGGATGAGCCTGACAGAATGGACAAGAGGGGGAGAGATCCAGATGATGAGGGTGATAATAGTCGTAACCCAGTGAGAAGATTTACTGCGGCTGAAAAGAAAAAAGGAGTGGTGGTTGCTGAAGGAGCCCAACAGGGCAATATGCCTCAGCAGCAGAGGCAAGGTAGACGCGAGGTGATTGAGATGATAGCTGGAGGATTTGCAGGAGGAGGGGCATCGATCACAGCCTGAAAAAATCATCACCGGATAATTTTGTCTGTCCAGGGAAAACCAAGAGATAACCGCCCTTTCAGGGACGGTGTGCCAACCCCAATGGTGTCATTTACTGATGAGGACTTCGGCCCAACGATCCCAGGAGGAGACGACGCAGTGGTGATTATTGCTGTCATTGCCAACAAAGACGTGAAAAGGATCCTCGTTGACCAGGGAAGTTCTTGTGATGTAATTTTTTATAACTGTTTCAAAAGAATGGATTTTAATGATGCAGATCTACAGCCTTACACGCAAGAGCTCACAGCATTTAATGGGGCTAAACAACCCACTAAGGGGTACCTCGACACCCTGATTTCTTTTGAAGGAGAGCCTGGCGCGAGGACGGTTAAGTCGAGGATTCTGGTGATCGATGTAGAATCCCCCTACAATGGGATTATAGGCCGTCCTACCCTAAATGCAATGGAAGCAATTGTGTCCACTCCTCACCTCTTGATCAAATTCATTGATAAGGATAACGGTGTGTCTTCCCTCCGCGGTGATCAGGAAATGGCTCGGTACTGTTACAACCTGAGCCTCAACATGGTTAAATTGGAAGCATTCAATAAGAAGAGGAAGCTGAACGACAGAGGAACAGCGGCTGGGTCTGTCAGTCTGATTGATTTGGACCCCAGAGCGGAATTAAAAATTGACCCTCTCAACCCTTCAAAGCCCACGCCGGATGGTGGTTCCAGGGACGTCGTATTAGGGGATTCCCCAGAAAAGGTCACACACATTAATGATAATCTGGAGGCAGGCATGGAGCAGCGTCTGTTAACTCTCTTACAGGAATTCAAGGACCTTTTTGCATGGACTGCAGCAGACATGCCTGGGATGGACCCTGATTTTTATTGTCACAAACTCGCTGTGTACCCCAAAACGAGACCGGTGGCCCAGAAGAAGAGAAGGTTGGGACCGGAGAAGCAAAAGGCAGCGTGTGAACAAACTGAGGAGTTGTTGAAAGCTGGTTTTATAAAGGAGATCCGTTACTCATCTTGGCTGTCCAACGTTGTTATGGTGCAGAAAGCCAACGACAAGTGGAGGATGTGCACAGATTATGTGGACCTCAATCGGTGTTGCCCCAAGGATCCATATCCTCTCCCAAATATTGATCGTATGATGGACGATTCCTCTAGTTATCAGTACATCAGTTTCATGGATGCTTATTCAGGGTACAACCAGATTCCGATGTGGGAGGGAGATCAAGAGAAGACGGCCTTTGTCAATGACCGCGGCATTTTCTGCTACACCGTCATGCCATTTGGGTTGAAGAACGCCAGCGCTACCTACCAGCGCATGATCAATAAAGTGTTCGAGGGAATGCATACTAAGTTGGTAGAAGTATACATCGATGATATTATGGCAAAGACTCCTGCTGGAGGAGATCACATTGGAGACTTGCGCCAAGTTTTTACTCGATTGCGACAGTACAACATGAGGCTAAACCCATTGAAGTGTACTTTTGCAGTCCCAGCTGGGAAGTTTCTGGGTTTCATGTTGACCCAACGGGGTATCGAAGCCAACCCTGGGAAATGTCAAGCAATTCTGGGCATGCAGAGTCCTAAGAACCTGAGGGAGGTCCAATCGTTGAACGGGAAGGTGGCCGCTCTAGCTCGATTCATGCCCAAGATGGCGCACAGATCCCTACCCCTGTATAAGGCACTGAAGAAACACAAGAGTTTTGAATGGGGAGAGGAGCAAGAACAAGTCTTCCAGCAGCTCAAGGCCGTGCTTTCAAGTCCACCAATATTGGTGAAGCCTGACCCTGGTGAGAATCTGATTTTATACTTAGCGATTTCTGATGAGGCTTTAGGTGTGGCACTGGTTAAAGAAACGCCCGAGGGTCAGAGGCCGGTGTATTTTACCAGCAAAACGTTCCAGGGGGCAGAAGGAAGGTATCAGAAGATAGAAAAGGCCGCCCTAGCAGTGGTGTGGGCTTCACGACGGTTGAGGCCATATTTTCATGCACACCCAATACTGGTGAGAACGGATCTGCCCCTCCGTTCAGTGCTTAGCAAACCGGATCTTGCTGGAAGAATGATTAAGTGGTCCATAGAGCTGTCTGAATTTGAAATTTCTTATGAGCCTCGAGGCGCCATCAAAGCTCAAGTACTGGCAGATTTTGTAGCGGAAATGACGGGGTCGGATCCAGCCATACCTCGGGCACATTGGACCATTTATATGGATGGATCATCGAATAGTAAAGGCTGCGGAGCTGGCGTTATGGTGGAAAGTGATGATGGTGTACACTTAGAGATTTCCCTCCGGTTTAACTTCAAAACTTCCAATAATCAGGCTGAATATGAAGCATGTTTGGCCGGCCTCCGAGCGGCGATTGACATTGGAGCGTCAGCAGTTACACTGTGCAGCGATTCACAGCTGGTGATTTCGCAAATCCAGGGGGAATATCAGGTCAGGGAGCCACAACTTCAACTTTATTTGAATTGTGTGAATGAATTAAAGGGGAGATTTGACGTTCTAGAGTTCAACATGTTCCAAGAGAGCAAAATACCAGAGCAGACATCTTGTCAAGGCTCGCAAGTACCAAGCAGCCCGATAGCACAACAACGGTGGTTCAAAGTACTCTGACATCACCTAGCATCCCTCTGTTCCCTTCTCTGAATACTATAATGGTGAATTATCCTTATGAGAACTCTTGGGTCATACCCTATATCCGTTATCTGGCAGATGGACAACTCCCTACTGACGAGAAGGAGAGGAGACGAGTAAAAAGGGAGCTCCCCTACTTCACCATGGTTGACGGTGTTCTTTACAAGAGAGGATTCTCTGTCCCATACCTCCTGTGTTTGAGAGAAGACGAAATGCAAGCAGTGTTGGATGAGGTGCACGAGGGGCAGTGTGGGCACCATGCTGGGGGTCGAAGCTTAATGAGAAAGGTCCTCAGAGCTGGATATTGGTGGCCCACGGTGAAGCAAGACTCGGCAAACTTTGTGAAGAAGTGTGATGCTTGCCAAAGATTCTTCAATCTCTATCACACGCCGGCCCAAGATTTTTCTTCATCCGCTGTGCCCTGGCCGTTCTACCAGTGGGGCCTCGATATCCTCGGTCCATTTCCCACTGCTCCAGGAGGTATCAAATATCTGATTGTGGGGGTAGACTACTTCACCAAGTGGATTGAAGCCGAGCCAGTAGTGCATATTACTTCTGCGCGAGCAAGGCGTTTCGTATATGAGAACATCATTGCTCGATTCGGTGTGCCAGGGTGGATTGTAACTGATAACGGCACCCAATTCACTGACAAAAGGTTCACAGACTTGCTTGAAGGACTGGGGATAATCCAGATCTTTTCATCTGTCGAGCACCCCCAGACGAATGGCCAAGCAGAAGTAGCCAATCGAGAGGTACTGAAGAGGCTAAAGAAGCATCTTGGAGAAGCGAAGGGAGGTTGGACTGATCAACTATGCCATGTTCTCTGGGCATACCGTACTACACCACACTCCTCCACTAATGAATCCCCATACCGGTTGACCTACGGGGTCGAGGTGATGATCCCAGTAGAGTTACAGACCAAATCGGCTCGAGTGGAGTATTTCTCAGCTGAGGACAACAATGCTAATCTGGCATCAGAGCTGGACGTTCTCCATGAATTAAGGGAAGAAGCTTTTGTTAGAGATCAAGCAATAAAGGAAAAGGCAGCCCTCCGGTATAACAAGCGCGTCCAATACAGAGCGTTCAATACTGGTGATCTTGTGTTAAGGAAGGCAAGTGTTGGGAATAAATTCGCGCATCAAGGAAAGCTAGCACCAACTTGGGAAGGCCCCTACAGAGTTTCGAAGGTGACTGGAAAGGGATCCTACCGGCTCGAGGCACTTGATGGGACTCCAATCTGTAACAAATGGAACACCCAGAACTTACGTATTTATTACAGGTAGTTGGTAAGACGGCGTGTACTCTTTCTTCTTACTTGAGTTTTTTCCCACTGGGTTTTCTCAAGAAGGTTTTAACGAGGCATGACACCAACTACGCTTTCTTTGTAATGTACCTTCAATCTTAATGAGAATGCAGTTCGTAACTCTATCACTCTCACTTTTTTGAATGTTGTGATTTATAGCTATAGTCTACAACGTATTTTCCTCAGGGCGGATGATCTCAATCACCAAACTTGTGTTTTGACGATGTAACTCCTTGAGGGACGAGTAAAGACCCCTCAGGACGGATGATCTCAATTACACATTTTATATGTGGACGATGTAACTCCTCGAGGGGGAAATGGGTTATAGGGCTGGTCCTTTCTTAAGGCCACAAACCGAACCCCATTCGAATACAACATGGATTGTAGGGCAGGTCCTTTCTTAAGGCCATAAACTGAACCCCATTCGAATACGACATGGGTTGTAGGGCTGGTCCTTTCTTAAGGCCACAAACTGAACCCCATTCGAATACAACATGGGTTGTAGGGCTGGTCCTTTCTTAAGGCCACAAACCGAACCCCATTCGAATATAACATGGGTTGTAGGGCTGGTCCTTCCTCAAGGCCACAAACCGAACCCCATGTTGAAGGCCCAGATTGTAGGATTGCACCGAACTCTGGGTACGGTTAGTATGAACGAACTGAACACCGGATGAAGGCTTGGATTGTAGGAGTACACCAAAATCCAAGTATAGTTAGTAGGATCGAACTGAACACTGTGCGAAGACTTGAGTTGTAGAATTAAACCGAACCTCAAGAGAAAAGTGTAAAACTTAACCTTTTTCAAGGCTGTACCGAACTTCAAATTTAATTTCCGTTCTTATCTCCGAAGCCTTCATCACAGGGCGGCTAAACGCAAATATGGCCATTCTATATCTTCGAGATCGGGTGAGTCTTTCCTAATCTCTAAGAGGTTAAAGGTAACTCTTTACAACGAAATTTCCCTTCCCGAACTATTCATACTTGGGGACAGGGCATACTTTAACTTAATTGTTGCTCATCTGTTACAATTTGTTATCTTAATCCGAGGTAATAAGAACGCTTTAAACAGCAGTATAGCTAAACAAGAGCGGGTTTGCAAAGTATTGAAAAAATCAAAGTATTATGCATATTGTTAAGTTATCTGGCAATCATACACTTGTCATTAATGATAGAAGAGGACCAATGCAAATTTTATTTCTGGAAAAGAGAAGCCGTGCAGGTTTTGAAATATTAAAAGATGGAGCTGATCCCAGTACACAGCTATAAATGAAAGCATAAAATCAAGAAGCAGGTGGTTGATCTTCCGAAGTAGGCACTTCTGTCCTCTCCCCTTCAGCTCCCTCGGTTTGAGCCTTATCCGCTCCGATCTCCGCTTCAGATTGAGCACCATCCTGCGTCTCAGCTTCAGGGCCAGGAGTGGATGGTGTTGGCTCCATACTTTGACCCTCTGGAAGTGGAGGCAGTTCATAAAGAGCCTCGCGAGGATCCTGGTGCGAGCCGTCCTTCATCACTTCGACAAGTTTTCCCCCAAGAAATTCATAGAACGGATCTAATCCGTACAAATTAAGCTTCACATCAGGGTTGCGGTAAAAAACTTGACGAAGTGCCAGGCCGAAGGATTCATAAGCCACATTTTTGCATATCTCCAAGGCTTTGGCAGCCTTGGCCTTAGCAGCAGATAATTTCTTCTGGAGTTTGGCAAAATCCTCCTCCGACGGCCTAGTGCTTGCACCTCCCTTCCTCAGCTCTTCAATTTGGACCTGCATCTCCTTCCGAAGGATCTCCCACTCCCCAAGGCTTTTGTTGTGTCCGTCCTCCATTATTTTGAGATCATCAGCAAGCTTGGCCGATCTCTTCTTCTCCAGTTGCAGCTCTTCTTCAAGGAGGGGGATGGACTTATTTTGCTGTTGAAGCTCAGTAACCTGCCGTTCCAAAGCTTTGTTGGCAAAGTGAAGTTGGCTTATTTCCTCTGTCTTCTTCTGAAGTGTTTCCTTGGCCTTTTTCAGTTCAGCCTCCACACCTCTATGAATCTCAGTTTGTTTGGCTGCCCACTTTTCCTTCACAGTGAGTTCAGTTTCAAGCTTTTCAACTTGCTCCATGTAATCCGCTTTTTCGCTCAAAGATTCAAGGAGGCCGGACAGCTCGTCCAGCTGCCAGCGGCCGGCCTTACAAGCATCTCGAACTTCAGCAGCATCGAGGGAGGGGCAGAGGCAGTACCTAGCCTTTGGAAGAGTGGGGGGCATGGACCCCTGAAACCATAAGTATGGTGAAAGAAAGGAATCGCGAGGAGAGTCAAACGTTGGAGGAGGACCGCTCTCAGAGTCCGGCTCAGAAGTGGTTTGTGAAGCAGGGGCAGAAGAATCAAGAACGGGCTTCTTCCCCTTGTCCTTTGTCAGCCCAGTCTCCTCCAGCGTCCTCTGATGTTTCTTTGAGGGTTCACCAGAAGGAGGCTTCTCTCGGTGCCGTCTTGACCAGGTGCCTCTTCTTCTTCTTGTTTTCTGGGATAGCCTCCTCATCGCCCTGCCCAGTGGCCTCTGTTTGTTTCTCTGTTTCTTCCTCATCAAGGAGAGGAACCTCATTTCCCACTGCTGAAGTCAGAAGAATGGTTGGAGCCTTGGTGGCGTTCCTCTTCGCTTGAATCTCATTCTCTTCGGAGGAGGAGTCATCATCAGCCATCATGGTCCTTAGAGACAACATCTCTGGACAGGCTTTTTTGATTTGTTCTGTAAAATAAGAAAAATTGAGTTGACACATGAGAAGAGAGTAACCAGAACAGAATAAATGCATGGCATAAATACAGTAAGAGTGGATATTACGGAGATAGGCGGTTCGGACATCATCCTCTGCCAGGAGGAGCCTGCAGGAGAATCCTTTGAGGGTCTTCGAGGCCGTCTGCATAGCGCTCAGCACCTCAACGGAGTGAGAGGAAAGCTCACCCTCATCGGCATAGTAAGCACGGCTCAGCAGTAGAAAATGCTCGTGCGTCCAACTGAGAGGAAACTTGGTGAATCCTTCCTTGTTGCACCAGAAGACCGGCTTATTGGGCTGAATACGGACCCGTGTGTAGTAATGTTTGAAGGAACGTCCGTCCACCTTCGCGGATTCCGTGTAGGACTTGAAGTTTACCACCCTTGAGTCACAATGGAGTGTTATGAACCCAAGGCCGCCTTTCTTGTTAGCACGGCGGACCACCTGGCAGTAATAGAATAGTTTGGCCACGGTGGCAGTGAAGTTGAAGTGCTCTCCCAGAATTTCAAGAGCACAAACCAGGCCCCAGCCGTTGGGGTGTAGTTGAGTTGGGGCATAGTCAAGGAAACGCAGAACGGCCATCTAAAATTCCATCATGGGGAAGCGCACCCCCAGCTTCTGGAACACAAAGTCGTACATGTAGATCGACCTCTCATCAGGGATGATGTGACAAACCCTCTCGGATGGACGCAGAGCGAGTGCAACATAGCAGGCTTTATACTTCTTATCTGAGTAAATCTTGCAGTGGAGAGAGACCGTCCCTTCCTCTTCACTTGCGTGATGCGAGGGGATTTCCAGGAACTCCTCTTCAACCCAGCAATACGGCCTCTCCCTGTTGAGCATTTCCCAGTTCAGCCGGTGTGCCACGACATTGACACACCCTTCAGTAGTGTGAAGAATCAACATTTTTCCAGACCCCGGAATCTCCATGGTCTTTGATGCACGATGGAAAGTGTACGTGCTGTGGTAAAAAGCAACATCGTCAGAGAGATAACCTTCATTACTTGACCCTTCATCAGAGCTGCTGGTAGCCCTCGAGTCAAGGGGAACCTCAGAGCGGCGTTGATCAGAGGACGCTCGTGAGGTAGAGGTTTCAACTCTCTCTGAGCGACGAGGCCCAGCCACAGGAAGGTTCACTGGGATCCTTCCTCCACGGCGGCTAGAGGGGGCACGAGAGCTCAGACTCCCCCTGTTTGAGGTACTAGCGTTGCCTGTTCTAGGGCGCATATCCGAGGCAGAATGAATAAAATTATGTAGAGGGAAAGGATAAGGAGGTTACCTAAAGAGAAGAAGGAACTTTGTGAAGGTTGAAGGCGGCAAAGAAATCTCCAGAAATTTGAGCAGAGGTTCACTAAGCTTGAAGAAAAAGATGAATTCCAAAACTCGTTAAGTATCCCTTTTATAGGTAACGAAGAAGCACAGTGCTCTATTGAAAATCACGACGTTTACTTCAAAACGCAGCCTTTCGAATTCAAACGACTCCGTCGTTTAGTAACGTTAAAGCGCAAAAATGGTAACGTTTCAGTAAATGTTTTTACAAAATGGGCCTTCATCAGTTGAAATCCAGGCCCAATAAGCCCAACCGATGGTTACATCCCTGTGAAGTAATGGCTCGTGCGTAAAAAGGTGCATTTAATGTCCAATCATTTCAGATGCATTTAATGCGCCCCAACCACTCTTCGAATACCAAGGGTTTCGATTTCCAAAAACTCTTGGGATTTTCCTTATTATGATACGCTGTCTGAATCCGTTGTATATAGCACGGGAAGAGTGGTAACTCAGTTGGCAGAACGGATATTACAGAGTTTTCAGCAAGAATTACTAGAACGTTCCACCGACATCCAGACTTCTCAAAGGCTGTATAGCTTATATGAGCAACTTAACAGTCCCTCATACAAGCTAGGGGACAAATGATCCGGTCTGGATACCGGTCCCTAAAGTTATGACGTCAGAATGACTTCACGAGAGGGAGACCGGTGTCACAGTTCAGGCAGTGCCACACCGGATATCTGATATCCCTCCATCCGCTCTTATCTCATCAGACGTTCTACTCATTCTCTCTACAACGGATACTTCACTTGTTCTCATTGAACGTCTATATAGCCGTTTGACTCAGAATCACTATAAGATAAGAGTTCCTTATAACTTATCAGCGAAGATACCCTGTATAGCGGAATATGTCAATGTTAATTACCTCAGAGAGTAAGTACATGTGTCAGCGAAATATGCAGAAAGGTGATTATCCTCCATCTTTATCACAGGATCGTACTCTGATAATTGACCTACCCTCCTGACACATTCTAAGTACTGAGCCACTTTGATTGACACATTTCACATGCTATCAGAGCCAATAGGCCCACTTGCATCCAACGATTCATTTCCTACGCTCAACTATAAATAGCATGACCTAAAACGCATGCAAGGTTACGTTGTCCTAACTCACTCTTTACTATTGTATTGCTTGAGTACTCACTAAGTTTATACACTCTTCTGACTTGAGCGTCGGAGAATCTTCACAGGTGACACCACCTTTCGCCCTTTCTCAACGCGAATCGTTGGTGTGAAGGATCTCCAGGACAACAAGACCAGTTTTTCCCACCGAGAGGCCGAAATATAACACCGGATACCCACTGTACCGGTGTGCAAACCCTAGAACACCTGTACTCTTGTGGCTGGTCCCACACCGGATCCAAGACCCCGATTCAGACCAGTTTAAAAGTATTACAATATTTTGCTTACTTATAATTTATACGTTGTAAGTTATATATCTATATTACAGGGTTACTTTTTCTATTAAATAAAATCATTGTTTATTATATGTAAGAGTGTTTGATATCTAAATCGAAAATAAAAAATTGTATGAACCACATCAATCCAAATCACAATGGTTTGTATTCCCTCTGGATAAACTAGGGTCCCCTTTATCCCCTTATTTTACGATATTATCTCTATCTCCTCAATTGTAGGAAGTTATCTATATCTCTTATCTTAGAAAATTATCCCTATATATTAGATATTGAACCAAGATCATGACCCTTCTTGGATGTACAAATATGGCCTCAGAGCCCCTTCTGTAATTGAAATGACATTTTGAGCAATAGAACTTTCTAGAGTAATTCTCTAGGGTTTTGGCGTTTACTCACTCATAGTGAATATTTTGACATTCACTGTAAGGCCTGGTAAAATAGTCCCCATATCACAAAGAGAGGGACTGGCTTCAAGGAAGAAGATGGTGACCACGAGCGGCAATCTCAGTCGCAGAGATGACGAGACTCCAAGAGAACAAAAAATGATGCCAAGACAAAGGCAATCAACTAGAAGAGGTTCTGACTCTCTTTAAAACATTGCAACACACTCACCGTGGAAGAACTAAGGAAGGAGAATAAGGATTTGAGAAATCATCGATAAGAGGAGAATGAGACTTCCGGTTATCAAAACATCCAAACATCAATAACACAAGAACGATTTAGCTCAACTATTCTCTACAAATTATATGATTCAACAATGTTCTTCAAATTATGATTGCATTAAGTCCTAAAACCTTGAATGAAGTCTCGGGGTAACGGTAAATAAGTCTTAAAACTATGAGTGACAGTTTGAGGTAACGACAAATAAGTCCTAAAACTGTGAGTGACGGCTTGAGGGTAATGACAAATAAGTCCTAAAACCAAACCACAAGTGACAACTCAGAGGTAACGACAAATAGGTCCTCAAACTGCGAGTGACGGCTCGAGGATAACAACAAATAATTACTACGTCAAGTCCTAAAAATCTAAGTGATGACTTGGGGGTAACGACAAATAAGTCCTAAAACTACGAGTGACGGCTCGGGGGTAATGACAAATAAGTCCTAAAACTCCGAGTGACGACTCAAGGGTAACAACAAATAAGTCTTATAACCCCGAGTGACGGCTCAGCGGTAACGACAAATAAGTTCTAAAACTCTGAGTGACAACTTGAGGGTAACGACAAATAATTACTACTTTAAGTCCTAAAACTTTGATTGACGACTTGAGGGTAATGGCAAATAATTACTATGTTTAGTCCTAAAACTGAGTGATGGCTTAGGGGTAACAGTAAATAAACACATTGACAAGAGGAGATCTAATCATGTAGCTGACAACAATAGAAGAATTAGAGAGGACGAGAAGCTAGCAACCAATTGGAAAGAGTTAAAAGGAAGAAACATTTTTTATGAACGTAAAATGCTACATATTTAAAGGTGTAGTACAGTTGAATGTAACATGGACACTATTTTTCCTACTCGAGGGGTTTTTTCCTACTGGATTTTTCTCCCGAGAGGTTTTAAGGAGACCCACCAGAACAACAATAAGACAAGTATGACTTATCTCATTAAATTATGTTAAATCTTTGAATCCCAATTGGAGAAACAACAAAGCTAACGATTAGAAATCACCTGACATGTAAACCACTCAGTCTACGAACGCTCGACATACAACCACTCAGTACATAGTCACTCAGCTCGCCCGATGACTGAGAGCTCATGACTAGGGGACTCCTGTTCATGTGGATTAACTAAGGTCTCCCTTATCCCCTTATTTTATAATATTATCTCTATCTTCCCAACTCTAGAAAGTTATCCATGTCCCCTATCTTAGGAAATTATCCCTATATATTATATATCAGATAGAGATCTGGTCCTTCTTTGATGTATAACTATGACCTCAAAGTCTTCTCCCTAATTTTTCCAGAGTAATTATTTAAGGTTTTGACATTTATCGGAGTGAACAATTTGATTTGATTTTATTTAATTTTTGTATTTTATTCCAAATGAACCAAACCAAATCATATTTTTTTTGTTATTTTACTTATCTTTTTTTTTTGTTTGGAATAGAACTAAAACACACCACAAACACCTTTATTTCTAAATTTATCTACATTTAAAATCAGATTTTTGTGATCATATAACATTACATGCATAAATATAAATAGAAAACTATAATTAATATTTTAAATTTTTTAAATTATAAAATGAAACATCTGTTTTTATTTTGGAGACTTGTAATATAAAACTAGGCTATGAAAAAAGGGTTGAAATAAAAAGAAGGCAACTTAGTTCTGAAACAGGTATCAGAGGTCTCGTAGGGAATTTAACAACATCGTTTATTTACTTCTATTATCCTTTTTGTCCCAAAAATGTCAAAATAATTAATCAAGAAAAAAGTGTCGATAGAAAAAGGAAATTTAAGAATAATGACCTATCTTTTTTGTGTCCTCAAATTCCATGTATAAATTTATGAAAGATTGTATGAAAGAATACACGAATAAAAAATCATTAAAAAAGAGTATAATAAAATATTAAATTTGACTTATTGACGTAACTTTATATAGAATAAAAAAGCACAAGAAAATTTTTTATTAGAAATTTTATAAAAAATACTTATAAATAAAGGTTGGTAAACAGTAATGATATTTTTAAATTTTTATTTTTTATCTTATAGAAAATTACATATATTAAATAAAAACCTAAAATAATATTACTATATTACCGTTCCTAATTACCCAATTCTGGAAATACCCTCTCTCTATATATATATATAGTCCGTACATTAACCCTTAAAAAAGTTATACTGGTTGAGTGAAAAAAAAATAGTTTAGTGAAAATTTTAAATTTGAATAAAAAGAAAATAGGTAGAGAAAAAAAAATTTAATTTCTTTTTTTATAAAAGTTAATTTTTCTCTATTTTCCTCATAACAAAACAAATAAATATATATAGTTTTTCCGTCGTTTTCTTTCCATCTAGAGCTAATTACTAATACTCGCATACAATTAAAAGAATATATATTTAAAATATTTCTCTTAAAAATATTGGACTCAACAAACATCCATTGACTAGCTTGGTATGTACCAAGCCTAGACACATGGTATCGGTTTTTTGTAGAAATTGTTGCCACGTCACTTTCATTGTAGAAAATAAATTCTTCCAATTAATAGGACGTTGTATCACATTTTTACTATTTTGAGATAATAAATCATAGAGACGAGTATGAATGATAACGAAATTGAGCTTTCTAAAACTTTAACTCTTCACCAAATAAATACAGCACTGGGAGGTGGGCAACTTTATAATTATAATGCACCCAAATTGATAGATACACTAACACGTTTATAACAGTAAGCCAACGCGTAAGTGTAAATCCTACGCTAAACTTTGGTCATGTTTTTGGCACTTTTGCCATGCACATAACCATAACTCTATGATGTTTACTCTTTGTAACTATACATATTATAAAATCAGCCACCAAAGTGAGGAACCTGTTTGCTCCGCAATCTGCAAGTGCGTTTAATAACAGAAAGTGGTTCCAATGCAGGCACCTCGCAGCTGTCCCACGATGAAAGAAATAGAAACATCTATCTCGTGGAGAGAAGAAAAGGCACATAACTTTTTAGCAATACAATTTCAAAGAAAATCTCATCATTTCTACATCTTCATGATTCTTCTTCCTTGCATTCATTCTGCTTCCCTTGCTTTCTCATATGTAATAATCTTATTTGGCAACCTATGATGAAAGATGGCACTAGGATGAAATGCTTTTCTAACATCACATGGGAAATTGGAGAGTATCATTTATCATTATTTTTGTTGTTATTATTACGGTGCATTCTATTTTGCACTGCCTTCACTGCTGCAACTCTGGCTGCATTTGCTGCTTTGTTAGCTGCAGCCACTACTTTGGACACCACGTCATCCATCGTTACCATATTGTAAGCTTTCTCAGCAGCACAATGTGCTTCCTGCTCAGAATGAGAGAAGTAAGAATAAAGCATAACATTTCTCAAGTGCTTTATAAATCAAATGAGTTAAGGTCCAACAGAAGGCTCAAGCAGCTTATACAGAAAGCCAAAGCCACTCTGATAAATTTAAGATCCAGGATTATTCCTGATTTTGTTATTTGACCATCCTTCGTAATAACAATCAGGAAGAAACAAGGATTTAACAGGGTGAATTTGATGTTTTCACATCACATATCTCAAAGTACACATTACAAAAACTGATAATAATCCATGGCTTTTAACTTTTCTCTCTTTTCTAATAGAAAGAATAACTTCCCTCATCCATTTCTTTTCCAATCGACCATGTATTTTGGGTATAAGTTTCTATATACTGTATACTTATCGATATTACAAAAAGAACTAGTACCTGTACTGCATTGAAAACCTTGGCGTGGTCCACAGCACATGGAGACCCGGTATGACTGATTTGTCTTTTAGGATCATCAAGAATCCCATTCTGCCAGTGACCATATTGTGTTTCCCCGTTTCTGAAAGTGTACATTCCCAATCCTTGTCTTCTTCCTTCATGCCATGCTCCCTCATACCGATGACCATTCTGAAATTGATACACTCCAAAACCATGCATCTTGTCAGCAAAATATTCTCCAGCATATGTGTCCCCATTTCTGCAGTACACATAAAATAAGTGTAAAGACCCCAGTTAAAAGAGTATATTTCATATTTGTCTAACAAACCAAACATTCCAACCATTATTGTTATAGGTGTAGGCCTTAAGATACTACAGCATTAATAACAATAAAAATCTTATTATACCCCCTTCCAGTGAGATTGTTCTTTGGCCAAGGTTTAAAAAGATAAGCAGCAACAAAAATATGGAAAATATACAGCTCTGAAAATGTGAATCAAATTCAATACTGAGTCCTAGCTCTTAATGATGGAAGCTTGATGAAAGTTTGAAAGGGTAAGGAAGTTAGATTCTTCATTCTTGTGCACCAATACAGTAACTCTGAAAATACGTCAACTGCATTTACACAGCTACAGAGCAACAGTTTCAATATTCCAATCAATTTTCATGTACTTTAGCTAGATATGTATGTTACAGGTAAATGCTGAGACATGATTTATTTAGCCGAAAGCCAGAAACAGGAAGCAAAAATATCTTCAGGAAGATCATCAATAATATATTAGAGAGTAACTGAATACGAGAAATGTGGCATGAAAAGTGTCAACCTACTGACAAATGCTTGCAAACAGGCAGAACTTTGTTCCAAACAAGTTCAAAAACACACATTCAATTAAACTATTTCCTTGTAGTAAATGGGAAACTAGACAAACCCTTCAGATTCTGACACTAAATAATATAAACAACGGGTTGAACACCAGTGTAAAAGCAAATAAGACAGAAAGAAAATCTATTGAGCTAGTGCAACAAAATGCTGTTGGCATTTTTTGTTTGGCTATCCTCTAAATTTGTAAAACAACGTTGCCAATGTCACAAATCAAACTTGTGTTTTAATTTCAAAATGCAAAAGTTTGTTGACAATTTGAATGGTCAGATTTGCAACCAAAACTATATATTGGGTCTAGAATCATTATGACTAGCATACGAGAATATCAACAAACCTGATATGGGTAATTCATGAAGTCATAATTGAAGCGTTGACATATTGTCCAATAATGCTCTAACACACTTCTCCAGGAAAGATGAACATATTTCTAAATTTTTTGCCCACAGAAACGTCATGCTCTCACGTAAAGAAAACAAAATTGGCTTGAATCAGATGCATACAAAAGTTGCCTTATCAATCACAGTTAAGTTTCAACCAGAAAACCAAGGTCCGGTGCATTGAACAATGAGAATACTAAACCTAAACAGATTACGCTAACTTTCCATAGAGTAAACCACTTTAGTCCTTAAGATTATAATTTATAAGCATCACTGGCTGCATCGTCACTTTAGTCTGTAATTTCACAAAACCTTCATCTTAGTCTAAAAAACATTCACTTGGTCCTATTCCATCGACATTAAGAACTAAGGTCAACCACATAGTAATGGCGTTGTAAAGTTACAAACTTAAGTGACCGGTGATTACAATTTCAGGGACAAAAAAATGGGCACTCACTCAATCTCTACATCTACAACTCCAAGTTAGTAGGGTGCAACAACAACCGCAAGCCATCAAACCTAAGAACCTAATCCTACTCTACCCTCCAACCCACTAAACAGTAAAACACAATTCCCTTCCTACCATCATGCTTAACGAAGAATCAAACACCAACCAAGACAGAAACTGTAGTTCTGATTATGTTACAAACAAACATGTAAATTAAAACAAAAACAAAAAAACAAAAAAGCTCACCTGAAATGGTAGTGGCCAAATCCATGTTTGACACCCCATTTGAACTCCCCAACATAGCGGCTGCCATCACTGCAAGTGTGGACTCCAAACCCATGACACTGCCCATTAGACCACTGACCAGAAAACACATCACCACTGTAAAACCTATAGACTCCCATTCCATGCCTCAAACCTTGCCTATACTCCCCTCTATACCTGCTCCCTCTAGCCCAAGTTTCAACCCCATACCCATCATACTTTCCATCAACCCAATCACCCTCATACTTCCCATTTACATGATAGTGATAATAAACCCCACTCCCCCAACACTTACCCTTCTTGAATTCACCCTCATACGCATCTCCATTGCTATAAACTTGAACCCAAAATCCTGAATTTGTGTTCTTCTTCACCTCCTTGGGCTTTGACCCAATGGACCACACAACATGGTGTGGAGAACAAGATGCAGAACTAGTAGGAGTATTACAAGAAGAAGAGGAAGAGAGGTTGGGGGCAAATGGTCGAGTGAAGAGCATGCGAATAGAGGGTAAACGAGGGAGTGATAGAGTGAGAGAAATCAAGAGTGCTGCAAAGAAAAATATGACGGAGAAGAAATCTAAAGGGCTGGGATTTGAAACGAGCAAGTATAGAGAGAGAAGGGGAAGGAAAATAAGGAAACGAAAACGAGTGAGAAGCTTTGAAGTTGGAAACTTTACTCCAAAGGGTGTCGGGAATGAAGGGTAAGGGAGGCTCATTATAGCTGGGTTGTTGGAGAAGCGTTCATGGAGGCACGGATTTGGTTGTGGTGGTGGATGGTGAGAAGAGGGTGAACCTTGGATTGACAAATGACTTTGGTTTTGGTTTTGGTTATGGATTGGTGTTGAAGTGGCATCAGAAGAGAGGTCAAGGTTATCTTTTCTGATGTGAAGCTCTGGCTTGTGGTGGTGACGTATTAACATAACCAAGATAAACGACACTGCGTTTCTTGCGTTTTGTGGTGGTGTGTGACTGTAAGTAAGTACCTATAAACAGGATTTGCTATTGCCTATTGCAAGTGTGCTTTTGTTTTGCTTCACTCCGCGGCGAGTGCTATGTATATGTTGCAGCGGTTTCTGGCTTTGGTTTTGTTTCAGAGAAAACCGAAGCTGGGAAAGTGCAGTATGTGGTAGTTTTGGGGGTTCAATGGGTTGTTATGTGGGATTTGGAAACCGGCATATAGGAAGAAAACAAATTAAAAGGACCTGTGCTTTGTTTGGATTTTCTAAAATGCCACGAACATTCCTAGATTGCAATTTCTTGCAACGCATGTTACATAGATCCTTAGACAAATAAGAGAATGATTCTACGTGGTAAATTAATCATTAATCTACAATATTGAATGTGAAAAAATATTGTATATTTTTGTTTTGACAAATGATCAATGTGACATTTAAATATTAGATTTTTACTATTTCATGTGCAGTAAAAATTTATAATTAAATATCTTTTAGATTCACGAGTTTTGTTTTTATATTTATTTTTTATTGTATTTGATCTGTGTGTTTCAAAAATAGGATAATATTAGTTTTTAAAGTAGTGCATTTTGTGTAATTTATGTTTTTCTTTAATTCTTAGGTGTTTGTTTTGTTTTGTTTGCTTGTAACTTTTTGTGTAAATAAATGAAATGCGTATGACAGAAGGTATGGTGAGGATCATTTTTAATTGATAGAAGCTGAGAAGGAGAGATATTGAAGAAGATTATGAAACTGAAGACAATCCTTTCTTATAGCTTCGTAAGATACACTTTACTTTGATCACTCAAAAAAATTACAACACAAATAGAATAAATAAAGACCTAGAAAGTGAGTAAGAATGGAAACTACACCAAATATAGTCACCAAATGGAATGAAAAATAGACATAAGGACCTTAAATCCAATTTTACATTAAAACTCATATATTTTAAACATATTTGATCCAAAATTTTATTGTTGAGATGATGTTAATTTATGTCCTATTTTGATAATATTAGTGTTTAATGTATAGGTCAATAAAAAGATTACCAATAAACTAGGCTAATATATGTTTTGTTTATTAATTAATTAATTAACTATGTTTTCCTTTTATATTAATTTGATCCACAAAGTATACAAGTACTAAACGGAGTAAGATGAATTCTGTTTTGAAACTAAATGAAACTGGAGAGTAAGAGAAATAAAAAAAAAAGAGAAGAGGGGATGTGGTGAGTAGAGAAAATAGGGAATCTATGTCATTCATTTAATGAGCATTATAAACATGTGTATTTATAGACATAAACTTAAAAAAAGAATAAGTATTTACAATTCATATCTTTATATATATATAAAGCAAGTAGTTATAATCCTTATAAATACATATTATTATTTTTCATATTAAAAAAATTTATTTGTAATTATAAATGTAACATTCTGATTATTTTTTTAGGATGGAGAATTGTTCCACAAACCATTTAGTATATTTTTTCATCACTTACATACTTTTTAAAAAGTTATTTATCTCAAAATTACTTCAAATCAAACATATGTAACTTTAAAGTTGTTAAATAATAGACTAGTAAAAAGTATATGTATTATATTTGATATAAATAGTATTAGTGAATTTCATCAATTATATATTTTCATTCCTTAAATCCTTTTTATTATGGAGTATATTCAATTCATTTTATGCATCCCTATCCAGAATTTCTCCCTGTTTAGTTATTAGTTAGGTAAGTTAAACTGATTAAAAAAAAATTTACGACCAAACAAAATTTTAATTATTTTTAACAATATTAACTTTTAGCTTGAAAAAACATAAGGGTTAATTGGTAAAATTATGGGATTTTAAGGGCAAATATGTAACTCAAACTTAAGGTCGCGTCGCCTCTTATCAACCACGCCAGGCTCCTAATAACGAGAAGTGTAGCTTAACCGTACCTGTTGCGGTAAGTGCATCTACGTGGCACGCTCTTCGGTTGACACGTTGCATTATCACATGGTTGAGCTATATTTACGCAAACGCCACTCTGCTCTTTCCTTTTCACCAAGAAACGTAGGAAATGGGAAGCCTCTACAATTGGATTAGGATTTGGTTTTATTTTAATTTAGTCAAATGCTGATGCTAATTTTATGGCATATATTTATGGATTTTCTATATGATACTAAGTAATATACAAAATTCTACGCTTATTTTTCTTACAATAATAATTACCTATTTGACTCTGTTTTTTGTTTGCTCTCCAAGTGCAAATTACGATAATGTTAGTACAAGATAATGCTACAATTAAGCAATTTGACAATGACACAATACCCTTTTTGTCTATGTAAACAGAGCCATGCTATTCCATTTTAATAAATAAAACATTATGACATCGACAAAAGTAGTGCAACATCACTATCAGAGGGATTTAATTATAATAACTTAGGAATTATGATGATAACACTATAACAACTGAATCGAGATTTTCGAGAGAAGTGGAAATCAAATGAGATGCAAAGTGATAAGAAGTTGAATAGGGGTGAAGCCTCCACATGTGTATGATTGTTCATCCTAGTCGATTTGGGTGGCCTTACTTTGTTCTTATCCATCTTTTACACACACACCTGTAAATACCATCTTTCAATGTCAATATCAAGAAATATTTTAGAAAACAGCCAAACTAAGCAATACAAACAAAATACAATGCAATCACCTGTGGTTTGATAAATAAGTTTAGGGATTAAAAAAAAATAAAGGATCAGAGTATACTTTTACCGTATTAGTATTATAATTAAATTGGAATAGTCTATTTAATTTTGTTCAGAATAGGCTGCAATTGACTCCAGCCCTGTTTGATAACTTTGAAGTAACAAAATAGACAACAAATTACAATAAAGAAACATAATTCTATCTTGGTTTTTTTAATAAAAGAATATTTCTCAATCAAAAATTAAAATTTAATTTATTCAAGACATAGAATGATTATTAAAATTATATTTTTTATACATATGACAGGACTTGATTCATCTATCAACTATTTCAATCTCTTTTGGTAAAACTTCAGCCTTCTTGATTTCTAAACGTTATGTCGTTTTCTTATTGAATCAATCATCAAAATGAAATATATACAAACTAGGTGGAGGATAAGCGCTGAAATCCTCAACCTATATATAGCTGCGTTTGAAAACAGTTATTCTAACAAGAGAACATCCTAGAAAAAAAACTAAATAATTGGACCCCATGATGCTGAGAAGACCCAATTAGTGAGCATTTCTGTGAAAGTGACAGAGTAAAAGAATTTTAGTTAACATGTCTGCTAGCTGTCTGGAAGAGGGAATAGACAATAAATCAGCCTAAATTAATCAATTTCGATATGCTTCATGCTTTCATGGAAAGTAGGAAGAATCACAATTTGTTTTGTAACAATATACTAATGCAGGTGCTGTAACAGTGGCATGTACTCCGCCTCTGATGAAATAGAGATGATCCAATCATTATCAATACAGGATCTCTAATTATAATCTTCAAATCCTGATAAGAAAAGTGTAGAAGAAGACGACTTCATATATTTCAAGACTTTTAAAGCTGCATGCATATGAGAATCTATTGGTTTTGACATACATTGCAGACCAGGGCTGTGTCAAGTCTTCTTGTGGCTAAATAGAGCAACTTTTCAATGAGGCGCCTATAATCAGTTACATCAAGATCAGTTGATGGATCCATTAGAGTGGAAATCCCCTTTTGTGCGAGAAGGCCATAATCTGATAATAGCTCTAGAGTATATTTCCTTTAGCGTACAACAATGCCCTTTTTGCTTATACCAATTTCAAGCCCATAAAATATCTTAATTGTCCAAGGCCTTCAATTCTAACCCGCGAATCTATTAGAAAGGCTTTCATTGACTAAATAACACTTAAATGATTTCCAGTCAAGACAATATCATCAACACATCAAGATTGTAGTATAAGAATTGTTAGCTTTCTTGACAAAGAGGAATAATTTGCCGTTGCTTGAGAAAAAAAACCAAAAGAAGAATACAAGGACTTGTTATGTTTGCAAATTTTGTTGGGATAACGAGAATACGATGCTTGGAAGAAGAGACATGTACACTTCTTCATGCAAGTGTCCATGGAGACAAGCATTGTTCAAATCCAATTCTCCAAGTACCAATCATTAACAAGTGTAACGACTAAAACAATTATAATAGTGGTCATTTTAGCAACCGGTGAAAAGGTCTCAACATAGTCGAACCCTTCTATTTCAGTATAACATTTGGCCCTGAACCTGGCCTTATATCTCTCTACCTTACCATCTACATGACATTTGATTTTATATACCCCACTTAAACCCAATGGCGTGTTTTCCCAGAGGAAGGTCAACAATGGCCCAAGTGTTATTAATTTTTAAAGCTTCCAATTAAGCCTACATGGCATCTTTCCAACAACCATGAACACAAGCTTCTTCATGAATTTTTAGTTTATACAAACAACTTAAAGAAAAACAAAAATCTCTCTAAGAGTTAGAATAATTATTTTAGGAGATTACTGATGAGATAAGATGACTCATGTTGCTTTTAGAATTCTTACTAATAGATGTTTGGTTTAAACTGTTGAAGAATAGGCTAAGATGGTAGTCCTTGTGAGATATGCTTATTGGTGCCTTACTCTGGTAAAATATCTCAATTTATCTTGATGTTGCAGATCAATAAGTGTAAGTTATGTATCATTTTCTTGAGTAACAACTTCGTTGAGATTAGGTTCAAAGGCAAGTGTTTCAACGACTGTGTTTTTAGGTTCTTGTATTTAGAGAGACATGTTATTAGTTCTTTTTCTATGACATCTATATTTGGATGAGAATTAGTAATAACATCACATGGTAATGTTTCTTATAGTGCTAGCAACCTTATTGAAAGGAAACACAGTTCCATAAAAAATCACATTTCCATAATAAAAGTTTCATTTATATGTAAGTTATAGAGGATATAGCCATTTGTCTTTTCCTTATATCTTATGTTTGGATTGAATATTTAGTTTTATTTGCTTCTAAGGTAGAAGCATAGACTAAGAAAACAAAGATCTTTAAGGGTATAAGACAAGGAGCTTTGCCACATAGTAACTCATGTGGAGTGTTATTCCCAAGTAAAGAGGTTGGCAGCTTATTTATCAGATGAACGACATCTTGTTGTGAAAAATTACAAAAGTTCTTTGGTAAGTTAGCTCAAAAAAAAGAAATACAAGGTTCTTGCAATATTTAAGATGTGTTGGTGTTTTCTCTCAATGCCACATTTTTTTAGGGGCGTCTCAACACAACTTATTTGATGCAGGATCCCTTTACTTGAAAAATAATCATGTATGGCAAATTCAACACCATTATCAATCCTTAAAACTTTTAAGTTTTTTTTCCTTGAAATTGAGTTTCAATATAGCAAATGAATCGTTTAATATGATATTTGGTTTCACTTATGTTTTCCATTTAAATAACCTAATCATGTCTTGAAAAGTCATAAACTAATGTCAAGAAATACTTGTGACCATATAAGGAAGGAATAGAATAAGAGGGCAAATCAAACATTTTATTTGAATTTTATTCGCTCAACTTGAAGGACAATTTTCTTTGTCCAACACTATGACAAACATCACATAGTGATATATCACTATGTTTTATGCAAGAAAATTGTAAGGATAAAAGTTTAAATTGGGAATTGGACACATGTCCAAATCTATAATACCATAAGAAACTAGAATCATTGACCATTTCCATACTGTTGCAGCTACATTGGATGATAAGTTGATTTTTTTGAGGCTGATTGTCTTCAGATGTGTTGGGAAAAGTACGCTGAATTTTCTCAAAACATCAGATTTGTGGAAGCGAAAAATAAATGCGGAATAATTGCACACACAATTGATAACAGAGTTCGGCCAATAATGCCTACGTCTCTGGACTACTGCAGATATTTATTACTGGGAGAAAAGAGGCACTTAGTGTTTACAAGAAATACTCTCAAAACTCACTCACAGCCTCTCAAATACACTCACAGCCTCTCAAATACACTCACTGCGTTTTGGAATGAATATTTTCCTTCAGCTCCTATTAGTATTTATAGAAGCTAGATGTGTGTGTACGCATAGAAGAAAAAATCAACAAAAGGCTGCCCATGATTTGTGGTACCGTCCTGCACCTACATTTTCCCTTGATTTTTGCTTGATTAGTGCAAAAGTGGTGGGTCCCCCTTTGATTTTTCAACAATCTCCCACTTGAGGACTGATTTCAATCTGTCCTCACACCTTGATCAATGCAGTAGTCTTCTCCGGTCTATTATTCTTGCAAGCCAACTGAAGTTGAGCACAACTTCAGCTTGTCAACGGTCACCACCTTCGTTAGCATATCTGCTGGGTTCTTGCTTCCTACAATCTTCTTTAATGTCAACACTTCATCCTCAAGTAGAGATCTGATGAAATGATAACGTATATCAATGTGCTTAGTTCTGGAGTGAAATGCCGAGTTCTTTGCCAGATGTATTGCACTCTAACTATCACTGTGCAAGATACTCCTTTCTTGAGTGAAACCCAACTCTGCTAACAACCCTTGAAGCCATACCAATTCTTTACTGGCTTCTGTCACTGCTACATACTCAGCCTCTGTAGTGGATAAAGCAACAATTTTTTGTATTCGCGACATCCAACTAACAGCTGTAGTTCCAACAGTGAAAACATAATCGGTGGTACTTCTTCGGTGATAAGCTTCACCTCCAAAATATGCATCTACGTAGCCCTGTAATTTTAGAATTCCTTTTCTAAAATACAGACATTTTTCTGTTGTTCCCTGTAGATACCTTAAAATCCATTTGACTGTTTCCTAATGAGCTTTGCCTGGATTTGACATGAATCTGCTTACAACTCCCACTGCATGACCAATGTCAGGCCTCGTACAGACCATTGCATACATCAAACTTCCAATGGCTGAAGCATAAGGTATCTTAGCCATAAACACTTCTTCTTCCTTTGTTTGAGGAGCCTGATTCTTGGATAAACAAAAATGGCTGGCCAAAGGTGTACTAACTGGCTTGGCCTTATCCATGTTAAATCTCTGCAAAACACGGTTGATGTACTCCGCCTGAGATAACTGTAAAACTCCCTTTTTCTCATCTCTCGTGATTTGCATCCCAAGAATCTTCTTTGCTGGGCCTAAGTCTTTCATGTCAAATTCTTTTGACAACTGCATCTTTAAATTTATGATGTCTTTCATATCTGATCCTGCTACTAGCATGTCATCAACATATAGTAGCAATATGATATAGCTGGACTTATACCTCTTGAAGAAACAACAGTGATCAGCATTGCACTTCTGAAAACCTTCCTTGTGCATAAAGCTTTCAAACTTTCTATACCACTGCCTTGGAGCTTGTTTCAGGCCGTACAAGCTCTTCTTCAATTTGCACACCATATCCTTCTTTCCTTCTAAAAAACCTTCAGGCTGGTGCATGTAGATCTCCTCATCTAGGTCTCCATGAAAAAATGCAGTCTTCACGTCTAATTGCTCTAGGTAGAGCTCTTCACTAGCCACAATACTTAACACAGTCCTGATAGTATTGAGTTTTACAACCGGGGCAAAGATTTCAGTATAGTCAACTCCTTCTTTCTGCTGAAATCCTTTGACAACCAGTCGGGCTTTGTATCTCCTAAAACCATCATGGTCTTCCTTCACCCGATACACCCATTTGTTGTGAAGTGCTTTCTTTCCTATAGGTAACTTGACTAGTTCCCATGTCTGATTAGAAATCAAAGACTTCATCTCGTCTTTCATGGCAAGCTCCCACTTGCTCGCATCTGTGGTCTGACATGCTTCTGCATAGTCTTCAGGCTCTCCTCCATCTGTCAACAACATGTAGTCCATGTATCTCCTGTTAGGTACATAAGGCCGAGAAGACCTTCTCAATGCAGGAGCTGGAGTAAGAGGCTCTGATATGTCAGACTGCTGCTCATTACTTCGTTCAATTGATTCCTCTGGATGAGGACTCTCAACTATAGGACTTTCTAGGATGTCATCCACCTCTACATACACTGGTCCACTCTGTTCTGAGTTGCTGGCACCTGTATTATGTCTGTCCTTGTACATCACTCTTTCATTGAAGATTACATCTCTGTTGTGGATCATCTTTTTGTTTGCATCATCCCATATGCGGTAGCCAAACTCATCTTCACCATAACCAAGGAAAGTACACTTCTTTGATTTTGGGTCAAGTTTGTTTCTGCCTTGATCATTGATGTGCACATATGCTACACAACTGAAAACTCTAAGATGTGAGAGTTTTACTTCCTTTCTGCTCCATACCTCTTCTGGTATCTTGTGCTCCAATGGTACCGATGGACTTCGGTTTATCAAGTAAGCTGCTGTGTTGACTGCTTCTGCCCAAAACTGCTTTGGTAAGCCTGACTGCATACGCAAGCTTCTGGCTCTTTTAGTCAACGTTCGATTTATACGCTCAGCTACACCATTGTGTTGAGGCATACCAGGCACGGTTCTCTCCATTCTGATTCCGTGCTCATAGCAAAACTTCTTGAATCTGGTGTCTTCATATTCACCACCATTGTCGGATCTAAGCTTCTTAATCTTCAATCCTGTTTCATTTTCTACCATAGCTTTCCAAATCTTGAAAGCCTCAAATACTTCTGACTTGTGTTTCAGAAAGTAAACCCATACCTTTCTGGAGTGATCATCGATAAAAGTCACAAAGTATTGCTTCCCACCAATAGATGAGATGGTCGTTGGACCCCAAACATCAGAGTGGATGAGCTCAAGCTTCTCTTTCTTTGGAGTTCTTCTACTTGTCTGGAAGCTAACTCTCTTCTGCTTTCCAAGTATGCAGTCTTCACACATGTCAATTTCTACTGACTGAAGACCTGGTAACTTCCCCTTTGAGTGCATGATCTTCATCCCTTTCTCACTCATATGGCCTAGTCTCTAGTGCCATAGATTGGGATTTTCATTTGATGCAACTGCAATCAAGTGACATGCTCCTGCTGTCTTGTAAAGAGTACCACTCTTTTTGCCTCAAGCAATTATCATCGCACCCTTTGAAATCTTCCAATCATCACCATGGAAGATCGTCGTGTAGCCTTCACTGGCTAGCTGGCCCACTGAGATTAAACTCTTCGTCAGGTCGGGAATATGTCTGACATTTTTCAATTCCCATACAGACCCATTCAACTTAATCTTTACTGCACCTTTACCCACAATCTCACAAGATTGCTCATTACCAAGGTAAACTTTACCAAGGTTTCCGGGGACATAATTCTCAAAGAGTTCTTTCTGCGAAGTATCGTGAAAGGATGCTCCAGAGTCTAACACCCAAGACTCTTCCTTGCTTTCCAAAGAGCATATTAATGCATCATCCCCTCCTGAGGTGGAAGCAACATTTGCTTCTGTCTTCGCCTCCTGATTCTTCGGTGCACTCCTGCATTGGTTTTTGTAGTGTCCCGTCTTCCCACAATTCCAACACTCAATAGTCTTCGAGTTGTTGGAGCTATGATGATTTCTGGACTTGGAACGCCTCACCTTTGATTTACTACATCCTCTTCCTCTGGTTGAGCTTCTGCCTCTTGACTCTGTATGCAATACTGAAGAGGTTGATGGTTCACCCAACTCTCTATGCCGGATCTCTTCACTGAGAATCAAATCACGAACATCATCAAATTTAAACTTATTGCTTCCTGATGAGCTACTCACAGCTGTGACAGTAGCATTCCAACTCTCTGGTAAGGAAGATAAGAGAATTAAAGCCCGTACTTCATCATCGAAATCGATTCCAACTGAACTCAATTGGGTTGTGACAGTGTTGAGTTCATTTAGATGTTGCGCCGTTGAAGCGCCTTCTGTCATCCGTAAGTTGAACAATCTCCTCATCAAATGAACTTTGTTTGAGGCTGACGGCTTTTCGTACATGCTTTCAAGAGCCTTCATAAGATCCGTTGTAGTCTTTTCTTTTGCTATATTGAAAGCAACATTACGGGATAATGTTAATCGGATGACTCCAAGAGCTTTTCTGTCTAGAAGTTTCCAGTCTTCTTCCTTCATAGACTCTGGTTTCTTGCATGTGAATGGTTCATGCATGCCTTTTTGATACAAATAGTCTTCTATTTTCATCTTCCAAAAGCCGAAATCTGCACCATCGAATTTCTCAATTTTCACCTTTCCTTCGTCTGCCGCCATAGCTCCCACTTGATTCTGACTTCTTGGATCGCTTCTGACAACTTCTACGAACCACTGTGGAAATTGGTAACGCCGACCAATTTGCACTATTCATGTTTTTCACTATTCACAGAATAGTATATGAATAGTAACACCATAAAAATTGCAGAATTAACAACCAGCTCTGATACCAGTTGTTGGGAAAAGTACGCTGAATTTTCTCATAACATCAGATTTGTGGAAGCGAAAAATAAATGTGGAATAATTGCACACACACAATTGATAACGGAGTTCGGCCAATAATGCCTATGTCTCCGGACTACTGCAGATATTTATTACTGGGAGAAAAGAGGCACTTAGTGTTTACAAGAAATACTCTCAAAACTCACTCACAGCCTCTCAAATACACTCACAGCCTCTCAAATACACTCACTGCGTTTTGGAATGAATATTTTCCTTCAGCTCCTATTAGTATTTATAGAAGCTAGATGTGTGTGTACGCATAGAAGAAAAAATCAACAAAAGGCTGCCCATGATTTGTGGTACCATCTTGCACCTATATTTTCCCTTGATTTTTGCTTGATTAGTGCAAAAGTGGTGGGTCCCCCTTTGATTTTTTAACAAGATGCTACCACAATAAACAACCCATTCTTCAATATAGCTAAATCAATCATCTTCTTGATATGTTTTTGTATAATGATGCAATTAGTGCCGGTGAAAATTAGACTATAGGGAATGGTTCTAAATAATTTTGTGATTGATATAAGGTTAACTTTTTGAATTCAAGAATATATAAAACATCATACAATGTTAAGGTAGGTGAAAGAACAATGGTTCCAGCAAATGAGGTAATAATAGAATTTCCATTCGACAGCAAAATAAATATAGGATTAATTTTTGGTACTCTTTAAAAGGAACAAGATGAAAAGCAATATGGTTGGTGGCTTGAGTATCAAGAAGCCATGACTGAAAAAAACTACCTGAGAACTTCATATGAGAATTTTCAAGAACAGAATTACTTATTAAAGATTAGACCATGTTGGACACCAAACACTTGAAGAAGACTTGTTATTCTATTGGATTATTTCCAACAAGCTTCGATAACACATCCACTAAAGGTGCAACTGAGTTTATGCAACTATCATTGCTCTTTGGGTTTTTAGAGCGATATATAGGAGGGAATCATATTTTGAAGTAGCATTCATCAGTTGTGTGGTTGTTAAACCATAATGGGTACAAAATTTTAAGTCTTGTCAACCCCTTCTTCCAAATCTTCTTCGGCCTGTCCCTCTGCCTACAAAGGTTCTGTTTAGTTTTTCCAACCACATAGAGAAACCAAAAAAGTGAATTCCTTTTTCCATTTCATGGGCTAAAATTAGCATTACAATGCCTTATATTTTATGGTTTTCAATTCCTTGTAATTTATTATAAATACGCATGCATTTTAGAGTTTGTAATAACAAGAGCGCAAAACTAAATGCAACCAAAGGAGATTTTTGAGTTGGGTGTGTTATGTAAAAGGGTAGTGTGAGATTTAGAAGTTTTTGTAATAATCTTTTAATATTGAAAGGAGCGAAATCAATGTAATTATGACAATGACTCTTGATGAATTTGGTTATGTATGATAGTTAAACTTAGCGATTATGGTGTTGTGAGTTCTAAATTTAGATCATGTGGTGATGTGTGATGTTTGATAATGGTGTTGATGAGTTGGCTATGCGTAGTTAGTGTGTCAATTTGATCGTATGCATGTTACATGTTTGAGTGTATGTGGTGGTTGGCATTGATCCATGCTTGATTTGTGATGAATTGATATGGGCAGGTGAACTATGTTTACATATATGTAGGGCATTGTTTTACCGTGTGGTTAGTTGATGATGATGATGATGATGATGGTGATAGAATTGATTAATTTAAGTTTGATAGAATCATACATTTCATATCTAGGTGTAATATAGGATAAATTGGTAATTCGGTAGGTGGAATGGTGATCTGGTGGGTATTTGAACCCCTGAAGGGATCAATAAGTTCCCACGATCTTTTTGAACTTGTGTGCATGGTCATCGATTGAATTGGAGTCCATTTGCTAAGTTTAGTGCATAAGGTTGTCCTAGGTATGTTGAAATGCATTTGCCCAGTTTCTGGTTTCCCCCATGTGTGTTGGCATACTCATGTCCAACCTTGGCGTACTCACGCCCAACCTGAGTATACCCACGCCTAGGTCCTATTCCAAATTTCATATCTTCGCGCTTTTGACATTTTGGCTGTTGTCATGCAATCCTTATTGAGATATTTTAAAATGTATAATTTAGTAGTCATTAAGTGTTATATGTTGCAAAAAAAATTTCATAAAATTTGATGAATTAAGTGAATATGTTAATTAAAAATATAACAGGATGTTAGAGTTTAGATATTTCTCATTTCTGAAACCAAGAGGCTAATGTACATAAACTTCTTTATTGATGAAGCCATCCAGAAATTCACTTTTGACATCTATTTAAAACAACTTGAAGTTGTTAGTAGATGTAAAGGCCATGAGGATTCTTATTGCTTCCAATCTTACTACCGGAGCAAAAGTCTCATCATAGTTAATGCCTTTTATTGATTGTAGCCTTGAGCTACAAGCCTTGCCTTGTTTTTAATGACTTTGCCTTCTTCATCCATCTTATTTCTGAACACCCATCTGGTTCCAATCACGTCCTGATTCTTAGGAGTTGGTACCATATTCCATTATGTGATTCTTCTCAAATTGTTAGATCTCTCTTTCCATAGCTTTGATCCATGATTCTTCACTAAGAGCTTGTTCAATGTTCTTTAACTTAATTTGGGATATGAGGGCCATCATGGAGTTTCTATTTCTGAAGGTATGTATGGTTTTAACTTCTTCTAGGACTTCTATAATGATACAGTCTATTAGATGATGAGTCACAAACTTCTAGCTTCTAGGTAAATTTGATTGATCAGATTCATGTGGCTCTGCATTTTCATCATATTGTTATGCTTTTGAATCTTTTTTGGCTTTCCTTTAAGAACAATTTTGAAGGTTTGTTTATGAACTCCTTTAGCTTGAGATTATGAAGTTCTTCTTTTAGATTTGTAATTTTCTTTTTCTCAATAGAAACATTAGATTTATCAAAGATGGTATGAATGCTTTCTTCAACAACTTGAGTTCTTTGATTAAAAACTCTAAAAGCTTTTAAAATTGTTAAATACTAAGAAAATCCCTTTGTTTTGTTGTTGTTTAAAACATAACAAATGCATCTAAATAAATGGAAATATGAAATATTAAGTTTTCTACTATTCCATAATTCATAAGGAATCTTGTTGAGGATTTTTCTGATAAAACTCTATTCAAAATATAGCATGAGGTATTTACTACCTCCAGAAGTATTTAGGTACTTTAAACCCATTGATCATGGTTCTAGCTATCTCTTGAAGAAATGTGTTTTTCCTTTCCACAACACTATTTTGTTGAGGTGTTTTTGGACAAGAAAAGTTATGAAATACGTCATTCTCATCACAAAACATTTGAAACTTTGAATTTTTAAATTCACTAACATGGTCACTTCTAACAAATAATTTGTGATTCTCATTCTGAACCGTTTTACAAAAGATTTTTAAAAAATTCACAAAACTCACCTTTATGGGCAAGGAATTTAACTCATGTGAATCTAGAGAGATCATCAATTATGACAAATTCATATATTTTAGCACCTAAGCTTGAATGTTTGGTTGGTCCAAAAAGATCAATATGAATAAGTTCAAGAGACTTAGTTGTTGGCACAATATTTTTCACTTTGAAACTAGCTTTGACTTGTTTATCTTAGTGACATGCCTCAACAATTTTATCCGTTTCAAAAATTGGATGACCTTTTACAAGGTTCATCTCGGATAGTTTTAAAATAGTTTTCATGTTAACATGTCCAATTCTTTTGTGCCAAAGTCACTTATCATAATCATTGGTCATGAAACAAGTTTCTTCTGAAAGATCTTCATGATGAATAATGTACAAGTTTCTTTCTCTTGAACTAGAGAATAGAACTTTACCATTGACTTCTCATTTATCAAATATTCTTTTGGTTCAAACTTAATCTCACAGCCACTGTCATAAAGTTGACTAATGTTAAGACCTTCCATGTAATACACATCATCTATTTGAGCTTTGTTGACCTTACCAATACCCTTAATTTGAGTTTTTCTATTTCTTCAAAATTGACTGCTCCATCATTCTTTCTCTCCGGAATAAAGAACATGATTTTGTCTTGTGTCATATGCCTTAAGCATCCATTGTCCAAGATCTAATGCTTTATCTTCTATGTTTCTTGAAGACATTTCTCAGTTCTGAAGTGGATATAAGTTCTTCATAATCAACCATCAAACACAGATTTGTAGCTTCTTCTTGTCCATCTTCTGAAGATCTTTTTTGATCATCCCAAATAGCCATAATAGATTTCTTCCTCTTTTGAAAGGGCTTTTTATTTCCATTTACGAGATTTGGACATTCAAATTTGCAAGACACATAGTGTAATAAGAGAACATTCCAGAAACAAAAAAAGAAAAACTAAATGAAATATAAAATATATTTAATAATTCTATCTTTTCTATAGAAAAAATATGATTGTATTTAGAAACAAATAACAAAGACTTGTAGCTTATGTCAATGTAGCTACAATAAACTATATACATGATAATTCAATAAACTTCATGTAACAATATAATTATAAAATGATAAATTTTACCGAAGTCGTTGCCTTTAATTTAATAAGCCTACAAAGATATAAAACGAATTGGGAAGAAAAGGAAAGCAGAAAGCAATGATAAAAGCAAAACTACATTTCCTTATCATAAGCACACAATTCCTTCGTCTGGAGAAAACATACATGGACGCGATATCGGGAAAGGATATTCAGAAAACTTATTTTTGTAAGTTTGTAAATTGTAAGAGAGCATGCTCTGAAATTACTTTAACTAACAAACTTTTTAACTAACTAAAATTGAACTCATTTATTACAAGCTAACATAAACTTTGGAATTTTGATAGATGAACTTGAAATCAGATCAATTGTAATTGACAAAATCAGATTTTGAAGCATAGATATTAAATACACATTTAGGTCAATTGATCGCGTCCAATACTTCAAGTAATACACTTTAAAAAAATTCACAAAATCACCAGGGTTTAGTAACCTTAAAAGACAAATTTGAAATAAACCATTAGTAGAGAAATTTTATGCATTTATTTTGGTGCAAAACTTGATGTGCATTTGCATGGGGAGAAAGGAAATGTTAACTTTACAAAAATGGTCAGAAATAGATTGAAAAAAAAAAGCAACAAGAGGAATGAATACATTTTGTATGTATATTATCCATGCAAATATCAATGTTATAAAGTTCAGCTCAACTTGGTCAGTTGGATCAAAACCAGTTATCTGACCAGGTCAAGTTTGTTATTAAACTAATTGTGCATATGAATAATGAGAACCAATGGTTTAAGCTGTGGAAATGATCACATGACAAATTGAATAAGGGATCTCATCGATTAAAATAGTTGAGTTGATTATGTTAACTAGAATGTATTTATTTTTTTTTAACTTCTTAACATATATCGAGTTAACACCAACAATTCATTGCTTTATCTATCGATCCTTTAAAATGATATCATGACTGAATTAATACATGATCTGGTTTTAATAAATGCAGCCAAATTTATTTTAATTCTTCTAGTCTTCAAGTTTTTTAAAAAAGTTACCTCTATTATTATCACTTATAATAATGATGTCACATTCGTTTAAACATATTTACCAGAACTAAAAACATATTTAACCTTTAAGAAAAACTAATGTTTCCACTTCTTGTTTTTAAACAGATTAATTATAAATTATAAGTATTGATTGATAATTGCATCCAACTACTTAAAGTGATTCTTGTGTTAAATAGGTTTTAATAATTACAAAAGTAAGGAATATTTAGACTGCAACAAATGAAAATAAGAAACAATGCTTGAAGAACATATAACTCTGTAAGCTATTCCAGACCATGAAGTCAGTGAACTTAGTGTTTACTGTAAGAGTAAGAAAAATTTATTTCAAAAAGCTCTTAAGTCATCTAAACTCAAATCATTTCATTTCAGTTTTAAAGTGGTAACTTAATAAAAGAACCAAGTTTTATACAAAAACTTGCCAAAAATCGAAATATCTATCTCGTTCGAACCACGCTCAAAATCATTTAAACCAATGGTCTTTGTGGGGACTAGTTCAAACCAAGCACGAACTGGTTCAAACCATGCATGATGTGATTTGAATCATGAGAGCTCCAAACTAGAATGATTTGAACCACAATCCCTCTAGTTCGAATTAATGAGTGCAAATCAAGATATTTCGGATTCTTGACTTATTTTAAGAAACTTGGTATGTTTCACTTTTATATTCAGTGACGTTTTTTTCGATAAATTAAAATATTGTATCAAAAAGAAAAGTCATCCTATTAAGTGAGAAAAACAAAATTCAAGTTGTTTACCGTTGCTCTCTTAAATTCTTATCTTACTCATAAGCTTTAAGCTAATTCTTTACTTTCTCTAGAGTTGGTTTTAGGTTTTTACTCTTAGATTAGGAGTGATTGGAACAAGGGTGTGAGAAAATTAGATAAGTATTCTCTATAGAGACCTCACACAATTCTATAAACTTTTAGGTAAAAATTAGGTTATGAGATAACATTAATCTTTGAACGAGTGATTCAACTGTTATAATCAAACACTTTGTAACTAACTTCGAAATAATGAAATTCTAAGCCTTTGTGTTAGGAGACTGCATTTTCTTTTTTCCTTAACTCTCTAATTTTTACTTATTAACTTCATACTTGTCTTTTCATACACATAATGTTCATCATTGTAATTTCAAATTATCTTTAACAAGTCATTTTCAATTACATTGCAAATCTAAAAACTCGTTAAAAATGTGAGCTTTTACCAGACTTAATTCACCTTCCCCACCTAAGTCTAAAGCCACTTATTGTTGAATATTGGTGATTGAAAAAAAGTCCATTGCAAATGGGGATAAAGGTTTATGTTATATATAGGCCTTAAGGCCCTTTGTAATAAATGTACCAAATTTGGAAACACTCATAGTTATTAATGGCCCGGAAGAACTTTTAAGCTTTTCTCTGTTGTAATGCTCTTGAGATAGAGTGTAGTGATATGTGAGCTTTGGAGAGTGTGGGTGTACTTGGGACCCAAAGGGTGTTTGAGAGTGAGGCTTATGTGATGTACAAATTTTCATATAATGTTATTCACTTGTTGTCGGTTTTGACAACGACTGTGGTTTTTTTTCGATTTTAGAGTTTTTCACGTTAAATCCTTGTGTGATGATTGTGTTTTTTTTAATATTTTATTTCTCTATTTTAAAAAAAATTCTCTAATTGAAATGAATCTAATTTCCTAACAGTTATCAACACTTGTAAATCTATCATAAAAGCTTTACAAAGGTGAAATGAATTGGAAGCAGAAAGCAAATTAAATTAAGCTCTTGCTGGCTTGCTGTTGGTGCCTGCATATATCTTTACAGTTTACAAAACATGTGGATCAAGACTATACGGATTTAGATACCAAATTTTACAGGGATACAATAAAGACTAAACTAAAGATGTTGGATCAAGTGCTTAGTACTAGGCCAAAAGCTGTAGCTAATAGCAGGGGTACAACTTTATTTCCTTCAAGATTCTTAGAGTCGCATCTACCTTACGAGGCTGCACCCATTATAGGTGCCACGAGATAGGATGTTAAACTTAAAATCCTAAAAATGATGCCTAACGAAATAAAGCCAACACAAGGCATGTTGGGATTCTTACATTTGATGAAAGCCTTGAAATTTCATCTAACTTTAGGGCTTGTGAACTTTGAAACCAAAAACTTTAGGCACGTAATTCTGTGATGGCTTTTGTGGCTTCAGATTCCCGTAAGTCATCAGAAAGAGGTGAGGAAATGTAGCTCCAAAATAAGCTCCGTCAATGTCTAAAAGCAGTCGAGGAAATTTGCGTATGAAATACAAGATATTCTTTTCCATTAGAAATAAAATTAAACACAATCATATGCCAGAACACACAGTAACATTACTTACTCCAAAAAGTTCAGGATTTAGTAGTAATAAAAAAATCTCAACAACAAAAGATATTAAGATTAAGGAAGTTCTAAACAACACAATTTTGTTGACTGAGATAAAGAAAACACTAATAGAAATCAAGCAAGTCTCTATAACCAAAGATAAATTTGTTACTGGGTATTTCTCTTTCTACAAATTTTGATAGCAACTATGTACGAAATTATGGAAAAAATAAACTGGAAATTCCCAATTCTTTTTCTGTTACTTCTCATTATGAGAATGTTGGGAAAGAATTAATAATCAGATTATAATCTTATTATGTCTTGTTCAGTAACTTTGACAAAATCAAATTATAATCAATAAACTGAATAAGCTAAGAGATAATTCTCTAGTCAACTCTTGTTTTCCTATTTATCCTTTTCAATTAATTAATTTTAAGTACTTATTTAACTACTACAAAAGATTTCATATTCTTTTTTATAACTTTACTATAAAATAATTTATAATTCCAAATGATACAAATGAAATAGATTATTTTAAATCACTTTTCATCTAACACATCCAAACATATACAATAATCAACTATCACTATAATCAATTATATCTACAATCAATTATTGAAATAATCTCTAAAAACAATCCCACCTAAACACACTATAGAAAGGATTGACTTGCGATCTTACACTATACAAACTCTTGTACCGTTTAATAACTTTTTATTAAATATTTTTACCCAAAATCAACAACTAGACTAAATGTTCCATCATATAGGTCATATATACAAAATTTAATATTAATCTAGAATTATTTGATATCTCATTCAACTACATCCAAACTAATGTAATATATACTTTTGAGACAAAAAAATAAGAAACACTTAATTATCTTTTTATTTTTGTCCAATTTTTCAATACTTAAATTCAACTAACTTAGATATATAGGTATAGTTCAACAGTTGAATCAATGAAAATGATATTATATATTTATTGACAACATCTAAGTTGGTTAATATATAAATATATGTATGTATGTATGTATGTATGTATGTATGTATGTATGTAAGAGTGTAAGTAACCAATTTAGGTCATACAACCATACATGAATTATCATGATTATAAGTTTTTCAAAGTCACATAACACTTAAAAATTCATGTCACTTTCTAATAACTTATATGACTAACATATTTTAATCCTAACCATTCATAATAAGATCTAATGATTTAAATTTACTATTCTCATTCTCATCTAAAATAGTCTTTGTGCATATATATGTATATATATATATATATATATATATATATCTCAACCATACAAACCATACAATGATGGTCAACACTTTTTGAAATTATGCTGTTGAAATTTACTCCTCTCATGCTCTTATTTCTATATAGGGAGAAAGATGTTATTGAAAGCATAAATGTCATAAATTTCAAAAGAAATTTCTTATGATCAACAGGGCATGAGAAAAGAACATTTATTGCCTTCATCTAGTCAACAAAACTTCTCAGATATAACGAAAATAATATCAAATAATGTAACTGAGGAATGGACTACTAAATCACCACCAAATACGTAGACCAATTGACACTCTAGCTTAATATATGATCTCAAGTTCGAGTTCTAGGGAATACAATCTTGTTGTTAAATCTTGATTATCCAAATAGGATTGTATCAAACCCAAATAAAAAGGAATAGACTACTAACTTACTAATCACATCTGCTGTCAACAGGAGTCTAGATTATAAGCTATTTTTTATGATGCATTTGAGTGTCCACATACTTATCAAGGCAAAAAGTTAAAAATAAATTTAAGGTACTCCATACTCATAATTCAACAAGGAGATATAATATGATGTGTTTTCTCCACCATCATCATATATCATTATATGATACTTTAGTCTTAAATATGAGTAGCAACAAATCCAAGTAAAAATAAAAATTGAAAATCCTTCTATAAAAAGGCTTAGTCTTAAATTTGGATATTGTGTCTAACTCAATCCTAAAAGTCAGCTCATAAGATGAGAATAACCTACTCTTTATATACTAATAATTAGTTATATACCTAGTCAATACGGGACATTTGGAGTGTGGACAAATACAGATAATCTAATAACATGGGACTTTCAACACACCCTCATGGATGACCCAATAACAAATCTAGGATAGACTTTCATGCTATCTTAAATTTGAATATTAGGTCTAACGCGATCGTAAAAACTAGCTCATAAAATAAGGATTACTCTCACCTTATATACTATTAATTGGTCATATCTTTAGTCAATATGGGCCTTTCAACACTTAGTTTTGTGTAAATACTACCAACTCATCCAAGTAAAAGAAATCTTTCAAGAATTGGTGATGAGATCCCCGCCTCATTCTTTCCAATATAGTTAAACCATGCATGGGCAAGACATTTGATTTTGGCACGCATTTTCTTTTCTATTTTCTTTTATAATTTTAGATACCAATAAAAAAATAGAAAGAATGTAAATGTAAGAGAAAAGTGAAAGGATCAAAAGCCAAAGCAAATGACAGCTAACAAATTAGAACCTTAATTGACAGGCCAACAACATATGAGTCTAGAAAGCAAGAAAGCAATTATAAAGGGCACAGATGGTAAAATCACAAAATCCAAATTCTTAAAGGACAGCATAAATAGTTGATAAGGAGTTCAACAAGGCACTGGGAAGGATACTACCTTGATACTTGGTCCGTGGGTAGTGAAGGTCTTCACACCTGGGGCAATATATTTTTACAGTACTTGACCTAGGAACATCTGACTGGCCAACTGGAAGGCAGGGTTGTCCAGAGCAGTAAACTCTTGGACATCTGCCAAAGTCATAGTTCTTATACTTGTCTAGCTGTAGATAACCAAATGTCATTTACCAGTGTATATTTTATCAATAAAAGGCAAGAAAAAGAAAAAGGATAACCAGAGTCACACCATTGCCGCCATTCCTTTGCTTGTCAAGATGTACCGAGCATGAATCAGACCATAAAGCATCTCTGCTGCAGATTCAACTAACTCATTTTGTTCTTCTGTGAACATGTCTCCTAATCAATGGACCGACATTAGCAGTCAACAATAAAATACGAATGGCCAAATTTAGAGATAAAGTCTTATTACTTTACAACTTCAATTTAGCTTCAAGAGGGAGGATTTTGCCTTACTTTAGTTAGAATACAGAAGAAACACAAGTGTTTTCAATATCATCACATAGCTTAACTTGCATCATAGAATAAAAATTGAACCCAAGTAAGAGACATAATGGCTTACCATGGGAGGACTCAACATCTAAAATTAAATCAAGTGCATAATCATAATAAGGCACTTGACTACTTAATCCACAGAGGTTGAAATCATCTTGTACGTAATCATCATCGATTTCACAAAAGAATTCATTTCCTCTCAAATTGCAGAACCATGAGATCCAAGATGTATCATCCCCTTCAGAACCACTAAGATCAGATCCTTCAACATCTGTTTTAGATTCCTCTATAGGCAATACATAAAAAACAATGGGTCAGGCAATCAGAGTTAAACACCCAATTAATTCTGTTTTCTCCAATACTCTGTCAAGCTCTTCATTGTCAGTTCCCACCACCACCAATTTTGCTGCCACCACTAGTCTCAGGATCACAATAGGTCCAGCTTAGGTAAGTGGAGGACAATTTTCATTTTCCTTTTAATTTTTAACAACGTAGAACCAACACGTTACAAAAAGTAGCAAATAAAGAAATACGGCTACATTTCAAGATTAGGTGCTGGTTTATAAACATCTCTAAAGGCCCGTAGAAATTATAATAGAAGAGTTTACAAATCAAGTTTTTGTCATAAATAAATTTAAATAAACATACAAGAGAAATTTGATTAATTTTTGTCATGTGAAAATGCTTTTGGAGAATTTTATCCAAACAAAACCAAGCGGATATAGGAAAATTGAAGCCTGGTGTTACCTTTGAAATTGATATCCAATGAAAGAGAAATAATTTGCAAAATGGAATATGGTTGATGAGGTGATGAATAAGGGTTACCATGTTGGGCAGTGGAATTGTTAGGGAGGGAAGCAGAGCGACGATGGTTTGAGGAAGGAGATGATTGTTGTTGTTGTTGGTTGTTGATTGGCTTCCGATGAAGATGACCAACAACAACTTCTCCTTTCCTCTCTTTGTGCATTCCTCTCACCACCACCAAATATCATTCAATTCAATTCTCCCTTTCTTTCTTTTTATTTATGCCTGTTACTCCTTTCTTCTCATTCTCATTCTCCAGCAACAACAATAACAATAACAATATGTTTCATTATGTTAATCAAATCAAATAAATAAGCCGATGCAACTCCCTCTCATCTCAATCTCAATTTTAGGAACACCTTTCTCGTCCTTGGCACCATTTTTTCTTAGTCCGTGTCACTATCCTATCACCGTTCAGTGCGTTCATATATCCTTATTTATATGTAATGTGTAAAAAAATATTATCATGTCTAATTTTAGTACAATTATGTTATTAAAAAAACAAATTCAAAATACCAAATGTTTAGTCTCCGTTGTCTGTTTAGATTATCATAAATTTGTTTAATTTTATCGATATTATGTTATTGAAAAAATTAAATTCAAAATATAAAATAATTTACTATTACCATTACTATTACTATTACTACTATTACCATTACTATTACCATTATTAACATTACCATTATTTATAATAAATTAACTTTTTGAGAAATCAATTTTTTTTTTACTTTTACCCAATCAAAGATTAATTTTTTAAAAAGTAATCACATACTTAATTTCACAATATAACCAAATAGCACCGACACCATTTGTACATTGTTTTTTAATTCTCTAATTCATCTCCTTCTTTTGCGTTATATCATATGCCATACTTATTATCTCATCTTTCTTCAAACCCCCCAAAAATGGAATTTTTTTTATTATTCTCTATTTCGTTTTTTCATTATTATTTACATTACATCATATGCCTTACTTTTTATTTCATCTTTCTTCATAACACCCAAAATGCCAATTTACCACGGTGAGTTTTAATAAATGCAGCCAAATTTATTTTAATTCTTCTAGTCTTCAAGTTTTTTAAAAAAGTTACCTCTATTATTATCACTTATAATAGTGATGTCACATTCGTTTAAACATATTTACCAGAACTAAAAACATATTTAACCTTTAAGAAAAACTAATGTTTCCACTTCTTGTTTTTAAACAGATTAATTATAAATTATAAGTATTGATTGATAATTGCATTCAACTACTTAAAGTGATTCTTGTGTTAAATAGGTTTTAATAATTACAAAAGTAAGGAATATTTGGACTGTAACAAATGAAAATAAGAAACAATGCTTGAAGAACATATAACTCTGTAAGCTATTCCAAACCATGAAGTCAGTGAACTTAGTGTTTACTGTAAGAGTAAGAAAAATTTATTTCAAAAAGCTCTTAAGTCATCTAAACTCAAATCATTTCATTTCAGTTTTAAAGTGGTAACTTAATAAAAGAACCAAGTTTTATACAAAAACTTGCCAAAAATCGAAATATCTATCTCGTTCGAACCACGCTCAAAATCATTTAAACCAATGGTCTTTGTGGGGACTAGTTCAAACCAAGCACGAACTGGTTCAAACCATGCATGATGTGATTTGAACCATGAGAGCTCCAAACTAGAATGATTTGAACCACAATCCCTCTAGTTCGAATTAATGAGTGCAAATCAAGATATTTCGAATTCTTGACTTATTTTAAGAAACTTGGTATGTTTCACCTTTATATTCAGTGACGTTTTTTCCGATAAATTAAAATATTGTATCAAAACGAAAAGTCATCCTATTAAGTGAGAAAAACAAAATTCAAGTTGTTTACCGTTGCTCTCTTAAATTCTTATCTTACTCATAAGCTTTAAGCTAATTCTTTACTTTCTCTAGAGTTGGTTTTAGGTTTTTACTCTTAGATTAGGAGTGATTGGAACAAGGGTGTGAGAAAATTAGATAAGTATTCTCTATAGAGACCTCACACAATTCTATAAACTTTTAGGTAAAAATTGGGTTATGAGATAACATTAATCTTTGAACGAGTGATTCAACTGTTATAATCAAACACTTTGTAACTAACTTCGAAATAATGAAATTCTAAGCCTTTGCGTTAGGAGACTGCATTTTCTTTTTTCCTTAACTCTCTAATTTTTACTTATTAACTTCATACTTGTCTTTTCACACACATAATGTTCATCATTGTAATTTCAAATTATCTTTAACAAGTCATTTTCAATTATATTGCAAATCTAAAAACTCGTTAAAAATGTGAGCTTTTACCAGACTTAATTCACCTTCCCCACCTAAGTCTAAAGCCACTTATTGTTGAATATTGGTGATTGAAAAAAAGTCCATTGCAAATAGGGATAAAGGTTTATGTTATACATAGGCCTTAAGGCCCTTTGTAATAAATGTACCAAGTTTGGAAACACTCATAGTTATTAATGGTCTGGAAGCACTTTTAAGCTTTTCTCTGTTGTAATGCTCTTGAGTTAGAGTGTAGTGATATGTGAGCTTTGGAGAGTGTGGGTGTACTTGAGACCCAAAGGGTGTTTGAGAGTGAGGCTTATGTGATGTATAAATTTTCATATAATGTTATTCACTTGTTGTCGGTTTTGACAACGACTGTGTTTTTTTTCGATTTTAGAGTTTTTCACGTTAAATCCTTGTGTGATGATTGTGCTTTTTTTAATATTTTATTTCTCTGTTTTAAAAAAAATTCTCTAATTGAAATGAATCTAATTTCCTAACAGTTATCAACACTTGTAAATCTATCATAAAAGCTTTACAAAGGTGCAATGAATTGGAAGCAGAAAGCAAATTAAATTAAGCTCTTGCTGGCTTGCTGTTGGTGCCTGCATATATCTTTACAGTTTACAAAACATGTGGATCAAGACTATACGGATTTATCTACCAAATTTTACAGGGATACAACAAAGACTAAACTAAAGATGTTGGATCAAGTGCTTAGTACTATGCCAAAAGCTGTAGCTAATAGCAGGGGTACAACTTTATTTCCTTCAAGATTCTTAGAGTCGCATCTACCTTACGAGGCTGCACCCATTATAGGTGCCACGAGATAGGATGTTAAACTCAAAATCCTAAAAATGATGCCTAACGAAATAAAGCCAACACAAGGCATGTTGGGATTCTTACATTTGATGAAAGCCTTGAAATTTCATCTAACTTTAGGGCTTGTGAACTTTGAAACCAAAAACTTTAGGCACGTAATTCTGTGATGGCTTTTGTGGCTTCAGATTCCTGTAAGTCATCAGAAAGAGGTGAGGAAATGTAGCTCCAAAATAAGCTCCGTCAATGTCTAAAAGTAGTCGAGGAAATTTGCGTATGAAATACAAGATATTCTTTTCCATTAGAAATAAAATTAAACACAATCATATGCCAGAACACACAGTAACATTACTCACTCCAAAAAGTTCAAGATTTAGTAGTTATAAGAAAATCTCAACAACAAAAGATATTAAGATTAAGGAAGTTCTAAACAACACAATTTTGTTGACTGAGATAAAGAAAACACTAATAGAAATCAAGCAAGTCTCTATAACCAAAGATAAATTTGTTACTGGGTATTTCTCTTTCTACAAATTTTGATAGCAACTATGTACGAAATTATGGAAAAAATAAACTGGCAATTCCCAATTCTTTTTCTGTTACTTCTCATTATGAGAATGTTAGGAAAGAATTAATAATTAGATTATAATCTTATTATGCCTTGTTCAGTAACTTTGACAAAATCAAATTATAATCAATAAACTGAATAAGCTAAGAGATAATTCTCTAGTCAACTCTTGTTTTCCTATTTATCCTTTTCAATTAATTAATTTTAAGTACTTATTTAACTACTACAAAAGATTTCATATTCTTTTTTGTAACTTTACTATAAAATAATTTATAATTCCAAATGATACAAATGAAATAGATTATTTTAAATCATTTTTCATCTAACACATCCAAACATATACAATAATCAACTATCACTATAATCAATTATATCTACAATCAATTATTGAAATAATCTCTAAAAACAATCTCACCTAAACACACTATAGAAAGGATTGACTTGCGATCTTACACTATACAAACTCTTGTACCGTTTAATAACTTTTTATTAAATATTTTTACCCAAAATCAACAACTAGACTAAATGTTCCATCATATAGGTCATATATACAAAATTTAATATTAATCTAGAATTATTTGATACCTCATTCAACTACATACAAACTAATGTAATATATACTTTTGAGACATAAAAATAAGAAACACTTAATTATCTTCTTATTTTTGTCCAATTTTTCAATACTTAAATTCAACTAATTTAGATATATAGGTATAGTTCAACAGTTGAATCAATGAAAATGATATTATATATTTATTGACAACATCTAAGTTGGTTAATATATAAATATATGTATGTATGTATGTATGTATGTATGTAAGAGTGCAAGTAAGCAATTTAGGTCGTACAACCATACATGAATTATCATGATTATAAGTTTTTCAAAGTCACATAACACTTAAAAATTCATGTCACTTTCTAATAACTTATATGACTAACATATTTTAATCCTAACCATTCATAATAAGATCTAATGATTTAAATTTACTATTCTTATTCTCATCTAAAAGAGTCTTTGTGCCTATATATATATATATATATATATATATATATCTCAACCATACAAACCATACAATGATGGTCAACACTTTTTGAAATTATGCTGTTGAAATTTACTCCTTTCATGCTCTTATTTCTATATAGGGAGAAAGATATTATTGAAAGCATACATGTCATAAATTTCAAAAGAAATTCCTTATGATCAACAGGGGGCATGAGAAAAGAACATTTATTGCCTTCATCTAGTCAACAAAACTTCTCAGATATAACGAAAATAATATCAAATAATGTAACTGAGGAATGGACTACTAAATCACCACCAAATGCGTAGACCAATTGACACTCTAACTTAATATATGATCTCAAGCTCGAGTTCTAGGGAATACAATCTTGTTGTTAAATCTTGATTATCCAAATAGGATTGTATCAAACCCAAATAAAAAGGAATAGACTACTAACTTACTAATCACATCTGCTGTCAACAGGAGTCTAGATTATAAGCTATTTTTTATGATGCATTTGAGTGTCCACATACTTATCAAGGCAAAAAGTTAAAAATAAATTTAAGGTACTCCATACTCATACTTCAACAAGGAGATATAATATGATGTGTTTTCTCCCCCATCATCATATATCATTATATGATACTTTAGTCTTAAATATGAGTAGCAACAAATCCAAGTAAAAATAAAAATTGAAAATCCTTCTATAACAAGGCTTAGTCTTAAATTTGGATATCGTGTCTAACTCAATCCTAAAAGTCAGCTCATAAGATGAGAATTACTTCCTCTTTATATACTAATAATTAGTTATATACCTAGTCAATACGGGACATTTGGAGTGTGGACAAATACAGATAATCTAATAACATGGGACTTTCAACACACCCTCATGGATGACCCAATAACAAATCTAGGATAGACTTTCATGCTATCTTAAATTTGAATATTAGGTCTAACTCGATCGTAAAAACTAGCTCATAAAATAAGGATTACTTTCACCTTATATACTATTAATTGGTCATATCTTTAGTCAATATGGGCCTTTCAACACTTAGTTTTGTGTAAATACTACCAACTCATCCAAGTAAAAGAAATCTTTCAAGAATTGGTGATGAGATCCCCGCCTCATTCTTTCCAATATAGTTAAACCATGCATGGGCAAGACATTTGATTTTGGCACGCATTTTCTTTTCTATTTTCTTTTATAATTTTAGATACCAATAAAAAAATAGAAAGAAACAAGTAGCATGTAAATGTAAGAGAAAAGTGAAAGGATCAAAAGCCAAAGCAAATGACAGCTAACAAATTAGAACCTTAATTGACAGGCCAACAACATATGAGTCTAGAAAGCAAGAAAGCAATTATAAAGGGCACAGATGGTAAAATCACAAAATCCAAACTCAAAGGACAGCATAAATAGTTGATAAGGAGTTCAACAAGGCACTGGGAAGGATACTACCTTGATACTTGGTCTGTGGGTAGTGAAGGTCTTCACACCTGGGGCAATATATTTTTACAGTTCTTGACCTAGGAACATCTGACTGGCCAACTGGAAGGCAGGGTTGTCCAAAGCAGTACACTCTTGGACATCTGCCAAAGTCGTAGTTCTTATACTTGTCTAGATTTAGATAACCAAATGTCATTTACCAGTGCAAATTTTATCAATAAAAGGCAAGAAAAAGAAAAAGGATAACCAGAGTCACACCATTGTCGCCATTCCTTTGCTTGTCAAGATGTACCGAGCATGAATCAGACCATAAAGCATCTCTGCTGCAGATTCAACTAACTCATTTTGTTCTTCTGTGAACATGTCTCCTAATCAATGGACCGACATTAGCAGTCAACAATAAAATACGAATGGCCAAATTTAGAGATAAAGTCTTATTACTTTACAACTTCAATTTAGCTTCAAGAGGGAGGATTTTGCCTTACTTTAGTTAGAATACAGAAGAAACACAAGTGTTTTCAATATCATCACATAGCTTAACTTGCATCATAGAATAAAAATTGAACCCAAGTAAGAGACATAATGGCTTACCATGGGAGGACTCAACATCTAAAATTAAATCAAGTGCATAATCATAATAAGGCACTTGACTACTTAATCCACAGAGGTTGAAATCATCTTGTACGTAATCATCATCGATTTCACAAAAGAATTCATTTCCTCTCAAATTGCAGAACCATGAGATCCAAGATGCATCATCCCCTTCAGAACCACTAAGATCAGATCCTTCAACATCTGTTTCAGATTCCTCTATAGGCAATACATAAAAAACAATGGGTCAGGCAATCAGAGATAAACACCCAATTAATTATGTTTTCTCCAATACTCTGTCAAGCTCTTCATTGTCAGTTCCCACCACCATCAATTTTGCTGCCACCACTAGTCTTAGGATCACAATAGGTCCAGCTTAGGTAAGTGGAGGACAATTTTCATTTTCCTTTTACTTTTTAACAACGTAGAACCAACACGTTACAAAAAGTAGCAAATAACGAAATACGGCTACATTTCAAGATTAGGTGCTGGTTTATAAACATCTCTAAAGGCACGTAGAAATTATAATAGAAGAGTTTACAAATCAAGTTTTTGTCATAAATAAATTTAAATAAACATACAAGAGAAATTTGATTAATTTTTGTCATGTGAAAATGCTTTTGGAGAATTTTATCCAAACAAAACCAAGCGGATATAGGAAAATTGAAGCCTGGTGTTACCTTTGAAATTGATATCCAATGAAAGAGAAATAATTTGCAAAATAGAATATGGTTGATGAGGTGATGAATAAGGGTTACCATGTTGGGCAGTGGAATTGTTGGGGAGGGAAGCAGAGCGACGATGGTTTGAGGAAGGAGATGGTTGTTGTTGGTTGTTGATTGGCTTCCGATGAAGATGACCAACAGCAACTTCTCCTTTCCTCTCTTTGTGCATTCCTCTCACCACCACCAAATATCATTCAATTCAATTCTCCCTTTCTTTCTTTTTATTTATGCCTATTACTCCTTTCTTCTCATTCTCATTCTCCAGCAACAACAATAACAATAACAATATGTTTCATTATGTTAATCAAATCAAATAAATAAACCGATGCAACTCCCTCTCATCTCAATCTCAATTTTAGGAACACATTTCTCGTCCTTAGCACCATTTTTTCTTAGTCTGTGTCACTATCCTATCACCATTCAGTGCATTCATATATCCTTATTTATATGTAATGTGTAAAAAAATATTATCATGTCTAATTTTAATACAATTATGTTATTAAAAAAACAAATTCAAAATACCAAATGTTTAGTCTCCGTTGTCTGTTTAGATTATCATAAATTTGTTTAATTTTATCGATATTATGTTATTGAAAAAATTAAATTCAAAATATAAAATAATTTACTATTACCATTACTATTACTATTACTACTATTACCATTACTATTACCATTATTAACATTACCATTATTTATAATAAATTAACTTTTTGAGAAATCAATTTCCTTTTTTTACTTTTACCCAATCAAAGATTAATTTTTTAAAAAGTAATCACATACTTAATTTCACAATATAACCAAATAGCACCGACACCATTTGTACATTGTTTTTTAATTCTCTAATTCGTCTCCTTCTTTTGCGTTATATCATATGCCATACTTATTATCTCATCTTTCTTCAAACCCCCCAAAAATGGAATTTTTTTTATTATTCTCTATTTCGTTTTTTCATTATTATTTACATTACATCATATGCCTTACTTTTTATTTCATCTTTCTTCAAACACCCAAAATGCCAATTTACCACGGTGAATAGTGTAGAGATTTCTTTTCTGACAGACATGCATCTCCTTTATATGCTCAGGATTCTTTAAAACAAACATGGAAAACGGAATTCTTTTTTATTATTAGTTGTTCCAATATAAGTATATTGATTATGATTTTTTTACAACCCTAATTTTTATGGTTATATCTTTTTCAGGATATTTAATTGCAAAAGAGAAAACTGTATAAAAAAATATAGAAGATTTCAGTCTCTGAAGTTTAACGCTTGCTGTCAACTAATCCTGGTTAAACACACTAGAAAACATGTTTGAGGTACATTAGATTTCTATCAATGAACTACAAAATGATGACAAGTCGGTATCAACCAATTTATAGAATGTTTCTTCAATGTACTTTTTGTTGCAAAGTTTAATCTTTATAGTCAGTGAGCCTTTGGGTGGTTAAAAATGTAAAATGAACCTGTTATTACAAGTTTGTTTGATAATTCTAAACCTTATGCCAATTGAATGCCTGAAGTGCAGTAATTGTGGGTAAAACAAGAAGCGACTTATGTATTATAAATATAAATCTGTGCCGTTAATTTAAGTACAGTATAGATTTCAAGATCGGCAAAGGCACACCTGGTTCCCTTTTTACCCAGTATGATGCTACATAGTCTAGTCATCAGCAAAATACCTCTCCTCTGCGTCAACATTGGCCTCTCTCTGCCAATGATCATCGAGGGTCTCATCATTATCTATTTTAGAGTAATCTAGATGTTCATGATCTTCCCCTAATAGAAACTTCTGCTGCATAATGTAGGTGAATTGATTCATCCGGTCCTCCAGTTCATCCGCAGATATAGATGATTCCCGGTTCCCTCTGGCTGGATCAGATAGGGTCTTGTCATCTGCATCAGGCTGATCCATGTGCCTCTGCGAGTAACAAAGAAGAATATAATTAGAGGTCCACAAAACATACAGTTATAGCACTAAGGATCCAAAAAGAAGAGACATAATTTTATAAGTTGTCAAACTATCTAAAACAGTCAACGGACAATCCAGGTCAAAAAGATTATAACAATAAATTGGCATCATTATCAGACCAATCCAAAAGTTAAATCTAGGTATCACCTTTCCTTTGTTGAGCAAAGACGATGCAGGGTTTCAATTTAGCAGTGAAGTATACAGCGTGCTCATGTCTATATCAAACAATACATTAATCTATTATCTGTATTCAAAGTAAATTTTCATATCACCGGTTTAAATCAGTAAATATACAGAAGACAACAATACATTTACCAAAGTTAAATTGTAAAATATTATGAATTATGCAGATGATATAACCTCCCCCCCCCCCCCCCCCCAAAAAAAAAAAAAAGATCCGACTTCAAAAGATTAAAAACCGGAGAGATTATTGTTTTCATACAATACATGAGAGAAAGGGGGATGGTTCTTTCCCCTAATGTAACAGTAATGCATGGTGCTATCTACAAGTTTGTTCCTAAACTGTTCTTACATTGGTGCATGCCCAGGTTGCTTCATGGATTTCCATATTCATCATTTTTGGTGAAAGTTGGATGTGTCCTAACTTCCAAGTCCTAGACCAAATCTTGATCATTAGCTTCCTTGATTTTAGTACTTAGTAGAAGTAAACATCTAAACTTTTGTTACCCTGGACAACCTACGCTACACTTCGGTAGTTTGGTCAATTAGGTTGAAGCAGAACTATTGCTTTCTTTAGGAGGTTTCTTTTGCACAACACTTAAATAGTTGAATTTGGATAACATTAGGTGCTTGGTGTCAAGTACAAATCCAAACAAAAATTTTCTTAAAAACACTTGAATGAAAATAAAAATTCACAAAACGCAGTTATTGATAGTTTAATGAGCAGTAGTAGTACCTCTACAGGATGTTCATTGCTACTACCTCTTCTCCTCTCTTCATCCAGCACCTCCTCCTCCTCCTCTTCTTCTTCTTCTTCTTCCTCCTCCTCCTCCTCCTCCTCCTCTTCTTCTCGAAACCCCTCATTACCAACCCAATCCCTTTCAGCCACACCCAACCTCTGCTGCTCCCCTCTAATCTTCGCAACAAGCGCGGCTTCATCGCACCTCCGCATGAGCGTGTCAGACCAGCGCTCTCCAGGCCTGGCCATGGCTCTGCCACTCTGGTCCTGAAACTTGCCGACATACTCATGATGCAGATACGGTTCTCTTTCCCTCATTGCATCCTCAGAGAAGTAGTTCCCACCACAAATCAATTTATCCAAGTACGCACGCCTCCGATTCTTCACCATCACCGACCTCATCCTCAACTCCTCCGACGTTGGACTCATTATGGTCCGCAATCGCTTCACGTGCCAGTTAATCTCATAATCATCCTTCAGTGAATCAAATTCCCCCAACTCGCTGCTCGTAAGTTGGGAACCGTATCGTTCTACATACACAAGAAATCGAATGAACACATGCAGCTTGAGTAATTGCCAAGAGTAAGAACTCAATTGTATGAATTACCAATTTCTGATTCCCAGGTTTAGGTTTAGGGTTAACTGAAGAACACAAAGAGAATGATAAAATAAAATGATTGAGAAAACGGGAAGTAACCTAAGAAAAGGGCAACGTCGCGGGATAGAAGGTCGCGGAAAATGGTTTTGCGTTGGGAAGGAAGAGCAGAAGTGGATTCAAGCGCGCGTGGGAAGTAAAGGTTTTCCAAACATGATAGCCTCTCTGATATTCTCTCTTTTGCTTCTTCACTCATCGTCTTCTTCTCCTCCATTTCGTCTGCAACTATACTCAACCGCAACGACCACAACTGAATTATATAGGCCCGTTTCCTCTTGGGTCGTGCCTCTGGCCCATTTTATTGGGTTTTAAACAGATCTTTGATGGGTCCAAAAAACAGCAGATTTTTTGCTCTTCGTTTTCTACGAAAATAATTTCACTGCACAAAATATAAAATAATATAAGTTTAAATAAGGTTTTAGTCTTGACAAAAAAAGTTAAATAATTTCTTTTGCTCTTTACATTTTCATTTTTCTTTAATCCTTGTCAACTGTTTTTAATTTCTACACTTTCTTGTTTTTCTTTTGTCTCTGCTTGTTGATAGTCCGTCCTTTTTTTATTTTTTCTTTTTAAGGTTTTAATTCTTATTTGTTAGTACTTTTTGTAAGGACTAAAATTAAAATAATAGAATAAAAACATAGGAACAAAAAACAAAAAGCGAAAAAATCTGGGAACCAAACATGTATTACGAGGAATAAAAAATGAAAAAGTTAGACTAAAATGTTATTAATTTACACTTAAATATAAATCTGGATAAGAAAAGATTTAGACATAAAATAGAAATGAAATAAAATAAAAAGGGCTTCATATATTTTGAATAAGTATAGTACCCCTGAAATGTGGGTAAAATATTTTCAACTTCGAATCTTCTAAAATTCAGAAACAAACGGGAGAAAAGAAGAGTTGATAAATACAAAGGTTCAGATATAAAAATTTTCAGTAGCGAAACGTGGAATTTAAAATGTATATTCAATCTTTTTATTTTCTTACGACTTGAAGTTTTTTATCTGAAATAAAAATCTAGCTGGAAATAGGATTAAGAATTCTAGTTCAAATGAGCAAAAAAATTATTTAACCTATGCAATTTTATATTATAAAGTAAAAATATTTAAAAACATCTTAGTACTTAATAGAAAAATTCATCTTTGTTGTTAAACAACCCATAAAAAATACCAGTAAGTATTCCATTATTTGTATAATTGGTTTGAAAATTTTAAATAAAACTAAAAAAATCACAATATTTCATGTAAATTAGAAAATATAAATATCTGATGCTTTAGAGTAATTGAAATTTAAGAAAGTAATTAAAGTAAAATATTTTAAAAGCTTAATATTTTAATATATATATATATATATATATATATATATAAAAGTTATCTCTACCTCATTTTAACGGATTATTATTATCTAGTAAATATTAGACAAAAATTAAAAATCTTCTTTTAATATATAAATAAGGCCTCGAATTCACTTTTATAATTTAAATGAGATTTTGATTCTCTAGATTTGATAAGTCTGTAAGAAATCTGACTTTAGCTCGTAAAGTATTTTACTTACGTTTACATCTATTTACATGACAGGGGCTTGAAGACGCTCCCAACAGTTGCAAGGTGGAACAAATCAAACTAAATTGCAAAATGTTAATGTCCATCTCCAACCAAAACGGAAAATAACACACTATTACTAGTGCACAAAATGGAATGCATTTTCACTTGATTTGAAAAGGGCTTTCTGCATGGCTTTATCATCCTTTCAATATATGTTGACTCAACAGGCAAACAAAACCTGACAGTTCAAATGATCATCTCTTTCATTGTTTCATAAAGCCAGCACAAAACTTCGTCAGCAAATGGCAAGCAAACTCCTCCCTGCCAACACATTTTCCTGTTAATCAGATTTCTTAACCTATTTTTATACTCTAAAGGTAATAATACTAAATGACTCTTAAATTAGTTGAGTAGAGGCTGCTTGCATGAATAAATACATACTTCTTGAAGTCTGAGAAGGAAATTAACATTTTGGTATATCTTCTGTATTGGAATAGCCCAAAAGAAAGCAAAGGAAAGTCAACTTCTAGCCATCTAAATCTCGGTATAATGTCAGCAGCCATTCAAGCATCATCAGCCATAGACAAATGAAAGGTAAAAGACCTTTTCTTTGTTGGAATTTCTCCAACTACATAGTAAATAAGTATAACCTCTTAACTACCTGTTTGGTTTCCAGTTGAGGTTACCTAAATATGGTTACTCAAATTGAGAAATCATCAACATGAGGATCTTCATTCTTAAGATCCTGGTTGGATTTGCACTTAAGAAAGCCAAATTTTCCACTAAAACCTAGCAACAATAAATTTGCGCCATAACTAAAGATCTTTAATTAATACCCACCCATTTCCTAAATTCTTGAACATGCTCAAGTCGTTTGCTTTGTGCTTCTGCACTTCTATTTGAAGCTTTTAAACTCCTATAAAGATTCTTATAAAGTTTAAGGAACACACTTTTGTATATCCATTTGTCAGTATACATGTTAATGTCTCTCATATGGCCAATGACCTCCATCACTCTCTCAAAGTAACCACCACGAAGAAAGTTTAGTAACAGTAACTCATACAGATCTCTGTTTCCTACTAAAATGCCACTATTCATGAATCTCTTAATGTCTCCCCACAAGATTATGATCTCACGATACATGCCGAGAGAAGAGTATCCACACAGCAAAAAAGAAAAGTTTCTGTTGTAGGTTGAATTTTCATGTTAACCATTCTTCTATATGCCTTTAGTGCATCCTCTATCATTCTGGCCTTGCAGAAAAAGAAAATGGAAGAATTGAAGTTATACACCAAAGGAAAAACTCTCCGATCTTCGTCTTTCAATATTTGGGCCAAGGTGGTAGCCAGATCTGCTTTGCCATGTGAATTTGATGTTTCTTCATGGAGCTTACTTCTGCCAACAGCATCATCAGATATCATGCTGTCATCATAACCAACCTTTTTCATTTGTTTCAGCAGCGCCTATGCTTCTATTTGCATTCCCCTCTTCTCATAAGCTGACATGAGTAGCACATATGTATCCCAGCCTTAACTATACAAGCACCAATCACACCAGAGCACAAACCGGAACCTATCACTGAATATTGTTCCTCTTGAATCCTAAGTAAAAGTTTTGAAAGTTCACTAATTCTCCCATCTTCCTTGTAACCATAGATGAACCTAGCCACAGCTTTGTTACCAAGAACTAGCTTCCCACCCCTGTAAAAAATAAGCTCTTCTCTGCTTTCCACTTTAAGAACAGAATCCTTATGCAGTGGCTCAAGCTCAACATATATTTTTAACCCAGCCCTAAGGTTAAGAGATCCAATGGCAATAAAGCATGGCTTCTGCAATTGTTCCCTATATTCTTTATTAACACAACAATTATGCGAGCTAGTCATATCCAAAACAAGCTTAGCAGCAACATCAACATCATTAAATTTGAAGTGCAAGCTCAACAAACTATCGTAAAATAGACGATAGTGACGAACATAAGTAGCTGAAACTACGTCGATATGAACTTCTAATTCCTTCATTTCATCTCTCAACCCATTCATCTCTAGAATCTACGAAATTATCACAATTGAGTGTGCATCAACCACAATTCCGGTCATTGACATTAATTCAATCAGGCGCAGGCCTCTCAGAGACAACTTAAACCTCACACAAGCATCAAGAACAAGGTTAAAGATCAAGGTATCCAGCTTGATCGAGACTCCATAGTGAGTCTTTTTATCCCTCAAGCAATTATACAAATTACAAACTTGAAACAGATAATTTGATGCTACATGTGTTCCAGCTTCTATCTTTACAGTATGACAAACAATCAAGGACAACAAATGCATAGAGGGCACACACCCTTTGTCAAGCATCAACCTAAGTATCACTAAAGCAAAGGAAGACATTTGCAACCTAGCCGGAGATAATGCAAGTTTGGTTAATGTATCAGCATGAAGTAAACCATACTTCTCCTTACCAATCTGCAACACCAAATCACAGGCTTTTCTCATCCAAACAAGCTTGAAAGAATAAGACAATTGAACAATTAGCTAGTTCAACAGATGAACCTCTGGGTAACCATAAAGCCTTCTAAAATCCTTAAAGGATTCCCAAGCTTCATGAACCTGATGATTCCTCAAAGCAAATTTAAGCTTCTTCAGTAGAATTTCTTGGGTGGAACGTTCCCATGATAATCTCTCAGAATTGCCAGAAGTGGAAAAAAGTTTGTAAAAATGGATTGAACTACTCACAGTAGACATACCCACGAAAAACTCCATGTAAAGGAGAAGTCTTTCTGAACAAGTGGTTACGAAATAGAATGAATCTGTAAAAAAGGAGCACCATGCCACCATGTCTATGCTATTTGAGCTTCATTTCTATGCATACAAATGTAATGCAAAGACTGAGTTTCCTACTCGAATGTTCCGAAAGATAACATCGGCAAATTTTGGATTTTGAGAGTTGCATAAACAAAACAATGGAAGATTTGGGATTGCGTGAGGGGAATTGAATATAAATCGGAAACCTAACGTACCTCAAGAAGATGGCATGTAGGCGAGGAGCATACGATGAGTTGTTTTCTTCAATTATTTTAAAACCGGACGGTCGTTAAACAGTTAAAAAAGTATTAAGAAAATCGTGTTTGAAATCAGAGATTAATAAATTTATCTGGTTCAAAGATTAATGGATTGGATTAAATTATTCAATTCAGTTTTAATAATAACGGTTTTCTTTTCTTGTATCATTCAATAATAAATTTCTTTTTGGGTGATACTAAATAGTAAATCAATAAATTTATTTTCTTAACATGTGTTGTAAGTCACATGAAGAAATAAAAAAGTAATTTTTAATCAGAAATTATATTGAATTTGCATTAGAAATCATTAAAACACTACATTATCTTAATTTTAAATTTTTAATGGCATTAGCCACCTTATGAAAACTAAGATATTTTTCTTGTATATTGGTTGACTAATGTTGTCTTGTGTCCGAAAAAGCTGCTTAACTATAGTTGACAACGAGTTAAGATATAAAGCTGGTAAAATGAGTTGGCCATGATAAGCCAAGTAGAATCGCCCATAGAATGAGCGGGTTTGGGCACATAAAAATGAAGTCCAAACTAATGCAGGCCTTTTTAACCTGTCTTGAAAAAAAAAACCACACTGAATGCCAGCCAGCCTAAAAAAAGTATGAGTAAAAATGGCAAGTTGGGCATTTAAAAATAAAGCTCAAATTAATCGGGTCTTTTCCCCAACCCTAATAAACCCGCAGTGTGTATAAGCTTTACCCATTTAAGGCAATTCATTCAAGTTGCCAACTCTGATGGGATGGTGGATAGAACTCCTTGGGAATGAGAAGTTTCCACCAAATTTTCTTCTAGTGTCTATTTATGATTATCACTTCAATTTGTTTCTATCAAGTATGAGAATAGTTTTACATGATTCCTAAATACGTGCTAATGATCTATCCAATACAACTAATTAAATTAGATTCAATCTCCCTCTAATCGATCTATGGATCCTTGACTTTTGTTCGATATCACCTACTTCACTATACACTGTCTCCTCTAAGACAAATTTACTTAATAAGACATCACTTAAATAGGATCTTTAACTCTTAAGTAGTATTAGAGTCAAAAATTGAATGTCATGGTAACGTACCTTGATATTTAAATGTGTGTTTGGTAGAGGTTAAATTATTAATTTATAATCACTTTCTTAGATAAAAGCTATTATATTTACTATTCATCTTTGTTTTGGATGTATGTACCAAAATAGATTATCATCAACTTAGTTTTTTTTTCCGATTGTTGGAATATAATCTATTCTCTTGAGTATTATAACTATAATCCATTTGAGACAATTCATTTAAATATAATAGTAATTTTATTGTACCTTCATTGTTTTCATGTACCTCTTTTACTTCGACTACATTATTTCATATCCATTTTAGTAATTTTATTGTATAAAAATACTTTTTCAATACAATTCAAACAACTTTCTAATATTATGTGGTTGCTTGGTTGGTCAAAACCTTGGTTTGACCAATGAAAAAAATGTTAGTTAAATAAAGTTTTGATTATCTCAACAATGTAAAAAAACCAATATTAACTATTAAATTTTTTATTTTTATAATTTCATTTTCCTAACTGGTTACCAAACAGACACATATATCTTGATACAAATAAATTATTTTTGTAATCACTTTTTTCATAATCAAATATGATAAAATTTAATTATAAAAGTAATCTCTAAAAATAGTTCATACCAAATATATTGTCGTGTAAGATATTAATAGGCATTGAAGAATGGTCTCTAGGACTATGGGGAAATTCTGCAAAAGACTAGAGAGTTTTAGACCATCAATGATTCTGTAACATCCCAAGTTTTTTGTAATATTTAGCAAATTCATTTATGAAGGATTAAGAAGAAATTCTGAGTGAAATTCCGAGTGAATGTTGTTTGGAATATGATATTTCGAGTGAATATGATGCGATACCGAGTGAAGTGAAGACCGAGGAACCTATCTCTGAATGGGATTAAGATGTTTCCGAGTGAAACATCATTAAGCAAATTATTTCTAAGTTAAGAGAATAAGTGTTCGAATGAAACCCTTTCGAATAAGGAAATCCGAGTGAAACGGTTCCAGGTGGAGTATCTCTGAATTGAAACTTTTCAAGTGAAATGTTTTCCGAGCATGACATTTCTGAGTGGAATGATACCGAGTGAGAAAAGACTCGGTCTGGATTATTTTTCCAAGTGGAAACTCGAATGAGTGATGGTCGGTCTTGGAATTAATTGCCGAGTAAAAGACCACTCGAGAGAAGAATTGGTTTTGAAATAATTCGCCGAGTGAAGATCGATCAGGTGTTGAGTCGGTGTGAGGGTGAATCACCGAGTTAATGACCGACCGAGTGATAAGTCGGCTTTAATGTAAATTGCCGAGTGAAGGACCGAATGTGGGGAATCGGTTCTGGAATAACTTTCCCGAGTGCAAAAACCGAGTGTTGGAAAGGATGACCTCTGGTCGGGTTTCGCTTAAGCGAGTGGATACCTCGCTCAAGCGAGTGAGTATGGAATTCGTACTGGACATTTCTCGCCCGAGCGAGTGGCTATTAGGAGGGAGCCTCGCTCGAGCGAAAGCATAGAAAATGGTTACTGGGCAGTTCTCGCTCGAGCGAGAGCGGTCCGCTCAAGCGAGAATCAGGTCTGATGCTTTCCACGTCAACCTGTTCTTTTACCTTCTAGTAAAGTCTTTTTTGATATTTTCTAAGTATGGGACCCTCTCTAATGTGTTGTCCCTTTTCATTAAATGCTTACTCTTTATTCAGCATTTGAAGAAAAGTACAACAGATATCTTTTGGTCATTCACGTCTCTTTGCATGAATGATATAAATACCAATTTCCACTGTTAAAGGAGTTTAGAAAAATCTTCGAAAGAAAGGATATCATCTGTAATCATCCTCTTCCAAATACTATAGAAAAAGCCATTAACGAAGAAAGAATCAGTCTTCATTTCTTCTTTTTATAAAGAAAACACTGGATTAGCACAAAGCTGAAATTCCAGTTGGAATTTGCAAGCTGTGAATTGGATAAAGCTTTAAGTGTTGCAAGAGCTCTTAATTCCAGGTAGGGGGAGCATTCCATTTCAAATAGATAGTTATGAATGGATGTGGGGTGATACTAAAATGTTATATATGTGTGTTATGCGTTTTGATACCCCGCTTATATGATGCTTTATGTTTTTACATATATACAATTCATATTTCTGATATTAATACCGACAGTGATATGAGATTCATGATGAGTATATGCGTGAAATGTATGAGTGTAAGGTATGTTATGACTTTCACAAAAAGACCTTGGGTGGGACTCAAGGCAACCTCTTGAGCAGGGCTCAGGATTTGGCCCGTAACACCGAGTAGAGGACCGCTATCACTCTGGGAGTGGTACTCGGTGTTACATTATGGGCGTAGAGCGGTTTGGTACCTGTAAAACGGCCGAATCAGTCGAGTACTGAATTATGGCTCGGGGAGCCAGTGTTGCAACACAAAACTAATAGTTTTAATGGATCCATTTGTTTGAGCATGGGTATGCACTAATTTTTGTGTGTATGCCTTGATTACTGATAGGAAATGCTATTTATGTTGTATGACTCGGTTTGTGGTAAGTGTATAGTTATGGATTGGACCTTAAATCCAATTCAATAACTATTATTTGATATGTTTATGCTCACCCCCTACTCATTATTTTTGTAGTGGATAGAGGACACGTTGATGACATTTGAAGTCACTCGACCGACTGGAGTATTATGTATTAGTATGCACAATACATAGTGTACATAGTAAATTGGGTAGAAGCCTTGGCCGGCTCTTGTGTTTACCGAGTGATATATTGATTACCGAGTGATATAATTTTTGTATTATGAAATAGCCGGTCGGCTTTTGTAATGTGACAATAATATTATTAATACAAATTTTGTTTTAATCATGAAATTATTTATGAAAAGTCTATTTATGTTTAAATTGCATTCCGATGGGTCAATCGGATTGATGAGAAATCGGTACTTTTAATGACTGAATCCAATCTCTATTGGAAATTTAAATTATTTGCGAAAAATTTACTTGATTTATTGAAAATTAATTTAAAAATTAAGGATGTTATATTTTGGTATCAGAGCAAGACTCGAAAAGTCCAAGGCCAAGGTTAAGCTACTAAATGCTATGATCGAGTGAAGCCATATCACTGTTGTTGTGTAATGTAGTTAAGGAAATCAACTATAAATAAATTGTTTTCATATCCATGAGTGGTACTAAAGTATGATGATTATTTCAGGATAAGAATGGACCCTCATGGTATGGACGCAATGGCTGCTGCCTTTCAGCGTGTGGTTGATATTCTACAAAGGCAGAATCAGCCCCAGCCGAGTAACAATCAAAGCATTGATTGTTTCTTAAAAAGAAAACCGACTGAATTCCATGGAGGATTTCAGCATGATCAAGCCTATGCTTGGATTCAAAACCTAGAACGAATCTTTGGTAGTCTGCAGTGCTCTGAAGCATAGAAGGTGGAGTATGCTGTTTTCATGCTTCGAAAAGAAGCTGAAAACTAGTGGAGAATGGCAAAAAGCCGATTGGTTGCCATGGAGACTGAACTGAATTGGGAAAATTTCAAGGAATGCTTCCTTGAAAAGTATTTCCCAAATACTGTTAGGAGTCAAAAGGAGTTGGAATTCATGGAACTCCGACAGGGCAATATGAGCGTTGAGGAATATGCAGCAAAGTTTGAGGAACTGTGCCTGTTCTATCCTCTTTTTCAGATGCCGGATACAGAAGGTTCGAAATGTATCAAATTTGAGAGTGGTTTGAACCCAAAGATTAAGAAAGCTTTCCGACACCAGGAGATTAGAAGCTTTCCGATCCTTGTTAATAAATGTAGAATATATGAGGAGGACGATAAAGCTTCAACCGGCTTGAGTAGCAAGTCGGATAGTTCTTCAAGGTTACCACCAATCAGCTTTAAGAAGCAAGGAAAGTCTGTGAGAGGAGAATCTTCCTCTAAATCTAGAGGTCGGGGAAATGCTGGTGGCCGACTGGTGAATAAACCAAGAGACATCAAATGCTTTAGATGTGGGGCAGTCACTATGCTCGGAACTGTGACAAAAATGAGGACGTCATTTGCTACCATTGCAATGAGAAAGGACATGTCCGTCCTAACTGTCCTTTTCTCCAATCAACTGAATCATATGCCAGTGTAAACCGTGGAGGCTTCAGAGGACGAGGCCGTGGAAACGGTAACAGAGGAGGAAGAGGCAATGGGGAATGTGGCAACAATTCTATAATGCCGAGAAACGATCGGGCTGGGAGTTCTAGTTCACCGGCGGCAGGCCGAGTGTATACTACTACTGTGGAAGAAGCTGCTCAAGCCCATGACTTGGTTCAAAGTAAGTGTTTATTTGGGAATACTACTCTTGACGTGGTGTTTAACTCGGGTGCGACTCACTCATTTATTTCTAATGATTGTGTCATGCAAATGAGATTGCCTGTTGTTACTATGAATCGGCCATTAAATGTGTCTAATCCGACTGGTGCAAAATTATGGACTTCCATGATGTGTGAGAACGTATCTTTCACTCTTGGTGATAGGGATTTTACTGCTAATTTAATATGTCTACCTTTGAGAGGTCTTGACATCGTTCTCGGTATGGATTGGCTATCAGCCAATAAAGTCCTGGTTAACTGTCGGAATCGGGAAGTAATTTTTCCTAAACAAAAAGCCAATGAATATGAAATCAAAGGTATATCTCAACTGCTTATGCTATTTTGTGTGGTTGATGGGAAGAGTGAGTCTCGAATCTGAGATATCCCTATTGTTTGTGACTTTCTTGAGTTATTTCCGAAGGATGTACCCGGTATTCCTCCCAATAGAGAGATTGAATTCTCTATTGATTTAATCCCTGGAGCCGAGCCAGTTTCTAGATCTCCTTATAGAATGTCCCCGATTGAGCTGGCTGAACTAAAGAAGCAAGTTGATGAACTACTCGAAAAACAATTTATCCGACCGAGTGTATCACCGTGGGGTGCTCCGGTGTTACTCGTTAAGAAAAAGGATGGTAGTATGCGGTTATGTATTGATTACCGCCAACTGAATAAGCTGACCATCAAAAATAAATACCTATTGCCTACGATCGACGATTTAATTGATCAGCTACGTGGTGCGTCGGTTTTTTCAAAAATTGACTTATGGTCGGGATACCACCAGATCCGAGTGAAAGCTACCGATATTCCTAAAACGGCATTCAGGACCCGGTATGGACACTATGAATACGTGGTAATGCCGTTCGGAGTGACAAATGCTCCGGCTGTGTTCATGAATTATATGAACAATATTTTTCATTCTTACTTGGATAGGTTTGTGGTGGTATTTATTGATGATATATTAATTTACTCAAAGTCTTATGAAGAACATAAAGAGCATCTCCGATTGGTACTCCAAGTGTTGAAGGAGAAGAAATTGTTTGCCAAATTGTCTAAGTGTGAATTCTGGGTGGATAGAATTCAATTCCTGGGTCACGTTATTTCTAGAGAAGGTATCTCGGTAGATCCTTCAAAGGTCGAAGCTGTAATAATTTGGGAGAAGCCTAAGTCAATCACTGAAGTCAGAAGTTTTCTGGGTTTAGCCGGTTATTATCGGAGATTCATTGAGGGGTTCTCCAAAATCGCTTTACCATTGACTAAGCTAACCCGGAAAGATGTTCCTTTTGTGTGGTCCTCCGAGTGCGAGCAGAGTTTTCAAGAATTGAAAATCTGATTGACTTCTACTCTTGTATTGGCTTTGCCAAATTTGCAGGAAAGCTTTGTAGTTTTCTATGATGCATTCGGACTTGGCCTAGGATGTGTGCTGATGCAGAATGGCCGAGTGATTGCTTACGCTTCATGACAATTACGACCGCACAAGCAAAACTACCCAACTCATGATCTGGAATTGGTAGCAGTGGTCTTTGCACTAAAAATTTGGAGGCACTATCTTTATGGCTCTAAGTTTGAAGTATATAGTGACCACAAGAGTCTGAAATATTTGTTTGATCAAAAGGAATTAAATATGAGGCAGAGAAGATGGATTGAATTCTTGAAAGATTATGAGTTCGATTTAAAATATCACCCAGGAAAAGCCAATGTGGTAGCCGACGCTTTGAGTCAGAAGTCCATTCACATGGCGACAATGATGGTTAAAGAGATGGAGTTGCTTGAACAATTCCGAGACATGAATTTGAAAGTGGATATGTCTTCATCTCGGAAAGTGACTCTTGGTACATTAAAGATAGCTAATGAATTTTTAAAGATTGTTTATGTATAGCAAATGACCGATTCTTATTTAACCGAGATGAAAGAAACTCAGGCTAAAGGTAAAGATTTATTTCTGAATGAGGGCTCAGACAGTATTTACCGAGTGAAGGGGCGGATTTATGTACCTGACTCGGAAAATTTACGACAATCAGTGCTTAATGAGGCACATAAAAGCATGCTAAGTATTCATCCGGGTATTACTAAGATGTATTATGATTTGAAATTGTACTTTTGGTGGCCCGGAATGAAGAAGAATGTAGTCGACTTTGTGGCCCATTGTATAATTTGTCAAAAAGCAAAGGTTGAGCATCAAAAATCGACCGGTGGTTTACAACCTTTGGAAATTCCCGTGTGGAAGTGGGATGCTATAGCTATGGATTTCGTAATGGGATTACCAAGGACTCGGAATGGTCATGATGCTATTTGGGTTATCGTGGACCGATTGACAAAGTCTGCACATTTTTTGCCGATTAATATGAGTTATTCCTTGCCAAGGCTAGCACAATTGTATATTAGCGAAATAGTCCGACTGCATGGTGTTCCATCTTCGATTGTATCAGATAGAGATCCAAGATTTACTTTTCGATTTTGGGGAAGTCTGCATCAGGAGTTAGGTTCGAAGCTCCGCTTGAGTTCGGCCTATCACCCTCAAACAGATGGGCAATCCGAGCAGACTATCCAGAGTTTGGAAGACTTGTTGAGATCCTGTGTGCTAGAGCATGGTGGGAGCTGGGAACAATACCTTCCACTGGTCGAATTTACTTATAATAATAGCTATCATAGTAGCATAGGTATGGCTCCCTATGAAGCTTTATATGGAAGAAAGTGCTGAACTCCTCTTTGCTGGTCGGAATCGGGTGAGAATCTAATGTTAGGACCAGAGATTGTGCAGCAGACCTCTGAGCAAATCTAAATGATCAAGGACAAAATGAAAGCATCCCAAGACCGTCAAAAGAGCTATTATGATAACCGGACAAAGCCGATTGAATTTCAGATCGGTGATAAAGTCTTTTTGAAAGTCTCCCCAAGCAAAGGCATTGGAAGGGCATTGAAAAGCAAGAAATTAAGTCCAAAATATATTGGTCCGTATAAAATATTGAACAGAGTCGGACCTGTAGCCTATCAAATTGCATTGCCTTCTCATTTAGCAAATCTACATAGCGTATTTCACGTTTCTCAATTAAAGAAGTACTTGCCAGATCCTACTCAAGAAATGCCAGATGATGATGTTGAAATTCAAGAAAACCTGACCACTATAGCCGAGCCTATAACACCCCTGATTTTCTGTACTCGAATCCCGATGTGATCAACATAATTAATAAAAATTGCGAATAAATTTTTCGCGTTTGAAAATATTTCTAAGACATCACCATGACCACATCATGACCCAAATCACAGAAAAACCAGAGAGTGAGATTATAAAACCTGAAGTTGGATCGATAAATAAATTGCCCATAACGGTATACGAAAATAATAGAGTTTACAGCGGAAGAAGAATATGTATACCGGGCACACGCCTAGTCCCATATATGACGATATGAGAAAAGGCTCGGCAGAGCACGCAATGGCATAACATAGGCCTAGTAGACAACCATCATCATTTTGCACAATCTCATAAGCATGCGATACCCAGGATATAAACAAGTAATCATCTATATGGTCATGCATCATACATCATTAAAATTCTTATTCATAAAAGCCCATACTCAGCCCAACTTCAATTCCTATATATCCACTATTAGTACATCAACCAAATGTATAACTATACTCATAATTCGTCCGTCAATATCAAAGATTACAACATCATATCATCCATCATATGCATAACACATTACGTTATAAAGCTGCCGGCCAAGGCATTCCTCTACAACTATTTACCTTCCCAAAACTTCACTTCATAAACGTCCTCACACCATGGTTTTCCTGCATCAATACTAAAAAAAAATGACCACATGGGAGAGTGAGTTTACATTTCAAATGACGATATGAATACAATTGAAATTATGTGCATATGCATATCAACATCATGTATGCTTTGCTAAACGCATCAAATATCATCATAAATTATTAATTCAACAATATATATTCATTTCATGCTTATTTATCAAATCATAGCAAAGCAAGCATATACACATCTATAACACCGCCACAATGGCCAACACATATCTATCATATCGCCCCAATGGGCCAACTCATCAATATAGACCATCTTGGTCTTTCATCAAGCCACTATGGGCTAAAATCATCATTTCCAATCATAATTAAATACGACCTTCATTATATTGGGCCATATCATACATATCGTCATATTCAACATCATTTCATATGTTCATATCATTTATTACTTTTATGTGGTCTTTCATCATATTAACTTCGCATCTCATCGACACCAATATTAACATCTCAATCATCATCAATCATTATCATATTCTGGCATATCTCCATACTATGTGAATTTGACAACCAATGCGGATCCGACTGTGGGAATAAACACCAAGTTGTGGGTCAAGCATAGGTGTGCTACTATGCCCCTACTGCAGTAGTAAAATGTGTACACATATCTCAAAGCATGCATGCATCTCAACAACATGTTTTACTGGTACCAAACCGCGATCGCCCATCTGTAGCACTAGTCACCTTGTGACTTGCGGATCAATAACATGGCCTCACTTGCCAAAAGTGCTACGGGCCCCTCCCGAACACACATCGAGAGAGCCGTGCCCCGTCGGACACCGAGGTAACTCGCTCACCATAGAGCCGCCCACCCACTGGGCCCGCCACATAGGGTGCCTCGTCACCAATCTATGGACAGCTTCGTGACTCACACACCGAGTCACAGGGGAAACAACAATAATGCTCGTGCACTGAGCCGCCCTCCCACTGGGCCCGCCTAGTAGAACCCCCTAATATTCCACATAGACAGCGATCGATATGCCAGTCATCATAATCATTTTAATCACCAATATCACCATGTACGCCTCAGTGGGCTTTCTCATCATTAATCTTTTGACCATTGGTTTCAGGTTTTATACGTGGCCTTTTCACCACAACATATTTCACAATTATTTCATCTCGTACACGCAAGATAACACTTGCAATCAATCCCAATGGCCTTACAATTTTCATAATATTCAACGATATTATCACACCTCCATTTGGTGGATTTCTATCTCATTAGTCATCACCATTGTCTCATACGCATATATGTTTATATATTGGTGTGGCATTCATAACATTTTCATTATTATATTTCATACCACACATACAAGATTATACTTGTATCACACACAATAATACGTGACAATTCATCACTAACACTATACACCTCTTTATATAAGAGAGTGCTCAATCATCATTATTTATCATCATTTAATGCCATACTTCCTCTAATTCATCAGTTTATATAATGTACTATGTTATTCAATTCTTCTCTCGTTTAATTTAAAGTTATCTATGGGTATAGCTTATAATAACCCTATCATCAATATCCTCATCATCATCCTTTCATTATTCCAATTTAGGTGGTAAAGCTATCATAAATAATTCATCCTCCAATGTATATATTAATTCAAGGCACCACCATGTCATACATCACTATATACTCCATATACATCTCCCTAAATATTTAATAATACAAAGGTAAGGGTATACATAAGCCCAAAGCAAAGGAGATGAACAAATTCAATTCTGGGGGAAACTCGCTCAAGCGAGATTCACCTTCGCTTGAGCAAGATAGGCCAGGCTCGCTTGAGCGAGCCCCAGCGGCGTAAGCGAAAAGCTCCCAGGGCGTGTCTACGCTCGCTCGCTTGAGCGAGACTCCAGTTGGTTAGTCACCCGCTTAAGTGAGGCAATTTTAAAGCATCAGGTACCTCACTCGCTCAAGCGACCCATGCTCGCTTGAGCGAAAATCCTCCAGTGCCATATTCTAGGCTCGCTCGCTCGGTCGAGCTTTCACTTGCCACGCCTCTCGCCTAAGCGAGATTTACCCAGTGCCATTTTTCCATCATGCTCGCTCAAGCGTGGCCACTCCCGCTTGAGCGAGATTCGTCCAGTATCTCCCAACCTCAATCGTACACACCTCGCTTGAGCGGAACGCCATCCCGCCTGAGCGAGATGGAGCCAGAAACCATAATACTGGTCCAGGGGATTCTCGCTTGAGCGAGAATCCATCTCGCCTGAGCGAGAATACCAGTACACGTTTAGAAACTCAGTCTTTCCCTCTTCTTCTCACATCAACACCTTTATATATATAAGTTTGGCCTAGATTAATCTTTCTTACTCCTCTCTTCATGCACTTAGAACCTGGTTCGACCATTCATACATCTCAATTTCAAACATCAATTCATTAACTATGAAAAAGAGTTATATAATCACCCCTCATCATCATTCCACTTTATCACAACATAATCTTTAACACTCTGTTTAATTCATCTATTCATTGAATATTACCAAACATTTGATTCATGTCAATTCAAAGGGATATCAAGTATTTATCATCAACATCATATATTCATACAATTTCCACAACAATCCCATAAGCCAAGTCTTCATTCACTATCTCAACAATTCAAACATACAATTAGTTCTTGGCAAGGCAATGCATGAGTTCACACATAACATAATTATCAATTAATCACTCATGCACTTGAAATGCAAACTCCTCTCCTACCTCGAGGGAAGATCCACAATTCCAATGCTTCAAATGCCTCGATCGCTCCGCATCATCGTTAGGGATGCAATCCTATCACAACAAATATACATACAATTGCCATTATTATTCTATCACAAAGCATCATCTTAGACATCATCACCTAACCCATGATCAAGTCCTAGACTTGTCTAATACTCCAAATTCATATGCTTGTATTAGGCTTCGGGAATTCCTTTCCCCAAAGCTAAGATTTCTAGATTTCAAAGGGCTAAACAACCCAACATCAACAACACCATGGCCTATAACAGGACCTAAGGCTTCATCAATTTAAACATCCATTCTCTTAGTCTAATATTAATGGTTCGCAATCATTGTCAACATCATAAATATCAACACTTACTAATCCCTCAAATCAACATACCTATATACATGCATATATCATCATTTGCAACTCATGACTTAGCTCCCCATTTTATCAACATCAATATTCAACCCATATCCTACAAAAATCCATTTCCATGTATAAAATCATTCTAAGGTACCAAAAATCATCAAGATCATCAAGTGGGTCAAAACCCCCAACTCATTAGCACTTAGGGTTTCCCATCTAAAATCAATTAACAATATTCTTAATCAATCTCCTAAAATCTTTATGGTTACTATAACTTTCTCTTCATCCCATAACATCAAACCATGTTCAATTTCACACCTCCATTATTCATGCTTAAAGTTTCACTCTAGGTTTACCAACACAATCAACACCCATCTACATGCAAGGCTTCTAATATTATCATCTTCAACCCAATATCACAAAACCATAATAAAATGATGTGGAGGTAAGAAATCTTTACCTTAAGTCCAAACTCCACCAAAACAAAAATGAGGGTGAAGAAGAAGAGGAGGGCCAATGCAAGCTTCCTAGCTCCATGCATGCTTCACATTTCCAACATAACTCTTGATTTTAGCAAGGAATAGAAGAGGAAGGAGTGTGGGACGGTTTTTACCATGGAAGGAGGGAGAAGGAAGTAAAAGAGTGGAGAATGGTGAGGAGGAAGAAGCTGCCGAAAATGAAGGGAAAAAGAGTGTGAAAAAAAATGTGTTTTATTGGCTCATTGACCATTGGTTATTAAAATGTACCCATATGATATTCCCCCCTTGGTCCATTGTGTAATAGAGTGTAAAGTGAGTGGGGAGAGAGAAAAGAAGAAGTGGACAGTGGTAGTGAGGAAAAGAAAGGGAATTCTCATTTTCTTTTTAATCCAATTTGGTTCATAATTTCCCCGTTTCATATCCTATGTCGAGTCCAATTAATTAGTTCCTTAACACTAAAAGTTATTCTAACTACACCATCTTAATCACCATAATATTCCAAACATTCTAGACCCATCAAACACTTAATTCGATTAAGTAGGTCCCATATCATCTGTTAATTCATTTATTTCTGGTAAATTTTAATTTACCGATAATTCACCTCTAATGTCTAACAACATCTCCCATAATTATTTGACCATGAATAATTAATTATCATCATCCAATAAATTTATTTTCTCAAAAATCTGGGATGTTACAGAGCCCACTCGTATAGTGGACCGATCGGTGAAACGATTGAGAAACAAGAATGTCCAATTGGTGAAGGTTACATGGCAGCAAGATCAGAGTATCATGCATACTTGGGAACGAGAAGATGCTATGAGGGAACAATATCCCGAGTTATTTCATTGATGTATAATTCTTGTATTTAAATTTCGAGGATGAAATTTTTGTAGGAAGGGAGAAATGTAACATCCCAAGTTTTTGTAATATTTAGCAAATTCATTTATGAAGGATTAATGAAGAAATTCTGAGTGAAATTCCAAGGGAGTGTTGTTTGGAATATGATATTCCGAGTGAATATGGTGCGATACCGAGTGAAGTGAAGACCGAGGAACCTATCTCCAAATGGGATTAAGATGTTTCCGAGTGAAACATCATTAAGCAAATTATTTCTAAGTTAAGAAAATAAGTGTCCGAATGAGACCCTTTCGAATAAGGAAATCCGAGAGAAACGGTTCCGGGTGGAATATCTCTAAATTGAAACTTTTCAAGTGAAATGTTTTCCGAGCACGACATTTCTGAGTGGAATGATACCGAGTAAGACAAGACTCGGTCTGGATTATTTTGCCAAGTGGAAACTCGAATGAGTGATGGTCGGTCTTAGAATTAATTACCGAGTAAAAGACCACACTAGAGAAGAATTGGTTTCGAAATAATTCACCGAGTGAAGATCGATCAGGTGTTGAGTCGGTGTGAGGGTGAATCACCGAGTGAATGACCGACCGAGTGATAAGTCGGCTTTAATGTAAATTGCCGAGTAAAGGACTGAATGAAGGGAATCGGTTCTGGAATAACTTTACCAAGTGTAAAAACCGAGTGTTGGAAAGGACGACCTCTGGTCGGGTTTCGCTTAAACGAGTGGATACCTCGCTTAAGTGAGTGAGTATGGAATTCGTACTGGACATTTCTTGCCCGAGCGAGTGGCTATTAGGAGGAAGCCTCGCTCGAGCGAAAGCATGGAAAATGGTTACTGGGCAGTTCTCGCTCGAGCGAGAGCGGTCTGCTCAAGCGAGACTCAGGTCTGATGCTTTCCATGTCAACCTGTTCTTCTACCTTCTAGTAAAGTCTTTTCTGATATTTTCTAAGTATGGGACCCTCTCTAATGTGTTGTCCCTTTTCATTAAATGCTTACTCCTTATTCAGCATCTGAAGAAAAGTACAACAGATATCTTTTGGTCATTCACGTCTCTTTGCATGAATGATATAAATACCAATTTCCACTGTTAAAGGAGTTTAGAAAAATCTTCCAAAGAAAGGATATCATATGTAATCATCCTCTTCCAAATACTGCAGAAAAAGCCATTAACGAAGAAGGAATCAGTCTTCATTTCTTCTTTTTATAAAGAAAACACTGGATTAGCACAAAGCTGAAATTCCAGTCGGAATTTGCAAGTTGTGAATTGGATAAAGCTTTAAGTGTTGCAAGAGCTCTTAATTCCAGGTAGGAGGAGCATTCCATTTCAAATAGATAGTTATGAATGGATGTGGGGTGATACTAAAATGTTATATATGTGTGTTATGTGTTTTGATACCCCGCTTGTATGATGCTTTATGTTTTTACATATATACAATTCATATTTCTGATATTAATACCGACAGTGATATGAGATTCATGATGAGTATATGCGTGAAATGTATGAGTGTAAGGTATGTTATGACTTTCACAAAAAGACCTTGGGTGGGACTCAAGGCAACCTCTTGAGCAGGGCTCGGGGTTTGGCCCATAACACCGAGTAGAGGACCGCTATCACTCTGGGAGTGGTACTCGGTGTTACATTATGGGCGTGGAGCAGTTTGGTACCTGTAAAACAGCCGAATCAGCCGAGTGCTGAATTATGGCTCGGGGAGCCAGTGTTGCAACACAAAACTAACAGTTTTAATGGATCCATTTGTTTGAGCATGGGTATGCACTAATTTTTGTGTGTATGCCTTGATTACTGATAGGAAATGCTATTTATGTTGTATGACTCGGTTTGTGGTAAGTGTATAGTTATGGATTGGACCTTAAATCCAATTCAATAACTATTATTTGATATGTTTATGCTCATCCCCTACTCATTATTTTTGCAGTGGATAGAGGACACGGTGATGGCATTTGAAGTCACTCGACCGACTGGAGCATTATGTATTAGTATGCACAATACATAGTGTACATAGTAAATTGGGTAGAAGCCTTGGCCGGCTCTTGTGTTTACCGAGTGATATATTGATTACCGAGTGATATAATTTTTGTATTATGAAATAGCCGGTCGGCTTTTGTAATGTGACAATAATATTATTAATACAAGTTTTGTTTTAATCATGAAATTATTTATGAAAAGTCTATTTATGTTTAAATTGCATTCCAATGGGTCAGTCGGATTGATGAGAAATCGGTACTTTTAATGACTGAATCCGATCTCTATTGGAAATTTAAATTATTTATGAAAAATTTACTTGATTTATTGAAAATTAATTTAAAAATTAAGGATGTTATAGATTCCATTGTAAAAAGTGTACTTTTATACAAGTGTTATGAAATTAGAGAAGAAATTAGAGAAGAAAATGGACTTGAAGATGAAGGAAGGAGAGTAAGGAGAGTAAAGATAGAGTAGTGAAATTGAAGAGAAGAAGTTGTGTATGTATTAATGAGTGAGGGGGGTATTTATAGGAGGTGAAAGGGGGACATCTATAAATATCAAAACTTTGGGGGGCATCCACAAATATTCATAATACTCCCCCTTGGATGTCCATATTTAGAATGTGCCTCGTTAAAACCTTACTAGGAAAAACCCAGTGGGATAAAAACCTAGTGAAGGAAAAAGAGTACAGCATTCTTTACAAAGTAAATAAATAATTAAATGTACAACAATTTAATTCTCCCCCTCATCAGAACACTTATGTAAGCGTCGAAGACCAATCTTCTGTACTAGTTGCTCGAAGACTTTGGTTGGTAGAGATTTTGTAAATATATCTGCTAGATTCTCACATGATCGGACTTGTTGGACATTTATTTCACCATTTTTTATAAGATCATGAGTAAAGAAAAATTTTGGTGAAATATGCTTTGTCCTATCTCCTTTAATATAACTCTCCTTTAATTGGGAGATACAAGCTGCATTATCTTCACATAAGATTGTTGGTGGTAATTTTCCAGCATGCAAGCCACAAGTTTCTTGAATATGTTGAATCATAGACCTCAACCAAACACATTCTCGACTTGCTTCATGTAATGCTAGAATTTCAGCATGATTAGATGATGTTGCTGTAATCGTTTGCTTTATGGATCTCCATGAAATTGTTGTACCACCACATGTGAACAAATAACCTGTTTGTGATCGACCATTATGAGGATCAGACAAATATCCCGCATCTGCATAACCAATTAGGTTTGCCTTAGATACATATGGGAAAAATAAACCCATGTCCATTGTACCTCTAAGGTAGCAAAATGTGTTTAATCCCATTCCAATGTCTTTTTGTAGGTAAAGAACTATGTCTTGCTAACAAATTGACAGCAAATGATATATCAGGTCGTGTATGACTAGCAAGATACATTAGTGCACCAATTGCACTAAGATATGGTACTTCAGGACCGAGTAGTTCTTCATTTTCACCTGAGGTCAAAAAGGATATTTGCTCACTTCAAGTGACCTTACAACCATTGGACTGCTCAATGGGTGTGATTTGTCCATATAGAACCATTTTAACACCTTTTCTATATAAGTCTTTTGGTGCATTAAAATTCCTTCCTTTAAATATTCTAATTGTAATCCGAGACAAAACTTTATTTTTCCTAAGTCTTTCATCTAGAATTCCTTTTTTAAGCAATTTACAGCCTTTGAGAACTCTTCAAGAGTTCCGATGATATTTAAATCATCTACATAAATTGCAATTATAACAAACTCTTTTCCCAATCTTTTCATAAAAACACATGGACAAATCAGGTCACTTTTATACCCTTCTTTCAACAAATATTCACTGAGACAATTATACCACATACGTCCAGATTGTTTCAGTCCATAAAGAGATTTATTCAATTTGATTGAATAATTTCCTCGAGGATTTGTTTTATATGCGTCAGGCAAATGAAATCCTTCAGGGAGTTTCATATAGATGTCATTTTCAAGTGAGTCATATAACTATGCTGCAACGACATCCATGATGTAACACCCTCGGTTAGATAAGACAAATCCTTTTGTAGGTTCATCCTATTTAACTGAGAGTGTTAACAGTTTTCAGAAAAAGTGAATATTTTTTTTAAAAATAAATAAATGGCAGATCAGTGGAAGCAATATTGTATATATCACATAGTCATTCACAAACTGTAAGTAATTGTACTCTTAACAGAATGGGGCACGCAGGCACCCTTAAATATTATACAGTCATCCGGTGTCTGATTATTAATAACAAATATTCTATCCTTAATAATTGTTCTCAATGGGTTCAGCGTATTGCTGATCTTCACACTCGGGTTCTTGAGTTTCTAATTCCTCTGAAAAATGTTCAACAGTAAGGGTGAGTATAACCCAAGACCCTGATTGGTTCATCCGGTGCGGACATAATCCAGTTAACATACAATGTCACATAGATCATACATTTATCATATTTATAACAATCAAGCATGTTGTCATCATATAATCGTATATTTAGCATGTTCACAATTATAACAATCAAGCATATTATCATGAAATAAATCGTACATATAACATATTCACAATTATAACAATCAAATATGCTGTAATGAATGCATGAGTTCGGATTTATTATGATTTATCTTTGGTTAAGTCTCATGATGCATGTGGGCCCAATAAATCGTTTCATCTTCTTCTCATTCTTTGGAATATCACCATTCCAATCATCTAGAGCGATCAGGGTCCGCCCAAGTTCCATATGGTACAAATGAACTCATTGGTTCTCATTATTGATTTAAATATTTTTGGAACTTGGATCCCTACGATCATAGCCACACCCCGTCATTTAGTCGAAGTACACTAGAATTGCCTCATCTCACCCGGCTACCAGGCACGACTCTGATGCCATTGGGTTGCCGTTCCAGTTGTACTCCCAAGATTCTTCTACTGAGATCGAACGTGAGTGATCTCCACTGTACCAAGTGTATGCTCTAGAGGTTTTTCTTCTTCAAAATATTTTCATGATGCGAAATGCATTTATCTTATCAGTTAATTCCTTAGGTATCTTATGTATTTCCAGTCTCATCATATCATTCTCAAGTTCTTTGAATTCCATCAATTATTTAAACCTTGTAAAATATTCGTTTATTAATTTTTAGAAATATATCTATTATATATATTCTTTCATAAAGAGTAAAATAATATATTCTTTATGTAATTCCGCATAATTTAGATGTTAACACTGTATAATAATAATAAAACTAATAATAATGATAACAATATTAAGTTCGACAATAAATGATGATAATAATAAAATAAGAATGATAATTATATCTTATCAATAACTTAAAAAGTAGTGAAGATTAATTTCCAATTGAAAATTCAAGTGAAAAACACTAAAAACAGAGTTTTCCGAGTGGAACAGGGGTAAATCCGAGTGAAATAAGTTTGGATCCGAGTAAAAATGAAGTGGAATGCTGTTTTCTGACTGGAACAGCTTAAATCCGAGTGAAGAATGAGTTTTCCGCATGAGATAGCTATGAATCCGAGTGAAATAAACTGAGCCGAGTTTTCTAACTGAAATTGATAAGTTTTCCGAGTGAAACAGAAGCTGAAAAATAATTTTCTTAATTAAATATCTTGAATTCTGAGTGAAACAAATTTCTGAGTGAATTAAAATCTAAATCCGTGTGAAGTCAATAGGAAAATGGTTCTCTGAGTAGCATTGTTTGTAAATCCGAGTGAAAATGAGTCTCTAAGTGAAATATAGTATAATTCCGAGTGGTATTCAGTCAAAAAGGAGTTTTCTGAGTGAAATTAAGGTGTTTACCGAGTTAAAATTACTGGAAAAGGTTTTCATGAGTGAAGCTACTTAAATTCTGAGTGAAACTGAGTTCCTGAATGAAATCAATTATGATTCCGAGTGGAATCAGTAGGAAAAGAGTTTCCTGAGTAAAAATAAGATAAGTTCCGAGTGAAACATGAGTTTACCGAGTAAAATTAGTTGAAAAGAGTTCTGTCTGAATGAAATAAAACAAATCCGAGTTAAATAACTGCTTGCTGAGTAAAATAAAGTGTTTGCCGAGTGAAATAAGACTGGGAAGCTACTGTCCGAGAGCAATAGAGTGTTTTTCGAGTGAAATATGTTATATCCGAATGAAAATGAGTTGGTACTATAAAAATCCGATTGTAATGATACCAAAACCGAGTTGCTATAGATGTAAAACCGGTCGGATTAACATAAAACAGAACCAGTTCTTATTAAATCCATCTTCTATTCATAATTTTTCACTGGAAATCACGCGGTACCCATGATTCTTAGTATTTTCAGTCCAATAAGTTCATATCATTTCACAATTCAATAGAGTATATGCACTTAGTAACAATATATATATATATATACAAATAATAACAATTAAAGCATTTAATTCATACAACACTGAATCTGTCCTGGAAAGGTGAGGAAACAAATTCCTTAACCCTTTCCTTCACTCGGTTTTCCCACAGAGCACCCAAGAATATACCCCCTTACCTCAATGAAGTTCCTGGATGGAAAGGAAGAGGTTCCCTTCACTGTCCTGCTTCATGTATGTGTGTTCTTAGAGACATAGTACTGGGCTAAATAATGAGAGTTAGTGGGAAACTAAGTGGAAACATTGATTGGAGAATTACGTGGAATAATGGAAACTTTTGACTCAATTCATTGTCAGCCTTGCATTGATTGAGAATAAAATATATAAAGTTATTGTAATAGAGGCAACTTTCTCCTGTGATTGGTTCGTTGTGCCAATCATTCTTGGTTTTATATGATTAAGTGGGTTGACCACTATCTGAAGTGGAATTAAAAAGATATTCAGTGCTGGCAAAGAGGTCAGTATCACATGTGAGGGCGGTATTGAATTATGAGGGGCGGCATGGAGTGAAGACGGCAGTGTTGAGTGTGAAGGCGGTGTGGAGTGTAAGGGAGGAGTGCAATGTGAGGGCGGAGTGCAGTATGAGGGCGTACTAAGAGAGGGCGGTATGGAGTGGGCGGTATTGAGTGTGAAGTAGGGAAGGACGGTGTGTGTGAAGGAGTTAAGGACACCGTCTGTGGAAAGAGGGCGGTGTTGTGATGAACACCGGCTCAGAGCTGTCCGGTGTGAACTCCTAATGTAAGGACGGATCCAGTAGCCATCCGGTGTGCATATATGCTCATTCGGTATGGTGTGGTGTAAGTGACATAGAAGACATCGGATGGTTAATGACATCGGATCGCTTGAGCGAAACCCGATTCGCTTGAGCGAATCAGCCAATCTTCGCTCGGAATACTTCTTGCCTCATTCGGATTCTCTTCACTCGAACTTACTCAGAAGATACCTCACTCAGAAGAGGAGTCATACCTATAGACTTACTCGGAAATGGTTCAGCCTCTCTATTTTTCTCTCGGAATAGCTTCTTCCACTCGGTTTACTATTCATACACTTACGAAACCATTCGAAATACTTCCATAACACGTTCCACTCGGTAAGAAGCATCAAATCAATATAAATATGAGTATTTAAGCTTTCTTTCACTCGGAATACTTCAATCAGAGCAATTTTCTTCGGAAAAGAAGTATTTGGCAAGGTTTGACGCGGAAACGAGTCATTCCATGGTGTTTTGACTCGGAATTTCATCCAGAAGGTGTTCTCTTGAACACACTTCACTCAGAATTGCATCTCAGGTCAGGATTCCACTCGGTGATAGTCCCCTCAGTCATGTTTTACTCGGAAAACATGACACTGACTCGGAATTCCATCCTTCACTCGGAATTTCTAATTATTCACTCGGAATTCCTCTCTGTTACTCGGAACAGAGCTCTTTTCACTCGGTTTTTGCTTAATTTAGCTAATGATCCTTATAATTTACATTGTTATGCGCAAAATGATACTTATGAGATACCACAGACCATCAACAGGGTATATATATTGACTTATTCTTCTTTCAAACCTTCCATAATTCAAAAATTACAAGGATGAAATTGTTTCTAAAAATAGGGATGTTACATTCTCCCCTCCTTTTAGAAATTTCGTCCCGAAATTTAAAGTTAAAACAATTGAGGGTACAATTCTCTCATTTTCTCCTCAATTTCCCAAGTAGCATCCCCATCATCTGTCTGACTCCAAACTACCTTGACCAAAGGGATTTCCTTGCCTCTTAGCTGTTTGAGACGTCGGTCAGCAATCCTCACTGGCGATGCTTCAAAAGTAAGGTTTTCTTTCAGAACAAATTGATTGGGACTTAGAACATGATCAGGACTTGGTACATATTTGCGGAGTTGAGAGACATGAAAGACATTGTGAAGGTTTGTCAGCTCGGGTGGCAGAGCAATGCGGTACGCATGAGTTCCTATCTTCTGTAGAATCTGATAGGGTCTTACGTATCTGGGGCTTAACTTCTTGGCCTTCAAAGCTCTTCCTACTCCAGTGGTAGGGGTAACTTTGAGAAATACATGATCACCTTCTTCAAATTCTAATGGCTTCCGACGTTTGTCATAGTAACTCTTTTGTCTATCTTGCGAAGCTTTCATCGCCATTTGAATCCTCTGAACTTGTTCTGTTGTCTTCTGAACAATCTATGGTCCAATTATTGTTTTCTCACCAATTTCATACCAACATAAAGGTGTACGGCATTTTCTTCCATACAAAGCTTCATAAGGGGCCATTCCGATGCTTGCATGATAGCTGTTGTTGTAAGTGAACTCAATAAGTGGAAGGTATTCTTGCCAACTTCCTCCATGTTCTAGGACACAAAGACGCAACAAATCTTCAAGAGTCTTGATTGTTCTTTCTGATTGTCCATCTGTCTGCGGGTGGTATGCGGAACTTAACTTCAGATGAGTTCCTAGAGCTTGTTGCAGACTCTTCCAAAACTGTGATGTGAAACGAGGATCTCGATCGGACACAATTGCAGTGGGAGTTCCATGTAACCGTACGATCTCCTTGATATAGATCTGGGTGAGTTTCTCTAGGGAATACTTCATATTGACAGGAATGAAGTGAGCGGTTTTTGTTAATCGATCCACGATTACCCAAATAGCATCATATCCAGCTGATTTCTGGGAAATCCACTCACGAAGTCCATAGCAATCTCATCCCATTTCCATTCTGGAATATCTAAAGGACGAAGGGTCCCACTTGGTCGTTGTTGTTCCGCCTTTACCTTCTGACACATCAGGCAAGCTGTTACATACTCAGCGATATCCCTTTTTATTCCTTGCCACCAGAATAATTTCTTCAAGTCCTGGTACATCTTGGTTGATCCTGGGTGGATACTGTACTTACTTTTGTGTGCGTCATCCAAGATAGATCTCTTAAGATCTGTGTTGACTGGAATACAGAGCCTCTGTTGATACTTGATCACTCCATGTTCATCTTTGCTAAACTCTGAGACTCCTTCTTTTGTCTTTTCTGCTAGATCTTGTAATTCCTGATCATTGGTTTGAGCTTCTTTGATTTGTTCCAAGAAATCATTGGAAATCCTTAGCATTCCAACCATAAGGCTTCCCCTTTTTGGTGTTACTGCTAGGTTCAAATCGCGAAACTGTTCAATCAGTTCTAACTCCTTTGTCATCATATATGATAGACGTAGGGCCTTTCTACTGAGTGCATCGGCCACAACATTAGCTTTTCCAGGATGATATCAGAGTTCAAAATCATAATCTTTGATAAATTCCATCCACCTACGTTGTCGCATATTCAACTCCTTCTGGTCGAATAGATACTTCAAGCTCTTATGATCACTGAAGACTTCGAAGTATGTACCATACAAGTAGTGTCTCCAGATTTTCAAGGCAAACATAACAGCAGCTAATTCCAAGTCATGTGTGGGATAATTAACTTCATGGGTTCTTAGCTGTCTTGAAGCATAAGCAACAACTTTTCTTTCTTGCATTAGGACACATCCTAATCCTTGTCTTGACGCATCACAATACACTTCATATGGCTTGGCAGGATCTGGAAAAATTAAGACAGGTGCACTAGTGAGTCGTTGGCGTAACTCCGTAAAACTGCTTTCGCATTTGTCAGTCCATTCGAATGGTTGATCTTTACGAGTCAGTTTAGTTAAAGGTGCTGCAATTCGAGAGAAATTCTCGATGAATCGACGATAATATCCAGCCAGTCCAAGGAAACTGCGGATTTCCGTCACATTCTTGGGTTGTTCCCAATTTAATACAGCTTCTACCTTTGTAGGATCCACAGCAATTCCTTCCTTAGAGATGACATGTCCTAAGAATTTCACTTCTGTTAACCAGAATTCACATTTTGAAAACTTAGCGTACAATTGCCTTGCACGCAAAGTGTTTAGAACAATTCGAAGATGCTCCTCGTGTTCCTCATGACTCTTGGAGTAGACGAGAATATCGTCAATGAATACAACCACGAATTTGTCCAAGTACTCATGGAAGATTCGATTCATGTATCCCATAAAGACTACAGGTGCATTTGTAACTCCAAAGGGCATAACAAGATACTCATAGTGCCCATATCGTGTTCTGAATGCCGTTTTGGGTATATCGTCTTTCTTTACCCTGATTTGATGATAGCCTGATCGCAGATCAATCTTCGAGAAAATAGTGGCTCCTCGTAATTGGTCCATCAAATCATCAATCCTTGGAAGAGGGTATCGGTTCTTGATCGTAGCTTTATTCAATTGACGATAATCAACACATAACCGCATACTTCCATCCTTCTTTTTGACTAGAAGAACTGGTGCTCCCCAAGGTGAGACACTGGGTCTAATCATTCCTTTTTCTAGAAGTTCTTCTAATTGTTCTTTGAGTTCACTAAGTTCCTTGGGTGACATCCGGTAAGGAGCAATAGAGATTGGTCCCACGCCCGGTATAATATCAATGTTGAATTCAACTTCTCGCTCTGGAGGTAGCTCTCGTATGTCCTCAGGGAATACTTCTAGAAATTCTTGAACAACAGGAATCTGTTCAAGTTGAGAAGTGGCCTTACTTTCAGTTTCAGTAAGGATCATGTATAGTTGGACTTCTTTTGAGATTACCTTTTCTGAGCTAACAAGGCAAGAATCTGTGACTTGATCATATTCAGATGTAGTAGACCCGTGAGAGATGGATCTATTATGACAGTCAATCAGAATATGATTGGCAGCAAGCCAATTCATCCCTAGAACAATGTCTAGATCAATCAAAGGTAAACATATCAGATCTACCTGATAAGCTTTCCCTTCGATGTTGAGAGGACATTCTAGACATATGCAAATAGAGCAAATGGGCTTATTGGCGGCAGTTGTGATAATCATTTGATAGGGCAGAGAGGTTGTAGGAAGCTTTAAATGTTTTACACAATTCTCAGATATGAAAGAATGAGTGGCTCCAGAATCATATAATACATTTAATAGAGTACTTCCTATAAAGCATGTACCTTGCACAAGATCGTTCTCTTGTGATACCTCTGCACCATTCATGGTAAAAACTCTGGCATTTCCCCCTGGTCTTCCAGTTGAGTTGTTTCCAGGCCTTCCAGGTTTATTGTTTTGGTTAAAGTTGTTGTTGCGGGAAACAGTCTGCATTCTCGGGGCATTATTTGCAGGGGTATTTGCAGTAGGTCCCCTATTCCCTTGGCCTGTTGATCGCACTACCTGTCTTTGAGTCATCTGTTGCTGGTTGTTAGTATTTTTGAACCAACAGTCAACATCACGATGTCCAGTCCGTCCACAAATTGTGCAAGTCCTACAATTTACGGCCCTATGTGGTCCCCAACAGATATTGCATTTCAAGATCGTATTGTTCCCTTGATCCCTTGAAGGATTTCGGTTGGCTGAGTAAGGTGGGAGGGAATATGGTCGATCTCCTCGAAAATCCCTTCTTTGTTGTTGGTCTGGCATCCGTCGCTTGGGGCCATGACCGGACGTTCCAGGTCGTCGAAGATTAGAGGTGTTCTCAAATATGCGGCATCTGTCAACCAAAGTAGTGAATTGTGTAATTTGTTGACAACATATGGCTTGATGAATCTCATGTCGTAGCCCTGCTTCAAACTTTGTACATCTTGACGCTTCTCCCATGTGAGTGTAGTAGGGACAACATTTTGCCAGTTCATCAAACTTAGCAGCGTACTCCCCAACAGTCATATTGCCTTGTTTCAGATTAAAGAATTCCTGCTCCTTTTGCCTCCTTATGTCTTCGGGGAAATATTTAGCGAGAAATTCTGTCCTAAATCGTCCCCAAGTAATGATATGCCCATCAGTAGCTAGTCTGACTCTAGCATGAGTCCACCAGTGTTCTGCTTCTCCAACCAGCATGAAGACAGCAAAGGTTACACAATCCTCATCAGAACATCGCATAGCGACAAAAATCTTTTCAAGGTGTTCAATCCATAGTTGTGCTCCTTCTGGATTGAAGCCTCCTTTGAACTGCGTAGGATTGTTCCTTTGAAAATCAGCTAATCCTTGTCTGGCAGAAGCATGAGGTAACTCTTGTCGTTCTATTACCTCCACAATTCTGGTAAGAAGATTCTCCATCACGTGATTGTTATTTTGGCGTGCCATTAGGAATTTGCTGAAAGAATATCAACAAATAGATTCAGGGTATGCGTTATGTGGAGCATTCCACATAGGATATTTAGTCTTAGGAGTGTTTTGAACTGTTCAATATTTCGATCAGAGTACGTGGAAACCTAATGGTCCACTCCACAAGCTTAATGAATCGACTATGCTCTGATACCACCTTTGTAACACCCTCGGTTAGATAAGACAAATCCTTTTGTAGGTTCATCCTATTTAACTGAGAGTGTTAACAGTTTTCAGAAAAAGTGAATATTTTTTTTTAAAATAAATAAATGGCAGATCAGTGGAAGCAATATTGTATATATCACATAGTCATTCACAAACTGTAAGTAATTGTACTCTTAACAGAATGGGGCACGCAGGCACCCTTAAATATTATACAGTCATCCGGTGTCTGATTATTAATAACAAATATTCTATCCTTAATAATTGTTCTCAATGGGTTCAGCGTATTGCTGATCTTCACACTCGGGTTCTTGAGTTTCTAATTCCTCTGAAAAATGTTCAACAGTAAGGGTGAGTATAACCCAAGACCCTGATTGGTTCATCCGGTGCGGACATAATCCAGTTAACATACAATGTCACATAGATCATACATTTATCATATTTATAACAATCAAGCATGTTGTCATCACATAATCGTATATTTAGCATGTTCATAATTATAACAATCAAGCATATTATCATGAAATAAATCGTACATATAACATATTCACAATTATAACAATCAAATATGCTGTAATGAATGCATGAGTTCGGATTTATTATGATTTATCTTTGGTTAAGTCTCATGATTCATGTGGGCCCAATAAATCATTTCATCTTCTTCTCATTCTTTGGAATATCATCTTTCCAATCATCTAGAGCGATCAGGGTCCGCCCAAGTTCCATATGGTACAAATGAACTCATTGGTTCTCATTATTGATTTAAATATTTTTGGAACTTGGATCCCTACGATCATAGCCACACCCCGTCATTTAGTCGAAGTACACTAGAATTGCCTCGTCTCACCCGGCTACCAGGCGCGACTCTGATGCCATTGGGTTGCCGTTCCAGTTGTACTCCCAAGATTCTTCTACTGAGATCGAACGTGAGTGATCTCCACTGTACCAAGTGTATGCTCTAGAGGTTTTTCTTCTTCAAAATATTTTCATGATGCGAAATGCATTTATCTTATCAGTTAATTCCTTAGGTATCTTATGTATTTCCAGTCTCATCATATCATTCTCAAGTTCTTTGAATTCCATCAATTATTTAAACCTTGTAAAATATTCGTTTATTAATTTTTAGAAATATATCTATTATATATATTCTTTCATAAAGAGTAAAATAATATATTCTTTATGTAATTCCGCATAATTTAGATGTTAACACTGTATAATAATAATAAAACTAATAATAATGATAACAATATTAAGTTCGACAATAAATGATGATAATAATAAAATAAGAATGATAATTATATCTTATCAATAACTTAAAAAGTAGTGAAGATTAGTTTCCAATTGAAAATTCAAGTGAAAAACACTAAAAACAGAGTTTTCCGAGTGGAACAGGGGTAAATCCGAGTGAAATAAGTTTGGATCCAAGTAAAAATGAAGTGGAATGTTGTTTTCTGACTGGAACAGCTTAAATCCGAGTGAAGAATGAGTTTTCCGCATGAGATAGCTATGAATCCGAGTGAAATAAACTGAGCCGAGTTTTCTAACTGAAATTGATAAGTTTTCCGAGTGAAACAGAAGCTGAAAAATGATTTTCTTAATTAAATATCTTGAATTCTGAGTGAAACAAATTTTTGAGTGAATTAAAATCTAAATCCGTGTGAAGTCAATAGGAAAATGGTTCTCTGAGTAGCATTGTTTGTAAATCCGAGTGAAAATGAGTCTCTAAGTGAAATAAAGTATAATTTTGAGTGGTATTCAGTCAAAAAGGAGTTTTCTGAGTGAAATTAAGGTGTTTACCGAGTTAAAATTACTGGAAAAGGTTTTCATGAGTGAAGCTACTTAAATTCTGAGTGAAACTGAGTTCCTGAATGAAATCAATTATGATTCCGAGTGGAATCAGTAGGAAAAGAGTTTCCTGAGTAAAAATAAGATAAGTTCCGAGTGAAACATGAGTTTACCGAGTGAAATTAGTTGAAAAGAGTTCTGTCTGAATGAAATAAAACAAATCCGAGTTGAATAACTGCTTGCTGAGTAAAATAAAGTGTTTGCCGAGTGAAATAAGACTGGGAAGCTACTGTCCGAGAGCAATAGAGTGTTTTTCGAGTGAAATATGTTATATCCGAATGAAAATGAGTTGGTACTATAAAAATCCGATTGTAATGATACCAAAACCGAGTTGCTATAGATGTAAAACCGGTCGGATTAACATAAAACAGAACCAGTTCTCATTAAATCCATCTTCTATTCATAATTTTTCACTGGAAATCACACGGTACCCATGATTCTTAGTATTTTCAGTCCAATAAGTTCATATCATTTCACAATTCAACAGAGTATATGCACTTAGTAACAAAATATATATATATATATATAAATAATAACAATTAAAGCATTTAATTCATACAACACTGAATCTGTCCTGGAAAGGTGAGGAAACAAATTCCTTAACCCTTTCCTTCACTCGGTTTTCCCACAGAGCACCCAAGAATATACCCCCTTACCTCAATGAAGTTCCTGGATGGAAAAGAAGAGGTTCCCTTCACTGTCCTGCTTCAAATCCGAGTGAGAGAGGAAAGAAATTGAGAGAGAGAGCTTGCAGGAAGAGGAAATGATGACAGAAGTATGTCTGTGGTTATGTTTCGTGTATGTGTGTTCTTAGAGACATAGTACTGGGATAAATAATGAGAGTTAGTGGGAAACTAAGTGGAAACATTGATTGGAGAATTAGGTGGAATAATGGAAACTTTTGACTCAATTCATTGTCAGCCTTGCATTGATTGAGAATAAAATATATAAAGTTATTGTAATGGAGGCAACTTTCTCCTGTGATTGGTTCGTTGTGTCAATCATTCTTGGTTTTATATGATTAAGTGGGCTGACCACTATCTGAAGTGGAATTAAAAAGATATTCAGTGCTGGCAAAGAGGTCGGTATCACATGTGAGGGCGGTATTGAATTATGAGGGGCGGCATGGAGTGAAGACGACAGTGTTGAGTGTGAAGGCGGTGTGGAGTGTGAGGGAGGAGTGCAATGTGAGGGCGGAGTGTAGTATGAGGGCGTACTAAGAGAGGGCGGTATGGAGTGGGCGGTATTGAGTGTGAAGTAGGGAAAGACGGTGTGTGTGAAGGAGTTAAGGACACCGTCTGTGGAAAGAGGGCGGTGTTGTGATGAACACCGGCTCAGAGCTGTCCGGTGTGAACTCCTAATGTAAGGACGGATCCAGTAGCCATCCGGTGTGCATATATGCTCATTCGGTGTGGTGTGGTGTAAGTGACATAGAAGACATCGGATGGTTAATGACATCGGATCGCTTGAGCGAAACCCGATTCGCTTGAGCGAATCAGCCAATCTTCGCTCGGAATACTTCTTGCCTCATTCGGATTCTCTTCACTCGAACTTACTCAGAAGATACCTCACTCAGAAGAGGAGTCATACCTATAGACTTACTCGGAAATGGTTCAGCCTCTCTATTTTTCTCTCGGAATAGCTTCTTCCACTTTCTTCCACTCGGTTTACTATTCATACACTTACGAAACCATTCGAAATACTTCCATAACACGTTCCACTCGGTAAGAAGCATCAAATCAACATAAATATGAGTATTTAAGCTTTCTTTCACTCGGAATACTTCAATCAGAGCATTTTTCTTCGGAAAAGAAGTATTTGGCAAGGTTTGACTCGGAAACGAGTCATTCCAGGGTGTTTTGACTCGGAATTTCATCCAGAAGGTGTTCTCTTGAACACACTTCACTCAGAATTGCATCTCAAGTCAGGATTCCACTCGGTGATAGTCCCCTCAGTCATGTTTTACTCGGAAAACATGACACTGACTCGGAATTCCATCCTTCACTCGGAATTTCTAATTATTCACTCAGAATTCCTCTCTGTTACTCGGAACAGAGCTCTTTTCACTCGGTTTTTGCTTAATTTAGCTAATGATCCTTATAATTTACATTGTTATGCGCAAAATGATACTTATGAGATACCACAGACCATCAACAGGGTATATATATTGACTTATTCTTCTTTCAAACCTTCCATAATTCAAAAATTACAAGGATGAAATTGTTTCTAAAAACAGGGATGTTACACATGAGACGTAAATCAAGTTTTCACGAATTGCCAAACTTATTAAGTATCGAAAGGTAGTTGCATCCATCACTGGTGAATATGTTTCTTCGAAATCAATACCAGGTATTTGGGAGAATCCTTGTGCAACAAGTCTTGCTTTATATCGCACAATTTCACCATTTTCATTTCTTTTTCTTGTAAAGACTCATTTGTATCCAACTGGTTTTACACCTGCAGGTGTTTGGACTACAGGTCCAAAAACTTTTTGTTTTGCAAGTGAGTTTAACTTTTCTTACATTGCATCTTTCCACTTTGGCCAATCATTTCTTTGTGCACATTCCTTAACAGATTTTGGCTCATGATTCTTATCATCATTTATAATATCAAGAGCTACTTTGAATGCAAAAATTTCATCAACATCGACTTCAGGTCGATTCCATTGTATACCATCCATGACATAATTTATCGAGATCTCTTTGTTTGTATCAATTTCAGGTACCTTAGTTTCTTCTGGATTTGGAACTTTGATTATGTCAGGAGACTCTACTAGAGTCTTTATATCCTCGATTCGACCATCCTCTTTATTTACTTTTCTTTTCCGAGGATTTTTATCTTTAGAACCAACAGGTCTGCCACATTTTATTTTGGCTTCAGACTCATTTGCAAATTTAGATTGTCCTTCAGGGATATCAATCTTTATTGGAGTATTAACAGCTGGTATGTGTGACTTAGTCACTCTTTTTGGATCAGCAAATGCATTAGGTAATTGGTTTGCTAAATTTTGCAAACTAATTATTTTCTGAACTTCTAGTTCAGATTGCTTTGTTTGAGGATCAAGATGTGAGAGAGATATCTCATTCCAACTGATCCTTTTATCCAATTGCTTATTTTCTCCCTCTAATGGTGGGAAAACAGATTCATCAAAATGACAATCAGCAAAACGAGCTGTAAATAAATCACTTGTTAAAGGTTCAAGATATTTTATTATGGATGGACTTTCATATCCAACATATATTCCCAACCTTCTTTGAGGTCCCATCTTAGTGCATTACGGAGGAGAGATAGGACCATATACCGCACTTCCAAAGATTCTTAGATGAGAAATACTTGGTTCTTTACCATGAACCAATTGTAAAGGGGAATATTCATGATAACTTGTAGGCCTGATGCGAATTAGTGCTGCTGCATGCAAGATTGCATGTCCCCAAGTTGAAATTGGGAGTTTTGATCTCATTAATAGTGGTCTTGCAATCAATTTCAAATGTTTAATCAATGATTCAGCAAGTCCATTTTGTGTATGAACATGTGCTACAGGATGTTCAACATCAATTCCAATTGACATACAATAATCATTAAATGATTGAGATGTGAATTCACCAACGTTATCAAGGCGTATTTTTTTAATCGGATAATCAAGAAAATGAGCTCTTAAACAAATTAATTGAGCTAGTAATCTCGCAAACGCCTGGTTACGAGTTGACAATAAGCAAACATGTGACCATCTAGTTGATGCATCAATTAAAACCATAAAATATCTAAATGGTCCACATGAAGGGTGTATTGGCCCACAAATATCACCTTGTATACGCTCTAAAAATGTGAGTGATTCACTTCCAATTTTCATTGGTGATGATCGAGTAATTAATTTCCCTTGAGAGCAAGCAGCACATGAGAAATTATTAGTTTGGAGAATTTGTCTGCTGGCCAAGCAATGACCATTTGATTTCTCAACTATTTTTCACATCATTATTGTTCCAGGATGGCCTAATCGTTCATGCCAGATAACAAAGTTATTCTTATTTATAAACTTCTGGTTTACTATGGCATTTGTTTCAATTGTACTAATATATGTATAGTACAAACCGGAGGAAAATAAAGATAATTTTTCCAATATACATTTCTTATCAGAGATTAACTTTGTTATGTAAAGATATTCATCATTTCCTTCATTTGTGGTCTCAATATGGTATCCATTTCTGCGGATATCCTTAAAACTTAATAAATTTCTTTGAGACTTTGTAGAATATAATGCACTTTCAATGTGCAATTTTGTTCCTCCAGGTAACAAAATACTGGATCTGCCGGAGCCTTCAATTATATTTATACTACCAGATATAGTATTAACATTTGCTTCCTTTTTTACTATATGGTAAAAATATTTCTCATTCTTGAGAATAGTATAAGTTGTTGCACTGTCTGTGACATATATCTTCATCATTCACATGAGCATTCATTCTTCAAATAATAAATAAAAATAAGTGAAAATATAATTAACAACAATAAATATTTAACATAAAATTTTATTGATAATGACTAAATTTATAACAAAATATATTACATGAAACATAAAATAATTTATTTAGGGGCACTCCCTTCTCCAACCGAGTGGTCAATTTCTTCTTCAGGAAGAGTAAGAAAATCATCAACACTAAAATCAGAGAAATCATCATCTATACCAGTAAAATTTGTCTCTATTATTTTCCCTTTATTTTTAAGGGATTTTTGGTATAGATCTACGAGATGCTTTAGTGTGCGACAAACTCGAGACCAGTGTCCCTTGCTACCACAACGATAGCAGATATTTTTAGTTTGTTCGTTATTTTGAGCATCTGTCCTTTTTTCGTATGTTCTTTATTTTTCCAAGTGAATGATGATTTGTTATCATTTCGACCATGACCACGACCATAACCATATCCACGACCAATACCATGTCCCCGAGCATTACCTCGTCCACGACCGCGGCTACGGCCACGACCACGACCACGACCATGAATATTATGATCGTGTGTTGCTACATTCACTTCTGGGAATGGAGCAGTTCCAGTTGGACGAGATTCATGATTTTGCATAAGAAATTCATTATTTTGCTCAGCCACAAGGAGACAAGTAATTAATTCAGAATATTTTGTAAAACCCTTTTGGCGATATTGCTGCTGCAAGAGCATACTGGATGCATGAAAAGTGGAGAATGTTTTCTCTAACATATCACTTTCAGTGATCTTTTCTCCACATAACTCCAATTTTGAAGTAATTCTAAATAGCGCAGAATTATATTCATTTACAGTTTTAAAATCTTGAAAGCACAAATGCATCCATTCATAACGGGCTTTTGGAAGAATTATATCCTTTTGATGATCGTATCTCTCTTTTAGATTATTCCACAAAACAAGAGGGTCTTTAACTGTTAAGTACTCATTTTTTAACCTTTCATGGATATGGTGGCGTAAAAAGATCATGGCTTTAGCTTTATTTTGACTAGATGTATTATTTCCATTTTTAATTGTGTCTCCAAGACTTTTTGCATCTAAATGGATCTCAGCATCTAGTTTCCATGATAGATAATTTTTTCCAGATATGTCAAGAGCCACGAACTCAAGGTTGGTAATATTTGACATAGTTATATCTATGCAAGAAATTACAAATAAGTTAGATAGTAATTATAAATATTTAATTTCTTCCAATAATTTTTTTTTCACACATTAAGGTGGAATACTTTGTTAAAATTATATATATATATATATATATATATATATATATATGTATATATATATATTAAGCTATATAAGGTACGCTTACGCATGCAAATATATTAATTAGTGTAAAATGCAGCCTGAAGTGGTGCAACCCAAAACATATAAAATATAAAATAATTATTCATGAAGCTGTGAGGTGGTGCCATAGAATAATATAAAAGCAATAGCAAAGTGTATAATTGCATGCCAATTATGTGACATAAAAGCAAGGTAAGTGCCCGTGAAGCTACAGTGCCAATGAAACAATATAATAAAAGCATAAGAGATTAGTTTGTATAAAATGAATCATAAGAGTATTATGGAGTATGATTTTTTTATTTATTTTTATTTTTAGATTGTTATACTTCTTTAAGAACTATCAATAAATATTTTTTAAAAATTCTTCAAGAATTCTAAGTTATTTGACTATTAATATTATACATCCTACAAGGATGTTTATGAATAAGTTCTTCAGGAACCTATTTTTTTATGGTATAAGTATAATCTTATACATCCTTCAAGGATGTTTAAAATATAAGTTCTTCAAGAACCTTTTATAATATATACATAAATAATGTAAGGTATATAAATTAAAATTATTAAGAATAATAACAATAATAATAATCACATATTACCTCTCTAGACTTGAGTAGATATCAGTTGGTCAAAACCTCGTGCTGATAACGTGTTATGAAATTAGAGAAGAAATTAGAGAAGAAAATGGACTTGAAGATGAAGAAAGGAGAGTAAGGAGAGTAAAGATGGAGTAGTGAAATTGAAGAGAAGTTGTGTATGTATTAATGAGTGAGGGGAGTATTTATAGGAGGTGAAAGGGAGACATCTATAAATATCAAAACTTTGGGGGGACATCCACAAATATTCATAATAACAAGTTATTTTTATAACTAATGTGAAAAATGAAACTTTTTAGACCAATTTTTTATAACCGGTGTAAAAACCAGGATCATTGATAGTCCAAAACTCCTTGGTCCATTGCAGCGTTGTCCAAGATTATGTGGACCTAGTATAATTTTCAGAGTAATACGTACACCAAAATTCCAAATTTGTCCTTGTTAAGAAAATCCCTTGGAGGAGGAGTTTCCAAAGAAGCACTAACTTTGAAATTTAAACGACACATGATTTACAGTTAACTGAGTAAAGGCTAACTAATCAGTCAAGACACCTGCTTTCTTCCTCTGTTCAATACAATCCAATTTTTTCATCCTAGTTGCACAACCTAATAGCTTTGTACTTTATGCAACAACTTCATCCACAGTAGAATTGAATATAAAGCTCGGAAAAGTTATTGTTATGTCCCTGCATTTCCAGAATAACAACTCAGCATACAATTAAAACATCCAAATGTGGATGAAAATATATTCATATTTACAATAAATATAATTCTACACATACCTCAGGTAAGGCAGGGTCATAATATTTAACAATGCCGGGTTGCTAGTAACAAATTTTTGCCACTCGTCCTTGTCTATTCTCCCATCTTGGTTTATGTCAGCTTCCAAGAAAGTCTGGCCACATTACTATGATGTCAAGCTGAAGCCTTTAAGAGTAATGCTATACAGTTATTTAAGCATGAGTTGGTGCGAATTCAGGGAGGGTGATTTTTTATTGGTTGATGAATAGAAAGAATATCAAGCAGAAATGATTTGAGAAAAGGATACATAAAAAGAAAAGGATACAGCATGGCATCATAAACTATTTTTTTTTATAATGCGGACAAATTTGCATATCTATTATTTTGTATTATTTAAAGATTTTACAATCATAACTCACCTTGTCAAGAATTGTTTCTATCACCTCATCTGCCAACTTCATTTCAGATTCAGAAAGAAGTGCAACTAACATTTGCTTGACCTGTCCAGAATCACCAAAAAGAAAAATGAAGAAGCCCCACTTAAATTAATAGGATAGGAGTGCACAGAGACTGAAGAATGATGGTATTCAAGATTTATATTTTCTTAAAGAATGATTAAACATACAAAACCAAAATAAAAATTGTCACTTCTGAACAAGGACCTATCTATGTGCAGATTAGCACTTTTTTTGTTTTGCAGCAGTGAACACTTAGCTGCATCGAAAGTATAAGAACAAATAAAATAGACAGCATCTCACCTCATTGCGCTCTATATAGCCAGAATCCTTCAAATCATAGAGCCTAAACGAAACTGCAAGAAAATCCCAAACCTAATGCATCAGTACAGCCAGATCATTGTGAGGAATTCAGGACAAACAACAAGTTGAGGATTTGATTTTTAACTTACAAGCTATCTTGTCTTCTGTGGGTGCATTAGGGTGAAAAACATGGAGAGATCTAACAAAGTCTTCAAAGTCAATTACTCCCTTTCCCTTGACATCAAATAGATGAAAGATCTGCATGGAGAAAATTTATAACATCACGTCAATGGATCTCCTGTCAATTGAAAATATTACTTCAAAGAGAAGCTACAAGAAAGAAGATATTTAAAACATAGTTGCAATGCTAATCAGATATTGATTTCTGTTTGAAAAAGGAAGCACATTGGAAAGAAATAATCTATATACATGAATTTAACAAAAATCGGAGCAAAGCAAATATATTACAATAGATATGTTACGGTGTCATGTTTGAAGAACCGATAAATCAAGGTTCTTCCATAGTGAAACAGAAAATTTGGGTCATTCCAAGTCAATGCAAAAATCATAAAATATCATGACATAGATATCAAGAAAGCAGAAGTATGATGCTCAGTACCCGATGTGCAAAGATATTCTCCTTTCTCCTAATTTTGAAGATTGCCAATTGAAATTCTTCCTGTAAAAAACAAGTTGGATTAGGACAATAATATATGAAAAAGTCTGTACCAAACCATAAAAAACAAGAAGCTAAAATCAAATATGATTACGAACTTTTGAAATGCTCTCAAAATAGGTAACACTAAATTCTTGACAAAACTATAAATGAAAGTAGATGACTATGACAAAATTTCTCATGACAAAATACCCATTGCAGATAGATGTCAGAACTCAGAACATAACTATCTTCCTCACAGAAAAGTAATAATCATCATATATCAACTTCTGAAAAAAAGGAAAAAGGCATTTGCTATGCAGTACCATGTTTATTAGTCCATCATCAACAACAGAACTGCTGATGCTCTTAAAAAGCTCGAACAGTGCTTGAACCTCACTGATGGTGACTGAGAAACCAAACATTGATACACAAAATAAAAACACAGCTAACATAAGTTATTGAGATAGAGATTCCATAGCAAATGCATCAGTAGATAGAAATTTGAAACATTCTTCTAAATAATTGACACATAACAAGACTAAAACACAATGGTACATCCATTTTTAAATTAAGACATCTTTGAACTGGCAAGTCTTGACTTTGTTTCTCAAATTAGCAGAGCTTGCCAAGTACATTGGTAAGAAATTGTGTGCTTCGAAGATGTGAAAAGTTTTATCTCAAATGGATTATAGGCTATGGAATCTAATTTAAGAGAAAATATGAGATTATTCTTTAATCTCTTCAATTCGGCAAGAAGAAAGAAACTAACAACATCTATATACCCAAAGATATAGCAGTATTGACAAAGGCACAAAGCTGTCAAAATCAATTCCCTTCACTTATCCACATTAAGATAGGGTAAATTGAGCAGGACATAAGGAAGTCATTGTTTTTAAATATCCACCTTTGCCTACTTTCAACAACAAACCAAACAAAGTGATAGTGTTTTCCTTGTTGCAAATTTGCTGTGCATCCCTTCTCAAAGTTCTCAAAGCCATGGGAAACATACCATACATAATTGCAAGCCCTCAGACATAATACTATAACTTTGTTTTAAACTTCTCAGATACAGTAAGAATTCAATAAAACAGCTACAGTCACAACAAACCACAATCTTATAATTGTACAAGGATTGCAGCTTTTCATCATTTCATTGGAAAAACTAATCAACTTACAAGCTGTTCTCGATGCAAGAGCTCTTATATTCTCCTGCCTTGGAACTTCTTTACTTGACTTTGAGTTGAAACAGCCCATTGATGAAGGAAATGCAGGCAAAGAAGCACAGGACCAGTGCTCAGACTCACCTGAAATATATAATCAACAATCTTGTTGCAATTCGTACCGAATTGAAACCCCACAATACATAAGAATAATTATAATAAACAAATCAACCCTTCAATAATACATGATAGATTAACACTAAACACAACTTAATGTTTTTTTTTGTAAAGAAAGAGAAGAAAATTAAAATAATGCCCGCAATCCGAAATGTTCCAACACTGTATGTCAGGAACAATAATTGATCATAAAGAAAGATGACTATGAGCTAAGGGTCATAAAAAGACACAATTTTAAGTAATTATTTTTAAAGACCATGCTGAGAATTTGACTTTTTCAAAACAAGGTTTAAGAGGGGGCAAATAACAAACACATCAAGTAATTAACAAACAAAAAATTGCTTGAATTCAGCCTTGTTATCCCTTTACGCTGCAAGATCTTTAAAACTTAAAAAGAACAATCAACATCACAGAATTCCAACAATCCAATGAACACACAAGAGCCAAGTTTAAAACTTTATATCCATATCAAGCATGCAAAAAGGAAGTAAAGAAAATGAACAAAACAAACCAATTATAAAGAAAGCAAAGCAAAGCAAAGCGTGAAACCCACATTGTTAAAACATGAAGAAAGAACACCCAAATCAATTCAAACACGAAATCAAAAGAGAAAATTCAAGAAGGGAATGAGGGGAATCAAACCATAACAACAGAGTCAAAACATGTGCAAGAATCATGACATGAAACTGAACTGACCGTCTTGAGAAGTGTTGAGAAAAATGGCACGTGGGTGAATACTAGAGGAAAGAGAGAGAGAGAAAGAAAGAAAGTTGAATTTTCTTTTGTGCGATAGTTTAGAGCGTTGTGGTAGTGAATTGAATATTTGAAAGTGATGAAGGCTTTTTAAACACAAAATAATAGAGACTCACGCTAATTGATTCTTGTCTTAAACTCAAGTAAAGTTGGAAACGTTAACGGCGAAGCTCGGGGTTGTTGTTGGCGGCATGCACCCGTAAACAATTTAATAAATATTATGTCATAAAATTTGTATGGAATCACTTTATTTCATCTCGAATATTCCAATCAGTAAATTAAAAGTAAACGGACAAAATTTACATCGGATATGTTGACATGCTTTTGTAAATGTTAAGTGCAGTGGTTTATAATTTATTTAGCAATGTATTGGTTTTAAAAGGTTAATAAAATGTCTAATAATTTTTTAAAAGAATTTAAAGTTTTTTAAAAAATATAACTTACTACAATTTTTAAAAGTAAGTGGAGCAAACTCGTAGACCTTAGAACCTTCCACTAATATTTCGGATTTTTTTTAAAGATAACTTAATTCTCACACAATTATACAATTATACTCCCTCCGCTCATTTTTATATGTCTTTTAAGGTTAAATCACACAGATTAAAAAAAACAATTAATGTTCTTGGATTACAACATTTTTACATCTACTTTCCTATTTTATCTTCATCTTAAAGTAAATTTTTATTAGTGCTATTAGTGTTTGGTCATTCCCTAAGTGAGAGTATAGCAGGAAATAAATAATAAATGAGTTCTTGAAACTCTAAAGAAACAGATAAAAATGAACAATTTTTTTTCAGAATAGAGAAAGATAAAAAGGAACGGGGGGAGTAATAGCTTTGATCAGTGGTGTATGTATTGTTGTAAACCACATTCACATGTTCGATTTCTATTGAAATATATGTTGCAGGGCAAAGAAGGAAGAATGATGAACAAACTAAAATGTAAAAAAATATGTCGTTTAGATGAAGAAAAAGAAGTGAAAAAAAATATATTTTCTTATCTGGATGGATGGAATAAAATGGATAAAATAAATTAATTATGTAATATCCCACCTTAAAAATTAAGGGATAAATTATTGACAACTAAATAATCAGTTGAGAGTAATTGTTTAGAATTAAAAGGGGAATGGTTAAGAACGAGTTAATCTGATTAAGTCAAAGTAACTTAAAGTTACTATATTAGGTTTAGAAGTTGGCTAAGCATGTAAAATTACCAAAACACTCCTAGCTAGTTAATTAATTAATTATTCTTTTCTTTCCTTTGAACAAAAGAAAGAAGTTTCCTTCCTTTCTCTTCTACCATAGTCATACCACTTCCACCACCCTCATCTCCCATATTCTTTTCATTTCCAAAGCAAGAACTAAGGGTAAAGCTTCATCTTTTTCTTTTCCCCATACGTGGACAAGCTTGGAAGATTGCAAGCTTCTCCTCATTCTAGTTGTCATCGTTGTTAAGTTAGGTTATAGGAAATCCATTTTGGGCATTTGATTCCAATCCTCAAAGTTATCTCAATTTCCTAAATTCATAGTTGTAGGGACCATTCTAGACATTCGAGAACTGTTGGAAGCTTTAATTCACTTCCAAACCCTAAACATCGAACTTGCAAGGTAGGTTGAAATATCAAAACTACGTTGTTTAGTCAATTGCCGTTAATTATGAGTGTTTTGGGTTTCAGGTAGGTTAAATTACTCTAAGTTAGCTAGAGTTTGGGAATGGTTGAATAATTGGTGAATGTCGATGTGTTTGTGATGTAGGTCGAATTCCAGAATCAAGTTAGAACTCAAACGTTGTGGAATACCTAATTCCAAGTAGGAGATGAGTGATATATATTAAATGTATAAATTATGAATGGATGAGTATGTATTTATATTTGCTGATGATGAATCATACGTTGTTTATGTTGAAATTAATAATGTTGATGATAATGTAATGATGTTGATGAATGATGATGGGTTATGGTATTGGTGATAATGACAATGATGTTGTTGATGTTGATGAACAATTATGAAATCAATGATAATATGAATGGTGTTGATGTTATGATAGGAATGATAACGACATGCTATGTTTTTACTAGGAAATGTTGAGATACCTTTGATAATGGTAACCAAGTGGGAACCCTTAACAATGGTAATCAAGAGGTAATATCGATATTATTGATGTTTAAGATAGCATATGCATAAACCTGCTCATAGGATACAAGGTCCTATAAGGAGGCCCAGATGGGAGGGCGGCTTGATGGTAAGACACAGACCGTCTGATGGTTCCTTTTAGGACCATAGCTGCTTTAGAACAAGGTTCTAAAGAAGGCTAACACTAGTTGAGTTGAGTTATTAGCACTCACTAGTGAGTGACGATGTTGCAATAGGCAACGGTTCCCTACCGGTAAAATTATATATGTATATATGGTGAATTTATTAAATATTACAGTATATCCCACCAATAGAGTTAAATCCATATGCATATGCATTAATATAGTAGCATTAAGTTAGGTGAGTTGCAATGCAGTAAATGATGATTGATGAATGTGAGCTACTTGTAATTGATTGTTGATGTTGTTGAATGGCAATGTATGGTGATTGATTACGATCATATTGATGTTGATCTGTGATTGAACTGGATGCCATGGAATTGTGTGAATCCAGTTCAGTATTTATCATTTAACATATAGTTTCTCGCTCTCCTACTATTTTTATTGATTACAGTGAACTTTGTAGATGGCAAAGAGTGGTGAAACGGAGGATGCAATGGTGGTAGTGGCACCTTGCCAATACACATAATATTGTATAACTTTTGATTAAGATGAACTATTTTCCTTGGCCAACATTGTTAGAATTGGTAGTTTGTATAGATACCTAGTTGTAGCCTTACTGGAGGTCGGATATAGTTAGACGATGATGTATATAGTTGTGTAATAGTTTTGATAGCTGAATTATGCCTTGTGCCATGGAAGTGATCCATGTGCATTTGATATATATATATATATATATATATATATATATATATAATGATATAGCACGTTAGTCTTGTATTCATTTTGTTAAATTGGGCAAGAACTATTTAGTGTAATTGAATGCTTGACATGTAGTGCTTGATGTTGAAAATGCCCAAGGTATTATGTTTCATGCACTAGAATATGCATAATACGGGGAATTGCATAATTATTGTAAATGAGGATGAAATTCCTGGATAGGGTTACGATTAAGTCCTATAAGGTATAAAGGTGCATTTGAACAAGGTGGATGTTACACCCTCTGTTACACCTTAATAAATTCTAGAAAAATTCGTAATAATTTTTTTTTTTACTAAAGATATGTTTGTTAAAAAGAAACTATCGGAATAAATTATATACATTATTTCTGAAATAGCCCAATATTATTAAAACTTTATAAAGTATTTGTACATTCATCCGAAGAAAATAAACATTAAACATTATAAGAAAGAGAGGAAACTCCATGGCCCAAGAGCAGTTGCCTAGTGACATTATTTATTCATTGGACCACGGTATTCATACCGAGCTCCCTTTCTAGAACATGCTATATATACTGTCAATGTTCTTCGATCCTTCGCTCTGTACGAACCATTAATTTAAAACATATGAAACAAAAACATAGAGAAAGGAGTGAGAAACAGAATATAATATTCCCAAATGGGACATAAGCAATAAAGGGTTTTCACAAACTAGTATAATAATATCAATCACAATCACAAGCACAATCAATTTATGAATGTATGAATGATATGCCATATCTTCATCATAACTTATCTATATATGTGGGCCCCTTAAATTTTAATTTGCACTGGGCCAACCAGGAGTTTACACTGTTCCATAATTCCGGATAATAATAACATGAACAGCTCAACTGGCATGGAAACACTTAGAGACTAGTCAGATTGAAAAGGTTTTTATTGTGAAAGTACCCGACACTAGGGAGCTACCCCAGGTCCCCTGAAGCACCCTTTCACACCCTCTCATCCCAAGGCTCACAATTAAGCCTCCTCTAATGTATCCTCGGTTTCTATAATCCGTCCCCAGACAATATCATTTTGTTTCTCTTCGATGATTCATGATGCATGAACTACTCGCGTATTTAGTTGGTTAAGGCTTTTAGAAACTCAATTATATTATCAGGGCCTATGAATCACGACATAGCCACCCCAGTAAACTGTACTTTGTCAACTTCTCAAATACGCACATAGAATTTTAGTACAGTTCTTTTTCAAATCACAAATCAAATCTCCTTATAAATTTGAGTTTCAAAGCCTTAAATATATTTCACAACCTTCTTTATAAAAGTTTATAGGTCAATTCAAAATCAATTTCTAAAAACTCAAATTTGGAATTATCGATCTTTAAAACCTTAGTACTTGAAAATTTTGTGTAATATTCTTATACATTTAAATATTAAGTATATATATGTATATATTAAAATAATTTCTCTTTCTTTTTCTTTTTGATAAACTAATTAAAAAAAATCTAAATTTTAGTAAAGATATATACATATATATTAAAATATAAAAAGAGATTTCTAAAAACTTATGTAGTTTTATTGAAATCTAAGAAATTTCTTAAAAGTAATTTAAATAAAGATGAATAAGTAAATAAAGAAGTAGGAGATAAGTAAATTCTTACTGAATTTTAGCTTTCCGTCATGTTTGCTATATGCTCAAACTCCACAGTATAGGATTATCAATCATAATCAAACATTGTCAATCACAATCAAACATCATAAAACATAAATAAATATTAACAATCATAATCAAATCAAATAATTAAACATCAGTTATAAATATGATAATTTAAAATTCAATGATTATTTAAATTAATAAATTTTTGTTTTAAGTTCTATGGTCAATTCCTCGCATAGGTCTATGTAAATCCAAGATAGTCCAGTCCTTGCATAGGTCTAGTTCAGTCCATATATGTCATAACAGTCCAAATCCTTGCATAGGTTTAGTCAAGTTCATAATAGTTCAAATCCTTGCATAGGTTCAATTCAGTCCGTATAGGTCATAATAGTTCAAGTTCTTAAATAATTATTTCAGATATTAAGTTACACAAGATGCTTAATTAATAACAATTATTATAAATTTTAAGTTAGAAGTTATTATTTTAAAATAATAATATTGTTATGTTTAAAAGGAGTAGGGGACTCCTCCCAATATTCTTATGTATTTTCATATTATACCCTTAATCTCACTCCCCCTTACCTCGATTTGCTACCAAAAGTGAATTCGCTCTGCGCCTCCAAGTTCTAACAAAATATTAATACTAACTTATTTCAGTATAAGCTTAAGATGAAAATTAAGATTGCTATCAGAATGATAAATAGTAAATGTGCATATTAATAATAAATAGTAACGGTAAATGGTAAGTCATTACTAGTAACGGTAAATAGTAGTTTTTGAATAGTAATAGTAAATAGTAAATTATGAATAGTAACTTTTTGAATAGTAGTGGTAAACGGTAAATCATGAACAATAACAGTGAATAGTAAATTTTGAATAGTAACGGTAAATAGTAAATTTTGAATAGTAACAGTAAATAGTAAATTGTGAATAGTAACTTTTTGAATAGTAGTGGTAAATGGTAAATCATGAACAATAACAGTGAATAGTAAATTTTGAATAGTAACGGTAAATAGTAAATTTTGAATAGTAACAGTAAATAGTAAAAATAACACAGCGATAATTTATTCTTACTATAGTAACTTATTCATAATAGTACTAGTATATCAATGGTTTAAGAGTGCTAAAAAAATAAACTAAAATTATAAAAATAATATAGAAGAAAGTTATTACCTTACACCTCCGGCAGAACTTCTTTTTACCAAAAGAATTTACTCTCCACTAATTTCTTACGCACTATCTCTCTAGATTCTCTCTCTAATTTTTGTGTGGAAATGTTGTAAATGAGCCATCTATTTATAGGAAGAAAATTTCACTATTTAAGATTATTTAATTATTTATTTTACTATTCATGATGTAAGCGATGATGTAATTAAGCGATGATGTAAGCGATGATGTCGACAGTGGCATTTTGGTTATTAAATGAAAGGTTAAGGGTATTTTTGTCATTCTAAAAAAATGAAAAAAATATAAAAATTCCAAAAATTTATAAATTATATAACAATCAAAAAGTTCTAAAGAACTATAATCAAATTCCTTTGAAATTTTATTTTAAATAATAAATAACGAAATTAGGGGTGTTACAACTCTACTCCCCTAAAAAAAAATTTCGTCCTCGAAATTTACACTTTTTAGTAAAACAATTGGGGATGAGACTCTTTCATCTCATTTTCTAGTTCCCATGTAGCATCTTCCCCTCTCGTTTCACTCCAAATGACCTTCACGAGTGGAATTTCCTTGTCTCTTAGCTTTTTTATTCTTCTGTCAGCTATTCTGACAGGTGGTGCATCATATGTAAGATTATCTTTAACTTGTATGACATCAGGTTCAATAACATGTGTAGGATCAGATATATACTTTCGTAAGTTTGACACATGAAAAACATTATGGATATTAGAAAGAAAAGGTGGTAATGCTATTTGGTAGGCAAGAGGACTAACTTTATGAATTATTTGATATGGACCAATAAATCTAGGAGTTAGTTTTCGAGATTTCATTGCCCGACCGACCCCAGTCGTAGGTGTGACTTTCAAGAATACATGATCACCCTCTTGAAATTCGAGCGGCTTTCTTCTTTTGTCATAGTAACTTTTCTGCCTGCTTTGTGTTGCCTTCATCTTTTCCTGAACCATTTTGATTTTATCCGTGGTTTGTTGTACCAACTCTGGTCCTAGCATCAAGTTTTCACCAGTCTCAAACCAACATAGCGGGGTCCTACATTTTCTTCCATATAATGCTTCAAAAGGCGCCATGCCAATGCTAGCATGGAAACTGTTGTTGTAGGTAAACTCCACATATGGTAAGAATTGATTCCAACTTCCTTTATGCTCTAACACACAAGCTCGTAACAAGTCCTCTAGAGATTGGATTGTTCTTTCTGATTGTCCATCCGTCTGAGGATGATATGCTGAACTTAGACGCAGTCTTGTTCCCAAAGCCTTGTGCAAGCTCTTCCAGAATTGTGATGTAAAACGAGGGTCCCGATCAGAAATGATACTTGAAGGAATTCCATGCAATCTCACAATCTCCTCGATGTATAATTTTGCCAGCTTCTCCATAGAGTAACGAATGTTGATAGGAATAAAGTGGGCAGACTTTGTTAGTCTATCAACTATTACCCATATTGAATCATGTCCTAATGGAGTTTTAGGTAGAGAAGTCACAAAGTCCATGGTAATGCCATCCCATTTCCATTCCGGTATTTCCATTGATTGTAGCATTCCAGGGGGTTTTTGGTGTTCTACTTTAACCTTCTGGCAAATTAGACATGCAGCCACGTACTCTGCCACTGCTTTCTTCATTCCAGGCCACCAAAATAACTTCTTCAAATCTTGATACATTTTAGTAGCTCCGGGATGAATGCTCATATAACTTTTGTGTCCTTCTTCCAGAATTGCTTTCCTCAACTCCTCTTGATCAGGGATACACACTCGATCTTTATACCTTAGTAATTGGTCATTTCTTACATTGAACTCGACTTCTTTTCCTTGTTTCAAAAGTTCTTTCTTTTCTTGTAGGAATTCATCATCTCGTTGAGCCTCTAAAACTTGCCTCATGAATTCATTTGTCACTTGCAACGCTCCTAATTTGTAGCTGTTAGCATTAACCTTTACTGCTAGGTTAAGATTTCTGAAGTTCTCTATTAATTCCAGCTCTTTAATCATCATTGTGGACGCATGTAGAGACTTTCGACTTAAAGCATCAGCTACTACATTCGCTTTTCCAGGATGGTATTGCAACTCAAAGTCGTAGTCCTTTAAGAACTCCATCCATCTCCGTTGCCTCATGTTTAACTCCTTTTGGTCGAATAAATACTTGAGACTCTTATGATCGCTAAACACATCAAATGTTGCACCGTATAGATAATGCCTCCAAATCTTTAAGGCAAAGACTACAGCGGCTAATTCTAAGTCATGGGTAGGGTAGTTAATCTCATGTTGCCTTAATTGGCGCGACGCATAGGCTACAACCTTCTTGTCTTGCATGAGTACACTTCCTAGTCCTTGTTTAGACGCATCACAGTAAACTTCAAAACTTCGATGTGGATCGGGGAGTACTAACACCGGCGCAGAAGTAAGTCGATCTTTCAGCTCTTGAAAACTATTTTCGCATTGTGTCGTCCACACAAAAGGTTGTCCTTTCCGTGTTAACTTAGTCAATGGGTATCCTAGCTTTGAAAATCCTTCAATGAATCTCCTATAGTATCCAGCCAAGCCCAAGAAACTTCTAATCTCAGTGATCGTGGTTGGTCTCTCCCATTTTAAAACTGCCTCCACCTTGGAAGGGTCTACTGCTATTCCTCCTTGACTAATTACATGTCCTAAAAAGTTCACTTCTTCCAACCAGAATTCACACTTCGACAGCTTTGCATACAGTTGTTTCTTTTTCAGGATTTCCAACACAACCTTCAAGTGTTCAACATGTTCTTCTTTGCTTTTAGAGTACACTAATATATCATCAATGAACACCACTACAAATTTATCTAGATATGGATGAAAAATCCTATTCATGTAATCCATGAATACGGCTGGTGCATTAGTTACACCAAAAGGCATTACTAGATATTCGTAATGGCCATAGCGTGTTCTAAAAGCAGTTTTTGGTACATCTTCTTTCTTTACCCTTATCTGATGGTATCCAGACCTCAAATCAATTTTGGAGAACACCGTGGCACCACGCAGCTGATCCATCAAGTCATCAATTCTTGGCAGAGGATATTTGTTCTTGATCGTCACCTTGTTCAGTTGCCGATAATCTACACACAACCTCATGCTACCATCCTTTTTCTTAACCAACAACATTGGTGCACCCCAGGGGGATACACTGGGTCGTATAAACTGCTTCTCTATCATCTCTTCAAGTTGTTTCTTTAACTCTGCTAATTCTAGAGGTGACATTCGGTATGGTGCAATTGAAATGGGTCCAACTCCAGGTACTAGATCAATGGTAAATTCCACATCTCTTTCTGGGGGTAAACCAGGGATATCTTCAGGAAAAACGTCAGGAAATTCACACACAACCGGCAGATTTTTGATTTTTGATTCTTGCTCTCCTTTCGTTGAAAGCAATAGCATGAATCCTTGAGCCCCTCCTTTTAAAGAGGCACTCACTTGGTTGGCGGTTAGAAATCTCGAATCCTCAGGATTCAAATTCACTGGTTCTTTAAACATTATGGTCTTATTATGACAATCTATTAGAACATGATTGTCAGACAACCAATCTAGCCCAATAATAACTTCTAAGCCAGAAAGGGGTAAACAGAAAAGATTGGCCTTAAAGTCCCTACCATTTATGACAATAGGGCATTTCCAACAGGCTTTAGAAGTGACAATGGGATTGTTTCCAGGAGTATGTACAGATAAGTCAAATGGCAGTTCTATCACAGGTAACTTTAGTTTTTCTACACAGTCATTGGCAATAAAGGAATGTGATGCACCTGAGTCATACATAACAGTTAAAGGAATCTTATTAATGATACACTTACCTTCCACCATGGAATCAGAATGAGATGCTTCTTCTCCAGTGATTGCAAAAACCTTTCCTTTTGCCTTCGGCCGTCCGACTGCACTGTGCGCGCCTCCTTGAGTATTTATGCTTGCACCTTCAGGGTTTTCCCTCTTCATCTCTGGGCAATCCTTGATGTGATGTCCTGGTTTGTTACACTTAAAACAAACATAAGTGTTTTTAGGACAATCCCTTTTCAAATGGGGTCCTCCACATAGAAAACATTTAAAATTTGGTGCAGATGTTGGGTAATAGCTTCCAGTTGAAGCTTGGGGTCTGTTAGGAACAGATGCTGCTCCAAACCGGCGAAATGGCGTTTGGTAAGGCTTATTTCTCCTGAAGTCTCTTCTTTGGTGATGGTGAGGTCCTCCACTTCTCATTTCTCCTGCCTTGTGAATGGGCTCACGACTTTTAGTCATTCTATCCTTATGATCTTCTTCAAAGATCCTGCAGCGATTTACCAATACAGAAAATTCACGGATTTCCTGCATTCGTATAGCTTCCTTAATTTCTGGCCGCAATCCATTTACAAACTTTGCACACCGATCTCTTTCATTAGTAGCATCATTATAATGAGAATGAAAACGAGATAGCTCTTCAAACCTGGATGCGTACTCTCCAACGGTCATATTTCCTTGGGTCAGCGACAGGAATTCGAACTGTCTTTTCTCTTTAACATCAGCTGGAAAGTATTTCTCCAAAAACATATCCTTGAAATAATCCCAAGTGATCTCCACGTCGTTGACTTCAAATTGTCTACGCGTGCTATCCCACCAATGTTCGGCATCCTCAGATAAGGCATAAGTAGCGAAGACTACCTTATCAGCTTCATTACATTGCAATGCTCGAAAGATCTTCTCTATCTCTCGAATCCAGATTTGTGCTCCATCAGGGTTATATCCTCCCTTGAAACGAGGTGGATTGCGCTTTTCAAATAGGTCCAGCCTTCTCAAGGCATCGTTACCTTGACCTTCACGTGCTCCCATTGCATTGATTAAGCGTTCTACAACTCCAGCAAGATCATTTCCAGCCATTAGTTTCCTGTTTTACAGTAACTGAGATTTGTCACATCAATCACAGTTACTACCAAGTTAGATATTCTATTCTCTATCACCTATACAGAGTTTACGGACAAAGCAAGATAGACCTTTTCCCCAGGCCTATTGGATTAACTGCTCTGATACCACTTTGTTACACCCTCTGTTACACCTTAATAAATTCTAGAAAAATTCGTAATAATTTTTTTTTTACTAAAGATATGTTTGTTAAAAAGAAACTATCGGAATAAATTATATACATTATTTCTGAAATAGCCCAATATTATTAAAACTTTATAAAGTATTTGTACATTCATCCGAAGAAAATAAACATTAAACATTATAAGAAAGAGAGGAAACTCCATGGCCCAAGAGCAGTTGCCTAGTGACATTATTTATTCATTGGACCACGGTATTCATACCGAGCTCCCTTTCTAGAACATGCTATATATACTGTCAATGTTCTTCGATCCTTCGCTCTGTACGAACCATTAATTTAAAACATATGAAACAAAAACATAGAGAAAGGAGTGAGAAACAGAATATAATATTCCCAAATGGGACATAAGCAATAAAGGGTTTTCACAAACTAGTATAATAATATCAATCACAATCACAAGCACAATCAATTTATGAATGTATGAATGATATGCCATATCTTCATCATAACTTATCTATATATGTGGGCCCCTTAAATTTTAATTTGCACTGGGCCAACCAGGAGTTTACACTGTTCCATAATTCCGGATAATAATAACATGAACAGCTCAACTGGCATGGAAACACTTAGAGACTAGTCAGATTGAAAAGGTTTTTATTGTGAAAGTACCCGACACTAGGGAGCTACCCCAGGTCCCCTGAAGCACCCTTTCACACCCTCTCATCCCAAGGCTCACAATTAAGCCTCCTCTAATGTATCCTCGGTTTCTATAATCCGTCCCCAGACAATATCATTTTGTTTCTCTTCGATGATTCATGATGCATGAACTACTCGCGTATTTAGTTGGTTAAGGCTTTTAGAAACTCAATTATATTATCAGGGCCTATGAATCACGACATAGCCACCCCAGTAAACTGTACTTTGTCAACTTCTCAAATACGCACATAGAATTTTAGTACAGTTCTTTTTCAAATCACAAATCAAATCTCCTTATAAATTTGAGTTTCAAAGCCTTAAATATATTTCACAACCTTCTTTATAAAAGTTTATAGGTCAATTCAAAATCAATTTCTAAAAACTCAAATTTGGAATTATCGATCTTTAAAACCTTAGTACTTGAAAATTTTGTGTAATATTCTTATACATTTAAATATTAAGTATATATATGTATATATTAAAATAATTTCTCTTTCTTTTTCTTTTTGATAAACTAATTAAAAAAATCTAAATTTTAGTAAAGATATATACATATATATTAAAATATAAAAAGAGATTTCTAAAAACTTATGTAGTTTTATTGAAATCTAAGAAATTTCTTAAAAGTAATTTAAATAAAGATGAATAAGTAAATAAAGAAGTAGGAGATAAGTAAATTCTTACTGAATTTTAGCTTTCCGTCATGTTTGCTATATGCTCAAACTCCACAGTATAGGATTATCAATCATAATCAAACATTGTCAATCACAATCAAACATCATAAAACATAAATAAATATTAACAATCATAATCAAATCAAATAATTAAACATCAGTTATAAATATGATAATTTAAAATTCAATGATTATTTAAATTAATAAATTTTTGTTTTAAGTTCTATGGTCAATTCCTCGCATAGGTCTATGTAAATCCAAGATAGTCCAGTCCTTGCATAGGTCTAGTTCAGTCCATATATGTCATAACAGTCCAAATCCTTGCATAGGTTTAGTCAAGTTCATAATAGTTCAAATCCTTGCATAGGTTCAATTCAGTCCGTATAGGTCATAATAGTTCAAGTTCTTAAATAATTATTTCAGATATTAAGTTACACAAGATGCTTAATTAATAACAATTATTATAAATTTTAAGTTAGAAGTTATTATTTTAAAATAATAATATTGTTATGTTTAAAAGGAGTAGGGGACTCCTCCCAATATTCTTATGTATTTTCATATTATACCCTTAATCTCACTCCCCCTTACCTCGATTTGCTACCAAAAGTGAATTCGCTCTGCGCCTCCAAGTTCTAACAAAATATTAATACTAACTTATTTCAGTATAAGCTTAAGATGAAAATTAAGATTGCTATCAGAATGATAAATAGTAAATGTGCATATTAATAATAAATAGTAACGGTAAATGGTAAGTCATTACTAGTAACGGTAAATAGTAGTTTTTGAATAGTAATAGTAAATAGTAAATTATGAATAGTAACTTTTTGAATAGTAGTGGTAAACGGTAAATCATGAACAATAACAGTGAATAGTAAATTTTGAATAGTAACGGTAAATAGTAAATTTTGAATAGTAACAGTAAATAGTAAATTGTGAATAGTAACTTTTTGAATAGTAGTGGTAAATGGTAAATCATGAACAATAACAGTGAATAGTAAATTTTGAATAGTAACGGTAAATAGTAAATTTTGAATAGTAACAGTAAATAGTAAAAATAACACAGCGATAATTTATTCTTACTATAGTAACTTATTCATAATAGTACTAGTATATCAATGGTTTAAGAGTGCTAAAAAAATAAACTAAAATTATAAAAATAATATAGAAGAAAGTTATTACCTTACACCTCCGGTAGAACTTCTTTTTACCAAAAGAATTTACTCTCCACTAATTTCTTACGCACTATCTCTCTAGATTCTCTCTCTAATTTTTGTGTGGAAATGTTGTAAATGAGCCATCTATTTATAGGAAGAAAATTTCACTATTTAAGATTATTTAATTATTTATTTTACTATTCATGATGTAAGCGATGATGTAATTAAGCGATGATGTAAGCGATGATGTCGACAGTGGCATTTTGGTTATTAAATGAAAGGTTAAGGGTATTTTTGTCATTCTAAAAAAATGAAAAAAATATAAAAATTCCAAAAATTTATAAATTATATAACAATCAAAAAGTTCTAAAGAACTATAATCAAATTCCTTTGAAATTTTATTTTAAATAATAAATAACGAAATTAGGGGTGTTACAGTGGATGGTGCCAAGTCTCCCAAAGTAAGTTTCATATGTCTTGTAAAATGGCATGTTTACGTTAAAACTTTCGATGCACATGAAATTTAATTGGGATAGTATTTTGGCACAGACTTAAACCAATGGCTAGGAAATGAGGCTATATACTATGTACCAAATTTAGTGACATTCAGACAAGGTTTGGATAGGATAAAAGGCGAGCAAAGTTGGCAAATTTTGTTATTTTCCAGGCTCACCTAGGCGAGTGGCCCTAATACGTAGATGTTGTTCTTAGGTTCAGTGCAGGACCTGAGGCCTAATAGATGGCTCACCTAGGTGAGTGGACAAACTTGTAAATCCTACTCTCAGGTCCTGTGCAGGACTTGAGAGCAAATGTATGCTTATGTAGACATATGGGGCTCGCCTAGGCAAGAGGGTAGAAATTTTGATTACTCGACTAGGCGTGCCTACCTTGTTATAATTGGTATCGACTAACCACTTGGCGTACCCTCTGGGGCATTCGAGCCTTCCTTGTCATTGGTTACTAAAAGAAAGAAACCATAACAAGAGTGGCTGTTTGGAATATCATAATTAATCTAGAATGACTATTTTAATAGAAACAACAATTCTAATAACTTAATGTTAGTATTATGCAATTGACTGATTTTATTATATATATATAATTGTATCTTCCATTTCATAATAACTCACACTTGTCTAATGCTCAATATAATTTCAAGAACCATATAAGTCACATACATTGTATCAATCATCAACAACATCTGCATTCCATATCATATTGGTCATCAATCATCAATTTCATAATAAAACATAATTAACATCACATCAAAGTTATCACAACCGACTCTCATATAACATTTAACGCCTAGTATACGGATACTAAAAGGATCAATGTAACACCCTCTGTTACACCTTAATAAATTCTAGAAAAATTCGTAATGTTTTTTACTAAAGATATGATTGTTAAAAAGAAACTATCGGAATAAATTATATACATTATTTCTGAAATACCTCATAAATATTATTAAAACTTTATAAAGTATTTGTACATTCATCTGAAGAAAATAAACATTAAACATTATAAGAAAGAGAGGAAACTCCATGGCCCAGAAGCAGTTACTTATTAACATTATTTATTCATTAGACCACGGTATTCATACCGAGCTCCCTTTCTAGAACATGCTATAGTTACTGCCAATATTCTTCGATTCTTCCCTCTGAACCATCAATTTAGAATATATGAAACAAAAACACGGAGAAAGGAGTGAGAAACAGAATATAATATTCCCGAATAAGACATAAGCAACAAAGGATTTTCACAAACCAATACATAATATCAATCACAATCACATACACAATCAATTATGAATGCATGAATGTTATGCAATATCTTCATCATAACTTACCTATATATGTGGGCCCTTAAATTTTAATTTGCACTGGGCCAACCAGGAGTTTACACTATTCCATAAGTCCGGATAATAATAATATGAACAGCTCAACTGGCATGGAAACACTTAGAGACTAATCAGATTGAGAAAGTTTTTATTGTGAAAGTACCCGACACTAGGGAGCTACCCCAGGTCCCCTGAAGCACCCTTTCACACCCTCTCATCCCAAGGCTCGTAATTAAGCCTCCTCTAATGTATCCTCGGTTTCTATAATCCGTCCCCAGACAATATCATTTTATTTTGCTTTAATGATTCATGATGCATGAACTACTCGCGTATTTAGTTGGTTAAGGCTTTTAGAAACTCAATTATTAAATACCTTAAAAGGTTTACAACATCATTTCTATAAACTGTACATTTTCTCAATTCTCTAAATTTCTGTCCCACAGAAATAAATTTGGTATAGTTTTTTAATTCTCACTGAAATTGAGTTTCTAAGCCTTAAATATCTCAAAACTTTTTCATATTAAATCTTAACAAGATCAAATTCTCAATTATTTTCAAATATCTTTAGTTATTAAGTTGAAAAAATAAAATAATTTTCTTTTAAAAATTTTAATTTATTAAAAGAGAATAATCTTTAAATCATTAACCGTAAATACTTAAAATTACAAAATTTTTTCTTTAATTCAAAATTTAATTATCTCAATTTGTTATAAATTAATTTTTATAAAATGTCTACTTTCTAAAATAAATACTAATTTTTTTATTCTAAATATAAAAATAATTTCTAAGAAAAAATAGAAGATAATAAAAATTTAAAGAGTAAGGTAAGAAATTCTTACTGAATTTTAGCTTTCCGTCATGCTCGCTATATGCTCAAACTCCACATTACAATATCAACAATCAATTATTATCAATCACAGTTAAACATCATCAATCACAAATATAATCAATCATAATCAAATCAATCAAATTAAATATCATTAATACATATCATAATATAAAATTTAATGATTATTAATATAGTCAATTTGAGTCCTTTTGGTCAATTCCTCGCATAGGTATATGTAAGTCCATATAATCCAGTCCTTGCATAGGTATAGTTCAGTCCATATGGGTCATAATAGTCCAAGTCCTTGCATAGGTATAGTCCAGTCCATATAGGTCATAATGGTCCAAGTCCTTGCATAGGTATGTTAGAGTTAGTTAAACCGGATATTTAATTTAAAATTTATTAAAAATTTTAAGTTAAAAAGTTAATATTTTAAAATAATAATATTATCAGATTTAAAAGGAGTAGGGGACTCCTCCCATTATTCTTATGTCTTTTCATATTATACTCTTATCTCACTCCCCCTTACCTTAAATTGTTACCCAAAATGGATTTGCTTTGCGCCTCCAATTTCTAGAAATATTAATACCAATCTTATTTCAGTATAAGCATAAGACGAAGATTAAGATTACTACTTAAAACAGAAATGGTAAATTTTGAATAGTAAATAGTGAATAGTAAATCGTGAATAATAACAGTAAATAGTAAAACATGAATAGTAACAGTAAATAGCAAAACATAAATAGTAATGGTAAATAGTAAATCGTGAATAGTAACGGTAAATAGTAATAGTAAATAGTAATTTACTATTTGAATAGTAATTTACTATTTAAATAGTAATTTACTGTTGAAATAGTATTTTACTATGCAGAATAGTAACTTAAAATAATATTATTTCTAGTATAATAACAGATTTTTAAAAACGATATGAAAATAACCCAAAAAATATAAAAGAGAAGTATTCTTACCTTAGGATTTTGGCAAAACCTTCTCTCCAAAAACTTTTCTTCTCTCTCTCACTTATACCACTATCTTACTAGCACTACTATATTAAGAAAACTTAATCTGAAATTGTGAATTCTAAAGAAGAAATCCTTCGGTATTTATAGGAAAAAATTTACTATACATTCTATTATTTTAATATAAAAGTACTATGCATTTTTAAATTTTTTATTCCTGGTTACTGTGCATCTTTTGAAAATTTCATACATGCACAGTGTTTTGTATAGTAATTATCGGCAAAATTATTAAGTCAAATAGTAACCCTTCACTCGGTATATTTTAAATATTCAAAATGAGTCTTTTTTGAAATTTAGCGATATTATATCAGTCCTCACTAATTTTTTAATAAGTAATATAAAGCTGAAATTTTAAAAATCTAAAATTTTCTGTTAATAAAAATTTATTGATACGTTTCTAATTTTTTAACGATTGGAAAAAATCAAGATTTTTCTCAAATCGATAATTTTTAGATAAGTCTACTTGAAACGGATTTTAGAAAATTTTCTTATAATTTCAATTCACTTTCTTGTAAATATTTTTAATTTAAGTCACTTATATGAATTTAAAATTATTTAAAAAATATTATTTTATTAAAAAAATTCCAAAATTCCAAAAAATCATAAATAATACGTAGATTAAAAAGTTCTAAAGAACCATAATTTAATTCCTTCAAAATTTCAATATAAAAATAAAAATAGGGGTGTTACAATCAACCTTCAGTTAGGGGTCCTACTTGACAGCTCGTGAACCCTGCTTGGTCCACCGAGCCTTACTTGGCTCTCTACCTCAGCCATTGGGTCTTACTTGACCACTGGGTAACTCAACTAGATCACAAAGGACCATGGGAGCCAAAAACGAGGGCAAATCATACTGTCGATCATCCCACACTACATAATCACATATACATGCATACAACACATGGCTCATCATCAATAATCTCATACTCAACTATCAGAAGCTGACCTTTACCAATCACATAGGGCGACTACATAGACCCAGCCCTTAAACATTACGCCATAATATCTCAAATTGCCATTAATTCATCAGTTACACATGTCATTCATAACCATTATTATATATACATTACAAAACATCATTATTATCCATTTTAATTCATGATTCACAATATACTACATATACATAATTCATATAATGTAATTCCTCCATTTCTTATCAAATAATCAAGCACATTCATCACACTTTTATATCATAAATTCTCTTTTAAGTTCTTTAATTACCAAAATATTCATATAATCATATATACACATATTTATATATGTAATTATCATCTAGCCAATTTCCTAAATTTTTTGTACCCTATTATTATTTTATAATCCCTTTGAGCCTAAGATACATGCCAATTCTAATTAATTATGATGCGAACACCCCTTTACCTCGGTCCCACGCCTCTTCAAGTTGCTCTCGGTGTCGGTCGTGTCCCACAGTCACTTGGTTTGCTTCCCCGCTTCTGAATCCAATAATCGCTTTGCCAATCGATCCACTGGCACTCGTCCTGGCACCAACGAACACCGAAACACAAAACCCATCAATGTTTCTTCGTACCCAGTATTATACAAGTGAGTTTCAAGCTTCCTTTTTCTATGCAACGCGAAACCAAAACCCTTACCATGCATGTAACCATGTTTAGAGAGAGAAAGTGAGAATGGGAAGGAAGAAAACACGAAATTAGTGGCTCCCATTGACATACCTTGCTTCCCCAAAGTCTAAAATGTGATTAATTTCAAGGATTCACCAAAAACTAGCCTGGATTGAGCTCCTAGAGATTGAGAGAGAAAGAGAAGGGAAAAAGACCACAGAACTTGCATGCGTTATTGTCGCAACCTGGATCGCGACGGCGCGGCGAGAAAGAAAACTAGTATGAAACAGGGAGTCGCCACCAACATTTTTATTCATAAAAAAAACATTGGGAAAAAACTAGGTTCAGTAAAGCACTGGTTTAAAAATGAGATTCAAGTTTGGGAGTCGGTTACGAGCAGGGAAGGTATTAGCACCCTACATCGCCTGTTAGAAATAGTACCATGATTGAAAAATGCAACATAGATAGCCTTACATAAAACAATGATTTCTTCCTTTTTTTGTATTTTTTTGAAAACGACTGAGTAGAGTAAGAGAACTGTACAAACCTGGGGTATCGGAGTGAGGTCAACGGGACGTTTCATCCAAATTAATCTCGACTCCGATATAAGACAAGGAAAGGAAGAGAATGCTAACAAGACGTCACATCTAAATTAGACATCCTCGGATTAAAAATATAGGAATAGGGATAGGAAAGAGATAAGCGGGACGTCTCATCCTAAGTATCCCCTCCCTATGAATTGTAGCGAGGTTTGAACAAAAACTAGGGGGAAATCAACAAGACGTCACGTCTAAATTGATTTTCATAGAAGCGACAAAAAGGAACATTATGAGAGAAACACGAAAGAAAAGAAATAAAATAGTAAAAATAAATAAGAAAGATGGGCCTGACAGGAGTTGAGGTCCTGCTCCTACATATTCTTGAATTATCAAGAAATCAGGGTTACGTAGTTCTGAGTGTTTTGTTTTTTAGAAGAAGACTTAGGAGATGATGATGGATGTCATTGAGGTGGGAAACTCGTACAAGGTGAAGTTCTTCGCACGTGTACGGATCCTAAAGAGGTTGTGTAGACGGGAGTGTTCCCGTACGACACTGTTTAAAATGGAATTTTTAGGCTAGAAAATAAATAAAAAAAATGTGCGGAACTTATTTTGTGCTTTTCTATTTTCCTTTAGGGGTAAATGATATAAATTAAAAGTATGAACTATACAACATAGGAAATCGGAACAAACAGGCAGAAATTTGACAGGAATATAAATGATGAAAACAAAGAGAATAAAGAACAGAAAAGAACCGGTGTGGGAGAGTTCAAAGCCGGTATTGGAGTTGGATACTGGAAGCAGTGACTATGTCGAACCGGTGCAGGAATTGAACGCTGGAAGTAGTGGCTAATGTGCTAGGCCGGTGTAGACTTTGGACGCTGGAAATCAGTGGAGAATGCGACCGGTGTTGTGAGAAGACTGAGCCGAAGTGAGGAAAAGATGGTGTAGATGCTTGCTGGGACGGTGTCAAGGTTCGACGAAGGGAGTGACTTGGTAAAGGGGACGGTATGGATTTGGTGTAGGGACAGTGTGAAGGGTTGATGGGGGGACAATGACTCGGTAAAGGGACAGTGTGAAGGTTTGATGACGGGTCAGTGACTTTGAACACTGGGGAAACTTCAAACTTTTCTAGGGCAAAAGGCTTCTGTGGTGATCAGAACGGGTCACAGAGTATGACCAGGAAGATCTTTGTTCAAAAGGAATTTTGGGAATTGGAGAGAGTAGAGGCAGAGATTTCTTGCCAAGAGAGAAAAACCAACCCCTTGAGTTTCTTCAGTTGGGGCATTTATAGGGTTTGAAGACATGGGCTGAGTGTTTGGGACAACCAGAGTTTCCACTCACCCATGCGCGTAGTGGTGCTACCCTGGCCACTACCTATTTGTGGGAAGCAGTGGTTCAGTGGGGTATTTTCAATTGTCCACTTTCGCCCCCTATCTGCTACTTTTAGAAAGTGCGATTCCATGTCAGCGTGTATAAACATCCGGGCACATCCTTCCGTTGTCAGGTTTGTGACATCGGCCATTAAAGACATCGGTTAGATGGAATTCTAACTGGTCCGATGTGACCCCTTTGGAACTTGGACCGGTGTCACTTTTACACCTGTCAGACCTCTTCAATGTTTGGGGTATCATGGGATCGGCGTTCTTCCTTGTGGCCCGGATCTACTGTCTCAGCCGGTGTCCATCCTTAGTGGGAATTAATCCGAGTGGCACATGTACCCTTAGAAGTTCGAATGAAAACTTGAACCGACAGGTTAGATCTGACTCCTGACACTCGGTGCGGGATTAAATCCGCATATTATTGACTCGAAAATTGTTTTTCGAGAAACATTAATCGGGACCTCTGTTGCTTCACTCGGCTATGTCTCTGACCGACAAGTCAGAACTAATTTGATTCGATCGGGAACTCCTCATTCGAATGCCTCAGCCCGAGGGGTACTCCTTCTTTCTTCACCCAAAGGTATTCGGAGAAACTTGCTCAGAAGTAGGAATTGCTTGAAGCATTCAACCAGAATTGCTTAAATGACTGACTTGGAAATTGTTTACTCGAAAGTCAGAATTGTTCGAAACACTCAACCAGCCTTCCTGCCTTCAAAAGTGACCACTCGACACTTTCTTTTGTTGATGCATTCGGGAATGAGAAATATTAGAAATCAAACCCTTTCTTCACTCGGAAGGAATTCAATTAGAAAGGCTTCAATATGTATTTATCCATTCGAATGCATTCGAATGCTTTTCATTCAGAATGGCTCCAATCAGCAATCATCCACTCGGATGTATTCACTCGGGATTTAGCCTTACTTTTCAATCAGAGTTTAGAACTTAAGAATCAGACCACTCGGATATATTCACTCGGAGTCTGCCTTATTGCCCACTTTGAAATCCCATTTGCAATCAGAATTGTTTCACTCGAGAATACAACTTTCAGTAACAAACCACTCGGAAGTGTTCCAGTCAGGTATTTTCATTCGGGAATTTGCCATTCAGTTCTATTTCACTCGGAAATCAGACTTTCTTTTACTTAGAAATTTGGAACTTAGGAGTCTTGGCCGATAGAAGTTCTTCCAGGTCAGAGTTTTTTTGCTTTGCTCGTTTGGGAATACCTCCCACATTTGGAGTCCACTCGGAAATGACCCCATCGGAGACATTTCACTTGGAAACTAGTCTTCGGGACGGTTTTGTTCCTAGTCGGTCCCTTTTTCCACTCAGATTAGTTGCAATAGGAAAACTCCCACTCGGATTCACCTTCTACCTGGACATATTCCTTCAAAGTCAGCCACTTTTCACTCGGAATGATTTTGATAGGGAACCCTCCACTCAGATTTATCTCCAACGGGGACATATTTCACTCGGCAATGCTTCGATCTGAGTCATCCTACTGGGATTTGATCATTTTGAGTCAGAATTCAGTATAAAAGAAAGTTCTTTCCACTTGGGTCGGACCGAAAGAGGTGTTCACAGTTATGTTTCTTTCGTTGTAATATTTTAAAACTGTCTACGACGCTGACACTTTGTGTTATCCTGGCGCTACGCATCAGGTCATAATTTCCAACCTGACGCTACACACCATTGCTACGCTACGCATCAAGCAGAATCCTCAAATTCCCATTTAAATTCATTTTTAAATCATATATTCACCTTATATTCTCTAATTATTATAATTTTAAGCCTAATGTTACACAACCTCTTATAAATGTGATTACACTACGAAGAGCAATAAGAGCTTGATTCTACACGTCCATAGTATCATTCGCCGTGGTTAGGGTATACCTGGTTGGCCTGTGAAACCGCGTAACTTTGGACGTGACTCTAAGCCACTAGGGGGAACCACCTCGGTCATACCCTCGAGATTCAATAGGGATCTTGACACCTCATGTCCTTTAGCGTACCCTTCGCTATATGCTCTAGTATTGAGTTTTCCCTACATAATTCCTAATATAGATGATGTAGGATGTAATTACTTCACTTTATCTCTTACCCCCTTGTTAACCAAGTGTCAAGCAGAATCCTTATGTCTGGTATCCTTGTCCTTAATGCGTCGAGAAATAAATACTATAATTCTAAAGAATCTTAAAACTTTGAATTTGTGTGTCAAGTCTTAGTTACTATCTAATACATCATTTTAGGAGTATTAAGACTAAGGCTTGACTGGAAGCCAAATCTTTAAGGAATTTTACAAAACTTATCAACCATGGAGGTTCTATTAGTTACTAGTTTAAGTATACCTCAAACTCAATGGGTATTAGATAAGTAGTAGAATGTGCTTATTTTACCAATTTAGTGGAAATATCACCTCGTACAATTCAATTTTGGGCTCTATTTCCTTTAGTATTTAAAGTTGAAATACTAAAGGTGACTTACTAAAACTAGGATTTCTTTATGGCCAAGTACTTAGGAAAACTTTGGTTATGCCATGTAAATTTATCAAGTCGTTTCGTGAACACCGTCCCGTCACATTTAATTGACATAAAACTTTATTCTTTCGGCCTTAAATCATTTTTTTACGTTTATCTTGATAAGATAGGAAAATACTTCTTAACTAGGTAAAATGATGTATCTTGTCCAAGGTCATAAAAATAAGCGTAAGTATTCTTTCTTGTCGGTTTTGCTGGGAAAACTTCATTTTTATCATAGTTTTACTAGAAAACTTCGGTTCAAACGTTTCCAAAGCCAAAATTCATTAACCTTTAAAGTACTTAATTTATAAAATAAAATTTCACTCTCATTCTACTCATAAATAAGTTTTTACAAATTTCCCAAAATAGTGATATTTCCTTTATTTTAAAATACGATAAATTACAATTAAGGACAAGCACTGCGTAACATCACCCTCATTTCTCCTTCCTTCTTTTAGGTAGTAATGATACACTAAAATTTCATATCAACAAAGCGTAACAAATCACAAAATAAAGGCAACACGCCTATCTTTCCTTACATCTCTGTAATTACGCATTTCGCATGTTCCAAGCCAAGGATTCACGCTGGCACTTAGGGTTTCTTATAGCTCTTTTAAAACAACAAATTTATGTAAATTTTCTCATCATCAAACAACATCAAAACAATCCCCAAATAGTCACAAAACATATCATCTCATAAGTCCAAAAATCTAAATTTCCTTCACGCAATACGTTAGCATTACATAAGCCACATTTTCAAGCATAATCACATACACTTTATAAAAATCAAAGCTTCACAAATTTCATGCATGCAATCCCGATTTCACTACCAATCCAACACCAAAAATTCAATATTTATTCATACAAAGGAAGATCCAAGCCCTAAGTACCAAGAAAACCACATGCAAGCTAAAAACTTAGGATTTTTCTCAACATGCAAAAGCATACTTTCCATGTACCATTCGGCCAGTACTCAAACCCACACTATTCATCATTCAAACACATATTTTCAAATCTTAAAATCATGATCAAATCAAAGGAAAAGCATGGCCAAAGTTTTGACTAGGGTGGGTTCTAAAAATCAAGTTTTCCTTTTCCATCAAAAATTCATTTTTCTTAAAATTTACATAACCAATTTAGCCATCAAAACATCATGAGAAACCTTTTTTTTCTTACCTACCTATACATGAAGATATCTATGAGTGAAAATGAAAAAAAAAACTTCCCCTGCCTCATTTATAGCTCACGACCTTGGGAGGGATTTGGTGCCTCCAAGTTCTTTCCTCATCCTTGCTCCTTGCTCTTTAGTGAGAGTGAAATGAAGTCCTTTTAGGGTGGTGGTGGTGGCTAGACCAAGGTGGTGAAAGGTGATGATGAAATGGTGAAGAAGAATAGTGTAACTTAGTGGAATTTTTTTTTACAAAACTTTGTGGGAACAAGAAGATGGCATTCAGACAAGGAAGGGAGAAGGGGAAAAAAGAGAATTTGATCCATGCAAATGGTGCCTTATATAGAGGAGTGAGTGGATAATTCAACCAATAAGAAGCAAGCAAAGTGGTGAAAGTGCTAAAATTCTATTGGTTGTTAAAATGAGTGGAATTCTGAATTATAAGGAAGAGAGAAATGATTCTTGGTTCAGAAATATCATTTAGTTTCATGGGGAATTAGGAAAAGTGCTTAATATAAACTTTATAGATCTTTACTCTTCCCTTTATAACAAGCTAAATAACGTCAAATTCTGACAATAGGAGTGGGAGATATGCCCAAAGTACTAGAAGCTGTTTAGGGGTATATGAAATTACATTTTTGCATATTAAAATAAAAACTAGGATGTTTTTGCTAAGAATTAACTTTTGGTGTCTTCATAAGAATTTAGAGGATTTTGATAAAAAAATTAAGGACAAGAATCGTTCGATTCCGGTAACTATAGAGGGAGATATGCCAAAAATACTGAAGGGTACACAAAAGCGACATGAATTATTAGGCTTAAGCTCTTAAAAATAAAATTAAAGGCTTCTGGGTTTAGAATTGGACTTCGGGTTCTTCACGAGAATTGTAGCATGTCTCGATACAAATACTTTGGGACTACTCAAATCAGACTTTTGTAGCAATTGTTCGGCTAGAAATGGCGAAGCATGCGCATAAAGGAATTGGGCTGAGATTTTTCTTTTATTATTTAAACAGGTAAAATTTCCACTTACTTTGGTCGGGTCCCACCAGTGTCCACTTTCCACCAATCACTAAGGGTTTGACATTGACTTCCGGTTCCTGAGTCTAATCCCAAAAATATTCCCGACCGGTAACATATTGTACCGCATCAGCTAAAATACTGAAACTTATTTTATATATTTATTTTTATTCATTCATCTAAGGAAATATTTAATTATTACTTACTCTAAATAATTCATCCTAATTAAGTCTTTTTACTGAATAAATCCCCAAATTGGGTAGATATATCAAACACAAATTAATCAGCCGAAGCCCAAATTTCTATCACAACAACACATAAATCAATCATCACTTTTTAGTTCTTAGACCAATTATAGGAAACAAGGGGCGTTACAGGTAATACATTTTACCGTTTTGGCTAAAATGCGAGAATATGCTTATATATTTATTTTTTTCATTTTAGTTAACGCACTACATAATTAATAGTATTCTAATTATGTACTCTAGTAAATCCTATTTATCAATTTATTTCCCACTCAGGCAAGCACATTATTTACAGGAATTGAACAGTCGAAGCCTAAGCCTCACTCATAGCAGCACACAGATCAACATAAAAAATTTCTTTATCATCAGACAAACTATAAAAAATGAGGGGTATTACACTCTCCACTCCTTTTAGGAATTTTGTCCCTGAAATTTCCTGCATTTGTGATTAGAACAAAGCCTCTTCGTTCCTATTTTGGGTTCCTTTACTGCATATGTTCCCATTCTAGATGCCCCTTACATGAATTAGGCATTTGCTCCAAGGTAAACTTGTTCCTCTGACAAGTTTTCAAATGGAGTCAGTCAACTAGATTCAATATTAGTCGAGGTTCAAGCTGAGGTTTCTAATGATGATGGGGGACCAACAGACTCAAAATTACTCAACCCTTCAAAGCGAAAAAAAAGGTTTTTTTAAGGATTTCCAAAACTTTATGTCCTTCCCCAAATGAGCGAGGGTATCTCCTTACAAATCTAATAAGGTTAAGCTCCAATTCAGGAGTTTTCAGATGTAAAATGGAAGAAACTAATCATAGGAACATGTCAAAATACACTTGGTACAAACTCCAAGACACTTAAAGGTTAACCGTGGGCAATTAAGAATTGAGTTAAGAAAATTCCCACTACAATGTCAAAGAGGATTCTGAAGAATATATATGTCTTTTGAAATAAGTAAACATGGTTTAAAAGATTCTTGAGAAGGATTTAAGTTTCAAGAGTCCAGACTCAATTTTAAATTTCAAGTATCAGAAGTCCAAGGAATTTAAATTACAAACAGAAGCTAAATTCTAGTAAGCAGATTCATTTTCCAAAGGAAAAAGAACAACAACTAGTCCAAGACACTTAATTACAAGTCAATGGTATTCAAGCAGGAACCTTCAAGAAGGCCCTTAAAGTAACAGTAAGGATACTTCAAGATTCAATCAAACGTAAGTTAAGGATTAAGTTAAGGAACATTTATAACACACAGTTAGGGAACACTCAAGAATTTTGACACTAAAGTTACCATAACCCAAAGGATGGTGTTAAGGACTTAGATTCAAACTTATGGCTCAAGAATCAAAGGTTCAAGTTTGAGTCCTAAGAAGTCAAGGGATTTTATGATAATAGAATGGAACAATTAGATGGCTTCAAGGGGGTCAAGCACAAATTAGAATGAACAAGTAAGTTATTTCAAGAATGATTCAACACTTTCGGAAAGTAGTGTTCATAAAGCAATGCCTTTTGACATGATTCATTCCTCGCACGGCCTTGATGTTCCTTATGATGGCATGTATGATTAGATCACCCCTTTGTTATGTTCTCCCTTGATCATTGATATATGCGATGAAACTTTCTTCATGAATATGGATATGATAGGCGAACTTGTCATGGAAATTTGATTAAGGTATAACTTAATTTAATCCTAGGTGTTCAAAAATCATTCATAGGAAAGTCAAGTTTATCTTTAAAAGGTTTTCAAGGTAAAATAGAGGAGAATCTAAAACTTTGAGGGAGTTCCAAGGAAATTTAGGAGTAAATTAAAGGCAATTCAAAAGTGATTCAAGGATAAGTCAAGAGTACTTCAAAAGAAATTCAGAAATGTTTTAAGAGTGGCCTAAGAGAAATTCAAGATTGATTCAAGTGGGTCCAAGATCCAAAATTCAAGCATTTCTTATGGTAATAAAGGTGCAAATCGTGACAAAAGGATAATATTTACATAATAGTTATCAAACTAGGTTTGCTTAGAAAAGTTTTTCCCTCGATTTTAAGAGAATATTTTAAACAAACATAAGGAAGATAGGTGGGTAGTAACTACAGTCATCCTTGCATTAGATCATTCACTTATGAAGTCTCTGCTCGTTAATTTGTCAGAGCTTTCCCTATTCTATGCTAGTCGTCATTGTTGCAGTTTATGTTTTCATCCCCGGGGTGATCATTGTTTGGTGCATTAGCTGATTGTTCTTCCTTTTTACAGCCTATTGATTATCCTATTTGATCTTTCGCGTCTCTGCTAGGTCCACTAAGGGTCTTCCTTTGGCATTGGTAGCTTTTATGTCCTACTCATCCACAGTTGTAACAAATCATAGTCTTCTTGTCGTAAAATCAAACTTGGTGAACCCCTCTGGTAATGATAACATTCCACAATCTTTTTATAGCGGTACTGAATTTGGTAAGGTTCTTCATAGTTGAAACGCTTGATTGAAGGATTGCCACTTTAGGTCTTGAAAACATTCCTTGGGGCATTAAGGTTTGGGTGGGGGTAAGGTCTTCTCGATTCAATTTTTCTTCTTTGATGCTTCTTGGATGTGGGCCTATGCTGTCCATGACTTGACGCTCCTGCTTGTCCTTGTCTAGTTGTTTGCTCATTGATATGGCATTGATTGACCCAAGCATTGGGTTGGTTGACTTATAGGTGACATTGTCTGACGAATGTCTTGATGTGAGCCTCCTTTAGAGTCTAAGCCTTTCATAAGTCGGACCAATTCTTTCTCCTAGGAATCTATGAGGTCTTGATTTTGTTCCGGAGTGGCATTGGTGCTAGAGGCTCCCTGACGCTTGATCACTACTACTATTCTGGTTAGTAGTGTGATCACAGGGTCATCTTTGTTACGAGCCATCTTACTGGAAAAAGGAAAGGGGTAGTCTTATCAGGGTATTATAAGTCTCTTTTCTCAAGGAAGACTTCACGCCAAAGATACGGTCAATCAAACAAATCCCTATCACACAAGTCCTAATGACTCTCAAACAATCACTTAAAGTACAGTGGGGCACAATAGTCCACACCCTAAGTCTGTTGAATTGACCATGCTCTAATACCACCAATGTAACACCCTTAGTTAATTAGGATAATCCTTTCCACTAGATCATCCTGCTTAACTGAGAGTTTACGAATTTTAGAAAAAGTGTAGAATTATATATATATATATATATATATATATATATATACACGAAACAATGGTGGATCCAAATCTTAAATGAAAACATTTATACATCATATAGTCTCAATAGAAACTTACATACTCAATGTGCAGAGGGGCGCAGGCTCTTATAAAGTACAAATATGATCTGAGCTAGTCACTACTTTATTGAGTTGGGAATCTAACTATATCCATTATGCAACTTTGATACTTGTCTTTTATAACACCCTCTGTTACACCTTAATAATACTATAAAAATTCATATTTTTTTTACTAAAGAAATGATTGTTAAAAGGAAACTATCGGAATAAATTAAATACATCATTTCTGAAATACCTCATAAATATTATTAAAACTTTATAAAGTAATTTTACATTCATCCGAAGATAATAAATATTAAACTTTATAAGAAAGAGAGGAAACTCCATGACCCAGAAGTAGTTACTTAATAACTTTATTTATTCATTGGACCACGATATTCATACCGAGCTCCCTTTCTAGAACGTGCTATATTCACTGCTGAGATTCTTTGATCCTTTCCTCTGAACCATTAATTTAAAATATATAAAACAAAAACACGGAGAAATAAGTGAGAAACAGAATATAATATTCTCGAATAAGACATAAGCAACAAAGGATTTTCACAAACTAATATATAATAATATCAATCACAATCACATACACAATCAATTATGAATGCATGAATGTTATGTAATATCTTTATCATAACTTTCTATATATGTGGGCCCTTAAATTTTAATTTGCACTGAGCCAACCAGGAGTTTACACTGTTCCTTAAGTCCGGATAATAATAATATGAACAACTCAACTGGCATGGAAATACTTAGAGACTAGTCAGATTGAGAAAGTTTTTATTATAAAAGTGCCCAACACTAGGGAGCTACCCCAGGTCCCCTGAAGCACCCTTTCACACCCTCTCATCCCAAGGCTCGTAATTAAGCCTCCTCTAATGTATCCTCGGTTTCTATAATCCGTCCCCAGACAATATCATTTAATTTCACTTTAATGATTCATGATGCATGACTACTCACGTATTTAGTTGGTTACGGCTTTTAGAAACTCAACTATTAAATACCTTAAAGGTTTACAACATTATTTCAATAAACTGTACATTTTCTCAATTCTCTAAATTTCTGTCTCACAGAAATAAATTTGATACAGTTTTCGAATCTCACTGAATCTGAGTTTCTAAGCCTTAAATATCTCAAAACTTTTTCATATAAAACTTTTACATAATCTTTCTCAAATTGAATCTTAACAAGATCAAATTTTCAATTATTTTTAAATATCTTTAGTTATTAAGTTGGAAAATAAAATAATTTTCTTTTGAAAATTTTATTTTATTAAAAGAGAATAATCTTTAAATCATTAACCAAAAGTACTTAAAATTACAAAATTTTTCTTTAATTCAAGATTTAATTATCTCAATTTGTTACAAATTAATTTTCATAAAATGTCTTCTTTCTAAAATAAATATTAATTTTTTTATTCTAAATATTGAAAATAAAGTTAATAAAAATAATTTCTAAGAAGACAAAATAAATATTAATTTTTTTATTCTTACTGAGTTTTAGTTTTCCGTCATGCTCGCTATATGCTCAAACTCCACATCACAAAATCATCAAATATTATTAATCATAATTAAATATCAATCAAAATCAAATATTATCAATTATAAACAATTCAAATAAATTAAATATCACTCATAATGTAATTCAAATCTTAATGGTTATTTATATTAATAAGATTGATTTTGAGTCTTTATAGTTCATTCCTTGCATGGGTCTATGTAAGTCCATATATTCTAATCTTCGCATTGGTATAGTTCAGTCTATAAGTCCATACAGGTCATAATAATCCAAGTCCTTACATAGGTTTAGTCTAGTTCGCATAGGTTATCCATGTATTTGCATAGGTATTTTAGAGTTAGTTACATTAGATATTTAATTTAAATTTTATTATAAATTTTAAGTTAAAAGTTAATATTTTAAAATAATATTATTATTTAATTTAAAAGGAGTAGGAGACTCCTCCCATTATTCTTATGTCTTTTCATATTATATTCTTATCTCACTCCCCCTTACCTCTTGTATACTGGTTCGTTATTGTAAATCTGTGCACGCCTCGTCTCCGAGTTCTAAAACATACCAATTTCATTTTAATATAGTTACAAGATGAAAATTAAGATTACTACTTAAAACAAAAATGGTAAATTTTGAATAGTGAATAGTGAATAGTAAATCATGAATAGTAATAGTAAATAGTAAAATATGAATAGTAATAGTAAATAGTAAATTATGAATAGTAATAGTAAATAATAAATCATAAATAGTAATGGTAAATAGTAAAATGTGAATAATAAAGGTAAATAGTAATAGTAAATAGTAATTTACTATTTGAATAGTAATTTACTATTGAAATAGTAATTTACTATTCAAAATAGTAATTTACTATTAGAATAGTATTTTACTATTCAGAATAGTATTTTACTATTTAGAATAGTAACTTAAAATAATATTATTTCCCGTATAATAATAGATTTCTAAAAATGATATGAAAATAACCCTAAAAAAATATAAAAGAGAGGTATTCGTACCTTAGAATTTTAGCATAACCTTCTTCCAAAAAATTATATTTCTCTCTCTCACTTCCACTATTATCTCACTAGCACTACTATATTAAGAAAACTTAATCTAAAATTGTGAATTCTAAAGAAGAATTCCTTCGGTATTATAGGAAAAAAATTACTATGCATTCTATTATTTTAATATAAAAGTACTGTGTATTTTTTGAAATTTCAAACCTGGTTACTGTGCATCTTTTGAAAATTTCGTACATGCACAGTGTTTTATATAGTAACTGTCGGCAGAATTATTAAGCCAAATAGTAATTTTTCACTCGGTATATTTTAAATATTCAAAATCAGTCCTTTTTGAAATTTAGCGATATTACATCAGTCCTCACTAATTTTATAATAAGTAATATAAAGTTTAAATTTTAAAAATCTAAAATTTTCTGTTAATAAAAATTTATTAATACGTTCCTAATTTTTTTAACGATTGGAAAAATCAAGATTTTTCTCAAACCGATAATTTTTAGATAAGTCTACTTGAAATGGATTTTAGAAAATTTTCTTATAATTTAAATTCACTTTCTTATAAATATTTTTAATTTTAAGTCACTTTATATGAATTTAAAATTATTTAAAATATATTATTTTATTAAAATAATTCAAAAATTCCAAAAAATCATAAATAATACATAGATTAAAAATTTCTAAAGAATTATAATTTAATTCCTTCAAAATTTTAATATAAAAATAAAATAGGGGTGTTACATCTTTGTCCTCCTCGAGCCAATCCTTTACAACCTATAAAGCATATATGGATATACATAAATAGAAATCACAAAACGAGAAGGGTGAGTTTATCTCACTCTAGCCTCGTTGGAAAACATGCAAGGGTGCACTGTCATACTTTGGCGAATTCCACACACATAATCAAATCACCAACAAGTCTTAATTACCACACTCATACCATCCTTTTACTCAACAGACATCATCATATAACCTAGCAATTGCTTTATTTGAGCTAAGGTATAGGACGTTCTCGTAACATCTCATGAAATGACAAACTGTTGTAGAAATGCATGGGCCATTTCATCCCACAAATCGATAGACCCCAGAGGTAACCCCTTGAACCATCCTAGGGCTTCAGCAGAAAACGTCCTGGGGAACATTCTACACATCACGTCTTCCTCAGCACCTAGGAAAAAAGATTCATTTGCATATGCATCCAAGTGCCTCCCCGAATCCGTTTCTAAGGTGTACTTTCCAGTCGACAATGACTGGGGCGTTTGCAAATGCCTTGGAATTGGAACGTTCATTTGCCTCCCTATGAATGAGATGTTGAACCGATATTCTCCATTCCCCCTGCCTTGTTGAAGTCCCTCCTTTGTCCTGCCAGGGCCTTTATCTTATACGTCGACTTCTGCTCATCAAATGTCTAGACTCATGGGAGTACTCTTGGGTGTGGGATGGCTCATGCTACTATCTTTGGTTAGTTGCCGCTGTCTCCCTAACCTCCTTACTCCTTTTGAGCTCCTGCAGCTCTAACCGTAGTAGCCTAATTATTTCGTCTCTGGGGTCAAGGTGCACTACCGCGGCTACTATTCCCTAATTCTAATCTGTTCCTAGGGTTTCCACGATTCCTGAGGCGTACTCCAGTACTCATGGTTCTATCCTTTAGGCTAAATTCTGGACATGACCCTCCGAAGTGACATTTTTTCTATTTTGCTCCATGACTTACTATCTTTCAGAGATGTAGGACTAAATTTATGGGTCCCGTGCCAATGTTATGTCCTATGTGTAGGGAGTAATGTACTCCTTACGCAACCGGTGTCCAAAGCCCACTCTCTCGTTTTTATTACACCGTCTTAGTGGGAGTCCAATTATTGTAAAACACAGGTCCAATAGGGATCACTGCGCCCTTCAAGTTTATGTTTGTCCTTATCTGATATGAACTGATAGGGAAACATCGGGGTTGTACCTACAAAAGGGTTTTCGATGCTTAAGTCACTAATAAGTATAACGGAGCAATAATGAGGTTCAAAAAACAATTAATAAGTGTCATCAATGTAACATGTATGGGTTAATAAATGCTTTCTATTTATAGAATTACTCTAGGTGCAACTTGCGATTTGACCCCTGTTAGTGCAACAAGTCTTGATAAAAAACAAGTTGCCTACTTGCACTTGACTCTGACTCAGTGTCAGCTTTTTTAACTGAGGTCAAGCCTACAAATCTGTTTTGAGGTGTGGTTATTAGTCCGGCTTTTTGGATACTCTGTCCCTTATTTTTCTTGTCTTATTACTGTTTATTACTGTTTGACGCGGTCCGATGTTATTAGAGTTTAAGAATCGATATACACATCGGATCATTAAATAATAAATATCACTCAACATATATTTAATTATTATATTATTAAAATATATATTATTAACTATATATATTATAATTAATAATTTATAAATATACTGAATCTTATAACATACATAGAAAGATTTCCATATACATAGCTTTTGGTTTAGTGGCAATGCTTTGTCTCCTTCTCTTTGTGGTCATTGGTTCAACATTTGTCTATGGCAAAGTTTTTAATTTTTAAGTTAATTCACCACTTAATTTAAAAAGAAAACTCAAAAGATAAAAGGAGTAATGAGTATATTTAATCAATATATTAGATTTTTTAAAAAGGAATTGAATATATTTACCTTTTAAAATAACACATCTAGTGCATGTTTGGAATGTTTGTTTTAAGTATTTTTTTATTTTCGGTAAAAGTAGTTGTGGCATGTTTAGGTAATTTTATAAATATAATCTATTAGATTATTTTTTTAAAAGAAAATAATTATAACCAGAATCTGAATTTTTTAGATTCTAATAATAAAAATATTTATACTATATAATAATTCTTTTTCCTATTTTAACTATTGTATCTTCTCAAATTCACCATTCTCATATATTCATTTTAGCAATTTTAAATTTAAAAAATAGTTATTTAACACAATTCAAACAAAATAAATTATCTAAATAATCTATTTTTCATAACTACATCAAAACATTAAAAAAAATCCTAACATATTATTTAAATAAATTATTATGAAAGGTAGTTTTGTTTTTATCAACCATCTAATTAATTAGTTGAAGGCTTATACTTGTATATGTTAGGTTTCAGCCCAATAAGGCCTTTTCATTTCATGATTAAAATGGCTCATAATCCCATAGTATATCATTCTGAAACATAAAAGTGGCTCGCAAGTCCTGTTAGAAAGATAACAATGTAACACGGGAGGATGTAAAATTATTCAATTAGAAAACATGTCTACATATATTTTGGTACCAAAATATCTTTATCGCATTATTTTTCCTTAAGTTTATATTAGTGCTCCAACTAGTGATATTTTAAATTGTAATTGAAGGATATTAAAGAATATTATCCACTGCGGCTTGCATGTTACTTGCCTTCATTGGGGTATTATTTAATCTCTTTAATTTGGATTAGAAAAATAAATATTGTTATTAAAATTGATTAGACTCTGATTCTTATCTTAAAAAATTATCTTTATTTATTAAATATTATATCAAAATCAACACATTTCTTTAGTATACAAATAAGGCTTCAGAATCCTCATATAATTTAAGTGACATTTTAAAGAATAAATCATATTTTTTTTAAGTAATTCTCTAAAATTTAGTTTTATACACTTATAAAGAACATTTATCATTACCAATTTATAAAGAAGATATTTTTAGCAATGTAATATCTGTGGTTGTAAAAACGCTGAATATAATAATATTCATATGGTGGGTCGCAAGGACGACCATAAAGAAGAGAAATTAGGAGTGAATTGTTAGTCCGCAAAATGCCAATTGAGGGGTCTGCATCAATCATAACTTCCCATCACTGGTTGTCTGCTTTTCACTGCTGGAACGACGGCGTTTCGGGATGCTCAGAATTATAAAATTACCATAGAATTATAAAATACATTTGATATACCTTCTAAACTTTTTTTTTATTTTTTTAAAGTCATAGGCCCTTAGCCAATTTATCAATAAAGCTAAATAGGTACGAAAGTTATATAACATTAAAATGTTTATCGAAACTAATATTTACAAAGACTTACGTGATATTTAATAATAAAATAATAATTACTTGTAAATTATAATAAATATGTGCATTATGTTTAAAATTTTGTTTATAAGATTAATTAGTTAGAATTTGATTATGTGTCAAAGTAACAAGCAATAAAATGGAGATAACAAGTAATATAAGGTGTTATAATTAGACTTTCCCATTCCATTTATTACTTCGAAATTCTATTATGTATGGTTAGATATTAAATCAAGTTAATGTAACATAAAAATCATTAAACTTAATCTCTTAGTTAATAAATTTTAAATTCTAACATTAAATCTCGATCATTTGACAATCCAATGTTAGAATCTGCATTAAAAAAGACTTTAACAACCATTCATCAACGTTATCCCTATAAGAAATCTAATGAGTATTTCATTCCTAAAACTTATTCGGTAAACTAAACACACACAAATAACATTCTCTCAAGTAGAAATAAGCATTAGACAATGAGAAATGAAATGTTAACATGATATTATTGTATAAATATACACAAATATTCATTACAAAGTCAAAAATATAAATGAGTTTCCCCAATCCTGACAAAAGAGGAGTTTAGCCACACAGTCATCATTGCCAACCCTAAGTACATCAATGAAATAGAAAGAGAAAGAGAATTAACCCTAGAAGAAGCTCAAAGGCTCTTGAAGAATTAAGAAAAACTCCCAAGCCCTAAACTCTTTTCTCCAAAGTCCAAAGATCCCTTTTCCCCTAAAATGTGTTTGAGGTGTGTCATTCAAGTGGTTGGGCCAAAATTGCAAGATCCCGCTCGAGCCATAGACTGGTCACTTAAGTGATTGGTCTTCAAGGGTAGGCCTTCAACTGTGCATTTTTAGCTTCCATTTCTAGCCTAAAACCTATCAAAACAAGCCCAGTTCATTAGCTAGTTAACAATTATGATGTTATTTCAAAATGATCAAAACAAGGACATCAAAATACATCAATTGTGTATTTTAGTGTTAAATTAAAGATAAAATTTATTAAGAAAAAATCCTAAAATTGGCAACTAACATCTTGTCAAGAATGTTGTTTTGATGCTCAAAGTCTGTTGAGAGTTTGTTGGCCTTTCTTAAGTGAAATCATTAGAGATTAAGCCTAAGTCTATTCAAAGTCTATTGTGAAGAGTTATGCTAATTGTACAAAACTAAAGTTGTTATATCTGATGAAGATCTAAAGCCAAAGTCTGATGAATGGACAAAATACAAGCAAACTAGAAATGCTCTATGTTAGAATACCTTTCATGGAGAGGTCTGAAGTCCACTACACCATTAAATATAACATCATGTATCTAAGATCCAAGGTCTGCTCGAAGTCTATTAGCTCTTGATAGAAGAATGCGGAAGCAAACTGTATTAAATAATCAGTCCACTAAGTGTTGTGTCAACTGTAACACATGCATTGGACAAAGAAGCATGAATTCTACGTCAAAAGGCTCCCATAACTATTATGTTTCCACCCATATTGCACAAGAATAATGCTGCCCATGCTTCAAGTGAGTGGATCATTAATTTATTCATATATGTTGTAACGGTTATACATACATAGGGAGCTATAAATTAAAGACCTAGACCTACGAAGAACTCAAAACAAATATTTGCACAATCAATATAAGCTCTATATAGAAATTATTGTGTACTTTCCTTCATTCATTTCCTTTGATACACTTAGTTGTTATTATTTTATTCAAGCTAGTCTCATTGTAAAAGTCTATTCATAATACTTATCCTTAGGTTTCTAAGTTAAGCTTGAAATTTGCTTTACAAAACCAAATATGTTTGGCCTGTGGAGGCTATTTAACATACTAGTTTTAGTTGGGAAATAATTTGACTTGAAGAGGCTTTTTTAAAGAATACTTGAGGTTAAACTAGGAATGACTTATTATGAAAGAATATTTGGTTTAAGTCAGAAGTGGTTGGAGGCAAGAATACCTGAGCCAAGTTTGTGCTAAGTCTATCCACTTGTTATGAGTTAGTGAAAATCCTTCAAGTTGAAGTACTGAATGTAGTTTCTACTCTTTTGGAAGTGAATTAATACAAATCTTCTTAACAATTTTCCTAACCTTTCTCTTTTACTTAAGTATGTTATTGTGTATTTGTTTAAAAATCAATTTGTAAAAAGGTTTTAAAAAGGAAACAACACTTAATTAACCCTCATTCTATGTCTATTATTGAACCTTCACATGCTTCATCTTAAAGTTAACCTTTATCCTTTTAAATTTTCCTTTATCCTTAACAGATTATATCAACAAATTTAGGGGGTGTTTGGTTTACAGTTGAGTTAACGGAGTTTAAAAAACTGAGGTTTTGTAAATGGAGTTTAGAAAACTGGGGTTTTGTAAACAGAGTTTTGTTTGGTTAACAGTTGAGTTAAAGTGAGTTGAATTATAATGATTGTGTTTGGTTTGTAATAGAATTGAGTTTAGAAAATGGTAATTGAGGGTAAAATTACTAAAAAGGGTATGAATTTAAATATATATAATTTGTGTGTATATTTATTTATATTAATATTAAATGTATAATATTAAACCATATATATATATTAAATTTAATAATACATATTTAATAAATGAATTAATATATTAAAACTAATAAATATTTTTTATACCTTGAACAAATATAATTTTCTACATGCATATTTACAAAATTAATGTTATATTATTTTGTATATCTACACCTTAAAACTTCATCTATTAATATTATCTATTAATGTTACATCTAATGATTAAAACTTGTATACATAAAATAGTTGACATTATATTCATTTTATAAAAATAAATTACAAATTAACTACTTACATTGTTTTTCCTATTAACAAATAAAAGTCACATTAACTTTGCATCTAAAAAATAAAAGTTATATTAAATATTGTCAATTTAATAAAACATGTTGATATTACTAATTGTCACTCGCTACTCTTTATTCGATATATCACTCTGCACTCCTCTTTCAATAAATACGCATTATAACTTAAATTATCACAGGTACGCAAAGGTTTACAATTTTTCATGTTTCGTCACTTAGTATCTGTTATTCATTACACGTAATATTAAAAATAAACTAAATTTAACAAATCAATTAAACTAAATTAAAAACAAACTAAACTAAATTAAATTAACCAATTCTAAAATAATTAAATTACAAAATAAATTACATAATTAAATTAAATTAACTAAATTAAATTAAATTACACAATAAATTACATAATTACACAAACTAAACTAAATGAAATTAACTAATTCATAAATAACAACATATACATAATAAATTATATAATTAAATTAAATTAATTAAAAAATAAAAAATCACAAAAAAGGGACTGTTACAATACACCTTTAGCACCATCCTCACCTGTGCACCACACTATCACCACCCACCAGCACCACCTGCGACCACCACCATCCATGCCTGAGAAAACCAACCCCCACCCTCACAAACCCTTACCCAAAAACCAGAGCTCCCATTCCAATAACCACAGCCACTCCCAAACAACCCAACCCTTCATTCCCGAAAACCCACGGCCCCCTCCCAACCCTCCCCCAACCCGAAACCCACATCCCCGATCCCACCCGCAACATGCAAAATCGCACAACAGAAAAACAACAGAGGGGAAAAAGAAAAAGGAAGGGAGTTCTTTTACCTCAGGAGCGGTGGAAGGTGGTTCAGCTCCGACGATGAGGTCTTTCACCGTCAGTGCTTCAGGGGGAGGAAGAGGGTCGTGGGTCACTGTCTTACGACCGTTGGGAGGGGTATTGTCGACTTTCTCCCAACGGCGTTGAATGGAGGCAAGCCATGGCTCCTTCTGCTCAATGGAGCGCAACGCCGTTCTCCTCCACGGAACGGAGGTCTACCACACAGCCAAACAGAGGAGCGTTCGTGCGGACGCGGAAGGTGACCGTTGAACGCAACGCAACGGAGCAGAACGGAGGTTTGCTGTGTGCACCAAACAAGCTCTTAAGCCTTCATCCATAAAAACAATTTTTTTAGATAACGGGCGACCCTGTCTTAGACCTCTCCCTAGTGAAAACTCCCAAGCTAGGCTTCCATTTAATAAAAGAGATTCAGACATGTTTTGGGTACTCTAGGATCTACCCAATCAATATACCAATAAAACACATCCTTTTCACTACATCGATTAAAAACTCGACTTATCGTATCATGTGTCTTCTCTATACCTAATTTAAAAATAAAGACATTTCCTTCTACATCTTATCATCCTTGAATAAAAGTGAACTCTATTTCAGACATAAACTTGAAGTAACACATTCATTATTTTTCTCTTTGAATGTTAAATAATGTTAAGGTTGATTTGAGAATTAGTTATATAAATAAATAAAGAAAAGAAAATATATCACTATGTTTAGAATGTTTGAGGCTTTGGTTTTCTTTTCTAGTTTCACATATTGTTCCCTTAAATTATAATAATGAGAAACCTATATTGTGATTACCAATCATCCATGAATGTTACTTAATAATATCCTAATTCTAATTCTATTTTCAATTATAGATAATTTTGGAGTTCAGACAAAACATGAAAAGGAGAAAAATGAGGTATTTAGGAAGGAATAAAAGGAAAATATTTTAATTTGTGTGAAAAATATTTTAATTTATGTAAAAAATAATATTTATAAAAAGAAACGGAGAAAATAAATTTCATTAAATATTGTCATTCCATATGACAAATCTCTAAAAGACTCGATTTAACTATAATTATTGACTAAATTAGAAAATTTTGAGGATAACATTCATTTTTATCGGCTAAATTATTGATTTTCCTCCATAATTGTTATGACATTTAAATTATTCAAAACTATAAGTTTTATTAGCCTAAATATTTGGATCTCATAAAATTATAACTTACCTTTCATTTTGAGATTGAATTTTAGGAGAAAAGAAGCTAATAGAAGGGACTTTTGGCACCATTAGGAGCGCTTAGAGGCTGTTTGGATATCCCTCCTGGTTGGTTAAACCCCGGTTTGACCAACCCCAAAAATACATCCTACAGTCAAATGAAGTTTTGATTGTCTCGAACGATGTGAAGAATAAATATCAACCCTTAAATTTTTTCATTTCCCCAACTCCGTTTCCCCAACTGGAAACCAAACGGACACTTAATCATCCTAATGGACTGATAAATTATCAAAATCTTTAGGGCATGTATGAGAAGTCACGTACATGGGTGTGCATTCACCTAAGGTCACTTGACCATCAAACCTAATTCTCAGAGATTGTGAGGAGTCAAGCATATAGGTGTTCTATTACCTATTCCATGTAACTATTTTTTGTACAAATGTAACTACTTGTGTATAGGGTCACGCGTTTGAGTGTTCACTCATCTAGTTTGATGCCTTTACACACATAGATACATATCCATCTCTTGATCCTAAACCAGAGATGAACTCTCTAGTTCATCTTTGGGGATTGTATTTTTTCATTTTGTTTTCTTTTTCCATCATGACCACTTAGGTTTTTAGATTAGACAAGGATGAATTCCAAGTTTAGCATTGGGTGATTGTGTTTCATGATCGAATTATGTTTCAGATCTAGATTTTGATCAAAGTTAACTTGATTTAAGTATGTTGTGCGAATCTTTAAATTCTATCCACATATAACAATTCAAGTAGCATCGTTGCGAGGATGCATGCTTGAATTGGAATAAAAAGATTTGACATCAATGAGCCGTATAAATCAAGAGATTAGAAACATAGATGTTATGAGGTCCAATGAGTTCTGATTCCTCATGCTGGTATTCTACCGCTGCATGGTCAGGATGATTGATGCGTTGACTCACTACTTAGGGATTTCTCACCAAGAGACTAGGTTAAGTCTTTGTGGATTTAACTATGATATCTGGATATGAGCATATTTCAATATGAAATTGTAAGTATCCTAAAGCTATTTAAAGAAGAATTTCATAACCTACTCTCTTTTATCACCAATTTTTTTGTGTTATATTTTTGTTGTTATAACCGATTTCCATATAAAACAAAATAAACATGCATGTTACTGCATCTTTGCTTGCACAGGTGAAATCTCTCTTGCATTTGTTAATTCAGATAGTAGATGATTTATGGATACAATATCGATTATATATACACTTATGAACTATTTTGAGATATATTTTTACGCTGTACCCTTTCTTCTCTAAAATTTAACACAAAAATATCCTTATTTGTGATAAGTGATAATACATTTAAAATCATAGCTATGAGTATTAATCAAGATAGCTTGATGTAACCAATTCAAGCTAACCTAACATAAATATTAGTATTTACATGCTGATATATGTATCATATTGGAGGAGAAAATTGCAAGTTGTTATTTAAATTAACATGCGTATATACTTTTCTAATTTACCAAGGTAAATTTTAAAAAGACATTCATTAAAATAATTGTAAATTTAGTTTAATATGCTAATTTATGAATTAGTTTTTATTAAAATTATTAAAGACATACTTAATTAAATGGTTCATATAGAAAGGATAGCTCAATTCAGCGAATCATTAGTCCAGTTTAATCCATACACAATCTGCAAGCTATCAACCTGCATGTTCTTACTTAATATAGAATTTTAAAACCATTAATGTTACAAACAATTTATATTAAAAACCTAATTTTTTAAGGTGATTAAAAACCTAAATTAATTTATATTAAAATGATCTAAAATTGATAAATTATATTTTAACATTAACGTATAAATAAAATCAACAATTATTAATTATAATAATTTTAAATTTACAAATCAGCGTATATTAAGCTAAGCCAAATTTATATCGTACAAGCAAGACAATTTTATTACTCTATCCGTTCTTGTTTAAAAACAATTCAGATGAAAACACTTATATTAAGAAAATATATTAATATATTAATTTTTATATAAAGATATTATAGCATTTTAATTTTATCCTTTTTTAAATTTAAATTCTACTTTAATGTTAATAGTATTATTTTTTAAAATAAAAATAAACATAGAAAATACATTAAATATTTTTAAGTAAATGGATTTTTCTCATAAATAATTTTTTAAAACAATTTTATGTTATAAATAGAAATGATGAGAGCATTGTTTTTTAAAATAATTCTATTGACCTAACTAAGCTTCTAATCACCTCCATGTAAGCAAATTATTATTCGTTTTTCAGAGGTTGTTTGGGATGGAACCCAAGGAACCCAATGAAGGTTGGAAAAAAATAGGAAATTTATCCTACGGTTAAACAGAGTTTTTATTATTTTGAATGACGTAAAAAATTAATATCAACTTTTAAATTTTTTTCATTTTCCCAACTTCATTTTCCCTGCAAACCAAACTAAAACATCCCTTTAGTTTTTGTTCCTAGCGTGACACCTTTTTTGATTGGTGAAGGACCTAACGTGACACTTTACCATGTTACAATTACAACTAAATTCTGTTTTTTTCTTTTTCTCCCAATAAAAAGTAACGCCAACAAACACGTTACCGACACGCCTAACTAACTCTTTTGTTCTCCGCGTTTTCTTATTTTGCTTTATACCTGATTTTATTTATTTATTAAACATTATGCTATGCCTATGATTATATTCTTAGAAATCATTTCTGTACATCTGATAGGTTTGAAAAGAATCTTTTATAAGAAGTAAAACTAATTTTAATCATCTTACATCCTAAATAAATTAATTTTCGTCAATTCAATTGATGATACTTTGAGTGCACCCAAAAAATCTGTCTTTTATTTTATTTTTTCTTTACAAGAATATTTAGCTACTTTTTACATTGTACATGAATCAAACAACTTTATTTTATGGCCTTTTTAAAATTAATTAATTGTGTTAAAATTAACGGGACAAGTTAACTAAAAATTTAAAAAATTAGTTAAAAACTAAAGAATTATTAAAAATAGATAACTTTGTTAATTGTATTGTAAATATTTGATAAATATAAAATGATATGCTTAATATTTATATATATATTGTAATTTTTTATTTACACAGATATCTTAATTGATCTGTATGAAGAAAGGGTGTGTGAAGTGAATGCACAAGATGATTCGTAAAATTTTTAGAAAGGGAAGAGACGATGATGTATCTTTTAAGGTACCTCTAATACTTAAATCAATGAAATATTATAGAAAATAATACGTGGTGTGATCAGAGGTTCACTTTATGCATTTTTAGAACTTTATTTATAGTGGCTGACGTGTATGAAATAATTAAAAAATATTTTTTAAGATTTGTGAAGAAGTGTTTTAACACCGGTGGTATGATGGTAAAACGGGATGTAGTTTGAGGCGAATGCAGGAAGAAGTATTTAAATGGATAAAATTTAACTGTTCCATAACTGACAATCCTATCAACAGTTAGCGCCCTTCCTTTTTTGATTTTCTCTGCAGCGGTTTCTAGGGGTGAGCAAGTACTGGATTGGATTGGATTTCATGCAAAAAACAATCCGATCCGATCAAATTTCATTGGATTGGATTGGATTGGATTTGTGTAAATTTTTTTTGAAATCCAATCCAATCCAATCCGATCTAAATTGGTTTGGATTGGATTGGATAATTGGATATCCGATTAAAGAAAATTTATTATATTTTTTATGAAACCACAATATAAAAAAACTTCTAACATCTTAAAGTCCATGTCAAACATCACAACATAGTACTTACTAGTGTTTAATAACACACATAATCAATAAAAATATAAATCAAATCCATTTTAACAATGCATTTAAATTTAAAATAAAATGAGAACAGTAGCTATGCCATATTTTTTTTATTAACGTGAGTGTGGATTGAGTATTTCTATTTTTTAACCTTGGATTGGGTATTCCCTTATTTGCTCTAAAGGGAAAAACATGAGTATGTGAGAAAAAATATTAATATTAATATATATAATAAATAGTATAAAAATAGGTTGGGTACTCATCGAGTACTCGGATTTTTAAACGTCAAATCCGATATCCGATCCGATTATAATTGGATCTTGGTTGGATTGGATTGGATTTGATCCGATGACCAAAAAAATCCAATCCAATTTAATTGGATTGGATTGGATAATCGGATTAAACGGGTAAATCCGACCCGCTGCTCAGCCCTAGCGGTTCCCTTACACTCTGTCACTCGCGTTTTAAATATGTTAATGAAAGTAACTTTTGTGATTAATTGCCATTCTCACTTTTGCCCATATCATAAATACTGTAATGACCAAGCTGAGCTGTTATCTTAATTCTCTGCCCTCATAACGCTATAAACTTATTGGTCTCTTTTAATTCGCTATCATAATACATATTTTTTTCTTTGAACTTTTCCTTAGCTTGCGTATGCCACTTTATATTAAATTTAATTTTTTTTATATTTTTTAAGGAAAATATATATATCCTCTCTCTCTCTCTGTTTGTTTCTAGAGGTGAGTGTTATTGGTTTTGAGAGAGTTGACATGGAAGAACGGTATGAGCCATTGAAGGACCTTGGTTCTGGGAATTTTGGTGTGGCAAGGTTGGCCAAAGACAAGAACACTGGGGAGCTTGTTGCAGTCAAATACATAGAGAGGGGTAAAAAGGTAAATCCACTCACTATTGTTATTATTTGTCTTCTTGAGCAATCTGAATTTGGAAATTCACCAATCTTGTGTTGTCTGCGTAATTATGATGATTAGCCATGATTTTGTCTCCCTTGGTTGGTATTTCAAAATCTTGAATTTCAATGTTTAATAAGATCAAAATGTTTTTGCTTGTAAAATCCAAATATCAGTGTTTTCCTCCCTCAACAACTTAACCCTTAAAATGTATTCCCTTAATTAATTGCTAGTTCCTATAAAGCATCTTTAGCATCAATTCAAAATATATGGTTCACTTTCATATGAGAAAGTTATAGTATCCAGCTGCAACCCTTGTGAATATGAACAAAGTTTGTACATAAAGATGATGTACTATGAATTTCTTTATGTCATTTTCATGAAAGAAGATAGAGTTATTTTTTGTTGCTCTCTCTATCAACCTTATGTAACTTGCATCACCACACTCAGAGCTATCAAGAAGTGTGTTTTCTGATCTGTGTTTCCTCTGATTGAGCTATGTTTGTGGCATCAGATTGATGAGAATGTTCAGAGGGAGATAATTAACCACCGATCTTTAAGGCATCCAAATATAATCAGGTTCAAAGAGGTGAGGATTTGATTTTCTTGCTTAGGCTGTTTGCTTTAGATTTGAAGGTTATTTGGGCATTTTGAATTTAGTATATTGGTATCTGCATTATTTTGCTTATGCAGCTGTCATGTTACAAACTGCTTGAAATTTGTCTCAAAGAAATTTCACTCTGTAATTTGTAATTCCCTTTGCAATGAGTTGTTACTGAGCATAATGTTCAAAAAGTTATGTGCTGTGTTGCTTTATTACTCAAAGGAACTGCAAAACAGCATGGTGACCATGGATGGACAAAGGCTTCTCAGAGAAAAGAACTGAGAACAGAAAAGTAAATTTAAGAAAATGAATTGTATTATTCTCAGTAATATAAAAAATGAAAAAAAAAAGAATACTAACTAAACAGACACAACTGAAAACTAACAATGGATAGTTAAATAAACAAAGCTTGGTAAACAGGAACAGGGCTAAAATCAGTGGCAGTGAGACAATTGCTGTTTATATAATACACAAAACTATGCTGCATATATCATCTTTTCATTTCTTCATTGAATCTTTCATCCTAGATCATTATCTTGAAAGCATATGCAGAAAATACATGGATCAGTCCTTTCAAGAGAACCTAACAAGAAGTCAAAAATCAAGCCCTGTCCCATTAAGTTTGACTTGTGCCTTTGGAGAGGAATAAAAATGCTCCATTAGTGTAATTTCCTGCTTTTGATGTTGTGAATTGTTTATCTATCCTCTTGCATGGGCTAGGATCAAATTTGACTCCAATTAGTTAAGAACAAACATGATTTTTTCTATTCAGCTTCAGAGCTTTCAGAAGTTATATACAACAAGATGCTGAATGAGATGTCTTCTCTGCAGGTAATGCTGACCCCTACCCATTTAGCCATCGTCTTGGAGTATGCTTCAGGTGGTGAACTCTTCGAGAGGATATGTACTGCTGGTCGATTTAGTGAAGATGAGGTTGAATAATCTATTGTGTGATTGATCTATTCCTTTTCCTTTTAAATAATCCACATACACGGGTAATGCTTTCATATTGAAATTCACCAAGTGAATGAATTCCCTATATTGCAGGCAAGATATTTCTTCCAGCAGCTAATATCTGGGGTTAGCTACTGCCATTCCATGGTATGCACTCTGAATCTGTTGTGTTTTTCCTTCATTACAAACTTGTGTCTTTATCATTGTGCTTCCTACTGCAGGAAATTTGTCATAGAGATCTGAAATTGGAAAACACTCTCTTGGACGGAAATCCATCTCCTCGGCTTAAAATTTGTGACTTTGGTTACTCTAAGGTCCATAGCATTTCACCTAAATAATAAACCGTTTTAGTTATATATTTTGTGGACTTTCCTACTTAATTTGATACTCAATTGCAGTCTGCTATACTGCACTCTCAACCTAAATCAACAGTTGGAACTCCTGCATACATTGCTCCAGAGGTTCTGTCACGAAAGGAGTATGATGGAAAGGTATTGAGAATTTCTGTTATTTTCCTGAAGACCTTAAAAATCATGTCAAGCTACATTCTATGACAATTGGCAGCCATGGTCTGACAAGTAATACTTAGTCTCAAATTCATTATAAAGTTCATCAAATGGTCTGAAATGTTCAATTTCTTAAAGCAATTTGGCTCTTTTGTAGATTGCAGATGTTTGGTCCTGCGGTGTGACCCTTTACGTCATGCTAGTTGGTGCATACCCATTTGAAGATCCAGAAGATCCTAGAAATTTCAGAAAGACTATTGGGGTGAGCTCTTATTAATAACTTAAGTTCTTTTTTAAGGTGGTTTGGTGGTAAAGGAGACAAAAAGGAGTGAGAATATCGTGGGTTCTATTCTTTCTGCTAATAAAAAGCTAACAAATTAACTATTAACTTTGGCCTATTAAAAAGAAAACTTTAGAAGTTCCTTTATGGTTAATTTTCTATAGAAGGAAACTTAACTATGATTCTTTGGTTGGTAGAGAATTATAGGTGTTCAGTATTCCATACCGGACTACGTGCGTGTTTCTTCAGAATGTAGGAATCTTCTCTCTCGCATCTTTGTTGCTGATCCGGCCAAGGTATGTTGTATCTTAAATTCTACAAAAGCATACTAGTATAGTTATTAATATCAAAAATTGCAAAATCTTCATCATGATGATTGAATGGAAACAGCATGGAATGGATTTGTTTCATAGCAACTAAAGTTGATTTAGTAGTTCTTTAAAACTAAATTTATTAGTTCTTTAAAACTAACTATTTCTGATCCTTGTTAAAGAGAATCACCCTCCCAGAGATAAAACAGAACCCTTGGTTTTTGAAGAATTTGCCTAGAGAGATCATTGAAGCTGAAAGAAAGGGTTATGAGGATACAAAGAAAGACCAACCAAGCCAGAAGGTGGAAGAAATCATGAGGATCATACAAGAGGCAAGGATACCAGGACAAGGATCCAAAGCTGGTGATGGTGGGCAAGCTGGCACTGGATCATTAGATGTTGATGATGATGAAATTGATATTAGTGGTGACTTTGAGCATGTCTAATCCAGGCCTTAATTGTTGGATGTCTAGAATGTGTATAAGACACCATTAACATTTGTTACACTGTGCAGCATTGGAGTTCTAAAGATATTATCATATACTACCTAGGTTTGAATAGGATTGTGTTTATTCAAGTAAATTATATATTAAGAAAAGGCTTGGCTTGGTTTTTACCTTAATTAATGGTTAGCAATTCAAAGGTTTGAGTTGGTTTTTACCTTAATGGTGAGCAATTCAAATATTTCGGTTGTACATGAGTATACGATATTTTCTCATAACTTCTTTTATTTTTTATTTGAGTGAATTATACCATAGTCAAAAGCTGAATATTAATCTATTTGTAGAGTAAAGATCATCAAAATAAGTTTTATATTTTCTAACAAAATTTTTCAATCCTATCTCTATCGGGGGAGGAGCTTAGGACTGTGAATATGGAGTCTTCCCTATCCATTCATATTACTAGCATAGTTTTTTTTTTGGTAAAATATTACTAGCATAGTTTTTTTTTTTATGAAAGTAGCATAGTTAAGTAGTAGTGCTTTGCTGTTGGGCCAGCTTATCCAATTGAAGTTGTTTTTTTTTTTGTGCTTTCATGTGAGCCATTTCTTTCTATAGTCTTTCTATTTGCGAGCTAATTAGAGGCGAATTCTCTTCAAGCCATTCAGTAAGAAAACTAGTCTCAAGTACCACTTAGCCAGCAGAAGAGCTCGTAGTTACAACAACATTTAAACTTTTAATAATATATTTAAAAACAAAAATTATTTTATCAATTGTATCAAATTTTATCAGAATCTTATAACAACACTTAAATCATTTAAATAATTGGATTGGTAAAAAAAATGTTATTCTTATGCTTCATATTCACTTTTCTTATAACCATCATTTTTAGCATCCATTTTATCCTCCATCCGATTTACATTTTTAAAATTTTCTTATTTCTTATCATATTTATCTTTCCTCTTTTCATATATTCTTTTATCCTCCTAGTCCTCTTCTCTACCCCAACAGCACAGGTTACAACATTTTTGTTTTTATATATACACATAAAAGAATTGTTTTTATATATACACATAAAAGAATGTTGTGAAATTTACCTTTTTCTTTTTCGTAGAAACAATGTAAAGTAAAAATATGAAACAAAGAGTAAAAATAACTTTTTCTAGTCCAATCCCTGTACAGAAGAAAAGAGTAACCCCGCCTATGATTCATAGCCAATCCCAAGTTTGGATAAAGGAGGAGGGTTGTGTTAGGCCTCAACAACCAATGTAAAACTTGTCATTTTCTTTATGGACATGGATCAATAATATTATATTGCTAATGCTAGATCATTGCCCATAGGCGCCTAGATGTAGTGTTAAATAAGTAAAAGTTTTTGCATTTTCATGGATGGGCGTGGATAAAGAAGTTAGTCCAAGAAAGTAAGTTTTGGTTTGACATGAAATATTATATCAATGTCGAAGAAATCTATGAAAGTTGTGGACACTATGATACAGAGAAAAAATATATCTAATGTCTTTAAGAGACCAAATGAGCTAGGGAGAAGGCCAAAGAGCTTCTGCCAGGTTATAAGTTTTGGTATATAGGAAGGTAAATAATAAGAATGAGGTGGATATCATTTTGGATAAAGAAAAAAGAATGTGGTACAAGTGAAAAAGATTAGACATAAGATTTGACCATCCATATCATAAGCACCCATGTACCCTTCATAGGAGCAGATTTGCAACTTAAGAAACTGTTTTAAGATGGTTTAGAGGAGTTGATCAGAAGTATCCTATAAGACGAGAAAGTTTTCATCAGAGGCAATCTTAATGGTCATGTAGGGAAAACGACTAGATAATATGCGGAAGCTCGTGGTGGTTTTGGTTTTGGGAACTTTAATGAAAAGGACAATTTATCCTTGATTTTGTTTTAGCTTATAATCTTAAGATTGTCAATATTTATTTTAAAAAAATTATGATGAGTAGTTAATTACACACAACAGAGCTTCTAGAACACAAATTGATTTCTTTTTAGTAAAGAACCGTGATAAAAGTCTTTGTAAGGATTGTAAAGTTCCTATTGCTACCCAACATAGGGGATTGGTTATGGATGTGCTTATTAGATGGTTACGGAAGTGTTAACTACATGTGAGAGGGGATGACCAATAGGTTAGAAAGATTGTTAAAGCACTTTTAGGGAAATCAAGAGGCTTTGAACCTAGGGATAAAGAAACATGTGTGATAATGAAGTTAAACAAAAAAGGAAGTGTTTTAAAGACATACATTTGTGCGATAATGGTGAAAATTAAGATATGTATAAGAAGACCAACAAAGAGACAAAAAAAGTAGTGGCTCAAATAAGATGCAAAATTTTTGAAGACTTATGTAAAAAGTTGGAAACTAAACAGTGTGAGAAAGGGATTTATAAAATTGTAAAAAGTAGAGAAAGGAAATCTAGAGATTTGAACCAAGTTAGATGTGTGAAGGACGAGGAAGGTAAGGTTATGATTACATGTGTTAATATAAAAAAAACTAGTGCTATTTCTACAAGTTTTTCAACGATGGAGCCGAACAAACTAGTTTTATGCATGACGTGATTATTTTAGTGGAACAAAATTGGACTTTTTATTGTAAACTCAAGGTAGGTGAAGTCAAACTAGCCCTCAAGAGAATGAGGAATAGGATAGTTGTTGGGGCAAATGGTATACCTATTGAAGTGTGGGAGAGTTCACAAGAGGATGAACTTATTTGGCTAATGAAACTCTTTAATAAGATTTGAAGGTTTAAGAAACTGACTGATTAGTGAAAGATGAGTACTTTAGTACTCATTTACAAGAAAAAAGAAGATATTTAGTATTATGAAAACTATAAAGAGATTAAGTTGATGAGTCATACTATAAATCTTTAGGAAAACATAATAAAACATAGGTTAAGAAGTGAAACGACTATCACATAGAACCAATTTGGTTTTATGTTGTGACGGTTGACTACAGAAGCCATTTACCTTCTTAGGGGCTTGATGAAAAAATTTCAGAGTAACCTATGAGTCCTACATTTAGCTTAGATCGATTTAGAAAAAGTATACGATTGAGTTTCAAGTGAAGTTTTGTGGAACACCTTGGAGAAGAAAGGTATCCGCGTGAAACTTATTGAAGAGAAAATGATTGAAATCGTGTTGATGTAGCACTTATTGAAAAAAAATGGTTGAAAAATGTCAAAGGTGGTTTAAACATGTACAAAGAAGACTTTTGAAAGCGCTTGTTTGGAGAGTTGAGCAAATGTATGAAAGCCTTGTAAAAAGAGGTGGGGGAGACAAAAAAGGGATGCTTAAAAGAGCTTATTAATAGATACTTTTATTAAATGAAATCTAAAAGAATTTGATACATAATTTGACATAATAATATTATATGATCTATGTAACTAACTTCATTTAATGAAATAAAACTTTGTTGTTATTATTCAATACCTAAATAGGTATTCACCATGAAATCCGATCATCTAAATGTACTAATCGTTATGCAAAGAAAGTGGAAGAGATATCGAATATAGGCTACATCGCCAGGTTAGGAAAATTTGGTATTCTATTGATGTTGTCCGAATTCAGTTTGGTTTGAGTTTCGGGATAGGTGGATTAATCACTTTCTTTTGTTTTCTTTTTAAAATTATTTTTATTTTTATTTTTATTTTTTTAAAATCAATTATAGTAATGAATTTAAAATTCACACGAGAACTTACCTTGGGATCACGGAAACCAACATTGTAAATTTGTAAATTACTATACTGTCAAGTTCTAAGCCATAGCGTCGATGCAAAGGATTAATGCAGTTTGTAAATTTGTAAATTATTATTCTCGTTGTAAATTTGACAAAACAAATACAATAATTAGATAAAACAGTGTCAATGCAAATGACTATTGGGAATTTATACCGGTTTTTGTATTTAAAAGTAGTTTCAATGCAAATCATCAATTGTTTGCTACTTTTGTATTTCAAAATTTTAACGATTATAAAGCATTAAAAGTAATATTTAATTATATTTATTTGGCCTACCCAAATCAGGTTGGGCTTTTATAGTATCAACTTAATTTTAATCTTGTTTTATTAAACACGGTTAAATAAGTCCGATTTTTTTTTCAAGCTTTAAATTTGTATGACCAAACCATTTATATTACAGGTAAATTGAGGTTAATCTGAAAAATATGCTCTATTTTTATAGCTCTGCATGTGTATAAATGTTTGAACAAAAATCATATTTATGGTATAAAAATGGCACAAACTCAACTCTCTGTTATCAAGGTGGTTTGATGCTTTTTAATATATAAGTATAGTTGAATAACGGATCAAATTACCTGTTTAATTTGAGCATCTAAATTAATTTAAACAAGTTGAATTTGATTATTTTATTAATCCGATTGGAACAAACCAATTAAGAAACAATTGCAGTCGGGTTATGTATTGAATTTTAGGGACGTAAATTTAAATACCCAACTTATTTATATTAATTCTTTTTTATTAATTTTTTTTTATGTTTCCTAAGACTTTACTTATAAACTATCCCAACCCTCACTTCTTTCAAAACCTAAAACATATTACTTCCCTTTCCCTTTTATACGTGTCATCAAGAGCTGTCAAAACGGGTCAATCCGTGAGTTGAAAATTTTTGTAACTAAACCTAACCCGACTTGCTTTCTTGAATGTGTCAATTTTTTCAACTCAACCCACCAACCCACTGAATAGCTCACGAGTTGGTCCACCTTTTTAAAAAAATAAAGATCAAATAAAAATATGAAAATGCCAAAAAAATCCAATATAGGAAAATGCCAAAAAAATAAAAAAAAATCCAATACCAATTTTTTTTTATTTTTCTCACATTTCAATACTAATCAAAAATAGGAAAATGCCATAATTCATTAATTCATAACCCATATAAAACAAAACTTAAATAATTTTATAGTTCAACTTCAAAATAATACCAACCCGTGAGCCAACCCGACTCACCATGGGTTTAGCACTCATGAACCGGGTTGAGTAGGCTGAGCCAGAAAAAACTTTGCTTAAAAAATGAGTTATTTTTTTAACCCGACTCACCTAAAACCCACCTCAAGCCAGGTTAAAATCCATTTTAACGCATGTAGTCATCACCTTCATTTAATACAACCAAAACATTACGTCTCTTTCTCTTTTCTTTACGCCATCCTTTTCCTTCCAAATAGGATCTTAGATGGAATTTACATGTTTGATCATAAATTTTAAATATCTCTGTTGTTTGTATTTTTGGTAACTATAATTTTGGATTTCTTTTTAGATTTCTATTTTTTAAATATTTTTAACTAGTTATAAACAAATTAAATATCTGATCATCCGATTTAAACAAATCTGATTTAGATCGGATTGAATTTTAAAAAAATTAGACAAATTCAATCTAATTCAACCTAACTAACTTTAATTGGTTGATTTTTTTTTTTAAATTTGATTCAATTAATACTTAGCCCATATAAACATTAACAATAATATCTCAATTAAATATCCACACGTCAAACTATAATGCGTCAGAGACTTAAATAAATATATAAATTGTATATTTGACATCTCCACACTTCTTAGACATAAATATATAAATAAAAATTTGTCATTACATCATACATAATAAACTAAATAAATAGTAGTGGAATATAGTTTGGCCTTGGCACAATCACATCGATTTTAAGTATTGGAAGAGATCATATTGGTCCCTGTGCTGCCATTTTAGAATTAAAAAAACTACAATTGGGGAGTAATAAATAACAAGGTAACAACTAAGTAATATGAAAAACAGATAAAATAAACAGGAAATTGAACCCGACGTGAATCGAACACGCAACCTTCTGATCTGGAGTCAGACGCGCTACCATTGCGCCACGGATCCGATGTTAACGTCAATACATATATTATACAGTAAAATAAATTTGGGAGTGACAACAAAAGAAATAAAACACAAAATAACCAAGAAAATGAACCTGACGTGAATCGAACACGCAACCTTCTGATCTGGAGTCAGACGCGCTACCATTGCGCCACAGATCCAACATGTTATTTATTAAAACCAAACAAATCAATTCAATTTAAACAGTAATTTAATCAAATCGGTTATCATTATACATTCTAACCACACCAAACTAAATTATAACTTAATAACATAATTAGACCAAACATGTTACTATCAGTGATACTATGAAACGTCATCAAACTTATTCGCTATTCGGTATATAATAATAAGCAATGTTGTTAGACTCGCATCTCAGGACGTAGAGTCGTACGAGTCTACGTCCCGCCGGAGGCCAACCGTTTCGTGACGCTTGCAGAGTCGCACCCTGGTGGAGACACCATAGAGATGCGAGCCGGCTCGTGGAGACGTCGAGACGTGGCCGTTTCCGTCTCAGGCATTTCGGGTTAGAATAACCGGGCCAAGTGGGCGACTCGGTTTAAAAAATACCCCGGCCCAATTGAAAACCCTAATTTAAGTTTTCTTCTTCAATCCCCTCCACCATTCTGCAATTTCTCCTTCCATCTCCAAGCTCGCCCACTGCGCTGGCCTTTCCCTCTCGGTCGCGTCTTCCTTCGGCTCTGTCGCACGACCCTCTGTTTCTGCGAGGCCCTCTGTTTTGCTCGACCCTCTATTTTTCTCCTGGTGGTTGCCTTCTCCCTCTCTCTGTGTTTGTTCTGATTTCCTTCTCCCTCTCTCTATTTTGGTTCTTGTGATTGCCTTTTCCCTCTCTCTGTTTTGGTGAAGTTATTGGCTTCTCCTCCTCTCTGTTCAACAGAGTCTGTTGGGTTGGCTTCTCCTTGTCTCTGTTTCTCTATAATTCAGAATGTCTACCAGTGGCAGTGGGGAAGGGGTGGATGGGTCTGGGTCTGGTTCTGTAGGGGCAGAGGTAGCAATTGGTGATGCAAGTTTAGGTGCAGGTGCAACTCCTCCTTCTGTTACAGGTTCTATAACCAAAGTTCCAAGAAATGCTCCAGGGAATAGGAGTGACATTGGCTGGAAATATGGTGTTGCTGTTGATGGGGATAGAACCAAGGTTATGTGTTTACTTTGTAAGAAGGAACTACGGGGTACTTACAGGCTAAAACACCATTTGGCTGGAACTTCAAAGGATGTGGCACAATGTAAGGCTGTTACGGATGAAATCAGAGAAGAAATTAATGTTGGGTTATATGATGAAATTACACAATAAAGGTGTGAAGAAGACAATAGTTAGTAGTTTATCAAGTGAAACTGCTAAGAATGTGGGTGACAAGAGAAAAAGTAATGACCTCCCTTCATTGCCATTCAAGAGAAAACCAAGTAGTCAAGAGACAATTAACTCAATATTTAAGAAGAGTTACGGGAGGAAGCTTGTCAAGAAATTGCTTCATTTTTCTACAACAATGTTATACCTTTTAATGTTGCCCATTCTAGTGAGTTTAAGAAGATGTTTGAATTAGTTGTTAGACATGGACAAGGATTTAAACCACCTTCTTACCATGAGATCAGAGTTAAATATTTGAAACAACAGGTTGATTCCACTAAAGAGGACCTTGAGAAGCATAAGGCTTTTTAGAAGAAAACAGGGTGTACAATCATGACGGATGGATGGACTGATAAGAGAAGAAGAACCATATTGAATTTTTTGGTGAACAGTCCAATAGGAACTGTATTTTTGAAGTCTGCTGATGCATCTGACATTTCTAAAACCGCTGAAAGAGTTTTTAAGATGATGGGTGAGGTCGTTGAAGAAGTTGGTGAAGCGAATATAGTGCAAATTGTCACCGACAATGCAGTAAATTATAAGGCAGTTGGAGAGCTTTTGATGGACAAGAGGAAGAGGTTGTATTGGACTCCATGTGCAGCTCACTGCATAGATTTAATGTTGGAGGATCTTGAGAAGAAGTTGCCAATCCATAAAAAGACAATCGCACATGGCAAAAAAATCACAACGTTCATCTACTCAAGAAGTGCATTGATCTCTTTATTGTATCAGTTTACAAATGGTACTGCTTTAATTAGACCAGTCACTACATGTTTTGCCACTTCCTACTTGACATTAGGTTGTTTGCTGGATAAGAATGGGAGATTGATAAGGATGTTCACGTCCAAAGAGTGGAAGTCGGGCCAACCTTCAAAGCTTAAGGATGGGAAGTTTTATGAGGCATTAGTGATGGATAAGGATTTCTGAAAAAATATCATGACTTTTTGAAGGGTGCATACCCTTTAATCAAGGTGTTGCGTTTGGTGGACTTAGATGAGAATCCTGCAATGGGCTTTATCTATGAAGAGATGGACTGAGGAAAGGAGAAGATAACAAGTGTATTTAAAAATGTAAAGAAGAGGTAAACTTGTATAACCTATATTGTGTTGAATTATTCAATTTATATTATTGGAATTGAAACTAATTAAATTATTTGACTTTCCTTAGCTACGAACCTCTTTGGGATATCATTGATGAAAGATGGAACAATCAACTTCATAGGCCTTTGCATGCTGCTAGCCTTTACCTCAACCCAGTCTTTCATTATGCTCCTGATTTCAAACTTGACTTTGAAATTAAGCGTGGATTGTATGATTGCCTAAAGCGGATGGTGGGAGATATGGAAGAAGTGAAGAAGATTGATGCCCAATTAGAGGATTTCAAATATAAGAAAGGGTTTTTTGGTAGCAAAATAGCCCTTAATGGGATCCAGATCAAAACTCCAGCACAATGGTAGGAGCCTTATGGTGATGAAACTCTAGAGTTACAAAGGTTTGCCATTCGTGTCTTGAGCTTGACGTGCAGTTCTTCTGGTTGCGAACGGAATTGGAGTGCATTTGAGATAGTATTTTTTAAATGCTTTCTAAGTTATTTTTCATCAATAAATGCTTCGTTTCTTCCCTCTATTATATTTTTGCTAAAATATTTCAATAAACTTTAGGTTCACACTAAGAGGAGGAATCGATTGAAGCAAAAGACAATGAATGATGTTGTCTTTGTCGTGGCTAACTCTAAGTTGGCTAAGAAGAAGAATGAAAGGAAACCAAAAGAATGCCATTGAAGATCTTTCTTCCGATGATGAAAGGATTACGGACAAGGAGGATGATGTAGTTCAAGACCTAGAAGATGTTGGATGTAACACCCTCTGTTACACCTTAATAAATTCTAGAAAAATTCGTAATAATTTTTTTTACTAAAGATATGTTTGTTAAAAAGAAACTATCAGAATAAATTATATACATTATTTCTGAAATACCTCAATATTATTAAAACTTTATAAAGTATTTGTACATTCATCCAAAGAAAATAAACATTAAACATTATAAGAAAGAGAGAAAACTCCATGGCCCAAGAGCAGTTGCCTAGTGACATTATTTATTCATTGGACCACGGTATTCATACCGAGCTCCCTTTCTAGAACGTGCTATATATACTGTCAATGTTCTTCGATCCTTCCCTCTGTACGAACCATTAATTTAAAACATATGAAACAAAAACATAGAGAAAGAAGTGAGAAACAGAATATAATATTCCCAAATGGGACATAAGCAATAAAGGGTTTTCACAAACTAGTATAATAATATCAATCACAATCACAAGCACAATCAATTTATGAATGTATGAATGATATACCAACCAGGAGTTTATCATAACTTATCTATATATGTGGGCCCCTTAAATTTTAATTTTCACTGGGCCAACCAGGAGTTTACACTGTTCCATAATTTCGGATAATAATAACATGAACAACTCAATTGGCATGGAAACACTTAGAGACTAGTCAGATTGAAAAGGTTTTTATTGTGAAAGTACCCGACACTAGGGAGCTACCCCAGGTCCCCTGAAGCACCCTTTCACACCCTCTCATCCCAAGGCTCACAATTAAGCCTCCTCTAATGTATCCTCGGTTTCTATAATCCGTCCCCAGACAATATCATTTTGTTTCTCTTCGATGATTCATGATGCATGAACTACTCGCGTATTTAGTTGGTTAAGGCTTTTAGAAACTCAATTATATTATCAGGGCCTATGGATCACGACATAGCCACCCCAGTAAACTGTACTTTTTCAACTTCTCAAATACGCACATAAAATTTTAGTACAGCTCCTTTTCAAATCACAAATCAAATCTCCTTATAAATTTGAGTTTCAAAGCCTTAAATATATTTCACAACCTTCTTTAGAAAGTTTATAGGTCAATTCAAAATCAATTTCTAAAAACTCGAATTTGGAATTATCAATCTTTAAAACCTTAGTACTTGAAAATTTTGTATAATATTTTTATACATTTAAATAATACGTATATATATATTAAAAAAATTTATTTTTATAAAATAAATTCTCTTTCTTTTTCTTTCTGATAAACTAACTAAAAATCTAAATTTTAGTAAAGATATATACATATATATTAAAAGATAAAAAGAGATTTCTAAAAACTTATGTAGTTTTCTAAGAAATTTCTTAAAAGTAATTTGAATAAATATAAAAAAAAATAAATAAAGAAGTAGGAGATAAGTAAATTCTTACTGAATTTTAGCTTTCCGCATGCTTGCTATATGCTCAAACTCCACAATACAAGATTATCAATCATAATCAAACATTGTCAATCACAATCAAACATCATAAAGCATAAATAAATATTAACAATCATAATCAAATCAAATAATTAAACATCAGTTATAAATATGATAATTTTAAAATTCAATGGTTATTTAAATTAATAAAGTTTATTTTAAGTTCTATGGTCAATTCCTCGCACAGGTCTATGTAAATCCAAGATAGTCCAGTCCTTACATAGGTCTAGTTCAGTCCATATATGTCATAATAGTCCAAATCCTTGCATAGGTTCAGTCAAGTTCATAATAGTTCAAGTCCTTGCATAGGTTCAATCAAGTTCATAATAGTTCAAGTCCTTGCATAGGTTCAATCCAGTCCGCATAGGTCATAATAGTTCAAGTTCTTAAATATTTTAGATATTAAGTTACACAAGATGCTTAATTTATTAATAACAATTATTATAAATTTTAAGTTAAAAGTTATTATTTTAAAATAATAATATTGTTATGTTTAAAAGGAGTAGGGGACTCCTCCCAATATTCTTATGTATTTTCATATTATATCCTTAATCTCACCCCCCTTACCTTGATTTGCTACCAAAAGTGAATTCGCTCTGCGCCTCCAAGTTCTAACAAAATATTAATACTAACTTATTTCAGTATAAGATTAAGATAAAAATTAAGATTGCTATCAGAATGATAAATAGTAAATGTGCATAGTAATAATAAATAGTAACGATAAATGGTAAGTCATTACTAGTAATGGTAAATAGTAATTTTTGAATAGTAATAGTAAATAGTAAATTATGAATAGTAACTTTTTAAATAGTAGTGGTAAACGGTAAATTATGAACAATAACAGTGAATAGTAAATTTTGAATAGTAACGGTAAATAGTAAGTTTTGAATAGTAACAGTAAATAGTAAAAATAACACAGCGATAATTTATTTTTACTATAGTATCTTATTCATAATAGTACTAGTATATCAATGGTTTAAGAGTGCTAAAAAAATAAACTAAAATTATAAAAATAATATAGAAGAAAGTTATTACCTTACACCTCCGGCAGAACTTCTTTTTACTAAAAGAATTTACTCTCCACTAATTTCTTACGCACTATCTCTCTAGATTCTCTCTCTAATTTTTGTGTGGAAATGTTGTAAATGAGCCATCTATTTATAGGAAGAAAATTTTACTATTTAAGATTATTTAATTATTTATTTTACTATTCATGATGTAAGCGATGATGTAATTAAGTGATGATGTAAGCGATGATGTCGACAGTGGCATTTTGGTTATTAAATGAAAGGTTAAGGGTATTTTTGTCATTCTAAAAAAATGAAAAAAATATAAAAATTCTAAAAATTTATAAATTATATAACAATCAAAAAGTTCTAAAGAACTATAATCAAATTCCTTTGAAATTTTATTTTAAATAAGAAATAACGAAATTAGGGGTGTTACATTGGAGTTGGAGGAGAAACTAGTGGGTTGGTCGGGATCCACCTCTTGATGACTAGAGATTCATATTTTGTCTAATGATGAAGAAGGACCATGGCTTAGGCGTGACTGAACTTGATGATGAAGATGATAATCCTAACTTGAATGATATGTTAGATTAGATGCCTAGGCTTGAAAACCTAATTAGTGTTTATGTTTTCATGATGTTAGACTTGACTTTTATGATTGAAGGTTATGTTTTATGACATTGAGTTTATATTTTTGTGTTTTATGACATTAAATGGTTTAAGATTATGAAGTTTGAGTTTAGTTTGATATTTTCATATTTATGTATAGTTTAGAATTTCTGGTAGACTCTTTCGTCTCGTCTTACGTCTCACGAGCCTGCATTTTGTAAATTTTTTTGTCTCAATGTAGACTTTACGTCTTAACAACCTTGATAATAAGTACACATTTCAGTGGAGGATGAATGGTTTTTATCCACGTTGTTAGATGTTAAAATACTTTATTGAATTTCTATTAGGCATAATATTTCCAAAAGGAGAATTTATTTGCATATTCACAGTATCAATGCAAGGCATGCATTTAATGATTTTAGAGTTGAATGAATCCTAAAATTATCCGGATGCTTTTGATCCACATTTTGTATTGATTCATGGGACAGTGGAGGAAGCTCAAGGAACCATATTCAATAAAATTCCCATACATGTATAAGAAGGGGTTCATGTGCTAGGGTTGGTTCTTCATAAGCCATACCTTTGTGAGTGGAAAGAAGAATATATACTCACTTTGGTTCTGTTCTTCCGCATGACATGCACGTTCTTTAGAAAATTTAGACACTGGTTTAATTAAAATTTGTTTTTGGTTTTTAATAACACATTTTAATTTATATGGTTTTGAATTTTAAAAAGTTGTTCTAAAATTTTTTTAATTATAATTAAAACTACTTTATATATAAACAATAATAATAATATATCAATATTAATAGTAATGATAAATCTTTTACAATGATGACAGTAATGACAATGACAAAGGAGGTGATGGTCGTTATGACAGTGGCAATAACAGTGATTATGACAATAATGGTGGTGAAATTGGTGGTCGCAACGATGATGATGGTGAAGGTCATTGTCATCGTGATGATGGTGAAAAAATTTGTGACGATAACAATGGTGATGATGATAGTGGTGGTGGAAAATATGGTGAAGGTGGCAACAACGATGGTGGTGGTAACAATAATAGCGATGGTGGTTGTGGTAGTAGGGATGATGGTGGTGGTGGTGGGAACGACGTAGTGGCGGCACTAGCCGTGATGGTTGTGGTGGTAGGGTGGTAGTGGTGACAATGGTGGCGGTGATAGTGAGTATTTATTTATGTTTAATATTTTAAAAAAGTAATAATAACAATAAAGAAAATATTATGTAATATACTAAATATAATATTATTTTATTATAATATAATATAAATTAGTATTGATAGTGTAATTATATATTTATACTTTAAAATTTTTATCATGAAACAATATTTTAATTTTTGTTTATCATTATAAAATAATAAAATATCTCAATAGTAGATAGTTCAATACATGTACCAATCTATTTAGAGAATATATGGGTAATCGTTTCAAGTATCTTGAGGTGTTGATTTTATCACCACCTCTTAAACACATGTTCAAGATGTTATTACCATGTTTTTCTATTTCTTACTTTGGTAGGGATGACAACATGGCGGATGTGATTAGTATGTTACCACTACCTATACCTAAGAGTTTGAAACAGGTAATGAGTACTTGCAGGTGAGGGAACAAGTGTCTATGAGTATTTATCAATATTTAATATTTATTAAAATAATAATAAGGAAAAATATAGTATAATGTATTAAATATAATATTATTTTAGTATTATCAATAAAATAATAAAATAACATAAATATTTGAGTACATTTAATAAAATAATAAATATTAACAATAACATAAGATACCTGTTAGGCGGGTAGTATAATACCACTATTCAATAGCTGCCTATTTCCCACATTTAAACAAAATCATGATGACATTTTAAAAATATTATCAAATGGGAACAATGCTGTTGCATGGTGATATTGTGAAGTGAATACTAGGCAATAAATATTTGTGATGAGATCCTAAAACAAGAGCGTGCATTTAGAAGGAACTAAAATTCCTTTGACTTAAATTAAATGTAGCTTTTTAATAGAATTAGTTTTTGACTATAGAGAGTGAAAGCAAGTGTTTAGAGAATGAGGAAGCGCGAACTAGCCAAAACAAAATAACAATCCACTATCATCAACAAACATGACAACTGGTAGTTGTTAAAATGCTAATCCGAAACAAATTTACAATACTCTACAACTAGATGAAATTCTTAGCATGCATTACTACATGGCTAATATGTTTTGATGATTTGATCCAGATCAACAAGTTAAAACTTTGTATAAAACTACAGATCTATTCTAAAATCAGCATGAGAAAGGACCGGTACTCTTATTGTTGGCTTCCAATAAAATAAAAGCTTAACCACATGGTTGTTCATCTAAACAACTTTCATTCATATCTTTTGTAGAATCATCCAGTAGAAATAGACTCACAGGTAATAAGAGCCTGAAGTGCCCTGAGGATCTAGTCTATGAGCTTTTTTAAAGGCATAAAACCAACCTAATAACAATAAGGACAAAAGCATTAGGTAAAGAACACTCACATATTCAGCAAGATTTCATTCTTTTGTCACCACTGTTATAACAACTTGTTCATATTTATTTGAATTATTATTTAATTAAATATGCAAACTATATCCTAAATTTACATGGTTCAATTTAGGCTAACACCATAAGTAGTTTAAAGCATAGGAACTTAACTTATCATGCAACAAGTAATTCATCCTAAAGGCTATATACTCTCACATATTTGGTTATTAATCTAACTCTGAACAGAAATGTTTTTACAGAGCAGAGCTTTCTCTTTTTATTAACTTTTTCTTTTTATATGAAATACAAGTTGTGAACTATATAGAGAGAAAATTAATGGAGAGAAAATGATATTCCTAATAATCTTAAGGGTAATTTTGAAAAATTACCTCTAATTTCAAACAAAGTTAATAATTTTAGCTAAACTAACTAATTTTCTTAATACCCGTGAATTAAGTAAAAAGTTTTATATTTAGGGACAAAAGTAGTATTATCACATGAGAACTGTTTATGACCCTCATGTAACCATCCATGCAATGTTCTTGTGGTGGACTTGTCTAATACACCATTACTCTTAATACATACCATGTGAAGGCTTGATATCATCTATATTAATGATCTGTAAAATCAGATCATTAGTACACTCATACATTAGTCTTAACATATTTGTATGTTCTCATATTAATACTTTACTAGAGACATTTTTGGAATAGTTCTTATATTTACCTACTATCATAAGGTCTAACAAAATCGTTAAACTATTTAATGGAATGTCTTATTCAAATAAAGAGATATATACTAGATGCATAAAATCTTAGTGATACTCCCAACAACAAACATATTTAGTACTTAACATGTAGATAAAATATTGGAACATGGAGTAGTGTTTGAGAGGAAGATATATTTTTAGGTAAAGGGTTTTGGGATTTGACTCGAACAAAATGGAGATCACCTTGAAATTTAGTTTGAGAGGAAGATATATTTTTAGGTAAAGAATTTTGGGAAGGATGTTGACATCATGCTTAAGAAAAAGATGAGAAGATGAATAAGTCATAGATTGATCGTCACAAATGGTTGGAATGGCATACAATTCATTCAAAACAAAACAAAAAGTGACAACTTAAAAAGTGAGTGGGAAATTATTATAACTATACATAAGCTGATGGACCTATCACTATAAATAGACATATAAATATAGATGAGTCAAATATACTTGATTTTAATTCTAGCAAGACAAATACAACTTCTCATACAAAGCAAATGTAATTAAATCCAACATAATTACCACAATTGATTCAAACAATTTTAAATTAAAATTTTATAAAAAATATTATAAATATAATATTAATTTATATTATATAAATATGTAATATATATATATTATTTTTATATTATAAATATCTATAAATAATTAGTAGTTAGGCCAATTAGATAGACTAGTTTTTAGGATTTCAAAGGCTTTTTAAAAAACCTATGACCTGACCTATTAACTTAAAAAAACCTTTTTAAAAGCTTAAGCCGGACTTTCTAGCCCAACAAGTCTGTTCTATATAAGCTTTATAATAGGCCATCCCATAGACCCCTGACAAATGACCTGACCTATTTTCATCCCTACCTCAAGCCCCCATTTTTCTTCTTAATAGTTTAGGGTTTATTAGGACCATATGTTATGCTAAATCTAAGCCCATTTGACTTGTATTATTATTTATTAAGATTTGATTATTAGGGTTTGAAAGTAATCTTTAAACTTAAAGACCATTTATTGTTGTATTTTTAGTTAGACCTAATATGAGTTTTATGGTTTTGGGTTTACATGACCCTATTTTTATGTTTGGGCCTTAGGAATCTAGTAATCATAAGAAATAATGTCATCTGAGGGTTAGGAGATTAGGTTAGTTAATTCAACTTAGACTAGGTGTAGTTGACTTACCTTTAAGATAAGAAGTCTAAAAATAGATAAGGTTTCTCTCTCTTGTACATCTTTAATTATTTTTAATGCAAGATGCATTTTCTAGTGAGATAAAGTCTTCATTCTTTAGAGAATGTTCTGAAAATCTAAGATGATTTTACCAATAGAGCACTACTATTATGGTGATCACATACTAAGGTTTATCCTAATCTCCTCTAGATAATGCCATTTTTATGCTTCTCCCATCCCAAATATACTCTTTCTTCTAGGATTTTTTTTAGGATTTCACCTTAAACCTTAGCCTTACACTAGTGTAAAAAATGGCTACGATGACAGGATATGATCACGGTCCATGGAAAACCGTGTTTGAAAAATACACGGTGGTATTTTTATAAATATGAGGAAGTTTTTTAATCACGTTCTAGCGTAACCGTGTTCGTAGGAACCAGGTTTTTTAATTTTAATTTTTATATTTTAAAAAAATGTACCTACAATCACGGTTGAGAGGAAACCATGATTATAGTGTATCTATAATCACGGTTTTATGGGAAGACGTGATTGTAGGTCCTCCCTATTTTAATTTTTATATTTTTTAAAAATGTACCTACAATCATGGTTGAGAGGAAACCGTGATTATAGATGCACTATAATCACAGTTTTACCGAAACCGTGGTTATAGGTGCTTTCAAAATTTAAAATCAATTTCGCAGAGGCTCTTCATTTCACGTTGTTTCTTCCTCTGCACCTGATGCTTCATTTTCTTTCATCTTCCCTCCATTTTTAGTCTCACGAAAGTCCCCTTCCTTCCCATCTTTCTCTCTAAGATTTCTCCTCTCTGTTTTCCCATTGCCATTGATGTTTGCATTTGTTTGTGTTCTAGATCTAACATGGTTCTCTGTGTATATTTTGCAAGTTTTCTTTTGCTGTTCCCGTTGTGCGCCATTGACGACCACCACACGACGCTTCTCTTTTTTTTCTCGTTCAAGCATGTAAGGCTTCTTTTTTGTACCTCTCTTCTTTTCTGTTTCTTTCAAATATAAGGTTTTGCAAGTTTCTGTTTATTATTGTTTGTTTCTGTTCTCTACGATTTGCTTATGTTTGTTCCTATAATGGAGGTTCTTTGTTTTGAAGGTCGACGTTGGGGTTCTCATAACCGTGATTATAACTAGTAATGTAAATGCACGTTTTATGACTACTTTTAATCACAATTGTGATTGGTAACCGTGATTAAATATGATCTATAACCATGATTGTGAACTGTGATTGAAAGCCCTGATCTATTACCACGGCTGTAACAACCACGGTTCATGAATCGTGATTAAAAGCTCATTTTAACCATGATTAAATCTCTTTTCTGCATTAATGTTAGTACATTCGGCCAACACCTAATTCCACATAGAGATGAGTTTGATGAAGATTGAAAGATAAAATCAAGAATAACCTCTAGAAAAGGTTTCAAGAATTCAAAAAGATTCCTATATCAATAATATAATTTAAATTTGAATTATATAATTAGAATTAATACATTAAAAATATTATCATAAAATAAATAGTAAATAAGTTTTATTTTATAAAATGATTAAAAAATTTAATATTTAAATATATTTAATAAAAACTAAATATTTTATAAGAATACAAATATCTTTCTGGACGAGTAAGGGATTTTTCACGGATGCATTTCTTTTTGCTAACCTTAATATGCCTTTAATGCTAATCCTCCTTCACACTTGTCCTCTTTGTTATATCTCCATTTTTTATACAGAGATCTTTAAACAAAATTTTTAAAATATATTTATTTAATTCATTAATATTAAAAATTTAATTAATTTAGTTAAAATTATTAAATTTATTAATAATTTGTATTTATATTTTAAAAATATTGCATATAAAATCTTCATAAAAAAACACCTAAAAATAGTAGATAAAATGTAATGATTATTAGAAAATGAATGATGAATTATTTAATATACTCCATTTATTTTTATTTTTATTTTAAAAATATTCATTAATAAAAATATTTTGGTAAAACGAAAGTTAACAAAATAAAAATATTAAGAAACATACAAAAAGGACTAAAAAAACTTCTAGAAAAAGATTATGTCTAAAAGAACAAGGTCATATAAGAGGAGGAACACATTTGTCGATTTTGTATTTCACTAAAAAAATAAAGTATTGTTAATTTTTTCCTAATAATACAATACAAGGTATTATACTATTTTTTTAATGTAATATTAACACAGATTACTTTTATACTAATAAAATTATTTGTTAGTATAATGAATTATATTCTTAACATACATCTAAATTATTTAAACTAACATTTTAGTTTTTTAGTTAAAGGGTATGCTAAAAAAATCATATATACTAACAACCATAAAATTTGGTGTATTAATAAATGGCACATTTATCCGTAAATTCATTGTCGTTTTTTAGTGGATTGATTAACATTGTACATTTGCTCTTGTTTTTTATTGTATATAATATAATTTTATTTTAACAGAGGAATAAATATCAATTTTTTAATTTAATCTAATAGTTATTATTAATTATTTTTATTTTTTTATCATACTGTTTAGTTTTTTTAATATGATATATATATATATATATATATATATATATATAGACAATGTATCATATGAGAAAAACATTTTTAGGTGAAAATGAGAATAATAAATTTAAACCGTTATATCTTATCATGAATGATCAAGATTAAAATGTAATTATATAATTTTAAAAAACTTCTAATTGTATAATTTAAATTTATCCAAGAACTTTTGTTATAAGATAAAGATCCATGTACATGTGGTCTTTGAAAGTGTTACGTTATTTTATGTATGTTAAAGTAGAAAGAAAACTAAATAACGGGAGGCAAACAATCGTGCCCCCATCAATTGCCGTAGGAGGCAAACAACTTGTCTCTCCTGTCTCTTTTTGTTTGTGGAGAGAGTGTTATCAATAAGACAAAAACTGAGCAAGCAAACAAACTAATACAAAAGAAGAAAACGACACAAAATAATAATAATATAGCAAAAAGGAAATTTATCAGGGAAATCACAATCATTTTAATGTTTTTTAAAAGTTGAAAAGATAATATTTTGGACCAAAATTAAAAAGAATATATATTTAAGAGATGATTATAACTTCAGTTGCTTATACAAATAAAAAAGAAACACATTATTTAATCTTTTATTTTTACATGATTAGATTAATAGATCCGTCAAATTCTTATTAACTTTTGCTTACCTAATACCTTTTTTTAACATATGTGATGCTATATGGGTGGACATACGGACATTAAAACGCACCTATTTTGCTGAGCGAGATGAGCTTAATTTTTAATTACATTTATCTCTAAATTTTTAACCCTAATTTTACCTCTCTTCTTCATTTCATCACTAATAAAAACTCATTCTCATTATCAAACAACCAGACAAGTTAATTACACAAAGTAGAGCCTATAACATTTGGATTCCCAAATCCCTTCAATCATGGGACAAAAACAGTATCAAGAATCTCTCAAATTTTTCTTTTTTTGTTGCAAAAGCCAAATTTTATTAAAAAGAAAAATGTAAAGTGTACACAATCAAAGAAAGTACAAAGCCAAGTTTTAGTTGCTTGAACATGGATCCAACACCAACACACCGAAACCCAAAAAACAAATGCATCTACCAAGTCTCGTTGCCAATAGCAATATATCCCGATAAAGCAAAAAAAATAAACACCATCCAAACCAATATACGCTCATTCAGTAACCAATGCCCCATTGCATTCCAGTCTAACAAGTATTCCAAATGTCCACGCTCTCAACCATGAATCTATTTGAATTAAAAACCCGGTAGAAGTCCTTTCCAAATGACCATTTTTGCAATCTGTTTATAATTAACATTGAACTGGTCTGAGCTGGGGTGCAAGGTCCGACGTGGAGACTAGTCCTTAAGAGATGTTGAAGGTCTAAATTTTACACCGTTCTAGTGGGGATCCAATATTATATCCTTTACTCTAGTGAGAAATAAAGGTTTTGGAATGATTCCTCATACCAAAGTCACCAGCCTTACGTGTTATAGGGTGAAAAAGGGTGTCGTCTACAAGGACACTCCGACGCTCAAGTCAGTGAATATTCAAGGAGAATATCAGAGCTTAAGCATAAGTTCAAGTGAGAATGTTCTACCTTTCTTTCGTTGGTTCGTAAGTTTATATACCTTAGAGTAATAGAAGAGTCGTTTCGAGTAGGTGAATTTATCGTACAAGCTGACAACACGATTTTGATCATTTGCAGAAAGGCTAACACGCAACAGTGCCCTACCTACCGATTATACCTTTTCATCAGTCACTTTGTAGGTTACTTCCTCAACACGCGATTGCATAAGTCAATTCTGACCTTCCACTATTGAGAGAATAGTTCATACTGATGTTACGTCATGAATTTCATGCACGGCGTAGGGAGCTGATATCATATTTAATAGTTGTGCGATGCCAATGTTGCATGACGACTTTTAGGTCGAATGACCTTTCTGCCCATAGGATGGTATCGAAACCAAATCAAACACCAAAATCATTCATAATGCTTGAATAGGTAGAAACTTCAGGAAACATGTATTACATTTATATGCATATAATATAATCAGTAAATAAATTCTAAATGTACAGTTGGGGTTGGATTAAGGTTCAAACTTCACACCTTTTTAATTGCTATTAGGGTTTACCACCTTATTAATGCTGATAAATAAGAAAAGAGGTAAAATAAAGAAGATGGGTAAAATTAAAGTTCAAAATTTAAGGATAAATGTAATTAAAAATTAAGTTCGTCCCATTTAGCAAAATATGCATGTTTTAATGCCTACGTGTTTACCCATATGGCATCATAGGTGTCAAAAAAAATGTGTCAGGTAAACAAAAGTTAATAAAAGTTTAAAGAAATTGACGACATGAACCTATTACACTAATAGGAGTGAGAGGTGAAGGACTATGCATAAATTTTTAATATTTAAGGGACTTATTAATTTGATTACATAAAAAAGTGGAACTAGGTGTCTATTCCAAATAAAATATCCTTTAAGGATCACTTAACACTTAACAAAATTTGTTGCTTACCACCTTTTATACAATTGGTTGTTCCATCATTGTAATTTTTCACTTAATTGATTGTACACTAATATTAAACTATTACTTCATTGTTAATTAGTATTTTAAATCACATTGTTTTCTTCCTTTTTTTTATTTTATGCACCATGTCTTTATAGTTTGTTCAACTATTTGGAGAATATGGTGAAGAAATAAATACCTAATGATCATGGTAATTCTATAGAAACTAGGACAGTGATTAAAAAAATGAAAGTAACCCCACTAGACAAAAAACATCTTTTTAAGACCAACCAAGTAGATGTTATCCTCAAAACATCTTTTAAAATAATCCTTAAAATATGCACTTAAAGATTCAAACTATAGAAAATAGATACATGATTATTTGTAGTCTCAGTGAGTATTATCATCAGTTTTGTTTTAGAATTGTAAACAATAAGTATATTATCATTTTCAATCTCGTCAATAGAGCTGCATTTTCTAAACATATTTTATTGGCATAATATATATATATAATTAAATCAATCCAAGCTATAATAATATTTTGAGGCAATGAATGTCATTTTATTGTTGTTTTTCCTTCAACACACTCACAATAGAGGAATTAAGAAAAGAAAAGATTATAATGATTAAGGGAAGAAATTTACATGAAATTTAATGTTTCGAGAATTGTGCCATGTGAAAATTAAATTACCCTTACACTAATTGCTACTTCAAATAAAATCCCTAAGTGAAGAATGTAACATCATATTCTTAGAATTCATTTATTTTACGTAATTCATCCGACTTCACATAATTTAGGGATATAATTTATTTTGCCAAAATATTTTGAAATTAATATGGAAAATAGAATGTTAAGTTCTAGTTAGATGGATATAATCATATTTTGTTTCAACTTATTTATAAAGTTAACCACAACCAAAATGTAACAGTTACCTAACCCAGTTTAATTTAAAAGATCAATTCATTTTTTTCTCGCTCTCATTCACGTCAACCACCCCCTTACTCCACACCATTCATTTCTCTCATTTACTCTCCACCTTACACTTATCATATTCACCCTCCATTTCTCTCATTTCCTTCTCCATCACCATAACAAAACTCTTTTTCTTTTTCTTCTTCTCCACTCCAGTCACACAAATTTCACTCATCTTCTCTCTCTCAAATTTCGTGCTCTCTTTCCCCACACCACTAACATCTTCATTCCACCTAAAGCAAAGGATGAGCTCTTCATTTCTCTTATATATTTCCTTATACTAAAAGGTAGATACCTCAAAATCCTTTCTCTTCATTTTGGGTTAATCTAGGTTTTTTGAACCCATGTGGTGTTTGAGAAAAAAAGGATGAATTATCACTGTCTTCATGATTCCTCATAAAACTCTACGAATAACTCTAAAAGCTCTAAAAAATGTAATAAATTTGTCACGATTAAATAATTTAATTATCCCACAATTTGAAAATATTTATTTCTAATGAAAAGTGCCAAAATACAAAGTATTTCCCATAATTTAAACCCAAAAAATCAGTAAAGTTGAAAGAAAACAAAAATTTGGAACAAGGGACCTGACGCTGCGTGCCAGCCCCACGTGTAGCGTCAGTTCAGAACTACGTACCCCATGCTACGCGTCAGCCTCACGCGTAGCGTGAGCATGACAGTAACAACTCTTGTTGCTGTCATGGATTTAGGCCAATCGGCTAACTTCTAACCTACCCAAATGATCCGTTTTAGATCTGATTGTCACGAAACTTTACGTGCCATATATTTCCCCATTTTGAAACTGTTGGCGTTGTCCGTTTGCCAAAATTCTAACATATGCACAAAATGTAATTTAACCCTTTTTCGTGCAAAACCCTTGCACCAAACACCCTAAATGGGTTCCAATTGGCCCAAGGCCAATACGCACAGTTCCTTAATTTCCTAGAGGACTTATTGGTACTTTCTGAGGGTTCCGAAACCCATCGGATCTCAAATTCACCTATTCGGTTCCTTAAATTCACAAAATCCACTATATGCATAATTCTCCAAATCAATCAAATCATCAATCTATTAACAACCACATTAGACACCACATTCACACATATCAACAGGACCTGCCCATAGCATTCATCAGTCACACAATATTGGCTCCATGCCACAATTCACATTATGCATCAATTACATATACAATTACCAATCTCATCATCAATTTATCCATATCATCACCACATCAATCATCATCATCAACAATTACACCACATAATCATCATTGCATTATCAATATACCACATCAACTCAACAATCAAACGAGTATAACATAATTAGTTCATCACACATAGTTCACGACTTACTACATGTAACATCCTATAGTTTTATTATATTTTTTTATATAAAAAGATAAAATTGTAAAGAAAATTATAATTTAAAATTTTGACAAAATTAGCTTAAGGTTCTTTAGAACTGATTGATCATTGTAATTTATAGGATTTTGTGGAAATTTATGGATATTTTTAGAGATAAGTGAAAATAATCTAAAATAGAGTCGTTTGGGTCTAAACCAGTATAAAAAATGTTATAAAAATTATGAAACTTAATAGGAAGTTTAGATTCGTGCATGTAAGCTTAACTTTAAAATTTCGTAAAGTTTAGAGATCGTTGGGTTAGAAAAGTAAACCGATAAACTTATAAAAACGAGTATTTGAACATTTAGTAATTGAAATAATTAAAGTAAAAGAAATATATTAAAAACTTATATTCATTTTATTAAGTACATTTTGAGTATTCATAACAAAATTTTAAGTATAAAATTTATCTCATAAAAATACCCATAGTATAGTTATGGATAATTATTAATAAAAATAAAAAAATAAATAAATTTCTACTACCTATATATACACCTTGTCACCTTGTCAATTTTACACATTCCCAATTTCCTTTTCTCACTAGGCAGAGGCACAGGTGTGTACTCTCTCTTTCTTTCCTATATATAAATATTATATAGGTTGTAAACGTAAATATATATATATAATATTTAATTAATTATTTAAATATTTATTTATTTATTTATTTGTTTAATTATTTAATTAATTGTTTATTTATTTAAATATTTAATTGTTTATTCATTTATTAATTTCTTATTTAATTGTTTAATCATTTATTTAATTAATTATTTATTTGTTTATTTATTTAAATATTTATTTATTTATTTATTTATTTTTTTGTTTATTTAATTTGTCAATTACTTATTTAATTATTTATTTTTTATTGATTTATTTAGTTATTTAGTTATTTGTTTATTTATTTATTTATTTATTTATTTATTTTAATATCCTTATTATTTATTTTGTTATTTTTATCATTCTATATTATTTTTAGTCATTATTCTGTTGTTATTATTATTTTTATTTATTTTGTTTTTATTTAATTAATTAATGAATTTTATGTATCTATTTATTTGTTATAATTTATAGTTTATTTATTTATTGTTTATTATTTGTTATTCATTTATGTATATATTGTGATATACTTATTTATTCATTTAATTGTTAATTCATTTTTTGACTTGTTTAAATATCAATTTATTTATTTGTTTTATTTATTTCTATTATTATTGTTCATCTATAATTTAGTCTTGTTATTTTTTTATTCATTTATCTAATTAGTTAATTTAGAGTTATCTATGAATTATCAATTCATTCATTTACATTTTATTTACTTACTTAATTGAACTATTTTGATTGTTAAATATTATTATTTATTATGTTTATAATATTTATTTAATTATCATGTATTGAGTTCTTTACTTTATTCCTTAATCATTTATTTAATTGTTATCTTTTTATAATTTTTAATGGATGTTTAATTCTTATTATACACTTTTAAAGATTTATGACAATACCATTTTTAGCATTATTGTGTTATCAAAATTTTTCTCATTTTTAATATCACTATATTAAATGTCAAATAAAACAAAATTAAATAAGATGAACTTACTAACAATAAGAACTTGTGTTTAGGTTAACTTCAAAAGATTTTCTTGGAAAGAAACAAGTTTCTCAGGTAAAGGGAGGGTAACATAGGAATTTACTAAATATAAGACATGTTAAATAATAGAAGGGACTCACTAACCCTCTCAATATTTATTTCAGTTATTATTTTTATGTCTTTACTTATTTATAATTTTTATTTATGTGTCGTACTTTGTTATTTACATATTTTTATAATGAGAATTTATATTTGTTAGACTATGTAAAGTTTGATGTTTGAATCAAAAATACATATTTAATATGGTTGTATTATGTTGTCTGGGAATTTTCTGAGTGTAACAGGTCAAAGACAAAATTTTAGAAATATTCAATTTATAGAGGAAACTCTACCAAAATTTTTATAAACCCTGTGAATAAGAATGAATAGTATATACTAAAAGTTTGAAACTAATTAAGTGTATGACATGCATCATATGACAAGTGAAAGACAAGAATGTTTTGAGAGATACGGTATAAATCCGAGAAATGCATTAGAGATGGTTCAATAACCTTGGGATGAAAGGGTGTGAAGAGAGGCCTAGGAGACCTGGGGTCGCTCCCTAGTGTCGGGTAAAATTCACAACAAGCTCTTGGCAATCTGACTAGGCCCTAAGTGTATATTATGGTCAGTGGAGTTGTTCCTTAGCCATATTGGCAAATTATCATGAAACAATATCAACTCCTGACTGCTCCCAATAAAAGAAGATTTAAGGGCCCATATGCATTGCATCGTTATCATTCATAAAAGAATTGATAAAATATTTATTAATTAAAATTAAGAACTGTTAGTCATCTTTACATTTCCATTTCATGTTGAAAATAACATGTATGAAGAAATTGTTATTAAAAATTTACTGTTTATAAAAATCTATTATTTATATGTGTCTTGTATAATATTGGTATATTCTGTTTCTCACCCTTTCTCTTCCTTGTTTATATTAAATGGGATATGAACCAAACAGAGAGCCACTATAGGCGATGATAACCAACCCCATATTGCAGACATTAGAATAAGGCCAAGACAGCCGGATCTAGGTCGTTGGAGACATTATTGGATGGGTCACGTACACGTGTACCATGGGATTATCACGGTGCGACTGTCGCGGGCTATTTTAGGGGTACCTGACCCCGTAGGAGCTCTCACTATCACCTTTAGGGCTAGGTTTGTATTGGATCTTTGTGATGTAGGCCCCTCCTTTCCTATTGTCCCACTATCCCCACCCTCACCAGCCAATGAAGAAGATGTGGAGGAAGCTTCATCTGGAAGTGACTCCCCTATAGAGGAGGCATATTTACCTATAGTTAACCCAGTGGGACGTTATGGGTAGTTGGATGACTCCAGCTGTACTTGAAGGTTGAGTAGTCTTTTTGTATACTATTTAGCTACTCACATGTTCTGGAGCCTGTTTTGTCATTAGCTAGCGTCTGACTCTTAGGGTTACTGCTAATATGAAAACTATATTTTGTAATCAAAAATCAAAATCATGTACAATTATATATATATCTATAAAAATGTTTATACAGCAAAGTATTTTAGATATATGTAGTTATGTCTGTGGAATTGTTTAGATATTTAAGTGAATTTTTGTATTATTTAAATTGTGGTAGTTTTTTTTTGGGATGTTATACTACAACATAATTATATATTACATAAATCTACTTATTTTACAATTCTTTCACATTTCTTGGCATCAGTCCTCTGCTTGGCGCACTTCTGGAGCATTGACATCCTCCCTGTCACTAGTTACTAAAATAAAATAAAGCACAGTAAGGGTGAGTGTTGAAATATCGTAATTAATATAGAATGACATAATAAATATAACAATACCTACTGCTTATATTACTAGTTAATTTCTCTGAATTCCTGCATTTATATGTATATATATATATATATTCATATGTTTATCACCCCTTTCATAATTTCCACACTAGCACAAGTCATACGCATTTATTCTTAATTCAATTAATACCATGGGTTCATCACAAACGTCATAGATCATTAAAGATTCATACATTCAACATAATACATCATCAATTCATATCTCATCACTAATCATACATCAATTATCAGTTTACATAATTCACAACTGACTTGTATGTATCTGACTCCTGGTATCTGGATACCTAAGGATTGGCCTTTGGCTGGGAGTCCGACTTGATATCCCGTGAACCCGACTTGGTTCACCGAGCCCGACTTGGCTCTCCATCTTAACCACTAGGTAGCTCAACTGGGAACAAAGGCCACGAGAACTATAAAATGAGGGGCTATACATACCGTTGGCCGTCCCACACCACATAATCATATATCATATTACATAAAGCATGAGATATCATCACAATCATTTTTGAATGGAGATTGATATATATGTATATATATAGGTGTGTGATGGCATTGTACTGGTGGGCTTGACAAGTCGGTCGCCCTATGTTGTGATCACATATCAGTTTCTAACGGTTGTGTATGATGATTGAGACGAGTCTTGGTTTCGAGAAAGGACCTCCGAGTGAGGTTTATTTTCGAATGGAGATTTCTGAGTGAGACGAGTCTTGGTTCTGAGAAAAGACTTCTGAGTGAGTTTTATTTTTGAGTGGAGATTTCTAAGTGAGACAGGTCTTGGCCACATGGCAGAAATATGATAACCGTCATTAACCATTACAAGGAGGGGGAAGGCACGTGCATGTCATGATTACGTCATTTTTGTATCCCAAGGTCATTTAATGGTGTGTCGTTTCACCCAAAGTTGTCTTAAAGCATCACACCCGTCGAGCTAGGGCTCTCGCATCCCCAACCGCTGGATCTTGGGTTACGTGCCCCCTCTGGGGTGCCAACTCTTAGATACATCGTATCCCCTGCTCCCCTTTGGCTTTTGTATTCTCACCGTTGGATTGAAAGGCATGACCAAAAGGTGTTTGTTCATCCCTTACAAATTCATCTTCCACTTTCATTTCAAAACTTTCAGACTTTCTTTACTTCCCCGTCTCTTTGGTTTTAGTAACTGGAACTTCTCTGTAATGCCTCTGTGACTTTTGCCTCTACATCTACGACTTCGCTGGATTTCCACTTACCAAGTCAATGCTTCTCCTTGCTTCAAGCTTTCTTTGCTTCTGGGGATTATCTAGTGTGCTTATGGAGGGGAACTATGACTGGGTGAGAGACGAGGTATTACTCATTTCTTCGTCTCTCTAGAGTGAGGAAGCCGTGGCCCAACTATGGGCATCAGGAACCTTCAACCATTGTACTCTCGCATGAAATGTAGAGTGCATTTGGTGTTCTAAGTCCGATAAGGTTTGCCATTAGCGTAAGGACCCTAGCGAGTTAGACTTCACCTTTGTGTACGAGACTTTTTTCTCCTGACTCCACCTTTGTTTTCCCTTTTAAGATTTCCAAATCGGGGTATTGTGCTTTAAACATTGCCCTAACCCAATTGTATCCGAATGGCTGGGCATTTATACGGACGTTCGAGATATTATGTGAGCATTTCGGCCGTACCCCTTCAGTACCCTTATTCCTTTATTTTTTCAACGTTAAAATTCCCAAGGCGGGGACGTCAATAGGATGGGTTTCCTTGAATGGTGTTGCTCGTCGTAATCTTATCAGGCCTTCAACCAGTCCTACAAGAATTTTAAAATAGGTTTCTTTAAAATATGAGTGGGGCTGGATCTACCCAGGGAGGACTTTCCACGTGATATTAATGGTCAACCGCGCTTTCCCCTCTATTGGACCCGTACTCCAGTCTAATTTCGAGCGTCTCTGGATGATTTGTCTTTGTCCAAGAGGGCGGACGCGTAATTCCTGTTTGACGACTTGGGGATTTTATTTAGCTCCCAGGCTTTGATCGCCCTGTCCACTCACCCTGATTCTCTTGACGCCTGGATAGGTGAGAGTAGTTTCTATTGTCATTGTGCTTTTTTAGTTTTACGACTTGCTTTGTTTAACTGAGTGTATGCTACTTGTGCAGCTGACATGGCCCCTGAGAAGCTATCCATGAAAGATTTGAAGAAACATTACCCTGGGAAGGGTTCCCGAGCGGGGGGGGGGGGAGCAAGAAGGTGACACAAAAGGGCGAGAGCTTTACTGTACCCGAGGGTTCTCCTCAAGTTATCATCAACATCGTCCCCAACTCCATGGTTCTTACCACTTCACAGCTGGAGAAGGAGGCAGGACGATCGTCCAAGAGGCTATGCTCGGGTCAACTTGATCGGGAAGGTGGAGCGGGGTCAGAGGCTTTTGGCATGAGTCGCCCTGACTCTCCTAGATGCATTGAAGATCAACCTGGGGTGGAGGCCTCTCATATTGTGATATCTGACAGCCTTGAATAGGAGGAGGAGATTCCTGTACTTCAGAGCAGGGTGAGCCAAAGATTAGACGGGGCCAATTCTATAAGGGAAGTGTCGGTGGAACGGATTGCCGTGACCCTTCCTAGTGCGATGGAGCTCGAAGACAAGAGGTGAGAGAGCTTCGCTAACGTGTCTTTGTCTGGCACCCACAATCTTGGCTTTGTGGATCAGATAGTGGTCTTAAAGGAGGATGGGTGGAAGTTTGAAGGTTCGAACGCGCCATCCATGCATCGTACGATTGAGATGTTTAACCTCCGAGCAACCTTAATGACTCGGTTCCTAGAGAAAAACTTCATGGAGAAGGAGAAGGAGTTGAGAAGACTACCCTTCTTTAGGAGAAGGACCAGCTGCCGCAATCTCATAAATTTTTTAACCTGTAACTCAACAGCGCCTGGAATGAGATTGGGGGGATGGCCGACGAGCTCAAGCAGGCTAAAGCTGAGTTGTCTGAAGCCCGGAGGGGGCAAGAGCTGGCCGAGATAAAGCTGGTTACTGCCACAGAGCAGTGTGCCAATCTTGGTAGGAAGCTGAGCTCGATCGAGGAGGCTTATGGCCTAGTTTGTGTAGGAAGGGAAGAGGCGGAGAAGAAGCTGAAGGAGGCAGAGTCTGCTCTTGAGAAGGAGAAGGAGGACTACAAGCTTTTTATGGTGAAGGAAGTGTCGGAGAAGTATGTATCGGCCTTTGAGCTCTGCCAGCAGCAGATACAACTACTGAATCCCACCTTGGAGTTAAATCTGGACGGTGTTGATCCATTCCGCATCATTGTGGATGGTAAGATAGTAGACCTTCCAGACTCTAAGGGAGAGGAGGAGGTAACTGCTGAAGCTGCTGTCGGGATCGAATCAGGGGATCGTACAGACTCGGCTGTGAATGCTTCCGTTCTTAATGCTCCCGAGACCGAAACTCCTGCTGTTGATGCCCCTGCTACTGATTCCAATGTTTAGATTTGCCTCTTTTTTGTTTTTGTGTTTTCTTACCATAATGTAATTTTGATTTTAATGAATGAAATGGAATATTTTTGGAATCTGCATCTTTAGCCACACTTTTATTGTTGTGTTGTTAACTGTGTTGCATACGCGTATGTTTGGGAGATTCACTTCATTTTACGCTCAGCTTTGTGTGTATTCGGGCTATTAGTGTACGCGCTAAGGGGTGTATCTTTCACTCAGAATTTAAATCATGAGTGAAACCCTATACTTGTGCTGATTGAATTGCTTATTTTTCATCTGTCCCTGACCGTGTGTTGTATGTTTGTGGGCAGGCGATATGGCTCCGTGCAAATTGACGCAAATTGACGCTTAAGGATCTGATGAAACGTTACTAGGAGGTAAATCCGTAAGGGGTTGAGACGAGGGTTACTAAGAAAATGAGACTCTCCTTGAGAAAGGCTGGTGGTTGATCAGGATAAGGTAGTGGAGGCACTGATCCAAGAACGCGATTCCTTGAGAAAGGAGAATGAGCTGTTGCGAGAGGGGAGAAAGAAAAATGCTACCCGTGTTGGGGATACAAGAGAACTGATCGCCTCTATGAAATCGGTCATACAACGGTCAGAGCAAGACATATAGACCGCGTGGGCGGAACGAGACTCGGCCAAGTCACGGTTGGCCGTTGTTGAAGAAAACCTGAAGATTGCGAGGGTGGGGCGAGATTGGGCGGAGTCACAGTTGTCGATTGCAGAGGACAGGTGCTTCTATTGGGACAGAAAAGTTATGAAGGTCGAGAATGTAACACCCTCTGTTACACTTTAATAAATTCTAGAAAAATTCGTAAAATTTTTTTTTACTAAAGATATGATTGTTAAAAAGAAACTATCAGAATAAATTACATACATTATTTCTGAAATACCTTATAAATATTATTAGAACTTTATAAAGTAATTTTACATTCATCCAAAGAAAATAAATATTAAACATTATCAGAAAGAGAGGAAACTCCATGGCCCAGAAATAGTTACTTAATAACATTATTTATTCATTGGACCACGATATTCATACCGAGCTCCCTTTCTAGAACGTGCTATATTTACTTCCGAGATTCTCCGATCCTTCCCTCTGAACCATCAATTTAAAACATGTGAAACAAAAACACGGAGAAAGGAGTGAGAAACAGAATATAATATTCTCGAATAAGACATAAGAAACAAAGGGTTTTCACAAACCAATACATAATAATATCAGTCATAATCACATACACAATCAATTATGAATGCATGAATGTTATGCAATATCTTCATCATAACTTACCTATATATATGGGCCCTTAAATTTTAATTTGCACGGGGCCAACCAGGAGTTTACACTGTTCCATAAGTCTGGATAATAATAATATGAACAGCTCAACTGGCATGGAAACACTTAGAGACTAGTCAGATTGAGAAAGTTTTTATTGTGAAAGTACCCGACACTAGGGAGCTACCCCAGGTCCCCTGAAGCACCCTTTCACACCCTCTTATGCCAAGGCTCGTAATTAAGCCTCCTCTAATGTATCCTCGGTTTCTATAATCTGTCCCCAAACAATATCATTTTATTTCACTTTAATGATTCATGATGCATGAACTACTCGCGTATTTAGTTGGTTAAGGCTTTTAGAAACTCAATTATTAAATCCCTTAAAGGTTTACAATATCATTCCAATAAACTGTACATTTTCTCAATTCTCTGAATTTCTGTCCCACAGAAATAAATTTGGTACTGTTTTCGAATATCACTAAAACTGAGTTTCTAAGCCTTAAATATCTAAAAACTTTCTCATATAAAACTTTACATAATCTTTCTCAAATTGAATCTTAACAAGATCAAATTTAGAAATCTCAATTATTTCCAAATATCTTTAGTTATTAAGTTGGAAAAAATAAAATAATTTTCTTTTAAAAATTTTAATTAAAAGCGAATAATCTTTAAATCATTAACCAAAATTATAAATTTTTTTCTTTAATTCAAGATTTAATTATCTCAACTTGTTATAAATTAATTTTCATAAAATGTCTACTTTCTAAAATAAATACTAATTTTTTTATTCTAAATATAAAAATAATTTCTAAGAAGAAATAAAAGATTTTAAAATAATAAAAATTTTAAGAGTAAGGTAAGAAATTCTTACTGAGTTTTAGCTTTCCGTCATGCTCACTATATGCTCAAACTCCACATTACAATATCATCAATCAAATATTATCAATCACAGTTAAACATCATCAATCACAAATCAATCATAATCAAATCAATTAAATATCATTAATACATATCATAATACAAAATTTAATGATTATTAATATAGTTGATTTTTGAGTTCTTTTTGTCCATTCCCCGTATAGGTTTATGCAAGTCCATATAATTGAGTCATTGCATAGGTACAGTTCAGTCCATATGGGTCATAGTGGTCTAAGTCCTTGCATAGGTATAGTCTAGTTCATATAGGTTATAAAAGTACAGGTCCTTGCATAGGTATGTTAGAGTTAGTTACATCAGATATTTAATTTAAAATTTGTTATAAATTTTAAGTTAAAGAGTTAATATTTTAAAATAATAATATTATTAAATTTAAAAGGAGTAGGGGACTCCTCCCATTATTCTTATGTCTTTTCATATCATATTCTTATCTCACTCCCCCTTACCTCTTGTATCCTGATTCGTTATTAAAGATCCGTACGCGTCTCGTCTCTGAGTTCTAAAACATACCAATTTCATTTTAATATAGTTACAAGATGAAAATTAAGATTACTACTTAAAATAGAAATGGTAAATTTTGAATAGTGAATAGTATATCGTGAATAGTAACAGTAAATAGTAAAATATAAATAGTAACAGTAAAGAGTAAATCATGAATAGTAACGGTAAATAGTAAATTATGAATAGTAAAACATGAATAGTAAAGTTAAATAGTAACAGTAAATAGTAATTTACTATTTGAATAGTAATTTACTATTGAAATAGTAATTTACTATTGAAATAGTATTTTACTATGTAGAATAGTAACTTAAAATAATATTATTTCCAGTATAATAATAGATTTCTAAAAACGATATGAAAATAACCCTAAAAAATATAAAAGAGAAGTATTCTTACCTTAGGATTTTAGCAGAACCTTCTTCCAAAAAAATTTACTTCTCTCTCTTACTTCCACCACTATCTCACTAGCACTACTATATTAAGAAAACTTAATATGAAATTGTGAATTCTAAAGAAGAATTCCTTCGGTATTTATAGGAAAAAAAATTACTATGCATTCTATTATTTTATTATAAAAGTATTGTACATTTTCTGAAATTTTCATTTCTGGTTACTGTACAACCTTTGAAATTTTCGTTTATGCACAGTGTTTTACATAGTAAATGTCGGCTGAATTATTAAGCCAAATAGTAACCTTTTACTTGGTATATTTTAAATATTTAAAATCAGTCCTTTTTGAAATTTAGCGATATTATATCAGTCCTCACTAATTTTATAATAAGTAATATAAAGTTTAAATTTTAAAAATCTAAAATTTTTTGTTAACAAAAATTTATTGATACGTTTCTAATTTTTTAACAATTGGAAAAAATCAAGATTTTTCTCAAACCGATAATTTTTAGATAAGTCTACTTGAAATGAATTTTAGAAAATTTTCTTATAATTTAACTTCACTTTCTTATAAATATTTTTAATTTTAAGTCACTTATATGAATTTAAAATTATTTAAAATATATTATTTTATTAAAAAAATCAAAAATTCCAAAAAAATTCCAAACAATTATAAATAGTACGTAGATTAAAAAGTTCTAAAGAACCATAATCTAATTCCTTCAAAAGTTTAATATAAAAATAAAAATAGGGGTGTTACAGCGAAGACATATAACGTCTTGTCTCTCAAGAAGCATACATTAGAAAAGGACCTTCAGTTGGCTCGATCGGATTTGGAGACTTTAAAAAGGGAGGCAAAGGAGAATCTCGTGGCAGTGGAGTAGGATATCGCTGTGAAATATTTCAACGCATTCCAACTTTGTCAAGAGCAAATTTCTGTTCTTAACCCTTCTATTGTACTATATTTCGAAGGTCTCGATCCCTTTAAAGTGGTTATGGATGGCTAGATTGTCCTCCTATCCGACTCGGAGGGTGAGCGGAAGAAAGCTGACAGAGGCAAGGAGTGAGGTGTGCTTGGGCTGACATCTGAAGTTCTGACGGTTGGGCCTTCCTAGGCGAATTTACATGTAGCGTCTTTTTTCTTTTTGTCTTCTAAATGTACTTGTATGACTACTTAATGGTATAAATGAAGTTTTATTAGTTGTATGACGTTACGATGTTTGATCGATTTCACGCTTGGGTTTTTCATATACTTGAACGAATTCAAGTCTTCAGATCGAGTGCCGAGGGATCGATTCCGTGCTCGGGCCTTTCGTATGCTTGAACAAATTCAAGTCTTCAGATCAAGTACCGAGGGATCGATTCCACGCTCGAACTTTTCATATACCTGAACGAATTCAAGTCTTCAGATCGAGTCCTGAGGGATCGATTCCACGCTCAGACTTTTTGTATACCTGAATGAATTCAAGTCTTTAGATCGAGTGCCGAGGGATCGATTCCGCGTTCAGGCTTTTCGTATACTTGAACAAATTCAAGCCTTCCCATTGAGTGCCGAGGGATTGATTCCGCGCTCAGACTTTTTCATATTCTTGAACGAATTCAAGCCTTCAGATCGAGTGTCGAGGGATCGATTTCGCGCTCGGACTTTTCGTATACATAAACGAATTCAAGTCTTCAGATTGAGTACCTAGGGATCGATTTCACGCTCGGACTTTTCATATACTTGAATGAATTCAAGTCTTCAGATCGAGTGCCGAGGGATCAATTCCGCGCTCAGGCTTTTCGTATAGTTGAACGAATTCAAGCCTTCACGTCGAGTGCCGAGGGATTGATTCCGCGCTCGGACTTTTCGTATACTTGAACGAATTCAAGTCTTCAGATCGAGTGCCGAGGGATCGATTCCGTGCTCAGACTTTTTCATATACTTGAACAAATTCAAGCCTTCACATCAAGTACCGAGGGATCGATTCCGCGCTCGGGCTTTTCGTATACTTGAACGAATTCAAGCCTCCACATCGAGTGCCGAGGGATCGATTCTGTGCTCGGGCTTGTCGTATACTTGAACGAATTCAAGTCTTCAGATTGAGTGTCGAGGGATCGATTTCGCGCTCGGGCTTTTCGTATACTTGAACGAATTCAAGCCTTCACATCAAGTGCCGAGGGATTGATTCCGCGCTGAGACTTTTTCATATACTTGAACGAATTCAAGCCTTCACATCGAGGGCCGAGGGATCGATTTCACGCTCGGGCTTTTCGTATACTTGAACAAATTCAAGTCTTCAGATTGAGTGCCGGGGGATTGATTCCGCGCTCGGGCTTTTCGTATACTTGAACGAATTCAAGCCTTCACATCGAGTGCCGAGGGATCGATTCCGTGCTAGGACTTCTTCGTATACCTGAACGAATTCAAGCCTTCACATCGAGTGCCAAGGGATCGATTCCACGCTTGGACTTTTTCGTATACTTAAACGAGTTCAAGCCTTCACATCGAGTGTCGAGGGATCGATTCCGCGCTCGAGCTTTTCGTATACTTGAACGAATTCAAGTCTTCAGATCGAGTGCTGAGGGATCGATTCCGCGCTTGGGCTTTTCGTATACTTGAACGAATTCGAGTCTCCAGATCGAGTGCCGAGGGATCGATTACGCGCTCGGGCTTTTGGTGTATTTGGACGAATTCAAGAAGTTTTTGATGAATAATATCGATAAAATTTTATTGAAAAGATGTAGAGAGGGGGGCCTTATTAAAACCTCCTGAGGGAAAACCCAGTGGGAAAACCCCTCACGTAGGAAAAAGAGTACATGAGTGTACAATAATTAGCTGAAATACATCTTTAGATGGGTCATATTCCAAGTTCTGGGGAGTTCCTTGCCTGATAACTCTTCTATTCGGTATGCGCCTTTCTTTAATGTTTCTTTGACTCGGTATAGCCCTTCCCAGGAGGACGTAAATTTGTCATCTTCTCGTGCTCTTCTGTTATTGTCCACAGTGTGTAGAACAAGATCACCTTTTCTAAAGGGTTAGGGCTAGAGAAAAGAGTTACATTTTGGGGCAGATTTGTGTTTAGCCACCTATATCTTGACGTATGCCACATATCGCTCTTCTAGGATGAGATCTAGATCTTCTCGCCTCCTTTCATCGTTTGTGTCTTCATTATAAGCAAGACGTCGAAAAGTGGGCTCTCCCAACTTGACGGGTATCATGGCATTGACTCCGTATGTGAGTCAGAACGGAGTCTCGTGGGTCGACGAGTGTGAGGTAGTGTGGTAGGCCCAAAGAATGCCATGCAATTCTTCTGTCTATCAACCCTTGGCTTATCCGAGCCGTCTTTTTAGTTGTTGAAGGATGACTTTGTTTGCTACCTCAGCCTGACTGTTGGTCTGTAGGTGTTCCACGAAGGAGAACTTTCTTTTTATACCCAAGTTTTCACAGAATTCTACAAAACTTTTATCTGCAAACCGTTGGCCATTGTCAGAAATGATAGTGTGGGGGAGTTCGTGCCTGCAAATGATGTGCTTCCATGTGAAAGTTTGCACTTTAGCTGCCGTGATTGTTGCCAAGGCTTCAGCTTCGATCCATTTGGTAAAGAAGTCGATGGCTACTAAGAGAAACTTGAGTTATCCTTTTCTTGGGGAAAAGGACCCAGAATGTCCATCCCCCAAGTGTTAAAAGGCCAAGGTGACAGTATTCCATGTAACGACTCCGAATGGCTGTGGATTCGGTTAGCATTACGCTGGCAAGAGTCACACTTTTTCATAAATTCATAACAATCAAAGCGTAGAGTAGGCCAGAAATATCCTGCTCTGAGGACTCGGGCCGTTAAGGGTTGGACCCCCACATGAAGACCATAGATTCCTGACTGTAAGTCTCTGATGATGTAATCGGCTTGTTCTTCATTTAGGCATTTTAGGAGAGGCATGGTGAAGCCTCTCTTATATAAGAGTCCATCTATCAGAGTGTAATTGGCTGCTTGGACCTATAATTTCTTTGCTTGCTACCGATCCTCCGGGAGTGTTCCCTACTATAAAAAATCAATGATATGGGTCATCCATGTATTTTTAATTTGAACCTCACTTACCAGATGAATCTGTTGTGTTTCCTGGATTGTAGGCTCTTCCAAGATGACCTGGACAATCATCTTAAGGTTTCCCGCTTTGACTGTGCTGGCGAGTTTGGCCAGGATGTCTACCCATTCATTTGTTGCTCATGGGACATGAACGACTCAAAAATGCTTGAGCTTCTTGACTATCTCATCTACATGGGCCAAGTACTTCACTAGAGTCGAGTCTTTGGTTTGATATAACCCTTCAATCTGTTGGGCCACTAGTTGGGAGTCGGTCTTCTCCTGTACGCATCGGGCGCCCAGATCGATGGCTGTTTATAGCCCAGCAATGAGTGCCTCATACTCTGCTTGGTTGTTGCTAGCCTTGAATCGGAATTGCAATGATTCTTCAACAACTAGTCCGGTCGGGGATTCTAAAACAACTCTTGCCCCACTACCTTTAGCGTTGGAGGAGCCATCTACCGAGAAGGTCCATAAACCATACTCTGCATCATACTCGTCCTTGTTTTCCCCCAATTCTACTAAAAAGTCTGCGAGCACTTGGGCTTTTATGGGTCCTTGGGATTCATACCGAATACCGTATTCGGATAGCTCCACGGCCCAGGATACCATGCGCCCTGCAAGCTCAGGCTTCTGAAGAATTTTTCCTAGTGGTTGATCAGTTCGTACCACTATTTGATAACTGTGGAAATAGGGGAGGAGCCGTCAGGCGGCTATGACAAGGCTGTAGGTAAACTTTTCCACCCGATGGTATCGTGTCTCAGCCCCCTATAGGTTTTTGCTGGTAAAGTAAATTGGCCTCTGGATCAGGCCATCCTCTTGAACTAAGACCGAGCTCATCGCCTCAGCTCTTGCAGAAAGCTAAATAATCAAATCTGACCCTGCCTCAGGCCGCGTCAAGATTAGAGGGGATGCAAGATAAGCCTAAAGGTCTTGGAAAGCTTGTTCACACTCAGGGGTCCATTCAAATGGACTTTGTAGAATGGCATGGACTTTTTGGCAAACTTCAAAAGGAATTGGGAGAGGGCCGTAATCCGCCCAGTTAGGCGTTGAACATCTTTAATGTTCTGGGGACTTCGCATCCCTAAGATGGCTCGACATTGGTAGGGGTTGGCCTCGATGCCTCTGTAAGTGAGCATGTACCCTAGGAATTTTCCTTCTTGGACCCCGAAAGAGCACTTTTCAGGGTTTAATCGTATGTTATGCTTGCGCAGCTCAGCAAATGTCTCTTCCAAGTCCTGCACATGTGACTTGGCCTGCCTGGTTTTCACGACCATGTCATCCATATACACTTTCATGTTCCTCCCAATCTACTTGGCGAATATCTTGTCCACTAGTCTTTGGTAAGTTGGTCCTGGGTTTTTTAAGCCAAAGGGCATCACCCAGTAACAATAGTTGGCCCCTCTAGTGATAAAGGCCCTTTTCTCCTCATCCTTTGGGTCCATTCGGATTTGGTTGTAACCAGAGTAGCCATCCATAAAGCTTAGCATCCTGTAACCTGAAGTACCATCCACTAGACTTTAATGCTAGGTAAAGGGTAGGGATCCGTGGAACATACCTTATTCAAATCGGTGAAGTCAACACACATCCGCCATTTGTCGTTTGACTTCTTTACCATGACCACGTTCGATAGCCAAGTCGGGTACTTAACTTCCTGAATGAATTTTACAGATAGGAGCTTGTCTGTTTCCTCTTTAACTGTATTCTTCCGATCAGGGCTCATCTTCCTAGGCCTTTGGGACACGGGTTTGGCATCCTGCTTAAGATTGAGCGAGTGGCAGATTGTATTAGGGTTGATGCCTGACATATCAGCGAGGTTCCAGGCGAACAGATCAACATTTTCCTTTAGTAGTTTGATGAGGGTTTCCTCCAAGTGTGGATCAAGAATTGCACTGACTCATGTGAATTGGCCAAGGGAAGGTCCGACTTGGATAAGCTTGAGTGATTCTACCGGTTGAGGCCTCTCATATTCCCGATCGTCGTGAGGATCAAAACTTGTCTCCACATCATCCTTGATTATGAAGGTTGACTTGGGATGGAGGCTCTCATGGTAACACGCCTGCACCACCTCTGGGTCAGCTCTGACGACTCCCACCCTTCCATCCTTGAGGAGGAATTTCATAGTTAGGTGCATGGTTGAGACAACGACACCTAAGGTGTTGAGTGAAGGTCGACCCAACAGAGCATTGTAGAAGTTGGGGAAGTCTATGACCAGGAACTTGACCTATATTGCACGGCTATCTTTTCTGCTCCCAAAGTTGGTCCTCAAGTCAAAAATCCTAAAACCTGCACAGAATCACCCGAAAAACTGAGAAGTGTACCATCATACCTTTGGAGTTGTTGAAGGGGAGGCCCATTTTCTGGTACTCCTTCCAGTGAAGTATGTCCGCTGAACTTCCCTGGTCTATAAGCACTCGTTCTATCACGAAATCTTTGACCTCCATGGTAACTACCATGGGTACGTCTCGGTTAGGTCCGCCGCTAGGGAAATCTAACCTATTGAATGAGATAACGGTGGAATCGGGGTGTTTTTACAACAAATTTACCTGACCCGACTGGTGCGATCGGCGTGCATAGGTTCCTGGGAATCCACCTGAAATTATGTGTATGACTCATCGCGTACCTCCCCTCTCTTCTGCGGGCCTGGGAGATCGGGAGCGAGGGGCTCGTAAGCGGTTCCGGGTCTGCAATTCCACCTGATCAGGACGGTCCCTTTCTCTTCTCTGAAAACCTTCTAAGGGATTATTATCCCTTCGAGCAACAAATCTTGCGAGGTACCCCTGCCAAATTAAATGCCCTATCTGGTTCTAAAGTGATTGACAGTTCTCGGTAGCATGGCTAAAGGCCCTATAGAATTCACTAAACTTGGACGTATCCGACCCCTTGGGGCCCTATCATGGGGGCGAGAGAGCAAGGAGCCCCGTGCTGTATACCTCATGTAAAATTCGATCACGGCAGTCCTTTAGTGGTGTAAAGTTTGTGTAGTGGGGCAGTGTAAGCCTTAGCATCTCAGTTTCTTTAGGGGCTTTTCTTTTTCGGCTCAGGGCGGGGATTTCTCCGGTCTGCAGGGTTGTTCCGATCGGTAACCTTGGTTCGATCGACTTCACGCTCGTCAACGGCAATGTACCTTGAGGCCCTCATGTGGAAGTCATCCATGTCCAGTGGTGGCTTCTTTGCCAGGGAGTCAACAAATTTCCCAGGGCGCAAACCTGTTTGAATAGCATGTAAAGCCACTTTCAGGCTGAGGTCTCAGATTGGATGGCTTGTTCAAAAAAATGTGCCATATATTGCTTTAGGGACTCCCTTGGAAGCTGGCGCAGATTAACTAGGCTGTGCGATGTCTGCTACACGGCCTTGCTAGTGGAAAAATGGCTGAGGAACTTCTTACTCAGGTCGAAAAAGCTGGAGACGCTCTTCGGAGGGAGGTGGGAGAACCATCATAGTGTCGACTTAGTCAAAGTGGTGGGGAAGGTCTGACAAAAGAGGGAATCAGACGCTCTTGTTACCAACATAGTATTGGTGTAGATGGTGAAGTGGTCTTTAGGATCATTTCTTCTGTCATATTTTTCGATCAGCGGGGGCTTGAAATTGAGGGGGGTATGTTCCTCCATGATCGGGTCGGTCCAAGGATGAACAACAAAAGGTAACTCTGGGTTATAATTGTCGGTCTCTATCTGGTACGAGGCTTGACCAATGGTCTTTTGGCGAGTGGATCGATTAGCGTTGTGACTGGCGGCCACGCGCTCCTTTCTCCTTTGCCCTCGGAGTTCTGCATTCTCCTGCTGTAGGTTGGCAACTGTCCTTTGTAAGGTTTCGACCATGTTGGTGAGGTATTGTATTCGGTCATCGTGATCAGATGGCACTTGATGCTTGTTGTCTTCCTCTCGTCGCATGTTATGAGTGTTCACCATGGTCTGTGCTCGTCAAGAATCAGGACCGGGATTAGGGTTAGGGTTTTGGTAATGGTGGTGTAGGATCCATTTTACTAGGTCCCGTGTGGGCACTAAAATGTTCACATGTACAGCTTAGAGCACAAAGCCCTAGGCAAATCCTCCTAGGAATTAGGTATGTTAATCTCTATAATGTGTCACTTGATGACAATATACGTACCGCAGGTGCTTTTATACCTGGGTTACAAAGTAGGCCTTGGCCCATTAGGCTATAATCTTAATCAACCAACCACTAAATGACGTAGGGAGGTTTATGGGGACCACTCCCTAAACTCGGGGGGAACACATATCCTTTTATGCTTTACTTTAGGATATATTCAATACTAGTCTAGTTTTTATTGATATTTTTTCTTAATTTTTATATTTTTAGTATTTTCTTTTGCATAATGTAATTTGTCCATGTATTTTTATTTTTCTTAAATGTCTTTGCTTGGGGACAAGCAAAAATTTAGCTTGATATTTTTTATGCATTCCTGAAATGCATTGGTGTTTAGAATATTTTGTTAAAATTTTTAATAAATATATTTGGAATTATGTTCATTTATTTTATTTTTGTTTGTTTTCATATTTTGGCTTGACTATGCCATGTTTTTGTGTTTTATAAGGAAAAAGATAAAAATGCCTAATTTTATGCACAAGAGGGATGGCAAGCATGAACTAAAGTCAAAGAGAGTTCAAGAAGAGTCAAAGTTAGGTCAACTAAAGTCAAATGGAGCCTAGGTAGCATTCCACAGCTCATGGAGGACTCTATGGCCTGGCCTTAGGCACATGACCTTGGCCGTGGAGTTAGTATGACCCAATTTTTGTCCATTTTTTGATTTTGTTTGGACTGAGCCTAGTTATGTTCTTAGTTAGTTAGTTTATGGGTCTTTACAAACTACGCTAGACCTAGTTTTTTAGTTTTGGAGAAAGTAGAGATGTAATATCCCTGATATTTTGATATTAGCAAATAAAAAAGATTATAAGTTGGCTTAAAATAATAATAAATAAAGGAAAGAAAAAGGAAATGGGATTTAAAATGAAATTTTAAGGAAAATAGAATCAGGACCCTGACACGTAGTTTTAGGTTCAAATTAATGAGCTAACGCGTAGCGTCAGCATCGTGACCTATTTTAAAACATTGACATACAAAACAGTTGGGCAAAGGCTTTCTTCTTCCATTCTTCATCTCCCTAGTGTGATTTGCTAGGATCTTGGTGGATGCTTTTATTTCTTGTGGTTTTGAGCAATTGGGACTAAGGAAAGGCTTATGGGATCCTTAATCTCATGTTTCCTCTTCTCCTTCTCTTTCCCCTCTTGAAACCGTGAGTTGCATATGGTATATGGGACCTTGATTTTGTGTTTTAATGGATTTGGAAGCTTGAGTTGTGAGTTTGGAGGTGTGAAAAAGATAATGTACTAACTGACTTGATGTTTTGGTAACCGTAGGTGTAGAAACGAGCGTTGGGCGAACGATCGAGGTAGTGGGCATCGAGTGTGGAAGATGAACAATGAGGTTGATCATACTAAAGGGTTGATTAGACACAAAAGTCCTAATTTTTTTTTTACCATCAAGAGTGTTGTGAAGGAGTGTGGTTCAGGCCAGTCAAGCATGGCTTGGACTTTAGATGGTCAGGACAAACCCCACTAGCTCATATAAGGCTAGTTTGTTTAAGCTTAAAATTAAATAATTTTAAAAATGTGATTTATCTATAAATGATTTTATAAAAATTAATTATTAAAAAAGCTGGTTTGTTTGGTTACGACTATAAAAAAAATGTGTTTTTTTAAAATAAATCGATATTTTATTTCAGCTTTTTCAACATCTTATTTGGAGAAACTGCTCAAAGTAGTTTCTTCAAATAGGTTGTTTTTAGTTTTTTTCCAGCTTTTGTTTATTAGAAATAAAACTTTTTGCCAAAGCTCACATTTTCCATTATCTGGCCATTGCCCTACAAAAACACAAAATCCTTCCAAAAATTACTTGGTTTAACCCTAAAAAACCTTTCCTGAAATCTTTGGACTTTTCCTGGGTAAATTTTTCAAGAAGAAGACATGTGGTACTTATGGTGTGCGATGGTACTTCTCTAATTATGATAAGAACCCTGGAAACAACTAAAGATCCTGATCATAGTTCTTCTCTAATTAAAACATTCATGGGATGGTATCAACCTCTTGAAAAATGGATAACAGACTTGAAAAGAGAAATAGATTTTATGAAAGATAACACAGTCCGATTAAGTTACAGTTTTTATATAGTAACTTTGCTCCATCGGTCATGCTTTCGGCATCCACAAACTAAGATGTTATACACACATAATCAAGTAAAAATTTAGAGTAAGAAATAACGTTAAATGATTTTTTATTTTTAAAAACACTTTTTTCTTTAAATAAGTTTCAATAAACCCACCCATAATATTATGTATCTACAGAAGAACTCTTAACAAACATATTTAGCAAGTTTAGCTGATATAATTGCTAGTCTAAGATGTGTAGCTACTAAAGCAAACATATTTAAACCCTAGTCTTTATTTGTGTTAAAAATGCACTTTCAATACACGTTTTCTCATATTCGTACAGTAATACATCATCATTATTCCATAAAATGTTACACACTGAAACCTTCGTGAAACGCCAAGCTCCTCTAAGCAGGAAAGCAATAAATTGGACATTATTATTTCATTACATACTTGATGAGGCCGGGAATGTGAGTCTTCATCACGTACTCTGTCCAATCAATGCTATTCGGGTCAAACTCCAATCTGACACCATCCATGTTATAATCTGTTGCCCTTCGTAAATTTTCTACGTTTGTATCGTCAAAGCTGAAATAATAATAATAATACATAGTTCATGAGAATAAAGAATATCAAATTAAGTTGATAAAAATTTATAAGGGTAAATAAATTAATTACTTACACAGCCTTAAAAAACACATATGGTTTGTATAATTCTACTAGTCGTATCACGCTTTTAATTTTTCTATGGCTGTCGTCATAAACATCTCTGGAGCACTGGCAAAACACTTTGTTCACCACATTTAAAACCTTGTAAATGCACAAAGATTAGTTACGAGATGAACCAAAAATCTAAAATATATGGTTTTCTTTATCATACTATATAGCAGTAGTAACGAACCTTTAGCGGCAAAATATACCGGGTCTTCATATATGTGTTGAATGCATCCATACTTGTCAACAAAGTTCCCTTGGAAATGACTATTGGTTTTCCGTTCTTATTTTTGTACGGAGTTTTCATGAAATAATCATAGCAAATATTATGAACATCGTAAATTTTAAAAGGATTTCTTAAGGAAGAAGAAACATGGTAGATGAAATTCTTAAAATTAGTTTGGTTTGAATGAGCAACAATGGCCGTAATCATACAATTGATCACCATATCTGCGGGTATCTGCATATAATTGTCCAGAGCAATGATAGTGAGTAAATCAATTATAAAATAATAAAGATACGTATGAACTAATTAATACTCCACATACGAATTTAAATGCAATATGTGGCAATTTAGATGTGTTTTTTATTAGACGATTACAATGAGTTAAGAATTACATCAAATTTTGTAAGAAATATTTTGGACATAATCTTATTACTTTATAAAATACTTATCTTAACATTTTTGGATATTGTTCTCTAAATAGAGTTTAAACGTCGACCATTGACGTAAAATATTTCGAGACTTACTGAATAAAATTTCAATTTTAATTAGAAAAAAAAAGACTAAACATGCACATGTAAGAAACTACACAATCTTTGTGAAAAAATTATGATAGTCTGAAAAAAATATTGTAAATATATAAGAACTAAGTAAAATTATGATATTGCAAGTTAGATGTATTAATACTTGATGCTTCATTTATCAATTGATTGAATTCATAAAAGTATAACAAATAAAAGATCATAGTTGAAGAGTAACCGTGTCTAAAATTGTGTCCGGATGGCCAAGAAAGCATGGTATTTTCCCCCTACCATAGCCACATATTATACTGTCAAGAGTTCTGCAATCACAAATTATATAATAAAATGTGGGTTTTGTAAAAAGAATATTACAATCACATGTTGCTATTATATTAACGATAAAAAATTCTAAACTTATGTTAGTAATATAATAATGAAGTAAGAATTAATGTGAAGAAGTGGTAGATTTTTCTCATTATAAAAGAAATATTCTTATAATGTGAAGGATAAAAGTAAATACCTCAAACCTTCAATCCAACCCGGAAAGGGATCCTTGTAGGTGCTGGTTACCATGGTGGGACGTATTATAATTAATGGCAAGCTGTCCTTATGATGCACTGTCAGCATCTCTCCCATTGCTTTTGTGAACACGTATGTGTTCGGCCAACCATACAAATTTGCTCTACTTTGCCATTCATGCAGTTCCACGTACATTAATTGCGTAAGTCTAATACCCATAATTTCTTTTTTAATTTAGTTAGATTCTGTGTTCCCCTACTATGTCACTTAAATTCTCTGTGCTAAAGGTTAACCATGACTTGCTATATAAAAAAATACAGTCCACTCAATCATTAAATCACATCTCTTTTAAGTTTATATAGAACAACTGTTATATAAATATAAAAAAATTATATTATTTTACCAATTCAAAGACTTCATACAATACATAATACATAATGTATTATAAATATTAAATATACTATTATTTTATAAATATATTACTATCAACATTTGACACATGATAAATCAAAAACAGGTTAGATTTTTGTTAATGAGGTTAACTATTAAAGGGGACTAATGAACATTTACATATAATCAATAAAGTTAGTTGGCAGATGAGACATAATTGACACAATTAAAAAGCATGCAATGTCAATGACAATTTAGATATTCATTAATAGAATTAGTTTGCAGAAAAGACCTAATTGATACAATTAAAAAAACATGATAAACCTAACTAAATTTAAGAAAAATTAAGAATCTAATTTCACACAAACACAAAACATAAAACATCATAATAGATATATTTAACTTGGGTTAAAATAACCAGAGAAATATAAGAAGAATAAATTATCAACCTTTCAATGCCATAAGATTTCATTGCACATTTGATTGCGTTTTCGCTTGAGTTCATAGCTCGGAGTTCATCTAACTTCTTCTCCAACAAATTCATTTCAGCACGTATGTCTAACTTTAAGGTTCCTTTCAAGGTTTGACCCATTTCAAATGGTTTCTCTAGTACAATTGCTTCTCTAGCCTCCCCACACACGTAAGCTAACAACAACCAATATGAACATAATTAAGTTAAATTAATCAAAATACTTCATAGTGAATCAATTAAATTATAGATATATACTTGCCTGTTGAGGTGTGCACAAGAAGTTTTAGTTGATGACACTGTTTAGCGAAGTTTAAAACATGTAAAGCACCCATTGTATTAACGCCCATGGAGATGTCAAATCTGTGGGAAAATATATATTACATCTAAAATTGATCAAAAATATATTTAGTAAGCAAATTTTTTTTTGACATGGTATTAATTTGATTGTCCCACCTTTCATCAAACTTGGTAGATGCAGCAAAATTCACAATAATGTCTATCTCTTGCAACATTTGATTTTTAATATTTTCATCCTTTAGTCCCAAACTTCCGAGAGAAATATCTCCTGCTATAACCATAACCTTCTCTGATATAAAAGAATCCAAATCTTCACCCCATCTATCTCGTAACACTCTAAACAAATCAATTCCAACGACCTATTTGTGATGATTCAAGCAATGTCATATAAATATTCACATATGTAGGATGTATTGTATGAGAAAAATTCTTTTATATGAGAATGAAAGGAGCGAATTTGAGCTATACAACCGTACAATAAATGGTTCATATAAGTTTTTTAAAAAATATGTGACCTTTTAAGTAATCATGTGATTTTGAAAAAAATTTTATATCATTTATTCATTGTATGTTTTCACTCTCAACTTGAGAATGTTTCTTTTATATATATATATATATATATATATAACACCATTTTAAAATGAATTGATCAATATACCTCATTTTGCATGCGTTGAGTAGCTAAATCGGCGTTTAAAGCTCTTATTAGAAGATACACTTTTCGTATCTCTGGCTGGATCCTTAGTATCTTTTCTATAAAAACTGTATATACAAACAAAATTCAATGACAAGAATATGAGATTCCAAGTAAATTCTTAAATTAGGCCCGAAACATATATGTAAGTTATCAGATAAGTTTGCCGTGTGTAGTCACGGAAAATTATTCTAATTTTTTTTTAATTTTTTTTAAATTTTCATCTTTTGAAATAGTTAGAAAAATTATTGAAAAACTTTTTTATTTTTTAGTTTTTATGAAAAACTTCTTTAAAGATTTATCTGTTTTTCTTTTAAAAAAATAAAAACCCCGGTTTTCAGTTATAAGTTTTCTTTGAATATTTTGTAAACAAATACCGTTTCTATTTTTTTAACTTTTCCAAAAATAATTTTTTTATTTTTCTTAAAAAACTTACGAACTAAATATAACTTTAGTCATTTGATATTTTGAAAATTCATTCATCCTTAAGTTTATAAAATGACAACCACTTTAATCTTTTTAATCTTTTAGTCATTTGATATTTTTCATCTTTTTAATCTTTTAGTCATTTGATATTTTGAAAATTCATTCATCCTTAAGTTATTAAACGATAATGAAAAATCAAGTAAAAATAAACTGAAAGCAAGGTGACTGTCATTTTATAAAATTAGTTTCTAATACAACAATACGAAGTATTCACAAGGAAATTATCACACGTCAACAACACGAGTTAAGAAAATGAAGGTTTAAGTATAGGACACCACACTATAATCTAAAACTTTAAACATTATACTTGAATTTCAACAATCTAGACAATGAATATGAAAGTTAACTCATTATATATATATATATATATATATATATATATATATATATATATATATATATACATACCTTTTGCTAAATAGCCTGTTGCACCGGTGACTAAAATGCTTGTTCCCTTGAAAAAATGGAATATAGCTTGTGAGCCCATTTTGAAGATCGAAGTGCAGAAGTTGAAGTTTCTTGGGGGTATAAAATGTCCTCTTTAGATGATGATTTTAGATCGCTCATCCTTAACAAAGATGGATCGTATTAATACATTTACTAAACTGCTTCCGCAGCTCCAATCAATGATGGGGACACTGCTTATTAATGGGCCTTCTAGATAATTCGAAAAATGTGTGAATAATGGAGAAAAAATAACGTGAAAAACAACTTTGTATTCATACTTCCTCCCTCCCTTTCTAATTTTTAAAAAAAATTGGTTTAAGAAATAAGAGTTCAAAAAACCATTTATTATTTCTTTTCTTATTATAGTCTTGCTCTTTATATAAATGATTATAACTAAAATATAAAATAAATGAGAAGAAAGAAATATAAGAGTAAACTAAAAAATTAGATAATAAAATTATGTATTTCAAAATTATTTGATAATTTTTTTAATCTTTGTATTTTCTTAAGTTAAACTAGTGTAAAACAGGACTTGAAATCAGAGATTTGAAATCGGTTCTTGATACCTGATTTTAAAAATTACTTGGAGACATATTTGTGATTAATTTATGTATTGGGAAAGATTTAAATTCAGTTGTTTAGAAAGTTGAGTTTTTCCTGACCAAAAAAAAAAGAAAGTTGGGTTTAAAAGGTATTAGTAAACTCGGTTAAGTTAAAGATCGATGCTAAAAGTTTTTAACTAAACTCGGTTTTCCAAAACACCCGATTTCAAAATGGTTTGCCACTCATTTTTGTTACCCACCCTCGTACCCTGAACACTGATTTTAATCTTGTGCCCTACTAAACACGCATTTTCGTCTCCCTGCCCCCCTTTCTCTTCATCATTCACACCCTCGTCTCGTAAACAAAAGTGGCGAAGAACCACCAAACCCTCCACTCTCCGTCGTTCACACCCTCGTCATGCACCACCTTCACCGTGAACTCGCGAACTGTAACTGTAACCTAGCCACACTGGTTTGTGAGCTCCACCACCTAGACTGGCTCACTTCAACCACCGAGGTCGATCCCTCTCCCTACGCGTCAACGATAAGTCCCACCGTCTGAACCTCACCCACACAGCCACGACTTCTCCCCTCGTGATCACTACTAAAAAAAGCCTAAATAGCCACCTCAAATTAGCGACCACGATCGGTGGTCGCTAATTAGCAACCACCTAGCGACCACCTAGAAAAAAGAGGATGGAAAAAATATTAGTGACTAAGTTAGCGACCAAAACATCCCGTCGCTAACAAAACTCTGTATACTCCATCGCTAGTGCGGTCACTAGATTTCGTTCCCGTTCCTTTTTGTTTCCCTCTCGTTGGCGCCAAGTTGTTTGATGGTACATGTGCCGTCGCTAATAGTGATCCCGTTGATACTACGGTCGCTAGATTTCATTCCCTCCCTTTTTTGGTTTCCCTCCAAGTGTTTAAATTTTAGCGACTGCATTGGTTCATCGCTGTTTGTTGTTTATAGTGACGGCCCAGGTATGTCATCGCTAATAAATGAAGGTAGTGATGGAGATGTTATGCCGTCGCTAAAATATGGCGCTAAAAATGATAGTGGGAAAATAAAAAAATCAAATGTAGTGACGGACGCTGGAGTCGCTAGTTGTGAATAACTTGGCGACGGTTGTGGTATCCGTCGCTAATTCAGCCAATTTGAGCGACGGATTGGTAAGCGGTCGCTATGTCTAGCCAGGAAGTTTATCTAGGGACGGAGTCTCCTTCGTCGCTAGTAAGTGTTGAATTTAGCGACGACTTGTGGGCGTTGCTAGTTTTGAAACGTTAGCGACGACTGTGTTTTTTCGTTACTATTTCTGCCAGGTGGCCTAATTAGCGACTTCGATAGTGGCGGGATGTGAGCCGTCGCTAAGTTTTTAATCTAACTTGACAGTATCCCCTCTTCCTCTCATTTGCACTAAGGTTCGCCTTCCTCTCTCAGCCGCCGGCTCCCTCTCCCTCAATCTCTGTCTGCCTCCATCTTCCCTCCCTCTCTCAGGCGCCGTCTCTGTCTCCCTCAATCTCCAACGGCCTCCATCTTCCCTCCCTTTCTTAGGCGTCGTCTCCCTCTCCCTTAATCTCTGTCTGCCTCCATCTTCCCTCCCTCTCTCAGTGTTCGTCTCTGTCCCTTCCTTCCTCCATCTCCCAAAGTTCTTCTTTCCCTGTCTTTGAACCTCTCCATCGGTGGAACCTTCCATCCCCCTCCCTCTCCCTCTGCCTCCCTCTGAAGCTTCAAAGCTGCCTCTCTTCCTTCCATCCCTACTGCGTGAAGGAAGAAAGTTGCTTAGGGTCTCCATTGTTCTCCTGTGAGGTGAGTATCTTCGTGTTTGTCTTCATTTTTTAATTAGTTTAGTTTTAATGAATTCATGTATTGTGAAGGTAGCATATATGTAAGGTTCGGTCTTCCTTGGTTTATTATAATATTTATTTATTTTGTTCTGATTCTGTGCAAGATAACTTGATTTTGGTTCTGATTATTGTTTAGTTCATTGTTTAGAAAACTGGATTTTAGAAAACTGGTCTAGGGTTTAGGGTTTAGAAAACTGGATTTTAGTTCATTGGTTTATTATAATATTTATTTATTTTGTTCTGATTCTGTGCAAGATAACTTGATTTTGGTTTTGATTATTGTTTAGTTCATTGTTTAGAAAACTGGATTTTAGAAAACTGGATCATTATTTAGTTCCCTTGGAGGGTCATCCTGTGAAGGCTTATCAGACTTAGAAGTAGGTGGCAGCATCAACTGTTCAGCCTTTTCAATCTGTTTCCTGATCTCCTTCTCTTGCTTTTCTTTATCTGCCATATCTGCCTTGATTCTCTTATTCTTCATGCTCTCTTATTTCTTAAAACATCAGATCAAACACCGTTGGAATATATAGTCCTGATGATCAACATAGGTGGAAATAAACCAATAATTTAATGTTGGAATATATAGTCCTGATGATCAACATAGGTGCTAATGCTGTTGTAGATTGTTAAGAATGCTGTTGGGTTTTTTATGAATATAAGAATGCTGCTGGTTTTTTTATGAATATAGGATAATATGGATGTTAATGTTGTTGGTTGTTAATATTTAAGAATGTTAATGCTGTTGGTTGTTAAAAAATATAAGAATGGTGCTGGTTTTTAAAATGCTAATGCTGTTGTAGATTGCTAAGAATGCTGTTGGGTTTTTTATGAATATAAAAATGCTGCTGGTTTTTTTATGAATATAGGATAATATGGATGTTAATGTTGTTGGTTGTTAATATTTAAGAATGTTAATGTTGTTGGTTGTTAAAAAATATAAGAATGCTGCTGGTTTTTAAAATGCTAATGCTGTTGTAGATTGTTAAGAATGTTGTTGGGTTTTTTATGAATATAAGAATGCTGCTGGTTTTTTTATGAATATAAGAATGCTGTTGGGTTTTTTATGAATATAAGAATGTTGTTGGGTTTCTTTAATCGGATATCTAATTATCCAATCCAATCCAAACCAATTTAGATTGGACCGGATTGGATTGGATTTCCAAAAAAATTTCTACAAATCCAATCCAATCCAATCCAATCCAATAAAATTTGATCGGATCAGATTGTTTTTTGTGTGAAATCCAATCCAACCCGGTATTTGCTCTCTCCAACAGCACTTCATCCCCATCTCCCTCCCCCCTCTCTCTAGAGCTCTCTCCCACACCGTGCTCTCTTCGACAACACTCTGTCCCTGTCTCCCTTCCTCCTCTCTCTGGAGCTCTCTCCTTTTGTTTCCCTCCCTCTGTGTCCCTCTGTCAAAGCCACATTGTGTTTGAAAGTGTGCTCTCTTCAACACCATACATTATGGTACCACTCTCTATTTCCTCACCTATTAAACTCATTGGTTCTGTGTTTTGGTTTATGGCATTTCTTTATTTATGTTTTGGGTTAAATAATTTTCATAAAGAATTATTTGTTAATCAATTTCCCTCTAAACTCTTCTATATATAATAGTGGTTTTTCCTCTCTTATTAAATATTTGGTACTATCTTTCTTTTTCCTTGTAAACAAATTTGATTTCCCTGCCGTATCTCCATGTTCTGATTTTGAATCCCATAACTATAGCAACCTGATGAACTTGCATTTCCATTCAACAAATGAGAGAGATAGTGATGATGTTCAGAATAAGGGTAGTTCATGGTGGCTGAAGGAGTACTAGTAGTAGTAGCACTCTTTCTAGGGATGAAGAGACTCTGATTATAGCTCATGCTATGTGAGATGTTCATATTTTGGTTTGAATTAACAATCCCATATTCAGTGACATTATCAGTGAGAAGCTGATGATCACCACTACTTTCCTTAGATTATTATTATTGCTTTTGAAGTGCTTATTTACTGATTCAAAACTTAAATTCTCATTGAAAAGTTGTTGCATGAAAAGCATCTTATCATCATATGATTCAGCCATAAGGGGTGATGAGGAATTCTCATTGGTGACAGAATCTGAGAGTTAAGACAGAGCAAGTTGGTGTTGTTGATGTTGGGTTGGTGCAGGGTCCTCAGAGGGAGTAGTGGTTGTGAGAGTCAAGGTTCTGATGTAGTCACTGAGAATAGAGGATTGTGGCTTTCCATTTGAGGGTGCTGCTCTTTTGTTCTTTCTCCTTGAATTTTGCCTTCTCTTTGTGGTATTCCAGTGCTTCTTTATTGCATTTTCTGTTCTTCCAGGAATCAGCTTTGCCGTCTTAGCCCAACAGTTTCCAATCTTGGCATGAGTTTCCACTAATATCCTCTGTTCCTCTTCAGTCCAACTATCTTTCTGCAGCATGTTCAGCATATCAAAATGATTTATAGTTTAAAGGCTTGATTACATTTCTTTTTTCTTCCTTCATGTAGCATTTGCACAATTTTACTCTTTCCATAGCTAGTTTCAATTAGTTTTCTAATTAGTCGAATTTAGCTTCCTCACCTCGAATTAAGTTCCAATAAATAAGAAAAATATAGTTAGGATGTATAACATCATTTCAGTATACAAAAATAACATCATTAATTTATATAAATCAGCCATAAGATATATATATATATATATATATAATATTTCACCAAAAACAAAAAAAATAGCTTTCTTTTACATTTACACATTATGTTTTTGTTTTTACTTATCTCTCTATATATAAAGTGACATTATGCATTATAATTAATTATATTTTAATAATTATTAAAACCTAATTTGTCGTGACCTTCATTTCAACAATTTAAAAATTATGAGAACTAGGTGCATGAACAATAAAACTAGGTACATCGACTGCAAACAAGGCTCCTGACATTGATAGAAAGCCCACCAATTTGCTTTGATGATGAACTTGATCTACAATTTGCTTTGCGTGTCTTTCTTTGTTTAGTTTCCTTGCTACTTGTAACTGTCTAACCACTTCTTGGTTTGTCATGTAGAGTAACACACATTACGCGTGGTCTCTGATCGTCTCCCTTCAGCTTCGTATTCATCGCTGACTTTTTTCCCTAGGTAATCCCCTAACGCTGACTTTCTCGATATGTGTATGCATGTCAATTGTTGTTTGTTAGTAGAGAGTAGAGCTCATTAGGAATTGGTTTTGATGTGTTTATAATGTGTTTTATGCATGTGTAATGTTGTTTGTTAGTGGAGAGCAGAGCTCATTAGGCATTGGTTTTGTGTGCTGATAACATGATTCTTTATGCATGTGTAATATTTTTTGTTAGTGGAGAGTAGATCTCATTAGGCATTGGTTTTGTGTGCTGATAACATTATTTTTTATGCATGTGTAAGGTTGTTTGTTAGTAGAGAGCAGAGCTCATTAGGCATTGGTTTTATGTATTGATAACATGATTTGGTGTTCATAACTCTCAATATCATATACAATGCATATGGTATGTTTATGATTCTATACTGGGAAGTTTTCTGTATGTAACAAGTCGTTTCTAAATTTGGGAAATGTCTAGTTTACAGGGGAGACTCTGCCAAAATTTTGACAGGCTCCCTTTCTTAGGGAACTTAAAAAATGAAAGTCAACTTTAATAATGTAGGGTTTAGTCATGTGTGTACCCATTAGATTCCCGTTCAAGTTTCAAAACAACCGGTTGATGTATCGTGTTGTGTTGGATCTTGAATTGTCCCGCTTGGACAGTTTGGTATGAATTTGTAACCAGTAGGGCGTAACCCATCAATGTTGTATGTGGTCTATCTTGAGACGTTGAATGTTCATTTGAAATTTCGGTTATGGTGTTTCGTATTGTCCCCAGGATGCATGTCTATGTGCGGTGTTTCATACCGTACGTATCTCTATGTACTCGGGGACCAATGCGAAATGCTGCCAAAATTTCAAATGAACATCAACGACACAAGATAGACCACATACAACATCGATGAGTTACGGATGGTTGCATATTCATCCCGAATGGGATAGGACCTCACCAATTTGCAACATCAAAGAGATAGAGAGTGATTCACAATCGATAGTAAATAAAATTTAAATAATTTAAAGTAACAGAAATCGTGCTTGTTAGATACTGTAAATGGAGGTACCGGCAAATCGGCGATGGATGTACAACCGACTAGATCGCAGTCGGCAAGTGACTGAGGAGTTTATGATGGGGCTATTGGAGTTTATTCCGTTCGCTACGGCAAACACGCCTGGATTTGAAGCGACTCAGAAGATTCGTTGTCCGTGCTCAAGGTGCAAATGCATGAGTTTTGAATACGCGGATGATGTCATGTACCACCTAACTGAGAAAGGGTTCATGGAAACATACCACTGCTGGTACAACCATGGTGAGCAGTTACCGCCTAGACCATCAGGCGTAACCGTGTAACAGTCTTACTACGAGGTTGGAGGAAACAGGGATACCTACAACAACATAGAACAAATGGTGATGGATCATGTTGGACCCTCCACCTGGCGTATACTAGAACATGATGACCAAGTAGGTCATGGAGACTCTGACAATGTAGAGAAGGATCCTAATCCAGAGGTGAAGAGATTTTATGATTTGTTAGCGGTGGCTCAGACTCCATTGTGGGACGGGTGCAAGAGTCACACTGAGTTATCCGCCTCCCTAGCTGCTTTAAGCCTAAAGGCAGATTATAATCTTTCTGGAGGTTATTTTAATAGGATGGTCAATCTGATGGGTTCCACCATGCCTAGTAATCATCGAATGCCAACAAACCTGTACCATGCTAAGAAACAAGTGGCAAACTTGTGGTTGGGTTGTGTGAAGATAGAGTGTTGTGTTGGCGGATGTATGCTGTTCAGAAATGAGTTTGCAGATAAGAGTGTCACAAAATGTCTTCATCGTAATGAGGAACGCTACAAAACCGTTAAAAGGAGAGGGAAGGTAACCCGGACGGCCAGGAAGAAAATGTGGTACTTCCCTATAACACCGCGTCTTCAACGCCTGTATGCCTCATTGTCCACGGCAAAAACACATGCGTTGGCATGCTCTGAACTGAACACTAGAGGGGTTTCTTTGCCATCCTTCCGACGGGAAAACATGGAAGTGTTTGGATGAGCTATATTCGGACTTTTCTGGCGAGCCGCGCAATGTAAGACTTGGCTTATGTACTGATGGGTTTAACCCGTTTGGTCAATACGGAAGAGCTTACTCTTGTTGGCCAGTCATACTGACCCCATACAATCTGCCTCCTGATATGTGTATGAAGAGGGAGGTCATGTTTCTATCTATACTGGTTCCAGGACCCAAAAATCCAAAGGCGAACATAGACGTGTTTTTGCAACCATTGGTTGAAGAGTTATCACAATTATGGGATGTCGGGGTAATGACATACAATGCGTCTTTGAAGAATAATTTCATGATGTGTACTATTTTGATGTGGACTATTAACGACTTCCCGGCCTACGGTATGCTTTCTGGATGGTCAACATCTGGGAAGCTTGCTTGCCCTGTATGCATGGAACATACCGGGGGGAATCACTCCCTGTTAGCGGCAAGACAAGTTTCTTTGACTGTCATAGAAAGTTTCTACCGTTGGATCACCCATTTAGGAGAAACAAAACCGCTTTTAAGAAGAACAAGGTTGTTAATAAACCTCCACCACGTAGGTTATCCGGTGCACGGGTTTGGCAGAAGGTCGAAAAGTATCCCTACATCTGGTACAAGAGTGTTAAGGAGTTTGCGGGTTATGGTAAGGAAGACCACTGGGTGAAGCAGAGCATCTTGTGGGGTTTGCCATATTGGAAAGACTTGTTGTTAAGACACAACATTGATGTCATGTACACCAAACGTAATGTTTTTATGAATATTTTTGACACTGTTATGGACATCAAGGGGAGAACAAAGGACAACGAGAAGAGTCGTCTAGACCTTCCAATTTGGTGTTCTAGGAAGGAGTTAGAATTGAGGGATGCGGGACGTGGAAGAATGTTTAAACCCTATGCAAAATATGTTTTAACTAGACTGCAACAGATTGCTGTATGTATTTGGATGAATGGGTTGACCCTGCCTGACGAATTCGCTTCTAACTTGAGTAGATGTGTCGACGTGAAGGAAGGCAGGGTGTTTGGCATGAAAAGTCATGATTTCCATGTCTTTATGCAACAACTACTCCCATACGTGTTTCATGCCTTACCGAAGTGTATTTGGAAACCGTTGGTTGAGTTGAGTCACTTTTTTAAGGAGTTGACGGCAACTTCATTGACTATGGAGAAACTTGTGAAGATGGAAGAAACTATCCCGGTATTGATTTGTAAGTTGGAGCAGATTTTCCCACCAAGTTTTTTTGACTCGATGAAGCATTTGCCTATCCATCTACCGTACGAGGCCTTGGTTGGTGGCCCCGTGCAGTATCGTTGGATGTATCCATTCGAAAGGTGAACGCCAGAACTCTTTAATTTCCTTGCAAACATTTCTTATAATAGTTTTTTCTAACTTAACATTTGTTTATGATTTGAAGATTCTTACGCTCTTTAAAAGACAAAGTGTCAAACAATGCCTGTGTTGAAGCATCAATTTGTGAGGCATACTTAGTCGAAGAAATGACAACTTTTGCTTCTTTCTATTTTCCAACAGAGATAGAAACTAGAATGAGTAGAATTCCCCGCAATCTTGGGGTAGCCACCCGCACAGGGTTTGATGAACAAATATCGATTTTTAACTATCCTGATCATCCGGGGGGCAAGCTCACAAAATGTTACATTAATGAGAAAGATCGGAAGGCGGCTCACTTGTACATTCTTCTAAATTGCCCAGAAGTGGAACCATTTCTTGAGTAAGTCTTAAAAGTTATATGTTACATTCTAAACCTACCTTTTATAGTATCTAAATTTGTTTCCTTTAAATAGCTTATATACATATTTGCTAAAACTTGAGCAAAATGATTTAACTAATGACCAAATTCATAGTGAGGTGTCATCCAAGTTCGTTGGTTGGTTCGCACAACACGTAATTATTCTATTCAAATGTGATTGGTTCGACAACACAATCGGTGTTGGAATAAAGGTTGACAACAACTATGGCTTAGTTGAGGTCAAGAAGAATGGTAGATATAAAGGGTTTGATCCTTTCATTTTTGCCCAACAAGCTGAGCAGGTTTATTACACCGACTTTCCGGGAGGACATCGGGACTGGTATGCAGTCATCAAGGCCAAGGCCCGAAGTCAGATCACTGACAATGTCTCCGAGGAGGTCGATGATGCTTATCAGCTTGCACCACACGAGCTCAACGATGGTAATCTGTTGTTCAACATTGATCCAGTCATAATGGATGAGACACTCGCCACTACGGGGGGTGAACACATTGACAAAGACCTTGTCTCTTGATCAAAACGGTCTAGGGCTGATTTGGATACTGATGAAGTTGTTCAAACAGATAACCACAGTGACACTGAAACTGAAGGGGAATTTGAAACTGAAACAGACACAGAGTATGTAGTTGTTAAACATATATACATAGGTTTATATATATCCTTAGACTAACCTTTCTTTTCATGATTTTATCCATAGATGACGGGACGTCGACTGCCCTTCAGTAGGGGTGGTGGGTCCAGGACCCCGGTATCCCGTCTGGGGACTCCCACCCCAGAGCAGGGAACCATTCCATCACCACTGCAGACAACTCCATCACCACCACAGCGGACCACTCCATCACCACCACAGTTGACCACCCATCACCACCACAGCTGACCACCCCAGAGTAGACTCCTGGAGTTGGTGGCTTGGAGGACCCTGGCCATCAGGCCACCCCACCTCCGGCATCCCCTCTGCTCTTGTTAGTACCCGTGCCGGCCGGAGACGAGTAAGTCACTAAAACTCAAATACTTTTATATTATTTGTATGGTACTTTATTTTAAACTTTAGTGGAAAGACTTGTTGGTTTATTGTATATTACTTTAATTAGTACTTGTATAGATTGAATTGTACTGGGAACTCTTCTGTTTGTAACAGGGTAACTATTTAAACTTGGAAATGTTATATTTACAGGGGAGACTCTGTCGGAATTTTAGGAGTCTCCCTAGATTGTATGTTGTTATACTCCTGATATAATTGTTGTCATTACAACTTTGTTGATAGTAGTCGCACTACCAAAGCGATTACTAAGGTTTTGAAGGCCCAGTGGGATGGTCCATATATATCTTGGACAGATGCTGGGAAGGTTGTCCAAGATAGGTGGTTTGACACCTTTTCGGTAAGTTACCACATCAATTTATTGTTATTTGATTTGTAAAATAGACCTCTTATTAATTTTGAATTCTCATTTCATTTTACAGCGTGATTATCAGTGGGCAGAGGGTATGATTGATGAGATTAGGAAAGTCTTTGCCACAAAGACCTCCAAAATCATCAAGAGTACCCTTTGGAAGGTGAGGGACAAGGGTGAGCGCCCTCGTTGGATCCCGGAGGACCATTGGGATGGGATGGTCCAGAAGTGGGGCGGTGTCCCATTCCAGCAGGCGAGTGCTCGGAACAGGGCAAACAGAGCCGCCGATGCTGCAGCCTCAGTTTACACTGGGGGTAGCATTTCAACCCTCGAGCACAAGAAAAGATTTGTAAGTATATTTATGTTAAACATTTCTAGTATGATTTGTCTGACATATTTACAAATAATAATGTCAATGTTTTTTGTCCACCACAGGAGCTGAGGGAGCACCGGGAGCCTTCTTTGTTTGAGGTCATGCAAATGACCAAGAAGAACAAAGCCGGTGTAAGGGTAAACCAGAAGACTATAGATCTAGCGGTATTTACTTTTAACTTACACATGCTTATAATTTACAAATCAACTTACTAATCCTATCAGTGTTTTTGAATTTACAGGAGGCGTATCAGGCCAGGAGGGCCGAGAAGGAGGCGGACCTGGTGGCTTCGACTCCTGAATGGGAGGTTCCTCCCATCCTGTCTTGTTCCGACGACAACGCCATCTATATGGAGGCTGTTGGCGGTGTGAACAAGAAAGGGAGGGTCTTTGGATTGGGTGGCGTCGGCACGCAGCTGGCGAAAAAGGGGAAGACCCCTTCCTCTTCCTCTTCGTCTGGTCTTCCGACTGAGGTTGTTCAGGTAATTCAAAACCTGAACGACAAGCTACAGGAGGAGCGACGTCAGCGGCAACTTTTGGAGGAGCGGGCCGAGGTGGACTGATAGCGTGCCGAGGCGGACTGACAGCGGGCCGAGGAGCAGCACGTCGAGACTCGTCGGCAACTTGCTCAGCAGCAGGAGCTACTAATGCAGTTGATGGCGAGGCTACCTCCCCCACTTCCCAGGCGCCCCCACCACCACCATAGGATCCCCCACCACCATGATTGTATTTTTATTATGTATACACATTGTATATTTCATTTACAGTTTTTATATTATATTCCATTTAGTATTTATTTTGTTAGTCTTCATTTATTATGTCAATATTTATTGGTAATTAAATTCAAAGAAAAACGCCTTATTGTGATTATCATTAATAATTCAACCTATTTGATAAATAAATTTAATCCATTATTTTGTTTTTAATAATAATTTAATATTTAAAAAAATTATTCAAATTTAATTACAAAATTTTATCAGCCAATACGAAATATTAATCAACATTTTTAAATTTAAATTAACAAAACCTATAAATATTTAACCAATTTAAAAAAATTAAAAATTCCCATTAGCGACGGACAAAGATGGTCCCTATATGACTACCAATAGCGACGGATAGAAGCGGTCACTGTTTGGCCACAAACAGCGATGGAGGACAGTGGTCGTTGTATGACTACCAGTAGCAACGGATGGAAGTGGTCGCTGTTTTCCCACAAAACAGCGATGGTGCACAGTGGTCGCAGGGTGGCTGTTAATAGCGACGGCGGTGTGAGGTCGCTGTATGGTTACTAATAGCGACATCGTCACTCCGTCGCTGTATGGCTACTAGTAGCGACGGATTCTGGTGGTCGCTGAACGTGGTCAGTTAACGACTGTTGAAGTCACTGAAGCAGAGACCAAGTTAGTGACGGCATTATCCCGTCGGCATTTTAGCGACGGTGTTTATGTGGTCGCTGATCTATCTTCGATGAAGGTTTTAGCGACGGGCATTTGTCCGTCTCAAATACTGTCGCTAGGTTCGGTAGCGACGACATTTGTATGGATTAGCGACCAAATTTGTCCGTCGCTAACAGGTGTTTTTTTAGTTGTGGATCTCTTGGACGATTTCTAAAGCTTACATCTTGGATTCTCACCCAGTAGCTTCGAGACCCAAAGCCCTCTATTCAAAACTCGCTCCTCCGTTACAACGAGGTAAGTCTCTTTCCCTTCATTTTATGCTAGTGGTTTTTTGATTTAAAGAGTTTATGACCGTTCTGTTGTGTTGAATGTAAGAGAGTTTGGGATTGGGAGTGTTACTGTTATAATTGTGAACTTGGCCCCTAAACTGAAGTAAGTGACGCCATGAGATTATCGAGGAAAAACTTAGAATAAGGATTATGGACTTTCACCGTAGGTTTAAGTTGTAGTTGATATAATTTGATCAACTTAACGTAAATCATTGCCCCTTTTGGTTGTTAGATTTAACCATTGAACTTCATTGTTGTGTTAAATTCTGTTTTATTGCGATACTCACTTAGATTTGGAACTTATGTATCTTTATCTTGAAGTTGTTAATTATTAACAATAATATCATATGATTACTTTGGCAAGGGTATCTATTTGCATATTTGATTGCTAATTTATTATTTATGTGTGAAGACTGAAAGGTAAAACTTTGATAATTCTTGAGTTGTAAGTTATATTAGTTCTTAGCATATGCAAGCATTTCTATAATGTCACCATTTCTTTATGTGAAAAGATAGCATTCTAATTAATCCTATGATCAATAAGATATGTTTGTATTTTTTTTAATTTGCCTGGTTTTTAGGACAGACATCCAGACTCTTAGAAATTCTGAAAGTGTCTTGTTAAGCTTTCTGTAGAAAGTCCGAGGCTTCGGCTTGTCTCCTAACCATTTTAGTATGAGTAAAATAGAAGTTAGTAGGGTATTAAATAGGAGATACAAAAGTATCAAAAAGATGTAAGTAATGAGGATACCTAGTACAGAGAAATACAAGGGTTAGCAGAGATAAGAAGTGAGATAAGAAAGTAACAACAAGATAAGTGTTTAATAAGGTCGCTAAATTAGAAATAATGTACTAATATTAGTAGGCCTGAAACATACATGTTATTAGTAATTATTATTGAGCATAATGGTCGGCTCTGCCGCCGTTCTCATAAATTTTCTTTATTTATTTAATTTCTATCATTTATATTATTGGATATAATGGTCAGTTCTACCACCTTATCCTCAGCAATTTTCTTTATTTATTTAATTTCTATCATTTATATTATTAGATATAATGGTCGGCTTTGTCGTCTTATCCTCAACAATTTTTTATTTATTTAAATTCCGTCATTTATATTGCTGAAGCTTCATTGGAAGTTTAGCTCTGTGGTTGAAGTATTCTCTGTATTGTAGCATGTAGAACACAACAAGAAGTGGATTTCACCTCTGAATTGGAAGATTCAGATCTAATTTCAAGTTCTCTCCAGAGAGGAATCATGGTTGGGAGCTTAGGTATTCTTCTTGCAACCTAATTACTTTAGACCTAAAGGTTTAGGTGTATAATTAGGGTTCATTCTCTTAATTTTGCATTAGGTTTCAGTGTGCATGCTCACCTAAGGGATTAAGGTTTATTTGCATTGAGATTAACATTAATCATCTAAGGAATTAGGGATTAGTCATCTGTGAAGTTGTGTATGCTCTAATATAGGGGATTGTATTCCATTCATTGAGTTTTAACTAAAATTGATTACTGAAGCTAGTTCCAATCTATTCTTAAACTAGTGTTTCATTTTATCCATTGCATTTAGGTTTTGAATTTACATCCTGAAAAGCACAAAAATATTAATTTAGAAACTTAAATAAAAGTTTTCTTGAATTTTCCATATCTCTTGCTTGGTTCAACTGTTATCAGTCCTTGGTTGTGGTAATTACTACAATCCTGTGGGAACGATACAAATATATTACTTTTTAACGATTGATGTGTTTGCCATAAAAATCATCATCCGATGAGAATGCATCAATCATTAACCAAGAAATCAAGAGATGTCTCAGGCATCCCTCTTACATCACCACATATACCAAATGATTAAATTCACCAAGCATATAAATCATAAACACAAGTTACACCTTTACACTAATCATTAAATCCTCGAAACATAAACGTATATATACACACATATACATTAATACTGAAATCCTCTTGGCATTGCGTCCAAACTTATCAGGTATTGGTCTCTACAATGTCGATAATGTTCTTGTCTTCAGTCACTAAAACAACAGTGGGTGAGTGATTGACAATACAAATCAATGCAAATAATTCAAATCTATAAGGAAAAACATAAAGTAGCTAAGATTACATTCGATTATACATTTTGATTAATTCATTCTCATTCAACTTCAATAAAGTTCACGATTATCCACTTCATTAGTGCACAATACCACAATCAACTCATTGTTATTTAAGTGGCCTCAATACTCAAGAGGGGGGTGAATTGAGTTTTAAAACTTTTCGTTGAAATGCTTTTGAACTAAGTTCCTTTCTCACAAGTTAATAGTTTATGCAAGACAAAGTAAGTTTAGTGCAAGAAACAATGCAAAACAAGGAATAAATGTTGCTGAAGCAATTTGTTAAACACTTGGTGTGCAGCACTTTAAAGCTATTAGTTCAAGCAAGTTTAAAATGGGAAATCACAATCAACAACAATAACCCATCCAGATGCAATGTATGAATGTAAAAGAGCAAGGGAGAAGAGCTTGCAGACCGATTTAACGAGTTCCACCACCCCGGTGTACGTCTCGCCTTCAAGTAACCCACTTGAAGGATTTCCACTATTGAAGTTTAGAGATACAAGCTATGAGCAATTGCGGCTTCCTAGTGTCCCACACTCAAGAACTCAATCCTCACTAGCATAAGGGTAACCCACCCAATCTCTCAAACTCTCAATACCCAAAGGTTGAACCCCAACCTTTGTGACCACTCAACCTAGAGTGAAAACCTTTGTGTTTGGTGTAGTGTTTACAAGCAAATAACTCTCTCAATAGAGTAGATGTACAAGTGAAAGCTCACACAAATTCTAACTCTCAAGATGAGAGGATATACAAGTTCTAAGCTCAAAATTTCAGAGTATACAAAAGAATGGACTCACTAAGCACAAATGAAGGTAAGGGATGATTGCCTTTTGTATTGTGTTTGTGCTTGAGTTGGAGAGCAATTTATAGAGCCTTGAAGCTGTCCCAAAGTCCTCCTAGCCGTTGCAAATCATGGTTCCAGCTTGTCTCTACGTATAGTGGGTTTTGTGTGCTTGTTTCCCACTTAAATCTGTCTTTTTAGTGATGTTTCCCACTATATGAATCGATTCATGCGTTTACAAATCGATTTATAACATTCTGTTTTGGGCATTTTAAATTTTAAACTCGTGTGAATCGATTCATGCTGGGTGTGAATCGATTCATGCTTTGCTGTTTTGTGTTTTTGGGACTTCCAGGCCTATGAATTGATTCATGCTTTTCATGAATCGATTCATACGTTGCTATTGTTGATTTTTCATGTTTTTTGATGCTTCCTTGATTCATTTAGCTTCATGGTTCCTTTCCTTTATCTTCATGCATTGGTCTTTTGAGTGTTTGATTATTTGGAAGCATATCCTTCATAGTTTCTTGATCTTGTCATTGGATTCTATATTTTCTTTGTGAGTTCTTGTTGTTTCTTTGCACTTGTTTTTGATATTGTGAAGCCTTTCTAGTTCATGTGCATTTGTCATTATCAAAAATCTATTTACAACATGTAAATACATTCTCCCCCTTTTTGATGATGACAACTAATGGACATCTCTTGGGGTGTTAGTATCAATAAACAATGATCATGAAGTAAATGAGAGAAGACTGCTTGTTATAATTGTAAATTATTGAAGTAAATATTCATCTAATCATACACTATTCTTATCATACTTATTTCTTTCCCTGTTTGTGATTTAACAATTATAAGCAAGTATGTATATTTCCCTTTATATTTCCCTTTTTCTCCCCTCTTTGTCATTATCAAAAACAATATTACCTATAGGAAAGAAAAGGAATAAATCATTGCACAATTAAGGATTAACAACCATTAAGTTTGAACAATAAAATCCAAGCAAAACAAAGAGAATGCCACAGAGGGGCAACAAAGTCATAATCAAGATAACAGTAAACCATGTCAAAGTCAAGCAGAATGCAGAAAATAAGGCCAACTAAGGCTGAGGGAATTTTAGGCTAGAGATTTGGGTAGCTAGTTCGGTGTATCGTTCCTCCATGTTGGTTTCAAGCGTATCGAGTCGAGCGGTGATATGTGCTTCCATTGCATCAAGGCGACGATCCAAGTGAGCAGTGGGTTGTGCAAACAGATCATCAGAGGGTACAGTAGGTACAGGAGGAGAAGGAGCATCAGCATCTTCTTCATGAGCAGCTAGGTGTCGGCAGCGAAGAATTTCCTATATTCCAAACCTTTCAATGATTCCCATTTTGTTGAGATGGGTTTTGCCGAGTAGTCCTTTGCTTCCAACAGATTCTTTGACTTCATTGGTGAGATGTACCTTGAAGTGACGAAGGAGTTTGGTCACGAAAACGGCATATGGGAGGCGAGTGAGATTTCTTGCTTCGAGCATGTGATGGCTTATTATACTTATCCAGTTGATTTCCTTGTTGTTTATTATTGCCCACATGAGAAGAATTTGAGTATCACTCACTCTTGCATTGTTACTTCCTAATGGTAGAAGGATCTTTACAATGAAGTAGTGGAGCAGGCGATGACAACTCGGAGAGTGCCAACGGTGCTTGCAGTGAAAGCGGGAAGATTGAAGAATGTTCTTGCTTCAAGAGGATTGAAGTTCCATGATGGAGATGGCTCTTTGCCAGAGAATAGTGCATTGTTAATGGGAAGCTTGACAACTTGATTCATGACTTCATTATCAAGAACCATGGTGACACCTTTCACTTTGGCATAGTATCGACCATTTAGTAGGCGCAAAGTTGAATAGAAAGCTCAGATTAATTCGGGATAGATATAGGTGGACTCAAGTGTGAGAAACCCAATTAGTTGTTGGTGATTGAGAGTATCAAGCAAAGGAAGGTTGGAAGATTCAAAGTAAGGAAGATCTAACCAATGTGAGGGAATGAGGAGTTTTTTAGAAAAAGTCTCCAAGTAAGTTTCCAATTCCTTTTGGGTGGAGAAAAGTCGGATAAGATCTGAATGTTGAGGCGTGGAGGACCCTGCAATGTTGGCCCTTTGTTTCTTCCTAGGATGGGATGAAGAAGCCATGAGATAGATGATGAATTCTAGAAAGAGAGGACGGTTTTTAGAGAGAAGGAGGAGAAAAGAAGTTGAGAGGTTTTGAGTGATTTTGAAAACTAACCCTGAAACTGTCATATTTAAGGAATTTTTCACGCATGAATCGATTCATGGATACGCATGAATCGATTCACAACTTGCTGTTTGTCAAAAAATTGAGTTCCAGGAGCATGAATCGATTCATTTATATTAGGCAACGTTTGGGGTCATTGAAATCTTCAATTTTGAGACTCCCTTTGCCTTCTTTTTTAACCAAACACTTATGAACATCATTTAATCCAACTATTTGATCAAATTAAGACTAATATCATTCATCACTCAATCATTTGCTCAATAAACACACTGTAAATTAAGAGATTATCAAGATCATACAGCATTCAAACACAATTGGAAATGTCTAAGATTCCTAATTCTCTTCTAATGTGTATGAATTGTTCCTTTGCAAGTGGTTTGGTAAAGATATCAGCTAGTTGCTTAGAAGTTTCAACATGTTCAAGCATACAATCACCTTTTAATGCATGATCTCTTATAAAGTGATGCCTTATTTCTATATGCTTAGTTCTTGAATACATGACAGGATTTTTAGAGATATTTATGGCACTAGTGTTATCACATTTAATGGGCACTTTGTTTAAAACAACACCAAAGTCAAGAAGTTGTTGTCCCATCTAAAGGATTTGAGCACAACAACTACCAGCTGCTACATATTCTGCCTCAGCTGTAGATAAAGCAACACTTACTTGTTTCTTGCTATGCCAAGAAACAAGAGAGATACCAATTAAATGACATGTGCCATTGGTACTTTTCTTATCAAGTTTACAACCAGCAAAGTCAGAATCAGAATATCCTATGAGAATACATTCAACACCTTTGGGGTACCATAGACCAACATTTTGAGTACCCACAAGATATTTCAAAATTCTTTTAACGGCGGTCAGATGTGATTCTTTAGGACATGCTTGATATCTAGAACACATGCACACAACAAACATAATATCGGGTCTGCTAGCTGTTAAGTAAAGTAACGATCTGATCATACCTCGGTATTTAGTTATTTCAACAGCCTTGCCTTTCTCATCTTGGTCTAAGTAGCAGGATGTGCTTATTGGTGTAGCCATCTCATTTGCCTTGTCCATTTCAAATCTTTTGAGTAGTTCTTTGCAATATTTTGTTTGACTAATGAAAGTCCCTTTATTTGTTTGTTTGATTTGTAATCCAAGGAAGAAATTGAGTTCTCCCATCAAGGATATTTCAAATTTATTTTGCATGATTTTGGCAAACTCTTGACAAAGAATCTCGTTAGTAGCACCAAATATTATGTCATCAATATAAACTTGTATCAAAAGAATGTAATTGTTTTTGCATTTTATAAACAAAATAGTATCAACCTTTCCTCTTTCAAAATTGTTTTCTAGGAGAAATTTACTAAGTCTTTCATACTAAGCTCTTGGAGCTTGTTTCAAACCATATAAGGCTTTTCTCAATTTAAAAACATGATTTGGAAATTTATGATTTTCAAAACTGGGAGGTTGATCTACATAAACTTCTTCTCGAATATAGCCATTTAGAAAAGCGCTTTTGACATCCATTTGATAAAGTTTAAAATCCATGCAACAAGCAAAAGCTACCAATAGTCTAATGGCTTCTAATCTAGCTACGGGAGCATACGTTTCTTCATAATCAATACCTTCTTCTTGATTATATCCTTTTGCTACTAGCCTAGCCTTGTTTCTAGTTATTATGCCATTCTCATCTAATTTATTCCTAAAAACCTATATTGTTCCTATTATTTGGTGATCATTGGGTCTTGGCACTAATTCCCAAACTTCATTTCTTTCAAATTGGTTCAATTCCTCTTGCATGGCAAACATCCAATGTTCATCAATAATAACCTCATTAATATTCTTGGGTTCTACTTGTGATACAAACGCTAAGTGATTACATGCATTTCTAATAGCGTTTCAAGTACTTACACCTTTTGTCATTTCACCTATGACTTTGTCCAAGGGATGGTCCTTCAAAGTGATCCATTCTTATTGTGGTTTCTCATGTTGTGTTGTTCCTCCTTCATTGTTGACTTCTTCTTTAACATCCAAGCTCATTTCTTGGAGTGTACCTACAAGATCATCAACATCTTCCTTTCTCAGGGAGTTATGGCTATTTTCATCAAATTTCACATGAATAGACTCCTCAATAGTATTTGTTTGTCTGTTAAAAACTCGATAAGATTTACTAGATGAAGAATATCCAAGAAAGATTGCCTCATCAGCTTTTGCATCAAACTTTCCTAGATTTTCCTTTCCATTGTTAAGCACAAAACATTTGCATCCAAATATGTGAAAATAAGAAATGTTGGGTTTTCTTCCTTTGTAAAGCTCATAGGGGGTTTTCTTTAAAATAGGCCTTATCAAACATCTATTCATAACATGACAAGCGGTATTTACCGTATCGGCCCAAAAATGTTTCGCAATGTTATTTTCGTTTAACGTGGTTCTTGCAAGCTCCACCAAAGATTTTTTTTTTCCTTTCAACCACTCCATTTTGTTATGGAGTTCTAGGAGTTGAAAAATTATGACCATGTTTTTCATAAAACTTTTCAAAAGATTGGTTTTCAAATTCTCCCCCATGATCGGTTCTTATGGATGCAATCTTTGAGTTTTGTTCATTTTGGATAACCTTGGCTAGTTTCTTGAATGCATGATATGCTTCATTTTTATGAGTTAGAAACAAGGTCCATGTATATCTTGAATAGTCATCTACTATTACTAGAGCATAGTAATTACCACCAAAGCTTTTGATTTTAGAGGGTCCAAATAAGTCCATGTGCAAAAGTTGTAAAGGCCTTTGAGTAGAAACAATGTTTTTAGCTTAAAAGGATGCCTTTACTTGTTTTCCCTTTTGACATGCATCACAAAATTTATTTTCAAATTTGAGCTTTGGTAAACCAATCACTAGTTCTTTAGAAACAAGTTTGTTTAAATGGTCTATGTGTATATGAGCTATCCTTCTATGCCATAGCCATGATTCATCCTCTTTAGTCATGAAGCATTGCACATCATTTGAGGACAAACTATCAATATCAATCATGTAAATGTTATCAATTCTTTGACCAAAAAACTTAACCTCTTTGTTTAGCTTATTCTCAATTATGCAACAATTGGATTCAAATAAAACTCTATATCCTTTATCACATAATTGGCTTATGCTAAGCAAGTTATGTTTGAGTCCTTCAACATATAATACATGACTAATGGAGGTAGAAGCGTTTTTACCGATATTTCTGATACCAAGTATTTTTTCTTTGGTGTTATCTCCATAAGTGACACTTCCTTTCTCTTTAGGAGTGAATGATGTGAATTTGCTCATGTCTCCCGTCATGTGTTTTGAACACCCACTATCCAAATACCAACGGGTGTTGCTTGTCTTGAAGCATACCTATAAAACAAAATTAGTTTAGAAAACTTGGTACCCATTTTATGTTAGGTCCTTTTTGGTTAGCTTGTGGTAATGTCCTTTTTGGAACCCACGCCTTTCTTACAACCTTTGGCCCTAGTTTTCTAACATTACAATTTGAAGAGTTATGTCCTTTAAAGCCACAATGATTACACTTCATGAAAGGTAATGATGATCTTCTAGGCGGTACAAAGAAGTTTTTGTAATGTTTTTCCTTTTTGGTAGAGTTATATCCTAAACCAGTTTTATCAAACATACATCTTTGATTTCCAAGTAATACATTCAAATTGTCTCTACCATTTGTAAACTTTTCTAATGTTCTATTTAATTCTAAGACCTTGGTTTCTAAGATGTCACATTTCTTTACAAAATCACAAGGTTTATTCTTAGAACATGCTTGAACATTTACTAATTTTTCTTTTAGGCATTCATTTTCTTTGCCAAGTTCTACAAGATGCATTTCAAGAGTATCTATGGTTTTTCTTGACAATTTGTATTTATTAGATAGTTTTAAATATTTATCATACAATTCTTCAAATGAATCATACAATTCATATTTGTCAAGTTCATGATGACTTACCTCATTTTCCTCTTCAAGGTGGTTAGCCATTAAGCAAAGATTTGCTTCTTCGTTGTCTGAATCGTCGGAACTACTTACATCGTTTTCATCCCAAGCGATGTAAGCTCTTCTCCTTCCACCTTTCTCTTTGCTTTTCTTCTTGAGGTTTGGGCAATCTACTTTAAAGTGCCCTTCCTTGCAACATTCAAAACAATTGGGTGAGGAAGAATTTTCTTTAGGGATAGGTTTATTACCATGAGTTTTGAAGCTCTTTTGGAAGCGTTTGTTTCTCATAAATTTTCCAAACCGCTTCACAAACAGTCCAAACTCTTCTTCTACATCAATGTCACTACATGATTCTTCTTCATGTATAGAAGTGGCCTTGAGAGCTAGGCCTTTCTTCTTGGAGGATTTTTCTTCTTCCTCCGCTAGCTTTAAATCCCTTAGTTCTTGTTCTTGCTCTTGTAGCTTTCCAAATAGTATAGCAAGAGACATTTCATTGATGCTTGGGGATTGTTTAATGGCAGTGACAAGAGGTTGCCATTCCCTGCTAAGACTTTTCAAGACTTTATGCACAAGTTCTTTGTATAAACTTTGCCAAGAGTAATAAGATGATTAATTATAAGGGTAAATCTCTTTTGCATCTCTACAATGGTTTCCCCGGAATTTATCCTAAAGCTCTCATATTGACTAGTCAAGGTACTAATCTTAGAGTCTTTAACATCACTAGTACCTTCATGGGTTACTTGTAAGGTATCCCACATTTCTTTGGTGGATTGACAAGTCATTACTCTAAAAAATTCATCGGGACCTAATGTAAGAGTAATGAGATTTTTAGCCTTACAATTGTACTGTACTTTCTTCTCTTCATCACTTATCCAATCTTCCATGGGTTTCTCAACATTTTTACCATTAACAGTATGCATGCGTATGAAAGGACCATTTTAAATGGCATTCCATATTCTTAAGTCAATTGATTGAACAAAAATTTTCATTCTTTCCTTCCAAAATGCATATCCTTCCCCATTGAAAGCGGGAGGTCTATTTGTGGCACCACCCTCAGGAAAAAGATTTAGAGAATTTGAGGCCATTGTTATCTTGAAGCTGTTAAGCTTGATCTACAAGAGTCAAACTCTGATACCACTTGTTATTCAAGTGGCCTCAATACTCAAGAGGGGGGTGAATTAAGTTTTAAAACTTTTCATTGAAATGCTTTTGAACTAAGTTCCTTTCTCACAAGTTAATAGTTTATGCAAGACAAAGTAAGTTTAGTGCAAGAAACAATGCAAAACAAGGAATAAATGTTGCTGAAGCAATTTGTCAAACACTTGGTGTGCAGCACTTTAAAGCTATTAGTTCAAGCAAGTTTAAAATGGGAAATCACAATCAACAACAATAACCCAGCCAGATGCAATGTATAAATGTAAAAGAGTAAGGGAGAAGAGCTTGCAAACCGATTTAACGAGTTCCAGCACCTCGGTGTACGTCTCGCCTTCAAGCAACCCACTTGAAGGATTTCCACTATTGGAGTTTAGAGATACAAGCTATGAGCAATTGTAGCTTCCTAGTGTCCCACACTCAAGAACTCAATCCTCACTAGCACAAGGGTAACCCACCCAATCTCTCAAACTCTCAATACCCAAAGGTTGAACCCCAACCTTTGTGACCACTCCACCTAGAGTTAAAACCTTTGTGTTTGGTGTAGTGTTTACAAGCAAATAACTCTCTCAATAGAGTAGATGTACAAGTGAAAGCTCACACAAATTCTAACTCTCAAGATGAGAGGATATACAAGTTCTAAGCTCAAAATTTCAGAGTATACAAAAGAATGGACTCACTAAGCACAAATGAAGGTAAGGGATGATTGCCTCTTGTATTGTGTTTGTGCTTGAGTTGGAGAGCAATTTATAGAGCCTTGAAGTTGTCCCAAAGTCCTCCTAGCCATTGCAAATCATGGTTCCAGCTTGTCTCTGTGTATAGTGGGTTTTGTGTGCTTGTTTCCCACTTAAATCTGTCTTTTTAGTGATGTTTCCCACTATGTGAATCGGTTCATGCGTTTACGAATCGATTCATAACATTCTGTTTTGGGCATTTTAAATTTTAAACTTGTGTGAATCGATTCATGCTGGGTGTGAATCGATTCATGCTTTGCTGTTTTGTGTTTATGGGACTTCCAGGCCTATAAATTGATTCATGCTTTTCATGAATCGATTCATGCGTTGCTGTTGTTGATTTTTCATTTTTTTGATGCTTCCTTGATTCATTTAGCTTCATGGTTCCTTTCCTTTATCTTCATGCATTGGTCTTTTGAGTGTTTGATCATTTGGAAGCATATCCTTCATAGTTTCTTGATCTTGTCATTGGATTCTATATTTTCTTTGTGAGTTCTTGTTGTTTCTTTGCACTTGTTTTTGATATTGTGAAGCCTTTCTAGTTTATGTGCATTTGTCATTATCAAAAATCTGTTTACAACATGCAAATACACTCATCATGTCTTAACATCAATATACACAATTTCACAAGTGACTCCCAGTCAATAATATACAACTCTCTAGTATCCAGATACTAAATTGGATTGATCGTCAGCTGGGGATCCTACCCGACTACCCGTGAATCCTACCTGGTCCACTGAGCCCTACCTGACTCCTCACCTCACCACTAGGTCCTACTTGACCATTAGGTAGCTCACTTGAGCCACGCTTGATCATAGAGCCAAAAATGAGGAGCAAAATATACCGATCGACCGTCCACACCACACAACAATCACATATGAAAAAATTTATCACAACTTCAAGCCACTCAGGTATATTATTCCTTTCCATTATAGTCTTATTATATTCCACTTTCTCAAATTAACAACAAACCACAATTTATCATATAATGTCATATTAATAAATCAATTATTCTTAACAAGCCAAAATTCATTTTTCACATAGTTTGAACACATAAGCTATACTCTTCGCATTGCAATTCTCAAAGTTATCATACACTTAAAATTTCAAATTATCATCTACATGTTTCAAGGTTCACATTAACATAGTACCTATTATATCCACATTGTAACGTCCTTCCTAATTATTAGAAATTAACCATGCAATTAAAGTTAATTAAACTTAAAATACTATACTGATTAATAAAATATAGGGAAAATTTTTCAAAGTCATTTACATCTATCCTAGAATGTCCCTACATGACTCTACGGGTCCCCAATAATGCATCTTAGGCTTTGGGGCTCCAAATTGCCCTAGGAAAATTTTTCAGCACACCGGCTCCCTACGCGCTGCTTGGTAAATCGAGTCAAATTGGAGTTACATAACTCCAATAGGGATGAATCTAGTTTATACACATCCATAACTCATATACATACAATTGTTATGAAGGAGTTGAGGGCTAATTATGCTCCTAAGACTGCCTAATCCCTGAATTCATAAAATCAGTCCTGTTGAAATTTTTAGCTTGAACACCCTTTAGTATTTTGGGCACAACTCGGGCTACTGAACTCCGATTAACACAAATTAGGTATCAAAACAACAGGGACAAAATTATCTACAACGTTGATGAAGAGACCGAAATCTAGATCATCTCAATTGAGCAAGATTTTGGGCGCTTAAGCGAGATCTCGCTCAAGCTCTCGCTTGAACGAAAAATTGGACAACATCAGACCTTCATCAATGGCTTGAGCGAAAATGGAACTTGCTTGAGCGAGATTTGTCCAGAATGCATACCCAAAACCATATAAAGACTCGCTCAAGCGAAATTTGGCTTGCTTGAGCGAATATGACAGCTTAAAACCTATAAATTAACTTCCTCATTACCTATTTTGCCCGTTTTAACTCCGATTGCCACCAAACTTCATGGGCACTATATTTTCCCCATTCCGGAGCTATTGGCGCTATCCATTTGCCAAAATTCTAACATATTCCCAAGATATATGGAAAAATGAATTAAAACCAAAAGTAACCAAAACATATGCACCAAACCTTTCCAATGGGATCTAAACCACACAAGGCCTACACCTACCGGTTTTAAATGATATCGAGAATCTGTTGCTTCCTTCCGGGGTCCCAAAATGCACCGGGTCTCAATTTCACTTGTTTAGTTCCTAATGTCACATAAGTGTCTATTCAACTATATGCATCATCAATTCACCCAATTATCACGACACTAAATAATTCACACACAATTTGCATCACTTATGATTCACAAATATATATAAGACCTGCCCATAGCAATTTATCATCCACACATAATATTGGCTCCATGCCAATATACACCAAATTCATGAAAACCAACATTAATCATATGCTATGTTAATCCAACAAACACATAAACCATATTATGACCTTACATACATTAAACATATGATATTTATCCATTCATTTCATAATTTCCATTATTCCTTGGCATCAATTATCCACTTGGCGCGCCTCCGGAGTATTGACATCATCCCTATCACTGGTCACTAAATTAAATAAACCACAACAAGGATGAGTATTTGGAAATCATAATTAAACTAGAACAGTAATTAAGTAATGAAATTACATAATTGATTATATACCTATTACTAACACAGACTTCTCAGGTTTTCCGTGCTTACACAATTTCATTTACCATTCTTACCAAACCATGTTTGCAATTCACACGAATGCATATACTTTGCATAATTTCATACAATTCCATCATTCTCCATATTTCCTTCATAGTCGACTAATATGATAAACTATACTCACCACATTACACAACATGATCAATTTAATCAAGCATCACCACTGACTCGTATATTATTCGACGCCTAGTATCCGGATACTAAAGGATCGGCCTTCAGCTGGGGGTCCTACTTGACACCCCGTGAACCCTGCTTGGTCCATCGAGTCCTGCTTGACTCTCTACCTCAACCACTGAGTCCTACTTGACCACTGGGTAGCTCAACTGGGCACAAAAACCATGAGAGCTAGAAAAACGAGGGGCTATACATATTGTCGGCCGTCCCACACTACATAATCATGCATATACATCACATTCTCATATCACATATCATGTGGCCATCAATAACAAATCATAATCATCAACTGGGACGACAACGTGTCAAGCCCACCAACATAATGCCACCATACACATCCATGTATCATAATTCATAATGCTTTAATTTAATAACTACCACAAAATACCTATAATTCCACATTCATACACGCCTACACATACCATTATTATTTAGTAACTTTTCTTAATGTATCGAGATTTAATTAAATGACCAAAGCTCGATGTACATACCTATTCTATTTAATTACGACCTGAACACCCCCTTTACCACGATTCCAAGCTTCAACGATTTGTTCTTGGTGTCGGTTGCGTCCTCCAGACACTTGATTCGAGGTTTCACTTTCGAATCTATCACCCGCTTCACCACTCGGTCTTCCAGTGTTCGTTTCGCTACCTACGAAGGTCGAAATACAAAACCCATCAATGTTATACTACTCTAATTGCTCCAAATATCGTTTCTAATCTCCCATGTGCGAAAGAAATGGGAAATAGAACCCCTCCACACCATGCATGGCCATTCGGCTGGAGAGAAAGTGAAGGGAGAGAGAGATAGCTCAAATTGATGGGTCTATAATGCTTACCTCGAAGCCACGATCCCAGAAACGTGATCAATTTGAAGTTCCGACGCAAAACGGACCTGGAAGATAGAAGCTTTTGGCCATGGAGAGGAAGAAGAAGATGTCACGCGTGAATGAATGAGGAAGAAGAAAGTGCTTTTGTTATTTAAGAACCAGGGGCGAAATGGTCATTTTCCTATTTCTTTCATATTTTTCCTTTAAAGTTTTAATTAAAACTTTTACTCTTAACCCTTATTGGTAACTTCTAAATTTACCTTCATCTAATTACACCTCATTTAAACTTTATAATTAATCAATCAAATAAATTTATTTAATTCCATAACATTTAATTATTTATAATTGTATTTATAATAATAATTCCCAAAAATCTCAAATAAATTTGAGAACAATTATTAATATTTTCCGCCAATCAAATATTTTAACTTAATTATTCGGGATGTTACACACATAACCATCTAAGTCATTTCTCATCAATATCGTCTAATTACATAAGTCTACCATCATCACATATACACACATACATATTTATATAAAATCTAATAGTCTATCTTACCCTCTTCCCACACGTCGAAATCACCGTTAATATTATTTTCATTAATTCATACACCTAATACACCCTCATACCTCACTTCCGCGTTTCTGGGCTTTTCTTTATAACACCAAGCACTTCAAGAATCTTTTCCACTCTCAACTGCCGTTTCCAAGTTCTACTTCACCTAACGAATATCTGGCACACGCTCCGCCACCTCAGCGCTATGACTCCAAAAATACAATCAATTTTGACTTCCAGCGAGAAATCGAGGGCCAATCTTCACCTATGTGTGCACAACCGTGGACGAGGTAAGAAGAAGAAGTCTTGCGTGAACAGTGGTGAACGAAAGGAAGTGAAAGTAAATTTTTATGCATAGGAATAAAATTGTCATTTCACTCATTTTCTTTTTCTTTTCTTTTTCAAAATTCATTTCTCTTTTCTTTTCTTTCTTTTAGATAAATATATTTCACTTTTACCCCATGGTAATTAATATACTACCATCACAATTTAATTTCCTAATTAATCACCCTTAATTTTTATTATTCTAATTTTAATTCCAATTAAAATTTTCCACTTAATTTAATTTAACTCTCAATAACATTCAAATAATTTATTTATTAATCCTATACAACGTGAAAAATTAATTTTAATAACTAGTTACACTAATAAATATATTATAGTTGAAAAAAACATTTTCCCACATTATAGAAAGACCATCCCCGTATATTATGTTCTTTTCAAATCACATTGCAACTAAGCCAATGAATAAAATGCCTTCTACTTAAAATTACCCCTCTAATTCGTATTAGATAGAGGAACCAATATGACCCGACAATGATGACAAGTTATTGCTGAGAATTCACCTTAGATGTAAGAGGCATTGATGTACAGAACTTGATTTGCTACTGCCAAATCACCAACATGGGACCCTTGAATATCCAAGGGCTAGAGCCTATGATGTATTTGTATCAAAGCGGACTTCAATCAAGATTCAAAATTAATGAAAATAGTTGTGTCAAATAAAACGAATCAAGTGCACCGTAATTTTAAAATTAGCAGGAAAACTCAACTACATTTAGACAATGTGATACCAAATTTTCATTGAGTTCAAGATTATAAAGTCTTACCAAATTAAAGTGGAATAGTAAAAGAAAGTTTTACCCAAGTGATTAGCTACCAACCCAAGAATCTACTAGTTTAAATTGATTCTGAAGCTTCTAAGCAAGATCTTCATCTTGACTAATGTTTATTTTTTCATATTCTTCTAGAGTGAATAAAATTGGATCTTCTTTCCCCTTGCCTCTGTGTTTCCAGATTCTAGCCCTCACAATGTCGATCATCCTGATCTGGGTGGTTTAGTTTCTGAAGTAATTGTTAGACAGTTGCTTAATTTTGCATACCAACGGATTCCACACAACTGTAGAAGATGTCAAACATGGATGCCACATTAATAAAATCAGAGAGAAAATACACAATACTTATTTCAAAAATGAATTCAGGCATTATAGACATAGGTTTTGTTCTTGTAGTATTTCTGTAACGTAATTGATCAGACTGATCCCAAAGAGATATAGAAAGTTTCCTCATTAAATCAAATTAAATAGATGATAGCTTCATGTCGTTGTGCTCAATACATATATTCCAAAAAACATTAAAACAATTAAGAGGGCACAATCTGTTAGTTAACCCAATTCAAACGAAGATTTTAGCAATCTGCAGTGGACATATTCCAATTCCCGCAGTCATTGGCTTTCGCTAGAAAACAAACAGCAACAGTACTGCACCAAGGTATGATGACAGTATTCATGAGATTAGTTTATAAATGCTTTTACATAAAAAACACAAGATAATGCGGGAACTTGAGGGGGAAGCAGTGTGGCCATTCGCAAACTTGGAGTTGTACTTGAGTTTATGCCGGGATAAGAGGGGAAGACTCCAGGTTTTGGATCTCCACTAGTCCCTACCACTTACTCTAAACTTGTGTATGTTTGCTGCTGATCATTTATCTGTAAAATATGTAACTCGGGATTTTAATTTAAAACTGTCAAAACAAAGTTTTAAGACAACAGTGAATGAGAAGTTAACCAAAACAACAAAGTCTTCCTACATTCAATCTCTTGTTGTCCCAGTCATAAGCCAACTCTTTAGAAGCAACCGGTTTGTGCCAAGTGCTTCATAGTTACACCAAAAAAGTGGAAACAACATGAAGTTTAACATCAATTGCCACAAAATAAAAGTCATTCTAAAAAATATCAAATAACAAAAAAAAAAAATCTTTTTACGAGTGCAATGAGCCTCAGGATGATTGAGGGTTATCTATAAGGACAACAGAGCAACAACAAGAAGGTATCTGTTGATAGAAGACAGCTTAGGCACTGTGCACGTACAATCCATACCAAGGAAAGAAGCCGTACCAAGTGGAAAAGCATTGCATTTTTTACATTGCAATTAATTTCAACACTGAATCAGAAAAATAATCAACACTTTAGTATATCGCTCCCCATTCAGAAGTAGAATTCAAGACTGTAACCTGCGTGCGTGATGAGTAATTATGGAAGCCAAAGTTACAGGTCCAGTCCCCATTGAGGCATCCCTTTGGAACAGATAGGTTCTATCATTGCAATCGCTGGCAAGGGCGTTACCTCCTTTGGTCTTGATGCATAATTAGTGCAACCTATTGTTCCATTGCATACAAACCCAGCCCCACAAAGCAGCCAGAGGGAAAGGAAGCCAAGCATACGCACACCAACCCGTCCATTCCACACAAAATACACATACAAAAAGCAAGTTCTTCATCTCAATTTTGAAACAAATGATCATAAACCAAAGTCAAATGCCATGCTAAAGTTGAGCATTTCTTAATACCAATCAGGTGGGGAAAACCCGAACATGTATGAAACAAATTGAGCTCAATCTATGGTGGCATACCTTTGTCCTTCAGAGGTTCTAAAAGAAAACACCTAAAAGATGGAATTCTAACAAAATTACAACAAATGAACTTCCAGTATGCAGCAGTAAACTACCCTGTGTGACACCGAGCATGTGAAGTCGGGGCTATATATATATATAGGGAGGGAGGGAGGAGCTCATTATATGTACAAATGCTCAATTTTTTAATCCTAAGAAAGAAAAAAACCTAAAGCAATTGTGTCATCTACCATTACTACCTGTTCTATGGAATCACATATTCTTCCGAACCCGCAATGCTATAGCACTAAAGCACAGATATTATATTACTATTTAGGCACTTACCGCAACTTAACACCACTGATTTTTGTTAAATGTAGAGATTACCATATAAATAGAGCTAAGAAAAATAAGGAAATATAAGGATGAAAAATATATTTGACCCAATAATATTGATCCACTTAGTAAAAGAATGTTCAACAAGTCTTTCATATCTAACGCTAAATAAGTTCACTTATTTACTTGTGAAACATAAAAACAACACGCAAATGGGCCAAAACATCAAAAGGAAGAAAAACTAAGGAAAACAAATCAATTCCTAAGATATTTACTAAGAATCCTAACAAAATAATATGACTAAAAAACAGTGTATTTTAGGAATGCACCATGCAGCCTCTTTATACATTGGCAGCTTAGTTTCTGTGGTGTGACACAATGAGAGATTGGTAATTTCACAATTATTGCATTATGTGTGTATAAGAAATAACAAAATTGATTTAATATTAATAACAGTTCTTTCATTTTTTCTTTATAGGTGGTTGAGCTTAATAGGACTTCCACGGCCTTTGACATCATGTAGAGAACCAATTGGTATTTGGTTCAAGCGCAGTGTTAGGTTCAATGACCAAATGAGGCAGATTGTTGTAAGTACTTATTTATTAAGAAATTCATTATTTGTTTATCTCAAGTTTACTAATGTTTTCAAATTCAACTTGTAGGAAGAGTTTGAGCGTCGAAAGGGTAAAGCTCCCTTCAATACTACATATGTGGAGGGGGAGAGGCAGGTCGAGGAGTGTCACCTATGACAACGCCTTGTTCGTCGAGGTTGTTGGGTGTGAATAAGAAGAAGACGCATGTTCGGGTTGGGGCATTTGGCCGTAGAGTCTCCATCTAACACATCATCTGGCTGGATTATGTTTAGTTCATTTAGGATCTGAATAAGGTGTTGGCCACTCGGGACATTGTCATCCACGAATTGAAGAGTGATTTGACAGAAAAGACCAATGAGATCTAAAGTTTGAATACTAGTTGTGCAGATCACAATGATATCCTCTCAACACTCGTTACTCATCTTGAAATCCCCTTGACACTCTGTGCCAGACCTCTACACAGCAATAGTAGCCAGAACCTGGGCAGTCACAATAGGAGTAACAACATCAAAATGACTATTAATATTTTTTTTTACATTATTTATCGAATGGGTGAAATCACAAAAAATGAATTACAATTAGGTAAAACATAATATGAGTTCAATCATAAACCAATAAACAAAACCGTAATTTTTTAAAAAATAAATAAATAAATTTTAGTGACTGAACTATTCAGTGAAAGTGTCTTGATTTAAGTTAGCGACGGGTGTACATTGGTTGAGACTTAAACATAAATGTTTCATTGTCTTTAGCCACGGCCTCTATGACACACTTGTGGTGACAGTTACACATTACATCGTTATAACTAACTGTGGCCTAAATTATTTTTTTTTATTTTCAGTTGGGAAAATGGAATTATGAAAATAGAAAAATTTAATCGTTATAACTAATCGTAGGATCTATTTTTAGGTTAATCAAACCGGGCAACCGAATTGAAAAACTAAACACACCGGAAAAGCTCAAGCTATTGTCAATTCCGTTGTAGATCTTGTTGGGGATGGGAAATTTTCTTTTAATGCCAAAAACAAATGCTGTTTTCTAGCAATGTACGCGTCTATAAAATGTCCATCGCAATAATTGCATATCAAATGTACACCTGTATCTTGACTTCCACATGTATTGCTATGGTTAAATGCGTGCATAAAGAGTTCTATTTTAAGATGTGCAAGTGTTCCTTAATTGAGCAGTTATTAAAAAGTTTATCTTGGGTTATTCTATTAAAAAAATTGTTATGGATTGGGGTATTAAGTAAGTTCATTAAGAGGTTTTGAGTCTCATTTGAGAATTTAGTTGACTGTTATCCATCAAACAGTAACCTTCATAGGTTGAGAATTTTCTCTCTCAATTCTGACTCTATAATGAAGTAACCAAAAAATAGATCTATCATTGATTTAATGTACACTATCTAAGCTCAATCTTTATAGAATTAATTCTTGAATCCGAAAATCCTTCGTACTTTCAGAATCATGTAAATCTAAGAACATTTTTTCATTCGTCTCGTCAGTCTAATACTCTATTAATCAAGTCATTATTTATTGTCTCTTGTAACCCTAATACAATTTATTTTTATTTTGTTGATAAAAAAAGTCATTATTTATTGTATGTTTTATCTGTTTTTCTTATTTCTCTTTTCCTATACCAATAATGTCCAAATAATGGACATATCACGGTATGATATCTTTATTGTTGGTCTTCGATCTAATAGATACATAATGGTAATAGTTTTGAAAATAATACGTTAACGTTATTACCCTGGCTCCATCCAACCAGCAACTATACACACTTATATTATAATGATTATTCTGACACGGGTTTGTCAAGTGTAATTCACTATTCTCTCCTAGCAGAACATACATTAACGACAGTAAGATTAATTAATTAGGACCATTATATGTCATTTGAATGATTAAGACAGAAACAAAAATATTCGCCATGATATTTCTAAGTGATATGTGACCATTGTATAACTAATTTTGAATATGATGATCCATGAAGATAATATGAGCAAATTAAACTTATTGATAACTGTTCTCATTTGAAACATGAGAATTGTTGGAGAAAAACGATGAAGTATAAGAAAAAGAAACTTGAGAATTGTTGCAAACTAATTGTCATGAGCACATGTGAGTTTGTTCAAAATCATAAATGCAACAAAGCGGTCGAAAGCTGAAGCCAAAGACAATTATAAGATAACTTTCTTGTTAAAGATCCAGCTGAACGTAAGGTCCATCTTGCATGCTCGTTCATCAGCTCGCTCTTGCAACCTCCTAATCCTAGGTGCAAGCCCACACACGAACTCCTGTGCTCGCTTGCCCTCACTCGTCAGATTCTCCAACTTCTCCAATCTCCACCGTCTGATCAAGTACTCCAAGATGTCGGCGTAATCACCGGCCGTGTACACGCCAAGGCGCTGTGCCGCAACAGAGAAGTTTTCGAAGAGATGTGGGTCCCGCCCGTCCTGCATGAAGTGTGCTGGCATGGTGATGTTGCGACGCATCATGGTCGCTATGGCCATCATCGTCTCAGTGGGGTCCACTTCTAGAAGCTTCTCTACGATCTTCACGTACGCAGTCTCGTGCCGCTTCTCGTCCGCCGCGATGGTGCCGCATATGCGCGCGAGCACTGGATCGCCACCCTCCTTTGCTAACCGTGCCGTGTTGCCGTGTGACACAAAAGTGGCTCGCTCTTGAAACGATGTGTACACAAAGCCCATGTATGGGTTGTTTTCTGTTCCCAAATACTGCATGTAGCAGAAATGTGTTTTACACACTAGGAATTACGTACAAGATTAATTTGGATATGCATGCATTTCAATAATATTGTGAAAAAACTTGTTCAAACGGATGGGTACCAATTAAACATATTTACCAATTAATGTACGTACTAAAAGTATCCGAACATGTCATATTATATACATCTAATACAGAAAATTATTATATGTTAATTAACGATCACTTTAATATATAGTTGATGACTAGCTAAAACCAAAATCACTAAAATTGCTAATGTTATAAGTGATAATAATGAGAATTTTACTAAAAAAGTTATAACAATTAAAATTAAAAGATAATGAATAAAACTAAAGTTCACTATATTTATAATTATATATAGTGACTAAAAGTATATTTAAACTTATATTTTTTTAATACAAACTATATTTTCGAAATATAAGTAAATTGTTATTATTAAATTCCATATTGATGAATGTTTAAATACTGTAAGTAAAATTGAATATTTTATTTTTATTCAAATATAATTAATCTTCATTTTATTTTTTATTTATTAAGTTTAGTCCTCAGATTTTAAAGATAATTTCTACGTATACACTTAATTATTATAACGTGTGATTGGAATATATGATATGTATTACCATTCCAGCTCCAAGCAAGTAGTGGATTGTCTTCTCGATCATAAGCATATCAACTCGCCCTGATAGATAAAGATACGTTTTCAGCAAATCTCCGTGCCTATTTTCTTCAGCAGTCCAAGAACGTGACCAAACACTCCACGGGGTTTGAGAGGAACCAGTTTCGTCTCCAACCCCATCAAGCTTATTTATCCACGTCTGGTACGTGGGTAAGGCTTCCTCAGTGATCATATCTCCCACTAAAACCACAAGGTACTCATCTGGAAGCTCTTTGGTTCGTTCACGAAGCCTCTTCACCTGATCATTGAACTCATCCAATGGTAGTGACGAGTCAGGTAACAAGTCATGGGGTTGCCAACTAATTTCCACTGGCTTTACCAATGGTAGCACATGTTGTGTTGCCCAACTCTCTAGTGACTTGAAAACCTCAACCTTTTCTTGTGCCATAGTGTGTGTTTTTGAGGTTGAGATCATTGAACAGATTTTTGAGGTTATTTGGGGTCGTGGCTTTAGTTTGGGGCATGGTTGATAACCATTTAGGTTCCATTCTAAAGCTACACGTTGTTGGGTGGAGATTGACAACATTATTGGTAATTTGCACTTGTGTTGTTGCTGTTGTTTGTGGCAAACATGTGAATGTAGAAGCACGACGGCAATGATTATATACAAAAGTTATCTAACCTGTGTTAATTTTACACAAAATAAAAAGTATTACTTAAAATTATCATGAATAGATGTTAATAATATTTTTGAATAATTTTTTATTAACTTAAGGTTCTACCAATTAAATGATTTTTATATATAAAATGTTTTTTAATACCTGCGTAGAAATAAATTAAATGTGGAAGAGTGTTGTGAAGTGAATTTAAATGATGCATTTAATTACTGACTCGGTAGGTTGATACAGTGATGGAGAAAATTTATTAGAAAGCTCAGCACTCTTACATCAATTATGATCTCAAAGATTAACAAATCAATTTTTTTCAGTACAATTACTGAAAAACATGCCAACCTTGTTGGTGGGCAAGCCAATTGATCATGAGCCAACCTAGAGAGTTTTAGATACTGCTAGAAGTACAAATGAAGCTAGAATATTAGAGGGTGTTTGGTTTGCAGTTGAGAAAACAGAGTTGAGTTGAAGTGAAAAATTTAAAGGTTGATATTAATTCTTTACAACGTTCGAGACAATCAAAACTCCGTTGACCCGTAGAATCAAAAAGCTCCCCCTACTTAACGGAAAAATCTCCGTTGGAGGAGCCTTGCCAAACGTGCTCTTACATGCATGGAATTAGGGATGATAATTAGGGTCTAGTCTGCGGGTTAGCATGTTTTATTCATAAAATAAAAGGGGTTGGCCACATGTTGAAGCTCATTTCCCTGTTTTAGCTTGACCTATTTTATCCCATACAAAATAGATCCTAATGGGTTAGTCTATATTGGGTTGACAACTCTTAAATAAAAAGTATTAAAAATTGCATATGTATCACTACTAGAAAAGTCATTTTAGCAACAAGTTTATGGTGAAAACCTGGATATTTGTCGCTAATTGTCATGAAACTAGCAGCGATAAATGGGTAATGACCAAAATAAGTCTGGTACTGGAACTAATGATAGATTTAGTGACAAGAGAGGTTAGCGGAAGTTAACCCGTCACTGATTCCATCACAAACCTTTTCTATCAATGTTTGGTGATGAGAGGTAAATGACAGTCGCCAACAACAAACTAATCAGCAGCGGATCAATAAGTCATCGCTATTTATTCACCTCACATGCCTTTTTGATGTGTAGAATTAGCGCCAAAATATTTTGAATGTAGCGACAAAATCCCCATGTTGTCGCAAAAAGTGAGATCTAAAAAGTTTCTTTTAAACACTTTGGCGATGGGTATATACTGTAATTGTAACATCCTATTTTCTACTCAAATAGAAAATAGATATTAATATATCTTTAATGAGAAATACTTACTATTAGTTAGTTTATTATTATTAATTTTTATGAAATTTTGGTATTTATATATATTTATTTTGTTTTAAAATAATAATAATAATAATAATAATAATAATAATAATAATAATAATAATAATAATAATAATAATAATAATAATAATAATAATATATGTCTTTTGAATGAGACTTTTAAAATGACCTAATTAATAGTCATTGATTAATGAAATTATATTAAGAATTTTGTATATCTTTATTATTCACAACTTTTATTTTATGTTTTTATATTTATGTTTTTACATATTTATGATTTAACTCTTATTAGAATTTTAAAATAAAATTTTGAAGAAATTAGACTATGGTTCTTTAGAACTTTTTGATCTACATAATATTTTTGATTTTCTAGAATTTTTTAAAAATTTTGAAATATTTTAATAAAATCATATATTTTAAATAATTTTAAATTCATATAAAGTTACTTAAAATTAAAAATATTTACAAGAAAGTGAAGTTAAATTATAAGAAAATTTTCTAAAATCCATTTCAAGTAGACTTATCTAAAAATTATCGATTTGAGTAAAATCTTGATTTTTATCAATCGTAAAAAAATCAAAAACGTACCAATAAATTTTTATTAACAGAAAATTTTAGATTTTTAAAATTTAAACTTTATATTACTTATCATAAAATTAGTGAGAACTGGTATAATATCGCTAAATTTTGAAAAGATCGATTTTGAATATTTAAAATATACTGAGTGAATGGTTACTATTTGACTTAATAATTCAGCCGACATTTACTATGCAAAATACTGTGCATGAACAAAAATTTCAAACTTGCACAGTAACCAGAGACGAAAATTTCAAAAATTGCATAGTATTTTTATAATAAAATATTCAGATGCATAGTGAATTTTTCTGCTATAAATACCGAAGGATTTCTGAAGGAAAAATCATAATTTCAGATTAAATTTTCTTAATATAGTAGCGCTAGAGAGACAGTGGTGGGAGTAAGAGAGAGAAATAATTTTTATGGAGGGAAGTTCTGCCAAAATCATAAGGTAAGAATAACTCTCTTTTATACTTTTTAGGTTTATTTTCATATCGTTTTAGAAATTTATTATTATACTGGATATAATATTATTTTAAGTTACTATTCTGAATAGTAAATTACTATGTCAACAGTAAATTACTATTGAGAATAGTGAATTACTATTTGTAATAGTAAATTACTATTATAAATAGTAAATTACTATTCAAATAGTGAATTACTATTTAGTGTTACTATTTATGATTTACTATTTATCGCTACTATTTACATTTTACTATTTATGGTTACTATTCACTATTCATTATTCACTATTTAAAATTTACCATTTCTGTTTTACGTAGTAATCTTTATTTTTATCTTATGCCTATACTGAGATAAGTTGGTATTAATATTTCTAAAACTCGGAGGTGCAAAGCGAACTCACTTTTGGTAGCAATTCAAGGTAAGGGGGAGTGAGATAGGAATATAATATGAAAAAACATAAGAATAATGGGAGGAGTCCCCTACTCCTTTAAAATTTAATAATATTATTATAATAACTATTTAACTTAAAAGTTTATAATAAATTTTTAAATTGAGTATCTTGTGTAATTTGATCTGAATACCTATACAAATACCTGGATAACCTATGCGAACTGGACTGAACCTATGCAAGGACTTGGACTATTATGACCTGTATGGACTAAACTATACCTATGCAAGGATTGGACTATATGGACGTACATAGACCTATGCGAGGAATGGACTATAAAGACTTAAAATTAATCTTATTAATCTAAATAACTATTAAAATTTGAATTATATTTATGACTGATATTTAGTTGATTTGATTATTATAATTAATAATATTTGATTGATTAATGATATTGTGATTTATAATACTAGACTGTGATTAATAATATTTGTGATTTGATGATATTTGATTGTGATTGATGATATTACAATACTTGATTGTGATTGATGAATGATTGATGACTTTGTGATATGAAGTTTGAGCATATAGCAAGCATGATGAAAAGTTAAAACTCAGTAAGAATTTTCTTACCTTACTCTTTAAATTTTTATTCTAAGAGAAAGTATTTTATCATTATTTTAGTCTTTTATTTCTTCTTAGAAATAATTTTCATTAACTTTATTTTTAATCTATAGAATAAAATCTAGTATTAGAAAGAAGCTATTTTATGAAAATCAGAGGTTGAGATAATTAATTCTTGAATTAAAGAAAATTTTTATAGTTTTAAGTATTCTTAGTTAATGTTTTAAAAAAAATATTTTCTTTTAGAAATCAGAAATTTAAATTTGTTTTCCCTAATGAAATAACTAAAGGATATTTTGTTATAGTCGAGATTTCTAAACTCAATCTAGTTAAGATTCAAATTTGGAAAGATTATGTAAATATGTGAAGTTTTTTAAGAGAAAGTTTTGAGATATTTAAGGCTTGGAAACTCAATTTTGGTGAGATCTGAATTTGAAGACTGTACTAAATTTATTTCTGTATAACAGAAGTTCAAAGAAGAACTTATAGGAATGTACAGTTTATTGAGATGATTTTGTGAACCTTTATGGTATTTAAAAATTGAGTTTCTAAAAGTCTTAACCAACTAAATATGCGACTAGTTCATGCATCATGAATCATTAAAGAGAAATAAGATGTGATATTGTCTGGGGACAGATTATAGAAACCGAGGATACATTAGAGGAGGCTTAATTGCGAGCCTTGGGATGAAAGGGTGTGAAAGGATGCTTCAGGTTACCTGGGGTCGCTCCCTAGTGTCGGGTACTTTCATAATAAAAACCTTCTCAGTCTGACTAGTCTCTAAGTGTTTCCATGCCAGTTGAGTTGTTCATATGCCATGAAGGCATTTATGTTATTATTATCCGGAATTATGGAACGGTGTAAACTCCTGGTTAGCCCAATGCAAACTAAAACTTTAAGGGTCCATATGCATAAACTGAATGAGATAGTTAGGGATGGCAAAACGGGATGGCCCGCCGGGCCCTGACCCGCCCCGTCAAAGCCCGCCAAAAAGCGGGCCGGGTTGGCCCGCCCCGCCAAATTAAACGGGCCAAAATTTAGGGCCCGCCCCGCCTAAGGCGGGCCCGGCGGGCTGGCGGGCCGGCCCGCCAAAGTTAAAATTGTAATTTTTTTTAAAAAAATATGTCAAATTAAGATTAAAAAATTAAAAAATAATTTTTTTAAAAAAATTAAAGAAAATATTATTAAAAGAAATGTATAAATAGTAAGAGATGTTACTTTTTTTTTAATTTTAGAAAATCAAAGTATATATTTTAATAAAATAAAGTATAAATTAGTAATATTTATATTTTTTTTCTTTTGGCGGGGGCCCATCGGGCCGGCCCGCCCCGCCAAGGTTTTGGCCCGCCAAATTGGCGGGTCAGGCGGGGCGGGCCTTGGCGGGAGGCGGGCTAAAAATTCTTGTCCGCCCCGCCAAATTTGATGGGCTTGGCGGGCCAGCCCGTTGGGCCTGGCCCGTTTTGCCATCCCTAGAGATAGTATTAAAAGAATTACATGTCATACATATGATTGTGATATTCTGTGTGAATGGTTGTGAATGAAAGTATGATTGTTATGCGTATGAAAACCCTACAATTATAATTAATTGTGTATGAGATTATGAATTATATTTTTTTATTAGATTGTGAAAACCCTTATGCTTATGTCTTATCTGTAAAGTATTATATTCTATTTCTCACCCCTTCTTGTTTGAATCTTGTGTCTAAAATATATGTTATGTGATATATAGCTAGAAGTTCAAGATGGAAGGATATGTAATTACAAGAGAGTAAAGTGGTCTCATCCTCAATCAGATAGATGAAGAGATATGACAAGAGTAGGATTCCAAAACTTGATGGTTCAAGGATTAGGAAATGATTGGTCACATTTGTAGTAGAGGTATAGTTTAGTTTTACCTTGCCTTATTATAATATCAAGTTAGATAATTGTAACAAGGTAAAGGTTAAACTTTGATAAACTTTCTCATTCGAATATAATACTGTAATGATTTATCACTTATAATTTCTATAAATTATTTTATCATTATGGACAAATATTGAAAGATAGTGTTTTTTTTACTTCCAATATTCAAAGGAAATCAGATGTATATACGTCCTTGTATATGCGAGATAAAGAGTGATAAATATGTATATCTTTCTAAAAGTTTATATATATATATATATATATATATATATATATATATATCGTGTATATAAGGGGGTGTTACACTAATTGCCAAATGCTAAACCATATGTTAGGGTTCATTTAATAGTTGGCAACGAAACACATTATTTCGTCGGTAAATGTAATAAATATATAACGTCTTTGGTTGATTCAATGATAAAGTTTTTCCCTTCATCACCAAAACTTATTCCATGTGGCATGTTTGACACATATTCAGTGATGACATGAGGATATTTCCCTGTTTTAGCTTAACCTATTTTAATACAAAATAGACCCTAATGGGTCAATCTACATTGGGTTGACAAGTCCTAAATAAAAAGCATTAAAACTTACTTATGTATCACTACTATAAAAAGTCATTTTAGCAATAAGTTTGTGGTGAAACCTAGATATTTGTCGCTATTTGCCATGAAGCTAGCGAATATAGTGGGTAATTACCAAAATAAGTCTAGTAGTGGAATTAACGACGGACTTAGCGATGGGAGAGGTTAGCGGAAGTTAATCCATCGCTGATTCGATCACAAACCCTTTCTATCAATGTTTTGGGTTGAGAGGTAAATGAGAGTCGCCAACAACAAATTAATCAGCAATAGATCAACAAGTCATCACCATTTATTCACCACATGTGACTTTTTGATGTGTAGAATTGGTGCCAAATTTTTTTGAATGTAGCGACAAAATCCCTATGTTGTCGCAAAAAGTAAGATCTAGAAAGTTTCTTTCAAATGCTTTGGCAATAGGTATATACTGTCATCGCCAAATACTAAACCTCATGTTAAGGTTCATTTAATAGTTAGCAACAAAACACATTATTTCATCGCCAATGCAATAAATATATAACGTCTTTGTTTGATTCAATGATTAATTTCTGCCCTCCATCACCGAAACTTATTCTAGGTGGCATGTTTGACATGCATTTAGTGATGACATGAGGATTCCATCACTAAAAACTAAATCCCTAAATTATACAAACCCTTTTTCTCTAAAACATTTAAGATGACCTCAATTCTGAAGCAAAATACTTTTATGACATGTTGGCGCACCTTAGGCTCCATTGTATGAAAGATGTGAGAACTATAATGAGTTGTTAGTGTCATGGACTACGATGAGCTTGAAGTTGGAATATAACAAGTATGAGGGCTATTTTAATCACATGGTGTAGTTTATAGGTGACTCACTGCCAACTAACAATTAAATGCCTTCAAATTTGTACCATGCAAAGAAGTTTATGTCTAAGCGGGGCTTGGGTTACGAATTGTGTAGGATGTAGAAAATAGCATTACAAGACTTTAAAGCAAATAGGTGTGGTGAAGAAGATACCTATAAAGTGAATATGGTATTTTCTAATAATACCATGACTACAACGATTGTATTCCTTGTTAGCTACAACCAAACACATATGATGGCATTGCAAGAATTAAAGAGAATAAGGGTTATTGTGTCATTTGTTAGATAGAGAAGCATGGAAGCATTTTGATAGGAGTTTCCTTGATTTTACTGCTGAACCTAATAAGGTTAGGCTTGGTTTATGTTCGGATGGATTCAATCCATTTGGAGCATACGATAAGACATATTCATGTTGACCGGTTATTTTAACCCCTTATAATTTACCTCTTGAAATCTGTATGAAATAGGATGTGATGTTCCTTTATATAATTGTTCCTAATCCAGACAATCTAAAAGCCAAAATTAATGCTTTTATGGAACCCTTGATAAAAAGATGTTAAGTTGTAGTGACATGATCACGTAAACAAGTGTGATGTGTCGTCAAGGAATAATTCCAACATGGAAACTACTTTGATGTGGATCATATATGAGTTTCCAACATACGATATGTTGTCAGGGTGGTCATTAGCAGGGAAACTTGTCCAGTTTGCATAGAACACTATAAAGGACACCAACTTCCAAAAAGTAGTAAAATTTCAATCTCTGATTATCATAGAAATTTTTTTTCACGTGTTCATTTTTATAGGAAAAATAAACAATTGCTCATGAGAGACAAGATTGTGAAAGATGGGTAGCCACTTCATTTATCGAGTGAACAAATATGGTAAAGGATTTTAGAGTGATTGAGTTATTCCATTTATGTATTGATTGAGTTATTCCATTTATCGATGACATTTAAGATTTATTAATCTTAACGAATGTGTGAAATAACAAAAAGATAAATTAGAACTAGGTAGAACATAATACAAGCTAAATTGTAAACCAATAAACAAGACAATAATTTTAAATAAATAAATAAATAAATTTTACCGATAGAAATAACGACGAAAGTGTCTTGGTTTAAGTTAGTGACAAATGTATATCTTTTACTAAGGCATCCTTTGATGAAGGCCTCTGCGACGAACTTGTGGCAACGGTTACACGTTCTGTCGCTTTAAGTAACTGTGACCTAAATTTCTTTGGCAACAGAAATTGGTAACGGGTAAGCATGCCACTTTATTTTCAAATTTCAAAATTTGAAATTCAAATGGCGACGGATATAATGTTGTTGTCAAAACAAAAATTGGCAATGGAAAATTTCCTTTTAGCGATAGAAAATCTCGTCACTAAGAATGTATGTCGGTATACTGCTACCTGACATCTAGAAAAACCACCGGTAGCTACTGAAGATCAGCGACCGCGAGCAGTCGTCACTGATCAGTGACCACAATAGCAACAGCAACAGAGAAGGAACGTTGACAAGGGAATCAACGACCACCCAACATTTTGTCGTTTTGTTTGTGAGTTATCCATTAGAAACCCCGTCACTAATTCTAAAGAAAGACGCCTCATCCTGACAAGGTGTGTATTAGTGACAAGGTTAGTGATGGCAGATTGTCCATGGCTAAGTCATTTATTCTTATTCGAGCACCCTATCTTCTCCCAAATCAGTTGCCCTAAGTCTGTCTATCCTTCTATATTGTTCCCTTTTCTTCTCTGTTATTATTCCTCCTTACGGTGTCCTTGTCACGTGTCTTTTATCCTCCTCCCTCTATCCCTGTCGCGTATTTTTCCTCTCTGTCAGCTCCTCCCTCCATTTGAAGTTATGTAACCTCTGTCCTAGTGGCTCTGTCTCTGAAAGCATTCCTCCCTCACTCCTTGCCCCTACACAACCTCTGACTCTCTTTATAGGATGTCGTTGCTACCTCCCGTAACCCTTCTCTTCTTCTAAGGTGAGCTAAGCTCTGAACCCTCTCTACCATTCTGGTTTTCCATAGGTTTGCTTGGTCTGTGATAGAAATTTTGATAGAAATGCATGCGAAATGAATGAAAACATGTATATACTATGATAGAAATGAGAAATGAATGAGTTATAGGATAAGCTTGTAGCATTAAACTCATCTATTACAAAACATGTATAAACTAATATCTTAACGAGATTAAAAATTATGAATTTATTTATCTTAAATTAAGCAATAAGAAAGACAAAGATGGGGAGTACTACTATTTAACAAACAACCAGAAAGGCTAGTATATATTTTAGGATAAGTTAATTTGTTACAAAAACTAGCTTAATTGTTAAGTTTCTGACACCGACACTGTCTTCTATTCTTACCGAAACCAGAAAATATATGATCATCGGAACAGACTACACTAGTTACACAAATGCCTATCAACCATTTGATTTTATTTTTACAAATATTTTCTCTAACAGGTACCATAGCTAAACTACACCTCTAACAAATCATCATGTTCTACAATATAACATTATAAAACCATATTCTAAAGTACAACAGAAAATAACAGACATTAAACATAGAGCACGACACTATTAGTTAAAAACGTCTTGATATGATGCATTATTTCTTGGTAGGCATGGCAACGGGGCAGTTCGGGGACGGGTTTCACTCCTACCATCCTCATCCCTATTATCCTAGATTGTAACCGTGCATGTCCCCATCCCCGTCGGGCGAGATAAAACGACTCTTGTCCCCGTCCCCGATAAGGATCGAGGAAACCCATCCCCGTCCCCATCCCAGTTTTTATAAAAAAATTTCCTTATCAAGTATTTTAAAAGTTGTTGTTGTATCTACAAAATTATTAAATATTTTACATACAATAATAAAAATAGTAATAAATCATCTTAGACACAATTATTAAACATTGTCTAATAAATCATCTCTAGTAATATATATATATATATATATATATAATAAGAGTATTAAGTAATTTAAGTATGTGGGGCGGGGACGGGGACAGGGGCGGGGCGGATACTAGTTTTACCATCCCCGTCCCTGCCCTCGACTTTTACCTACCGGGTAAAAATTGTCCCCGTCCCCGAAACCAAAAAAACAGGGAAAACCCACTTAAACGGGGGCGGTGCGGTGCGGTTACCCGCGGGGATGGATTTTTTTGCCATGCCTATTTCTTGGGTCCAAGAATGGGAAAGCTAATAATTATGCAGCACTTGGAATGCATGGCCTACACCTTTATAGATAATTATTTCTACCATTTTCCCTACTTTAACCAAAGTTTTTGAGAATTCCAAGTTCCTATCTATCGGTATATTCCATGTTCCTATCTCTCAATATGATTGTTTAAATTAACTAGTTTCATGCTATTGTTTAAATTAACGCTATTGTTATTTTACACAAACATGTCATTGTTATCCCTCATTAATTAAAAAAATAAGATTATTTTTGGTCAAGTTTAAAAGTATGTGACTATTTTTATTTCAACAATCATAATGATTATTTTTAAACCATAAAAAATATAATTATTTTTTATTCCATTAGTGAAAAATATGATTGTTAACACTCCTTAATTTTAATAAAATATGATTATTTGTTTTAATCCCTACTAATTTATGATTACTTTTATTTTCACAAGTATATGATTATTTTTATTTTCACAACCATATTAACGCTAAATGGATATCCTAATCAAAACGGATTTGCTAAATTAAAACGGATTACTTACGTGTTATAAACAGATATCTCATACTAAATGGATAAACCAAACTGATAACTTAATCTAAAAAAAAATCAAACCATTATAATGATTCAAACATAAGATAAATCAATTCATACAAACCCCAAACAAAAATAAATATATTTCAAATACCACTATACATAAATATGTTATTCAAGTGGCCTCAATACTCAAAAGGGGAGGTGAATTGAGTTTTTACAACTTTGCTTAGAATGCCTTTGAACTTGATTCTTTTATCACAAGTTTAAAGATTATGCAAGTGAAGTCAAGTTTAATGCAAGAGCTAATGCAAACAAGAGGTGTATATAGTTAAGACAATTTATCAAACACTTGGTGTGCAATATTCGAAGTAAACTGATTCAAGCAAGCTCAAGTATATAAAGCCCAATCAACCAACATAAATCAATTCTATGCAGTATATGAATGTAAAAGAGTTAGGTAGAAGAGCTTGTAAACCAATTTAACGAGTTCCACCAACCCCGATGTACGTCTCGCCTTCAAGCAACCCACTTGAAGGATTTCCACTATTGAAGTTTAGAGATTACAAGCTATGAGCAATTGCAGCTTCCTAGTGTCCCACACTCAAGAACTCAATCCTCATTAGCACAAGGGCAACCCACCCAATCTCTCAAACTCTCAATACCCAAAGGTTGAACCCCAACCTTTGTGACCACTCAACCTAGAGTGAAAAAGCTTTTGTGTTTGATGTAGTGTTTACAGGATATGAACTCTCTAAATAGAGTAGATACACAAGTCAATGCTCTCTCAAATTTCTAACTCTCAACAAGAGAGAATATACAAGTTTAAGCTCTAAGTTTCAAAAAAATGAAACTATACAAGAATAGAACTCACAAGACTCAAGAATTGATTTCCTTTTGATGGATTTGTGTGTTTCATTGAGTAGCTTGAAGGAGTCTTGCATTTATAGGGCTTGGAGATGAGCATAATGGAGTTCCTAGCCGTTGCAAGTCATGGGTGTCTGAGATCTATGGAGAAATGAGTTGGTTTCCACTTAAAGAGCACTTTCCCCAATTTCTGGCACTACCGTAATCGATTACGCCTCGAGCTGTAATCGATTACACTTTGAAATCTTTGGTGTAATTCGAGTTGTAATCGATTAGCCTATTCCTTGTAATTGATTAGCTTCAACTCAGGAACTTGGTAATCGATTGTGCTTCACCTTGTAATCGACTAGGATTGGCACCTGATGCATTTAATTTGTTTACGCAGCTTTGTAATCGATTGTCCTTGTATATAATCGATTAGTTGTAATTCCAGGAGCTTTGTAATCGATTGTATATGTCCTGTAATGGATTAGCGCAAATACCTGATGCATTTATGTCAAACAGTGGCTCAGTAATCGATTAGTCTTGTTGGTGTAATCGATTAGATGCAAAATAGGAACCATGTAATCGATTAGATCTGGTTGCCTAATCTGCGTGTTTTTGCAGGTCTAATGCATTTTCTTGTTTCTCCAAGTTTTCTTCAAGAGTCCTTTGTCATTATCAAAATTTGTGAACCTGAAAGCATATTCAAATACATTCTCCCCCTTTTTGATGATGACAAACAATGTTCATCTCTTGAGGGTTATTAGTTCACAAACTTATCTATTATCTCTAATTTTATCTTTATCATAAACATATTCAAATATTATCTCTTAATTCAAAAATATTATCTCTTGAGCATTATCTCCATATCTATTTTAGATTTATCTTTTTAACAAGTTATCATTATCCCTTATTTTAAAATATCTCCCCCTATCTAAGAGAGTTTATGCCTTAGAGATAATTTTTTGATTTGTTAGCCATTTGTAATTTTTAGCACTTGTTTTCATTTGCACAGGATAAATGAACTCAAGTATTTCTCCCCCTTTGGAATCATCAAAAACAATAATGCAATAGAGGAATATAACAGAATGAGAAGTTTATTAATATTGCAGAAACGAAAATTACAGAAATTAAAATTGCAGAATGAAAATAGAAAGATTAAAGCATAATAAAGCGGATCTAGTTATCCGGATGGAAAAAGTGAAATTTGAAAATCTGGTGGGACAGCTCATCGTAACGTTGTTGCATCATTTCAAAGTGTTGCTGTTCAGTCATTTGGAACTCTTGAATAGAGTTCTCAATTTGATCGAACCGACGGTCAAGGTATGCATAAAGTGATGCGAAGGGGTCAACAGGGACAAATGGTTCAGCTTGAGTTGCAGGAGGAGGAGGGGCAGGTTCATTAGCAGGAGCTTCAAAAGGAATGTTGGCATGGATGCCGTCCATTTTTTAGTACCAAGCTCCATTCATAAAAACGATACCCATCTTTGTGAGATGATGGGTGCCAACGCAAGCCTTGGGAGTCACTTTTTCGGACAACTCTCCAGCCAAGTTGACTCCAAAAGCTTTAAAGATTTTAGTGAGCAGGATGGCATAGGGAAGCTTTTGCTGATCTTTGGCATGGAGCATGTGCAGCTTAAGCATTTGAACCCAGTTAATCTCTTTTTGGTGCTGCATGGCCCACATCAAGAGAACATCATCCTCTTCAACCAGAGCATAGTTCCCACCACGAGGAAGCAACATCTTGACTAAAAAGAAGTGAAGGAGGCGGTTGTTCATGGTTAAGTGGCCTACCAGTTTGTGGTTGCTCCTTGGGCGATCAACCTTCCAAAGTGATTGTCGGGTAGTGATGGCATTGAAACCCCATTCATCTTCGGGATCTCCTCCATCAAACTCAGCATCATTGAGGGGAAGTAGAGTGATTTCTGCCAGTTGGGCATTGGTGAGCCTAAGGGTCACATTTTTTACTTTTGATTCCAGTAACCCATTTGCAAGTTTTAGGTTGCAGTAGAATACCCCTATGAGTTCAGGGTAATAGAGCTCTTCCTTATGGGTGAGAAAGTAAAAAAGGTTATAATGGTGGAGGCTTTGAGTGAAGGTGAGGCTAGGGTGGTCAAATGTCTCAATGTTGATGTAGTGGGGGGAGATTATATCCTTCTCAGAAAAGTTGTTGATAAAGTTTTGAAGATCTCTAGGGGTAGAGAAAAATCTAGAGAAGTCAAGAGGGTTGTGGGTTTGGGCCATGGAAGACCTTGCCCTCTTAATGGTTCTTGAAGAAGACATGATACCAGTAAAGTGCAGAGAAAAAGAGAAGAGAATGAGAGAATGAAGAGGAAAGCTCTTGAGGCTTGAGAGATTGGAAGGAGGAAGAGGTAGTGAGAGATGAGAGAGAGAGGAGAGGGGAATTTATAGGGAAAAATAGGTCTAGAATGGTGAGAAATAGGTTTAATTAGGTGGAGAAGTCGGAGTGCCTCGAAAAATAGCAGTTTGACCACTCCAGTACCGATGCTAATCGATTAGGCATTATAGGTAATCGATTAGGACACGGTTTCTAAGGAAGTTGAATCGTTTTGCACATGGGGTAATCGATTATGGCAGGTGGGATAATCGATTATGTTAAAAATAGAAACTTTGTAATCGATTAGGAGGAGACTCTAATCGATTATCTGAAAGGTAAAACGTCAGTAATCGATTTTGTTGAATTATTAATCGATTGTGCAAGAAACAAAGACGTTGTAATCGATTAGATATGGGGTGCTAATCGATTAGTGATGAAACAGAAAATGGTAATCGATTATTTTGAGAGTCTGCAATCGATTATTAAGAAAACAGAGAGTGTATAATCGATTATACTAATCATGGTAATCGATTAGGGATGCTTAGAAATGGTCTAAACTTACAAATTTTAAGTGGAATGTTAACCAATTAATATATTAAGTATCAACACTTGTAAATCAAGAAATTAGCAAAATTATTCAGCATTCAAACACAATTAGAAATGTCTAAGATTCCTAATTCTCTTCTAATGTGTATGAATTGTTCTTTTGCCAAGGGTTTTGTGAAGATATCTGCTAGTTGCTTTGAGGTTTCAACATGTTCAAGTACACAATCACCCTTTAATACATGATCCCTAATGAAATGATGTCGAATTTCAATATGTTTGGTTCTTGAATGCATTACAGGATTCTTTAAAATATTAATAGCACTTGTGTTATCACATTTAAGAGGCACTTGATCTAACATAACACCAAAGTCAAGAAGTTGTTGTCTCATCCAAAGGATTTGAGCACAACAACTACCAGCTGCAACATATTCTGCCTCAGCTGTAGATAGTGCAACACTTACTTGTTTCTTGCTATGCCAAGAAACAAGATAACTACCAAGCAAGTGACATGTTCCACTAGTGCTTTTTCTATCAAGCTTACATCCTGCAAAATCAGAGTCAGAGTATCCAACTAGAGTGCATTCAACCCCTTTGGGGTACCATAAGCCAACATTTTGAGTTCCAATCAGATATTTCATTATTCTTTTTACTGCAGTAAGGTGTGATTCTTTTGGGCATGCTTGATACCTTGCACACATACAAACAGCAAACATGATATCTGGTCTACTAGCGGTTAAGTATAGTAAGGATCCGATCATACCCCTATATTTTGAGAGTTCAACATCCTTACCCTTCTCATCCTTGTCCAAATAACATGAAGTGCCCATAGGAGTGGCAATATCATTTGCCTTGTCCATGTTGAATTTCCTAATCAATTCCTTGCAATACTTTGATTGACTAATGAAAGTGCTTTCATTAGTTTGCTTAATTTGTAGTCCAAGGAAGAAAGTAAGTTCCCCCATCATGGACATTTCAAATTCTTCCTACATTAGCTTAGCAAACTCTTTGCATAACGATTCATTAGTAGCACCAAAGATTATATCATCAACATATATTTGAACCAATAGTATGTCATTCTTTTTGTGCTTAATGAATAAAGTTGTGTCAACCTTTCCTCTTTCAAAATTGTTTTCTAAAAGGAATTTACTTAATCTTTCATACCAAGCTCTTGGAGCTTGTTTTAAGCCATACAGAGCTTTCTTTAGTTTGAAAACATGATTTGGAAATTGATAGTTTTCAAAACCTGGAGGTTTATCAACATACACTTCCTCTTGAATGTATCCATTCAAGAAAGTACTCTTGATATCCATTTGGTACAATTTAAAGTCCTTACAACATGCAAAGGCTAATAATAATCTAATGGCTTCTAGCCTAGCTACGGGAGCATATGTCTCTTCATAATCAATGCCTTCTTCTTGATTGTAACCTTTAGCTACTAGCCTAGCTTTGTTCCTAGTAATTATACTATTTTCATCTAATTTATTCCTAAACACCCATTTTGTTCCTATTATTTGGTGATCATTGGGTCTTGGCACTAGTTCCCAAACTTCATTTCTTTCAAATTGATTCAATTCTTCTTGCATGGCCAACATCTAATGTTCATCAATAATAGCTTCATCAATGCATTTGGGTTCTATTTATGATACAAAGGCTAAATGATTACATGCATTCCTAATGGCGTTTCGAGTACTTACACCTTTAGTCATTTCTCCTATGACTTTATCCAAGGGATGATCCTTCAAGGTGATCCATTGTTGTGGTTGCTCATGTTGTGTTGTTTCTCCTTTATTGTTGACTTCTTCTTTTTTATTCAAACTCCTTTCTTGGAATGTTCCTGCAAGATCAACAACATCTTCCTTTCCCAGGGTGTTAAGGCTATTTTCATCAAATTTTACATGAATAGACTCCTCAATAGTGTTTGTTTGCTTATTATAGATTCGATAAGATTTACTAGATGATGAATATCCTAGAAAGATCGCCTCATCAGTTTTTGCATCAAACTTTCCTAGATTATCCTTTCCATTATTGAGCACAAAGCATTTACATCCAAAAATATGAAAATATAAAATGTTGGGTTTTCCTCCCTTGTAAAGTTCATAGGGGGTTTTCTTTAGAATAGGCCTTATTAAGCATTTATTCATAACATGACAAGCGGTATTTACCGCATCGGCCCAAAAATGTTTCGCAATGTTATTTTCATTTAACATGGTTCTTGCAAGCCCCACTAAAGATCTATTTTTCCTTTTAACTACTCCATTTTGTTGTGGAGTTCTAGGAGCTGAAAAATTGTGATTGATACCATGTTTTTCGTAAAACTTTTCAAAAGATTGATTTTCAAATTCTCCCCCGTGATAGGTTCTAATGGATGCTATTTTTGAATTTTGCTCATTTTGGATAATTAGCAAGTTTCTTGAATGCATGATATGCTTCATTTTTATGAGCAAGAAACAAGGTCCATGTATATCTTGAATAATCATCTACAATCACTAGATTTTGATTTTGGAAGGTCCAAATAGATCCATGTGTAAAAGTTGTAAAGGCTTTTGAGTGGAAACAATGTTTTTAGCTTGAAATGATGCCTTTACTTGTTTCCCCTTTTGACATGCATCACAAAATTTATTTTCAAATTTAAGCTTTGGTAAACCAATTACTAATTATTTAGAAACAAGTTTATTCAAATGGTCTACATGTATATGAGCTATTCTTCTATGCCATAGCCAAGTTTCATCCTCTCTAGTCATAAAGCATTGTACATCATTTGAGGACAAACTATCCATATCAATCATGTAAATATTATCAATTCTTTGACCTACAAACTTGATTTCCTTATTAATCTTATGTTCAATTATGCAACAGTTTGATTCAAACAAAACTCTATATCCCTTGTCACATAATTGACTAATGATAAGTAAATTGTGTTTGAGGCCTTCAACATACAATACATCACTAATAGAAGTAGAAGAATTCTTACCAATGTTTCCAATGCCTAGTATTCTCCCTTTGGTGTTATCTCCATAGGTGGCACTTCCGTGAATTTCCTTATGTCTCCCGTCATATGCTTTGAACACCCACTATCCAAATACCAATGGGTGTTGCTTGCCTTGAAGCATACCTATAAAACAAGATTAATTTAGAGAACTAGGTACCCATTGTATGTTGGGTCCTTTTAGGTTAGTTTGTGGTAATGTCCCTTTGGAAACTCACACCTTTCCAATAACCTTTGGTCCTAATTTTCTAACATTACAATTTGAATAGTTATGACCTTTAAAACCACAATGATTGCATCTCATGAAAGGTGATGATGATCTCCTAGGTGGTACAAAGAAGTTTTGGTAATATTTTTCCTTTTTGGTGGAGTTGTATCCTAAACCGGTTTTATCAAGCATACATCTTTGGTTTCCAAGTAGTATATTTAAGTTATCTCTACCATTTGTAAATTTTTCTAATGTTCTATTTAAATCTAAAACCTTGGTTTCTAGAATGTCACATTTCTTTACAAATTCACACGGTTTGGTCCTAGAGCATGCTTGAACATTTTCTAATTCATCTTTCAAACATTTATTTTCTTTACAAACTTCTATAAGGTCCTTCTCAAGAGTGTCAATGGTTTTTTTTGACTATTTGTATTTACTAGAAAGCTTGATAAATTTATCATACAACTCTTCAAAAACATCTAGTAATTCATTCTTATCTAAATCAACAAGACTTACCTCATTATCTTCTTCTTGGTGATTTGCCATTAAGCAAAGATTTGCTTCTTCACTTTCGGACTCATCGGAGCTACTTACATCGTTTTCATCCCAAGCGATGTAAGCTCTTCTTCTTACTCTTTTCTCCTTGCTATTTTTCTTAAGATTTGGGCAATCCGCCTTGAAGTGCCCTTCCTTGCCACATTCAAAAGAACTTGGTGAAGAAGAAGACTCATTAGAAATAGGTTTCTTACCTTGGGGTTTGAAGTTCTTTTGGAATCTTTTATTTTTCATGAATTTTCCAAATCTCTTTACAAACAAGCCAAATTCTTCCTCTTCATCAAGGTCACTACATGATTCTTCTTTATGTGTAGAAGTGGCCTTGAGAGCTAAGCCTTTCTTCTTGGAGGATTCACTACTACAAAAAAGGCCTTTGTCAGCGGTTCCGTCATAACTATTGTCAGCGGAACAAACGCAGACAATAATGGCGCTATTAATAGCATTAAAAACAACGTCAGCGCTTAAACCGCTGACATTAGTCATGTATCGTCAGCGGTTGTAACGCGGAACCGCCGACAATAGTCCAACAATGTCAGCGGTTGTAACACGGAACCGCTGACAATAGTCCAACAATGACAATAGACCGATGTCAGCGCTTGAAGCTATAATGATAAACTATTCATACCAAAAGGGTTATATCCATTGATAAGTTGTGAAGAGTTTAACCATAGATAATCTCTTAACCATCCCATCAAATAAGTAGAAGATTCATTAAATTGTGAAACATTACCCTGCCATAGTGTAATGTGTTTCCAATGCCAATAAAAAGTAACCCAGCCAATGGTATTTAAAAAAAAATTCCAATGGCTTTTGCTACTATAACCTTCCCAACCACGATTTTTTTAGTATTTAACCTAAAAATAAGAAATTGTATTGATACTAAGTATTAAAGAGCATAGTAAATTAAGTAGAACATAGATAAAAATGGTGGGTTCCGTCGTTTCTATGATTATTTTTTTTAAACGGTTAGGTTCTCTCTATACACCGGAGCCACTTTTTTCTATAATTTTTAATTTTTTAATGTTATTGTTTGTTAATTTGTACAATTCACACTCTTGGGCTCCACCCATGAAATATCTAATAATAGGTTTTTCACAATGAAATCTAGCTATACAGTAACGGTATTTAAGTATGAAGATTAGCTGGGTAGCTTGGGTATTGGAGCAACATTACCTATTGAGAAATCCTTAACTTTAGGTCTTTTTTAAACTTAGTAATTAAATTGATTCAATTGTCAAATACAATAGAGCATGATATGTATGTTGTGTATCTAGGGAAAATTCATTTTGAAACGACTAATCCCTAGATAATGGAGGATCCCTTAACTATTAAGAAGTCCATAGAACGAATCACACTTTTACCACTAAACTATACCCGCTTATAATACAATTATTGTATATAAGTAGACCTTTTGTCGAATAAAGTAATCAGGCGTAATTAAGAAATAGGCATATAATATTATTATTTTAATTAGAGTGTTGACATACTTCGTAAAAAGAGACTCTTAAAAAAATGAAATTAAGAAAAGGACATGAATTTCATTTTGTTTTTTATTTTTATTTTTTTCAAATCAAATACACTAAAAGAAATGTTATCCAACGCAGACAATAGTTTGTTTTTTTTTTTAATTTTTAATTTACTAAACCTGTATTAAATTAATAAAGTAATTTTTACACTAATAGTTTTAGAATTATAGATATCACAACCATACCTATAAAAGTAAAACATCAACTAACCATTTTTAAAAATGGGTTTAGTTTCATGTACCTATATTAATTACATACTTCAATACTAATTCCTGCAATGACAATTACCAATGTACATTGTAACATTAAGTGATACCTAAAACATTGTTGCAATAAGACATTCATTGTATCGTAGTAAATTGTCAACCATCATTAATTAGCAATAACAATGACTAACGCATGGATCTAGCATTATCCTACACCAAAATATAGCACGTTAAGTGTGATTCCTATATACCTACTACTAGCATGATTCATGCAACATGTGCTGTCCAAAAAATAGGTGAGTACTATCAATTGTTTGCATGATTCATATAACATGTACAACCCAAAAAACATGGTGGCACTATCTATTGTTGGCATTAATTGTTCATGTAGGACTTTGACTGTAAAGGATGAGTTACTTTGTTTCCTAATTGACAAAAACATAAGCAGATGAATACATAAAAGGTAAAATTAGAAAATATAAACAAAGGAACTAAGAAATTATTAAATTTAGAAATTAACCTAATTTAAAAATGTGTTGAAAACATATGAAGACCAATCCTCCTTTACTTCATCCAATTGTTCAGTGTTGTAGGTGGTACACTGATACTCATCAAAATACTGCAAGTGTAAACATTTAAACAGTTGTGGAGATTAAAATACACATACACATATACATCAAGAAAATGAAATTATAATGGGAGTATAATACACATGGTTAGAGTCATACTGTTTTTGGAATCTTTGTTTGTCTCATTTGCATAATCTCTTTCATGAACCTCATTACATAATATCCACAGTCTATATTATTCTTTTGACGAGGGCACTGCACATAGAAAAAATTACGCCATTAAAAGCACTTATTAGATTGATAAACTAAACTCTAAAAGGTAAAGGATGAAAACATATACCTCCACCTTGCACCATTTCATTTCGGTCTTGAATTTAGGTATCTTGATTCCTCAAAATGCACGATAAATGCATATACCTCTAACAAAGTTTATTAGAACAAAAAACATATGTTAATAAATTCTTTCATTAGATACACTCATGAAAATTTCCACTAGATAAATAATATACTCACATTTAAACAAGTCTCTCATTTCTGGGTATTCATTGAAATTACCATGAAGACTATCCAAATAATACACAATTTCATCCAACACGTTAATGGCAATCAATACCCAATGCCCCCTGTATGTTTTTCCAACAAGTATATATTAGTTAAGACAAAGCATTAAGAAAGGTTATTGTCAACAAGTGATGATAACCTTACCCTGTATTATATGGTGCAATAATCAATTTATCTTGCTCACGAAATGAACAAAGAGCATCAGCTATATATTGAAAAGGGCGGTCTTTGTTGTATTGAGACAACATGTGTGGAGATAGAAAAGAAAACTTTGTTGTTGAATTTCCATGCAAGTACTGATCATATAGAAACCTGATATAAACACAAATACCAAAGTAAGTTTTTTAAAACATAGCAAAGCAATAGTAAAGTAATTGTTACAATTATTAAATACCTCATATAAAAACAAATAGTTGTAACACTCAATAAATCATGATCAAGAATCTCCTTAATGCATTCAGTGCCAATTTGGTCTTCAAATTCAACATTGAATATTTCAATAGGCATGTGAAGAGAAAATTGGACCCCCTCTGGATGGGATTTCACATAAAACTCTAAAAATTTGCAATAAGGAACTGCTTTGGCACTATTGCTAGAAACTAGTGGACTGGGAGACAATTGTTTTAATGGGGAAGTTACTGATTTTGCTACATGGCTTACGTCTTTTCTCTTATTCTTGGATGTTGCTGGTGTCTAAAATTTCCATGTGAACATAATGAATTAGATAAACCCTAAACCCTAAACCCTAAAGGGTACCTGATTAAGTATCTGTATAAGATGAATAGGCCAAGACACAAAAGTATCTAATGCATCAGTCAAAGTTACCAAACAATCATTTTTATTAGGTACAGGAAGTGTAGTATCACGTTCAGCTTCAGTCATAGAACACCTGTTTAGCTTGTGATGCCAAAATAAACCGATCATCTTTGTATCCTTCTTTATTTAGATCAACTTGTATGAAGCCTGATCCATCCGCTCGAACACCATGGTTGTTGTCAACCCACTTGCAACAAAAGACAACCTCTTTAAACATTACATAATCCAACTCCCATATGTGTTCAATAACCCCAAAGTATGACATACTTGCATATATTGGATTTTTGTCTTTAGCACTTGAGATATACAATGATTGAGCAACAAGACTCATGCCACTATTTTGTTGTGTACTCCGTTCATCATGCTCCTTTGTATAAAATGTATACCCATTAATCATGTAAGAACTATATGAAAAGGCCTGTATTTGTGGTCCTTTAGATATCCATCTGATTCTCTCTGACACTGAAGCACCTGTTTCTTCCAATTCCATTGAAATATGATCTTTAAACCATGGTACAAAAGTTTGATTGTGTTGTTTTAATATCCAATTTTCATTCCTACTTGGATACCTAGATTTGAGAATCTCCTTTTGCATTTCAACATATGGATCAACCTCTACAGTGTTATGTAGAATATACAAATGTGCTTGTTCCCATTCTGTTATAGGAACATCTATGATTTGTGCGCCAGTCAAACCATGGCCATTTAACCTTCCTGTGTGACGAGACCTTGGTACCCCTATGAAATCCACATTAGACAAGTAAGATGTGCAAAACTCAACCGCCTCCTTAACTATATATCGTTCAACAATACAACCTTCTGGCCGACTTCGATTCTTCACATATCCTTTCAAAATCTTCATGTAATGTTCAATGGGATACATCCATCTCATGTAGGCCGGGCCACATAATTGTGTCTCTCTAACCAAATAAACCGTTAGATGAATCATGATATCAAAAAAAGAGGGTGGAAAATACATTTCTAACTTACATAATGTTGTAACAATTTTATTTTGTAGAGTCGGTAATGTCCCAGGGTCAACCACCTTGCTACAAATGGCCTTGAAGAAGAAACATAACTTTGTTATTGCACCACGAACCTTTTCAGGCAAAACCGAGCGTATAGCTACCGGGATCAAACTCTCCATGAGAATATGACAATCATGGGATTTTTGACCTTTTAACTTGAGATCCTTCATTGATACAAGACTCTTGATATTTGAAGAGTACCCTTCTGGAACTTTAATTGCACTAAGAAATTGGAGAAATGTTGTTTTCTCTGTTCGTGATAATGTATATGCTGCTGGGGGTAGATACGTTCGCTTTCCTTTTTTTGTGGCCTCAATTCTTTTCTTATTCCCATACATGCCATGTCAAGTCTTGCTTTGATTCCATCTTTGGTCTTTCCTGGAATGTTCAAAAGTGTACCAATGATACTTTCACAAACATTCTTTTCAATATGCATCACATCAAGAAAATGTCTCACATATAATGATTTCCAATAAGGTAAGTCAAACAATATAGACCTTTTCTTCCACCCACTAGTAGGAAAGTTCTTGGCAAAAGGTTTACCAAAATTAGTTTGTAAATCTTTCACCTTGTCAAATACTTGATCACCTGTTAAGCCTGAAGGGGCTCTACGTTCTTCTGTGTTGGCATTAAATGCCTTTCTCCATCCCCGGTAATGATGTCCCAATGGTAAGAATCGACGGTGTCCAAGAAACACATTCTTCATACAATGACTCAGTCAGATGTAATCTGTATCTTCTTCACATATAGGACATCCACATTCTTAGTAAATGCAAGGAAAAACTAATCATTAATTTATGTACAATTAACTCAATATAGAATAAACATTGTATATACAAGTTACTACCATATCCAACTACAATAAAAAAATCTATGAAACTTGCACTAGTGGAAAAAAGGGTTTTAAGCACGGTTCTGGGGGACTTTTAAGCACGGTTCCAGAACCGTCCTTGTTCCCGCCGTGCTTGTAGATGGGGACTTTTAAGGACGGTTATGAACCGTGTTTGTAAGTACCTTTTAAGCACGGTTATTTTTAACCGTCTTTGTAGGGGGGAACTTTTCAGCACGGTTCTGAGAATAACCGTCTTCGTAGGGGGGATTTTTAAGCACGGTTCTGTGAACAACCGTCTTCGTAGGTTACTTTTAAGGACGATTATGGGAACAACCGTCTTCGTATGTGACTTTTAAGGACGGTTATGGGAATAACCGTCTTCGTAGTCAACTTTTAAGGACGGTTCTGCGAGTAACCGTCTTCGTAGGTGGCTTTTAAGGACGGTTCTGTCACAACCGTCTTCGTAGGGTGTTACTTTTAAAGACGGTTTTCACCATAACCATGCTTAAAAAGGGTGACTTTTAAAGACGGTTTTCACCATAACCGTGCTTAAAACACTTATTTTTTTTAAAAATTTTTTTGTTTTTTATTCTTTCTCAAAACCTGCAAACAGTAACCAGACAGCCCAATGATGAATAATAATGAAAATGAATAAATTCCAATCAAACTATCTAAACAACAAATATGGTACATAAAATGCACAATAAGTAATTAAGTTACACTAATGGGTATATAACTACACAGTAATAATATAATAAATGACAGAATTCTATTGGAGTCGTTCCTTGAGTTGAAGAAGGCTGGTGGCCCATTGGTTTCTGATTTCGTCAATGTATCCTTCAGGGAACATTGAGGAGGAGTCTCGAAAGTGCTGCAAAGACATAATCATTAATAGGTGAGCAACAAATTGTAATAGTAATATGTAAAAACCAATTAAATTAAAGTAGGCAGCAAAAACTTATAGTTGTCCATCCATCTACATTACGAGATTGGACAATGGTGAGCATCATCTTCATCACAAAATACCCACACTCAAAGGTGCCATCCTGCCGATAAGACTACAAGGTACCATACATTGATTTCACAATTGGTTATTGTTTTTGTTACTAATTGAGGTAACTTTAAAAGTAATGCTTATTAATTGAAGTACTTACTTTTGGGAAGACCCACTCTAGTCTTTTCTTGGTCACTTTGCCGTGTAGTAGATGGTACCCAATTAAAGCCCTGTAAGAGAATAAAACACCAGTTTAGTTAATAGAATGACTTAATCAAATATGTAAAGGTGTTTTATTTTAAAAAATCAACTTACCCGTCAAGTATTTTCATGTAGTCCGCACCAGGACTCCCATGCAACGAACAGAAGCATGCACCAATGCCGTTCTTCGGGCAAATGACCAACAGTTGCCAGTGAAGGCTGCAATGTACCGTTGAATAGTAACAATGCAATCCATTATTAAATTAACAACAATAACTAAATATTTATTAGACTCTTACTCTCTATGAAGTTACGCAAGGTACACAATCTTGTTCGAGGCATGCATCTAATTCTGGATGTATGCCTGAAACTCCTCCTTGCTGTTCCCACGAAGTTGTATTAGAGAGGGCTCCAGGAAACCATAAGTGTCATCGACACCTCTCTCTATGTAAAGTCTATGTAAAAACTGATCCGGTCTAGATACCGGCCCTAAGACTAAGAGATCATTATCTTAGCCGGCCTAGAGTTCAATCGGCATCACAGGACAATGATCCAGTCGACAAAAATATTAAGCTGTCCTAGACATCAACTAGTATCACAGAATACCAACCCGGTCTGCAACTGTATGATGTAACCGGTCATCTTAAGTAGTGTCTGAGACCTCGAATACCTCATCCGTTCTCATTTCACCCATCACTTATGACCGATTGCTTCAGTCATTTCGAGAGGTTGATCCTGACCGATCAACCGGTTTCTATCATATCACATGCAACCGGTGTCATCGGTATACATCCGGACTGTAATTCCGAGTCAGGCGTTCTCCCAGCACCGGTTAGTCCAGGATAACACCATGCACACCGGATAACATACATATCACTCGACAGAAGACGATGGGTATTGCTACAGGGACCGATCAATAATTCCCCACACTACGAGCCAAACTCTGCTCCAGGGAATGATCAACTTGTTCCCTAAGTCTAGCCCATACTCTCTACGCTCAATATAAAATAGCCACTTACCTCAATCATGCTGGTGAGTGCGCATTAAACAATAATATACTTGCATAATGAAGGTTAGTGGTTCCCCACTAACGAGTCCTTGTAAATCGAGCCAATCAGGTATAAGAACTCACTTCAGTTTACTGGAGAAGGGTTCCCAGTTCTGGCTTCTCTCCCTAATCTGGATCCCATTGAGTGATCCCTTACATTCCACACTTGGAATATATCACTGACTTGAGCGTCGGAGAATCTTCGCAGGTGACACCACCTTTCGCCCACATCAACGCTTGAGGACGGTGTGAAGGACCTCCAGGATGCCTAGACTGCTCTCTTACACAGAGACATCAGATACATAGACCGGATACTCACATAACCGGTCTTCAGAGACGTGATCCTCTCACTATTTGTGATTGCCCCGACACCGGATCTCTTGACCCCGATTCTGGACAGATCAAAAACCTAATCAAAATTGCAGACATTTAGTGTTGTAAAAAATAACAATTTAATTGACACTATCATTGAACGAAAAACATTATACTTATAGCTCCCAACACTGAATCACAAATGTTCAACATCGTGTTCCCCATTAGGACCTCACACAAGTCAGGTCGTGCAATGTACACTGGCAACTCACTCGGGAGACCAAAAACGGATTCCTCCCATGGGACCGGGATAGTATAATTGCGTAGCCCAGCCGATATGTCCCATAGTCATTCAATCGGATCAAGGGGGGCTCTGGCTTCTTTGATGGCTAAATTAGTTAAAAAATTAGAAGCAATTTTTGATTATTGAAACCATAACTTAATATATAATTGATGCTTGGGTAAAGAGCATACCTGGGGTCCAGAATCTAACACAAGTCTGGTCGGCCATATAAGGAAATGTCCTACAGCCTGGCCGACGAGTCGTACCTCAGAAGTTGGAATGGGAACAACTGCATCTGCCTCGAGGACCTGTACAACCGAAATCCTTGACACACCATCAGGCAATTTCTGATGATGAACCAAAGGGCCTAGGTTATACACTGAACCAATGGCAACTGGCTCTTCCACTCCATCCACAAATAGGTCACACTGACAGTAGTCTCCAAGATTTACGTCACCATCATCACCGTCAGGTGCAGCACATGACCCCTTTGTACTGACCCGCCTAGTCTGCATAATTACACAATATTTTGAAGTTATTCAACAAATAATGATAACGAATCATAGGTGATTGTTAGATTAAATAATGTACAATGTAACCTGTGGGTCCACCACCGGTGGCGTAGGTTGACATTGTGACTGAATGATGCCATCATCTCACTCTGAAACCGTGCCATCTTCTCCTGAAGCAGCCTCTGCATTTCCTCCTTTGCCTCTGCCTTCACTGCGGAAACCTTGTCCTCAAAGGTCTTCTCCAAATCAGATATGGATTGCGAAGGGGTGGCGGGACGGCCGAAATAGGTTCGAAGGCCTACAGAGAAAGAATAATTAGAAATAAAAATGTTATCATACAGAATCTAAGACTATTAATGTAAATGTACCATGACCTCGACCAGCTGCACATACTCGTCCAGGGTGCTCTGGTCGGCCGATGGCGGCGGTTAATATATCATCCCTACCATGTGACACAAATGACCCTTTGGTCGACTGCTCAACCAAAGAATCCTGCAACTAAAACTCAGTGATTAGTGTTGTTAGGGTTTGATGGACAATTAACATTTCATAAAAAGTATTGAGAAGCTTTGTACTTACAATCCTTGAGACAACCTCCTCAACATGTGATGAAGTGTACTGACCACTCTTCTTCATCCTGGCACACTTCTATTTTTCATGTCGTGCGGGTGGGGAGGGGGGATCCACAATAGTAGCGTCAGGGTGGCTACCTTGACATTGCCTAGCTTTCTCCTCCACTATCCGATCCTCCAACAATCGGTAACCCCCACGTGACAACCTGTAAGGGCAGTCATTTTTCCCCTGAATTTCCTGTGCTTTTATGCGTCTGGCCTGCATCAAACACAATTAAAAGACACATATGGGTTATACATTCTCTGATAACTATAAAAACATAATCAATAAAAAATACATACAATAAAGTCGTCTGTGTACCTGGATGCCATAAACGCATCCCAAGTCTGCCGATCTATGGATGTGTATTTATCTCCAGGGAACTCACCCTGCTTCTTCCCGTAGACATACCTAACATTTAAAATATTTGAATTAAGTAATTGATAACTTAAAACATGATGATTTTAAACTAACTTTATATTTTAAAATTAAAATATACGTGGAGGTCAGGTTGCTCTTGAATGTCCTCCATCGGTCGGCGATCTCAGACATGATCTTCCTACGTAGTGTATCAACTGCAGGAATATCCCAAGCATCCTACAAGTGCCAAATAAACAAGGATGAGATTATTACGTGTAACATCCCTGATGTTTTAATGAGAATTATAAGAAATGGGAAATGATTAGTAAATGTTTTAGAAGTTTTATTTAATATTTGTTCTGTCTTAGCCAGAGATAAGAAAGCCGGTGTCGAGATCGGTCTCAGAAGCGCGAGCAGGCGGAGTTAAAGATCGGGAGTGTAGGAGAAGAGCAGACAGAGTTAGGTGGTCTGGTCCAACCGTTGTGAGGAGAGCGCCTCACACGGGGTCATAGCCCGGATTAACCTCATAATGACTGAAACAACAGGTGTAGGTAACCAAGAGGTGAGCACGGATGAGATATCCGACCTCTCAGGTTGTAGCTCGGATTTCCGAGGTATGAACACTAAGTTAGGACACCGGGGGCCGATATTTATATTGGGCCTTTACTCTTGCTAAGTATTAGAGAATTGTGAATAATTAAACGTTGAGGGAATAAATACGTGTAATTGATTTGATAACTATGCAATAGTTTAATATAGTGAAATTGATTAAATTTAGTAAGAATACAAATAAAATAAAGGAAAAGACGATCTTGCCCATGAGCTATATATATATAAGGAAATTCTCTTCCTTCCCTCTTCATTATTTACAAGCTACCTTTGCTGTTGGTCTGCTCCTTCACTTTCGTTTTTCTCCTCTCTTAACGCTGAGTTGCATGCGCTGGAGAGGGACTCCATTTGTGTCCAAACTTCAACCTATTCCCATTCCTGTGATCGAGGCTTCAAGGTGAGTCTACTGATCCGTTCCAATTGTGATTCCCTTATTCCTTTTATTCTTTAGCGGTTTAAAGCCATGCATGGCTATATTCGTGGCTGTTCTCCACTCCTCCGGTGAGTGTGAGCCCAAATGCAGTCCATGAACTAAGGGCGTTGAAGTGACGAGCTGTACTTTATGATCCGTAGGTAGTAGGCTAAGCAACGAAAGACTGAGTGACGGAGTTGAGACTGCGAAACCAGTGCTCAGAGGAAGGAATCGACACAGAGAACAGATCATCGAAGCGTGGAACCAATGTAAGGGGGGTGTTCGGGTTATAATTAATTAGAATAGGACTCGCTTCTTATTCAGATCATTGAGGTAATGTAAACAGGTTAAGGAAAATGTTGCTAAACGTAGTTATGTGTTTATGCTTGTGCATGTGTGACTGGGTTCATTAATTAGTGGAAGATCGGGTGTGGTTGAGTTTATCATGTTATGATCTTGTGATATCTAATGTTGAAATGATCAGCATTATGTGACGTCGGGTTAGCAAGCAGGCTACCCGAGTGATGAGGAATTGATATTATTATGTAAAAGGTAAACTGTTGAATGATTATGTGGTATGGGATGGCCGACGATATATGATAGCCCCTCATTTCCGGCTCCCGTGGTTTTCGTGCCCAGTTGAGCTACCCAGTGGTCAAGTAGGACCCAGTGGTCGAGGTGGAGAGTCAAGCAGGACTTGGTGAACCAGGAAGGGTTCACGGGGTGTCAAGTAGGACCCCCAGCTGAAGGCCAATCCTTTAGTATCCGGATACTAGGAGTCAGATTGTATGAGAGTCAGTTGTGATCGTGATGAATGTGATGGAATTGTGTAGTTGGTTTAATATAGTTACTGTATGTAACACACTATGTTTCGGTATGCTTACTTACAAGTGATGCTTGATGTGTATGTATAAATATGCATGTATATTTGTTAAGTTCCATTCTATATTAATTACAATGCCAAACACTCACCCTTGCCCTTTTTTTTAGTAACCAGAGACAGGGAGGGGGAAGGAGCCATGGAGTCGCGCCAAGGGGGAGAACGGTGCCAGGGTCCGAGTGACTTTGAGTGACTCTCCATAGGGTTATATATATGTATGAGAACTTCCAAGTATTACTAATTAGTTATGTTTAATCAAGACCGGACGAATGCAAATCTACATTTTAAAATACATTACTGTCATTTACATATGTTGTTGTGGTAGCTATGACAAACCTTGGATTAACAGAATCATTTTTAGGGTGAGACTTGCGGGAGTCCGTCTGCATGTCTTGTCTAATCCAGTGTGTGAAAGGTATTCGCTCAAGCGAATAGAAATCTCGTTTAAGTGAGAGTCCGGAATCTCGCTTAGACGAGTAGGGGCCTCGCTCAAGCGAGAAGCCCTGATTCCCTTTCTCCCATCCGTTGTGCTTAAATTAACTTGTTTTTCTTTTCTAGACCTCATTTAATTAATCTAACTGTGACTGCTGTCACTTGAATAAGTCAGTAAAAATAAATGCTTTTCACTAAATATCGATTAATTTTCAAGAAAAGGAAAAATTTATCGTAAGATGTAATCGTTTGAATAAAAATAAATGCAAAAATAACCTAGGATGTTACATTACACATAACAAATTACAATACGAGTAAATAAATGTACAGATAAATGTACTTACAATAACATCAGCCTAAATTGCATTCTTCACGACCTCCTCAACACTATCCTAATCAGGGATAATGATGGACACCTTCGACCGTGCCAAGACACCTAAGTAACTCTGAAACTTGGCGGCGTTGGGTCCTGAAGTCCTCCCGGTGCAAATATCAATGTCAACATAGGTCCTCTGACCCTGATGGCGCCTAAGTACAACACTGGTCATCCGGGTAACACCTCTCCTTCTAGCTGAGCAATCTGTGCTCTATGAGTCAGATCTCACGTGTGAATCCTGATCAACCATAGGTATCTGTTCAAAAAAACAAAAATATAATTGGTGAGTATAATAAACCAGCTTTAGCAAACAAGAATCAATTTATAAACATGATGAATGATATCCCAACCATACCCTATGTTTCCCTTAGACCCTCCTGGTGGTCATTACGAGTCGCAACTATATCATCTATGAGATCTTCCACAACGTCGGTTGGTGTACGTGTTGTTAGACAAGGTATGTCTAGGACATCAAGACATGGATCCTCAATGTTGTGTCTACCTTGGAGAACAAATGACCATTGTTTATCTGATGGGTCAACAACATAGAAAACTTGTTTTACTTGAGCTGCCATAATGAAAGGCTCCTCCTTATGACCAACCTTGTTTAAGTTCACTAACGTAAAACCAAAGTCATCGATTCTGACACCATTTTTGCTATCAACCCATTTACATTTAAAAACAGGAACTGTGAAACGACCATAATCAACTTCCCATATATCTTCAATGACACCAAAATAACATAACTCAGCCATGACAGGGTTTTTGTCCTTTGAAGTGGAAAAATGCATCCATTCGGCCACAACCATAACTCCAGAGTTCTGCACCGTACTCTTGTCATCTTGAATCCTTGTATAGAAAGAATAATTATTTATGTCATAGCCACAATAAGTGATTACATCAAAGTTGGGTCCTAGTGCCAGTCGATGCAATGTCTCAGAAGCAGATGTATCTTTAAGAAGAGTCATTTTGAACCACTGCATGAACGTTTTGTTGTGTTCGTTCAACACCCACTTTTCAGCCATTCTACGGTTGTTTCTTTTGACTATGTCTTTATGTGCAGCTAAATACGGGAGCACAGCATCTGTGTTGTTCAAAATATAAAAGTGTGCTTGGAGTACTTCATCACGTGACATTCTTTTAATTTTTTTCCCAATGGTACCTTTCCCATCCAATCGTCCTTCGTGACGAGTCTTCGAAATACCAATGCTTTCAGCCTGTGACATATAATCTATGCAAAACTCAATTGCTTCCTCTGCAATGTACCTTTTATCGATGCTTCGGGGCGGCGTTGGTTCTTCATATAGCCTTTCAAAATTTTCATGTATCGCTCAACAGGATACATCCACCTCAAGAACACTGGCCCACACAAATGGACCTCCCTCACCAAATGGATGATTAAATGTACCATTATATCAAAGAATAAAGGAGGGAAATACATTTCCAACTGGGATAGTATAAGAAACCCTTCCTGTTCCAACGCTTCTAACTCATCATGGGCGATTACTTTGGCACATATGGCATTGAAAAACAAACACACCCTTGTTATCACATGTCTAACATTTTGAGGGAGAATGCCACGAATGGAAATGGGTAGAAATTGTTGGATCAGCATATGACAATCATGTGACTTCAAACAAACTAACTTCAGATCCTTCAAGGAAACACAAGTGTTGATTTTGGAACCGTACCCAGATGGAACTTTGACACCACACAACGATTCACACAAACTTTGTTTCTCTTTTCTAGACAAGGTATGACATGCTAGCGGCAAATATGTTCGTTTGCCCTTTACTTGTGGGTACAACTCCTCACGTATACCCAACAACTCCAAGTCTAGACGCGAATTCAGGCCATCCTTCATTTTTCCAGGTATGTTTAACAGGGTTCCAACCAAACTATCGCACACGTTTTTCTCCACATACATCACATCAATACAGTGCCTCACATCAAGCTCTTTCCAATATGGCAGATCGAAAAATATTGACCTCTTCTTCCATGTGTTTTTTGAGATAGACTGCTTCTCAGACTTACCAAGAACCACATTAACTTCTTTCACCTTTTCATATACTTGACGACCAGACAATGGTGGGGGAGGCATTTCAAACTCTTGTGCACCATTGAACGATTTCTTCAACCTACGAAGTGGATGATTAGGTGTGAGAAACCTACGATGTCGAAGATAAACATTTTTCCTTCCATGATGTAGTCGATCAGAACTAGTTCCCTCCTCACATATAGGACACGCTTTATGTCCTTTGACGCTATAGCCCGAGAGGTTACCATACACTGGAAAATCATTGATCGTATAGAATAACATGGCCCTCAAATTGAATGATTGTCCTATTAGCCCGTCAAACACATCAACCCCCTCTTCCCATAACATTTTCAGGTCTTCAACTAACGAAGATAAGTATACATCAATGTCGTTCCCTGGTTGTCGTGGACCAGAAATCATCATTGATAACATAACGTACTTCCGCTTCATGCACAACCACGGCGGCAAGTTGTAAACAAACAACAAAACAGGCCACGAATTGTGGTTTGTGCTTTGGTTCCCATATGGGTTCATGCCGTCTGTGGCTAGTGCAAGCCTAACATTTCTTGGGTCACGGGCAAAATCTGGAAACATCGTATCCATTTTCTTCCACTGTAATCCATCTGCCGGATGCCTAACTAATCCGTCAACAACCCTTTCATCAACATGCCATCTCATAAGCTTCGCATCATCTGCATTGGCAAATAGACGCTTTAGTCTTGGAACTATAGGGAGATACCACAACACCTTCGTAGGAGACCCCTTTTTGTAGAAATCATCAGAATCAATCTCTTTCTTCTTATACCGTGACACCCCACACCTAGGACATCAATGCAACATTTTGTACTCACCACGGTATAATACACAATTATTTGGGCATGCATGTATCTTCGTATACTCCAAGCCCATAGGACACAACACCTTTTTAGCCTCATAGTTACGATTTGGCAAAGTGTTACCAACTGGGAGCATTTCTTTCAACAACTTAAGCAAGTCAGTGAAGCTTTTATCTGTCCACCCATTTATCACTTTCAAATTAAATAATCATAAAACTGCTGACAACCTCATGAAATTAGAGCAATTCGTATACAACGGCTTTTCAGAATCCTCACATAGACTCGCATATACGTGAGCTCTCTTAAAACTTTATACCCCTACATCACGGATCATATCCTCAAGTCGGTCATCCATGTCATCATCAACCTCATGAGCAAAAGCTTTGGTCTTTTGTTTGAAAACTAGTACTTGGCACCTCAACATGTTCACCATGCCATATCCGTCGCGTATAACTCTAAAGAAATCCATCACACAACAGATGTTCTCGCACATCTGCCAATTCTAGTCGGCGCATGTTTAAGCATTTAACACAAGGGCAAAAATACATTCCATTCACCTCTTCAGCATTTCGTATCACGTACTCTATGAATGTTTCAACTCCACCCTCATATTCTGGACTTATACGTGATGCAGCTATCCAACTTCGATCCATACTCTCTGTTTACAATACCCATAAATTTAACGGTGCTATAAATCTTACTTTCTTCACAAAGGTGGTGGTCCTACCCATTCAGGATGAACATTTTTCTATACCTCATAACCACATACAACTTAGGAGTCATTTTAAAATTTGATAAAATTTCGGCAGCATTTCGTATTGGTCTCTAAGTACACGAAATGAAAGTGGTGAAATCAAATTCAACCACAATCAAATATGCACCCAGAGAACAATACAAAACTTAACTAACCAAAACTTTATCAAATTTTAAAATAAGTCCTAACTTGTACATAGCAATGATGCATAAGAAAATTGTTCATCCTAAACTGTCTAAACGGACAATTCAAGATTCAACACAAATGATGAAATCAATTAATTTAATTACCATTTGTGTCGAATCTCAAACGGGAAACTATGGTTCGCTCATACAATTTAATAAATCACAAACTCATATAAAGGGGACTAAATAAACTTATCAAATTCTAAATTTATAACAAATATAAATTACATCCACAAAATTAGTAACACATAATAAAAAGCAATTAAAGAAAGTAAACAATGTATAATAAACTAAATTAATTAGGTCATGCAATTCATTATGTAATTAAAATTTTTAATTGCCTAATCAACAAAAATAACTCCTATTAATTATTTTGTTACAATTCATATAATTTATTATTTTACATTTACAACTAAATTTTTATCTACTTGAAAATATCAATTTTCATGTGTTTAAATTTTTTTTTACTAATGTAAGGAATATAAATCCAATGTTTTTGTATTTATTTAGTTCAAAATATCATTTTTTTTACTTTAATATTAATTTAAATTAACCAAATTAATAAACACATAAATACACAATAAATTTAACAATCAATCCTAACACTCATAATCTATAGCTAACAACATTTTAAATCCCCTAATCAGATTTTCCTAATATATAGCATTTCATTTTCCAAATACTACTAAGCTTAACATATAAACTCATTACAATTCCTAACAAATAAATAATAATGAAAATGAGGAGTAAAAATAGGAACCTGTACATGCGTGAGTAGATGACCAACGTCAAGGGGGAACACGAATGGAAACCTTCGTAGAGAGAAAGGGAGAAGAAGAACACCTTTTGGTGGAGTGAACCGTACAATGAGAATAGAGAAATGGAGCTTTTCGTAAGGAAAATGGAGGGAGGGAGGGAGGGATTCGAGTTTTCAAAATGAAGGGAGGGAGGGATTCAACATTTCTGAATGGAGGGAGGGAGGGATTTGAGATTTCGAAATAGAGGGAGAGAGGGGTTTGAGAGGAAACCGAATGGAGGGAGAGAAAGATTTGAGCTGAAATGAAATGAGGAAGATGAAGCGTACAGCTCTTTAAGAGACTTTCAAATTTCACGCTAACCTACGAGCACGGTTACAAAGCAACCGTGTTCATATATGACACTTAAGCACGGGTACTCAACAACTGTGTTAATATCTGGACCCTTTAAGCACGGTTACACATACAACCGTGTCCAAAAATGACACTACACAACCTATAAGCACGGTTACCAGGGAACCGTGTTAATATCTCTCACCCTACGAACACGGTTGCTAGAAAACCGTGTTTAAAAAGCTTTATTATAATCACAAAAATGCCACCGTGGTTTTTTTAAGGACCCTTTTAGCACGGTTACTGGAAAACCGTCTTCGTATCCTACCTACGAACACGGTTACTATTTAACCGTGTTCAAAACCTTTCATTAAAATCACAAAAATGCCACCACGTTTTCTTTAAGCATGGTTCCCCCAGGACCGTGCTCAAATCTTGTCTTCGTAGTTATATTTTGCACTAGTGTTGAAAGGGAAAACTAAATCATTACACTTATTCGATTTCATATTATATAGTTAAGTTAATTAATAGTTGATTAATTTACATCGATTATTTGGATTAGTGTTAAACTAATCATTTCAAAATATCAATAACTTAAATTATAATTCCATTTCTTTAAAAAAAGTTAATTTTTGAAGTTTCTATTTAAGTTAATTAAATTGTTTGTTTCGCTAAAAATGCAAAATTAAGTAAAAGCAAAGTAAAATCAAATATATCTTTAAAAATGCAGCTTGGCCCACCTATGATCTTTAAATTAAAAAAAATTACAAATATATTCCTACTTTCTAATAGCTCCCAACATAAAACCAAAGTAAAATCAAGGCCAATTGCTGAATTTTTTTATTAAAGGGTCCACATGCTAAAATTTTTATTAATTAATCAAGCCATCCAAAAACAACAATGCAAAAATCCACCTCAACCTCCTTCTCTTTCAAGTAAATATGCTAAAAACTTTGATGAATTAATGAATTGAATAAAGTGCAGCTTGGCCCACCCATGATCTTTGAATTAAAAAAAATTACAAATCTATTCCTACTTTCTAGTAGCTCCCAATGTAAAAGCACTGTAAAATCAAGGCCAATTGCTGATTTTTTATTATTAAAGGGTCCATATGTTGAAATTTTTATTAATTAATCAAGCCATCCATAAACAACAAGCTTCCTGATGCTTTTCCCTTGTTCACGTCAAAGCCCTCTCAACCACCCATTATTTTAATTCCTTCCACTCATCATTATTTTATTCTATGCCATGTGATAATTTTTTCAATCTATCCTACACTTCCTCTTGCATATCACGGCTAGTACAGAGTTAAATCCAAATAACCACCAAAGTTTATCATAAAGGAACATGCTATACATACACTTGGTCAAAGGCATCAAATAATATACAAAGATTAAGAAGCCAAAAGATATATATATATATATATATATATATAGAATTAAATTATAAAAATAAGTAAATAACATGGCAGTAGCTGTTATTTAGTTTAGTTGAATAATATGTCTCTTTTTCCAGTATATATTATTATTATTATTATTATTATTATTATTATTATTATTATTATTTTGGTATCCTATAATAAAGCAAATTTGAGCAATTTTTAACAGAGAAAAGCCAAAATAGAGGAACCCAAAACAGAGGGGGAGATAAAAAAATAAAAAACTTACTTGAAGAAAAAAAGAGGACACTCTGATATAAAATAACACAAGAGGATGGACCACCAACAGCAAAATGCAAACGCACAAATAGACCACACAAATTTGCCAGCAGTTTACGAAGAGCAGTGGAAACGTGGAAGCATAAAGAGTACACAAAGAGCACAATGGAAAATGAAATGTTGGAAAGAACAACAAATGAAAAGTTATTAGAAACAAAAGTTCTAGAAGCTTATTACAAAAGTCTAAGAAGTCAGCCAATGAAAATAATAAAAAAATGGTACACACGGAGAAGAGCAAAAGCTAAAAGCAATATTAGCAAAAAGTTAAAAAATTTTCTTCCTTTCATGGTGCCAAGGGTCCCGCGCGTTGAAAAACATTTCGCTAATGTCTGCGGTTCAAACACCCAACCGCAGACAATAGTATTGTCAGCGTTTAATAAACAAACCACATACAATACTCTAGTTTTTTCATCAAAGTCAGCGGTTCCTCCCAACCGCAGACAATACTGGCGCTTCCTTTTTCATTTTCTGTTGTAGTGATTTTTCTTCTTCCTCCGCCTGCTTCAAATCTCTTAGTTCTTGCTCTTGCTCTTGAAGCTTTCCAAAGAGTGTGGCAAGAGACATCTTATTGATACTTGGGGATTGTTTGATGGCAGTGACAAGAGGTTGCCATTCCCTGCTAAGACTTTTCAAAACTTTATGCACAAGCTCCTTGTTAATATATACTTTTCCAAGAGTAATAAGGTGATTTATTATAAGTGTAAATCTCTTTTGCATTTCTACAATGGTTTCTCCGGCGCTTATCCTAAAACTCTTATAGTGACTAGTCAAGGTACTAATCTTGGAGTCTTTTACATCACTAGTACCTTCATGGGTTACTTGTAAAGTATCCCATATTTCCTTGGCCGTTTGACAAGTCATTACTCTAAAGAATTCATCGGGTCCTAAGGCAAGAGTAATGAGGTTTTTAGCCTTATAGTTGTATTGAACTTTCTTTTCTTCATCATTAGTCCACTCATCCATGGGTTTCTCAACATTCTTGTCATTAATGGTATGCATGGGTATATATGGACCATTTTCAATGGCATTCCAAACTCTTAGATCAATGGATTGAATAAAAATTTTCATTCTTTCCTTCCAAAACGCATAACCTTCCCCATTGAAAGTGGGAGGTCTATTTGTGGCACCACCCTCAGGAAAAAGATTTAGAGAATTTGAGGCCATCTTATCTCTTGAAACTGTTAAGCTTGATCTACCAAGAGTCAAGCTCTGATACCACTTGTTATTTAAGTGGCCTCAATACTCAAGAGGGGGGTGAATTGAGTTTTTACAACTTTGCTTAGAATGCCTTTGAACTTGATTCTTTTATCACAAGTTTAAAGATTATGCAAGTGAAGTCAAGTTTAATGCAAGAGCTAATGCAAACAAGAGGTGTATATAGTTAAGACAATTTATCAAACACTTGGTGTGCAATATTCGAAGTAAACTGATTCAAGCAAGCTCAAGTATGTAAATCCCAATCAACCAACATAAATCAATTCTATGCAGTATATGAATGTAAAAGAGTTAGGGAGAAGAGCTTGCAAACCAATTTAACGAGTTCCACTAACCCCGATGTACGTCTCGCCTTCAAGCAACCCACTTTAAGGATTTCCACTATTGAAGTTTAGAGATTATAAGGTATGAGCAATTGCAGCTTCCTAGTGTCCCATACTTAAGAACTCAATCCTCACTAGCACAAGGGCAACCCACCCAATCTCTCAAACTCTCAATACCCAAAGGTTGAACCCCAACCTTTGTGACCACTCAACCTAGAGTGAAAAAGCTTTTGTGTTTGATGTATTGTTTACAGGATATGAACTCTCTAAATAGAGTAGATACACAAGTGAATGCTCTCTCAAATTTCTAACTCTCAACAAGAGAGAATATACAAGTTTAAGCTCTAAGTTTCAGAAAAATGAAATTATACAAGAATAGAACTCACAAGACTCAAGAATTGATTTCCTTTTGATGGATTTGTGTGTTGCATTAAGTAGCTTGAAGGAGTCTTGCATTTATAGGGATTGGAGATGAGCATAATGGAGTTCCTAGCCGTTGCAAGTCATGGGTGTCTGAGATCTATAGAGAAATGAGTTGGATTCCACTTAAAAAGCACTTTCCCCAATTTCTGGCACTACCGTAATCGATTACGCCTCGAGCTGTAATCGATTACACTTTGAAATCTTCAGTGTAATTCGAGTTGTAATTGATTAGCCTATTCCTTGTAATCGATTAGCTTCAACTCAGGAACTTGGTAATCGATTGTGCTTCACCTTGTAATCGACTAGGATTGGCACCTGATGCATTTAATTTGTTTACGCAGCTTTGTAATCGATTGTCCTTGTATATAATCGATTAGTTGTAATTCCAGGAGCTTTGTAATCGATTGTATATGTCCTGTTGTCGATTAGCGTAAATACCTGATGCATTTATGTCAAACAGTGGCTCAGTAATCGATTAGTCTTGTTGGTGTAATCGATTAGATGCGAAACAGGAACCATGTAATCGATTAGATCTGGTTGCCTAATCGATTAGCCTACGTGTTTTTGCAGGTCTGATGCATTTTCTTGTTTCTCCAAGTTTTCTTCAAGAGTCCTTTGTCATTATCAAAATTCGTGAACCTGAAAGCATATTCAAACATAAAATAATGCCATCAAATTTGGTGTTTTTTTACAAAGAAATTAAGGTACACCCTAATCAAATAAATACATTTAAATATAACAAGAAACAGAAAATCAAATCAAACTATACATAAAAAAATCTAATCATACTTTCAACCACAAAAAATAGAAATTCATACCAAGACCATTATAAAAAATATAAATCAAATAAAAGTATACATAATTAGATTATTCAGATTTTTTGTTTTTTACAACATAAGGTTATGGTACACCCCACAATAAATAGTGCACCCATACACCTCTATCATTCACCATTAAAAAAGTTAATATGGACCCAGAGACATAAAGACCATTGATGCACCTCCAATCATCACCATTCATACAACCTGAGCCTATACCCTAAGTCTATACCCCATCCATACACCCCATCATCATAACCGTCTATCTCACACCAGAATGCATCACCACCACCCACCCACACCTACCCATCATCACCCGTACCCGTTCCCCTAAACCCGTCATCCACCACCCTAAACCCATCACCCATACCTCCCCCCGTAGCCAATATCCACTACCCACCACCCACAAGTTCACACGTAACCCAAACCCCCACACCCATCACCCACACAACTCACCTGTAACCCAAACCCCTAAACCCCCACACCACCACCTGTAAGCCAAACCTCTACATCCATCACCCACCACCACCCACTCACCTCGAAGCCCAAATCCAAACCCAAAACTAAGAGACCCACCCACCCACGGCCTCACCCACCTACATACATAACCCATAGCCTCACCACTCCCACAACCCGAACCGACAACAACACACCCCCACTCTGATAGAGACCAACACCCACAAAAAACTGGGAAACAGATGACTTTAAACCCAACAGAACCTAACATCCAACAAAAAACAAAAAACCCACAGCAGCAAATTGGAGAAAACGAAATATGGAATTGAAGGTTACCTGCTCGTGCCATGGAGCTTCTCTTTTGTCGTAACTGTTGGATCGCATCACTAATCAAACGAAACGTCATTCCTTTCCCCGAAAATGAAAGTCTCAACAAGCAAGGATTCCCCCGTGTTCGTGAAATCGGCGCTCTCAGTGTGTGGAGCTCTCTCCCCTGGGCCTCTATTTTAACCCTAGGGTTAAGGGCAGACGTGAAAGACACCACCAATGGAGGTTTACATGACGGAACAGAGGAGGTGGGAGGAGCCAAACACACTGCCGTCCAAGAAATGGAGAAAAAGCGAGGTTCCGTTGACGGAACGCCGTTACATTAAAAAACCAAAGATATGCTAAGTCTGCATCTGTCAAGGGATTAATTAAAATATAGCCCAGGCACGAAAAAACCTAAGAGTTTGGGTCTCTGACAGTAAAAAGAATGAATTTAGACTGGACAACTATACAATGGATTGGATGATTGAGATAAATAATATAAGTTTTTAAAAACAATCATATGATTTTTAAAGTAATCATGTGATTTTTAAAATTTTTTAATCTCAACCACTCATGTATAGTTATACGGTTAAGATTCATTCCTCTCACTCTTACATAATAACGTTTTTCATAAGATATATCTCATATATATATATATATATATATCAAAAATATCAACAAATAATTGATTTAAGTAGTATATACTTAATGTTTTTAAAATAATTATTTAAGGTTTAAATTTTATAAATGAAAAAAAATTCTATTAAAAAATTAATCCTTTATTATAAATGTTTTTAACTAAAATAATATTATCTCCAAAGAAATATATTGTATCATCAAATTATATCAAGTATCAACCAACCCCACCCGAACATTAAATGGTTATGCACGTCAATATTGGCCAGCGAAAATTATTTAATTTTGTCCTTATCGGCGGTTAAGTAAACCAATCACAGTAGAACAAGAAGAAGCTATTTAATTTTGTCCTTGTCCAAACCCCTGCATAAAATTTTTCTTTGGGAAAAAATTAATTAAGATTTCATTCCTAAAAAGTTCCGCGGCGTTTTTGTAACTTCTATGATACCCGTGTGCATTCTTACGGGTTGTCACATTTTTCTTTTATATTATAACTTATTTTGTCACATTAGCTTACAAATCAGCCTTTAAAAAATTAACTTGGAGATATGAAGAAATAATTTACATATATTGCTATAACTTTTAAATAAGTTATCCAAACAATATAATATTTTTGTAATTTGATAAATACATAATAAGGAATAGCTAAACAATATTTAATCTTATTATAATAGTCTACGAAGTAAAAGATTCTTTAGCAACTAAATTAAAATCCATGAAAGAGAGGAGAAAGAAACAAGATAAAACGCTGAAGGAAATATTGCTCTGATTGAATTCTTATTGATGAATAAAGGCAATGCAAAAGCTACATATAGAAAGAGAAAAACAAAATTAGTTGTGGCCTAACTAATTGCTAACTAATTACCATATAGGGTAACTAATTAACTAATTAGTTACCATTTTGCTCATACGCCTCCTCAAGATCGCAAGGGTGAAAAGATATTCACCATGCCAAGCTTGGAAATGAGGTTGAGGAAGAACCTAGGTTGAGAAGCTTTGGCAAAAAGGTTGGCAATTTGGTCTCTAGAGGAGACGGACAGTAGCCTGAGGACTCCATTCTTCAATTTCTCTCATACGATATGACAATCAATGTCAAGATGCTTAGTGCGTTCATGGAATATAGGATTATTTGCAATGTGTATGATGCTTTGATTATCATAAAATATCACAGGGAGTTGTGGCAAGAAAAGGTGCAAGTCTTAAAGAATGAATAGAATCCAGTGAAGCTCACTGGTGGCAGAGGCTAGGGATCTATACTCTGCCTTAGAAGAAGACCTAAAGATGGTGGGCTGCTTCTTAGACTTCCAACTGATGAGAGAGCTACAAAGGAAAAAACAAAATCCTAGGATGGACCTTCTGCTAGGTAAACACTCGCCCCCAATCTGCATCAGTGTAGCACTGTAACTGCATAGAAGAGGAAGCAGAGAAAAATAAACCATTGCCAGGTGCATGCTTGAGGTATCGAATGACTCTAAGAGCTGCTTGGTGATGTTTCAATCTGGGAGCACTAAGGAATTGACTAAGCTGGTTGACCACAAAACAAATGTCAGGCCTAGTGGTGGTTAAATACATGAGTTTCCCAATAAGTCTCCTATATCCAGAAATGTCATCATAGAAGTTTCTTGAATCCGAGGTAAGATATATTGCAAGGTCTAAAGGGGTGGGTGCTAGTTTGCAACCAAGAATACCTGTCTCATGTAGAAGGTCTAAGGAGTATTTTCTTTGGCATAGGGAAATTCCAAACTTGGCTCTAGCAACTTCAAGGCCTAGGAAATATTTTAGGGGACCCAGATCTTTAATGCCAAAAGCAGTATGGAGATTCTACTTGACCAGAGCAAATTCAACCAGATTATTTCCTACCAACATGATGACATCAACATAAAGTAAGAGTTGTAAAAGAAGAATCCTGGAATTTGGGGAACAATGAAGGATCACTATGAGTAGGAGCATAACCATAACTACCCAGAATGAAAGTGAGGGTTTCATACCATTTTCTGTTGGCTTGCTTCAGCCCATAAAGGGATTTGAGCAACTTACAGGCCTGGTTAGGTGTATTCATTGTAATACATGTTAGACTCTCCATATAGACATCCTCCTACAGTTCCCCATACAAAAAGGCATTATCAACATCAAGTTGATGAATGTACCAATTGTGTATTGCAACTAAGGCAAGAAAGAGCTTGCCAATTGTCATCTTAACCATAGGGGAAAAAATTTCAAAGTAGTCTAAATCTTTAATCTGATTATATCCTTTTGCAAGCAATCATGCCTTGTATCGAGCTATGGACCTATCAGCATTAATTCTTTTTTATTTTGTAAACCCACTTACTCCCAATTGGTTTCACTCCATATGGCAGATCAATAATTTTCCAGGTTTTGTTTTTAGTTAAGGCTTCAAGTTCAGTATCCATAACTTGTATCCAATCAGGATTGGTGAAGGCTTCAGTATATGTTTGTGGTTTAATATTGGAACAAATGGCCATGACATACTATTTATATGGATGACATAATTTAGAAAAGGAGAAATATGTAGAGATGGGATATTGTGTGACAGAATGGATGGTAGGGCAATGGTAATCTTGAAGGTGTGGTAAAGGTTGAGTTGGTCTGGTGGATCTTCTAGGTGGTAGTTGAGTAGTTGGTTACTGATTAGGAGAAGAAGAAGCAAGTGGTAAGATAGGTTCAATAGGTAGTGAGGTGTAGGTGGTTTATAGTGAGGATTGAGAAGTGAGGATGAAGATGCAGGTGGAATAATTGGTTGAGGACTGGTGATGTCAATGCAGGTGTGGATAGGCTACTGTTTAATAGGAAAGGCCATAACTCTTTCTTGAAATTAAACATCCTTTGAGATAAAAACCTCCTTGGTGTGAAGATCTAAAGCCATATATCCTTTGACTCCATCTTTGTATCCAAGAAAAGCTTATTTCCTTGCTATAGAGTCAAATTTGCTGCTATGTTCCTTGAGGGTTGAGGTATAGCATAAGTAACCAAACACATTTAGATTGTTTAGGTTTGGTTTTTCTCTATACAGTACAATATAAGGGGCCTGATTATGCAAAGTTACAATTGGCACCCAATTGATTAGATATGTAGCATGTTTAGCAACAAAGGTCCATAAATACTTGGGAGTATGAGAGTGAAATAAACAAGCTCTAGAAACATTTAGTAGGTGTTGATGTTTCCTTTCAACCCTACCATTCTACTGTGGAGTCTGAACATAGCTCTTTTGATGTACAATCCCCTTTAAAGAGTAAAAAATTTGCCATAAGAAATTCTGCTCCATTGTTAGTTCTAATTACCTTGACCTTTCTTCCAAACTGATTCTCAATCTTGTTAACAAAGGCTTGAATGATGGACTTTCCTTTAGATTTTAGTTTCATCATAACAATTCATACATACCTGCTGTGATTATCTAAGATGGTCAAAAACATTTGTGTTTGTGTATCCATTCCACAAAGAAAGGTCCCCCAAATGTCAATATGTATAAGGTTACAGCAAGTAGGAACCCTACTATTGCTTAGAGTGAAAGGAAGTCTTTTCTGTTTTGCAGCATGACAAGAATCACAGACAAGTCCTTTATTAATAGTAATGAAAAGATACAATTCCATCATAGTCTCTAGCTGGTACAGTCCCCCTCTGGTCTTAATCAAACCAATCACTCTTTGGTTGTTCATATCCTATATATGATAATTATCATGGTGAAAAACCAGTTGGCATTTATCATCCATAACCAATTTATTGATGGAGATAAGATTGAAAGTAAACTCAAGCAAACACAACACATTATTGAGTGTCAAACTAGGGAAGAGCCTTACAGATCCATTTTCAATGGTGATCACCTTACTCCCATTTGGCAGATGTACAGTGAAAGGTGCAGTGTGTCTCAAAGACTCAAATAGTTCCCTATGAGCATAAATATGATCTATGGCTCTAGAATCTAATATCCTGGATCCATTACTGTGTTGTGTAGGGTAGGGAAGAACTAAGGAGGTACCTATGACTTGGTGTGCTGAAGAAATACTAAAAATAGTAATCTAGTTGACCATAAGTGTTAATTATTAAGTAGATTCCTGGGTTGCTTGATGAATCATGGCAAGAATGCTTTTGTACTACTCACTAGTGAATAAAGCTGTCTCAATTTTTCCCTATCATTTGGTAAATTGCCTCTCTTCTACATTAGTTTCAAAACCTTCAACATAAGCATTGTTAGTATAATTTTGATTTCAGAATTTGAAATTAGAAGGAAAACCATGTTTTCTATAACAAATGTCTGTAATATGTCCCATCTTGCCATAGTAAGAACTAACTTTGCTCTTCTAATTTCTAGAAAAGCCTTTGCCTTTACCAAAGCTTTTTCTACCTTTAATCATATTTATTAGAGCATCTAACTCATCATCCTGAGCTTTAGATTGCCTTTCATGTTAGAGCACCAAAGAGAAAACCTTATTTATGCCTAACAGAGGATCCATCAAGAGGATCTAAGATTTTAGAACATTAAAATTGTCAGAGTCCTATAAAAAAATATAATGATGCAATCTTGGATCCTGTACTTCCTAGCATTCTTGATAGCTCCACATACACATCTCACAATGCAAGAATACAAAGGTAATGGTCGATAATTCTCCAACTCCTCCCATAATACTTTCAAATTTGTGAAATAAGTGGTTACCGAAGCCTCACCTTGCTTGAAGCTATAAATCTCTTGTTGTAGCTCTAAAATTTTGATAAGATCTCCCGGGAAAACCTTTCTCTATGATCCTTCCAGGCATCAGATACATTTTCAAAAAAAATGATTGATTGACCCATTGATTATGAGACTGAACTTACAATCCAAGCATGAATCAAGCTGTTGTATCTCTCCTAAGCCTCAAAACTTAGATTGAATGGCTCAGGTGTTGGAATTTCTCTATTGATAAACTTCCATTGTTCTTCAATATCAAGGCTCATGCCTTTCGCCCATGAGTGATAGTTCTTGCCATCAAGTAGGGGATTGACGAGAGAGCTCGATATTGTCTCACTTGGATGAACATAGTATGGACTTGCTGGATTTAATGTCGAATCTTGCAACGACAGTGGTGCCTAGTTTGGAGTATTTCTGACCATGGTGTAACTTGATAGCGGAGCCCTGAACTAGGGCTCTGATACCATCATACTAAACCAGAATCCATGAAAGAGAGGAGAAAGAAACAAGATAGAATGCTAAAGGAAATATTACTCTGATTGAATTCTCATTGATGAAATGAAGGCAATACAAAAGCTATACATAAAAAATGGAAAAACATAATTAGTTGTGGCCTAACTAATTGCTAACTAATTGCCATTAAGGGTAACTAATTAATTGATTAGTTACCATTTTGCTAATAATCATCTTCATATACTTCTACAATCATACTAAATCCTTGTGTCCAGTGAACATAATACTTAGCGAACAAAACATATGGTGGGTAAAAGTCACTAATTTATATCATAGTAAATACACAATATGTCAAATATTGTAAAATTACTGATTTAATAATATGTTGTTAAATATTGTGCCTAATTTTTTTAAAAAATTATGAAACATAAAAATACATAAATAAGATCCAAACCTCAGTCACATATACCTATCACAAGGCCTACTAAGAAGAAATGAAACAAAACATATGCTTATATGATTTATGAAAAATGATAAAGCAATCCATGTTTGCTATATATCACCATCAAAATAAGGTAGAGAGATACAAATTTTCTCTCGTAATTTATTCTAAATGCATGATAGTGACTTTAAAGAGCTACAAGCATTCCTCAATAGAAAGTTAAAGGAAATTACTAATATTTAGAATGCAATTAAATATAAAGAAAGAGTGAAAAGATGAAATAAATGGCTTTTTTACTAACTTAAAAGGTGAAATAAAAAGATTCAATAATCCAATGTCTTTAAATGCATTGAAAATGCATAATAAGTATTCTAGTTAGGGATCATGTTGTTGGTCAAAGGAATGAAATTTTGAAAATATGAATAAGTTTCCATCTACTATTACATATCAAAATAGTTTTAAGAATTTCACCTACAGATTTTGGAAAACCTCTTTAAAAATAACATTGGTTGTTGTGTTTAAAGGTTTTCTTTCTTTGTCATGTATTAAGATCTTTAACCCATGTTTGGTTTGAACTTTAGAAAGTACAATATATAATTGACCATGACTAAACACATGTTTAGACAAATATAACCAACATAGACTAATGATTGACCTTGTGATTTGTTAATAGTTATATGCTTCATTAATAAAATTTAAACTAAATTATTCTTTTGCAATACCTGTAATTTACCAAATAAAATATTCATTAGTTTAAGAATATGAAGTAACCCACACAGCAATATAAGAATTTACATGCATGCATGTGTGTTTATTATCCTAATGATATTACCTAGTATTAATGAAAGAACATAATGATTAATTTCATCAACAACCTCAATAGTTGATGTTAGAATAGCCCTGGATTATAAGAAACCCTCATCCTTATGATGATATACTAAATTTGGATATGTATTCTGAATTATAGCATCAATAGGATCATCAAATTCCATGATAAAAAATTCATCAGGAATTTCTATGGTAGCATAACCATCATTTGGCTCACTAATTTTTCCATCCCCACATCTAAAATCCATTAAGAAAATTCTTTGAGTTCATTTGCATTTTGGCTATTTGGATCATTTTGCAGCCACATATTTTTTTGTAAGACGTAGTATATGATAATAGTTTCAGAGGTATGATGAATTGGTTGAAATATTTGAACGACTCCCACCTAGTATCACAGGGAGTATTTGTCTAAAGTCTCCCTTACAAACAACCACTTTTCCATCAAAAGGCAAGTTTGCATGATTAGACTAACTCATGATATCTTTAAGAGTTTTGTTTAGAACTTCAAAACAAAATTTATTTTCCATAGGGTTTCATCCCGTATTATCAACTTTATCAACCTTAACAATTCTGTAGTTTACTTCCTTAATGAATATATTGCAAGTTGAGTGCTTCAATGTAAGAACTGGGATGGCAAACTTTGAGTGTGTTATTCTCCCCTAAGTAATAATAAAGATGTTATGCCACTTGATGCTAAAGTTAAAACAATGTCATCACTTTTTGAGCGTAAGGTAGAAGCTAAGGTTTTCCACATGAAAGTTTTACTGGTACTACCAGAGCCATATAAGAAAAATATGCCCCCGCGTTATTCATTGACAGCTTTCATTATTGTCTACAATATACCCCTTTGCTCATCTATAATATAAGTTTGTTAATTAAGTTATACTAATCATTCCAAAGCCTATATAAAAGATTAAGTAAAAGATAACATATTTTTTAATAAAACACATATATTTAGATTGAAAAGTTAATTAGATTAACTGTAAGAGAACTGAAGAAAATCTAGAATTGATCGTGCAATATAACTCTATCATAATCACGTTTTACGTATATAACCCTATTCCCAAACTGGTTTATGATAGTCGCTTGTGGATATGGCATTGATGGGTAATCCTTAACTTTTTCTATTCAATTGAAGTAACTCTTCAATTTGTAACAATGTTAAATTTTGTAGCTCTACATCATTAAGTTGTAAGTCTATAAAAAATGAAATTTTAGAAAGTAAGGTAAATGTGTAACATCATTCTAAATTATTATGTTTGGAAACTATTATGTATGAAATCAAATAAGGAATAAATAAATATATACACCTTGTGTGTTAGATATTTTCCTTTGCTCATAAATACCCTCAGTTCACCATTGTCGTGTTTGCTTGCATACATGTTCCGATCTATTAATGTTATTTGAGACAAGCAATGTAACAAATAATTTCCTTAAATAATGACTGGATCCCTAATTTTTAGCTTCTTTAATAGCTTCAATATATTCTCTATCATCTTTTAGAAACCCTGTTACAAAACATGTTTATGTAAAATTAGGGTATTGAATGCCAACAATAGTTTAGATATCTTCATAATTACATGGTCCCTTAACAGTTAATAACATCATTCTCAAATAAAATAACTTACTGATGCTTGGAGGGACCCATATAAGCCTTCCATTAGCGTGGCCATTTTTTCTAGGTTTCCAACACTATCGTCTAAGGTTATAAAAAAATTTAGATACAAATTATGCATATTTAAGATTTTTACCTTTAGGATATTTTTTTATTTGCTTGTAAACATTGATTCTTTAATACTTGGTTTAGATAGCAAGGTATGATCTTGATCATCATTAAAATAAACATTATTCAATTGAAACATGAAAGTATAATCTCTCAACGAAATGGTGTTCTACTATGAATTGGAAATGAGAAAATTCTCCAACACGCCTCACATGGTAAGATATATCTATAATCAAGATACTGTTTAATCTCATCGATCTCTTTAGGTTGAGATCTATCTTTATTTTGTTAGGGAACAATAGTTGTTTTGATTTTGTCAACTCCATGTGCCTGGAATAAGAAGATTGATAGTGTTCTTCTTGGGATTGGTTTTACTAAATGCAGCTCTGAACATCAGGTTTATGTGAAGGGAAAATTATACAGACCTGATTATAATTTGTCTTTATATAGATGATTTTCTAGTGATAGGAAGTGATGGTAAGGGAGTAGCAAGTCTACTTAGGCCTTGGTGCTTGTCAAGGAATCTGGTTGAAGAAATTGCTGAATGAACTAAAGTCTGAAGGTTCAAGAGCTGTGAAGGTGTATGTTGATAATAAGTATGCGATGTGTTTGGCCGAACATCCCGATGATCATGGGAGAACCAAACACATTGAGACAAATACCATTTCATTCGTGATAAGTTAAACATGGAAGAGATAGTGTTGGAGTACTACAGATCAGAGGGGAATCTTACAGATATTTTCATAAAGCCGTTGAAGAAGAATGAATTTGAAGAGCTGAGGAACAAGTTAATGTGCAGAGTTAAAGTATAAGTCTTTGCAATTCTAATGAGTAAAATTCTGGTGCCCAGAAACATAAGTACATGAAAAGTCTAAAGTGTGAGAAACAGAACTACGGGGAAGTGTTAAGTCTAGGAGCTTGAGTTTATTAATTCTGTTTTGTTTATTAGTTTGTTAAGAGTTTGTTGAAAGTTTGTTAGAACTTTGTGTGTATAAATAGAGAGTATTGATCAATAAAAAATATAAAAAGTGGAAGGTATTATCAAATTCAACTCTTTTTCCTTCATTTCTTATCCACGCATAGTAGTCTTAGACTGTTATATACACAGACTTAGTCACACTCTGTGTGAGTCTGTTACGTCACAAACTTAAAGTCTGTAGCATAAAACAGAAACAAACTTAGAATTTACAAGAGAAAGGAACTTGGTTCCAACACAAAAACCTCTATTAAAAAGCTCATATGGAATATTTAGGTACGCCACGGTAGTATTTAAGGAGCCATATGTGCCATATAAAAGGAGCACTATTTTATGTCATAATCAGATGGCATAGGAAAGAGGAAACTTGGTATATTAATGAATGTATATATTTGAATCAAACAAAATCTTACTGGACTTGGTACATATATAATATATTATATCTAAATCATACAATTACAAACACACCAATCAGTAATCTCGCTAACATATATAATTTTAAACTCAATGGAAATTCATATTTTGAAGGACAAAAGCTACACCAACAGATTCATATTTCAGTGTATGTATGTTTCATCACTTGCAGACATACTTGACGATGCCAGGAAAGTGGATATTCATGAAGTAATCTTCCCAATCAATTAATTTTGGATCGAAGTAAAACAAATCCATCTCTACCCCACTTTCTCTTGATGCTATTTGTAACTTCTCTGTATTCATATTATCAAATCTGTTGAAAACAAGTTTCGTCTTAGTAAATTGATTAATGTTGAAAGAAATTTTACTGTTGCTACTAATTAATTGATTAACTTACACGCCATTGAAAAAAACGTAGGGCCTGTAAAGATCAACCAACCGCATCACAATTTGGATCTTCCTACAGATGTCAAGATATGTTCCTTGGAAATACTGGCAAAAAGCTGCATTGACTAGCTCTAGGCCCTAAAAAAATGCAAACTATGTTAACATTTTCTCAATGTAGTGATATGTACTAATTAATTGTCAAAGAATAAAGTTGCCACACATTGCATGAGTATTTTAGAAAAAGAATCTGAAGTAGAAATTAATTGTTACATAAAAATAACCTTTAATGGAAGAAAGTAGCGAATGAACATATATCTTTGGAAGCTAGCCATGCTGTCCAATACAGTAACTTTGCCAACCTTGACAAGTTTCCCTTCCTTGTCTACACATGGTTTTGCAGAAAAATATCTGAAGCCATAGTCTTGGAGGTTGTGGTATTTGATTGGATTTGCAACAGAGGAACCAACATGATATATGATATTATCACAAGGTTGATTTGCATGAGCCACCATGGCTGCTAGTATTGCATTCACTACCATGTCAGCTGGTATCTGCATCAAACTCAACATAAATATACATATCATTTTGAGAAGAAAAATTGTATTAGGAAAATATATTTTATAAATGAAAAGTTTTGATTTAGAAGATGTGCAACGCATAATGCGTTACGCATTTTAATTGAGTACAACTATTATTAAGATTTAATGATATTATATATTTTAGATATAAACTCGCATCTATACTAATAGTAATAGTAGTATATAATTGAAGTCTAGTTTTTTTCTTGTTAATAGGATAAGATGCTTTAGTGACTTACCACGTCAAATACTGCCTTGATGTCCGCAAGAAAACATTTTAATTTTCCTTTTCCATAAGCAACTATTATACTGTCTATGGTTCTGCAAAATATACATGACAAGATCAGAAAAATTAATCTATTATATGCTTTTTAATTATACCACTGTCTTTGGAAGTATATTAATTAAGGGACATAAACATAAATAACATTTAGTTAAAAAAGCATCTTTAGTTAACTAGTGTAACACAATTCAATGGATATGCACATGAACATAATTGAATGAGCTAAAATTAGGTGATTACCTTACACCTTCAACCCAACCTGGGAAAGGTTCTCTGTAAGTGCTGGTAACAATTGTAGGACGTACAATGACAACAGACATGTTTTCCTTCGAAGTTCCGACAAGCATTTCTCCCATTGCCTTTGTAAAGACATATGTGTTTGGCCATCCATACAAGTTTGCTCTGTTAATTAATGTTTGTGTTTGTTAGAATACAAAACTTACTAACCTTGTAACAGGTGAAGATTGTAAGAAATTGAAAATTAAATCTATGTTGTTTGTTGATACTAATTAATTACCTTTCCAAACCCAAATCCTTCATGGCCATTTTAATATCATACTCTGTGGCTCCTTCTTTTCGAAGCTGTTTCAACTTCTCCTCCACCACTTTCTTTTCAATGTCAATGTTTAGCCCAGGCACACCATTCAGAGACACACCCATTTGGTATGGATCCTCTAGTATAAGTCCTCCTCTCTCGCCACATACATAAGCTAATGACATATATATTAATTATAGTGATTAATCTTAAATCTTAATTAGCATATATATATTGAATTACATCCACCCAATATTTCTTTAAGTATGATCACTAACCTGTTGATACGTGGACAAGCACCTTTAGCCTAATACAATTTTTGGCAAAGTTCAAGACATGCTTAACTCCGAATGTATTTAAACCCAATGCAACATCGTATCTGCGTGATAATAATGAGTGTTAAGGACAATATAAATAATTGGAATATAATACTAAAGATTTTTTATACTCTTATCCAAAATAAAAAAAATATTACTATCAATTAATCATAAATTACCATATATATTAAATGATTTATTTATTTAATAGTTACATTAGAAGTTATATATATATATATATATATATATATATATATATATATATTAATTTCTAATTGATGGAAAATATAAAAGTTTCTAAACCAACAATTCATTCCAATAGACGATCATTATTGATAATTGCATTAGGTGGTGCTGCTAACCTTCTCTAACAATTGGACATTTTTTAATAGACATTCAGCGTCTTGTTTTGTAATATAAATACGGTAGAAGGCAAAGTTTGTGCACCCCACGAGTTTTTTTATATATATAGGGTGTTTAGTAAAGTTTGAGTGGGGTAAAAAAAAGATGAGGTTTGAATATCGTCTTTATAATTATTTTATGTTAAACTAGTAGCACTTGTTTATTTTATATCTTTGGTATAAAACAATGCAGGAAGAATATAGTAGTAATTATCTTTATTATTAGACTGAAATAATTTTTTTAAGTTTGTCTCTGTGTTATGTAATGGCTATATCAATGAAGAATACCCGAAAACATTTTAAGTTTTTCTTTGTTGTTATACTCTTGTATTAGAGTGTTGTGAGATGTAAACTTAGAGAATACTTAGGGTCATGAGACACCTATAAAAAAAGTTTTATGTGATGTAAAAAAAAATCACCTAATACTATTCTTTAATTGTTGATTTTGACAACAACTATGACTTTTTTCGATTTTAAAGTTTTCTGCTTTGTATTTTGATAATTGTAGTTTTTGTATATTTCATTTATCTATATTTTAAGAAAAATTCTCTAAAGAAAATAGATCTAATCTCCTAACATTTCCCACATATATACATATACAGAGGAGTCAAATGAGAAACTTATTAATTTCCAAAAATAAGAAAGCTAACAAAAAAAATCATTAGATTTTATTTTGATAATAAAAAATAAAAGATACCTTTCGTCAAAGCTAGTTGTGGCCGCTAAATTAACTATACAATCAATTTGATTGAGAATTTGTTGCCGTAAAATAGGGTCTTTCAAATTGAAGTCCTCTTGAGAAATGTCCCCAGGCACAAGAGTCAGCTTTTCTGAGACAAAGGAGTTGAACTTGGCGCCAAGCTTTTCCTTCAACAATCTAAACAAGTCCTTCCTTATAATCTACAAACCAAAAGATGTTATTTATATATTCTCCCCCGTAACCATGCTAATTTTCAATTATACCATTTCTTGCTTTGTTGTTTACATTAATTAAGTTTTGTTTAGTGGACGTTAACTGCTATTAATATACACGGCATGCAGGAGACTCTGTTCATGTGTTTCGTGTGGACCAAAAATCCATAGGGACTTGACACGTTCTAATTTAAAAAACATGGTCACAGATAAAGATAGCAATATTAGTTATTTTATTATTAAAAAAAATACGAACCCATTATAAAGATAGCAAAGCTACTTCGTGAGAATTGTGAATCCTTATAAACTAATTAATATCTTAACAGTTTAGGATTAATGTTATTAAAATTAAAATTGATAATCGAATCGGTTAGAGATTAAATTAATAATTAAAAACCAAAAAGTACCCCTTGCAGGTACAGGAATAAGGGTATGTTTGGATATCTACTTTGGTTGGTCAAATCTTACGGTAAAACAAAGTTTTGACTGTTTTGAATGGCGTAAAAGATCAATATCAACCCTTAAATTTTTATATTTCTCCAACTCCGTTTCCCCAACTGGAAACCAAACGGACACTAAGGCAAGTAAGGGAACAAGATTCCATTACATGTATATTTATGAAATACAGACTATTTTGTAACCCATATACATTTTAACATTAACAAGTCTAAAACTACCTCAACTGATTGGATGTGTAATTTAATCGGGAGCTTTGTTTTCAAACTTGATTATATGTGTATATATATATCGAGAAGGTGAAAGGGTAAAAGCCAAAGCACATATTGGAGATTAGCCACCCCTCTCACACAACTGAAAGGACACTAAAGTTTTATTTTAGTTAGTAAAATGCATATTGGAGGTTGAAAAGGGGAGAGGTGGAAAAGGGTCAACCCAATGCAGGGAGATTGGAAGTTGGAATAGGATTTGGATTTGGGAATTATTTGGGGCCATTTCTAGAGGTGGTGAATTGCATCTAGGATCAAAATTTGTGACTTGTATATGAAAGCTTTGTAATACTCCTGCTTGCAATCTTACTAATCCGCAACCACAATTTAACACACTAAATTTAGCTACCTTCATAATTTTACTTGGTTGATAAGAAAATAACTTGAATTAAAATTTCTATACGTACTCACCTCATTGTGCAATCGGCTAGTGGCAGATTCAGCATCTGCAGCTCTCAAAAGAAGATAGAGTTTCTTCACATTCGGCTGAACTCTAAGTATCTTCTCCACAAAAACTGCAGCACCAAACAAGTAAATAAATTTATGCATATATATAGTAATGTAAAGTTTCCAAAGAGATATATGTATATATATAATGGTAGATAAAGAGATAAGCACTTTTGGCAAGGAAGCCAGTGGCACCAACGACCAAAACATTCTTGTCCTCGAGAAAGTGGACTATGCTTCCCAATTCCATCGGTGGAAAAATTGTAATATGAGATAGAGCACCAACAATGATTTGAAAAGTGGATGTGTACAAAAACAAAAACACACTTTGATGAGAATGAAAGGTGATACTGATACCCCAATTGGCAATAAGCCAATGCCATACCATATATATAGGAAAAAAAAAAGACCGAGTGAGTCATAAGGCATTTATGAGGGGGTCCCTAACTGCGACTCTCTCCTCCCTGTAGGATTATCTATTATCATCATTTACGGTAATTTTGCATGGAACAAAACATAAGTAAATATATAGCTTTTATTATTTTTTGAATTTTTAAATTTTATTTATTGATGAAAATAAAAAAAGGGAGAAGGATACAGTTAAACAAATAAAAAAATTGTATTTTAAAATTTTAAAATAACAATGATCTTAGTAGAGATAGAAAATAAAGCTGAATAGATACGGGAGATAAGAGTAAGTGTGGAAATATAAAAAACGGTGAACGGAACATGCTTGCTTACTATCCCATTTGCCACGTGCCAATGTATCATTTGGTCATAAAAGCCGGTGAATGTAACAACTAACTAGTGCATTCGATCCCTATTCAAAAACATGTCCACACGGTTCGTTGAGCCTAACACGACGACTGCCACACCGATCTCTGCAAATATTAATGCGTACAGTTGACAATCCTTATAAAAGTGTTTATGTGGATTTCTGAGACTCAGGATAACAAAATTAAGAAAACAAGGTTACGTACTAGATTCCCTTACGAGCAATTCAAGGCCCTTTCAACGCGAAAATAATTAAAGGCTTTTTCACTCACATGTGTATAACTTGTTAACCAAAAATGTTTGCAAAATTCTCTTAGACCTAATGCAACCTGTTCACAACAAAGCTGTAGAGTACACAAAACCCAGAGAATCTCTTTAGTGATTAGGTTTTTATTAGTTTCTTAATGTGTCACTTGAAAACAATGGGACTATCTATAGGCCATTTATACAATTAATGAGACAAAGGGAAAAATAAAGCGTTGGGGCCTCGAATCCAGGCCCATCATCACACAACATAACCATCTAGGTTTAATGCGTGATGAGGGGGTTATTAGTTTAACGGGATTCTCGCCTAAAATAAAAGGATGAGGGACACTTGCAGGCCCCCACTATCTCGGGGGGAACAGGACCCCTCAGTCACGAGCGTCGAGCGTAAGACCGAGCCGAGTGACTCAAAGCCCAAGCAACTGAGATGCAAGTCTAAGCCGAGAGAACAAGAGTCTGCGCTGAGTGGTTGGAAATTTGAGTCACGTAATCTCTGGCTATGCCCCAAGCAAGAGCTTCTTATGATGTGTCCAGGCTAAGCGGGGGCCTAAAGGGCGTGTTGTGTCTAACTGAATTGCATTGGAGAGATCCTTTCTCTACTTGCCACATGTATGAGAGTTAGTAACTGTTATTTTTGTTTCCATAAAGGTGCTTTGGGGATCCTTTCTCTACTTGTCACTCCTGTATAGATCCTAGTGAGTTAGACTTCACCTTTGTTTATGAAACTTTCTTCTTTTGTCTTCACTTGTCCCCCCTTCACCGAGTTTGAAATTGGGGTCCAGAGCGCTCTGAACATTGCCTCCACTCAACTTCACCCCAATGGGTGGGACTTTGTTAAAGCCTTCAAAGCGTTGTGCGATCACTTTGGTCGCACTCTCTCCGTGTTGCTATTATTTTTACTTTTTCAATGCTAAGGTTCCCAAGGCTGGAGTATCGGTTGGTTGGGTTTCTCTGAGTGGGATCACGCATCGCCTCTTGATACGGGCTTTTGATTAGTCCTATAAGAATTTTAAAACTAGTTATTTCAAAATTCGAGTGGGCTTGGATTTGCTCGGGGCAGATTTTCTGCCCAATGTTTCCTTTGTACTGGACCCGTGTGTCGGTTCAGTTCTGAGTGTCTTAGGATGACTTGTCGCTTGCCGAGCAAGGGGATGCAAGGTTTCTCCTCGACGATGTAGGATTGTATTTCAGCTCCTAGTGGCTGATTGGCTTATTTCTCTACCCGAATGCCCTGGATGCTTGGATACATAAGTGGGAGTTTTCTTTGTAACCATCTATCAATTTGGCTAACTTTATTTTGCTAATTACGTTTATTTGTGCAGAAGATATGGCGCCTCATGAGATGTCCCTAAAGGATCTCAAGAAGCACTACCAAAAAGTTGAGTCTACTTCTTTCGTTCAGGGTTACAAATCTAAGAAAAATGATTCATCCTCCGCACCCTATCTGGCTTGACTCCAACTAGAGTTTCTATCTCCACCATCATTCACTAGTGCATATTGGGGCTTTAATCACGGTTAAAATTGACCTTTAACCACAGTTCTACAACCGTGGTTGTTCCCAGCGTGATAATAGGTGGGGACTTTTCACCACGGTTCTAAACCGTGATTAAATGGGTGATATAACCACGGTTCCTACCACCGTGATTAAAAGGAGGATACGATCACGGTTGAAACAATCGTGATTAAAAGGAGGATACAACCACGGTTAAAATAACCGTGATTAAAAGTGGGATATAACCACGGTTCCATCCAACCGTGATTAAAAGTGGGATATAACCACGGTTAAAATAACCGTGATTAAAAGGGTTTTATGACCACGGTTGAAAATAACCGTGATTAAAAGGGTGTTTTAACCACGTCTATGGTCATAACCGTGGTTAAAAGTTACTTTTTTTTTAAATACATGATTTGTTTTATTCATTCGCCATACCTGCAATCAGAGATATATATATACCAGCCAACCACACAATAAGTGATGAAAAATAATAAATTTTAATAAAACTATATAAACAACAAATATGGTACAAAAATGCATAATATGATATCTAAAGCTACACTAATTGATATAAATCCTATAAAGTAACAATAATAAACAATAAAGACACTAGTGGAGTCCTTCCTTGACTTGAAGAAGGATGGTGGCCCAATGGGTTCTGATTTCATTAATGTAATTTTCAGGGAACTTTGAGGAGTCTTGAAAGTGCTGTAAAGAAGACACAATCATTAAGAGTAGTGGTGAGCAACTAACTTAAGTAGTAGTATATAAAAAGGAAATAAAATAATGTAGGCAGTGAAAACTTACAGTTGTCCATCCGTCTGTTATACCAGATTGGACAATGGTGAGCATCGTTTTCATCACGAAGTACCCACACTCAAAGGTGCCATCTTGCCGATAAGACTGCAAGGTAGCGTACATTGAATTCCCAATTGGTTATTGTTTTTGTTATTAATTGAGAAAACTTTAAAAGTATGCTTATTAATTAATCTGTGCTTACTTTTGGGAAGACCCAATGTAGTTTTTTCTTGGTCACTTTGCCTTGTAGTCGATGGTACCCGATTACAGCCCTGTAAGTGAATAAAACACCAGTTCAGTTAATAGAAAGACTTAATCAAAAATGTAAAGTTGTAACGAATTTTGAAAGCATCTTACGCATCGATTATTTTCTGGTAGTCAGCACCAGGACTCCCATGCAAGGAACAGAAGCATGCGGCAATGCCGTCCTTCAGGCAAATGACCAACAGTTGCCAGTGAAGGCTGCAATGAACATTGATCAGTAACTATGTAATTCATGATTAATTTAACAACAGTAACTAATTATTGACTAGACTCTTACTCTCTATGATATGGTGCTAGGTACATAGTCTTTTTCGAGGCATGCATCCAATTCTGGATGTATGCCTGAATCTCCTCCTTACTGTTCCCTCGAAGTTGTATTAGAGAGGGCTCCAAGAAACCATAAGTGTCATGGACACCCCTCTCTATGCAAAGTCTATGTAAAAACCTAATAAAAGTTACAGACGTTTAGTTAGTGAAAAATAACATTTTACTTGACACAATTGTTGGACGAAAAACATTATACTTACAGCTCCCAACACTGAAGCACTGAAATGTTCAACATCGTCCTCCCCATCAGGACCTCACACAAGTCAGGCCGTGCAATGTACACCGGCAACAGACTTGGGCAACCAAAAACGGATTCCTCCCATGGTACCGGGATAGTATCATCGTGTAGCGAGGCCGACATTGCCCATAGTCGTTCAATCGGATCAACGGGGGGCTGTGGCTCCTTTAATGGGCCAACACCCTGTGAAAACAGTTAAAAAATTAGAAGCAATTTCAGATTATTGAAACCATAACTTAACATACAATTGATGCTAGTTTAGGGAGCATACCTGGGGACCAGAATCTGACAGAAGTCTGGTCGGCCACATAAGGAAGTGTCCTACAGCCTGGCCGATGAGTCGTACCTCAGAAGTTGGAATAGGCACAGCTGCATCAGCGTCGAGGACCTGTACAATAGAGACCCTTGACACACCATCAGGCATTGGCTGATGGTGAACCGAATGGCCTAGTCCATACACTGAACCAACAGCAACTGGCTCCTCCACTCCATCAACAAAGAGGTCACACTGACGGCAGTCTCCAAGTTGTACGTCCTCATCATCACCGTCAGGTGCAGCACATGACCCCTTTGTACTGACTCGCCTAACCTGCATATTTAGGGAATATTTGAAGTTAGTCAAGAAATAATGATAGCAAATTACAGGTAATTCAATTAAATCATGGGTAATCCAACCTGTGGGGAGACCACCGATGGTGTAGGCTGATGTTGTTGACTGAATGAGGCCATCATCTCACTCCGAAACCGTCTCATCTCCTCTTGTAGCAGCTTCTACATCTCCGCTCTGGCCTCTGCCTTCACTGCAGCTACCTTCTCCTCAAAGCTCTTCTCCAAATTAGAGATGGACTGGGAGGGGGTCATAGGACGACCAAAATAGGTTCGAAGACCTGCAGAGAAATGATTACAAATGTACCATAAACAAACAAAAATGATTACAAACAAAAATGTATAAACGTACCATGTCCGTGACCAGCTGCACGAACTCGTCCAGGGTGCTCCGGTTGGCCGATGGCGGTGGTCAGGATATCATCTCTTCCGTAGGACACGAACGACCCTTGGGTCGACTGCTCCACCAAGGAATCCTGTAATCAAAACCCAGTGATCAGTGCAGTTAGTAATAGAGACACTACAAAATGTTATAAATAATGTTAAGAAGTATTGTACTTACAATACGTTGGGCAACCTCCTCAGCATGAGATGAAGTGTAGTCACCACTCTTCCTCATCCTGGCCCGCTTCCATTTTTCATGGCGTGCAGGTGGGGAGGGGGGATCCACAATAGTGGTGTCAGGGTGGCTACTTTGGCGCTGACTGGACTTCTCCTGGACCATCTTTTCCTCCAGCAATCGGTAACCCCCACGTGACAACCTGTGAGGGTAGTCATTCTTCGAACGAATTTCCTGTGCTTTCATGCGTCTGGCCTGCAACAAAAACAATTCAGTTACTAACTTAAACCTTATATATTGTATAAAAACATTCAACGTCAATTTCAATAACATCATAAGTAGAAAGTACTTACAATAAACTCGTCCGTCTGCCTAGATGCAACAAACAAATCCCAAGTCTGCTGATCTATAAATGTGTAAGTCTCTCCAGGAAACTCTCCCTGCTTCTTCCCGAAGACATACCTAAAATTCAAAACACTTGAAGTAAGCAACTAATGGCATAAGACAGGACAATTTTAAACACTTGATTTATAACATGCATGCATACGTGGAAGTCAGTTTGGTCTTGAATGACCTCCATGCAGCAGCGATCTCAGACATGATTTTCCTACGTAGTATATCGACTGCAGGAATATCCCATGCATCCTACAAGTGGCAAATTAAACATGCTTAATTGTATTATGTAAAACAGTGGGCAATACAAGTAAATTAACAAATTTGCAGTTAAAGTACTTACAAGAACATCAGCCCAAATTGCATTCTTCATGACCTCCTCAACACTATCCTAGTCAGGGATAATGATGGACACCTTCGACCGTGCCAATACGCCCAAGTAACTCTGAAAATTGGCGGCGTTAGGTCCGGAGGGCCTCCCCGTGGAGATATCAATGTCAACATGGCTCCTCTGACCCTGATGGCGTCAAAGAGCAACACTGGTCATTCGGGTAACACCTCTCCTCTTAGCTGAGGAATCTGTGCCCTGGGAGTCAGATCTCGCATGTGGGTCCTGGTCAGCCATATGTATCTGTTCAAAAAACCGATAATATAATTCGTGAGTACAATAATTAGTGAGAACAACAAACACATTTAGCAAAAAAGTTAAGTTAAAAAACATAATGAATGATATATACCCACAGCCATACCCTATGTTTCCCACAGACCCTCCTGGTGGTCATTACGAGTAGCAACTATATCATCTATGAGATCTTCTACAACGCCGGTTGGTGTACGTGTTGTTAGACAAGGTATATCAAGGACATCCAGAGTTGGATCCCCAATGTTATGTCTACCTTGGACAACAACTGACCATCGTTTATCTGATGGGTCAACAACGTAAATAACTTGTTTTACTTGAGCTGCCATGATGAAAGGCTCCTCCTTATGACCGACCTTGTTTAAATCCACTAACGTAAATCCAAAATCATCCATTTTTACACCACTTTTACTATCAGCCCATTTACATTTAAACACAGGGACTGTGAAACGACCATAATCAACTTCCCATATATCTTCAATGACACCAAAATAACATAACTCAGCCATGATAGGGTTTCTATCCTTTGAAGTGGAAAAATGCATTGATTCAGCCACAACCATAACTCCACTGTTCTGCACCGTACTCTTGTCATCTTGGGCCCTTGTATAGAATGAATAATTATTTATGTCATAGCCACAATAAGTGATTACATCAAAGTTGGGTCCTAGAGCTAGTCGATGCAATGTCTCAGAAGTAGATGTATCTTGGAGAAGGGTCATTTTGAACCACTGCATGAACGTTTTGTTGTGTTCGTTCAACACCCACTTTTCAGCCATTCTAGGGTTGTTTCTTTTGACTATGTCTTTGTGTGCAGCTAAATACGGGAGGACAGCATCTGTGTTATTCAAAATATAAAAGTGTGCTTGGAGGACTGATGATGCATGATTTAGCCTTAATTCCTTGCTTTAAATGTGTATAATTTGCCATTGCTAATTGTGTAATATTATGCATTTTAACACATTTTCATAATTCAAGCTTTATTTAATATTAACTGAATTAGGCGATAATCTTTAAATGAAATAATAAATCTTACTTAATTTCCTTGATATTGTAGTGAATAATTGAGGTTGCAATTGGGAAATCATAAAATTGAGCATCAGGTCTGACGCGTAGCGCTGGTACCACGCGTAGCGTGGAAGCAAATTTGTAACACTGACGCGCAGCGTCAAGCCCACGTGTAGCGTCAACAGTGACGAGGATCCCATTAACAGGCTGTGTGCAACTTCAGAAGTGGAGGATTTATTTATATTAAAGCACTTATTGGCCAATCCATTACAGACATACGGCACTATCTCAGTGGGGAACATGCAGCACAAGTGTCCAAGCATTATTGAAGAATTATTGGATGAAATAATGTATTCTGAGTCAGAAACACTCACGCGTAGCCTCACAACTACGCGTAGCGTGGAAGCATATTCGCAACGCTGACGCGTAGCGTCCTGCTGACGCACAGCGTCAGCAGGAGACCTTTACCCTTGCTTTCACTATAAATAGGACCATTGCCAAAGGCTTGAAACACACCTCAATTCACGTTTCTCTCTTTTCTCTCTTTGTTTCTATAAGCATCAGAGGAAGGCACAAGGCCTCCTCCTCTCTTCTTCCCCCTCTTTGCTCCATTCCGGGTTAGTTTCTTTTCTTTGTAGTTGTTATTATGGAGGGCTAAAACCCTAGATTGATTTTCTTGGAGAATATTGTAATGTAATTTTGAGGTCATTAATTTTAATATAGTATGCTTTTATTATTGTTATTTCTTCATAATCATTCTCTACTTATTTAATTCCATTTTGTTTAATTGAATTTGTATGCTTAATCGGTTTAATTATTCAAATGGAATAAAATAAGATTTTAAATTAGAATGGATTAAGGAAATATGCATGCTTAATGAATATTTTCATAATCACTTTTAATAATTATGGTTTGCTTAATTCCATAATTTGAGAATAGATTATGTATATAGGCGATGTTCTTATGTATGCTCAATAATTCTTAGATTTTACGATCTTGACTCCTTTTGCTTAATTAGGATGCTTGATTAAAATATTCATTTTTAAATGAAAGTAAAGGAATTGTGAATTGAAAAAGACGCTTAGTTGATTAATTCAAATTGGGCTAAGAAATTGACAGTAATGAAAGTATACAAATTATCTTTAGTGAACCAAGGATAAATTTATTTACAATACTCCAAGAAAATCAATCGCTTGTTAATTATTGTTTTAAATTCCATATTTACTTTGTTTTAATTTTAATTGTGATAACAAAAACCAATCAAACCCCCCCCAATTTTATGTTTGTTGAACTTATGTTTGTAAAAATTTTAGTTGTTGAGTTTTTATTTTTAATTGTTAAAAATTAGTTTAAGACTTGATTTTTCCTAAATTTTTGTGTTGATCCGTGAGAGAACGACCTAGGTTGACTCCCTAGTACTACGTTAATTAATTTTAATGTACTAATTTGACGGAATAACGACTGTAAAAATAAACACGTCAAGGACTTCATCACGTGACATGCTTTTGATTCTTTTCCCAATGGTACCTTTCCCATCCAATCGCCCTTCATGACGAGTCTTCGGGATCCCAATGCTCTCAGCCTGTGACATATAATCAGTGCAAAACTCAATGGCTTCCTCTGCAATGTACCTTTCTACAATCGATGCCTCGGGGCGACGTTGGTTCTTCATATAGCCTTTCAATATTTTCATATATCACTCAACAGGATACATCCACCTCAAGAAGACTGGCCCACACAAACGGACCTCCCTCACTAAATGGATGATTAAATGTACCATTATATCAAAGAATGAAGGTGGGAAATACATTTCTAACTGACATAGTATAAGAAACCCTTCCTGTTCCAATGCTTCCAACTCCTCATGGGTGATTACTTTGCCACATATGGCATTGAAAAACAAACACACCCTTGTTATCACATGTCTGACATTTTGAGGGAGAATGTCACGAATGGCAATGGGCAGAAATTGTTGCATCAGCATATGACAATCATGCGACTTCAATCCAACTAACTTCAGATCCTTCAAAGAAACACAACTGTTGTTGTTGGAACCGTACCCAGATGGAACTTTGACACCACGCAACGATTCACACAAACTTTGCTTCTCTTTTATGGACAAGGTATGACATGCTGGAGGTAAATATGTTCGTTTCCCCTTTGCTTGTGGGTGCAACTCCTCACGTATACCCAACAACTCTAAGTCTAGACGCGAATTCAGACCATCCTTCATTTTTCCAGGTATGTTTAATAGGGTTCCAACCAAACTATCGCATACATTTTTCTCCACATGCATCACATCAATACAGTGTCTCACATCAAGCTCTTTCCAATATGGCAGATCAAAAAATATTGACCTTTTCTTCCAGCTGTTTTTTGTAGCGGACTGCTTCTCAAACTTACCAAACACCACATTGACGTCTTTAACCTTTTCATATACTTGACGACCAGACAGTGTTGGAGGAGGCCCTTCAAACTCTTGCATACCATTAAATGACTTCTTTAACCTACGAAGTGGATGATTAGCCGTAAGAAACCTACGATGTCGAAGATAAACATTCTTCCTTCCATGATGCAGTCGATCAGAACTAGTTCCCTCCTCACATACAGGACATGCTTTATGTCCTTTGACGCTGTAGCCTGAGAGGTTACCATAAGCAGGAAAATCATTTATTGTGCAAAATAACATGGCTCTTAATTTGAATGACTGTCCTGCAAACCCGTCAAACACATCAACCCCCTCTTCCCATAACATTTTCAAGTCTTCAACTAACGGACTTAAGTATACATCGATGTCGTTGCCTGGTTACCGTGGACCAGAAATCATCATTGATAACATAACATATTTTCACTTCATGCACAGCCATGGCGGCAGGTTGTAAACAAACAACAAAACAGGCCACGAACTGTGGTTTGTGCTTAGGTTCCCATATGGGTTCATGCCGTCTGTGGCTAGTGCAAGCCTAACATTTCTTGGGTCACGCGCAAAATCTGGGAACATCGTATCCATTTTTTTCCACTGTAATCCATCTGCTGGATGCCTAAGTAGTCCGTCAACAACCCTTTCTTCAACATGCCATCTCATAAGCTTTGCATCATCCAAATTGGCAAATAGACGCTTTAGTCTTAGAACTATGGGGAGATACCACAACACCTTTACAGGAGACCCTTTAGTGCAGACTTCATCAGAATCAACCTGTTTCTTCTTATATCGTGACACCCCACACCTAGGACATCGATGCAACATTTCATACTGACCACGGTATAATACACAATCATTTGGGCATGCATGTATTTTGGTATACTCCAATCCCATAGGACACAACACCTTCTTAGCCTCATAGTTACGATTTGGCAAGATGTTACCAACTGGGAGCATTTCTTTCAACAACTTAAGCAAGTCTGTGAAGCTTTTATCTGTCCACCCATTTATTGCCTTTAAATTAAACAATCGTAAAACAGCTGACAACCTCATGAATTTGGCGCAATCCGGATACAACGGCTTCTCAGAATCCTCACACAGACTCGCATATACGTGAGCTCTCTTAAAACTGTCTACCACCACATTACGTATCATATCCTCAAGTCGGTCATCCATGTCGTCATCAACTTCATGCGCAAAGCTTTGGTCTTTTGTTTGAAAACTCGTACTTGGCACCTCAACATGTTCACCATGCCATATCCATCGCGTATAAGTCTGAAGAAAACCATCACACAACAAATGTTCTCGTACCTCATCCAATTATAGTCAGCGCATGTTCAAGCATTTAACACAAAGGCAAAAATACTTTCCATTAACCTCCTCAGCATTTCGTATCACGAATTCTATAAATGTTTCGACTCCACCCTCATATTGTGGACTTATACGTGATGCAGTTATCCAACTTCGATCAATACTCACTGTTTACAATACCAGTAAATTTAATGATGCTATGAATCTTACTTTCTTCACAAAGGTGGTGGTCCTACCCATTCAAGATGAACATTTTTCTATACATCATAAGTACATACAACTTAGGAGTTATTTTAAAATTTGATAAAATTTTGGCAGCATTTCGCATTGGTCTCTAAGTACACGAAATGAAAGTGGTGACATCAAATTCAACCACAATCAAATATGCACCCAGAGAACAATACAAAATTTAACTAACCAAAACTTGATCAAATTTTAAAATTACTCCTAACTTGTACATAGGAATGATGTATACAAAATTGTTCATCCCAAACTGTCCAAACGGACAATTCAAGATTCAACACAAACGATGAAATCAATTAATTTAATTACCGTTTGTGTCGAATCTCAAACGGGAAAACTATGGTTTACTCCTATACAATTTAAAAAATCACAAACTCATTTAAAACGGACTAAAATATTAACATTAGTACCCAATTCAAATTCAAATTAAAGATAATAAACAAAGGATTTTATTACTTAACTATTAGTAATTTTTTTATTTTGTCGGGTAGTATTTAGATTTAACATTATGCTATTTTCGGGTGTTCTAAAATAAACATAACTAGTTATTATTGTTATTATAATAATAATAAAATTATTTACAATTAAAGAACAAAAATAATTTTAGGCTTCATTTATTATGTAATCATAATTTTAAACTACCTAATTAATAATTTAAACACATACTACCACTAAATTATAACTTAAATCATCCTTTGTAGGGATTGTGTGTAATTTTTATTTACTTTAAAATATCACCTTTTTGTATTTAATTTTTTAAATAGTGCAAAAAATATTACTAATTTTATGTATTTAATCTAAGTATTTAATATAAGTTGATTAATCTATAACTTTTAATCTATAACTAAGTAACAATTAATCTAACTTGAATTAATCTATAACTAAGTAACAATCAATCAAAGTATTTAGTTTATTGCTAACAAAATTCTAATTTCCTAATATATAATATTCTCATTTTCATAAAACTATGCCTAACATTAACAGAGTATATACAAAATAATTTCCACATTCAATATCTAACCATTTAATCTATAGTTAACAACTAATTTTACTAACATATAACTAATAACATTTTAATTATCTTAACACTAAGTAAGCCTAACATTGCATAATCTCAACATAAGCATTAAAAATGGGAAATGTGGGGTTTTAGAAAAAATACCTCTTAGAGAAGCCCAACGTCAATGGAGATGGAGGGAGGAGGAGGAGGAAGACCAACCACTTGAGAATATGGAGGGAGGAGGATGGAAGAAGAAGTGAAGGAGGGGGGAGCGACACCCAACAGCGTGCATGCGTCATTTAGAATGGAAGTGAAGAGAGGAAGAGGGAGAAGTGATGAAAGGAGAAGTGGAGTGCTGGACAACGGAAATGACGAGAGGAGAAGTGGAGTGCAGGACGACCAAAGTGAAGAGAGGAGAAACGGAAGAAAGGAAACTAGCGTACTGGAGGGAAAAGTTTTGGGTGAAGGGGGAAATGAAATAGAGTGGAGGAAAACAAAACGGAATAAGAAGGGTCACTATACGACCACGATTATCAATGAACCGTGGTAATAGCCTGACCTACGATCACGGTTATAATACAACCGTGGTAATAGCCTCACCTACGATCACGGTTCCAATACAACCGTGGTAATAACCTTCTTAAAAATTAAATTTGAAAATTTTTAGCCTGCCTATGACCACGGTTACAATTAACCGTGATTAAAAATGTTGCTCATAATTTCAAAAATGCCACCGCGTTTTTGCTACCACGGTTATCCTATAACCGTGATTATATCCTGTGGTCATAACTACTTTTTGCACTAGTGATTTCACTATTTGTGGTCTTGTCAGGATCACATTTGGAGAAAGAAACTGGTCGCTAGTCTAAGAGACAACGTATGGAGAAACAGCCTATAGTGTAACAGCATACATAGAAAGAGCCCACAACCCTCAGAGCCAGCACTGCTCAAACCTCTACTCAACCCATCACTCAAACCTCTACTCGACCTATCACTCAAACGTCTGTTGAACCTACCGTACAAGCTGCTTCTGGCTTTCCAACCAATATGATTGTGGTATCTAAGAGCCCTGAGTCGGCGAACGTTTCACTTACTCCTCAGAATCAAGTTTTTAGTAGTCCTATTTCTGCGAAGAGGATTGTTGCACCGTTGCTGAGTGAGGTTGAAGACTCTAAGTCCCTATGGGAGGCATTCATGAATGGGAGTCTGACCTCAGACTGTAACCCTACTTGCTCGCTTTGGGATGCTCGCTTCCCCAATCCCCGATTTGTGGATCAGGCTATACTTTTTAAGGACGATAAGAATAAGAACACAACATCAATCTTCGTGGTGATGTGTCGTGCCATGGAAATGTTTGGCCTCCGTGTGGCCTCAATTGGTCAACATTTATACAAGAATTACAGCGCTCATGAGAGATCCATAAGAGCTTTGAGGAAGGAAAATGAGGCCCTAAAGGAGGAAAAAAGAGTTATGAGCAATCAACTTTGGTAAGCCTGAGAGGTGGTGAAGAAAATGTCTGTGTTGAAAAAGGATCTAAGGCAAGCGGAGAAGGACCTAAATATTGCTCGATCTGGGAGGGTCCTCGCCGAATCCAAGCTTGCCACTACTGAAGAAATATCTGCCTATTGGGAAAGGCATCTAAATGCGGTGGAGAAGTCCTACCTATCATTATCTTTAAAGAAGAAGGATGTTGAGGCTAGTCTCTAGAAGGCTCAAGAAGCTCTTGTTTCTTCACAAAAGGAGTTAAAAGTTGCAGAGTCGAGACATCAAGAAGAGATGCTGAGTCTCGTGCTCATATAACCATGTTGCAAGGGGAAGTTTCTAAGAAATATGTTGATACTTTCAAGTGGTGCTGCAGCAAGTTTCTGTCTTGAATCCCTCTACTTCAATCTCTTGGGAGGGGCTCGACCCATTTAAAGTAATGATTGATGGTTAAATTATCGACCCCCTAACTCGAATGATGCTGCTGTAGATCCACCTCGCTCCCTTCCAGAGAATCAAGTTGGAGCAACTGCTGGTGTTGTTGCTTCTGATACAAATATTTTGTTGGCTTCAGGTGGAGTTGGTGTCATTGTTTCTGATGCCAATGTTGAGCAAGCCTCAAGTGAGGCTGTCCTAGAAGGTAGAGCTACCAGAGTAGATAAGGGCTCCTCTGATATTGCTATTTGATTTCTTGTGTTTTAGAGGACTAGTTTATTAATGTACCTAGTAAAATAATTTTGAAGTAAAGAGCTAGCTTATGTTTATTGTATGCATTCTTACTTGGTTTTATCGACTTGTTGGGAGTGATGTGTGGCTTCGCTTCCTCTGGATGAGCATATTTCATCCAAGTTTCCTTGAATCGTCCTTGAGTGAGCGTGTCTTACTCGTGCCTTCTTGACTTAACGTGTTTTTAGGAGGGTTTCGTTTCCCCGAATGAGCGTATTTCATTCAAGTTCCCTCAAATTATCTCCCCTGAGTGAACATGTCTTACTCAGGTTTTCTTGACATAACATATTTTTTGGGAGGGTTTCGTTTCCCCTGGATGAACATTTTTCATATGGGTTCCCTCAAATCGTTTACCCCAAGTGAGTGTGTCTCACTCAGGTTTTCTTGACTTAACGTATTTTTTGGGAGGGTTTCGTTTCCCTCGGATAGGTGTATTTCATCTAGGTCCCATCAAATCGTTTCCCCCGAGTGAGCGTGTCTCACTCAGGTTTTCTTGACTTAACGTATTTCTAGGAGGCATATTGAAGAGTGAAAATTTGATTAATTGTCGAGTGCAAGCTGTGACACCCCAAAAATAGGGGTGAATTTTTCGCGATTTGAAATAATTAAAGAATAGAAGAGATCGCGAGATGAAAACTTTGGCAAGAAATCCCCGGACCTAATTTAATAACCTATCTCATATGTGAAGATATGAGAAGGTGAACAATTGAGTCAAAGAGTGAACCTTGGATGATTTATCCCATGATCATCAACAAGGAGTAGCGGAAGTATGCAATTACATTAAGGAATTGAAGGAAAGTGGTAGAAGGTCAAAGGAAGGTCTATCGATTTGGTAAAATGCATTAATTGTGCGTGTGGGGTGTTGTGCAATCATATTATAGTCAAACAATACCAATGATATCTCAAGATAGAGGAAAAATATGAAAAACAGGGTCATGAATCGATTCAAACACCCTATGAATCGATTCAAATGATTCTGGAATGCAAAACAGTGAAAACAGGACCCCTTGAATCGATTCAAGCTTGTATGAATCGATTCAGACGCTTCTGGAACTCAAAATTTCGCAAACAGGGGTCCTTGAATCGATTCAGGATCGTATGAATCGATTCAGGCCTTCCTGGAACCAAAAACAGTGAAAACAGCAGCTCTCGAATCGATTCAGGGATCCTCGAATCGATTCGAGACAGCACAGTTGCTGTTTTTATGCAGAAAAGGCCATATTTTTGGACTTTTAACCCCCCTAACATTTTCATATCAACTCCAAACGCTACCAAATTTTGACACCAACTAAAATACATCAATTGTGACGTGTGACCACCGGCCTCACCCGAAAATTCTCAAAAATGAGGAACTTATGCAAATAAATGCGTTTAGTCCATTCCTGAGCCTTTTTGAGCAACTTAGGGGTCCATTCTCAACGGAATTGACCCGTTCCAGTTTCTACAAGTCACAAATCATGTATTTAAGCTATTGAGGCCATCACACACTATCCAAGACTCATAAAACTCATTTTGACCCTACTAGTTTCTTACTTATGCATAACAATCATGAAATATCATTAATCATACAGCACCTAAAGTCATCATTCACAATTCTCATCATTTGATCATCAAGTGAGCAAAATTCAAGAACTCACACATTAGTGTCTTACATCACCAGGGTCATAACTCAAGATTAGTCTTATATGTGGGTTCCAATTTTCACACATGACCAGCATAATCATTATACATTATTCATACCAATTTGTGGCTATACAAAATATACAGAAAACTATATACATTACAAACATTCTACACAAACCATAAAATCAAAATGTTGCCGGCCAAGGCATTCTTTACCGAAAAGAGGCCTTCTTCACACTTCACCTCCGCAAACAGCTCCAAAGCGAACCTACAACACAGGAGCTAAAAAGATATACCACAAGGAGAGTGAGTATACTTTCTCAATGATGAAAATCTAACATTTATGATAACATATATATAAATGCAATATAAACATCATCTATAAAAACCTCAATCCATACTAAATCGTCAAATATCAATTTACTAAACATAGTCATATATGTATCCCTTTTTAATTTACAAGGAGCAAATCGTCCACTAACCCATTAACAGTTGGGTTCAAAAGTAAGTTCCATTAAGACTTCATACAATTCTCTCAACATGATATCATTTTTATGTCGTGTTCATATAACTCACCCACATGCTAATGTTTCAAAATGCATAAATACAAATCTGGTTATTATTTCAACAGAGATCTCATTCACTTAGATTAACATCATCACTCCGGGATACACCCTTCGTGGCACCCCGCAAGGTGATATATTCATCAATCATATCATTATCATCACTCCGGGACTTATACCCTTTGTGGCACCTCACAAGGTGTTATATTCATCAATCATATTATTATCCTCACTCCGGGACTTATTCCCTTCGTGGCACCTCACAAGGTGTTATATTCATCAATCATATTATTATCCTCACTCCGGGACTTATTCCCTTCGTGGCACCTCACAAGGTGTTATAATCACCAATCATATTATTATCCTCACTCCGGGACTTATTCCCTTCGTGGCACCTCACAAGGTGTTATAATCACCAATCATATTATTATCATCACTCCGGGTCATACCCGTCATGGCACCCCGCAAGGTGATATACTCATCAATTAAACCATCATCATCACTCTGGGTCATACCCGTCGTGGCACCCCGCAAGGTGATATATTTATCAATATCATAACATAGTCATCACATGATATACCATTCATAGCCTAAAAATGTCTCGATCCACAATCAATCATTTTAGACACCAGATTCAATTTCTTATCACAATCTCATGATATTACTTTCATTCAAGTAAAACATGCCATATTACACCACCATATACATCATCAATATACATGTTCTCATACATTTAGAAAATATACCCCCTCTCCTACCTCAAGAGAAGTAGACCTCTGGGGTTGATGTTCCCGCCTCACCTGTATTGCCAAGCCCTACACCAATCAATTATAGGGCCACATCAATTATTCATTCGAACACCAATTCAACATACGTATACATAGGTGTACACATGATTCTTATTATGTGGAAACTATTTATCAATTTCATTCATTTGCCTAGTTAGGCTTTGGGAATTCCTTCCTTTAAATCACAATCTATTATTACCAAGAGCTACAACCTACTTGTTAGGTTATCCCATCTATTAAGCTTCCACCAACACTTTGGTGAGTTTCCCACCTATTATGACTTCAAGTCAACATCATCATTATTAAATGTCTCTACCTCATCATTTATAACACTCTTCCCATCAACAAATGCTAACTTCTTCAATAAATGCTATACTCTTCAATATTATACATTTCCTCCTAAATTCAAATTTAGGGTTTTCATCAAACCTACCAACCTTCATAAATACTCATATACCTCCTTCTTTTCCCACCATAATTACAACTACCTCATTAATTATTCATAAGCTTGTATTTATGTCAACCCATCTTAGGGTTTCCACATTTAATGTTTCTCCAAGTAACCTACATAGATTAATGCTTTCTTAACATTGAAAACACATAGTAATATGTTTATATACATGGAAAATGGTAATAATTTTACCTCAAGAGGAATAAAGAGTGAGTTTGCAAAAGAGGAGATGATCCACACGAAATTAAAGAGGAAGAAGGAGAAGATATTCTAAGCCCCAAACCTCCTTGAGCCTCTTGAAGAATAATAATGGAGGAGGAAGATGTGTTTCCTTTTAATTTGATGTTCAAGGGAAGGATGAAGAGGAATAATGAAGAAGAAGAAGAAAAGAAGAAAAAGATAAGAAGAAGAGCATGTTCCCCTGGAGAAGAAGTTGCAGCCGAAAATATCAAAGAAAAATATGAATTTAACATTTAAGTTATTAAGCTTTCATTAAACTCTTTCGTTTCCAAAACAAACAGGTTCGCCGTTCGGGCTCAATACGTATTCTAAAAATTATTCTGAATATAAATTCGGAATCCCAATAACATTATCTACGGCCCTGACCAACGGTATCTCAATCGGAGATACTTGGTCCGACACCTATATTTTATCCGGGTCAGTTTTCAACTCAACCGGTCACCATAATTCACCAGCAATTTCAAAAAGTCTTGTTTAAATCTTTTCAAGAATTTTGGGATATTAATTAGCCCACATTTAATTATCCCATATTTATTTTCTTAATTTATCTTCCTGTTTTAAAAAAATTCGGGATGTTACAATCCACCCCCCTAAAAGAAATTTCGTCCTCGAAATTCAACTTACCGGATTCAAATGCATGAGGGTATCGCTTACGGATATCGTCCTCACGTTCCCAAGTAAGTGTTTCCACGTTTCCATGCTTCCATGCCACTTTTACTAGTGGTACCATCTTATTCCGCAGTTTCTTCACAGAGTAATCAACAATACGAACAGAAACGGGAAGGATGGATAAGTCATCCCGCACCTCAACATCATCAATAGAGATCACGTGATGAGGGTCATGTATATACTTTCTTAATTGTGACACGTGAAATACATTATGTAAGTTCACAAGCTGTGGGGGAAGTGCAATCCGATATGCGACATCTCCAATCCGCTCTAAGATCTCATAGGGTCTAATGAATTTAGGGCTCAGTTTCCTGCTCTTCAAGGATCTTCCTATACCCTTATCACGCGAAACTTGCAATAACACATGATCGCCGACTTGAAACTCAAGTGGTTTTCTTCTTTTATCATAATAGCTCTTCTGCCGGTCTTGAGCAATTTTCATCTTTTCTTGGATCATCTTGATCTGCTTAGTAGTTTCCTCAACAATCTCAGGCCCTAAGGCTAGATTCTCACCAACTTCAAGCCAACATAAAGGAGTTCGACACCTTCTTCCATATAAGGCCTCGTATGGTGCCATACCAATACTAGAATGAAAACTATTATTGTAGGTGAATTCGATCAGAGGCAAATATTTCTCCCATGAACCACCATGCTCCAAAACACAAGCGCGTAGTAAGTCCTCAAGACTCTGAATAGTCCTCTCCGACTGCCCATCCGTCTGAGGATGATATGCCGAGCTTAGCTTCAGTTTTGAACCCATTGCCTCATGTAAGCTTCCCAGAATCGGGAAGTAAATCGGGGGTCACGATCAGAAACAATGCTTGACGGCACACCATGTAATCTCACAATCTCCCGAATGTACAACTGTGCTAAATCTTGCAAGGAGCTCTCCATACTGATTGGTAGAAAATGTGCACTCTTTGTCAAACGATCCACAATTACCCATATTCCGTCACATCTAGACCTCGTTCTTGGTAATCCGGACACAAAATCCATGGCAATCGCGTCCCACTTCCAAACAGGGATATCAAGTGGACTCAAAGTACCTGAAGGTCTTTGGTGTTCCACCTTCGCCTTCTGACAAGTAAGGCAAGAAGCTACAAAGTTAGCAACATCACGTTTCATTCCGGGCCACCAAAAGTTCTTCTTTATATCGCGATACATCTTGGTTGCACCAGGGTGAATGCTAAACATGCTTTTATGTGCTTCCTCCAGCGCTGTGCGTCTTAAATCACAGAGTGAAGGTACATACACACGACCTTTTACTCGCCATATACCATCAACGCCTTCCACAAGAAATAAATTTTTTCCATAATCTTGAGATCTCCGCATCTCTTGCAAGTAATCATCATCTTTTTGTTTCTCTTTCACAAGCTCCAAAAATTCATTGCATATCTTCAAGATAGCAAAACATAGTCTCTTGGAGGATTGAACCTCGGTTCCAACATTTAAATTCCGAAATTCTTCCATTAACTCGAACTCTTTGACCATCATAGCTGATACATGCAAGGATTTCCGACTAAGAGCATCGGCAACAATATTGGCTTTTCCCGGGTGGTACATCAATTTAAAGTCGTAATCCTTCAAAAATTCCATCCATCTCCTCTGACGCATATTCATTTCCTTTTGGTCAAACAGATATTTCAAACTTTTGTGATCACTAAAAACCACGAATCTTGATCCATACAAGTAATGACGCCAAATCTTCAAAGCAAACACAACCGCAGCCAACTCTAAATCATGAGTTGGGTAATTAACCTCATGAGGTCGTAATTGGCGTGAAGCGTAAGCTATTACACGTTCCTTCTGCATTAGCACACATCCAAGTCCATGCTTAGAAGCGTCACAATACACCACAAACTCTTCTTGTAAATCAGGCAACGCCAAGATAGGAGCAGAAGTCAGCCTCATCTTTAATTCCTCAAAGCATTTCTCACATTCGACCGTCCATACAAAAGGTTGGTTCTTCCTTGTTAAATTTGTCAAAGGTCTCGCAAGACGAGAGAAACCTTCAATGAACCTTCGATAATAACCCGCAAGTCCAAGGAAACTTCGGATTTCAGTAACCGTCGTAGGTCTAGACCATGCCATAACAGCTTCAACCTTAGAAGGATCCACCGAAATACCATCCTCGGATATTACATGTCCAAGGAACTGGACGCTCGTCAACCAGAATTCACATTTAGAGAGCTTGGCGTATAGCTGGTTCTTTCTAAGAATGTTCAACACCACTCTTAAATGTTCTTCATGTTCCTCCCGGCTCTTGGAATATACTAGGATATCATCGATGAACACCACAACAAAACGATCCAGGTATTCGTGAAAGATATGGTTCATGTAACTCATGAACACCGCTGGAGCGTTAGTCACTCCAAAGGGCATCACGACATACTCGTAGTGGCCATATCGCGTCCTAAACGCAGTCTTCGGAATGTCTGCGGCTCTCACCCGAATTTGATGATAACCGGAACGCAAATCAATCTTTGAAAATACCACCGCACCTCTCAGCTGATCCAACAGGTCATCAATGCGAGGTAAAGGATATCTATTCTTTATCGTCAACTTGTTCAGTTGGCGGTAGTCTACACACAACCGCATAGTTCCATCCTTTTTCTTAACTAATAAAACAGGAGCTCCCCAGGGTGACACACTGGGTCGAACGAACTCCTTTTCAAGCAGCTCCTCAACTTGCTTCTTGAGTTCAACTAACTCCATAGGAGACATCCTATATGGAGCAATAGACACTGGTTCGGCACCAGGTACAAGGTCAATAGCAAACTCAACCTCCCTTGGAGGTGGTAAGCCAGGTATCTCATCAGGAAACACGTCCAGAAATTCAGACACCACAGGGATATCCATGAAACCGGGACCACTCGTCCCATCGACAAGGGATAGCAGTACACAAAATTGAATTATACCTTGTACATCAAACTGTCCCCTATCAAGAGAAGGGAAAATAACAGTCCGTTGTTGACAATCAACCATGACTCTGTTGGCAGATAGCCAATCCATACCAAGTATGATCTCCAGTCCCTTCATAGGTAAACAAATAAAAGACACAACAAACTTTCTCCCATCTAGGAGCATATCAACATTATCACACCGGTTAATCGATCTAAGACAAGTACCGGTTGGGGTGGTAACCACAAGAGCATTTTTCATTAAACACACCGGCAATCTCAATCGCCGAACACAATCTTCGGATATAAAGGAGTGGGTCGCACCCGAATCATAAATAACATGAACTGGATGTCCAAGAATTTCACACTTACTTTCAACCAGATTTTCTGCTTGTGCTGCTTCCTCACCGGTTACCGCAAAAACTCTCCCGGCATTGGGTTGAAGGTTTCCACCATCCCTATTTCCATCATTAGCACCATTACCATTTCCTCGATTATTACCACGCCTTCCACCATTATAGCCACCCCGACCACCATTCCGGCCTTGATTATTTCCATTACCACGGCCTCGACCTCCATTGTGGCCTCCGCGGTTTACAAGAGTGGGTGCATTAGCACGATTAGGAGCATTAACTTGCATATGAGCCCGCCTAGTAAGCAAAGGACAGGCAGGGCGAGTATGTCCCACTTGGTCACAATTAAAACACACCACGTCATCCCGTTGTGCACAATCTCGAACATAATGAGGTCCTCCACATCTGTAGCATCTCGGCCCATTGGCATTTGCATTGCCCCGGCCAAAAGTGTTACCACGTCCACCGCCTCTAGCTTGGACATTAGAATGGGCACCCCTTTGAAAACGTCCTCCTCTAAAATTTCCTTGCCTCTTGAAACTAGAAGGTTGACCCTTCAGCTTAGAGTCAAATTTAGAATATTGAGAGGGAGCATGTTCTTCATATATGCGACACTTATTCACAAGCACCGTGAAACTTCGGATCTCTTGGTGACATATAGCCCTTTGAATATCAGGGCGTAAACCATTTTCAAACTTTACACATTTTGACACTTCAGTTCCCTCTTGTTGAAAAGGAGGGTAGAATTCACAAAGTTCTTCAAACTTGGAAGCATACTCCTCCACCGTCATCGTGCCTTGCTTGAGTTCCATGAACTCGAGTTCTTTCTTACTCTTATAAATTTCAGGCACATATTTCCTCATAAGTTCACACTTAAAGTTTTCCCAAGTTAAGGGGATTGCAGCAGCATTCATTCTATTTTTGGCGAGTCTCCACCAAGTCTCTGCTTCATCTCTCAGCATAAAAACAGCATACTCCACTTTCTGGAGCTCATTGCATTCAAAACTGTCAAAGATCCTCTCAACATTCCGGATCCAACCATAGGCTTGCTCAGGCCTAAATCCCCCATGAAATTCAGTGGGTTTTCGCTTTAGAAACATATCAAGGCCTTGAGTACCTTGAACAACAGGGGCAGGTGATCTTTCCGCCTCTTGTCTTTCGCGGTTTTGCGATTCAAGGAGATCCGTAAAACGATTCAAGGCTCTAGCTATAGCGTCATCATTATCTTGACGACGACGGGCCATCACAATATCTAGAACCACAACACAAAATTCAACTAACATCAGTAAACTCGTTCATAACTTTTCTCTATAATCTCACACTATAGTACTTTATCATAAAAATTAAATTATGGCCCTCCCCCATGGAGTCCAATATCAATCTATCCATATTAAAGCCCATATGGCAACATCATCATATCATAATATAGTATGCATTCATAATATATAGGATTCATCATTGAGGGAGGATAGTGTGAAGAAGCTTGGCCGGACTTATAACAATCACATTCAATCCCTAATCAATTCATACACAAATCAAATAACTATAACAGTCATTCATCAATCATATATCATATTCTGGTAATTGCAACAGCTAATAGCAATAATACAGAGCGAATAATGCTCTGATACCAGATTGGGACACCCCAAAAATAGGGGTGAATTTTTCGCGATTTGAAATAATTAAAGAATAGAAGAGATCGCGAGATGAAAACTTTGGCAAGAAATCCCCGGACCTAATTTAATAACCTATCTCATATGTGAAGATATGAGAAGGTGAACAATTGAGTCAAAGAGTGAACCTTGGATGATTTATCCCATGATCATCAACAAGGAGTAGCGGAAGTATGCAATTACATTAAGGAATTGAAGGAAAGTGGTAGAAGGTCAAAGGAAGGTCTATCGATTTGGTAAAATGCATTAATTGTGTGTGTGGGGTGTTGTGCAATCATATTATAGTCAAACAATACCAATGATATCTCAAGATAGAGGAAAAATATGAAAAACAGGGTCATGAATCGATTCAAACACCCTATGAATCGATTCAAATGATTCTGGAATGCAAAACAGTGAAAACAGGACCCCTTGAATCGATTCAAGCTTGTATGAATCGATTCAGACGCTTCTGGAACTCAAAATTTCGCAAACAGGGGTCCTTGAATCGATTCAGGATCGTATGAATCGATTCAGGCCTTCCTGGAACCAAAAACAGTGAAAACAGCAGCTCTCGAATCGATTCAGGGATCCTCGAATCGATTCGAGACAGCACAGTTGCTGTTTTTATGCAGAAAAGACCATATTTTTGGACTTTTAACCCCCCTAACTTTTTCATATCAACTCCAAACGCTACCAAATTTTGACACCAACTAAAATACATCAATTGTGACGTGTGGCCACCGGCCTCACCCAAAAATTCTCAAAAATGAGGAACTTATGCAAATAAATGCGTTTAGTCCATTCCTGAGCCTTTTTGAGCAACTTAGGGGTCCATTCTCAACGGAATTGACCCGTTCCAGTTTCTACAAGTCACAAATCATGTATTTAAGCTATTGAGGCCATCACACACTATCCAAGACTCATAAAACTCATTTTGACCCTACTAGTTTCTTACTTATGCATAACAATCATGAAATATCATTAATCATACAGCACCTAAAGTCATCATTCACAATTCTCATCATTTGATCATCAAGTGAGCAAAATTCAAGAACTCACACATTAGTGTCTTACATCACCAGGGTCATAACTCAAGATTAGTCTTATATGTGGGTTCCAATTTTCACACATGACCAGCATAATCATTATACATTATTCATACCAATTTGTGGCTATACAAAATATGCAGAAAACTATATACATTACAAACATTCTACACAAACCATAAAATCAAAATGTTGCCGGCCAAGGCATTCTTTACCGAAAAGAGGCCTTCTTCACACTTCACCTCCGCAAACAGCTCCAAAGCGAACCTACAACACAGGAGCTAAAAATATATACCACAAGGAGAGTGAGTATACTTTCTCAATGATGAAAATCTAACATTTATGATAACATATATATAAATGCAATATAAACATCATCTATAAAAACCTCAATCCATACTAAATCGTCAAATATCAATTTACTAAACATAGTCATATATGTATCCCTTTTTAATTTACAAGGAGCAAATCGTCCACTAACCCATTAACAGTTGGGTTCAAAAGTAAGTTCCATTAAGACTTCATACAATTCTCTCAACATGATATCATTTTTATGTCGTGTTCATATAACTCACCCACATGCTAGTGTTTCAAAATGCATAAATACAAATCTGGTTATTATTTCAATAGAGATCTCATTCACTTAGATTAACATCATCACTCCGGGATACACCCTTCGTGGCACCCCGCAAGGTGATATATTCATCAATCATATCATTATCATCACTCCGGGACTTATACCCTTTGTGGCACCTCACAAGGTGTTATATTCATCAATCATATTATTATCCTCACTCCGGGACTTATTCCCTTCGTGGCACCTCACAAGGTGTTATATTCATCAATCATATTATTATCCTCACTCCGGGACTTATTCCCTTCGTGGCACCTCACAAGGTGTTATAATCACCAATCATATTATTATCCTCACTCCGGGACTTATTCCCTTCGTGGCACCTCACAAGGTGTTATAATCACCAATCATATTATTATCATCACTCCGGGTCATACCCGTCATGGCACCCCGCAAGGTGATATACTCATCAATTAAACCATCATCATCACTCTGGGTCATACCCGTCGTGGCACCCCGCAAGGTGATATATTTATCAATATCATAACATAGTCATCACATGATATACCATTCATAGCCTAAAAATGTCTCGATCCACAATCAATCATTTTAGACACCAGATTCAATTTCTTATCACAATCTCATGATATTACTTTCATTCAAGTAAAACATGCCATATTACACCACCATATACATCATCAATATACATGTTCTCATACATTTAGAAAATATACCCCCTCTCCTACCTCAAGAGAAGTAGACCTCTGGGGTTGATGTTCCCGCCTCACCTGTATTGCCAAGCCCTACACCAATCAATTATAGGGCCACATCAATTATTCATTCGAACACCAATTCAACATACGTATACATAGGTGTACACATGATTCTTATCATGTGGAAACTATTTATCAATTTCATTCATTTGCCTAGTTAGGCTTTGGGAATTCCTTCCTTTAAATCACAATCTATTATTACCAAGAGCTACAACCTACTTGTTAGGTTATCCCATCTATTAAGCTTCCACCAACACTTTGGTGAGTTTCCCACCTATTATGACTTCAAGTCAACATCATCATTATTAAATGTCTCTACCTCATCATTTATAACACTCTTCCCATCAACAAATGCTAACTTCTTCAATAAATGCTATACTCTTCAATATTATACATTTCCTCTTAAATTCAAATTTAGGGTTTTCATCAAACCTACCAACCTTCATAAATACTCATATACCTCCTTCTTTTCCCACCATAATTACAACTACCTCATTAATTATTCATAAGCTTGTATTTATGTCAACCCATCTTAGGGTTTCCACATTTAATGTTTCTCCAAGTAACCTACATAGATTAATGCTTTCTTAACATTGAAAACACATAGTAATATGTTTATATACATGGAAAATGGTAATAATTTTACCTCAAGAGGAATAAAGAGTGAGTTTGCAAAAGAGGAGATGATCCACACGAAATTAAAGAGGAAGAAGGAGAAGATATTCTAAGCCCCAAACCTCCTTGAGCCTCTTGAAGAATAATAATGGAGGAGGAAGATGTGTTTCCTTTTAATTTGATGTTCAAGGGAAGGATGAAGAGGAATAATGAAGAAGAAGAAGAAAAGAAGAAAAAGATAAGAAGAAGAGCATGTTCCCCTGGAGAAGAAGTTGCAGCCGAAAATATCAAAGAAAAATATGAATTTAACATTTAAGTTATTAAGCTTTCATTAAACTCTTTCGTTTCCAAAACAAACAGGTTCGCCGTTCGGGCTCAATACGTATTCTAAAAATTATTCTGAATATAAATTCGGAATCCCAATAACATTATCTACGGCCCTGACCAACGGTATCTCAATCGGAGATACTTGGTCCGACACCTATATTTTATCCGGGTCAGTTTTCAACTCAACCGGTCACCATAATTCACCAGCAATTTCAAAAAGTCTTGTTTAAATCTTTTCAAGAATTTTGGGATATTAATTAGCCCACATTTAATTATCCCATATTTATTTTCTTAATTTATCTTCCTGTTTTAAAAAAATTTGGGATGTTACACAAGCCTCATTAAAACTTCCTAGGAGAAAATCCCTATGGGAAAAATCTCCTAGGTTGGAAAAAAAGTGCCCAGTGTCTTACATTAACCGTGATACATTTTCAAATGTGTGACGTTCCAAGTCCGAGGGATGCTTTTCCCTGCTAATTCTTCCAATTGATACGCTTTTTCCCCATGACTTCTTTAACTCAGTACAGGCATTCCCAATTAGCTTCAAATTTCCCATCTTCTCTTGCTCTACGATTATTATTAGCAACTCGTAAGACTAGGTCCCCCCGCCGAAAGGGTAGAGCATGGAGTTCTATTTATGGGCTTATTTTTCTTGGAGGCGTGGATTTTTATTACAAAGGTTATATCACGTTCTTCTAAGCTGAGGTCTAGGTCTTCTTGTCTTCCACTATCACTATTTTCCTCATTGTAGGCTATTCTCTAAGGGGATGGTTCTATGAGTTCAACTAGAACCATGACGTCTGTGCCATAAGAGATTCAGAATGGGATTTTGTGAGTCGATAAGTGTGGGGTTGTGTGATAAGCCCATAAAGCTCCAGGTAGTTCTTCCTCCCATCTGCTCTTCGCCTACCATAGTCTGCGTTTCAATTCCTAAAGAATTACCTTATTGGCCACCTCGGCTTGACCATTCGTTTGTGGGTGTTCAACAGAAGCAACCTTTTTTTGATGCCTAAGTTCTCACAGAATTGGATGAAGCCTTTATCTATAAATTGTCACCCATAAAAAATTATAGTGTGGGGAAATCCGTGCCTGCAGATTATGTGTTTCCATGTAAAGGTCTGGACTTTAGCCGTGGTAATGTTGGCGAGGGGCACTGCTTCAATCCACTTCGTGAAGAAGTCTATTGCGACCAAGAGATATTTTACCTGGCCTTTTCCGAGCAGGAAAGGCCTCAGGATATCCATGCCCCGAGTGTCAAAGGGCTAGAGGGAGAGGATTCCATGCAATGGCTCTAGGTGACTGTTGATTTGATTAGCATTTCTTTGATATGGGTCGCACTTCTTGACGAATTCATAACAGTCTAGGCGAAGTGTTGGCCAGGAGTACCCTGCTCTAATCACTCGGGCAACAAAGGGGGCAGACTCCCCTATGAAGACCGTAAATTCCTGAGTGCAACTCTCGCATTACGTACTTTGTTTGCTCTGCATTAAGGAACTTCAGGAGGGGTGATGTGAACCCCTTATTGTAAAGTTTCTCGTTTAATAAGGTGTAGTTTGCTGCATGCACTTGTAGCTTTCTAGATTGTGAGGGGTCTGACGGGAGCTTCCCGTGAATTCAGAAGTCCATGATCAGGGTCATCCATGTCTCTTCTTCTGCAGTTGTGATGACCTGACATATTTGCTCTGAGTCCTTTATAGTGGGTTTCTCCAGAATACATGGAACCATGAAATAACGATTGTTATCCAACCTAGTCAAATTTTATTCTTTATCAGGATGGTCCTAGTTTATATTGCCGTAATATGGTGATGAAGTCCAATATGACATACTAGGATCCCCTACAAACAGAAATAACATTTAGCAGTTGTCAACACATAATTATGATTTGTGGTAATGACACTATTTGATGTAAATTTTACTAACCCACCATAATTGTCGATGATGGAACCCCACCAAGTAAAAAGGTGCTTCCTGTTTGAGGATTGCCTATATTTGACATATCTAGAACCAAATCAAAGTCACCTTCAACATCCATGTCCACATCACTATAATTGAGAATATTTCTTTCATCGTCTTCCGAGCTACTTTCATAATCTTTACTAACATTATAATCCGAATCATCGTTGTCTGATAAACTAACATTAATTTCATCTTCCACAACATACAAAATCCAAATTTTAGTAGCTTGACTAGTATGGTGCATAATATTTTTTTATAATGATAAAAAATAAATGTCCAAAAAGGGCTACTTACTTCCCATGTGTGCAACATGGTGTGAAGCGCCTCTCTTTGTATGTTAGTATAGATCCCATGAGATCAAAATCCATATATATCTCTAGTTCAACCATGTTAGATTGTAACTGAAATATTCTCAACAACAGTTCGATCTCCTCATTGTCATTTATTTGAAACTACAATTTTTTTTATTTCTTTTATCAATAATTAATCTACTAGTTAATTGGGTGATCACATGGCTCGCTCCAAGTTTCAACTTTTAAGAGATTCTTTGTTTTAGTTACTCAACCGTTATGCCTCGATTTAATTGCATCAACCTGGTGTCACCCTTAAATGCAAAGCCTTCAAATTTCTGCCCATTTATGTATAGAATAACAACTATTGAAGAACTCATTTTTGCAAACTAATTATACAACAACAAAAATTAGTTTTAACAGTCAGAACTACTACAAGTAACAATTATTTTAAAAAATTCTACAACATAAAATAACTACAACAATAAACTCAAAATGGTAATTAATGTAACTTGGAACAAATCTTCAAAGAATGTTATAAAACCTCTAAATCCACCGCACTGGAACACAACATAAAAATAGAACCTTGTAACAGATAGGTGGATTTTAAATTGAAACCCGACTAGCAAAAACGCATACTAGAAATATGAAACAGTCATGCATTTGTCACTTGGCATCCTAAGCACAAACAACGCAATAATGTGAATACCCATGCAAAAACATACCTTAAAGGTGTGAAATCTACAACAAATACGCATCTCCCACATGAAAAATCACATCGTGATGTGTGAAAGGGAAAACGTAGGTCTACCATACAAAATCTCACTCAAAGAAGTCTCCCCAAGATGTGTTTTTACATCATGTGTGACACATGACATATATTGACGTAAAACGTGTTCTGATAATGTGAATTTCTGAAAAAACACCCATTGAAAATATGAAATTAAAATATGATTTGAAATATTCCATCCCAGACTACCAAATATTATTTTTCCAACCCTAATCACGTAAAGATTTTTAAAAAATACCCCAATCTGCCAAAAACGAAAACAATAAATTTATTAGCATCTTCATTTATTTTAAAGGTACTTAAAAAAATAAATGTTTTATTAAGTTGTTCGTTATCCAAGACAAGCAGCACAATTAGGAAAATTCTAACATCCCCTCAAAGTTTGATGTTTGACGAAAGAGGGGACCATAAGTGTTGGTTATAGTCCGTTGATAGAACGGACGGCTGAGATGATCAATGGGTAACTTGTTTGACCGGTTATTGTGTATATGAAGGCATAGAAGTAATTTGCAAGCCTAGAAAATTCCACACAGTAACATTACTTTAAAATAAGATAGATTTGACATGCACAGGAAATGTTGTACAATAGCATTTAGGTGTATTTCTAATTGTATCTCTTTAGCAATTTTACCTTTTCTTTACCCATTGTCTCAACTACATTCTGAGTTTGTCTCTCTCCTCCATTGATGGATGGGTCATGTGGCTGTTCTTGCAATGGGAAAAAAAAGGAGAAGTCCAAGAAGTGGTATGTTGTGTATAAGGGAGTTCAACCAAGGATTTACAACTGGTGAAGTGACTGCGAAAGACAAGTTTATGGATTTTACAAAGCATCATACAAATCATTTTCCACATACGCGGACGCGGTCGAACATTGGGAGCATCATTGTTCTATGGTCTCAAATCTGGATTCAAGAAGGAAAAGGCAAATAAAGGCGTAGAGGCATTCACCGAAGACCCTGAAATATGTACCTCTGGTAGATGTTCTTCAACCGCCGATAATAAGGAGTTTAATCTAAAGATCAATTTTATTGTTGGACTAGTAATTTCTTCATCTTTCCAAGTTGTAATTTTATTGGGTATGACATTCAAAGTTGTTTTCCTAGAATATGAAATTGTTGTTAGTAGTTGTTTTTTCTGGATTATGAAAGTGTTGTTTGAGTTTGAATTTTAGTTTCAATTACTGTTAGTGAAAGCTTCTGTGTTTTCTACTATTTGCATATTGAAAAACAAATTGTTCATGAATGTTTAATAGCAAATGGATTTTTCATGATGGATAACAGTTTCTGAAAACATTTAATGGCTTTTTGGTTTAAACTGCATAAGATTGTATCTGTCTGCTATATAGTGTACAGGCTATTCGTAGGGTCTAAATAAAATAATAAAACATAAAATTAATAAATATAATATGAGTAAGTAATTTAATAATATTTTGTTCATTGGTTCAATGTTTTGTATTGGTCAATGTTAAAAGCTCAGAATAGAGTCTAAATAAAATACTCAATGCTTTATATTGCTCAGTAATTATGTGGATTATTGTTTTCTATTGTTCGGTACTTGTTTGGATAGTCAAAAGTTCCTACTAGTGCAAAAATGAAAATGCACAATTAAGGCATAATAGGGAATAAAATTTAACACCTCCAATTAATTGTTACTACAATTGATGTGCCATTTTCTACGTGAATTAATTTGTAAGATTTGTCAAATCTGAGGTTCTGTGAAAAGATGAGTGAAAATAATCATTTTCATGCATTGATTGTTATTAGGTGAATTAAATTGTTACTATTTTGTTTGTTTATAAATAGTAATTGCTGAATGTTGTTATAGTATCTTTCATTAGTTTTTTGATTTAGTTAATAGTATCATTTCTTAAAATGGATTCATTTGGTAATACTCTAAGTGAAACAAATACGGGTGTTGGTGGTAGATCTCATGTTCAGTATCCTTCTAATTTTGTTGATGATTTCCTTACTTATGTTAGACAGCTTTCAGACAGAATAAGTCATGCTGAGGCTAGTATCTATTGGTTGAAAAATAAAAATGAAAATATAAAGATGGCAATGTCAATGCTCCCTTACGTGATAGGGAAGGAAACAGTTCAAAGTATGTTATTGCAACACAAATGTTATAAAACCGGATGAGAATGAAGTCATCGTGAAGAATAAAGGAAAGACTAAAGTTACTGAAGAAGAGTTCAATGTAGATGCCTATCTGGTTGACCCAGTATCAAATTATGTAATGGTGTTGGATGTTGAGGACCCTTTAAAGATAGTGGTCCATAAAAGGAGAGGGCTTGGTATCAACGTAAATGTCACCCCCACAAACTCCTCTTCTGGTAGATGTCCTTCTAACAGGACACCCTTAAAGGTTATATTTAATTTAGTAGCATGTATTATAATGTTTATAAAGACTTGGTGTTTTTTCTTGCTTTAAATTAATAGCTAGTGTAATATTTTTTGTAGGAAATAAATGTAAATGAAGAGCCAGGTAAAAGGAGTATTATATGTTCTGAACCAGAACCAAGTCTAAAAACCTCAAAGATGAGCATTTCCTCAAGTCAAATATGTGCAAAATTGTTCCCCTGTCGTTCTAAAGTATGGCTTGACTAAAATTTCAACAACAACACCTCCCACCTTCAACAGTCCACCGTTACCACCAAGAGTCAGAGCTAGTGTCACAAAAAGACCAATTGGTTACATACTACCGAAGGTACTACCTTTTAAAATATTTTCCCTTAATTTTTACAAAATGAATAAATTAAAATAGGACAAAATGCATAAATAATCACATTGCCTTGTGATATATGGCATTAACTTTGTTTTAATTTCCAACCAATGTAGCATTTGAAGAGTAATTTTAAAATAATTACTATTTACAAGGAAAACCTGAAGTGTGCGTACTACATATTTGGGTTTGTGCTGGATGCAAGGTAAAAATGTGAAATATTTATGATTTTTATTATTGTTGTTATTGTCATTCATAGTAACTAACCATTTCTCAATTCAATGATGTCATTTACTCTAGAAATAATGTAATACTGAATAGAGGAGACTTTCTAAGTCTTACTCCTAACATCAGAGAAGGTTTTAAACTTATTTCAACAACTATTTTGATTAAAAAAACTCTTTTATGAGATTTTTAACAGTATAAAGTTGTATAAATTTTTAAGTTGATGCCATTGCGAATCAAACACTATAATGGGGAGCAAGATAACATAACTACTTGGTGCCTCCCTCCATCATTTATTGTAAGTAATCTCAGTGTTTCACAAAACAATTGAGTGTTTAGTATGTGTCATTAGCCTGAGGATTTATACTGATTGACTAATTTTGTTTTTGTAATTTATTATCATATTAGCAAAATGTGTTGACCGGGCGTTCCATAGGAGAGTTGATTATTGATTTTGTGTTGGAGTGGATGATACCCTTACCTTACCTTAAATATGTAGGCGAAGTTTATTTTATAGAATAAATTGGTTTGATTTGAACTTGAAATCTTGTGAACTGCATAACTTATTTTGTGTTACAGATATATATACCAATTAGAGATGATGGTCACCTGTATTTAATGGTGATATGTATGCATAAGCATCTGATTTTTAAACTTGATACACACCCTATTGAGGAAAAGCACACAGAAAGAATGAGAAACATTGGAAAAATAGTAAGTGAATATTTAAAATTGGTTTTTGGTTAAAGTAATTGTTAATATGTCTCAATATATGAAATTGTAGGCTTATCTTCTCAGCCAAATTTTGAACACTGAATATTTTGAGACCACAAAGATGTTAACCGGCACTAATTTTGAGAATTGGGATATAAAAGAGGCACGCAGGATCCCTAACATGGGATCTAGTATCAACTCAGCCATTTGAGTATTGGATTAACTAACTATTGTCGCAACCTGGATCGCGACGGCGCGGCGAACGAGTGGGTAGATGAATGAAACAGGGAGTCGCCACCAACGTTTTTATCCACAGGAAAAACATTGGGAAAAAACTAAGTTTAAGGAAGGCACTGGTAAAAAATTGAAATCCAGGTTCGGGAGTCGGTTACGAGTAGGGAAGGTATTAGCACCCTACATCGCCTGTCAATGACAGTACCAAGACTGAAAGCACGACATAAATAGCCTTAAATAAAACATGGTTTCTTCCCTTTTATTTTGAAAACTAGGTTCAAGGAAGGCACTGGTAAAAATTGAAATCCAAGTTCGGGAGTCGGTTACGAGTAGGGAAGGTATTAGCACCCTACATCGCCTGTCAAATACAGTACCAAGATTGAAAGCACAACGTAAATAACCTTAAATAAAACATGATTTATTCCCTTTTATTCTGAAAATGATAGAACGGAGTAAAGAACTGTACAGGCATAAAGCTTCAAAGCGAGGTTAATGGGACGTTCTTGTCCGAATTAAGCTCGACTTCGATATGAGACAGAGGGGTGAGGGAATGCCATCAAGACGTCACGTCTAAATTGGGCATCCTAGAATAAAAGGATAGGGATAGGAAAGGGATAAGCGGGACGTCTTGTCCTAAGTACCCCTTCCCTATGAAATTATGGCGAGGCTTGGGCACAAAACTATGGGGAAACCAACAAGACGTCACATCTAAATTGATTTTCACGGAAGCGACCAAAAAAAGGAGTTTATGAAAGAAATATAAAAAGTAAAGCAATAAACCAGCAAAAAAAAGGAAATAAGAAAGATGGGGCCCGACAGGAGTTAAAGTCCTGCTCCTACGTATTCTTGAATTATCAAGAAATCAGGGTTACGTAGTTCTGGATATTGCTATTTTAGGGAGGAATCTGAAAGATATTGAGGGATATCATTGAAGAGGAGGATTCATGCAAAGCGAAGTTCTTCGCACGTGCACGAATCCTAAGAGGGTTGTGTAGACAGGAGCACTCCCGTACGACACTATTTTTTTTAAAATCGCCCTTTTTATTGTGTCTGTTTGTTATGGAAAAGGATAAAAATATTAACAAAGTAAACTAATGGTATGCAGGCAATTACAGTCAACAAGACAGCGAACTCATAAAAAATAAAAAAAAAAGACTGAAAGCAAAAGGGAAGGAGTGGAACCGGTGTGACGAGCTAAGAACCGATGTGGGAGGTTGAGCACAGTGACGACGTCTGATTTCGGACTCACGCTGGCAGACAACGGACCGGAGTAGGACCCGAACTGGAAACCTGAAGGTCTCGACCGATATTATGGGAAGTTGATCCGGGGTGAACGCTGTTGAGCAGTGACGAAGATTAACAGGGTAATATATGGGGATTGGAACGGCGTTGGTTCTATGATAACGGAGCACGTTCGGGGTATGGACGGTGTGGGAGCAGTGGCTTCGTGTAGTAGAAAAAACTTCAAACCTTTTTCGAACTAAGGTGGTCTTTTGTGGTGACTAAGGCAAATCACTGTTTTCAGGTGGGGAAGTCAGTTAAGGACCTTGAGGAATCAGAGAGAATTTCCAAAGGTTTCTCGCGTAGAGGGAGAATCTGAAGACCAACCTTGAGCTTCCTTGGTTGGGGCATTTATAGGGCTTTTAAGTCATGGGCTGAGGGTTTTGGGACAACTAGAATTCCCACTCACCCATCCGTGTAGTGGTGTGCAGCTCTGGCCATTACCATTGGTGGGGAGCAGGGTTTTCAGTGGGGATTTTTTTAATTGTCCACCTTCGCCCCCCCCCCCCCCCCTGTCTGCCACTTTCTAGGGAGTGCGATTCCAGGTCATCGCGCATAATCTTCCGACCTCGCCTCTCCATTGTCAAATTTGTGACACCGGTTAGCAAAGCCATTGGTTGGACGGTCTCCACTGATCCGATGTGGGGCCTTAAGAACCATTGCCTGTGTCTTCACCCCGGCTGAATCTTTCAATGTAATCACAGGGGCCGGTGTTTTCCTTCCTGGTCCGGATCTATTACCAGCCGGTATGCCTATTTCGACCTCGGTCAGCCCATGAGATCGTCTTACTTAGGCCGGACTCGCTTCGTCTTTCGTTGTCAGATCCGCGACATCGGCCGTTTAAGGTACTCCTAAGGTGAGGACGAACGTTTGGGCGGAGTTGATGTTAGCTAACACCGTCTGTGGAACGTTGTGTGAAGAGGGCGGAGTGCCACACCGTTTATAGGACGGTGTGTGAAGAGGGCGGAGTGCCGCACCGTTTATGGGACGGTGTGTGAAGAGGCGGAGTTCCACACCGTTCATGAGGGCGGAGTGCAAATGAGGGCGGTTGGCGAAGTGTTGAGGACTCATGGGCGGAGTGTTGAGGACTCATGGGCGGAGCGTTAAGGACTCATGGGCGGAGTATTGAGGACTCATGGGCGGAGTGTTAAGATGAGGACTCATGGGCGGAGTTGAGGTGCGGTGTTAACTTAGGCCTTGTCCGGTGTTTCCAACTTCAAGGATGGGTCCGGTGTCATAACAATTTGGGCCGGACCAAAAGAGGTGTTCACAGATGCCCCTCTTTACTCTCTTTCACAAGAGAAATGTAAATTTCCGAGGTGAAAGGGGAGTAAAGATATGAACACCAATGTAGGGGCTAAGTAGGACCAAAATCCGGTGTGGGGGTTAATGATGTGGCATTTTAAACAGCCGACGTGTCTCAAATGTGGTCCACGTCACCGGGTGACTGAGCATCCCACATGTCATCAGCTAACTAGCTCTTTCAAAATTTAAAATTCGCGCCATTGGGCCGGAATGCCAAAAGTCGGCCCTTTTTAATGGACCATGGGCCGGAATGCGGAAGGTTCTGGATCTCCGCTCCTCCCTCTATAAAAGCAACTTCGGGGATCCATCATTTTCACTCCTTTCTTGATATTGAAGTGCTGCCTCTCCGACGTTAAACCTCTTCGGTGTTCAACGTTCTCCTCCGACGTTAAAGCTTTTCCTCCGGCGTACGACCTGGCTCGCACTAAAAGAACTGCACGCATCGCCTCAGCAGGTAGCCATCCCAAACTTCACTTTAATTTCGTAGATAGGTCATGGGGGACACCGGTTCGAGTAATGACTCCATTGAGGTCCTGTCCGGTCCTCCTTCAATTACATCCCGGCGTCAGCCGGGTGGAGTTTCGAGCCGAGGTCCGAGTCACCAAAGTGGGGCAACTTCGGGAGCTTCACATCGGTTCGTCTCATCAGGGCACCGTTTCTCCGAATTGCCTTTGTGGGAAACAGAGGGGTTTGACACATCGTCAGGCTCCTCATTTAACTTTGGCACTGCTAGTGAAGGGGCAAGTAGTGCCGATTTACATCTTACTGACGATGTGGCCTTTTACAGTTGTATTCCTTTTCTTCGCCATACCGTCCGAATGGCTTCTGAAAATTCCTCCACCGGTGTTGCTGTGATTACTGACCCTATTGAGACAAATGTCTTGGCACACCGGATCAACTGGCTAGCTGAGAAGGCCAGAGATCCTTACTTCTGGGTTCATGAAGACCCAAAGACGATTGTCTCCCGGTATGCTGAAGATGCCGCCGATGTTACCATCGAGGATGTCGTCGTCCATGCCGATGTGGAGCATGAAAATGACTTTACTGTATTCTTCCCTCTAACTTCGGACAGGATCTGCCATCAACCGGGGTCAAGGGACCTCTTTATGTATGAAATGATCTTCTCCAAGATCGGCGTCCGCTTTCCACTGACGGAGTTTGAGATGGGGGTACTCCGGTTTCTTGACTGCGCCCCTAGCCAACTTCATCCCAATGGCTGGGGCTTGGTAAGGTCCTTGGAAGTGCTTGGGGAGTACTTCCACTTCGTCCCCACAGTGGCCCTCTTTTTTACCTATTGCAGGGTGATGCGCCGGGGTAACTCTGGAGGGGGTCTAGGCTTCATCAACCTTCGCTGCGACTCAAAGGTGGTTAACTTCGAAAGTTACACCGAATCGGCCAAGACGGACGGGGTCAGTTTCAAACACTCCTATGTCAAAGTCGAGGTCAATGCTGGTAGGCCGGTGTTCTGGGAGAATTCTGATTTTTCTAGAAAGTTTTACACCGGCTGGACTCATGAACACTTTCTCCTGACAAGCAATGCCTACATCGTCAGTGAGAGTAACTTGTCAACTGAGTCCAAGAAAGTCCTGGACGCTCTGAAGGGTTATTCGGCCATTGCCAAGTTCTCCTGCAAGAGGCTTTTGGGGACGGAGTCAGGCTGGGATGCTTACCTTGGTAGATACTATTTAACTTTACCCTTTTCCATTATATATTCACCGGTATTAACATCGTTTCTTTTTTTCCTTCCAGGCGAAATGGCTCGGATAGACATCCTCAGAAAACTGAGGGAGGCTGCCGAAGCCCGGAACGCTGCTGCTGCTGCACAGGAGAATAGGGTGACTCCTCGTCGCACGCCGGCCAAAGTGGTGAGCATACCGGCAGAAAATATTGAGGCAATGGCTCTGGGACCGGCTGAAAGGGCCCTAGCTAAAAGGAAGTCCAACATCGGCTCAACCTCCAGGCCGAAAAAACGCAAGGCTCCAACGGTTGTGGCCGAGGTGGAGGTACCAAGGGAGGAGGAGGCCGGTCCTGTAAATATTTCTCCGGTCCGGTCTCAACCCGACGACATCGTCGTCAACTCCCGCCTTTCGGACTTTCTCGAGTACGTTGGAGGGACACCGGCTCGGGTCCACATCCCCTTCAAGCTCAAGGCCGATCTCCCTGCTTCTGAAGCTCAGACTGCTGCTGAAGCTGCTATCTTTAATTTGGTTGAGGCAGCCGGGGTCCTCAGCTCTTTAGGCCGCTCTTACTATTCCGGTACCGAGGCTAAGGAGTGCCTAGACCGGATGAAGAAAGCTGAGGCCTTGAGAGTCGAGGCTCAGACTGCTTTGAACGAGAAGGAGCAGGAGCTGACCAAGAGCAAGGAGGACTTATCCGAACTCACTGCTGCTTACACATCGGCTGCCAAGAGGGCGGATGCTGCTGAGGCTAAGGCTAAAGCTTCAGAGGACGCTCTCAAAGCTCTCCGGACCGAACTGGATGAAGCCAAGGCTGCAAAGGCCGAGGTGGACAAGAAAAATAAGGAACTATCTGGGAAGCTTGCCGATGTGCAGGAAGAGCAGGCGAAGGAGCGGATGGAAGCCGATGAGCAGATGGCTGAATTTTCGGTACTGGCCGATGTTGCCTTCAGTTCTGCCGTTCGCCAGGTTGTACACCGGAATTCCGCTGTTCAACTTAACCTGAACGGTATAGGTGTCTACTATGAATTTCATGGTGGCCACCTATATGCTATGGACCGGGGTCAAGCTTCGGAACCTGAGGATATTCCTTACGAACTGATGCCTCTCCCCGAAGGCCAAAGCATGGAACTGAGGACGGTGTCGGAGGAATCTGAGAGGACAGCCTCTGCTAGACCGGACTCTCCAGCACCCAACTCTTGATTTTTCTTTTTCTTAGCCTTGTTCCGGGATGGGCTCCGGAGTTTTAACTTTGTAATGGCCTCAGTGCCCTCTATTAATGCAATGCAATTTTCATCCATCAGCTTGTCTTCTCTTTTCTTTCAAAATATTTCTAAGTATCTTTTTCTTGTGACCGGTATGACTTGAAGTAACACCGTCTAATCATCAACTTGGGACATGGACTTAATTCGGTCTTTTGCGAAGCATAGAACATCGGATCGGTGTATCATGGCCACCCCGTCCACAACTTCGATTAACCTTTGAACCTTCGTTGTAGTTGACCTGACATCGGTCTTGGCAGCAACCCAATTCTATCCGAGGTGGGTTTCATGACGCCGTTTGTTACGCCTCGAAGTAGTAAGAGGTGAAACCATTGGGACACCGTCTCTCGCAACCTGACAGGGTCTACTTCATTTGATTTTGAGGGCCCTGACACCGTCCTTTGGATCATGCCTTAGAACAAAGTGGACCTCTTCTACTTAGTATTCATATCGGATCAACACCGTTCCTTTTTTTTTCTTTTTTTTTTATTTTTTATTTTTTTTTTTTAATACAGTATGTGATAGGAAGGTAAGAGTGGGGAGCCGCCCCTTGACTGAAGATAAAATACGGGGTGTGGCCTTTGATTTATGGAAGAGTGGAAAGCTGTGGTTGTCCTTTGGCTGACAGGAAAATAAATATGGGGTGTGGCCCTGGGTTTGCCGAAAGGTGAAGGTGGGGGATTGCCCCTTGGCTGCCAGGAAAATAAATGTGGGGTGTGGCCCTTGTTCTTGCAGAAAAATAAAGATGGGGGATTGCCCCTTGACTGACAGGAAAGTAAATGTGGGGTGTGGCCCTTGGTTTGCAAAAGGTAAAGGTGGGGAATCGCCCCTTGACTGACAGGGAAATAAATGTGGGGTGTGGCCCTTGGTTTGCAACAGGTAAAGGTGGGGGATTGCCCCTTGACTGACAGGAAAACAAATGTGGGGTGTGGCCCTTGGTTTGCAAAAGGTAAAGGTGGGGGATTGCCCCTTGACTGACAGGAAAATAAATGTGGGGTGTGGCCCGTGGTTTGCAAAAGGTAAAGGTGGGGAATTGCCCCTTGACTGACAGGAAAATAAATGTGGGGTGTGGCCCTTGGTTTGCAAAAGGTAAAGGTGGGGGATTGCCCCTTGACTGACAGGAAAACAAATGTGGGGTGTGGCCCTTGGTTTGCAAAAGGTAAAGGTGGGGAATTGCCCCTTGACTGACAGGAAAATAAATGTGGGGTGCGGCCCTTGGTCTTGCAGAAAAATAAAGGTGGGGGATTGCCCCTTGACTGACAGGAAAGTAAATGTGGGGTGTGGCCCTTGGTTTGCAAAAGGTAAAGGTGGGGAATCGCCCCTTGACTGACAGGGAAATAAATGTGGGGTGTGGCCCTTGGTTTGCAGAAAAATAAAGGTGGGGGATTGCCCCTTGACTGACAGGAAAGTAAATGTGGGGTGTGGCCCTTGGTTTGCAAAAGGTAAAGGTGGGGAATCGCCCCTTGACTGACAGGGAAATAAATGTGGGGTGTGGCCTTTGGTTTGCAAAAGGTAAAGGTGGGGGATTGCCCCTTGACTGACAGGAAAACAAATGTGGGGTGTGGCCCTTGGTCTGCAGAAAAATAAAGGTGGGGGATTGCCCCTTGACTGACAGGAAAGTAAATGTGGGGTGTGGCCCTTGGTTTGCAAAAGGTAAAGGTGGGGAATTGCCCCTTGACTGACAGGAAAATAAATGTGGGGTGTGGCCCTTGGTCTTGCAGAAAAATAAAGGTGGGGGATTGCCCCTTGACTGACAGGAAAGTAAATGTGGGGTGTGGCCCTTGGTTTGCAAAAGGTAAAGGTGGGGAATCGCCCCTTGACTGACAGGGAAATAAATGTGGGGTGTGGCCCTTGGTTTGCAAAAAAATAAAGGTGGGGGATTGCCCCTTGACTGACAGGAAAGTAAATGTGGGGTGTGGCCCTTGGTTTGCAAAAGGTAAAGGTGGGGAATCGCCCCTTGACTGACAGGGAAATAAATGTGGGGTGTGGCCCTTGGTTTGCAAAAGGTAAAGGTGGGGGATTGCCCCTTGACTGACAGGAAAATAAATGTGGGGTGTGGCCCTTGGTCTTGCAGAAAAATAAAGGTGGGGGATTGCCCCTTGACTGACAGGAAAGTAAATGTGGGGTGTGGCCCTTGGTTTGCAAAAGGTAAAGGTGGGGAATCGCCCCTTGACTGACAGGGAAATAAATGTGGGGTGTGGCCCTTGGTTTGCAAAAGGTAAAGGTGGGGAATTGCCCCTTGACTGACAGGAAAATAAATGTGGGGTGCGGCCCTTGGTCTTGCAGAAAAATAAAGGTGGGGGATTGCCCCTTGACTGACAGGAAAGTAAATGTGGGGTGTGGCCCTTGGTTTGCAAAAGGTAAAGGTGGGGAATCGCCCCTTGACTGACAGGGAAATAAATGTGGGGTGTGGCCCTTGGTTTGCAGAAAAATAAAGGTGGGGGATTGCCCCTTGACTGACAGGAAAGTAAATGTGGGGTGTGGCCCTTGGTTTGCAAAAGGTAAAGGTGGGGAATCGCCCCTTGACTGACAGGGAAATAAATGTGGGGTGTGGCCCTTGGTTTGCAAAAGGTAAAGGTGGGGGATTGCCCCTTGACTGACAGGAAAACAAATGTGGGGTGTGGCCCTTGGTCTGCAGAAAAATAAAGGTTGGGGATTGCCCCTTGACTGACAGGAAAGTAAATGTGGGGTGTGGCCCTTGGTTTGCAAAAGGTAAAGGTGGGGAATTGCCCCTTGACTGACAGGAAAATAAATGTGGGGTGTGGCCCTTGGTCTTGCAGAAAAATAAAGGTGGGGGATTGCCCCTTGACTGACAGGAAAGTAAATGTGGGGTGTGGCCCTTGGTTTGCAAAAGGTAAAGAAATTGGAACTTGAAAAGACTTACCGTAAAACACAATCCTTAGAGATTCGAAGTGACTCATGACTGAAACAGAGCAGATGAAACAAACCTAGCTGTGGAAACGTGTCAGGCCCAGTCTTCATAATGATTGCTTGTGGCGAGATCAAGTAACAGGAACTTCTTGTCCTCATGACTTTAAAATTTCATTACCTTCTTATTTTTATATATTAAGGGAAAACATATGTCTTATCAAATCATGGAAAAATCACAATAAATATGTGTCAAAAATAGGTGAGATTGTATTTACAAGTTGGGTAAGTGTGGAAGCAAGTGGAGACGTATGGAAAATATTAATAATTGGGGTAGAGTAGGAATTATTTTACAGATTTTCCAGTTGAGAACAAAGCATATCTTAATCCCACATCATGACTCCGAATTCACCAGTTGACTCTGCTTCTGAAAAGGTAGTCGGACTACGATTACTTGGCCAAAATCTTGATCCCAATTGATTGTCTGAGCCGCCTATTCAGGTTTTCAGCTTACCAGGTTACTCTAACTTTTGCCTAGGCTGCCCTTCCAAGTTTTCAGCCTAGCGAGCTTCTCTCTCCCTGTGACGTCTTTTGGTTTTTGCTTTACTCTCTTTCTTAAGGTTGTGTCCCTCACAACAAAGGTTTAAGCTGATTGCCAATGAGCTTATTTGATCTTTCTCAATTTGGTCTTATCCTGTGGGGGAATAAATGTTATTTCAGATAGGAAAATTTGCCCCTAACACCATGTATCCAAGGAAACAAAGGCGTGCCCTTTTCGGTACCAATGAGGGGGCTCGTTTTGAGTCCTTATTTTCTTGTTCTTTTTTCATCTATTTTTTGTTATCTTTTTCTCTTTGCATTTTTTTGCTTTTTGTTTTTTTTTGAATGACCCCTTTGGTACCTTTGTTAGGGTCTAGCCATTTTATCTCCTAACCAACGTGGTAAAGAAGTATGATATTAATGGCATCACAGTAAACCAATCCATTGGTTACGCTGATGTGGGAATAGTTATACTCCCTTAAAGTTGGGGTGCTGATTACGACACAGATGAAACATTATTTCTGCCGTGCTCTTAGCTTGATAACATTTATGCCCCCATATGGAAAAGTGATAATTTGACCTATGAATCAGCTCGCCCTGATTGGTATATGCGTAGGGCACCAACCTTGACCCTTTTTTTTATAGCATTTTGTTTTTTTTTTTTTTTTTTGAGAGTATTTCTTGACCATCCACGTTGATCAATGCTAATATTTCTTTGAAGGGTAGATACGCCATTTATGGAATCCGGCACTATCTTCGTTTTGAGCTTGCAACGTCTTCAGTTGTTTGTGAATCTTCTTCATTCTGTGTGTTGACCTTGCCTTTGGGTAGAACTAGGTGACTCTTATCCAAACATCCTACACAATTCGGCCAAGGAATTTTCGTTTTTGCTACCCCTTTCGTCAGCGTAATCAACTGGGTGGTCAAAGTTATGAAATGGAATCACGATCTCATTGTTCTCAAAAGGATGATTTTAGTCCTGTATTTTTTTGGTTTTTTTTCATGGTAAAATGAGAAAAAGAAGTATATAAAGGGAAAAGGATTCAAAGTGGAAATAAGGAAAGCAAGAAAAGGCATTTTGAAATTTGACACATATTTATTGAGAGAAACTTAAAATGATAAAAACATGTTTTTGCCCTTATTACATAACAATATCCCAAAGCCTTAGGCATAGCGTTTGGGTTGAAACAGAAGCTTAAAGTCATAAGGAACTAAGTGGTCTCTTGGTCATGAACCTCTCCAGTTGGCGTGTGATTCACAAAATCTTGCATGCATCCTCTTTACATCCCTAGTCCCTCTTTATCACACTGACCCCAGAGGTCTCATGGTTGGACCTGGGGTTTATAATTATATTGGGACTCCCTTCCTGGAAATCTAGCCACTTAGCTTTAATCAAATCCCTTACTTTGAGTTTCAAGGTATGACAATCCTCAGTAGAGTGCCCCGGGGCTCCAGCATGGTATTCACATCGGGCATTGGGATTATAGCCTTTGGGGTAAGGAGGATCCACTGGTTTCAGTGGGCAGGGTACTGCAAGGAAATTACGAAAAAGGTGAGGTAAAAGTTCTGTGTAGGTTATAGGAATGGGGTCGAACCGGATCGGTGTTCGACTACTAGCGGGTTTTATTGCGCTTTGGTCTGGATTAAGTGGCTGAGTTTGTACTAGTGGGGGATGATAGGGTTGTGGAAGGGTAGATCTAATAGCAGGCAAATGAGAATAGGAAGGTATTTGAGGGATATACGGACGAAAGTAGAGTTGAAATGGGAAAAAATTAGAGCCCTGGTTAGGGGTGGTGGTGGCCATGTAAGGTGCAGGGGGATTGGCAGGTTGAAAGGGAGCGTGTGTTACTGATCTGGGTTGGGTCCTTTTTTGGTTACGGGCAGTGGAATTAGCATCCCCTTTTCTCTTCCCCTTATCTCCTGATGCAGACATTCTCGTGATAGGAGCCCCAGGCGACCGGGAGGACTGTGAAATATGGGGATTCATCATTTGTAAATCATGATCCTCTTGTTGATTATGGAATAGGGAAATTTGGTCTTTTGTCAATCCAGGAAGGTGGAGTGGGGTGGTTGGCAAATGTTGATCATTCTTGACACCCGCAGAGGGTTCCTTTTCTATGATCTTCTTCTCTAAAAGCCTGGCCATCTCCGCCATTTGCTTCCTTAGCTGGTTAACTTCGCTTCTGAGGTTTTCAATTTCTTGCTCTCTTTCAGCCATGAGTCTCCTTTGAAAGTCGAACAAAGGTGTCGTTCGGTGTCATTGAAAGAAGAAAAAGGAATGTCAGGTGGAAACAGAAGGAAAGAGGATATCGAGGGAAGCAATCACAGACTTTGACAAACATCCTTTCACCATTCCTTTGAACTGATCGTTCGAAAGTACTAGGTATAGTAAACATGGAAACTAATATGGGATAGTTATGAGGACAGAAGAAATTTTTTTCACCCCGAGGCGGGAGCCTCAAGCTCAAACATTTTCTTTGGGCAATTACATCCCTTATTTCTCAGGTTCAATCCCATGTTAGCTCCCATAGATACTCGAAGGGTATTCGTTGAATTCTGAATAACTTCTCATGAAAATGAGGATAAGGAAAAGAAATTAGTTGTTGTCATGTTTTTGGAACCGGTATTTCCCCATTGATTCAACATAAAGCAGATTTGTTTTTGGGAAAACAGCGAATACCAAGGATCCCAGCCGCAATAGTCATAATTATTTCTAATCGTCATCGACGCCCCTGTTGGAGCGGAAATAAAGTTGTATATATTTTTGTTTTTTTTTGACGATTAGGAAAATCTATGACTCAGGACTCAGGGATACACGACCAAAAGTGGATTATCTATTCGCCCAAAGAATATTGCGTGTTTCAAAATGAGCTATCATTTCGAAAACTAAACACCTGCGGGTGATAGATAATTTCCCCCCCCCCTTTTTTTAAAAAAAAAAAAGAGAAAGCAAAAATGACGTAAGGTAAAGTAAAGTTTGCCCTTTTGTGGCCTAGATCAGGTTTTGCTGAAAGTTTTCTTTAGGCCCTACGGTTTATCTAAAAGTGGCTCTTCACACCAGGTGGCTTATTCTAGACATCTAGAAGGTCACCAGAGCCAAGATCCTAATCATGACAGGGATGCAAACAGTGAGGAGTTCACTAGGTGCGTATATCATGAGAGGTCGAACTCTGGTCGAGGTTCTCACGAACACCGGATAGGAAGTACATCCCATACGATTCCGTTACCAACCTCCCCTAACTTAAGCTTCATTTGGGGCCCGGGCATAGGGCGCCACTCATAGGTGTGTGCAAATAATTGTGAGTGCAGTGTGTGGAAGGGCAGTCCATACGTTATACATTACCCATTCTGCACAAAGAACAAACACAGAGCAAATATACAAAGTGGTCTACCCTAGGGTTCAATGTTTGCGGAAAAGTAACATGGTCTCCTATCCTAGGGTTCAATAAACATGCAAAATATAGACAACGAAACAAATAACAAAACGATTAAAACAAGAACAAACATTCACAACAATCAATAGAAAATAAGACAATGGGAAGAAATCCAAGCTAACAAAGGTTATATAAAAAAGAACATGCGCTTTCAATCAAACTGGCCTGACTCTCTTGAGTGTCCCCAGTGGAGTCGCCATCTGTCGCAACCTGGATCGCGACGGCGCGGCGAACGAGTGGGTAGATGAATGAAACAGGGAGTCGCCACCAACGTTTTTATCCACAGGAAAAACATTGGGAAAAAACTAAGTTTAAGGAAGGCACTGGTAAAAAATTGAAATCCAGGTTCGGGAGTCGGTTACGAGTAGGGAAGGTATTAGCACCCTACATCGCCTGTCAATGACAGTACCAAGACTGAAAGCACGACATAAATAGCCTTAAATAAAACATGGTTTCTTCCCTTTTATTTTGAAAACTAGGTTCAAGGAAGGCACTGGTAAAAATTGAAATCCAAGTTCGGGAGTCGGTTACGAGTAGGGAAGGTATTAGCACCCTACATCGCCTGTCAAATACAGTACCAAGATTGAAAGCACAACGTAAATAACCTTAAATAAAACATGATTTATTCCCTTTTATTCTGAAAATGATAGAACGGAGTAAAGAACTGTACAGGCATAAAGCTTCAAAGCGAGGTTAATGGGACGTTCTTGTCCGAATTAAGCTCGACTTCGATATGAGACAGAGGGGTGAGGGAATGCCATCAAGACGTCACGTCTAAATTGGGCATCCTAGAATAAAAGGATAGGGATAGGAAAGGGATAAGCGGGACGTCTTGTCCTAAGTACCCCTTCCCTATGAAATTATGGCGAGGCTTGGGCACAAAACTATGGGGAAACCAACAAGACGTCACATCTAAATTGATTTTCACGGAAGCGACCAAAAAAAGGAGTTTATGAAAGAAATATAAAAAGTAAAGCAATAAACCAGCAAAAAAAAGGAAATAAGAAAGATGGGGCCCGACAGGAGTTAAAGTCCTGCTCCTACGTATTCTTGAATTATCAAGAAATCAGGGTTACGTAGTTCTGGATATTGCTATTTTAGGGAGGAATCTGAAAGATATTGAGGGATATCATTGAAGAGGAGGATTCATGCAAAGCGAAGTTCTTCGCACGTGCACGAATCCTAAGAGGGTTGTGTAGACAGGAGCACTCCCGTACGACACTATTTTTTTTAAAATCGCCCTTTTTATTGTGTCTGTTTGTTATGGAAAAGGATAAAAATATTAACAAAGTAAACTAATGGTATGCAGGCAATTACAGTCAACAAGACAGCGAACTCATAAAAAATAAAAAAAAAAGACTGAAAGCAAAAGGGAAGGAGTGGAACCGGTGTGACGAGCTAAGAACCGATGTGGGAGGTTGAGCACAGTGACGACGTCTGATTTCGGACTCACGCTGGCAGACAACGGACCGGAGTAGGACCCGAACTGGAAACCTGAAGGTCTCGACCGATATTATGGGAAGTTGATCCGGGGTGAACGCTGTTGAGCAGTGACGAAGATTAACAGGGTAATATATGGGGATTGGAACGGCGTTGGTTCTATGATAACGGAGCACGTTCGGGGTATGGACGGTGTGGGAGCAGTGGCTTCGTGTAGTAGAAAAAACTTCAAACCTTTTTCGAACTAAGGTGGTCTTTTGTGGTGACTAAGGCAAATCACTGTTTTCAGGTGGGGAAGTCAGTTAAGGACCTTGAGGAATCAGAGAGAATTTCCAAAGGTTTCTCGCGTAGAGGGAGAATCTGAAGACCAACCTTGAGCTTCCTTGGTTGGGGCATTTATAGGGCTTTTAAGTCATGGGCTGAGGGTTTTGGGACAACTAGAATTCCCACTCACCCATCCGTGTAGTGGTGTGCAGCTCTGGCCATTACCATTGGTGGGGAGCAGGGTTTTCAGTGGGGATTTTTTTAATTGTCCACCTTCGCCCCCCCCCCTGTCTGCCACTTTCTAGGGAGTGCGATTCCAGGTCATCGCGCATAATCTTCCGACCTCGCCTCTCCATTGTCAAATTTGTGACACCGGTTAGCAAAGCCATTGGTTGGACGGTCTCCACTGATCCGATGTGGGGCCTTAAGAACCATTGCCTGTGTCTTCACCCCGGCTGAATCTTTCAATGTAATCACAGGGGCCGGGGTTTTCCTTCCTGGTCCGGATCTATTACCAGCCGGTATGCCTATTTCGACCTCGGTCAGCCCATGAGATCGTCTTACTTAGGCCGGACTCGCTTCGTCTTTCGTTGTCAGATCCGCGACATCGGCCGTTTAAGGTACTCCTAAGGTGAGGACGAACGTTTGGGCGGAGTTGATGTTAGCTAACACCGTCTGTGGAACGTTGTGTGAAGAGGGCGGAGTGCCACACCGTTTATAGGACGGTGTGTGAAGAGGGCGGAGTGCCGCACCGTTTATGGGACGGTGTGTGAAGAGGCGGAGTTCCACACCGTTCATGAGGGCGGAGTGCAAATGAGGGCGGTTGGCGAAGTGTTGAGGACTCATGGGCGGAGTGTTGAGGACTCATGGGCGGAGCGTTAAGGACTCATGGGCGGAGTATTGAGGACTCATGGGCGGAGTGTTAAGATGAGGACTCATGGGCGGAGTTGAGGTGCGGTGTTAACTTAGGCCTTGTCCGGTGTTTCCAACTTCAAGGATGGGTCCGGTGTCATAACAATTTGGGCCGGACCAAAAGAGGTGTTCACAACTATGAGTAATGGGTTTCAAAAAAATTTGATTGGTGTGGTAAGTACAAACCATTATTTTAAATTGCTTCTAATTTACTATTAATAACTTACTGAATTTAGATTAATGTTTTTGTTGCTGAAATTTAGTTGAACGAGCCGATGGTGAGATTAAGGATTGCCATTGAAGGGTTACTGGACAAAAGCAATGAATTAAAAGATTATGTTAAAGAAGCCCTACAAATGCTTTGGAGTAACTGCAACAAATCAAATTGATATTGTATCAGCTTAAGGATAAACAAATGTTGTGTTTTATGTTGTGAAAGAATCACGTAGTTATGTGTTTTCATTTATTTTGTGCGATTATGTATTTTCAATCATATAGTTTTATGTTTTCATGTATGTTCTGTGATTCTGTATTTTAAATCATGTAGTTTTGTGTTTTCATGTATTATGTGTGATCATGTACTTCAACTCAGTTTTTGGACCTTTTAGCAGATGGGTATATTGTGTTTTTGGACCTGTTAGTATGTCAATTCCTTAATTAGTTTGTGTTTTTAAAGGTAATAAAGATTGAAGTAGTGGTTTTAACTTTTGATCAAGGAACAACTCCATAAACATGCACGTGATGTATATTGCTGTGATTTAAAAAGTTTTGGATAGGACAAAACTTATATGTATGTTATGTCATGGGTATATTGCTGTGATTTAAAAAGTTTGGTATTTATCAATATTTGATGGATTTCCTCCTACTGCAATATTATAACACAGTAAAATCTGAGCAAGTGAATTTAATTGTTTGGATAGGTGTGATAATTATGCGATTTGTCTTGTTTGTGTATGTTAAGTCTAATAATACTTGATTGAAAGACCTCTTAAATATGGAATTGGACCTACTGAATTGCATTGTTGTGGGAACTACATATTCTCAGTTAATTTTTCTGGTTAAATTAGGCATATTGAAGCTATGTGTAGGTTCAGATTCGGGTTAAAATACATAAAACAATTTTAATCCTTTAATTATTGTTTAAGTAAAAAGACTGCATTATGTTATGTAACTTACTCAAATAGCCGGAATTTGGGCGAACTGACTTCGCCAACAATTTTGAAATGTCAAAAGCATAAGATCTATAGGTTTTCATAAAAATCAGACCATAAATGAAGATTTTAGGTGCCCAAGTAATTGACAAAAGTTGTACAGGAATCAAAATGCATAGTTGTAGGTATCTGGTTCTGGTGTGGGCATTACCACGCTCACAGGAGCGTACCCACGCTTTTGGGTGAATCAGGACACAGGGTGCCCTCCTGCACCATGCGCGTTACCACGCGTAGTAGGCGTACTAGCGCCCATGCGCCGACTGGCACAATTTCTTGTACTGATTCCCTTCTCGCATGTGTGCATGACCACGCCAAGCTGGCACATCGGGCTATCTACTGTCTCTTTCACGCGTATCAAGGCAGCTGGTAAGATGGCTTACGTGAGTGAACTCCTCAATGTCCCTGTTCTCTTCCACGTGGTGCATTGGCACAAATCATGGCTAATTGAAATTCCATAATAATAATAATAATAATAATAATAATAATAATAATAATAATAATAATAATAATAATAATAATAATATTAATAATAATAATAATAATATTAATAATAATAATGATAATAATAATAATAATAACACTGTTGATTTCCCACTGTCTTACGCAAAATGTTGTCCAAATTAATTAGAGTTGTTCCCATTTCATTTACATTCTGTCACGCATGGTATGGCTATATACATAACACTATTTGATATAGTATATGTGCATACACAAGAATGGTCCTGCACTCCCATGAGTCACGTGACCCATTAAGCAAAACACCCAATGAATTATGCTTGTCCCTATATACTCATGTTTAGCAAACTAATTGCCTTCTAAAAAGGACAATTAAATAGTGGTCCATTGTTCAACATATGACAAAGAAATTAAAATAGGACAATTAATTTTTCATAATCCGAAATAAAAAAGGACAACTAAATTATAAACAATTATCCAAATAACAGTAATTAACACAATCACTAAAGTAAAAAAGTTCATAATCATTGCTAATTTGTAGATCATTTCTTGATGAGTCCTTTGTAGAGCACACATTACTCGGAGCTGTCACTTTCATCAACTTCTTGTAAGACATAATACAACAAGAACAATTGAAAATAATCAATAATTTTGTTCATTATTAAACCAACAAAGTATATGTAACATGGAGTGAATTATTAAAAGACAACTTACTTCAGGCCTTACACATGAGGTCCTACACAAAATCTGATATTAGAAATTTGCCTAGCGTATGGGCATTTTCTACGTGTATGCCCAAAATCTCTGTAACAGGAACACCTAGTAACACATCTTTGCCTTGTTGGAACATTGTTACAGCTTCCTAAAACACTAATAGCACCATTAACAGATGGAGTAGCAGTTTCACATTTGTTCCCAATCTCCATACTATTACATTGCCTTCGCTTTTGAATCAACCTATTTCTCTCAAATGCTAGCTTAGTGAACATAACTTTGAAATCTTCTAAACTCTAACAAGCTAGATTTACAACTTCATGTAAGGCAAAGGTTAACACACTAGACCAAATCCTAAATTTCAATATCGGATCTATGGTGTCATGTACAGCCTCATTCAATTCAAGATAATAACACTTTCCTTGTTTTGTCCATCTGTTCAGCAGCAAACAATCAGGAAGATGGTCATATTCCAAATACATCAAAATAGTTATTAGATGGACACATGGTAAACCAATGGATTCCATGCCTAGACAAGAGCACCGAAACTCTTCATAATCTTTGTAATACAATACACTCCTTTGAATGTCTTCGTGTCCATCAAATGACACCAAAATTTTTTTATAAGATATGCTATGAACCACCTCCACCACCCAGTATCCAATTGACTTCTCCAACAAAGATCGAAATTAAATAAAGACATTTTTTGTATATATCGTTGAAGCAAACGTCTCTAACGACACAACATAAGTTACCATAACTGATTCATAATAGTTTGATTTGTAATCTTCCTCTTTTTCATTATTTCACATGTGTTTCACACATCTATGAAAGTTGAATAAAAATTCCTTCAAATTGTTTCCGCCTTCAATGTAGCGCCCCATTTGTGCATGCAATCCTTCACATCGTGAAGTTGTTCGCAAACCTCCAAAAAAATTTCCTTTAATGTATGCAGTGGCCCAAGATTTTTATACAACTCTTAAACATATGCATCATTAACCAAATTACACTCCAATAGGGCCATATTCCACTTCTCCTCAAATTGGCCAACACCACAATCACTCAACATGCAGTTAGTAAACAACTTTGTGAATTCAGGATTATGAAATTTGGCAGTCACGTTTCTTATTAAATGCCAACCAGATAACCTATGATAGGCATTTGGAAACACTCGACCTATGGCTTGCTTCATTGCTTGATCCCCATCAGTTATCACACAGTTTAGTGTTTTGTCATTCATTGCAATGAGAAATTGTTCCAACAACCAAACATAGGTTGGAATTCTTTTATATGAAATGATGGCACAACCAAACACATAAGTTTGCTTATGATGATTCACACCACTAAAAACCACAACTGGGCATTTATATTTATTTCTTTTATAAGTAGCATCAAATGCAAGCACATCACCAAAAGTATGATAATCCTTCATACTAGTTCCATCACACCAAAATAAATAAAGCAATCTTCCATCGTCCCCAATCTTATGACTCCAAAACACATACGGATCAACATCATGAAGGGAAACCAAAAATTTTATGCCTCAACAACATCTGACTCTTCTAATCTCCTCAATTTTTGTATCTTATTATACATGTCCTTGCGTCAAAACCCAACCATATCATACCTCTCAGACTGTTGTGTTGTAAATGTGTTATACACTTTTGTAGTACTAATCCCACTTTTCCTCATAGTTTCCATTTGAACCACATCAGCATCCACCATTTTTCTATGAGATGTTAATAACCCACTGTAAGTATCCCCCACCAAACAATGACTATAATCATCCAAAAAATGACTCACAGTCCATTGTCTAGTTTGTGAATCTAATTGAATCTGCATTTCTGCTAAGCATCCAAATCGAGTCTTACGTCTATGGTCCCTTCATCTATTTGGCAGGTCAGTGTATTTTAGGCGCCTGAAACCCTGCCCAGAACAAACAAATGGGTACCACACCAACTCCCTATTCTTATCCTTTCGACTTCTATTTTTCCTAATACTAAACCCATTTATTTTCCCATACTAGTTGTAGAACATGTAAGCTTCTTGAATAACCAAAAAACACAAATGCCTAACCTATAATAGTGAAATTTCCTCTATTTTCTCAAGCACATCAGCAAAAGTTTGCCCAACAGTTTCTGTTTCCACATCCTCATCCATGTTCTGCCTAAACCAATTAAATGAAAACTATATATTACTTAAATTAAATTAAACACAATACTTCCTTAATCAAACAAAATAATTTCACTTCACTAACCCTAAAAGTAAAACATCCCTAATATTTTAAAAAACATGTTCTCCTTTTTTTCAAAGTTAATTATAAAATTGAATTTTTTTAAAAAAATTACAACTCACCTCATTTTGTCCTCCACCACCAGTTGCATCTATACCTCTTATGCAAAGTCACGAAACCTTGAGCAAGCAAAGAAAACTCCTCTAAGCAAATATGTGAAATTGAGAACTCTAAGCAAATATGACAAATTGAGAACGTGGTACAGAGGGAGAAGCACAACATATATTCAATGCTATTTTGCAAATACCAAAACAACCTTCGATCAATATTTATTCACAAAATTACCAACGGTTGTTACCGGTTGTCACAACACTAACAATTGCTACTAACTTGTTAATTGATCTCGAGTTTTGTGTCAAAAAAATCAAACCATGTTCGTTGGATCATATCAACAACCTAAAATTAGGTTTAATCCTATATTTTGATCAAACATCTGGGTTTTAAATTCCCGTGAGGATGTTAGCCAGACCCGTGATAAATCAATTTTAATACACTTCTTATAGTTTTACACTTGGGGTTTATTATATAATTACTATGTTTAATAATAGTATTTTAATTAAGTTTTATGTTGTTTAGTTAAATTGAAGTATTATGTATATATGTTTCAATTTTCATTTTTTGTATGTATCTTGAGTATCTTGCCTTATTTTGGCCATAACTTGGGATTTTGTGATCCAAATGGGCTAAACTTGGAGCCCATGGAAAGCTAAGACAGAGGGCTACATCATGATGATCAAATTTGGTTATTTTGCATCTGAAAAAAATAAAGAAATGGAGCTTGAATCAATCAGCCCTCATGTGTCCCACCAGCATTGACATAGTTCACCAAAATACACATATCTGGAGCTCTAGATGTCCAAATGACCTCATTCTTGCGCTAAATTCTCAATAAGACAGAGATCTACAACTTTCATGTTGAAGGTTTTTCAAAATTCGGCCATCTAAAAGGTCATATTTGACTCGCAATGTGGAGAAGATAAAGAGGAGAATGAATTTCAACACCTACCATTATCTTCTTTTGAATTATTGTAATTTCAAGCCCACCAATGTTAAAAAAATGCATTAATAATCAGAAAATGAATGTATAGTATCATCATATCTTGCCTATAAATAGATGCTTGAAGTTGTAAGGAAGATACACAAGAAATACATAAGAAATACATGCTTTAGATTTCATTACAATTCTATATCTTTGCTTTAGCTTCTTAAGTTTTAGTTCTTTCTTTTTCTTTATCTCGTTGTTCTATATTCCATCCTTCAAGTTATGGTTTTCATTTGCCTTCCTCAATATCAAGTAAGTTAATTTTATTATTTGTTATTTACTTTTATAATCAAAGTTTTAGTAAATTTAATATTAGCTTTCATTGTTAAAAATTATCATGGAAGCTTAATCTTTTAAAATCAACTCAAGGAATTTAATTTTTCTTTATGTTAACTTTGAGTTCTTGCTCTTAATATTTTGATTGGAGATAATTACTTTTCTTTGTTTCTCAAGCACTTATGATGGTAGATTATTTAAGTGTATAACCGATTGGTATATAATTAAACAATCTATAATCTAAACTGATGTTGGTTGGTTAATCAATAATCAATTTGAGAACAAAGATTAAGTTACTAAATAAGAGATTTCTATTTAGTTTCTTAACTCAATCAAATTATGGTTTTAAAGTTATTTTAGTAATTAATAAAAATATATCGATTGATTATTCTTATTAGTTCATTAATTCAATTCTAGAAGATTTTCTAGAATATAATCATTTAGGGATTCCAAATGATTCAAGATTGAGAAATTAATTTTATTTAATCATATTTATGATCAATGATTAGTTAACTAAAAATTTATTAATTCCTTGGGTTGGTTGTTTCTAAATTTGATTATTCTTACTCATAAATTTACTTTTTGTACTATCATATAATCACTTAATTTTCCTTTCAAGCTTAACACAAACCCCCCCTTTATTATAACTAAATTGAGTGTAACTAATTGAACTAAGGTCCTCGAGAGACGACTAAGGTTGTTCACCTTATACTATATTAATTTAATTTTTTATTTGACCGGACAACGATAGCGTGTCAAATTTGGCGCCGTTGCCGGGGACCTTTGGTCCTAATTATTTACATTTAATTATCTAATATATTTTACATTCTTTTGTAGGTGTATTGAAGATATTCAGGTTTGGTTGAATGTGAGCATATAAAAAAAAAATTCCACTTTATTATATTCTTATTCATTTTCTAGTAATCTCATTTTCAACCATTGAAAAAAAATATAAATATAAAAAATCTTTAAATTTTTAAATATATGTTCTAAGCATTTCATAATTAAAATGATAACTTTTTCCTTTTATTACATAGTTGTAGTATTTTGTTACAATATATGTAGATGTATTGTGCATGACTAGATCTAATCCCGAACCACTATATTCTTTTGATCCTGAAATAGATAGAACATTTCATCAATTAGTTAGATCATCTAAGAAACTATTAGACAATAATAATAATAATAATAATAATAATAATAATAATAATAATAATAATAATAATAATAATATTCTAGCTAATAGCATAAATAGTAAAACTAAACCTTTAACTTCTGAGTATTTGCATAACATGGCTGAAAAGACATTAAAAGAACTAGCTACACCAGATGTCACTAATCAAACATCATGCATCTTATATCCTGAGGAAGATGTTCCTTTTGTGCTTAAAACTGGTTTAGTTCATTTGTTACCAAAGTTTCATGGTCGTGCAGGTGAAGATCCTCATAAACACTTAAAAGCATTTCATATCCTTTGCTCTACCATGAAACCTGAAGGGGTTTCAGAAGAACATGTAAAACTTAAAGCTTTTCCTTTCTCCCTAGCAGATATCGCTGAGAATTGGTTATTTTACCTTCCTCCTGGCTCTATTACAAGTTGGGATGACCTAAAGAAAATGTTTCTTGAAAAATTTTTCCCCGCTTCAAGAACTTCCTTAATTAGAAAAGAAATATGTGGCATCCAGCAACATGACCGGGAAAATCTTTATGAATACTGGGAAAGATTTAAAAGATTGTGTGCTAGTTGTCCCCATCACCAAACTACGGATCAACTTCTCATACAATATTTCTATGAAGGTATTAATCCAATGGATAGAACTTTGGTTGATGCAGCTAGTGGTGGTGCTTTGCAAAATAAAACTACGAATGCAACAAAAACTTTAATTGAGAATATGGCTGCTAATGCTCAACAACATGCCACTAGAAATAATTCTGTAGTAATTAGAGGAGTCCATGAAATTGAAACTACTAATGATGAAGATAAAAAATGGGAAAGTAAATTTTCTGAACTAGCAACACTTATGAAAAATATTATTGTGTCTCAAAAACAACAACTTGTAACCCCTGCTAAGGTATGTTCTATCTGTACTTCATTAGATCATTATACCGATTGTTGTCCTTCACTGCAGGAAGCTAAAATTCCCAATGAAAATCCTCAAGTATGTGCTACCAACTTATACAATAATAGACTGCCACAACAACAACATAATAATTATGATCTTTCTTTTAACAGATATAATCCTGGTTGGAGGAATCACCCTAATTTAAGATGGGGTAATTCTTCACAACAACCTCATGCACCTTTTCAGGCAAATACTGGACCAAGCAGACCTTATCAACCTCCTCATGTACAACAACAAGCTACACAAATAGCTGCACCTTCTACTGAGAAATCAAATTTAGAGGAATTGATAAAGCAAATGTCAGTAGAAAATCTGAACTTCCAAAAAAGAACTGAGGCTACAATTCAGACTCTTGAAAATCAGATTGGTCAATTGGCTACATCTTTAAACCATTTGCAGTCTTAAGGTTCAGATAAGTTACCCGCTCAGACAATTGTCAATCCTAAAAATGTAAGTGCAATTACTTTAAGATCTGGTAAAGCTATCCATAGACCAGAAAAACAACAACAAACTAAAAATACTATTGTCACAGAAAAACATGCAGAAGAAGTTTTAGATAGTTCAAGTAATAATAGTAATAATAGTAATGATATATCTCTCACAAATCCTCCTTCTGCAGCTGGTCCTGATAAGCAACATATCCCTCTTCTATTTCCACAAAGACAAAAATCTATACAAAATAAGAAAATGGATGAGGAGATCTTGGAAACATTTAGAAAAGTAGAGGTAAATATACCTTTATTAGAAGCCATCAAGCAAATCCCAAGATATGCCAAATTCCTTAAAGAACTATGCACTAATAAAAGAAGACTAAAAGGCAATGAAAGGATTAATATAAGTAGAAATGTGTCTGCATTAATTGAGAAACCTTTGTCATATATACCAGAAAAATGTAAAGACCCTGGGACGTTTACCATTCCATGCATAATAGGCAATAACAAATTTGAAAATGCCATGCTAGACTTAGGTGCATCTATTAATGTTATGCCTATGACTGTATTTACTTCACTTTCCCTTGGACCTTTGCAAACTACAGGTGTGGTTATACAATTAGCAAATCGAAGCTCTGCACATCCTGCAGGAATTATTGAAGATGTCCTTGTTAAAGTTAATGATTTAATTTTTCCTGCAGATTTTTATGTTCTAGATATGGAAAATGAGAATTCCACTAATAAAGCTCCAATAATTTTAGGTAGACCATTCTTAAAAACAGCTAGAACAAAGATAGATGTGCATGTAGGAACACTTTCTATGGAATTTGGAGATAGTGTGGTTAGATTCAACATTTTAGATGCTATGAAGCATCCTACTGAGGATCATTCAGTTTTTCAAATTGACTTAATAATTGATTTAGTTGAGGATAATATTATTAAGTTGTCTGATGATGTTGATTTTCCTGTATTGTCTAATTTTTATGATTCATTTGTTTGTGATTCATGCATGGATTCTCATCAATGTAATGTGTGTACTGAAATTGAGAAATATCTGCTTAATGATAATAATGATCCATACTCCCTTAAAATAGAAAATATAGTTCCAGATGTTGTTTCAAAAGAATCAGAGTGTGATAATTTGATTAAAGTAGTTACAAATACATCTGATTATGTTGAAGTACAAGTTGCTGAGACAAATTCAACCAAGTTGATTCCTTCAATAATGCAGCCTCCTATGTTAGAGTTAAAACCTCTTCCTGAACATTTAAAGTATGCATATTTAGAGGAAGATAAGAATCTTCCAGTGATTATTTCTAACAAATTAAATGTTGATCAAGAAACAAGGTTGTTGCAGATTATTATGAAGCATAAGAAAGCAATTGGTTGGACTTTGGCAGATATCCCAAGTATTAGCCCTTCCATGTGTATGCATAGAATTCTATTAGAGGAAGAAGTTAAACCAGTAAGGCAACCACAAAGAAGACTTAATCCTCAGATCCTTGATGTAGTTAAAAAAGAGGTAACAAAATTATTACAAGCTGGCATCATTTACCCTATATCAGATAGCACTTGGGTCAGCCCTGTACAAGTGGTTCCCAAAAAGTCTGGAATTACAGTGGTTAAAAATGAAAATGATGAACTAATTCCTACCAGAATCCAAAATAGTTGGCGAGTATGCATTGATTACAGGAAACTTAACAAAGCAACCCAAAAGGATCACTTTCCTTTACCTTTCATTGATCAAATGTTGGAACGACTGGCAGGTAAGTCACATTATTGCTTTTTAGATGGATTTTCAGGTTACTTCCAAATTTATATTGCACCAGATGATCAAGAAAAAACAACATTTATATGTCCTTTTGGCACTTTTGCTTATAGGAGGATGCCTTTTGGCTTATGCAATGCCCCTGGTACCTTTCAACGATGCATGATTAGTATCTTTGCTGATTTTCTTGAAAATTGCATGGAAGTATTTATGGATGATTTCACAGTATATGGTTCATCATTTGATGCTTGCTTAAATAGTCTAGATAAAGTATTACATAGATGCATTGAAACTAACCTTGTTCTTAATTATGAGAAATGCCACTTCATGGTAGAAGAAGGTATAGTTTTAGGCCATGTAATATTTAAAAAAGGCATAGAAGTAGATCCTGCAAAAATTGATGTAATTTCTCAATTACCTTATCCTTCTTGTGTGCGAGATATTCATTTTTTTCTTGGTCATGCAGGTTTTTACAGAAGGTTTATAAAAAACTTCAGTAAGATAGCCCTTCCATTGTCTAACTTACTACAAAAAAATATAACATTTGACTTTAATGACAAATGTAAAGAGGCTTTTGATTGCTTAAAGAAAGCTTTAACTACCACTCCTATCATCCAGGCACCAGATTGGTCACTTCCATTTGAACTTATGTGCGATGCATCAAATTATGCATTAGGAGCTGTTCTTGCTCAAAGAGTAGGTAAAGTACAACATGTTATTTACTATGCCTCACGAACTTTGGATACTGCACAAATAAACTATACTACCACAAAAAAAGAACTACTTGCTATTGTGTTTGCACTTGACAAATTTAGATCTTATTTGCTCGGTTCAAAAGTAGTTGTATTTTCAGATCATGCAGCATTAAAGTTCCTTTTAAAGAAACCAGATGCAAAACCAAGATTGATCAGGTGGATGTTGTTGCTCCAAGAATTTGACATTGAAATTAGGGATAAAATTGGAGCAGAAAATTTGGTGGTTGATCACTTAAGCAGAATTGAAAAAGAACTTGACCCAATTTCCATTAGAGATGATTTCCCTGATGAACAACTTATAGGAATACATGATTCTACTCCATGGTTTGCTGATTTGGTAAACTACTTAGTTGCTTCTGTTACTCCCATACATGCATCTAAACAACAAATAATAAAACTAAAAGTGATTCTAAATACTATGTTTGGGATGATCCTTACTTATGGAAACTTTGTAGTGATCAAGTCATTAGAAGGTGTGTACCTGAAAATGAATTTCATTTCATTCTTACATTTTGTCATACATATGCATGTGGTGGACATTTTGGACCTCAACGTACAGCAAGGAAAGTATTAGAATCTGGTTTATATTGGCCAACAATTTTTCGTGATGCATATACATTTTGTAAATCTTGCGAACGATGTCAAAGAATGGGAAACATATCTCGTAGAAATGAGATGCCTCAACAACCCATGTTATTTTGTGAAATTTTTGATGTTTGGGGCATAGATTTCATGGGACCTTTTCCTGTATCTTTTGGTTTTGTTTATATACTGATCTGTCCTGGACCGGGGTCAAGAGATCCGATCTCAAGCCAGTCACAAATAGTATGTCAATACCGTATAATAGACCGGATGTATGTGTATCCGATGTATGTATCCGTTGTCCTTGAGTGAGGAGAGCGGATTGGGCGTACCGGAGATCCTTCACACCGACCTAACGCGTTGAAGTGGGCGAATGGTGGTGTCACCTGCAAAGATTCTCCGACGCTCAAGTCAGTGACTATATTCCAAGTAAGGAATGTATTCAGAGAGGAATCAGTCGTAAAAGTGCTGAAGAAGAAGATCCCTAACTTCAATCATGAAGTTAGTTCATATACCTGATTGGCTCGATTAACGAGGACTCGTTGGTGGGGAACCACCAACTCCCATTAGCATTATTATATTGCGCACTTACCTGCATGATTGGGTCAAGTGGCTATTTTATATTGAGCATAGAGAATGTAGACTAGGATTAGGGAACAAGTTGACCATTCCCGTGAGCAGAATTTGGCTCGTAGTGCAGGGAATTATTGATCGATCCCTGTAGCAACAATCTTTGTCTTTTGCACAGTGTCGTGTGTATTATCCGATGTCATGGTGTTATCCTGAACAACCGGTATAGGGAGAATGCCTGATACGGAATTACAGTCTGGATGTATACCGATGACACCGATTACACGTAGATGTCTTATCAAAGACGTTGAAATATGTATAGCAGATCGGATACCGGTATTGAGACCGGATCATATGTCCCCTAGCTTGTGTGAGGGACCGAATGGTTGTTCACATAAGCTACTCAACCTGCGAGAGGTCTTAATATCGGTAAGCTTACGTGTGTAACAGTTCCTTAGCATCTGCTGTCATTTGCAAAGAACCGTTCTGAATTTAATAGAAACGACCTTTCGGTACTGTCACAACGGATTCAGACAAAGATTCGTTGTGTGAGAATTTCAAGAGTTTATTGGAATTGAAAGCTCTTGAAGTTCGTGTAACGGCTGTAAAGCGTAAATTACGTTGCATGATTAGACATTAATGCTTTTAATCACGTGGGCAAGCAATTATTGCGTCTGAGATGAAAATCTCATTAACCGTCGTTTTGGGCTTAATGGGGCTGAAGTTTTCAAAACTTTTGGGCCTAGTGGATAGCCCTTTGCTGAGTCGCTATCGTTTTGGCGCCCAAGAATTTGGAACGGTTGTGTCGTTTCGCTTGTGAACAGGTGCGTTTTATCGAGAACGACACAACTTCAAGAGGAGGTAACCGATCCTCTTTGTTTCCTATAAAAGGAATACTTAGTGGATTCTGGGTTCCACTTGCTTTTGCTTTCTCAACGAAACTCTGCAGAAATTTTGCAAGGAAGTTTATCGCCTACATTGCGAGGGTTTCTTCGTTCCTCAAATTCATCACTGTTATCTGAGGTAACTATCTCTTCCTTGTCGCTTTAGTTTCGCTTTGATTTGCTACTAGTAGTTATAGAAAGTAGGCTTCATCTAAAGGGGGGGAATCAGTTTCCCTCAACCCTAATAGTCGTGGGGAAGAATCCTTGTGATTCTTCCTGAGACTGAACCGCGTCGCTCAGAAAGGGGATCTTACTCACTGCGGGAAGTGACCTTTCCCTTCTCAGAGTCGCCCTCTGATTGTAATTGCTTTAAAAATGCAGTGAGTAATGATTGCAACTTTCTGACGACATTTTATTTCTTATCGTAGATTAAGGAGTTCGGTCTAGATATTTCCAATGGCAACTGGAGAAGGATCTTCTGGAGATAGCGCCATTTCGAAGACAGCAGAAGGTCTCTACAGCGTAGTTGCTTCGAGGCTAAATTGGGAGGAGATTCAGGCTAAATGGCCTTTCTGCTGGGTGTCCAGTGAGTTTAAGGACTTGGCCTCCCGTCATGCGGATGAGGAGGATCCCGGATTCAGCCGAGGTTTACTTTGAGTACGGATGAAGAGGCAGAAAAGTGGTATAGGGTTTACGCTCCACTTCCGACAGAGCGGATATGCCACGTCGTTCCTAATGACCGCTCTGTATACATGTATGACTTTATTTTTCATAATCTGGGAGTTCGTTTTCCCCTAACCGAACTCCAGATGGGTGTCTTAAAGTTTCTGAACTGTGCACCCTCCCAACTTCATCCCAACGGTTGGGGCCTCATCCGGGCTCTCGAAGTGCTTGGGGAGCACTTCAATTTCACGCCAACTGTAGCGATGCTGTTCTACTACACTCAGGTAGTTCGAAGAGCAAACAAGCAGGGTGGAGTTGGTCTGGTGACTCTCCGGACTCTCTGTTCCTTTGTGAACTTTGAGTCTTACACAGATTCTGCCAAGGTTGACGGGAAGTCCTTCAAGACTTACTTCACTCGCATCTCCATCAAGAAGGGCAAACCAAAATTTTGGAAGGATGAAGAGGACGTTGACAAATTTCCCCTGAGCTGGACACACAAACATTTCCTCTTGAGCTCACACGCGTACTACACTGATCAATCCGATCTGTCTCGTGAGACGTCGAGAGTGTTGTTCGCACTTGAATCGCACACTACAGGTCGTCACGTCTTCTCGTGTAGGCGTTTGCTAAGTAGCTCAAGCGGAGTCCGGGAGGAATATTTGCGTACTTCTCGTTTTATTTCATCTTCCTCCTTTACCAAATATATATAGAATATTTGTAGTTGCTGACATCTTGTGTTTGTTCATGTAGGTGAAATAGAACAAGAGACTCCGGAGATGGACAAATTAAAGAAATTCAAGGCGGCTGGTAAATCCGTCACCCGTGAGAATGAAGTGAAGCCCAGGCCCTCAACCAAGGATCGTCCTGAGTTAATCATCCTGACCTCGGATGCTGAAGGGGACATCCCACTGGTTGAGGGCGGTTCATCCGATGTTGGAGCAGCCTCGGGTCAACCTCTAGTTTCTGAGAGGAGAAGAAAAATCAGGAATGATTCAGTGGGAGGCCCGTCCAAAAAGCGTAAGACTCCGGAGGATAAGACTGTTGTAACCTCGGAAGGGATTGGTGCTTCCTCCGATCTCAATAAAGGCACTGCTGCTGGGATTTCTGGATCGGGGCCGACCTCCTTCCCAACGACCTCGTTTCTCACCCCCTTCCTCTCCTACGAAGGTTCTACTCCTGCCACTCTTCCACCACCGATGTACAAACTCCGGCCTACGCTTAGTGTTAAAGAAATTGAAGAAGCATGTGAGGCCGGAAGGTGGCAGCTAGCCGAACTTGCTGGATTGTTATCTTCCGTCAGCGAGTTGGCTAAGAACGTCGACAAGGTTGAGGAGCTGAGTGACAAATTAGAAGAGCTCAACCTTTCCTCAGACAAGGACAAAGCCGCCATGAAGTTAATGGAAGATCGTCTTAACAAGTCTAAGGAGTTTGGGGATCTCATAACTAAAGAGAATCTCAAGCTCAAAGGCGATCTTAAAAACTTGGAAGGCAAAGTGGCAGAGAAGGAGGAAGAACTCCGCAGCAGCCAGGATAAAAATAAGGCTGATGCTGAGGAGTGGTCTCAAAGGGAGAAGAAGCTCCTTCTTGAGATAGAGGGACTGAAGGCTAGGAAAGTGGAGCCCGAGATATCTAGTGAGGAGCTGTCCAAGTTGCGGGGAGAATTGGCTACAGCGAAAGCTGAGAGAGAAGAAGCTGTTGACATATGCAGCCGGGCTGTTGAAGAGTCCTTCGGCCTAGCCATACGCCAAGTCTTCTACCGCAACCCCACTGCGAAACTTAACCTTTATGGGATGGATCTGTACTATGAATTCCATGAGGGAAAGTTAGTCGCAGTGGTGGATGGTCGTCACGAAGATCCACCGACGTCCTTATATGGTTTGGCTCATCTTCCTGAGGGTCAATCCATGGGACCTGACTACGTCTTTCCTGCGTCCGAGGTTCCCTCTTCTGAAGAAAGGGCTGAGGCTCCTGGAGGCGAGACTCCTGCGGAGGTTCTAAAGGAAGGAGCACAAGAGCCCAGTGCTGAAGAGGCACAAAAAACTGAAGAACAGATTCCTCCTCAGTAGTTTTGTTTTCATTTACATGTATAGTTGTGTACCGGGATCAACTCCGGATTTTAAACTATTGTATGTAATTTCATTTCAATGAATGAGTTTTGATTGAAGAAATTTGTCTTCGTCGTTTCATGTATATTTAAATCGTTTCTAATCCGTTCTGTATAATTAATCTTAAGGCCGGATTGAAATAATAGCCTCGGAAGATTAAATAACAAATAAAATTTAGAACGGATAAATATATACATGTCCCCAAGTGCGTATTAAGAAGAAGGTACCTGTCTCTAGGGCATGATCCTTAATTCTTTTGGGGAAAGATGGGTCGATCCGCTGTTTAGCAAAGTAGTGTAACAGGACGGATGACTGCTTCTAATCCGTAATATTCTTACAGGAGATGATAATATTGTTCCAAGTTTAGGGAACTGCAAGGAAGTGGTGTTTGAGTCCTTTATCATAAGGATGATGATGGGAGTTTTTTCTACGCCAGGAGTTACGTCGTTGTATCACAGAATAGGTGATAAAGAGTATCCGTCCTGGGAGAATACCACTAGAAAGCGAAAGTGCGGACTGACTTTCGGAATTTTCCATCATAAAGATGATTATGAGTATTAATCATGCCAGGTGTTTTATCATTAAATCACTTCATAAGTGATCGAGATCATCCGTCTTGGGGATATGTACGATACCAGGAACTACATCATCAGGTCACATATTAGGTGATTGAGATCATCCGTCCTTTGGGTGTGTATGGCGCCAGGAGTTACATCGTCAGATCACAGCATGGGTGATTGAGATCATCCGTCCTGGGCAGGTACACCACGTTAGGAGTTACATCGTCATATCACATAATGGGTGACTGAGGTTATCCGTTCTGGAAAAGTACACATCGTCAAGAGTTACATCGTCAGATCGCAGATTAAGTGATTTAGATAATCCAGGAGACATTTTTCAATCGTAGGAGTACGGATTGAGTGAATACTTTCAGAATGATGATGAGAATTGTTCATACCAGGAGTTACATCGTCGAATCACTGAATAGATGATTGAGATCATCCGTCCTGGAATGATTATTGGAGTTCTTCGTACCAGGAGTTACATCATCGAATCACTGAATAAGTGATTGAGATCATCCGTCCTGGTGAATTTTTCCAATCAAGGGAGTGCGGATTCAATTGGCAATTTTCGCTCCATCCGAAATCCGAGTCTTACCTCTACTAGCCCCCTAGCTGATGTGAGGAAGCAGTTGACTTGCTCATATGAGCTATATTGATCATAGTACGTCTGGATTTCGGATTTGCACCGAAGTGTAAATATCCGCTCTGGGAACCATGTTCCGTAGTGATGAAATTTTAAGGGCGGATTCGACAATGGGAATATCAGAAGTTTATCGAATTTCGCAACCCTTGGTATTCGAGTAATGGTGGCCACGTTTCTAATGATTGGACATTTAATGTCTTAATTCACGTGGGCGCGCCATTACTGCGTTAAGTGCGCATGTCTTAGTAACTGTCACGCATAGTCTTGTTGGGCCTAGTATTTGGTTTTAATAGGCCCATTTCGATGGCTCTGTGACAAAATGATGGCATTTTCGCGCCTTGATGTACTAAACGACAATTTTGGTCCACTAAACGGGGAGTCGTTTGGGGGTAAACGACAGGTTATGTTTAGTGGGTATTTGAAAAATTTTGGTGCCCTGATATAGGCATATTTGGCAATCTCAGTTACCATTCTTCTTGCTTCCTTGACGAACCTCTGCGAAAGTTCCAAGAAGTTCTTCGTGTCCACCTCTGTGAATTTCAATTCACTATCCTTAGGTAACCACTTTCCCTTCGTTTTCAGTTTCTCTTTTCAATATTTAAGAATGCCTAGGAAGGGTGTTAGCTTCAGTGGCGTTGGCCCTAGAGGAAGAGGAGGAAGGGCTTTGTCTCAAAACCCTAACGTTCGTGGTGGGAGGATCCCAGTGATCCTTCAGTCGAGGCCACGAAATACAGAGAGGGAGGGGTCGCAATATCAAAGGCGAAGGGTGATTATACCCTCTTCAGGGTCTTCCTCCTCCAGTGAGAGTGTCGAGAGTGGGGATTTATATGTCTCTGATGATGTGGAATTTTATCGCAGTATCAAGGCTTTCACAATGGTGACAAAGAAAGCTACTAGGAGGAAGTCGTCCGAAGGGGAATCCCCTTCCGAGAAGTATATCTTGAAGACCCAATCCGGCCTCTGCAATGTGGTTGCACACCGGATAGATTGGGTGAAATTCCAACAGAAACGCCCATTCAGCTGGGTGGCTGAGGAGTTTCGTGAAATAGCATCAGTTCACGCTCAAGAGGGGGGAGCGGAGTTGGAGCCGCGTTTCACGGTCTTCAAGAAGGATAAATACAAGAAGTGCTTCGTGGTGATAGCCCCGTTGCCATCCGATCGAATTTGTCATACTCCGGACGAAAGGTCCTTGTATATGTATGACTTTTTATTTTTGAACCTTGGTGTGCGGTTTCCCCTTTCGAAGTTTCAGATGGGGGTTCTGAGATTCCTGGACTGCGCTCCTTCACAGCTTCACCCCAACGGATGGGGATTAGTCCGTTCTCTTGAAGTGCTTGGGGAGCACTTCAATTTCAAGCCGACGGTGGCCATGCTCTTTTATTTTGCCCAAGTGGTCCGTCGTGCAAATAAAGAGAAGGGGGGAGTGAGCTTGATATCCCTCCAGACTCTCTCAAAGGTTATCAACTTTGAGGCGTACACTGACTCCGCCAAAGTTGATGGACATTCATTCAAGTCCTATTTCACGAAGATTAGCGTTCACCCTGACGAGTCAGTTTTTTGGTTAACTGAAGATGGGCTTCCGAAGTTCCCAGTGGCTTGGACGCATGAACACTTTTTGCTGACCTCCCAGGCGTACTATACTGAGGAGGATGAACTAAGCCCGTCTTCAGTTTCCGTTCTTTCCGCCCTTCAATCTTACACCGCCTCGCATCAGTTTTTCTCTTGCAGGCGTTTGTTAGGATCGTGGTCTACCCGCGAGGAATATCTGCGTAATTTTCCTGCTAATATTCGTATTTTATCGTATCATGTCTTGAAGTATTTGATTTCTAACCGTGTTGCTTGGTTTTGCAGTTGAAATTGAAGCTGCGTCTCCAGAGATGGAAAAACTGAAGGGGCTCAAAGCTGGAGCGAATTCTGTGGCAGCTGAAAATGACATTTAGGCGAAACGGAATTCGAAGAAAGCTACAGCGGAGACCATCATTTTAACCTCATCTGCTGGTGACGATATTCCCTTACTGGAGGGCGGATCTGAGAGGATGGCAGCTGAGAAGGTCGGAGAGAAGAAGAAAACTATAAAACGCGGTTCCTCAAGGTCTTCGGATCGTCAACCCTCTCCGAAAAAACAAAAAATTTCAAGTGAGAGTGCTGATCCGGTGTCTTCAAAGGGAAAGAAAGTGGAAAGATCCGCTCTGGATGCAGGATCCACTCCGGATGCTCCCGGCGACGGGATCACTTATGGTGCAAAGCCAATAACGACTTACTTTGCACCAAAAGTTACTCGTCCCCTTCAAAGTAGCTCCGGTCTTGCACAATATCTGGTATGCGAGGGTTCTGTTCCTGAGGGCGTTCCTGAGACCCCGTACAAGCTGAAGCCCTCATTGATGAGCGACGAAGTAGCCAAAGCTTGTGATGCCGGACAGAAGCACCTGGCAGAATTATCCGGGCTCTTAAGATCGGTTCGCAAGCTTCCAGAAGAGAATGAGAGGCTGAGCTCGTTGGTTGGCAAGGTTAATGACCTTAGCGTTGCTGCTGCTAAGGACAAGGCAACCATCCTTCGTTTAGAAAGTAAATTAGAAGCTTCCAAAGAGGAAGGATATAAGAAGGATGAAGAAATTGTCAGGCTAAAACATCTTGCCAAGGAGTTGGAGGCCCAAATAGCTGATCAAAAGAAAATCAATTCCGACCTCCACTCCGGTTTTTGTGCGGAGAAGGAACGCTCTTCAAAGCTGGAAGAGGAGCTTAAGGAAGTCAAAGTTGTTTATGCTCGAGGAACCGAAGATTGGTCGCGTAAGGAGAAGGAGCTGCTCTCAAAGTTGGCGGACACAAAAGCGGAATTTGACGAGGCTGTGGATATGTGCGATCAGGCAGTCAAGGAATCCTTTGGGTTGGCTGTTCGTCAAATTCAATACCGGAATCCCAAGGTGAAACTTAATCTGAATGGTATTGACCCGTTCTATGAGTTTCATCAAGGGAAACTGGTGGCCATAGTTGATAAGCGTCATGAAAGTCCGCCCAACACTCCTTATAAGTTCGCTCCTTTACCTGCAGGCCAATCAATGGGACCTTCATTCCTGAAGCCCATAAGTACAGGAACAAGCTCTCGCACTGAAGAAGGCAAGGCCGGAGGCAAAGGCAAAGGGAAAGAAGGAGATTCAAGCCATAGAAAGTAGCGTGCTTCCCTGTTTCCTTTTTCATTTTATTGATTCAAATTAGCTGTGTTCCGGGATCAGCTCCGGATTATTACACGAAGTGTAATTCTCATTTAATCAATAAAAGAGTTTTTTACCTCCATTCTTGCTTAGTGAAAAAATGACTTTAATAGAGGGATTGCATGTGTATTGTATCATTCCGGATTTAAGTAATGAAGATCGGTTTGTAAAACAAAATCTCCATACCGGACTTATACATGCGAGATGGATTTCTCAATAAGATCACCGCTTGTCAGGGAACACATCATTGTTACAAGAACGGCTTAAGGGGAATGATTGTGAGATCGTTTAGACGAGAGTTCATTCCTCAAGATATTCGTTAAACCGTTGATGTTGTCCCCCAGTATCATTGGGTGATTATCACTTTGAATAAACTCTGAGTAAAATTTTCTCGTGAGAGTTTTTAAGAGTGAGGATTTAAAATAGACATTCGTCCTCAAATATTTCCGACTGAGAGATTTCAGGTGAATATGCCTTAGATTGTGGCGTACCCGAGTGAATTGTTTGTGTCGGAGTTCATGAGTTAGTTATAAAACTTCCAAATAAAGAACTTCATAAGAAAGTATTAATCTGGAGTTCAGTATAACTTACTTGTTGTGCTTGGAGTTCGGTTTGATCCTACTGTCCATGTAATATTTGGCGTTCGGTTTAATCCTACCAGCCGTTCTTCAATTGGTCTTTGGTTTTATCCAATGACAATTCTTCACCGACGTTCGGTTAGTCCTACTAGTCGTACTCAGAGTTCGGTTTAATCCTACAATCCGAGCCTTCGATACGGGGTTCAGATCAGGGTTAAACCTGAACCTACTGCGCCCGTCACTTGGGGTTCAGCGTGGTCTTGAAGAAGAACCAGCTTACTGCGCCCAAGCCTTCGCATGGGGTTCGGTTTGTGGCCTTGAAGAAGGACCAGCCCTACAACCCATGTAATCTCTGAATGGGGTTCGGTTTGTGGCCTTAAAAAAGTGCCAGCCCTACAACCCATGTCCTGAGGTTCGGTTTAATCCTACAACTTAGGTCTTCACCGACGTTCGGTTAATCCTACTAGTCGTACTCAGAGTTCGGTTTAATCCTACAATCCGAGCCTTCACCGGTGTTCAGCCAAACTTACTAACCGTACCCAGAGTTCGGTTTAATCCTACAATCTGGGCCTTCAATACTTAGACGTACTCGAGGAGTTACATCGTCAATTACAGAATGGGTAATTGAGATCATCCGTCCTGAGTATGTTCTTGTGCGTTGTGTATATTCGAGGAGTTACATCGTCAACTACAAAATAAGAAGCTGAGATCATCCGTCCTGAATAAGCTTCTGTACACCGGATAACTGAAAATCACAGCATAAGAAAAACTCGAAAGAGTTAAATTGTTATGAGAGATTCTTATTAAATCAAAAATAAGAATTACAAGGAGAGCGTAGCTGTGAAAATAAATTCTCCAATATTCAATCCAAGATAAGGATAGGAGAGTGTAGATGGTTCCAACAGCTAGCTATAGTAGATACGCAAGTTTTGGGTGTTCTATTTGTTTCGGATTGGAGTGCCATCAAGGTTTTCAAGGCGGTAAGAGCCTTTGCCAGTGACCTCGGATACCCTGTATGGGCCTTCCCAGTTTGGGGCTAATTTACCTTGATGAGCGAATTTATTCCCTATACTTGCTTTCCTCAAAACCAAATCTCCAACATTGAAAGTCCTTGATTGGACTCGTTTGTTGTACCAGAGAGCAACTTTGGCTTTGATGGCTTGATCTCTGATGAAAGCGTCTTCTCTGAGTTCTTGTATGACATCTATTTCGGATGCCAAGTTAGCATTGTTGGTTTCTTCAGAGAAGTACTTAACCCTTGTGGAAGCAATCTGCAGTTCCACAGGTATCATTGCCTCGACCCCGTATGTTAGGCGATATGGGGATTCATTGGTGGATGAATGAGGCGTTGTCCGATATGCCCATAGGACGTGACACAGCTGGTCTGTCCATCCGCCCTTGGCTTCCCCAAGGCGTTTCTTTAGTCCCTTCAGCACCTCCCTGTTGGCCACTTCAGCTTGACCGTTAGTTTGGGGATGTTCGACGGATGAGAATATTTGGGTTATTCCTAACCCTTCAAGCAAATCTGTGAATTTTCTATCCGTGAACTGGGTGCCGTTGTCTGTGACAATCCGTGCTGGGACCCCGAACCGTGTTATGATGTTTTCATACATGAAACGACGAGTTCGGGCTGAAGTAATATGCACCACCGGCTCTGCTTCTATCCACTTAGTGAAATAATCGACCCCTACAATGAGATATTTGATGCCCCCAGGAGCAGTTGGAAAGGGGCCCAGAATATCCAATCCCCATTGATAGAAGGGCCATGGAACAGCGGATGTGAAGAGTTCTTCTGCAGGTGTGTGGTGTAGGTTAGAGAATTTTTGGCAAGCGTCGCATTTTTTGACGAAGTCAATGGAGTCTTGCTTCATTGTGGGCCACCAGTATCCAGCTCTGAGGATTTTTCGCATTAAGCTTCTTCCTCCGGCGTGGTGTCCACTTTGTCCTCCATGCACTTCCTCCATTACACCTTGCACCTCATCCTCTTTGAGACAAATCAAATAGGGCACAGAGAGTGCCCTTCTGTAGAGATTACCATCAATCATAGTGAAATACGGTAATTCTCTCCTTAACCTCGTCTTTTCCTTCTCATCTGTGGGTATTTGTCCATCAGCCAAATAACGGATGTAAGGAGCCATCCATGTACCTCCGTAAAGGGAGTCAGTCATTATAGCGTTTAGAGAAGGGAAAAGAGGAATGCTGGGCGACGTTAGCGTGCTTTGAACCAGCGTAGTGGTGCTACCTGGTCGTTTAGTGCTTGCTAACCTGGAGAGTATATCCGCTCTCGTATTCTCTTCACGTGGAACATGCTTGAACTCCACCTTTGAGAATTTCTCAGTCAACTCCTTGACACAGTTCAAGTATAATTGGAGTTGAGGTTCGCGAGCTTGATAATCTCCTAAGATCTGTGAAATCACCAGCTGTGAATCGTTGCAAAGTGTCGCCTCAGAAGCTCCGATGTCAATTGCAGCTCTTAGCCCGGCCAAGCAAGCTTCGTACTCAGCTTGGTTGTTGGATGTTTTGAAATTGAAACGAAGGGAGATCTCCAGGTGTACTCCGTCGTCACTTTCTAGAACTACACCTGCTCCAGAGCCTCTTTGGTTTGATGAACCATCAACGTAAATGGTCCAATGGACTCGAGGGTAATCTGGATCCGTCCCTGTCATTTCCACAATAAAGTCAGGAAGGACTTGAGCTTTAATGGCGCTGCGGGGTTCGTAGGATATATCAAACTCAGAGAGTTCAATAGACCATTTGATCATCCTCCCAGCGAGATCGGGCTTGATTAAGACAGAACGGAGTGGCAAATCCGTTCTCACTACGATTGGATGGGCATGAAAGTACGGGCGCAACCGTCGTGAAGCCCAAACAACAGCGAGGGCGGCCTTTTCAATTTTCTGATACCGGATCTCAGCACCTTGCAAGGTCTTGCTAGTGAAATAGACCGGTCTTTGTCCATCAGGAGTTTCTTTTATCAAGGCAACGCCCAAAGCTTCATCTGAAATAGCCAAGTACAGAATGAGTGTGTCTTCGGGGTCAGGCTTTGTGAGTATGGGAGGTTTGGACAACACCTCCTTAAGCTCTTGGAAAGCTTTTTCTTGTTCCTGTCCCCACTTAAATTTCTTGGACTTTTTCAGTATTTTGTACAGGGGGAGCGACCTGTGAGCCATCTTCGGCATGAATCGTGCCAAAGCTGCTACCTTGCCATTCAGGGATTGGACTTCTTTGAGATTCTTAGGACTCTGCATGTCTAGAATCGTTTGGCACTTCCCTAGATTGGCTTCAATACCACGTTGAGTTAACATGAAACCCAAAAATTTCCCAGCAGGGACAGCAAATGTGCACTTCATTGGGTTTAGCCTCATGTTAAATTGTCTCAAACGGGTGAATACTTGGCGTAGGTCCTCAATATGATCGCCACCAACCGGTGTCTTTGCTATTATGTCGTCAATATATACTTCAACAAGTTTGGTGTGCATACCTTCGAAAACCTTGTTGATCATGCGCTGATATGTCGCCCCAGCGTTTTTTAGGCCAAAAGGCATGACTGTATAGCAAAAGACACCACGATCATTTATGAAAGCTGTCTTCTCTTGATCCTCTTCGCACATCGGAATTTGGTTGTAACCAGAGTATGCGTCCATGAAACTCAGGTATTGATAACCAGAGGAATCATCCACCATCCGATCTATATTAGGGAGAGGATAAGGATCTTTCGGACAGCAGTGGTTGAGGTCCACGTAGTCAATGCACATTCTCCATTTACCGTTGGATTTAGGGACCATCACCACATTCGAAAGCCAAGAGGAATATCGGATTTCCCTGATAAATCCGGCCTTCAGCAACTCCTCAGTTTGCTGGCAAGCTGCCTTCTGTTTTTCTGGGCCCAACCGTCTTTTCTTTTGGGCCACAGGTTTCGTCTCTGGATAGACGGATAGTTTATGACAGCAGAATTCAGGGTCTATGCCTGGCATATCGGCTGCAGTCCATGCAAAGAGGTCTTTAAACTCTTGCAAGAGAGCCAGCAGTCGCTGCTCTATTTCAGTATCTAGCTTGTCATTGATATGGGTGATCTTTTCTGGAGAATCTCCCAAGACGATGTCCCTAGAACTTCCATCCGGTGTGGGCTTTGATGGGTTGAACGAATCAATGTTCAAATCCGCTCTAGGGTCCAGGTCGACAAGGCTTACAGATCCAGCCGATGTTCCAGCATCATTAAGTTTCCTCTTTTTATTGGAGGCGTCCAGCTTTGTCATGTTGAGGCTAAGGTTATAGCAGTACCTAGCCATCTCTTGATCACCCTGGATAGATGATACAGCATTATCCTTGTCAATGAACTTGATAAGGAGATGCGGGGTTGATACAACTGCCTCCATTGCATTCAGAGTAGGACGGCCTATGATGCCATTAAATGGTGATTTGACATCAATCACTAACACCCGAGACCTAACCGTCCTGGCCCCTGGTTCGCCTTCAAACGAGATAAGGGTATCAAGATACCCTCTAGTTAGTTGCTTTGCGCCATTGAAAGCTGTTAGTTCCTGCGTGTAAGGCTGTAAGTCTGAGTCTTTAAAACCCATTCTTTCAAAGCAATTATAAAAAATAACATCGCAGGAACTTCCCTGGTCAACAAGGATTCTTCGGACGTCCTTGTTGGCGATCACAGCAGTGATGACTACAGCATCGTCACCACCAGGAATGGTTGGGCCAAAATCCTCGTCAGAGAAAGAGATTGTGGGAGCCTCATTCCCTCCTCTGTAAGGGCGATTGTCCTTGACTTTCCCTTGCACAGATAGAATCATTCTATGATGATTCTTACGGGCTGTAATTGAAGCTCCTCCTCCAGCGAACCCTCCAGCAATCATGTCAATAACTTCACGTCGGCCCTGACGTTGTTGCTGGGGCATGCTGTCTTTCTGTGCTGCATTATCGGTCATCACACCTTTTTGCTTCTCTGCAGCAGAAAACTTTCAAACCGGACTGGGATTATTGTCATCCCCATCGTCTGGATCTCTTTCTCTTTTCTCATTCCGTTCTGCCCTGTCAAAGGATTTTTCTTTGAACAGGTATTGCTTCAACTTGCCTTCTCTAATTAGCGTCTCAACTGCGTTCTTTAGAGCTTGGCACTCATCAGTTGAATGACCATTTTGTTCATGAAAATCACAGTACTTACGTGAATTTCCTGGTCTTTTCATAGGGGCTGGTCTCCTGATGCCATATGTGCTGAAAACTGGCCATCCGACCTCCCTCAAAATCTGAGATGGTCTGGCAGATAACTGTGCATAATGGCTGAAGGAATTGACATGCCTTTCTCGAGGTCGAGAAGGGTGGTTATCCACCTTAGGATTGGTGAATGGCCTCTCCATGCGTTCTGACCTCGTCTTCTCCTTACCCTTCTGGGTTTGGGGAGATGGTGTTGGTGGCTTTTTCTTTGCAGCCATTGCCTCCAAGTGCATTTCTATGCTCACATACTTCGAGGCTTTTTTCCTGAACTCCTCAAAAGTTGCTGGGGGGCTCTTTGCTAATGAAAGAGCGAAAGCTGATCCTGGCTGCAATGCCTCAATTACGATATGCAGCTTGATAGATTCTGTGAGGTTAGGAACCAGGGCTGCTTCCTTATAAAACCTCTTCAAAAAATCTTTTAAGCCCTCTGTTTCACCTTGCTTAATCTGAGCCAAGGTATGAGACGTCTTGGGTACGTCTCTGGAGATGACAAAGTGGGTTTCAAAGGCAGCTGCCATTTCCGTCCAAGAATCTATGGATCCAGAAGGCAAGCCTTTAAACCACCCGAGGGCCTCCTCAGACAATGTTCGAGGGAACATTCGGCACATCACGTCTTCATCAGCCCCCAAGTACATGGCTTCAAACACATAAGCATCCAGGTGCTTAGTTGGATCAGTTTCACCATTATACTTTCCGATGGAAAGTGGTTGAGTGGTTTGAAGGTGCTTGGGGATGCTGATGCCCATAAGTCTCCTTGAAAAAGGAACTTTCAGATTGTAAGACAAGGGGGGTGCTGTTGTTGAATCTCTCTTCCTTCGGGAAGCTGCATCCTCAGAATCGCGAGTCTGTTCTCCCCCCTCAAATGTAGGGATATTTGAGTACTGAAGAGTGGTGGACTTTTCACCATCAGTCGTGTGGGGAGTGTTTCGCGTGCGAGATGATTCTTTACCCTCGCTTTGCCTTTTTTCTCTTCGCAATTCCGCGAGTTCCCTCTGAAGTTGTTTGATCAACTCATCGCGAGGATCAGGATCAGATATAGTTACTATCTTCTTTGAGCTGCCCCCATGAGAATCAAAGTTGAGTTTTTTGAAAGCGTTAGGATTGGTTCTGCCTTCAGCTTGATTCTCCATGAAGTCTTGTGCTTCGCCTTTCATTTTGGATTACCTGCTCTGTCAAAGGATATGAGAATAACTTTATCGAGTCCCACCGGGCGTGCCAATGATCTGTCCTGGACCGGGGTCAAGAGATCCGATCTCAAGCCAGTCACAAATAGTATGTCAATACCGTATAATAGACCGGATGTATGTGTATCCGATGTATGTATCCGTTGTCCTTGAGTGAGGAGAGCGGATTGGGCGTACCGGAGATCCTTCACACCGACCTAACGCGTTGAAGTGGGTGAATGGTGGTGTCACCTGCAAAGATTCTCCGACGCTCAAGTCAGTGATTATATTCCAAGTAAGGAATGTATTCAGAGAGGAATCAGTCGTAAAAGTGCTGAAGAAGAAGATCCCTAACTTCAATCATGAAGTTAGTTCATATACCTGATTGGCTCGATTAATGAGGACTCGTTGGTGGGGAACCACCAACTCCCATTAGCATTATTATATTGCGCACTTACCTGCATGATTGGGTCAAGTGGCTATTTTATATTGAGCATAGACAATGTAGACTAGGATTAGGGAACAAGTTGACCATTCCCGTGAGCAGAATTTGGCTCGTAGTGCAGGGAATTATTGATCGATCCCTGTAGCAACAATCCTTGTCTTTTGCACAGTGTCGTGTGTATTATCCGATGTCATAGTGTTATCCTGAACAACCGGTATAGGGAGAATGCCTGATACGGAATTACAGTCCGGATGTATACCGATGACACCGGTTACACGTAGATGTCTTATCAAAGACGTTGAAATATGTATAGCAGATCGGATACCGGTATTGAGACCGGATCATATACTACTTGCGGTCGATTATATGTCTAAATGGGTTGAAGTTAAAGCTACTCGAACTGATGATTCTAAAGTTGTTGCAGATTTTGTTAAATCACACATATTTTGCAGGTTTGGTGTTCCTAAAGCCATCATTAGTGATCAAGGATCACATTTTTGCAACCGTAAAATGGAGTCCCTTCTTAAATAATATGGAGTTATGCATAAGGTTTCAACACCTTATCACCCCCAAACAAATGGGCAGGCTGAAGTGTCTAATCGGGAATTAAAAATGATCCTTCAAAAAACAGTACAACCAAATAGGAAAGATTGGAGCAAAAGGTTAGAAGATGCTCTTTGGGCTTATAGAATAGCTTATAAAACACCTATTGGAATGTCACCCTATAGGATTGTTTTTGGAAAATCATGTCACTTACCTGTAGAAATTAAGCACAAAGCTTATTGGGCAGTAAAACAATGTAACCTGGACTTAAATAAGGCCGGTAAAGAAAGGAAACTCCAACTACAGGAACTAGAAGAAATTCGTTTGGAAGCTTATGAAAGTTCTAAAACCTATAAAGAAAAAGCCAAATCCTTTCATGACAAACAGGTCTTGAGAAAAAACTTTTTCATTGGACAAAAAGTTTTATTGTGCAATTCACGTCTAAAGCTCATATCTGGTAAGCTTCGCTCTAAATGGGCAGGCCCATTTGAAATAACTAATATATTTCCTTATGGTGTGATTGAAATTTCAGATAAAGCGACAAACAAGGTTTTCAAGGTAAATGGGCACCGACTTAAACCTTTCTTTCAAGGGTTCCAAGAGCATATAGATACGGAGGTGTATTTGTGTGATGCCAAATATTTTGACTAATTTTTCCTAATAACAATATTTATAAAAAAATAAAAAAATAAAAAAAATAAAAAAATAGATATAAATTAATTACATCATCATTCTTTTCGGTGCTAACACTTGTCTTAATCATTATTACTATTATTGTTTTGGCATTATTATCATTTTCTTGCAGTAGTTAAAAGGTCATCGTCAGGCTCGTGACGTTAAACAAGCGCTTGATAGAAGGCAACCTATCACCTTTTCACCTTCTTCATCTCTACTATTCTCTATAACCTCGTTTTCTATTCTCTCTTTTCTAAACAGCCACAACTTCAAAGTAATCTGACAATGGAACAAACCCTTGCAAAACTTAAGGAAAGATTCTCTACACTTCCACGCGATGTGATTGTAAAAATTTACAAAGCTCGAGTTCAAAGGTTAAAACTACTCACATATTTTGGCATTCCAGAGGATGTTCATTGGCTTATTGAAGCAAAGGTACGTCTCTCTGGTGAATTACATAAGTCCTATATAAAAAATTTACCAGGTATGGGACGTAGTTCTTATTCTAAAAAACGAAGAGCTAAAAGGATGGGAGTTTGCCATAAGTGTGCAAGATGGAATTGTGATACACGTTGTAGGAACCCTGGAATGGTATCTATAAATCGGGAGGACAAAATTAAATTTATAAAGGATGGACTGAGTAAAGAGAACTTGGATAACTTAATCCAAACTCTTGAGACGCATCCATGTGGAACGGTTCAAGGAGTCCTTCTGAAATTATATGATCTATTCATTCAATAAAAAGAAAACTATAGCCTTGGGAATCTGGCGTTAAACGACCCTGTTTGCCAGTTTATAAGAAAACTGGATGGGTAGCAAAAACCTCGACTCATAGAAGGCGTTTAAGCCGTTACTGGACGTAAAACCAGAGGAAGATGTGAGCCATAATCATAACTACTGTACATATTTACTGTTGTTTTCAATGTTTTACTTTTTTGAATTCACTTTGACTTTTAAAATTACCTATTTTTATTTTCTTCAATCATGTCTTTTCAAATTTCTTCATTACCGTCATTTATTGTTATATAATAATAATTATGCAAACTTTTTATCTTTCATCAATTATTTCATCTCAGTTTTTATCTATATAAGGGCGCATAACTCTATATGGAAAACATAAAAAAATGATGAAAAAAATCAAATCCATTTGTGTGTTTGGTGGATCCAACAATGGTAATTGTAAGGAGTACCTAATAGTAGCTACTAAGTTGGGAAAACTATTGGCTGCGAAAGAAATAAAGGTCTTGTATAGAGGAGGAGTACAGGGTTTGAGAGGATCCATGGCACTATCTGCACTAGTTGAAGGAAGCAATGTCTCTAGTATCATCCTACATCATGTTGGTATTACACCAGCTATTGCTGTTCAGTTACAAGCCTCCATCAATGAATGGCTCGTATGGTTATAGTTGCTGAAGCCTTTATCGCACTTCCTGGAGGTTTTGGTACTTTTGAGGAAATATTTTGCATTTTATCATGGTGTAGCATGAACCTTCATAAAAAGCCATTAGGATTATTAAATATTAATGGTTTTTATGACAATTTGTTAATGTTTTTAGATAAAGCTATGGAACATGGCCTTATAACTCAAGATGATCGATCATTCATTCATGCTTCATCAAATGCAGATGAATTGATTAATATTTTGCAGAGCTTTTTACCCCAACCTCAACCCCTCTTGAAGCAAGATAAGGATCACACACACAAGCGAAAGAATCCAGAACCAGACACCACCCTTCGGTTATAACTTCTTTCTCACCTCTATCTATATTTAAAAAAAATAATTAAAAAAAATAAAAATTGAAAAAAAAAGAAAAAAAATAGACTGTGGAAATCATATAAGACACTGAGGACAATGTCTTGAATAAGTGTGGGGGGGTCTGAGTTATATATATTCTATTATTTTTTTGTGAGGGATAGACAGAGTAAAGATTAATTTGGGAAAGTTGTATCTAAAATCATAAAGATACATCTTTGAGAACCAAAGTCTTGAGACGTATCCTTCACTATATAGTGTCAGTATCACTTTTGTTTATTTTTTTTTGTTTTAAAAAAATTTCTTTCATGAGTACTTTTGTTGGGATGGGCTGAGTAAAGAGTCCAAACTCTTGAGATGCATCCTTGCAACAAAGCTCACTCAGATAACTACAACCGTTTCACCTTCCTTATCAAAACTATTTTTTATTTTAAAAAATAAAAAATAAAAAATAATAAAAAATAAAAACACATACACACACAACCACTATTTTTGCTTTAGTGTCGGGTATCCTTTGCCTTTACCTTTACCACGATCATTTCCATTCGGCATCAACCATTCTACAACCATAAACATCATCTTCATCAGCCTCCAGCCGCCACACTTTGCCTTCATCCTTTTCTTTCAGATCGGAGCCACACCTCACCACTAGTCAATCATCAGGTTCTTTATTTTCTCTTAATGGATGATATAGCAGAGTCTTTCTATAGGCATACGAATGAATTAAGATGTATGTTATTGCTCTTGATGCTACTCATGGTTGTGTTGATGATATTTTTCTTATGGGTTCTAACACAAGGCCTATGAAACTGGGTTGTATGACACAATCAAATTGTTCAGTTATACTAACCATTTCACATGTAATTGAACTGATCAATTTATTGTAGGTATCTTTGTTACTAAGCGCCCTAAAAAAAAGATATAGAGCAAGAAGCATAAGGAACTGGATCTTGACACCAATATTTGGTTATGATTTTCTTTTCCTTTTTTGTTTCTTGTTCACAAAAAAAAACATTATTTCTAGTTTTTTATATTCTACATGCTTTTCACTAAATTTGTTTTTTTAAATTTGTCTAAGTAATGAGTAATTGCATCACCCTTGTCCAATATTTCATGACATGTTGTGAATAATTTCCTTGCATATTAATTTAATAAGTTGTTTGTGAAGATCAAATTGTATATGAATTGTGATAGATTGACCACCCTCGGTGAGATTTTGAGCTTAATTGGATGGATCATATTATGCCATCTTTCCTTTTTCTTGATTAACCCTTATTTATTAGTACTCTAGAACTTGACTTGTTTCTTTTTGATGTATTATGTTCCATGTGCATGCTTTGATGTGATTAAGGCCATTTTTGTTTTAACTAGCCACTAGCCATATGCCTTACCTTACATACTTTCCATTGTTACCCACATTGAGCCTATATCCATTTCTTGATTCAGCCACATAATTTGCCAATAGCCCCAAAAATAAAATGATCACCTTTGCTTAGGAATTGATTAGGAGTTTTGGAATTACTATGAATAAAGATTCTTGATGATTGTGGAAATGTACCCAAGATATATATGTTGTTGTTTCATTGTTCAAAAAGAAAGTAAAAAAATAATAAAAAAAGAGAAAAAAGAAGAAAAAGAAGAAGTGGTGAATATATGTATGAAAATAATCAGGAGGATTTATTCTCATGTTTTATCCTCCATCATGTTTCATTTTGCTAAGTATTGAGTTTCAAAATGTACTTCTACAATCATTAAATCACTTACTCCATTGCTCTTTTTCAACCCTAAGTTTAGCCATACTATTTCATTTTATCCACCCTATATCACCTTGGCCTCATTACAACCTTAATAAAGTCCTTTTGATCTCTGCATGCATATGTGTTCAAATATGGAAATTAGAAATTTGTCAAGCCTATGGTAGTGCTAATTTATTTGGGTGATTTCTGAGAGTATACACAAACCCAAACAATTGAGATATAGAGAGCATAAAGAGAACATTTATCACATTTTCATCCACTTTTTGATTTGATCACTCAATTTGTGAAACTAGTATGTAATGCTTCTTATTCACACTTATCATGACCTCTTGATATAAGGGATGATGTGTATTACTTATTATTTTAGACTTAAAAAAAAGTCAAAAAAAATCAATTTGAAAAAAAAAACCTTTTTCTGTTGTTTCTCATTTTAGTTTTTGGTTTGGTTTTGCCCTGGAGTGCAAAAGCTTAAGTGTGGGGGAATTTGATAAATCAATTTTAATACACTTCTTATAGTTTTACACTTGGGGTTTATTATATAATTACTATGTTTAATAATAGTATTTTAATTAAGTTTTATGTTGTTTAGTTAAATTGAAGTATTATGTATATATGTTTCAATTTTCGTTTTTTATATGTATCTTGAGTATCTTGCCTTATTTTGGCCATAACTTGGGCTTTTGTGATCCAAATGGGCTAATCTTGGAGCCCATGGAAAGCTAAGACAGAGGACAACATCATGATGATCAAATTTGGTTATTTTATATCTGAAAAAAATAAAGAAATGGAGCTTGAATCAATCAGCCCTCATGTGTCCCACCAGCATTGACATAGTTCACCAAAATACACATATCTGGAGCTCTAGATGTCCAAATGACCTCATTCTTGCGCCAAATTCTCAATAAGACAGAGATCTACAACTTTCATGTTGAAGGTTTTTCAAAATTCGGCCATCTAGAAGGTCATATTGGACTCGAAAGGTGGAGAAGATAAAGAGGAGAATGAATTTCAACACCTACCATTATCTTCTTTTGAATTATTGTAATTTCAAGCCCACCAATGTTAAAAAAATGCATTAATAATCAGAAAATGAATGTATAGTATCATCATATCTTGCCTATAAATAGATGCTTGAAGTTGTAAGGAAGATACACAAGAAATACATAAGAAATACATGCTTTAGATTTCATTACAATTCTATATCTTTGCTTTAGCTTCTTAAGTTTTAGTTCTTTCTTTTTCTTTATCTCGTTGTTCTATATTCCATCCTTCAAGTTATGGTTTTCATTTGCCTTCCTCAATATCAAGTAAGTTAATTTTATTATTTGTTATTTACTTTTATAATCAAAGTTTTAGTAAATTTAATATTAGCTTTCATTGTTAAAAATTATCATGGAAGCTTAATCTTTTAAAATCAACTCAAGGAATTTAATTTTTCTTTATGTTAACTTTGAGTTCTTGCTCTTAATATTTTGATTGGAGATAATTACTTTTCTTTGTTTCTCAAGCACTTATGATGGTAGATTATTTAAGTGTATAACCGATTGGTATATAATTAAACAATCTATAATCTAAACTGATGTTGGTTGGTTAATCAATAATCAATTTGAGAACAAAGATTAAGTTACTAAATAAGAGATTTCTATTTAGTTTCTTAACTCAATCAAATTATGGTTTTAAAGTTATTTTAGTAATTAATAAAAATATATCGATTGATTATTCTTATTAGTTCATTAATTCAATTCTAGAAGATTTTCTAGAATATAATCATTTAGGGATTCCAAATGATTCAAGATTGAGAAATTAATTTTATTTAATCATATTTATGATCAATGATTAGTTAACTAAAAATTTATTAATTCCTTGGGTTGGTTGTTTCTAAATTTGATTATTCTTACTCATAAATTTACTTTTTGTACTATCATATAATCACTTAATTTTCCTTTCAAGCTTAACACAAACCCCCCTTTATTATAACTAAATTGAGTGTAACTAATTGAACTAAGGTCCTCGAGAGACGACTAAGGTTGTTCACCTTATACTATATTAATTTAATTTTTTATTTGACCCGACAACGATAGCGTGTCAACCCGCCCAATTGGGATTGTTGTTGAACCCCTTGGACTGGCCGTTTTGTCCATCATTGTTATGCAAGTCAAATAATTGTTCGTATCCAAGATTAATTCACTGTGCTTTATCTCTCTCCGATGGAGAAGGGGCATACATGAACATGACTTTTGTCCTGACACATACAGTCCATAGATTGGCTCAAATGCCCACGGAGAGCCAGGTCGGTGCTGCTATATACAACTATTTATGTGCAACAGTAAAAATTTCATGTGTTTGCATTGTGTTTAGAAAAAAAAGTCAGATTATTTCCTTCTGTTTGATAATTTTGTTTTATGTTATTGGTATGTTTTCTATGGTGGGATCAAACTTAGTGTCTTTCTATCATGATTTTTGAACATGCTTCTATATTTAGTTTGTAATATAGTGGTTTAGAAGTTAAAATTTCATTAGGTTTAATTCATTTCCAAAATAGGTGGAATAGAAATAATGAATATTTATCATAATATGAAAATGTGTTTAAGTTTATTTTGAGAACCGATGAACTAAATGTAATAAAAATTAAGATATAGAACAAAATTCAATTATGCACTAAAATAAATGAACCTAAAATATATTTAATCTTATTCATTCAAAATAATTATTATAATTAATTGTTGCAGCTTCTATCACGACGATACACTATTGTCATTGAGATATAGACAATATCAGTTGATAATATCTATAAATACTTCTCGAGTTTTAGAACATGTCTTTGTCTTGTGTCTTCGTTTTGATGAACCTTTAAAATCCAAGTCATCAAAATAGGTTTATAATTGAGGAAATTGATTAGCATAAAGTTAGGTAGAGTACCGTTGGCTGATAAAATAAATTGTGGATACTGCTACAAAACAGTTGTGAAGCCGCATGCGGTAACAGCATTCAATTTCACGCAACAACGTACCGACCTACTTTCAAGTGTTAATAAAAATAAAATTGACTCGGGACAAGTGCCAAGTGCGCTAATGCTCTATGTAAATTAATTATTTTAAAAATGAAATTGTGTATCATTGAAGTTGAAATTTTATAGAATGTTTTCGTATTTGGTAACAAGGTTAATCAATTTAGTTTAAGGTTAATCAACTAACAATAAAATAAATCTACTTTTTCTTAAGAAGCAAAAAACTATTTATTTAACCATTAAAAATCTTGATTACAAGATATACTCAATATTAACCTACAACTATGAATGTATCGGCCCACAACTTTATCTCACCCCTTAACATGAAATAATACACATTACTGGATTCTCTACCCAACAGAACATAAAATAACAAAAAGTAGTTTTTCACGCCTTTAACCATGACCAAACTCTAACTTGAACAAGATCAAACACCTTATCTAAGTCTAGTTTATGAATGACCAAATATGTTTTCCACTAATAATAATACATTGTGAACTACAGGAGCCGAATGAGCACCGCGAGCCTTCATTGTATGAGGTCATGCAAATGACCAAGAAGAACAAAGTTGATGCATTCTCATTGGATGATGAAATTTTTGTCAAGCGCACCAATCATTAAAAAGTAGAATATTTGTATCGTTCCCACAGGGATTGCAGTAATTACCACAACCAAGGACTGATACTATCTGAACCAATAAATTTTTGATTTAATATTTTTGAGCTTTTCAATATGTAAATTCAGTAACTAACATGCAACAGAAGTACTAAGGTGAAACACATAATTAAGAGTAGGTTGGAATTAACTTTAGCATTCAACTTCATCCAAAAACTCACATGAATAAGAGACAAGGTCCTAGTTACAACATGTGGAATTTCACAGATGACTAATCCCTAATTCCTTAGGTGATTAACGCTAATTTCACTGTGTATAAACCTTAATCCCTTAGGTGATCATGCACACTGAAACCTAATGCAAAATTAAAGAAATGAACCCTAATTATTCACCTAAATTCTTAGGCATGAAGTAATTAGGTAGCAAAGAATATACTAGAGCTCTCAGCCATGATTCCTCTCTGAAGAGATCTCAAATTAGGTTTGAATCTTCTAATTCAGAGTTATGGCACTATTCCTTGTTGTGTTCTGGACATGCTCTAGCATAAGAACTACCTCAATTACAGAGTCAAGCTTCCATTGAAGCTTTAGCAAACTCCAACCTTATGGATTTAACAATCCATGGTAGGAAAAGAGATGATAGTGGAGGTTGAAGACATAGTGAATGCAGAGAGTTTAGAGAGAGAAAATTATAGAAAGGGTTGAAAATTTGAAAAAAAAAATCTATATATGAAATATTATGTGTATTAATTACATCAATAAAGCTATTTATATCAACTACAAGTAACTAACAACTAACAAAAGAAATAATTCTTGCCCATATGGGACATACAAATAAATAGGAAAACTTAAATTAACAGAATCACAACAGAAATTCAAAGGTTATTCTGATTTCCTTCGTAAGCACGCGTAAACCAACGTAGGTATGCTGATTCTCTGCCTGGAGTTTTCCTCTGAATCTTTGTTTGCGTGTAAGTACGCTACGCTGACCTTTTGGTCTAATACTAAGTCTTTGCCTTTTAGTTACGCGTAGGTACGCTACCTTCCAACGTAAGTACGCTAGTCTTCTCTCTAAACTCTTCCTTCAAAGCTTCATTTATGTGTAACTACACCCTAGGTTAGCGTAGGCACGCTGACCTTCTAGATTGATACCTGATGCTATTAAATCTAGTGTGAAATTAGACATAGGTGTGGCGTGAGTACGCTGGGTTTTTGGATTCTCTGACTAGTTCAGTATAGATACGCTGCTTTATGGCGTAAGAACGCCACTCTTCTGATCCGGTCCTGAGTTTGAGCATAACAAGTAGCATCAAGCGGCATAGGTACGCTACTTCCTCAATTAGCTCAGCGTAAGTATGACTAAGGTCAGCATAGGCACGCTTAGCTTCTGGAACCTAAAAAGTAAACAAAATTAAAAACCTAGCATAGGTATGTTGGCAGTGAACGTTAGTACGCTCAGATAACTTATAACCCAATAAACATATTTTCTAAATTTATTATTTATTTATTCCAGATTCTTTTGATAAATGTTAAAATAATCATTGATTAATGAAAATACACAAATGAACAAATACTCTCTAATTACTTTCAAACTTAATAATTTAAACCTAATCTTTCACATAAAATAAGGTTAGATATTGCCAAATAATTAAGTCTTTTCAAGACTTATCAAAAGTCGGTACATGGGTTAACCAAAAGATGACGGACATGGAGGTAATTTATTTTAACTTATACATGCTTAAATTAACAAATCAACTTACTAAATTTTATATCACTATTTTATATTTGCAGGAGACGTATCAGGCCATGAGGGGTCAGAAGGAGGCAGAGTTGGTGGCATCCACACTTGAGGGGGAGGTACCTCTTACCCTTTCTTCTTCCGATGATAACGCCATCTTCATGGAGACTATTGGCGACGTGAACAAGAAAGGGAGAGTGTTTGGCCTTGGAGGGGTGGGCACACAGCTTGCCAAGAAGGGGAAAACCTTTTCCTCTTCCTCTTCCTCTAGGTTTCGGTAGATGTTGTGTAGGTTATTGAGAACATGAACAATGAGCACCAAGAGGGGCACCGCCGGAGGCAGTTTTTAGAGGATCGGGTCGAGGAAGATCGACGGCAGAGGCAGCTTTTGCAAGAGCAAGCTGTCGAGGATCAAAGACGGGTCGACAATGGGTGAAGGAGGAGTTTCTCAAGACTCATCGACAACTTATGCAGTAGAAGGAGTTTATCATACGGATGATGGCAATGTTACCCTCCTCTACTTCCAAGCCGCCCCCCACCACCCCCATAAGATCCCCCACCATGATCTCATATTTCTTTTGATATTTATTTTTATTGTATTGTATAGATTGTATATAAATTTTATTTATACTTTATCTGATATTTAGTATTTCAGTATCAATTTCATGCCAATTTCATATTATTAATGTATTACTAAAAATTCAATAAAGGAAAATCATAAATTAGAATAATAACAGGAAATATAATTTAATATAAAAATATTTAACCAATATAATTAAAAATATTTATTAATAAAAATATAATCGTGCTAAAAAAACTATAGAAGTAGCGACAGATACGAACAGTCGCTAACACATGCAAAGCGTAGCGACGGAGAGCGTGGTCGCTACACACGTAGTTATGTAGCGACAAACACACGGTCGCTATATGTGTAGCTAACATGTAGCTACGTAGCAACGGTAAAGGTAGTCACTAACATGTAGTGACACAGTGACAGAAACTGTCATCGCTATATATGTAGCTACTCAGTGACGACGCACGTGGTGTAACATCCCAAAATTTTAAAATAAAGGATTAATTAAGGAAATTAATATTGAATAATTGTATGTGAATTATTTAGTGTCCCAAAATATTATAAATGATTAAATTAAGATTTTTAGGGACTGTTAGTAAATTATTGGGGCCGAATAAGCTAAAAATAAGCCCGATTAAAATATGGGAGTCAGACCAAGTATCTCTGATTGAGGTACCGTTGGTCAGGGCTATTAAGAATAATGTTGGGAATCCGAATATGTATTCGGAATAATTTTTAGATAAAGTATTGAGCCCAAATAGAGGTCCTGTTTGATCTAAAACGAAAAACTTTAAGTGAGGGGTTAAATTAAAACACTAAACTTTCTCACTCTCCTCTTTATTCACGTTACACTTCCCTTCTTCTATACTCTTTACTTTTCATTTCCTCTCCTTCCCTTCACCATCTTCTTCTTTTTATTCTTCTTCTTCAAAAACCCACAAAGTGGTGTGTGTGTGTGCGCCTGTTTTATTGGTGAAAAAGAAGGATGGAAGTATAAGGCTATGTGTGGATTATTGACAACTTAATAAGTTGACTATCAAGAACCGATATCCCTTACCTCACATTGATGATCTTTTGGATCAATTAAAGGATGTTGTAGTATTCTTTAAGATCAACTTACGTTCTAGATATCACCAAATCCGGGTAAGGACTGATGGCATTCCAAAGACTACCTTTCGCACTCGTTATGGCCACTATGAATATGTGGTGATGCCATTCAGTGTGACTAATGCTCCTGCGATTTTCATGGATTACATGAATTGTATTTTCCATGACTATCTTGACAAATTTATGGTGGTATTTATCGATGACATCCTTGTCTATTCCAAGAGCCATGAAGAACATGAAGAACATCTCCATCTTGTATTGTGTGTCCTTCGCGAGAAAGAGTTGTATGCGAAGCTCTCTAAGTGTGAATTTTGGTTATCCGAGGTCCAATTTCTTGGACATGTTATCTCCAAAGATAGTGTTGCAGTTGATCCATCTAAGATAGAAACCGTGATGGCTTGGGAAAGACCGACATCTGTGACTGAAATAAGGAGTTTTCTGGGTCTTGCCGGTTATTACCAGAGATTTATTGAGGGATTTTCCCATTTAGCCTTACCATTGATGAAGCTAACCCGTAAGAATCAGCCATTTGTTTAGAGTCTTGATTGTGAAAGGAGTTTCCAAGAGTTAAAAGTTAGACTCACTTCTGCTCCTGTGTTGGCTTTGCCGGACTTATTGGATGACTTCGTGGTGTATTGCGATGCTTCCAAGCTTGGTCTTGGTTGCGTATTGATGCAAAAGGAGCGTGTGATAGCCTATGCGTCGAGACAGTTGCGACCGCATGAGGTTAACTACCCCACTCATTATCTTGAATTAGTGGCGGTGGTATTTGCTTTGAAGTTGTGGCGACACTACTTGTACGGCTTAAAGTTTGTGGTCTTTAGTGATCACAAGAGTCTTAAATACCTATTTGATCAGAAGGAACTTAATATGCGCCAACGACGATGGATGGAGTTTCTAAAGGATTATGAGTTTGATTTGAGATATCATCCTGGGAAGGCAAACATGGTTGCCAATGCCTTGAGTCAGAAATCGTTGCGTGTTTATGCTATGATGGTGAAAGAAATAGAGCTAATTGAGCAATTCAGAAACTTAAACATGGGTGTGGAAATATATACTCCTAAGAAAATGTCTCTTGAGGTGTTGACGGTAGCAAATGTATTCCTTGAAACCGTGAAATTGCAACAACCGAAGGATGAGTACTTGAATGAGATGAAGGAAGCTCAAGCTAATGGGAAAGATTCATTTTTGAGGGAAGGTCATGATGGTATTTGGCGTGTGAAAGGCCGAATTTATGTTCCATCTGGTGGTGATTTAAGGAGGTTGGTACTTGAAGAAGCTCATAAGAGTATGTTGAGCATATATCCTGGTGCCACAAAAATATATCAAGATCTGAAGAAGAATTTCTGATGGCCTGGTATGAAGCGGGATGTGGCCAATTGTGTAGCCTTTTGCATTATTTGTCAAAAGGTTAAGGTCGAGCATCAAAGACCATCTGGCTATTTGAGACCATTGGAGATCCCTGTTTGGAAATGGGATAGCATAGCTATGGATTTTGTTTCTGGACTACCTAGAACTCGTGCTGGAAATGATGCCATATGGGTGATTGTAGATCGGTTGATGAAGTGTGCTCACTTCTTGCCCATGAATATGAAGAGTTCATTGGAGAAATTAGCCCAGTTATATATAAAGGAGATTGTTAGATTGCACGGTATGCCATCCAGTATCATATCTGATCGTGATCCTTGGTTTACTTCTCGATTTTGGGGAAGTCTGTATAATGAGTTGGGTTCTAAGTTGAAACTTAGTTCCTCTTATCATCCTCAAACTGACGGACAGTCCAAAAGGACTATTTAGAGCCTTGAAGATTTGTTGGGGGCTTGTGTTCTTGAGCACGGTGGATGTTGGGAGAGATTCTTACCATTGATTGAGTTTACATACAACAACAGGTATCATAGCTCTATTGGTATGGCCCCCTATGAGGCACTTTATGGAAGAAAATGTAGAATGCCTTTATGTTGGCTTGAAACCGGTGAAAACTTGGCCTTAAAGCCAGAGATTGTTCAGGAGACCATCGAGCATATTAGAAAGATACAAGAGAATGTGAAGATTGCTCAAGATAGACAGAAGAGTTATTATCACAAGAGGCATAAACCACTTGAGTTTCAAGTGGGTGATCATGTATTTTTAAAGGTCTTGCGTGATAAAGGGATTGGAAGGGCGTTGAAAAGTGGAAAGTGAAGCCCTAGGTTTATTGGACCTTATGAGGTGTTGGAGCGGATTGACGACGTTGCTTACCGGATTGCACTCCCTCTACATCTCGCTAATCTACATAATGTATTCCATGTATCCCAGTTGAGGAAATATGTCCATGATCCTCTACATGTGATTCCTATGGACGATGTCGATGTACGAGATGATTTATCTATTCCTCTTGTTTCTGTTTGCATTATCGAGCATTCCATAAAGAGATTGAGGAACAAGTTGGTGCCTTTGGTGAAGGTCGCTTGGAAACATGGAAATGTGGAGACATTCACATGGGAACGTGAGGACGACATCAGAGAACGATACCCTAATGTGTTTGAATCCGGTATGTTAAATTTTGAGGATGAAATTTTCTTTTGGTGGGGTGGGTCGTAACATCCCAAAATTTTAAAATAAAGGATTAATTAAGGAAATTAATATTGAATAATTATATATGAATTATTTAGTGCCCCAAAATATTAGAAATGATTAAATTAAGATTTTTGGGGACTGTTAGTAAATTATTGAGGCCGAATAAGCTAAAAATAAGCCCGATTAAAATATGGGAGTCGGACCAAGTATCTCTGATTGAGGTACCATTGGTCAGGGCTGTTAAGAATAATGTTGGGAATCCGAATATGTATTCAGAATAATTTTTAGATAAAGTATCGAGCCCAAACCGAGGTCCTGTTTGATCTAAAACGAAAAACTTTAAGTGAGGGTTAAATTAAAACACTAAACTCTCTCACTCTCCTCTTCATTCACGTCACACTTCCCTTCTTCTATACTCTTTACTTTTCATTTCCTCTCCTTCCCTTCACCATCTTCTTCTTCTTATTCTTCTTCTTCAAAAACCCACAAAGTGGTGTGTGTGTGCCTTGCCTCTATTTTAGTCAACATCAAGCAAGAAGGAGCCCTTGGCTTGGAAACTTTCTTCCTCCTTCTCCCTTTCTCAAATTCGTCACTCTCTCCCTCTCTCTATAGAGCTCATCCACTCTTAGCTTGAGGTAAGGATTTTCTTTCATTTTCTTAAGCTCTAAGCCCTAAGTTTTTAGGTGATGGTTATTAGAGGAAGTTAATGCATATGGGTTATGTTAGGAGAGACATTTATGATGAGAAACCCTAAGATAAAGTGTTTTAATGTGGGTTTTATGAAGGCATATTGTGGCATGCGAAAATGGCAATTAATGTGATGGAAGCAGATGGACATTGTTGATGGTTATTGGGTTTTGATGAAACCCTAACCCTAGAATTTAGGAGAAATATGAGATGTAGGTAGATGAGCATTTATAATTGATGGTAGATGCTATTTATGATGTGTAGTGACCATTAATAATGGTAAATGGTTGTGGAGTTCATTAATATAGAAGCCCATGAGTGGGTTTAGCCTTAAATGCATAATAATGAGATTGGGCACCTAACCCATGGTGGTTATGGTGGATTAAATGAATAAGTAAAGATTGAGAATTAAAAAGGCATAAAACACCAAGTGGTTAATTAAGAGCACTTGAATCTTGGTGGTTTGAATATAGAATAATTGTGTGGTATGTTGTATAATGTAGAAAACAACCCCATCGACGAGACGGAACCATCAGACCGCGTTGATTTCTACTTCTCTTGAGGTAGGAGAGGGTAACATCTCTAAATGCTTGATTTCATCCATTAGTGATGTATGTGTATGTGATTGTGTTATGCTAATTGGCTTGGATGAATGAATTCATGACTACTTGATTGAATGCATTTAGAGTGAATGGTGTTATGTCGCTTATGTTTATGGGATGATGAATATGATGTTGAATAGACTCATAATTAATGAGAGTTGTTATGATGGTTTAGAACCGATTGTATTGATTAAATTATTGTTGAACATCCCATGATATATAAATTAATGATTTGTGATTGCCACTAACTATTATGTATATGAAATCCAATGAATGTTGGTGATGGTTGAGGATGATGAAAACCTAGAGTTCCACTAAAGTGTTGAGGATGAATTATTAATGGTGGAGTGGCATTTAGGATGCATAGTGTGAGAATGCATTTGATCTGCATTGCATTTGCATCCATGGCATATCATTCGTTGCTTATATGGAATGTTAGGGGTTCCATTAGGCAGGCCCAGTGGGAGGGCGACTCAGTGCACGGGTAAATTATTGATGTTCCCTAGTGATTCTAGGAATCACGAAGCTGCTCTTAGATTAGTGGCGAGGCACCCTATGTGGCAGGCCCAGTGGGCGGGCGGCTCTGTGATGAGCAAGTTACCTCAGTGCCCGACGGGGCACGGCTCTATTGATGTTGTTCGGGAGAGGCCCGTAGCACTTATGGTAAGTAAGGCCATGTTAGTGAATCCGCAAGTCATGGGGTGACTAGTGCTACAAATGGGCGATAGCGGTTTGGTACTTGTAAAATATGATGTTAAGCATGCATGATTTAAGATATAAGTATACACTTTTACTACTGCAGTAGGGGCATAGTAGCACACCTATGTTTGACCCACATTTGATATGATATTGTTTCCCACAGTCGGATCTGCATTTTTTATTGATTCCTTTGTGCATATGCATTAGCCATAAGAGCATTTGCATATAGTCGGAGATATGCCTAGTTGGTAGCCCATGGTGGCGATGGATGATTGTTAAATAAAGAGGAAGTTGTGATACTAACATTGAATGTGTGATGGTGGTGTGTGAATTGTGAAATGTATTGATTTGGACATGTATGATGTTGAATGGAATGAGTTGATGTGTGAAAGAAGTTAATATTGCTTCTTGAGAAATACATGTTATACATATATGTATTAGTATCATCCTAATGTATGATTTTGGATCATTTGGTATATGTTACTCACCTCCTTTGTTGCCATTTTTAAAGCTTGATGTAGGTATCATGAATACTCTACTCTTTTGGAGGATTGAGTCATGGAGGAGGTAAATATGGAATGGAAGTTCGTAAGCCTTGGCCGGCGTTCCTTTTGTAAAACAACGAATATATGTATATGTTCATTTTATTTCATGAATGTTAGTATGCATTCTTTTGGGGGTCACTTATGAAAATTGGACCATATATATATTTTGAGAGGCCAATTTTTAGGTAGTGACCTTAATATTGGTTGATGTTGATAAGGACATGTTGTTTTAGCTTACTATATTGATGAGTGAATATTAATTATGAAGTTCCTTGGCCAATTGATGGCAAAAGTGTGCATGATGTTTGATTGATTGATTGATTTGTGAAGATTGCTTATGAAGTTCATACATAATTGAGGAACCAATAGGGTCAAAATGAGTTTTATGAGTTTTGGATAGTGTGTGGTGGTTCCAATAGCTTAAATACATGATTTGTGATTTGTAGAAACTGGAACGGGTCAATTCCATTGAGAATAGACCCTTAAGTTACTCAAAAAGGCTCAAGAATGGACTAAACGCATTTATTTACATAAGTTTCTCATTTTTGAGAATTTTTTATTGAGGCCGGTGGCCACACGTCAAAAATGGTGTATTTTAGTTGGTGTTAAAATTTGGTAGCGTTTGGAGTTGATATGAAAACGTTAGGGGGTTGGAAGTTCAAAAATCATACTTTTTCTGTATAAAAACACCAACTGTACTGTCTTAAATCGATTCAAGGATCCCTGAATCGATTTAAGAGCTGTTGTTTTAACTGTTTTTGGTTCCATGAAGGCTTGAATCGATTCATACGATCTTGAATCGATTCAAGGACCCCTGTTTGCATAATTTTAAATTCCAGAAGCGTTTGAATCGATTCATATGAGCCTGAATCGATTCAAGGGGTCCTGTTTGCATAATTTTGAGTTTTAAAAGTGTTTGAATCGATTCATATGAGTTTGAATCGATTTAAGGGGTCCTATTTTCACTATTTTGGACTCCAGAACCATTTGAATCGATTCATGGGGTGTTTGAATCGATTCATGGCCCTGTTTTCACACTTTTTCCTCTGTTTTGAGGTATAATTGGTATTATTTGACTATGATATGATTGTACAATGACCTACACGCATGATTAATACATTTTAATAATTCAATGGACTATCCTTTGACCTTCTACCACTCCCTTTCATTTTCTTAATATAATTGTACATTTCCGCTACTCCTTGTTGATGATCATGAGATTGATCATCCAAGATTCACTCTTCGACTTAATTGTTCACCTTCTCATATCTTCATATATGAGGTAGGTTATTAAAAAGGGTCCAGGGATTACTTGCCAAAGTTTTCTTCTTGTGATCTCTTTCATCCTTTAATTTTTTTAAATCGTAAAAAATTTATCCCTTATTTTTATTATCCAAATTTTATTTATTAATTTACCCCTATATTTAGGAGGGTGTTTCACGTGGTCGCTACTATGTTGCAACTGTAGAGACGGTGTACCATCATTGCTAACCGATTATCACTAATGATGGAAAGGGTGACCACTAATGGGACTAGATAAGCACGTCGTTTAGTCGTGGCAAAGTTAGTGACGGGGTGTTGTCGTTGTCGCTATCCAATTAACAACAAGGTTTGTATCGACAGCCGTTATCCTGTCAAAAAGACCATCGCTATTTTGGGTGCTTTAACGACGGGTTTGGTCTGTCGTTGTTAGGTGTTTTTGTAGTAGTGTACATGTTGAACCCTTGGCCACATTACAACCATTAAAAGACCTTTAGACCATGACATGTTTTCTTGATACTGTGAAGTTTATGGTCAATTGTCAAGCCTATGTCAGTGTTTAGAATATTGTGATTTGAGCAATTTTTATACACAATCCTAAACACCAAGAGGGAAAGTAAAGAGAGTGTACCATTAGTCCAATCTTAGTAAAGTATTGATTGATCAATTGCTTAGATTTTGCCTTGGCATTTTGGTAATCATCTAAAAGTAATACATAATAATAAGAATCTTATTTCATTTGGGTTCCTTAAGATTGCTTGGATTCTTTATTCTTTATTTTCTATCCTATGAATATAGTGATTGTTTAGGGACAAGTAATGTTCTAGTTTAGGGTATTTTGATAAGTCCTTAGTTTGCATTGTTTTAGGACTTTTCATGTTTAGTTTTTGGTTAGTTTTAACTTAGTTTTCTCCTAATTCCCTAGGTTTTAAATTCCATTTTGCATATACTACTTGGGTATTTCTATTTTGTAGGATTCGTAATGATTTAGGTTGATTTACAGATAAAATGAAGGCACTTAAGTGGCATTTAGAATAAACAGAAGGAATTCGAGTGAAGAATGCACTATCATGACTTAATTTTACCTTGGGAGATCTTGCAAGCAAAGGTGGAAGCCTTCCTAGACCTTGGCACACTTGAAAAGGCATTTTGGAACCATTTTTGAGGTTCCATAGGCCATGGGAAGTTCCCACAGGCTGTGGATCTCTCTGTTTCATCATAAATAATTAGGCAATTCATTCCATAGGCCGTGGGAAATTCCCACAGGCCATGGACCTCACCGACTTGCATTCCACAGGCTGTGGATTCATCCCACAGGTCGTGGATCCTTTCCGACTCAAGGCACACTTTAGATTTTTTGTATACATGCTTCATGTCTTGATCCATAGGTCATGGATCCATCCCAAAAGTCATGGATCGAGTGCATGAACCCTTATTTGCTAATTTTTAAGGCCTTTTTGAAGGGGAAAAACACACTTCTTCTCTCTCTGACTCGTAACTGCTAAGGAGACATAATTTTGGGCGAAAAAGAGAAGACTTTCAAGGGGATTTTAAGGAAGATTTTGAGGAAAACATCAAGAAAGAACAAGATTTTAGACTTTAGACACAAACTTTAAAGGATTTTAGTGAGAACTTCTCTTTTATTTCTGAACCCTTAGTTTGTATTTTGGGATTCCTGAATGTTGGGTTTTAAATTTATGATTTGTAAGTTTGTAACGTCTTATATGGAAACTAAATTTTATTCTTGGGATTAGGGGTAATATGTTTTTGTATCAATTTTGAATGCTCTAAATTTCTCATTTATGGATGTTCCATTTTCTCTTCAATTTCATGAGACCCCAATGCTTCTAATAACTTAGAAATAAACATAGATGAATTTAAATAATATGAATGATCAAAAGATTAACATATCATTTGAAATGCATGAAATTAAACCTAAGGTTTTGAATTACGAAAGTAAGCAAAATCATTTGAGGGTTGATTTGGTTTTAAAAATACTTAAGGGATTCAGTTAACAAATCGAGCGTGGTTCTTTGGTAATTGAATACGTTGGTAAGAATCCGAGAGGAAATTACTAATCAATTTAGGAAAACCCACCTTAGAAACAGAACTTTATAATTGGGAAAAGATTTGCACTAAATTTGGTACATGGCATATGTACCTACTAATTCCCAAGAGCTCTTCTTCAATTTATTTTCAAGAAAGCATTCGATTTTTGTTCGAAAGGGTTTAAGTTTTCTGTTAATGGTGTTTGGTTTTCAATTAATTTACAGCATCCTTTAATTGAATTGAATTTTTTCTGGATAATTAAATCATTGTGAACCGGTACTTGTCCACAATCTATGTGGAACGAAAATCTTTTATATTATATGATACCCCGTGTGCTTGTGGAACAACTATCACTTTTACTTGCCCGTTTGGTGTGTTTGCTTATAGAAAGATATTATTTCGACTTTGTAATGCACTAGCAACCTTTCAACATTGTATGATGACCATTTTCTTAGATTTGCAGGATAATTGCAATGAAGTCTTTATGGATGATTTCTCAGTTTTTTGGCATTTCACTCGACCATTGCTTGGAAAATCTAAACACCGTACTGAAGCAGTGCGTTGATACAAATCTTGTACTGAACTGGGAAAAATGTCATTTCTGTGTTTGAATATGACTACAGGTTCAAGGATTTTGATAATGACAAAGGACTCTTGAAGAAATTCTTGCAAAAACAAACACTTAGAATCAGACCTAGAAAAACTACGCAGCTAATCGATTAGGGAGTATAAGCTAATCGATTAGATAGCTTCTGTTTCATATACAATCGATTACAAGACCTCAGGAAATCGATTAGAGAGCCTCTGACTTGCAACTAATCGATTACACCAACATGCTAATCGATTACAAATATCAAAAATTGAATTAAATATATCAGGGATACATGCTAATCGATTACAGGACTTCAGCCAATCGATTACCAAGCTACTGGAACGACAATAATCGATTACACATGTGTGCTAATCGATTACCAAGATCAAGAACTAAGTTAAATGCATCAGGGGTTATAGCTAATCGATTACAGGCCAAGATCTAATCGATTACAAGCATTCTGACTTGAAACTAATCGATTACATAGAAAGGGCTAATCGACTACAGCACGTACTGGACTGAAAAATTCAAAGTGTAATCGATTACAGCTCGATGAGTAATCGATTACGATAGTGGGAAAACACTTTTTAGTGGGAAAACAACTCATATTTCAATCACTTCTCAGATGCCCACTAACTTGCAATGGCTAGGGACTTCACCAAGCTCTGAAATGGCTCTATAAATGCAAGAGGAACTCAAGCACAACATACAACAACAAGAGGCAAACAATCCTTCATTCTTTTCTTGTGCTTAGTGTGTTATCACTCTTGTATATTCTGAGATTTCATTTGTATATCCTCTCTTGTTGAGAGTTAGATTTTGTGTGAGCTATCATTTCTTATCCACTCTATTAAGAGAGTTACTTTCTTGTAAACACTACACCAAACACAAAAGTTTTCACTCTAGTTTGAGTGGTCACAAAGGTTGGGGTTCAACCTTTGGGTATTGAGAGTTTGAGAGATTGGGTGGGTTACCCTTGTGCTAGTGAGGATTGAGTTCTTGAGTGTGGGACACTAGGAAGCTACAATTGCTCATAGCTTGTATCTCTAAACTTCAATAGTGGAAATCCTTCAAGTGAGTTGCTTGAAGGCGAGACGTACACCGGGGTTGGTGGAACTCGTTAAATTGGTTTGCAAGCTCTTCTCCCTTACTCTTTTATATTTATATACTGCACTTAATTGATTTGGATTGATTGATTGTGATTTGGATACTTGAGTTTGCTTGATTTAGTTAACTTTGAACATTGCATACCAAGTGTTTGATAAATTGTCTCAGCTATATCTATCTCTTGTTTTGCATTGTCTTTTGATTATACTTGACTTCACTTGCATAATTTCTAAACTTGTGATAAAAGAACTAAGTTCAAAGGCATTCCAAGCAAAGTTTTAAAAACTCAATTCACCCCCCCTCTTGAGTATTGAGGCCACTTGAATAACAAGTGGTATCAGAGCTTGACTCTTGGTAGATCAAGCTTAACAGCTTCAAGAGAAAAGATGGCCTCAAGTTCTCTAAACCTTTTTCCCGAGGGTGGTGCCACAAATAGACCTCCCGCTTTCAATGGTGAGGGCTACGCTTTTTGGAAAGCAAGAATGAAAATATTTGTGCAATCAATTGACTTGAAAGTATGGAATGCTATTGAAAATGGTCCTTTTGTACCTATGCATACTGTTAATGATAAACAGGTTGAGAAACCTATGGATGAGTGGACTAGTGAGGAAGAGAAGAAAGTACAATATAATTACAAAGCAAAAAGTCTTATCACTTCAGCCTTAGGTCCCGATGAGTTCTTTAGAATAATTTCATGTAATTCTGCTAAGGAAATGTGGGATACCCTTCAAGTAACTCATGAAGGAACTAGCGATGTTAAGGACTCTAAGATTAGTACTTTAACCAGTCAATATGAAAGTTTTAGAATGAATTCCAATGAAACTATTTTAGAACTTCAAAAGAGATTTACTTTGATTATTAATCATCTTATTACACTTAGTAAATCTTATTTTAACAAAGAACTTATCCATAAAGTTCTAAAAAGTCTTACTAGGGAATGACAACCTCTTGTTACAGCCATTAAGCAATCTCCCAACATAAATGATATGTCTCTTGCCTTGGTAAACTCCAAGAACAAGAACAGGAATTAAAAGACTTGAAACAAGCGGAGGAAGAAGAAAAAGTCTCTAAGAAGAAAGGCCTAGCTCTCAAGGCCACCTCCACTCATGAAAAAGAATCGTGCAGTGACCTTGATGATGAGGAGGAATTTGGATTGTTAGTGAAGAGATTTGGAAAGTTCATGAAAAATAAACGATTCCAAAAGAATTTCAAACCTCAAGGTAAGAGACCTATTCCCGATGAATCATCTTCTTCACCTAATTGCTTTGAATGTGGCAAGGAAGGGCACTTCAAGGCGGATTGCCCAAATCTGAAGAAGAAAGGCAAGGAGAAAAGAGGAAGAAGAAGAGCTTACATCGCATGGGATGAAAATGATGTAAGTAGCTCTGATGATTCAGACAATGAAGAAGCAAATCTTTGTTTAATGGCCAATCACTCTGAAGAAGAGAAAAAGAGGTAAGTCTCCATGACCTAGATAAAGAAGAATTGTTTGATGCCTTTAATGAATTGTATGATAAATTTACAAAAGTCTCTAATAGACTTATATTGTCTAGAAAAACAAAGGATACTCTAGAAATGCATCTTATGGAAGTTTGCAAAGAAAATGAATGTTTGAAAGAAGAGTTAGAAAATGTCCAAGCATGCTCTAAGAGTAAACCTTGTGAATTTGCTAAGAAATGCATTGATCTAGAAGAGAAGGTCCTAGACTTAAACAAGACCTTAGAGAAATTCACTAATGGTAGGGATAATTTAGATGCACTTCTTGGAAAACAACGTTGCATGTTTAACAAAACCGGATTAGGATATAATCAAGGATCACATGCTAGCAAGAAAGAAAAACATTACAAGAGTTTCTTTGTACCACCTAGTAAATCATCTACACCTTTCATGAAATGTAACTATTGTGGCTTCAAAGGACATAATGCATCTAATTATAATGTTAGAAAGCTAGGACCAAAGATTGTGAGAAAAGTATGGGTTCTTAAAGGAACATTACCACAAGCTAACATTAAAGGACCCAACATACAATGGGTACCTAGTTCTCTAAATTAATCTTGTTTTGTAGGTATGCTTCAAGGCAAGCAACACCCATTGGTATTTGGATAGTGGGTGTTCAAAGCACATGACGGGAGACAAAAGCAAGTTCATATCATTTACTCCACGAAATAAGGGATTCGTTACTTATGGAGATAACACGAAGGGAAGAATACTAGGAATCGGAAATATCGGTAAAAACTCTTCCACTTCTATAAACGATGTATTATATGTTGAAGGACTTAAACATAACTTGCTCAGTATTAGTCAATTATGTGACAAAGGCTATAAAATTATTTTTGAATCAAATGGTTGCATAATTGAAAATAAGCTAAACAAGGAAATAAAATTCATTGGTCAAAGAGTTGACAATATTTATATGATTAATCTTGATTGTCTTGCTTCAAATGATGTGCAATGCTTCATAACTAAAGAGGATGAATCATGGCTATGGCATAGAAGAATTGCTCACATTCATATAGACCATTTGAATAAACTCATTTCAAAAGATTTAGTAATTGGTTTACCAAAATTGAAGTTTGAAAATAAATTCTGTGATGCATGTCAAAAGGGAAAACAAGTAAAGGTTTCTTTTCAAGCAAAAAATGTTGTTTCAACAAATAGACCTTTACAGCTTTTACATATGGATTTATTTGGACCTTCAAAAATTAAAAGTTTTGGTGGAAATTATTATGGTCTTGTGATTGTGGATGATTATTCTAGATATACATGGACTCTATTTCTTACTCATAAACATGAAGCATATCATGCATTTAAGAAACTTGCCAAGATCATCCAAAACGAACAAAATTTGAAAATAGCATCCATTCGAACTGATCATGGGGGAGAATTTGAAAACCAATTGTTTGAAAAGTTTTATGAAAAACTTGGCATTGATCATAATTTTTCAGCTCCAAGAACTCCACAACAAAATGGAGTAGTTGAAAGGAAAAATCGATCTTTAGTGGAGCTTGCAAGAACTATGATAAGTGAAAGTAACATCTAAAAACATTTTTGGGCCGATGCGGTAAATACCGCTTGCCATGTTATGAACCGATGTTTGATAAGGCCTATATTAAAGAAAACCCCTATGAACTTTATAAAGGAAGAAAACCAAATATTTCTTATTTTTACATATTTGGATGCAAATGTTTTGTTTTAAACAATGGAAAGGATAATCTCAGCAAATTTGATGCAAAATCTGATGAAGCAATATTCTTAGGTTATTCATCTACTAGTAAAGCATTTTGACTCTTTAACAAACGAACATGTACAATTGAAGAGTCTATACATGTCAAATTTGATGAACTTAACCAAAATTCTCCGAGAAAGGAAATTGATGATCTTGTAGGTACCTTCCAAGAAATGAACTTGGAAGATGAAGAAGGAAATAAAGATGAAGGAGATACAACACAAAATGAAGAACCTCAACAAAAGGAATGGATCACCTTAAAGAATCACCCCTTGGACAATATCATAGGTGAAATAACAAAAGGTGTAAGTACTCGAAACGCTATTAGAAATGCATGTAATCATTCAGCCTTTGTATCACAAATAAAACCCAAATGCATTGATGAAGCTATTATTGATGAACATTGGATGTTGGCCATGCAAGAAGAATTAAATCAATTTGAAAGAAATGAAGTTTGGGAATTAGTGCCAAGACCCAATGATCACCAAATAATAGGAACAAAATGGGTGTTTAGGAATAAACTAGATGAGAATGGCATAATTACTAGGAATAAAGCGAGGCTAGTAGCTAAGGGTTATAATCAAGAAGAAGGCATTGATTATGAAGAAACATATACACCCGTAGCTAGGTTAGAATCCATTAGACTATTATTAGCCTTTGCATGCTGTAGGGACTTTAAATTGTACCAAATGGATGTCAAAAGTGCTTTCTTGAATGGCTATATTCAAGAGGAAATATATGTTGATCAACCTCCAGGTTTTGAAAACTATTAATTTCCAAATCATGTTTTCAAACTAAAGAAAGCCTTATATGGTTTAAAACAAGCTCCAAGAGCTTGGTATGAAAGATTGAGCAAATTCCTTTTAGAAAACAACTTTGAAAGAGGAAAGGTTGACACAACATTATTCATAAAGCACAAAAAGAATGACATACTATTGGTGCAAGTATATGTTGATGATATAATCTTTGGTGCCACTAATGAGTCAATGTGCAAGGAGTTTGCTAAGTTAATGCAGGAAGAATTTGAGATGTCCATGATGTGGGAACTTACTTTCTTCCTTGGACTACAAATCAAGCAAACTAATGAAGGCACATTCATTAGTCAATCAAAGTACTGTAAGGAATTGCTTAAGAAATTCAACATGGACAAGGCAAATGACATTGCCACACCTATAGGCACTTCATGTTATTTGGACAAGGATGAGAAGGGTAAGGACGTTGAACTCACAAAATTTAGAGGTATGATTGGATCCTTACTTTACTTAACCGCTAGTAGACCAGATATCATGTTTGCTGTTTGTATGTGTGCAAGATATCAAGCATGCCCAAAGGAATCACACCTAACTGCAGTGAAAAGAATAATGAAATATCTTGTTGGAACTCAAAATGTTGGTCTATGGTACCCCAAAGGGGTTGAATACACTTTAGTAGGATATTCTGATTCAGATTTTGCAGGATGTAAACTTGATAGAAAAAGCACTAGTGGAACATGTCACTTGCTTGGTAGTTCTCTTGTTTCTTGGCATAGCAAGAAACAAGTAAGTGTTGCACTATCCACAGCTGAGGCAGAATATGTTGCAGCTGGTAGTTGTTGTGCTCAAATTCTTTGGATGAGACAACAACTTCTAGACTTTGGAGTTATGTTAGATCATGTGCCTCTTAAATGCGATAATTGCTATCAATATTTCAAAGAATCCTGTAATGCATTCAAGAACTAAACATATTGAGATTCAGCATCATTTCATTAGGGATCATGTATTAAAGGGTGATTGTGTGCTTGAACATGTTGAAACATCTAAGCAATTAGCAGATATATTCACCAAACTCTTGGATAAAGACCAATTTATTCACATTAGAAGAGAGTTAGGAATTCTTGATATAACCAATTGTGTTTGAATGATGAATGATTTTGATAAATGTCTTGATTCTGATTATGTTTCATTAAGTTAGTAATATTCTAAGGAATAACTCATTAGACTTCCAGCTCTCTGAAACAAAAACTGCAAAATCTGAGCACTTTTACGCCAACTAATCGATTACCATTTGACATCTAATCGATTAGTAAGCTTCTGTTGTATGCATAATCGATTACCTCTTGGCCCATAATCGATTACAAAGCCTCTGTTTCAGGTCCAAAACCTTTCATCTTTCCACTAATCGATTAGAAGCCTCTCTTAATCGATTAGGACGATTCTGTTTCTTTACTAATCGATTATTTAACTTCCCTAATCGATTACCCACTGTACGAAACGATTCAAATTCCCCAGAAATAGTGAGCTAATCGATTACCTATGCCTCGTAATCGATTAGCATCGGTTCTGCAACAGTCAAACGCGGGTTCTCGAGGTCTGCTCGACTTCCTCCCTCATTAATCTCACTTCACTCCTCTTTAAACCTACTTTTTTGCCTATATAAACCCACCTACTCACCCTCTCATCTCACACTACCTTTTTCTCCTTCAACTTTCTCAAAAGTTCTCAAGAACTCTCTCATCTTCTTTGCCTCTCTTCTCTCCTTTACCATATCTTCCTCCCGCACCGTCAAAAGAGCAAGGTCCTCCATGGCCCAAGCTAACAATCCCCTAGACTTCTCTAGGTTCTTCTCTTCTCCTAGAGACCTCTAAAATTTTGTCAAAATTTTTTTTGAAAAGGCCATAATCTCTCCCCACTTCATCAATGAGGAAATCTTCAACCACCCAAGCTTCACCTTCACCCAAATCCTCCACCACTATGAGCTTTTGCCTTTTCTCACCCTCAAGGAAGAGTTGTACTATCCTGAGCTTGTTCGAGTCTTCTATTGCAACCTAAAGTTGGTTAATGGGTTGCTTGAGTCCAAGGTCAAGAATGTGACCATAAAACTCACAGATGCTCAATTGGCACATATTTCCCTTCTTCCACTAAATGATGCTGAGTTTGCTAGAGAAGAACCCGAGGATGAATGGGCATTCAATCCCATTGCCGCACGTCAATCGCTATGGAAAACTAACCGCCCAAGGAGCAACCACAAATTGGTAGGTCACCTTACCATGAACAACCGTCTTCTTCACTTTTTCCTAGTGAAAATTTTGTTTCCTCGCGGTGGGAATTATGCGTTGGTAGAAGAAGATGATGTTCTCCTAATGTGGGCAATGCACAACCACAAGGAGTTTAACTGGGTTCAAATGCTCAAGCTTCACATGCGCCAAGCCAAAAACCAACAAAAGCTCCCCTATGCCATCTTGCTCACGAAACTTTTCAAAGATGTAGGAGTTGATTTGGCTGGTGAGTTATCTGAAAAAGTGCCTCCCAAGGCCTGTATTGGCACTCATCACCTTACCAAAATGGGCATTGTTTTTCTACACGGAGCATGGTATTCAAGGATGGAAGGCTATCATGCCAACATTCCCTTTGAAGCTCCTGCTGTTGATGAGCTAGTCCCTCCTCCTCCTGAACCACAAGCTGCACCGGAAGCCCCCGCTGATCCATTTGTATCTCTCTACGCTCACCTTGACCGCCGCTTCGACCACATTGAAAACTCTCTTCAAGAGTTTTCCATGACTGAGCAGCAGCACTTTGAGTTGATGCAACAACGCTGTGATGATCTGTCTCACCAAATTTCCAAGCTTAGATTTTTCAATCCGGATAACTAGATCCGTTTTTCATGTTTTGATTAATGTGCTTTCTGCTTTTCTTTAATTCTGCATAAGTTTTAATTTTTCCTTTGATGTACTTCCCTTTGTTTAAATGGAATAAAAATTTGTCTTTCATTATAAGCCTTATTTGCTTTATTATTTTTGATGATTCCAAAGGGAGAGAAGAAATATTTGTTCATATAACTGTTCATCTGTTTTGACTGCTAAAAAAAGTTATGCTAAAATGATTAATTATCTCTAAGCGGTTAAATTTTTTTTAAGTGGTTAATAGATTCCTAAAGATAGGGGGAGATTTATTTGCTTAAGAGATAAAAGAGATAATGTTTAAATGCAAAATCTGATAACATTTTAGAGATAACATGCACATTCTAAAAATCTGGTTAAGAGATAAGAGATCATGCAGAATTCAAATGTTTTTGCAGAGATAAAATTAGAGATAATCTTGTTGTTTAAACTAACAACCCTCAAGAGATGAACATGGTTGTCATCATCAAAAATGGGGAGAATGTGTTTGAATATGACTACAAGTTCAAGGATTTTGATAATGACAAAGGACTCTTGAAGAAATTCTTACAAAAATAAAGACTTAGAATCAGACCCAGAAAAACTACGCAGCTAATCGATTAGGGAGTATAAGCTAATCGATTAGATAGCTTCTGTTTCACATACAATCGATTACAAGACCTCAGGCAATCGATTAGAGAGCCTCTGACTTGCAACTAATCGATTACACCAATATGCTAATCGATTACAAATATCAAAAATTGAATTAAATATATCAGGGATACATGCTAATCGATTACAAGACTTCAGCCAATCGATTACCAAGCTACTGGAACGACAATAATCGATTACACATGTGTGCTAATCGATTACCAAGATCAAGAACTGAGTTAAATGCATCAGGGGTTATAGCTAATCGATTACAGGCCAAGATCTAATCGATTACAAGCATTCTGACTTGAAACTAATCGATTACATAGAAAGGGCTAATCGACTACAGCACGTACTGGACTGAAAAATTCAAAGTGTAATCGATTACAGCTCGATGAGTAATCGATTACGATAGTGAGAAAACACTTTTTAGTGGGAAAACAGCTCACATTTCCATCACTTCTCAGATGCCCACTAACTTGCAACGGCTAGGGACTTCACCAAGCTCTGAAATGGCTCTATAAATGCAAGAGGAACTCAAGCACAACATACAACAACAAGAGGCAAACAATCCTTCATTCCTTTCTTGTGCTTAGTGTGTTATCACTCTTGTATATTCTGAGATTTCATTTGTATATCCTCTCTTGTTGAGAGTTAGATTTTGTGTGAGCTATCATTTGCTTATCCACTCTAAGAGAGTTACTTGCTTGTAAACACTACACCAAACACAAAAGTTTTCACTCTAGGTTGAGTGGTCACAAAGGTTGGGGTTCAACCTTTGGGTATTGAGAGTTTGAGAGATTGGGTGGGTTACCCTTGTGCTAGTGAGGATTGAGTTCTTGAGTGTGGGACACTAGGAAGCTGCAATTGCTCATAGCTTGTATCTCTAAACTTCAATAGTGGAAATCCTTCAAGTGGGTTGCTTGAAGGTGAGACGTACACCGGGGTTGGTGGAACTCGTTAAATTGGTTTGCAAGCTCTTCTCCCTTACTCTTTTATATTTATATACTGCACTTAATTGATTTGGATTGATTGATTGTGATTTGGATACTTGAGTTTGCTTGATTTAGTTAACTTTGAACATTGCATACCAAGTGTTTGATAAATTGTCTCAGCTATATCTATCTCTTGTTTTGCATTGTCTTTTGATTATACTTGACTTCACTTGCATAATTTCTAAACTTGTGATAAAAGAACTAAGTTCGAAGGCATTCCAAGCAAAGTTTTAAAAACTCAATTCACCCCCCCTCTTGAGTATTGAGGCCACTTGAATAACAATTTCATGGTAACAGAAGGCGTGGTGCTTGGATACAAAATATCATCAAAATGAATTAAAGTTGGTAAAGTTAAAGTGGAAGTCATTGAGAAGCTTCCCCGACCAGTGAATGTTAAAGGAATCATAAGTTTCCTGGGTTATGCTGGATTCTATAGGCGATTCGTTATATATTTTTCAAAGATAGCTAAGCCATTGAGCAATTTGCTTAATAAGGATACTTTTTTCCATTTTAATAATGATTATTTACATGCCTTTGAGTTATTGAAACAAAAGTTGAATTTAGCTCCTATTATAGTCGCTCTTTACTAGAATTTAGATTTTGAACTTATGTATGATGTGAGTGACTATGCTATTAGAGTAGTTTTAGGATAGAGAAAATCTAAAGTTTTTCATGGCATACATTAAGCTATCAAAGTCCTTAATGAAGCTCAAATTAATTATGCCACAACTGAAAAGGAATTGCTAGCTGTAGTACATGGTTTGGAAAAGTTTAGATCTTATCTGATAGGTTCCATTATTATTGTGTTTACTGATCATGTTGCGATTAAATGTTTGTTGAATAAATCTGATTCAAAGCCATGGTCAATCCGTTGGATTTTGTTATTGCAGGAGTTTGACTTAACAATTAAGGACAAGAAGGTCAGTGAGAATTATATAGCTGATCACTTATTAAGACTTGTCAATAAAGAGGTCATTAATGCCCAACCTGAAGTTTAAGAAGAATTTCTTGATGAAAAGCTACTAATGGTGTAGGAAAGACCCTGGTTTGCTGACATAGCCAATTTTACAGGAGCCGAAGTCATTCCAAATGAATTTAATTGGCACTAGAAGAAATTTTGAAAGATGCACAACAATATGTATGGGATGATCCATACTTGTTCAAGATAGGCTCATATCAATGGTGAGAGGACGACTACAAAGGTCCTCTAGTTTGGATTCTATTGGCCTACCCTGTTCAAGGATGCTTATTTTTATGTACAACTTTGTGACAACCGTTAGAGGATTGGGAGTATCTCAAAATGACATGAAATGCCATTGGATACTATTCTAGAAGTTAAAGTCTTTGGTTGTTGGGGGTTAATTTTGTAAGATCCCTCCAATTCCTTTTTTCCAATAAATATATTTTGGTTGCGGTTGATTATGTCTCTAAGTTAGTTGAGGCTATAGAAACTCCAAAAGTTGATGCCAAAATCGTGATTAAATTCTTGAAAAAGAATATCTTTTGTAGGTTTGGTACTCCTCGGGTGTTAATTAGTGATGGGGGTTCTCATTTTTTTGTAGTGCTCAACTTTTGAAATGTTCAGAACATTATGGAGTCAGGTATGAGGTAGCATCACCTTATTACACATAATTTAATGGTTAAGCAGAAGTATCCAATCATTAGATCAAGCAAATTTTAGAGAAAATAATGTCATCTTATAGAAAGGATCAGTCATTGAAATTAGATGATGCGCTATGGGCCTATAGAACAACTTTTAAATCATCTACGGTCTTTTTCCTTTTTAGTTGGTTTATGGTAAGGCATGTCACTTACTTGTGGAATTGGAGCATAAAGCATTTTGGGCTTTAAAGTTTCTAAACTTCTATCCTTAAGCTGTTGGAAAGAAAAGAAAGCTACAATTGCAGGAACTGGAAGAAATGAGATTAAGTGCTTATGAATCTTCCAAGTTGTACAAGGAGAAGATGAAATCCTATCATGACAAAAAGATTCTAAGGAAAACATTTCATTCGGGCCAATAAGTGCTTTTATTCAATTCCAGATTAAGCTCTTTCCTGGAAAGCTCAAGTCTAAGTGATCAGGCCCGTTCCTTGTTAAGCAGGTCAAAACTTATAGACCAGTTGAATTGGAAGATCTTGGCTCCAAACGCACCTGGATAGTGATGTTCAAAGGCTTATCACCATGATTCATTTGAATAAACCATGAATATCAGGCGTCAAACTTAGTGACGTTTAACAAGTGCTTTTTGGGAGGCAACCTAGAGTTTCTCACCTTTCCTTATGTTTTTTATGTTTGTGTTATGCGTTTCTCATTTCAAGTTGATTTTTGTGGTAGTGAATTAGGCATTAGGTTTGCAAGTCTTTTTTAGGTAATGTCATATGTGACTTTGGTCTCAAATTTGGTTGTTCCCATGTTTGCGCTTTGGTCTATATGTTTCATCATGCCAGTCAATGTGGATCTCTTGATTTTCAAGTGCTTTTGCATGCACAACAAATGGATGAAAATTGTCTTGCAATGCTAAGATTTTATGAGTTTTGGCCATTAAGTATGAAAATCAATTATAAGGAATTTGTGTTTAGGAATTTGAGTTTTAACCAATTTGTAAAATTGATTGAATATGCCTTTAGTTGTGCATTAATTATGATAAATGCTTGCAAGTGTCAAGAATGAATGGTCATGGTAAGTGCATAGAATAAGAGATTGAAATTTATGGAAAAAAGTTTAAGTGTCCTTACAGTTATAGGTGAATTTACAATTTCTCGCTTAAGCGAGACACCTCTCACTCAAGTGAGAATTGCAGGCATAACATTAAATGTGATTTCTTGTATTCTCGCTTAAGTGAGAAATTCTCCCTCAAGCAAGATTTTATGGAATTAGGCAGTGTGAAACACTCTTTCAAGCGAGCCACTACTCGCTTAAGCGAGAAGTGTTAAAATTAATTATGTTAAATGGAACAGAGTTGGATGCAGGGTATACTCGCTTAAGCGAGAATCTTCTCACTTAAGCGAAAATGGCACAATTAGTCTCTGTGATTTTTATGCTCAAGCGGGCCTATGCTCACTTAAGCAAGGGTTTATGAAGAAATAAGGGGTGCTCTTTGGAAAGATTTCACTTAAGCGAGTACTTCCTAGCTTAAGTGAAAATTGAGCAATTGATTCTGTAAGAAACTCGCTCAAGTGAACCACTGCTCGCCCAAGCGAGGCTTTAAGAGGGAACAAGGATGTCTTTTTAAATTTTCTCGCTCAAGTGAGGTCCTCTTCGCTCAAGCAAAAATGTCATATTTAGTCTTTGGATGAAACTCACTCAAGCAAGACCTTCCTCGCTTAAGTGAGACTATGCGTACCATGTTTTATGACTCTCTAGAATAAACTCACTCAAGCAAAACTTGCCTCACATAAGCAAAAATAGGATAATTGGGTTCTGTGTAATTCTTGCTTAAGCGAGACAATTCTCACTTGAGCAAGAATTCGTATCTAACAGTTTTTAAAACACCCATTACGTAAAATGAGAAGTTATGCTTTTTGAAACACTTTCTAAACTCTCTTTTCATCTCCTTCAATCTCGTATCCTTTCTCTTCCATATTTTTTAGCATTAACATTTCTTCTTTGTATCAAGGCACCAAGTAAGATTTTCTTTCTTCTTTTGTTAACTTTATTTCTACTTGGTAACTTTCAGAAAATTTTGTTCCTTTTATGCTTTGATGTTTGTTGCCCTAGGAACCATGTCCTCTAGATTATACATGTTCGATCTTGTAATGAGATTCTAGTAGGGCTTAGTTTCATGTTTAGGCTTTAATTTTATTGGAAGCTTTGATTTTGGGAACATTATTGTGCAAAATGTGTTTGTGTGCAATTGAGTTTATAAGGCGCCTGCAAACTATTCGATGAAAATAGTAATGCCTAGGGTAACTCTTAATGCACTGTGCTTCCTGCTTGTGAACCCTCTTGTAATTTATGTGAACTCTAGATAAAATATGCTTCAATTTTGTATGAACTCATAAGTACTTCATGCCATGGTGACCCTTTGTGCTAAAAGACTCGTTCTTTCACATTTCACCATGACTCTTTTGTTACCAATTTCTGTGTGTAATACTAATTGATGTGTCGTGGTAAAGTTGATGAGTTGTGAGCACGATGCACTTTTTGATTTTGATGCAATAAGTGTGTTAATTGTTTATATTCTCTTGATTTCAATAATCCTCTAATGGTAATCTGGTTGTTGAACTATGATTTTGGGCTTATAAAATTTTCCTTTTCCTCCATTTTAGCATGGCACACACCAAAACAATTGCCCCTCCAGAATCAACAAGAAGGGACAAAGGAAAATTGGCAAAAACTTCTAACCAACCATCAGAGTAGCCACCCCAAAACCGTTTCTGAGACAAGGACAGGGAGAACAGATATGAGGAAATTAAAAACTGGATCTTCATTCCAGAATGTCGAGTTGGTTTGTGAGAGAGAGACTATAATGAGTTCCTGGAAGTTCTTTTACAAAGAAATTGGTGCAAGTTGGCCAACCCATTGCCAAAATATGACTTGGAGGTGGTAAAGGAATTTTATGCGAATGTTTGGCCCACAAAAGGCTTTTATAACATGAGGATGGTGGTTTGAGGCCAATGGATCACTTATGATTAAGACATATTTGGTGCATTTTTTGACCATCCATTGGAGTTGCCCAAGGGAACTAGATATACTTCGGAAGGGTTACATTTACAGCACTTCAGATGTGGCAGAGGAATTATGCCTTCCCAACCGCTCCTTCCAGCTTGGTATGGTGGCCAACCTCTCCGCATATTACGTAAGGATATGAAAACCCTTACACAAGTGTGGATGTCTTTCTTGTTGGTTAATGTCGTTCCTATCGGCCATGTGTCTGACTTGAATGTGCCCAAGTTCCCTCTACTATATTGTATTTTGCAACCAAAATTTATTATTGATATGGCACATGTTGTATCAGATGAGATCCATAATTTGTTAGCATGGAGGTAAAGGTAACTGTGTCCGGTCACAAGGCTAAAGGCAATATTGGTTTTCCAACCTTGATTACTGTTCTTTGTGCAGCAAACAGAGTAAAGGTCCAGTTCAACCCATAGATGGACCCAGCTTAGTTTGCTTCTTATCTATCATGGCCTAAGGACAGACCTATCTTTCCTGAAGGGGTGAAGCAACTGGAGCTGGCACTTATGACGTAGAAGGATCATCAAGGGCAGTACCAGCACCACCAGTAGACATGTAGGATGAGGAGTTTGAGATTGAGTTAGACCGAGTCATGAGAAGAGACTGAATTGCCTTCATGAACTTGGGAACTGGTTTTATCATTTATTTACTATTTAGTTTATAGTTTGTAGTTTCAGTTTACTGGTTCAGTAGTTCAGTAGCTTAGTAGTTTTATTGTTGTGACTCTATATTGTTGTTTTGGTTAGTTTCTTTGGACTTGGTGATTTTAACGTACTTTCATTGTTTATATCACATTTTTTCCACATTATGTCGGTATTACTTTTGTTTTGATATATAAGGCTTTTATTTCTTGTACATATGCTTGGTGATAAAACTTTTTGATAATATAGTATCTTCTTAAGTTACTTGAAACTTAAACCTTTTTGAATAATATTTTTTAGAAATCAGCAGGTTTAAACTAGGTTATAGATAAATCAAATCAATAATCATTTAAGATGAAAATAGCTAGATTGTTTTTGAAAAAGTGAACACTGTGGTTGAATCCATAAATTGATGAGAGCTAGGATGCTTATACATGCTAATGAACTAGACAAATAATCGAACCTTAGACTATTTGAATTAAGGAATCAGACCTATATAACCAGGTGAGAGAATGAATCTGTAAACAGCGAGAGTTTCATTGATTGTTTTTCAATCATTTTTTCCATATTTTCTGTCTAATTGCATCTTGTAGAAAAGCATGGAAAGGACTAAGGCAATTTTGTGTAGTTAAAGGAAAAGCCTATAGCCAAAAAGTTAACCTGTATATAATTGAAATCTATTTTGTTCAGAACCTATTTGAGCTGATATTTTGTTCATGTCACCTTAACCTTAACTCAATGTATGCATTAATTGATTTTTACCTTTGTTGCATGCTTTAAAAGATAAAAAAGCATAGGTGCATATTTTATAAATGGGTTGAAAGTTGGATGGTTTGAGATTGTTTGTAAATATTGTAAAGTAAATATTGATCCAGTATAGTAGAATTATGATTTAGTTATTACAAGGAAAAAAGAAAAGAAGTATACTCCCATTGAAAAGGAAGAAAGAAGAAGAAGAAAATAGGGCATATAGGAAAGAGGTAGTCAATGTATAGGTTTCTTACAAATTAAGGAATTTCAGGGTTATTAAATGCACGCCAATGAAAGGAATGTCTAAAAATGTAGTTATGTTCTTTTCTATTTTAAAGTGTGCATTTTGATTCCTAAAAAAAACAATATCTTTTTTGGAGCCCAGTTCCATTACAACCTTTTGAAGACCTTAGGATCCATGTTATTTATGTGTTTGCAGATTGATTGGAAATGACAGGTAACTTTGACTTGTACATAATTAATGAAGTTTAGAAAAACACTCACCCTTGAGGCTTATATAGAATGGATTCTTGTTCCTTCAGTTTATGGTTGCAATTAGTTTGTTTTGAGCATTGTTTACATGTGTATCTAGTTTTATTTGATTGAAGAGTCACGATGTGCTTATTGGAAGTTTTAACTATTATGAAGGTTGTTCGTTTCCTTGAAATTATGTATTTTCTTCTCAACAACCTTGGTTTAACCTTACTGATTGGGATTTAATTGATTGCTCAAGTGAAACATCCTGATATAAAAGTGGAAAACATAGATTTTAGAGGAGAATGATCATTTTAGAAAGAAAAGCAAAGCTCCCATCTTACGAAGCCTAGGACTATGGAAAAAACATTCTTTGAACCCAACGTACCTTAGGTGATATATATATATAGCATCTTTGTTTTTATTGAGCTTTGGTATTATTCTCTTCTTAATTCTTGATTCTATATGATCAATAGATTCTTGATTTCGTTTCTCTTGAGTTATTAGAAAATGATTCTAGAAAATCAATTTAAATGAAATACTCGATGCATTACGTTGATAGGAATAGATTCCAATGCATTGAATATGTATAACATCTGATCTTAATACGAAAGTTTCTTTAAATGATTGAGAAATCAACGTATGGGAAGTTTTCTTATGGATTTTATATTTGAGGAATTGATATAAATGAATAGTAAATGTTGCATCGAGTTCAATAGTTTCGAATGCAGTATATATATATATATATATATATATATATATATATATATATATATATATATATATATATATATATATTCAGGATACAGCCGGAGGAGATAGATGGAATTTAATCTAAACTTTCTCTATTGATTTTCCACAATACCTATTTAATTATTTTTATATTTAAGTTCTGTATATCAATCATTTTAGTTTCTTTTAATCATGAAATTGCATTACTTCATTGTATATAAACTTATTCAATTATAAACTGTAAGTTTCTATTAACAGCATATTTGAGCTTACATTTTCTATACTATAATTGATTGTGGTATGCTTGCCATGGATGTAACAACATTCAACTGAAGCATAATAATTAACACTTATATTGCCTCGAAGAACAAATACGGCTTGTAAAGGTCCACCAACCGCATCACAATTTGGATCTTCCTATTTAGATCAAGATATGTTCCTTGGAAATACTGGCAAAATGCAGTATTGACCAGCTCTAGTCCCTATAAATACAGATAAAAAAAATCAAAACCTATATCTTGTAAAAATTTGTAATAGGGCAGAGAAAACAGACTATTTACTTAAATCCGGATTCACGACCATATGTTAGAATTGTTATTAGTTGGTTAATAGTTTGTTGTATTTTTTGTTAATAAGTGGTTATGGTTAGTTTCTCTTTAAGTTTATAAGTACCAATTTAGTTTACCGTTGTAATCATCTTTTATAAAAATAAATGAACCTAATTTAATATTTGGCTCTCTACATTCTTCCTTTTTATTTCCCACTCAAAGTTTTATCATGGTATCAAAGCTCTCCAAAACGATCCATTGTCTGTTGGGCACTTACAAGCAACCATATACAATCCCTCTTCATTTCTCCTTGTGCATTCCATAATCTCTCATCTATGGAGATTAACCAAAAGGGAGAAGAAGTTCAACCCTCTTCCCATTAACAGAAAAAATTCTGCAAAAGTTACACTAAAATGGAATCCGGCACCCAATCCTTTTGTTTTTGGTGATTTAACTACCACCAAACCTTTCCACGTTGTTGTGCAGTCCCAAGACAACCCTAACTCTCCCTCATTCCAAATGGTCACAGCAGCACGACCCTCATCACCGTGCAATCCCTAAGGGTGACATGGCCACCAATGTTGCTGCCACCTTTCCCATTCGCCCCAACATTATCAACTTCGTCCACTCCAATATCTCCAAGAACAATTGTCAACCTTATGTCGTCAGTTGTTGCGCTGGTCATCTAACCTCCACTGAATCCTAGGATACAGGTTATGCCGTCTCTTGTATCCCTTGTGAACCTGGAGGAGGAACTCTCTGTATCGGCCAAGAAGCCTTCGGGAACATGTGCCACGACGACCGCCTGTTCGCCCCAACCAAGATTTGGCATCATTGGCACCGACGCATCAACGTCAAATAGAAATGCTACGCCATTATCTCTGCCATCACCATTCGCGCCATCCTCTCACTTGTCCTTGCCCAGGGCCACCGCATCGAGGCCATCCTTGAACTTCCCCTTGAGAAGACCAAAGAAGCAACCAAAGTCCTAAAGCAGATCGGAGCCTACACCGATGTGAAACCCAAACCTCCCACACAATCCATTTTCAATGACCGTTTCTCTTCCCTGACTTGATTCCCCCAGTACATGATGGGCATGGTTCTCGTGTATCAAACAATTTGCTTGAGCAAGTTCTCAATAGATTCAGTAAAAATTTGGTCCCTGTTTTGGAATTTTTCACATGGGCAAAATCACAAATAGGTTATAAGCATTCCCTTCAATTGTACAATTTGATGGTTGACATTCAAGAAACGCTGAAAACCCAACCCTATATTCAGAAAAATCAGAGTGATGTGAAGCTGTGGACATTCAAGCTCATTGCTGGTCTTGGAGATAAGCCTATGATTAGGGTCAACTACAAGGGTGAGGATAAACAATTCTGTGGTGAGGAAATTTCATCTATGGTCTATAGCTGGCAATTCGAGCGGGCGGCCCAAAACAGGCAGGGCTTTATCGGGCTGCGGGTCATTTAGAGTCAAGCAAAAAAAGGCCCGTAAAAATTCGGGGCTTAAAATTAAAGGCCCTAGCCCGCCCTTCAACGGGCTGCAGGCCACTTTGGGCGGCCCACTTTAAAAAAGTTAAAAAATAAATTTATAAAAATCAAAATTCTTTCAAAAAAATTAAAACTACATAACATTTTTTTACGGAACAACTTCGAACATTTGTAATATTTTTTTAAAATGTTTCATAAATATTTATCATTAAAGTTCATAACAAAAGGCTACAAAAGTCCATATTCCACATATATGGTGAGATGAGAAGTAGAAAAAAAGAAAGAAAAATCCTAACTAAAAGAGAAACTCCCTATAATTTTTATTTTCTTAAAATACTCGGGCCGTCCGCGGCCCTCACGGGCCGACCCGCACTTGGCTCCTTTTTTTGGGCTTTTTTAGGGTTGGATTTTTTTTCTTACTTATTAATTTTAAATTTTATTTTTAGGCCCTTACACTATATTTTTTCGGGCGGGTCAGGCCGGCCCATGCGGGCTAGCCCATTTTACCAACTTTACTATGGTCCCTTCAAAGGAATTTGCTCAAAAGCATTATCATGACCTGCAAGAGAGATCCTTCTTCAATGGACTGTGTAAATTCCTAAGCTCAGGCCCTGTTGTTGCAATGGTAAGGAAAGGACAGGGATAATATTTTTTTTAGAATGCCTTTAGTCTGTTAATGTTTCAAACCAATAATATGTCCCCTGTTATTGGTTTAAGGGGATGTTAAAATTGTTATTAGTTGAGTAATGGTTTGTTATATTTTTTGTTACTAAGTGGTTGTGGTTAGTGTCTGTTTGGGTCTATAAGTACCAATTTGATTTACCATTGTAATCATCTTTTATAAAAATGAATGAACCCAATTTGATGTTTGGCTCTCTACATTCTTCCTTTTCCTTTCCCACTCAATGTTTTATCACCATCACATGAGATCTTTAAAAGTTGTTTTTATATTAGTCATTTAATAAATCGATTTAGAAAGTATTTTTATGTTAATAACTCTTTTTAACTAATATAAAATCTCTTAAATATAAATTTTTTTTACATTGGTTCATGAAATGAAACCCAATAATTTTACTGTCTCTCGTATGGGACTGTTGTGAATCCATATTCACTTTATTTACATTAGGCCGATCATATTGAATTTCGAACTTTGTCAAGCTAGGTGAAAAAAACACATTTAGTTTCAAGGATACTTAATTTTTCCTCTAAAAATAAGGTGGTCATTATTTAGATATTTTTAAATTAATGATTACTAATTAAGTCTCTTAAAAATTGATTCGTCTAACACATTAGTTCTTATATAATTTCTAAGGGTTTTGAATAAATAATATGCATTAAAGCATTTTAAATGCCAAAATTTGAATCTAACAAGACTTGATCCCACGAGACATAAAAGAGAAACAAAGAAGAGTCTTACCACTAAACTACTTAACACATTTAAAAATTATGACGCAACTATATATAGTTATATTATATCTATAGAATGTATATCTGTTAATAAAATTTATTTATAAAATAAACATTTTTATCTTTTTTGGTTTAGTATAAAAATTAAAACTAAAATTAATAAATGAAAAAATATAGGAATATTTAGTTTACAAATAAATTTTATTAACGAATATACATTTTACGAATATAATATAACAATATATTGTTATATTACATCTCTTAAATGTAACCTAGTGGTGAGACTCATCATCCATCTCGTGCTCAAATCGAATACTTCAGATGCTATCTTAGAATCTAAACAAAAATGATGACTTGGAAAAATATGTGGCATAGATTGAGTTGACACGTGGCTAGAGACTAATACATATGGTATAAATTCAATTGACACATGACTAGGGGGCTAGGAGCATTAAAGCCATCAATTAATATGCTTAGCAACCGGTCAAACTAGTCACTCATACATAGTCGACATGTTAAAATATTTATATTTTAAAATTTAAGTGTAACAAGATTTGATCCCCTAACTATATATAGGAGATAGAAGATGGGCCTTATCAAATTAAAGGTCATGAGTTTTTTTAGGAATGGATGCCCACAGTCACGTGTGTGATTTAAGCAACTGGAATGGATGCCCCTAGCCATGTGTCAACTAAATTTATACCACATGTATTGGTCTCTAGCTACATGTCAACTCTGTTTATGCCACATATTTTTTCCAAATCATTATTTTTATTTAGATTCTAAGATAATATCTGAAGCGTTCGATTTGAATAAGAGATGGAAAAAAAGTCTCACCACTAGGTTACATTTAAGAGATGTAATAAAACTATATATTGTTATATTATATTCATAGAATGTATATCTATTAATAAAATTTATTTTCAAAATAAATATTCCCGCCTTTTTTCATTCATTAATTTTAATTTTTATACAAAATGAAAAAAGACAAAAATGCTTATTTCATAGATATATTTTATTAACAGATATAGATTCTACAGATATAATATAATTATATATAGTTGCGTTATATTTTTTAAATGTGTTAGATAGTTTAGAGGTAAGGTTCTTTTTTTCTCTCCAATGTGTTGTAGGATCAAGCCTTGTTATATTCAAATTTTAGCATATAAAATGTTTTAATGCGTTGACTATTTACGAGTGATCGATTACTAGATACGAACATATCCATCCATTCAAGTAGCTTAAATCATACATGATTTTGACATGTGGCTAAGGGTATTAATTCTAATTATGTAAATCACACATAATTTTCACATGACACATGGTTAGGGGTATTGAAACCCTCAATTTAAAGAAGGTATCCAAGAATTTCTCAATTTCTAAGTGGTCAACATAATTATTTCTTAAGGATCAATATGATTTGGATGATTTATTTGATTATCATTATTTTAAAAAAAATCTAATTAGTAATTACGCTTAAACTAAATAGTTAAATTGATCTTTAAAAGATTAATTTAACTATTTTCTTTTTTTAGATAAATTTAACTATTTTCTCTTATTTTAACTATAAGGAAAAGTGAAGGCCTGGTTAAATATCAATTCTAACATGCCAAGCCCAAATTGGGTTAACTTAAAAAGTCCGTATTTAATTCGGCTCATAGTCCTATATTTTTCAGACAGACTCAACCATTTTGTAATGAAGTTTCAAATCTGAATAATTGGTGATAATCACTAAGAAAGGGAAATTACCTTTAACAGAAGCAGGTAACGAATGAACATGTATCTTCTGAAGCTATCCATGTTGCTCAACACAGTAACTTTGCTAACCTTAACCGGCTTTCCATCCTTGTTTATCCATGGTTTTGCTGTGAAATATCTAAAGCCATAATCTTGAAGGTTCTTGTATCTGAGTGGTCTCGTAACAGTAGAAGAACTATCATGATATATAGCATCACTACTAGGATGTTTTGCATGAGCAACCATAGCCACAAGAATTGCATTCACCACCTATCAGCTGGTATCTGTTATTTAATTAAATTGGTGATATGATGAGACCAGAAATTGAGAAATCAATTAACCAGCACATTAAAATGAACTTCATACAGAGCCTCACCGTATCAACAATTGCCTTGGGATCTCTAAGGAAACATGTTAATTTCCCTTTCCTATAAGCTAGAGCTAAACTGTCAATAGTTCTGTACCAAACACAAAACAAATCAAAAAAGGAATATGTTGCACCACCTACTGGGCCACTCCCAACAAAGCCCATTCGAGAGTCCAGAAGGCTAAAATGGCTAAATGATTTTATTTAATTTTGCACCCAGTTTCTAGAAGCTTTGGTTATTAGAGTAAAGATAGCAAAGAATAGACTTATATATATATATCCTTTCCTGGATAATAGGGATATGGATATCATAATTGTTTTGTGGTTGTTTGTTCTTCCTGTTTTTTAGTAGCTAGTTAAATTATTGGAATAGATAGTCTATGAATTTTGGTGCTTTCATTGACCTCCTTATGCCTCCTAAACCTACCTCTTCCAAAGATCTTGAAGATGTTCTTTAGAGTATTTCTGAGAAATTGGGCCTCCTTCAAAATCAATTTGATAACCACAAACTCACCCAAGATAATCGACATCAATCCATGCAGCAAACCATGGATGCCCATCATGATGCTATGACTACTTTTATGGGTGGTTTATTGGAACAAGTGGCATCTCTCTAGCTCCACACACAACATCAAGTTTCTCCATCAACCAGTTCACAGGTCTCTTCCTCACCCATGACAACAGCTTTCCTTGCCTCTATAAATAGCCCAGTAGTTATCCCTTATTCTATTCCTATTTCCATTCCCCCACCTACGTCAACCAGTGGCCTCACTACACCAATCCCTAATTTTCCATTTAATCCCCAAGTTGGACCTACCTACACTACTAACCCCACTACATTCCCTATCCCGACACCATCTTTTCCCACCTCCCCTTTTTTGCCCCATCAGTTTCCTTCACCATCTAATCACCCAACCCTACGACCACCTAAGTTGGAGTTAGCCCCTTTTGATGGAGCTGAACCTCTTGATTGGTTATTTCAAGCAGACCAATTTTTTCTCTTTTATCAGGTACCTCCAGATCTTTGATTACCAATGATTGCCTTTTATATGAGAGGGGATGCACTTAGTTGGTTTAAGTGAATGTATCATAACCACCAACTCTCTGATTGGAACACTTTTGTACGAGCTTTGGAGCTTAGGTTTGGTCCTTCTACCTATGAAAACCATCAGGATGAGTTATTCAAACTCCGCCAACAAGGGTCTATCACTGATTATCAGGCTCAATTTGAAAAGCTATCCAATAGAGTTATTGGCTTACCCCTTGATATGTTGCTTAACTGTTTTATTTTTGGTTTATGTCCTGACATTCATCGTGAGTTGACCATCCTTCACCCCACTCACATTTCCCAGGCTATTGGCTTAGCTAAATTGGTGGAATCTAAGCTCAAGGATTCAAGAACCCGTACTCCACGTATAACCACCCCTATTCCAACTCCAACCTCCCTAGCCAATGTTTCTAAGACCCCATCTCCTCAACCTACCCATCCCCATTTTCCAATTAAACGCCTTACCCCATCCCAGATGCAAAAGAGACGTGCTTTGGGCCTCTGTTATAATTGTGATGAGAAATTTACCCCAGGGCATAAGTGTACCTCTAGTCGTTTCCTCCTACTTCTAGCTGACGATGAGTTTTCAACCCTGAACCCCACATCTGAACCTGAACTTGCCACTAACACAGAGTCCCCTCAGAAGACATAAATTTTCAGTTTTCCCCTCAAGCTCTCACTGGCCAACCATCCCCCAAACTCTAAAATTCCAAGGCTTTATTTCTGGCCTACCTGTCCGTGTACTTATTGACTCTGGGAGCTCCCACAATATTTTGCAACCACGTATTGCTTCCCACCTCAAACTTGTGACCCAACCTGTTCCTGCATTTCCTGTGATGGTGGGCAATGTAGCTCACATTATCTGCTCTGGCCTATGCCCTCAAGTTCCCCTTTCTATTCAAGGGAACGATTTCTCCATTTCCTTCTACCTATTACCAATTGAAGGGGCTGATATTGTCTTGGGTATTGAATGGTTACAAACCTATCACTGCTGATTTTGCAGTCCCTAGCATGACTTTTTCCCATCACACCCAAAACATTACCCTCTCCGGAGAACCTAATACTTCTTTAACCCCTTCCACTTACTCTCAATTCTGCCACTTGATGCACACAGATTCTATTGCATCTTTTCATCTCCTGACTTTTCAACCGATCTCCAAACAGCCCCCCTCCCCACATCCACTAGACCCTTCTCATCCTTCCCTTGCCAACTTACCACTACCCATTTCTCAGGTTATCTTATCCCACACCCCTATTTTTGCTAAACCTCAGGGTCTTCCCCCTCCTAGACCCCATGACCATCACATCCCTCTTCTCCCAAACACTCCTCCGGTAAATGTCAAACCTTACAGATACCCACATTTTTAGAAAAATGCTATGACCCAATTAATCCATGAAATGCTACAAGATGGCATCATCACACCTAGCAGGAGTCCCTTCTCTTCCCCTGTCCTATTAGTGAAAAAAAAAGATGGCTCATGGCGTTTTTATGTCAATTATCACGCTCTTAATGCTATCACTATTAAGGATACATTTCCTATTCCTACAATTAATGAACTACTGGATGAACTGGGAACTGCCACAATTTTCTCTAAAATTGATCTTCGCTCTGGCTATCACCAGCTCAGAGTTCACCCCTCAGACACTCACGAAACATCTTTTCACACTTGGGAAGGTCATTATGAATTTTTAGTTATGCCATTTGGTTTAACTAATGCCCCAGCTACTTTTCAGGCCGCTATGAATGATCTCCTTAAACCTTTTCTCAGGCGGTTTGTTTTAGTTTTCTTTGACGATATTTTAATTTACAGTTCTTCCCTAACAGATCATGTTCTTCATTTAAATTCTATTTTATCTCTGTTAGTTACTCATAGTTACTATGTTAAATTATCCAAATGTACTTTTTCTACTCCTATGGTGAATTATTTAGGCCACACTATCTCCTCTGATGGAGTGACACAAACCCAGATAAAGTAAAAGCTATTCTTGAATAGCCCTTGCCTCATTCTCTCTCGGCTCTGCGTGGGTTTCTCGGCCTCACCGGTTTTTATCAAAGATTTATTAGAGAGTACGCCGTACTCGCCGCTCCTCTCACTGACTTGTTACGTGGTTCACAGTTTACATGGAATACAAGAGCTATAGAGGCGTTTTAAAAATTAAAAACATAAATTACTACCGCTCTTGTGTTGGCTCTTCCCCTCTTCACAAAGCCATTCGTGGTTGAGACAGATGCTTCAGCAATTTCCATTGGTGTAGTTCTTCACCAGGAGGTTCATCCTCTTGCCTTCTTCAGCAAGCGCCTCTGCCCACGCATGTCCAGTGCCTTGGCCTATGTCTCTGAGATGCATGCTATCACCGAGGCTGTCAAAAAATGGTGACAGTACCTGCTAGGTACCCATTTTAAAATTATCACAGATCAGCAAAGTCTGAAATATTTCTTAACTCAGAATATACAGACCCCAGAGAAACAAAAATGGACCAACAAACTTTAAGGGTATAGTTTTGATATTAAATACCGACCTGGTCCTCACAATCGTGTAGCTGATGCATTCTCCTGGATTTATTCTGATGACTCCCTCTTACTCCTCACCATTTCTTCAATTGTTCCAGACCTCCTCCACACCCTGCAATAATATTACTCAGTAGACCCACATGGAAAGAAATTATTTCAGCAGACCTAGGAAGACAACTCACAATTTCAAATTCAGAATGGGCTACTTACTGTCAAGAATAAAATTTTTATACCTCAATGCCTTGATCTGAGATCAACCTTGCTGCAAGAATTTCACTCCACTCCCACTGCGGGGCACTCTGGACCGAAACCCACCTTGGCTTGCCTAGCTACCTCTTTCTCTTGGCCTGGTATGCAGAGGGACGTCAAAACCTTTATCAAGAATTGCCAAGTTTGTCAATCGGCCAAATATGAACCGACTAAAAAGAAGGGTCTTCCACAACCATTACCCTTACCTTCAAAGGTTTGGAAGGATCTGTCCATGGATTTCATGACCCATCTTCCAACTTCCATGGGTCACACCGTCATCTGGGTGATCTATGATCGATTCACCAAATCTGCTCACTTTCTGGCTCTTCCAACCCATTTCACAGCCTCTAATCTAGGCTACCGATTCGCTGTAGATATTTATCGTTTGCATGGAATTCTGTCCTCCGTCATTTCTGATCGCGATCCTCTTTTCCTCAGTACATTTTGGAGACAATTGTTCAAGTCACAAGGTACCAAATTAAAATTCAGCACAGCCTATCACCCAAAACTGATAGACAAACTGAGGTTTTAAATCAAACTTTAGAAGGGTACTTACGTTGTTTCTGTGGAAATCAGCCCAACACTTGGTTCCGCTTCCTTCACCTAACAGAGTTCTGGTATAATACTGCTCACCATTCGGCGATCGGAATGTCTCCATTTAGAGCCCTTTATGGTCGAAGCCTTCCTTCAATCCCAGATTTTATTCAGGATATGGTTACTGTACCCTCCTTAGCAGAAGCCCTTCTTGAACGATGCCTGATTCTTAAATGTGCCTGTGAATCTCTGCTTCGAACCCGCCAGCGGATGGTCACTCAAGCGAATGCTCATCGGCGAGATGTTTCCTTCAAGGTCGACGACTATGTGTGGCTCCGACTCCAGCCTTATCGCCAGGGCTCTCTTGTTCGTCGATCTGTGAAGCTTCACTACAACAGAAAATGAAAAAGGAAGCGCCAGTATTGTCAGCGGTTGGGCGGAACCGCTGACTTTGATGAAAAAACTAGAGTATTGTATGCGGTTTGTTTATTAAACGCTGACAATACTATTGTCTGCGGTTGGGTGTTTGAACCGCAGACATTAGTGAAATTTTTTTCAACACGCGGGACCCTTGGCACCATGAAAGGAAGCAAAATTTTTAACTTTTTGCTAATATTGCTTTTAGCTTTTGCTCTTCTCCGTATGTACCATTTTTTTATTAATTTTATTGGCTGACTTTTTAGACTTTTGTAATAAGCTTCTAGAACTTTTGTTTCTAATAACTTTTCATTTGTTGTTCTTTCCAACGTTTCATTTTCCATTGTGCTCTTTGTGCTTACGCTTTATGCTTCCACGTTTCCACTGCTCTTCGTAAGCTGCTGGCAGATTTGTGTGGTCCATTTATGCGTTTGTTGGTGGTCCATCCTCCTGTGTCATTTTATATCAGAGTGTCCTCTTTTTTTCTTCAAGTAAGTTTTTTATTTTTTTATCTCCCCCTCTGTTTTGGGTTCATCTATTATGGCTTTTCTCTGTTAAAATTTACTCAAATTTGCTTTATTATAGGATACCAAAATAATAATAATATATACTAGAAAAAGAGACATATTATTCAACTAAACTAAATAACAGCTACTGCCATGTTATTTACTTATTTTTATAATTTAATTATATATATATATATATATCTTTTGGCTTCTTAATCTTTGCATATTATTTGATGCCTTTGGCCAAGTGTATGTATAGCATGTGCCTTTATGATAAACTTTGGTGGTTATTTGGATTTAACTCTGTAGTAGCCGTGGTATGCAAGAGAAAGTGTAGGATAGATTGAAAAAATTTTCATATGGCATAGAATAAAATAATGATGAGTGGAAGGAATTAAAATAATGGGTGGTTGAGAGGGCTTTGATGTGAACAAGGGAAAAGCATCAAGAAGCTTGTTGTTTATGGGTGGCTTGATTAATTAATAAAAATTTCAACATATGGACCCTTTAATAATAAAAAATCAGCAATTGGCCTTGATTTTACAATGCTTTTACGTTGGGAGCTACTAGAAAGTAGGAATAGATTTGTAATTTTTTTAATTCAAAGATCATGGTGGGCCAAGCTGCAATTTATTCAATTTATTAATTCATCAAAGTTTTTAGCATATTTACTTGAAAGAGAAGGAGGTTGAGGTGGGTTTTTGTATTGTTGTTTTTGGATGGCTTGATTAATTAATAAAAATTTTAGCATATGGACCCTTTAATAAAAAAATTCAGCAATTGGCCTTGATTTTACTTTGCTTTTACTTTAGGAGCTATTAGCAAGTAGGAATATATTTGTAATTTTTTTAATTTAAAGATCATAGGTGGGCTAAGCTGCATTTTTAAAGATATATTTGATTTTACTTTGCTTTTACTTAATTTTGCATTTTTAGCGAAACAAACAATTTAATTAACTTAAATAGAAACTTCAAAAATTAACTTTTTTTAAAGAAATGGAATTATAATTTAAGTTATTGATATTTTGAAATGATTAGTTTAACACTAATCCAAATAATTGATGTAAATTAATTAACTATTAATTAACTTAACTATATAATATGAAATCGAATAAGTTTAATGATTTAGCTTTCCCTTTCAAGTTTCATAGATTTTTTTTATTGTAGTTAGATATGGTACTAACTTGTATATACAATGTTTATTCTATATTGAGTTAATTGTACATAAATTAATGATTAGTTTTTTCTTGCATTTTCTAAGAATGGATCGGTGTTGGGTGTATGCTAATCGTTTGTCTCAAGAGTATGAGGATGGAGTGAAGGAATTTATTAGCTTTGTAATTAAACATGCCAAAGACCCCAACCGTATTCCTCGCCCATGCTGGTGTTGTTCGAATATGAGGCGGGTTAATGTTAATGAATTAAAAGATCATCTTATGTGTAACGGAATTGCTACAAGTTATGCATGTTGGACAAAGCATGGTGAGCTAAGAGCTGGGTGTAGTGAAAGTTTAAGAAGTACTGTGAACTTGACAGCCATGGATACTGATACAGATAACATGTACATGGGCGATAATGTTGAAGAGATTGCAAAGGTTCTTGAGGATGATCTTTGAGATTGTCCTGCGATGTTTGACAGTTTAAGAAATGATGCAAAGAAGCCATTGTATGCTGGTTGTTTGAAATTCACAAGGTTGTCAGCGGTGTTAAAGTTATATAACTTGAAAGCAGGAAATGGTTGGAGTGATAAAAGTTTCACAGCTCTACTTTCTCTTCGGAAAGAGATGCTTCCAGATGATAATATGCTCCCAGGAAGAGCTTATGAGGCAAAACAAATGTTGTTCTCTATTGGGTTGAGTTACCAGAAAATATATGCATGTCCCAACGATTGTATTTTGTTTCGAAATGAATATGCATCATACTCAAGCTGCCCTAAATGTGATTCCTTGCGATATAAGAAGGAAAATTCTTCTCCTGCTAAAGTTGTATGGTATTTTCCTATAATACCGAGATTCAGGCGCATGTTTCATGATGTAGAAGATGCAAGACACTTGACATGGCATGCCAATGAAAGGATTAGGGACGGGAAACTTAGGCATCCTGTAGATTCTCCTCAGTGGAGAAAAATTGATGATGAATACCCAGAATTTGGCAATGAACCCAGAAACCTACAACTTGCATTGTCAACTGATGGAATGAATCCATATGGAGTTTAAAGTAGCACACATAGTACATGGCCTGTGATTTTAATGATTTATAATCTACCTCCATGGTTATGTATGAAGCGAAAATATTTAATGCTCTCGATGCTAATTTCTGGACCTAAACAACCTGGAAATGATATTGATGTGTATCTGGCCCCTTTAGTTGAAGATTTAAAAATGTTATGGGACCATGGTGTTGAGGTGTATGATGAATATCGAGGTGAGAGTTTTACTCTACGAGTAATGTTGTCTGGTACAATCAATGATTTTCCTGCCTATGGCAATCTATCTGGGTATAGCATAAAAGGCCAATGTGGATGTCCTATATGTGAAGAAGATACAGATTACATCCGACTGAGTCATTGTATGAAGAATGTGTTTCTTGGACACCGTCGATTTTTACCAATAGGACATCATTACCGGGGATGGAGAAAGGCATTTAATGCCAACACAGAAGAACGTAGAGCCCCTTCAGGCTTAACAAGTGATCAAGTATTTGACAAGGTGAAAGATTTACAAACTAATTTTGGTAAACCTTTTTCCAAGAACCTTCCTACTAGTGGGTGGAAGAAAAAGTCTATATTGTTTGACTTACCTTATTGGAAATCATTATATGTGAGACATTTTCTTGATGTGATGCATATTGAAAAGAATGTTTGTGAAAGTATCATTGGTACACTTTTGAACAATCCAGGAAAGACCAAAGATGGCATCAAAGCAAGACTTGACATGGCATGTATGGGAATAAGAAAAGAATTGAGGCCATAAAAAAAAGGAAAGCGAACGTATCTACCCCCAGCAACATATACATTATCCCGAATAGAGAAAACAACATTTCTCCAATTTCTTAGTGCAGTTAAAGTTCCAGAAGGGTACTCTTCAAATATCAAGAGTCTTGTATCAATGAAGGATCTCAAGTTAAAAGGTCTAAAATCCCATGATTGTCATATTCTTATGGAGAGTTTGATCCTGATAGCTATACGCTCGGTTTTGCCTAAAAAGGTTCGTGGTGCAATAACAAAGTTATGTTTCTTCTTCAAGGCCATTTGTAGCAAGGTGGTTGACCCTGGGACATTACCGACTCTACAAAATAAAATTGTTACAACATTATGGTAGAAGATAACATGTATTTAAGAAATGATCATACAGATGGAATATGGATAAATATATTACATCATGGTACAAGGAAAAGGAAGAGGATAACCTAAATATGTATGACTTTTTTATTCATTATGTTCATGTTTACTATCTCCATTTATGAGGTGTATGTAAATATAACTCACCATGTGTATGTATGATTTTACAGATCCATGGCATCTGACACTGAGGATGCAAATAAAGATGCTAGTAAAAACAAGAAAACAGGACGTGGATGTAGCATGATGAAGAACATTATGAAGGCTACAAAAGAAGGACAAAAACTATCGGTAACAACAAATTACTTGCTTTTATTTTTTACACTTAAAATACACTTACTTACTTGTTTGTAGGTTGGATGGAATCTTAAGGGCCAACCTATAAATCCTAACAAAGCTAGTTTTGTGAATTACATTGGCCATGTCACCCGGAATAATGTGCCGATCTCATATGATAAATGGGAAAATGTACCTGATGAAATCAAGAGAACTATTTGGGATTCAGTGAAGGTAAGCTTATCATGTCTTTGATTTTTGAACATAGCAGTCTAAACCCTTAACTTCATTTAATATCATTTGTTTCCAGCAAGCTTTTGATGTGGGTGAGGAAAGAAGGAAATTTGTACTTTCCAAGGCCGCTCTAGCAGCTAGATCATTTAGGACAAAAGTAAAGAAACGTGCAGTTCATGAAGATGGTGATCTTAGTTCAGAAATTCCAGAAAAATATTCTAAAATGATAGATGAAGATGTTTGGAATGATTTTATGACTTATTGTAAAACTAAAGAATTCAAGGTAATAAAAGTTATGTTCCTTTCCATTTACTATTCTTCGAATTCAAGATACCTAGTCTAACGTGTTTATAAAATTACATTGTGTTTAATTAGAAACTGAGTAAAAAAAATGCTGAAAGAGTGAGGTCAATGCAATATAGGTTTAGAAAAGCCGCTAAAGGATATGCTATTTTGGAACAGGAGATGATATGTATGACTGATTAGTATTTTGTTAGCAATAACTTTTGTAATTGAGTATTATATGATAGTACATTACAAATAATGTTTGTAGTTAGCCGAGTCAAGTTCAGATGGGACTACTTCTATACCTCGTCATTTATTATTGAAAACTGGCCGAGTTAACAAAGGTGGCATAATTGATAATGAGAGTGTTCTGAAAGTATGGGAAGAATGTGTAAGTGACATAATGGACTTGATATATTTTTGTTAAGTTTTGTATTCTATCTGGATAATTTTCATGTTAATTATAGGAGAAGCTCTCACAATCGTCTGAATCACAATGTGAATCTTTTGATGATATTCTGGCTAAAGCCTTAAATGTGCCAGAGCACCCTGGCCGTGTTAGGGGTATTGGTTTTGGTGTTTTTCAAAGAGATTTATTTGGACATAAAAAGAAGACTCATTATAGCAACCATGAAGTAGAGCAACTAAAGATACAAATGGAGAAACTAACACAGATTGTTGCACATTTTGTAAACACACAAGCACATCCATCTCATATGCCAGAAATGGTGAGACCAGATCTACTTGTGCCATCATTTGGGCAACCTACTAGGCTATCAAGTGGAAAAGGTAGTTACACACCACTACCAGTTTCAGGCAAACCACCTCCATCGAGTGGTAAGGATAGTTGGACACCAATTTCAATGTCAAAGTTACCTAAGGTATATTAATACATGTATGTATTGTTATCTAACTATTGTGTACATGCATGGCCTTAATGTTTATTAATAATTATTCTTACTTGATTTTAGGGTGAACATAAATGTTTATTACATTTGTCAACTCCATGGCATCGAATGGTTGCTAAAGGTAAAGTGTATAATTTGTCGGGGGAGACTCTCCATAATAACACAATGTTGGAAAATCATACAAGAGTGTCAATTGACATAGTGGAAGAAGCTGAACGTGATACTACACTTCCTGTACCTAATGAAAATGATTGTTTGGTAACTCTGACTGATGCATTAGGTACTTTTGTGTCTTGGCCTATTCATCTTATACAGATACTTAATCAGGTACCCTTTAATTGTTATATTTTACTTTGATAGTTTATTTTGTTTAGTATAATTTAGCTAATTCATTATGTTCACATGGAAATTTTAGACACCAGCAACATCCAAGAATAAGAGAAAAGACGTAAGCCATGTAGCAAAATCAGTAACTTCCCCATTAAAACAATTGTCTCCCAGTCCACTAGTTTCTAGCAATAGTGCCAAAGCAGTTCCTTATTGTAAATTTTTAGAGTTTTATGTGAAATCCCATCCAGAGGGGGTCCAATTTTCTCTTCACATGCCTATTGAAATATTCAATGTTGAATTCGAAGACCAAATTGGCACTGAATGCATTAAGGAGATTCTTGATCATGATTTGTTGAGTGCTACAACTATTTGTATTTATATGAGGTATTTAATAATTGTAACAATTACTTTACTATTGCTTTGCTATGTTTTAAAAAACTTACTTTGCTATTTGTGTTTATATCAGGTTTCTATATGATCAGTACTTGCATGGAAATTTAACAACAAATTTTTCTTTTCTATCTCCACACATGTTGTCTTAATACAACAAAGACCACCTTTTTCAATATATAGCTGATGCTCTTTATTCATTTCGTGAGCAAGATAAATTGATTATTGCACCATATAATACAGGGTAAGGTTATAATTACTTGTTGACAATAACCTTTCTTAATGCTTTGTCTTAATGCATTGGGTATTGATTGCCATTAACGTGTTGGATGAAATTGTGTATTATTTGGATAGTCTTCATGGTAATTTCAATGAATACCCAGAAATGAGAGACTTGTTTAATGCGTGAGTATATTATTTATCTAGTAGAAATTTTCATGAGTGTATCTAATGAAAGAATTTATTAACATATGTTTTTTGTTCTAATAAATTTTGTTAGAGGTATATGCATTTATCATGCATTTCGAGGAATCAAGATACCTAAATTCAAGACCCAAATGAAATGGTGCAAGGTGGAGGTATATGTTTTCATCCTTTATTTTTTAGAGTTTAGTTTATCAATCCAATAAGTGCTTTTAATGGCATAATTTTTTCTATGTGTAGTGCCCTCGTCAAAAGAATAATATAGACTGTGGATATTATGTAATGAGGTTTATGAAAGAGATTATGCAAATGAGACAAACAAAGATTCCAAAAACAGTATGACTCTAACCATGTGTATTATACTCCCATTATAATTTCATTTTCTTGATGTATATATGTATATGTATTTTAATCTCCACAACTTTAAATGTTTGCACTTGTAGTATTTTGATGAGTATCAGTGTACCACCTATAACACTGAACAATTGGATGAAGTAAAGGAGGATTGGTCTTCATATGTTTTCAACACATTTTTAAATTAGGTTAATTTCTAAATTTAATAATTTCTTAGTTCCTCTGTTCATATTTTCTAATTTTACCTTTTATGTATTCATCTGCTTATGTTTTTGTCAATTAGGAAACAAAGTAACTCATTCTTTGCAGTCAAAGTCCTACATGAACAATTAATGCCAGCAATAGATAGTGTCACCATGTTTTTTGGGTTGTACATGTTATATGAATCATGCAAACAGTTGATAGTACTCACCTATTTTTTGGACAGCACATGTCGCATGAATCATGCTAGTAGTAGGTAATATAGGACTCACACTTATCGTGCTATATTTTGGTGTACGATAATGCTAGATCCATGCGTTAGTCATTGTTATTGCTAATTAATGATGGTTGACAATTTACTACGATACAATGAATGTCTTATTGCAACAATGTTTTAGGTATCATTTAATGTTACAATGTACATTGGTAATTATCATTGCAGGAATTAGTATTGAAGTATGTAATTAATATAGGTACATGAAACTAAACCTATTTTTAAAAATGGTTAGTTGATGTTTTACTTTTTTAGGTATGGTTGTTATATCTATAATTCTAAAACTATTAGTGTAAAAATTACTTTATTAATTTAATACAGGTTTAGTAAATTAAAAATTAAAAATTAAAAATTAAAAAAAACAAACTATTGTCTGCGGTTATAACTTCAAGCGCTGACATTGGTCTATTGTCATTGTTGGACTATTGTCAGCGGTTCCGCGTTACAACCGCTGACAATACATACTAATGTCAGCGGTTTAAGCGCTGACGTTGTTTTTAGTGCTATTAATAGCGCCATTATTGTCTGTGTTTGTTCCACTGATAATAGCTATGACGGAACCGCTGACAAAGGCCTTTTTTGTAGTAGTTGCTCGGAGATTCTTTGGCTCTTTTCCGATCGTGCGTCGTGTTGGGTCGGTAGCTTATGAACTCGCCTTGCCAGCCCACTCGAAGCTTCACCCAGTATTCCATGTCTCAATGTTGAGAGCCTTCCACGGTGAAACTCCCCCTTCCCATTTTAGAGATTTTTCACTTTCTCACTCCCCTCCTCGAGATTTTCCTTCTAAACCAAGTTCACAAGCTTCAAAATCTTTGAAGCCTTCTGACTCTCCACTTCCCGATCCCACTTTTTCTCTGCCTTACTCTTCATCGTCCGATCCACACAAGCCCCAAAGTGTTTCTTCTGCACCATTGGATCCACCGACAGCTCTGCCCAACCACGTGACCACTTTAGACGCTCTCTAGCTAGACCCACTTCCCACTTTTCCTCTGCCTCACTCTCCATCGTTCGATCCGCACAAGCCCCAAAGTGTTTTTGCTGCATCATTGGATCCACTAACAGCTCTGCCCCACCACGTGACCACTTCAGATGCTCTCTCCATTGTTCCAGATGGTTCGGCTAACTTAGGCCCTGAGGACATGGCCCCTCTCCATCCAGGCAGCATTATTGCACCACCTACTGGGCCACTCCCAACAAGGCCCATTCGAGAGTCTAGAAGGCCAAAATGGCTAAATGATTTTATTTAATTTTGCACCTAGTTTCTAGAAGCTTTGGTTATTAGGGTAAAGATAGCAAAGAATGGACTTATATATATATCCTTTCCTAGATAATAGGGATATGAATATCATAATTGTTTTGTGGTTGTTTGTTCTTCCTGTTTTCCAGTAGCTAGTTAAATTATTGGAATAGATAGTCTATCAGAATACCTTTAATTGTAATTTGTGAATTGACATTTTAGACTTTGTTATACATTAATTGCACTAATTAAAATCCCTTTCATAACATGCTCATAAAACATGATTAAATAGATATTCAATATTTAACATATCTTAAAAGGTTAAAAGACAAATTAGAACAAGAATTTACCTTACACCTTCAGCCCAACCAGGGAAAGGGTCTTTGAGTGTACTAGTAACAATGGTAGGACGAATAATAACTACAGATAAGTTGCCTTTAAGTTGCTCCACAAGCATCTCTCCCATTGCTTTGGTGAATACATATGTGTTTGGCCATCCATATAACTTTGCCCTGATAATTACATTTATGTCACCTTTGGTTTTCATAATCTAATTCAACTTAAATTTGATAAAAAAAAAAACACTGAACGTATGCTGAAGCTAAACCAGATAATTATCTAACTCATTGAACAAAAAATTCATTGTTATTTGATTTGTTTAGAAATTATCATGAAAATAAATTTCAGAGGGAATCTTTAAACTATTATTGGGCCGCCAGTAAATTAGGGTTGACATGCTCGTTTAAATTCAAGCAATAAAAACAGCACAAATATCAACATTAATAAAACCCTTATATAGGATTCCTACATATATCATTAATTACGAATTTACGAAAATGAGATAGAAACTACGGTTAAAAGTTTATATTAATAACGAGGTGACCATAGTTAAAAATTCTAATAGCGTATTTTGCAGTGATTATACTACCCCAATTTCTTTTCTATATATGGTGAAACATTTAAAATTGATTATTTAGTTTAACAATAACTATAACTGAAAGGAAAACACAAGGAATGGCAAACAATTAAGATCTTTAGTATAATTTACCAAAAGTTAAAGTTGGACATACTTTATTATGACATATAAACCATATAATAAATATAAAACCATAATTCAAAAATATTGCTTGTATATAATATGAAAAAAATATTATTTTCATAAAAATTCTCATACAACCTATTGATTGCATAATTATTTATGTGTTTCTATATTTTTAACATGTCTTTGGTTAAATTGGTTCAGGTTGTTTTTAACTTTTAAAGAGCTAAGGACATAGTGACTATTAGAGGTGTTCATAAATTAATTCAATTTTGTTTGAATTGTAAAACCGATCCAAATAAATAAAAAATCAAACAATCGAAAACTATTAAAAATGAAATTTTTTATTAGATCAAATTGGTTTTCAAACCATATTTTAGAACCGATCTAGTTCAATTTAAACCAAACTTTTATTTATATACATATTTTTATTTATAAAATAAACTTCTCACAGTCATTATTTATATAATTATAAATTCATAAGTTTTATTACTCAAATATTTTTTAGTTTACGGTTAAAGTTATATTATTTTATTATTTTTCATGAGATATGTTTTAATACTTTGATGTATTTACAAATTATTATTTTTAACATTAATTTAAACTTAATTTTATCTCTCATATGAATCATTACTATTTAAGTTTTACATTTTGTATTAACACTAATGATTACTAAAGAAATAAAATTTATTTATTACCTTCTAATTAAATAAAATATGAAATTGAACTATCCAATTTCAATACAATCCAAACCGTATTGGATCGGATTGGATTTGAAAAATTATTTCAACTGATGCAATCCAACCACACAGTGTAATTTTATGATTGGATCAAATAATTTTTTGGTTCAAATCCGATTTAATGCAATTCACTAACACACCTAGTGAGTTCTAAAGGGCCACATAAAACATATAAGTATTTTTTTATCGTCATATAAAAAGTTCTATAGTTTAAATAACGAATTTGAAAATTGAAAAATAACATTATGACACTATAAAAATTAAATTACTTCTCATATGTGTAATTGAACAATGATTGTATAGCATTGGATCAACTTTAATTCAATTATTCATAGTAACTAGAATAGACAGTAAAGTAGGCTAGCACTAATAATATTATGACAAGGCAATGCTAAAAAAATTCAAAACTTCACTCCCCACGTATTTGTATTATAATTACATTGAAATTAAAATATCTGTATATTATAATTTATAAAACAGTGAATCTAGAATTAAAAAAAGAAAAAATATTCAAGCAAGCATGATCATGGTTCCATATTATTAGGTGTGGCAATACGAGCTTACAGGTCGGGTCATCAGGTCATGATCCACGTAAGCCCGTCATAATACGGTTGGGGCTGGGCTGGGCTGGGACAACATAGGAAAACGGGTTAAAAACACTGACCCGATCCGTATTCTATATGGCCCACGGGCCAACGGGTCAACCCATGTTTTTTCAAATTATGCATATCATTTATTTATTTTAAATTTACTATTTTTAAGCCTTCTTTTAAAAAAACTTTAGAGATAAAAACCAAATTTCACCTTTTTTAAAACTAGTTTTTTTATAATTAACCATATTTATTTCATTAAAAGTTTAAATAAATTATATTTGTATTAATGGAATTTTTTTTTTATTATTTACATTTTACAATATTATATTATTAAATTGATAATAACATATAATACAAGTTATACAACTATCATAAAAAATTCTAATAAAATAATCAACCAATATTTAAAAATATATTAATATAATTTTTTATTAGTGGTCTGACGGGCCGGCCCAACTTGACCCGACCCGTTAGGTCTTTTTTTTTACAAGCTAAAATAGATCGGACTTATTCGAAAAAACAGGCTTCATTTCTTGACCCCATTCGTCTATTTTTAACCGGCCAAACGAGTTGGCTCACGGGTCATGTAATATCCCTGTTTTTAGAAACAATTTTATCCTTGTAAATTTTAATTATGGAGAGTTTGTAAGCAAGAATAAGTCAATATATACCCTGTTGATGGTCTGTAGTACCTCAAAAATGTCATTTTTGCACATAATAATAGAATTTATATAGACCATTAGTGAAATTATGCAAAAACCGAGTGAAAAGGGCTCTGTTCCGAGTAACAGAGAAGAATTCCGAGTGAATGATCAGAAATTCCGAGTGAAGGAGAAAAATCCGACTCAAAACACCCTAGAAAGGCTCGGTTCCGAGTCAAATGCTTCCTTTTCTGAAGGAGACTACTCTGATTGAAGTATTCCGAGTGAAAGAAAGCTTAAATACTCATGTTTATGTTGATTTGATGCTTCCTTCCGACTGGAAGTGTGTTGGGGAAACAATTGGAAAGGTTTCCGAATGGTTTTGCTCAGGAAACCGAGTGGAAAATGGTGGAGGGAGCCAATTCCAAGTGAGATATACTCTACTGGACCAAAACCGAGTGAGACTCGTACGTGTATGCCTTGTTCCGAGAGCTAATGGTTGAAATAAACCTTAATTGGAAATATAATTGAAGAAGATGGCCTAAACCGAGTGAATTAAGTGAATGAAGACTCGGATTTCCGAGTGAAGATTCTGAGGAAGAGAGGACTCAGTCTGGAAAGGTATTACCGAGTGAGAAACCGAGTGCCTGAGTCGGTTTCAAAGGAATTCCGAGTGAAGAATTGAAGCTTCGCTCAAGCGAGCAAGCCACGCTCAAGCGAGCCTTGCAATTGTTGACTCGGAAGTAGGAATTCCAGTCGGTATAATGGTTAACCGAGTGGAATTTTCACTCGGTATTCACTGTCAGTAGTGCGTATTGACTTCAATTTTGTCTTTTAATGATTATTTAAATTCAATCATGCGCATTAAAGATAGTGGGGAGCCAGAAATGGGCACTGACTCAACATATCTCTTAATTAATTCCCACTGACCCTCCATTCTCACTCCACTAACAGCCACTCAGAAAAGCTGTCCCCCATTCCACTCACCCTCTCCCTATTTAAACCAGTGCCAGGACCCTAAAGAACCCACACACACGACACAAACACCCTTCATCATTTTCCTTCCCAGCAAGCTTCTTTCTCTCTCCTTTCCCTTCTGTTTCACTCGGAACTGGTGCAAGACAGTGAAGGGGACTCTTCTTCTCCTCCAGGAACTTCATTAAGGTAAGGGGGGTATATTCTTGGGTGCTCTGTGGGAAAACCGAGTGAAGGAAAGGGTTAAGGAACTTGTTCCTTACCTTTCCAGGGCAGATTCAGTGATGGGTGAATTATATGCTTAATTGTTACTGTTTTATATATATAAGTGTTGGTAAATAGTATACCTTGTATGAATTGTGAGAAGAACATAAACTATATTGAAATGAAGGACAAACAACTCGGTTCTAATGCAAATTCAATCGGTTTTATATATAATTCAATCGGTCTTATTTAAATTCAATCAGTCTTGTACAAATCCAATCAGTTTTAAGTAAATACAATCGGTTTTTACATGATTTCACTCGGTAAAGCAGTATATTTCATGACAGAACCTCTCTATCACTTGAAAGACTTCTTTTCAATCATTTTTACTCGGAGTTATAGTTAATCCACTCGGAAATCTCTTTCTTAAATTATTTCACTCGGAACTTGACATAATTTCACTCAGAAAACATAATTATCCTTCACTCAGAACCTTTTTAGTAGTTTCACTCGGAAGAAGTAACCTTAAAGCTTTTCCAGCATGTTTCCATTCGGACAGTATCCTTCCAAGGGCAATTTTACTCGGTAAACTCATGTTTCACTCGGAACTTATCTTATTTTTACTCAGGAACCTTTTTCATGCTGATTCCACTCGGAACACATATAGACTTCACACAGAAAACTCCTTTTTGACTGAATACCACTCGGAATTATATTTTACTTTGTTTAGAGGCTCATTTTCACTCGGATTTGCAAACAATGCTACTCAGGGAACCATTTTCCTACTGACTTCATACGAATTCATGTTTTAATTCACTCAGAAATTTATTTCACTCAGAATTTAAGTTATTTAATTAAGAAAATCATTTTCAGTTTCTGTTTCACTCGGAAAATATATTAAATTCATTTAGAAAACTCTGCTCAGCTTTATTTCACTCGGATTCAAGCTGTTTCAGTCGGAAAACCGCATTCCAATTCATTTTCACTCGGACCCAAACTTATTTCAGTCGGAAAACAGCTTTCCAGTGTCATTTCACTCGGATTTTTAGCCAGATCGTTTGGAGAACCCTGCCCAGTATGGTTCCACTCGGAATTATACATATTTCACTCGAATTTGCCCCTGTTTCACTCGGAAAACTCTATTTTTAATGGTTTTCGTTTGGATTTTCATTTAGAAACTACTTTTTAATACTTTTTAAATTAATGAGAAGTTATAATTATTATTATTATCCTTATTCTATTATTATTATTATCCTAATTATTATTAATCTTAATATTGTTATTATTATTATTAGTTTTATTGTTATAAACCTTGTTAACATCTTAATTATGCGTAATTACATAAAGAATATATTATTTTACTCTTTATGGAAAATACAATATTAACCAAGATATAATAGATATATTTACAATGTTTAATTAATTGATGAAATCCAAAGAACTTGGGAATGATATGATGAGACTGGAAATACATAAGATACTCAAGGAATCAATTGATAAAATAAATGCATTTCGCATCATGAAAATATTTTTGAAGAAGAAAAACCTCTAGAGCATACACTTGGTACAATGGAGATCACTCACGTTCGATCTCAGTAGAAGAATCTTGGGAGTACAACTGGAACGGCAACCCAATGACATCAGAGTCGCGCCTAATAGCCGGGTGAGACGAGGCAATTCTAGTGTACTTCGACTAAATGACGGGGTGTGGCTATGATCGTAGGGATCCAAGTTCCAAAAATATTTAAATCAATGATGAGAACCAATGAGTTCATTTGTACCATATGGAACTTGGGCGGACCCTGATCGCTCTAGATGATTGGAATGGTGATATTCCAAAGAATGAGAAGAAGATGAAACGATTTATTGGGCCCACATGCATCATGAGACTTAACCAAAGATAAATCATAATAAATCCAAACTCATGCATTTCATTACAACATATTTGATTGTTATAATTGTGAATATGTTAAATGTACGATTTATTTCATGACAATATGCTTGATTGTTATAAATGTGAATATGCTAAATGTATGATTTATGTGATATTGTATGTTAACTGGATTATGTCCGCACCGGATTAACCAATCAGGGTCTTGGGTTATACGCACCCTTACTGTTGACCATTTTTCAGAGGAATTAGAAACTCAAGAACCCGAGTGTGAAGATCAGCAATACGCTGAACCCATTGAGAACAATCATTAAAGATAGAATATTTATTATTAATAATCAGACACCGGATGACTGTATAATATTTAAGGGTGCCTGCGTGCCCCATTCTGTTAAGAGTACAATTACTTACAGTTTGTGAATGACTATGTGATATATACATTATTGCTTCCACTGATATTCCATGTATTTATTTTAAAAAAAAAATATTTACTTTTTCTTAAAACTGTTAATACTCTCAGTTAAATAGGATGAACCTACAGAAGGATTTGTCTTATCTAACCGAGGGTGTTACAGGTCAAGCCCAAATTACCATCCCTACATATTATCATTCTTCACACCAAACCCAATTGAAACATTCAAAAAGTAAAATAAACAAAAGAAATGAAAGTTGCCTTTTATCTGGTAGTGGTGTTGGCGTGTTGATTGCGATAAAAGAAAATGGTTCAATTATGATATTTAATAAGTAATTCCAACAATAATTGATTAAATTTTGTTCAACTTAAACAATAAAGTAGATTGGGAAAATAAAGTTTGATACGAAAAATTAGAAGTAAAAATTTATTCTTGTCATCAATATTACCAATAAAATACCTGTAGATTTCTCTCTATCTTATTGCTTACTTCTTTTTGTTTTATTTCTTAATAAAAATTTATTTAGAGAAAATATGTCATGACAAACCATATTCACACACAACTCTAGACTCTTAATTGGGTAATATGGGCCATCATTTTCTATTGATTTGTGGGGGCAGGTTACATCTTTAAATTTGGAGACTACGCTTGGTCTCATCCCTAGCTAATATTGTTAGACTGGCAAGGTTACATGGAGGGGGGTAGTAAGGTGGGGTTAATTTGTCCATGAGTCAAACCATGTCTCATTTGATGCCTTACCTGTCAGTATGTAAATAATTTCTTCTTCAATATGGAAAAGAAGTCAGTTCCGGGTCTTAATGATGGGTGTGTCCTATATCGCATTTAGGCTATAATTAATATGGTTCAGTTTTTGTATTTATATTTATCAATCTCTATTCACTCCCTTTTACCTTGTAAACTAGTGAAAATTTAACTTCGACAATGCCATATATAGCTATTAAAGCAAATATCTTCGTCTTTTATAGGATATATCGGTTTCCCACATCATTCTTTGATTATTTCGTACACGTCTCGTGTGTGTAGTGTTTCCTACTTTATATATCTAAACAAACTACTTCCCACTTCGATTCATTCTAGAATTAGCAAATTAGGATTTATCATATACTTATGTTCTCTTTAGGTAATTATTGTAGGTATGGTTGGTAGTTAGTTCTATATATATAAGATTGATCATTTATCATAGGACTGGAACTCTACTTCTACAATTCCTTTAATTTTGAATTGTCTAATATGTAGAAGGTAATTTGGTTATTCTCTCAATTAGTATGGAGTCTTGTATTTCATTTTGTTATTATGCTAGTTCAGTGAAAATTTGATATTATAAAACACTAACTTAGTGGAAGCTCAATGCCTTCGATTATATGATCTGGGGTCCTCAAATTACTTGTTTTGGAATAGGAGGTGGTGACACATACAAAGATTCTCTGAAACTTAAGTCAATATGGATTCAAAGATACCAGGACATTAAGAGTAATAAATGACTTACCCAATTCATCATAAATGATGGTATTTATAGTATTTACAGAGGTCCAACTCATGATTTGACATGTGACAGGTGACTAGGTTGCTTTTCAGTCAAGTTGTATCTTGTGTTCAGAGGGTCTGATGACTTTCTAGTAGACTTTTAACTGATATATATTAGTAGGCATGTCGGTCACACTGTTATCCGATTTATGCCATTTTATTAAATTGGCGTCTTTTCACTAGTGTAAAAAAGGATTTAATCACGGTTAAAATGAGTTTTTAATCACGGTTCATGAACCGTGGTTGTTACAGCCGTGGTAATAGATTAGGCTTTTAATCACGGTTCACAACCGTGGTTATAGATCACATTTAATCACGATTGTTTAAAACCGTGATTAAATAAGTCCCTATTTAATCACGGATGCCAACCACAACTGTGATTAAAAGCCAACCTTCTATAATCTTTTACGCCACAATCCAAACCCAACTCACCATCACCACCACCATTCCTTTCGATCAGAGAACATGATTAAAAGTTCTGCACATATCTCCATCGTTGCCACCAACATCCTTCTCAAAATAACCTCAACGTTGACCTTCAAAACAGAAAACCTCCATTATAGGAACAAACAGAAGCAAAACATAGAGAACAAAAACAAACATAATAACTAACAGAAACCTGTAAAACCTTCATTATAATCAAAAGAAATAGAAAAGAAGAGATGTACAAAAGTGAAGCCTTACATGGTTGAACAAGAAAATAAGAGAGGGGTCGTGTGGTGGTCGTCAATGGCGCGCAATGAGAATAGCAAAAGAAAACCTGCAAAATATACACACAGAACCACGTTAGATCTAGAACATAAACAAATGCAAACGTCAATGGCAATGGGAAAATAGATAGGAGAAATCTTAGAGAGAAAGATGGGAGAAAGCTAATAGAGAAAAAGAAGGAGGGCGCAACGTTCAAAATTTATATTTTGAAAACACCTATGACCACGGTTCCCAAACAACCGTGATTGTAGGGTGTCTATAATCACAGCTTTCCTCTTAACTGTGAATGTAGGCACATTTTTTTTAAAATAAAAAAATTAAAATAAAAATTTTTTGTTATAGATATAATCACGGCTTCCCATAAAGCCGTGATTATAGATGCCCTATAATCACGGTTTTCTCTCAACCGTGATTGTAGGTACATTTTTTTAAAATATAAAAATTAAAATGAAAAAACCTGGTTGTAGATATAATCACGGCTTCCCATAAAGCCATGATTATATATACCCTACAATCACGGTTTCCTCTCAATCATGATTGTAAGTACATTTTTTAAAAATAAAAAAATTAAAATAAAAAAACTTGTTCCTACGACCACGGTTACATCAGAACCGTGATTAAAAAACTTCTTCATATTTATAAAAATGTCACCGTGTATTTTTAAAACACGGTTTTTCCCTGGACCGTGATCATATCCCGTCGTTGTAGCCATTTTTTGCACTAGTGTTTGCCTTTAACACGTCATCCCTTGGCTTAGGGGCCAATATGGATACCGAATCAGATTCAATTAAGAGCCCTAAATTGATTTTAAAATCGTTACATGGAGAGATCATGAGAAGTTAAAATGATTCATGAACTGTCCTGAACTGGGGTCAATAGATCCGGTGTTAAGCCAGCCACAAAAGTTAAAGAGATTTAGATTTTGTACACCGGTATAATGGGTATCCGGTATTATAGACCGATCACTCAGTGGGAGAAAATCGGTCTTGCTGTCCTAGAGATCCTACACACCGGACCTTCGCGTTGGATGGGGGCGAAGGGGGGTGCCACCTGTAAAGATTCTCTGACGATCAAGTTAGTGACAGTGTGTAAGGAGTATACGCATGTAATATTGTAATATAAGCAAGAGAGAGTAATAGTATGCACAGTTCAAGTATTTATAAGCGTGCGTGGGTATGGGCCTAATTGGGCCAAGAGACAAAGCACTATTCCTCGATTATAGAGAATCGAGAAAAGAGAAGTGCCTATCTTGTCCTGTCGGAGCATGGAAAATATATATATTTAATCTATCGTGGGAGATAAGCATGGGCTAAGCAGCTGAGCGTGTGCCCTCATGGGTTCGTCATGGGAGACTGGAATCACTACACTATTCTTAAGGCCACTTATAATTATCTATTGGTGATCCAATGTAGAGAGCATGATGTATCCAATGTGGGAGGTGCAACATAGACTCGCCGGTCTTGGGAGAATGCCCAGACGGTGCTGTAGGTTCGATGTTTTACCTATGGAATCGATAGGAATGCTAGATCGGATGACACATCACTCTTGTCTTGGGGCTGGTGTTAAGACCGGGTCATTTGTCCCCTAGCTTGTGTGAGGGACTAGTAAAGTTGCTCATATAAGCTACATCGTCTGCAATCGGTCTGGATATCGGTTCGTTTACATATAAAATGTTTGTTAACGTGTGTTGTGGTTCAATATTATATTGTCATATGAGGAGTCGTTTTGAGGATGAAGGGTCCGTTGTTGTGACGTTCCTACAATGGATTTTGACAGAGATTCGTTATGTGAGGATCCCGAAAGTTTTTTGAAACTTGAAACCCTTGGCGTATGAGTAACGGCTGTGAGGCATAAAACGCTTCTCATGATTGGTCATTTAATACCTTTGAGCACGTGGGCGAGTCATTATTATTTTAAATACACGTATCTTTGTAACCGTCACTCAGGGGTCTTATGGGCCAAAAATTCAAATCTTAAGGCCCATGTAAGAGGCCCCTTTAATGAATCGACGCTGCTTTCGCGCCTTGGGTTTTGAAACGGTAATGTCATCTAGATTATGAATCGATACGTTTAGTCATGAACGACACAACCTTTGGAATAGTAACTGAAACCCTTCCTCTCCTATAAAAGAGACACTTAGCAAATTCTGGAAATTACTTACTTTTGGTTCCTGTCAAAACTCTGTAAAAATCCTGAGGAAACGCTTGCTGGCTTTGTGAAGTTCATTCCGCAATCCATTTCTTTCTTAGGTAACCATCTTCTTCACTCACTCATATTTTCCTTTTAAGCTTTTTTGAATGTCTGGGAGAAGATATGCTGGTTCAAGCCATGTTGGCCCTAGGGTTAGAGGAGGGAAAGCATCATTTCGAACTCCTGCGCGTAGTGGTGGGAGGATCCCTGTAACCTCCTCTAACACTAGGCCACTTCGATCAGAGAGGGAGGCGTCGCCTTACTCACGGCGGGGGGTGATTATACCCTCTTCAGAGTCCTCTTCTAGTGAGAGTGAGGAGAGCACTGATTTATACCTCTCTGACGATGTAGCTTTTTACCACAGCGCAAAGATTTTTAATTTGGCTCTCCGTAAGATGGTTGGCGAAGGAACATCCAATGAGGGGGCGGCAGAGCGATACATTCTTAAGACTGCTTCAGGCTTGTGTAACGTTATTGCACACCGGATTGATTGGGTGAAACTCCAACACAGATATCCCTACTGCTGGGTGGCAGATGAATTTAGAGATACGCCGTCTTGTCACGCCAGGGATGACAGAGCGAGGCTAGAACCCCGGTTCAGAGTCCATGCGGAAGAGAAACACAAAGAGCTTTATGGTGTTGGCGCCCCTTCCCTCGGAACGGATCTGTCATGTCGTCCCTGATGATAGATCATTGTATATGTATGATTTCTTGTTTCTAAATCTAGGTGTGCATTTTCCCCTGACGGAGTTCCAGATGGGGGTTAATTTGTGCTCTGGAAGTGCTTGGGGAGCACTTTAATTTCACTCCAACGGTCGCCATACTATTCTACTACACGCAGGTGGTCCATTGTGCAAATAAACAGAGCGGAGGCGTGAGTTTGATAACCCCCCGGACTCTTTCAAAGTTCGTCAATTTTGAGTCCTACACCAACTCCACCAAGGTTGATGGGCGGTCCTTCAAATCATATTTCACCAGAATACGGATTCAACCTGAGAAGCCGATCTTCTGGGTGAACAAAGAAGGAATTAACAAATTTCCTGTAAGCTGGTCCCATGAACACTTTTTGCTGACTTTCCAAGCTTACTTCTCTGAGGAAGATAAGTTATCTCCCATGACTGCAACCGTTCTTTTTGCTCTTGAGTCTTACACCGCCTCGCACAAATTTTTCACTTGCAGGCGCTTGTTAGGCTTGTAAACTACCCATGACGAATATTTACGTAATTTTCCATTATTATCCTTTTACTTGTTTTCCTTACCTGCTTTGAGATCTTCTAGTGTTTAAATATTTTTCTGTTTGATGATGCAGTCAAAATCGGACAAGAATCCCAAGCCATGGAAAAGTTGAAGTCATTGGTTGCTGGAGGGAAAACCGTGGTTGTGGAGAATGACGTCTAGCTAAAACGGAATTCCAAAAAGGTCACCGATGAAACCATCATCCTCACCTCTTCTACTAATGACGATGTCCCCCTGCTCCAGGGCAGACCTACTGATCCCACCTCCGGTGTTGAGGGGAAAAAGATTGGAGAGAAGAAGAAGAAAATGAAAAATGATCCCTCAAGACAGACGGAGTCGCGACCCCCTCCTTCTAAAAAGATCAACACTTCAGAAGGGCGGAATGATTCTGGGGGTTCCAAAGGGACAAGCACGGCGGGGCAACCTTTGGATGCCCCCAGCAAGATTGTTATTACTGGCGCACAACCTTTGACCACTTATTTCACGCCTAAGGTCTCTTGCCCTCCTCCTAGCAATTCCAATCTGGCTCCTTTTCTGGTGTATGAAGGTCCGGTGCCTGAATCCATCCCTGGTCTGAGGTACAAGCTGAAGACTACTCTCGAGCTAGAGGAGATTAAGAAAGCTTGTGAGGCCGGTCGCTGGCAACTAGAAGAGCTATCCGACCTTCTGAACTCCCTCTGCAGGCTGGAAGATGATGGCCCTGAAGTTGACAAACTGACCGGTAAGGTCAATGACCTTACTATTTCGTCTGCCAAAGACAGGGCGACCATCAAGCTTCTTGAGGATCGACTAAAGACATCCAAGGACTACGGGGAGCGGATATACGCGGAGACCCTCAGCCAAAAATTGACCATAAAGGACCTGGAGGGTTAATTGGCTAAGCAGAAGAAGGTTAACTCCGACCTTAGCGCCAGCCTCTACAAGGAGAAAGAAAATACTTCTAAGCTGAAAGAGGAACTGAAGGCGAAAGCTTACAGTTACTCAAAGCAATTTGAAGAATGGGCCCGCAAGGAGAAAGAGCTGCTTATGGAAATTAAAAATCTAAAGTTGGTGAGTCTGGATGATGATAGTGCTGCCTTAAGAGCAGAGCTGGCTGCTGCTAATACCAGAGCAGATGAGGCTGTTGACATCTGTGTCCAAGTTTCCGAGGAATCCTTTGGGTTGGCAGTACGTCAGGTTCTTCACCGTAATCCCAAAGTGGAACTCAACTTGAGCGGTATTAATCCATTCTATGAGTTTCACTGTGGGAAGCTCATGGCAGTTACTGATGATCATCATGAGGATCCGCCTAACACTCCGTATGAGCTGCCTCCTCTCCCCAAGAACCAATCCATGGGGCCCCCTCTCCTGGTCCCTATCACCAAGCAACATAGAGGCGAAGGGACAAGCACTAATGCTGTTGCAGATGAAGCCGCTGGTGATAAAGGGGTGAGGTCAGAGGAAAAAAGAAAGAAGGGGGTGAAGCAGCGAGCCAGAAGAAATAGGGGCTTTAGATCTTTGTGATTTTTTGTTGAATCAGTTTTGCTGTGTCCCAGGATTAGCTCCAGTTTTTGATTAATGAACCGTTTATATACTTACTTCTTATGAATGAATTGAATACTTTCTTTGCACATTTTTCTATCGCGTTTATCTTAAAATTCTTTGATAAATTCGTTAAACGTCTCTTAACTGTTCTGTGAAAATAACTTAGATAAAATCAGTGTATGTGCGATAAATCAGCTCAGATTTACAGAAGTAAAATGTAGAACGGATTTATCGCACATATTATATTGAGATCATAGCATGACGACCTCGTTGTTTAAATATGAACATAACATTTTGCATATACAAAACTTGCAAGAAGAGTACCTTAACCTTTGATGATTAGGCTTTCAATTATAAGTATCATGATGGGGATTGCCCTTGTGGGAAAACACGTCGTCAGTGTGAGAGTGGTTGGAAGTATTCATCCTGAGAGGAAGCAATCGTGGTGATATTTACTGAATCTTTATCCTGCAAGAGAATTTCCCAACCAGAAGAGTAATGTTATGTCTTCACCAGTGTTCGGTCGAACCTACTAACTATACTTGGAGTTCGGTTTTCATCCTACCCTCCAAGCCTTCAAACGGCAGTTCGGTGTTGATCCTACTAGCCATACTCGGAGTTCAGTTTTAATCTTACCATCCAAGCCTTCGACAAGGGGTTCAGAACAGGGCTAATCCTGAACTTACTGCGCCCGCTACTCAGGGTTCAGCGTAGACTTGGAAAAGGGCCAGCTTATTGCGCCCAAGCCTTCAACGGTGTTTGGCCAAACCTACTAACCGTACTTGGAGTTCGGTTTTAATCCTACCATCCAAGCCTTCGACACGGGGTTCAGAACAGGGCTAATCCTGAACCTACTACGCCCGCTACTTAGGGTTCAGCGTAGCCTTAGAAAAGGGCCAGCTTACGGCGCCCAAGCCTTCACCTCAGAGTTCACTTCCTGAAGCCCTCGAAGAGGTCCATAGTTAACAACGGATAAGTAGTCAAGATCATTCGTCCTGAAAGTCCTTTGTCATAAGAGTATTGTGCTAGGAATAAAATCGTAAAGGAAAGATTTGAGCATAAAGAATTTTTCATTAATTGTGAATTACAAGAAGAGCTTAGTTGGGGTCATGCCTCGTTAAAACCTTCTTGGTAAAACCCGATGGGAAAAACCCAAGTAAGAAAAAAGAGTACATGCCGCCTTACCAACTAGCTATAATAAACACGCAGGTTCTGAATATTCCATTTGTTGCGGATCGGGGAGCCATCAAGGTTCTCCAGGCGGTATGAACCCTTACCGCAGACTTCGGATACTCTATAGGGACCTTTCCATGTCGGAGCGAGCTTGCCCTGGTGTGCAAACTTGTTTCCCACACTTGCTTTCCTCAAAATCAAATCCCCAACGTTGAAAGTCCTAGATTGGACCCGTTTGTTGTATCGGAGGGAGGCTTTGGCTTTGATGGCCTTATCCCTAATGAATGCTTCCTCTCTAAGCTCCTGAATCACATCCACCTCTGATGCCAAGTTAGCATTGTTATCCTCTTCGGAGAAGTACTTGACCCTCACCGAAGTAGTTTGTAACTCTATTGGTATCATTTCCTCTACCCCATAAGTTAGGCGATATGGGGATTCATTTATGGAGGAGTAAGGCGTAGTTCGGTATGCCCAAAGGATGTGGCACAATTGGTCTGTCCATCCGCCCTTGGCCTCTCCAAGACGCTTCTTTAGTCCCTTCAGCACTTCCCTATTGGCCACTTCAGCTTGACCATTGGTCTGCGGGTGTTCGACAGATGAGAATATATGGGTTATTCCTAACCCTTCAAGCAAATCTGTGAACTTCCTATCTGTGAATTAAGTGCCATTGTCTGTAACGACTCACGCTAGGACCTCGAATCGTGTTATAATATTTTCGTACATAAAATGACGGGTTCGGGCTGAAGTGATGTGTACCACTGGCTCTGCTTCAGTCCACTTAGTAAAATAATCAACTCCCATAATGAGGTATTTAATCCCCCCAGGCGCAGTTGGAAAAGGACCCAAGATATCTAATCCCCATTGGTAGAATGGCCATGGAACAGCGGATGTGAAGAGTTCTTCCGCCGGTGTATGGTGAAGGTTAGAAAACCTTTGACAGGTGTCACACTTCTTGACGAAGTCGATGGAATCTTGCTTAATTGTGGGCCACCAATATCCAGCCCTGAGAATTTTCCTCATCAAACTTCTTCCTCCGGCGTGGTGCCCACATTGTCCCTCATGCACCTCTTTCATTACTCCTTGTACCTTGTTTTCCCTCAAACAAATCAGGTAAGGTACAGAGAATACCCTTCTATAAAGGACACCGTCGATCATGGTGAAGTATGGCAATTCCCTTCTTACCCTTCTCTTCTCCTTTTCGTCAATGGGCAGCTGCCCATCCGCCAGATAACGGATATAGGGGGCCATCCATGAGTTTCCGTAATCAATTACTACAGCATTAAGAGAGGGGAATAGAGGGATGCTAGGTGACGTCAGCGTACTTTGGATTACAATTATGGTGCTTCCTGGCTGTTTCATGCTGGCTAACCTAGATAAAATATCCGCTCTTGCATTCTCTTCTCGAGGGACATGTTTGAACTCAAGTGTTGAAAACTTTTCAATTAACTCTCTCACACAGTTCAAGTATAGCTGGAGCTGAGGTTCACGGACCTGATACTTACCTTGTATTTGTGATATAACCAACTGAGAGTCACTACAAAGGGTGACTTCGGATGCTCCGATGTCGACTGCAGCTCACAGTCTGGCGAGACAGGCTTCGTACTCAGCTTGGTTATTGGAGGTCTTGAAATTAAAGCGAAGGGAAATCTCTAGATGGACACCATCATCACTTTTTACCACTACACCTGCTCCACAGCCTTTATTATTGGACGATCTGTCTATATATATGGTCCAATGTCGTCGAAGTGTTGTTGAATCTGTCCCTAGCATCTCCGTTATGAAATCAGCCAAAATCTGGGCTTTTATTGTACCCCGTGGCTCATAAGAAACTTTAAATTCTGAAAGTTCTATGGACCATTTAATCATCCTCCTAGCGAGGTCTGGCTTGCTCAAAACAGAACAGAGTGGTAGATCCGTCCTCATAATAATTGGGTAAGCGTGGAAGTAATACGTAAACGTCGAGAAGCAAAAACGACGGCGAGGGCGGCCTTTTCAATCCTCTGGTACTGAGTGTCAGCACCCTGCAATGTTTTGCTTGTGAAATATACTGGCCTCTGTCCATCTGGGGTTTCCTTCACTAAAGCAACCCTGAGATCCTCGTCAAAAATTGCTAAGTACAAAATAAGTACTTCGCCGGGGTCAAGCCTCACCAATATCGGAGGTTTAGATAGCACCTTTTTAAGCTCTTGAAAGGCTCGCTCCTGCTCCTACCCCTACTCAAATTTCTTGGTCTTCTTCAAGACCTTGTACAGAGGGAGTGATCTGTGAGCCATCTAGGGCATAAATCATGCTAGAGCTGCTACTTTGCATTTCAAGGACTGAACCTCCCTTAGATTCTCCGGACTCTGCATATTAAGGATGGCCTGACACTTCCCTAGATTGGCCTCAATTCCACGCTGTGTCAGTATAAAACCCAAGAATTTCCCAGCTAGGACTGCGAAGGTGCACTTTAAAGGGTTCAACCTCATGTTGTACTATCTCAGGCATAGAAACACTTGGCACAGATCCTCCATGTGGTCACCTCCGGTAGAGGTCTTAGCAATGATGTCGTCAATGTACACTTCTACTATCTGAGTGTGTAAGCCTTCAAAAACTTTGTTAATCATGCGCTGGTACATGGCCCCAGCGTTCTTTAAGCCAAAGGGCATAACGGTGTAGCAAAAGACACCACGATCATTGATGAAAGCCATTTTTTCCTGGTCCTCTTCCCACATCGGAATTTAGTTATATCCTGAATATGCGTCTATGAAACTCAGGTATTGGTAGCCAGATGAATCATCTACCATCCGATCTATGTTTGGGAGAGGATACAGATCTTTTGGACAACAACGGTTCAAGTCCACATAATCAGTGCACATTCTCCATTTACCGTTGGCCTTCAGAACCATCACGACGTTGGATAGCCACGAGGAATAGCGGATCTCTTTGATAAATCCGGCCTTCAACAATTTCTTTGTCTGTTCACAAGCAGCCTTTTGCTTCTCTGGGCCCAGTCTACACTTCTTCTGGGCAATCGGCCTCGTCTCCGGATAAACAGCTAGCTTGTGACAACAGAAGTCCAGATCGATACCGGGCATATCCGCTGCTGTCCATGCAAAAAAGTCTTTGAACTCTTAAAGGAGCATCAACAGTCACTGCTCCATAACTGGTTCTAGCTTGTCGTTGATATGTGTAACTTTCTCTAGGGAATCACCTAAAACAATATCCCTAGAGCTCCCATCCGACGTGGGCTTCGACGAGTTGAGCGGATCAATCTTCAACTCCGCCCTAGGATCCAAGTCGATGAGGCTTACAGACCCCGTCGCGGATCCTCCATCATTCAACTTCCTCTTCTTGTTGAAGGCTTCAAGCTTTACCATATTGAGGCTCAGGTTGTAACAATACCTGGTGTCGCAACCTAAATCGCGACGGCGCGGCGAGAGAGAGAGAGAGAATTTGTGTGGAATGAAACAGGGAGTCGCCACCAACGTTTTTATCCATAGGAAAAACATTAGAAAAAACTAAGTTCAATAAAGCACTGGTTAAAAATTGAGATTCAAGTTCGGGAGTCGGTTACGAGTAGGGAAGGTATTAGCACCCTACATCGCCTGTCCAAAAACAGTACCAAGATTGAAAATGCGCAACATAAATAGCCTTACAAAAAAAATGGTTTATTTCTTCCCTTTTATTGTTGTATTTTTTTTATTTTAAAAATGACAGAATGGAGTGAGAGAACTGTACAAACATAGAATGTCGAAGCGAGGTCAATGGGACGTTTCATCTGAATTAAACTCAACTTCGATATGAGACAGAGAAGGGAAGAGAATGCTAATAAAGCGTCACGCCTAAATTATACATCCTTGAATAAAAAAAAGACCGGGATAGGAAAGAGATAAGCGGGACATCCCGTCCTAAGTACCCCTTCCCTATGAATTATGGCGAGGCTTGAGCAAAAACTAGGGGGAAATCAACAAGACGTCGCGTCTAAATTGATTTTCACGGAAGTGACCAAAAAAGAACATTTATGAAAGGAACATGAAAGTAAGGAAATAAATCAGCAAAAAGGAATAAGAAAGATGGGCCCGACAGGAATTGAGGTCCTGCTCCTACGTATTCTTGAATTATCAAGAAATCAGGGTTACGTAGTTCTGAGTGTTGTTCTTTTAGGAAAAGACTTGGGAGATGATGATGGATGTCATTGAGGTGGGGAACTCGTACAAGGCGAAGTTCTTCGCACGTGTACGAATCCTAAAGAGGTTGTGTAGACGGGAGTGCTCCCGTACGACACCGTTTAAAAAAGAGATTTTTAAACTAGAAAATACCATGTGCAACATTTATTACTTATTATTTATTATTATATGTATTTCTTAAGGGAAAGGGGGCAAAAATATTAACAGTTTAAACTATGCCACACAGACAAACATAACAAATAAATAGCAAACTGACAGGAAAATAAATGACTGAAAACAAGAGAAACAAGGAACAGAATGGAACCGGTGTGGTGGGCTCAGGACCGATGTAGGAGTCAAGTGCAGCGACGGTGTCAAACCGGTTCTGGACTTACATGCTGACAGAAGCAATGGACCGGTATTGGGCTCAAATCCTGAAAATTGAAAGATGCGACTGGTGTTGTTGGAGGTTGATCCGAAGTGAGTAAATGACTGGATGCTGTTGAGAAGTAATGAAGACTGACAAGGTAATGTGGTGTGGGAATTGGGACGGTGTTGGTTCTGTGCGAGGACGGTGTGCGTTCGGGGTAGGGACGCTGAAGGAGCAGTGGCTTTGAGTATTGGAAAAGACTTCAAGCTTTTTAAAGCTAAGGAGTCTTTTGTGGTGACTAAGGCAGGTCACTGGTTTCAAGTGGGGAGGTCAGTTGAGGATCTTGAGGAATCGGAGAGAATTTGAAGAGAGTCTTCTTGCAAAGAGAGGGAGTCCAAAAAAAAAACCAACCCCTTGAGCTTCCTTAGTTGGGGCATTTATAGGGCTTTGAGGTCATGGGCTGAGGGTTTGGGACAACCAGAATTCCCACTCACCCATACGTGTAGTGGTGTGCAACCCTGGCCACTATCCGTTCGTGGGGAGCAGGGTTTCAGTGGGGTATTTTTTAATTGTCCACTTCCGCCTCCCTGTCTGCCATTTTTAGGGAGTGCGATTCCAGGTCATCACGCATAAACTCCCGACCCGGTCTTTCCGTTGTCAAGTTTGTAACATCGGTCAGCAAAAACACCGGTTGGGACAGAGTCCCCACTGATCCGATGTGGTCTCTTAAGAACCTGGACCTGTGTCTTCACACCGGTTGAGCCTTTTCAAGGTAGTATCACAGGGGCGGTGTTCTTCCTCCTAGTCCGGATCTACTGCCAGTCCGGTGTGCATGTTTCGATCTGAGATCCCTTGATTTTTACTTGGGCCGGACTGACCTGTTACTTCGATGTCAGGTGTACGACATCGGTGGTCCGGTGTTACCACTTTTAGGACCTTGGTCCGGTGTTGTTCCAACTTAGGCCGGACCGAAAGAGGTGTTCACAGATGCCCCTCTTTACTCTTTTTTCACAAGAGAAATGCACATTTCCGAGGTGAAAAGGGAGTAAAGATATGAACACCGATGTAGGGGCTGAGTAGGACCCAGATCCGGTGTGGGACTTAATGACATGGCCAATTAAACAACCGACGTGTCCTACACGTGGTCCACGTCAAGAGGTGACTGGAACATCCCACGTGTCATCAGCTAATTGGCTCTTTTCAAAATTCAAAGTTCGCGCCTTTGGGCCGGAATGCCAAAAGTCGGCCCCTTTTAATGGGCCTTGGGCCGGAATGCGGAAGGTTCGGGATCCTCGCCTCTCCTCTATAATAGCAACTTCGGGGATCCATCATTTTCACTCCTTTCTTGATATTGAAGTGCTGCCTCTCCGACGTCCAAATCCTCCGGTGTTTAAAGTTCTTCTCCGGTATCATAAGTTTTCTCCGGTGTTACAACCTGGCCCGTACTAAGAGAACTGCACGCATCGCCTCAGCAGGTAGCCATCCTCTCCTTCATTTTAATTCGTAGATAAGTCATGGGGGACACCGGTTCAAGTAGTGACTCCATTGAGGTCCTATCAGGTCCTCCTTCAATTACATCCCGGCGTCAGCCGGGTGGAGTTTCGAGCCAAGGTCTGAGTCACCAAAGTGAGGCAACCTCAGGGGCTTCACATCGGTTCGTCTCATCGGGACACCGTTTCTCCACATTGCCTTTATGGGAAACAGAGGGGTTTGACACATCGTCAGACTCATCTTTTAACTTTGGCACTGCTAGTGAGGGGGGAAGCAGTGCCGATCTCTATCTTACTGACGATGTGGCTTTTTACAGCTGTATTCCCTTCCTTCGTCACACCATCTGAATGGCTTCTGAAAACTCCTCTACCGGCATCGCTGTGATCACCGATCCTGTTGAGACAAACGTCTTGGCACACCGGATCAACTGGCTAGCTGAGAAGGCCAAGGATCCATACTTCTGGGTTCATGAAGACCCAAAGACCATCGTTTCCCGGTATGCTGAAGACGCTGCCGATGTCACCATTGAAGACGTTGTTGTCCACACCGGTGCGGAATATGAAAACGACTTCACCGTCCTCTGCCCCCTAACCTCGGATAGGATCTGCCATCAACCGGGGTCAAGGAATCTCTTCATGTATGAGATGGTCTTCTCCAAGATAGGCGTCCGCTTCCTATTGACGGAGTTCGAGATGGGGGTACTCCGGTTTTTGGACTGCTCTCCCAGCCAACTTCATCCCAATGGCTGGGGCTTGGTAAGGGCTTTGGAAGTACTTGGGGAGTACTTCCACTTCGTCCCCACAGTGGCCCTCTTTTTCACATACTGCAGGGTGATGCGCCGGGGTAACTCTGGAGGGGGTCTAGGCTTCATCAATCTCCGCTGCGACTCAAAGGTGGTTAACTTCGAAAGTTACACCGAATCGGCCAAGACGGACGGGGTCAGTTTCAAACACTCCTACGTCAAAGTCGAGAAATCAATGCTGGTAGGCCGGTGTTCTGGGAGAATTCTAATTTTTCCAGAAAGTTCTACACCGGTTGGACTCATGAGCACTTTCTCCTGACAAGCAACGCCTACATCGTCAGTGAGAGTACTTTGTCAACTGAGTCCAAGAAAGTCCTGAACGCTCTGAAGGGTTATTCCGTCATTGCTAGGTTCTCCTGCAAGAGGCTTCTGGGGACGGAGTCGGGCCGGGATGCTTACCTTGGTAGATATTGTTTAACTTTCCTCCCTTTTTATTATCATATTCATTTTTTATATATTCATACCGGTTCTAACATCGTCCCTTTTTTTTTAGGCGAGATGGCTCGGATAGACATCCTCAGGAAACTGAGGGAGGCTGCCGAAGCCCGGAATGCTGCTGCTGCTGCACAGGAGAATAGGGTGACTCCTCGTCGCACATCGGCCAAAATGGTGAGCATCCCGACTGATAATGTTGGGGCTATGACTCTGGGGCCAGCTGAAAGGGTCCCAGTTAAAAGGAAGTCCAACACCGGCGCAACCTCCAAGCAGAAAAAGCACAAGGCTTCAAGGGTTGTGACCGAGGTAGAGGAACCACGGGAGGAGCAGGCCGGTCTTGTAAATACTTCTCCGGACCGGTCTCAAACAGAAGACATCGTCATCAACTCCCGTCTTTCGGATTTTTTGGAGTATGTTGGTGGAACACCGGCTCGGTTCAACATCCCCTTCAAGCTCAAAACCGATCTTCCTGCTCCTGAGGCTCAATCTGCTGCCGAAGCAGCTATTTTTAATTTGGTTAAGGCTGCCGGGGTCCTCAGCTCTTTGGGCTACTCCTACTATTTCGGTGTTGAGGCTAAGGAATGTCTAGATCGGATGAAGAAAGCTGAGGCCTTGAGAGTTGAGGCTCAGACCGCTTTGACCCAGAAGGAGCAGGAGTTGGCCAAGAGCAAAGAAGACCTGTCCGAACTCACTGCTGCTTACACATCGGCTGCTAAGAGGGCAGATGCTGCTGAAGCTAAGGCTAAAGCTTCAGAGGACGCTCTCCAGGCTCTCCGGACCGAACTAGATGAAGCCAAGGCTGCGAAGGCCGAGGTGGACAAGAAAAACAAGGAGCTAGCCGAGAAGCTTGCCGATGTGCAGGAGGAGCAGGCGAAGGAGCGGATGGAAACCGAGGAGCAGCTGGCTGAATTTTCGGTATTGGCCGATGTCGCCTTCAGTTCCGCTGTTCGTCAGGTTGTACACCGGAATTCCACTGTACAACTTAACCTGAACGGTATAGGTGTCTACTATGAATTTCATGGTGGCCACTTATATGCTATGGACCGGGGTCAGGCTTCGGAACCTGAGGATATTCCTTATGAGCCGATGCCTCTCCCCGAAGGTCAAAGCATGGAGCTGAGGACGGTGTCGGAGGAATCCGAGAGGACAGCCTCTGCTAGACCGGAATCTCCAGCATCAAACTCTTAGGATTTTTCCTCTTTTTTTTTAGCCTTGTTCCGGGATGGGCTCCGGAGTTTTAATTTTTGTAATGGCCTCAGTGCCCTCTATGAATACAATGCAATTTTCACACATCTGCTTGTCTTCTCTTTTTTTTTTCAAAATGTTTCCAAGTATATCTCTCTTGTGACCAGTATAAGGTAACAACTTGAAGTAACACCGTCTGATCATCAATTTAGAATTAGGACTTCGGTTTTTTTTTTGCCAGTTTAATTCAAACATCGTCCTTTACGAAGCATAGAACCTCGGATTAGTGTATCATGGCCACCCCGTCCACAACTTCGATTAACTTTTGAACCTCCGGTGTAATCGGCATGACATCGGCCTTAGCAACTTCAACCCTGAACCCAATTCTATCCGAGGTAGGTTTCATGATACCGTTTGTTACGCCCTAAAGTAGTAACCGGTGTAACCATTGGGACACCGTCTCTTGCAACTTGACAGGGTCTACTTCATTTGACTTTGAGGGTCATGACACCGTCCTTCGGATCACCACTTGTCCTGGAATAGAGTGAACCCCCTCTACCTAGTGTCCATATCGGACCAACACCGTTTTTTTGTTTTTTTTGAAGAATCAAGAGAGCTGTTTTCCAAAAAAACGGTGTATCGTCCCTTGGGTGACAGGAAGGCAAGAGTGGGGAAGTGCCCCTTGGCTGAAGATAAAATATGGGGTGTGGCCTTTGATTTGTAGAAGAGTAAAAACTGGGGGATTGCCTCTTGAAAGACTGGGAAATAAAAAAGCGGGATGTGGCCCTTGTCTTACAGAAAGGTAAAGGTGGGGAATTGCCCCTTTGACTGTCAGGAAAATAAATGTGGGGTGTGGCCCTTGGTTTGCAGAAAGGTAAAAGTGGGGGATTGTCCCTTGGCTGACAGGAAATAAATGTGGGGTGTGGCCCTTGGTTTGCAGAAAGGTAAAGGTGGGGAATTGCCCCTTGACTGACAGGGAATAAATGTGGGGTGGCCCTTGGTTTGCAGAAAGGTAAAGGTGGGGAATTGCCCCTTGACTGAGAGAGATTAGACCAGGGGAGATGCCCCTTGACTGACAGGGAAGTAAATGTGGGGTGTGGCCCTTGGTTTGCAGAAAAGTAAAAGGTGGGGGATTGCCCCTTGACTGACAGGGAAGTAAATGTGGGGTGTGGCCCTTGGTTTGTAGAAAGGTAAAGGTGGGGAATTGCCCCTTGACTGACAGGGAATAAATGTGGGGTGTAGCCCTTGGTTTGCAAAAAAGTAAAGGTGGGGAATTGCCCCTTGACTGACAGGGAATAAATGTGGGGTGTGGCCCTTGGTTTGCAGAAAAGTAAAAGGTGGGGGATTGCCCCTTGACTGACAGGGAAGTAAATGTGGGGTGTGGCCCTTGGTTTGCAGAAAAGTAAAAGGTGGGGGATTGCCCCTTGACTGACAGGGAAGTAAATGTGGGTGGTTGGGGAACTACCCCTTGATTGAGAGGATATACCCGGAGAGATGTCCCAGTTCGACATGATTGGATGAAATCTTGGGGAACTGCCCCTTGAATAAGAGAATAAACTCGGGGAGATGCCCCGGTTTGACATGATTGGATGAAATCTTGGGGAACTGCCCATTGAATAAGAGAATAAACTCGGGGAGATGTCCCGGTTGGACATGATCGAAAGAGTCTTTGGGGAAAACTGTCCCTTGACTGAAAGAAGAATCTGGGGAGATGCCCCAGTTTTGGGTTGACTGGGAAGTGTAGTCCCACTGGGGAAGGATTTGGGAAGTGTAGTTTTTGGCGATTATGGTTCCACTGGGGGAAAAAATTTGGGCAGTGCCAGCTTTGGCATTTATGGTTCCACTGAGGAAGGATTTGGGAATTTATGGTTCCATTGGGGCGATTATGGTTCCACTGGGGGAGGATTTGGGAATTTATGGCTCTATTGGGGAAGAAGATTTGGGCAGTAAGGATTTTGTGGAACTGCCCGTTGATTGAAAAAAGAGACATTTGGGGTGATGCCCCAGTTTGAGGAGGTTGATGGATTACCTCTTACCTGAAAGAGAAACGAACCTGGGGTGACGCCCCAGTTTGTCGTGATCGAAGGTTGTTGGGAAACTGCTCCTTGATTTGAAAGAGAATGATCCTGGGGTGATTCCCCGGCTTGCCATGACTGAATTTTGGGATACTGTCCCTAAACTCGAGGAGAAATCTGAGGAGATGCCTCAGTATGGAAAGACTGAAAGTCTTAAGAGTACTTCCCTTTGACTAAAGAAGAAATCTGGGGAGATGCCCCAGTTTGAGCTATTTTGAAATTCAGGGAACTGTCCCTTGATTGGAAAAGAAATCTAGGAAGATGCCTCAGTTAGAATATGATTGAAAGAAACTTGCGGTACCACCCCTTGATCGAGAGAGCGGATCTAGGGTCTATCAGGGATGTATGGCGGGCTTACCGAAAGAGAGAAATATGGGTGGGGGCGCCCTAGTTTGAGTTGCCCGAGAAGGATTTAGTGATTTGGGGTACTGTCCCTTAGGGTGAAAGAGAATGAACCTGGAGTGATGTCCCATGTTGAGTTGTTTAGGAAGTGTAATTCCACTGGGGAAGGATTTGGTTGGCATCTGTCTAGGTTCCACCCAGGGAAGCATTTGGTGGTTTGGGATGCCATCCTTTGATTGGAAAGAGAAGCCTGGGGAGATGTCCTAGTTTGAACAAGATCAAAAGATTTTGCAGGTATTACCTTGACTGGGAGAAAAAACCTGGGATGATGCCCCAATTATGAAGATTGAAAGGATTCTGGGGAAACTCCCTTTTGACTAGGAGGATTTGGGTTGATGCCCCAATTTGAGCTGTTTGGCGATTCATGATACCATCCCTTGACAGAAAGATCTCATAGAGGAGAAAAATCAGGAGGATGCCCTAGTTCTTTGGAAAAATTGAAAGATTTAGGAGCACCGTCCTTTGGCTGAGAGAGGGATCTGGGGTGATGCCCCAGTTATTGGAAAGATTGGAAGATTTAGGGGTATTACCCCTAAGCTGGGAGAAGGATCTGGGGTGATACCCCAGTTATTGGAAAGATTAGGAAGATTTAGGGGTACTACCCCTAAGTTGGGATAAGGATCTGGGGTGATGCTCCAGTTATTGGAAAGATTGGGGAAGATTTAGGGGTACCACCCCTAAGTTGGGATAAGGATCTGGGGTGATGCCCCAGTCATTGGAAAGATTAGGAAGATTTAGGGGTACCACCCCTAAACTAGGAGAAAGATCTGGGGTGATGCCCCAATTTGACTTGATTTGAAAGAATCATGGGGAAACTGCCCCTCGACTAAGACAGGAGAAATCTTGGGGAGATGCCCCAATTTGCTATTTGGTGAATCAGAATACTATCCCTTGACAGAGAGATCCCACCGGGCATGTACGACAGACTTGCTGGAGGAGAGATCTCTGGGGGATGCCCCAGTTTAAGCTGTTTTGGACGATTCGGGGTATTGCCACTTGACTGGGAGAGAAAGAGAACGGGGGGAACTATCCCAGTTTCGGAAAATCCGGCTGAAGGGGTTAGGGGTATCACGGAGGAAGGATTTGGGGTGATTCCCCAGTTTGGAGAGGAATGATAGATTTGGGGTAAAATCCCAGGCTTAAAAGATTTTGGGGTTAACAGGACATCCCGTCCAAATTAATCCGTGCTTAACATCGTTGCTAGGGAACGGGGTATCCTTAACTGCTGTTGGGATATACCAAGTTGATCTTTGTAAATGTGACCCCTAACATGCCTCATGAACAAGACAGAAACCTTGAGAAGATATCAGCTCCGACTACGAGGCCTTGATGGAAATCTCAAAGCACAATGAAAACTTAGAAAGGCATCGTATTCGGCCATAGCAAGGTGTTTTGTCCAATGATTTGGGTGGGTTATGAGAAGGAAATCCGAGGAGAGCTGGTTTCAATGAGGGTGAGCCTTAGTGACTAACGGATAAACCTCGGAAAGTGCTAGTCTTGGCAGTTGAGACTTGACACTTCTACTTGTCATGATGTCCTGCAAGAAAGGTTAGTGGTGCAAAACAAATTGGAACTTAAAGAGACCTTCTGCAAAGCCACAATCCTTAGAGATTCGAAGTGACCCATGACTGAAACAGAGCAGATGAAGCAACCCCAGCTTTGGAAACGTGTCAGACCCAGTCTTCATAATGATCGCTTGAGGCGAGATCAAGTAACAAGAACATCTTGTCTTCACGACTTTAAATTTCGTTACCTTCTCATTTTATACATTAAGGGAAAATATATGTCTTATCAAATCAGGGGAAATCTCAATATGAACACATATTAAAAGAGGTAAGATTGTATTTACAAGTTGAGCGGGGAGTGGGAAAAGGTAGGCCAAAGAAGCAAGTGGGGTTGCATGGAAAATATTGATAATTGGGTGGAATAGAAATGATTTCACAAATCCTCCAATGAACTACTAAGAACAACGTGTACCTCAATCCCACATCACGACTTTGAATTCACCATTTGATCCTGCCTCTGGAAAAGGGTAGTTGGACTACGGTCCTTATGCCTTAACTTGAAAGCGAACCATTCCCATAAGAAAGTTACTCTGCCAAAATCTTGATCCAATTTATGGCCTGAGCTGCTAATTCAGGTTTTCAGCTTACCAGGTTGCTCTAACTTTTGCCTAGGCTGCCTTCCTAGGTTTTCAGCCTAGCGAGCATGTTTCGCTTTGTTTTTGTTCTTTTTTTGTTTGTTTTGTTTGTTTTTTTTTGTTTTTTTTGTTTTTTTTTGTTTTTTTTTCAAGGTTGCGTCCTTCACGACAAATGTTTAAGCTGATTGATAATGAGCTTATTTGATCTCTCTTATTTTAGTTTCGTCCTGTGGGGGAATAGATGTTAATAGGAAAGTTCTCCAACACCATGTATCCAAGGAAACAGGGGTGAGCCCTTTTCAGCACCAATGAGGGGGCTCATTCCGAGTCTGTATCTTTTGTTCATTCTTTCATCTTTCTTTTTCATCGTTTTTCTTCTTCTTCATTTTTTTATTTTTTTCCTTCTTTTTCATATGCCCCCCTTGGTACCTTCATTATGGTCTAGCTGCTTTATTCAACCTTAGCCAATGTGGCAGATAACTATGATATTAATGGTATCACAATAGACCATTCCCTTAGATACACTGGTAGGGGAACAATTATACCTCCTTTGTGTTGGGGTGTTGATTGCGACACAGATGACACATCGTTTTTGTCGTGTTCTTAGCTTGATGTCCCCATGTGGAAGAGCGATAATTTGATCTATGAATCAGCAGGCCCCAATTGGTATAGGCGTAGGGCACCAACCTTGACTCCTTTCTTTTTGTTTTCTTTTGTTGTTTTAGTTTTTTTTTTGGCAGAGTATTTCTTGACCATGTTTACATTCATGAGCTCTAGCAAGTCTTTGCCATTCATATTGGTCAATACTAACACTTCCTTGAAAGGTAGATATGCCATTATTCATTGTGGAGTTCACCTTCCGAGTCGATTTGATCAATTTTTAGTCATTCGTGGACCCTCTTCACTTCGTGTACCGACCTTGTTGAACGCTCCTGGATAAAGCTAGATGCCCCTTATTCAAACATCCTGGTTAACTCGGTCAAAGAACTTTTGCCCTTGTTACCCTTTTCGTCAGCGTGATCAAGCAAGCGGTCAAAGTTATGGAATAGGATTGTGATCTCGTTGTTCTTAGAAGGATCATTTTTGGATGGATATTTTTGTTTTTGTTTTGTTTTTTTGTTTTTTTTTTGTTTTTTTTAATGTATGACGGCAAAGAAAAAGAGGGAAAATAAAAGAGAGCCAATGGACAAAGGGAGTGTTAAAACAAATAAGGGAAGCAAACGGAAACATTTTGAAATTTGATACGCATTCATTGAGAAAAACCTGAAATGATAAAAATATGCTTTTGCCCTTATTACATAAAATATCCCAACGCCTTAGGCATAGCATTTGGGTTAAAAAGCCATAAAAGCAGAAGTTTAAAGTCATAAAGAGCTAGATGGTCTCTTGGTCATGAACCTCTTCACTTGGCGTGCAAATCACAAAGCTTTCATCCTCTCCATGCCTCCAGCCTCTCCTTATCATTCTGATCCAGGACTCTCATATTCAGACCTGGGGTTTATGATTGTATTGGGAACCCCTTCCTGGAAATCCAGCCACTTGGCTTTAATCAGATCCTTCACTTTGAATTTCAAAGCCTGACAATCTTCAGTAGAGTGTCCTGGGGCCCCAGCATGGTAATCACATCGGGTATTAGGATTATAACCTTTGGGGTAAGGAGGAACTAATGGTTTTAACGGACAGGGTACCGCAAGGGAACTACGGATAAGGTAAGGCAAAAGTTCTGTGTAGGTTATAGGAATGGGGTCAAACCGGACCGGTTTTCGACTATCAGTGGATCTTATTGTGTTTCGGTCTGGATTGGGTGGCTGAGTCTGCCTTAGTGAGGGGCAGTAGGGCTGTGGCAAGTGAGAATGGGAAGGTGTTTGAGGGATATATGGACGAAAGCAGAGTGGAAAAGGGAAAAAAGTGGAAGCCTGGTTAGGGGTGGTGGCGGCCATGTAAGGTGTAGGGAGACTGGTAGGTTGAAAGGGATTATGAGTCATTAGTCCAGGTTGGGCCCTTTTTTGGTCACAGGAAGTGGAATTAGCATCTCCTTTTCTTTTTCCCTTATTTCTCGAAGCAGACATTCTCATGATAGGTGCCCCCGGCGACTGGGAGGATTGTGAAATATGAGAGTTCATTGCTTGCCAATCATGATCCTCTTGTTGATTATGGAACGGAGGAGAGTATCCTGAGGGTATTTCATAGTGCAGGTTGTTGTTTGAGCCCATGAAGGCGTGTTGTGGTGCATAAGACATGCCATAGGTCGGCTGAGGGTCAATGATGGGGTCGGTCCTGTCGTTAGTAATGGAAGAGGGAATTTGTGCTTTTGTCAATCCAGGATGATGGAGTGGCATGGTTGGTAGATATTGGTCATTCTTGACACCCGCGGAGAGTTCCCTTTCTATGATCTTCTTTTCTAAAAGTCTGGTCATATCTGCCACTTGCTCCTTTAGCTGGTTAACTTCACTCCTGAGGTTTTCAATTTCTTGCTCTCTTTCAGCCATGGGTCTCTTTTGAAAGTCGAGTAAGGGCGGCGAGTGGTGTTAGAGAAGAAAAACAAAAAGTGTCAGGTGGAAACAAGAGGAAGGAGAATGTCGTGGGAAGCAATCACAGGTCTTGACGAGTATCCTTTAACCGTTCCTTAGAACGTATCGTTCAAAAGTACTAAGTTCGGTAAACATGGAAATTAATACGGGATAGTTGTGAAGACAAAAGAAATCCTTTATTCTGAGGCGGGAGCCTTAAGCTCAAACATTTTATTCGGGCGATCACAGCCATCATTTCTTAAGTTCAATCCCATGTTAACTCCCATAGATACTCAAAAGGTATTTATTAAGTTCTGAATAGCCTCCCACGAAAATGAGGATAAGGAAAAGAAATTAGTCATGTTTCGGAACCAGTACTTTCCCCTTGATAAAGCAATTTTTCTTGGGGAAACAGCGATTACCAAGGATCCAAGTCGTAATAGTCATAAATTTCCTAAGCGTCATCGACGCCCCTGTTGGAGCGGAAATAAGGTTATATTTTTTTCTGATTTTTTTTTGACGATTAGGAAAATCTATGACTCAGGACTCAGAGGTACACGACCAGAAAAGGATTATTTATTCACCCGAAGTATACGGTGCGAGTCATTATTTCAAAAACTAAGCAAATCCGCGGGTGGTAAATAATTCATTCTTTTTGGATAGAAGGGAAAACAAAAGATGACGTAAGGTAAAGTAAAGTTTGCCCTTGTGCGGCCTAGGTCGGGTTTTGTTGAAAGTCTTTTCTAGGCCCTATGGCTTTTCTAAAAGTGACTCTCCACACCGGGTGGCTTATACTAGACTTCTAGAAGGTCACTAGAGCCAAGATCCTACTCATGACAGGGACGCAACAGTGGGGAACCACTAGGTGCATATGTCACAAGAGGTCGAACTCTAGTTGGGGTTCTCACGATCACCGGATAGGAAGTACATCCTATACGATTCTGTATACCAACCCCTCCTAACTTAAGTTTCATTTGGGGCCCGGGTATAGGGCGCCACTCATAAGTGTGTGCTAGTAATTTGTGAGTGTAGTGTGTGAAAGGGCATTCGATACCTTTTTACCTTACCCCATCCTGCACAAAGAACAAACACAGAACAAAATATACAAAGTCATCTACCCTAGGGTTCAATGATTGTAGAAAAGTAACATAGTCCTCTACCCTAGGGTTCAACAATCATACAGAACATGGGCGATAACATGAATAACAAGATGCAAATAATAGCGAACATTCACAACAATCAACGGAAAATAAAAAACAAGGGGAAGAAATCCAAGCTAAACAAAGGCTATGTAAAAACACGCTTTCAACCAAACTGGCCTGACTCTCTTAAGTGTCCCCAGTGGAGTCACCATCTGTCGCAACCTAAATCGCGACGGCGCGGCGAGAGAGAGAGAGAATGAATTTGTGTGGAATGAAACAGGGAGTCGCCACCAACGTTTTTATCCAAAGGAAAAACATTGGAAAAAACTAAGTTCAATAAAGCACTGGTTAAAAATTGAGATTCAAGTTCGGGAGTCGGTTACGAGTAGGGAAGGTATTAGCACCCTACATCGCCTGTCCAAAAACAGTACCAAGATTGAAAATGCGCAACATAAATAGCCTTACAAAAAAAATGGTTTATTTCTTCCCTTTTATTGTTGTATTTTTTTTATTTTAAAAACGACAGAATGGAGTGAGAGAACTGTACAAACATAGAATGTCGAAGCGAGGTCAATGGGACGTTTCATCCGAATTAAACTCAACTTCGATATGAGACAGAGAAGGGAAGAGAATGCTAATAAAGCGTCACGCCTAAATTATACATCCTTGAATAAAAAAAAGACCGGGATAGGAAAGAGATAAGCGAGACATCCCGTCCTAAGTACCCCTTCCCTATGAATTATGGCGAGGCTTGAGCAAAAACTAGGGGGAAATCAACAAGACGTCGCGTCTAAATTGATTTTGACGGAAGTGACCAAAAAAGAACATTTATGAAAGGAACATGAAAGTAAGGAAATAAATCAGCAAAAAGGAATAAGAAAGATGGGCCCGACAGGAATTGAGGTCCTGCTCCTACGTATTCTTGAATTATCAAGAAATCAGGGTTACGTAGTTCTGAGTGTTGTTCTTTTAGGAAAAGACTTGGGAGATGATGATGGATGTCATTGAGGTGGGGAACTCGTACAAGGCGAAGTTCTTCGCACGTGTACGAATCCTAAAGAGGTTGTGTAGACGAGAGTGCTCCCGTACGACACCGTTTAAAAAAGAGATTTTTAAACTAGAAAATATAACATGTGCAACGTTTATTACTTATTATTTATTATTATATGTATTTCTTAAGGGAAAAGGGGCAAAAATATTAACAGTTTAAACTATGCCACACAGACAAACATAACAAATAAACAGCAAACTGACAGGAAAATAAATGACTGAAAACAAGAGAAACAAGGAACAGAATGGAACCGGTGTGGTGGGCTCAGGACCGATGTAGGAGTCAAGTGCAGCGACGGTGTCAAACCGGTTCTGGACTTACACACTGACAGAAGCAATGGACCGGTATTGGGCTCAAATCCTGAAAATTGAAAGATGCGACTGGTGTTGTTGGAGGTTGATCCGAAGTGAGTAAATGACTGGATGCTGTTGAGAAGTAATGAAGACTGACAAGGTAATGTGGTGTGGGAATTGGGACGGTGTTGGTTCTGTGCGAGGACGGTGTGCGTTCGGGGTAGGGAGGGTGAAGGAGCAGTGGCTTTGAGTATTGGAAAAGACTTCAAGCTTTTTAAAGCTAAGGAGTCTTTTGTGGTGACTAAGACAGGTCACTGGTTTCAAGTGGGGAGGTCAGTTGAGGATCTTGAGGAATCGGAGAGAATTTAAAGATCTTCTTGCAAAGAGAGGGAGTCCAAAAAAAAAAACCAACCCCTTGAGCTTCCTTAGTTGGGGCATTTATAGGGCTTTGAGGTCATGGGCTGAGGGTTTGGGACAACCAGAATTCCCACTCACCCATACGTGTAGTGGTGTGCAACCCTGGCCACTATCCGTTCGTAGGGAGCAGGGTTTCAGTGGGGTATTTTTTAATTGTCCACTTCCGCCTCCCTGTCTGCCATTTTTAGGGAGTGCGATTCCAGGTCATCACGCATAAACTCCCGACCTGGTCTTTCCGTTGTCAAGTTTGTAACATCGGTCAGCAAAAACACCGGTTGGGACGGAGTCCCCACTGATCCGATGTGGTCTCTTAAGAACCTGGACCTGTGTCTTCACACCGGTTGAGCCTTTTCAAGGTAGTATCACAGAGGCGGTGTTCTTCCTCCTAGTCCGGATCTACTGCCAGTCCGGTGTGCATGTTTCGATCTGAGATCCCTTGATTTTTACTTGGGCCGGACTGACCTGTTACTTCGATGTCAGGTGTACGACATCGGTGGTCCGGTGTTACCACTTTTAGGACCTTGGTCTGGTGTTGTTCCAATTTAGGCCGGACCGAAAGAGGTGTTCACACCTGGCCATCTCCTGGTCTCCTCTTACAGACGACATATTGTTGTCTTTGTCGATGAATTTGATGAGCAAGTGTACGGTTGAAACAATAGCCTCAATTGCGTTCAGCATTGGTCGGCCTATAATTTCGTTGTACGGTGATCCCACATCGATCACCAAAATTCTAGACTTTACTGTTTTAGCTCCTGGCTCTCCTTCGAAGGATATTAGGGTGTCTAAGTACCCCTTTGTTGGCTGCTTAGCCCCGTTAAAAGCCATCAGATCTTGTGTATAAGATTGCAGATCGAAGTCATTAAAGCCCATACGCTTGAAGCAGCTATAGAAGATAACGTCACAAGAGCTCCCCTGGTCAACAAGTATCCTCTTCATATCTTTGTTGGCGATAACTGCCACTATTACCACTGCATCATCACCTCCAGGAATAGTTGGTCCGAAGTCATCATCGGAGAAGTAGATTATTGGGGCAGCAACCCTATTTCCGAAAGGACGGTTGTTTCTAGGACTGCCTTGTAGCGAAAGGACCATGCGATGATGATTCTTCCTGGCAGTGATGGAAACTCCTCCTCTAGCAAAACCACCGGCTATCATATCAATGACCTCTCAACGGCCCTGACGTTGCTACTGGGGCATAACATTTTACTGAGTGGGCTCGCCAACCATAACTCCCTTTTGTTTTTCCGAAGCGGTAAATCTTCTGACCAGAGTGGGACCATCGTCATTGCCATCCTCGCGATCTCTTTCCCGCTTCTGTGTCTGATCTGGTTCATCAAATGACTTTTCTTTAAACAGGTACTGCTTAAGCTTGCCCTCTCGGATCAGAGTCTCAATAGTATTTTTTAGGGCTTGGCATTCATCTGTTAAGTGACCCTTTTGTTCATGGAATTCACAGTATTTCTGAGGGTCTCCGTATTTACGGATCTGGGGCGGCTTTTTGACCCCGTATACACTAAGCGTTGGCCATTCGACCTCGTTCAAAATTTACGAACGCTTAGTATTTAATGGAGCATAATTGCTAAATGCATTTACCCGTTTCTCCTGACGTTGAGGTACAGGGTTATCGAGGACGCTGCCATGGAATGGTCTCTCCATGCGTTCTGATCTGGGCCTGTCTCTTTCTCTTCGCTGTTGTTGATGTGACGTTGGGGGTTTCCCTTTTGCCGCTGTGGATTCCAAGTGCATCTCGATGCCCACATACTTAGATGCTTTCCTCCTGAACTCCTCGAAGCTCGCATGAGGACTTTTTGCCAATGATAGGGCGAAGGTGGAGTTTGGTTGCAAGGCCTCTATTACGATATACAACTGTAATGCTCCCGTCAGATTCTGGACAACGGCTGCTTCCTTGTAAAACCTCTTTAAGAAATCCTTGAGAGTTTCACGCTCCCCCTGTCTGATCTGTGCCAAAGTATGGGATGTCCTGGGGACGTCTCTAGAAATGACGAAGTGATCCATAAACGCTGCTGCCATTTCTTCCAACGAATCAATGGAGCCTGATGGTAACCCCTTGAACCAACCGAGGGCATCATCAACAAGAGTGCGAGGGAACATCCTGCACATGACATCTTCATCTGCTCCTAAGTACATGGTCTCATACACGTATGCATTCAGGTGTTTAGTAGGATCTGTCTCTCCACCATACTTTCCTATGGAAAGTGGTTGAGTGGTCTGTAGATACTTTGGGATGGCCACACTCATCAGCCTATGAGAGAAAGGAACATTGAGTTTGTAAGCCTCATGGGTTGTCACTGGTTCATGTCTTCTGTCGCTGACTCTCTCACCAGAGTCATGCATTTGCTCCTTCTCTTTATAAGTGGGAATTTGTGAATACTGGATACTAGCAGACTTCTTCCCCTCTGCTGTGTGGTGTGTCCCCTCAGTCTGGGACATTATCTTTTCTCCAACACTTTTTCTTTTTCGTCTCAACTCCATGAGCTCTTCCATCAACTTGCGTATCATTTTGTCTCTTAGATCAGGTGCAGACACTTGCATCATCCCTCTTGAAATTCCCCCTGGCGACTCGAAAGCCAGACGCCTGTTCACTAGTTGTTCTTGGGCAGTAATATCTTCCACGTGCCCATCTGGTAAGTTTCTCCTATTGCCTTCCATGATTCGAGACAAGGCTTCAAAAATGAGAAGTGGGAATATCTTTAGCGGGTCCCACTGGGCGTGCCAATGAACTGTCCTGAACCGGGGTCAATAGATCCGGTGTCGGGCAAGCCATAAAAGTTAAAGAGATTTAGATTTTGTACACCGGTACAGTGGATATCCGGTATTATAGTCTGATCTCTCAGTGGGAGAAAATCGATCTTACTGTCCTGGAGATCCTACACACCGGACCTTCGCGTTCGATGGAGGCGAAGGGGGGTGCAACCTGCAAAGATTCTCTGACGATTAAGTTAGTGGCAGTGTGTAAGGAGTATACGCATGTAATATTGTAATGTAAGCAAGAGAAAGTAATAGTATGCATAGTTCAAGTATTTATAAGCGTACGTGGGTATGGGCCTAATTGGGCCAAGAGACAAAGCACTATTCCTGGATTATAGAGAATCGAGAAAAGAGAAGTGTCCATCTTGTCCTGTCGGAGCATGGAAAATATATATATTTAATCTATCGTGGGAGACAAGTATGGGCTGAGCGGCTGAGCGCGTGCCCTCATAGGTTCGTTATGGGAGACTGGAATCACTACACTATTCTCAAGGCCACTTATATCCGATGTAGAGAGCATGCAGTATCCGATGTAGCAGGTGTCAACATGGACTCGCCGGTCTTAGGAGAACGCCCAGACAGTGCTGTAGGTCCGATGTTTTACCTATGGAATCGGTAGCAATGCTAGATCGGATGACACGTCACTCTTGTCTTGGGGTCGGTGTCAAGACCGGATCAATTCACAATAACTCTTATTTCCATGACAAAACGTCATACATAAGCAAATCATAAAGAGACTCCATGGATGGTAGGATAAATAATATATATATATATATATATATATATATATATATATACCTGATCTGGTTTGCATACATGCCTAAAGACTTGACACCATATCATGTCTAAAACCATGAATACGTATCCACACGAAGCACATAATGATACCATAAGAATCCCGATAAAGAGTTATCCCATGATTGGAGTCATATAGACTGGTGTCATGCGTAAGTCTGATAAATCTATTGAGGGCACACTGATAACTAACCTGCAAAGGGTGTCAGGAATGTATGTGCAATTGTCAACTTTTCTCATGATTCCTAGATCTATAGTGACACAACGCTACGTAGGACTCAACTGCTACCTATCTATATAAATACTCCTCATTTGTGACCCACGAAGGTACATTGCATTCTCCATCTATGCTTGAGCTCCACTATTGAATATCTGGACTAATTTCAATGGCTTAGAGTTCACCCAACAGTACGGACTCTTTGCCTTGGCAGTCATCCAATCAATCAAGTGTGTGACCACGTTCATATGCATAAGGTCAATGATATGACACGAGGTAGAATGGTACGGGAGTTCCCGTCAGATGCCATCGTCTTCACGATGTGTTGAAAAACAAAACGCAGTTGTAAAAGGCCAAATTTTTAGTAAGTTATAAATAAACACTACTATCAGATCCGAACAGAGTAGCCACGTCTGGATTCCTAATCGAACCTGAAGAAGTATTATACTCTTATAGTTGCTCTCATCTAAACCTGGACACTGTCTTTACTAGACGACTTGACCTTCCCCTGAGTTAGAATCCTAGTTCTACCTCCCTGTGTCGAGTGAATACCGATTCACACCACCCACGGATTGCTCTAGAATGACGTCGTTAACCATGTGGTGGTGGTGCTATTTCTCACACAAACTCTTCACTCGTGTTTTCTCTATCTTTTATACAACTTAGACATACAAAACTAAAGTAAAGAAGAGAACAACATGGCTACTTGGTGTGATGAGGTAGGCAGTTCTTTTTATGCGAGCTAGAACTTAAAAGATTACACCTGTCTAGAAATGTGAGATTGAAGCAGCATTTCAGCCTGGATAGCAAAGTGCTTTTAATGCACAAATGAGTCTTCTTTTATACGCAGAATGTTAAAAGGCTGCGTCAGTTTGCATGCCATCTAACAGGCCCATGGAAACGGCCAACCAACACATGCCATGTGTCTAGGCACTTCCACCACTGATGTAAGATGCTAAGACTAGCTACTATTTTCAAAAGCCATATGTACAAAAAGTTGTCATCTTGACCAAAAACTAGAAACATTATTTACTCGTTACTCCCTAGGGCTATGACTTAATCCATTAAAACAACCCCTAGGTCACGTCAATAGGCCACAGGACAACCCCTATTATCACTAATTCTTAAATCATTTATGTAATGCAGTCATAAAATTTTAAATTTTCATTCACTAATATAATAATAACATAAAAATCAGACACAGAAGATAGAAGATTAATTTTCTTGCTGTGATTGATGCAGGGTAATAGGAATATTATGTTGATAAAAAAAGAGTTTGTTCGATATTTAAATGTATATACATCAAAGTTAGTGCTTGCAGCTAAATTAACAATAACATCTGTTTTATTGTATATCTTTTCCCTAAGAAGGGAATCCTCTAATCTCAAGTCTTCACGTGAAATGTCCCCAGAGTCACCTTTTTCGAGATAAATGAATTAAAATTTGAACCCGATTTTCCCTTTAACAACCTAAACAAATCCTTCCCTATGATCTACACAACAACAACAAAAAAACATAATTAACACTCATTAACCACAAGCTTAGTCATATTATGACATGGTGAGAAAAATATATAACTAGTTTGTGAGGACACTCAAGAAAATAATATAAAAGTAATAAAGGGTATATATATATCTACTTGAAGCCTTTATTTTTTTTGTTCCAACCAATCATAAATGCTAGGGCTTAAACTAGCTACTAGCATAAATGCATAAGGCACTGAAAAGGGTAAAAGAAAGGAAATTTTTTTCATGACACTGATGTTACAGCTTGAGAGACATTAACGATGTGTTTGGTATCTAGTTGGGATGACAAAGTTTAGAAAAGAGAGTAATCTAAAGGTTAATATTAATTTTTCATATTGTTTAAGACAATCAAAACTCCGTTTGACTGTAGGATATAATTTTACCTTTTTACAAACCCCTGCATACAAATTTAAACTTTTATACAAGCACTGAAAACGAAATAAGGGTAAGTGTGATAGGTGAAATAAGATAATAAGAAAAGAGGGATAAAAAAATAAATTTAAATAAATGTGTAAAAAGTAACGTGTTCAGAACTAGATCGGTGATTGAACCGGTATCAGTTCAAATTAAATCGGGGTCCAACCGTGGTTAAACCGGTAACACTAAATAATTGGTCTGGACTGATCACTTAACCGATTTATAGTTTAACCGGTCAAACTGATCGAACCGGTTCGATTTTGATAACAATACTAAAACGAATAAGATTGGGACAATTAATAATTCTTTATTAGATACAGTTATGAATATCTCCCAAATCAAATGAGAGAGAAAATAACAAGAAATCTCAAAAAGTAGCCTGCAGTACCATACAGACCCATTTGGTTCAGTGATGAGGTTAAGATAGTTTTTACATATCTTAAGTTTACTTCAATGCTTCTAATTAATGTACACTTAAAAAGTAAAAAAATGACTAGGGCCTAAATATATTAGTTAAAACAGAAATAATAAAAAAATATTTAAAAACATTATTAATATTTATTCCATTTGATTTTTAAGAAATTTCTATATAATTTTTAATAAAAATTATTATTTAATTTTTTAAACAATATCTATATAGTACCGACAAAAAAGGAAATGGTCTTTTTACGCAAATTGCATCAATTTGTACATGAATTTACCTCATTGTGCATGCGATGAGTGGCAGATTTAGCATCTGCAGCCCTTAAAAGAAGGTAAAGCCCCTTAACATTTGGTTGAACCCTCAGTATCTTCTCCAACAAAACTGTAAAGCATACAAGTGCAACCAAGTCATATCACCAATATATATCTCATACACAATGCACACAGCATTTTTTTTTTTGTTTCTGTAGGACTTAAACTATCATAGAAGTTTAAAATAACTCTCGTACCATATTCAAGTAAGCAATAAGGGCACACTAAGTACCTTTGAAGTTACAAAAAGGAAGAAAAGTAGAGAAAGAGAGAAAGGGAGCACACTTTTGGCGAGAAAGCCAGTGGCTTCAGTGATTAAAATGGTCTTGTCCTGAAGGAAATGAAGAATGCTTCCAACCTCCATGGCAGAAAATTAAAGTGGTGGGACAATAATGTTATTATTATAATGAGAGAGAACGTGAAGTATAGTGATGAAACAGGCGCAATGAGTATGGGGGAAAACTTGTGCCGATTTATGAGTTGTAGTGTACGCAAGTAATTGGTCTTAGTTTATTATTATGTTCCGTCTAATGAAGTTAAGGCAATAACCCATATATGTTTTTTTTTTTCTATTGTAGGTTATGTAATTATGTTGTTGAAGAAACGTCAATAAATTGGACGTAGAGGTTGTTCTGTTATCTATTTCTTTTCAATTTATATATAAAGAAAACAATTTTTATTAGTAATTTCCGGATATAAATGTAGATATGTCCAGCTGGTATTTGAGGTGTGACTGTGTAGTCTGAGTTCATCAAGAGCCATCACCTAAAGTAACCACTATTCACAGGGTTATTACAGGTTCAATCTCAAAATTATAATAGTTGGAGTGACTTAAGAGGCCATGAAGTCTCTTGAATTAAGTAAAGAATAATTTTTAACTTATAACGAAATGGTATTTTTTGGTCCATAAAAATTAGAAAGAATATTTTAACTTAGATATCATGTTAAAGATTTTATTATAAAATCAATTGGTAATGGTTGGAGTAGTATTTAGACCATGTGAAATATTGGGTCAGTTTGTTTAAGTATATTTTTAAGTGTTTTTAAAAAAACACATTCTCTATAAATATTTTTTTAATTAGTAGATCATATTTGCTTCTTAAAATAAACAGAAATCTACTTATTTTTTTGTTTCTGCTTATTTTTAAAATTGTAAACAAACACATGAAAATTTAAAATAAATACTTTTTTAATTAAAAAACACTTATCTCTTAAAATAAGTAGTAGTAGTAGTAGTAGTAGGGTTTAGGGTTGCGTATTAAGAACTTGCTAGTTCAAGAATTTTTTAAATTTGTAATATTTTAATTACTTTTTAAGTCAAAACTTTAAGAAGAAAAATATTTAGAAACAAAGTAAAAATTAAAAATTTTATAAAATTATGTTAAAATCAACTATAACATTGTATCCCAAAGTCTGGTATAGAAGACAAACTTTTGAAATCAATTATGTTTTTATCATGCATCAGTTTTGTGAGAATTTAGTATTATAATTCTTGTGTGTAAGGAGATTTTGATAACGGAAAACCTAATGATATCTTAAAAAAATATGGAATAAGTAAGGAAGTTTTTTGAGACGCACCCATATGCAAAAAGTCCATGCATGGAGCTTTAGATATAAGGACGAGCAAGAGCTTCAAGAGTTGATATGTCTTTGGGCATGACCGTAATTAAAATTCTTTGTTAACATGGTAAAGACCCAGAAATGAGCAAAGTAAAATTGATTCGTGTTTTAAAAATACTTTTAAAAAAAACAAAAAATGAGATAGGACTAAAATATGAACGTTCTAAACCAGATTGAGGCATTTTAGGCCAAAATGAGCGCCTACCTAGTTTGAACCAATTTGGAGGATGTTTCAAACTAGGATATACAAATGTGCCTCATTTTCCAGGCTTTTGTCTTATTTCTAGGACATATTTTGTTCTCTTTTTAGGCGACACTTTTTTGTATAAATTGAGTGCTTATGCTTTAGAAATATTCATCCCATTACTTTGTTCTCTCTACACACGTGTTAGTTCCTCCTCTTGCTCACTTTAAGTCTTTTCTGCCATATGATTAAGTTGTAATCCTTATTTTTTTATTGTGTTCTAGACTAAGAGTGTTTGGATCTAGGGTAAGAGATAGAGTTCCAAAAAGATATCTTGAGACCACTTTGATCATGTTGAGATTGGGAAACAGGTTGTGAGGAAATTTTAGATTTTGGGCAAGTAGTCCAAGAGTTATAAATGGATACCCTTATAACCGTTTCAAATATACTAAGAAAATTCTAAGACTTTATGCTGTGAGACTAGACTAGATCATAATGTGATAATTGAACTATGATATATCACAGTGTTGTATCTCTTTTCCCTTAATCTCTTTACTTTAGCATTTTCTATATATTGTTTGTATTTTATTATGAGTTAAATATTTTTGTTTTTACATTGTTTTAATATTCCCATTCTCTTTATCAAAAGGCTTTAATTTTATTTTATAAAAGTTTGTTCTTTTCTTTATTTTGCTTAGTTTATTTTATTCAAATCAAACCTTTATCGTTTATCTTGTTTATAAAGGTTAGTCTTTTACAAATATACTTGGTTTATTTTATTTATCAAACATTTATCTTTTGACTTGCCTTATATCATTTTGTTTGAAGCAAATATTTTATTGCTTTGTTTTCTTCAAAAAGACTTAGTTATGAATTTGATAAATCACCATCCTTTGATGGTGTATATTTTGTTTATTGAAAAGAACGAATGAATGAAAATCTATTTGTAATCGATTAATATTGATTCATGGGATATCATTCTTAATGACTTTTCTTTAAAACCCAAATTGTTTAGGAATCCCTTTTACAAGAAAAGCTTTTCTTAAATGTTTAAGCAGTAGATATTTTGAAAAATTCTTTGAATGATAATGTTTCAATACACATTAAAGATTGCTATTTTGTTAAAGAAATTTAGAATGCTTTTTAGATGCTCTTTATCTTGATAATGATACTTTTGTGGTTGAGAGGTTAAATATAAAGCAAGATGAGCAGGAACAATTTAAGAAAAAATGTCAAGAGGAAATGATTGGGGATCATATTGAAAAAGATATTAGCATCACAAATGTTCTTCGTGATCTTGACTTTACTAGAGTTCAAGTAGAATCAAAGGCAAAAGAAATGAAGAAAGAGCATGATTCAAAGTCCTTGCTGAACATCAACAATGGTGACGAGTATTATAGTGAAGAGCCAATAAAGCCATAAATTGAAACAAATTTTATAGCTCAAAAGGACTTTAAGGTAAATGATACTTTTCCTTATTATAATTCATGCCATGATGGGTTACAATATCTATGTAAAGAATTGAATGATGGTTTACTTTACTCAAAAGATAAAAGTTCAGTTTCTTTACAAAAGATTTCATGTTTAGAAAATCAAATTGAAGCTTTGAAAAATAAATACCTTTACTTTAAAACAAGAATGTCTTTAAACTATGAAACCTCAACTATAATGGATAAATGTATTGATCTTGAAAATGAAGTTAAGGAATCTTTTTTTCTAAAAACATCAAAGCTTACAATTTGACTTGTTCGAATTCTGATGCTAAAATCCCGAGTCATCAAATTGGTGTGAAAATCTTTGTTTAAAAATTGTGACTCTCAGATTTATACCTTGGCAAGCGCACCAGTCGTTAAATTGTAATATATTGATCGTCTCACAGGGATTGCGGTAAATACCTCAATCTCATACTAGTACAAGCTGAACCAATAAAAGACGCAGGAATTTCATTCGGTTTTTTTGGTTGTTTTAGTGTTTTATAGTTGTTTTTGTATTTCCAGAAACAGAGTTAAAATGAAATGTGAAAAGTGATTAATAGAAAATAGGTCAGGATTGCTTCGGTTCACAAATTCATCAAGAAACATGCAATTAAAGTATAATCAAACTTCATAATCTAGAGGACAATCCGCTTGTGGTTATTCCCTAATTCCTTAGGTGAAAAACACTAATCCTTAAGCATCGAACCTTAATTCCTTAAGTGCTCAATTAACCTAAGAATCTAATGCGAAATTGGAGGTTGAACTCTAACTATTCATCTAAATTGATTAGGCATAAACTAGTTAGAAAGCTGGAAGTTACCTAAGCTTCAACCATGATTCCTCACTAGCGAAGTTCTTCATCAGTTCTGGATTTGTCAATCCAGCGATTTGAATCCCCTCCTTAGCTTGTTCGCCTCAGGATCTAGAAGTTGATTTCCTCGCTCACAGCTTCAAGACTCCATTGCTAACCTTCACAATCCCAACCTTAGGGATTTAGAACTCCATTGACTTCGGTTCCATCGAAGGATTGTGGAACGTCATGGATGAGAGGATTTAGAGAGAGAAAATGCGTAGTGAGATGTTCGAAGTTGTGAATGAATTGTATTCTATGTATTCTATGTGAATCTGTCTCTCTTCTCTTTACAGAATATGTACAAACATATATATAGGCATCTACCTAACTAACTAACTTAACTAATAACTTAGAAAACTTAAGTTAACGACTAAACTAACTAACTACATAATTTATAGAATAACTTAACTAATTACAGCTCAGATCTTAACAAGTTACAGCTCATCCTTAGCTAATCACAGCACAGCACCAACTAATTAACAGCTCACTACTTGAATTACTAAGGTGCAGGAGTAGGAGAGGAGAGGCAGCAGGAAACAACACTAGTGCCGAGCGGATTCTGGAGGGAACAATCACTGTTTTAAATATCAGCCCTTTTCGCTTGAGCGAACTATGTTCTCGCTTGGGCGAACTCGAGATATGTATTGCAATATTACTTTTTCGCTTTAAGCGTTATGGAGCAGCTTGGGCGAGGGTTGATGCTTCGAGGTTACGCTTGAGCGACCTTGCTCGCTTGAACGAATTTTTGACCCTCGCTTGAGCGAATTTAACTCTCGCTTGAGCGAATTTAACTTTTCAATCAGCACTCTGAAATTGACGCTCGGGTTCTTCTTTTTATTTCAATCGGTTCCCTGTTCTATTTTGGAGTCGGTATCTTAGAAGTTTTTCAAGTCAGATTTTCATTAATTCCTTCCAGTCAACCTTTTGAGAAGTCTTTTCAGTCGGCCTTTTTGAAGTCTCGGTCAGTTTGGGCTCTTGGACTCTTTTCAGTCGGATCTGTGAAATCTCACTCGGATTTTCCAAATCTCACTCGGTTTTTTCCTTTCAGCTTGAGCAATTCTTTTCCTGCACCAATAAACAACTAATTTGCCCAGCGTTTGTATGCTGGCTGCTTAATGGAATTACAAATAATCATAAACTCTTAATTAATTAATGTTCTTAACCATTTTCTTACATAAATAAAACACTTTTGAAATAATTAAATAGATTGTAAATTATTAGCAATTAATTAAATAATAAGGCTAAACTAATCACTAAACAATGAATTAATTCAAATAAAAAGCAGAATTAATTAAGTCTTTTCAAGACTTATCACATCCCCAAACTTAAAACTTGCTTGTTCTCAAGCAACTATTCAGATTATTTAACTAACAAGCTGTTATTTAACACAATCAACCTGTCCTTAACTTAGTTCATGCTATAATTATTGAATACCGACCATGCTTTCTTTTCGCAATTTCTAAAAGTATAATAACTTACACCTCCTTTGGGAGAGAAGCTGCTGATGCTTTCCTCATTGGTCAGTGTTTAACTCTTCTCTCGATGTATATGGTAAATAGAATGCACTCATCACCTGCATACTTGTTAGATAAACATAGGCTTGCAACAGTTCTAAACGTTATGCCATATGCCATCACAATCAGATCAGTAAGGGCTTTTTAAGATTATAATGGGGCTGGGCTACGGCTCAATTCTTGTTTTTCGAGTGAATATCGGGTTACAAGATGTGTCCACTGATGCCTTGACTCAATTTTTAACTTAACTGCCTTTACTTAGCAAGCTCCATTATTTTCCGAGTGAATGTTAACTTAACACTTTCGGTGCTTTGCACCTTCTTTTTCTTTCAGTCCTTCGGACTTTTCCTTTTCTTTCTTCTTTTCCATCTTTTTCCGATCATATTTCAATCAGTGCTTTGAACCTTTTTCCTTGCTGATTTTTTTATTTTTCTTCTCAGCTTTTCTATTTTTCTATTTCTCCCTTTATTTCTCTATTTATTCATCTATAACCAAGGTCGGAGTGTGTCCTTAATTGATGCTAGGCACACTCTTCATCCCCAAACTTAGAACTTGCTAGTCCCTAGCAATAAGTAAGACTGAGCAACTCATCAGTAGAACATCCAAGGGTAAATCAGTCGGTTTTTTCGAGATAAAAAGGCTTGTAACGTTAGGTGAATAAACAGAATAAAAGGGTCTCAGGCTCAAACATAATTTTTGGGTCAAAGGATAATTAAATATATTAGGAAGGCTACTTTTGGCCCTAGCTAAATTAACAAAGAAGGCCTTCATCATTTCCGATTGGCTGGCATACAAACAATTAGCAAGTACTGAAGCAAATTCTGTCTCACTAACTAGCATGCAGGTTCACTCGGAAAAGGATAAAACAGGCTCAAAAGCTACGAATATAATAGTTAATCAGCCAGTCATGTCCCCAAACTTAATGTAAGATCATACATTCAGATTGCTAACTAGCATGCCGAGTAAACAATTAATTAATGATGAAAAAGTTATGGGCAGAGATCATGAGTTAAACAAAGCCGATCAGTGAATTTATCCGACTACAGCTTAAGAATCAGCAAACTTTAACTTATTAAGATGGATTTGAAATTAAACAATAAACATATTTTAGCAATTAATAAGTCAGAATATCAATTAAGGAGTGAGTCGGAAAAATACTTCCTTTTTACCTGAGTGGCTGTGGATGGGAAACACGTGGTCGGATTGGGATGTATTAATTTACCGATACAATCGAAAAACAGAATAAAACAAGCAATTTTAACAAAGAAAGAAAATTTCATTACAACTAAAATAAAAGCGAATTCATTGTTCAGGAAACAGTTAAAATAATGTCAAGTTAATTATATAAAAACATCATAATAACACGTAGCAACAACTCAAGCATCCTGATCTTCATTTTCTCTGTCCTGTTCAAAAGATGATGGGGAATCAGCTGCTCGGGATACGTCCTCTGAGGGAATCGTGAATCCAATGGAAGCCAACCATGCATCTCTGTCAGGTGGGGCTTCCATTTCTACTGTGTGTTCTACCCTCAATTTCATGGCAATCTTCCTGAGCATGAGATTGTGGTTCAAGACCCGAACATAAATTCCAAGTTGCATCCTCTTCATGACCTGCAATTCCTGCAACACTATAGAAATGTCAGAAGAAGAAGAACCGGCTCCTACAGATTGCCTGGGACGTTCGGTCTCTTTGGTTTTAAACTTTATAGCATATTCTTCAGCAGCCTTAACATTTCTGAACCCGTGCCTGTCAACATCTTCAACTGCTGGCGCTTCGTTTCTCTCAGGTGCAGGGGATGCATTCCTTTGAACCGAAGGAGATACATTCCTCTCAACTTGAGTTTGGCTGTGGGCAGATTCAGAAGAATCAGATATACTGATGGTTGCTACTTCCTTTTCGTTATCTGTTTGCTTTCTTCTCACACTTCCTTCTGCAAAATTTGGTCTAGGTTTTTGCAGGAGTCTCTGTGATCTTCTTTTCATGGTTAATGTTAAAAGAATGCTGATAAACAACCTAAATGAAAAATAAGAACAGAAATCCAAAAGAAACATAACAAACCAAAAATGTGAGGTGCATGGCTATGAACAGTGGAAGAATATTAACAAAGAAGCAAGAAAATACTAAGCATGTACTTAGAAGTGCACGAAATAAGTGAAATAAGTGGAAAGATAGTACCTTTCTTAGAAATCAGAAAGTGCCTTTTCGTCTTCAACCCAAGTTTCAGCATGGGTACTTAGGGTTTGGAAGCTGAAAGGTTTTTATACTGTTGAAGTCACTATCCAAGAAACGCGTAAGTATGCTCCAGCTTTATTTATTACTTTATTAATATTATAATAAATATATATACATATTATTTTTTTAGATAGTCTTACTCGGCTCACATACTGAATAGGTGGAAGATCGAGTGAGAGTGGGAAGAGATACCGAGTGGATTCACGAAAGATGAGTAACAGTGATGAAAAAAAACGAATGAATGAACAAACGATGAAAAAGAACGAGCGAATGAAAGCAATAAGTAAATGAAAGAGTGAGTGGAAGAACAAATGGAAGAATGACACGTGAATGAATATAGGATCCCGAGTGAATGAAAACTGAATGGAAATGATCCTGATTGAATGAATGGATGAATGAAGTAGAGTGCATGAGAGACGAGTGAATTAAAGTGAACGAATGAATAAAAACTGAGTGATCGAATGGGAGACAATGAATGGAAGAATGCAAAGGAAGAGACCGAGTGAATGAGTGAAAAGAAAATGACCGAGTGAGTATGGAGAAAGATACCGAGTGATGGAGATACTGAGTGGTAAAGGACGAGTGGAAGAGTGAACAAAACAACGAGTGCAAAGAAGGAGTGAGTAAGTAGAAAGACCGATGAATAAAAGACGAACGGAAAAATGAGCAAAGCTGAGTGAATGAAACAACAAGTGGAAGAACGAATGGATAAAAGATAGAGTACGGTAATGAAAGACTGAAGGACAGGTGAGGAACGAAAAAGAATGACCGAGTGGAAGAAAGACGAGTAGATTGAGGGTGGATGAAAAAGAAAAAGACAGAGAGATTTGTGAGAAAACCACAAAAGAATTTAGGTGGAACGAAACAATGAGTAAATGAATACCGAGTGGATTATACCGGGTAAAAATGAAAAATAAATGAATAAACAATGAGTGGTCAGAAAATGGAAAAACGAGTGAAAGAACATGAAAGCATGACTGACTGACCAGGCAAATAAACATGAGTGAAAGACAGAAGAAGAAGGAGATAACCTGAGTGGATAAAAGGACAACTACCGTGGAAACAGAGTGGATGCAAATACTGAGTGGATGAAAAAGAAAAATGGAAGACGAAGCATTCATGAAATAATGAGTGAAAAAGATCGGGTGAATAAGTGACGAATGAAAGAATGAAAGAGTGACCGAGTGAATAGAGAACAAGTCAAAGAGATCGATCGAGGGAATAAGAGACTGAGTGAGAAAGCCGAGTGGATGAATGAGAAAAATGGAAGACCGAGTGAACACAAGACTGACAAGAAAATATACTGAATAGGAGACTAATGGAAACAAAACTAACTGTGATGAGTGAGGAATCCGAGTGATAAAAGGATGACTGAAATAAATCACCCTTCATCATCTGACCCGTTTATTAAATCAACGATCAGAAATCCTTTATTAAAGTCTTCCTTTTTATTCACATCAAAATTTGGAATTTATTGAAGAATGACGAGTGAAGTTCAGTCGGAAAAAAAAAAGTTAAGAATGAGTAACAGTTATCCGAGTATACTACTTTCGCTTAGCTCAGTAAACTTTCGCTTAAGCGCGAAGCAACAACAGCAGTGCCTCGCCTAAGCTACTAGTGTTTCGCCTAAGCAACAACAGCAGCGCCTCGCCTAAGCGAAATGCAAGAATCAACCTTAGACTCCCTTCTTCAAACTTCACAAATTTTATTCAAACTTTATTCACTAAAAATTTTTAGTTTTCTTTTCATTAAAAACACTCAGAACGTAGGGCTGCCTCCCTAGAGCGCTTCTTTAAGGTCACTAGCTTGACCTTATGGCATCTAAGAGGATGCTTGCAGTAACAAGGAGGTTTTCTGCCTATCAAACTCTCCTCCAAAGTAGAGTTTGAGTCGCTGGCCATTTACCTTAAAAATCCGATCGGTAGTCGGGTCTTTCAGCTCAACTGCACCATGAGGAAAAACCTCATTTACAGTAAAAGGCCCCGATCACTTTGATCTAAGCTTTCCAGGGAAGAGTCTCAGTCGGGAATTGAATAACAAAACCTGATCACCCTTTTTAAACTCCTTCTTATTAATCCACTTATCGTGCTACTTCTTTGTTTTCTCCTTATAAATGGAGGCACTTTGATAAGCGTTGAGTCAGAACTCCTCTAGTTCATGGAGTTTCAAAACTCTTTCCTCCTAGGATTGGTCACAATCCATGTTTAATAACTTTGTGGCCCACCACGCCTTGTGTTCCAACTCTACAGGGAGATGGCAAGCCTTACCATAAACTAATTGATACGGGGACATGCCTATCGGAGTTTTGAAGGCTGTTCTGTAGGCCCACAATGCATCATCTAATTTTACCGAACAATCTTTCCTAGATTTCCCGACCACTTTCTCTAAGATTCTCTTGATTTCTCTATTTGACAGCTCAACTTGTCCACAAGTTTGTGGATGGTAAGAAGTGGATATCTTATGTAAAACCGCATAGTGATGTAGGGCTTTTTCCATTATTTTATTACAAAAATGTGAACCCCCATCACTAATAAGTACTCTCGGAACTCCAAACCTAGTGAAAATATTCTTTTTAATGAACCTAAGCACCACATGTGCATCATTGGTTCTGGTCGGAATTGCCTCCACCCATTTGGAGACATAGTCTACAGCAACAAGTATAAATTCATTGGAGAACGACTTTGGAAATGGTCCCATAAAGTTGATACCCCAGACGTTAAATAAGTCCACAATTAAAATGTTTGTCAAAGGCATGCCAGCTTTAGCAGAGAGACCTCCACTCCTTTGACATTTATCACACCTTTTGACATACACTTTAGCATCTTGAAAGATAGTTGGCCAATAAAAGCCACTCTGTAAAACCTTTGCTGCTGTACGGGAGGCACCATGATGACCTCCATAATAGGAGTCGTGGCAATGCCACAAGAGCCTTTCTTGCTCGGATTCAGGCACACATCGCCTGATTACTCCATCTACTCCTATTTTATACAGAAATGGATCATCCCAAAGGAAGTTTTTGCTATCATGAAAGAATTTTTTCTTCATTTGGGATGTCCAGCCCTTAGGTACCACCGAGGCACTTTTGAAGTTGGCCATATCAGCATACCATGGCCCGGTGATAATTGCCATCAACCTCTCGTCTGGAAATTCTTCTTATATTAAAACAGAATCTGATTCACCTTCCAGACGAGACAGTTGATCGGTAATTGAGTTCTCTACTCCCTTTTTGTCTCGTATTTCTAAGTCAAACTCCTGGAGTAACAGAGCCCACCTGATCAGTCTCGGCTTAGATTCTTTCTTAGCTAGTAAGTACTTGATTACCGAGTGATCTGTATATACAATGACCTTGGCCCCAATCAAGTAAGCACGAAATTTATCAAATGCATACACCACAGCAAGCATTTCTTTTTCAGTAGTGGTGTAATGTATTTGATTTTCGTTCAACACTTTACTAGCATAATAAATTACATGAGTTAATTTTCCTTTTTTCTGACCCAGTACAGCTCCGACTGCAAAGTCACTTGCATCACACTTTAATTCAAACGGTAAAGACCAATCGGGTGCTGCAAGGATCGGAGCTGAAGTCAAACTTTGTTTCAATTTTTCAAAAGCCTTGACACAGTTTTCATTAAACACAAACACATGATCTTTTACAAGCAAGTCGGTCAAAGGCTTAGCTATTTTTGAAAAATCTTTTATGAACCTTCTGTAGAAGCCAGCACATCCTAGAAAACTTCTCACTCCTTTCACGTTGATCGGAGGAGGAAGTTTTTCAATGATTTCTATCTTGGCTCGGTCTACTTGAATGCCCTCAGCAGAGATTTTGTGGCCAAGGACTATCCCTCCCTTAACCATAAAATGGCATTTTTCCCAGTTAAGAACAAGGTTAGTCTCTTGGCATCTCACCAGCACCTTAGATAGGTTGCTGAGGCATGAATCGAAACTACTACCAAAAACAGAGAAATCGTCCATGAATACTTCAATGAATTTCTCCACCATGTCCCCAAAGATTGCCAGCATACACCTTTGAAAGGTTGCTGGAGCATTGCACAAACCGAATGGCATGCGCCGATAGGCAAAAATTCCGTATGGACAGGTGAAAGCTGTCTTCTCTTGATCTTTTGGGTCAACCACAATTTGGTTATAACCCGAGTAACCATCAAGGAAGCAATAGTATTCATGACCCGATAGTCTCTCAAGCATCTAGTCAACAAACGGCAAGGGAAAGTGGTCTTTCCGAGTGAAGTCATTCAACCTTCTATAGTCTATACATATTCTCCATCCTGTGGTCGGTCTAGTAGCTATGACTTCACCTTTTTCATTTTTAACAGTTGTCATCCCTCCTTTCTTGGGCACCACTTGGACCGGACTGATCCAAGTGTTGTCTGAGATAGGATAAATGATTCTTGCATCAAGAAGCTTGACCACCTCTTTCCTGACTGCCTCTTTCATTATTGGGTTCAATCTACGTTGTGGCTGTACTACAGGGGAATAATCATCTTCCATCAAAATTTTATGCATACAAAATGATGGACTGATTCCCTTCAAGTCAGAAATATTCCAGCCAATCGCAGATTCATGTGCCTTTAAAACCCCTATTAATTTGTCCACATCCTCTTCTTTTAAGTCAGCATTAATAATGACAGGATGTGTTTCGTCCTCTCTCAGGAAAACATATTTTAGATGAGAAGGCAAAGGTTTTAAATCACATTTTTCTTCAGAAACTTCCTTTCCTTTCTTAACTTCAGTAATTTTCAAATTATTTTTCTTTTCTTTTTCAAAATCACCTACTTCTAATACTTCCAGTAGGTTCAGTATTTTTGAGTGAGAGTCATTTAACTCCTCAGTCTCGGAGTCAAAGTCATCCTCTAAAAAGGTTTGTAAGGCCTCTTCCTCAGTTTTTAAAAGCATTGGAGTCTGGTAACTTTTAATCTCTTCAATCATTAAACAATCCATCCTTTCAGTCGGATGTTTCATGGAATTGAAGACATTAAAGGTTACCTGCTCCTCCTGAACTCTCAACATGAGTTCACCCTTTTCTATATCAATCAATGCTCTGCCTGTAGCTAGGAAGGGTCTACCTAAGATTAAAGGAATCTCTCGGTCAGCCTCCATATCCAACACTATAAAATCTGCTGGGAAGATAAATTTGTCTACTTTAACCAACAAGTCTTCCAGCAACCCTTGGGGATATTTAATGGACCTTTCAGCCAACTGCTAAGACATGCGAGTCGGTTGTAGGTCATTAATTCCTAGTTTTTTCATCAAAGATAGAGACATCAGATTTATACTGGCTCCTAGGTCACAAAGAGCACTTCCCACATGAATATCCCCAATTGCACACGGTATTGTAAAAGATCCAGGATCCTCTAGCTTTTGAGGAAGTTTCTTTTGAATGATTGCACTGCACTCCTGAGTGGGAGCAATCATTTCATCCCCCTTAAGCTTCCTCTTCTTAGACAATAGCTCTTTCAAAAATTTTGCATAAGAAGGCATCTCCTGCAATGCCTCGGCAAAAGGGATATTTATGTGAAGTTTCTTGAATACATCTAAGAACCTAGCAAACTTCTGCTCTTCTATTTGCTTTTTAAACCTGTGTGGAAATGGAGCATTCCTCAGTTTTTCAGGAGTCAGCTTAGAAGCTTCCTCCAGAATCAGATCAACCTTTTTCTTTTTCTTTTGATGGACTTTATTTTCTTTTTCTTTTTCTGTTTCATTTTCATTTTCAGCTTCATTATTGACCTGCTCGGCTTCCTACACTATTTCTTTTTCTTTATCTTTTTCTGAGCTTATTTCCTGACTCGGAGATGGAGAAATAAATTTTCCACTCCTCGTGATTATAGCCTTGCAATGTTCCCTCGGATTTACCTCGGTATCTCCAGGGAAATTGCCTGCTTGCCTCTCAGCTAATTGCTTAGAAAGCTGTCCGACTTGATTTTCTAAATTTCTTATGGACGTTTCCTGATTTTTGAAACTGGCCTGAGTGGCCTGGATGAACTGAGAAAGTACATTCTCAAGTTCTGATTTTTCTTTAACAGGGGGGTGAGAAGGTTGTTGTGGTCTATTTGTGGGTTGATTTTGTGGGATGTTCTGATTCAAATATGGACCTTTCTGCCAGGAAAAATTAGGGTGACTCCTATAATTAGGATTAAAGGAATTAGAAGGATAATTCCTTTGATATTGTTGCTGCCCCATATAGTTCACTTGCTCGGAAGGCACATTTGGATCACACATTCCATTCTCATGGTCTCCACCACAAAAGTCATAATTTATCATAGAAACTTGACTCGGCTTTTAGAGTTCTGAAATCTGTATACTTAGTTTCTCCAAAGCTTGAGTCATCAGTTTACTCTGACCCAGATAAGCATCTTGTGCTTCTAGTTCTAATATCCCTCTCCTAGGGACTTGGCTCCTCTCACTAATCAGATATTCATTAGAAGCCATAACGTCAATCAGCTCTATGGCTTCTTCTACAGTTTTAGTTGTTAATGAACCTCCAGCTGAGGCATCAATCAGGACCCTGGTAGCTGGCCTGACACCATTATAGAAAATAGTCACCTGTTGCACATCAGAAATCTGATGATGAGGACATCTCCTCAAGCTCTCTTTATACCGATCTCATGCTTCCATCAAAGACTCACCTTCTCTTTGTTGAAAACACGTGATTTCATTGCGCAACTTTGCATATTTAGAAGGAGGAAAGTATTTAATCAAAAATTTTCTTTGCAAGTCCTCCCAAGTGGAAATACTGCCTCTCGGTTGACTCTACAACTAGGCTTTTGCTCGGTCCCTTAGAGAAAATGGAAACAATCTTAGTCGGATTGCCTCGTCAAGGACTCCGTTCATTTTTACTGTATCACAAATTTGGAGGAAGGTTGCTAGATGCAAATTTGGATCCTCAACCTCACTTTCTCCGAACTGTTCATTTCTTACCAACTGCAGTAAAGCTGGTTTAAGTTTGAAATTATTTGCTGAAATTGGTGGCCTAAGGATGCTAGATTGCGGTCCTTCTTCAGTCGGCCTGGAGTAGTCACCTAATGTAACTCTCCTCTGTTCCATTTCTTTTTGTTCTTTTTGCTTTTTCTCTTTTCTCAGTTTACGTTCTAACAAGTCGATGTCAGGATCAAAGAAGAAAGGCTCTCCTCTGCTCCTTGACTGCATACAACAAATGTCAAACAAAAGGACGATTCACAGCTACGACTACAACTACACGAAAACAACAAACTACTACTAATAAAAACACAATTCAAACTACGTAATAAATGCAAACAAAGTAAACGGTTCAGTCTAGTACCGGTCCAAGGATTGTTGATATTACTCAACAATCCCCGGCAACGGCACCATTAACTTGATGCTAAAATCCTGAGTCATCAAATTGGTGTGAAAATCTTTGTTTAAAAATTGTGACTCTCAGATTTATACCTTGGCAAGCGCACCAGTCGTTAAATTGTAATATATTGATCGTCTCACAGGGATAGCGGTAAATACCTCAATCTTAGACTAGTACAAGCTGAACCAACAAAAGACGCAGGAATTTCATTCGGTTTTTTTGGTTGTTTTAGTGTTTTATAGTTGTTTTTGTATTTCCAGAAACAGAGTTAAAATGAAATGTGAAAGGTGATTAATAGAAAACAGGTCAGGATTGCTTCGGTTCACAAATTCATCAAGAAACATGCAATTAAAGTATAATCAAACTTCATAATCCAGAGGACAACCCGCTTGTGGTTATTCCCTAATTCCTTAGGTGAAAAACACTAATCCTTAAGCTTCGAACCTTAATTCCTTAAGTGCTCAATTAACCTAAGAATCTAATGCGAAATTGGAGGTTGAACTCTAACTATTCACCTAAATTGATTAGGCCTGAACTAGTTAGAAAGCTGGAAGTTACCTAAGCTTCAACCATGATTCCTCACTAGCGAATTTCTTCATCAGTTCTGGATTTGTCAATCCAGCGATTTGAATCCACTCCTCAGCTTGTTCGCCTCAGGATCTAAAAGTTGATTTCCTCGCTCACAGCTTCAAGACTCCATTGCTAACCTTCGCAATCCCAACCTTAGGGATTTAGAACTCCATTGACTTAGGTTCCATCGAAGGATTGTGGAACGTCATGGATGAGAGGATTTAGATAGAGAAAATGCGTAGTGAGATGTTCGAAGTTGTGAATGAATTGTATTCTATGTATTCTATGTGAATCTGTCTCTCTTCTCTTTACAGAATATGTACAAACATATATATAGGCATCTACCTAACTAACTAACTTAACTAATAACTTAGAAAACTTAAGTTAACGACTAAACTAACTAACTACATAATTTACAGAATAACTTAACTAATTACAGCTCAGATCTTAACAAGTTACAGCTCATCCTTAGCTAATCACAGCACAGCACCAACTAATTAACAGCTCACTACTTGAATTACTAAGGTGCAGGAGTAGGAGAGGAGAGGCAGCAGGAAACAACACTAGTGCCGAGCGGATTCTGGAGGGAACAATCACTATTTTAAATATCATCCCTTTTCGCTTGAGCGAACTATGTTCTCGCTTGGGCGAACTCGAGATATGTATTGCAATATTGCTTTTTCGCTTTAAGCGTTATGGAGAAGCTTGGGCGAGGGTTGATGCTTTGAGGTTACGCTTGAGCGACCTTGCTCGCTTGAACGAATTTTTAACCCTCGCTTGAGCGAATTTAACTCTCGCTTGAGCGAATTTAACTTTTCAATCAGCACTCTAAAATTGACGCTCGGGTTCTTCTTTTTATTTCAATCGGTTCCCTGTTCTATTTTGGAGTCGGTATCTTGGAAGTCTTTCAAGTCAGATTTTCATTAATTCCTTCCAGTCAACCTTTTGAGAAGTCTTTTCAGTCGGCCTTTTTGAAGTCTCGGTCAGTTTGGGCTCTTGGACTCTTTTCAGTCGGATCTGTGAAATCTGACTCGGATTTTCCAAATCTCACTCGGCTTTTTCCTTTTAGCTTGAGCAATTCTTTTCCTGCACCAATAAACAACTAATTTGCCCAGCGTTTGTATTCTGGCTGCTTAATGGAATTACAAATAATCATAAACTCTTAATTAATTAATGTTCTTAACCATTTTCTTACATAAATAAAACACTTTTGAAATAATTAAATAGATTGTAAATTATTAGCAATTAATCAAATAATAAGGCTAGACTAATCACTAAACAATGAATTAATTCAAATAAAAAGCAGAATTAATTAAGTCTTTTCAAGACTTATCAAATTCCTTGGCTTCAAATGAGAATGAAAACTATATATTACATAGGAATTCAAGCAAGACTTATGACCAAAAAATTTAGATAACTCTTACCACAAAAGCCAAAGTTTTTTCAAAGAAGATCTTCCAAATGATAAACCATCATCCATACAATTATTTACAATTATTATAGTCATCTTGGACATAGTTCTCATTTATGCTATTATAGAAAAAGTTATCACATAAGAAATAAAGTTTCATGGGTTCCTAAAGTACCAAAATTGATAGTCACTAACCCCAAGGACCTAAGATGAAATGGGTACCAAATTTTTTTACTAGTAATTTATTTGTAAGGAAAAATTATAAAAAACATAGACAAATTGGTCATGACAAAGGAATGCCACAAAGGAGAATGGTTCCTAGAGAAAAAAGTAAAGGTTTGAAACATGAGAAAAATATGGCTGACAAAATGTAAACATGGATAAATTCATCTCTCAAAAAGAGAAGTCATAGGTAAGGCAAGATAGCTTGTCAAATGGTAAGATTAAGACATCAAGTTTCTTTACCTTTTATGCACCTACATTTATTGATCCAAGGTATACATCTTACTTGCCTTAGGTAAAACGTAATAATAATGTGTTGTGCTAAAACTGGTTGAACATTATATCATATGTTTATGCTAACCACACATATACCTTGATCTCTAATTGATTCATTCAAAAGTATGCTTCTTAAGTTGTTGCATATAAGTATGTTAAATGGTTCTTAAGCTTTTTCCATGATAAACATTGTTACATACCAATATGTATTTGATATGTTGTTTGATTACATATAAACATGGCATTAATTCTTAGTAGGTATGTATTAAGTTGTTGTGCTTAATATGTGTTATTCTCTCTTATTCTAGCAACTTGATTATAGTGTTTGCCTAAGTGCAATTTAATCTAGTTATCTTACTGAGATGAGTAAAAGAGTGCTTGTAAGTAATGTTTCGGGGAAACAGGCATAAAGAGAAAATCAAAATGCAATAGTTCAAACTAGACTCTAAGTGGTTCAAACTAATGCTTAAGACCGGGTCAAACCAATGCTCAAGAATGGTTTAAACTAGTGATGAAGTTAGTTCGAAATAGTACATGGAACAGTTCTAACAAATGCAATGGATAGTTCAAACCATGCCCCTAGTGGTTCAAACCATGGATACCTCTTTGATGGAAATCTGAATTGTTACCACTTAAGACTTGTTAACTTTCATATAAAAGTCAACGGAACCATTATGTTGTAATCATCCATGTGTTATGGAGCATGACATTCATGTGATGAAAGAGTAAGAAAAACGAGAAACATCTTATGCAATCAATTGATACAATTGAGTTGATTAAAAATTTGGTTTTCAAATTCTTTCATCCTTACTCTATATTTATTTATCATACTTTAACATGGATACATCTCTTCTCCTTCTCCTTTTTCATTTGAAATGATTTGAAAAGTAGTTAGATTAAAGCTTTCATGGTTAATATCTTTTTGATGTTTTTAATAAAAAGCTTTTTGTGTAAAACATTTCTTTTAAACTTAATTGGTATCATTCTTTTGATTTTCTTGAACTCTTTCGTTTGAAGAGAAATATTGTACAAAACATCCTTTATCTAAATTGTTTTAACAAACTCTTTTGTGATATCATTTGCTTGTTTTATTTAGAAATTTTCTTTGGAAAACATATCTTATTCAATGCTTTCTCTTTTCATAGTTTAAAGTGTTTTACAAGTTATTTCTCTATGAACTATGATCATCAAATTGTTATCACATCTAAGGATCCAAAATTTTATGGATACTAAAATATTCTCTCAAACTTCTTTAGTAGATCATTATCTCAAGAAAAGAAAGGTGAACATTCTTGATAAGCTCAAGATTTGAGAGAATCAAAAGGATCATGAAGTAACCCTAAATTCTTTTAAGGAAAATAGCTCATGGGATTTGATATTATCAAACTCAAGTATGGCTTACAATGCCAAGGGATTTATGAAACTTTAAAAGAAAGATAGGTCAAGCACAAAGACTTACCTTAAAGGAATAAGTATCTCAATCCCTAAAACTCTTTTCTATTTATGGATTGTATGATACTAGTTATCAAATGGTTTATAATCACCATGAATGCTTCCTTTGCTTGACGAATGTGCATGATATTAGTTGCGTTTCTTTGGTATATATTATTCTCTCTTATCATGTCTATTGACTTATATTTTGATATTGACATATACATGTCTTAGTTAGGATATCTTTTTAAATATGTTTTCAAAATAAAGCATGTCTTTCCAAAATTATTTTTGAAAGAGAGAGAAAAGCCATTTAGTAAAATATGCTTGCTTGATTTAATGCATATATTTTATTTTGTGTTTTAATAAGGGGGAGTGTATGAAAATCCATCTTCATATCTTTGTTCTCCTTTCTTGATTATATGCACATGTCTTCATATCTTTGTACTCCTTTCTTGATTATATGCATATGCTTTTATATATGGACTATGCATGAATTAGTTTATGGAGCATTTAAATCAGCTAGATGATTTCTTTAGGAAAATTCTTTTCATAGACATGGGCTATGATAAATTGATCAATCATACATTGGATGAATGTATGTGATTATTAATATGTTTATTTTACTAATGTGGGCATGGAGAATGCTTGTTAATGATCCTTTTGGTTATAGCATCCCAATTTTTAATTATTTGTTAATTTTTAATTAATATAATAATTAATTGGGAATGTCCATAATTAATCAAAATGGGTGTGGTAATTTTTGGAATTAAACTAGGTAAGTGTTGCATAGCTACAAGTTACTAGATTAGTTTCAGAAATTAATCAGACAAGCAAAAAGACTATTTTACCCTTAATGACATAAGTTTAATTTCACTCCCCTTTCTTCTCTTCATTTTCATGTAGCAAGGCAAGAAAGAAAAAGTGTGCTTTTTCCCTCTCTTCACTCTCACAGCACCAATACCCATCATCTCCTTTCTTCTTCTTTTAATTCAAAATCCAGAATCAAGTCTTCTCTTCCCCCCATATCTCACATGAACTAAGGGGAAAAGCTAGGACAAGTGATTTTTCATTTTCTTCCATTTGAAAGGTAAGAGTTTTTTGAACCCACTTGTGAAATTGGTAGGATTTTATGGTTCCAATCCTTAATACCTTCAATTTCTTGGTCATAGAGTGCTTTGGAACTTATCTCTAAGAGTAGGTCGTATCAAAACCTTGTGAAGTTGAATTATAGAAACCGTTCGGTAAGTTAAAACTCTGAACTCTTTTAGTTCTGTGAAATTATTGTTATTAGAAAGCTTTTAGGTTTCCAAATTGTTAGACATTAGTTAGATTCATAGAAAATAGTGAACGTTTAATTAATCAAAGAGGTTTGATTATGTTTTCGTTGTTGGTTTGCTTCCAAAACGTTATCGGAACACGGAGGTGAGCTTTGGAATCATCAATGAGAAGTATTATATATTTTAAATGCATGAATTATGAACGGATAAGGGGTAAACTCCTATATAACTAAATTAAATTTGCTTGAATTTATATGGTGGTGTTGAATAACTATACCCATCTTAATTAAAATTGAGATATATGACGTTTATAATGATGTTCGATGTATAATGGTTTTCGTTTATATGTATGTTCATGATGAATTGATGATTATGATTGATAATTGCATGAGGTTGCAATTTATGTGTATGATATTTGAGGTTGATTATTGATATTGCATGAACTTGTAATTATTGAGAATGGAAAATGATGTTGATGATTAACATTAGGCATGAGGTTGCCTTTTGATATGAATAATATGATGGAAATAATTGATGTGTATTGTGAATATGAATGATTGAAATTGAATGGTTTGGATGCATGTTATGCATTATTGATGATTTGGAAGAGGACCCTTGATGATGGTAATCAGGAGGTCTGATGACACTTGATGGTTGTTTGCATAGCATGTGCATTAAAAGACATACACAGGATTGCAGGGGGTCTGTGATGTCGGCCCAGATGGGAGGATAGCCTGATGGTAAGACAACTCAACATATATCAACAACCACTTTGAGTTGGACTCAAAGTCGGCCTGCAACACCTTAGTTGAGTTGTTGTTGTCACTTGAAGTGACTGGTGTTGCAAATAGACAAACGGTTTGATATTCATAAAAATGATTAAGGATATATATTGAGAAAATTATATCTACAGTATAAATCTCATCGTTAGAGTTGAATTCGCATGCATATGTATTGACATATAGTGTTTGAGATTTGGATGCTGTTGAGCAGCTATTGAGGATGATGGTCTTTGTGGTTGATGTATTGATGATAATGCAATGATGTATATATATGTTAAATGGCATGTATAGTTTGTTGATGAATTATGATGAAATTGACAAAATATGATTATGTATGATGATTTATGAATTGGATAATAATATAATGATAATGAGGTAAATCTAGTTTTGTATTTATCATTTAACATACATATCCTCACCCCTTACATTGTTGATTTTTTAGTGAAATTGGCACGAGTTGAGAGTTGGTGATATGCCTATGTGAAATTGATATGTAATTGTCTCATGGGAGAACCAGTAGCAACTTGGTATATATAGTTTTGGTATATATACCTTGGCTGACTTTTGATGTATATAATGTATAAATGTGTTAGAGTTAAGAAGACTCAAAATCCTCTTAAGATTTGTTGATAACTAACATCGCGTATTCTAATTTAAATAAAGTCGTATCATGTTATTATTTGATATGTGCGTTTAAGTGTTTCAGGAAAATATAAGGCTTTCGTTACAAAAGAAAGGGGGAGTATGTGTGTCGAAAGTTTGGAAGAACCTTTATAAAGTCTGATCTCAACGTAAATCCTTCGATCCAAAACAAGAAAAGTCTTGAAGTCTGGAAATTTGTCTCCAAGAGAAAGATCTTTACATCTGAATATCTTACCAGACCTAGTTCAGTCTCATACCTCAAAGTCTGTGAAAACACCAGATCTGGTTCTCACATGTGCCTCAAAGCTCTCAGATCTTACAAAGGCATCTAAATAAATTGCACCTTAAAATTGTCTCATCATCAACACCTTATGAATCACTAAACCCAGAATCCTCTAAAAGAAAGTTCCTATACGAGTCTGGTTCAAAGAATCTCAGTAGTAAGAAAACATCTTCATAAGCGCTTTAAAGCAAAGATTCACAAAAAGAAGAATGACAAAGCAAGGCAGATTATGTTCTATTCTAACAGCGTCAAGTCTTTTACCCGTGCCTTATAATTTTAGAGATTCTCTGAATAAAAGCTTCCTAACTTACACTACCTCTACCCTACCTATGTTCACACATATCACAAAGCTTTCTATCCTACAATTACGTGCTCAGAACATCTCTCTCTGACAAAAGAAACCTTGTTGTCCCTTGTGCAATATCCTTCTAATTGAATATATCATCTCTCAAGGGACTTATATTAGTTATTCTCTCCTCGAGCTCTTTGGAAAAATTCTCTATAAATATAACCAATCTCTTCAAAAGAAATAAGAGTAAGAGTGCAAGAAAAGACTCAGGCAAGAGCAAAAATACAAAAAACACAAAATGGAAAATAGAAAAAGAGAGAGAGCTTGTAAAAGAAAAGGAAGATGGGTAAAACACACTAAGAAAAGTGTGGATGAAGAAGAGAAAGTATAAACGGGCATCAGACATTCATATATAAAATCCCAAGAAAAAGAATGAAATGACAATCTGCTCAAGAAGAAGAAATCAGACTAAGAAGAATTGTCATAAAGACAAAGAAAGCTCGCTATGTGCATTCCTTCTCTCCCAAAAGCTATAGCAACTAGAGATATGCCATCAACTGATATCTCTCTGCTCTTCGAAGAGCATATCATCTTTGGTCATGCTTTCATACTCAGTACCTCTTGTGCACTTGTCTCATATTACACAAGTACTGAGTCTACTGAATGAATAAGCCTTTCTCTTTCTTTATAGACCAACTCATGTAGTTGATCACTTAGTTTAGCTAAGTTAGAAGGCTTATTCATTTTAATTGTAATAATTCTTCCAATCCTCTGGTAGTACAAGTTTAGTGTGTTGCCAGACTCTCTAAGTGTGGGAAACATTGTTGGCATGGAGAGGCTTTTGAAAGAATACTCGGGGTTTGAGCCAAGAGTGGCTTGTGAAAGAATACTTGGGTCTGCCCCAGGAGTGGGTGCTGCAAAAGAATACTCATAGGAATCTAAAGGGGTCTGGTGTGTTGAAGCATGGGCTATGCTTAAGCCAGGAGTGACTGGAGTCAAGAATACTCAGAGCATGAGTTGTGCTCAAGCCAGGAGTGACTGGAATCAAGAATACTCAAAAGCACAGGTTGTGCTTAAGCCAAGAGTGACTGGAGTCAATCATACTCAACATCTGATGTAAATGACTTTTACATAGTGAAAATCCTTCAGATTTGAAGGTACTAGATGTAGTCTCCATGTTGGAGGTGAACCAGTATAAAATTACTTATATGATGTCTCTTTCTCTTTGACTCTTTAACTAACAAAAGTCTGGTGTTTTATCATTAATATCTTTGATAGTAAAAGTTTGGTAAATAACGCTCATTCAATCAAAGAATCACGTTCTCTATCTCGCAAAATTCTGGTCCACTGTGCTTAACACATTTTCGCTTAAATATCACTTTTTAGTTTGAAAAAGTGAACAGACTTATTCAACTCCCTCTTCTAAGTCTGTTCTCTTAACCATCAAAATGTATTGTAGATAAGTTTTGGGAAGCCTCTTAAAGGTTTATTGCTTATTTTAAAAACCTATATGGTTGTATATGAATTTTGGTCTCTTATATATATATATATTGATGTTTTGAATTTAAGATGATCATGGATGGATCCATGAATGATGAAATACTTATGAATTATACCCAGGAACTACTATGTAATGTATATATTATCAACTTGATATGATGGGTAGGGAATTGTATTTATTACATTGCATGTTAGTTGTTGAATAAGATTAGGAATGGATTGGCATACTTGGTGAATACTATGAGGTTTCATTGTAAATTATGCATAATAAGGAACTAGACATGTCAAAATAAGATCCGTGAGATTTTGGAACCTCCAGATAGGCCCAATAACTTGTGTTTATTATTTGAAATGTGTATGAAGAGAAATGGGCCAATTTATATGTGAATTGATGGGTAGGTTGTTTAAGAATGGACTAAAATGGCCTAACTGCATTCTTGCGTATAACTTGTGTGTCTTTGGGAATTTTGGAGTGTGGCTGGTTGCCACAAGTCATAATTGAGGTGTTTTAGGTGGTGTCAAAATTTTGTAATGTTTGGAGGTCATTTGGAGAAGTTAGGGTGTGTAGAAATGGCCAGAAGTCAATTTTCTACAAAATTATGTAGACAAGTACTCTGGTAATTGATTAGTAATCTATTACCATAGGCTACCTGTAAAAATCCTATGCAGGCATTTGTAGGTAATCAATTACACAAGTGATAGGGCACTCCAAATCCTTTATTTTGACTATGTAATGGTGGGACCTTAGTCCTCTATGCCTAGGATTTTGATTTTCTACCTCTTGGTCCCTTTTTAGCACTCATTTGCATGGGCTAATGCTTCTGTTGGCATGAGTTTTTTTTCTTGAATCCATATAGTATTTTGGTTCATGTCACCCTTAATTAATGATATGAACCTTGAATTATATCTTATTATGGCACTCGGTTCTTTTATCTTGATCTGCGATGCAAGTGGTGGGTTTATGTTTGAATCACAAAAAATTTATTCGCATTTTTTGTTTATATAAATATGTTTGCATTGGGATTAGGTTAAGGGAATTGGGTGTTACACGGGTTATTCAATCAAAGCTAAGTTTTTTTGAAGGATCAACCCTAATCGACACCACCTTTCACAACTAAAAAAACACCTGTTAGCGACGAAAACAATTGGTCGCTATTCCATGTCAAGGCCGTCGCTAAGAGGACTAGCGACGGTATCTCTGACGGCCACACGACTGTCACTAAAACCTTCGTCGAAGATAGATCAGCGACCACGGAAAAGCCGTCATAACACCGTCGCTAACATGGTCTCTGCTTCACTTACTTCAGCCGTCGCTAACTGTCCACGTTCAGCGACGACGAAGATCCCGTCTCTACTGTTAGCGACCATATCGGCCCGTCGCTAAGGGTAGCCATACAGCGACCAGTTATGCCCGTCGCTATGGGTAGCCATACAGCGACCACTTATGTCCGTCGCTATGGGTAGCCATATAGTGACCACTTATGCTCGTCGCTATGGGTAGCCATACAGCGACCACCTATGCCCGTCGCTATGGGTAGCCATACAGCGACCACTTATGTCGTCGCTATTAGTAGGCATACAGCGACCACTGCCCGCCGTCGCTATGAGTAGTTATTTAGCGACCATCTTATTCCGTCGCTAATGGGATTTTTTATTTTTTAAAAAAATTGTTTAAATATTTATAGATTTTGTTAATTTAACTTTAAAAATGTTGATTAATATTTTGTATTGGGTAATAAAATTTTATAATTAAATTTGAATAATTTTTTTAAAATATTAAATTATTATTAAAAACAAAATAATGGATTAAATTTATTTATCAAATAGGTTGAATTATTAATGATAATCAAAATAAGGCATTTTTCTTTGAATTTAATTACCAATAAATATTGACATAATAAATGAAGAATGACAAAATAAATACTGAATGGAATATAATATAAAAACTATAAATGAAATATACAATGTGTATACATAATAAAAATACAATCATGGTGGTGGGGGATCCTATGGTGGTGGTGGGGGCGCCTGGGAAGTGGGGGGAGGTAGTCTCGCCATCAACTGCATCAGTAGCTCCTGCTGCTGAGCAAGTTGCCGACGAGTCTCGGCGTGCTGCTCCTCGGCCCACTGTCGGTCCGCCTCGGCCCGCCGTCGGTCCGCCTCGGCTGGCTCCTGCAAAAGCTGCCTCTGACGTCGCTCCTCCTGTAGCTCGTCGTTCAGGTTTTGAACTACCTGAACAACCTCAGTCGGAAGACCAGACGAAGAGGAAGAGGAAGGGGTCTTCCCCTTTTTCGCCAGCTACATGCCGACGCCACCTAATCCAAAGACCCTCCCTTTCTTGTTCACACCGCCGACAGCCTCTATATAGATGGCGTTGTCGTCGGAACAAGACAGGGTGGGAGGAACCTCCCCTTCAAGAGTCGAAGCCACCAGGTCCGCCTCCTTCTCAGCCCTCCTGGCCTGATACGCCTCCTGTAAATTAAAAAACACTAAAAGAATTAGTAAGCTGATTTGTAACTTATAAGCATGTGTGAGTTAAAAGTAAATACCGCTAGATCTATAGTCTTCTGGTTTACCCATGCACCGGCTTTGTTCTTCTTGGTCATTTGCATGACCTCAAACAAAGAAGGCTCCCGGTGCTCCCTCAGCTCCTGTGGTGGACAAAAAACATTGAGATTATTATTTGTAAACATGTCAGACGAATCATAATAGAAATGTTTAACATAAATATACTTACAAATCTTTTCTTGTGCACGAGGTTTGAAATGCTACCCCCAGTGCAAATTGAAGCTGCAGCATCGGTGGCTCTGTTTGCCCTGTTCCGAGCACTCGCCTGCTGGAACGGGACACCGCCCCACTTCTGGACCATCCCGTCCCAATGGTCCTCGGGGATCCAACGAGGGTGCTTACCCTTGTCCCTCACCTTCCAAAGGGTACTCTTGATGATTTTGGAGGTCTTTATGGTAAAGACCTTCCTAATCTCATCAATCTTACCCTCTGCCCACTGATAATCACGCTGTAAAATGAAATAAGAAATCAAAATTAATAAGAGGTCTATTTTATGAATCAAATCACAACAAATTGATATGGTAACTTACCGAGAAGGTGTCAAACCACCTATCTTGGATAACCTTCCCAGCATCTGTCCAAGATATATATGGACCATCCCACTGGGCCTTTAAAACCTTAGTAATCGCTTTGGTAGTGCGACCACTATCAACAAAGCTGTAATGACAACAATTATATCAGGAGTAAAACAACACACAATCTAGGGAGACTCCCAAAATTCCGACAGAGTCTCCTCTGTAAATGTAACATTTTCAAGTTTAAATAGTTACCCTGTTACAAACAGAATAGTTCCCAGTACAATTCAATCTATACAAGTACTAATTAAAGTAACATACAATAAACGAACAAGTCTTTCCACTAAAGTTTAATATAAAGTACTATACAAATAACATAAAAGTATTTGAGTTTTAGTCACTTACCAACATGGGCAGAGGGGATGCCGGAGGTGGGGTGACCTGATGGCCATGATCCTCCAAGCCACCAACTCCAGGAGTCTGCTGTGGGGTGGTCAGCTGTGGGGGTGATGGGGTGGTCAGCTGTGGTGGTGATGGAGTGGTCCGCTGTGGTGGTGATGGAGTGGTCTGCTGTAGTGGTGATGGAGTGGTTCCCTGCTCTGGGGTGGGAGTCCCCAGACGGGATGCCGGGGTCCTGGACCCACCATCCCTACTGAAGGGCAGTCGACGTCCCGTCATCTGTGGATAAAATCATGGAAAGAAAAGTTAGTCTCAGGATATATATATAAACCTATGTATATATGTTTAACAACTACATACTTTGTGTCTGTTTCAGTTTCAAATTCCCCCTCAGTTTCAGTGTCACTGTGGTTATCTGTTTGAATAACTTCATCAGTATCCAAATCAGCCCTAGACCATTTTGATCGAGAGACAAGGTCTTTGTCAATGTGTTCACCCCCCGTAGTGGTGAGTGTCTCATCCATTATGACTGGATCAATGTTGAACAACAAATTGGCATCGTTGAGCTCGTGTGGTGCAAGCTGATAAGCGTCATCAACCTCCTCAGAGACATTGTCAGTGATCTGACTTCGGGTCTTGGCCTTGATTACTGCATACCAGTCCCGATGTCCTCCCGAGAAGTCAGTGTAATAAACCTGCTCAGCTTGTTGGGCAAAACTGAAGGGATCAAACCGTTTATATCTACCATTCCTCTTGACCTCAACTAAGCTGTAGTTGTTGTCAACCTTTTTTCCAACACCGATTGTGTTGTCGAACCAATGACATTTGAATAGAACAATATCTCTTCTTAGTCGTCCAGAGAACGAAACTTCAACAATCTCCGTCAACACTCCATAAAAGTCTTCTTCCAACTGTCCGGCAGTGCCTCTAACACAAACCCCGTACTTATGGGTACGCATCCCTTCACTCCATTGAAGAATATTAAACTTGTAGCCATTTACGTAGTAAATAGGCCATTTTTTAACAGTTTTCACCGGCCCCCAAGAAAGGGCTTGGAGTAAAGAATCTTCAATATGGTTGTTAGGGTCTTGTATCTATGTACAACATAACAAATAGGTCATCGTTAGATACCGGGAGTTAGAAGAACAGATAAAAAACACTCGGTATACGGGTCTTACGTGTTGTGCGAACCAACCAACGAACTTTTAGCATATCTGTATATAAGCTATTTAAAGGAAACAAATTTAGATACTATAAAAGCTACGTTTAGAATGTAACATATAACTTTTATGACTTACTCAAGAAAGGGTTCCACTTCTGGGCAATTTAGAAGAATATACAAGTGAGCCGCCTTTCGATCTTTCTCATCAATGTAACATTTTGTGAGCTTGCCCCCTGGATGACTAGGATAGTTAAAAATCGATATTTGTTCATCAAACCCTGTGCGGGTGGCTACCCCAAGATTGCGGGGAATTCTACTCATTCTAGTTTCTATCTCCGTCGGAAAATAGAAAGAAGCAAAGGTTGTCATTTCTTCGACTAAGTATGTCTCACAAATTGATGCTTCAACGCAGGCTTTGTTTGACACTTTGTCTTTTAAAGAGCATAACAATATTCAAATCATAAACAAATGTTAAGTTAGAAAAAACCATTATAAGAAATGTTTCCAATGAAATTAAAGAGTTCTGGCGTTCACCTTTCGAATGGATACATCCAACGATACTACACGGGGCCACCAACCAAGGCCTCGTACGGTAGATGGATAGGCAAATGCTCCATCGAGTCAAAAACACTTGGTGGGAAAATCTGCTCCAACTTACAAATCAATACCGAGATGGTTTCTTCCATCTTCACAAGTTTCTCCATAGTCAACGAAGTTGTCGTCAACTCTTTAAAGAAGTGACTCAACTCAACCAACGGTTTCCAAATAGGCTTCGGTAAGGCATGAAACGCGTACGGGAGTAGTTGTTGCATAAAGACATGGCAATCATGACTTTTCATGCCAAACACCCTGCCCTCTTTCACGTTGACACATCTACTCAAGTTAGAAGTGAATCCGTCAGGCAGGGTCAACCCATTCATCCAAATACACACAACAATCTGTTGCGGTCTAGTTAAAACATATTTTGCATGAGGTTTAAACATTCTTCCACGTCCCGCATCCCTCAATTCCAACTCCTTCCTAGAACACCAAATCGGAAGGTCTAGACGACTCTTCTCGTTGTCCTTTGTTCTCCCTTTGATGTCCATAATAGTGTCAAAAATATTCATGAAAACATTACGTTCAGTGTGCATGACATCAATGTTGTGTCTTAGCAACAAGTCTTTCCAATATGGCAAATCCCACAAGATGCTCTGCTTTACCCAATGGTGTTTCTTACCATAACCCGCAAACTCCTTAACACTCTTGTCCCAGATGTAGGGATACTCTTCGACCCTCTGCCAAACCCGTGCACCGGATAACCTACGAGGTGGAGGTTCATTAACAACCTTGTTCTTCTTAAAAGCGGTTTTGTTTCTTCTAAACGGGTGATCCAACGGTAGAAACTTTCTATGACAGTCAAAGAAACTTGTCTTGCCACTAACAGGGAGTGATTCCCCCCCGGTATGTTCCATGCATACAGGGCAAGCAAGCTTCCCAGACGTTGACCATCCAGAAAGCATACCATAGGCCAGGAAGTCGTTAATAGTCTACATCAAAACAGCACACATCATGAAATTATTCTTCAACGACGCATCGTATGTCATTACCCGTACATCCCATAATTGTGATAACTCTTCAACCAACGGTTGCAAAAACACGTCTATGTTCTCCTTTGGATTTTTAGGTCCTGGAACCAATATAGATAGAAACATGACCTCCCTCTTCATACACATATCAGGAGGCAGATTGTATAGGGTCAGTATGACTGGCCAACAAGAGTAAGCTCTTCCCTTGACCGAACGGGTTAAACCCATCAATACATAAGCCAAGTCTTACATTGCGCGGCTCGCCAGAAAAGTCCGGATATAGCTCATCCAAACACTTCCATGCTTTCCCGTCGGAAGGATGGCAAAGAAACCCCTCTTGTGTTCGGTTCAGAGCATGCCAACGCATGTGTTTTGCCGTGGACAATGAGGCATACAGGCGTTGAAGACGCGGTGTTATAGGGAAGTACCACATTTTCTTCCTGGCCGTCCGGGTTACCTTCCCTCTCATTTTAACGGTTTTGTAGCGTTCCTCATTACAATGTAGACATTTTGTGACACTCTTATCTGCAAATTCATTTCTGAACAACATACATCCGCCAACACAACACTCTATCTTCACACAACCCAACCCCAAATTTGCCCCTTGTTTCTTAGCATGGTACAGGTTTATTGGCATTCGATGATTACTAGGCATGGTGGAACCCATCAGATTGACCATCCTATTAAAACAACCTCCAGAAAGATTATAATCTGCCTTTAGGCTTAAAGCAGCTAGGGAGGCGGATAACTCAGTGTGACTGTTGCACCCGTCCCACAATGGAGTCTGAGCCACCGCTAACAAATCATAAAATCTCTTCACCTCTGAATTAGGATCCTCCTCTACATTGTTAGAGTCTCCATTACCTGCTTGGTCATCATGTTCTAGCATACGCCCAGTGGAGGGTCCAACATGATCCATCACTATTTGTTCTATGTTGTTGTACGTATCCCTATTTCCTCCAACCTCGTAGTAAGACTGTTGAACGGTTACGTTTGATGGTCTAGGCGGTAACTGCTCACCATGGTTGTACCAGCAGTGGTATGTTTCCATGAACCCTTTCTCAGTTAGGTGGCACATGACATCATCAGCGTATTCAAAACTCATGCATTTGCACCTTGAGCATGGATAATGAATCTTCTAAGTCGCTTCAAATCCAGGCGTGTTTACCGTAGCGAACGAAATGAACTCCAATAGCCCCATCATAAACTCCTCAGTCACTCGCCGACTGCGATCTAGTCGGTTGTACATCCATCGCTTATTTGTCGGTACCTCCATTTACAATATCTAACAAGAACGATTTCTGTTACTTTACATTTTTAAAATTTTATTTGACTATCGATTGTGAATCACTCTCTATCTCTTTAATGTTGCAAATTGGTGGGGCCTTATCCCATTCGGGATGAATATGCAACCATCCGTAACCCATCGATGTTGTATGTGGTCTATCTTGTGTCGTTGATGTTCATTTGAAATTTTAGAAGCATTTCGCATTGGTCCCTGAGTACACAGAGATACGTACGGTATGAAACACCGCACGCAGTCATGCACCCTGGGGACAATACGAAACACCATAACCGAAATTTCAAATGAACATTCAACGTCTCAAGATAGACCACATACAACATTGATGGGTTACGCCCTACTGGTTACAAATTCATACCAAACTGTCCAACCGGGACAATTCAAGATCCAACACAACACGGTACATCAGCCGGTTGTTTTGAAACTTGAACGGGAATCTAATGGGTACACACACGACTAAACCCTACATTTTTAAAGTTAAGTTTTATTTTTTAAGTTCCCTAACAAAGGGAACCTGCCATAATTTTGGCAGAGTCTCCCCTGTAAACTAGACATTTCCTAAATTTAGAAACGGCCTGTTACATACAATACCATTCCCAGTACAGATAAATATATATGCCATTGTATATGATATTGAGAGTTATGAACACCAAATCATGTTATCAGTATATAAAAGCAATGCCTAATGAGCTCTGCTCTCCACTAACAAACAACATTACACATGCATGCAGAATCATGTTATCAGCACACAAAACCAATGCCTAATGAGCTCTGCTCTCCACTAACAAACAACATTACACATGCATGCAGCATCATGTTATCAGCACATAAAACCAATGCCTAATGAGCTCTGCTCTCCACTAACAAACAACATTACACATGCATAAAAAATCATGTTATCAGCACACAAAACCAATGCCTAATGAGCTCTGCTCTCCACTAACAAACAACATTACACATGCGACTAAAATCATGTTATCAGCACACAAAACCATTGCCTAATGAGCTCTGCTCTCCACTAACAAACAACAATCGCCCAACATACACATAATGAGAAAGTCAGTGTTAGGGGATTACCTGGGGAAAAAAGTCAGGGATGAATATGAAGTTATCGATAGACAATCAGAGACCACGCGTAACGTGTGCTAGTTTGCATGACAAACCAATAAGTGGTTGGACAGTTACAAGTAGCAAGGAAACTAAACAAAGAGAGACACGTAAAGCAAATTATAGATTACACAGCAACGACTTCTTAGTGATATAGAGACTTGGGATCCACGTGAGAATGAGTCCATGAGAGACGCAACAGAGACTACATTTGCATTATTAAACATTCTTAAAATAACATATGAAGTAATTAAGTATGTTTACGAGGTCAAACGCTAGATTTTTCAAAATCCTTGAGGGGAAGATTGAGAAATGGAAAGAAAATGAAAGTGATATACATATATAATTGATGGACTCAGAATATATATGTTTATGTGATTCTGCATATATATATGTTTATGTGTTCCCTCCCCCCCCCGTGATAGAATCAAATAGCGTTTGCGATTTGTGCCACGACACCGCAATCCCAGTTTAGGGGTCGGCCGCGACGCGATCCGGGATTTACTATAGATCATATTCACCTCCAGATCCTATATAAAATCTTCTCCTACATAAATTTGGACTTAGGTTAGAGGTGTCATTATTGTATAGATAATTGGAATCATCTCAAGGGAAGTTGGCCTATATTTGGAGAGTAAGGACACCTGATTAAATTATGATAATTCTGAGTTTTTTAAGTTGAAGTTTGGTTCTATTTTTCTTTGATCCATACCTCCCAGGTTTAGCCCCACAAGCTATAAACATTGTCCCCAAATGAATGTTTGAGTTTGAATGAGATTAATAATTTAACAGAATTTATTTCCAGTTCCCCAGCCTTTCTAGGTTCTGTTGGTCCCTATTTGAGTTCACACCTTCAACCATAACCTCTGCCACATCTGCATAGTGCTTGGATAATTTAATAAACTCTATTGGAGAGTTGTAGTCTTGGAATACATAACTTGAGCCTTAGCAGCCTATCAGTGCCACAACTTCTATGATCACAAGGCTAATTATTTTATCCCTTTTTGGTATACTGCCACTCAGTCTCCATTTTCATTATGTTTCAGTTTCAGCTTGCACTTAATCATACTGTTCTCCCAGTCTTCTAGTTGTGAGATTTATGCTATCCATATTTAAATGAGTACTTACACTCCTACATGGTCACACTAGAACCTCTATTTTGTTCTCTTTACCATGATAAAGTTTAGCATCGATCATGGTCAGTTCTTTCATTGAATTTTCTTTTTTTCCACCTCTTGATCTTAGGTACGTTATGCTAAGCCTCATCACTAACCTTTTCTGTCTAACTCAAGACTTAAATAATGAGGTAGGGAAAGTGGTAACTACTACTAATCCTGCATACTTAAAATTATAAATCAGAACCTTAGCATAACCATTTTCCTATCTGTCCTAGTTTACTTTTCATGATTTCATTTTCTATTTTTACTTGTTTTAATTTTAAAAAAAATGCTCTCATTTTGCTTATAATTTTCAAAATAATGTATAAAATCAGTTTAACAATAAAGAAATCACTATTGCTACTCCAATATTTGAAATCTTAAAACACTATGATACCATGGCAAATGTAATTCAAAGTGAGATCAAAAAATGAAATAAGGAGATCTTTTACATAAATCACATTCCTAATGTGATGCAACTCCTTAAACAAGGTAAAAAAAAGGGCAACAAATTCATGTTAAGGCCAAAGAGAAATCAAAATAAATCATCTTCTCATTACAATATAAATCATCATGTTCCCTTCTCCAAGTTGCAGCATATTCTATACGTGTCAGGTTCAACTTCTAATCTTATGCTTACTAGTGCTTCACAATTATCCACGTACAATATGTAGATGTCCTCTCGTAAAGTTCAGTAAAATGAACTCAAGTACAGAAAGTCTAGCCAAAGGATCTAAAGAATACCAAAATGAATTATCTTAGATATGCAGAAGTCCTTCTTAGCAGAGAGGTGAACAGAATGGTTCCTCTTGCACCACAACAACATCAGGCACAGAGAAGAAGCTCTCTGGATCAAGCCAGACCTGTGCTTCAAAAGCCTCTCTTCCAAAAAACTAGCAACATAAATCTTTTAGAGGCACAGGCCACTCCTGAAGAAGAGATGACATAACCTTAAAGATGAAGTAACACCATAGTCTTTTCCAATCAAAGCTATTACATCTATTTCTTAATATAAGACCATTTTCAGAAGAACAAAAAATGTCCCTTTTTATAAGATTCTTTTTTAAATTCTCATGTCATTAATTATTTTTTGACTAAGATGCCCTTGTTAATGTATAATTTTCTTGGAATCAAAATAGCAATGAGATACATCAATTAGAGTATTCATCTCTCCTATACTAATTAGGTAATAAGTTAAGAGAGATTAAGTAGGGGGAGAATAAATGGAGAAAGTAGAATGAAGAGTCCAATAACCTTGAGAGTAGTTTTAAAAAATTACTACAAATTTCAGACAAAAAACCTAAGTCTGGTTCATTTGACAAATTAACATGGCCTGGCGTGGGTTAGATATAGGCTGCTGTTGAGCAGCATGACATGTTCCCACTTCTATCATCAAGACATGTATGAGAAAACAATATACATTATATAGTAGCACCTATTGAGGAAAAAGATGGTACAATTGTGTCCAAGATAGTGTAGAAATGTGAGATAAGACCAATATAAGCCCCATCTAGAAGAGTTGATTGGAAGTAGGCTAGTACAAAATTAGAGGTAAGGTAGACCGAGAAAGCCTCTAATTGTAGCCATATTAGAAAGAACTTAGATAATAGATCTAAGTACATCTTTGAAATTTTGGTGTCTTCAAATTGTAGCCACTACAATAGTGTCATTTGATTTGTATAGCTAACCTCACTTAATGGGAAAAAAGTTGTGGCTGTTGTTGTAGACTTGTAGTAGCAGGTTCGACACTAAAAAAAAGACAATATGCATGCACTAGAGGGAGCAGATCAAATCAGAGTTGGTCTTCCCCTATAAAAATAAAGACTTCAGGGTAACAACCTTCCATCCCAAAGAGCGGTGTTAAGTGCATGGTTTCATTCCAAATTTTGAAATCCAATTCTAGAACTATAAAATGAATTTTATTTCAAAGTGAACCACTTTTTTAAAATTTAAACTGGTTTGGTTTTGGCTGAAATTGAGTTCAAACCAGTTTCAAACCATTTAAAAGGCAAAACCAGTTTAAAAATCAGTTGTTGAACCAAAAAAGGTTTTAAATCATATTTCATTAACAAAAGGGTTTAAATCCAGTTAGCCAAACTGTTTACTAAAAGGTAAACGAACAGCTTATATTATTTGTACTTTCTTAAAACTATTTGGTTTGATTTATGGCTTAGTTGGTATTTTAGCACAGCACTACTCCAGTCCAGATGTTAGTAAATCTTGAATTATAAGGGAAAAAAATCCACAAGTGATTCCAATAAACACTGCAAATAGAAATGAATGAAAGAAAAAGATAGATGAAAATTGAAATACAAATGATTGACTAAAGAAGACAGTAAATCAAGCAGGTGAGAACTGAGAAAGTAAAATATAGTATATCATAGAATATATTGTATTTCTTATCCTCAAATCTTTTGGAAGTTCTACCATTGAATTTCCCCATAAATTGAGATGCATTAGTGGATTTTAACTATCGAAAAAAGTTTGATTCCTGTTACATACCTAATTCACTACATAGTCTTTTTCTATAAGTGTTTATGATAAGTTTATCCAAAATGGACCATACTTAGATACAAGGAAGAGAATTTATTCTTTGAAGCAAATATAGTACTATACAAGGCTGACAGTAAACGATTATCCCAAACCCAGATAATTTTATTTTTTAAAAAAGACTCATTGGTTGATTATTCTTAAAAACTCCATCCTGTCCTGCATGTGCTCTGTAGGATCCTAATTTCAGAGTTGGGTCGATTTTTAAATTTCAGCATTCTTTGGAGTTCTATTTTGATATAGCCAAGTCACTTTTTAGCACCAGCAAGCATGCAAAGAATATGAGAATGCTAAAGATCTTTTAATAAGTTAGGCTATGCTTGGATATCTAATGACAAGCAAAATAAAATAAAGTAACCATCCATTCTCCAAAATTGAAAGGGAAGAAAAAACAGGGTATTAGTTAGATGAAATGAAATGAAACACATTTACTCAAATTCCATTCGATTCCATCCACACAATTGAAACTACTATCATTCCATATGATATCACTCCAAACACAACCTCAAATATTTGAGTTCCGCGACTTCCCTAGGAGATTAACCAAGTGATCTGATAGGAGTTCTACATTGAGTAACTAAAGAAACTCAATGAGGCTCTCCCATCTACTGGGCTACTCTCTTAGGTTGAGCTCTCCTCATTTTCTCCCTCTCAACACTATGTATGCCTAGTGGAATCACTGCTCACTAGTTTCTTTTCTTGTGTTTCAATTTTGGTCAACTCTCTCTTAACACTATTTATGCCAGGTGGAACCACTGCCTACTAGTTTCTTTTCTAGTTGTGTTTTAATTCTGGTTAACAGTTTTGTTTCGGTGCAATGATATAGGACACAAAAATAAACACCAGAAATTAAAGAAAATTTGCCACTAGATTAATTGATTGACATCCCAAAGTATAAGAGCATAGCATATACAAAGTATAAGAGCATAGCATTAATTGATTAACATAACACAGGACTCAGTCCCTCACTCTGAGAGCTCTACCTCTCAGTCACTAGTATTAAAATAAAGCTTTTCCACATACTCTCCTATGTCCTAATTTCCCTTGTATAGACTTATATCTGTCCTCGTACTTTGTTCCCACTATAACCAACTATAGTTGATCCCCTTCAGTTATGGATTTCTCCCTACTTACATAAACTTTGCTAGTCTTTGGACCTCTATTCGCCTAGGGCCCAGCCTCATCATCAAGCTGCCTTCACTTAGCTCCTTGATTTGTCCAACAATACTATTATTAACAAAAGCTAAATAAAACATCCAACAACAAACCCAATAGAAAAATCAACATCCATGCATTGCATTCTGTTTGTGCCACAAAAATTGATGGCCAAAAATCATTTATTTTTTATAAAAGAAACTCACAACTCCAGTGGGTCAGTAGGTGGTGATGGTGAACTTCTGGTCAGTGTGGTAGTCCTTGAACAGCAGATCTACACCAATCAAACACAAACTCATTACAAGATTCATCAAAAACCATCAGCCGTTTAAAACAGTGACAAAGAAAATCCCTTAACCCCCACCAAAAAGAAATCAGAAATTCATCAGAACAACCATAGAGAGATAGATAGAGTTTCCCTAGCTTTCTTGTCGATCTCAGTGTAGAGACCAGGACCCTTAGCCATGGCTTGTTTCGGGGCACATTGAAAGAGAAAGGGAAGAAAATTTTAGGATAACAAGTTAGGGGACTTACCAGATTGAGGTCGACGGTTGGAGGGGACTTGCCGTGGAGGTCGCCGGAGTACGCGTGCGTCGTAGGGTCAGAGGCTTCTGACATGGGACAGTGAGAGAGTGAGAGACGGAGGGTTCTTACTTGTTAACATAGAGCTATAGGGGAACTTACATTGGAGGGTCGGAGGCTTCTCGGAGGTCCGGAAACTTGGTTGATGAGGTTTGATGAAGGAGAGCTATAGGGGGAAAGAGAGAAACAGAGACAGAATGATTTTAGGGCAACACAGAAACTGAAAGAGAATTGGGAAATGATCGATATGTTATTTGATTTAGCGACGGCACAACACCGTCGTTTATAGTGACGGATAATGACATGTATCGCTAATATACCATACTAGCGACGACTATACCCGTCGCTTAATTTCAAAATTGCTCCAAAATTTTAAAACCCTTCAGGAACCTTAGCGACCGAAGCTGTCCGTCGCTGACGTATCCAAAACATAGTGACGCCGCAACACTTCCGTCGCTACACTGTGGTTATAGCGATAGTATGAGGGAGTCGCTGATGCATTAGATGCAATAGCGACCATAATATCCCCGTCGCTATCAGTTAGCGCCATAAATACGTTGGAGGGAAACCAAAAAGTGGAGGGAAATAACTGTAGCGACCGGATCAACGACGGTGTATGAGTTTGTGACGGAATTAGTGACGGTTCTTTACCAATTTTAGCGACGGGATAGTGTTGGTCGCTGATGTGGTCACTATTTTTCATATTCCAGGTCCCTTCCATGTTGTGGTCACTAACTGCATGTCGCGGTCGCTAACTTAGTGTAGCAATTTGTTATTTTTCTAGTAGTGTTTATGGCGTTCACAACAAGGAATTACGTTTTCAAAGTGGTTAAAACCCTAGTCGAAAGCTTAGAGCATGGTGTAAGTTGCCATGGACTGATTCTAGCGTCACTAAGTGGCTAGCACGACATTGTGTAAGTCATTAAGGTTGTTGTTGGACCTCTCAGCGACAGAAACCTAGGCATGAGTAACAAGTTATTTCTGTCGCTAATGTTGGCTTTTTTTGTAATGGCTTGAGTGGACATGACTAGTCACAGTTGATTCTTTCTAGTGGTATTGGAGATCTAGATAAATTTGTCAGCGATCATGTCTACTACCTCTCTTACTTGTCTAAGATGAGGGAACTCGATGGCTTCTACAACCTTGTCTTAGCCTTATCAGTCGTTCTTGTCTTCTTGGGACCTCGTCCATCATCATCCTCATGAGATTTGTCTCATCGTCTCTTAATATTCTGGTCTAATTCATTATAGGACTTATTTCAAAAAAGGATATTGCTTTAACTTCACCTCTCTAATTAAGACCTCTATACCATCCTTCAATTGCCTACATTCATTAGTGGCATGACCTGATTACTCATGGAACTCGTAGTACTTTTTTGGATTTCCTAGTCTTTTGACGGGCATGGGCTTCTTTACTCCTTAAGCATTGAAGCCGAAAAGTCAATCACTTTAAATATCTGACTTGGCCTTGCATTAAAGGATGCATAATGATTGAAGTTGAACACATTTTTTCCCTTTGGGAGGGATGGTTGGTCCATATCCCTTGTCCCTCTTATAATGGTTTTGTCCTGCTTGGGTTTTTCTTTTGGAGACGATTGACAATCGGAGTTGGCTCTATCGCAACTAGGTGTATTTCTTGCCTCATATATTTAGTTGTTTTCTTCCTAAAGTCTTCTAAGGTCCAGGGTGGACACTTGACCAAAGACAAAACGAAAGTTGATTTCAGTTGGAAGGCCACAACCACAATGTGAGATTGGATGAGTGTTGTCTACGCCTTACAGTTACAATAAAAAAACGTGTCATTCTATTAACATTGTTTTTTTTTCTTTGTAATTAATTCTATATACAACGTTTATATGTAAGACTCTTGTTTAAAAAAAATAATAAATTATCTTCAAATGTTAATATAATGTTGGGAATATTTTTATTAAAGAGTAAATAAATGAAAGGAATATATTTACTGTGCCTCCCTTAAAATTCACAGAGAAGAAGAAAAGGAGAAAACTGGGAAACTGATTTAAAAGGCGTGTGGATCGACTGTTACATGTAGTTATAAGAGACTTGTATATAAATTCAAATATATGATATTGGGCTCACTTGATCGAAATTTGAAACATATTTGGCAGCTAGTTACTATTTATACTGCCAATTGGAGACAAATAACATAAAACTATATATGATGTGACTTGTACTTATAGCACAAATTTGAGCTAAATAAAATTACCAGTTTCACTAAACCAAGATATTCCAAGCTATATATGTATCTCACTTTGTAGTATCACTTGAAAATGTACTTCACCACACCAGGGAGGTGGATGTTCAAAAAGTAATCTTCCCATTCGATCACTTTAGGGTCAAAGTAAAACAAATCTGTCTCCACTCCACTTGATCTTGCTGCCATTCGCAATTTCTCTGTGTTCATATCATCGAATCTGTGTGACATAACATTTTTTTTTTGTATAAGTTTATACCTCATGAAGCAATCATATTTCTAATAAAGTTGAGGCAGAAAAATACATGACAGAAAGCTATAGGGATATTTAGACAGGCATTGAACTGAAGCATAATAATTAACACTTACATTGCCTCGAAGAACAAATACGGCTTGTAAAGGTCCACCAACCGCATCACAATTTGGATCTTCCTATTTAGATCAAGATATGTTCCTTGGAAATATTGGCAAAATGCAGTATTGGCCAGCTCTAGTCCCTAATATATACCAAAAATAAATACCAGAATTTATTTCTTAAAAATTAACAATAAAACTGACAAAACAAACTACTTAACCCGAATCCGGATTTACGACCATCACATGGGATCTTTTAAGTTGTTTTTTATATCAGTCATTTAATAATTCAATTCAAAAAGTATTTTTACGTCAATAACTCTTTTTAACTGATATACAATCTCTTAAACATAAATTCTTTTTACATTGGTTCATGAAATGAAACCGATTAATTTTACTGTCTCTTGCACGCGACTGTTTTGAATCCATATTCACTTAACCCCCATTATGCCAGTCACATTGGATTTCAAACTTTGTCAAGCTAGGTGCAAAAAACATATTTAATTTCAAGGATAGTTAATTTACCCTCTAATAATATGATGGTCATTAACTAGATATCTGAAAATTGATAATTATTAAATAAGTCTCTCAAAAATTGATTTATCTATCAAATGGGCTATTATATTCTTTCTAAAAGGTTGATTCTTAAACATCAATATGATGGACAAATCAACATTTGGATGATTTATTTGATGATTATTATTTTTGAGAGATGTACTAAATCAATCTTTAGAATATTACAACAATATACAAAGTATAATCTGACCAGGTGAAGTTAACTATATAAATTATATGACATCATTATGCTCGAACCAAATTGTTAAATTAATTTTTAAAAAGTTAATTTAACTATTTTGTCTGATTTCAATTATATGGAAAAGTGGAAACCAGGTTAAATTTCAATTCTAACATGCTAAGCCCAAATTGGGTTAAATAAAGAAGTCCATATTTAATTCGGCTCACAGTCCTACATTTTTCAGACAGACTCAACCATTTTGCAATGAAGTTTGAAATCTGAATAATTGGTGATAATCACTAAAAAGGGAAATTACCTTTAACAGAAGCAGGTAGCGAATGAACATGTATCTCCTGAAGCTATCCATGTTGCTCAATACAGTAACTTTCCTAACCTTAACCGGCTTTCCATCCTTGTTTATCCATGGTTTTGCTGTGAAATATCTGAAGCCATAATCTTGAAGGTTCTTGTATCTGAGTGGTCTCCTAACAGTAGAAGAACTAACATGATATATAGCACCACTGCTAGGATGTTTTGCATGAGCAACCATAGCCACAAGAATTGCATTCACCACCATATCAGCTGGTATCTGTTATTTAATTAAATTGGTAATATGATGAGACCAGAAATTGAGAAATCAATTAACCAGCACATTAATAATGAACTTCATGTAGAACCTTACCGCATCAACAATTGCCTTGGGATCTCCAAGGAAACATGGTAATTTCCCTTTCCCATAAGCTAGAGCTAAACTGTCAATGGTTCTGTACCAAACCCAAAACAAATCAAAAAAGGAATATACCTTTAATTGTAATTTGTGAATTGACATTTTAGACTTTGTTATACATTAATTGCACTAATTAAAATCCCTTTCATAGCATGCTCATAAAAGATGATTAAATAGATATTCAATATTTAACATATCTTAAAAGGTTAAAAGACAAATTAGAACAAGAATTTACCTTACACCTTCAGCCCAACCAGGGAAAGGGTCTTTGAGTGTACTAGTAACAATGGTAGGACGAATAATAACTACAGATAAGTTGCCTTTAAGTTGCTCCACAAGCATCTCTCCCATTGCTTTGGTGAATACATATGTGTTTGGCCATCCATATAACTTTGCCCTGATAGTTACATTTATGTCACCTTTGGTTTTCATAATCTAATTCAACTTAAATTTGATAAAAAAAAAAACACTGAACGTATGCTGAAGCTAAACCAGATAATTATCTAACTCATTGAACAAAAAATTCATTGTTATCTGATGTTGATTTGTTTAGAAATTATCATGAAAATAAATTTCAGAGGAAATCTTTAAGCTATTATTGGGCCACCAGTAAATTAGGGTTCCTGACATAATGCTTTAAATTCCAAGCAATAAAAACAGCACAAACATCAAAATTAATAAAACCGTTATATGGGATTCTACATATATCATTGATTACGAATTTACGAAAATGAGATAGAAACTATGGTTAAAAGTTTATATTAATAAAGAGGTGACCATAATTAAAAATTCAAATAGCGTATTTTGCAGTGATTATACTACCCTGATTTCTTTTCTATATATGGCGAAACATTTAAAATTGATTATTTAGTTTAACAATAACTATAACTGAAAGGAAAACACAAGGAATGACAAACAATTAAGATCTACATGTCCATCTAGTATCGTAAACCTTACCAAAAGTTAAAGTTAGGCATACTTTATTATGACATATAAACCAAATAATAAATATAAAAGAACCATAATTCAAAAACATTGCTTGTATATAATATGAAAAAACATATTATTTTCATAAAAATTCTCATACAACCTATTGATTGCATAATTAATTATATGTTTCTATATTTTAAACATGTATTGGGTTAAATTGGTTCAGGTTGATTTTGACCTTTTAAAGACGTAAGGACGTAGTTTGTTTTATTAGCAAAAATAAAATAACATTAAACTAGGTACAAGGGGTACCTTAACCCATATACAAAAGTTAAACAATTACAATCCTGACAGACAAAGTAAAGGTTTCCTATACCACTCCATAAATCCTTTAGAAAAATCTTTCATACGAGACTTAAGCTAAACTCAACTTCTATTAGTTCAAACATTTTTGGCACACAAACACCCTGATTCCTATAAATGGAATTATTACGACATTCTCAAATCGTCTAAATAGTAGCAAACCAAATAACAACAATACCATTTTTCACACCAGAGCCATCATCGAGACCCACAAAACTTTCAAAAATAAGTTGACGTTGAATAAAAACCCAACAAGTGTAATATATATAAGAGATGTTCATATATCATGAATAATAATATCAGATAGATACCACTAAACCAGTGTAATATATAAGAGATTGGTATTAACACTGAAAGTGCTATCCTCGTACCAATCATTAACATAAATCACCTAATATTGTTTTTCTGTTGTCAAAATTCATTTTTCTGTTGTCAAAATTTAGAGAACTTTTATAAAATTTAATTTGAAAAAGTAAAAATTGACCCTGCCCCAAAGAACCAAAAATCTTAGAAAAGGAAGTTTCAATATTTATATATAGTCTACACGAACACGTGTAGATTTTTTTGTATTGGTTAAGTGAAAATTAAAGAATAAAATAAAAGTAAATTTGCATATTTGACCATAATTAATCATTAGATTTTCACAAACCTGGTAATACCCAAGTCTTTCATAACCTCTTTAATTTCATTTTCTGAGGCTCCTAGCTGTCGTAGCTCATCCAATTTATCACGCACCACTTTATCTTCTACATCAATGTTTAATCCATGTACTCCATTCAGTGAATCGCCCAACTGATACGGTTTCTCTAATACGAGCCCTTCTCCCTCACCACATACATAAGCTGAAAGTAATAAGATGTAAAAAAAAATATTATTATGCTAATCAATGTGATCAGGCTAATGTGCTCTTCCTAATCTATATGGTTAGTAATTAATATGGACGAACCTGTTGATACATGCACAAGAACCTCAAGTTTGGTACATTTTTTGGCGAAGTTGATTACATACTTAACACCAAAGGTGTTAAGGCCCAACGATATATCATACCTACAATTTTAGGGGAGAAAATAATAATTGGTAAAAAAGGTTGAAAAACATTTTACTACAAAAAAATTACTTTTTATGATTAAAATTTCATCACTTAGTGTCACTAATTCTTAAATCATTGATGTAATGCGGTCATATAGTTTAAATTTTCATCCACTTATATAATAATAACATAATATCAGAACACAGAAGATAGAAGATTAATTTTCTTGCTGTGATTGATGCTGGGTAATAGGAATATTAAGGTGATAAAAAAAAAAGTTTGTGTGATATTCTAATGTATATACCTTTCATCAAAGTTAGTGGTTGCAGCTAAATTAACAATAACACCTGTTTTATTGTATATCTCTTCCCTAAGAAGGGAATCCTCTAATCCCAAGTCTTCACGCGAAATGTCCCCAGGTACTAGAGTCACCTTTTTTGAGATAAATGAATTAAAATTTGAACCCGATTTTTCCTTTAGCAACCTAAACAAGTCCTTCCCTATGATCTACACAACAAAAAAAAAAAAACATAATTAACACTCATCAACCACAAGCTTAGTCATATTATGACATGGTGAGAAAAATATATAACTAGTTTGTGAGGACACTCAAGAAAATAATATAAAAGTAATAAAGGGTATATATAACTACTTGAATCCTTTATTTTTTTTTCCAACCAATCATAAATGCTAGGGCTCAAACTAGCTACTAGCATAAATGCATAATGCATTGAAAAGGGTAAAAGAAAGGAAATTTTTTTCATGACACGGATGTTACAGCTTGAGAAACATTAAAATTGAAAACGAAACAAGGGTGAGTGTGATAGGTGGAATAAGGTAATAAGAAAAGAGGGATAAAAAATTAAATTTAAATAAATGTATAAAAAGAATAAGGTTGGGACAATTAATAATTCTTTATTAGGTACAGTTATAAACATCTTCCAAACCAAATGAAAGAGAACATAACAAGAAATCTCAACAGAATTAACCCGCAGTACCATGTAGACCCATTCGGTTCAGTGATGAGGTTAAGATAGCTTTTGCATATGTTAAGTTGAAATTACTTCAATGCTTCTAATTTATACACACTTAAAAGGAGAAAAAAATGCTACCTAGGGCTAAAAATATTAGTTAAAACAGAAATAATAAAAAATCATTTAGAAACATTATTAATATTTATTCCATAATTTTTATATAAATTTTAATAAAAAATTTATTTTTAATTTCTTAGACAATATCCTTATAATACCGACAAATAAAACACAAAAAAAAATGTCTTTTTACACAAATTGAAGTGCACTTGTACATGAATTTACCTCATTGTGCATGCGATGAGTGGCAGATTTAGCATCTGCAGCTCTTAAAAGAAGGTAAAGCCTCTTAACATTTGGTTGAACCCTCAATATCTTCTCCAACAAAACTGTAAAACATACAAGTGCAACCAAGTCATATCACCAACATATATCTCATGCACAATGCACACAGCTTTTTTTTTTTTTTTTGTTTCTGTAGGACTTAAACTATCATAGAAGTTTAGAATAACTCTCGTACCATATTCAAGCAAGTAATAAGGGCACACTTTGCTTAATGGTTAGTAAGTACCTTTGAAGTTACAAAAAGGAAGAAAAGTAGAGAAAGAGAGAAAGGGAGCATACTTTTGGCGAGAAAGCCAGTGGCTCCAGTGATTAAAATGGTCTTGTTCTGAAGGAAATGAAGAATGCTTCCAACCTCCATGGCAGAAAATTAAAACAGTGAGACAATAATGTTATTATTATAATGAGAGAGAAAGTGAAGTATAGTGATAAAACAGACACAATGAGTAGTGGGGGAAAACTTGTGCCAATTTGGGCGATTCATATAAGCAGAGAGATCAGCTTATAGCATTTATGAGATGGAGTGTACGCAAGTAGTTGGTCTTAGTTTATTATTATGTCCGGTCTAATGAATTTAAGGCAATAATTCCATGTATTTTTTTTCTGTTGTAGGTATTGAAAACAAATGTCAATAAATTGGAGGCTTAGGTTGTTATGTTATCTACTTCTTTTCAATTTATATAAAGAAAAATAAATTTATTCGTAATTTCCGGATATAAATGTATGTATCCGACAAAGCATCGTGGTTTGCCCAGCTGGTATTTGAGGTGTGACTGTGTAGTCTGAGTTCATAAGAGCCACCACCTAACAAGTAACCACTATCCATAACACTACACAGGTTGACCAACAATAACCATGTCAGTAAAATTGGCCTTTGCCCTTAAATGAAAACTATAAATTGGCCTTTGCACTGAAATGAAAACTAATTTTGATGATGATGATGATGATGATGATGATGATGATGATGATGATGATGATGATGATGATGATGATGATGATGATGATGATGATGATGATGATGATGATGATGATGATGATGATGATGATGATGATGATGATGATGATGATGATGATGATGATGATGATGATGATGATGATGATGATGATGATGATGATGATGATGACGATGATGATGACGACGACGACGACGACGACGACGACGACGACGACGACGACGACGACGACGACGACGACGACGACGACGACGACGACGACGACGCCACTACGACTTAACTGAAAACTATAAATTGGCCTTTGCACTTAAATGAAAACTAATTTTTTGATGATAATGATGACGACGATGACGAAGACAACAACAACGACGATGATGACCTACCCCGCAGATAACCCGTCATTCTATCCATGACAAAATACCAACTATAATAAATATAGTGACAAATCTCTAAAACCATGGTGAAATGGGAGAATATGGAATCTTAGGCGGGAAAATAAAAATTAAATGGTGACAGATGATCAAAGTTTGTCACCACACGTTCATATTTAGCCATGAATAAGCTAACCTGTCATTAACATGTGGATGTGAAACGTTATCAGGCGTGAAAATGAAAATCAAATGGCCACGGAAGATCAAAGTCTGTCGCCTCATGATAGTATTTAGCCATGCATAACCTCACCCGTCTCAAACATATGGATATGAAACATTATCACACGGGAAAATGGAAATCAAATGAAGACAAAGGATTAAAATCTGTCACCAACAACATTAGTTTTACCCACGGATATGTTAACCCGTCGTAAACACAACCTATACAGGAAGATTTGGCGACAGTATGGTATATCGTTCAGTCGCCATGCAATAAACATGTGGCACGGTTTGGCGGTAGTATGATATATCTGTAAAGGGTGACCGCAAAGGGTGATGTCGCTACATGACAACATATTAGCGACTGTAATGTGTGCCCATCGCTACATGACAACATATTCACGACCACTGTTGCCGTCGCTGCTTGGCAACATGTTAGCGACCACAACCGTTGTCGTTGCTATGTGGCTATATATTAGCGACCGTGTGTTTCCATCGCTAATTTGTAGGTGGGCCTTTTCTTAAAGATGATTGTATTTTTTAAAATAATTTATTTTTTAATTATATTAGTTAAATATTAAATATTTTTATATTATATTTCCTATTATTAAAGTAATATTATATTGTAATTTAGGGTTTTCCTTCATTGAATTTTCAGTAATATATTAATAATATTAAATTGACGAATTCACATGAAAAAGAAAATGACAAAGTGTAAACAAAATTTATCCAAAATTCTATACAATTATACAATAAAAATAAATGTCAAAATATGGGTAGCATGATCACGGTAGAGTGGGGATCCTGTGGTGGTAATAGGAGCGGCTAGGAAGTAAACATTGAGAAGGTAGGGCCAAGCACCACCATCATCCGGCTGATTATCTCCTATTGCGCTGTCAACTGTCGACGATTCTCGAGTCCGTCCTCCTCGGCCCGTCGTCGGTCCTCCACAGCTTGCTCCTTCAAAAGTTACCTCTGTCAACGCTTCTCTACTAGCTTAGTGTTCAAGTTCTGAATAACCTGAATGATATCTGCTGGAAGCCCAGAGGAAGAGGAAGAGAAAGAGGAAAAGGAAAAGGTCTTCCCCTTCTTGGCGATCTGTGTGCCAATCCCTCCTAAGCCAAACACCCTTCCTTTTTTGTTCGTGCCACCGAAAGCCTTCAAATAAATGGCGTTATCATCGGTAGAAGTAAGGGTGGGAGATGCCTTCCCGTTAGGTGTTTGGGCTGCCAACTTAGCCTCCTTCTGGGCCCTTATGGCAAGATATGTCTCCTGCAAATGTAAAATAATCATAAGATTTAGTAATCTGATTTGTAAGTTTAAGAATTTGTAAGTTTAAATAAATTACTATTATTTCTGTGGTCTTCTAGTTAACCTATTCACCAGCTTTGTTCTTCTTGGAGATTTGCATCACCTTATACAATGAAGGCTCATGATGCTTCTTCAGCTCCTGTAATTCACAATATATTGAAATTATTAATGGAAAACATGTTTAGTCATTCATAAAAAAAATATTTAATGAAATATACTTATAATTTTTTTATGCGCAACGACTGAAATGTTACCCCTAGTGTAGATAGAGGTAGCAACATCAGCTGCTTTGCCTTGTTCCTTGCATTGGCCTGCTAGAACAAGGCACTTCCCCACTTCTGCACCATCTCATCCTAGTGTACCTCGGGGATCCAACGAGGGTGTTCATCCTTATCCCTCAATTTCCAAAGTGTACTCTTAATGATTTTGGAGGTCTTTATGGCAAAGACCTTCCGAATCTCATTAATCATACACTCTGCCCAACGATAGTCACGTTGTAACATGAAATGTAATTTCAAAATAAAACAGATGTATGAATGTATTAAACTCACAACAAAAGGAAGTATTAAACTTACCAAGAATGTCTCAAACCATCTATCTTGGACAGTCTTACCAGCATCTATCCAAGAGATGTAAGGATCATCCCATTGGGCTTTAAGAACCTTAGTAATCACTTTGGTGGTGCGACTACTACTAATAAAGTTGTAATAAACAACAGATAGAAACTATCAAACAATATAGACATAGGAAGCCTACCAAAATTTTGGCAGAGTCTTCCCTACAAATTGAACATTTCCAAATTTGTACTATTACCCTGTTACATGTAAAAAACTTTCCAGTATGGTTCAATGTATATAAGTATTAAATAACTAACATGCAACAAACAAATTTAGGTACTAAATAAATTTAATTACGAAACAACTAACAAGCTACCAACTAACAAACATAAAACAAACTATGTAGTGATAGATACTCATCTCTGCCTGGCAGTGGGACCAAAGTGAGTAGGGGGATACAGAAGCAGGGCTCGCCTCGAGGCCTGGGTTTTCCAAACCTAGTGGTGAAGGAGTTTGGTGTGCTATGATATGCTCTAAGTCTTCCATACCTAGTGGTGAAGGAGTCTGGTGTGTTATGGTCTGCTCTGGTGTGGTGTTCTGTTGTAGTGTGGTCTGCTGTGGTGTGGCAATCTGTTATGGTATGGTCTGCTGTGGTGTGGGAGTACTAGGTGTTGTGGTATGCTCTGGTATGCCAAGACGGGATGGTTTAGTCCACGAACCATCACCCCAGCTGAAGTGTAGTCTATGTCTTGTCATCTGTAGATAAAACCCTGAAAACAAAGGTTAGTGGAAAATTATAAATATATGTATATTTGTTGATAAAATCATACTGTGTCTGTTGAGGTTTGAAATTCTCCTTTAGTTTTAGTGTCACTATGGCTCTCTATTTCAATAGGGTCATCAATCTCCAAATCGGCCCTAGACTAATTTGATTGGGAGACAAACTTTTTGTCAATTTGTTCACCCCCTGTAGTGGCAAGTGTCTCATCCAGTATCACTGGATCAATGTTGAATACTAAATGACTGTCATTAACTCATTCAGAGCGAGTTGATAAGCATCCTCAACCTTATCGGAGACTTCAAGACTTGGCCTTGATGACTGCATACCAATCCCGGTACCCTCTAGGGAAGTCTCTATAATAAACCTACTCAGCTAGCTGGGCAAAAATAAAGGGATCAAACCTTTTATATCTACCACTTTTCTTAACCTCAACTAAATCGTAGTTCTTGTCAACCCTTGTTCATACACCGATTGTGTTATCATACCAATCACACTTGAATAGAACGATATCTCTTTTAAGTCATCCGGAGAAAGAAACTTCTTAATCAAACCATATCTTTAAAACTTTCTCTTTTTTTTGTTGTCTCATTCATCTTCTTATCCTACTATTACCTATTTTTATTTATTAGTTGACTCTTAATAGCAAGCATTTTAGTGAGACATTGTTCAGTTTTTATTACTTAGCTCTTAACTAGGGATATTAGTTCCCTCCCTAATTTTAGTTCCCTCCTTCCCAGCTTGTTTCTGTAGAGAGATTTGTGAAAAGTAAAAGATTGTCATTTGATTTAAATTTCAATGCAAGCCTGAGATATTCTTAGGAAAGGCGTCATAGTAAGAGATGGGATGTTTTCAATCAAGGTTAGAGGATGAAGAGGTTGTTAAGCTTTGTAAAGATAGAAAGAGATTTATCAAATAGGTTATTGATGCTGCAGGATGCTGCAGCAACCTTTAAGGTTTGTTTCTTATGAATTAACTTGTGATCACTTTTTCCTTATTTAATGTCATGGACATTTTTCTAAGAGAGTCAATGTTATATAGTGTTATGTTGTTTTAGGAGCTCTTAACAAGACATAAATCTACTGTTGCTGAATTCTTTTCTAAGAATTACGATTAGGTATGTTTGTGTTTAATCTAAGTACAAAGTTGTATTTTAATTTTAATATAGATCTGTATTTACCACTATTTTATTTTTTACTTTTTGTTGCTAAATGATATGCATGGGTGGGTGCTACATTTGATTGATAAAGGTTCTCGTATAATAAATTATAATTTGATTCTAATATGGGTAGGAGTTAGGGTTTGGTTTTAGTTTTATGGAGTTATGGATGGGTATTGCTTTTGGTATAAGTTATAATTATAATCTGATACAAACACTATTAAAAGTTTCATACTACGTTAACATGTTTGACTCATTCCATTCATATGGCTTATTGATTTTCTTCTACTTTTAAACATATATTTCTCATTTCTCTTCCAAATTTTATGCTCTTCTGGAAAATGATTCTTTGTGTACAATGGATGAACATGTTTCTATATCATGTAGCCATATTTGTTTATGGTTTATTTTTCATATGATTATTAATTATCAACCAAACAAGTGTGTTTATTTGGTATAACTAGGAGGCTTAATTAAGTTTATATTTTTTCTTAGGATTTAATCCTTCAACTAAATTAAATAGCAAAACAACAGCTTTAATTTAATTTCTTCTACACAGATTTAGAACTAACATGAACATATCCACAGGTATTTTGAATAACAAAACCTAAACAATCTCAATGCAAGCACATAGGAATGGAACAATTCAGCTATTACAAGGGCAATGCATATGAAACATACAAAAGAAATTAAAAAATCTTCAAACATACAAAAGAAATTACAAAACAGTAAATCAATTAAAAGGAGAAGGGGTTGAAAGCTAACCAACACTGAGCCATGAGGGATATGACTGGTGGTGTTGTGTGAGTGTGTTTAACCTATGAGGGAGAAAATGGAATGGTCTTGTGTACGTTAGCACTCAACCGTGAAGGAGAGAGGAGAGAGTGGTGCTGCGTGAGCCACCGAGTCTTGAGGGGGGACTGGTGCACTGGTGGTGTAGTGCGCGAAGGGAAAAGGGGTAAGCCGTGAGGGTGGAAGAGATGAGACGGGGAGCTTGAGATACTGAGAGAGAAGAGACGGTTTAGGGTTCTGAAAGGGAAAAGGGTTAGTGACATACGAGACTTAGCAACGATAAAATTATCTTTGCTAAACTCATGGGTAACTTAAAAATGTAGACATGTAGCCAAACTAGTGACCCCAACACCCTGTCGCTAAAATCAAGCTAGCGACGGAATTAGGCTTCGTCGTTAAGTTTTCTGGACTTAACGATCGTAACATGTCGTAGCTACATTGAATTTGGGAGGGAAGGAAAAAAAATTGAGGGAAACTAAAACTAGCGATGGTCAATACCACCATTGCTATGTTTTCTACAGTTAGGGACGGTAAGGAGTTGTCACTACTTGAGGCGCTAACAAAAAAATTGGAGGGAAAAAACAAATTAGAGTGAGGAAAAGGTAGCGACCGTTTCAGCGACGGTGATCTTTTTAGCGATAGTCTAGGCGTCGAAAAGTTGCCAACTTTAGCGACGACGCTCTGTCCGGTCGCTGATGGGGTCGCGAATTCCCTTTCAAAGGTCCCTTACATAACTACGATCACTAAATAGTGACGACCTTCGTCGGTCGCTAATTTTTAATAGCTATTAGGTTTTGTAGTAGTGGTATCTCCTAAAACAATTTCTTTGGACCCCTCATCTAGAGTCGGCTTGGATGGGTTCAAGGGGGTCAATCTTCAGCTCTGTCTGTGGGTCCAAGTCAACAAGGTTGATAGAAGCAACAGTTGTTCCTCCATCATTCAGCTTGCGCATTTTGTTGATGGCTTCCAGTTTCACCATGTTTAGATTAAGGTTATAGAAATACCTTGTCATCTCTTAGTCACCCCGGACCGAAGACACCCTATTATCCATATCAATGAACTTGATAAGAAGGTATGAAGTTGAGACTATGGCCTCCACAGCATTCAAGGTGGGACAGCTTATGATGTTGTTTTATGGGGACTTCACATAAATAACCAAGATCCTCAACTTAACTGTCCTGGCCCTAGCTAGGCTCTCCATCAAACATGATGCGAGTATCCAGATAACCCTTAGTGAGTTGCTTGGCTCCATTAAAGGCTATGAGATCCTGCAGGTATGGTTGCAAATCTGAGTCTGTGAAGCACATCCTCTTGAAACAGTCATAGAAAATGACATCGTAGGAGCTCCCTTAGTTTACCAAGATCCTTTTGACGCCTATATTGGCGATAAAGGCCACTATCACCACGGCGTCATCACCCCCAGGAATCGTTGGCCTAAAATCATCATCAAAGAAAGAAACGGGAGAGGTCTACACCCCTTCCCTAAAAGGGTGATTATCCTACTCTTGCCTTGTACAATTAGGATCTTGTGATAGTAGTTCTTTCATGCCGTAATGGACACGCCACCTCCCATGAAACCTCCAGCAATCATATCTATCACCTTGCGCCTACCCCGCTGGGGAGGGGAAGGCATCACCTTATCTTAAATTGACTCTATGAGCATCTCGTTTTGTTTCTCAACTGGGGTGAACCTTTTAGGACCCCGACTATCGTCAGCATTCGGAGATTGATCCTGGTGCCTTTTCTCCATTTTTTCAGGCTCGTCCAGGGACTTATTTTTAAAGAGGTACTGCTTCAGCTTTCTCTCTCATATCAGGACCTTGATGGCATCCTTCAACTATCTACTCATCAGTTGAATGGCCTGTTTGATCATGAAAGTCACATTACTTTCTAGGGTTACCAGGCCTTTTCACTGGGGTAGGCTTCCTGACCCCGTAAACACTAAATGACATCTATTCAACTTCCCTAAGAATCTAAGAAGTCTTCGTGTTGAATGGAGCGTAGTGGCTGAAGAATGCATCTCGTTTATTCTGCTGTTGAGGTTGTTCTCCTTGCCCCGTTTCTTCTAGGACGTCTTATTGCTCTTTGGCTTTTCCTTATCTTTCTCAACCTGCGACGAATACGCAGCGATCTTGCTCTACACAGTTATAACTTCCAGGTGCCTCTCTATTCCCATATACTTGGAAGCTTTCTGAACTTCTCAAACATAGCAGGAGGTCCTTTTGCCAAAGATAGGGCAAACAGAGGCTTAGGTTACAAAGCTTCATTAACTATATGCAACTGGATAGCCTCTATGAGATCAGGGACCATCGCAACTTCCTTGTAAAACCTCTTTAAAAAAATCTTTCAAAGACTCAAATTCGCCCTGCTTAATCTAAGCTAGGGCTTAAGATGTCTTAGGTACATCTCTAGAAATGACCAAGTGTTCTCTGAAAGCTCCTACCATCTCTTCCTAAGAATCAATAGATCCAAAGGGGGAGCCCCTTACACCAGCTTAGAGCTTCGCCAATCAAGGTTCGAGAGAACATACGACACATCACATTAGCTTCAGCCTCAGGAACATGGCCTCGTAGATGTAAGCATCAAGATGCTTGCTAGGATTTGTCTCTCTTGTATACTTGTCGATGGAAAAAGGTTGGTGGTTTACAAGTTCCTTGAGATGGGGACATTCATAAGCCTTCTGGAAAAGGGGATGTTGAGCTATATTCTAAAGGGGGAGTTCCCGTAGGAGGGTTATTCCTTCATGGAATTTGAGGTTCAATATGAGACTACGACTGTTACTCTTCGTCATAGGTGGCGATCCTCGAATAATGAGGCATATAGGACACCTTTACCTCGATGCTTCAGGTTGGTGACGTCCAAGAGGACTCATCTTCTCCACAGGCATTGTATGTTCACGTCTCAACTCAACTATCTCTTTCCTGAGCTACTTGATGATCTCATCTCTTAGGTCAGGAGCTATCACTGCTACTGCTCGTTTTGCAAATGCACTCGGGTTCTCGAAGACTAGACGCCTTGGTTCTAGATATATCAAATCTTCTACATGACCTTCAGGGATTCTTACATTATCCTTCTTGATAACTCTTCTGAGAATACGAACGTGGGAATCAATTTATAAAGTCCCATTGGGCGTGCCAATGAACTGGTCTTGCTATGGTGCAAGACCCGACGTGGCAACCAACCCTTAAATGATGTTATATGTTTTGTATTACACCGATGGGGATCCGGTATTATATCTCTTATTCTAATAGGGAGATAGGAGTCTTAGAGTGCTCATTTGATTAATACCATCAGCTTTACACATTATGGGGCAAAAGAGATGTCACTTGCAAGGACACTCCAACACTCAAGTCAGTGGAATATTCAAAGAGAATATCAATGCTCAACCGTAAGTTATAGTGAGAATGTTTTACCTTTTCACTGTTGATCTATGGGTATTTATACCTGAGGATAGTGGAAGAGTCATCTTGCCCAGGAAGTTTCCCATACATAATGTCAGTACGATTCTGATCCCTTGCAAAAAAGCTGACACGTGACAGGGACGTTTCCAAACGACTTTACCTACCCATCTCTCACTTTGCAGGTTACTTTTCAGCATGCATATGCATAAAGTTAACTCTGATTTTCTAGTGTTGAGAGACTGACTCGTATTGGTATTAAACTATGAGTCTTTTGCGTGATGTCGGGAAGTTAGTGTTAGGTCACCATAATATGTGAGATACCGATCTTGTATGATGGCTATAGGTTGAATTACCGTATTGGTCATAAGTCAGTATCAGAATCGGATCAGGTATGTTTTCTAAATGACCAACAACCATCAACCTAATTATGATGCTAAAAAGGATGACCAATATATATTAGATGAGGATCATCAACAGCCCCAACAACATAAACAACAACATTTGGGCCACGGGCGATGTTGCAAAGACAACCCTGACGATTCTCATCGTCACCACCACCATAGACATTAGGATATAGGACTTTTAATTAGGATTTTTATTTTGTGTTTTCATTGTAAATATAAATTAACATTTGTTTACTTTTTATTATTAATTATAGTTATGTTTTTAATTTATTTTAATTAGAGTTATAATAATAATGATGATGGAAAACAAAATTAAAAAAAAACTAGTTTATAGAGTCGGCTTCAATAGTAAACACTCTGTAACATATGTTATCCAATGCAAGCGTTGCATCGAGTGTTTTGGTCTCTATTTAGAAACCAATGTAAAACATGTTGCATCAATTTTTTGTGCCTAGTGTCGATTATTGATTGACTCTACACATGTTGATTCTTGTAGCTAATAAACTCATGGTGTGTACTTGTTTAACTTGATTAAGAGAATAAATCCTCTAAATCCATATTTAATAGACTCATTTTTAGGTTTAATATTAAATTTACTCTCGGTGCAGACCAGTCCATAAGAAAGAGAAAATATTATATGATTTTAAACCATTGATCCTAATTAATTACAAAATGACATATATCAATAAATATAGTATTATATTTTTTTATCTCTCTTGAATTTATATCAATTTTTTTATTTTTTAAAATTGAATGATTATCATAATGTGATATTTTCTCTTATATTGCTGACACTATTAGTTTGGCAATTAATTTGATACTAGCTAGCCGGAAGAAAATGAAAAGGATTGTTGCATTTACGAATCACGGAGAAGCTGCTTTCCCATTGATTATGAGAGAATTTAGTATTCACACCTGAAAATCGACTCTTCAAAGACTCATTTGGGATTGATTTGCAATCTCAATTATGAAGTTCCAACATAGAGTAGTTGGGAAATGCTATACGTGCTATTGAACACGCCAAGGACCATTATATTAATTATTAATTCATAAAATAAATTACGAAGATAATATTTTGATCACCAGTTTAGGGCATTTAGGTGACCAGTCGCTTTACTTTTTGTAGGATACAAGTTGCCAAACAGATGGTGACCATCAGAACATAGCAAAGACCAATATCCTATGTATAGTATCAATTTAATTGATACAGACGGATTTTGCAATAACCTTTTATGTTGTCCATAACTTAATTATGAATTGACAGTTCATTATTGTATCTAAAAAAAATGAAAATTCATTAAAAATATTGACTTTTATTATAATATAAAAATCATATTTTATAATAATTATGTTAAAAATTGCATTTATGGTGAATTCTAATTTGTTAATAATAATGAAAATTATATTTAAATTAAATTAAATTAACTTTTATATAGTACATATGTTTTATGGAAGGAAAAAAATTCTGCTAGGTAAATCAATTTCGTCATGATATGAATATTCTTAACTCGGATAAAATTCTTATCACATGACAATATTGATTTTTATAAAAAAATCTAAAATTAAATCATCATTTCCTCCACCTATAAAGCAACTGATTTTTTTATAAGGTATGCATAAAACAAGTGACTTTGAACACTAATTAATGTGTTTCAGTCTTGCATGTGCATGGAAGATTTTGCCCATATGAACAAGAATTGGAAATAGCTACATACATATAACATGATGGGAAAAATTAAATGCATGGATGTGCAGCCAGCAACTTACATCCCATATATTGATTACGGTGTTTGGGGATATGGATTGAGTGCGGTCAAATGTAAGTAGATGTAGTTGCAGTCCGTGCAGTTGAATTTTTTAATATGTCTACTAAATCGGTCAAATAAACAGCTGGTATGTAAACAAGTTCTTAAATCTGCTATTTTTGAACTGATTTAAAATCTATATATATAATCAATGATTTTAAATCATTTTTGCTAAAATCAGTGTAAAAAAAATAGATTTTACACCAGTTATTTTCACAACAGATTTAATAGGTGGCTAATTGCACCAACTTCACGACAACATTGGAGCCGAATCAGTTGTCTAGAAAGAGAAATCTGAGTCTGAGCCATGTGGTCTCAAAGGAGTAGGTGAAGGAAGAACCTTGAACAAGCTGTATTGGTACAATGATATATGGATGTTATGTGTAACTAAGGTTTTGCAGCCAGCACATTAGTTTTGAGCCATTGTTCTTCAATAACGTGAAGCGAAAGAGTGAAAGGTACAGTTGAATAAATGTGGTTATTATCCAAAAGAAAAGATCAAAAAAGAGGGCCACAACCACAAGCTAGTTTACATAAGTCAATTTCTTTCTTTGAGCAACATGACTTTCATTTGAACATATATAAACTTTTGACGAAGAAAGTCCTCTTTGCTATTTCTTGAAATTAGGGATGAAAATTACGTTTGTCATTTTGTTTAAGAAAAAGAATGTGAATATATGATAACGTGAAGAGCTCCATCAAGTTTGGCCACTTTGAGATTAATTAATTAAGGCAAGACATATTGAGAGATCCATTTTAAAACTCACGTGTAAACTATCTATATTAGAATGGTTTAGTTGAACTATGTTTTTCAATCTTTCTGTCGAAGTAAACGTGTCGACGTGTCTATAGAGAAAGAATAATCCAAAGATTAGTATAATATATTTAATACAAGAATAACCAAGTAACTTTATTGAATCAGGAAGAATCTATTTATATCAGTTTGGTTATATTTATAATTGGTATATAAAATATTTATTATAAAGATAATTTTTTCAAAATTTGATGTTATTTGAAGTTATTTTATACTTGTTATTAGTATAATCTATACAAAAATATTTTTCTTAACAGATCCTGATCTGGACTTGTACCTTGGTGTCCACGCTAGCATTCTTGCAGACTAAACTAGGCCACATCAAAAGGCATTGCCAGGGGCATTATCTCTATAGCCGACGTGGTCATACAAGAAGCCTAGCCTTAAAGCCATGTCGCACTTATACTCTCTTGCCACCACTCTGACAATCTTCCACCTATAAATACCTTTAGTATTCATGATTTTGCTATGCCATTCTAAACCCTCTCTTATAAAATCTTTATTTGCTCCAATCTATACCTTCAATACACACTGACTAACCTTATGGGACCTACCCTCGTTTGGTCCCGTTGGCCCTTTTTGCAAGTACCTCGCAACCTCGTTAGTAGAGCGGCATGCCAACAATCCATCGACACATCCTCTTGGTGTATCAATAATATTTATGCTCGTCATCAAGTTTTACATCGATACTGCACCCGTATGTGGCCGCATGTCACATTAGCATTGTACCCATGTCTGCAATAGTTATACATCGACAATGATCATTTGACAACTCCATTAGGGACCATTAAAGTCATCCTTTCTCTTAGTTAAGGGTCAATCTCATCCCCCCTCTCCCTTTGAAAGTTCCATTAGTAAATCCTAGATCGACACTTTTCATAATGTCTCATTAAAGAGTGACACATCTTGAGGGTAACAACATCATCATTGTCAGTTAACAACCTTTGGCCCTCATCGTAAGTATATTTATTTTCCCTCCTTAACAGTTACCTTTTAGACATATCTAGTTTAGCTCGGTCCATTATGACGACGATTAATAGCTTACCTCCATGTTAAGCTCGGTCCTTAGTGAAAATAATTAACGACCTCTTATCATGTTAAGCTCGGCCTTTAGTAACAACTAGTGACAATGATTAACAACAATTTATCATGCTAAACTAGTTCCTACATGACAATGATTAACGATCCTCTCGTCTTCAAGATTAGGGTTAACAACTTCAAATTTTCAAGCCAAGTGTTATGCACTCCGACTCTAGTTATTTAGTTTCCATCATTTCATGTCTTAATGCTAGATCAAGTCAACGATAATCTTTCACAACCTATAGCTCTAACCTCGTTTATCATTTATCTTTCAAGTTGATTACAATGTAACGAGACCCCGTTATCCTTTATTCACTAATTATTAAAATGCGGTCTTATATGATCCCGGTTGTTCACATTGTGCATAACCTATCCTCTAAGTTATTTACAATCCTGTTGACCTTGATTTCATTTTAAGATTTCTATTCAACTATATGGTCTTACATGACCTTGGAATCAACTATCATGTAAAGCTATAGCAAAAGCAAGCAAAGTAGTAGAAAAAAAGCCAAAAGCAAAGTGTATTTAAATCCTATCGAGCGACACAGTTAAACCACAAATTACAAAATTACAAGTTACAAATTTACAAGTCCCTTTCTGCCAACTTCTGAGCCAGCATCATGATACCCATCATCCTCACCCTTTTGGTAGGGGAAGCAACTCAAATGGCTCGTTAGAATCCACTGGCACCCACTAATCAGTCTCAGGGTCAAAATCTTTTAGCTCCTTTCTAATGAAACGGTGGTACACCCTTAGCCCATTCAAGTTTAGTGGCACCCCGAGGTTCCAATGGCGAATCTAATGAGTACAGTTCTCAAAGGTAGCATTAACTATTGCATAATACTCCTCCATTTGATGCTCACTTGTCGTCTTTTCCTCAACAAGCAACCTTGGATATGTTGTTGGTGCTTCGAGGTTGAGAGCTAGTTTTTCCTTCTCTTGCTAAACTTTGACCAAGGCCCCCTAGCAAGGTCGAGGTCCTTTTTTAACTTATCAGCTGACCTCTCAACAACATCCTTAACCTCTCAAAGCTCCTCATTAGCCTTCAAGGCATCAACCTGATTCTGCTCAATTTCCTTGATTTCTTGAACCTGACTCACCTCCTTCTGGGCAACCTCCTGGTATTTCTTCTTCAGGTCGACCTTCTTCTTCATCGTGTTATAGAATTCTGCTGCTATACCAATATTTAAAATAAGCATTGTACAAGGTAAAATCTACAACCATCATTTCTTCAATGTCAGTCAAATTCCAACGTGGGTAGTAAGGCAGAGGTATTTGCGACTCATAACTAGAAATATGCTCCATGAAGTTGCTAATGTTAGAGGAAGGCTAGGTTGAGTTTCCCCTCCCATCTCTACTTAGTGGCAGCATATGTGCTGTCCTCTTAGGACCTTCAGAGGGCGTGGGCTACGCCCTGTCAATCCTCGAACACTAGTTTGAGGGACCGATTTCCTTGATGTTTTTCCTTTTTCTCTCCTTGTTCGCCTAGTTCTGTTGAACTATTACGGCATGCATTGTAAGGATGCTTACAACTGGAGCTTTTTAGTGATGTCGGGATTAACGGTGTTCTCATGGGCGATGGCCTGACCTCAGCCTTGCTTTTTTCCATCATGGCCTTGAAAGTGTCTTACATCCTAGCTCCCACAACAAGAGAACAACTGTTAAAAATATGTAAGTTAAAGGTAAATTGGCATCTCAAAAGGGGTCTTATATACCGAGGTATGCATCCAAAGCATCGATATCTAAATCAATGATCTTCCAGAATAAGAACAGGTCATTGTCTTTGGCAGTCCCAAAAGCTTCCAATAGCCTAGCCCTAACCATCTTGGACTCTTCCCCCCAATTTATGATCGCCAACATGATAGGCACTAGCATCCAATAGCCAATGCTTATGGCTTCACGTCATCCCAAAGGTAGGCATACCATCCTCACCTATCCAAGGGCATCTATAATCATCATCTACCCTTATTTTGACAAAGAAATTTCTATAATTCTGGGAAAAGGTTTTTGCAACTCGTTATGGTCGTTGAATATCAGCTAATTCTAATAGGGCCCAATGCCATCAATCTCAAGCCGCCTTCAGGCTCTAGGTTCCTAAGAACTTAGAAAATATTGAAGAAGAAAGCCAACATGGGCTTAAACTTATAATACCGAGCTAGGTTTTTGAAGGCCTTAACGTACCCCAAGCATTCGACATTAATTGACTTTGTGCCATTCTTAGAAAATCCAAAACGCCGACCTTGAAATTATTGAAGGGAACCTTGACTTTTAGAGGTTTTAAATAAAATAGATATACATAAATTTATGTAGGCCCGCAAAGCCTACATGTTCTATGGTCTTGTGAGGAATCAACAAAGTATAGCTTCTATCCTTGGGGTCAACTGTATATTGGGTATCTTCAAGATACTATTTATGTGTTTGAAAGTCAATACCAGATGGTGTGTCCGGTAGTCAAGATGCATCCAGAAGTAGAGATCTTCCTTCAACAGCACCCCATTGGTTCCCAACCCCATATCAACTTCATTCCTACCTACTCTAACAACAGATTCTATGGAATCTTCAAAAGACATTAGTTTTTCCCTCGAGTCAATTGAGGAAATAAGAATATATAATTTTTCCACCTTTTGTCTGACTTCCTCAAAGCCCTTGTTAAAGGAATCAGAGTTCATCTCATCTAAGATTCGTTGTACACTCTCAACTAAGTCCCTCACCGACCTCCTCCGAATTGGGACGACATTCGTTGCAACTCGACCAACGCCATCCCAAGGCAGCAGAGCTTATGAGCCTGACACCTTAGACAACAAAGCAAGCAGTGACCTTGGACTAACCCCTCAGGACCCATCCTCACTACCACCGTCAAGCTCCTTGAGGATAACCATTTAAGAAAAGGAAAAGCAAAGACAGGGTTAGAGGGGTACCTCGGTTTCAAAGCAAGGTTTAGAAAATCGTAGAAATTAGAGCTAAGTTCACGAACAACAACAATTATACGCTGAAGCCAAAGTAGTTATTTGATGCAAGTGTATAAGCAAGATGGATCCTCTACCTTTTATAGGCCCAATCTTAGGGGCATTTTCATCTTTTCACAATGAGGAATTACCCCAACGCCCCAATGGGTATAAACCGCTTTGATTCCTACAACGTGCCAATAAGCATACGCCACATAGTACCCTCTGTTAAAAGTAGTAATGGTAGAATGTGAAGCGTTTCTGACCATTTAGGAGGCAACATTTAAAATTCACGATCATTTTCATTCGTTGTTAAAACAAAACATGTACACCTCAAGCATGACAATTCCAGAGCATAGCCTGACATCAAGTTTCAGACTTCATGTCAGCCTGAGAGGCATATGATCTGGAATTGTACCCCGATATACATTCCACAAGCTCATCATCAATGCTAGCATTCTTGCAAGCCAACCTAGGCCACACCAAAAGGCAATGTCGGGGGCATCATCTTCATAGCTTGTACCACTTACACCAAGGTGTCACGAAAAACCCGACCTTATAGTCATGTCACACCCGTACTCTCCTGCCACGACTCTAACAATCGTTCACCTATAAATATCTCAATATTCATGATTCTGGTATGTTCATTCTGAACAGTCTCATCTAAACTCTTTAGTTGCTCTGACCTACACCTTCGATATATGTTGACTTAGACATCGAAAAGACCTTATGAGACGTACTCTCATTAACCCTTTTTATAGGTACCTCGCAATCCCGTTAATAGAGCAGTTCGGTGACGTGTATGCCAACAAACTCAACGCATCAAAAATATACCTCAGTCATCAGGCTTTACACCAATACCGTACTCGTATATGGCAGCATGCCACATCAGCATTATACCCCCTTCTGCAACAATTACACATTGAAAAAATAATCGAAAGATTAGTATAATATATTTAATACAAGAATAACCAAGTAAATTTATTGAATCAGGGAGGAATCTATTTATATCAATTTGGTATGATATTCAATATTCTTTTATTGCCCATATACTGTACGTCTGCATTGGTTATATTTATAATTGGTATATATAATATTTAATATAAAAATATTCTTTTCAAAATCGAACGTTATTTTTAGTTATTTTATACCAGATATTTGTATAATCTATATAAAAATAATTTTTATAACCGATATAAAATAATTAACTGATGTAAAAATTTATAATCGATTTTAAAATAATCAGGGCAATAAAACGGTATAAATGTTGTTTGGTATCGTTGTTCAATGGGGATGTATTTTATGAGAAAAGTCATCTTATATGAGAGTGAGAGGGGCAAATCTGAGCAGTACAACCATACATGAGTGGTTGAGATTAAAAGTTTTTAAAAGTCACATGATCACTTAAAATGTCACATGACTTCTTAAAATACTCAATGATTAATCTCAACCATCCATTGTATTATAAAAAAAATTAATTTATAATATAATAATTATATTAAATTAATATTTAAAATTTTAAATTAAATTTTAGTTAATTGACATAGAAACTCATTATATTAACTATACAGATTTTTTTTATGAATAACTATTAAGCAAATAATAAATTAAACGATCACATAAGATTAATTGTAAATATATGACAACAAGGATATTGAGGATAGTAGAGACATTAATTATATTATGATGATCCTAGAGAGAATGACGGTTGGAAAATTAATTATTATTATTATTATTAAACTAATTTTAAAATAGATGAAAACGGCGGTAGAACTTATGTCATCAAAAATTCCTTAAATTTCAAAGGTGGGTCGAAACGGATCCAAATTTCCTTAAATTATAATCAAATCAAAGTTTCTATTAAAATCGGAGCATACATATTTAATGGTCACTCGCGATCCAACCACTTCTGAATTTGGCTTTCACTCTCTCAACAAGCTTTTTCGTAAATATTAAACTACTCAAAATTCACATCGTATATAATATTATTATTACTACATACATATATGCATACAACTTAAAAAACAACTTTTATGTTTTTAAAAAATTATACATAAAACCTTCTTCGTCAGAATTTTCATATCATCTGTTTTATATTATTTCGTATGATTTAAATATTTATCAAATTATTTGTTTCTTTTTGCTAATTAATTTTGAGATCCACCTTAACATTTTTCCTAACACGATGGGTACATTCATTGTATTTTATGAGTGAAAGTGACAGAAAATAAATCAAAGTAAAAATGGAGACTTTGAGTGGTTGTGTTTGTTTACGTATGGCACCGGTATCACTGTTCTCCATAAATGAGGCCTCACACGGGGTTCTTTGTTGAGTTCATACTCGCTAAATTCTATCGAGTCATTTTTTACCGGGCTATTTTCTAAGATTCGTCACAAATCTTAAAAATAGCATATTTAAAAAAACAAATATGTTTACTATTACTTTTTACACCGATTTATTGTATAATAGGTGTAATTACACATTTTTTAAAAATAACGACATAAAAAATGGTAAAATACAAAATCAATAGCGGCATAATAAGGAATCCCTCAAATAGATAATCCTAAACCCAGACGGTCACACCACATCCCTTTAACCTCAATGTTAGATATAGTACCAATCATGAGTTAAGTCTCTATTTAGAAATTTAGTATTAAAAAATATATAAAAATACAATCATATTGATTTTAAGAATTTCATATTAATCATCTTTAGTAGGAAACCCAATTAAAAATCAGACATGTCTTAATCTGTTGTATCCATTGATCTTAACTCTGTCATCTTTAATTAATTAATTAAAACCATGTGTTTGTATAATTTTCACATCAAATAAAATTGACATTTTTATTTTATTTGGTATAGAGTATTGTATTTTTAAACCTTTTAAGTATGTTACGGTAGAATATATATTATTTTGAAGCTTTCTTATTATCTAATATTTTAATTCTAATGTATTTATTGAATTTATTTTATAAATAGTATAATATTTTGTTTTAATCGACTATTATTTAATATATAAAATAATAATAATAATTTATTATTATCAGTTCGACCAGTGACTACCGGTTCAATGACCGATTCAGTTCTGAAAATATTGGTACTGTTTGGTGTCTATTTAATAATTTATTATTAAAAAATGTATAAAAATAGAATCATTCAATTATTAATATTGATCTCAAAATTGGTCAAATTTAAGATTAATCATCTTTAGTAGGAAACCTTAACTGAAAATCAGACATGTCTTAACTGCATCCATTAATCTTAACTCTGTCATCTTTAATTAATTAATTAAAACCATGTGTTATAACTGATTTTCAAAATAAAAAGTTTTTTTGGATATATTTTTAGGATAAATTTTTTCTTGTCGTGGATAATTAAATTAGATTAAAAATATGACTTTTGCTATAAATATAATAAAAATTAGTTACTTTTAATAATGCATTAATCTATGATTAATTGACTGGGTAAAGAATACTGTATCTAATTAAATTTTAATAGCTAAATAACTAATAAATAAGAGAATGTTATTTCACAAATATTGCTTATTATTACCCTGTAAATATAAGAACTCATACCTATTAATTAGAATCCACTTAATAGTAAGATATTTGAGTATTTATTTTTGGTAACAAGGGTGATAACAAGAAACAAACTCGTAATAGAAGAGCAAAGTAAAGGCACTATAAAGGATGGAGGGTATCTCCAAAACCGCAAGTGATGATCATCATAAACTCCAAAATTTGCCAACACATCTGCAATTTTCACTACTAGAAAATGTTCTATTAGCTACAAGAGTTTCGTGATCACAATATCCGTCATTAATTACTACGGAATTACAACCAATAGTGGTTAGCGACAAAACAATATGGGAGTAGAAATTAGACACGAGTTTGGCGACAAAAGTTGAACAAATAGATTAATTCCTCTCTCATTTTGTCACAAACACCCTTCAATCAACGTTTAACGTTTGGCCCCGGTGGACCCAAGGTCGTCGTCTAATTCTGCACTCATTAACGACGGAATACAGACACTCGTCACCTGATTTGTTAAGATAAAAACTTTTTAAATTTCAGTTAGTGACAAAATGATGGTTCTATTTCTATCATAAAGTGTTTCAACCACGTACTCTTTCACTTGAAAAAATGGTGCTAGAATGTAGAAGTTGGGCAACAGAACTAGATATCTGTCATCATTCCATTTTGGATACAAGAGAAAAGCTTTTTAGATTTAAACACAAAACAAACATCACAGTATGATATATGCGTATATGCTTATAACATGGAATCAAAATAACATTTTATATCATAAATGCATATTGATCTTGATTTCTATTAAAAATTCAGTTTTTTGTCAAATTAAGGATTGCCAAGCCAAAATACATTAGCTCAACTGTCCAAGTAGCAAAAAACTTTACAAATTGCTGCATACTTATAATGATGGTCTGAAATTGTATTTTTGCATGCTTGATATTGTTTTGTACTGAGTTCTGGGAAATCTATCTTATTGGAGTAAGTTTAACTACACATTGATGTACTATGGAATCTTGAGGTCAAATTTGGGTATGTTGTATAACTTGATGCTAAATAGGTTACAAACTCATTTACGCATATTCAGCTTCCAAATGCTTTAACCAGACCCCTAAGGACATGGACAGTTGCACATAAATTAATTTGTTTATTTTAAATGTAAAGAATCATCTCGCAGCAAAATTTATAGAATATAATTATTCTCTGAACTCTACTACTTGCCTTCATAGTTCCGTCTCAGGTAATGCCTTCTTACTTTGTCATATTGTCTAGTTTTATTCTTTATCACTTTTCATAGTTTTATTCTTTTGAGGTACTAAGATGAGTTACTATGTGATCTGTTTCGGGGGATCTTTCCGTTTCTGAGCTTTCTTCAATGATGGAGTTACCACCAGGCCCGGTCCTAAAATTTTATGGGCCCCGGGCGACACAACACTTAAAAGGCCCCTTAGCATATTTTTTAAAAGAAAAAATTATTGAATAATCAAATAAACATTATCAAAGTCATTGTAAATTCTAAATACATCATCATCGTGTAAAGAATAATAAGAAGTCAAAATAATAAACGGTGCTCTTATAACCTCATGTTTTCCTTTAAAAATCGTTCTTCCACCTATACTAAAGCAAAAAAGATAAATTATCATAAAAATGATTTATTCTAATATTTTTAGATGCAAAATCATAAAAATTAGAGTTAGCATGAGATTGAACCTGAGATCTTTAAGCAAAATTCATATAACTTTACCATTAAACCATTCAAACTATATTAAAAAAAATTATTTTTTTCACATAAGCTAAATATTTTTTTGGGCTCTCATTGACAATGGGCCCTGGGCCATTGCCCTTGCTATCAAGGCCTAGGGCCGGCCCTGCATTAAACAAGTGCAATAAATGTTGGAACACCTCTAGTAAGTTTTTTAGGCCACGGGTTTCCTTCCTAGAGCTTGTTGTTCAGATAGTGGAGATGTTGTAGAGCAAAGGTGGAGCCAATGTTCTTATAATTTGTCATTCAATTTTGTATGCAGCTTACAAATCTATTTATGTTATCACTCCTTTAAAGTTGGATGGAATCAGAGAATGAATTAATAGAGATAGGTAGTCTGCACTTTTCAACTTCAATTTAGTAAAGAAAGCAAGTGGTTCTCTCTTTTATATAACAATTAGACCAAAGTTTCAGACTTTGCTAAATAGGGTTTGTTAATACATCTAGAAAATAGCCTATAATATCATCAATGTATCTTAGAATATCTTGGATGATATCTTAAAAAGTGATTTCCATAACTCATTCTATTTCAGATTTATAAGTCTTTCCTTATAATTAGAATTTAAATAAAGTATTTATGCTCGATTCATCTTAATATTGCATGTGATTAAAGTTATAAATATTAATAATCTGAAACAGCTTAGTGACATTTTCTTGGTAGCTTCCATGATTTACCTTGGGGTTAAATGAAATTAGGAATAAGATTTTTGTTTTTGGAGCCCCGATGACAAACCATGAAAACCCAAGGTGGTGCTGATTATAATAACACTAAATACATGCACAGGAAGTACAAAAATTATACACAGTATGAAAAACGGATAAGAAAATACAAAAATCCCGTGAATCAACATACCTTATGTTGAGAAAACAAGAGAAGAGAATCAAGCAGGTCAATCTCGCTCAAGCGAAATCCCATTCACTTGAGTGAGCATAAATGTATGCCAGAAAATGAGCTTTCGCTTAAGCGGGCTCTTTCTCGCTTGAGCAAATGACAAATAGAACCATGCATGACACTCTCGTTCAAGTGAGATACCGCTCGCTCAAGTAAGAACACAAAGGGGATCAGACATGGCTCCTCGCCCAAACGGGATGTCACTCACTCAGCGAAAAAGGAATAGAGAGCAGCTATACAATTTCGCTCAAGCGAGGTTCCACTCACTCAGGCGAGACACATACAGAACCAAAATGCACCATTTTGCTCAAGCGAAACACCACTCGCTTGAGCAAAATCCATATAGTGGCAACATGTTAGGCTCGCTTAAGTGAGGTGACACCTGTTTAAGCGAAAAGAGACCAGAACCCCATGGGTACCATCTCGCTCAAGCGAGAATCCCATAGAAATAACAACTTGGTTAAGGGAATGACTCGCTTGAGTGAAAATACCCTTGCTTAAGCGAGAAATGCAGGTTTTGACCAATTTTTAGATTTCCAAGATATCTAACTTGTAACATCCTAAAATTTATAATTTTAGAAAATAATTCATTAAAGCTCAGTGGAGAGTTTCCGAGTGAAAAATGTCTGATCAGTGAAGAAATTTCGAGTGATATATGTCTGAGACAAGACATTCCGAGTGAAAAATGGATGTGATTCCGAGTGAAGGAAGAATAATATATTTCTGAGTCTGACTTTGGACGAATGCTTCTATCGGAAAGGATTAATTCTAAGTGGATTGATTCCGAGCAAAAAGGAAGGAGCTTTGACTTCGAATGAACACCATTCGGGCAAAGATGCTCCCAAGTTAAGATATTTTCGAGTGTGGGAAAGTTGAGATAATTTTGAGTAAAGAAAAGGAATATAATTCCCAGTAAAATCTTTCTGGGTGAAAGAACTACTGAGTGAAGTAAAGATTAACATTTATAACACTTGAAAAGTTGCTGGAACTCTTATTTCCAGGTAGGGGGAGCGTTACATTTCAAATGAATGGTTTATGAATGGATTTGGGGTGTTATTATTATCATACATATAATATGTGAGTGAATTATTGTGTGAGACCCCGAATGATTAATAACACCTTATGTTTTCATATCTTCCATTCATAGTATTAATATTAAATTTATATGAGATATGATTATTTATGTGAAATCTGAATTTATGACTATTCTTATGCTTGAGACGCAGTAGGAAATATGATTTGTATGTGATTGATGAATTATATTCATGAAGTTATCATGATATATATATATAACTGCATGCTATGCTTATTGTTTTACCGAGTTATAGTCCCTGATGATTGTAATCAGGTGGTTGTTGATGATTGATAATTATTTGGCATAGCATGTGCATTTAGACGCACATAGGATTGCAGGGGGCCTGTGATGCCGGCCCAGATGGGAGGGCGGCCTGATGATTAGGCACATACCCTGTGGTGGTTTCTTCAGATTCCACAGACGCCTTTGAGTTGGACTCAAGGCCGGCCCGTAACACTGAGTTGTGTTACCGTTGTCACTGAGAGTGACTGGTGTTGCATTATGGGCGCATGCGGTTTGGTACCTGTAAAACGGCCGAATCAGCTGGGAGCTGAGATATTATGTTGTGAAAATCCCATCGTTAGAGTTGGATCCGCATGCATATGCATTGATATGTGCTATTGAAAATAAAATGTTGCTTTATGATGAGTTTGTATGACTCGGTTATGTTTTATATATAGTTGTGAATTGGACTTTTAATCCGATTCAATAACTATTATTTGATATGTTTATGCTCACCCCCTACTGTTGTTATTTTTACAGTGGATGTAGGACACAGCAACGATATGTGAAGTCACTCAGCTACTCGGATTGTACATAGTTATTTTTGTAGAAGCCTTGGACGGCTCCTGTGTATACCGACTTATTATATTTATTTGTGTATTTAAATGGGCCGATCGGCTGTTGTAAAACTAACTGTGTTATTATTTAATTCAAATTTGGCTTGATATTTAAATTATTTATGAAAAAAAAATTATTTGTTTATTGTAATTTGATTTTAAAACAAGAACGTTATATTTTGGTATCAGAGTTGACTTGAAAAGTCCAAGGCCAAGGTTAAGCTACTAAATGCTATGAACTGAGTGAATCATATCACTGTTGTTACATATTATAGTTGAGGAAATCAACTATAAATAATTGCTTTCATATCCATGAGAGGTACTAAAGTATAATGATTATTTCAGGATAAGAAAATGGACCTTCATGGTATAGAAGCAATGGCTGCTGCCTTCCAGCGTGTTGCTGACATTTTAGAAAGGCAAAACTAACCTCAACTGAGTGACAATCATAGTATTGATTGTTTCCTCAAACGATAACTGACTGAATTCCATAGAGGATTTCAGCCTGACTGAGCTTATGCCTGGATCCAGAATCTTGAACGGATCTTTGGCAGTCTGCAGTGCACTGAGGCACAGTAGGTTGAATATGCTGCGTTCATGCTTCAGAAAACTGGTGGCAGATAACTAAAAGCCGACTGACAGCTATGGGAACCGAGCTGAACTGGGAGAATTTCAAGGAATGTTTCCTTGAAAAATATTTTCTGAACACTGTCAGGAACCAAAAGGAATTGGAATTCATGGAGCCCAGACAAGGCAATCTGAGTGTGGAAGAGTACGCGGCAAAATTTAAGGAACTGTGCTTATTTTATCCTCCTTTCCAGTTGCCGGGTACTGAAGGTTCCAAGTGCATCAAATTTGAAAGTGGTCTGAGACCAAACATCAGGAAGGCTTTCCGACACCAAGAAATCAGAAATTTTCCGATTCTTGTCAATAAATGCCGAATATATGAGGAAGATGATAAAGCTTCAACGGGATCGAGCAGTAGGTCGGACAGTTCTTCAAAGCTACCACCGATCAGTTTTAAAAAGCAAGGAAAGTTTAATAGAGGTGAATCATCTTCTAAATCCCGAGGCTGAGTGAATTTTGGTGGCCGATCGGTGAGTTATCCAAGAAACATTAAATGTTTCAGGTGTGATGGTAACCATTTTACACGTGACTGTAACCGTGACGAAATTATTTGTTTCCAATGCAATAAGAAAGGACACATTCGTCCTAATTGTCCTCTTTTGCAACCGATTGAATCTAATGCTAGCATAAACCGAGAAGGCTTCTGAAGACGAGACCATGGAGTCAGAAATAGAGGAGGCAGAGGAAACGGTACACGTAGTAACTTAACGGTTGGAAGAAACGACCAGGATAGGAATGCTAACCCACAAGTTGCTGGCAAAGTGTTTACCATTCACGCAAAAGAGGCCGAACAAGCTGGTGACCTGGTATAGAGTAAGTGAACTATTCATGGTTCTGAGCTTTCGGTAAAACTTGATTCGGGTGCTACACATCCTCTTATCTCAAATGTGTTAGGCGCCTAAAGATACCTGTTGCTATGTTAAAACGCGAGTCATATATATACACCTATGGGCTTTTATGTGCAAGCTATGTCTAAAATGTATGATCTATTAAATTTTGAGGACGAAATTTTTGTAGGAGGGGAGAAATGTAACATCCTAAAATTTATAATTTTAGAAAATAATTCATTAAAGCTCAGTGGAGAGTTTCTGAGTGAAAAATGTCTGATCAGTGAAGAAATTCCGAGTGATATATGTCTGAGACAAGACATTCCGAGTGAAAAATGGATGTGATTCCGAGTGAAGAAAGAATAATATATTTCCGAGTCCGACTTTGGATGAATGCTTCTATCGGAAAGGATTAATTCCAAGTGGATTGATTCCGAGCAAAAAGGAAGGAGCTTTGACTTCGAATGAACACCATTCGGGCAAAGACGCTCCCAAGTTAAGATATTTCTGAGTGTGGGAAAGTTGAGATAATTTCGAGTAAAGAAAAGGAATATAATTCTGAGTAAAATCTTTCTGAGTGAAAGAACTACTAAGTGAAGTAAAGCTTAAGATGTTTCCGAGTGAAACATGACTGAGAATCATTTCTGAGTGAATAAAAAACTCTGTCTGAATAAGACGCTTTTGAGTGAGGCAAATCTGAGTCAAATGCCTCCGAGTGACTTGTCTCCGAGTGAAACGTTTCCGAATGGATCGTTTTCGAGAGAAGTACCTCCGAGCGAAGAAAAGCTTTGATTTTGGATAAGTACTTCACGAGCTGATATTTTTGAATAATGACCGAGTGGAGTAACTCCGAGTTCTGTGACTTTCTGAGTGAAGTATCTCTGAGTGTGATACTTCAGAGATGGAAGGTACCGATTGAGATATCCGAGTGGTGAATTCATTTAATTCGTGCTCGGGTCGATGTTTAGAGCTGCTGAGTTTGAACTCGGGTTCATCTTCGAAATGGTCTTTGATACTGAGTGATTCCTTCAAGTGAAAAGATTTCCGGGAGAGAATTGTCTTCAAACTCTAAATAATCTTTTCGAATGAGAGGCTTCCGAGTGACATAAATAAAGGCTTGACTCGGGCAGAAATATAACTAAGTGAGATGTTTGAATGAGATATTTCCGTGTGGGTCATTTCCGAGGAAGGAAAGCTGGGTGATTCATGGATGCAACCTTTCCGAGTGGATTTCCTTCGAATGAAGGAATTCTGAACGGACAGAGCCTTTCTCGGAAAGATGTGCCGAGAACGAAACCGAGTCGGAATTAATAATTATTTTAGCTTTCCACGTCACTCTGTTCTTCTACCTTCCAGCAGATTCTTTTTCTGATATTTTTCTAAGTATGGGACCCTCTCTGATGTGCTGTCCCCTTTTCATTAAATATCTCATTTCCTCTTATCATTTAAGAAATGTACATCAGACAATTTCCTATCGTTCATGTCTCTCTTTTGCATGAACGATATATATATATATATATATATATATATATATATATATAATATACCAACTTCTACTGTTGAAGGAGTTTAAAAACTTTTGAAAGTGAAAACACCATTGATAATCTTTTACTTTCCAATTGTTACTGAAAATCCATCAAACGAAGAAGAAATCATCCTTCATTTCTTTTCTTCATGAAGGAAGCTCTGAACTAATTCAGAACTGCAATTCCAGTCAGAATTTGTGAGCAGTGACTAGGATAACACTTGAAAAGTTGCTAGAACTCTTTTTTCCAGGTAGGGGGAGCGTTACATTTCAAATGAATGGTTTATGAATGGATTTGGGGTGTTATTGTTATGATACATATAATATGTGAGTGAATTATTGTGTGAGACCCCGAATGATTAATAACACCTTATATTTTCATATCTTCTATTTATAGTATTAATATTAAATTTATATGAGATATGATTATTTATGTGAAATCTGAATTTATGATTAATCCTATGCTTGAGACGCAGTAGGAAATATGATCTGTATGTGATTGATGAATTATATTCATGAAGTTATCATGATATATATATATATATATATATATAACTATATGCTATGCTTATTGTTTTACCGAGTGGTAGTCCCTGATGATTGTAATCAGGTGGTTGTTGATGATTGATAATTATTTGGCATAGCATGTGCATTCAGACGCACACAGGATTACAGGGGGCCTGTGATGCCGGCCCAGATGGGAGGGCGGCCTGATGATTAGGCACATACCCTGTGGTGGTTTCTTCAGATTCCACAGACGCCTTTGAGTTTGACTCAAGGCCGGCCTGTAACACTGAGTTGTGTTACCGCTGTCACTGAGAGTGACTGGTGTTGGATTATGGGCGCATGCGGTTTGGTACCTGTAAAACGGCCGAATCAGCTGGGAGCTGAGATATTATGTTGTGAAAATCCCATCGTTAGAGTCGGATCCGCATGCATATGCATTGATATATGCTATTGAAAATAACATGTTACTTTATGATGAGTTTGTATGACTCGGTTATGTTTTATATATAGTTGTGAATTGGACTTTTAATCCGATTCAATAACTATTATTTGATATGTTTATACTCACCCCCTACTGTTGTTATTTTTACAGTGAATGTAGGACACAGCAACGATATGTGAAGTCACTCAGCTGATCGGATTGTACATAGTTATTTTTGTAGAAGCCTTGGGCGGCTCCTGTGTATACCGACTTATTATATTTATTTGTGTATTTAAATAGACCGGTCGACTGTTGTAAAACTGATAGTGTTTTTATTTAATTCAAATTCGGCTTGATATTTAAATTATTTGTGAAAAAAAATTTATTTGTTTATTGTAATTTGATTTTAAAACAAGAACGTTATATAATTCCTTCATTTGGACTCTGATTGGTACCAAATTTTTTAAGCAACATGTTTTCACCATTTTGGAGCTGTTGGCGAGGTCCATTGGCCAAAATTTCATCGTATTCACAAGATATGCCCAAAAATGCATTTAAATCAAAAACAACAGAAACCAATGCATGAAACCTATCTAATGGACATCAAACTAGGTGGAACCTTTATGCATAAGTTATAAGTGAGGTCAGGACCCTAATGGTCCCTTCCAAGTGGCCTAAAACTCACCTGATCAAAAAATCACCTAAGCAGTTCCTAAATTCCACATAACATCATACATTTTAGTTAATATGCATAATGTCATTGTCGATCATCATTCCTCACCTTCCTATACATTCACATATAATACATTACCTGCCCATTTCAAATTTATCAATCAAATAGCTTCGTGCCACACATGTACATAACATTATAACACCCTACACACGACTAATATATCCCAACCACAATCTCACAACATAAATATCATCTCATCATCATTGATTCATCATGCATACAAGTATTAAACACACATATGTTCATATCTAAAGCAGTTTGCTAAACTATTACATACGACATAATTCCATAGCTTTCTTGGCATCAATTCCTCACTTGACACTTTTCTTTGAGGCATCTGTACCTTCCTTGTCACTGGTTACTAAAAGAGACAAAACCGCAGCAAGGATGAGTGTTTGGAAATAAAATCATAATTAATATAAAATGGTAAACACAATGTAAAAGTGATAATTTTAATACTTTATTATTCAACTTTCCAAGTTTACTACAAGCTCACACATACATCATATTATAACAAAACACCATTAATATCATGTTCACAAACACTTTACCAATTGTTAGTCATAAATCATCAGAATCACATTAAGAAAACATCACTGACTTTCAACATTCAATACGACGCCTAGTATCTGGATACTAAAAGGATCGGCCTTCAGCTGGGGGTCCTACTTGACACCCCGTGAATCCAACTTGGTCCATCACCCAACTTGGCTCTCAACCTCAACCATTGGGTCCTACTTGACCACTGGATAGCTTAACTAGATCTCAAATAACCACAGGAGTCGAAAATGATGGGTGAAACATACCTTCAGTCATCCCACACCACATATATCCACATCGCCTCAATACATATACATTAATTCATCATTATTCATCAAGTTCACCATATAAAGTTTAATCACCAACATACACTCATTAAGCTCATAATTCAAAGTCCAACATATCAAATGCAACCACATACACATGTTTCTCATCATAATACAATCACCATATATTTCAACTCACAAACCATAAGACGGTTCACACGTATTCCATGCAAATCAGTTCATCAACACCATTTCTTCCTAAATCATCGATTAATAGCATATTCACACCATCACATATATACATATTTATTATCTAACCATACTCCTAAATTTCTCATATTTTATAAACGCTATATTCTTTTCAAACCTAATCATATGCTAACTAGTTCTAATTAATTATGACTCAAACACTCCCCTTACCTTGATTCCATGCTTCTACGAGTTGTTCTTTGTGTCGGTTACGACCCACGGTTAAATTGTTCACCGCTCTACCTCTGATTTTGATACCCACTTCACTCAATGATCCTTCGATGCCTGATTCACCACCTACGAACGTCGAAACACAAAATCTGTCCCATCACATCCATCGTCCTAGAAGTGATTCCCGAGCCTCTCATTTACAAAAAGATAGCAAAACCAAACTCCTACCATGCATGCATTCCATGGTTAGAGAGAGAAAGAGAAGGGGAGGGAAAAGCTCAAAATTAGAGGTGCATTTATACATACCTCGCGGTCCCAACTCCAAAACGTGATTAATTTAAAGTTTCGACACGAGATTGGCCGCTAGTTGGAGCCTTGAAGCTCACGGCCAAGATGGTGAAAATGGAGAAGAAGCCTACGTGAGTGTGTGTGTGTGTGTGTGTGTGGAGGAAGAAGAGAAAGTTGAAATTTTAATGTCTTGAGGGTAAAATGGCCATTTACCCATTTCTTTTCCCTTTTCTTTTAAAACTTATCCTTTAACCATTTGGTAACTTTAAATTTACCACCACTTATCTAAACATTATTTAAATTTTAATAATCAGCAAATCAATAAATTTACTTAATTTTATAACATCTAATTATTTAAAATTGCATGTATATTAATTAATGATGGTTTCCAAAAATTAATTTGAAGACAAGTGTTAATAATTTTTTGTAAATCACGAATTTTAATTTAATTATCCGGGATGTTACAAGATTTGTCTGCTTTTTAACCAATATCATATGTCAAGTTTTTATCATTAATAAAAGTTTGTGTCTTTTGTCTTGTCTTAATTTCCTATACATCAAATCAACATTAATTAATAAGTCCTAATTTTCTCCTTTCCTTCCTTTCCTACATAAACCCTATAATTTTAACATGGTATCATAATGGTCTTTCCCCCTATAAAAGAGGTAGCATTAAAATTTCTAGAAAATATCTCATAACACCAATATTGATCTTAGAATATCTTGAAGTATCTTATTGATAACTTTGAAGTGGTTTGCATGTTACTGTATTTCATGATATATTTCCTTATTTAATTCGTATTAGGATTATGAGTTTGGTATTATTATAAATAAGATTATGTTCTTTTTTATAATACAAAACATATTTCTATCATATCATATTTTATCATGCTAAATCACTACGAATTTCAAATTATATGGCAGCTGTACATATCCCTGAATAAGAATTCATTGGATGTTCTTCTATTCGTGATTGGGAAATTTAACCTAGTTGGTCCTTATTCAATGTCAAGCTCCTTGATTCTAGCAAACTATTGCAAGGTTATAGACCTAATACATCAATGTGTTTTTTACCATTAAAAAGAAATAGGATCTAATCTTTTTTCCTTCTTGTTGATACGTAAATATAGTAATTAGTCTTGTATTATGTAATTGATATGTAATCATTGTAATTATGAGAAAAAAATCTAGTAAGTAGGAATAAAGATAGATTACCTTTATTAGGTAGCATCACTATTACTATTAAGTATTATGTAATTAATGCAGATCCTGATACATTTGTATAAATTCAATGTTCTACATTGACATACAACTCTTTGGTTTATAAGAATTTTTATATAAATAAGATTGTACTATATATTATTTTTCATTTACTTTTTTGTTCCTATTTATATTTTTTTAATGGGTTGTTATTGAAAATATATAGATATACATTGAATTATGAATAATTTAACAAATTTATTTTACTAAAATAATTAAATTAGCGAGGAAATTATGGACTATGAGCGAGAAAGTATTTGAGTTTTTAGGATGATACATTGCTACAATAAAGCGAGGAAATTGTCAATAGGCTAACAAACTTTTGAGGGATTTACTACATTTTCATGAGGAATTTTAGCTATAATTTAGCGACAAAATACCGATAATAATATCTCATACCAAAGTTGTTGAAAAAATATACCTTTAACTTGGAGACAAACTAGAGACACATGTTTCCTTACTATTTTATAATTAGTGACAGATTAGCGAGTGATTTGCTATAGCTTTGTATCAAATTTGTGAGACTACCAACGAGGAAATATTTGATTTTTTTGTGATGATTTGCTACAATAAAACGAGGAAATTGGCAATGCGATAGACTAACAAACTTGCAAGGGATTTGATGTAGTTCACTGAAGAATCATACCTACAATTTCACGACACAATACTGATAGTTATATCCAATAGCAAAGTTGCTACCAAAATGTTCCTATAACTTAGCAACAAACTAGAGACTAATATTTCCTCACTATTTTGTAAGTACAGATTAGTGAAAAAATCACATTCGTAGCTCATTAGCGACTTATTTTTTTTGCTATGAAAGGATTCATAGCTATTTTCTCACTAATAGATTTTGGGAGGCATTAGCGACCATTTAGTGACATTTTTTCTTCCTCCTTAAATCTGAATTTTATTGTAGTGGCCCAAAATTTTTGTAAGACAATTAGCCTTGAGCTTATAAATAAACTATAAATTGTTGTGTAAGACATTATTGGTCTTGAGATTTTTAGCAAACTTTATCATGTAAGACATTGTTGGTCTTTACCAATATAGAAAAATTTGACACTTGGTGGTACCTCTTTGTTGTGTAAAATATTATTACTATTTACCTAAGCTCACAATGAAATGTGGCTTAACCCTTTAGGCATCATTTAGGATCCATGGTTTCCATTTAAACAAAAAAGCATCGTCTAAAATACCATGAGGAAAATATGGCCTCAAATAAAGCTTAAAAAATATGGTTTAAACATATTTCCACACTTGTAAAATTATGATCTAGACTATAAGAAAAAAATGTGGTCTAAAGATAAGTTTAAAAACCGTGGTATTTAATATGAGGCCACATTTGTAAAATCATGGTCTTAACCATAACAAAAAATATGACCTAAGGACTAGTTCAACAAACCGTGGCCTTTAATATGTGGTCACATTTGAGAGATTACAGCCTAAAATTAATACAAAAAATCGTGACTTAAAACTAATGCAAAAAAACCGTGGCATTTTCTAATGCCTAAGCACGGTTTTCAAAATAGTATGTTGAAAGTAGAAAACTATAGCTTTTTGTTTTATGCCATAGCCACCTAGACCACGACATAGAAAGTATGGCCAAACTGTGGCGTAAACTAAAGTTGCAATGTTTTCACTTTAGACCGCATTTTTTAGTTGTGGCCTAAACTACAAAATGTTGTAGTGATATTAATTGTATCTTGGCAATGGGTATATAACTGCTAAGAAAGAGGATATCTTAGCGGTTGGTTTAGGGTTTAGTATATGTATTTATTGTTAAATTGTTTAGTTTGTGTATGTTTATTTAAATTAATTAAAAAGTTTATATCTTTAGGGGATTTACATTGTATTATACAATGATTGAAGCTTTAATGCTAAAGTCTAAAATTAACAACTACAAATAGATTAAAATTAAGCTAAATTAAACTATCAATAACATGTATAAAATTAATTAACTATATATCTAAGTTTCTAATTGATTGTGGGTACTACATCCTTCGTTATGTAAAAGAAATACTCACCGTTGGACATTATACAATTCCTGAAAATGTATGTCATTGATTCCTTGTAATTAACATTTTCTTATTTAAGCATATGTTAATTATGTTATTGACCAAATAATTAGTTCAATGAATTAATATCCTTATTTTATATGTGTAGTATCTTTCACAATTTCAGAAGCAAAACTATACTCCAGATGATTTGCTTGAAGGGAAGGATGAATGGACAACATATGTTTATAAGAATAGTTTTGAAATGGCCGGTAATAGGCCTTGGACCCGATGTTGTAGGTCGGTCCCTATTCGGTATGATAAGTATCCTAGTATCATTCAAGTTTGGTCTAATGAACAGTGTCGGGGTCTTGATCGTTGAATTGGTGTTGTTGAGCTCCTCATATCGGCCCAACGCGTTAAGGAGCAAAAGAGGGTGGTACCTGAAAAGACACTCTGACGCTCAAGTCAGTTTGAATTTTGATCTCAGGGTTATATCTGAGCATTGAGTTAGCTGCTAGAGAGCTTACCATTTATAAGAGATGGTTGTGATATTTATACTGAAGGAACATGATGTCATCCTCATGTTATGTTCCAAAGCAGGTCTGTACATTACATGTTCGATTGACAGTTTACAGGTTTGACCGGTGTCCTCTACTAATTTCTTTACCTTGACTTTGGTCAGGATAGTAAAGTGTACAAATATCGGCCAATGGCTTCTGCCAATGTTATGGTCCTTGAGGTCTATATCGACGGAAACTTCGATCATGTGAAATGGGGGCTAGTATCCATTCTGGATCATGTTTAGAATAAGATGTCGTTTTAGTATAATAGTTTAGTACTAAATTTGGATATATAGAATTATCTTTTACATTTTGTATATACATTCATTCATATTTAGTAATGAAATTATTTTGCATATTTAATTGTTTGAATATAACAAAATATTTTTTGTACGAACTTTACTTGTTTCTATTATATAATAATTATATAAAATAGGAAAATAAATGGAGAGTATATGTAAAAAAACATAGAGTAGACTTTTCTTAGTAGTTTTTAGATACTAACCGTTATTGAATAAACTATTTCTTAACCATTTTTGTTAGGAAAGCACTAAGATATAAAGATTATTTAGTGGTTATATTTGATAAACCGCTAAGATGGAGCTACAAATAAAATATTTCTTGGCGGTTTTTGTTAAGAAACTCGCTAATATATAAAGATTTCTTAGTGGTTATGTTGGATAAACCGCCAAGACAGTTATAAATAAAACAATTCCTAGTGTTTTTTTAATTAAATTTGATAAGAAAATACCTATTTGTTAATGGTTTTAAAAGTACCTAAACCGCTAAGAAAACCTTTGGCAGGGCTAGTTTAACGATTCAAACCTGCTAATAAATGCAAAAAATAACCATTAAAAAAGCTATTTTGATTGTAGTGTATGTTTCTCCTTACCCCGCCATAACATCCACCACAAGCAGACACAATAACAGTATACCAAGTATCCCCCAGGCATATCTCAACACAAATTCGTGCATATCCACCGTCTTCATGAAGTCTGGGATCCAAGGCTTCACCAAAAGTTAATGGTAAAAATTCAACCAAAGTGCTCATATCATTACTTTTCCCCAATCCTCCTACAGAACTAGGAAATATCCATAGTTATAACTTTATTTTCTTAACTAGTTAAATCCAATTGTTATGACATCATCTAAAAGATTCAGGCTACAGCTATACATATATGGTAAGTGCACTGTGCACATCTAATTATAGGTTAGGCAAAGAACGAACATTCTCGTCTGTGAATCTCAATGTCTCTTTAGGTCCCATAAAATATAAAGCAATAGGGACGCAAAGAAATCAAAGAAAAAATTGGGTCAAAGTAGACAGTTCAATTTCAAGGAACCGTCCTAACCGGCTAATATGAACAGTAAGGACCAAATTTAGTTGACTTTATGGTTTTTTCTCAACATGTAAATATTACATACTAATTGGACCAACATAAACATTAATTGGTTGGACACACGTTGGTTAATCGTGTACTAGAAAACAAATCAATTACAAACCATCTGTACGTACCCAATCAAGAGAAGCAAATATTCAAAATAGGCCATTTCTGTAAGTTTCACTACCATGGACAACTTGGCTCTCACTCTCCCGTAATGGTACATGTCACTATGTTGATTAAAAAAACATAACATGTGAGTATGGTTAAGATTTAATAATCCTTTGGTTCTTAATTATAACTAGTTATGAGTAAATTTTTTATTTGTTTATTTTCATAGTATCTCAAACAAAACTTTATTTTGTGAACTAGTCAAAAAATAACTGTAATGTTTAGGTTGTGTTGTGTTAAGTCACGCTGTAAAAATAATGATCATAATTTCTGTTGATTGAATGGAAGCACTCACTGGGAAAAAATTAAACAAATGTTTTAAAAAAAAGAACAACAAAAAAAAAACACAAGCACAAAGTTAATGTAGTTGACATATTTGTCACATCTACAAACTTATCAAAATTATATTACTCCAATTACAATTTTTATAAAGAAAAAGTTGTAATTTCTCTTGTGAGAATAATTACAATTTTTCTAGTTAAACTTGCAAACTATCTTTGTCCCATGTGTAGTTAAAAAAGACAAGTGTGTGGTGAGTAAACTCACTAAATTCATATTCATATGACACTTTTATCTTTCTATTTTTTAAGCTACTCAATATGGGACTTAAATGAATATCTACTTTTATATAAGTGAGAGAAAAAATAAAGAATATTCATATCCATATCAAACAAGCCCTGTGATTATAACTAGAGTTGGGTATATAGATTAAAGCTTACAGGCTTACCCATTTAACCCCTAAATGGATTAGGAATAGAGAAAATATGAGCATATTTTAAAATGAATCTTTTATAAATGGCCAAATTGTGGGCTAGAATTATTTTTTCTTTTTGTTAAGTACTTAGATATTGAGTTTAGTGTTTGTAATACTTAATATATGCATCACTATATACATATGTAAAAACTTATTTATTATTTTTTACATTTTTTAAGACTTCTGTAGATTTTTAAATTAAATTTTATTCTTATGCAAACAAGCCCATTAACCCATGAGCTTCAGTGAATTTACATGTTTCCTCATATTTTAGGCCCATTCAAGATATGACCAATCTGGCCCGCACCATAAAAAATGAGCCTGTCGTAAGGATAAGCCTAAATGCGTTAGGTAGGCTCGCTTTTCTCTATAACTAACCGCATATGAACTTTTTCATAACTTTTTTAATAAAGGAAGATATTAATAAAAATTTAATAGAAGATGAGTGGGGATGAAAATAGTATAAAATGTACTGCAGGAAATTAAGCATATGCAACTATAATTCATATATCAAAGTTTAATCAAATGAGTAAACTTGAGATAAAATCTAATTCAATGATATTTAAGTTTTGAAGTGTTTGACGATCAATCAAAAGATATTCTTGACAACATTTTTAAAATTGAATTGACCATTAAATTAGTAAAGACATTTGTTCATAGTTAGATAATCTAAATGTGTTCAAAGCATTAATAATTAAATATACACTTTTAATAATAGAAAAATATTGAATGATAAATTTGTAAGAAATTAAGTTAAATATTATGTTATATATCAGTTTGGTTCATCTGTAATGCCTTGTTATAGTTTTTGTTAGTTTAAATTTTAAAATCATTGGATATATCATATACTTAGACAGGGGAACTTCTCTACACCTAGGTTTTCTCCCTATGCACTTATTAGGGAAGTTTTTAAGATTCCCAATAGTATAAATGGGTTATGATTGATTATTACAATGTTTCATTTCTTCATTTTTTTTTTCAAATTTTGTAGGGAAGTAGCAAATGAACCACACAACCAAGATCCCTCCATGACCCAAATCTAAAACTTCTTGAGCGAACAGTAAAAGGCAACAAAGAAGAAAGGAAAAAGGGAATCGGGAGAGAGAAGAGAATATGTGAATTGTGATTCATTCAACCACTTAACAAAGAAAAGAAGAGAGTTTATATACAAGTTGCCCAAAACAGAAACTAACTCTAACAAAAGTTAACTAACCACAATTAATAAAAAAAAAACTAACTCTAGTAATGCATATTAATGATATAAATAGATATTAACAGCCCTCCTCAAAATGGAATATGAATGTCAAGCATTCCAAGCTTGGAAATGAGATGAGAAAAAAGGCCAACTGCAAGTGGTTTAGTTAGAATATCTGCTAATTGTTCCTTTGAAGGAATGAGGAGAAGATGGATTTTTCCGGCCAGGATTTGGTCCCTCATAGTGTGACAGTCCAATTCAATGTGTTTAGTGAGCTCATGGAAAACAGGATTGGTGACAATATATCTAGCAGATTGGTTATCACAGAAAATGGTGATGGGAGAAGGAATACAAATAGCAAAATCCTACAGTAATGATAAAAGTCATTGAGCCTCACAAGTGGCCAATGCAAGGGTCCTATATTATGCCTTAGTAGAAGATCTTGATATTGTATGCTGTCTTTTGGCCTTCTAAGAGATGAGAGATTATCCCAAGAAAAAGCAAAACCTAGTGACAGACCACCTACTATTAGGGCATGAAGCCCAGTCTAAATTTGAGTACCTTGTCAGCTTGAAATCAGAGAAAGTAGGGAAAATAATCCCTTTGTAGGTGACTATTTAAAGTATTTCAGAACCTTTAAGGCAGGCTGGTAATGTTCTGATGTTGGTGGGCAAGAAATTGGCTCAGCTTGCTTACAGAGAATGATAAATCTGGTCGGGTATTAGTAAGATACACAAGTTGCCAATCAACTCTCTATAGGAGGTAGAATCAGCAAGAGGAGCCCCTGAATCAATGCTAAGTTTCTGAACAGAATCCATGGGAACACTACTAGGCTTGGCAGCAAGTGAACCTGTCTCTTGAAGAATCTCTAAGGCATATTTCCTTTGATATAATGGAATTCCAGAATTAGACCTAGCAACCTCAAAGCCTAAAAAGAATTTCAGTATGCCAAGGTCTTTGATACCAAACTGATTATGCAGGATCTGCTTCATATGAATGATCTCAGTTAAATCTTGGCCTACAAGGGCTAAATCATCAACATAAGTCAGAATTACAGTGAAGCCACTAGGAGAATGTTTGGTGAAGAGGGAGTACTCAGCTTTTGATTGAGTATACCCAGATGAAATGAGTGTCTCAGTTAGCCTCACATTCCACTACCTACTTGCTTGCTTGAGTCCATGGATGGTCTTTGTAAGCTTGCAAACTAAACTAGGTGCAGGTAGAGACAAACTTGGAGGAGGTTCCATGTAAACCTCTTCATTTAGTGAACCATGTAGAAAGGCAGTGTTGATATCCAATTGATGGAGGTGCCATTGTTGAGTAGATGCAATAGAGAGAAGGACCCGAATGATAGTTATTTTAACAATTGGGCTGAAGGTCTCTAAATAATCTATGCCCTATGTTTAGGTAAACCCTTTGGCAACAAGCCTAGCCTTATGCCTTTCAATGGAACCATCTGCATTAAGTTTAGTTTTAAAAACTCGCTTACACTTGATCAGTTTTTGTCCTACGGGAAGAGAAGTAAGCTTCTGGGTGTGATTAGCCTCTAAAGCCTATAACTCAACTTTAATTGCATGCTGCCAACAAGCTTCTTTAATAGCTTCAGAGTAAGACATAGGCTCACAAATGGAAGATAAATTTAAATACTAATGCATATGTGAGGGATGCAGAGAATGATATGAAATAACAGAAGATAAGGGATACGTGGGTGAATGATAAGTTGATGAAGAACCTGAAGTGGCCAGTGTCTGATGGTAGTCCTAAAGGTAAGTAGGTAGATGTTTCTCTCTGTTGGACCTCCTAATCAGTGGTAAAGGTGCAGGTACATATGATGTATGTTTAGGTTAAGAAAATGTTGAAAAGGAGAAGTTATATGTGAAGAAGTGCTTGGTATAGGTTGATGATGAGTATGAGGAGAACCAGGGATATTGTCATAGTAAATAGAAGCAGAAGTAGGGATGTCATCATCATAGGAGATGAGGTGATCAAATAAGGTTTGAGGTGAAGTATGTGGTTGGATATTAGGAGTGTCAAGTGAAGGTGTGGCAGGGAACATAGGAAAAACATTTTCATGAAAGAAATATTCCTTGATAAAAATATTTCCTTATTTTTCAAATCATACAAAAGGAAACCCTTTATGCCTTGTCTATAACCTAAAAACATGCATTTTCTAGATCTAGAATCAAGTTTTGTCCCATGTGAAGTTATGGTAGATGTAAATGCTAAACAGCCAAAAACCTTGAGTTCTAAAATATCAGGTATTGTTCCATTATGTAAAACAGTAAAAGGTGTCTTATGTTGCAAAAACTAAGTAGGAAGTCGATTAATTAAGAAAATAGCATGAGTAATAGCAAAATTCCAGAAAATTTTAGGAACATGAGACTGAAACATTAATGTTCTTGCTATGGCTAAAATATGTTGATATTTTCTTTCAGCAATTCCATTTTATTGTGGAGTTTCCATGCATGATGTTTGATTTAAAATACCTTTATCTTCATACTAATTTCTCATAAAAAATAAATGCCATTATCTGTTCTAATGATCTTTACATGCTTTTGAAACTGAGTCTCAATGAATTGAACAAATTATGGAATAAAAGACCTTACTTCACTTTTGGATTTCATGAAATACAACCATGTGTACCTACTAGTATTATCAACAATTATTAAGAAGTATCTATGACCTTAAAGTAGATAGAACAACTAGAGGACCTCAAACATCAATATGAACAATTTCAAAAATGTCAACAGTAATAGTATTACTATTAGAAAAGGGTAACTTCTTTTGCTTGCCAAAATAATAAGTGTCACAAGGAACATTGACTTTATTACAAGTGATGAAGGGATATGGTTGCTTAAGTTGTTGAAGTTTTCCATAGGAAGGATGGTCAAACCTGAGGTGCCAAATGTTGTTGTCATATGAAAGAAAGCTATTGGCCCAACTTTGAGAAAAATATGACATATGATAACACCCTCGGTTAACTAGGACAATCCCTTCCACTAGATCATCTTATTTAACTGAGAGGTTATGAGTTTTAGAAAAATATGGAAATTTTCTTTTTTGTACAAGAAAACTTTAGTGGAACGGAAACATTATATACAACACTGTTATATACGATACATGGTCATAAATAGTAAACTGTACATACTGAAAATCAGGGGCACGTAAGCTCATCATTCGAAACATGAACAAAAGACATCTACCTTAATCATCGTTGGTCAAGGAGAGTCTGGTTGATCTTCAACACGTAGTATATTCACCATACAAGCACGAGAGCATGGTCCGATGGAAGATCTGGAAAAAAACATTGTAAGAGTGAGCCTTTTCTTCCATAATAATCAGAGAATGTTATTTCTAACATCCCTCCCATATAATATAAGCCTATAAAATTTATGTTTCTAACATTCATAACAAGGGTCCTTAATTAATACATTCTAAGTTATCTATCATCACTCAACCTCCCTGTCGTCCTTGAATATACAACTTCCTGCTCTTCCCTTCACCATTAATTATTTCATAAAGTTTTAACATTAATTCCTCAATGAAAACATTATGAATAATATAACAATCAATAATCACAATTAAACACAAACCCAATCAGGGAATGTAGTGAAATACATGGGTTCTATTCCATTCAGTTAATCAGCTATCATGATCATACCATATCAGAACCTGTCCTACCCAGGTTACCCTTGGACACAATGTTTCCGTACTAGAGCGACTAGAGTCCACCAAGTCCCCCACATCATATCATAGGGTACTACGGATTTTCAAGTCCTACTCAACATGGATTCATCTCATATCATCATATCATAATGGGACTTGGTTCTTCCATGGCATAGTTACGTTCCGTCATTTAATCAAAGTACACGAAGCCTGCATCGTCTCACTCGGCTTCAGGCGCGACTTTGATGCCATTGGGTTTTCGTCCTGGTTGTACTCCCAAGATTCTCTTCAGAGATCGAACGTGAATGTCCTTCAGCGTACCCAGGGCGTATGCTCTAGTTTCCACAAGATCATATGCACATGATGCATGTATCATACACTTCCTTTTTCTTACTCATCATACTTGTCATCGGTAGGGTCCCCCCAACAACCGTTTTCATTCTTAACATCGGGTTTATTTTATCGTCATTTGAACCTCTTTCAATTATCCTTTAAAGAAAAATGGGTCTAGTCAGGGAAGTATCCTAAGTCACTTATAGTATAATTTTGGACAATAATGGGTAGGACTATTTTATGGATATGGGTTGGTGGCTGGTTGTTTAATTCATTTACCAACATTACTTTTTGTTGTTGTTATCGTTATTCTTTGATGCTCACCCTAACATATTGTCGCGACCGGGATCGTGACAGGATGGCCGACCCTTAAAAATAAAATGGGTTTTTTGAAATCCTTTCGAAAAGAAAACAGGGAGTCGCCACCAATATTTTTTGGGATAAAAATATCGGGAAAAACCTCTTTTAAAACACTGGTTATGAAAGATGAAATTCTAAGTTCGGGAGTCGAATTACAGGTGAGGAAGGTATTAGCACCTCACAACTGTCCGTTATAAAACGGTTACCTCAAATTGATAGCGCTTATTCCAAAATAGTCTAGAAATTATTTTAACTTCTTTTATGAAAAGAAACATACAAAATGACCAAGCAGACACAAACAGAAAAAAAACAGACTGAATAATAACAGTAAGAAATCTGACCAAACAGCGACAGTAAGAAAGAAGAAAACAACAATGATAGAAGACTAAACAGTGACAGTAAGAAAACGAATAATGACAATAGAAGATTAAGATAGTAATAGTAAGAAATGACAAAGCTATGACAGTAAGAAACTCGACAAAACAACAATTATAAGAAAAAAAGTAAAACAAAGTGAAAGTAAAGGTTAACAGGACGTCTCATCCAAATTAACCTTAATTTGTACATAAATTTAAAGATTAAAATAAAATTAATGAAATAAAATAAAAAAATAAAGTTGATTAAAAAATATTAATTTTTAATAAAATATAAAACACATGAGATTAACAAGACGTCACGTCTAAATTAACCTCATTTTAAAGAAAACATTATTTTAAATAAAAATATTAAAACATGAGATTAACAAGACGTCACGTCTAAATTAACCTCATTTCAAAGAAAATATTATTTTAAATAAAAATATGAGATTAACAAGACGTCGCGTCTAAATTAACCTCCTTGCGACAATAAAATTTAAAATATTGACTATATAAAATTAATTGAAATAATAGCAGAGACAGAGAAATTAGTAATAAAAAAGTGGGCCCGACAGGAATTGATTCCCGCTCCTACGTATTCTCAAATGTATTGAGAAATCAGGGTTACGTAGTTCTTTGGGGAAAATAATTTTGAAAGAAAAATATTTAAATTGTTTTTGATTTTTAATAATAAAGAAGATTCATGAAGAAGGAGAAATACAAGGTGAAGTAAGATCGCACGTGCATAAACCTTCGAGATCTAATAACAACGATGTAGGCAAAAGTAATTTTGCATGACATCGCCCATAAAATTTTGAAATAATTTTTATAAAAGAATATATATATATATATATATAACAAAAATTAGCATGAAACTATCTATTTTAATTTTTACAAAAGAAATTAATTTTTTTTAATATTTCATTATTTTCACCATAAAATACCATAAAAAATATTTTTTTTGAGTTTTGTGATTTTTATTTTTACTCTTAGTATCAAATTTATTAAATTTAGGAATAATTTTATTTTAATTTAACTAAAACTAAAAATTCATTTTTTATTTCCTTTATTTATTTATTTTCAAAAAATATATATTACTATTTTTTTATTATTATTTTCATTAACATAAAAAATTAAAATTAGGCTTTAAGAGCCTATCACCCAAAAAAAAAGAAGGATGGTAATACAAATGGGCCTCACTAGCTGAGGCCCAAAACTAACAAACCCTAAAAACTAAACAAAAGAAAAGAAAAGAAACAAAAGAAGAAGAAAGGAGAAAGAGGGGGGGCGGCGGCTAGGTGGAGAGAAGGAGAGGGAGTGAAGGTTAGAGAGAGAGAGAGGGAGAGAAAGAAGGAGATTGGCGTCGAGAGAGAGAGGGAGCGCCGGTGGAGGGAGAAGAGGGAGAGAGGAGGAGATCGGCGTCGAGAGAGAGAGGGAGCGCCGGTGGAGGGAGAAGAGGGAGAGAGAAAGAGAACGGAGGGGATGACGGAGAAAGGAAGGAGAAGGAGATAGAGAACACGAGAGGGAGAGATGGAGAAAGAGATCGACGGAGAGCGAGAAAGGGACCGACAGGGAGATAGAGGAGTTCGAGAGAAAGAGGGCGAACCAGAGGGAGAGGGAGCGGCGGAGAGCGAGGGGGGACCGGGCTGGGCGGCGGTCGGCGTCACAGCGCAGGGGTGGCCGGCGGTTACTCCTTCTTCTCCATCTTTTTTTTTTGCTTCTGTTTGTTTTTTTTTTATTTGTTTCTGGTTTCTGTTGTTTTTTTTTTTGATTTTTCAGGTTGGTGATGATATGAGGAGATGATGGAGTTGGTGGTGTTGTTGGGATGAAGGGGATGAAGGTGAAGAAGTTTTTGGTGCTGTTGGGGTGATGAGAGGTGAAGAAGTTGGTGGTTGTTGGGTCTGTTGTTTAGAGGAAGATGAAGGTGAAGGTGCTGTGAGGGAGGAGAGGAATGATGGAGATGATCTTGGTTCTTGGTGCTGTTGGGTGTTCAGTTTGATGAAGGAAGGTAAAGGGGTTCTGTTCGTTGGTGTTGAGGTGATGAGATATTGGTTCTGAGAGGATGAAGAAGGTGAAAGTGGGGAACCCATTTCTGAATTCCGAACAGAATTTCCGGAATGGGGGACAAGAAAAATATTTTTTTAAAAAAATTTATTATTAAAAAATAATGTTCACAGTTGCCCCTCTTTACTTTCTTTTCACGAAAATATGAATGATTTATTCATATCGTGAAAAGGAAGTAAAGACGTGAACACCATCTTGACACTAACATCCTCAATGAGGTGGTGACCTTTACAAGTAGAAGACTCAAATAATGCCAGCTTTGGCAATAAAAAAGACTTAAAAGCATCATCTTCAATGATGAAGACTTAAAGAGGTGCCAAATTTGGCGGACAGAAGACTCAGATCATGATATCTTCAATAATTTAAAAATGCTGACTTCGGCAATGAGAACTCGACGTGGCGCCAACTGTGGCAAATAACAGACTTAAGCAATACCAGCTTTGGCAACAAAAGAGGTTAAAAAGTGCCAGCTTTAGTGATGATAACTTGGAGAGATGCCAACTTTGGCAAATAGAAAACTTTTAACAATGCCAGCTTTGGCAATAAGAAAGACTCAAAGAGTGCCAACTTTAACAATTAGGGAATATGAACAAGGTACCAAGTTTGACGACTGAAGTTAAAGCTTTATCCCAAAAAATGAACAAATCAGAGGACATTTCCTTGATATTGAAAATGGGGTAGCCTAGAGAGGGATACTTAAAGCTTCGAAGAAAAATAAATGACACAAGGGATTGTTCCAACACGTTTGGATCGAAGGATACATCCTAGGAATGGGTACCTAAAGCTTTTTGATAGAAAACAAATGACTAGGGGTATGCTCCTTGCTCAAATTGAGAAATGGAATAGGCTAGGAGTGGGTTCCTGAGGCCTTTGATAAAAAACAAATGATTTGGGGGATGCCCCTAGTTCAACAGGAAATGAAAGGATTGGGGGTACTGCCCCTTGGTTGACAGGAAGTAAAAGGATTGGGGGTATTGCCCCTCGGTTAATAGGGAATGACAGGATTGGGGGTGTTGCCCCTTGGTTGACTGAAAATAAAAGGATTGGGGGTTGATCCTAGGTGAACAAGAAATGAAAGGTGCCTTGTTTGGCGGCTAGAAAGTAAAGGGTGCTTTGATAGGCGACTGGAAAGTAAAGGGCACCTGCATAGGCGACTGGAAAGTAAAGGGTGCCTGCATAGGTGATTGGAAGGTAAAGAGTGCCTGCATAGGCGACTGGAAAGTAAAGGGTGCCTGCATAGGTGACTGGAAGGTAAAGAGTGCCTGTATAGGTGACTGGAAAGTAAAGGGTGCCTGTATAGGCGACTGGAAAGTAAAGGAGTTCCTGCATAGGCGACTGGAAAGAAAAAGAGTGCCTGCATAGGCGACTGGAAGGTAAAGAGTGTCTGTATAGGCGACCAGAAAGTAAAGGGTGCCTGCATAGGCAATTGGAAAGTAAAGGGCGCCTGCATAGGCGACTGGAAAGTAAAGAGTGCCTGCGTAGGCGACTGGAAAGTAAAGGGTGCCTGCATAGGCGACTGGAAAGTAAAGGGCGCCTGCATAGGTGACTGGAAAGTAAAGGGTGCCTGCATAGGCGACTGGAAAGTAAAGGGCGTCTGCATAGGCGACTGGAAAGTAAAGGGTACCTGCATAGGCGACTCGAAAGTAAAGGGCGCCTGTATAGGTGCCTGGAAAGTAAAGGGTGCCTACATAGGTGACTGGAAAGTAAAGGGCGCCTGCATAGGCGACTGGAAAGTAAAGGGCGCCTGCATAGGCGACTGGAAAGTAAAGGATGCCTGCATAGGCGACTGGAAGGTAAAGGATGCCTGCATAGGCGACTAGAAAGTAAAGGGTGCCTGCATAGGCGACTAGAAAGAAAAAGGGCACCTGCATAGGCGACTGGAAGGTAAAGAGGGCCTGCATAGGCGACTGGAAAGTAAAGGGTGCCTGCATAGGCGAATGGAAAGTAAAGGGCGCCTGCATAGGCGACTGGAAAGTAAAGGGTGCCTGCATAGGTGACTGGAAAGTAAAGAGTGCCTTGAGAAGTGCCAGCTTTGGCGATTGAGGAAGAGTCTTTAGGAAGTGCCAGATTTGGCAATTTAGGAAGAGTCTTTAGGAAGTGCCAGCTTTGGGAAGTGCCAGCTTTGGCGATTGTGGTTCCACTGGGGAAGAAATTAAATGAGATGACGAGACTCCACATGACTGCTTGTTATAACAACCTGCAGAAAAGGGATAAGTATAGCAACGACAAAGTAAATAGAAATCTAAGGAGACTCCCCATGGAACCATGATCTCTTGAGGTAACTCATGACCGAACAGAACAAATGAAGTAACTCTAACTTCAAAGAGCGTGTCTGGGCTCAAGTCTTCATAATGATCACCTGAGGTGAGATCAAGCAATAGGAGCATCTTGCCCCCCACAACTTTAAATAATTATATTTTTTATTTTATTTGATAAAGGAAAACACATGTCTTATCATATTCATGAAATCCACAATATAAACACGTATCGAAAAAGGGTGAAATTTATTTACGAGTTGAGTAAGTACATGGAGAAGGAAGTAGGGAAAACAAAAGAAGTCTAATACACAGGTTAATAATAGATGAAACAGGGAAAGCTTGTTGATCTTTTGGTGAACCTCTGAGGATAACGCGCATCTTAAACCCCATATCATGACTTCAAGCTCACCCTTCGACTTTGCTTCTAAGAAAGCGATTCAGTCATGATCTATGTGCCCCAGTTTGGACTCGTACTTTTTGCATGGGAAGTCTCAGTCATACTGTCAGGATTTTGACCCTAATTTTTACCTGAGCCGCCTTTTTAGGTTTTCGACTCACCGGGTCGCTCTAACTTTTGCCTAGGCTGCCTTTTCAGGTTTTCAGCCTAGCGAGCATCTTTTTTACTTTTTCTTTTTCTTTTCTTTTTGTTTTGATATTCTTTTTCTATGAAAAGTATTTCTTGACCGCATCCGCATTTATGGGCATTGGTAAGTCCTTACCGTCCATGGTCGTGAGTATCAAGGCTCCCCTAGAAAAGGCTTTCTTCACAACATACGGACCTTTATAGTTAGGTGTCCATTTGCCCCGGTTGTCTTTTCGGATTGGCAAAATTTTCATGAGGACTAAGTCTCCTTCCTAAAATTGTCGAGGTCGTACTTTCTTTTCAAACGCTCGTTTCATACGCCTCTGATACAACTGACCATGGCAGAGGGCATTCAGTCTCTTCCCATCTATCAGGTTCAATTGGTCATATCGAGCTTGGACCCATTCAGCCTCTTCTAGTTTCGCCTCCATTATCACCCTAAGGGATGGAATCTCTACCTCAAAAGGTACAACCGCTTCCATACCGTACACCAGAGAAAAAGGGGTTGCCCCTGTTGAAGTTCGAACCGAGGTGCGATATCCGTATAGAGCAAAAGGGAGCATGTCACTCCAATCTTTATAAGTTACGACCATCTTCTGTATGATCTTCTTAATGTTCTTGTTGGCCGCCTCAACTGCCCCATTCATCTTCGGTCGATAAGGAGAGGAATTGTGATAACGAATCTTAAAGCTTTCACACAATTCTTTCATCATCTTGTTGTTTAAATTCGTGCCATTGTCAGTAATGATCTGATTCGGCAAGCCATACCGACATATCAATTCTCGTTTGACAAATTTGACCACAACGTTCCTTGTCACATTGGCGTATGAAGCTGCCTCCACCCACTTTGTGAAATAATCAATGGCAACTAAGATGAAACAATGACCGTTTGAGGCTTTTGGCTCAATAGGTCCAATAACATCCATGCCCCACATTGAGAAGGGCCACGGTGCCGATAAGACATTCAGGGATGATGGGGGTGCATGAAGATGGTCAGCGTATATCTGACACTTGTGACATTTTCAAACATAAGCGAAACAGTCAGCTTCCATGGTTATCCAATAGTATCCAGCCCTCAAGATCTTTCTTGCCATGGAATGCCTATTGATATGAGTTCCAAAGGATCCTTCATGAATATCTGCCATGATCTTGTTTGCTTCAACAGTATCGACACAATGAAGGAGGATAAAGTCATGATTTCTCTTGTAAAGCACATCACCATTCAGGAAGAAACCCATTACAAGTCGTCTCAAGGTCTTTTTGTCATTCTCTGTGGCACCCTCAGGGTATTCTTGACTCTGGATATATCTCTTGATATCATAGTACCATGGTTTCCCATCCGACTCTTCTTCTATTACTTGGCAGTACGCGGGCTTGTTGTGTCTTTCTACCTCAATAAGGGGCATATCACAGTCGTTGCTCAATTTAAACATCGATGCAAGGGTGGCCAAAGCGTCAGCCATTTGATTGTCATCCCGGGATACATGGTGAAAAGAGATGTCATCAAATTCCTTGATTAGCTCCTTGATATGAGCTTGATAAGGGACTAACTTGTTGTCCCTACTCTCCCATTCACCTTTTAGTTGATGAATGACCAAGGCGGAATCCCCATAGACTTCTAACTTCTTCACTTTTGCATCTAATGCCGCTTGGATCCCCAGAGAGCATGCCTCATATTCGGCAATATTATTAGTACAGTCAAAATAAAGTCTGGCACACACAGGGATGAATTCTTTATCTGGTGAAATTAGGACGGCCCCAATCCCATGCCCCAGTGCATTAGAAGCTCCATCAAATCTCAAAATCCATTTGTCTTTTGGAGTGTCTTCTTCATTAAACAATGCCAAGATATCCTCATCTGGGAACTCAAAGTGCATGGGTTGGTAGTCATTTACAGGTTGATGGGCTAAGTAGTCTGCCAAAGCGCTCCCTTTTATGGCTTTCTGAGTGACATAGATTATGTCATATTCAGTTAATAGAACCTGCCATCGAGAGATTCTTTCTGTTAAGGCGGGTTTTTCAAAGATATACTTGACAGGATCCATTTTGGAAACAAGCCAAGTAGTGTGACTTAACATATATTGCCTTAAACGTCGGGCTGCCCATGCTAATGCACAACAAGTTCTCTCTAAAGCCGAATACCTCATTTCACAGTCAGTGAACTTTTTGCTCAAGTAGTAAATGGCATGTTCTTTCTTTCCAGTTTCATCATGTTGCCCCAATACACAACCCATAGATTCATCCAACACTGTCAGATACAAGATCAGTGGCCTTCTAGGAGTCGGTGGTACCAAGATCGGTGGCTCCCATAAATACTGCTTTATCTTCTCAAAAGCCATTTGACAATCTTCATTCCATTGCGTCGGTTGGTTCTTACGGAGTAACTTAAAGATCGGCTCACAAGTTGCTGTCAGTTGTGAGATAAACCGAGCAATGTAGTTCAACCTTCCTAAGAATCCTCTGACTTCTTTTTCTGTACAGGGAGGAGGCATTTCGAGAATCGCTTTGACCTTGTCAGGATCTACTTCTATTCCTCTCTTGCTTAGAATGAACCCTAATAGTTTGCCTGATCTTGCGCTAAAGGTACACTTGGCTGGATTCAACCTGAGCTTATACTTCCTTAACCTTTCAAAAAGATTTCTCAGATCAACAATATGCTCTTCATCGGTTCTAGATTTAGTAATGATATTATCCACATAAACCTCTATCTTCTTATGCATCATGTCATGGAAAAGGGTCACCATTGCCCTTTGGTAGGTTGCCCCAGCGTTTTTCAAACCGAAGGACATCATTTTGTAACAGAAGGTGCCCCACAAGGTGATAAATGTGGTCTTTTCCATGTCTTCGGGTTCCATCTTAATCTGGTTATACCCGGAGAAACCATCCATGAATGAGAAGATTGTATGTTGGGCTGTGTTATCAACCAAGACATCAATCTGTGGCAGAGGAAAATCGTCTTTGGGACTAGCCCTATTTAGGTCCCGATAGTCTATGCACATTTGTACTTTTCTATCTTTCTTTGGGACAGGGATGATATTTGCTACCCATTAAGGATACTTTGCCACTGCTAAGAATCCGGTATCAAACTGCTTTTTAACTTCTTTGATTTTCAAGAGCATTTCAGGCTTCATTCGGCGCAATTTTTGCTTTATCGGGGGACAGTCTGGCTTCAGTGGTAATTTATGCTCAACAATGCTAGTATCAAGGCCGGGCATGTCTTGGTAAGACCAAGCGAAGATGTCACGGAACTCTATTAATAGCTTAATTAGTTCTTGCCTCTTCTCCTTACTCAAGGAGGTACCAATCTTGACTTCCTTCTTATCCTCCTCATTCCCCAAATTAATAATCTTAACTATCTCCAAATAAGGCTGAATTTCTCTGTCTTCTTGTTCCAATAACCTTGTTAACTCAGGTGAAGGATCATAAACTTCCTCATATTCCTCATCAGCATAGTCAACCGGGTGGTCAAAGTCATGAAATGGGATTGCAAGCTCATTATTCTCAAGAGGATCATCTTTAGATCTGCATTTATTCAGGTTATTATGGTGAATAATAAAATGAATAAGTAAAGGATAAAGGAATCAATACAAAGATAGGGAAAGCAAGAAGGACTAGAATTCAATACATATTTACTGTGAAAACTGAAAATGATAAAAACATGTGTTTGCCCTTATTACAGAAAAATACCCGAAAGCCTTAGGCATAGCAATGAGGCCAACAAGTCATTAAAGTTTTGCCAATTACTTTGATAGAACATTTAAAGTTGTGGGCAGCTCGATGGCTTCCCAGTTACAAAGATCTCTGTCTGGTGAGCAAGGGATCACAAAGCTTCCATCTTCATAGGGATTATCTTCAATAGCAGCTATTTGATCAGGGGGTACTAGACCAGCACTTCGGAAGCTCTGGTAGAGGTCACATAGGGGGACTCTAGCAATGCGGGGTTCTCGACCCTCTAGACGGGCAATCCTCCTCTCTTTCTTTTCTTCTACTACTCTTCTTCTGTCAGCTGCTGAAGGTTGGTATCCCAAACCATACCTATCTTTATTTTCTGGAAGATACAACAGTTCCATTCTTCCTTTTAAGTCATGCCCCAAGCCTTTCCCAGGTTGATATCCCCCTTGTAACATCATTTTGGCCATCATCAGGGATGCATTTGGCATATGGGCCTTTATTTCTACACTTCCTTCTCCAACATACGTGGTATTTGCAATCTCCAAAGTTTGAAAGGAAGTTTCAAGTGTCTCTTCTGCAGCTTTGATGTAGGGGGTAGATAGGGGTTTGCTGACCAGAAAATCTTCTTCACCAGAAACGATAATTAGCTTATTATCAATAATAAATTTTAGTTTTTGGTGCAAAGTAGAGGGAACCACTCCAGCTGAGTGGATCCAGGGCCGACCCAACAAGCAGCTATAGGCAGGCATAATATCCATCACTTGGAAGAGAACCTGGAAAGTACATGGCCCTACTTGAATTGGAAGCTCAATTTCACCTATCACATCCCTTCTAGTGCCATCGAATACTCTCGCCACCATAGAACTTGGTTTCATATGGGTTCCATCAAAAGGGAGCTTGGCCAATGTAGATTTTGGCATGACATTTAATGACGACCCATTGTCGACAAGCACCTTCGCCAATATGTGATCTCGACACTTAACTGAGATGTGGAGGGCTTTATTATGCCCCATTCCCTCCACAGGTATCTCATCATCTGTAAATGATAGATAATTGTCAGCAGCGATATGCCCCACTATTCCTTGAAATTTATCAACGGTGATGTCATGAGTTACATGAGCCTCATCAAGCACTTTCATCAAAAAATTTGGGTGGGGCTCAGAATTCAGCAAAAGTGATAAAAGGGAAATCTTTGCAGGGTATTGTTCAGCTGGTCTATCACTTGGTACTCACTCTGGTGAATAAATTTCAAAAATTCCTAAGCTTCCTCATCAGTCATAGCTCTTTTGATTTCTCCATCAATGTCCCCTTTGACCAACTTGGCCTTTCCACTACTACCAGCTCCACTCACTGGACTTGGTTCCTTCCTTAATTCCGGTGGGGAGTAAACTCGACCACTCTGGGTCACCCCTCCTATCCCTGATATGTTTGACAAAAATGGGTCATTCATTTTTGAGCTTTCAGCTATTACCTCCACATTATATTTCCATGGAACAGCGTGAGAATCTTTGAACGTAAAAGGAGCGGGTGTCTGGATTGTGACAGGCTGATGCGTAGGGCTTATAGTCGTTGAGGGGTTCTTGGTGTAGTAAATTACCAGTGGTTTAGGAACTGACATTCCTGTTTCCCCATGAACCATGTTCACATCACTGTCATGACGTCTATAGACTTGGAAGACATGACTATCCATGAGTCCCTGGAGTACTTTACAAAAATTTTGGTGGCTAATAGTCTGCTCCTTATCATTTTCACAGTCCTAAGGTTTTCTTATTAAACCTCTCTTGAATAATTGGGCATGAATCTCCTTCAATGGTGTCTTGACATCAGAGACATTCGTCACATGCTCCTCATCTCCTTCCACAGCATTAATCTCAGGACCTTGATGGTTGGGCAAGGGATTTGTGGTCACATTTGGCATTCCTTCCTTAAAATTTAACCAATTGGCTTTGATTAAATCTCGCACTCTATATTTCAAGGCCATATAATTTTCTGTGGAGTGCCCAGGTGCTTCGGCATGATAATCACATCGGGCATTTGGATCATACCCCCTAGGGTAGGGAGGTTCCAATGGTTTTGCAAGACAAGGGACTGCAAGGGAATATCGAATAAGGTGAGGTAAAAGTTCAGTGTATGTCATAGGAATTGGGTCAAATTAGACCGGTGTTCATTCATTATTTGGTCTTCTTTGGTTTTGGTTGGGATTAGGTGGTTGAGACCATTGTTGCAGAGGATTGTACTGGGTTGGCTGTGGATTTAGTGCCCTGATGATGGGTGGATGGATGTGGGATTGTGGTGATGCGGGATAAGAGATTTGGTTATGGGTAGCAGCTGCCATATGTGGGTATGGAGCATGAGGAAAGTGATTGGTATGTTGAAAAGTGGTAGGGCCGAATAGTCTGGATTGAGCTCTCCTTTGGTCATAAGAGACGGAATTGGTTTCCCTATCTCTCTTTCTCCCCTCACCTAGTACTGATCTTTTTACAGTGGGTGCCCCAAATGGGCTTTTAGAAATCTTCCCTTTCCTTAGACCACTCTCTATTCTTTCTCCAATAATTATAATATCAAAGAAATTAGATGAAACATTGCCGATCATCTTATCGTAGAAAGGTGATTGGAGTGTGTCAATAAACATGGCCACTACCTCTCTTTCAGAGAGTGGAAGATCTACTTGCGCAGCTATCTCACGCCAGCGTTGTGCATACTCCTTGAATGTCTCATTATCCTTCTTTGTCATGTTTTGGAGTTGAATTCTATCAGGCGCCATGTCTAAGTTATACTTGTACTGCTTCAAAAAGGCATCCACCAGGTCTTTCCAACAGCAAATACGAGTTCGCTCCAAATGAGTGTACCAAGTGAGTACAGCCCCAACTAGGCTGTCTTGAAAACAATGTATCAACAACTTGTCATCGGAGGCATGGGAAGCCATCTTTCGGCAGTACATTGTAAGATGATTTCAAGGGCAAGTCATCCCTCGGTATTTGTTAAAATCTGGCATTTTGAACTTTGGTGGAATAATGACATCTGGGACTAAGCAGAGTTCAGAAGCATTTGTTAAGCCAAGGCCTTCCACACCTTCCACAATCCACAATCGCTCCTCTAAGATCTCTATCTTCCCTTTTAGCTGGGACTCTGTGGTTGTGCCATGATCAATAACCGGATTTATCGTTTGAGTCGTATCTCGCGGGTTGGCAGTGTAAGAATTCATATACCCATACAGGTAACCGTAATATGGATAAAAAGGCATTGTCAAATGAGCTTGGTTCATCAGGTTAGTGTTTTGCGCCGGACCCTATGATTGGGCTGTTGCTTGGGTAATGGGGATTAGCTGAGCTGCTTGGGCGGTTTGAGTTTGGGTGGTTTGAGCTGGGGTGGTTTGAGTTTGGGTGGTTTGAGCTTGGGTGGTTTGAGGACCTAGGGTTTGGTTGACTGGTGGAATGGTTGTTTGGGTAGGGTTTGGAACTTGGGGGTTTGTCCACTGTAGGGTATTGCCATCTTGGGAATTGATTAATAGAGGAGGGAAATATCCTGGAGGTAAGCCGTATGGTGGAAAGGGTACAGGGTTACCGTCTGAGCCAATGAAAATGTGTGGTGGCGTATAACCATATGGCAAGTCATGAGGCCTGGTGTGGGAATCAACAGGTTGATTGGGACTCCTAACATTAATAGTGAGGGGAACTGCCGTGGGATTTACAGCCTGGCCCGACGTTGGACCAAAACCTGGGGGATATGGTGGAGTAGGTGTTTGTTCCTCATTTCCCACAGAAGGGCCCCCTTCAGTGATCCTCTTTTCCAAGAGCTTCGTTAGCTCTGTAATTTGTTCCCTTAGCTGACTATTCTCATTCTTGAGGTTCTCATTCATTTGTTCTGTTTCAGCCATGAGCTTCCTCTGTAGTCGGGTTCCGTAAGGGTGCGTCCCCGTGCTGCCTTTAGAAAGGAATACAAAATTTAGAAAAATAAGCAAATAATAAAATCAAGTAAAATGAGATTATGCGGGAAACGATGTCGGAACTTGACGAATCCTTCGACCGTTCCTCAGAACGTCACGTTCAAAAGTACTAAGTAAAGCATTAAATGGAAATTAACATGAGATAGTTGTGAAGACAAAGGAATCCATCATCTCAAAAAAAGTACATTACTGCCATAAAGTGTTGGGTTACAAAGTAGGAAAATAAATCAGTCATTCCTAGCTCGGGCAATCATTTCCCTCATTTTACAAATTCATCCTCTGCAGTAATCTAAGAACGTTGCAATTTCTCTAGGAGTATTGATAGGGTTGGCAATTCCTTCAGCTTGTTTGAGTAAAAACGGGAGGTCTTCTAGAGCCCCGTTAGCCAGGTATGCCAGTTTAGCGAAACGATCCATCCATAAGTGAACAGTTTCATCTTGTTGTGTTAACTCAGCTTCCAAGAGGCGTATGGTCTCTTGACAGTCTTGTTCAATGTTCATGGCGCGTTGTCGCTCCCCATTTATCTTTTGCTCGTAAGCCTCCACTACTTCACTAAGCTGTTATTCCAATTTGTGGACTTGAGACTGTAGAAGTTCCTTTTGCACCATGACACTCCGCTCATTTTCTTTGGATTATGCCAACATATCCTTCAGAAGATGTTTCTCAGCCAAGATGGTATCACTTTGTTTGCTTTTCATTTTCAGCTGAGAGTTGGCCGCTTGAAGGAATTGGTCTTGTTTTATCATGTAGTCTTCTTCAACCTTCCGTTTTTTTCTAATCTCTTCAATGGTTTGCTTGTTCTCCAAGTTCTCCCTTTTCTGAAGGGTGTATTCTTGTTGACATTTCAGCAAGTCTTCTTCTAACTTCTTGTTCCTGGCAGTCAGTTCCTCTATTTTGGTCTTTAGCGCCTTGGTTGCTTTATCTTCCACAACAAGTGATGGAGCAGGAGTGTTTTCCAGGAGATAAGAGGGACTTCTAAAGGGTAATTTAACAATAGAGACCCTATTCAAGATCCATTCATGATATTCTTCCCTGACAGCATGGCTCCGGGCCCCTAATTCCTTTCCTTTTCGGTGGACTTTCTTCCATGCATTCGCTATATCCTGAATGACAGAGACATAGCTTCCGTTTGAGTAATACAAAATGAAAGGAGTGAGAGACTCTTCATCAGGTGGTCCAAGCAAAGGATAAGCTAGCTGACGCTTGGCTATGATGGGATTATAGTTGATACATCCTTGCGTACCAATAAGGGGAACATTTGGGTAATCTCCACAGTGATGAATGATGGATTCAACTTCTAACCATTGGGGATACCATCTGACTTTCTCAGCCGTGAGCCCTACAAGGTGATTGGCCCACTCACGCCCACTTTTCACTACTAGTTGGCATAGTTTTAGATCAGAAACAGGGCATTCGGCCTTACAGACTTAGTGGAAGACATGAGATATGAGCCATACATACAAAGTAGGTAAATAACAAATAACTCTCTTTCCACCTTGTGTATGGAAGAAATCCATAATACAGTACACATTTGCCAATACAGCTGTGACAGGATTCTCAAGCCTGTGCTTGCGAGCTAGGAATACAGTGATAGCATCATAATCCACATAGTTGTCAATGTTGGGGAACAAGACAACACCATAGATGGTAATAGCTAGAGTATCCATGAAGGCTTCCTAATCTTCCTTTTCTGCCAGGACCTGCATATGTTTCTCGAGAAATTCCCGAGTGAATCCAAGGGTCTGATTCCTATTCAGTTGTACACTCCTTAAAGTTTCGGGATGGATCTTCAGAACACGGGCGATAGAAGTAATAGTTGCATGATGATCAAGATGACGGTAAGGTATCTGTCCTTCCAAAGGCATCCCCAAGATTTGTTCGAATTCCTCAATAGATGGGGCCAACTGAAAGTCTCTAAATGTGAAGCATCTGAGAGGTGGGTTGTAAAACTGTGTTAAGGTAGTGATCGCCTCAGTTTGCACTTCCACTTCTAAGAGCTTTAGAATCCTCCCATACTTTCTTGTAAAAGCCATTTTCTGTGTTAGGTTTAATTTTCTCCCCATTGTTTGTAGACTACCCATGTCGATCCTCTTGGCCTTAACGTGTAATATTTTTCTCAATTTGGTTACATTTGTGTCACAACTATCAGATCTCATGTTAATTTCCATTTTGCTCAAAGGTACTCGCTAAGTTCCAAACAGCTTCCTGCAAGAACAAAAAGAAAGGAAAAAAATCAGCTACTGTCATGTTTTGTAAACTGTTACTTCCTTATTAATTTATTGGAAAACATTTTCACTTTGAGAAGTAGCGGTCGGTAAAACTCGTGTGAAACTAAAGTCGTGTGGGTCATGGATCTTCCAAACATCGTCAATACTTTACTTGAAGAGAATTTTTGTTTTCATTTTTGTTTTGATGATTGGGAAGATTTATAACCCAAGACTCAGAAGTACATGAAAAAAGAAGGAATTGTTCACTTGTTAAAGGATTACTAGTCTTTTTAAAAAAAGAAAGTGAGTCATTTTTTTTTGGAATAAAGTAACCCTTTGAACATGTAAGCAGTTCATCAATTTGGATTTAAAGGGGAAAGCGAGAATGAGATAAGGTATAGTAAAGTCTGCCCTTTTGTGCCTTAAGTCAGGTTTTTCTGAAAGTCTTTTCTGGGACCTATAACTTATCTAACAGTGGACTCCTCACATTGGGTGGCTTGTACTAGACTTCTAAAAGGTCACTAGAGCCAAGATCCTACTCATGATGTAACCACAACAGTAGGGAATCTAATAGGTGCATACATCATGAAAGGTCGAACTCTAGTTGAGGTTCTTACGATCGCCGGATGGGAAGTACATCCCAAACGACACCGCTACCAACCTCTCCTAACTTAAGCTTCATTTGGGCCCGGGTATAGGGCGTCACTCATAAGTGTGTGAAAATTGTGAGTGTAGTGTGTGAAAGGGCATTCAATACCTGTACCTTACCCCATCCTGCACAGAGAACAAATACAGAACAATAACACAAAGTCGTCTACCCTAGGGTTCAACAATCATACAGAATTTAACAGAAAATAAATGACAAAATACATACAAAACAGAAACCACATACAAACATTGATAAAAAAAATAAAATAAAGGAAGAAGTTAAACAATTAATAGACTATTTAAAAATATGCGTTATCAACTTGATTGGCTTGACTCTCTAAAAATGTCCCCAGCGGAGTCGCCATCTGTCGCGACCGGGATCGTGACGGGATAGCCGACCCTTAAAAATAAAATGGGTTTTTGAAATCCTTTCGAAAAGAAAACAGGGAGTCGCCACTAATATTTTTTAGGATAAAAATATCGGGAAATACCTCTTTTAAAACACTGGTTATGAAAGATGAAATTCTAAGTTCAGGAGTCGAATTACAGGTGAGGAAGGTATTAGCACCTCACAACTGTCCGTTATAAAACGGTTACCTCAAATTGATAGCGCTTATTCCAAAATAGTCTAGAAATTATTTTAACTTCTTTTATGAAAAGAAACATACAAAATGACCAAGCAGACACAAACAAAAAAAAAACAGACTGAATAATAACAGTAAGAAATCTGACCAAACAGCGACAGTAAGAAAGAAGAAAACAGCAACGATAGAAGACTAAACAGTGACAGTAAGAAAACGAATAATGACAATAGAAGATTAAGATAGTAATAGTAAGAAATGACAAAGCTATGACAGTAAGAAACTCGACAAAACAACAATTATAAGAAAAAAAGTAAAACAAAGTGAAAGTAAAGGTTAACAGGACGTCTCATCCAAATTAACCTTAATTTGTACATAAATTTAAAGATTAAAATAAAATTAATAAAATAAAATAAAAAAATAAAGTTGATTAAAAAATATTAATTTTTAATAAAATATAAAAAACATGAGATTAACAAGACGTCACGTTTAAATTAACCTCATTTTAAAGAAAATATTATTTTAAATAAAAATATTAAAACATGAGATTAACAAGACGTCGCGTCTAAATTAACCTCATTTCAAAGAAAATATTATTTTAAATAAAAATATGAGATTAACAAGATGTCGCGTCTAAATTAACCTCCTTGCGACAATAAAATTTAAAATATTGACTACATAAAATTAATTGAAATAATAGCAGAGACAGAGAAATTAGTAATGAAAAAGTGGGCCTGATAGGAATTGATTCCCGCTCCTATGTATTCTCAAATGTATTGAGAAATCAGGGTTACGTAGTTCTTTGGGGAAAATAACTTTGAAAGAAAAATATTTAAATTGTTTTTGATTTTTAATAATAAAAAAGATTCATGAAGAAGGAGAAATACAAGGCGAAGTAAGATCGCACGTACATAAACCTTCGAGATCTAATAACAACGATGTAGGCAAAAGTAATTTTACACGATATCGCCCATAAAATTTTGAAATAATTTTTATAAAAGAATATATATATATATATATATATATAACAAAAATTAACATGAAACTATCTATTTTAATTTTTACAAAAGAAATTAAATTTTTTTAATATTTCATTATTTTTACCATAAAATACCATAAAAAATATTTTTTGAGTTTTGTGATTTTTATTTTTACTCTTAGTATCAAATTTATTAAATTTAGGAATAATTTTATTTTAATTTAACTAAAACTGAAAATTCATTTTTTATTTCCTTTATTTATTTATTTTCAAAAAATATATATTACTATTTTATTATTATTATTTTCATTAACATAAAAAATTAAAATTAGGCTTTAAGAGCCTATCACCTTAAAAAAAAGAAGGATGGTAATACAAATGGGCCTCACTAGCTGAGGCCCAAAACTAACAAACCCTAAAAACTAAACAAAACAAAAGAAAAGAAACAAAAGAAGAAGAAAAGAGAAAGAGGGGGCGGCGGCTAGGTGGAGAGAAGGAGAGGGAGTGAAGGTTAGAGAGAGAGGGAGGGAGAGAAAGAAGGAGATCGGCGCCGAGAGAGAGAGAGCGCCGGTGGAGGGAGAAGAGGGAGAGAGGAAGAGAACGGAGGGGATGACGGAGAAAGGGAGGAGAAGGAGATAGAGAACACGAGAGGGAGAGATGGAGAAAGAGATCGACGGAGAGCGAGAAAGGGACCGACGTGGAGAAAGAGGAGTTCGAGAGAAAGAGGGCAAACTAGAGGGAGAGGGAGCGACGGAGAACGAGGGGGGACCGGGCTGGGCGGCGGTCGGCGTCGCAGCGCAGGGGTGGCCGGTGGTTACTCCTTCTTCTCCATCTTTATTTGTTTTTTTTTTGCTTCTGTTTGTTGTTTTTTTATTTGTTTCTGGTTTCTGTTGTTTTTTTTTTGATTTTTCAGGTTGGTGATGAGATGAGGAGATGATGGAGTTGGTGGTGCTGTTGGGATGAAGGGGATGAAGGTGAAGAAGTTTTTGGTGTTGTTGGGGTGATGAGGGGTGAAGAAGTTGGTGGTTGTTGGGTCTGTTGTTTAGAGGAAGATGAAGGTGAAGGTTCTGTGAGGGAGGAGAGGAATGATGGAGATGATCTTGGTTCTTGGTGTTGTTGGGTGTTCAGTTTGATGAAGGAAGGTGAAGGGGTTCTGTTCGTTGGTGTTGAGGTGATGAGATATTGGTTCTGAGAGGATGAAGAAGGTGAAAGTGGGGAACCCATTTTCGGATTCCGAACGGAATTTCCGGAATGGGGAACAAGAAAAATATTTTTTTAAAAAAATTTATTATTAAAAAATAATGTTCACACATATTCCCTCCAACAATTAAGAATGAAAAGGGAGTTGAGTATACATATTCATCATTTTTTGAGGTACTAACTTGAGTCTCAACGTATTATTATCTCGTCAGCATAACATTTTCATATTATATCAGGATCCCTACCGAGACATATTCTCATTTTTATTCTTTATATTATGATTTATCAATGCATCTCAACATGATTCATTCTTTTCATCATATATTTCATCATACTCATATCATTTATCATACCAACAAGAACATGTAATTCACATAACTATTCATATAAATCAATCAAGCACATATCACTCATTCAACAAAAACATTCATCAATCATACACTTACCAAACTATTGTCTAATCCGAAGGTCTTAGTCATATTAATCCTACTTCAGAAAGACTAGTCGTAACCCGTCATCAATTACTAGGAAATACTTAGTAACTAAGTGTCAATAGTTATAAAAACGTGTATGTATGTATATACTTTATATATATATATATATATATATATATATATATATATTCCTTCCCAAGGCTAAATTTTTGTCACTTAATGTTGTACTAATTTATCTCCTATTAAATAGCGATTTATACTCTGGCCCCCCTAATTTATTCTTAACTAGCCATAATTCATTCGATATTGATGGGTCATTTTTTATTACTAACTATAACTTTTTATCCTTATTAATGGTTTGAAGTTTATTTATTCCTTGATTTTACCTGAATCTGGTTTATCAATTCATTACTAGTTTAATTTCACTTATAATTTTAATACCTTAATTACTAACAATATATATTCTTTTCTAACAACTTCTCTTTTAATTAAACTATCCTCCTTATTTACTAGACACTTGTTCTAGTCATTCCTAAATTCTTTTTATAGACTTATTTACTAACTTTAATTTGTCTTAATATAAATCCTATTTTCCCTTTTTTCTGCATTATTGTCTAATTACTATTTAAAGACCTATTTACTGTCCTAAATGACTAAATCATTTGCTTGACTTAATAACTACTAGAGATTCATTATTAATATTTTGTCCAACCTATCAATCCCTACCCGTTCCCTTTAGTCCTTCTATACTAAGTTTTACTCTCATGGTCTACTTAATAGCTTATTACTATATTCATTTGTTGAAATCCACTAAATCCTTAAAATGTTTACTTAAATTCTTAATCCTTAACTAAACCCTATCTTAAAATGCTTGTTTACGAGTTATTAGGTCCCCTTTGTTTTTCAGACTCCTGTAAAATACTTTTATCTCATTTAGGAAATACATCAGCTATATTTTGGCTTAATTTTGTTTTTTATAAAGAGTAAATAATGTGTTTCTACTTTATAGTTAATAACTAATTGGCAGTAATTTAAATGTTGTTGATTTAATTTGAGGAGTGAAAGAGTACTTGGCCATTGCCTTTATCGATATACTTCCTTTGAAATAAACTCATGGAGGAATTTGACATTTAAAGAAAATACAAGTTAATAAGGTTGGTCGTTATCCCAATAAAATTATAATAAGAAAATAATAATAATAATAGTAACAATTATATTAAACAAAATAATAACAATAGTACAAAAATTACAAAATAATTTCTTATACAAAAGAGTGAGGTGGCAGAGCTGACCATTATATTTGACAGTATAGATAAACAATAATTAAATTAAATAAAAGAAAATAATACTAAATAAGGCGGCAGAGCCGACCTTTATAATATAGATAAGTAGTAATGAAATAAAAGGAAAATTAATGCGGAGAATGTGACGTCCAATGTCATTTTACCTTTATTTATATCCGTTTAATTGTTTTTCACAATAAATTTTTCGCGTATAATAATAATTAATTAGGTCCTATTGTAAAATAACATTTATTTTCCTTAAGCATACTCAAAATAATAAATAATAGTAAATAAATCAAATAATAAAATAGAATTAATTAAAATAAGTGGAAGAAGAAAAAGGGTCAGGGGTTATTCGCTTAAGCGAGACCCTGATTCGCTTAAGCGAAACCAATGAAGGCCGCTTGAGCGAGTTACGAGACTTGCAAAGAAAATTCACTAACAATTCGTAGTCTTTTACAAAGAAAAAAAAACAAGCAATATCCCTAAGGTATTCCTTCAAGCGCACCCGCATCTGGAGTCTCTACACTCGATGTGTTCCTTCATTCGAAGCCAGAACCTTCCTTCACTCGGAAATGGTCCTCTCGATCATGCCTCACTCAGAAATTTCCCACTCGAAGTCAGATGCTTTTTCTTCACTCGGAAGGTCTTATCTCGGACATGATTCACTCGGAAACATCTTAATCTTCCTTCACTCGGAAGTGGTTCTCTCGGTCATTCTTCACTCAGAAACATCTTAACCTTCCTTCACTCGGAAGGGGTTCTCTCAGTCATTCCTCACTCGGAAACATCTGAACCTTCCTTCACTCGGAAGGGGTTCTCTCAGTCATTCCTCACTCGAAAACATCTTAACCTTACTTCACTCGGAAGTGGTTCTCTCGATCATGCCTCACTCGGAAACATCCTAACCTTCCTTCACTCGGAAGTGGTTCTCTCGGTCATGCCTCACTCGGAAACATCCTAACCTTCCTTCACTCAGAAGTGGCTCTCAGTCATGCCTCACTCGGAAGGGGTTCTCTCAGTCATTCCCCACTCGGAAACATCTTAACCTTCCTTCACTCAAAAGTAGTTCTCTCGATCATACCTCACTCGGAGACATCCTAACCTTCTTTCACTCGGAAGTGGGCGAGGGATATTCGTTTAAGCGAAATAGGCACAGAATCAATTTCCCCAGCCCTCGCTCAGGCGAGACTAAATCCGCTCAGGCGAAAATCATCCAGTAGCCCCCTTGTTACTGCAAACATATCTCGCTTGAGCGGAAATCCTCCCCGCTTGAGCGAATCTGACACAGTGGTCATTTCCTCTAGCCATCGCTCAAGCGAAGCTGGATCCGCTTAAGCGAAACTGGGCCAGTGACTATACTATAGATACAGAGCACTCTCGCTTGAGCGAGAATTCATCTCGTTTAAGCGAGTTATGCAGCACATGCGTGGAAACTGAAAATTTGCACAATCAGTATGCCTAAACATTCAAATGTCTCATTTAGCCTAATTTACCTATTTACACACATCCAAACATGCAAATAGAATTGGTTTTAACTGATCATACATTCCACTTCTAATCCCAATCTACTAAATGCATATCAATCACCAAGACACTAAACGATTCACACACCATCTACATCATTCATGAATTCACATCCACGTCATTCAACACACTAATTCTAACTCATTGTCTAGCACAATCATTCATATTATAAAGTTAATTCAACACACCAATTCTAAATTAGTTCAACACACACAAGCAACATATTATGGCATCACATACATAGAAAACTCATTACACGTTACACACATAATTCATTTAATAATTCCTCAGTTCCTTGGCATCAATCCTCTGCTTGGCGCACCTCCGGAGCTTCAACCTCCTCCCTGTCCCTGTTACTAAATTAAAAGAAAACCACAGCAAGGGTGAGTGTTTGGTATCATAATTAATCTAGAATGGTAATTTAAGAACGAAATACATAACTACTACATTATGCAATTAACCTCCCTTTTTCTTTATCCACCATTTATATTTACAGATTCCTAACTTTATTTAAGTTTCAACATCATCAAAGTATAATTCGTAACCAACACATGCAATCAAACACATCCACAACATCACATAATGCCAACAATCTCATCAAATAGCACAACTGACTCTCACATTAATTCGACGCCTAGTATCCGGATACTAAAGGATCGGCCTTCAGCTGGGGGTCCTACTTGACACCCCGTGAACCCTGCTTGGTTCACCGAGTCCTGCTTGACTCTCCACCTCAACCACTGGGTCCTACTTGACCACTGGGCAGCTCAACTGGGCACAAAAACCACGGGAGCCAGAAACGAGGGGCTATACATATCGTCGGCCGTCCCACACCACATAATCACACATGTATATATCACATTCCTCATCTTATAGATCAAGTGGCCATAAATAACAAATCATACTCATCAAATGGGCGACCTACTTGTCAAGTCCGTCATCACCAATGCCACTATACACATCGATTTATCACAATGTAAAACACTTTATTCTCATAATCATCATAAACCATACACAATTCATATTCATACATATATACACATACAATTATCATCTAGTAATCTTTCTTACCGTTTTGGTATTTAGTTCGATGACCCAAACCCAAAATATGCACCTATTCTAATTAATTACAACCTGAACACCCCTTTACCTCGATTCCGAGCTCCGACGACTCGTTCTTGATGTCGACTGCATTTTCTAAACGCTGGGTTTAAGGTCCTTCCTCTGAGTTCAACACCCGCTTTGCTAATCGGTCCTCCGACGTCTGTTTCGTTATCACGAAGGTCGAAACACCAAAACCGATTAACGTTATATTACCCTCATTGTTCCAATTATCGTTTTCAAGCTCACATGCACTAAAGGAGTAGAAAACAAGGCCTCCTTCCACCATGCATGGTCATCGGCTAGAGAGAGAAAGTGAAGAGGGAGGAAGATAACTCAATTTAAAGGGTCCATTGAACTCACCTCGAAGCCACGATCTTAGAAACGTAGTTATTTCGAAGTTTCGACGCGAAACGGGCCTCCCCTTGAGGCATGCAACTCACGGCCGTGTGAGGGAGAAGGAGAAGAGGAAGAAGACGCTGGCGTGAAAAAGATGAGGAAGAAGAAGAAAGATTGTCATTTTAAGGCATCAGGGGCAAAACTGTCCTTTCCCTCTTTCTTTTATAATTTCTTTAAAGTTTTAATTAAACTCTTACCCTTTACCTCCCATCGGTAACTTCTGAATTTACCTCCTTCTAATTTCACCTCATTTAACCTTTTATAATTAATCAATCAAATAAATTACTTATTCCCACCATATTTAATTATCTACAATTGTATTTATATTAATAATAATTCCCAAAATCTCAATAAATCCAGTTGGGCAATTATTAATATTTTTCGCCAATTAAAATTTTTCTAAAATCTTAAGGATGTTACAGAGAATAAGGCGGTAAAGCCAACCATTATATTCAATAATAAAAATAGCATATATTTAATAAAGGAAAGGCTAAGAATAAGGTGGCAAACCCGACCATTATATTCAATGATATAAATATCATAAAATAAGGCAGCACAACTGACCATTATATTCAATAATATAAATAATAAAAATTAAATTAAAGAAAAGATTATAATTGGTAATGATAACAAAAAAAATTGTGTAACTTTAGATCTAGCCATCAGATCGTAATGAAACTTGAAGGGGTTACCCCCGGGAACTAAAGGAACATTATAGAAAAATTTAAAACGAGAGGAAACAAAGTGAGACTCCCCTTACCTCATAGTGGAGTCACGGCTAGGAGAAGAAAAGGGTGGAATTCTGAAACATTGTCGATTATCGATTAAACCTCGCCGATCATCATTGGTCATCCTTGAAATTCTAGAAAACTAACATGCAACCAAGATTGCAGCAAGAGGTCACAACTTTGATTCCAAAACAGAGAAGAATCATCATAAAATTCACGTGCACAAGTTGATTTTAACAAGAGGAAGAAGGAAAGACAAGATTCAAGGACTAAATTTCAAAATCTTACTTTGTCTTTGCTTAAGAAGCTCACAACCAAGGATGGTTAAGGCAAGGTGAGATCAATTACAAGGGTGAAGACTCTTGATGATGCAATTTGAAGCAAAATTAGAGCTGAAATGGTGGCTGGATATGGAGGAAACATGAGAAACTTGAAGAAGGTGGTGGTGGTCCTTGGTGAACCCATGAAGAGAAGAAGAATTGGTGGAGCTTAATAGCTTGTTGGTGGGCGTTATGGTGGCCAAAAGGGAGAGATCATGGTGGCTGGAATTGAAGAGAATTGATGAGAGGAAGAAGCAAGTATGCTTGTGCCAAGAAGAAAGATGGAAGTGGTGGAATATAATGTGTGATTTTGGTTTTCTACAGAACTTGCTACTTATTAAGCAAGGGGAAATAAGTGACTGAGTGGGTTGGTGTGTCATGGTAGTGACATCTCACCTCCTAGGTATGAGATGGTGGTGGTGTTGTCAGAAATCGATGGCCGAAAAATTAATTTGTCGCGTAAAAAAATTAAAGGTGTTCATGATTTTTAGGAACCTAAAACTAAAACAGTTAAAAATAAATAGGCAATAATTTATGGAGTGGGAGTCTGGGAAAATGATCAACATGAAGATTGTAGAGCTTCCTTTTCTCTTTGATTTGATATATCTTATGCGAAAATCTAAGGTCGTAGCTTGAGTTATGCCGAACCAAGGTAAAATGCTACTGAAGCTCGCGAATTATTAAGGGCTGGAAAATGAGATTTATGGGGACCAGGGCTTTGGGAATTTGGTTTTGAGCCCTTCATTAAAGTTGTAGGGTTTTTTGATATGAAGCCATAGGAAAAAGAATAGAGCAATTCTAATATCTTATGAAGAAGATATGTAGGCCTCAGAAGATTGTGAAAATTGTACTAATTTGGGCAGATTCAGCTATCTAAGTCTACACAAAAATCTTAGAGATTTTTATTATGGAGATTTTGGAACCAGAATTATAAGGAAGTTATGATTTTTCGAATGAACCATGCGCCAATTAAAAGATTTAGATAACGGAGTTTTGGAGTCCATTACTTAATTCTTGATCTAAGGGATGACAGAGCGGGAATCGAAGTTTGAGGCTAGAAAAAACATTACAGGCCTCTTCATAACGAAGAAACCTAGACCAGAATCACTCAATTTTAGTGTCATATGAGAAAATTAGGCCTAAAACATTGAAGGTGTTCAGGCTGGATTCGAGGGTTCAAATTGAATTAAACATTTTATTAAGAAATGAGGTTGTTAGAGGCCGAATTAGGATTTGGTCCATTTAGAAAAAGTTCCTAAAACATCGAAACGGGTCATTTGAAACTGACTGTGCTACGATCAGATATCCCAAAGTATATACACGATCAACCCGAAGGAGGTACCCGAGGCACAGGTCAGGCCTATCGGACCAAACCTGTTATCCTCAATTTGCCACAAGAGGATCCCAACTGGACTAGTCTCACTATAGGATCACTAGTCTGAGGTTGAATTGTCGAAACTAAATCGCTGGCTGGGTCCCACAATTCAAATCTGGGAAACCCAACAATATTTTATTATTAAAATATAATATCAAATAATTAATTAAATAAATATCTAAAAATAAAATATTATTATAATTATATATATATTTCAAAATAATTAATTAAATATATAATTTTTACCAAATATTAAAATATTAGTTAAATTCTAATTTAATCATTTCACATAAAATATGTATATAAATATTTATTGACAGAAAAATATTATGAAGATAATCAACTAATTAATACCTAATATAAACCAAATAATCACCATTAATATCTACTAATATTAACACATTGTTTCTAATTTAGCGGCATTATTAAACACTTATATTCTTATTTTGGCTTCTCTTACTTATTACTATGCATGTTAATTGATTTGTTTAGTGTCCGGGGTGCAAAGTAATGTCCCTATAATCGGTGTTTAAAGTACCTCTCTTACTCTTTTTTACACTGTCTCAGTAGAGTCCGGTATTATGTACACAGGTCTAGTAGGGACACACGTTAAGGTGGTGATTTTAGACTACTCCAAACCGAGGTTGAGGGGACACACTGGGGGTGTACCTGCAAAAGGTTCTTCGATGCTTAAATTAGTATGGTGATTACGAAAGATAAAGTGATTACGGTGGTTCTTAAAAAAGTATTCAAAATCTATTTTAAGTTAATAAATGAGTTGTATTTATAGAACTTCCCTGAGTATGGCAATTTACTTGACCATCCTTATAACATATTGTAGCTACAGTATTGGCAGGGACATGCTGCCCATACCTTGCCTGACTCTGTCATATTTCAGCCTCCTGACCAGGTTCATGTTCAATTAATCCATACTTGGACACATTGATTACATCAGTCTTGGAGCACCTCGTCCAATATTTAAATCACGACTTACCTGTCCGGTTTTATACGCAGGCCAGTGTTATACATTATTGTAGTGCCTGGTATACACTCTGGATCATTTGTCCCTTAGCTTATTTGTTGTGACGATGTTACAATAATATGTTACTCTTGCTCCTGAATCATTTCTTGACTTAAAAAATGTGTTTTTCACTGTAATGGTAGTTTTTGACCGGGGTGGTAAGGATTACAAGTTTTCCAGATACTATCGATATGACTGGTTTAACAGGGTTTTGGATACCTCGTTCAGGCCTATTAACGGTGTCTGGCGGCTGCATTTATTACGCGTCGCTTGAAATTACCAGAAAAAGTGACATGGCACATGGATCGTTGACATGGCAAGCAACGATTGGTGTGCTTCATCACGCGCCATCCCATCAGTTGGCTCAATAGGCCATGATGTTTCACCTTCCACACTGTCCATGGGCCATGACACTTGAACTTTGTCCCATGTGACTTTAACGCCTATAAAAGGAGAGTCGTACCACCAAATATCTCACTTTACATTTGTTCATATCGAAACTCTGTCTCTCTGATATCCCAGCTAATTTTTGACATCATCCTGGCCTGTACTAGAAGAACTACCAGAACAATCCATATAGGTAGCCCTCTACCCTGGCCCTTTTCTTTATTTAAAAATATCTGAATTTTCTTCTAACAATAGTCAAGAAAAAGAGAGTTCAGTAGAAATCCTTTCTAACCCTCTGTTTCTTGGCCAATTAGGGTTCTTTGTCGTGAACCGCGGTTCATACAAGCGGATATCCAAAGATGGACGAGGACGGTATACTAGGGGGGCCATGTTAGAGATTTACCAACCTTGGCCATTTTTCCCCAAGCCCGAAGTCACCCTCTTTTGAATTTCCTGAACCCTGATCACCTTTATCGCCCTTGTCTCTGGACCGAGATGTGAATTCCAGCGTAGTACATTACTACATTTATGATACTGACTTTTACTCAACTGTTCCATTTTTAGAACACATTGTCATCATGGACGTTGCTGGTTCTTCCGTTGTGAGAAATCACCCCGATGACACCTTTATGATCACGGACAGGGTGGACTAGCTAGCCCGGAAAGCTGAAGATCCCTACTATTGGGTCGCCCGAGATGTTTTATCTAGCTACAGTCGTCATGCCACTAAAGATGATTCATTCCTACTTTTGAAGATTCCAAAGAATGCATAAGCCATGAGAGAACCATAGTGATGCATTTTTTCCACCATCATACATTACATCTCCCTCTCTAGGTTTTGGCAAAGTACCATTGATAAATTTCATCTTGTTCTTGGATCTTAATCCAATGATTTCAGTTTGGACCAACTGTGATAGTTCACTCCATTCAAAGTCGAAGGAACTATCGATGCACCTAGATTTTCATTCGCATACAAGTAAGATGGACTTGAGACATCAATTGTTGAATTCGCCATCACTCAAAAGAACAAGTGGCTAGAAGAAGATCACAACAGAATCGAGAAACAATAGCAAGATCTGCGATCGAAGAACGAAGAAGAGAAGATTCGTGAAGCAAGAAAACAATAACAATCTGAGAAACTAAACATCAAATCAAGGCAAAGAATCAATCCTCCAAGACTGAATCAAAGGCCTTAATCATAAAATTTTGAGTTCCTTCATGCACAGCAGAGCCTTAGGAGAGGTGCTCTGATACCATGTTAGAACTCACCAAACTTGTGAATGAACTACACAACCAAGATTCCTCCATGACCAGAATCTAAAACTTCCTGAGCAAACAGTAAAAGGCAACAGAGAAGAAAAGAAAGAAGGAATCGGGAGAGAGAAGAAAATATGTGAATTATGATTCATTCAACCATTCAACAAAAAAAAAAAAAGAGAGTTTATACGCAAGTTGCCCAAAACAAAAACTAACTCTAATAAAAGTTAACTAACCACAATTAATGAAAAAAACTAAATCTAGTAATGAATATTAATGATATAAATAGATATTAACATTAATGTACACTTACTGCAGTAAAAGGAAACGAATTGAGAATGATCTATAAAAAGATAACAAGTGTATGGCTTTATGCAAGATATATTGTCGTGGTTAAATGTGGGAAAATAGATGGTTTGATCCTCTTTTTTTGATTTCTCGAACGGAGAGATCCATGAATCGGGATCCTAATGCATATAGAGAGCAAGAATTTCTAGGAACATTTAGACCATTTCATTTCTGAGCATAATAGCCATTTTCAAGTAGTGTTCGATCAATTACATATTTTGTGGCTTTGGATGTTGCTTGGCATATGTAATTATTAGGAACGTGACTGCATTGTCCACTATTGCAATAATTGGATCAAGTACCCGCAGAACACACACTCCTGGTTGTTGAATTGACAAGATGAGATTAATTTTGTAATTCTAGGTAACATGCGTTGGTTTTCTGGTTTTGACTCTATTTGGTTTAGACTGATATTGGCTCATTTTGTGTAATTATTGGTGGGTCTGTCTAGTGCTCACTATGGAAAAATATCTTGTATATATTGCTACTACAAGACATAACCGGTTTATCTCAGATCTGATTTCTTTTCTTCCTAGAATTGTTATGAAATGGTGAGACATATGCATCATCATTCCTCTTTTAAAAGATGAAGGAATAATGAATGATCCATCAATTATATATGGTGCTCTATGAAATGGTGTTTTTTTTATTCAAATCTTACTATTTTTTGACTTAATGTAATTCTTGGTGAGCATGTTTCGTTTAAAAGAGGAATGAATTAATATAATATGGGGTAAAAATGCTTTTTTTATTCAAATCTTATTATTTTTATATGGTGCTCTATAAAATGGTGTTTTTTTTAATGAATTCATTGATCTAACATGTTTTGTTTTAGATCCTGTAACATTCAATTAATATGTAGTATGGGGTAAAAATAATAACTGTTCTTTCAGACTTAATAATAATGTTTATAGGTGTTTCCCGGGAACGGGAGGGGCTTATGTTATCCTCTTTCTCTCCTTCTTTTACATAAAAATAAAGAATAATCAGAATCCCTTTAACATTGGTAAGATACGTCCCATCGAAGGCCCCTTTTCTTTCCTATTTACTCATTGTATAAAGGGTTTAAGACCTCCCTTTTGTAATTGTAATTCAAGTATCATATTGAGAGTAATACAAATTTATTTTTTCTTAAGGAAGTTCCCTAGGATTTTTTATGCTTTACATTCTTATTGTGAACAATAGATTTTCTTAGCTGAATGGTATAAGTGTCGTTTTAGATAAAAAAAAAAAATAGAGAGAAGGTGGTGAAAGGAGAAATAACTTGGGTGCAGGGAAAAATTCCCCTTAGATTATTGGAGGAGATGATCCATTTTAAAAAAGTTACAAGATTGACCAAAAACGAAACTCAGGATTTCAACCTCAATAAAATACTATCGTCTTCTCGATTCCCTCGTACCATACTCTCAAATTATAGATTTTAAAAACGTGCATTCTTTTCATAATATATTTTTTCTTGTTATAAAATGTTAATGTTAATGTTAATTTTAAATATCTCACTGAACAATATTTAAATAGGATAAGGAAAATATTTTCTTATTATTGTTATCATTATTTGTTTTTATCTTACTTAATATTCAAATACTAGATATGATCGAGGATATTTTCCTTTTATCGTATATTTTCTTCTATTTGTCTATTCTATTTTATCATTATAGTATCATTTTCACTAAAAATAGACAAACTTTTCATGATCTAAATGAGAAATTAAAGGGAAACAAATTATATTAATAGAAAAACATTACATTAGTTTCTGATAGAATTAGTACAGATAACACATGATAATAATTTACATAATTACTATATGAGAATTGAAATTAAGTATACTTCATCACAAATCTGAACTCTAGCTTCAATGATAATTGATTTATTGTGTTCTGGAACGTAAAATTTGGACATTCAAGCCATGCTCACCCTTTTCTAGATTCTAGCTTCAACCTTTTAGAACAGAAAGGGCACTTGCAATATCCACGCGACACTCATCACACTTAAACGCTTTCTCATAAAAAATAAGAAAAAGGGTGCACTGTCCTTAAATTGATTTTTACATGAAACAATAATCTTTAAATCAATCAGAATACTCAAACTCACATATCATACTGAGTTGGATTTTCAATAGCAGTTAGACAAAACTAAAAAGGAAACTTTGGATTTACAACATCGTGAAGCATCTCTAATTTCTCTTCACTTAATTTCAAGCCAGCTCTAAGTTGATGGGAGAAAATACGGCTTTTGTTACCACTTAGTGAGATCAGTTTTTGAGAACTTAAGTGTACAACCAGACAGTTGAACATTAATAGGACCCAAGTGTAGATGCAAGTGTGAAAAAGTTAAAGTATATTCATCATTCATCTATGCCACATTAACAACATCCCAAGTTGATATACCCTCTTTAGGTGGAATACTACTTACGTTAAGATGCATAAGACCGTGTATGCTGGTTAGCTAGATCAGTCACAAGGGTATGAACAGTTACTTCATTTCATTTGCAAGTGTATGAGTAAAAGTTGTTTAAACTTTTTGCCATCTGGGTATTGTTGTTGTACCCTCATAACGGAGGGCCATAGATAACATAAAATAATATCCATTTTGTGGCTATTAGTTGCAAGAGACGTGGAGCATGGAGAAAACACACAATTCAAGTGGCTGAAATTTGTTTGCATTGCCTATAAATAGTCACCAAAACCAGCACAAGAGGCATCGAAGAAATTGAACTACAGTTGAGAGCAATTGTAGGAAAACACTTGAGAGAGTGTTTTGTGAGGCCAAAGCAATTAGTTAATTACTTTGATGAGTTGTTGAGTGAGGGAGAAATAATTAGTGAGTGACAAAATAGTGAGGTTAATTGGGGTGTTTTGGGGAACACTTGAGTGTCACTATTTTGGGTTAATCTCGGGTTTGTGCCTCTAATATTTTATTAGAGAAGTCCCTCTTGTACGCCTACTAATTTTATTAGTGGAAGAAATTTTAGAGTTTGTGACGTAGCCCAAATTAAAAGGGTGAACCACTTTAAATTTTTGGTGCCATTATTTATTTACTTTGCTCGTATTTAATTTATTTTGTAACCACCTATTTTATCGGTCTGTCATTCCACTGCGCCGGGGAAAATATCAGTTAATATGTGCCCGTTTTTCCCAACAACTGGTATCAGAGTGGTACCAGGAGGAATTAATATCTACTTATCGTATGCTCTGTGGTTGCCACTAAAGTGGACCCTCCACATCAAAAAATAAGTCAGATTATTATTTACCCTTAAAAGTCTAGTTGGGGTCATGGAGGTGAAGATGAGCAAAATGATTAATTTAAATGGCATGAATTACCACATATAGAGAAACAAGATGAAGGATCTCCTATTTGTGACGAAGATGCATCTACCAGTGTTTAGTACAACTAAACTTGAGGACAAGACAGATGAAGAATGGGAATTTAAACATGAACGAGTCTGTGGCTTTATCCGACAATTCGTCGAAGACAATGTGTACAATCACATTTGTAGTGAGACTCATGCTCGAACATTGTGGAACAAGTTGAGGAGTTGTACGCTTCCAAAACTGACAACAATAAATTATTTTATTTGACAAGGCTACTCCAGATGAAGTACCAGGAGGGTACATTGATGGCAGATCATTTGAATGAGATGCAGGGGATCGTGGAGCAGCTATCAAGAATGGGCATTAAATTTGACAATGAAGTACTTGCTCTTTTGGTGTTGGCTTCCCTACCAAAGTCTTGGGAGACTTTGAAGATTTCTATCATAAATTCTGCACCAAATGGTGTAGTAAATATAACAAATATCAAAAGTAGTGTCCTAAATGAAGAAATGAGAAGAAAAGCATAAGGATCCACATCATCGCAGCAGGATGTTCTTGTTGCAGAGACAAGGGGGAGGAATTAGACCAAAAGTTCCAAGTCCAAAAGCAAAAGCAGAGGAAAGTCAAATAGGTATGCAAATATGGAGTGTCATCACTGCAAACAGAAGGGCCATATAAAGAGGTTCTACCGGATATTCAAGAAATCTTAAAAGAAGAACAAAGGTAAGGAGAAGTTTCAAGATGACAGTAGTGATGATGAACAAACTAATGCTACCGAGGAGTTCCACATCATCTATGAAGAAGACATTGTCAACCTTGCAACCCATGAGACTAGTTAGGTAGTTGACAGTGGAGCTACTATTCATGTGACATCTCAGAGGAAATTCTTCTCTTTTTACACACCAGGTGATTTTGGTATTGTTAGAATGGGAAATGAAAATTACTCAAAATTACTCAAAAGTTGCAAGAAAAGGAAATGTTTGTTTGGTGACACAGAATGGTACGTGGTTAGTCCTGAAGGATGTCAGGCATATTCCAGACATGCGCCTGAGCTTGATCTCAGTCGGAAGGTTAGATGACGAAGGTTACTACAACACCTTCTACAACGGCCAGTGAAAGCTCACCAAATGATCGTTGGTGGTGGCCAAAGGAGATAAGTGCTCAAGACTGTACATGATGCAGACAAAGGTTTTGTAAGATGCTGTGAATATAGTGAAGAATGACGGTACAGTTGAATTATGGCATAAATGGCTCAGTCATATGAGTGAGAAAAGTATGACTTTTTAACTAAGAAGAATATGTTGCCTGGATTGGATCAGGTCCATCTGAAGAAGTATACTGATTGTCTAGCTGGAAAGTAAAACAGAGTTGCTTTCAAGAGTTCCCCTCCTTCTAGAATGAAGAATGTATTGGACCTAATACATTCAGATTTATATGGGTCAATGCCAAAGTCACTCGGTAGTGCTCAGTACTTTATGACTTTCATTGATGATCATTCTCAAAAGACTTGGGTGTATCTTTTAAAGACTAAAGACCAAGTGTTGGGTGTCTTTAAATAGTTATTATCTATGGTGGAGAGGGAAACTAGCAAGAAGCTTAAGTGTATTCATACAGGCAATATTGGAGAGTACACAGGACCATTTTATTCTTCCTGTGAAGAGTATGGTATTCGACATCAAACGACACCGCCAAAGATGCCGCAATTGAATGGTTTAGCTGAGAGGATGAATAGGACTTTGATGGAGAGAGTTAGATGTATACTCTCACATGCAAAGTTGCCAAAGATGTTCTGGGGTGAGGCTATACAAGCAGTCACTCACGTATTGAACTGTTCACCTTGTGTTCCTCTTCAGTATGACACTCCAGAGAAGGTATGGTCAGGAAATGATGTTTCCTATGATCATTTGCGGGTGTTTAGCTGTAAGGCCTTCGTGCATGTACCGAAGGATGAAAGATCCAAACTTGATGTCAAGACATGACAATGCGTGTTTGTCGGCTATGGTCAAGATTAGCTTGGCTATAGATTTTACAATCCAGTCCATAAGAAGCTTGTCAGAAGCCATGATGCAGTGTTTGTTGAAGATGAGACCATTAAAGATATAGAAAAAGCCAAGAAAAATGCTTCCAAATCTATTAATTATTCAACAAACATAAAGCTAGTTCCTTCAACGATGGTGCCAAGAGAAGTTGAAGATGAAGCTCTGAATAATTAACCTAAGACAGATGATCCGATTACTCTGATGATGAAAGTGTTCATGATCAACCACTAGCTCCAGCGGGTTCCCCAAATCTAAGGATATCTAATAGAGTCAGACAACGCTCTACAAGATATCTTGAAGAACAATATGTGTTACTGACTAACGAGGGAGAACCAGAAAGCTTCCAAGAAGCTATGAATGATTTAAAGTCATGAAAGATGAGATGAATTCCTTACATAAAAACAAGACATTTGAGCTAGTGAAGCTGTCAAAAGGTAAGAAGGCTTTGAAGAATAAGTGGGTGTTCAGGATCAAGCATGAAGAACACAATCCCTAACTACGATTCAAAGCTAGATTGGTTGTCAAAGGATTTAGTCAAAGAAAAAGGATTGACTTTGATAAGATTTTCTCACCAGTGGTGAAGATGACTTCCATCAGAACAGTGCTTGGGTTAGCAACAAGTCTTGACCTTGAAATCGAGCAGATGGATGTAAAGATAGCCTTCCTTCACAGCGACTTGGAGGAAGAGATATACATGGAGCAGCCAGAGGGTTTCAAAGTAAAAGGAAAAGAGGACTATGTCTGTAAGCTTAATAAAAGCCTGTATGGCTTGAAGCAGGCACCAAGACAATGATACAAGAAGTTTGAGTCTGTGATGGGGGAGCAAGGCTACAAGAAGACCACTTCAGACCATTGTGTGTTTGTACAAAAATTCTAAGGCTAAAGCGGTTAGTTGTCCTCTTACTAATCACTTTAGACTAAGTACCATGCAGTGCCCTTCCACAGAGGATGAGAAGGAGGGGATGGATAAAGTTCCATATGCTTTAGCAGTTGGGAGTTTGATGTATGCCATGTTATATACATGGCCAGATTTTGCTCACTCCATGGGATTAGTGAGTTGTTTCCTTTTAAATCCTGGAAAGGAACACTGGGCTACAGTAAAATGGATTTTCCAGGCATCTCTGTGGTACCTCTAAAATGTATATGTGTTTTGGAGATGGAAAACCTATGCTAGTAGGTTATACAGATACTGATATGGCTGGTGTAACACCCTTGGTTAAATAAGATAGACCCTTTTATAGGATCATCTTGTTTAACTAAGAGGTTAAAAGTTTTTAGAAAAAGTGAATATTTTTTTTTAAAAAATAAAATAATGGCAGATCAGTGGAAGCAAATAGTAGGTAATTCTCATAGTCATTCACAAACTATAAGTAATTATACTCTTAACAGAATGGGGCACATAGGCACCCTTAAATACATACAGTCATCCATTGTCTTATTATTTATTAATAAACATCCAACTGCATATATCCTACTTTTAATGAGTGCTCCTAGTTGGTCCAACGTATTGCTGTTCTTCGTACTCTGGTTCCTGGTTTCCTAGCTTCTCTGTTATTAATGATCAGAAAGGGTGAGTATATACCCCAGACCCGGAAGGTTCCTAGTGGGGACATATCCAGTCAACAGATAATATGACATAAATCATACAATTAACATATTTACAACTATAACAATCAATAATGTTGTCATGGAATGCATGAGTTAGGTTTATTATAATTTATCTTAAGTTAAGTCTCATGATGCATGTGGGCCCAATAAACTAATCCACCATCACCATTATCTCATTCTTTGGAAGTCGTCCTGCTCAAGTTGCCCTCTGGGCACAACGTTTCCATACTAGAGCGATCGGAGCTCACCAAGTCCCCCAATCATTATTTAATCATCATAAGGTACGAATGAACTCACAGGTTCTAATCATTATATTATCTTGGGACTTGGCTCTACACGATCATAGTTACATTCCGTCATTTAGTCAAAGTACACCAGAATTGCATCGTCTGACCTGGCTTCAGGCGCGACTCTGATGCCATTGGGTTTCCGTCCCCGTTGTACTCCCAAGATTCTCCTTAGAGATCGGACGTGAATGTCCTCCAGCGTACTAGGTGTATGCTCTAGTTTTACTCCTTCAAAAATATTTTCATGATGCAAAATGCATTATTTAAGTTCTATTATTACTTTGATCCCTAGGTATCTATGTGTTTCTAGTCTCGTAATATTTGTTCTCATGTTCTTAGGTCCCACTTATTTTCCAGACATTGTAGGTTATTTTTATTATTTTATTTGTTTTTATTCTAGAAAATATATTGGTTATATCTTGGCTAAAATAATGCTTCGTTTAAAGAGTAAGTAATATGTTCCTTATTTCATTATTCATAACTAAAACAATAATAATATTAGTAACAATAATAATAATAATAGTAATAATAATAATAATAATAATAATAATAATAATAATAATAATCATAATAATGATAATAATAATAATCATATTCATAATTATAATTATAATCGTAATCATAATCATAATAATAGTAACAGTGATATAAATGGTGACCCTTTATCCTTATTTCCTTGTTTATCTCATCTTTCAAAACTTCCTCACTGGAATCCACATAGACACCTATGGTTCTTAATATTTTCACAATTCAATACCGAACATATCCACTTAGTCATCATGGTTAGTAATAATCAACACAGCCAATTAATCATATACATATCAATAAAAATATATAAAACAAATATATAAAATTAAAGCATCTTAATTTAACAACAATTCCTGAACCTGCCCTCGGAAAGGTAAGGACCAGAAGTACCTTAGCCTTTCCAAACACTCGGTTCCCCCCAGAATACCAGAGAATATACCCCCTTACTTTGATGGAAGATCCTAGAGTAGTTGAGGACGTTCTCTTATTATCCTTGCTTCAGATCAAGGTGACTTGACGGAGAAAAGGAAATGAGAGAGAGACTTTACTAATTTTAGTTTTGTTCTGAGAATTCAGACTTGGAAACAAGATGTGGTATCGATTTAATAATGCAAAAGACAAGTGGGGGACAAGATTTTCATAGTGGAATGTTAAGTGCGTTAATTATGATAATAATGGAGGTTTTAGATAAGAAAATGAGCTGTATTGTTGACCATTTCCACCGCCTACATAATGGAGCTTGTATGATTGAAGTAAATATATTAAAATATGTACAAAACGACATGATTGGAGTAAAATGTGCAAGTTTCCCTACATGTGGCTCGTCCGTGATAACCTATTCGGATTTGCGTGAACTAGCGACCGATCACTAAGTGGGGATGCTCCTTCCAGCATGAGCGAACCTTTTCGAAACTGGTTAGGAATAGCGTCACTATCCCAGCCCTGATCCGGTCAGGTTCTATTGATCATGTCCCCTATCAATTCTAACACTGTTTGGGCATATCTCTTTCCAAGAAGTTTCAGAGCCTCTTTCGTTCAGAATTGCTTCACTCGGAGGGGATTCGCTCGGAAATGTTTCTGCTTGAAACACTCGATCAGCTTTTCCTTCCTCGGAAGTGACTCACTCGAAAATGTCTCACCCGGAGACACCTCATTCAAAAATATCTCTGCCCGAAGAGTACTTATTCGAAGTCAGTCTTTCTTCACTCGAAAATACTTCTCTCGGAAGTGTGTCACTCGGAAATCATATAACTGAAAGGATCATTCGGAGTCGAAGGCAATCTCGAAGACGAACCCGAGCAAAAGCTCTCGGCAACTTTGAATATGGACCCGAGCACAGGCTCTAGGCAATCTTTAAGACATCCGAGCACTAATAGAATGAAGGGGTTCACCACTCAGATTTTTATTTCCCCCAGGAACTATTCACTCGAAAACGTACTTATTCGAAATCAAAACCTCTGCCCAGAAGTACTTCCCCTGAAAATGACTCACTCGGTATATTTTAATCGGTGCCATACCACGCGAAAATCGGAAATATCTCACGGTGTTATCCCACTTGGAAATGTCTCACTCGGTGCCATCCCACACGAAAGTGTCGCACTCAGAGACACCCCATTTGGGAAAGTTACACTCAACTCGGAGATACCTCACTCGGGAATTAACTGCTCGGAAATATCTCAGCCCGAGAAGTACTCATTCCAAATCAAAGCTTTTCTTCGTTCGGAAGTACTTCTCTCGGAAACATTTCACTCGGAGACGTTTCATTCGGAAATGAGTCACTCGAAGACGTTTGACTCGGAAATGTTTCGCTCGGAGACGTTTCATTCGAAGACGTTTCACTCGGAAACGTTTCACTCAAAGACGAGTCACTCGAAGACGTTTGACTCGGAAACATTTTACTCGAAGACGGTTCACTCGGAAACATTTCACTCGGAGACGTTTCATTCAGAAACGAGGCAGTCGAAGACGTTTGACTCGGAAACGTTTCACTCAGAGACATTTTATTTGGAGACGTTTCACTCAGAGACATTTTATTCAGAGACGTTTCACTCAGAGACGTTTCATTCGGAAACGTTTCACTCGGAGACGTTTTATTTGGAAACGAGTCACTCGGAGACACTCCACCCGGAAGTATGGAACTTGGAAATGTCCTTGCCTGAAAGGTGCTCATTTGAAGTCAGAGCCCCTTTCACTCAGAAGTGGTTCTCTCGGACACACTTCACTCAGAAATGTCTTCGAGGCCAGGACTCCACTCGAAAGTTCTCTCGGTCATACCTTACTCGGGAACATCTAAACCTTCCTTTACTCAGAAGTTCTCTCGGTCATACCTTACTCGGAAACAGATTCCTTTCTTCACTCGGACAGTCTTATCTCAGACATGATTCACTCAGAAATTTCTTGCTCAATAATATTTTACTCGGTAATGTCCCAATCAGAGCGCTACCGATTAGTATCAAAGAAGGTATTTGGGCCGGACCAAAAGAGGTGTTCACAAAAATGTTTTCCTAACCAAATTTATGTAGAAAGTTGAGATAAAATGGATAATATCATTAATGGTCTAGATAAAAATGATTATACACGAGAATGAAATTTTTGGGATATTACAGACTACCTGCAGGGTATTTTATTTACTTATTATCACTTACAGAACTTCCACACTTCAAAATTTACAAGGTTAAGACTGCTTACTAAAAACCAGGATGTTACAGCTGGCGATGTTGACTCAAGAAAGTCTACATCAGGATACCTGATTACTTTTGCAAGGGGAGTTGTGTCATGGCAATCAAGACTACAGAAGTGTGTTGCTCTCTCAACAACTGAACCAGAATTTATTGCGGCCACCGAAGCTTGCAAAGAGATGATATGGATGAAGAAGTTCTTGGAAGAACTTGGCTTGCACCAGGAAAAGTATGAGTTGTTTTGTAAGAGTCAGAGTGCAATTCACCTTGGGAAGAATTCCTCCTTTCATTCTCGATCAAAGCACATTGATGTGAGATACCACTAGATTAGGGATGCATTAGAGAAGAAGTTACTACAACTTGAGAAGATTTACACAGATGAAAATAGATCAGACATGATGACAAAGACTCTTCAAAAGGAGAAGTTGGACTACTGTTGACAAGCAGCAGGACTGGTAGAGCCCTCCATATAATCAGGAGGGGGAGATTGTTGTTGTACCCTCATAATGGAAGGCCATAGAAAACATAAAATAATATCCATTTTATGGCTATTAGTTGCAAGAGACATGGAGCATGGAGAAACACATAATTCAAATGGCTGAAATTTGTTTGCATTGCCTATAAATAGGCACCAAAACCAGCACAAGAGGCATCGAAGAAATTGAACTACAATTGAGAGCAATTGTAGGAAAGCACTTGAGAGAGTGTTTTGTGAGGCCAAAGCAATTAGTTAATTGTTTTGATGAGTTGTTGAGTGAGGGAGAAATAATTAGTGAGTGATAAAATAGTGAGGTTAATTGGGGTGTTTTAGGAAACACTTGAGTGACACTATTTTGGGTTAATCTCGGGTTTGTCTGTAACACCCCTATTTTTATTTTAATTTATTACAGAAAATTTTATATTAAAATCCTGATGGAATTTGACCATAGACCTTTAGAAGTTTTTGATCAGTATATTTTTTAGAATTTATTTTAAAAAAATAATTTAAAAAATAATAACAAATTATTAAAAAAATGAAAAATTACTACTTGCACCCCTTAAATTACTATTTGCACCACCATCTAAATTACTATTTACACCCCTTAAATTACTATTTGCACCCCCTCATAATTCATCAGCTTCCTTCACGTGAAAGTCACTGTGCATTTCTGAAATTTTCAAACTTTGCAAAGTAACCTATATGAAATTTTCAAGTTTTGCATAATACTTTTATAATAAAATATTCAAACACACAGTAAGTTTTTTTTCCTATAAATAGAAGGGCAAGGAACCGAAGAATCCATCGAAAATTAAAAAGTTAATAGTGTTGGGAGGAGAGTGCTAGGTAAAGAGAGGAAGATATTTTCCAAAGGAAAGAGGTTCTGCCAAAATAAGGATACCTTTCTTTTATATCTTTTAGGGTTATTTTCATATCGTTTTTAGAAATGTATTATTATACTAGAAATAATATTATTTTAAGTTACTATTCTAAATAGTAACATACTATTTCAATAGTAAATTACTATTTCAATAGTAAATTACTATTCAAATAGTAAATTACTATTTACTGTTACTATTTATCTTTACTATTTACGTTTTACTATTTACCGTTACTATTCACGTTTTATTATTTACTGTTACTATTCATAATTTACTATTTACTATTACTATTCATGATTTACTATTTACTGTAAATATTTACGATTCACTATTCACTATTCAAAATTTACCATGATTCTGTTTTAAGTATAAATCTTAATTTTCATCTTATAACTATATTAAAATGAAATTGGTATGTTTTAGAACTCGGAGACGAGACACGTACGAATCTTCAATAACGAATCAGGATACAAGAGGTAAGGGGGAGTGAGATAAGAATATAATATGAAAAGACATAAGAATAATGAGAGGAGTCTCTACTCCTTTTAAATTTAATAATATTATTATTTTAAATATTAACTTCTTAACTTAAAATTTATAATAAATTTTAAATTAAATATCCGATGTAACTAACTCTGACATACCTATGCAAGGACCTGGACTAACCTATACGACTTGGAATGAACCTATGCAAGGACTTGGACTAATTTGACCTATATGAACTGAACTATATCTATGCAAGGACTGGATTATATGGACTTACATAGACCTATGCAAGGAATGGACTATAAGGACTCAAAATCAATTTTGATAATTTAAATAACCATTAAATTTTGAATTATATTTAATTAATTTGATTATAATTATTAGTATTTGATTATTATTGATGATATTTGATTTGATCGATATTATTTGATTGTTTTGGTTGTGATTGATGATATTGTGATTGATAATATTTGATTATGATTGATGATCTTGTGATATGAAGTTGAGCATATAGCAAGCATGACGAAAAGCTAAAACTCAGTAAGAATTTTCTTACCTTACTCTTTAAATTTTTGTTATTTTAAATCTTTTATTTCTTCTTAGAAATTATTTTTATTAACTTTACTTTTAATATTTAGAAAAAAATTAGTATTTATTTTAGAAAGAAGATATTTTATGAAAATTAACTTATAACAAGTTGAGATAATTAAATCTTGAGTTAAAGAAAAATTTTATAATTTTAAGTATTTTTGGTTAATGATTTAAAGATTATTCTCTTTTAATTAAATAAAATTTTCAAAAGAAAATTATTTTATTTTTCCAACTTAATAACTAAAGATATTTGGAAATAATTAAGATTTTTTTTAATTCGGTCTTGTTAAGATTCAATTTGAGAAAGATTATGTAAAGTTTTATATAAGAAAGTTTTGAGATATTTAAGGCTTAGAAACTCAATTTCAGTGAGATTCGAAAACTGCACTAAATTTATTTTTATGGGACAGAAATTCAGAGAATTGAGAAAATGTACAGTTTATTGAAATGATGTTGTAAACCTTTAAGGTATTTAATAATTGAGTTTCAAAAAGTCTTAACCAACTAAATACGTGAGTAGTTCATGCATCATAAGTCATTAAAGTGAAACAAAATGATATTGTCTGGGGACGGATTATAGAAACCGAGGATATATTAGAGGAGGCTTAATTACGAGCCTTGGGATGAGAGGGTATGAAAGAATGCTTCAGGGGACCTGGGGTAGCTCCCTAGTGTCAAATACTTTCACAATAAAAACTTTCTCATTCTGACTAGTCTCTAAGTGTTTTCATGCCAGTTGAGCTGTTCATATTATTATTATCCGAACTTATGGAACAGTGTAAACTCCTGGTTGGCCTAGTGCAAATTAAAATTTAAGGGCCCACATATATAGTAAGTTATGATGAGGATATTACATAACATTCATGTATTTATAATTGATTGTGTATGTGATTGTGTTTGATATTATTATATATTAGTTTGTGAAAACCTTTTATTGCTTATGCCCCATTTGGGAATATTATATTCTGTTTCTCACTCCTTCCTCAGTGTTTTTGTTTCATATGTTTTAAATTGATGGTTTAGAGGGAAGGATCGAAGAATCTCGGCAGTGAATATAGCACGTTCTAAAAAGGGAGTTCGGTATGAATACCGTGGTCCAATGAATAAATAAAGTTATTAAGTAATTGCTTCTAGGCCATGGCGTTTCCTCACTTTCTTAAAATGTTTAATATTTATTTTGTTCAGATGAATGTAAAATTACTTTATAAAGTTTTAATAATATTTGAGGTATTTCACAAATGATGTATGTAATTTATTCTGATAGTTTCTTTTTAACAATCATGTCTTTAGTAAAAAAATTTACAAATTTTTCTAGTATTTATTAAGGTATAATTGAGGGCGTTACAAAGTGGTATCAGAGCAGTTAATCCTGTAGGCCTGGGGAAAAGGTCTATCTTGCTTTATCTGTAAACTCTGTGTAGGTAATAGAAAATAGAATATCTGACTTGGTAGTAACTGTGATTGATGTGACAAATCTCAGTTACTGTGAAACAGGAAACTAATGGCTGAAAACGATCTTGCTGGAGTTGTAGAATGCTTAATCAATGTAATGGGAGCACGTGAAGGTCAAGGTAATGATGCCTTGGGAAGGTTGGACCTTTTCGAAAAGCGTAATCCACCTCGTTTCAAGGGAGGATATAACCCCGATGGAGCGCAAATCTGGATTCGAGAGATAGAAAAGATCTTTCGAGCATTGCAATGTAATAAAGCTGATAAGGTAATCTTCGCTACTTATGCCTTATCCGAGGATGCCAAACATTGGTGGGATAGCATGCATAGACAATTCGAAGTCAACCAAGTGGAGATCACCTGGGATCATTTCAAGGATATGTTCCTGAAAAAATACTTTCCAGCTGATGTTAAAGAGAAAAGACAATTCAAATTCCTGTCGCTAACCCAAGGAAACATGACCGTGGGAGAGTATGCATCCAGGTTTGAAGAGCTATCTCATTTTCATTCTCATTATAATGATGCTACTAACAAAGGTGATCGGTGTGCAAAGTTTATAAATCAATTGCAGCCAGAAATTAAAGAAGCTATACGAATATAGGAAATTCGTGAATTTTCTGTATTGGTAAATCGATGCAGGATCTTTGAAGAGGATCATAAGGATAGAATGACCAAAAGTCGTGAACCCATTCACAAGACGGGAGAAATGAGAAGTGGAGGACTTCACCATCACCAAAGAAGAGACTTCAGGAGAAATAAGCCTTACCAAGTGCCATTTCACTGGTTTGGAACAACATCTGTTCCTAACAGACCCTAAGCTTCAACTGGAAGCTATTACCCAACATCTGCACCAAATTTTAAATGTTTTATCTATAGAGGACCCCATTTGAAAATGGATTGTCCTAAAAACACTTATGTTTGCTTTAAGTGTAACAAACTAGGTCATCACATCAAGGATTGTCCAGAGATAAAGAGGGAAAACCTTGAAGGTGCGAGTACAAACATAAATGCTCAGGGAGGTGTACACAGTGCATTCGAAAGGCCGAAGGCGAAAAGAAAGGTTTTTACAATTACTGGAGAAGAAACGTCCCATTCTGACTCTATGGTGGAAGGTAAGTGTATCATTAATAAGATTCCTTTAACTGTTATGTATGACTCAGGTGCATCACACTCCTTTATTGCCAATGACTATATAGAAAACTAAAATTACCTGTGATAGAACTGTCATTTGACTTATCTGTACATACTCCTAGAAACAATCCCATTGTCACTTCTAAAGCCTGTTGGAAATGCCCTATTGTCATAGATGGTAGGGACTTTAAGGCTAATCTTTTCTGTTTACCCCTTTCTGGCTTAGAAGTTATTATTGGGTTAGATTGGTTGTCTGACAATCATATTGTAATAGATTGTCATAATAAAACCATAATGTTTAAAGAACCATTGAATTTGAATCCTGAGGATTCGAGATTTCTAACCGCCAACCAAGTGAGTGTCTCTTTAAAATGAGGGGCTCAAGGATTCATGCTATTGCTTTCAATGAAAGGAGAGCAAGAATCAAAAATCAAAAATCTGCCGGTTGTGTGCAAATTTCCTGATGTTTTTCCTGAAGATATCCCTGGTTTACCTCCAGAAAGAGATGTGAAATTCGTCATTGATCTAGTACCTGGAGTTGGACCCATTTCAATTTCACCATACCGAATGTCACCTCTAGAATTAGTAGAGTTAAAGAAATAACTCGAAGAGATGATAGAGAAGTAGTTTATACGACCCAGTGTATCCTCTTGGGGTGCACCAGTGTTATTGGTTAAAAAAAAAGGATGGTAGCATAAGGTTGTGTGTTGATTATCGACAACTAAACAAGGTGACAATTAAGAATAGATATCCTCTGCCAAGGATTGACGACTTGATGGATCAACTGCGTGGTGCCACGGTGTTCTCCAAAATTGATTTGAGGTCTGGATACCATCAAATAAGGGTGAAGAAAGAAGATGTACCGAAAACTGCTTTTAGAACATGCTATGGCCATTACGAATATCTAGTTATGCCTTTTGGTGTAACTAATGCACCAGCCGTATTCATGAACTATATGAATCGGATTTTTATCTATATCTAGATAAATTTGTAGTGGTGTTCATTGATGATATATTAGTATACTCTAAAAGCAGAGAAGAACATGTTGAACACTTGAAGGTTATGTTGGAAATCCTGAAAAAGAAACAACTGTATGCAAAGCTGTCGAAATGTGAATTCTGGTTAGAAGAAGTGAACTTTTTAAGACATGTAATTAGTCAAGGAGGAATAGTTGTAGACCCTTCCAAGGTGGAATCAGTTTTAAAATGGGAGAGATCAACCATAATCACTTAGATTAGAAGTTTCTTGGGCTTGGCTGGATACTAAAGGAGATTCATTGAAGGATTTTCAAAGTTAGGATACCCACTGACCAAGCTAACACGGAAAGGATAACCTTTTGTTTAGACGACACAATATGAGAATGGTTTCTAAGAGATGAAAGATCAACTTACTTCTGCATCGGTGTTAGTACTCCCTGATCCACATCAAAGTTTTGAAGTGTACTGTGATACGTCTAAACAAGGACTAGGAAGTGTACTCATGCAAGACAAGAAGGTTGTAGCCTATGCATCACACCAATTAAGGCAACATGAGATTAATTACCCTACCCATGACTTAGAGTTAGCTGCTGTAGTTTTTGCCTTAAAGATTTGGAGGCATTATCTATACGGTGCAACATTCGATGTGTTTAGCGATCATAAGAGTCTCAAGTATTTATTCGACCAAAAGGAGTTAAACATGAGGCAACGGAGATGGATGGAATTCTTAAAGAACTACGACTTTGAGTTGCAATACCATCCTGGAAAAGCGAACGTAGTAGCTGATGCTTTGAGTCGAAAGTCTCTACATGCGTCCACAATGATGATTAAAGAGCTAGAATTGATAAAGAACTTCAGAGATCTTAACCTAGCAGTAAAGGTTAATGCTAATAGCTACAAATTAGGAGCGTTGCAAGTGACAAGTGAATTCCTGAGACAAGTTTTAGAGGCTCAACGAGAGGATGAATTCCTGCAAGAGAAGAAAGAACTCTTGAAAGAAGGAAAAGAAGTCGAGTTCAATGTAAGAAATGACCAATTGCTGAGGTATAAGGATCGAGTGTGTATTCCTGATCAAGAGGAGTTGAGGAAAGCAATTCTGGAAGAAGGCCACAAAAGTTATATGAGCATTCATCTTGGAGTTACTAAAATGTATCAAGATTTGAAGAAGTTATTTTGGTGGCCTGGAATGAAGAAAGCAGTGGCAGAGTATGTGGCTGCATGTCTAATTTTCCAGAAGGTTAAAGTAGAACATCAAAAACCCCCTGGAATGCTACAATTAATGAAAATACCGGAATGGAAATGGGATAGCATTACCATGGATGTTGTGACTTCTTTACACAAAACTCCATTAGGACATGATTCAATATGGGTAATAGTTGATAGACTAAGAAAGTCTACCCACTTTATTCCCATCAATATTTGTTACTCTATGGAGAAGCTGGAGAAATTATACATCGAGGAGATTGTAAGATTGCATGGAATTCCTTCAAGTATCATTTCTGATCGGGACCCTCGTTTTACATCAAAATTCTGGAAGAGTTTGCAAAAGGCTTTGGGAACAAGACTTTATCTGAGTTTAGCATATCATCCTCAGACAGATGGACAATTAGAAAGAATAATTCAATCTCTAGAGGACTTGTTACGAGCTTGTGTGTTAGAGCATAAAGGAAGTTGGAATCAATTCTTACCATATGTGGAATTCACCTACAACAACAGTTTCCATGCTAGCATTGATATGGCACCTTTTGAAGCATTATATGGAAGAAAATGTAGGACTCTGCTATGTTGGTTTGAGACTAGTGAAAACTTGATGCTAGAACCAGAGTTGGTACAACAAACCACAGATAAAATCAAAATGGTTCAGGAAAAGATGAAGGCAGCACAGAGCAGGCAGAAAAGCTACTATGACAAAAGAAGGAAGCCGCTCAAATTTCAAGAAGGCGATCATGTATTCTTGAAAGTCACACCTACGACTGAGGTTGGTCGGGTAATGAAATCTCGAAAACTAACTCCTAGATTTATTGGTCCATATCAAATAATTCATAAAGTTAGTCCTCTTACTTACCAAATAGCATTACCATATTTTCTTTCTAATATCCATAATGTTTTTCATGTGTCAAACTTACGAAAGTATATATCTGATCCTACACATGTTATTGAACCTGATGTCATACAAGTTAAAGATAATTTTACATATGATGCACCACCTGTCAAAATAGCTGACAGAAGAATAAAAAAGTTAAGAGACAAGACAATTCCGCTTGTAAAGGTCATTTGGAGTGAAACGAGAGGAGAAGATGCTACATGAGAACTAGAAACCGAGATGAAAGAGTTTCACCCACATTTGTTTTACTGAATAATGAAAATTTCGAGGACGAAATTTTTCTAAGGGGAATAGAGTTGTAACACCACTATTTTTATTTTAGTTTATTATAGAAACTTTTATATTAAAATCCTGATGGAATTTGACCATAGACCTTTAGAACTTTTTGATCAGTATATTTTTCAGAATCTATTTTAAAAAAATAATTTAAAAAAATAATAAATTTTTAAAAAAATGAAAAATTACTACTTGCACCCCTTAAATTATTATTTGTACCACCCTCTAAATTACTATTTACACCCCTTAAATTACTATTTGCACCCCCTCATAATTCATCAGCTTCCTTCACGTGAAAGTCACTGTGCATTTCTGAAATTTTCAAACTTTGCACAGTAACCTATATGAAATTTTCAAGTTTTGCAAAGTACTTTTATAATAAAATATTCAAACACAGTAAGTTTTTTTCCTATAAATAGAAGGGCGAGGAGCCGAAGAATCCATCGAAAATTAAAAAGTTAGTAGTGTTGGGAGGAGAGTGCTAGGTAAAGAGAGGAAGATATTTTCCAAAGGAAAGAGGTTCTGCCAAAATAATAAGGTAAGGATACCTTTCTTTTATATCTTTTAGGGTTTAAGTTACTATTCTGAATAGTAAAATACTATTTCAATAGTAAATTATTATTCAAATAGTAAATTACTATTTACTGTTACTATTTACCTTTACTATTCACGTTTTACTATTTACCATTACTATTCATGTTTTACTATTTATTGTTACTATTTATAATTTACTATTTACTGTTACTATTCATGATTTACTATTTACTGTAAGTATTCATTATTTACTATTCACTATTCAAAATTTATCATTTCTATTTTAAGTATAAATCTTAATTTTCATCTTCTAACTATATTAAAATAAAATTGGTATGTTTTAGAACTCGGAGACGAGACACGTACGGATCTTCAATAACGAATCAGGATATAAGAGGTAAGGGGGGAGTGAGATAAGAATATAATATGAAAAGACATAAGAATAATGGGAGGAGTCCCCTACTCCTTTTAAATTTAATAATATTATTATTTTAAATTAAATATCCGATGTAACTAACTCTGACATACCTATGCAAGGACCTGGACTAACCTATACGACTTGGACTGAACCTATGCAAGGACTTGGACTAATTTGACCTATATGAACTGAACTATACCTATACAAGGACTGGATTATATGGACTTACATAGATGTAACATCCTGCTTTTAATAATAGCTCTATTTGGTAAATTTTGAGGTATAGAAGATCTGTTAGTGTCACTCAATGAATAAAAACACCCTATGGATGGTTGTGATACTCCAAGATTTCATTTTCTGGGTATAATTATAGGAATTGCATAAACCTTTAAGGATGAGGCCCAATTTTCGAGTGAAAATACCTTAGAAAGAACTATCCGAGTGAGAAAGAGAGTCTGATCCGAGTGAAAACTGCAAATGCCGAGTGACCAAGAAGAATTCCGAGTGGAAAATGAAAATACTGAGTAAAAATGATGTTTTCCGAGTGGAACATGGTCAAGAGGAATTATTCTGAGTAAAATTCTGTCTCAGAGACTCACTGTTGAGTCAAACATGTTAGGAAGACTCAATTCCGAGTCAAGTTCTTCAAAGGATTCACTTCAGAGTCAATTATTCCTAAGTGACTTGTTTCCGAGTCAAACATCCCAGGGAGACTCATTGCTGAGTCAAGCATATTCCAAAGACTCATTTCCGAGTTAATTAGGATCAGAAGTTGCAATTCCGAATGAAGAAATTCCGATTTGACAACATATATGTCTTGGGTCGGTTTAGGACCAATTATACCGAGTGACAACTTATGTACCTTGAGACGTTTTCAGGAGAATTTGTCAAGTACGAAAACTGAGTGAAATTCCGAGGGAAGGATTACCAATTCAGACTGAAGATTACAAAAATCCAAGTGAGTTGTCCAAAGTCAGGACCTCCCTGATGAGGAAGGGATAGGATTCCGAGTAGTTATATATATATATGTTGAGTGTTTAAGACATTACTAGGCTTGAATAAGAAGGGTAATGAATGAATAATGCTAATTGAGTAGATACCAAGCGGAAAATGGTAGTAAGAACCTGTTCCGAGTAAATTGTAGTAGGTACAGAGCCAATTCCGAGTGAGATTTGTATGTGTGGGGCTTTTTCCGAGAGGTAATGACCTTAATAGGCTTTAATTGGAATTGTAGCTGAAGAATTTGATTAAGACCGAGAGAGAGAAATATGAGTAAACCCGAGTGAGTAGAAATTGGGTATTCCCGAGTGGCAAATCCGATTGATTCCTTCTAATGTATGAATTGTTATTGGAATATATTCTAAGTGATGAAGAGTTTAAATAATTCCGAGTGATTGACTAATTAGGAGAGAGTCGAGTTCTGGGAGAAACAATTCCGAGTAAGAGATGAATGAACTCTGCCAAATGGAACTCTGAGTATTGGTTTTGAATATTAGAGTCGGTAACTTACCGAACAAGATAAGTCAGTTTTAGAAATATTTAGCAGAGTGACAGATTGAACCACTGTGGGAGCAGTCTGGGATGAATTAACCGAGTGAAAGACCAAGTAAGATAGGAGTCAGCATTGATTGATTTTACTGAGTGTGAAAAACAAGCGTTGAATCGGTTTTAGAAGATTTCCGAGCCAAGAAATAGATGATCCGCTCAAGATTTCGCTTAAGCTATCCGATGTCAGGAACCACCCGATGTCTTCTATATCACATCGGATGACTGGTGTATTACAGACCGGGTCAGCACTCCACACCGGTTAGCTACTAAATCAGGGGTTCACACCAAACAATTCTGAGCCGGTGTTCACAAACCGACCTCTTCGTAACGACACAACAGCACTCCTCCCACACCACAACACCGTCTCCTTCCATGGACGTTGTCCCTCAAAATCCCACACACACACCGTCCTTTCCTTCTTCACCCAAGACCGCCCTCACACCCCACTCCGCCCTCACACTCAAGACCGCCCTCACACCCTCCACACTGCTCTCACACAGCATACCGCCTCACACGCCACACCGCCCTCTCTTAATACCGCCCATATACGACACTCCGCCCTCACACCCTACACCGCCCCATATACTCAATGCCGCCCTCTTCAAAATCTCCAACAACGAACACCTTTTAACTCCACTCAGACCACTTTATATAAATTAATATATCACTAACCTCTTTAATGCAAAGATGACAGGGAGACGAGTCAAAAGGTTCCAATTAAATCTCACCTAATCCTCCATTCAAGTCTGCCACTTATTCTCTCATTATTAACAACTTACCACCTACAAACGAACCACTTAGCAAATCACACACTCTTTTTCTTTTTCTTCTCATTCTTGTACGTTCTAAAGGCTGTTCTTTCCATTTCTTCCATTACGGACTGGAACGAGGGAACTACAAGACATACCTTGTTAATCAAAGGACATCAAATCAGGTAAGAGGGGAGAGGGTTGTGAATATTTGTGAAATGGGTAGAATTGTATGCTGTTCTAGGATTCTAGAATTAACTTCGTAACTTGTTGCTCATTTTTGAAATTGAAAACGTGTGAATTTGACTCTTACTTCTTCATGAAAGTTGTAGATCTTTTTGATATCTGAATTTTGAGACCTGAATCAAGTAATTTGAATAAGTTTAGCAAAAGTTATAGCCAAAATATTACAGCATGTTCGTGTGGAAAGTTTATCCTTTGTTTTGTGTATATATTGATTTACTGGGACTTGTACGTGCATAATCAGCCCTTTATGTCTTCATGAAAGTTGTAGATAATTAAGTTGTGGATTTTTAGAAAGTGGTTTCACATCAAAATAATTTTTGTAACTCAAGTTATGCTCAAATTACTGAAGTATGTGCAAGCTGAAATTCTGAAATTCTGAAATTTTGAAATCCAAATCTTGTTTTTAAAACTGGGAAGTTTGTGGTGAGAATTAGGGGTTGGTGTCTTCATGGAAATTGTAGATATGTGTGTTAAGAATAATTTAGAATTGGTTTCATGTCAAAACCACGTTTGTGACTCCAAATACGTTCTAATTACTAATCTGTGTACATTTTGGAAAACTTATCTTGAGGCAGTATGGTATTTTATGAAAAAGTGGTATTTCTGATTGGAATCTGAAACTGTGTTCTTCATGAAAGTTGTAGATAATTGTATTATTGAGCTATAGAAAGTGGAATCATCTAAAAAGGAGTTGATTTGCCCATGTTATGACTGTTTTGCTAATGTATGTTGCTGTTGGAGATGCTGAAAGTCAATTAAAAAGGCTATTTTGAAAAAAAATGATATTTTCTCTATGGATAAAGATTATTTATTAAATTCTTGAGTGATTATGAATGTTGTTGAGTATCACACAGTTTGTATATTGTGATGGTGAATAATTATGAACGACATAATTAATATATATATATACATGAATGCCTTGTGGTTATTGACATGTGTGGTTGAAACAGTAAATCCATGATTTTATGAATTATTATGTGTATTGTGTCCCTTGAGGACTTGTATTATCCAAGAGGTTTTGGAAATGTGGATATCATGGTATGTTAAATGATAAAGAGAATTAAAGGCATTCATGCATCATAAGCATTGGACGCATCATGGAATTTAGGGGTTCCGTGATTGCCTACCCTGGTGGGGGGTTACTCTATGATGAGTTAAGCCCTATTTTGTTATGTGCCATGGATTGTAGGGATTCATGGTCTATGCAAAGCCCTACTTATGATAATTGTGTACTTCGGTACTTAAGCGCCATGAAGTATAGGGATTCATGGTATATGCTAAAGCCCTAATTGTGTAAGCGCCATGAAGTATAGGGATTCATGGTATATGCTAAAGCCCTAATTGTGTAAGCGCCATGAAGTATAGGGATTCATGGTATATGCTAAAGCCCTAATTGTGTAAGCGCCATGAAGTATAGGGATTCATGGTATATGCTAAAGCCCTAATTGTGTCTCTATGAGACTTTTACTGCAGTATTCCCACCAAAACCAAATGGATCCAGCATGACATCATTTGACTAATTGAAGAATTATTAAATGGACTTGTTTGGCATATTCATCATATCATTATGAGTTATTGATTGTGTTTGTGCAATTTTATCTATTTTATACTTATTCTATATTCTGTCTCACTCTTACATTAATTTTTACAGTGAATGACACGCCGAATGGAGAGTGATGCCATGATTGATGTCTATTTGAATTATTACTTGAACTTTGATTTCATGAGTTGTAATAAGTATAACATGTCATGTACCATTATCTTCTAAATCGTTTCCGCTATTTGAATATTTTCTTGAATTTAATTATTCACGACTAGTATGTATGATAATTTTCCGCTGTTATCAACTGTTACATAAACTCTGAATTGAATTTATGAATTATAAAATGATCTTCCGAAAACGCGAAAAATTTACTCGAAAAATTTTAATCAACGTTTCGGGGCATTACATGTTGGTATCAGAGCGTTTTCAAAAATTCAGGACCAATTACTACGATATGTATTGATTCTTGATATACTATGTGAATTGTCTGATTATTTGTTTGAGAATATGTCTTATATGTGCTATATGACTTGTGCCTGACTGATAAACTGCAAAGTGATTTGTTTGATTACTAGCCTGATGATATGATAAATGTGCGTTAAATGACTTATTGCTTATCTGATAAATTGTAGTTACGTTATAATATTATATATATATATACATACGATATATTTTCCCATAGGATTAGTATAAATCAAACCATGAATATAGGATGGCAAGGAACGAGAACGACGCTATGGCAGCTGCTATCAACCGTCTGGCTGAAGCTATAGAAAGGCAAAATCAACTAAGAATTTTCGAAGAAAACCACCAAAACAGATTGGCACGAGAGGAGATCAACAGACAACTAAAGCCTCAGTCAATTGCTTTCAAGAGGAGAGGATCTTTTTATCCAAATCGCTTCAAGGGGGGATCGTCATCATCTTCTGAGAAATACAACAATCATATGGGTATAAGGTGTTTTAAGTGCAAAGGTAATCACCATGTACGTGATTGCAATAGACGCTTAGAGAATATCACTTGTTATCAATGCAATCAGAAGGGTCACATCAGCCCAAATTGTCCGCTGAAACAGCGAATCAACAACACTATGAATAAGCAAAAAGATTCGGGTTATCAAGAAGTTCGTAGAGGAAACGCTCGTTGTAACATCCCTGTTTTTAGAAACAATTTCATCCTTGTAATTTTTGAATTATGGAAGGTTTGAAAGAAGAATAAGTCAATATATATACCCTGTTGATGGTCTGTGGAATCTCATAAGTATCATTTTACGCATAACAATGTAAATTATAAGGATCATTAGCTAAATTAAGCAAAAAACCGAGTGAAAAGAGCTCTGTTCCGAGTAACAGAGAGGAATTCCGAGTGAATAATTAGAAATTCCAAGTGAAGGATGGAATTCCGAGTCAGTGTCATGTTTTCCGAGTAAAACATGACTGAGGGGACTACCACCGAGTGGAATCCTGACCTGAGATGCAATTCTGAGTGAAGCGTGTTCAAGAGAACACCTTTTAGATGAAATTCCGAGTCAAAACACCCTGGAATGACTCGTTTCCGAGTCAAACCTTGCCAAGTACTTATTTTCCGAAGAAAACTGCTCTGATTGAAGTATTCCGAGTGAAAGAAAGCTTAAATACTCATGTTTATGTTGATTTGATGCTTCTTACCGAGTGGAACGTGTTATGGAATTATTTCGAATGGTTTCGTAAGTGTATGAATAGTAAACCGAGTGGAAGAAAGTGGAAGAAGCTATTCCGAGAGAAAAATAGAGAGGCTGAACCATTTCCGAGTGAGTCTATAGGTATGACTCCTCTTCTGAGTGAAGTATCTTCTGAGTAAGTTCGAGTGAAGAGAATCCGAATGAGGCAAGAAGTATTTCGAGTGAAGATTGGCTGATTTGCTCAAGCAAATTGGGTTTCGCTCAAGCGATCCGATGTCATTAACCATCCGATGTCTTCTATGTCACATCGGATGGCTGAAGTAAGAAAAGATTTGCTTACTTACACCACACCGAATGAGCATATGTGCACACCGGATGGCTACTGGATCCGTTCTTAAATTAGGAGTTCACGCCGGACAGCTCTGAGCCGGTGTTCATCACAACACCGCCCTTTTTCCACAGACGGTGTCCTTAACTCCTTCACACACCGTCCTTTCCTACTTCACACTCAACACCGCCCAACTTACATGGACGTTGTTCCTCAAATCACTACACACCGCCCATAACTACACTCCGCCCTCACTCAATACCGCCTCACCTAATACCGCCCTCATATTTCATTCCGCCTCACATTTCACTCCGCCCTCACCCAATACCGCCTCACATTGCACTCCGCCCTCACACACCCAATACCGTCTGCATATGTGATACCGACCTTGCCAGCACTAAATATCTTTTTAACTCCACTTCAGATAGTGGTCAGCCCACTTAATCATATAAAGCCAAGAATGATTGGCACAATGAACCAATCAAAGGAGAAAGTTGCCTCCATTACAATAACTTTATATTTTTTATTCCAATCAAATGCAAAGCTGACTGTAAAAGGAGTCAAAAGGCTCCATTATTCCACCTAATTCTCCAACCGATGTCTCCCACTTGTCTTCCCACTCACTTCCTCCCTATTTAAACGAGCTCAAGGTCCTCAGAACTCACACCACACACACGACCCAAACACCCTTCATCACTCTCTTTGCCAGCAAGTTCTTTCCCACTCCTATCCCCTCTGTTTCACTCGGATTTGAAACAGGACAGTGAAGGGAGCCTCTTTCTTCTCCTCCAGGAACTTTATAGAGGTAAGGGGGTATATTCTTGGGTGCCTTGTGGGAAAATCGAGTGGAGGACAGATTCAGTGTGTATGAATTAAATGCTTTATATTGATATTTGTATATGCATGTATATATATATATATATATATATCTGTTACCGAGTGATGAATTGTGATATGACATGTACTTATTGGACTAAAAATGCTAAGAATCATGGGTACCGTGTGATTTCCAGTGAAAAACTATGAGTTAAATGATAACAGGTTCTGTTTTAGGCCAATCCGATCGGTTTTGGTATCATTTCAATCGGATTCTTTAATTACCAACTCATTTTCATTCGGATATAACATATTTCACTCGGAAAATACTATATTTCACTCGAAAAACACTTCTTTTCCTCTCGGACAGCATCTCCCAAGTATTATTTACTCGGAAATCTATTTCTTGAATTATTTCACTCGGAATTTGACTTAATTTCACTCAGAAAAATATAGTTATCTTTTACTCAGAACCCTTTTTCAGTAAATTCACTCGGAAAACACTTTATTGCTCTCGGTCAGTAGCTTCCCAGTTATATTTCACTCGGCAAACACTTTATTTTACTCAGCAAGCAGTTATTCAACTCGGATTTGTTTTATTTCATTCAGACAGAACTCTTTTCAACTAATTTCACTCGGTAAACTCATGTTTCACTCGGAACTTATTTTATTTTTACTCAGAAACTCTTTTCCTACTGATTCCACTCGGAATCATACTTGAGTTCACTCAGGAACTTATTTTCACTCAGAATTTAAGTAGCTTAACTCAAGAAAACCTTTTCCAGTTGATTTCACTCGGAAAACACCTTATTTCACTCAGAAATCATTTTATTCTCGCTCAGAAAACCCGTTCAGTGATTTTACTCGGAAAATAATTCATTTTACTTAGCAAACAGTTATTTTCACTCGGAGAATCCCTTTTAATTTAATTTCACACAGAATAAGTAGTCAATTTCACTCAGAAAACTTGTATCAACCTGATTCCACTCGGAATCAGGAATTATTTCACTCGGATTTACTTTACTCGAAGGTATTCCAGTCAACAGAATGATTTTCACTCTGAATTCCAGATATTTAGTTAAGAAAATTATTTTCCAGCTTCTGTTTCACTCGGATTACTTATTAATTTCAGTTAGAAAACTCTGCTCAGTTTATTTTATTCGGATTCATAGCTATCTCATGCGGAAAACTTATTTTTCACTCGAATTCAAGCTGTTCCAGTCGGAAAACAGCATTCCACTTCATTTCACTCGGATCCAAACTTATTTCAGTCGGAAAACAGCTTTTCCAGTGTCATTTCACTCGGATTTTTAGCCAGAACGCTTGGAGAACCCTTCTCTGTATGATTCCACTCGGAATCATACTCATTTCACTCGGATTTACCTCTGTTCCACTCGGAAAACTCTATTTTTAGTGTTTTTCACTTGAATTTTTAATTGGAAACTAATCTTCACTACTTTTTAAGTTATTGGTAAGTTATAATTATTATTCTTATTCTATTATTATCATTATTTACTGTCAACTTAATATTGTTATCATTATTATTAGTTTTATTATTATTATACATAGTTAATATCTAAATTATGCGTAATTACATAAAGAATATATTATGTTACTCTTTATGAAGAATATTGATCCGGTCTCAATACCGGTATCCGATCTGCAAGACATATTTCAACATCTTTGTCAAGACATCAATGTGTAACCGGTGTCATCGGTATACATCCGGACTGTAATTCCGTATCAGGCGTTCTCCCTATACCGGTTGTTCAGGATAACACCATGACACCGGACAACACACACGTCACTGCGCTAAAGGCAAGGATTATTGCTACAGGGATCGATCAATAATTCCCTGCACTACGAGCCAAATTCTGCTCACGGGGATGGTCAACTTGTTCCCTAATCCTAGTCTATATTCTCCATGCTCAATATAAAATTGCCACTTGACCCAATCATGCTGGTAAGTGCGCAATAAAATAATGCTAATGGGAGTTAGTGGTTCCCCACTAACGAGTCCTCGTAAAACGAGCCAATCAGGTATATGAACTCATTTTCATTAATGAAGTGAAGGATTTTTCAACGGATTCTATGCACAATTACTTTCTGAAATACATTCCTTACTTGGAATATTATCACTGACTTGAGCGTCGGAGAATCATTGCAGGTGACACCACCATTCGCCCACTTCAACACGTTAGGTCGGTGTGAAGGACCTCCAGGACGCCCAGTCCGCTCTCTCCGCTCAAGGACAACGGATACCTACACCGGATACTCATACATCCGGTCTCCTATACGGTATTTGCATACTGTTTGTGACTGACTTGAGTCCGGATCTCTAGACCCCGGTTCAGGACAGATCATTGGCACGCCCAGTGGGACACGTTAAAGTTATTCCCACCTCTCATTTAAGAAGTTTGGTCTCTTATTATGAAAGGCAATGGGAGAAACCAACCAGATGGGCACGTGCAAGACATCACTGCCCAGGAACAACCAGTGAACAGGCACTTAGCTTTTGAGTCGCTTGTGGAAAGTTCAAAAAGAATGGTGCAGGTTTCAGCACCAAATCTAAAGGATGAGATGATAAGAAAGCTGAGGGAGGAACTGATGGAATTGAAACGCGAAAGAAAGAGCGTGGAGGAGAGAGCCATGTCTCTGATCAAGGGGTCACATCACACAACCGAGGGAGAAAAATCCTCTACCCCCCAGTATTCAAATATCCCCATATTTGAAGGGAAGGAACAGATCCACGATTCTGATAAGAGAGTTGTTAAAGGGAAGAGGAGGCTGATGACAGCCTCTCCAGTAACTTATAAGCTCACAGTCCCTTTTTCAAGGAGACTTATGAGTGTACGCATCCCTAAGCACCTACAGACTACTCAACCTTTCTCTGTAGAAAAATACAGTGGTGAAACTGATCCTACTAAGCATCTTGATGCTTATACACTCGAAGCCATGTACCTGGGGGCAGATGAAGATGTCATGTGTAGGATGTTCCCTCGGACTCTTGTTGATGATGCCCTTAGCTGGTTCAGAAAGCTACCATCAGGTTCCATTAACTCATGGGAAGAAATGGCAACAGCGTTTGTGGACCACTTTGTCATTTCCAGTGATATTCCCAGAACATCTCATACCTTGGCTCAGATTAGGCAAGGGGAGCATGAAACTCTCAAGGACTTCTTGAAGAGGTTTCACAAGGAAGCAGCTGCTGTTCCAAACTTGGCAGAAGCACTTTAATTGCACATAGCAATAGAAGCTTTGCAACCAAGCTCTGCTTTTGCCATGTCATTGGCAAAGAACCCTCCAGTGAATTTTGAAGAATTCAAGAGGAAAGCATCCAAGTATGTGAGCATTGAAATACACTTGGAAGCAACAGCAGCAAGAAAGAAATCCCCAACGTTACAACGGAGTGATAAGAGCAGATCCAGATCAGGTTTTACCAAGAAGGTCTAATGAGTCATAACCTCGACTCATCTCTCTTTCTCTCTTTTGTAATTCATAATTAATGAAATACTCTAAATGATTCACCCATTGTCTTTATGATTTTATTCGATGCACAACACTGTTGTGACAAGATACTTTCAGGACGGATGATCCTAACAATGTATCCGTTGTTAGCGATGAACCTCTTCGAAGGTACAACTGGGTGAATCACCCCATTCGAAGGCCCAGATTGTAGGATTAAACCGAACTCTGGGTACGGTTAGTAAGTTTGGCTGAACACCGGTGAAGGCTCGGATTGTAGGATTGAACCGAACTCCGAGTACGACTAGTAGGTTTGGCCGAACGTCGGTGAAGACCTGGGTTGTAGGATTAAACCGAACCTCAGGAAATGGGTTGTAGGATTGCACTGAACCCCATTCGAAGGCCCAGATTGTAGGATTAAACCGAACTCTGGGTACGGTTAGTAAGTTTGGCTGAACACCGGTGAAGACCTGAGTTGTAGGATTAAACCGAACCTCAGTAAATGGGTTGTAGGGCTGGTCCTTTTTCAAGGCCACAAACCGAACCCCATTCGAAGACTACATGGGTTGTAGGGCTGGTCCTTTTTCAAGGCCACAAACCGAACCCCATGCGGAGGCTTGGGCGCAGTAGGCCGGTTCATACAGAAAACCGTGCTGAACCCTGAGTAACGGGCGCAGTAGGTTCAGGATTAACCCTGATCTGAACCCCGTGTTGAAGGCTTGGATTGTAGGATTATACCGAACTCCAAGTACGGTTAGTAGGATCGAACCGAACACCGTGTGAAGGCTGGTGAATGAGTGAGATCCAACACCGGTTGAAGAAGAACGATTAAGACTAATTTCCCCAGGACGGATGCTCTCAATCACATATCGTGTGAGTTGACGAGGTAACTCTTGGCGCGGACAATTCCCATCATCATCCTTATGATGGAAGTCTTTGAAGACTCAATCCGTACTCTTACGATTGAGATACACTCCCCCAGGACGGATGCTCTCAATCACATATTCTGTGAGTTGACGAGGTAACTCCTGGCGAGGACAATTCCCATCATCAGCCTTATGATGGAAGTCTTTGAAGACTCAATCCGTACTCTTACGATTGAGATACACTCCCCCAGGACGGATGCTCTCAATCACATATTCTGTGAGTTGACGAGGTAACTCCTGGCTCGGACAATTCCCATCATCAGCCTTATGATAGAAGTCTTTGAAGACTCAATCCGTACTCTTACGATTGAGATACACTCCCCCAGGACGGATGCTCTCAATCACATATTCTGTGAGTTGACGAGGTAACTCCTGGCACGGACAATTCCCATCATCAGCCTTATGATGGAAGTCTTTGAAGACTCAATTCGTACTCTTACGATTGAGATACACTCCCCCAGGACGGATGCTCTCAATCACATATTCTGTGAGTTGACGAGGTAACTCCTGGCGCGGACAATTCCCATCATCATCCTTATGATGGAAGTCTTTGAAGACTCAATCCGTACTCTTACGATTGAGATACAGTTCCCCAAATTCGGAACAATACTCTCACAATGGACGACATCGTTCTCTCCAGTGAGAGTAACGAATTAATAATAGTCATCCGTCCTGTTACAACGGATCGGCTCTTTCTCTCCCCAAAGGAATTAAGGGTAATGCCCTATGACAGGTACCAATCCCTTAACAAACTTATACTTGGGGACAATATTCATGTATATATTTCTCCGTTCTAAAACTTATTTATCTTAAATGATTTGATTAATTTTCTGAGGCAATTATTTCAATCCGACCTTAATATTAATCACGCTGAACGGATTATTAAATGCTTTACTCTTCATAAAACATTGAAGGCTTGGGCGCAGTAAGCTGGTTCTTCTTCAAGACCACGCTGAACCCCAAGTGACGGGCGCAGTAGGTTCAGGATTAGCCCTGATCTGAACCCCGTGTTGAAGGCTCGGATTGTAGGATTAAACCGAACTCTGAGTACGACTAGTAGGACTGACCGAACGTCGGTGAAGAATCGTCATTGGGAAAAACCAAAGACCGATTAGAGAACGGTTAGTAGGATTAAACCGAACACCAAATACGACATGGATTGTAGGATCAAACCGAACTCCAAACACAACAAGTCTTTGGCTATCAAAATGCCTATGCATGAAAACGATAGTTATACGTCTCTATCCGTTCTCCATCTTGCATGTAAAAATCCGGAATGAGGGTTCTACGTCCATACCCGATCTTCACTACTCAAGTCCGGAATGATTCAATACACATGCAATCCCTCTATTAAAGTTGTTTTCTACTAAACGTACTACGATTGAAAAAATGTATCCAGGACGGATGATCTCAATCACCTATTCTGTGATTCGATGATGTAACTCCTGGTACGAACAATTCCCATCATTACTCTTATGATGGAGGCTTTTGAAAACTGAGAACTATTCACTCAATCCGTACTCCTACGATTGAAAAAATGTCTCCAGGACGGATTATCTAAATCACTTAATCTGTGATCTGACGATGTAACTCTTGGCGTTGAGTACTTTTCCAGAACGGATAACCTCAGTCACCCATTATGTGATATGACGATGTAACTCCTGACGTTGTGTACTTGCCCAGGACGGATGATCTCAATCACCCATTTTGTGATCTGACGATGCAACTCCTGGCGCCATACACACCCCAAGGACGGATGATCTCAATCACCTAATATTTGACCTGACAATGTAGTTCCTGGTATCGTACACATCCCCAAGACGGATGATCTCAATCACCTATGAAGTGATTCGACGATAAAACTCCTGAACTTGTTCCCATGCAGATAAGACAACGGCTCCAAAACTGAAGCACAAATGCATAACTCTTTATTCCATAAAGATCAACCAACATGCAACAACGCTTCACAAACGGAGTCAACAAAAACTCCTTGGGGGGAAAGGATTGGTGTCACAGCTATATGCTGCACCATACCGACCCCAAGGTCCTGCAGGCCGCCTATGGAAAGAACTGGTGTCACAGCCATATGCTGCACCATACCGACCCCAAGGTCCTACAGGCCGCCTATGGAAAGAACTGGTGTCACAGCTATTTGCTGCACCAATTTGTCCCCAAGGTCCTGTAGGTTTCTTGCAGGAACAACTGGTGTCACAGCTATATGCTACACCATACCGCCTCCAAGGTTCAACCAATTTCTTGCAGGATGAATTGGTGTCACAGCTATATGCTGCACCATACCGCCTCCAAGGTTCAACCAATTTCTTGCAGGAACAATTGGTGTCACAGCTATATGCTGCACCATACCGCCTTAAAGGATTAATTGGTGTCACAGCTATATGCTGCACCATACCGCCTCAAAGGATGAATTGGTGTCACAGCTATATGTTGCACCATACCGCCTCCAAGGTTCAACCAATTTCTTGCAGGAACAATTGGTGTCACAGCTATATGCTACACCATACCGCTTCAAAGGATGAATTGGTGTCACAGCTATATGCTGCACCATACCACCTAACTACCAATGTTTTACGAAGTACATAATCAACAAGTTCAAAAGTTCAACACTTGTAAAATTTTACTTTATTGAGATTCCTAAGAGGCTATTCCGCCTCCTTACGGAATACAACTCCTTGGAAATTCCTAAGAGGCTACTCCGCCTTCTTACGGAATCCAACCTCATTGGAATTCCTAAGAGGCTACTCCGCCTTCTTACGGAATTCAACCATGAAGTGATTCGATGATAAAACTCCTAGTACGAACAATCCCCATCATCATTCTTATGATGGAAGATTTTGAAAGTTAATCCGCACTTTCGCTCTGAAGTGGTATTCTCCCAGGACGGATGTTCTTTATCACTTATCCTGTGATACAATAACTTTCCTCCATGGAATTCATAGATCGGATCTCTTAATTTGAGAACGGTTCTTTACGAATAATAATAAATGCTAAGGAACTGTTATACGCGTAAGCTTATCGATATTCAGACCTCTCGCAGGTTGAGTAGCTTATGTGAACAACCATTCAGTCCCTCACACAAGCTAGGGGACATATGATCCAGTCTCAATACCGGTATCTGATCTGCAAGACATATTTCAACGTCTTTGTCAAGACATCAACGTGTAATCGGTGTCATCGGTATACATCCGGACTGTAATTCCGTATCAGGCGTTCTCCCTATACCGGTTGTTCAGGATAACACCATGACACCGGACAACACACACGTCACTGCGCTAAAGACAAGGATTATTGCTACAGGGATCGATCAATAATTCCCTGCACTACAAGCCAAATTCTGCTCACGGGGATGGTCAACTTGTTCCCTAATCCTAGTCTATATTCTCCATGCTCAATATAAAATTGCCACTTGACCCAATCATGCTGGTAAGTGCGCAATAAAATAATGCTAATGGGAGTTAGTGGTTCCCCACTAATGAGTCCTCGTAAAACGAGCCAATCAGGTATATGAACTCATTTTCATTAATGAAGTGAAGGATTTTTCAACGGATTCTATGCACAATTACTCTCTGAAATACATTCCTTACTTGGAATATTATCACTGACTTGAGCGTCGGAGAATCATTGCAGGTGACACCACCATTCGCCCACTTCAACGCGTTAGGTCGGTGTGAAGGACCTCCAGGACGCCCAGTCCGCTCTCTCCGCTCAAGGACAACGGATACCTACACCGGATACTCATACATCCGGTCTCCTATACGGTAATTGTATACTGTTTATGACTGACTTGAGTCCGGATCTCTAGACCCCAGTTCAGGACAGATCAAATATATTAATAGATATATTTCTATAAATAATAAACGAATATCTTACAAGGTTTAAATAATTGAGGAAATTCAAAGAACTTGAGAATGATATGATGGGACTGGAAATACATAAGATACCCAAGGAATCTAATGATAAGAATAATGCATTTCGCATCATGAAAATGTGTTTTGAAGAAGAAAAACTAGAGCATACACCTGGTACGCTGGAGGACATTCACGTTCGATCTCAGTAGAAGAATCTTGGGAGTACAACTGGAACGGCAACCCAATGGCATCAGAGTCGCGCCTGATAGCCGGGTGAGATGATGCAATTCTAGTGTACTTCGACTAAATGACGGGATGTATCTATGATCGTGAAGAGCCAAGTCTCAAGATGAAATGATATATATATATATAATGATGAGAACCTGTGAGTTCATTCGTACCATATGATAAAAGAAAGGGGACTTGGTGAGCTCCGATCGCTCTAGAATGGAAACGTTGTGCCCAAGAAATAACTTAAGCAGGATGGAATCCAAAGAATGAAAGGATGATGATGGATTGATTTATTGGGCCCACATGCATCATGAGGCTTAACCAAAGATAAATCATAATAAATCCGAACTCATGCATTCATTACAGCATATTTGATTGTTATAATTGTGAATGTTATATGCACAATTTATTTCATAATAATATGCTTGATTGTTATAATTGTGAACATGCTAAATATACGATTATGTGATGACAACATGCTTGATTGTTATAAATATGCTAAATGTATGATCTATGTGACATTGTATGTTAACTGGATTATGTTCGAACCGGATGAACCAATCAGGGTCTTGGGTTATACTCACCCTTACTGTTGAACATTTTTCAGAGGAATTAGAAACTCAAGAACCCGAGAGCGAAGATCAGCAATACGCTGAACCCATTGAGAATAATCATTAAGGATAGAATATTTATAATCAGACACCAGATGACTGTATAATATTTAAGGGTGCCTGCGTGCCCCATTCTGTTAAGAGTACAATTATTTACAGTTTGTGAATGACTATGTGATATATACAATATTACTTCCGCTGATCTGCCAGGTATTTATTTTAAAAAAAAAATATTCACTTTTTCTAAAAACTGTTAACACTCTCAGTTAAATAGGATGAACCTACAAAAGGATTTGTCTTATCTAACCGAGGGTGTTACAAAGGTGGTATCAGAGCATAGTCGATTCATTAAGCTTGTGGAGTGGACCATTAGGTTTCCACGTACTCTGATAGAAATATTAAACAGTCCATAACACTCCTAAGACTAAATATCCTATGTGGAATGCTCCACATAACGCATATCCTGAATCTATTTGTTGATATTCTTTCAGCAAATTCCTAATGGCACGCCAAAATAACAATCACGTGATGGAGAATCTTCTTACCAGAATTGTGGAGGTAATAGAAAGACAAGAGTTACCTCATGCTTCTGCTAGACAAGGATTAGCTGATTTTCAAAGGAACAATCCTACGCAGTTCAAAGGAGGCTTCAATCCAGAAGGAGCACGACTATGGATTGAACACCTTGAAAAGATTTTTGTCGCTATGCGATGTTCTGATGAGGATTGTGTAACCTTTGTTGTCTTCATGCTGGTTGGAGAAGCAGAACACTGGTGGACTCATGCTAGAGTCAGACTAGCTACTGATGGGCATATCATTACTTGGGGACGATTTAAGACAGAATTTCTCGCTAAATATTTCCCCGAAGACATAAGGAGGCAAAAAGAGCAGGAATTCTTTAATCTGAAACAAGGCAATATGACTGTTGGGGAGTACGCTGCTAAGTTTGACGAGCTGGCAAAATGTTGTCCCTACTACACTCACATGGGAGAAACATCAAGATGCACAAAGTTTGAAGCAGGATTACGGCAAGAAATTCGCCAAGTCATATGTTGTCAACAAATTATACAATTCACTACTTTGGTTGACAGATGCCGCATCTTCGAAAATACCTCTAATCTTCGACGACCTGGAACGTCCGGTCATGGCCCCGAGTGACGAATGCCAGACCAACAACAAAGAAGGGATTTTCGAGGAGATCGACCATATTCCCGACCACCTTACTCAGCCAACCGAAATCCTTCAAAAGATCAAGGGAACAATCGGAACCTGAAGTGTTATATTTGCGGAGGACCCTATATAGCAGTAAATTGTAGAGCCTGCACAATTTGTGGACGGACTGGACATCGTGATGCTGACTGTTGGTTTAAAAATACTAACAACCAGCAACAGATGACTCAAAGACAGGTAGTGCGACCAACAGGCCAAGGGAATAGAGGACCTGCTACAAATACCCCTGCAAATAATGCCCCAAGAGTACAGAATGTTCCCCGCAACAACAACTTCAGACAGAACAATAATCCTGGAATGCCCGGAAACAACTCAACCGGAAGACCAGGGGGAAATGCCAGAGTTTTTACCATGAATGGTGCAGAAGTATCACAAGAGAACGATCTTGTGCAAGGTACATGCTTTATAGGAAGTACTCTATTAAATGTATTATATGATTCTGGAGCCACTCACTCTTTCATATCTGAGAATTGTGTAAAACATTTAAAGCTTCCTACAACCTCTCTGCCCTATCAAATGATTGTCACAACTGCCGCCAATAAGCCTATTTGCTCTACTCGCATATGTCTAGAATGTCCTCTTAACATCGAAGGGAAAGCTTATCAGGTAGATCTGATATGTTTACCTTTGATTGATCTAGACATTGTTCTAGGGATGAATTGGCTTGCTGCCAATCATATTCTGATTGACTGTCATAATAGATCCATCTCTCACGGGTCTACTACATCTGAATGTGATCAAGTCACAGATTCTTGCCTTGTTAGCTCAGAAAAGGTAATCTCAAAAGAAGTCTAACTATACATGATCCTTACTGAAACTGAAAGTAAGGCCACTTCTCAACTTAAACAGATTCCTGTTGTTCAAGAATTTCCAGAAGTATTTCCTGAGGACATACGAGAGCTACCTCCAGAGCGAGAAGTCGAATTCAGCATTGATATTATACCGGGCGTGGGACCAATCTCTATTGCTCCTTACCGGATGTCACCCAAGGAACTCAGTGAGCTCAAAGAGCAATTAGAAGAACTTCTAGAGAAAGGAATGATTAGACCCAGTGTCTCACCTTGGGGAGCACCAGTTCTTCTAGTTAAAAAGAAGGATGGCAGTATGCGGTTATGTGTTGACTATCGTCAGTTAAATAAAGCTACGATCAAGAACCGTTACCCTCTTCCAAGGATTGATGATTTGATGGACCAATTACGAGGAGCCACTATCTTCTCGAAGATTGATCTGCGATCAGGCTATCATCAAATCAGGGTAAAGAAAGACGATGTACCCAAAACGGCATTCAGAACACGCTATGGGCACTATGAGTATCTTGTTATGCCTTTTGGAGTCACAAATGCACCTGCAGTCTTTATGGGATACATGAATCGAATATTCCATGAGTACTTGGACAAATTCGTGGTTGTATTCATTGACGATATTCTCGTCTACTCCAAGAGTCATGAGGAACACGAGGAGCATCTTCGAATTGTTCTAAACACTTTGCGTGCAAGGCAATTGTACGCCAAGTTTTCAAAATGTGAATTCTGGTTGACAGAAGTGAAATTCTTAGGACATGTCATCTTTAAGGAAGGAATTGCTGTGGATCCTACAAAGGTAGAAGCTGTATTAAATTGGGAACAACCCAAGAATGTGACGGAAATCCGCAGTTTCCTTGGACTGGCTGGATATTATCGTCGATTCATCGAGAATTTCTCTCGAATTGCAGCACCTTTAACTAAGCTAACTCGTAAAGATCAACCATTCGAATGGACTGACAAATGCGAAAGCAGTTTTACGGAGTTACGCCAACGACTCACTAGTGCACCTGTCTTGATTTTGCCAGATCCTGCCAAGCCATATGAAGTGTACTGTGATACGTCAAAACAAGGACTAGGATGTGTCCTAATGCAAGAAAGAAAAGTTGTTGCTTATGCTTCAAGACAGCTAAGAACGCATGAAGTTAATTATCCCACACATGACTTGGAATTAGCTGCTGTTGTGTTTGCCTTGAAAATCTGGAGACACTACTTGTATGGTACATACTTCGAAGTCTTCAGTGATCACAAAAGCTTGAAGTATCTATTTGACCAGAAGGAGTTGAATATGCGACAACGTAGGTGGATGGAATTTATCAAAGATTATGATTTTGAACTCCGGTACCATCCTAGAAAAGCTAATGTTGTGGCTGATGCACTCAGTAGAAAGGCTTTACGTCTATCATATATGATGACAAAGGAGTTAGAACTGATTGAACAGTTTCGCGATTTGAACCTAGCAGTAACACCAAAAAGGGGAAGCCTTATGGTTGGAATGCTAAGGATTTCCAATGATTTCTTGGAACAAATCAAAGAAGCTCAAGCCAATGATCAGGAATTACAAGATCTAGAAAAGACAAAAGAAGGAGTCTCAGAGTTTAGCAAAGATGAACATGGGGTGATCAGGTATCAACAGAGACTCTGTATTCCAATCAACGCAGATCTTAAGAGATCTATCCTGGATGAAGCACACAAAAGTAAGTACAGTATCCACCCAGGATCAACCAAGATGTACCAAGACTTGAAGAAATTATTCTGGTGGCAAGGAATAAAAAGGGATATTGCTGAGTATGTAACAGCTTGCCTGATGTGTCAGAAGGTAAAGGCGGAACAACAACGACCAAGTGGGACCCTTCGTCCTTTGGATATTCCAGAATGGAAATGGGATGAGATTGCTATGGATTTCGTGAGTGGATTTCCCAGAACATCAGCTGGATGTGATGCTATTTGGGTAATCGTGGATCGATTAACAAAGACCGCTCACTTTATTCCTGTCAATATGAAGTATTCCCTAGAGAAACTCACCCAGATCTATATCAAGGAAATTGTACGATTACATGGAACTCCTACTACAATTGTGTCCGATCGAGATCCTCGTTTCACATCACAGTTTTGGAAGAGTCTGCAACAAGCTCTAGGAACTCGTCTGAAGTTAAGTTCCGCATACCACCCGCAGACAAACGGACAATCAGAAAGAACAATCAAGACTCTTGAAGATTTGTTGCGTCTTTGTGTCCTAGAACATAGAGGAAGTTGGCAAGAATACCTTCCACTTATTGAGTTCACTTACAACAACAGCTATCATGCAAGCATTGGAATGGCCCCTTATGAAGCTTTGTATGGAAGAAAGTGCCGTACACCTTTATGTTGGTATGAAACTGGTGAAAAGACAATAATTGGACCAGAGATTGTTCAGAAGACAACAGAACAAGTTCAGAGGATTCAAATGGAAATGAAGGCTTCGCAAGATAGACAAAAGAGTTACTATGACAAATGTCGGAAGCCATTAGAATTTGAAGAAGGTGACCATGTATTTCTCAAAGTTACCCCTACCACTGGAGTAGGAAGAGCTTTGAAGGCCAAGAAGTTAAGCCCCAGATACATAGGACCCTATCAGATTCTGTAAAAAATAGGAACTCATGCGTACCGCATTGCTCTGCCACCCGAGCTGACAAACCTTCACAATGTATTTCATGTCTCTCAACTCCGCAAATATGTACCAAGCCCTGATCATGTTCTAAGTCCCGATCAATTTATTCTGAAAGAAAACCTTACCTTTGAAGCATCACCAGTTAAGATTGCTGACCGACGTCTTAAACAGCTAAGAGGCAAAGAAATTCCTTTGGTCAAGGTAGTTTGGAGTCAGACAGATGATGGGGATGCTACTTGGGAAATTGAGGAGAAAATGAGAGAATTATACCCTCAATTGTTTTAACTTTAAATTTCGGGACGAAATTTCTAAAAGGAGGGGAGAATGTAACATCCCTGTTTTTAGAAACAATTTCATCCTTGTAATTTTTGAATTATGGAAGGTTTGAAAGAAGAATAAGTCAATATATATACCCTGTTGATGGTCTGTGGAATCTCATAAGTATCATTTTACGCATAACAATGTAAATTATAAGGATCATTAGCTAAATTAAGCAAAAAACCGAGTGAAAAGAGCTCTGTTCCGAGTAACAGAGAGGAATTCCGAGTGAATAATTAGAAATTCCAAGTGAAGGATGGAATTCTGAGTCAGTGTCATGTTTTCCGAGTAAAACATGACTGAGGGGACTACCACCGAGTGGAATCCTGACCTGAGATGCAATTCTGAGTGAAGCGTGTTCAAGAGAACACCTTTTGGATGAAATTCTGAGTCAAAACACCCTGGAATGACTCGTTTCCGAGTCAAACCTTGCCAAGTACTTATTTTCCGAAGAAAACTGCTCTGATTGAAGTATTCCGAGTGAAAGAAAGCTTAAATACTCATGTTTATGTTGATTTGATGCTTCTTACCGAGTGGAACGTGTTATGGAATTATTTCGAATGGTTTCGTAAGTGTATGAATAGTAAACCGAGTGGAAGAAAGTGGAAGAAGCTATTCCGAGAGAAAAATAGAGAGGCTGAACCATTTCCGAGTGAGTCTATAGGTATGACTCCTCTTCTGAGTGAAGTATCTTCTGAGTAAGTTTGAGTGAAGAGAATCCGAATGAGGCAAGAAGTATTCTGAGTGAAGATTGGCTGATTCGCTCAAGCAAATTGGGTTTCGCTCAAGCGATCCGATGTCATTAACCATCCGATGTCTTCTATGTCACATCGGATGGCTGAAGTAAGAAAAGATTTGCTTACTTACACCACACCGAATGAGCATATGTGCACACCGGATGGCTACTGGATCCATTCTTAAATTAGGAGTTCACGCCGGACAGCTCTGAGCCGGTGTTCATCACAACACCGCCCTCTTTCCACAGACGGTGTCCTTAACTCCTTCACACACCGTCCTTCCCTACTTCACACTCAACACCGCCCAACTTACATGGACGTTGTTCCTCAAATCACTACACACCGCCCATAACTACACTCCGCCCTCACTCAATACCGCCTCACCTAATACCACCCTCATATTTCACTCCGCCTCACATTTCACTCCGCCCTCACCCAATACCGCCTCACATTGCACTCCGCCCTCACACACCCAATACCGTCCGCACATGTGATACCGACCTTGCCAGCACTGAATATCTTTTTAACTCCACTTCAGATAGTGGTCAGCCCACTTAATCATATAAAGCCAAGAATGATTGGCACAACGAACCAATCAAAGGAGAAAGTTGCCTCCATTACAATAACTTTATATTTTTTATTCCAATCAAATGCAAAGCTGACTGTAAAAGGAGTCAAAAGGCTCCATTATTCCACCTAATTCTCCAACCGATGTCTCCCACTTGTCTTCCCACTCACTTCCTCCCTATTTAAACGAGCTCAAGGTCCTCAGAACTCACACCACACACACGACCCAAACACCCTTCATCACTCTCTTTGCCAGCAAGTTCTTTCCCACTCCTATCCCCTCTGTTTCACTCGGATTTGAAGTAGGACAGTGAAGGGAGCCTCTTTCTTCTCCTCCAGGAACTTCATAGAGGTAAGGGGGTATATTCTTGGGTGCCTTGTGGGAAAACCGAGTGGAGGTCAGATTCAGTGTGTATGAATTAAATGCTTTATATTGATATTTGTATATGCATGTATATATATATATATATATCTGTTACCGAGTGATGAATTGTGATATGACATGTACTTATTGGACTGAAAATGCTAAGAATCATGGGTACCGTGTGATTTCCAGTGAAAAACTATGAGTTAAATGATAACAGATTCTGTTTTAGGCCAATCCGATCGGTTTTGGTATCATTTCAATCGGATTCTTTAATTACCAACTCATTTTCATTCGGATATAACATATTTCACTCGGAAAATACTATATTTCACTCGAAAAACACTTCTTTTCCTCTCGGACAGCATCTCCCAAGTATTATTTACTCGGAAATCTATTTCTTGAATTATTTCACTCGGAATTTGACTTAATTTCACTCAGAAAAATATAGTTATCTTTTACTCAGAACCCTTTTTCAGTAAATTCACTCGGAAAACACTCTATTGCTCTCGGTCAGTAGCTTCCCAGTTATATTTCACTCGGCAAACACTTTATTTTACTCAGCAAGCAGTTATTCAACTCGGATTTGTTTTATTTCATTCAGACAGAACTCTTTTCAACTAATTTCACTCGGTAAACTCATGTTTCACTCGGAACTTATTTTATTTTTACTCAGAAACTCTTTTCCTACTGATTCCACTCGGAATCATACTTGAGTTCACTCAGGAACTCATTTTCACTCAGAATTTAAGTAGCTTAACTCAAGAAAACCTTTTCCAGTTGATTTCACTCGGAAAACACCTTATTTCACTCAGAAATCATTTTATTCTCACTCAGAAAACCCGTTCAATGATTTTACTCGGAAAATAATTCATTTTACTCAGCAAACAGTTATTTTCACTCGGAGAATCCTTTTAATTTAATTTCACACAGAATAAGTAGTCAATTTCACTCAGAAAACTTGTATCAACCTGATTCCACTCGGAATCAGGAATTATTTCACTCGGATTTACTTTACTCGAAGGTATTCCAGTCAGCAGAATGATTTTCACTCTGAATTCCAGATATTTAGTTAAGAAAATTATTTTCCAGCTTCTGTTTCACTCGGATTACTTATTAATTTTAGTTAGAAAACTCTGCTCAGTTTATTTTATTCGGATTCATAGCTATCTCATGCGGAAAACTTATTTTTCACTCGAATTCAAGTTGTTCCAGTCGGAAAACAGCATTCCACTTCATTTCACTCGGATCCAAACTTATTTTAGTCAGAAAACAGCTTTTCCAGTGTCATTTCACTCGGATTTTTAGCCAGAACGCTTGGAGAACCCTTCTCTGTATGATTCCACTCGGAATCATACTCATTTCACTCGGATTTACCTCTGTTCCACTCGGAAAACTCTATTTTTAGTGTTTTTCACTTGAATTTTTAATTGGAAACTAATCTTCACTACTTTTTAAGTTATTGGTAAGTTATAATTATTATTCTTATTATATTATTATCATTATTTACTGTCAACTTAATATTGTTATCATTATTATTAGTTTTATTATTATTATACATAGTTAATATCTAAATTATGCGTAATTACATAAAGAATATATTATGTTACTCTTTATGAAGAATATATTAATAGATACATTTCTATAAATAATAAACGAATATCTTACAAGGTTTAAATAATTGAGGAAATTCAAAGAACTTGAGAATGATATGATGGGACTGGAAATACATAAGATACCCAAGGAATCTAATGATAAGAATAATGCATTTCGCATCATGAAAATGTGTTTTGAAGAAGAAAAACTAGAGCATACACCTGGTACGCTGGAGGACATTCACGTTCGATCTCAGTAGAAGAATCTTGGGAGTACAACTGGAACGGCAACCCAATGGCATCAGAGTCGCGCCTGATAGCCGGGTGAGACGATGCAATTCTAGTGTACTTCGACTAAATGACGGGATGTATCTATGATCGTGAAGAGCCAAGTCTCAAGATGAAATGATATATATATAATGATGAGAACCTGTGAGTTCATTCGTACCATATGATAAAAGAAAGGGGACTTGGTGAGCTCCGATCGCTCTAGAATGGAAACGTTGTGCCCAAGAAATAACTTGAGCAGGATGGAATCCAAAGAATGAAAGGATGATGATGGATTGATTTATTGGGCCCACATGCATCATGAGGCTTAACCAAAGATAAATCATAATAAATCCGAACTCATGCATTCATTACAGCATATTTGATTGTTATAATTGTGAATGTTATATGTACAATTTATTTCATAATAATATGCTTGATTGTTATAATTGTGAACATGCTAAATATACGATTATGTGATGACAACATGCTTGATTGTTATAAATATGCTAAATGTATGATCTATGTGACATTGTATGTTAACTGGATTATGTTCGAACCGGATAAACCAATCAGGGTCTTGGGTTATACTCACCCTTACTGTTGAACATTTTTCAGAGGAATTAGAAACTCAAGAACCCGAGAGCGAAGATCAGCAATACGCTGAACCCATTGAGAATAATCATTAAGGATAGAATATTTATAATCAGACACCGGATGACTGTATAATATTTAAGGGTGCCTGCGTGCCCCATTCTGTTAAGAGTACAATTATTTACAGTTTGTGAATGACTATGTGATATATACAATATTACTTCCGCTGATCTGCCACGTATTTATTTTTAAAAAAAATATTCACTTTTTCTAAAAACTGTTAACACTCTCAATTAAATAGGATGAACCTACAAAAGGATTTGTCTTATCTAACCGAGGGTGTTACACTTGTACTATTCAACATATAAGACAGTATAGGGAGTCCACAGACGAAAGATCACATACAGGGAGAGTCTTTGACATTAGCAGCTCAGAGGCAGACCAAGCAGGCGACCTCATACAAAGTAAGTGTGAGATCAATGACACCATTTTATTTATGTCGTCTGATTCGGGTGCCACACCGAAGTAAGTTAGACGTTTTCAATTACCCATGAAGCCTATAATATATGACTTGATTATCTCCATTTCCAACGGTACACAACTTAGGATTACTAAGATGTGTAACGATTATTCTGAACTCACAGAAGGTAGGAACTTTCTTGTCAATCCTGTTTATCTTTGAAGAATATGGAAGTAATTCTAGGAATGAATTGGATATCGGTGAATCAAGTTTTAGTAGACTGTCATAACGAGACCGAGGTATTTCCATTAGAAGAAAATCCTATTTCAGACAACCATTTTGTGAGTCTCTTTCCATACCAATCAACCGTGTTTTCTTATTTTTCAATGTGAAAATAGTCCAAATGATAGAAACTCCTTATTCTCTTTTCATTTTCTTAGACATACTAAGGCTAGAGAATACGTAGAGCTTAAGGTGAAATTCTTTTACCCTTTTTGTTGTTTTAGGTTTTGGTTTATATGATCATAGGAGAGTGCATTATGAATGAGTTTAGAAATCATTTTCATATGAAACCCAAAGGAGGAATATGTCTTAAGTATCTTTGAATAGGTGTGAAATAGTATATGAAGATTTTAGGATTTGAGATGAAAGATAATGGATATTAAGAGTGACTATTTAATTTTAGTGAAAACCTAACTCTAGAATTTAAGGGAAATGAGTAATGATGTTAGGAAGAGTGATTTTTAGTGAAAACCCAAGATGATGTGTGTATAGGTGTTATTAATAATGGAGGTTAGTGGTTATTAGGAATGATTATTAAGTTTTGACGAGTTGAGAATTTTGGTTAAGTTGATGATTCGAATGACTTTTGATACTCTAGGATGATTATATATGAGGAATTGAATTATTGGAACATTGGTATTGGGGATTAGGAGAAGAGTGTATATGAATATGTGAGTGATTAGAGGACTTAAATTTAGATTGTTGATGTTTATGATGATGATAAAAATGGTTGTAAGCAATTGATAGTGAATTAAGGGAATAAATACTAGAATCACTTTGAAGTAGTTGAATTAGTAATGGTTGAATGATTCATGTGATGGTCTGGAAAGCTGAGAGCCATAGTATTGTTATTGATAGGGATAGTTAGCTCTTTAAGATTTAGAGAATTTAGGCCTTGGGAAAGGAATTCCCGAAGCCTAACATAGACGTGTAAATTGGATATAGACAAGTTTGGAACTTGATAATGAGTTTTGGGGGAAGATGTCTTATGATGGTATAATAATAGCATGAATATGTATAGTTGTGATAAGATTGTGTTCCGGATAATAGTGCGGAATGATTCCAGCTTTGAAATTTCGAGGACGAAATTTTTATTAGGGTGGGAAAAATATAACATCCTGCTTTTAATAATAACTCTATTTGGTAAATTTTGAGGTATAGAAGATCTGTTAGTGTCACTCAATGAATAAAAACACCCTATGGATGGTTGTGATACTCCAAGATTTCATTTTCTGGGTATAATTATAGGAATTACATAAACCTTTAAGGATGAGGCCCAATTTCCGAGTGAAAATACCTTAGAAAGAACTATCCGAGTGAGAAAGAGAGTCTGATCCGAGTGAAAACTGCAAATGCCGAGTGACCAAGAAGAATTCCGAGTGGAAAATGAAAATACCGAGTGAAAATGATGTTTTCCGAGTGGAACATGGTCAAGAGGAATTATTCCGAGTAAAATTCTGTCTCAGAGACTCACTGTTGAGTCAAACATGTTAGGAAGACTCAATTCCGAGTCAAGTTCTTCAAAGGATTCACTTCAAAGTCAATTATTCCTAAGTGACTTGTTTCCGAGTCAAACATCCCAGGGAGACTCATTCCTGAGTCAAGCATATTCCAAAGACTCGTTTCCGAGTTAATTAGGATCAGAAGTTGCAATTCCGAATGAAGAAATTCCAATTTGACAACATATATGTCTTGGGTCGGTTTAGGACCAATTATACCGAGTGACAACTTATGTACCTTGAGATGTTTTCAGGAGAATTTGTCAAGTACGAAAACTGAGTGAAATTCCGAGGGAAGGATTACCAATTCAGACTGAAGATTACAAAAATCCAAGTGAGTTGTCCAAAGTCAGGACCTCCCTGATGAGGAAGGGATAGGATTCCGAGTAGTTATATATATATGCTGAGTGTTTAAGACATTACTAGGCTTGAATAAGAAGGGTAATGAATGAATAATGCTAATTGAGTAGATACTGAGCGGAAAATGGTAGTAAGAACCCGTTCTGAGTAAATTGTAGTAGGTACAGAGCCAATTCCAAGTGAGATTTGTATGTGTGGGGCTTTTTCTTAGAGGTAATGACCTTAATAGGCTTTAATTGGAATTGTAGCTGAAGAATTTGATTAAGACCGAGAGAGAAATATGAGTAAACCCGAGTGAGTAGAAATTAGGTATTCCCGAGTGGCAAATCCGATTGATTCCTTCTAATGTATGAATTGTTATTGGAATATATTCTAAGTGATGAAAAGTTTAAATAATTCCGAGTGATTGACTAATTAGGAGAGAGTCGGGTTCTGGGAGAAACAATTCCGAGTAAGAGATGAATGAACTCTGCCAAATGGAACTCTGAGTATTGGTTTTGAATATTAGAGTCGGTAACTTAGCGAACAAGATAAGTCGGTTTTAGAAACATTTAGCAGAGTGACAGATTGAACCACTGTGGGAGCAGTCTGGGATGAATTAACCGAGTGAAAGACCAAGTAAGATAGGAGTCAGCATTGATTGATTTTACTGAGTGTGAAAAACAAGCGTTGAATTGGTTTTAGAAGATTTCCGAGCCAAGAAATAGATGATCCGCTCAAGATTTTGCTTAAGCTATCCGATGTCAGGAACCACCCGATGTCTTCTATATCACATCGGATGACTGGTGTATTGCAGACCGGGTCAGCACTCCACACCGGTTAGCTACTAAATCAGGGGTTCACACCAAACAATTCTGAGCCAGTGTTCACAAACCGACCTCTTCGTAACGACACAACAGCATTCCTCCCACACCACAACACCGTCTCCTTCCATGGACGTTGTCCCTCAAAATCCCACACACACACCGTCTTTTCCTTCTTCACCCAAGACCGCCCTCACACCCCACTCCGCCCTCACACTCAAGACCGCCCTCACACCCTCCACACTGCTCTCACACAGCATACCGCCTCACACGCCACACCGCCCTCTCTTAATATCGCCCATATACGACACTCCGCCCTCACACCCTACACCGCCCCATATACTCAATGCCGCCCTCTTCAAAATCTCCAACAACGAACACCTTTTAACTCCACTCAGACCACTTTATATAAATTAATATATCACTAACCTCTTTAATGCAAAGATGACAGGGAGACGAGTCAAAAGGTTCCAATTAAATCTCACCTAATCCTTCATTCAAGTCTGCCACTTATTCTCTCATTATTAACAACTTACCACCTACATACGAACCACTTAGCAAATCACACACTCTTTTTCTTTTTCTTCTCATTCTTGTACGTTCTAAAGGCTGTTCTTTCCATTTCTTCCATTACGGACTGGAACGAGGGAACTACAAGACATACCTTGTTAATCAAAGGACATCAAATCAGGTAAGAGGGGAGAGGGTTGTGAATATTTGTGAAATGGGTAGAATTGTATGTTGTTCTAGGATTCCAGAATTAACTTCGTAACTTGTTGCTCATTTTTGAAATTGAAAACGTGTGAATTTGACTCTGACTTCTTCATGAAAGTTGTAGATATTTTTGATATCTGAATTTTGAGACCTGAATCAAGTAATTTTAATAAGTTTAGCAAAAGTTATAGCCAAAATATTACAGTATGTTCGTGTGGAAAGTTTATCCTTTGTTTTGTGTATATATTGATTTACTGGGACTTGTACGTGTATAATCAGCCCTTTATGTCTTCATGAAAGTTGTAGATAATTAAGTTATGGATTTTTAGAAAGTGGTTTCACATCAAAATAATTTTTGTAACTCAAGTTATGCTCAAATTACTGAAGTATGTGCAAGCTGAAATTCTGAAATTCTGAAATTTTGAAATCCGAATCTTGTTTTTAAAACTGGGAAGTTTGTGGTGAGAATTAGGGGTTGGTGTCTTCATGGAAATTGTAGATATGTGTGTTAAGAATAATGTAGAATTGGTTTCATGTCAAAATCATGTTTGTAACTCCAAATACGTTCTAATTACTAATCTATGTACATTTTGGAAAACTTATCTTGAGGCAGTATGGTATTTTATGAAAAAGTGGTATTTCTGATTGGAATCTGAAATTGTGTTCTTCATAAAAGTTGTAGATAATTGTATTATTGAGCTATAGAAAGTGGAATCATCTAAAAAGGAGTTGATTTGCTCATGTTATGACTGTTTTGCTAATGTATGTTGTTGTTGGAGATGCTGAAAGTCACTTAAAAAGGCTATTTTGAAAGAAAATGATATTTTCTCTATGGATAAAGATTATTTATTAAATTCTTGAGTGATTATGAATGCTGTTGAGTATCACACAGTTTGTATATTGTGATGGTGAATAATTATGAACGACATAATTAATATATATATACATGAATGCCTTGTGGTTATTGACATGTGTGGTTGAAACAGTAAATCCATGATTTTATGAATTATTATGTGTATTGTGTCCCTTGAGGACTTGTATTATCCAAGAGGTTTTGGAAATGTGGATATCATGGTATGTTAAATGATAAAGAGAATTAAAGGCATTCATGCATCATAAGCATTGGACGCATCATGGAATTTAGGGGTTCCGTGATTGCCTACCCTGGTGGGGGGTTACTCTATGATGAGTTAAGCCCTATTTTGTTGTGTGTCATGGAGTGTAGGGATTCATGGTCTATGCAAAGCCCTACTTATGATAATTGTGTACTTCGGTACTTAAGCGCCATGAAGTATAGGGATTCATGGTATATGCTAAAGCCCTAATTGTGTAAGCGCCATGAAGTATAGGGATTCATGGTATATGCTAAAGCCCTAATTGTGTAAGCGCCATGAAGTATAGGGATTCATGGTATATGCTAAAGCCCTAATTGTGTAAGCGCCATGAAGTATAGGGATTCATGGTATATGCTAAAGCCCTAATTGTGTAAGCGCCATGAAGTATAGGGATTCATGGTATATGCTAAAGCCCTAATTGTGTAAGCGCCATGAAGTACAGGGATTCATGGTATATGCTAAAGCCCTAATTGTGTCTCTATGAGACTTTTACTGCAGTATTCCCACCAAAACCAAATGGATCCAGCATGACATCATTTGACTAATTGAAGAAATATTAAATGGACTTGTTTGGTATATTCATCATATCATTATGAGTTGTTGATTGTGTTTGTGCAATTTTATCTATTTTATACTTATTCTATATTCTGTCTCACTCTTACATTAATTTTTACAGTGAATGACACGCCGAATGGAGAGTGATGCCATGATTGATGTCTATTTGAATTATTACTTGAACTTTGATTTCATGAGTTGTAATAAGTATAACATGTCATGTACCATTATCTTCTAAATCGTTTCCGCTATTTGAATATTTTCTTGAATTTAATTATTCATGACTAGTATGTATGATAATTTTCTGCTGTTATCAACTGTTACATAAACTCTTAATTGAATTTATGAATTATAAAATAATCTTCCGAAAACGCGAAAAATTTACTCGAAAAATTTTAATCAACGTTTCGGGGCATTACAATAGACCTATGCAAGGAATGGGCTATAAGGACTCAAAATCAATTTTGATAATTTAAATAACCATTAAAATTTGAATTATATTTAATTAATTTGATTATAATTATTAGTATTTGATTATTATTGATGATATTTGATCGATATTATTTGATTGTGATTGACATCTTTTTTGTTGTGATTGATGATATTGTGATTGATAATATTTGATTATGATTGATGATCTTGTGATATGAAGTTGAGCATATAACAAGCATGACAAAAAACTAAAACTCAGTAAGAATTTTCTTACCTTACTCTTTAAATTTTATTATTTTAAATCTTTTATTTCTTCTTAGAAATTATTTTTATTAACTTTACTTTTAATATTTAGAAAAAAATAGTATTTATTTTAGAAAGAAAACATTTTATGAAAATTAATTTATAACAAGTTAAGATAATTAAATCTTGAGCTAAAGAAAAATTTTATAATTTTAAGTATTTTTGGTTAATGATTTAAAGGTTATTCTCTTTCAATTAAATAAAATTTTCAAAAGAAAATTATTTTATTTTTCCAACTTAATAACTAAAGATATTTGAAAATAATTAAGATTTTTTTAATTCGGTCTTGTTAAGATTCAATTTGAGAAAGATTATGTAAAGTTTTATATGAGAAAGTTTTGAGATATTTAAGGCTTAGAAACTCAATTTCAGTGAGATTCAAAAACTGTACCAAATTTATTTTTGTGGGACAGAAATTCAGAGAATTGAGAAAATGTACAGTTTATTGAAATGATGTTGTAAACCTTTAAGGTATTTAATAATTGAGTTTCTAAAAGCCTTAACCAACTAAATACGCAAGTAGTTCATGCATCATAAATCATTAAAGTGAAACAAAATGATATTGTCTGGGGACGATTATAAAAACCGAGGATATATTAGAAGAGGCTTAATTACGAGCCTTGGGATTAGAGGGTGTGAAAGAATGCTTCAGGGGACCTGGGGTAGCTCCCTAGTGTCGGGTACTTTCACAATAAAAACTTTCTCAATCTGACTAGTCTCTAAGTGTTTCCATGCCAGTTGAGCTGTTCATATTATTATTATCCAGACTTATAGAACAGTGTAAACTCCTGGTTGGCCCAGTGCAAATTAAAATTTAAGGGTCCATATATATTGGTAAGTTATGATGAGGATATTGCATAACATTCATGCATTCATAATTGATTATGTATGTGATTATGTTTGATATTATTATATATTAGTTTGTGAAAACCCTTTATTGCTTATGCCCCATTTGGGAATATTATATTCTGTTTCTTACTCCTTCCTCAGTGTTTTTGTTTCATATGTTTTAAATTGATGGTTTAGAGGGAAGGATCGAAGAATCTCGGCAGTGAATATAGCACGTTCTAAAAAGGGAGCTCAGTATGAATACCGTGGTCCAATGAATAAATAAAGTTATTAAGTAATTGCTTCTAGGCCATGGCGTTTCCTCACTTTCTTAAAATGTTTAATATTTATTTTGTTCAGATGAATGTAAAATTACTTTATAAAGTTTTAATAATATTTGAGGTATTTCAGAAATGATGTATGTAATTTATTCTGATAGTTTCTTTTTAACAATCATGTCTTTAGTAAAAAAAAATTTATAAATTTTTCTAGTATTTATTAAGGTGTAACTGAGGGCGTTACATTGTGCCTTTAATATTTTATTAGAAAAGTCCCTCTTATACGCCTACTAATTTTATTAGTGGAAGAAATTTCAGAGTTTGTCCTGTGGACGTAGCCCAAATCAAAAGGGTGAACCACGTTAAATTTTCGGTGTCATTATTTATTTACTTTGCTCATATTTAATTTATTTTGCAACCACATATTTTATCAGTCTGTCATTCCACTATCTATGGCTGCATCAACAGGTTACTTATGATCTAATTTTGATGGAGCAGTGTCCACTGTACTGTTGCTAGTGAACTGCTTTGTATTTGATTCGTTATAGGTGAAGATGTATTCGGTAACACTGGATTTCTTTCGTCTTGATTAACATCACCAATTTCGTATTTAGATACTAGATCCATGAATTCAGTAAGCAGTCTCTGGACTTTCCTATTTGATGCCATAGATAGAAGAATATCTTCAATAAAGAGTTTGTGTTTCCTCATTCCCTGTAAAGATCCAAATGGAAAAACTTCAGATGATGCAGTGGCGCTGACTATGCAGCTTGTTGTTAGATCTTAGGATATAAATAAAACTAAGAAAGTATATTATTGGAAAAAGGATAAAAAAATAGGAATTAAATCAATTTTATCCTTTAGCTTATTAGTTAGGATTTCTGTAGGAGTTGGTTTTTTGTTTTAAGTGATATGGGTGCTTTATCAATTTGTAATAGAAGTTAGTTACACTACTACTAGAAAAATCTCTAATAGCTACTTCAAGTTAGCAACCAAAGACTGTTGACGCTAATTAGCGACTGCAACATGAAAGGGGCCCTGAAAAGAAATATTTAGTAACCACATCAGCGACCAACAGAATCCCGTCGCTAAAATTTACAAACCACTGTCGCTAAAACTAATACAAACTAGACACCTAACAAAACACTTCAAACTAGACCATTGCTTGTCCTTAAACAATCACTATATCTACAAAATGGAAAATTAAGAATAAATAACCCATGCAAAATTAAGGAACCCAAAATGAAATCAAGTTATTTTTATTATGTTTCTTTCTCTCTTAGATGATTACCCTAAACATGCCAAGTTAAAATCCAAACAATGAATAACCCACACTTCACAAGGATTGGACTAAGGGTACACTCTCCTCACCTTCCCTCTTAGTGTTTAAGTTTGTGTATAAAATCACTCAAATCAACACACCTTAAACATTACCATAGGCTTAGTAATTGACCATAAACTCCACAGTTATCAAGAATACATGTCATAGTCTAAAGGTCTTTTAAAGGTTGTAACATGGCCAAATGTTCAACATGTAGGTGTGGAAATCAAGAAAGAGGAAAAACACAAAGGGCTAAACAATTTTTGGGACAAATAAATTTTAACGCAAAACAGAATAAGCATTCCATTTCCCATTCAAGAATCTCTTAGGAGCATAATTCATTTTATTTTAATAATTAACTCCTTTTTCTTTCCGTTCCTTTTCTCATTATTATCCTTCTCTTTTCCTTTCTTTTTTTTATCTTTTTCATTTTTTTATAGAGCCTAAACTCCACAATTACATTATACCCCTTTATTCATAATTAACTTATTCACAAGTTGCTATTCTTTTGCTTTTTCTACAGGAATCATGAAAATTAGGAAGCAAAGAGGCAATTTGAAAAAAGAAATATGAAAAATGCATAAGGCTTAAAAGGAGCAACTAATGGGTTGATTTAATAAACAATTTTTGTGGCTAAAGAATAATGCCTAAAGTGCCTTTTTCATTCCATGACATGCATTCACCAACTATTTTGAATCGGTCAAAAACCAAGTTCCAGAATGCCTAACAAGTGTGAATCACTCAAAGAAGGAAATAAGAGTTAAATTTTTAATTATTACAATACCCTTTTTTTTGGCTCAAAAACCTCACTATGGTGATTAGTTCAGATCCTAGAAAGCATGGGATTATCACGAGTTTTTCATCTTAACATTCAAGTAATCATCATTAAGAAAATTTTAGCATATATTTTTTTTATTTTTCTTTCGGGTTTCTAATATGCATGTGGTCCATTTACTCAAAATTAAACACACCCTATAACTCTAGCAATCATTATTAGAACTAACAATGTTATCCTAAGACACAACCAAAATGAAACAATAAATGGAAAAACAATCATGCAAAATGATAATGAAAACAAACAAACAAGAATCATCAGGTTAAGTTTCGGCCACTGGCCATGTGTTTTTCCAACTGGTCGTGGTTCTTGCTACCTGTAATCAAGTTTTGGAAATTTGGGGGCCCTGTCACGATCCATTGGTCGTGAGAAATTTCCACTACCAGTGGATTTTGTACGTTCTGTAGTTTGTCTGATTTTTAAAAGCAGTTTCTATGAGAAAAGGAGGAGATACGCATTGGAAAAAAGGAGACAACTTTAGAGACACTTCTTGGAGAGAAAATTGAGAACTTTTTCAAGGGATTTTTGAGGAGATTCAAGTACCAACACAAAGAAACCGTCGGATTGTAGAATTTGGGTGAAGATTTGGATGACATAGTGAGAGCTCTTCTTTTATTTTTTCTGAACCTTTGTTTTAATTTGGGGATTTCTTGAATGTTGGGTATTGGATTAATTGTTTGTGACTTTGTAATGAATTCTATGACAAACTAAACCCATTTTCTTGGGATTAAGGGGGTAGTATGCATGCTTATTTGAATTGATTGTTTTTCTCCTTCTTCTTTCATGAAATTTGCTTTTACTATTTGGTTTCATGGATGCTTAATGCCTTTACAAAGCTTCGAGAGGAGGGTAGTTGATTCCAAATGATATAGGCTACGATAGTAGGTATATTGTTTGAAAACATGAAATTAAACCTAGGGTCTTAGGTTATGCGAATACAAGATCTTTTGAGGGCTAACAGATTTTCACAAAACGTAATGAACCTAATTTACAAATTGAACGTTGTTATTTGATAATTAGGTACATTAGTAAGGTTTCGAGAGAAGGTTGCTAATAACCTTAGGAAAATCTATCTTAGAAACCAAATTTCATAATTGGGGATTTGAAATATGAAACCAGATATTAGCATATGAACCTTTTAATTCCTAAGAGTTTTCCTTTAATTGATTTTTAGAAAGCACTTAATTTTGATTTCGAGAGGTCTTGAGTTTTTTGTTTCCATTTTCTTTGTTTGATATAAAGCGAACTTTCTTTTAATTGAACCAATTTTCCTGGATAATTGAAACACTGCAAAAACTAGTAATTAGGCACAATCCCTATGGGAACAATAACTTTTTATTACACAATACCCCGTGCGCTTGCGAAACGACTATCAGTACTCTTATCCCTACTTACCACTAGTATTGACCTTAAGATATTAGGCTAGTGTCATCATCATCGTCCTCTTCCTCCTCATCGTCGTTGTTATCTTTGTCATCGTCGTCTTCATCCTCCTCTTCCTCTTCCTCATCATCATCATCATCATCATCATCATCATCGTCGTCGTCGTCGCCATCATTATCATCATTGTTATTGTCTTCCTCCTCCTCCTTATCATCATCGTCGTCATTGTCATCATCATTGTCGTCATCGTCATCGTTGTCGTCGTTGTTGTTCTCGTCATTATCCTCGTTATCGTTGTCGTTGTCATCATCATCATGTTTAAATCTACAACTATTATGCCTTATCCTATATATTTTTATATTTTATCTTGTTGTACATGAAACACTAGACAAACATGTTCTTATCATATCTTTCCATTATGATATCTTATCAAATTTGTTTTGTCCTTTTCTATATTGTGCACCAAATGAGGCTTACATGTTCCTCTCTTCACCTTGTTTTTTTAAAATGTAAAGTGCTCATGGTTTTTTCTTTTGGACGTTTAAACCTTATTATTAAGAAACCTTTATTAGTGACAATGATTTTACTTTTGTTGTTTCACTAGGAATTAAATTGGTATTAAAGAGTCCATAATAGTTCATACACTTTGTTCATAATAATGATTTAAATTTTAGGATGTTATTATGTTTTTCTTATCAAATTTACCTAGTTTCTTTTTCCATTATCTACCTTTTAAAAGGAACAAGATAAAGACAGGAAGTAAAAAGGGGACTAGAAGATGAAGGAGGTGAAGGAGAAAAGAGGAAGGTGAGCAGGAAGATTCAATTCAACTGCTTATTTCTAACTTTTTATCCAACAATTATAATTTTGCCATATGTTAATGAAATAACATTTATTCAAGATGTTAACTATTTAACAATTTTGGATTAATTTATAAATATTTAAAAATTTAAATGATTAAATTGATTAAAAAAACTTAAAAAGACTAAACTAACCAAAAAAAGGTGAAACATAAATAACTAAATATTTGTTTTTGCTAAAATAAAACATTATTTATCTTATAATCTCGTACAACATACGAGTGTAAAATCCAGTTCTACCTAAACGTCTTAAAAAAACCATTCCAACCCAAAGAATTAAAAACCAAAATAAAAAGAGAGAGAGAAAGGAACCTATTTAAACAGTGAAGAAAGAAACCCTAAACGCGCCGCTGAAACCCCTCCCGCCTGCCTTATCCGGTTCTGCGCGTCGTGCTCCGCCGCCACCGCACAGAGACGCCGGTGAGTCCAAGCCTCTCCCTCTCAGTGACTTGCATATTGCATTGTTGTTGAAGCTGTAATTTCCATACTTGCATAAACTCCTCCGTTTACAGTTTGTGAATTGTAACCTGATTCATTCGATTTTGTATCTTTATGTCTTGCTATTTCGATTCCATGTTATCAACTTTATTTCGTGATTTCAATTTCTTTCGAAATCGGCTGTGAAAATTTTGCAGGTTGTTGTTGGCTTCTGAAACATGAGTTTAATATCCCAAAACGCTCAGCTTAATAATAATGGGGTCAATGAGATAAAGAGATTGGTTGAAGATGGTGTTGAGGAGGACAATGATACCCTGAATGTGAAGAATAAGAAGAAGAAAAAGCTAGACCAAAAGGAAGAAGAGTCGATAATGGAAGAAGTGAAAGAAATGAAGAAACTTGAGAACGTTTTGTTTGGGTCTCTCTATTCCCCTGTTGAGTCTGGAAAGGAGGGTGATGAAGGTGAAGATGAGAATGGTGCAGAAAAGGTTTCTGATTTGTACTTCATTGATCGTTCTGCAGATGATGTGCACACTGTTTATCAGGAAGGTGCTGAGTTGTCTGATGGACTTCGTGATGGCGATGATAATGAGCGTTCTTTGCAGAGGAAACCTGTGTGGGTGGATGATGGAGATAAAAATATCACTGTTAACATTGCCAAGGTTAACAGATTGAGGAAGCTGAGGAAGAAGGAGGATGAGAGTTTGATCTTGTGTTCAGACTACGTGGCAAGATTGAGGGCTCTGCATGTTAAGCTCAATCCGGCAACTGATTGGGCACGCAAATCAACAACGGATGGATCTTCTGATGATGAAGATAATGGAGCTGTTGTGAGCCGTGGTTATGATGATGTGGATGATATTCTCAGGACAAATGAAGACCTGGTTGTGAAGAGCCGCTCAAAGTTGTTGCCGGGACATCTTGAGTACTCGAGACTCGTGGATGCGAATATTCAGGATCCAGCTAGTGGTTCCATTAATTCGGTTCAGTTTCATCGAAATGCTCAGTTGCTTCTTGCTGCTGGATTGGACAGGAAGCTTAGGTTTTTTCAAATAGATGGTAAGCGGAACACCAAAATTGAGAGCATTTTCCTTGAAGATTACCCCATTAAAAAAGCATCATTCTTGCCAGATGGGTCTCAGGTTATAGTATCTGGAACAAGGAAGTTCTTTTATAGTTATGATTTAGTTAAGGCTAGTGTTGACAAAATAGGTCCTCTGGTTGGTAGGAACGAGGAGAGTTTGGCGGTTTTTGAGGTGTCTCCTGATTCTCAGATGATAGCATTTACGGGTAATGAAGGTTATATTTTGTTGGTTTCAACAAAAACAAAGCAGTTGGTTGGTACTCTAAAGATGAATGGAACAATCAGTTCCGTAGCTTTTGCTGAGAATGGACAGCAGTTGTTGAGTTCTGGTGGTGATGGCCAGATTTACCACTGGGATCTTAGAACAATGACTTGCTTACATAAGGCTGTAGATGAGGGTTGCATAAAGGGCACAGCACTCTGTACTTCACCGGGTGGTGGGACTCTTTTCGCAGCTGGTTCTAATAGTGGAATTGTGAATGTTTACAACAGAGAGGAATTTCTAGGGGGAAAGAGAAAGCCTATCAAAGCTATAGAGAATTTGACTACAAAAGTAGATTTTATGAGATTTAATCATGACTCTCAAATATTGGCAATCTGTTCAACCAAGAAGAAGAGCAGCTTACGGTTAATTCATATCCCATCATATACTGTGTTCTCCAACTGGCCACCGCCTAATACAAGCCTGCGGTTTCCCCGCTGCATTGATTTTAGTCCAGGTGGTGGTTTCATGGCTGTGGGAAACAATGCAGGTACCGTCTTGTTGTATAAGTTGCACCATTATCAGAATGCCTAAGGAAGTTTGGGAAGACTGGCACGTTTTGGGAGTTTTGTTCGTGTTTCTTTTTCTTTTACAGAAAGTTTTGAGACGTGTATTATATCATTAATCAATGAAGTTTCATGTTTCTTCTTAGAAATCACATTTATGTAAACTTCATTTACTTTATCAAATTGATTCAGATTTAACTTTCTTTTTTTACATACAATTTTCATAATATTTTAAATTAGTCTTTACTCGGTTATGCATTTGTTTATTATAATTATATGTTGTTATGCTCTAGTTCATGTGGTTGTGAAATATTAAAGGTTGTTTTACATGAACAGCCCCTGGCTGACAGGATTTAACCATAGAACAACACAATGAGCAGAACCTTTAACTTTAACATTAACACGTGTAATACACGAGAATATTTTTCCTTGCCATGGTTTAGAGAATGCATGTGTACACGATCACTGCTGATAGAAATTTATATTTCTGCCATTGAATCAGATGCCATTTGGTGTGTATGGTGAATTGGTGATACATAGAGATTCGGTCTTGCTCATGGAGAATTAGCTATATGGAAATCCTCAACAATAATAATATCAATTGGACTGACTATTTACTTTAGCAGAAAAAAAAAAAAAAGTTGTATGAATGCATTTTCTTTAAGGTGTAAACACAATGATGATACAAGCCCAGATGCAGTCAAATTAAGTAGATGGTACTTTGAGACCAATAATACTTCTAACCCTTTGTATGCCGTTGTTCCATACCAAAGCACCAAACACAGTTTCCATTGCTATTCTTGAAAGGAAAGAAATCAATCCTGAAAGTTATATTTTCCCCACCTTTCCTGAACTTGAGACCTAAACTCTAAACCCTAAACCTTAGATGGTACATTGAGGCCAATAATACTTCTAACCCTTTGTATGCCGTTGTTCCATACCAAAGCACCAAACACAAAGTTTCCATTGCTATTCTTGAAAGGGAAGAAATCAATCCTGAAAGTTATATTCTCCCCACCTTCTCTGAACTTAAGTTCTGCTGGTGTAACTCTAACATTCACACCAGATGGATTTTCAACACTTGCATAATATGTTGTTGGTTCCTGACCATAGTAAGTAACTGTACGATAAACAGATAAACTTCCATTCAAGTTGGACACACCAATTGAAGGGTAATTGAAGTTGTAGGAAGCTGTAGGAGATTGCTGACACTGTGTAAGGTCCCCTGTAAGGTTCTTAAGCTGTGCCGGGCTTGCTCCATTGCTGCAGAGAAAATTGAGAACATCTTGGGAATTAAAATCATATACTAGCCCAGGAGTGAGTGATGCAACTGGGTTGACATGTCCAGATCCATAGTCAAATGGTGTGGCTTGTGTTCCATTTGGATCTCTTCCAATGAGACGGTGTGTGTTATCCATAACTGTTGCTGTAACATCAGAACAAAGACATTAGTTCAGGATGATTACTATTACAAACATCTATTCTTATGGTTTTTGTTGTTACCAATAACTTTTATAGCACAGATGGTAAGAATTATCTGACAATTTTTTGTGGGCTACACTCGTTAATTTGTTTCTAAATAAAAGCAAGCTAATTCATGATCTGCACAAAAGTGTATAATTAAGTTCGACTACTTATTGAAATAATCCATTTGTTTGGATTTGGATATCTATAAGTTGATTAGCATGGCGTATAATGCAGGCCTTAATCCGTAGACCCATGATGGAAAGTTACTAGGATTAGTATTTATTTGGCTAGGTTAGTGTGAGTCACTCCAATGCTTTGCCCAACAATTGGGAAATGAAAGTGTGAACAACAAAGGAAGACCTAGTGGTTCTGTTGCTCCAGGAATCAGAATAGAAGAAAATTCTTATTAACTAATACTATGCCTTTAACAAGAAAGATTGAAACTTTTGGTGTTCTAGATTCATATAATTTATGTATATTCCTCTTTGCTTACATAAACAACTTACCTGTTGTCAGTATTGCAGACATTATGGCTGCAGGACCCCAGTATGGGTGGTGAGATTTTACAATTGCTGCAACTGCAGTTATGTGTGGGCAAGACATTGATGTTCCTGAAATGATGTTATAGTTGACAGATCTTTGTTCAACTGTGGCTTCAGTTGCCGATGGAGACCATGCTGCCAAAATATTCACTCCAGGTCCTGTGATGTCAGGCTGCATAGTTGCATTATAGTACACTATTTAGCATTCCAAACATTAGTATAGCATCAGAATTAAACTCTTATGTACTCTTTATCCTTTATGCCAATTAACTAGGAAGAGTCTTGGTTCATGCATGTTTAAAGTAGTCTATTTGCCTTAATAATATCTGGCGTTATTATGTTTGGCCCAGCGGAAGAAAAAGTTGCCACTTCTGGTGCAGGTTTGGCACCAAGAACAGTTGTTGTTGGGTAGATTCTAGCAATGGGATTCCTGACACAACAAAAGCATTATTACCAAACAATGTTTCATTAATAAACCTTTTGACAATGAAGTGCGAGTTTGATAATGGAGAATTTCTCTTCTTGTTTAACAAACTTTTAAGACTCACTTCTCTGTCTTGATATATGTTTTAAGCTCTTCTACAGCATCCTGACCAATGAGTGTGCTTGGGATGCCAAACTGAAAACCAATGTCTTTGGCATTATGATCAATAAGTATCATTCCAACACCCCCACCTTGCCTTACTATTATGGCCTTCTCTCGTCTTTCATCAGAGAATTTCTCAATTGTACAGATCACAATTTTATCCTTGATTAAGGTAGGATCCAGTGTATTGTTCTTGCAGAAGCTGTAAAAATAGAAATCAAAGAGTTCGAATTAAAAAATTTAAACAGAATTGAAAATAGTCCTATCATCAATAAGTGATAACGTTACAAATGATATGACATGTTTAGATACATACTCAGGAATGGAGTGTGGATAACATGGGTGACCCAACAACGGATCTAGGATAGGCTTTGATACCATCTTAAATTTGGGTATTGGGCCTAACTTAATCCTAAAAGTTAGCTCATAAGATGAGAATTACCCACACCTTATATACTTTTGATTGGTTATATCTCTAGACAATGTGGGATTCTTAACAGACCCCCTCACTCATGAATGGAGCGTGGATGAATATGGGTGGCCCACAGGACTTATTAACACATCCCTTCACACTCAAGAATGGAACGTGGATGAATAGGGTGACCAGTGGGACTTATTAACAATTTTCAAAACATTTGCAATTTATAAAGATTAAAATTAACAAAAAAAAAATTAGGGATTAAACCACAATTCTTGTCTAATGGTTTAATGATATTGGTAGATAGAGAGACAAGTACTGTCTATCTTTAAAAATAAAAAAGTTTTCAGATTTACAGCAAAGATTGTCTCATTTTCCCGATAGAGCACTAATTGAATGAGTTCTAATCTTGCTGAAGAGAGTGAAGAGTGGACACCCAGTTGCAAAAATTATGTAGAATCTGAAACATTTATCAATAAGTTTGAGCTTGTCCATATAATGCACAAGATACCTTGCATTTGTTGATGAAACTCCAGCAGCTGCTGCGGCACTTCCATATATCAAACCATACCACTGCTCCATTTTTATTGGATTTAAAGATGAACCCTGAAGATACAAAAACCTGTCTTAGTTACCAACTGACACTGCATAAGCACTATATTTATATTCAAGTTCACATATTAGAAACGGTTTGTGTTTTTCACTTCACCTTTAAAACTTTAGAATTACCAAGGAAGATATTTGAATTGAATTCCCTATCTACTGTGCTAGCAGCAACAGTGAGGATCCAGGGAGCAACATTGCATGCAGTGCGTGGAAAAATCGAGTTTCCAGCAGAAGCAGAAACAAGAATTCCATTTTGGAATGCATGGAATGCTCCTACACTGATTGCATTCTCAAAGTAAATTGGCTGAGGGGGATCAGGGCCAAGGGAAAGAGATAGTATGTCAACTCCATCATGGATGGCATCATCCATGGCAGAAAGAACATCGGCATCACTACAAAATCCAAACCAACAGGCCTTGTAGATAGCAAGTCTTGCACTAGGAGCACCACCTCTAGCAGTTCCTTTAGCAATGCCAAATAAGCTGGCATTTGCAACAAAGGATCCTGCAATTGTGGAAGCAGTGTGTGTTCCATGTCCATCACTATCTCCAGCTGACCGGAAGAAAATCCTGTTAACAACATCTTCCAAAGGACCAACTTCTGCTTCAAACCCTTTTGAATAGAACCTGGCACCAATTATTTTCCTGAAAATTTCAAACTCCAAGTGAGGTGACATGGTAAATGAAAATGAGAGTCTGCATGTTTCTGTAGCATAGCATGACTAAGCTTCTATCATGAACCAACTTTATCAAAAGGTTAAACTATTAGGTGAGGGAATGTGAATAGTTTTATATTACATCTCTTCACACTATCCCTCAGGTAAGGTTCCTTTCAACTTTGAAATGTAGATAATCCCAGGTCCATATATACCACGGATACTATAATACTAGTTCATAAACCAACTATTCCAAAAAGTTAAAGGCCAGTTTGGATAGGTTTATGATATGTTTAGTTGAGACATCATTTCTTTATTTTTCATTTTTTAGTTTTCATGAAGTTTTCTAAATATTTTATTTTCTGAAAAAGTATAAAAAATCGTAAAAATGTGTTCAAACACTATACTGTAAAACTTATTTAAATGCAACCAGTTTTTCATTTTATTTCTTGTTTTTCTTTCACATTTTAAAAAAAAATGGAATGTCGTGTTTTCCATTATTCTTATTTTGAAAATAATTGGAATACTTGTCTTTTTTTACAATGAAAAATTTTAGAAAACTATTTTGAATAGTTTTTCAAATAGTGATTCTTTACCGGAAAAATTTAGAACATCATGTTTTCAATTTTTCAAATATTTTTTTTGAAAAATTGGGTGTATGAACATGTTTTTCATTTTCCTATATATTATTAAAAGATTTTTCTATTTTACTGAAAAACATGCCAACTAAGCACACTATTAATTTTTAATTTTCACTGTTCTAAAAAATCAAAAGGATAATTTTAAACTTCAAATATTTATGGTTTTAAAATGTAGTTTTCAAACTATTTTAAAATGTTTTTAAAAGAAATTTATAATATTTTATTTGAACAAGTTTCATTTTAAAATTTGTTATTGAAAACCAAATACTGAAAGATCAACCACCCCAAACCGGACCTAAAGTATTAGGTAAATGGTTTCATATTTCATGTATGTTTGGTTCCATCTTTGTGGATCCATTTCAACACCATTAAGAGTAGCTTTCATGTTTCAGATCCATGATAAGTCTCATTTGATTTGTTTTCAAACATGCATGTATATCTCTAACAGCTTCAAGTGTATAATTCATTTTCTTCAACATATAGACTTTTCTCAAAAACCAGTCTATAAAGGATTTCCGGTTCCAATGAGTTCTTACTTGTTGCAATTGGCTAGTGTAAAATTTTGACCGGTAACACACTCTCCCTTGAACTTTTGGGGCACAGGACCTAATCCATAATCTTTGAAGCTTTCTGATTCAGGCCAGACCCCTGAAAATCAATGTTAAGTCACTCATTAGTTGTAATCCAAATGAAAGTAAAAGAGAAAGTACTAATGAAAGTATTTACCAGAGTCAATGACACCAACAATTACATCAGATGCAGTGTCTAGTGTTGGATGGTTGTTCTCATAGACAGAGTCTAACCCAAGAAAATCCCAAGAATGTGTTGTGTGGAGTTTATTCATTTTGCTCTCAAAAACTGACACAACTGAGTTATATTCTGAAACATAATTCATATTGTCATCAGAGCCTAAGCAGTAAATGGTTAGTGAATTCCATATAAAATACACTTTTTCACTCTCTGTTTATTTTCTGAGTATACACCTCCAAAATTGGAGCCACCCCATTTAAATGTGAGAGAATCTATTTCCTTAACCAAAAATGTACTAGAATTAGGGTGTATTTAAAAGAGCTTTGAAGAAAATAGTTTATGACTTTCATAACTTGCTTTTGACTTATTTTAGTAAGTTTATTGGTGTAGTTTATCAAATTAAGTTATTTCCAACCTATTCTAATAAGTTTTATGATCAAATTTATAGTTTAAACTCTTATATATAAAAAAACTTATTGTATAAACGTTTAAAAGTTGTATATCCGAACACACTCATAGTCTTCTATCCCTTATTCAACACGTTTCCTTGCCCAATATAGCGGAAAGAAGTAGACAGGAGGATACAATACCCGCAAGTTGATTAGCTTGCTCTGGTGTAATCATGGCCGAGAAGCCTTGAAAGCTTTTACTGTAATGGTGGAGTGCTGCTGCCTTTGCTTCACTAAGGCTAAAAAGTGTAACAATTTACATAGGAAGGTTAAGTTAGCCTGAGTTATTCCTCTCTGAATCTGAATTATGCACACACATAAATCACGCTTGGAAAGAACAATGATAGTTATAATAAATTCCAGTAATTTCATCTCAAATTGAGGAACATGCCTTCCGGTAACTGAAGCTAGTATCTCATGGTTTGCTCTGATTACAGATTCTGAATTGGGGTGTGAATGATCTCCCATATAAACTATATAATGCTGCATCAAAGCAAATCCCAAAGTTATTTTCATTTTATGCAAGTAGTGACTTTTATTCATTTTTATTTGCCCATGCAATGGTTCATGACAATATTAAGTACTACTCATCCACCAGTACACTTCATCAATACAAAGAAATAAACAACATGAAAGAGTTTAATTAAATAAATGAATGGTAAAGGAGAAATTTCATCCAACTATCTCTACTTTTCAAAGTGTGAATTTAAGGTTTTTGCACAAGGTTTAAGAAATTCAATAAATAGGTTAGTTAGTGGAATGATTTTTCTAAATTATCCTTATGGATTTCTACTTTTCTTCTTTATCATCCCTACCGGTATTTATTAATTTAGGGGTAGAAGTGAAATTCAAACATAAAAGAACTGTATTGAAAAAGTAAAATGGCTGTCAAGGTGGAAAAAGATTTGTTAAAACAACAATCATTTGAAAAAGGGAAAGTACTACATATAATTAGATTCCTTAGCATGAGTGTCTTTTCTACCTGGACAGATAATTAGGAAGAGTACTGATAGTACTATATTGTACTGGTTGAGAGCTGACATTAATTACAAAAGCTTCATATATAAAAAAATCAAAATGAGTAGCATAGGCTGTAGATACATGCAGTTCACGTAATGAACATGCATCACATTCAAGTGAAACAAGGACTGCATGATCAATATCTCCACTCAGAATACTCCTTACCTTTGGGGTGGATCCATTCACCAACGTATACCCAATGAAAAGGAGAATGGTGAAAGAACTTAGAATTTTGGTAAGCCCCATGATTATGCTGAGAGGGTCGAGAATACAAGGCTAGGTGAGGGAATGATGAGTGTATGTATGGTATGTGATTCGTCCATTTTATATGCCATATGTCATATAAAAAATCAGTTGCCGGCTTTATATGTTTCTGTTTATAACTTTGTGTGCATTTGGGATTCTTTTAGAAGTAAAATGACATTTATAAAATGAGATAAACTAACAGCATTTGGGAGAATTATATAAGGCAATTATTGAACCCATGCTTGTATGTATGATTCAGAACTAACAACTTCATTGTTTGGAAGTTAAGTTGGACATCCAACTCACTGTAACTAGACAGCTACTACTACAAGCCACTCACTCCTTCATGTCAGTTCATCAACTGGCCGTCCTTACCATTCAAACAATCAATTATTTATTCATGTAACATCGTTTTAATTATAAAATTATCATTTCTTTTTACCGTAAACCATAACAATTCCTCAAGCACCACTTACCCTCCAATTCCTTCATGTTTGGTTCGTTAGTAATCTCAACCGAGAGATAAGAAACTCCAATGATTTTGTCATATTTAGTTGAGTGTGAATATAAATGAGAGAAATTTAGAAAATTCCATCTAGCTTTCTGTGCTTATTCTTTCCTTAATATAATTTACCGTATGTTCAAAATTGTGTATATTCAGAGTTCAAATTTGTTTTTGTAGCATCTATATTACTTAAAGCCATTTTTTCCCCAGCTCCCCACTGTTAGGCAATTGAAATTCCTGACATAATTACCATGTGCTAGTATTTTTGGTTTGCTTCACTAATTATTTAACAATAAAATATACTGATACAGCTTCTTGTGGTTAAAATTTATGCGAAAGAGGTGATGGCTAATATAGGGACAACAACAAAGACAATGGATTCTTGCTGTATTTTCTGCGTCTGTTTTGGTTTGGAATGGTCCATCGGTTAAAAATCAGTAACTTGACTCTTCCGTTTCTAACCCGGCATGAAATTATTACCATACATAGCAGCTGAAATTATTACCAGTACCACCCATCTCGGCATCTGAAAATCACTCAAAAAAATGTTTAAATTATTGCCATATATACCTACATTCTGTTCGTTTCAGATCCTGTTCTTATACACAATTTAGGAAATGTAACATAAGTATCCACTTTGATAAATCGACTTCCGTACAAGGAAAAGAATATATGCACTTCACTATCCAATGGCTTTGTAAATTACAAATCGTGACAGTATGTTTCAAATAGTGCAGAATGTTGAAGAAAAATTCCATCAGAATTAACCTTCCTCTCCGAACTCCTTTGTGAATCTCTCATGCACGTCAAGGTCAGCCTTGCTTACTGTAGGTCTTTGTCTAGCAAGTACCTTGTCAAAATCTGTTCTGGATATAGGTGGTGGAAGAATCTGCACAGCAAGGAAGAAGAAAAATGATTTAATTTCTTTAATTACCATTTATTACCATTTAGAGAAATTCTACATTCCTACTGTCATCAAAATCTGTAGCATCTCGAGTACCTTAGAAGCAAGTCCTTTCCCAGCAAGCTCCTGCATTGTAATTTGTATTGCACTCTGTTGCTTTGGTCCACTTGGGATCCACATACCCTCAGGATTCTTAAAGAAGAACATGGCATCTTGGGTTTTGCGAACAGGTTCAAATAAAACATCCTTCACCTGTAGGACAGGTCCAATTACCTTTAACTTGAAACTCATCTAAATAAAATGCTATTTGTAACCAGGTATTTCATATAGAATTCAAACTTACACAAACAGATATATCTGAACCTGAAAACCCCTCTGTCCTTCGAGCCAAATGTTCAAAATCACCTTCGGTCAAGTTATGGGGAGTATCTCCTAGGTGCACCTGTTCAATTTATTAACCAAGAAAAAGCCATAGTGAGACCAATTGCTAGGTTCACATAACACAATAAGACCAAACCTTCAATGAACATCATCATGTATATTGTGTTGCTCATGCCTTGAACATGTGTTGGCGAGCCTTTAAATCCGGCAGTGGAATGTAAATACGTTTGTCAAAACGCCGCCTTATTGCCTGCAATGACAGGTTGATTACTCAAAACAATGTCCTACAACACTGACTCAAAATAAGAACAAATAAACAGAACTGTTTTCCTCTTACCTGGTCTAGAGCATAAGGAGTATTTGTAGCTGCAAGAACAAGAACTTTCTGGTCATTATGTCCTACACCCTACAATGTGAAGTGGATAAAAATAAAATACATTATGATTGGAAACAAACACAATAATGAAAAAAGAAAATTGACAACAGAGCAGTTGGAAACCTTGACTCTTCTGATTAAGTCAAATAATAATGGTACATTTAGTCGGACCAACATTTCTTCAGTTTTCAAGAAGTTTTCTAAATTTTTTATTTTCTGAAAAAATATGAAAAATTATGAAAATATGTTTAAACACTATACTGATTTTCCAATTTGAAGATATGCAAATATGTGGGCTTAATTTTTAAGTGAGGTAATGTCAATAGATTATTTTATATACATGAGGATAAGAGTGTCCAAATAATTTACAACAATGATGGCATTTTGCCTTTAATATGCAACAGCGAAGAAAAAGAAAGAAAATTGTGTTTTCCAAATAATGGAAAATTTGGAATACTATGTTGGATAGTTTTAAAGTTGGGTATTAGGTCTACTTCAATCCTAAAAGCTAGCTCATAGGATGAGGATTACTCTCCACCTTATATACTTTTGGTTGACTATATCTCTAGTCAATGTGAGACTTTCAACACATCCCCTCACACTTAGGAATGGAGGGTGGATGAATACGGGTGGCCCTTGGGACTTATAGAACAACCCCACACTCAAGAATGGAGCGTGGACAATATGGGTGGCCCAACAATGGATCTAAGATAGGCTCTGGTACCATCTTAAATTTGAGTATTGAGCCTAACTTAATCCTAAAAGTTAACTCATAAGATGAGATTACCCTCCACTTTATATACTTTTAATTGACCATATCTCTAGTCAATGTGGGACTTTCAACAGATAGTTTTCCAAATAATGGTTGTTTTCTGGAATACCCAGTTTTCCATTTTGCAACCCTTTTCTTTGAAAAATTGGGTTATTGAACATGTTATCCATTTTCCCGTGTATTCTACAAATATTTTTCTATTTTTCCAAGAAAACATGCTAACTAAACACACCCTAAGTAATTCGAGGGAGAGGGAGGATGAAACAATTTCTTTTGGGGCAAAAAAAGATACTAGCTATTGTGTACATCTTAAGAGAAAAGTAAAATTGATTTCACATTTCACGGTATACTCTAAAGACATTATAAGAATTTCTAAAATATTCCACGACACAACAACAATAGAAAAAGATATTTGGTAGATATTACAAGAAGAAGAAAGTAAATTAAGCCATTTGCATAAGATGGCTCTAGACAAGTAGAACCTGAGTTAGCTCAAGTTCATTCCAAAAGAAATTATAAAGATCGAGAAATATCAAATGTTGCAATTTAAATTGGTATCATATGTAACAAAAATTGATAAGAAGAACCTGAATTAGCACAAGCTCATTCCAAAAACTAACTACTATATGACCATGCAAAGAAACAGTAAAAATTGGGTCATAGATTTTTATAAAATTAAGACTGGACTTGTCTTTTGGAAACCAAAAACTAGAGCATGCAATAGCAATTTATATGAACCATCAACCCAAAGGTCCTTCAAATTTAAAAAACATTATGTAATATTCAAAGACGGCAAAGAAAACCTACTTTGAAAATGAAAACATAAGACATGTGTTTGCCTAGATAGGTTAATAGCTTTGAACTTAAGGACCCAATTAGGCAATCACATTTTTTGGTATGAATAGAAATTTTTAATAAATGATTCATTGTATCAGCATTACAGCTACATAAACCGGGACTTAGGTTCTTGACTTGTTCGGGATAATGCAACTCAAATGTCAAATAAAATATTGTTCTGATCAACAATCAACGTATTCCCACAATGGAACCACAAATTTTTTACCTGCATCTGCACCAGAAGTTCAGTTTTAATTCGTCTTGAAGCTTCACTCTCATTGCCTTCTCCACGCTGACCACATAGAGAATCTATTTCATCAATGAATATGATAGAAGGTGCACTTTCTCGGGCCATTTGGAAAAGATTTGACACCAGCTTTTCACTTTCACCCATCCACTTAGAAACCAAGTCTGATGAAGAAACACTGATGAAGAATTCAAAAGTTAAAACATACTGCAAAAAAATGGCAAGCTAAGCACCTACATTCATAACAATGTAGAAAGCCTTTTCTTGAAAACATTCAGTGTCAAAACAGAACTGTGAAATTTGCATTCCCACACACAATCATGTATCTAACAAAAAATTAGATAAAAGCTCATACAACCAATCCATTGCATAGACAGGGGCAGTTGAGTGAGATGAAAGTTGAAAGAAAACATACTGATTTTCTATGGTTGGACTAAGAGGGAAGAGAAAACAAGAATTAAAAAATACAGCTGGATGAAATCAAAACCAAAAGACAAAAAAAAATGGACAGAAAGAAAAATTAGATACTAAAAACAAAAGGAACATACCATTTCCCATCCATTCAAACACACTCAAACAATTCAAGTTTACAAGTTTATTCCATCAACCACAAAATAAACTAAGGAATGCTAATTTTAAACACTAATAATAACAATGAGTCAATGATGTAGATTGAAAAAAAATCATCCTTATTCACTCACAATCATACACCAGACTTGCTGCTTTTTTTATTTTGTATAGCATAGCACTCAAAAACCAATTTAACATGGCATTTCAAATGTATCAACATAAAAACCATATGGGGATATAAGGTTGGCCCAATGGTTAGTGGTTGGGGGGAGTAAGTTTGAAATTTTGAATCCCCCACTGACACTTCTAACAAAATAATAACAATTAGCATTTGCCGATAAAAAAATAATTGAAATCGATTAAACTAAAACCGAATCCGAACAAGCACTTTGTTAATTAATTACACAAAGTTTAAATCTACCTGAAAAACGTGGAATCAGCTTCTGTTGCAACGGCCTTAGCCAAATACGATTTACCCGTTCCAGGTGGTCCATAGAGCAAAAACGCCCTCCAAGGTCGTCGTTTCCCTGAAAACAAACCAACACACATTCAACAAACACCCTCAATGGCTTCACCAAAAATCTCCCCCCACCCCCCTGCGGCCAAAAAAAACCTCACCAGTGAAAAACTGAGGAAACTTCACCGGCAAGATAACCGCTTCCTGCAAGGCCTGTTTAGCGCTCTCCAAGCCCGCCACATCGTTCCATTTCACGTTGGGCTTTTCTCTCACAATCGCGGAGTTAAGCCCGGCCCGCAATTTGGCCTGGTCAGGATCCTCGCCTCCTTCACCATCCCCATCCTTGGGCTTGGTCCGGGGCCTGGTAGCGACCGCGGCATCCCCATTGGGAGGTGGGCCAGGCCCATCAAGAACGGCGCGGATCTCCTCTGCCCGGCGCAGATACTCGGTAAATTTCTGCGTGATGGCTTCTTTGATCTTAGGGTTCTTCTCGTACTTGAGGTGGGTTTTGAAGTACTCCAAAGCGTTCATGTAGAGAGAGAAAGCTTTGGGGTAATTGCCGGCATTGTCTTCTTGCACAGCTTGCTTAACGTACTCGATTGCTTGTTCTTTGAAATTGCTGTACATGGTGGGTGCATAGAGGAATGGAACCCTAGAGAGGTGGAATTTGGGGATTTTGATCGGCGAGTCGAAGGAGAAGGTTCTTCTTCTTCTGCGGAATCTCTCACCACAGTGGAACTTTCCTTCTCACTTTCTGACCGGTGCGTGCGTGCGTGCGTTTCAAACTTTGAAGTTTCAAAGCTTAATTTTGCCTTTAGATGGTTAATAATATTGAAGCTTCGTTATTCCTTATTTTGCTTAATAATCTGGAAACAAAAATGTGTTGTTAGTGTATTTTTTATCATGATTTTTAATGTATTTTTGTTTATTATTTATTATTTTCTTTATTAAAAATGATGATAAAATCTATTTTCATTTGTTATTTTAATTTTAAGAGAGTATTTTTTTAAAATTACATAATTAAGTATAAATTTATGGTTCAATTATATTATTTAATATTTATTATTTATCTATACTTCTAGGCTAACATATTGATCCGGTCTGGATACCGGTCCCCAAAGTTATGACGTCAGAATGACCTCATAAGAAGGAAACCGGTGTCACAGTTCAAACAGTGCCACACCGGATATCCGATATCCCTTCATCCGCTCTTATCTCATCAGACGTTCTATTCATTCTTTCTACAATGGATACTTCACTCGTTCTTACTGCACGTCTATATAACCGTTTGCCTCAGGATCACTGTGAGATAAGAGTTCCTTATAACTTATCAGCGAAGATACTCTGCATAGCGGAATGTGTCAATGTCAATTACCTCAGAGAGTAAGTACATGTGTCAGCGAAATATGCGGAAAGGTGATTATCCTTCATCCTTATCACAGGATCGTACTCTGATAATTGACCTACCCCCCTGACACATTCTGAGTACTGAGCCACTTTGATTGACACACTTCACACGCTATCAGAACCAACGGGCCCACTTGCACCCAACGATTCATTTCCTACGCTCAACTATAAATAGCGCAATCTAAAACACATGCAAGGTTACGTTGTCCAAACTCACTTCTTTACTATTGCATTGCTTGAGTATTCATTGAGTTCATACACTCTTCTAACTTGAGCGTCGGAGAATCTTCGCAGGTGGCACCACCTTTCGCCCTCTCTCAACGCGAAACGTTGGTGTGAAGGATCTCCGGGACAACAAGACCGGTTTCTCCCACTCAGAGACCGGATTACAACACCAGATACCCATTGTACCGGTGTGCAAACCCTAAAACACCTACACCCTTGTGGCTGGTCCCATACCGGATCCTAGACCCCGGTCCAGACCAGTTCATTGGCACGCCCGGTGGCACTCGCTAGAGTTATTCCCACTTTTCGTAGAAGTTTGGTGGTCGGAATGGAAGGTGATGGACGTGATTTCGTTGATGGTCATGTGGAGGATGTGACCCACCAACAGACTGGAAGAAGACTTGTCTTTGAGTCTCCTGCTACCAACGCTCGAAGGATGGTACCAGTAGTGACTCCTGACCCTCGTGATGAGGTTATTAGACATCTCAGGGAGGAGTTGATGGAGTTGAGGCGGGAGAAAAGAGGAGCTGGGGACAGGGTAACGTCCCATGCAGAGGATGCTCACCATGCATCAGTGAGGGATAGATCTACAACTCTCCAGTATTCGAAAATCCCTACGTACGAGGAGAGAGAGCAGACCCAAGACTCTGATGATAGAGTCGGTACCAGGAGAAGGGAGCAGGCAGTGGTAACTTCTGGGACTTACAAGCTCAGCGTTCCTTTCTCAAGGAGACTCATGAGTATTGTCATCCCAAAACACTTGCAAACAACTCAGCCACTGTCGATTGGAAAATATAATGGAGAAACTGATCCCACTAAGCGTCTAGATGCTTATGTTTATGAAGCCATGTACCTGGGGGCAGATGAAGACGTCATGTGTAGGATGTTCCCAAGAACACTGACGGAGGAGGCTCTCAGCTGGTTCAAGAGCCTGCCCTCAGGATCCATAGATTCTTGGAAAGAAATGGCAGCTGCGTTTGAAAGCCATTTTGTCATCTCCAAGGACATTCCAAGAACTTCTCACACCTTGGCCCAGATAAGGCAAGGAGAGACTGAAACTCTCAAGGAGTTCTTGAAGAGATTTTACAAGGAGGCTGCATTGGTCCCCAACCTCACGGAGGCCATACAGCTCCATATTGTAGTGGAAGCTTTGCAACCTGGATCTGCATTCGCTTTATCTTTGGCAAAGAGCCCCCCAACAACCTTCGAGGAGTTTCGAAGGAAAGCTTCCAAGTACGTGGGTATAGAAATGCATCTGGAGGCTACAGCAGCAAGAATGAAGCCCCCTGTACCCCCTCAACAGCCACGAAGGGAGACGGAGAGGGTTAAGCCAGAAAAGCACGCTTTCAGGGAGGACTTTGTAAGCGTCCGACCTCATCAACAAGACAGGCGCGTCTCGTCTTTTAGCAACTACGCTCCTGTGAATGCCAGGCACTCCCAAATCATGAGGGAGGTCGGATGGCCCACGCTCAGTGTCTTTGGTATAAGGAAGCCACCCCCAGTCAAAAGGATCGGTAACCCACGTAAATATTGTGCCTTCCATGAGCAAACGGGTCATCACACAGACGAGTGCAAGGCGTTGAAGAACACTGTGGAGACCCTCATTAGAAAGGGAAAGCTGAAGCAATATCTGTTCAGAGAAAAGTCTTTGGATGAACTTGACAGAATGGACAAAAGGGGGAGAGATCCAGATGATGAGGGTGATAATAGTCGTAACCCAGTGAGAAGATTTACTGTGGCTGAAAAACAGAAAGGAGTGGTGATTGCTGAAGGAGCCCAGCAGGACAATATGCCTCAGCAGCAAAGGCAAGGTAGACGCGAGGTGATTGAGATGATCGCTGAAGGATTTGCAGGTGGTGGAGCATCCATCACAGCCAGGAAGAATCACCATCGTATGATTCTATCAGTACAGGGCAAACCAAGAGATAACCGTCCTTTCAGGGACGGTGTGGCAGCCCCAATGGTGTCATTTACTGATGATGACTTTGGCCCGACGATCCCAGGAGGAGACGATGCAATGGTGATCATCGCTGTCATTGCTAACAAGGATGTGAAGAGGATCCTCGTTGACCAGGGAAGTTCTTGCGATGTAATTTTTTATAACTGTTTCAAAAGAATGGGTTTTAATGATGCAGATCTACAGCCTTACACACAAGATCTCACAACGTTTAATGGGGCCAAGCAATCCACTAAGGGGTACCTCGACACCCTGATTTCTTTTGAAGGAGAGCCTGGTGCAAGAAGGTCAAATCAAGAATTCTAGTGATTGATGTGGAATCTCCTTACAACGGGATCATAGGCCGCCCTACCCTGAATGCAATGGAAGCGATTGTGTCCACTCCTCACCTCTTGATCAAATTCATTGACAAGGACAACAGCGTGTCCTCCCTCCGTGGAGATCAGGAGATGGCTCGGTACTGTTATAACCTGAGCCTCAACATGGTTAAGTTGGAAGCGTTCAACAAGAAGAGGAAGCTAAATGACGGAGGAACAGCGGCTGGGTCTGTCAGTCTAATTGATTTGGACCCCAGAGCGGAATTGAAGATTGACCCTCTCAACCCCTCAAAGCCCACACCGGATGGTGGTTCCAGGGACGTCGTCTTAGGGGATTCCCCAGAAAAGGTCACGCACATCAATGATAATCTGGAGGCAGGCATGGAGCAGCGTTTGTTAGCTCTCTTGCAGGAATTTAAAGACCTTTTTGCATGGACTGTAGCAGACATGCCTGGGATGGACCCTGATTTCTGTTGTCATAATTTCGCTGTCTACCCCGAAACTAGACCGGTGGCCCAGAAGAAGAGAAGGTTGGGACCGGAGAAGTAGAAGGCAGCATGTGAGCAAACAGAAGAGCTGTTGAAGGCAGGTTTTATAAAGGAGATTCGCTATTCATCTTGGCTTTCCAACGTAGTGATGGTGCAGAAAGCCAACGGCAAGTGGAGGATGTGCACGGATTATGTAGACCTCAACCGATGTTGCCCCAAGGATCCGTATCCTCTTCCAAACATCGATCATATGGTAGATGACTCTTCTGGTTATCAGTACCTTAGTTTCATGGATGCTTATTCGGGGTACAACCAGATTCTGATGTGGGAAGGAGATCAAGAAAAGACGGCCTTTGTCAATGACCGTGGTGTTTTCTACTACACCGTTATGCCATTCGGATTGAAGAACGCCGGTGCTACCTACCAGCGTATGATTAATCAAGTATTCGAAGGAATGCATACTAAGCTGGTAGAGGTGTATATTGATGGTATTATTGCGAAAACTCCTGCTGGAGGAGATCACATCGAAGACTTGTGCCAAGTGTTTACTAGGCTGCGACAATACAATATGAGGCTAAATCCACTGAAGTGCACTTTTGCAGTTCCAGCGGGGAAGTTTATGGGTTTCATGTTGACCCAGCGGGGTATCGAGGCCAACCCTGGGAAGTGTCAAGCAATTCTGGACATGCAGAGCCCTAAGAGTCTGAGGGAGGTCCAATCGTTGAATGGGAAGGTGGCCGCTCTAGCCTAATTCATGCCCAAGATGGCGCACAGATCCCTTCCCCTGTATAAGGCGTTGAAGAAATACAAGAGTTTTGAATGGGCAGAGGAGCAAGAACAAGCTTTCCAGCAGCTCAAGGTCGTACTTTCAAGTCCACCAATTTTAGTAAAGCCTGACCCTGACGAGACTTTGATTTTATACTTGGCGATTTCTGAGGAGGCCTTAGGTGTAGCACTGGTTAAAGAAACTCCAGAGGGCCAGAGGCCGGTGTACTTTACTAGCAAGACATTCCAGGGGGCAGAAGAAAGGCATCAGAAGATAGAAAAAGCCACTCTAGCAGTGGTGTGGGCTTCACGACGGTTGAGGCCATATTTTCATGCGCACCCAGTACGGGTGAGAACGGACCCGCCTCTCCGTTTAGTGCTCAGCAAACCGGATCTTGCTGGAAGAATGATCAAGTGGTCCATAGAGCTGTCCGAGTTTGAAATTTCTTATGAGCCTCGAGGAGCCATTAAGACGCAAGTATTGGCAGATTTTGTAATGGAGATGACAGGGTCGGATCCAGCTACTCCTCGAGCACATTGGACCATTTATGTGGATGGATCGTCAAATAGTAAAGGCTGTGGAGTTGGTGTTGTGGTGGAAAGTGATGATGGTGTGCACTTAGAGATTTCCCTCTAGTTTAATTTCAAGACCTCCAATAATCAAGCTGAATATGAAGCATGCTTGGCCGGCCTCTGAGCGGCAATTGACATCGGAGCGTCAGCAGTTACATTGTGTAGCGATTCACAGCTGGTGATTTCGCAAATTCAGGGGGAATATCAAGTCCGAGAGCCACAGCTTCAACTCTATTTAAATTGCGTGAATGAATTGAAGGGGAGATTCGACGTTTTAGAGTTCAAGCATGTACCTAAAGAGGAAAATACCAGGGCGGACATCTTGTCAAGGCTTGCAAGTACAAAGCAGCCTGGTAGCACAACGACGATGGTTCAAAGTACTCTGACATCACCTAGCATCACTCTGTTCCCTTCTCTGAATGCTATAATGGTAAACTATCCCTATGAGAACTCTTGGGTCATCCCCTATATCCGCTATCTGGCAGATGGACAACTCCCCACTGATGAGAAGGAGAGGAGACGGGTAAAAAGGGAGCTGCCCTACTTCACCATGGTTGATGGTGTTCTTTACAAAAGAGGATTCTCTGTCCCATACCTCTTGTGTTTGAGAGAAGATGAGGTACAAGCAGTGCTGGAGGAGGTGCATGAGGGGCAGTGTGGGCACCATGCTAGGGGTCGAAGCTTAATGAGAAAGGTCCTCAGGGCTGGATATTGGTGGCCCACGGTGAAACAAGACTCAGCAGATTTCATGAAGAAGTGTGATGCTTGTCAAAGATTCTCTAATCTTCATCACACACCGGCCCAAGAACTCTCTTCATCCGCTGTGCCCTGGCCGTTCTACCAGTGGGGCCTTGATATCCTGGGTCCGTTCCCCACTGCGCCAAGGGGTATCAAATATTTAATTGTGGGGGTAGACTACTTCACCAAATGGATTGAGGCTGAGCCAGTAGTGCATATCACTTCTGCGTGGACAAGGCGCTTTGTATATGAGAACATCATCGCTCGATTCGGTGTGCCAGGGCAGATTGTGACTGATAATGGCACACAGTTCACTGATAAAAAGTTCACAGACTTGCTTGAAGGACTGGGTATAGTCCAAATATTTTCATCTGTTGAACACCCCCAGACGAACGGTCAGGCAGAGGTAGCCAATCGAGAGGTGCTGAAGGGGCTAAAGAAGCGTCTTGGAGAAGCGAAGAGAGGTTGGACTGATCAATTATGCCATGTTCTATGGGCATACCGTACTACACCATACTCTTCCATTAATGAATCCCCATACCGGTTGACCTACGGGGTCGAGGCGATGATCCTAGTAGAGCTACGGACCAGATCGGCTTGAGTGGAGTATTTCTCAGCTGAGGACAACAATGCCAATCTGGCATCAGAGTTGGACGTTCTCCATGAACTAAGGGAAGGAGCTTTTGTTAGAGACCAGACAATAAAGGCGAAGGCAGCCCTCCGGTATAACAAGCGTGTCCAATACAGAGCGTTCAACACTGGTGATCTTGTGTTAAGAAAGGCAAGTGTGGGGAATAAATTCGCGCATCAAGGAAAGCTAGCACCAACTTGGGAAGGCCCCTACAGAGTTCGGAGGTGACTGGAAAGGGATCATACCGGTTGGAGGAACTTGATGGGACTCCAATCCGTAACAAATGGAACACCCAGAACTTACGTGTTTACAGCTAGTTGGTAAGATGGCATGCACTCTTTTTCCTTACTTGAGTTTTTTCCCATTGGGTTTTCTCAAGAAGGTTTTAACGAGGCATGACCCCAACTACGCTTTCTTTGTAATATACTTTCAATCTTAATGAGAATGCAGTTCATAACTCTATCACTCTCACTTTTCTGGTATGTTGTGATTTATAGCTATCGTCTATTACGCATATTCCCCAGGACAGATGATCTCAATCACCTATTCTGTGGTTCGATGATACAACTCCTGGCGTGGACAATTCCCATCATTATCCTTGTGATGGAAGTCTTTGAAGACTCAATCCGTACTCTTACGATTGAGATGAAGACCCCTCAGTACGGATGATCTCAATCACCAATTCTGTGTATTGACGATGTAACTCCTTGAGGGATGAACGAAGACCCCTCAGGACGGATGATCTCAATCACCAATTCTGTGTATTGACGATGTAACTCCTTGAGGGATGAACGAAGACCCTCAGGATGGATGATCTCAATCACCAATTCTGTGTATTGACGATGTAACTCCTTGAGGGAGAAATGGGTTGTAGGATTAAACCGAACCCCATTTTGAAGGCCCAGATTATAGGATTGCACCGAACTCTGGGTACGGCTAGTAGAATCAAACCGAACACCGGATGAAGGCTTGGATTGTAGGATTGCACCGAACTCCAAGTATGGTTAGTAGGATCGAACTGAACACCATTTGAAGGCTTGGGCGCAGTAAGCTGGTTCATCTAGAAAACCACGCTGAACCCCGAGTAACGGGCGCAGTAGGTTCAGGATTAACCCTGATCCGAACCCCGTGTTGAAGGCCCAGATTGTAGGATTGCACCGAACTTTGGGTACGGTTAGTAGGATCGAATCGAACACCGTGTGAAGACTTGAGTTGTAGGATCAAACCGAACCTCAAGAGAAGGGAGTCAAAGACTTAGCCTTTTTCAATATCGTATTGAACCCCACGTGAGAATGAGGAGAATAGGGTCATACCGAACTCCAAATATAATTTCCATCCTCATCTCTAAAGCATTCATCGCGGGGCGGCTGAACGCAAGTATGGCCATTCCATATCTTTGAGATCGGATGAACTTTTCAAATTTTCAAAGAAGTTAAAGGTAACTTTTACAATGAAATTTCCCTTCCCAAGATACTTATACTTGGGGACAGGGCATACTTTAACTTATTTGTTGCTTGTTTGTTATAATTTGTTATCTTAATCCGAGGTGATAAACAAGCTTTAAACAGCAATATAGCTAAACAAGAGCGGATTTGCAAAGTATTGAAAAAAGTAAAGTATTGTGCATATCATTAAGTTATCTGGCAATCATATACTTGTCACAAATGATAGAAGAGAAACAAAAGCAAATTTTATTTCTAGAAAAGAGAAGTTGTACAGGTTTCAAAGTATTAAAAGCTGGAGCTGATCCCAGTACATAGCTATAAATGAAAGCATAAAATCAAGGAGCAGGTGGTTGATCCTCTAAGGTAGGCACTTCCGTCCTCCCTTCTTTAGCTCCCTCCGTCTGAGCCTTATCTGCTCCGATCTCAGCTTCAGTTTGAGCACCTCCTTGCGTTTCACCTTCAGGGCCAGGAGTGGACGGTGTTGGCTCTATACTTTGACCCTCCGGAAGTGGAGGCAGTTCATAAAGAGCTTCGCGAGGATCATGGTACGAGCCGTCCTTCTTCACTTCGACAAGTTTCCCTCTGTGGAATTCATAGAACGGATCCAATCCGTACAGATTAAGCTTCACGTCAGGGTTGCGGTAAAAGACTTGACGAAGTGCCAGGCCGAAGGATTCGTAAGCCACCTTCTTGCATATTTCCAAGGCTTTGGAAGCCTTGGCCTTAGCGGCAGATAATTTCTTTTGAAGCTTGGCAAAATCCTCCTCCGACGGCCCAGTGCTCGTACTCCCCTTCCTCAGCTCTTCAATCTGGGCCTGCATCTCCTTCCGAAGGATCTCCTACTCTCCAAGGCTTTTGTTGTGACCGTCCTCCATTATTTTGAGATCGTCAGCAAGCTTGGTCGATCTCTTCTTCTCCAATTGTAGCTCTTCTTCAAGGAGGGAGATGGACTTATTTTGTTGCTGAAGCTCAATGACCTGCCGCTCTAAAGCTTTGTTGGCGAGATGAAGCTGGCTTATTTCTCTAGTCTTCTTCTGCAGTGTCTCTTTGGCCTTAGTCAATTCAGCCTGTACCCCTCTATGAGTTTTAGCTTGTTTGGTTGCCCAAGCCTCCCTAACAGCGATATCGGCCTCGAGTTTCTCAACCTGTTCCATATAATCTGCCTTCTCGCTCAGGGAGTCCAAGAGACCGGACAATTCCTCCAGTTGCCAACAGCTTTGCATGCACTTCTGACTTCAGCGGCGTCCAGAGAGGGGCGGAGGCAGTACCTCGCCTTCGGAAGAGTGGGAGGAGTAGACCCTTGGAACCAGAGGTAGGGTGAGAGAAAGGATTCACTCAGAGGATCAAATACTGGAGGAGGACCGCTCTCAGAGTCCGTCCCAGAAGTGGTTTATGAAGTAGGGGCAGAAGAGTCAAGGATGGGCTTCTTCCCCTTGTCCTTTTTTAGCCCAGATTCCTCAAGCGTCTTCTGGCGTTTCTTTGCGGGGTCACCAGAGGAAGGCTTCTCCAGATCCGCTGTCTTGACCAGGTGTCTCTTCTTCTTTTTCTTTTCTGGGACGGCCTCTTCATCGCCCTGCCCAGTGGTCTCTGTTTGGCCCTCCGGTTCCTACTCATCGAGGAGGAGGACCTCGTCTCCCACTGCGGAAGTCAGAGGAATGGTTGGAGCCTTGGTGGCGTTCCTCTTAGCTTGAATTTCATTCTCCTCAGAGGAGGAGTCATCATCAGCCAGCATAATCCTTAGAGATAACATCTCTGGATAGGCTTTTTCGATTTGTTCTGCAAAACAAGGGAAATTGAGTTAACACATGAGAAGGAAATAATCAGAGCAGAATAAATGCATAGCATAACCACAGGAGGAACGGATATTACGGAGGTAGGTAGTTCGGACATCGTCACCTGCCAGGAGGAGCCTGCAAGAAAATCCTTTGAGGGTCCTCGAGGCCGTCTGCATGACGCTCAATACCTCAACGGAGTGAGAAGAAAGCTCACCCTTATCAGTATAGTAAGCACGGCTCAATAGTAGAAAGTGCTCGTGCGACCAACTGAGGGGAAATTTGGTGAATCCTTCCTTGTTGCGCCAGAAGACCGGCTTGTTGGGTTGAATACGGACCTGCGTGTAATAATGCTTGAAAGAACGTTCGTCCACCTTAGCGGATTCAGTGTAGGACTTGAAGTTTACCACCCTTGAGTCACAACGGAGTGTTATGAACCCAAGGCCGCCCTTCTTGTTGGCACAGCGGACCACCTGGCAGTAATAAAATAATTTGGCCACTGTGGCAGAGAAGTTGAAATGCTCTCCCAGAATTTCGAGAGCGCGAACCAGGCCCCAGCCGTTGGGGTGCAGTTGGGTTGGAGCGCAGTCGAGGAAGCGCAGGACGACCATTTGAAATTCCGTCATGGGGAAACAGACTCCCAATTTTTGAAACACGAAGTCGTACATGTAGACCGACCTCTCGTCAGGGACGATGTGACAAACTCTTTCAGATGGACGGGGTGCAAGAATAACATAGCGTCCTTTATACTTCTTATCTGAGTAAATCTTGCAGCGGAGAGAGACTGTGCTTTCCTCTTCACTTGTATGATGCGAGGGGATTTCTAAAAATTCCTCCTCAACCCAGCAGTACGACCTCTCCCTGTTCAGTTTTTCCCAATTCAGCCGGTGTGCCACGACGTTGACACACCCTTCAGTAGTACGAAGAATCATCGTTTTACCAGACCCCGGGATCTCCATGGTCTTTGATGCACGATGGAACGCGTATGTGCTATGGTAGAAAGCAACATCGTCAGAGAGATAACCTTCATTACTTGACCCTTCATCAGAGCTGCTGGTAGCCCTCAAGTCAAGGGGAACCTCAGAGCGGTGTTGAGCAGAAGACGCTCGTAAGGAAGAAGTTTCAACTCTCTCTGAGCGATGAAGCCCAGCCACAGGAAGATTCACTAGAATCCTTCCACCACGGTGGCTAGAGGGGGCGCGAGAGCTCAAACTCCCCCTGTTTGAGGTACCAGCGTTGCCTGTTCTAGGGTGCATGGTTGAAGTAGAATGAATAAAATTATAGGGAAGTAAAAGAAAGGGAGGTTACCTAAAAGAAAGAAGAACTTTGTGAAGGTTGAAGGCAGCAAAGAAATCTTCAGAAATTTGAGCAGAGGTTCACTAAGCTTGTAGACAGAGATGAATTCCAAAACTCGTTAAGTGTCCCTTTTATAGGTAACGAAGAAGCATAGTGCTCTGCTGAAAGTCACGACGTTTACTTCAAAACGCAACCTTTCGAATTCAAACGACTCAGTCGTTTCGTAACATTAAAGTGCGAAAATGTTAACATTTCAGTAAATGTTTTTACGAAATGGGCTTGCATCAGTTAAAATCCAGGCCCAATAAGCCTAATCGACGGTCACATTCTTGGGTAGTAATGGCTCGTGCATAAAAGGACGCATTTAATGTCCAATCATTTCAGACGCATTTAATGCACCCCAACCACTCTTCGAATACCAAGGGTTTTGATTTCCAAAAACTCTTGGGATTTCCCTCATTATGATACGCTGTCTGAATCCGTTGTGTATAGCATAAGAAGAACGGTAGCTCCGTTGGCAGAATGGATATTAAAGAATTTTCAGAAGGAATTTCCAGAACATTCCACCGGCATCCAGACTTCTCAAAGGCTGTATAGCTCATATGAGCAACTTAACATTCCCTCACACAAGCTAGGGGACAAATGATCCGGTCTGGATACCGGTCCCTAAAGTTATGACGTCAGAATGACCTCATAAGAGGGAAACAGGTGTCACAGTTCAGACAGTGCCACACCGGATATTCGATATCCCTTCATCCGCTCTTATCTCATCAGACGTTCTATTTATTCTCTCTATAACAGATACTTCACTCGTTCTCACTGCACGTCTATATAACTGTTTTCCTCAGGATCACTGTGAGATAAGAGTTCCTTATTACTTATCAGCGAAGATACCCTGCATAGCGAAATATGTCAATGTCAATTACCTCAGAGAGTAAGTACATGTGTCAGTGAAATATGCGGGAAGGTGATTATCCTCCATCCTTATCACAGGATCGTACTCTGATAATTGACCTACCCCCCTGACACATTCTGAGTACTGAGCCACTTTGATTGACACACTTCACACGCTATCAGAACCAACGGGCCTACTTGCACCCAACGATTCATTTCCTACGCTCAACTATAAATAACGCAATCTAAAACACATGCAAGGTTACATTGTCCAAACTCACTTCTTTACTATTGCATTGCTTGAGTATTCATTGAGTTCATACACTCTTCTAACTTGAGCGTCGGAGAATCTTCGCAGGTGGCACCACCTTTCGCCCTTTCTCAACGCGAAACGCTGGTGTGAAGGATCTCCGGGACAACAAGACCGGTTTCTCCCACTGAGAGACCGAATTACAACACCGGATACCCATTGTACCGGTGTGCAAACCCTAAAACACCTACACCCTTGTGGCTGGTCCCATACCGGATCCTAGACCCCGGTCCAGACCAGTTCACATATAAAACTGTCAAAATTGGCCAGATCAACCCATAAAATGGATGGGCTCTAGTTTCAAAAAAGGAAACTAAATTAAAAGTGTGTTTTTTTAGCTTAAATCAAAAAAGTCTATATACTAGATTGACCTGACTCACATAATCCTGTAACAAGTTTTTTTAAAGTTTTTATTTTATTAACATGGAAAAAGATACTTTATATATTTTAATGGTTGTATTTTTGTAATTTTTTATCAAAAAAACAATGCAAGATTATCAAAAGTCCATGTAAGCCCAAAAAATCCGCCCAAGCAAGTAACCCGCCAAGCCTCTTGGCTCGGACCTTAAAATTTTAGCTCATATTTAAAGCAGACCTTTTTTGTCCTGCCTAAAAAAAGCTTGAGTCTACCACGAGTCAGGTCAGATATCCGTTTTGATAGCTTTACTAAAAATTTTAAGAAAAGTTAGAAAAAATATTTAAAATATACAGACATCAAGTGTAAGCATTAAACATGAAAAAACAATGTATAATTATGATACGAATGAAAACATGAATTCCTTTTTCGAGTAAGGTCACTCTAAGAGAATAAGGTTAGAGAGAATAAAGAAATTGTTCAACCTTTTCATACTTTTCTATTCAGGATGCAATTGGTTATATAACAATAACTTCCGTGCCTTTTAACATAAAGCTCACCTCACTCTAAAACAGAATTACAATGGAAAAACTGAATTAAAACAAAATGCATTTTCTTCTAAACATGGTCTTTTTTTTTTGGTGAACAAACATGGTGTTTTTTTTTTGTCAACAACAAACATGGTCTTTTTTTTGGATAACAAACATGGTCTTTAATTCAGCTAAGTTTCTTTTTCTCACGAATGGGCCTTTTGCCACCAAGTCCAATAGCCCGATCATTTCCACTTGGGCTTACTCTCTTATCTAGGCCCAAATACTATCAATTACCACCCCATCAAGACTAACCTTACCTTCACCAAAAAAAAAGACTAACCTTAGGTCAAAATCATGGTAAGCTTTGCCTAAGGAAAAAAGGTCCTCCCATGAGGCCTCTATGGTAGGTTGGTCCTCCCATTCAACCAAGACCTGTTATGAGATAGAGCTTCCGTTTTGAAATTATTGTTACCTAAGTGGCTTTTAAGAACTTAAGATGGGGTGAATTGAGTTGTTGAAAATTTTTCGCTTCATAAATTTATTTTTTAAAAACTTATTATGCACTGTCAAGTAATTAAAAACAATACTTAAAATGTCAAGAGTTAAGGAATAAAGAAATACAAGTAGAGTCCTACTTCTATTTTTTTATTTATTATTTTTAATTTTAAAAATTTATAAAGAAAATATTGAAAAGAACTTTTTGTTTTCCGTTTTATTTTCTCTTTTTACTGTTTTTTCTATACAAATTTTAAAAGTATAATTTTATAATAAAAACTAAAAATAAAAATTAAACGATCTTTTCAATTTTAGCTCCACCTCAAGACTTGGCTATTTGAGAACTAATATTCCCACCATATATAGTTTTTATTCTTACCATTTTTGGATTTAAATATACCAAATTACCCCATTTTCATCTTTTTCTAACCCCATTAGTAGCCGCACCTATTTTAATGGATTCTTTGATGAGATCGTTTATTCTCCAAAACTTTCACTGCTTAATAGGCTTGTTTGTTTAAACTTATTTTAAGAGATAAATATTTTTTAATTAAAAAAATCACTTATTTTAAATTTTGACGTGTTTGTTTAAAATTTTAAAAATAAGCAGAAGCTGAAAATAAGCTGATTTTAGCTTATTTTAAGAAGCAACTAGGATTATAAAAAAAACGTTTTTTTATAATCACTTTTTTAATAAGCTTAAACAAATGGATCCATCACTCTAATTCAACTTTTTATTACTATAAACATGTTTCATCCACTTCTTCTAATATAATCAACCTTAATAATTTTCCATTTTTCATTATCCAAAGAGAACATAGAACGTTTTAGAGTGAAAATAAAAAATAGAAAAAAAATCCAATTTAAGAAAAAGAGATCTAGTAAATTGATTGAGGGGGTAAGAAATAAACAACAAAGCAAGAGAAGCTTCATCGTTGCTACGACGTGGTGCTGGAGGAGTTACAGTCAAAGACTCCCATAAAGGATAATAAAAAACAAAATAAAATCTGATCTAACAAAGTGTTTCTAATGAAATGATCCTGTTCCGGAATGGATACCGGCCTCCATTACTGCAAGCCTCTAATGTTAGAATCTGAATTGACTTGAGCGTTGGTGTTTTTGCAGGTGTCACTCCTTCGCCCCACAACACATAAGAACTCAACAACGTCAACTGACAACGACCCAGTTCATGAGACCGGATCAGGATAGCACCCAACAATTTTCATTGTTTTGGGGTTGGTTTTCAACACCGAATCCAGAATGAAGGACTCCCAACTTACTCCCATTAGGACGGTGTAAATCTTGAGACTGTAAGTTTTTGACATTGATACTGAGAGAAAACTTTAACCCGAAACAGATACAAAACAAATAACATTTCAAGTTGCACCAACTTTATCTACAAAAATTGTTTGATCTGAATTCTACATTTTTGTTCTGAATTCTACATTTGTAAATTTCAAGCAAATGACCAATCTTCTTCTAATGAATAAGTTGTAATGCAAAGTGGAGGAGGATATTCAAGATGAAACGAGAAGGGGGCGAGAAAAAAAAATAATTTAGAGGAGGTTCCGTTAAAAAGAATAGAAGAATGGTGAAAATAAAATTTATACCAAGTGAGAATACTCTAACAAAAAGCCCAACAATAGAGTCAACAGAAGGCCGAGCCCAAAAACCCATTCTGACAACTCTGGTTCCCTTTGCCCCTTCCACTGCAGTTCACCTCCTTCCACTGCAATTCATCATCACAGCCATGGAAGAAGAATCATCTCACAACCACAATCACCACCACCACCACCACCACGAACGCTCCTCATCCCCACCCACAACTGGCACATGCTGCAAGTGCGGTGGCCCCACCACCTTCGCCCCACCACCTCCCTCCCCTTCCTTCTCCGAAATCTCCCCTCCTCCCACCTACCGCCCCATCCGCGCCCCCGCCATCCCCCCAGACCCCAACTCCACGCGCCAAATCATACTCGCCCCCGTCCCACAATCCCAACAAGTCCCCAAAATATCCCTCCCCCATCCTTTCCAAACCCCAACCAAACGCATCCATTCCCCCGACGACATCCGCCGCTTCCACGACTCCTTCTCCGGCAAAAACTTCCTCGGCTTCGTCGTCGCCCTCTCGGAATCCATCCGCGGCCGCAAAATCTCCGACCCCTGCCACCTCTCATCATCGACTATCGCCCTCGTATCTCTCCTTGAAACCCTAATCCAATTCGCCGACGAAATCCCCCCGGCGCAGCAGTCCGCGCGCTACGGAAACATCGCCTACCGAACCTGGCACGAGCGCATGACCAACTCCGGCGAGTCCCTCATGCTGAAATTCCTCCCGGAGAATCTCCACCATGCCACTGTCGAACTCGTCCCTTACTTCGCTGACAGCTTCGGAAACTCGAGCCGGATCGACTATGGCACCGGCCACGAGACGAATTTCGCGGCGTGGCTGTATTGTCTGGCGAGGTTGGGGGTGATCGGAGAGGAGGATTACCAGGCCGTGGTGGCTAGGGTTTTTGTGAAGTATTTGGAACTGATGAGGAAGTTGCAGTTGTTGTATTGTTTGGAACCTGCAGGGTCACATGGTGTTTGGGGTCTTGATGATTATCACTTTTTGCCTTTTATATTTGGGTCTTCCCAGTTGATTGATCACAAGTATATGAAGCCCAAGTCCATTCATAACCAGGATATATTGGATAATTTTTCAAATGAGTATCTTTACCTTGCTTGCATTGCTTTTGTGAAGAAGGTGAAGAAGGGTCTCTTTGCTGAGCATTCTCCTATGTTGGATGACATCAGTGGAGTGCCCAATTGGAATAAGGTTAACAGTGGGTTGCTCAAAATGTACAAAGCTGAAGTCTTGGAGAAGGTTCCCATCATGCAGCATTTCCTTTTTGGTTCGCTTATTAAATGGTATGTGTGATGGGTTCTTTTTTTTCTGTTTTGCTTCTGTTTTTTAACTGAAATGTGTTTTCTGTTGCTGTTGAATGAGGTTCTTTGCTTGTAGTTGTAAGGAATATGTGCATTAGGTTAGGTATATAATATGTATTGAGAGGCTTCAAATCTCTGTACTTCCTTCATCTATGTGGATGGTCTGGAATCTCCTAGGCAGAAGCAACATAAATGGAAGAAAATGCAAAGTTTATGCCTTTCAAGTGGCCATAGAGAGTGCAGTCAACTTCATCCACAACTAGAGAGGCCATGAATGCTCTTGCCATACAGGCCTCTAGAATCAACTCTAGAACTTAATTTTGAACAGTCGGATTGTGTTTTGGGGTTGATTCTGGAGGTTTGTCACCTCAACGAGCAATCTGCTCATTGGAGTTCTGTGATCCATTTTAAAAATGATCCATTAGTCAATCAGTTTCTGAATGGTGAATGTGAACAATTGGGTGTAGTCTATCATAATCTGTGTTGAGTTGAGTCTTATAGATCCTCTAAGATTTATGATATCACCTGTCATTTGAGGCAGCAATGAGAGTTAGAGAAGTTTATAAATTTGGAATCTTAATGTGTTGCCATGTGTCAATATGGATGCGATTTAACCGAAAAAGGCAACATTTTTGTTTGCTGCTCAGTAATCTTGAATTATGGATTTAACTGTTGGATGAAGTGTGAGTGAGAGTTTGAGACAAGTCTTTTATATGTTTGTGCTTTATCATTTATGTAAATTTTAGTGAACCACAGACCAGTATCATGATATTGAAGAAATTGTTTTTTTTTGGGGCTGAAATCTGTTAATCTTTCTGTCTGCTTGGATTGTTGCCTAGGTTAATGCATGTCAATTGGTCATAAGCATATACAAGTACCTGGTATTGCATTTGTTAACATTTTGTAATCACTTTTGGACGAATTTCACAGTAGTGAACTTACCTTGGTCTATGCCTCAATTTGAAAAACACTAAAGACACAGCTGTACTATTTTTTTTTTTTGACAAATACATTTAAACACTCCCAGGCACCCTTAATTTTACTCTCAACTTTTGCTTCCCCTAAAGAGTTTGATAAAACAAATTACTCTCTCTCTCTCTCTATGCACATTATTGAGCAGATAACTAGTTATTGTTTAAGCAATGAAATCATGTAAAGTGTTCTATCCAAGCATGGATTTTAATTTACCAGACTTATAGCCTAAATTGATGCATGTCAATTAGTTAGGCATGATTGTTTGGTGTTGCATTTGCAATATCTGCTTTCACTTTCCTATGAATTTGCTGGCATAAAATTTTCAAATCCAATAGCTGTCACATAAAATAGCTGTGGTGTGGCTAAGGCTTCTTTGGATACATGTTCAATAATCTTTTGCTGATGCCCTAATTTTCATTATGCGGTACCATGCATGGTTATTTTTAAGGATACATTGTTCAAAAAATTTTTGCTTTTTGTAACTGAGAAGTACCCGAACATCAAACCAATTTTTAAACGCTTTTTTAATTTGTGTTCTAGGACATATGTTAGAAGGTTAAAATGGAAAGCTTTTATGGGAAATTGTGTTGGTCGTGCTTTGTAATTAGGAGAGAATTCCATGAACCAAGTTTCTAACTTTCTATAAACACTTTCTACTTTTAACTTTCTTAACATGTACCTTAGAAAAACTGATTTTTAAAATCTTTACCTGCTGTCTTAAAATTCCCATCCTTGGCATAAAATATATATTTTTCTTGTACGTCACTGTCTATGGTATACAGTCACGGATGGCTTATATCTTCCTAGCTTTAAGTAATAATAAGAGTTGAGCAAGGAGGGGTGTCGAACATACCATCCTTTGGTCCTGGGGAAGAAAATGGAAGAAATTTGAGATGATTAGGCTACGGTATTTTATGCTCAGTATAGTCTAAGGATTTTTACCTTCATGATTGAATTGTTCCAAACTGTCTCTGATAGTATAATTTGACTTGCCAAAACCTTCCTTCGTCTCCCCTCTATATTTTTTTTTATTATTCCTGATTTATTTATTTGTTTTCTACCAGGGAGTAGTGCTTGGAGTAACTTTACTTGTGGCATTGCTGTGAGGCCGAGCTACATAAATCAGGTTGATGAAATTGAGTATAGAAAGTTACTAGTATTAGAAGGGAATTATATTCATAGCAGCGTTTTCATCGATCATTTGATATACTTTGTTGAAGTGCTTGTTCACTGTGGACTTACTTATTCTAGATATACTTACCTTCACTAAAGTTATAGGTAAGAGTTTTTTCGTTTGGCTATATATGACTGACGAGAATGTTTGCTTTGCTACATGTGAAGAATGATTCTGATTTTATACTCGCAAGAATTCTAGTCAATTTATTCTTGCGCTACTAGATTCTGTCTCTTGCATTATGAGCAGCTTAGTGTTGCCCTTTATCTTGCAGATGAGATTTTGAAATTATTTGATTTTGTAGTGAATAAATAAGTTTGAAAATTTATTATATCCTTTCACTAGTCCTTTTTTATAAGATATTTTTAGTTTTTTTTTGGGGGTCCTTTTTATAAAACTCTTAAATTTATAATATGTATTTATTATTTTTAACAAGATATACTGTTTTGAATTAAATTCTCTCTTTTGATATTAATGAGACATGAGAAATTCATTTTTTTTATTAATATTAAAGATAATTTTAGAAGTATAACAAAAATAATTGATAAATTTAAAATACTTAGTTATAAAATCTAGATTTTTTTAAAAAGATAATTGAATATTATAAAAAGGATTAAAGTGAGTAATTGTGGACATTGACTTTTGTCATTGCATAGTTATTGTTTACTTCTATATTTAATAGATTTAATTATGTTTTTAATACATGATAAGTTTTCAATATTGGGAATTAGTTCCTATAATATTTTTTTTGGTAAGGATGAGGTACCTGGTTGTATTTAAGGTGTGTTTGGTATTAATTAATTATACTTGTAATCTTATAAGCATAATAGATAATTGTGTGTGTTAGGTAAAAAGTGATTTTAAACTAATTTAGTTTATTTGGATTCTTCAAGATAACGGATTATTTTATGTTAAAATTATAAAAGTGTGTGAAATTATTTGTAGTAGTTGGATATCCATTTAAATTAATTAATTGATAGAGATAAAATAGGAAAATAAAAATTGAGTAGAAAATAATCAATAAGGTTATAATCATAATGGTAAAAGTCTGATTATAGAATATAATTTGAAAATTAAATTTTAATATTTAACCTATATCAAACATGTACATAATTGTTTGATTTTGAACTCCTTTCAAGTGTGATTGAACGATGATACATCATTGTTATGTGTATTTATTCTTTTTTTTTCCTTCCTTCTTTCTCCTCTCTTTCTCTCTCCCTACCACCATCCACCTTTACCTCTAGCCACCTCCTCCCCCATCTCCAGCCACTGAACCAACTACTCCTTCCCTCACCTTTTTCCTTTACTAGTCGTTGCGCACTAGTACATGCATTAGTCGTTGACCACTTGCACACGCCATTATCTTTGGACTGCCCCTATCTCGTTCCTCCTTGGATGCCATTTTCTTTGGCTAGTGATAGGTTTTAGTGTGAGTGAGGAGGTAGGGTCGTTGCTGACGACAATAATGGGAGGATGCTTAGAGAGATGAGTAATTGCTATTACCATACAGGATGTAGTGAAGGAGACAGAGAAACAGAGGAGAGGAGAAATGAAAGAGAAAGAATGACTGTGAAGGGGTGTGTGTCATGTGTATCTATTAATGCAACATTCCATTAGCCATACCAGCACTTGACAGAGCATTACTAACGGAAGAGACTAAAAACAAACATTTAAAACTTTTCTAGAACCAATTCCTCACAACAAAAGAAATTATAGGGGCTAATTACAAATGTGCAAAACTTTTCAGAGATTTAATTAAGCCTATCCAACAATTGATGTTCAGTTAGATGCAAGCAAAATTAATCATCGAAATATCATGAGTTATATTCATATCCTCATACTAATAATCTTTTATCTCACAAAAAATTAAAGTTAGCGTAATCCAATTTTTTTATCCCCTCATGTATGCTTAGCTTGGGTTAGCCTACAATAGGTCTGATGCAAGAATTCACTCAAACCATCCACAAAATTAGCTTCAACTTACCATTGCTATGTTTTTTAGAGTCAATTTTGAGACCATTAATTATCTTAAATGTTACAACCATTGACTGATTTATTATAAAAAAATCAATAATTGAGATTAACTACCTGCAACCTATTTGAGGGGTAAAGATGCAAATTACACTATTCCTCTTTTATGCTTCCTCTTCCAGGTGACAAAAAAAAGTAATCTTCAATTTTATTTAACATAAAAACAAGTTATTCAAAAATTTAGACGAGATGGGATCTTGGATGGTGACCGAAAGAGGTTAGTGTGAACATATACAGATCAATAACAACACCATAAGCTTATTCTCAGGCATATGTTCATCAGTGAATTGTGTTCTGATCGTGTGATTAGCGGTTAAGAGACAAATTGCATATGTTCATATTCTCATCCGCATACAATGACATTTTTTTAAATGATTATTACACAAACGTTATCTACTTATATGCACAATTGAAACAGCCTAACTATTGTAACCCAATTAATGCTTATTTTTTAGGGTTAATATTTTCCATTATTTTAGTAACAAACTTCAATTTTGACACCGATACTATTGTTCATAATTATCACAATCACACATTTAATATTTCATCATCCCACAAAAATTGTTTCCATCAATATTTGCAATGATACTATACACACAAGATTACGCTTAAGAAAAACTCTTTTTCCATTCAAATTATTTTCCAGCAACATATTATACAGGTTAATTTTTTTGTACAAGGTTTTTTTAAATCTTCTTGGTGTAGGCATTTATATAAATTCTCTTTCTAACTTATGACTAACTTAACTCCTGCCCACAATTTTGTGATTGGAAAGTAGACATGCCTAGCTCACTAAAAGGAGGTTCAATATGTTAAATCTGGAAAGAATATATAAGGTTTTTAGGAATTTTCAAAGATTTTGATTATGATAAAAACGTTACATTATTTGTTGGACTAATCTTTAAAGGTTCTCTAAAGTTTATATGCAATAAATACAAGTTATAAGTCAAGAAATAAAAAGTCTTAGAAGTTGTTTAAAAAGATTACATATACCTTAGAAGCTTAACTCATACACTTTACATAAAAGAAAGTAAATATAAGTCACAAGTAAAGTTTCGTGTTTCATTGTTAATTATAATCGTTGTGACTTCAAACTTAATGTTTCATCTAATTCAAGCGTCAAAAGGACTACCTAAGCAATTAGAGCATCTTGCTTATATATATCAAAAAAATCGAAGGATCACAAACTGAGAAAGGACTAAAATGCTTTGCAAGACATCTCAAAAGGCCATGTCTAGATGTTATGTTGCCTTGGGATAAAGGTTTTTTTGTCTCTTAATGTGTTTCTCCAAAAAACCTATATAAAGAAGTTCATTTGAAGAATGAAAATGTAATAACTTCTTACATTTATTCTTCTCTACATATTTTACCATATGTGGAAAAAGTTCTATGATTCCTAGTTATAAATTGCTTTGAGTTTTTCATTATTTTATTGTTGCGGCTAAGAAAGGATTAAGGGAAACCTTTGTTTTGTTGTTTTGTGTATTATGAAAATATCAACGAAGGGAACTAACTTGGAATTGACATTAAGCTGACTAATGACAAAAGACTAACCTAAAACATTTTCTTATAAACGTATAGTACTAAAAATGAAACATTCTAAACATATATGATTAAATGAAAACCTATTTGAAACGTATATGACAAGTGAAAATTTGGCCTTTAGATTCATTAGAATTTTGCCTTCATAATATGTGAGTACATGTGTGCAAATAACATTGACACGAATTTGAGGAAGGGACACGAAAAAGAGGTGGTGGTGGATGAAGAGAAAATCAGGTGGTGGTGAAGATAGAGAGAATGGAGAAGAAAAGAAAAAGAAAAATTAAGTCAAATAAATTTATTTGAATTGGTTAAATAGAGTGTGCGGCTTATTATAAATTTGATTATACTATCTTTGATTTTTATAAATTTTTAAAAAAGCTAAATTATTTTTAAAAGTTAGACAACTTATCACTTTTTAAACTTAAAAGGACCAAAATAAAATAAATAAATTATAGGATTAAAGTAAAAATAATTAAATAAAAGGATTAAAGTATTATTCTGCCTTAAATTAAATATATGGGTAGGATCTCCATTAAAATTTAGGAAAAAAAATTCTATACTATATACATCATAAAATATATTTTTTCACTTTTCTTTTCATCGTCCAATTACTTTTTAAGATGTTAAAAAAAATGCGATTGTTAAGAAAACCATGATTGTTATGAAATAAACTAAAATTATATGAGTAAGAGAAGAAGATTTAGAAGAACTTGAGAGTAAGAGAGATTAGGAGTGAAAGAAGTGTTTTTCATATATTAACAAGTGCAAGGGAAAGGGTATTTATAATAGGGAGAGGTGGACATCCACCATATAAAATATTCATAATACTCCCCCTTGGATGTTCACATTTTAGAATGTGCCTCGTTAAAACCTTACTAGGAAAAACCCAGTGGGATAAAAACCTAGTGAAGGAAAAAGAGTACAACATTCTTTACAAAGTAAATAAATAATTAAATGTACAACAATTTAATTCTCCCCCTCATCAGAACACTTATGTAAGCGTCAAAGACCAATCTTCTGTACTAGTTGCTCGAAGACTTTGGTTGGTAATGATTTTGTGAAGATATCTGCTAGATTCTCACATGATCGGACTTGCTGGACATTTATTTCACCATTCTTTATAAGATCATGAGTAAAGAAAAATTTTGGTGAAATATGTTTTGTCCTATCTCCTTTAATATAATCCTCCTTTAATTGGGAGATACAAGCTGCATTATCTTCACATAAGATTGTTGGTGGTAATTTTCCAGCATGCAAGCCACAAGTTTCTTGAATATGTTGAATCATAGATCTCAACCAAATACATTCTCGACTTGCTTCATGTAATGCTAGAATTTCAGCATGATTAGATGATGTTGCTGTAATCGTTTGCTTTATGGATCTCCATGAAATTGCTGTACCACCACATGTAAACAAATATCCTATTTGTGATCGACCATTATGAGGATCAGATAAATACCCCGCATCTGCATAACCAATTAGGTTTGCCTTAGATACATATGGGAAAAATAAACCCATGTCCATTGTGCCTCTAAGGTATCGGAATATGTGTTTAATCCCATTTCAATGCCTTTTTGTGGGTAAAGAACTATGTCTTGCTAACAAATTGACAGCAAATGGTATATCAGGTCGTGTATGACTAGCAAGATACATCAGTGCACCAATTGCACTGAGATATGGTACTTCAGGACCAAGTAGTTCTTCGTTTTTCTCTTGAGGTCGAAAAAGATCTTTGCTTACTTCAAGTGACCTTACAACCATTGGACTGCTCAAGGGGTGTGATTTATCCATATAGAACCGCTTTAGTACCTTTTCTGTATAGGTATTTTGGTGCATTAAAATTCCTTCCTTTAAATATTCTAATTGTAATCCGAGACAAAACTTTGTTTTTCCCAAGTCTTTCATCTCGAATTCCCTTTTCAAACAATTTACAGCCTTTGAAAGCTCTTCGGGAGTTCCGATGATGTTTAAATCATCTACATAAATAGCAATTATAACGAACTCTTTTCCCAATCTTTTCATAAAAACGCATGGACAAATCGGGTCATTTTTGTACCCTTCTTTCAACAGATATTCACTGAGGCAATTATACCATATACGTCCAGATTGTTTCAGTCCGTAAAGAGATTTATTCAATTTAATTAAATAATTTTCTTGAGGATTTATCTTGTATGCTTCAGGCAAATTAAATCCTTCAGGGAGTTTCATATATATGTCATTTTTAAGTGAGCCATATAAATATGCTGCAACAACATCCATGAGGCGTAAATCAAGCTTTTCACGAATCGCCAAACTTATTAAGTATCGAAAAGTTGTTGCATCCATCACTGGTGAATATGTTTCTTCAAAATCAATACCAGGTCTTTATGAGAAACCTTGTGCAACAAGTCTTGCTTTATATCTCACAATTTCACCATTTTCATTTCTTTTTCTTGTAAAGACCCATTTGTACCCAACTGGTTTTACACCTTTGGGTGTTTGGACTACAGGCCCAAAAACTTTAGGTTTTGCAAGTGAGTTTAACTCTTCTTGCATTGCATCTTTCCACTTTGGCCAATTATTTCTCTGTGCACATTCCTTAACAGATTTTGGCTCATGATTCTTATCATCATTTATAATATCAAGAGCTACTTTGAATGCAAAAATTTCATCAACATCGACTTCAGGTCGATTCCATTGTATACCATCCATGACATAATTTATCGAGATCTCTTTGTTTGTATCAATTTCAGGTACCTTAGTTTCTTCTGGATTTGAAACTTTGATTATGTTAGGAGACTCTACTGGAGTCTTTATATCCTCGATTCGACCATCCTCTTTATTTACTTTTCTTTTTCGAGGATTTTTATCTTTAGAACCAACAGGTCTGCCACGTTTTACTTTGGCTTCAGACTCATTTGCAATTTTAGATTGTCCTTCAGGGATATCAATCTTTATTGGAGTATTAACAGCTGGTATATGTGACTTAGTCACTCTTTTTGGATCAGCAAATGCATTAGGCAATTGGTTTGCTAAATTTTGCAAACTAATTATTTTTTGAACTTCTAGTTCAGATTGCTTTGTTCGAGGATCAAGATGTGATAGAGATATCTCATTCCAGCTAATCCTTTTATCCAACTGTTTATTTTCTCCCCCTAATGATGGGAAAACAGATTCATCAAAATGACAATCAGCAAAACGAGCTGTAAATAAATCACCTGTTAAAGGTTCAAGATATTTTATTATAGATGGACTTTCGTATCCAACATATATTCCCAACCTTCTTTGAGGTCCCATCTTAGTGCGTTGTGGAGGAGAAATAGGAACATATACCGCACTTCCAAAGATTCTTAGATGGGAAATATTTGGTTCTTTACCATGAACCAATTGTAAAGGGGAATATTCATGATTACTTGTAGGCCTGATGCGAATAAGTGCTGCCGCATGCAAGATTGCATGTCCCCAAGTTGAAATTGGGAGTTTTGATCTCATTAACAATGGTCTTGCTATCAATTTCAAACGTTTAATCAATGATTCAGCAAGTCCATTTTGTGTATGAACATGTGCTACAGGATGTTCAACATCAATTCCAATGGACATACAATAATCATTAAACGATTGAGATGTGAATTCACCAGCGTTATCGAGGCGTATTTTCTTAATTAGATAATCAGGAAAATGAGCTCTTAAACGAATTAATTGAGCTAGTAATCTCGCAAACGCCTGGTTACGAGTTGACAATAAGCAAACATGTGACCATCTGGTTGATGCATCAATCAAAACCATAAAATATCTAAATGGTCCACATGAAGGGTGTATTGGTCCACAAATATCACCTTGTATACGCTCTAAAAATATGAGTGATTCATTCCCAATTTTCATTGGTGATGGCCGAATGATCAATTTTCCTTGAGAACAAGCAGCACATGAGAAATTCTTAGTTTGCATAATTTGTCTGCTGGACAAACAATGACCATTTAAATTCTCAACTATTTTTCGCATCATAATTGATCCAGGATGGCCTAATCGTTCATGCCAGATAACAAAGTCATTCTTATTTGTAAACTTCTGGTTTACAATAACATTTGTTTCAACTGTACTAATATAAGTATAGTACAAACCGGAGGAAAGTGAAGGTAATTTTTCCAATATGCATTTCTTATTAGAAATTAATTTTGTGATGTAAAGATATTCATCATTTCCTTCATTTGTGGTCTCAATATGATATCTATTTCTGCGAATATCCTTAAAACTCAACAAATTTCTTTGAGACTTCTTAGAATATAATGCACTTTTAATGTGCAATTTTGTTCCTCCAGGTAACAAAATATTGGCTCTGCCGGAGCCTTCAATTATATTTATACTACCAGATATAGTATTAACATTGGCTTCTTGTTTTACTATATGGTAAAAATATTTTTCATTCTTGAGAATGGTATGAGTTGTTGCACTGTCTGCGAGACATATATCTTCGTCATTCACATGAGCATTCATTCTTCATTAAATAAATAAAATAAATCATGAGTAAAAATATAATTAACAATAATATTTAACAAAATTTTATTGATAAAGACAAAATTTACAACAAAACAAATTACATGAAACATTAAAAATAATTTATTTAGGAGCATTCCCTTCTCCATGAGTGGTCAATTTCTTCTTCAGGAAGAGTAAGAAAATCATTAACACTAAAATCAGAGAAATCATCATCTATACCAGTAAAATTTGTCTCTATTATTTTCCCTTTATTTTAAGGGATTTTTGGTAGAGATCTACGAGATGCTTTGGTGTGCGACAAACTCGAGACCAGTGTCCCTTGCTACCACAACGATAGCAGATGTTTTTAGTTTGTTCGCTATTTTGAGCATCTGTCCCTTTTTTCATAAGTTCTTTATTTTTTCATGTGAATGATGATCTCTTATCATTTCGACCATAACCACGGCCATAACCATATCCACGACCAATACCATGTCCCCGAGCATTTCCTCGTCCACGACCGCGGCTACGGCCACGACCACGACCATGAGTATTATGATCGTGTGTTGCTACATTCACTTCTGGGAATGGAGCAGTTCCAGTTGGACGGGATTCATGATTTTGCATAAGCAATTCATTATTTTGCTCAGCCACAAGGAGACAAGTAATCAATTCAGAATATTTTGTAAAGCCCTTTTGGCGATATTGCTGCTGCAGGAGCAAATTGGATGCATGAAAAGTGGAAAATGTCTTTTCTAACATGTCACTTTCAGTGACTTTTTCTCCACATAATTTCAACCTCGAAGTAATTCTAAACATTGCTGAATTATACTCATTTACAGATTTAAAATCTTGAAAACGTAAATGCATCCATTCATAACGGGCTTTTGGAAGAATTATATCCTTTTGATGGTCATATCTCTCTTTTAGATTATTCCATAAAATGAGAGGGTCTTTAACTGTTAAATACTTATTTTTTAACCCTTCATGGATATGGTGGCGTAAAAAGATCATGGCTTTAGCCTTATTCTGGTCAGATGCATTATTGCCATCTTTAATTGTTTCCCCAAGACCTTTTGCATCTAAATAGATTTCAGCATCCAATGTCCATGATAAATAGTTCTTGCCAGTAATATCAAGGGCCACAAATTCAAGGTTGGTAATATTTGCCATATGTATTTCTATGCAAGAAATTACAAATAATAAGTTAGATAATACTTCAATAAATATATTAACTACAATTATTATGATGGTAATCATAACAAGTCAATGGTGATTATAAATATATATATATATATATATATATATTATTTTCTTATTTTTGTTAAAAAAATAGAATATCTTAACTTATAAATTTCAATAAATGATCCGGTAATAAAATTTAAATTTTTTTATAAAATATTATCCAAATATTAGTGGTATAGTGGTAGGATGATAACTTATCATGTTATAAATCATGGGTTTGAATCCTTAATAAAGTTATATTATTTATTGACTTCTTTACTTATATAAAATATATTATATTATTTAAAAATATTAATTATGAGAAATCAATCTCTATAAGGCAATATAAATCTACATGAATATAAAATAATTGAACAAAGAAATAAAATAACCCAAGTAAAACAAAATTAGTACAAGAGGTAAGGTTGTATACAGTGCAGGTAAAGTGAATTATATAGAGTAGCAAAGCTAAGCATTAAAATTGTATAAAGAATTGATTGGTGTACAACCGTGAAACATGAAACATACTAAGTGCCAAACATTAAAATTATATATATATAATGTGCAGTATGCTATAAACAGGTAAAGTATTGACACTACAGATTTCAATAATGTGAAACATAAAAGCAAGGTGTGCCTGTGAAGCTACAGTGCATAAAAAAAAATTAGCTCGTGAAGTATAGCTACAGGAGGCACAAGTATAATTTTATTATTAATTTTTTTTTATATTGTTATAAAATAAAGGAGCAAAACAAAATTAGTTACTCAATTAGTCCATTAATATACAAGTTCATGAATATAATATAAAATAAAGGAAGCATTAGTGCCATAAAGGAAACAATAATAGTGACAATAAAAGAAGCAATAATCTGTGTGATACCAATACGTGAAGCAATAATCAGGTACTGCCAAAGTTGTTAAAACAATCCAATATAGCATAATAAAACAATATAGCATAATAAAACAATAATAGTGTAATACCTGAATATAAAATAACAAGCATTCCAATAATGACAAAATCAATAGTATGAAACAGCTAAAAGCAAACAATTAGTGTAGTACCAAGACAAAAGCTACGTAAAACGTGAAGCAGATAAATGTAGAAGTGATATTTATTATTATATTTTTTTTTTAAATTTCTTAAATTGTTATAGTTCTTTAGGAACTATTTATAAATATTTTCAAAATTCTTCAAGAATTCTGACTATTAATTATATATATCCTGCAGATTATGAATAAGTTCTTCAGGAACCTATATATTTTTTTTTATGATATAGATATAATCTTATACATCCTTCTGGGATGTTTAAATATAAGTTCTTCGGGAACTTTTATAATATATACATAAATAATATAAATTAAAATTATAAAGAATAATAATAATAATAATAATAATATATTACCTCTCTTAGTCTTGACTAAATCTCAGTTGGTCAGAACCTCGTGCTGATAACGTGTTATGAAATAAACTAAAATTATATGAGTAAGAGAAGAAGATTTAGAAGAACTTGAGAGTAAGAGAAATTAGGAGTGAAAGAAGTGTTTTTCATATATTAACAAGTGCAAGGGAGAGGGTATTTATAATAGGGAGAGGTGGACATCCACCATATAAAATATTCATAATAATGATCTCATTATTGTGAAGTTCTTGGTGTGTAGAGTACGGTAGAGAGGTTGCAGTCTTCAGCGGCGGAATGGGAAAACGAGAGAAGCATAAGCAAAAGCATGAGAGAGGTCATCGTGGGAGAGCTTCCTTCAACTATCTCCAAGATGAACATCATATTGATGACACTCCTCCCTTCTCTTCTTCTTCGTCTCCTCCAAAGTTTTCTGACGAAGAAGAAGAAGAAGAAGATGATGATGAAGACACAACCCCAAATCACGAACACCCATCAAATGATATGCCTTCAAAGTTCCTCTTTTACCAGCAATCTGTGCAGGTTTGTGCCCCCATCTTAAAAAAATGGTATCTTTGTCAATGGGGTATGCTTGGTTATTAGTGATATGAAAGATGGAATGCAAAAGGTTCAAACTTTTTATGTGGGTGTTTGTGCGTTTTCTAGCTGACAAATAGCTGGGTTATTGTGATTTTTTGAGGTGATAGGGAAAGTTCTTAGTGTGGCTTAGTGAATTGTGCTTTCTTGTTTGTGCAGTCTCCCAAAGGAGACATAAGCTACATGCAAAAGTTCTTTCTCATGTACGTGGGTGGAAGGATGCCCCTCCATCTTCAAGAAGATTTCTGTGGCACTGCGTTTCTTAGGTACATCGTGCCATTTGTATGTAATACTTTTTTCCTTTTTTTAATTCATGCATCTTTCAATTTACTACTTTTCCATTTTTTGCTTATCTCTCTTCTTGTCATGCTAAAGTTTATGTTTCTTTTGATAAGTTGAAGGAGTAAATCTCATTTTAGTCCTTGTGATTGAAAGTGCCAGTTTTGTTCTTGATTCGGAATTGGAGAGTCCTCAATTTAGTTTTGCAAATAACTGTCAATTCATTTTAATCCTTTTTAACGGACATGGTCACATTTTGCACTAAAAATGACTAAAGTAAATGACAAAGTCATGGATTGGAATAATAAGTCTGTAAAGTTCAAGAGTTGAGGTTGTCTTTTAGACAGTTAACATATTTGAACAAAGACATTGTTCACCACCCCTGATATTTCAGTCAAATTCAATGGGTTATTACCACCTTAGTTATTAAAATCTTATGGTTCACGATTCGAATCTTAAGATTCAATAGGATTTGTATCATGTGTTCAATCTTAGGATACATAAATAAATCTATACAATTTCATATCACCGTGACGAATCACACGATTCAACGATTATTTGTTGTTCAATTTTTACATTGTTTTTTACCATTTCTTATCGGAAAAATTATAAATGTTTGATAAGCTTAAATAGTTAAATAAAAAAGGCACCTAAGGAACACTAATATGCACTCTATTTTGATTATCCAAACACTTTATTCTTATTCTCTAATGGTTTGATATGTTTCTTTATGTTAAAATCCTCTTATCGGTCATGATTATTTTGCTTTTATATGACTTTATTTGGTGTGTATGTTATCTTTTTTATTGATTGTGATTCGTAAAATAGGTCTTTTGATTCACAATTTAAATCCCAATTTGATAACCTTGATTACCACTTGCCTTATAGTATGTGTAAATTATGCTGTGTTTATCTATGTGCATGTAAAATCTGGTTTGGTTTTAAAAAATACAGTTGCTTTGTGTCTCGGATGGCATCCTATTAATCTGGTTGTTTCAGTTCTAAATTTATAATTTCTGATTCGTTTTATGGCTTTAAAGGATAGTAGTATATTTCAAAGTGGGTTTAAATTTCACTTAATCCTTTTCTCTTTTGCCTTTTTGATACCTATTTTTTGTTTTCTTTTCAGCCACAACCTACTTACCTGGCATTGATTTGTCTTTGACAGTATGGAATGGCTCTGCAGTGATACAAGAAGGACAGCAATAGGGCTAGATTTGGATCTTGAGGCACTTAATTGGTGCATGGAAAACAACATACCTAAAGTTGGTGCTGATGGATTTTCTAGAATATCCCTCTTTCATGGCAATGTCCTACAACCTCATCAATCTAAACTTGTGAAAAGTGATCCTCAGGAGCTGGTAAGCAACATTTCACTATCAGAGAATAGAGAAAATCTGCAGACTGATGTGCTGGAATCCGATGTTCAAACAGGCTCCATTGCTCAACATGATAATTTTACTAAAAGAAATTTAACACTGCCTGGAAGAGATATTGTGTGTGCTTTTAATTACAGCTGTTGCTGTCTCCATAAACGAGCCGATTTGGTTTTGTATTTCAAGCATGCTCGTGATGCCTTGTCTACTAAAGGTGGGATTTTTGTGATGGATTTATATGGGGGCACATCTTCGGAACACAAATTAAGGCTTCAGAGAAGATTTCCTAATTTTACGGTATGCTATCCTTGATATTAATTTGTAGGAATTCATTACACTAACTAGGTGTTGCGACATGTATGTGGAGTTTCCTTTCAGGGATCATGTGGGTTTGAATCCGCTTGGATGCACTTGAAAGAAATTTGGAACTCACAGGATATATTATTGATAAGAGTCTAATTACTCTAATGTTCTTTATTAAAATTGTTCCACCCTCATATTCAACTTTGTTGCTAAATGTTTCACAATTTCCTGCATCCTACGCTTTCCTTGATGTTATTTTTGCTCATCAAAAGTCCAATTATTGACAGTTGAATTTACAGGTATACCAGAGTTTCACGGTTAATTTTCTGATTCCAGTTTTAGCTTTTCTTTCTCTTCTGCTACTGTTTGTAGCCTTTTCCTTTAATTTGGTGTATTTTCTAATTTCTATGTGCTTAATTGCTCATGAATCCTTGGAACATATTTGACACCAAATTTGAGGAGCTATAACCTTTTAACCTGTGGGACAAGGGTATTGTGTTTTTGTATTTTTGCAATACAATGGCAGTACATGAATAATATCTGAATATGTTCTATAATATGATGTGAACTTTGTTATCAAATTCGCAGTATGTATGGGAGCAAGCTGAATTTGATATTATTCAAAGGAAGACAAGGATTAGCCTCCATTTTCATATGAAGAAAGAACAGAGAAAACTTCGCCATGCATTTTCATACAGCTGGCGGCTGTAAGTTCTTGTATTGTTTGTTCTTTTCCCACCTTCAAATCTTCAATTCTTTAAAATATGTTTCCATTTTTTAGGTGAAATTTGTGCTCAATAGCTCAATCTTTAATTGCATTATTGTTTTATGTTGTATTTCTATTAGTTTTTAATGCCATAAGAGGTGTGATTCAGGTGGACATTGCCAGAGATCAGGGATTGCTTAGAAGAAGCTGGATTTCGTTCTGTTCACTTTTGGGTTCGAGAGATGCCTGACACCACAGAAATTATAAGAACAGAAGGATTTGGTGTGGGAAAGGATGTAAAATATGAAGAGGCAACAAGTTTTCAGCAACAAGATTCCTGGAATGCTTACATAGTTGGCGTTGCATAGATTCGTCTTTCAAAGTGGTGTTTCTGTTACTAATTTTGTCTGGGCAAATATTACTTGTAACCAGTTTCATTTCTTGAAACTTTGCTTTCTTTCATTCATATTTGGTTTGGAATTTAATTGAATTCGACTTGAGATTAGCGTAATGAACTAACTTTTAAAGGTACATCCGTCTGAAGTTTGTTATTAAATTTCAGCAAAAAGATTTCTTTTCTTCAGGACGCTTTCTGGTTGATTTAATCTTTTTATGAAATTTCATCTATCAATGCTGAGAAAGTACTGTCTTGATGTATTAACATACATGCAGAAAGTAGAACAATGAAGAGGGAAGTCGTATGTATTTCAGTGTAAATGTTGAAATAACTCACTGTACAATACAAAATGTCAACGAAATATGCAATTCCATGTTATAGACTAAAACAGGGGGTGAATATAATGAGAAGGGAAGTACTTGCATTCAGAAAGCTACAGTTACAAGAAGGATTAACAGAAAATATGACTATAGATATATACTTGATTTGTGATCTATAATCTCACAGTTAGTGTGGCATGTACATTTTGTCTGCGTCTCATAGCAGTGACGTGTAAACTGATTCTCTGAATTAACTTTAAGTTAATTTGACGGTTTTGAAAGTTCTTTATTGATAGCGCGAGAATATGTCTGGTGCTGATATTGGAGGGTAACATCCAACAGTTTATCAAGAGGTGTCGTTGGCTTCCAACCTGAACCCAATAAGAACACACGTTAAAAGAATAATGATTGAAAGAGAATGTTAAAATCTATGCAGAAAGATACGAATGTTAAAATCTCTGCAGAAAGAAAGATAGACTTGAATCATGGATACCAAGCTGCTTGGTGATATTTGTCATGTCTGGAATGCGCCTATCACTGTCATCATAGCCTTTACCGTAGAAATCCTCCGAACTCACATTCTGAGTTTGTAGACTAGAAGTAGGCACATCAGACACCTTTGCATAAGCCTTAATGAAAAAGACACAATTAGGCCAAGCATTTGTTTTTTTGGAGAGAGACACATGAATTTTGTAAGTCTCACGTATCCAGAAAATTCATGTGTTTTCCCCTCTTTTGCTTCACTGTCTAACCATCGCTAAGTTTAGAAAGTGGAAGAGCTAATATCCAAGTATTGGGCCTACCCGTATCATATGCTCAGCTAGTTCCTTCACAGAAACTTCATTATCTGGGTTTCCAACATTAAAGATCTGTCCATTTGCTCTCTCAGGGTTATCCTGTGTCATGTTGGCATGTAAATTAGTCTATGATCATTTAGCAACATGCAGGTTCACTTCTGAACTTACGATCATTAACGAAACAGCCTCAATTGCATCTTTGATGTAGAGAAAGGTTCTCTGTGATTGTCCACCATCAACAAGTTTGAGCGGCTCACCACGCAGGAGATTCTGGAACAAGAGGCTATGAGAAAAACAGTAATATATTAAAGATCATGAACAGGGAACAGAACCAGGTAACTGATGTTACATTACTGAAGCAAGCTAAAACTCTAGGGACGCCATCACTTGGGCCATCCACGCCAGGAATGAAGTCCATTCTTGGACCAATCCAGTTAAAAGGTCTCACAATAGTGAACTTGAGGCCATTCTCCGCGTGCTCAGCTATAGGTTAGTTAGTACTGAAGAGTAAGTTAAGATAGGAAAGAAAATCCAAAAATAACTACCATAAGCAAAAGAAAAATACAGTAAGTTTGTTTACCATATATTAGCCTGTCAGTCATTTGCTTTGCGCAAGCATAAGACCATCTCTGTTTATCAACCGGACCAAAGATACAAGGACTCACATCTTCTTTGAGTATATAGTATTCTGGGTCCTGCATGGTGAAAATTCATGTTAATTTGGAAAGAAAAAGATATAAAACTAACATTCTTTTTGTTTGATATACTCTATTTATACTCAAACTAGACTGGACTATCAAGATTTAATGGTACTGGTACTGTATTTCTTGAAACTTTAATACAAGACTACAAATTAAACTAGAATAATTACTTATGAGCTGATCTACTTGTTTGATGGTAAAATAACAATTGATCGTATTGAAATGTGATTGAAACACTGATGTGCTAAAAATGAAAATATAGAAGAAAACAAACATCACCTAATGATTGGGTTTGAAAATTAAGCATCCGATTAAGTCCTGATATTACACCTGGCTAGGCATTCACTGAATGAAGGATGCACATGTTCATTTTCATTTTTATTTACATCAAGAATACGTGACATGAAGAGCTATATACCTTTCGATATTCCTGTGGCAGGAAGCTACCTATAGTCTTCCCATAAACCTCGCACGTAGAAAAATGGATCAAACGCTTATTGTTCTCAGTGCAGAACTTGATCTGCATATATCACATGAACAACCCAATCACAAACACACAAAAACGAACTTAAATAATACCCATTTCAAGAAACAACAAAGTCTTTAAAACCCACCACTGGAATCGCATCAATGAAGTTGATGTATATGGTGTCCAACGGGCGCGTGTTATAGTCTGCTGGCGTGCAAATTGCAGCAAGATTGATTGTCTGCAACAAAAGAACCACCCAATTTCAAATAATAGTAAGAACATAATCTTCATATTGATGAAGTTTTAAACTGCGGTAAATTATAACCACATCATGATAGCAATTGTAGCCACATCTACACATTTGATCATAATTTCTTACAATTATTATTTGCAATGGAAGTCTGCAATCATCAACCACATTTACCTGTAAATTTTCGTAATTACAACCACATTGTCTTTGCATAATTTGTAGCTACGTTTGCACACTTGTTCATAATTTTTACAATTACTATTTTAAATTGCAAATTTATAATTACAATTACAGATAGTATCAAGATTTTTGTAACTACATATATCTACTGTTTTTTGCAACATTAAAACGGACAAAACTTAAGAATTTTTGGTATTGTAACGAAGTCAGATACATTTATCTGACGAATAATTTCATTCCAGGAACTCGCAAAATAAATACAGTTAATCAAAATGAAATTCCGATTAAAAATACTTGAAAGCTACTACTTAAGTTTTATCCTATTTAAAATTATGACACAATTGCAACTATACAACCGGCGGGAAAACAATGTTCTCTTGCAAAATTTTAATTTCCCTTACATTACATAATATATATATATATATATATATATATATATATATATATATATATATATATATTATATTTCTTAAAAAAAGAAAAGGCTAACATGTTTTTAATGATAATTAACTTATGAAAAGTGCTAACAAGTATTCTAAGAGTATATCTATGAGTTGGTTTTTTGAAGGGCAAAGAAACACTATAGGAAAATGTAATTTTAGTCTGGGACACTATTGATTTAGCTAAGACATGTTTCATGTTAAATTTAAGTGTCTCTTTGGTTGGTCGTGGTGCCAACCAAATTCGGGTTTGATTAATGGAAAAAAGATTCATTAAATCAACAAAAATTTGATTATTTCGATCAACGTGTAAGATTATTATTAACCGTTATATTTTTTCATCTTCACAACTTTATTTTTATAATTGGTTACCAAACAGATACTAAATTTGTATTGACATAGGCCCCAAGCTCTATGTCATGTTTTTTTTTCTAAAAGTAAGTTTGTATGTTAGATATGAGACATTAATGGAATAACATGGAAAATTGTCTCACACCTTAAACCAGACAACACCGCCCTCTTCCCCCATTTCTTTTGTTCTTCTTCTTCTTCTAAACCCTCGACATAGTAGCCTCCCTTTCTCCCTTATATTTCCTTCACTCAAATCACCACATTTAGTGTTCCATTTCAAGAGACCAATGTATCATTATGTTCGTGATGGAAAATAAAGCATTTCCAACCAATTGATTTTATGTTTTTGTGAGAGGTTAGTTGTATTTCCACTCCCCTTTAGTTTATGTATATTGTGTTGATTGCGAATGTATAATTGAAATTGGTAGCATAACCTCTGAAATTTGTTAAAATATTAGGGTAGATGACTATTGCATATCTGACTAGTTAGTTTTAGAAAATTATTTGTCTATTTGCATTGTTCGTAATTGTTTGTTAATATTAATTTTTTTAGATGTCCATATTATAATGGTTATTTTGTTTATTTTTTTTAAAAGATATTATAGTGTGAGTTGAAATTAAGTTCAATGTTAATAATTATATTTTCTTAGATTTTCTAAGTGGTTAAATATATTAATATAGAAAATGGATCGTACGTAGATGTATGATAAAATTGATGTGAAAAAGAGATTGAAAAATAAATTTCTTAGAGGGGTTGAAGAATTTATCAATAAAGCTCAATAACAAGCAATTATCATGCCTGATGGTGGTATAAGAAGCCCTTGTGATAAGTGTCGTTGTTTGAAAATACTAAATGAAAATGAGGTTAGATGTCATTTGTACAAGTTGAGTTTCCAACTTAGTTATTGGGCTTGGACTTCAATGGTGTGGTGCATAAATATTCAACACATACTGGTTTGTCATAGAGTAACATTAGTGTATCCTATTCATGGGTGAATAATAATAATTTTGACAACATAAATGACATACATGATGCATTTATGGGTTGATGGTGAGTATGTCGCTAGTGATGTGTATGATGATTATGTAGAGAATGAGTCAAAAGAACTCAACCCTTAATGTCAAAAATTCTTTAAATAGTTGATGTATTTTATTGAGTTCAAGTTGTTTGTACTAGTTAAATTAATTACTGCTAGATCTAACTACAAGTGTCCATAAAATGGTGTCAATAAACCTCTATATATGCTGGATAGTTACTACGATGCGACTAAATTAGGTGGAAAGGTTAAAAGTGGAAATCGTTGATTGTTGTATAAATATGTGTATGCTTTTTTTGGAATGAAGAAAGTGAATTAACTCAGCGCAAGTTTTGTGAAAAGCCAAAGTATTTACCTAAGGTGGGTATAAGAATGTTCCTCGTAAGAAAATATGCTATTTTACTATCATTCCAAGGTTGCAGAGGTTGTATATGTCCAAGAAGACTGCTAAGCAAATGATATGACGCTATGATAACAGAAGAACTAATGGTGTTTTATCTCATTTTTATGATGGTTAGACTTAGAAGTATTTAGATAATGTGTCCTAACTTTTATAGTGAGTCGAGAAATGTTAGACTGAGATTATGTGTTGATGGTTTCATAAATCCAAACTTCACTATATTTTTTATAATTGCCACATAAATCTAGAGTTGCAAGATGTCGACAATGGTAAAATGAAGATGTTGAAAGCCAAGTGTACTTTGGTACCTTCTAAAACAAAGACAATCTGCAAATGGATTAAAGAATTAAAGACCCGTGATGATTATGCTTCAAACTTAGCTAGATGTGCGGATGTCAATAAGGGATATATGCATGACATGAAAAGTCATGATTATCACATATTCATTGTAACATCCCGGATATTTATAGAAAAATTATATGTGGTGGAAAATATTAAAAATTGTTTTAAGGATTTATTTAATATTTTTATGAATTATTGGTTAATTATAAAAGGTGTGATTAGAAGAAGAGAAGTTTAATTAAAACTTTTAATGAAATTGTAAAGAAAATGGAGAAGTGACCGGTTGAGGAAGTAACCGGTTGGAAGTGACCGGTTGGAGAGGTAACCGGTTGCCATGAGTTTTAAATAAAGGTTTCTTTCTCTTTCCTCAATCATTTACGCAATCATTCACTCTTTCACGTGAATTTTCCTCTTCTTCATCTGTTACTTTTCTTCTTCTTCTTCCTCCATCGCTGTGAGCTGTAAGCTCTGAAGGGAGGTTCATTTTGCATCAAAACCTTGAAATAATTACATTTCCGTAACAGTGGTTTCAAGGTGAGTCCATTGAACCGTTTAAATTTGTTATCTCATCTTTTTCGTTTCCTTCTCTGGACCGAATGGTCATGTACGGTGGGGTACTGTTTCGATCTCCACTCCTCTTAGGTGTGTGAGCCTAAATGGTCTTTTGATTGTGTGGGTGGTGCGACGTTAACAGGTTGTGCATTCCAAACCTGTTGGTAGTAGAATGAACGTCGGTGGAACGATTAAGGAAGCTGGTGCTGGATTCGGAGGTGGAACTGTGAACCCAACGATTGTTGAAGTTTGGAACCGAGGTAAGGGGGTGTTCGGGTTATAATTAATTAGAATAGGACAAGTCCGAGTCGTTGGACTGATTGTGAAACATGGTAATAAATAATGCTGGATGAAAGTAGTATGTGAATATGAGTATGAATGTACGTATGAATGTGGACACCGATCGGTTTAAGATCGTGTGTATGACTTAAGAAATATTTGATGCTGTGATAATAGAGATGATGTTGGATGAGTTGTATGTTAATGTGTGTAGGAATGCATGTATGTGTATGGACACGAATCGGTTTAGGATCGTGTGTGTGTGGCTTGAGCCGATTGAATTTGAAATAATTGATGCTGTGACAATCGGTGTATAGTGGCAATGTGATTCCGGGCTTGACAAGCAGGTCGCCCGAGTGATGAGTATATGATGTTATTAATGACCACTTATGATATGATGAGAAATGAGAAAATATATGATTGTGTGGTATGGGACGACCAACGGTATATTTAGCCCCTCATTTTCGGCTCCCGTGGCTTTTGTGCCCAATTGAGCTACCCAGTGGTCAAGCAGGACCTAGTGGTCGAGGTGGAGAGTCAAGCAGGACTCGGTGAACCAAGCAGGGTCACAGGGTGTCAAGCAGGACCTTCAGCTGAAGGCCGATCCTTTTTGTATCCGGATACTAGGCGTCAATTTTATGAGAGAGTCAGTGGTGACAATTGATGTGAATTATTATATTTGCTGAGTGTGAATTGTTATATTTGCCGAAGTGTGGATTGGCTATATTTGCCAAGTATGATTGGTTGTATCTGTCGAGTGCAATTTGCTATATTTGCCGAGTGCAGTTTGCTATATTTGCCGAGTGTGATTGGCTATGTTTTCCGAGTGTTAATTGCTATAATTGCCGAGTGTGAGTTAATTGCCGAGTGTGAGTTAATTGCCGAGTGTAATGTGCAATTTGATGATAAAGCAATCAGACAGAGTTTATACTCGTATTTGTTATTTAAATTCCGTTCTAGATTAATTATGATGCTAAACACCCACCCTTGCTGTGGTTTTCAATTTTAGTAACCAGTGACAGGGAAGAGGTTAGAGCCATGGAGGTGCGCCAAGCGGAGGAGTAATGTTAGGGCACCGAGTGATTTGAATGAATTGTAATATATATATATAATGAGTTTCCCGAGTGTATAATGTTACATGTTACCTGTATGTTGAATTAAATCTGAATCGGTATGCTGATTGACGTGAGTATAAATTCTTGATGTTATGTGATCGGTGTTTACTTGAGTGAATTTGCACTACTGTAGCATAGTCGATCACCGGGCGAATATCGCCGAGGGGATTCATTCTTGTTTGAGTAATGGCCGGTTGATTTGGTGTCTATTTCACTCAAGTATTCCTTGTCCCTTTTTGAGTAAAGAATAACTGAGAGACCCACTTCCGAGTGGGAGGTTAGGGTGTCTCCGAGTGAGCTATGGTCGAGAGAATCACTTCCGAGTGAAGAAAGATTAGAGTGCTTCCGAGCGAAGGTGAGAATGTTTCCGAGTGAGGTATATCCGAGTGAACCTTTTCTGAGTGAAGGGAGGTTAAGCTTTTCTGAGTGAAGAAAGATCAGAGTGTTCCCGAGTGGACCTATTTCCGAGTGAAACCCGACTCGTTGACTTTCCTTGTAAGTCTTGTTTAATCAGGTTTAAAGTGTAGCATTCGCCCAAGCGAGTCGGAACTCGCCTAAGCGACCTTCTCGGGTTTCGCCCAAGTGAATCAGGTTCCCACTCGGGCGAATAACCCCTGACTCTGTTTTCCTTCTTCTGCTGATTCTAAATCCTATTTTATTATTGAAATATTTCTGATCGGTCATTATTTTGAATATGCTTTTATTATTTTGAAGGCAATTAAGAATAGTAAAATACTATTTTATATTAAGACCGAGTTAATTTTTATTAAATGCGAAAAATTATTATAAAAATGATTAAACAGGTGTAATTAAAAAGGTAAATTGACGCGGGTCGTCACAGTTGGTATCAGAGCGGTTCTTTCTAGAGCCGGGTGAATGGGTGAACCCAGTGATTGTGTGAGTCCTATATTGGACTATTTTTGCATTCTATTGCATTATGTTTGTGATTGTTTGTGCAGCTTGGCATCATTCCCTTGGCACTCCCGTGGCGTTGTATTTTATATGTGAGGTAAATATCTGACTCCCTAATAGAGCATTGGTTATTAATGGTGATGTGTTTCTTCATTGTAGAATTACATTATGGCTGAAGGGACTAGTTCTGGTGGAGGAGATGACTTCATCTCAAAGTTTTCTCAATTAATGAGTAGGACCGAGTCTGGTCCCATTCTTGATAAATTCCTGAAAAGGAATCCCCCTGCCTATAAAGGAGGGCATGATTACGATGGGGCGTATATTTGGATCAGAGAAGTCAAATAAGCGTTTGAGTATTTCGAGTGCTCGGAGGAGCAGAAGGTGCAGTTCATAACCTACCAATTGAAGGACGAGGCTAGGATATGGTGGTCTCAAACTAAGGTACAAATAAAGGCGGTGAGTGAACCGGTAGTGTGGGTGAATTTTCGAAAGAGGTTCCTTATCAAGTATTTCCCGGATAATTATAAAATCCAAAAGGAAATGGAATTTCTGAGGCTGGAACAGGGCCGAATGTCAGTGGCCGAGTACACTGCTAAGTTTGACGAGCTGTGCGACTTCTATCATCCCTTCTCATTGGAAGGAACCGAGGGCAGTAAGTGTGTCAAGTATGAGGCCGGATTACAGATTGAACTCCGTAGTGTAATTATGCCGATGGAGATTCAGGACTATCCGACTCTGGTAAACAAGGCTAGGCTGACGGAGGAAGTGCAACTACAGAGAGCATTTCAGCCGAAAGATAAGAGACAGCTGAAGGCAAGAGGGTTCAGCTTCAAGAATACGGGTCAGTCTTTTCGTGGCAGTAAGTTTTCTACTACGTCTTTTTCTTTGTCTAGTCTGAGTTCTACTGGCCGATCTGGTAACCAGTCAGGTAGCCGTGCGTGCTACAATTGTCGCCAGGAGGGCCATATTGCAAAGTACTGTCCAGCCAGTCAGATTGTTTGTTTCCAATGTGGACAACCGGGACACATTAGACCTGATTGCCCATAGAGGCAATAACCGAGTGGGCATGGCAGCCGAGCCAATACTTCTGGGACTTGGGGTGCTAATGTTCTGAGAGGAGGTAGACACGGTGCTGGTCGTGGAGGCCAATACTCGGGAAGAGCAGAAGCTCACTCCAGTGGCGCCCAGAATGTCATGACCGGGCGGGTATTTGCTTTTGATGCCTAGGAAGCTGCAAGGAATGACAACTTGGTACAGGGTAAATGCCTCATCCATGGCTATCTTGTTGATGTAATTTATGATTCGGGTGCGACTTATTCGTTTATCTCTGAGAGCTGTGTACGACGGCTTGGTTTGCCGATTGGGTTAATGGAGAATGCTCTTAGTGTCTCCACTCCTACTGGCTCCACTTTCCGTGCAACCACTATGTGTGGGGAGTTGCCGATGCAAGTTGAAGATCGTACTTTCCGGGTGAATCTGATTTGTATGCCATTGAAGAACCTAGATGTTATTCTAGGTCTCGATTGGCTAGCTGCCAACCATGTGATGGTGGACTGCTATCGGAAAACTATCGTTTTCTCCCAGGAACTCGACACAAAGAAAGTGGTGAGTGATGTCTACGCCACCTATGCTATTTTATTTACTTCGGAGGGTTGGTGTAATCTTATGCTGAGTGATATTTCGATAGTATGTGAATTCCCTGATGTATTCCCGGAAGAAATTCGGGAGTTGCCTCCCAGTCGGGAGATTGATTTTTCTATTGACTTGATTCCCGGGGCCAAGCCCGTGTCCCGTGCACCTTATAGGATGTCTTCGGTGGAATTGACCGAAGTGAAAAAGCAAGTGAATGAGATGCTTGAGAAGGGCTTTATCCGACTGAGTGCTTCACCGTGGGGCGCTCCTGTACTGTTGGTGAAAAAGAAGGACGGTAGTATGCGGAGGTGTATCGATTACCGACAGTTGAATAAGTTGACGGTGAAAAATAAATATCCGTTGTCACGGATTGATGACTTGTTGGATCAGTTGCGAGGCGTTGTTGATTTTCTAAGATCGACTTGAGGTCGGGATATCACCAAATACGAGTGAAGTCGGAGGATATTCTGAAGACGGCTTTCCGGACTCGGTATGGGCACTTCGAGTATGTTGTAATGCCCTTTGGAGTGACGGATTCTCCTGCCATCTTTATGGACTACATGAATCGGATTTTTCAACCGTACTTGGATCGGTTTGTGGTAGTGTTCATCGATGACATACTGGTTTACTCGAAGTCGGTTGAGGAGCATGCTCAATACCTTCAAGTTGTTCTGCAGAAACTACGAGAGAAAAAGTTGTACGCTAAGTTATCCAAATGTGATTCCTGGGAAGAAAGTGTACAATTCTTGGGGCATGTGATTTCCCGAGAGGGTGTATCAGTCGATCCGACTAAGATTGATGCGGTTATGGCTTGGGAAAGGCCTAAGTCGGTAACTGAGATTAGAAGTTTCCTCGGATTGGCTGGGTATTATCGGCGTTTCATTGAAGGATTTTCTCAGATAGCGCTTCCTTTGACTCGGTTGACAAGAAAGGAGAGTCCATTTGTATGGTCGAAAGAGTGTGAATTGAGTTTCCAGACTCTTAAACGGTGTTTGACGATTTCCCCTGTGCTTGCATTGCCTGATGTGACAAAGGAATTTGTAGTGTATTGCGATGCATCCAAGTTCGGTTTGGGATGTGTACTGATGCAAGCCGACCGGGTGATTGCCTATGCTTCAAGGCAATTGAGGCCACATGAACAGAACTATCCGACTCATGACCTTGAGCTTGCAGCAGTGGTATATGCATTGAAGATTTGGCGCCATTATCTATATGGGTCTTACTTTATGGTCTTTAGTGACCACAAGAGTTTGAAATATTTGTTCGAGCAGAAGGAACTCAACATGAGGCAAAGGAGATGGGTGGAGTACCTAAAGGATTATAATTTTGATTTGAGGTACCACCCGGGTAAAGCAAACGTTGTTGCCGATGCGTTGAGTAGAAAAGTATTACATGCGGCTTTCTTGATGGGCAAAGAGCAAGAACTGTTGGAGAGCTTTCGGGATATGAACATTGGAGTTGTTGTGAACGCTCCAAATCGGATGATAGTCGGAATGCTGAAGATCTCCAACGAATTTCTGGAATCTTTAGCTGTGGCCCAAAAGGACGACGAGGAGTTGTTGGAACTGCTTGACACTCAAGCAAGAGGCAAGGATATGGAATTAACCCAAGGCAACGATGGAATTTGGAGATTCCGAGACCGAGTGGTGGTGCCTGCAAACGGTGATTTCAGGCAAGCCATGCTGACTAAAGCACACAGGAGTTCTTTGAGTATTCATCCCGGTATTACAAAGATGTACCACGACTTGAAGAAGGAATTCTGGTGGCCGGGAATGAAAAAGGAAATAACCGAGTATGTGAAGTTGTGTGTGATATGCCAGAAATGCAAGGTTGAACATCAGAGACCCCTAGGTTTACTTCAACCTCCGAAGATTCCGATTTGGAAGTGGGAGAGTATTACCATGGACTTTGTATCCGGGTTACCTCGTACCCAATCCGGGTGTAATGCAATCTGGGTGATTGTAGACCGATTGACCAAGAGTGCTCACTTCTTGGCCATGAACATGAAATGGTCATTGGACCGACTGGCTAGGTTATATGTTACTGAGATTGAACGATTGCATGGCGTACCCTCGAGTATCATTTCCAATCGGGATCCCCGATTCACTTCGAGATTTTGGGGAAGTTTACAATAGGAATTGGGTACTGAGCTAAGGCTGAGCTCAGCTTATCATCCTCAGACTGATGGTCAGTCGGAACGGACTATACAGACCTTAGAGGACATGCTGAGAGCCTGCGTATTGGAGCAGGGTGGCTCATGGGAAAAATACTTACCATTGGTGGAGTTTGCATACAACAACAGCTATCATAGTAGCATTGGAATGGCTCCGTATGAAGCTCTATATGGTCGGAAGTGTCGTACACCATTGTGTTGGAATGAAAATGGCGATGCCATTCATCTGGGGCCCGAGTTAATCCAGGAAATGAATGAGCAGGTTGCTCTGATCCGAGAGAAAATGAAGATTGCCCAAGACCGACAGAAAAGTTACTATGACAATCGGCATAGACCACTTGAGTTTCAGGCGGGTGACTGGGTATTCCTGAAGGTTTCACCGACCAAAGGTGTAGGTCGGATATTGAAGAGTCACAAGCTTAATCCGAGATACATTGGACCGTATCAAATATTGGAGAGGATCGGTGATGTTGCTTACCGACTGGATCTTCCCCAGTCGTTAACTAATATTCATAATGTGTTTCATGTGTCACAACTCTGAGCGTATATTCCGTGTGATTCGATGATTGTGCTGAGTGACTCTATCGAATTGAAGGAAGACCTGACGGTGGAAGTTACACCGATCGGTATTGAGGAGTATCAGACCAAACGGCTAAGGAACAAGGAGGTGCAATTGGTAAAGGTGAAGTGGCACAATTTGAATGGGGTAACCTACACGTGGGAATTGGAATCGGACATGAGACGGGTGTACCCCAATCTTTTTTAATAGGTGCGTTGATTTCGGGGACGAAATCCCTTTTTAGGGGGGGTGGATGTAACATCCCGGATATTTATAGAAAAATTATATGTGGTGGAAATATTAAAAATTGTTTTAAGGATTTATTTAATATTTTATGAATTATTGGTTAATTATAAAAGATGTGATTAGAAGAAGAGAAGTTTAATTAAAACTTTTAATGAAATTATAAAGGAAATGGAGAAGTGACCGGTTGGAGAGGTAACCGGTTGCCATGAGTTTTAAATAAAGGTTTCTTTCTCTTTCCTCAATCATTTACGCAATCATTCACTCTTTCACGTGAATCTTCCTCTTCTTCATCTGTTACTTTTCTTCTTCTTCTTCCTCCATCGCTGCGAGCTGTAAGCTCTGAAGGGAGGTTCATTTTGCATCAAAACCTTGAAATAATTACATTTTTGTGACAGTGGTTTCAAGGTGAGTCCATTGAACCGTTTAAATTTGTTATCTCATCTCTTTCGTTTCCTTCTCTGGACCGAATGGTCATGTACGGTGGAGTACTGTTCCGATCTCCACTCCTCTTGGGTGTGTGAGCCTAAATGGTCTTTTGATTGTGTGGGTGGTGTGACGTTAACAGGTTATGCATTCTAAACCCGTTGGTAGTAGAACGAACGCCGGTGGAATGATTAAGGAAACTGGTGCTGGATTCGGAGGTGGAACTATGAACCCAACGATTGTTGAAGTTTGGAACCGAGGTAAGGGGGTGTTCGGGTTATAATTAATTAGAATAGGACAAGTCCGAGTCGTTGGACTGATTGTGAAACATGGTAATAAATAATGCTGGATGAAAGTAGTATGTGAATATGAGTATGAATGTACGTATGAATGTGGACACCGATCGGTTTAGGATCGTGTGTATGTATGACTTAAGAAATATTTGATGCTATGATAATAGAGATGATGCTGGATGAGTTGTATATGAATGTGTGTAGGAATGCATGTATGTGTATGGACACCGATCGGTTTAGGATCGTGTGTGTGTGGCTTGAGCCGATTGAATTTGAAATAATTGATGCTGTGACAATCAGTGTATAGTGGCAATGTGATTCCGGGCTTGAAAAGCAGGTCGCCCGAGTGATGAGTATATGATATTATTAATGGCCACTTATGATATGATGAGAAATAAGAAAATATATAATTGTGTGGTATGGGACGGCCGACGGTATATTTAGCCCCTCATTTCTGGCTCCCGTGGCTTTTGTGCCCAGTTGAGCTACCCAGTGGTCAAGCAGGACCTAGTGGTCGAGGTGGAGAGTCAAGCAGGACTCGGTGAACCAAGCAGGGTTCACGGGGTGTCAAGCAGGACCCTCAGCTGAAGGCCGATCCTTTTTGTATCTGGATACTAGGCGTCAATTTTATGAGAGAGTTAGTGGTGACAATTGATGTGAATTATTATATTTGCCAAAGTGTGGATTGGCTATATTTGCCGAGTATGATTGGCTGTATCTGCCGAGTGCAATTTGCTATATTTGCCGAGTGCAGTTTGCTATATTTGCCGAGTGTGATTGGCTATGTTTTCTGAGTGTTAATTGTTATAATTGCCGAGTGTGAGTTAATTGCCGAGTGTAATGTGCAATTTGATGATAAAGCAATCGGACGGAGTTTATACTTGTATTTTGTTATTTAAATTTCGTTCTAGATTAATTATGATGCTAAACACTCACCCTTACTGTGGTTTTCAATTTTAGTAACCAGTGACAGGGAAGAGGTCGAAGCCATGGAGGTGCGCCAAGCGGAGGAGTGATGCCAAGGCACCGAGTGATTTGAATGAATTGTAATATATATATATATATATATATATATATATATATATATATATAATAAGTTTCCCGAGTGTATAATGTTACATGTTACTTGTATGTTGAATTAAATCTGAATCGGTATGCTGATTGACGTGAGTATAAATTCTTGATGTTATGTGATCGGTGTTTACTTGAGTGAATTTGCACTGCTGTAGCATAGTCGATCACCGGGCGAATATCACCGAGGAGATTCATTCTTGTTCGAGCAAGGGCCGGTTGATTTGGTGTCTGTTTCACTCAAGTATTCCTTGTCCCTTTTCGAGTAAAGAATAACTGAGAGACCCACTTCCGAGTGGGAGGTTAGGGTGTCTCCGAGTGAGCTATGGTCGAGAGAATCACTTCCGAGTGAAGAAAGATTAGAGTGCTTCCGAGCGAAGGTAAGAATGTTTTCGAGTGAGGTATATCCGAGTGAACCTTTTCTGAGTGAAGGGAGGTTAAGCTTTTCTGAGTGAAGAAAGATCAGAGTGTTCCCGAGTGGACCTATTTCCGAGTGAAACCCGACTCGTTGACTTTCCTTGTAAGTCTTGTTCAATCAGGTTTAAAGTGTAGCATTCGCCCAAGCGAGTCGGAACTCGCCTAAGCGACCTTCTCGGGTTTCGCCCAAGCGAATCAGGTTCCCACTCGGGCGAATGACCCCTGACTCTGTTTTCCTTCTTCCGCTGATTCTAAATCCTATTTTATTATTGAAATATTTCTGATCGGTCATTATTTTGAATATGCTTTTATTATTTTGAAGGTAATTAAGAATAGTAAAATATTATTTTATATTAAGACCGAGTTAATTTTTATTAAATGCGAAAAATTATTATAAAAATGATTAAACAGGTGTAATTAAAAAGGTAAATTGACGCGGGTCGTCACATTCATGGAGTGTTTGTTTTTAGTTGTATTTAGATCATTACCTAATGATATATGGAAGCTACTTGCTGAGATCGATGTATTCTTCATGCTATGTTTTGATGGACGAAGAAAAAATAGGTGGAAATAAAATTTTTAAATTTGAATTGAAGAGAAAATGGATGGAGAGAAAATTTTAAATTTTTTCTCTTACAAAAGTCAACTTTCCTTCCATTTTCTCTCTATTTTCTTTCCATTCAAACAAAAGAAAATACATTATTTTTTGTGTTTTCCTTTCTCCTAATTGTTTTCCTTTCATTTTCTCCTCCTCCAAACATACCCTCAGGGACTTATATGTACAAATACAATGACATTTGATGACCTAACAAGATTAAAGAAGAACACCCTACTAATTTTATATCGATTAGAAAAATTATACCTTAAAGTTTCTTTAATTCAATGGAACATCTCATTGTATACCTACCAAAAGAAGCCAAGTTAGGTGGTCATATCTATTATGGATAGATATACCCGTTTGAGAGGTAACTAACACCTTATTAATTAATTAGTCAATTAATCCTGATCATTTTTTTATTTTACTTGGATAATTTTATAGGTTTATGGGGGAGTTAAAACATGCTATTAAAAATAAAGTATGAGTTGAAGGATCAATTTGTAGCTTCTACTAGCATCGTGAGATAACTTATTTCACTTCTCATTACTTATTGTTTGTTGGTAACTAATATGAGGAATGATCTGGGGAGGATTGATAATGATGTCGATCAAACTTAATCTTTATACTGTTGAAGGGTGGGAGATTTGGTGGCAAAGTTATAAGACTATTAATGAATGATCAAGAATACAAATATGCCCCAATACATGTCTTGATCAACTACATTGAGGTCAAGACATGCTTAGAGTAAATTTGTATACTCCTAACACTTAGATTTAATTAGCATGGTCAAATTCATTGTTAACAACAGTTATTTTCCTTATGCTAGCATCTTCATGCAATACTATAGAATCGTTGACAATTCAACGTCACTGATCATACATGATAACTTAGCAATTTGGTTTAAACAATATGTTAAGTTCTTTTAAAAACTCAATAATTATTAGGGATTAATTTTGCATCAAATTTAATTGAGTTTATATGTGGTGTATAGATTAAGGATCCCTTTAATTGTATGACAAATGAGCAACTTAGATAATTATCTATGGGTCTGAGTAGACAATAAGTGAGTTAGCATACTTCGTCAACGAATGCAAGTTTCACAACCAAAATTAGAGCAATAGTGGAAAAACTATTAACTATGGTGTTTGTGTCAAAGGTGTAATGGACTCAGGAGATAATTACTATTATGGTAATGTTTTGAGGATATATGAATTGGAGTATTAGGGGTTCCCTAAAAGGATTCTCTTATTCTATTGTGAATAATATGACTCATCATCTAGAGTGATAATTAACAGTCAATAATATGACAATCGAAATAAATCATATTAGATGTTATGGTCACTGTGATCCATTCATTTTAGTGCAAAATGAACATCAAGTATATTATGTACAATATGTACCTTTTGTGCAAATAAATGTGGTTGGAACCATGACAACTAAGTCTAGAGGCCATGTGAAAATTGATTAATGATCCGGTCTCAATACCGGTATCCGATCTGCAAGACATGTTTCAACGTCTTTGACAAGACATCAATGTGTAACCGGTGTCATCGGTATACATCCGGACTGTAATTCCGTATCAGGCGTTCTCCCTATATCGGTTGTTCAGGATAACACCATGACACCGGACAACACACACGTCACTGCGCTAAAGACAAGGATTATTGCTACAGGGATCGATCAATAATTCCCTGCACTACGAGCCAAATTCTACTCACGGGGATGGTCAACTTGTTCCCTAATCCTAGTCTATATTCTCCATACTCAATATAAAATAGCCACTTGACCCAATCATGCTGGTAAGTGCGCAATAAAATAATGCTAATGGGAGTTAGTGGTTCCCCACTAACGAGTCCTCAAAAAATGAGCCAATCAGGTATATGAACTCATTTCATTAATAAAGTGAGGGATCTTCAACTGATTTGATGAGCAATTACTCTCAAAAATATATTCCATACTTGGAATATCATCACTGACTTGAGCGTCGGAGAATCTTTGCAGGTGACACCACCATTCGCCCACTTCAACGCGTTAGGTCGGTGTGAAGGACCTCCAGGACGCCCAGTCCGCTCTCTTCGCTCAAGGACAACGGATATTTACACCGGATACCCATACATCCGGTCTCCTATACGGTATTTACATACTGTTTGTGATTGACTTGAGTCTGGATCTCTAGACCCCGGTTCAGGACAGATCATTGGCACGCCCAGTGGGACTCGTTAAAGTTATTCCCACTTCTCGTTTAAGAAGCCTGGTCTCTTATTATGGAAGGCAATGGCAGAAACCAACCAGATGGGCACGTGGAAGACATCACTGCCCAGGAACAACCAGTGAACAGGCACTTAGCTCTCGAGTCGCCTGTGGAAAGTTCAAGAAGAATGGTGCAGGTTTCAGCACCAAATCTAAAGGATGAGATGATAAAAAAGTTAATGGAGGAACTAATGGAATTGAAACGTGAAAGAAAGAGCGTGGAGGAGAGAGCCATGTCTCTGATCAAGGGGACACATCACACAACTGAGGGAGAAAAATCCTTTACCCCCCAGTATTCAAATATCCCCACATTTGAAGGGAAAGAACAGATCCACGATTCTGATAAGAGAGTTGTTAAAGGGAAGACGAGGCTGATGACAGCCTCTCCAGTAACTTATAAGCTCGCAGTCCCTTTTTCAAGGAGACTTATGAGTGTACGCATCCCTAAGCACCTACAGACTACTCAACCTCTCTCTATAGGAAAATACAGTGGTAAAACTGATCCTACTAAGCATCTTGATGCTTATACACTCGAAGCCATGTACCTGGGGGCAGATGAAGATGTCATGTGCAGGATGTTCCCTCGGACTCTTGTTGATGATGCCCTTAGCTGGTTCAGGAAGCTACCATCAGGTTCCATTAACTCATGGGAAGAAATGGCAACAGCGTTTGTGGACCACTTTGTCATTTCCAGTGATATTCCCAGAACATCTCATACCTTGGCTCAGATTAGGCAGGGGGAGCATGAAACTCTCAAGGACTTCTTGAAGAGGTTTCACAAGGAAGCAGTTGCTGTTCCAAACTTGGCAGAAGCACTTCAATTGCACATAGCAATAGAAGCTTTGCAACCAAGCTCTGCTTTTGCCATGTCATTGGCAAAGAATCCTCCAATGAATTTCGAAGAATTCAGGAGGAAAGCGTCCAAGTATGTGAGCATTGAAATACACTTGGAAGCAACAGTGGCAAGAGAGAAATCCCCAACGTTACAACGGAGTGATAAGAGCAAATCCAGATCGGGTTTTACCAAGAAGGTCTAATGAGTCATAACCCCGACTCATCTCTCTTTCTCTCTTTTGTAATTCATAATTAATGAAATACTCTAAATGATTCACCCATTGTCTTTATGATTTTATTCGATGCACAACACTGTTGTGACAAGATACTTTCAGGACGGATGATCCTAACAATGTATCCGTTGTTAGCGATGAACCTCTTCGAAGGTACAACTGGGTGAATCACCCCATTCGAAGGCCCAGATTGTAGGATTAAACCAAACTCTGGGTACGGTTAGTAAGTTTGGCTGAACACCGGTGAAGGCTCGGATTGTAGGATTGAACCGAACTCCGAGTACGACTAGTAGGTTTGGCCGAACATCGGTGAAGACCTGAGTTGTAGGATTAAACCGAACCTCAGGAAATGGGTTGTAGGATTGCACCGAACCCCATTCGAAGGCCCAGATTGTAGGATTATTCCGAACTCTGGGTACGGTTAGTAAGTTTGGCTGAACACCGGTGAAGGCTCGGATTGTAGGATTGAACCGAACTCCGAGTACGACTAGTAGGTTTGGCCGAACGTCGGTGAAGACCTGAGTTGTAGGATTAAACCAAACCTCAGGAAATAGGTAGTAGGATTGCACCGAACCCTATTTGAAGGCTGGTGAATGAGTGAAATCCAACACCGGTTGAAGAAGAACGATTGAGACTAATTTCCCCAGGACGGATGCTCTCAATCACATATTCTGTGAGTTGACGAGGTAACTCCTGGCGCGGACAATTCCCATCATCATCCTTATGATGGAAGTCTTTGAAGACTTAATCCGTACTCTTACGATTGAGATACACTTCCCCAGGACGGATGCTCTCAATCACATATTCTGTGAGTTGACGAGGTAACTCCTGGCGCGGATAATTCCCATCATCATCCTTATGATGGAAGTCTTTGAAGACTCAATCTGTACTCTTACGATTGAGATACACTTCCCCAATCCGACCTCAATATTGATCACGCTGAACGGATTATTGAATGCCTTACTCTTCATAAAACATTGAAGGCTTGGGCACAGTAAGCTGGTTCTTCTTCAAGACCACGCTGAACCCCAAGTAACGGGCGAAGTAGGTTCAGGATTAGCCCTGATCTGAACCCCGCGTTGAAGGCTCGGATTGTAGGATTAAACCGAACTCTGAGTACGACTAGTATGATTGACCGAACGTCGGTGAAGAATCGTCATTGGGTAAAACCAAAGACCGATTGAAGAACGGTTAGTAGGATTAAACCGAACGCCAAATATGACATGGATTGTAGGATCAAACCGAACTCCAAACACAACAAGTAAGTTATACTTAACTCCAAATTAATACTCTCTTTCGAAGTTCTTTATTTGGAAGTTTTATAGCTTTAAATTCTGAGTCATCAATTCTTCAATTGAAACTCGACTCATAAACTCCGACACAAAAATAATTCATTCGGGTACGCCACAATCTTAGGCACATTCACCCGAAACCTTTCAGTCAGAAATATTTACATTCGAAATTATCAAATAGAGGAATTTCTATCTGAAGTCCTCACTCTTAAGAACTCTCATGTGAAAGTATCACTCAGAGTTCGTTCAGAGTACTGATCACCCAATAATACTGGGGGACAGCATCAACAGTTTAACGAATATCTTGAGGAATGAACTCTTGACGAAACGTTCTCACAGTCATTCCCCCTCAAGATTTATATTACAAGCCGTTCTCATGACAATAACATGTTCACTTACAACGGCGATCCCTATTATGATATTTACAACCAAAAGTCCTGATCTTTAAGAAGCAACATACGCTTTTCACCGGACTTTTATATCAAACTATCTATACTTGACAAAAGATACTCTATCTTTTCTGTCAAATCAAGTCTTTGGCTATCAAAATGCCTATGCATGAAAACGATAGTTATGCATCTCTATCCGTTCTTCATCTTGCATGTAAAAATCCGGAATGAAGGTTCTACGTCCGTACCCGATCTTCACTACTTAAGTCTAGAACGATTCAATACACATGCAATCCCTCTATTAAAGCTGTTTTCTACTAAACGTACTACGATCGATATAGCCCATATGAGCAAATCTACTAATTCCTCACATCAGCTAGGGGGCTAGTAGAGTACTACTCATATCTGATTTCGGATACGAAAATTGAACACTCAATCCATACGATTGGAAAAATGTCTCCAGGACGGATGATCTCAATCACCTATTCTGTGATTCGATGATGTAACTCCTGGTACGAACAATTCCAATCATCACTCCAGGACGGATGATCTCAATCACCTATTCTGTGATTCGATGATGTAACTCCTGGTATGAACAATTCCCATCATTATTCTTATGATGGAAGCTTTTGAAAATTAAGAAGCATTCACACAATCCGTACTCCTACGATTGAAAAAATGTCTCCAGGACGGATTATCTAAATCACTTAATCTGTGATCTGACGATGTAACTCTTGGCGTTGTGTACTTTTCCAGAACGGATAACCTCAGTCACCCATTATGTGATATGACGATGTAACTCCTGACGTTGTGTACTTGCCCAGGACGGATGATCTCAATCACCCATTCTGTGATCTGACGATGTAACTCCTGGCGCCATACACACCCCAAGGACGGATGATCTCAATCACCTACTATATGACCTGACGATGTAATTCCTGGTGTCGTACACATCCCCAAGACGGATGATCTCAATCACCTATGAAGTGATTCAACGATAAAACTCCTGGTACGAACAATTCCCATAATCATTCCTATGATGGAAGATTTTGAAAGTCAATCCGCACTTTCACTCTCAAGTGGTATTCTCCCAGGACGGATATTCTTTATCACCTATTCTGTGATACAATGACGTAACTCCTGGCATAGACAAACTCCCATCATCATCCTTATGATGGAAGACTCAAACACCACTTTCTTACACCTTTGCAGTTCCCCAAACTCGGAACAATACTCTCACAATGGACGACATCGTTCTCTCCAGTGAGAGTAACACGAATTAATAATAGTCATCCGTCCTGTTACACCATTTTTGTTAACAACGGATCGGCTCTTTCTCTCCCCAAAGGAATTAAGGATCATGCCCTAAAGACAGGCACCTTCTTCTTAACACGTACTTGGGGACATGTATATATATTTATCTGTTCTGAATCCATTTGTTGTTTAATCTTTCGAGGCAATGATTTCAATTCGACCTCAAGGTTAATCATACAGAACGGATTAACAACGACTTAAATATACATGAAATGTTGAAGACAAATTTCTTAAATAAAGTTTATTCATAAAGGACGAAATTACACAATTGTTCAAAACCGGAGTTGATCCCGGTACACAACTTTACATATAAATGAAAACAAGACTACGAGGGAGGAATTTGCCCTTCAGCTTTCTGTGCCTCCTCAACACCAGGCTCTTGTGTCCCTTCCTTTGGGACTTCCTCAGGAATATCCCCTCCGGGAGCCTCGGTACCTTCCACAGATGAAGGAACCTCAGACGTAGGAAAGACGAAGTCCGGTCCCATAATTTGACCCTCAGGAAGAGGAGGCAAACCGTACAAGGACGTCGGAGGATCTTCATGACGAAAATCAACCACTGCGACTAACTTTCCTCCATAGAATTCATAGAACGGATCCATTCATTGGAATTCACAGACCAGATCTCTTAATCTGAGAACGGTTCTTTGCAAAATGATAATAAATGCTAAAGGAACTGTTATACGCGTAAGCTTACCGATATTCAGACCTCTCGCAGGTTGAGTAGCTTATGTGAACAACCATTCGGTCCCTCACACAAGCTAGGGGACATATGATCCGGTCTCAATACCGGTATCCGATCTGCAAGACATGTTTCAACGTCTTTGACAAGACATCAACGTGTAACCGGTGTCATCGGTATACATCCGGACTGTAATTCCGTATCAGGCGTTCTCCCTATACCGGTTGTTCAGGATAACACCATGACACCGGACAACACACACGTCACTGCGCTAAAGACAAGGATTATTGCTACAGGGATCGATCAATAATTCCCTGCACTACGAGCCAAATTCTGCTCACGGGGATGGTCAACTTGTTCCCTAATCCTAGTCTATATTCTCCATGCTCAATATAAAATAGCCACTTGACCCAATCATGCTGGTAAGTGCGCAATAAAATAATGCTAATGGGAGTTAGTGGTTCCCCACTAACGAGTCCTCGAAAAACGAGCCAATCAGGTATATGAACTCATTTCATTAATGAAGTGAGGGATCTTCAACTGATTTGATGAGCAATTACTCTCAAAAATACATTCCATACTTGGAATATCATCACTGACTTGAGCGTCGGAGAATCTTTGCAGGTGACACCACCATTCGCCCACTTCAACGCGTTAGGTCGGTGTGAAGGACCTCCAGGACGCCCAGTCCGCTCTCTTCGCTCAAGGACAACGGATATTTACACCGGATACCCATACATCCGGTCTCCTATACGGTATTTATATACTGTTTGTGATTGACTTGAGTCCGGATCTCTAGACCCCGGTTCAGGACAGATCAATTAACTAATGAAGATCTTTCTTATTAGGCATTTAGAACATTACCAGTGAGCTTATTAACAGAGCCAGAACCATTGATAAGATGAACGAATGATTATCAACGGATTAGTCTAAGTTGAATCCCCAAAATGGTTCATATGATGATGATGATGGACATTATGCCAATAAGGAAGTAGATGATGAATAAGATAATTAATTTAACCAAACTTGTATAATTAATTTAATTTTTTAGTTTTGTATATTTATATTTATATGTAATACTTATTTTATTTCTCTTTGTGTTATACAATTAATAAACACTACAGATAGACTACACACATGTTGCTTACTGAACAATATTAATTAAATTTATATTTTAATTAGAAATTTATTTTATTTTATATTAATTATAATTTGTATATTAATTAAATTTAAATATTAATTTTAATTATGTTAATAACACTTCATTCATTTTAATCACAATTGATAATTAAAAAACTAATATATGTTTGGTGAAATCATTTTTAATTTTTACAAATTTAAAATTATTTTATAATAAATGTTAGAAAAGAAAAATATTTTTTAAAAATTTGTTTTGTAGTCCTACACCCCTTTTGTGTGAAATGTAGTATGAGACATTAAATCCTATGTCATGTAAGACATGAGAGTCAATAACCCATGTAATTTTTACATGAAGGGAATTAACATGGAAAGACATGTTTCACCCCAAAACCTTTGGCATGAGTTTTTTTTACCTTAGACATGAGACTATGTCTAAATCTTAATTTTTACAGAAAAGAAAGTCTATTAGAAGGGTTTTTTACCCTTAATTTTTTAGAGTTTAATTTTTTATTTATTATTTGTAAAACATTTACTTTTCCATGTGTATGTTCTCAAGTCCTTTTCTTCTCTCACTTCCTCATCAAAACATTTTTCACACCTCTCTTCAAAAATCCTAAATGAATCCTAAGATGTTTTCTAGTTAGCTTCTAAGTAAATAAAGTATAGTCAGCTAAGATAGTGAGAATCTACCCAACCTCATAAAAAACTACTTACCTAGTAACCTTAACTTATGTGGTAATCAACTTACCATACTTTTTGTCCCCCAAAATATATATAAGCTACTGAATTAGAATAAAAAAATTTTCATTAAAAATTATTGATAATATAAAAACTAATTTTCAAATGCAGTCTTGACGTGATCATTTTGTTTTCTAGTATTATTGTCACAATAAGAAATGAAAAAATTTCATTTAAAATCGTAGTTAATGTTAATCTCTTATTCCTAATAGAGTAGTCTCTTAAAATCATAGTTCTAGGAGAATATATATAGTATATATAGCTCCACCATTCAAATGCGACTAAAACCTCACAATTGAAAACACTAGTAATTTGGTATGTTAACGCAATGCAATTAAAAATGTGAAGAATTAAAAGAGAATGGAAGAAAATGAATACGAGATCAGAAGCTTTGATGAGGGTTTCAAGGCGAGAATCGTTCTTGATGTTCATCTGGTGGTACTCGATGCGGTGAGACCAGGGAAGGGACTTGTCGAGGAGGTGGTTGATTTTGTCAGAGGAGACGTCAACGACGATGGCTTTGTGCACTGTCTCTGCCATCAACATCTCGCAGATGTGCGATCCAATGAACCCTCCACCACCGATCATGCATATCGCCATCGTTGGGATCGGGTTTCCGTCCAAGTTTACGCGCGCCATTAATTCTTTTCTGTCGAGAGAAAGATGGAAGAAACGAAAAGAGAGTGTCGCACTTGTAACTAATGATTAAGATTTAAGAATACGCTGGTAATCTCGTAATTAACTCCTTTTTTCTAGTCATGGACGTTAGTAATCATGACAAATGGCCCATGACCCATTCATTTCATCATTATTCGTTACTCACATATTAAAAGGGGAAATGTTAGAGATTTTAATAATCATAAAAATTACATAGACTTTATAATGCTTGTCCGTTCTATCAAGTAACTTTTATTTTTCCTATTTTACATAAATTTCTTTAAATTTATATAAAAATAAGTATTTTTCTAATTTACAACGATCCCCCCCCCCCCTTAATATATTTATGTAAGTGAAGGTGATATAAGAAAAAATAGATGAAGTAATTGTTTCATGAAAATTCTATTGCTTAAAATGGGTTTAGTTATAAAAAATTATTCTAGTTTTCTATGAAAATTTTTTTGTTTGTTTTCTAAAATTTTCATTTCCTATAATAACTACAAAAATTCTTGAAAAACTTTTTCACTTTTTAATTTTCTTGGAAAACATTTTTAAATACTTCTCTATTTTTTTTAAAAAAATAGAAAATTCAGTTTTCAGTTTTCTATAAGTTTTCTTTACATATTTTGTAAACAAACAACTTTTTAATTTTGCAACTTGTTTAAGAATAGTTTTCTATTTTTCTTAAAAAACTTACGAATTAAACACGACAACACGTGTTTTTCTTTTTCTATTAAGAAACAAAGAGAATATTAGAAAACCTTATTTTTTGATGAGTTTTGTCAACCTCATCTTTTAGTTTTAAGTTTTTTTTTTAAATCATAAAAGTAATTTTTTATTGGAAAACTATGTAACTATTGTATCACAAAAATAAAAATATAATAAATATGTTATTTTAATACAAATTTACAATAAAAATTTAGTGAGTTAAACTAAACCTTAGTTTCTTTTCTTTCTTTCTTTTTATAAAAAGACCCTTCTCTAGTTAATATCCTTAATAGGCTATTAAGGATTTTTCAAAAACAATTACCCGTTGACTAAGTAATATATTCAGAAATTCGTCCTTTAAATTTTCATTAATTAATATAATCAGCGGCCAATTGCTTAAAAAAATTGTAGGAATGCGCCTAACTAGGATGAACCTTACAACATGGTATTATAATCTCTAATTTTGAAATTTGCAACAATGGTCCATCTATTTCGTTAACTAAAGACAAAATTATATTTTTTTCCTGTTTTAAACTAGATTCAGATCGGTTTGTTATGTGATTTGTCATAAAAGTTCCTAATGTTATTTAACAGGAGTTGTTTTTTTTTATATCTTTTAACTTAAAAGGTCTATTTGGGATGGTTATAAATTTCTAGTTTTAGTTCTTAAAAGTTAATTTAAAACAAAATATATTTGATAAAAATAGTGCTAAAATTAATTTTTACTCATTTTAAAATGATTTTTAGTCATTTTAAAAAACATGAAAAATGATTTCTTCATTTTTATTTTTGGTTTTCTAAACCCTTTATATTGTTATCCACCACTATACCACCTGTAACATCCCAGTTTTTTTAATTTAATTAAATACTATGACGTTAATTAAATTAATTGAGCAACAATTTAAATTAAATTGTGGGTTGCCAGTAAATCAAGAAATCCAATTCAATTAAATTGGTGCGTTAAAATTTTGAATTGAGTTGATTAAATGAGATGGTAAAAGGGAGAGTTACTAAGGTTGTATTTAGTTACAGAAATTATTTTAGTTTTTTGGGAAAAATTTTTCGTTTGTTTTCCAAAATTTTCATTTCCTAGAATAGCTAGAAAAATTTTGAAAACCCGTTTAGATAATATGACAATTTTTTATTTTGGAAAACTAGAAAACTAAAAAAGTTATTCAAGAGCCCTCAGTTTTCCAAATTTTTTTCAAACATTCTTTAATTCAAATTAATTGAGATATGTCTTTTATATATATATATATATATATATATATTATTTATGACAATATTGTATAGTATATGTATCACATTAAAATTGGGACAAAAATTTAAAGTAATATTAAAATAAGAGCAAATGAGTTTGTGTTTAAATATATTTCAAAATAGTTACAAAGAATAATAAAAATATTAGCATGATACATCATAAAATTCATACAAAATATTAAATCTTAAATTTAACCAAAAAATAAAAATGTAAATTGATAGATATGGTGGGGTTGGTTCCACTAATAACTAACTTATAATATAGATAAAGTCTCTACAACCTTTTACCATTTCTTTTGTTAAGCAGGATTGTAGGAAAACTAATTCCATATTTAAGGATAATAATATTAATTTAAATAAACAATGCAAGTTACGTGTCTTGTTTCATATTCCCATTTGGTTACAACAGTCTTTATCTTGTAATTCGGTTACCTTATCTTGTAATTCAGTTACCGTTTTTTCTATTTTTTTACTTTTCTTAGAAAACCTTTTAAAAGAGTTTTATAATTTTCTTAAAAAATAGAAAATCAGTTTTCTATTTTTCTATAAAAACTTAAATAATTTGTATATAAACAAATTTTTTATTTTTTATTTTTTCTAAGAATAATTTTTTATTTTTCTAAGAAAACCTATGAACTAAACGCAACATAAGGGGTAGAAGGTAAATTCAACCAGGTGCAAACAATGCGGGAAGGAAGGTCATAACCGTCGTCGGCGTCTAACAAACACCAGTGGTTGTAGTTCACAAAGTCATGCTACATAATTACTGTTGTACAATAAACCTAGTGGGTGCAAATTATAATATAATGTTCACTCGCATAATTTACCAATACATAAACAAAAAAATACATACATTGAACTACCGATGACTACGCTCTAGGGTGTGTGGGTCTGGGGAAAATATGGGCCTCACATAATCTCTAACATTACGATGTCGATTCCTTCTCGGTAACAACTCGGGTATACCCTCATCTGCCGACTGTAACATCCTTAATTTCATTATTTCTTATTTAAAATAAAATTTTAAAGGAATTCGATTATGGTTTTTTAGAACTTTTTGATTGTTATACAATTTATAATTTTTTGGAAATTTTTATATTTTTAATAAATATTTGAGAAAATGACCAAAATACCCTTAACCTTTTATCTAATAACCAAAATGTCATTGTCGATATCATCGCTTACTTATCACTTACCTCATCGTCTACATCATCGCTTACTTATTGCTTACATCATCGGTTAGGTCATTAGTTAAATCATAAATAGTAAAATAAATAATAAAACAATCTTAAATAGTAAATTTCTCTTTTTATAAATAGATGGTTCATTTGCAAGATTTACATACCAAAATTAGAGAGAGAATCTAGAGAGATAGTGCTTAAGAAATTAGTGGGAAGTAAATTTTTTGGTAAAAAAAGATTCTACCGGAGGTGTAAGGTAATAATACATTTCTTCTATTCTTTTTATGATTATTTAGTTTATTCTTTTTAGCACTCTTAAGCTATTAATATACTATTACTATTATGAATAAGTTACTATGGTAAAAATAAATTACCACTATGTGTTATTTTTATGATTTACTATTACTATTCACTATGTTACTATTCATAATTTACCATTTACTGTTATTATTCAAAATTTATTATTTATCGTTATTATTCAGAATTTATTAGTTGCTATTACTATTCAAAATTTACTATTTACTGTTACTATTTACAACTTACTATTTACTGTTACTATTCAAAATTTACTATTTACCAATACTATTCAAAATTTACTATTTACCATTACTATTCACGATTTACTATTTACCGTTACTATTCAAAATTTATCGTTTCTATTTATTGTTACTATACATAATTACTATTTGTGACATCCTGGCGCTGTTGAGGGCGGGGAGTGATCGTCGGTGCATGGGCACAGACAAGGAGCGGCTCCTGGCAGACTTCCAGTGGGAGGGACACATGAACGAACCAAATACATACCAGAATGAGAGGGATCTAAAGACTGTATAGGTATGGGACTATACAGTCGAGGATAGCTTAAAGGAATGAATTCGTACTACCTATACCAACAAATGCATTAGCCTTTTTGGTGGCCTATCACATAAAGACTCTAAAGTTAAGCGTGCTTAACTTGGAGTAATTCAGGGATGGGTGACCTCCTGGGAAGTTCTTAGGAAGTGTGTGATTGAGGACAAAACACACTGGAAGGTCTCGTGTTGGTTTGTGGGGAGAGTCGTTCATACCTGAAAAGCGGCTGAGGCGTTACACTATTTACCATTTCTGATAGTAATCTTAATTTTTATCTTATGTCTATACTGAAATAAATTAGTATTAATATTTTTTTTAGAACTCGGAGGTGCAGAGCGAATTCACTTTTGGTAGCAAATCAAGATAAGGGGAGTGAGATAAGAATATAATATGAAAATACATAAGAATAATTGGAGGAGTCCCCTACTCCTTTTAAACTTAACAATATCATTATTTTAAAACAATAACTTTTAACTTAAATTTATAATAATTATTAATAAATTAAGTATCTCGAGTAACTTAATCTGAAATATCTATTCAAGGACCTGAACTATTATCACCTATACGGACTGAACTGAACCTATGCAAAGACTTAAACTATTATTACCTATACGGACTGGACTAAACTTATGCAAAGACTTGGACTATTATGACCTATATGGACTGAACTAGACCTATGCAAGGACAGTACTATAAGGACTTAAAATAAACTTTATTAATTTAAATAACCATTAAACTTTGAATTATGACATTTATAAGCGATATTTAATTATTTGATTTGATTATGATTGATAATATTTATTTGTTATTGATGATGTTTGATTGTGATTGACAATATTTGATTATGATTGATGATCTTGTAATATGGAGTTTGAGCATATAGCAAGCATGACGGAAAACTAAAACCCAGTAAGAATTTACTTATCTCTTACTTCTTTATTTATTTACTTATTCATCTTTATTCAAACTACTTTTAAGAAATTTCTTAGTCTTCAATGAAACTACATAAATTTTTGGAAATCTCTTTTATCTTTTAAAATATATATATTATTTTCAAAATGTATAAAAATATTATACAAAATTTTCAAGTACTAAGGTTTTAGAGATTGATAATTCCGAATTCGAGTTTTTAGTAATTAATTTTGAATTTGACCTATAAACTTTCTAAAGAATGTTGTGAAATATATTTAAGGCTTTGAAACTTAAATTATAATGAGATTTGATTTGTGATTTGACAAGGAGCTGTACTAAAATTCTATATGTGTGATAGAACTTATTTAAGAATTTGAAAAAAGTATAGTTTACTGGGGTGACTGTGTCGCGATTCGCAGGCCCCGATAATATAATTGAGTTTCTAAAAGCCTTAACCAACTAAATACGTGAGTAGTTCATGCATCATGAATCATCAAAGAGAAACAAAATGATATTGTCTGGCGACTGATTATAGAAACTGAGGATACATTAGAGGAAGCTTAATTTCGAGCCTTGGGATGAGAGGGTGTGAAAGGGTGCTTCAGGGGACCTGGGGTCGCTCCCTAGTGTCGGGTACTTTCACAATAAAAACCTTCTCAGTCTGACTAGTCTCTAAGTGTTTCCATGTCAGTCGAGCTAATCATGTTATTATTATCTGAAATTATGAAACAGTGTAAACTCCTGATTGGCCCAGTGCAAATTAAAAATTTAAGGACCCGTATATATAGGTAAGTTACGATGAAGATATTTCATAACATTCATAATTGATTGTGTATGTGATTGTGATTGATATTATATTACTAATTTGTGAAAACATTTTATTGCTTATGTCTCATTTAGGAATATTATATTCTATTTCTCACTCCTTTCTCCGTGTTTTTGTTTCATATGTTTTAAATTGATGGTTCGTACAGAGGGAAGGATCGAAGAATACAGACAATAAATATAGCACGTTCTAGAAAGGAAGCTCGGTATGAATACCGTGGTCTAATGAATAAATAATGTCATTAAGCAACTGCTCTTGGGCCATGAAGTTTCCTCTATTTCTAATAATGTTTAATATTTATTTTCTTTGGATGAATGTAAAACTACTTTATAAATTTTAATGATATTCATGAGGTATTTCAGAAATATTATATGTAATTTTACTCTGATAGTTTCTTTTAACGATTATTTTTTAGTAAAAAAAATTATGATTTTTTTAGAATTTATTGAGATGTAACAGAGGGTGTTACATCGACAAACTAACAGAGTCGGCCTCGACAAATAAGTCTATATTAAGGTCTATACCTTGGACAACATTATGTGAGGATCCTTCTCCCTTGTGCATCACAAGGGGTGTGTTAGGCGTCAGCAAGTCTTGGACAAAGGCAGTTGGTGACTATGTTGGTGATGGAACATATCCACTGCCCTTACCACCAATACTTTACCCCGTTCCTTTGAAGAAGTCATCAATGTGAGGAGTGTAATAAAACTGCTGATTACCACCATACACTATTTGTGAAGGAAACTGATATGTTGACCATGGATCATTAGGGACAGACTGTGATGGAACAAAGTAAGTTTCATGCTGACGAGGAGGTAACTCAGGTAGACTGTAAACAGATCTCTCCTCATGTGTACGACCCCTGGTGATGCCTTTACGTTCATTGCGTGTCCCAGGCATGTTAATGTCAATGTCAACTGAAGGTGCCTCCTGAAGTGGAGCAGGGGCAAACTGTCTTGATACCAAGACCGTATACTCCTGCCCCATCACCTGCATCACATTAAGGGATTGTTGTCGGATTTGGTCAAACACTAACTTAGCAGATTGATCAACCAACCTTGATTCCTTGGATTCCATGTAGTGGATATTCTTCACTACATCAACCTGAAAATGAAACATATGATGCAATTGACTAGGATTTTGAAAACAAAGATATATAATACCAATGTCAGTTAGTGGTGTACTTTAACCATACCGAGTGCTCTGAGATAACTTGTTTTTGTGTTATCCACCTTCTAGTGTTCAGCCTAAACCAACGCATATAGTTAGAGTTTTTAGCCAATAAACCCTCCTGTGGTAGGTTTGTATAAACAAAATCGGTTCGACTCTGTCAAATGTTTATCAATGGTAAATAAACCTGGTTCCAATTTTCTCCTTGCTTCCCCTTTTGGATAATGTCGTGCTTCCCCTGACTTACATAAGTACGTTTCATCTGGTCAAAGGCATGACGGTAAAAATCAATATCCTACCTAACTGCCTTGAAAGTTTCCCTGCCCAACCATCTACAATGGAAGTCATTATAACAAGTCAAACACAGTTCACCATAAACAAATTATTTCCATAAAAATAAAAACAACTATTAATTGCACTATACCTTGCTGCATACGCTGTCCCTGTAGGTGTGGCCTGTTACGGAAGTTTTGGAGCAATACTTGGAAATCTAACCCAAGCCCAAACTTGTAACAATAGGTGCAATCCACAAATAGATGTATGTTCATACTTGGTTGATAAACACAACTCACGATACAAATAGCTTAAGGCTGTAAATCCCAAGCTATATTGGCCACACCTATCTAAGTCTTCCAACAAAGGTAGGTATTTTAATGAAACCCAACTGCTCAAATGATCGGGAAATATTACACCCCTAATTAACCGTACGATATACGCTTTTGTATATCACAACAGTTGTAGATCACTGCCCATATGATCTTCAATATTCAAAAAATTGTCTGGCAGCCACTTCATTTTCAAACAACCAACCTGAAACGCATCTTCTGGGAGGGAGTATATACCAAACAGATTATGCACCAGTTCACTTCAGTCACGACCATATGTATCCACTATCAAAGGTAAACCATCCATACATAAACCAACCTGGATGGCCATATCTTGCAGTGTAATGGTGTATTCTCTTGGTGGCATATGAAACGTATGTGTTTTGGGTCTCCATCTCTTAACAAGTGTTAACAGTAAGGCGGGCTCTATCTGAAAAAATAAAGTAGGGCAACACCAAGAAATCCTGCCCTTTGTAAAACTGGCATGATCACCTCTGGGACAACCTGTCTACCACTATGGAACGCCAACGTGTAACATCCTAAAAACTTCATTCTCATGTATAATCATTTTGATTTAAACCATCAATGATATTATCCATTTTATCTCAACTTTCTACATAAATTTTGGTTAGGACAACATCTTCAATTTAACCTTTTACCATGGTAAATAATTTTAACTTTATACCTTAGGTAAAAGTTAATCAAATAACTTATTACCTATTTCCTTAGTTATTAATTTCTTTGGCTTTTCCAATTACTCTCATCAAATTACCACATACTCCACTCAAAATGTGTTATCTTGTACATATTTTAATTGTAAGTTAGAGTCCGAATTTGGAAATATGGTCAACTACAAAGTTGTTCCTCTTTTTCTTATCTTTCCAAAAAGACCAAATTTGTTAAAATCCATTACGATATGAGAGAGATATTCCCAAAATACTAAAACAGTGTCAAAATTGATATTTTACTTCAATCATATCATCTTGTACATATTTTAATGCCTAGTTAGAGTCTGAATTTGAAAAAGTGTAAACTACAAAGTTGTTCCTAGTTGTCTTAGATTTCCAACAAGACCAAATTTGTTAAAATCCATTAAGATATGAGAGAGATATGCCCAAAATACCGAAACAGTGTCAGAATTGATATTTACTTCAATCAAACAAGCTACATTATGTAGGCTGCGGAAATGGTCAACAATCAAGCCTATTTTTCTCACCTAAAACCTCCATTATCACTATAATTAATGTACCAAACATTCCACTACAATCCCATTATGAAAATCTTGTCCCCCACTTGTCATTTGCATCATTAAATTAACACTACATCTTGTTTCTAAGTCTGAATTCTTAGAACAAGCTAAAGTTAGTGAAGTCTCTCTCTTATTTTCTTTCATTTTCTCCATCAAGTTCACTCTTGATCTAAAGCTAGGACAATAATACAACACTTTCAACCACTTTAGGAACCTCCATTAAGGTAAGAGGGGATAAGGTTGTGAATAAATATAGAATGGGTAGAATTGTATGCTATTCTAGGATTTCCAGATTTATTTTCGTAAATTGTTACTTAATTTCGAAGCTGAAAATGTGTGAATTTGACTTTGACTTCTTTATAAAAGTTGTAGATCTTTTCGTTATATGAATTTTGAGACTTGAAACAACTGATTTGGATATGTATAACATGAGTTATAGTCAAAATATTATAGTATATCTGTTCTGGAATATGTACCTTCTATTTTGTGTAAATATTAATATTCTGGGAATTATACATACATATTTTGTAACGTCCTAGACTGTTTTTACATTTATTTTTATTCAAACTATTACATTTTACAATAAATTTTTCCTTTTCTTGAAAATTAATTGATATTTAGGGAAAAACAATTTTAATTAAACACAGCGGACGAGAGAAAGGGAAATCAGGGCGTCTCGCTTGAGCAAGGCCCTTACTCGTCTAAGCGAGATTCCAGACTCTCACTTAGACGAGGTGTTATTCGTTAAATGAACACCTTTCTCACATCGGATTAAACAGACATGCAACCGGTCTCACAAACTTCACTCTCACAAACGGTCCAGTGAACCCAAGAATTTATTATAAAAACATATGCACATAACAGTAATATATTTTTGAAATATATTTTTCATTCAATCCGGTCTGTATTACACACACTAGTAACTATAATAAGAAGTTTTTACACACAAGTAAGACTCTATAAAGAGTCACTCAAATTCATCCGACCCTGACACCGTTCTTCCCCCTTGGCCCAGCTCCATGGCTTCATCCCCCTCCCTGCCTCTGGTTACTAAAAAAAATGCAAGGGTGAGTGTTTGGCATAATAATTAATCTAGAACGGATCTTAACAAATACGCATGCATATCTATACATACACATCAATCATTACTTCTAAATAAACAAACCAAAACATAGAGTATTTCAGGCAGTAACTGTATTAAACCAAACACACAATTCCATCAATTTCCTCACATTCATCGCATTCATTACATGCATCACATTCATTACATACATCACATTACATACATCATGATCACAACTGACTCTCATGCAATCTGACTCCTAGTATCCGGATACTAAAGGATTGGCCTTCAGCTGGGGGTCCTACTTGACACCCCGTGAACCCTGCTTGGTTCACTGAGTCCTGCTTGACTCTCCACCTCGACCACTGGGTCCTACTTGACCACTGGGTAGCTCAACTGGGCACGAAAACCACGGGAGCCAGAAATGAGGGGCTATCATATACCGTCGGCCATCCCATACCACATAATCATTCAACAGTTTACCTTTCTCACAATAATATCAATTTCTCATCAATCGGGTAGCCTGCTTGCTAACCCAACGTTACATAACACTGATCTTTTCACGTTAGATATCAATTTTCTCATCCCTCGGGTAGCCTACTTGCTAACCCGGAGTCACATAACACTGATTACGTCAATATTAAATATTTCAAGATCATGCATAATAACTCAACCATACACCCAATTCTCAACTCATCAATGTACACTATCACACATGCACAAGTATAAACACACACCACGTTTAGTAACATTTTTCCTTAACCCGTTTACGCAACCCAAGGACCTGAATTAGAAGCGAGTCCTATTCTAATTAATTATAACCCGAACACCCCCTTACACTGATTCCACGCTTCGATGATCTGTTCTTTGTGCCGATTTCTTTCTCTGAGCACCGGTTCTGCAATCTCAACTCCTTCACTCAATCTTCCGTTGCTTAGCTTACTACCTACGGATCATGAAGTACAGCTTTATCACCTCAACGTCCTTAGTTCATGGACAACATTTGGACTCACACTCACAGAGGAGTGGAGAACAGCCACGAATATAGCCATGCATGGCCCTTAACAGCTAAAGAATAAAAGAAATAAGGGGATTATAATTGGAACGGATCAGTAGACTCACCTTGAAGTCCCGATCACAGGAATGAGGTTAAATTGAAGCTCAGACACAAATGGAGTCTCACTCCAGTGCATGCAGATCAGCGTTAAGAGAGAAGAGAAAAACGGAAGAGAAGGAACAAACTGATAGCAAAGGTAACTTGTGAATAATCCAAAGGGAAGGAAGAGAATCTTCTTATATATATATGGCTCATGGCACTATCGTATTTTCCTTTATTTTATTTGTCTTCTTACTAAATTTAATCAATTTTACTATTTTAAACTATTGCATGGTTATCAAACCAATTACACGTGTTTATCCCTTCAACGTCCAAGTGGTCATAATCTTCTAATAATTCGTAAGAGTATAGATCCGATATAAATATCGGCCCCGCCGTCTAACTTAATGTTCATACCTCGGAAATCGAGCTACAACTTGAGAGGTCGGATATATCATCCGCTCTCGACTCTTTGTCACACACACCCATTGTTTCAGTTAGTATGAGGTTGATCCGGGCTACGACACCGTGTGAGGCGCTCTCCTCACAACAGTTGGACCAGACCGTCTAGCCCTGCCCGCTCTTCCTTACTCATCCGATCTTCAGTTCTGCCTGTCCGTGCCTCTAAGATCGATCTCGACACCGGCTCAAACAGAGTAAATACTAAATAGAATTTCTAATCATTCTCTAACATTTCACATTTCATAATTTTTTATTAAAACATCAGGGATGTTACACTCACCCCCCTAAAAGGAGATTTCGTCCCCAAAATCAGTGTTCCGGTTGAAAAAGATGAGGGTACATCCGCCTCATATCGGATTCTAACTCCCAAGTGTAGTTCATCCAATGTAAATTCTGCCACTTCACCTTCACCAGCGGTACTTCCTTGTTTCTTAAACGTTTGGTTTGGTGCTCTTCAATGCTAACCGGTACAGCCTCCACTGTTAGGTTTTTCTTCACTTCAATGGAATCACTCGGTACAATCATGGTATCACACGGAATGTAGGCTGGCAGTTGTGATACGTGGAACACGTTGTGGATGTTAGTCAATGATTGAGGAAGATCCAGCCGATATGCAACTTCACCAATCCGCTCTAGTATTTGATATGGTCCAATATACTTCGGATTAAGCTTTTAACTTTTCAAGATTCGACCTACACCCTTGGTTGGCGAAATTCTTAGGAACACCCAATCACCCACTTGGAATTTCAGGGGTCTATGACGATTGTCATAATAACTCTTTTGCCGATCTTGAGCAATTTTTATCTTCTCTCGGATTAAAGCGATTTGCTCGTTCATCTCTTGAATCATCTCAGGCCCCAGATGAAGGGCATCACCGTTCTCATTCCAACATAATGGAGTATGACATTTTCGACCATAAAGAGCTTCGTATGGAGCCATCCCAATGCTGCTGTGGTAACTGTTATTATATGCAAATTCCACCAAGGGCAAGTATTTCTCCCATGATCCGCCCTGTTCCAGTACACATGCCCTTAACATATCCTCAAGAGTTTGTACAGTCCGTTCTGATTGGCCATCGGTCTGGGGATGGTAAGCCGAACTTAATTTAAGCTCAGTACCCAATTGTTGTTGCAAACTCCCCCAAAACCTTGAAGTAAATCAGGGATCCCGATCGGAGATAATACTTGATGGCACACCATGCAGTCGTACGACCTCAGCAACGTATAACTTAGCTAATCGATCTAATGACCACTTCATATTTATTGCCAGGAAATGCGCATATTTAGTTAGTCGATCAACAATTACCCAAATTGCGTTGTATCCGGCTTGAGTACGGGGTAGTCCGGACACGAAGTCCATGGTGATATTTCCCACTTCCAGATCGGAATTTCTGGAGGTTGAAGCAAACCCGGAGGTTGTTGGTGCTCAACCTTGTACTTCTGGCATATTATGCAGGATTTCACATACTCAATTATTGCCTTCTTCATGTTGGGCCACCAGAATTCCTTCTTTAAGTCATGATACATTTTTGTCACTCCTGGATGTATACTCAGAGAGCTCTTGTGTGCTTCTGTTAACACCGCCTGCCTGAAGCCTCCATGTGCAGGCACCACAACTCGATTCCTGAATCTCCATACGCCATCCTCACCTCATGTTATCTCCTTATTTTTACCTTGGGCCTGACTGTCGATCAACTTCAATAACTCTTCATCGTCTTTCTGCGCGGCCATTACAGACTCCCGAAATTCATTGGAGATTCTTAACATTCCAATCGTCATTCGTTTTGGCACACTCATGACCACTAAAATATTCATATCCCTAAAGCTTTCTAGCAGTTCTTGTTCTTTGCCCATTAAGTAAGCCACGTGTAACACCTTCCTGCTTAGTGCATCCGCTACAACATTTGCTTTGCCCAGGTGATACTTCAAATCGAAGTCGTAATCCTTCAAATACTCCATCCATCTCCTTTGTCTCATATTTAGCTCCTTTTGATCAAATAAATACTTTAAACTCTTGTGGTCACTAAATACTACAAAGCGAGCTCCATACAAGTAATGGCGCCAAATCTTCAGCGCGTACACTACTGCTGCGAGTTCCAGATCATGGGTCGGGTAATTCTCTTCATGTGGCCTCAATTGCCTTGAAGCATAGGCAATTGCTCGATCCGCTTGCATCAACACACACCCCAATCCAAATTTGGATGCGTCACAATATACTTCAAATTCTTTGGTCACATCGGGCAGTGCAAGCACGGGCGCAGTAGTTAAGCACTGCTTCAAAGTTTGGAAACTTAATTCACATTTCTCCGACCACACGAAAGGGTTTCCTTTCCTTGTCAATCGAGTCAGAGGGAGTGCTATCCGAGAAAACCCCTCAATGAAGCGTCGATAGTATCCAGCTAATCCAAGGAAACTCCGGATTTCAGTTACTGACTTCGGTGTCTCCCAAGTCATAACCGCTTCAATTTTTGTCGGATCAACTGAGACTCCTTCTTGGGAAATTACATGCCCCAAGAATTGTACACTACTCTTCCAGAACTCACATTTAGATAATTTAGCGTACAACTTCTTCTCACGGAGTGCTTGTAAAACAAGTCGAAGATGTTGAGCATGCTCCTCGTCTGACCTCGAATATACCAAAATATCATCAATGAATACAACCACAAACTGATCCAAGTACGGTTGAAAGGTCCGATTCATATAATCCATAAAAATGGCAGGAGCGTTTGTTACTCCAAAGGGCATTACTACGTACTCGAAGTGCCCATAACGAGTTCGGAATGCTGTCTTTGGGATATCCTCCGACCTTACTCGGATTTGGTGGTATCCCGACCTCAAATCAATCTTAGAGAACACAACGGCGCCTCGCAATTGGTCCAGTAAATCGTCAATCCGGGGTAGTGGATACTTATTTTTGATCGTCAGTTTGTTCAGCTGTCGATAATCAATACACATGCGCATACTACCGTCCTTCTTCTTTACTAATAACACCGGAGCGCCCCAGGGTGAGGCACTAGGTCGGATAAAGCCCTTTTCTAGCAATTCGTTTACTTGTTTCTTTACTTCGGTTAATTCCACCGAAGACATTCTATATGGTGCTCGGGACACCGGTTCTGCCCCGGGAATCAAGTCAATAGAGAAATCAATCTCTCGACTAGGAGGTAGCTCCGGAATTTCTTCCGGAAAAACGTCAGGAAATTCACAAACAATCGGAATATCATTTAGCAGGAGGTTATGTCGACCCTCCAAAGCGAATAAAACAACATACGTGGCTAGGACATCGCTCACCCCGTTCTTTACGTCAAGTTCCTGGGAGAAAACGATATTCTTTCGATGACAGTCGACCAACACATGATTAGCAGCAAGCTAATCCAGACCTAGAATAACGTCTAAGTCCTTCAATGGCATACAGATAAAATTTACTCGAAAAGTACGGGTCTCAATTTGCATCGGCAGTTCCCTACACACTGTAGTTGCATGGAAGGTAGAACCAGTTGGAGTGGAAACAATAAGAGCGTTCTCCATTAAACTGATTGGCAAACCAAGCCGTCGCACACAACTTTCCAAAATAAAGGAATGGGTGGCACCTGAATCATAAATCACATCAACCAGATAACCACAGATGAGACACTTACCCTGTACCAGATTGTCATTCCTCGTAGCTTCTAAAGCATCAAACGCAAATACTCGTCCGGTCATGGCGTTCTGGGCATCGCTAGATTGAGCGTTATATCTCCCCGCTTGTGGGTTCCCTCTACCAGCTCCATTCCGACCTCCTCTCATGAAGTTGGAACCCCGGTTCCCAGAAGAATTAGTTCGGTTATCCGCTCTGCCCTGCTGCTGCCTCTGAGGGCAATCGGGCCTAAGGTGCCCTGGTCGTCCGCACTGGAAACACACAATCTGATTAGCTTGGCAATGTTTGGCAATGTGTCCTTCTTAACCACAATTGTAGCATGTACGATTCCCAGGGGGATTACCCGATCGACCCATGGAACCACGACCAGAGGAGGATGAGGAGGTAGCAGAAGACTTACCACCCCGAAAGAATTGACCCATCCTCTTGAAGCTGAAACCTTTTGCCTTCAATGGCTTTTTATCTCTTGACTGAGACATCCTTTGCAACTGCACTTCCTCTGTCAATCTTGCTTTATTCACCAAGGTCGGATAGTCCCTAATTTCCATCAGTACGATTACACTACGGAGCTCAATCCGTAGTCCAGCTTCATATTTGGCACACTTGCTGCCTTCAGTCCCTTCTAACGAGAAAGGGTGATAAAAATCACACAACTCATCAAACTTGCTGGTGTATTCAGCTACAGACATCCGGTCTTGCTCCAACTTCAGGAATTCCATTTCTTTCCGGATTTTGTAGTTGTCTGGGAAGTATTTAACAAGGAACCTCCTTTGAAAATTCGCCCATACTAATGGCTCATTGGCTGCGTTCATTTGCACCTTCACGCGAGACCACCATACTCTAGCCTCATCTTTCAATTGATATGTAGCAAATAGAACCTTTTGCTCTTCAGAGCACTCAAAATATTCAAAAAACTATTCAATATCCCTAATCCAGATGTGTGCCCCATCGTAGTCATGTCCCCCCTTGTAAGTCGGAGGATTCCTTTTCAGGAATTTATCTAGAGTGGGACCGAACTCGGTCCTACTCATCAGCTGAGTAAATCTAGAGAAGAAATCATCTCTTCCCCCAGAACTAGTCTCTCCGTCCATTTAGTAATTCTACAATGGGCAAACACATCACCATTAATAACCCAGATCAGTCAGGGAATCACAGATTTACCTTATATTTATAGAATACACGCCAGTGGAGTGCCAAGGGAACGGTGCCAGACCACACACAATCTCAACATAACAAAATACAATAATCTTTCATAAAACTATTACATTCAATAGATCGGCCCACACACCGGCTCTAGAAAGAACCGCTCTGATACCAAGTGTAACGTCCTAGACTATTTTTACATTTATTTTTATTCAAACTATTACATTTTACAATAAATTTTTCCTTTTCTTGAAAATTAATTGATATTTAGGGAAAAACAATTTTAATTAAACACAGCGGACGAGAGAAAGGGAAATCAGGGCGTCTCGCTTGAGCGAGGCCCTTACTCGTCTAAGCGAGATTCCGGACTCTCACTTAGACGAGGTGCTATTCGTTGAACGAACACCTTTCTCACATCGGATTAAACAGACATGCAACCGGTCTCACAAACTTCACTCTCACAAACGGTCCAGTGAACCCAAGAATTTATTATAAAAACATATGCACATAACAGTAATATATTTTTGAAATATATTTTTCATTCAATCCGGTCTGTATTACACACACTAGTAACTATAATAAGAAGTTTTTACACACAAGTAAGACTCTATAAAGAGTCACTCAAATTCATCCAACCCTGACACCGTTCTTCCCCCTTGGCCCAGCTCCATGGCTTCATCCCCCTCCCTGCCTCTGGTTACTAAAAAAAATGCAAGGGTGAGTGTTTGGCATAATAATTAATCTAGAACGGATCTTAACAAATACGCATGCATATCTATACATACACATCAATCATTACTTCTAAATAAACAAACCGAAACATAGAGTATTTCAGGCAGTAACTGTATTAAACCAAACACACAATTCCATCAATTTCCTCACATTCATCGCATTCATTACATGCATCACATTCATTACATACATCACATTACATACATCATGATCACAACTGACTCTCATGCAATCTGACTCCTAGTATCCGGATACTAAAGGATTGGCCTTCAGCTGGGGGTCCTACTTGACACCCCGTGAACCCTGCTTGGTTCACTGAGTCCTGCTTGACTCTCCACCTCGACCACTGGGTCCTACTTGACCACTGGGTAGCTCAACTGGGCACGAAAACCACGGGAGCCGGAAATGAGGGGCTATCATATACCGTCGGTCATCCCATACCACATAATCATTCAACAGTTTACCTTTCTCACAATAATATCAATTTCTCATCAATCGGGTAGCCTGCTTGCTAACCCAACGTTACATAACACTGATCTTTTCACGTTAGATATCAATTTTCTCATCCCTCGGGTAGCCTACTTGCTAACCCGGAGTCGCATAACATTGATTACGTCAATATTAAATATTTCAAGATCATGCATAATAACTCAACCATACACCCAATTCTCAACTCATCAATGTACACTATCACACATGTACAAGTATAAACACACACCACGTTTAGTAACATTTTTCCTTAACCCGTTTACGCAACCCAAGGACCTGAATTAGAAGCGAGTCCTATTCTAATTAATTATAACCCGAACACCCCCTTACACTGATTCCACGCTTCGATGATCTGTTCTTTGTGCCGATTTCTTTCTCTGAGCACCGGTTCTGCAATCTCAACTCCTTCACTCAATCTTCCGTTGCTTAGCTTACTACCTACGGATCATGAAGTACAACTTTATCACCTCAACGTCCTTAGTTCATGGACAACATTTGGACTCACACTCACAGAGGAGTGGAGAACAGCCACGAATGTAGCCATGCATGGCCCTTAACAGCTAAAGAATAAAAGAAATAAGGGGATTATAATTGGAACGGATCAGCAGACTCACCTTGAAGTCCCGATCACAGGAATGAGGTTAAATTGAAGCTCAGACACAAATGGAGTCTCACTCCAGTGCATGCAGATCAGCGTTAAGAGAGAAGAGAAAAATGGAAGAGAAAGAACAAACTGATAGCAAAGGTAACTTGTGAATAATCCAAAGGGAAGGAAGAGAATCTTCTTATATATATATGGCTCATGGAACTATCGTCTTTTCCTTTATTTTATTTGTCTTCTTACTAAATTTAATCAATTTCACTATTTTAAACTATTGCATGGTTATCAAACCAATTACACGTGTTTATCCCTTCAACGTCCAAGTGGTCATAATCTTCTAATAATTCGCAAGAGTATAGATCCGATATAAATATCGGCCCCGCCGTCTAACTTAATGTTCATACCTCGGAAATCCGAGCTACAACTTGAGAGGTCGGATATATCATCCGCTCTCGACTCTTTGTCACACACACCCATTGTTTCAGTTAGTATGAGGTTGATCCGGGCTACGACACCGTGTGAGGCGCTCTCCTCACAACAGTTGGACCAGACCGTCTAGCCCTGCCCGCTCTTCCTTACTCATCCGATCTTTAGTTCTGCCTGTCCGTGCCTCTGAGACCGATCTTGACACCGGCTCAAACAGAGTAAATACTAAATAGAATTTCTAATCATTCTCTAACATTTCACATTTCATAATTTTTTATTAAAACATCAGGGATGTTACATATTTAGACTTTGATGTCTTCATAAAAGTTGTAGATATTTATCTTATGGATCTATAGAAAGTGGTTTCAAGTTAAAAGGATATCTTTAGCTCTAGTTATACTTAAAATACAGAAGTATGTTCATGCTGAAAATCTGCTGACATGAATCACTATTTGTATTTTTAAAACTGGGAATTTTGTGATGAGAATTAGTGTTTAGTGTCTTCATACAGGTTTTAGATATTTGTGTTATGAGTAATTTAGAACTAGTCTCATGCCAAAATTATTTTTGTAGCTCCAGAAACGTTGAATTTACTAACATATGTACGTTTTGTTACTTTCTTTGAGATAGTTTAGTATACTATGAATTTGTGATATTTCTGTTTGGATTTAGAATTTTTGGTCTTCATAAAAATTGTAGATAATGAAATTATTGAAACACAGAACTTGGTCTTATTCAAAAATGATTTTTATACCATGAGTTATAGCTAATTTACTAAAGATTGCCAAACCAGTAAATTTTCCAGTAATTGGTGATAATGAAAAATGATAACCTAGTGACTATTATGTGATTATATGATGTTTCTGTTTGGAATTTAAAATTGTGGTCTTCATGAATGTTGTAGATAATTTTGTTATGGAACTATAGAAAGTGGAATTACTTAAAAAGGATTTGATTTGCTCATGTTATGGTCTTGTTACTAATGCATGTTACTGTTGTAAATTTCTGAAATTTACCTATGATGATTATTATGGATGAAAATGATATTTTCATGGGGGTAATGATTTATTTATGAATTATTGAGGGATTATTGATTATTATGGATGTTATAGAGTGTCCTATGGATGTCATACAATATATATTTGTGATGAATAATTATGAATGACTAAATTAATGTATGCATGAATGCCTTGTGGTTTATTGAGATATGTTGTTGAATTGTAACTCCATGATTTTGAGAATTGATATATGTGATGTGTCCTTTGAGGACTTATGGCCTTCAAGTGATTATGGAAGTATTGATATCATGGTATGTTAAATTGATAAAGAGAATTAAAGGCATTCATGCATCATAAGCATTTGGACGCACCATGGAATTTAAGGGTTCCATGATTGTCGGCCCTGGTGGGGGCTTTACTCTATGATGAGTTAAAGCCTTATTTTCGTTGAGCGCCATGAAGTGTAGGGATTCATGGTTTATGCTAAGTTCTACTTGTGTACTTCGGTACTTGAGCGCCATGATGGGTAAGGATTCATGGTATATGTTAAGTCCTACTTGTGTACTTTGGTACTTGAGCGCTACGAAGGGTAGGGATTCGTGACATTATGCTAAGTCCTACTTGAGTCTCTATGAGACTTTTTACTATAGTATTCCCACTAAATCAAAATGGATCTAGCATGACATTATTTAACTAAATTAAAGATTATTAAATGTAAATGAACTTGTTTGGCATATTCATCATATCATAATTGTTTGTTGATTGTGTTTGTGCAATTTTACTTATTTTATATTTATTCTATATTTTATCTCACTCTTACATTATTTTTACAGTGCACGCTTCATAGAATGACGAGTGGTGCAATTAATGAAGTTTTTATGTTTTATTGCTTGGACTTTGATTTCATTTAAGATTTAATGTGTTGTAATAATACTCTGTACCTCGTACTACAATCTTATTTATCGTTTCCGCTATGTAAATGTATTATGTTTTATTCATTTACGACTAGTATGCATGATAATATTCCACATTTATCAATTTTTACGTGACCTCAGAATTTAAATTATGAATTTCAAAATGATTCTTTAAACGTGAAAATTTATTTCAAAAATTTAGGTTAATTTATTGGAATTTGTAATTTGGGTTTTGGGTGTCACAATGGTGGTATCAGAGCATTTTCAAAAATTCAGGCCCAATTGCTATGACATGTATTATTTCCTTGATATACTACATGAATTGTTTGGCTACTTGCTTGATAATATGTTAAGTATGTATTATATGACTTGTTGCCTAACTGATAAATTGTAGAGTACTTATAGTTGTGTTATAATCTTGTAATTGTATACAATATACTTTCCCTTAGAATTAGTATAAACCAAACTACGAATGTAAGATGGCAAGAAACAATAACGACGCTATGGCAGCCGCTTTCAACCGCTTGGCCGAGGTCTTGGAGAGGCAAAATCAACCAAGAAATACTGGAGGACTTCACGGATTGGATCACTTCTTAAAAAGGAAGCCATCACAGTTTAAAAGAGGCTATAATCCAGAGGTAGCATACCTATGGATTAAGGAAATGGAACGCATCTTCCGATCTTTACCCTACACAGAATTTGAAAAGGTGGAGTATGCCACCTATATGATGATTGAGGAAGCAGAGAACTGGTGGATCCATGCCAGGATTCGTATGACTGAGACCGACAGACCATTGGACTGGGCTAACTTCAGAGACTGTTTTCTGGAGAAATATTTTCCAGCAAGTGTGAAGAGCCGAAAAGAGTTGGAATTCATGGAGCTGAAATAAGGCTCAATGTCTATTGGTGAGTATGCTGCTAAATTTGGAGAGTTATCCCTCTTTTACCCTCCTTTCCAACAGGCAGGTGTTGAAGCCTCAAAGTGCGTCAAGTTCAAGAATGGTTTGAATCTTGAAATCAAAGAGGCTATCTATTATCAAGAAATTCGGATCTTCTCAATTCTGATCAATAAATGTCGAATTTTTGAAGAAAACCACCAAGCCAGATTGGCTCAAGAGAAGATCAATAGACTACTGAGACCTCAACCAGTTACCTTCAAAAGGAAAGGATCATTCTATAACATCCCAAATTTCCAAATAAATTTTTCGCAAATATTTCAAATTTTAAAACAGAATTTTCAATTTAACATAATAATGCAGTCGACATTACATAAACCGGCTCATTCAAATTTACAAATATTTTACAAATCGGTATACACAGGAGCCGACCAAGGCTTCTACAAACAACTATGTGCATTATGTACAATACACATAAATACATAATGCTCCAGTTGGTTGAGTGATCTCACACGTTATTGCTGAGTCCTATGTCCACTGTAAAAATGACAACAGTAGGGGGTGAGCATAAACATGTCAAATGATAGTTATTGAATCGGATTAAAATTCCAATTCATAACTACATATATAAATCATATCAGAATACACAGAAACTTATCATATATCATTCGTTCTCATTTTATCATGTTATTCTCCTATATAACAATGCATACACATGCTCAATCAAATGGATCCATTAAGTCTTTTAATTTTGTGTTGCAACACTGGCTCTCAGCCATAACTCAGCTCTCAGCTGATCCGGCTGTTTTACTGGTACCAAACCGTTTGCCCTCTCATGTGACACAATCACTCCCAGCGACAACGGTAGTATCACGGGCTAAACCCCGAGCCCCGCTCAAGAGGTTTGCCTTGAGTCTCACCCAAGGTCTTTTTATGGAATCCTCGAAACCACATAATATTTCATATTTGTTCATCATATAAGCATCCCATGCTTTATCAATATGCATCCCATGCATTCATACATCATGAAAAATTCATGAATAACATTCATATCATCATCATCAATCACATATCAACATCAAGATCATATGAACGGAAATATCACAATCATCACAAATATGTCACACATAACATATATATATATATATTCAGGATTTTGTTATTAAATACAATAATATTATCCTGAATCCGTTTATAAACCATACATTTAAAATGTAACGCTCCCCCTACCTGGAAATAAAGAATTCCTCAAGCTAAATCAAGTCACAGCTCACAAATTCCAACTGGAATTCAACTCTAAACAGTGCAAAGCTTCCTTATGAAACTTAAAGCTCTTACTCCTTAAAATCCAAACTTTCACGTTAAAGAGAAGAATACAGAATGGTCTCCTCTTTTATTGATAATTTCCAATAATGATTGGAAAAGAAAAAGATTAAAGGTGATGTTGACACCCTAATAATTCCAAGCTAATCTAATGATAGGATAAGACATAATTTGTTCATGAAAAAGACATGAATGAATTGAATAAGCGAATTGAATAAGCACTGATACACACATTTATGATATAAGGACAAAACGAAATAATAAAATAAAAGAGGATAGGATAATGGAGAGGGTCCACCACTTAGCAAAATCAGGAAAGAGAATTTGCTAGAATAGTGACGTGGAAAGCTCCAATAATTGGAGTAATTATCAATCCTGACTCAGTTTCAGTATTCTGGGCACATCACTCTTTCCGAGAAAGATCTATCAAAACCTCTTTCCGTTCAGAATTACTTCACTCGGAGTGAACTCACTCGGAAAGGTTTTCACATGAAACTCTCAGATTTCCTTCCTCGGAAATGATCCACTCAAAATATCTCATTCAGACATCTCACTCATATATATTTTTGCCCGAGTCAAGCCTTCACTTGTGTAACTTGGAAGTCTTTCATTCGAAAAGATCACTCGGAGTTTATAGACAATCCTCTTTCAGAAATCTTTCCACACGAAAGGATCACTCAGGGTCGAAGATAGTCTTGAAGACTAATCCGAGTACAAGCTCTCAGAAACTCTGAATATCGACCCGAGCATGATTTGAATGAAGTTTCACCACTCAGAAACTCACCTCTCAAATATTTACTTCCCTCGGAATTATTCTCTCAGAAACATATTCATTCAGAGTTAAAGTCTTCCTTTGTCCAAAAGCACTCTTCCTGGAAAAGACTTACTCGGTATGTCCCATTCGGTGGCACATCATACGGATATTAGAACTTTCTTACTTGACGCCTTTCCACTTGGAATCGTCTCACTCGGTACCATTCCACTCGGAAGTATCACACTCAGAGACACTTCACTCGGAAAGTCTCTCAACTCGGATATACTTCATTCAGAAGTTCACTACTCAGAAACATCTTGGTTCGAGAAGTACTTATTTGAAATTAAAGCTTTTCTGCACTCGGAGGTACTTCTCTCGGAAATGATCTATTCGGAAACGTTTCACTCGTATTTACCTCACTCAAAAAGTGTCTCATTCGGACACAATTTTCTTAACTTAGAAATAATTCTCCTAATGATTTTTCACTCGGAAACATCTTAATCTCATTTGGGAATAGCTTTCTCCGTCTTACTTCACTCCGAATAACTTATTTCCAACAATATTCACTCAGAATTTCACTCGGAAATTCCTCACTGATCCTTAATAAATTATTTTCAAAAATTCAGGATGTTACACATTCTATCCAAATCGTTTCAAGGGAGGATCATCATCATCTTCTGAGAGATGCAACAATCATGTGAATATAAAGTGTCATAAGTGTGAAGGTAATCACCATATACGTGACTGCAACAGACGCCTAGAAGATGTCACTTGCTTTCGATGTAATCAGAAGGGTCATATCAGCCCAAATTGTCCACAGAATCGTCAAATCAAAAACAACAATAACAACAATAACACCATGAATAATCGAAGAGGTTCTAGTTATCAGGGAGGCTGTAGAGGAAACACACGTGTTGTTCAACCTCTAAGACAGAATGGGGAGTCAACAGATAAGAGATTATAACCAGCAACAGGAAGAGTCTTTGCCATCAACAGTTCAGAGGCAGACCAAGCAGATGATCTTGTGCAAAGTAAGTGTGAGATCAATGGTGCCATTTTATCTATATTGTTTGATTCTGATGCTACACATTCTTTTATTTCTGAGGAGTGTGTTAGACGTCTTCAATTACCTGTAAAGTCTATGATGTATGACCTGATTGTTTCCATTCCCACTAGTACACAACTTAGGACTACTAAGGTGTGTAACGATTGTTCTATGCTCGTAGAAGGTAGAAACTTTCTTGTCAATCTTATTTGTTTACCTTTGAAGGATCTAGAAGTAATTCTAGGGATGAACTGGTTATCGGCGAATCGTGTCTTGGTGGACTGTCATAACAAGACCGTGATATTTCTATCAGAAGGAAACACTATTTCTGACAATCCCAAGATCTTTGCTTTAAAAGGAGAAATTCAATTGTTTGCCTTGTTTGCTCTTTCCAAAGAAGGTGGTGAATCTAAAACAATTGAGATGCCAATTGTCTCTGAAATTCCCTAAAGTATTTCCAGAAAATGTCTTAAGTTTACCTCCAGAACGTGAAATAGAATTCTCAATTGACCTAATTCCAGAGCAGAACCAGTGTCTAAGGCTCCATATCATATGTCACCTATTGAACTGGAAGAATTGAAAAAGCAAATTGAAGAGTTGTTGGAGAAGCATTTCATCAGGCCCAGTGTGTCGCCATGGGGAGCGCCAGTATTGCTCGTCAATAAGAAAGATGGAAGCATGAGATTATGTGTAGATTATCGTCAGTTGAATAAATTTATAGTGAAGAATAAATATCCTTTGCCCAGAATTGATGATCTAATAGACCAATTGAGAGGTGCTACAGTATTTTCCAAGATTGATCTACGATCGAGTTATCATCAGATTCGTGTCAAGTCTAAGGATGTTCCAAAGAAAGCTTTTAGAACACGCTATGGTCATTACGAGTATCTGGTGATGCCTTTCGGAGTGACCAATGTCCCAGCTGTATTCATGGATTACATGAATCGAGTGTTTCATCCATACTTGGATCAATTTGTTATTATCTTCATTGATGACATTCTAATTTATTCTAAAACTTGGGAGGAGCATGAAAAGCATCTTCGAGTGGTATTGCAGATTCTGAAAGAGAAGCAGTTGTATGCTAAGTTATGTAAATGTGAGTTCTGGTTGAAAGAGGTAAAGTTCCTAGGCCATGTGATCTCAAGCGAAGGAGTGTCTGTGGATCCTTTTAAAATAGAAGCTGTAACAAACTAGGAGAGACCTAATTCAGTTACTGAGATACGAAGCTTCCTAGGATTAGCTGGTTATTATCGGAGATTTATTGAGGGGTTTTCTCAAATTGCCTTACCGATGACTCGTCTGACCTGGAAGAATCAACCTTTTGCTTGGACGCTAGAATATGAGAAAAGTTTCCAAGAACTAAAATCGAAGCTTAAATCTGCTCCAGTCTTAACTTTGCCTAATCCACAAGAAGACTTTGTGGTTTATTGTGATGCTTCTAAGATGGGTTTAGGTTGTGTTTTGATGCAGCAACAAAAGGTGATTGCCTATGCTTCTAGGTAGCTGAGGTCGCATAAAATGAACTATCCGACGCATGATCTAGAATTGGCAGCGGTGGTATTCGCTTTGAAAATCTGGAGACACCATTTGTACGGAGTCAAGTTTGAGGTGTTCAGTGACCATAAGAGCTTAAAGTATTTGTTCGATCAGAAGGAATTGAACATGAGGTAGCGAAGGTGGATGGAGTTTCTTAAAGATTATGATTTTGATTTGAAGTACCATCCAGGAAAAGCAAATGTGGTAGCAGATGCACTTAGCAGGAAATCCATTCATATGACATCTTTAATGGTAAAAGAGATGGAAATGATAGAACAGTTCAGAGATATGAACTTGGGTGTGGAGATGAAATCTTCAACAAGTATGACCTTGGGAACTTTGAAGATCACCAATGATTTTCTGAAGTTAATAGGTGAGAGGCAGAAAAAAGACTTGCAATTACAAGAATTGAGAGAGACTCAGGCGAATGGAAAAGATGTGGGATTACAAGAAGGATCAGATGGAATTTGGAGGATTAGAAGCAAAATTTGTGTACCAGATGATGTTGATCTAAGAAGGACAATCCTAGAAGAAGCATATAAAAGTATGTTAAGCATTCATCCTGGATCAACTAAGATGTATCAAGACCTGAAGAAAAGTTTTTGGTGGCCAAGGATGAAGAAAGAAATAGCTGAATATGTGTCTTCATGTCTGGTATGTCAAAAAGCCAAGGTGGAACACCAGAAGCCATCTGGTGAACTGCAACCATTGGAGATTCCTGTTTGGAAATGGGATGACATTACGATAGACTTTGTGTCAGGATTGCCAAGAACACGTTCAGGGAATAATGCAATCTGGGTTATTGTAGACAGATTGACTAAGTCTGCTCACTTCCTCCCAATGAATATGAAGAATTCTCTACAAAAGTTGGCACAATTATATGTGAAAGAGATTATGAGACTACATGGTGTACCATCCAGTATTGTGTTAGATAAAGATTCGAGGTTCACTTCCCGATTTTGGGGAAGCTTGCATCAGGAGTTGGGTTCAAGACTTCGATTAAGTTCAGCTTATCATCCTCAAACAGATGGACAGTCAGAACGTACCATACAAAGTTTGGAAGACTTACTGCGATCTTGTGTGCTTGAGCATGGTGGTAGTTGGGAGCAGTTTCTTCCACTGATTGAATTCACGTATAACAATAGCTACCATAGCAGTATTGGTATGGCTCCATTGGAAACTGGTGAAAGTGTGGCGTTAGAGCCTGAAATTGTGCAACAGACTACTGAAAAAATAGAAATAATCAAAGAAAAGATGAAGGCATCCCAAGATAGACAAAAGCACTATTACGATAAAAGGAGAAAACCACTTGAGCTCCAAGTTGGTGATCATGTGTTTTTGAAGGTTTCGCCTCACAAGGGCATTAGTCGAGCACTGAAAAGTAAAAAGTTGAGCCCAAGGTTCATTGGACCATATGAAATTCTAAAGAGGATTGGCCGAGTGGCTTATCAGATTGCACTTCCTCCTCACCTTACAAATTTGCACAATGTGTTCCATGTATCACAATTGAGGAAGTATGTATAGGATCCTACTCATATGATTGCTACTGATGATGTTGAAGTTAGAGAAAATTTGACCATCCCTGTAGAACCTATACAGATTATGGAAAGGTCGATTAAACGCCTGAGAAGCAAGGATATACCATTAGTGAAGGTGGCATGGAAACAAGGAAATGATGTAACTTTAACTTGGGAGCGCGAAGATGCTTTGAGGACGCAATACCCAGAATTGTTCCACTGAGAGATGTGTTGTATTAAATTTCAAGGACGAAATTTTTATTAGGGTGGGAGAATTGTAACATCCTAAAAACTTCGTTCTCATGTATAATCATTTTGATTTAGACCATCAATGATATTATCCATTTTATCTCAACTTTCTACATAAATTTTGGTTAGGACAACATCTTCAATTTAAACTTTTACCATGGTAAACAATTTTAACTTTATACCTTAGGTAAAAGTTAATCAAATAACTTATTACCTATTTCCTTAGTTATTAATTTCTTTGGCTTTTCCAATTACTCTCATCAAAATACCACATACTCCACTCAAAATGCAACATCTTGTACACATTTTAATTGTTAGTTAGAGTCTGAATTTGGAAATGTGGTCAACTATAAAGTTGTTCCTCTTTTTCTTAGATTTCCAACAAGACCAAATTTGTTAAAATCCATTAAGATATGAGAGAGATATGCCTAAAATACCGAAACAGTATCAGAATTGATATTTTACTTCAATCATATCATCTTGTACATATTTTAATGCCTAGTTAAAGTCCGAATTTGAAAAAGTGGTAAACTATAAAGTTATTCCTCGTTGTCTTAGATTTCCAACAAGACCAAATTTGTTAAAATCCATTAAGATATGAGAGAGATATGCCCAAAATACCGAAACAATGTTAGAATTGATATTTACTTCAATCAAACAAGCTACATTATATAGGCTGCGGAAATGGTCAACAATCCAGCCTATTTTTCTCACCTAAAACCTCCATTATCACTACAATTAATTTAACAAACATCCTACTACAATACCATTATGAAAAGCTTGTCCCCCACTTGTCATTTGCATCATTAAATTAACACTACATCTTGTTCCTAAGTCTGAATTCTTAGAACAAGCTAAAGTTAGTGAAGTCTCTCTCTTATTTTCTTTCATTTTCTCCATCAAGTTCACTATTGATTTGAAGTTAGGACAATAATACAACACTTTCAACCACTTTAGGAACCTCCATTAAGGTAAGAGGGGATAGGGTTGTGAATAAATATGGAATGGGTAGAATTGTATGCTATTCTAGGATTTCCAGATTTATTTTTGTAACTTGTTACTTAATTTTGAAGCTAAAAATGTGTGAATTTGACTTTTACTTCTTCATAAAAGTTTTAGATCTTTTTGTTATGTAAATTTTGAGACTTGAACCAACTGATTTGGATATGTATAGCATGAGTTATAGTCAAAATATTACAGTATGTCTGTTCTGGAATATGTACCTTCTTTTTTGTGTAAATATTAATATTCTGGGAATCATACATACATATTTAGACTTTTATGTCTTCATAAAAGTTGTATATATTTATCTTATGGATCTATAGAAAGTGGTTTCAAGTTAAAAGTATATATTTAGCTCTAGTTATACTTAAAATACAGAAGTATGTTCATGCTGAAAATCTGATGACATGAATCACTATTTGTATTTTTAAAACTGGAAATTTTGTGATGCGAATTAGTGTTTAGTGTCTTAATAAAGTTTTAGATATTTGTGTTATGAGTAATTTAGAACTGGTCTCATGCCAAAATTATTTTTGTAGCTCTAGAAATGTTGAATTTACTAACATATGTACGTTTTGTTACTTTCTTTGAGATAGTTTAGTATACTATGAATTTGTGATATTTCTGTTTGTATTTAGAATTTTTGGTCTTCATAAAAATTATAGATAATGAAATTATTGAAACACAGAACTTGGTCTCATTCAAAAATTATTTTTATACCATGAGTTATAGCTAATTTACTAAAGATTGCCAAACCAGTAAATTTTCCAGCAATTGGTGATAATGAAAAATGATAACCTATTGACTATTATGTGATTATATGATGTTTCTGTTTGGAATTTAAAATTGTGGTCTTCATGAATGTTGTAGATAATTTTGTTATGGAACTACAAAAAGTGGAATTACTTAAAAAGGATTTGATTTGCTCATGTTATGGTCTTGTTACTAATGTATGTTGCTGTTGTAAATTTCTGAAATTTACCTATGATGATTATTATGGATGAAAATGATATTTTCATGGGGGTAATGATTTATTTATGAATTATTGAGGGATTATTGATTATTATGGATGTTATTGAGTGTCCTATGGATGTCATACAGTATATATTTGTGATGAATAATTATGAATGACTAAATTAATGTATACATGAATGCCTTGTGGTTTATTGAGATATGTTGTTGAATTGTAACTCCATGATTTTGAGAATTGATATATGTGATGTATCCTTTGAGGACTTATGGCCTTCAAGTGATTATGGAAGTATTAATATCATGGTATGTTAAATTGATAAAGAGAATTAAAGGCATTCATGCATCATAAGCATTTGGACGCACCATGAAATTTAAGGGTTCCATGATTGTCGGCCCTGGTGGGGGGTTTACTCTATGATGAGTTAAAGTCTTATTTTCGTTGAGCGCCATGAAGTGTAGGGATTCATGGTTTATGCTAAGTCCTACTTGTGTACTTCGGTACTTGAGCGCCATGAAGGGTAGGGATTCATGGTATATGTTAAGTCCTACTTGTGTACTTTGGTACTTGAGCGCTACGAAGGGTAGGGATTCGTGACATTATGCTAAGTCCTACTTGAGTCTCTATGAGACTTTTTACTGTAGTATTCCCACTAAATCAAAATGGATCCAATATGACATCATTTAACTAAATTAAAGATTATTAAATGTAAATGACCTTGTTTGGCATATTCATCATATCATAATTGTTTGTTGATTGTGTTTGTGCAATTTTACTTATTTTATATTTATTCTATATTTTATCTCACTCTTACATTATTTTTATAGTGCACGCTTCACAGAATAACGAGTGGTGCAATTAATGAAGTTTTTATGTTTTATTGCTTGGACTTTGATTTCATTTGAGATTTAATGTGTTGTAATAATATTATGTACCTCGTACTACAATCTTATTTATCGTTTCCGCTATGTAAATGTATTATGTTTTATTCGTTTATGACTAGTATGCATGATAATATTTCGCATTTATCAATTTTTACGTGACCTTAGAATTTAAATTACGAATTTCAAAATGATTCTTTAAACGTGAAAAATTTATTTCAAAAATTTGGGTTAATTAATTAGAATTTGTAATTTGGGTTTTGGGTGTCACACAACGCACACCTACATTTCAAGATTCGATCTGGCCTTTCGTTCCAAACCGATTCTGACACGTGCAAACTTTGGAACCTCAATAGTAACATATCTTCGGGACGTGAGTTCAATTCACGAGATTGTGACGATGATGCCATATTGTTTTAAACAAAATATTGCATAGTCAAACAACCAATACTTGGATTGTATATGTTTCAATAATAAGAAAAATAAAAACATTATTTTGTAATAAACCCAATAATAATAATAATATCCAAAAAATAAAAATTTATCTTATAATCAAAATTTATTTTGTAATAAAACCAACAATCATAATAATATCAAGTTATTAAAACAATGTAACTTATTAAAACAATTTAACTTAAATATCAACTTATTTTGTTTTACTTATAGATGATAAAAATTATAACAAATAACTTACTTGTGTGAACAAGAGTGGAGAGAAACAACCTTGTGAGATACCTTCCAACAGAGTAAAAACATAAGAGATAGATAGTAAAAGAGGGGAGCTACGTTTTTGGAATGGAAATGAAGGATCACACTTGGTTAAAAAGCCCTCACACGAGACACGTGTCGCTGCCCCATTATTTCGTACCCTCATTGGACGTAACATTGGTCAAAACTGTGCCTCCTACAATAGTTGACATTGGACGTAACATTGGTCAAAACTGTGCCTCCTACATTGGTCAAAACTTGGCGTTACGAATCACCTCTGCCATTACGTAGCCTTGTGCTACGAAACACACCTCAATACACTACACGAAGATACGTAATAGTGCATGGTTTGTCGCGTGGCAGCCATGCACATGTTACGGCTCATGGAAGTACATAATATACATTACACATGATGACAGTACGTAACATAAACACAAACTACTCCAGACAATGAAATATTTTGAAAATGCCCTTATTTTTATAATTATTTTTAAAAAATACGGTAGAGTGATAAAAAAAATCCCTTCTCAATCTCCTGGATTCGTCCTACTAACTATATCTTGCCTTCAACTAACCTTTCAATCTAAAAATATAAATTGCTTTCATCCAAGCCTATCGGTAAAGTTAACACCCCTTTTTTTTCCTGCATATTAATTAATATTCCGTGGTGCTAAGAATATGCACGCCATGAGGCATTGAAGGGCATCACGGGCAATTAACTAAGAAAAAGATGCTAACTTTTGGCCGGATCTGATCTACAAATTTCAAAAATAACCTAACAAATTACCATCCTAAATTCAATTATATTAACATTATCCTTCTCGATCATCTAAACATCTAATGTCTATGCTCTTTCTTGTTTTGCATGCAATGAAAAGAATGGTAGATCTATGACTAATGAATGGAGCTTTAGGTTGAGCACATGAACCCACTTTCAAGTTTGAATCCCTTTTTTGCATCATCACTCACTACATTGCAAAAGCACACTATCATTCGTTCCTATTATATCTCTTTCCCTCTCCCAAGCCTAAGTGGCCTTACCCCACACACCCACCGTCATTTGCACCAATCAGCATTCAGCACCCTAAACCATGCCTTTTAATTTGCTCTAACCACAACTCTTTTCTCTCCTCTAGGGTTTTGTTTTCTTCCCCATTCATTCCCTGACTACCAAACGCACACGCTCTCTCTCCCCTTCTCTCTTCACACATGTTCAGCATATGCAACTACAGCAAATTCTTCATATTTTTCCTATGCACCCTTTTGAATTATTTCACAGCTTGACCCATAAAACCCTTAACCACCCCCTTTTCCACATTTTAGGGTCACGTTCATTGCTACCCCGATTTCTTGATCCTCCTCAAGTATGAAGAAAAATCACTTTTTGATCGAAACCCAGGTTCAACCTCCACATCCCCTATGCGAATCACGTTATCATTCGCATTAGCCCCAAAATTTTTTATTTCACTTTTGTCTTTGTTCTTCATCCATGCCTAAGGTTCCCGAAGAAAAAGATGGATCTGAAACTGAAACCCTCAAACTCAAACCCATCGATTCGTTTCCACATTTAGCAACAATCACAACCACGAAACCAAATAATTGCAGCTCACTCAAAAACCATTTCCCAATGAAACGCACCGTCCGACCCTTCTTCGTTCTCCTTTTCTTCCTTGTCACCGTCGTTACACTCACCTCACGCGCCATCGTCAGGAGGAGCATGCTCTCCATCGAGCTCGAAACGCGCCTCCAGAAACTAGATCCGCCGTCGCCGTCGCTGCCACTGCTCAACGCTACGCTGCTCCACCACGCCGCCATCGAAATCGGCGAAGAAAAATTCAAGCAAGAGATCCAACAGCTCCTCGACGGTAACATCGGCGGCCACGCGCGCCACCGAACCTTCGTCTCCTGGCGCCGTTTCATCCACCATGACCGGAGTGTCCCCGGTGGCGCCGGATCCAACCTTCCGGCGACCATCCGGTCACCGTTGTTCTACCGGTACTGGTTGGACTTCCGGAAGGTTCTTCATGATTGGTCAAGGAAGCGAAGGTTCCAACCTGGGATAATGTCGGAGTTAACAAGGTTAATCAAGGTTCCAATTGATGAACACAGTAAAAAAGTAACAACTTTTGGTGACAAGAGGTACTCTTCTTGTGCTGTTGTTGGGAACAGTGGGATTTTACTGAATAGGGAATATGGTAGTTTAATTGATTCTCATGAAATTGTTATAAGGTTGAACAATGCAAGGGTTGATCATTTTGAGAACAAGGTTGGGAAGAAAACAAGTCTTTCATTTGTGAATAGTCACATTCTGCACTTGTGTGCAAGAAGGGCAGAGTGTTTTTGCCACCCTTACGGTGATCATGTCCCAATTGTTATGTACATTTGCCAAGCAGTGCATTTCTTGGATTACACTGTGTGCAATGCTTCCCACAAGGTTCCTTTGTTGGTCACTGATCCTAGGTTTGATATGTTGTGTGCTAGGATTGTGAAGTACTATTCTTTGAAGAGGTTTGTGGAGGAGACAGGGAAGGGTTTGGAGCAATGGGGTTCTGAGCATGATGGGGCTCTCTTTCATTACTCTTCTGGGATGCAGGCTGTGATGTTGGCTTTGGGTATTTGTGATAAAGTTAGCATTTTTGGGTTTGGGAAATCTCCTTCTGCTAAGCATCATTACCACACTAATCAGAAGGCTGAGCTTCATTTGCATGATTATGAGGCTGAGTATGCTTTTTACCGTGACCTTGTCAACGGGCACAAGCCTATTCCCTTTGTCTCTGAAAAGTTCAAGATTCCTCCTGTTGTCATGTATCAATGATGATACTTAATGGAAGTGATGGAGAAGGAGGGGTTGCTTGAATTGTTCTTGTTCCGTAATACTTGTGAAATGCACATATTGCGGGAACACCACCAAAAAAACACATAATTCAAGATTCATTTTTTGTATTGTGTACTTTGTTACTGTCCCTCATGTAGCCTCAAGGCAACTCCCAAGTGTAAATTTTGGTTAGATCAATACAGCTTTGACCCAAAGATTATGCATGTCCATGTATGATGTGTGTTGAAGGATTCACTTGCTTTAGCTTGATGGTTTTGTTTCACCGGCTATGATGACTTTTCCTAACTATATTCTGTTGCGCAAGCTTTCAAATTGAAGCAAATGATTTGATTTAAGATGCCAAGTAATGAACAGTTAAAACATCACTTAAACCAATGATTTAGGGTCTGTTTGGATACAGACCCCAGGGACACTTAGTAGAAGATGCCGGGCATCTTAAGTAATAAAGACATCCCGTTTTCCCCGTTTTATCCATCAGTTAAAGTGATATATGTCTCTGTTCCAAGGTGGTCTTGGGTTTTAAATCCTTTTAAAGCATAGCAAAGGAAAAAAATAAGCATTGGATGTTGGATTGCGACATTATAACGACCTACGTAAGCAAGGTGAATGAAACCAAGCGATTTCAAGATGACTCTGGTTTGACAAAAAAAAGAAAAGATGACTGTGGTATATGGCTTCCTGTCGTTTGTTTATAAATGCTCTTATTTAGCACAACTTATAACACGCTCTTTCATTAATTTGCAGGACATTTCTACCATTTGGAGTGCATTACTCGGTGATAAATAATTTACAGAATTGCCATTTTATTTTTAATGACTTATTTGAGCTTATAGATGAGACCCTTTTCTTAAGGATAATTCTTATTGATAATATCAGTTATACACAATATTTAAGCTACACACTAGCCTTCAAAGAAACACATCATCATTCATATTACTGACTCGAGCAGTCACTAGTGTTAGATGTGGTTGCAAGTAGGACAAAATATTTGCTTATCCTAGGTTCACTATCCGTTGAACTATACATTCATCAAAATGTGACACCACATACAGTCCATTCTGTTACATATCTATACAACAAAATGACTAGAAACCACAAGTTGAAAACAAGATGGTCCATGAGTCACGTAGCCTTCAACTCATGCATTACAAAAAAGCTTTCTTCATTTTCTGTTCCATCACTCAGCTGTGTCCATCACCACACCACCCTTCTCTTCATACTTCACTCCCACCATGTAGCATATGCGTACCTGCAAACAAAAAGGCACAGTTCCAATTTTCATTTAAAAAAATGTTTCTTTTATTATTGAAAATCTGGGTTATAATTAAGAAAAGGGGGGTTTTTTATACCTGCTTAGGATCGTAGACAGCATACTCATTGTATTCCAAGGGGCTATCTTGATGCTCTGAGGCAACTATTCTACCGGATGGAACTTTAATGTCATCTTTCCAAACAAAATGTTCTGATTCATCTGTTTTCTTCTTCCCAAGTCCCTTCACTCCAAGCTTCTTTTCCTCCAAAGATGATGTGTCCTATGTCAATCATTTGGAAACAAATGAGTAATAATTCTGAGTGAAACTATGAATATTTAGTTCATTTTGGATTATTACCTCAGGTGGACTTTTGAACTCGGTAATCTCATTTCCTAGTGAAGCAATGGCCAAAACCAAGAACCCTTCTGGCCTGTCCACAGCTGTAAAACCATATCTTGCAGCCTCTGCTGCAGCATCGGAGCAAACAATAGCTTTGCCAAACTGTTGGCAAAAGCAACGTAACAAGAGATGAGTAAATGCTCCCATTCATTGAAAGCGAATAACATTTGTATTTGTGAATACCATGTAACCAGGAACAGGTAGTGAGCATATTGCTGGAAAGAACCCCTTGTGCAAGTGCCTCAAAAGATTTGAGCTTCTTGATCCTTGCAACATAGAATGCATATAGTCATTAAAGAACCAAGCTAAGCACACGAGGATTTTATTTTTACCTTTCAACTTGAACAATATTCTAGCGTGTCTTACCACACCATAAGAGAACCTTATTTGGCTGCTTTACTATGTCTTCATAGGAAGGGCAAGCACTTGGTTCAACAGTAAAAATGTTCTCCACTGATACCCCATAAGCCTGAAAGTTATAGGAAGTAAACTCTCAGGAAGACATATGCATGACTCAGTTCTACACAAACACACAGAACTATAAAAATCTTACAATGTCACCAACTTTGACTGGTTCATAAGTTTTTTCAAGGTATTTCACAATCATGTCATAATCATTGGACTTTTTGTCCAAGGAAGATATTGAGCAACCCAATTTATTGTATGTGTCTGATAGTGGGTCATCAATGGTGGAGCCACTCATATCTCCTATGAGGTGAGATGCCACGGTTATGTCTCTAACACCCTCAAGAGCAGCAGCAGCCTATTAAAATTTGTACTAAACTCAGTATTTAAAATAAGCAGTTGAGTTGAACAAATAAAACGTTGTAATTAATCTTACATGATCAGCAATCTCCTGATAATCTCTAAAATTGAAAGGCCTTGTGGAGTGCATCAGAGTGAACCATCTTTGGCTAAAATCAGTCCAAACAGCCTCAGCCTTGGGCCCGGCTTCTTTCAATGATTTCACCTTCTCAATGAATTCCAAGAGAACTTCCTCACCTGATAAGGTTCTATTGTCAGTGTTTCTTAAGGACAATAGAGGAGCAGCATAAAGAAGTGTTGCCTATATACATACATCTTTTCAGGTGAAGATTTGTAACCATTCCTATTGGAAGGTCTGGAGAGTCATAGCCCATTTCCATTAATGCATACCTGAATCCAATGCAGGTTATTTTGAAACCACAAGTTGAATTCATACATGATAATGTTCAGATATTGTACTTACTTATATATCTCCTGGCTGCACAAAACCTTCATAAAATTTGCAACCAGAGGCTCAAGTTTACAATGTGTTACTGCTATTGCCAGCTGCCGAAGACCAAGGGCACCATGTCTAACTTCAACTCCATCATCCTATGCAATGCCATAGAACTGAGTTACCTAAAGAAAGGTGGCATGGAAAAATCAGTAATCATTTGAGAGATGGAATAGATAGTGTTACCATGTCAATGGGGTAAAACTTCAATGGCTTCTTCTGGAACTTCTTTTCTCTTTCCCAAGGTTCAAACTCATTTCCCGTTATTTCTTCAAAGAGCCTCACAAACTCTTTCACAGCATTGTCCACATTATCCATCTCTTCTAACCGCTCCTCTGCATTTGGATCATCACCAACTCTTCCCTTTTTAAAGTACAAATGCAAACGATTATCTGGGACATGAATCAGTTGCATGATACAGTAGCTGCTCCAAATTAACACCACTAATTAGGTATAGTTGTGTTATAAATGTTCAGTATGGACTAAAAGTGTAATTGGTCTTCATAATATTACTCATTCAGTCCTCTTCCTTGGTCACAAATAGAGAAGGCACAGTTGTATAATATCCCATCTTTTTCATATATATTTCCACCTTGTTCCTGCAACTTGGTGTCTTTATAGACCCCCCTCTTACCATAAAGCTTGAGCTGTAAGAGATCAAATATGTTCAAACACAAGTTTTGGTTAAAATAAAAATAATAATAAAAATTTCAAGTGTGAAAGAGTAAATTATGTACTTCTGCAGAAAGTGATTCAATAGCCTCCTCCCCTGTATCTTGTTTGTCCCAAGGGATTCCCTTGCCATCCACAGAAAGATCAGAGACAAGATCATAAGCTTCCAAAGGCTGTGGTTCTTGCTTTTCAATGCTGTCAACCAACCAAGCCTCTCTAACTACTGGTATACCTTTCTCCCTACATTAAGATACCTTGTCAACTAGGAATGTACGTTAATAATAATGTAGCGCATTACTCATTTTATGATATAAAAAATAAAATACAATAAAGCACGTATATTTATGCATTTTATTTAAGTGATGATTTTTTTAATGGTAATCTAAGGGTGTTCATATACTTCATGCACAGAAATACCATAAGATATACTACGATTCACAATTTTCATTACAAGGAACCAAACAAAACAGATAATTAATTACACTCATAAGATTAACAAAAAGCAAAAATGTTGCCCATAAACGTTTACTTCACTTACATGGCTTCTGCAAGTTTAGATGTGCCACCACGTTCTCTCTCAGCAGGTGAAGCCACCAAACAAGTTGCCCCTGAAAAATTTAACGAGCAAGGTTATAGCAACTCTCACAAACAAAAGGGTGACACAAGCAACTCTTAAGCATTAGGAGTGCAACTACTAACACATTACCAATTATAGAGTTTGCCACCTTCCCTCCATGCTTTTCAATGGTTGTTTTCCAATAATGCTATTTAGTCAAAAACAAAATCCAATCAACAAGGTTCAGTAGATGCTAAAAGACACAAAGGGTAGTTAGCTATTAATGAAACAGAAAAAACAGTGTGACATGGTGCATACATGTGTCCGATTAAGACGACCCATTAACGATATCATCATTCCAATAAAGGGTTTTTCAGCTGAGACTAAATCCATCTGAGGCCTGTGACTCGGGTCCTGATACTTCTTTAGCAACTATTGTACACACACACAAACACAGGAAACAAGCGATAAACAAAAAAAAAAAAAAAGACAAAATCTTAGGTAACAAGCAACAACAACGAAGGAAAATCAAAAACAAAAAATAGAGAGAAGATCACATCTGAAACCAAAGAGTGCTGAACAGAATCAGGTAACTTAATTGGTTCCTGTTTCCTTGGAGGGTTTCTGGTGCTGAAAGTGCAACTAGCCCACTCACTGTAGAACCCTTTGCAAACATATCTTCTGCCATCAAACTCCAAACTCCCATTGCAAACAGAGCATTTGTCCAATGCACCATAAAACAGCAAGTCTTGGCTGTTCAAGAAGGTAGTACTCACAATCAAATCATCACTAACAAGAAAATTAATTCACTTCGGAACATTTTGGGTCATGGAAATCAGTAATAAAAATGGTCTAATCTAATCAAAACCAACCATCTTCTTGTGATTTCAAGATCAGAGCCAGAAGAATCAAAGGCATTAGCCTCTAGAATTTCTTTCATTTGTTCCAAAGGAAGGTGTTCATTGGTGGCTTTGCAAAACTCATCATATTCTTGTGCAACACCTTTAGCAGATTTTCCATTAGTGTGACCATCCTCAGTTTCCACCTTGGCCTTCTTAGGAGAATGCTCCACTTCATGTGCCTTTGACTCTGCCTTCTGCTTCCTTGTCATCACCTTCTCTTCCTCCCCAGGTGCATGAACATGCGACCTCGTTTCATGAACCTTCAAAATTCCCAAAACCACCTTAAAACTAGTCAAACTAAACACAAAAAATTAAAAACTTCACCACCACCAAAGCCGCACAACAAAAAAAGAAGCCCTTTTGAGTTAAACCCTTTAATGATCTTAGCAAACTATAGCACCCCTTTTGAGTCAAAAATGAAAAACCAACAACAAACCTTCATCTTGGTGCTTATAATTCAACTAAATGAAAGAACTTTTCACTTCTATCTACTACCACCACAATATGAGGAAAAGCCAAGCATGTAGTTTCGAGGCTTAGGACTTGGAAATGGTGTGGTGCACTAAATAAGGTTTGAAGAACGTGATATGATAATAGGTTCAAAGCTTCTTGTCGTGACCAAAACATGCCACGTTTGGTAGCGTTAGCAAGTTGTTGACACATGGCAAAGTGTGTATAATTTAAGGCCTTGCAATGATGCCACGTGCAAATAGCATACCAGTGTGTAGTGTTTCTTGCTCCATTCATCATGGGATTATTCTTTTGTTGCTCACTCTTGCATGCACCATTCGGTTGGATTGGTGTCACAAAACGGTGCAGTCTATTCGAGAAAGGAGAGGAACAATTTTCTTTGTTTTTGGTGTTTATTTCTTTTCCCAAAAGATAAAGCAGTTAATGGTTCATGGATTGGAAAAAGTTTAACTGTAGACAAAAATCAAGTCAAGCACGTAGCTGAGCTTAGATTTGGAATGAGTATCTGTCGGCGTATATAGATATTCGGCATTCTGTGTCATCTAGCAAATTTGGACTAATAATATTTTCTGCACTTTGTAGTAAAAGAGAGATACTTAGAGGTTGGATGTTAAAATATAGTCACCTCACTTAATTTTATTTATCACAAAATGATAATAATATTATTTCAATTCTACATATAGAATAATTATATAAAAATAGAAATTAAAATAATTAATTAAGAATGAAGAGAACTTATTTAAATGGTAATAGGACGTTTAATCGTATATTTTTATAAAATCAAGATAATAACATGTATTTTTTAATTCTTGTGTCACAACTTAAAATTTTAAATGATTATTTTTTCAATAGATTGAGGGGTAAGTATTTTTCTTTTTCTAGACAGCATGTATTTTATTTCAGAAAAATTATTTTGGGTACATTCAGATTTTTTTAGGCTTTTGTTAACATCAACTTTTAAGATTATAAAAATGTTAAGATTATTTTTTTAAAAATTAAAAGTATTTATTCTATACTCATTTTTATCATCTAATTATTGCATGCATTCTAAAAATATATATACCATTTTTTCTTAAAAGGTCAACAAAAACCCTAAATTCTTAAGTTACCAATAAAAAGTTCCTACTCATTATTTCCCCGATACGTTTGCTCGTAAATTAGTGGATTTTAGGCTCACATGTTATTTATAAATTGATTACTAAACTAATTACAAACAAATTGAAAGGGATTATGGATGATTTGGTGATTCCAATATTGTATCATGTGGTGAAAGACTGACTGTAAAAAGAAAAAATTGAAATCTTTATGAAAAAACGGAGCCGTTACAAGTATTTATTTAAAAATAAAATATAAAGGAAAACTTTTGTTAAGACATTGATCATAAAAATGAGTCAAATTACATGTGGAAAGGTATTAGCACCGTACACTGTTTGTTACGAAACGGTTACCTTAAATTGATTGTATGTTTTTTAAATAACCTAAAAATTGATTTAACCTCATTTTTTAAAAAAAGAAACAATTGAACGACACAAAAAAAAAAAAATTTGGAAACGAGGTCAGCAGGACGTCATGTCCAAATTAATCTCAAATCAAACACGTCTAAAATTTAATAAGATTAACAAGATATCTCATTCAAATTAATCTCATTGCAAAAAGAACTTTGTTTTGCCGAATGAAACAAAGGTTGTAAATATGACAAGATTAATAAGACGTCTCTTTTAAATTCATCTTATTGCAATCAAATGGTGCCTCAATTTAAATCGTAACAATTTCAAAGTCAGTCAAGACAAACAACGGTAAACAAAATTTATTGAAAGGAAACTAGGCTCAACCAGAATTAATCCTGCTCCTTCGTATTCCCAGGGACGTTAGGAAATCAGGGTTACGTAGTTCTTTGATTTGGACATAAATTTTGAAAATTGATTTTTTTTTCTTGAAAATGTTATTTTTAAAAATAAATTTAAAATTTTGACTTAATTTGAAGAAAAGATATTTTGAACTTTCATATATTTGAAAAAGATCCTATTTTATTTTTTTGAATTTTTTAATAAAAGAAAAGTTTTATGCTCAAGGAAAAATACAATACAGAGCATTTCGTATATATATCAACCTTCACGACCTTATAACGCTGATGTAGGTAAAGTATTTTGCACGATGCTGTTATAAAATCGTTGCATAATTTATTTAATAAAAAAATATTTTGTTTTTATGATTTTAATTCTAAAAAAGAAAACTCGAATTTCAAGATTAAATTAAGAATATTTTTTTAGTTTTTTAGTATATTTAATAAAAAGGTCACAAATTAATAAAGGAACAATGCACTAAAAGAAAATGGATTATCTTTATTTTTATGTAAGCATAAGACAAAAAATAATAAATAAATAAAATAAAAAATAAAAAACGAGCTTGTTTCATTGGCCCTTTAGCTAACAAAACAAAAAGGAAACTAAAATAACAAAAAAAAAGAACAAAAGTAAAAGAAGAAAGAATGGGCCTCAACCCAATAGGTCTCACTGACCTAATAGTTCCAAAAAAGATACTTAAAAATAACATGAAATGGGAGAGGCAAGGCTTAAACCCATGTCTCTTGCTTGGAATATGGCCAAGCCTTATCATCGGGACAACCACCACTATTTGTTAGCAAGCTACAAACACATTATATATATACATTAACACAAGACAAGCATAATATAAAAAACACATCAATAAAGGGGAAGGGAGTTCAAACCCAAGACCTTTTACTATGAAGGGGAAATGCCTTGCCATTGGAACCACTTAATCTTTGATTAATAATTTCACAAATAAAACCCATACACAAGACAAGCATAATATAAAAACACATCAATAAAGGGGAAGGGAGTTCAAAGCCAAGACCTTTTACTATGAAGAGGAAATGCCTTGCCATTGGAACCACTTAATCTTCGGTTAATAATTTCACAAATAAAACTCATATAATATTAACTTAACTAGAACAATTTGATCTTTAAAAAGTAGAACATGGGCCTCAACCCACAAAGGCTTCATTGACCTTAAACAAAAAAGGAAACCCTAAAAACTAAACACATATACTAAACACAAACCTAAAAAGAGAAAAAAAAGAAAAAGAGAAAAAAAGGGCAGCGGCCTTGGTGAGTGAGACGGAAAGAGCGAACCGTGAGGGAAAGGGCCGGTGATGGTGGGGCTTGTGGTGGTTGACAGAATAGTGGCGAGAAGGGTGGAGGCGGCGGGTGGTCTTATGGTGTTTAGAGGTCGCGAAAATGGTGGTGGTGCAGGTCCAAGAGTGGAGAGGGGAGTGGGTGGCGTGTCTTCTTCTTAACTCTTTCCTTTTGTATTCTGGGTTATTTTGGTGGCACAGTGGGGCTATGATGAGGGTGGTGTGGTCATGATTTTGATGATGGAAAAGAAAATAGTGATGATGGTTATTAGAAGGATAGAAAAGATAGGAGTGGGATGATGTGGCTTTGGGTGTGAAGGCCGCGGTAATGGTTTGGGCGAGGATGGTGATGTCATGGTGGAGGGTTTTAGTGGTTGTGGTTCACAGTGGCATGGTGGTGACCACAAGTTGGTGGTTTCTAGGTGGTGATAGGTGTGGTATGGTAGTGAGGTATGGTGAGGGTAGAGGAAGAAGTTTTTTTTTTTTGCTTTTTTTCCTTGGTTGTACTATGAGAACTAAGAACTATTGGATACCTTTTTTGTTTGTTTTTTCTCTTCTATGGTTATCTCTGATTGTAAAACTAAAATTATATTCTGATTCTTCACTTAAGAACTAAGGGGTGAGTTTGTATATGTAGAACAAAACCAGGTTTTAGGGGATATGAGTGAGGTGAAGGTGTAGTGAAGAATGAGTTTTGAGTGTTAGGAAGAGTGATGGTCAAAAGTCATGGGAAAAGGTGAATGGTAAGAGAGGAAGAAGAAGAAACAAAAATAAAATAATAAAACAAAAAAGAGGTTTTTGACCTTTCCCTTTTTGTTCAAAAAAGAAAGATAAAAGTAAAATAAAATAAAATAAAAATAAAAATATTTATATATATACACATTTTATTTTATATAAAAGAAAGACAACCTGAATTATTGATTTCTTTTGAAACTTTAATTTTCTAATTCTTTTTTGGTATTATTTTTAATTAAAAGGAAAAGAAATGTCCAGACCAAAAAGTTTTTCATAGCTACCCCTCTTTACTTCTTTTCCATAAAGATACGAATAGTTATTCATCTCATTGTTACGGAAAGTAAGTAAAGACATGAACACTCTGACTAAGCTCTTGAATTGAGTTTTTTTTAAAATATGTATCGATGAAAGGCTTAAAAAGGATGCAACTTTGGCAACATGGAATTTTAAAAGGGCGTCAGCTTTGGTGACAAGGATTCTTAGACGATGTGAGCTTTGATGATAATGAATTTTAAAAAGGTTCCAGCTTTGATGACAAAAAATTTGAAAAGGGTGTCAGCTTCGATGACAAGAAATTTAAAAGAATGTCATCTTTGAAGACAAGGAATTTTTAAAGATGCTAACTTCAAAGGTAAGGAATCTTAAAAGGTGCCAACTTTGGTGACAGGTATAACATCCAATTTTCAACACAAATAGAAAATAGATATTAATATATCTTTCATGAGAAATACTTACTATAAGTTAGTTTATTATTATCATGTTTTTTATGAAATTTTGGTATTTATATTTAATTATTTGTTTTTAAAATAAAATAATAATAATAATAATAATAATAATAATAATAATAATAATAATAATAATAATAATAATAATAAAATGAAAATTGAACTATCCTGCACCGGGGTCAAGAGATCCGGTGTCGGGTCAGCCATAAAAGTCAATGATTTAGTATTTGTACACCGGTACAGTGGGTATCCGGTATTATAATCCGATCTCTCAGTGGGAGTAGATCGGTCTTGCTGTCCTGGAGATCCTACACACCGGGGGTCTTGCACACCGGACCTTCGCGTTGGATGGGGGCGAAGAGGGGTGCCACCTGCAAAGAGACTCCGACGATCAAGTTAGTGGCAATGTGTAAGAAGCATGCGTATAATAATGCCAGCAGGAAAACAAAAAGCATCAGAAGCCTAGAAAAGTAGAAGATTCCAGAGAGTAATAACATGCACAGTTCAATTATTTATAGATGCTCATGAATATGGGCCTGATTAGGCCAGGGGTCTAGGCACTGTTCTTCGGTTATGGTGGCTCGAGGAAAGAATAATGCCCATTCTATTTTGCTGGAGCATGGGAAAATATATATATTTAATCTATCGTGGGAGACAAGCATGGGCTAAGCGGCGGGGCGCGTGCCCCTATGATGGATGAATTCGTCATGGGAGGCTGAAATCGTTACGTTGTTCCCAAAGTCACTTACGATTGTTTGTTGGTGATCCGATGTAGTGGGCATGGTGCATCCGATGTGGGAGGTGTCAACATGGACTCACCGGTCTTGGGAGAATGCCCAGAAGGTTCTGTAGGTCTGATGTATTACCTACAGAATCGGTAGCACAGCCAGATCGGATGACACGTCACCGTTGTCTTAGGGCCGGTATCAAGACCGGATCATTTGTCCCCTAGCTTGTGTGAAGGACTAGTAAAGTTGCTCATATAAGCTATATCGCTTGTATTTTGTCTGGATACCGGTTCGTCTATATAGGCAAAATATTTATTTAATATGTGTTGGGTTTCAACATTATGCTGTCACGTGAAAATCCATCCTGGGAACGAAGGCTCTGTTGTTGTAACATTCCTTACGACGGATCCGGACAAAGATTTATTGTGCGAGAATCCCGAAAGTTTTTGAAACTTGAAACTCTTGGTATTTGAGTATCAGCTGCAACGTTTCTCATGATTGGTCATTTAATGCCTTTAAGCACGTAGGCGAGCCATTATTGTTTTAAATGCACATGTCTTTGTAACCGTCACTCAGGGGCTTTATGGGCCTAAAATTTGAATTTTAAGGCCCATTCGAGAGGCCTTTTGACGAATCGACACTGTTTTCACGCCTTAGGGTTTGAAACGACAGCCTTGTTTTTACGAAAGGGTGTCGTTTGGTGGTAAACGACATAACCCTTGAACCGATAATTAAGACTCTTTACCCCTTATAAAAGGAGCACTTAGTGAATTCAGAAATCACTTACCCTTACCTTCTTGACGAAACTCTGCTAAAATTTTGAGAAGACGTTTGTGCTTGCTTCTGTGAGGTTCGCTCCACCATCTTTTCCTTCCTTAGGTAACCATCTCCTTCATCTTCTCGTATTTTTCCTTAAGTTTTTTGAATGTCTAGGAGAGGTTATACTGGTTCGAGCCGTGTTGGCCCTAGGATTAGAGGAGGAAGAGCTTCATCTCGAACTCCTACACATCGCGGTGGGAGGATCCCTATGATTCCCTCTAGCACCTGGCCACTTCATTCAGAGAGGGAAGCGTTGCCTATCTCACGTCGGAGGGTGATAATACCCTCTTCAGAATCCTCTTCCAGTGAGAGTGAGGAGAGCGCTGATTTATACCTCTCTGATGATGTGGCTTTTTATCGCAGTGCAAAGGTTTTCAATTTGGCTCTCCATAAGATGGCTGGAGAAGGAACGTCCATTGAGGGGGCGGCGGAGCAATATATTCTCAAAACTGCTTTAGGTTTGTGCAACGTTGTTGCACACTGGATCAACTGGGTAAAACTCCAACAAAGACATCCCTATTGCTGGGTGGCTGATGAATTTAGGGATACACCGTCTTGCCACGCCAGGGACGACGGGGCAAGGCTGGAACCTCGCTTTGTAGTTCATAAAAAGGAGAAACACGAAAAGCGATTTATGGTGTTGGCGCCCCTTCCCTCAGAATGGATATGTCACATCATCCCGGATGAGAGAGCGATCTACATGTACGATTTCCTCTTCTTAAATCTAGGAGTACGCTTCCCCCTGACAGAGCTCCAGATGGGGGTCTTAAGATTTCTGGACTGCGCCCCCTCTCAGCTTCACCCTAACGGATGGGGGTTAGTCCGTTCTCTGGAAGTGCTTGGGGAGCACTTCAACTTCACTCCGACGGTCGCCATGCTTTTCTATTTTACGTAGGTGGTGCGTCGTGCCAACAAACAGAGCGGAGGAGTAAGCCTGATCACCCTACGGACTCTGTCAAAATTTGTCAACTTTGAATCTTATACAGATTCAGCTAAGGTTGATGGTCGCTCCTTTAAGTCATACTTCACCAGAATACGGATTCAGCCTGAGGACCCAATCTTCTAGGTGAATAAAGAAGGAATTAACAAATTCCCGGTGTGCTGGTCTCATGAGCATTTTCTGCTAACCTCCTAGGCCTATTTCACTGACGAGGATGAACTATCCCCTACTTTAGCCTCCGTTCTCTTTGCTCTTGAAGCATACACCGCCTCGCATAAATTCTTCTCTTGCAGGCGTTTGTTAGGATCACAAACTACCCGCAAGGAATATTTACGTACTTTTCGATCATTCTCTTTGCTGTTATTTCTCTTTACATGTCTTGAAAATTTTTAATACTTACCATCTTCCTGTTTTGATTATGCAGTTGAGATTGAAATAGAATCTAAAGATATGGACAAGTTGAAATCTCTAAAGGCCGGAGGAAAATCTGTGGTTGCTGAGAACCAAATTTAGCTAAAGAGAAACTCCAAAAAGGCCACCGCTGAGACCATTATTCTCACTTCCTCTGCCGGTGATGATGTCCCCCTGATCGAGGGCGGACCTGAAAATCCTACCTCTGGAGTCGAAGAAAAGAAGATCGGAGAGAGGAGGAGGAAACTAAAGAATAACCCCTCAAAGCAGGCGGAGTCACAAGCCCCTCCTTCCAAAAAGACCAAATCTTATGAAGGAGGGACCGATTCTGGGGGCTCCAAAGGAAAAAACATAACGGGACCAACTCCAGATGCCCCTAGCAAGGCTGCTACTTCTGGTGCTCAACCTTTGACTACTTATTTTACGTCGAAGGTCTTTTGCACCCCTCCAAACAGTTTCTGTCTCGCTCCTTTCCTGGTGTATGAGGGTCCGGTGCCTGAATCCATCCCTGAACTGAGGTACAAGCTGAAGACCACCCTCAAGCCAAAAGAGATCAAGCAAGCTTGTGAGGCCGGACGATGGCAGCTAGAAGATTTATCCGGTCTCCTGAGGTAGCTCTGTAGCTTGGCGGACGACGGCCCGAAAGTCGATAGATTAACTGGCAAAGTCAATGACCTTATTGTTGCGTCTGGTAAAGACAGGGCAGCTATCAAGCTTCTTGAGGATCGGTTAAGGACGTCCAAGGATTATGGGGAGTGGATGCACGCGGAGACCCTCAGCCAAAAATCGACCATAAAGGACCTGGAGGGCCAATTGGCTGAGCAGAAAGAGGTTAACTCCGACCTCAGCGCGAGCCTCTGTTCGGAGAAGGAAAATACCTCTAAGCTAGATGAGGAGCTGAAAGCGAAAACATATAGTTATTTGAAGCAAGCTGAGGAATGGGCTCGTAGGGGAAAAAAGTTGCTTTTGGAAATTAAAAGCCTGAAATTGGTGAGTCCGGGTGATGATGGCGCTGCCTTGAGAGCAGAACTGGTTGCTGCTAACACCAGAGCGGATGAGGCTGTTGACATCTGCGTCTATGTCGTCGAAGAACCCTTTGGGTTGGCAGTGTGTCAGATTCTTCATCGCAATCCTAAAGTGGAGCTCGACTTGAGCGGTATTAATCCATTCTACGAATTTCATGGGGGGAAACTCGTTGCAGTTATCGACGATCATCATGAGGAAACGCTCAACACTTCATATGAGCTACCTCCCCTTCCCAAGGGCCAATCAGTGGGGCCTTCTCTCCTGGTCCCTATCGCCAAGCAACCTGGCGGTGAAGGAACAAGTGCTGATGCTACTGCAGATGATGCTACTGGTGATAAGGGGTGAGGTCGGAGGAAACCAGAAAGAAAAGAGTGAAGGGGCGGGCCAAAAGAAGTAGCGGCTTTTTATCTTATTATTTTTGTTGAATTAATATCGCTGTGTTTCAGGATCAGCTCTGGATTTCAATCAATTATTTATGTACTTTGAGATTTCATTAATGAAATGATAGTTTTCTTTGTATGTCTGTCCATCGCGTTCATCTGACACCTAATCATTTCTAAGCCGTTTCGCGAAAATAGTTTAAATAGAATCGTTTTATGTGCAACGGGTCAGTTCGGATTTTCATATGTAGAACGTAAAACAGATAGTAACATATAAGTATTGTCCCCATGTGTGAGCACTTTAGTAACAAAGGCTCGTTTTATGGAATGTTGCCTCTGATTTGGTAGAAAAGAGAGAGCTAATCCACCTCGTATTGTATTGAGATTGTGGCATGACGAGGTTGTCACTTAAATCATAACATTTGGCATATACAAGATTTGCAAGGAGAGTACCTTAACCTTTGATGATTAGGCTTTCAACTATTGGGAGCTTTCGTCTTGAGAAGAGACAATCGTGGAGGTGTTTATTGAATTTGCATTCCGCAAGAGAATTTCCCAACCAGAAGAATAGTTTTATGTCTTCACCAGCATTCGGTCGAGCTACTTACTGTACTTGGAGTTCGGTTTTCATCCTACTCTCCAAGCCTTCAAACGGCAGTTTGGTTTTAACCTACTGGCCGTACCTGGAGTTCAGTTTTAATCTTACCCTCTGGGCCTTCAACACGGGGTTCAGAACAGAGCTAATCCTGAACCTACTACGCCCGTTACTCGGGGTTCAGCATGGTCTCGAAAAAGAACCAGCTTACTGCGTCCAAGCCTTCGGTGTTCGGCCAAACCTACTAACCGTACTTGGAGTTTGGTTTTAATCCTACTGTCCAAGCCTTTGACACGGGGTTCAGAACAGGGCTAATCCTGAACCTACTGCGCCCGTTACTTGGGGTTCAGCGTGGTCTTGAAAATGAACCAGCTTACTGCGCCCAAGCCTTCACCGTGTGGTTCACCTTTTTATACCCTCGAAGAAGTTCATCTCTAACAACGTATTCGTAGTTAGGATCATCCATCCTAAAAGTATTTTGTCACAACGGTGTTGTGCTTTGAATAAAATCATAAAGAAATAGGTGAACACACAAAATATTTCATTAATTATGAATTACAAGAGAAGCTCGGTTGAGGTCATGCCTCGTTAAAACCTTATTGGTAAAACCCAATGGGAAAAACCCAAGTAAGGAAAAAGAGTACACGCCGTCTTACCAACTAGCTATAATAAATACGTAAGTTTTGAATATTCCACTTGTTGCGGATCGGGGTGCCATCAAGGTTCTCCAGGCGATACGAGCTTTTTCCGCAGATATCGGATATTCTGTAGGGACCTTCCCATGTCGGAGCGAGCTTGCCCTGGTGTGCAAACTTGTTTCCCACACTTGCTTTCCTCAGAACGAAATCCCCAACGTTGAAAGTCCTGGATTGGACTCGTTTGTTGTACCGAAGGGCGGCTTTGGCTTTGATGGCCTGGTCTCTAACGAATGCTTTCTCTCTGAGCTCTTGAATTACATCCATCTCTGACTCCAAGTTGGCGTTGTTGCTTTCCTCAGAGAAGTACTTGACCCTTACAGAAGCAGTTTGTAACTCCATAGGTATCATTGCTTCTACTCCATAAGTCAAACGATATGGGGATTTGTTGGTGGATGAGTGAGGGTTGTCCGGTATGCCCAAAGGACATGGCATAACTGGTCTATCCATCCGTCCTTGGCTTCCCCAAGATGTTTCTTCAGCCCTTTCAGCACCTCTCTGTTAGCCACTTCAGCTTGACCGTTAGTCTGCGGGTGTTTGACAGATGAGAATATCTGGATTATCCCTAACCCTTCAAACAAATCTGTGAACTTCCTATCTGTGAATTGAGTGCCGTTGTCTGTAACGACTCGTGCTGGGACTCCAAATCGTGTTATAATGTTTTCATACATAAAACGACGAGTTCGGGCTGAAGTGATGTGTACCACTGGCTCCGCTTCTATCCACTTAGTGAAATAATCAACCCCGACGATGAGGTACTTAATGCCCCCAGGTGCTGTTGGGAAGGGACCCAAAATATCCAACCCCCATTGGAAGAACGGCCACGGGACAACGGATGTGAAGAGTTCTTCTGCTGGTGTATGGTGAAGGTTGGAAAACTTCTGGCAGGCGTCACACTTCTTAATGAAGTCAATGGAGTCTTGTTTAATCGTGGGCCACCAATATCCAGCCCTGAGAATTTTTCTCATCAGACTTCTTCCTCCGGCGTGGTGCCCATATTTTCCCTCGTGCACTTCTTCCATTACTCCTTCTACCTCATTTTCCCTCAAACATATCAGGTAAGGTACTGAGAGTGCCCTTCTGTAAAAGTTACCATCAATCATGGTGAAGTATGGCAATTCCCTTTTTGTCCTTTTCTTCTCATTCTCATCGGTAGGCAACTGCCCATCAGCCAGACAACGGATATAGGGGGGCATCCATATGTCTCCGTAATCAATTGCGATAGCGTTTAGAGTAGGGAATAGAGGGATGCTAGGCGATGTCAGCGTACTTTGGACTACCGTTGTGGTGCTGTTTGGCTGTTTCGTACTTGCCAACCTTGATAGAATATCTGCCCTTGCATTCTCCTCTCGAGGGACATGTTTGAACTCAAGCGTTGAAAATTTTTCACTTAACTCTTTCACGCAGTTCAGTTATAGCTAGATTTGAGGCTCACGGACCTGGTACTCGCCTTGTATTTGTGATATTACTAATTGCGAGTTGCTGCACAGGGTGACTTTGGATGCTCTGATGTCGATCGCAGCTCGTAACCCGGTGAGACAAGCTTCATATTCAGCTTGGTTATTAGAGGTCTTGAAATTGAAACGGAGGGAGATCTCCAAGAGGACACCATCGTCACTCTCCACCACGACGCCAGTTCCACAGCCTTTATTATTAGATGAACCATCTACATATATGGTCTAGTGTCGTCGAAGTGTTGCTAGATCTGTCCCCAACATTTCCACTATGAAATCAGCCAGAATCTGGGCTTTTATTGCACTTCGCGGCTCATAAAACTTTAAATTCTGAAAGTTCTATGGACCATTTTATTATTCTTCCAGCGAGGTCTGGCTTGCTCAACACAGATTGGAGTGGTAAATCTGTTCTCACAACAATAGGGTGGGCATAAAAATACGGACGCAGGCGTCGCAAAGCGAAAACGACGGCAAGAGCGGCCTTTTCAATCTTCTGGTACCTATTCTCAGTACCCTACAACGTTTTACTTGTGAAATATATTGGCCTTTGACCATTCGGGCTTTCCTTCACCAGAGCGACCCCTAACGCTTCATCAGAAAGAGATAAGTACAGGATGAGTGTTTCTCCGGGGTCAGGCTTGACCAATATCGGAGGTTTAGACAGCACCTCCTTAAGCTCCTGAAAAGCTTGTTCCTGCTCCTGTCCCTCTTCGAACTTCTTGGTTTTCTTCAAGACCCTGTACAGAGGAAGTGATCTGTAAGCCATCTTGGGCATGAATCATGCCAAGGCTGCTACTTTGCCATTCAGGGATTGAACCTCCTTCAGATTCTTTGGGCTCTACATGTACAAGATGGCTTGGCACTTTCCTGGATTGGCATCAATTCTGCGCTGTGTTAACATGAAACCCAAGAATTTCCCAGCTGGGACTACAAAGGTGCATTTCAAAGGGTTCAACCTCATGTTGTAATGCCTCAGACGTGAAAATACTTGGCGCAGATCCTCTATGTGGTCACCTCCTGCAGAGGTCTTGGTAATAATGTCATCAATGTACACTTCGACTATCTGAGTGTGTAAGCCCTCGAACACCTTATTGATCATACGCTGGTATGTGACCCCAGCGTTCTTCAAGCCAAAGGGCATAATAGTGTAGCAAAAGACACCACGATCATTGATAAAAGCTGTTTTCTCCTGATCTTCCTCCCACATCGGAATCTGGTTATATCCTGAGTACGCATCAATGAAACTCAAGTACTAATATCCAGATGAATCATCCACCATCCGATCTATATTAGGGGGAGGATACGGATCTTTGGGACAGCAACGGTTTAGATCCACGTAATCAGTGCATATTCTCCACTTACCATTGGCTTTCTGAACCATGAAGATATTGGAAAGCCACGAGGAATAGCGGATCTCTTTAATAAATCCGACCTTCAATAATTCCTCTGTCTGTTCACAAGCAGCTTTTTGTTTTTCTGGGCCCAGCCTTCATTTTTTCTGGGCAACCGACCTCGTCTCCAGATAAACAGCAAGCTTGTGACAACGGAAGTTCGGATCCATGCCAGGCATATCTGCTGCTGTCCACGCGAAAAGGTCTTTGAACTCCTGTAAGAGCGTCAACAATCGCTGCTCCATTATTGGTTCTAGTTTGTCATCAATATGTGTAACCTTTTTTGGAGAATCTCCCAATATGATGCCCCTGGAACTTGCGTCCGGTGTAGGCTTCGATGGGTTAAGCGGATCAATCTTCAACTCTGCTATAGGGTCGAAGTCAATGAGACTCACAGACCCTGTCGCCGATCCTCCATCATTTAACTTCCTCTTCTTGTTAAAGGTTTCAAGCTTTACCATATTGAGGCTTAGGTTGTAAGAATACCTTGCCATCTCCTGATCCCCTCTAACAAAAGATACATTGTTATCTTTGTCAATAAATTTAATGAGCAAATGAGAGGTTGAGACGATAGCCTCCATTACATTCAGTGTGGGGCGGCCTATGATTCCGTTGTAAGGTGACTCCACATCAATCACCAAAATCCTGGACTTCACTGTTCTAGCCCCTGGCTCCCTTTCGAAAGATATCAGGGTGTCTAAGTACCCTTTGGTTGGCTGCTTAGCTCCATTGAAAGCTGTCAGATCCTGCGTGTAAGGCTGCAGGTCGGAGTCATTAAAGCCCATACGTTTAAAGCAGCTATAGAAGATAACATCATAGGAGCTCCCCTGATCAACAAGTATCTTTTTCATATCTTTGTTGGCGATAACTGCCACAATCACCACTGTATCATCTCCTCCTGGGATAGTTGGTCCGAAATCATCATCAGAGAAAGAGATTATTGGAGCAACGACCCCATCTTTGTAAGGACGATTATTTATTGGTTTGCCTTGTAGTGAAAGGACCATACGATGATGGTTTTTCCTGGCTGTGATGGAAGCTCCTCCTCCAGCAAAACCACCGGCTATCATATCAATAACCTCTCTACGGCCCTGGCGTTGCTGTTGGGGCATAACATTCTGCTGCGCGGGCTCACCAGCTATAACTCCCTTCTATTTTTCAGCAGCGGTAAATCTTTTGATCGGAGTGGGACCATCATCATCGCCATCCACATGATCTCTTCCCTGTTTTTCAGTCCGGTCTGGCTCATCAAAAGACCTTTCTTTGAACAGGTATTGTTTGAGCTTGCCTTCTCGGATCAAGGTCTCAATAGTATTTTTCAGGGCTTGGCATTCATCTGTCGAGTGGCCCTTTTGCTCGTGAAATTCGTAGTATTTTCAAGGGTCTCCATGTCTTAGAATCTGGGGTGGCTTTCTAACCCCGTACACACTAAGTGTTGGCCATCCGATTTCCCTCAAAATCTGTGAAGGTTTAGCATTTAAAGGAGCATAATGACTAAACGCATTTACCCATTTCTCCTGGCGCCGCAGTGCAGGGCTATCAAAGACGTTGCCACGAAACGGTCTCTCCATGCGTATGGTTCTGTCCTTATCCCTTCGTTGTTGTTGGTGTGGCGCTGGGGATTTTCCCTGCACCGCTGTTGCTTCCAAGTGCATCTCAATGCCTACGTACTTGGATACTTTCCTTCTGAACTCGTCGAAACTTGCAGGAGGACTTTTCGCCAATGACAGGATGAAAGCAGAGTTCGGTAGCAAGGCTTCTATCACAATATGCAACTGTAGTGCCTCTGCCAAGTTCGGAATAGCAGCCGCTTCCTTGTAAAATCTCTTCAAGAAATCCTTTAGAGACTCACGTTCCCCTTGCCTAATCTGGGCCAGTGTATGAGATATCTTGGGGACGTCTCTTGAAATGACAAAATGATCCACGAATGTTGCTGCCATTTCTTCCCATGAGTCGATGGATCCTGATGGTAGCCCCTTGAACCAACCGAGGGCATCATCGACAAGGGTGCGAGGGAATATTCTGCACATGACATCCTCATCTGCTCCTAAGTACATGGTTTTGTAACACCCTCTGTTACACTTTAATAAAATATATAAAAATTCGTAAATTTTTTTTTAAAAAAAATATGATTGTTAAAAAGAAACTATCGGAATAAATTACATACATTATTTCTGAAATACCTCATAAATATTATTAAAATTTTATAAAGTATTTGTACATTCATCCGAAGAAAATAAACATTAAACATTATAAGAAAGAGAGGAAACTCCATGGCCTAGAAGCAGTTACTTAATAACATTATTTATTCATTGGACCACGATATTCATACCGAGCTCCCTTTCTAGAACGTGCTATAGTTACTGCCGATATTCTTCGATTCTTCCCTCTGAACCATCAATTTAAAACATGTGAAACAAAAACACAAGAAATGAGTGAGAAACAGAATATAATATTCCCGAATAAGACATAAGCAACAAAGGCTTTTCACAAACATTACATAATAATATCAATCACAATCACATACACAATCAATTATGAATGCATGAATGTTATGCAATATCTTCATCATAACTTACCTATATATGTGGGCCCTTAAATTTTAATTTGCACTAGGCCAACCAGGAGTTTACACTGTTCCATAAGTCCGGATAATAATAATATGAACAGCTCAACTGGCATGGAAACACTTAGAGACTAGTCAGATTGAGAAAGTTTTTATTGTGAAAGTACCCGACACTAGGGAGCTACCCCAGGTCCCCTGAAGCACCCTTTCACACCCTCTCATCCCAAGGCTCGTAATTAAGCCTCCTCTAATGTATCCTCGGTTTCTATAATCTGTTCCCAGACAATATCATTTTATTTCACTTTAATGATTCATGATGCATGAACTACTCGCGTATTGAGTTGGTTAAGGCTTTTAGAAACTCAATTATTAAATCCCTTAAAGGTTTACAATATCATTTCAATAAACTGTACATTTTCTCAATTCTCTAAATTTTTGTCCCACAGAAATAAATTTGGTACAGTTTTCAAATCTCACTGAAATTGAGTTTCTAAGCCTTAAATATCTAAAAACTTTATCATATAAAACTTTACATAATCTTTCTCGAATTAAATCTTAACAAAATCAAATTTAGGAATCTCAATTATTTCCAAATATCTTTAGTTATTAAGTTGGAAAAAATAAAATAATTTTCTTTTAAAAAATTTTGTTTTATTAAAAGAGAATAATTATTAACCAAAAATACTTAAAATTACAAAATTTTTCTTTAACTCAAGATTTAATTAAATAAATTCTCATAAAATGTTTTCTTTCTAAAATAAATACTAATTTTTTTTATTCTAAATATTGAAAATAAAGTTAATAAAAATCATTTCTAAGAATGAATAAAAGATAATAAAATTTAAAGAGTAAGATAAGAAATTCTTACTGAATTTTAGCTTTCCGTCATGCTCGCTATATGCTCAAACTCCACATTACAATATCATCAATCAAAATCAAGCAATATCAATCATAACTAAATATCATCAATCAATCAATCATAATCAAATCATAATCAAATCAATTAAATATCATTAATACATATCATAATACAAAATTTAATGATTATTAATATAGTCAATTTGAGTCATTTTGGTCAATTTCTCGCATAGGTATATGTAAGTCCATATAATCCAGTCTTTGCATAGGTATAGTTCAGTCCATATGGGTCATAATGGTCCAAGTCTTTGCATAGGTATAGTCCAGTCCATATAGGTCATAATGGTCCAAGTCCTTGCATAGGTATGTTAGAGTTAGTTAAACCGGATATTTAATTTAAAATTTATTAAAATTGTTAAGTTAAAAAGTTAATATTTTAAAATAATAATATTATTAAATTTAAAAGGAGTAGGGGACTCCTCCCATTATTCTTATGTCTTTTCATATTATACTCTTATCTCACTCCCCCTTACCTTGAATTGTTACCCAAAATGGATTTGCTTTGCGCCTCAGATTTCTAGAAATATTAATACCAATCTTATTTCAGTATAAGCATAAGACGAAGATTAAGATTAATACTTAAAACAGAAATGGTAAATTTTGAATAGTGAATAGTGAATAGTAAATCGTAAATAGTAATAGTAAATAGTAAAATGTGAATAGTAACGGTAAATAGTAAATCGTGAATAGTAACGGTAAATAGTAAATCGTGAATAGTAACAGTAAATAGTAATAGTAAATAGTAATTTACTATTTGAATAGTAATTTACTATTGAAATAGTGTTTATTATGCAGAATAGTAACTTAAAATAATATTATTTTCAGTATAATAACAGATTTCTAAAAACGATATAAAAATAACCCAAAAAATATAAAAGAGAAGTATTCTTACCTTAGAATTTTGGCAGAACCTTCTCTCCAAAAACTTTTCTTCTCTCTCTCAATTCCACCACTATCTCACTAGCACTACTATATTAAGAAAACTTAATCTGAAATTGTGAATTCTAAAGAAGAAATCCTTCGGTATTTATAGGAAAAAAATTTACTATGCATTCTATTATTTTAATATAAAAGTACTATGCATTTTTGAATTTTTTATTCCAGGTTACTGTGCATCTTTTGAAATTTTCATATATGCACAGTGATTTGCATAGTAATTGTCGGCAAAATTATTAAGTCAAATAGTAACCCTTCACTCGGTATATTTTAAATATTCAAAATGAGTCCTTTTTGAAATTTAGCAATATTATATCAGTCCTCACTAATTTTATAATAAGTAATATAAAGCTGAAATTTTAAAAATCTAAAATTTTCTGTTAATAAAATTTTATTGATACGTTTCCAATTTTTTAACGATTAGAAAAAATCAAGATTTTTCTCAAACCGATAATTTTTAGATAAGTCTACTTGAAACGGATTTTAGAAAATTTTCTTATAATTTCAATTCACTTTCTTATAAATATTTTTAATTTAAGTCACTTATATGAATTTAAAATTATTTAAAAAATATTATTTTATTAAAAAAAAATCCAAAATTCCAAAACATTCTAAAAAATCATAAATAATACGTAGATTAAAAAGTTCTAAAGAACCATAATTTAATTCCTTCAAAATTTCAATATAAAAATAAAAATAGGGGTGTTACAGGTTTCATACACGTATGCATCCAGGTGTTTGGTGGGATCCGTTTCTCCACCATACTTCCCGATGGAAAATGGTTGAGTAGTTTGTAGATGCTTTGGGATGGCCACATTCATCAACCTCTGAGAGAAAGGAACGTGGAGTTTGTAAGCCTCGTGGATGGTTGCTGGCTCACGTCTTCTGCCACTGGCTCTCTCTCCAGAGTCGTGTATTTGCTCTTTCTCTTCGTAAGTGGGAATCTGCGAGTACTGGATACTAGCAGATTTCCTTCCCTCAGCTACTTGATGTGCCCCCTCAGTCCTGGACGTTGCTTTCTCCTCCACCCTCTTTCTTTCATGTCTCAACTCCACCAGTTCTTCCATTAACTTTCGTATCATTTCATCTCTTGGATCGGGTGCAGACACTTGCACCATTCTCCTTGAACTCCCCACAGGCGACTCGAAAGCCAAGCGTCTGTTCGCCGGTTGTTCTTGGGCAGTGACGTCTTCTACGTGCCCATCTGGTATGTTTCTCCCATTGCCTTCCATGATGCAAGACAAGGCTTCGTAAACGAGAGGTGGGAATAACTTTAGCAGGTCCCACTGGGCGTACCAATGAACTGTCCTGCACCGGGGTCAAGAGATCTGGTTTCGGGTCAGCCACAAAAGTCAATGATTTAGTATTTGTACACTGGTACAGTGGGTATCCGGTATGATAATCTGATCTCTCAGTGGGAGAATATCGGTCTTGCTGCCTGGAGATCCTACACACTGGGGGTCCTACACACCGGACCTTCGTGTTGGATGGGAGCGAAGGGGGGTGCCACCTGCAAAGAGACTCCGACGATCAAGTTAGTGGCAGTGTATAAGAAGCATGTGTATAATAAGGCCAGCAGGAAAGCAAGAAGCATCAGAAGCCTAGAAAAGTAGAAGATTCCAGAGAGTAATAACATGCACAGTTCAAGTATTTATAAATGCTCATGAATATGGGCCTGATTAGGCCAAGGGTCTAGGCACTGTTCTTCGGTTATGGTGGCTCGAGGAAAGAATAATGTCCATTCTATTTTGCCGGAGCATGGGAAAATATACTTATTTAATCTATCGTGGGAGACAAGCATGGGCTAAGTGGCGGGGCACGTGCCCCTATGATGGATGAATTCGTCATGAGAGGTTGAAATCGTTACGCTATTCCTAAAGCCACTTACGATTGTTTGTTGGTCATCCGATGTAGTGGGCATGGTGCATCCGATGTGGGAGGTGCCAACATGGACTCATCAGTCTTGGGAGAACACCCAGAAGGTTCTGTAGGTCCGATGAATTACCTGCGGAATCGGTAGCACGGCCAGATCGGATGACACGTCACCGTTGTCTTATGGCCGGTATTAAGACCGGATCAAAACTATTTATGAATGAGAATTTTAAAATGACTTAATTAGTATTCATTGATTAATGAAATTATATTAAGAATTTTGAATATCTTTATTATCACAACTTTTATTTTATGCTTATGTTTTTACATATTTATGATTTAACTCTTATTAGAATTTTAAAATAAAATTTTGAAGGAATTAGACTATGGTTCTTTAGAACTTTTTGATCTACATAATATTTATGATTTTCTGGAATTTTTTTGAATTGTTTTGAAATATTTTAATAAAATAATATTTTAAATAATTTTAAATTCATATAAAGTTACTTAAAATTAAAAATATTTATAAAAAAGTGAATTTAAATTATAAGAAAATTTTATAAAATCCATTTCAAGTAGACTTATCTAAAAATTATCAGTTTGAGTAAAATCTTGATTTTTACCAATTGTAAAAAAAATTGGAAACGTATCAATAAATTTTTATTAACAGAAAATTTTAGATTTTTAAAATTTAAACTTTATATTACTTATTATAAAATTAGTGAGGACTGATATAATATTGCTAATTTCAAAAAGGACTGATTTTGAATATTTAAAATATACCGAGTGAAAGGTTACTATTTGGCTTAATAATTCATCCGATATTTACTATGTAAAACACTGTGTATGTACGAAATTTTCAAAAGATGCACAGTAACTAAGATTGAATTTTGAAAAAATGCACAGTACTTTTATATTAAAATAATAGAATACATAGTAATTTTCCTTCCTATAAATACCAAAGAAATTCTTCTTTAGAATTCACAATTTCAGATTAAGTTTTCTTAATATAGTAGTGCTAGTGAGATAGTAGTGGAAGTAAGAGAGAGAAATAAATTTTTTTTGGAAGAAGGTTCTGCTAAAATCCTAAGGTAAGAATACCTCTCTTTTATATTTTTTAGGGTTATTTTCATATCGTTTTTAGAAATCTATTATTATACTGGAAATAATATTATTTTAAGTTACTATTCTGAATAGTAAAATACTATTTCAATAGTAAATCACTATTTCAATAGTAAATTACTATTCAAATAGTAAATTACTATTTACTGTTACTATTTATCCTTACTATTCACGTTTTACTATTTACTGTTACTATTCATGATTTACTATTTACTATTACTATTCACGATTTACTATTTATTGTTACTATTCATGTTTTACTATTTACTATTACTATTCACGATTTACTATTCACTATTCACTATTTACTATTCAAAATTTACCATTTCTGCTTTAAGTAGTAATCTTAATTTTCATCTTATAACTATATTAAAGTGAAATTGATATATTTTAGAACTCGGAGACAAGGCGCGCACGGACTTTCCATAACGAACCAAGATACAACAGGTAAGGGGGAGTGGGATAGGAATATAATATGAAAAGACATAAGAATAATGGGAGGAGTCTCCTACTCCTTTAAAATTTAATAATATTATTTTAAAATAATAACTATTTAACTTAAAAATTTATAATAAATTTTAAATTGGGTATCTTGTGTAACTTGATCTGAATACCTATGCAAATACCTGAATAACCTATGCGAACTGGACTGAACCTATGCAAAGACTTGGACTATTATGACCTGTATGGACTGAATTATACCTATGCGAGGATTGGACTATATGGACCTACATAGACCTATGCGAGGAATGGACTATAAAGACTTAAAATTAATCTTATTAATCTAAATAACTAATAAAATTTAAATTATATTTATGACTGATATTTAGTTGATTTGATTATAATTAATAATATTTGATTTTGATTATTGATATTGTGATTTATAATACTAGACTGTGATTAATAATATTTATGATTTGATGATATTGATTGTGATTGATGATATTACAATACTTGATTGTGATTGATGAATGATTGATGACCTTGTGATATAGAGTTTGAGCATATAACAAGCATGACAAAAAGTTAAAACTCAGTAAGAATTTTCTTACCTTACTCTTTAAATTTTTATTCTAAGAGAAAGTATTTTATAATTATTTAGTCTTTTATTTCTTCTTAGAAATAATTTTCATTAACTTTATTTTTAATCTCTAGAATAAAATCTAGTATTAGAAAGAAACTATTTTATGAAAATCAAAGGTTGAGATAATTAATTCTTGAATTAAAGAAATTTTTTATGGTTTTAAGTATTCTTAGTTAATGATTTAAAAAAAATATTTTCTTTTAGAAATCAAAAATTTAAATTGGTTTTCCTTAATGAAATAACTAAAGGATATTTTGTTATAGTCGAGATTTCTAAACTCAATCTAATTAAGATTCAAATTTGGAAAGATTATGTAAATATGTGAAGTTTTTTTTAGAGAAAGTTTTAAGATATTTAAGGCTTGGAAACTCAATTTTGGTGAGATCTGAATTTGAAGATTGTACTAAATTTGTTTCTGTATAATAGAAGTTCAAAGAAGAACTTGTGGGAATGTACAGTTTATTGAGATGATTTTGTGAACCTTTATGGTATTTAATAATTGAGTTTCTAAAAGTCTTAACCAACTAAATATGTGAGTAGTTCATGCATCATGAATCATTAAAGAGAAATGAGATGTGATATTGCCTGGGGACGGATTATAGAAACCAAGGATACATTAGAAGAGGCTTAATTGCGAGCCTTGGGATGAGAGGGTGTGAAAGGGTGCTTCAGGTGACCTGGGGTCGCTCCCTAGTATCGGGTACTTTCACAATAAAAACTTTCTCAGTCTGACTAGTCTCTAAGTGTTTCCACGCCAGTTGAGCTATTCATATGCCATGAAGGCATTTATGTTATTATTATCCAGAATTATAAAACAGTGTAAACTTCTGGTTGACCCAGTGCAAACTAAAACTTTAAGGGCCCACATACATAGAATGAATGATATGATAGTATTAAAAATATTGCATGACATTCATGTGATTGTGACATTTTATGTGGATGGTTGTGAATGAAAATATAATTGTTATGTTATGAAAACTCTACATTCATAATTGATTATGTATATGATTGTGATTGAAATTATTATATTAGATTGTGAAAACCCTTATGCTTATGTCTTATCTGTAAAGTATTATAATCTATTTCTCACTCCTTCTTGTTTAAATTTTGTGTCCAAAATATATGTTATATGATATATAGCTAGCAGTTCAAGATGAAAGGATGAAATTACAAGAGGGTAAATTGGTCTCATCCTCAATCGGATAGGAGAAAAGATGTGTCAAGAATAGGATTCAAAATCACATGGTTTGAAGATAAGGAAACAATTGGTTACAGTCGAAGTAGAGGTATTAAATCTTTAGTTTTAGTTTACCTTAATACAATCTTAAGTTGGATGATTGTAAATCAATGTAAAGGTTAAACTTTAATAAACCTTATTCTTTGGATATGATACTGTAATCTTTGATAACTTATGATTTTCTGAAAGTTCATTTTATCATTATGAATAATTTAAAACTTTTTACTTTCAAAATTCAAAGAAAATCAGATGTATATACGTCCTTGTATACACGAGATAGGAAGTGATAAATATGTATATCTTTCTAAAAAAAAAGCAAGAAGAATAGATATATGTCTTGTATATATAAGGGGGTGTCACAACAGGAATCTTAAAATGTGCCAACTTTGGCGACAAGAAATCTTAAATGGTGCCAACTTTGGCAACATTATCTTCAACGAATTTTCTTAAAAAAGGATGTCATTTTTGGTAATTGAGGCATCGGGCTTCGATAAGATTGTTACCGCAACAACCTGCAAAAAAGGTAAGTGATGTAAAGATATAAAAGCATATTTGAATCTAGGGAGAACCCTTTGGAACTGTGATCCTTACAGACTTGGAGCGACTCATGAATGAAATAGAATGAATGAGGCAACCTTAGTTTTAGAGTGCATGCCTTGCCCAATCCTTATGATGGTCTCTTGAGGTGAAACCAGGTAACAAGAGTATCTTGCCTCACGATTTTAAATGATCCTTATTGTCTTTTTTTTTATTTATAAAGACAAAGTACATGTTTTATTATATTAATGAAACTCACCAAGTAGATGCATATTGAATAGACCAATATTTTATTCATGTATGTTAAGCAGGTACAAAGAAAGGAAAGCAGAAAAGCAAAGGAAACAAGTGCAGTGAAATAGGAAAAGTCAGTAAGGGGTGAAACGAGAAGGGTTCATAAACTCTCCAGTGAATCCCCAGGAACAATGCGTATCCCAATCACACATCACGACTCTAAGTTCATCCTTCGACTTAGCTTCCGAGAAGGTGGTTCATCCGTGATCTGCGTGCCCCAGTTTGGTCTTGTACTACTCCCATGGGAGGTCTTGGTCATGTTGCCAGAATCTTGACCCTAATTCTTGCTTGAGCCATCTTTTTCAGATTTTTGACTCACGGGTCGTTTTAACTTTTGCCTAGGCTGTCTTTTCAGGTTTTCAGCCTAGCGAGCATTATTTTTATTTTTTTGTTTTTTGCTTTTGTTTTTTGTTTTTTGTTTATATCTTTCATTTTTTGTGTTTCTTTATTTTTTTAGGCAAAGTATTTCTTAATTACGTCTGTATTTATGGACATCAACAAGTCCTCCCTATCCATGTTAGTTAGTAACAAGGCTTCTTCGAAAAAGACTCTCTTTACGACATACGGTCCTTAATAATTAGGAATCCACTTGTCCTAGTGATCCTTTCGGATTGACAGAATTTTTTTGAGCACTAGATCTCTTTCTTGGAATTGTCAAGGTCATACCTTCTTTTCATAAGCTCTCTTTATACGTCTATGGTATAACCGCCCATGACAAATGGTGGTTAGCCTCTTCCCGTCTATCAAGTTTAGCTGGTCATGTCGGGCTTGGACTTATTTGACTTCTTCCAACTTCACCTCCATGATCACCCTGAGGGAGGGGATTTCCACCTAAATGGGTAGGATTGCTTCCATATCGTACACTAAAGAGAAAGTGGTGGCTCCAATCGAAGTTTGGATTGAGGTATGATATCCATGCAAAGCAAAGAAGAACATTTCACTCCAATCTTTGTAGGTTACGACCATTTTCTACACAATCTTTTTAATGTTCTTATTTGTAGTTTGATTGCCCCATTCATCTTTGGTTCATAAAAGGAGGATTTAAGGTGATAAGTCTTGAAAAGACTTATTTATTTAATTATTTTTCATGAACTATTTTCTTAATTTTGTCAAATAATTATTAAATAGGATTTTAAATGCTTTTTATATAATCAGTTACATAAATTTAGAATTGTATGAATTTTATCAAAGTTAGTATGTTTTACATTTAAAATCAATAGCATTTAAAAGTATGTATTTTGGTGCAATGTAACCCCCCCAGCGTAACCACGCCTACGGTTGGTGTAGGTACGTTGGGCATATGTTCTTTACGTGTGTGCAGGTCCATGATGTCTAGGAACCCAACGTATGAACGCCCAATGAGTGTGGCCCTATGTTAGAGAGGCTGATGTGCCAAGAGGAAGAACTAGCAAATCAGCATAATCATGCCAGTGCCAGCGTAAGTACGTGCAAGAGATGGCATTAGTCATGCATTGAAGTAGGATCCTAGCGTGGGTATACGTGTGTACGAGCCTTTGTGTTATTTTTGGACCTTATGCCTTGTAACTTTGGCTAAGTTAAGTGACTTATTTATTGCTTCATTAAGGGCATTGTGTAATCTTAGCTTAGGTTAGTTAGTTAGTTCAATTAGTATATATGTGGAAGACGACTTTAACTTACACATAGATTTTACTTCAAATTTCATTTTTTCATATTTCATTGTCTCTATTTTTTTCTCTCTCTAAATTCTCTCATTCGCTAAAAATGCAAACCATTGTGATTCATCTCTGTTCATCCATGAGTGGCTAAATCCCTAGAATTGGGATTGATGAAGTATGCAATGGAACTTTCTCTCAATTAATTGGAGCGTTAGAATCAATTAAAGAAAGTTCTAAACATGGCAAATTTTGAGTTTCAACTTCTTGGATTGGAAAATCCAAGACCTAATTCAAAGGTGTTCATTAGAGAGGAATCGTGGTGAATACCTTAGGTTTTCAGACCTAAGGAATTAGGGTAAATAGCCAGGGTTCTTTTAACTTTTGCAATTCAGTAGAAATTGATACCTAAGAGATTAAGACTGATTTATGCTGAATTAGTGATAATTGCCTAAGAAATTGGGAACTATCCATATGTGAGAGTTAAACATTGCATTAACTGAGTCCAATGCCACAATTATACGAATTTAAGGAAAATTACAGATGAAATCAATTCCAATATGTTGTTAGTTCGTATCTCTTTTAATACTTTGATTACTATACTTGTTAAAAAATACAAAAATACAAATATTATTCATAAAATCTATAAACAAATGTGTTACTTGCATCTAAAGGTTCAGCTAGTGCATCCTCTAGGTTGTGATACTTAACACAATCTTTGTTGGATGATACAAAATTTACTGTATTTAAACGATTGGTGCACTTGCCAAAGTATTCATGATGAATTTGCATCAACGGGCTTTTGAGAATTTATCCACTTAGTCAATGAGTTAAATGAGTAACAGTTATGGATTTACACATCAACTCGTTTAATTGGTTGAAGACTTTTTATTACCATTTTAAATAAAATTTTTAATAATACCATTAGATATTACCAATTTAAATTAATATATTTAAACTTTTTATATTCTTGGAGTTTTTAATAGACTCTTGACTACTAATTCAAAAATTAAAAAAATGAAAAGAAAATGAATAATATTTTATATAGGTTGGCCTGGGACACGCACAAACTTGTAAATCTATAAGAAAGTGTTTTTATCTCATCCATAAAAGTTTTATTCTCACTATTGGTAAGTGTGTTTTCGAACTAAAAAGTATGAAAATACTCTATCATTAAATATTTTTCCTTCCTCCATCATTAATTTGTATTAGCCTTTTTTCTATACACATTTTGCCCTTCATGTTTCGTTACTGGATAAATAAAAATGAAACTTATTGAATGTTTAAATCCATAGTTTACTAGATATCCAAAGTTGAAACTTATTGAATGCTTAGATTCGTAACTTACTAGAAGAACAAATATGGATACCAGTGAATGCAAATAATTCAAGAGTGGTTAACGATGCAAACCAATGTCATGAGAAAGAGCCAAAGAACAAAATTCACTGATGTGAAACATAACTCAAGAACTCAAAAGCGCACAAATTATATTACAAAAAGATGAGGTTAAATACACCTTTTGGTCCCTTATGTCTAAAGTTTTTTCTAAATTGGTCCCCTATATTTTTTTAATTCAAATTGGTCCCTGAACTTTTTAAAAACGTGTCAATTTGGTCCTTCCGTTAGAAAATCAATAACGTCGTTTGCTAACATGGCATGTCCGGACACGTGTCCAAATCTTATTGTCCTATATTCTGGTGGTGACACGTGTACTAATAAGATTTGGACACGTGTCCGGACATGCCATGTTAGCAAACGGTGTTAGTGATTTTCTAACGGAAGGACCAAATTGACACGTTTTTAAAAAGTTCAGGAACCAATTTGAATTAAAAAAAATATAAGGGACCAATTTAGAAAAAACTTAAGATATAAGGGACCAAAAGGTGTATTTAGCCAAAAGATGATGAACAATTATAGATGATTAGGTTTACACAAAATTCAATTTTGATGTGTTTTAGAGGCAAAATTAATCTAACAAGGTAAAACCTGATAAAATGATATTTTTATCAATAGAATTTTTTTAAAAAAATACAGGTGAAAATAAATATCAAGTATGGAGAGAATAAAAACTCTCTCCATAAGAACATGCAAACATCAAACGCAATTTTTTAGGTGACATGATACCTATTTAAGTTGCGGATTTTGACGGATGAACCCGTTTAATTGTGGTCATGCTTCTATAATTTAGACAAGATGTGAGAGTTGTAATTTAAATATTAAACTCAAATCAAATTTAATATTTTTAGTTTAGTCCAATAAAGCTATGGGAGGTAACTCAACAAAAACTCAGACAAATCCCACAACAAAACAGATTTTTGCAGTTAAACCGCTTCTTTTCACGCCCAAGTTGAATTAGGGCATTTTGCCAAACCCATTAAATCTTACTACCTATATTGAGTGGGCCTGATACAAATTGGTAGCCCAATTGAATAATTTTATATTGCAATAGTTACACTATTCATAATTTAAAATAATAAAATAAGGAAAACCAAAACAACAGGCATAATATTAAGTATTTTGAGATCAAATTTAAAAATTCAAGGAAGAGGATTCCCCTTTCTTTCGTTGCATTTAGATAGTTTCTTAAACAACAAGACAAGAGCATTTTAAAAAATTACAAGACTCAAAATGAAACTTTGCATCAAATGATCAAGGGCAGAATCTTTGGAATAATATTAGATAACTTATAAGTCTAAGAATCCTTAAAGCCAGTACGAGGCTCGACCTTAATTAGGAATTAAGATAATGAAATTACCGGTTAATCTAGTATGTTTAGTATGTATATATATATATATATATATATATATATATATATATATATATATTATATGAGAAATGTTTTCTTACGTGAGAGTGAGATAAATAAACTTGAATCGTTAGATCTTATCACAAATTGTCAAGATTAACATATATCAATTATGTGAGTTTTTTAAAAAGTTATTAACTTTTTAAGTGATCATGTAACTTTAAAAAACTTTTAATCATAACCATCATGATGATCAAGATTAACATATATTGATGTATCTTACGATGTATTAGGTGAGAGTGACAGAAGTAAATTTAAACTATACGATCATACATAAATGATTATAATTAAAAAAAATTTAAAGTTACATGATGAATATATTTTACAAATTAGATTAACTCTAAATTTTAAAAACTTATGTAAATACCTTTATTGTGTTATATTATTAAATTGTCAAATCTTAATCTGATAAAAAAAAAAGCCAAACAAACATTTAAAAAAATTTAAAAATCAAATATTTCCAAGTATACCATTGCAAATCAAGGTCATGTTAAAACCCACCCCAAAAATCAATTCATAATCATATAAAATATTTAATTTTTGTTTTTTAAATTATAAAAAAAACAAGTATAATATCATACATTATGACAAAGGATTGTAAAACACTCAAAACTTTCGTTAATTAAATTTGTTGAATATAAAGCACTAAAAAGATTTTATTTTTTACACACAATTATACATTTCTTTGTCAATTTTTATGATACACATGATCATACATTTGTATGGTTAATCCTTACGCTTATCTTTATATGATCTTGAATTATTTTGGGTGTTTAAGAATTTTAATACGATTTTGTTATATATATAGACTTTGATTTTGAATGTTATATTTAAAAAGATTTAATTTCGTATTTTTTAAAATGTTAGTTTGAATTTTTTATCAGATTAAAATTTGGTATTTTAATAATATAAAATAATAAAGATAGTTACACAAGCTTTAAAAATATGGATTTAATCGAATTTTTAAATTCAAATAACACCCTATGGAAGAACTCATGCAAAAAGACTCTATGACTCTCTAGGCCACTAGATATTGAGAATCCACAAATTTACATCTTTATTAGAATTGTAACTTTATTTTTAAATAGTAAAGAGTAAAGGGCTCAATTTTTATGATTAATACAGCCCTAAAAATTTTATGAGGAGTATTTATCGTATGAGAAATGTTTCTTTGTGAGAATGAGAGGAGTAAATATGGGCCGTATAGATGATTGAAATTAAAAGTTTTTTAAAGTTATGTGATTACTTAAAAAGTTACATAATTTTTTTAAAAACTTACATGATTAATCTCAACCATTTACTGTATAGTTGTACTTAGTCTCACATAAGATAACATTTCTCAAGATACCTCTATATATATATATAATTATAATAGTAGAGAGCATCAAACATCATTGCCCTGACGTGATAAAGTTACATCATAAAATTTCCTCCAAATTTTTAATAATAAACTAAAAACAATTAAATTAATGATGGATAAAATGAATTAGCAAATAATTATTCTAGTTTAATTTTATAAATTTAGTTTGAATTTTAGATAAACTTAATTACAATAAATCTTGATAAAAAGAAGTATTTTGTGGCTTATGCTAATTTTTTTTACGCCTCATATAAAAAATAATTTAATTATTATACATTTAAAAAATCTTACACCAACAACCAATTAGAATTTATGTAAGTAATTATTATATAAATTAATGTTAATTGGTTGACAGTATTGAATTTAAATTAAACTATATAAAAATAAAAATTAAGAATTAATGGATGAAACTTAAACCTACTCTTGATATCGACGGCTGAGACGATATTGGATGTGATAGATACTATGATTACGCAAAGGATATTGGCATGGATTGAGATTTAGATTTAGATTAAGTTAACCTAACTATACACGCATGGAATTAAAGTGCAACTTTTAATTAATATGAAAAGCATTAATTAGCAAATTAATTAATAATGCAATGGTGAAGATAGTGATTGTGATCTTTCCCCTCTCCAACGTTTTCTCCCGACAAACCTTAGTGGAGGTCCCTTATTTTCAATAACCAAATACACACTCTCCATATTTTTTCCTTCTACTTTTTCCTTTGGTCAAGCCTCCCTCAAAATAACTCATTTTTCAAACTCTATTTCTCTCCCTTTAATTATCTTTCTCACGTGGGGAATTTTTATATCATATATATAAAAAAAAAGAGAGGTTCTTGTAACTCATCATCTCTTTGTCAAACACACATATGCATATGATCACCATATTTGGAATTTTTCTCACTATTAGGAATGAGACAAATAGTCACACTAATTAATTATAACCAGTTCTCATTTTTTATATTGGGTTGCATAAATGGGTGGATGATTTGGTGGGAAAGCCCTCCAAATTGGAATCACAGTGACCTGAAAGTATAGGGTAGGTGTATGTTTATCACTTTTATTTATATATATATATATATATATATATATATATATATATAAATTAACCCAACACCACTTAATTTCACATATGGTGGTGAATTATTTATGGGTATTAATAACTTATTATTTAACCATTGTCTTTCACATATGTTTTATAGGATTCTTTTTTCTAATCGTAAATTAAAGGATGATAACTAAGGGCAGAAGGAGATCATGCATTATAGATAAGCACTCCTGATTGTTCCTTAAATCAGTGGCAGTTAATAATTACAGTCCTAAGAAAGTTGCAAACATTGTATAAAACTTTATGGATTAGGATGATGTTACCTTCTGCGTAATAATTGAACGAGTCCTTTACTGAAATTGGTTGGTACACGTAGTGATTAATGAATAGTATTATTCTTACAATAAGTTTTTACAACAGTTTTACAAGAAAAGCAAAGGAGTATATGGAATAAAATAAGCCAAGTAAAAAATAAATGGAGAGAAAATGTGAGAGTAAAAACTGACGTGGAAATTTATTGTAAGAATATCTATTCATAATAAATTTGTGTAAATACAATATAATGTGTACAAATAATTGTATGTGTTTTTCTTTGTAGAGCACTACTTTAACAATAAAACTCTAGCCAAATTTTAACTCAATTGCATTTGAAACCATACTTGAACAAACCTCTATGCAAAATTATAAAACTAAATGATCTGTATGGTTAGAGAATGTATTTAAAGATACTCCACAAGAAAATTTTGTCTCGAAATATATTTTTTTTAAGATTTACTCATGTCAAGTAATTGTATCCTTTGGGACTGTGAAGTTGCCCTTTACATTTGGTTCCAAGAAAAAATAATTATAGAAGACATAGTAGCTCTTACAGCTCACACGCAATGCTATCAATAAACATATTCATATCAAAATGTGACAGATTTTATATATAACTAGACTTTACATACTATAAAGTCCTTGAATTAGGGTCACCATTAAGTAATGAAGCGGATAAATTTTCTCCTTTTGAAGAGGTTACAACTAAAATTGGATACATGACATAACACCTAGTACACTCTGTTGCTAAGGGAAGAAAATTCATCTACTTCATCACTCGAGGAAACCACATCTTATTAATCAAATTAAACCACAAAGCAAACTCCTTCAAACACTCTTGATATATATTATAGCTCATGATCACCACCTTGCAAGTGCTCGGTAACAAACCTTTCCCTGAGTAGTGTTCATCCCTCCTCAGCAATTAATTTCAGAATTTTTTGTTACTGAGCACAAGCGTAGTGACCAAAAGGTACTACTTGCTAGCTAGCTAGTACCTTCCAATTATAACAAAGGAAATGAAATATTAAAGCTAGTTAATTATAGACTAATGTTAGATCATGTTATGAGCATTATTAATGTTATTAATTTCATCTTCATCTGACCCTGTAATGCAATCCTTCTCATCCTCAAAAGCTTCAAAGGGAGGATGTGGATTGTGACCCTTTCCAAAGGATCTAATGTGGTCTTTAAGGGATCTTTTGTGCTTGAAGTCTGAGCCACAAGTGCAATACCACAACTTGCCACAGTTCTTCTCATGAGTCCTCCAATCCCCTTTCACTGCAAATGTTTTACCACATTTTCTGCACATGAAGGGCTTTGTTCCATGCTTTCTCTTGTAGTGTGTTTGGAGGGTTCTGAAGTCCTTCAATGGCTTGGCTCTTGGATGGTTGATGTTGTTCTTGCAACCTTGGGCACAGCAATAGCATGGAAGCCTTAGCATTGCAGCAGGTTGTGTTCCTTTCAGTGAGTCTGGTCCTTTCCTAAATTCAGATCCATGCCCCCACATATGCATCTGCAAATCAATAGATAAATGTTAACAAAATGTTTGGTCGAATGAGCAGGGACAAATGTTTAGGTTTGAATCACTTCACTTACAATTCTAACATATCAAAAAACTAACAAATTAATGCTTATCTGAAAAAATGTGATAGTATGAACTATTCATTTACATGTTAGCTTCTAACAGGGTTTTGTTAGAAATTATGTTAGTAGTGTATCATCAAATTAGAAAGAAATACATTATTTCTATGGAAAGTGTTTATTCTTTAATTGATATTCATAAGATAATGGTTCATATCTTTCCTTTCATTTGTTTGGAGTAAGAATTTTAAAATTCGTAAGAACTCTATAAAATTAGTGAACAAAATTATTTTTTTTAACCAAAATACTTTAATTAGTCATTAATAAAATAAATAGTAATTAAATAGAAAGTAAGTAAGATTTGTAAGTTTTAATAAACTGTAACAATACTTTTAAAAAATTAGTAAAACTAGTAGGTAAATTAATTCATTTTAATTATATTAATCAAATTTTTTTAGAAACTAAAATTAGTCAAGAGATTCTTATATTTATGAATTGAACAATAATAAGATATATTAAAATTATCTTTTAACATTTGCCATTTGAAATTCCTTCATTTGTAATAAGACTTATCAAATTGAACTTATATTAAGGGCTTACAACAATTCACACATTTTATTCAACCAACTGAATTATTCTTCCTTAACTCAATTATCTGTCTAAACATAACTTTAAGAAATATATTTAATTTTAAAAAATTACACAAAAAATACGGAAATAGCACCTAATTTTCACTTAATTTCTTTTTTAAAGAATAATCAAGTATGATTTAACTAAGGAATATGGTACTATATTCTTTTTTTTTAAGTCCTTTCATTGTTAATTAATCTTTATTAAGGAGTCTAATAACATGTCATATTCTCATAAAAAAGTTACGGCTAATATGTTCTCAAAATCTATATATCTAATTAAAATATGAAAATTTATAAATATATATATGTGACCAGTTTAAAAGAAAATTCAAAATACATGAAAATGACATACCATCATACTTTAAATTTATTATTGTTTTTTTCTTGAAAATTATCGTGTCATTATATATCATGTAACGCAGCAAGGGAAATTGAATTCAAGAGTAGGTATGAACACAAGCTATGAAATGCAATGTGGAAAAGCCATAGAATGCACACGTATATATGAAAAGGGGCAATTATAGAAAAATAACACGGATTAATTGACTCCGTCCTTTTCATATTATATAGATTTGGTTTTGATAAAATGTATATCTAAAATGAAAAATCAAATTTGATGGAATTTATTGTGAAATCAAGAACAAATTAACAAATTAACAAATTAAAATCATATATAATCACAGGAATTCTAGAATAGAAAAATAACCCTAGTTAGCTAGCTAAGCTAACCTCATTAATACTATATGATTGATGATTATGTATTAAAATTGCAAGATAATAATTACCCCAAATATATAACTCTTAATAATTATCATGATCGTCGTCATTAAATCCAATTTTTACGACATTCCAAAGGACGTCGTAAAAATGTCTTACTCAATTTATTTATTATTATCTAGAATATATCCGTGCAAACCGTAAGTGGTATCAAATATTCTTTGAGAGACCGTTAGAAATTGTAAGTTTTGTACAATAAGTTATGTGTTTTAATCGAGTTCAAAAAGAAAACCTATTTAATTTATTTATTATAAAAATTACCAGAAAAGATAAATAGTAATATAACTCTACCTATATAATACTTAACTTACATTCCTCCTCTCCCAGTAAATCTTAAAACTAAATGTTAAGATAAGTTTTAAGTTGATTAAAAATATGAATTAATATACATTTTATAAGATTTATAGTAACTTGTAAATTATAAGCTAGAATAATGAGTTTAGTGTTAGATTTATATAGAAAAAATCATGTAAACTAAATCGTATGTTAAGTTTGAATTTAATCAATTGTTGTGACGATTATGATTGTGTTCTAACGGGAGAAAAGTAATTATTAAAAAGTAACATATTTAACTCAACTTAAAAAGTAGTTTATCATTTAAAGGGTTATTTTAAATCTCATAAGGTATATATTAGTCATATTTTTAACCGATGCGGATTTATTTCAATAGTTTAACACATCTATTTATGTTTAAGACTAGATATATTCTTATACATAAAATTTGCACGACTTATATTTAGGGTAGTCTAACATACGGACTGATAAGACTCTGATACTATATTAAAAGATAACAAACCTAATTTAACCTAAAAATAACTCATAAATAAATATTGTCTCAAACTTTATAAAATATATACCTACTACATTCCTAACTGATATAGCATATTAATACTAATCACAAAATAAAAATAAAGGTACTATAGATGAGACACGTACAATCTAGCTTCTTCCCTTTGTTTCACGGTCTAGAAATAGAAAATAATCCTACCCTCATCAACACACGTGAGCTGTCCAGTACTTCTATATAGAAAGCTTCCCTTTGATTATAAGAAAAATTTAATTAAATTTCTCACATAAACCAAATTTGAAGAATCACAAGCTTCACTTCTTTTCAATATAAATTCTCTCGTCTTTTCTAATCAGAAATACAAACAAGTAAACTAGACCATAATTCACGTGTGTTTGTGTGTCTGTAGAGTATAATTTTCATTTTAAAACGTAGTAATTAGAAGCTTAATTGATTTCAGTTCCTCCCCTTCTCTCTCTGAACCTTGATCCTGGACCCCAATTAATTAGTTCTTTTCTAGCTAATCAGTCTACTTAATTAGTTCGAGTTCTCCGTGTATTCTTAAGTGGGTTAAAACTCGGAAAACAGTAATTTTTCTCCTCAAATCTAAATAGAGCATTTAAAAAGCCTCTCCTTTTAAAACTTATGAGACCAAGATAAGAAATTTAACAAAAAGAAAATTTTTATTAGAAATTACATTGAAATGTTGAAAATCTCAAGTTAGAAAACTATGTTAATGTTAAATTTAAATGGAATTTCTTTTTGATTTCTTATTTTGTATCGCTAGAAAAATGTAATAGAAATGTGCTAAGATGAAGAGAAAATTAAAATTTCATTATATGTGAATAATTAAGTTGAGAAATAAGTAATGAATAACTAATTACCTGCATATTGTTATACCTATTGAAGGTTTTGCTGCATATGGAGCAAGCAAACTGCATGGGCCCAACAAGGATCTGAGCTGGAGTTGGAATCCAAAACCTTCTCTCTTGGTTAAAAGAGCATCCATTTCCATAAAGGAAGCTTTTCTTTGAGGACTCTTGTTCTTGCTTAACATTATGAAAAACCATCTTCTCATCATCATCTCCTCCTTTAGGCAATCCAATGTGTAAAGCCACAGCCACTTGCTCAACCTTTTCCACCTCCTCCTCATCATCATCAAAACCTTCCATTTTCACCCCATCATGATCATCTTCACGACCCTTTGAACCGTGGTCACTCAAAAGAGGCAAGAATTGGATGGTTTCTTGAGCAAGCTCATTTGTAGTAGTAGTAGTAGTTGAAGAAGAAGATGATGACGATATTGAAAGTGTGGAAGGTAGATATGTATGAGAGGAACACGGTTTAAGCCACTCAATGAAAGTTGGAGCATGAAGGTATAGATTCTCATTGTCCTCTACAATATTGCACTCCATCAAACCCAAATAGAGTTTGTGATTTAATTTCTCTCCTAAGAGAAAAGGGTTATGTGTATTTGTGTGTCACCTGCACTTATAATATGGTAGATTAGTGAATGGAGGGTTTCTTTGTCTTTATTGTGGACCTTTTCTTTTTTTGCCTTTTTATTTTAACCCTTACTTTCTCTTTATTGTGTGTTGTTTTTTTTTCCCCTTCTTTATTGGCATTTGATTGTTTGTTTCTTTGGGGGAGAGACTAATTGGAGAGGATTGAAAATGACCTAATGCAAAAAAACAGGACTCGCCCATTTATTAGAAAAAAAAGATCAAAGAATCCTGGAATAGTCTCAACTTTGAATTCTAATCTATATTGGTCATCGGATTAGGAAAGATTCGCATTAATTGGTTATCAATTCAGACAAACCATTAACTAGTTCTCCGGATAAGTTAATAAGTATAGAATTGAATTTATTCAATCTTAATTTAATTGTGTAACTAAAAATTCAAAATTATTAGCTAATCGACACAACCATATCATTTATAGTTTAAATAAAGAAATAGAAAATATATAATATTATATCTTTTCATATGATTACTTGAGATAAATGTTTTGAGACTAGAATATTTTCTCCAACCTTTTTTGTTTTACGTAAGAATATTTCTTTTTATTTATTAATTAGAAGCTATACAAACATTCTTTGTAGAGGATAATTCTAGTCTATTAAATTGTTTTATGTCAAGGAAGATTCACCAATAAGTTACCTTAGAGGAAGTAAACAGGTAGCAGTTTAGCGAAGAAATATTGTTTAATTAATGGCCTGTTTGGCTTAGTTTATTTTTAGCTCTTTTTTAAGCAGATAGGCAAATAAAATTGTTAAAAAAGAGTTTGTTTTTATAAAGAAAAAGATAATAATTAACAAGAAGCTTTTAATTAGAATTAAAAATAGGTGCGATCGAGTTAAGTTTTATAAAATTTAAGTCTAACAAAATATTTAATTGAGGGACTTGAATCTAATATTTTACCTGCTATGAATCATATTTTTATGTTAGCCTATCTAGAAATCTGGTGTATAAAAATCCAATTTGCGGTAAAAGCTAATTAAATGGCCAACAAACAAATATTAAATAGATTAACAAACTTATCTTAAATCATAAAAATACATGAATAAAACCAAGTTTTTTCTAGTCTGAACTTAGAAAATCTAGCATAAAGCTAGGTCAAGTGTGGGTTGATCCGTGTGGATTGTTAGACCCGAAAAAACTCATAAATTATTAAAAATGACATAATATAGTATCTGTAAATTGGAAAAAATAACATGCAACTGTGTCACAATTTTCACTTGGTTAGTTATATTAGTTAAAACTATGAGTTTTTTTCTTATCAAAACTTTCCAAAGGCTTCATTCTTTTCAATATATAAACTTTTCTTTTTATAAATAGATAATTTTTTAAAAAGTGAAACAAATGCATAAGCTTGCGACCAATTTCAATGGTCGGATAACAAGCTAACTTTTTAAGACTAATATGATAAAGCCCACTACTCGCATGGACCCAATATGAAGCAAACCAGGTTGTATGAATTGACAATTATACTAATAATCTACTAAAATATATATTAAATTATCAATATCATGTATTAAATATAATTTAAAAAATATTAATATTAACACTTTCTATAAAGTATGATATATATTTATTTATAAATTATAACTTATTTCATAAAATTAATAGAGCGGTCCTTGCATATATGTGAAAGTGAAGCTCTTGTCCTAGGCTCCCATGAAAAAAGACCCCAAAAAAATTTATTTTCTATTAATAGTTTGTTATGGGAAAAATATTAATTAAAAATAAACAAAAATTTATTATGAAAAAAATAAATTCTGATGCATAATTAATTGTTCTTACTTTAATTTAATTCAAGACGAGTTAATTTTTTTTATTTCATCAATGATTTTTTTCTTAGCATTATTTTGACTTGAGAAAGATTTGTTTAAAATGATTAATATCTAATTAAACAAAGATTAAATGGATTAGTTTCATTGTCAATTGAAAAATTTTAAATTAAATTAATTAGGAAAATTAATAAATATTTTTATATTAAAATGTTTGAAAATTAATTTTAAATAAGATTTAATAAAATATTTTAATTAATTTAAAAGTCTCATGTTTTAAAAAAAATTTACACTTCAATATTGTTAATGTCATCCTTGATTTTGAAACTCCAAACTCAATATCTTTAATTAAATAGATTTTTTGAAGAGTGTTAATATAATATTTTTATTAAACAACGTGTTAAATTAGGTGTGAATAAGTCCTTGACGAACAATCTAACTATTCTTTACCCTTACTTTTAATATAAAAAATTCCTAAACATGGCAGGTAGTACAGGTTTGGATTTCCTTAACTTCAACCCCAACCCATGAAAGTTGAAACGGGTTCGGGTACGGGTCTAAGAGAGACAACTTTGCAATAATGGAACTCAACCTCATTGTCGTAGGTCCCTGTTGAGTTTGGGAAAACCCGTGGGGATCACACTTTTTATAATTTCTTATACTTCTTTAGTTCTAAGAACACAAATATGTATATTTATTACGAATCATATATATATATATATATATATATATATATATATATAATATTCTAATATAAATATTTAAAAATAGACATTATAAATCTTAAAAGGTATGAACTTAAGAGCTATATGATATTTTAAAGAAAAATAAATTTATCATTATTACCTATTATTATGGTTAAAATAACTTAATTTTTATATCATAATGGTTTAGGTTGGGTTCGTGGCAAGTACTTGTATTTTCAAACTCACCCTACCCCTACTAAAGTTATTTGAAGCAATGTCTTAACTAGCAACTCACTAGTTGATTTGGGTACTTTTTGAAAGGTTTTAATGCTTGGAAGGGTTGTTTTTAGGTATTTTAGAGCAATGCCTTTGGAGCCTATGGATGCTCAAGCGTCAATCTGAAAATTTTGGATAAGCACTCAAGTGTACATTGCAAGCACACATTACAAGGGCTCATTCTTAAAATCCCTAAAATGTATTTAAGGACTTTTGCCCGAGCAAAAGAGCTTTCAAGCATTATGGAGCCATTATTAGACCTTGGAGAGCTCGCCTTCTAGGGTTTCCTTCTTCCTTTCTTGTATTTTGATGTTTTTAGTGGTGGCCCTCATGGAAACATGTGGTGCTAAAGCTATTTTTGTTGGGATTAAACATAACCCACTTGACATTATGATGTTGTAGTGAATATTAGTGTATACATTTATATCAATGTTAGAATTTCATTTACCTTTGCCTAATGTGTATTTCGAGTGAGAGAATTTATGTATATGTTTGGGTCTCCGAACAGGCTGAGGGATGAAATATTCATTGTTATCTTTATCTAGGAATAATGTTGATAATAATGGTTGTTGAAGCCCACTCTTAATGTAAATCTTAACATTGAATAATCAAGGGATTTATATTTGATGTTAGGGTTTAGGATTTATTCTTTAAGGGATTAGGTTTAATGAATTTTATGCCACATTAACATGTTTGATGTGTAACTATACATAATAGGATCTCAACGAATTAATTAGAGTGAGAAATTTTGATCTCAATGCCTTTATTCACCGCTTTCTTCACATATTAGTTATTTTCGCTTATTAATGTAACATTTTTCTTCTAAATAAACAATCAGTAAATCAATGTTTGAACAAAATGTATATATATTTTATAATTTATAAGTAATTATTGCATTATTGTTGAAAATCTCACAAGTTTTTGTAAATACGATAACTCTTAAATACTTGCTGAACTTATAGTCGATTTGGTACACTTGTCAAAGGACTAATAAATGGTTACAACCTTGATGGTTCTCATAGTAAAAGTGTCAGTCATGAGTTGGTTTTAGGGATAAGGTTTTTCAACACTGACAAAACTAGCAAGTCCAAGCTCTTTGAAAATTTGACACTAGCTAGTGTTAAGCGGGTGTAGGGAGCGAAGAAAAAAGATTTGCTTCTTTCTTTCTTTTCACTTGAAGTTTCCTTATTTTGTTGTAGATTTTTTTGTCTTTAGTTTCTCTACTCATGTGGTGTTGCTACAACAAGATGCATCTCTTGATTAATGTACTTGAAGGCTCGCTTCCTATGGATGTTGAGAACTTGGACGAATTGATTTAATTGTAATGTGGAATTAAATGGCATCAATTAGATCGGGAATAAGGCCAACTTCCTGGTAAAACCAATGTAAGAAATCCCTCAGGTCATCATCTTCTTTCTACTTCACTTGTGGTAAGGTGTGGGAAGTTCAAGATGCCTCATTGGATATGATAAATTCCTTGAAAAGGCATTGTGCAGGTCATCCAAAATGCTAATTAATAGTGGAGGAAGGGATTTCAACCAAGCCAAAGCCTGTTTTTCAAATTTCTTAAGAGCATTTGACATACCAAGTTGTTGCTTGCTCCAGCAAAGAGCATCTCATTGGAGAAAATGTCCAAAGACTTTTTAATGCCTAACTTTTCATCATGAACAAGGACGGGGAATGGATATGGCCCATGATACTATACTGACAATGGTGAATGTTTGGTATGAGGAGTTCACATACAACCTATAAAAATGCCAGAAAAGGATAAGATGAGGGTGTGTCCCTTAAGAAACTTTTGATTCTTAAGTCAAATTATGTTAGAGAATTATAATATTTGGTGTCAAGTGGAAAATCAATAAAATTAGGGGGGAGTACCTCTGGAAATTATAAGGTCGTATTTATATAGGTTAATATGTGCAAATGTAATGATGAACATGTCAAACAACTTTTTAGAGGTTTTAAGGTATCCTTTAGGGGAGTGTCTTCACATTAGTAGGATGACATCGCTCTAAGGTGTGGTTTGCCCTATGTAGGGGTGTTCATTAACTAATCAAATCCATTTTAAACTACCCAACTAATTTTAAAAAATCAAAAACTAAACAAACCAATAATTGAAAAACTAAACACCAAAAAATGATATTTTTTTTATGTGAACTGGATCATATTTTATATCTTATGTTTAAAATCAAATCAAACTTATCTAAATCACAAACACTACTAAATCTATATTAGTTTTATGGTTTTATTCTTGAATAAACTCTTAATACATCATTCCCTTAATGAAATATTACAAACAAATATCAAACAGTTGTTTAAATTATATAATATGACTATTAACTAAAACAATTAAAAATATTAATATTTAATATCTTAAACAATCTCACGTAAATTTATTAACTGATAAAACATTTCTATTTTATTTAATGAAGTTTAATTTTTAAATAAAAAAGAAAAGTATATATTAAAAAATACAATAAAAAATGAAATAATGGATCTAATTCAAATCGTATTTGATCGAATTTGATTAAATTGGAAGTTATGACGTACTTTCCAACTAAACCAAATCAAACTGAATCACATACTAATAATTTGATCAAACTGAATGATGTTTTGTCTCAAAAGTGATATAACTCAAACAGGAACACCCTTAGGCCCCATGGTCATAGAGTGATCATGGGCTGAGTTTCATGGGTTGGGTTTCATGGGCAAAATTAGCAGGATGCCCTAAATGGGCTGGGTTTCATGGGTTGTTGGCTTACGCATGCTAGGCTAAAAAGTCCGTATTAATTTAGGTTTCAATTTAAGATACTCAAACCCGCTTATTTTTGTGGGTGGGGTGGGCCGATCCTATAATTTCAAATTTTTTCAAATATCCTTATAGTTTTACAAGAGAAAAATCAATGATATTTAGTTCACAATAAGTATAAAATTTTTATGGGACAAGCCAAACAAAACCTTTGTTAATTCAATTTTTTTATTTTAAATACTCATATCTATCCATTTTCCTAACGAGCTGGACCGACCTATTTTATCAATTCTGTTCGGATGTATCGGTCATGACCTGAACCGTGTATACTAATCAGCTTGCATTATATGGCATTAACTTGTGGGGCATTATTGTTGCTAAGCTTCATTTTTTAATATATATATTTTTCAAGCTTTGAATTTTGATTCTTTCCTTGAATGTAAGACTCCCTGCCGTGCATTTAACTCTTGTTAGTGTAAAAAAAAAAAAACTCTCATTAGTCTTTAGATTAAGTTTGATGATTAAAACTGATAATTGGTATATAATGTGAAGCGTATTAGTGTTTGTGATTTTCTTTTACAATCTATATATCGTGGAATATGACCCATCTGCACAAAACATTGACCTTAAGCAAGTGATCTGAAATACACGGACGAAAGCAAAGACTGAAATAACTTGGTCAATACCTAAACGGAGAAAAAATACTAAAAATGACGAACAAAAGGCAACAAGGACCTTGACATAGTGTTATCTAGTGCTTATAATATGTGCGCCATGTTGTTTAACTTCCATAAGTCAATAATTTAAGGGGAGACATCACACGCCTAATTGTTGGTTGATCATGCCTGCAGCAACTTATGAAAACAATTTTTTTAATCTCTTGGGGTATATTTAACACCGGACACAATAATTAACTTATTCTTGAAATTAAATTCACACAAAATGTCCATCTATTAATTTTATTAGTGAGAATCGAGTTTTCATATATATATATATATCTATATATATATATATATATAGATATATATATATATCTACGTTTAATAAATCCACACTAATAACAGTTGTGTGAAAAACATTTGTGAGAACAAGAAATTACAGCTGATGCATATAATTATAAGTGTCTTCAGTACCTTCATTTGTGGGAACACAGCAGAACAAGTGTTGAAGTACATAAGAATGGTGTGGGCACAAATGGAAATTGCAAGTTGTTGCCTACTGCCTTGATTTATAAGGACACGCTGCAGCCCATTTGTCGCGCCATGACCTGATAAGATATTAAATAAAAGAAGAGTGTGAGAGGTCGTGAGGACATAAAAGATGATGCTCTCACACATCAATTTTTAACAGCAATTATAAATAAATATATATAATTAAATGTGTAAAACATTTTTTCATTTTATTTTTTACATTCTTAATATTAGAATCTTTTATACAAAACTAATGAAAAAAAAATTAAGAGATCAAAATAAAAAAATAATCAAACACAGATAAAAACATATTTAACCATTTTATATTAAATTTCTGGTTGAGCATATCAAAATCACAAATTTACATACAATTTAAAAAATAATTGGTGTCCTATCAATCAACTTCATTTTGATTTTTTTTTTTTCATTTTGACAATAATGTTATGTTTTTCAAGGAATAAGTAAATATCAATTATTTAGGTTTATGGCATAACTTATTTCTTATTTAAAAACTACTTTAAAGTTAACATTATAAATAAGAACTTTAAAAATAAAGAAGAAGTTGTTTGGTACTTGATCCGGTCCTAACACCGGCCCCCAAGAGCATGGCTTCAATGCCTTGCCAGATCAGCATTTGGAATAAAGAGAAGTACTCTTCAAATACACTACAAATACTATACGGAGTGCATACCGCCAGGGCAAGTAACGCCGCCAAGGTTCATAACTCCGTTCAGGCACGTTACCCCGCCAAGGAACGTAACTCCGTCCAGGCATGTTATTCCGTCAAGGAATGTAACCTCGCCAAAGTTGTTACTCCGCCAAGCCATAGGCTCAACTCAGGCGGAATACTGAATTTCCCACACTGCGTAGCGAGCCCATACTCACAACCCCGGCACGAGATTGACTCTGTCTTGAGAGGTTAATAATGGGAATCACGCTGTCACGCATAAAGGGAAATAACAATAAAATATTAAAGCACTAACGCTTTCCAGACAAGTTGTGATACCTACTACAATAATGGTGCTAGTAAACGGCGCAGGGACCCACTACCTTTTCAGCATTATGCCTGGAGACAAGGAGCGGGTCCTACCAATAATGCAGCACCAGTGACAGGTATATAAACCTCTCTTGAAAAGGTATAAGGGATCCTCTTCCCATTCTCTGAACCTTACACTCTATTACTTGCATAATCCTCTCTGATTGTCTTTCTAAGTCTTTAAGTATTCTGAGATACTGACTTGAGCGTCGGAGAACGATTGCAGGTACCACCCCCAATTGGGTCAAGGCAAGTCAGATCCCGTCAGGCGGACTGTGACACCGCCCCGCAGTACATTACACTCCGCCTCAGCATACGAAGACTCTTTGTATTTACATTTATACATACATTGCTTTGTATCAAAACATATTTATATGTATATTTTGAGTTGTTCTACAAGCATACTTCTACACCCCCAGTAAAGAACAGTTCAGTACTGTTTACTTTTTTTAACAAAATGCTACTTTTAAGTTGAAAGTTGCTTGGTAAAATATTTTTCAAAGATTTAATTTTATTAAAATTTTAACATAGGGATTAATTACAAATCATCTTCTAATTTAAGGAATCGTTTCATGTAAGAAATTGGCAGCATTGGTGGTGGTGACAACACCAGTGGCGGTGACAGCAATAATGGTTGCGATAATGAGGACAATGGTGGTAGTGGGGATGACGACTATGGTGATGACGATGACGATGTGATGGTGACAATGACAATGGTGACAACAATATATGGTAGTGGTGGTGATAATGATAGTAATGGCGGTGAAGATGACAATGGTGGTGGTGACAATGATGGTAGTGACAACGGTGACATAGTGGTGGTGGTGGTGGTGACAAAAATGGTGGTTGTTGCTGTGACAACAATGACAATGATGGTAATAGTGGCAAGGATTGTAGTGGTGACGATGATAGTGGTGGCGGTAGTGACGGTGGTGCTGGTGCTAGTGGTGATGTGGTAGTGGTAACGACAACGATAGTAATGACAATGGCGATGATGACAATGGTGGTTGCGATAAAAAACGATGGTGGTAATAAGGAATGGGTGGTGATACAATGATGGTGACACGACAATGATGATGGCAACGGTGTTGGTGGTGATGACAATGGTGATAGTGGCAAGGCGACAACAATGACAATGGTGATGATGGTAGTGGTGGTGATGGCGACTATGATCGTGATGGTAGTGGAGGTATTAAATGAAATTACTAGAAAAAAAAAGAAGCTAGAACATTAGCTTTTGATTAAAGGCTCCTTATTAAATTTTTTTCATTAAAATTAAGCTCCTTTTTTAATAAGTACTTTCCTAAAAAGTTGTTTGGCTTAGTTTCTCCTTCAAAGGAAATGAGAAACTCAAAATAAGTTAGGGACCAAACATATAATTACACATGGTATATATTTTCTTAAATTCTTCACTTTGTAGTTTAAAAGTCAAGTAGAATAAGCAAATAAAGGTGGGTTTAATTGACTAAGAATTTAACTTGTAGGCATGATATCTTGAATGTAAGAACCTTGTTTAAACCTACAAAATATTTTAACAAAGTTTAATTTAGTAATTTTCAATATAAAATGATCATAGAAATTTTTTTATCAACCAAAAACAAAAATATATTAAAAATACTCATTTATAAAATATTAAGATGAACTACATCCTAATAAACAAACTAGAGGTTCTTTGTACCAATAAAAAAAGAAATGAACTCTTTTAACATTTTCTATAACTAAAACTAACTCCTAAATTATCTTTTACAAAATTAAAATTTTTTACATCTAACAATTTAAATGTGCTATTTATACACTACTAACTTAAGGTATGTTTGTTTTCTAGTTGAGATTTCCCAACTAATGTTGGTTAGAGACAATTTTTTAATTTGTTAATCAAATTTGATTAATCTTGAGCAATGTATAGAATCAATATTAATTATTGAATAATTATGTTTCCATAATGTTATTTTTATAACTGATTACCAAATGAGCAATTATACATTTTCATAAATCTAGGTACACAAAACTAAGGAATTACAAAACTAAATAATTTTCATAAGTTTGTGTAACTTTACATATAATAAAACATTAAATAAAAAATTATATTAAAATTGTGTTAGATTTACCCAAAAAAATGTAATATTCTAATTTCAAATAAATAATTTTTAAATTTATTATACCATGCAAAATTTTACAAAGTAAATAAATTTATATATAAATCATGAGCCACAATGATGATAATACAGCATTTAATGTTTTCATTCTTAAATTGACCTTTAGGTGAGACATGACATACATTCCCGTGATCGTGCGTAGGGTTTATGAAGAAAACTTGGTAACATAATTCCTTTGTACAAAGTTCAATTTTGCATAGCTATAAAGAAACGTACAAAAACGAGTCCACGCCGCTGCCAAATTTGTACAGTATCTTGTATTTTTAATCGCTAAAACAAATAGGTTAAAACCTATAAAATATAGTAAGAAAAACTCTCATAAAAAATTGATTACTTTTAACCTCTTTTATTTATTATTTACGGTATAATTATCAACAATAATTAGACAAAACCATTAAGAATAAATGGAAAAAGTGTTTTTTAAGTCACTCTTAAAAAATTAAAGGAATAAAAATATCAACTTCTCTATAAAAAGTTTATTTTTTCTAGATTATAGGGGTAAATTTACATTAACAAAGAAGATATGATCGGTGATTAGGTGTATAGCAAATTAAGAATTTCTTTGCTTCTTAATTGAAATTTGTCAATAGTAACTTTTTAATTTATTGTTCAAATTTATTTAATCATTGTTATATAATATATAAAATTAAAATTAATTATTAAATAATTTTATTTTCATAATTACTTATGAAACAGATATAGGAGATGTTCGGTTTTCTATCAGGGTTGATCGAATCCCGGTTTGACTAACCTTTAAATTTTTTTTATGGTCAAACAAAATTTTGATTGTCTCGAATAACATGAATAATCAACATTAATCTTTAAATCAATTTTATAACTATTTTTCTCTCACTTATGATATTTATCGACAAATTTTACGGGGGCATCCAAAATGGCCACACATGCATATGCTTGGCTGTCTTTTAAACTCCTTTTTGTTTATGATGGAAGCATATCGTCAGTATGTGATTGTATCAATATCACCACTTTCTCTTTTTTCTACTGTTTTCAATCTTTCAGAACTTTTTTCCACATTTTCATATTGTGTGATGTACACACTTTGTCTCGATAAAGTTTACGTAATTTATCGTGAAAGTACATAAAACGTATAAAAAGCATACTTTTGCTAATAATTAGAGGATGACTAAGAAAATAATTTCCATGGTTGGATGAAAATTTTAGTATACATATGGTATATAAATTTAATTTAAATACATTAATTATCAATGTCAATATTTTAGTTAACATAAATATTCCCAATGCTAATTTTTGTTTAGTTACTTAATATATGATAACAATTTCTCTAGTTTGGTGTGTATATATGATCATTCATCAACAATTCAACATCGATGTTAATTCTTGATCACAATTTTCAGCCGTATATATGCATGCATGTATTGTAGTTGTTCCATGAAAGATGTTACATAGATAGAATCTATGTTAATATTATATCATTCGCTAATTTGATGAAATGAAATTTCGGTTGTTACTGTTGAAGATTCTGACAAGAAAGTGTTCGAATTCTACGCATACTAGGTAGGCATGGCAAGGAGATATTATTACCTTGAGACCTCTTTTTTTTTTTTTTCTTTCTTTCTTCTTTCTCTTTTCCTCTTTTTGTTTCTGTGGCCTTACACACTCCCGTGACAAACACCCTTTGAATCATTTGTCGCCTTTTGGAAATTTAGTTTATTTTAAGGGTAATGATAGTGGAGGACAAGCTTTTGAAGATTATGATGTTACAAAATGATACTTTTTATTGTATTTTCTTTTCTTCTTCGTATCATCATATGTGTGGATGATTATTTAGCTACTTGGGATATTGAAGGTCACGCACCTTTCCTTTTTAAAAAAGATAACCTGGTGTAACATTCTATCAGGCATGTGAGGTTCTATTATGTGCGTTTGAGAATTTGCCATTTTTTGCCTCTCTTTCATGCACAAGGAGAAAATAAGTGACACCAGATGCTCCAAAATGATGTGTTACTCTTTTCATTCTTCCGCTTAGGTCGAATGATAAAAATTAAATGGGGTATAATTAGAAATTAGAGAGATGGGTGAAGGGAGTAGATATAACTACAGCACAGTCATTTCAACTTCACCTAACTCTTCCACTAGCCATCAAGTTAAAAAAATAAAAAAATAAAAGAAGAATCACCTAATTAATCTCTACCCATCTTCTAGTTGGTAGAAAAAGATTAAAAAACAATTTTTAGTATATATTTTCCCAAGATATTTTTAAAAATCTATTTTATGTGTCCTGGTATAAAATAATAAAAATAAAACATAATTGAAAACTAAGTAAACAAACCATTACCAATTTAAAAAACAAATAAAAAATTAAATATTCAAATTGCAATTTTGGATAATGAAGGAGGAAAAAGGAAATGATAAACACTATTAATTAGTAGCAAGAAGGTTGCAAGTTAAAGTCTCCTCTCCCTACTAAAAAGATGGTTTTAGTCACAATAATTTAGCTAGTGAAACTCATTCGTTGCTAATAGCAACAACTTTAGCAACGAATACAAAATAACGACTCGGAATTACCTATGAAGGTTAGCAACATACGTATTGCTAATATTTGTTCAATATGCTTAAATGTTGTCGCTAGTGTTGAGTTTATAACAGGAAAAGAGACTACACTGCTAATTATGTCCCTACTTACATCATATAACGACCGAGGCTCAGTTGTCACTACCAATCCCTCTTTTTTTGTCATTGAACTGTTACAGAAACTAAATGATAAAGGATCTTAGCAATTGATGTATGTCTTGTCGCTATCTTTGTTGCTAAATGATGTTGCTAAGTCTGTCACTAGCCCAAATTGGGAACGTGAAAAGTTACATGCTGCTAATGTCATCGCTACGTTAGTGGGCTAATAAAGAAATTAGAGGTAAATGAAAAGGTTAGTGATAGATGTATGTCTCGTCACTACATATGTCGCCAAATGACAACGTCGTTAACCCAAACTAAGAATATGAATAGTTACCATCACTTGTGACGTCCCTACATTTGGTGGGCCAATAAGGAGATTAGAGGGAAATGAAAAGGTTAGTGATAAGTGTATGTCCTGTTACTACCTATGTTTACCAAATAACATCACTAATATGTCGTTAACTCAAACTATACCTATCGCTAACATCATTGCTACAATTGGCAAGCTACTAAAGAAATTGGAAGGAAATGAAAAAGGTTAGCAACACATGAATGTCCTGTCGCTACCTATGCTTACCAAATGATGTCATTAGCCCATATTGGGAATCTGAATAGTTATATTTCCCTAACATCATTGCTACGGTTAGCTGGCTAATAAAGAAATTAGAGGTAAATAAAAATTTAGAAACCAATGTATGCCTAATCACTACCTATGTCTACAAAATGTCGTTGCTAACACCATCGCCACGTGGGATACCTAGCATATTGCCAATGTCTCTACTAATAAATATTTGTCAATGTCAGAAAGACCCCATAACTAAATTCATTGCTATAAACACACACGGGGCCAACTTAACAACTAGTTTTGCCATATGTGGTAAGTTTTTTAAATTGCTTACCAATGTAGCACTGACCACTTATTCCCTTGCTAACCTAAAACATTAGCTCGAGCGTAACATTCTCCCTCGCTATCTCTATTGCCAAATGATGTTGCTAAGTCTGTCACTTTTAGGAGAGAAAAACAAGTTAAGATTTTGGCTCCTATGAAGGTAAGTGATAAACCAGAAGATGTTCATACACCTTCCCCTTTTACTGATGGGGAGAAATTTAAAGTGAAAAAGGAGTAGGTGAAGCCTTACCAACTTCCTATTATGTTTTGTCGCGACCAGGATCGCGGCGGGAGGCCGACCCTTAAAGTATTAAAGATAAAATGGTTCGAAATCCTTTTAAAAAATAGGAAAACAGGGAGTCACCACCAATATTTTAAGGATAAAATACTAGGAAAATCTTTGTTAAAGCACTGGTTATAAAAAATGAAATTCTAAGTTTGGAAGTCTAATTATAGGTGAGGAAGGTATTAGTACCCCACACTGTCCGTTATAAAACGGTTACCTCAAATTGATTAAGCACATGTTAAATAGCCTAAAAATTATTTTGACTTCTTTAGAAAATGAACAGATAAAATAGACGAGGAAGTTTCAAAATAAGATTAACAGGACGTCTCGTCCAAAATGATCTTAAATCGAACAACTTGACTAAACAATTACAGTAAAATACCAAACAGTTATAGTAAAATACGAAACAGTGACAGTAAGGGACTAAACAGTGACGATAAGAAACCAAACAGTAACAGTGAAAAACCAAACAGTAACAGTAGAAGACTAAACAGTGACAATAAAAAAACCAAACAATGACAGTAGAGGATTAAACAGTGACGATAGAAACCAAACAGTGACAATAAGGATTAACAGGATGTCCCGTCCAAATTAATCTTAAATTGTATTAAAGATTTAGAAATTAAGACAAAATAAAATTGAATGGGATTAGATTAAATGGAATGAGATGAGATAAAATAATATAAGATGGTATAAAGTGGATTACAACTGAACAAAAGGGTTAACAGGACGTCTTATCCAAATTAGCCCCTTCCATGAGGAAACAACACGATATAAATAAAGGATATTATAGAAAAAATGAGAAGATTAACAAGACATCCCATTGTTAGTCCTCAAATTTACAATAAATCTTTTATTAAAAATTTCATAAAAATAAATAAAAATTTGATTAATTTGTTAGAAAATTAGGCTTTAAATTCAATAAATGGATGTTGTTGGAAATAATCTGCCATTGATCAATTTTCTCTAGTTTTACAGTAAAAAAGTTAAAAAATCAAGAGAAAATTACACTGGAGGATCTGACGCGTAGCCTCATCCCACGCATAACATCAACAACTATTTTTGATGCTGACGCTACGCGTCACAGCCACGCGTAGCATCAACAGCTATTTTTGATGCTGACGCTACGCGTCACAGCCACGCGTAGCGTCAGTGCTGCGTGGTCTCCACCTCCACTTTGGCCAACCACTCCACTTGGACCCAATAATGGGCACTCCACTCAGCACCAAGGGCCATCCCACTCAGCATGAAAGGCCAAAACTCGGTGGAAACATGTTCATGTGGCCAGGCATGATCAAATTTAATAATTTGAAGTGGCCATTATCAAGTGTTTAATGGAGGCTGAGTCAGGGGTGTGACGCGTAGAGTCACACTGACGCGTAGCGTCAGCACCCTTGCTCAGCCCTATAAATAGGGCCATCCAATGCATCCTATTATATCCCATTCTCATTCACTTCTCTTCGTGCTCGACTTTGAGTACTTCTTTTGTGAGTTGTAGTTCTAGAATAGTTTTCTAGATACTTGAGTGTGTTTTGGTGTATTGTGATTGTTGTATCGTGAAGTTCCCATCATCTTTGTAATGTCAAACTCTGTAAGTGTTATTTTTACTTTCACCATGTGTAACTAATTTGTTTATGTTGGAATTGGTGAACTAATCTATTGAGTATAATGTTATGAATTCGACCTCTACATGTTTATGATTCAAGTCCATGTTAGTATTTCAATCTTTTATTAATATGAACGTCAAACGGGAGAATGATTTTCATGTGTATTGAAACTTGTTTTATTAGTATGAATGTCAAACGGGAGAATGATTATTCATGCCGTATTGAAACTTGTTTTGATGAAAGTAAAAGTTGGAATACCCTTGGTATCTCAATTCTATAGGGGTTGTTAACCATTATTGCCATAAGGCCAGGTCTTAATACAAGTTTTTACTGAGAAAGCTCACGAGGGATCGGACTTTACGGTGAATTCTTAGAATTTATATCATGAGGGATCGGTTATAATGATTTTAAGCTGCAATGACATAAACTTGATGATTAAATATGCATGTCTTGAGTTCCTCATTGTTATTCTAGATTAGGGATCCAATTTCCAACATAATTTGTTTATCTGTGTTTATCTCAAGTATCTTACCTATTCTAGATTGCAACTCAACTTTTTAGATAGATTTTTATTTTCTTTTTATCTCATGAACAACTCAACGATGCTATCTTGTGAATATTGTATAAATTGTATATAAATCATTCTTTTGTCCATAATTTTCTTCATATTTACCATAGTAAATAGAAAATTACTGTTGTTATTGGAGTTTCAATCCCAGTGGAACGATATCTAAATTTTGAAAACTACAAACGATTGGTGCGCTTGCCAATTAATAACCCGGTGGTGGAAACAAACGGATCTGACGCTATCGCCGGGTTAACAAGTTTTCTGGCGCCGTCGCCAGGTATTGAATTGTTTCAGTAAAACAGTAAATTTTTAATTACTGTGGTAAATATTTTTTTTACCTTAGTTAAAAAATTTTTATTTGCTTTTACTTATTGTTACACTAACTTTCTTTGTCTAGTTTGTGTATGCAAACTCGATCTACCGCAGGTAAAATTTATTTTGATCCTGAGACAGAAAAGTTTGTAAAGAAAATCAAGTCTTTAAAATCTAAAACACAAACTAAATCTGCTTCTACTTCTAAAAATTTTGAAAATTCAAATATGGCTGCTGAAAGGAGAACATTGGGACAGTTTGCTGCTATTAATGGTCCACCCCGAGTTTCAGGAATGTTTCAAGGACCTGTTGTACCAGTGGAGATTAAACCTGCTACTTTGAATATTATTCAAAACAATCAATTTGCTGGTTTAAATCATGAAGAACCATATGAACATTTAACTGTTTTTTATGAGTTATGCAGCACAATTAGTTTTGAACCCAATCAAGAAGAGTGTGTTTACATGAGACTTTTTCCTTTTTCATTGATTGGTAAAGCAAAAGAATGGTTTAAATCTTGTCCACCGGGTAGTTTTGCAAACTGGTCCGATATTGAAAGAAAATTTTTAGAAAGATTTTATTCTCCTTCGAAATATTTTGAAGCAATGACAGCCATACATTCTTTTTCTCAAAATAATGATGAATCATTAGGGGAGACATGGGAACGATTCAAGGCACTATTGAGAAAGTGTCCAAACCACAACCTGGATGATGCCGAAAAGGTAAGGATCGTTTACCATGGTTTATTACCTCAGTTCAAGATGATGTTAGATGCTTGTGCAGGTGGTTCTTTAATGAACAAGACTGTGGAGGAAGCCATAGAAATATTGGAATCAATGGCTATCAGTGACCGCCAAGCAAAGCATGAAAGAGGTAATGTACAAAGGAAGCCAGGAATGCTCGAATTGGGAGTAAATGATGCGGTGTTGGCTCAGCAAAAATTACTGACCCAACAAATTGAAGTTATGAGCAAGCAATTGGAAAAACTCCAAATTGCTCAAGTAACATCACCACCCCCTGCTCAACTTAAACAATGTATGCACTGCATGGGAGAACAACCATGTGGTTACTGTGGAAATGAGCAAGAGCAAGCCAATTTTATGAACCATCAAAGAGCACCCTTGGGTAATTTTTCTTTCAATCATGGAAATTCTTTTCCTAACAATTACCTGTAGGGTTGGCAAAATTAGAATATTGGCTGGAGACAGGACACTGGACCTTCCAACCGACCTCATAACAATCAGTTTAAGCAACAACAAATTGACAATGCAAGATTGACAAGGATAGAGGAATCTATTCAACAGTTATTGCAGTTTGTGGAAATAAATGAAGCTGCCCGGAAAGCATCAGACATACAAATGGGTCAGCTTGCAAAAGAAATAGCCGAATTAAAGAGTTCTGGGTTTACTGCAAACACTCAAAACCCAAGGGAACAATATAATGATGTTTCTTCTGATGTTGTAAAAATTGATTGTAAAGAAAAGAGTGAGAAAAAGAAAGAAGAAGAAGAGAAAGAAAGTAAAAAAATAGAAAAAATGAAAAAAATGAAAAAGAAAAAAATATGCAAGTAAATACAGAGCAAGAAACAAACTGTATAACCCCAAAAAAATGTAAAGATCTGGGGAGTTTCACCATTCCTATAACAATTGGAAATATCAACATTAGGAATGCGTTATTAGATTTAGGGGCTAACATCAATTTGATGCCCTTAGATTTAATAAAGCGCATTGGTGAATATGAGCTAAAAGAAGCAAAAATAGAATTACAGTTTACGGATCACTCTGTCAAGAAGCCGTTTGGGATTGTGGAAGATGTATTGGTAAAGGTTGATAAGTACCACTTCAAGGTTGACATTGTGGTACTAGATATGAAGGAGGATACTGAGATCCCCTAATCCTAGGAAGACCTTTCATGAAGACTGCAAGGATCAGAGTAGATATTGATCAAAGTATGGTTGCAGTCAAGGTTTATGAAGAAGAGATAAGCTTCAGTGCTCATGAACATCTCAGGACAAATGATGAGGAAAAAGTTTACCCTTCAACCGAATCAGGTATATCTCTTCCCAATCAATTAAATTGTTTTAAATTAACCGATGTCTTGAATGATGAAAGACAGGTAATCAAACATTGGAGAAGAAGAAAGAGAAAGAAAAAGACAGGTGATTCCTCAATGAATATTGGGAGACCACCTGATTAATCAGAGGTAATGTCTAGCTGGAGACATTAAATCTAGCGCTCAATGGGAGGCAACCCATTCTTTTCTTGTTATTTTCAATTAAAAAAAACAAAACAAAACAAAAATTTTTAGAATTATGTTTTTAAAAGAAAAGGGGTTTAAAACTCAAAAGAAAAGGTTTTTGAAAATCAAAATTTTGAAAAATAAAAAACAGAAGCCCACGCGTAGCGCCACTGTGATGCGTAGCGTGGACTCTGAATTTTGGACCTGACGCGTAGCGTCCCATTCACGCGTAGCGTCAGAGCCCACATTCAGTTTTTAAAATTGAACCAGAGAGGCCCATCTTAGGTTTTAAAACCTAAGATCTCCTCTCTGCCTCACTTAGTTTTCAAAACCTAAATTTTCGAAACCCCCTTTTCTCTCTTCCAAACCTTCTCAATCCTATTTGCTCAAGGAATCACAAGTAAGTGCTCTAATCCTTTCTCTTTAGTTTTGGTTTTAAATTTTCTATTTTTAGAAATAAATGTGGTTAGAATTAGGATTAGAAAACCATTGGAATGGATTGCTGTTAGAATTAGGAAATTGAATGGATATAATGTGGTTTGGAAAGGGGTTGCTGCTGTGCAACCCCTGTTTTTCTCTGTTCTGCGCAGTTCACGCATAGCGTCCCACTGACGCGTAGCGTGAGGATGAACTGCAAGCCCACGCGTAGCGTCCCACTGACGCGTAGCATGGGCAGAACAGGCTTACGCGTAGCGTCCCACCACGCGTAGCGTCAGCCTCTGTTTTTAATTTTTGAGTAATATGTACTGTTTTATGTATATATTTTCTGTTTTTTTTTCAGTATGCCTATTTGTGTGATGTTTTGTGTTTTCTTTTAATTTAATAAATTTTCTTATGTAGTATTTGTTATACTTTCTTGCATTGATAAAAATTAAAAATATAAAAATTGTTGATACATATTATTTTGTGTGAATTTTTGTTTTATTGTTAAAAATCTAAAAATATACATATTAACTCTCTTTATAAATCATAAAAATACAAAAATATATTGTTTTGAATTTTGTGAATTACATGTCTATTTAGTGTTAATTTTTAGAAAAACCAAAAATATTTGTGTTTCAAATTTTGTGTAAATATTTGGTTGATTGTATATGATTGTTAATGTGTGACTTACTTTTTAATGTATGTTTAATTTTAAAATTTTTACTTTTTACAGATGGCACCAAGGAAATCCATTCCCACTACTGGTCCCTCTAAAAGACAGAGGAAGGCCACGGATACTGACACCACCTCTGAGGATCCTGATCTTCAGGGACAGGAGGTGTTAGGACCGAGGGATCCTACGAGATTTCGCACTGATGCGAAATGGGCCTGTTTTCATCAGATTAAGGGCCAAAAGCTGATGTGGGAGAGAGTATTGGATCTTAGTGCTAGAGATTATCCTGAGCTACAGGATGAAATCCAGAGGAGGAGATGAGGACCCTTGTTTTCTTTACCGACTGAGGGGATCCCATCTTAGTGATAGAGTTTTATGCGAACGCCTTCAGGACTCGCCAGGACGCACCAAGTATAGGACAACAGCAGACGAGTTGGGTGAGGGGCCGACATATTTCATATGACCGAGACACTATCAGTACCTTATTGGGTAATCCTTGGGAGCCTACTATTGAGGATGATACTTGTTTCTGGAAGGAAAACACAAACAAGATTGTTGCTGAGGGAGAGTTAGGATACTCCCTCGAGGAGGTTGCTTATTTTTTGAGCAAAGATGGAATCTTTTTCAACCTAAGTAAGGTTGGAAGGAGTCCATCTAATCTCCTAAAGACCCAGCTGACCCCTCTAGCCTAGGCGTGGTCCTACCTCATGCTTCATAACATCACTCCTGTCACCCACCTTTCATCTCTTCCAGTTGAGCGTTGTTGCCTTCTCTTTTCTATCCTCTAGGGCCATACCATCGACATCGCCGAGCTTATTTCTGAGCAGATTCACTTATATGCCCTTGGGTATAAAGTGAACCGCCCCATTCCATTTCCTCTCATCATATTTGCCTTACTGAGGAGGCAGGGAGTCATTGTACCTTCACCAGAGTTCACTAGTTCTTCAGGGAGAGTCCCTAAAGTTCTAGTGAACAGAGACTATTTTGTGCAGCAGTGCGAGCTTCCACCTCTGGAGCAACAGGCTCAGCCCAGACCTAGGAGGAGGAGACCACCAGTTCAGCCTTCATCTACTGATGCTGTCACATAGGGATTTGCCCGAATTTCACTTGAGCATCAGCATATAATGCAGATGATGGCTGCTACTCATAGAGCATATATTCATCTTCATGATGAATTTTATCAGTACAGGTTGCAGGGAGAGGGAGCACCATATGTCACACCAGCTGAGTTTGCAGCTCATGTAGCTTGGCCTGGTGATTTACCTACTTACCCTGAGACTGATGGATCTTCTGGCGCACAAGCTGACTCGGATGAGGATGATGAGGAGGTGGAGGATGATGATCAGATGGAGGATTGATGATGCCATCTTCATATTTTTTTCATTTACTTTGAGTACAGTTTATTAGTTTTACATTTACATTTACACTTTATATTATTATGGTATTTTATTATGTGTGGTGTGTTTTTATGTAATTATTTGTTTTTGCATATTCTATTCGAAAAATAATCCAAAAATAAAATTTATCTTTAAATAAATAAATCAAATTTTTGTTAGTAAGTTAATTTATTCACTTAACATTTTTACATAATAAAACCAATTTTGTAAAATCAATTATTAATTCTTTTATAACTTAGGAATTTTGATAAATTTAATTACAATAAGTTTATTAACTATCAAGCAAATTTCAAAAACCCGGTGAGTTGAGAGATCTTATTAAACACTTGAGGGTTTAATCGACATAACTTCATTCGAATTGATTTTGCTTTAATCTTTGATTTGTGTTGTATAGAAAATTCAGGAAAATGATCAAGACACATTTATTGGTGAAAAGAAACCTTGGGCTAAACAACTTACCTTGGTAAAAATTATTTTATCCTTTGAAAGCCAATTTGAGCCTAAAATAAATTCTTTGGTAGCTTAAAACCTAAATTTGTTATAACCGTTCCCTATACTTGATTAATTAAAAGAGCAGTTGAAATAAATGAAAAAATATCTTTAGTGTTCTTACAAAAATGGGGAATGAAAATAAGCAACTTGATTCTTTTCAAAAGAAAATAAAGTATGAAAAAGAAAAGTCAAAAATAGTGAAAAGAATCAAGTTGGGGGTATTTATTTTTCATCAATAAAAGAAAATGAGAAGTTTGGGTCAAGAGAAAGCCTAAAAGTTATAAAATGCTCTTTTATGATTTCAGGTTTTTGAATTCCAAGAAAAACCATTGATTCTTGTAAGCCAAGCCTCATTACAACCCGTGAAAAGACCTTGTGATTTCTGAATTAACTCTGTATAACCAACCATTGATTAGATGAAAATCAAAATTAAATTCATTTGATTTTATGATTGATTGAGTGAAACAGGTTACCAATTGCATTGAGATAAACATTTGGAGAGGTAAGCCTGAAATTATGATTGGTATGTTAATAAAATATTGTAAGGAATTTTATCATTAAACCTTTGTTATATTAGATGTCTATAATTGATTATTTCAAAATGGTAAATTGTGTAATTAATTTTTGTGGTAAATTCTCGGACTAACTCAAAAATTTGATTTCAAATTTTTATTTTTTATTTTTCTCTCTTGCTCGAGGACGAGCAATGTCTCAAGTTGGGGATATTTGTTAGTCCTCAAATTTACAATAAATCTTTTAATAAAAATTTCATAAAAATAAATAAAAATTTGATTAATTTGTTAGAAAATTAGGCTTTAAATTCAATAAATGGATGTTGTTGGAAATAATCTGCCCTTGATCAATTTTCTCTAGTTTTGCAGTGAAAAAGTTAAGAAATCAAGAGAAAATTACACTAGAGGATCTGACGCGTAGCCTCATCCCACACGTAGCATCAACAACTATTTTTGATGCTGACGCTACGCGTCACAGCCACGCGTAGCGTCAGTGCTGCGTGGTCTCCACCTCCACTTTGGCCAACCACTCCACTTGGACCCAATAATGGGCACTCCACTCAGCACCAAGGGCCACCTCACTCAGCATAAAAGGCCAAAACTCGATGGAAACATGTTCATGTGGCCAGGCATGATCAAATTTAATAATTTGAAGTGGCCATTATCAAGTGTTTAATGGAGGCTGAGTCAGGGGTGTGACGCGTAGCGTCAGCACCCTTGCTCAGCCCTATAAATAGGGCCATCCAATGCATCCTATCATATCCCATTCTCATTCACTTCTCTTCGTGCTCGACTTTGAGTACTTCTTTTGTGAGTTGTAGTTCTAGAATAGTTTTCTAGATACTTGAGTGTGTTTTGGTGTATTGTGATTGTTGTATCGTGAAGTTCCCATCGTCTTCGTAATATCAAACTCTGTAAGTGTTGTTTTTACTTTCACCATGTGTAACTAATTTGTTTATGTTGGAATTGGTGAACTAATCTATTGAGTATAATGTTGTGAATTCGACCTCTGCATGTTTATGATTCAAGTCCATGTTAGTATTTCAATCTTTTATTAATATGAACGTCAAACGGGAGAATGATTTTCATGTGTATTGAAACTTGTTTTATTAGTATGAATGTCAAACGGGAGAATGATTATTCATGCCGTATTGAAACTTGTTTTGACAAAAGTAAAAGTTGGAATACCCTTAGTATCTTAATTCTATAGGGGTTGTTAACCATTGTTGCCATAAGGCTAGGTCTTAATGCAAGTTTTTACTGCGAAAGCTCATGAGGGATCAGACTTTACGGTGAATTCTTAGAATTTATATCACGAGGGATCGGTTATAATGATTTTAAGCTGCAATGACATGAAACTTGATGATTAAATATGCATGTCTTGAGTTCCTCATTGTTATTCTAGATTAGGGATCCAATTTCCAACATAATTTGTTTATCTGTGTTTATCTCAAGTATCTTACCTATTCTAGATTGCAACTCAACTTTTTAGATAGATTTATATTTTCTTTTTATCTCATGAACAACTCAACGATGCTATCTTATGAATATTGTATAAATTGTATATAAATCATTCTTTTGTCCATAACTTTCTTCATATTTACCATAGTAAATAGAAAATTACTGTTGTTATTGGACTTTCAATCCCAGTGGAACGATATCTAAATTTTGAAAACTACAAACGATTGGTGCGCTTGCCAATTAACAACCCGGTGGTGGAAACGAACGGATCTGACGCTATCGCCGGGTTAACACCCGTCTAAATTAATCCCTCCTTATAAGAAATATTATTATCAAAAATATGAGATTAACAAGATGTCTCATCTAAATTAACCTTATTTTATAATAAATATTATTAAAAATATTGAAAACACGAGATTAACAAGACGTCTCCTCTATATTAACCTCACTTTATAATAAATAGTATTTTAATAAGAGACATTGAAAATATGAGGTTAACAAGACGTCTCGTCTAAATTAACCTCCTCACGATAAAATAAGTTTTTAAAATTAAATATTAACAACATAGAATTAATCGAGATAATAACAGAGACTTAGAAATTAAACAAAGGAAAGTGGGCCCAACAAGAATTGATTCCCGCTCCTACGTATTCTCGAACTTTTGAGAAATCAGGGTTATGTAGTTCTTTGTTGAAAATTAATTTTCAAAAATATTATAGGGATATTCTAGATTTAATTTTTAGTAGCGAGAGGAATATTCGTGAGAAGGAAAAATACAAGACGAAGAATTTTGTACCTGCATAAACCTTCAAAATCTTGTATCGCAAATGTAGGCAAAAGTAATTTTACACGACATTGCTCATAAGATTTGACGTCATTTTATTCTAAAAGGAAATACATATATGTATATATATATATTTAATAATTTTCTATATTTTTTTAAATTTAGCATAAATAAAACTATTAATTTTATTCTAAAAAAAGATATTTAGATTTTAATATATTTTTTTAATTTTAATAAAAAACCATTTATTATTTCAATTAAATTTTTAGAAACAAAATAAAAGAAACTCAATAACAACTCTAAAATAATAATCAATTAAATAATAACAATAATAAAATATTTATTTTCCTACTTAGGAATTTTTGAGAGTTATAAAATCCCAATCACATTTTAATAATAAAGATGACAATAAATAACAATAATAACAAACACACATTTTGCTCTTTTGAAGAAAAGAAAAAAAAGGACCTATAACACTTTGGGCTTCAGATTTCTAAAGCCCATTAGTCATAACACAAAAAAAGGGTGAATAACCCATTAGGGTCTTTTAGAAAAGAGAAGAGATTAGAGAGAAAGAGAGTGCATTAGGTGGAGAAAGAGAGAGAAAGAGGGATGTGAGAGAGAGAAAGAAACCGTAGGAGAGAGAGTGAGGCGACTTGAGGCAGCGGGGCTTGGACCGACGACGTGAGTGGGAGACGCGGCGGCCTCGGTGTAACATCCTAATAAAGCATTAATGGGCAAATCAAAGGTAATGGCTGATTAACTAAAAGTGGCATGGAAATTACGCATGTGCCCTCTTGACTATATAAATGATTTTCGTCTCTCTCTCTGCCACTTACGCTGAACTGGGTGTGTGCTGGTTGTATGAAAACTTATGAAATACCCGGATATGTGATATCTATGAGTTATGGAGTGTTATGTTGATTTTCGTCCATGATTGTATATTGAATTGCATGAGATACATGTTGATGATAATGAGAATGCTGAGTGCTTGCATGAGATGCATGTTGATGATAATGAGAATGTCGAGTGATTGCATGAGATGCATGTTGATGATAACAAAAATGCCTAGTGCTTGCATGAGATGCATGTTGATGATAATGAGAATGTCGAGTGCTTGCATGAGATACATATTGATGATAATGTGAATGCCGAGGGCATACAGCGTGAGACGCTTATTATTGAAATGGTAATCAAATGTATATGCATGTGATACCATAAAAGACCTTGAATGGGACTCAAGGCAAGCCGACTGAGTGGGACTCAGGGCTTGATAATGTGAATGCCGAGGGCATACAACGTGAGACGCTTATTATTGAAATGGTAATCAAATGTATATGCATGTTATACTATGAAAGACCTTGAGTGGGACTCAAGGCAAGTCGACTGAGTGGGACTCAGGGTTGCCCGTAACACTGCCGTTGTCGCTGAGAGTGACTGTGTTACATGAGAGGGCAAACGGTTTGGTACCAGTAAAACGGCTGGATTAGCTGAGAGCTGAGTATAAGGCTGAGAGCCTATGTTGCAACATAAAACTTAATAATGAACAATTGGATCCGATTGATTGAATGTATGTACGCTGATAAATATGGCCGAGTGCAATGTGACTTGTATGGTTGTGTGTATATGTTATTGAGAATAACATGAATTATATAGCCTTGAATGAATTGAGTAAATCCTGATTAGATGATGATGTGTGAGTAATCATATTGAATGGCAGTGTATGTTGTTATTTATGTGAGACATCATATGGTATAGTTGAGAATTGGAAGATTGATCCGAGTCAATAACTGTCATTTAATATGTAAAATGCTCACCCCTACTTGTGGCTATATTTTTAGTGGATTTAGGCCGGGATGGCGAAATATGAGAAATCCTCAAGTCCGAGTGAGGAGTACTTGTACAGATGTAGTGTACATATTATATATAGTTTTGATATAGCCTTGGCCGGCTCATATGTATATAGTTTAGTTTTGAACATATATATATAAGTTTGAACTATCCCGGATTGTGGATATATATATAAGTAATGCTATGATGTTGCTTGAATTATCCTGGGAGTGTTGTTGTATAAGAAATGTCAAAGGTTTAGATGTTTTCGAGTGAGACATAACTGGGAGAACCTCTTCCGAGTAAAGAAGGTTACAATAGATCCGAGTGAGATATGTCCGAGAGGACTACTTCTGATTGAAGGATAGTTAAGATGTTTCCGAGTAAGACATAGCCGAGAGAACCTCTTCCGAGGGAAGAAAGGTTTAAATACTCCTGAGTGAGAATTGACTGAGAGAATCACTTCCGAGGGAAGAATGGTCAAGATAATTCTGACTGAAACCTATCCTAGAAAACCTCTTCTGAGTGGATAAGGTTTAAATATTTCCGAGTAAGACTTGACCTAGGAAACTCTTCCGAGTGAAGAAAGGTTAGAGTATTTTCCGAGTGAAACTGGACCAAGGGGATCACTTCTGAGGGAAGTATGGTCAAGGTGTTTTCCGAGTGAGACATAACCGATAGAACCGCTTCCGAGTGAAGAAAGGTTAAAATATTTCCGAGTGAAACATAATCGAAGGGAAATACTTCCGAGTGAAGGAAGGTTAAATATTTCCGAGTGATACATAACCAAGAGGATCACTCCCGAGGGAAGAAAGGTCAAGATGATGCTGAGTGAGATATAGCCGAGGAAACCTCTTCCGAGTGAGGAAAGGTTAAAATATTTCTGAGTGATACATGACCGAGTGGACTACTTCCGAGGGAAGGAAGATCATGACGTTTCCGAGTGAGACACGACCGAGGGAACTACTTCTGAGTGATGGAAGGTGTATAATGGGGACCTGACTTTGAGTGAGGAATCCCGAGTGAGGCGTGGCCTGAGGGGACTATCCCCGAGTGAAAAGAGGTTCTGATTCCAAATGAAGGAATACACCGAGTGTAGGGACTCGCTCTAGCGAGTAGGCACTCGCTCATGCGACTTTTACTAATTCCGCTTAACTGAATCAGGATCTCGTCACGCGAGTGGCACCCTGACCCCATTTTTTGTTTCCCGACTCCGTTTTCTTTCCCGATTCAGGAATTTGAACGTGAAAAATTTTCCCTCGGCTTCGGGTTTGTCTTTATTAGGTCGGGATGTTTCACTCGGGGCGGCGTCGGGCCTGAGCGGTGGCGCGGTGGTGGTTCCGGTGACGGTTCCGACAATAGATCTTCTTCTTCTCCTTTTCTTCTCTTTTGATTTTTTTCTTTTTTCTGTTTTTGGTCACTGTTTTGATGGTTTTGGGTTGCTGATGTGTTGAGAAAAATAAGAGGAAGAAGGGATTAATTTTTTAAAAAAGTTTGTGGTTTGTGAACTGCTCTAGTTGTTGGGATTTTTCTGCTTTTATTTTAGGTATGCTTGCTGTGGGTTGAAGAAAAAATGAGAGATGAGCTTTTTTGATTTTCAGAGAAGATGATGATGAAGTTGTGGGTTGAGAAAATGAGGGGAAAGTTTTGATTTTTTTTAGAGAGGGGTTCTTCATTCTGTCATCTCTTAATTTTTCTGATGGTGTTATATTAAAAATTTCATTGCCAATTTTGTGCTTTTCTTACAAATAAGAGAAAGTTTATTATCTTCATGTGTTGAGTTTGCTATTTTTGGAGCTTTCTTGAAGACCCTTTCATTGACATTGTGAGTGGTCTCTTTCAATTGCCAAAAAATAAAGAATGGGGAAGAGGGATAGAGAAAGGAAGGAGACAGAGTACCAAAAACAGAAAAGCAAATAATAATAATAATAATAATAATCAAAAAATAATAAATGAATAAATAAAAAAGGTGTTAACATGTTTCCTCAATGGTTGGCTAAAGCAAAGCTTGATAAGTAGTTCAGTAAGTTCCTCAAAGTCCTTAAGAAATTATACATTAATGTCCATTTGCAGAAGCCTTGCAATAGATACCGACTTATGTTAAGTTCCTTAAGGACATCTTATCTAATAAGAGGAAAATTAAGGAGGATGAAACCATAACACTAACTGAGGAGTGCAGTGCGTTGATATAGAACAAGTTACCACCCAAGCTTCACGATCCAGGTAGTTTTTCTATCCTATGCATGATTGGTAATACGAACATATATAGGGCCCTATGTGATTTAGGTGCTAGTGTGAGTCTAATGCCATTGTCCATTTGTCAAAAACTAGGATTAGGTGAATTGAAACCTACTAGGATGTCCTTATAGCTAGTTGATAGATCTACGAAATACCTAGTGGGTATTCTTAAGGATGTCCCAATTAAAGTAGGAAAATTCTTCATTCTTGTTGATTTTGTTGTGCTTAAAATAGAAGAGGACTCAATGGTTCCTATCATCCTGAGTAGGCCATTTTTAGCAATCACAGGCATGGTTATTGATGTTAAAAATAGGAAGTTGTCTCTTACTGTGGGGACCAAAAGGGTAGAATTTAAATTACATGATGCTTCAAAAAACCTTTGCCTGATAATGTTTGCTATGAGATAGAGTCTATTGGCTAAGTGGTGAAGAAGGAAGCTTTAAAAAGCCCTCCTAATGATCCACTTGAATCTATTTTATATGTTGGATTTTCAAGTACCTTAAAGGCAAAACCTATGAAAGCACTGACGAGCTAGGTACAAGTAGTACTTAAGAAAGAAGAAAACGAGTACTCCAGGCAAAGAAAATCATAGCTACCACCACTAGTCATGGAACCACCCCCCATATTTCCCTTTAAATGGTGTTTCCAACTCAAAGTAAACCATAGTCTGGTTGTTTTTTCCACCACTAGTCATGGATCTTGCTAAGGTCCTGGATCCAACAAGGTCACTTCTCTCTTCTTCCTTCTCCACAATGACTTTATCCAGGTAAGTTTCTTTTTCTTTTTTATCATTCATTGTGCACATTGAGGACAATGTGCATCTCCAGTTTAGGGTGGTAGGAAAAGAAATTGTCTATCTGGTATCTTAGGTTTTCTTTTGTTTTGCTTGTGTGCTTTGTTTACATGTGTATTTTTATGTTAATTGCATATTTTCTTGTGATGGCTATGCTTATGTGATGGTTTAACTGTGAACTTAGAGTCATAAACCATCTTAGGAACCCCCCTAAAAAATGAAATAAAATAATTTTTTTAGATCTATTGAAATATTGCATAGAAGAACTATTTGAATGCCAAATAAAAGAAGAAAAAGAGATTTTGTGTGATTCCAAATTCTCTTTGAAATAGGACTTTTCCATGCAAGCTTTTAAGCCAAAATAGGGTGCACATTGAAAACTTAAAATCGTCACTTTCTTGATTGAGTGATTCACATGTTGTAGGCACTCTAAAACTTGACTTTAAACCAATTCAAAATGGTTTATGATTTCATGTCATAGTATAAAAAAGGAAAATCAAGTCTTATTCTTTGGCCTCAGAATTCTTGATAAAATTGACCCTTAGTTACCTCCTTTGACCCAAATAAACTACTTTTCTTTCAACCCTTTTAAAATTGTATAATTTCATAAGTTGAGGATAAAGAAAACAAGTCTAGCAACTAAGTAAAATGCTTAAGAAAATAATGTGCAATGAAAAATGAGAAAGAGATGAAAAGAGATGAAAATCAAAGTTGGAGAATAAAAAGTAAAAAGAAAGGAAATCAAAAAGATGAAAAGAGTAACTTGTAAAAGTTTTAGTAAAACATAGAACTTGCTCTACTTGCATTATTAATTGGAAATCTTAACCTCTCAGGAAATTATAACCCTTTTGTGTTTCCATTTTCTTGATTATCCTTCCCTGAATGTCATGTCCCTTGGCCCTATTACATCCTTAAAAAAGACATTTAGACTATGACATGTTTTCTGATTACTGTCGAGTTTGTGGTTGATTGTCAAGCTTATGGTAATGTATATAATTATTATGAATTGAGTGATTTATTATTATACATACCTTAGACACTTTAAGAGAATTGGTGAGAGAGTGCCCATGTCCTGATTTAAAGATTTGGATTGCATGAGTTAATTGGATTATATTCTAACATTGAATTAGTTGTCTCACATTTTTTACTCAAAGATCTTCTTTACTGATTGAGTTCCTTAGTGCTAGGTTTTATGTTCTCTATTTTCCTATCTTGTGAGTATGGTGATTGTTTAAGGATAAGCAATGTTTTAGTTTGCAGTTTTGATAAGTGCTTTAGAATGTATCATCTATGACTTAGTTTGTTAGGATTTTATGTCATTTTACATTGCATCCCCTTAGATTCCATAACATTTGCTTTGCTTTTGCTTTTGTTACTTGGTTACTCCTATTTTGTAGTGATTCTTAATAGTTAATATCATTTCATACGTAAATAGGAAACTTTGAGAACATCATGAGCGTTTAGGAAACCATGGGGTGAAGTTTGAAGCCTAAAGCATTGCCTAAAAAAGATAAAAGCATGGTAAATAGGCCTTAGAGGAACTATGGTCGTGGTGGCCACCACTGCTTGGCCGTGGAACCCTTCTTTTTTACATGGTAAATAATCTGAGCCAGGACCAGAGAGAACCACAACCTGGCCGTGGAACTCACCACAGCTATGGTTCAGGGATGCACAACAAATTAAACCTGTAGTCTTGATCCTTAATTGGCATTGTTTGACTTTTGGGAAGAGGGACTTAGTTGTATTTTGGGAGACTTTTGGAAAGAGAGATTGAGAGAGAGAGAGAGAGAGAGAGATAAGAGGCATTGGTTAGAATGGAGAAATTTAGGAGGGACTCTTGGATTCATGAAGATTGGACGAAGGTTCATCGTCATTGATCTCCCCAACCCCTTTCTTTGTGTATGTACTTGATGGTTTTTCCTCTTTTGACTGTGCATTTTCATTTTTCTTATTATATGGGTAATTAAACTCTTGATCTTGGGATGAAGGGGGTTCAATTTACTATTTGATGTAATTAATTAAATTTCTATTTATTGAATTTTCTGTTTTCCTATTTGATTCAATGTGTTCTTAATACGTCTTATGTTTTAGAGATGAACTTAAGTGCTCTTAGATAAATCATGATAAACTGAGAAGCTAACCCATTATTCGAATAATTTGAATTGAATAAAAGGTTAAGGCTGCGAAAGTAATCATGGTGTTTTGGGATTAAGAAAAAGGGATGTACATAAATCGATAAAAGGCTTAATCTAAGAATTGAATGCGGTTCTTCATGTGTTAGGTACGTTAATGGAGTTTTGAGAGGAAAACTTAACTTAGGTAAATTTAAGTTGGGAAACTTAATTTGATTTTTAATAAGATAAAAGGAATATTGATTTGTCAAATGGTTTTCTCAAACTCACATGAATCCCAAGATACCTTTCTTCCTTGAAACACAGCCCTTATGGATTCAGTCTTTTCATTACGCAATAAAACTTGTATACTTGCGGGAGCTATCAGCGAGGCCTAAGTGGATTGGCATTGTTAACCTGCAAAAAATGCACAAGAAGTGGGCTAAGGAGCCCTTCCAGAAAAAGAGTGTAACCAACAAGGCTAACAAAGTAATTGATGTCGGTGGTCAATCTATATTAGAGGATCTATCTCTATAATTGCACACAAAGATAAGATGGTAAGTCTTACGTAAGTTTATTTTAAATCATTAGTAGTTAGTAACTTTAATAAATTGTATAAATGATCTTTATATTTTGTAGGCTCGACATATAAACCCTCCCCCCCCAACAGTCTATGATGTGAAGTAAAGGACGAAGAAAACAAGACCAATAAATGGGTGAATGAGAAGGCGCGAATTATTGTTATAAGTTCAATTCCAATTATTTAACTTTATAATTTTAATATAGCACTTTAATAATATTTTTAATTAAAATATTTTTTAAATTGTGTAAAAGACTTATTAGGCAAAAAAGGTTAAGTGCGAAGTAGAGGTAAGGTGGTAAGGGAGACACTAACCCTTTTCTTCTACTGTAACAACTTTTTTTAGGTTATCAGAGGTAAGAACAAGAAAAGGAATATGTACAACCTTAGACACCTCACTAAGGAGTTTACCTCATCTTCTTAGCATCTTGGCTACTCTGCTCCAACATTAGGCTATGTTCAAGTTATTATGGACTTGAACAAGGAGCTAGCTATGGAGATTATGAAAATTGCAGTTCTCTAAGAAATGTGGATAAAGAGCAAGGCTTAAGTATAAAGGCATGAGAAGATGGTTGCATAGCTCATGGCACATATCGACATCACCATAGCTTCCTTCCCAGCTTAACAACATGATGGTTCTCCTCAGCAGCCTCAGTAGAACCAAGACCAGGACCATTAGCGGCCGCATTATCCCTTGCCCCCTTCTTGACATTGTTTTTTTTAACTTTTCACATTGTGTAGTTGTAAATATTATATGTGTAATTATATAAAAACTTATTATTCATTAACTTAATGGTTATTTTGATCAATTGGTGTTTTAAAAGTAATTTAGTTTAATTTATGAATATTGAATGAATGAAATGTTGAAATAATTGTTATTATTCTCTATCAAGTGTTTTAATGGGTTAGGCTTCTATATATAAGCCTACCATCTGCCTAAAAAAGCCAGGAAAAAATATTCTTTTAAAAAGTTTAGCCACCAAATTAGCGATGGACTAAGGTTTATCACTTTAGCGACAGACTTAGAGATGCTTACATACTTGACTATATTAGCAACGGAATATTGCCATCACTAACGTTAACAACCACTACCAACCTAAATCAGTTTAGCGACATTAGCCACCTAATGCATGCGCAATGATATGTCTTCAAAACACATCATTTTAGGTTGTATTTTATAGGAATTTTTAGGAATAACCCTTAAATCCTTATCATATTTTGTTCTTTCCCTCTTTTGCTACTTGGTTTGCTAGTTTTACAGGTTTTAAGACTATTTTTGGACTAAATATGGAAAATCTTGCATAAAAAAGCGACCGCGTGCCTAAACAATTGAAAAACAAAGAAATAGAAGCCCAAGACAATGCACTCCATGGCCTGGCCCTGGTGGGAACCATGGCCATGGAGTGAAAAAGCAAAACAATAAATTAGAAGGGTCTAAAGCAAACCACGGCCAGGTTGTGGAGCTCACCACGACCATGGTTCAATTCTGGCCAATTAGGATTACGAATTTTGCTTTTCAAAAGGGGGAGATAGGGACTATTTTAGGGGACTCACTCTCTACACTATAGAGGCACCTTGTACAAGCATAGAAGATGATCTGAAAATTCTCTTTCAAGGATTCTCAAGGGGGAGAATATGAAGGGAACAAAGAATTGAAGACTCTACACCTCTTGTGGTTGGTTTGAGATTCGTGGTTTTGCCTTTTGTTTGAACCTTTGTAATGCTTGTTTTCTAAGTTGTATGGATTCAATGAACCTTTGTGTTTTCTTGTTTACCATAAGTGGCTAGAATCCTTATTCTTGGGATTTAAGGGGGGTGATTTATGATGTATTGATGTAATCCTTATTGGTTTATCAATGGAATATTTGTTTACCTTTAATTCTTGATGGCCTTATTCGCTCATTGATCTAAACATAGGCATGAGTTGTGTTTAATTAATTATAGGGAAGGACTGAAAAGTGAATCTAATTAATTTAATTCAAAAATTGAACCTGAGATTGAATATTATGAAGGACTACAAAGTGAACTTTATTTAAATCTTTTGGAATACCAAAGTTTTTCATAATAATTGAACTTGGGGAAACTGAAAAGTGAACCTTTTTAATTATTGTGTTGAGATTCCATTATTCTTTACTATTCTGTTTTCAAATTAAATGATGATTTGTTTGGTTTCTAAGTAATCTAACGAAGCTCTAACAGGGGAAAGTTAGAACCTTAGGAAGTTGGTCGTCATAAACTTGAGAGTAAAAGATAAAGTAAAATCTTTAAACATCTTTGCAAAGAAATTCATTGTCTGAAAATCCCAAGATACATTTTAATTAATTTCATTCCCTGAGAACTGCTGATTTTCACTTTTAATTACTCTTTTTTTAATTCTTTTGCACAAAAATCTTTATTCTTGCTTGTTTAGATAAATAAGATCATTATTTTTGGTACTTGAGAACACGGTCCCTATGGAGACGATATTTTTTATATTACGCGACAACCTTGTATGCTTGCGGAGTGTCACAACGTTTGCCACCGAATTAACAACAAATTAGCAACGAAATAGTACTGATAACATGTTGATCTCTAATTTAATTTGAATATAATTAACGATGAGTTTTGCAGCATGTATTCAGTCACCAACAATGTCATCTTTGGGGGGAAAAAGGCGATATATGGGTGAGGAGCTCAATGATAGTTGTTAGGTTCTGGTACTTTTATGGCTATTTGTCATATTTGATCTTGTGTTACTAACCTATTTAGTGATGTCATATTTTGCAACGAGCGTGGATCCATAACTAAACTTCTCGCTAACCTAATTAGCAGTAGTGTTTCTCGATTTAAGGACTAATTTTTTCTATCACTAACCTTTTCTTTTGTCTTGTTGATATTACCTAGTGAAATTTGACAATAACGATTGATGGCGTTAGTTAGAGGTGTCAATTTAGGCTACTCAGTCTGACCCATAAGATATATCAGGTATTGAAATTTTACTAGCTTAACTTAAAATGCCTAATTATATTCGATTTTATGTTTTATTCTCAGGCCCAACCTGTATTGGACCATGAACTCGAATAGGCTACCCTTATTTTTGTGCATTTTTTAATAGAAAATCAAATGCCCAAAAGCTTAACAAACATCAAAGAAAAATGCTACTCATAATTAACTCTAGTTTAGCTTCGTTGTGTAGGTGTAACATCCCAAACTTCATAACAATTAGAATAGTTAATTATTTTTAGGGTTATTTAATTAAACATAATAAGTTAAGGACTAAATTAACATTGCTATAGTAATAATAATTAATAAGTATAATTCACATGGAAAATAAAATATACATAAGGATGTTATATGATGTTGTTAAAAGTGCTATGTTTAGAGAGAGAGAAAGAGAGAAAGAGAAAGGAAAAGAGAGAGGTTTTAGGGTTTTAAATTAAACATAATTTTAGTATGCTCTCTAATTTTGAAATTACTCAAAAACAGAAGAAGATAGGAGAAAAAGGAAACGGGAAACTACTTATAGAGAACCCTTAAGATCAAGAATCATATCTCAATCACACTCTAAGTGAGTATAACTCATACAACACACCTTCATTCATTCTAGGTGGTTTCTCATTTATAATTGAATTCTTGTTGTCCTTATGAATACATACACATATATGTCGCTAATACGTATACGTGAATTTTGTTTTGTTTCTAATTTCCAAGTGTGTGTTAGTTTGTGGGTGAAATGAATCTATGTCATGTGCGATATTGTGAACACTTTTTTTTTTCATTTAATCAGAATTTTAAATAAAGAGGATAATTTTTTTAAAAAAGAAACATCATCCACTTCCTTTTGTTCCCACGAGAGTGCAGAGAGGAGCTGTTAGGAACCATTGGAATGGAAGAACATCCTAGAATGAAGGAAAACAAGTTGTAAAGTCTCAATCATGCATAAATATATCATCTGAAAATTAAGTTTAAAAACCCAAGCAATATGCTGCAAGGGGGGATTCAAAAAAAATCAATTCCTTCATCTTAACTTCAACCTTCATCACCTTCTTCCTCTCAATTCACAACACCAACAGTAATAACCAACAACAAAAAAACAAAAACAGAGAACCCAACTTCAAGATACCACCTTCATCATCTCATCTTAATTCCTCCACCTTCACCATCATCAAATCAAAAAACCAAAAATAGAGAACCAAAAATAAACCATCACCATCATCTTTTCTCCTTATCTCCATCAACAACCACAAGAACACTAATAGTTTCAAACAAAAAAAAAACTAATTACCAAAAAAAGCAACAACAACCCAATCAAAAAAGAGGAAGAAGCCGAAAGTCTAAGACCAGCCATCATGACTAGTCACCGTCGACCATCGACCACCAGCCCGTTGACGCCTCCTCCGTCTGAGTTCTGGTTGGCCCCCCTCTCTCGTTCGGTCACTCCCTCTTGGTTTCTCTCTCCTCTGATTCTCTCTTACTTCTGTTTCACTTTTTGATGGTCACTAACTCTCTTTTCTTAACTCCTCTTTTCAAACAATGAACCCTAATGGGTTTCATCTCTTCTTTTTTTGTTTGAAATGCTGATGGGATCTAAACTTTTGGAGCCCAATGGTGTCAATAACCCAAGGGTTCTCTTTCTTTTCTTGAAAAATAATAAGCAAACAAATGTCTAGTTATTATAATTATTGTCATGTATTGTTAGACTTTATGCATATAAATTTCTTAGAGTTGGAAAATAAATATTTCTTTTATGAATAATAAAATAAATTGTTTTTAATTCTGTTAAATCAAAAAATATAAAAAACTTTAAAACTTAAATATCCTTTTTCTAGAATAAAAGTAGATAGTTTTTATTTATGTTAAATTAAAAATAAAAAATAAAATCTATATTTTTCTTTTAGAACAGATATCATAAGTCTTATAAATGGTGTCGTGTAAAATGACTTTTGCCTACATACACTTTACAAGATTTCAAAGGTTTGTGCACTGTGAATTTCATCGCCTTGTATTTCTCCTTCCTCGTGAATTTCCTTTCATCTTTAAAAAATTAAAATTAATCAAAATAATTCAAATATTTTTAAAAATTAATTCCCTAGAACTACGTGACCCTAATTTCTCAATACGCTTGAGAATACGTAGGAGCAGGAATAATTCCTGTCGGACCTACTTTCTCGTTATCAATTTCCATGTCTCCGTTATTATCTCGATTAATTTTATATTTTTTAACATTTTAAAACCATATTGTCCCAATGAGGTTAATTTAGACGAGACGTCTTGTTAATCTCGTGTTTTTCAATATTTTATTTAAAATAGTATTTTCTTACAAATGAGGTTAATTTAGACGAGACGTCTTCTTAATCTCATGTTTTTAAATATTTTATTTAAAATAGTATTTTCTTAAAAATGGGGTTAATTTAGACGAGACGTCTTGTTAACCTCGTGTTTTCAATATTTTATTTAACATAGTATTTTCTTAAAAATGGGGTTAATTTAGACGAGACGTCTTGTTAATCTTATGTTTTCAATATTTTATTTAAAATAGTATTTTCTTAAAAATGAGGTTAATTTAGATGAGACATCTTGTTAATCTCATGTTTTCAATATTTTATTTAAAATAGTATTTTTAAAATGAGGTTAATTTGGACGAGACGTCCTATTAATCTTTAGTTTTGTTAATCAACTTTATTTTATTCCATCTCATTTAATTTTATTTTAATTTTTAAATTCTATGTACAAATTAAAGTTAATTTGGACGGGACGTCTTGTTAACCTTTACTCTCACTCTTTTTGCTTTTTCTTATTATCATTATTTTGTCAAGTTTTTTTATCCCGCTGCTTTGTCATTTCTTACTATACCTGTTGTGTCTAGTTTCTTTCTGTCACTGTTCCGTCAAGTTTCTTACTGTTGTCGTTTGGTATTTTACTGTAACTATTTAGTTAAATGGTTTAATTTAAGATTAATTTGGACGAGACATCCTGTTGATCTTATTTCAAGCTCTCTCATCTGTCTTGTTTGTTCATTTTAAAGAAGTTAATATAATTCCTAGGCTACTGATGTGGTATTTTTATGGTTCATACAAAACTTGTTTGCCAAAGCTTGGTATCGTAAAAAAAGTGAAGTGGAGTATTCAGAGAAAAAGAATCAAGTTTGTATAATATGAACTCAATGGAATGTTTGTTCCAAGTTTAAACATAGTGATTGTAGTATAGTATAGATGTCATTCCACTGAAGAGGTGTTGGTTTGAAGATCTTAGTTCTTGAATTGATTTTGACAAAAGATTTGTTTTGATTTTTGTTGTGCAAAAGATTAAATACGAAAGAAACAATCAACATGAGAATAATGACAGTAAAGAGTTTTGGTAGAAATCAGATTTGGAAAACTGGGATTGGTTTCATCACATCGCACCTTTCGTAAGCTAAATAAATTTGCATGTATGTAAATTTAAATAATAATTTCTACGTCACAATCAAAGTCATTTGTATCGATCCCTCGACTACAAAATTCATAAGAATGATTTTAAACCGCTGATCCCTCAGTCACTTTGAAATCATTCCAGCATTACCGATCGATTGTTTTGACGTTCATTGCGTTAGATGCCATCCCTGGTCAGCTACTCACAACGAGTATTTCATTTAGATCTGCTCTCAAAAGTTACTTCCCAGTATACTTAAGAAAACTCAAAAACAAGAAAATAGTGATCAAATATCTTCAGGCATTAATGGCAGAATGAAATACAGAAAGTATTAAATCTCATTAACATACATAAAAACTTACTGCAACATTACTTGGGGTTTGAATGGATTACAACCAATCCCATAGGGAAAATTTAGCTACTCATGCTTTGCATTTTCACTTTCAGAATATGAATACAGAAAATAATGGAGAAGTTGGATTTTGTAGGAAATACAGGGGATGAATGGAGAAGATGATGGATGATCCCCTTTGGTGCTTCTTCTCTGCTTGATTTATAGAGTTAATGCCTCCCTTTTCTTTACCACTTGCATAAAGCCCATAAGGAACCATTTAGAGACATGCAGAAACATATTAAAGTGGGTGAGTTGGTATCCTACCATTGGCCAATATTAAATTACAAACTCCATACTGTATGAGTGACGCTTGAGCTTAATGGTCACGCTCAAGTGTGAGGTCTCTGATGCCTCCGTGTAATTCCAGTGCTACCCACGCTTGGTCATGCCCAGAGTTACGCTCAAGCGTGGTCGGGCTCACGCTCAAGCGTGAGGTGTCCAAGCTCAAGCGTGAGGAGAAGGTCTGATGCTGCCTTGTCATGCCCAGTCACGCTCAAGCGTGGCTTCCTTTTCCATGTTCCACGCTCAAGCGCCCTATCTCACGCTCAAGCGTGAGCTTCTTTTGTTCAAATTTCCTTCATTTTGCTCAAGCATGAGGGGCCTTCAGGGTCAGTCTTCAGCACGATCACGCTCAAGCGAGCTTAAAGCACGCTTAAGCATGATGTCTTTGGTGGTTGCTGTCTTGACCTTTCTTTGACTTTTAAGGCTTTTCCTGTATTTCTTAAGGAGTTCAAGCAATTTTCTTCTATTTCTCAAAATATTTATTCATATTTATTTTCAAGATAAATTCTTTGTTTTTCCATCTTTTTACTTTACTTTCTTGTAAAGATGCTCCAAAAAAATCACAAGAATATAGTGTTTGATTAGCATTTATCAAACTCTCCCCAACCTATATTTTTGCTTGCCCTCAAGTAAAAGATTTGAATCCAGACAAGAAGGCAGTCATGCTCAAATTCTTAGTATGAACATAATTAAAAGATAGCAATTATTATTCAAGTTCAATCGGCATTCTCATCATCCATTAATTTGAAATACAGTGCTCCATTTTAACTTTTCACAAAACAAGTAACCTAATGCTGTAAGAATAAAGGATTCTCATTATCTCTCACTAGGTGACTGTTTCACTCTTTCATTATTAGAATTGCTCAGTTGACATTGTCGGTCATTTCCTTTTAAACCCAATCAAAAGATCAGCAAGGATCAAAAAGGTATTTTAATAAGGTTGTAACGTGGTTGGGCTAACAAGAATTACTGGTTTTTCTAGGAATTCAAATTGCATGTATAAAGAAGAGCATAAATATTCATTAAAACTTAGAGGCTTCTTCTTTGCTTTTCAAGCTTTTTCTTCCTTTTTCTATTCCTTCTATTCAAGTATTCTTGTTTGGAGAATCTGTTTTCTTTTGCATTGTTCAACCTTTCTTTCTTTCATTACCATAGTTTGGAAAAATATTTTATGCTCTTCTCTTATTAAGCATGCTGAAAAGGTAGGAATTTTATTTCTCATGCTCAGGTTATGGTGTTTTTTTGAAAAAATTTAGCTCAATTGGGCTACCAAAAATGGGATAATTTGTTAAGGGTAGCTGTTTGGCTCTTGGCTAAAAATGCATTTTCCAACAAAATGCCTGGATCATTTCCTTGCTTATTTCTTAAGAAAAAGGTTAATAAAAAAAATTAGGTAATGCCTTCTTTAACAATTTCTAATAAGACTCTCACTGTTTAAATACTCACTTCTCACCTGGTTTAAAGGCATTTTCCTTTGTTCTAATAAGACTCTCACTGTTTAAATACTCACTCTCATTAGAAGAAAGTCACTCATCATCATCCTCCGTGTCTGTCTCTTCTTCTCTCACTGGAGGGCCTTGTAAGGAGGGTCCTAGCCTAGCTTGTGAAGCCTCACCCCCTCCTATAAAAAGAGGCCTGTCCCCAGGCCAAGCAATGAGGGCTTCAAATTGGACTGGATCCATCCAGGGGTTGGGTTGTCCTGCAAGGATGCTATGGTATAAGCCATTATGAATATGCATCAAACCTCGATGATTAGCATTTTGTTGTGCCAAAAGGTGGCTAATTTGGATCTTCAGAAAGTGGATGCCCTACAAAACCATTGCTATTTCTGTGCTGAGAGGAGGAGAGGTAAGTTCTGGTCCTGCTGGTGGTGCTGGCTGTGGTGCTTCCTGAGGCTCTTGTTGGGCTTCTTGGGCAGGCCTGTTGGTGCAGTATCGTTCAATGAAGCTCCTGTCAATAGATGGTCTGATAGGCTTTGAGTTCCATGACCGTACACAGGTCAGTAATAAAAGCAGGAAATCCTAAACTCCCCTTAACCGTTTTCCCATCCTGAGAGTATTTTTTATCTGTGATGACAAACTTATGAATTTCATCTGAGATGATCTGGGCTATATCAATAGTGATGTCATCCTGTAAAATGCAGTATAACAAATAACATCTAGCATAAATCAAGTCAGACACATGAGCATTTGGGGCCATATTAGCAAGTAAGAAAGAGGTCCAAACTTGAGAGAAGGTAGTCATATCCTTTCTCAGGATACGCAGTGGCTAGTCCCATTGGCAAGTCTGAAAGTGTCGCCCTAGAATACATATGGCTGCCTCTATATCTTATGCAGGGATCTCTTGATTCTGTAGTCGCATGCTTGTATAATCACATGTCTCCTCTTCTCCTAAGTCTATAAGGTTGCCCAGGTAAAAGTTTATTTCATCTCTGCCATAGGAGAGCCAATGGCCTCTTACAAATGTCCTTCGTTCTTTAGCCCCTCCCTTTGGCCATGCATTGGCATAAAACTCTCTTACAATCTCTGGGTCATATCTTTCCCTTGGGTAACAGATTTTGAGCCAGTTCCTTCTTCTGATAATGTCTAAAAAGGCATCACATTTCCCTAGTCCTAAATCCACTTTTTGCTCAGGGATAAATGTCCAGTTTTGAATATCTTCATATCTCTTTCTTCACTCTTTGTCCCTGAATTTTTATCCAGAAGTTGGCTCTTCCATGCAGGGTCATTTCCCTTTATTTCTTCTTGAAGACCTTGGTGGGGAAGTGGTTGCAGGAGAACTTGGTGCAACTTGCTTGGTCCTGGCCATCTGTAATCACATATCAAGAGGAAGAGTATAGTTTGAACACTACAAGCAAATATGCCTATTAACAACGCAACATAGCATTTTGTACTTTTATCAGACAGTTTGCGTGCATCCTTAAAAACAAGGAAAGTTTTGACCATGCTTTCAAATAATTGATCAATCTAAATTTGATTTAGCACTGTCAAGTACATTATACCTTTGGAAAGCATGCAAGATAAGGAACTTGTTTGCCACAATTAAATTTCAATAAAACCATGTTTTTCATTTCACAACACTTCATTATGGGTAATCAGAAGAATAATCAGAAGAGAAGAAAGATAGGGAGACTTACCTTTCTTTAGCAGAAATGGGTGATGCAAGAAGATGAAAAAGCTTTTCGAAATAACACATGCAAAAGTGGTAACTTGTCAGGTGCCTCAATGAAAACTGAAGAGGAAGAGTAAATGGGTTGTGGGAATTAAACTGAGGGGCGGTTATAGAAATAGGGAGTTGCAAAACGTTCCCTTTATTAGCATCAGGTGCAGTTTTCAAATTTCTCGCTTAAGCGTGGGTATATCACGCTTAAGCGCGATCGTCCAGCAATGTTGTAGAATAGGCGCTTAAGCGCTCTTTACACTCGCTCAAGCGTGCATGAAAGATTTTAGACCTGATGTAATTTAAACTCCCTCGCTTAAGCGCATAGTTATTCGCTTAAGTGAATCAAATTAATTGTGTCTCGCTTAAGCGTGTAGCTGTCACACTTAAGCATGGTTACTTGTGGAAGGACCCTTGATACTTTTAAATTATTCAAGCTTAAGTTGGGGATATCACACTTGAGCGTGACTTCAAACAGAATGCCCACGCTTGAGCGTGGGTTATCACGCTTGAGCGTGATCAATACCTGATGTCCTTGATGCTTCTCGCTTGAGTGCAGGTACATCCGCTTTGAGCGTGGCCCTTGAAAATTTTGAAAAAGTCCGTCTCGCTTAAGCGCAAAGAGCCACGCTTGAGTGTGATCGGGTTTGAAAGTTTGACATTTCCACTGGTAGCTTTGCCACGCTTTAAGCGTCGTTCCAGCGCTTGAGCGTGAAACATGATTCTAAGTGCCTTACCTTATCTCGCTTGAGCGAGAGTCTTCACGCTTGAGCGTGGTGATCCCCTGATGTTTTTCTCTCCTAACTGTCTTTCCTTACTTAAGCGTATCTTTTCACGCTTGATCCTTAAACAGGTCAAGCTTGAGCGTGGTTACTTAAGCTTAAGCTCCCTTCATGTTTGCCATTGATTGAAACTTGATTTTTACATTTGGAGTTGCTTGATGAGTAACCTACAAAATAAACGAGAACTTCAATAACATTTAAAGTAAAATCAACATGAAAAGAAAGCATAGAAATTGGGTTGCCTCCCAATGAGAGCTTGTTTATCGTCTTTAGCTCGACGCCTGAGTTTGATCATGGATCCTTCAGTTGAATGACGGTGGCGACCTTCTCCACCTCTCCTTCTAAATAAGGCTTCAGTCTTTGACCATTTACAACCCAGGTTCTTTCAGACTTAGGGTCTTGTAATTCAACAGCCCCATAAGATTTCACTTCCTTCACAATGAATGGTCCTGAACATTTGGATTTTAGTTTTCCTGGGAACAATTTTATCCTTGAATTGAAAAGGAGCACAGATTGCCCCTGGTGAAAACTCTTTCTCACAATGTGCCTATCATGATAAGCCTTCATTGTTTCCTTATAAATCCTTGATGATTCATAAGCATTCTTCCTCCATTCCTCTAACTTATGCATCTGAATTTTCCTTTCTTCAGCGGATGCCCTTGGGTCATAATTGAGGACTTTCATTGCCCATAATACTTTGTGTTCAAGTTCTACTGGAAGATGGAAATTTTTTCCATATACCAACTAGTAGGGTGAAAATCCAGTTGGTGCCTTGAAGGGTGTTCTATAGGCCCATAAAGCATCATCCAACTTCAACGACCAATCCTTTCTATTTTGGCTAATTGTCTTCTCCATTATCCTCTTAATTTCTCTATTGGATACTTCTACTTGGCCGTTGGCTTGAGGATGGTAGGGGGAGGTTACTTTGTGCTTGACTCCATAATGTTCTAGGCATCGTTGGAGTTGAGTGTTGGAGAAATGAGAACCTCTGTCACTTATCAGTACTCTTGGAGTGCCAAACCTACTGAAAATGTGTTTCTTCAGAAATTTGATAACGGTCTTGGCATCAGCTTTAATACATGCCATGGCTTCTACCCACTTTGATACATAGTCCACCGCCACAATAATGTACTCATTTGAAAATGAAGTTGGTAGTGGCCCAACCAAATCTATGCCCCAGCAATCGAAGACTTCTATTTCTAGGATGGTAGTTAATGGCATCTCGTGTCTTCTTGATATGCTCCCTGTCTTCTGGCATGTATCACAATGCTGCACAAAAACATTAGCATTTTTTAACAATAAAGGCCAATAAAAACCTAATTGGAGGATTTTAGTTGCTGTCTGTGAACACCTATTTTAGCCCATCCACAAATGAAGAAGATTCCCAAAAAAAAGGGACTCGGAAATGATCATTTCCGAGTGAAAGGACTCAGAATGATCAAATCCGAGTGAAATGACTCAGGTTGGAGCAAATCCGAATGAAATAACTTAAGGAATGATCAAATCTGAGTGAAATGACTCAGATTGGAGAATTGTCGAGTGGAATATGTCCCTGTTGAAGAGAAATCCGAGTGAAATGACTCAAAAAGAATCAAATCTGAGTAGAATCACTCAGAATGATTCAGTTCCGAGTGAAATACTTCCCTGTTGAAGGTGAATCCGAGTGGAAGGCTCCCTGTCATGCCATTCCGAGTGATACTCTGCTAAAGGATGAATGCTGAGAAGGATTGCTCTTTGATTGCAATAAATCCGAGTGAAATATAGCCCTAGTGAAGTTAAATCCGAATGAAAGCTTCTGATTGATACTGATCTGAGTGAAAACAAGTCTGAGTGAATTAAAATCCGACTCGAGGTGTATATGGAAGAACAGATTTTGATTGAAAAAAAAGCCTTTCCAAGTGAAAATTGCCAAATGCTGAGTAAGGAATAAAACTGGGTCCGAATGAATACATCCAAGGGTTAGATTCTGAGTAGTTAGATTCTGACTGGAAGAAGTGTACGACTCAGTCTATCTTCTGAGAGGAAAGAGAACTGAGTCCGAGTGAATATTTGCCGAGTGAGCCATTTCACAATCATTTCCGTGTCCTTTTCAGTCAGATTTCCGAGCCAATCTTCACTCATCCTTCAAATAAGGGCCGATTGAACCATTTGCCCAATACCGAGTCATCACTCTTCAAACCAATTCTGAGTCGTCCTTCTTCAAACCTTTCCGAGCCCATTTCCGAGACCCTTTACACTCAACCTCTGAGTCCTCCTTTACAATCAACTTCCGAGTCGCCTTTACATTCAACTTCCGAGTCTTTCTCTTCGATTTTCAATCGGCTCCGAGTCCTCCTTTACCCATTTCCGAGTCATTTTTACGAACTTCTGAGTCATCATTCTCTCCTAATTCTGAGTTATTTTTATCAGTTGTGAGTCAATCTTTGATCGGTTTTTGAGTGATACTTTTTAGTCAGTTCTTGGTCAATCTTCAATCATTTCTGACTCAGTTTTTTACCAATTCCGAGCCAGTCTTCAGTTGGAACCGAGCCACCATTTGTACCACTTCCGAGCCATACTTAAACCTTTCCCGAGCCCCTTTGGCCATTCAATTCCGAGCCCCCATTTCCACTAATTTCCGAGCCATACTTCATATTTCTGAGTCAATTCTTGGTCAGTTCTTGGTTAGTTCTGACTCATTTTTTTACCAATTCTGAGTGACATTTTTCGCCCGCTCCCGAGTCATCTTTCACCCATCTCCGACTCATCCTTTAGCCAATTCCGAGTCACACTTCACTCGGTTTTTGTATAAACAACACCATTTCACACATCTTTCACCCATTTCACACATCTCAGTACCGAGTGACCCACTTTTCATTCAATTCCGAGTAATCCTTCGATCGTTTCCGAGTGCTCTTCAGGTATTTCGCCCAAGCGATTCTTGTTACGCTCAAGCGGGAATGGGAATCTGAGTCAGTTTTCACTCGGTTCTGACTGAATGTTCCAATCAGAATTTCTTTGATTGCCCACTCAATCCAATTGTACAACACCAACATGATTTCATTCGGTCTTTAGCATAAAAAGGGCCTTTTCCACTCAGATTTAGGAGGCAATGTGAAGACCGACCCTTTTTTCCACTCGGAATTGACTCCCAATGTGGATGAATGCTGACTGAGAGGCTGATCTGAGTCATTCTCACTCGGAATTCTGCCATTCTCACTCGAATTTTCATCATCCTCTCTCGGATTTCCACCCGGCTCCCTCTGTTCACCCGTGCTGACTTGGATTCCACCACCCAAGTGGATCCAGGAATCCTGAGGCTGGCAGACAGGGGCGGAAGTGGGGGGAATTAAAAATTCCCACTCAGCCGTTGTCCCCCACTTCACTTTGAATGGAAGTGTGAGCTGGTTTTCCACTCTGAGTGGAAGCCTGAGCTGGCCTTCCACTCAAACAAGCCTATAAATAGGCAGGGGTTGAAGCACCAAGGGATTCACGCATTTTTAGAGGAAAAACTCTACCTAAGCCTTGGTTCTCTTACACCTACTCCATCCCTCTCACTTCACCCTCACCCTCACCCCCTTCCTTAAACTCATACCAACAGTCCCTCAAACTCACTCTCCTCCAATATCGTCCTCCCTCCCACTCAACAGCACCTCACCTAGCACTTTCCTACTCCCTCTAATTCCCCTTTTCCTCTCGGATCAGCTTTCCTGCTCCATCATCACTCGGTTTTGCTCAATTTTCACCCGGTATTCCTCTTATCACTCTGATTTTACTATTTTTACTCAGTGTTCCTCATTTTTTATTCGGATCTTTCGTTGTTCCACTCGGATTTGACTATTTTTACTCGGTTTTCCCTATTTTTACTCGGATTTTCATTTTTCCACTCGGATCTTTCCAGTTTCACTCGGCTTTCCCTGTTTTCACTCGGATTTTCATAGTGTCACTCGGTTTTCTTATTTTTCACTCGGTTTTCTTATTTTTCACTCGTTTTTTCCATTTTTTGCACTCGGTTTTCTCTTCTCCCACTCAGTTTTCACTTATTTTTTTTCTTTTCTTCCCTTTTCCGAACTTACTGTCTCTTTTTCTCTCTTGTAGCTTCTGCTACCTTTCTTTTTTTTGCTTTGTACTAAAAATATAATAAAGGAAATAAATGTTTCCTATGTTTTCTTTCTAGTTTAAATAAAAATCAAAATAAATCATTCTTAGTCAGTGTTGTACGGAATATACTTCCGTCTACACCACCTTTATAGGATTTGTACACGTGCGAAGAACTTCGCCTTGTATGGGTTCCTCACCATAATGATTCCCATCAACATTTCCTTAATCTTTTTCCTAAAAATAAAATATTTAAAGAACTACGTGACCCTGATTTCTCGAAAGCTCGAGAATACGTAGGAGCGGGAAATAGTTCCTGTCGGGCTCATCTTTCTTTATTTAATTTTTAGAGTTTCCATTTTTTTTGTCTTGCTATCAAAAAAAGGTGGAGCGAGATTAATTTGGACGAGACGTCCTGTTAATCTCATATTTTTTTAAATACTTTTTTTTTAAAAAAGAAGAAGCGAGGTTAATTTAGACGAGACGTCTTGTTAATCTCATATTTTGTAGTACTTCTTTAAAAGGAGGAGCGAGATTAATTTAGACGAGACGTCCTGTTAATCTCATATTTCTTAAATATCTCTTTTAAAAAAAAAGGTGGAGCGAGATTAATTTGGACGAGACGTCCTGTTGGTCTCATGTAAATATTTTGTGTTGATTTTTGTTTATTTTTTTCGTTTATTTTGTCGTTCCATACATTTTTCTTTTCATGAAGAAGTTAAAATAATTATTGGGCTAATTATAATGCACGCTATCAAATTGAGGTAACCGTTTTTATAACGGACAGTTGTGAGGTGCTAATACCTTCCTCACCTGTAATCAGACTCCCGAATCATGGAATTTCATTTTTATAACCAGTGCTTTAACGAAAGGTTTTTCCAGTATTTTATCCTAAAAAATATTGGTGGAGACTCCCTGTTTATTTTTTATTTTTAAAATCGTTTCGAGGGTCGGCCGCGCCGCCGCGATCCCGGTCGCGACAGATGGCGACTCCACTGGGGACTTAGAGAGTCAAGCCAGTCAATTTGATAGCGCATGTTTTAATTAGCATATTAATTATTTAACTTCTTCTTTTATTTTATTTCCTTGTCAATGTTTAGTTCCTGTTTTGTTTATATTCTATCATTTATGTTCTGTAAATATCTGTATGATCATTGAACCCTAGGGTAGTCGACTTTATTTTGTTGCTCTGTGTTTGTTCTATGTGCAGGATGAGTAAGGTACAGGTATTGAATGTCTCTTTAACACACTACACTCACAATTTGCACACACTTTTGAGTGGGACCCTATACCCGGGCCCAAATAAAACTTAAGATTAGGGGAGGTTGATAGCGGAGCCATTTGGGATGTACTTCCTGTCTGGTTACGGTGAGAATCTCAGCTAGAGTTCGACTTATTCATGGTGCCCACACTTAGTATACTTCCTACTATTTGTGGTCAACATCATGAGTAGGATCTTGGCTCTAGTGACCTTTAGAAGTTTTAGAGCAAGCCACCTAATGCGAGGTATCACTGATAGATGAACTTTAGAACCATTAGGAGACCTCCAGAAAAACCCACCTTAAGGCACAAAAGAGGCAAACTTTACTTATACCTTCTCTCATTCTCACTTCTCTTTTCTGATCTGAAATAGAGGACTACTTGCCCATTTAGTGGATTACTTTTTTTTTAAAAAAATGACATACTTTTAACCAGTGATCTTTTAACGGGCAAGTAGTCCTTTCCTTTTATGCACAAGTCTTTGGGTTTTGAGTTACGGATGTTTTGAATCAAAAAAAGGTATAAAAAAATCAATTTTTTTTATTGACAATGATCAGAAAATCCGTAGCTCACATGACCCTTGATTTGTCATAAGTTTTGTCAAATCAAAACTTCCCTGAATACAAAAATATTTTCAAAGTTACTAGGGGAGTATCGATTTGCAAAACACGTCAGTTCTAATGATTGATTTTCTCATTTCTTTATGTTCTTGCAGGAAGCTATCAAGAGCTTAGCCAGTACCTCTGAGTGAAAATATGGAAATTAACATGAGATCAGATAGTTGTGGTACAAATATACCCGGGTTGAAAAAATTACTGCATGTTAAGGCTAGGAAAGTTAATACAACCAGTTTGCAAGCATTAGGCAAGAAATTGGACATGAATCAGAAAATGGTTTTTTCAAGGAAATATGGGAGGATCCTAAAGTTGCTAGAAGTGGAGGTACAAGTCGAGGCAATTACTGCTTTGATTCAGTTCTATGACTCACCTCTTCGTTGTTTCACCTTCTAAGACTTTCAATTGGCTCCTTCTGTTGAGGAGTTCGAACGGATCTTGGGGATGCCACTAGAGGGACAAATGCCTTACCGCCACCTTGGACGTCATGCGAATATTGTTACCATCGCTGATATCCTAAGGATTAACCCGGAAGTCTTAAGAAGTAAGCAACTAAATAGAAATCAGGTCCTGGGGTTTGATCGGGAATATTTTGAGAAGCACATGCACTTACTGGCTGAGAAAGGAGATTGGGAAGCCTTCATGGATACCTTGGCTCTAACCATTTATGGTGTTATATTGTTCCCCAATATTGACAATTACATAGACTCTGATGCCATTGGTATTTTCCTTGCCCACAAATTCAAATCTGAAAATCCTGTCACTGCTATCTTGGCAAATATATACTGCACCGTGGACTTCTGCTGTACACAAGGAGGAAAAAGAATCATTTGTTGTCTACCTGCTCTGTATGTGTGGCTCACGTCACATGTTTTCCACCAAGTTGGCAAAGTTGAATGTCCTATTTCTGATCTGAAGTTATGCCAGTTGGTAATAAAGAACGGGCGTGAATGGGCCAATCACCTGATGGGGCTCACAGCTGACAAAGTAAGGTGGTATCCACAATGGTTGAAGGTTGACACCATTATTCATCATTATGGAAGCTACCCGAACGTTCCTCTCATAGGCACTCAAGGATGCATTAACTACAACCCTGTCATGCCAAACGTCAGCTAGCTTATCCATTGCTTGGGCCACCCGATGAAGAATCACTTATTCCTTTTGTCCTTCGCTACTCAAAAGGAGATTGTACCTCTGCTATTCGAGATACAGCAAACGCATGGAAGATGGTCCATAGGCAAGGAAAAGAACTAGGGGCTCGAAGCCATGCCGTGAAGGACGAATACTACCAATGGATCCTGAATAGGGTTTCCATTGTCAAGCTGCCTTTCAAAAGTCCCTCCTATCTCCCGACAAGAACATCTGTCCCCTTACCTACCCTAGAAGAGGAGGCCATGAAAGCCAAGATAAAGGAGTTAATTGTAAAAAATAAGAAGCTAGAGAAAGACTTACTAAAGTCTCAACAAGAATGCGCCCTTCAGAAAAGGGAGAACTTAGAAAGCAAGCAAACCATCAAGGAGATTGGAAAAAAACGGAAAATTGAAAGGGATTACTTGAGGAAGCAAAGTCAATGCCTCCGAACAGCTAATACCCAACTGAGGATGAAGAGCAAGCAAAGGGATACTATGTTGGCTGACAAGCAACTCTTGAGAGATATATTGGAAAAAGCCAGAGAGAACGAGCAAATTGCCTTGGTGCAAAAGAGCTCCTACAATTGCAAGTTGGCCAATTAGAGCATCAGCTTAATGAGGTGGTAGAAGCTTGCCAGCAAGAGATAAACGGCGAGCGACAGCACGCGATAGATACTGAGCAAGAATGTCGTGAGGCTATCCGTATTTTGAAAACTGAAATGACACAACAAGATGAAGTTATTCATTCATGGATGAACTGCTTCGCCTACTTGGCACATTTAGCTAATGGAGTTCTGGAAGACCTCCCGCTCCTGCTTAAGCAAGCTGAGGGGATGGTTAACCCTCTTAGTACCCCAAAAGAAATTTTAACCTTCCTTGATTACTGTAGAGAAAGGATTTATAAAATGAGGGCCATGATTGCCCGAGCTAGGAATGGCTGATTTACTTTTCCTACATAAAAAAAGGATTGGCAGCAGTAATGTACTTTGAAATTTAGAAAGAAGGATTCTTTTGTCTCCACAACTATCTCATGTTAATTTCCATTTATCACATACTTATTACTCTTGAATATAACGTTCTGAGAAATGGTTAGAGGATACTGGCCGAGTTCCGCGATAGCTTCGTGCACCATACTAATGGTTTTTCTTTTACCATTTTTATTTAAATGCTTTCTTTTTAACAATTTTATGTCTTGACTTACATTAGACATTACGGGTAAACATCCTTATCCGACCCGACTTCAAACGAGACTCATGGCCGAAGCAGAAATCAGGGATGAAGATTTCAGAAACGAGTTCAATCAGCTGAAAGAACAGGTAGCCGAGTTGACCAAGCTTTTGGAAAAGAGAATCACAGAAGGGGACTCCTCTGTAGGTATTGAGAACACCCAACAGCAGCCTGCCACTGTACCACCCCCCCTTGGTTCCGACCCAGCAAGAACCCAAGTACCAAACACAATGACACCCCCTGTCACCATTCATGTTGGAAAACCAAACTTTGCCGTTAAGACCCAGCTACCTTACAGCCAGTCTTATGCACAGCATACATTTGTCGGTCCTGACGGCAACCAGTACCTTTTCTACTTTATGGCCTTCCACCAGGATACTATCCCCCGCTCGCTAACCAACAAGAGGCCCATGACCAGCAAGCGATGAATCCTCACGCTTCATACCTTACCCAGCCAAATATACCATCGCTCCATCAAGCCCAAAACACGTAAGCCCATGACCCACAAACTTACCAAACCCAAAACACGCAAGCCCATGACCCACAAACCTACCAGACCCAAAACACCCAAGCCCCGATGGCCCAGCCAACTCACAACGCACAAGCCCAAAACACACGAGCCCAGACGACCCAACCAAATTATGCTGTACAAACTATGGCCCAACCCCAAGGTCCCTCACCAAGTACAGGCCTGATGAACCATCCCATGCATTGCCTCCTTTCAACCAACCACTTGGCTATCCATGCGGATATGTAACCCCCTATATGACCAATCTCCAAGATACAACCCGCATGATGAATCCTGTAGCCGGTCATAGCACAGTTGCAGCTCCCCAAAAGGAAAAGATAGAAATCTTAGAGGAGCGTTTAAGGATGATGGAAGGCTCTGGAGGTTTTAGGCTGATAGATGCTTCTGAGCTATGTCTAGTCATAGATGTTGTCCTCCAGCCCAAATTCAAGATGCCTGACTTTGACAAGTATCGGGGAATGACTTGTCCAAAGAACCATCTCACGATGTATTGTCGGAAGATGGCGTCCTACTCTTCTAACGACCAATTATTGATCCACTGCTTCCAAGATAGTCTAGCAGGGGATGCTCTTACATGGTATGCTCACTTTGAGCGAAATCATATTCGTTGTTGGAAGGACCTGGCAGATGCCTTCCTTAGGCAATACAAGTATAACATGGATATGGCGCCCAATAGGGTTCAGTTACAGAATATGGTGAAGAGGGACAATGAAACGTTTAAAGAGTATGCCCAACGCTGGAGGGAGACAGCAGCGCAAGTGGACCCCCCACTGTCGGAGAAAGAGATAGTCGCGATGTTTATCGACACACTCCCATCACCTTTCTACGGTAAAATGATTGGTAGCGTTTCATCCAACTTCTCTGACATTGTGACTATTGGGGAAAGGGTGGAAAGTGGAATACGAACAGGAAAGATCACTCAGGGCTCATCTGGGGCAAGCATGACAAGAAGGCCGGCGCCTGGGAAAAGGGATAGAGAAACTAATTCCATCTCTTCTAATCAAAAGACGGCTTCGCCGAGACCATTCTTTCCTACTATGATTCTAGCTCCCAATCCTTATGTGGCCGCTACCACTCAGGGCCCGACGGCTTATACTCCCCACTTCCGTCCACCCATGGTAAGAGCGCCAGCGCCGCAACCCGTGCCATACCATCACCCGCAGCAAGTGACTCGACCACCCAATCATAATCAGAACACAAGGAATTCCAACAATGAGCTCCCCCCTGTGCAGTTCGATCCAATTCCCATAACATATACCGAACTTTTTCCAATCCTCGTTCAGAAAGGTCTGGTAGCTCCATCCCCTATGAGGCCGTTGCAACCTTCTTATCCAAGGGGATATGACCTAAACGCTCATTGTGATTACCATGCTGGGGCACCAGGGCATTCCACAAAAAACTGCATGGCTTTGAAATATAAAGTAAAAGACTTGATCAAAGCCGACTGGATTAACTTTAAGGAAGGTAGCCCAAATGTGGCCACAAATCCCCTGCCTAACCATGGGAATTCAGAAGTCAACGCCTTGGAAGATGATGAGGGGTGCGTTAAGAATGTTGCTGACATAAGAATGTCATTAAGGGTAGTTCATTCCTTTTTGCTTGAAAGGGGACTAATTGAGGGGACCTGGAGTGTGGAACATGATTGCGAGCAGACTGCCGAACACCAAGGTTTCTGTAAAGTCCTTCAAAGCCTTATGGACAGCCATATTGTGCAGGTCTGTAAACGCCATGGAAATGAGGTTGACATGATCGAGGAACAAACAGGGACACGGGTCCCTAAGCCCTTGATAATTTTTTACACTAGGAACTCTCAAGCAGCTCCTGTTTCTGTACAACCAATCATCACTATTCAAGCACCCACCCCATTTGCGTTCAAAGATTCTCGGGCTGTCCCTTGGAAGTACAACGCAGATGTGGTCATTGCAAGCTCAGCAACGAGTGACCCGTCTCCTTCGTCCGTCACAAATATTGTTGGGGTAGGAGGTATAACCCGAAGTGGAAGAGTATACACCCCTCCGGAGCCAAAGAAGGATCAGGTTACCGGAAATGCCAAGGTGGACAAAGAAGGGGCCAATGGTGAAATCAAAAGGGCCGTGACTGATGAAGAGGCCCATGAATTCTTAAAGTTTATTCGCCAGAGCGAATATCAAGTGCTTGACTAACTGACCCATACTCCTGCAAAAATCTCTTTGTTATCATTGTTGATGAACTCTGAGCCACATCGGAAGATGTTGATGAAGGTCCTGAATGAGGCCCATGTCAGTCATGACATTCCCATTGATAAGTTTCAACGAATAGTGGGGCACATTATTGTAGATAACTATCTGACCTTCACTGACGACGAAATACCAACAGAGGGGATTGGGCACAACAAGGCTTTCCATATCTCCGTAAAATGCCGAGATTACATCTTAGCAAAAGTACTTATTGACAATGGGTCGTCCCTCAACGTCATGCCAAAGTCTACATTGGCCAAGTTACCATTTGATGGGACTTTTATGAAGCCAAGTGCCACGATAGTACGAGCTTTTGATGGAACTCGAAGGGAGGTTATGGGTGAGATTGAGCTGCCCATACAGGTTGGGTCATGCACGTTCCAGGTCCTTTTTCAAGTCATGGATATCTCGCCTGCCTATAGCTGTTTATTAGGCAGGCCGTGGATCCATTCTGCTGGAGTGGTGCCCTCTACCCTGCACCAAAAACTAAAATTCATAATTGACAATAAGCTGATAATTGTTTCTGGGGAAGAAGACCTTCTGGTCAGTAAACCTCTGTCAATCCCTTACATCGAGGCAGCAGAAGAGGCTCTTGAAACTTCTTTCCAAGCATTAGAGATAGCAAATGCTACCTATGTAGGGGAAGGAGTCACGATGGTAAAATCTCACATGCCAAGTGCATCTTTAATGATGGCAAAGATTATGCTGCGTGGAGGGTATAAACCTGGAAGAGGGCTAGGACGTGCTTTGAATGGAGAGATAGAACCTATACGCCTGCTTGATAACAGAAATGGTTTAGGATTAGGATACCGGCCCACGGCTGCCGACAGAAAAAGGGTAGAGGAAGAGAATAGGGAAAGAAGGGCTGCTCGTCTTACCGGCAGAAAACCTCATACTACAAGAGTCCCCATCTGTGATCTCTACCAGAGCTTTCGGAGCGCCGGACTGATGCCTCCAGACCAAGTGGCTGTCATTGAAGAAAGTCCCTATGATAATGTTGATTTTGTGATTGCTTGTCCACCAGGCCAAGAACTTCATAACTAGGAGGCCATTGAATTCCCCACGACTTTGAATGTTTCATCAAAGTAATTTGTTTATGCTTTAAGTACTTATTCGTCCCTCTGCTCTGCCTAAGGCTTTGGGACTCTTCCATGTAATAAGGGCAAAACAAAAAAAACTTGTTTTTATCATTTTCATCAATAAACGCGTATCGAAATTCAAAGAAAAAAACTCTTCTTGTATCCCTTATCCTTATTCTGAATCCTTCTTTTTACTCGCTTGTTCCTTTTTTATTATTATTGGCCATATCACACTAAATTGCAGATCCAAAAATGACTCTCTTGAGGAGAGTGAGGTCGCAATCCTATTTCACGACTTTGATCACCCAGTTGATTACGCTGATGAGGAAGGTGGGGAAGATTGTGAGCCATCGCCTGAGCTGACAAGGTTGTTAGAGCAAGAGGATGAAGGGATTCAACCCTACCTAGACATAGTTGAGGTCATTAATTTGGGGAATAAAGAAAATAAAAAGGAAGTCAAGATCGGCACTACCCTAAGCAGAGAACAAAGAGAAGATTTAATCAAGTTGTTGATGGAATTTTGTGATGTCTTTGCCTGGTCTTATCAAGATATGCCTGGGCTCGATGCTAGCATTGTCGAGCATAGACTACCCTTAAAACCTGAGTGCCCTCCAATAAAGCAGAAACTGCGTCGAATGAAGCCAGAAATGCTTTTAAAAATCAAAAAGGAGGTTAAGAAGCAATTTGATGCTGGGTTCCTAGCTGTGGTAAAATACCCTCAGTGGGTAGCCAACATTGTCCCTGTCCCAAAAAAGGATGGAAAGGTACGGATGTGTGTGGACTACCGAGATTTGAATAGGGCTAGTCCCAAAGATGATTTTCCCCTACCACAAATCGATGTTTTGGTTGACAATACAGCTCAGCATTCCATTTTCTCATTCATGGATGGTTTCTCGGGGTATAATCAAATTAAAATGGCACCTGAAGACATGGAGAAGACCACGTTTATCACTCTATGGGGCATATTTTATTATAAGGTGATGTCCTTTGGGTTGAAAAATGCTGGAGCGACTTATCAGAGAGCAATGGTGACTCTTTTCCATGATATGATGCATAAGGAAATAGAAGTTTATGTGGATGACATCATTGCCAAATCTAGAATAGATGAAGGGCACATTAGCGATTTAAGGAAGCTTTTTGAATAATTAAGAAAGTTCAGGCTAAGATTGAACCCTGCCAAGTGCACGTTCGGTGCAAGGTCAGGCAAGCTGCTAGGGTTTATAGTAAGCAAAAGAGGGATAGAGGTTGATCCCGATAAAGTCAAGGCAATTCTTGAGATGCCCCCTCCCCATACAGAAAAAGAGGTCCGAGGATTCTTGGGAAGGCTCAATTATATTGCCCGATTTATTTCACAATTAACAGTAACTTGTGAACCCATCTTCAAGTTACTCCGCAAGAATCAACCGGGGCGATGGGATGAGAATTGTCAAGCAGCTTTCGAAAAGATTAAGCAGTACCTACAAGAACCACCGATTTTGGTGCCCCCAACCCCAGGAAGACCACTTATATTGTATCTGACTGTATTGAACGAATCCATGGGTTGCATGTTGGGATAGCACGATGAAACTGGAAAGAAGGAACATGCTATCTACTACTTAAGCAAGAAGTTCACTGATTGTGAAATGAGGTACTCCGCTTTAGAGCGAACTTGTTGTGCGTTAGCATGGGCCACTAAGCGCCTAAGGCAATACATGTTGAGTCACACCACTTGGCTAGTTTCTAAAATGGACCCCGTTAAGTACATTTTTGAAAAACCTGCTCTGACCGGAAGGATCGCTCGTTGGCAAGTGCTATTAACTGAGTACGACATAATATATGTCACTCAAAAGGCCATAAGAGGAAGTGCCCTGGCTCATTACTTGGCACACCAACCCATCAATGATTATCAGCCGATGCAATTTAACTTCCCGGATAAAGATATCATGACAATATTCAATGAAGAAGGTGGTCAGAAAGAGAAATGGACCCTGAGATTTGACGGAGCTTCTAATGCATTGGGGCACGGAATTGGGGCTATCTTGATTTCACCCAATAAGGAATTTATCCTTATCTGCGCCAGATTGTGTTTTGACTGTACCAATAATATTGCTGAATATGAAGCATGTTCATTAGGAATCCAAGCAGCGTTGGATGCAAAAGTAAAATTATTGGAAGTTTATGGGGACTCTGCTTTGGTTATCCACCAATTGAAAGGCGAGTGGGAAACTAGGGACAGTAAGTTGATTCCTTATTATGATCATATCAAGGAAATGATCAAAGAGTTTGACGAGATCTCTTTTCATCACGTTCTCCGGGATGACAATCAAATGGCTGATGCTTTGGCTACCCTTGCCTCAATGTTCAAAGTAAGTAGTGACTACGATATGCCTCTCATCGAAGTAAAGAAGCATTGTGAGCCTGCATACTGTCAAATGATGGAAAAGGAGTCTGATGGGAAACCTTGGTACCATGATATTAAAAGATATATCCAGAGTCAAGAATACGCCGAGGGTGCCACAGAAAATGATAAGAAGACCCTAAGACGACTCGCCATGGGTTTCTTCTTAAATAGGGATGTGCTTTACAAAAGAAACAATGACTCTGTCCTTCTTCGTTGTGTTGATGCTGATGAGGCAAACGAAATCATGAGGGATGTTCATGAAGGATCTTTTTGGACTCACGCTAATGGACATGCCATGTCTAGAAAGATCTTAAGGGCTGGTTATTACTGGATGACCATGGAAGCAGACTGCTTCACCTATGTTCGAAAATGTCATAAATGTCAGATATACGCTGACCATATTCATGCACCCCCGTTATCCCTAAACGTCTTGACGGCACCATGGCCCTTCTCAATGTGGGGCATGGATGTCATTGGACCCATCGAGCCAAAAGCCTCAAACGGTCATCGTTTCATCTTGGTCGCCATCGATTATTTCACCAAATGGGTAGAAGCGGCTTCATATACCAATGTAACAAGGAATGTTGTGGTCAAATTCATCAAGCGAGAATTGATATGCCGATACGGCCTACCAAGTCAGATCATTACTGACAATGGTACGAATTTGAACAACAAAATGATGAAGGAACTCTATGAAAGCTTTAAAATTCACCATTATAATTCTTCTCCTTATCAGCCTAAAATGAATGGGGCGGTTGAGGCGGCCAATAAGAACATCAAGAAGATAGTGCAGAAGATGGTAGTCACTTACAGAGATTGGAGCGAGATGCTCCCTTTCGCTCTACATGGCTATCGCACCTCGGTCCGAACCTTGACAGGGGCAACCCCATTCTCTCTTGTATATGGAATGGAAGCGGTCTTGCCTTTTGAAGTAGAGATCCTGTCCCTTTGGGTAGTGATGGAAGCAAAATTAGAAGAAGCTGAATGGGTTCAAGCTCGACATGACCAACTAAATTTGATTGATGGTAAAAGATTGACTGCCCTCTGTCATGGTCAGTTGTATCAGAGGCGTATGAAACGAGCATTCGAGAGAAAAGTACGACCTTGACAATTCCAAGAGGGAGACCTAGTACTCAAGAAAATTTTACCAATTCAAAAGGACAATCGGGGCAAATGGACTCCTAATTATGAAGGACCATATGTTGTGAAAAGGGCTTTTTCTGGAGGAGCCTTGATACTCACTAATATGGATGGCAAGGATTTGCCAATGCCTGTAAACACAGATGCAGTGAGAAAATACTATGCTTAGGGAGGGAATGTCAAAAAAAAAAGGAAAGAAAAGAAAATTAATGCTCGCTAAGCTGAAAACCTGAAAGGGCAGCTTAGGCAAAAGTTAGAGCGACCCGATGAGTCGAAAACCCGAAAAGGGCGGCTCAGGCAAAAGTTAGGGTCAAATTTCTGGTAATGCAAATAAGACCTCTGACTCAAAGAAGTACGAGTCCAAGCTTGGGCACGTGAATCATTGTCGAACTTACCTTTCCAAAAGCAAAGTCGAAGGGTGAACATGAAGTCGTGTTGGGGGTTAAGGCTCTCATCGGTCTCAGAGATTCACTAGAGGATCCATGAATCTTCCCGGTTTTCACCTGTCCTTGACCTGTTCTATGTGACCTCATTCATTTTATTTACCTTCTTTATTTTTCTTTCTCTGTACTTGTTTAACGTGCATGAATAGAATTCACCCTCTTCGATACGTGTTATGAATTTGGTTGATCTGATGAAAAACATGTGTTTTAATAAAATAAAATGGAAGAATGGTAAACATTTAAAGTCGCAAGGGATAAGATGCTCCTGCTACTCGACCTCATCATGGGTGATCATCGCAGAGACTTGGTGAAGCACACGCTCCGAAGCTATGGTTGTTTCATTCGTTCTACTTCGTCCATGAGTCATCTCAAGAGTCGCGGTTTTCACAGGACCTACCCAGTTTTTTTTGAATTTATCCTTGCACTACTTACCATTTTTCTGCAGGTTATCTCACGGACAGTCATGCCAGGTATTAACACCTCAATCAAGTCCTTCAAGTCCCTTCCCTAAATCGCCAAAGTTGGCACCTTTCAATGTTTTCTTCTTCCATCGCCTAAGTAGGCACCTTCAGAGTCTCATCCTCAATTGTTAAAGTCCGTATCTCTCAAACTCTCCTCCCCAGTGGAATCAGATCGCCAAAAACTGGCACTTCTCAAGTTCTTTTTCCACGATGGACTCTGGACTTTCCATTCTCAATCAAGGGGCAGTACCCCGAATCATCAAATTCTTCCCCAGTAGAACTATACTTCCCAGGTAACTTAAACTGGGGCATCTCCCCAGATTACTCTTGCAGTCAAGGGGAAGTTTCCCCAAAGCCCTTCAGATCATGTCAAATTAGGGCATCATCCCAAGTTCACCCTCTTGCAGTCAAAGGGAAGTTTCCCCAAAGCCATTCAAATCATGTCGAGCTGGGGCATCTCCCCAGATTTCTTCTGTTCCAGCCAAGGGGAAGTTCCCCAAGATTCCTTCCAACCATTTCAAATTGGGGGCATCACCTCAGGATCATTCTCTTTTAGTCAAAGAGCAATTCTCTCAATCATGTTAAACTGGGACATCACCCCGAGCCTTTAGGACCAGTGAGTTAATTTGGACGAGACGTCCTGTTAGCTCCCCCAATCTCCTTTACTTTCTAGCCGCCTATCAAGGCAACCTTTACTTTCCAGTCACCTATCAAGGCATCCTTTACTTTCCAGTCGCCTATCAAGGCATCCTTTACTTTCCACCCGCCTATCAAGGCATCCTTTACTTTCCGGTCGCCTATCAAGGCATCCTTTACTTTTCGGTCGCCTATCAAGGCATCCTTTACTTTCCAGCCGCCTATCAAGGCATCCTTTACTTTCCAGTCGCCTATCAAGGCATCCTTTACTTTCCAGCCGCCTATCAAGGCATCCTTTACTTTCCGGTCGCCTATCAAGGCATCCTTTACTTTCCGGTCGCCTATCAAGGCATCCTTTACTTTCCAGCCGCCTATCAAGGCATCCTTTATCTTCCAGCCGCCTATTCGGGCACCCTTTACTTTCCTGTCCGCCTATTCAGGCATCCTTTACTTTCCGTCCGCCTATTCAGGCATTCCTTCACTTTCCGTCCGCCTATTCAGGCATCCTTTACTTCCAGCCGTCTATTCAGGCACCCTTTACTTTCCTATCTGCCTATTCAGGCACCCTTTACTTTCCTGTCCACCTATTCAGGCACCCTTTACTTTCAGTCGCCTATGAAGGCAACCTTTACTTTCCATTCTACCAGAAGTTGACCCCGACCTTCTCACCTCTTATTAACTGAAGGTTCAAGTGTCAATTCCTAGGTTTTTTCCCCCTCATTTAATACTTTGACAAAGGTGTTCACGTCTTTACTCCCTTTCCATTTCAAAAGCAAAAAAACTTCATGCTTTTCTCATGGAAAAGAAGTAAAGAGGGGCATCTGTGAACACCTATTTCAGCCCATCCACAAATAAAGAAGATTCCCAAAAAAAAGGGACTCGGAAATGATCATTTCCGAGTGAAAGGACTCAGGATGATTAAATCCGAGTGAAATGACTCAGGTTGGAGCAAATCCGAATGAAATAACTTAAGGAATGATGAAATCCAAGTGAAATGACTCAGATTAGAGCATTACCGAGTGGAATATGTCCCTGTTGAAGAGAAATCCGAGTGAAATGACTCAAAAAGGATCAAATCCGAGTAGAATCACTCAGAATGATTCAGTTTTGAGTGAAATACTTCCTTGTTGAAGGTGAATCCGAGTGGAAGGCTCCTTGTCATGCCATTCCGAGTGATACTCTGCTGAAGGATGAATGCTGAGAAGGATTGCTCTTTGATTGCAATAAATCCGAGTGAAATATAGCCCTACTGAAGTTAAATCCGAATGAAAGCTTCTGATTGATACTGATCTGAGTGAAAACAAGTCTGAGTGAATTAAAATCCGACTCTGGTGTATATGGAAGAACAGATTTTGATTGAAAAAAAAGCCTTTCCGAGTGAAAATTGCCAAATGCTGAGTAAGGAATAAAACCGGGTCCGAATGAATACATCCAAGGGTTAGATTCTGAGTAGTTAGATTCTGACTGGAAGAAGAGTACGACTCAGTCTATCTTCTGAGAGGAAAGAGAACCGAGTCCGAGTGAATATTTGCCGAGTGAGCCATTTCACAATCATTTCCGTGTCCTTTTCAGTCAGATTTCCGAGCCAATCTTCACTCATCCTTCAAATAAGGGCCGATTGAACCATTTGCCCAATACCGAGTCATCACTCTTCAAACCAATTCTGAGTCGTCCTTCTTCAAACCTTTCCGAGCCCATTTCCGAGACCCTTTTCACTCAACCTCCGAGTCCTCCTTTACAATCAACTTCCGAGTCGCCTTTACATTCAACTTCCGAGTCTTTCTCTTCGATTTTCAATCGGCTCCGAGTCCTCCTTTACCCATTTCCGAGTCATTTTTATGAACTTCCGAGTCATCATTCTCTCCTAATTCTGAGTCATTTTTATCAGTTCTGAGTCAATCTTTGATCGGTTTTTGAGTGATACTTTTCAGTCAGTTCTTGGTCAATCTTTAATCATTTCTGACTCAGTTTTTTACCAATTCTGAGCCAGTCTTCAGTTGGAACCGAGCCACCATTTGTACCACTTCCGAGCCATACTTAAACCTTTCTCGAGCCCCTTTGGCCAATCAATTCCGAGCCCCCATTTCCACCAATTTCTGAGCCATACTTCACATTTCCGAGTCAATTCTTGGTCAGTTCTTTTTTAGTTTTGACTCACTTTTTTACCAATTCCGAGTGACATTTTTCGCCCGCTCCCGAGTCATCTTTCACCCATCTCCGAGTCATCCTTTAGCCAATTCCGAGTCACACTTCACTCGGTTTTTGTATAAACAGCACCATTTCACACATCTTTCACCCATTTCACACATCTCAGTACCGAGTGACCCACTTTTCATTCAATTCCGAGTAATCCTTCGATCGTTTCCGAGTGCTCTTTAGGTCTTTCGCCCAAGCGATTCTTGTTACGCTCAAGCGGGAATGGGAATCCGAGTCAGTTTTCACTCAGTTCTGACTGAATGTTCCAATCAGAATTTCTTTGATTGCCCACTCAATCCAATTACACAACACCAACATGATTTCATTCGGTCTTTAGCATAAAAGGGGCCTTTTCCACTCGGATTTAGGAGGCAATGTGAAGACTGACCCTTTTTTCCACTCGGAATTGACTCCCAATGTGGATGAATGCTGACTGAGAGGCTGATCTGAGTTATTCTTACTCGGAATTCTGTCATTCTCACTCGGATTTTCATCATCCTCTCTCGGATTTCCACCCGGCTCCCTCTGTTTGCCCGTGCTGACTTGGATTCCACCACCCAAGTGGATCCAGGAATCCTGGGGCTGGCAGACAGGGGCGAAAGTGGGGGGAATTAAAAATTCCCACTCAGCCGTTGTCCCCCACTTCACTCTGAATGGAAGTGTGAGCTGGTTTTCCACTCTGAGTGGAAGCCTGAGCTGGCCTTCTACTCAAACACGCCTATAAATAGGCAGGGGTTGAAGCACCAAGGGATTCACGCATTTTTAGAGGAAAAACTCTACCTAAGCCTTGGTTCTCTTACACCTACTCCATCCCTCTCACTTCACCCTCACCCTCACCCCCTTCCTTAAACTCATACCAACAGTCCCTCAAACTCACTCTCCTCCAATATCGTCCTCCCTCCCACTCAACAGCACCTCACCTAGCACTTTCCTACTCCCTCTAATTCCCCTTTTCCTCTCGGATCAGCTTTCCTGCTCCATCATCACTCAGTTTTGCTCAATTTTCACCCGGTATTCCTCTTATCACTCTGATTTTACTATTTTTACTCAGTGTTCCTCATTTTTTATTCGGATCTTTCGTTGTTCCACTCGGATTTGACTATTTTTACTCGGTTTTCCCTATTTTTACTCGGATTTTCATTTTTCCACTCGGATCTTTCCAGTTTCACTCGGCTTTCCCTGTTTTCACTCGGATTTTCATAGTGTCACTCGGTTTTCTTATTTTTCACTCGTTTTTTCCATTTTTTGCACTCGGTTTTCTCTTCTCCCACTCAGTTTTCACTCATTTTTTTTCTTTTCTTCCCTTTTCCGAACTTACTGTCTCCTTTTCTCTCTTGTAGCTTCTGCTACCTTTCTTTTTTTGCTTTGTACTAAAAATATAATAAAGGAAATAAATGTTTCCTATGTTTTCTTTCTAGTTTAAATAAAAATCAAAATAAATCATTCTTAGTCAGTGTCGTACGGAATATACTTCCGTCTACACCACCTTTATAGGATTCGTACACGTGCGAAGAACTTCGCCTTGTATGGGTTCCTCACCATAATGATTCCCATCAACATTTCCTTAATCTTTTTCCTAAAAAAAATATTTAAAGAACTACGTGACCCTGATTTCTCGAAAGCTCGAGAATACGTAGGAGCGGGAAATAGTTCCTGTCGGGCTCATCTTTCTTTATTTAATTTTTAGGGTTTCCATTTTTTTTATCTTGCTATCAAAAAAAGGTGGAGCGAGATTAATTTGGACGAGACATCTTGTTAATCTCATATTTTTTTAAATACTTTTTTTAAAAAAAAAGAAGGAGCGAGGTTAATTTAGACAAGACGTCTTGTTAATCTCATATTTTGTAGTACTTCTTTAAAAGGAGGAGCGAGATTAATTTGGACGAGACGTCCTGTTAATCTCATATTTCTTAAATATCTCTTTTAAAAAAAAAAGGTGGAGCGAGATTAATTTGGACGAGACGTCCTGTTGGTCTCATGTAAATATTTTATGTTGATTTTTGTTTATTTTTTTTGTTTATTTTGTCGTTCCATACATTTTTCTTTTCATGAAGAAGTTAAAATAATTATTGGGCTAATTATAATGCACGCTATCAAATTGAGGTAACCATTTTTATAACGGACAGTTGTGAGGTGCTAATACCTTCCTCACCTGTAATCAGACTCCCGAATCATGGAATTTCATTTTTATAACTAGTGCTTTAACGAAAGGTTTTTCCAGTATTTTATCCTAAAAAATATTGGTGGCGACTCCCTGTTTATTTTTTATTTTTAAAATCGTTTCGAGGGTCGGCCGCGCCGCCGCGATTCTGGTCGCGACACTGTCTATTCCCCATTAAAGTCTCCTCCATATGGTGAGTTGTGGCACTACCATAAGATGCTGTTAGCTTCTTCTTGTGACACGCATCTCCTCAAAATATGGTCTGATCCAAGTTTAAACAGGTAAGGATCATCCCATATGAATTATTTTGCATCCTTCAAAAATTTTTTCTTTTGTTGCCATGAAAGATCATCAGGCAACACTCCAGCAGCCTTAAAGTTTGCCATGTCTGCAAACCATGGCCTTTCTTTTATCATCAATAGCTTTTTATCAGGAAATTCTTCCTTCACCTCTGGTTGGAGCAGTGTCACTTCCTTGTTAACAAGGCGAGATAAATGATCTGTAATAAAATTTTCACTGGCCTTTTTGTCTTTGATCACTAGATTGAATTCTTGCATTAGCAAGATCCATCTAAGTAATCTGGGCTTAGAGTCAGGTTTATTCAGCAGATATTTAATAGCAGCATGATCAATAAAAATGGTGACTTGGGAACCGATTAGATAAGGTCTAAACTTTTCCAAGCCATACACTATTGCTAACAGCTCTTTTTCTGTTGTTGCATAATTTATCTGGGCAGGGTTCAAAACTTTACTAGCATAGTGTATAACATAGAAAATTTTTGCCTTCCTCTGTCTTAATACAGCCCCAATGGCATAATCACTAGCATCACACATTAGTTCAAATTCCATCTCCCAATCAGGAGCAACTATCACAGGTGTACAGGTTAGTCTATGTTTTAAAGTTTCAAATGTATATAAACAAGAATCATCAAAAACAAAAGGAGTGTCTTTGTTTAAGAGATTACTCAAAGGCTTTGTAATTTTTGAGAAGTCCTTGATGAATCTTCGATAGAATCCTGCATGGCCCAAGAAGCTTCTAACTCCCTTCACGTTCCCTGGTGGTGGTAGTTTCTCAATTACTTCCACTTTGGCTTTGTCCACTTCAATGCCTCTTTTGGAAATTTGATGTCCCAGCACAATTCCTTCTGTAACCATGAAGTGGCACTTTTCCCAATTTAGAACCAAATTGGTTTCCACACATCTTTTCAATACTACCCTCAAGTTTTCCAAGCATTGATTAAATGATGATCCAAAAACGAAAAAGTCATCCATGAAAACTTCAATGCATTTTTCCACCAAATCTGAGAAAATTGATACCATGCACCTTTGGAATGTTGCATGTGTATTGCATAATCCAAAAGGCATTTTTCTATATGCAAACACGCCGAAGGGACATATGAATGTCGTTTTCTCTTGATCTTCTGGTGCAACGGCTATTTGGTTATAACCTGAGTATCCATCAAGAAAGCAATAGTATGACTGTCCTGCAAGCCTTTCCAGTATCTGGTCCATGAAGGGCAGAGGAAAATGATCTTTTCTAGTTGCTATGTTTAGCTTCCTGTAGTCAATACACATTCTCCATCCAATGACCGTCCTTGCAGAAATCAATTCATTTTTGTCATTTTGTATGACAGTCACTCCTCCTTTCTTTGGAACCACCTGCACAGGACTCACCTAAGAACTATCAGAGATTGGATAAATTATACAAGCTTCTAGTAACTTAATTACCTCCCCTTTCACTTTCATGGTTGGATTCAAGCGTCTCTGTGGCTGAGCAATTGGTTTGAATTCTTGTTCCATGTAAATGTGGTGCATACAGTAGGCTAGACTTATTCCCTTCAAGTCTTCTAATTTCCATCCAATTGCTGTTGAGTGCTTCTTTAATACTTGAATCAATTTCCTTTCCTCTGTACCTGTCAATTGCTTATTAACAATAACAGGCTTTTGGTTATCATTATCAAGAAAAACATATTTCAAATGTGGAGGTAAAGCTTTTAGCTCCACTTTTGGTGGGACAACTTCTTTTGCTTTCTCTGACAGCTTCTCATAAGGAATTGCTTTTTGAATGGTATGCTTGTCCTCCTTTGAGTTTTCCCCATCTTCTTCCATTGTTCCTATTGCTTCAGTGTTTAACTCATCCAATGGATCTTTGTTGATCCATTCACTGGATTGTTCTCTGATGGCCTTTTCTTCAATGTCAATTTTGAAGCACTACTGTTTCTCCCCTGGATACTTCATTGCATCAAACACATTGAAGTTTACTTCCTCATCTTGCACTCTTACTTTTAGCTTTCCATCGTCCACGTCAATAATCACCTTTGCGGTTTTCATGAAGGGCCTGCCCAGAATGAGAGGCACTTATGCATCTTCTTCAATGTCCATTATGACAAAATCTACAGGGAATACGAATCTGTCAACTCGTACAAGCACATCCTCTGCTATGCCATATGGAAACTTCGTGGATCGATCAGCAAGTTGGAGAGTCATTCGTGTTGATTTCACCTCGAGATCTCCCATTCTTTTCACCATTAAGAGAGGCATTAGGTTAATGCTAGCTCCCAAGTCTAAGAGTGCTTTTCCTACTGGAAAAGTACCAATAGTTACTGGAATTGTGAAACTCCCAAGGTCCTTTGTTTTCTCACGAAGTGCTTTTTGAATAATGGCACTGTATCCTGTGGCGAGCTCCACTGTTTCTTCAAAAAATCTTTTTTTCTTTATTAAGAGCTCCTTCATGAACTTTGTGTATGTTGGCATTTGCTCCATGGCTTCCACAAAAGGTATGTTTATCTGTAACCTTTTAAAGATGTCCATGAATCTTGCAAATTTCCTTTCCTTGTCCATTTTTTAGGGATTCTTTGGATATGGCAGACTCTTCAACTGTGGTGCTGATTCGTCTACCTTCTTCTTCCCTTCTTTTATTTCTTTCTTTTTATTTTTTTTAACTTCATCTTCCTTCATATATACATCATCATTATTTTTATTCACTTCCTCCTTTGTTTCTTTTTCACACTTCTTTTCTTCCACTTTTTTACCCTTTTCTTCTTGTTGTCCAATGACCTTTCCACATCTTGTTGTGATTGCTTTGCATTGCTCCTTTGGATTTGGGTGGGTATTAGCTCCAAATTGTGAATTGTGATGTTCTGCAATTTGACAAGCCAATTGCCCCACTTGAGTCTCCAGATTTCTTATTGAAGCATCAGTGTTTTTCTGATTGGTGATTGAGACTTGCATGAATTTTTCTAGAGTGTCCTCTAGTTTTGATGTCCTTTCTGTCAAGGAAGGACCTTGTTGATAAGGTTGTTGTCTGTTGGAAGTGCTTGCCTCTTGCTTCCATCCACTATTTTGATTGTTCCTTCATCCCTGTGAAAAGTTGTTAGGATAAATATTCTGCTTACCTTGATTATTCATGTACAAGATGGATTAGTCAGATTGTTCTCCTTGGCAGTGTCCATTCTGATGATCACCTCCACAGAAATCATATCTCATTTGTACTTGTTGGTTGCCTGCAGAGGATTGTACAACATGTAGTTGCTGAGGGAGTTTTTCCATTTGCTGTGTGAGAGCTTCAATCTGTTGAGTCAAAATTTTGTTTTGAGCTAGAATGGCATCTGTGGTATTTAATTTTAGTACTCCCCTCTTTTGGACTTGTGTTCTATCATGCTGGGCTTGGTAGTCCATGGATGATAATGCATCAATGATTCTAGTAGCTTGTTCTACATCCACCGTCATCATAGTGCCTCCAGCTGTTGCATCAAGTATCATTTTGGTATCTGCTTTGAGTCCATTGTAGAAGATATTAAGTTGGGCAATATCTTCCAAGCCATGATTTGGACACTTTCTTAGAAGAGATTTGAAACATTCCCATGCTTCACAGAAGGGTTCATCTTGGCCTTGTTTGAATGTTGTTATGTCAGATTTAGCCTTAATGAATCTAGATGGTGGAAAGAATCTGTGTAGGAATTTTCCTTCCACTGTGTCCCAACTATTCAAGCTTTAATTTGGATAGGATTGAAGCCATTCTTTTGCTTTACCTGCCAGAGAAAAAGGAAACAATCTTAGATATGTTGCTTCAATTACTAATTCATAGAATATGGCCAAGTGAGTGTATGGATCTTCACTGGACATTCCATGGAATTGGTGGGAACTAATTAAACTAAGGAAGGCAGGTTTCATTTCTATAGCCCTTATTGTATTTGGTATAGCAATGCTTGAGTAGTGTCTGGGTCCTTGTTGTAGAGTGTAATCTCCAAGTGTTCTCCTTGGTGGGTTTTGATTGTTGCTGTTGACATCCATTGTATTAGAGGAAGTTTCTCCTGTGTGGAAGGTCTACTTGGCTTTCTTGATTTTCTTGAGGAACCTGTCTATTTCTAGATCAATTGTAAGTTGTTCTTTTATACCCTGTCCTCTTAAGATCATAAATCAAGTACTCAAAATGGCAAAGTTACCACACAATAAAAAAATTCAAAACAAATTTATTTACACTGTCTTTGTCAATTCACTGCTAAAATATTCAAACTTAAATCACCTCCCCAGCTGCGGTGCCAAAAATTGATGTGGTATTTTTATGGTTCATACAAAACTTGTTAGCCAAAGCTTGGTATTGTAAAAAAAGTGAAGTAAAGTATTCAAAGAAAGAGAATCAAGTTTGTATAATATGAACTCAATGGAATGTTTGTGCCAAGTTTAAACATAGTGATTGTAGTATAGTATAGATGTCATTCCACTGAGGAGGTGTTGGTTTGAAGATCTTAGTTCTTGAATTGATTTTGACAAAAGATTTGTTTTGATTTTTGTTGTGCAAAAGATTAAATACGAAAGAAATAATCAGCATGAGAATAATGACAGTAAAGTGTTTTAGTAGAAATCAGATTTGGAAAACTGGGAATGGTTTCATCGCATCGCACCTTTCGTAAGCTAAATAAATTTGCATGTGTGTAAATTGAAATAATAATTTCTGCGTCACAATCAAAGTCATTTGTATCGATCCCTCGACTATAAAATTCATAAGAATGATTTCAAACCGCTGATCCCTCAGTCACTTTGAAATCATTCCAGCATTACCGATTAATTGTTTTGGCGTTCATTGCGTTAGATGCCATCCCTGGTCAGCTACTCACAACGAGTATTTCATTTAGATCTGCTCTCAAAAGTTACTTCCCAGTATACTTAAGAAAACTCAAAAACAAGAAAATAGTGATCAAGTATCTTCAGGCATTAATGGCAGAATAAAATACAGAAAGTATTAAATCTCATTAACATACATAAAAACTTACTGCAACATTACTTGGGGTTTGAATGGATTACAACCAATCCCATAAGGGAAAATTTAGCTACTCATGCTTTGCATTTTCACTTTTAGAATATGAATACAGAAAATAATGGAGAAGTTGGATTTTGTAGGAAATACAGGGGATGAATGGAGAAGATGATGGATGATCCCTTTTGGTGCTTCTTCTCTACTTGATTTATAGAGTTGATGCCTTCCTCTTCTTTCCCACTTGCGTAGAGCCCATAAGGAATCATTCAGAGACATACAGAAACATATCAAAGTGGGTGAGTTGGCATCCCACCATTGGCCAATATTAAATTACAAACTCCATACTGTATGAGTCACGCTTGAGCTTAATGGTCACGCTCAAGCGTGAGGTCTCTGATGCCTCCGTGTAATTCCAGTGCTACCCACGCTTGGTCACGCCCAGAGTTACACTCAAGCGTGGTCGGGCTCACGCTCAAGCATGAGGTGTCCAAGCTCAAGCGTGAGGAGAAGGTATGATGCTGCCTTGTCACGCCCAGTCACACTCAAGCGTGGCTTCCTTTTCCATGTTCCATGCTCAAGCGCCCTATCTCACGCTCAAGCGTGAGCTTCTTTTATTCAAATTTCCTTCCTTTTGCTCAAGCATGAGGGGCCTTCAGGGTCAGTCTTCAGCACGATCACGCTCAAGCGAGCTTAAAGCACGCTTAAGCGTGATGTCTTTGGTGGTTGCTCTCTTGACCTTTCTTTGACTTTTAAGGCTTTTCCTGCATTTGTTAAGGAGTTCAAGCAATTTTCTTCTATTTCTCAAAATATTTATTCACATTTATTTTCAAGATAAATTCTTTGTTTTTCCATCTTTTTACTTTACTTTCTTGTAAAGATGCTCTAAAAAAATACAAGAATATAGTGTTTGATTAGCATTTATTAGCTACTTATAATGAGCGCTATCAATTTGAGGTAACCATTTTATAACAGACAGTTGTCAGGTGCTAATACCTTCCTCACCTGTAATTCGACTCCCGAACTTAGAATTTCATTTTTGTAACTAGTGCTTTAAAAGAGGTTTTCCTGATATTTTATCCTTTAAAAAATATTGGTGGCGACTTTCTGTTTTCTTTCGAAACTTGTTTTATTTTTAAGGGTCGGTCGTCCCGCCGCGATCCTGGTCATGACAGATATGCAATTGTATATATAGTTGTTTGCAAATATCATCTGCGTAAACCTTTTCTTCTTTGACTTTTTTTGTAAAGTAATAGCATGCCAAAATTTATATGTATTTGTGTTTCAATCATACTAGTTAATCCCAAATAGCAGCGCGGAGCAGCCGCCCTTAAAACTGGGATAGCGGAAAGCGGGATAACCGTTATTTTGATGAACCTATATAAACATTTCCTATATTTTCTAAACACATATATGCTAAAAAAATTCACGAAAAAATGCCAAAAATTAAATTTAAAACCATAGTACCATACTCAAATCATAATAATATTCTTGACAAACATAATACATCACAGTCATATAGCATGACGTAAAATTGAAATGCTAAACAGTTCACACAAAGTCACAAAGACAAGGTGGTCGAAAATGGAAGGGTTCGCCAGAAATGGAAGGACTTTGCTGAAAATGGATGGGTTTTGCTGGAAATAGGTTTGGGGTTACAAGAAACAAGGTGGGTGTCAGTGAAAATGGGAGGGTACATTGGACAGCAGCTGAAATGAAAAGAAATGAGAGAGGGTGTTGTTGTAATGGACTTATAAAGTAGGGTTTCAAAAATAACTACTCTAAAAACCAAAAATACCCTTAAAAATGGTATTAAAAAGAGGTATTTCAAGGAAAAGAAAATAGCAAGCTATTTGGGCCGCTCTTTGCCGCTCCGCTACACTGTAAATAGCGGCACTATTCACGCTATTTTTTCCATCCCGCTATTCGTCTCCGTGTCGCACCCCCATACCGCTACGCTGCTATAGCGGCCGCTATTAACAAGTATGGTTTCAATTGAATTCTTCGATGTGCATGCTTTTCTTATACATAAATATATTTCTTTTTCCTATTATATATGACTAGTTTTTGAATCTTTGTGATGCATAATATTTTTTTAACTGAGAATTTTAAGTATATATAAAACTGATTTTTTATGAATTTAATAATTTTTATTTTGATATAGTTGATAAAAGTGTATATCATTACTAAAGGGGTAAGTGTAATAGAGGCAAAATGAATATCATTTATATTATTAGGATTGTAGTTCCCAAAGTTTGTTAAGAAGTAAAATATCCTAATTAAGATATTTAACAAACCGAATGTGGTAGGCACACATTTGTATTATATATATATATATATATATATATATTAAGGAAGTATAAATACATTAGTAACAAATGTAAAAATTGTTTCATTTAAGAATTCAACCAAAAATACAACTTATAAAGACTGACAAAACATAAGTGTAGAACACAAATATCCCTGCCTAATTTTTACATGAGCATTAAAGGGAATATTATGTCACCTAAACATGGAAAAAGGAAACATAACACAAAGATCCTTTATGTTGCACCTAACAAATTTTGATATATTACCCAACAGAACATAAAGATTGTTGGGTTTCTCATGTTCCTCATGAATTTATCATGAAAAAAATACACTAGTAAACATGGCATTTTACATATCAAGTAGAAGTGTTCTTTCTAATAAATCAGATGATGGAATGCACTTCAGGCACCAACAATTGTCAATGTTCTACGTATCTATTTCCTCATTAACACTTGGTAGTTTTCTAATAATGTAAGACTTTATTCAAACTTCTAATGGGCTGCCATATGCACTTCACACAAATTGAAGGAAATGGAATTTTGATATTGGTTGTCTTGCATTCCATAATACTTCATTAGGAAAAAACATATCATGAATAAAATTTTTAACAAAGAAAATATGATAATGATTATAATAAATATTAAATAATATCTAAAATGTTTGATATGTCTCATGAATTAACAGAAAATCAATAAACCCCATAAAACTTAGCAATTCATCCTAGAGAAGTGTTATTTCTAATCACTAACTTGTGGACTACAGAAGCAACAAAATTTAGTTGTGGTGCAATTTGTCCATCTTGCAAGTCAGGCATATCTATAGATTTAATTCTAATTAGGTGTCAATGTGGTTTACCTAAACAAAAGTCAGCATAGTTAATGATTTCTAAACAAATATTTAAGGGACAATTGGTTGTAATCTTATAATATATTTCAACATATGATACGTAACCAGGGCAAAGTACACGTATACTTAACCAAGCATATGATATATATGTTTACTCCCAAAATATAAACATTTCAATACTAAGAAGTATGAGTTACAGGATTGTAGAGGATAATTAGTACATGTATTTGACTATACATTATTGACAAGTAACCTTGTAAAGCATTATGGATTAGAAACTGAAAAATTCTAAAATCATTGACGATGCATAAGAACATTATCTACACAAAAGATGTGACATCCTGTCACGTTTACTTAATTTAAAATAGATGTTTTAACCTTAATTTAATAAGTTGTACTTTAAATAACGTAACACATGTAAAAAATCCAAAGAATAACATGAAGTTTTTCAAAAACAATTCCGGGCACATTTTCCTTGAACATGGTTTAGTAGTTTACGTCTAACGGGAGTTATAAAACCTCGATCGAGGTGAATCTAATTGGTACACCTTTCTAACTCAATTATCTACAATTGTTATGAAGGGGTTAAAGGCTAATTAGGCTCCTAAGATTACTCAATTCACGAAAATATAAAACTGGTTCATATAGAGTTTTTAGTCTAAACATATTGTAGTATTTTAGGCATAACTTAAGCTACATACCTCCGATTGAGGTGAATCCAAAAAGGGAAAATGTTTGTGACTTGATTAGCTATAACTTTTATACAAATGCCATAGCTAATTTGGCCTAGATCATTCACAATTTCAAGATCAAGATGGTAATCGATTACCAAAATTTTGTAATCGATTCCCAGAGAGCAACTTATGTAGGAATTCATTTTGCTCACGGGTAATCGATTACAGGGCCTCTATAATTGATTACTATTAACACAAGTAATTTTTTATGCAGATGTTGGCCTCCAGACCAACTTCTACAACCCCTAGCTTTCCTGTTTGACCTCCGAATTCCATGAAACTTTACAGGCACTATCTCCTACTACAGGCATTATTTGTACTAAAAAATTCATCTGAATCATGAGGATATATGCTAAAATACATTTGGCTCTATTTCTAATAACTTCATCATCTAAACTAATTCAAATTCTACTCAAATAGGGATTTCTTTGTGCACACACTCTAAATATGCTTAGGGCTCTATTAATGCCTCTCAAGGATTCTGGATCCCACTAGAACTCAAGTTCACCTTCTTAGTTGGCTCAATTAGCTATTTTTCTCATTATAACACAACTTCATACAATGTAAACTCAACAAGTCTCACCTAAGTCCTTACTCCTCTTAGTTCCTACTTAAATTTAGTTATGTCTAAGCACATCATGCAACTCATAGATATCATCACACAATTCTACATTAATGCTCACATTCATTATCTTGCACTCTTCCAATCACATCATAAACAACCACCTATGGTGGGTTAAGATCATTTTTGCACAACATACTCCTATATATGCTTATACATATCATCATTATGAATCATAATGACTCAATGCCATATTACAATTCTTGAACATCAATGAATATATATCATGGCCATCATTTAGGTCCTCACTACCATAATTAAGTTCCTTAAAATGGCCATACTCTTAGGCTATGCTGCAATATGTATCACCAAAACACAGATATACATGTATACACATTAACTATACTAAATGTTCAGAACATAACATAAATACATATGCATACATATACATCAATATTCCAATCTTCTTGGCATTGCTATCCCTCTAGCCTCATTTAGTGTTCACCTTCGTGGTGTCCATCACTTCCTGCCATTAATCACTTTCAACCACAACAAGGGGGTGAGTAACTGAAATTTCAAATTAATATAGAAAAATATACTAAAAATCATAATCTAGCTACATTTCTATTTAATTGTCATCTTGTTAATTATGATTATAATACACAAGCTTATTTTAGACTTGCTTTCATCACCTAAGGTTAAATCACTCATTTCATAATTCTATTCTTTATTAATGCAAATTTACATACCATTATTAGGCTTTATATATCATTCTCATTATCATCATTATCAATAAAATTGTAAGTCATTCATGTAATTACTTCACATCTCGCCATAGGTCAACATCATTGTGTATTCCAAATACTAATCATTATATCTAATTACAATCACCACATCGATTCATGTCATATAATACATGACTGACTCTTAAACAATATTAATAAGACTCCTTAGTATCTGGATACTAAATTAGATCGGTCGTTAGCTGATGGTCCTACCGAACCACCTGTGAACCCTACCTAGTCCACCAAGCCCAACCTGGCTCCCCACCTTACCATTGGGTCCTACCTAACTACTGGGCAGCTCAACTAGGCCACGCTCAACCACAGGAGCCAAAACCAGGGGTAAACATACCAATTGGTCACTCACACCACTTAATATGCAATATGGCAAATTATTACAACATCACTCAGATAAATTCTCAAATCATTCACCCTGGCACCATGGCCATCAACCAGGGACCTCAGCTAGCCACCCAAGCTCATTTTTTCTCTATACCATCTCATTTCGCAACATTTCTTGATTCATCAAGCCATTTAACAATCCATCGTCTCAATTCATCATTTCATATCAATATCACAATTATCATCATACAGTACATTTATATCACTAAACATCACATAATCAACTCTCAATATCATCATGCATTTAAAGTTTCAAATCATCATTCCCATGATTCTGGATTCGCATCATCAAACAATTAATTATACATTTCTCCCTAATTTTACATCAAGTTATTCATAAATTCACATATACATTGGTAAGTCATTAATTTTCCTTAACTTATACCACTTTCACTTATTTTACAACTATCATTATTATGCTTAATCATTTATCAACCTATAAATTCATTCCACATTAAAGGCTTCTAAATTCTCATACTCTCTCTTATTTCACATAATTCATAGCTCATGATTTTTGCTACTCAAGCATGCAATTTCTCATCTTACATTATAATTCTATTAATTACATATATTTATATATCCAGTTATGCTTCATCCTCGTAGTGTTTCTTTCTCAACACATATGTATATACATTCATATTTTAAATCTCTCCCTTCGTATAATTAGTTTAATCACTCCTTAGTTTCTTACCAATCAACATATAATCATTTACTTTATTAAATTAACCAATGATGGCTATAATCTACCTTTTTCCTACACATCAAATGGCATAAATGAATTTTCTACATTAATCTCAACTTGGTACACTCCCCTTACCTCGCTTCCGCGCTTTTAGGACCTTTAATTCAACGACGCAATCACCAAACTCTCAAAGTGTCTACATGCAAGAAATTCACAAACAAATTAACTTTCTGGCCTTCGAAATTGAAACCCGATTTGTCTAAATGAACTCAAATACCCCATTAGAGTTTCAAAAGCCTACCATTTTCATGTTCGACCCTCGGTTCCAGCTCCACTAGACGGCTTTTCGACGCTTGGTTCGAAACCTAGCAACACCAAAACAACACCTCATTAGTTAATCAACAACACCCACTACCTCAAGAACCATTTTCAAACTTCAAAACACAAGAATTGATGAAAAATGAAACCTTCCATGAAGATTCCATTTTCGGCCTAAAGAGAGAGGGGAGAAATCATGAAATTGAGGGCACCAGCGTGCTCACCTCACTTCCGCGATCGCGATGGTGCCTTCAATTTCAAGTTTCGACAAGAAAACAAACACCAATTGGACACCTTTAACGCATGGTCATAGGAAGCTCTCGCTGTTTCTTCCTCTCTCGGTTTCACATGCGGTGGATAAGAAGAAAGAATTTGGCAACCAAAATATTTTTATGAATAAGGGTAAAATGGTCATTTCACAAACCTTTACTATTCCTATTTTCATTTTCTTTTCTTTTCTTTTCTAAACTTTTTCTCTATTCTTTTAAATACATTAAATAGATTTTACCTTTATCCTATGTGTGAACACCTATTTTTGTCTGGATAAAAAATTAAAAAAATAATATTAAAAAATTGCATAGTGACTGTTGGGAATAATACCTTCTCCATTTCTATAAATACTCAATCTCTCCTCATTTCCTACCATAATTCTCCTTTCATCAACTTTCTTTCATAATTTTCCTCAAGCAATCGCCAATGGGTGTCAAAGCCAAGAGGAAAGAATAAGTGAGGGAAACTGATGTTTGGTGGCTACCTTCTTGCTCCTTGTAGCATGGGTAGTAGTTTATCTTTATTGGGTATTTATTTATAGCCACATGTGTAATAAATAATTTTAGGATTCTAAAATAGTTTGTGTTTCCATAAGAGTAAGTGATTACTTATTGGAATTCAAAATATTAAAAAAATATAAATAAAAAGGCCCAAAAAAATCAAATCAGAAAAATAAAAACAAAAAAGGGCCCAAAAAATAAAAAATGGGCCAAAAAAATCCAAAAAAATGAAAATAAAAAAAGAAAAAAAAAGAAAAGAGGTTTTGATGGTTTATTAAGGTGAGACCCAGTTTGGTTGGATAATTGGAGAAAATTAGAGAAATTGACATCAAATTTAGACAAATTGAAAAAGTAGAAAAGTGATGGCATGTGATGAGGGATCCAAAGCCAATTTTTCTCTATAAATAGAGGGTGATGCTAAGGGAAAAGAGGAGGAAGAAGGAGGAATGAGAGAAAAGAGTGATAAATTTTTATGTAATTTTTAGAGATTTTGCTTTCAAAAATAGATTTTGCTCTAGTATGTTCAAGTACGTGAGTTGTGTGACCCAAATTATTGTAAAAGTCTTGTAACCGGTGTCCATACACCCTTAAATTGAGTCTAAACGAAGCCAAAAACAGGAGAAATCTACGCAAAATCGATTTCTAGAATTCCGTTCTCATTCTTCATTAATTGTTACTGTACTAAGGTATTTTTAATAAATACAAGAATATTTATTTGTCTTTATTTATTCATCTTTATTTATTTCTATTTATTTATTTTTCTGCACTTTTATTTGTCTTCATTTATTTTTTCACATTTTATTTTTCGCATTTTATTTTCCTGCAGTTCTTTATTTATTCTTTTAATTTTATGTAGTTTTACTTTTTCTTTATTTATTTTTCTATACTTTTATTTTTCTTTATTTATTTTTTCTGCATTTTTATTTTTATTTATTTATTTATTTTTCTGCATTTTATTTTTCTGCATTTTATATTCTTGCAGTTATTTATTTATTCATTTATTTTTCTACACTTTTATTTTTCTTTATTTATTTTTTTGTATTTTTATTTTTCTTTATTTACATTTCTGCACTTTTATTTTTATTTATTTATTTTTCTACGCTTTATTTTTCCGCACTTTATTTTCCTGTAGTTATTTATTTATTCATTTATTTTTTTACACTTTTATTTTTCTTTATTTATTTTTCTACACTTTTACTTTTCTTTATTTACTTTTCTGCACTTTTATTTTTATTAATTTATTTTTCTGCACTTTATTTTTCCACACTTTATTTTTCTACAGTTATTTGTCTATTTATTTATTTTTCTGTACTTTTATGTTTATTTATTTATTTTTCTACACTTTATTTTTCCACACTTTATTTTTCTACAGTTATTTATTTATTTTTCTTCTCAATAATTTTGTAATTATTTTTTCATAATCATTTGTCTATCATTTTATATAATTTCTTAAGTCGTTTTATAGGTAATTATTTATTTATTATTATAATTTTATATTTTATGTTCCCCGCTCTTATCTATTTATTTAACCATTTATCTTTCTTTTAAGTTTGAAATGAGATTAATTTAGATAAGGCATCTTATTAGTCTTATTATCTAAAAATGATTGAATAAAATTCATTTGTTAGTTTTAATTAATTAAGTGTATATATTTCTTTATTTTCACATCGATGTATTTAATTCTTATGTCTATCTATTTTTACCTTTTCATTTATTTATTTGTTTATTTATTTATTTTTTTAAATTCATGTATTTTTTGGTAAAATTAATGGATTGTCTTTTAATTACTAGAAAGATAATTTAGACGAGATGTCTTATTTTTTTATTTTATTGTCTTTTAATCACTTGTTTATTTATCTTCCTTTGAACTCAAAGAACGAAACTTGGGGTGATATGTCCTATTACTTAATTTTATTTTATGTCTGTTTATATTTTTAAAAAAATATCCTTATTATTATTTTGTTCATGTGTATATTGTTTGTAAATAACATCTATCATGGTTGTATTCTTTATGAAGGATGAAATATTTAATAATCATTTTTTTTAAAAATATACATGATCCATTTGGGTAACCGTTTTAGGACGGACAGTGTGAGGTGCTAATACCCTCCCTACCTGTAATTCGACTCCCGGACCAAACAGAATCTCATTTTAAAAACCAGATCCATTTAAAGGTTTTCCTGATATTTTCCTTAATAAATATTAGTGGTGACTCCCTGAACCCTTTTAGTTTTTTAGGCCCCCTAAGGGCCTTGTTCCAATTCGGTTTCGTTTTCTTTTGTTGTATTCTCCCAGTCCGCGTCATTGACCCGGGACCCCGATCGCGACACCATTGTAATTAATAATTCACCACCATAATTTAATTTAAACTAATCTCTTTAATTAATCACCCTTAATTAATTTATTTGATTTCATCATCAATTTTAAATACTTAATTAATTTTAATAACTGGGATGTTATAAAAGGTATTATTGTTGGTATAGTACGATGGATAATTCAGCAATTGAATCAAATTTTGTGAATATGTATATACCTGATATGATACTTGAAAGTTGGATTCGTATGTTTGATAGAAAATTGAAATCAAGATGATTGAATATAACATTAGAAATTCAATTTGAATAAATAGAAAAGAAAAATTATAACACATATTATGGTATGGTTTGGAGATAAGTCATCATGATTTTCTAATACAATTCTTAGACCTTATTTTGATCGAACTTATGATAGTGTGACATACAATTAGCCATGTATAAAGACTAGTTTAGGAAGATACAATTCAACATATGTTAGTGTTTGTCCTTAAGACTTATTTATGGTCATTGCGAATGAAACCATAAGGGGAAATTGCCTCCTTTGGAATTTAATGGGAAAAGTTTTGAAGAAAGGTATCATGCTCATTCTTGGAATGTAAACAACATCCCCAGCCTTACTTCTTATTACTACCTTGCATTAAGGACATGATTCCCCATATGTTAGTCTTGTCCATTGCATGTGGAAGAAGAACAGAACAATTAAGTGCATTCAAAACATCAAGAGTAAAGGTCTCTAAATTCAAAATTTGAGGTTGTTTCTTCTCTACAAATTGAATTCAAAACTTAGATAATGTCTTCAAAGTGCATTATTCAAAGATTTTTGGAGTATTTCGATTATTTAATAGGTATTTTGTTAAAACTGTATTGAAAAATTTAGAATCATGTACTAACTGAATCATTTAACAAAGTCAAAATTGTAAGAGCTAAGATTTTTAGAGTATCTTGGTTATTAAAATCATAAAAAATAACCCTTTGATTGAAGCCAATATACTATAAGATATTGAAAAGAACAAATAAAAAACAATAATTGTTACTCCATTCTGTTAAACTAAACAACCATTGAGGGAGAGAAACAGAACTCATCCCAATGGAAAAGTATATTGCACATAAATAGGATTATAAATTGTTTGAAAATTGATAACTTAAAATATCTTCCAACTTTATTATTTAACAATAAGTAAAGCTGACATTAACTTCATCAGAGAATGTTGCAACATTAGCTTTCTTTATTGGGGTAAAAGATCACTTATTGCCAATTTGTTTCCTTTTCTTCATACTAAATCGATAGAAGAAAGGATAAGAGCAAAGAAGATAAGATCGGATTTGGGGGGATTTGAAACATTATAAAAAAGGGGGGATAAGAAAGAGAAGGGTTTTCCATCTAAAGAGTGATTTAGTAGGGGATTAAAGAGTTGTGACTATGGGATTTAATGGGGGGACAGAGGAACGGAGATTTTTGGATGAATTCCTAAATTTCAATGTTGGGTTAAAGAAGAAAGATAAAAGAGATATTTTTTAAATTTAGGATTTGAGAGATAGAAAAGGCATGAGTTAAAGAATACAATTTAGAAAGGAGCATCCAAGTCCTTTCTTTATTATATTACATTTTTATATTTATTTTTAAAATGAAAAAACATCTATTGATTGAAATTTAGGTATCAAAAAGGAAGGAAATCAGGTTCACCACAAAGTGGATAAAAGCATAATGGATAAAAGCAAGTCTATAGGGATAAGGTTAATGCGACCAAAATAGAATAAAACATAATAGATGAAGGTGGGTATTGACCGTGAGGGGGACGTTCCTTGTTATGATTATGAGCTCTAGTCGTGTTAAGAAGACAAGTGGAAGACAAAATAATACTAAAAGACTTTTGTGTGATTAATTTTATGTGCATTCCTTTTATGTGTCTTCCTGCATTGCATGTTTTAGTTATGCTCACTAGGATTTTTATCCCATTATGGATATGTTGAAAATTATGTTATATTTCAAAAGTTTTAAATAATGTTTTATCTTATTTTAATTAAAAAAGAGTAATAAATTACTTTATAAAATATTATTTATATCCTGTAGATAAACTTTGATTAAGTCAAATCTTATCTCTAGACTTAGTCAAAGGTTATCTCTAAGTTGATTAGATATTATCTCTGACTTAGTCAGATATTATCTAACTGACCTCTACTCCTATTTAATTATCTCTCCCCTAAACAGATAACAGAGACAATTCCTCAACTCTTGGGTTATCAATTTTTTTTTAATTTCTACTAGTTCTGTTCCTAGGTCTATCCTAGAAGGAGCTATTATATCCTGGGGGATACGCCTTAGGTGAATAAATCCTTAAGGACAGTGTTACCACACGTTTTAGCTCATCAAAAAATTCAAAATTATCCCAACAATCTTAAGGATTTATTGAATTTTCTTCTCTGACTTAATCTCGATTTCTTTCCCCCAATTTGACCTTGATTTCCTTTTCCCCAATCAAAATTAAATTTTTGTTTGATTTTTTAATCATCAATTTTGTCCGCGAAAAATAGAAAAAAACTCCCCCCTCATAAACGTTGTGCTTCCTCTTTCCCATTGAGTCTGAATGACATCTAGCGCCATATCTGTGGTTTTCATCTCACCGTCTTAGATTTCTCTCACTTTCCATGTTGCACATGCAAACGCAATGTCCGACAAAGGCGATGGTGCCACTATCGGAATCGATCTCGGAGCCACCTACTCTTGCGTCGGTGTCTGGCAACATGACCGCGTTGAAATCATCACCAACGACTAAGCATTAAGCAATCACTGCAGAAAGAACCAACAAAAGGAAAGGGGCGTACACATAAAGAAAAAATCCTCATTGGCTCTTACCAATAAAACCCATCATCGCGATTATATAAACTGACGAGAACAAGCTCCAATTTCATGTTTTTGGGTCCATTTCCTTGTGGTGGCTGTGAACCTAAACTTGCAAGGTACATTTAATGACTTATTGAGTGTTGATGAATTAATATGGTTTTAATTTTTTTTAATTGTTATAATTCTCATAAAGTGTTAGCCACTACATGATAAAAGCATTTCTTAGTCATAACACTATATTAAAATCGATGAGTGTAGTTTACACTAATTATGCAAGGCATCATGACACTAGAAAGAGAGTGTACATTTTGGGTGCAATGACTTAAATACTTTATGTGAATCATATCTAAAATTATTATTTTTTTGACAACTATAGGAATTATCCTCTTTTTTGTTGGAAATAAAATAATTATCATTTGGTATATTTTTAGAATTAATGTGATATTTCTACGTTAGAGAAATTATTGTTTATGTGAGTTTGTGATGTAAAAGTTCAATTTAGTGCTTCTTTGATATTGTACTAAAAGTTATATAAAATAAATTTGCGTGAGTATAGAGTTTAGAAATTTAGTGTAGGTGTCTATATTAATCTTCAGTGATGCATCCTGAACATAATTTATAAATTATTGATAGTATATGATTCTTAAAATTATATAATCTTATTTTGTTAATTAAACAGATAATTTATGAGAAATTTATATATTGTCTATTGGAAAGTATGTGTAAATGATGTTGGAATTGAGGTAGATGAATTACAATTCTATTATCATTATTTTTTTAATGATGTTTTGGTAGGTTCGAATTTAAACAATTGTGAAAAAATGGTATGAAGTGAGATGTGAAGATGGATGGTTTGAGAACTTCACTATGTTGTCAGGCGCAATAGCCTGATGCTGTGAATATATGATAAGTACCTGAGTTCTAGAAGCGACTTCTTTTCTATGCATATAAATGATGACATAAAAAAAAGATATGATATTTTTGGCTATTTTCATAAAGGAAACATAGAGTTTGAACTAGCTTATTGTATTATTGGAGAGCTTAACTCAATAAACTTGAAAGGGCAACAAATATGTGTAAGGTATAATTGTAAGGAAGTGTGATAGTGTAAAGCTATCATAAAATATGATTTTGAGAAACTTCTTTAAGAAGTTTGAGTTATGAAGTACAATATCAACGGGGATCCCTTACAATGATACCATTAAAAAAATGTGTGGATTTGTTGCCTAGTATGTGTATATCCAAATTGTTGAGAGCTTATTAAGTTTAATAAACGTATGATATTATTGTTAATAGCAATATGCTATTAATCAAGGTGACAATAATTTTTGATATAGTTGTTAGATTTCAATCATTTAAGCATAATTATTTTAATCATATATAAATAATATTTAAATAACTAAAATGTTATAATATATTGAGTTAAGAAAGAGTGTTTATCTATATTATTATTTTAATTATTTTTCTCTAGAGAATGGTTGTTTATATATTTGGGTAAGGTGTCATGCACATAAAAGAAATCTGCATTTCATATTAAATGTTTTGTGAAATTTCTTGAGACATGTTATATATTACTTGGTGAAATGTTACAATCGGTGATAGAAGCATGACATAAATATATGGTTTCATATAGTTGACTTTAAAATATATTGATGAAATGTGAAGTAAGTATCACTGAAAGAAAATAAAGATAATGAGCACTTATCAATGTTTTTGTAATAACTTAATTTTGTTAATTGATATAATCTTCTATCATATTAAATAACTTTATCATATTATAATTGTGTAACATAAAAATGTCTTTATGTGGCGGCTTTACTAATGTGATATCGTTGCATCAATTGATTGATAAATAACAGGATCGATAATGACTTATACTCATAGGTTGATTTGAATATGCTTGAAATTTCTTAGCATGTGGCATAAATCAGTCAGTCAAATTTAATTGATTTTGGTTCAATTATGAATTATAATTATGCATAATATGTGTGACATAGAGTTGCATTATAATTTAAATATTGAATTTTGAATATAAACATATGTTCATATTAAAAAAAATTGTACATAATTAGATACTTGAAAGTGTGTACATTATCTTTGTGAAAGAAACAAATATGCTTTTGAATATTTGATCATAAGGAAGTGGGTTGCATAATGTTTGTCATATATATTGTTTTGGAAAATTATCATGAAATTTGAATTATTAGTTAATGAACATCCCTTACGGTAATATCAATAAAAGAAAAATATAGTGGATGTTTTATTGCCTAGATATGAGTATGTCAATTAATATTTATTGAATTATGTGTACCTATGAGTTAGTATGAAAATTTTACTATGCATGTAGAACTCATAAAGTAAGAGAACTCTTAAAGTACTTGAGAGGTACTAAGAACTTTGGTATTATTTATTAAAAAAATATTAATTTTTATGTGGTGCGTATTGGTTTCATGGTGTTTTAGAGATACTATAAATTATGGTGTCATGACATTATATATTGAGAATTTCCATCATACTAATGTTATGGTAATGACACTTGAATCCAATATTAAACGAGAATAAATTCAAATTGAATTTATTTTACTCTTGAAAGAGATGAGGAATGATATTCCTTAATTTAGAATTTTCCACTATGTTATTGACATAGTGATGTTGACTAGCTAATTTAATTTAGTCGATTTAGAGTTCTCCACTATGTTATTAACATAGTGATGTTTGATTAATTTAATTTAGTCTATTTAGAGTTTCCACTATGTTATAGACATGGTGATGTTGACTAATTTAAATTAGTCGAGACTAAATTTCATTTCATGTAATTTAGTTTACTCTCAAGAAAATCGTCACTTGAAATTTATCAAGTAGACCTGTGTAGCCTAATTGAATTGAAGGCCAAGTTTATCACTTGGTAAAATTTAAGGCTAATTAGCTAAGAAATTTTCTTAGCATGTATCTGGAAGAAATGCGTCTTCCTAAGTTATATATTGTGATTGCCAATAGGCAAAAATGAATAATAATATTTATATTGAGATCTCGAGATATGTATGTGTATATTATAATCAAGTAATGTAGTTATAAATCATGGATCAAAATTGTTTTGGTCGTGAGTCTCACAAAGTAAAAAACTAGTGAGTCAAACACCGAGGGGAATGAGACGAGCCATTTGTAACTAACGGTGATGGTAACCCAACCTTTGTGATTGGAGATCCGATGAAGAAGGTTCATATGGGTAATAACAAGTCACTTAGTTAGTCTTGCTAGTACTCTTTCCTTTTCTATTCCTACGGTGTATGTGAGAAGTGCTAGACTGCACTGAATGATGGTTAAGCTTAAAAGCTTTTAATGGGTTTCATATCCCTTATGGGTGGTGTATAAAAGTGCATTATACACTTGATGAAAACACCTATATGAGTGTAGAGTGGGGCCGTTCCTATGAAATTAAATGGCGAAATTTCTAGAGCACTCATGAATTACCAGGCACGCGCATGGCCTATTAGCGCAAAACCGCGATAACAATAGAAATTATGGGGGTGTGATGTGATTAATAAACCTCTATCATACACTAGAGTGTCATTGGTTCATAGAAGCATTGCTTCACCAATGCACTGTATGTTAAGTTTATTAGTTTAAAGTATGGTTTATAGTCCAAAAGACACTAGACTTGATGCATCAACATCCATTTTTGTTAACCCAAGTAAATTGTTTTTATTTTGAAAGATTAAATATATTTAAAGCTTTTTAAATATGTGGGGGATTGTTGAAAATTATGTTATATTTCAAAAGTTTTAAATAATATTGTAACATCCCAAATTTTAAAATGAGAGAATTAATTAACAGAATAAATATTAGGAATTTGTGTGTGAATTACTTAACACCCCAAATTATTGAGAATAATTAAATTAAGCATTTTGGGAATTTCTGGTGGCTTATGGAAACTGGTTAAGCTGAAAATGAGCCCGGTTGAGGCACGGGTGTCAGACCAAGTATCTCGGAATGAGATGATATTGGTCAGGGCTATTGAGAATGATATTGGGAGTCCGAATGTGTATTCGAATAATTTTCAGATTAAGTATTGAGCCTGAACTGAGAACCTGTTAGTTATAAAACGCTGGAGTTTTAATAAATTGGATTTAAAATAAATTGAAAACCCCAATTTTTCCCTTTCTATTCACGTGTGTTTGCTGAAGTTGTTGGGCATATGCACTTCATTTCTTCTCCTCTTCATCATCATCTTCTTCATTCTCTCTTTTCCTTCTTCTAAAACCTTAGTGAGTTGGTCTCATCTTCTACTTCGTTTCATTTTCATTTGGTGGGAGCTTGAAGGAGGCTAGTGGAGTTGAAGTTTTCTCTTCTTTCTTCTCCCCATTTCCGTGTGGTGTTCCCCTCCATTCTTGAACCCACTTTGCTTTGGGTTTGAGGTATGTATATCCATTTTTAATAAGGTTTTGGTTATGGGTATATGGCATTATATGTTTAGAAACCATGCATGTGAATGGATGTTTTAGAGGAGAGCATTTAATACATGAGTTTAATATGGGTTTTCATAAGAGTAAGATTTCTTGGGGAAGTAATGAAGGTGGATGCATTTATGGATGGAAGGAGAAGAGTATTTATGATGGTTGTTGGAATTTTATGAAACCCTAGCTTCATAAATTTGGGGGAAATGTATAATGGAGGTAGATGAGCATTTATTATTGGCAATAAATATGGGTTATGATGAATAATGGTCATTTGTGATGGTATTTGGTTGGTGGAAGTCATTGATGGAGAAACCCATGAAAGGGGTTTGGTTCTAGAGTGCATAATAATAAATGGTGGTACCTAACCCATGGTGGTTATGGTGGATGAAAATGAAATAAAAGAGGTTTGAGAGTTAAAATAATATAAACATTAAGTTATTGAAATATATAAGTATTTGAGTCTTAATGGGTAAATAGAAAATTGATTGTGTAATGTATTATGATGTAAGAAGTGACCCCATCGACGAGGCGGAAATGTCAAACCGCATTGATCACTACTTCACTTGAGGTAGGAGGGGGTAACTACTCTAAATGCATGATTTCATCCATTGATGATGTGAAAATATGTATATGTGATTATGTTGATTGTTTGAATGGATAATGTAATGATGTTATGATTTGAAGGCATTTAGAATGATTATTGTTATGTGGCATGTGTTTGGGATAATGGATATGATGTTGTAATGAGATTATGATAATGAGATGTGATGGTGGTTTAAAACCATGTATGAATTGAAATCCATGATGAAAAATATCCTGAAGATGTATGTTTGAATTGATGAATGTGTATGCCACTAACTCTTAATATATATGAAATGTAAAGAGAATGGGTGATGATTGAGGATGATGAAAATATTAAAATCCACTACGTGGTGGTGAATGATTGTATGTGGAGTGGCATATAGGATGCACAGTGTGAGGATGTATTTGATTTGCATTTGTATTGCATCCATGGCATATCATAGCTGTCTATGTGGAATATTAGGGGGTTCTACTAGGCGGGCCCAGTGGGAGGGCGGCTCAGTGCACGAGCGTAATATGGTTTTTCCCCTGTGACTCGGTGTGTGAGTCACGAAGCTGTCCTTAGTTTGGTGACGAGGCACCCTATGTGGCGGGCCCAGTGGGCAGGCGGCTCTATGGTGAGCGAGTTTACCTCGGTGTTCGACGGGACACGGCTCTCTCGATGTGTGTTCGGGAGGGGCCCATAGCACTTGTGGTAATTGAGGCCACGATGTTGATCCGCAAGTCACGGGGTGACTACTGCTACAACTAGGCGAGAGCGGTTTGGTACCAGTAAAAACTATGAGGATGTAAGCATGCATAAATTGAGATATATGTGTACACAATTTTTCTACTGCAGTAGGGGCGTAGTAGCACACCTATGCTTGTCCCACAATTGAACTAATGTTGTATTTCCCATAGTCGGATCCACATTGTTTGATGAGAAATTCTGGTGCATATGCATTAGCTTTAAGAGTATTTGCATATAGCTGAAGATATGCCTAGTTGAAAGCCCATAGTGGCGAGGAATGGATGAGAATTGAAAGGGAAAAGAGTGGATGCTAACCCTATGTTTGCATGTGGTGAACCAAATGAATAAAATTGTAGATGTGTACTTGATTTTGTGAGATACGCTTATAAATGATGTGTGATGTTGTGTAAGATATGTTATATGAACAAGTATACATGTATTTCACCATAATATATGACTTTAATTCATTTGGATTATGTTACTCACCTCCCCGTTGCTATTTTTAAAGTTGATGTAGGTATGATGTAAATCCTACTGTTTTGGAGGCCGAGTTTGAAGAAGGTGAATATGGAATGGGAATGTGTGAGCCTTGGCTGGCATAAAATCATTTCGTGGAGTATATGGTGTTTATATACTCAATTTTGTAATAGTTGATGATTTTGGAGGTTATGGGAGAAAATTGGTTATGTGTGTAAGGCCAATTTTCATTCATGTCCTAAATGATGTAAAGAACAAACTGTGATGCTTGATGATGCTGAGCTTAATGAATGGATATGTGAATGTGTGTATGTATGTTTCTACCACTTTATAAAGCATGTTAAATGTTGCCCAATTTTACGAAAGAATGAAAGTTTATGCAAAGATTTGGGTTTTGTTGATTATATGAATTGGTGTGTTAGGTTTCCTATGATTTCATGAATTAGAATGGTCTTAGGAGATAACGATGAATGAGACCAGCTATGAATATGTTATATAATGTATAGACCATGTTGAATGTGAAACAACCCGACTTAAATAAACCCAAACCGGGACCAGGGAAAATTTTTTCCAAAATTCACCAAGCAGTCGGGGTAAAATAAATCACACGTAAGGCAAGGGAAAGCAAAAACCGATCAGAGAAGGGAAGACCGAGTCAGAAAGCCACACATGGGCAAGACTCAGCTTCGGACAAACAGACCAGCGGAAGATGCAGCGCTTGAGCGAGCCCTTTTCTCAGATTCGGGACCACGTTCACTCAGGAATTGTCCCCTCTCGGGTTATACTTCACCTGGTAAATTCTTACTTAGCCAAATCACAGTTATAAAACACATGGGTGTATTTCACTCGGAAAGGCGTTACTCTCCACTAGGGAAATGATTCCCTCGGTTGCTCCACTCGGAGTCCATAAACTTTCCCTCACCCGGATTATTTCTCCAGTCCAATACCACTCGGTATATTTCAACCCCACTTCACTCGGAAGTGCATTACTCATTCTTCACTCGGCATATTTTGATCTTCCGCACTTGGAGATCACTTAAACCCCTATTCCATCGAAAGGAGTCTCCACAATCAAACTCCAATCAGAATTACTCTGACCTCTCATCACTCGGAGGAATTCACCAAGTTAAGTCATTCGGACTTATTTAAAACTTATCCACTCGGAATATATATATCCTCGTTCACTCGGAAGAGGACTCCTAGAATACACCTCAATCAAAACCATCACAACAACTCTTCCCTCGGAAGAGGTTCATTCGGGATTCCCCACTCGGGAATATTCAAACTCTTCCCACTCGGGGTTTACTCATGCTTTTCACTCTGTAACATATGGACTAGTCGTCCCTCGGAAGTAGCCCACTCGAGTACATCTTACTCGGAATTGCCTTATGCCTTTATCACTCAGAAAGGGCCCACACATACACTAAAGCCTCACTCGGTAATGGCTCTCCCATCAATATTCCACTTTGAATTCATCGACTTAGCATTATCCATTCGACACCACATAATGAACAATTCGGGTAACTTTATAATAATGTAAAATATATATATATATATATATATATATATATATATATATATATATACAATGTATACTTGTTCACAAACCTGATAGTCAACCCATATAATTAAATCCGTTCGGATTACAAGATAGCCGGCCAAGGCTTTAACATATCTATTTACAATATATATATATACTATATATGCACTTCAACAATCTGAGTGCCCATCACTCGGACTTAAAGCCATCTCCTCATTCCCAGTCTGACCTGCATATACTGAAAAATATAGCCACAGTAGGGGTGAGCTTTTACATATTAAATGACAGTTATTGACTCGGATTAATCTTCGAATCCTCTACCATACAATAACATATCTCAATCAGCAATAATGCACTCTGCCATTCAATACCCTACAACAACTTCATCCACTCAGGATTCATGCAATTCAATCAAGACTGAGTAATTCACAACATTCATAATCACCTTGCACTCGACAACAGTACCAATTTACATATATTCACCCAGTCGGAATTCACACCAATCATTCATGGCTATATTAATCATGCTATTCACAACAGCATTTACATATATATATACCATTTCATTGAGCTCATCAACAATATAATGTGCACTCAACAATAGCATCAGTATACATGCATTCATCCACTCGGATATAAATGTGCACTCGGCATAGCATCAGTATACATGCCTTAATCCACATATTCATACAATTCACATTGAGCTCAATGACAATCATAAGTGTGTACACATTCATTTCACCCGGATCCGGTTATTTATTACCAATTTTTATTGTTGCAACATAGGCTCCAAGCCTTTTCTCAGCTCCAAGCTGATTCGACCATTTTATAGGTACCAAACCGTTTGCCCTCACATGTAACACAGTCACTCCAAGTGACAACGGAAGTGTTACGGGCAGCCCTGAGTCCAACCCGGCAGGCTTGCCTTGAGTCCAACCCAAGGTCTTTAAGCGTCCAACGCTTAGTGCACTCGGCACTGCCTCGAGTCCAACCCGAGGTCTTTTATCATATTTAACACGTATTCATCTGATTGCCGACTCAGTATTAAGCGTCCAACGCTACATGCTCCAAGTATTTCTAGTGGCGAATCAGATACATACGGTCTCATTCGTCAGGCGTCCAACGCCAATGCACTCGGCATTGCCTTGAGTCCAACCCAAGGTCTTTCATTATGTTTTCCACACATATGCACTTGGCACTCAAATATCAATAACATGCATCCCATGCATTTTATCATTATTATTCATAAACAGGGATCAGTATAGAAATAACACAATACATGCACTCGGCAATCACATGCACTTGGCAATTCACATGCTTTTTAATATAAAATCCCAAACGGGAATTAACATAACCGACCCACATCTCATACACTCGGCAATCACAATGTCATCCACTCGGAATTATCATTTACAACAAGCATCATATGCTATTTCATGAGATCCACTCGGCATTAACATTTGTAACAAGCATCACATGCTTTTCATATAAAGTCCCACACGGAATTAACACAACAGTCCCCATCTTATGCACTCAGCATTCACATGTTCAATGACAAGTATCTCATACATTTAAACATAATCACACATGGGGATCAATATAACAAACTCATGCACTCGGCATCAACATGCATTTTAGTATAAACACATGATTATTTATCCACTATCTCAGTTTAATACACTCGGCAACCATAATGCCATTCATATTTACATGCATTCACTCGGTATTTCATATTTATCATCATACATCTCATGGACGGAATCATGACAACATCACACAGACCATAATGATCACAAATCAGGGTGTTCCATGCACCAATACTCAACTACAACATATCAATCAACATATTTCAAACATGACACAACACAATAAAGCAAAACCACCTGGAACCCGTCCATAAACCATACATTTGAGATGTAAATTAGCCCCCTACCTGGAATGAAGATCCTAGAAGCTCCCTGAGCTTGCAGCGTCGACTGAACGTTCTTCAGTCACTCGTTCTCAACAGAACGATCCTGCTTCAGTCATCCAATAGCACTCTGCTCTCAGCTTTTGGAAGAACCAAACGCTGCTTCCTTACGAGCAGATCTACCACCAAGACACTCCATGCCAAGCCTCCAAGGCACAACGTCATCCCACACTCAGTCCAGTGGAGGATTCCATGGCTGTTCCCATACACGAACAGACCAGTCCTCACCAATAGTGGAGGACTCCATGCTTCCAAGCACCCATCGTTGCTTAGGCAGAACAGAGGAGGATCTCTGCCTCCAAAACACACAACACTACACAGATCTCTCTCACAGCCACGCTGTTCCACTCGGTTCTACTCAGTGTTGAGTGGAAGAAGAAAATGAAGAAGACGAAGATGGAGAACAGCAATGAAGAAGAAGAGTCTCCGGGGAGTTCTAAGGAGAATGAAGAGTGGTTCTCCATGTACCCAAGAGAAATAAGCAAAGAGTGGGTGGAAAATGAGAAGCTGAAGCCCTTATCCTTTCACTGCCCAACGACAGCTCTACGTCCCATCAACAGTCAGCCGTCACATCCAATTAAGGCCACTCCCACAAGCGTGGGAATTGAGGGAGAGAGGGACCGAACCCCATTTTCACCCACCAAGGGCATATGCATAATTTTTCCTGGCATTAATATTATTATTCAATCAAGAAATTTTAATTCTGTAATTAACCTTAATTGGTAATTAAATCTAAACCAGGATGTTACAGAATGTAAATGAATTGTTGTAGAATAAGTTTGGGCATGGTGTGTTACATGTAAGGTGTATAATTTCATATTTTTTGCACAACCTCTGCAGAACTCGCTCAAGCGAGTGAGAATCTCGCTCGAGCGAGATTGTTATGAAACAGGGGATTCGCTTCTAGCCCGAATTCGGTCAGGCGGATGGCCATCTCGCCCAAGCGAGATTGTTGAGGAATTAGAGGTGTGCCTCTGGACGATTTTCGCTCAGGCGGTTGGATGGTCGCTCAAGCGAGGAGGGCACCAATTTGATACTGGACGATTTTCGCCCAGGCGAGGGGTGCCTTGCCCAAGTGAAAATCGACCAGAGAGTTACTAATGCTTCTGGAATAATCTCGCTCGAGCGAGTCATGATCCGCTCAAGCGATATTGGTACCTGATGCTTACCTCCTCCTTCGCTCAAACATTTCACTGATTCGCTTAGGGGTTTCCTTTGCATCTCGCTCAAGCGAGGCAAGTCTCGCTCAAGCGAGATCGACCCCTGATGCTTGAATTTTCATTCGCTCGGCTTTTCTCCACTTCGCCCAAGCGTGACTACGCTGGCTCGCTCAAGCGGATGGGGTTCTCGCTTGAGCGAGTGTCACCCTGATGCCCTTTTTCTTTTAATTTCAATTATTTACATTTCCTTTGTAATAAATTGCATTAATGTATTATTTTTAAAGGAGTTTAAACCCAGTATGGATCATGGAATTTCATGAGGTCCTTTCCCTTAAATTTTATTTTTGCAACAACTTAATTTAATTAATTCTTCCGTTGTTTTTTTTAATTGAAAAATTATTATAAAATGATCTTCTTAATTTACCCTCTCATATCTTCATATATGAGAGTGGTTTATCATAGGTCCAGGTGTTTTATAAAAATGCTTCACCACTTATTTTCTTTCATTGAATTATGATTTATAAAAACGTAAAAAATTTACCCCTAATTTTGGGGGCGTCTCAACCTGGTATCAGAGCATTCATTGCTCTTGATACGATTATAAGTGATGTTGTCCATGTGTTTATTGCTTGTGGCTGATTGATTTATGAATTATGTGGGTGAATTATGATGGTTGTTATTGAATTGAGATTATTATATGATTGTTGTTAAGCCCGGCCAGGCAATTCCTTGCTCATATTTACCTTCTAATTATGAAATGCATAATGATGATACTTGTGTTAAGATGGTTAATGATGAATGATATATGTATATACACTGGGTGAAGAAACTTTAAGTTTCTAATTATGTTTATGTTGTTGTATATAGATTTAGTGATGGCGAATAGGCGCAATGTTGATACGGCCGCTATGGCTGAAGCCTTTAATCGCTTTGCCGATATACTTGAACGGCAACAACAACCTATTGGTCAGCCGAATCAAGGTCTTGACCGATTCCTTAAGCGGAAGCCTTCTGAATTTCATGGAGGCTACAAACCGGAAGACGTATATGTTTGGATCCGTGACTTGGAACGGATATTCGCTAGCATGGAATGTACCGAAGCTCAGAAGGTGGAATATGCAGTGTTTATGGTTCGGAGTGAGGCCGAATCTTGGTGGATCCTCACCCGTGGGCGTATGATTGCTGCCCACACTCCTCTAAATTGGGAGAATTTCAAGGCGGAATTTCTTAGGAAGTACTTTCCTGAGAGTTATAAAAATAAGAAAGAGCTTGAATTTATAGAGCTCAAGCAAGGAGGCATGTCGGTTGAAGAGTATGCTTCAAAATTTGAAGAGTTATGTGTATTTTATCCTCCCTTTTAGCAAGAAGGCACTGAAATTTCAAAGTGTGTTAAATTTGAAAATAGACTGCACCAAGAGATCAAGAAGGCGATTTGTCACCAAGAGATTAGGAGTTTTCCTACCCTTGTGAACAAGTGTAGAATTTTTGAAGAGAATGATGTTGCTCCAAGGAGTTACTCGGGGCATGATTACAAGTTAAAAGGCCAATCTTCTAGCTTCAAGAAGAAAGGAAACTTTAAGAGCAATAGACAATTTGTACATGGTTCCTCTTCCTTCAGAGGTGGACGAGGTGGCGGAAGGCATGGTGCTAATGGTGGCCGAGGTAATGGCCAAGGACTTCGTTGTTTCTGATGTGGTGGAAATTATTTGGCTAGAGAATGCAACCATGAAGAAACAGTGGTGTGCTACAGATGCAACCAACCGGGGCATATCCGCCCTGATTGTCCCTTGAATGCCATGAATGTTGTGGTACGTAATGATGCAAACCGTGGAGGCTAAGGTGCTTTTAGAGGCCGTGGTCGCAGAAATGGTAATGGCAGAAGAATTGGCAACCGAAATGGTGGTAACGGTCGTGGTAATGGAAATGGCCGAGGTAATGGTAACGGTGGTCGGAATGGTCCGAATCGTGGTGCTAATCAACAAATGGTTGGAAGAGTCTTTGCCGTGACCGGTGAAGAAGCAGCACAAGCTGAGGATCTTATCCAAAGTGAGTGCCAAATACATGGTAATAATGTTAATGTAATATTTGACTCGGGTGCGACGCACTCCTTCATTTCTGAAGATTGTGTGAGGCGCTTGCGGGTGCCTGTGTGTATGATGAAAGGCTCTATATTGGTGACTACACCGACCGGTGCTTGCTTAAGATCGGTGACTCGATGTGAGAATGTCGAGATGGACTTGGAGGGTAGAAAATTTGTTGTATCCCTCATGTGTTTGCCTATGAAAGAACTGGATGTTATTCTAGGCATGAATTGGTTGTCCGCCAACAAGGTTTTGGTGGATTATCATAGCAAGACGGTGATTTTCCCAACCTCTAATACTGAAGGCTTTAATGTGAGAGGTATCTCTCAACTTCTTGTGATGTTCTGTTTGGTGGATGGGAATGTTGCTTCCCAATCTTGTGGGATTCCTATTGTTTCAGAATTTCCCGATGTGTTTCCAGAGGAGATTCCCAGATTACCTCCCCCATGAGAAGTGGAATTTTCTATCGATCTTATTCCGGGTGCGGAACCTGTTTCCCGAGCTCCTTATAGGATGTCTCCTATGGAGTTAGCTGAGTTGAAAAAGCAAGTGGAAGAATTACTTGAACGGGAGTTTATTCACCCAAGTGTGTCTCCTTGGGGTGCTCCTGTGTTGTTAGTGAAGAAGAAAGATGGGAGCATGAGATTGTGCATTGATTATCGCCAACTCAACAAACTAACCATTAAGAATAAATACCCTCTTCCACGTATTGACGATCTTTTGGATCAGTTGAAGGGTGTCGTTGTGTTTTCGAAGATTGATTTGCATTCCAGATATCACCAAATTCGGGTGAAGACCGAAGATATTCTGAAGACTGCTTTCCGAACGCGATATGGACACTATGAGTACATAGTGATACCATTTGGGGTGACGAATGCCCCTGCGATTTTCATGAGTTACATGAATCGCATCTTTCATAAATATCTTGATCAATTCATCGTGGTGTTTATTGATGATATTTTGGTGTACTCCAAGAGTTATGAAGAGCATGAAAGACATCTTCATCTTGTGTTGACCGTTATTCGAGAGAAAGAGTTGTATGCAAAGCTCTCTAAGTGTGAATTTTGGCTGTCTGAGGTCTAATTTCTTGGACATGTTATTTCAAAAGATAAAGTTACGGTTGACAAGTCGAAGGTTGAAGCTGTAATGGCTTGGGAAAGACCGACATCGGTGACGGAGATAAGAAGTTTTCTTAGTCTTGCCGGTTATTAGTGGAGGTTCATTGAGGGATTTTCCCCTTTGGCTTTGCCGCTAACGAAGTTGACTCGGAAGAATCAATCTTTTGTGTGGACCCGAGAGTGTGAAGAAAGTTTCCAAGAGTTGAAGTTAAGGCTTATTACTACACCAGTGTTAGCATTGCCTGATTTGGCGGATGAATTCGTGGCATATTGCGATGCGTCTAAGCTTGGTCTTGGATGTGTAATAATGCAAAAGGAGCGTGTGATAGCCTATGCGTCAAGACAATTACGACCGCATGAGGTTAACTATCCCACACACGATTTGGAATTGGCGGCGGTGGTGTTCGCTTTGAAGTTGTGGCGACACTACTAGTATGGCTCAAAATTTGTGGTCTTCACTGACCACAAGAGTCTTAAATATCTGTTCAACCAAAAGGAGTTGAATATGCGCCAAAGACGGTGGATGGAGTTCCTAAAAGACTATGAGTTTGAATTGAGGTATCATCCCGGAAAGGCTAATGTAGTCGCCAATGCTTTGAGCCAAAAGTCATTGCATGTCTCCATGATGATGGCAAAAGAGATGGAGTTGATAGAGCAATTTAGAGATTTGAATGTGGGCGTGGAGACTTACACCCCCAAGAAAATGGTGTTGGAGATGTTAAAGGTTACAAATGAGTTTCTTGAATATGTGAAGGTGCAACAACCCAATGATGAGTATTTGATTGAGATGAAGAAAACCCAAGAGAAAGGGAAGAATTTGTTCTTAGTAGAAGATCAAGATGGCATTTGGCGTGTGAAAGGCCGAATTTATGTTCCCTCAAGTGGTAATGTGAGAAAATGTGTACTTGAGGAAGCTCATAAAAGCATATTGAGTATTCATCCTGGTTCTACCAAGATGTATCAAGATTTAAAGAAAAATTTTTGGTGGCCCGGTATGAAGCATGATGTGGCGAATTTTGTAGCATCTTGCCTTGTTTGTCAAAAGGCTAAGGTCGAGCATCAGAGACCATCTGGTTATTTGAGACTATTGGAGATCCCTGTTTGGAAATGGGATAGTATAGCTATGGATTTTGTTTCTGGGCTACCCAGAACTCGTGCTAGAAACGATGCTATATGGGTGATTGTAGATCGGTTGACAAAATATGCTCATTTTTTGCCCATTAATATGAAGAGTTCCTTGGAGAAATTGGCACAAATATATATCAAGGAGATTGTTAGGCTGCATGGTGTGTCGTCCAGCATCATATCCGACCGTGATCATGTATTCCTGAAAAGTCTCACGCGACAAAGGAATTGGAAGGGCACTGCAAAGTGGGAAGTTGAGCCCCAGATTTATTGGACCTTACGAGGTGTTGGAGCGGATTGGTGAGGTTGCTTATCGAATAGCACTCCCTCCGCATCTTGCCAATCTATACAACGTGTTCCACGTGTCGCAGTTGAGAAAATATGTTTATGATCCTCTACACATGATTCCTGTGGACGAGATTGATGTACGTGAGGATTTATCTATTCCTCTTGTTTCCGTTCGCATTGTCGGACATTCCGTGAAGAAATTACGGAACAAGTTGGTACCTTTGGTGAAGGTCGCTTGGAAACATAGAAATACTGAAATGTTCACATGGGAACGCGAAGACGATATCAGAGAACGGTATCCCGATGCATTTGAATCCAGTATGTGAAATTTCGGGGACAAAATTTTCTTTTTGGTGGGGTGGATTGTAACATCCCAAATTTTAAAATGAGAGAATTAATTAACAGAATAAATATTAGGAATTTGTGTGTGAATTACTTAACATCCCAAATTATTGAGAATAATTAAATTAAGCATTTTGGGAATTTCTGGTGGCTTATAGAAACCGGTTAAGCTGAAAACGAGCCCGGTTGAGGCACGGGTGTCGGACCAAGTATCTCGGAATGAGATGATATTGGTCAGGGCTATTGAGAATGATATTGGGAGTCCAAATATGTATTGGAATAATTTTCAGATGATGTATTGAGCCCGAACTGAGAACCTGTTAGTTATAAAACGATGGAGTTTTAATAAATGGGATTTAAAATAAATTGAAAACCCTAATTTTTCCCTTTCTATTCACGTGTGTTTGCTGAAGTTGTTGGGCATATGCACTTCATTTCTTCTCCTCTTCATCATCATCTTCTTCATTCTCTCTTTTCCTTCTTCTAAAACCTTAGTGAGTTGGTCTCATCTTCTACTTCCTTTTATTTTTGTTTGGTAGGAGCTTGAAGGAGGCTAGTGGAGTTCAAGTTTTCTCTTCTTTCTTCTCCCCATTTTCGTGTGGTGTTCCCCTCCATTCTTGAACCCACTTTGGTTTGGGTTTGAGGTATGTATACCCATTTTTAATAAGGTTTTGGTTATGGGTATATGGCATTATGTGTTTAGAAACCATGCATGTGAATGGATGTTTAAGAGGAGAGCATTTAATACATGAGTTTAATATGGGTTTTCATGAGAGTAAGATTTCTTGGGGAAGTAATGAAGGTGGATGCATTTATGGATAGAAGGAAAAGAGTATTTATGATGGTTGTTGTAATTTTATGAAACCCTAGCTTCATAAATTTGGGGGAAATGTATAATGGAGGTAGATGAGCATTTATTGTTGGCAATAAATGTGGGTTATGATGAATAATGGTCATTTGTGATGGTATTTGGTTGGTGGAAGTCATTGATGGAGAAACCCATGAAAGGGGTTTGGTTCTAGAGTGCATAATAATAAATGGTGGCACCTAACCCATGGTGGTTATAGTGGATGAAAATGAAATAAAAGAGGTTTGAGAGTTAAAATAATATAAACATCAAGTTATTGAAATATATAAGTATTTGAGTCTTAATGGGTAAATAGAAAATTGATTGTGTAATGTATTGTGATGTAAGAAGTGACCCCATCGACGAGGCGGAAACGTCAAACCGCATTGATCACTACTTCACTTGAGGTAGGAGGGGGTAACTACTCTAAATGCATGATTTCATCCATTGATAATGTGAAAATATGTATATGTGATTATGTTGATGATTGTTTGAATGGATGATGTGATGATGTTATGATTTGAATGCATTTAGAATGATTATTGTTGTGTGGCATGTGTTTGGGATAATGGATATGATGTTGTAATGAGATTATGATAATGAGATGTGATGGTGGTTTAAAACCATATATGAATTGAAATCCATGATGAAAAATATCCCGAAGATGTATGTTTGAATTGATGAATGTGTATGCCACTAACTCTTAATGTGTATGAAATGTAAAGAGAATGGGTGATGACTGAGGATGATGAAAATATTAAAATCCACTAAGTGGTGGTGAATGATTGTATGTGGAGTGGCATCTAGGATGCATAGTGGTAATTGAGGCCACGATGTTGATCCGCAAGTCACGGGGTGACTAGTGCTACAAATAGGCGAGAGCGGTTTGGTACCAGTAAAAATTATGAGGATGTAAGCATGCATAAATTGAGATATATGTGTACATAATTTTTCTACTGCAGTAGGGGCATAGTAGCACACCTATGCTTCTCCCACAATTGAACTAATGTTGTATTTCCCACAGTCGAATCCGTATTGTTTGATGAGAAATTCTGGTGCATATGCATTAGCTTTAAGAGCATTTGCATATAGCTAAAGATATGCCTAGTTGAAAGCCCATAGTGGCGAGGGATGGATGAGAATTGAAAGGGAAGAGAGTGAAAGCTAACCCTATGTTTGCATGTGGTGAACCAAATGAATGAAATTGTAGATGTGTACTTGATTTTGTGAGATACGCTTATAAATGATGTGTGATGTTGTGTAAGATATGTTATATGAACAAGTATACATGTATTTCACCATAATGTATGACTTTAATTCATTTGGATTATGTTACTCACCTCCCCGTTGCTATTTTTAAAGTTGATGTAGGTATGATGTAAATCCTACTGTTTTGGAGGCCGAGTTTGAAGAAGGTAAATATGGAATGGGAATGTATGAGCCTTGGCCGGCATAAAATCGTTTCGTGGAGTATATGGTGTTTATATACTCAATTTTATAATAGTTGATGATTTTGGAGGTTATGGGAGAAAATTGGTTATGTGTGTAAGGCCAATTTTCATTCATGACCTAAATGATGTAAAGAACAAACTGTGATGCTTGATGATGCTGAGCTTAATGAATGGATATGTGAATGCGTGTATGTGTGTTTCTACCACTTTATAAAGCATGTTAAATGTTGCCCAATTTTACGAAAGAATGAAAGTTTATGCAAAGATTTGGGTTTTGTTGATTATATGAATTGGTGTGTTAGGTTTCCTATGATTTCATGAATTAGAATGGTCTTAGGAGATAACGATGAATGAGACCAGCTATGAATATGTTATATAATGTATAGACCATGTTGAATGTAAATGAATTGTTGTAGAATGAGTTTGGGCATGATGTGTTACATGTAAGGTGTATAATTTTGTATTTTCTGCACAACCTCTGCAGAACTCGCTCAAGCGAGTGAGAATCTCGCTCGAGCGAGATTGTTGTGAAATAGGGGATTCGCTTCTGGCCCGAATTCACTCAGGCGGATGGCCATCTCGCCCAAGCGAGATTGTTGAGGAATCAGAGGTTAGCCTCTGGACGATTTTCGCTCAGGCGGTTGGATGGTCGCTTAAGCGAGGAGGGCACCAATTTGATACTGGACGATTTTTACCCAGGCGAGGGGTGCCTCGCCCAAGTGGAAATCGACCAGAGAGTTACTAACGCTTCTGGAACAATCTCGCTCGAGCGAGTCATGATCCGCTCAAGCGAGATTGGTACCTGATGCTTACCTCCTCCTTCGCTCAAGCGTTTCACTGATTCGCTTAGGGGTTTCCTTTGCATCTCGCTCAAGCGAGGCAAGTCTCGCTCAAGCGAGATCGACCCCTAATGCTTGAATTTTCATTCGCTCAGCTTTTCTCCACTTCGCCCAAGCGTGACTACGCTGGCTCGCTCAAGCGGATGGGGTTCTCGCTTGAGCGACTGTCACCCTGATGCCTTTTTTCTTTTAATTTCAATTATTTACATTTCCTTTGTAATAAATTGCATTAATGTATTATTTTTAAAGGAGTTTAAACCCAGTATGGATCATGGAATTTCATGAGGTCCTTTCCCTTAAATTTTATTTTTGCAACAACTTAATTTAATTAATTCTTCTGCTATTTTTTTAATTGGAAAATTATTATAAAATGATCTTCTTAATTTACCCTCTCATATCTTCATATATGAGAGTGGTTTATCATAGGTCCAGGTGTTTTATAAAAATGCTTCACCACTTATTTTCTTTCATTGAATTGTGATTTATAAAAATGTGAAAAATTTACCCCTAATTTTGGGGGCGTCTCAAATGTTTTATCTTATTTTAATTAAAAAGGAGTAATAAATTACTTTATAAAATATTATTTATATCTTGTAGATAAACTTTGATTAAGTCAAATCTTATCTCTAGACTTAGTCAAAGGTTATCTTTAAGTTGGTTAGATATTATCTCTGACTTAGTCAGATATTATCTAACTAACCTCTACTCCTATTTAATTATCTCTCCCCTAAACAGATAACAGAGACAATTCCTCAACTCTTGAGTTATCAATTTTTTTTTAATTTCTACTAGTTCTGTTCCTAAGTCTATCCTAGAAGGAGCTGTTATATCTTGGGGGATACGCCTTAGGCGAATAAATCCTTAAGGACAGTGTTACCACACGTCTCAGCTCATCAAAAAATTTGAAATTATCCCAACAGGATATCATTTTAAACTTGCAAGAGAGTTAAACATTTTGTTTGCCACCACTCAAGTCACTTGCTTAACTAAAGTTTAACATATCTGAAGAACTACTATTAATGAAATTATTTGGTTTAGTACAACACTATATTTGGATTAGATTTTATTTGGGACAAATGTTTTAGCTTAATTTTGCATCAGTTATTTCATTTTGTAGATAAATACGGTCTTTTGTACCATATAAACCTTGAACCTATTTTTTGTGTTTGGTTTATTTATTTGGTTATTATAAGATGGGTTTCTTTGGCACCAATTATTAATTAACACCATCTTAGAGAAATGTCTCGATATGTTTGTTTTTCTTGAGCATAAAAGTTAGGACATTACATTATGTTATTATAGCGGTTCAATTCATTGGATTGTGGTAGAAATTTATAAATTTGATTGTTTATAAAGTTTCGTGTAATGTACAAGGAATAATTAAACATATTTAATAAAGTTTCTCAATGAATAATCTCAATTTTAATGTGTTTTATTGGAAATGAAAGATTCTTTTTAATCAAGTGACACTTAATTAAGATATAAATGTGTCGAAACATGAAGTTACGCCCGTAGCAACCGAAAAAAAATTATCTTGAAATTTTGAAGTTTGAAAGTTGTGGAGTTCCAACCTACATTTTGTTTTACTTTTAAGGACAAAAATTTGGAAAATCCCTTAATAGATTTAGGTTCAAACGTTGGTTACAAATATGATATTAACACCTTATTTTTTTCTTTTTTAAGAACAATACCTCAAATTAAATTGTGTAATTGGTACGTTAATTTTTAGACCCAGATGAAAAAAGAAACGAGAATAGAAGGAAAAGGAAAAGATTTTATTAAAGGGGTTCAAATATGTTTGTCCTTGGCCTTATTTCTAGGTGTAATGGGAATCTCAAAGTTATGTAATTCTTTGAGGTAATTGATTAAAAAAATTGTTCTGGTTTTATTTAGAAAAGGTGATAGAATTTTGTTTTTCATTTACAAAAGACTATTATTATTTTAAAAAAATGTAACAATTTTATTTTAAAAGGTTGATGTTTATTTACTTGAAAAATGGTTTCAATTTGTCCTTTTTTATTTATGTATACAAAATATTTTATTTTTTAATCCTAAATATAATTTTCAATGTTCAAAGTTTCTTTTTACTAAGATAGCCTTAAATTGCATTGTTGCTCCTAACAAAAAAAAACTTACATACGTGAAACTCTACTCTAATACAAAATGTAAAAATATTGTTGAGTTAGTGAGATAAGTTTATTTAGTAAATATATCTATTTTGAATCAAATTGAAAGTGTATTCTAATATTATAAAATAATAAGTTTAATTATAACTTTTATCCTTAATTTGGTTAAATGTTTGATTTTAATTTGTTAGGTTTTAATTGTATGATTTTAGCCCATAAACTAATTAATTTGTTGACATTTGACCCTACAAACCCTAAACTCTAAACCCTAATTATACATTTTGCCATTTTGGGGTAGAAAAAAAATAATTTGTAAAATGGGATAAAAAAAATATATTTGTATGTTTGGGGTAAAAACTGTCTTTTCATGTTTACATTACGCATTTCCAAATGATGAAATAACATTTCGTATTATGGAAATACGTAATACTGTTATTACGTACTGTTGGAAAACGTAATTGTCAGCGGTTCAAAACTTCAACGCAGACAATGGGTTACTTTAGACCGCATCTAATTACGCATTGTGGGAAGACGTAATCGCAGTACAATTGTCAGCGGTTCAAACCTACAACCGCAGACAATGGGTATATTTAATAAATTTTTTAATATATATTTAATAATTTTTTAAATATATTAAATAAATTTTCTAATATATTAAATTTTAAATTTATTAAATATATATTAAATAATTTTTTTAAAGTATGAATTTAGTTAATATATAATTAATAAATTTATACTTTAATATATAAAAGTATTAGTTTATATATTAAATAAAGTTTTTAAAGTATAAATTTATTTAATATATATTAAATATATAATTAATAAATTTATACTTTAATATATATATTAAATAAATTCATACTTTAAAAAATTGATTTAATATATATTTAACAAAAATAAAATTTAATATATTTAAAAAAATATTAAATATATATTAAAAATTTATTAAATATACCCCATTGTCTGCGGTTGAAGTTTTGAACCACTAACAATTATACTGTCATTACGTTTTCCCATGCGGTCTAAAGCAACCCATTGTCTGCGGCTAAAGTTTTGAACTGCTGACAATTACGTTTTCTCACAGTACGTAATGCGTAATGTAAACATGAAAAGACAGTTTTTACCCTAGACATACAAATATATATTTTTCTATCCTATTTTACAAATTATTTTTTTCTACCCCAAAAGGGTAAAAATCCCTTGACATTTGACCCCACAACTTTTAATTGCACAATTTTTATTTTTAAACTATTAGATTTATTGAGATATTTGACCCTCATATCAATTTTCTGTCCAATCAATTAGGGATGAAAATGGATCAGGTCAGAGTAGGTTTTGAAAGACTTGAGTCTGACCTACATCAAATTTTTAAGACTCGAGTCTGACCTATTAGCACAGACTGACCTATTGGGTTTCAAAGACTTTTTAGAAAGCCTATGATTTGACCTGTTTAGTTAAAAAAATTTTTTTAAAAGTTTAAGTCCGACTTTCTAGCCCAACATGTTTGGCCTATGTAAGCTTTAAATGGGTCTGACCACAGTCCCCTGACGAACGATCTGCCTCATTTCCATCCCTATAATCAATAATACAAATAATTAAATTATGAAATTTATAATATGGTTTCTATTATAATATAATAACTATAAATATTTATAAATATAATATAATAAATACGATTGATTATATAAAAAAATTTTAAAATTATGAGACTGAAAGTTAAAACCAATCAAATATTTAAGTGGCCAAAATCATTATGTAATTAAAAGTAAAGAAATGAAAATGAAATATTTAATAAATTTAAAGGACAAAAGATATAATTATATGTATAACAGGGGGGAAATTCTTCTCCCAGTGGGTCACCAAGTTGATGATTAATGTTGGTATATATAGTCCTGGTTAAGCCGAAAATATTGAATTCCAAATATTTGAAATGTGAAGCTTCCCCAAAGGGAAGAACTGTGGAACCTGTTATCGGTTTATTCAAGAATAGTAGTCCGCAATTAAAGGATATATGGTGGGAAGACGTGGCCAATTAATTAGTGTGTCACCTGGACTCAAAAGGTTCAAAAATCAATTAATTAAGGGTTAAATATAATTATAAAAAATATTAGTGATAATTAAAAATGAATATAAAACAGTTTCTTTCACCTACGTAATGATTATGACCACTTTTCTGAGTTCAACATAATCTGACAAGCAAGTACAGAAGCAGCGCCGGATTGTAGACTCACCTTAGCGTGTCTATTTTATTATTCCATTAATTAAAATACGCAACGTTAATCAATAAATTATATTAAATTGTGTATCTTATTAAGTATATATTTTAATTTTAAATTTTAAAGATCCATTTTTCTTTTTTTACTGATTTTTCAATGAATAGTGGAAAAAATATTTTTAAATCGATTATTAAAAATACTGGTATAAAAAAGATAAAAATTAATATTTAACACCAGTTGTTTCAATAGCATATGTAAAAATTATTTTTACATTAATTACTAAAATCAGCAATGTAAAAATCGTTATTTTACATTGGTTATTTAAACAACCGGTGGAAAAAAAAGAAAACATTGATTCATAGAATTTAGATCCTATTTGGGGTAGTTTTGGGTTTTTTTTTTTGTTTTTATTGTTAAAATTTTAAAAAACAAAATCTGTTTTTGATTTTTAGTTTATGATCCGGTCTCGATACCGGTATCCGTTCTACAAGACATATTTCAACGTCTTTAACAGTTTGCCAACGTGCAACCGGTGTCATCGGTATACATCCGGACTCTAATTCCGTATCAGGCGTTCTCCCTATACCGGTTGTCCAGGATAATGCCATGCACATCGGATAATATACACGTCACCATACAGAAGACAAAGGACATTGCAACAGGAACAAGGATAAAGATTCCATTTCCACACTACGAGCCAAAACCTGCTCACGGGAATGATCAACTTGTCCCCTAAATCTAGCCCATACTCCCTACGCTCAATATAAAATAGCCATTTGACTCAATCATACTGGCAAGTGTATAATAAAATAATAATTTATAATATTATTGGAGGTTAGTGGTTCCCCACTAACGAGTCCTCGTATATCGAGCCAATCAGGTATAAGAACTCTCTTCATCAATGGAGAGAGGGATCTTCAACTACTACTTTTCAACTTACAATTACTCTCTGAAAACATTCCTCACTTGGAATACGATTATTGACTTGAGCGTCGGAGAATCTTCGCAGGTGACACCACCTTTCGCCCACATCAACGTGTGAGGACGGTGTGAAGGATCTCCAGGCCGCCCAGACTGCCCTCTTCATACAGAGACATCAGATACATAGACCGGATACTCATATAACCGGTCTTCAGAGATGTAATCTTTTCATTATTTGTGACTGGCCCGACACCGGATCTCTTGACCCCAGTTCAGGACAGATCAGTTTCTTTTTATAATGTTTTAAATTTTAAAAAATTATTGGAAAACTTTCATTAAATATAAAGAAAACTACTTTACATATAATAATAATAATAATATATAATATTAATATTAATAATATAATAATGGTGGTGGTGGCTGGGTGGTGGTGGTCATAATAATGGTGGTGGCAACGACGACAATGATGGTGACAATAAAGGTGGTGGTGGTGGTGATGGTGACGATAATGATGATTGGGTGGTTGTGACAGTGACGAAAACAACAATATGACAAAGCCGGTGGTTATGGTGGTAATAAAGATGGAGCTGGAGGTAGAGGTGATGGTGACATTGGTGATGGAGGAGATCATTGTTGTTGTTATTATGGTCACGACAACAATGGTGATGATGGTAATAATGGTGGAGGTGGAGATGGTGCTCACGATGACAACGACGTTGGAGGCTCTAGTGAGTGTGATGTTGGTGGTGGTGATGGTAATCACGTTGGTGGTGGGGGGTATGGTGACAGGGGTTATCACAGTGGTGGCGATGACAATGGCAATGGTGGCGGAGGGTGTGGAGTGAACACCCTTTTTTGTCCGAGTATCTTTTTTATGTTCCCAAAATGTCTCTTGTTTTATTTTTATTTATTTATTTATTTATTTATTTATTTATTTATTTATTATTATTATTATTATTATTATTATTATTATTATTATTATTTGTTATCTTATTTTATTTTTATTTTATTTTATTTTCTCCTTTCTTTCCCCCTCATTGCTATGTCCCTCTCACGTTCTCTACCTTTCTTTACTCTTTTTTTTTTTTTATTTCCCTACATTGAAGCAAAATATAAGCTTAGAGGAAGGGGATGATTCAAACAAAGGATACATAAACACAAGGGAAATTTGAGAACTACAAATCCTAAAGTCAAATGCTAAAGGTTATTATTCTACTTGGCTCAAACCTTAGAGAATAGATATGGCAAGTGATATCAAATTGAAACTAGGATAGCTGAAATTGAAATTGAAGCATGGAATAAGTAATGACATCAAGATATAAAGAGGACCAATTTTTAACAACTAGAGAGAATCAGAAAAACCAGTAGCTAGGATTTATAACTAGAAGCAAAAAAAATCAAAGTCTTTTTCCTTTTCACCTTCCTCCATCACTACATTCAAACAACCCTCCAATACCATCACCACTTTACCCAGCTTTGGCATCACTGCAATCCATCGCCAGTGTCCTTCATTAAACTATCATCACTATAAACCACCACCACCGGGCTTCGCTGTTGCGGCCTCACCCTCAACATCACCACCAAACCGCGCCACCCATACCACTTAACTCGTGATTCCATCACCATCCTCCAAACTCACATCTCCATCGACCACAACCTCCCAACCGCTACATCCATTACTCAAAACAATAAAAATGAAGCAAAAAGAAAAAATGGAGAGGTTTGAACTGTCACTCACCACTACCGATCGTAATCCTAAGGCCACCGTCGAGTCGTCATTCAACCACCACCGTGTCGTAAGCCACCTCGGACGTCATCGTCGTACCTTATCTCCACACCACCACGGGCTGTCACCACCTCCACGTCATCTCTTCCCTCTTGGTCTTCTCTATCTATATCTCACTCTTTTTCACTCTGCGTCGCACTACTCCACTTTCTAACTTTTTATTCTTAACTTTTAATTTGGGGGTAAAGTTCCTTGGTTTCCTAACCAAGTCACGGGCCTCATGATGAGGCCTGTTTAATTTTGTTCTCTTTTTGTTCTATTCTCTTTTTTTACCCTTTTTCTTTTTCTTTTTCTTTGCTTGCCTTCAGACGGTTTTTCATTTTCTTTCCTTTCTTTTTTTTATTTCTCAGTTTCTATCTTTTATTTCCTTTGACTGGTTTCCATTTCTTTTCTTTCTTTTTCTTTCTTTTCTTGTTTTTTGTTTGTTTCTTTTTTTCCTACTTATTTTCTGTTTGTTTTGGTTTTTTAGTTTAGAATATGAATATGTAAAAAGAAAAATTAATAATAAGGATCCCCTCCCATTGTGTGTGTCGTTTCAATTTGATTCATTTTATTCTACTTTATTTTATTGGTTCCACTTTATTTCATTTTATTTTAATTCGTTTTATTTTAAAAAAATCAAAATATTTTACTAATCTTAAAAAAAATACAAATATTTTAAAAAAAGAAGTTTCTTTTTATTAATAAAAATAAATAATAATAATAATAATAATAATAATAATAATAAATTTGATTCATGAATATTTATTTAAGAAGCGCTCGTGTCTATTTTTTAAAATGGATAAAAATAAAAAATTCTTTAAATAAATTATGCGATGATTTTATAACGGTATTGTGCAAGATATGTTGGCTACATCAATGTTATAAGGTCGTGAAAGTTGATACATGTACAAAGTACTCTGTCTTGTATTTCTTTGTTCGATTTAAAAATCTCTTTAAAAAACAAAGTATGATGAGATTCCTTTATATATAGATAATTCAAAAATATCTTTTTTTAAAAAAATCATTTCTAAAACTCATTGAAATCATTTTTTTTAAAAAAATCAATGTTTAAATTTTATTTTTAATCAAGAACTACGTAACCCTGATTTTCTAACGTACTCAAAAATAGGTAAGAGTGAGAATAATTTTTATCCAACTCATTTTCCTTTTAGTAACCTTCATTTGACGTTGTTTATTTTGATAAATTTTGAATTGTTGTTATTTAATTTGGAAATACCATTTTACTATGATGAGATTAACTTAGACAAGACGTCTTGTTAATCTCGTCGTATTTTTTAATCTTCTTTTCATATGTTAAAAATAAAAATTTTTCTAGAGAAAAGATTAATTTGGATAAAATATCTTGTTAATCTTGTTTTTTTAAAAACATATTTGATTTAACATTAATTTGGATAGGATATTTTATTAGCCTTATTTCAGAATTTCCTTTTCCTTGTTCATGTCGTTTATTTCCTTTCTGGTGGCGAGAGTAATGGTGATGGTGGTTGTAGTGGTAAGGTGGTGGTGAGGGTGACGATGGTGGTGGTTGCGATAGTGGCGATGGTGACGGAAGGTGATTGTGAGGATGAAGATGGTGGTTGTGAAGGGTGTAATGATGGTCGAAACGATAGTCGTGATAGTGGTGGCAGTAGTGACAATGATGGTTCGGGTGGTATGGTGATGGTTATCGTGATAGTAGTGGTGGTGGTGACGACAATGGTAGTGGAGGTGGTGCTACATAACAATGGTAGTGATTACGGCGGCTAGGGTAATGTTGACAGTGGAGACTATGGCAGTGGTGGTGACAGTGATGGTGAACAACGAGGGTTTCAAAAATGAAGAAGCATTTTGAAATCATTTTTTCTTGGTCTAAAAAATGATTAAGAGCTATTTTGAAAATGAGTAAAAACTCACTTTACCGCTATTTTTAAAAAAAAAAAAATCAAAAACTTACAATCACCCCAAATAGACCTTAAGTAGTTAGAATACATCATTAATAAGATAAAATTTAAAATAATTAATTGATTAACATGATATGATATATTTTAATTTATAAGACAAGAAATATGACACAATTAGGATATAGGGGATTTTTTTTATTACACAAATTAGTTGAATTAAGACTATCTTGGTTGAGCTAATTAAACTATTAATGAAAGTTAATTAGTCATGCCCATAATCATGTGGTAATGACTATATCTCCTCCAGAATTAAACTCTCTTTTTTAAAACAATATTACATAAATTAAAATAAAATATTAAAATAAATTTTATATTGATCTTGGAAAATTTATAACTACCCTTTCAAATTTTCGAATATTGAACATTAAATTCTAGTGTTATACTAATTATCGAGAACAGTTGAAAAGTTCAACAATTTCAAAGAGTGAATGTGTAACATAATACTAATAAATATTTCTTAAATTATCTAAATTTTTATTATGATAATACAGTTTTTTTAGAAAACAAATCCTGCATGAAATTTAAGTATTTATATCACTTCAAATATCATTGGCTTATTAAATTATCTATCCAGCTGAAAAAATTCAGACAAAAAGTTCTCGAGCGGAATGCCGGTGTTTTGGGGGAAAATTCATGAATAGGGCACTTCCACATATATATTTACAGATTTGGGGCAGTTTTTTCAAAATTTACGTGCCTGGGGCACTTTTTTATGTGTCGTAAATTTTAGAGGCGACTTAAGAAATGCTAGAAGTTTTGACGACTTGCTTACAAGGTGACATATGGCTGTGTCGTTAAAATTTCATACGACACAGCCTGTGTCGTTAATAATTCATACGACACACTTATTGTGTCGCCATAAAAGAAGCGACTCACCCCTTGTGTCGTGCAAAGTGCCAATGACAGATGTGTGTCCAAACATCCTATGACACAAGTTGTTTCCTTACACCTCGCAGATGATCCCGTCCCTATTATATATATCTAACTGTTAGTGGCCATTTAGCATATCTAATTTCTTTGGTCCAAAATATTTATCAAAATGAGTTTTTTGTCTGATTATGATTCAAATTATAGTATACCTTCTGATGATGTTCTAAGTGACTCTTATGCTAATGATATGATGTTGATGGTTGATTCCGATAATGATGATGATGTTGGTGGATTAAAAGCAACCTTAAATGCGGGTGCATCAAACCCAATCCCGATTTAACCTATTCAACAACAACATTTACATGCTGGTAATTTTTAATAGCAAATGCAGAAGAATATAGATGGTGGTGTATATCTATAATTATTTTTTATGTGTATAAAGATTATATAAAATAATTGGCATTTACATAGGTACTGGTGTGGTTCCATTTTGGAATGAAACATCCCACTTTCAAAATATTAATATGGAGCATCAGGATCAAGAAATAGAATTTGATGATATAACTAGAATGTCGGGGATGAGTTGTACGTTGGGTTAAAGTTTGAAACCAAAAGTGATGTGTAAAATGCATTGAAACAATGTTGTATGAAGTTGCATCAAAGTTATATTGTTGTAGAGTCAAAGCCTACCAAATTTGTTGTGAAGTGTCCTAATCAAGTCAGTACATGTAGTTAAAGAATGCGTGTGATTTTGTCAAAGAGAGCGCTTAAATGGCTTATATCACAATATGAGGGTCCACATGCCTGTGTTAACAGTTTCTTATCACAAGATCATAAGAAACTAGATGTGAACCTAATCTACTCAATTATTTTAGGTAAACTTATGTCAATTTGCTTATGATAATTGTTCATTTCTTTATTTTGTTTATAATTTGGCCAGACATGATAAAGAAGGAGCTGTCGGTGTAGATATCCTTAATTCAAGAGAGAGTGGAAGGAGAATATGGATTCATAATTTCATACCAAAAGGCGTGGAGAGCTAAGCAGAAGGCAATAACGAAGGTGTAGGGAGATTAGGAAGAGTCGTATGCCTTTCTGCCTTAGTGGTTAAATCATATGAAACAGGTTGCAGTAGGTTCCGTAAGTATGCTACAAACAAGGCGTATTATGGTTGGGGACAAAGTTCATGAAAGAAATCATAAATTCTGTCGTGTGTTTTGGACATTCAAGGCTTGTTGTGATGCCTTTAACTTTTGTAAGCCGATTATCCAAGTTGATGGAACTCACCTGTATGGCAAATATAAGGGGACATTATTGGTTGCGGCAACTCAAGATGGAAATAATGTAATGTTACCGTTAGCATTTTCTATCGTTCCTGGTGAAATCTTAGAGGATTAGTCTTGGTTTCTATCAAATTTGAGATTGTATGTGACCTAAAAAAGTGAAATTTATATAATTTCAGATCGTCATAGGAACGTTCTAAGTGCAATTCGAGATTTAGGTGCTGCATGGACACCACCCACTGCTTAGCACAAGTACTGTATTCTCCATATAGCCAGTAACTTTAACTAGAAGTTTAAGAATCAAGAGCTAAAGAAGAACCTCATCAAATTGGGTAAGCTTGTAACCAATCTCATTAGTGATGCATTATTAAATGTTTTGTGTAGGTAATGATTGTATTTTCACAGGGTATAATCCAAGCAAGTATTCTTTTGATTTACAATATTAACAATTCCGTGAGGTTAGCCCTGAGATTGCAACATGGATGGATTCCATCCCAAAGGGAATGTGGTCACTGGCATATAATGAAAATGGTGTTAGGTTTGGCCATATGATAACAAACCTTTTTGAATATGTGAATAAAGTGTTTAAAGGGGCTCGTAACTTACTAATCACAGCATTAGTTCACGTATTCTTAATTAGTAGAGTACTTCATTAATCGTGGTGGGCATGTGACAATAAAAATGGCTGCTGGTCAGATTTACTGTACGAAGGTGCTTGAGAAACTGGCTCTTTATCAGACACAAGCATGTTCGATTGATGTGAAAAGATTTAATACGGAATCCACAATATTTGAGGTTGAGGAGAGATTTAAGCCAACCACTCAAAAGGGTTACTTTGTATGGGCTCTGAATCTAACCGAAAGATGTGTTAGTGCAGAAGATTCCAAGCATTTAAGTACCCATCTATGCATGTCATTGTTGCATGCAATGCGGTAAATGTTAACTTTTTTCATTGTGTCCATGAATGTTACACTTTGCGTAATGTTGCACAAGCATATGCAAGAAAGTGGTTTCGAATCGGTAGTGATAACTTAATTCCTGAACTGAAAGAAACACACATAGTAGTTCTTAATGAGGATATGTTGCGCGCAAAGGGACGCCCTAAGGCATCAAGTATAAGGAACGAGGTGGACTAGGTCAAGTCTTAGACCCTATATAAATGTAGTCTCTATCGACAAATTGGTCACAAGCGTTCAACGTGCCCCAATGTTATTAGAAGTGGTTCTGGTTCTGGTAGAGGTACCCATGGGTGATCACAAATTTCTTCATGTAATGCATTTATTTTTTAAGACGTGAATATTAACTAAGTCCGTAAATATTGATATTTTATAATAAAGTCCCAAATATAAACATGCATATTAAAATAAAGAGTTACAAACATATAATTAAAATAAATATAATCCTAACGACGACCTCGGTCCTCAGGAGGAGATAGGAAGCAGGGCCTAGCAATACCACAATTATGCCTTGGAGGGTTGCGACAAACATGCTCAACCTAGTCTTTTATTTTATCCTCAGCAGCTTGTGATGGTCCTTCATGCATAACAACCTCTGATGTAGTCGTGTTTAAATCAAACATCATCAGCTGAAATCCAGACGAACAACCAATGTAAGTATCCCATTGTGGTCAGGATAGTCCAGGTGGGAACATAGGGAAATGATATAAGTATAACGTCCTTCCTAATTATTAGAAACTAACCATGCAATTAAAGTTAATTAAACTTAAAATACTATACTGATTAATAAAATATAGGGGAAATTTTTCAAAATCATTTACATCTATCCTAGAATGTCCCTACATGACTTTATGGGTCCCTAATAATGCATCTTAGGCTTTGGGGCTCCAAATTGCCCAAGGAAAATTTTTCAGCACACCAGCTCCCCGCTGCTCGGTAAATCGAGTCACATCGGAGTTACATAACTCCAATAGGGATGAATCTAGTTTATGCACATCCATAACTTAAATACCTACAATTGTTATGAAGGAGTCGAGGGCTAATTATGCCCCTAAGACTGCCTAATCCCTGAATTCATAAAATCAGCCCTGTTGAAATTTTCAGCCTGAACACCCTTTAGTATTTTGGGCATACCGAACTCTAATTAACGCAAATTGGGTATCAAAACGACATGGACAAAATTTCTACAACTTTGATAAAGAGACCAAAAGCTAGATCAGCTCGCTTGAGCGAGATTTTGGGCGCTAAAGCGAGATCTCACTGAAGCTCTCGCTTGAGCGAAAATTGGACAGCATCAGACCTTCATCAATGGCTTGAGCGAAAATACATTGGCTTGAGCGAAAATGGAACTCGCTTGAGCGAAAGTACTTCGCTTGAGCGAGATTTGTCCAGAATGCATGCCCAAAACCATATAAAGACTCGCTCAAGCGAAATTTGGCTCGCTTGAGTGAATATGACAGCTCAAAACCTACAAATTAACTTCCTCATTACCTATTTTGCCCGTTTCAACTTTGATTGCCACCAAACTTCACAGGCACTATATTTTCCCCATTCCAAAGCTGTTGGCACTATTTTTTTGCCAAAATTCTAACATATTCCCAAGATATATGGAAAAATGCATTAAAACCAAAAGTAACCAAAACCTATGCACCAAACCTTTCCAATGGGACCTAAACCACACAAGGCCTACACCTACCAGTTTTAAATGATATCGAGAATCTGTTGCTTCCTTCCAGGGGTCCCAAAACCCACCGGGTCTCAATTTCACTTGTTTAGTTCCTAATGTCACATAAGTGTCTATTCAACTATATGCATCATCAATTCATCCAATCATCATGACACTAAATAATTCACACACAATTTGCATCACTCATGATTCACAAATATATACAAGACATGCCCATAGCAATTTATCATCCACACATAATATTGGCTTCATGCCAATATACACCAAATTCATGAAAACCAACATTAATCCTATGCTAAGTTAATCCAACAAACACATAAAACATATTATGACATTACATACATTAAACATATTATATATATATCCATTCATTTCATAATTTCCATCATTCCTTGGCATCAATTCTCTGCCTGGCACGCCTCTAGGGTATTAGCATCATCCCTGTCACTGGTCACTAAATTAAATAAACCACAACAAGGGTGAGTGTTTGGATATCATAATTAAACTAGAACAGTAATTAAGTAATGAAAGTATATAATTGATTATATAACTATTACTAACACAAACTTCTTGGGTTTTCCATGCTTACACAATTTCATTTACCATTCTTACCGAACCATGTTTACAATTCACACGAATGCACATACTTCGCACAATTTCATACAATTCCATCATTCTCTGTATTTCCTTCATAGTCAACTAATATGATAAACTATACTCACCACATTACATAACATAATCAATTTAATCAAGCATCACCACTGACTCGTATATTATTTGACGCTTAGTATCCGGATACTAAAGGATCGGCCTTCAGCTGGGGGTCCTACTTGACACCCCGTGAACCCTGCTTGGTCCACCGAGTCCTGCTTGACTCTCCACCTCAACCACTGGGTCCTACTTGACCACTGGGTAGCTCAACTGGGCATAAAAACCACGGGAGCCAGAAAACGGGGTGCTATACATACCGTCGGCCATCCCACACTACATAATCATACATATCCATCACATTCTCATATCACATATCATGTGGCCATCAATAACAAATCATAATCATCAACTGGGGCGACCAACGTGTCAAGCCTACCAACATAATGCCACCATACACATCCATGTATCACAATTCAGAATGCTTTAATTTAATAACTACCACAAAATACCTATAATTCTACATTCATACTATTATTTAATAACTTTTCTCAATGTATCGAGATTTAATTAAATTACCAAAGCTCGATGTACATATCTATTCTATTTAATTACGACCCGAACACCCCCTTACCTCGATTCCAAGCTTCAACGATTTGTTCTTGGTGTCGGTTGTGTCATCCAGACACTTGATTCGAGGTTTCACTTCCGAATCTATCACCCGCTTCACCACTCGGTCTTCCGGCGTTCGTTTCGCTACCTACGAAGGTCGAAATATAAAACCCATTAATGTTATACTACTCTAATTGCTCTAAATATCGTTTCTAAGCTCCCATGTGCGAAAGAAATGGCCATTTGGCTATAGAGAAAGTGAAGGAAGAGAGAGATAGCTCAAATCGATGAGTCTATAATGCTTACCTCGAAGCCACGATCCCAGAAACGTGATCAATTCAAAGTTCCGACGCAAAACGGATCTCCAATCGGAAGATAGAAGCTTTCAGCCATGGAGAGGAAGAAGAAGAAGATGTCACGCGTGAATGAATGAGGAAAAAGGAAGTGATTTTGTTATTTAAGACCCAGGGGTGAAATGGTCATTTCCCTATTTCTTTTATATTTTCCCCTAAAGTTTTAATTAAAACTTTTACTTTTAACCCTTATTGGTAACTTCTAAATTTACCTTCATCTAATTACACCTCTTTTAAAATTTGTAACTAATCATGTATGGTGACTCAGGGATGTAAGGAGAGCTTGGCTGACCAGCTTGTTGCCCCTTTGAAATTACCACCTATATCCCCATAAATCCTGATCCATCACCTATAAACATCTAGGGGTTAAGATACTCATCAGTGTGTATTGGATGTTGCTATGACGACTGAGATAGGTAGTTGTACATCGGCCATGGTGAAGGAGGAAGAGGCTGAGATGGAACAAAATATTGACCCAGTTGTCTGTTTAGCATTTATAGAATGATGTAGTCCTCATTTGGTTCCCTAAACCTTTGTCTTTGTAACCAAGCCCGCTCGACTCATAGCCTAGGCATGTCCACATTAAGCTCTATGTTTAGTGCAACCTCCATCGAAATGGGAGCATGCACTCTTACCTCGACAATTCTATCCTCTTCATCTATTGACAATAGTATGTTTTCCTTATCCTGTCGGAAGCTATCCATTATGAAAGCAACTGGTGTCTTATGACCAATATTGAATCATCTTAATGTTGTCCAATTGAAAAACATAAACGCTTATTTTTAATAGCTTATAACATGAATTGTATTTATGAAACCCTAAACAAAAGGAACATGAAACCCTTATCGCGTATCCTCTAGCAGCCTTTTGCCTTGTAACCTACTTACGAGTTCACATTTTGTACCATCTAAAATATTTGTGGTTGATCGACATTTCCCGCAAGAGTGGTCGACCAGAACAAATGTGTCTTTCCCTGCCATTCCATAGATGCAATAAAGGCTCCATTATTATAAGTCAGTTTTCATCTGTTTTGCCCTTTAATGTGATAGCATGCAAGTCCTCAAGCTAAGATGGTGCAGTAGGTATATGTTGTTCCATACCGAATTGCCACATTACTCTGTCTAGTTGATACCACTCAGCTATCTGAAAACATAACAATGGAACAACCGATCACCACCCACCCTGGCCACGTAAGCAAATATCTAGAAGGCCATCAATCGCCTGTCCAGTATACGGTTGTCATATAAACTACAAGACAATAACGAATTAAGTCATAAAACATGCATCCATTAATTATAAATTTAAACATGATACAAATATTAAAAACCAATACCATTTACCTAATTCTTCTTCAACTTGTCTAACTGTGCCCTGTAATACTCTAAATCATGCATGGTATATTTGTTACCGATTGGGTGTATCCATCTACCCCACGTAAGGGCTATCAACATCCCTTACACTAGGTTCAGTCGTATATTTTCCCAAGCCCACACTTGTACCAACATTGTAAGCCCACAAATATCCTTTTATGCATAGTTTGTGGCTGTACAAAATTTCCTATAAAGATATCCAAGGGCATATGCTCCTCAGGCCTAACCACCATATAGGTCAAGATTCTCAAGCGTGTGAAGATATCTGAGAGGGACCCTGCAAGATGATTGGTCAGAAAAGATACATCCACCAATCAAATGCAAAATATAAGCTCGGGAGAATCTTTTAATTTCCACCTCATCATCAACATGCTCTGTAATATCTCTAAAATTCTCCTGCAGCCATAACATCTTAAGACTTTGGCCATGTAATGCATTACGGGGAGGCCGCCTGCCTAATTGTACTTCCACATAGTCTTGCCAGTCACGTGAACCAGATAATGCCACAACTACAATTCCATTGATGTTAAGTCCAAGCAGGATAGCAATGTCCTGCAGAGTAATTGTGCACTCTCCAATAGAAAGATGGAATGTGTGTGTCTCAGGTCTCCATCTCTCCACCATTGCTGTAATAAACTCTGTAGATACCGGTAAATGTGTCATCATTGTAAAATGATAAAAATAAGCCATATGTAAATGTAGTATGATTTGTTCCGGTATCTAGTCATTTCTCACTCGGAGTGCTTCTCTAACCCTAAGTACACGGTTGAGCTTTCGGTTCAAACATGCGTCGAGACATGTTTCTCCTGTAACGTTAATAATTTTGGGTTCAATAGGCCTAGATTAATTGTCTTCTGTTCAGTCATACTGTAGTTAAAAACATATATTAACATTTGTGAGAAACTCTAATGTTATTAACAAAGTGAAAACGTATACATATAATAACTGTCTAAATATCCCAATATTTAATAACAAATTATTTATCAACTAATTTCTTAAATTATTTATTAACTAGACATCTAAATTATTTATTAACTAATTGTCTAAATATTTTTATATTTAGTAGCAGAAATTTCCAATGTATTTTTTAACATGAATATTAAACATTTAAAAAAATTGTTACTCCTATAAGTATTTAAATTTGTTACATTAAAATTTTTTAACATGAATATTAAACATTTTTTAACATGTATTTAAATTTGTTACATTTTTAAAAAAAAATTTTACTCATACTAAAAGCATGCATACTAAACATAAAAAAATACATTTAAGACAACCAGAAATTTAAATTTGTTACATTAAAATTTTCTAACATGAATATTAAACATTTTTTAACGTGTATTTAAATTTGTTACATTTAAAATAATTTCGTACAAAAAACAAGCATACTAAACATTAGAAAATACATTTAAGACAACCAGAAATTTAAATTTGTTACATTAAAAAATTTTCACATGAATATTTAACATTTTTTAACATGTATTTAAATTTGATACATTTTAAAAAAAATTATTACTCATAATAAAAGCATGCATACTAAACATAAAAAAAATACATTTAAGACAACCAGAAATTTAAATACCTTCAAAACTTTGATTAAAGATATTGGAACTTTAGTAGGGGACCATTGTGAGACTTCCCGCCACTGCCTTTTCACACACTATTCTTCACTCTCAAAGCATAAAAAAGACACCAAAACTGAGTGTAAGAGACAAGGGAGGAGTGTGAGGTGGACTAGGGACACGAAGTGGGGTTTTAAAAGGGACCACACTGTTCAAAATTTTCCTTGTGCGCAACATGGTCATCTGTAGTTTTGGCGACACAAAGAGATGCCTCCTGCACCACCAATCAGCGTGTGTCAGCTAAACAGAATACGACACACCCTTAATGATGTTGGCTTTAGTTTAGGCAACATGCGTACGTGTCTTCCCCCCATTGTGTCGCCATATATTCTCATGAAAACCATAGCTTCAGCTTTTCTGACGACACAAAAATGACCCTAGACCATGTAATTTCCAACAAATAACCTCATATTTGTAATTAAGTTTTAAACCTAACCCATTGACAAACATTGCCCTGGTGTTTTGGGGAAACGAAAAGGATGAGAAATGTTTTCAACCCAAAAAAAATGTCACGTGTAAACAAATAACTGGTAGTTCAATCATAAGGGTGTATCATTATTAATTACTGGTAAATTAAGTGCTTGTGATATATATACTTTTTCAATAATGATCTATTTTTAGTATAAGGTTTTGATTAAGCGAGAGAGATTCATCTCTTTTAACAAAGGCTTTAAGCTTTGTCATCTTTTTTTTAAAAATTGAATAACTTTAAAATTTTAAGTTAATTATTATGTTTACCGAGATACCTAAATAAGATAATTAGTTATTATGATTGACTGAATATTTTAAGTTACACTTTGATTAATTTTTTTTAAGGTACTGGATTAAAAACAAAAGAGGTCCTTGAATTTATTTATTGTCCTTATAATTAAAAAAATATGTACTATAGTTTATTTTCATGCTAAAATCTGAAAAAAATGTTTAATAAAAAATGTGTTATTTGTGTGATTGTATTGAGTAAAAATGCATGAACTAAATATAAATTAAGACAAGTAAATTAACAAAAACCCTCTTTGAAGAAGCTCTCGCGTAAAATTGTACCAAGTAACGCTGAGTTGTATGGTGTAAGCCACTTCATCATCATAGAATGGTGAGAAATTTGAATAATTTAGTCCAAAGTTTTAGATTTAATGTTTTAGAAGTGATTGATAAAAAAAAACTAATTGTTTCAGGTTGTAAAATTATATATATATATATATATGTATATATATATATATAACTTATAATTTTTTGAGATATTTTAATTAATATCAAGATTATAAAATAATGTTAAGTTTCTTTCTTTATAACAAAGAAATTCATGAAATATATAAATAAAAAAACATATAGTTCAAATTAAGGGTGAGCATAAACCACCCACCAGATCAGAAACAATGAAAACCAAATAAAAAAATGAGTTTGGTCAGTTCAGACAAATAAACGGGTAATCAAGTCAAAGAACTGACCAAGTTTGGTTAAGTTTAGATGTGTCCAATTTTATATTTTTATCAACCGAATTAACCGTACCCGACCAGACCCTATGATAATTTTTAGGCCTATTATTTTTTTGGGCCTATATGTTTACTTTTTTTTAATTATACTTTAAGTCTTTTATCATATGATTACATGAAATATATATATAGTAATACTATGATAATGTAGTAGTCATTAAATTATTTTTCTATCGAATTGAAGGGAAATGTGTAAGAAAAGTTTAAAAAATAAATTTTGGCCACAAGAAAAATCAATTCATTACAAGTTTAAACCAAAATTACTCATTCTAACTTAACCGAAATCGTTCACCCGAAACCCGATGAAACCGTGAGGCTATTTGGTCGGATTAGGTTAGAAATAAGTTACATTTGGTTAACATTGATTGAGTTATTTATCACCCTGAATCTCCCAAACTCGACTGATGATCACTCCTAGTTAAAATATGACAATTTATGTAAGTATTATTCTTTATAGAAATCAATTTAACATATCCATAAAGTTTTGATAAGAAAAATATTTATAATAATAATAATAAATAATGTAAATATCAAACATCATTCAACAATAAATTTAAAAAAGGTAGTAGTAGTAATGGTTCAAATAAGATTTAATCTTTTAAGAATAAAATAATGCGTAGTAGTAGGAATTGTTAAAAATATGCAGGGACAATAAAAATTGAAAAACACTACTTAAAATAATATTTCAAAAAAAATGCTACCAGCTAATTAAAAAGTGATATTTTAGCTACTCTCCCAAAGACTTCTAATTTAGTACTTATGACATTTCAACTACTAATTTCTCCTTTCGACTAGCTGAATATCTTACCAAATAGACACTTAAACATTAACTTTATTATAAAATAAAACTTAATAGAAAAATGTGTCAGTTGCCAAATATAGACAAATTCATACTCCCTCAATTTTAAATATAAACAAAAATAACTAATTTCACATATATTATGAATGTTAGTTGAAAATAATAATGATATCAAATATTTGATGTATTTTATTACAATACAATTAACATTATTTATTACATAAACAATTGATTGTCTTGAAAATGTAACATCCTGATTTAGATTTAATTACCAACTAAGATTAGTTGCTGATTAAGGTTAATTACAGATTAAAGCTAATGGTTGAATAATACAAAGAGGCCAGAAAATGACGCATGTGCCCCTGATAGTATAAAGGGGTTCGGTCTCTCTCTCTCTCTCACTCATTATTCACGCTGAGTTGGACAAGGCTGAGAGAGGGAGCCACTTCTCTTCGTGCATGCAGAGGGCTGTTTGTGATCAACCCAAGCTCCTTCTACTTCGCCTTCTTCTTCCACTCGAAGGCTGTTGGAATCTCGATTGGAAGTGTGCAGTGTTAAAGTGCCTCGGAGTTGTAGAAATATTCTACTGATGGTGAGACGGAGCTGCTCAAGAGAGTGAGTAGAGCGCTGAGTGTCTTGGAGGCTTGGGATCCTCCACTGTTCTTGCCTACACAGTGGTGGGTGCCTGGAAGTTTGGAAGTCCTCTATTGTTGGTGAGGATTGGACTGTTCGAGTGAGGGAACAGCTTTTGGAATCCTCCACTGGACCGAGAGAGAGAACAATGTTGTGTCTTGGAGGCTTGGAATCCTCCGCTGTCTTGCATACAGAGCGTTGAGTGTCATGGAGGCAGAGCTGTTCGAGAGAGTGAGCGGCTCAGAGTTCCTCCAAAGCAGAGTACTATGTTGGACGACTGGAATCAGGGACGTTAATTGAGAATAAGCGATCAGAGAGCAACCGATCGGAGCTGGAGGCTCGAGGAGCTTCTGGAATCTTCATTCCAGGTAGGGGGTGTTTTACATTTCAAATGCATGGTTTATGGACGGGTTCCGGGTGAAACTGCTTATTGTGTTGTGTTATAACTGAAGTGTGATGATTGATGTGTTGTGGTTGAATGGTTGTTGTGAAGCACCCGGATTTGTGATAACTGTGAGTTGTGTAGTGTATGTTGATTTCCGTCCATGAATGCATGTTTACTTGCATGTGATGTATGTGGATATTATTGTGAATGCCGAGTGCATGTGTTGTGAACCAGTATGAATACCGAATACATGTGGTGTGAAAATTCTGTGCTGATTCTGTTTGTGATTTTATATGAATGCATGAGATGCACTTGATAAGCATGGATACTCGTTGTGAAATGCATAAGGTTGCATGTATAGAAAAAGGGTGACCCGTGGAAGGTCAGGAACCCTATGTGATGATTTCTAGCTACAGATTCTTGGGCTAGATCCTGTGAGAGCCCATGATAGCCTACGAAGCTAGAGTTAAGTCTCGAGACGTCACGAGGTGACCGGTATCACGCGGGAAGGGCTAATAGAGTGAGGCCGGGAAGGAATCTATAACTGAAATTATTGTTTAAGTCGGATCCGCATGCATATGCATTGGTGCATTGTTATCAAGAATAACATGATTGATATAGCCTTGAATGATTTGAGTGAATTCCGACGGAATGATGTTGTATGAGTAAATTCCGATTGAAATAATGTGTGCACACTGAAACTGTTACCGAGTGCAAAGTGTTTGTATGTTATGTGTATATATTATTAGAATAGCATGAGTAATATAGCCATGAATGAGTTGAATGAATTCTGACTGATTGATGCCGAGTGAGTAGCAATATTGAATGGCAGTGTATGTTAATGTTGATTGTGAAATTATATTGTATAGTTGAGAATATAATGACTAATCCGAGTCGATAACTGTCATTTAATATGCAAAAGTTCACCCCTACTGTGGCTATATTTTCAGTGTATGTAGGTCGAGATGGAGAATGACGAGTGAACATCAACTCTGTGAAGAGTGTTGTACATGTGTAGTGTGCCTAATGTATATAGATATGGTATAGCCTTGGCCGGCTCTCATGTAATTAGTTTATTCAAACGTATTTATTTATATGGATTGACTATCGAAGTTGTGAATAAGCACACACACATATATATATATGTATATATATATATTTTACACTGATATGATGTTACTTGAAATCGACTGGGAAGTGGTGTCGAAAGAATAATGTTAAGTCAATAAGTTTCCGAGTGGAATATAGTTATGAGAGCCTTTTCCGAGTGAGGCTTAGCGAGTGAGCCTTTCCGAGTAATGAAGGCTTTAAACAAATTCCGAGTGAGATACGTCTATTAAGACTACTTCCGAGAGAAGGCTAGTCATTATGTTATCGAGTGAAAACAGCAGAGTGAATCTTTTCCGACTAGGAGAAAGATTTAAATACTCCCGAGTGAGAATTGACCGATGGAATTTCTTCCGAAGGAAGAACGGTCAAATGGTTCTGAGTGAAAACTATCTTAGTAAGCCTATTCTGAGGGGATAAGGTTTAAATATTTCCGAGCAGTACTTAACCTTGTGAACTCTTTCGAGTAAAGAGAGGTTAAAGTATTTCCGAATGAACCACTTCCGAGGGAAGAATGGTTATGATGGTTCTGATTGAGGTATTTTCTAAGAAACCTACTTCCGAGTGAATAAGGGTTACATAAATCCGAGTGAGACTTGACCTAGAAAACATCCCGAGTAAAGAATTGGTAAAATATTTCCGAGTGAAGAATGTGTAATACATTTCTGAGTAAATCGAGGTTGAAGTGCCTCCGAGTGATGTATGACCGGGGAAATATTCCGGGTGAAGGAAGGTTTATAAACTCTGAGTGGAATAACCGAGGGAATCATTTCCCGAGTGGAGATTCAAAACGCTTCCGAGTGAACATGTTTGTAACCTTCCAGAATGTAAATAAGGATCTGACTAAGTAAAAGTTTACCGGGTGAGGTATGACCCGAGGGGACCGTTCCCGAGTGAACGTAGGTCCCGATTCCGAGTGATGGAATTACCCGACTGCGTGGGCTCGCTTCAGCGAATAAGGGTTCGCTCCAGCGAGTATAGCTCGCTCAAGCGTTATCCACTGGCTTTCGTTTAACCGAAGCTGAGTCTTGCCAGTGTGTGGCATCCTGACCCGGTCTTCTCTTTCTCTGATCGGTTTTCTGTTTCCCTCGACTTTGGGTTTGTTTTATTTGTCCCGACTCCTACTTTGAACTGCTTTGTGAACGCGAAATTTTTTTTTCCCTGTCTCGGATTGGTTTTTATTTAAGTCGGGTTGTTTCAGAAAATATATACAAGGAGAATATATCTGTTAAACAAATATTTAATTACACTGAAAAAATATTTTTTTATATTATAAGACAAAAAATTCCATTAGAAGTAGACTTTCATGTCATATAAGTTTTGTTAAAAATACATGTATACATATTTAACTCTAAATTAAATAATTACAATATAAAAATGTAAACAAATATTCAAAGTACATTAATAGAAGAATTAAACACAGTTTTTGTTTGCAATTATTATCAGTATAGTTTATAAAACAAATTTAACAAAGTTTCTTATGTATAAATAAAATATATTCAATTTATTAAATAGTTATAACAGCAATTGACTCAGCCCATATAAGTGTAAGATTGGTAGTTCTTTGTAGAATTATTAAAAGAAAATTTAATTTTTATAGTTATAAATATGAAACTTTTTATTTCAAACATAATAATGATATAAAAAATAATCATAATTATAATAATCTTTTGGTGGCAGTGAATGTTGTCTATTTTAATTAATGGCAAAAGTTCAGATGTTGGATAGGGGAAGTTGACATCAGAACCTTACATCATGGTGAAGGATATACAAACTTGTAACACACTTAATGGAAGCAGTTTCTACGTTGCTGACCTTGACTCTTCTCAAATATATATATATATATATATATATATATATATATATATATATGGCAGTTTTGAGCCGTTGGGATAGTGAATGGGAGAGTACCAACCACAGAAGGAATATGCATTCCACATTTTGGTCTTTTTCCAAATCTTCATCATTACTATCAACCTTTCAAGTAACCACCAGCTTCAGTAAATGTATGATGTTAACCGGTAACCAATTTTTATCTAAAAATATTATTAAAACAGTCCCTCATATGATTTTTAATAATAGAAAAACTACTATTTTTATTTTCTTAAATAATATCTTTACGTTACTAGTTAATACAACTCATAAAATAAATAAATAAAGTAATGTTTACTTGAGTTAGTGTGAAATGGGAAGTGTCTTGAACTGCGTCAACAACCCAATCACTTGTCTTGTGTTTACGCGGAAATCTTCCAAGTCTTCCTCCACGTATTGCTAACCTTTTTCCTTTTAATAAATGGAAATGTAAAAAAGAGAGACCCACCAACTCTTCTTTTCATTTCTAAACCAAGGCATAAATGCATGCAATTTAGTTCCGTTTGGTTTTTCGTTAGGGTTGGTCAAACTCAAAAAATAAATTCTACGGTTAAACAGAGTTTTAATTGTTTCGAACGATGTGACAGATCAATATTAACCTTTAAATTTTTTATTTTCATAACTTTATTTCCCCAACTACAAACCAAACGTACACTCAATATTATTTCTAATTATCATGTATGCCGCATTCAATATTTTTTAAAAATTATGCTTAATATGTGAAATTGATAATTAAATATGTATTTTATGTATGTTGTTAGTCTTTAAGAGGTTTATTAGTTTGTTTAAGATTGAACTATCGAGTTGTTTAATATATGTTTGTTGACATTTTTATTAATTTTATTGTAAATTAGACTTTTATAAAGATTATTATTTTGAATCAAACTTGTAAAATAGCTTATATAAACCTAGATATATGACTTATATCACTAATAGATCAAACTTAAGCCGCACAACTAAGTGTCAGCTTAGGATCCGACCCTATAATGTCTAACTCGACCCAACCTATTTTCACTCTTACTAGGTTATAGGGGTGTGTTCGTCATCTAATTCAAAGCAAACAAAATCATCCAATTGATTAACCGACCCTAAACCCTAAATCAATCAAATTTGAAAATCAATCAAACTGGAACTCCAAAAAAAAAACTCGCATTATGTATGTGGTTCAGACCGAATTTCAAATATATCTCTTAAAATCAAACTAAGGTTTATTGAACCATAATCTTAAATATATTACTTCTACATATTATATCACCTTACTAAATTACATATATGTTTTAAACTGAAAGTAAGACTTAAAAACTTTAAGCATTGATTTGTGATTTTTTATTACGCTAAAATATTTTAGAGTGACAATTCTATTCTTAAAGTAGTTATTATTGATTTCAAGATGTTGAAATTAATATGTCTTACACTTGATTTTGAAAAAAAATATAATTAATATAAAACTGAACAAACTTATCCAATTTAAATTATATTTGATCAGATTAGATGTCATCATATATTTCAACTAAACTAAGCTGCAACTTAATAATATGATCGAATCAAATGATATTTTATTTAAAAATCAAACTAATCCGAACCGCAAACACCCTACTATAGTAAGTTACATGTTAAACAATTCAAAAGTGAAATTTTTTTATAAAAAAAATGTGATTAATAATTTTAGAGCACGATTTCTCTACTGATCACGCAAGTGCTAAGGAATTTGCTTAGATTTTCTATAGCTTTTTATACGGTTTATTTCTATAATTAATATAAAAATATTTTATATATGGGTTATTTTCATAATTAATGTAAATATTTTTTCCATCCATTATTAAAATAAACTATGTAAAAAAGTTTCATGTTATATATATTTTATATATTGATTATTTTTATAATTTATGAAAGAAAAATATTTTTTTAACACAATAGATACTTAGCACATGTGGGACTAGTAAGAAGCTGAATTCCCAATTTTAATGTAGATCTAACACAAATTCTAATAAAATATTCTCACTTTTATGCATAAATATCTTAAGAGAGATACTCAATATCGTGTTTTAATTTAAAGCAATAGGTTTACATATAGGATTTTAAAATGAGTAATGTCAAGTGAAGCGGAAACTATAATACGACGACGTGTGAATGTAAATATATTATCCTTACCATTCTTCTTGTATGGTGTTTAATTGGTGCTTAGTTGATAGGTTCTATTCCACAATTTCTTAGCTACTAGGGAATTTTAGGAAAACTGCTATAATTATTGCTAGACTAAATTGAAAGGAAATTCTTCATTGTCTGTTCAGATGATCGTTTGTCCATATAAAGGAACTTGCATCACAAGGGTTACCCTAGCTAGTATTGGACCTAACAAATAAAGCTTAAATAAAATCTTTCAGTCAAGTGGGTCTTGTAGCTATTCTTTTGGGCCTGATGGGTGCCCCTTCCTTATCACTGCCCGCCGGATGACATTGGGCCTTGTCCTCAAGGCCCGAGGAGTTTGAAGGAGGCACAGGTGTAATAGAAATGGTGGGGTCAGTGGAACTTGAAGAAGTCACAGATGAATTAGAATTGGTGGGGTCGGATGGTTTGAATTTGGACATGGGAAACCGTGTGACAGGTTGGCTAGCATTAGGTGGGGAAGTCAAGGAATCTGTCAGGGGGGTAGTTGAGGGGACCGGTTGGATGGGCTTGGCACGGGTCCCATGGTCATCCAACGGCTGAGAAGTAGACAGAGGGTTAGTGGCTTGGGAAACCGCAACACGTGGGGTAGTAGATGGGTCTGGAATATTAAAGTTGGTAAGTGGAGTTTGAAAGAGTTCCTTGGGTAGAGGCTTTTGAGTGGTAGAGGACAATTCTCCATGAAACGCTCTCAGTAGAGAAACATGAAAAACCGAGTGAATCTTGGCCTGTGGAGGGAGAGCGAGTTCGTAAGCCACCTTGCCTATACGTCGGAGGACTGGATATGGCCCATAGAAACGACAATCGAGTTTTTGTGAGGATCTCCTAGCCAACAATACTTCTCTGTAAGGTTGTAAGCGAAGCCAAACGAGATCCCCTGGGTTAAAGATGACGTCACTCCGGTGGAGGTTAGCTCGGGCAGTCATGCTTTGGCGAGTTCGTTGAAGACAATCACGAGCTTGTCATAGAACTGCTCGACGTTCCTCGAGGATCTCAGAGAGAGAGGGCACTGTGACTTCCTCCAAGACGAAATCAGTGGCTGTTGGGGGGGATTTCCCGTATAGAACCCGAAAGGGAGCCATGCTGATAGCTGAGTGGTACGACGAGTTGTACCAAAACTCTGCGAGATGAAGAAGGCGAAACCAACTCTTCGGTTGTGCTCCACAAAAGCATCGCAGGTAAGCTTTGAGTGTCCTATTTAATACTTCTGTTTGGCCGTCAGTTTTGGGGTGGTAGGTTGTACTGTATTTTAATGTGGTTCCCTGAGATCTGAACAACTGTTTCCAGAATTGGCTGAGGAAGAGGGGAACCCTGTCTGACACAATGGTGGCTAGGGTGCCATGTAACCTGGAGATTTCCACCGAGAAACGTTGGCCCAAGTTCTCCGTAGTGAAGTGGGTTGGTAGAGCTACAAAGTGGGCTGATTTGGAGAGGCGGTCACACACAACCCAAACAACCGTGTGGCCCATCGAGGATGGAAGGTGGGTGATAAAGTCCATGGAGATATCCTTCCAAAATTTTGTGGGTTTCTTACTTGTTTCATATAATAAACTTTTTAACCTCTTTCTGCATGCCTTTCCAAGAGAATGATGCTGCTAACCGAGCCAAAGTGGCTTTGGTACCCGAGTGCCCTACGATTGTTGTGGCATGGAATTTAGTGAGGAGCTTCTGGCGGAGGTTGTGATAATCTGGTATAAAAATTCGTCCCTTTATCCACAAGAGATTCTGTTTAAATTGGGAGTCCTGAACAGTGTTTAGAAATTTTTGAACTAACAATTGTCCTTCATTGTCATGAATGTAATACTGTTGCAGAGAGGTGATCAGCATGGGAACTACGGACGAGATGGACAAGAACAGAAGTTGGTGATCTGAAAACTGACGGGAGAGGGCATCAGTAACCTGATTCTTTGGGCCAGGCCAGTAGAAGATCTCGAAGCTGTACCCTTGCAACTTCATGGCCCATTTATGTTGTTCTGGAGTCTGAAACTTTTGAGATAGTAAGTGCTTTAAACTTTGTTAGTCAGTCAGAATGTGGAAGTGAACTCCTATGAGATACTGACGCCACTTCTTGATGGCTTCTGTTACAGTAAACATCTCTCTGACGTATATGGAGGCAGCTGCCATGTGAGGGCCTAGGCGTTTACTGAAGAAGGCAATTGGGTGACCTCCCTGAGTGAGGACCGCACCCACTGCTGTGGCGGAAGCATCTGTTTCCAGAATGAACAGCTTAGAGAAATTTGGTAGGACAAGGATGGGAGCTGCTGTAATTTTATTTTGCAAAGCTGTAAAGGCCTCTGAGGCCTCTGTACTCCATGTAAACTCCGAATGTCTAAGCAGGTCGGTGAGAGGAGCGGCGAGAGTGGCGTATTGTTTAATGAAACGACGATAGAATCCGGTGAGGCTGAGAAAACCTCTAAGAGATGTGAGGGAAAACGGTTAAGGCCAATCAATTATTGCTTGAATTTTTTCTGGGTCAGGGGATACTCCAGCAGGGGTAATGATGTGTCCTAAGTAATTAACTTTAAGAGAATCAAACGAATACTTAGATAACTTGACAAAGAAACAGTGATTAGCAAGTAATGATAAAACTGAATTTAAATGGCTAATGTGATCCTCTAAGGTAGTGTTGTAAATAAGTATATCATCAAAAAAAAAAACCAGAACAAATCGACATAGATACGGTCGTAGAAGGTCTGTCATTGCCAACTGAAAAGTGGAGGGGGCATTAGCTAATCCAAAGGGCATGACTAGGAACTCATAGTGGCCATCCCAAGTCCTGAAAGTTGTCTTATGGGTGTCTGGTGGGTGAACACGTATTTGGTGGTAGCCAGAGTGAAGGTCAATTTTAGAAAAAATTATAACAGATCCTAGTTCATCGAGTAGTTCATCAATTATAGGAATAGGGAACCTATCTTTAACAGTGATAGCATTTAAGGCCCTATAATCCACACAAAAGCGCCAGGTGCCATCTTTCTTTTTAACCAAGAGTACAGGGGAAGAGAAGGGGCTTTTACTGGGAATGATAATGCCTTGTTGGAGCATGTCCTGAATGAGGTTGGTCATAGTGGTTTTCTGGGCATGGGGGTAGCGATAAGGTTTGATATTGATAGGTTGAGAGTTAGGAAGTAAGGGAATGTGGTGGTCATGGGTCCTGGGTGGGGGAAGGGCTTTAGGTTTGGTGAAAATTTGAGCATGGGAAAGAAGGAGATGGGGGATAGGGGATGGAAGAGATTTTAGGGAGGGATGATCAAGGTCAAGTGTTTCTGGAAAAGGTTGAGGGTCTGAGAAAGGGGCAAATAATAGTAGGTGGCAAGAGGAAACAGAGTCAGTATGTAGCATTTGGCAAAATTAAGTGTAAGTTGAAGGAAGGAGGGAGGACTTGAGTTCACCAGTGAGTGTGATTGGTTCCATTTGGTGATTGAAAGTCATACTAGGGATGGAGAAGTCTGTTGTAATAGGGCCTAAGGTTTGAAGCCATTCAATGCCCAGGATAACATCAGCTCCTTCAATGGGAAGGAGGTAGAAGGAAATTGCAAAGTCATGACCCTGGAAAGATAGAGGCACCTGTGGATAGAGGCCTGAACAAGTAATGGTGGCACCATTCCCTACCATAACAGGAAAAGCAGGAACAGGTTGTGTAGAAAGTTTAAGGTGTGAGGCAATGCAGGCTGCAAGATATTATGAGAGCTTCCAGAGTCAATAAGAACTCTTACTGGTAGGCCTGTAATAAAACCTTGAAATTTTAGGGTTTATGGGGAAGGTTGGCCTGTGAGAGCCTGAGGGGAGAGTTGAAAATTTATGGCCTCCCAGTTTAGGTTAGGGGTAAGGGTTGGTGAAGGTGAGTCAGAGGTAGGACTGGCTGGGTGAACAGGTTCTGCGGGGTCACTAGGAGCAGAATCTTTATCTGATAGTAATAAGAGGAATCGGCTAGATGTGCATTTGTGACCAGGGGTAAACTTCTCATCACAATTGTAGCAAAGACCTAGGGCACGTCTCTCCTGCATTTGGGCCTGGGTGAGGCGTTTAATAGGTAATGTAGGGGAATTGGTAAAAGGTTTGGTGGGGGTTGGTTTAGGAGGTGAGTTAGGCAGGGGAGGGTTCTGGGTTGGAACAAACCTAGGGAAGCGAGGTTTAGAGTCTCTGATTTTGGAGTCAACCAATTTGGCTAAGCCAATAGCTTGGGTGATAGAGGTTGGTTGGAGGATGGCTAGTTCACGTCTAATCTCAGCAGACAACCTTGAAATAAAACAATTTAGTAACATATCTGGGGAGAGACCCACAACACGGTTGGATAGTTTTTCAAAGTGAGCCTGATATTCTGTGACTGTGCCTTGTTGGCGAAGCTTAAAAGGCTCAGCCTGGTGGTTTTCATAGGTAGAGGGACCAAATCGTAGTTCTAAAGCCCTAACAAAGGTATTCCAATCAGTAAGTTGTCTGTTGTGGTACATCCATTTGAACCAACTTAGAGCATCACCCCTCATGTAAAAGGCAACCATGGGCAATCGGAGGTCAGGGGGAACTTGATAGAACATAAAAAATTGCTCCGCTTGGAAGAGCCAATCCAAGGGCTCCGAACCATCAAAAGGGGTTAAATCGAGTTTAGGGGGGGCATAAAGGTGTAGGAGGGATATTGGTTGCTGGGTTTGTGAAGGGGAAGTGGGGAAAACTAGAGGGGAAAAATGGGTGGTAGGTTGAGTGGAGTAAGTGGGACCAGGCACAGTAGTAGAGATAGGGGTAGAATGAATACGACTGGGGCTAGGCATGGAAGAAGGGGAGGTGGTAGTGGAAAAGGGAATGGTATAGGGAATGACTACTGGGCTATTTGTAGAAGCAAGAAAAGCTTAAGTAACAGGTGGAGAAATACTAGGGGATGAGTGAGGAATATGACCTGGGAAGGGTCCCATTTGTAGGGAAGCTACCTGCTCCAAGAGACCACCCATAAAAGTAGTCATAGCGTCATGGCGGCTGTCCATTGTAGTTTGGAGAGCATGATGGTGAGTGTCCTGAAGGTGTCGATGTTCCTCCAGCTGGGTGTGCAGGGAGCCTATCTTATCAGAAATGGTCTGTAGAAGGTCCTCTAGGTCCTTGGAAGAAGAAGGTTTAAGAGGCATGAGGCCAATGAAAGCACCAAATGATAGGTTCTATTCCACAATTTCTTAGCTACTAGGGAATTTTAGGAAAACTGCTATAATTACTGCTAGACTAAATTGAAAGGAAATTCTTCATTGTCTTTTCAGATGATCGTTTGTCCATATAAAGGAACTTACATCACAAGGGTTACCCTAGCTAGTATTGGGCCTAACAAATAAAGCTTAAATAAAATCTTTCAGCCAAGTGGGTCTTGTAGCTATTCTTTTGGGCCTGATGGGTGCCCCTTCCTTATCATTAGTATAGACATGTGATTATTTCTATAAAAAATAATTATTAAATATGTCATATACGTAAAAAAAATGTCATACTGCATGATTAAGAAGCAACAAATAATTTTTTATTAAAGAATTCTTATTGATGCTGATCGTTATTTTAAAATTGGGCCAGCTTAGCCCATTGAATTAAATAATAGATGAATGGATTATCAATTCATTTTATTTAAACCACATAATAAAATTGGTATAAAGAGCAGCCAATCAGTAAACACAAAGATGTTATTTTCATATATTTTTTTAATATACTATTTTAATAAAATATAGTATTTGTAATATAAATTTTACTTTAAAAATAGTATTTTATAATTTTATTTTAATTTCCTTTTGTGAAGCTATAATATTATGTTTTAAATTAATAATTATTTCATATATAATATTATTTTATTAATATATATTGAATCATAATTCGACCACTAAACCGTAAAATAGTGACTTAATTGGTTCAACTTAATTTTTAAAAGATTGATTCACATTATAATATCAATGCATTCTCTACATTATCAATAAAAGTTTTTTAAAAAATAATTGAATTTTATATATAAAAAAAACTATTATTATTCATGGATTTAAATCTCACCAATATAAAAACTTTGCTAGTGGTTGATCTATCACACTCATCCCCTTATAAACCTTCAATATGTTTAAATTATAATGTTACATAATGGAACGGAGACGAGTAATATATAATAGATCGAAACTGAATAAGATAAGATGAAGTAAAAATTTCTTTACATTATGAAGGTATTTTAAAATGAAATGAAATAATAAACACATTATATTTCATTGTTTAAAAAAATAATGGAACATAATATATTTTAATTATTAAATCCTTATAGAATCTTTATTTATAATTATTAAATAGATAAAAAAGTAAATTATTAATATAATAAGTGTAATTCATCACATACACACCAAACTAAGGGGGGAGAGATTTGAAATTAAATAATGGAATGAAATAAATCAAGTTTCATTCTTTACTATTAGATTTTATTTATATGTTAAAGGAACTAACTCAGTTGGTTGAATAATATATGTAAGTTATTACGAGTTCACTAATACAAATTCTGTTTCTGTTAAAACTAAAAAAAATTTCATTTTTCAAGCCAAATAAGGGTAGATCTTTTCATCCTCTACCACTCTTCTTCATTTCATTATCTACCATTAATTCAAATTAGAGCTGGCAAAATGGGCTGGCCCGCATGGGCCGGCCCGAACCCGCCCATAAAAATGTAGTGCGCGGGCTTAAAATAAAAAATTAAAATCAATACATGGAAAAAAAAAGCCCGACCCTAAAAAAACCCGAAAAAAGTGGCCCGAGTGCGGGCCGGCCCGTGTGGCCCACGGGCGGCCCGATTATTTTTAAAAAATAAAAATAATAATTTTTAGTTATGTTAGGTGCTTGCTTTTGTGACTTTTATTATGGACTTTTATGAAATATATGATTCAACTTTGTGCATTTTGTTTTCTTCCATAATGTTTTCTTTGATTGATTTTGTACATTTTATTAAAAAACATAATATAGAAAGTCAAACATAATGTCATCTCCATAAGATAATATCACTTTATGTCAACACCAATAGTTATGTAGTTCATGACTTCACCTTAATAAGGTTTCACGGTGTTGCCGTTATGAATTGATAATATCACTTTATGACTTCACCAATAGTTATGCGCTACGTTATATGCATTTTTAATTTGATTACGATAAAACTTGAAGCTGTATGTCCATAATTTTTTAGCTATAGCCTATATGTTTACACAAATCATGATCTTTGATATATGTATATTTTTTTAATCGTGTGCCTTTCTCATTCGGTAATTTCGTTTTAATTAAAACTTTTTCCAGCTAATTTAATTAAATAGTATTATTTCATAGAACAATTTTTTATAAATTTATTTTTTAAACTTTTTTTAAGCGGGCCGCCCGAAGTGGCCCGTGGCCCGTTGAGGGCCGGGCTAGGGCCTTTAATTTCAAGGCCCAAATTTTTGCGGGCCTTTTTTGGCCCGGCCCTAAATGGCCTGTAACCCGATAAAGCCCGGCCCGTTTAGGGCCATCCGCCCGAATTGCCAGCTCTAATTCAAATATATTGACCAACTCATCTAAATTTCTTTTTTAAAAAAAAAAAAAAACTTTTAATGTGCAGACGGCACGCGGAGACTAGTCGATAACATTTGCAAAGATGTTTCTTTTCCTTTTTGTTAATTTTGGCAGTGTTTTTCTGATTTTGATATGGTCAAGCTACTTCCACTTGTATAGTGGTCAAAATAAAATGGGGTAGTTTGTCAAATGGTATGTGACCAAACCCTCTTACAGCTTGACCAGTGGACTTGGAAGAAAATCTGGAAAATAAGTTAAATCCTTTTTTGGTTATTGAATTAAGGTTTTATAGGAATTTTGTCGATTAAAAAAAAGAAAGAAAGGAGGTGAAACACCATATGTTGGTTCTAAAATTGGAAAACTTGCAGGTAATGGCCAGACAAGTGGGAAAATAGGGAACAAGATGCTGAAGATTTGGGCTGTTGAATTTTTTATTTCAGTGAAAATTGAACACATGTAATAAAAGGTTTATAACTTGACCAAAAAAAAAAAAGGTTTATAACAATTCATGGATCATACTCAATTAACCATGCTAAATTTTCATGGTGGAAAAATAGTAGTTCAATACTATAGATACTTTTCAAATAATGGACTAACTTAACTTATTTTTATCAATAATATATTTAAATTTGGAAGAATAGTAATTTAACACTATTAGATCACGACTGTTTTTGGACAAATGGATCACTTATGTTAAAAGCCCAGTAACTTAATCTCTTGTTCTCTTTAATGTTATTTACATTTCGGTCCAAAAAAAATATTATTTACATTTTTTGGTTACAACTTTACTTACATATATTTTAAGTTTTTAACATATGGAAGTAAAGGCACCATAACAAGAAATAAAAAAGGCAATGCCTGAAGAAATAAGGAAAATTAGAAAATGGGGATAGATCTATGGCCTCTAAAAATTCGAGAAAAAGAAAACAAATTAATGTTTTTCATTGTGGGTTTCCATTTTTTTTCTTATGGTAGTTTTGGGTCGGAATGAGATTATTTGGGGTTATTTGCCTTATTTCGGAATGAGATTGTTTGGTAGTTTATTTTGTTTCATCCTATTTTTTGAGTTGTAAGATTTTTGCTCTTATTACTTTACAAAACAAATGTAAAAGAAAAATATTCCAATTCTCATCACTAATTTTTCATCTGCCAAACAACTTATTACATTTTTTTTTCTCATGTAATTTTTTCTCACTCTCTTCTCGTGATCCACGGTGAGAACTTTTTCACACAAATTCTGAAATTTTTTTTGGTCATAAATTCTGAATTTAATATTTTTAATTTTTAATTTTTGGATAAGAATTTAATATTTTTATATGAGTACTTATCATAAGATTTTTCATTGGGCTAAGGCCCGTGACTCAAAAATTGGGTTACTGGCGGCTAAGGCTCTAAGGCCCAAACAACATGCATTTCTGGGCTCGGTTTTCGAGTTTCAAGATGTGTGGTTATTGATTTATTGGGTTAATTTACTGTTGAAACTTGAAACTTGAAAGTGTTAAAAAAAACCTATCCACAAAAAAATGTAACGAAATAATCCATTAGGTACGTACCTCTAAACGCGTAAATTAATTGATAGGAAGTTATTTTAATTTAAGACTTAATTATTGTTTCTTAATTTTAATTGCGTCATTTTAGTGTCAGAGTCCCTCAAATTGAATATTTGATAACGTGTTATCCTACTAATTGATATGTAATTATTACATTAGATTTCAGATTTCCATGAACAACTTCATGAAAAATTGGCAGAAGTTTACGAACTTTTATATTTCTATATTTTTTTCATTCTTAATTAATAAACCAAGACGTTTTAGTTTCAAATTATCTCAACAATCTTTTCTTTATATCCTAAGAATAATAAGTTCAAGCTGTGAGTAATACTCTTAAGTTGTCTCTCTTATTTAGTATTGTTGTGAGACTAGTTCACCATGAAAATATTGAATTATTTTATGAGTGTTATAAACAATTCTAAATATATAATGATATATGCAGTCATTAGATTTGAATTCATTATAATTCCTGTATAAGGAGTTAGTTATTTTAAAATTAGATTTCTCATGTATCAATGTCACAATATAGGTTCCAATTGAGCAATTAAGGAATTGTGTAAAGAGATGTGAATGATGTTGATAAGATTTCTCTCTTATATATTATAAGAATGATATTTATAACTCACTTGATGAAGTGAGACTTACAAATACATGATCATGAATGAGAAAATAAATATTAAATATTTATTTCTATGAAGTTTCCTCTAGTATCAAGAAACATAAATTGGACTAGACAAAGATGACATCAAGCATGACTTTAACCCAACTAGATCATGACAGATATGACAAAGGGAACATACACGTGTATTTATCGCTTATAGATTATGTCACATTGACAAAATTTTAGATATGATGTGTTGTTAAATACCACTTATCGCAATAGCATTCTTAAGAGGTATAAAAAAGCACTAGCATTCTTAAGAGGTATAAAAAAGCATTCATAGGCGTAAAAAATCATGTGACTTGTGAAATATGGATGTATCATGGATAAGAAATTTTTAATTGTTAGATTCACATCAACAGTCAATATTAGAGGAGAGATACGGGATAAATCGGTTCCAATGATTGATGTCTAACAGTTGTAAAATCAACCTTCATTATTCTCCAATGCTGGGAGTATGTGTTGGGAATAATTAATGTATGCCCAAGATCCAATCCATCATGTTAGTATAAATAAGATATTATTTATGATTTTATTATCATATTTATTAATTGTTTAATTTAATATGATAATGTCCTTAATTAAAATTAGAGACTTGTTATTATAATTTTAATTTAAATTGTTCTTGATCTTATGATTATCAATATAAGACATCATAATCTAGATAGATCAATATATATGTAATGATCTTTATTAGATAAAGATTAACAAATCTCATTTGTTAATTACATATATAAATGATGCATATGAGGATATAATCATTGAATTAAACTGACTCAGAAAATTCTAGTGAAGAAATATGATAATTTCTTTTGAACTGAGATTATTATAGTAATTAACAAGTTATTTATTATACTTTGATTATGGACACCTAATACCTAAAGGGATTAGTTGAATGTTTACGGGGTATAATTAAATACTTGTAGAATTAATGATAAGTCAAGATGGAATTCATCTTGGTAATAAATTTAAGCTCTGTCACAAAATAGAGACGTTGACCAAGACAATTGAATAAATAAAGAAATGAGTTTCTTAAGCCGTCACATATAAATTAACTTATTAGAGTTTGACAAAATATTATACTCTAGAGTTAGTTTAGAGCTATAAAGATTAAGAGAAATATCATATAAATCTTCTAGTGGTTCTTAAAAGTAAAATACGCTAACCTTGATTGGTAAAATAATTTGATTAATTTACTACCGGTTTAGTATTAAACCTACAGGGTCACACACTAACGAGTGTTCTGATCTTTATTAAAGGAATATATATTTTATTTGATAATTAAATTAAAAAAATTAATTTTATCAAATAAATTATTTTTTGTAAAAGTGAAATGTTATTTGAATAAGACATTTTGGTTAAATAGTTTAACTGTTTTGCTGGTCTTTTAAATACTAAGTCAATATGAGAACTATTTCTAAAATGTCCCTAATCAAGTATTAATATAGGGATATGTGAATACATAAAGACTAGCGTGTAGTGGCAGATCTATGACCTTGGATCAATGAGGGAAATCTAATAAAATAATAAAAATTAACAACAAATATCATATACCAAAATAAACACATAAATACCATGTCAAGAGTAACTAGTTTAGTTGGTCAATTAAGATGTATGAGTTGTTGTGAAGTTCTAATATACTTTCAATTCCTATTAAAACCAAAATAAATATGCATAAAAACTAAAATTATATAAGAGAGTGCAATAAAATAGATTTATTTCTCGATCCTGAATATAAGAGATAATTATACATTTTTAGATAAATTAATGATAAATTGTCTCATATATATCTTATTTATTACAAGAGAATATAAAAGTTACTTAATCATATTTTTCTATTTTAACCATTTAATTTGTGGTATTCTTAGGAAAAACATTAATTTTCTCACATAATTATTATAAATATAGGTACTGTGTTTTTGTTATTTGTCTCTTATATTCAAGACTAAAGGGATAACAGATAATTTACCTATCTTGCAATTTCCCCTTATAAAATCTCTTATGTTTTGAAATCGTTGAATGATAAGTTCATTGTTATTGTTGTTAAAGTAGTATATGTTTAATTCCCCTTAAAAAAAGTCTCGTGATCGAGTTTTATGTATGAAAAAAATCTATGGTAGAAGTGACCATAATGAGAAGGTTCTCAACTGGAACATAATTATCTTCAAAGATGGAAATGAATATTTCTTAAATGGGAATGCAATGCATTTTTCCTTCAATAATAATTGTGCTTTTAAGAATCCTTCAACAAAAAAATTAAGCCTTAAGTTTTAAATTTTTTCCTCACAAATCATGTTGCAACTACGATTATTCTTCTTACATTAGAAATATTTTAAATAGATAGCGTGTTGAAAATTTTTCAAAAGGAGGGGGAAAAGTTTAAAATTAATAAAAATTTATGAAAGTTACGTGTTTGGTCCCCAAAAATGGTCTAATAAATATAAATGGGTCTTTATGTTTTAATGAGTTCAATATAAAAAATACACAAAGATACCATATAATTTTTATTGTACTTATTTATAATAATTTTATTACAGTGGGTACATCTGAGCTACACATGGATCTGCCCCTGTTGGTAATGGTCCTTGCTTTTTGGTGTCGTCACCCCCCTCAAACCCCCACATCCACTTCCATCATACCAAAACCCAAAACATAATCTTCAAACCCCCAACCTACCCAAAATATAACCACGGATTCAAGAGAATTCCAAATCTCAACCATCCTTCGAATTCACCAAATAGCCAAAAACAAAAAAAAAATCAGTCACAAAATAAAGACACGTTAAACCACTCATTTTTTTCTCTTTTACCTCCTAAAAAATACAAAAGCCATGGCATTGCTTCCTTTTCTTAAGCATAGAAGCCATGAATCCACCGCTGCCACCTTTGTCATGCATGGTAGAGACTACTAGAAACTCAACATGGGGCATAACACAAAGGTTTTACAACAATGCGTTCAAGAGCATCAATTTTTTACTCCTCGATGGTACTTGTTTTTTAGTTCTGCCAATATCGTTGATAAATTAATTTTTCAAAAAGTTGGATTTAGGGCTAACCATACCAAAAGTGTAATAGACTTCAATTTTTCTAGCACAATGTTTAAGGAAACAGTGAGTGGAGGTTGAAGTCCCAAGGAGTTTAGAAGAAAATGGCGAAAAGGAGAAATAAAAGAAAGTGGTGAAAAATATCAACTTGCTATAGTAGGTCAATCAGAAATGACCATGGTTTACCAGGTGGAACAAGTCAACCTTAGCATTCACCGTCATTTTTAAATGATTTTATGATCATTGTTTAGAGAATGCCTTCAGAATACACTAGGTATATTGATTATCTTTAGTTTAACAGGTGTTTTTATTTAAAGACCTTATACTCCTTCAATAAAGTAACATAGATGAAATAGGTTATCCCAATTAGAATGGTAAGAAGACGATGATGACCTTGAAGACCATGAAGGATTTTGATAATGACAAGGCCAATGCCAGAGATTAAGAATGAAGATCCAAGACCAAGGCATAATTAAAGTAAGACTCTATAAAAAGAAAGTACGACCATTAATATAAAAAGGTTTTAAAATAAGAATACATTCTGATGGAATGTAATTGATTACCTCATTAGTGTAATCAATTACATCGTGTAATTGATTACCTCATTAGTGTAATCAATTACCTCAGCAATCTAATCGATTACCATGTTTAAGTAATCGATTACAATATGAACGTTATGTTTTAAAACTGATTTTAAAAGGCTGTAATCGATTACCTATTTTATGTAATCGATTACAACGTGATCAGAAAGCAAAAAATCATGTTGAAACATTATAACTTTTCACAAAATATTATTTTATCAAAGAGGTACCTTTCCAATTATTTTAATCAATAATTTCACACCTCTTGAAGGCATTTCCTCTCCTATAAATAGGAAGGCATTTCATTTGCAAAAGACACACCAAGATATACCAAATACTTCCAATCTTTTCTTATGAGCAATAATGGCCATATTCTCTTAATAGAGTTATTACTCTTTCTTGTTCCTCAATTTGTTTATCATACTCTTGAAGAGAGTTTTCTTGTAAGAGATCTTTATCTCTAAAAGTGAGATTGATACTCAGAGTGGTGTATCTCTGAGGGGGTTCTTCTTGGACGTGGTGTAGCATCCAAGGGTGATGTTATTGGATGTGGTGAAGCAACCAAGGGTGATATGCTTGGGTGTGGTATAGCATCCAAGGCATTTATGATCGAGGTGTGAGTCCCCATTGTGGTGTAATCAAGGGATTTGATTATAGTGAATTTCCTCAAGGGTGTCTTGAGAAGACTGGATGTAGGCAGTGGTTGGCTGAACCAGTATAAATATCTGTTTGCACTTCTCTAACCCTTAAACTCTTTATGTTTTAAGCATTATTATTCAAATCACATATCATTGCATATTGAGTTTTTAGAGGAGAAATTTATTAGTGAAAAAGTTCCTAACTACTCAATTCACCACCCCCTCTTGAGTTTCCTAGAGGCCACCTAGGCTAACAAGTGGTATCAAAGCTCGTATCTTGGAAAAGGTTTAACAACCTCAAGAAGATCCATGGCCTCTTTCAATCCTATCTTTCCTGAGGGAAACTCCATACATAGACCTCCTGTATTTAACGGAGTAGGATATCAATATTGGAAAACCCGTATGCAAATATTCATAGAAGCTACTGATATAGACATATGGGACTCCATTGAAAATGGTCCATTCATACCAACCAAAGTAGTTGGAGAAGTAACCATGATTAAACCAAGAAGTGAATGGACTGATGCGGATAAAACAAAAGTCCAATATAACCTAAAGGCCAAAAATATAATAACTTCTGCCTTAGGAATGGACGAGTACTTTAGAATATCCACATGCAAAACAGCAAAAGAAATGTGGGATACTCTAGAAGTAACTCATGAAGGAACGAGTGAAGTGAAAAGGTCTAGAATAAACACTCTGACTAGGGAGTATGAGTTGTTTAGAATGAACAACAATAAAGCATACAAGACATGCAAAAGAGATTCACTCATATAATCAATCATCTTGCATGCTTAGGAAAAACCTTTTTAAATGAAGATTTGATTGATAAAGTATTAAGATGTTTGAACAGGGAATGGCAACCAAAAGTAACTGCTATATCAGAATCAAAAGATTTGTCAAGCATGTCCCTTACAACACTTTTTGGAAAATTACAAGAGCATAAACTCGAGCTTGAAAGATTGAATCAACATGAGGAAAGTAACAAAAAGAAGAAAAGTATTGCTCTAAATGCATCATCATCGACCATTGAAGAAAGTGATGAAGAAGATGATGAAGAAGGTATAAATGATTATAATGACCTTAAATTATTTGTTAAACAATTTAACAGGTTTCTAAAGAAAAAGGAAGGGCAAAGGAAGCCAAACTTCAGAAACTCCTTCAAAAACGATGAATCCAACCAAGGTCCAAAATGCTTTGAATGCGGAAAATATGGACATATGAAAATAGAGTGTCCGAAACTAAATAAGAAGTCTGACAAGCAAGAGAAAAAGCATCCCAAAAATAAAAGAATAGCTTATATTACCTGGGATGAAAATGGTTTAAGCTCGTCCAAGGAATCAGACCATGAAGACGCAAATCTGTGCCTAATGACTAACACTGAAGAGGTAAATGACTCAAATCCTACATTTGATGAATTGCAAGAAGCTTTTGAAGATCTTCATAGTGAATATCAAAAACTAGCTAAGAAATTCTTGAATATGAAAAATTCTAACCTAATCTTAGAAGAAAGTCTATCAAAGGTCAATCATGGACTAGGACAAGTTAAAGAAGAAAAGGAAGACTTAGAAACTAAGCTTAAAAATGAATCTATCATTAAACATACATGTTCAACATGTCAAAAGCATATTCAAGAGATTGATGATTTGAAAAATGCATTAGTTAAATTTACTATAGGAAGAGATAACCTAGATATTCTTCTTGGAAAACAAAAATGTCATTTAAAAGTAGAACTAGGATCCGATCCTTCCAAAAAGCAAAACTTGTAGAAAAATCTCTTTATTTCACAAAAGACCTCAACTAGCCCATTTGTTAAATTCTCTCATTATGTGAGAAAAGGTGACAGTTCATCAACATGTCATATAAGGAACAAAGGCTATACTGAGACAAAAATGATTTGGGTTCCTAAGAATATAGTATCCACGTCTAACCCACAAGGACCCAAGAAAATTTGGGTACCAAGATCAAATATTTATAATAGTGCAGGAATTATCATTGATGGGAGGCACTTAAGGATTAACTCTTACCCACAAGAAAAGTCAACACATTTCTTGAAGCATCTATCAATCAACAAGTAACAAAGAGCAATATCAAAATAACGAGTGACATCAAACAACAAGGTGCATCACTCTCTGCTAAAACTTTATGCTCTCTTATATTCTTTTTGAGTAATATATGAGAAGCAAAATAAGAGAAAAATCAATCAAACCTGGTTAATATATGAGAAGCAAAATAAGAGAAAAATCAATCAAACCTTGTCAACTAAACCAAAATTAAGGGGGAGAAAATCTTGTATCTTGCATGCTGTTTATTTTTCTTCTCAGGAATTGTTGTCAATATCAAAAAGGGGGAGAATGAAGAACTAAGGTTTTGATATCAACAACATATATGCAAGACATGATTAACAACATGGACGCAAGACTTGAAGATTTAGTATACCATGTCAAAGCACAAAAAGAGTCATGAAATCAATGAAATATTGTCATCGTCAAAAAAGGGGAGAATGAAGACCATGAAGGATTTTGATAATGACAAGGCCAATGCCAGAGATCAAGAATGAAGATCCAAGACCAAGGCATAATTAAAGTAAGACTCTATAAAAAGAAAGTACGACCATTAATATAAAAAGGTTTTAAAATAAGAATACATTCTGATGGAATGTAATTGATTACCTCATTAGTGTAATCAATTACATCGTGTAATTGATTACCTCATTAGTGTAATCAATTACCTCAGCAATCTAATCGATTACCATGTTTAAGTAATTGATTACAATATGAACGTTATGTTTTAAAACTGATTTTAAAAGGCTGTAATCGATTACCTATTTTATGTAATCGATTACAACGTGATCAGAAAGCAAAAAATCATGTTGAAACATTATAACTTTTCACAAAATATTATTTTATCAAAGAGGTACATTTCCAATTATTTTAATCAATAATTTCACACCTCTTGAAGGCATTTCCTCTCCTATAAATAGGAAGGCATTTCATTTGCAAAAGACACACCAAGATATACCAAATACTTCCAATCTTTTCTTATGAGCAATAATGGCCATATTCTCTTAATAGAGTTATTACTCTTTCTTGTTCCTCAATTTGTTTATCATACTCTTGAAGAGAGTTTTCTTGTAAGAGATCTTTATCTCTAAAAGTGAGATTGATACTCAGAGTGGTGTATCTCTGAGGGGGTTCTTCTTGGATGTGGTGTAGCATCCAAGGGTGATGTTATTGGATGTGGTGAAGCATCCAAGGGTGATATGCTTGGGTGTGGTGTAGCATCCAAGGCATTTGTGATCGGGGTGTGAGTCCCCATTGTGGTGTAATCAAGGGATTTGATTATAGTGAATTTCCTCAAGGGTGTCTTGAGAAGACTGGACGTAGGCAGTGGTTGGCCGAACCAGTATAAATCTCTGTTTGCACTTCTCTAACCCTTAAACTCTTTATGTTTTAAGCATTATTATTCAAATCACATATCATTGCATATTGAGTTTTTAGAGGAGAAATTTATTAGTGAAAAAGTTCCTAACTACTCAATTCACCACCCCCCTCTTGAGTTTCCTAGAGGCCACCTGGGCTAACAGACCTTAATGGTAGAACTATTACGATCTAACCAAAAATTTAAAAGTTTTTATTTATTGATGGTGCCTTCTAAGGCGCACTTGACAAAATCAAGTGTATCGTGGTAAGGGTGTAAATGACCTACTAGAACCAGTTAACATAGCTTAGAAGTTGCAATATGTGTTGTTTTATAAATTCAAATGAAGTCATAAAGGGAGGACATTACATGTTCATTCCACGCACTCTCACATTTTAGAACACTCAATCAACCTTGATAAAACCTAATTTAATTCATTTGGACATTGCATGCTCATTTAAACTAATCTTATCTTTAAGAACACTCTTCATCAATCTTGATAAAACCTAATTTAATCCATTATATACATTAGTAATTTAATGAGACATTGAGCTTACAACACCTATTTCATGAACTTAATGCAATGTTCAAACATTATATTATTGCATTTTATCATATAGAACTTGCCATAGTAATTAAGCAAACTCAAAAATAAAAATACAAACTCTTAATAACGAATTAGGATCCCCCCAGTCTCAACCATGGATTTCTTCCTCTGCCTTAGTCCTTGGTCCACATCCCACAAATAAAAATTTGAATTCAAAGTCTGGAACCTGGGTCATTTGGTGCTTTCTGTCAACCATAGTTGACTCTTCTTGTTTATAGCTGATGAACATGTTTGTAGAAGTGTTAATGTTCTATTAGGGCTTATTTAGAAAGGAGTTTCTTCTTTACTTTTCATATTAAAAACAAATTTGAACATGAATGGTTCTATTGATTAAATACAAGTAATGACAACCATTGGATTTGATCCGATGTACGATGCCAACTGAGCACGATGTGCCTAAAAAATTGAAGTACACCTTAGATGTAACCTTTATCGATATATGTAGAGTATATATATATATATATATATATATATATATATATATGTATATATACTGTTGAGATCAAGTATAGTTTGAAAAAGAAATTGATAATATTCTTTGACCAAACCCCAAGTTGCGTCATTATAACCAGACCCTATGATTTGTTAAAACACATATCAACACATTTAAATTAAATGAAGTCTGCTCATGTGTGATCTAACCTGTTTATTTAAGTGTTTCAGGAAACATATACTAAGTGCATAAGTCACAAAAGAAAAAAGGAGTCCATCAAATAAAAAGGCTGATACATCAAAAGTATGGTTTTAAACTTTACCCCAAAAGAGCCTGATTCAATAATTTTTAGGCATATAGACCAACAAATCAGATTTTAGATCTTTTATGCAATAAGAACATGCAACATGAACATTACTCTAAAGTACCGATTATACAACGTTCTAAAACCTTTTGATGATGCTTTGGAAATCAATCTCTTATCAAGAAAACTGTGCTTATCATAAAAAAGGATAAGAGACAAATCAATGGATCAATCAAAGTAGTTTTTGAAGAAATCAAAGTAACTACTCTGCACATTTCAAAAAAGTTGAATCAAGTCAACTTATATGTATCAGCAAGTTACAAAAGGATAACATCATTGCACTCTACATGTTTGCTAAAAGAAAGAAAGCCAGCAGTTGGCTTTATGCATTGAAGATCTCAAGAAACTCTTCTTTTATGCAAAGCTTCAAAGTTCCTTCATACCAGACCTTTTGGCATCTCTTCAGTTCATCAAAGGTTTGGTGCTTGCGATCAAGTAAAACTCCTTCAAAGGATTCTAACGGCTATATCTCCTCTCTGGATTATCAAACGGTCATCTTGAGTGACCTATATATTTGAAGAGATTTACTTTCAGAAGATAGACAAGCTTATCAAGAAGAATCATTCTCTATGATCAAAGTTTTCTTAATCTCTTCTTAGCTTTTCTTAGACAAAGGCCTTCTTTGTCGTTCTACCTCTAGCAGACCTTGATCATTTTGTCTTTCTTTACTTAGTGTATTTATTCATCTTTGTACATCTTTCATACATTAAGTTCTATAAAACACCTTACACTCTATTCATACAAATCAATTATTGTGTAAAAGTCTGGTGTGTTGCCAGCCTTAGTGCCTATTTGGATGCAAGCCGAAACAGAGTGGAGTTAACGGAACGGCAAAAATTCTCCGTTAACTCAATGGCGTGGTGTTTGGTTTGTTGTACGTCTCCGTTCCCTCAACTTTTCCCCAGAATCTCCGTTGAGTGGACTCCGTTTGGCCAGAGGTACTTTCTGCTCCCTTCTGCAAACCCAGTTTGAAGGAAATGGCCACAATGCCCCCAGCTTTAGGTTAAAACAATGGGCAACGCAGAGCACCCCACACTTGGTGGAGCGCCGATTTTTGGAGAAGGAAGCCGTGCGATTTTTGTGGAAAGGAGGAAGCTTTGTTTGGCGTTGTGTACTCCGTGGCTGACAATCGAAGGGTAAGCCTCGATCCCTTCCTCTTTCCCTTCTTCTTTTCCTTCCTCTCCTTTCCTCTTTCCCTTCGTGCTTTACTGGTTTCTCTGTTGCTAGTTTCTGTGTTGTCTCTGTTGTGGGTTCTGATTGGGTGTGGGATCGGGGTGGGTTGAGGGATTTGGGGTTGGGTTAAGGGGGTTTCTGGTTGGGATTGGCTTGAGGGTGGTTCTGTGGTGGGTCTGCGTGGGTATGGGGTTGTTCGCGATGGGGTTGTTTAGGCTCAGGGGAGGAGGTACGTGGTGGGGGTTGGGTTAGGGGAGGGGGTTTGGTCGGAGTTTGGTCATGGGAAACGGTGGGGGGTTACGGGTTGGTGTTGAGTGTGTGGGGATGGTGGGTGTGGAGATGGGTATGGGCCGGGGTTGGTGTTAATGGTCGTGAGGGGTAGGTGGATGTATGGCGGTGAGTGGTGTGTGGCTGTGATGATGGGTGGTGGAGGTGAGGGGTGGGTGGTGGAGTGTAGTGGGTGGGGGTGTGTGGGTTTGTGGGTGTGTGGCTGTGAGTGTAGTGGGTGGGGGTGTGTGGCCATGAGTGGTGGGTGGGTCTGTGGGTGTGGGCGGTGAGTGGTGTGGGGGTTTGTGGGTGTGTGGCCGTGAGTATAGTGGGTGGGGGTGTGTGGCCGTGGATGGTGGGTGGGTCTGTGGGTGTGGGCGGTGAGTGGTGGGTGGGTTTGTAGGTGTGTGACCGTGAGGGGTGGGTGGTGGAGGTGGTTTGGGTTATGCTGGTGGGATGGCAGGGGAGTGGGAAAGGATGGGTGGGTTATTTTGATTGGTAATTTTGGTTAGTTTAATGACAAATTATTAATGTATTTTTGTTGTTGTATAGTTTAGTTTAGTAAGGCTAATTTGTTATTGTATAGTAATGTGTTCAATGTTCTTATTATGATGTATTTGTTAAAATTTGTATAAACAGACAATGTGTTAACAATATTTATGTTGAGCTTTATTTGAAATTTGCTGGGGATTATTTGTTGTTTTTGTTTTAATGTAACAGTTATTTTTTACAACAGTTGGCTTTCTGTTTAAAGTTAGTTTTCTATTTTGAATGGGTGAAGCCTTAAAATTTAAGGAGAATCGTTTCGGTCAAATAAGGACAATTTATAACGTTGAAGCGTTACGTTTATTTTATACGTGTAATCCGGTTTGATGAGTGAATCGATTTACGTTTACTAATGAGAATGAAGAAGTTTTTTTTAAAAAATAATTTTCATTTTTTTAGTAAGGATGAATATTATTTAACTATATAAATTTAGATTTAAAATTGATTATTAAAATAAGCACATTTGTTTACGGTGTTAATAAAAAAAATTATGATTTTTCGTGTAACATCATAAAATGGCCTTTAGATTAATACTTTATTCTTTAAACATTAATTTGTTATTATACGAGAATAGGTTGAACCAAAAAAATTATGATTTTTATTAGAAGGGGAAACATAATAGCTTTCTGTTTATGAATGATAAAATAACAATTAATACCTACCTGTTTTTTATGTATAATGTTGATTAGACTAAAAATGGATAAGGGGAAAGCACCCATGTCATCTTCAAAAGCGAGTTGGGATAGATATGCTCTGAGGATTTATGTTGAGGCTGTAATGGAGCAAATAAGAAAGGGACAACGTAAGGGAACTTCTCTTACAAAGGTGGGATGGGAAGGGCTAGAGGCCCATTTTAATCAAAAGACTGGTCGATGTTATTCAAAAGAGCAATTTAAAAATAAGTGGGACAATCTAAGGAAGGAGTGGGTGCCATGGTATAATTTATTCAAAAATACAACAGGCCTCGGATGGGATAATGAACGTCATACGTTCATTGTGGACGACGAGTGGTGGGATGCGAAGCAGCGGGTATGATTTTCATATCAATAATTTATTACCGTCAATTAATTTAACCTTAAATGGTACATTTAGACTAACAATTTCAATATATTTGTTTAGGAAAACCCCGCCTATCTGAAGTACCGCTATGAGGGTCTACCCCATACGAATGACCTGACGTATTTGTTTAAAGATAACGTGGCAACTGGTGAATATGCATGGGCTCCGTCATGTGGAGTTTTACCAATATTCAACAGTGGAAACGATTACATCCCTGACCTGCCTGAGGGTCAACAACATTTAGGTCAACAGAATTTCAGTCAACAACAAAGAAGTCAGCAACCTTTGGGTGAGCAACACTTAAGTGAGGGTTCGGGCGATAGTGAGGATTCAAGTTTTGGGAGAGACCCGCAAGCTGGAGGGGTCTCTAATGGTTTAGGATTTAGTGACATCAACTTGAACAAGCCATCACAGAATACAGGGACAGCCAAGAGTGGAGACAAAAGGCGGAGGGGTGGTGGGAAATGCAGTAAAAAGAAAACTCGACGGGATAGCGTCACAATGATTAGTGAGTCAATGGATAATATGGCTCGAGCTGTAACTGATCATACTTCTGCGGTTGTGGGAAACAAAGAAGATTTGACGATGTCCATTGCAACCACACTTAGAATATTAAAACAAATTCCTGAATGTCAACAAGATGCGGCCTTCAAAGGAAAATGTTTGCACATACTTCAAAATGATGACAAACGGAGGATGTTCAACATGCTGGATGACCTACAAGAACAACTAGCATTCTTAAACTCGAAATTGCCATAGTGGGGCTTTAGGGTCTAGATTTGCTAGCAAATGTAATGTTTATGATTATGTATTTTTAACTATATTGTATTTCATGGCTAGGCCAATATGAAAAATGTATGCAATGAAGTTTAATTTTGTATAATATGGCTAATTGTGTTTATGTGTTTTTAAGAGCAGTTTTATAAAGACATTAATGATTAACATATTTTAACATTTACAGATACCAAACATGACATCGTCTCACGGTCAACGTTCCTCAACACAAAGTACACCCGTTGAGTTGCAAGTTATTGGGATGGGAGGGGCGACAAGGGTAATTGGGGAATGGGCCCTCAACCATGTATGCAAAGAAGAATGTAGAACTAGTGCACTTGGGGGAGCAGAATGGCTCCAAGAGATACTTAATGGCAACGACACAAGATGCCATGAAATGTTTAGAATGAGTAAACACGTCTTTCTAGGATTGTGCCATAAATTAGTGGAGCATGGACTGACTCCTACGTCTCGCATGGGAGTACATGAAATGGTCGCAATGTTTTTACACACGGTCGGACACGGTGTAGGGAACAAGGTCATCCAAGAAAGATTTCAGCATTCCGGTGAAACAGTTAGCCGTCAATTTCACCGTGTATTAGAGGCGTGTGTGTCATTATCAATGGAGATGGTCAGGCCTTTGGATCCAACTTTTAGCTATGTATCTCCAAAAATACGTGATAGTAGGAGATATTGGCCATTCTTCAAAGATTGTATTGGGGCTATTGACGGCACTCATATACCGTGCGTCATTCCATCTAGGGAATCTACACGGTTCATTGGCAGGAAAGGTTACACATCACAAAATGTGATGGCCGTTTGTGATATGGACATGTGCTTTATTTTTTCACTACCCGGATGGGAGGGATCCACCTATGATGCCCGGGTGTTTAACGATGCAGTGACCAACGACTATTATGGATTTCCACACCCGCCACCAGGTATGGTATTGTTGACTACTCATGTGTACATTTAATATCATCTAATTTGGTAAATATAAATATATTGATGAAATACTTTCTTTCATGTAACAGGTAAATACTATTTGGTAGACAGTGGCTATCCAATGCCTATGGGATATCTGGGTCCTTACCGTTGTGAAAGATACCATCTTCCAGACTTTAGACGGGCACCAGATTTTCAAAACAACAATGAAGTCTTCAACTATTTACATTCAAGTCTACGGAGCACAATTGAACGGACCTTCGGTGTTTGGAAGAACAGATTTGCTGTGCTTCGGAATATGCCCGCCTATAGTTATAAGACCCAAGTGCATTTGGTTTATGCGACAATGGGAATCCATAACTTTATTCGGAGATGCAACCTTCCAGACCCTGAGTTTGACAATGAAAATCCACATGACAGCGACTCAATGGCAGCACAACATGGGACACATCTAGTAGTTGAGGATGGAGTTTACACAACTTTATCGTCGGGCATGAATGTTGTTCGCGATTCCATTAGAGACCAAATTGTAGGTGCTAGAGTTGTGTAAAAAAAAATAATTTTTTATTATGTGTACATAAAAAATATTTTCACTTCCTTTCCATATTGTATATAAAATCGTTTACTTTCTGAATGAAAATACACAAATATATGTATAAACGTCAATTAATCTATTTTATTAATAAAGGAACGTAACATGTTAAAGGAAATAATCTAATTTGTTAAAAACTACATTCTAATTATACATAATATCATCTAATTTGAATAATAATAATATATTTTGTTAAAGAAATACCCTATTTGGTTATAATATCATCTAATTAGTAACAAAAAAATATACTTTATTAAAGAAATAAAATATTTACTTTAAAAAATAATCTATTTTCATATATTATCATCTAACTTGTCCAAAAATAAATTTATTCGTTTAAAAATAATAGGGTATTTTTAAAAAATTTCTATTTTGTTAAAAATAATCCAATTATAAATAATATTATATATATATTGATATAATATCTATTTATATTATTAATATATATACATATTCAATATATTTTTCATTAATACCCTTTTTGGTAATTTCCTATCAAACCACCATTTACCCAACCTCACTTTTTTTCCAACCAAACACAATCATTACTTCTCAACCCACTTTTACCTAACCCAACTTTTAGACAACCAAACACAACTCCGTTTACAAAACCCCAGTTTTCTCAACCCCAGTTTACAAAACCCCAGTTTTCTCAACCAGGTTATCCCAACGGGGTAACCAAACGGACCCTTAGTTTCATTGGGAAACATTTCTGGCCTGAAAAGGCTTTTGAAAGAATACTTGGGTTTAAGTCAGAGGTGGCTAGAGTCAAGAATACTTGTGGCACAAGTATGGTGTTGTCATCGGAAAGGAAATTTTATAATAGTGGAAATCCTTCAAGTTAGAAGGGACTAGACGTAGTTTCTGTTGTTGACGTGAACCAATATAAATCTTCGGTGTTCATTCTTCTTATTAGCAACTCTTATCAAGTCTGATTACTTACGTACTCAAAAACGTTCAAATTTTCACAAAAAGAGTCTAAGACTTATTCAATCCCTTCTTCTAAGTCTGACTCTAAACCATCATATACGAGTTGGGTTAGAGTGTGGTGAAATGAACAACAACGAGCTAGATAAGGTAAAAAAAATAACAAGATATAAACAAATATAATTTTGACTTATTTGATTAAATAATCAATATTTTTATAATAAAAAGTGTATTATATGAACAAAAAATTGATTTCTACAACTCTAACAGGGATAGCCTCGTTGTAAGTCATATGATATAGTTCACATTATACAATAGACAAGTGACATGCAACATTTATTATATCATTATCTTTATTATTTAACAAAAAAATAGTCATTATTTTAAATTAAAAATAATTTCATTATTCAAACATTTTTATAATCAACCTTATTTTATCAAGGGTTTATATAACCTATATAATTTTACACAAAATAAGAAATAAAAAGTATTTTAAAACACCATTAATGTCTACACACTCTTTATATGAAATGATCGAGTAAACTCTAGAATTTAAATTGCAAAAAGAATATTTAAGTTACTGGAACTTTGGATATCCGAGGAGCTATGAAAGATTTGGATGAATGGTAAGGATATGAAAATCGGTTGGTCAAACTGAGAACTAAAATCTAATTCAATTTATTTGGACCTTACAACCAGGATAACTAAAACCGATGTTCAACTAGATAAATCGGTCAAAAAAATGGTAAACCTGAGCAAAACCAATGAGTTTTTTTATTTCAAATGGGTCACATTGTAACCACAAAACAATGTTGTTTAGAAATTAAAAAAAAAGACAAAGCACGTATTGAATTATGAGTTTGGAAAATGTTATTTATATTAATTCTTTTGTACTTTATTTTACACTTTGTTTCATATTGAAAAGAAGATTAAATTAAACATTATTTTGCAAAGTAAGTAGTTAAATTAAAATTTTGGAAATTTTAGGGATTAAATTTCATGACACTTATAATTTCGACTCTTAAATATTATTATAGATATTGGGTGGTGAAAGTGTTTAGGAGGAGCAAGTACATATATGTATAGGTGGTAAAACAAGTTTTCAGAACAAACTAAGGTAGCCTGCATTGGATTGAAGATTTCTTTAAGTCAGGCTTAAAAGTCTTGAAAAATTTAGGCTTTAGCTTTATATTCTTTTACCAAGCCATTTTTTATGAGTGGGTCAAGACAGCCTTTTAAATTTGGGCATTTTTTTAGTGCCCCTTATAATTATATAAGGGAAAGATTAAGGTCGTTGGCCCACTTAGGTGGAACCCTTTTTTAGGTTGAGCTAAATAAACTTGATATTATTTGAGCTCCAAATATTTTACCTAAACCTGCTCAATTTATGAGTAGTTCAAGTCGGCCCATCAAAACTAACTTATTTTATGGGCTCCACATATAGGAGGAAGAAAGAGATATGGTTTTCATGATGGAGGGGACATCAAATAAGCACACATCTAAAATGTAAGATAGGTGAATGAGTAAAGCTAAGAAGTTTGAAGATCATGATGGTGGGCATTAACCTTTTAGAGAAAGTTTCTTGCTATAAATTAGATGATTGATATACGTTATGGTGCTTATGGAAGTAGGTTTCATAGACATCTTATTAAGTCCATGAAAGAACATATGAGGTTCTATGGATCCCTCAATTATTTTGATTTATGATACAAATACTAAACTATTTGAAGTTCTAATGTTTCATGACTATTTAAGTTTTGCTTAATAAGAATAATGTCTAAAGCTAGAGAAACAACCTGACTTTAGTTTGTTTGAATTATAATGATTATCTTAAAAAAGCATTTTCTCAGACTCACAATATTAGAAGGATGAAGAATCATCCTAACTCATTAAAATCAAGTATATGATGAATGAAATGAAGTTTCTGGTTGTTGCAACAACGTGTCTTTAAAGACAACGCTCTCTTGAAGCTTTCAAGAAAAGATAGCCAAGGTTGAAACCCCTTGTAGTCTACTTTCAACAATTTGGAAATATGCAAAAGTATTAGAACTTCAGATGATTTGTCATGTACCTTATGCACCCGCCACTCTTTAGTTCAAGTCGTTTCAAGTAGCCTTGCATGCTTCTCAAGCAGATAAACTCTTCTCTTATTTTATCTCAACGACTCTTTTCAAAGACCTACATAAAAGAGAATCTATCCCTCTGTTTTGCTTGCTAAAATTGAGTTTTTCTAAAGAAACCAAAATCTTCCTGCTACAACCATAATTAGTTTCAAAGAGCTTAATAAGTTGTACTTCATACTCGGATATTCTTGTAAATAACTTTCATAGAGCTTTATTTGGTTATCCTAAACTTGTTATTTAGTAGCCAAAAAACTCAAGTTCCTTAGGAGTATGAAGTACAAACATACAACTAGTGGTGATTAAATATTTTTTATTAAGTGAAGCATGCTTAAGAGCTTGTACATAAACAAATTATAAGTGAGACAAATTGTTTAGAAGGTTACGAGGTAGTTAGCATGGATAAAGACATCTTCACTCATTAGTTGCGTGATGATATTGTGCAAGTGTGAAGGATAAGGATGTGGGATTGGAAGTGTAGCTTCACACATATCTTAAGGGGAAAAAACTTAGTTGTTAATGTTATGACAAAGATTAGTGTATAAGACAATAAGGAGCCGCATGTTTAGAAACAACCTTCTCTTGAGATTGTTACCTTCTTGTGTAGAGAAATCTGTAAAAAGGTTCAAGGGAAAGCAAAGGGGGTTAAAGAGAAATCTCTTCTAAATGACCTCACTTCCCTTTGCAAGAAGAAAAAACATGTATGTATGTTTGAAAATCATCTCTTTTTTCAAAAAGGCAAGGTTAACAAGACATTTAGTCTAAATGACCTTGTTTTTATGGTGAAAATTATTACTTTTTTAAAAATAAAGTGTGGAAAGAAAATAGGTACGTAAACAAATTATAATAAGAAATGGAGGGTCGTTTAGACTAAATGAAAAATAAAATGATAAAAACAACAATAAAGGTAGCAAGACAACCATACATGTAGGGGAATTTACACCTATGTAAAAAAGGCTCTTTTATATATATATATATATATATATATTCATCTTGATAGCTTGCCCTGGCAAGCTGGTGGCAGAGGCTGCAGAAGGGTATTTCATCTAGGTGAAAATGCCCCACCTAGGTAAATTATCAATATAGAGCAAGTTTCTCCTTTTTAATCACGAAAGACAGATCCTTAGGCATGATTTCCTCCACTCATACTTGAAAAATCATGAATATCCCAGTAATAAAGGTAGTATATACATGTTAATCACCTTTAAGTTTACACTTTTAAAGCTATACAACATGTTTATAAGCATGGTTTATTGAAGAAAAGAGAAAAGATAAAGTTTTTCGCATGATTCAAGCTACAAGCACAACAAAACCACTTGTGGAACACTAACTAGCAAGATCAAAGTTTTAAATGTACACCAAAACTAAAGGATTAAACAATAAGTCCAGACCATATTTTATGCAAATCTTAAAAAAATAAGTGTATTGAGTTTAAAACATCATATGTATTACAATCGGAGTAAACAAGTGTACCCTGGTGAGGATATGCCTTTCCACCCTTTAGATGAAAAGAAGAAAAAACAAACACTCAGCCTTTATCCCCCCCTCCCCCATTTTAGATTACAAGTGCAAGAGATTAAAAAGGTTATTTCTCTCCTTTCTCTCAAAACTCTCAGCTCCTTAACTCAAAAAACAAAGAAGAAGCCCTTCCTTTCCCTAAAAAACATAACCCTCTCTAAAAACCCATAAATTTTTCTCTCCAAACTAGAAAATTTTATATACAAAATAACATAAACTTGGCATCTAACTATGTACAATAAAGAGTACATATTTTCACTAGTTTTTAAATGAGATGTTAATTCTCTAGGTCCATAAGCTCTAAATTATTATAAATCAAAGGGTACATCATGTTGCTAAAGCTTTGGAATCTTTTATCTTGAAATGATGCTAAAATAAATGTTGTCTAGAATCATAGGGACAAGCACCAAGCATCTATATTTGTGAATATTATACACTTAACTGACACACTATAGGTAAAAAGGCAAGAAAAGAAAAGGTGTTTCCATGATTCTTTATCCCTACAACAAAGTTTACACTTGAGATGCTCCATGAATGAGACCATGTTCCTTATGTGTAATTGATCCATAACAAAGAGGCTGTATGGTCTAAATGCCAAAGGTATAAGATGACTTTAATGGGCATCATGTTAGTCATATAGCCTCTAATGAACTCAAGAGGGGTGAATTGAGTTTTAAAACTTTTTACGTACCAAGTAATATTTTTAATTACCTTTATCATGAAAATGGTTAAAGCCTTGAAAATGAAAAATGAAATGTATGCAAGGATAGGGATAAGAGATTACAAACACGAATTTATACTAGTTCAGCCAACCACTTGCCTACGTCCAATCTTCTTAAGTAATTTCCTTGAGGACTCCATTAGTATTAAAGTCTCTCACAAAGTGCAGAGCCCTTCCAATACCTTGGGATGCATCATCCTTGTAGGAAGTATCTAATCCATAAGAAATGCCTCACTTTTGTACAAACACAACCTAGGATGTCTCACCCAAGTTACAACAAATTCAAACTAAGTAATAAAGAACTTTGAAAGTGAACTCTCTCTTTTAGAACATATAAAAAAATTGAAGTTCCTAATAACTCATAATCACAATGATAGAATGGCCTTGAATTAATAACAATGATATTTCAGAACTCATGTTTTCCATGTTTTAATTGCATGAATTTTAGCCCTATTTATAAGTGAAAATTTGTTGTAAAAAATGCCTTTTGATGAGCCATAAAATGTGAAAAGGTGTCTTTTCAAAGGGATGCATTGTTTTAGAACTTTAAATAAAGAGACATGCCTTTTCTTGGAAGAATTGAAGAGCAGAAGCATCTTTTCTACAGTTCTGGGTTTCTAGTAATGAATTACGTAAAGATGGTAATTGATTATATAAAGTTAAAATTCAAATTTATGTAGCGTTTAGTTGTGTAATCGATTACTTAAATAAAGTAATCGATTACATGTTATTTTGAAACGTAAATTTTTTGAATGTTATGCTAGTAATCGATTACATGCTATTTTGAAACGTAAATTTTTTGAACGTTATGCTAGTAATCGATTACATGAAAATGGTAATCGATCACTTAGAGTTATTTTCTAGAAAGTTTCTAAAATGCATACGTTTAAAAATTATTTTATTTTCTTAAGGCCATGCTATATTAGATTAAGTCTTACATTTAATTTCTAGTCTTTTGAGGCTTAATGTTCTTGATTCTTCATGCTTGATTCTTGAACTTCCTTATTGCTTGTGTTTGGGGAATCATTGTCATTATCAAGATCTTGATTTATCATGTGTAACTTCATACCGTGCTTATTAATATCTCTGTGAAGAAACTATCTTGTTAAGATGACTCAATTGGTTACGAAAAAAGTATGTTGATTTTACCTTGTAAACACCTTAATCCTCTAAGATCCAATACCACATGTATTCAGTTTTGTACCCTATTCTCAAACAACATAACCTTTTGATTTAAAAATATCATATAACTTATTGCAATTCTAGGATGCCTACAATAAACCTATCAAGCTAAAATCTTGTGTTATTCTTATTCCCCCACCCTTTTAATTAGGTTTTTATTTATCCATAAACCTCCCTCACCTGTATTCTCCAAGCTCTCTAAGTCTCTCCACCAAATATAAGGGAATCTAGTTTTATATTCCCCTTCAAACACTTTTAAAACCATATTTAGCTTGTAAAACATTGCACCAAGAGCTATCCATTTCAATGGCCATTCTATATCTCTTATTGGATAGCATAGCTAAGTTAACATTCACCAGGTCCTTAATCCCAAGACCTTTTTCACTCTTACACTTACACACTTAACCCAAGGCCTTATTTTCTTTTTCACACCCTCCCTCTATGGGAAGGTTTATATACACACACACACATATACGAATAGGTTATTTTGTGAGTATCATTTATAGGCTGAGAAGAAATAAAAGTAAAAGAGAGTAGGTGATAAGTCTATTAGAAAGTTTGCTAATTTCAAAAGTTTCTAGTCCCACATTGCTTGGACAACATTTCTCTTAAGGCTTTATATATAGAAAGAGAATTTATGGTGGTAAACAAGATAGAAAGGAAGTGGGCTTACGCGCAAGTTAGTTTGCGCCACAATATCTATTCCATGTACAAATCTAATGATTTGCCCCCCTGCGCGCACGTTGATATGCGCCGTTCCTTTTTATCACTTAAATTATTTTTCTTTAATTTGAATTTTGAATTTGAAAAGCCTATCTGAGAAAGCCATTTATTGGGGTGTTTAATTTTGGAACGTTACGATTTGTTTTTAAAAGAGAATATCTTACCAGGTTTATTCTAATTTGATTAATACCCGGTTAATGAATATGATTAATATTTGAATTTTGTAACGTCTCATTAACACGGGAGTAATCAGTCTAATTATTCGGTTAATGTTTTAAACATTATGTTTATGATATTAAAAACAAATCGTACACGTTTTGTGAACTAATGTATTTCCGTGTTTACACACTATTCTTCTCTCTAACCTTTTGCTAGTTCTGCTCCTGTTCTCAACAGACGGACTATTGTATCTTGGGGGGTCACGCACTATGCGAAAAAACCCTTAAGCCCAGTGTGCTTCTCACACGCCTCAGTCTTATATTTTTTTACAACAATCTTAAGGGTTTACTATGGCTGAAGCTGTGAACGACAATGGGAACAACGACAACACTGTTCCACCAATATTGCCTCCTACTCCTGTCGCCTTTGCTAAACCTTTTCCTGACATCTCCAAAATTGAAGTCTTCAGAGGCCAAAGCTACCACCGTTGGCAAGAACGGGTCTTCTCTATTCTCGACATATACAGGGTCGGGTTTGCCATCACTAATGACAAGCCAACCAATCCTAACGCTCTTGAATTATGGGTTAATGCTAACAAGGTATGCCGTCATACTATTCTTAGTACATTGTCTAACGAGCTTTCCGATGTCTATTGTTCTTACAAGGAAGCGAAGGCGATTTGGGAGTCCATTAAATTAAAATACACCGTTGAGGATGCTGGGAAACAAAATTTTCTGGTTGGAAATTTTTATCATTGGGAAATGACTGACAACAAGGACATAAATATCCAAATTAACGAATACCATAAGCTGCTGGAGGACCTCAAGTCTGAAAACATTACTATGTAGGATGAATTAGTTGCAGGTTTTTTGATTGAAAAATTACCAGAGTTATGGAAGGATTACAAACAACAACTCAAGCACAAACTAAGTAAGCTCTGTTTCAGAATTGATTACCCACATAATAATTGAGGACACCAACCGTAAAGAAGAAAAGGCGGCGAAAGGTAGAGCACTGGCTGTAAGAGCAAATATGGTGCAGGCCAGGAACAAAAATAAGAGGTACGATAATAAAAAGTCCCTTGATCATTTTCCTGCTAGACAACTTAATTCTGCTAATCCCACTGCCTTTAAAAAGAAGGGTTTTTGCTTTGTTTATGGTAAGCCAGTCACCATGCTCCGACATGTAAATACAGGAAGAGAAACGATATTCCTCCTAAGCCAAGAGTTAATTTGGCTGAAGGAGATGATAATGATGTTATTGTTGCGGTTGTTTCTCAAGCCTTAATTATGACCAATGTGAGTAAATGGGTGGTAGACTATAGGACTACCAAGAACATATGTGCGAACCGTGATATGTTTACCTCCTACAAAGTTGTGGGGAAGGAGAAGAATTTATGTATCTCGGTGATTCTCGAAAGGCCGATGTCCTTGGTAAAGGGAAAGTTTTTCTCAAACTCACATCTGGAAAGACCTTGGCACTTAATGATGTGCTTCATGTACCTTGTATTAGAGCAAATTTAATTTCTGTTGCTTTTTTGGGAAAAGTGGGAGTTAAGGTTTCTTTTGAGTCTGATAAGATTAACATGACCAAAAATGATGTTTTTGTTGGAAAAGGGTATTGTGATCATGGACTCTTTGTTTTGAACATTTCTACTGATAATAATAATGTTTCATCTTCTGCGTATATTGTTGATTCGTATGATTTGTGGCATGCTAGACTAGGACATGTTAGTTTTAAATATTTGAAAAAATTGCGTGATGATGGTATGATCTTTGGGCTTCAAAATGCGAATTTAAACAAATATGATATATGTGTTGAATTAAAAATTACAAAAAAATCATGTTTTCCTATGAACCGTGAATCTGAGTTACTTTCGTTAATTCATTCTGATGGAGGTGATTTAAAACAAGCTGTAACTAGAGGTGGTAAAAAATATTATGTGACTTTTATTGATGATTTTTCAAGATACACTAAGGTTTATTTAATTAAAAATAAAGATGAAGCATTTGATATGTTTTTAATTTATAAAGCCGAAGTGGAAAATCAATTAAATAAAAAAATTAAAAAGGTAAGGTCTGATAGAGGAGGTGAATATATTCTTTTTAATGATTTTGTGAAAAAGAAGGGATAATACATGAAATAACTCCACTGTATTCACCTGAGTCTAATGGTGTAGCTGAAAGAAAAAATAGGACTCTAAAAGAAATGATGAATGCTTTGCTTGTCTCTTTATCTGCACCTAATAATCTTTGGGGAGAAGCTATATTGTCTGTATGTCATATATAAAATAGGATCCCTTATAAACATTCTGGTAAAACACCTTATGAATTATGGAAAGGTTATAAGCCTAATTTAGATTATCTAAAAGTGTGGGGGTGTTTAGCTAAAGTAATGTTGCTTGGTCCTAAAAAGAGAAAGATAGGTTCTAAGACATGTGATTGTATGTTTATTGGTTATGCTCAAAATAGCACTGCCTATCATTTTTTAGTTGTGAAAAGTGACATTATTGCATGCAATTCTATCATTGAGACTAAAAATGCTGAGTCTTTTGAGCATATATTTCCTATGTATATTGATCGTGTTTCTTGTGAACCTGTTGTTGATATTGAAAATATTTTTATTTCACAAATGAATAAACCTATTAATATTTCTAGTGAACCTTTGTGTGATGCCTTTGAAAAAACATATGAAAATTTGAGAAGAAATAAGAGACAAAGAAAAGAAACATCTTTTGGAAATGATTTTTATACCTATCTGGTTAACAATGAACCATTAAATTTTCATGAAGCAATTTCTTCTTCTGATGCCGTATTTTGGAAAGAAACGATTAAAATTGAATTAGACTCTATTTTAAAAAATAAAACCTGGACTTTAGTAGATTTACCTCCGGGAGCCAAACCTATTGGCTGTAAATGGATTTTTAGAAGAAAATATTTTCCTAATGGATCAGTTGATAAATATAAAGGCCATTTAGTAGCTAAAGGTTTTACTCAAAAACAAAATATTGCTTATTTTGATACTTTTACTCCCGTAACCAGGATTGCTTCGATAAGAGTTTTAATCGCTTTGGCATCCATCTATAAACTTGTTATTCATCAAATAGATGTAAAAACTGCTTTTTTAAATGGTGATTTAGAAGAAGAAATTTATATGGTTCACCAGAAGGTTGTGTGGTTTCTGGTCAAAAAAATAAAGTTTGTAAACTTCTTAAATCTTTATATAGATTAAAACAAGCACTGAAACAGTGGCATGAAAAATTTGATAGTGTATTAACTAGAAATGGGTTCTCTTATTCTGAAGTTGACAAGTGTGTATATACAAAAGTAGAAAATAGTGAATGTGTGATTGTATGCTTATACGTGGATAACATGCTTATTTTTGGTACAAATGATGATATTGTAATTAATTCAAAACAATTTCTTGCTAATAATTTCGATATGAAAGACATGGGTGAGGCAAGTGTTATCTTGGGTGTTAAAATTATATGGAAGGATAATAATATAATGCTCTCTCAAGAACATTATATTGAGAAACTTCTTCGGAAGTTTGAATGTTTTGAGTCAAAACCAGTGAGTACTCCTTATGATGGCAACACTTAATTAAAGAAAAATAGAGGAGAACTTGTGTCTCAATCCAAATATGCTTAAATTATTGGGAGCCTATTATATTTAATGAATTATTCGAGACCTGACATAGCATATGCTGTGGGCAGATTGAGTAGATATACTCATAATCCTAATAATGAGCATTGGGTTGCATTAGCAAGATTAATGAAATATTTAAGAGGTACCATAAATTATGGTATATTATATAACGGATATCCTGCAATATTAAAAGGATACTGTGATGCCAACTGGATCTCGGATTCAGATGAGACAAAATCCACTAGTGGTTATGTGTTTACACTAGGTGGTGGTGCTGTTACTTGGAGATCAGTCAAACAAAATATTATTGCAAGATCTACTATGGAGTCAGAGTTTATTTCTCTAGAATTGGCTGGTAGTGAGGCTGAGTGGTTTAGAAACTTCTTAGCAGATATTCCATTAGGAATAAAACTAACACCTTCAATATCTATGCATTGTGATAGTCAATCGGCGATAGCCATTGCTAAAAATAAATCTTACAATGGTAAGAACAGACACATCCGTTTGAGACATGATGTGGTAAAGTAGCTCCTAAATAATGGAATAATTTCCATAGGGCATGTGAAGTCAGAAGTGAATTTGGCCGATCCTTTGACAAAACCTTTGGGAAGAAATGTTGTTTATGAAACATCAAGGGGAATGGGACTTGAGCCTACAATAAAATTAACAATGATGGGAACCCAACCTTTGTGATTGGAGATCCCATGAAGAAGGTTCATATGGGTAATAACAAGTCATTGTTAATCCTCTAGCACTATTTATTCCTCCATTCCTATGATGTGTGAAGTGCTAGGCTGCAAAGAATGAGAGGTTAATTATTAAATTTTAATGATTTTCATATCCTTTATAGGTGGTGTATAAAATGTAGGATACACTTGATGAAGTCACCTATATGAGTATCAAGTGAGGCCCATTGCGTGAGATTTAGGCAAATCTCTAGAGCACTCATGAATTACCAGGCAACGCAAGGCCTATTCACGTAAAACGGCGAAAACATCAAAAAGAGTCGAGAAGTGTAATGCGATACGTTGACCGCTATCTTACATTAAAGTGATTTTGGTTCATAGAAGATTTGCTTCACCAATTTACTATAAGTTAAGTTTATCTGTCTAGGGTCTGGTTCATAGTCCTGAAGACACCAGATCTAATACATTTGCACCATGATGTAAACCAGATATATTTTTTTTTAAAAAAAGGAAGGAAACTTTTGAAATATATGGGGGATTGTTAGAAAGTTTTCTTATTTCAAAAGTTTCTAGTCCCACATTGCTTGGATAATATTTCTCTTAAGGCTTTATATATAGAAAGAGAATTGATGGTGGTAAACAAGATAGAAAGGAAGTGGGCTTGCACGCAAGTTAGTTTGGGCCAAAATATCTATTTCGTGTGCAAATCTGATGATTTGCCTCCCTGCCCGCACGTTGATATGCGTTGTTCCTTTTTATCACTTAAATTCTTTTTCTTTAATTTAAATTTTGAATTTGAATTTTGAATTTGAAAAGCCTATCTGAGAAAGCCATTTATTGGGGCGTTTAATTTTGGAACGTTATGATTTGTTTTTAAAAGGGAATATTTTACCAGATTTATTCTAATCTGATTAATACCCGGTTAATGAGTATGATTAATATTTAAATTTTGTAACATCTCATTAACACGGGTGTAATCGGTCTAATTATTCGGTTAATGTTTTAAATATTATGTTTATGATATTAAAAACAAATCATACACGTTTTGTGAACTAATGTGTTTCTGTGTTTACACACTATTCTTCTCTCTAACCTTTTGCTAGTTCTGCTCCTGTTCTAAACAGACGGACTATTGTATCTTAGGGGGTCACGCACTACGCGAACAAATCCTTAAGCGCAGTGTGCTTCTCACACGCCTCAGTCTTATATTTTTTACAACAAAGTCTTGAAAAGACTTAATAATTTTATCTTTAATTTAACTTAATCCATTAAGTATTGTTGAGTTTGGCATTGTTTAAATAATGTTTTGTCATTCTTTGGGTTTTACTTATTGAATTAAAATATATAGTAAATTATGCAAGAAAATGGATAAAAAGATAAACACATAAGGAAGGAAGTTTATTCTGAAATCCATTAATCCAGCGTATATACGTTATAAAGCTAGCGTAAATACGCTAGGCATCTATTTATTTGTGTTTAACAGGATCCAAGTCCAGGAGCTCAGTGTATGTATGCCCAACTCAGCGCATTATACACCCATTCCAATACTATCATCCAGTGAGCCAGCGTACATACGCTGGAAATAAGCATACCAACGCGTAAAGAAAGAAGAACGAAGTGCCAAAGACAGTGGCCCAGTGTACATACGCTGGTAGGCGCGCGTACATACACCCAGAAATAGAACCAAAACCGTTAGACCAGTGGCCCAGTATACATATGATGGGTAGGCTAGTGTACATACGCCCAGAGACAGAATCTAATTTATCAAGTCAGTAGGCCAGCGTACATACGCTGGACCCTAGTGTACATACACGCAGATCAAGTTAACATAAGGCACACAGTTCCCACTCATACAGAATCCCAGTGTACATACGCTGGTATGTGGGCGTTTCTACGCGCAGCTAGGAGGGAAACTAGAAACAGTTATTTATTCAGTTATGTAATTTCTAATTATTTTCTTGTAAGCCCTTCTAGGGCAATTATGTGATTAAGCTTAGTTAGTTAGTTAGTTCAAGGCATAAACCTATTTAGTTATATTTCCTTTGTAACTTAACACAGAAGCAATAACACTACTCTCATTTTCTGATTTTCAATCTCTCTCTAAACCTTTTCTCTCACTAAACTCTCTCTTCCATGGCTCTCTACATTCCTTCTTTTGCTGATTCCACTTCCATGGGTTGTTAAACCCCTAGGGTTGGGATTGCTAAAGCTTCCAATGGAGTCTTGAATGTGCATTGAGGAAATCATCTTCTGAAGCATGAGGAGAACAAGTTGAGAAGTGGATCTACACTGCTGGATTGATAAAGCCAGACCTAATTGAAGCATTTTACCAATGAGGAATCATGGTTGAAAGCTTAGGTAACTTCTGGCTTCCTAGCTAATTCAAGCCTAGCAATTAGGTGAATAGCTAGGGTTCAATCCCTAATTTCGTATTAGATTTGTCTATCACTGAACACATAAGGGATTATACGTCAGTAAGAAAGGATAGTATGATTTAAGGAGGTAAAGATGGTTATAAAAAAAAGGTTGGTCAAAATTATTTAAAGTAATAATTTTTTAATCTTCAATATTTAAAGTAATTTTAGTTTTTGGATTTATTTTTGATAGTTGAGAGTTCATTAAGGTTAATCAATTTCTATCGAAACATCTAACTAATTAGCGGAATGTTTTTTGGTTACATAGGAAAAAATAAACAACTAAAACATAACATTTATTTTGGAGTTGCATCTTTGAAAGTCTCTCTAGGCAGAACCCATTGTTTAACGAGGATTAATTTGGATAGACGTCCTGTTAATCTAGTTTCAGAGACTCCATATTTCTTCCATTATTCTTTATCCATTTGGGTTTTTTGAAAATAAATTATATAAAGGTGTGAAGTTGCCACCAAGATTTTGTTTTTATTTTAAAAGGGTAAAATATTAGAACAAAACCTTTTACAGTTCTTGGTTCGGGAGTTGGTTACAAATAGGGAAGCTATTAACACCCTTATTTACATGTTACAAAGAATAGTACCTTAGTTAAATTGCATAATTAATTTTGAATAATTTAAAAATGTCACAACAACAAATAAAATTATTTAAGGAAAAGATGAGACGAAAAGAATTAATCTTGCTCCTACGTATTCCCAAGTGTAATGGAAAATCAGGGTTACGTAGTTTTTGTTAAAAAGTACTCTTGTGATTTTATTTAATCGGCGCCATGTATCGCACAACATCGTTATGATTTTTAAAGCAATTTTATTGGTGTAATATATCTCATGACACCGATAAAATTGTTTATAATTTTTAGAGCAACTTTATTGGTGTAATGTATCTCATGACACGGATAAAATTATTTATAATTTTTAAAGCAACTTTATTAATGTTGTATATCCCACAACACCAATAAGATTACACTAATAAAATTGTTTATATGTTTTAAGGATAAATTGTTGCTTATAAAATAATAAGGAAACAATTATATTTATATATTTACATTTTTACAAGCCTAATAATTATGAATTGTTTATATATTTTAAAGATAAGTTGTTACTCATAAAATCAATAAGGAAACAATTACTTTTATACATTTAATTTTTTATGAGCCTGATAATTATTTTCTTTAACTTGAATGAAAATGAGATATGTGTTAGATAGAAAAATAATGCATAAGAAAAAATACAATAAGGAAACAATCATTTTCAGCATTGATTGTTGTTTTTTCCTATTATTAATTAACCAACATGTGACCCATTATTCCTTTCCTTCACAATGGTCAAATGCTACTTTTTTCACTATGTAGCACATTAATTATTACTCTTTAATATGAATCAATTAAATACTTTCTCCCTCTCTCTCTTGTCTTTTACTTTTTCCATCAACCTATATTTCCTTTATTTTTGTTTTTCAATCAAGCATTAATTAGGTTATTCATTGTTTTCTCTCTCCTCTCTATATTCCTTTCACACACAGACCCCCACCCTGCTTTATGCCTTTGTCAAAAAGTAATAGCATACATTTTCTCTTTTAACATTAAATTCTTTTCCTTTTAATTATAATAAACCGTGTATGAATTAATCAAGCAGATATACATCACACGATCATATATGTCATTCACCACTCATGTGATACAAAAATAAAGAAAGCAAAAACCAAAGGAAAACACAAGAAGGGGGAGAGTAGCAATTAACAATATACCTGGAGCACAAGAAATTTTTTGTTTCCTTCAACCTGTTGTGTGTGAAATCAAAAGATTTATGGTTGCTTCTTGTGTGAATCTTAGCCTGTATATCCTCCTTTGTGTTCTTAGTGTGTGTGTTATTTATAGGCAAACAAACCCGCGAGACCCAATATTTTATTATTATATTTTTAAAAAAGAAAATTTAATAACTGAATTTAGTATTTAAACCCTGTCTTGATTTTTTAAAATATCTCATTACCAACTTTGAATTTTAAATCTTATCTGGATTTTAAAATATCTAATAACCAACTTTGAATTTTAAATTTTATTTGGATTTTAAAATATCTAATAACCAACTTTAAATTTTAAATCTTATCTGGATTTTAAAATATATAATAACTAACTTTGAAATCTCATCTAGATTCTTTTTTAAAAATGATAACTAACTTTAAAATTTTAAATTTAAGGTTCCAAATTTAAATTTTTTTACTTATAATTTAAGTTTTTTTTAGAAAAATTGATGCGTTGGACTTTAAATTTTAAACTCTAAATCTTCTTTTTTTTAACAAAAATATAATTTTAATTATTTTTGAAGTATGGTTTTTTTAACTGACTTGGAAAAAATTAGGTAGCAACAATGATGACTTTATTTTCAAACCATTTTTCAAAAGGAAATCATCATTTTTTCAAGGTCAGCCTCCCACTACGATTCCAGTCCTGCCAGGTGGTGCTTGTAACATCCCTATTTTTAGTAGCAGTCTTATTTGGTAATTTTGAAGTACGAAAGGTTTATAGGTGAGAATTGGTAAACAAAACATTATGTAGATGGTCAGTAATACTCCAAAAAATTCCATTTTTGGGTATAATTATGGAATTTATACAGACCTTTGAGGATATTATTCAAATTTCGAGTGAAAAGGGCTCTGTTCTGAGTGACAGAGATAAATTCCGAGTAAAGGATTAGAAATTCTGAGTGAAGGGTGAAATTCCGAGTGTAAGGTTATATTTTCTGAATAAAACCTAATCGAGAGGGTTACTACCGAGTGAAATTCTGACCCTAGAGATATTTGGAGTGAAGTGTGTTCAAGAGAACCACTTCTGGGTGAAAATTCTGAGTAAAACACCCTTCAATGACTCGTTTCCGAGTCAAACCTTGCCAAATGCTTCCTTTTCCAAAATAAACTTCTCTGATTGTAGTATTCCGAGTGAAGAGACTCAAACAGGGATATATTCGAGTACAATCCGAGTAAGTTTGTCCAAGTGAAGACCTCCCTAGTGAGGAAGGGAATAGCATTCCGGGTAGGAAGATCTTCGAGTGTGGTGTTTTGGGCAGTAGAGTTCCGAGTAAGGGCATATCTGAGTCCAGTATAGCCTGTCCTAAGGGGCATGACCCCAAATATGCAATTTCAAGTGGAATATAGAGTGATGGGAGCTCATCCCGAGTGGAATATATAAGGCAGAGATATTTTTGAGTGAGGCTTATGTCTGTTACTCTTTTTCTGAGTGGTGAAAGACCTAAAAGGATTCTGAATGAAATGTATTTTGGGGAAGGACTTAAATGCTTGAGTGGTAAAATCCGAGTGGGCCTTTTTCGAGGAAAGTTGTGAACAATGTTGTATGTATATTCTGATTGATTAAGAAGTAACTAGTCCGAGTATAAAAGGCAACCTGTATTCCGAGTGGTTAAGTATGAAATAAATCCGAGTGAATGAATACATATAAGTGTTTTATGTTGATTTGATGCTTCCTACCGACTAAAATGTGTTGTCAAAATTATTTGGGAAGTATTGATGGAAGAAATAGTGATTAAGTTAAGGATTCCGAGTGGTTATATATATATATATATTGTATGGTTAAGGCATTACTTGGCTTGAATATGAGTGGTGATAAATGAATAATACTAAGTGAATAGATACCGAGTGGAAAATGGTAGTGGGAGCCCGTTCCAAGTGAATTGTAGTATGCATAGAGCCATTTTCGAGTGAGTCTAAGGTATATAAACTAATTCCGAGTGAGACTCGTATGTGTGGGTCTTTTTCTGAGAGGTGATGGCCTTAATGGGCTTTGATTGGAAATGTAGTTGAAGAAGTTGGTCTAAACCGAGTCAACCAAGTAGAGAAAGACTTTAATACTCCTGAGTGTTGATTTCCGAATGAAGGATGTTATAATTATTCTGAGTGAAAACTATATATGTTCCGAATGAACATGGATACCATTTCCGAGTGAGTAGGGTGTTATGAAATCCTGAGTGAAAATTGATTTGATGTTAAGACAGCTAAGGGATGATTTAGTTGAGTGAGAAATAGATAAGAATAGATTGTTTGCCGAATGGAATCCTGAGTGAGTCCGAGTGAAGAGAATCCGACTGAGTCCAGAAGAAATCCGACCGAGGGAAGAGAAATCCGACTAGATGTTTCAAGAAGAAACAATCACGAGTGAGGACCGAGAGAGACGAGTCGGTTTTGTATTGATGTTACAAAGTGGAAAACCGAACAAGACAAGTCGGTTTTAGAAACATTTAGCCGAGTGACAGATTGAGCCACTGTGGAACCAGTCTGGGATGAATTTGTGTTTGAATATGATTTCAGGATCAAGGATTTTGATAATGACAAAGGAACTCTTGAAGAAACACTTGGAAAACAAAGAAACAGCATCAGACTGCAAAAACCATGAAGCTAGTCGATTACACAAGGAAGTATAATCGATTATGAAGCCTCTGTTTGTTAAGATAATCGATTACACAACATAGATAATCGATTAAGAAGTCTCTGTTTTACAATATAATCGATTATGAACCCAGGGCTAATCGATTAGACAGCCACTGTTTTGTTAACTAATCGATTGTAACATCAAGTAATCGATTACCAATTATAAAATTGAATGAAGAGAATCAGGTGTTCAAGCTAATCGATTATGGGACATGAAATAATCGATTACGTAGCTGCGAAGCAAATTAAAATGCATCAGGTATTATCACTAATCGATTACAGGAAAAAATATAATCGATTAGTTTCGCTCTGACTTGGTGATAATCGATTACCATGGAGTGGCTAATCGATTACCGCACGATCTGGAATGAAAAATTCAATTTGTAATCGATTACACCCAAAGGGATAATCGATTACCGTAGTGGAAAAACATATATTAGTGGGAAACCAGCACATGTCTCCACCATTTTTCAGACCCCCACTATGTGCAATGGCTAGGAAGAAGAAAGGCACTCCTCAAGCTCTCAAATGGCTCTATAAATTCAAGAGGAACTCAAGCACAAAAAACATAACAAGAAGCTACATTTCTCTACTTACTCTTGTGCTTTGTAAGCCCTCATTCTTGTATATTTTGAGATTTCATTTGCATATCCTCTCTTCTTGAGAGTTATAGATTTAAGAGAACCTTCACTTGTACATCTACTCTATTGAGAGAGTTACTTGCTTGTAAAACACCAAACACCAAAGTTCACTCTAGATTGAGTGGTTGTTCACTCTAGGTTGAGTGGTTACAAAGGTTGGGGTTCAACCTTTGGGATATTGTGAGATTGAGAGATTGGGTGAGGTGCCCTTATACTTGTGAGGATTGGGTTCTTGAGTATGGGACACTAGGAAGCCGTAATTGCTCAAAGTTGTATCTCTAGTCTACAATAGTGGAAATCCTCTAAGTGGGTTACTTAGAGGCGAGACGTACACCAGATTGGTGGAACTCGTTAAATCGGTTTGCAAGCTTCTCTTCCCTACTCTTTTACTTTCATATACTGTGTTAAATTAGCTTGTGTTGATTGATTGTGGCTTGCACACTTAAACTTGTCTAATTTGATAAACCTTGAATACTGCACACCAAGTGTTTGTTAAATTGTCTCTACTATATTTACCTTTGTTTTGCCTTGCACATTTCATTAAACTTGATTTCACTTGCATAAACTTGTATACTTGAACATAAGAATCAAGTTCAAAGGCTTTCCAACAAAAAGTTTAAAAACTCAATTCAGCCCCCTCTTGAGTATTGAGGCCACTTGAACAACAAGTGGTATCAGAGCTTGACTCTTGGTAGATCAAGCTTAACAGCTTCAAGAGACTAGATGGCCTCAAGTTCTCATAATCTTTTTCCCGAGGGTGGTGCTATAAACAGACCTCCCGCTTTCAATGGGGAAGGCTATGCGTTTTGGAAAGAAAGAATGAAAATCTTCATTCAATCTATTGATTTGAGAGTTTGGAATGCCATTGAAAATGGTCCTTATATACCAATGCATACCATTGATAATAAAAATGTTGAAAAACCAATAGATGAATGGACTAGTGATGAAGAAAAGAAAGTGCAATATGGTTATAAGGCTAAAAATCTTATCACTATGGCATTAGGTCCAGATGAATTCTTTAGAATAATGACGTGCCAATCCGCTAAGGAAATGTGGGATACTTTACAAGTTACTCACGAAGGTACTAATGATGTAAAGGATTCCAAGATTAGTACCTTGACAAGCCAATATGAATGTTTTAGAATAAACTCATGGGAAACTATAGTAGAAATGAAAAAGAGGTTCACTCTTATTATAAATCATATCATTACTCTTGGTAAAGTTTACACTAACAAAGAACTTGTGCATAAAGTCTTGAAAAGTCTTAGCAGGGAATGGAAACCACTTGTCACAGCCATAAAACAATCTCCAAGCATCAATGAGATGTCTCTTGCAACACTCTTTGGGAAATTACAAGAGCAAGAGCAAGAACTAAAAGTATTGAAGCAAGCGGAGGAAGAAGAAAAATCCTCCAAGAAGAAAGGTTTAGCTCTCAAAGCCACCTCTATACATGAAGAAGAATCATGCAGTGACATGGATGAAGAAGAGGAATTTAGGCTTTTTGTAAAACGATTTGGAAGATTCATGAAGAACAAAAGATTCCAAAAGAACTTCAAGCCCCAAGGTAAAAAGCCAACTTCAAATGAAATTTCTTCTTCACCTAGTTGTTTCGAATGTTGCAAGGAAGGGCACTTCAAGGCGGATTACCCAAATCTTAAAAAGAAGGGCAAGGATAAACGAGGAAGAAGAAGAGCTTACATCGCTTGGGATGAGAACGATGTAAGTAGTTCTGACGATTTGGACAATGAGGAAGCAAATCTTTGCTTAATGGCCAATCACCAAGAAGAAGATAATGAGGTAAACCTTCTTGACTTAGATAAGAATGAACTACTAGATGCTTTTGAAGAGTTGTATGATAAATTTATAAAAGTCTCTAATAGGCTTAAGTCATCTAGGAAAACTAATGATACCCTTGAAATGCATCTTATGAAAGTATGCAAAGAAAATAAAAGCTTAAAAGAAGAATTAGAAAATATTCAAACATGTTCTAAGGATAAACCATGTGACTTTGCAAAAAGATGCGTTATGTTAGAAACCAAGGTTGTAGACCTAAATAGGATATTAGAAAAGTTTACTAATGGATGAGACAATTTGAATATTTTGCTTGGCCAACAAAGATGCATGTTTGATAAAACCGGGTTAGGATATGATCAAGAACATAGCAATCACAAAAGGGAAAAATACTATAAAAATTTCTTTGATCACCAAGCAAATCATCTTCACCCTTTATGAAATACAATCACTGTGGATTCAAAGGTCATAACTCTTCAAATTGCAACGTTAGAAAATTAGGGCCAAAGGTTATAAGAAAGGTGTGGGTTCCCAAAGGGACATTACCACAAGCTAACCTTAAAGGACCCAACATAAAATGGGTACCTAGTTCTCTAAACTGATTTTGTTTTGTAGGTATGCTTCAAAGCAAGCAACACCCATTGGTACTTGGATAGTGGGTGTTCAAAGCATATGACGGGAGACATAAGCAAGTCCACATCATTCACTCCCAAAAAGAAAGGAAGTGTCACTTATGGAGACAATACCAAGGGTAAAATACTTGGTATCGGAAATATAGGTAAAAATTCTTCTACCTCTATTAGTGATGTGTTGTATGTTGAAGGACTCAAGCATAACTTGCTTAGCATAAGTCAATTATGTGACAAAGGATATAGAGTTTTATTTGAATCAAATTGTTGTATAATTGAGAATAAGCTAAACAAAGAGGTCAAATTTGTTGGAAAAAGGATTGATAACATTTACATGATTGATGTGGATAGTTTGTCTACAAATGATGAACAATGCTTCATTACAAAAGAGGATGAAACTTGGCTATGGCATAGGAGAATAGCTCATATACATGTAGACCACTTAAACAAACTTGTTTCCAAATAATTAGTAATTGGTTTACCAAAGCTTAAGTTTGAAAATAGATTTTGTGATGCATGTCAAAAGGGAAAACAAGTAAAGGCATCTTTTCAATCCAAAAACATTGTTTCAACACAAAGGCCTTTACAACTTTTGCATATGGACTTATTTGGACCATCCAAAATCAAAAGCTTTGGAGGCAATTACTATGGTCTAGTTATTGTAGATGACTATTCTAGATATACATGGACATTGTTTCTTGCTCATAAAAATGAAGCATATCATGCATTCAAGAAACTTGCTAAGATTATCCAAAATGAGCAAAATTCTAAAATTACATCCATTAAAACCGATCATGGGGGAGAATTTGAAAATCAATCTTTTGAAAAGTTTTGTGAAAAACATGGTATTAATCACAATTTTTCAGTTCCTAGAACTCCACAACAAAATGGAGTAGTTGAAAGGAAAAATAGATCCTTGGTGGAGCTTGCAAGAACCATGTTGAATGAAAACCATATTGCAAAACATTTTTGGGCCGATGCAGTAAACACCACTTGTTATGTTATGAATAGATGTTTAATAAGGCCTATTCTAAAGAAAACCCCCTATGAACTTTACAAGGGTAGAAAACCCAACATTGCACACTTTCATATTTTTGGATGTAAATGTTTTGTACTCAATAATGGAAAAGATAATCTAGGGAAGTTTGATGCTAAAGCTAATGAGGCAATCTTCCTAGGGTACTCTCAATCTAGTAAATCTTATCGAATCTTCAACTAACAAACAAACACCATTGAAGAGTCCATTCATGTAAAGTTTGATGAAAGTAGCCATAACCCTCCGAGAAAGGAAGATGTTGATGATCTTGTAGGTACTCTTCAAGAATTGACCTTAGATGACAAGGAAGGAGAAATCAAAGACACAAATGAAGCCAAACATGAGGAACCACAACAATAGATCACTTTGAAGAATCATCCCATGGACAACATCATAGGTGATATATCAAAAGGTGTAAGTAATCGTAATGCAATTAGAAATACATGCAATTATTTAGCCTTTGTATCACAAATAGAACCCAAATGCATAAATGAAGCTATTATTGATGAACATTAGATGTTGGCCATGCAAGAAGAGCTAAATCAATTTGAAAGAAATGAAGTTTGGGAGCTTGTGCCAAGACCCAATGATTACCAAATAATAGGAACCAAATGGGTATTTAGGAATAAACTAGATAAAAATGGTATTATTACTAGGAACAAAGCTAGGCTAGTAGCTAAAGGCTATAATCAAGAAGAAGGCATTGATTATGAAGAGACGTATGCACCCGTAGCTAGATTAGAAACAATTAGATTACTATTAGCCTTCGCATGCTGTAGGGATTTCAAATTGTACCAAATGGATGTTAAAAGTGCTTTCTTGAATGGATATATTCAAGAGGAAGTATATGTTGATCAACCTCCAGGTTTTGAAAACTATCAATTTCCAAATCATGTTTTCAAATTAAAGAAAGCCCTGTATGGTTTGAAACAAGCTCCAAGAGCTTGGTATGAAAGGTTGAGTAAATTTCTTTTAGAAAATCATTTTGAAAGAGGAAAGGTTGATACAACTTTATTCATAAAGCACAAAAAGAATAACATACTATTGGTATAAGTTTATGTTGATGATATAATATTTGGTGCCACTAATGAGTCAATGTGCAAAGAGTTTGCTAAGTTAATGCAGGAAGAATTTGAAATGTCCATGATGGGAGAACTCACTTTCTTCCTTGGACTTCAAATCAAACAAACCAATGAAGGCACATTCATTAATCAATCCAAGTACTGCAAAGAACTACTTAGAAAATTCAACATGAACAAAGCAAATGATATTGCCACACCCATGGGCACTTCATGCTATTTGGACAAGGATGAGAAAGGTAAGGATGTTGAACTCACAAAATATAGAGGTATGATAGGATCCTTACTTTACTTAACCGCTAGTAGACCGGATATCATGTTTGTTGTGTGTATGTGTGCTAGATACCAGGCTTGTCCTAAAGAATCACATCTCACTGCAGTAAAAAGGATAATGAAATATTTAGTTGGGACTCAAAATGTTGGTTTATGGTACCCCAAAGGGGCTGAATGCACTTTAATTGGTTATTCTGATTCAGACTTTGCAGGATGTAAACTTGACAAAAAAAGCACTAGCGGAACATGTCACTTGCTTGGTAGTTTCCTTGTTTCTTGGCATAGCAAGAAACAAGTAAGTGTTGCACTATCAACAGCTGAGGCAGAATATGTTGCAGCTGGTAGTTGTTGTGCTCAAATCCTTTGGATGAGACAACAACTTCTAGACTTTGGAGTTCTATTGGACCATGTGCCTCTTAAATGTGATAATACTAGTGCTATCAATATCTCAAAGAATCCTGTAATGCATTCTAGAATCAAACATATTGAGATTAGACATCATTTCATTAGAGACCATGTATTAAAGGGTGATTGTATACTTGAGCATGTTGAAACTTCTAGGCAACTAGCAGATCTTTTCACCAAACCCTTGGCTAGAGAACAATTCATTCACATTAGAAGAGAATTAGGAATCCTTGACATGAACAATTGTGTTTGAATGATTAGTATTTTGATAAACTCTTATTTTATAGCATGTCTTGAATAAGTTTATGTTCTGTTGTGATATGATCCATTAAAACTCCAACACCCTTGTGGAAAATCTGCAAAACTGGGCATTTTTACAGTATATAATCGATTACACAGAGTATCATAATCGATTACTAAGCTCCTGTCTCGAAAGTAATCGATTACACAGCATCACCTAATCGATTACTTAGCTTCTGTCTAATGGACAATCGATTAGAAACTTTCAATAATCGATTACGTAACTCCTGTTTCGAAAGTAATCGATTACACAACATCACTTAATCGATTACTAAGCTTCTGGTTCATGTCTAATCATTTCAACTTCTTCCTAATCGATTACAAACATATCCTAATCAATTATAAACATTCTGTTTTGAAATCTAATCGATTACTTGTTGAACGTAATCGATTACTCATACGTGAAACGTTCCAAATTCCTCAGAATCAGACAGCTAATCGATTGCCTATGCCTCATAATCGATTAGCCTCAGTATTATGCAGTCAAAATGTAGAGTTCCGAGGCACACCAGCGGCCCAATCTCCTTTCCCCTCATTTACTCTCTTCTCTTCACCCAACACTCACCTTTTCCCTAGAAATAAACCCCTCACTATCACTCTCACCTCACACCACCTCCTTCTCTTCCTAAATCTCTCAAAAGCTTCAAGAAACTCCCTCTCCTTCTCATTCGCCTCTTTGCCTTTCCATCACCATGTCTTCCTCCCGCTCTGTCAAGAGGGCAAGATCCTCCATACCCCAAGCCAACAACCCCCTAGACTTCTCTAGGTTCTTCACCTCACCAAGAGACCTCCAAAACTTTATAAAGAAGTTTTCAGAAAAAGACATCATCACACCCCATTTTATTGATGCTCCAACCTTTGAGAACCCCTATTTTTCCTTCACTCAACTCCTCCATCATTATAATCTTTTTCCATTCCTAACTCTCAAGGAAGAGTTTTATTACCCTGAACTCATGAGGGTATTTTTCTGCAATGTGAAACTGGTTGATGGCATATTGGAAGCTAGAGTAAAAAATGTGACTCTCAAAATCACCAACCAGCTTGCATTGGCACTCACCATCTCAACAAAATGGGTATGGTATGTGTAGTTGGAAGGTGGATCCTCAAGAGTGACAGAATTCATGGCAGCAGCCCATTTGAGGAAGATCATCCCCCTGTTACTCCTTCTCATGCACCTCAAGCCCCTTCATCTGCCCCTGCTGACCCATTTGCATCGCTATATGCTCATCTTGACCGCCGTTCGATCGCCTAGAAAACTCCCTTCAAGAGTTTTCAATGACCGAGCAACAACATTTTGAGATGATGCAACAACGCTATGAGGAGCTTTCCCATCAAATCTCTGAACTCCGTTTCTTTAATCCAGATAATTAGATCCATTTTCATGCTTTGGTTTACGTTGCTTTATGTTTTTTAATTATGCAAATTTCTCTTCATGTAATTTCCTGCTTTTTGCAACTTAATAAAATTTTCATTCTGTGATATCTATCCCCTTACTTGCATTTATTATTTTTGATGATTCCAAAGGGGGAGAAAAGAGAGAAAAAGATAAAAAAATGTTCATCTGTTAAAAACTGGCTGATTAATAACAAATGGATTAGTTATCTCTAAAGGCTAAGCATGCATTCTTTTTGATTGGGGGAGATTTGTTAATGCTAAGAGATAAGAGATAATGATATTGTTAAGAGATAAAGATGCTAAATATTTTTGAAAAATTAGTTAAAGAAATTCTGCTATTTGAAACTGTGATTAAGAGATAATGCAACAGATATGTTTTCGCAAGAGATAAAATTAGAGATAAGTCTTTTGTTTAAAATTAACAACCCTCAAGAGATGAACATGGTTGTCATCATCAAAAAGGGGGAGAATGTGTTTGAATATGATTTTAGGATCAAGGATTTTGATAATGACAAAGGAACTCTTGAAGAAACTCTTGGAAAACAAAGAAACAGCATCAGACTGCAAAAACCACGAAGCTAATCGATTACACAAGGAAGTATAATCGATTATGAAGCCTCTGTTTGTTAAGATAATCGATTACACAACACAGATAATCGATTACAAAGTCTCTGTTTTACAATATAATCGATTATGAACCCAGGGCTAATCGATTAGACAGCCACTGTTTTGTTAACTAATCGATTGTAACATCAAGTAATCGATTACCAATTATAAAATTGAATGAAGAGAATCAGGTGTTCAAGCTAATCGTTTATAGGACATGAAATAATCGATTACCAAGCCACTGGAATTTGGATAATCGATTACAATGAAGCGGTAATCGATTACACAGCTACGTGACCAAATTAAATGCATCAGGTATCATCCCTAATCGATTACAGGCCAAGAAATAATCGATTAGAATCCCTCTGACTTGAATATAATCGATTACACATAAAGGACTAATCGATTACGTAGCTGCGAAGCAAATTAAAATGCATCAGGTATCATCACTAATCGATTACAGGCAAAAATATAATCGATTAGTTTCGCTCTGACTTGGTGATAATCGATTACCATGGAGTGGCTAATCGATTACCGCACGATCTGGAATGAAAAATTCAATTTGTAATCGATTACACCCAAAGGGATAATCGATTACCATAGTGGAAAAACATATATTAGTGGGAAACCAGCACATGTCTCCACCATTTTTCAGACCCCCACTATGTGCAACGGCTAGGAAGAAGAAAGGCACTCCTCAAGCTCTCAAATGGCTCTATAAATTCAAGAGGAACTCAAGCACAAAAAACATAACAAGAAGCTACATTTCTCTACTTACTCTTGTGCTTTGTAAGCCCTCATTCTTGTATATTTTGAGATTTCATTTGCATATCCTCTCTTCTTGAGAGTTATAGATTTAAGATAACCTTCACTTGTACATCTACTCTATTGAGAGAGTTACTTGCTTGTAAAACACCAAACACCAAAGTTCACTCTAGATTGAGTGGTTGTTCACTCTAGGTTGAGTGATTACAAAGGTTGGGGTTCAACCTTTGGGATATTGTGAGATTGAGAGATTGGGTGAGGTGCCCTTATACTTGTGAGGATTGGGTTCTTGAGTGTGGGACACTAGGAAGCCGCAATTGCTCAAAGTTGTATCTCTAGTCTATAATAGTGGAAATCCTCTAAGTGGGTTGCTTAGAGGCGAGACGTACACCGGATTGGTGGAACTCGTTAAATCGGTTTGCAAGCTTCTCTTCCCTACTCTTTTACTTTCATATACTGTGTTAAATTAGCTTGTGTTGATTGATTGTGGCTTACACACTTAAACTTGTCTAATTTGATAAACCTTGAATACTGCACACCGAGTGTTTGTTAAATTGTCTCTACTATATTTACCTTTGTTTTGCCTTGCACATTTCATTAAACTTGATTTCACTTGCATAAACTTGTATACTTGAACATAAGAATCAAGTTCAAAGGCTTTCCAACAAAAAGTTTAAAAACCCAATTCACCCCCCTTCTTGAGTATTGAGGCCACTTGAACAACAGAATTAGCCAAGTGAAAGACAAAAGGTGAGAGGAATCGGTAGTAGGATAGGAACACGAGTGAAACCGAGTATGTTAAGGAGAAACAGTTCCGAGTGGGTATTCAATTAGGTGGAAGTCGGTTTTTGAAGGTTTTATCGATGGAACCCCGAGTGAGAGAGTACTCGGTCTGGAGAGATTTTACCGAGTGAGAAACCGAGTACTTGAGTCGATTTCAGATAAATTCCGAGCGAGGATTGGATGACTCGCTCAAGCGAGTCGGTTTTCACTTGAGCGAGAAGACCCTGTAGCTCTATTTCGTTCGTTCCTGCTAGTGACCGATCCACTTGTCCACATAAATCCAAAAGGGAACAAGTCAACTGCAGGGAAAGTGCACCTTTTCACTCCACTCGAAGCACCTTTTATATATATTAATATATCTTCTCTTCTATCATGCAAAGCTGACGGTGGAAAGGGGTCAAAAGGTTCCATTATCCTCACCTAATTCTTTAAATAACAAAAAGGCTTGTCTCTCACTTGTTTTCCCCATTATTAACCCACTACTCTCAGAACACACATGCATACGAACCACTTAGCAAATCACACACCCTTCTTCTCCTCATTTTATACATTCAAAGGCTTTTCTTTCCATTTTCATTTCTTCCACTGCGAACTGGAACGAGGAAACTACAAGACATACCTTGCTAATCAAAGGACTCCATCAAGGTAAGGGGGTATATTCTCGGGTATTCTGGGGAAATCTGAGTGAAAGGAAAGGGTTAAGGTACCTTGGGTCCTCACCTTTCCAGGACAGATTCGGAGTTGTGTGATTTTAAATGTCTTAATTGTTATATATTTGTGATAATTGTATATATATCGTTATGAACATGTTTAATTGACTGCGTTGCTTTTATTGACCATGAGGATTCAGTGAATATGTTTAAATTGACTGTATTGATTAATATTAATGAGTGAGTATGTTTAATGCTGGACTGTGAAAATATTAAATATCATGGGTATTATGTGAATTCCAGTGGAGTTATAAACAGACGTCGGATTCTATGATAATGAGCTCGGTATTGTACAAACCAACCAGATCATTTAAGAATACACAAATTCACTTAGATATTTACATCAATCCGACCAGTTTTATATCAACCCGATCGGTTACCTAAAAAATGCAAATAACTCATTTAAACTTTCAAACAGAAACATATTTCACTCAGTAAACACCTTAATTTCACTTAGAAAACCTCATCAGTGTGATTCTACTCGGATTTATAATCATTTCACGTATAAAACTCCTTTTTAGTCAGAATTTACTCAGGAAATAATTATTTCACTCAGAAAACTCTTTCTTCATTATGTTTCACTCGGAAAGCATTTTAACTTCACTGAGAAAACTCTTTCAGTTTGATTTCACTCGGATTCAGATTTGTTTTACTCAGAAGATCCTCTCAGCCTGGTTTTATTTGAAATTCTGCTCATTCCACTCGGAATCCTATTGATTGCACTCGGTATTAAACTTATTTTACTCAGAAAGCTTAATTATCAACATTTTCACTCGGAAATAACTTATTTTACTCAGAAAACTCATTTCCACTCGGTATCAAACTCTTTTACTCAAAAAAAATCATTTTTCACTCGGAAACAGATTTATTTTTACTTGAATAATTCATTTTCACTCGGTATTTAGCTTATTCCACTCGAAAAACTTGGTTTTTGACATTTTCACTCGGATTTTCATTTACCAAACTCTTCTTTACTCCTTTTTGAAATATTGGAAGGTTACAATAATCATTATTGTTCTTATTCCTATTATTAATATTATTATTATTATTATTATTATTATTATTATTATTATTATTATGATTCTTATCATTATTGTTATTCTTACTATTATTAACTAGTATTATTATTATTATTGATATTAATATTATTTTAATTATGAGTAATTAAATAAGGAATATATTATTTTACCCTTTACAAAGTATAAATTTCAACTAGGAAATAACCGATATATTTTCTCTAATACGACAATAAAACGACTTGCAACGTCTAAACAATTTATGAGATTCAAGAGCTTATGAACAAGTATATGAGACTGGAAACACATAAATACCCAAGGATCAAATGATAAAAATAATGCATTTCGCATCATGAAAATATATTTTGAAGGAGAAAAACTAGAGCATACACCTGGTACACTGGAGGACATTCACGTTCGATCTCTGAGGGGAATCTTGGGAGTACGACTGGAACGGCAACCCAATGGCATCAGAGTCGCACCTGATAGCCGGGTGAGACGATGCAATTCTGGTGTACTTCGACTAAATGACGGGATGTATCTATGATCGTGTAGAGCCAAGTCCCAAGATGAAATAATATATATTGATGAGAACCTGTGAGTTCATTTGTACCCTATGATAATAAATGGAGGACTTGGTGAGCTCCGATCGCTCTAGAATGGAAACGTTGTCCCCAAGAGACAACTTGAGCAGGATGAATTCCAAAGAATGAAAAAATGATGATGGTGGATTGATTTATTGGGCCCACATACATCATGAGACTTAATTAAGATAAATCATAATAAACCCTACTCATGCATTTCCATGACAATATTTGATTGTTATAGTTATGAATATGTTAAGTGTATGATTTATGTAATATTATTTGTTAACTGGATTATATCCGCACCGGATTAACCATCAGGGTCTTGGGTTATACTCACCCTTACTGTTGAATATTTTCAGAGGAATTAGGAAATCAAGAACCTAAGTATGAAGAACAGCAATATGCTGAACCAAATGAAAGTGCTCCTTAAATAGAATATAAGTAGTTGAATATTTATGGATGACTGTATAATATTTAAGGGTGTCTGCGTGCCCCATTCTGTTAAGAGTACAATTACTTACAGTTTGTGAATGACTATGTGATTATCTACTATTTGCTTCCACTGATCTGCCATCTCTTTATTTTAAAAAAAAAATTCACTTTTTCCAAAAACTTGTGACCTCTCAGTTAAATAGGATGAACTTACAGAAGGGTTTGTCTTATCTAACCGAGGGTGTTACAGTGCTCACATAGTGGTCTTGGTATAGTGGTGATGCAATTATTGATGGAGAGAAGAAGTATTAAAGAATGGGCGGGGAATCATGTCCCCTTATTTTTCTTTGTTGTACCTTCCCTTGTCTTCGCCTATTGTTGGGTTTTCCTTTTCTTTCTTTTACTTTTTTCAAACTTATTTTTTTCCTATAATTTAATTTGGGGGTAGGAAAGGGGGTAAGTTGATACCATAGTAACCTTGAAACAATGTCGTTTATAGCCACTTAAGTACAGATATGTCATCACATCTTTCACTTAACGTGATAGATAAACAAACAAATAGGTGTTACACAATTGGTCCTATTAACATGACACTTCTATATCTTAAAGACTAGCAAAGTCATTTAAATATCTTAAGGATGTATTTCCTAAAAAAACTTAGGTGAAAGACTTACTGATTGATTTACTCAATTAATCCTTTGTTATATTCATTTTTAATTTCTTAACAATTAGTTATTTTCAATCATATTTATTGAAAGTAATGGAGAAGAAAAATTAACAAATAAATTAAATAAATAAGAAATTATCATTTTATATTAAAGGAAGAATACAATAAAATTTAAATAATAAATATTTATAACATTTAGAATCCTAATTATTTTTTTAATACATGTTTACGAGTTATGGGCTTATGCAAACAACCAGTTTTATTTTTAACTTTTAAAAGTTATTTATTTATAAAAAAATTTCTTATACCTAAAAAAGTGGAGTCTTTAAAGAGTTTGGATTTTTAAGTTTAGAGGGAGAATTAAGTAGCTGGTGGTACATATTTGATTTCATTTAAGTAAGGTCTTTCGAGCCTTGTGGATGGAAAAAATCTCTATCAAGAAAGTTAGTCCCACCATGATGTGGATGCTCTCAACTCTAACATGATTGCATCTAATTTATTACCATCTCCATGTGTAGTTAAAGTGCCAATATAAAAATAATACTTCATACATTCCTATTTAACAATCTAGAGAAAGAAAAATTACACAAACTCATGAATGCAATTATTCTTTCTTAACTACATATTGAAAATTCTTATTTACTCTTCATTTGGTATATTGCATTAATCATTTTTATTGAACATACTTTTCTCTTTCATGTGAATTAGGGTGTTTGTAATGTGGTTCGGTTCAGTTTTAAAGAAAAAATGAGTTGAATCGCATGTCAAAAACATTTGTGGTTTGGTTGAAAATATTGTGATGCGATTTTATTCTTATTTTTTCTAAAATCAAAAATCATAATTCTATTAATTTTGTCCAAAAAACCGTTAATTAATGCCACAACCATACTGAATTAGCATGACTTTGTAATGAATAATAGTTACAAATAAATAAAAATACAATTACATAAAATTGTAGTAGTTTTGTAATTTAAATTAATTAACTTTAAACAAAATTAACTTTAAATACTCTCCCTATTGACTCTAAACAAAATTTATTCTAAAAGATACAATGGTAACTAACATATGTGAAGATGGGGTTTGGTTTGGTTCTAGGAGAGTAAGCCGTAGGCCGAACCAAACTACACTAAAAATAATGATTTTTTATTTTATAATTTTTGCGGTTGGCGGTTCACGCAGTTCTTAGTTTGATTCAATTCAATTTTAGTGGATAGTTGTGGTTTGATTTGGTTCTTGAACATCCCTACATGTGAGTATTATTGAAAAGAAATAATTATTAATTCTTTAAAATTCTAAATAGATAGTCAAATAGAAATGAAATCTATCTTAATTTTGTGTAGAGTTTGTTTAATATGTATAACTTTACATAAAATAAAATATTAAAAGAGAAATTTTTTATTAAAATTTATATAAAGATTATTTAAAAATTAATATATCTAAATATTAATAATTTTTTTATTTTCCATCCTTTTAACCTATACAACTTTACATCGACCAGTAATAATAAGTTTCATGTTGAGGCAAGTGTGTGGGTGATTCGGTTGGAAGGATGTGCAATTAAGCGTACTAAAGGTCAGCAACAAGAGCCAGCCCATTTGAGCATACGCAAACAAAGTTATGTTAATGATTCATTGATGAGAGCTGTAAAGAATATTCTTAATATGATTTTTCTAAATCAAAAGATAAATTTTTTTTGTTATAATTTACTATATTAAATATTCTGTTCGAAATCATTAAGAAAAAGAGTTATCCAACTATGTCTATTCTGGTTTTTCTTAGATGAGATGTCCATTAAGAAAAGGATCCTATTAGACTTGGATTATCTACATTAAACATACACTACTAAACATGAAAAGTACAAAAGAAATATTCCTCTTATGAAAAGTACAAGCATATAAGGAGTTTTGGTTTTAGACTTAGTTGTTGTAAAATTTCTGTACAAAACCATTCACTATTGTAAATAAAATTATTTTTGATAGCTGGCTTTTCAAATATTATTTTTTACTTCAATTTAATTCAATATTATTTTTAATTAGTTGCTATAGAATTTCTGTACAAAACCATTCACTCTATTATTTTTTGGTACCAAGTTGATTAGAGTGCATTGGATTATACCATAACAATTGAGAAGGAAAAAAGTCCTTTTTGAGTAGAGTGAAGACATGCTTTATTTTTGTAATTTTGTCAAGGAATAAATTGTATTATCAGGATGTTTACTTTGAAGTTTGCCTAAAGATGTGATATTTGACAAGTTATCAGGATTTAGCTTTACATGTGATTTGAGTGACAATATTTGAGTGTTAACATGTTCCATATAATTTGTTATGCAAAACTCTTAATATTTCTTATGTTGTTGCTGTTATGCGAAATTCTTAATATTTCTTATGCATAACAATCTTTTCAATATGGCTCTTTATTCTATCAGTTTGCAAGGAATACATTCAATACAATAAATATAAATTAAAAGAAACTTTTTCCTGTTTGGGAATTAGAATTCATAAGAGCCCAAATTCAAAGACAAAACCTTATAATACACATTATCTATTCCATTAAACAATGTATCAATTTCAACTTCTCCTTTAAGAATGTCATGTTATGCATTTCTTTAATAAAGTGAAGTTTATATTTTGTCTACCTATGTGTGTGTCTTGGTTTTGGTCTCTTCTTTTTTACCTTTTTGTCCATATAAGAAAAAAGGACCCTGTTAGACTTAGATTTTCTACGTACTAACATGAAAAGTACAAAAGAAACATTCCTCTTATGAAAAGTACAAGCATATAATGAGTTTTTGTTTTAGACTTAGTTGCTGTAGAATTTTTGTATAAAACCATTCACTATTGTAAATAAAATTATTTTTTACAGCTTGCTTTCCAAATATTATTTCTTTTACTTTAATTTACTTTAATATTATTTTTACTTAGTTGCTGTAGAATTTCTGTACAAAACCATTCACTTTATTATTTTTTTGTACCAAGTTGATTAGAGTACATTGGATCATACCATAACAATTAAGTAGGAAAAAAGAGTCCTTTTTTAGTAGACTGAAGACATGCTTTATTTTTGTAATTTTGTCAAGTAATAAATTGTATTATCAGGATGTTTACTTCGAAGCTTTCCTGGAGATTTGATATTTGACAAGTCATCAGGATTTAGCTTTACATGTGATTTGAGTGACAATATTGAGTGATCTGTTCACACATTGGTTCAACCAACTCATTATATTAGCAACAAGTGCCAAGTGGGTGTTCATGGGGTGGATTGAGACAAATTTATCCTAAATACTTTTCACAATAATAGTAACTAATGTAAATTGCCTCTGTTAGAGATATATACAATCAACCATTCCTTTTCCTTTTCCTTTTCCTTTTCTTTTTCTTTCTTTTATGCTCAATTATAATTTACAAATTACAATTAACCTTTGAAATTTTTATTTTCCAATTAAATTAGAACAAATCCACTATTTGATGTTTGGGTTGGAGAGGAGGTGGAGAAAAAATCACAGACAACATAGGCCCATTTATACCTTTTTACTAATATAATACACAATGAAATGGGTAAATATAATAATAAGAACAATACTAATTATGGATCAGGAGACGGACAGCTTCACAGGAGATTCAGCCCGATCTGATTCAATCATGGATTTAATATAGAATTGACCTGCCTTGTATGATTACCTACAATTGGCCCAAAAGCCACACATCGAATTCCCTATTACATACTGATTCGGCCTAGATACCGGTATCCGTTCTACAAGACATATTTCAACGTCTTTGATAGTTTGCCAACGTGCAACCGGTGTCATCGGTATACATCCGGACTCTAATTCTGTATTAGGCGCTCTCCCTATACCGGTTGTCCAGGATAACACCATGATACCGGATAATATACACGTTACCATACAGAAGACAAAGGGCATTGCTACAGGGACCGATCAATAATTCCCTACACTACGAGCCAAAATCTGCTCACGGGAATGATCAACTTGTCCCCTAAGACCAGCCTACACTCCCTATGCTCAATATAAAATAGTCACTTGACCCAATCATACTGGCAAGTGCGTAATAAAATAATAATTTATAATATTAGTGGAGGTTAGTGGTTCCCCACTAATGAATCCTCGTATATCGAGCCAATCAGGTATATGAACTCTCTTCATCAATGGAGAGGGGGATCTTCGACTATTTTTCAACTTACAATTACTCTCTGAAAACATTCCTCACTTGGAATATTATCACTGACTTGAGCATCGGAGAATCTTCGTAGGTGACACCACCTTTCGCCCACATTAACGCATGAGGACAGTGTGAAGGACCTCTAGGACGCCCAATCCGCTCTCATCATACAGAGATATCGGATATATAGACCGGATACTCATATAACCAGTCTTCAGAGACGTGATCCTTTCACTATTTGTGACTACCCCAACATCGGATCTCTTGACCCCAATTCTGGACAGATCATTGGCACGCCCAGTGGGACATGATAAAGTTATTCCCACCTCTCGTTTACAAAGTCTGATTTTGCGTCATGGAACGCAATGGAAGAAACATATCAGATGGGCATGTAGAAGATGTTACGGCCCAAGAACAACCAACGAACAGACAATTGATTTTCGAGTCACCTGTTGGGAGTTCAAGGAGAATGGTACCAGTGTCTAGCCCCGATCCTCGTGATGAGTTGATCAGTCAACTCCAGAAAGAACTCGCAGAATTGCGAAGAGAAAGAAGGCAGAGTGAGGACAAGGAGTTATCTCACATAAGAGACACTCCCCATACAACCGATGGAGAAAAATCCACAACTCTCCAATACTCAAACATTCCCACGTTTGAGGAGAGAGAATAGACCCATGATTCTGATGATGGAGCTGCTCGTGGGAACAGGGAGCTAATTACAGCACCCCCGGTGACTTACAAACTCAAAGTTCCCTTTTTAAGGAGGCTTATAAGTATACACATTCCCAAGCATCTACAAACCACTCAGCCACTCTCCATTGGAAAGTATAATGGCGAAACCGATCCTACTAAGCATCTTGATGCTTACGTATTTGAAGCCATGTACTTAGGGGCTGACGAAGACGTGATGTGTCGGATGTTCCCACGAACATTGTCAGAAGAGGCCCTCGGCTGGTTTAAAGGTTTACCTTCAGGATCTATAGATTCCTGGGCTGAAATGGCAGCTATCTTTGAAACTCACTTTGTCATCTCTAGAGATGTTCCCAGGACATCTCATACTTTAGCCCAAATTAAGCAGGGTGAAAATGAAACCTTAAAGGATTTCCTGAAGAGGTTTTACAAGGAAGCATCCCTGGTTCCTAACCTCACAGAGTCCATTAAGCTGCATATCCTTATCGAGGCATTGCAGCCAGGATCAGCCTTTGCTCTCTCACTAGCAAAAAGCCCGCCAATAACATTTGAGGAATTCAGGAAAAAAGCCTCAAAGTATGTGGGTATAGAGATGCACCTAGAGGCTATGGCTGCAAAGAAAAAGCCACCAACACCACCTTCATAGCCGCGGAGAGATAAGGAGAAAATAAGGTCAGAACGCATAGAGAGGCCATTTAACAACCCCAAAGTCAACAACTCCTCTCCTCGACCTCGAGAAAGACGTGTTAATTCCTTTAGCCATTATGCACCTCTGACAGCCAAGCCATCTCAGATTCTGAGAGAGGTAGGATGGCCAGCATTCAGCATCTATGGCATTAGGAGGCCAGCCCCTGTGAAGAGAGCAGGGAATCCCCGTAAGTACTGCGATTTTCATGAACAGACAGGTCATTCCACTGATGAATGCCAAGCTCTAAAAAATGTAGTCGAAACATTAATTAGAGAGGGAAAACTAAAGCAATACCTGTTCAAAGAAAAATCCTTTGACAGGGTGGATCGGAATGAGAAAAGAGAAAGAGATCCAGACGCGGGGATAATAATAGCCGTAATCCGGTCAGAAAGTTCTCCGCTATAGAGAAACAGAAAGGTGTAATGACTAATGACATAACACTCAGAGATGACATGCCTCAGCAGCAGCGTCAAGGCCGACGTGAAGTCATTGATATGATCGCTGAAGGGTTCGCTGGGGGAGGAGCTTCAATTACAGCCCGTAAGAATCATCATAGAATGATTCTGTCTGTACAAGGAAAAGTTAGAGACAATCATCCTTACAGAGGAGGGGTTGAAGCTCCAGTAATTTCATTCTCTGATGAGGATTTTGGTCCAACCGTTCCTGGTGGAGACGATGCTGTAGTCATCATTGCAGTGATAGCCAACAAGGACATCCGAAGAATCCTTGTTGACCAGGGAAGTTCCTGTGATGTTATTTTTTATAATTGCTTTAAGAGAATGGGTTTTAATAACTCAGACTTACAGCCTTACACACAGGAACTAACGGCTTTCAATGGTGCAAAGCAACCAACAAAGGGGTATCTTGACACCCTTATCTCCTTTGAAGGTGAGCCAGGAGCCAGAACGGTTAAATCCCGAGTGTTGGTGGTTGATGTTACCATTCAACGGCATCATAGGCCGCCTCACCTTGAATGCTATGGAGGCAGTCATGTCAACTTCACACCTCCTTATCATGTTTATCGATAAGGACAATGCTGTTTCATCCATCTAAGGTGACCAAGAGATGGCCAGGTACTGCTACAACCTGAGCCTAAATATGACAAAGTTGGAGGCATCCAACAAAAAAAGGAAGCTCAATGACTGTGGAGCAGCTGCTGGTTCTGTAAGCCTTGTCGATCTGGACCCTAGGGCAGAGTTGAACATTGATCCGTCCAATCCATCAAAGCCCACACCGGATGGCAGTTCCAGGGACATCGTATTGGGAGATTCTCCAAAAAAAGTCACCCATATTAATGACAAGCTAGATACAGAAATGGAGCAACGACTGTTGATGCTCCTACAGAAGTTCAAAGACCTCTTTGCATGGACTGCAGCTGATATGCCTGGCATAGATCCTGCTTTCTGCTGTCATAAATTTTCCGTCTACCCAGAGACGAGACCGGTTGCCCAAAAGAAGAGAAGATTGGGACCAAAGAACCAGAAAGCAGCTTGCCAACAAACTGAGGAATTGTTGAAGGCTGGATTTATCAGGGAAATCCGTTATTCCTCTTGGCTCTCAAATGTAGTAATGGTCCGGAAAGCCAATGGCAAATGGAGAATGTGTATTGATTATGTGGACCTCAACCGTTGCTGTCCAAAGGATCCTTATCCTCTTCCTAACATAGATCGGATGGTGGATGATTCCTCTGGTTATCAGTACCTGAGCTTCATGGATACGTACTCATGTTACAACCAAATTCCGATGTGCGAGGAGGATCAGGAGAAGACATCTTTCATCAATGACCGTGGTGTCTTTTGCTACACCGTTATGCCCTTCGGCCTGAAGAATACTGGAGCCACATACCAGCGCATGATTAATAAGGTGTTTAAGGGCATGCACACCAAACTTGTTGAGGTGTACATCGACGACATTATAGCTAAGACACCGGTTGGAGGTGATCATATTGATGACTTACACCAAGTGTTTACCCGCTTGAGAGAATTTAACATGAGGCTAAACCCATTGAAATTCACTTTCACTGTCCCAGCTGGGAAGTTTTTGGGTTTCATGTTAACTCAACACGGTATTGAGGCCAATCCAGGGAAGTGCCAAACGATTCTCAACATGCAGAGTCCAAAAAATCTGAAAGAAGTCCAATCCCTGAATGGCAAAGTAGCAGCCTTGGCTCGGTTCATGCTGAAGATGGCTCACAGGTCACTTCCTCTGTATAAAGTGCTGAAGAAGTCCAAGAAGTTTGAGTAGGGACAGGAACAAGAACAAGCATTTCAAGAGCTTAAGGAGGTGTTGTCCAAACCTCCTATTCTGACGAAGCCTGACCCCGAGGACACGCTCATCCTATACTTGGCTATTTCGGATGAAGCTTTGGGCGTTTTATTAGTAAAAGAAACTCCTGATGGACAGAGGCCGGTCTACTTCACCAGCAAAACGTTACAAGGTGCTGAGATCCGGTATCAGAAGATTGAAAAGGCCACCCTCGCTGTTGTTTGGGCCTCTCAACGGTTACGTCCATATTTTCACGCACATCCGATCTTGGTAAGAACGGATCTACCACTCCGCTCTGTGTTAATCAAGCCTGACCTCACTGGTAGGATGATCAAATGGTCCATTGAACTCTCAGAGTTTGATATATCCTATAAAACCTGAGGCGCTATTAAAGCTCAGGTCCTGGCCGATTTTATTATGGAAATAACAGGGATAGATCCAGATACACCTCACGTCCATTGGACTATCTATGTCGATGGTTCATCGAATCAAAGGGGCTCTAGAGCAAGTGTAGTTCTTGAAAGTGATGACGGAGTACACTTGGAAATCTCCCTTCGTTTTAATTTCAAAACTTCCAACAACCAAGCTGAATACGAAGCTTGTTTGGCCAGACTACAAGCTGCGCTTGACATCGGAGCCTCTGAGGCGACGCTCTACAGTGATTCACAACTCGTGATTTCACAGATCTTAGGAGATTATCAAGCTCGTGAACCTCAACTCCGATTGTACTTAAACTGTGTCAAGGAGTTGAGAGAGAAATTCTCAAGGATGGAATTTAAACATATTCCACAGAAGATAATACCAGAGCGGATATACTTTCCAGATTGGCAAGCACCAAAAGGCCAGGCAGCACCACAACGTTGGTCCAGAGCACACTCACGTCGCCCAGCATTCCTCTTTTCCCTTCTCTAAATGCCATAATGACCAGTTCCCTTTACGGTGACACGTGGATGGCCCCCTACATCCGTTATTTGGCCGATGGGCAGTTGCCTACAGATGAGAATGAAAAGAAAAGGATAAGGAGGGAATTGTCATACTTCACTATGATTTATGGTAACCTTTACAGAAGGGCACTCTCCGTACCTTATTTAATTTGTCTGAGAGAGAATGAGGTACAAGGAGTAATGGAGGAAGTGCATGAAGGACAATGTGGACACCACACCGGAGAAAGAAGTCTGATGAGAAAAATCCTCAGAGTGGGATATTGGTGGCCCACAATGAAGCAGGACTCTATTGACTTTGTTAAGAAATGCGATGCCTGCCAAAAAATTTCTAATCTTCACCACACACCGGCAGAAGAACTCTTCACATCTGCTGTTCCATGGCCGTTCTACCAATGGGGATTGGATATTTTGGGCCCTTTCCCAACTGCTCCTGGGGGCATCAAATATCTCACTGTAGGGGTCGATTATTTCACTAAGTGGATTGAAGCAGAGCCGGTAGTGCATATTACTTCGGCCCGGACTCGTCATTTTATGTATGAAAACATTATAACACGATTCGAAGTCCCAGCACGGGTTGTCACAGACAATGGCACCCAATTCATGGAGAGGAAATTTATACTTGAAGGGTTAGGAATAACCCAGATATTTTCCTCCATCGAACATCCCCAAACCAACGGCCAAGCCGAAGTGGCCAACAGGGAGGTGCTGAAAGGACTGAAGAAACGTCTTGGTGACGCCAAGGGCGGATGGACAGACCAGTTGTGCCACGTCCTTTGGGCATATCGAACAACGCCTCATTCTTTTACTAATGAATCCCCATATCGCCTGACCTATGGGGTGGAGGCAATGATACCTGTGGAACTGCAAATTACTTCTACTAGGGTCAAGTACTTCTCTGAAGAAAGCAATAACGTTAATTTGGCATCAGAAATGGATGTCATACAAGAACTCAGAGAAGACGCATTCATTAGAGATCAGGCCATCAAAGCCAAAGTCGCCCTTCGATACAACAAACGAGTCCAATCAAGGACTTTCAAAGTCGGAGATTTGGTTTTGAGGAAAGCAAGTGTGGGAAACAAATTCGCTCATCAAGGCAAACTAGCCCCAAACTGGGAAGGCCCATATAGGGTATCCGAGATTGCTGGCAAAGGCTCTTACCGCCTTGAAAACCTTGATGGCACCCCAATCTGAAATAAGTGAAATACCCAGAACTTGTGCATTTATTACAGCTAGCTGCTGGAATGATACAAACTCTTCTCTCCTCACTTGAGATTGTTCAACGGAGAAATCTTTATATCATGATCCCAACTACGCTTTTATTGTAATTCTTATTTTTGTTCAATAAGAATCTCATACACCAACTTAACTCTTTCGAGTTTTTCTTATGCTGTGATTTTTAGTCTATCTGGCGTGCACAAACATATTCAGGACGGATGATCTCAACTACCTATTCTGTAGTTGACGATGTAACTCCTTGAATATGTGTGGACAATTGAAGACCTGGGCATAGTAGGATTGGCTATCTTGCAAAGACCATACCGAATCCTAGGAAAAGGGCGCAGTAGGATCAGACCTTTTCATAAGGCTGTACCGAACCCCATTCGAAGGCCCAGATTGTAAGATTAAACCGAACTCTGGGTACGGTTAGTAAGTTTGGCTGAACACCGTTGAAGGCTTGGATTGCAGGATTAAACCGAACTCCAAGTACGGTTAGTAGGTATGGCCGAACACCGGAGAAGGCTTGGGCGCAGTATGCTGGTTCTTCTTTAAGACCACGCTGAACCCCGAGTAACGGGCGCAGTAGGTTCAGAATTCGCCCTGATCCGAACCCCGTGTTGAAGACTCGGATTGTAGGATTGAACCGAACTCCGAGTACGACTAGTAGGTTTGGCCAAACGTCGGTGAAGAACGGTGAATGGGTAAAACCTAACACCGATTGAAGAACGGTTAGTAGGATTAAACCGAACGCCAAGAAAGACATGGGTTGTAGGATCAAAACCGAACCCCAATGAAGACTCGGATTGTAGGATTGAACCAAACTCTGAGTACGACTAGTAGGTTTGGCGCCGAACGTCGGTGAAGAACGGTGAATGGGTAAAACCTAACACCGATTGAAGAACGGTTAGTAGGATTAAACCGAACGCCAAGAAAGACATGGGTTGTAGGATCAAAACCGAACCCCAATGAAAGGCTTGGACTGTAGGATCGAACCGAACTCCATATACAGCAAGTAAGTTACACCGAACTTTAAATTTCCCAGAAGCACTTCTCCTGGAAATTCTTCAATCGGTAATACTTTCTTATTTGAAAACATGTTAACTTCAAAGTTCGGGTCATATTTTATCGAAGCCCGACTCATGATTTCCGACTCAGGAATAATTCACTCGGGTATGTCTCTATCTGAGGCGTATTCACCCGAAACATTTCATTCAGAAATTCTCCATTCGGTACCGCGCCATGTAGGAGTCGGAGATATTTCACTCGGTGATATCCTATTCACTCACGGTTTTTCCTATTCAAAAATTCTCCAATCGGTGCCATGCCACGCGGGAATCGGAGATATTTTGCTTGGTCATATCCCGCTCAGAAATGTTTCATTTAAGAATTTCCCGTTCGAAAATGCTTCACTCGGAGCTATCTTATTCGGATGTGTTTCACTCAGTGTAATCTCACGCTAAAGTGTCAGACTCGGAGATTATTCAAAATCGCTCAGAAGTACTTTCCCTTGGAATTCCTTACTCGGAAACACATCAAGTTCGAAGCTAGACTATTAACATTCTTCAGTCGGCAATATTTCATTGAAATCCAACTCACAAAGAATCAATTATCATTCTCATTGACTTTGCTCGGAAATGCTTTTCCTTAGAATTCCCTACTCAGAAACACTTCAAATTTAGTGTCTGACTCGTGAATTCTTTAAATCAAAAATACTTCACTTCAAAACTCCAATTAGCAATAATTTACTCAGGAATATTTCAACCCGAAATGTATTCATTCAAAGTCAGAACCTTCTTCTGACCAAAAATACTTCCCCTGAAGTAGCCCACTGGGAAATACACCACTCAGGAAAATTTGCACTCAGAAAATTTGAGCCTGAATAAAACTCGGATTGTAAGACTAAACTGAACTCTGAGTGTAGTAAGTACAATTAAATCGAGTACGGCTGAAGGATCACTCGGAACCTTCCACCCAGGAAGGTTCAATTAGAACTCTTTATTCAGAAAGAATTAGTCTGAGAGCTTCCACTCGGAGCTCTCGGTCAGAAGCGCTTCCACTCAGAGCTCTCACACAGAAGAGTTTCTACTCGGATCTCTCATTCAGAAGAGCTTCCACTCGGAATTCTCACTCAGAAGAACTTCCACTCGGAAGTATCACTCCAAATTTGTTCAAGACAAAATACCCATCCTTGACATAAAAATAAGACTTAGATAAAATGTACTTGCTTTTACTGAGCAACACGAGGGGTAATGAAATTTCCCAGGTGATATGGCCAGAACCAGCCTCACTTGGAGTCACTCACTCAGAGTCGAACACTTACTCGGAATCATTCATTCAGAGTCAAATGTTCACTCAGAACTGATCACCCAATAATGCTTGGGGACAGTATCGAATGGCTAGCGAGTATTTCGAAGGATAAACACTTAGTAAAACGTCCTCACAATTACTTCCCCTCAAGACTAACACTGCAAACCATCCTCATGATGACAACGCATTTCCTCACGACGGCAGTCCCCATTATGGTACTTATAATCGAAAACTTAATCATCATAGATTAAGGTACACTTTTTACCAGGCTTGTGTATGTCAAACGTGTGATTTAAGTAAACGACTTCGTGACACTACAATTTCAGTACAACAAAAGATATTCTATCTTTTCTATTAAATCGAGCCTTTGGTTATTAAAGTACCTACATATGGGGACAAAGCTTGTTTGTTATTATCTGATTTAGTGTTTACGCATCTAAATCCGGATTGGATCATTACACATACAATGGTTCTGTTGAAGTTATTTTCAACAAACAGGCGTATCAAGGAAGTTGTCATTTTATTGATTAAATCATGAATTACATAAACGAATTGATTCAATAATCTGGAGCTGATCCCAGAACACAGTGGATTTAATTCAATAAAAGCTATAAGACAAGGAAGGCACTATCTCTGTTGACTTGTCTCTCCTCCTTTTCCTTTGCCTTTACCTCCGGCCTCGCTTCCCCCATCACCAGGAGTGGATCCTTCGTTGTTGGTTCGCTTGGGAATAGGAGCCAGGAGAGAAGGCCCCATTGACTGGCCTTCGGGAAGAGGAGCCAGCTGGTACTTAGTATTTGGTGGTTCCTCCTGACGGTCATCAACAACAGCTACGAGTTTCCCTCCATGAAACTCATAGAACGGATCAATACCATTCAGATTAAGTTCCACTTTGGGATTCCGGTATTGAATCTGATGTACAGCCAACCCGAAAGATTCCTCGACCGCTTGGACACAAATATCCACAGCCTCTTTCGCTCGGGCGTTGGCAGCAGTCAGATCCGCTTTCAGAGCGATAACGACGTCATTCAAACTTGCCAGCTTTAAGTTCTCAATTTCCAGAAGCAGCTCCTTTTCCCTACGAGCCCAGTCTTCAGCTCATTGGGAGTAGACGACCTTGTTTGTCTTTAATTCCTCTCCCAACTTGGTAGAATGCTCCTTCTCCGTACAGAGGCTGGCATGGAGGTCGGAATTAATTTTCTTCTGATCAAGTACTTGGCCCTCCAGGTCATTGACAAGGTATTTTAGCCTGGCGATTTCTTCGTCTTTCTGGTACCCTTCTTCCTTGGAAGCCTTCAACCGACTTTCCAAGCGAAGAATGTTCGCTCTGTCCTTCACCGAGGCAACGGTAAGGTCGTTAACCTTGCCCGACAACTTGCCAAGTCTTTCGTTATCTTCTGACAGCCTGCGAACCACCCTCAAAAGACCAGACAGTTCAGCCAGTTTCCATTGTCCGGCGTTACAAGCTTGAGTTATTTCTCTAGGCTCTAAAGTATTCAGCTTATACAGAGAATCGGGGATGCATTCAGGAACTGGACCCTCATACACTAAGTATGGGGCAAGATTGGAATTGGCTGGAGGTGGGCAGGAGACCTTGGGCGCATAATAGTTAGTTATTTGATTGGCGCCAGAGGCAGCGGCTGTACTTGGGACATCCGATATGGTCCCTTCTGCCTTCTTTCCTTTAGAAGCCTCCAAATCAGCTGCTTCTTTGGAAGTTTTTGGTTTTTTAAGGGAAGGCTGAGACTCCGTTTGCTCGGTGGAGTCTTTTTTTGCTTTCTTCCTCTTCTCTCTGGCCTTTTTACCCTCAACACTAGAGGTCGGCTTCTCAGATCCGCCCTCCAATAGGGGAATATCGTCACCAGCAGACGAAGTAAGTATTATGGTCTCAACGGTAGCCTTCTTGGAATTCCGTTTTGCCTGAATATCATTCTCAGCCGTAACAGATTTCCCTCCAGCTTTGAGCCCCTTCAACTTGTCCATCTCTGATGACTCAGCCTCGATTTCAACTGCATAATCAGATAAGAAGACCATCAGTAATAGAAGATTTCAAGACATAAAAAGAAAGAACACGAAAAATGACAGAAAATTACGTAAATATTCCTCGCGTGTAGTTTTTGACCCTAGCAAACGCCTGCAGGAGAAAAATTTGTGCGAGGCGGTGTATGATTGAAGAGCAGAAAGAACGGAGACCGAAGTTGGGGTTAATTCATCTTCATCGGTATAATAGGCCTGGGAGGTTAACAAAAAGTGCTCATGGGTTGAGGCCACGGGAAATTCTTGAATCCCATCTTTATTCAGCCAAAAAATTGGATCGTCGGGCTTCACATGAATCTTGGTGAAATAAGATTTGAAGGAACGCCCATCAACTTTGGCGGAGTCGGTGTAGGACTCGAAGTTGACGATCTTGGAGTGAGTCCAGAGGGTTATCAAGCTTACTCCTCCCTTCTCCCTATTTGCTCGACGGACCACCTGCGTGAAATAAAATAGCATGGCGACTGTTGGTGTAAAGTTGAAGTGCTCCCCAAGCACTTCTAAAGAACGGATCAACCCCCATCCGTTGGGGTAAAGCTAAGAGGGAGCGCAGTCCAAAAACCTCAAGACCCCCATCTAAAATTTTGTTAGAGGAAGGCGCACACCTAAATTCAGAAAGAGGAAGTTATACATGTATATTGACCTTTCATCCGGTGTATGACATATCCGTTCTGAGGGAAATGGAGCCAACACCATAAAACGCTCCTTATATTTTTCCTTTTTAAAGACGGTGAAGCGAGGCTCCAACCTTGCTCCGTCCTCCCTAGCATGGATGGATGGTGTGTCGTGAAATTCGTTAGCCACCCAGCTATATGGATGTTTCTGTTGGAACTTCACCCAGTCAATCCGGTGTGCAACTACATTACACAGTCCGGAAGCTGTCTTTAAGATATACTGTTGAGAAGGTGCTCCACCACTAGAGGTGCTTTCTCCGGTCATCTTCTTTACAGCTAATTTAAAAGCCTTCACGCTGCGGTAAAAACTCACATCATCAGAGAGGTATAAATTAACGCTCTCCTCACTCTCACTAGAAGAGGATTCTGAAGAGGGTATTATCACCCTTCGCCGTGAGTAGGGCGACACCTCCCTCTCTGAGTGAAGTGGCTTTGAGTGGAAGATCACAGGGATCCTCCCACCACGACTTGAGAAAGTTCGAGACAAGGCTCTTCTTCCTCTTCCCCTAGGGCCAACGTGGCTCGAACCAGCAAAACCTCTCCCAGACATTTAAAAAAACTAGATGAAAATACGAGAAGACGAAGGAAAGGTTACCTAAGAACGAAGAAAGATGGTGAATCAAATTTCACACAAGCAAACAGGAATGTCTTCTCAAAATTTTTGCAGAGTTTCGTTAGGGAAGCAAGACTAAGTGATTTCTGAATCCTCTAAGTTTTCCTTTTATAAAAGGTCAACAGACTCAATTACGGGTCGAAGGTTATGTCGTTTACCACCAAACGACACCTCTTTGGTAAATACAACGTTATCGTTTCAAACCCTGAGGCACGAAATCAATGTCGATTCGTCAAAAGGCCTCTCAAATAGGCCTCATAATTTAAATTTCAGGCCCATAAAGCTCCCGAGTGACGGTTATAAAGACATGCGCATTTAAAGCAATAATGGCTCGCCCACGTGATTAAAGGCATTAAATGTCCAATCATGAGAAACGTTGCAACTGTTACTCGAATACCAAGGGTTGCAAGTTTTAATAACTTTTGGGATTCCCACACAAAAAACCTTTTGTATGAATCCGTCCTAAGGAGCACTATGACAACGGAACCTTCGTTTCAAGAACGGATATTTACGTGACAACGTAATGTCTTTTATAAACGACATATATCATCCGGCATCCAAACTTATTACAGATGACGTAGCTTATATGAGCCACTTTAGTAGTCCCTCACACAAGCTAGGGGACAAATAGAGTGATGACCCTGTCTCGATACCGGATTTGATAACGAAATTGAAGACTTAATCCGTACTCTTACGATTGAGATCTATTTTCCCCAGGACAGATGATCTCAATCACCTAATCTGTGATTTGACGATGTAACTCCTGGCATGATGTATTTCTCCAGGACGGATGATCTCAATCACCTAATCTGTGATTTGATGATGTAACTCCTGGTGTGATGCATTTCCCCAGGACGGATGATCTCAATCACCTAATCTGTGATTTGACAATGTAACTCCTGGCGTGATGCATTTCCTCAGGACGGATGATCTCAATCACCTATTCTGTGATTTGACGATGTAACTCCTGGCGTGATGTATTTCCTCAAGACGGATGATCTCAATCACCTATTCTGTGATTTGATGATGTAACTCCTGGCGTGGACAATTCCCATCATCATCCTTATGATGGAAGGTTTTGAAGGCTCAATCTGTACTCTTACGATTGAGATATACTTCCCGAGGACGGATGATCTCAATCGCTTAATCTGTGATTTGACGATGTAACTCCTAGCGTGGTATACTTGCCCAGGACGGATGATCTCAATCATCTAATTTATGATTTGATGATGTAACTCCTGGCATGGAAAATTCCCATCATCATCCTTCTGATGGAATACATAACCATCATCTTTATGTATCTTTGTAGTTCCCCAAGCTCGGAATAATACTCTCACATTGGACGATGTTTTTCTCTCCAATGAGAATAATACGAATTAATACTAGTCATCCGCCCTGTGACACCACTTCTGTGAACAACGGATCGACTCCTTCTCTCCCCAAAAGTATTAAAGTTAATGCCCTATGACAGGTACCTATTCCTTAACATACTTGTACTTGGGGACAGTATTCATGTATATATCTCTCCGTTCCAAATTTACCTACCTTAAATGATCTAATTTTTCGAGGCGATTATTTCAATCTGACCTCAATGTTAGTCATACAGAACGGATTATCAATGACTGAAACGATATATACATCTAAGTTATACATGAAGTATTAAAGACAAATTGCTGAAGGGAATTTTATTCATTCATGAAACCAAGATTACATGTAATACCGGAGTTGATCCCGGAACACAACTTTACATATAAAAAAAATAATAACAGGACTACGGAGGGGGAACTTGCTCTTCAGTTTCTTTCTGTCCTTCCCCCTTCTCCAAGTTCTTGTGCCCCTTCCTTTGGGATTTCCTCTAGAGTCTTCTCTCCTAGAGCCTTGCACCTCCTGTAGATGAGGCGACCTCAGGCATAGGAATAACGAAATCCGGGCCCATACTTTGACCCTCAGGAAGAGGGGGTAAACCGTACAAGGACTCCGGAGGATCTTCATGTCGACCATCAACCACTACGACTAACCTCCCTCCATGGAATTTATAGAATGGATCCATACCATAGAGGTTAAGCGACACAGTTGGGTTACGGTAGAAAACTTGGCGTATAGCTAGGCCGAAGGATTCTTCAACTGCTTGGGTGCATATATTAATAGCTTCCTGCGCCTCAGCTTTAGCCACAGCCAATTCTTCCCGCAACCTCAGAAGTTCTCCACCCGATCCCTGAGATTCCGTACTCCCAGCCTTTAGTCCCTCAATCTCAAGGAGGAACTTCTTCTCCTTTTGGGACCATTCCTCTGCTTGTTTAAAATAATCCTCCGCAGCAGCTTTGCTTTTATCTTCAAGATCAGCTTGTTTAGCTTGACTGCTACGGAGTTCTTCTTGTGATTTACCAAGCATCTCCTCCTTCTCTGCCAGTTTACCCTCCAAGTCTTTAAGCATGGTTTTGAGCTTGAGATTTTCCTTGCTCATAAGATCTCCAAACTCTTTAGACTTGGTGAGGCGATCTTCAGCTAGTTTTAGGGCAGCTTTATCCTTCTCCGCTGAGAGGTTGAGCTGTTCTACTTTATCACTCAGCTTATCAACCTCAGTGGCATTATCAGCTAACAGACTGAGCGAATTAAGCATCCCCATAAGTTCTGCTAACTGCCACTTCCCGGCCTCACACGCCTCTTTAATTTCTTTAGGTTCAAGTATAGGCCGGAGTTCATATAGAGGTTGAGGGAGGATCGCTGGAGTTGGCCCCCAATATAAGAGGAAAGGAGTGAGGAATGAAGAAGTTGGATAGGAGGTCGGACTTGATCCAAAAACCCCAGAAAGAATACCCTTATGGAGTCCAGATGTAACTCTAGCTGTATCCGAGGTCTCTACAGCTTTGCCTTTGGAGGTCCTTACTCTTTCTGGACTCGTGGAAGGTTTATGCTTTTTCACCTTTGAAGGGTCATTCTTAATCTTCTTCCTCTTCTTTGTTATTCTGGGATGACCCGCATTCGCACCGACTGAATCTCCCTCCACCAGTGGGATCTCTCCTTCTACATCCGAGGTCAGAATAATCAATTCAGGCCGATCTTTCTTAGAATTCTCCTTTGGTAGGATTTCATTCTCACCAGCTACTGATTTCTCTTCTGCCTTCAAGATTTTCAACTTTTTCATCTCTGGAGATTTTTGTTCTATTTCACCTGCATGCATAAATAAGACGTATTAGCAAGAAGGAAATGCTCAATACAATCAACAAAGGAAGAAAAGAGAAATAAGATGAGAATTACGTAGATATTCATCTCGGACATCGCTCGAACTATTTAAAAGACGTCTACACAAAAATGCTTTAAAGCGTGTAGAATATGCTTCAAGGGTGAATAACACCATCGCCGTTTCAGTAGACAGCTCGGACTGATGAGTGTAGTACGCTGAAGAGGTCAGAAGAAAGTGCTCATGGGTCCAGCTCAAAGGAAATTTGTTAAGACCCTCTTCATTCTTCCAGAAGACGGGCTTGTTCTTTTTAATTGAAATTCGGGTAAAGAAAGACTTGAAAGACTTCCCGTCAACCTTAGCCGAGTCAGTATAAGATTCGAAGTTCACAAATGAACATAGAGTCTGGAGTGTGACTAGACCTACACCGCCTTGCTTGTAAGCCCTCCGGACTACCTGAGTGTAGTAGAACAGCATCGCCACGGTGGGTGTGAAATTGAAGTAGTCGCCCAATACTTCCAGAGAACGGATTAATCCTCATCCGTTGGGATAAAGTTGAGAAGGTGCATAATTTAAGAACCTTAATACACTCATCTGAAACTCGGATAGGGGAAAACGAACTCCGAGATAATGGAATACAAAATCGTGCATGTATACCGAACGCTCATCTGGGACAATGTGGCATATCCATTTTATAGGGAGCGGTGTAAACACCCTGAACCATTTTTTCATTTTCTCCTCTGCATGAACTGTAAACCTTGGCTAAATCTGAGATCTGTCCTCGTTTGCATGATGAGAAATTAAATTTTTAAACTCATCAGCTACCCAGCAGAAGGGCCACTTGGCCTGAAGCTCATCCCAATTTAGCCGAGAGGCAACAACGCTGTATAAGCCTTCTGCTGTTTTCGAAACAGTTTGATCTCCAGAGCTCCCTTCTCCAGTCATCGTTCGAGTTGTGTGGACAAAAATCTTTGCTCTACGATAAAAAGTCACATCGTCAGAAGGGTAACAATCATTACTCGTCTCACTTTTTGAAGAGCGACTACAATCAGAGGACGACTCTGAGAAGGGAAAGGTCACTCTCTGCCATGAGTAAGATCCCCTTTCTGAGCGACATGACTCAGCCCTCAGAAGAATCATAGGGATTCTTCCCCCATGATAGTTAGGGTTGCGAGAAGCTAATCTCCCCCTTTTAAGGTGCATTCTTTTCAAGCAAAAAACAGAATAAGGAAGACGAAAATAGCAGAGGGAAAGAAATGATTACCTCAAATAATAAGGAAAGTGAAGGCAGAAAAAGCTTCGCAAAACGAGCAGCAAACGATCGTCTGAAATTTTTGCAGAGTTTGGCTAAGGAATCAGAAGCAAGTGGTTCCCAGAATTCACTAAGTGTTTCTTTTATAAGAAATGAAAGGGTTCGGTTACCAGCTCTAAAGGTTGTGTCATCCACGACTAAACACGTCAATTTACAAGTCAAACGACACAGTCGTTTTAAATTCATGGACGCCAAAACAATGTGAATTTGCTAAAGGGCCTCTCCACTGGGCCCAGAAGTTTTAAAAATTGTAAGCCCATTAAGCCCTAAACGACGGTTACTGAGATTTACGCCTCAGATGCAATAATTGCTCGCACACGTGATTAAAGGCATTTAATGCCTAATCATGCGACGTAATTTATGCTTTACAGTCGTTACTCGAATTTTAAGAGTCTTCAGTTTCAAGAAACTTTTGAAATTCTCACACAACGAATCTTTGTCTGAATCCGTTGTAACAACATCACGACATCAGAGAATTCCTTTAAAGAACGGTTCTTCACGATATGATAATACATGTGTAAGAAAACATTTTCCGCATAAGTATACCGGCATCTAGACCTCTCGCAGGTCGGATAGCTTATGTGAACAACTACACAGTCCCTCACACAAGCTAGGGGACATATGATCCGGCCTAGATACTGGTATCTGTTCTACAAGACATATTTCAACGTCTTTGATAGTTTGCCAATGTGCAACCGGTGTCATCGGTATACATCCAGACTCTAATTCCGTATTAGGCACTCTCCCTATACCGGTTGTCCAGGATAACACCATGATACCGGATAATATACACGTCACCATACAGAAGACAAAGGGCATTGCTACATGGACCGATCAATAATTCCCTACACTACGAGCCAAAATCTGCTCACGGGAATGATCAACTTGTCCCCTAAGACCAGCCTACACTCCCTATGCTCAATATAAAATAGCCACTTGACCCAATCATACTGGCAAGTGCGCAATAAAATAATAATTTATAATATTAGTGGAGGTTAGTGGTTCCCCCTAACAAATCCTCATATATCGAGCCAATCAGGTATATGAACTCTCTTCATCAATGGAAAAGGGGATCTTTGACTATTTTTTAACTTACAATTACTCTCTGAAAATATTCCTCACTTGGAATATTATCACTGACTTGAGCGTCGGAGAATCTTCACAGGTGACACCACCTTTCACCCATATTAACGCGTGAGGACGGTGTGAAGGACCTCCAGGACGCCTAATCCGCTCTCATCATACAGAGATATCAGATATATAGACCAGATACTCACATAACCGGTCTTCAGAGACGTGATCCTTTCACTATTTGTGACTGCCCCGACATCGGATCTCTTAACCCCGGTTCTGGACAGATCACATACAATGATGAATCGACCCATCATTCATACCATAGGATTAAGTTATAATTTAACCCTATATAAGCATCTTTTAATATATTACAGTTTTCCTAAACAAATAGATATGATGCTGAATGCAACAATTAAAAGGAGAGAACTATGTCATGATTACACTAGCTTGGTTATATAAATATGTTAGATGTAGTGCTAGACATAGCTTGCTACTTTGGCAGGGCCAGCATGGTGTGATAATTCCAAAGAATATGTAAGAGAATGACAAGCCAAAATTTACCATGCAAGAGAATGCTTAAGAAGATCGAGATTATTTTATAAAAAAAGTCTTAATATGCAAAAATGAGGCTGTAAATGGCTTTATCTACCTATAATTTTAAGGAACATATAAACTGACAAGAAGCTTATATATGTATGTTTTAAGTTGATTGTCATAAATATTTATACTTTGAGAACACAGCAAACACCACAAATATTTATTGTAAGTTTCTGGTTGAAGATAATGTGTTACATAGGTATATAGATCCGTAATAGTTAATAGACTTAGTGAAGACTAATCCTAGGCTACTATTGATTGAATTCAACTTCATAAATGCTACTACTTATGAGTATTAAATGCATTTTATCATGAGATGCATAAGCATACTATTTCTTAAAGGATTGTATTTCATTTCATTATCATGCTAGCTATTTGTTTGATTACTATAGTTTTCACTTTTGAAACATCTCATTGCAGGGTGCTATCCTTTATCTCTCAGAGCCATTCAAAAGACTGTCTTTATTCTTTGTTCTTTTACTCATGTATAATTTTTTTACTGTTGTTTGTTTATTTCAAGAATGATATGTAAGGTCATGCCTATTTCAGAGATTAACTCAACAAAAGAGAGTTGCAAGATTGCAGTAAGAATTACGAATCTGAGATTGATACAAAAGTCTCAAAAAATATGTGCTATTGAGATGATTTTCATGGATGAACAGGTAGTAAAGGTGTTTTTTATGTTGAAACTTTGTATAGAATATCAACATTTGTTACATGATGTTTCTTGGTTTTTTTGTCATAGGAAAGCAAGATCATGGCTAAAGTGAAAGGATTAGATGTTAACAATTGGATTCCAAGACCTTAAGAGGGTAAAACATATGTCATGCAAAATTTCTACCCTGAAGTTAGCACTGGACAATTTAAAATATCTAATCATGGACATAAGTTGGTGTTTATGAGGGAGACAATATTAGTACAACATGACCTTCCCCAAATACCGAAAAATGTTTATCATTTTGCTGATTTTCAAGATATCATCTCTGGGGCTGCATGTCCTGATGTGTTAGTAGGCAAGTGTTGATTATGATGGTTATTCTTTTATTAATTTTGACCTTAGTCCATATTCTAACAATTAGCAAGAATTTATGACTCTTAATTTTGTAGATATTATTGCACAATTTGTTGATATAGAGCAACATTTACGTGAAAGTGTTCCAAAGAGAGTTATCGTTATATTAAAGGACCAAAGGTAAACGGAATACAAATTAGTTGCCTTTGCTTATATAAAGTCAATGTATTACTTATTTTGAATTCTCACTATTATGTTTGATACATAGAAGTGTTATAATGCATTGTAATTTGTGGGAGGAGTTTGCAACAAAATTCTTATCTTACTTAGATAGTCAACAAACTGGGTCCATAGTCATATTGTTGACATATGCAAAGATTAAGGATTCAAAAGGTAAATTTATTGACACTATTTAGTTGATCTAATTTCTGTTAGTGATGAAAATAACTCGTTCATATTTGTAATATGTTCAGGAAAGTATCCTACAAGTATTTAGAATTCAATGTTTTACTTAAGACTTTTCATCAATGATGATCACATTGAAGAGATTGAAGAATATAAAAAAGGGTAAAATTTAATATTATTATGAGTCATGGTTATAATTGTGAATTTGATAGTTTATGAAAATCTTATTCTTCTTGTAGCTTAGATGAGAATGACAATTGTGCGCCGTATTCATAAATGTTGACTCAAATATCCTCTTATTCTCAACTTAGCCATGAGGAGAAGTTCCCAAGTAATGCTGAAGTTATGTGCTTACAAAACATAAATGAACTAGAACTTGAAAAGGTATTTTATGGATTGATTCATAAAATAGAAATTATAGTTTCTGCTCAAGTACATATTTCTTCTAAGTATACTATTGATATTTAGGATTGTACCTGTCTCACAGTTGGAAAAATTGAGAAAGTGCTTATAGCACATGGTTGGAGTTATGATGCTTGCCAGAAGTGCAATAGGAAAGTTGAAGCATCAACAAATCCATTTATATGTCAATGATGAAGTAAAAAAAGTTTAGAGAGTATTCTAAGGTAAACCTTTCAATAAATCACTAGGATTAGTAAATTAAGGTGAAATTATTGTTGTTGTTATTATTATTAATAGTGTTTTACTTTGTGGCTTAATAGATTTAAAATCGAGATTATGGTGTCACAAAACAAAACAACTACCAAGTTAATATTGTGGAATAAAGAATATATTCAATTGCTAAACCAAACTGCACATGAACTCAAAAAAACAGATGATATAGGTGCATAAAATAACTTTCTAAGTTGGTTAGCCTATAGTTGAAAACATGTTAGTTCTATTCATTAAAATACCTGTTATTATGCACATTGTGATTTTAGGAGGGTGAATTGAACCTTATGGCCATTCTTGAAGTTGTTGATGTGATGTTAGGGAAAATAGTAGCTTTCAAACTCAAGATAAAGCCTAATTTCAAAAACTTTTGTCATTGAGATTCACCAAGATAAGGAAATAATAGAATCCATCATGGAACAAATTGTAAAAGATGAGGTAATACATTCAACATTGAATATGAATCTTTATTGAAAAAGACTAACAATTTACTTGTATTATTAATTATTGACAGGAGATTAAACACCATGAGGTGCATAAGGAGGCTCAAAATTTGGAACTAGATAGTGCATGTATAAGCACTTTTATAATTTTAGTTATGTATTGGTCTATTGTGTTTGTTATTGCCAAGCTTGCTGTAGAATTTTGGTTTTACACTTAGTTGATACAACTATTCATATATCCTAAACACAAGCATATAAGGAGTTTTGGTTTTAGACTTAGTTGCTACAGAATTTTTATACAAAACCTTTTACTATTGTAAATAAAATTATTTTTTGCAACTTACTTTCCAAATATTATTTTTTTACTTTAATTTATTGGTAGCTAGGCACTTCTTTCTAGATAATTCTTTTTTTTTCTTAAAAACCAAATAGTTACTTATGTAATGGATGCGGTTGTCTATGACTATATCCAACTTTATTAAGTGTTATGAACAAAGTGACCCTTTTTGAAGATTTACCCTTCCCTTTAGGAAGTTGTTTAGAATATGTTAGTGATACTCTTTTGTACTTGAACATCTAAGGCACTTGATGCATATGACCTTTCTATTAACAATGTTAGTTAACTACATTAGTTGCTGCAAAATTTTGATTTTAGGCTTTAGGTAGTCCTATATGTGTAATGTAGCCTGTAATAACTAAAAAACAAAGTGCAACATATTGCAATATCTAACCAATGTAGAGACTAGAATGCAACATTCAAAAATAGCCAAATTTATTTAAAAGAAATAAGTTCACATGTCATGTGTACGTTTTTATCTTCCCATATAACAGTATATGGCGCCCATTATACATAATATTAAAATAAATCTGAATGATTGTGTTTTGTTTTTGTTATGGAAGAAATATTTATATATGAATCAAGGTGAATGTTTTTTGATTTTTTGTAGTTATTTAGAATTTATTATGTTATGAAGCTTATCTTCCATGTGAGGCTTGGTTGTCATCTGCTTTTTAATCTTGTAGTAGATGCAAAGGCTATTGATTCGATAATTTGTAAGAGATTACAAATGAGAATGTTTCCCATTAAACTTAGAAGGATCATTAAATACATGCACTGCTGAAAAGTGATTTACTTTTTGTTTTCTTATGTGTGTTGAATTATTATACTTTGAAGAGGTTGAAAATTCCTATATGTCCATTTCATATGTATGTATAAAGAAATCTATTGTTATTAATTTTTACCCATTTCTTTCCTCTTTCTTATAAGGACATTTTGTCTTTACAACAAACATCAATGTCAGCAAGTGCTGAGTATAATCCTACACTAATGGGTTTACTAACTCCAACCAAGAGGAATTCACTGATAGGTTTTCTGATTCTGCATCTCTAGACCTTGCCTCTACTCAACTAAGCATTACTAAGCTGATGAAACATGTTAAAACAGAATGACCAATATTGGTAGAGATGGATGTGTAATTTTTTGGGCTCCAAGGATTGTACTTTTTGCAGAATGGGGGTGGATGTAAGCCATTTTTTGTTAACACCCTTAAGCATTTATTGTTATTGATGCTTAGTCTTAATGAAAAAACTCATGTATGATTGGGTGATATACCTTTAACTTTGCACATTTAAATTTGTTGGTATAGACTAGATTATGTATCTATTAATTTTTTTATGTCACATATGGGTATATCTTTTTTAGAATGTGGTTCTATTGCTTTTGCTAATTGATACCCTTGATATAGATTTCGTTTTAAACTTTTTATCAAAAACTTTGTTGCATTTTTTCTGCCTATTTCACTTTAGTTAAATTAATGCTTTGATTTCATACCCTGTTGTTATATTTACGTGATTCATATTTGAGCTTTATGTCCATATACTAAGTCTATTGTTACCACTTTTGGGTTAATGTGGTGGCCATTAAATTTGATTTATTTCATGTATAATGTAGATTTTAGTCTATTACGCTTTTTGCACAAGATAAACTAGCCTTTTGTGATATTCCATTGTGTTCACATCCTTAATATTTATTCAGATCACTCTTAAATCATAATTGACTTACTTGGACTAATTTTTATTTTTAGCTCTTATTGTAAGAAAGTTGTTATTATTAAGTTTTTTAAAAATTATTTGTAAACTAATTTTTAAAAACTAAAAAAGAAAATTTTATATTTTAAAATCTCTTCATTAGTAACTAAAGTAAGTGAACTATAATAGTTTTTAAAGAGGTTGCCTTACTGCTTGAGGTTTGCAAGCCCCCTTATCGCTCCAAGGTTGTTGCATTTAGAGGTATAAATGTAATTCTTTTCTCTTTACAGTTTCATTTCTTTGTGTGAATTGTTGTTAGTCTAACTTGTTCTGTTATTGGATAGATTTTCTGTTTTCATGTAACTTGAGCTTGTAGCTATTTATGTGTGAGTGTTAGTTTTAGGAAAGGTATTGTAGATCAGCTAAGGGAAAGAGGATCTCATCCATGCATCTTTCCTTCAAAGATCAATTTTTGTGCTTTATCAAGTAGAAAGTAAGCAAATGTATTATATATTAATATAATGAAACAACATAATAAAACACCATGATGTAAGGAGAGATTTATATTTCATTATTAAAAACATATTAAAGATACAAATTATTTAATTGTTAATCTTTAAAAAGAAAAAAATGAATTTTATAATTATTCCATTTCCATGTTTTACATTAAATGATAATAAATTATAATCATTTCTTAAATTTTAAAAATAAACCTTAATTATGAAAATATATCTTTATATTTTATATTTTAATTAGTGCTCGTGCGGCCGCACAGGTATGATACTAGTTAAGCGTACTAAAAATCAATAACAATAAAAAAACCAGCCCATTTAAGTACACACAAACAAAATTGTGTTAAGGATTTATCGATGAGAACCGTAAAGAATGTTCTTAATATGATAAAGATAAAATATTTTTGTTATAATTTACTATATTAAATTTGTATCAAAAGTCACAAAAACACGATTTCCAATAAAAAAATCCTGTATATTTCTGTGCATCACAAGTTTGAAAATTTGTTCATAATATCATGACATAAACCCAAAAATCAATGTGGGAGCAATTATAGCCACGGATACATTATCGTGATATTTTATGCCGCCCAACAAAAGGTCTAATTATTATTCGATCTTTGCTATGCCCACTTGGTTTGAATACGTGAAAGTTCCATGTAATATTTTGGAATTTTGATTAGATTCCTATAAAAAAACCAAAAATTTTAAATTCTTTATTACCAACCATAGTTGCCGTCTAGAGGGACAGAATAAATAAGACAACACATCACAAGGGATTGAATTACACGACAATATTTTATTTTATTTGTTATTTGAAAGAGAATGCACAACACAAAGTTGTGCTCAATATTATTTCACACATAAACATTATCTGTTATATTCTACATTGCTTGCTTTTCAGTTTTTTTTAAAGACCAAAATTTGAATATTTTCGCGTATTAATGTTTTCAACTGTCTTATTTTTCTACGTTACCATAAAAAATGTACGTTATACATTATAAAAAAATGAATCACTTGCTAAGACTGTTTTGAAAGTTTGAATATTAACTTTAAAATTATAAATTATAAATTTAATAATTTCATAATTTCATTGAGAAAATAATAATAATAATAATAATAATAATAATAATATAAAATGATATTTCATTTACCACGATTTCTTTATATTTTAAATATTTTAAATGTTATAAAAATGTATAGAATGAGGTTAATAAAAAATGTTTAGAATGAGTTTTTGATGTTTTTAAACAAATTTATAATTAATTATTTACCAAAATACCAATTATACACTACTTTTTAACCGGGTAAAAAACTAAAGTATGCTAGAATGTGTGCCCGTTTAGTGCCACTACAATAATTATACGTATGTAAACCAGATTTGAAATGAAATTTTTATAAGAAATATTGAAAATAATTTTTTATATTTATTTTTTAATTTTTTAAGTATAAATTTTTTTAAAAAATATAATAACAGTTTTGTAATTAAAATTAAAAATATAAAATAAAAATAAAATATTTTCAAAATCTAATCAGGTGTTTATATTTTAAGAAATGAAGTATATTAAGGGAGTGTTTGGTTTCCATTAGAGTTTGTTAAATTTCAGTTTGAATAACCCAAAAAAAATCTTATAGTCAAACAAAGTTTTAACTATTTTAAAAAATATAAATTATTAACTTTTAAATTTTTTATTTTTATAACTCTATTTTTCCACATATCAAACCGATACTAATACTATTAGTACTACGTAAGTCTCTTGCTACCAAAGGCTTTTCAACAGCTCCTTAACCTTTAGATAAGACATAATGTTGAATTTAGGGAACACTTATACCGAGAGAGATGTGTTGAAAGATAGGGTAACCTTGGTGTTGGTATAAACATTATTTTTAATATTTTTTGTGTTTACTAAATTAATCTTGACCCTTAGAGGCTGAGTTTTAGCCACTTATAATAACAACTTTTTTTATTGAGATGAATGTATTTATAATATTTTTATTTTTTTATGAAACGATTACATTAATCCTAATAAAAAGATTTCCACTTTAAATAGTTTAAATTTAGTATTTAGGGGTAGGTTAACAAAATCAATTTTTTAATTAAAACTATTATTTTAATAAAAAAATACATCATTTTGTAATATAAATTTTAATAATAAGTACTTTTGTTTTTATTAATTCATATATAAAATAACATCACATACAAATCCTTGAATTTTTACAAACATAATATATTAGTCTCAAGATTAATGTTGAGCTAACATGACAAATGAAACGACCCATTGATACTTATATGTTATGCGGGAAAATGTATATTTTAGTTTAATCAAAATTTCATAATTATTTTTTAGTAAATAAAATTTCACAATTTTATCCTATCATTAATTTAAAAATAGAATATTCATACCAAGTCCACTCGTTTATGAGGAGTTTATTAATTGTATCTGATTTGTCGTGGTACCGAGGTCCAAGACTTGGTGTTGTAGGTCGGTTGTAGAATGTGTTTTAGGTGCTAGGTAAGTTTGACATATAGCCAATGTTAAGTTATGTTGAAGCATGTATAGGCGTTATATACTGACCTTGTCAAGCTCCTCATATCGCCCGGACGCGTTGAAGGGAAGGAGTGGTACCTACAAAGACACTTTGACGCTCAAGTCAGTTCAGATTCTAACAATGGAACAATCACAAGGTATTAAGTTGAGTACCGAGAGCTCACCACTTATGAGTGTGATCATGATATTTATAGCAAATGAGTGTGATGTCATTCCTCGTTTTATGTGCCAGAGCAAGTCAGTACATCACATGCGAGTTTGACATCTTGCAGGTGTGGGTTGATGTTGTTAATTACTTGTCGTATCATGATACCGGTGAGTTAGCCATTAAGACACTAGCTCCAATCAGGGAAGTTATATGTAGATACCGGCAATGGATTGGACCGATGTGATGGTCTATATATCTTATGATAGCTTGTAAGTCCTATATACTGGTGGGAACCTGGGTATACGAAATAGGGGTTGGTATCCATTTCCAAATCAGTATCTAAGGAAGTAAGGGAAGGAGGAAAATATGTACGTTCAAAATGAATATATACATTTTTAATCACAAATATCATTTAAGTTAATTTTGTTGAATAAAAATATTTATATTACAATGATCATAACTCTATAACGAAAATGTTTTAGTCCATAAGAATCAAACTTGATATCTATTTAAATCAAACACTCAAGTGAATAATTTAAAATGTTTTAACTATATTTTAGGTTTTTTTTATTAGTTATTGATACTCTTTTCTCTGGTAGGATAATGATGATTCCTATTATGGATTTTTATAAGGTTGAAATATTTTATGGAGAGTGAGTTAGTGAAGTAGGGAAGACATTAAGAGCCCTTGGCAACTGCTTTTAAGAATAGCTTTTTATTTTAAAATAAAAAATAGAAAGATTTATTTGATAATTTATTTTTATTAAAAACAATAAATATAAAATTGTTTTTTAAAATTAAAAATTAGAAACAACATTTTGTTTTCTAAAAGTTTTTTTAAAATATTTTCTCATATACAATTTTTAAATATTATATGAAAAATATTTATTCAATTTAACCATTATTTATTTTAAAAAATATTTTAAATAATAAATCCATTATTTATATATTTAATTAATAAAAAATAAACTTTATTTTTAAAATATATTTTTAAAATAAATTTATCACGCACTTGTTTTTGTTTTATAAATTTAAAACTGTTTCTAAAATTTATATCCTTAAACAGATTTTTTTATTTCTTAATTTTTAAATTATTTAAAATCTATTTTCAAAACAAGTTCTTGAAAAAAATTCCCCTAGTATATTTTTTCATTCTATTTTTTCATCCACCTTTTATTTTGTATGAAACTTTTTTCTTTCACTTAAAGGCCTATCAAAAGGAAATGAATAAAATTAATTGCGTGTTTGAATTCATTTCACAATGAACATAATTTATTTTTTTTATGAGTACCCAAAATTTTACTGTGTATTAATAAATTGTGACTTATTTAATAATATAAAGCTAAGTTATAGGAAGAGTTTTATATTCCATCTATACTAAATACATTTATAAAAAGAGATTTCTACTAAATATACTTATAAAAAATATGAAAAGTGTTCATTATAATTTATAAGTAATACGGGAATATATATGTTAAAAAATACATGTATTACTTAGTGTGGAATGTAATGTTTTTGACACTGAAAAAGTAGGGGAAATGGAGCAAATAACAGACCCTGAATTTATGACGTACTGACAATGTTTCCAACGTAAAGGCAAATAGAGGTTAGAGGCATGACCCATGTGGTCCAGTCTGCAAAACCAACGTGAAATGTTCGAACATGCAGCCATGGTACTCATGTCATCGCCCTCGCTGGAGAATATTCACCCTAACGCTATTTATTCACAACATTTTATCACCCTATATATTTTTCATGCTACATTCTTTATTTTTACTAAAAGCTACAAAAATTATGAATTTTTTTTATCAGCAAAAAAATTAACATTAAAAAAATACAAGGGGTATCTTAACCCATATATAAAATTAAACAATTACAAACCTAAACAGCATAAAATAAGCTTCCTATACCACTCAACAAAACCTCTGAAAAAACCTTTCAGTCAAGATTTAAGCCAAACTCAACTCCTATATTGTACTAATTCAAACATTTTATGTAAACAAATATATTCATTTATTGTTACGACATTCATAAATCGTCTAAACAGAAGCAAACCACACAACAAGAAGTCCATGTTTACATCCTGAGCCATTGGTCAAACTCAAGAAACCTTTGAAATGACATTTACACTCAACTTGTAGAGCTGAAGAGAAACCCAACCAAGCATAACACATTTGCCACAAGGTATCTGAAATTTTGCATGAACAAAATAAGATGACAACTCGTCTCCATACAGTCACCACAAAAGATGCATAACATAGAAGAATTGTCCAAAGGGTAACCACATAAAACTAAGTTTTGTTTGGATTGTATTCGATCAAAGAAGAACCTCCAACCAAAACCCACCACTTTGAGGGAAACCTTGGTAGTCCAAAACAAATGCACAAAAGAAGCATCCTATAAATCTGAGTCATTATGCACAAAGCGATAGGCTGATCTTACAGAATAAGAACCTAAAGGATCTCCCAACCATGACCAAGAATCTTGAACATTTTGATGTACACCATTGAATCCATGTAACAACTGATGAAGAGATGACAACAACTCTTGCTCCCAAACAAAAAGCTCTTTGCGCCACTTAAAATCCTAAACCCACGTACCCCTCATCCACACACCCATCTCAGCCAAAGAAGCATCCTGTTGAGATGAAGCTAAAAATAATCTTGGAAAAAATGATTTTAAATCACACTCCCCCACCCAATGAAACATCCTCCTTTATGACTTACTCATTCTTAATTTGTTACTAATTTTGTTTTAAAGTTAACTTAATAGTAACACAAATTCTCATCTCATATAAAAATGAGTGTATATATGCATATATATATATAAGTATGAAAATAAAAAATCATTTTAATCCTTTATTTTATTTTATGCAATTTGAAAAATAATTAAATAATAGATAACAAAGATGAATTGATCTGAATTAAAATAGGTAAAGAAAGTTGAAGAAAACATTAATCATTGGAGAAAGATGAATGAAATGAACCTGATTCTCATTAATTAAACAATTGAAAAAAACATTTATAATGGAAAGAGGTACACACTAGCTTATGATATGATGTAGCCTATAACAATGAAACTTTAACAGCCCATAACAAACAATCATAACAACTAGCACATGTTAATTACACTATTACTCCCCTTCAAGCTGAAGATTGGTAGATGTTCTCCAAATTCAGCTTGTCCAAGGCCGAAGTGAAATCATTATGAGCTAATGATTTTGTAAACAGGTTTGCAAGTTGGTTGATGGATGCAACTAGCAACAATTTGAACAAACCATTCACAACTTTTATAAAATGACAATCAATTTCTGGATGCTTTTTCCTTTCATGAAAAACAAGTTCAAAGCCAAGTGCCTTGCACTCTCATTATCACAAAATAAATCTAGATTCTTCTCACAAGTTATGCCTAGATCATGCAGCAGGTATATTAGCCATAGCAACTTAGAAGTTGAATCACCCAGGGCCCTGTACTCTGCTTTAGTGGAGGATTTTTCTACCGTGTTCTACTTTTTGGATTTCCAGCAAATGAGGGAACATCCAATTCGAAAACAGAAATCTGTGATGGGCTTCCTAATAGTGGAACACCTTGCCTAGTCAGAATCACTATAACCAGTGAATTGCAAGGGAGATTACTTGCTCATCAAAATTCCCAAGCCACTTGTACCTTTAAGGTATTTAATAACTCTAGTATCAGTAAGATAATAATGCTCAGTGGGAGCATGTATTTGTTCACTAAGCTACTCGGTGGCATGCATTATATCAAATCGGGTGTTAGTTAAGTAAATCAACCTACCTACCAACCTTCTGTATTCATGTGGATTATCACAGGGCTTAGAAGATTGGAGAGAACCAGTAAAAGAAGAAGGGGAATGATAATCCATGGGTACCTTTATAAGTTTACCACCAAGAAAATTTGAGTTTTTTCTTAACTCGAGGAAATATTTCCTTTGAGTAAGAACCATATTGCAGTAGTGTGTGTGATCTTTAAGCCAAGGAAATACCTAAGCACTCCCAAATCTTTGATTCTGGAAGTGGTATAAAGTTGGGATTTAATTAAATCAAAGTCAGAGATAAAGTCTCCCACCAAGATCACATCATCTATATAGATTAATAATTCTAATAATGAATGAGAACTTCTTTTAATAAAGAGATATTAGTCTGATTGAGTTGATTGAAAACCTAACTAAAGAAGGAAATTAATGAGCTTTTCATGCCAGCTTCTACTAGCTTGCTTTAGTCCATATGACGACTTTAAGAGCCTACAGTCTTGATTGGGTTTGGTGTTTGTGATGCCTTGAGGAAGACTCATATAGACTTCTTCTCTTAAGTCACCATGAAGAAATACATTGTTTACATCTAGTTGATGGACATGCCACCCTTTTATGGAAGCCAGGGCCAGAAGAAGCCTAATAGTTGTTAACTTTACCACTAATGAGAATGTCTCGAGGTAATCCAAACCTTTAATTTGTATGTATCCTTAGCCACAAGCCGAGCCTTGTATAACTCTATACTATCATCATCTTTTCTCTTGAATTTGTATATCCAGTTGCTCCTAATAGGAGTGATATTGGGAGGATGGGTTACAATATTCCAAGTAAGGTTCTTGCTTAGAGTAAAAAGCTCTTTATCCATGGCATCCTGCCATTCCGGCAATTGGCAGGCCTTAGTGTAGGAATAAGGTTCACTTTGTTGGCCTAATGAGTGAATATAAGATTAATGTAAATAAGGGATGTGTATATGTAATTGACATAGCTGGAAATAGGGTATTGATATAGAAGATGTGTGGTGGCAGGGCTACAAGAGTAATCAGCTAGGTGAGAAGGTGGTTTCCTAAGTCTAGTTGGTCTAAGGTTGGAAACTAGATCAAGCAAAATAGGAGTAGAGATAGGGATGACAGGTGAAATAGGTGGACTGGAGCCAAAAATTTTCAGAGAAGATTTATGAATGTCAATTGGTTTAAGAATATGAGGTATTTGAGTGTCTATGGGAATAGGAAAAGGTGTATAAGAAACAACTGCTGGAGGTGAGTCTGTGTACCTCCAAGAATAAGAGGGAACTAGATGCCTGTATGGTTGATAATTCTTATAGAACACCATATTTTTTGAGATAAATTGAATGAGAATTAAGATTTAGAGTAACAAATCCCTTGGTACCAGATTTAAATCCAAGAAAAACATAGAAATATGCTCTTGGATTGAATTTCTTTCTACCTTCTAATAAAGTGGAAGTATAACAAAGAGATCCAAACACTTTCATATTAGATAAATCTGGTAAGGTTCCTGTTAATTTCTCAAAAAGACAATGGTTTCTCAATATAGGAGGTGGCACTCTATTGATGAGATAAACAACATGAAAGGTGGCATAAGTCCAATATTTGTTAGGCAGACTAGATTGAACTAGCAGTGCTCTAACCACATTCAAAATATGCTGATGCTTCCTCTGAACCTTAGCATTTTGTTGGGGTGTTTCAGGATAAGAGGCTTCATGGTGAATACCTTTCTCAGCATAAAAAGAATGCATCACAAATTCTTGCCCATTATTATTCTTGACCTTTTTGACTTTGGCATCATACTAAATCTTAACAAGTTTGATAAAATCATGCAAATATTTTCTAGTCTCAGATTTGTTCCTTATTAGGATTATCCATGTAAATCTTGAACAATCATCAACAACTATCAAGAAATATCTGTCTACTCACAGATGCAGTAGAGAAAGGCCTTCATATGTCAACATGCAATAATTCAAAATTCTCTACAACAATAAAACTACTAAGAGGAAACATGAGTCTTCTTTGTTTAGCAATTTGACAAACATCACATATATTATAATCAAAGTAGGCAATATATTTGTATTTATCTCTTATCATTCTCATCCTATTATTAGAACAATGACCCAACCTGAAATGCCATATACTACTTAAGGGAAGAGTGTGTTCTATTATAGATATCAACATCAATGTTATAAGAATTCACAGAACAAGAATCAAATTTACCAGCTGTAGTATTAGTAAGATAAAACAAACCTTCTTGCAGCCTAGTCAAACCAATCATCCCACTCTTCCTCTCTTCTTGTATGGTTTAGGGATCACCATGAAATATTAGTTGGCAATGTAGATCATGGCATAATTTTGTGACTGATTAAATTAAGAGAAAATTATGGAAGATAAAGTGTGTTGTACAAAATGAGATTAAATGATAATTCAACTATGCCAATTATCTTGGTGGTGAGTATGTTGCCATTTGGCAAATGCACAGTTATCTCATTGACTTCAATGTGGGATTTGACAAGGGATAAAAAGCTATAAATGTGATCTGAAGCTCTTAAATTGAGAATCCATTTAACATTACCAACAGTTGTAATTTTGATTTTTGTTCCTGATTGTCTCGCTTGACTGCTTTGCTTTATAATAGATAATTGATTTAAAACATGATTTCCTCTAGAACTGATAGCATGACCAACATTTCCTCCAACTTCAACTTGCTTTAGTAGATTCAATAAGCCTTTGTATTGATCATTAATTAGCATATTACCACTAGGATCATTGTCCTCACAATTATCATTATCCTCAGTGTAGTCATCATCAATGTTAGCAAAATTCACTCAACTATGTCCCTTCTTTTTCAAGGTGGAAGGGTATCCATGCTTTGTAGCATACTTCAACAATGTGTCTTCCCCCTACCAAAGTAGGTATAGACCTTCATCCTTATATAGCCACAACCTTTCCCATATCCTTTCTTCATTTTGCTGACATTTACATTGATTATTGTTGGACTAGGATTCAACCAATTCTGCCTCTTATGTTGCAAGACCATTGAGAAAACACGATTTAGTAATGGCAGAGGTTCTATTATTAAAATCTGGAATTTGATTGAAGAGTATTCATCATTCAATCCTATTAGAAATTTAATAATTTTGTCTTGTTCCTTGTACAATCTCATATTTCTCATGGTTGCACAGGAGCAAGGTACAAAACATGTACAGTAGGGAGTAGGTTTGTAATTCTCCAGCTCTTTCCACAATACCTTTATTTTGGTGTAATATTTAGAAATAATTAAAGGTCCTTGCCTCATACTGCATATTTCTTGTTGAAGTCAGAAACACAAATTAAATCTCCTTGCTAAAATCTTTCACGCAAATCATTCCATACATCTGAAGCCAAGTCTATGTAGATAACAATTTGAGCAATTGAGTCGAAAATCAAATAAATTAACCATGAATGAATAAGATATTGCATCTCTCCCAAGGATCAAACATCCGATCGAAACGAACAAGAATAGGAATTGAACCATTGACAAACTTGAATTTGAGTTTCGAAATGAGAATCCTATGCATTAATCTTAACCATGGATGATAGTTATTACCTGAAAGCACTAGAGTTGCCAGAGCAATCGCCAGATTTTCTCCTCGATGAATGTAGAAAAGAGTCATTAGATTTTATGAAGAACTAGGCTTCACAAGCAACAGAGCCTTATTGTTAGATGTGTTGCCCTAATAGGTTCCTCCCTTTTCCATTGATGATGACTAAGCTATGAGGTTTTAGAGCTTTGACACCATAAAGAAAATTAAGGAAAACATAGAAGCATTGAAGAGAGATGAATGAAATGAACCTGATTCTCATTAATTGAACAACTTAAAAATAGAAAAAAAAACATTTATACATGGAAAGAGGTACACACTAGCTTATGGTGTGGTGTAGCTTATAACAATAAAACTCTAACAGCTCATAACAAACAATCCTAACAACCAACAACCTGCATATTTTAATCACACTATTATTAAGGAAAATAAAATCATACCTTTACCTAGTGGTGAAGCTTTGAAGGAGTCAAGGGGCCACAACCCATGTAAATTTCTTTAAAGCATGCTTACTAAATTTATTTAACAACCCCCTCAAAAAGAATTCATGTGCCAATTTGTAGTTTTTTTCGGTTTAAATATTGATTTGTAATGTTGAATTGGTAAAATTTATATTTTTTTTTTCTTTTTGGGTTTTGGTTCAACTCAAAACAAATACAATATCAATATACACACTTGAAACAAATCCTACTACTAACACATCCAAAATATTTAGTGAACTTCACCGCTGCACGCCTCAGCCACACCAAAGTAAAACCCATTGCAGGCTTTTGCTCATACTCGTGTGCTAGCTTCAATGGCACACTAGTGTCTCCCGTAGTAATTTCCTTTCTCTCATAGAGGCGTTGGCTTTCCATTTAACATTGATGCAGACAAACTACACAAAGATATTAAAAAAGTTGAGTCTATCACTCTCAACTTTTGTAAGGTAGTTTCTATATTTAGTAATCAATTACAATCACACGTGTAGTGATGCAATGCATGAATATTTCATATTATTGTAAAGTCAAGTTTTTATTTTTTGCTTTAAAAATAAGGATTAGGTTTTAATGGTCCAACAAGTTTGGGATCATTGATGGTTATTGTATCATGTTTAAGATCCCGTCTGTTTAGATTGAAATTAAAATATATTGCAATTCCATAGTGTCCCTTAATTGAAAAAAGTCTATATTCCAATCTTAAATCAACGAACCATTGTTTCCCCTCTTTGTTGATTTGATGATATGGGATTAGAGTTGAGACTATTTTTTCAATTAAGGGACACTATAGAGTTGTAGTATACTTTAATTTCAATCTAAATGAATGACATCTCAAATAAGATATAGTGACCATCAATGATCCCAAACTTGTTGGACCATTAAAATCTAATCCAATGATATGATAGCCTTGTTCCGCATCAATATAAAGTATCGTGTGTTAGTAAAATGAGTGACCAGAGTGCATATGTCCAATCAGGTACCAAGATCCAAAATTTCAAATATACTTGACCAATTTTGAAATCTCACTTGATCCTACATAACTTTGGCAACACTTGCCTAAGTCAAAATATAGTAAGTATATGTTTGGTCTAGCTTATTTTGAGCTTCTTTTATCCTTTTAAGAAGAAGTTAGGCTAAACAAATTTTTACAAAAGTACTCATTAAAACATGAGCAAATTTTTAATGATGACAAATTTAATAAGGAGCTTTAAATCAAAAGCTAATGAGACTAGCTTGTAGCTTTTTTTTTCCCTCAGTAATTTCATTTAACATATCCATTACCATCGTGACCACAATTGTCATCATCACCACTACCATCATTATCATTGTCATCATTGTTATCGTGATTGCCACCAACACCACTGCCATCGCTATCGTCACGTCAACATAACATCACCACTCATTCTTTACCGCCACCCTCACATTGTCACTGTCCTCACCACCACTACCATCATTGCAATCGCCTCCACACCGCCACCGTAATCACCATCACTGTTGCCGCCACCATCACACTATCACCACTACCACCACTGTTACTATCACCACCATTACCATTACTATTATCGCCATCGGCACCGTCACCACCATTATTGTTGTCATCTCCACCAACATTGTTGTCGTCACCGCCACCAACATCGTTGCCATTGTCGTTACTACCATCGTTGCTACCACCGCCATCATCGTCACCCCCACCACCATCACTGATGCCCCTAATTTCTTATACCAAACGAAGCCTTAGATTAGAAGATAATTTGTAAACTTAATTCTTAAGTTGAAATTTAAATAAAATTAAAGTTTTTGAAGAAAATATTTTACCAAACAACTTGTAACTTAAAAGTATCATTTTATTAATTTTTTAAAGAATATCAAACAATTTTTCTATTTTTAAAGCTCTTATTATTAGCTTTTAAGTAAAAAATAAGTTGGATTAAACGAAGTCTAAGTTATTAGTAATCTCATCTCATCTCAAAGAGTGACTCTTTGTCATTGAGGCCAACCCAAGACTTAACTTCAAGTTGAATGCACATATTGTGTAGTGTACCAAACTGTTTACTTCCTTATTGTCACCAATGCCTATGGTGAATACTCTTGGAGAAGGAAAGGCATACGCTGACTTGTCGACAAAGAAGGGTGTTGGTTCCTGGGAGGGGTTGGTTCAGCTTATTAGTTCCTCGTATGGGGTTTTGAGTGTCATCTTAGTCGATGAGGGCATTTTGTTCTTGAGAGAGCAGTTGTTAAACTCAAAAAAGGTAGGTTCTCCGAAATATCTACCACTAAATGTAGTGATTAGTCTCTCCTCAATATTAAACTCATATAAAATGATTGTTAAATAATAATAAAAAGTATCATTTTATTTTTGTCAACAAAAACCACACACTACACATTAAATAAGGGAGAAAGTAGCATGTAATTAATTGAGATTTCAAGATATAAAAGGTTAGAAGCACATGATGATACAGATATAAGGTTGGATTAGTGTCTTAGAATTGCGAGATTGTAAAGCAAATGTCTTTCTTGGTAGTATAAGTTCCTCACATGTGTCTTGATTTGTGAAAGATTAGTGGGATGGGTGTCTTAATATGGTTAGGATAGGTGTCATATGATTTCATGCTAATTAATGGAAAGGAACTGATGCTAAAGTGCAATGTGCTTCTCGGCTGGATATAAAGAAAGTACAAGAAATTGAAAGAAACTTACGTTTTACCCTACCTTTGATATACAAGAGAAACTGCAAGAAAGCATAAGAAAATTATTTTTCAGCGCATTTGGATAATTTTGTCTCTTTGTGATTGAAAGATAATTTTGATGAATTTCAGTTTTTATATTTTTTCACATTTCATATGTATATTTGTAATTTAATATACATAAACTTGTTTTCCTTTTACATACATACAGTACCAAATATATTAATATAACTATTTTTTCCTGAGATTTTTATAATCGATCAGGGTGAGATTGTGGTATTATTTTCGGTGATAGAAAGGAATAAAATTAGATTTAAAGCACTGTGATCTTGTTCACCTCTTGACAAATGGTGGTTACGTTTAGAATATGATGACAACAGGTTCATACGGCGATCTTTTATGCCTTCCAACACCTTTTCATGCTTTTGATGCCTCCTTGATTTCACATTGAGTAATTATTTTCACAGTTTAAGTTTTAACGTTTTTCTATACAATACACTAGTTTTTAAGTTAAGTTTTTCTGATGCACTTAAGTTTGAAAATGATTATCATTAGGTTAGGTAGAGTTATTTTTTTTATTTACTTAAGATCTTATTTAAAGAAAATTAAACATATACTAGATAAATAAAATGGTTGGACACTTAAAAATCTTTCCCTCCAATTTAAGGCTGAAAGGGGAGTTTATTTATTTATTTATTAAATTTTGTATTTAATCATTTTTATTCAGAAAAAAGAAAATTTTAAATTTATTATTATTATAAATCTATTTATTTTCAATTTTTTAATTATCTAAATAAATAGAAAGATTTGATTTTATTCCTTCTACTTCCCTTTTTACTCATTCAAAAATCATACTAGTTTTAAATTTTGCAACTTTCCCACCTTTCTTTTTTTTTATTGAACTTGCAAATGAATAATTAAGATTTCCGAATATGGTATCCCAAACAAAAGAAAATGAATGATTAAGATTTAATATGTAAATTTAAGAAAATAATTTAAGTTGAAATGTAATAAAATTAATTCATGAAAGATGTTTTGTTAACAGTAACTTCAATGACCGGATTTAAGTCAAAGATGGTCTTTTTTTCCCTCTCATATTTGTTGTCATTTTAGTTATTTTTACATAATTAAAAAATTATTAAATATGTAATTATTTAAATAAATATAAACTAAAATATCCTCTATTAGTTCTTTTATTTTATTAGTGACTAATAATGTTTTAATTTCTTAAGTTTAGTTTATTAGTCAAGATGAAAAATGATAGACTGATAGAACTAGAAAAATAAATTAATTATATTTTAAATTTTAAAATTGATAATAATAGTTTTAGAGAAAAAGTGAGACTTAAAATAATAATAGATATGAAAGGAGTAATTTTTAAATGGAATGAATGAAATAATTTTATAGAAAATAAAAATAAAAATATCTATCTAAATTTTTGTAATAGTTTAATACGCTGTTCGGTTAAACAATATTTTTCCGTTGACAGAGGTTTGCAAAAGTCAAAATTTGATTTTACGAGTTAACGAAGTTTTGATTTTTTGGAATAGCGTAAAAAATTAATATCAACCTTTAAATTTTTTAACTTAACTTCATTTCCCTATCTGTAAATTAAACACCCCATAAATTCAACCATAAAAACTGAGATTAACAAAGTCTTTTTTTTAAAAAAAAAGAAAACAAGAAGAACAACTGACGAGAGAAGCCGAATCCTTGTTTCCTCTTATTTTCCTGTGATTTCCCTCATATATTTATTTATTCTTTATTTCATCTCTGCTCCAAGGTGTGAAACTTTGATTACTTCAAAAAGTCAAAAGACTCAGAAACCACACAAAACTCCATAATCAAGCAGTCAAATTGAGGCATCTCCCAAATTGAGACATAGAGCCTCCCTAGCTAAGCTAAGATCTACAATTCAAAGGCTGAGAAAAAACTAGTTAGCCCAGTTCAGAATAAACATCATCTACAAACACCATTCCCTGATAAATCCCTCACCCTCTGACACACAACAACAATTGCAGTTACCAAGTTTGTGACAGGTAAGCATCTCACTTTTTTTTTTACCGTTTTCTTCTTCTTCTTCCCTCACACTCTTCTTATGTGATTATTCTTCTGAAATTAAATAAAAACAAAATAAATTATGCTTCCTAGATCTACCCTTTATTCCTCCAGGTATGGTTTCAAGAGCGGCAATCCTGTTACTCTTGGGTCTCCTGGGAATGTTTTACCAGGCCACACAACTTCCCCCTCCGAACCTTGATCATTCTTCATCACCAAGTGATGATTTTTCTCTTTCACCAAGGGTTAGGCTCAGTGATGGAAGGTATTTGGCTTATAGAGAAAAGGGTGTCCCCAAGGACAAATCAAAACACAGGATCATCATTGTGCACGGCTTTGGAAGCTCCAAAGATATGAACTTTCTGGCACCCCAGGTATAAATTTTCAAACTTTAATCAATCTCTCTTTACAATACTTCGTTTTTATTGATCTTGACATAGTGGGTATGTTGGGTTTGATAAATTAATTGATTGAGATTTAGATCTAATCAATGTTTTAAATTGCGGTTGTGATTCTTGCATAAGGCTAAAACTCCTTGATATTGTGGCCGCAGTCGTGGTTGTGGACCGCAAATTAAGACGCGGGATCTATTCAGTACAGCAGCCAAGAATCAGTGCTGTCAACAGTGTGAGACCACATGTCTGATTGAGATTTTTTTGCATAGAACCCTTAGGCATTGTGGTTCTGTCGGGGTTGTTAGCCTATTAGTTAGTTTGTTATGATTAGTTAGCTTTTCCTACCATCATTAGGATTTTATGAATAGTGTAATCATCTCTTGAATTCTCGTCTATGGAACCTCTTACTCTATTATGAACTTTATGGACCCGCCAAAGCTATGATACCCAGGATTTCCACAGGTTCTGATTACTAGATAGATGTTGGAGTGAACGCAGAGGTGTATTATGTCTATTTGTTCTTTTTATTGAGCCTGATTTTTTTTGTCCCTTTTTAAATTGTAATGGATTCTAAGTTTTGAAGCATCTCTATTAATGCATTAGATTAGATATGCATAAAGCATAGAAGTTGCAGTGTGTGTACTTATTCAAGCATGCCAAGTGAGATAACATTCATTTGACACTAAATCTGCAGGAATTAATAGATGAACTGGGTGTATACATTCTGCAATATGATCGAGCTGGGTATGGAGAAAGTGATCCAAACCCCAAACGCTCACCCAAAAGTGAAGCACTAGACATTGAAGAGCTTGCTGATCAGTTACAGATAGGGTCAAAATTTTATGTGATTGGAGTCTCAATGGGATCATATGCTACCTGGAGTTGTCTGTATTACATCCCCAATAGGCAAGTTGCAACTCTCAAAATATGTAATTCTATGATCTAGTTTTGTTTGATATATTCTATTCTTGTTTAAACTAGACCAAACAACGATGAGCAGCAACACATTTTTTACCAGTACTTAACGTAATTACGTTTTTGAACTTGAGACCATATGTTAATAGTAGAACAAATTTTAACTAATTGACTTGTCTATGTGCTTGAAGTTTGATTTTGGAGAAGTTTTTTCCAAGAAAAAAAGAAGTTAGAAAAAGTGAAAATTTTGTAACCATTGTTGAAAACATGAAATGAAAACAAGTCTTTTGGATGTTGAAAAAGTGATCTTAACTTCAACACGAGGTCAACATTTTGTGCAGGTTAGCAGGTGTAGCTTTGATAGCCCCCGTTATAAATTATCAATGGCCTTCCCTTCCTGACAGTCTAATAAAGGAGGACTATAGGAGGAAACTTGTCCATTGGTCTGTGTGGCTTGCAAGCTATTCTCCTAGACTGTTGCATTGGTGGGTGTCTCAAAAGTGGCTCCCTTCAAATTCTGTCATAGAAAAAAACCCAGCATTCTTCAACAAAAGAGATATAGATATTCTAAAGTCAATTCCTGGGTTCCCTATGCTTACCAAGGTAAATCACATGCATCTTTCACTTGTTTTATTATGTTAATGTAAATAGTTAAACACTTAAACCTCTCTTCCATGAAGGTAAATATTTATGGTGATGATGGTATGTAAAATTTTTTTCCTACTTATTATAGGACAAATTAAGGGAACAAGTTGTTTTTGACACTCTAAGGGGTGATTGGATGGCTGCCTTTGGAAAGTGGGAATTTGATCCAATGAAGCTGAGTAATCCATTCCCTCAGAATAGAAGTTCAGTTCACGTTTGGCAGGGCCATGAAGATAAGGTAGTACCCTCTCAAATCCAAAGATTTGTTTCAGGGAAGCTACCTTGGATACAGTATCATGAAGTTCCAGACGGTGGCCATTTGATTGTGCATTACAGTGGCTTATGTGAGGCAATTTTGAAGGCACTTTTGCTTGGAGAAGAAGATATTTCATACAGGCCTAGACCAGCAGCATCAGTATTTGTATCTTGATTTGACATGATGATCATAATACAATGTGTTTACTGTTGGTTTTGTTTCTTAGGAGAATACCAAATATGTAAATCACATTCGTTGCTTGACATTGGAAAAATGTCATGTGTAAGCTTTTTTAAGAAAGATGATTTTCAAATGTTTTGCATGATATTTTTACAATGTCTTTTATAAAGAAGTATTTATTATTATATATTTATCTTTCACAATTAATTAATTTTTTATTTTTATAATTAATTAATTTAATATTAAAATTTGATTTTATGAGTATACTGGAGATATTGGTAATATATATTTTTTAAAATATCAACTAGTTTTCCCCTTATATAATGAAGATTGGTTGCAGTGGTATATACCTAATTCATTTTAATCAAGATGTTTGATACTTTTGAATGGAAAAAATATCTATTGGGAGAGTAGCAAGGTTGTTAAAACATAGACATGTTGAGAAGATGAGATTCTCAAAATGTAGATTTGTAGTATCATAAGATAACATGGAAGAGTCTACTAGAACCACCAAATTATATATAAATATATAAAAAAATCAAATTAAACTTATAAAATTCATAATATTAAACTAAATACAAAGTAAAACATAAAATTCAATCTTTCATAAAATTAAATCAAATACAAAGTCAGAAACATAAAACTCAATCTAAAACACCATGTTATCATAAAACTTAAAATCTAACACTAACATCAACCATAAGACATTAATTAGGAACTTAAAGTCTAAGCATCCAACATATCATTCAAGTTAGAATCATCATCTTCATCCTCATCAACATCGGTCATGCTTAAACTATTGTCATCTCCTTCTTCATTATTAAAATTAGGAATCTCTAGAATATCAAGAGGTGAAATAGATGGATCTTGACCAACAACAACTCCGCTAACTTCTCCAACACTTTTCATATCTTGACTTACTTCAAGATTATCTACAATCCACTCATCATCCAAAGAAAGATAATCAATGACATATTCTTTTGGTTTTCTTACATTTTGGCTAATTTAGAGTTAATCGTGATATAAATGACATCATTTATGGTCTTTTACTTCAATCACTTCCCCCTCTTAGTGTGAACCCATAGTTTATTAATAAGTAAAAGATAAATTAACAAATATACAATATAGCATTTAGCAAGCATTTATTAATAATTAATAAGTAATAAATAAATTAACAAATATAATCTCAAATGCACTCCAATTATGCTCACAATCGGAAGAACTACATGTCAAGCTTGAAACACAAATAATGAATTTCTACAACTCTAGAGTTTCATTACCATAGGACTCCCACAATTGTGTTGGGGTTTTGATATCAAGTCCATTAAGGGCTAGTTGGCTACCAAAAAAAATTCTTTTTTGTATTTGAATTCCTCTAACTAAGCATCAATCTTCACCTCTTCCATACCCTCCGCCATCAGTCGTAAGCAATCATACAGTCTATGTTTAATTTCAAAGTCAGCTTTAAAATTAGGAGTATAATAGAAAATTGGGTTAAGGTAAAGGCTTGTGACATGCAAAGGCCTATAAAGTTAATTGTTCCAAATCTCTCATAAATGATATCCCAAAGAGGTTGGTAACTAAAGAATGAGAGAACAATTTAATTAGTTTCCAAAACATAAATTGAATAAGGGGAAAATATTAAATTAAATTCTATGTAGGTAATAGGTTTACCTTTTCTTAACATTTTTGAATGAGTTTAATATCTTCTCTTTTGTGCAATCTATTTCTTCATACATAAAGCCCATTACAGGCTTCTCATCAGAATCTACCAAGCGAAGCACTTTGATTAAAGGGTATGCATCCTTCCAGCAAATTTTAATATTCTTCCAAAACTCTCCATATGTAACCAAAGATTCATAAAACTTCTTATCCTTAAGCTTTGCAAATTGGGTTGACTTCCACTCTTTTGATGTGAACATCCTTATCAATCCTCCTTTATTGTCCATCAAGCAACCCGATGTCAAATAAGATGTAACAAAACATGTAGTGACTGGTCTAATTAAATCTATGCCATTGGTAAATTGATGCAACAAAGAAATAAGTGAACTTATTGAATAGATGAAAGTTGTAGTTTTTTTTACCATCTACAATTGTCTCTTTATGGATTGACAACTTCTTCTCAACATCTTCCAGCATGAGATCAATGTAGTGAACTACACATGGAGTCCAATACAACCACTTTCTTTTCTTTATTAAGAGCTTTCCAGCTGCCTTGTAGTTTGCTGCATTATCTGTGACAATTTGCATAACATTCTTTTATCCCCTTCTTCAACAACATCATCCATCATCCTAAAAACTCTTTTAGGTATTTTGGGTATATCAAAAGCATAAATAAACTTCATAAACACAGTTCCCATTAAACTGTTTACCAAGAAATTCAATATAGTTCTTCTCTTATTTTCAGTCTTTCCATTAGTCATAATGGTACAACCTACTTTCTTTTAAAAAAGCTTTGTGTTTCTCCACATCTTCCTTTGTGGCCTCTTTTTGCTGTAAATATTTAACTCTAATCTCATAATAAGATGGTGGTTTAAATCCTAAACCATTTCTAGTAACCAAATCCGACATCTTCTCAAATTTTTTAGAAGACAGAACACCCCAGTTTGTCCCTGACTCTGTTAAAGTCGGACAATTAGGTCCTCTGCTTAGTAAGTTAGACCCGTTCATCCCCCACATCCATCATCGTCAGACACTTAGGTCCCTGTCGTTAACAGACCTTAAACGTCAGTTGGATTTAGGTGATGTGGGTCATTAATTGCCAACGAGGTGTGCCATGTAAACCCAAATGACGTCGTTCCTATTGGAAACCCAAGTACCAAACGTCGTCGTTTAGTGCTATTGCATCAGACAACATATGGGGCCAAGGACATTTGCTTTGTCTCTCATACTTTGAAGTCCTAATTTCCCTAATTCTCTCAAATCACTCTTGTTCTACAAAACCCTAATTCCCCGTTCCCCCACTTCTTTCAAATATCTCATGAAAATCCTAAAGCAAAACCCAAAGCCCTTAACTCAAGGTTCGTGTTCGACGGTGCTCGTGGTTAGTAAACCCTTGTCGTCAGTGATGGGAGCTGCCGTTCAGGTTAGTAAACCCTAAACCCCAATGGTTTTTATGTTTTAGAACATTTTTTTAGGCTCGAACAATGTTATGGTTTTCAATTTTTTTTACAGGGTTTGGTATTGGACCATGTCTTGTTAATGTATATTTCCTCTGAGTTCTATGTTAATGTATGTTCCCTTTGTATTTTATGGGTTTTCGAACAAGTTATGTAGGGTTGGAACATGTTTGAGTTCCCTGTGTATTTTCTGTAGGTGTTTAAACATTTTTTTGTAGGATTTGAAGATTTTTGAGTTCTTTGTTAATGGACTGGACAATATCTTGTTAGTGTATTTTGTGAGTTATGTGTTAATGTATGTTTTGAGTGGCCTATTAATGTATATTCCCTCTATTGTGTCATGTTAGTGTATGTTTTGAGTTGAGTTAATGTATGTTTTGAGGGTGTGTATGTTTTTGAGTTAATGTATGTTTTTAAGTTTATTATTAATGTATATTCCCTCTGTTTTAGGTTTGTTAGTGTATGTTTTTGAGTTAGTGTATGTTTTGAGTTATGTTAATGTATGTTTTAAGTTCATTGTTAATGTATGTTTTGAGTTAGGGTATGTTTTTGAGTTAATGTATATTTTTAAGTTCATTGTTAATGTATATACCCTCTGTTTTAGGTTTGTTAGTGTATGTGTTAATGTATGTTTTGACTTAGTGTGTTTTTGAGTTCTGTGTTTATTCTATTGATTTTATTGACACTGATTCCCCTAACAACCATTTGATTCTATTGTGTGTTAATATGGGTAGGATATTCGGGTTAGGCTTCATATCGGGGGTAGGTTTGTGGTTGATGGGCAAGGCAAAAAAGGATACAAAGGGGGTAAGGTTGAAGATTGGGAGAAGCTGGACCCTGATTTCTTAAACTTCTTTTCCTTTGTTAGGTTTGCTGAGAATCGTGGGTATTGTAGGTTAGACAACATCTTTTGGTATGACCCAAAGTTTGATCTAAATCAAGGGTTGAGCATCTTAAAGGGAGACAGTGATTTGTTGGACATGGTCAGGTGTGCTAAGGATAATCAAGGGCCTGTGGATGTGTATTATCAACATCCAGAGGATGAGACATTAGTTACAGAAGTTGATGGGTAGAACCATGCTGAAGCTGATAAGGTAAAAGTACTGGTTAGGGTAGATGATGACACTGAGGGTGGTAATGTTGAGACCAGAAGACAAGATGTTGGTTGTAGTTCTAGGATCAGTGATGGGGTAATGGAGGACAATACTAACGATGTAGAAGGTATTGATGAGGATGTAGAAGGTATTGATGAGGAAGTAGAAGGTAGTGATGAGACCAACGATAAAGGGGGAAGCCAGGATTAGAGCAAGAAAAGGAAGGGGAAAAGCAAAGACACATGGTGTAATAAAAAGAGGAAGCAGAATGGAAAAAGGAAGAAGAAGGTACATAAGAATAGGAGGTTTTCCATTCCTACTATAGTGGATAGTGATGCTAAGTTTGAAGGTCAAGCTGAGGAAGGGTTTGGGGAAGATTCTGCAGACTCATAGGGCTCAAAAGAGTTGAGAATACCTCAAGGTTCAGAGGATGAGGATGAGTTCAGAGAGGTGTATCCTCAGTTCAATAAGACAACTATTTTTGGATACATAGTGCTAGAGTGTGAGAAGAAGTTTTCCTCACTTGCAGTCTTTAAACATATTGTGAAGTATTACAATGTACATTTAGGTAGGGAATTTAAATGGGTTAAAAATGATAAAGTTAGAGCAAGGGCAAAGTGTAAAGACAAGAAATATGGCTGAGAAATTTTTTGTAGTCTAAACCCAGTAAGGCAATCTTACCACATCAAGACTTTCAATGATCAGCACTCATGTGTGAGGGTGTTCAAGAATGCAGCATGTGACCAATAATGGGTTACAGGAAAGTTAGTCAAGTATATGAGGAGGCAGCACAACATTACACATTCAAGGGTGTATGAATTGTTTAGAGAAAGGTACAAAGTGAAGTTGGAGGATAAGATGATTTATAGGTCAATGAAGAGTGCAAGAAAAGTGATTGAAGGGAGTGGGAAGCAGCAGTTTTCCATGCTGTAGGACTACTGTGGGGAACTCTTAAAGAGGAACCCTGGGTCTACAGTCCCCAAGGCCCGCTAGTGTTCAACAGGTTGTACATTTTTGAAGGGGTGTAAAGATGGATCCAGAGAGTGTAGAAGACCATTGGTGGGGCTTGATGGGTGTTTTTTGAAAGGATGTTATAAGGGGAAGCTGTTGACTATTGTTGGACAGGATGCAAACAACCACATATGGCCCATTGCTTATGGTGTGTGCCACATTGAGAACAAAGACAACTGGAAGTGATTTTTTGAGCTGTTACATGTAGATGTAGGTGACTACAAGGAAATGAGACTTACCTTTATGAGTGACATGCAGAAGGTATAATTAATTATCAATTTTTGTTTTAAATTACTAATTCCTAAATTTTGGTGATAACTAATGATCTAATTTTGTCTTTGTGTTTTATACAGGGTTTGATTCTTGCACTTCAAGAAGTAATGTCTGGTGTTCCACACAGATATTGTGTTTGGCACCTATGGTAGAACTTATCTAAACAATGGAGAGGGAAGGACTTCTGTGGCAAACAGCCAAGTCAACAACTACAAATGAATTTGAAAAAATATGTTAAAGATTAGGATCGTGGATGAAAAGGCTTGGACATACTTGTGTAAGTTTCCAGAGGAGGAATGGAGCAAAGCCTTCTTTGATGAAAACTGTAAGGTGGACAACATCACCAACAACAACTGTGAAGTTCTAAACTCCAAACTTATGCAGGCCAGATACAAACCCATTGTGACAATGCTAGAGGAGGTCAGGACCTATATCATGGTCACCATAGGCAATCACAAGCTGAAGTTAACAAGTCACCCTGGGAGGTTACCCCCAATTCAACAGAGTAGGTTAGAGAAGGCCAAGTCTGCAAGTAACAACTGGATACTGGTATAGACAAGTATCCTATCTTTGCTTTACCATGTTATTGGTTTTCTTTTAGGGGTTCTGTAAGGTGTCTGACTTGTTATATGTCCTAACTAGGTGATGATGGAATTGAAAGGTATGAGGTCAGTTGTTTTCCAAACAAGGTGTCTGTTGATTTGGGGACACAAAAATGTACTTGTAGAGTTTGGCAGCTGATAGGTAATTGTGTTTTTTGTCTGTGGCTATTAATTTTAAAATTTAACTAGGTAACATAAATTAATGGTTGTATGTTTACTGCATGTATGCCATGCAGACATGCTTGTGTAACAATAGCTCATAAAAGAGAAAGATCTGAGGATCATTGCCTTGCCATATGGGCCTTATAATGACAGCTTGGGATGCAACTAATCAGCACCATATCGAATCAGTCCCGTGGTCAGAGTTTTGAGAGAAGATACACTTTGTCCCACCGGTTCCACCGATAATTCAAAAGACCATTGGGAAGCCCAAAAAGCATAGAAGGAAAGAGAACCCTACAAAGAATGACATGGAATCAAGTGAGAAGGCTAAAAACAACAATGGTGAAGGCTGCAACCATACAAAAAAAATGAAGAGAAGGCTGCAACCAGGGAAATATGGTGAGTATGGTGAGATTGGATATAGGATGGGTTCATGTTCAGTGGTAAAAGACAAGAGAAGGTTTCAACAGACCCAAGAAACCAACCAAATACCTCAACAGACCCAGGAGGCTAACCTCACACCATAACAGACTCAGGAAACTAACCCTACACCACCACAGACCCAGGATGTTATTGATGTTACAGCCTCATAGCCCATGTCTCAAACAGATACCATGACCCCTATTAGGAGGAGTCCAAGGTTGGCAGCTCTTGCCAGGTCTCCACAACTTGCTTAGGCAAGTGTCATAAGTTCACCACCCAACAACCAATATAATCTGAGGAGGAAGTTACCACTCAAAAAACCAGGAGGCATGATTTTTATAGATACCCCTGGATACATGAAATGATTATGCCATGTTCTTGAACAATGCTTTTATGAGAATGGTTTTATGATGTTAATTCAAGGTCCTGTAATGTTTATTAATTCTAGGTCCTGTGATGTATGACAATTCCAGGTCCATGTACTGGACACAAAAACTTTTATGTATTCAGTAGTTTTTCAGGTCCTGTGATGTATGACTTGTACCTATATGACAATGGTTTTATGTATTCAGCAGTGGTTTATATAGTTGTTTTTCAGGTCCATGTGATGTTTCAAATATGGTTTCATGATGTTGCTTTCCAGGTCTTGTGATGCATAAAATGTTTCAAATAGGGTTTCATACTATTGCTGTCCAGGTCCTGTGATGTTTCAAATGCTAGAATTATTGCATTTGGTTTGGAATATAATTAATGGAACAAAATGAGAGCCAAAAAAATCAAAATTATGAACATATTTGCTCAATTCATCATCAAATATTTCAAATGGTTTCATATTGTTGCTGTCCAGGTCCTGTGATGTTTCAAATGCTTGAATTATTGCATCTGGTTTGGAATATAATTAATGGAACAAAATGATTGCCAAAAAAATCAAAATCAAAATCATGCATATATTTGCTCAATTCATCATCATAAGTAAGCTTATTAATTCCATTAACTCTATTAATTAGACATCACTAGTTTGTAGTTCCAGCTTACATATTTGCTACATAAAATAGACCCCAAATGCTAAAATCTTCAATATATGACAACTCAAAACTTGGTATGCAAAAACATAATACTTATATATATTCAAAACAGGATCCTCATTACAAACTGGATAATTATGACAACATCCCCCCATTACACTTTCATCAGTATATCAGCCCCATTACACTTTCATCATCATAATCAACAACCCCATTATAAAAAAAGACTATAACACAATGAGTAGCCAAAAACATCTTCAACTTTAGCAGTTCTTGCTGGGTTTCCATAAACCCTTTCTTGACCAACGATTCCATTTAGGCCATGGCTTCACAAACACCCCTATCAACATCACATTTCTGCCTTGACATCAGAAACTCCATCTTTGTTAGTTTACACATCAGCGTACTCCTCCATTATTCCTTATGGATTACAAAATCCTCATCCTAGACCCAAGCAAAAAAATCACATTGGCCTCCCCGGAGTCGTGCACATCTCCAAAATTATGGATTTGGATTGTTCACTGTGTGGGACACACACAATGTAGGTGGGTCGCCATAACGGCAACGGAGATAGCGTCGAGATTGGTTGGATGACAAGGACGATGACCCCTGGCTGGGGTTCTGACTTCTACCTTCCATGCTGATGAAAACACAAGAGACAAGGACAAGATGAAGAAAACACAATAAAGGAGATGTAAATCAAGAGAAGGAAGAAAACGTAGCCAAAACACAAGTGAGAGGACAACAGAGAAAATATGAAATCTTGTATGGGGAAAGTCTCAAAGGAGAAGAGAGACAACGTGAAATTTTGTACGAGTGGGGAGGAGAAGGGCGAGACTAAGAAGGAGAACAGGGGGAGTGGGAAGGAGAAGGGAAAAAGTGAGAAGGAGAACGTGGAGAAGATGAAACTTTGTAGGGTTTCCATAGTTTTCAAAACGATGCTATTTTGTGATGCTTACATAGCAGTCTCAGTTGGTAATTAACAACCCATGTCACCTAAACCCAACAGACGTTTAGGGTGTGTTAACGACAGAGACCTAAGTGTCCGATGATGATGGACGTAGGGATGAATGAGTCCAACTTACTAAGCGGAGGACCTAATTGTCCAACTCTAACAGAGTCATGGACCAACTGGGGTGTTCTGTCTTTTTAGAATTAGCAACACTTAATAGGGGTAACATTATTGTAAGAAAAGGAAGCAATTTCTTAACAAGCTTCCTTCCTTAAACCTTTTTTGAACACTGATTTGGTTGTTTCTTGACTCCCCCTTTCTCTTGAATATATCAGCATGGGTGTCCTCCTATTTTTCTTTTCTCTGGCATTTTTCTCCATTATATGCATCAACCCCACTGTTTGAAGTATTTTTCTTTGCCTTCTTCATCATAACATCTTGTAGCTTGAAGAAAACATCCCATATATTTTTCTTTGCTTCATCGGGAACATCCCTACAAGGTTTAACATTTTTTGATGTTCTAGCCAAATGGTGTTTGAACCTATCAATTCCAACAATCTCTTTCTTACAAAATATGCACATCACATTTTTTTGGTCACCATTAATTGGAATTCCATATTGCCATCCAATATCACACCTATTACCATGAGCATTCCTTGGCACTTTTATTATAGAGGAAGCTGTAATTGAGGGAGGAGCAACAACATTACTACCATTACCGTCCGATAAAGCTCCACCACCACCACTGGGTGACATTCTCAAACAAAAAAGAAACATAACACAAATGGGTGAAAATAGAAGGGTAGAAACAGAATGAAGATGAATGGTATTGAAGAAGACAACAGAAAATCAAAGATGGGTAGAGAATAGTAGCTTGCAGCTCACACAAATAGGTGTTGAAGAAGAAACAAAGATTGACAATCATGCAAAGAAGGAAGGTCAAATAGAACAGGGGTGGCTCGAACAGAATAAGGCATCAAACTCAAAGAGATGTCTCAAACATACTCTTTTTTCGTCTGTGATAAGGGTCACTTATGATGATGAAGGTGATGTAGTGACTACGTCTCAAAGGGAGAAAGGGGATATAGGACTCATGACCTTTGAATATGTGTCTTAGGGTTTTTCCCAAAATTGGGTTGTTTTTTGGAACTGGGTCAATAGGGCCTGACTCAGGTTGGAATATTTCTACGCAAGTAAAAACGCATTCGAGTCTACGCCTCTTCGTCCAATCTAGCTACTCCATCGCATTTCCGCTGAAGGTTGTTTCTACTAGGAACGTTAAACACCTACCTTTGCGTAACGCATAGAAGCATATGTTTCTACATGTCGAGACTAGTTTCTACTAACCTTGGAGAGTAGTCATATTATGGATGTTTATACTATCTCTAATAGATGATATCTATCGTTAAATTGAAAAGAATGAGACATTATTTTTTTCTTTCTAAGAAATATTTACAACACATAAAACCTTGTGACTTAATATTATCCTATCATGAACCTCATAAGAAAATTTCCTCCACACCTACTGTGGTCCTCTCATAATGAAGTTTGTTTATTTCTCCAATTATTTATGAACATGGAATGCAAGTTTTGAAATAATTTTCTCTTAAAATATGTTTGGTAAAATTAGTTGATAAGCTAGTTGGAAGGTGAAAAATTAGTTGAAAGTTTAAAGCTTGTAGTTGAAACCTGATAAGCTAGCTCATTAAATAAAATTGTGTTTGGTAAAACTGGCTATTAAATGTAATATGACATAAATTTTTATTTTTTATTTTTTGAAAAACAAACGAGTAATTTTTCTCTTCATGATAAAATGTAAAAAATAAAATAAGCTTGTAGCTTATAAACTCAAGTAAAAAATGTTATAAATTACTAAAATAAGCTCATTTACTAAACAAGAATATTTTGTCAAACAAAATTTTAAGCTAGTAAAATAAGCTATAAGCTAGCTTAAATCGCTACTCATAGTCTTACCAAAATAGTCATTATTTTAATCAATGGCAAAGTAGAACCTTATTGAAATAGAATGAATGTATTTTGAAACGTGTCACAAGTATGGAATAGTTTTTTTATATTTATACATATAAATATAATTTGGCGTACTAAAATTTATGGATGATGAATGAATGAATTTGTTTCATTCTTGGATTGCAAACTAGCTAGTCAACCTAAGTTAGGTTCTTAGTTGGTATTAATCAATAATAGCTATAAAGGGATGTAAACGACGAAAATTTCTCCCCACACCTTAGTCTTTTCTCCTTATACTATTTCTTTTTTATTTTTTTATTGTAAAAGATAATTACACCATCAATGAAAAACAACTAAATACGCGTGATGTTAAAAAAATAAAAATATACTACCGTAATTATAATTTGGTTGTCTTTGAAAATTATAATTCAGGTATTTTCAAAAATTATAATTTAAACATTTCTACAAATTATAATTTAGACATATATGGAAATTATAAATATTAGGAATTATAGCTAGCACATCTCTACCACCCATCATCAATATTCAATTTCTTTCCTTCTTCCTCTTTACAATGTTCTTATTCTGATGAAGTCCTTAACTTCCCTTGTTGCTTATACATGCATGCACAATACTTTTGTTCTTTTTTCTTGATGAATAATTCTAATTTTATGGTTGATGGTTGAAAACCTGTGAAGCAATCTATAGCAAAGAGATTCATAGGTCATATAGATTAGAAACATTCAAAGTGAATTTTGGTGTAAGAAATCACATCATGAATAACAAAAAGTAAACATGAAAATAACAGACTTGGAGGAGAATTTTTGGAGAGACTCGGATTATAATTTTTAGAGAGATCGTATTATAATTTTTTGTAGTACATTTTGATATTTTTTAACATCACTTATGCTTAGTTATTTTTAATTGAGCGTGTAATTGTCTTTTAAATGTAAAAAATAGAATGAGATGATGCAGGTAGAAAAACTAAGGTGTAAGGAAAAATTCTTAGTAGAGGCAGAGCCCAGGGATCAATAGGTGCCATGGCCACCTCTACTTTTCATTACATCATAAGAAAATTAATAATCTTATTTATGAATTTAGTTTTTATTGCATCAAATAATCTTAATTAATTAATTACACTAATTTAAGTTAAATGAATAATTTGATATTATAATTTTCTATAAATTCAATTTAATATTTATAGGTCATAACTAATTGATGATTAATAAAATAAATTAATTCTTATAACTTTTAATATAAAAATATGTATAAGTCATGAAGTCAGAATCAGAATTCTTGCAATCTCCTCGATAAATCATTGATGTTGTGACTGAAGAACTTTGCCTTACTTAGGAGAAAGATAACTATGGGTATGACTCTCATGATCAAACCTTCCTTCATAAACTTGAAGTAAAAATCTCAATGGAAGAATATGAAGAAATGTGTTTCTTGTTGTTCAAGTGACCTCTAATAACTCAAAAGGGGAGGGGTGAATTGAGTTTTCTTAATTTTATGAAGTAGGTGGTATTTTTAAAATTCTTAGTTAAGTTAATAATTTAAAGTATTAAATAATGAACAAACTAAATGTATGCAAGGAGAAGGATTATAAATGGCAAATAGTGATTTTATACTGGTTCGGCCAACCACTGCCTACGTCCTGTCTTCTCAAGAAAATCTTGAGGATTCCACTAGTCACAATCACAATTACACAGATCTTCCACACCTTGGATCTCCTTATCCTCGTGTGAAGTTCTTTACACCACAAGAGATTCTCTTCTCTTGTAAAAATAAAACATCACTTGGGAAACTTTACCCAAGCAACAATAATTCTCACAAAGCAATTGATAACTTAAAGTGATTTCTTTCTATTAGAGCAAATGAACAACTTAAAGTGCTAAATAACTCAATAAAGATAATATGTCCTTTTTACTTGTTAAAGAAGGATTGGAAGAATTAATTGAATTTGCAAATGAATCCATGGTCCATTTATAGTTTGGAAAAAGCATTGAAAAGATGCAATTGAATGGTCATAAATCATAAAAAGATGCATTTTCAGAAGGGGTGCAATGATTCATGAAGGATCATGGCTTCTCAATTCAAAAAGGCAAAGAATTACAATGTTTCAGCCATTCTGGGAAGTCAGTAATCAATTACATGTATATGGTAATCGATTACACACTTTTAAAAATTGTTTTTCTAAACGTTGCACCTTGTAATTGATTACAATAAGATGGTAATCGATTACCATGTTTAAATTTTGATTATGAACAATTGTACCTTTTGCTTTTTAAATTTTTAAACCTTGTAATTGATTACATATGTATTGTAATAGATTACTGCATGTAAAAGTGCAGTTTTTACAAAAATCCTTTATTGTAAATGATTTCTTAAATCATGTAATTGATTATCATGAATATGTTTAGGTTTTTATTTGTTCTTTTTAGGCCATATTATTTTTACTAAGTCTTACATGTATTCCTAGGCCTTGGGTCTTGATTCTTCATCATTTGAACTTGAATTCTTTGTTATTATCAAAAGACTTTGTTTCTTCATTTGTCTATCATGGGAAAACTACCAATAAATCTTTTCCAATAAGGAGAAGTATTGGTTTTATTAAGCTAGATGCAATTGAATTAAACTTAATGATAGAACCACCAAATTTTTCCACCAAATAGGTTTGTCATGAAGAAGGAAAAATAAGATTCAAGCTCTCAAAAATAGTGTTGAAAACTAGGTCTATGAACAATCCAACCTTAAAATTATTATTGATCATTTTAAGCATATATACTCTATTGATGATCTTGTTCCCATGCGAACTATCCGGTGTGGGGATAGTATTTCTGATATCAGTATTGGTCTTAATTCTTTCTCATATATTACACTGATTCAGTGAGGATCTGGTATTATCTCTCCTAGTCTAGTGAGAAATCAGGAGTTTGACTCTGATCTTTAGTTATCACATCGGTCTAACGCATTAAGGTGTGAAAGATGGTGTCATTTGCAAGGACTTTCTGATGCTCAAGTTAGTCCAGATACTTAATATCATAGCTCAGGCATAAGTTAATGAATGCAAATACCTTTAAGAGTCATAAATGAGTGGTATTTATAGAGATGGGTGATAGTTGAGTCCTACGTGGTGTTGGGTTAGTACGGATTCATGAATCATGGGAAAAAGATGACACTTCTATTAACATTCATGAGACCCTCTCTAGGTAGTTACTGATGTACCCCCAACAGTTAAAATAGATCCATCATGACATCAGTCTATAGGGACACCATTTTATAGGGAATGGTCATGGGATCAAGCTTTTTTCAGGGTCTTCTGACATCATGAGGTGTTTCATAGAGACACGTCTCTATAGCCTTGGACACATTTCAATGTTGAAGTCTTTGGGCTAGTGTGTGGCTCAGATTACCATGAATCTTGACATGGTATTCCCTATCAAGCTTTAAGCAATGATAGGTACTGGCAAGAGCTTTAAGTTGTGAATGTATCTTTGGGCTTGAGCTTAGTTAAAATTCTTTGTTAAGATGGCAAAGATCTAAAAGTAAGCAAAGAAAAATTGATCCACATTTTAAAAATATTTTTAGAAAGGACCAAAAATGAGATAAGACTTAAAAATGAGCTTTCTGGATCAGATTGAAGCATTTTTGCCAAAATGGGTTGGCTTGGTTTGAGTTTGAACTAATATAAAGAATGGTTCAAACCAGGATATGTGAATAGGCCTTGTTTTCTAGGCTTCTATCTTATTTCTAGAAACCTGACATATTTTGTTACCTTTTTGGACAATATTTTTTCCTATAAATTGAGTGTCCAGGCTTCAAAAATATTCACTTGTCTACTCAGTTGTCCTTACACGAGTCAGTTCTCCTCTCTTACTCACTTTAAGTCTTTTCTGTCATAAGGTTCTCTTGTAATCTTTCTTTTTTCGTGCTCTTGGACGAAGAGTGTTTTAGGTCTGGGATCAGAGAAAACCTTCTTTAGGATACTCTTAAGACTAGTGAATCCTTGTTGGGTTTGGAAATAAGTTGTGAGAAAGCTTTAGACTTTGAATAGGTAGTCCAAGAGTTGTAAATAGATACCCTTGTAATTGTTTCAAATTTATAGTGGAAATTCTAAGCCTTTGGGTTGGGAGACTGGAGTAGATCATAGTGGTGGTGATCTAACTAGGATACATCGAGGTGTGCTCTTCTCTTTCTTACTCTATTTATTCATTATTTTTATTTTTATCTCTTATCATATTGCTTAAGCTTTTCTTTTCATAAGTCTTTAAAGATCCTTTTTATATTGTTTTGAGTAAAATAGACTCTCGACCTTTAATGACATTAGATATACTTTTTGGAAAGCTTTCATGAAAATCTTTATCGAGTCAATCAATGAGGACATATGGAGTGTTATTTTAATGACCATAATGTACTTATGCACATTATTGATGGTAAAACTATTGAAAAACCAAGGGATCTTTGGACAAATGAAGAAAAAAGAAGAGGTAAATTAGATTTGAAAGGTAAAATATTATTTGCTTTGCTCTTGGTCATGATGAATTTTTTAGAGTCATTAATTGCAAATCTAGCAAGAAATTTGGGATACTTTACTAGTTACTCATGAAGGAACTAGTGAAGTTAAAAGGTCTAGAATAAACATCCTTAATCATGAATTGGAATTATTTGAAATGTGATCTGTCCTGTACCGGGGTCAAAGAGATCCGGTGTCGGGCCAGTCACAAATAGTGAGAAAAGTGTATATCTGAAGGCCGGTTCTGTGAATATCTGGTGTATGTATCCGGTGTCTCTGTATGAAGAGGCCGGTCTTGGCGTCCTGAAGGTCCTTCACACCGACCTCACGCGTTGATGTGGGCGAAAGGTGGTGCCACCTGCAAAGATACTCTGACGCTCAAGTCAATAATATATTCCAAGTATGGAATGTAAGGGATCACTCAATGGGATCCAGATTAGGGAGAAAAGCTAGAACTGGGAACCCGTCTCCATTAAACTGAAGTGAGTTCTTATACCTGATTGGCTCGATATATGAGGACTCGTTAGTGGGGAACCACTAACCTTCATTATGCAAGTATATTATTATTTAATACGCACTCACCAGCATGATTGAGGCAAGTGGCTATTTTATATTGAGCATAGAGAGTATGGGCTAGACTTAGGGGACAAGTTGATCATTCCCAGGAGCAGAGTATGGCTCGTAGTGTGGGGAATGGAATCATTGATCGGTCCCTGTAGCAATGCCCATCGTCTTCTGTCGGGTGACATGTATGTTATCCAGTGTGCATGGTGTTATCCTGGACTAACCGGTGCAGGGAGAATGCCTGACTCAGAATTATAGTCAGGATGTATACCGATGACACCGGTTGCATGTGATATGATAGAAATCGGTTGATCGGTCTGGATCAGCCTCTCAAAATGACTGAGGCAATCGGTTATAAGTGATGGGTGAAATGAGAACGGATGAGGTATCCGATGTCTCGGACACTACTTCGGATGACCTGTGTAGGAGAGACTTACATCATATAGTTGCAGACCAGGTCGGTATTCTGTAATACCGATTGAACTCTAGGTCGGCTAATATTTTTGCCGACTAGGTCATTGTCCTGTGATACCGATTGAACTCTAGGCCGACTAAGATAATGATCTCTTAGTCTTAGGGCCGGTATCCAGACCGTATCATATGTCCCTTAGCTTATATGAGGGACTTATGAAGTTACTCATATGAGCTATACAACCTACGAAAGGTCTGGATGCCAGAATAACCTGTAAAAATATCTTTGTAGTACCCGTTAACCGATGAATATTATCCCCGAGCATTATTGAGTGATCGGTTCAGAGTGAACATTTGACTCTGAATGAGTGATTTCGAGTAAATATTCGACTCTGAGTGAGTGACTCCGAGTGAGGTTGGTTCTGGCCAGTACCTGTAACCTCCTCGTACTGCTCAATAAAAGTATGCATGTTTTATCTGAGTCTTTTACTTTTTTATGTCGAGGACTCGTGTTTTATCTTGAAAATTCCGAGTGATACTTCCGGGTGGAAGATCTCCGATTGATTCTTCCGAGAGAAGGATTTCCGAGTGACGATCGGGTCTTCCATCATAAGGGGGATTAATTTTCCCTTAATCGTCCAACCAAACCTACTAGTTGTACTCGGTATTTTGGTTCAGTCATACAGCCCAATCCTTCGACGGTGTTCGGTTTAATCGTACTAACCATACTCGGAGTTCGGTTTAGTCCTACAATCCGAGTCTTCATTCGGGTTGAAAGTTTCTGAGTGCAACTTTCCCGAGTGGGGTATCTCTAAGTGTGACACCTCCGCGTGGGATGACGCTGAGTGAGACATGCCCAAGTAGGATAACACCGAGTGAAGCATTTCCAAATGGGATAGCTCCGAGTGAAGCATTTTGAGCAGGATAGAACCGAGTGAAACATCTCTGATTCCCACGTGGTATGGCACCGAGTGAAGCATTTTCCGGGTGAGATACTTCTAGACAGAGAAAGGCTGACTTCGAATGAGTACATTTTCGGGTAGAGATATTCCCGAGTAAATAATTCCGGATTGTAACTTCGAAGTGAGATTTTCGATTTATAGAATTCACGAGTCGGACTTCAGGGAGGTATTGCCGACTAAAGAATTCACGAGCCTGACTTTGAATTTGAAGTGTTTCCGAGTAAGGAATTCCAAGGGAAAGTATTTCCGAGTGAGGAATTCCTAGGGGAAGTACTTCTGGGCGAATTTACTAATGAGGATGATGATTGATTCTTCTTCAATCGTTCGGTCAAACCTACTAGTCATGATTAGAGTTCGGTTTAATCCTATAATCCATTTTCTGAGGTTCGGTAAAATCCTACAATTCAAGCCTTCGACTAGGGTTCAGTTTGATCCTACAACCCTTCTTCAATGGAGTTCGGTTTAATCCTACTAACCGTACTCGGAGTTCGGTTTACTTCTACAATCCGAGTCTTCAAATGGGGTTCGGTTTGATCCTACAACCCATGTCTTCTATGGCGTTCAGTTTAATCCTACTAACCGTTCCTCTTCAATCAGTGTTGGATTTTACCCATTCACCATACTCGGGGTTTGGCGTGGCCTGAAAAAGGGAACAACTTACTGCGTCCAAGCCTTCACCGACGTTCGGCCAAACCTACTAGTCGTACTCGGAGTTCGGTTTAATCCTATAATCTGAGCCTTCGACACGGGGTTTAGATCAGGGCTAATCCTGAACCTACTGCGCCCGTTACTCGGGGTTCAGCATGGTCTTGAAAAAGAACCAGCTTACTGCGCCCAAGCCTTCAATCGGTGTTGGATTTTACCCATTCACCGTGGTTCATACTCGGTGTTGGATTTTACCCATTCACCGGCCTTCTCAATTGGTGTTGGATTTTACCCATTCACCGTTCTTCATACTCGGTGTTGGATTTTACCCATTCACCGGCCTTCTCAATCGGTGTTGGATTTTACCCATTCACCGTTCTTCTTACTCGGCATTGGATTTTACCCATTCACCGGCCTTCATTATCGGTGTTGGATTTTACCCATTCACCGGCCTTCTCAATCGGTGTTGGATTTTACCCATTCACCGGCCTTCTCAATCGGTGTTGGATTTTACCCATTCACCGGCCTTCTCAATCGGTGTTGGATTTTACCCATTCACCGTCCTTCTTAATCGGTGTTGGATTTTATCCATTCACCGTTCTTCTCAATCGGTGTTGCATTTTACCCATTCACCGTACACGGGGTTCAGCGTGGCCTGACAAAGGAACCAGCTTACTGCGCCCAAGCCTTCAAATTATGGTTCACCCCTTTGTACCTTCGAAGAGGTTCATCACTAACAACAGATACGTTGTTAGGATCGTCCGTCCTGAAAGTATCTTGTAACAATAGTGTTGTGCATCGAATAAAATCATAAAGACAATGGGTGAACATATAAAATATTTCATTCATTATGAATTACAAGAAAGAGAGCCGAGTCGGGGTTATGCCTCGTTAAACCTTCTTGGTAAAACTTGATCGGAAAAACTCAAGTAAGGAAAGAGTGCACACCGTCTTACCGACTAGCTGTAATAGCGAAAGGCATTTTTTGACTTTGATGGCCTGTTCCCTAATCAATGACCTCTCGTCGGCCCTGATGTTGTTGTTGGGGCATAACATTTTGCTGTGCAGGCTCATCAACCAGAATTCCCTTTTGTTTTTCAGAAGCAGTAAACCTTCTGATCGGAGTGGGATGATCATCATCGCCTTCCTCGTAATCCCTTCCCCTTTTCTCAATCTAGTCCGGTTCATCAAAAGACCTTTCTTTGAAAAGGTACTGTTTGAGCTTACCCTCTCGGATCAGAGTCTCGATAGTATTCTTCAGGGCTTGACATTCGTTTGCTGAGTGGCCCTTTTGCTCATGGAATTCGCAGTATTTCCGAGGGTCACCATGTTTACGAAGCTGGGGTGGCTTCCTGACCCCGTATGTTGTAAGCGTTGGCCATCCGATCTCTCTCAGAATCTATGACCGCTTAGAATTTAACAGAGCATAATTGCTAAATGAATTTACCCGTTCTTCCCGACTCAGAGGTACAGGATTATGAAGACGCTGTTACGGAGTGATCTCTCCTTGCGTTTCGACCCGGGTATATCTTTATCTCTCTGTTGTTATTGATGTGGAGTTGGGGATTTCCCTTTCGCCATTGTTACTTCCAAGTGCATTTCAATGCCCACGTACTTGGATGCTTTCCTCCTGAATTCTTCAAAACTCACCAGAGGACTTTTTGCCAATGACAGGGCGAAAGCAGAGTTCGGTTGCAAAGCTTCTATCACGATATGCAACTGTAGTGCCTCTGCCAAGTTTGTAACAGCAGCTGCTTCCTTGTAAAAGCTCTTCAAGAAGTCCTTGAGAGTTTCATGTTCCCCCTGCCTAATCTGGGCCAAAGTATGAGATGTTCTAGGAATATCACTGGAAATGACGAAGTGGTCCACAAACGCTGTTGCCATTTCTTCCCATGAATCGATGGAACCTGATGGTAGCCCCTTGAACCACCTAAGGGCATCATCAACAAGAGTCCGAGGGAACATCCTACACATGACATCTTCATCTGCCCCTAGGTACATGGCTTCAAATGCATAAGCATCAAGATGCTTAGTAGGGTCAGTTTCACCACTGTATTTTTTGATAGAGAGAGGTTGAGTAGTCTGCAGGTGCTTAGGGATGTGTACACTCATAAGTCTCCTTGAAAAAGGGACTGTGAGCTTATAAGTTACCGGAGAGGCTGTCATCAGCTTCCTCTTCCCTTTAGCAACTCTCTCATTAGAATCGTGGGTCTGTTCCTTCCCTTTAAACGTGGGGATTTTTGAATACTAGGGGGTTGAGGACTTTTCTCCCTCGATTGTGTGATGTGTTCCCTTGGTCTGAGACATGGCTCTCTCCTCCACGCTCTTTCTTTCACACTTCAATTCCATCAGTTCCTCCATCAACTTTTGTAGCACCTCATCCCTTGGATCTGGTGCAGACACCTACACCATCTTTCTTGAACTTTCTACAGGTGACTCAAAAGTCAAGCGTCTGTTCGCTGGTTGTTCTTGGGCATTGATGTCTTCCATGTGCCCATCTGGTCGGTTTCTCCCATCACCTTCCATGATGTAAGACAAGGCTTTGTAAACGAGAGGTGGGAATAACTTTAGCGAGTCCCACCGGGCGTGCCAATGATCTGTCCTGCACCGGAGTCTAAGAGATCTGGTGTCGGGCCAGTCACAAATAGTGAGAAAGGTGTATGTCTGAAGGCCAGTTCTGTGAATATCCAGTGTATGTATCCGGTGTCTCTGTATGAAGAGGCCGGTCTTGGTGTCCTGGAGGTCCTTTAAACCAACCTCACGTGTTGATTTGGGTGAAAGGTGGTGCCACCTATGAAGATACTCCGACACTCAAGTCAGTAATATATTCTAAGTATGGAATGTAAGGGATCACTCAATGGGATCTAGATTAGGGAGAAAAGCCAGAACTGGGAACCCGTCTCTAATAAACTGAAGTGAGTTCTTATACCTTATTGGCTCGATATATGAGGACTCGTTAGTGGGGAACCACTAACCTTCATTATGCAAGTATATTATTATTTAATGCGCACTCACCAGCATGATTGAGGCAAGTGGCTATTTTATATTGAGCGTAGGGAGTATGGGCTAGACTTAGGGGACAAGTTGGTCATTCCTAGGAGCAGAGTATGGCTCGTAGTGTGGGGAATGGAATCATTTATCGGTCCCTGCAGCAATGCCCATCATCTTCTGTTGGGTGACGTGTATGTTATCCGATGTGCATGGTGTTATCCTGGACTAATCGGTGCAGGGAGAATGCCTGACTCGGAATTACAGTCAGGATGTATACCGATGACACCGGTTGCATGTGATATAATGGAAACCAGTTGATCGGTCCGGATCAGCCTCTCAAAATGACTGAGGCAATCGGTTATAAGTTATGGGTGAAATGAGAACGGAAGAGGTATCTGATGTCTCAGACACTACTTCGGATGACCGGTGTAGGAGAGACTTACATCATATAGTTGCAGACCGGGTTGGTATTCTGTGATACCGATTGAACTCTAGGCCGACTAATATTTTTGTCGACTAGGTCATTGTCCTTTGATACCGATTGAACTCTAGGCCGGCTAAGATAATGATCTCTTAGTCTTAGGGCCGGTATCCAGACCGGATCAAAATGCTTCCCGGTGAATCTATTCTATACTTATAAAAATTCTTTGTTCATATTGTTAACCATCTCTTAACATTTAAAAGATTCTTTCCAAATGAAGATTTGATCAATTGTGTGTTTAGATGCTTAGACAAGTAGTGGCAACCAATTGTCACCATAATAAAGGACTGCAAAGATATAGAAATCATGTCCTTGGCAACATTGTTTGGGAAACTTCAAGAGTATGAGCAATAATTGTAATTGCTAAAGAGATCTTCGAAGAATGCAATAAAGAAGAAGAACTTAACATTCAAAGCCTCTGAGCAAAAGGAACCGACCCAGAAGGAGAATAATGAAGAGAACCATGAAGACCTTGTGAACACCCTTTTTTAATAATAAATAATAATAGTAAACAAAAACAAAAAATATAATAATAAAAACAAAAAGCTAATAAAATAAAAAATGGAAGAGCTTTTGGAATAGAGTCTGCTCCCTCGTTCCTTTTCATATTCTATTATTTATTATTTTCTTTTTATTTTTTTGTCTTCTTCTCTCTTTTCTGTTAGCATTTTTCCAGTTTAGGGCCAACCATCTGATGCAGTAGGGGAAAGGAACAATGGCAGAGGTTGTGTTTTAGAATTCCCCTCTCAAGGTCAACTCTGTAAAGGCAACAATGATAGACCAAAAGAGGGGAACAATTCGCTTTAAGAGAGTATAAACAGTGTAAGAAAAGATGAACCAGAAAACCAGCAACAATAGAACCTTTCTTTGAAAAAAAAACTCCAGTAATCTCTTCTCTAAAATTTTACACATTCTCTTCCTCTAAAATTCATCATCTCCATTATTTTATCACCATCCAATTTCACCATCTTCCCCATCTCATCAAAAGCCAAAATCAGAGAACCAAAACCACACCATCATCATTTTTCTTCATTAATCAATAATAAAAACCAAAAGAATACAAAAACAATAAACCGAACAGCAAGGAAACCAAAAACAAAAAATAGAAAAGGGAAGAGGAAGATCTTGTCGGCGCCACCCTCCGACGCCGACCACCCCCCGCAGGTCCGACCGAGCCCGAGACCGCCCAGGCCCAACACCCCAGCGACGCCGACCAGGACCTTCGTCCGCGGCTCCCTCTCGATCTTCTTCTCTTCTCCCTTTTCCTCTCTCTCTCTTCACACTCCCTCTCTCTTCCTCTTCAAAAACCAGCCACCCCCTGATGCCTCTTCTCCTCTTTTCTTTTTTAGCTTTTGTTTTCTATAAAACCCTAATGGGTTTGTCTCTTGGGCCCTCATTTATTTTTCTTTTCTTTTGTCTTTTGTTATGGGCTTCAATTTTCTGAAGTCCAATGTGCCAAGGGGTCATATTTTCTAAAAAAACAAAAAGACAAACATAAGTTTTTCTTGTTATTATTACTATTATTAATGTTAACATTAAGGTTATTAGGGATGTTAGTAGAGTTTTAAGTGTCTAAAATTTTTGAGTAGAAAAAACATAGATTCTTATTTCATTTTATTATTATTATCACTTTAGAGTTATTAGTGATTTTTCTTTATTTTTGTTTCTTAAAAGTAAGAAAGAGTAAATAGTTTTCATTAAATCTAGAAATAAAATGTTAAAATAAACACTATTTGTTTTAGGAATGAACATGAGTATTTTAAGAATATTAAAATCCAAATATCTTTAAGAATAAAGATTAATATTCTTCCTATTTATGTAAATTTGAAAGTAAAAATATAAAAAAAATTAAAGATCCTTATGAAACTAAATAGTTTATATTTTAAATCAAAATATTGAGTATATGTTCCTTTTAAAATAAATGTCTCAAAATCTTATGAGTAATGTCGTTCAAAATTACTTTTGTCTACATTCGTAATATAAGACTTCAAAGGTTTATGCACATGCGGATTACTTCGCCTTATATTTCTCCTTCCTCATAAATTTCTTAAACATTAATTTAAAATATAATTTTAAATATTTTCTCGAGATTAATTTCCCCCAAAGAACTACGTAACCCTGATTTCTCAAAAGTTTGAGAATACGTAGGAGTGGGAATCAGTTCCTGTCAGGTCCACTTTCTTTTGTTTAATTTCCAAGTCTGTTATTATCTCGATCAATCCTATATTGTTAATATTTAATTTTAAAACCTTATTTTATCGCGAGGAGGTTAATTTATACGAGACATCTTGTTAATCTCGTGTTTTCAATATTTTAATAATATTCATTACAAAATAAGGTTAATTTAGACGAGATGTCTTGTTAATCTTGTGTTTTTAATATTTTTATTTAAAATAATATTTCCTACAAAACAAGGTCAATTTAGACGAGACGTCTTGTTAATCTTATATTTACAATAATTTAAACTATAAGAGGAGATTAATTTAGACGAGACATCTTGTTAATCTTCTTAAATTTTCTAATATCTTTTATTTATAATATTTATTATAAAAGGGTTTAATTTGGATGAGACATCCTGTTAATCTCTTCGTTTGGTTTTAATCCACTTCATGTCATCTCATGTTGCTTTATCCCATCTCATTCCATTTAATCTAATTCCATTCAACTTCATTTTTGTCTTAATTTCTAAATCGTTATTATGACTTAAGGTTAATTTGGACGAGACGTCTTGTTAATCCTTACTGTCACTGTTTAGTTTTTTTAATGTCACTGTTTAATTTTCTACTTTCATTGTTTAGTTTGTTTTTACTGTCACTATTTAGTCTTCTACCCTTACTGTTAGGTTTATCTATTGTCGTTGCTTGGTTTGTTTTACTGTCACTGTTTCATCTTCTACTATTACTGTTTGGTTTTTCTACTGTCATTGTTTGTTTTATTTTTACTATCACTGTTTAGTCCCTTACTGTCACTGTTTGGTATTTTACTGTAATTGTTTAGTTGAGTTGTTCGATTTAAGATCAATTTGGACAAGACGTCCTGTTAATCTTATTTTGAAATTTCCTCGTCTGTTTTGTTTGTTCATTTTCTAAAGAAGTCAAAATAATTTTTAGGCTATTTAACATGTGCGTAATCGATTTGAGGTAACCGTTTTATAACGGACAGTGTGGGGTGCTAATACCTTCTTCACCTGTAATTAGACTTCCAAACTTGGAATTTCATTTTTATAACCAGTGCTTTAACAAAGGTTTTCCTGGTATTTTATCCTTAAAAATATTGGTGGCGACTCCCTATTTTTCAAAAGGATTTTGAAACGTTTAATCTTTTATTTTAAGGTTCGGCCTCCCGCCGCGATCTCGGTCGCTACAGTTGGCGACTCCACTGGGGAATTTGAGAGTCAAGCCTACCAAATTGGTTACGCATGTTTATTTAGCCTTTAATTATTTGACTTCTTTATTTTTATACCGTTTATTTTTCATCGATGTTTGTCTGTAATCGTTGCGTTGATGTATTTTGCCATTTATTTTCAATCAATGTTTATATGTTGCTGAACCCTGGGATAGGAGACTTTATTTTATTTGCTCTGTGTTTGTTCTTTGTGGAGGATTGGGTAAGGTAAAGGTATTGGATGCCCCTTTCACACAGTACACTCACGATTTGCACACACTTTCGAGTGGGGCCCTATACCCGGGTCCAAATAAAGCTTAAGATTACGAGAGGTTATTGTTGTTCAAGTAGCCTCAATACTCAAGAGGGGGGTGAATTGAGTTTTAAAACTTTTGATTGGAATGCCTTTGAACTTGATTTTTATATCCAAGTTTATAAGAATATGCAAGTGAAATCAAGTTAAAGATAGTATGGAATGCACCACAAGGTTAAATATTACTGAAGCAATTTAACAAACACTTGGTGGGCAGTATTTGAAATATAACAAATTTGACAAGCTTAAGTATGCAATTCACAATCAATCAACACCAATTAACCAATTGAAAGTAAAAGAGTAAGGAAGGGGAGCTTGCAAACCGATATAACGAGTTCCACCAACACCGGTGTACGTCTCGCCTCTAAGCAACCCACTTAGAGGATTTCCACTATTGAAGTTTAGAGATACAAGCTATGAGCAATTGCAGCTTCCTAGTGTCCCATACTCAAGAACTCAATCCTCACTAGCAAAGAGCAACCCACCCAATCTCTCAAACTCTCAATACCCAAAGGTTGAACCCCAACCTTTGTGACCACTCAACCTAGAGTGAAAATCTTGTGTGTTTGAAGAAGTGTTTACAAGTAAATGACTCTCTTAATAGAGTGGATAAGCAAATGATAGCTCACACAATTTCTAATCTCTCAAGAAGAGAGGATGTACAAATGAAAATTTCAAGATATACAAGAATAGGGCTTACAAAGCACAAGAGTGAGCAAAGAATTATAGCTTCTTGGTATGTTCTTTGTGCTTGAATTCCTTTTCAATTTATAGAGCCATTTGAGCAGCTTGAGGTGTTCCTTTCTTGTTCCTAGCCGTTGCACATAGTGGGGGTCTGAAGAAGTAATGGAGAAATATGCTGGTTTCCCACTAATGTGTGTTTTTAGTGGTGTTTCCCACTTCTTGAATCGATTCGTAGTTCCTTGAATCGATTTAGAGCATTCTGACTTGTGCCATTTTGAGTTCCAGATTCGTGTGAATCGATTTGAGCTTTGTCTGAATCGATTCAGAGTATTTTGTTTCTACAATTTAGAGTTTCAGAACCGTGTAAATCGATTCGAGCTTTGTCTGAATCGATTCAGAGCATTCTGTCTTCAAATTAAATGACTTCTAGGTGTTCAAATCGATTTAGGGTCATGGTGAATCGATTCAACCCATTCTGTTTCCTGTTTTTGGTGACTTCCAGGGCTGTGAATCGATTCCTTCATGGTTGAATCGATTCAGGCTTTGCAGTTTGATATTTTTCTATGCCTGTAGGTCATCCATTTGTATTTAGTGATCCATGGTTGCTTTCCTTTGACTTGGCTCATTTGTTTCTTGATTTCTTGAACTTTTGTGAAACCGTTTTCTTCTTGCATCTTGATTTTATATGACACCTTCAATTGTTTTTGATTCATGAAGAGTTTGCAATGCTTGTTTCCTTGTCATTATCAAAACCTGTTATCAACATGCAAATACATTCTCCCCCTTTTTGATGATGACAAACAATGGCCATCTCTTGGGGTGTTTAATAGCCAATAATACTTTAAAGATGCAGTGCTAACAAGTTAAAAAAAAAATTATGTCTCCCTTTGTTAATCAAATAATTATTTCTTTTTCAGAAAAGTATGTCTCCCCCTTTGTTTTTCAAATAAATCATTTTCTTCAAATTAACCATTTTCTTCAAATGCCCTTAGTCATTATCTTTCCCCCTTTCAAGGATTTGTAAAATTTAGCATATATCTCTCCCTCTTTGTCATTATCAAAAACAAAATTTAAGAGTATTCAATCAATCGAGTGATAATCATATGCCGCATAAGACAACTCAAATGTGACAATAAGCAATATAGTCATCCAAGCATTTAACAAAATAGTCATGTAATTATCCAAAGTAAATAAGAGAAATGTTTCAAACGACAACTAAGTCTGAGCATAAAAGTAAATGATTGCTGGACATAGAAATCATAAAGTGCAAGAAGTCAATCAAGGCTGAGGAAAATAGATGCTTGAGATTTGAGTGGCAAGCTCTATGTATCGCTCTTCCATATTTGCCTCAATCTTGTCCAGGCGAGCATTGAGGTTTGCTTCCATAGTGTCTAGGCGCCGATCCATGTCTAGGCGCCGATCTTTGTGAGATGAGTTTTTCCAATTGGTGCTTTAGGACCTACAATTTCTTTGACTTCATTCTTCAAGTCCACTTTGTAGTGGCGGAGCAGTTTTGTGATGAAGATGGCATATGGAAGATGCGCAAGATTTTGAGCTTCGATCATATGGTGCCTTACCAAATTGATCCAGTTAATGTCCTTCTCATTAAGAATCGCCCAGAGCAACAAGATTTGTGCTTCATTTAGTCTTGCATAATTTCCACTGGAAGGGAGAAGAATTTTCACAAGGACGTAGTGCAGAAGGCGGTGGTTGAGGCTTAGTGTTCCAACGGTGCTGGAAGGACCTGCAAGATTGAAGAAAGTTCTTACCTCCAAAGGGTTGTAGTTCCATGCAAGAGGTGGTTCCTTGCCATGGAATGAAGTATTGCTAAGAGGGAGCAATCCTACCTTGTTCATAACTTCATTGTCAAGAATGATGGTCTTGCCTTTTACCTTGGTAATATATCGAGCATCTTGAAGGTGCAAGGTTGAATAGAAGACTCGAATTAATTCTGGATAGATAGCCACTTCCTCAAGAGCCATAAATCCAACAAGCTCTTGTTGATGAAGAGTATTAAGAAGAGGAAGTCCAGAAGTCTCAAAGAAGGGGACATCAAGCCAATGAGGGGAGATAAGATGTTTTTCAGAAAAAGAGGATTGGTACCTTTCCAATTCTTTTTGAGTAGAGAAGAACCTTGATAGATCAGAATGTTGAGGGATTGAAGCAGCGACAATGTTGGCTCGTTGCTTCTTGCGAGGTTGGGAAGAAGATGCCATTGAAGGTGGAGAAATTGAAAGTTAGTTTTTAGAGAGGAGGTTGGGAGGTTTTTAGGAGGGAGTGGAAGAGAAATGAGAGAAAGAGTGAAGGAGTGCCTTAAATCAGCGTAACGAGGGAGTAACTGTCGCGTGAATCGATTGGAGGGATTGGGTGAATCAATTCGAGCGTCACTGTTTTAAGGTAAATTTGTACAATCAGGTGCGTGAATCGATTCGAAGGGGGGTTGAATCGATTCGAACGATTCTATTTTGAAATTTTTGACCCATCAGGTGCTTAAATTGATTCGAGGGATTGGTGAATCGATTCGAACGTCTGTTTTACTCCAGATTTCATTTAGCCATTCTAATTTATTCAAGGCATAACGTGGTTCATTTTGGATCATCAAGTCTTCATTTTCATGAAGATCTTTTGCCTTCTTATTAATCAACAACAGTTATCAAGCAATCAATACACAAAAAATTAAGAGTAGACACAATTGGATATATCTAAGATTCCTAATTCTCTTCTAATATGAATGAATTGTTCCCTAGCTAAAGGTTTGGTAAAAATATCTGCTAGTTGCTTAGAGGTTTCAACATGCTCAAGTATACAATCACCCTTCAATACATGGTCTCTAATGAAGTGATGCCTAATCTCAATATGTTTAGTCCTAGAATGCATGACAGGATTTTTTGAGATATTGATAGCACTAGTATTATCACACTTAAGAGGTACATGGTCCAATACAACTCCAAAGTCTAGAAGTTGTTGTCTCATCCAAAGGATTTGAGCACAACAACTACCAGCTACAACATATTCTGCCTCAGCTGTTGATAGCGCAACACTTACTTGTTTCTTGCTATGCCAAGAAACAAGAGAACTACCAAGCAAGTGACATGTTCCGCTAGTGCTTTTCCTGTCAAGTTTACATCCTGCAAAATCTGAATCAGAGTAACCAACTAAAGTGCATTCTGCCCCTTTGGGGTACCATAAACCAATATTTTGAGTCCCAACTAAATATTTCATTATTCTTTTTACTGCAGTGAGATGTGATTCTTTAGGACAAGCCTGGTATCTAGCACACATACACACAGCAAACATGATATCCGGTCTACTAGCGGTTAAGTAAAGTAAGGATCCTATCATACCTCTATATTTTGTGAGTTCAACATCCTTACCTTTCTCGTCCTTGTCCAGATAGCATGAAGTGCCCATGGGTGTGGCAATATCATTTGCTTTGTCCATATTGAATTTTCTGAGTAGTTCTTTGCAGTACTTGGATTGATTGATGAATGTTCCTTCATTTGTTTGCTTGATTTGAAGCCCAAGGAAGAAGGTGAGTTCCCCCATCATGGACATTTCAAATTCTTCCTGCATTAACTTAGCAAACTCCTTGCACATTGACTCATTAGTGGCACCAAATATTATATCATCAACATAAACTTATACCAATAGTATGTTGTTCTTTTTGTGCTTTATGAATAAAGTTGTATAAACCTTTCCTCTTTCAAAATGATTTTCTAGAAGAAATTTGTTCAACCTTTCATACCAAGCTCTTGGAGCTTGTTTCAAACCATACAAAGCTTTCTTTAATTTGAAAACATGTTTTGGAAATTGATGGTTTTCAAAACCTGGAGGTTGATCAACATATACTTCCTCTTGAATGTATCCATTCAAGAAAGCACTTTTAACATCCATTTAGTACAATTTGAAATTCCTACAACATGCGAAGGCTAATAGTAGTCTAATTGCTTCTAATCTAGCTACGGGTGCATATATCTCTTCATAATCAATACCTTCTTCTTGATTATACCCTTTAGCTACTAGCCTAGCTTTGTTCCTAGTAATAATACTATTTTCATCCAGTTTATTCCTAAATACCCGTTTGGTTCCTATTATTTGGTGATCATTAGGTCTTGGCACAAGCTCCCAAACTTCACTTCTTTTAAATTGATTTAGCTCTTCTTGCATGGCCAACATCCAATGTTCATCAATAATAGCCTCATTTATGTTTTTGGGTTCTATTTGAGATACAAAGGCTAAATGATTGCATGTATTTCTAATTGCATTACGAGTACTTACACCTTTAGTCATTTCACCTATGACTTTGTCTAGAGGATGATACTTCAAAGTGATCCATTGTTGTGGTTCCTCATGTTTGGCTTCATTTGTGTCTTTGATTTCTGCTTCCTTGTCATCTAAGGTCAATTCTTGAAGAGTACCTACAAGATCATCAACATCTTCCTTTCTCGGAGGGTTATGGCTATTTTCATCAAATTTAACATGAATGGACTCTTCAATGGTGTTTGTTAGTTTGTTGAAGATTCGATAAGATTTACTAGATTGAGAGTACCCTAGGAAGATTGCCTCATCAGATTTGGCATCAAACTTTCCTAGATTATCCTTTCCATTATTGAGCACAAAACATTTACATCCAAAAATATGAAAGTGTGCAATGTTGGGTTTTCTACCCTTGTAAAGTTCATAGGGGGTTTTCTTTAGAATAGGCCTTATTAAACATCTATTCATTACATAACAAGCGGTGTTTACCGCATCAGCCCAAAAATGTTTTGCAATATGGTTTTCATTTAACATGGTTCTTGCAAGCTCTACTAAGGATCTATTTTTCCTTTCAACTACTCCATTTTGTTGTGGAGTTCTAGGAGCTGAAAAATTGTGATTAATACCATGTTTTTTGCAAAACTTTTCAAAAAATTGATTTTCAAATTCTCCCCCATGATCGGTTCTAATGGATGTAATTTTAGAATTTTGCTCATTTTGGATAATCTTTGCAAGTTTCTTGAATGCGTGATATGCTTCATTTTTATGAGCAAGAAACAATGTCCATGTATATCTAGAATAGTCATCTACAATAACTAGACCATAGTAATTACCTCCAAAGCTTTTGATTTTGGATGGTCCAAATAAGTCCATATGCAAAAGTTGTAAAGGCCTTTGTGTGGAAACGATGTTTTTGGATTGAAAAGAAGCCTTTACTTGTTTTCCCTTTTGACATGCATCACAAAATCTATTTTCAAACTTAAGCTTTGGTAAACCAATTACTAATTCTTTGGAAACAAGTTTGTTCAAATGGTCTACATGTATATGAGCTATTCTCCTATGCCATAGCCAAGTTTCATCCTCTTTTGTAATGAAGCATTGTTCATCATTTGTAGACAAACTATCCACATCAATCATGTAAATGTTATCAATCCTTTTTCCAACAAATTTGACCTCTTTGTTTAGCTTATTCTCAATTATACAACAATTGGATTCAAATAAAACTCTATATCCTTTGTCACATAATTGACTTATGCTAAGTAGATTATGTTTGAGGCCTTCAACATACAACACGTCACTTATGGACGTGGAAGAATTCTTACCAATATTTCCGATGCCTAGGATCCTTCCTTTGGTGTTGTCTCCGTAGGTGACACTTCCTTTTCTCTTGGGAGTGAATGATGTAAACTTGCTTATGTCTCCCGTCATATGCTTTGAACACCCACTATCCAAGTACCAATGGGTGTTGCTTGCCTTGAAGCATACCTACAAAACAAGATTAGTTTAGAGAACTAGGTACCCATTTTATGTTGGGTCCTTTTAGGTTAGCTTGTGGTAATGTTCCCTTGGGAACCCACACCTTTCTTATAACCTTTGGCCCTAATTTTCTAACATTGCAATTCGAAGAGTTATGACCTTTAAAACTGCAATGATGACATTTCATAAAAGGTGAAGATGATTTGCTTGGTGGTACAAAGAAATTTTTATAGTGTTTTTCCCTTTTGTGATTGCTATGTTCTTGAATATATCCTAGCCCGGTTTTATTAAACATGCATCTTTGTTGTCCAAGCAAGATATTCAAGTTGTCTCGTCAATTAGTGAACTTTTCTAATGTCTTATTTAGATCTACAACCTTTGTTTCTAACATAACGCATCTTTTTGCAAAGTCACATGGTTTATCCTTAGAACATGCTTGAACATTCTCTAATTCTTCTTTTAAGCTTTCATTTTCTTTACATACCTCCATAAGATGCATTTCAAGGGTATCATTAGTTTTCCTAGATGACTTAAGCCTATTAGAGACTTTTATAAATTTATCATATAACTCCTCGAAAGCATCTAGTAGTTCATTCTTATCTAAGTCATGAAGGTTTACCTCATTATCTTCTTCTTGGTGATTGGCCATTAAGCAAAGATTTGCTTCCTTATTTTCCGAATCGTCGGAGCTACTTACATCATTCTCATCCCAAGCGATGTAAGCTCTTCTTCTTCCTCGTTTATCCTTGCCCTTCTTTTTAAGATTTGGGCAATCGGCCTTGAAGTGCCCTTCCTTGCCACATTCGAAACAACTAGGTGAAGAAGAAATTTCATTTGAAGTTGGCTTCTTACCTTGGGGCTTGAAGTTCTTTTGGAATCTTTTATTCTTCATGAATCTTCCGAATCATTTTACAAACAGCCTAAATTCCTCTTCTTCATCTATATCACTGCATGATTCTTCTTCATGTATAGAGGTGGCTTTGAGTGCTAAGCCTTTCTTTTTGGCAGATTTTTCTTCTTCCTCCGCTAGCTTCAATGCTTTTAGTTCTTGCTCTTGCTCTTGTAATTTTCCAAAGAGTGTTGCAAGAGACATCTCATTGATGCTTGGAGATTGTTTTATGGTTGTGACAAATGGTTGCCATTCCCTGCTAAGACTTTTTAAAATTTTATGCACAAGTTCTTTGTTAGTGTAAACTTTGCCAAGAGTAATGAGATGATTAATAATAAGAGTAAATCTTTTCTGCATATCTACAATGGTTTCTCCTGAGTTTATTCTAAAGCTTTCATATTGACTTGTCAAGGTACTAATGTTGGAGTCCTTCACATCGTTAGTACCTTCCTTGTAGAGTATCCCACATTTCCTTAGCGGTTTGACAAGTCATTATTCTAAAGAATTCATCTTGACCTAATGCCATAGTGATTAGATTCTTTGCCTTATAGCCATATTATACTTTCTTTTCTTCATCACTGGTCCAGTCATCTATAGGCTTTTCCACATTCTTACTATCAACAATATGCATTGGTATATAAGGACCATTTTCAATGGCATTCCAAATTCTCAAATCAATCGATTGAATGAAGATTTTCATTCTTTCTTTCCAAAATTCATAGCCTTCCCTATTGAAAGCGGGAGGTCTGTTTATAGCACCACCCTCGGGAAAAATGTTATGAGAACTTGAGGCCATCTAGTCTCTTGAAGCTGTTAAGCTTTATTTAACAAGAGTCAAGCTCTGATACCACTTGTTGTTCAAGTGGCCTCAATACTCAAGAGAGGGCTGAATTGAGTTTTAAAACTTTTGATTGGAATGCCTTTGAACTTGATTTTTATATCCAAGTTTATAAGAATATGCAAGTCAAATCAAGTTAAAGATAGTATGGAATGCACCACAAGGATAAATATTGCTGAAGCAATTTAATAAACACTTGGTGGGCAGTATTTGAAATATAACAAATTTGACAAGCTTAAGTATGTAATTCACAATCAATCAACACCAATTAACCAATTGAAAGTAAAAGAGTAAGGAAGGGGAGCTTGCAAACCGATATAACGAGTTCCACCAACACCGGTGTACGTCTCGCCTCTAAGCAACCCACTTAGAGGATTTCCACTATTGAAGTTTAGAGATACAAGCTATGAGCAATTGCAGCTTCCTAGTGTCCCATACTCAAGAACTCAATCCTCACTAGCAAAGGGCAACCCACCCAATCTCTCAAACTCTTAATACCCAAAGGTTGAACCCCAACCTTTGTGACCACTCAACCTAGAGTGAAAATCTTGTGTGTTTGAAGAAGTGTTTACAAGTAAATGACTCTCTTAATAGAGTGGATAAGCAAATGATAGCTCACACAATTTCTAATCTCTCAAGAAGAGAGGATGTACAAATGAAAATTTCAAGATATACAAGAATAGGGCTTACAAAGCACAAGAGTGAGCAAAGAATTATAGCTTCTTGGTATGTTCTTTGTGCTTGAATTCCTTTTCAATTTATAGAGCCATTTGAGCAGCTTGAGGTGTTCCTTTCTTGTTCCTAGCCGTTGCACATAGTGGGGGTCTGAAGAAGTAATGGAGAAATATGCTAGTTTCCCACTAATGTGTGTTTTTAGTGGTGTTTCCCACTTCTTGAATCGATTCGTAGTTCCTTGAATCGATTTAGAGCATTCTGACTTGTGCCATTTTGAGTTCCAGATTCGTGTGAATCGATTCGAGCTTTGTCTGAATCGATTCAGAGTATTTTGTTTCTGTAATTTAGAGTTTCAGAACCGTGTCAATCGATTCGATCTTTGTCTGAATCGATTCAGAGCATTCTGTCTTCAAATTAAATGACTTCCAGGTGTTCAAATCGATTTAGGGTCATGGTGAATCGATTCAACCCATTCTGTTTCCTGTTTTTGGTGACTTCCAGGGCTGTGAATCGATTCCTTCGTGGTTGAATCGATTCAGGCTTTGCAGTTTGATATTTTTCTATGCCTGTAGGTCATCCATTTGTATTTAGTGATCCATGGTTACTTTCCTTTGACTTGGCTCATTTGTTTCTTGATTTCTTGAACTTTTATGAAACCGTTTTCTTCTTGCATCTTGATTTTATATGACACCTTCAATTGTTTTTGATTCATGAAGAGTTTGCAATGCTTGTTTCCTTGTCATTATCAAAACCTGTTATCAACGTGCAAATACAGTTATTAGTGGTGTCATTTGGGACGTACGTCCTGTCTGGCTATCATGAGAACCTCAGCTAGAGTTTGACTTGTTCATGGTGTCCCACACCTAGTAGACTTCCTACTGTTGTGGTCAACATCATGAGTAGGATCTTGGCTCTAGTGACCTTTAAACAGTTAGTACAAGCCACCTATTGAGAGGTATCACTGTTAGACAACCTTAGAACCGATAGGAGGCCTTCAGACATAACCCAATTTAGAGCATAAAGGGGCAGACTTTCCCTCTACATTTTCTCATTCTAACTTTCCCTTTTAATCCAAATCGGTGGACCACTTACGCGTTCAACGAATTACTTTTTTCTAAAAAATGAAACACTTTTTTAACTAGTGATCCTTTAACGGGTAAGCAGTCCTTTCTTTTTACGCATTCACTTAAGTCTTTGGGTCCTGAGTTACAGATTTTCTGAATCATCAAAAATAAAAAAAAATCAAAAAATAAAAACTCAAAAAGTTAAAATAAAATAATATATATATATATATATATATATATATATATATATAAACTTTGACGATGATCCAAAGGTCCGTAACCTATATGACTCTCGAACTGCCATGAATGTTGTTAATCATTATTTCCCTAGGTATGAAAATGTTTTCCAAAGAAAGTTACTAGGGAAATAAAGATTTACAAGGCACATCAAATTCTGATGACTGATTTCCTTTTCTTCCTTTCGTTCTTGCTGGAAGCTATTCGGAGCTTGGTGAGTGCCTTCAAAAAAGACATGGAAATTAACATGGGATCGAATTTGTAGGATGAGGGCCATGGTTGCCTGAGCTAGGAATGGCTAATTTCTTTTCTTCTGTTGTAATCAATGCCTATGACAGTAATGTATCTTTTTTGGAGTTCGGAATAAAGGATTCTTTCGTCTCCATAACTATCCAATGTTAATTTCCATTTGTTGCTTTACCTAGTACTTTTGAACGTGACGTTCTGAGGAACGGTCAAAAGATACTCGCCAAGTTCCACAATCGCTTCACGCGCTGTTTTATTTTATGCATTTACAATTCTATTTTATTTCATTCCGCTTTTCTTTCTAACACGTTTTGTTTTAACAAAAAACATCACGGGGAGGCACCCTTACGAAACTTGACTTTAGAAGAGACTCATGGCTGAAACGGAACATATGAACGAAGATCTCAGGGACAAAGTGAACCAGTTGAGAGAGCAAATAGCAGAATTAACAAAACTCTTGGAAAGGAGAGGCACAAAAGGGGCTCTTCTATGGGTAATGAGGGGCAATCGACTACTGCACTACATCCCCTGGGTTTTGGTCTAACACAGGCCCAAGTTGCAAATCCCACGACTGCTCCTTTCACCATCAACGTTAGGAAACCTAGCACCGATCCTCTTCCATCTTATGGAATACCTTATGGTTATGCACCACCACACACTTTCATCAGCCCAGACGATAACCCTGTGCCTTTCCCACCATACGGCCTACCCCCAGGGTACTCTCCCCCAATTGTCACTAACACGCAAGATACCAATAAACAGCAAATCATAAATCCCTATGCTTCAAACCCTACCCAATAAACCTCATGCATCTGTACCCTTTTACCAGCCTTATAGTTCCCCATATGGGTACATAGACTCCTACACTGCCAATCCACAAGGCATGACTCACTACTAGAAAAATAACAAATTGTTACTCTAAGTTAGCGACCGCGGCATGCCGTCACTAATCAGTGACCGAGTTAGCGACCACAACGTGAAAGGGACCTGGAATACCAAAAATAGTGACCACATCAGCGTCCAACACTCTCCCGTCGCTATAATGGGTAAAGACCCGTCACTAATTCCGTCACAAACGCATACACCGTCGCTGATACGGTCGCTACCGTTATTTCCCTCCACTTTTTTGGTTTCCCTCCAACGTATTTATGGCGCCATCTGATAACGACGGGGTTATTATGGTCGCTATGTCTTCTAATGCATCAGCGACCCCTCCATACCATCGCTATAACCATATATAGCGACGGAAGTGGAGGGAAGTTGCTATGTTTTGTATACATTAGCGACGGAGAGCTTCAGTCGCTAAGGTTCCTAAAGGGTTTTAAAATTTTGGATCGGTTTTTAAATTAAGCGACGGGTGTAGTCGTCGCTAGTGTGGTATATTAATGACACATGTCATTTGCCGTCGCTATAAGCGACGGTGATGGGCCGTCACTAAATCAAATAACATATCGTTCGAATGCCGATTCTCTTTCAGTTTCTGTGTTGCCCTAAAATCCTTCTGTCTCTGTTTCTCTCTTTCCCCCTATTGCTCTTCTTCATCAAACCTCATCAACCAAGTTTTCGCACCTCCGAGAAGCCTCTGACCCTCCAATGTAAGTCCCCCTATAGCTCTATGTTGTATTTTCTTACGGTCTCTCACTCTCTCATGTCCTCTCTCACTCTCTCATGTCCCATGTCATTAGCATCCCCTACGACGCACGCGTACTCCGGCTACCTCCATGGCAAGTCCCCTCCAACCTTTGACCTCAATCTGGTAAGTCCCCTAACTTGTTGTCCTTTAATTTTCTTCCCTTCCTCTTTCAATGTACCCTGAAACAAGCCATGGCTAAGGGTCCTTGTCTCTATAGTGACATCGGTAAGAAAGCTAGGGGAACTCTATCTATGTCTCTATGCTTGTTCGGTTTTTATTTTTGATTTCTTTTTGGTAGGGGTTAGGGGATGGAGAGGGAATTTCATTCACTATTTTGGTTGCCACATTAGCATATGTTTTTAAAATGCGTACCTGCAGCCTCCACAGTGCCACCATGTCTCCTCCTCCTCCCTGCGACGGTACTGTGAAGGGAATTTCATTCACTATTTTGGTTTCCACATTAGCATATATATTAATAGTTGTTGTTGGCCTGTTGCTTTGCTTGTTGTTGTTGTCCTGTTGATGAGAAGCCTGAGCTTTGCTTGCTTGTTAGTTATTAGATTAATTTAGGCTATTTAGCTATTGTGACTTGTTAGACCATTTAGTTATCTTGTTTGTTGCTTGTTCTGTTTGTTTGGAGTCCTATGCTTAGATGTTTCATTTGAATTCCACTTGCTTTAGATATTCTGTCTGTTACTTCTGTTGTTGATACTGGTAAGATGAATTCATTTTCAATTAATATTCTTATGAATACTTGAAAAGCATATTAAGGAAAAAAAATGTTTTGAGTTTAGGGTTTAATCTGTGTCATGTAAATGTTTTGAGTTGTTATTCTCTGGTGAATGAACCCTAACCTGTCTGCAAAAATATTTTTTGAAATAGAAAATTTAGGGTGCCTTAAGTCTGTGAAAATAGTGTTATTGTTATAAAATATGAACCTGATTTTGAATTAGGATGATATCTATTAGCATATGGTACAGCTATGATTTTGTTCTAATCAGTCTGGCTTGTGACCAGTTGTGTTCTATTTGGAACATATCTTTCAAGATCAGGTTCAAATTATCCATAAAGGTTATATTCATGGGTAAAACTGTAAAAACTTGTTAGCCAAGGCCTCGATACTCAAGAGGGGGGATGAATTGAGTATTTCAAATTTTCGTGCGGAATCCCTTTTAAAACGGTTAGTAGTACACAAATGATGCAATATAAAAGATGTAATAATTATGAAGCACATTTCATACTAAAACATTTTGAGTTGAATGGACTGTGTTCAAGAATTGATTTTGATAAGTAAAGCAAGTTATTAGTTTAGGCAATTCTTGAAACACTTGTCATGCAATAATTAATTCCAATATAAGTGTAACTTAAACAACTTCTAACAAATTAATTAAGCATGATAATTTACCAAGTTGTTAACACCAATATTTTACTTCCTCAATAATTAAATCCAACAATGTTTAAGACATTTGATTCATGGATTTAATTTAATCTAACTTCAACAATGTTAACCAATATAGTTTGCAACTTATAGCATGCACTTAGTCCAATTTAATTACGAATTATATAATGAATCAAGTGAGCAATTTAAGTGCACAAATTAAATGAGTTTAGGGAAGAGAGAATTTGCAAACCGATATAACGAGTTCCACCACCCCGGTGTACGTCTCACCTTCAAGCAACCCACTTGAAGGATTTCCACTATTGAGAATTTGAGATTACAAGCTTTGAGCAATTGTCTCCTAGTGTCCCACACTCAAGAACCCAATCCTCACAAGCAAAGGGCAACCCACCCAATCTCACAATCTCTCAATACCCAAAGGTTGAACCCCAACCTTTGTGACCACTCAACCTAGAGTGAATACCTTGGTGTTTATGGTGTTTGGTTTACAATCAAATAACTCTCTTACTAGAGTAGATATACAACTTAAAGCTCTCACCAAATAATAACTCTCAAAGAGAGGATATACAAATTTAGCTCACACAAAATATTTTCTCTCTAACTCTTAAATAACTCACTAAGAGAATATGCCAATATAGAACAAGAGAGAATAAGTAGAAGAGCGAGAAGCAAGGAGGAAGAAGTAAGCAAATGGAAGTGCTTCAAATGCTTGGGACAAGTTTTGCCTTCACCTCCTTCTCTATTTATAGGCTCCAATGGCATGGCATGTTCAAATTTGAATTCCTCCATCACATGGCTTTGCATTATTTAATTCCTTGGGAGCTTGAACTTGGAGCATGCTTGTCTCAATTCAAAATGGCATTGCAATTCCAATGAGCTTTTAGTGTCTCCAAGAAAAACATGGCATGTGCATGAAGAAGCATGTTTGTCTTAATTCAAATTAATTGTATTTCCAATAAGACACATGCATGTGGAGAGGGACAAAGTGTGAAGCATTGTCTTGGATTTTCCAATTTGTGTAGCACAATGTTTCCCTTTGAATTTTGAATGTTTCTGCACATGATTTTGTTCCTGACAGCCGTGTGAATCGATTCTTATGACATATGAATCGATTCATATCATTAAAATAAAGTTACTGGGCATTTTTCCATGTGAGAATCGATTCAAGAGGAGGAAGAATCGATTCATGATGTACAAAATCACTTCCTGGGCACCTGTGACCGTGTGAATCGATTCATGATTAGGAGGAATCGATTCATGCTTTGATTTTTCACTTCCTGGGCCATTCAATTCGTATGAATCGATTCACATTATGCTTGAATCGATTCATGCACCTGATTCTCCAATTTTGGTGCATTTTTCATCCCTTTTGGCATGTACTTGCATATGGCTTTTGTTCTCTTGATCCTTAGGCACTTTGATGATCATTTTCCACTTGATTTAAGCCTCTTAAAATGCCTTACAACATTTCTTTGTAATTCATCAATTTTCCATCATCAAACATAATTATTTCGTCCATAATTATATATGTTTGATCTTGATCCTCCATTTGTTGTGTCATTATCAAAACCTACATCAACATAAAAATACATTCTCCCCATTTTTGATGATGACAACAAATGCTTGTCTCTTGGGGTGTTAGTATCATAATAGTTCAAAAGATATTGCAAAAATAACTCTCCCTATCACATGTAATTTGATACCACATATTTATGACACAAGTTATCAAGAGAGTATTTAAGATAAAAGGTCTCTCCCCCTTAATAAGGTCTCTCCCCCTTAATATATGTTCTCTCCTTCTTAATCATCTCTCCCTTAATCATTTCAACACTTTAAAGATCTCTCACCTTTTACAAGAAATTTTTATGCCATTTAGATAGTGTATATCTTCTCCCCCTTTCTTATATATTTCTCTCTTTATTTCTCTCCTCCTTTGTAAGAGACTTTATGCCACTTAGAGTGTATATTTAATCTATAATCTTCTCCCCCTTTGGCATCATCAAAAACTTTCCTTATGATAAAACAATAAACATAGTAATTCTCCTCTTTTTGGCATAAATGACATTGTATTCTTTTTACTAATCCTTTCACTAATCTCTCCCCCTTTGGGATCATCAAAAAGATCATCATCTTAATTATATTCTATGCCATCAAGATATAAACTCATGTAATCGAATAAGAGAGATGTAGAGCAAGAAAAACTCATAACATGATCAATGATATATACCATTTTGTTGCATCTAGAGTTAATAATCAATCACATAATTAATTTATCAAGTAAGCATATAATTGATTTATAACTCATTTTCAATCATGTAATTAATATTACTTTCAAGTATGTTAAGCGTCACATGATTGTTTCCAAATAAGCACACATATCACTTCAAGTAAGCACATATATCATTACTTGCACATTTGTGAATAAGTCAAATATAAGTAAGCAAGTAATTTTCTCCATTATGATAGGCAAGTAAACACATAATCATCTCAAATAAGCATATAGTTTTTCTCCTATTTTGGGATTATCAAAACACACAAAGATTTTTCCAAGTAAGCATATAGAAGAATAGAATTGTAAGCATAAGTGCCATAATCATAATCATAGAGAGGTAAAATGATGGATATTCATTCATGTGTATGCTCCCCCTTACTATTGTAATTGATGTCACTTGTAAAAACATATACCACTTATTAACATGTGAAATCAATTTGATGAAGTTTGATACCAATTGTTGAACACATGTCATGCATTTAATTGATAGTAATTGTTGAAAGATATACCAATTGTTAGAAGATCATAATGTATCATGCAAGATAATATCTCCTCCTTAGTCATTTAATAGATACTAAGATATCATGATATTTTCTCCCCTTTTCACATATATTTTGATACTAATTGTTATGAACCCAATTACACCAATTTGATTAAGTCTAATACCACTTATGAGTCACTTCAATCAAGTTTAGCACCAAACACATGTAATTGAATACCAATTGTTAAGCTAATTGATGTAATTATTTAAGCTAATTGATACCAATTTGTTTATGTTGGCCTATTTAACAAGTTTGATACCATTTGTTTGTTTCTTAAGCACATAATCACCTTTTAATAGATACCACTCATGCAATGAATAGAAGTCACAATATGAATAGATACCACTTAAGAGTTAGATACCAATTGTATATAAAATTCACTAGTCAATCATCAATTAATAGTGCTTGATGCATTTCTAGATATCAAAGTAGTAACATAGATAATTTTTCAACAAAGTGCACTCAAATGTAGGTATCATAGCAATGGTGGAATGATTAATACAACTTGTTTGCTTACTCATGCATTTGTATTGTAACACATTCTAATATATTTATGACCCTTTTTATGTCAAACATTCTTTTCTTGATCAACACCATTTATTTCTTATTCATTGTTCATACCACTTGTTACTAGTATCTAGGCATAATATCACTAGATGGATTTGCCAATTTAAGTTCTTGATATTAATTATAAAAATTTAAGCATATAGCACAAGATCATCATTCATCATTCTTGATTCAATCAATAATTCTTTTCAATCTCAATGATGCATATTTTCAAATTTATTTTCACATTCAAGATCATGCATCATCAAACATATATGTCACTCAAGATAGATGCCAATTTGCTCAAGCATGGTGTATCAAGGAAGGTCATGTCATGTATTATAATGCATTTTCTCTTAATATACCATGTATTGTCACATATCATGCATTGTCATTTACATGTTACTAGTCATGAAATTAAAGTCTAGGCATAGAGCATACATACTTTCTCCTTAGGCATTATCAAAACCAACATATAATTGCATAGAAAATATTTTGCCTAAGATTGTCAACTTTGTAAAACATGTAAGCACAACATAGTCCTAACTTAAAGCAACTTTAAGGTTTGTCATAATCAACTTGTCATAACAATTTTTTAATATGAAGTTCAATGCTACTTGTTATGAAAAGATACTTGCTTGTTAGGAAAATAATATACCACTTGTTAAAACAAATTATGCATAAATTATCAAAGCATAGTGACAAGTATATACTCAAGATTATGTCCCCATCAATTAATACCATTGTTAAAGGAAGATGTTTGTTACTTAGTTAACCAACATATCTCTTTGTTCAATAAGTGATGCATCATCAAGTATTCATATTTAATTAAAAATTCATGCATCATTTAAGACCTTGAATCAAAGAATCTAGATTTAACATTTTAGCATTTTGATGTTTCAATCTTTCATAACACATAGATAATCATATCTCAAGTTTTTCTTATGGGATCCAAAACATGTTATCTAAGCAATTATTCATCAAACTTATCACCAATCGTTTAAATCATTAATCATTAAAAACATAAGGGTATGCACATACATCATTAATCCTAAATAGTTATTTATTTATCCATTTCAAAACACCTTTCATGTTCAACCATATCAAATCAAAGTTTGATTTTCACACATCAAAATTCATTATGAACAAGTATAGAATTATTTAGACATTTCTCAAAATTCTCAATAAATTATCAACCAAGTTCATAGATTGTTCAACATAATTAAGCATACATAATATTTGATCAACTTAGAGTAAGAATCGAACATACCTTGGAGTTTTACGAATCCTCCATCCTTATCATTCTTTATTCTTTTGAGTGGAGATTATGAATCTTGATTCTTTGGTCATTCGTCAATAAGAGATTGCTGATTTAAAGTGTTCTTACACAATGTCAAGTTTTATGGTACCCTTTAAAAGATGGGTCCTTTCTTGTTAGTTTAGGATTTCAAATTTGTTTTTGGAATCCATACCTTTCTTGTACACTTTTGATGGGATTTCTTTATAAAGCAATTAGAAGATATATGACCATATATTCCACAATAGAAACATGTTGCATTTAAAGAATAAGTCATAGTAGAGGGGTAATGGTTCCTATTATGTTCTATGTGCTTCCTTTTAAAACTATTTGTCATAGAGTTCTCTTTTCTTTCATGATTAGTATATCTAAGAATAGATTTAGATTTTTCTTTATAGAGCACAAGGGGATTCTTGTAATGACTTATTTTCCTTGTATGCTTTTGATCTTCAAGAGGTGCACTTAGATTCTTTTGACTACTTGTAATCTTACTAAGTGCTTCTTTTAATTCTTTATTCTCATTTTCAAGAAGCATACATTTATCAATAAGCATACAATCCTTGTTTCCATTACAAGTCCTAGAAGATACATTTGAAGCTACTAATTCATCATTTTGAATTCTAAGTTTTTCCTTTTCTATGTGAATATCATGCAATTCATTTTCAAGCTTCAAAATGGTTTGTTTTGAGCATGCATATTTCTTTGATAACAAAGCAAATTTTTCATACAATTCTTCAAAGGCTTCTAATAATTCATTTTTATCAATTTCATCATCATTATCATCACTAAAAGCATTTAAAGAGCATACCTCATCATCTTGGGAGTGCTTTGTCATTAGGCATGCAATTTCTTCTTCCGTTTCGTTGGTCTCTTTCTCTATACTTCTTTCAAATTCTTCACCTTGACTAGAAAGAGTACTAATTCTTGCATCTTGATCATCATTAGTATTTCCATAAATTATTTCAAGAGTTTCCCATATTTCTTTAGCATTGTTACAAGTAATAACTCTAGAAACATCATTAGGTTCTAATGCTAATGTGATAAGAATTTTAGCTTTTAGATTAAATTGTACCTTTCTTTCTTCTTCCTTAGTCCATAGGTTTATAGGCTTCATGCATTCTATATTACCAACAATGTATTTAGGAATGAAAGGACCAAATTGAATAGCATTCCATACCTTGATACCATAGGCTTGGATAAAGATTTTCATCCTTTCTTTCCAAATAACATAGTCTTTACCATTGAAGATTGGTGGTCTATTTATTGTACCATTTTCGGGAAATGCATCATAGGATGTAGAGGCCATCTTGATCTCTTGAAGCCGTTAAGCTTGATCTACCAAGAGTCAAGCTCTGATACCAATTGTTAGCCAAGGCCTCGATACTCAAGAGGGGGGGTGAATTGAGTATTTCAAATTTTCGTGCGGAATCCCTTTCAAAACGGTTAGTAGTACACAAATGATGCAATATAAAAGATGTAATAATTATGAAGCACATTTCATACTAAAACATTTTGAGTTGAATGGACTGTGTTCAAGAATTGATTTTGATAAGTAAAGCAAGTTATTAGTTTAGGCAATTCTTGAAACACTTGTCATGCAATAATTAATTCCAATATAAGTGTAACTTAAACAACTTCTAACAAATTAATTAAGCATGATAATTTACCAAGTTGTTAACACCAATATTTTACTTCCTTAATAATTAAATCCAACAATGTTTAAGACATTTGATTCATGGATTTAATTTAATCTAACTTCAACAATGTTAACCAATATAGTTTGCAACTTATAGCATGCACTTAGTCCAATTTAATTACAAATTATATAATGAATCAAGTGAGCAATTTAAGTGCACAAATTAAATGAGTTTAGGGAAGAGAGAATTTGCAAACCGATATAACGAGTTCCACCACCCCGGTGTACGTCTCGCCTTCAAGCAACCCACTTGAAGGATTTCCACTATTGAGAATTTGAGATTACAAGCTTTGAGCAATTGTCTCCTAGTGTCCCAAACTCAAGAACCCAATCCTCACAAGCAAAGGGCAACCCACCCAATCTCACAATCTCTCAATACCCAAAGGTTGAACCCCAACCTTTGTGACCACTCAACCTAGAGTGAATACCTTGGTGTTTATGGTGTTTGGTTTACAATCAAATAACTCTCTTACTAGAGTAGATATACAACTTAAAGCTCTCACCAAATAATAACTCTCAAAGAGAGGATATACAAATTTAGCTCACACAAAATATTTTCTCTCTAACTCTTAAATAACTCACTAAGAGAATATGCCAATATAGAACAAGAGAGAATAAGTAGAAGAGCGAGAAGCAAGGAGGAAGAAGTAAGCAAATGGAAGTGCTTCAAATGCTTGGGACAAGTTTTGCCTTCACCTCCTTCTCTATTTATAGGCTCCAATGGCATGGCATGTTCAAATTTGAATTCCTCCATCACATGGCTTTGCATTATTTAATTCCTTGGGAGCTTGAACTTGTAGCATGCTTGTCTCAATTCAAAATGGCATTGCAATTCCAATGAGCTTTTAGTGTCTCCAAGAAAAACATGGCATGTGCATGAAGAAGCATGTTTGTCTTAATTCAAATTAATTGTATTTCCAATAAGACACATGCATGTGGAGAGGGACAAAGTGTGAAGCATTGTCTTGGATTTTCCAATTTGTGTAGCACAATGTTTCCCTTTGAATTTTGAATGTTTCTGCGCATGATTTTGTTCCTGACAGCCGTGTGAATCGATTCTTATGACATATGAATCGATTCATATCATTAAAATAAAGTTACTGGGCATTTTTCCACGTGAGAATCGATTCAAGAGGAGGAAGAATCGATTCATGATGTACAAAATCACTTCCTGGGCACCTGTGACCGTGTGAATCGATTCATGATTAGGAGGAATCGATTCATGCTTTGATTTTTCACTTCCTGGGCCATTCAATTCGTATGAATCGATTCACATTATGCTTGAATCGATTCATGCACCTGATTCTCCAATTTTGGTGCATTTTTCATCCCTTTTGGCATGTACTTGCATATGGCTTTTGTTCTCTTGATCCTTAGGCACTTTGATGATCATTTTCCACTTGATTTAAGCCTCTTAAAATGCCTTACAACATTTCTTTGTAATTCATCAATTTTCCATCATCAAACATAATTATTTCGTCCATAATTATATATGTTTGATCTTGATCCTCCATTTGTTGTATCATTATCAAAACCTACATCAACATAAAAATACAAAACTATGCTCTTCAATTGATGTAAACATGTGGCTCTTTACCTCTTGGTATTCTATTTTCTCTTGTTCTGTTGGAGTATTAATTATTTGGTATAACATGGTTTTACCCTTTGGTTTGTACCTAATTACTTTTTAAAGTGGTAAAGTAAAAAATATTCATAAAACATTTGGGTGTGTTAGAATATTGTAAATATAGCAATATGTAATTAGAATTGATTAAGATTGATTATATTATAATCCTGTATTTATTACATCCTTATTATAAATATGGAGAATTTTTGATTGCCCATTTTACTTACTAGTAGTTGGTTTGGCTTTAGACTTGCTTTGTTGGTGTACAAGTCGACTTAGTGTTCTAACTATCATTTATAATTTTGCGTTACTTATTTGTTTTCCTTATATTTGTATGTCTTCTCAACTGGAAATAACTTTTTCAGGTTTCAGAATTCATTTTCTGCAAATTTTGATGATTCAGAGAGACAATCAAGGTATTGTTTTATTCTTTCATTTATTATTTTATATGTGTTATTTTCAATGAATTGTTTAGAAAATCCAAATTGACAGGATTCTCTTGTTCCAAGTAAAGACTCAAACCAACAACATGTAGCAATGACTTCCATTCCCAAAAAGAAAAAAATTAAAATGTTACCAAAGCAAAACTCTTAGAAGAGATAGAGATCACTGGTGGATCACCAAATTCTATTAGAACCTTTTTTTCATAGTTCCTTCTGATATGGGTTTCCAGTGTTTGGGCCCTGTTGGGCCAGGTCAGGTCACTTAGAAGACCCAAAAAAAATAGGTTTTGCAGCAGCCCCCCTCCATTTTTGATAGACTTTTCACTTGGTAACCTCCTCCTCTGCGTCTACCCTCCACTGCCAGCATACATCAGCCTCTGGTGACTGTTTCCGGCAAGGCAGAGCAACTGCAACAGCCGCGGAGTCTCTGACAACCACCTCTACAACCATTCCGGCGAGTTTTCTAGTGACTTTTTCAACTTTCTTCAACAAAGCTTTGTTTTTCAACTCTGTTTTTCTCCTTCATTTTAATACTATTTTTCAATAAAAAACAGTTTACCATTTTGGCCTTCTTCATTCCTGACAGCTGAAACTATTTTCTTCAGCTTAAAATTGTTTATGGTTCATGTTGGTTATGCTGCTATTTATGGTTCGTTATGTTTTCTTCAGCTTAAAACTATTTTCTTTAGTTTACCACCAACCTTCACCTTCATCCCTGACGTCGGCTGTCGTGGCCCCGTCAAATTAGTACATTAAAACTAATTAATGTAGTACTAGGGTGTCAACCTAGGTCGTTCTCTCACGGATCAACACTAAAATTTAGGAAAATCAAGTCTTAAACTAATTTTTAACAAACCAAAATAAAACAACTAAAATTTATTTTTACAGAAAAAAGTTCAACAAGCATACAATGGGGGGGTTTGTTTAAGTGTTACAGAAATTTAAAACAGAATATAAAATACAAAATAAGTGTAGAACAAGTAAATAACGAACGATTGATTTTCTTGGAGTATTGTAATTTATTTTATCCTTGGATTTGAAAAGGTTTCTATACACTTCCTTACTGTCAATCCCTTAGTTCAATTTGAATTAATCAACTAAGCGTCTTTTAATTCGTAATTCCTTTACTTTCATTTAATTAAAAATGAATATTTTAATCAAGCATCCTAATTAAGCAAAAGGAGTCAAGATTTTAATTTCTAGGAATTATTGAACATACATAGAACATCGCCTACATACATAATCTAACTTCAACGTTATGGAATTAAGCAAACCACAACTATCAAGATTGATTTTGAAACATTCATTAAGCATGTATATTTCTTAATCTATCTTAATATAATTTTTCTTATTTAATTCTAACTGTCTAATTAAATTGATTAAGCATACAACTTAATTAAACCGAATAGACACTAAATAATCGAGCTAGAATTATGAAGAGTCTAACAACAAGGAAATGTATTGAAAATCAAAACCTCAAAAATAATATTACATTAATCTCCAAGAAAATCAATCTAAGGGTTTTAGCCCTCCATAATTAAAACAAGATAAAAACCGAACCCGGAATGAAGTTCTCCAGAATTCTTCTGCTTTCCACTGCTTCCAAATTTCCCTCTGACTCTGCTCCAACAATTCCTCTCCCCTCTCTGCATTTTTGAACTCCCTTATTTATAGCATTTCAAGGCTGATTTTTCTCATTAAAAATCAGCCCATTCCCATGTCCACATGCTCTTCACGTTGGTTATTTAGGCAAAAGAGAAACATGCCATTTGATGCTTCATGGGTGTGAAATTTCCTTGTTGTTTAGTGTCAAATTCTCTGCTGTCCAACAGCCATAATACACGTTAATTGCTTGTCAATAATACCAATTTATTTTGTTCAATTGCTGTCTAAAATCAACAACAATCAACGTGAATTATTGTCCATTTTTCTTACTGTTTGCATTATTCCATTTGCTTCCCATCAGCTATATTTCACGTTGGGAATTTAGCACTTTATTGCTGTCCCATTTCTTGCTGTTGCTGTTTTGTTTTCTTGCTATTTTTGCTGTCCAAATTTCATACTCCCTACAGCACTTTAACGTTAAAATAGCAGCTAAAAAATGGGTCCAATTGCTTGCTGTTGCTGTCCCATTTTCGTTAACTTCATGTAGCAAGTAGGAGTAGAATTGCATTATTTTATTCATGAAACAAAGTGGACAAAGCTTTTTCCTATTCAGCCTATGCAATTCACGTTTGAAAGCTTGGAGGGCTGCACCTTTTCTTTTGACACTTTGACTTCTTCAATATTTTTCATGTGGACCCATGTTGTCTTTGTTTGCATTGAATATTCCATGAGGCCTTATTCCTTTACTACAGCCGTTGGAAATAAAAGGGAAATGGATACATGCTTTGCATAAATTATTAGGAACATGGACCCCTTCTTGAAAGCTTTCCAACGTGAATAAGGAAGGTGTTTTGTTGCCTTTCAAAAATTATTTGAAGCAATGGACCCTTGTGTGACTTTTCAACGTGAAGAGCTTGAGAAGTTGGAAGAGAGATGCATTTGTTTTCTTTAATTAATTAGAACTTGGTGTCTTCTTGATGCTGTCCAGAATTCTGTTTGCATTTTTGTTGTTTTGCTGTCCTATTTTTACTGTTGTTGCTGTCAAAATTCCTTGCTGTTGCTGTCAAAATTCCTTGCTGTTGCTGTACGAAATTCTCTGCTGTTTTTGTCTATTTTATTGCTGTTTTACAGCAGCTTTCATGTGGACCCATGGCTGAATGGAGTTTATTTTGTTCATTTTTTTTAAGCATTGATAAAGCTAAAACAATTTCACATTAATATACTTGTCAAGAAAAAGTAATTAATGTGAATTTGTACTTGGAGGAGGGTAATTTATTTGCAAAATAATCATGAAGCTTCCAATAATTTGATAGCCTGTAAAATAAAATAAAATCAAATTAAACTTAGTTAATTCAATAGATTTTATTTTAGGATGAAAGCTTAATTTATTTTAAACATACTAATTAACATAAACTAAACAAAAATAGTAGAAATTGGAAACAGCAATCACTAATAAACAGTAACAGTAAAAGAAAACATAAATCACAAAATTCAACACTCAATAGTAACAGTAAAAATAAGAAAACAGTGATTACTAACAAATAGTGAAAATAAAAATTACAAACGGAGATTACTGACAAATTACGCTAAAACACATTTATTAGGATTTAACAGTAAATAAAACAGACAAACAGAGTAAGTAATTAAGGGTAAAAATATTAGTCATCAAATACCCCCACACTTACTCTTTTGCACTCCTGGGCAAAATCAGAATAAAAATAAGTTTTACAATTTATTGAAAACATCCAAAAATTTAAATACAGTAAACACACAGAACTGGCATGCTTTTCATGAAATCTTAGGAATATATAGAGAAACAAGAGTTTTCAACATGTAAGATACAGAGCATCAAGATATGCATAAAAATCATCCAAACAATTAGACATGTGAGAATTAAATCAAACTGAAAGGAAAACCATAAGTGACAGAACCTCACAAGACATACTCTCAACTCTCAAGTGTTTTGGGTTTGTGTATACTCTCAAAACATTTCCTGAAAAACAGACAGTCCAAAAATTTGGCAAGTTTCTCAATTCCACAATCAACACAAATGCATGTATAGATCAACAGGGCTTTCCAAGGTTGTAATGTGGCCAAGGTTAAAGTAGGTGGAAAAAAAAAAATTTGGAAAATAAGTTTAAATACCAAAAAGAATGATGGAGCAATTAATTTAACTGGCAAACAGTAAGGGTAATTCATCAATATTTTTTTTTCTTTTTCTTATGTGATTGCATAACACTTGAAACAAGAGTTGGAACTCTTTTTTTTTTTGTACACCCCCACATTATTTGAATGCCTGTTTTTGACTTGATTCCAAAGCTCCAATATATTCCTTAAGGTAGGTATATTTTTGGTTTTTCGTCCATAGCTTATTTGAGCTGCAACAAAGAAATGGTTAAATAGGCTCAAAGTGGCTAGCAAAGGATAATTTATTCATGGTAGGCTTATATGGCTAGTGGCTCAATTGAACAAAATGCCTGTATCATTTCAAATACATTCACATGAGTTTCAAATATCATCAAGAAACAAGACAAAAATTAGGATGTAAGCATTAAGGAATTAATCACACATGAAAGAATTAAGATGGTTTAAAGTGATCCATCAAAATTTTTAAGGCTCAAAAATCTCACAAGGTATAATTCCATCATATATGATCATCTCTCAATTATCATGTCATTCTCAACATACCAAAAATTGCTTGAGTTCAAATCATAACATATCATTAAGCTCAATCAAACATGAAAGAAATTACCTGTTACTCATGCATATCTTAAAATTCCAATAAAACATGCCTTTTAAAACAAAAACACACACAAATTTTTTTTTTTTTAATTTTTTTTACTTCTTTTATATATATATATATATTTTTTTGAAAATAGTCACACAAAATTAATCACAAATTCACACAATGAAAACAACACACAACAACATAACAACATACAAGGATATTCCCACCCCCACACCTAAATCATACATTGTCCTCAATGTAAGACAGAGCATACAAAATAGACAATATAATGAAAAAGTAAAAAGATGGGAAAGAAAAACTCCCTCAAGGGGGATCAAGAAGTGGTTCCCCCAAATTATGTTCCTCCATTATGACATCTACAAGTGAAGGATTCTCATGAAATGGCTTCAAACGTTGTCCATTAACCTTGAAGCTTTTATTGGAGTTTTCACTTTTTATTTCAACAGCTCCATGGGGAAATACATTAGTGACAATAAAAGGTCCTTCCCATTTGGAGCGTAATTTTCCGGCCATCAGTTTCAACCGGGAATTAAACAGTAGCACTTTCTGCCCGACAGTAAATTCCTTTCTAGCTATTGAGCTATCATGGAATTTCCTTGTTTTCTCTTTATAGAATTTTGAATTTTCATAGGCTGCCAAACGGATCTCATCAAGCTCATTCAGTTGTAATTTTCTTTCTTCACCTGCTTGATCAAGTGCTAAGTTGCAAGCTTTTACAGCCCAATAAGCACGATGCTCAATCTCCACTGGAAGATGACATGCTTTACCAAAAACAATTCTATAGGGAGACATTCCTATAGGTGCCTTAAAAGCTGTTCTATGTGCCCAAAGAGCATCATCCAGTTTCCTGCTCCAATCTTTTCTGTTAGGCTGTACTATCTTCTCCAGGATTCTTTTGATTTCTCTGTTAGAGACTTCTGCTTGTCCATTGGTTTGGGGGTGATATGGAGTAGAAACTCTATGAACAACCCCATACTTCCTGAGCATAGCTTGCATGGTCCTGTTGCAGAAGTGTGTTCCTTGATCACTAATGATTGCTCTCGGAATGCCAAACCTGCAAAAAATTTGAGATCTAACAAAATCTACAACAACTCGAGCATCAATAGTTCTGGTGGCTTTAGCTTCCACCCATTTAGAAACATAATCTACAGCTAACAGAATGTAAGTAAAACCAAAGGATGGAGGAAATGGACCCATAAAATCAATGCCCCAAACATCAAACACTTCACAAAACAACATAGGTTGCTGAGGCATCTGTTGACGCCATGTGATAGCGTTTCCAGTTCTTTGGCATTTCTCACAGGTGTTACAAATTATCCATGCATCCTTAAAAATGGTGGGCCAGTATAAACCAGAGTCTAACACCTTCCTTGCTGTTCTTTGTGGACCAAAATGTCCACCAACTGGTGAAGCATGACAGAATTGAAGAACTGATTCTATCTCTTGATCAGGAATACATCTTCGAATCACCTGATCATTACACAACTTTCACAAATATGGGTCATCCCATATATAATATTTTGCATCACTTTTTAATTTTGAAATTTGATTTTTAGATGCATATGGTGGAAAAACAGAAGCAACAAGATAATTTACAATGTTAGCAAACCAAGGTGTATCAAAAGAGTTAGAAATACTCATGAGGTGTTCATCGGGAAAATGGTCCTGAATAGGTGCCGAATCAGGAGCATTCTTAATTCTGCTTAAATGGTCTGCCACGAGGTTTTGTGTTCCACTTCTGTCATGAATTTCCAAGTCAAACTCTTGGAGCAAGAGCATCCAACGAATTAATCTTGGCTTGGACTCACCTTTCTTCAACAAATACTTCAGAGCTGCATGGTCAGTAAAGACAACTACTCGGGAACCGAGTAGGTAAGATCTGAACTTATCTAATGCAAATACAATGGCCAAGAGTTCTTTTTCAGTGGTGGTGTAATTTACCTGGGCAGCATCTAAAGTTTTAGATGCATAGTAGATGACCCTAGGTTGCTTGTCAATCTTTTGACCAAGGACAGCTCCCAATGCATAATTAGAGGCATCACACATCAATTCAAATGGGGCTGTCCAATCAGGTGCTTGGATTATTGGGGTAGTGGTCAATGCTTGCTTGAGGCAATTAAAAGCCTCCTTACACTTTTCATCGAATTCAAATGCCACATCCTTTTGAAGCAAACTGGATAGTGGCCTAGCCTTCTTGCTGAAATCCTTTATAAATCTTTTGTAGAAACCTGCATGACCAAGAAAAGAACGAACCTCTCGAACACAAGAGGGGTAAGGCAAATGTGATATAACTTCTACCTTGGCAGGATCTACCTCAATTCCTTTCTCAGAGATTACATGCCCTAAAACTATTCCTTGTTTTACCATAAAATGACATTTTTCATAGTTCAAGACAAGGTTAGTTTCAATACATCTGTTTAAAACTTTATCAAGACTATCAAGGCATGCATTAAATAAAGATCCATAGACAGTAAAATCATCCATAAACACCTCTATGCAATTTTCAATGAAATCATGAAAAATACTTATCATGCATCTTTGGAAAGTTCCTGGGGCATTGCATAGGCCAAATGGCATTCTTCTATAAGCAAATGTGCCAAAGGGACAGGTGAATGTGGTCTTTTTTTGATCCTCAGGTGCAATATGAATCTGAAAATATCTAGAGAATCCATCAAGAAAACAGTAGTGAGACTTACCTGCGAGACGCTCAAGCATTTGGTCAATGAAGGGTAAAGGAAAATGGTCCTTCTTGGTTACTTGGTTAAGTCTTCTGTAATCAATACAGACTCTCCAACTATTCTGCACTCTAGTTGGGATCAACTCATTCTTCTCATTCTTCACAACTGTGATCCCTATTTTCTTAGGAACCACTTGAATTGGACTCACCCATTCACTGTCAGAGATAGGATAAATAATTCCTGCTTGTAAAAGCTTGGTAATTTCCTTCTTAACAACATCAAGAATTACAGGGTTGAGTCTCCTCTGGGGTTGTCTTACTGCTTTAGTATTTTCCTCCAGAAATATTCTATGCATGCACATGGATGGGCTAGTTCCAGGAATATCTGCCAACGTCCAGCCTATAGCCTTCCTGTGTCTTTTCAATACCTGCAACAATTTTTCTTCTTGATTTTCATCAAGAGAAGTGGAAATTATCACCGGGAGCTGTTCATCATCCCCTAAGTATACATATTTGAGGTTCTCAGGTAGAGGCTTCAACTCTAATTTGGGTGCCTGCAAAACAGATGGAACTAACAAAGTAGATTTGGATTCTGCTGCTTGCACTTCAAAAATTTTGTTAGAGTTTTCTTGAAATCCTGCATTCAGCTCCTTATGGTTAACATGTATATCTAAAGACTCTAAATCAGAAATTATGTATTTATCAATCTCAGCACAAATATCACAACTTCCAGATTCATTGCATGCAAAACATTTGTTTGAATCATCTATGCATTCCAAATCAACATTAGAAAAATGTTCGAAAACTAGTTCATCAATAATGTCAATTTGGAAAACAGAATGATTTTCTGCTGGGTATTTCATGGCATCAAGAATATTGAATTGAACTCTTGTGTCACCAAATTCCATAGAGAGAGTTCCAGAATGAACATCTATTTTGGTTCAGGATGTTTTCAAAAATGGTCTTCCCAAAATGATAGGAACAGGAATTTGAGGCATACCTTCTTCCATATCAAGTACGAAAAAGTCAGCAGTGAAAACAAGTTGTTCTACCTGAACCAAAACATCCTCTATGACTCCAGCAGGGTAAGCGGTACTTCTATTGGCTAGTTGAATCACTACACCAGTAGGTTGTAAATTTCCAAGAGACAGAGATTTGAAAACAGACATAGGCATAACATTTATTGAAGCTCCTAAATCTAACATGCAATTTTCAAACTTGTTGTTGCCTATGATACAGGGTATAGAAAACGTACCTGGATCCTTGCACTTCTCAGGAATATTTGGAACTTCCTTACCAAGCAATGCAGATACATTTCTTCCCATGCTTATCCTTTCATTTCCCTTGAGTCTCCTTTTATGAGTACACAACTCCTTAAGAAATTTGGCATACTTGGGAATTTGCTTGATTGCATCAAGAAGAGGTATATTCACTTCTACTTTTCAAAAAGTATCCAAGATTTCTTTATCAACTTCTTCCATCTTCTTGCTTGGAATTGCTTTGGGTGGGAAGGGAAGAGGGATATGAGGTGGGATTTGAGGTGATTGCATCTCAGACTTGCTTGTGCTTGAAGAGGGTACATCATTCTCTGTTTGTTTCTCAGGTTCCTTGGGTATGGGTACTTCAAGGTTCTTACCTGATCTTAACTGAATTGCGCTCACATTTCTTGGATTAGTAGCTGGTTGAGATGGTAATTTGTTAGAGTTTTGAGATTGTAACTGGCTCAATGATGAAGCCAATTGCCCAATTTGGTTGCTTAAACTCTGGATGGTAGCATCATTCCTCTGTTGATATTCCAAGTTCTGTGCAGCCATTTGTTTCACCAGATCCTCCAAAGAAGGGCCACTTGTGGATGGTTGAGGTGTAGGTCTTTGGAAGGTTGGTGCATTATTTTGAAATGGGGGTTGGGGATTTTGTTGTTGGTTACCCCATCTCAAGTTTGGATGGTTCCTCCAACCTGGGTTGTATCTATTGGTGGAAAGGTCATGGTTTTGTTGCTGTTGTGGTGGAGGTCTATCATGGTAGATATTGGCTGCATAGGCTTGGGGATTATTATTATCCTTTTCTTGTAGAGAAGGACAACAATCAGTGGGGTGCTCTTGTGAAGTACGGATGCCACACACTTTAGCAGTCATGGATTTTTGATTTACTGCTAATTGTGTGACCAGAGTGGTGAGAGCATCAAGTTTGCTCTCCAATTTAATTCCAGATGAACTAGAATTGGAATCAAACATGGGTTTGAAAGAATCATTTCTCATACCAAATTGTTGAGAGTTGGATGCCATCTTCTCAATCAAGTTTCTTGCTTCAGCAGCAGTCATATCTCCTAAAGCTCCTCCACTTGCCGCATCTATCATGTTGCGATCAACGTGGTGCAGACCTTCATAGAAGTACTGAAGAAGAAGTTGTTCGGAAATTTGGTGGTGAGGGCAACTTGCACAGAGTTTTTTAAATCTCTCCCAATACTCATAAAGACTTTCTCCAAAGAGTTGCCTAATGCCAGATATATCCTTACGGATTGCAGTTGTTCTAGAGGCAGGAAAGAATTTTTCCAAGAACATTTTCTTTAAGTCATTCCAACTTGTGATCGATCTTGGAGCAAGGTAGTATAACCAATCCTTAGCAACACCCTCTAAAGAATGAGGAAACGCTTTAAGATAGACGTGGTCTTCTTGAACATTTTGGGGTTTCATTGTGGAACACACAATGTGAAATTCTTTGAGGTGTTTGTGCGGATCTTCACCCGCAAGACCATGAAACTTAGGCAACAAATGTATAAGTCCGGTCTTAAGAATAAAAGGGACATCCTCATCAGGATATTGAATACACAAACTTTCGTATGTGAATTCAGGTGCGGCTAGTTCTCTAAGAGTTCTCTCACGAGGTCCAGCCATATCAGAAAAATATTCAGAATTATTTTCAACAGATTCAGATGAAATACTATCACTATCAATATCAACAAAATTATTATTAAATCTAGCTTCTCTAATTAATCTATGAAAAGTTCTATCAATTTCAGGATCAAATGAATATAAATGCACAAAAGTCCTTCTAGTCATACATAGCATACAACAAGATATTTCATGATAATGAGCAATATATCATAAAAATCCTAAATCATGCAAAAGAAATAAAATAAAACAAACAAACAAAAAAAAAAATTTTTTTTATTTAATTTGTTTTTTCTAAAAAAAAATTATTAAACAAAATTAATTTAAAACAACAATTTTCCTAAAGATCGTTGATCCCCGGCGGCGGCGCCAAAATTTGACGTCGGCTGTCGTGGCCCCGTCAAATTAGTACATTAAAACTAATTAATGTAGTACTAGGGTGTCAACCTAGGTCGTTCTCTCACGGATCAACACTAAAATTTAGGAAAATCAAGTCTTAAACTAATTTTTAACAAACCAAAATAAAACAACTAAAATTTATTTTTACAGAAAAAAGTTCAACAAGCATACAATGGGGGGGTTTGTTTAAGTGTTACAGAAATTTAAAACAGAATATAAAATACAAAATAAGTGTAGAACAAGTAAATAACGAACGATTGATTTTCTTGGAGTATTGTAATTTATTTTATCCTTGGATTTGAAAAGGTTTCTATACACTTCCTTACTGTCAATCCCTTAGTTCAATTTGAATTAATCAACTAAGCGTCTTTTAATTCGTAATTCCTTTACTTTCATTTAATTAAAAATGAATATTTTAATCAAGCATCCTAATTAAGCAAAAGGAGTCAAGATTTTAATTTCTAGGAATTATTGAACATACATAGAACATCGCCTACATACATAATCTAACTTTAACGTTATGGAATTAAGCAAACCACAACTATCAAGATTGATTTTGAAACATTCATTAAGCATGTATATTTCTTCATCTATCTTAATATAATTTTTCTTATTTAATTCTAACTGTCTAATTAAATTGATTAAGCATACAACTTAATTAAACCGAATAGACACTAAATAATCGAGCTAGAATTATGAAGAGTCTAACAACAAGGAAATGTATTGAAAATCAAAACCTCAAAAATAATATTACATTAATCTCCAAGAAAATCAATCTAAGGGTTTTAGCCCTCCATAATTAAAACAAGATAAAAACCGAACCCGGAATGAAGTTCTCCAGAATTCTTCTGCTTTCCACTGCTTCCAAATTTCCCTCTGACTCTGCTCTAACAATTCCTCTCCCCTCTCTGCGTTTTTGAACTCCCTTATTTATAGCATTTCAAGGCTGATTTTTCTCATTAAAAATCAGCCCATTCCCATGTCCACATGCTCTTCACGTTGGTTATTTAGGCAAAAGAGAAACATGCCATTTGATGCTTCATGGGTGTGAAATTTCCTTGTTGTTTAGTGTCAAATTCTCTGCTGTCCAACAGCCATAATACACGTTAATTGCTTGTCAATAATACCAATTTATTTTGTTCAATTGCTGTCTAAAATCAACAACAATCAACATGAATTATTGTCCATTTTTCTTGCTGTTTGCATTATTCCATTTGCTTCCCATCAGCTATATTTCACGTTGGGAATTTAGCACTTTATTGCTGTCCCATTTCTTGTTGTTGCTGTTTTGTTTTCTTGCTATTTTTGCTGTCCAAATTTCATACTCCCTACAGCACTTTAACGTTAAAATAGCAGCTAAAAAATGGGTCCAATTGCTTGCTGTTGCTGTCCCATTTTCGTTAACTTCATGTAGCAAGTAGGAGTAGAATTGCATTATTTTATTCATGAAACAAAGTGGACAAAGCTTTTTCCTATTCAGCCTATGCAATTCACGTTTGAAAGCTTGGAGGGCTGCACCTTTTCTTTTGACACTTTGACTTCTTCAATATTTTTCATGTGGACCCATGTTGTCTTTGTTTGCATTGAATATTCCATGAGGCCTTATTCCTTTGCTGCAGCCATTGGAAATAAAAGGGAAATGGATACATGCTTTGCATAAATTATTAGGAACATGGACCCCTTCTTGAAAGCTTTCCAACGTGAATAAGGAAGGTGTTTTGTTGCCTTTCAAAAATTATTTAAAGCAATGGACCCTTGTGTGACTTTTCAACGTGAAGAGCTTGAGAAGTTGGAAGAGAGATGCATTTGTTTTCTTTAATTAATTAGAACTTGGTGTCTTCTTGATGCTGTCCAGAATTCTGTTTGCATTTTTGTTGTTTTGCTGTCCTATTTTTACTGCTGTTGCTGTCAAAATTCCTTGCTGTTGCTGTCAAAATTCCTTGTTGTTGCTGTACGAAATTCTCTGCTGTTTTTGTCTATTTTATTGCTGTTTTGCAGCAGCTTTCATGTGGACCCATGGCTGAATGGAGTTTATTTTGTTCATTTTTTTTAAGCATTGATAAAGCTAAAACAATTTCACATTAATATACTTGCAAGAAAAAGTAATTAATGTGAATTTGTACTTGGAGGAGGGTAATTTATTTGCAAAATAATCATGAAGCTTCCAATAATTTGATAGCCTGTAAAATAAAATAAAATCAAATTAAACTTAGTTAATTCAATAGATTTTATTTTAGGATGAAAGCTTAATTTATTTTAAACATACTAATTAACATAAACTAAACAAAAATAGTAGAAATTGGAAACAGCAATCACTAATAAACAGTAACAGTAAAAGAAAACATAAATCACAAAATTCAACACTCAATAGTAACAGTAAAAATAAGAAAACAGTGATTACTAACAAATAGTGAAAATAAAAATTACAAATGGAGATTACTGACAAATTACGCTAAAACACATTTATTAGGATTTAACAGTAAATAAAACAGACAAACAGAGTAAGTAATTAAGGGTAAAAATATTAGTCATCAATCCCCTTCATCCCATCACCACCAACAGACAGCATCTTCTTCATCCTCACTACCCCAACAGCATCATCCCCTTCACCTCCAACAGCAAGGAAAAAAAAACAGACCCAACAACCTTCATCCTTTTTATCCCAACAGCACAACAGACCCAACAACCTTCATCCCTTTTATCCCAACAGCACCAGCGACACCTTCTTCATTCTCTCAAACCTCCCAATACTTCCTTAACAATAAAACCAAAAACAACAAAAAAATAATAACAGAGATCAAAATAAGGAGAAAGGAAAAGAGATAAAAAAGGTACCCCTCTTCTACCTCTCCCTCTGCCGGCCAGTAGCCGGTCACTGTGACCGGTGACCCTTCCTCTCACGTTCACTCTCTGTCTCGCCGAACTCCCCCTCCGTTCCCTCTTCCTCTCGCCGGTCAACACCGACGCCGGTCTCCTTGTCATCCCCTCTCCGATCTCCCTCACTGTCTCCCTCCGTCGATCTTCCCCTCCTCCTCCATCACCAGAGCCGCCCCCCTCCATTCTCCCTCCCTCTCGTCGGTCAACACCGGCGAACTTGAATTGTGAAAATTGAGTTAGAAATTTGCCTTGTAAATATCAATAATCAAGTGATTTTGTAATTTTTTTCCATCTTGCATTACTAAAATCTATTGCATAGAATTTTCATGAATGTCAAGAAAAATATGTTTAAGTTTTAATCCTATCAACTAATCTCTGGAAAGGTGTGCTTGCTTAGACTTAATAATCCTTTTTCTTGGTTTGGGGTTTGCACTTAATCTTCTGAGTCTATTAAGTATACGCACATGGATATGTAAAGAATTAAGAGCTCTTTTTTATTTTACAAAAGAAAAGAATTGAGAGCTCCTCCTAAAGTCTAGGTTCTAAATAATAGTAAAATAATCTTTGATATAGCCAGTCTTCAACCTCCTAAATCCATTAAAGCCTCCCTATCCGAATCCAATAGAGTGTTCTTATTTTTTTTACTTGAACTTGACCTTTACCATTGAATGGGGTAGACCTTATATAATATTGAGTAATTTGCTTTGACTGTCTCTGTTTGTTTAGTTTCCTTGCAATGTACTTAATCTATAATTTGCTTTACGTGTCACTCTTTATTTAGTTTCCTTGCTACTTGTAACTGTCCAACCAGTTATTGGTTTGTCATGCAGACTAGCACACGTTACACCTGGTCTGTGATCGTTTGTCGATAGCTTCATATTCTTCCCTCACTTTTTTCCTCGAGGTAATCCCCTAACACTGACTTTCTCATTATGTGTATGCATATGGATTGTTGTTTGTTAATGGAGAGCGGGGCTCATTAGGCATTGGTTTTGTGTGTGCTGATAACATGATTTTATATGCATGTGTAATGTTGTTTGTTAGTGGAGAGCAAAGCTCATTAGGTATTGGTTTTGTATGCTGATAACATGATTTGAAGATGCATGTGTAATATTGTTTATTAGTGGAGAGCAGAGCTCATTAGGCATTGGTTTTGTGTGCTGATAACAAGATTCTTTATGCATATGTAATGTTTGTTAGTGGAGAGCAGAGCTCATTAGGTATTGGTTTTATGTACTGATAACATGATTTGGTGTTCATAACTCTGAATATCATATACAATGCTTATGGTATGTTTATTTATCTATACTAGGAAGTTTTCTGTATGTAATAGGTCGTTCGTAAATTTGGGAAATGTCTAGTTTACAGGGGAGACTCTGCCAAATTTTTGACAGGCTCCCTTTCTTAGGGAACTTAAAAAATGAAACTCATGATTTAATAATGTAGGGTTTAGTCGTGTGTGTACCCATTAGATTCCCGTTCAAGTTTCAAAACAACCGGTTGATGTACCGTGTTGTGTTGGATCTTGAATTGTCCCGGTTGGACAGTTTGGTATGAATTTGTAACCAGTAGGGCGTAACCCATATCAATGTTGTATGTGGTCTATCTTGAGATGTTGAATGTTCATTTGAAATTTTGGTTATGGTGTTTCGTATTGTCTCCAGGGTGCATGTCTGCGTGTGGTGTTTCATACCGTACGTATCTCTGTGTACTCGGGGACCAATGCGAAATGCTGCCGAAATTTTAAATGAACATCAACGACACAAGATAGACCACATACAATTATGGGATGGGTTACGGATGGTTGCATATTCATCCCGAATGGGATAGGGCCCCACCAATTTGCAACATCAAAGAGATAGAGTGATTAACAACCGATAGTTAAATAAAAATTTAAAAACGTAAAGTAACAGAAATCGTGCTTGTTAGATAGTATAAATAGAGGTACCGCCAAATCGACGATGGATGTACAACCGACTAGATTACAGTCGGTGAGTGACTGAGGAGTTTATGTTGGGGCTATTGGAGTTCATTCCGTTTGCTACGGCAAACACGCCTGGATTTGAAGCAACTCAGAAGATTCGTTGTCCGTGCTCAAGGTGCAAATGCATGAGTTTTGAATACGCGGATGATGTCATATGCCACCTAACTGAGAAAGGGTTCATGGAAACATACCACTGCTGGTACAACCATGGTGAGCAGTTACCGCGTAGACCATCAGACGTAACCGTGCAACAATCTTACTACGAGGTTGGAGGAAACAGGGATACGTACAACAACATAGAACAAATGGTGATGGATCATGTTGGACCCTCCACCGGGCGTATGCTAGAACATAATGACCAAGCAGGTCATGGAGACTCTGACAATGTAGAGAAGGATCCTAATCCGGAGGTGAAAAGATTTTATGATTTGTTAGCGGCGGCTCAGACTCCATTGTGGGATGGGTGCAACAGTCACACTGAGTTATCCGCCTCCCTAGCTACTTTAAGCCTAAAGGCAGATTATAATCTTTCTGGAGGTTGTTTTAATAGGATGGTCAATCTGATGGGTTCCACTATGCCTAGTAATCATAGAATGCCAGCAAACCTGTACCGTGCTAAGAAACAAGTGACAAACTTGGGGTTGGGTTGTGTGAAGATAGAGTGTTATGTTGGCGGATGTATGCTGTTTAGAAATGAGTTTGCAGATAAGAGTGTCACAAAATGTCTGCATTGTAATGAGGAACGCTACAAAACTGTTAAAAGGAGAGGGAAGGTAAGCCGGACGGCTACGAAGAAAATGTGGTACTTCCCTATAACACCGCGTCTTCAACGCCTGTATGCCTCATTGTCTACGGCAAAACACATGCGTTGGCATGCTCTGAACCGAACATAAGAGGGGTTTCTTTGTTATCCTTCCGACGGGAAAGCATGGAAGTGTTTGGATGAGCTATATTCGGACTTTTCTGGCGAGCCGCACAATGTAAGACTTGGCTTATGTATTGATGGGTTTAACCCGTTCGGTCAATACGGAAGAGCTTACTCTTGTTGGCCAATCATCCTGACCCCATACAATCTGCCTCCTGATATGTGTATGAAGAGGGAGGTCATGTTTCTATCTATACTGGTTTTAAGACCCAAAAATCCAAAGGCGAACATAGACGTGTTTTTGCAACCGTTGGTTGAAGAGTTATCACAGTTATGGGATGTCGGGGTAATGACATACGATGCGTCTTTGAAGAATAACTTTATGATGCGTGTTGTTTTGATGTGGACTATTAACGACTTCCCGGCCTATGGTATGCTTTCTGGATGGTCCACGTCTGAGAAGCTTGCTTGCCCTATATGCATGGAACATATCGGGGGGGAATCACTCCCTGTTAGTAGCAAGACAAGTTTCTTTGACTGTCATAGAAAGTTTCTACCGTTGGATCAACCGTTTAGGAGAAACAAAACCGCTTTTAAGAAGAACAAGTTGTTAATGAACCTCCACCCCGTAGGTTATCTGGTGCACGGGTTTGGCAGAGGGTCGAAGAGTATCCTTACATCTGGGAAGAGAGTGTTAAGGAGTTTGCAGGTTATGGTAAGGAACGCCACTGGGTGAAGCAGAGTGTCTTGTGGGATTTGCCATATTGGAAAGACTTGTTGTTAAGACACAACATTGATGTCATGCACACTGAGCGTAATGTTTTCATGAATATTTTTGACACTGTTATGGACATCAAAGGGAGAACAAAGGACAATGAGAAGAGTCGTCTAGACCTTCCGATTTGGTGTTCTAGGAAGGAGTTGGAGTTGAGGGATGCGGGACGTGGAAGAATGTTTAAACCCCATGCAAAATATGCTTTAACTAGACCACAATAGATTACTGTGTGTATTTGGATGAATGGGTTGACCCTGCCTGACGGATTTGCTTCTAACTTGAGTAGATGTGTTGACGTGAAGGAGGGCAGGGTGTTTGGCATGAAAAGTCATGATTGCCATGTGTTTATGCAACAACTACTCCCGTACGCGTTTCATGCCTTACCGAAGCCTATTTGGAAACCGATGGTGGAGTTGAGTCACTTCTTTAAGGAGTTGACGGCTACTTCGTTGACTGTGGAGAAACTTGTGAAGATGGAAGAAACTATCCCGGTATTGATTTGTAAGTTGGAGCAGATTTTCCCACCAAGTTTTTTTGACTCCATGGAGCATTTGTCTATCCATCTACCGTACGAGGCCTTGGTTGGTGGCCCGGTGCAGTATCATTGGATGTATCTATTCGAAAGGTGAATGCTTGGTGAACTCTTTAATTTCCTTACAAACACTTCTTATAATAGTATTTTCTAACTTAACACTATCTTGTTAATGATGTTGAAGATTCTTACGCTCTTTAAAAGATAAAGTGTCGAACAAAGCCTGCGTTGAAGCATCAATTTGTGAGGCATACTTAGTCAAAGAAATGACAACCTTTGCTTCTTTCTATTTTCCGACGGAGATAGAAACTAGAATGAGTAGAATTCCCTGCAATCTTGGGGTAGCCAGCCGCACAGGGTTTGATGAACAAATATCGATTTTCAACTATCCTGGTCACCCGGGGGGCAGGCTCACAAAATGTTACATTGATGAGAAAGATCGAAAGGCGGCTCACTTGTACATTCTTCTAAATTGCCCAAAAGTGGAACCCTTTATTGAGTAAGTCATAGAAGTTATATGTTACATTCTAAACGTAGCTTTTATAGTATCTAAATTTGTTTCCTTTGAATAGCTTATACACAGATATGCTAAAACTTGAGCAAAATGATTTAACTGATGACCAAATTCATAGTGAGGTGTCATCCAAGTTCGTTGGTTGGTTCGCGCAACACGTAAGACCCGTATACGAAGTGTTTTTAAGCCTATTTGCTTCTAACTCCCGTTATCTAATGATGACCTACTTCTTATGTTGTACATAGATACAAGACCCTAACAACCATATTGAAGATTCTTTACTCCAAGCCCTTTCTTGGGGGCCGGTGAAAACTGTTAAAAAATGGCCTATTACTACGTAAATGGCTACAAGTTTAATATTCTTCAATGGAGTGAAGGGATGCGCACCCATAACTATGGGGTTTGTGTTAAAGGCACCGCTGGACAGTTGGAAGAAGACTTTTATGGAGTGCTGACGGAGATTGTTGAAGTTTCGTTCTCTGGACGACTAAGAAGAGATATTGTTCTTTTCAAATGTAATTGGTTTGACAACACAATCGGTGTTGGAACAAAGGTTGACAACAACTATGGCTTAGTTGAGGTCAAGAAGAATAGTAGATATAAAGGGTTTGATCCCTTCATTTTTGCCCAACAAGCTGAGCAGGTTTATTACACTGACTTCCCGGGAGGACATCGGGACTGGTATGTAGTCATCAAGGCCAAGGCCCGAAGTCAGATCACTGACAATGTCTCTGAGGAGGTTGATGACGCTTATCAGCTTGTACCACACGAGCTCAACGATGCCAATTTGTTGTTCAACATTGATCCAGTCATAATAGATGAGACACTCGCCACTACGGGGGGTGAACACATTGACAAAGACCTTGTCTCTCGATCAAAATGGTCTAGGGCTGATCTGGATACTGACGAAGTTGTTCAAATAGATATCTATAGTGACACTGAAAGTGAGAGGGAATTTGAAACTAAAACAGACACAGAGTATGTAGTTGTTAAACATATATACATAGGTTTATATATATCCTGAGACTAACCTTTCTTTTCATGATTTTATCCACAGATGACGGGACGTCGACTGCCCTTCAGTAGGGGTGGTGGGTCTAGGACCCCGGCTTCCCGTCTGGGGACTCCCACCCCAGGGCAGGAGACCACTCCACCACTACAACAGACCATTCCATCACCACTACAGCAGACCACTCCATCACCACCACTACAGCAGACCACCCCATCATCCCCACAGCTGACCACCCCCGAGCAGAGTCCTGGAGTTGGTGGCTTGGAGGACCATGGCCATCAGGCCACCCTACCTCCGGCATCCCCTCTGCCCATGTTGGTACCCGTGCCGGCCGGAGACGAGTAAGTGACTAAAACTCAAATACTTTAATGTTATTTGTATGGTACTTTATATTAAACTTTAGTGGAAAGACTTGTTGGTTTATTGTATGTTACTTTTATTAGTACTTATATAGATTGAATTGTACTGGGCACTCTTCTGTTTGTAACAGGGTAACTATTTAAACTTAGAAATGTTACATTTACAGGGGAGACTCTGCCAAAATTTTGGGAGTCTCCCTAGATTGTCTGTTGTTATACTCCTGATATAATTGTTGTCATTACAGCTTGGTTGATAGTAGTCGCACTACCAAAGCGATTACTAAGGTATTAAAGGCCCAGTGGGATGGTCCATATATTTCTTGGACAGATGCTGGGAAGGTTGTCCAAGATAGGTGGTTTGACACCTTCTCGGTAAGTTCTTAGCTCATTTATTGTGATTTGATTTATGAAATAGACCTCTTCTTAATTTTTATTTCTCATTTCATTTTATAGCGTGATTACCAGTGGGCAGAGGGTATGATTGATGAGATTAGGAAGGTCTTTTCCACAAAGACCTCCAAAATCATCAAGAGTACCCTTTGGAAGGTGAGGGACAAGGGTGAGCGCCCTCGTTGGATCCCGGAGGACCATTGGGACGGGATGGTTTAGAAGTGGGGCGGTGTCCCGTTCCAGCAGGCAAGTGCTCAAAACAGGGCAAACAGAGCCGCCGATGCTGCAGCCTCAGTTTACACTGGGGGTAGCATTTTAACCCTCGAGCACAAGAAAAGATTTGTAAGTATATTTATGTTAAACATTTATATGATGATTCGTCTGACATGTTTACAAATAATAATCTCAATGTTTTTTTCAACCACAGGAGCTGAGGGAGCACCAGGAGCCTTCTTTGTTTGAGGTCATGCAAATGACCAAGAAGAACAAAGCCGGTGCATGGGTAAACCAGAAGACTATGGATCTAGCGGTATTTACTTTTAACTGACACATGCTTATAATTTACAAATCAGCTTACTAATCCTATCATTGTTTTTGAATTTACAGGAGGCGTATCAGGCCAGGAGGGCCGAGAAAGAGGCGGACCTGGTGGCTTCCACTCCTGAAGGGGAGGTTCCTCCCACCCTATCTTGTTCTGATGACAACGCCATATATATGGAGGCTGTTGGCGGTGTGAACAAGAAAGGGAGGGTATTTGGATTGGGTGGCGTCGGCATGCAGCTGGCGAAAAAGGGGAAGACCCCTTCCCTTTCCTCTTCCTCTGCTCTTTCGACTGAGGTTGTTCAGGTAATTCAAAACCTGAACGAAGAGCTACAGGAGGAGCGACGTCAGAGGCAGCTGTTGGAGGAGCGGGCCGAGGCGGACCGACAGCGGGCTGAGGTGGACCGACGGCGGGCCGAGGAGCAGCACGCCGAGACTCGTCGGCAACTTGCTCAGCAGCAGGAGCTACTGATGCAGTTGATGGCGAGGCTACCTCCCCCCACTTCCCAGGCGTCCCTACCACCACCCCAGGATCCCCCACCACCATGATTGTATTTTTATTATTTATACACATTGTATATTTGATTTATAGTTTTTATATTATATTCTATTCAGTATTTATTTTGTCATTTTTTATTTATTATGTCAATATTTATTGGTAATTAAATTCAAATAAAAAAGCCTTATTGTAATTATCATTAATAATTCAACCTGTTTGATAAATAAATTTAATCCATTATTTTGTTTTTAATAATAATTTAATAGTTTAAAAATATTATTCAAATTTAATTATAAAATTTTATTATCCAATACAAAATACAAAATATTAATCTACATTTTTAAAGTTAAATTAACAAAACCTATATAAATCTTTAACCAAATTTTTAAAAAATAAAAAATTCCAATTAGCGACGGCAACAGATGGTCGCTATATTGTAAAAATAGCGATGGTGAACAGTGGTCGCTGGTTGGCCAGCAACAGCGACGGACTACAGTAGTCGCTGTATAGCTTCCCACAGCGACGGAAGTATGCGGTCGCTGGTAGACAAGAATTAGCGACGGAGGACTTAGTCGCTATATGATTAACCATAGCGACGGTGGAGCATGGTCGCTGGAAGGCTACACTTGGCGACGGACTAGTCGGTCGCTATATGTCTAACCATAGCGACGGCAAATGGTGGTCGTAGTGTGGCTGTTAGTAGCGACGGAGGATTGAGGTCGCTGTATGGCAACAGTAGCGACGGCTGGAGTCAGTGAAGCAGAGACCATTTTAGCGACGGCATGATGCCGTCAATGCGTTAGCGATGGCGTGTCATTGGTCGCTGATATGTTTTCGACGAAGGTTTTAGCGACGGCGAATGTCCCGTCTGAGATGCCGTCGCTAAGGGTTGTAGCGACAGTATTGGCATGGATTAGTGACCAATCCTTTCCGTCGCTAACAGATGTTTTTTTAGTAGTGACTCAGATGGTAAACCCAGTTGTCGGCCCTAACATAGTCACTGACTCCCAAAGGGGAAAGATAGAAATTCTAGAGGAGCGGCTAAGGATTATAGAAGGGGTAGAAGGCTTCGGATTGATGGACGTTTATGAACTTTGCCTGGTCCCAGATGTTGTTATCCCCCCGAGTTCAAAGTATCAGATTTTGAAAAATATCGGGGAATGACTTGCCCAAGAAATCATCTGATAATGTACTGCCAGAAGATGGCATCTTATGCTTTCGATGACAAGCTGCTGATACATTATTTTTAGGCCAGCCTAGCTGGGGCCGCTCTTACTTGGTATACTCATTTGGAACGAACTCGCATTCACTGTTAGAAGGACCTAGTAGACGCATTCTTGAAGCAGTACAAGTATAACCTAGACATGGCATCTAACAAAATTTAGTTGTTGAATATGTCAAAAAAGGATAATGAGTTGTTCAAGGAGTATACCCAGCGATAGCGAGAAACGGTTGCATAAGTGGACCCCTCACTCTCAGAAAAGGAAGTGGTCACAATGTTTATTTACACGCTCCAGTCTCCTTTCTATGATAGGATGACTGGTAGTGTGTCATCCAATTTCTCTGACATTGTAATTATTGGTGGAAGAATAGAGAGTGGTCTGAGGACAAGAAAGATTGCCCGGGGCCTATCTGGGGCACCTATTATAAGAAGGCCTGCGCCAGGAGACGAAAGAAGATGAGATGGGGAAATAAATATCGTCTCTTATGACCAGAGGAGGACCCAACTGAGACCATTCACCCCCACTATTTTTCAACCTGCCAATCCCTTTCCCTATGCACCGTACCCATATGTGGCTGCTGCCGCCCATAACCAGACCCCTTATCCTGCCCCGCCACAATACCATTCTTGCCCGCCTATCATCAGAGCACCAAATCTACAACCAACGCCAAACCATCCTCCACAATAGTTAGTCCAACCTTCCACCTATAACCGAAACCAGAACTTAAGGAGGATAAGGGGTATGTAAGAGATATCATCGCCATTGAAGACGGCCCTATGATGATGTGGACTTTGTGATTCCCTGCTGGCTAGGCGGAGAACTTCATGACTGGGAGACTGTCGAACTCCCTACGACTTTAAATATTTAATTAAAGTGATGGCTTTTGAACCCCATTGCTATGCCTAAGGCTTTGGGATGTTTATGTAATAAGGGCAAAAACATGTTTTATCATTTCAAGTTTCCCTCAATGAATACATGTCAAATTTCAAAATATCTTTTCTTACTTTCCTTATCTCTGCTTTGAATCATGTCCCTTAATTCATTTGCTTCCTTTTTCATTCGTCATCATATACTAAATAAATGCAAATCTGAAAATGATCCTTTTGAGAGCAGTGAAATCATGGTCCCATCACGACTTCGACCACTTGGTTGATTACGCTAACGAAGAGGGTAAGGAAGCCTGTAAGCCGTCGCCCGATTAGTAAGGTTATTGGGGCAAGGAGCTGGAGAAATTAAGCCCTATCAGGAGGTGATTGAGACCATCAAGGAATGAAGAGGTTTAAAGGAGGTTGAGATTCGTTAAGTTGTTAATGCCTTAAAAAATACTGGGGCAATTTATCAAGGGGCGATGGTAGCCTTATCTGATGACATGATGAAATAGAAGTCTACCAGGACCCGAAATGAACAAGGGCATATTTATTGATCAACGTGGATAAGGATTGCTTACCGATGCCCATAAATGTAAATGTAATCAAGAGATACTTTGCCAAAAAGAAAAAGACAAAAAAAGAAAACAGGAACAAAACATAAAAAAGGAAAAAACAAAAAACAAAAAAATAAAGGTTGGCGCACTATGCACATATCAATTGGGGCAAGTTGATGCCCTTGTATTCTCATATTGGGGCATGTTCAGATCATCGAGCAGGTCGTCACCTTTCTACATGGGGGCACGAATGTCATCAAGTCAAGAACGCGACAAAAATAATGTTTCATCCTTATTGCCTTAAACACCCCAACCTTAAGGGGGTACAACTACTTCTCATGCCAATTTAACCAAGGAAATGGTCTACCATGATGAGTCATCACTGACAATACCGTTAGCATCATAATTCTTCGCCACATTGGCTAAGGACGAATAAAATGGCTAGAACAAAACAAAGGTACTAAGGAGGTCATTCGAAGGTCAAAAAACGAAAAAAAGAAGTCAACAACAAAGAAAAAAAGAAAGAATGAACAAAAAGAACAAAATAAAAGCCAAAAAGAAGACTCGGAATGGTCCGCTCTCATTAGTACCAAAAAAGGCTCACCCCGTTCCCTTGGGTGCATGGCGTTGAAGCAAAGTTTCCTGTTTAAAGTGACATATGTTCCCCTAAAGGATAGAATTAACTCAAGAGAGGCCAAACGACTTCAGTTTCAATGAAATCAACTTAAACCTTTTGATTGTGAAGGACACAACCTTGATTAGAAAAAAACATGTCATACAGAAAGAAAGGCTCGTTAGGCTGAAAACCTGAGAAGACGGCCTAGGCAAAAGTTAGAGCGACCCGGTGAGTCAAAAATCTGAAAAGGCAGTTCAAGCAAAAATTAGGGTCAAAATTTTGGTAATATGACTAAAACCTCCCACACAAGAAGTACAAGACCAAACTGGGGCACATGGATTATGGTCGAACTACCTTCTCAGAGGCAGAGTCGAAGGGTGAACCTAAAGTCGTGATGTGGGATTGAGATGTGCATTTTTCTTAGGGATTCACTGGAGGATCTGTGAACCTTCCCTGATTCGCCTGCTCTTGACCCTTTCTATTTGACACTGTTTGTTTCATTTGTTTTCTCTACTTTCCTTTCTTTGTACCTATTTGATATACACGAATAAAATTTCACCCTTTTCGATACGTGTTCATGTTATGAGTTTCATTGATGTGATAAAACATGTTTTTCCCTAATACATAAAATAAGAAAGTAATAACTGTTTAAAGTCATGAGGGCAAGACGCTCCTGTTACTCGGTCTCCCCTCAAGCAATCTTCAAGAAGACTGGGCCAGACACGCACTCTGAAGCTAAGATTACCTGGTTCGTTCTGTTTTAGTCATAAGTTACCTCAGCAGTCATGGTTTCAAAGGGAGTCTCCTCGAATTTCAATTTTCTTTTATCTTTGCATTGCTTACCCATTTCTAAAGGTTTTTGTAGCATACAGTCATGTTAAGTCTCGATACCTTAATCGCCAAAGCCGGCACCTTTGAAGTTTCTTCATTGTCGAAGTTGGCACCTCCTCAAGCTTTCATCACCAAGGATTGGCACTTTTATGTTTTCTTATCGCCAAATCTAGCTCCATTTATGTTTTCCTTATAGCCAAGATTGACATCTCTTCAAACTTTTATCCTTAAAGTTGACACTTTCAAATTTCTCTGTTACCAAAGCTGGCACCTTTTAAGTTTTTCATTACCGAAGTCAGCACCTCTTTAAATCTTATTACCCTTTTAAGCTTTCTCATGGACAAAGTCAGTACCTCTTTAAATCTTATTACACTTTTAAGCTTTCTTGTTGCCGAAGTTGGCACCTCTTTAAGTTTCATTGCAATTTTAAGCTTTCTCTTTACCAAAGTTGGCACCTCTTTATATTTTTATCGCACCTTTCGAGTGTTCTCATTGCCGAAGTTGGCACCTCTTTAAGTTTTTATCGCACTTTCAAATTTTCTCATTGCCGAAGTTGGCACTTCTTTAAATTTCATTGCACTTTTAAGCTTTCTCCTTGCCGAAGTTAGCACCTTTTTAAATTTTTATCACACCTTTCAAGTTTTCTCATTGCCGAAGTTGGCACCTCTTCGCACTTTCAAATTTGTTCCTTGATTGCCAAAGTTGGCACCTTTAAATTGTCTTTACTATCAAAAGTGGCTCCTTTTAAGTTTTCATTCTTTAATTATTTTATCGCCAAAGTTAGCTCATTTTAAGTTTTGTTTCTCAAATTGTCAAAGCTGACACCTTTTAAACTATTTTTATCGCCAAGGATTGGTACTGTCAATTTTTTCTCATTATCGAGATTGGTATATCTTTGTTTTTATCTCTCATTTTAAGCTTTGTTGCCAAAGCTGGCACCTTTCAAAATTGTCTTTATCGCCAAGGTTGGCTTCTTCTAAGTTTTTGTTTCTTAATTGCCTAAGCTGACACCTTTTGAGTTTCTCGTCTTTGTCGCAAAGCTCGTATCTTTTAAGTTTTGTTTCTTGCCAAGGCTGGCACCTTTTTAAGTTTTTCTATTGCTGAAATTATTTCCTCTTCTAAAGTTGGTACCTCTTCCAAAGTTGAAACTTTTAATATATTTCTTTGAAATTGTCAAACTTTTATGGTTGTCAAAGCTAACATCATTTTAACTTCTTTGTCACCAAAGTACGTTACTTTTAAGTTTGTTGTTGTTGTTCACATCTTTATTTCCTTTCTGCAATCTGAATGAAACATTCATATTTTCACAAAAAGAAAGTAAAGAGAGGTAGCTGTGAACACCATTTTTTAAGAATAAATAATAATAGTAAACAAAAAAACAAAAAATATAATAATAAAAACAAAAAACTAATAAAATAAAAAATGGAAGAGCTTTTGGAACAGAGTCTGCTCCCTCGTTCCTTTTCAAATTCTATTATTTATTATTTTCTTTTTATTTTTTGTCTTCTTCTATCTTTTCTGTTAGCATTTTCTAGTTTAGGGCCAACCATCTGATGCAGTAGGGGAAAGGAACGATGGCAGAGGTTGTGTTTTAGAATCCCCTTCTCAAGGTCAACTTTGTAGAGGCAACAATGGCAGACCAAAAGAGGGGACCAATTCGCTTTAAGAGAGTATAAACAGTGTAAGAAAAGATGAACCAGAAAACCAGCAACAACAGAACCCTTCTTTGAAAAAAAAACTCCAGCAATCTCTTCCTCTAAAATTCATCATCTCCATTCTTCCATTTTATCACCATCTAACTTCACCATCTTCCCTATCTTATCAAAAGCCAAAAATCAGAGAACCAAAACCACACCATCATCATTTTTCTTCATCAATCAACAACAAAAACCAAAAGAATACAAAAATAATAAACCCAACAGCAAGGAAACCTAAAACAAAAGAGAGAAAAGGGAAGAGGAAGATCTCGCTGGCGCCACCCTCCGACGCCGACCACCCCGCCGCAGGTCCAACCGAGCCCGAGACCGCCCAGGCCCAGCACCCCGGCGACGCCGATCAGGACCTCCGCGCGTGGCTCTCTCTCGGTCTTCTTCTCTTCTCCCTTTTCCTCTCTCTCTTCACTCTCCCTATCTCTTCCTCTTCAAAAACCAGCCAGCCCCTGATGCCCCTTCTCCTCTTTTCTTTTTTAGCTTTTGTTTTCAATAAAACCTTAATGGGTTTGTCTCTTGGGCCCTCATTTGTTTTTCTTTTCTTTTGTTATAGGCTTCAGTTTTCTGAAGCCCAATGTGCCAAGGGGCCATATTTTCCAAAAAACACAAAAAGACAAACATAAGTTTTTGTTGTTATTATTACTATTATTAATGTTGACATTAAGGTTATTAGGGATGTTAGTAGAGTTTTAAGTGTCTAAAATTTTTTAGTAGAAAAAAATAGATTCTTATTTTTTTTTATTATTATTATTATTATTATTATTATTATTATTATTATTATTATTATTATTATTATTATTATTATTATTATTATTATTATTATTATCACTTTAGAGTTATTAGTGAGTTTTCTTTATTTTTGTTTCTAAAAAGTAAGAAAGAGTAAATAGTTAGAAATAAAATGTTAAAATAAACACTCTTTGTTTTAGGAATGAACATGAGTATTTTAAGAATATTAAAATCCAAATATCTTTAAGAATAAAGATTAATATTCTTCCTATTTATGTTAAATTTGAAAGTAAAAATATAAAAAAATTAATGATCCTTATGAAACTAAATAGTTTCTATTTTAAATCGAAATATTGAGTATATGTTCCTTTAAAAATAAATGTCTCAAAATCTTATGAGCAATGTCGTGTAAAATTACTTTTGCCTACTTTCGCGATATAAGACTTCGAAGGTTTATACAAGTGCGGATTACTTCGCCTTGTATTTCTTCTTCCTCATAAATTTCTTAAACATTAATTTTAAATATAATTTTAAATATTTTCTTGAGATTAATTTCCCCCAAAGAACTACGTAACCCTGATTTCTCAAAAGTTTGAAAATACGTAGGAGCGGGAATTAGTTCCTGTCGAGCCCACTTTCTTTTATTTAATTTCCAAGTCTGTTATTATCTCAATCAATCGTATATTGTTAATATTTAATTTTAAAACCTTATTTTATCGTGAGGAGGTTAATTTAGACGAGACGTCTTGTTAATCTCGTGTTTTCAATATTTTAATAATATTCATTACAAAATAAGGTTAATTCAGACGAGACGTCTTGTTAATCTCATGTTTTCAATATTTTTATTTAAAATAATGTTTCCTACAAAACGAGGTCAATTTAGACGAGATATCTTGTTAATCTCATATTTACAATAATTTAAATTATAAGAGAAAATTAATTTAGACGAGATGTCTTGTTAATCTTCTCAAATTTTCTAATATCTTTTATTTATAATATTTATTATAAAAAGGTTTAATTTAGATGAGACGTCCTGTTAATCTCTTTGTTTGGTTTTAATCCACTTCATGTCATCTCATCTTGCTTTATCCCATCTCATTCCATTTAATCTAATTCCATTCAACTTTATTTTTGTCTTAATTTCTAAATCGTTATTATGACTTAAGGTTAATTTGGACGGGACGTCCTATTAATCCTTATTGTCACTGTTTAATTTTCTACTTTCGTTGTTTGGTTTGTTTTTACTATCACTGTTTAGTCTTCTAACATTACTGTTAGGTTTATCTACTATCGTTGCTTGGTTTGTTTTACTGTCTCTATTTCATCTTCTACTGTTACTGTTTGGTTTTTCTATTGTCGTCGTTTGGTTTGTTTCTATTGTCACTGTTTAGTCCCTTACTGTCATTGTTTGCTATTTTACTATAACTATTTAGTTGAGTTGTTCGATTTAAGATTAATTTGGACGAGACGTCCTGTTAATCTTATTTTGAAATTTCCTTATCTGTTTTGTCTGTTCATTTTCTAAAGAAGTCAAAATAATTTTTAGGCTATTTAACATGTGTGTAATCGATTTGAGGTAACCGTTTTATAACGAACAGTGTGGGGGTGCTAATACCTTCCTCACCTGTAATTAGACTTCCGAACTTGGAATTTCATTTTTATAACGAGTGCTTTAACAAAGGTTTTCCTAGTATTTTATCCTTAAAAATATTGGTGGCGACTCCCTGTTTTTCGAAAGGATTTCGAAATGTTTAATCTTTTATTTTAAGGCCTCCCGCCGCGATCCCGGTCATGACAGACCTTAACCTATTCATCAAGAAGTTTAGGAAGTTCATGAGCAACAAGAACTTCACTAAGAAGGGCCAAAGCAAAAAGACTATAAAGAGTACTGATGGTACAAAGTTAGACTTAGAAGAAGGGGTTGAATAAGTCTTAAACTTTTTTTCTCAAAAATCTACAGATCGCTAGGTGAAAAATATAATTTTAACAGACTAGAGAAAAGCTACAGAGAAACATACAGCAGAATTTATCCTGGTTCACTTCTAACTTAGAAGCTACATCAAATCCCTTCAGACTGAAGGATTTTTCACTATTGTAAAATGCCTTTACAATCTACACCATCCCAGTGCACCAGCATTCTTGACTCCAACCACTTCTGGCTTAAACCCAAGTATTCTTGACACTAGCCACTCCTGGCTATAAACCCAAGTATTCTTCCAAAAGCCTCTTCAGGCCACAATATATCCCAACACTAATAGATTCTGATAACACACTAGAATGTACAACGTGATAGTAGAGAAAATGTTTGAAGTTACAATCAAATAACTCAGTGTACAAAGATATGAAATGATTACAGGGTACACTGAGCTATAGACTACTATAAGTCACGGTCTGCATTAAGCAGAACTACAAAGAGGACTTATGTAGTAAATACAAGAACTTAAAAACTTTGAGAAAAAGTCTCTTAGACTTTGGTTTCTAAAAAAGAGAATTCAAGTATGAGAATGAACAACGTAACTGCATAATTTGTAATTTGTTACATGTAACCATCTTGAATTCTGAAGTTTCTTGTATTTATAGTCCGTTTGAAAATATCCGTTGGTTAGCTTCGAAGGATGTTGGTCTCTAGAGGATTGCATTTTTAGTGAGTGCAGACACATGCTTCAGAGAAGTTTTCTTATCTGGGAAACTTCAAAAGTCTTCAGCAAAAGATCCCTTTTGCTTATGTACTTTAGGAAAACACGTACACTCCATAGCAGTTTACGTTAGGCTATCCGTTCTAATCAGGTTTAGCTTTTCTGACACCTTAAGACATGTGAGGCAGTTTTCTTGATAGATGTGAACAAGTCTTCAACTTTTTTGTTGATTGCCTCTTTAATGCTAGCTTTAGAGAAGACATGAGAAAGTTTATACAGCTTCATTTTTGGAAAAGAAAGATCTTTTTCAAGAACTCGAAGAGTCATAGATCTTCTCGTGGTCTGAAGACACAAAAAAAGACTTGATCCAGTAAAGCTTAAAAGAGTACGAACTTCTTTATTCCATAAGCAAATTGATTTTTATGGACTTCCCCTTTCTTTTGCAAATGGAGCTCTACGGACTCCTGGCACACTTCAACAGAATTGTTAGACAAACAAATAGTACAAACTTCATTTTGGCTAAAAGTCTTGATGTGCATTATTAATAAATCACATGGGGTTTAGACTACTCAATCATAAGTTCAGACTTTACTCTAACAATCTCCCCCTATTTGTTGATAACAAACATAAAGTCTCGAAGATAAAATGAATTCTATATTATGTGAAGAATTGAAACATTGAATTCACGAAGCATGAAATTATTCACTCAAGGCATAAGTTTCAAATTCTTTAGAGTTTTGTAAAAGATAGTCAAGTTAAACATATGCAACAGACTGAAAGGGAGTTAAAGTAATGAATTATCAATAAGTCTAAAGACATAGACACTGAACAATTTTATTTATGAATACAAGATGTGTTACAGACTCCAATGCAACTACACTATTTGAAACTTAGACTATCCTCTAAAATATTCTCCCTCTTTTGTAATTAACAAATGAAGGTCATCACTGAGACTTAGAAGTCTTGACAGAAGAGATATCATGGCTGGTTTGAACTATTAGAGCTGGATCCTGCTTCACCTATCATCCACAAGATGTGATTCCACATGCGTCTAGCATCTTCCTCAGTGTTATGGTAAGACTGTAGGAGTCTAGTGATGCTAAATCTTCGAGTCATTAACTTGATGTGTAATTCTTAGAGGATTTACTCTTTGGCAAACGCACCAGTCATTAAAATTGTATTATATTTGATTGTCCCACAGGGATTGTGGTAAGTACCTCAATCTTGGACAGATACAAGCTGAACCAACACAATGATCAAAAGATTCATTCGGTTTTTGTTGTTTTTATACTTTCTATGTTTTTATATTTTTCAGAGACAGTGTTAAGGATGAAATACGATTGATAGAAGATAGGTTAGGATTGCTTCGGTTTACAACTTTATCAAGAAAATGCAATTGAGGTTCAATCGAGTTCAAATATCTGTTGTTTAAGTGGCCTCAATACTCAAGAGGGGGGGTGAATTGAGTTTTAAAACTTTTGATTGGAATACCTTTGAAATTGATTTTTATAACCAAGCTTGTGAGATTATGCAAGTGAGATAGAATGGAGGATAACAAGCAATGCACTACAATGAGAAATATTGCTGAAGCAATTTACCAAACACTTGGTGTGCAATATTAGAGGTATAACAAATTAAGCAAGTTCAAGTATGCTCTTCTCAACCAATCAATACCAATCAACAAATATGCAGTAAATGAAAGTAAAAGAGTAAGGAAGAGAAGCTTGCAAACCGATGTAACGAGTTCCACCCAATCCGGTGTACGTCTCGCCTCTAAGCAACCCACTTAGAGGATTTTCCACTATTGTAAACTAGAGATACAACTTTGAGCAATTGCGGCTTCCTAGTGTCCCACACTCAAGAACCCAATCCTCACAAGTACAAGGGCAACCCACCCAATCTCTCAGTCTCACAATATCCCAAAGGTTGAATCCTCAACCTTTGTAACCACTCAACCTAGAGTGAACAACCACTCAACCTAGAGTGAATAACTTGTGTTTGGTGTTTGTTTACAATCAATACACTCTCTCAATAGAGTAGATATACAAATGAAAAGCTCTCCCAAATTCTAACTCTCAAGATGAGAGGATATACAAATGTATTTCAAGATACAAGAAATAGGCTTACAAAGCACAAAGTAGAGCTAAGGATTTGTTGCTTCTTGGTTCTCCTTGTTGTGCTTGAGTTCCTCTTCATTATATAGACTCATTTGTGTAGTGTTGAGGGTTCCTAGCCGTTGCAAGATGATGGCTCCAGCTTGTCTCTGCGTATTATAAGATTGGGTCCATGTTTCCCACTTAAATCTATTCTTTTAGTGGTGTTTCCCACTTCTCGAATCGATTCGTAGTGCCTTGAATCGATTCGAAGCATTCTGATGTGTGCAGATTTAAGTTTCAGATTCGTGTGAATCGATTCGAGCTTTGTTGAATCGATTCAGAGCATTCTGTTTGGGGTTCCTGGACTGTCAGCATTGTGTGAATCGATTCAGGGTCCTGGTGAATCGATTCAGGATATACTGTTTGCAATTTTAGTGACTTCCAGGTCTTTGAATCGATTCACTCGTGCTTGAATTGATTCAGGCTTTTCATTTTGACATTTTCTCATGCCTGTTGGTCATCCATTTGAATCTAGTGATGCATGGTTGCTTTCCTTTTGCTTGATTCATTAGTTTCTTGATTTCTTGAACCTTTGTGAAACCGTTTTCTTCTTTTATATGATGTCTCTAATTGTTTTTGATTCTTCGAAGACTTTGCATTGCATGTTTCCTTTGTCATTATCAAAATCTGTTATCACATGCAAATACATTCTCCCCCTTTTTGATGATGACAACCAATGGCCATCTCTTGGGGTGTTTATTAGCCAATAGCAAGTTATGAAAAATAATGTCTCTGTTTTAAACAATTATTTCTTTTAGGGAAATATGTCTCCCCCTTTGTTTTTCAATAAAATCGTCAAAATTTTAAGCGTTGAAAGAATGCACACATACACAATTATTTCTTTGTCATTATCTATTTCTTAGAGAATAACCTATATATCTAATAACCTGTATATCTCTCCCCCTTTGTCATTATCAAAAACAAAAGTTGGGAATATGCAGTAAATCGAGTGATAATCGTAGGCAACGCAGTTGAAATAGACATATACCAAGGTAATTAACCGAACGAGATAATTGTGCAAATAATTAACCGAAATAGTCACAAACCAAAGTAATTAACCAAAATATAAACCAAAGTAAACAACCAAGTCTTAATGTGAAAGTTAAATAAAGGAAGTAAAGATCAATCAGGGTTGTGGGAAGTGAATGCTGGATATCTGGGTGGCTAGCTCCGTGTATCGCTCTTCCATATTCGCTTCAATTTTGTCCAGTCGAGCGTGGATGTTTGCTTCCATGGAGTTGAGGCGCTGGTCCAGGTGGGCAGTGAGTCTGGTGAAAAGGTCATCAGTAGGAGCGGGTGGAGGAGGAGGAGGAGCGTCATCTTCAACTTCGTGACGGGGACGCCTAAGAAATTGCCACCTGCCATGGTATTCCACAATATTCATCTTAGTGAGATGAGATTTACCAATAGGTGCTTTGGGACTAACCATCTCCTTGATTTCATTTTTCAAATCCACTTTAAAGTGGTGGAGCAATTTGGTAATGAAGATGGCATATGGAAGATGAGCGAGGTTTTAGGCTTCAATCATGTGATGCCTGATTAAGTCAATCTAATTGATGTCCTTTTCGTTGACAATTGCCCAGAGCAGCAAGATTTGGGCCTCATTTAGTCTTGCATAATTTCCACCGGAAGGGAGGAGAATTTTGACAAGGACAAAATGTAAGAGGCGGTGTTGGAGACTTAAAGTGCCAACCGTGCTTGATGGACCTGCAAGATTAAAGAAGGATCTTGCCTCCAATGGATTATAATTCCATGCAAGAGGAGGTTCTTTGCCATGGAAGGAAGCATTGCTAAGAGGGAGTAAGCCAACTTGATTCATGACTTCATTATCAAGAATGATAGTTTTACCTTTCACTCTGGCAATGTAGCGAGCATCTTGAAGGCGTAGAGTGGAGTAGAATACACGAATCAATTCGGGGTAGATTGTTATTTCCTCAAGAGCCATGAAGCCAACAAGCTCTTGTTGATGTAAGGTGGTGAGTAGAGGAAGTCCAGACGTCTCAAAAAAATGGAAGATCAAGCCAATGAGGAGAAATGAGATTTTTCTCAGAGAATGAAGATTTGTACCTTTCTAGTTCCTTTTGAGTAGTAAATAATCTGGATAAATCAGAGTTTTGAGGCATGGAGGCTGCAGCAGTGTTTGCACGTTGCTTCTTGCGAGGTTGAGAGGAGGAAGCCATTGAAGATGGAGGATTTGAGTGGAAGGTTTGGAGAAGAAGTTGAGAGGTTTGAGAAGAGAGAGTGGGAGATAGTGGGAGAGTGAAATGAGGAAGTGAGTGATTGAGAGGCTTGAATCAGCGTTAATATTCAAAAACTGTCGCGTGAATCGATTCGAGGGATGGGTGAATCGATTCGAGCGTTACTGACTTGAGAGAAATGGGAGAATCAGGTGCGTGAATCGATTCAAGGATGGTGTGAATCGATTTGAACGTTTCTGTTTGAGGGAATATGAACCAACAGGTCTTTGAATTGATTCGAGGGGATGCTGAATCGATTCGAAGGGCTGTTTTACTCCAAAGATCATTTCTATCCATTCCAATATGTTCAAGGCATGAGGATTTTCATATAGGATCATTAAACCAACGTTTTCGTGGGGATCTTTTTATTCATTACTAATTAATAGAAGTTATCAAGCAATCAATACATAATATTAAGAGATCAATCAAACACAATTTGTCATTTCAAGAATGCCTAATTCTCTTCTAATGTAAATAAATTGCTCTCTAGCCAAGGGTTTTGTGAAGATATCCGCTAGTTGCCTAGAGGTTTCTACATGTTGAAGTACACAATCCCCTTTTAACACGTGATCTCTAATAAAGTGATGTCTAATTTCAATGTGCTTGGTTCTAGAGTGCATTACTGGATTCTTTGAGATGTTAATGGCACTAGTATTATCACATTTGATGGGTACTTTGTTTAAAACTATGCCAAAATCAAGAAGTTGTTGTCTCATCCAAAGAATTTGAGCACAACAACTACCGGCGGCTACATATTCTGCCTCAGCCGTCGATAATGCAACACTTGCTTGCTTCTTGCTATGCCAAGAAACAAGGGAGCTACCAAGTAAATGACATGTGCCACTAGTGCTTTTTCTATCAAGTTTACAGCCAGCAAAGTCAGAGTCGGAATATCCTAAAAGATTACATTCAACGCCTTTGGGATACCACAAACCAACATTTTGAGTACCCACAAGATATTTCAAAATTCTTTTTACGGCAGTTAAATGTGATTCTTTAGGACATGCTTGATATCTAGCACACATGCATACCGCAAACATAATATCGGGCCTACTAGCAGTCAAATATAGTAAGGATCCAATCATACCTCGATATTTGGTGATTTCGATGTCCTTACCCTTTTCATCTTTGTCTAGATAGCAGGATGTGCTCATGGGTGTAGCTATCTCGTTTGCCTTATCCATTCCAAACCTTTTAAGTAGTTCCTTACAGTACTTAGTTTGGCTAATGAATGTTCCCTCATTTGCTTGTTTTATTTGCAATCCGAGGAAGAAGGTGAGTTCTCCCATCAAGGACATTTCAAATTCATTCTGCATGATCTTGGCAAACTCTTGACAAAGATTCTCATTAGTAGCACCAAATATTATGTCATCAACATAAATTTGTACCAAAAGAATGTCATTATTTTTGCGTTTTATAAACAGTGTAGTATCAACCTTTCCTCTTTCAAAATTGTGTTCTAAAAGGAATTTGCTTAGTCTTTCATACCAAGCTCTTGGAGCTTGTTTCAAACCATATAAAGCTTTTCTCAATTTAAAGACATGGTTTGGAAATTTATGATTTTTAAAACCGGGAGGTTGATCTACATAAACTTCTTCTTGAATTAAGCCATTTAAAAATGCACTTTTGACATCCATTTGATAAAGTTTGAAATCCATACAACATGCAAAAGCTAGCAATAACCTAATGGCTTCTAACCTAGCTACGGGAGCATATGTTTCTTCATAATCTATTCCTTCTTCTTGATTGTATCCCTTTGCAACTAGTCTAGCTTTATTTCTTGTTATTATGCCATTTTCATCTAACTTATTCCTAAAAACCCATTTGGTGCCTATTATTATATGGTCATTGGGTCTTGGCACAAGTTCCCAAACTTCGTTTCTTTCAAATTGGTTTAACTCTTCTTGCATGGCCAACATCCAATGCTCATCAATAATGGCTTTATCAATGTTTTTGGGTTCAATTTGGGATACAAAGGCTAAGTGATTGCATGCATTTCTAATGGCGTTTCGAGTACTTACCCCTTTGGTTATTTCTCCAATGATTTTGTCCAAGGGATGATCCTTCAAGGTTACCCAATCTTGTTGTCTCTCAATTTGTGTTGCACCTCCGTCATTGTTGACTTCTTCTTCTTTGTCTTCCAAGTTCATTTCTTGGAAAGTACCAATATTTCCAATGCCTAGGATTCTTCCTTTAGTGTTGTCTCCATAGGTGACGTTTCCTTTTCGTTTGGGAGTGAATGATGTAAATTTGCTTATGTCTCCCGTCATATGCTTTGAACACCCACTATCCAAGTACCAATAGGTGTTGCTTGCCTTGAAGCATACCTACAAAACAAAATCAGTTTAGAGAACTAGGTACCCATTTTATGTTGGGTCCTTTAAGGTTAGTTTGTGGTAATGTCCCTTTGGGAACCCACACCTTTCTTAAAACCTTTGGTCCTAGTTTCCTAACACTACACTTATAAGCACTATGTCCTTTAGAACCACAATGATTGCATTTCATAAAAGGTGAGGAGGATTTGCTTGGTGGTGCAAAGAAGTTTTTATAGTGCTTCTCCATTTTGTGATTACTATGTTCTTTGTCATATCCTAAACCGGTTTTACTAAACATGCATTTTTGTTGGCCAAGTAGGATATTCAAATTATCTCTTCCATTTGTGAATTTCTCTAGTGTCCTATTTAGGTCTTCAACCTTGGTTTCTAACACAATGCATCTTTTTGCAAAATCACATGGTTTACTATTGGAACATGTTTGAGCGTTTTTCAATTCTTCTTTTAAGCATTCATTCTCTTTGCAAATCTCCATAAGGTGCATCTCTAGAGTGTCACTAGTTTTTCTAGATACCTTAAGTCTATTGGAGACTTTTGTAAATTTATCATACAATTCCTCTAGAGCATCAAGTAATTCATCCTTATCTAAGTCATGGAAGTTTACCTCATCATCTTCTTCATGGTGATTGGCCATGAGGCAAAGGTTTGCTTCTTCATTCTCTGAGTCATCCGAGCTGCTTACCTTATTTTCATCCCATGCTATGTATGCTCTCCTTCTTCCTCTTTTCTCTTTTCCCTTCTTCTTAAGATTTGGGCAATCCGCTTTGAAGTGCCCTTCCTTGCCACATTCAAAACAATTGGGTGAGGAAGAATTTTCTTTAGTGATAGGTTTCTTACTTGGGTTTTTGAAGCTTCTTTGAATGCGTTTGCCTTTCATGAATTTCCCGAAGCGTTTCACAAATAGTCCAAATTCTTCTTCTTCATCAAGTTCGCTTTCGGATTCTTCTACTTCATTTATGGAAGTAGCCTTGAGAGCAAGACCCTTTTTCTTGGAAGATTTTTCTTCCTCTTCCGCCATCTTTAATTCCTTCAGCTCTTGTTCCTGTTCCTGCAACTTACCAAATAGAGTGGCAAGAGACATTTCGTTTATGCTAGGAGATTGTTTGATGGCGGTAACTAGTGGTTGCCATTCTCTGTTAAGACTTTTCAACACTTTATGAATGAGCTCTTTGTTAGTGTAAGTCTTTCCAAGTGTAATGAGTTGATTAATGATGAGAGTAAATCTTTTTTGCATATCAACAATCGATTCATGAGAGTTTAATCTAAAGCACTCATATTGGCTAGTCAAGGTACTAATTTTGGAGTCCTTTACATCATTAGTACCTTCATGGGTTACTTGAAGAGTATCCCACATTTCTTTAGCCGTTTGGCATGTCATTATTCTAAAAAATTCATCTTGACCTAAAGACATAGTAATGAGATTTTTGGCCTTGTAGCCATATTGGACTTTCTTTTCTTCCTCGCTTGTCCATTCATCTATAGGTTTTTCAACATTCTTGCTATCTATAGTATGCATCGGTATATAAGGACCATTTTCAATGGTATTCCATATTCTCAAATCAATTGATTGAATGAAGATTTTCATTCTTTCTTTCCAAAATGCATACCCTTCCCCATTGAAAGCGGGAGGTCTATTTATCGCACCACCCTCGGGAAAAACATTTTGAGAACTTGAGGCCATTTAATCTCTTGAAGCTGTTAAGCTTGATCTACCAAGAGTCAAGCTCTGATACCACTTGTTGTTCAAGTGGCCTCAATACTCAAGAGGGGGGGTGAATTGAGTTTTAAAACTTTTGATTGGAATACCTTTGAAATTGATTTTTATAACCAAGCTTGTGAGATTATGCAAGTGAGATAGAATGGAGGATAACAAGCAATGCACTACAATGAGAAATATTGCTGAAGCAATTTACCAAACACTTGGTGTGCAATATTAGAGGTATAACAAATTAAGCAAGTTCAAGTATGCTCTTCTCAACCAATCAATACCAATCAACAAATATGCAGTAAATGAAAGTAAAAGAGTAAGGAAGAGAAGCTTGCAAACCGATGTAACGAGTTCCACCCAATCCGGTGTACGTCTCGCCTCTAAGCAACCCACTTAGAGGATTTTCCACTATTGTAGACTAGAGATACAACTTTGAGCAATTGCGGCTTCCTAGTGTCCCACACTCAAGAACCCAATCCTCACAAGTACAAGGGCAACCCACCCAATCTCTCAGTCTCACAATATCCCAAAGGTTGAATCCTCAACCTTTGTAACCACTCAACCTAGAGTGAACAACCACTCAACCTAGAGTGAATAACTTGTGTTTGGTGTTTGTTTACAATCAATACACTCTCTCAATAGAGTAGATATACAAATGAAAAGCTCTCCCAAATTCTAACTCTCAAGATGAGAGGATATACAAATGTATTTCAAGATACAAGAAATAGGCTTACAAAGCACAAAGTAGAGCTAAGGATTTGTTGCTTCTTGGTTCTCCTTGTTGTGCTTGAGTTCCTCTTCATTATATAGACTCATTTGTACAGTGTTGAGGGTTCCTAGCCGTTGCAAGATGATGGCTCCAGCTTGTCTCTGCGTATTATAAGATTGGGTCCATGTTTCCCACTTAAATCTATTCTTTTAGTGGTGTTTCCCACTTCTCGAATCGATTCGTAGTGCCTTGAATCGATTCGAAGCATTCTGATGTATGCAGATTTAAGTTTCAGATTCGTGTGAATCGATTCGAGCTTTGTTGAATCGATTCAGAGCATTCTGTTTGGGGTTCCTGGACTGTCAGCATCGTGTGAATCGATTCAGGGTCCTGGTGAATCGATTCAGGACATACTGTTTGCAATTTTAGTGACTTCCAGGGCTTTGAATCAATTCACTCGTGCTTGAATCGATTCAGGCTTTTCATTTTGACATTTTCTCATGCCTGTTGGTCATCCATTTGAATCTAGTGATGCATGATTGCTTTCCTTTTGCTTGATTCATTGGTTTCTTGATTTCTTGAACCTTTGTGAAACCGTCTTCTTCTTTTATATGATGTCTCTAATTGTTTTTGATTCTTCAAAGACTTCGCATTGCATGTTTCCTTTGTCATTATCAAAACCTGTTATCACATGCAAATACAATATCAAGAGGACAATCCACAAGTGGTTATTCCCTAATTCCTTAGGTGAAAAACGCTAACTCTTATGCATCAAACCTTAATCCCTTAAGTGCTCAATTAACATACGAATCTAACGCGAAATTGGAGGTTGAACTCTAACTATTCACCTAATTGCTAGGCCTGAATTAGTTAGAAAGCTGGAAGTTACCAAAGCTTCAACCATGATTCCTCACTGGTGAAGTTCTTTATCAGATCTGGATTTTTCAATCCAGCAAAGCAGATCCACTCCTCAGCTCGTTCTCCTCAGGATCTAGAAGTTAACTTCCTCAATACACCTTCAAGATTCCATCGCAAACCTTTGCAATCCCAACCTTAGGGATTTAGAAATCCATCGACATTGGTTCTATCGAAGGAATTTGGAAAGACATGGATGAGAGAGTTTAGAGAGCGAAAGGAATTAGAGAGAGGTTGGAAATGGAAAATGAATTATGTTCTATATTATGCTCTGTTCTCTGTGTTTTTGTTACAGAGTATGTATAAATATATATAAGTTAATAATTAAACTAACTAACTTAACTAACCACTAAGAAAGCTGAGTTAATAATTAAACTAACTAACTAATTACATAATTACAGAATAACTAACTAATTACAGCTCAGCACTTAACAAATTACAGTTCAGCATTAACTAATTACAGTTCTGCACTTAAATTACTAAGGTACCAAAGTAGAAAAGAAGGCAGCGGAAACAGCACTGGTGCCGAGTGTCTTTTTGGAGGGAACAGTCGGTGTTTAAATAACTGCCTTCACGCTTGAGCGTGAAGGACTCTCGCTTGGGCGTGAAAGGCTCTCGCTTGAGCGAGCTCGAAATATGCACTACAGTATTGCTTTCTCGCTTAAGCGTGATGGAGAAGCTTGGGCGAGAGTGATGTTTTGGAGTCACGCTTAAGCGTGAACTTGCTCGCTTGAGCGTTATGAATTATTCAATCAGCATGCTGAAGTCTCGCTCGGGTTCTTTATTCGGTATTCGGTTCCCTGTTGCGGTCGGTGTCTTGAAGCATTTCCTAGTCGGACTTTTGGAGTTTCACTCGGATTTGTGAAATCTCACTCGGCTTTTTGGAATTTCACTCGGATTTTCCTTCTTAGCTTGAGCGCGCCCTGTTCCTGCACCAATAAACATATAACTGCCTAACATTTGTACGCTGGCTGCTTAGTGAAATTATAAATAATCATAAACTCTTAACCAATTACTGTTTTTAATCATTTTCTTACATAAATAAAGCACTTTTAAAATAAATAAATAAAATACGAATTGTTAACTATTTATTAAATAATGAAGCCAAATTAAACAATAATTAATGAATTATGTTAAATAAAAGGTGAAATAATTAAGTCTTTTCAAGACTTATCACATCCCCAAACTTAAGACTTGCTTGTCCTCAAGCAAATACTCAGATTAATTAACTAACAAGCTGTTATTCAAAACAATCAACCTTCCCTTAACTTAATTCATACTATAATTATTGAATACCGACCATGCTTTCTTTTCGCAATTTCTGAAAATATAATAACTAACACCTCCTTTGGGAAACAAGATGGTGATACCTTCCTCACTGGATTCGTGTTTCACTCTTCTCTCGGTGTATAGGTTAAGCAATATGCACTCATCACCTGCATCTTTGTTAGATCAACATAGGCTTGCAACAGTTTTAAACATCATGACATATGCCTGCACAATCGGATCAGTAAGGGCTTTTTAAGCTTATAATGGGGCTGGGCTACAGGCTCTATTATTGTTTTCCGAGTCAGTGTCGGGTTATTAGATGTATCCACTGATGCCTTGCCTCAATTTTAACTTAATTGCCTCTACTTAGCAAGCTCCATTATTTTTTGAATGAATGATAGCTTAACAACTTGCGGTGCTTTGCACCTTCTTTTTCTTTCAGTCCTTTGGACTTTTTCTTTTCTTTCTTTCCTTCCATCTTTTTCCGATCAAAAAAAAAAAATTCTTGTGGTGCTTTGCACCTTTTTTTCTTGCTAATTTTTTTTTATTTTTCTTCTCGGCTTTTCTATTTCTCCTTTCATTTCTCTAGTTATTCATCTATAACCAAGGTCGGAGTGTGTCCTTAATTGCTGTTAGGCATACTCTTCATCCCCAAACTTAGAACTTGCTAGTCCCTAGCAATAAGTAAGACTCAGCAATTCATCAGTGGAACATCCAGGGGTAATTCAGTCAGTTTTTCTTAGATATTTAGGCTTGTAACGTTAGGTGCATAAAAAGAATGAAAAGGGTCTCAGGCTCAAACATAATTATTGGGTCAAAGGATAATTTAATAATATTAGGATGGCTAATTTTTTTGCCCTGGCTAAATTAACAAAGAAGGCCTTCATCATTTCTGATTGGCGGGCATAAAAGCATTTAGCAAGCACTGAAGCAAATTCTATCTCACTAACTAGCATGTAGGTTCACTCGGAAAAGAATAATAGAGGCTCAAAAGCTACGAATATAACAGTTAATCAACCAGTCATGTCCCCAAACTTAATGTAAGGTCATACATTCAGATTGCTAACTAGCATGCCGAGTAACAAATAATTAATAATGAAAAATAGCTATGGACAGGATCATGAGTCAAACAATGCCAATCAATTCATTAATCCGATTAAAGCCTGAGAATCAGCAAGAGTTAAATAATTAAGATGGATTTTAAATAAAAACACAATTAAGATAGGTTATCAATTAATGAGTCAGAATAATAGAATACTTCCCTTTTTACCTGATTGGCAGTGCATGGAAAGCACTTGTTTGGAATGGCATGCATGGATTTAATAATACAATTGAGAAAAGAAATAATTACAAACAATTTATCAAATACATAAAGTTCCATTACAATTGAAAGAAAGGGAATTCATTGTTCAAGAAAATATTTAAATAAAGTCATTACACAGAAACATCCTAACATAAACAGAGACCGAGTGGAAAAAAAAATGCTCAACCCACTACCTGAGAGATACGCATAAGTACGCTGAAATATTGGCGCGCCAACGCCCAATTTAAATCACACATAAAGCATCAGGTATAAAATTCACTCAAGCGGATCATTATTCGCTCAAGCGCCAACCAAACAGTACCAAAGGTCTTTAATATTGGCACTCACGCTCAAGCTCCCAGCAGCATGCTTAAGCGGAAAAATTAACAGTAAATCCTTTCTTCTCGATCGCGCTCAAGCGAGAGCTTGAGGCGCTTAAGCGTGGGAGTCATCTACCAAAGCGTGGTCAGCAAAGGGTCAAGCGTGGATTCTTTTCTTTCAGGTACGAGTGGTCACGTTCAAAGCGTGAGAGTGTGCGCTCAAGCGCGCAACACAACAGAAGTTATGCACCACGATCATACTTAAAGCGTGTGGAACCACGCTTAAGCGTGAAATACACAGTATTAGAATACACAGTATTAGATCGAGAAAAAGAACGAGTGAATGAAGAAAAAAATGAGTGAAAGAGATACCGAGTGGATGAAAGACGAGTGACAATGAGGGTGGATAAAAAAGAACGAGTGGAAGAAATACTGAGTGGATGAGAGACGAGTGATGGAGATCGGGTGAGGGACGAAAGAGAAAGAACGAGTGGAAGACCGAATGAATGAAGGACCGAGTGAGAATGGAAGAGTAAACGAAACAACGAGTGCAGAGAAGGACTGAGTAAATGGCAGAACCGATGAATAATAAAAAAATGAACGGAAAAGTGAGAGAAAAGCTGAGTGAATGAAACAATGAGTGGAAGAACGAATGGATAAAAAAAATAGAGTGCGGGAATGAAAGACTGAATGATAGGTGAGGGACGAAAAAGAAAGAGTGACCGAGTGGATGAAAGACGAGTAAAAATAAGGGTGGATGAAAAAGACCAGTGGATAAAAGAAAGAATGGAAGAACGAATGGATAATATTCTGAGTGAATGAGATGAGTGAAAGGTATACCGATCGGATGAAGGAGATGAGTAAATGCAAGAGCGAGTGGAAGAACAAATGGAAGGACGACAAGTGATCGAATGAGAAACTAAGTAAATGAAAAAGAATAAACTGCAGGGAGAACGAATGAACGAGATCCTGAGTGAACCAAAATCGAGAAAGAGGTCGGCCGAGTAGATGAGAGAATAACAGAATCATACGAGAAACTGAAAAATAAAAAGAAACGAGTGATGGGAACACCGAGTGGATGAAAAACGAGTGAATGAGAAAATTTCAGAAAGATGGGTGAAGGAACGAAAAAATAGAAATCGGGTAAATTGAAAGAACGAGTAAATGAAAAACTGAATGGAAATGATCTTGAGTGAATGAAGGACGAATGGATACAAGAACGAGTGAAAGAATGAATGGAATAAAGTAAAGTGCATGAGAGATGAGTGTGACAATGAGTGGACGAGTGAACAACTGTAGTGAGGTATGAGTGAATAGAAAAGCGAGTGGGAGAAAGAATGAATGAAAGTAAGGCCGAGTGAAAGAACGAACGAGTGGAGGAATACATGAGTAAAATAAATAACGATTGGAAGAGTGAAAGAGTGGATGAAAGAATGAGTGGAAGGGATAACAACTGGATGATGGATCGAGGGACAATGAAATTGTATGAGGGAACGAACAGAAACGTTACTGAGTGAAAGGGATGAGACAGGGGTCAGACGAAGAAACCGACCGACCAAGTACGGAGTGAGGGAATCGAGTAAATGACACATAAGTGAAAGAGAGACTGAGAGAGGCGAGTGAAAGATTGAATGACTGACCGAGTGAATAAAATGAGAGACCGAGTGATAAAAGGGCCGACTAAGACAAGTCACCCTTCATCATCTGACCCGTTCACTAAATCAGCGATCAGAAATCATTTATTAAAGTCTCCCTTTTTTTCTGACATCAAAATTATTGAAGAGTTTATTGAAGAGTGAAGAGTTTCCAGTCGGAAAAGGTGTCAAGAATGAGTATCAGTATGCCACTCTCGCTCAAGCTCATAGTAGCACACTTGAGTAAGAAAATGAATAGTACATCCTCAGCCCCAATCACGCTCAAGCGTGAGCTTGAAGCGCTTAAGCGTGGAGCAAATATACAAGGCACAATTGGTCACGCTCAGAGCATGTTAATGTATGCTCAAGCGGAAGTGCAAAAAAGGTCATGCATCACAGTCACGCTTTGAGCGTGTGGAATGACGCTCAAGCGAGCAGTTTGTTGAGAGGCAAAAGAGCTCACGCTCAAAGCGTGGGAATTAGAAGAGGGCACAAAAAGCTCACGCTCAAGCATGAGTAATGTACGCTCAAGCGTGAGGGGAAACAGGTCTCGAGCTCGCTCAAGCGGCAAGAAGGCACGCTCAAGCGCCAAGGCTTATACAAGGATACGCTTAGGTCACGCTTAGATCACACTTAAGCATCACTTTCCTCTCGCTCAATGGAGCTCACGCTCAAGCGTGAAGGGAACCCGATTCTAATTTCTACATGTTGTTCAGTCTTTTTTTTTCTTTTTTTTTCTTTTTTTTAAAACCTCTCTCACTATTTTATTTATGTACAAGAACAACAAACATAAGATCATCCTCCAGGATCCCATTGCTTATGACCATACACTCTTGGTCTTTTTACTCCTTGTTTTTCCTTGTTATGTTTGAAGCTAATGCTCAACATAACTTTCCTCCAATCTTTATTTTTCTAAACTTTTTGCTTTTTCTTCTTTTTCTTTTTTTCACTCTTTTTCTTTTTCTATTTTGTGTTAGGCTTTCTCTTTTTATGCCACAAGCAATGTTCTTCTTGACTTGATGATTCGTGTTTCCTTGTGATTTCTATAGCTGCAGTAGTCACCATTAGCAAACACTCCTCATAACATGGCTGAATTTCTTCTTCTTTTATATTCTCAACATCTACACATGTTAACTCTTCTTGTGCATGAACTTCTACTTCTTTCTCTGTGTTCACACTTGGCTCCAACAAAATTTCAGTATCATTATTGTGTTGCCAAGATATGGTTTCTATCTCAGCTGAGACCTCAACCTCTTCTATCACTTCTTGTTCAACAATAGTGTCTAATTGATTTTCAGGTTCCTCAATGGCTTCTGTTGTCATTTGTTCAATTTGCACTCCTGCAACACTTGTGAACTGTCCTTTACAGGGGGTGTAAAAGTATGGTTGATGAACAATTCAAAATGTACATGTAATGTCAATCTGGTACAAGGAGATATTTATAAATGTGCAAGTACGGAGTATCCTTGTATACTGGGGCGGAATACAATGCACTCTGGGCGATGTGACAGTCCGCCTGAAGTAACCTTCTTTGCCTTCACACAATTGGTGGTGGTACCTACAATTATTCTTCGACGCTCAAGTCAGTATTCTGAAATACTGTAAGACTTAGAAAGCAAATCTGAGAGAATTATGCAAGTAAAAGTGTAAGGTTCAGAATTGAGGGGGGGATCCCTCTATACCTTTTTACTGAGGTTTATATACCTGTTACTGGTGCTCCATTATTGGTAGGACCCGTTCCTTGTTTTCTGGCATAATGCAAGAAAGGTAGTGGGTCCCTGTGTCGTTCACGAGCACCATCATTGTAGTGGGTATTTCCACTTGCTTGGAAAGCGTTAATGCTTTATTATTTTATTCATTGTTCCCTTTTATGCATGACAGCATGATTCCCATTTTCAACCTCTCAAGACAGAGTCAATCTCGTGCCGGGGTTATAAGTATGGGCTCGCTACGCAATATAGGAAATTCAATATTCCGCCTATGGCTTGGCGGAGTAGTATGCATTGGTGGAGTAACGTGCTTTGGTGGAGTTACGTACCCTGGCGGAGTTACATGCCATGGCGGAGTTGCATGCCTTGGCGAAGTAACGAGCCCTGGCGGTATGTACTCCGTATAAAAGTAATTATAAGGTATTTGAGATGTACTCCTCCTGTTCAAAATGATGATCTGGCAAAGCATTAAAACCATGCTCTTGGGGACCGGTGTTGGGACCGGATCATATGCCCCCTAGCTTGTTATAGTGACTGATGGAGTTACTTTAATGAGCTATAACACTGTTATGTTTAGCTTTTATAGGCATGGGTTTAGGCGGTGTTTGCTAGCTCAGGATTTTTGGACAAGTGTTTTCATGCATTTAATGCTTTCATCATTACTTGCCACGCCTGTCATTAATGCGCCTCGAAACTGCGTTTTGCCGCTTCAATCTCTCACTGCCACGTATGCCCTCGTAACGATTGCCATTCCAATGATGGGACATAAATGCGTGGGATAGCAGTTGAATACGTTTTCGAGGTTATTACCATGGGCCTTGGATTTTGAAAATGCGGCCCAAAAAATACCTGTCTTGAGATTCATCCAACGGCTGTTTATTACCATGGGCCTTGGATTTTGAAAATGCGGCCCAAAAAATGCCTGTCTTGAGATTCATCCAACGGCTGTAGTTGCGTTTCTGAGATTAGTGAGGCTTTACGTGTTTCCCCCCAAGCCATGCCTATAAATAGGTAAACTCTTAGGAGGGGAAACTTTTCGCTTCATCTTCTTCTCTGCGCTTTCGTATTAGAACTGCCTTTTGAACATTGCTTTCTTGCGAGTTGTTTGTTGTTGCAGTTCTTCAGTTCTTCAGAAACTTAAGGTAACTTTCTTCTTTCTCTATTTTCTGTTTTTATTCTCATTGGGTTGGTTCTGTTTTCTCTATATGTGTGTTTGTTGAAGCGAGGATGAGAGGAAAAAAGTCAGAGTCATGCTCTAGGGTTTCTGTCCGTCCCATGTTTTTAGATATTGAGAGTGGAGACGAGGCTTTCTATACTGGGAGGGATTCGACGTTTTACAGCAGTGTGGAGTATTTTAGTAATGCTGTACATTCGTTTGTATCAGGAGGTGTTTCCCACACACAAGTGATAACGATGGCAGAGTGTCAGAATGTTATGTTGCATGGATTGGACTGGAAAAAGACGGTTGAGATTAACCCCTATTGTTGGGTTGAGGAAGATGTTAAAGATGCTTCCTCTCGTCATGCAACAACGAGTGGAGGGGTGATGGAGTTGTCTGTGCCAATTTGGAAAGATGAACAGTATGAAAGGAGGTTCATCATTCGTTCGCCCAAGACGTTCGAACGTATATGCCATCGTCCTTAAAATGAGCGTACCATATATATGTATGATATTTTATTTACCCAGTTGGGGGTACGCTTTCCACTGAATAAATTCTAGATGGGCGTACTTAGATTCCTGGATTGCGCCCCTTCTCAGCTGCACCCTAATGGTTGGGGGATAGTTCGCAGCTTCGAGGTTTTGGCTGAACATCTGGAGTTTACGCCCACTGTGGCGTTGTTCTTTGCCTTCTGCCGTATCATGAGGAGAGTGAATGTGAAAACGGGCGGCATGGGCTTTGTAACCCTTCGGGCGGAGCCGAAGATTTTAAATTTCAAGGCGTTTGCTGACTCCGCCAAAGAAGGCGGACTTCACTTTAGGATGAGCTTTGTGAAGGTTTCCGTTAGGAAGGATAAGCCCGTATTCTGGCGGAATAAGGAGGGAATTGATAAATTCCCAGTAGCGTGGACGCATGAGCACTTCCTCCTGACTAAACAAGTGTATAAAGTTGAGGAGAGTGCTTTATCAGCTGCTTCTGTGGAAGTACTCCGGACGTTGAAGGAGTACAACTCCGTCCATAAGCTGATTCTGTGTCGAAGGCTGCTTGGGCGGGATGCTCAGGGATACTTAAGTAATATTTTATCATTAACAATTCCAATGTTGCTTAAATATTACTCTTGTTATTTCCTGCAGCTTCTAGTTGTATTTATGTATGTTATTTTGCAGGAGAGATTGCCGAATTCCCTGGGATGGATCGCATCAAGCAGATTCGCATGAGCCACAAGGAAATTAACACGGAGAACAACGTGCAGCCCAGAAGGAATTTGGCTGCTGCTCTGACAAAGACTCTTCCTTTCCCTACATCCATTAATATAGTGAATTTGGAAGGTGGTGTAGGGTCCTCAACAGTTGATGTTGAAAGGCGTTCTAAAAAACGCCAAGAACCAGAAGCTGTTGAGGTAGAGGAAGAGGAAGTGGATCCCCAACCCTTGCTAAAGAGGAAGAACAAGGGCAAGAAGAAGATTGGGGAAGGAGCATCAGTCGATGCCGCCATTGACTTGGAAGAGACTCAGGAGATACCTGTTGTGGGTATTACTGCTGATCTGGGCGGTGTTGGAGGCGCCCTTGAAGAAGGTGTCATGGGGGAGGAAGCGGAGGAAATTCAAGCTTCTCCAATCCATGTCGCGGGGGATGAGGCGGAGGGCATTCAAGCTTCCCCAGTCCGCCCAGCTGAGAATCCCGCCCTAGACTTGGCTACTCAAGGGACACCAGTTTTCCTTATTGATGTTCCAGGGGAGTCATCCAGGCGATCCGTCTCTTTGCCTTTGGCGGGGTCTCGACTAAATCCCTTTTTGTATTTTACAAATATGGGATCCCGCCAGTCGGAGAGGCGTGATCCGGACTTCATTCTCCGCCCCGACATCGACTTCGAAGAGATTCCAGACGCTGCTGCAGCTGCAAGGTGGCACCTCGCAGAAATTGATGGTTTCCTTGCCTCTGTGCCATGCATCGCTGAAGTTGCTGCAGAGGCCGCCATGTTCCAAGAATCGTTTCATGAATCTATGGAAAAGATACGTAGCTTGGAGCACGACAATGAAATGTTGTCGGAGGTGGTCAAGGCTAAAGACAAACACCTTGACACCGCCGACTCTGATATAAAAAAGCTTGAGGAGGAGCTGGCTCGAGTGAGAGCTGATAAAGTCTTGCTGGAAAAGCAAGTCTCTGGCTTGAAGGAGCAGAATGTAAAACTGGGCGAAGAAGTGGGCGGACTATCCCAGGTGAACAAAGAACTGGGTGAAGGTGTGAGCGAACTTCAGCAGAGGTTGGTTTCCTTTGAAATAAATAAGACCGTTGCTGAAGACGCCTGGGCGGCGGAGTTGGACCAAACAGCCACTGCATACAGTAACCTTGAAAAACAGGTTCAAGAGCTGCAAGTTGAAAAAGCCACTTCAGACGCTACCAGTAAGAGGCTTGATAAGGAGTTACAATCTGCCTTGGATGCAGCTGAGGCGGCAATTGATGATGCTTTCAGCATGGCTGTTCGTCAACTCCGTCATCGCAACCCAGGCGTTGCTCTCAACACTGCAGGCATTCATCCTTACTATGAATTCATCAATGGCGAACTGATGGTGCCTGTTCAGGGGGGTCATGTTCCTGCGCCCACTGTAGAGTATGTCCTGGCGGACTTGCCCCCCTCGCAAAGTTTATCCAAGCCTGGTGAAAGTCAGCCCAGCTCCGCCCAACAAGAGGGGGTGTCATCCGAGCCTTAAAGACTAGCTCCGGAGTCCGTTTGCAAGTTTTGTTTTTCTTTGAATTTTAATGATATTGCCTTGTTCCAGGATAGGCTCTGGATCTTTATCAACTTTTGACAATATTCAATAAAATATATTTTCTGTAAATCAATACTTGTTCATATAAACACTGTCTAAGTCCGTCGGATTTATGCCTTGTAAAACGATATTAAGAAGGCAGCGTAATGAGGCGGAATAACCCCTTTAGGAATTTGGTGAAGTAAAATTCAGCGATGAGGTGGGATAGCCTCTAAGGAATTTCAATGAAGTAAATTCTATAATGAGGCGTAGTAGCCTCTTAGGAATTTCATTGAATTGAATTCTGTAAGGAGGCGGAGTAGCCTCTTAAGAATTTCAATAAAGTAAATTCAATAATAAGGCGTAGTAGCCTCTTAGGAATTTCATTGAAGTGAATTCTGTAAGGAGGCAGAATAGCCTCTTAAGAATTTCAATGAAGTAAATTCAATAATGAGGCGTAGTAGCCTCTTAGGAATTTCATTGAATTGAATTCTGTAAGGAGGTGGAGTAGCCTCTTAAGAATTTCAATGAAGTAAATTCAATAATGAGGCGTAGTAGCCTCTTAGGAATTTCATTGAATTGAATTCTGTAAGGAGGCGGAGTAGCCTCTTAAGAATTTCAATGAAGTAAATTCAATAATGAGGCGTCGTAGCCTCTTAGGAATTTCATTGAAGTGAATTCTGTAAGGAGGCGGAGTAGCCTCTTAAGAATTTCAATGAAGTAAATTCAATAATGAGGCGTAGTAGCCTCTTAGGAATTTCATTGAATTGAATTCTGTAAGGAGGCGGTGTAGCCTCTTAAGAATTTCAATGAAGTAAATTCAATAATGAGGCGTAGTAGCCTCTTAGGAATTTCATTGAAGTGAATTCTGTAAGGAGGCGGAGTAGCCTCTTAAGAATTTCAATGAAGTAAATTCAATAATGAGGCGTAATAGCCTCTTAGGAATTTCATTGAAGTGAATTCTGTAAGGAGGTGGAGTAGCCTCTTAAGAATTTCAATGAAGTAGATTCAATAATGAGGCGTAGTAGCCTCTTAGGAATTTCATTGAAGTGAATTCTGTAAGGAGGCGGAGTAGCCTCTTAAGAATTTCAATGAAGTAAAATTCAATAATGAGGCGTATTAGCCTCTTAGGAATTTCATTGAAGTGAATTCTGTAAGGAGGCGGAGTAGCCTCTTAAGAATTTCAATGAAGTAGATTCAATAATGAGGCATAGTAGCCTCTTAGGAATTTCATTGAAGTGAATTCTATAAGGAGGCGGAGTAGCCTCTTAAGAATTTCAATGAAGTAAAATTCAATAATGAGGCGTAGTAGCCTCTTAGGAATTTCATTGAAGTGAATTCTGTAAGGAGGCGGAGTAGCCTCTTAAGAATTTCAATGAAGTAAATTATATAATGAGGCGTAATAGCCTCTTAGGAATTTCAATGAAGTGAATTCTGTAAGTAGGCGGAGTAGCCTCTTAAGAATTTCAATGAAGTAGATTCAATAATGAGGCGTAGTAGCCTCTTAGGAATTTCATTGAAGTGAATTCTGTAAGGAGGCGGAGTAGCCTCTTAAGAATTTCAATGAAGTAAAATTCAATAATGAGGCGTAGTAGCCTCTTAGGAATTTCAATGAAGTGAATTCTGTGAGGAGGCGGAGTAGCCTCTTAAGAATTTCAATGAAGTAAATTCAATAATGAGGCGTAGTAGCCTCTTAGGAATTTCATTGAAGTGAATTCTGTAAGGAGGCGGAGTAGCCTCTTAGGAATTTCAATGAAGTAAAATTCAATAATGAGGCGTAGTAGCCTCTTAGGAATTTCATTGAAGTGAATTCTGTAAGGAGGCGGAGTAGCCTCTTAAGAATTTCAATGAAGTAAATTCAATAATGAGGCGTAGTAGCCTCTTAGGAATTTCATTGAATTGAATTCTGTAAGGAGGCGGAGTAGCCTCTTAAGAATTTCAATGAAGTAAATTCAATAATGAGGCGTAGTAGCCTCTTAGGAATTTCATTGAATTGAATTCTGTAAGGAGGCGGAGTAGCCTCTTAAGAATTTCAATGAAGTAAATTCAATAATGAGGCGTCGTAGCCTCTTAGGAATTTCATTGAAGTGAATTCTGTAAGGAGGCGGAGTAGCCTCTTAAGAATTTCAATGAAGTAAATTCAATAATGAGGTGTAGTAGCCTCTTAGGAATTTCATTGAATTGAATTCTGTAAGGAGGCGGAGTAGCCTCTTAAGAATTTCAATGAAGTAAATTCAATAATGAGGCGTAGTAGCCTCTTAGGAATTTCATTGAAGTGAATTCTGTAAGGAGGCGGAGTAGCCTCTTAAGAATTTCAATGAAGTAAATTCAATAATGAGGCGTAATAGCCTCTTAGGAATTTCATTGAAGTGAATTCTGTAAGGAGGCGGAGTAGCCTCTTAAGAATTTCAATGAAGTAGATTCAATAATGAGGCGTAGTAGCCTCTTAGGAATTTCATTGAAGTGAATTCTGTAAGGAGGCGGAGTAGCCTCTTAAGAATTTCAATGAAGTAAAATTCCGTAAGTAGGCGGAGTAGCCTCTTAAGAATTTCAATGAAGTAAATTCAATAATGAGGCGTAGTAGCCTCTTAGGAATTTCATTGAAGTGAATTCTGTAAGGAGGCGGAGTAGCCTCTTAAGAATTTCAATGAAGTAAATTCAATAATGAGGCGTAATTGCCTCTTAGGAATTTCATTGAAGTGAATTCTGTAAGGAGGTGGAGTAGCCTCTTAAGAATTTCAATGAAGTAGATTCAATAATGAGGCGTAGTAGCCTCTTAGGAATTTCATTGAAGTGAATTCTGTAAGGAGGCGGAGTAGCCTCTTAAGAATTTCAATGAAGTAAAATTCAATAATGAGGCGTATTAGCCTCTTAGGAATTTCATTGAAGTGAATTCTGTAAGGAGGCGGAGTAGCCTCTTAAGAATTTCAATGAAGTAGATTCAATAATGAGGCATAGTAGCCTCTTAGGAATTTCATTGAAGTGAATTCTATAAGGAGGCGGAGTAGCCTCTTAAGAATTTCAATGAAGTAAAATTCAATAATGAGGCGTAGTAGCCTCTTAGGAATTTCATTGAAGTGAATTCTGTAAGGAGGCGGAGTAGCCTCTTAAGAATTTCAATGAAGTAAATTATATAATGAGGCGTAATAGCCTCTTAGGAATTTCAATGAAGTGAATTCTGTAAGTAGGCGGAGTAGCCTCTTAAGAATTTCAATGAAGTAGATTCAATAATGAGGCGTAGTAGCCTCTTAGGAATTTCATTGAAGTGAATTCTGTAAGGAGGCGGAGTAGCCTCTTAAGAATTTCAATGAAGTAAAATTCAATAATGAGGCGTAGTAGCCTCTTAGGAATTTCAATGAAGTGAATTCTGTGAGGAGGCGGAGTAGCCTCTTAAGAATTTCAATGAAGTAAATTCAATAATGAGGCGTAGTAGCCTCTTAGGAATTTCATTGAAGTAAATTCTGTAAGGAGGCGGAGTAGCCTCTTAGGAATTTCAATGAAGTAAAATTCAATAATGAGGCGTAGTAGCCTCTTAGGAATTTCATTGAAGTGAATTCTGTAAGGAGGCGGAGTAGCCTCTTAAGAATTTCAATGAAGTAAATTCAATAATGAGGCGTAGTAGCCTCTTAGGAATTTCATTGAATTGAATTCTGTAAGGAGGCGGAGTAGCCTCTTAAGAATTTCAATGAAGTAAATTCAATAATGAGGCGTAGTAGCCTCTTAGGAATTTCATTGAATTGAATTCTGTAAGGAGGCGGAGTAGCCTCTTAAGAATTTCAATGAAGTAAATTCAATAATGAGGCGTCGTAGCCTCTTAGGAATTTCATTGAAGTGAATTCTGTAAGGAGGCGGAGTAGCCTCTTAAGAATTTCAATGAAGTAAATTCAATAATGAGGTGTAGTAGCCTCTTAGGAATTTCATTGAATTGAATTCTGTAAGGAGGCGGAGTAGCCTCTTAAGAATTTCAATGAAGTAAATTCAATAATGAGGCGTAGTAGCCTCTTAGGAATTTCATTGAAGTGAATTCTGTAAGGAGGCGGAGTAGCCTCTTAAGAATTTCAATGAAGTAAATTCAATAATGAGGCGTAATAGCCTCTTAGGAATTTCATTGAAGTGAATTCTGTAAGGAGGCGGAGTAGCCTCTTAAGAATTTCAATGAAGTAGATTCAATAATGAGGCGTAGTAGCCTCTTAGGAATTTCATTGAAGTGAATTCTGTAAGGAGGCGGAGTAGCCTCTTAAGAATTTCAATGAAGTAAAATTCCGTAAGTAGGCGGAGTAGCCTCTTAGGAATTTCAATGAAGCACAATTTTTACAAGTGTTGAACTTACTTGAACTTGTTGACAGTGCTTGAGTTTATTGATTACGTACTCCGTAAAATATTGGTAGTTAGGCGGAGCCAAGTTTTGGATGGAGTGTTCATCCTTTTGAATTTGGACTGGAGTGTTTCTCCTGATCATGTGACAATTGTTGAATCCAGGGTTGGTATGGTGCAGCGTATAGCTGTGACACCAATCCTTTCCGTAGGAAATTTGCTGGACTTTGGGGTCGGTATAGTGCAGCATATAGCTGTGACACCCACTCTTTCCACAAGAAGCCTGTCATACCTTGGGGTCAGAATGGTGCAGCATATAGCTATGACACCGATTCCTTCCACAGGCGGCCTACAGGACCTTGGGGTCGGTATGGTGCAGCATATAGCTGTGACACCAATCCTTTCCCCCCAAGGAGTTTTTTGGACCTTAGGGTCGGTATGGTGCAGCATATAGCTGTGACACCAATCCTTTCCCCCCAAGGAGTTTTTTGGACCTTAGGGTCGGTATGGTGCAGCATATAGCTGTGACACCAATCCTTTCCCCCCAAGGAGTTTTTTGGACCTTAGGGTCGGTATGGTGCAGCATATAGTTGTGACACCAATCCTTTCCCCCCAAGGAGTTTTTTGTTGACTCCGTTTGTGAAGCTGTGTTGCATTTTGGTTGATCTTTATGGAAAAGAGTTATGCATCTATGCTTCAATTTTTGGAGTCGTTGTCTTATCTGCATGGGAACAAGTTCTGCGATGGATAATCAATTCAAAGTTAGAGTGAAGATTGATGTAGGAAGGCATTTCATTAATAATGGAACTACATAAAGGGCTGAGTTGGGGTATGTCTCTTCGAAACCTTCTCAAGGAAAGTATATCTAGGAATTCAACTACGAAATCTGCTAGGACCTGTGCCTTGATAGCAGTTCTTGGTTCGTAGGATATGTCGAATTCAGAGAGTTCTATGGCCCATTTGATCATCCTTCCAGCCAGGTCTGGTTTGAACAGTATAGTACGAAGTGGCAAGTCTGTGCGAATTAGGATAGGATGGGCATGGAAATATGGTCTTAGGCGTCGTAAGGCCCAAATGACTGCAAGTGCTTCCTTTTCAATCTTCTGATAACGGCATTCTGCACCATGCAGTGTTTTACCAGTGAAGTACACCGGTCGTTGGCCTTCAACTGTCTCCTTGACCAGAGCCACTGCCAGCGCTTCATCTGAAACAGACAAATAAACAATGAGTTGCTCACCTGGGCTTGGTTTTACTAGGATTGGAGGGCTGGCCAAAACATTTTTCAAGCTTTAGAAAGCTGCCTCTTGCTCTGGGCCCCAACTGATTTTTTTGTCTTTTTTCAACATTTTGTACAAGGGAAGAGAGCGATGAGCCATTTTTAGCATGAACCGTGCTAGAGCAGCGATTTTGCCATTGAGGGATTGTACCTCTCTTAATGTTTTGGGGCTCTGCAACTCTTGGATTATGCGACATTTATCAGGATTAGCCTCAATACCTCTTTGTGTTAGCATGAAACCCAGAAATCTGCCCCCAGGGACAGCAAATGTACATTTTAATGGGTTGAGTCTCATGTCGTATTGTTGCAGGCGTTGAAAAATGAGGCGTAGATCTTCAACATGATCTCCTCCTTCCGGGGTCTTGGCAATAATATCATCAATATACACTTCTACCAGCTTTGTGTGCATACCCTCAAAAACTTTGTTGATCATGCGCTGGTAGGTTGCCCCGGCGTTCTTTAGCCTAAATGGCATGACGTTGTAACAAAAGACCCCTTTGTCATTAACAAATGCTGTCTTCTCTTGATCATCCTCACACATTGGGATTTGGTTGTAACCGGAGTAAGCATCCATAAAAGATAGATACTTGTATCCTGAAGAATCGTCAACCAATCTGTCAATGTTGGGGAGAGGGTATGGATCCTTAGGACAACATTTATTCAAATCAACGTAGTCTATGCACATACGCCACTTGCCATTGGCTTTCTGTACCATAACCACGTTGGACAGCCAGGAGGAGTAACGAAGTTCCCTGATGAACCCCGCCTTGAGGAGCTCCTCCGTTTGTTCACAAGCAGCTTTTTGCTTAGCAGGACCCATACGCCGTTTCTTTTGTGCCACGCGCTTAGTTTCAGGATACGCTGCCAGGCGGTGACAACAAAAGTTGGGATCCATGCCAGGCATGTCTGTAGCAGTCCAAGCGAAGATTTCTTTATACTCATGGAGAAGTGCAATCAGTCTTGCCTCCATGTTAGCCTCAAGCTTGTCATTGACATTTGTAATCTGTTCCCGGGTGCTACCCAAAACAATAGACTTGGATCCGCCATCAGGAGTTGGTTTCAAAGGGTTCAGGGGGTCTATAGAAGACTCCGCCCTGGGGTCAAGATCCACAAAATTGACGGATGCCGCCGCACTGCCCCCTTCATTCAACTTTCTTTTCTTAGACACGGCTTCCAGCTTGACCATGTTAAGACTCAAGTTGTAGCAATAGCGAGCCATTTCTTGGTCACCCCTCACAGATGAGACTTGATTATCTTTGTCAATGAACTTGATTAACAAATGGGGAGTTGAAACGATGGCTTCCATGGAATTCAGGGTAGGCCGCCCAATGATGCCATTGTATGGAGATTTAACATCAATGACAAGAATCCTGGATTTCACGGTCCTTTCTCCAGGTTCACTATCAAAAGTAATCCTTGTGTCCAAATAGCCTTTAGTGGGCTGTTTGGCGCCATTAAAGGATGTAAGGTCCTGTGTATAAGGCTGCAAATCAGCATCAGTTAGCCCCATGCGTTTAAAACAGTCATAAAAGATAACGTTGCAGGAACTTCCCTGATCAATTAGGATGCGTTTTACATCCATATTAGCGATTACCGCAATAATCACTACTGCATCATCTCCCTTAGGAATAGTAGGGCCAAAATCATCATCTGTGAAGGTTATAGGCGGAGTCTGGACCCCGTTCCTGAATGGGCGATATTCTTTGCTCTTGCCTTGCACAGACAAAATCATACGATGATGATTTTTCCTGGCGGTGTTTGAGGGTCCGCCCCCGGCGAAGCCTCCAGCAATCATATCTACAACCTGCCTTTTGCCCCGCGATCTGGATTCAGGGCTTGGTTCCCTTTGGGTGGACTCCAGAACAACGCCTTTTTGTTTTTCTGCTGCCGCCGTACGTTTTGGCTCTCAAGTATTATCAGGATCCGGATAACGATCACGATGTTGTTTTTCAAACTTTTCTGGCTCATCATGAGACTTACCCTTAAACAAATAGTGTTTTAGTTTGCCTTCACGAATAAGCACCTCAATGGTGTTTTTGAGTTGCTTACACTCCTCCGCGGTATGGCCAACTGACTCGTGGAACTCACAATATTTCTTTGGGTTTCCACCGCGCCTGATTGGAGGTGGACGTTGGATCCCATAAACGTTGAGGGTAGTCCATCCTATTTCACGCAAGATTTGTTCATATGACGTGTTCAGGGGTGCATAATGAGCAAAATTGAACACACGTCTATCCTGCTGTTTGAAGGGTTGGTTCCCTACTTTGTCTTTTTGGTGGAACTTGTCATTCTTGGATGATTTTTCCTTGTCTTTGTCATGATGTGGAGCTGCAGTGGGTGGTTTACTGCGAGATGCAGTGGCTTCCAGGTGCATCTCAATACCCACATACTTGGACGCCTTCCTGCGAAATTCCTCCATCGTGGATGGAGGTCCCTTTGCCAATGACAGAGCAAAAGATGATTTTGGCTGCATAGGCTCGATGAGGATATGCAACTGGATTGCTTCTGTCAAATCAGGAACCATGGCTGCCTCTTTATAAAATCTCTTAAGGAAATCCTTCAGAGATTCTTTGTCACCTTGCTTGATCTGAGCCAAGGTATGAGAGGTTCTAGGCGCATCCCTAGAAATCACAAAGTGGCTGCCAAAAGCTGTGGCCAAGTCCTCCCATGAATCAATGGAACCTGAAGGTAAGCTCTTGAACCAACTAAGAGCTTCACCTGTAAGGGTCCTGGGGAACATTCTGCACATGACATCCTCTTCTGCTCCTAAAAACATAGCCTCGTAGATGTAGGCATCTAAATGCTTAGAAGGATCTGTTTCCCCAGTGTATTTTCCTATAGAAATGGGCTGCATAGTTTGCAAATGTCTGGGTACGTGTGCATTCATGAGCCTTTTAGAAAATGGGATACTCATCTTGTATCCCGAGGGGGGTGCATTTGAACCTGCTCTCCTTCCTTCTTGATGTTGAGCATTTTCCAGTGGGAGGCTTCGTTGCTCTTCCATGTAAGTAGGGATACGAGAGTAGTTAGGAGTACTTGATTCCTCCTGTACGTGTAATTCATGGTGTGGCTGTCTTGCAGGGCCAGCTTTCTCGTGCATGGGGTTCGCCTTTTCATGACGAAGCTCTGCGATTTCTTCTCTCAACATTCGAATCATATCATCTCTCGGATCTGGAGAGTCAACATGCGTTGCTTTTTTATGAGCATCGTTGTCGAAGTTGAGACGTCTAGGATTGCATGGAGGAGAATCCTCATTCTGCACTTCTGGTCCTAGTCCCTCCATTAATGATGAGTGTGATGGAAATTTATCAAAGATTGTGGGACTACCAAATTTACAGGTCCCACCGGGCATGCCAATGAACTGTCCTTTACAGGGGGTGTAAAAGTATGGTTGATGAACAATTCAAAATGTACATGTAATGTCAATCTGGTACAAGGAGATATTTATAAATATGCAAGTACGGAGTATCATTGTATACTGGGGCAGAATACAATACACTCTGGGCGATGTGACAGTCCGCCTGAAGTAACCTTCTTTGCCTTCACACAATTGGTGGTGGTACCTGCAATTATTCTCCGACGCTCAAGTCAGTATTCTGAAATACTGTAAGACTTAGAAAGCAAATCTGAGAGAATTATGCAAGTAAAAGTGTAAGGTTCAGAATTGAGGGGGGGATCCCTCTATACCTTTTTGCTGAGGTTTATATACCTGTTACTGGTGCTCCATTATTGGTAGGACCCGTTCCTTGTTTTCTGGCATAATGCAAGAAAGGTAGTGGGTCCCTGTGTCGTTCACGAGCACCATCACTGTAGTGGGTATTTCCACTTGCTTGGAAAGCGTTAATGCTTTATTATTTTATTCATTATTCCCTTTTATGCGTGACAGCGTGATTCCCATTTTCAACCTCTCAAGACAGAGTCAATCTCGTGCCGGGGTTATAAGTATGGGCTCGCTACGCAATATAGGAAATTCAATATTCCGCCTATGGCTTGGCGGAGTAGTATGCATTGGCGGAGTAACGTGCTTTGGCGGAGTTACGTACCCTGGCGGAGTTACATGCCATGACGGAGTTGCATGCCTTGGCGAAGTAACGAGCCCTGGCGGTATGTACTCCGTATAAAAGTAATTATAAGGTATTTGAGATGTACTCCTCCTGTTCAAAATGCTGATCTGGCAAAGCATTAAAACCATGCTCTTGGGGACCGGTGTTGGGACCGGATCAACTTGCATTATCAAAGAAATTATTCAATGACAACTTTTGCTCTTGTTCTTCTTTAGACCAATCTTTTTTATTCCAATCATCAAAGAATGCTTCACTAGATATACTATCATCTTCCACTTCTGAAGTATAATCCATATCACTTTCTTCTTCACATTCTTCAATTGACTCTTCTTCCATCAAATATCCCTGAACTTCCTTATTTTCTTTTTCTTATTTTGTTTCTACATCAACTTCAAGTTCAGGTTCATCCATTTCAATGTTCTCTAGCTGGTCTTCTTCTTCCCCAAACTTAATTTCTTCAGCTAGACCAACATCATCATCCTATGGCTCTTCATATTGGTCTTTTCTTCGTACAACCTTTGTATTTCTTTGCTCTTCGGCTAACTACTTTGCAATAAAATCCACTTGCTTTTGAATATTCATGATTGAATTATCAAAATTTTGGAGGCCGGTTTGAGTGACTTTTATAAATTGAATTAAACTCCTTTCTAACTCTGATGGCTCCTCCTCAATTGGTTGTACCTCCTCTACATGGTTCATACATAATGTTTGTGAATATTGAAGAAACTCTGCTAAGGTGTCATCAAGATCCATCACCTACATCTTTTCACTTTCTAAAGGAACTAGAAAAAAAACATAAATGCAACAACTGACTACAAACAAGGCCACTGTAATGGTTAGTACTACCACTAAACAACTAAAATCGAAATAGTAGTAACTATGAACAACAATTCAAGCAAGATTTAACAAATCCTACTCTTACAACGAAATTTACTAACTACTAACATGTACAGAAACTAAAAAAATGGTTTAGTCTAGTACCGGTCCAAGGATTGTTGGTATTACTCAACAATCCCTGGCAACGGCGCCATGAACTTGATGCTAAATCTCCGAGTCATTAACTTGATGTGTAATTCTCAGAGGATTTACTCTTTGGCAAGCGCACCAGTCGTTAAAATTGTATTATATTTGATCGTCCCATAGGGATTATGGTAAGTACCTCAATCTTGAACAGATACAAGCTGAACCAACACAATGATCAAAAGATTCATTCGGTTTTTGTTGTTTTTATACTTTCTATGTTTTTATATTTTTCAAAGACAGTGTTAAGGATGAAATACGATTGATAGAAGATAGGTTAGGATTGCTTCGGTTTACAACTTTATCAAGAAAATGCAATTGAGGTTCAATCAAGTTCAAACATCAAGAGGACAATCCGTAAGTGGTTATTCCCTAATTCCTTAGGTGAAAAATGCTAACTCTTATACATCAAACCTTAATCCCTTAAGTGCTCAATTAACATACAAATCTAATGCAAAATTGGAGGTTGAACTCTAACTATTCACCTAATTGCTAGGCCTGAATTAGTTAGAAAGCTGGAAGTTGCCTAAGCTTCAACCATGATTCCTCACTGGTGAAGTTCTTCATCAGATCTGGATTTTTCAATCCAGCAAAGCAGATCCACTCCTCAGCTCGTTCTCCTCAGGATCTAGAAGTCAACTTCCTCAATACACCTTCAAGATTCCATCGCAAACCTTTGCAATCCCAACCTTAGGGATTTAGAAATCCATCGACATTGGTTCTATCGAAGGAATTTGGAAAGACATGGATGAGAGAGTTTAGAGAGCGAAAGGAATTAGAGAGAGGTTGGAAATGGAAATAGTATATACTTTATTTTAGCTTAGAGTCTTGATATGCATTATTAAAAAATCATATTGGGTTCAGACTACTCAATCATAAGTTTAGACTTTACTTTAACAAGTACCAACATCATATGCTTTGAATATGGCAAGATGAGGCACTTCAATCAGACTTTCCTCAACTTGCTAACAAATCTAAATATGACAAGAAAGTCAAAAGAAGAGCCTACATAGCATGAGATAATAATTCAACAAGTTCACAAGACTCATTGGACGATGAAGAGGAAAACCTATGCCTTATGGCAAATTATCAAGAAAAAGATGAAATGAGGTAAGTAATTCAAACAAGATCTCTTATGATGAATTGTTTGATGCCTTTCATGATTTGATAAAAGAGTTTTCCAAAATAGGTAATAAATAAAAAAAAGGCTAATGTCATATCTCTCTTCTTGAAAAACAAATAAATTCTGTTAATGTTGTTAATAACGATTTGGTTAAAAAGAATTCTTTACTTAAAACATCTTTGTCTAAAACCAAATTAAAATCCTTTGTATCCTCTTGTTCCAACTATAATCATCTAACAAATGAGATTGAGGATTTGAAAATTACATTGGCTAAGTTCACTAATAACAAGAACTTGGATATTTTACTTGGTAACCAAAGATGTGTATTTAATAAAGCGGGTATTAGTTATAAGCCCAGAAAGCAAGAAAATACTTTTGAAAAATTCTTTGGTAACCAACTCAAAACAACCTTTATTTCTCAAAACAAATCCAAAGTACTATATATTAAATTTTATTGATGTGGAATAAAAGAGCACAAAGCTTTTATATGTAATACTAGAAAAAAGGATGCCTTTAAGCAAAGTTTTTAGGATAAAGGTCCCTCGACTAACTCTCAAGGACCTAAGTGGAAATACATACCTAAAAATGATAATCAAGGATGTTCTTGTAGGTGTGCTTTAAGTAAAGAAACTCAAGGTAGTACCTAGATAATGGGTGCTTAAAACACATGACTGGTGACAAGGACAAATTTGATTAAATCCTCCATCGCAACAAAGATCATTCATTTTACGAAGACAACACCAAAGGAAGAATCCCTAGAGTTGGAAAGATAGATATCCTTAATCAACCTCTACTTCTATGTTCTCCTAGTTGAAGGGCTTAAACATCATCTCCTAGGCATAAGCTAATTATACGACAAAGGTAACCATGTTATTTTTTTATTCTAGATATTGCATTATTGAGAATGAAAAGGATAAAAAGAATAAAAAGATAAAGTTTATTGGTCATAGAGTTAATAATGTTTATATGATTAACCTCGATGATTTAACCTAAAATAATGCAAAAAGTCTTCTTTTAAAGGAAGAAAAATCATGGTTATACATAGGAGAATCACCCACATTCACATTGAACATCTTAATAATCTTGTTTTGAAAAATCTAGTAGACAATTTACCCTTTTTGAAATTCCTAAATCATTTTTGTGATACATGCCAAAAGGTAAGGGCTTCTTTTAAATCTAAAAAAGTTGTTTCAACAAATCAGCTAAAGGCGTCAAAATAGGTTGTAACCCATGAGCTAACCCATCTCGGGGTGGGTTTTAGGTGAGCTGGGTTGAAAAAAATGGCTCATTTTCGAAGTAAAACTTTTTCTAGCTCGACTCACTAAACTCGGCTCATAGTGGGTCAAACCCATAGTGAGTTGGGTTAGCCCGTGGGTTGGTAAATTAAAAAAATAGCTATGGAATGTATTTAAGTTAAGACTTTAAACTAAACTTTATCAATGGATACTTTGGACTTTTATTTAATATGATGTTTTTAATTTGTATCATCTCGAAGTTGAACTATGAAATGTATTTGGTTTTGTTTTATGAAATATAGATTATATGAATTACGGATTTAATTTATAGTGGAATATGATATGTATTTGCATTTTCATAATAATGGAATTATTATATGATATAATATTTATATGGAATTTAGTATTGGAATGTGAGGAAAATAGAAAATATTTTTCTATTTCCTCTAGTTTTAAAATTATTTTTTTGGCATTTTCCTATTTTTTTTATTTGATTTTTATTTTTTTAAAAGGTGAGCTAACCCATGAGCCACCTGGTGGGTTGAAAAAAGTGACTCACTCTAGAATGCAAGCTGCATTGGGTTATAAAAATTTTTAACCCGTAGTGAGCCAACCCGTATGGGCTAGGTTGGCCTGTTTTGACAACTCTAAATTTGGCCATTACAACTTTTACACATGGACCTTTTTAGACCATCTAGGATTAAAAACTTTGTTGGGAATTATTATGCTCTCGTGATTGTTGACGATTACTCTAGATTCACGTGGACCCTTTTTATAACCACTAAGGATAAAACTTTTAAAGCATTTAAAAGATTAGCTAAAGTTGTTCAAAACAAAAAATATTTGAAAATCACATCCATTAGAAGTGATCATGAGGGAGAGTTTGAAAGGTTTTCAAAAATTATTGTGAAAAATATGGATCGAGCATAATTCCTTTGATAAAACCAATTTTAAAGAAACCTCCCTACGAGCTTTATAAGGGGAAAAACTAAACATCACCTTCTTTCATGTCTTTAAAGGCAAATGCTTTGTTTTAAACAATGAGAAGGAGAATGTTGAAAAATTTGAAGCTATGTCTAATTGGGTAGTCTTTCTTGGTTACTCATTAAACAGTAAGGTATCTAGTTTATAATAAAAAAAGTATGAACATTGAAGAAATAATTCATGTTTCCTTTGATGAATCTGACCCTAAAAGACTAGGAAAGGTAGTTGACTCTTACAAATGAACTTAAGGAACTAGACCAAAGACCAAGAGGACAACACTGGTCCTATCCAACAATCCAAGGAGTGGATGATCTCAAAGAATTATCCCCTCAAGAATGTAATCGGTGATGTTACTAAGGGCACTCAAAACTCTCTAAGGAATGTTTGTAATAATTTTGCTTTTGCTTCTAAAATTGAACTCACATGTATAGAGGAGGCTCTAGTAGATGTGTTCCAGGGTTTAACTATGTAAGATGAATTAAACCAATATAAAAGGAACTTGGTATAGGAGCTTGTCCCTAGGCCTTCTAACCATTCGGTAATTGGCACTAAATGAGTCTTTAGAAACAAACTAGACAAAACAAAGGTAATAACTCATAATAAAGTTAGGCTTGTGGCTAGGGGTATAATTAAGAGGAAGGAATAAATTATGAAGAAATATTTTCACTCATCGCTACGCTAGTAGCTAGTCATTTTTACTTGTTTTTGCATGCTCGCTCGATTTCAAACTTTACCAAATGGATGTTAAAAGAACCTTCCTGAATGGTTTTATTCAAGAAGTTTGTGTGGAACAACCACCTAGTTTCAAAGGTTTTGAGAAACCCGATCATGTCTTTAAATCGAAAAAGAATCTTTATGGGTTAAAACAAGCTCCAAGAGCTTGGTATGATTGGTTAAGTTGTTTCCTTTTAAAAGATGGTTTTGGAAAAGGAAATATGACATCACTTTATTTATAAAGAAAAATGCTAATAATATATTTTTAGTACAAGTTTATGTCGACAACATAGTTTTGAGTGCTACTAATGAAAAACTTTGTAAAGAGTTCCTAAGTGTGATAGAGGAAGAATTTAAGATGTCCATAATGAGGGAGTTGACTTACTTCTTGGGCTTGCAAATTAAGCAAACTAAGGAAAGGATTTTCCTCAACCAATCCAAATATTATAAAGAACTCTTCAAGAAATTTGAGGTGGATAAACCGAAGGAAGTGACTACACCCATGGGTATCTCTTGCTACTTAGAAAAGAACAAATCAATTAAAATTATTGACAAGAAGAAGTATCAAGGTATAATTGGTTCCCTCATTTACTTACTACTAGTAGGCATAATATAATGTTTTCTGTATGCATGTGTGCTCGCTTTCAATCTTGTCCAAATGAATCATATCTGTCTATTGTTAAAAGAATATTAAAGTATTTAGTAGGAGCATAACACATGGGATTGTGGTATCCTAAAGGTGTAAGATCCTACCTTAATGGTTCTGATTTTGTGGGATGCAAGGTCAATTGGAAAAGTACTAGTGGAACTTGCCATTTTCTTAGTAGTTCATTTGTTTCTGGGCACTCCAAGAAGCAAGCCATCATGGCCTTGTCCATAATTAAGGCATAGTATGTTACCACTGGGAGTTGTGCTCAAATTTTATGTTTGAGATAACAACTAGCAGATTACGGTATTTATCTCGATCAAACACAAAGAACCTAGTCATGCACTATAGAACTAAACACAAAGATTAGGCATTATTTCATTCGTGATCATGTTCAAAATGGTGATTGTATGCTTAAGTTTGTTGAATCATTTACATAACTAAGCCTTTATATAAGAAAAACTTCTTTTGCATAAGACGTGAGCTAGGGTTAATGAACTCATCAAGCATTGAGTGATTACTTGTGTGTTAGCCTATGTGTCTTTCTAACTTGAGCAAGAAGGGAACTCATAAGTTATTTGTTTTAGGTTAAACAAGTTTGATGGTTGAGTCTTAAGCAGTCATAAGCTTGTGTGTTAATGATTAATGGAAGTTTTGGCTAGGAAAGACTTGGAACTTAAGCAGTCACACTGGACCCACCTTTTTTTCCTGGGAACCAACCTGACTATAATACTAGATTTTTAAATAGGGGTGTTTCTCCACACGTTGAAAGGAAAATGAAAATATGGAAGAGGCTGAACTGGAGAGTCAAAAATGTTATGAAAAAAAAGTGGTTTGAATCAATAAGGAAAAATAGTTTAAACTAATTTTGTTCTCTAATTCGAACCAACTTGGACAATTTTGCTCATTTGGACTGCTTTGGGCCTCCCCAACCAAGGCCTATTCAACGACGGTACTCTGCTTTTATATAAGGACACCTCTCTCACTTGGAATCACAACTCCTTCATCCTCTTATCTCAATCACTTTTATATCTTTCTTCATCTTTTTCTTTAAGTTTTATGGCTAGAAGTTTCAAGAAGAGAGTGTTCTTTGAGGATGAAGACTTGGAGCCTCGCCTAATGTATGAAGACAACCGCAAGGTCGTCCTATCATTCTGTGCTGATATGGAATTTCTAAGGAGCAAAGGGTTCTTAGCTACGAAAATAATTGATTTTTACGATCTAGCCTCATTCATCTTGGTCAACAAAGGGTATTATTCAACGCATATGAAGGAATTCTACAAATCTCTTTGGGAAAGGCATGAGAGATATAGTGCCGGAGTGAATGGTTAGACTATCTCCTTGGATCTTTCAAAGTTTTGTGAAGACCTCTATCTACCTCTCTTTATATCTAACTTCTTTGAAGCCCACACTTTCGAAAAGTGGAAAGATAACTTTGATACCATGGCGGCTAGGAATGTGCTATGACATGACGATGCTATCAGCTCGAAGAGGGACATGGGGTCCTTTACCACTCAAAACTGTGATCTTCACTACTTTTTAGTGAAGATTCTCTTGCTAAGGAATAATCATTTTTTGAAGTTTACCAATGATGATGTTTTGTTGTTGTTGTCCATGAACCATAGGAAGCCCATTGATTAGGGCAAGATGATCTTGAAGCACATGTTTAACAAGAAAGATGTCTACCTTCCCTATGGAATGCATATTACTTTGTTGCTCGAGAGCAACAACGTTGATTTATCCTTTTATTCTGCTAGTTATAAGATTAATTGTAGTAATCTTTTCGTCATTAATAAGTATGGTATTGTGAACAATCAGGATAGTTTATGGGTGACTAGGAAAAGCAAGGGGCAATCAGGAAAGGAGATAAGGGGAAGCCTCTAGAGTAACATGGACACGTAGACCTAATTTATGGGGATACTTAGAGAACGATGACATTAAGCATATTTTTGATGATTTTGATCCTTTAAAGACTGATATTCTTTAGAGCGTCATCTTAAGTTCCTCCTCCATCACCTTCATCCCAAGTTCCTCCTTATTTGGTAACAATTTCTCTTATAAATTAAGAGCTTAGGTTGCAAGAATAGATATCCCACTACTCAGTTGTTTATACACAAGTTAGTTTTTCCTTAGCTCACTTTAGTCTTTCCATCATAGTTTTTGAGTTGTAATATTATCTTTTATGGTCTTAGACAAAGAGTGTTTTGGGTCTAGGGTGAGAGAAAGATTTCTCTAGAGATACCTTGAGATTGTGTTGATCCTGTTGGTATTGGAATCGGGTTATAATGTAGCATTAAGCTTTAGACTAGATAGTCCAAGAGTTGTAATCATAAAACCTTGTAATCGATTTGACATAGTGAAAAAATTCTAAGCCTTTGTGTTAGGAGACTAAACTAGATTACAGTGGTAGTGATCGAACCAGGTTACATCATGGTTTGCTTTTCTTAGCCCTACTCTCTTTATTTTATTATTTCTTGTTTTATTTATGAACTCTTTTCTTTTTCAAGTGCTTGTCAAAGATCTTTTCTTTTTATGGGTAAAGAGTTTTTTAAAACTAACATTACTTAAAAGTGCTTCTGAAAAATACAAGCATTTTCCTGACTTAATTCACCTCTCTCTTAAGTTTAAGGCCACTTTCCAACACTCTTTATTGACTTAGGCATCGAGGGTGCCCTATAGGACACCCTCATTTGGTCTTGTTTTTGCATTTGTGTATTTGTTTGAAGATTTAGAAATATATCATCCAACCTATCACCTTTGTATACTGTCTTGTACGAAGTCGCACAACAATTAGATCATTTGGCACGCTTGGTAGAACTTGATTAAGATATTCCCATCCTCGCAATGGAACCAGACAACCAACCTTAGGGCCTTAAAAACCCTGAAGGTATGACACAAGAAGTCTCAATGTCATTGCACAGACCTTGAGTCTAACACTATTTAGGGTTCTCTTATGAGGACGTCCTTCACTTAACCAACCCTGACCCCTAGAAACATTAAAATTAACTTACTCTGATAAAGAATCTAGGAGTTGGAAAGTTATAGAAGATTCCCCATGGCACCTTTGGCTCAGTACTTGTCTTTACCTTTAGAGACAAACGGTTATGACTACAAGGAATCCTCGTATCACTCTGGTTCTTCTATCCACTACAGGCGTTGATCCTATTTTTTTGAGCCTGTCTTTTAGCTTATAATAGGATTGTAATAGTTCAACATGCGACATCGTCACCCCTAAAACCCACCCTAACTTTGAACATCATATTGGTTTTCATGATGCAGCCTTTGTTGCATAACTTTCCCAACCCCTCAACACTATATACACTCCTTAGCCTATCACAATGCCAATTCCTAGAACCTTACACACCATACTGATATCCTAATAACCTTTCCCTTACCACACCAACTAACCAACTTATATAGTTATCCCTAATCTAGTTACCCTAAAGCCATATCATTTAACTCTCCCTTTCACCCAAAGATTAACGTCTATTTAGATCCCTAAGAGGTATTGTGGCCATCAACCCTTGCCAATACCACTATATGATGGGAAAACAGACTAAGGTAAACACCTAGATTTTTTCAAGAACAAAATAATGTTCATTGGCACAAATAACGACTTGATTTGTAGAATGTTCTCACGTACGCTCAAAGATGAAGCCTTTACATGGTTGAAGTCTTTGCCACCACTCTCAATTGATTCTTGGGACTACTTGATCAACGTTTTCTCTAGGCATTTTGCTATCTCCAAGGATGCTCCTAAAATATCACACACCCTATCCTAAGTGAAGCAGAGGAAAGTCAAATTGCTTAATAATTTCTTGTTGCATTTTTACATGGAGTCAGGACTAGCCCTGGCCTCACAAATTCCATCTAACTCCATTTTACGATAGAGGTAGTGTACCCACATTCATCTTCCACATTGTCTTTAATAAGAAAGCCCCCAATAATGATGGATGACCTCAAAACTAAAACATCCAAGTACATCAACGAGGAGCTTTACATAAAAAATGCCCTAAGTATGTAGCTTGTGAGTGAGAGGCCAAGGAAGATAAACCACCTAAGGATTTAGGTTTGAGACAAAAAGAATGATAGGAAAGGGTATTTTTTATCATGTACACTCATCTGAATATAGGTTAATACCAAATCTGCAAAGAGATTGAGCTAGCAGTATTAGTCAGGGTCAATAAACCTTTCCCTCTAAAGCCCTCTAACGATAGGTATTTTTCTGTGAATTCCACCAGGGGCATCGCACTTAACTGGCATATGTCATCAACTTAAAAATACTATCAAGAAGTTAGTACGAGATGGAAAGTTATGGAAGTATGTCAAGATTCTATTCGATGACTATAGTGACTCATCCAGAATAGGTCAGGATTACATGTTAGATGTGGAACTATGGAGAAGAAAGACATTGTCGTTGTGGAAACAAGAAATTATAAGGAGGATGAAGATCTGAGAGAGAAAGTGGAATTTTAAACCAGCTGCAGGGTCATTAATATAATTGTATGAGGGTTTATTGAAGATGACAACACCCTCTGAACTGGCCAGAACCGGGGTCAAGACATCCAGTGTAGCGTTAGCCACAAAAGTCAAAGGTTGAACAGGATTGGGCACTGGATCAGTGAGTATCCGATATGTTTATCCGTTGTCCCAATGTGAAGAGATCGGTCTTGATATCCTGGAGATCCTTCACACCGTCCTTACGAATTAAAGTGGGCGAAGGGTGGTGCCACCTGTGAAGATTCTCTGATGCTCAAGTCAGTGGTTATATTCCAGAGAAAAGGAATAGCATATAGTATTAAGCGATAACCTCCAGAATTCAAGAGAGACTTCAAAGTAAATTAAAGAGAGTTTTTATACCTGATTGGCTCGTTTTACGAGGACCTAATAGTCGCATGTCCACCAAACTCCATTATGTAGATAAATAATTGTTTAATACCCACCTACTAGCATGATTGGAGCAAGTGGCAATTTTATATTTAAGTGTGGAGATCATGAGGCTAAATTTGGGGAACAAGATACTCATTTCCAGGAGCAGACTTTGGCTCATAGTATGGAAAATAGAATCCTGGTTGTCATCCCTGTAGCAGCACTCATTATCAAGTGGCTTGTGTGCATCCGATATGAAGGTGTCAACATGGATTATCCGGTATTGGGAGAATGCCCAGACGGTTTAGTAAATCTGATGTCTTACCTTTTGAATTGGTAGCGTTGCCAGAACGGATGACACATCACTGCTGTCTTAGGGGCCAGTATCAAGACCGGATCACCCTCACCTTAAACAAGAAATACTTATGATTAGTAGCAAATGTCCATGGAAGTCAGAATATCCAAGAAACCACTATCACCGTCAATCACCTTCATGAATGAGGATTTCAAGGATATAGACAGGACACATGATGACATTATGGTGATCTAAGTCATCATCTATGACACAACTATGAAGCATTTGTTAATTGAGTAGGGGAGCTCATGTGGTATTCTGTTCTATAAAGCTTTTTAGAGAATGGGATTAAAATATACTAATATCATTGCCTCATAGTTAGGGACTCATGGCCTTTAATAGAGCAATGACATTTACAAAAGGATATTTAGAGGCATGGATCACGATAAAAGGCAATACCGGCTCCCCAAACCATGAAGTCCAAATTCTTTGTTCTAGATATCAAGTCCCTTTTCAATGCAATCATTGATAGACCTACCTGTATGCCCTAGAGGAGATAGTTTCCACCAATCATTTAATGATGTAGTTTGTCAATGATAAGTCTTGAAAAGACTTAATTATTTCACCTTTTTATTTAACATTATTCAGTAATTATTGGTTAGTTTGTTAGTATTATTTAATAATTTGATAAAAATTCATATTTTAGTTATGAATTTCAAAAGTACTTCATTTATGTAAGAAAACGATTGAAAATATTAATTAGTTAAGGAATTTTGAAGTATTTATAAATTCACTAAGCAGCCAGCATATAAATGCTAGGCAATTAGCTGTTTAATAGTAAAGGAATAGGGCGTACTCGAGAAAAAAAGACAAATCCGAGTGAAAATTACAAAAAGCTGAGCAAGAATTTAAAGAGCCGAGTGAGAATTCATAAATCCGACTGAAGGAAGTTCACAAGACCGACTGGGCGAGACTTTAAAGGGTTGACCAAAAAGAATTAACGAAAAGCTGACTGCAAAGATTTCCAAGATACCGACTCCAAAAGAGAACAAGGAACCGATTGAAAATAAAAGGAAGAACCCGAGCGTCCATTTCAAAAATGCTGATTGAAAAGATAATTCGCTTAAGCGATAGTTTAATTCGCTCGGGCAAGGGTCAAAGTTCGCTCAAGCAAAGCAAGCCGACGCTCAAGCTTGACCTCAAAACATCACCTTTCGCCTAAGCTACTCTATCGTGCTTGAGCGAGAAAGCCATTCTGCATTACATATTTTCAATTCGCCCAAGCTTCGCCATAACGCTTAAGCGACAAAGCAACACTGCAGTACAATTCCCGAGCTCGCCCAAGCGAGAGCTAATCAGCTCAAGCAAAAACCCAGCAGCTGAAGCGAAAAAGCAGTAACTTAAACCCTGTTTCCTCCCTCCAACAACACACACCTGGTACAGTACTGTTTCCGCTTCCATTGCCTTCTTCTCCACTGCTGCAACCTTAATAACTTAAGTAGTGAACTGTCAATTAGCTGGTGCTGCGCTGTAAATTAGCTAAGGCTGAGCTGGATCCTGTTAAGAGCTAAGCTATAATTAGTTAGTTACTCTGTAAACTGTGTAACTAGTAGTTTAGTCGTTAACTTAAGTTTTCTAAGTTATTAGTTAAGTTAGTTAAGTTAGGTAGAAATATATATATAGGTTGTACATATTATGTAACACGCGCATACATAGATACGAAATAACAGAACGGAGAACATTCATTACACACTTCGAACATCTCACTACATATTTTTCTCTCTCTAATCCTCTCCTCCATGATGTTCCACAATCCTTCGATGGAACCGAAGTCAATGGAGTTCTAAATCCCTAAGGTTGGGATTGTGAAGGTTAGCAATGGAGTCTTGAAGCTGTGAGTAAGGAAATCGACTTCTAGAATCCTGAGGCGAACAAGCTGAGGAGTGGAGCAGCATCGCTGGATTGACAAATTCAGAATTGATGAAGAACTTCACCAGTGAGGAATCATGGCTGAAGCTTAGGTAACTTCCAGCTTTCTAACTAGTTCAGGCCTAATCAATTTAGGTGAATAGTTAGAGTTCAACCTCCAATTTCGCATTAGATTCTTAGGTTAATCGAGCACTTAAGGAATTAAGGTTCATTGCTTAAGGATTAGTGTTTTTCACCTAAGGAATTAGGGAATAACCACAAGCGGATTGTCCTCTGGATTATGGAGTTGATTATACTTTAATTGCATGTTTCTTGATGAATTTGTGAACCAAAGATATCCTGGCCTATTTTCTATTAATCACCTTTCACATTCATTTTAACTCTGTTTTTGGAAATATAAAAACAACTAGAAAACATTAAAATCATAAAAACCGAATGAACTACCTGTATTTCGTGTTGGTTCAGCTTGTACTAGTCCAAGATTGAGGTACTTACCACAATCCCTGTGGGACGATCAAATATTCTACAATTTTAACGACTGGTGCGCTTGCCATAAGTGTAAATCCGAGAGTCATATTTTGTTTTACTAAGATTTTCAGCACCAAGTTAATGGCTCGGGATTTTAGCATCAAGTTAATGGCGCCGTTGCCGGGGATTGTTGAGTAATATCAACAATCCTTGGACCGGTACTAGACTGAACTGTTTTACTTTAGTTTGCATTTAATACGTAGCTTCACTTTTGTTTTTAGTAATAGTAGTTTGTCATTTTCGTATAGATTTAGTCGTAGCTGTGAATTGTTCTTTTGTTTGACATTTGTTGTATGCAGTCAAGGAGCAGAGGAGAACCTTTCTTCTTTGATCCTGACATAGACTTGTTAGAACGTAGACTAAGAAAAGAGAAAAAGCAAAAAGAAGAAAAAGAAATGGAACAGAGGAGAGTTACACTAGGTGACTACTCTAGACCGACTGAAGAAGGATCGCAATCTAGCATCCTTAGGCCACCAATTTCAGCAAATAATTTCGAACTAAAACAAGCTTTACTGCAGTTGATAAGAAATGAACAGTTCGGAGAAAGTGAGGTTGAGGATCCAAATTTGTATCTAGCAACCTTCCTCCAAATCTGTGATACAGTAAAAATGAATGGAGTCCCTGACGAGGTAATCCGACTGAGATTGTTTCCATTTTCAGTGAGGGACCGAGCAAAAGCCTGGTTGCAGAGTTAATCGAGAGGCAGTATTTTAACTTGGGAGGACTTGCAACGAAAATTCTTGATTAAATATTTTCCTCCCTCTAAATATGCAAAGTTGCGCAATGAAATCACATGTTTCCAACAAAGAGAAGGTGAGTCTTTGATGGAAGCATGGGATCGGTATAAAGAAAGTTTGAGGAGATGTCCTCATCATCAAATTTCTGATGTGCAACAGGTAACTATTTTCTATAATGGTGTCAGGCCAGCTACCAGGGTCCTGATTGATGCCTCAGCTGGAGGTTCATTAACAACAAAAACTATAGAAGAAGCCATAGAGCTGATTGACATTATGGCTTCTAATGAATGCTTGATTAGTGAGAGGAGCCAAGTCCCTAAGAGAGGGATATTAGAATTAGAAGCACAAGATGCTTATCTGGCTCAGAGTAAACTGATGACTCAGGCTTTGGAGAAACTAAGCATACAAATTTCAGAACTCCAAAAGCTGAGTCAGGTTTCTATGATCAGTTGTGACTTTTGTGGTGGAGACCATGAGAATGGATTGTGTGATCCAAATGTGCCTTCCGAGCAAGTGAATTATATGGGGCAGCAACAGTATCAAAGGAATTATCCTTCTAATTCCTTTAATCCTAATTACAGGAATCACCCTAATTTTTCCTGGCAGAAAGGTCCACAATTGAATCAGAACATCCCACCAAGTCAACCCACAAATAGACCACAACAACCTTCTCATCCCCTGTTAAGGAAAAATCCGAACTTGAGAATGTACTTTCTCAGTTTATCCAGGCCACTCAGGCCAGTTTTAAGAATCAGGAAACGTCCATCAGAAATCTAGAAAATCAAGTCGGACAGCTTTCTAAACAATTAGCTGAGAGGCAAGTAGGCAATTTCCCTGGAGATACCGAGGTAAATCCAAGGGAACATTGCAAGGCCATAATTACTAGGAGTGGAAAAATTATTTCTCCATCTCCGAGTCAGGAAATAAGTTCAGAAAAAGAAAAAGGAAAAGAAATAATACAAGAAACCAAGCAGGATAATAATGAAGTAGAAAATAAAAATGAAACAGAAAAAAAAAAAAGAAAATAAAGTCCATCAAAAGAAGAAGAAAAAGGTTGATCTAATTCTGGAGGAGGCTTCTAAGCTGACTCCTAAAAAACTGAGGAATGCTCCATTTCCACACAGGTTTAAAAAAAAATAGAGGAGCAGAAGTTTGCTAGGTTCTTAGAGGTTTTCAAGAAACTTCACATCAATATCCCTTTTGCCGAGGCATTGCAGGAGATGCCTTCCTGATAGATGTCCAATTTACCTATATTTTGCATGGTTAATGAAGCATAAATTGGATATAATGTGCAATGTTTGTCGATTTTGTAAGCTAAATAGAATATAAATTTTGATATGAACATTGTACAGGTTGATTGGCTAATTTTGTTGCAATTCCAGGAAGAAGAAAGAAGAAAAGAAGAAAAGAAAAGAAATGAAGAAAATTCACCAAGTGTTGAGCAAACAAGTGATATTCGCTCAAGCGGAGGCTATCTCGCTTGAGCGAATCATGGTCGCTGAGGATAAATTTAAGAGCTCGCTTGGGCGAGCATGGAAAAACAAGAAATAACAGTATCAGGTGAAGACTTGCTTGAGCGAGGAGTGATTCGCCCAGGCGAAATCAAGCCAGTATTGAATAATAAAGTATTCGCCCGAGCGACACATAGTCCGCTTGAGCGAGATTAGTACAGAATGGAATAACATTAGCCTCGCTCAAGCGTTTGAATAGAAAAGCCAGCGAACTTATTCCAGAATACAACAATGTAGAAGTCGCTTGAGCGACATTATTTCGCTCAAGCGAAATTTGTCCAGAACCTAAATTTAAAGGGTTCGCTGAAGTGGGTGAAGAAACAGCTCAAGCGAAATGGAGTAAAGTATCAGATATGAAAATTCGCTTAAGCGAATATGAATTGCTTGAGCGAATCAAGCCCATAATGAAGCAGGATGTGGATTTCCTTCGTGCTGAAGAATGCTCCTCGCCTGAGTGAAATATAAACTCGCTTGAGCGAGTATTCTTTTATATAAGCTTACTGCATGGAATACAGGGGCGGTTGGGCTGGCTAGGCTGGATAGTTAGAAACACTTTGTACTCTTTCTTTTCTTCATCTTTTCTAAGTTGTAATGACCACCATGAGTGGCTAAACCTCTCCTTGGGATTGGATGTAGCCTTTCTTACTTGAAGATCATAAATGATATATTCATGAATCGGGTAAATTTGTTCTATGATTCTTGGTATTTTGTTTTATGTTCACTGCCTGAATCTACTTGATCACTAGTTTCTTGATTTAAGTTTACATTTGTTGTTGGAAAATAACTTTCGAAAACAGATCTAAATGAAATGCTCATTGTGAGTAAATAACCAGGGATGGTATTTAACGCATTGAACGTCTAAACAATCGGTCGTAATGCTGGAATGGATTTGAAACGATCAAGGGATTGACGTTATCAAATCTGTTCTTATGAATTTCGTAGTCAAGGAATTGATACGAATGACATTGATTGTGACGTAAAGTATTATAGTTCAAGCCCCGTTTTCATGAATATACATTGTGCATCGGAAGGTAAGATCGGTGAATCCTAATCCCAGTTTTTAAAACTTGACAAACTCCTTTCATTTTATTGCATACCCGTTCATATATTGCATTTTATATTTTGAACTCAAAAACCATGAAAACAATCGTTTTAATCCGCCGTAATATTTTAAGTTTCAATTGCTGATGATCCTTAGTGGGAACGATATCTTTTATAACTACAACTACCGTGTTTGAAACTTGGCACGTTCCTTTGAGTGTATTATACAAACTTGATTCTCTTAAAATACACCAGCAAGTTTTTGGCGCCGTCCGTCGGGGATCGAAGTAATTGAATTAAGTTATTACGGTGTGTGAATACTATACGTATTGCATTTTTGTGTTGTTTTGTATCACTTTCTTGGTTAACCTCTCTTTTGCTAGCTTTGCTTATGATATTAAGAAGTCAGGGATTCAAAGAACAGGCTAAAATAGATCCTGAAATTGAGAAGACTTTGAAGAAAATCAAAGCCAAAGCAAAAGCACAACAAGAGGAAGACCAATCTTCTTCTTCTTCCTCTCCAATCTCAACACCAACAACCATTCTGAAATCTGAAGCAAATATGGAAGGACGTCAACCACCAAGGCGCACCTTGGGAGACTATGCCAACCAACAAGGACCCAGATATTTTTCAAGCATAGCAATCCCACAAACCAGAGCTTTGGAAATAAAACCAGCATTTCTTAGCTTGATTAGTGCTCACCAATTTACTGGGATGTCACATGAAGACCCATATACTCACTTAGCTACATTTTATGAATTGGTAGGTACTATGGGCTTTGAGCAAGGAGATCTTGAATCAGCATATCTCCACTTGTTCCTATTTTCTCTAGCTGGAAAGGCCAAAGAATGGTTGCAATCGCATCCAAACCAAAGCTTAAATAGTTGGTCTAGTGTGGAGGAGAAATTCTTGTTTCGTTTCTTTCCACCATCAAGGTTCATAAAAGCAAAGTCTGATATTTCAACTTTCCGTCAAGGAGTGGAAGAACCTTTTTGTGAAGCATGGGACAGATTCAAGTCCTTATTGCGTAAATGTCCAAATCATGGATTTGAAGATATAGCACAACTGAACATTTTCTACAATGGGCTAAGGCCTGACACAAAGATGATTTTAGACGCTGCTGCTGGCGGAACAATGATGACAATAGATGCTGACCAAGCAACCAGAATCATAGAAGCTTTGTCATTCACAGACTATCAAGCACAGCATGATAGGCAGCAAGTACAAAAGAAAGGAATCCTTGACCTGAATACTTCTGATGCTATTTTAGCTCAAAACAAAATTCTGACCCAACAGATTAAAGCCTTAACTCAACAGATGGCCAAACTTCCTCAACAATTGCACTCAGTTCAATCTGTACAACCTCAGCAACAAATGAATGCAAGATGTGATTTTTGTGGAGGTGACCATCTAAATGGCCATTGTGGGTCGCAGGAAGAAGTTGTCCATTACATGAACAATCAAGGTAGACAAAATAATTTTAATTCCAATTTTACTAATCAACCATTTCAGGGATGGAGGAACAATGCAAATCAAGGCCAAGGTTAGAGGCAAGAGGCTAGCACATTCAATAGACCACAGGCTCACCAACAAGGACCGTCTCTGATGGAAAAGACAACAAGATTGGAAGATACATTGGAAAAGTTCATGCAGGCTTCTCTAACAAATCAGAAGAACACAGAAGCTTCCATTAGGAATCTAGAGACTCAGGTTGGACAGCTCGCCCGTCAAATGGCAAAATAAAAAAGACCTCAATATGGAGCCAACACTGAAGCGAATCCTAAGGAGCAATGTCAGGCAGTGATGACCAGAAGTGGAAAAACCACAGGTATAGAGTTGGGTGAAAAAGAAAAGGAAGAAGAAAGATTTTTGAAAGAACAAGAAAAAGAAAAAGAAAAAGAAAAAAATAGAGAAAAAGATGAAAATGAAAAGAGTGAGACTGTAAATAAAGAAAAAGAAAAAGAGAAAGATAAAAAGAGTGATGTAGAGAAAGGAAAGATGAAGGTGGATGAAGGTATACCACAGCTGAAAAGCATGCCTTATCCCAGAAATCCTTCAAAGCGGGATAAAGAGAGACAGTTTGCTAGGTTTATGGACATATTCAAGAGATTACAGATCAATGTGCCATTCATGGAGGCCATGGAGCAGATGCCTACTTATGTAAAATTTATGAAGGATTTACTGACAAAGAAAAGAAGATTTTCTGAGGAGACAGTAGAATTAGAGGCCGGGTGTAGTGCTATAATTCAAAAAGCATTGCCGCAGAAGACCAAAGATCCGGGAAGTTTTACAATTCCTGTCACCATTGGTAGTCTGCCAGTAGGAAAAGCATTACTCGACCTAGGAGCAAGCATTAATCTGATGCCATTATCTATGTTGAAGAGAATTGGTGATCTGGAAATTCGACCAACTAGAATGACTCTCCAATTAGCTGATAGATCAATGAAGTTCCCATATGGAGTTGCAGAAGATGTTCTAGTGAAAGTAGACAAATTCGTGTTTCCAGTCGATTTTGTGATCATGGATATGGAGGAAGATTCAGAAGTACCTTTGATCTTGGGACGACCATTTATGAAGACTGCAAAAGTTATCATAGATGTTGATGACGGGAAATTAAAAGTAAGAGTCCAAGATGAGGAAGTCAATTTTGATGTTTTTGAAGCCATGAAATATCCTGCAGACAAGTAGAGTTGCTTCAAAATTGATGCGGAAGAGGACACAATTTCAAAACAGCTTCACAAGATGAACAATTCAAGCCCTCTTGAAAAGGCTCTAGTGAATGCTGCTGAGAGTTTTAATGATATGGAGATGAATGAAGTGCAAGAGGTTTTGCAAAGTCTTGAAGCCGGTAAGGTGATAACAAGCGAGGAAAGCAAAGTGGAAGAACTGGATGAAAAACCAAGTCCTGAGGTGCATAAGTTAGAATTGAAAGAATTACCTCCAAATCTGAAATATGTCTTTTTAGATGACCAAGGTAATAAACCAGTAATAATCAGCAGTACTTTGTTGAAAGATGAAGAAGAAAAGCTGATTGAAATTCTGAAAAAGAATGAGCAAGCTATTGGTTGGAAACTAAGTGATTTGAAAGGCATCAGTCCATCGTATTGTATGCATCATATTTTTATGGAGCAGGTATATAAACCAGTGGCTCAACCTCAAAGACGGTTAAATCCAAACATGAAAGAGGTCATGAAGAAAGAGGTGTTGAAGTTGCTTGAAGCCGGAATGATCTACCCTATTTTGGATAGTACATGGGTGAGCCCAGTTCAAGTGGTACCAAAGAAGGGTGGCATGACGGTGGTGAGGAATAAAAATAATGAGTTAATCCCAACCAGAACAGTGACGGGATGGAGAATGTGCATAGACTATCGAAAGCTCAACCAAGCAACAAGGAAAGATCATTTTCCATTGCCATTCATGGACCAAATGCTGGAAAGATTGGCGGGACAAGCTTATTATTGTTTTCTGGATGGATACTCAGGCTATAATCAAATAGCAGTGGCTCCAGAAGACCAGGAGAAAACAACATTTACTTGCCCTTTTGGTGTTTTTGCATATCGAAAGATGCCTTTTGGACTATGTAATGCTCCAGCCACTTTTCAACGATGCATGCTGGCAATTTTTTCAGACCTTGTGGAAAAATGCATAGAAGTCTTCATGGATGACTTCTCCGTCTTTGGTAAATCATTTCATTCTTATTTAGAAAACCTTGATACCGTGTTGAAAAGGTGTGTAGAAACCAATCTAATGCTCAATTGGGAAAAATGTCACTTTATGGTAACTAAAGGCATAGTGTTGGGTCACACCATTTCAAACAAAGGCATTGAGGTGGACAGGGCAAAAGTTAAAGTTATTGAAAAATTACCCCCACCAATAAATGTCAAAGGTGTCAAGAGTTTTCTAGGTCATGCAGGATTTTACCGAAGGTTTATAAAAGATTTTTCAAAAATTGCTAAACCTTTGAGTAATCTGCTGCAAAAAGATAACTCTTTTCAATTTGATAAATCATGTCTGCTTGCTTTTCAAATGTTGAAGGAAAAACTAATTACTGCACCTGTCATAATTGCACCCGATTGGAATCTTGAGGATCCAAATTTGCATCTAGCAACCTTCCTCCAAATCTGTGATACAGTGAAAATGAATGGAGTCCCTGACGAGGCAATCCGACTGAGATTGTTTCCGTTTTCAGTGAGGGACCGAGCAAAAGCCTGGTTGCAGAGTCAACCGAGAGGCAGTATTTCAACTTAGGAGGACTTGCAACGAAAATTCTTGATTAAATATTTTCCTCCCTCTAAATATGCAAAGTTGCGCAATGAAATCACATGTTTCCAACAAAGAGAAGGTGAGTCTTTGATGGAAGCATGGGATCGGTATAAAGAAAGTTTGAGGAGATGTCCTCATCATCAAATTTCTGATGTGCAACAGGTAACTATTTTCTATAATGGTGTCAGGCCAGCTACCAGGGTCCTGATTGATGCCTCAGCTGGAGGTTCATTAACAACAAAAACTGTAAAAGAAGCCATAGAGCTGATTGACGTTATGGCTTCTAATGAATGCTTGATTAGTGAGAGGAGCCAAGTCCCTAAGAGAGGGATATTAGAATTAGAAGTACAAGATGCTTATCTGGCTCAGAGTAAACTGATGACTCAGGCTTTGGAGAAACTAAGCATACAAATTTCAGAACTCCAAAGGCTGAGTCAGGTTTCTATGATCAGTTGTGACTTTTGTGGTGGAGACCATGAGAATGGATTGTGTGATCCAAATGTGCCTTCCGAGCAAGTGAATTATACGGGGCAGCAACAGTATCAAAAGAATTATCCTTCTAATTCCTTTAATCCTAATTACAGGAATCACCCCAATTTTTCTTGGAAAAAAGGTCCACATCTGAATCAGAACATCCCACCAAGTCAACCCACAAATAGACCACAACAACCTTCTCACCCCCCTGTTAAGGAAAAATCCGAACTTGAGAATGTACTTTCTCAGTTTATCCAGGCCACTCAGGCCAGTTTTAAGAATCAGGAAGCGTCCATCAGAAATCTAGAAAATCAAGTCGGACAGCTTTCTAAACAATTAGCTGAGAGGCAAGTAGGCAATTTCCCTGGAGATACCGAGCTAAATCCAAGGGAACATTGCAAGGCCATAATTACTAGGAGTGGAAAAATTATTTCTCCATCTCCGAGTCAGGAAATAAGTTCAGAAAAAGAAAAAGGAAAAGAAATAATACAAGAAACCAAGCAGGATAATAATGAAGTAGAAAATAAAAATGAAACAGAAAAAGAAAAAGAAAATAAAGTCCATCAAAAGAAGAAGAAAAAGGTTGATCTAATTCTGGAGGAAGCTTCTAAGCTGACTCCTGAAAAACTAAGGAATGCTCCATTTCCACACAGGTTTAAAAAACAAATATAGGAGCAGAAGTTTGCTAGGTTCTTAGAGGTTTTCAAGAAACTTCACATCAATATCCCTTTTGCCGAGGCATTGCAGGAGATGCCTTCCTATGCAAAATTTTTGAAAGAATTATTATCTAAAAAGAGGAAGCTTAATGGGAATGAAATGATTACTCTCACTCAAGAGTGTAGTGCAATCATTCAAAAGAAACTTCCCCAAAAGCTAGAGGATCCTGGATCTTTTACAATACCGTGTGTAATTGGGGATATTCATGTAGGAAGTGCTCTCTGTGATCTAGGAACCAGTATAAACCTGATGCCTCTATCTTTAATGAGAAAACTGGGAATTAATGACTTGCAACCGACTCGCATGTCCTTGCAGTTGGCTGACAGGTCCATTAAATATCCCCAAGGGATGCTGGAAGACTTGTTAGTGAAAGTAGATAAATTTATCTTTCCAGCAGACTTCATAGTGTTGGATATGGAAGCTGACCGAGAGATCCCTTTAATCTTAGGTAGACCCTTCCTAGCTACTGGCAGAGCGTTAATTGATGTAGAAAAAGGTGAACTCATACTGAGAGTTCAGGAGGAGTAGGTAACATTCAATGTCTTCAATTCCATGAAACATCCGACTGAAAGGATGGATTGTTTAATGGTTGAAGAGATTAAAAGCTACCACACTCCAATGCTTTTAAAAACTGAGGAAGAGGCCCTACGAACTTTTTAGAGGATGACTTTGACTCCGAGACTGAGGAGTTAAATGACTCTCACTCGGAAATATTAAGCCTACTGGAAGTATTGAAGTAGGTGAGTTTGAAAAAGAAAAGAAAATTAATTTGAAAAGTGCTAAAGCTGAGAAAGGAAAGGAATTTTCTGAAGAAAAATATGATTTAAAACCTTTACCTTCTCATCTGAAATATGTTTTCCTGAGAGAAAATGACACTCATCCTGTCATTATTAATGCCGACTTAAAAGAAGAGGATATGAATAAACTAATTGGGGTATTAAAGGCACATGAATCCGCGATTGGCTGGAATATTTCTGACTTAAAGGGAATCAGTCCATCATTTTGTATGCATAAAATTCTGATGGAGGATGACTATTCCCCTGTAGTACAGCCACAACGCAGATTGAACCCCATTATGAAGGAAGCGGTAAGGAAGGAAGTGGTCAAGCTCCTAGATGCAGGAATCATTTATCCTATCTCGGACAGCACTTGGATCAGCCCGGTCCAAGTGGTGCCCAAGAAAGGAGGAATGACGACTGTAAGAAATGACCAAGGTGAAGTTATTGCCACCCGGCCCACAACAGGCTGGAGGATGTGTATTGATTACAGAAGGCTGAATGACTTCACTCGGAAGGACCATTTCCCCCTGCCATTTGTTGACCAAATGCTCGAGAGGTTATTAGGGCATGAGTACTATTGTTTTCTTGATGGGTACTCGGGTTATAACCAAATTATGGTTAACCCAAAAGACCAAGAAAAGACTGCATTCACCTGTCCTTATAGAATTTTTGCATATAGGCGCATGTCGTTCGGGCTGTGCAACGCTCCAGCAACCTTTCAAAGGTGCATGCTGGCAATTTTTGGGGATATAATGGAAAAATTCATTGAAGTGTTTATGGATGACTTCTCGGTATTTGGGAGTAATTTTGATTCATGCCTCAGCAACCTATCTAAGGTGCTGGTGAGATGCCAAGAAACTAACCTCGTCCTTAATTGGGAAAAATGCCATTTTATGGTTAAGGAAGGGATAGTTCTTGGCCACAAAATCTCTGCTGAGGGCATTCAAGTGGACCGAGCCAAGATTGAAATTATAGAAAAACTTCCTCCTCCAATCAATGTGAAAGGAGTGAGAAGTTTTCTAGGATGTGCTGGCTTTTATAGAAGGTTCATTAAAGATTTTTCAAAAATAGCTAAGCCTCTGACTGACTTACTTGTGAAAGATCATGTATTTGCGTTTAATGAAAACTGTGTCAAGGCTTTTGAAAAATTGAAGCAAAGTCTGATTTCAACTCCGATCCTTGCAGCACCTGATTGGTCTTTACCGTTTGAATTAATGTGTGATGCAAGTGACTTCACAGTCGGAGCTGTACTAGGTCAGAAAGTAGGAAAATTGACTCATGTAATTTATTATGCTAGTAAAGTGTTGAACGAAAATCAAATACATTACACCACTACTGAAAAAGAAATGCTTGCTGTGGTGTATGCATTTGATAAATTTCGTGCTTACTTGATTGGGGCCAAGGTTATTGTATATACAGACCACTCGGCAATCAAGTATTTACTAGCTAAGAAAGAGTCTAAACCGAGACTAATCAGGTGGGTTCTGTTACTCCAGGAATTTAATTTAGAAATACGAGATAAAAAGGGAGTAGAGAACTCAGTTATCGACCAACTGTCTCGTCTAGAAGGTGAGTCAGATTCTGTCTTAATAAAAGAAGAATTCCCAGACGAGAAGTTAATGGCAATTATCATCAGGCCATGGTATGCTGATATGGCCAACTTTAAAAGTGCCTCGGTGGTACCTGATGGTTGGACATCCCAAATGAGAAAAAAATTCTTTCATGATAGTAAAAACTTCCTTTGGGATGATCTATTTCTGTTTAAAATAGGAGTTGATGGATTGATCAGGCGGTGTGTGCCTGAATCCGAGCAAGAAAGGCTCTTGTGGCATTGCCACGACTCCTATTTTGGAGGTCATCATGGTGCCTCCCGTACAGCAGCAAAAATCTTACAGAGTGGCTTTTATTGGCCAACTATCTTTCAAGATGCTAAAGAATATGTCAAAAGGTGTGATAAATGTCAAAGGAGCGGAGGTCTCTCTGCTAAAGCTGGCATGCCTTTGACAAACATTCTAATTGTGGAATTATTTGACGTTTGGGGTATCGACTTTATGGGACCCTTTCCTAAGTCGTTCTCCAACGAATATATACTTGTTGCTGTAGACTATGTCTCCAAATGGGTGGAGGCAATTCCGACCAGAACCAATGATGCACAGGTGGTGCTTAGGTTCATCAAGAAGAATATTTTCTCTAGGTTTGGAGTTCTGAGAGTAATTATTAGTGATGGGGGTTCACATTTTTGCAATAAGATAATGGAAAAAGCCCTGCGTCACTATGAGGTGTTACATAAGATATCGACTCCTTACCATCCACAAACTTGTGGACAAGTCGAGCTGTCAAATAGAGAAATCAAAAGAATCTTAGAGAAAGTGGTCGAAAAATCTAGAAAAGATTGGTCGGTAAAATTAGATGATGCATTGTGGGCTTACCGAACAGCTTTCAAAACTCCGATTGGCATGTCCCCGTATCAATTAGTATACGGTAAGGCTTGTCATCTCCCTAAGGAGTTGGAACACAAGGCGTGGTGGGCCACAAAGCTATTAAACATGGACTGTGATCAATCTCAGGAGGAAAGAGTTTTGAAACTCCATGAATTAGAGGAGTTCTGACTCAACGCTTATCAAAGTGCCTCCATCTATAAGGAGAAAACAAAGAAATGGCACGATAAGCGAATTAATAAGAAAGAGTTTCAGAAGGGTGATCGGGTTTTATTATTCAATTCCCGACTGAGACTCTTCCCTGGAAAACTCAGATCCAAGTGGTCGGGGCCTTTTACTGTAAATGAGGTTTTTCCTCATGGTGCAGTCGAACTGAAAGACCCGACTACTGATCGGATTTTTAAGGCAAATGGCCAACGACTCAAACTCTACTTTGGAAGAGAGTTTGATAGGCAGAAAACCTCCCTGCTACTGCAGGCATCTTCTTAGATGCAATAAGGTCAAGCTAGTGACCTTAAAGAAGCGCTCTAGGGAGGCAGCCCTATGTTCCGATTGTTTTGTTTTGAACTTGGAGTCGGAATGAATAAAAAGAAAAACTAAAAAAAATTTTAGTAAATAAAGTTTGTGAAGTTGAAGAAGGAAATCCGAGCTAGATTCTTCTATTTTCGCTCAGGCGAAGCACTTGTAACTTAAGCAAGACACTGCTGGGTGTTGTTTCACACTTAAGCAAAAATTTACTGAGTTTGAGTGAAAATAGTACACTCGGATAACTGTTACTTATTTTTAACCCTTCTTCCCGACTGAACTTCACTCGTCATTTTTCAATAAAATTCCAATTCTTGATGCGAATAAAAGGAAGACTTTGAAGGATTTCTGATCGTTGATGTAATGAACGGGTCAGATGGTGAAAGGCGACTTATTTCAGTCGGCTTTTTATCACTCGGATTCCTCACTCATCACAATCAGTATTGTATCCATTAGTCTCCTATTCACGCGGTCTTTCGGTTTTTCATTCATCCACTCGGCTTTCTCTCTTTCTCCTGGCCGACCTTTATCACTCGGTATTTCTTTCCTGCGTTTCTTTTCACAATTCCTTTCTCATTCACTCAATGTCTCATTAGAGTATTCAGTTTCTTCCACTCGGTACTCCGTTCACTCGGATCCTTCCGCAGTCGTTCATTTTTCACTCATCTTTCTTACTCTGTCACTTCATTTTATTCTGACTTTCGTTTTTCACCTCATATTCTTTTCATTCGGTTCTTCGTCCACTTGGTATAACTTATATTCATCTATTCCACTCAGCCTTCATTCACCCAGTCAATCTTTCACTCGTCTTTCATTTACTCATTCTTCATTCACTTAGTATTCTTTCCATTCAGTATATCATTCACTCGTTTTTCATTCACCCGGTGTTCGCGTCACTCGGTTTTTCATCCTTTCAGTCTCATTCAAATTCTCTCGTTTCTTCAACTGATTCCTTTCTCGATGTTATTCATTCAGTAGTTTGTTATTCATTTTTCCATTGGCTTGTGCATTTACTCATCTCTTTCATCCAGTCAGTATACCCTTTACTCATCTCCACTCGGAATATTCTCAGTCGTTCTCCCATTCATTCTTTCATCTACTCATTTTTCTCACCCACCCTCAATCCACTCATTCCTCAATTCACTCGGTCGCCATTCCACTTGTTGTTTCATTCCTTCAGCTTTGCTCTCAATTTTCCATTCGTCTGTTATTCATCGGTTCTTCCATTTACTCATTCCTTCTCTGCACTCGTTGTTTTGTTTACTCTTCCACTCATTCTTCATTTCTTAGATCTCTATCACTCGGTATTTTTCTCCATACTCACTCGGTCATTCTTTTCACTCATTTACGCAATCTCTTCCTTTACAATCTTCCATTCTTTGTATCTTATTCATTTACTCGGTATTCCTTCATTCTTTCATACTTCCATTTGTTTCTTCTACCATCCGTTTTTCTATTCACTCGTATTTCACTACATTGGTTCACTCGTCTCTCATACGCTCTATTTCATCCATCTATTCTTTCATTCATTCTTATATCCATTCATCCTTTATTCATTCAGGATCTTTTCCATTTAGTGTTTCATTCACTTAGGGTCCTGTATTCATTCACGAATTTTTCACTCATTCATTTTTTCACTTATTCATTTACTTATAGTTTTCATTCGCCCATTCTGTCTTATCGTTTGTTCATTTATTCATCTTCCATTCTCTTGTGTCCACTTGGCATCACATTGGTAGCATCCCACTCTTACTCGATCTTCTACCTATCCAATATATGAGTATTTTAAAAAGAAAAAATAATAAATAGTAATATATATATATATTATAATAATAAAGTAATAATTAAAGCTGGAACACATTTACGCGTTTCTTGGAAAATGAATTCAACAATATAAAAAACCTTTCAGCTTCCAAACCCTAAGTACCTATGCTGAACTTGGGCTGAAGACGAAAAGACATTTTCTGGTTTCTAAGAAGGGTATCATCTTTCCACTTCTTTCACTTATTTCGTGCACTTGTAAGTTTGTGTTTATTATCTTCTTGTTTCATTGTTATTGTTTTCCACTGTTCATAAGCCATGCATCTCACGGTTTTGGTTTACTGTCTTTCTGTTGGATTTCTGTTTTTATTTTTGTTTATTTAGGTTGTCTATCATCATTCTTTTAACATTAATCATGAAAAGAAGATCACAAAGACTTCTACAAAAACCTAGACCAAATTTTACAGAAGGAAGTGTGCGAAGAAAACAAATAGATAACGAAAGAGAAGTGGCAACCATCACTATATCTGATTCGTCTGAACATGTACCCAGTCAAAGTCAGGGTCAAAGGGATGTATCTCCTCTGGTTCAAAGGAATGTATCCCCTGCAAGTGAGGAAAATGAATCACCAGAAGTTGAAAATGTTAAGGCTGTTGAAAACTGTGCTATGAAGTTTAAAGCCACAGAGCCAGAGCGTCCCAGGCAATCTGTAGGAGCTAGTTCTTCTTCTTCTGACATTCTTATGGTGTTACAGGAATTACAGGTCATGAAGAAGATGCAACTTGGAATTTATGATCGGGTCTTGAACCACGATCTGATGCTCAGGAAGATTGCCACAAAACTGAGGGTTGAACACACAGTAGAAATGGGAGCCCCACCTGATAAAGATGCGTGGTTAGCTTCCATTGGATTCATGATTCCCTCCCAGCAGGATAAAGACGATGAAGATCAAGATGTTTAAGCAGTTGTTCCATGTTTTTATGATGTTTTCTATGTAATTAATTTGACATTATTGTAACTGCTTTCTGAACAGTGAACTTGCTTTTATTTTAATTATGTAATGAATATTTTATTTTCTTGTTAATTTGTTTGTTTTATTCGGTTTTTCATATGTATTAGTAAAATCCACGATTCCCAATCCGACTACGCGTTTCCCATCCACAGCCACTCAGGTAAAAAGGGAAGTATCTTTCCGACTTATTCCTTAATTAATATTCTGACTTATAAATTGCAAAATTATGTTTATTGTTTCTTTCACTCCATCTTAATAATTTAAAAGTTACTGATTCGTTAAGCTTAGTCAGATAAATTAATTGATCGGTTTTGTTTAACTCATCATATCTGCCCCTAACAATTTTTCATCATTAATTAAATTGTTTACTCGGCATACTAGTTAGCAATCTGAATGTATGATCTTACATTAAGTTTGGGGACATGACTGGCTGATTAACTATTATATTCGTAGCTTTTGAGCCTGTTTTATCCTTTTCTGAGTGAGCTTGCATGCTGGTTAGTGAGACAGAATTTGCTTCAGTGCTTGCTAATTGTTGTATGTCAACCAATCGGAAATGATGAAGGCCTTCTTTGTTTATTTAGCCAGGGCCAAAAGTAACCATCCTAATTTTATTAATCATTCTTTGACCCAATAATTATGTTTGAGCCTGAGACCCTTTTATTCGTTTTAAAAACCTAATGTTACAAGCCTAATTATCCAAGAAAAACCCGACTAGAGTACCCTGGATGATCCACTGGTGAACTACTCGATTTTTGCTTATTGCTAGGGACTAGCAATTTCTAAGTTTGGGGATGAAGAGTGTGCCTAACAGTAATTAAGGACACACTCCGACCTTAATTATGGATAAATATGTAGAAAAATAAAAGGAAGAAAGGCAAAGCCGAGAGAAAAAATGAATAAAGTCAGAAAAGAAAAAAAAGAGGTGCAAAGCACCATAAGAAAAAAATTCGATCGAAAAAGATGGAAAGAAAAGAAAGAAAAGGAAAAGTCCGAAGGACTAAAAGAAAAAGAAGGTGCAAAACAGCACGAGTTATTAAGTAGCATTCAGTCGAAAAAGTTAAGAGAGTTGCTAGTAGAGGCAATTAAGTCAGAATTGAGGCAAGGCATCAGTGGATACATTTTGTAACCTATCTATGACTCAGAAAAACAATAATTGAGCCTGTAGCCCAGCCCCATTATAAGCTTAAAAAAGCCCTTACTGATCTGATTGTGTTGGCATATGGCATGACGTGTAGAACCGTTGCAAGCCTATGTTTATCTAACAAGTATGCAGGTGCTGAGTGCATTCTATTCACCTTACACACCGAGAGAAGAGTTAAACACCGACCAGTGAGGAAAGCATCAGCAGCTTGTCTTCCAAAGGAGGTGTAAGTTTTTATACTTTTAGAAATTGCGAGAAGAAAGCATGATCGGTATTCAATAATTATAGTATGAACTAAGTTAACGAAAGGATGAGTGTGTTGATCAAATGCTGTTAGTTAATTAATCTGAATATTTGCTTGAAGACAAACAAGTTTTAAGTTTGGGGATGTGATAAGTCTTGAAAAGACTTAATTATTTCACCTTTTTATTTAACATTATTCAGTAATTATTGGTTAGTTTGTTAGTATTATTTAATAATTTGATAAAAATTCGTATTTTAGTTATGAATTTCAAAAGTACTTCATTTATGTAAGAAAACGATTGAAAATATTAATTAGTTAAGGAATTTTGAAGTATTTATAAATTCACTAAGCAGCCAGCATATAAATGCTAGGCAATTAGCTGTTTAATAGTGCAGGAACATGGCGTACTCGAAAAAAAAGACAAATCCGAGTGAAAATTACAAAAAGTCGAGCAAGAATTTAAAGAGCCGAGTGAGAATTCGTAAATCCGACTGAAGGAAGTTCACAAGACCGACTGGGCGAGACTTCAAAGGGTTGACCGAAAAGAATTAACGAAAAGCTGACTGCAAAGATTTCCAAGATACTGACTCCAAAAGAGAACAAGGAACCGATTGAAAATAAAAGGAAGAACCCGAGCGTCCATTTCAGAAATGCTGATTCAAAGTTCGCTCAAGCAAAGCAAGCCTACTCTCAAGCGTGACCTCAAAACATCACCTTTCGCCTAAGCTACTCTATCGCGCTTGAGCGAGAAAGCCATTCTGCATTACATATTTTCCATTCGCCCAAGCTTCGCCATAACGCTTAAGCGACAAAGCAACACTGCAGTACAATTCCCGAGCTCGCCCAAGCGAGAGTTAATCAGCTCATGCGAAAACCCAGCAGCTGAAGCGAAAAAGCAGTAACTTAAACCCTGTTTCCTCCCTCCAACAACACACACCTGGTGCAGTACTGTTTCCGCTTCCATTGCCTTCTTCTCCACTACTGCAACCTTAGTAACTTAAGTAGTGAACTGTCAATTAGCTGGTGCTGCGCTGTAAATTAGCTAAGGCTGAGCTGGATCCTGTTAAGAGCTAAGCTGTAATTAGTTAGTTACTCTGTAAACTGTGTAACTAGTAGTTTAGTCATTAACTTAAGTTTTCTAAGTTATTAGTTAAGTTAGTTAAGTTAGGTAGAAATATATATATAGGTTGTACATATTATGTAACACACGCATACACAGATACGAAATAACAGAACGGAGAACATTCATTACACACTTCGAATATCTCACTACATATTTTTCTCTCTCTAATCCTCTCCTCCATGATGTTCCACAATCCTTCGATGGAACCGAAGTCAATGGAGTTCTAAATCCCTAAGGTTGGGATTGCGAAGGTTAGCAATGGAGTCTTGAAGCTGTGAGCAAGGAAATCGACTTCTAGAATCCTGAGGCGAACAAGCTGAGGAGTGGAGCAGCATCGCTGGATTGACAAATCCAGAATTGATGAAGAACTTCACCAGTGAGGAATCATGGCTGAAGCTTAGGTAACTTCCAGCTTTCTAACTAGTTCAGGCCTAATCAATTTAGGTGAATAGTTAGAGTTCAACCTCTAATTTCGCATTAGATTCTTAGGTTAATCGAGCACTTAAGGAATTAAGGTTCATTGCTTAAGGATTAGTGTTTTTCACCTAAGGAATTAGGGAATAACCACAAGCGGATTGTCCTCTGGATTATGGAGTTGATTATACTTTAATTGCATGTTTCTTGATGAATTTGTGAACCAAAGCAATCCTGACCTATTTTTTATTAATCACCTTTCACATTCATTTTAACTCTGTTTTTGGAAATATAAAAACAACTAGAAAACATTAAAATCATAAAAACCGAATAAACTACCTGTATTTCGTGTTGGTTCAGCTTGTACTAGTCCAAGATTGAGGTACTTACCACAATCCCTATGGGACGATCAAATATTCTACAATTTTAACGACTGGTGCGCTTGTCATAAGTGTAAATCCGAGAGTCATATTTTGTTTTACTAAGATTTTCAGCACCAAGTTAATGGCTCGGGATTTTAGCATCAGTCAACCAAAGCAATATCGTCTTTTATGTAAGAGGTGTTTAAAAGGAAGCCATGGAAACTTATAACATGACATTTCAACTTGAATAGGTAGACAAAATGAATAAGAAAAAGAGAATAAATGACCCCAATCTAGCTGCTAGTACTTGCAACATGACGAATTTGGACCCAAGAGCCAACTTTAAAGATGATAAGGACCATCTAACTCATCCACAGCCAAAAGATGAGACTGCTTAATTCTAGTTAGTGGCAACAACAGACAAGTTCACAAGTTTAGGGGCCAATATGAGCACTGAGGTACATAAAGAGCTAGAAATACTTTTGTTATCTAACAATGACTTATTTGCTTGGATAGCAACAAATATGCTAGGAGTGGATCCCATTTTCAGTTTCCATAAATTACAATGTTTCCTAACTTGAAAATAAAGAAAAAAATGACTTGGTCCCAAAAATAAGGCAGCAACTTACGAAGTAATTGATGAGCTTTTGAAGGTGGGTTTTTTATCAGTAAAGTCCAATATGGCTCCTGGATGACAAATGTTGTAATAGTAAAAAGGTCAACGATAAATAGAGGATGTGTCGACTACACAAATCTGAATAAAGCATGCCCTAAGGACCCTTATTCCTTCCCCTATATCAATAAGCTCATCGATAACTCTTCAGGGCACTAGTTGTTATCATTCATGAACTCATACTCGTGATACAACCAAATCCTAATGTATGCTAACAACTAGGACAAGACCATATTTATTAATGACCGAGGAGTTTTTTAGTTACAAAGTGATGTCATTTGGATTAAAGAATACAGGTGCAACTCACCAAAGGATGATGAATACCATCTTTGATGGGATTAATGGTAAAACCGTGGAAGTTTATATTGACAACATAATTTCCAAGACCCCAGTTAAGGGAAATCATGTCACAGACTTAAAGGAAATCTTTGACAAACTTCACCAGTGAAATATGTGCCTAAACCCTCGGAAGTGCACCTTTGGCATTTCTACAGGGAGATTCTTAAGTTTCATGCTAACACACAGAGGAATAAAACCCAATTTAGAGAAGTGTAGAGTATTAATCCATATGAAAAGCTTGACAACTCTTAAAGAGGTACAAACTCTGAATGAGAAGATGATTGCCATATCTCGGTTAATGTCAAAAATGGCATACCAGTCACTTCCATTGTACAATTGTTGTGAAAGGAGAAAACATTCGAGTGGACTCCAAAATGTGAGTAGGCCTTTCAGAGTTTAAAATGTGTGTTTACGTCATCCCTAATTTTGGTCAAGCTTGAGACCAGGGAGCATTTGATTTTGTATATATCGATTTCAGTCAAGGTCATTGGAATGGTTTTAGTCAATAAGTTAACAATAGGATAGAGGCCAATTTATTTCGTGATAAAAATGTTAAGAGGAGTTGAGGCATATTACTAAAAGATTAAGAAAATAACCTTTATTGTTGTCATTATAGCTAGGCGCCTTTAGTAATACTTCGACGCATACCCTATCATCGTCAAAACCAACCTCCCTTTAAGGATGGTGCTCTTCAAACTTGATTTAGTAGGACGCTTGATCAAGTAGGCTATTGAATTATCAAAATTCAAAATTTTCTATGAACTAAAGACAACTATCAACGCTTAAATTCTAGCTGATTTCGTCATAGAAATGATAGGAATGAAGGCATAAGGAAATTAGAGAAAATAGAAAATTTCAGTGGATGACTCAAGTAATAGCAAAGGGTTTGAAGTCAGGGTGATCTTGGAAAGTGAAGATGCTTTGATATTGAGATTTCCTTGCGTTTTGAATTTGAAACATCAAATAACCAAGCAAAGTATGAAGCATGCATCGCTAGATTCAAAACTGTGCTTGATGTTGAAGCCACAAAAATTGTCATCGTTAATGATTCTCAGTTAATGGTCTCTTAAGTAAATAGTGAGTACTAAGCCAGAGAGTCCATCCTATAATAGTATCTCTTAAAGGTGAAGGATTTATCATAAAGGTTTAAGCAGATAAGTTTCAAGCACATTCCTTGAGAAGTAAATGCAAGAGTTGATGTCTTTTCACAGCTTACAAGTACCAAAAAGTCAGGAAAGAGCTATATGATTCAAAGTACCCTTACTAATCTAAGCATCCATAAGAAGATGATAGTTGTAGTAGCATCGTCTAGCCTATCTTGGTTAACCTAAATTAGAGATTTCTTAAAAAGTAGGGTAGTTCCTACAGACCCCGTCCTTAAGAAAAAAGTTCAAAAGGATGTTTCTCATTTCACCATTATTAACAACGTTGCATATAGAAGAGGATTCACAACCCTTCTATTACAATGCTTAGAGCTTGAAGAGGTAGACTATGTCATGACCGAGGTACACAAGGGAAGCTGTGAGCATCACCTCAAAGGCTAGAGTCTCACTAAGAAGTTAAAAGTGGGATACTAATGGCCAACGGTGAAGGCAAACACCATGAATTATATAAAGAAGTATGAATCTTATCAAAAGAATGCCAATTTCTATCACACCCCAGTTAAAGAAATTTTCACTTTGTTCACCCCTGGTGTTTTTTCCAATAGGGAATAAATATTCGTGGCCCTTTTCCATAATCACCTCGTGGAGTTAAATACCTTTTTGTTAGGGTGGATTATTTTACAAAGTGGATCAAAGCAACTCTTGTATCCACCATAACCTTGCCCAGAGTAAGAAAGTTTATATACCTACATATCATAGTCAGGTTTTGGATTTTGAATAGAGTAATCATTGACAACAATTGACAAAAATTTTCAAGCTCCCCTAACCGGTTTGAAATTTTAGGAAGTCTTTTCTTTGGTGAAGTATCCCTAGACCAATGGGCAAGCCGAGGTTGCCAATAGAAAAATATTGAAAGGTGGGCAAAAGAACTGGATCATGTTATTTAGGTATACAAAATGAACTTACACTCGTCCATAGGTGAAACTCCATTCAGTTAGAATATGGCATCCAGGCAATGATCCTAATGGAAAAATTAGACTAATGTCGAGGTTACAACTACATATATTAAAAATCAGATTAAGTCAAGGTTACAACTACATATTAAAGAAAGTTAAAAAGCATAATTGATGTAACAAAATCAACAAAATCTACATCATTGTGCCCCAGCTCAAACTATTAGAAATTTATTTCTTTGCAGGCCGCTTTGACCCATCATCTTGACCAATAGAAGGGGGTGAAGAACAAACTTATAAGACAATAAGGCTTTAGCAAATTTACCTCCTTCGATTGGTTTCATTAGCTTCCCATCAACAAAGTGGTGGAAAAGACCTATACCTTTGAGCTTAAGCTCAGTGTTCGGGTTCTAATGCTTCACTTGACAAACAACCAAGGAGAAACCATCCTTCTCAACACCAACGAACATTTTATAATTAGCCTTTAAACATCCTTAACCTTCCCAAGCTCATCCTTAAGAGGACGAAGATCCTTCAGTTCCTCATGCATTATAGGTACTTGCTTATCTGAAGTGGATTTTTGCTCAAGAAGAGAGTGATACATCGTCTTAACCGCCTTTAGAGCCTAGTCGTCAGCACAGACTTGAGATAAAAATTTTGTGTTGCGGGAAGTGAGGGTCTCATTTAAGTCTTTGCTTAACCCCTGCTCATAAAGCATTAACGATTTCTCCTTAACAATATCCTGTTGACTAAGGATGGTATCAAGGAACTCCATCATCATGTCTAGGTTTAACTGAGCATTTCGAACAACAACATCAATAGCTTGGTAAAGCCCTTTAGCACCAAGACCATATGAAAGAAGGAAGATTGGTTTCTCTTCAACGTTGGGTCTTATTTTCCTCATCAAGCTATGTAACTAAACTGTAGAATGATCCTCATCTAACTTTAGTATTGAATCTAAAGTCAGATTGTATGGGTCTCCACCAACTCCTTAAAAAATGGATGGGATTCTCGAAGCCTCCACCTTGTCATTAGTTTTCTTTTTTTTCCTTATCCTTTTGAGACTTACTTTTTCTCTTCCTTTTTTCCTGCACTGATTTGTCCTTCTGTAGATGGTTTGCTTCACGATTGTTTGGGATATCAAAACGCGTTGTTGGCTTAGTAATGTCAACTTCCACAACATCTTTATTAAGTAACTCAACATCAAGTTCATTTTGATGTCCCTTCTCTTCCATATCTGTGCCAAAATATTTACTCTGTCGACCATGGATTTTGTGAAGATGAAAAGAATAATCAGTTTAAACGTCCAAAATAGGAAAATTAGTTTAAAACATTGGTGTTAAGGATGGACTCAAGTAAGCAATCAAAGAAGCCTCATTGGCATACAAGATTCTTCTACATTTAGAATAGTTCCATTCCTTTTTTGACAGATGAGACCTTGAAGTCAATTTCAAAGCCTTTAAAACCATGAAAGAGTCACAACTTAGCTGATCCTCCTTCAAGTTGTAAGCATTTGCTTCAAAATTGAAATGCTTTGAAGTTTAATGAAGATGAAATCATTCTAAACCATCCTCATTTGTCCAAAATTGGTGCTTTTATTCAATGACTTAAACAACAAAGTAAAAGGGTTTGAAGCTTTTTCCCTTTATCTTTATTGATTTAGAGTATGGTTTAAAAATTGAATGCCGGGCCCTTAGAATGACATGGCCCATGCAATCCCTAGGTTCTGATCTTTACAGAATGTGAAAGATGTTGAAGAGCAAGGCCAACGTCGATTTGAACTTGCACACATAGGCCAAAGACTTAAAGCTCCCCACAAATGACCAAGCATTTGGGTACAACCGAGAAGGGGCGACGAGAAGATAATTTAACACCTTCATCTCAAACTTTGTGAAGGGTAAACATGCCTCGACCTCGGTAAATGGAAGGTGTACCTCTACAATTGGTTCTTACCATGTCCCATGTAAATCTTTTCCTAATCTAGCGGAAACAAGATTTAACGGGATGCATAATCTTGGACTTCTTTGGTAATCTAAAAACCTTTATCTTCGGTAAGCCATTTGTCCCAATCAATGTCCCTGAAGATTTCAAATACTTTGTCACTAGTGCTTTTTGATGCTACAGTCAAAGGACCTAGCATGTACGGGGAAAACAGTGTTGGAAGACTCGTCATCTGAGGATGATGTGGATGTATCACCACTTGAAGAGCTTGATGTCAACATGTCTAAAGAAGAAGAGGTGGAATGAGTTCTCGCTGTTTCTCGAAGATAAAAAAAATAGGTCAGGATAATATGGCATCTGGAAAGTTTGTTGAGGATCCTTTGGTAACCATGAGCTGAAACTATCAGACAGAGGTTCCATGTTTAGACGCTTAAGCACAACATTCATGCATTCGACTGAGATCTCATTTTTTTGGAAGGTTATTTTTGGAAAATGAAATTTATAGTCTAAAAAGGACGAGATGGTAGAAGACATGAGACATCGTCCACCATCTAGTTGAATCTTGGCCTAATGTCGAGATCCCTCGAATGGACATGAATACAGTGGCCTAAGGAATATCTTCAGAGAACTAGTGTTGTCATCATCATTCTTAAATTCATGAATAACAACCATAATGAAAGCAAATTTGAAAGAGAATACCTCGGGAGCTGAAAGAAGCTGATCTCAGTTAAAACAAGAAGCACTTGGATCTCATAGCACTTTCAACCAATGTCGTCTCTAAGATATGCATGCACGAAAATGACAAAAGTGGCACACCTATATGTAAGAGGAGTGAACAAAGGGCAAAATATTAAATAGCTCAAGGAAAACATTACTCTAGCACGCTTCCTTATTAATGCATTTTAACTAGGGTGGGAAACGACGTAATCGTTGAAATTTCAAACTCACCAGTAGGAAGGTGGCACTTGGCCAAAAAAAGAAGTAACTCCCATATTAATGAGCATTTTAAGAGGACTGCATAATCAGAAGGCATTAGAAGTCCAACAAACTAACTACATGTGCACCTAATAGGATATCGTCCAAAGAGTAGTTCAAGCCAACGCTTTAGCGTTACCCTAAACTGAGGGCATATGATCCAGACATACTGCCCGGATCCACATCGTGCCTGAACGATATACTATACCAACAACGATGAGGGAGCTCGTCTCGTACGCAAATGGGATACCGAGCCTTAGACATGATGATGTCGTCCATGCAAATAGACACGTCAAGAGCCACATCACTGACAAAACCTACAATAATACCTAAGAGTTGCATCATTATCACCACACACCAACCTCCACTATAAACACCTTCCTCGAAAATAATAAAGGTACGCATTTATTCCCCGATTCTTAACTTGTGATACCTTCCTCACTTGCTCCGAGTTCGTTACTGACTTAGGCATTGGAGATGCCCTATAGGACACCCTTATTGATCCCATTTTGGCATTTTGTGTAGGTGTTAGAAGATTTGAAAATATACCGTTTAACTCATTATTGTTAAATATCATCTTGTATGAAGCCACATACCAGTCAGATCATGTCCGTACATGTTTAAACCACTCAAGACCTGGTAAATTAAGTACTCGTACGAGGCAGGTTTCTCTCTCGTGAATATGGGTAGCGAGTAAACACTATATGTGACCATTTCACTTCATTGTCATCCCTACGTCCATCCAAACAGGATACATAACTCATGATAGTAATATGCGTTAATGTAATTGATAATTACACTTTTCCTGACAACTTCTTAGCCATTAAAACAGATAAAATCTTTTAGAAAGAGTTTATACGTATTCATACACCCTTTAAACTTTTGATTAATGTTATTTCTTTCCTTTCTTGATAAAAGTTAATAAAAACTTACTTTAACCGTAAAAAAGAGTAATATGATATTATCTTTAAAAGATATATTTAATGACCATATCATAGATTATGATTATCCCATCTTTTAATAACCAATAGAAAGTTTATAAAGTAAAAACTAGCATATCACACCAAGTTCATAAATAAAATCAAAAGCAAAGAAGGCAACAGTAAAATGAATATACGGAGATGAGGACGTAGAGGCGGCGTAGAATATACATGCGTGTATGTATAAATACAAGCAGTAGCCTCCCGCGTTTATTTATGTTCATGCTCGTTTCTTCACTCTAATCTCTATATAATAATATTATATTATGACTCTATCTTTACCATTTTTGGGACTCAATTCAACACTGCCACTTTGATCTCCCCTTGACTTTCTTCAATTCCACTTCAGGTACTCAAACCCTAACCCTTTCTTCAATCAATTCATCGCTCAATCAATCTTTATCCCCCAAATCACCCTCACCTAAACCTAGGGTTTATGTGATCAATTGATTCTCCTTTTTTTAATACCGATTTTGATCCTTTGTAGAATTGCATTAATTCCCTCTCTGCATCGCGCCTTTTTCCTCTTTAATTGTCGCCTTTTAGGGTTCAGTAGAAAATTTCAGTTCAATTTCGATTTTCTTGGATTAAAAAAAACGAAAAGGAAAAACGGTTTTCGGTTACGTTTTTTTTTTTGTTGAGGTATACGATGTTCGGAATTTAGTTTTATATGCTGTGTTGAATTAGATGTTGGTGATTTCGTGGGATTGGTAATGTGCATTGGGGACTGTCATGTTGCGGTACAAGTGTGAGTAAGTCTCGCGTTGGGTAGAAATGGACACGTTGAGTGACATATAAGTGATAGGGAGTTATAAGTCTGTAGCCTTATGGTTGTGCGTTGGAATGTGTGTTAATCAAGTATAGGAGATGGTGGTAGATTAAGGCAAAAATGGAAAAATTCTGCTATCCTTCTATTGGCAAATTAATCAGTTTTATGCATTTTGGGATGTAATGTTGTGGTTGTTTGACACAATAAGTCTTGGCTTTTCCTTCCTTTTCACTTCCTGCATTTAGGTTCTCTTGTTGTTGTGTATATTTCTTCACGTATAAATTTACTTTTGTAATCTTTGGGGATTAGGGACAGTCCTTGTGTTCTCATTTCTCTCTTTCTTCTATCCTCTCTTTTTTTTTTTTTAATCAAGTGATAAGAACCCATAAACTTGCTACCTTATGGTCCTGAGTTGTAAGTCAGTTCCCTTGGGTTGTTTAGTCTTAGCCGATTGACCCAGAGCTCTCTGGTGGTGTGGCCTCCTTGGATTTTGTAACATGTCAACCTTAGGTGGAGGTTAGATAGCATAAGATTCTAAACTTGTGAAAAAAATGTCACTTCATTCTAGAAGCTTGCTCTGCACAACTAGAAGGTAGTGCATTTATGTATTTAGCATTATATGGAGTGGTTATACTTATAGTAATCTTTGTGATATTGTGTGCTTTATATAGCTGCTGCTGCTGCTGCTATAAAACAATACTTAGTGTTTGCTTTATTAACTTGCGGGCAGGGATTCAGAGACTTCATTTGACGAGGGGATACAAAAGAAAGGGATTTTCTTTGACCTGTGTTCTGAGCCTTAGTGAGGTCAACGGCTTCATGTTGAGTTCTGGGAATAACTTAAATAGCAGCAGCAGTGGGATAACTTCTTCGGATATGCCACCATTGCCTCAGTGTTTAACACTAGATTCAATTACGATAGGAAATCAGAAGTATACAGGAGAGCTAAGGAGGGTTCTAGGTGTTTCTGCTGGAAACACGTCGGAAGACCATTCTTTTGGAGTTACTCATCCTAAACCCATGGCTCCAGGTGCATCGGGGGAACTAAAGCACTTAAAAGAAAGTGTACAGGATACCTCCAGAAAGGCAAGGTAATTAATTGTTATTCTACCCAATTTTTCTAACATATTCTTCAGAGTTCAGAAATGAAAAGATCTATTGTAAGGCTGAATGGTGAACAAATTTAGTATGACATGGTTGACTTTGAGATGAATGGTCTCATTCTCTTATAGGTGGTATATTTTTTTTAATGAGGGGATGATTGGTGAGAAGTGACAATATCAGCCCAGTACAGACAAAATTAAGTGACAGTTATGTGGAATATATATGCAAAATTATTTGTTGGTTTCATTTTAGCACTGCCCTTCTTTTTCATGCGGTCCTGTTCTGTTGGATTGTAGTGGAGTGGGGACGGGTGATACTTGGCCATTCTTGATTTGAAACCTTAAGATCCATAAAATAATTGTCATTATGTTATCTATGGTTGATGTTTTAGTTTCAAATGTAATTTGTTTACCTATTATTTTGTGACACTACATATTCCTATTTCCTAACTATAGTGTAACACGTTGATCAGGGATAGGTCAAAAATGCTGCGGGAATCCATATCTAAATTGGATAGATACAGGGAGGCATTAAATTCGAAGAAGCGACAAAGGATTGATTCATCAAGTGACAGGGCAGGTGGAGTAAACTTAACAAAGATGGGTAGCCAGATTCACAAAACCCCTAATGATAATCTAACGCTGAGATCAGAAACCAAGTCTTCAAATTCAATTATGAACAAGAGAATTCGTACATCAGTGGCAGATGTGCGGGTGCGTTAACTCATCTAAATTTTCAAGCTCCTTTTTTACACCAAAATAAAGGGTTTCAACTTCCAAACTGGTTCAAGCCTAGTTTAAACATTTTCGGATGAATTGAATTGAGCCATCTATCATCACTCTCCAAGTAAATAATTAATAAATGATAATACTAATGTCAGATTTTAAAATTGGCATACTCTTTATGCTCTATTTTCTATAACCTCAATGAATGAGGTTTTAGATGATAATTTGTTTATGCTCACTTCCATTCTTTCTTCTTGACTTTGCGCATTCTGCCATGCTCCCAGGAGGATAGTAGATCTGGTGCTATCGGAAGGCCACAGATGGTCACAGAGAAGGATGGAAATCTGGTTCAGACACTTGGTGGGAGCTCTGTTCGAAATGAAGAGAAAACTCGCAGATTACTTGCTGGAGGTGAAGGGTTGGATCAAAAAATAAAGAAGAAGAGGTCTGTTGGAACTGTAGGAAACAGGGTTATAACTGGTGAAAGGGATGTAAAACGGGCTACTCTTCAAAAGGCCAATACTGATTTGAAGATGCGATTTTACGATGCTCAGGGTTTCAGGTAGTTATTTAATTTTTATTTTTCTCTTTCTTTTAAATTGCTAGATATATTAGTGTTAATTTTAGGTTGAGAGCTTGTTGTGGGGGCATTTAGGTCTTTCTGCAGCCCATATATTTGAAGATTATTTCACTCTATGTTTAAGGGCGGTGCCTGTCCAGCATTCCAAAAGAACCTGTTATATGTGTCACAACATCAATACTTGTGTTCTTAACATCATCAGTGTAATTATCTCATTCACTCAGTGTTTGGTTGCCCTTGCTCCTGTTGCAAAGCATTACTGTTGTTTGCTTGTTTTGAAGGGGATCAAAAACTTTTCTTACTTGCATTCTCTTGGTGAAGTGAATCTAGGCCTCAGAGCATTTGTTATTTTGTTTGGTAAAAGCAGAGCTTTCATTTGGGGGTCTTGATAAAGCTCAGAAGCACAGCATTTCTTCTGCACACTTCTATTTTCTATTTGTTGATTGTTCAGAGTTACATGTCATTAGATTGGATCCCTTGATGCAGTTTTTACTATGGTGCAATTTCATGTACTTGAAAAAGTGATTGATATTTAATGCAGACACTTATGGTAATCGGCATTTTGTTAGTCATGGGCCTAACAGGCCCCCAATTAGGGAGACTTGGGAGAGAAGAAATAAAAGAGGGGTTGAAGAATTAATTGGGCAAGTACAGGGTAATTAGGTTAAACCCAAATTGCTAGTGACTGATTATGTGTTAGGCTGATTATGTTTTAGGATAAATATTAGGTTAAAGGAACATATTAGGTATTGATTATATTAGGCAGTTTTGGAGGGGGAGAGACCAGGCTCTCGAAATCCTGGTATCTTTCTACCTTCTTTCTCAGTTTTCAATAATATTTGTACAGTTAATCCTTAATTCTATTATTTGAGCCAGTTATCTTATACATTTCTGTCGAAAAATGGAATTGGTTCAGAAAATGCCTGTAGTTATATGAATGTCATATGAATTATTTGTATGCCTCTCATATATATTACATTTATAGGTGAATTGCATCAAGGTTAGTTCTGTTGAAATAGCTTAACTACTATAGGATAGATTCAGTTGGATTATTCCATTCTTCTAGGTTTGGATAACTTACTAATTGATTGCATTGTATTACTTGTTCTTTTACTCCTAATTGTTCTTCTAGTAATTCTCCTCTTTGGACATTTATGTTGATTACTTGGGTAACTTATCAATTATTAGGTAGTCACATATTGGAGAATATAAAAGCAAATGCAAAACTAGATATTTTATATTAAGCTTTTTGTGGTGCAGATTGAAGTCGCTCCCTGGATGTAGTGGAATCAACAAGTCTGAGGGCTCTTCGGAGCCAACTAATACAGGAGTGCGTACTATGCTTATGAGTGAGCAAGGTGTTTCTCTTCACAGGGACCAGATACCTGAGCAGAGAGTTGTGGCAAAAGGAAACAGCAGGTTTTTACAGATCTTGACATTGCACTGGTCTTAATGTATCTACAGCCTATTTTGTTTTATCAATCTATGTTTGAGGTTATAGAATGAGATTTAACAGTGACATTTTAGACTAGTCCTTGTTTACATTTATGTGTGGATAGCTATTTACAAATTTATTATGTTTATATTCTATAATTAGGGCAAATACTCAGGATGACCCAGCAGGCAGCCCTAACACAGTAATTAAAAACAAGGTATCTCGGGCACCAAGAACGGGTTCAGTTAGTGCGCTAGAATCATCTAACATTCAACCTTCATCTGGAACTTTTCCAGGTTGGTAATTGCCTTCAAATTCCTATATAAGGTTTCAGTGGTTGGTATTGCAAATAATTAAAGGCTTTCTACAACTTTAGGTACTTCTATACATCCAATGACCCAGTGGGTTGGTCAGAGGCCACCTAAAAGCTCACGCTCACGGAGAGTGAAAGTAGTTTCTCCTGCTTCTCGCAATCTTGAAATTCATGTCTCATCCGAAGGCTGTCCACCTTCTGATTTCAACGTTAAAGCTTCTTCTGCTGGCAACACTGGCTTTCAACTGGCAAGCAGTGTAGATAATGGTACTCCAAAATATAGAAGACCTCCTGATGAAATTTCATCACCCTTTGGTTTATCTGAAAGTGAGGAATCTGGAGCTGGGGAAAACAAAATAAAAGAGAAAGGAGTCAATGGCAGTGACTTCGCTATGGCTGCAGACAAGGCTGGGGCTTCTATACTGCAAATGAGGAAGAATAAAATATCAACTGATGAATCTGGAGATACTGTGCAGAGACAAGGAAGAACTGGAAGGAATTTAACATTAACAAGGCCAGGCCCTCCTTCAGGGACGGAGAAGTCAGAGAATTTACTAATAATGAAGCCAGTACAGGACATGAGGCCTAATGATAAGAGTAGAACGTATGTTGATTTTATTTTCATATCTATTTCATCCTTTCTCCTCCAATTTGCTAAAACTGTCATCATACCCTTTTGTTGAATGCAGCAAACATGGCCGCCCACCTTCGAAAAAACAGAAAGAGCGCAAAATTTTGACTCGTGTAGGGAAGCAGATGAGCATCGGTTCTTCTGATTTTGGAGGTAGTGTTGATTTTTAAGAACTAAGCTTTGTTTATTTGGAAATTTTAGATGCTATTTGGTTTGAGAAAATGTTTTATATTTTCATTTTGTATTTTCACTTTTAGTATTGTCACCTTGTTTTCCATTTCCAAAATGATTGCAGAAAACAATGAAAACAGAAAAAAATAGGTGTTTTCACTGTTTTCTATACAAACTTTTGGAAACTAGAAAACAATGACAATTTGTAATTAAAAGTGAAAACAGAAAATAAAAACATGTTAAACCAAATGAACGACATCCGTTTGGTTTGCAAAAATGTTCTCAATTTTCGTTTCATGTTTTCACTTCTAATTACAAAACTGCCGTCTGCCATAAGGTCTTTTCCCAAATTTTTGTGCCATAGCACTTTGGATTGTTCGGGCATGTAGAGGAGTATATCAAATAATTTTCAGTAGTTATATTTTTATTATTCTACACTTAGTTTCCAGGTTAATATATAGTCTGTTAACATTTTTATCTGTATTTTTTTTTTCATTGTGTTTTCACACTTTTGAAATTTGAATTGCAGGTGAATCTGAGGATGATCGTGAAGAATTATATAAAGCTGCAAAAGCTGCTCGTGATGCTAGCAGTATGCTTCTTGAACCATTTTTTACCTTCTCCGAAATGTTGTTCCTTTTTGTATTCAGCTTTATATCTCATTTGTTTGCTGGCTTATTTTATTCTAGACCTTGCTTGTTCGGCTCCATTCTGGAAGAAAATGGAGTCTATTTTTGCTTCTATCAGCTTGGATGATGCATCTTACTTGAAGCAGCAGGTAGCAACTGGGTCTTGAATATGTCATGTTTTCTTGAAATGTGAAGTAACCATTTTGATTCTCAGTATGTTGAGTAGATTCTGACTTACTGATTTTTCATGGTTGTGGAATCAGCTCAATATTGCTGAGGAATTTGATAAAAGTTTATCTCATATGTTTGGCATTGATGATGATATGTTGGTAAGTGCCTTTGGCATTATACAAAAAGTGTCATATATCTTTCATCTCACTTATTAATAATGAAGAACTTTGTGTAGATCTCCATCTGTTAATTTTAAGATCTTCACAATAACAGCACAATTTTCATCTGAAAAAGGAAAGTTTAAGGAAATGGAGCAGCTTTAACATGAACTAAACCTTTGGAGGAGGAATGTGTTAACTAGTAAAATTTTATTTCCTCAGGGTGTTGTTATAAACAACAAGACTGCTCCAGGCTCAGAGGAAAGAAAGAGAAGCCACTGTGATGAAGAATCAACCAGGCTTGATGCTTTAGGTGGAAAGAATGATATGGAAAGATTGGACAAAGTTACCCCACTATTCCAAAGACTTCTTTGTGCTCTAATTGAAGAAGATGAATATGAAGAATCATATCACCACAGTGATGCAAAGAATATATCTCGACAATGTGCTAGTGATGATTCTCACTGTGGTTCGTGTAATCAAATTGATTTTGAACCCAAAGATCGGGATAGAATGGATTCTGAAGTTGAATCAGAGGTGGATTTCCAAATTCAGAAGAATTGCATGTTGGACAGACTATCTTGTGATAAGAGTACTGCATCCAACACATTTAGGTACCCAAACACATCCAGTTCTTTACAAAGCACTGGAGTTTGGCAGGGAGATGAAGAATTTTCTCTTTCAGATATCACACACACCAGTGAAATATGTTCGAATGATCTTGATCAACTGCAGCCTGCTGAATTGAGTGTTCCTAGTTTTCCTTCTCCTGATGGTCAGTATCAGCAGATGTCACTGGATGACAGGCTGCTGCTTGAGTTGCAGAGCATTGGCTTATATCCTGAAGTAATGGTATGCTTTTATTTTACATATGGAATTACAATTATCATAGATACTTGAAGCTTACTGGATTCATGGCTGTACTTCTTAAACTTTGTTTGGTGCAGCCTGATTTAGCTGATGAAGATGAAGCTATAAATCAAGACATTGTGAAACTTGAAAAATCACTGTGTGAACAGGTATGTACCTTCCAAAGTTTATTTTATAGGTTCAACCACATTTTTCTTATTGATCTCAAATTTGGTCCATTCTTATTTTGCTGCTCCTTATTTTGATTGACTAATAGAATGGAAGGAAGAAGAAAAATTTGGACAAAATTGATGGAGCTATTCAAGAAGAGAGGGACACAGAAGGGCGGTATGTTGTAATTATGCTTTGGATGTTTTGCTTCTGATCCTTCTTTGTAGTCTTCTACTCTTCTATAGTCATGACCCAATTTTCTAGTTTTTTTTACCAGCATTCACAAGTCATGACTTTCCATTTCTTGGGCTTGTGCTTAAGATATTATTGATACTTATTAAGGTTAATGTACTTATTGTCCAGGAAGATTGAGCAAGCTGCATTTGACCAACTTGTTGAAATCGCTTACAGAAAGAGATTGGTAAGTAACTTTCCTTTACCAACCTTTTTATTGTATTTTAGTAAGATGTACTAACTTCCTTACCATTTTTTGTTAAAAATTTCTTGTTTTTTGATACTGGATTACACTATTTGGACCTTGCATGTAGTCTTATGCAGACCAACATGTATTAGGTTGCACAGCTACAGGTGACTGCCTCATCCTTTCCATAGGGTGCTAAGGTCGGCTTCATAAGCTTGCATCCTTAAACACCAAATTGGTCTTTGTTGGGTTTAATCTCAGTGGAGACTGAATTCCCACTGACTTAGTCATATACCCACTTTTTTCTTAGCAATTACAAAGCCAAAAGGAAAAGGGTGAAATATTTAATTGCTATTATCAGATGCATCTTTTAGAACTTATGATAGAATTTGAAAGTTTGCAACTTGGATGGTGTTGACTGTCTGTGTCGCTGATATATTATTCAGTAGCACAATGTTTCAGTTTAATTTGGATAAATGAGCAATATACTGTGTACTTTTAACCCTGTGACCACTTTGATAGCTGAAAAAGGCAAAGAAGATTATGTTGAAATTTTATGTTGGTTAGTCCTAGCCCTGTCCTGTTTTTTAGTAATTGAATTGTGTTTAATTACATTCCCCCAATCCTCCCTTTCTGGTTTCATTGCTGCCTTGTTTTTCAATATTTGGTGGTGACTTGATTGATTTCATTATCTTCTGACAATTAGCAAGTTCTCCCACATACATAATTTCTCTTAAGTTTTATATAGCCCTTCCTGTAAAATTGATTTAACTGTATTGCAGGTAATGAACTCTAGGTTACACTGGCAAATGTTGATGTTGTTTTGGCAAACCGTGCTCAATATCCCTCTCATTGTTTACATTACTTAGACCTCCTTTTGCCTATATAATTGCATAAGAAATTAAGGGAAGTCTGTTAAGAGGAAGGGTACACGGTGTTACTTTTATATAAATAAGAGGGGGTAGATTGAAATTTATTAAACCTCAATGGGTATGAGTGTACTATTCTTTATGAATGAATTTCATCAGTCATAAGAATGATTTTTTATCTAAATTTTTGGCAGGCATGCCGTGGGAGCAAACATTCTAAAGGTGCAGTTCATAAGGTGTCTAAGCAAGTTGCTCAGGCTTTTCTCAAACGTACTCTTGGAAGATGTAAAAGATATGAGGAGGCTGGCATTAGCTGCTTTAATGAACCTACCATACAAAATATCTTGTTTGCCCCCCTCCCACGTGAGAATGATGCACAACCTGCAGTTTGCATGGTCTCTGGGACAGCCAGTAATACATGTAACAAAGGTTCCCATCAAATTGAAGCCAGAAATCCAGGTATGCCAAATTTCTGCTTTTGTTTACTTTGTTATTGATGTCAGTGGATGAGTTGTTTTCATAATCACCCTGTCTCTTCTGTTATGCATGTACTGTTTCGTTGGCTGTATCTTTGCTAACTTGGAGATTTGTCTGGGTTGGTTCACTTAAGCTTTTCTGCCTTTTTTTTTGTTTCTTTTTCTACAGGTGCAGTTTCTAGTGCTTCGGAGAAGTATGATTGCCATAGAGATTATGCAGACAGGGGATTGGTTGATTCTTTTCAAGGTTCAATTCAGTCATCAGAACAAGCATCATCCAAGAACGGGCCTGTGTTAGTTAAGGAGAAGAGGAGGGAAATACTGGTTAATGGAGGTTTGAATGGTTCTTCCTCAAGAGCATCCAATCTTGATGGTGCTGTTCATGGTGGAGTGAAGGGAAAGAGAAGTGAGAGAGATAGGAATCAGAACCGGGATCAGACCAGACAAAATTCTGTTTCCAGAGCTGGACGCATGTCAATGGACAGTAGCCCAAATGATAACAAACAAAAAGCTAAGCCCAAGCAAAAGAGTAATGCAAGTGGACATGATGGGTTTATGGATACAAAGGAATCTGTGGCTGATACTGGTCGCAAAGATGGGGCAACATTAACTGGTAACCAGGACACTTCTCAAATGAAGGAAACCAGTGACTTTGGGAATTTGCCGCTGCCTGATTTAAGTTCAATTGAAGAATTTGGTGTATCTGGTGACCTTGGTTCTTGGTTGAACTTTGATGAAGATGGTTTGCAAGATCATGATTCTATTGGCCTTGAAATACCAATGGATGACCTATCAGACTTGAATATGCTTATGTGAAGGATGTAACTTAACTGCGCCAGGAACACGTGTTATATATAATATCTGCAGGAGAATTTGTATGTATTCAGCGATCCTGTTGGCACCAATATCTTTTGATGATACTTGGGTTTCTCCGGAGGGATAATTGGGATTTCAATTTTTTTACACAATTATAAGGTAAATGGAAAATCTCAGTTTGATACTTTTTTTTTGGGTAGAAAATTGTATAGAGGAAGCTACATTTTGGTCCTTTTCCATTTACTCATTCATGTCCTTGCTGATCATACTTCGAAATGTGGACCATATGTTGAGCATCATTAGTGCAAATTTAGATTTGTGTTGAAATGTTATAGAATTACGTTCATTTAACTATGATGTTCTATAAAAAGGATTGTTTTGTTTGGTTTCAACGAAAATATATTAACTGTAATAGCAGTCATGTTTCACATAGCTAGACAAACATCATTGAAACTAAATTAATTTCAAGCACGAAACTGTCGTAATATAACATTCCAGAAAGCTTCTCGCGACAAAATGCCATTTTGGACCGATTTCTGACAATTTTGTTACTTTTGTAATTTCTTAACCATGGATACGGCATCACTTAAAAAGTATTTTTTCTTCTGGTAAAATTGAAAATATTATTAAACAAATAACGAATATACGCTTTTTATTTGGGAGATGAACGAATATACGCTTATTGACAGGCTCAATTGTAGATTGGGTCCTCCTTGATAGACTCAGGCCCAATCTGCTTCAGAAGATGTTATTGTGAGCCCCAAAAGGGTAGTCATTATTAAGAAGTCATAACATAAAAATGACAAGGAAGAAAATAAGAAGTGGGAAACTGAAAAATGTAAAAAGATAACAGTAGAGAAGATGAAATGTAAGAGATGTTAAATAGATGCATGATAAAGTGGCGTGTTTATTAATCGGATCCCATTTAATGAATGCCTTTATTATTTGAGTTAAGTTCAGTTGTTGTTATGAGATGTATATGTACCAAAAAAGATGTATCATGCTCATGTATGCATATAAATAACTCGTGTTCGTCATGTAAGATTAAGGAATAATTCAAAAAATCCAATAAAAAAAGAAAGGAAGGAATTAAATTCCAAGTGAGGCATCAAAAGAAAGTTTGCGGTTGGGGTAGGTAGCCTTAATGTTAGGATTAGTAACTCAAAATCAATTAGTTGGATATGCTGATTAATAACTGATTGTATTTTCCCCAAGTTACTATTTTCTTCTTATCCTATATATATATATATATATATATATATATATATATATATATATATATATATATATATATATAGGCTAAACCCTAAACCCTATATATAGGCTTAACCTCTTGCCGCGACCAGAATCGCAGCAGGATGTCCAACCCTTAAAAAGATAAAATAAACCGTTTTTGAAATCCTTTCGAAAAGAAAATAAACGATAACAGAGTAACAGGGTAAGAAAACAAAGTAGCCACCAATATTTTTTAAAGGTAAAATATCGGGAAAACTTTTTTTAAAAGCACTAGTCATAAAAGTGAAATTCTAAGTTCGGGAGTCGAATTATAGGTGAGGAAGGTATTAACACCTCACAACTGTCTGTTATAAAATGATTACCTTAAATCAATAGAGCACATTATAAGTAGCCTAGAAATTATTTTAACTTTTTTTAGAAAATAAATTTTGAAATAAGTTATCCAAATTAATCTTAAATCGAACAACTTGACTAAACAGTGATAGTAAGAAGCTTGACTAAATAATGACAGTGAGGAAGAAGAAAACAGAGTGAAAGTATGAATTTATAGGACGTCCCGTCCAAATTAACCTTAATTTGTAATAAAAATTGGATTAAAATAAAGCTAAATAGTATGAGATAACATAAAATTTGTTAAATAAAATAAAGGATTAACAGGACGTCTCGTTCAAATTAATCATTTTTAAGAAATATTATTAAAATATATCAAAAATATGATGAGATCAACAAGACATCGCGTCTAAATTAATCTCTTTGTATTAAAACCGTGATAGTGTGAAATTAATCAAATAAAGAGACTACACAAAAATTGATAAAAGAAAAATGGGCCTGACGGGAGTTATTCCCGCTCTTACGTATTCTCAAATGTATTGAGAAATCAGGGTTACGTAGTTTTTGTAGAAAATTAATTTTCAAAAATATTTGAGTTATCTTTAATTGATTTGATTTTTAATAATAAAGAAAAATTCATGAGAAATGAGAAATACAAAGCGAATAAATTCGCACGTGCATAAACCTTCGAAATCTTATTAAGCGCGTGTAGGCAAAGTATTTTACACGACATCACTTATAAGATTTTTTATTTAGCATAAAAGATTATTTATTTTTATAAAAGAATGTTTAGATTTTAATATCTTTTTTTAAAAAAATTCATCATAAATAAAAAACTATTTACCTTTATTTTAGAAAAGATATTTTGGTTTTAAGATTTTTTATTTTGGATTTAGCTTAAAAAATTTATTATATTTTTTAAAAAATGATATTTAACTTTTAATATTTTATTTTTTAAAACATAATTAAAAGCTATTTATTTATTTTATTATTCATAAGAAATTTATTTTTGTTTTTATTCATTATTTCTAAAAAGAAGACGAAATATTTTTTGATTTTTATTTTAACATAAATAAAATTATTTATTATTTATTATTATTTTTTAAAAAGAAATATTTACTTAAATATTTTAAAATGAGCAAAAACCATTTATTATTTTTTAAAAAATAAATCAAAATACTTTATTGTTTGTTTTTTTTTTGGTCAATATTGTTTGGTTTTTTTAAATGAGTCTTTAATCTTACTGGGCTTCAGATTTCTTGAAGCCCATTATCTAAACTAACCAAAACAAAACAAAAATGGACCCATTAGGGTTTTGAAAATACAAAGAATAGAAAAGGGAGAGTGATCTGGTCCAAAAAAAAAAAAAGAAAAGGGAGAGTGATCAACAGAAGAAACAAAACGAAGGAGAGAGAGAAGATGGAAACCGTGGGAGAGGGAGAGAGAAAACCGGAAGAAGGCTGGTGGCGTGTCGGTCGGCGCGGGTCTGGAAGCCGAGCTCGGGTGTCAGACAACCGTCGGGGTTGCGGGTGGAGGACCTGAAGGCAGAAACCTTTTTCTTCCCTCTTCCTTTTTATTTTTGTTTCGCACTGCCCAGGGAACAAAGGGAATGGGTGATAGGTTTTTTTTTAATTTTTTAAATTATCTTCTTGAATCCTTCTATTCTTTTCCAATTTGTGAATGATGTTGATGGGATGCGAATCACGTGAGTTGAGTTCCTCCCTTGGGAACAAGTTCAACTTCTCTCTTGCCTAACGATGTTTGGAGTGACCTAACAAGTATTTAAACTATGTAAAATATTGTAAGACATACATACCGTTCAACAAAGCATATCGAATTAAGAAAAAAATAACTTTTGACTCATAACAAAACATAAGAATGTTTTAATTTTAATACTATGTTAGAACTTCTATTTCAATACCAATTGGCAATTGTTATTGCGGGCCACCAAGTATTTGTACCATATGAGACTTCTAACAGAATGTGATTTTGTAAGGCCTTCCGTGCGACTTTGAGTCCATCGTCACTCTGATTAACAACCGCCTAGGTCTAATGGCTCTCAAAGATGTTGAGGCTTTACTTTTGGCCCATGAAGCTCATCTTAAGCGCTACAATAAGGATATTCCTAACATATCCATTAATTTTACTTAGAAACCTACGCCTGAATCCAATCAGCTTCTTGACCTCTTCGCGAATCTGAATCATAAGAATCTTGGTGTTCTTGATTCTTCCACTCATCCTCATGACTCTAATTTCTCCTTTGCTCCTCCTTTTCCTCCTGGATTTAATGGTTCTTCCTTTCGAGGTCGAGGAGTCGGGATTTTAAAGTTCGTGGTCATTCTTCCATTCAATGTCAACTGTGTTTAAAATTTGGTCATGATGCCACTGTCTGCTTCCATTGATTCAATCAACAATTTGTTCCTTGTCCTCAATAGTGGAATTTACGTCTTGTTTCTCAGATCCATGCTTCAGGTAATTTTCAAAGGAACTACCAACCTCACACTATGCTCCTTACTCTCCTTACCTCCCACAAATCAATCACATGCTTATTCACTAGATTTACTGACTCGTTCTCCACCGCCAATGCTCCAACACTACCTTAGGTTTAGTATCCGGGTTCTGGAGCATCCATGCATGTTTCTAACTCTTCGTAAAACTTCCAAAATAACTGACTCCTTTTGAAGGACCTAATCAGGTCATCATTGGGAATGGTCAAGGTTTGCCTGTTGTTTCTACTAGTTCTATGGTGTTTTCCTTTCCTCTTAAGCCTTATCTCCAATTAAATATTTCTAACATACTTTTAGTCCCTTTCATAACCAAAAATCTATTAAGTGTAAGCAAATTTGCAAAGGATAACTTTGTCTTTTTTGAATTCCATCCTAACTTTTGTGTAGTCAAATCTCAGGTTAATAGTGAGCCCTTTGTATATGGATTTGTTGGATCAGATGGCTTGTATCAATTTCCTGCTTTATCTTCTCCCTCAGTTGTAATTATCAGCTTCATTGCTTCGCCAATTGTTGCAGACTCCGCTATGGCTACTTCACAAAGTTCAACCTTTTTAGTTTCTACTTCTTTACTTCATGTAACTTTGCCCACTTGGCACTCTAGATTAGGACATCCCAATATTGATAAAAGCATGTAATATTCCCATTGTTAATGAAACAACTTTGGATTTTTGCACTGTGTACTGTCTCGGTAAGGCTCACTGCTCACCTTTCTCCCATTCCTTCCACTCTTATGCTCTTGGTGAATTGATTTATAGTGATCTTTGAGGCCCCTCTCCCATGACCTCCACTCTTGGTTTCTCTTATTACGTTACATTCGTTGACTCATACTCAAGATTCACTTGGATTTACCCATTAAAATCTAAGTTTGAAGCCTTTAATATCTTCAAACAATTCAAACAACTAGTGGAACTTCAATTTAACACACCCATCAAATCCTTACAAACAGATTTTTTTATTTTTTTTTGGGGGGGGGGGGGGGGGGGGTTTCAAAACAAATCCTTCACAAATTTTTTTATTTGATTATGGCATTGTTCATCGTGTCATCTGTCTTCATACACACCATTAGAAAGGAGTTATTGAGAGAAAACATAGACACATTATCAATCTTGGTCTCACTCTTCTTGCCTAAGCTAAATTACCTATTAAATTGTAGGATTATGCTTTCACCACTGTTGTGTATCTGATCAATAGAATCCCTTTAGCTTCTATATCTAATGTCATTCCCTTTACCAAACTTTTTTAGCAACCACTTGATTATACCTTTCTAATTTTTTTTTGTTGTGCCTGTTTCCCTTTGTTGAGGCCGTACAACCACCATAAATTCCATTTTAGATCTCAGGAATGTGTTTTTCTAGGCTATTCTAGCTCTTATAAGGGTTATAAATGTCTGTCTTCTACTAGCAAGATCTATGTCTCCAAAGATGTTTTGTTTAATGAGACCAGATTTCTATATCCTGAGTTATTTCCTGATATGCCTTTTTTATCATCTCATCACCCTTTATTTCAGCCTCAATCCCTGTTGTTCCTATTATTATAAGTCCTCATACTCAATCATCTTATAATACTTCCATCACCTCTTCTACTTCTACTTCTTCTCTATCCTCTTTGTTTGTTCCCAACTCTTTATTTGTTCCTAACTTGTCCATAATGTTCATCCTATGATTTCAAGGTCTAAAGCTGGAATTTCTAAGTCCATGCCCACCTTGTTAACCCATATAGAATCAAGAAACACCAAACAGGCTCTGGATAGCCATCAGTGGAATCAGGCTACGAATGAAGTACTTGCTACCTTGTCCAAGAACTCTACTTGGTTTCTTGTTCCCTTACCACCAAGCAGAACAACCATCAGTAGTAAATCGATATTTAGAATAAAGGAGAACCCTGATGGCTCCTTCAACAAATTCAAAGTTTGTTTGGTTGCAAAAGGATTCCACCAAACACGAGGGTTTGATTTTACAGAAACTTTCTCTCCTATGGTTAAACCGGTTACCATCAGGATCATCCTAACCCTAGCTTTCTCTAATGGATAGGCTCTGTAGCAGCTTGATGTTAATAAATGCCTTCCTAAATGGCATTCTCAGTGATGAAGTCTACATGTCTTAAGCCCCTAGGTTTGAATCTCATGACAAAGGCTTAGTCTGCAAACTTAATAAGGCCATCTATGTCTTAAAACAGGCTCCTAGGGCCTGGTTTGAAAGGCTTAGAACAACCTTATAGCAGTTTGGCTTTTCTAATAGTAAATGTTATCCATCTCTTTTCATCTACACAAAGAACAATCATATGGTCTATTTACTGGTTTACTTTGATGACATTATCATCACTGGAAATTCCTTTTCCTTTGTGTAGCATCTGGTTAACAAGTTTAATGTTGTCTTCGCACTCAAACAGTTAGGACAATTGGATTATTTTCTTAGAGTGAGATTAAGCATCTGCCTACTGGTGCTATTTTACTCAATCAAAATATGTGAGAAACCTTCTAGTCAAAACTAACATGGATGAATCTAAAGCAATCAGTTCTCCTATGGAGTGGTTGTAAGCTGTCCAAGACAGGTTCTGAACCCTTTTTCAGATCCTACATTGTACAAATCTGTTGTGGATCTCCAATACTTCACCATCACCAAACCTGACCTTAGCTTCTCAGTAAACAAGGTTTGTCAATTCATGTTGCGTCTAATAAAAGCATATTGGTTTGCTGTTAAAAGAATTTCAAGGTATTTCAAAGGAACTATTCAAATGGGCCTTCATCTAGCCCCTGCTCCAACCTCCTCACCTCTCCCTATTCTAGCCTACTGTGATGCAGATGGGCTTCTGATCCAGATGATTGTCATTTTACCTCTGCTGCCTGCATTTCTAGGTCCCAATCTCATCTCTTGATGGTCTAGAAAGCAAACTTTTGTTACTAGGTCCATAACTAAAGACGAGTACAAAAGTTTGGCTCTGGCTACTCAATTCAGTCTTTCCTCTCAGAACGACATGTTCCTTTCTCCACCCTAGCAGTTCTATGCGACAATTAAAGCACTGTGGCTCTCTCTTGCAACCTAGTTCTAAACTCCAGAACCAAGCATCTAGAGCTTGATTTCTTCTTCTTTAAGGAAAAGGTTCTTCAAAAGCAACTGCAAGTTGAGCAAATTCCATTTTTTCCCCAAATAACAGATGCTCTCACCAAGTCTCTTTCTACTAGATTGTGACTTTAGATCCAAGCTTCAAGTGGGGGTCTCTCTTCCAACTTCATCCCCACTTAAGCTTGCGGGGAAATGTATGAGTGTATAGAACATTCTGTTCAGTTTAACCTTTAATATACTTTGTTTTTGTCTTTTCTTGTAATCTAGTTACACTGACAACTGTCTATATGTAATACACAACTGGCTCTTCTATTTAAATACAGAATACCTAACCTTTGTACCTTCACCTTTTCATAAATACATAATTCTTCTTAGATTTCTTTCTTTCTCTATGTCTAAGATTCTCTCAACCTAATAGTTTTCATTTCCTTTCATTTTTTTTCCTTTAATTTTTATTGTTTTAATTATTGTTCTTTACATGTTCGTTGTTGTTCAAACTCTGTTCCTACAAGTTTGTGTTTTATATTGGTTGCTAGCATAATTTGTGCTTGGATCCTTTTAAAGACAAATTTCCAACACTTAACATACTTAACCAATATTTGTAGCATTTTACAGAACTATATTAACATTATTCGGATGGATGAGAAAAATGTCAGAAAAAATTATTTAAAAAATAATAATATAAAAAATTTCGAGAAGCATGAAAGAGGGTTTCATTTATTTATTCTTTTTGGGAACAAAGGTTCGTTATATTTAATTTTGGTTAATTTGTAATACTGCTTTCACAATAACAAGCATCAGAACTTGGTCACAGAAAGCAAGGCCATTAAGGAATTATTTAAAACATGAAAATCTTTATAAGTAACTATTTGAGACCATAGTTCAATGCTTTCTCATGAAATTGATACCTAATCTAAAGAGACGTATGCATTAAACTAAAAAGAAAAAAGAAAACAAAATTTGCGCTCTACAATCTCATCAATATTGGACATTTAATATGTAAGAAAGCCGACAATGCCCTATTTTGCTAATAATTTAATCCCAATTGCTCATAGAGTATAGACAAATCTCAAAAGAACTATAAAAACATAAAAATAAATTATCTTGTAGGATCCAGCTTTCCTAGTTAAATATTAAGGCTATAACCAGTCATCTTCTTGTGCACGTCAATTAATTTCGATTCCTACATCCAATTGGAGATTCTTAATGATCCAATATGTGGTTGTTAAGTGCTAATTCTACACCCCTTACAAAGAATTAATATAGTCCTAACTGGACTGAAATAGTTCATTAATTAAAGTTAATATTCTTAAGTAGTGGTTGTTTTGATACGTGTGCGTGCAAAATTATGAAAATGCTAATATTCTTAAAGCACTAAGATACAATAATTTAATATAATGTTAACCAATTAATGTTTCTTTTTAACCACATGTATTATCAATTGAAAAGTAATATTATTCAAGGTAGAAACATTTATATCATCAAAATACCTACTGTTTCATTCGGATTAGCTATGGTCTCCTTTATCCTTTTATTTTAGGAGATTATCTCTATTTTCTTAATTGTAGGAAGTTATCCATATTCCCTATCTTAGGAAATTATCCTTATCTATTAGATATTTGGTCAAGATCAAAACTCTTTCCTTGATGTATAAATACAACTCAGAGCCCCCTGTAATTCAAATGACACATATTCAAACAATACAACTCTAATTTCTTAGAGTAATTCTCTAGGGTTTTATGCGTTTATTGTTTATCGTGAACACTTATTAATACTCCAGTGAATTTTTTTATTAATAGGGCTCAAACCCAAGACCTTTTTTCTTAAATTAAACATGAATCACTTGAACAACCACCCATTAATTAATTAATGTTCTTTTGATTCTAGTTAAACAAATACAATTAAGTGAAATATTTTATCAAAATATTAAAGCATTTATTATATTAAAGCCTTAAGCATTAGTTATCATCTTTTCTAAAAGAATTAGACAGAATAAGGTTATTTTAGTACAACGTGCTCTTAGGAAAAAAAAACACAGTAATATATGTAGAACCACAATTATAAAGGGAGATAACCACAATAATAGATCATTAGAATCGTGGTAAAAAGTTATTATTCTTGTAACTACGATTGGAACCAAAGTAAAAGGAGAAAACAACCATAGTAATAGCCCTTTTTGTGGAAGTATACATTCAATAGGGTTTTTATTTTCTTAGTTTCACTATCATGAAAAACATACTCCTCCCGTTATTGGTTAAAAGCAAATTTTGAGAGATTTTTTTGTCTCAAATATAAGCAATTTTTTCAATGTAATTAAATGTTTATATACTAAATATGTCCTTCTTGAATACATTTCTAATTAAAGCAATTAAATTCTTTATAAAATAAATGAGATTAAGGTCACTTTAGACAAATATATCAAATATTTGATAATATTAATACAAAAAATAACTTTTAGTTAACTTTCTTAATCTATCTGAAATTTATCTGATTTGCTTATAATTGAGCCAAAGAGGGAATATATCATAAGAGTCTATAACAACTCACATCCAACTAAATTAATTGGGTTAGGACCTGATACGGACATATCGGCTGAGCTCACACCATACCTGGACGATATACTATGCCAAAGATAATAGGGAGCTCATCCCTACACAAATGGACAATACACTTCTTAATAAAACCTAACATCGGCGGACTAAAGCCATCGTTAAAGCATCTAAAATCCGCCGCTAACATAATTAGCGACAGCCTTTTTGACGGGATAACGGCCGTCGCTACAAACCTCGTTCTTGATTGAGTAGTGACGGCGGCAACACCCCGTCGCAAAGTTTACGAAGGCCAAATCTCGTCGCTGATCTGGTCGTATAGGTGGTCACTCATTCCATCGCTGGTGATGACAGGGTAGTAATGACTATAAGCCGTTGCTACGATTGCAACATAGTAGCGACCACATTCTCCATCGCCATGTAGCTACAAATTTAGCGACCACGCAGCCCGTCGCTACGTAACTACATGTTAGCGACCATGTGGTCCATTGCTACGTAACTACATTAGCGACCACGTGCTCCGTCACTATGTAACTACATGTTAATGACCACATGCTCCGTCGCTACTTAGCTACAAATGTAGTGACCAATTTTTCCATTGCTACGTAACTCCATGTTAGCGACCACGTGTCCCATCGCTACGTAGCTACATATATAACGACTATGATTTCCGCCGCTACATAATTACATGTTAGTGACCACGTTTCCTGTTGCTATGTAACTACATGTTAGCTACACTTATATCAACCACTATGTCCGTTGCTAAATCTTTACATGTTAGCGACCATTTGTATCCGTCGCTAATTGTATAGGTTGTTTTTTTGGAGGACGATTATATTTTTATTAATAAATTATTGGTTAAATATTTTTATATTAAATTATGATTATACTTTTCTATTATTATTAATTTATGATTTTCCTTCATTGAATTTTTAGTAATACATTAATAATATGAAATTAATATAATTGATACTAGAATACCAAATATGAGATAAAGTGTAAACAAAATTTATATACAATCTATACAATACAATAAAAATAAATGTCAAAAGAAATATGTGATCGCGGTGTAGGGGATCCTGTGATGGTGGTAGGGGCGACTGGAAAGTAGAGGAGGGTAGCGCCGCCATCATCCACATGATAAGCTCCTGCTGCTGCACTAGCTGTTGAAGAGTCTTGAGAACCTCCTCCTCGGCCCGTTGTCGGTCCTCGTTGGCCCGTCGTTGATCTTCGACAGCTTGCTCCTACAAAAGCTTACTCCTCCAAAAGCTACCTCCGCAACGCTCCTCCTGTAGCTCATTGTTCAAGTTCTCAATAACCTGAACAACATCTGTTGGGAGCCGAGAGGAAGAGGAAGAAGTCTTCCCCTTCTTGGTAAGCTGTGTGCCCACCCCTCCCAAGCCAAACACCCTTCCTTTCTTGCTCACACCGCCAACAGCCTCCATAAAGTTGGCGCTGTCATCGAAAGAAGAAAGGGTGAGAGGTATCTCCCCCTCAGGTATGGAAGCCACCAACTCTACCTCTTTTTGGGCCCATATGGACTGATACGTCTCCTGTAAATGTAAAATAGTGATATAATTTAGTAAGCTAATTTGTAAATTTAAGCATGTGTAAGTTAAAATAAAATACCGCCATAGTGTTGTCTTTTGGTAAACCCATGCACCGACTTTGTTTTTCTTGGTCATTTGGATGACCTCATACAGTGAAGGCTCGTGGTGCTTCTTCAGCTCCTATAGTTCATAATGTATTGAAATTATTAGTGGAAAACATGTTTGGTCATGCATAAAAGAAATGTTTAACATAATATACTTTCAAATCTCTTTTTATGCTCGAGGATTGAAATGCTACCCCCAGTATAGACAGAGGCACAAACATCGACTGCTTTGTTTTCCTTGTTCCTAGCTCTGTTCCTCCCTCTAGTATGTTCTATGCATACAGGGCAAACCAACTTTCCAGACGTTGACCATCCAGAAAGCATACCATAGGCAGGAAAGTCATTAATGGTCCATATTAAAATAGCCCACATCATGAAATTGTTCTTCAAGGATGCATCGTAGGTCATAACCCCAACATCCCATAATTGTGTTAATTTCTCAACCAATGGTTGCAAAAACACATCTATTTTCACCTTTAGATTTTTTGGTCTTGGAACCAGTACAGATAGAAACATCACCTCCCTTTTTATACACATATCCAAAGGCAAATTGTATGGGATCAGCATGACTGGCCAACAAGAGTACGCTTTTCTGTATTAACCAAATGGGTTAAACCCATCAGTACATAAGTCAACTCGTACATTGTGCGGATCGCTTGAGAAGTCTGGATATAGCTAATCCAAACACTTCCATGCTTTCCCATCAGATGGATGACATAAAAAACCCTCATGTGATCGAGTCAGAGCATGCCAATGCATGTGTTTTTCCATGGACAATGAGGCGTACAAATGTTGAAGATGCGTTGTTATTGGAAAGTACCACATTTTCTTCCTAGTAGTCCTAATTACTTTCCCTATTCTTTTAATAGTTTTGTAGCGATCCTCATTACAATGTACACATTTTACGACACTCTTATCTACAAACTCATTTTGGAACAACATACACTCGCCAACATAACACTCTATCTTCACACAACCCAACCCCAGGTTTGCTATTTTTTCTTAGCATGGTACAAGTTTGATGACATTCGATGATGACTTGGCACAATGGAACCCATCAACTTGACCATTCTATTAAAATAACCTCCCAAAAGATTATATTATGCCTTTAGGCTTAAAGCAGCTAGGGAGATGGATAATTCGGTGTGACTCTGGCGCTCGTCTCATAATGGAGTTTGAGCCACCGTTAACAAATCATAAAATCTCTTTACCTTTAGATTAGGATCCTCCGCTACATTCTTATCCTTATTCCCAACTTGGTCATCATGTTCTAGCATATGCCCGATAAAGGGCCTAACATGATCCATCACCATCTGCTTTATGTTGTTGTACGTATCCCTGTTCCCTCTAACCTCATAGTAAGACAGTTGCACAGTTACAGTTGGTGGCCTGGGCGGCAACTGCTTACCATGGTTGTACCACCAGTAATATCCTTCCATGAAACCCTTCTCACTTAGGTGGCACATGACATCATCCGCGTATTCAAAACTCATGCATTTGCACTTTGAGCAAGGACAACGAATCTTCTAAGTCGCTTAAAAAATCAGGAGTGTTCATCGTAGTGAATGGAATAAACTCCAACAACCTCATCATAAACTCTTTAGCCACTCGCCAAGTGTGATCAAGCCAGTTATACATCCATCGTTGATTTTTTAGAACCTCTATTCATGATATCTAACAAGCAAAGTACTATTTACTTTAATTTAAAGATTATGTGACTACCGTTCATGAATCACTCTCTATCTCTTTGATATTGTAAGTAGGTGGGGCCCTATCCCGTCCGAGATGAATATGTAACCATTCGTAACCCATCTACGTGTTTACGTCAACCTTGTGTGAGTACACAGAGATACGTGTGGTATGAAACACCACACGCAAACATGCAAGTTACGCCCTATGCTTACAAATTCATCCCAAATTGTCCAACTGGGACAATTTGAGATCCAACACAACACCGTATATCGGCCAATTGTCTTGAATCTTGAACGGGCACCTATTGGGTACGAACACGATTAAAACCTACATTATTAAATTTTAATATGCTTTTTCATGTCTGTGGCGTCCTAAATTCGCTATTCGGTATTATGGATATCGACTTCTAATTAATGAAAAGTAGAGTGAATTTTTTTTGCGTTTATTTCGACACTTAATTAAGGCACACCACTATTCAAAACTTAGAATGACTACCCTAGATCTAATTAGAAACCAACCCATATGTAAAGATATGAGAAGGTGAAAACTAAGCAAGTACCTAATTAACTTCGTCAATATACAAGATTGTCAAGGCAAGGCACATGCTCTTAGCCACACTCTTTAAGCCTAATAGTCATAATCATGAGTATCCACAATAAATTTTTCCAAGAATCTACAAAAGTGACAATATCATCCATACATGCTAATAAGTCATCAATTTTTTTGCCTCTTGTCTACTAGTCCTCTTTATACACTCTTAACTAGAAGTAAAACATCACATTATCTCATCCTACACTCTATACACCAATTATGTAAGAAAAATTCAGTATTGTACTCACATAATTTAAAACCTCATAAATCCATTCTATAACTACATCCATGCAACATGCATAATATCATGACTCAAACTCAACTTTCATGCATAATAACTTCATTCATAAAGGTTTGTAAACCCTAAACTCAACATAAAGGTCATAACTCAATCTCTGCATCCAAATATATCACAATTAATCTAACAAACTCATTCAAAATTCTAAGAACCTAGGCATTTACACTAATAGCCAAGCTATACAAAAATAATGCCTATACACAACAAATTCTACTAAGAATTTAAATCATAATTTTCAAAAAGATTGCCAGCCAAGGCAAAATAATGTACCCTCTTTACACCATGCCGCCCCTCCAAAGAGAGCATCACTCCTCCAATCCAACCTACATCACAAGGCTAAAATGGACAACATGGAGAGTGAGTATATTTTCTCAATGATGAGCAATTATAATGATAAGTCATGCATAGTGAAGCAATCATACATATTTACCTTCAATATATCCAACCTTATTGATACAACATAGAGACCATAATTAGACAATCAACACATACAACATACGCCATAAATTCCAACTCATGCCAAAAAGTCTTAAGTATCATTCCCTTGTCACCAACAATAGACATCACTATATTTTCACATTAGCTAACAACACTAACATCATTACCCAATTCAAGATACTCATGAGTCATAATCATTCTAGGCACTCAAATTCACATTCCATGTACTCACAAATAAGTAATGCATATGCTATCCAATAAGTAATGCATATGCAATGAGACCAACTTATATAATTTCATTTTCTCATCATGTGCATATTCCACTCATGTGACTACAACAACGCATAGTTGTTTAATATTTAGAACCAACGCAAGGTTTCTTTCTCAAGATCAACACAAGATCAATAAAACATGTCACATGGTATACACTACGACCACACATAGTCGTTTATAAAATCAACCAACGCGAGGTTGTTATTCTCAAGATCAATGCAAGATCATTATTAATCGCACATGAGATATGTTATGCATGTCACAAGATGCAAGAAGTGCATATGATGGTCTCAATAACTCACATAATCCCACTTCATTATCATATACAAGCCAAAATGGCATATCAAAGTATATCACCACCACAATCATCAATTTATCACCAATGTCATTCAAGAGTCCTACTATACACACTTGTCACACATAATAACAATAGAATCAACCAAGGCCAATATGCAATTATACATCACATATACATATATTATCAACACTAAGGCCATGTATTTAGAAAATAAACTCCTCTCCTAACTCAAGAGAAGTACTCCGATGGGTTGGAAGAGTTGGATGGTCCCACTTCACCGGAATGGTCAAAGCCTACATTAATATGCATAAAGCTATATCAAACACCACACTACACTTTTGATGTTAATCACCATTTCTCTTCTATAAATTCATATTTATGTATATACAAGGTCACATTAGATTTAAACCATTCTCCTCTTTGAAATTTGGAATTAAAGTCATCACTCATACACTTTTTCAACATCTTAAAGAATTATGACCACGGTTTGGAATTAGCCAAAAGCCCAAAGATTAGTTATTACGCTTCATAAGTTTTCTAAGTAACTTTCTAAGCCATTATAATTATTTATAGTGTTTCATATCCCTAAAAAGTGATAAGTCTTTCTCTACTAACAATTTAGCTAATTGGTTCCCTTACTTCTTTAATTTCCTAATTATCTTGGCAATGGTGTCAACACTAAAATAAATCATCCTAAGTAATTTTTGTACCTATCATTCACCTAAGATAAAACCTTACCCATTATCACCTAAATGTCGATTCTTTTCCCACCAACTAGTTACTTCTTCCTTACTAACCTACTAATTAAATTTCATGAATGTGGTTTCACTACAAGCATAATTCCTACACTTGTCCTAATTGCCCATACTTTTTCAACTTCATGCCTCCATCACCTATTAGAGACCAACTTCACATTCTTTCCATCTTAGTTGCTTCCAACCACTAATAAATACATACCACAATACCTCTACTAATTTATTTTTAGTCACAATTAACATTCCTAAGGTCATAATCATTTTTGCACCCTAATTATGACCTAAACTCTTTTAATCCCTCATTATGCCAAAGTTTTCAATCACATACATCCATACTCTTTAATTTCAATTAACATTCCCTTTTATATATATTTATGCCTAATGCACTCCCATGAAGCTCCCTAAGCTAACAATCCATCAATTTCACTTTATTAGTTCAAGCTCCTAATTTAATTTCCCCTTGACACTATACTTTTTTTTTCTACTTAAGTCTCCTAACATTGATTCCAATTCCTAAACCACATTTCACATTGTTCCATTAGTATACCAATAAAGCCAAGGTAACTAAAGTCACTCATAGCACTTTTACTACTCCTAATTCTCCTATAAAGCTTATATACTAACCCAATTCTTCATTCTTCAATCCAACATCACCAATTTATTCCAATACTCTAATTTAGGTCTCACAATTATTATAAAGTCATCCACAATGATTTAAGTCTCCTAATTGCAAATTTTCCCACTAATTAAAGTAAGCATCAAATTCTAGTTTTTTACCTAATACTTTCCAAAACCAATCCATTCATTCCACCAATAGTTATTCTCATTTCAACAATTAATTTATATCAAATTCAAGTCATAAAAACAATTATCCAACAATAACAACAACAATTTCCCAATGGTCTCCTAACCTAGGTTTGGGTTCCACATGCAAAATCCTACACTTTTCCATTACTAACAACATAATCTACATCACATTAAGCTACTAATTTAATGTCCATCATGAATTCATAAGCTTACCCCAAAGTGACCCTAAACCCAAATTCAAGAGAGCAATGGCAACGGAGGTTGAGAAGCCCTAACACCAAAAGCTTAAGCAAGCTTCTCCAAAATGCAAAAGAAGCCTCCAAGAACCTTAAAATTTCGTCACAAGCTTGAGTGAGTTAAAGATGGATTTTCGGTTTTGGGGGGGTCATGGTGGAGAGGAGAAAATGAATGGAATAAGGAGAAGAGGAGATGGAGCCTAGGGCTCCATATGCATACCTTAGCCTTTTTCTTCAAGAAAAACTCAAAAGAGAACCATGGAAGACACCACCATTTCACGTTTTGGAGGGGAGAGGGAGAGAAGAAATTTTTGCTCTTCGTTCTGCAGATGGGGGCTGTTTTCACGTTAGAAAATGGGCAAGGGAGAAGAAGAGTCACTTAGTGTTACATGCTAATTTACCATGGTACCCTCTATTTAAATTTTTTTGGCTCCTAGACCAAATTTTTGGCAAATGCATCATTATAGGCCCAATTACTGATTGGAAACAGCCCCTGAAAGTATACATGGCCAGCCCAATTGATTGGTGAAAACTCATCGCATTTTGGCTCGAAAACGAAGCGTTTTGGTCGCCCAGGGCCCACCGTACGTCTAATTAATCATCTATAAATTTTTTCGGATTTATTTTTGGGTTTAAAATATTTATTTGAGTATTTTCTAATACTCAATAATTATTTTTGGGTTAGTGAATTTTTGAGGCCCGATTGGGGCCCGTTGCCCAAATCGGTCATTTTCGACGTTAAACGACGCTGACAAATCCCGAATAATTCACAATAAATCACAGGAACGCTCAAGTTAATTTTAACTCATTGTTAGGACATAAATATTTATTCCTAATAATTATCTAATGTTTCCCGGCCTGTTGGGCCCGTCTCTGTATTTTATTCGTACGTTGTTCGTCAATTAAATGACGACAGTAATCGCCGTATTCGTCGTATTAACTCAAGGGGTCCATAATTAATTTTTCTACATGTATTGGGAATCAACTAATTATTTTCTATAATTGTTCTATTTATTCGCTCTATTTATTAATTTTACTTAAAATTTAGGATGTTACAATGTCCCCTAAAACAAGGAGCCTACCGAAATTTTGGCAGAGTCTCCCCTATAAACTAGAGATTTCCAATTTTTTTAAAATGCCCTGTTACAACAAAAATTTCTAGTACAGTTCATAATATACACTACGATAGAATTATAATTTAACTTTAGGGTTTAAGTCTTAGGGTTTAGAATTATAATTCAATTTTATTTCTATAGAATTACTATTTCGATATTTGCATCACATAAATTAAAATGTAGAATTACAAATTCTAAGATAAAATAAGGGTGGTGGTGGAAGTGACAATAATGGTGATAACAACAGCCATGATTATCAAGGCAATGACAATAACGGTCATAATGACTAAAGTGCACAACTAAAAAAAACTGTTAGTGACGAACAAATACGGTCGCTAAATTATGCTCTTGTCGTCGCTAACACTATCAGCGATGACATTTATTACGGTAACACAACCGTCGCTGACACCACAACAACGACAAATACTACCGTCGCTAATATGTCGACGGCGTAACGCCGTCGCTAAAGTGGTGTTTGTGTTGGTGACGCAGGCCGTCGCTACAGGTGCTCCACAACGACCACAAGACGCCGTCGCTAAGTGTGAAGCATCAGCGACGGGAGTACGTGGTGGCTACCATTGGCTATACAGCAACGAGGTCCTATGGTCGCTATTGATATGTACACAACGACCATCTTCTAACGACGGGTAGGAATGGTCGCTATTAGTACGTATCCAGTGACCACTAGTACCCGTTGCTATTGGTACGTACACAACGACCACTCCTACCCATCGCTAACATTTTGTATTCAGCGACGGGTACACGCGGTCGCTAAAAGTGTGTTTTCAACTATGAAATATATTCCATCACTAATAATATTTTTTTTAAAAATTAATTTTTTTGACTTTTAAAATAATAATATAGGTTTTGTTCATTTAATTTTGAAGTAGAAATATTGAATAATATAAAAATAACAAATGAAAAATGGAAAAAATAAATACTGAATAAAATATAACATAAACATCAAAAATACAATGTCGTGTCGCTAAATATACAAACAAATGAAACATAAAAAAAACTAAAATCATGGGGGAAGGGGATCTTGTGGTGGTGGTGGCGGGTTAAAAGTAGGGGGAGGGAGCCTCGCCATCAACTGCATCAGTAGTTGCTGTTGCACAGCAAGCTGTCAACTAGCCTCAGTGTGCTGCTCCTCGGCCCGTCGTCGGTCTGCCTCAGCCCGCTCCTCTAAAAGCTGCCTCTGGCATTGCTCCTCCTGTAGCTCATTGTTCTGGTTTTGAATGACCTAAACAACATCTGCAGGAAGGCCAAAGGAGGAAGAGGAAGAAGATGTTTTCCCCTTTCTCGCGATCTGCATGCCTACGCTACCCAACCTGAATACCCTCCATTTCTTGTTCACGCTGCCAACAGCCTCCATGTAGATGGCGTTGTTGTCGGAACAAGACAAAGTGGGAGGAACCTCCCTCTTAGGAGTCAAAGCCACTAACTTCGCCTCCTTCTTGACCCTTTTGGCCTGATACGCCTCCTGTAAATTCAAAAATACTGATAGGATTAGTAAGCTGATTTGTAAATTATAAGCATGTGTAAATTAAAAGTTAATATCGCTAGATCTGTAGTCTTTTGGTTAACCCATGCATCGATTTTGTTCTTCTTGGTCATTGGCATGACCTCAAAAAGGGAAGGCTCGTGGTGCTCCCTCAACTCCTGTTGTGGACAACAAGCATTGAAATTATTGTTCCTAAACATGTCAGACCAATCATAATAGAAATGTTTAACATAAATATACTTACAAGTCTTTTCTTGTGCTCGAGGGCTGAAATGCTACCCTTAGTGTAAACTGACGCTGCAGCATCAGCGACACTGTTTGCCTTGTTTCGAGCACTCGCCTGCTGGAACAAGACACCGCCCTACTTCTGGACCATCCCATCCCAATGGTCCTCGGGGATCCAACGAGGGTGTGACATCCCAGTGCTGTTGAGGGCGGGGAGTGATCGCCGGTGCATGGACACGGACAAGGAGCGTCTCTTAGCAGGCTTCCAGTGGGGAATGTGATATCCCGGGCACTATTGAAGGTGGGGAGTGATCACCGGTGCATACGCACAGACAAGGAGCGGCTCCTGGCAGGCTTCCAATGGGAGGGACACATGAACAAACCGAATACATACTAGAATGAGAGGGATCCAAAGACTGTATAGGTATGGGACTATACAGTCGAGGATAGCTAAAAGGAATGAATTCATACTACCTATACCAACAAATGCATTAGCCTTTTCGGTGGCCTATCACTTAAGGACTCCAAAGTTAAGCGTGCTTAACTTGGAGTAATTCTAGGATGGGTGACCTCCTAGGAAGTTCCCGAGAAGTATGTGTGTGAGAACAAAAACACACTGGAAAGGTCTCATGTTGGTTTGTAGGGAGAGTAGTTCATTCTTGAAAAGCGGCCGGGGTATTACAGTGGTATCAGAGCTTAGCCTCTCCTAGTACGGTATGGTTCGGGGACGAACCAGGCGGAAGCTGGTGGGCATGTGACATCCCAACATTGTTGAGGGCAGGGAGTGATCACCGGTGCATGGGCACGGACAAGGAGCGGCTCCTGGTAGGCTTCCAGCGGGGAATATGACATCCCAGGCACTGTTGAAGGCAGGGAGTGATCGCTGGTGCATTGGTACGGACAAGGAGCAGCTCCTGGCAGGGGGCAGTCGACGTCCTGTCATCTGTGGATAAAGACATGAAAACAAATATTAGTCTCTGAATATAAAGATATGTATATATGTTTAATAACTACATACTCTATGTCTGTTTTAGTTTGAAATTCCCTATCAGTTTCAGTGTCACTATGGCTATCTATTTTAACAGGTTCCTTGGTCTCCAAACCGGCCCTAGACCATTTTGATTGGGAGACAACATGTTTGTCAATGTGTTTACCCCCGTAGTGGCGAGTGTCCCATCCATTATCACTAGATCAATGTTGAACAATAGATGACTATCGTTGAGCTCATTCGGTGTAAGCTGATAAGCATCATCAACCTCATCAGAGACATTATCAGTGATCTAACTTCGGGCCTTGGCCTTGATTACTGTGTACCAGTCCCGATGCCCTCCCGGGAAGTCTGTGTAATGAACCTGCTCAGCTTGTTGGGCAAAAATAAAAGGATCAAACCCTTTATATCTACCATTTTTTACCTCAACTAAGCCGTAATTATTGTCAACCGTGGTTCCTACACCGATTGTGTTGTCGTACCAATCACACTTGAAGAGAACGATATCTCTTCTTAGTCGTCCGGAGAAAGAAACTTCAACAATCTCTGTCAGCACTCCATAAAAGTCTTCCTCTAACTGTCCGACTGTGCCTTTAACACAACGGTATCGGTGATGGTGCATTTGTTAGCGATGGATGTAGCGACGGATTCTTGCCAAAGTTAGCGACAACGTTTTTGTGGTTGCTAATGTGGTTGCTAACTACTTTGTTGGTGGTGACGGAAGCTTTTCGTCGCTGATTTCTGGTGGCTGTCAGGAGTTTTTTTAGTAGTGGTGGTGGCGATGGAAATAGTGGTTACAAATGTGGCAGGGGTGGTGGTGGGGACCACAATAATTGTTGGAGTGAAGATAGTGGTGGTGCTAGCCATGGTGACAATGACTTAGAATCCTAATCCTAATTCTAATTCTAAAACAACATCCAAATAATATAATTAAAATTCTAAAACTCAATTCCAAGTCTAAGCCCTAATTTCATAGTTAATTTTGTACATCAAACAGGCACTATAAACTGAATAAAGGTACTTTGATAAAGTTTTATGAACCACATGTCATAAAAATTAACTTTAAATTACCAAAGTAACTTCTATTGAACAACAACACATTTATTTCAACTTTTGTTATTTTAATAGAAATGCTATATTTATTTGAATAAAAAGAAAATATTTTTAGTCATTTAAACTTATTCATTAACACCGAGATAAAACCTTAAACTTAGTCATGATAATTGACATTTTTAGAAAATTGCTAGTTTGATATGGTCAAGTTAATTTTTAATTGGTTAACTTTTTCTAGTCTTAAGTTTGATTTATTTTATTTGAGTAATTTATTGATATTTGTTAATATTAATTTGAACTTGAATTTATTTTAAATTTACATGTAATTGATTCATTTATTAATATATATTATTTTAAACATTATTATTATCTATGTATTTAAATTTGTATAGTATAAAAGTGTTATTTTAGCTAAAAAATTCTTTTACATGATTGGATTTGAAACTTCTAATCATTATTGAGTAAGAGGAAATTTAGTATTTATTAAATTTTTAAATTGATTTGGAAACTTGCCATTTGAAAAAGTGTCTGAACTGTTCTTTACAGGGGGTGTAAAGGTATGATTGTCAAACAATTGAAAATGTACATGTAAGGTAAAATCTGATGTGAGGAGGGCCTTATACAGATACAAATATGGAGTAGTCTTGTATACTGAGACGTAGTACAATGCACTCTGCGGCGGTGTAGCAGTCCGCCTGGAATAGCCTCCTTTGCCTTGACACAATTGGTGGTTGTACCTGCAATTATTCTCTGACGCTCAAGCCAGTATTTTGAAGTACTGTTAGACTTAGAAAGCAAATCTGAGAGAATTATGCAAGTATGAGTGTAAGGTTCAGAATTAGGGGGTCCCCCTCTATACCTTTTTGCTGCGGTTTATATACATGTTACTGGTGCTCTATTATTGGTAGGACCCGTTCCTTATTTTTAGGCATAATGCAAGAAAGGTAGTGGGTCCCTGCGCCGTTCACAAGCACCATCACTGTAGTGGGTATTTCCACTCACTTGGAAAGCGTTAATGCTTCATTATTTTATTTGTTGTTCCCTCTTATGCGTGACAGCGTGATTCCCATTTTCAACCTCTTAAGACAGAGTCAATCTCATGCCAGGGTTATAAATATGGGCTCGCTTCGCAGTATGGGAATTTTGGTATTCCGCCTGTATTGAGCCTATGGCTTGGCGGAGTAGTGTGCATTGGAAATGCTTTATGTATATGTACAATCTTTTTAATACTTTCCACCTTGGCAGAGTAATAGGCCTTGGCGGAGTAACAAGCATTGGCGGAGTCACATGCCTTGGCGGAGTCACATGCCTTGGCGGAGTCACATGCCTTGGCGGAGTAACATGCCTTGGCGGAGTAACATGCCTTGGCGGTATGTACTCCATATAAGAGTAATCATAGAGGATTTGAAATGTATTTCTCCTGTTCAAAATGTTGATCTGGTAAGGCATTAAAACCATGCTCTTGGGGGCCGGTGTTGGGACCGGATCATCTGCCCCCTAGCTTGTTATAGTGACTAGCGGGGTCGCTTTAATAAGCTATAGCACTTTGTTGTGTTTAGCTTTTATAGGCATGAGTTTAGGCGGTGTTTGCTAGTTCTGAATTTATGGACAAGTGTTTTCATGCATTTATTGTTTTTGTCATTACTTGCCACGCCTGTCATCAAAGCGCCTCGAAACTGCGTTTTGCCACTTCAATCTCTCATTGCCACGTATGCCCTCGTAACGATTGCCATTCCAATGATGGGACATAAATGCGTGGGATGACAGTTGGAATACGTTTTTGAGGTTATTACTATGGGCCTTGGATTTTGAAAATACGGCCCAAGAAATGCCTGCCTTGAGATTCATCTAACGGTCTCAGAATTAACGGAACGTCATTATGATTCATCCAACGGCCATAGGTGCATTTCTGAGATTTTTGAGGTTTCACTTATTTCCCCCCAAGCCATGCCTATAAATAGGTAAACTCTTAGGAGAGAAAACGTTTTACTTCATCTTCCACTCTGTGTTTTAGTGTTTAAACTGCCTTCTGAACACTGCTTCCTCGCGATTCGTTTCTTGTTACCAGTTCATCATTTCTTCAGAGATTTAAGGTAACTTTCTTCTTCCTCTATTTTCTGTCTTCGTTGTTATTGGGTTGGTTCTATTTTCTTTATATGTGTGTTTGTTGAAACGAGGATGAGGGGAAAAGAATCAGAGTCGTGCCCTAGGGTATCTGTTCACCCTATGTTTTCGGATATTGAGAGTGAAGATGAGGGCTTCTATACTGGGAGGGATTCAACATTTTACAGCAGCATGGAGTGTTTTAGTAATGCTATACATTCGTTTGTAGCAGGAGGTATCCCTCAGATACAAGTGATAACAATGGCAGAATGTCAGAATATTGTGCTGCACGAGTTAGATTGGAAAAAGATGCTTGAGACTGATCCCTATTGTTGGGTCGAGGAAGACGTCAAAGAAGCTTCTTCACGTCATGCAACGACAAGTGGTGGGGTAATGGAGTTGTCAGTGCCTGTCTGGAAGGATGAGAGATTTGAAAGGAGGTTTATCGTTCGTTCGCCAAAGACGTTTGAACGGATTTGCCATCGTCCTCAGGATGAGCGTACTTTGTATATGTACGATATCCTGTTTACTCAGTTGGGGGTGTGATTTCCGTTGAACAAATTCCAGATGGGTGTACTCAGGTTTCTGGATTGCGCCCCCTCTCAGCTGCACCCTAATGGATGGGGAATAGTCCGCAGCTTTGAAGTGCTGGAACATTTGGAGTTTACGCCTACTGTGGCGTTGTTCTTTGCTTTTTGCCTCATAATGAGGTGGGTGAATGCAAAAACCGGCGGCATGGGTTTTGTTACTCTTCGGGTGGAGCCGAAGATTGTAAATTTTAAGGCATTTGCTGACTCCGCCAAAGAAGGCGGACTTCATTTCAGAATGAGCTTTGTAAAAATTTCTGTTAGGAAGAACAAGTCCGTCTTTTGGCGGAGTGCGGAGGGGATTGATAAATTCCCGGTGGCGTGGACTCATGAGCACTTCCTTCAGACTAAACACGCTTATGAAGTTGAGGAGAGTGTCCTGTCACCTACCTCCGTGGAAGTACTCCGGACACTGAAGGAGTATAACTCCGCCCACAAGCAGTTTTTGTGCCGAAGGCTGCTTGGGCGTGATGCTGAAGGATATTTAAGTAATGTTTTGAGACTTGTTGCTTGAATATTATTTCTGTTCTTTCCTGCAACTTCTAATTGTATTCGTGTATATTATGTTTGCAGGAGAGATCGCTGAATTTCCTGGGATGGAGCATATCAAGCAAATCCGTATGAGTCGCTAGGAAATTGATGCGAAGAACAATGTAAAGCCCTGGAGGAATCTTGCTGCAGCTCTGACAAGGACTCTCCCTTTGCCTGCATCCACCAAGGTAGTGATGTTGGAGGGTGGTGTGGGAACCTCGATAGTTGATGCAGAAAGGCGATCTAAAAAACGCCAAGAACCAGAAACTATCGAGGTGGAGGAAGAGGACCCCCAACCTTTGCAGAAGAGGAAGAGCAAGGGAAAAGGGAAGGTGGGTGAAGGAGCATCATCTGATGTTGTGATAGAAGTTGAAGAAATTCCGGAGCCATCAGCTGTGGCTATCACTACTGAATTGGGCGGTCAGGAGGACGCCCCTGAAGAAGATGTTGTGGAAGAGGAGATGGAGGGGGTTCAAGGTTCTCCACCTCACCGAACTGAGAGTCCTGCCCTGGACTTGACTGCTCGAGGAACAACAGTTTTTCTTATCAACGTTCCAGGGGAGCCATCTAGGCGGTCTGTCTCTCTTCCTCTGGCGGGGTCTCGTTTGAACCCTTACTTGTATTTCACAAATGTGGGATCCCGCCAGTCAGAGAGGCGTGATCCTGACTTCATTCTCCGTTCGGATATTGACTTCGAAGAAATTACGGATGCCACTGCTGCTGCAAGGTGGCATCTCGCTGAAATTGATGGTTACCTTGCTTCAGTGCCCCGTATTGCTGAGGTGGCTGCGGAGGCTGCTATGTTTCAAGAATCATTCCATGATTCTGTTGAAAAAATTCGAAGCTTGGAGCATGACAATGAACAGTTATCAGAGGTGATCAAGGCTAAAGATAAACACCTTGACACCGCCGACTCTGATAAGAAGAAGCTGGAAGAGGAGCTGGCCCGGGTCAAAGCTGAGAAGGTTCTACTGGACAAATAAGTTTCAGATTTGAAACAGCAGAATTCAAAGCTGGGTGAGGATGTGGGCGAGCTGACCCATGTAAAGGCTGAAAATGTTCTGCTGGGACAACAAATTTTAGATTTGAAACAGCAGAACCAAAAACTGGGTGAGGATGTGAGTGAAGTTCAGCAGAGACTGGTTTCTTTTGAGACCAGTAAGGCTCTCGCTGAAGACGCCTGGGCTGCGGAGTTGGATCAAGTAGCCACTACATATAGTGACCTTGAAAAACAGGTCAAAGAGCTGAAAGCTGAGAAAGCCATTTCCGATGCCAGCAATAAACAGCTTGATCAGGAGTTGCAACCGGCTTTGGATGCAGCTGAGGCAGCAATTGATGATGCTTTCAGTATGGCCATTCGCCAGGTCCGTCATCGCAACCCAGGCGTTGCTCTTAACATTGCAGGCATTCACCCTTATTATGAGTTTATCAACGGTGAATTAATGGTGCCTGCTCAGGGGGGTCATGTTCCTGCGCCTAATGAAGAGTATGTTCTGGCGGACTTGCCCCCCTTACAGAGTTTGTCCAAACCTAGTGAGTTTCAGCCTAGCTCCGCCCACCAAGAAGGAGTGCCACCTGAGTCTTAAAGATTAGCTTCGGGGTTTCTTTGCAAATTTTGTTTTTTGCACTTTAATAATATTGCCTTGTTCCAGGATAGGCTCTGGACCCCTTATCAATTCTTGACAATATTTAATAAAGTATAATTTCTGTAAATTTATACTTGTTCATATAAACGGTGTTTGAGTCCGTAGGAGTTGTGCCTTGTAAAATGCTATTAATAAGGCATAGTAATTGATCCGGTCTCAATACCGGTATCCGATCTGCTATACATATTTCAACGTCTTTGATAAGACATCTACGTGTAACCGGTGTCATCGGTATACATCCGAACTGTAATTCCGTATCAGGCGTTCTCCCTATACCGGTTGTTCAGGATAACACCATGACATCGGACAATACACACGTCACTGTGCTAATGACAAGGATTGTTGCTACAGGGATCGATCAATAATTCCCTGCACTACGAGCCAAATTCTGCTCACGGGAATGGTCAACTTGTTCCCTAATCCTAGTCTACATTCTCTATGCTCAATATAAAATAGCCACTTGACCCAATCATGCAGGTAAGTGCGCAATATAATAATGCTAATGGGAGTTGGTGGTTCCCCACCAACGAGTCCTCGTTAATCGAGCCAATCAGGTATATGAACTGACTTCATGATTGAGGTCAGGGATCTTCTTCTTCAGCTCTTTTACGACTGATTCCTCTCTGAATACATTCCTTACTTGGAATATAATCACTGACTTGAGCGTCGGAGAATCTTTGCAGGTGACACCACCATTCGCCCACTTCAACGCGTTAGGTCGGTGTGAAGGATCTCCAGAACGCCCAATCCGCTCTCCACATTCAAGGACAACGGATACCTACATCGGATACACATACATCCGGTCTACTAGACGGTATTGACATACTATTTGTGACTGGCTTGAGATCGGATCTCTTGACCCCGGTCCAGGACAGATCAGTAATCGTTTGAGGACTGATGAAATATGACTAAGTATAACGAGGCGGAATAACCTTTTTGTGAATTTTAATGAAGTAAAATCCTGTAATGAGGTGGAGTAGCCTCTTAAGAATTTCAATGAAGTAAATTCTGTAATGAGGCGGAGTAGCCTCTTAAAAATTTCAATAAAGTAGAATTCAGAAATGAGGCGGAGTAGCCTCTTAAGAATTTCAATGAAGTAAATTCTGTAATGAGGCGGAGTAGCCTCTTAAGAATTTCAATGAAGTAGAATTCAGAAATGAGGCGGAGTAGCCTCTTAAGAATTTCAATGAAGTAAATTCTGTAATGAGGCGGAGTAGCCTCTTAAGAATTTCAATGAAGCATAATTTTTATAAGTATTATACTTACTTGGATTTGCTGGTAGTGCTTGAGTTTGTCGATTATGTACTCCGTGAAACATTAGCAGTTGGGCGGAGTAAGGGTTTGGATGGAGCGTTCATCCCTTTGAATTTGAATTGGAGTGTATCTCCTGATCAAGTGAAAATTGTTGAATCCAGGGTTGGTATGGTGCAGCATAAGCTGTGACACCAATCCTTTCCGCAGGAATTTTGCTGGACCTTGTGGTCGCTATGGTGCAGCATAGGCTATGACACCAATTTTTTCCACAGGAAGTCTGCTGGACCTTGGGGTCGGTATGGTGCAGCATAGGCTGTGACACCAATCCTTTCTCCCCAAGGAGTTTTTTATACCTTGGGTCGGTATGGTGCAGCATAGGCTGTGACACCAATCCTTTCCCCCCAAGGAGTTTTTTGTACCTTGGGGTCGGTATGGTGCAGCATAAGCTGTGACACCAATCCTTTCCCCCCAAGGAGTTTTTTGTACCTTGGGGTCGGTATGGTGCAGCATAAGCTGTGACACCAATCCTTTCCCCCCAAGGAGTTTTTTGTACCTTGGAGTCGGTATGGTGCAGCATAGGCTGTGACACCAATCCTTTCCCCCCAAGGAGTTTTTTGACTCCGTTTGTGAAGCTTTGTTGCATGTTGGATGATCTTTATGGAATAAAGAGTTATGCTTTTATGCTTCAATTGTTGGAGCCGGTGTCTTATCTGCATGGGAACAAGTTCTGCCATAGATAATTAACTGAAAGTTAGAATGAAGATTGAATGTAGGAAGGAATTTTATTAATGATGGAACTACATAAAGAGCTGAGTTGGGGTATGTCTCGTCGAAGCCTTTTCAAGGAAAGCCCATTTGGGAAGAACCTTAAGTTAGGAGAGAGAACATACTGTATTACCCAACTAGCTGTAATATATGCGTAAATTTAAAATGTTCCATTTATTCCTGACCGGAGTGCCATCTAAGTTTTCTAGGCGGTATGTGCCTTTGCCCAGAGCTTCGATGACTCGGTATGGACCTTCCCAGGTTGGCGCCAATTTGCCTTGGTGTGCAAATTTGTTGCCGATATTGGCCTTTCTCAAAACCAAATCTCCTTCTTTGAAACGGCGTTCAGAAACATGAGTGTTATACCGTTTGGTGGCTTTTGCTTTAACAGCTTAATCCCACACAAAGGCTTCCTCTCTCAATTCTGCCAAGACCTCGAGTTCATGGGTGAGGTTCTGTTGATCGGCTTCTTCATTAAAGTGGAGGATTCGAGCTGAAGGGGCTACCAATTCAACGGGAATAACAGCCTCGACTCCATATGTCAGCCGATATGGGGATTCATTTGTGGTGGAGTGAGGGGTTATTCGATATGCCCACAAAACGTGGCATAATTGATTTGCCCAATCTCCCTTTGCTTCACTAAGGCGTTTCTTAAGGCCTTTCAAGATTTCTTTGTTGGCAACTTCAGCTTGGCCATTGGTTTGAGGATGTTCCACAGAAGAAAAAATCTGCGTAATGCTGAGATTTTCTAGGAGTTTAGTGAACTTACGATCTGTGAATTGGGTGCCATTATCAGTGACTATGCGTCCAGGGACTCCGAAATGTGCAATGATATTTTTGTATATGAATCTACGAGCCCTGGCTGATGTAATATGCACCACTACCTCTGCTTCAATCCATTTGGTGAAGTAATCAACGCCAACTATCAAGTACTTGATACCGCCAGGCGCAGTTAGGAATGGACCTAAGATATCCATGCCCCATTGATAGAAAGGCCAAGGCGTTATTGATGATGACATTTCTTCCGCCGGAGTGTGATGAAGGTTTGCAAATCGTTGACATTGATCGCACTTCTGAACATACGAGGCGGAGTCATGCTTCAGGGTAGGCCACCAATACCCAGCTCTGAGTATTTTTCTCATTAGACTACGTGCCCCCGGATGGTGTCCACACTGCCCTTCATGGACTTCTTCTAAAACGGCTTGCACCTCATTTTCGTTTATGCATATTAAGTAAGGAACAGAAATTCCTCAGCGGTATAACTGTCCATCTAGAAGCGTATAATAAAATGCTTCTTTCTTTAGTTTCCGTCGCTCAAGATCATCCGTAGCTAATTGTCCATTAACAAGGTAACGAACTATCAGTGCTACCCAAGAATTGTCATCAAAGGAGCGGCTTCTAATCATACACATTGAGGAAGGAAAGGAAATACTTGGCTCCACCAAGGTACTTTGTACAACCGTAGTTGTGCATCCTGCCTTCTTTGTGCTAGCCAACCTGGAGAGGATATCAGCACGTGTATTTTCTTCCCGGGGTACATGTTTGAAAGTGACTTTGTCGAAGCGTTGCTTTAACTCATTAACGCAGTTTAGATATTGTTGCAGCAAAGGTTCTTTAGCCTGATATTCGCCAAGAATTTACGAGATGACTAATTGAGAATCACTACATAAGGTTACAGTTTTGGCCCCAACATCTTGTGCTGCTATGAGTCTGGCTAAGCAGGCTTCATACTCCGCCTGATTGTTAGACGTAGTGAAGGTGAAGTGCAATGAAATTTCGAGATGTACCCCGTCATCGCTTTCCACAACAATTCCTGCCCCACATCCTTTGCTATTTGAAGATCCATCAACGTATATTGTCCAATGTGAATGATCTGTATCTGGGCTAGAGCCTGTTAATTCAACTACGAAGTCTGCTAGGACAAGTGCCTTGATAGCAGTTCTTGGTTCATAGGATATGTCGAATTCAGAGAGTTCTACGGCCCATTTGATTATTCTTCCAGCCAGGTCTGGTTTGAACAGTATAGTACGAAGTGGCAAGTCTGTGCGAATCAAGATAGGATGGGCATGAAAGTATGGTCTTAGGCGTCGTGAAGCCCAAACAACTGCAAGCGCTGCCTTTTCAATCTTCTGATAACAGCATTCTGCACCATGCAATGTTTTACCGGTGAAGTACACCGGTCGTTGGCCTTCAACTGTATCCTTGACCAGAGCTACTGCTAAATCCTCATCTGAAACAGACAAATAAACGATGAGTTGCTCACCTGGGCTTGGTCTTACCAGGATTGGAGGGCTGGCCAAGACATTTTTCAAGCTTTGGAAAGCCGCCTCTTGCTCTGGGCCCCAACTGAATTTCTTGTCTTTTTTCAGTATTTTGTACAAGGGAAGAGAGCGATGAGCCATTTTTGGCATGAATCGTGCTAGAGCAGCGATTTTTCCGTTGAGGGATTGTACCTCTTTTAGTGTTTTGGGGCTCTGCAACTCCTGGATAACGCGACATTTATCAGGATTAGCCTCTATACCTCTTTGTGTCAACATGAAGCCCAAAAATCTGCCACCAGGGACAGCGAATGTGCATTTCAAAGGGTTGAGCCTTATATCATATTGTTGTAGGCGTTGAAAAATGAGGCGTAGATCTTCAACATGGTCTCCTCCTTCCGGGGTCTTGGCAATAATATCATCAATATAAACTTCTACCAGCTTTGTATGCATACCCTCAAAAACTTTGTTGATCATGCGCTGGTAGGTTGCCCCGGCATTTTTTAACCCAAATGGCATGACGTTGTAGCAGAAGACTCCTTTATCATTAACAAACGCTGTCTTCTCTTGATCATCCTCACACATTGGAATTTGGTTGTAACCGGAGTAAGCATCCATAAAAGATAGATACTTGTATCCTGAAGAATCGTCAACCAATCTATCAATGTTGGGGAGAGGGTATGGATCCTTGGGACAACATTTATTCAAATCAACATAGTCTATACACATACGCCACTTGCCATTGGCTTTCTGTACCATGACCACGTTAGACAACCAGGAGGAGTAACGGAGTTCCCTGATGAACCCCGCCTTGAGGAGTTCCTCTATTTGCTCACAGGCAGCTTTTTGTTTAGCTGGACCCATACGCCGTTTCTTTTGTGCTACAGGCTTAGTTTCAGGGTACACTGCCAGGCGGTGACAACAAAAGTTGGGATCCATGCCAGACATGTATGCAGCGGTCCAAGCGAAAATTTCTTTATACTCATGGAGAAGTGCAATTAGTTTTGCCTCCATGTTAGCCTCAAGCTTGTCATTGATGTTTGTAATCTGTTCCGGGGTGCTACCCAAAATAATAGACTTGGAACCACCATCAGGAGTTGGTTTCAAAGGGTTCAGTGGGTCTACAGAAGACTCTGCCCTGGGGTCAAGATCCACCAAATTGACGGACGCCGCCGCACTGCTCCCTTCATTCAACTTTCTTTTCTTAGACATGGCTTCAAACTTTACCATGTTAAGACTCAAATTGTAGCAATAGCGAGCCATTTCTTGGTCACCCCTTACAAATGAGACTTGATTATCTTTGTCAATGAACTTGATTAACAAGTGGGGGGTTGAAACGATGGCTTCCATGGCATTCAGGGTAGGCCGCCCAATGATGCCATTGTATGGAGATTTTACATCAATGACAAGAATCCTGGATTTCACAGTCCTTGCTCCAGGTTCGCCATCAAAAGTAATTCTTGTGTCCAAGTAGCCTTTGGTGGGCTGTTTGGCGCCATTGAAGGCTGTAAGGTCATGCGTATATGGTTGTAAATCTGCATCAGTTAATCCCATATGTTTAAAATAGTTATAAAAGATAACGTCGCAGGAACTTCCCTGATCAACTAGGATGCGTTTTACATTCATATTAGCGATTACTGCGATAATCACTACTGCGTCATCTCCTTCAGGAATAGTAGGGCCAAAATCGTCGTCTGTGAAGGTTATAGGCGGAGTCTGAACCCTGTTCCTGAATGGGCGATATTCTTTGCTCTTGCCTTGCACAGACAAGATCATACGATGGTGGTTTTTCCTCGCGGTGATTGAGGGTCCGCCCCCAGCAAAGCCCCCAGCAATCATATCTACCACCTGCCTTTTGCCCCGCGATCTGGGTTCAGGGCTTGGTTCTCTTTGGGCAGACTCCAGAACAATACTCTTTTGTTTTTCTGTTTCCGCTATGCGTTTTGGCTCCCGAGTGTTATCAGGATCCGGAGAACGATCACGAGGTCGTTTTTCAAACCTCTCTGGCTCATCATGAGATTTACCCTTAAACAAATAATGTTTCAGTTTGCCTTCACGAATAAGCACCTCGATGGTGTTTTTGAGTTGCTTGCACTCCTTCGTGGTATGGCCAACTGACTCATGGAACTCATAATATTTCTTTGGATTCCCACCGCGTCTGAGTGGAGGTGGACGTTGAATCCCGTAAACGTTGAGGGTAGTCCATCCTATTTCGTGCAAGATTTGCTCATATGTTGTGTTCAGGGGTGCATAATGAGCAAAATTGAACACACGTCTATCTTGCTGTTTGAAGGGTTGGTTCCCCGCCTTATCTTTCTAAGGGAACTTATCATTCCTGGATGATTTTTCTTTATCTTTATCATGGTGTGGAGCTGAAATGGGTGGTTTACTACGAGATGCAGTGGCTTCCAAGTGCATCTCAATACCTACGTACTTGGATGCTTTCCTGCGAAACTCCTCCATGGTGGATGGAGGTCCTTTTGCCAACGACAAAGCAAAGGGCGATTTCGGCTGCATGGCCTCGATGAGGATATGCAACTGGATCGCTTCTGTCAAGTCAGGGACCATAGCCGCCTCTTTATAAAATCTCTTCAGGAAATCCTTTAGAGACTCTTTGTCACCTTGCTTGATCTTAGCCAAGGTATGGGAGGTTCTAGGCGCATCCCTAGAGATTACAAAGTGACTGCCAAAAGCTGTGGCCAAGTCCTCACATGAATCAATAGAACCTGAAGGTAAACTCTTGAACCAGCTAAGAGCTTCACCTGTGAGGGTCCTGGGAAACATTCTACACATGACATCTTCTTCCGCACCTAAGAACATAGCTTCATAGATGTAAGCATCTAAATGCTTAGAAGGATCTGTCTCCCCGGTGTATTTTCCTATGGAAATAGGTTGTATAGTTTGCAAATGTCTGGGGACATACGCATTCATCAGTCTTTTGGAAAATGGGATAGTCATCTTGTATCCCGAGGGGGATGTATTTGAAACGACTCTCCTTCCCTCATGATGGTGGGCATTTGCCAGTGGAAGGCTTCGTTGCTCTTCCATGTAAGTAGGGATGCGAGAGTAATTTGGGGTACTCGATTCCTCCTGTACATGCGATTCATGGTGCGGCTGTTTTGCAGGGCCTGTTTTCTCGTGTATGGGATTCGCCTTTTCACTTCGAAGCTCTACGATTTCTTCCCTCAACATTCTGATCATGTCATCTCTCGGATCTGGAGAGCCAACATGCATTGCCCTTTTGTGAGTATCGTTGTCAAAGCTTAGACGTCTAGGATTGCGTGGAGGAGAATCCTCAGTCTGCACTTCTGGTCCTGGTCTTTCCATTGATGATGAATGTAATGGGAATTGTTCAAGGATTGTGGGATTACCAATTTTACAGGTCCCACCGGGCGTGCCAATGAACTGTTCTTTACAGGGGGTGTAAAGGTATGATTGTCAAACAATTCAAAATGTACATGTAAGGTAAAATCTGATGTGAGGAGGGCCTTATACAGATACAAATATGGAGTACTCTTGTATACTGGGATGTAGTACAATGCACTCTGCGGCGGTGTAGCAGTCCGCCTGGAATAGCCTCCTTTGCCTTGACACAATTGGTGGTTGTACCTGCAATTATTCTCCGACGCTCAAGTCAGTATTTTGAAGTACTGTTAGACTTAGAAAGCAAATCTGAGAGAATTATGCAAGTATGAGTGTAAGGTTCAGAATTAGGGGGTCCCCCTCTATACCTTTTTGCTGAGACTTATATACCTGTTACTGGTGCTCTATTATTGGTAGGACCCATTCCTTGTTTTCAGGCATAATGCAAGAAAGGTAGTGGGTCCCTGCGCCGTTCACAAGCACCATCACTGTAGTGGGTATTTCCACTCACTTGGAAAGCGTTAATGCTTCATTATTTTATTTGTTGTTCCCTCTTATGCGTGACAGCGTGATTCCCATTTTCAACCTCTCAAGACAGAGTCAATCTTGCGCCGGGGTTATAAATATGGGCTCGCTTCGTAGTATGGGAATTTTGGTATTCCGCCTGTATTGAGCCTGTGGCTTCGCGGAGTAGTGTGCATTGGAAATGCTTTATGTATGTGTACTGTAACATCCCTGATGTTTTAATGAGAATTATAAGAAATGGAAAATGTTAGTAAATATTTTAGAAGTTTTATTTAACATTTATTCTGTTCGAACCAAAAGATCGGAAAAGTCGGTGTCGAGATCGATATCTGAAGTGAGTAGGCGGAGTTAAAGATCGAGAGGGTAGGAGAAGAACGGACAGAGTCAGGTGGTGTGGTCCGAACCGTTGTGAGGAGAGCGCCTCACACGGGGTTAGAGACCGGATTAACCTCACGATGACTGGAACAACGGATATACGTAACCATGAGGTGAGCACGGATGAAATATCTGATCTATCAGGTTGTAGCTCGGATTTCCGAGGTATGAACACTAAGTTAGGACGTCGGGGGCTGATATTTATATCGGGCCTATACTCTTGCGAATTATTAGAGGATTGTGAATACTTAAACGTTGAGGGAATAAACACGTGTAATTGATTTAATAACTATGCAATAGTTAAAATAGTGAAATTGATTAAATTTAGTAAGAATACAAATAAAATAAAGGAAAAGACGATCTTGCCCATGAACTATATATATAAGGAAATTCTCTTCTTTCCCTCTTCATTATTTTACAAGTTACCTTGCTGTTGGTCTATTCCTCCTCTTTCGTTTTACTCTTCTCTCTTAACGCTGATCTGCATGCACTGGAGAGAGACTCCATTTGTGTCTAAACTTCAATTTAACCTCATTCCTGTGATCGGGACTTCAAGGTGAGTCTACTGATCCAACCCAATTGTAATTCCCTTATTTCTTTTATTCTTTGGTCGTTAAGAGCCATGCATGGCTATATTCGTGGCTGTTCTCCACTCCTCTGTGAGTGTGAGCCCAAATGTTGTCCATGAACTAAGGACGTTGAAGTGATGAAGCGGTAATTCATGATCCATAGGTAGTAGGCTAAGCAACAGAAAACTGAGTGAAGGAATTGAGACTGCAGAACCGGTGCTCAGAGAAAGAAATCGGCACAGAGAGCAGATCATCGAAGCGTGGAACCAAAGTAAGGGGGGTGTTCAGGTTATAATTAATTAGAATAGGACTCACTTCTTATTCAGGTCTTTGAGGTAACGTAAACAGACTAAGGGAAAATGTTGTTAAACGTAATTGTGTGTTTATGCTGTGCATGTGTGACTGAGTTTATTAATTTGTGGATGATCGGATGTGGATGAGTTTATCAGGTATGATCTTGTGAATCTAATATGAAATGAGTAGTGTTATGTGACGTCGGGTTAGCAAGCAGGCTACCTGAGTGATGAGAAATTGATATTATTGTGAGAAAGGTAAACTGTTGAATGATTATGTGGTATGGGATGGCCGACGGTATATGATAGCCCCTCATTTCCGGCTCCCGTGGTTTTCGTGCCCAGTTGAGCTACCCAGTGGTCAAGTAGGACCCAGTGGTCGAGGTGGAGAGTCAAGCAAGACTCGGTGAACCAAGCAGGGTTCACGGGGTGTCAAGTAGGACCCCCAGTTGAAGGCCAATCCTTTAGTATCCGGATACTAGGAGTCAGATTATATGTGAGTCAGTTGTGATTATGATGCATGTAATGAATGTGATGTATGTAATGAATGTGATGAATGTGAGGAATGTGATGGAATTGCGTAGTTGGTTTAATACAGTTACTACAGGAAATACTCTATGTTTCGGTATGTTTATTTACGGGTGATGCTTGATGTGTATGTATCAATATGCATGTATAGTGTTAAATTCCGTTCTATATTAATTATTATGCCAAACACTCACCCTTGCATATTTTTTTTAGTAACCAGAGACAGGGAGGGGGAAGGAGCCATGGAGCCGCGCCAAGGGGGAGAACGGTGCCAGGGTCCGGATGAATTTGAGTGACTCTTTATAGAGTCTTATTTGTGTATAAAAAACTTCGTATTATAATTACTAGTTGTGTTTAATTAAGACCGGATCAGATGTAAAACTATATTTTAAAATATATCACTGTTATTTGCATTTGCTTTCATGGTAACTCTTTGGGTTCACAGAACCATTTTTAGAGTGAAGTTTTATGAGACCGGTTGCATGTTTTGTAAAATCCGATGTGCAAAAGGTGTTCGTTCAACGAACAGCACCTCGTCTAAGTGAGAGTCTGGAATCTCGCTTAGACGAGTAGGGGCCTCGCTCAAGCGAGACGCCCTGATTTCCTTTCTCTCATCCGTTGTGTTCATATTACATTGTTTTTCTCTAAATATCGATTAATTTTCAAGATAAGGGAGAATTTATCATAAAAGGTAATGGTTTAAATAAAAATAAATGCAAAATAATCTAGGACGTTACACTTGGTATCAGAGCGGTTCTTTCTAGAGCTGGTGTGTAGGCCGATCTAGTGAATGTGATAGTTTTATGAAAGTTAATTGTATTTTGTTGTGTTGAGATTGTGTGTGGTCTGGCACCGTTCCCTTGGCACTCCATTGGCGTAGTATTCTATGAATATAAGGTAAATCTATGATCCCTTGACTGATCTTGGTTATTAACGGTGATGTGTTTGCCCATTGTAGAATTACGAAATGGCCGGAGAGACTAGTTCTGGGGGAAGAGATGATTTCTTCTCTAGATTTATTCAGCTGATGAGTAGGACCGAGTCCGGTCCCACTCTGGATAAATTCCTGAAAAGGAATCCTCCAACTTACAAAGGGGGACATGACTATGACGGGGCACACATCTGGATTAGGGATATTGAATAGGTTTTTGAATATTTTGAGTGCTCTGAAGAGTAAAAGGTTCTATTTGCTACTTACCAACTAAAAGATGAGGCTAGAGTATGGTGGTCCCGTGTGAAGGTGCAGATGAACGCAGCCAATGAGCCGTTAGTATGGGCGAATTTTCGAAGGAGGTTCCTTGTTAAATACTTCCCGGAAAACTACGAAATCTGGAAAGAAATGGAATTCCTGAAGTTAGAGCAAGACCGGATGTCTGTAGCTGAGTACACCAGCAAGTTTGATGAGCTGTGTGATTTTTACCACCCTTTCTCGTTAGAAGGGACTGAAGGTAGTAAGTGCGCCAAATACGAAGCTGGACTACGGATTGAGCTCCGTAGTGTAATCGTACCGATGGAGATTAGGGACTATCCGACCTTGGTGAACAAAGCAAGACTGACTGAAGAAGTGCAGTTGCAAAGGATGTCCCAGCCAAGAGATAAAAAGCCATTGAAGGCAAAAGGTTTCAGCTTCAAGAGGATGGGTCAATTCTTTCGGGGCGGCAAGTCTTCTACTACCTCCTCATCCTCCTCTGGCCGTGGTTCCACTGGTCGATCGGGTAATCCCCCTGGGAATCGTACATGCTACAATTGTGGTCAAGAAGGACACATTGCCAAACATTGCCAAGCTAATCAGATTGTGTGCTTCCAGTGCGGACGACTAGGGCACCTCAGGCCCGATTGCTCTCAGAGGCAGCAGCAGGGCAGGACGGATAACCGAACTAACTCTTCTGGGAATCGGGGTTCCAACTTCACGAGAGGAGGTCGAAATGGAGCTGGTAGAGGGAACCCACAAGCGGGAAGATATGACGCCCAATCTAGCGGTGCCCAGAACGCCATGGCCGGGCGTGTATTTGCGTTTGATGCTTCAGAAGCTACGAGGAATGACAATCTGGTACAGGGTAAGTGCCTCATCTGTTGTTATCTGGTTGATGTGATTTATGATTCAGGTGCCACCCATTCCTTTATTTCGGAAAGTTGTGTACGACGGCTTGGTCTGCCAATCAGTTTAATGGAGAACGCTCTTATTGTTTCCACTCCAACTGGTTCTACTTTCCGTGCAACTACAGTGTGTAGGGAACTACCGATGCAAATCGAAGCCCGTACTTTTCGAGTAAATTTTATTTGTATGCCATTGAAGGACTTAGACGTTATTCTAGGTCTTGATTGGCTTGCTGTTAATCATGTGTTGGTCGATTGCTATCGGAAGAATATTGTTTTCTCCCAGGAACTTGACGTGAAGAACGGGGTGAGCGATGTCCTAACCACGTATGTTGTTTTATTCGCTTCGGAGGGTCGACATAACCTCCTGCTAAATGATATTCCGATTGTTTGTGAATTTCCTGACGTTTTTCCGGAAGCAATTCCGGAGCTACCTCCTAGTCGAGAGATTGATTTCTCTATTGACTTGATTCCCGGGGCAGAACCGGTGTCCCGAGCGCCATATAGATTGTCTTCGGTGGAATTAACCGAAGTGAAGAAACAAGTAAACGAATTACTAGAAAAGGGCTTTATCCGACCTAGTGCTTCACCCTGGGGTGCTCCGGTGTTACTGGTAAAGAAGAAGGACGGTAGTATGCGAATGTGCATTGATTATCGACAGCTGAACAAACTAACCGTCAAAAATAAATATCCACTACCCCGGATTGCTGATTTACTGGACCAGTTGCGAGGCGCCGCTGTGTTCTCTAAGATTGACTTGAGGTCGGGATACCACCAAATCCGAGTGAGGTCGGAGGATATTCCAAAGACAGTATTTCAGACTCGTTATGGGCACTTCGAGTACGTAGTAATGCCCTTTGGAGTAACAAACGCTCCTGCCATTTTTATGGATTATATGAATCGGACTTTTCAACCGTACTTGGACCAGTTTGTGGTGGTATTCATTGATGATATTTTGGTATATTCGAGGTCGGACGAGGAGCATGCTCAACATCTTCGGCTTGTTTTACAAGTACTTCGGGAGAAGAAGTTGTACGCTAAATTATCTAAGTGTGATTTCTGGAGGAGTAGTGTACAATTCTTGGGGCATATAATTTCTCAAGAGGGAATCTCAGTTGATCCGACAAAAATTGAGGCGGTTATGGCTTGGGAGAGGCCGAAATCAATAACTGAAATCAGGAGTTTCCTCGGATTAGCTGGATACTATCGACGTTTCATAGAGGGGTTCTCTCGGATAGCACTCCCTCTGACTCGGTTAACAAGGAAAGGAAACCCCTTCGTGTGGTCGGAGAAGTGCGAGTTAAGCTTCCAAACTCTTAAGCGATGTTTAACTACTGCCCTTGTGCTTGCACTGCCCGATGTAACACAGGAATTTGAAGTATATTGTGATGCATCCAAATTTGGATTGGGATATGTGTTGATGCAAGCTGATCGGGCAATTGCTTATGCTTCAAGGCAATTGAGGCCACATAAGGAGAATTACCCGACTCATGATCTGGAACTTGCAGCAGTAGTGTACGCGCTGAAGATTTGGCGTCATTATTTGTATGGAGCTCGCTTTGTAGTATTCAGTGATCACAAGAGTCTAAAGTATTTATTTGATCAAAAGGAGTTAAATATGAGACAGAGGAGATGGGTAGAGTATTTGAAGGATTATGACTTTGATTTGAAGTATCACCCGGGCAAAGCGAATGTTGTGGCAGATGCGCTAAGCAGGAAGGTACTGCATGTGGCTTACCTAATGGGTAGAGAACAGGAATTGCTGGAAAGCTTTAGAGATATGAATGTTGGAGTTGTTATGAACGCACCAAACCGAATGATAATCGGAATGTTAAAAATTTCCAACGAATTTTTGGAGTCAATGGTAGCTGCACAGAAAGATGATAAAGAGTTACTGAAGCTAATTGATACTCAGAACCAAGGCAAAAATGTGGAGATAACTAGGGGTAATGATGGTATATGGAGATTCAGGAACCGTGTGGTAGTGCCTGCACATGGAGATTTCAGGCAGGCGGTGTTATCAGAAGCACACAAGAGCTCTCTGAGTATACATCCGGGAGTAACCAAAATGTATCATGACTTAAGAAAGGAATTTTGGTGGCCAAACATGAAGAAGGCAATAATCGAGTACGTGAAATCCTGTGTGATATGTCAGAAGTGCAAGGTTAAGCACCAACGACCTCCGGGTTTGCTTCAACCTCCAGAAATTCTGATCTGGAAGTGGGAAGGTATCACCATGGACTTCGTGTCCGGACTACCCCGCACTCAAACCGGATACAACGCGATTTGGGTGATTGTAGATCGACTAACCAAAAGTGCGCATTTTCTGGCAATAAATATGAAATGGTCGTTAGATCGATTACCTAAGTTGTACGTTGCTGAGGTCGTACGACTGCATGGTGTGCCCTCAAGCATTATCTCCGATCGGGATCCCCGATTCACTTCAAGGTTTTGGGGAAGTTTGCAACAACAATTGGGTACTGAGCTTAAATTGAGTTCGGCTTACCATCCCCAGACCGATGGCCAATCAGAACGGACTATACAAATTCTTGAAGATATGTTAAGGGCATGTGTACTAGAACAGGGCGGATCATGGGAAAAATACTTGCCCTTGGTGGAATTTACATATAATAACAGTTACCATAGCAGTATTGGGATGGCTCCATACGGAGCTCTCTATGGTCGGAAATGTCATACTCTATTATGTTGGAATGAGAACGGCGATGCCCTTCATCTGGGGCCTGTGATGATTCAAGAGATGAATGAGCAAATCGCTTTAATCCGAGAGAAGATAAAAATTTCTCAAGATCGGCAAAAGAGCTATTATGACAATCGGCATAGACCTCTTGAATTCCAAGTGAGTGATTGGGTGTTCCTAAGGATTTCACCAACTAAGGGTGTAGGTCGAATTTTGAAGAGCCAAAAGCTTAATCCGAAGTACATTGGACCATACCAAATACTAGAACAGATTGGTGAAGTCGCTTATCGACTGAATCTTCCCCAATCGTTGACTAACATTCACAACGTGTTCCACGTATCACAACTTCGAGCCTACATTCCGTGTGATACCATGATTGTACCAAGTGACTCCATTGAAGTGAAGGAGAACTTGACGGTGGAGGCCGTACCAATTGGCATTGAAGAGCATCAAACCAAACGGTTAAGGAACAAGGAAGTACAACTGGTGAAGGTGAAGTGGCAGAATTTTCATTGGATAAACTACACTTGGGAGTTAGAATCCGATATGAGACGAATGTACCCTCATCTTTTTCAACCGGAACATTGATTTCGGGGACGAAATCTCCTTTTAGGGGGGGTGGATGTAACATCCCTGATGTTTTAATGAGAATTATAAGAAATGGAAAATGTTAGTAAATATTTTAGAAGTTTTATTTAACATTTATTCTGTTCGAACCAAAAGATCGGAAAAGTCGGTGTCGAGATCGGTATCTGAAGTGAGTAGGCGGAGTTAAAGATCGAGAGGGTAGGAGAAGAACAGACAGAGTCAGGTGTTGTGGTCCGAACCGTTGTGAGGAGAGCGCCTCACACGGGGTTAGAGACCGGATTAACCTCACGATGACTGGAACAACGGATATACGTAACCATGAGGTGAGCATGGATGAAATATCCGATCTATCAGGTTGTAGCTCGGATTTCTGAGGTATGAACACTAAGTTAGGACGTCGGGGGCCGATATTTATATCGGGCCTATACTCTTGCGAATTATTAGAGGATTGTGAATACTTAAACGTTGAGGGAATAAACACGTGTAATTGATTTAATAACTATGCAATAGTTAAAATAGTGAAATTGATTAAATTTAGTAAGAATACAAATAAAATAAAGGAAAAGACGATCTTGCCCATGAACTATATATATAAGGAAATTCTCTTCTTTCCCTCTTCATTATTTTACAAGTTACCTTGCTGTTGGTCTATTCCTCCTCTTTCGTTTTACTCTTCTCTCTTAACGCTGATCTGCATGCACTGGAGAGAGACTCCATTTGTGTCTAAACTTCAATTTAACCTCATTCCTGTGATCGGGACTTCAAGGTGAGTCTACTGATCCAACCCAATTGTAATTCCCTTATTTCTTTTATTCTTTGGTCGTTAAGAGCCATGCATGGCTATATTCGTGGCTGTTCTCCACTCCTCTGTGAGTGTGAGCCCAAATGTTGTCCATGAACTAAGGACGTTGAAGTGATAAAGCGGTAATTCATGATCCGTAGGTAGTAGGCTAAGCAACGAAAAACTGAGTGAAGGAATTGAGACTGCAGAACCGGTGCTCAGAGAAAGAAATCGGCACAGAGAGCAGATCATCGAAGCGTGGAACCAAAGTAAGGGGGGTGTTCGGGTTATAATTAATTAGAATAGGACTCACTTCTTATTCAGGTCTTTGAGGTAACGTAAACAGACTAAGGGAAAATGTTGTTAAACGTAATTGTGTGTTTATGCTGTGCATGTGTGACTGAGTTTATTAATTTGTGGATGATCGGATGTGGATGAGTTTATCAGGTATAATCTTGTGAATCTAATGTGAAATGAGTAGTGTTATGTGACGTCGGGTTAGCAAGCAGGCTACCTGAGTGATGAGAAATTGATATTATTGTGAGAAAGGTAAACTGTTGAATGATTATGTGGTATGGGATGGCCGACGGTATATGATAGCCCCTCATTTCCGGCTCCTGTGGTTTTCGTGCCCAGTTGAGCTACCCAGTGGTCAAGTAGGACCCAGTGGTCGAGGTGGAGAGTCAAGCAGGACTCGGTGAACCAAGCAGGGTTCACGGGGTGTCAAGTAGGACCCCCAGCTGAAGGCCAATCCTTTAGTATCCAGATACTAGGAGTCAGATTATATGTGAGTCAGTTGTGATTATGATGCATGTAATGAATGTGATGTATGTAATGAATGTGATGAATGTGAGGAATGTGATGGAATTGCGTAGTTGGTTTAATACAGTTACTGCAGGAAATACTCTATGTTTCGGTATGTTTATTTACGGGTGATGCTTGATGTGTATGTATCAATATGCATGTATAGTGTTAAATTCCGTTCTATATTAATTATTATGCCAAACACTTACCCTTGCATATTTTTTTTAGTAACCAGAGACAGGGAGGGGGAAGGAGCCATGGAGCCGCGCCAAGGGGGAGAACGGTGCCAGGGTCCAGATGAATTTGAGTGACTCTTTATAGAGTCTTATTTGTATATAAAAAACTTCGTATTATAATTACTAGTTGTGTTTAATTAAGACCGGATCAGATGTAAAACTATATTTTAAAATATATCACTGTTATTTGCATTTGCTTTCATGGTAACTCTTTGGGTTCACAGAACCATTTTTAGAGTGAAGTTTTGTGAGACCGGTTGCATGTTTTGTATAATCCGATGTGCGAAAGGTGTTCGTTCAACGAACAACACCTCGTCTAAGTGAGAGTCCGGAATCTCGCTTAGACGAGTAGGGGCCTCGCTCAAGCGAGACGCCCTGATTTCCTTTCTCTCATCCGTTGTGTTCATATTACATTATTTTTCTCTAAATATCGATTAATTTTCAAGATAAGGGAGAATTTATCGTAAAAGGTAATGGTTTAAATAAAAATAAATGCAAAATAATCTAGGACGTTACATGTATAATCTTTTTAATACTTTCCACCTTGGCGGAGTAATAGGCCTTGGCGGAGTAATAAGCATTGGCGGAGTCACATGCCTTGGCGAGTCACATGCCTTGGCGGAGTCACATGCCTTAGCGGAGTAACATGCCTTGGCGGAGTAACATGCCTTGGCGGTATGTACTCCGTATAAGAGTAATCATAGAGGATTTGAAACGTATTTCTCCTGTTCGAAATGCTGATCTGGCAAGGCATTAAAACCATGCTCTTGGGGGCCGGTGTTGGGACCGAATCAGTGTCGATGTCTTAAAATAATTCACATAACAACATATTAGCTTGTGTTTTGAAAATCATATATCATAAATGACAACTATAGTCAAAATATTTATAATAAACATTAATTGTATTAATATTATTGGATAAAGTAATATGTATCACACTATAATTATATGATATTATTATATTAATTGTATTGTTTGTATCCATTACATAATAACGGTAAATCATATACAATGATATAAAGGTACATTATGCGAACAATAACAATGCATACATGCTAACACTATCATGCATGATGTTATAAGGTATTTTCATGATCTTTAATGCATGCAGGAGGCAATAACATCCACAAGTCTTGGAGATAGTGAGAATAGAAGAGTGGATGAAGATATCTGGAGTCCTAAACTTCTGTCAAGGGCTATAAGTGGAAGATCTAAAATACTAACACCAAAATCAAGACCTATGTCAAGACATGGAAGCAGGCGATGTACAACACCAGCCTCTCCATCAAAAAGTTCTACTTCTAGTAAAAGAAGTGTCGTAGAAATTGCTGCATCATCTCTCAAAAAGATTATGAGTAGAAGGAATTCCTTAGCTTCAACATGCTTGGGTAAATGGGATATATCTGAACCTAAGATGTCCCAGCCAATCCCCGCAACCTCTCCAACAAAAGATACAGGTTCTGCAGGTAAAAAGAGCACCAGAGAAACTAAACATATCCCTGCAGTCTCTTTCTCAGCCAATCTCAGCCGTAGGGCCACAACCTATATTGTACTTTCACAAACAACAACATGGAAGAAGCCCCTACCAATGGAGAAACAACTTCAGTACACACTGGAGAACTTATGCTTTGGATGCACAAAAAAGATCAAAGTTACTAGAGATGTTATGAACCATCCTGATTTAGTTAGAAAATTACATATATGATCTTAAAGATAATATATTCTTTTGTTGATGCTAAAATTGATTTAGTTAGGCAATTACATATGTGATGCTAAATATAGATGGGTATATAATTTTAAAACTCGAAAGTAAAAATGATGACACAATGTTATTGATGCTAAATCCCTGAGTTATTAACTTGGTTGGAAAATCCTTGAATTGATATTGACTTATTGTATGACTCTCAGAGGATTTATTTTCTTTTGGCAAGCGCACCAATCATTAAATTTGTAATATATTTGATCGTTCCCACAGGGATTATGATAATTACCGTAATCTTAGACTGATACAAGCTGAACCAATGCAATGTAGATAGAATTCATTCTGTTTTTGTTGTTTTATATTTCTAATGTTTTTGTATTTTCAGAAACAGTACAAAAGATGAAATGTGAGTAATGGAAGATAGGTTAGAATTGCTTCAGTTTACAATTTCATCAAGAAACATGCATTTAAGGTTTAATCAAGCTTCAGACTCAAGAGGACAATTCACAGATGGTTAATCCCTAATTCCTTAAGTGAATAACCCTAATTCCTAAGCATTAAACCCTAATCCCTTAGGTGTTCAATTAACAGAGAAATCTAATGCGAAATTAGGGGTTGAACCCTAACTATTCACCTAATTACTAGGCCTGAATAGTTAGGAAGCGAGAAGTTACCTAAGCCTCAACCATGATTCCTCACTGGTGAGTTTCTTCATCAGATCTGGATTTGTCAATCCAGCAAAGTAGATCCACTCCTCAGCTTGTTCTCCTCAAGATTTAGAAGTTGACTTCCTCAATACACCTTCAAGAATTCATTACAAACCTTCACAATCCCAACCCTAGGGGTTTAGAAACCCATGAAAATGGATTCTGTCAAAGGAATATGGAGAGACATGGATGAGAGAATTTAGAGAGAGAAAGAAATTAGAGAGAGATTGGAAATGGGCAAATGAATCGTGTTCTCTATTCTATTGTCTCCTTCGTGTGTTTTTATTTACAGAGTATGTTCAAGTATATATAGGCATCTAACTAACTAACTAACTTAATTAATTACAAAGAAACCTTAATAATTAAACTAACTAAACTAACTACATAATTACAAATAAATAAATAAATACAACTCAATACTTAAATTACTAATGTACAGTAGCAATACACCAGGCAATAGGAACACTAATGGTGCAGAGCTTCTTTTGGAGGGAAAAATAACTAACTGCACAACAGAATCACGCTTGAGCATGATGTACTCGTGCTTGAGCGAGCTCGAAATATGCACTGCACTATGGGAGAGACGCTTGAGCGTGATGAAGAAGCTTGAGCGTGAAGAGCTGTTTTGGAGTCACGCTTGAGCGTGAGCTTGCCCGCTTGAGCGAGGTCGTGCTCTCCTATCTTTTCTCTTTACGTACTTTGCATGGCTCTCTCGCTTGAGCTTGCAGCCTTCAAGCTTGAGCGTGACTTGTTCCTGCACATGCAAACAAATAATTTCCTGGCGTTTGTACGTTGGCTGTCCAACGCTTGTACGCTAGATTAGTGAATTTATAAATAAACATAATTTCTTAACTAATTATTATTTTTAATCATTTTCTTACATAAATTAAACACTTTTGAAATAAATAAATAAAATAAGAATTATTGACAATTTATTAAATAATAATGCCAAACTAAACAATATTTAATGAATTAAGTTAAATTAAAGGTGAAATAATTAAGTCTTTTCAAGACTTATCCGTTATATGAATAATTAACATTACTAACATGTTTTGCAACAGGGTAATCATCTAAGAGGAGGAGATTTAATAATTGAGGTGCAGTCGAGATAGAGAAAAGGAACAAAGATAACATTTGGGGGAGTAGGTAGTGAGAAACCTGGATACCATCCTGCTGATATAGTTCTTGATTGATGAAAAGAAACACCCTTTGTTTAGGAGAGATGTAATGATTTGGAAATGTGTTCAAATTCCTCTAGTAGATGCACTTGCAGCCTGCTCCCTATCAATTCCTCTATTAGGAGAGGAAAATATGACTTTTTCATTCGTGAATATTGTAATATACCCTAGATATGAGAAGGTTATTAAAGGTCAAGGAATGCCAAACCCCAAAAATAATGGGATAAGAAGTGATCTTCGTGTCAAACTCCTCGTTGAGTTCCCCACAGAATTAAGTTAGCAACAACGGGAAGAAGCTGTTAGGATCCTATAAGATGTTGCTAAAGACAAAAGTTAACGCAAATGCACTAATTTGCTACAAACATGATACAGAACCGAAAAAGTATTTCAATATCATGTTAAAAACTTTCTGGATCATGTATGCATAGTCAGTCCTACTCTGTTGAATTTTGTGATAAGTGTGGAGACTACAGAAAGGATCTCACCATTTCAAGATCCTTTACTTGTAACTCTCTTCTATTTAAATCTGACACTGCTATCAACATCACTAAAGTGTTCCTTGAGTTATATAAGCAACTTTAGCTTTCAATAGAGAACCTGAGGCATCAACATTCTCCTCTCGGACGAGTGAAATTCACCAAAACTGAGTGTTGTTTCGATACATTAGAGCTTTCAAAAGATAATGGTAAAATAGATTTGAAGGAATTGATAGAGGTAATTCTTTATACCATTATCCTTTTGAAGAAGTTGGTTGAAACAAAGGCTACTTCCTTTGAGTATGAGATTAATTCTCACAATGAGCTGATTAGGAGAAGAAGCAGAGATGATGGCCTATTTTTGAATGAAGTAACTGAAGGCAATATAAAGGAAAATATATTCTACATTTCTAGATAGGAATCAAGAAATATACATGCAACATTGGTACCTGAGTTTTAACCATTGACTAAAAACAAATAGGTTAAATCTGCAGATGATGAACACAAAATTTTGTTTGGACTAGAAGTAGAAAAAATACAATTATTTGATAGGATATTTGGCTTGGAAGCTAAAACAAGGTGTTTGATTGAAAGAATGGGGTCAATTCACTTGGCACTTAAGAATTCTAAAAATATTGTTGTAAATCTCAAAGCTGAGATTAGTAGAATGGAAACTGATCCGGGGTGCTAACCGGACTCTATAACACATGGCCGGGGAGCTACTAAAATGATGCCATGTCATTAAGATTACAAGGAATACCTGATTAAATTGCCTTAACCGGAGTCTAGAACCAGAGCAACTACGGACTCATAATCAAGACCCCGGTCACTTTCTAACAGCCACATAATGAGTCAGAATCAGTATAGGTAGCATATTCCTACAAACACTGTAGCTACAGTAAGTTAGGAGAAGGTTCAAATAAGTTCTCCTACTTAGGTAACTTCTATAAATACTACTCATTTATTACTATAAATACCCTTAGTAATGCTCATATTTTCCATAATACCCGTACTGACTTAGGCATCAGAGAATCTTTTACAGGTGCACCTCTGGTGTGTCCTAGTAATTTTAGTACGGATTTGACATCAAATTCACCCTTTTACATGAAGGATTTAGGATCCCCACTCGGCTTGAGTATAAAATACCAGACTCCATTGAGACGGTGTAAAAACTAAGAGCTTGTGAGGTAACTCCGGACACCAGTCAAGACGGTCAACTCTTGACCTCAGTTCTAGGACAGAACATTGGCACGCCTGGTGGGGCCACGTAAATTTTGAGTCCCACATCGCAACGAAAAGCAAGTCATGGATCGCAACAGGAGCAAAACCTTGGAAGGATACATCCAGAATATGGCAAAGACTCTGGATCATAACGAGGGTATAGTAGAGACCCCGAGGACGGAGTTGAGGACGTAGACGATGGTGTAGCCGGATTCCCAAGATGAAATTATCAGGCAATTGTGACAAGAGATTCAAGAGCTTTGAAGGGCAGACAAAAGAGAGAATGTTGATGGAAATAAAGGATAATAAGATGTCCAATATCAGCTGGAGCAGTCCCAAACTCAAGCTTATGATGAGTAGGAGTCCACGTACCGGACTGAGGAGATGAATAGCCAAAGAAGGGCCATACAACATGGTAAGGGAAGTGAATATCGGTTTAAAATACCATTCACTATAAGGTTAATGAGCGTCCCCATACCAAGACACCTTCAGACCCACAACTGTTGTTAGTTAGGAGGTATACTGGGGAATCCGACCCTAGCAGTCATTTGGATGCATACGTAAATGAGTCTCTATTCTTAGGGGATGAAGAGGATGTTATGTGTAGAATGTTCCTAAGGACGTTGTCTGCTGAGGCCTTGGGATGGTTTGTTAGTCTACCAACCTGATCAATCGACTCATGGGACGATATAGCCCATGCATTCTTGCAACACTTTGTGGTATCAAGAGATATTCCCAAAATTTCTCATACTTTGGCGCAAATCAAACAAGGGTCAGAGGAAAGCTTGAAAGACTTTTTGAAGAGATTTTATAAGGAGGCTGTGTTGGTGCCAGGGTTGATGAAGGAAATTCAGATGCACATTACGGTAGAAGCTTTACAACCGCAGTCACCTTTCACCTTGTCTTTGGCAAAAGGACTACCCCAAACTATTGAAGAGTTCAGGAATGAGGCTGTAAAGTACGTAAGGAGAGACATGCATCTCGTAGCTACTAGCCAGAAGAGTACAACACTAGAAGCAGTCTAGACGTTGGACAAGAGAACACTGAAGTTGAAGCACAGAGGTCCAGGTAGGGATACATTCCCAAGACCAAGATAGAAGAAGAATGTGAATTCCATGCATTATACTCTACTGGCAGTACGGCCGAGCCAGATTCAAAGGGAGGTTGGCTTGAGATGAGTGATAGTGTATGGAGTAAGGAAGCCTTTGCCTATGAAGAGAGCTGGGAATATTAGAAAATACAGTGAGTTTCATGAACAGGCCAGGCGTAGCACTAATGAACGTCGATGGTTGAAGAAAGCTATTGAAGCGTTGATTAGAGAAGGAAAGTTAAAGCAATATCTGTTTAGACAGAGAGCTAATCCGAAGTTAAAAAGAGTAGCCCCAAGAAGGAGAGAGAACGACCCGGTTGAAGAGGAGGAAGCCCGAGTTCCAAGAAGTCTATGTTAGATAAGGGAAAGGCTGTAGTGGATAATATCAATGAGGATTATGAGTCATGAATGAAACCCTCACCAAGTTTGGGCAAGAGGGATGTAATTGATATGATTGTAGGAGGTTTTGCTAGGGGTGGAGTGTCAAACTCAGCATGGAAGAATCATTTAAGGATGATCATGTCGGTCTAGACAAAGGTAGACAATAGACCATTCCGAGACAGAGTTCAAACCCTTTCCATTATTTTCACTCATGATGACTACGTTCCAACAGTGCCTGGAGGAGATGACGTGGTAGTAATCGAGGTTGTTGTAGCGTATAAGATGATAAGGAGAATGTTAGTGGACCAAGGGAGTTTGTATGATGTAATATTTTATGAGTGCTTCAAGAAGATGGGACTCTCAGACTCCGACTTGCAACCTTATACGTAGGACCTGATGGCGTTTAACAGAGCAAAACAACCTACCAAAGGTTATTTGGACACCAGATTAACATTTGAAGGAGAGCAAGGGTCGAGGACGGTGCATACAAAGGTATTGGTGATAGACGTTAAATCCCCATTCAATGGGATTATTGGACGCCCTTCTCTTAATGCCTTGGAAGCAATAGTGTCAACCTCTTATCTGTTGATAAATTTTATTAACAAGGACAACTAAGTGTCCTCTGTTCGAGGTGACTGGCAAATGGTGAGGTACTTCTACAACCTCAATATGTAGATGACCAAGATAGAGGAGTCCATAAAGATAAAGAGGTTGAATGACGATGAAGTAGTACCAGAGTCTGTACATTTGATAGATTTGGATCCCAGAGAAGAATTGGCGCTAAACCCTAAGAATCCTTAGAGGCCCACACCGGAAGGAGGGGTGAAGAAAATTTCATTAGAAGAAGATCCTGTAAGGAGTACGGAGTTTAATGATTCCTTAGACATCAGAATGGAAGGATGGTTGATTAAGCTGTAGAGGGAGTTCAAACATTTGTTTGCATGGACTGCAGCCGATATGCAAGGAATTGATCCAAACTTCTGCTGCCATAAATTAGCAGTCTATCTGGAGTTGAGAGCCGTTGCACAAAAGAAGAGAAGGTTGGGGCCAACGAAGCAAAAGGTGGCATGTGAGCAAACTAAAGAATTGTTAAAAGCCGATTTTATAAGGGAAGTACAATATTCTTCCTGGGTCTCCAATATGGTGATGGTAAAGAAGGCGAACAGCAATTGGCGAATGTGTATAGATTTCACAAATCTGAACAAGTGTTGCCCCAAGGATCCATATCCTTTACCAAACATTGATCAGATGGTAGATGACTCTTCAGGATACTAATTTCTATCCTTGATAGACGCGTACTCTGTGTACAATCAAATCCTGATGTGGAAGGAAAATGAAGCTAAGATGGCGTTCATAATTGATAAAGGAGTTTTTTGCTATACGGTCATGTTGTTCAGACTGAAGAACGCCAGAGCCACTTACCAGAGGATGATAAACAAGGTGTTTGAAGGAATGTGGTCAAAAATAGTCAAAGTGTATGTCGATGACATAATAACTAAGACCCCGGTAGGGGGAGACCATGTGGAAGATTTGAGGAAGGTATTTCAAAGACTTCAGCTGTACAACATGAGGTTGAATCCATTAAAGTATGTATTTGTAGTACCTGTAAGGCAGTTCCTAGGATTTATGCTCACCTAGAAGGGCATAGAGGCCAACCCCGATAAATGTAAAGTGGTGAGGGAACTTCGAAGTCTAACTAATGTAAGGGAGGTACAATCATTAAACGGAAAAGTGGCAGTGTTATCCCGGTTCATGCCAAAGATGGCACACCGGTCATTACCCCTCTACAAGGCATTAAAGAAGAATAAGGAGTTCCAATGGGGAGAAGAACAAGAAAAGGCGTTTTAGGAGTTGAAGGAAGTTCTAATAAATCCACCATTACTGACAAGGCCAAACCCCGGTGAAAAATTATTTGTTTACCTTTCTATATCAGATGAAGCTATGGGAGCCGCACTGGTGAAAGAGACGGTTGAGGGTCAGCGACCAGTGTATTTCGTAGGGAAAGTCCTTCAGGGATCGGAGTACCGATATTAGAAGTTGGAAAAGGTAGCTTTAGTATTATTCTGGATGTCCTGACGTCTGAGAAAATATTTCACACACATTCCATCACAGTTCAAACCGATCTTCCTATAAGAGCAGTATTTCATAAGCCAGACGTGGCAGGAAGGATGACAAAGTGGGCCATAGAGCTTTCAGTGTTTGAAATCTCATATGAAGCTCGAGCGGCCATCAAGGCTCAAATACTGGCTAATTTTGTGACAGAGCTAACAGGAAAGGCTCCCATACCACTGCAGGAGCATTGGGTTATTTATGTAGATGGATTGTCAAACAGAAAAGGATACGGGTCCAGAGTAGTAATAGAGAGCGAAGACAGAGTGATTATTGAGATTTCTCTTCGGTTTGATTTCAAGACATCAAACAATAAGGCAGAGTGTGAAGCCTATTTGGCAGGACTGAGAGCAGCCTTGGATGTAGGAGCACAAACTGCAATACTCTACAGCGATTCACAACTTGTGATTTCATAGATTAATGGAATTTATTAGGCTAAAGAGCCGTTGTTGTAGTAATATCTAGCCAAGGTCAAGAAGGTAGGAGAAAGATTTACAAGTATTGAGTTTAAGCATGTCCCAAGAGAAGAAAATGTCAGGGCGGATGTTCTATCTCAATTGGCCAGCACAAAACATGCAGGATCCAAGACTACGGTCATACAGAGCACCTTAGCTGCTCCAAGTATCTCAACTCCACTTAAAGTCTAGGCCATCTAGTTCAGAGCTCATCCACAAGACTCACGGGTCATTCCAATAATCCGGTATATGGTGAGCGAACAACTTCCAAAGTGCCTGTTGAAAAAGAAGAAGCTGAAGAAGGAGTTACCAAATTTTGTTTTGGTAGACGGAACTTTATTCAGAAGAGGGATATCGGCTCCATACTTAAGATGCTTGAATGAGGCCGAAGTTGAAGGGGTTTTAGCCCAGGTACATAAAGGGACGTATGGCCACCATTACGAGGGAAGGAGTTTGGCTAGAAAGGTTTTACAAGTAGGTTATTAGTGGCCCACTTTAACTAAGGACATTATGGAATATTTCAAAAAGTGTGATGCATGCCAACAGCACAGCAATGAGCACCGCGTCCTAGCCAAAGAGCTGTTTACGTCAGTTGTTCCATGGCCTTTCTACCAATGGGGTATGGACATTCTGGGACCTTTTCCAAAGGCACCAGGCAAAGTCAAATATCTAATAGTTAGGGTAGATTACTTTACAAAATGGATTGAGCCAGAGGCAATGGTACATATCACTGTAGCACAAACTCAAAGATTTTTCTATGAGAATGTAATCACCAGGTTCAGAATACTAGGAAGGGTCATCACAGACAATGGGATGCAGTTTACAGATTCTAAATTTAAAAGGCTTCTCGAGGGGCTTTAGATTAAACAAGTCTTTTCATCAGTTGAGCATCCTTAAACCAGTGGGCAAGCCGAAGTGGAAAATAGAGAAATTTTAAAGGGTTTGAAGAAGCGGCTTGGTGATATGAAAGGAGAATGGGCCAACCAGTTTTGCCATGGCTTGTGGGCATACTAGACCACACCTCATTCGTCTACAGGAGAAACCCCATTTTGGTTGGTGTATGGTGTGGATCCAGTCATACTAGTTGAAATTAATCAAATCTCACCAAGAGTCTGAGAGTTTGATAAGAATTACAATGGTATGAAGTTAAGGAATGAGTTGGACTTACTTCCAGAAGTGAGAGAAGCAGCTTTTGTCCAGGATCAAGCGATCAAGGCCAAGGCCACACTGCGTTACAACATGAAGGTTTAGAAAAAAAGATTCAATTTAGGTGACCTCATCTTGAGAAAAATGTCAGTGGGAAACCGTCTAGCACATCAAGGAAAGCTAGCATCAACATGGGAAGGTCCATATCGGGTTAATAAAGTAACCCCGGGAGGAGCATATGTGCTGGAAACTCTACAAGGTGAAGTATTCAAGAATAAATGGAATGTAAAGAACCTACGTGTGTACTACAGCTAACCAGTGTCACAAGCGATGCACTAGTTTTTTCCTACCTAAGGTTTTTCCCACAAGGTTTACTTAAGAGGTTTTTAATGAGGCATGCAGCTGGGGCGCTTACTCAAATAAAATACAAATTTGAAAGTAATTCTTGCTCGCTAGTTTATTTCAAAATTACATTTATTTCAAGCTTAAACGCCAAATGGTTGGAAAACCCCAGAGCAGTTCGTTTACCTTAAACCCCAGAGCAGTTAAAAAACCCCAGAGCGGTTATTTCAAGCTTAAACCCTAGAGCAGTTGTGTGAACACCTATATCAGTCTGGCCATATTCAACATCAAAGACCGTCTACAGTTAACATTGGCCCATGCCATAAAGTGACACCGTCCCAATCAAATCTGACGTGATGATATAAAGTAACAACGTGGGACACCGTCCCACGTCAAATCGGTCCGGTGCCATGAGAAGGGACCAAGGAAATTCATTATCAAGGTATTAACCGGTGTCCTCTGTTGTCTGAAGTAGAGATCTCATTATTCGGTGTCGAGGTAGTGACCCTTGTGACACCGTCTCCTGAGTCCGGTTGCCCATGCCATGACCTAGAGACACACTACCTGATTCCATCCTGAAATCCAAGAAATAGCAGATAGAGAATAAGAGATAAAAACAATAAAAAACTCTCCACCCGTTGCTATTCCCCACAACTGCTAGTGGCCAGGCTGTCCCTCCACTACGCGCATGGGTTGAGTGGAAGCCTGAGCTGTCCAAGCACTCAGCACGTGGGAGAGACTCTAGGGAGCCTCTATAAATACCTTAATTGAAGAGGTCTAAGGGTCCACTTCTTGAATCGGGAATCCCTGAGAAAAACTGGTCTGAACTTTGAAATCCAGGAGCCCCCTAAGAGAATTGGTCTGATCCCTAAAATCTTTGATCCCATTGAAACAGAGAGTTAGCCCAAACTTCTGAATCTGATCCCTGAATAGAACTAGTCCTAATCCCGTTCCTTGAATTTCCTGGGGAAAATCTTCTTCCGTTACCTTGACTCCATCCAGAACTCCCCAAAATTCCCTCTATATCCCACTTTCCTAAAATGATCTTATATTCACTAGTCCCACGCCGGATCCTCACAGAACTCTACGGTGGCTCCATACTGAATTCCCACCTCGGGTCCACATTGAACTCCCGCATAGGATCCTACGACCAATTGGCCTAGCCACTCAGTCATCACACCGGTTGCTGCTGTTCTATCCTATACCGGCCCTGAACTAAACTTCGGTTCCTCCATTGCCAATGTCTACACCGGTTACAATTCCTTCATCTTTGTTTGTTGTTCTGCTTATTCTGTTTTATGATCACTGTTTTATTTTCTTGTTAGATTTTGTCGTCCCTATTCATAATGCAAAAGTAACAAAATATGTATTTTTTTATATCTCTTCTAGCTGCCACAGTAGTGATTTAAGATAGTGTCGTGCAGGAGTGCTCCTGCCTACACTATCCCTAAGACCCATACACGTGCGAAGAACTTTGCCTTGTATGCCCCTTTTTCCATAAACCTCATCCACAACCAATTCCCCAACCTTATCTAAAGAACATCCCTTATCAAGAACTACGTAGGAGCAGGACTTAACTCCTATCGGGCCCACTTTCTTCCCCTTCTCGTTCCTCTTTGAAAATTAATTCTATTCCTGTCACTTTCTTGAAGGTCAATTTAGACGTGACGTCTTATTGATTTTCTTCCATTTTTGCTTGGCCACTATCATTTTTTTTGTAAAGATCGGGATAATTTGGATGAGACGTCCTGTTTATCCTCTTCAACTACCAACCCGACACCTGGATGAGAGAATGATTAATTTAGACGGGACGTCCTATTAGCATTGTTTCTCCCACATACATTCATACTAAAAAGCCAGGGTTAATTTGGACGGGATGTCCTGTTAACCCATTTTCTTTCCTGACCTCATATCTTAATGAAGGGATGACTATTTAGACATGACGTCTTGTTAGCATTCTTCCTTTTTATGCTTTCTATACCAAAATCAAGGTTAATTTGGATGAGACGTCCTGTCAATCTTGCCTAGATCCTTTTCATCTTTTGCTTTGTCCGTTCCCTCTGTCCCAAGAAATAAAAAGGAAGAAATATAAAAAAATGTTTTCTTTAAAGGCTATTCATGTTGTGCGCTTCCAATCTTGGTACTGTTTTTAACAGACGATGTAGGGTGCTAATACCTTCCCTACTCCTAATCGACTCCCGAACTTGAATCTTATATTTTTAACCAGTGCTTTATTAAAGTTTTTTTTCCAATGTTTTTTCTTGTGGATAAAAACGTTGGTGGCGACTCCCTGTTCTGTTTTATTGTTTTCAAGGGTCGGCCGCACCGCCGCGATCCCGGTTGCGACAGATGGCGACCCCACTGGGGAAAACACTTGAGAGTCAGGCCATTTAGGTTAAAAGTGCATGTTTTTATATATAGCCTTTGTTTGTTTTGATTTCTTCCCTTGTTTTATTTTTTGTTAACTTTGTAAGTGTTCGTTCTTATTTCAATCGTATCTCGTCATTTATTTTACTATTAATATTTGTGCGTGGTTATTGAACCCTAGGTAGATGACTCTGTGTTATTTTTATGTATAATTGTTGAACCCTAGGATAGATGACTTTGTTGTTATTGTTTTGTGTTTATTCACTATACAGATGGGGTAAAGTACAGGTATTGAATACCCTTTCACACACTACACTCACATTTTTGCACACACTTATGAGTGGCGCCCTATACCTGGGCCTCAAATGAAACCTAAGTTAGGGGAGGTTGGTAGCGGTGTCGTTTGGGATGTACTTCCCATCCGGCGATTGTAAGAACCTCAACTAGAGTTCGACCTCTCATGATGTACGCACCTAGTAGATTCCCTATTGTTGCGACCACATCATGAGTAGGATCTTAGCTCTAGTAACCTTTTAGAAGTCTAGTGCAAGCCACCCAATGTGAGGAGTCACTCTTAGACAAGCCATAGGGCCCAGAAAAGACTAAAAAAACTTGACTTAGGCCACGAAAGGGCAAACTTTACTTTACCTTACGTCATTCTCACTTTCCCTTTTTATCCAAATGGATGAGCCACCTACCAGTCAAAGGATTACTTTGTTTAAAAAAAAAACAATAACTTATTTTTTGAAAAAGACTGGTAATCTTTTACCGGGTAGGTAGTTCCCTCCTCATCGTGTATTTCTGAGTCTTGGGTCATAGATTTTCCCAATCGTCGAGACAAAAATGAAAAGAAAAGAATAATTTTGTTCCCCTTCAAATGGGGCATTAACGACAATTGGAAAATCTGTGACTTGTACGGCTTTAGCTTGGCACGAGTTTTGACGATCGTTACTTCCCAAAGTGAAAATGTTTTTCAACAGATTAGTAAGGAAGTAATGATCTACAAAACATGGCAGTAACTAATTCCTCTTCTTTATCTTTGTTTTCATAGGAAGTTATTCAAAATTCAGCAAGTACCTCTGAGCAAGTATGGAAATTAACATGGGACATGATAATTGTGGTACAGATGTGATAGAATTGAGGAAAATACTACATGTTAAGGCCAAGAAAATTGACACAGGTAGTCTGCAAGCGATAGGGAGAAAATTAAATCAGATGCAAAAGATGGCTTTTACCCAAAAGTATGGGAGGGTTTTAAAACTCTTGGAAGTGGAAGTGCAAACTGAAGCGATCACAGCCCTGGCACAGTTCTATGACCCGCCCCTCCATTGCTTCCCATTCAGGGACTTTCAACTGGCATCGTCTATAGAAGAGTTTGAACAAATTTTTGGGATGCCTCTCGAAGGACACATCCCTTACCGCCATCTCGATCATCATGCTTGAAAATCCATCCTGAGACGTTGAGGAGTGAACAGATGAATAGAAATCAGGTTCCTAGATTTACTTGAGAAACACATGCAGGTCTTGGCAGATAAAGAGGAATAGGGAACCTTCATGGATACTTTAGCCCTTATTGTTTACGGAGTTGTCTTGTTCCCTAACTTGGATAACTATATGGATTATGATGCTATTAATGTCTTCATAGCTCGCAAGCACAAGCTTGAAAAGCTGGTCACAACGGTATTGGCCAATGTATACTGCACCATGGACTTCTGTCATACGTAAGGAGGAAAAAAGATTATTTGCTGCTTGCCCGTTCTGTACGTGTGGCTTACGTCTCACGCTTTCCATCAAATTTGTAAGGCCGAGTGTCCTGTCTCTGATCTGAAACTGTGTCAATTGGCAATAAAGAATGGGCATGAATGGGCTAACCACCTGGTAGGGATCACAGCTGAGAAGGTCAGGTGGTATCCTCAGTGGCTGGAGGTCGATTCAATCATTCATCAGTGTAGGAGCTATCCAAATGTTCCTCTTATTGGCACGCAAGGATGTATTAACTATAAACCCGTCATAGCAAAATGTCAGTTGGCTTATCCTTTGCTTGGGCCGCCAAATGAAGAGTTGCTTACTCCTTTCATTTTGCATTATGCGAAGGGGAGCTATACACATGCCGTTCGGGATATAGCCAATGCATGGAAAAAGGTCCACAAGATGGGAAAAGAATTAGGGGCACGAAGCCACGCTGTGAGTGCAGAATATCATGAATGGGTCTGGAACAGGGTCTCCATTGTTAAATTACCCTTTAGGAGTCCCTCGTACCAGTCTACAAGCACTCTTGCTCCACCACTTATCATGGAAGACAAAGCCACCCAGGCTTTAAGGGCCAAGATAGAGGAGTTGACAGCTAGGAATCAAAGGTTGGAAGAAGACCTATTAAGATGTCAACAAGAATGCACGCTTCAAAAGAGAGAAAATTCGGAAGGTAAACAAGCCATGGAGGAGATTCAGAAAAAATGAAAGATTGAGGAACACTATAGGGTGAAATAAGACCAGTGCCTCCAAGCAGCCAATTCTCAGCTGAAAATAAAAAACAAGCAAAGTGATACCATTCTGGCAGAAAAACAGTTCCTAAAGGACAAATTGGCGCAATCTAAAGAAAATGAAAAGGAGGCTATGGTACAGAAAGAGTTGTTACAATCCCAAGTCTACAGGATGGGGCAACAACTTCATGAGGTAATGAGAGCTTACGAACAGGAGATAAATAATGAACGACGGAGTGCCATAGATACAAAGCTGTTTTGTCAAGAGGCCACATGCCTTTTAGAAGTTGAATTAGCTCGACAAGATGAGATCATTCATTCATGGATGGATCGCTTCGCCAATTTGGCCTACTTGGCCAATGGAGTTCTGGAAGATCTTCCACTATTACTGAAACGAGCCGAAGGGATGGCCAATCCTATCACTACTCCAAAGGAGATTTTAACATTTCTAAATTATTGTCATGAAAGAATTTATAAAATGAGGGCTATGATTGCCCAAGCTAGGAATGGCTAAAATGTTGTAATCAAACCCCTATGGTGACATTGTCTCTTTATGGAAGTATGAAACAATGAAGTATTTTGCCTCCACAATTGTCTCATGTTAATTTTTGTTTTACTGCTTTACCTAGTACTTTTGAACGGGACGTTCTGAGGAACGGTCGGAGGTCACGCACTAAATCCTGAATCGCGTCCTGTGTAACATCTTTCTTTCTTTTATCATTTCTATTAACTATTTATCTTCTTTTTGCTAACAAATCTCCATGTTCCTTTAGACATTACGGGTAAGCATCCTTACAGGACTAGGCTCCGGAAGAAACTCATGGCAGAAATTAAGCAAGAAAATGAGAGTCTGAGAGCTGAACTCAATCAGTTCAGAGAACAGATGGCCAAAATGGCCAAGCTTCTGGAAAAAAGAGTCACTGAAGGGGGTTCCTCTGCCGGTGTTGAAGATGCTAGGCAACAGCCGTCTACCCCACGACACCTTCATGGCCCGTCTGGAGAACCAACCCATAATCCTACAGCACCACCCCTTACCGTCCGTATCAGGAGGCCAAACCCAGTTGACACCCAACAGCATACCTTCGTAGATGCAGATGGTAATGCTATACCCTTTCCGTTATATGGCTTGCCACCAGGATATTTTCCCCCTCTCCAAGAAGAGCCAAACCACCAAGAGTCGATCCCTCACCCCGTTCAACCAAATATTCCACCCATCCGGGACTTTCAAGCAGCCCAAATCCAAACACAAACCACCCAAGCACAGCCTACCCAGCCTGCCTATGTAACCCAAACTACTGTCGGACCACACACCTCCCTATTAAATGCAGACCCGACACACGCCTACCAACTATTTGGGTATGCAAACCATCATGTCACCACTGGTCCACGTACCGCTACCACTACACAGGAAGGAAGGATAGAAATCCTTGAAAGAAGATTAAGAGCAATGGAAGGAATAGAAGGTTTTGGGATGGGAAGTGTCGTGGAAATCTGCTTAATTCCCGATGTCACCATCCCTCCCAAGTTCAAAGTGCCGGAATTCGACAAATACCGAGGGTTGACTTGCCCAAAGAATCACCTCACCATGTATTGTCAGAAAATGGCATCGCCAATAACCCTCTGTTAATCCATTATTTCCAAGACAGCCTGGCTGGGGCTGCCCTTACCTGGTACACCCATCTTGAATGGTCTTGTATACGCTGCTGGAAAGATCTGGCAGATGCGTTCATGAAAAAATACAAGTACAATCTGGACATGGCACCAGATAGGGTACAGTTACAAAATATGACAAAGAAAGAAAACGAGACATTCAAAGAATACGCACAGAGTTGGCATGAATTGGCCGCACAGGTTGATCCTTCCTTATCAGAAAAGGAAGTGGTTTCCATGTTCATTGATACACTTAAATCTCCTTTCTATGATAGAATGATCGGGAGAGTTTCATCTTATTTCTCTAATATCGTCACTATTGGAGAAAGGATAGAGAACAGATTGAGAACTGGAAAGATTACTTGAGGCCCATCGGGGGCAGGGACAGTAAGGAAACCTACACCCAGAGAAGGGATGGAAAGACTAACTCAATCTCTTACGACCAGAAGAGAAACCAGGTAGGGCAACTTACTCTTGTCATATTTCCCTCGGCTAATCCTTATGCGTCGTACCCGTGCGTGGCGACGATCCAAAATCTAACTTCACCTTACTTTCGACCACCCATTGTAAGACCTTCTGTACCCCAGCAAGCACCATACCAAGCACCACAAATAAACCAACCGCCCAATCCTAATTCGAATCCAAGAAGGCCGAAGAATGATCGTACTCAAGTACAATTCGATCCCATCCCTATGACCTATACCGAGCTCTTACCTCACCTCATCAAAAATACTTTGGTAGTTCCCTGTCCTCTAAGACCAATTCAGCCGCCTTACCCTAGAGGATATGATCCGAACGCATGGTGTGATTACCACGCTGGTGCACCAGGGCATTCCATAGAGAATTGCCTGGCTTTAAAATTTAAAGTAAGGGATCTGATCAGGGCTGACTGCATAAGTTTTCGTGACGGAAGCCCGAATGTGTCAACAAACCCTTTGCCCAACCATGGAGGGCCAGGGGTCAATGCCATTGAGGAAGGTGAAGAATGCATTTCGGAGGTTGGTGACATAAAAATGCCTTTTGAAATAATTCACTCCCACCTACTTGAGGGGAGGTGGATAGAAGGCTCATGGGATAAGGAGTGCAATGATGACCAATTTGTGAAGCGACAAGGCTTCTGAAGAACCCTTCAAGAACTTATGGATAGTCATACTGTAGAGGTTTGCAGGCACCGTGGAGGCAGAATAAACATGATACAAGAACAGCCTGGGGTGCAAGCTCTAAAGCCCCTTGTCATATTCTACAACAAAAACACACCGGCAGCTCTCGCTCCTGCCAAAACTGTCATTACAGTGCAAGCACCAACCCCGTTACCTTTCAAGGATTCTTGAGCTATACCTGGGAAGTATGGTACAGATGTAATCATTACTAGCTCTGAGGCAGTTGATTCTACGTCATCATCCTCTATTACAAATATTACCGGGGTTGGAGGCATGACTCAGAGTGGAAGGGTATATGCTCCTCCAGAGACGAAACTTGACAAAACTGCCGGGGAGATCAAAGCAGGGAAGGAAGGAACCACTGGCGAGGCAAAGAGGGCTGTAACTGAAGAAGAAGCCTAAGAGTTTTTGAAATTCATTTGCCACAGTGAGTATCAGGTGTTGGATCAATTAAACCACACCCTGGCCAAAATTTCTTTGTTATCCCTGTTGATGAGTTCCGAACCACACCAGAACACATTAATGAAAGTGTTAAGTGAGGCGCACATCAAGCATGAGTTGCCCATTGGTAAATTCGAAGGCATAGTGGGAAACATAGTCGCTAATAATTCTTTGACCTTTACGGATGATGAGGTACATGCGGAAGGAATAAGGCACAACAAAGTCTTTCATATTTCCATAAAGTGCCATGACCATATCCTGGAAAAGGTACTTATCGACAGTGGGTCGTCCCTTAACGTGATGCCGAAGTCTACATTGGCAAAGTTACCTTTCGATGGGACACACATGAGACCAAGTACGGGCTTTTGACAGAACTTGCCAGGAGGTCATAGGGGAGATCGAACTGCTAATACAGGTTGGACCATGCATCTTTCAAGTTCTCTTTCAAGTCATGGATATCACACCTGCCTACAGTTGTTTGCTAGGACAGCCGTGGATCCATTCAGCTGGGGTTATCCCTTCCACGCTACATCAGAAACTGAAATTTGTCATCGATAACAAATTAGTGATTGTTTCCGGGGAAGAAGACCTCTTGGTCAGCAAGCCTGTTACTACCTCCTACATCGAAGCAGCCGAGGAAGCTCTCGAGACCTCATTCTAGGCTTTGGAGATAGCCAATATGACTCACATAAGGAAGAGCTTAGCAAGGATATCCTTTCCAAATTTGCCTTTAGCGATGGCAAAAGCAATGTTACGGGAAGGATACGAGCCAGGGAGAGGGCTAAGGCGAGAATTGGAAGAGAGAGTCCAACCTGTGTGCCTCCTAGAAAACAAGGACGAATATAGCCTGGGATACCGACCCATGGCCACTGACAGAAAGAGGGTAGGGGAAGCAAGGAGAGAAGGAATGATTGCTTGTCTTACTGGTATACAACTCAACACCGCGGGAATCCCCATTTATGACCTTTACCAGATCTTCCGAAGCACAGGGATAATGCCTCCCGATCAAGTGGCCATGATCGAAGATGATCTTAATAGTAATGCTGGGTTTGTGTATGCTTGCCCACCGAATCAGGAGCTGAGTAACTGGGAGATCATGGAGTTCCCTACGACTCTAAACATTTTGTCAAAGTAATAATATTTTTATGGCTTGTTAGTCCCTTTTGCTATGCCTAAGGCTTTGGGACCTCTTTTTGTAATAAAGGCAAAAACTTGTTTGTTTGTTTGGTTAATAAACACTGTCAGATTCTAATATCTCATTTTGCTTGATATCCTTTTACTTGAGCCCTTCACTTGCTTGTTTTCTTTTTCATTCGCTATAATACAATAAAATACAGATCCGAAAGCGATTCCTCTGAGAGTAACGAGAACTCGGTTTTGTTTCATGATTCTGATTATCCGAACGATTACGCCAACGAAGAAAGTAACGAAGACTTTGGACCTTCACCCGAGTTGACAAGGTTATTAGAGCAGGAGGATAAGGAAATTCAACCCCATCAGGAAAAGGTTGAAACCATTAACCTGGAGGACGAAGGAGAGGTTAAGGAGGTTAAGATTGGCACCTTCCTAAGCAAAAAGCGGTGAGAAGAACTGATTAAGCTACTCAGGGAGTTTTGGGATATTTTTGCATGGTCGTACCAAGATATATGTTAGTCCTCAAATTTACAATAAAATCTTTAATAAAATTTGTTGTAAAAAGAATAAAAATTGGTGAATTTGTTAGAAATTTAGGTTTTAAATTCAATAAATAGATGTTGTTGGAAATAATCTGCCCTTGATCAATTTTCTTTAGTTTTGTAGTGAAAAAGTAAAGAATTTAAAGAGAAAATTAAAGAACTGGAGAGTTGACGCGTAGCATCAACACCACGTGTAGCATGGGAACCTCTTCTGATGCTGACGCTATACGTCACACCCACGTATAGTGTCAGGAGCTACGTGGACACCACTGACAGGTGGTCAAACACTCAGCCAATGACCCCTCCACTACCCACAAGTGTCCAAGCCGAATTGGGGGGACGAGGCACATCTGTCTGGGCATGATTAATTAAAATAATTATACAATCATGGTCACTTCGAGCTGATTAATGGAAGCTAAGTCAGGGACCTGATGCGTAGCGTCAGGACCCTTCCTCATCCCTATAAATAGGGCCATTCTCCACACTTCTAAGCATCTAATTCTGAAGTTCATCCTTTTTTTCTCTCTTTTCACTTGAGTTTGAGTGTTCTTCTTTGAGTTTGTAAGGTTGGAATGATTTCTAGATACTTGAGAGTGTTGTAGTGTGAGCTTTTGTATTGTGAAGTGTTTTCAAGTCATCATAATGTCAAACTCTGTAAGTACTATTCTTACTTTTATTATGTGTAACTAAATTGTTTATGTTGGAATTTGGTAAATCAATCTATTATATGATGTTATGATTATGGACTATACATATTTATGATTCAAGAACATGTTAGTATTTCAACTATTTATTAATATGAACATCAAACGGGAGAATGATTGTCATGTGTATTAAAACTTGTTTTATTAGTATGAATATCAAACGGGAGAATGATCATTCATGCCGAATCAAAATCCGTTTTAATGAAAGTAAAAAATTGAAATACCCTTAATATGCCAATTACTAGGGATAGAATTGGTAATTATTGTTGCCATAAGGCGAGGACTTAATGCAAGTTTTTATTGAGAAAGCTCACGAGGAATCGGACTTTACGATAAATACTTAGAATTTATATCACGAGGAATCGATTATAATGATTTTAAGCTGCAATAACATGAACTTGATGATTAAGTATGTATGTTTATAATTATTGCATTATATTTTAGTGCGAGAATCCTAATTCTAACATAGTTTGTTAATTTGTGTTTTTACTTCAAGTATCTGAATTATTCTGAATTACATCTCAACTTTATAGTTAGATTTTATCTTCTCCATCTTTTTACTTTATGAACAAATCAACTATCAAATCCTGTGAATATTGTATAAACTATTTATAAATTATTCTTTTGTTAATAAACATTGATAAATTTACCATAGTAAATAAGAAATTACTGTGAGTTACTGGACTTTCAATCCCAGTGGAACGATATCTAAATTTGAAAACTACAATCAATTGGTGCGATTGCCAATTAATAATCCAACAGTAACACGGGGATTAACACGTTTTCTGGCACCGTCTCTGGGGATTGAATTAATTCAGTAAAACAGTAAATTTTTAATTACCATGGTAAAAATTTTTTTTTTACCTTAGTGAAATTTTTTTCAATTCATTCATTCATTCATTCATTTTAACGTTGTTTTACTAACCTTTCTTTATTTAGTGTGTTTATGCAAACTCCATCTTCTGCAGGAAAGTTGTTCTTTGATCCTGAGATCGAGAAGCTTGTAAAGAAACTTAAAGCATTAAAATGTAAAAAAACAAAAACTTCTTTTTCTTCAACTTCATATTCTTTTGAAAAATCTGAAAATTTTGAAAATTCTAGTATGGCTGCTAAAAGAAGAATATTGGGACAGTTTGCTGCTATTAACGGACCACCTCGTGTTTCGGGGATGTATCAAGGACCTATTGTTGCTGTAGAAATTAAACCAGCTACTTTAAACATTATTCAAAATAATCAATTTGCTAGTTTAAATAATGAGGAACCTTATGAACACTTAACTATTTTTTATGAGTTATGCAGCACAATTGTTTTGAACCCAATCAAGAAGAATCTGTTTACATGAGATTGTTTCCTTTTTCATTGATTGGTAAAGCTAAAGAATGGTTTAAATCTTGTCCGCCCGGTAGTTTTACAAACTGGTCCGATGTTGAGAGAAAATTTTTGGAAAGATTTTATTCTCCTTCAAAATATTTTGAAGCCATGACAGCCATACATTCTTTTTCACAAAATAATGATGAGTCATTAGGAGAAACATAGGAACGATTAAAGGCATTCTTAAGGAAGTGTCCAAACCACAACTTAAATGATGCCGAAAAGGTAAGGATTGTTTACCATGGTTTGTTACCTCAGTTTAAGATAATGTTAGATGCTTGTGTAGGGGGTTCTTTAATGAATAAAACTGTGGAAGAAACAATAGAAATATTGGAATCAAGGTCCGTCAGTGACCGACAAGTAAAACATGAAAGAGGTAATGTACAAAGAAAGCCACGTATGCTCAAATTGGGGGTAAATGATGCAGTATTGGCTCAGCAAAAATTACTAACTCAATAAATTGAGGCTATGAGCAAACAATTAGAGAAACTTCAAATTGCTCAAATGTCATCACCACCTCCTGCCCAATTGAAACAATGTATGCATTGCATGGGAGAACAACTATGTGGTTACTGTGCCCCTGATAGAAATGAGCAAGAGCAAGTCAATTTTCTGAATCATTAAAGAGTACCTTTAGGCAATTTTCCTTTCAATCTTGGTAATTCTTTTCCTAACAATTACCCACAGAGTTTGCAGAATCAGAATATTGGCTGGAAACAAGATGTTGGACCTTCTAACCGACCTCTTAACAATCAATTCAAACAACAACCACAATTTGATCAAACAGCATGGCTAACTAGGATAGAAGAGTCTATCCAACAATTGCTACAATACATGCAAACAAATAAAGCCGCACGTAAAGTGTCAGATATGTAATTGAGACAGTTAGCAAAAGAAGTAGCTGACATGAAAAGCTCTGGTTTTTCCGCAAACACTCAAAATCCAAGAGAACAATGTAATGCTATTTTTACGAGAAGTGATAAAGTTGTAGGAAATGATTGTAAAGAAAAAGAAAAAGAAGAAAAGAAGGAAAAATAAAAAGAAGAAAAGAAAGAAGAAGAAAAAGAAGAAGAGGAGAAAAAAGATGAAGAAAAAATGATAAAAAAGAAAAACAAAAAAATTAAAAAATTAAAAAACAAAAAAATCAGTATTTGGGTCAGACACCTCCAGTTAAAGATTTACCTTATCCACATGCACCATCAAAGAAGGATAAGGAAAAGGAATACAAAAGATTCCTTGAAATCTTTAAGCAATTACACATAAACATTCTATTTTCTGAGGCATTGGAACAGATGCCAACATATGCAAAGTTTATGAAAGAATTGCTCACTAAAAAGAGGAGGTATGATGAAGAAATTATTGAACTTGAAGCAGGTTGCAGTGCTATTTTGCAACATAACATGCCAGAAAAGTCAAAAGACCCTGAAAGTTGGAAGTAAGAGTTCATGATGAAGAAGTACACTTTGATGTTTTTAAAGCCATGAAACATCCCAATCCAAAGCAAGATTGTTTTAAGGTGGATGTTCTCGACAAAGTCTGCTTCTCCATATCCACAGGTATGTCAAATTCTGACCCTTTAAATAAATTATTAACTAACTCTGTGGAATTCTTGAGTGAAGAAGAAGAAAAAAAGGTAGACAAATATCTTGAAGATCTTGATCAAGGGAAAGAAATTTTCCCTAAATCAGGAGAAATTGAAGAAATTCAAGAAGTACTTGTTAAAGAAATCAAGAGGCCTGAATTGAAAGTGCTACCTTCCAACTTAAAGTATATCTTTTTGAAAGAAGGTAATTTAAAACCAGTGATTATTAGTAATTTGTTAAGTGAAATAGAAAAATAAAAACTGGTTGAAGTCTTGAAAAGGAATCAAGAAGCAATTGGATGGACACTTGAAGATCTGAAAGGTATAAGCCTATCATATTGCATGCATAAGATTTTACTGGAAGATAATTTTAAACCTGTTGCTCAACCCCAAAGACCCCTTAATCCAACCATGAAAGAGGTAACTAAGAAGGAGGTTTTGAAATTGCTGAAAGTAAGTATTATCTATCCTATTTCTAATAGTGCATGGGTAAGTCCTGTACAAGTTGTTCCAAAAAAGGAGGTTTGATAGTAATTATTAATGATAAAAATGAATTAATCCTAATAAGAACTGTCACTAGTTGGAGAATGTGCATTGATTATAGAAAATTAAATCAAGCAACAAGAAAAGATCATTTTCCGCTTCCTTCTATGGATCAAATGCTTGAAAGATTGTCTGGACAGGCTTATTATTGCTTTCTTGATGGATATTCTAGATATAATCAAATTGTTGTCAACCCTTTGGATCAGGAAAAAACTGCGTTTACATGTCCCTTTGGTATATTTGCATATAGGAAGATGCCATTTGGATTATGTAATGCACCTGCTACTTTTCAAAGATGCATGTTTGCTATTTTTGCAGATTTAATTGAAAAGAGCCTTGAGATTTTCATAGATGATTTATCAGTCTTTGGGAATTCATTTGAGACATGTCTAACCAATTTGGACAACGTACTGAAGCAGTGTATTGAAACAAATTTGGTGCTTAATTGGGAGAAATGTCACTTTATGGTGAAAGAAAGAATTGTACTTGGTCACAAAATTTCCTCTAAAGGTATTGAAGTAGACCAAGCCAAAATAGAGATAATCTCTAAACTCCCACCCCCTGTGAATGTAAAAGGTATGAGAATTTTTTTAGGACATGCTGGATTCTATAGAAGATTTATTCAAGATTTTTCAAAAATTGCTAAACCTTTAACAAATCTTCTAAATAAAGATGTTGAATTCAAGTTTGATGAAGCATGTCTTAAAGCTTTTAATTCCTTGAAAGAAAAATTGGTTTCTGCCCCTATGATTATTGCTCCTAATTGGAACTTACCCTTTGAACTTATGTGCGATGCAAGTGATTATGCTGTAGGAGCAGTTTTAGGTCAAAGATATGAAAAAGTTTTTAAGGTTATACACTATGCTAGTAATGTTTTAAATGAAAATCAAATAAATTATGCAACTACTGAAAAGGAATTACTAGCTATAGTGTATGCCTTAGAAAAATTTAGATCATACTTGATTGGATCAAAAGTAATCGTTTTCACTGATCATGTTGTAATCAAGTATCTCTTGACCAAAACTGATTCTAAACCTCGGTTAATCCGATGGATTTTACTCCTTCAAGAATATGATCTTGAAATCAAAGATAAAAAGGGTAGTGAAAATATGGTCGCTGACCATCTTTCTAGATTAATGAATGATGAGGTCACTGCCAAAGAAAAAGATATCTTGGAAGAATTTCCTGATGAAAAACTTTTTGAAATAACAAAACGACTATGGTTTGCTGATATGGCCAATTTTAAAATAGCTGGAATTCTCCCAAATGATTTAACTTGGCAGCAAAGAAAATTTTTTTTTCAAAGATTCAAAATACTTTGTTTGGGATGACCCTCATCTATTCAAAATTGGTGTGGATAATTTGTTACGTTATTGTGTACCCGATTGGGAAAAGAAAGATGTGTTGTGGAATTGTCATAAATCCCCTTGTGGAGGATATTTTAATGGAGAAAGAACTGCTGTAAAAATTCTTTAATCAGGTTTGTATTGGCCCTCCATTTTTAAAACTCTCACTCATTTGCTCAAGCTTGTGATAACCGCCAAAGAACAGGTAATGTTAACAAAAGACAAGAAATGCCTCTCACAAACATTCAGGAGGTTGAGGTATTTGATTATTGGGGTATTGATTTCATGGGACCCTTTCCTTACTCTTAATTTAATCAATACATTCTTTTGGCAGTTGATTATGTTTCAAAATGGGTAGAAGCAATTGCTTCACCTAATGCTGACACCAAAACTGTAGTGAATTTCTTGAAGAAAAATATTTTTTGCAGGTTTGGAACACCAAGAACTTTGATCAGTGATGGAGGATCATATTTTTGTAACAAAGTTCTTCAGAAAGTGTTACAACACTATAGAGTGAGACATAAAGTGGCCACAGCATATCATCCACAAACCAATGGACAGGCTGAGATTTCAAATCGAGAATTGAAAAGGATTTTGGAAAAGACTGTGTCTTCCTCTAGAAAAGATTGGTCACAAAAGCTTGATGATGCACTCTGGGCATACAGAACTGCATTTAAGACTCCAATTGGCCTTTCTCATTTCCAAATGGTCTATGGAAAAGTTTGTCATCTTCCAGTAGAAATAGAACATAAGGCATATTGGGCTTTAAAATTTCTCAATTTTGATCCAAATGCAGCAGCTGACAAAAGAAGTAGCTGACATGAAAAGCTCTGGTTTTTCCGCAAACACTCAAAATCCAAGAGAACAATGTAATGCTATTTTTACGAGAAGTGGTAAAGTTGTAGGAAATGATTGTAAAGAAAAAGAAAAAGAAGAAAAGAAAAAAAAGAAAAAGAAGAAAAGAAAGAAGAAGAAAAAGAAGAAGAGGAGAAAAAAGATGAAGAAAAAATGATGAAAAAGAAAAACAAAAAAATTAAAAAATTAAAAAACAAAAAAATCAGTATTTGGGTCAGACACCTCCAGTTAAAGATTTTCCTTATCCACATGCACCATCAAAGAAGGATAAGGAAAAGGAATACAAAAGATTCCTTGAAATCTTTAAGCAATTACACATAAACATTCTATTTTCTGAGCCATTGGAACAGATGCCAACATATGCAAAGTTTATGAAAGAATTGCTCACTAAAAAGAGGAGGTATGATGAAAAAATTGTTGAACTTAAAGTAGGTTGTAGTGCTATTTTGCAACATAACATGCCAGAAAAGTCAAAAGACCCTAGAAGTTTCACCATTCCTATCTCTATTGGAGGGATGAATATTGGAAAAGCCTTGTTAGACTTAGGGGCTAGCATTAATCTAACGCCTCTAAGTATGATAAAGCGGATTGGTGACCTTGATCCTCAAAGAACAAAGATGACTCTACAATTAGCTGATATATCAATCAAAAGACCCTATGGTATTGTGGAAGATGTACTTGTAAAAGTTGACAAGTTTTACTTCCCTGTTGACTTTGTGGTTTTAGACATAGAAGAAGATGTTGAAGTTCCCCTAATCCTGGGAAGACCATTCATGAAGACTGCTAGAGTGCTCATTGATGTAGATAATGGAAAGTTGGCAGTAAGAGTTCATGATGAAGAAGTACACTTTGATGTTTTTAAAGCCATGAAACATCCCAATCCAAAGCAAGATTATTTTAAGGTGGATGTTCTCGACAAAGTCTGCTTCTCCATATCCACAGGTATGTCAACTTCTGACCCTTTAAATAAGTTATTAACTAACTCTGTGGAATTCTTGAGTGAAGAAGAAGAAAAAAAGGTAGACAAATATCTTGAAGATCTTGATCAAGGGAAAGAAATTTTCCCTAAATCAGGAGAAATTGAAGAAATTCAAGAAGTACCTGTTAAAGAAATCAAGAGTCCTGAATTGAAAGTGCTACCTTCCAACTTAAAGTATATCTTTTTGAAAGAAGGTAATTTAAAACCAGTTATTATTAGTAATTTGTTAAGTGAAATAGAAAAATAAAAACTGGTTGAAGTCTTGAAAAGGAATCAAGAAGCAATTGGATGGACACTTGAAGATCTAAAAGGTATAAGCCTATCATATTGCACGCATAAGATTTTACTGGAAGATAATTTCAAACCTATTGCTCAACCCCAAAGACGCCTTAATCCAACCATGAAAGAGGTAACTAAGAAGGAGGTTTTGAAATTGCTAAAAGCAAGTATTATCTATCCTATTTCTAATAGTGCATGGGTAAGTCCTGTACAAGTTGTTCCAAAAAAGGAGGTTTGATAGTAATTATTAATGATAAAAATGAATTAATCCGAACAAGAACTATCACTAGTTGGAGAATGTGCATTGATTATAGAAAATTAAATCAAGCAACAAGAAAAGATCATTTTCCACTTCCTTTTATGGATCAAATGCTTGAAAGATTGTCTGGACAGGCTTATTATTGCTTTCTTGATGGATATTCTGGATATAATCAAATTGTTGTCAACCCTTTGGATCAGGAAAAAACTGCGTTTATATGTCCCTTTGGTATATTTACATATAGGAAGATGCCATTTGGATTATGTAATGCACCTGCTACTTTTCAAAGATGCATGTTTGCTATTTTTTCAGATTTAATTGAAAAGAGCCTTGAGATTTTCATGGATGATTTATCAGTCTTTGGGAATTCATTTGAGACATGTCTAACCAATTTGGACAACGTACTGAAGCGGTGTATTGAAACAAATTTGGTGCTTAATTGGGAGAAATGTCACTTTATGGTGAAAGAAAGAATTGTACTTGGTCATAATTTCCTCTAAAGGTATTGAAGTAGACGAAGCCAAAATAGAGGTAATCTCTAGCTCCCACCCCCTGTGAATGTAAAAGGTATGAGAAGTTTTTTAGGACATGCTGGATTCTATAAAAGATTTATTCAAGATTTTTCAAAAATTGCTAAACCTTTAACAAATCTTCTAAATAAAGATGTTGAATTCAAGTTTGATGAAGCATGTCTTAAAGCTTTTAATTCCTTGAAAGAAAAATTGGTTTCTGCCCCTGTGATTATTGCTCCTAATTAGAACTTACCCTTTGAACTTATGTGTGATGCAAGTGATTATGCTGTAGGAGCAGTTTTAGGTCAAAGATATGAAAAAGTTTTTAAGGTTATACAGTATGCTAGTAAAGTTTTAAATGAAAATCAAATAAATTATGCAACTACTGAAAAGGAATTACTAGCTATAGTGTATGCCTTAGAAAAATTTAGATCATACTTGATTGGATCAAAAATAATCGTTTTCACTGATCATGTTGCAATCAAGTATCTCTTGACCAAAATTGATTCTAAACCTTGGTTAATCCGATGGATTTTACTCCTTCAAGAATATGATCTTGAAATCAAAGATAAAAAGGTAGTGAAAATATGGTCGCTGACCATCTTTCTAGATTAATGAATGATAAGGTCACTGCCAAAGAAAAAGACATCTTGGAAGAATTTCCTGATGAAAAACTTTTTGAAATAACAAAACGACTATGGTTTGCTGATATGGCCAATTTTAAAGCAGCTGGAATTCTTCCAAATGATTTAACTTGGCAGCAAAGAAAAAAAATTTTCAAAGATTCAAAATACTTTGTTTGGGATGACCCTCATCTATTCAAAATTGGTGTGGATAATTTGTTACGTCATTGTGTACCCAATTGGGAAAAGAAAGATGTGTTGTGGAATTGTCATAAATCCCCTTGTGGAGGATATTTTAATGGAGAAAGAACTGCTACAAAAATTCTTTAATCAGGTTTGTATTGGCCCTCCATTTTTAAAGACTCTCACTCATTTGCTCAAGCTTGTGATAACTGCTACAGAACAGGTAATGTTAACAAAAGACAAGAAATGCCTCTCACAAACATTCAGGAGGTTGAGGTATTTGATTGTTGGGGTATTGATTTCATGGGACCCTTTCCTTACTCTCAATTTAATCAATACATTCTTTTGGCAGTTGATTATGTTTCAAAATGGGTAGAAGCAATTGCTTCACCTAATGCTGACACCAAAACTGTAGTGAATTTCTTGAAGAAAAATATTTTCTGCAGGTTTGAAACACCAAGAACTTTGATCAGTGATGGAGGATCACATTTTTGTAACAAAGTTCTTCAGAAAGTGTTACAACACTATGGAGTGAGACATAAAGTGGCCACAGTATATCATCCATAAACCAATGGACAGGCTGAGATTTCAAATCGAGAATTGAAAAGGATTTTGGAAAAGACTGTGTCTTCCTCTAGAAAAGATTGGTCACAAAAGCTTGATGATGCACTCTGGGCATACAGAACTGCATTTAAGACTCCAATTGGCCTTTCTTATTTCCAAATGGTCTATGGAAAAGCTTGTCATCTTCCAGTAGAAATGGAGCATAAGGCATATTGGGCTTTAAAATTTCTCAATTTGATCCAAATGCAGCAGCTGACAAAAGAAAGTTGCAGTTATTTGAGTTGGAAGAAATGAGAAACAATGCTTATGAAACGTCTAGAAGTTACAAGAACAAGGTGAAAGCTTACCATGATAAGAAAATTAAAAATAGATACTTCATTCCAGGTCAGCAAGTTTTATTGTTTAATTCAAGATTAAGACTGTTTCTTGGTAAATTAAAATCTAAATGGTTAGGCCTTTTTGTAATCAAGGAAGTTAAATCTTATGGAGTAGTTGAAATTGAAGATCCGACTTCCAAGAGAAGTTGGATGGTTAATGGGCAAAGATTGAAACCATATCTGGGTTGTGAAATCAACAGACTCACTACCATTTGTTATTTGACTGATTTGTGATGTGCAAGATGTCTAGCTAGCGACATTAAATCAAGCACTCAATGGATGGCAACCCATTATTTTCTTTTTAAATATTTACATTTATAAATAAAAATAAAAATAAAAATAAAAATAAAAAATAAAATATTTTTGAGATATTAGTTAAGATTTGGATTTTTAATAAAAAGGGTTTTTGAACTGAAAGAAAAGGGTTTTTGAAAATTTTAATTTTTGAAAATGAAAAACAGAATCCCACGCGTAGCGCCACACGAACGCGTAGCGTGGGTTCTAAATTTTCAACCTGACGCGTAGCGTCTCTACTACGCGTAGTGTCAGGACCCTCGTTTAGTTTATAAAACCAGACCCCTAAAACAGAGGCCCATAACCAAAAATTTAAAACCCTCTTTTTGCCTCCACAATCAAATTTTCAGAAACCCTAAAAATTCCAAAACCTCTTTTCTCTCAACCTTTCAATCCTCTTTAGTTTCTCTATCGCTCAAGGATCCCAAGTAAGTTTTTCTAAACCCTTTTCCCTTTGAATTTCAATTTTGATTTATAGAATGCATGAGGTTAAGGACAAGATTAGACAACCACTGGGTCTGATTGCTGTTAGATTTAGGAATTTGAATGGATTGAATGTGGTTTGGAGGATTGTGGTTGCACAACCCCTGTTTCTGAGATTGAAACTGCGCACCTCACGCGTAGCGTCCCACTGATGCGTAGCGTGAGGTATGAACTCTAACCCTACGCGTAGCGTCCCACCTACGCGTAGCGTCAGCTTCTGTTTTTGATTTTTGTTAATTTTTATGTGTTATTTCCTATTTAAAGTACGTATTAATTTCTATTTTAATAAATCTATCCTGTTTTTGTTTTTCTTTTAAATTAATAAAATTTCTTAGTTTGTATGTTTGTTATACTTTCTTGCATATAAATAAATAAATTTGTTAAATTGTGTAGATATGTGTGATGCATGATTTGTGAATTTTATGTTATTTAAAAAATATAAAAACATTAATGTTTTATTTTCCAAAAATGTATATTGTGAATTTTATGTTGTACTTTTAAAAATTCAAAAATATGCATGTTTAAATTGTTTTTATGGTCTGTAAATACTTTGTTGGGTAAATTTTGCATGAATTCTTATTTTGCATAAAATATACAAATAAAAAATATAATTGTTAATTTTTTTTTATGTTTGGCATGTTTTATTTAAATATGAAAATCAAAAATAGTTTGTTTGATTTTTAATTTTTTCTTTTTGCAGATGGCACCAAAGAAATCTATCCTGATTACTGGTCCCAAGAGACAAAGGAGGACCACTGACACAGATACTATGTTTGAATATGCATTTCAAGATAAATAATTTTGATAATGACAAAAGGAATTGAAGATTCAAAGCAAAAGGCTCAAGCTACCATGAAAACAGAGAAAACAACATCAGACCTGCAAAAACACGCAAGTTAATCAATTACAAGACCAGATCTAATCGACTACGAAGCTTTTGTCTATGACATAATCGATTACAAGATCTCTCCTAATCAATTAGAGAGCTTCTGTTTGCCACCTAATCGATTGCACCAAGGAAGCCAATCGATTACTAAGCTAAGAAAATGAATTAAAAGCATCAGGTACATCTGCTAATCGACTACAAGGCTGCCACAATCAATTACCAGTGTTCTGTAATGTCACTAATCGATTACAACTTAAGAACTAATCGACTACAGAGTTTCTATTTGATACCCAATTGATTACACACAAGCTACAATTGATTACCATGTTGCATAACCAAATTAAATGCATCAGGTGCCACTCATAATCGACTACAAGGTAAAGAACAATCGATTAGCAAGGTTCTGTCTCTTAGTTAATCGATTACATGGGAAAGGTTAATCGATTACCAGTCAAATTACACTGAAGAATTCAAAGTGTAATCGATTACAGCTCGAGGCCTAATCGATTACACTAGTGCCAGAATTTGGGGAAAAATGTTTTTAAGTGGGAAACCAGCTCATTTCTCCATTCCAACTCAAATGCCCATGCTGTGCAACGGCTCTGAAGACCTTAGGGCACCTCTCCAAGGCCTATAAATTCAAGACTCCTTCAAGTTACTCAATGCAATATAATCAAATCCATCAAAGGGAAATCATATCTTGAGTCTTGTGAGTTCTATTTCTTTGTTTAGTTTCATTTTCTGAAACTTAGAGCTTATATTTGTAAATCCTCTCTTGTGAGAGTTAGAAATTGTGTGAGCCTTCATTTGTTCATCTACTCTATTGAGAGAGTCTATTGATTGTAAGCACAAACACCAAACACCAAGTTTATTCACTCTAGGTTGAGTGGTCACAAAGGTTGGGGTTCAACCTTTGGGTATTGAGAGTTTGAGAGATTGGGTGGGTTGCCCTTGTGCTAGTTAGGATTGAGTTCTTGAGTGTGGGACACTAGGAAGCTGCAATTGCTCATAGCTTGTATCTCTTCAATAGTGAAAATCCTTCAAGTGGGTTACTTGAAGGCGAGACGTACACCAGGTTGGTGGAACTCATTAAATTGGTTTGCAAGCTTTTCTCCCTTACTCTCTTGCATTTACATATTGCATCTGGCTTGATTGTTATTATTGATTGTGATTGCCTCTCTTAAACTTGTTTGAACAAATAGTATTAAAGTGTTGCACACCAAGTGTTTGATAAATTGCTTTAGTAACATTTATCCCTTGTCTTGCATTGTTTCTTGAACTACACTTATTATCTCTTGCATAAACACTTAATTTGTGAAAAAGGAACTAATTTCAAAAGCATTCCAAGAAAAGTTTTAAAACTCAATTCACCCCCCCTCTTGAGTATTGAGGCCACTTGAATAACAAGTGGTATCAGAGGTTGACTTTTGGTAGATCAAGCTTAACAACTTCAAGAGAACAATGGCCTCAAATTCTCTAAATCTTTTTCCTGAGGGTGGTGCCACAAATAGACCTCCTGCTTTCAATGGGGAAGCCTATGCTTTTTGGAAAGAAAGGATGAAAATTTTTGTACAATCTATTGATCTCAAAGTTTAGAATGCAATTGAAAATAGTCTTTTCATACCTATGCATACTGTAGACGGTAAGCAAGTAGAAATATTGATGGATGATTAGACTAGCGAAGAAGAAAAGAAAGTCCAATATAACTATAAAGCCAAAAATCTAATCACTTTAGCTTTAGGCCCTGATGAATTCTTTAGAGTAGTTACATGTAAATCCGCCAAGGATATGTGGGATACCTTACAAATAACCCATGAAGGTACAAGTGATGTCAAAGACTCTAAGATTAGTACCTTAACTAGTCAATATGAAAGCTATAGATTGAATTCTGGAGAAACAATTGTTGATATGCAAAAGAGGTTCATCCTTATTATAAATCATCTTATTACTCTTGGCAAGACTTACACTAACAAAGAAATTATTCATAAAGTATTAAAAAGTCTCAGCAGGGAATGGCAACCTCTAGTCACCGCCATCAAATAATCTCCTAGCATTAATAAAATGTCTCTTGCTACACTATTCAGTAAGTTACAAGAACAGGAACAAGAGTTGAAAGAATTAAAGATGACGGAAGAGGAAGAAAAATCTTCCAAGAAGAAAGGTCTAGCTCTCAAGGCCACTTCTATCAATGAAGAAAAATCTGATAGTGAGCTTGATAAAGAAGAAGAATTTGGATTGTTTGTGAAGTGTTTCAGGAAATTTATGAGGAACAAATGATTCCAAAAGGGCTTCAAATCTCAAGGCAAGAAACCTACCTCTAATGAAAACTCTTATTCACCAAACTATTTTGGATGTGGCAAGGAAGGGAATTTCGAGGTAGATTACCCAAATCTCAAGAAGAAGAACAAGGAAAAAAGAGGAAGAAGAAGAGCCTATATTGCTTGGGATGAAAATGATAGTCAATCTATGCCTCATGGCAAATCATTAAGAGGAAGATGATGAGGTAAGTCTTCTTGACTTAGATAGAAATGAATTGCTTGATGCATTTAAGGAATTGTATGACAAGTTTGTTAAAATCTCAAACAAATATAAGTTATCTAGGAAAACTATTGATACTCTTGAAATGCATCTTGTAGAACTTGGCAGAGAAAATGAATATTTGAAAGAAGAATTAGTAAATGTTCAAGCATGCTCCAAGAATAAACCTTGTGATTTTGTAATGAAATGTGACATCCTAGAAACTAAGGTTTTGGACTTAAATAAAACCTTAGAAAAGTTTACAAATGGTAGAAATAATTTGAATGTATTACTTGGAAATCAAAGATGCATGTTTGATAAAGCTGGTTTAGGATATAACTCCACTAAAAAGGAAAAGAATTACAAAAACTTCTTTGTACCACCTAGAAAATCTTCATCACCATTCACTAAATGCAATCATTGTGGTACTAAAGGACATAATGCTTTAAATTTCCATATTAGAAAGCTTGGACCAAAAGTGGTAAGAAAGGTGTGGGTTCCCAGAGGGACATTACCACAAGCTAACCAAAAAGGACCTCTAAACTAATTTTGTTTTGTAGGTATGCTTCAAAGCAAGCAACACCCATTGGTACTTGGATAATGGGTGTTCAAAACACATGACGGGAGATATGAGCAAACTCACAACCTTCACTCCCAAAAGGAAAAGAAGCGTCACTTATGGGGATAATACCAAAGGAAGAATACTTGGCATTGGAAACATTGGTAAAAATTCTTCTACCTCAATTAGTGATGTACTATATGTTGAAGGACTCAAACATAACTTGCTTAGTATAAGTCAATTATGTGATAAAGGATATAAAGTATTGTTTGAATCTAATTGTTGCATAATTGAAAATAAGCTAAACAAGGAAGTTAAGTTTGTTGGTAAAAGAATTGATAATATTTACATGATTGATGTTGATAGTTTGACTTCAAATGATGTGCAATGCTTCATGACTAAAGAGGATGAATCATGGTTATGACATAGAAGAATAGCACATATACATGTAGACCATCTAAACAAACTTGTTTCTAAAGAATTGGTAATTGGTTTGCCAAAGCTCAAATTTGAAAATAAATTTTGTGATGCATGTCAAAAGGGAAAGCAAGTAAAGGCATCTTATCAAGCTAAAAACATTGTCTTTACTCAAAGACCTTTACAACTTTTGCACATGGATCTATTCAAACCTTCCAAAATCAAAAGCTTTGGTACTATGGTCTAGTAATTATAGATGACTATTCAAGATATACATGGACCTTGTTTCTTGCTCATAAAAATGAAGCATATCATGCATTCAAGAAACTAGCCAAGATTATCCAAAATGAGCAAAATTCAAAGATTGCATCCATAAGAACCGATCATAGGGGAGAATTTGAAAATCAACTATTTGAGAAATTTTACAAAAAACATGGTATTGGTCATAATTTTTCAGCTCCTAGAACTCCACAACAAAATGGAGTAGTTAAAAGGAAAAATAGATCTTTGGTGGAGCTTGCAAGAACCATGTTAAACGAAAATAACATTGCAAAACATTTTTGGGCCGATGCGGTAAATACCGCTTGTCATGTTATGAATAGATGTTTGATAAGGCCTATTCTAAAGAAAACCCCCTATGAACTTTACAAAGGAAGAAAACCCAATATCTCTTATTTTCATATATTTGGATGCAAACGTTTTATGCTTAACAATGGAAAGGATAATTTAGAAAAGTTTGATGCAAAAGATGATGAGGCAATCTTTCTTGGATATTCATCATCAAGTAAATCCTATCAAGTATTTAACAAACAAACAAATACTATTGAGGAATCAATTCATGTAAAATTTGATGAAAATAGCCATAACCCTCTGAGAAAGGAAGATTTTGATGATCTTGTAGTTACTTTCCAAGAATTGAACTTGGATGACAAAGAAGAAGATAACAAAGAAAAAGACACAACACAAAGAGTGGAAACTCAACAAAAGGAATGGATCACCTCAAAAGACCATCCATTGGACAACATTATAGGTGATATCACAAAAGGTGTAAGTACCCGACGTTCTTTTAACACTTGCAATCATTTAGCATTTGTTTCTCAAATTGAACCTAAAACCATTGATGAAGCTATTATTGATGAACATTGGATGTTGGCCATGCAAGAAGAACTAAATCAATTTGAAAGAAATGAAGTTTGGGAATTAGTGCCAAGACCCAATGATCACCAAATAATAGGTACTAAATGGGTATTTAGGAACAAGCTAGATGAAAATGGAATAATTACTAGAAATAAAGCTAGGTCAGTAGCTAAGGGTTATAATCAAGAAGAGGGCATAGATTATGAAGAAACGTATGCTCCTGTAGCTAGGTTGGAAGCTATTAGACTATTGTTAGCCTTTGCATGTTGTAAAGATTTTAAATTGTACCAAATGGATGTCAAGAATGCTTTCTTGAATGGATACATTCAAGAAGAAGTATATGTTGATCAACCTCCTGGTTTTGAAAATCATCAATTTCCAAATCATGTTTTCAAAGTAAGAAAAGCTTTATATAGTTTAAAACAAGCTCCAAGAGCTTGGTATAAAAGATTAAGCAAATTCTTTTTGAAAAACAATTTTGAAAGAGGAAAGGTTGATACAACATTATTTGTCAAGTATAAGAAAAATGACATACTATTGGTGCAAGTATATGTAGATGATATCATTTTTGGTGCTACTAATGAATCACTTTGCAAGGAGTTTGCTAAGTTAATGCAGGATGAATTTGAGATGTCCATGATGGGAGAACTTACATTCTTCCTTGGGCTACAAATTAAGCAAACCAAAGAAGGTACATTCATTAGTCAATCTAAATACTGCAAGGAGTTGTTTAAGAAATTCAACATGGACAAGGCAAATGAAATTGCCACTCCAATGAGTACATCTTGCTACTTGGACAAAGATGAGAAAGGTAAAGATGTTGAAATTACCAAATATCGAGGTATGATTGGATCTTTACTATATCATACTGCAAGTAGACCGGATATAATGTTTGTCGTTTGCATGTGTGCTAGATATCAAGCATGTCCAAAAGAATCACACCTCACTGCTGTAAAACGAATAATGAAATACCTTGTTGCCACTCTAAATGCAGGTATTTGGTATCCTAAAGGTGTTGAATATACTCTAATAGGATATTCTGATGCTGATTTTGCTAGATGCAAACTTGATAGAAAAAGCACTAGTGGAACATGTCATTTGCTTGGTAGCTCTCTTATTTTTTGGCATAGCAAGAAACAAGTAAGTGTTGCTTTATCAACAGCTGAGGCAGAATATGTTGCAGGTGGAAGTTGCTGTGCTCAAATCCTTTGGATGAGGCAACAACTTCTTGACTTTGGTGTTATATTAGACCATGTGCCTCTTAAATGTGACAATACTAGTGCCATTAACATTTTAAAGAATCCTATTATGCATTCAAGGACCAAGCATATAGATATAAGACATCATTTCATTAGAGATAATGTGTTAAAGGGTGATTGCATGCTTGAACATGTTGAAGCTTCTAAACAACTAGTTGATATCTTCACCAAACCTCTTGCAAAGGAACAATTTATATATATTAGAAGAGAATTAGGAATCCTAGATATTTCAAAATGTGTTTGAATATTGAATGATTTTGATAATTCCTTGCTTTACAGTATGTTTAATGAGTACGTAATTGATTGAGGTATGATATATTGAATCTTAAGTGCTTTTGTTTGAAATCTGCATGATTTGAGCATTTTTGGACTTCCCTAATCGATTACACAGCCTTACCTAATTGATTAGTAACTTTTGTTTCGTATATAATCGATTACACTCTGATAGCTAATCGATTACTAGCTCTCTATTTCATGCCAAATCGATTAGAACCCCTGTCTAATCGATTACTAACATTTCATCTTCCTGATAATCAATTACACAATCCTCCTAATCGATTTCCAAGGTTCTATTTTTAATATAATCGATTACCAACCTGGCCCAATCGATTAGAACACCTAACAATTCAAATTTTGAAAGGGTGTAATCGATTACGAGAAACCCCGTAATCAATTACCTACGTATCAGGTGCAGACTTAAATGCAGAATCCGAGTGCAAATCTTTGGCCCAATCCATATTCACCTCTTTAACTCCTATGTCTCATCTCTAAACCTTATTTTTACCCTATAAATAACCCCTCTTTCACCTCTTCTACCTCACACCTCCAATACCTCTCCTCCTTCCAATATCTCAAACTTTCCAAAAACCCCTCATTCTCTTCATCTTCTCTTCTCCATTCATCTTAAATCATGTCTTCCTCTAGAACTGTGAAGAGAGCTAGGTCTTCCATGGCCTAAACCAACAACCCCCTTGACTTCTCAAGGTTCTTCTCTACACCAAGAGACCTTCAAAATTTCATCAAGAATTTCTCTGAAAAGGACATAATTCCCCCTCATTTCATCAATGCTGAAGTATTTGACCACCCTAGTTTTACCTTCACCCAATCCCTTCATCACTATAAACTTTTTTCTTTCCTTACTCTTAAGGAAGAATTATACTACCCCAAACTCATGAGAGTTTTCTTTTGCAACTTAAGGATTATTGATGGGTTGCTTGAGGCAAGAGTCAAAAATGTGACTCTTAGGATTACAAATGAGCAACTGGATGAGATAACCCAACTTTCGATCTTTGATGCTGAATTTGTTGGTGGCGATCCGGAAGATGAGTGGGAATTCAATGCCATCACTGCCCGTCAATCTCTTTGGAAAGCTGACCACCCCTGAAGTAATCACAAACTGGTAGGCCATCTCACTCTTAATAATTATCTTCTCCACTTCTTTCTGGTTAAGTTTCTTGTTCCTTGTGGTGGCAACTATGCCTTGGTTGAGGAAGATGACGTCCTCCTAATGTGTGCTATGCACAATGAAAAGGAGATTAACTGGATTCAACTCCTTAAACTACACATGATCAAAGCCAAGGACCAACAAAAAATTCCCTATGCTATCCTCCTCACCAAAATCTTTAAAGCATTTGGTGTTGATCTAGCCGGGGAATTTGCTGAAAAGGTACCCCCAAAATCATGCATTGGCACCCATCCTCTCACAAAGATGGGTATAATTTTTATAAATGGAGCTTGGATGTCCAAGATGGAAGGTATTTATGCTAACATCCCTTTTGAGGCTCCAACAAATGATCATGTTCCTCCTCCTCCTGCAACTCAAGAACCACAAGGCGAACCATCTGCTCCCACTGATCCCTTCACTTCTCTTTATGCATATCTTGATCGGTGTTTTGATAGCCTTGAGAACACTCTTCAAGAGTTCCAAATGACTAAGCAACAACACTATGAACTCATGCAACAACGTTATGAAGAGCTGTCTCACCAAATTTCTGAATTTTGCTTTTTTAATTTGGATAATTAAATCCTAGTTTATCATATTTTGTTAGGATATCTTTGATTATGTTTTTGTTTCTGCATATTTCCTTAATGTACCTTTCCTTTAAATGAATGCAATTTCCTTTCAATTATGTCTCTATTGCCTTATTTATTTTTGATGATTACAAAGGGGGAGAATAATTGAAGTTCATCTAAAGTAATTAAATCTGTTAAAATCAGAATTTACTAAAAACAACAAGTGGTTAAAACAACAAAATAACAAATGGTTATCTTCACTTTTTAAATAGCATAAACTCCTTCAGATAGGGGGAGATAATTTTGAGATAACTCTAGATTAAGAGATAACCTTACAGATAATTTTAGAGATAATCATTGGTGATAATTTTATTTGAACTAACACCCTCATGAGATGAACATTGTTTGTCATCATCAAAAAGGGGAAGAATGTGTTTGAATATGCATTTAAGGATAAATAATTTTGATAATGACAAAAGGAATTGAAGATTCAAAGCAAAAGGCTCGAGCTGCCATGAAAACAGAGAAAACAACATCAGACCTATAAAAACATGCAAGCTAATCGATTACAAGACCAGATCTAATCGACTACGAAACTTCTATCCGTGACATAATCGATTACAAGATCTCTCCTAATCGATTAGAGAGCTTCTGTTTGTCACCTAATCAATTGCACCAAGGAAGCCAATCGATTACCAAGTTGAGAAAATGAATTAAAAGCATCAGGTATATCTGCTAATCGACTACAAGGCTTCCACAATCGATTACCAGTGTTCTGTAATGTCACTAATCGATTACAACTTAAGAACTAATCGACTACATAGTTTCTGTTTGATACCCAATCGATTACACACAAGCTACAATCGATTACCATGTTGCGTAACCAAATTAAATGCATCAGGTGCCACTCATAATCGACTACAAGGTAAAGAACAATCGATTAGCAAGGTTCTATCTCTTAGCTAATCAATTACATGGGAAAGGCTAATCGATTACCAGTCAAATTACACTGAAGAATTCAAAGTGTAATCGATTACAGCTTGAGGCCTAATCAATTACATTAGTGCCAGAATTTCGGGAAAAGCATTTTTAAGTGGGAAACCAGCTCATTTCTCCATTCCAACTCAAATGCCCATGCTGTGCAACGGCTCTGAAGACCTTAGGGCACCTCTCCAAGGCCTATAAATGCAAGACTCCTTCAAGCTACTCAATGCAGTATAATCAAATCCATCAAAGGGAAATCATATCTTGAGTCTTGTGAGTTCTATTTCTTTGTTTAGTTTCAGTTTTTGAAACTTAGAGCTTATATTTATAAATCCTCTCTTGTGAGAGTTAGAAATTGTATGAGCCTTCATTTGTTCATCTAGTCTATTAAGAGAGTCTATTGATTGTAAGCACAAACACCAAACACCAAGTTTGTTCACTATAGGTTGAGTGGTCATAAAGGTTGGGGTTCAACCTTTGGGTATTGAGAGTTTGAGAGATTGGGTGGGTTGCCCTTGTGCTAGTGAGGATTGAGTTCTTAAGTGTGGGACACTAGGAAGCTGCAATTGCTCATAGCTTGTATCTCTAAACTTCAATAGTGGAAATCCTTCAAGTGGGTTGCTTGAAGGCGAGACGTACATCGGGTTGGTGGAACTCGTTAAATTGGTTTGCAAGCTTTTCTCCCTTACTCTCTTGCATTTACATATTGCATCTGGCTTGATTGTTATTATTGATTGTGATTGCCTCTTTTAAACTTGTTTGAACAACTAGTATTAGAGTGTGACACACCAAGTGTTTGATAAATTGCTTTAGTAACATTTATCCCTTGTCTTGCATTGTTTCTTGAACTACACTTATTATCTCTTGCATAAACACTTAATTTGTGAAAAATGAACTAATTTCAAAAGCATTCCAAGAAAAGTTTTAAAAACTCAATTCACCCCCCCTCTTTAGTATTGAGGCCACTTGAATAACAGATACAACCTCTGAAGATCTAGATCTTCAAGGTGAGGACCAGCTGGGACCTAGAGATCCCACTAGATTTTGTACTGATGCGAAATGGGCCCAATTCTATCAGATTAAGGGCCAGAGACTCATCTAGGAGAGAGTCTTAGATCTGAGCGTTGGGGACTATCCTGAGCTTCAGGATGAGGTCCAAAGAAAGAGATAAGGATCCCTGTTTTCCCTACCTACTAAGGGGGACCCTATCTTAGGGATGGAGTTTTATACGAATGCCTACAGGACTCGCCAGGACTCTTTGAATATCGGCCATCAGAGGACGAGTTGGGTTAGGGGTCGACACATTACGTATGATCGAGACACCATTAGTACCCTACTGGGGAATCCTTGGGAGCCTACTCCTGAGAGTGACACTTGTTTCTGGAAGGAAAACAGAAACAAGGTTACGACTGAGGATGGTGATTTAGGATACTTCCTAGATCAGGTTGCTCACTTCTTGAGCAAAGATAGAATCTTCTTCAACCTGAGTAAGGTTAGAAGGACTCTATCAAAACTCAGGCGTGGTCTCATTTTATGTTGCATAACATCACTCCTATTACCCATATTTCTTCTATCCCAGTTGATCATTGTTGCCTTCTTTACTCTATTCTTCAGGGCTATACCATTGACATTGCTGAGCTTATATCTGAGCAGATTCACCTTTATGCCTTTGGGTATAAGGTGAATCATCCTATCTCATTCCCTCTCATCATATCTGCCTTATTGAGGAGGCAAGGACTTGTTGTGCCATCACCAGAATTTATTAGTTCTTCGGGGAGAGTCCTCAAAGTTCTAGTGAACAAAGATTACTTCATCCAGCAGTACGAGCTTCCATCATTGGAGCAGGAGGCTCAGCCCAGACAGAGGAGGAGGAGACCACCAGTTCAGCCACCATCTACTGATGCTATCACTGATGGATTTGCTAGGATGACTCTTGAGCATCAGCATATGATGCAGATGATGGCTGCCACATACAGAGCTTATAAGCATCTTCATGATGCATTCTATCAGTACAGACTTCAGGGGGAGGGAGCACCTTATGTCACACCAGCTGAGTTTGCAGCTCATGTAGCTTGGCCTGGTGATTTACCTACATACCCTGAGGTTGGTGGACCGTCTGGAGCACATGCTGAGACAAAGGATGATGCAGATGAGAAGGGAGATGATAAGGATCTCATGGAGGACTGATGGTGTTATTTTTCTGCACCTTTTACACACATTTCAGTTTTCATTTAGTTTTATATTTACATTGGTTTAGTTGATTTTGGATTATATTATGGTTTATTTTTATTATTATGTGGTGTGTTTTATTTTAGCATATTATCTTAAAAAACCAAAAATAAATTTTATCTTTTTAATAAATAAATCAAATTTTTAAAAATAACAAAATTTATACACTTAAAGTTTTTACACAATAAAACCATTTTCAATCATCAAATTATCGATTCTTCTTGTAATTAAGGAATTTTGATAAAATTCAATTACAATAATTTTATTAACTATCAAGCTAATTTCAATAACCCGGTGAGCTGAGAGATCTTTTAAACACTTGGGGGTTTCAACATAACTTCATTCAAATTGATTTTGCTTTAATCTGTGATTTGTGTTGTTGTACAGAGAATTCAAGAAAATGATCAAGGCATATTTTTGGTAAAAGAAACCTTGGGCCAAAAAAGCTTACCATGATAAAATTATTTTATCCTTTGAAAGCCAATTTTGAGCCTGAAGAATAAATTCTTTGGTACCCCTAGCCTTTATCAAATTTAACCATTCCTTATACTTGATTGATTAAAAGAGCAATTGAGCAAAATGAAAGATGTTCTGAGTATTCTTACAAGAATGAGGAGTGAAAATTAAACGACTTGATTCTTTTCAAGAAAAATCAAGAAAATTATGCATGTAAATAAAAAAATAAAATGAATATATGCAAATCAAAAATAAGGAAGAGAATCAAGTTGGGGGTATTTATTTTCATCAATAAGGGAATTGAGATTTGGGCCAAGAAAAAACCTAAAAATTATAAAATGCTCTTTTACAACACTTGAAAAGACCATGTGATTTTTGAATTATCTCTGTATGATTAACCATTGACTAGATAAAAATCAAAATTGAATTCATTTGATTTTATGATTGATTGAGTGAAACAAGTTACCCTTTACACAGAGATAAACACTTGTGAGGTAAGCCTGAAATTATGCTTGATTTGTTAATAAAACATTGTAAAGATTTTTGTCATTAAACCTTTATTACATAATATATCTATTTTTGATTATTTCAAAATGGTAAATTGTGAAATCACTTTTTGTGATAAATTTTCAGACTAACTCAAAAATTTGATTTCAAATTTTATTTTTATTTTCTCTCTTGCTCGAGGATGAGCAATGTCTCAAGTTGGGGATATTTGTTAGTCCTCAAATTTATAATAAAATCTTTAATAAAAATTGTTGTAAAAAGAATAAAATTTGGTGAATTTGTTAGAAATTTAGGTTTTAAATTCAATAAATAGATGTTGTTGGAAATAATCTGCCCTTGATCAATTTTCTTTAGTTTTGCAGTGAAAAAGTAAAGAATTTAAAGAGAAAATTGAAGAACCAGAGAGCTGACGCGTAGCATCAACACCACGCGTAGCGTGGGAACCTCTGATGCTGACGCTACGCGTTACACCCACGCGTAGCGTCAGGAGCTACGTGGACACCACTGACAGGTGGTCAAACACTCAACCAATGACCCATCCACTACCCACAAGTGTCCAAGCCAAATTGAGGGACAAGGCACATCTGTCTGGGCATGATTAATTAAAATAATTATACAATCATGGCCACTTTGAGCTGATTAATGGAAGCTGAGTCAGGGACCTAAGCGTAGCGTCAGTCTGGCGCGTAGCGTCAGGACCCTTCCTCAGCCCTATCAATAGGGTCATTCTCCACACTTCTAAGCACCCAATTCTGAAGTTCATCATTTCTTTTCTCTCTTTTCACTCGAGTTTAAGTGTTCTTCTTTGAGTTTGTAAGGTTGGAGTGATTTCTAGATACTTAAGAGTGTTGTAGTGTGAGTTTTTGTATTGTGAAGTGTTTTCAAGTCATCGTAATGTCAAACTCTGTAAGTACTATTCTTACTTTTATTATATGTAACTAAATTGTTTATGTTGGAATTTGGTAAATCAATCTATTATATGATGTTATGATTATGGCCTATACATATTTATGATTCAAGAACATGTTAGTATTTCAACTATTTATTAATATGAACATTAAACGGGAGAATGATTGTCATGTGTATTAAAACTTGTTTTATTAGTATGAATATCAAACGGAAGAATGATTATTCATGCCGAATTAAAATATGTTTTAATGAAAGTAAAAATTGAAATACCCTTAATATGCCAACTACTAGGGATAGAATTGGTAATTATTATTGCCATAAGGCCAGGACTTAATGCAAGTTTTTATTGAGAAAGCTTACGAGGAATCGGACTTTACGATAAATACTTAGAATTTATATCACGAGGAATCAGTTATAATGATTTTAAGCTGCAATAACATGAACTTGATGATTAAGTATGTATGTTTGTAATTATTGCATTATATTTTAGTGCGAGAATCCTAATTCTAACATAGTTTGTTAATTTATGTTTTTACTTCAAATATCTGAATTATTCTGAATTACATCTCAACTTTATAGTTAGATTTTATCTTTTCCATCTTTTTAATTTATGAATAAATCAACTATCAAATCCTGTGAATATTATATAAATTGTTTATAAATTATTCTTTTGTTAATAAACATTGATAAATTTTCTATAGTAAATAAGAAATTACTGTGAGTTACTGGACTTTCAATCCCAGTGGAATGATATCTAAATTTGAAAACTATAATCGATTGGTGTGCTTGCCAATTAATAATCTAACAATAACACGGGGGTTAACAATATGCCGGGGTTGGATAACAACATTGTGGAACATAGGTTGCCTTTAAAGCCAGAATGTGTGCCGATCAAACAAAAGTTGCGACGAATGAAACCAGAAATGCTCCTTAAGATTAAAGATGAAGTTAAGAAGCAATTTGATACTAGTTTCCTAGTCGTAGCTAAATATCCTCAATGGGTAGCAAACATAGTTCCCGTTCCGAAGAAAGAAGGGAAAGTGAGGATGTGTGTGGACTACCGAGACTTGAATCAGGCCATCCCTAAGGATGACTTTCCCCTACCACAGATTGACATGTTAGTCAACAATACGGCTCAACACTCTATCTTTTCATTTATGGATGGATTTTCAGGATATAATTAGATCAAGATGGCACCTGAAGATATGGAGAAGACCACATTTATCACTCTGTGGGGCACCTTTTACTATAAAGTGATGTTCTTCAGATTAAAAAATGCTAGAGCAATCTATCAAAGGGCAATGGTGACTCTCTTCCACGACATGATGCACAAAGAGATAGAAGTCTATATGGATGATATCATCACTAAGTCCAGGTCAGAGGATGGACACATTACTGATCTGAGGAAGCTCTTCAAACGGTTAAGGAAATTTAAGCTTAGATTGAATCCGGCCAAGTGCACCTTTGGTGCAAAATCTGGCAAGCTGTTAGGATTCATTGTAAGTGAAAAAATGATAGAGGTTGATCCTGACAAGGTCAAGGCAATCCTAGAAATGCCTCTTCCTCATACGGAAAAGGAGGTCCGAGGGTTTCTAGGAAGGTTGAACTATATCGCCCGATTCATTTCCCAAATGACAGCAACCTGTGAGCCGATTTTCAAGTTGCTTCGTAAAAACCAACCCGGGCAATGGAATGAGGATTGCCAAATAGCATTCGAAAAAATAAAATAGTACATGTTAGAACAACCAATCTTGGTGCCACCAATTCCTGGGAGACCACTGATCTTGTATTTGACCGTGCTGAACGAATCCATGGGATGCGTATTAAGTAAACATGATAAAACTGGGAAGGAAGAGCGTGCCATTTATTATTTGAGCAAGAAATTAACTGAATGCGAGATGAGATATTCCTCCCTCGAAAGGATATGCTGTGCATTAGCTTGGGCTGCCCGACGTTTACGGAAATATATGCTCTGTCACACTACATGGTTAGTGTCCAAAATGGACCCCATCAAATACATCTTTGAAAAGTCTACTTTGACCAGAAGAATCGTTCATTGGAAAGTGCTACTAATAGAATATGACATAACATATGTCACCCAAAAGGCCATAAAAGGGAGTGCGCTAGCAGACTACTTGGCACATCAACCCATTAGCAGTTACTAACCGATGCAGCATGACTTCCCGGATGAAGATATTTTAGCCCTTTTCAAAGAAGAAGATGGTCATGAAAGCAAGTGGACTATGAGATTTGATAAAGCTTTTAACGCACTGGGGCATGGAATTGGGGTCATCTTAATCTCACCTGACAAGGAGTTCATTCCCATTTATGCTCGGTTATGTTTTAATTGTACCAACAATATTGCTGAGTGTGAGGCATGCTCTTTGGGGATACAAGCGGCTCTGAATGAAGGAATAAAATCTATGGAAGTTTATGGAGACTCTGCTTTGGTTATCCACCAATTGAGAGGTGAGTGGGAAACTAGAGACTATAAACTAGTTCCCTATCACGCTCACATCAAAGAGATGATCAAAGAATTTGATGAAATTACCTTCTATCATATTCTCCGAGAGGACAACCAAATGGCTGATGCCTTGGCCACTCTAGCTTCAATGTTTGAGGTCAGTAGTGAATATGAGGTACCTCTTATTAAAGTGAAGAAACGACAAGAACCTACACATTGCTAAGTCATAGAAGAAGAGCCAGACGGTAAGCCTTAGTATCATGACATCAAAAGATACCTCCAATACCAAGAATATCCTAAGGATATCACAGATAAAGACAAACGAACCTTGAGAAGGCTTGCTATGGGTTATCTCTAGAGTGGAAATGTACTGTACAAGCGAAACTTTAATTCTTTCCTCCTCCGGTGTGTCGACACTGTCGAGGCAAATCAAATCATGAGAGATATCCATGAAGGATCTTTTGGAACTCACACAAATGGGCATGCCAAGTCAAGAAAGATCTTAAGGGCCGGATATTACTGGATGACCATGGAAGCAGACTGTTTCGCTTATATGCAGAGGTGTCATAAATGTCAGATATATGTTGATCACATTCATGCACCCCCTTCATCTCTAAACGTCTTGTCGGCACCATGGCCCTTTTCAATATGGGGCATGGATGTTATTGGGACCATTGAGCCAAAAGCCTCAAACAGTCATCATTTCATCTTGGTTGCCATTGATTACTTCACTAAGTGGATGGAAGTAGCTTCGTACGTTAATGTGACCAAGAATGTCATTGTCAAATTCATTAAGAAGGAGTTAATTTGTCGATATGGTTTACCAAGTCAAATCATTATCGACAATGGCACAAATCTAAACAACAAGATAATGAAGGAGCTTTGTAAAGATTTTAAAATCTCTCACCATAATTCCTCCCCGTATCGGCCAAAAATGAATGGAGCAGTCGAAGCGGCTAACAAGAACATCAAGAAGATAGTGCAAAAGATGGTGGTGACTTACAAAGATTGGAGTGAAATGCTCCCTTTTACTTTGCACAGATACCGGACCTTGGTTCAAACCTTGACTAGGGCAACCCCATTCTCCTTGGTCTACGGAATGGAAGCAGTACTACCTTTTGAAGTGGAAATCCCATCCCTCCAGTTAATAATGGAGACAAAACTGGAAGAAGCTGAATGGGTCCAAGCCAAGTACGACCAATTGAACTTAATTGACGGAAAGAGGTTAACTGTCCTCTGCCATGGACAGTTGTATCAAAAATGCATAAAGCGGGCATATGAAAAGAAAGTACGACCCCGACAATTCTAAGAAGGAGACTTGGTCCTCAAGAAGATTTTGCCAATCCAAAGAGACGATCGGGGCAAATGGACACCTAATTATGAGGGACCATATGTTGTGAAAAAAGCCTACTCCAGAGGAGCTTTAACCCTCACCAACATGGATGGAGAGGATCTACCAATGCCTGTAAATACAGATGCGGTGAAAAAGTACTATGCCTAAAAAAAAGGCGCTCGCTAGGCTGAAAACCTGAAAGGGCGGCCTAGGCAAAAGTTAGAGCTACTTGGTTGGTGAAAAACCTAAAGGGGTGGCTCAAACAAAGTTAGAATCTAAAATCCTGGCACAATGACTTAGGTCCCCCAAGCAGAAAATGCAAGACCCAACTGGGGCATATGGATCATCGTCGAATTACATTCTTAAAGGCAGAATCAAAAGATGAGCATGAAATTGTGAGAGGGAATCAAGATTCTCGTCGCTCTCAGGAAATCACTGGGGAATCCATGAGCCTTCCCTTTTCCACTTACCTTCAATTTCCACTTACCTTCAATTCTTTATACCTTGTTACACCTGTTTGTTTTGCATTGCTTTCATTACCACTGTACATACTGGATATCCATAAATAAAATTTACCCTTCTTTCTATACGTGTTCATTACTAAGTTTTATAAACAAGTTTTGAAAATAGGAATAATAAAACATAGAGTCGTGAGGAACACAATGCTCCCAACACCTGACCTTGCTTCAGGCAAGCATGACCATCTCAGCTAGGCACACTTATCAAAGTTGGAGATTGCTTTTATTTTATCCATAAGTTATCTCAGGCCCCGTCTCTACGGAAGTTCACCTGAAAATGTTAATTTGTTTATCTTTGTACTACTCACCTTCTTTTTTTTAAAAAAAGGGGGGGCTAGTCAAGATCCTCAGTCCAGAAGCGAATATTCACTGAGCTATTTCCCTAGCGCAGCCACAGCCCATCACAAAAGTGGTACAAATCAAGATCTCCTCCCAAGTGAACCTACAATCTGAATCAGATCTCTCCCCAATGGGGTCACAATCCTAATCAGGCTTAAGACAAGCCCATTTCCCCAGTGCGGTCATATCCCCAATTAGGCTTAGGATAAGTTCGTTTGCCCAGTGGAACTACAACCCTGGAGAAGTCTTCAATTAAACCCCTCCTTCTTAACTGAGTCTCAACTCAGAAAAGATAGCTTCATCAAATTTCTCTTAGCACAACTACCTTGCTAGACCAGCCAAATTCTTTTCAAAAAAAATAAAAAAAAGAAAAAAAATCCAGTAGTTAAGCACATCCCTTTCACCAACAAAATATCTCCCAGAAAACAACTTCAAGCAGAACTCTCTTTCCCTAAGTGGAATCATCAAATCCTGTCCCTGGTGAAACCACGATTGCCACAAAACGGGGACCAACCAAAGTTTTCTTGCACAGTCCAAGAAGCGAACTCTCATCAAATCCTCTCCCTTGTAAAACTATAATTTGTCGTAAAAACTGACACCAATCAAATCCCCTTCCCAATGGAGTCACGATCACTGGTGATTGCACTCCTCCAGATCCCTTCCCGGTCATCACTCTAGGTGATTTTCCTGTCATGTCATCATATGTAGATGATCCAAAACTGGGGCATCACCCTAGGTCTCTCTTTTATCTTTTAGTCGAGGGGCAGCACCCCCAGATTCCTTCAATGATTTCCAAAACTGGGGCATCTCCCCAGGTCTCTCTTTATCTTAGTTGAGGGGTAGCACCCCTCAAAATTCCGTATGTTCCTTTTCAAAACTGAGGCATCTCCCCAGGTCTCTCTTTTCTTTCAACCGAGAGGCAACACCCTCAACCTTTACTTTCCTATTCAACCGAGGGGCAACACCCCCAACCTTTACTTTCCTGTTCAACCGATGGGCAACACCCCTAACCTTTACTTTCCTGTCAACCGAGAGGCAACACCCTCAACCTTTATTTTTCTGTTCAACTGAGAGGCAACACCCTCAACCTTTACTTTCCTGTTCAACCAAGGGACAACACCTTAACCTTTACTTTCCTGTCAACCGAGAGGCAACACCCTCAACCCTTTCCTGTCAACCGAGAGGTAACACCCTCAACCCTTTCCTGTTCAACTGAGAGGTAACACCCTCAACCTTTATTTTCTTGTTCAACCGAGAGGCAACACCCTCAACCTTTTCATCTCCTATGAACCAAAGAGCAGTACCCAATTTGTTATTTCCTGAAACTGGGGCATCACCCCGGTTCTTTTCCCCTAAAAAAAAGAAGCGCGTTCATGGATCCGATGTTGACGTCAGTCCAGAGGGGGTTCAAGTATCACAATTTCAAACTGACGTAGGTCTAGTGGGAGAAGTTGTACCGATGTCATAGCAAAGCAGAAGTCCAATATCTGATACACCGTCCAAAATCAAGCGAAGCCAACACCGGTGAAAACCTTAGGCTAGGCTGTGAAGTTGAAGGTCGATGTTGTTAATCAGTTCAACATCGGCTAGAGTTTAAATGGTTGTCAATAGACAATGTAAAAGAACAAAAAACGATATTATTGATATTACTTCGTCCAAGAATTCAATTCCCTTGGCTTGGTTTGGTGAGTTAAGTGGACAATATTGTGTCGAGTTACATGATTAGACAGATATCGGTTAAGTGTTCGATGGACGGTGTTGTTTCAAGTTATTTCGTCAGTTAGACATCAGTCAAAGTTCCAATTTAACTTGCCAAATTAAGGAGTTAAGAAGAAACAGAGAAGTATGAAGAAAAGTCATTTCATTAAAAAGGGGAGGGGCACTACGGCCTTACAAAATTTTAAAATCCGGAGCCTATCCCGGAACAAGGCGAACAAAGAAAAAAAACTAATCTAGACACCGGTGGTAGGGTAGCCCTTTTCGACGACGGTGGCTGTTCTCTTAGAATCCTCCGACACCATCCTCAACTCCATACTTTGGCCCTCGGGGAGTGGCAGAGGTACGTAGGGGACGTCCTCAGGTTCCACTGCCTGACCCCGGTCCATAGCATATAGGTGTCCACCATGAAATTCATAGTAAACACCTATACTATTCAAGTTGAGCTGCACAGTGGAATTTCGATGTACAACTTGATGAACGGTGGTGCTGAAGGCAATGTCGGCCAACTCCGAGAATTCAGCCATTTCCTCTTCACTCTCCTGTTGCTCCCAAAGTCGAGCCTCCTTCACAGACGCAACCTCGGCTGCAAGCTCTTCATTTTTCTTCTCTACTTCGGCCCGTCCAGCAAGGGCCTCATCCAATTTTGTTTGAAGAGCTTTGAGAGCATCCTCCGTGGCCTTTTGCTTAACCTCGGCGTCCTTTACCCTATTTGCAGCCAAAGTGTACGCTGCTGTGAGTTCGGTCAGACCCTCTTCCTTCTTGGCCAAGGTCGTCTGGGCCTCCACTCTTAGGGCTTTAGCCTTTTTCATCCGGTCTAAGCATTGTTTAGCCTCCAGACCAGAGTAGTAAGACTGGCCTAAAGAATAGAGGACCCCAGCAGTCTCGATCAGATTAAAAATTTCTCCCTTGGCAGTGCTCCTTGCCTCGGTCGTGGGAAGATCCTTCTTGAGCTTGAAGGGGGCTTGGAACCGCACCGGTGTCTCCCCGATGTACTCTAAAAACTCTGAAATGCTGGAGTTGCAATGGGGGGCGTTGGTGTCGACTGGCTGAGTCCGGTCAAGAACGTTAGTTACATCAGCAACATTCCTGGCCTTGGCTTGCTCCCAGAGCTTCTTCAGAATGTCTATCCGAGCCATTTCACCTGAAAAGAAAAAGAAAGAACCGTTGTTAACACCGGTACAAGATGATGTAAAAAAAACCTACTCAGATAGCTATCCCAGTGAGACTTCTCTCCCAGGAGGGTTTTGCAGGATATCTTAGAGAAGGTGGAGTAAGCCTTCAGGGCGTCCAGCACCTTCTTGGACTCTGTCGACAAAACACTCTCACTGACAGAGTAGGCGTTACTGGTCAGGAGGAAGTGCTTATGAGTCCAGCCGGTGTAGAACTTCCTGGAAAAATCAGAATTCTCCCAAAACACCAACTTTCTTGGGTTGACCTCGACCTTGACATAAGAATGTCTGAGGCTCACCCCGTCTGTTTTGGCCGATTCGGTAAAGCTTTCAATGTTCACCACCTTGGCATCACACCGGAGGTTGATGAAACTGAGGCCACCACCTTGGTTACCCCGGCACATCACCCTGCAGTAGGTGAAGGAAAGCGCCACAGTAGGGACGAAGTAGAAGTACTCCCCAAGTACCTCCAAGGCTTTCACCAGACCCCAGCCGTTGGGATGAAGTTGGCTAGGGGAGCAGTCCAAGAACTAGAGTACGCCTATCTTGAACTCCGTCAAGGGGAAGCGGATGCCAACCTTAGAGAACAATATCTCATGCATGAAGAGATATCTGGACCCCGGCTGATGGTAGATGCGCTCCGAGGTCAGTGGGCATAGAACTATAAAGAAATCTTTGTACTCCTCACTGGCATTGACGATGAAATCTTTGATGATCACATCAGTGGCATCTTTAATGTAGCGGGAGACCATGTTCCTTGGCTCATCATGAACCCAAAAGTAAGGATCCTTGGCCTTTTCAGCAAGCCAGTCGATCCCATATGCAACGACATTGGTTTCAATGGTATTTATTGCGACGACAGGGTGGCCAGTGGCAGAATCTCCATCAGAAGCCATGAAGATGGTGTGGTGGAAAAATAGTATGCAGCTGTAAAAAGCCACATCATCAGATAAATACAGGTCGGCACTACTGCCATGATCACTAGCAGAACCTAAGTGAAAAGAGGAGATGTGTGGGTTCTAGACGATGTGTCTAGCTCCCTCATTTCCCACAAAGACAATATGGAGAAACGATTAGGTCCTAAAGTTGTTGGCCGGTGTGAAACCCCAGAGGTAGCTTAACCATGGCAACGCTGACCCCGACTCATGACTCCCCCCGACTGACGTTAGGATTGGATTAAAGGAAGTCCGGACAGGACCTCAACGGAATCACTGCTTGAACCGTTGTCCCCCATACCCTATCTAAAAATGAAGAAGGAAAAGGAAGATATGGAGGTACCTGTTGAGACGATGCGGGCTGTTTTGCGAGTACGAGCCAGAATGTTATACGAACACCAAAGGTTTTAAACGTTGGAGCAGCAGAACTTCGGAACAAGAAAACAAGTGAGAATAACTAACCTCCGTGCCTGCTTTTATAGGAAGTGAAGGGACGGAGATCTAGAACGTTCCACATTCCGGCCCAGGCCCATGAAAAGAGGCCTATTAGCAGTGATAGTTCGTATTCCAGCCAGAAGGCGCGAAAGGGCGGAAATAATACGACGAATCAAATGGTGACACGTGAAAAGGTCCACTAACACTTCTAAAGAACACCATCCATGCAAAAGATCACTTCGGCCTAAAGTTTATTCGCACATCGTCACATCGTTGGTTTCCTATGGGTAGCAGTTTACTTGACTCCGACATCGTTGTTCACGTCTTTACTTCCTTTTCACTTTATAAGCATGAAGAAACTTCATGTTTTTCCTGCAAAAAAGAAGTAAAGAGGGGAATCTGTGAACATCTATATCGGTCTGGCCATATTCAACGCCAAAGACTGTTTGCAGTTAACACCGGCCCATGCCACAAAGTGACACTGTCCCAATCAAATCCGGCATCAACATATAAAGTAACAATGTGGGACACCGTCCCACGTCAAATTGGTCCGGTGCCATGAGAAGGGACCAAGGAAATTCATTGTCAAGGTATTGACCGGTGTCCTCTATTGTCCAGAGTAAAGATCTCATTATTCGGTGTCGAGGTAGTGACCCTTCTGACACCGTTTCCTGAGTCCGGTTGCCCATGCCATGACCTGGAGACACACTACCTGATTCAAACCTAAAATCCAGGAAATGGCAGACAGGGAATAAGAGATAAAAATAATAAAAAAAACTCTCCACCCGCCGCTGTTCCCCACAACTGCTAGTGGCCAGGCTATCCCTCCATTACGTGCATGGGTTGAGTGGAAGCTTCAGCTGTCCAAGCACTCAGCACGTGGGAGAGACTCCAGGGAACCTCTATAAATACCTCAATTGAAGAGGTCCAAGGGTCCGCTTCTTGAATCGGGAATCCCTGAGAAAAACTGGTCTAAACTTTGAAATCCAGGAGCCCCCTAAGAGAATTGGTCTGATCCCTGAAATCTTTGATCCTATCAAAATAGAGAGTTGGCCCAAACTTCTAAATTCGATCTCTGAAGAGAGCTGGTCCTAATCCCGTTCCTTGAATTTCCTGGGGAAAATCTTCTTCCGTTACTTTGACTCCGTCCAGAACTCCCCAAAATTCCCTCTGCATCCCACTTTCCTGAAAGAATCTTATATTCATTAGTCCCACACCGGATCCTCACAGAACTCCACATCGGCTCCATACTGAATTCCCACCTCGGGTCCATATTGAACTCCCACACCGGATCCTATGACCAATTGACCCAGCTACTCAGTCATCACACTGGTTACTGCTGTTCTAGCCTACACCGACTCTGAACTAAACTTCGGTTCCTCCAGTGCCAATGTCTACACCGGTTACAATTCCTTCATCTTTGTTCGTTATTCTGCTTATTCTATTTTATGATCACTGTTTTATTTTCTTGTTAGATTTTGCCATCCCTATTCATAATGCAAAAGTAACAACATATGTATTTTTTTATATCTCTTTAAGCCGCCACAGTAGTCATTTAAGATAGTGTCGTGCAGGAGTGCTCCTGCCTACACTATCCCTTAGACCCATACACGTGCGAAAAACTTCGCTTTATATGCCCTTTTTTCCCGTAAACCTCATCCGCAACCAATTCCCTAACCTTATCTAAAGAACATCCCTTATCAAGAACTACGTAGGAGCAGGACTTAACTCCTGTCGGGACCACTTTCTTCCCCTTCTCGTTCCTCTTTGAAAATTAATTCCATTCCTGTCACTTTCTTAAAGGTCAATTTAGACGTGACATCTTATTGATTTTCTTCCATTTTTGCTTGGCTACTATCATTTTTTTTTACAAAGATCGGGATAATTTGGACGAGACGTCCTGTTTATCCTTTTCAACTTCCAACCCAACACCTGGATGAGAGAATGATTAATTTGGATGGGACGTCCTATTAGCATTCTTTCTCCCGCATACCTTTCTAATGCGTTCAACAACCACATACAACTACATTGATTTTAGTAAAAGGTGCTTTAGATGCACGCGATTCCAAGTTAATGCCAGATAAAAAAAAATTTGGTTATAGTTTTATTTGCGACGGTCCGGGGCGAGGTGGTACTTGTGATATTTTGGCTTGGGACGTATTTTATTTGGCAGTTTTCTGGATGTTAAATACCATTGGCTGGGTTACTTTTTATTGGCATTGGAAACATATTACACTATGGCAGGTTCACACTAAAAGGCCAGGGTTAATTCAGACGGGATATCCTGTTAACCCATTTTCTTTCCTGACCTCGTATCTTAATGAAGGGATGACTATTTAGACGTGACGTCTTGTTAGCATTCTTCCTTTTTATGCTTTCTATACCAAAATCAAGGTTGATTTAGATGAGACATCCTATCAACCTTGCCCAGATCCTTTCCATCTTTTGCTTTGTCTATTCTCTCTGTCCCAAGAAAGAAAAAGGAAGAAATATAAAAAATGTTTTCTTTAAAGGCTATTCATGTTGCGCGCTTCCAATCATGGTACTATTTTTAACAGGCGATGTAGGGTGCTAATACCTTCCCTACTCGTAATCGACTCCCGAACTTGAATCTCATATTTTTAACCAATGCTTTATTAAAGTTTTTTTTCAATGATTTTTCTTGTGGATAAAAATGTTGGTGGCGACTCCCTGTTCTGTTTTATTGTTTTCGAGGGTCGGCCGCGCCGCTGCGATCCCGGTTGTGACAGGTTGGAAAACCCCAGAGCGGTTCATTTACTTTAAACCCCGGAGCAATTGAAAAACCCCAAAGTGGTTCATTTACATTAAATCCTAGAGCGGTTGAGAAGCCCTAGAGCGGTTTGTTTATGTTAAACCTTGGAGTAGTTGAAAACCCCCAGAGCGATTAAGTATAGATTACCGAAGTAATTAATACATATCGAGGTGATGATGCTGAAATGTTACCGACGTCCACCTATAATATTATAATTTTTTGTTGATGCAAGCAATAAAAATGATGATGACAAGGCATTAACATAAAGACGATATTGGTAGAAAAGTATTAAGTTCATTAAATATCAAAATAATTACAAACAAGGCACCTCGGTCAAACAAAATCAGAAGTATCCAAAAAAAGGGTGGAGCTCATCCCACCTACAGAGCAAAAAAGAAACTTCAAGGGTCAGCTAGGCCACCGTTGTCTTTCTCCTCCCTCTCTGAACTAGCATTGTCATCTCCGACCTCTTCATCTTCATTCTGGTTCTCCTCTTGAGGAGTATCATTTCCCCCACCGCCAAAGGAGAGAACTGGAAAGGCTCGTCAGGGATATAGGATTGACCGCCAACCTCGGTCACCAGCTCTCTATTACGGAACCTGTTGAAGAAACCGATACTGTTAAGGTTGAGTGGAGTACCTTGGTTCCAAAAGGCAACCTGGCGGACTGCATGGCTAAAAGAGTCCATAGCGACATGAGCAAACTTAACCATGTCATCTTTGTATTTAGCCTGCTCGCTTGCAACCACTGTGGACAGATCCTTATTCTTCTTCTGAAGGTCGGCCACGAGCTTCTCAAGATCGCCCACCTTGTTGTGAAATCCGTCCCTCTCATTTTTCAAGAACTCCTCAGACTTCAAAAGATCTTGATTTGTTTCATTAAGAGTCTTGATCCTCTGGTGGGCCCGTCGATAGTCCTTAAAGAGGCGGGTGTTCTTTTCCTTCAATCGCTCTATTTCTCGCTTGGGCCCATTAGTGACGACGGAGTAGATGGTGGAGAGAGTCTTGATGTTATACCACATGGCGGTCTCTAGGGAAAATTCGAGGTTATTAGGATTTAGGACCTCATTGAAATGCCATGGGAGAGCAAAATCGGTGTTGGGAGGGGTAATCTTGACAGGGAGTTCCTCTAGGGCTTCTACACCAGAGACAGGTACCTCAGGCTCCTTCTCGACCACCTCGGTGGCAACCTCTTTCCCTTTGTCCAGAGCCTTCTGGACGGGGTCCACATTTTTGTCACTTGGAGGCACCGCCGTCCTGCTTCTTCCCCTTCTTGCTAGGGGCATCCTCTACTGCGACCGCACCTCCCGGGATGTGAAGTTAGGAGGCTTTCTTCAGCTTCGGGTGGCATTATTTTCCCTTATCGAACCCTCTATAAGCTGACGGAGGGCCTCCAAGCTGTCGGCACTCATGTTTCCTGGAAAAAAGACAAGTTATTAGAACCACCAAAGTAAAGGGCACATTAAAGAAAAGATAAAGAAAAGTTAAGTACCCAAATGAGTAAGGTACTCATTTCGTGTCTCCGTAGTGCCCAAAAGAGAGTGGCATTTGAGGGGAGCACCTCGGGAAAGAGTGCGAAGGGTGTCTACTATGGCCATAGAAGAGTCAAAAAGAGAGCCTTCTTCGACTGCGTATGTCATACTCTCCACCAGAAAGTGTTTATGAGTCCAACCGGCGTGGATCAAGAACCGGCCCTCCTCGTCCTTCCAAAAAGGGGGTCCCTCCCCTTGGTGAAAAGTTTAATGAAAGAATTTTTAAAAGAGGCTTTCACTATCTTGGAGGACTCAGCGAACGCCTCAAAGTTAAAGATGACGCATTGGCACCTTAGATTCACAAAACTCATCCCGCAACTACCATAACGCATCACCCAAGCATATCGAAAAAAATAGCAATGGTCGGGGTGAAGCCTAGATGCTTCCCAAGGACTTCAAGGGAAAGAAATAGTGTCTAACCGTTGGGATAAAGTTAATTGGGGGCAATGTCTAAAAAATGCAACACCCCCATCTAAAACTTATTTAGTGGGAACCGAACTCCCACCTTTGATAAAGTGTAGTCATGGAAGTATAAGAAACGGTCCCTGGGGATGTGATAGATCCGCTTTGTGAGTGTTGGGGTAAAGAAGGTAAAAGAGTTGGCATACTTCTTAGCACGCCAATGATACTCAACCTTAAGCTCCACATCATCAGTAGGCTTGGTATGACAGCTATAAACGGCTAATACGTCTTGAGAAACCCAAAAATATGAGTCTTGGTTTTCTGGGCTAGCCAATTTATTTTGTCAACAATCATGAAGGTGACATTGGGGTCATTTTTTAGTACGAATGAGTCAACGGCATCTATGGTGACAACATGTTCTAAAAATAGTATAGTGGAATAAAAGTCAGTATCATCAACGTAGCAGTACACTACACTAGAATCCTCACCCTGGTCTGGAGACAAGAGAGGTAAGGGTGATTTAGGTTCCCAAACTTCAGAAGAATAAGACTCCAACTCCTGGGGATTTGGATTACCCCAGTTTCCTGGAGTCATCCACCTATGGATGTCCATTTGTGTAAGCTGAGGTCATTGACGAGGAACCTCGGGTGGCCAAGAAACAGAAGGGTTTAAAATTATTTCACAAGAATTGTCTTGATCTTGGTCGTGGTTAGTAGAAAAAGTAGAAATCTTAATAAAAGAAAGGGTCAAAGGGCTACCTATGTTTATGTTGCAGACTGTTCTTCTAGTGCGGGCTAAAACGAGGTGAAGAAAGAGATAAATACTACGAACAGACAGAATTTCTGGATGAAAAACATAAAGTGGAAAATTAATGTAGTCTTCCTCCTTATATAAGCATCGAAAACTCATGGGCTGAAGTTCAACCGTCGTGGCCCACACGACAGCTTTTTTTAGGCGGCGCGCATTAAATGCCCACCTAACTCACTAAGCACATCGGTATGGGGAATATTCATACATCGGTCACTATGTCATAACGGTTAATAATCTTCTAAATTCAGGAGAGAAATCTGAAATGTATCTTTTTCACCGTACCCGAAGTAGTTCATTATCGTGACATCATCACAACAATAAACTAAGGGGCAAATGATCCGAGGTGCTAACCAGACTCTATAACACATGGCCGGGGTGCTACTAAAACGGTGCCACGTTATCAGGATTACAAGGAATACATGATAAAATTGCCTTAACTGGATTCTAGAACCAGAGCAACTACAGACTCATGATTTTGACCCCGGTCACTTTCTGACAGCTAGACACTGAGTCAAAATTAGTATGAGGTAGCATATTCCTACAAACATTATGGCTACAGTAAGTTAGGAAAAGGGTCAAACCACTTCTCCTACTCATGTAACTTCTATAAATACTACTCGTTTATTATTGTAAAAGGATCTAGACTAATCAAAGAGTTACCCTCCGTAACGCTCATATTTTCCGTAATAGCCGTACTGACTTAGGCATCAAAGAATCTTTTACAGGTGCACCTTCGGTGTGTCCCAGTGATTTCGGTACGGACATGACAGCAAACTCACCCTTATACGTGAAGGACTTAGGATCCCAACTGGACCTGAGTATAAAATACCGGACTCCATTTAGACGGTGTAAAAACTAAGAGCTTGTGAGGTAACACCGGACACCGGTCAAGACGGTCAACTCTTGACCCTGGTTCTAGGTCAGAATAGAAATTTTTAATGAGGCGCAAAAGGTTTAGTTAGAAATAATAGAGGAGAGCATGGAGAAAATTTGGATTGAAGCTCAAGAGGAGTGCAACTTTCTGAAAGTAGCCAACACAGAATTACAAGTTACAATTGAAAATGGGGTTGAAGAGTCACTTTATAGACAAACATTAATACAACAGTTGTACAGATGAAGAAATTAACATATCTTAGAGGAGTAGGTGTGTGTATGTGAGACAGGGAAAATGAGGTTAATTCAAGCATAATATCTTGGTTCATATGCTGTAAATACAATTTTTTGATTTTGAATAAATTCAAATTAAATGAATTGGTTTAGACGCTGTAAAACTCTACATTCAGAATATTGCATCGACGTTGAGTAATTAAATGATGTGCACACTCAGAGAGTACACGTAAACTACTTAACAATAATATTCATCTAGAGTACAAAATAACATTCTACATATTAATCTGTAGAAACCTAAAAGGCTTAGACAAAAGGAAAATAACATTCTAATTTGTAAACACCAAGGTTATAAAAACGGGACCGGGCCGGCCGGTTCGACCAGCTGGACCGAGAACTAGTCAGGGTACCAGTCCCGTCAAGGAAAAAAACCAAGGGATGTAGAATCGGTCAAAACTGGTTGAACCGATCAGAGTTTTAAAATTATTTTTTGTTTTTTTAATTTTTTGGCTATTTTTTAAAAAATCCATTAAAAAATATTTTTAAATAAAATAAAAAACTATTTGTATATAATTTAATATTAATATATCAATAATTATATCATATTATATTAAAATATATATTTTATTATCACCGGTTTGACCACGGTTCAACACGGTTGAACCAATGAACCGTGAATCAGTGCCTTTATTAGTTTGATCACGGTCCAATTTTTAAAACATTGGTAGAAACCATAACCCTCTCCCTTTCCCATCCTATGACCACCATCAACCATAAACCACCACCAAAACAGCCGCTATTAACCATTTTCACTTTCTACCCTCATCAATCCACAAATACAAAATATGGAGAAAAAAACAAAAAATCAGAGAATGCCACCATACAACAATTAATATATTTGAGTTTGAGTTTATGAATGCACCTAGAAAGAGCCATTAAAATCAGAGAGCGTGGGAAGGATGTGAGGGTCTGAGGGGCGATCGTGGCATGCTAAAGAACTTTAAATCAGAGAATTCCAAGGTTCTGAGATTATGAATACAACTTAAAACAGCCATAGAGAACACACACCACACAAAAATTAATATATTTGAGTTTTGAGTTTTGAGTTTATGAATGCATCTTGAAAGAGCACTGAAATCAGAGAGCGTGGGTAGGATGCGAGGGTCTAAGGGACGATCATATGCGTGCTAGGGATTAGAAGCTGAGACGAGGTCCTCGACGGAGGAAGGAACTGAGGGAGCAGAGCGAGCAGAGGGGGTTGAGGAGAAAGGTTTAGGGCTCAAAAAACTGTGGGGAAAAGGTTTAGGTCGAATAACATATTAGATTTAGCGACGAACAAATACCGTCACCAAAACCATGATTACTTTTAAAAAGTTGATAGGCCAAGATAGCGACTTCTCATAAATACCGTCACTATCTTAATATAGCGACAGGACGAAGCCCTGCGTCGTTAGCCTTAGGCGCTAACAAAAATTAGTAGGGATAGCAAAAACCTGTGTGAGGTCCATATAGCAACGACGTGGTGATGGAACGCTATTACTGATGGAATACACCCGTCGCTAAGTTGCACGCCAACAAAAACCCTTGGAGGGAAACCAAAAATTGGAGGGAGATAAAATGTAGTGACCGGGTCAGTGACGAGAGAACCATAGCGAAGAATGTAGCGACGACCTTTTGCAAAATTTAGTGACGGTGTTCTATTGGTCGCTAATATGGTAACTAATTTTGTTTTCAATGTCCTTTTTTTCATTGCAGTCGTTAATTTGAAGTAACTATCAGGTTTTTTTAGTAGTGATAGCCAAGATGACATCTCCATACAGACAGACATGTCGCTAGCCATATCACCTACAAAACCTACGAATTTCTTGACAATCGTACCATTACCATCGTACAATAGCCTCCATATAAATACCCTCCTCGAAAATAAGAAAGGGACGTATTTATTATGTAATTATTCCTTGATTTGTTCTCACTTGCTCCAAGATTATTACTGACTTAGGCATCAGAGGTGCCTTACGAGACACCTCTTTTGATCTTGTTTTGGCATTTATACAAGTGTTAAAGGACTCAATGTACCGTTCAACTCATCAATATCAAATATCGTCTTATACAAAGTCAACATACTGATCATATCAGCACCCTTAACTAATAGAGTTTGTTAGTATACCTAACGTTTTCAATTTATTAACTTGTTAATTAGATTTATCTTTTTGTAAAGCCTTAAGCATCTAGGATGAAACAATTGCTTAGTATAATTTTTTAAAAAATTCCTATTGAATACTAAGGTTGTAGAAATGCTCATATTAGTTGAAGATTTTGTATATCGGTAAATGATGTATGCATTCATTTTTCAATTTACAATAAACTAAATTTGTTAACGATGCATATGCAAATGCAAATGCAAATGCATTCTTTTTGAGTTGATGAGTAATTCATGAACATACATATAATATTTTATAATTTTGAACTAAATTTATTGTTGCTCATGCATGCATGTGCTCATTTAATAAACATGTTATGTATAGTCCCTTTCCAAGCACACGTACTCTTTGAGTTAACCTCCTCCGTGTCTTAAAAAGTTATGCATGCATTAACATGCACGAAGAATAAGGAAGAGTAGCGAAAGCATTAACTTTTCCATTATGCTAGTTTTTTCAGAGGTAACAATAGAGACAGGCTACTAGCCTATATCTATAATGCATTACTCATGTTTGTACGAAGGTGCACAACACTTTATGTCATGGTAATTAACCAACCTTTATTTTCACAATCTAACTCCTAATTACCACTCCCCTTCTTAGTTCTCATACGAAATTCAAACCTTAAAAATTTGGAAAATTTTAACGTTCTCCCAACAATGTTGTTTAGACTGTGAGTGGGAGGACTGAAATTTTGCGATATGGGACATTGATCAATTGGTTGATTGTGAGTATGACCGGGTCAAAAGGTTACCATGACCAAAAGGTGTTAACATAATTTGTCTAGTGAAAAACTTGGTTTTTCGGTCCACCATGTCAGTCAACATAGACTGTGGGTCAAAGCTGGGAGGATGTTAGCCTTCTCCCTCGAATTTATAGCGATATCACTGCATAGAAAATTGAAAAATAGCGTCTTGCACACAGCTTGATCATAACTCCAACGTTATGTTGTGTCACAAAACAAACACAATGTGAAGGAACTTTGAATTGACATTATGTGCTGTGTCAGCTATAACTAACACAACGCTGGGAGTAGATTAAACATGGATGACTGAGATTATTTATGATAGACCTTACATTTGAAATAGCGTATGTGTTATTGCATCTATCATGATAGACATTACATTTGAATAAATCACTAGGGTGCAGCAGCACCCCTCACTTCCATCATTTCACTTTAAATTTTTCTTCACTTTTTTCTAGGGGTGCTCATAACCCATCCAACCGACTGGTATCCGTAAAATTCAAATCGAATAATGAGGTATTGGGTGGATAAAAACGGGTCACGGTTGAAAGCATATAAAAATATGGACGGTTAAAATTGGATGGGTCTGAATCTGAAAATTTTAAACTATAGTTAACCAAACCCGACCGGTTATTTAATAATAAATTCTACTATCAAATTTTGAATGAATGGTTGTGATGGAAAACACATGGATCAAGCAATTCCATTTAATACACCAATTAATAATTTTTAATTTCATTTCTCACGGTTTGTCACCCACCCTCCCACGTTTCTTTCCTTCTCCCACTTCACTCTCCAATCTTTCTGCACTGCTTCACTCCACAGATTATGCACCTTCTTCTCCAAAGAAAACAACGATGTAGTGCATTTCTCTTTCATCTCTCTCCAAAGAAAATGATGACAGAATGCATCTCTCTTCCCTCTCCAAAGAAAAGTTATGCAGTGCATCTCTCTTTCTTCCCTCTCCAAAGAAAAGTCAGTGCCTGAACTTGCAATAGCACAACAACAGCAACGGTGCAAAGAATAGCATCTACTTTTTTTTTCAGATCTATGATTATTTCTGTTTTTTAAGATGAATATAATCGTTCGAACCGACCTGTTTCAACCGCCACTTGTCAACCCAAGGGACCAACCAGTCGGTTTTGGTCTTAATTTTTAGATAGTTAGTTATGATCGGTTCCAGTTTTTCTTACCCGAAACCGACCAAACCCGCCCAATGAGCACCCCTACTTTTTTCTATTTTTCTCTTTGGTTGTTTGACGTGCAAAGGGACCAGTGCTATTTATATTGTTGTGCTCCTCATTAAAAGACTAAACATTTTTAACTTATTAGATTTTGTTTTCTATTAGAGGTAAGTGACTTTTTACTTCTCTTAGTATTATGTTTTAAGATTCATTACGATACTCATATAAAAATTCTAGGTATATCATTTACACTAGCATACTTTTGAAATTGTTGATATTTGTTCTTATTGGTTTGTGAAGTTATTATGTTAAATATGAGAGAACTTTAGCATATATAATTTACACTAGCTAGGTTTATTAGAAATTTAAAATTTACTAATTTAAAATATAGAAATTTTCAATTTAGAAATTTAATGTTTTTTGTGTAAGTTTAAATAATATTACATTTGTTGTAACTTAGTATTGTGTTGGTCATACAAATTTTATAATGGACCTTTGTGGATATATGATAATTTGTCCTCATAGGAAGGATATAAAGTATGAATTTCTTAGAGGAGTTAGTGACTTTGTTAATAACCTATTATTCTCTGAAGGGTGTTCAAATGTGTCTATGTGTAAGATGTAAATGCATGAAGTTGTTGGGTGAAGTGAAGTTAAATTTTACTTGTACAAGTTCAACTTCGAACCCAACCATTGAGTTTAAAGCGAACATAGAGAGGTCCAATTTAAAAAGTGCAACATGATGTGGTTGGTGGAATAACTAGCACTATCATAACAAAAATCACTCATGGCTTAAAGTCAGACTTAAAAGGAAGGATGAATAAGTCTAGCACTTGTAACATCCTATTATTTACTCAAATAAAAACTAGATATTAATATCTCTTTAATGAGAAAATACTTATTATTAGTTAGTTGATTTTTAACTAATTAATATTTTTATAAAATTTTGGTACTTATATTTAATTATTTTTTTAAAATAAAATAAAATAATAATAAAATAAAAATATATATTTAATGAAGATTTTAAAATAACTTAATTAGTATTCACTAACTAAGAAAATTATATTAAGAATTTTTGATATCTTTATTATTCACAATTTATATTTTATGTTCTTATATTTATGTTTTTACATATTTAATATTTAACTCTTATTAGAATTTTAAAATAAAAATTTGAAGTAATTAGAATATGATTCTTTAGAACTTTTTGATCTATGCATTATTTATGATTTCCTGGAATTTTTTGAATTTTTTAAATATTTGAAAATGACCAAAATACCCTTAACCTTTCACCTAATAACCAAAATGTCACTGCTGACATCATCGCTTACTTATTGCTTACATCATCGGTTGGTAAATACTTATATCATAAATAGTCACCGGTGGGTAAATACTTACATCATGAATAATGACCGGTTGGTAAATACTTACATCATGAATAGTAAAATAAATAATTAAGTAATTTTAAATAGTAAAATTCTCTTCCTATAAATAGATGGCCCATTTACAACATTTCCACACCAAAATTAGAGAGAGAATCTAGAGAGATAGTACTTAAGAAATTAGTGGAAAGTAAACTCTTTTGGTAAAAAGAGATTCTACCAGAGGTGTAAGGTAATAATATCTTCTATATTCTTTTTATGATTATTTAGTTTATTCTTTTTAGCACTCTTAAACCATTAATATACTAGTACTATTATGAATAAGTTACTACAGTAAAAATAAATTACCACTATATTATTTTTACGATTTACTGTTACTATTCACTATTTACTATTACTATTCACAATTTACCATTTACTGTTATTATTCAAAATTTATTATTTATCGTTATTATTCAAAATTTATTAGTTACTATTACTATTCAAAATTTACTATTTAATGTTACTATTCAAAATTTACTATTTATACTATTCAAAATTTATTATTTACTATTTACTGCTACTATTCAAAAGTTACTATTCATGATTTACCATTTACCACTACTATTCAAAAGTTATTATTCATGATTTACCATTTACTGTTGTCATTCAAAATTTACTATTTACCATTTTTATTCACGATTTACTATTTACAGTTACTATTGAAAAATTATTAGTTACCATTACTATTGATGATTTACTATTTACCGTTACTATACATAATTACTATTTATCATTCTGATAGTAATCTTAATTTTCATATTATATCTATACTGAAATAAATAGTATTAATATTTTTTAGAACTCGGAGGCACAGAGCGAATTCACTTTTGGTAGCAATTCTAGGTAAAGGGGAGTGGGATAAAAATATAATATGAAAAGACATAAGAATAATGGGAGGAGTCCCCTACTTCTTTTAAATTTAATAATATTATTATTTTAAAAATAATAAATTTTAAATTAAGTATCTTGTGTAACTTACTCTGAATTACCTATGCAAGGACCTGTACTCTTATAACCTATACGAACTGGACTAAACCTATGCAAGGACTTACTATTATGACCTGTATGGACTGAACTATACCTATGCGAAGACTGGATTATATATATGGACTTATATAGACCTGTGCAAGGAATGGACTATAAGGAATCAAAATCAACTCTACTAATTTAAATAACCATTAAAATTTGAATTATATTTATGAGTGATATTTAGTTGATTTGATTTGATTATAATTAATAATATTTGAGTTTGATTAATGATATTGTGATTTATAATATTAGACCGTGATTGATGATATATAATTGTGATTGATAATATTTGATTGTGATTGATGATATTACAATACTTGATTGTAATTGGTGAGTGATTGATGATCTTGTGATGTGGAGTTTGATCATATAACAAACATGACGGAAGCTAAAACTAGTAAGAATTTACTTATCTCCTACTTCCTTATTTACTTATTCATTTTATTCAAGTTACTTTTAGGAAAATTTCTTAAGTTTCCAATGAAACTACATAAGTTTTTAGAAATCTCTTTTTATCTTTTAATATATATATATATAAATATAATATATATCCTTACTAAAATTAAGATTTTTAGTTAGTTAGAAAGAGAAAGAAAGAGAAATTATTTTATAAAAAATAAATTTATACTAATATTTTAATATATATATATATATATGTATTATTTTCAAAATGTATAAAAATATTATACAAAATTTTCAAGTACTAAGATTTTAAAGATTGATAATTCTGAATTCGAGTTTTTAGTAATTGATTTTGAATTGACCTATAAACTTTCTAAAGAAGGTTGTGAATTATGTTTAAGGCTTTGAAACTCAAATCACAATAATATTGATTTGTGAATGATAAAGAAAACTGTACTGAAAATTCTTCTGTGTGTGGCAGAACTTATTTAAGAGTTTGGAAATATGCAGTTTATCGGGTGGCTATGTTGTTATTTGTAGGCCCCAAAGATAGAATTTATACTTGAGTTTCTAAAAGTCTTAACCAACTCAATACGCGAGTAGTTCATGCATCATAAATCATTAAAGAGAAATAAGATGTGATATTGCCTAGGGACGTATTATAGAAACCGAGGATACATTAGAGGAGGCTTAATTGCGAGCCTTGGGATGAGAGGGTGTGAAAGGGTGCTTCAGGTAACCTGGGGTCGCTCCCTAGTGTCGGGTACTTTCACAATAAAAACCTTCTCAATCTAACTAGTCTCTAAGTGTTTCCATGCCAGTTGAGCTGTTTATATGCCATGAAGTCATTTATGTTATTATTATCTGGAATTATGGAACAGTGTAAACTCCTGGTTGGCCCAGTGTAAATTAAAACTTTAAGGGCCTACATGCATAAACTGAATGAGATAGTAGCATTAAAAGCATTACATAACATTCATGTGATTGTGACATTCTATGTGGGTGGTTGTGAATGAAAATATAATTGTTATGTATGTGGAAACCCTATATTCATAATTGATTGTGTATGAGATTATGACTTATATTATTATATTAGTTTATGAAAACCCTTATGCTTATGTCTTATCTGTAAGATATTATATTTTGTTTCTCACTCCTTCTTGTTTAAATTTCTGTGTCCAAAATATATGTTATGTGATATATAGCTAGCAGTCCAAGATGGAAGGACATGTAATTACAAGAGGGTAAAGTGGTCGCATCCTCAATTAGATAGATGAAGAGATATGACAAAAGTAGGATTCCAAAACTCGATGGTTCAAGGATTAAGAAATGATTGGTCACAATTGTAGTAGAGGTATAGTTTAGTTTTACTTTGCCTTATTACAATATCAAGTTAGATAATTGTAAAAAGGTAAAGGTTAAACTTTGATAAACTTTATCATTTGGATATAATACTATAATCTTTTATCACTTATGATTTCTATAAATTTATTTTGTCATTATGGACAAATATTGAAAGACAATTTTTTTTACTTTCAATATTCAAAGGAAATCGGGTATATATATGTTCTTGTATATGCGAGATAAGGAATGATATATATATATATATATATATATATATATATCTTTCCAAAGTTTTTAAAAGCAATAAGAATATGCATATCTTGTGTATATAAAGGGGTGTTACAACACTCTTTTGTAGAATTAAAACTTTTTCAAACAAGAAAGGCAACAAACTTTGATTAACACAGATTTAGACTTCAAGAGATAAGAGATAGAGAGTGACGGTTCAAAGAATAGACTTAGAAGGGGGTTGAATAAGTATGTTCATTTTTTCAAACCAAAATATGATATTTAAACTTTATTGCGTTACACACAGCAAACCAAACTTTTGAGAGACAGGGAGCGTGATACTTTGGTTGAGCAAGCGTATTTTTGCCAGACTTTTACTATCGAGTATAATAATAATGGTGCACCAGACTTTTGATAGTAAAGAGTAAGAGAGAAAGAGACAATACACAAGCAAATTTATACTGTTCACCTCCAACACGGAGACTACTTCCAGTACCTTCAAATCTGAAGAATTTCTACTATATAAAAATTTTTACATAAACAGCCTAGACCGAACTTATGTGTAACATCCCGTATGTTTATATATTTAAATTATTATGATTTGAGGATGTAAGGCTATTTTATAATTTAAGAATGAATTTAGGAGGAAAATTCAGGATTTTACTTGACACGTAGCACCCGGTTGACGAATAGCGTCAGGGTAAAATATTAAAATTTTCAGAATCAGTCCTGCAATTTAATAACACAATAGGTAGGGTAAAATTCAAAATAAACCTTGTTATCACAAGCAAATTGGCTCACATTAATAAGAGTTTTGGTAACATGACGTACTAGCAATAGATTCTTCAACTGTAAAGACCAGTGATGTGAGAAAGGATAAAAGAATGTGTGTGCCACTAGAGATAATGGAAAAATCTTAACCATTTCCCATTAGAACTTGTTCATTTCCTTATGTTTGTGTTGCATTAATCAAGTTATAGACATTATTAATAACATGATTTGTGGCTATTAAGTTTGGATACCACACTTGCAAGTAGTTGAAGACATTGTAAATGCAATGAGATAAGCCTAAGCTAGGGTAGAGGTAAGAAATGATACGTGTGACTGATTGTTGATAGCAGTGGAGGAATCAGACAGTGATTGCCATGTATTTAGAGATGAGTATACAGGTTAAAAGTATCCAGAATGTATAGGATAAGGTGAAAACGATGATAGAGATGGTGTTGTATAGTGTGCAACAGAAGGAATAGAGTAATGAGGAGACGCATCGGGTTTTTGATAGACAAGTTGGGAGGGATAAGCATTATGATAACTAGAATGACGATTGGAGTACGATTGGGAAATTCTTGAGTATGATAAGATCAAATCAATGCCTCATGCCCAAAATTATGGAAAATCTGATATTGAACATTCAATCTCCCTCCAAATCAACTTCCACGGCCTTGAGAACGACCAAATTGGCTACCTTTAGGGTGAACTTCACCACGAGGATGGTCGAAAGGAACCACTGCCTTGCCTTGGGTGCGTCTGATGTTGATTCATGTTGAAACCAAACAGATACTGATCTTGGTACGACTGATTATAAATCGGTGTTAGTGAAACATGTAACGTTTATAGACATAGTAGAGGTTTCAGGAAGCTTTTTCTTGGCTTTTTTTCCTAGAAGAACTTCATGTGATAATAGCAATACTTCAGTTTCAGCAACAGAGTGAAGATATTGTAACTAAATCACTGTAATAAACAGATGATACTCCTTTGGTAAGCCATCAAGAATGGCTTCAAGATGATCATGGTGTGGTATTGAATCTCCTATGCATGATAGCGTATTCACAACAGCCTTGATCTTCTGTAGATACTTTGAAACAATATGATTTTTCTTGCTTGATATTTTCAACTAAGATTCCATTTAACTTGCCTGAGCTTTGTTCCGTACTTTAAAGAAATTATGAAGCTTATCTCACACTTGCCAAGAGTGAACGCAGGTTATCACATGTGGAATAAATGATTCAAAGAGTGAGAAAAAAAAAGACAAGTGGACAATAATGAATCCTATTGTTCCCATTTAATGAGTGTCAAATTGACATTTCCTAATTCGTGATTTTCTGATGTGATAAATGTATTTGCTTGTTGATAACAGGTTTTGATAATGACAAGGAAATAAGCATTGCAAACTTTTCATGAATCAAAAACAATTGAAACTAAACAAAGGTGTCATATAAAATCAAGTATCAGGAAGAAAACGGTTTCACAAGTTCAAGAAATCAAGAAACCAATGAACAAAGACAAAGAAGAGCAACCATGGATTACATCATATCAATGGATGACCTACAGGCATGGAAAAATATGTAATTACAAAGCCTGAATCGATTCAACCACGAAGGAATCGATTCATAGCCCTGGAAGTCACCAAAAACAGGAAACAGAATGGGTTGAATCGATTCACCATGACCCTGAATCGATTCGAACACCTGGAAGTCATTTAATTTGAAAACAGAACGCTCTGAATCGATTCACCATGACCCTGAATCAATTCATTCGAAGCTGGCAACCCAGGAAACCCAAACAGAATGCTCTGAATCGATTCAAACAAAGCTCAAATCGATTCATACGAATCTGGAACTCTAAATTGCATAAGTCAGAATGCTCTGAATCGATTGAAGGCACTACGAATCGATTCAAGAAGTGGGAAACACCACTAAAAAGATAGATTTAAGTGGGAACCAACAACCCAATCTTAGAATACGCAAAGACAAGCTGGAACCACTATCTTGCAACGGCTAGGAGACCCTGAAGCTGCTCAAATGGCTCTATAAATTCAAGAGGGACTCAAGCACAAAACACATAACAAGAAGCTACATTTCTCTACTTACTCTTGTGCTTTGTAAGCCCTCATTCTTGTATACTTTGAGATTTTATTTGCATATCCTCTCTTCTTGAGAGTTATAGACTTAAGAGAACCTTCACTTGTACATCTACTCTATTGAGAGAGTTACTTGCTTGTAAAACACCAAACACCAAAGTTCACTCTAGATTGAGTGGTTGTTCACTCTAGGTTGAGTGGTTACAAAGGTTGGGGTTCAACCTTTGGGATATTGTGAGATTGAGAGATTGGGTGGGGTGCCCTTATACTTGTGAGGATTGGGTTCTTGAGTGTGGGACACTAGGAAGCCACAATTGCTCAAAGTTGTATCTCTAGTCTACAATAGTGGAAATCCTCTAAGTGGGTTGCTTAGAGGCGAGACGTACACCGGATTGGTGGAACTCGTTAAATCGGTTTGCAAGCTTCTCTTCCCTACTCTTTTACTTTCATATACTATGTTAAATTAGCTTGTGTTGATTGATTGTGGCTTGCACACTTAAACTTGTCTAATTTGATAAACCTTGAATACTGCACACCAAGTGTTTGTTAAATTGTCTCTACTATACTTACCCTTGTTTTGCCTTGCACATTTCATTAAACTTTATTTCACTTGCATAAACTTTTATACTTGAACATAAGAATCAAGTTCAAAGGCTTTCCAACAAAAAGTTTAAAAACTCAATTCACCCCCCATCTTGAGTATTGAGGCCACTTGAACAACAAGTGGTATCAGAGCTTGACTCTTGGTAAATTAAGCTTAACAGCTTCAAGAGACTAGATGGCCTCAAGTTCTCATAACCTTTTTCCCGAGGGTGGTGCTATAAACAGACCTCCCGCTTTCAATGGGGAAGGCTATGCGTTTTGGAAAGAAAGAATGAAAATCTTCATTCAATCTATTGATTTGAGAGTTTGGAATGCCATTGAAAATGGTCCTTATATACCAATGCATACCATTGATAGTAAAAATGTTGAAAAACCAATAGATGAATGGACTAGTGATGAAGAACGGAAAGTGTAATATGGTTATAAGGCTAAAAATCTTATCACTATGGCATTAGGTCTAGATGAATTCTTTAGAATAATGACTTGCCAATCCGCTAAGGAAATGTGGGATACTTTACAAGTTACTCACGAAGGTACTAATGATGTAAAGGATTCTAAGATTAGTACCTTGACAAGCCAATATGAATGTTTTAGGATAAACTCAGGGGAAACTATAGTAGAAACGCAAAAGAGGTTCAATCTTATTATAAATCATCTCATTACTCTTGGTAAAGTTTACACTAACAAAGAACTTATGCATAAAGTCTTGAAAAGTCTTAGCAGGGAATGGCAACCACTTTTCACAGCCATAAAACAATCTCCAAGCATCAATGAGATGTCTCTTGCAACACTCTTTGGGAAATTACAAAAGCAAGAGCAAGAACTAAAACTCTTGAAGCTAGCGGAGGAAGAAGAAAAATCCTCCAAGAAGAAAGGCTTAGCTCTCAAAGCCACCTCTATACATGAAGAAGAATCATGCAGTGACATGGATGAAGAAGAGGAATTTGGGCTTTTTGTAAAACGATTTAGAAGATTCATGAAGAACAAAAGATTCCAAAAGAACTTCAAGCCCCAAGGTAAAAAGCCAACTTCAAATGAAATTTCTTCTTCACCTAGTTGTTTCAAATGTGGCAAGGAAGGACACTTCAAGGCGGATTGCCTAAATCTTAAAAAGAAGGGCAAGGATAAACGAGGAAGAAGAAGAACTTACATCGCTTGGGATGAGAATGATGTAAGTAGTTCCGACGATTCGGACAATGTGGAAGCAAATCTTTACTTAATGGCCAATCACCAAGAAGAAGATAATGAGGTAAACCTTCTTGACTTAGATAAGAATGAACTACTAGATGCTTTTGAAGAGTTATATGATAAATTTATAAAAGTCTCTAACAGGCTTAAATCCTCTAGGAAAACTAATGATACCCTTGAAATGCATCTTATGGAAGTATGCAAAGAAAATGAAAGCTTAAAAGAAGAATTAGAAAATGTTCAAGCATGTTCTAAGGATAAACCATGTGACTTTGCAAAAAGATGCGTTATGTTAGAAACCAAGGTTGTAGACCTAAATAGGACATTAGAAAAGTTTACTAATGGACGAGACAATTTGAATATTTTGCTTGGCCAACAAAGATGCATGTTTGATAAAACCGGGTTAGAATATGATCAAGAACATAGCAATCACAAAAGGGAAAAATACTATAAAAATTTCTTTGTACCACCAAGCAAATCATCTTCACCCTTTATGAAATGCAATCACTGTGGATTCAAAGGTCATAACTCTTTAAATTGCAATGTTAGAAAACTAGGGCCAAAGGTCATAAGAAAGGTGTGGGTTCCCAAAGGAACATTACCACAAGCTAACCTTAAAGGACCCAACATAAAATGGGTACCTAGTTCTCTAAACTGATTTTGTTTTGTAGGTATGCTTCAAGGCAAGCAACACCCATTGGTATTTGGATAGTGAGTGTTCAAAGCATATGACGGGAGACATAAGCAAATTTACATCATTTACTCCCAAAAGAAAAGGAAGTGTCACTTATGGAGACAACACCAAGGGTAAAATACTTGGTATCGGAAATATCGGTAAAAATTCCTCTACCTCCATTAGTGATGTGTTGTATGTTGAAGGACTCAAACATAACTTGCTTAGCATAAGTCAATTATGTGACAAAGGATATAGAGTTTTATTTGAATCCAATTGTTGTATAATTGAGAATAAGCTAAACAAAGAGGTCAAATTTGTTGGAAAAAAGATTGATAATATTTACATGATTGATGTGGATAGTTTGTCTACAAATGATGAACAATGCTTCATTACAAAAGAGGATGAAACTTGGTTATGGCATAGGAGAATAGCTCATATACATGTAGACCACTTAAACAAACTTGTTTCCAAAGAATTAGTAATTGGTTTACCAAAGCTTAAGTTTGAAAATAGATTTTGTGATGCATGTCAAAAGGGAAAACAAGTAAAGGCATCTTTTCAATCCAAAAATATTGTTTCCACACAAAGGCCTTTACAACTTTTGCACATGGACTTATTTGGACCATCCAAAATCAAAAGCTTTGGAGGTAATTACTATGGTCTAGTTATTGTAGATGACTATTCTAGATATACATGGACATTGTTTCTTGCTCATAAAAATGAAGCATATCATGCATTCAAGAAACTTGCTAAGATTATCCAAGTTGAGCAAAATTCAAAAATTGCATCCATTAGAACCGATCATGGGGGAGAGTTTGAAAATCACTATTTTGAAAAATTCTGCGAAAAACATGGTATCAATCACAATTTTTCAGCTCCTAGAACTCCACAACAAAATAGAGTTGTTGAGAGGAAAAATAGATCCTTGGTAGAACTTGCTAGAACCATGTTAAGTGAAAATAATATTGCGAAACACTTTTGGGCCGATGCGGTTAACACCGCTTGCCATGTCATGAATAGATGTTTAATAAGGCCTATTCTAAAGAAAACCCCCTATGAACTCTATAAGGGAAGAAAACCCAATATTTCATATTTTCATATATTTGGATGTAAATGTTTTGTACTCAATAATGGAAAAGATAATCTAGGGAAGTTTGATGCTAAAGCTGATGAGGCAATCTTCCTAGGATATTCACAATCTAGTAAATCTTATCGAATCTTCAACAAACAAACAAACACCATTGAAGAGTCCATTCATGTAAAGTTTGATGAAAATAGCCATAACCCTCCGAGAAAGGAAGATGTTGATGATCTTGTAGGTACTCTTCAAGAATTGACCTTAGATGACAAGGAAGGAGAAATCAAAGACATAAATGAAGCCAAACATAAGGAACCACAACAATGGATCACTTTGAAGAATCATCCCATGGACAACATCATAGGTGATATATCAAAAGGTGTAAGTACTCGTAATGCAATTAGAAATACATGCAATCATTTAGCCTTTGTATCGCAAATAGAACCCAAATGCATTAATGAAGCTATTATTGATGAACATTGGATGTTGGCCATGCAAGAAGAGCTAAATCAATTTGAAAGAAATGAAGTTTGGGAGCTTGTACCAAAACCCAATGATCACCAAATAATAGGAACCAAATGGGTATTTAGGAATAAACTGAATGAAAATGGTATTATTACTAGGAACAAAGCTAGGCTAGTAGCTAAAGGCTATAATCAAGAAGAAGGCATTGATTATGAAGAGACGTATGCACCCGTAGCTAGATTAGAAGCAATTAGACTACTATTAGCCTTCGTATGCTGTAGGGACTTCAAATTGTACCAAATGGATGTTAAAAGTGCTCTCTTGAATGGATACATTCAAGAGGAAGTATATGTTGATCAACCTCCAGGTTTTGAAAACCACCAATTTCCAAATCATGTTTTCAAATTAAAGAAAGCTTTGTATGGTTTGAAACAAGCTCCAAGAGCTTGGTATGAAAGGTTGAGCAAATTTCTTTTAGAAAATCATTTTGAAAGAGGAAAGGTTGATACAACTTTATTCATAAAGCACAAAAAGAATAACATACTGTTGGTACAAGTTTATGTTGATGATATAATATTTGGTGCCACTAATGAGTTAATGTGCAAGGAGTTTGCTAAGTTAATGCAGGAAGAATTTGAAATGTCCATGATGGGGGAACTCACTTTCTTCCTTGGACTTCAAATCAAGCAAACCAATGAAGGCATATTCATTAATCAATCCAAGTACTGCAAAGAACTACTCAGAAAATTCAACATGGACAAAGCAAATGATATTGCCACACCCATGGGCACTTCATGCTATTTGGACAAGGATGAGAAAGGTAAGGATGTTGAACTCACAAAATATAGAGGTATGATAGGATCCTTACTTTACTTAACCGCTAGTAGACCGGATATCATGTTTGTTGTGTGTATGTGTGCTAGATACCAGGCTTGTCCTAAAGAATCACATCTCACTGTAGTAAAAAGGATAATGAAATATTTAATTGGGACTCAAAATGTTGGTTTATGGTACCCCAAAGGGGCTGAATGCACTTTAGTTGGTTACTCTGATTCAGATTTTGCAGGATGTAAACTTGATAGAAAAAGCACTAGCGGAACATGTCATTTACTTGGTAGTTCTCTTGTATCTTGGCATAGCAAGAAACAAGTAAGTGTTGCTCTATCAACAACTAAAGCAGAATATGTTGCAGCTGGTAGTTGTTGTGCTCAAATCCTTTGGATGAGACAACAACTTCTAGACTTTGGAGTTGTATTGAACCATGTACCTCTTAAGTGTGATAATACTAGTGCTATCAATATTTCAAAGAATCCTGTAATGCATTCTAGAACCAAACATATTGAAATTAGACATTATTTCATTAGAGATCATGTCCTAAAGGGTGATTGTGTGCTTGAACATGTTGATACATCTAAGCAATTAGCAGATATCTTCACCAAACCATTAGCCAAAGAACAATTCATTCATATTAGAAGAGAATTAGGCATTTTAGATATATCAAATTACATCTGCTCTTAATTTTGTGTATTGATTGATTGATAACTGTTGTTGATTAATAAGAAGGCAAAAGATCTTCATGAAAATAAAGCCTTGATGATCTAAATGAACCATTCTATACCTTGCATTAATTAGGATGGCTGAAAATGCAATATGGAGTGAAACAGGCTCGGTCGAATCGATTCACCATCTCTTCAAATCGATTCAAGTACCTAATTATTCAAAATCTTTCAAAACAGAGACGTTCGAATCGATTCACCCTCTCTTCGAATCGATTCACGCACCTGATTGTTCAACTCTCTTTAAAACAGTGACGCTCGAATCGATTCACCCAATCCCTCGAATCGATTCACGCGACAGTTACGGACTTGTTACGCTGATTTAAGGCTCTCCTTCACTCTTTCTCTCATTTCTCTTCCACTATCTCCCACTCTCCCTCCTAAAATCACCCAACCTCCTCTCTAAAACTACCTCTCAACTTCTCCACCATCAATGGCATCTTCTTCCCAACCTCACAAGAAGCAAAGAGCCAACATTGTTGCTGCTTCAATCCCTCAACATTCCGATCTCTCAAGGTTCTTCACTACTCAAAAGGAATTGGAAAGGTATCAATCCTGTTTTTCTGAAAAACACCTTATCTCCCCTCATTGGCTAGATGTCCCCTTCTTTGAGATTTATGGACTTCCTCTTCTCAATACTCTTCATCAACAAGAGCTTGTAGGATTTATGGCTCTTGAGGAAGTAGCCATCTATCCAGAGTTAATTCGAGTCTTCTATTCATCCTTGCGCCTCCAAGATGCTCGATACATTGCCAAAGTGAAGGGCAAGACCATCATTCTTGACAATGAAGTTATGAACAAAGTAGGATTGCTTCCTTTCAGCAATGCTTCCTTCCATGGCAAGGAACCACCTCTTGCATGGAACTACAACCCTTTGGAGGCAAGAACCTTCTTCAATCTTGTCGGTCCCTCTAGCACCGTTGGAACACTAAGCCTTGACCACCGCCTTCTGTACTACGTCCTGGTGAAAATTCTCCTCCCTTCTGGTGGAAATTATGCAAGACTAAATAAAGCACAAATCTTGCTGCTCTGGGCCATTATAAAACAGAAGGACATTAACTGGATCGATTTGGTAAGGCACCATATGATCGAAGCTCAAAATCTTACTCATCTTCCTTATGCCATCTTCATCACAAAACTGCTCTGCCACTACAAAGTGGACCTGAAAAATGAAGTCAAAGAAATTGTAGGTCCTAAAGCACCAATTGGAAAAACTTGTGATGTCCCGTGTAATTTTCCGAATAAATTTTTCGCGTTTTTAAAAGATCATTTTAAAATTTATAAATTAAATTCAGAGTTCACGTAACAGTTGATAATTGCGGAATATTATCATACATACTAGTCGTGAATAGTTAAATTCAAGAAAATATTTAAGTAGCGGAAATGATTTAGAAAATAACGGTACATGATACGTTATACTTATTACAACCCATAAAATCAAAGTCCAAGTAATAATTCATATAGGCATCAATCATGGCATCACTCTTCATTCTGCATGGAAATCACTGTAAAAATTAATGTAAGAGTGAGACAGAATATAGAATAAATATAAAATAAATAAAATTATACAAACACAATCAACAAACCATAATGATATGATGAATATGCCAAACAAGTTCATTTATATATCTTTAATTAGTCACATGATGTCATGCTGGATCCATTTGGTTTGGTGGGAATACTGCAGTAAAAGGTCTCATAGAGACATCGGTAGGAATTAATACAGTCATGGATCCCTACAGCCCCATGACCAACACATCGGTAGGAATTTATACAGTCATGGATCCCTACAGCCCCATGACCAACACATCGGTAGGAATTTATACAGTCATGGATCCCTACAGCCCCATGACCAATACATCACAAAAATAGGGCTTTAACTCCTCATAGAGTAACCCCCCACCAGGGTAGGCAATCATGGAACCCCTAAAATTCCATGGTGCGTCCAAATGCTTATGATGCATGAATGCCTTTAATTCTCTTTATCATTTAACATACCATGATATATCAATTTCCAAAACCACTTGGAAAACCACAAGTCCTCAAAGGACATATCACATATAATAATTTTTAGAATCATGGATTTACTGTTTCAACCACATATATCAATAACCGCAAGGCATTCATGTATATATATTAATTTAATCATTCATAATTATTCACCACCAAAATACACAAACTGAATGATGCTCATTAGACACTCATAAACATTCATAATACTTCATAATCACTCAAGAATTCAATAATAAATTGTTACCCATAGGGAAAATATCATTTTTTATCCATAATAACCATTATAAGCAAATTTCAGCATTTCCAACAGCAACATACGTTAGTAAAACAGTCATCACATGAGCAAATCAAATCCTTTTCATGTGATTCCACTTTCTATAGCTCAATAACATAAATATCTACAACTTTGATGCAGACCATAAATTCAAATTCTAAACAGAAACATCACTTATTCACAGAATACAAAACTACCTCAAAGAGGATTTTTAAAACGTACACAGGTTAGTATTTTCAATGTTTCTGGAGCTACAAAAACAATTTTGGCATGAAACCAGTTCTAAATTATTCTTAACACAAATATCTACAACTTTCATGCAGACCATAAATTCAAATTCTAAACAGAAACATCACTTATTCACAGAATACAAAACTGCCTCAAAGAGGATTTTTAAAATGTACACAGGTTAGTCTTTTCAACGTTTCTGGAGCTACAAAAAGAATTTTGGCATGAAACCAGTTCTAAATTATTCTTAACACAAATATCTACAACTTGCATGAAGGCACCAACCACTAATTCTCACCACAAAATTCCCAGTTTTAAAAATACGATTTGGATTTCATAGTTAACAGATTTTCATCATGAACATACTTCTGTATTTTGAGTATATCTAGAGCTACAAGAATATTTTTAACTCAAAACCACTTTCTATAGATCCCTAACATAAATATCTACAACTTTCATGAAGACCATAATTTCAAATTCCAAACAGAAACATCACATAATCACATAATAGTCAATAGATTATCATTTTTCATTATCACCAATTGCTGAAAAATTTACTGGTTTAACAATATTTAGTAAATTAGCTATAACTCATAGTATAAAAATAATTTTTGAATGAGGACAAGTTCTATGTTTCAATAATTCCATTATCTATAATTTTTATGAATACCAAAAATTCCAAATCCAAACAGAAATATCACAAATTCATAGTATACTAAACTATCTCAAAGAAAGTAACAAAACGTACATATGTTAGTAAATTCAACATTTCTGGATCTACAAAAATAATTTTGGCATGAGACTGGTTCTAAATTACTCATAACATAAATATTTAAAACTTTTATAAAGATACTAAATACTAATTCTCATCACAAAATTCTCAGTTTTAAAAATAGAAACAGTGATTCACATTAGCAGATTTTTAGCATGAACATACTTCTGTCTTTTAGGTATAACTAGAGCTACAAAAATAATTTTGACTTGAAACCACTTTCTAAAGATCCATGACACAAATATCTACAACTTTCATGAAGATATCAAAGGCTGATTATGCATGTATAAGTCCCAGAATTTTAATATATACACAAAACATAGGGTAAATATTCCACTCTGACATGCTGTAGTATTTTGGCTATAACGTTTGCTATACATATCCAAATAAGTTGATTCAGGTCTCAAAATTCACAAAACAAAAAGATCTACAACTTTCATGAAGACGTCAGAATCCAATTCATACGTTTTCAACTTCAAAACTGAGCAACCATATACGAAAATAATACTGGAATCCTAGAACAGCATACAATTCTACCCATTTCATAATTATTCACAACCCTGTCCCCTCTTACCTTAATGGAGGTTCCTAAAGTGGTTGAAAGTGTTGTATTATTGTCCTAGCTTCAGATCAAGAGTGAAATTGATGGAGAAAGTGAAAGAAAATAAGAGAGAGACTTCACTAACTTTAGCTTGTTCTAAGAATTCAGACTTGGGAACAAGATGTAGTGTTGATTTAATGATGCAAATGACAAGTGGGGGACAAGATTTTCATAATGGGATTGTAGTGGGATGTTAGGTGCATGAATTATGGTGATAATGGAGGTTTTAGGTGAGAAAAATGAGCTGGATTGTTGACCATTTCCGCAGCCTACATAATGTAGCTTGTATAATTGAAGTAAATATCAACTTTGACACTGTTTTGGTATTTTTGGCATATCTCTCTCATATCTTAATGGATTTTAACAAATGTGGTCTTGTTGGAAAGCTAAGACAACGAGGAACATTTTTTTAGTTTACCACTTTTTCAAAGTCAGACTCTAACAAGGTAATAAAATATGTACAAGATGATATGATTGAAGTAAAATATCAATTCTGACACTGCTTCGGTATTGTGGGCATATCTCTCTCATATCTTAATGGCATTTAACAAATTTGGTCTTGTTGGAAAGATAAGAAAAAGAGGAACAACTTTGTAGTTAACCACATTTCCAAATTCGGACTCTAACTAACAATTAAAATGTGTACAAGATGACGTATTTTGAGTGGAGTATGTGGCAATTTGATGAGAGTAATTGGAAAAACCAAAGGAATTAATAACTAAGGAAATAGGTAATAAGTTACTTGATTAACTTTTACCTAAGGTATAAAGTTAAAATTATTTACCATGGTAAAAGGTTAAATCGAAGATGTTGTCCTAACCAAAAATTTATGTAGAAAGTTGAGATAAAATGGATAATATTAATAATGACCTAGATTAAAAATAATTACACATGAGATTGAAATTTTTGGGATGTTACAATTCTCCCACCCTAATAAAAATTTCGTCCTCGAAATTTCAAAGCTGAAATCATTCCACACCATCATTCGGAACACAATCTTATCACAACTATACATATTCATGCTATTATTATACCATCATAAGACATCATCCCCCAAAACTCATTATCAAGTCCTAAACTTGTCTATATTCAATTTACACGTCCATGTTAGGCTTCGGGAATTCCTTTCCCAAGACCTAGATTCCTTAAATCTAAAATGGCTAACCACACCTAACAACAACAATACTATGTCCCTTAGCCTTAAGACCTCCAAATCATCACATGAATCATTCAATCATCATCAAAAATCTATTTGAACTCATTATAAACCTATCGGATCCGTCTAAGACCATTACCAATTCAACTATTTCAAAATGGCATATCCATTCATCAATTTAAGTATCTATTTCCCTAATCCACTATCAATGGCTTACAACCATTTTTAACATCATCATAAACATCAACAACCTAAATTAATTCCCCCAACCATACACATATTCATATACACTTTTCTCCCAATCCTCAATATTCAACACTAATGCTTCAAACATTCATTTCCTCTTTATATAATCATTCTAGAGTATTCAAAGTCATCAGAAATCTTCAATTTAACTAAATTCCCCAAATCACAACACTTAGGGTTCTTTATCAAAACTAAATAACCATTTCTAATAACCACCAACCTCCATTATTAATAACACCTACACACTCATTACTAGGGGTTTTCACTAAAAATCATTTCATAACCTTATTACTTATTTCCCCCAAATTCTAGAGTTATGATTTCACTAAAATCAATAATCACCATTAACAATCATCATCTTCCATCTCTAATCTTAAAACTTTTGTATACTACTTCACACCTAACCAAAAACACATAAATCATATCCCACCTTTGGGTTTTACATGAAAATGGTTCTTATTTCTAAATCCATTCATAAGACACTCTCCTAACCATTTAGAAACCAAAACCTAGGGCCAAAACAACAAAAAAGTAGAGAAGTTTACCTCAAGCCCCAAGCTATCCCAAAACCCTAGCATGTATACGAATATGAAGGGAGAATAGAGAGCTTCTAAGCATCTGAATCATTCTCCAAAACGAATAAAAAGAAGGCATGGTTGGTTGGGTATGGAAGGAGATTCACAAAATGGTGAGCTTTGTAGAAGAAGAGGAGAAAAGAGAGTTTGTGTAAAGGAGGAAGAAGTGACGAAAATGAGGGAGAGGAAAAGGGAAATAAGTTATGTCTCGGTCCATAATTAAAATATTTCCCGTTTTATAACAAACAGGATTTCCGTTCTTTAATATTAAATCCAAAAATTATTCCGAATATAGATTTGGATTCCCAATAATATTCTTAATAGCTCTGACCAATGGCATCTCAATTCGAAGATACTTGGTCTGACACCCATTTTCTAACTGGGCATAATTTTAACTCTAGTCCCAATAATATTTAACGGATTTTCTATCGTAGCCCTCCTTCAAATTTTTGTGCATCTCAACGCTTTTCCCATTTAGGTGTAGTAGGGACATTTGGCCAATTCATCAAACTTAGAAGCGTACTTCCCAACTGTCATATTACCTCATTTCAAATTAAAGAATTCCTGCTCTTTCTGCCTCTTTATGTCTTCAGAGAAATATTTGGCGAGAAATTCCGTCTTGAATTCGTTCCCAAGTGATGGCGTGTCCATCAGTTGTTAACCTGATTCTAACATGGGTCCACCAGTACTCTGCTTCCTCAATCATCGTATGGTGGTATACTCCTCCTTCTCAAATTCTGAATGGGGTAAGGCTCGAAAATGCATTCCATTTCCTTAATCCATAGGTATGCTACCTCTGGATTATCGATGACTTCCTTTTTTTTTTAGGAAGTGATCTAGTCCGTGAAGTCCTCCAGTGTTTCTTAGTTGATTCTGCCTCTCCAAAGCCTCAGCCAAACGGTTGAGAGTGGCTGCCATAGCGTCGTTATTGTTTCTTGTCATCCTACATTTGTGGTTTGGTTTATACTAATTCTAAGGGAAAATATATCGTATATATATATATATAATATTATAACGTAACTATAAGTATTCTACAATTTATCAGATAAGCAATAAGTCATATAACACACATTTATCATATCATCAAGCTAGTAATCAAATAAATCACTTGCAGTTTATCAGTCAGGCACAAGTCATATAGCACATACGTAACATATTATCAAACAAATAATCAAACAATTCACATAGTATATCAAGAATTAATACATGTCATAGTAATTGGTCCTGAATTTTTGAAAATGCTCTGATACCACCAATGTGACGTCCCGTGTAATTTTTCAAATAAATTTTTCGCGTTTTTAAAAGATCATTTTAAAATTTATAAATTAAATTCAGAGTTCACGTAACAGTTGATAATTGCGGAATATTATCATACATACTAGTCATGAATAGTTAAATTCAAGAAAATATTTAAGTAGCAGAAATGATTTAGAAAATAACGGTACATGATACGTTATACTTATTACAACCCATAAAATCAAAGTCCAAGTAATAATTCATATAGGCATCAATCATGGCATCACTCTTCATTCTGCATGGCAATCACTATAAAAATTAATGTAAGAGTGAGACAGAATATAGAATAAATATAAAATAAATAAAATTATACAAACACAATCAACAAACCATAATGATATGATGAATATGCCAAACAAGTTCATTTATATATCTTTAATTAGTCACATGATGTCATGCTGGATCCATTTGGTTTGGTGGGAATACTGCAGTAAAAGGTCTCATAGAGACATCGGTAGGAATTAATATAGTCATGGATCCCTACAGCCCCATGACCAACACATCGGTAGGAATTTATACAGTCATGGATCCCTACAGCCCCATGACCAATACATCGCAAAAATAGGGCTTTAACTCCTCATAGAGTAACCCCCCACCAGGGTAGGCAATCATGGAACCCCTAAAATTCCATGGTGCGTCCAAATGCTTATGATGCATGAATGCCTTTAATTCTCTTTATCATTTAACATACCATGATATATCAATTTCCAAAACCACTTGGAAAACCACAAGTCCTCAAAGGACATATCACATATAATAATTTTTAGAATCATGGATTTACTGTTTCAACCACATATATCAATAACCGCAAGGCATTCATGTATATATATTAATTTAATCATTCATAATTATTCACCACCAAAATACACAAACTGAATGATACTCATTAGACACTCATCAACATTCATAATACTTCATAATCACTCAAGAATTCAATAATAAATTGTTACCCATATGGAAAATATCATTTTTTATCCATAATAACCATTATAAGCAAATTTCAGCATTTCCAACAGCAACATACGTTAGTAAAATAATCATAACATGAGCAAATCAAATCCTTTTCATGTGATTCCACTTTCTATAGCTCAATAACATAAATATCTACAACTTTGATGAAGACCATAAATTCAAATTCTAAACAGAAACATCACTTATTCACAGAATACAAAACTACCTCAAAGAGGATTTTTAAAACGTACATAGGTTAGTATTTTCAACGTTTCTAGAGCTACAAAAACAATTTTAGCATGAAACCAGTTCTAAATTATTCTTAACACAAATATCTACAACTTTCATGCAGACCATAAATTCAAATTCTAAACAAAAACATCACTTATTCACAGAATACAAAACTGCCTCAAAGAGGATTTTTAAAACGTACACAGGTTAGTCTTTTCAACGTTTCTAGAGCTACAAAAAGAATTTTGGCATGAAACTAGTTCTAAATTATTCTTAACACAAATATCTACAACTTTCATGAAGGCACCAACCACTAATTATCACCACAAAATTCCCAGTTTTAAAAATACGATTTGGATTTCATAGTTAACAGATTTTCATCATGAACATACTTCTGTATTTTGAGCATATCTAGAGCTACAAGAATATTTTTAACTCAAAACCACTTTCTATAGATCCCTAACATAAATATCTACAACTTTCATGAAGACCATAATTTCAAATTCCAAACAGAAACATCACATAATCACATAATAGTCAATAGATTATCATTTTTCATTATCACCAATTGCTGGAAAATTTACTGGTTTGCCAATATTTAGTAAATTAGCTATAACTCATAGTATAAAAATAATTTTTGAATGAGGACAAGTTCTATGTTTCAATAATTCCATTATCTATAATTTTTATGAAGACCAAAAATTCCAAATCCAAACAGAAATATCACAAATTCATAGTATACTAAACTATCTCAAAGAAAGTAACAAAACGTACATATGTTAGTAAATTCAACATTTCTGGATCTACAAAAATAATTTTGGCATGAGACCGGTTCTAAATTACTCATAACATAAATATTTAAAACTTTTATAAAGATACTAAATACTAATTCTCAACACAAAATTCTCAGTTTTAAAAATAGAAACAGTGATTCACGTCAGCAGATTTTTAGCATGAACATACTTCTGTCTTTTAGGTATAACTAGAGCTACAAAAATAATTTTGACTTGAAACCACTTTCTAAAGATCCATGACACAAATATCTACAACTTTCATGAAGACATCAAAGGCTGATTATGCATGTATAAGTCCCAGAATTTTAATATATACACAAAACATAGGGTAAATATTCCACTCTGACATGCTGTAGTATTTTGGCTATAACGTTTGCTATACATATCCATATAAGTTGATTCAGGTCTCAAAATTCACAAAACAAAACGATCTACAACTTTCATGAAGACGTCAGAATCCAATTCATACGTTTTCAACTTCAAAACTGAGCAACAAGATACGAAAATAATATTGGAATCCTAGAACAGCATACAATTCTACCCATTTCATAATTATTCACAACCCTGTCCCCTCTTACCTTAATGGAGGTTCCTAAAGTGGTTGAGAGTGTTGTATTATTGTCCTAGCTTTAGATCGAGAGTGAAATTGATGGAGAAAGTGAAAGAAAATAAGAGAGAGACTTCACTAACTTTAGCTTGTTCTAAGAATTCAGACTTGGGAACAAAATGTAGTGTTGATTTAATGATGCAAATGACAAGTGGGGGACACGATTTTCATAATGGGATTGTAGTGGGATGTTAGGTGCATGAATTATGGTGATAATGGAGGTTTTAGGTGAGAAAAATGAGCTGGATTGTTGACCATTTCCGCAGCCTACATAATGTAGCTTGTATGATTGAAGTAAATATCAACTTTGACACTGTTTTGGTATTTTTAGCATATCTCTCTCATATCTTAATGGATTTTAACAAATGTGGTCTTGTTGGAAAGCTAAGACAACGAATAACAACTTTGTAGTTTACCACTTTTTCAAATTCAGACTCTAACAAGGTAATAAAATATGTACAAGATGATATGATTGAAGTAAAATATCAATTCTGACACTGCTTCGGTATTGTGGGCATATCTCTCTCATATCTTAATGGAATTTAACAAATTGGGTCTTGTTGGAAAGATAAGAAAAAGAGGAACAACTTTGTAGTTAACCACATGTCCAAATTCGGACTCTAACTAACAATTCAAATGTGTACAAGATGACGCATTTTGAGTGGAGTATGTGGCAATTTGATGAGAGTAATTGGAAAAACCAAAGGAATTAATAACTAAGGAAATAGGTAATAAGTTACTTGATTAACTTTTACCTAAGGTATAAAGTTAAAATTATTTACCATGGTAAAAGGTTAAATCAAAGATGTTGTCCTAACCAAAAATTTCTGTAGAAAGTTGAGATAAAATGGATAATATTAATAATGACCTAGATTAAAAATAATTACACATGAGATTGAAATTTTTGGGATGTTACAAAACTCATCTCACAAAGATGAATATCGTCGAATATCATAGACTATAGAAATTTCTTCGACGCCCTCGTAACCATGCTGAAGACGATACTCCTCCTCCTCCTCCTCCTCCTCCTCCACCCGCTCCTACTAATGATTTGTTTGCCCGACTCACTGCCCACATGGATCAGCGCCTAAGCACTATGGAAGCAAACCTCAATGCTCGCCTGGACAAGCTTGAGGCAAATATGGAAGAACGATACACAGAGCTTTCCACTCAAATCTCAAGCATCCATTTTCCTCAGCCTTGATTGACTTCTTGCACTTTATGCTTTCTATGACCAGCAATTATTTACTTTTATGTTCAGACTTAGTTGTCCTTTTGAAACATTTCCCTTGGTTAATTACATGGCTACTTTGTTAAATGCTTCGATGATTATATTGCTTGTTGTCACATTTGAGTTGTTTTATGCGGCATGTGATTATTACTTGATTGATTGACTACTCTCAAATTTTGTTTTTGATAATGACAAAGGGGGGAAGATATATGTTAATTTTGTTAATTTTACAAATACTTAAAAGGGGGAGAGATAATGAATGACAAAGGGCATTTGAAGAAAATGGTTTGATTGAAAAACAAAGGGGGAGACATACTAAAAAAGAAATAATTATTTGATTAACAAAGGGGGAGACATACTCTGATTCTTTAAAATAACTCGTTAGCACTGCCTCCTTAAAATTACTAGCTATTAACACCCCAAAGAGATGGCCATTGTTTGTCATCATCAAAAAGGGGGAGAATGTATTTGCTTGTTGATAACAGGTTTTGATAATGACAAGGAAACAAGCATTGCAAACTTTTCATGAATCAAAAACAATTGAAACTAAACAAAGGTGTCATATAAAATCAAGTATCAGGAAGAAAACGGTTTCACAAGTTCAAGAAATCAAGAAACCAATGAACAAAGACAAAGAAGAGCAACCATGGATTACATCATATCAATGGATGACCTACAGGCATGGAAAAATATGAAATTACAAAGCCTGAATCGATTCAACCACGAAGGAATCGATTCACAGCCCTGGAAGTCACCAAAAACAGGAAACAGAATGGGTTGAATCGATTCACCATGACCCTGAATCGATTCGAACGCCTGGAAGTCATTTAATTTGAAAACAGAACGCTCTGAATCGATTCACCATGACCCTAAATCAATTCATTCGAAGCTGGCAACCCAGGAAACCCAAATAGAATGCTCTGAATCGATTCAAACAAAGCTCAAATCGATTCATACGAATCTGGAACTCTAAATTGCATAAGTCAGAATGCTCTGAATCGATTCAAGGCACTATGAATCGATTCAAGAAGTGGGAAACACCACTAAAAAGATAGATTTAAGTGGGAACCAACAACCCAATCTTAGAATACACAAAGACAAGCTGGAACCACTATCTTGCAACGGCTAGGAGACCCTGAAGCTGCTCAAATGGCTCTATAAATTCAAGAGGGACTCAAGCACAAAACACATAACAAGAAGCTACATTTCTCTACTTACTCTTGTGCTTTGTAAGCCCTCATTCTTGTATACTTTGAGATTTCATTTGCATATCCTCTCTTCTTGAGAGTTATAGACTTAAGAGAACCTTCACTTGTACATCTACTCTATTAAGAGAGTTACTTGCTTGTAAAACACCAAACACCAAAGTTCACTCTAGATTGAGTGGTTGTTCACTCTAGGTTGAGTGGTTACAAAGGTTGGGGTTCAACCTTTGGGATATTGTGAGATTGAGAGATTGGGTGGGGTGCCCTTATACTTGTGAGGATTGGGTTCTTGAGTGTGGGACACTAGGAAGCCACAATTGCTCAAAGTTGTATCTCTAGTCTACAATAGTGGAAATCCTCTAAGTGGGTTACTTAGAGGCGAGACGTACACCGGATTGGTGGAACTCGTTAAATCGGTTTGCAAGCTTCTTTTCCCTACTCTTTTACTTTCATATACTATGTTAAATTAGCTTGTGTTGATTGATTGTGGCTTGCACACTTAAACTTGTCTAATTTGATAAACCTTGAATACTGCACACCAAGTGTTTGTTAAATTGTCTCTACTATACTTACCCTTGTTTTGCCTTGCACATTTCATTAAACTTGATTTCACTTGCATAAACTTGTATACTTGAACATAAGAATCAAGTTCAAAGGCTTTCCAACAAAAAGTTTAAAAACTCAATTCACCCCCCTCTTGAGTATTGAGGCCACTTGAAAAACAATAAACTTCGTTGAAATCGTATGGTTTACAACAAACTATTACAGCTTGTGACCTCTAATGACTCCTTCTATTTGCTACTTCCATAAATAAAAGTTTTTCTCTATTAGCTTAATTATAATCATATGGAGACCATGTTCTTGATCTTTAGCGTGGAGGATTGAACCTTAGTAGTTATAACAAACTCTTAACAAATTTTCTTATGACTGACAGTTGCACAAACTAACACTAAAGTGTATACTCTAATATTAAGTATTTAAATTTCTACATAACCTACACTTTGTGAAAACACAGGTTTGTGTTTTTGTGTATCTCTAGTAGTGAGGGCATCAGTCACTTCGGTGTGTGTCTTGTAAGTCATTATCCCCTTCCTTTTTGTGTATATAGACTGACTGGTAATGATGAGTGTCTTAGAGTACTGTCTTTAGTGTCATTTCCTTTGATTTTTAGGGCATATTACATTGCATTTCCCCTTTTATCTTGGATTATTTGTTTCTTTTTCATATATGCTGCTTAGGTATTCTTATTTTATAGGTTTTACATTGTACCGGAATAATTAAAGACAAGTTTGGGGTTTCAAAAGTGCATGGCATGAAGCAAGGATTTATATCTTTTATCTTGAGATTTGTATCGTTGATGCTGGGATTTATATATCTGATCCTGGGATTTATATCTTTGATTATAGGATTTATATTTAAGTTGTCTTAGACTTTCTTGGAAAAAAAGGGTGGAGGCTGAAGGAGAGGAACTTGGAAGAGAGAAGAAGAAAAGAATGCTGAAGGGCAAAGACTAATCAGAAGAGATTCGCAAGAGCAATTGGTATTTTGATTAGGATTTATAATTTTAAAGTATTATGCTTTTAATTCTATTTCTTTTCTTGAATTGTTGTTTGGAGTATTTTGAATTTATGAGTAACTAAACCCCTCTTTCTTGGGATGAAGGAGGTGTGATGACTTTATGTATGGTTTTACTTTGATTTCCAATGTTAATGAATTTCTGTCTTTTATTCAATTCATTTGATTCTCTATGCGCCTTGTGAATTAGAAATAATCCTAGGTGATCTTAAAAAATTTAGAATGATTGAGAAATCTTCAAAACTCTTGAATTGAATCTAAGGTTAGATCATAAGAGTAATTCAAACCTTCTAATGAATTAAAATGAAAAAAGGGATTTTCATAAATCGCTAATGGGTTTAACTAGGGATTGAATGTGGTTTTCTGATAGTTAAATACATTAATACTAACTAAGGAAAATCCGCCTTAAAAGACTTAATTTGATCTTTGTTAATACGGAAAACATTAGTAAAATCATAAATAAGTTTGATCCCTTGGAATCCTAAGAAATACTTATTTCCTGTAAAAGTCATTAGTTTAAAAAGCCTTTCATATTTTAGAGTTCTTCTAAATTTTAGCTACCTTTAATTAATTTGGTGCTGTCTGGATAACGTAAAATCTCAATATAATTAGTACTTGGAATACGATCCTCGTGGATATGAATTATTTTATTATGCGATAATAACACATACACTTGTAGGGGTTATAAGGTAACAATTAATGTGCTTAGTTGTGTGTGTTCAATTGAAACTACTGAGTATGATGATGGTGGTGTTATGATTACGATATATATATATATATGTATATATATATATATATACAAACACACGTACGTATGTGTCGTGTGTCTATTGTGAGTATGTGTGATTTTGTTATGCAATATGTGTGTGGCAAAGAGAGAGAGAAAAAGAGATGGTAGTAATGACATGAAATTGATAAATGTATATGAAGCCAATTTGGCTTTCAATTTTAAGTTGCAATTGATACTTACTCCACCCTCTTTATATCCCCTTTATTTTCTTTTCTAAAAACTACTGTCGCAACCTGGATCGCGACGGCGCGGCCGACCCTCTCGAAAAGGATGAAACGAAAAAAAAAACAGGGAGTCGCCACCGACGTTTTTATCTATAGGAAAAACATTGGGAAAAAACTAAGTTCAGTAAAGCACTAGTTTAAAAAAAATGAGATTCAAGTTCGGGAGTCGGTTACGAGTAGGGAAGGTATTAGCACCCTACATCGCCTGTCAGAAACAGTACCAAGATTGAAAATGCGTAACATAAATAGCCTTACAAAAGATGTTATATTTCTCCCTTTTTATTGTTGTACTTTGTGTAAAAACAGAAGGAACAAACTGAACAGACATGGAGTGTAGGTCAACAGGACGTCGCGTCCAAATTAACCTTGGCTTTGGTATAAAACAGGAAAAAGGAAGGATACTAACAAGACGTCGCGTCTAAATTAGTCATCCTTTAATCAAAAATAGGGGGTTAGAAACGGGAAGGGGGTAAACGGGACGTCTCGTCCCAAGTATCCCGTTCCTTGTGGTGATGGCCTACCAGAAATATGGGGAAATCAATAAGACGTCACGTCTAAATTGATTTTCATGGAATTTAATCAAGATACGGGGTTAGAAATGGGAAGGAGATAAACAGGACGTCTCATCCCAAGTATCCCGTTCCTTGTGGTGATGGCCTACCAAAAATAGGGGAAAATCAACAAGACGTCACATCTAAATTAATTTTTCATGGAAGTAGATAAAAAAGGAAGTTACAAAGGAAAAATAAAGAAAATAAAAATAGGAATAAAAATGGGAAAGGTGGGCCCGACAGGATTTAAAGTCCTGCTCCTACGTATTCTTGAGTTACCAAGAAATTAGGGTTACGTAGTTCTTTAAATGTTTTTTTTTAGGAAATGAATGAATGAAGTTTTTTTCTTTTTAAGTAAAACTTAAAAGTAAAGGACAAAAAAAAGAAGACAGAAAAGAGGGGGGTAGCAGAAGCTACAAGAGAGAAAGAGAAACAGTAAGTTCAGAAAAGAAAGGGAAAAATGAGCGAAAACCGGGGGTAGCAGAAGCTACAAGAGATAAGTTCAGAAAAGAGAGGGAAAAATGAGCAACAACCGAGTGAGAGAAGAAAAACTGAGTCGGAGAAGAAAAAACCGAGTGGGAGAAGAAAAACCGAGTGGGAGAAGAAAAACCGAGTGGGAGAAGGAAAAGCGAGTGGGAGAAGAAAAACCGAGTGAGGACACGAGAGACCGAGTGGTGGAGTAAGAGATCAAGCGAGGGAGAAAGAGACCGAGGGTGAAGAAGAGACGTACCAGAGTGTTCTCCTTTCTGAATTTCTAGTCTATGTTTTATTGTCCCCCTTTTTGGTTTTCTGATTTTTTGTTTTCTGAGAGGATGAGTGTGGGTGAGAGTACTGGACAATGTGGACTTGAGAGGTGTTAGACGGTGTTAGAAGGAGAGAGAGGGGTGCTGGACAGTATGGAGAGGGACGGTGTTGAGAGGGTTTGAGAGGTGCTGGACAGTATGGAGGGACGGTGTTGAAGATTTGAAGGAGGGCGGTGTGGAGAAGATGAGGGACGGTGTTGGGGTTTAAGGAGGAGGAGGACGGTGTAAAGGATTTGAGGGGAGTTGGTGTGGTTTTGAGAGGAGGAGGACGGACAGTGTGGGTTTTAAAGCTGTGTTTCCTTTATCTAAAGATAAACGCTTCAGGGTTCTCTCAAAAAGGAGGCTTCCAGATCCCTCAAAAAATTCAACCCCGAAAATCCAACCCCTTGTGCATCTTCAGATGGGGTACTTATAGGGGATTGCCGAGTGCTTGGACAGCACAGGCTTCCACTCAGAGTGGAGGCAGCCTAGCCACTAACAGGTAGTGGAGGACAGCAGCTGGTGGGGAGTTTTTAATTTTTCCACTTTCGTCCCCTGTCTGCCACTTTCAGGATTCATGGATCCATCTGGGTGGTGGAATCCAAGTCAACATGGGCGAACAGTGGAAATATGGAGCCGGTGTTCTCTTATGACTCGGATTAGTGCCTCAGCCAGCATCCATCCTCAGTGGGGATTAATCCGAGCAGAACAGGTACATTTTATATACAAAAGACCGAGTGAAAGATTTGCTCGGAACTTGTTTCTGTTTGAAGCAATTCGAGCTGGACGAGCAAAGCAACTCTGATTGAAACATTCAATCGGAACCGATTGAAACATTCATTCGAAACTGATTGAAACATTCATTTGGAACCGATTGAAAAGTGACTCACTCGGAACTGATTGAAGAGTGACTCACTCGGAACTGATTGAACAGTGACTCGGAACCGATTGAAACATTTATTCGGAACCGATTGAAAAGTGATTTACTTGGAACTGATTGAAGAGTGACTCGGAACCGATTAAAACATTCATTCGGAGCCGATCGAAAAGTGACTCACTCAGAACTGATTGAAGAGTGATTCAGAACCGGTTGAAATATGGTTCACTCGGAACTAATTGAAGAGTGACTCGGAACCGATTGAAAAGTGACTCACTCAGCACAGGTTCAAGCCCTCCTTGTATCACATGTGACCCACTCAGGATCGGGAAGTTTTCATTCAAATGATTCAATCAGCACCCTCAATCGGGAATTTCCTCAATTGGGAATTAACCCATTCGAACGTATTCACTAAGAAGTCAGATTTGTTTTTCACTCAAAATGGCTTTGATCGGGAATCGGCCTTGCTTTTCAATCAGAATAGCTTCAATTGTCAATCAACCCTTCAGATGTATTCACTCGGTAATTCTTTACTCAAATGTCCCAGCCCGAGAGGTATTCCTTTTAATCCAGCCTTTCATTGTCCAAAAGCATTTCTCTCAGAATTGTACCACTCAGAAATTCTGGAACTTGGAAGAGTCGGCCCAAAGTGTTTAGTCGGAATCAGATCGTCCAGGAAAGAAGACTGACTGAGACATTCCAAATCAGGAACTCCCAGGAATTGTCCACTCTGAAATCTTATTCGCAATCAGAATTACTTTGCTCGGAAGTATTTCAGTCAGGAACTCTTCATTCGGGAATTCACCATTCGGTTTTATTCGCTATCAGACTTTCTTTTCACTTTGTTTCGCTCGGAAACACATCTCTCGGTAGAAAACCACTCAGAAATGGCTTCCTTGGTGACATCCCACTCGGATATACCTTTGCCCGACAAGTGCTCTTTTGAAGTTCAGAGTGCTTCTCGTTCAGAACCAAATCACTCGGTAATTCTCCACTTGGAAACAAATTTGCCTAGAAAAATGATATTCCAAATCAGACTCGCTTTTCATTCAGAGTGGCATCAATCGGGATCCCTCCACTCGGATGTATCTCCAATCGAGAGGTACTCATTTAAAGTCAGCCATTTTTATTTGGAGTGGCTTTGATCGGGATTCTTTCACTTGGATGTACCTCCAACCGGGAAATATTCACTCAGTCAGCCATTTTTGGGGCATCTTCCACTCAGAAACATCCCACCTGGAGACAATCCACTTGGCAACGTATCACTCGGAGACTCTCTATTCGTAAATGACTGACTAGGAGACATTCCACTCGGAAATGATCATTCCGAGTCAGATTTTTTTTATTTATTTTTTGATAACGAGTCGGAATTCAGTCCTCTAAGAATTCTTTCCACTTGGGCCGGACCAAAAGAGGTGTTCACAACTACTTTCAAAAGAAATTGCTCAACATTCAAAGAACTTAAGTAGTGGGTGTATGGTGGTTTTCTTTCTTATGGGTTCAACACTTAAGGTCTCATTTACTCCTTGTATTACATCTGATGGGTGTGCTCTTCCATCACTATGTTTAGCGGGCTAGGATAAAAAAAAATGGAATGAAAAGTTCCAAAGGGTAGCTATTCGTCACAACAATGCCCGAGTGCCAAGGTAACCAAATAAGGCAAATAGTATTGGAATTACATTGTAGCTACAACAGCCGAATGGTTCATTTAGAGGTATTCATTATTTTTATGATGCTAAATAACTTGGATAACCATTTTGTATCGGATCATATGGTTAAGCCTTAACAACAACATCCCTACCACTAGCATCAACACCAGCGCCACTAACATGCATCACCCAAATGACCCTTATCAATAGTGTCAAGCCCTCAACAACAACATTGTTATCCCCTCATTATCAGTAACAACCCAACCTCTAATCAGCAACAACCTAAGCCCCTATCTTGAGCAACAACAAGAGTGAAGACGACATTGTTTCTCATCGCTGCTATCACCATATACATTAGGATACTTATCATTTTGTTTTGTTTTGTTTTGCTTTACATTTATTTATGCATAATTTTAATGTTAATTAACATTTTATTTAGTTTTTTGTTATTATTATTAGTTGTGATAACATTAAATTTATTAAGGTTGTAATTTTGTTTATTTAAATAAGTTTAACAAAATAAAATAATGATGATTATGAGGATGACAGTGGTAGTAGAATAAAATTTAGAAAGTTATGTTAAGCACTTATGGACAAACTAACTATGGATATAATTTTGTCACTCATAATAATAATTTTTAATATGAAATTTAATAGATTTTTAAATAAATAAAATTAAAATAATATTATTAATTTGTATATGAATTATATTAAAATTAACGTCTCTTATATTATTATGTGTTTTTGTGCTTTTAAAAGTATATATAATATTAAAATTTAAGTCTTCAATTTTTTTGATAAAGCTCTGAGAATGAAACATATATACATGCATGCACTTGTCCCCAATACAAACAAAAGCAAACAAAAATTGACCATTAATTGTATATTATTTTCAACCAAAACAAACGTAGCACATGCCCGCAAAGACACAAACGCGCAATTCCCTCGTCTTCTTTTCCAATAAATTATTAATCCTATTTCTACACTTCAAACAAACCAAGAGACACGACCCCTTAGCTTTAGCTACAGTGCCACGCAAATTATGCAACTACCACCTACGTACCAAAACCAAAACCAAACTTCTTTACCTAGTTTCTTCTTTTTCTTTCAGTACATTCCATATTTTGAATTAATCAATCACTTAAGAAATATACATAATCGCCTTTTTTTTAATGATCCAAGAGTTTTCTCAAACTTGAACTCAAAAGATTCATTCATTCAAACATAAGACAGAATGTTTAAAATTATATTAAACTTAGTTGATGAGGAATTATATAATCTCGTACCACTACATATTTATGTATAACTTTTTCATATAAATAAAAATTAATTGTTATCTGTCATATATAAAAATTTGATTAAAATTATAACTTATTTAATGGTGTAAGACTATAGAATAATTTTTTCTAATTGTGTGGATGGGAAGGAGGTTGCGTTGCATTTATGCAAAGGGGTTTTGGTGGGAAGTATATAATATACTGTAGCGGAGAGAATATATGATATGAGAAAGGTTATGTGAGAGTAAGAAGAATGAATTTGGGTCGTACAACCATATAATGAATGGTTGAGCTTAATCACATGAGCTTTTTAAAAAGTTATGTGACTTTTAAATGATCACATGATTTTTAAAAACTTTTAATCTCAATCATTTATGTATGATTATACGGTACAGATTTACTTCTCTCATTCTCATATAAAAAAAAGTTTCTCATAAGATACATCTTCATTCTCATGCAAAGGATATATAAAACTTATATACTTATGATTATAGTTGCATCTCTAACATGTTATATATTATATAAGTATCTATATATCAGAAAACAAAAGATTAATTATTAGATGAGTTACACTTAAAAAAACATAATATATATGTTTCTTTAACCTTTAATAACGTGTCTACTCTTTTTAGGTAAGTAGAAGCTCCCTCATCATTCATATAAAACTCGAATTTAATTTACAAATATATAAAACATAAGAGACACAAGAGGATGAAGATTGAAGAGAAATATATATTCTTGATGATGAGACTGACACCATTTTTACCCTTCTAGCAGCAGCATCTTTCTGGCTAACAGTAATTACATTAAATTTCAGAAATTGGAGAAATGATTCTGAGAAGGTTGGACCATTTGCAGTTCCGTGCTTGTTTGGCATGAACCATCATCGCTCATCAAGGTCCTGTTCAACCAAAGGAAAATATATGGTATCACTTTATTCTTTTTTGTGATCTTTTAATCGATCCATAATTTTCAAAGGAGCAGATTTTGAAGCATTTCAAATTTTGTAAGTGTTGCTGAAACTCAAAGGCACGTGGCATAAGAAATCAAGATCATCTGTATAGAAGGTGCATATTGAAAATAAAATAATTTGTTTTTGATAAAACATATGTGTAGCACTAGAAATCATTAGCCTCATATATTTTTGCCCCTTTAAATAGGAATATAATTTTTAGTTTTGTTGATCTTATAATATAATTTTGTATATATTTAATTATATTAAATACTTTGTTTTTAATATTTACCTCGAACTCGAGTTTGCATGTTAGATGCCGACATTATTAATTAAATTATATATCAACACGTGGATGAAGACATAAAAATAATTTTTTCTCTATAAAAATCTTGAAGAGTTTATTCTCTATGAGAACAACCTTACTTGTTAGAAACCGTAAAATTTAACTATCGTGGTAAGTTAGAATAATCTGGTTAGTTAATCATATTAATATTTAACAAATTTAATTTCACAATAAAAACTAAAAGTAAAGTATATTTAATATAAGTTGGATGTAAAAAAAATTATTTTATAAAAACTAAAAAAAACCCATTAATTTAAATAACCAAAAACATGTTTAAAAGAATAATTAAGATGTTAAATCTTACTCTCGTGGTCTTGATGCCCAAAGAGAACTAAGGGCTCTGAGACGGCCATAATATTCTCCAATCACAAGAAAACACCGTGCTGCTTGACGAACCGTCAGTAATCGACACAATTGGTGAAGGCTGTGTTGCCTCAAATGATCAGCCTTCAAATTTACAAATTTACACCAAAATATAAATATATATGATTCACTATAATTAATTAAGAAGTTAAATGATTTTCGTCTGATACTAACATCAGTATCATACGACTCATACTAATTCTAAAATAATCATTATAAGTATTAAGCTGGTCATTAATATAATGGTCAAATTACAATCAAACCCAACTAAGTATATAATAAGTAACAAGAGTAAGTTAACAAAACAATTAACTAGTGGGGGGATAGTATGATATTTTAATTAATGCATTAGTATATATATGTAGAAATTTATATAGTATATCATGAAACACCAACTACCGTATTAGATGGGTCTGGAGCTAATGAAGGGCACATATGGACAAGACTCAAGAGCATGCACAATGCTAATTTTAAAGGGGTTGATGATCATGACCTTGTCTTATTATAGACACATTCAAATTAATTAATGCACTATGATAGTATGCTTAAATTTTTTATTTTATAAGATATAGGGATTTATAATTAATTAGGAAAATTGATTTGGCAATTTGGCTTCTAAAATATTGATGATTTATATAATTAAGTCTACGTAGCTAGGGTTTATGCATAAACATCCCCACGGCCCGTCACTATCTTAAACCAACTTCTGATTGAAACATTTTAAGGTGGAAAAACTACATCCAAACAATTTTATGAAAACCATGCCCCTTGGCCCTTATTAAATAGCAACATAGCCAAGTATTAAACTAAAGTACCCGGAAATTAAACAATGTATATAATGATATTTTCTTATAAAGACGTGTCAAACAAGTGGTATATAGGTGATCTAAGTCAACCCAATAATTTACCAGAAATTATTAAGCTATTTAATCTTATTGAAAATATATAGTTGTAGGCTTGTGGCCGATACAATAAAGACATATATACATAAGTCTTCCTGCTCATGATGCTTATCAATCAACTAAAGGCAAGTGTTTAAGGATTACTCCTCATGGAAAGAAAATATATGATATATTTGGAATAATATGAGTAGTAATTTAAATTAATTATTAATGTTTTTATCAGTTTAAAAGTTTGCTAAATAAAATATTTTTTTTTATAAATGAGTTTATTTTAATAGTTTATAGTTTTTTTTAAAAAAAGTCACTTAAGTAATTTTTTAGTTTTTAAACTTTATACTTATTTTACTTTGTATACTTTTATTCTTATTTTATTCTCATTGGTAAATTTTCTAAAGAAATCATTCATATCTATGTTTAATATATATATATATATATATATATATATATATATATTATGTTATTTTATATTTAATAATTAATTTTATCAAATACATCTTAATTTAATCAGATAACTTATTTACTAGTTTTAACAAAAAAATTATTATATTTTAAGTTTTGGCTTTTTGTATATTTTAACCATATATGAAAAAAAAAGAAGTAAATTATTCTCATGTTAAATCAAGGTGAGGTGATCAAGAGGGTAAAACTGAAGATACTTAATTTTAATTTCTTGTACAAGACAAAGCAGAATTGCGGCGCAAAACATGCATAGAGTGAATAAATGTGCAAAGGAAATAGAAATGGACTAGAAAGTAACATCTCAGCTGTATAAATAATGATCCGTGTTTAGATTTTGGAATTAAAAGTGTCATTCAAGTTAGCTAGCATATATATGCATATATGTGTTAAATTGTTAATGGTGTTTCTTAGAAATGTTTCAAAGTCAAAAACAATAAACGTTTGAAAGAGGGGTGGATAATTCATGTGAGTTCAATTTTGATTTTTGACATAAACGTTTGAAGGGGCTCTTAATTCTTCTATCATCAGTCAAATAGAAACTTTGCTACAAATAATTTTGACACAGATGTCACCTGAGGCTTTACATCAACCTTCCCCCCCAAATTTAGTGCACAAAAAAGCATTACTTTAGCACTAAGACATAAGGAAAAAAAATGTTGCCCTAAAAGATAATGTGATCAATCAATTCAATAACAAGACATTTTTGCTTTAAAAAATAATGTCATCACCTTTTTGTGTTTATTTATCTAAATTATGTTACACATGAAACATAATTATAGATGTTTTATAACAAAAATAATAAAACCTGATGTTTGAATCCAAAATGATTATCTGAATCTTTCCACTAATTAATCTGATCTTAATGAGTTTAATTGTCAGAATAATATCATAGAATCAATTAATTAGAAATTATATTAAATATGTTAAACTTTTAAATGTATTATCTATTTATGGATAAATTTTTATGATTAGTGTTAATTACCTGACAAACAAATCCTTCAAGGCTAGCAAGCTTTCTCATGGCAACCACCATCTGTTGTACACCGTCGACGATGGGGCCGCCGGCGATGGTGTCAACCAGAGACTGTTGAAGCTGTTGAAGACCCTGAGTGAGTGCTTCTTCTGTTTGTTGTGATGAATGCCGTAGTCCACATATGGCCATGATTTGCTGTTCAGCTAGGGGCTCCAATTGTTGTATCAACATCTAAAGACAAATAAATAATACATAAATTCATCAAAATATATATATAGTTTCTTATTTTTTTATTTCATAAGGATATTAAATAGTTCAACTTAAATATTTTTCTATTACTTCAAATATAGTACACATCTTTTTCATAAAAATTTCGTTATGTTAATTAATATCATTTACTGCTGAAGATATTAGTCTTATCTAACTAACGTTAATTACCTGCCCGAATTTTCTATAGAAACCGTTAGATATTCCATTCACACCATCACTTAACAAATAAAAGTTAAATTGCCCTAACTATGAATGCTCCATCCAAGAAAATGACCTCTCTTTTTATTTTAAGTTTTTTTTGCTGTGTATTTATGGGTGTGAATTTTTCCTGACCTATAAGAATCAAAATAATTTTCATACAATTTATTTACAAGTGTGAATTTGTTTTGAGATATGTTAATATTTTATATAAAAAAATGTTAATTACTTACTTTTTTTAAGATATTTTATTACAATTTTTCACTTCTTTCTCACTTTTTTTTTGTGTTAGTGTTTTCTTCACATAAATATCTCACATTTATTTTGTGAGAGAACTTTCGACAAAAACAAACTTTGTACAATGAAACGACATTTCTATCTTCAGATATGTTGATATATATTCTTCTTTTTTTAACCTAATATATTGATATTCTTAAAGGTGACTTTTACTTTTTATTTGATGTTCAAGTAATGGAATTTTTGGCTTACTGTGATGAGCTCTGAAGGTCTAAAACCACCTATCCAAAGGAAGCATCTCTCTGCTGGAGAAGTCCACAAGCCTTTAATAAGATGAAGCACATCTGTTTTAGCTGCCACCCCTTTCAACCTGAAAACCTCATCATAATGTGACAAACATCCGTCCACAATCACTCTCAGTTCACCGTCCGATAGCGCCGCCTGCAGCCCCGTCCGGAGCTCCGCCATATGCCGGTTGTCATCTTCTAACCATCTTGCATACTCCATGTCAAACATTGCACCTCCTACATCATATTAAAACTTGTTACTTCTACAATATATTTTTTTAAAAATATTTGATATACTTTGTTCAAACTTCAACTATTATGTAATATTTATAATCACAATAATTTCTATTATATAATTGTTACTTAAGAGTAACTTTTATATTTTTTATATGACAGTAAAAAACTATTTTTTAATAAAAATTACTGAAATGAACATAATATTTTCCATGTATTGTTATTACTATTATTATATTATGAACAAAACTATTATTAATTTAGGTTGGTTCGGTAATCAGTGCAAGTATGGTCGGCAATGAAACATACCTAGCACCATTTTATTTTATTTTATTCATCGTATGAACAAATTAACAATAAGTGGAATAATCAATCTCAATGCATTGTGCATCTTTTTGTTTTATCATCCCAAAGTGCATTTTCTTGGTATATTACTATTCTTTGTTCAGTTTTTTTCTTAAAGATCGTGTGTTTTGCTAAAAGTGGAAAAAGCAGTTATCATGGATCAATAATTCACTGAAAAGTTAAAGCACATAAACTAGCTTTTATAATAGTACTTGTTTAGAAAGGGCGCAGCATAGTTTTCTATCTTTATTACATTTTAATATGTTATCACAATCTTATTTAAATAATATTCCTTTTTTATTCTAATTTGTAACATAGTCTATTTTATTACGTGGATTGAAACGCTAATTAGGCCTCTCATCGTGGTCAAACTCCGAGACTTCTCCAACCGATTCTAGATTTTGAAATGCAATTTCAATATCCAAATTTGACTTCTATATATTTTTGGTTTTAAAATCTTCAAACTGCATTAAAAAAAAAGTAGTTACGTTACGTGTAAATAATTTTTACAGCAAAATTCTTTATCTCCTATTCCATTTCCTTAAGTGTAAAAACAGTCAAATTGCTACCCCAACAAAATCTTTCACGTAATCATTGTAATTTGTACCAAGTTTTTCCTTGATCGATCTTTAATTATTTCACAATACATAGGCCAGAAAATTATGCCATAACCCACCTCTTCTGTCTTTTTCAAAGTTTTAGGTATTAGAAAATTATGCAAAATGCATTTAAAAAACCAACCAAATTGAAAAGCCCATAAACTCACCAGAGCTTACATTGCCGCCAGCACTACCATTCCCCAAAAATAGTCCCTATTAAATTCAACAACATAAATATTAATCATAATCACCAAAATTTATCTGAATATATAACAATAACTAATTAATTATTATATACTCTCAAATTACCATAACCCTAACCAATCGTCACGTTACTTATAAAGAAAAATAAATTTTATTACATGTTGTATAACAAATAATTCGTACCATAAAATTACTTAATAAACCAATGTGTGTATATACATAAAAGATTTTAAAATAAACCTGTGAGCGCGCTCTATGAAGGTCTTGCTCAAGGTGTGTAAGCTTTAATCTACTCGACTCAAGTTGCTGCACATAAGCCTGTTACAATGCAGTAGTACATTTTTACTCAGTGAATTTATTGTGGTTACATCTTTATCATCATAATATACTATTATATGCTATTTCTAAAGCAGTGATATATAATGTACATGTAACTATGCATGTTTAGTTTGTACGGTGGAATATGTGATGGGACATACTTTTTTCCTGAGACGGCTTTTCCTTGCTGCCTCTCTGTTTTGAGCTAAACGTCTCAGTGTCTGAATCAAAACCAAACAACAAAATCTTGACATACCACCCTTTAAAAATTCCAAAATTTAAAGACACTTTGGTATTACTATATATTATTATTGTACATAATTGTCATATTGAAAACCTTTGCATCAAGTGGCTTATCTGATGTAGAAGCACCTCCTTTCTTCTGCAATAAAAAAGAAAAGCAAAGAGTGAATTAATGGATTTGAAAGGTGAGAAAATATGAGGGTAAACTCAATTTTAAAAATGTTAAATTATTCAGCTTAGTGTAGAATAAGGACTTAAAAACCAGAAAGCTGTAACTTTTTAGATACTATGAAAATGAGGGAGGGATATGAAGAAAATCGTTCAACACTACTCAAATCCATCCTAACTTTTAACTAAGAATGAAGATAAAAATGAATTTGATTTGCTAACAGATTTTAAAGGCCTCTTATTGGGCCAATTTTCTTGAAGAGACATGCAATCATCAACATGATGTGGGTAGCAAAAGGCATCTTTTTCTGCCATTGTTTTTGTGTATATTTTGTGGTTCTAGATTTATATCTAGCTAACTCCACAATGAAGAGAAAGCATGACTTTTTTCTCAGTGAAGTGGGTGTGGGTCACTGTTAAAAAGAGAAACATTGTTTCATAAGTACTGAAAAGATTCTCATTTTGTTTTTTTCTTTGTCACGTTCATCTTTGATCTTTCTCTCTCACACACATATTTCATGTCAGAAATTCATCAGAAAATTGTTCAGGAATCAGGGAAAGTCAGTGTTTGTTTTGATTTTCTGAGTGCTGTTGGGATCTGTGCTGGGATGATATGCACACACAAGCAAAAGAAAGAAGAGAGAAAGACCAAAACAGTAATAGCTAGCAATTGCATTAAGCATGGAAAGAGAGAGTTTAGGAGCATCTTTGATTTGACGTTAAGAAAGTGAAAAAAAATTATGTGATACAAGGATAATGTAACAAATTATAATTATTTATTTTTTCCATAACACGCGGGTATTATGATACTTCAATTATAAACCAAACATATATTAAATAGTGAATAGATTATTAACACTCTAATATCTCTATTCATGAATTTTAATAAATACATTTACTATTGAAGTGTTAATAAGTCTATTTGAAAGTTAATAGCCTCAACCCAAATAGTGGTGGAAACAACAGTTATTTAAACAACCTTTTCATGGGGTGATTTGGCTGCTGATTGATTCTGTGATGGAACTGTTCTTAATGCATAAGTTGCTGTCTCCTGTTGAAGTTGTTGTTGCTGCTGCTGCTTGTTCTGTTGAAGCTGCAGGTGCTGCTCATCAAAAGCCTGAGGATGTTGATCTGAAGAAGATACTTTTATGCTTACAGGAGATTCTGTTTCAAACTGCAGCTCCGTTTTGCTTGAAAGAGTGTTCACTCCTGATCCCGAATCAGTGCTATCCCCTCCTGACCCTGAACCTCCCTGTGTTTTCAAACCAAACAAAAAATTTTGATTGACATGTCCAACACTAATTCATTTCTAGGGAAGTGACTACAGTTAAACTCATCCACTGGTTAGTATTTAACAAAACCAATTGTGTGATAATATTCGACTTTTGAAAATGAAGAATTGAATTGAAATTGATCATTTCCTTTTGGCTTTGTCCTACCAATTGAGGAAAGGTCAGTTACATGAATCATACGTAGCAATTTAGAAACCAAAAATTTTTCAAGAAGGGGGGAGAATTGAGATTTTATTGAACTTCAATTGTTGAAAGCATCTTTGGTGTGTGTATGGATTGGTTAAAGATGAAGGAGTGAGAGAGACTAGTACTCTTGAGGTTTGTTGGAATCTCATTGGCCATGAAGGGAACATTTCCAGTGTGGCTGCAGGCCTTCCTGTGAATAAAGCTGCATCAATCACAAAATGAAAAATCTTAGAGGATCACCAAAAAGAAAGGCTTTTATGAATATCAATTATTTGGAGAAACCTAATCCTCCTTTTCAACAGAATCTTGCAAGTCTTCTTAGATTCTAATCACTCCATATTCCAAGTTTGTTGCCTCAGAATCATTTCGGCATGGGACATGGTAACTCCCTCCACACAACATCTTTTAGACATGTTCAAACCTCCTTCTTCCTTTTTTCTTCTCTATTATTCTTTTAGAAAGTGTTGGACTTGTTTATCTAACATCATAAAAAGCTGAACCATGAAAAAGGAAGAAAATGAGAAAAACTAACATACATGCTTTAGCTTCATCATTTCTAATTTTGATTCCTTGCAGAACAATAGCCTCTTCCAGCTCTCCAAAATCAAAAGCAGACCCTTGATTGCTAAGAGACAAAGGAAAATGAAAGTCCGACATGGAATGGAAATTAAAAAAAAAAACAAAGCAAATTTATAAAAATGAAGAAACACCATATAAAAATTCCTTGTAAGGAACTCAGTAAATTATTATATGTATGATAAAAAAATATTCCAAAGGGTTAATATCACTGAGGTAGAGAAATAATTGAAGAATACATTAATCCTGATGCTGGAGTATTAATCCCATGAAGAACTCCATAAGGAACATGGTGACTAGTTGAAGGCCCTGACTCAGACAAACCAGTTTCTCTTATTCTTTGGCTAGCCATGCAAGTACTTCTATTTAGACCATTCTCATCTTCCCTGAAACTGAAACTGAAAGGTTCTCAATTGACAAGAACAAAAAACTTGATCACTAGAGCTCAAGAATATTTTTTAAGAAATTGTAGTGTATGCTTGTGTCCATCAATATATATATGACACACATGTATAGAGAGAGAGAGAGAGAATAGAGAATTGTTTGTGTATGAAAATGAGGAAGTCATGACTTTACCTCTGTTTTTCTTTGGAATTGTATGGAGAGATAGAATCCTATATGGACAAGTTCACACAGTAAGGAAGGATCAATGCTTTCTTGTCAAAGTAATATATATAAGTTGCCAACAAGAAGAGGGTCCGGTCTTTTTCTCATGTATGAACATTTTATCTTTCATAGGGTGTCTCTATCTTCCTTTTCTCCTTCTCTAGGAAGAAACCTGGTTGATATTTGTGTTTCGCTTGCTTTATCACTGTCCCTAATTGTAAATTCTTCACATTGAGTTACTCATTATTAGTATGTGGTACCCCAAATCTTGTCCTACCAATTAGCAACCATGCGCCAGTCTCTCTAATCAAGTGATACTTCAAAAATGTATGTAATCTAGTGAGTTTAATTTTTTTTTTTATCTCAAACTGTCCTAGCCGTAATCAAAAATTAAAAACTAATTCTTAAAAACATAAATTTTATCGAAGTTTATGTTATATCTTTAAACAAAGTCTTCAACATATATAATAGAATTTGAATCACTAGCAACCTTTTAAAAGTATTTCACTACATGTTAATCTTTTCAAACTTTATTGGTAATGAGTTTAATTTGATACATGCTAAAATTTTATATCATACACCCATCTTCTTGTAAAGCTGGTTATGCATAATATAAACAAAATTATGTTTTTTTAATATTATCAAATATTTATCTATTAAATATATATTTTTTATGTATATTTTTAAAATAATTAATATTTTGTATAACAAATGATATTATGGGTATTTTATGATATTACCTCAAATATTTAATAATATTTATATAAATAACTACTTCTATAATTATTTTTAATATATATAAAAGTAATTATTTTGTTTATATTTAAAATTGGAGAGGGAGTATAGTTAATATATTTACATATGTGTGATTTTTATAGTATTTATTACAACAGTTAAATTTTTGCTCATAACAATTCATAATTAATTAACTTCATAAGAAGCTTTTGCATTGAGTGATTAAAATTTCAATAAAAATTTCAAAAATGGAATAAAGACCAATCAAACTAATAAAATTTTGAAGGGGTAGGGTCCTTAAAAAACCACTACAATGATACCATCAGTGACTCTTACTCCACCTTCTCTCTCCTCTAACCGCCTGAGTGTTCTTATTGGGGGGCTTCTATGGGGCTGCATGTCCTTATTGAGAAAAAGTCATGATTTCATTTATGTATAGGAACACAAAAAAACTCAGTCCAACCAGATCAAGATGAGGCAAGTTTCTTTCTTCCCCCTTTTTCTTTCTAGTTAAAGATGGCAAAAGAAAAGAATAAAAAGAGAAAACTCTAAAGGTGATTTTTCTTGATCCTTTTATACCCAAGGGGGAGATGCATTTCACTTTTTTTTTCTACAACTAAGAGCTATAACAGAGTGAGTTCTTTTACACATCATATCCTATAACTTGTGCTCACACCATATCAACCAAAACATTAGAATAATATTCGACAAGCACACCCACTTTGTGTTTTTAATCCCAACTCTGAGATGGATTTGTTTGGTATTTTCCCCTTGGTTGATAGGTCAACATCAATTCCCTGTCACCACCTAAAACCATGCCATGTTAAGATTCTTTTCTACTTATAGACAGATGTTTGCATAGCACAATATGGTACACAGGGCAATCATGAAATTACTAAACTTATTTTCAATTCTTTGTATCATAAATCCATGACCATTAGTTTATGTATTAATTGCCTTTTAGGTCACAAACACCACACCGTCTTAAGAATTATGTTTCAATAATTTCCCTTTTCTAATTATAATTCCAACATCAAGTCAGTATTGTCAATAAACTAAGATTGATATGATAAGATAATTTGAATATGATATACTTCAGTTTTGTAATAAAGATCAACCTTGCTAGAGAGAAGTTTTAATTTTAACTAAAATATATGAGTCTAACAAAGGTGTTGACATTGAGAAGTACGAAATATTCACTTAAGTAATACATGTTTAATTTATCATAATACAGATACTTAAATAAAAAAATTTCTAACAAAAAAGTATATTTAGTTAAATAAAAAAAAAGTGTTGGTGTTGTGGAGTGTACAAATATTGGTTTGAGTCTTGCAAAGGATACTAAATAAGAAAACAAGTTTATTTTTATAAAATCGTTCATAAAAATACTTGACTAATATTTTGTCCAAGTTTGTGTCTACCATCTATATATACTATATATGTATATTTGAAATAATACAATCTACATATATGAATATTGATAAAAAGAGAAAAAGAGGGATGAGGGGAACTTTTAGACAATGTACCCGATCTACCCTATAAAGAGGTAAAATCAAATATTAAATCTTTGTGCTCATCTAATACCTTTTATAGCTTCCTATGGATTATTCCTTTGTGATGTCAATGATTGGGCATTAAAAAGGTGTTTTGGCTTTAAAAAAAAAAACCCTCTAAAGGATTAGGTCAATATGCATTTTAAGTATATGACCTTATATGTACCTTTGTTCCCAATATACCTTACAAGTTACAACCTATGTTGTTCACATGGAAATGTTTTTGTGAAGGTTCTAAGCAGATTGTTCCACAAATGTGGCATTACCTTGAGCCGTAATTATTTGAACTCAACTATTTTTTGTCTGCAGAAAGGTAACTGGTCTGGATCAAATTAATTATGTCTGGATCAAATTAATTATTCCTTTGTTTATTTAGTTCAACTACTATGTTAAGTCATTTACTTGTCGTCTAAGTAACTAACTTAAACAACATTTTCAGCTTCTGATAAAAAGAACTTTTTTTTCTGCAACTTTATTTTTTTGTTCCAACTAGACCATTAGTTTGCTTTGACCATTTGATATTGATGTTGAGCAGTTTGGGTGGCCATTTGCTAGATCAAGCAGAGATGCCATGTGTGGGAAGTAACAGTCTTAAAATGGACCCCATAATTTTTGAACTGGTCTCTAATCCCAATAAGTAATTTTTTTTTTACCAAAAATATTCTCTTGCAGACAAAAACTCTAATATTTTAAGGCATAAAGGCAGTGTTTAGTTGCCTTTAAGTTGGTCAAATCTCTCAAATAGTGTAAAAAATAATATTAATTTTTAAATTTTTTATTTTTATAATTTCATTTTTCTAACAACATATCATATAAACACAAAAATTGTTGGTCTCTTGTTTTTTTTAGTGAAATGTTTACTATGATACTATACCATTAAAAAAAAAGTAAAATGTTTGCTATATACCCACGGTTAGAATCTCAACTTCTGTTAAAACAAAAGAATTTCAACTTTGTCCAAAAAAGAAAGAATTTCAACTTAATCAACATGTTAAATAACCAAGTTATCTATTAACCATGTCAAAGTTTTTTTTTAATTGAATCTAATTTTCATAAAGAGAAATTTTTGTTCAAGTTGGGTAACGGGTAGGGTTAACCCTGAATTGAAACAACTAACTCTTTTGCTTTAAACCCTCAAAATTTTTACTTTTTTAAAATATTTTGTAAATAATAAATAGTTAATTAAAATTTATATGTAGAGTAATTAAATATATTTTCTCTTTACTTAACGTGGATAAGTTGTTAAATGACTTTTTTATCTTAATTAGTAGTTTCGATTTTGAGTTTCTAACTTTAAAGAAATACGTTAAAATTAAATAAAAAAACTTTATAACATGATAGGGTATATTAACTAAAAAACTATATTTTTTCCAAAATTAAATTACTCGTTTTACATCACTTACTCTATTATTAATTTGTTATAAATGTCTAATAAATGAAACATTTACCTTATCCTCTCATATAACACACTTTTATTCTATAATATCTATCTTATCTTATTTAACTTTAAAACTAATGTCTAGTTACAAAATTTGTTTTAAGCCTATAAATATATTGGGTTAAAAGAATCTTTTTTCTTATTCATCGGTATTTTAATAAGCATGACAATGAATATATGATTTTAAAATTGTTCTATAATTAAAATAAGATTGAAACTTTCAACACTTAATTATAAGATGATAATTTTATTCTACTCAATCACAACTCCTAAACTGTGATAGATATATTTAGTACTCGTTTAGTTTGCAGCTGGGGAAACGAAGTTATGAAAATGAAAAAAATCTAAAGGTTAATATTAATCTTTCACGTCATTCGAGACAGTTAACACTCTATTTCGGTTTGACCAACCCAACGGATAATCAAACGACCCCTTAATCTATTTAAAAGAGACAAAATGTCAAGTATAAAGACAAACACTCAAATACAATACATGTGAAAAGGCAATGTATAATTTGGTCCTTTTTCCTTCCAATGAACTTATAGACTATTTTGACTGTTTTGAAAATTGGAATTTCATCCCTCCCGATTATTATTCGAGACAAAAGGAGAACACATATCCGATGTGTTCGAATTCCAGTTGGGGACCTTCAATCCTTATAAATAAAACTACACAACAAATTTCATCCACATTATTACCAAGGTATGAACAATTCCATCTTTGTATCTTGACCAAATCTACATAGTACCTATTATTTATTGGGTTTCACTTAACTTTCATGTGAACAACTTAGATTCTTATATTTATGTAACTATCATTTTATTTTATTTTATTAGTTTTGATTTCTCTGGCATCCCAAATAGTTTGACCTGATCAAATTCAGGATGAACCAAGATCACTTTTATCCAATAATCAAAAGGAAATAAGTAATGCAATGAGTAATGCATATGAGTCATGGGGAAAACCACGTTCATGTGAAAGCAACGTTATATTTAGAGGTGGCAAAATGGGTTAGTGGGTTGGGTTGGGCCCACTTAGACTCATCTAAAGACGGACATGGTTAAGACGGATCATAAAAAGGAAAATGGGCTAAGAATTTAGACTTGACCCATTTAGGAGTCGGTTGGCGGGTCAACGGGCTAGCCCACTTTCCCCTTCCTCCTATATTTTTTTTAAGAAAAAGCTTTTTATTAAAATTTTATTTTTGAATGAAAAATAATTTTTTATAGATGATTTTTTGTAGTGGTCCATTTTCCTTATAACCCATTAAAAATAACATTTTTTAGAAAAATCATATAAAAATGATATTTGAATAGATGTTTAATTAGTTTTTTTTTAAAATATCGTTGATCCAATGGGTTGGCCTAACTTGGCTTGCATCAAGCCCATTTTTAATGGGTCAAACACAGATTAGACCTAAATGGGTTGACGGATCAAAAATCTTATCCCGACCCATCCTCTAACCTATTTTTGATAGGTTAATTCATAGGTCTGACTTACTTTATCACTTTAATTATATTACTTTTGGTTCAACCTGATTTTTCATGTTAACATGAATTCAAACACACCCTTAATAAACATTAACTTTTATCAATCTAACTGTCAAAATCAAAATTCTGTGTAGATGAAGTATATAAGATTTCATAAAATTAAAAAATTATTTAATGCTTCATCAACTAACTATAAAATACATTTTAAAATATATATAATCTTTTACTGTAAGATAACATACTTATAAATACCAGAATTTTCAAAAATTCGGTGCACATTAGAATTGCACTAATAGAATATTATTTAACTGTTAAATTTGTCAAATTAAATGCCTATAAAGAGTTAGAGTAGAATAACTTAGCAAAAAAATTTTTGGAGTAAGTTTATCTCTCCCCTATGTGTGCGTGGGTGTAACTTGCGGAGCATATCATACCACTGAACAGACAATAATAAAGGGCATTAAAAAGAATGTTCAAAGGGGTGTGTTGGTTAGTGGCAACATTACTTCAATATAGCCTATTTGCACTCGTGTCAAGCAGGACTACCAAAACTCTCTCAAGTTTCAAGTGAGTTTTAACATTATTTTCAAGACCTTAAATCACAAGTTATAACAGTCAAATTCATACCAAATGGGATTCTTCTGCTTTGACTAACTACTCTATTTCAAATTTGAAGCTGGCTTAATTCCTCTAAATATTAAGATCACCTGAGGATGGATCAGTTGTTAAAATAAAGGTAACTGGGAACATCCTAGTTTAAAAAATATTACATTTCTAAATGTGACCTTCGAAATTTGGATTTAAGTGGATCCTTTTGATAAACTTAAACTGCCAAGTGTTTTGATGTTTCGACCCAAGGAGTATTTAAAATGAGTAATTCTATTCCTACATACTCTGCAATCTGAAAATTTACATGAAAACATATGTTTTTGCTTCCCTTCATGTTATCACCACTTCAGTTCTAGTTGACAAATTGGGTAAGCAGCAGCTCATCACCTAGTTGCCAATGCCATAGTAGTTGGTCAAGTAAATTGGAAGGTTCTTCTTACATTAACAAATAACTATTCATCGAGTAAACCCTCAAATTACTCATTGAAATTGTATGGACTGTGCATTTTAATCTCTGAAATTATAAAAATCTCAACTTAGTCTCTGACTTTACAAAATAACTTTTAACTTAGTCCCTCTCAGTATAAATGACAATGAAAAGAAAAAGACTAAAATAAATTATATTTTGCAATGTTAGAGACAAATTTCAGATTTTTATAATCTCAAGGACTAAAATATAAGACCCATTCAATTTTGAGGACTAAAATGAGGATTTTACTCATTTATCTCAATGAAGAATTGCGTACCCACCTCTCCATTCAATGTAAACCATGCCAAACACAGACTCTAGCAAGTTTTGCAAGGTATAAATGATAATAATCAGTAACTCAGGAAGTGCAGAATCATCAGTCTATGTTAAGAGCATATGACCAGAAATATAATGCTCAGCTGCTTTGCAAAAATTTATCACCATATCAAGGGCTTTGCTACAGTGGCCTTGTCCATGTAAGCTGAAATAGTGGCCCACTACATACCTGTCCATGAGGCTGCATATAAAAGCAGAAGGCACACGAGAGAAGGAAAGACAGCCATAACATGTCTGGCAAATAAACTTGCACTCCTCAAGAGTGAAGAACCTAAATCCATTGGCCAGTCCCCCCCCCCCCCGCCGGGGCCCCCATGAGAGGGAAAGAACAGTAAAATGCGTGATATAAAGGGCCATCTAAGTGCCAGAACATAGGTCAATGGCTTGAGTGTATGATTGGATACCTCCCAAGTTCCAATAGTATGCCAACATAAATTTTGAGAAGCCAAAGGTAAGTTTGTGCAATTGGGGGTACCACACATGCATAATTTGTTGATTAATTGACACCTCAGCAAAATATTTCTAATGATATACCTGATAAGGCCACTTGATTCCCACCACTCACCATAACAACTCTCGTCCCTCAAAATTAATCTATTGCAATGATTTCTTGCTTTATTTAATAATTCATAAGATTAAAATTCCCAAAACATATCTGACTGAAATTTCCAGATTAGTTAAGGTAATGACCATTATGTTTGCTAAGAAGGGAATGGAGTTCGGAACGTTTGCTATGAGCTATCACTGTTGGTCAGTCACACAAATTTTAGATGTAGATTCCAACCCAAAAGTTAAAAGTTGTGCAAAAACTCTTGAATTCAATAAGTTACCTGCAAATGTGCCTACACAATTGGACTTGAAAGAAAGTATGAGCTAAAACAAGATATTTAGCACAATCTTATTCATACTTGAAATGTGGATCTACATGCGTGTATTTCCTCATCAGCTCAACCATGGATGTGGTGAAATTGGCTAACATCTGGCATTCTTCATGAGACTTGGCCTCGGAAACAATCCCGTGAATGACTAACCTCTTGAGATTGGGGCATCGCTTAAGCAGCCCCTCAACCCAGTGGGAGAAAAGATCATTGATCACAGTCCAGCCAAGCTCCAAGACAACAACATTCTCCAGATAGGAAGAGCCTTGTAAACCATAGTGAAGCACTCCATCTCTCACATCATAACTCAGAGATAAATGGCTCAGGTGTGGAAAGCAAGTGGCAATTGTTTCCAAATCCACAACTTCATCCTCATCATCAAACATCACATCCCATAGCCTAAGCCTCTTTAAATTCGATGATCTTGAAATCATCTGGTAAAACTTGGGCCATATAATTGTGAAGTTGCTGATATCCACAGTCTCAAGATTCTCAACTGTCTCACCAATATCAAGATGTATAACACTAACATCATCAATCTTAAAATGCTTCAAGGTCCCCTTTCCAATGAGTTCAAAAACCTCAAGTGCACAGTCTTTTAAGTGCAAGCACTCAATCCCATCAGCCTCCAGTATAAACTTGTCCAAACTGATTGCCTCAACATACACACTCTTCAGCGTTGAACTACTCAATTCAACAGTCACCTGTGCATCAGACATTGCAATTTCTGGATTGATAAGTTCCAAAGATTCAATCCTTGGACACACAGAAACCAAAAGATTCAGATCCAATGCAGATATACTGACATAACTCAAGGAAAGAGATTTCAAACATGGGAATCTCTGATAATTAGGCTCAACCCCCGAAACTGAATTATGTGCGAGCTCGAGTGTTTCCAGCTTGTGCCTGCCACATATTTCAAGAATGTTAACATTAGGCATAGTCTTCACATTATAACACAATTGCCTCAGAGTTTCCCTGGTGTATAAGAGCCAAGCGGTAACAGTGGAAGCCGAGAATTCATCCACATCTTCCATCAAAATGGAGAGGGCCTGCAACCCTGAGGTCTGGAAAATGGTTTGTGTGATCAAAATCTCGAGGCGGGTAGTCGTCAAATCTCTGTAAACAGGCCAATCTTTGGAGTTGAAGGAGAGTGTATGAAGGTGCTTGCAGCATGCAAGTCTCCATTTCCTACATGTTGCAGAGGCTATCACCACATCCCTTGCAGCCCTCAAGTGTGACAGAATGTTCCCAATCACTTCAACTGGAAGCCGGTCCATGATGTTGCAATTTGCAACTTGCAAACCCTCACAAAAACAACAACAACAACACAATATCTATCTATGTAGCTATCAATCGATCAACCTATCTATAAACCACCGTTGTTTTGTGTGATTTGTTGACAACAAGCAAGAAACAAAAACAAGGGTAAAAAAATGAACTTTTTTGGTCAAATTCTTCAATTCAATTCAAGGGTGATTTGCGGACATCGAAAAATCAGACCAGAATTTTGAATCAATGTTACCAGATTCAAATGTTCAACATCTCTCCCATCAATTTCTCTTCTGGCTGGATGAATTTTATATGCAAGAGGAAAAATCACACGGAAATAATTAAATCGGTGAATTAGAAATTAGGATCAGAAATTCAGAATTAAGAATTAATGAAAAACGATTATGAAAATAATAATAAAAAAAGGTTGGAAATAAAAGAGAGATGGAATTGGTTGGTTACCTGAATAATAGAAAGGAATGAATAATGAATGAGATTTGTATTGGTGATTGGGTTATGGAGAGAGAGAGAGAGAGAGAGAGAGAGAGAGAGAGAGAGAGAGAGAGAGGAGTGGAGTGTTTCAGAGGACAAAAAAACAGAGACAGAATCTCTTTTGTGTCAATGTGAAATCTCCAAATGGTGAAACCAAAACCAAATCAAAGTTCGTTTTGAGTTTGACGTGCGATTTCCCTTGTTTTGTGCTTCACTGCGTTTTATTTTCAGCTTCTTCTGCCAATTTTGTTTTTTTTTATGGTCACAATTATTGGTTCAATAATTAATTTTTAATTTTTAAAATTCTCATCGTGTGTATAATAAAAGTTAGTATTAATTATCTTTACCAAAACTAAATAATAGCTAGTATTAATACTTTTTTCTGTAAAAAAAATATTTAGTATTATGATGTTCTTAAGTTAAACATTATTAATATTTAGTATTATGATGTACAAAAAAATATTTAATATTTAGTATTTTGAACGGAAATGTGAAGTGACACTGTTGAGTGACACGTGTCACAAACTGATAGGTTGAGTAGTTTAATTTGAAAATTAAAAATATTTTGCTATCCATGGGACTTGAACTTGGCACCTTCAAGTGACAAAAAAAATACTTTACTACTAGGTCAAAGTATATCTTTGTTACAGGATGTTGATTTTTTATTTATAAAACATACACTTAAGTTAATTATATGATAAAAATGTATTTTTAAATATATAATTGATAATACACTTATGGAATTATAAAATTCTAATTTAATTTAATTTTTTAAAATATATTTTAATACTTTTTTTCTGTACAAATAAATATTTAGTATTATGATGTTCTTAAGTTAAATGTTAGCAGAAGAAAAGAAAATTACTTCCTTTTTTCTTTCATTTTACTTTTCTAGCATCTTGAAGATTTTTTTCACTGAAAAATCAAAGATCAATATCACATTTCTCTTAATAATTTTTTTCTATACAGGTCATAAAATACTGCATAGCTAAAGGACTTCTCGACTTTGTTGAGGTATGTTATATTATTTGCTATGCATATAATTATATTTTTTTTAAGATAATTATATTATTTGTTCATGTATAACAATTCATAAATAATTAATAGTATAAAATATATTTATCCTATAATTAAATACTGTAATTTCTACATTTTAATATATTTAAGGAAAAATACATCAGGAGAAAATTTGTTTTTATTCTTAGGAAGTTGTGTGAAACCTCAACCCCACACAACATAATCTGGGACAATTTGACCATAGCGTGAGACTTGCTCCAACACAACAACTATTATGGTCGTGGCATAGGACTTACGCCCACACAACACCATGACTTTTTTAAAAACAAATGTTGTGTATTAGCAAGGGTCTAACTTCCACGAAAAGTTTAATTAAAAAAATATAATAAATTTAAGAGACAGAGAATAAGGAGAAGGAGAAGAAGAAGAATAATGAGGAATGGAAGTGATCCGGTCTGGATACCGGCCCCTATGATGAGACGACATCTTAAGTGTACTGAAGGACAACCGGTGTCATATGTCGCATATCCGTACTAAAAAGACACCAAGTAGGATCCCTTCCTACACCGGTCATCCAAAGTCGCATCTGAGACACTGAATCCTTCATCCGCTCTCATTCCTCCATCACATATAACTGTTTACCTCAGTGTCATGATAAGATAAGTAGAGTCATTACTTATCAAAGTAGATACCCTGCACAGCAGAATGTGTCTATATCATTCACTAAAAGGAGTAAATACGATTACAAGCATGATATACGGAAAAGGTGGATTATCCTCATCCCTATGTCAGAATCATACACTGATCGTTGACCTACCCACTGTCACGTTCTGAACACTGAACTACTCTGATTGATACTTTGCACACGGCATCAGAGCTCATGGGCCCATATGCGCCCAACGATTCATTTTCCACGCTCAACTATAAATAGCATATTCCCCAACACATGCAAGGTTACATTGTTCTTACTCTCACTTACTATTGCATTGCTTAAGTGTTCATTGAGTTCTCATACATTCTTCTAACTTGAGCGTTAGAGAATCTTCACAGGTGACACCATCTTTCGCCCCCTAACAATGCAAAACTCTGGTGTGAAGGATCTCTAGGACAACAAGACCGGCTTCTCCCACTGGGAGGTCGGATTATAATACCGGATACCCACGGTACCGGTGTATAAACATTCAAAACATATACTTTTGTGGCTGGTCCCCACACCGGATTGTAGACCCCGGTTCAGACCAGTTTAGGAAGTCACGGTAGAAAAAATTAGGTCTTTGCATGAGACCCCCTCCCATGCAAACATTACGTGGTTGTGGTATATGTATTTTTTGGTTAAGAAGAAAAAGAAGGATAGAGGAAGGGGAGTTGCTGGAACCAAATGGGTTTTTGCATAAGACCCTTTGCCCTCCCATGCAAACGTTACATGGTTGTAGTGTTGGTATTTTTAGCATTGTTATCAAAACCGAACCGATTCGGCCGGTTTGACTGGTTGAACCGTGAACCGCTTAGGTGACCCGTCTGAGTCAATTATTTAATACTACTGGTTCAACCACGGTTGAATCTCGATTTTCATGAACTGGTGCCTTCACAGGTTCAACGACCGGTCCGCTTCTGAAAACATTGATTTTTAGTTAAAAAAATAATAAGAAGGATAGGGAAGGGGAGTAGTGGTGACAAAAAACCTTACACATGCGGGTAATATATAGGTTACCCATAATGGGTACAACATATTTACTAAATGGGTAGGTACCGGTATTACATCACTTGCCCCGTAGTTGTTAATATTTATTTTTATTAAATATATTCAAATATTTAGGTTTTTTATTATTTTATAAGATAAAAAAGTTAATATGTTTTCATGATAATACTTTTAATGTATAAAGTTGTAATGTATTATACAATATTAATTTATATTATATCATGCTAAAATAATATTATATTTAGAATGTTATATCACACTTTCTTCCTTATTTATTTTTAATAAAAGTTAAATATTGATAAATGTTTGTGTGTATTCGTCTTTTATGTGTGAATACCCGTTACCCATCTCAAACTCGTGAGTATGGATAACGGTAACATATTATCTACATCTGCTCCACTCCGTGGCCATCCTTAAAGAGAAGTCGTCGAAACAAAAATGGGATTTTGCGTAGGACCCCTTCCCACACCAATATTGTGTTGGATGATGCCCCTCACATAAAATGTTACATGATTAGTGTGAGAATTTATGGTCGTTGTGTGGGCTTCTTTCCCCTTGAAAAATCCTTCATTCTTATAGTGATAAGTTTGGTACATAAACATAGATAGATAAAAAAAAAAGTGAGAAACGTATATATTGAAAGAATATTTATAAATAATTGTTCTTTAAGAAACCATCAACAAAATTGTTGGTGTAATGGTAAAAATATATTAATCTACGGGAAGACCATAATTCGAGTCTTATATAGAATATTACTTAAGTGAGCAAGTTTTTATATGCTTGAAACTCTATTACGTTTTGTTAAGGTAGGAATTCATATGGAAAAAAAATATAGTGTAAACAAATAAAAGAGAAATAAATATATAGAAATTGAGTAGAAATTATAACTATTTAGATGAATTGAAATAAAAAAAGGGAAAGGTTAAATTTATTATATTAAATTGAATGGATAAAATTACCCCTATCATTTTATTTTATTAAAAAATGCATAGTAAATGGCAATTTTAGTTTCCTTTTCCCTTCTATAAGACATGATTGGGAACAAACAAGAGTTTGTTTGTATTTAAACTTAAATAGAATATACAGGGTGCATGAAACCAAAACATATTTAAAACATTCAACTTTTTTTTATTAATTATATAAAATATTATTGGTATACGTAATTTTGTTAACAAATCATATAATTATATAATTATAGAAGACATAAAATTGGTTTAGTAGTTAGAAAAGAATCATCAAGAAGGTTTTGGGTTTGAATCCCTCTATTAACAATGCTAACAAACACTGATATTTGCCTATTAAAAAAAAGTCATACAATTATATATATTCTTACATAAAATTACTTTATATACATTTATTATTTTTACAAATAATTTTGGAAGCGATTATTGCCACCTTCAAATACGTTAGTAACCGCTTATATAGTTTATAAGGTATTTTCAATAAATGTGTGTTAAGTTGATTAAGGTGTAAACTTATATCCTTGAAGATGCGAGTTTAAATCTAACCGATAAGTTATTTATTTAGCATTCATTAAGCCTTAAGTGTGTGGTGAGTCTTTGCCTAATTTCTTTTTAATAAAAAAGGTTAGTAAAATAATTGATAATCACGTGTAATTAATAATTAAAATTGATATTACCAAAAAAATAATAGTTAAAATTGTCAAATAAATTTTAGTCATCAAATAAAAAAATATCATCTTAATTTTTAAAGTAAACAAATAAAAAAAAGGTCAAAGTGTATTTTTTTTTTAATATTACATTGAATTAAGGATGAAATACACTGATTTTTAGGTTAGATATACACCCTTTTAAAAAATCATAGTTTTAAGCCTTATAAAATTTTTTGTTCATATTTTAAGTCTTTTCTACTAAATTTTTATATTAAGTGCTAAGTGTTATTCAAGTGGCCTCAATACTCAAGAAGGGGGTGAATTGAGTTTTTAAAACTTTGCTTGGAATGCTTTTGAACTTGATTCTTTTATCACAGGTTTAAAGATTATGCAAGTGAAGTCAAGTTTAATGCAAGAGACAATGCAAAACAAGAAGTAAATATGCTGAGGCAATTTATCAAACACTTGGTGTGCAATGTTTAAAGTTAACTAATTTAAGCAAGCTCAAGTAAGCAAATCACAATCAACCAACACAAATCAATTAAATGCAGAATATGAATGTAAAAGAGTAAGGGAGAAGAGCTTGCAAACCAATTTAACGAGTTCCACCAACCCCGGTGTACGTCTCGCCTTCAAGCAACCCACTTGAAGGATTTCCACTATTGAAGTTTAGAGATTACAAGCTATGAGCAATTGCAGCTTCCTAGTGTCCCACACTCAAGAACTCAATCCTCACTAGCACAAGGGCAACCCACCCAATCTCTCAAACTCTCAATACCCAAAGGTTGAATCCCAACCTTTGTGACCACTCAACCTAGAATGAAAAACCTTTGTGTTTGGTAGTGTTTACAAGATATAGACTCTCTTAATAGAGTAGATATACAAGTGAATGCTCTCTCAAATTTAAACTCTCAACAAGAGAGGATATACAAGTTATAGTTCTAAGTTTCAGAAAAATGAAACTATGCAAGAGTAAAACTCACAAGACTCAAGAATTGATCTCCCTTTGATGGATGTGATTGATACATTGAGTAGCTTGAAGGAGTCTTACATTTATAGAGCTTGGAGAATAGCATAATGGAGTTCCTAGTCATTGCAATTCGTGGGTGCATGAGAGATGTAGAGAAATGAGCTGGTTTACCACTAAAAGGCACTTTCCCCAAATTCTGGCACTATCGTAATTGATTACGCCTCGAGCTGTAATCGATTACACTTTGAAAACTTTAGTGTTTTTCGTGTTGTAATCGATTAGCATGTACCCTGTAATCGATTAGCTAAAACTCAGAACCTTGGTAATCGATTATGTCTTGCCTTGTAATCGATTAGTGATGACACCTGATGCATTTATTTGGTTACACAGCTTGGTAATTGATTATGTCTTCACTGTAATCGATTAGTGTCATTCCAGTAGCCTTGTAATCGATTAGCTGATGTCTTGCAATCGATTAGCATAAGTACCTGATACATTTAAATCAATTTTTCATCTTGGTAATCGATTAGGGTTATTGTGTAATCGATTAGTGTACAAACAGAAGCTATGTAATCGATTAGCCTTATGTGTGTAATCGATTAGATGGCAAAACAGAAGCTATCTAATCGATTAGTTATGCCTTCCTAATCGATTAGCTGCGTTGTTTTTGCAGGTCTGATGCTATTTCTTGTTTCTCCAAGAGTTTCTTCAAGAGTCCTTTGTCATTATCAAAATCTTTGAACCTGTAAACATATTCAAACACACTAAGGTGGCAACGAAGGGGCCACTTCAATAGTGTCACATGTCACCACCAGAAATTTTAAAAATAAAAAATATCATTGTTTTTTATTTACATTTCCAACTGTAGACAATAGTTCATGAATATATATAAATTTTCTAAAAGCATTATTCATGCTTAAACAAATTTAACTGCTTACAATGTTATATTCGTACTTCATCAAAAAATTAAAGTGCATATCACTCCATATCTCTACCATCATCTTCGTCTTTTTCTTCTTAATCACCCCTATTACCCCCACCCCCACCATCATCGTAACAACAACAATCACTTCATTGAGAATTTCACAATATGGAGTGATAAGAAAAAACAATTATAGGCATTAGCACAACCAAAATTGATAACGATAAACTTATGAATTTTTAAAAGTTGCAGCTAATCAATGATAATAAAAAATCGAGCAATTTCTAAAATGAAACCCCCAAAACCAATGATAACAAAATGAAACCCCTAAAAAAAGGCTGACACACTTTTTCTTCTTAATCACCCTCGCATCGCACTATAACCATCATCACAACAACAACAATCACTTTATTACATCACACAAAAACTAACCTCATCAATAATAAGAAAAACAAAAGGAGAATCATAAATGAGATTGGGATAAAATATTCATAAATGGAGTAAAGTATATGGAGAAAATAAGGCACACATGTAAAAAAATAGGAAAGCATAAAAAATCAAAGAAATCAAATAGACATCAAGGCATATGGTTTGGTACTCGAAGATGATGAAGTGAATAAGACCTTATTATTGATTGCGATGGTTGAGGGTGACACCTAGAGTGGTTGTGGAGGTTTGTTGACAGAGAACGGATTCACACAAGAGTGGTGTAAAGAAGCAATGGCAAATAGATCTTGAAGGTAACATATGTTCACACTAAAGTGGGGGTTGAATAGTGTGATTAAAACTTTGGCACTTTCTTTTCATAAAGACAACTATTCTAACACTCGTTTAAGTTTTTGAGGACTTAGTTAGAAAACAAAAATAGTTTATTAAGTAGTTTAGAAACAAGGATAAGTAAGATGACAACGTTGATAAAACAGTAAAGAGAGATAACACACAAGCATATATTATACTGGCTTATCTCTCAACCAAGACTACGTTCAGTCCCTGTTCAAGCCAATATGATTTTTTATTAACTGATCATGAAGTAAAGTGCAATTAATACTTTCTTTCAAGGACCGCAAGTATTCTTCTATAACTTAACCTTTTTAGGATAGTAACACAAGTATTCTTTCTTAACTTAGCCTATTCGGGCTAATTACATAAGTATTCTTTCTTGGTCAAGCTCTTACAACTTCATAGAGAAGTAAAGGGTTCCTAAGTTTTTTGTAAAAACCTCAGGAATGTCTGAGCTTACAACAACTGAACTAATTATTCAGAATATAAAAAAAGTAAAGCTCTTGGACTATTTTGCAAGTAAAGAATTAGAGTATTTTACACAGCTTGTAATGTGTAGAGAGAGAGCAAAGAAGTAAATTGTTGGGCCAATATACATTCTTGAATAATTTTCCTTATATAGACTTTCTTTAAGATAGACGTTGTGAGACAAAGATTTATATCCAATGAAGGCCTATCATCTGCATAGAGCTATTGGGATGATTTGAAAACATACTTAGTCTCTGTTATCATGTGAACATCTTAGTTATCTGACTTTCCATTTTGACATATGAAGTGGACGCTTCTTTGTATAGGCAATTCTTTTGCAGTTATATAATTGTATGAATGGCCTGTTTCAAGTCAAAATGGTTATAAGATAGACGTGGAAGAGTTTTAGCTTGTGGCTTGTATTTACTATCTTCATCAATGTGTCTAAGTTAAGTTAGGGCATCCAAGTTGAGTGAACCTTCAAATATGTAAAATAGTTTTTGATGAGTAGTTGGAAACAACTCAGTCATGTTGATAGAGCGCCCACATATACGTTGCTACAAAAAATAGTTAAACAACTAAATGATTATTAAATTATACTATATAAAACAAATAAACAGATAAACAACTTAAGAACTTATGTCTAGTCCTTCCATTGTTCATTGAAGTGTGATTGAATGACTTTTCGTAACTTAGTAGTGTCTTTATTCTTCGGTTTGAAAGAACATTTCAAAAAAAATAATTGTCACTCTCAAAAGTAAAAACATAATAAATATTAAATTCAAAATACAAAAATTTAAAGTACTTACCCCTTTATAGGGTAAGGATAATCTTCCCAAAGGTGTTTTTAAGGAATTAAGGATGTTGCTGAATCATGACAAAGTGATTAAGAATTGCAATTAAGGATTTTTAAGTGTTAACATAAATTAAGTAGTTCATTCTTCGACTTTTTATAATTGTTTGTTGACTCAAGGGATCCCTTAGGATTTTGGCATTATAGAATCAAGAGACAAAGCAAGCTGGTTATTGCTGCGTGTAAAATTTCACAGTTATTTTGGAATTTTGATAATTGGCATATTACATGATGATATGCTACTTAACTAAGCCATTAGTTGTGTATTCCTTAGGATCTCATTATGGAATATATACCATTTCTTTCTTGCTTGCTTATTGGTTTTCTTCTTGTATTTTGTACTTTCTGGGTTTTCCGTTATATTCTAGTTAGCACTCCTCACTGCTTGAATTCAACCTAGCCTTGTCTGTGATTGCAGGTTTGAGCAACCAATGCAAATTCCTGATGGAGCTGTAGTTTAGTTGGCCAACTCTGATTGACCTTGGTGGAGTTTTCTTTTTCTTTTTCCACCCTTTCTTTTCCCTTAGTCAATAACTAATTGTATTTTTTAAAATAGTTTCCGGTTTGGGCATTCAATATTAAATTTTGACTTTAGTAGCTTACTATTCTTACTTTTGATGTACAAAGTAGTATTTATTTACTTAGAATGTTTTAATAGCTAATAATGTCTAATTAAGAAAATTCCAAATGGGAAACGAATCACCTAGGAGGGGTCTTTCTCATTATAAAAATATTCCTATTCTTATTCTCCTATCTTTTTTATTTTTACCCTTAAATGAGTAATAATACAATGGCATCTTTTATCAGCACCTTTATCAATAGATATGAACTATGCAGATGGTAAGACTACACGTTGTAGGGATGTGTTACCTTCCTAGTAGGTTTCTTGCTCTAACCTCAACACCGCTGTCTTTCTCAACAGAATGATCCAAGCTAAGAAGCCCAATCTTATTAAGTTCACAAGTATTAACACTTCTTTTTGAGTTTTCAATTATCTTATACCAATTTTCTATAAAGGATAAGAAATAAAACAATTATTTAGAAAATTATGTTGAATTTATATCTGATTGAAAATTACATAGATATTACATAAATAATGTCAGTTTTAAATTTCTTAAATGTTGTGGAAACTAGTTTTAAAGGCCTGGTAGTAGACCTGACCAAAATAGCTAAAGTGGAATATTTTTTCTATAAAAGGACTCGGTTTCAAATTATGAGGATGATTTTTTTCCAATTGGCACATTTAATGGTGGTAGCCACTAAAATAAATTAAATTTTGCAGCGGTTTGGACTAATGGTATTCTAATGTTCATGTAATAGGCATCTTAGGGGCAGTTACAGTATCCCAAAACGCCACCAAAGGACATCCTTATATTGCCGATGATGGTTTCAACATTTAGTAAGAACCACCGTTAAATTTTTGCCATCACTAGTTTTAGTAGGGGTTTTAAAACTGTTAGAAATGCATTTTATGGTGGTTAAACCCGCTAGTAAACCTATTTTAAAAATGCCACTAAAAAGAGAATTTCTTGTAATGGGAAATCTAGTCTCTAGTTTTTCCATCTTTGCTTCTATACCTCAACTATTGCTTATTTTTGTTAATCTAAATCTTTTGAAACCAAAACATTATTCTTAAATTTCATTCTTATAATTTGCGATAAGGTGATAATTGCTTGCAGATAATTCTTGTGGATTTGATACTCAATTCACTTCACTTCATTACTTGTATGAAACAATATACTTGTTGGATCACCAACAACTGATCCTAACTTACATATTTTTTTAATATATAAATACATTAAATACTTATGAAATTTAAATAATATATAGTTAAATAAAGTAAAACATTAATGATATATAATACAAAATATAATAAAATATATAATGCCATGAATAAAATAAAATAAGATCCTTACAAACCAAGGTGACAAGACGTTAAAAAAACTATCAAATCATATCCATATTGGTAACATTGGCTTTAATGATGTTGCTGATCATATACGGTGGTAGTTGCTGACAGTCATGCCAGTGCTAGGGCTTATTTGAAATAGAACGGACATCTAGGTCAACATCATAGTGTTCATGGCTACCTTTGGATGGACCAGCGCTACATTGATGCACCAAAGTCTCGACATAGATCATTAGAGTCTGCATAGTGTCTTGTAACCATTGGTTCTTTGCAACAACCTCCTCATACCTATGATTTGCATGAGCAGCCTATACATTCACCTTATCCCTCTACTATTGCGTATTACAAATGGACTTATAACCAAAGTGCCATGTGAGGCGTGTTACTACTATGTTAAAGACTTAAAGCCCCTGTACATGTTGGGGCAAAGTCTCTAGTGCCATAACAACATTTCTAGGTCTTGCCATCAATAACCTCCCTCTAGATGTCTAGCTTGGTGGCTTGATCCTCCTAACTTCTATTTGTGGCAACCTAGGTTTTATGAATGCCAATTATAAAATAAGTAAAGAAACAAAGTCATTACTTTAACAAGTAATCTTAATATTAAAAAATAGTAAGTTGAAAATACTTACATATTGCCTAAGGGAGTTAAAATAAACTTCCCTAAGGCATCAAACAACCAATCATGTGGTCGTGCATCTCAGTTGTGACTTTGTAGTGGAGGTTGGGGGACTCTTCTCTCCTCAACATCCTTCTACTCATTCCCAAAAATGTTATCATCATGTCCTTAGATGTTATGATGAGGATTTTCCTTAGGGAAATATCTATAGCCCAAAGTGAGAATGATAATGAGTGGTGGTGGTGATGGTTGTTGAGCAGTCTAAAGTAGAGTTATCAAAATGTGATACCCAACTTGGCCCTATGGTAAGTCGGGTTTCAAATACTTGATTTCTATTTAGGCCTATGTTTTGTATCTCAAGCCTGGCCCCTCAGGCTTTGGGTTTAGTGGGTTACTCGCATTTTTTTTACTTTTTTTAGAGAAAAAAATGGCCTAATTGTTTTTAGAAATTTGACAACCTATTAATAAGGATGTCAACGAGGCAGGGCGGGTGCGGGTAGTATGTTACCGCTACCCATATCCATGGGTTTTATGCAGGTAACGGGCATTCACGGGTCGAGTAGTGGGTACCTATGAGTATTTATGAATATCTATTATTCTTATAAAATAATACTAAAGAAGAAAATATGGTATAATGTACTAAACATAATATTATTTTAGTATAATATAATTCAAATTAATATTGTATCATACATTATAACTTCATAAATTAAAAGTATTATTATTGAAAAATATTAAATTTTGTTTATATCATTAATAAAATAATAAAAAATTTAGATATTTAAATATATTTAACAAAAAAATAAATGTTAATAATTAAACGGGTACTCGCGGGGCAGGCAGTGTGATACCGCTATCCACCCGTTTAGCAAATATATGAGTATCCATTAAGGATAACTCACGGATTACCCATGGGTGTGAATTTTTTTTTGCCATCCCTACCTGCTAATAGATAGAAATGTGATTATAATAAAAGGCATGTTAACTTTTTTGAACTAAATGAATGCTAAATTGAGACCAAGATCCACAACAAGCAAATACTACCTCTGTCCTTGAATATAACTAACAAATTTGTCCTAGAATATACACAAATTTAACTAAGTCAAGTTCACTAAATGTGAAAGTATCCCTAAAATACCCTTAATTAATACTCACTTTAATTTTCAATGGAAAGAGACTAAACCTCCTTAAAAAGTTTCAATAATAGGTATTATAGTAAAATACACATATTTTTAGATGAATTCAATGACATTAAATGAGGGCAACTACTTTCCTAAAGGGTGTGAGAGTTATTTTTTGCTTATATTTAAGGACGAAGATAGTAGCCAATATTGAAAGGTATGATAGGATAGGGAATCTACAAATGCCTATCAACATAGCATGTTCTAGACAAGAACCCAATATACCATCCAAGAAAAAAGTCTTGAATTTCAAATTAAACTAATTTATTCAACCCAAATCAAGAACAAGCATAACGAGAACAACCATATGTAAAGCAATCACAAGTTCTAGTTTTTTAGAAGAAAAAAGGGGCAAGAGTTTAAGGGAAATTTCAAGCAACAACGATAAAAATGATCACGAAACAAGAAAATTTAATAAAGTTTAGTGATTGAGGATGCAATGAAACATGAACAATGACATGAATAAGTAAATAATAGAGAAGAAAAAGTGAAGAAAACAAAAGATTAAGGGAATGAGTAAATAATGTATAGGTACCTATCCAGGATTGGGTTAGCCTGATAAAAAACCCAATCGGGTACAGGTTTTTTTAAGGTGGGCTTCATTAGCACAATTTTAGTTCAAGCCTTTTTTTTTTTTTGCCTAGGTTGGCCTAACGAGCTTGACCTGTTTTGACAACTCTAGTTTGAAGCAAGCGACAACACCACTTGATCTCCATGGTTAGATGATTAGAGGATACCAAATAGTTATATCTAAAAGCTTTTGTTCAATGAAATCTTTCTTTTCCTAATTTGCTCCGTTCATTCATGCTTATGATCAGGGTTCTAATCACTGTCAACCATCTTCTAATAACCAAAGGAAAAATATTTAGATACATCTTTGTAGCTACCCTACCTCCACTTCATTAGGTGTGTGATTTTGATGCATAATATGAGTAGGTTGTTGATCAACATTGAACTTAAACAAATCAAATTTATCAATAATCTTCAATATGAAATTGCTACTTAATCCACTACCCAAAAATGATCCTTATATTTAACTTTATAATTGTCGGCCTAGACTTAATATCTAAGTTTAAATTTAAACTTAAATAAGTGAAATTCAACTTCACTTTTACTCAACAACTTCATATGTTTACATTTCATACATAAACATCTCATTTGCAAACACATCAACCTTTTTAAGAAACTCAACTTTAAAACCTCGTACATAAACATAAATGTTATCATACATCAAAAAATGATTAATGGTTTGCATTACCAAGTGATGCTAAATTACCAAACCAACACTAAATTACCAAATAGATACTTAATTATAATATTCTAAAATTACTACATTACAAAACAGATAGTAAATAACCAAACAAATACTAAATTATTACACTCCTAAATTACTACAATACCAAGTATACAATAAATTACAACATTCCTAGTCTAATTTAGCTAATGGCATGGACCATATTTGGTTAAATATTTTTTCTTAAAATAATATAACTATCACAAACAAGCTCATTTTTAATATTTCTAAAAGAAATTGATAACATAACCTCTATAATATGAAACTTTATAAAAAATTTATACTTCTAGATAGATTATAAGATAAACAAGATCAATGATCTATCATAAGGTTATCATAAATCTTCATGTTTAGATCCTAAGCAACCTAATAAACAAAAATTAAGAGAAAGGCAAACTAAACAAACCTCGTGTAAAACTCAAATTCTAGTCTTTGAAAATGCTCCTTTCATCGCCACTAACATAAATGGTATTTTTCATTCTCTAAATAAAGTACCGACAAAAGCAAAGTTAGTAATTTAAAGGGAAAAGATAAAAGGGAGAGGAAGGAATAAATGGAAAGGAGAAAAATGAAGAAGAAGCTATTGCACATAATTCAAATAATGAGTTAGTTAATGCTAGGTTCACTAATGGTCGACACTAACTAGTGCTCCATAGCCTACTTATGTGTGCAATGCTATCATACACATGTCTTAGTTAGCATTAGCGAGTTTGATGCTAACCTAACACCAATTAAAAAACTTTGATTTTTTTATTTGCTAGCACTAATCCCAACCGACGCTTTTTGCGTTGATGCTAATAATAGACCTTTCACATTTTTTTATAATAGCATCCATTGCATTGGGTATTAATATTGGTTTCATGGACCAACACTAACTCTGGACGTAAAATAAGTGATTCTTGAAGTAATTATTATAAGGGTGAATATAAGAAGCTCTTAGGTGAAAATAATTAACTTCTTAAGTTTTTATTTTTACTATGGTAATAAATACGTTTATGTTACATATTATCATATTTACCATTTTTTTAATAACTTTTAATTTAGATAACCTATCAAATAACTAGACAATGTATTAAAAATGATGTGAAAATCTATTGGTTAAATTACATATAATCAAAATATAAAAGGATTAAAAAATAAACTAAATTGATAAAAAAAATTAAAATGTCCGGTATACATGGGGTAAAGTTGTGTTACCAGTATCTAACCTTTTAGTCACTCAAATTTTATATCGGCTCAAGGGGAGTACGGTATTATCTAACACAGGCTCAATGAGAGCTCTATGCCTTTCAGTCTTCGTGCCTTGAAATTATAGTTCCTGAGGTCCTGGGACAGGTGGTGGTTATACCTGCAAGAAAACTCCGACGCTTAAATCAGTAACAGTATAGTGAAATAACTATATAATGGAGTTTTTTAAAATGAAAAAATGACTTAGCCTATCATGTTTATGATGGGTTATATTTATAACATCCTTGAGGTTCGACTTGTGTTTGGACAACTGACAGGGTTGTGATTATTTTCAGAGGCAAGTTGCCCACTTACCTTTGAAGTTCTGACTCACAACAGACTTTATTGACTGGGGTATACTTTGTAAGCATAACGACTACTTTTTAGTTTAGGCCTTGCTTACCTGTTTGGACTAATCTGATCCCTACTTGTGTTGTTGTTGTCGTCTTGGGGCCGTTATTGATACCCGAGCATTTGCGTCCTAGCTTGTTGTCATAATATTATTGCGATAATAAGCTACTTCTGATGTTGTCTTTCTTCCCTCTTGTCTTACACTATCTGGCCGATATGCTTATAATTGACCGATATCCTTGGTGGGAAAATTTTGTTCAATTAATTTTATACCCTTTAATCCTTATTTTGAGTTTTAAAATTTGTAATTAATTAGTAATTAAACCCAGATTAGGAGAGTTTAATTACTTTAATGATTTTACCGTTAGATCAATTTAAATATGCTGCACGTGGCATTTTCTTAATAGCGTGTCTCCTGACATTCTATCCTGTCAGAATGGTTTTCGTTTTGAAGTTGAAACAACGCTTGTCCCATGGGCCGCGTCGCTTTGTCTCCTTCTGCATCCATGGGCTGTGACGGTTGGCCTTCGGCCCATTGCGTCCATGAGCTCTATAAAAGGAAGCTGGTGGCTGCTTCTTCCTTACTTTTACCATCAACCTTCTAGAGATCTCGCTGCGCTGCTATCCTTTTGCCTTCATCTCGGTCAAAGTCTTGGCCCACACCATAAAAACCGCAAGAGTTCTTTTCCAAGGTAGCCTTTTTTAATCTTGGCTTTCTCTTTACTTATTTGTTTTTACATTCAAAATGTCACATCGGACCTTTGGGGACGACCACACGAGGGATGATTTTGTGGAAATTCTTTCTAAGCCACTGTCGTAGCCGTCTGTGGGACCCTGACCGTCACACAAGCGGATATACGTTGTTGGGTTAAGATGGACTCATGGTGTGTTAACTCTTTAAACCAAAGACAAACAAATCTTGATGGATCGGTCCCTTTTGCATAATCATTCTCAGCCAATTTTGGCCCAACTGCACCTCGGTCCCCCTTCCAATATCTTTTCCTGTGCATGATACTAATTCCAGCGTATTCCAGTGTAGTTCATTACTTCATTGAAGACACTGATCTCTATTCCATTGTTCCTTTTTTGCAGGACATAGTTACTATGGCTGTCGAATCTTCCACCATGAGAACCAACCCCGAAGATATAAACATGCTTGTAAACAGGATCAACTGGATTGCCCGTAAAGCTTTAAACCCTTATTTTTAGGTCCACAACAAAATCCTCAACGTTCTCAGCTGCCATGTAGAGGGTGAAGATAGGGTCGAACTGGAGGCTGGCCATTTTTGACGCTCCAAAAAATATAAGGATTCTTTCATAATAATCGCGTCGTTGTATAGCGACCGGGTTTGCTATATACCCTGGGAGCGTTATTTCTTTCTTCATGAAATTCTTTTAACCAAAGTGGGAGCGCGTCTTCCACTTAATAAATTCAAGATGGGGGAGATCAGGTTTTTTGACATCGCCCCTAGCCAACTTCACCCGAATGGATGAGGTCTGGTCATCTCCCTGGAGGTGCTCACCAAGCATTTAGGTTTCAAGCAGACCATCGCTATCTTCTTCCGGTATGCTCGCGTGCTTCGCCATGGAAACCCCAGAAGCGGCATGGGCTTTGTCAACCTCCAATGTCAGAGCGACATTGTCAACTTCGAAGCGTACGTGGAATCTGCCAAGACTGCAAACGCTTCATTCAAACATTCTTTCTTCAAAGTTTTTGCCAAAGGGGATAAGAAACCCCTTTTAGAAATATGAGGAGGGTCAATTTTTTGATCCAGACCGGTTGGACGTACTATCATTTTTTGATGGCAAGCTCTGTATACTCCATAGATGAGAATAAACTAAACGAGGGCTCCATAGCCATTATAGATGTTTTGAATGATATTTCCTGGATACTCCTCTCAAATGACGCTCCTTGTTGGGGCTGAGGAAACTAGAAGGGAACACCTCATTAACTTGGGTACTTTTTTAATCCGCTTTATATTTTACTACTGGCTTATCATATCAGATTGTAACTGCTCATTCTTTAACAACTACAGGAAGCATGAGAGGCAGTGCTTTGAACCAACTCCGAAATATCATGTCCAGGGTCAACACCAATACTGATGAGGAGAACCAGGTTACTCCTCAATTGAAGAACGCCAAACACGTTTCCTTCCTAGAGGGAACACCTCCCAGCCCCCCGAGACCGACAAGAGGAAAAAGCCCCCTACGGGGTAAAGCCAAAGGAAGAAACATAAGACCTCTGAAGGACCAAAGAGGGATCTTACCAATGGGAAAAATCCTATTGTCACCCCCACAACATCACAGCAAACCCTGATTCAAGATACCGGAGGGGAGGAGCTAGCTGATATGATCAAACAGGTTCACCCTCTTGAGACGGGGTTTGTTCTCCTATTCCGGTTCAAAAGAGATTAAACTCCCAAGATCTGACTCATGCTCTATACATCACCGTGTGGTCGTCCTTGAAAAATCTTTCCATCATCCACTTCGTTATTACTGATGGCCCGTACTGGGAGATTGAGCATCTTCGGGCCAAGAATGCCTGATTTTGGATGATCAGGGTCGCTTTCACAAGCGCATTCAAGATTTGAACGAGAAAAACCCGTAAATCTATAAACTTGGAATGCATGAACTATTTTTCATTATCAGTAATTATCCGTCCCAAAATTCCAAATCAGGTTATGATGCTTTGTAGACAAAACGTCGAGTTCTTGCTAATGTTATGTGCACTACGGCTTTGCCCTCAATCCATTTAGCCACGCCAACTATTAAATATTTGACATCGCCTAGAGCTTTTGAAAAAGGCCCCAGAATATCTAATCCCTACTAGTAAAACGACCATGGAACGATTCATGTAAACAACTCTTCAGTGGGAACGTGATGTAAATTGTTGTTCTTTTAGCATGACTCACACTTTCTGAGATACTCGACGGTGTCCCTAGTCATAGTGGGCCACTAATACCCTATTCGTAAAATTTTTCTTGCCAAACTCCGTCCTCTAGAATGGTGTGCCTGCACGTTCCTTCGTGGACTTTGGCCATCACATCATTAATTTCGGCTTCATCTAGACACTTAAGGTACGGTATGGAAAACCCTCATTGGAATAACTGTCCACCTACTAAAAAAAATTGGGAAGCTCTTTTTTCAACTTCTTTTTCTCGACGGAGTCCGTTGGTAGTTGTCCATTTACTGTGTAACGGGTAATTAGTATTGCCCATTAATTTTTTGGGAAAGCCTTAGAACGAATGGCATACACTCTGACTGGTGTTTTGATACTTGGGGCAGCGAAAGAGCTTTGGATAACTGTGGTAGTGGACCCTGCTCATTTTGTACTTGCTAGTATGGATAGAACATCGGCCCTAATGTTATCTTCCCTAGGGACATGCTTGTACTCTATTTGGATGAACCTCTCCTCCAGCTCTTGGACTTTGGCCAAGTACTACTGTAATAACAGCTATTTAGCTTGATAGGTCCCCTTTATTTGAGATATGACTAGTTGTAAATCACTACAGAGGATTATGGTTTTGGCACCGATATCTAGGGCTACTCGTAACCTGGCAAGGCAGGCTTCATATTCCGCCTGATTTTTAGGCGTCTCAAAGTCAAATCTCAAGGAGATTTCCATGTGTACCTCGTCCTCGCTTTCTATGACTATTCCTGCTCCACAACCTTTGATATTTGAAGACCCATCCATATAGATGACCTAGTGTTCCCTTAGTGGTAAAGGTGTGATGGTTCAGAGAAGACTTAAAAGGGGGGTTGAATAAGTCTGTTCACTTTTTCAAACCAAAAAGTGATATTCAAGTGCAATAGCATTTTGCATAGCAGACCAAACTTTTGATTATACGAAGAGCATGATATTTTGATTGAGCGAGCGTAATTTTATCAGACTTTTACTATCACGAATATTAATAATAATTCACCAGACTTTTGATAGTAAAGAGTACGAGAGAGAGAGAGAGAGAGACAATACACAAGCAATTTATATTGGTTCACCTTCAACTTGGAGAGTACATTCAGTACCTTCAAATCTGAAGGGTTTCCACCATGTAAAAATCATTTACATAAATAGCCCTGACTAAGCTTATGAGTATTATTGACTTTAGTCACTCGTGGCTTAAGTACAACTTGTACTTCTGAGTATTCTTGAATCCAGTCACTCCTGGCTTAAGCACATCCTGTGCTTTGAGTATTCTTTTACAAGCACCCACTCCTGGGACAGACCAAGTATTCTTTCATGAGCCACTCCTTGATCAAACCCAAGTACTCTTTCCAAAACTTCTTCAGGCCAAAGTGTTTCCCAATAACTCAATCAGACTAGTGTTTACTAAAGATTGGAAATATTGATACAAAACCATCTGGCATGTGTGTGTTCTTCAAACTATCTTTCGTGAGACATGCCCATCCTCGTTTTCTTGATTCACTCTCACAAGCTCTTTTTTTTCTTTTCTTCTTTTATATATCTTCTTTTCTTTTTCATATCTCTCTATTCTTCTTTTGTAATCTCTTTTCTTTCTTTACGAGACATCTATGTCTATTACACACATATAACTCTATGTATTACTCTCACTCTTACATTGTGTGTGTGTTCTCTCTATCTTTTTGCCTAGATATTTTACAGCATATAAATACTTGTTTCATGGAGATAGATCCGTTGGATGACCGTTTGAAATTTATTCTATCCTATGAGAAAGTGATTTTTCTTCTGATTGGTCAGAGAGACGTTCTGCATATTTTGTGTGGGATGGAGAGCTTTTATAATGAATACAAACAGGGATTGTACATTTTTCACCGAAGAAGATATTCCTCAATTAAAGGAATTCTGACATCTTAGAAAGTTGGTGAAAAATTAATGCTTTGAGATTAGCTTTAGATTTGTCTTGCTTGGGTACTTTCCTTGTTGTGATAGTTTTTTTTCATTGAGAAGGAAAGATGCTTTGTTGAGTCATAATATATAGTTCCAGACTTGATGCATTCAGAGAGAACATCTGAGATTAGATTGAGATCTGGCGAATCGTACGGTGTTGATGATGAGACTCAAAACTTTAAGAGATATTCTAATCCTTTTCTTGTGATTTTTGAAGAAGGTATGAAGCAGCTTTTATCTTGTCAGAGCATGAGGATAGAGTCTGATTAGAGTAGGTTGCTTTGAGGAGAGAACCCTTCCATGTTCTTGACGTTTGTTGTATGACTTGACGAGTCTGGGTCTGGTAGAAGTTCAGATTAACATTTTTCTTTTGAGAGACGTTCCTAGACTTTTAGTGTTTCTTTGATGCATAGCCTTTATCCGACTTTATTTTTCCAGACTTATTAGATGCGAGCTTCCCCTTTGATTTATAACATGTGCTTTATATCTTGAAACACTTGAATGATCTTATCAAATGATTTAATGACTCATAACTTGATTAATTAAGATGCTTGATGTTGGTTATCAACAAATCTAAGAGTGCTTCAAATGTTTTCTTGGTTCCAATAAGGTGCTTTCTCGGTTAGTTCAGTGACAAAATATCAAACTCTGATAGCTTAATGGTCTACTTGATCGTCCACGCTGCCAAATCTAGTTTGTGCAGAATTGTTCGTAATGGAATATCTGTCCTTACTACAATTGGGTGGGCATGGAAGTATTGTCTGAGCCTTCGGGAGGTCCATACTAATGCCATGACAACCTTCTCCAACTTCTAATATCGGTGCTCCGCCCCCTGGAGTGCCTTTCCGATGAAATATACGGAATGTTATCCCTCAACTGTTTCTTTCACCAAAACCATTCCTAAGGCTTCGTCTGAGGCAAGCAAATACACATAGAGTCGCTCTCTTGGATCCGACTTAACTAATATCGGTGGGTTAGCCAAGACCTCTTTCAAACTTTGAAAAGCTTTCTCTAACTCTTCACCTCACTCAAATCGTTTATTCTTCTTCAACACCTTATACAGAGGGAGTGACTGGTATGTCATTTTAGACATAAACTAGGATAGCGCCGCTACCTTCCAATTCAAGGATTGTACTTCTTTCATATTAGTGGGACTTCAGAGCTCCCTTATCACTTTGCATTTGTCTGGATTTGCTTCAATTCCTCTTTAGGTTAACATAAAGCCTAAAAACCTCCCTATTGGTGTAACATCCTGCTTTTAATAATAACTCTATTTTGTAATTTATGAAGCATGGAAGGCTTGTAAGTGTTGACTAATGAATAAAACACTCTATGGATGGTTTTTAATGCTCCAAAAGTTTCATTTTTAGGTATAATTCTATAACTTATATAGATCCCTATTAATGAGGCCCAAATTCCAAGTGAAAATACCTTAGAAAGAACTGTCCGAGTGAGAAAGAGAGGCTGTTCCGAGTGGAAACTGCAAATTCCGAGTGACCAAGAGGAATTCCGAGTGGAAAAATGGAAATACCGAGTGCCAATGGTGTTTTCCGAGTGGAACATGGTCAGGAGGACTTATTCCGAGTGAGATATTGTCTCAGAGACTCACTGCTGAGTCAAACATGTCAGAAAGACTCAATTCCGAGTCAAATATTATCCAATGACTCAATTCTGAGTCATACATTGCTAGGCATCTCTATCTATGAATAAAATTTACCCAAAAGCTTCACTTCCGAGAGGAAAGACTTATATATTCCGAGTGGAGGAATCCTGAAAAACCATTTCCGAGTGGAGTGTTGTTGGAATGGTTTCGAGTGAGACTATAGCCATTGAGTCTGTTCCGAGTGATGGAGGTTCAAAGGGAATCCGTATAGAATTAGTACAACTCTGATGAATGGAAGATTTCTGAATGTATTCTCCGAGTGAGAAATGTAAGTCTATGCCGAGTAACAAATGTGAAATACATTCAAGATTGTGTTGAAGTTAAATACACCGAGAGGTATGAGAAGTATTCCGAGTGAATGGAGCCCCAGATTCCGAATGAGTGTTCAATTAGATGGGAGTCGGTTCTGGGAGGTTTACCGAGTTGATATGATTGAATGAAGACTCGGTTACCGAGTGAAAGTATGAGTAGGAGATGACTCGGTCTGGACAGATTCTACCGAGTGAGAAACCAAGTAAATTGAGTCGGATTCAGATGAATTCCGAGTGAATATGCATGACTCGCTCAAGCGAGTCGGATTTCGTTGAGCGAGATGAACCCTGGTGCATAATTCCTCTTTTCAATCAGCTTTCGCTCAAGTGAACATTCCTGCGCTCAAGCGCGCTCGGCCCTGATATTTTTTTTTTCTCTCACTTCGTCCAAGATAGCAGGACTCGCTCAAGCGAGTGGGATTACGCTTGAACGATCTGATGTAAGGAAACACCCGGTGTTCTCTAGCTCACATCGGAGTACTGATGAAGGAAAGGAAGGGTCCAGTATGATACAGACCAAATAAGAAATTCACTCCGGTTAGGAAGTTAACCGTCCTTAGAACATGTGTGGACACCGGATGACCCGAGCCGGTGTTCACCGAATCCGACCTCTTCGCCTTCTTTCATGGGCGTTGTCCTTCACACAACACCGCCTCACCCATACCGCCCCTCACATTCAATACCGCCCTCACTCCATACCGACCTCACAGCACACCGCCCTCACTCAACACCGCCTCACACTGCACTCCGCTCTCACACTACATTCCACCCTCATAAATTCAATACCGCCCTCTTCAAAATCTCCAACAACGAACACCTTTTAACTCCACTCAGACCACTTTATATAAATTAATATATCACTAACCTCTTTAATGCAAATATGACAGTGAGACGAGTCAAAAGATTCCATTAAATCTCACCTAATCCTCCATTCAAGTCTGCCACTTATTCTCTCATTATTAACAACTTACCACCTACATACGAACCACTTAGCAAATCACACACTCTTTTTCTTCTTCTTCTCATTCTTGTACGTTCAAAAGGCTGTTCTTTCTATTTCTTCCATTACGGACTGGAACGAGGGAACTACAAGACATACCTTGTTAATCAAAGGACATCAAATCAAGTAAGAGGGGACAGGGTTATGAATATTTGTGAAATGGGTAGAAGTGTATGCTGTTCTAGGATTCCAGAATTAACTTCGTAACTTGTTGCTCATTTTTGAAATTGAAAACGTGTGAATTTGACTCTGACTTCTTCATGAAAGTTGTAGATCTTTTTGATATCTGAATTTTGAGACCTGAATCAAGTAATTTGAATAAGTATAGCAAAAGTTATAGCCAAAATAGTACAGCATGTTTGTGTGGAAAGTTTATCCTTTGTTTTGTATATATATTGATTTACTGGGAATTGTACGTGCATAATCAGCCCTTTATGTCTTCATGAAAGTTGTAGATATTTATGTTATGGATCTTTAGAAAGTCGTTTCACATTAAAATAATTTTTGTAGCTCAAGTTATGCTCATAATACTGAAGTATGTATAAGCTGTAAATCTGTGAACTTGAAATCCGTATCTTATTTTTAAAACTGGGCGTTTTGTGGTAAGAATTATTGATCAGTGTCTTCATGAAAGTTGTAAATCTTTTTGTTATGTGAATTTTGAGATCTGAACCGATTGATTTGAGTATGTGTAGAAAAAGTTATAGCTAAAATACTACTGTATGTCCGAGTGAAAGATTTGTTTCATGTTTAGTTCATATTTTGATATACTGGGAATTATACATGCATAATCAGCCTTGAATGTCTTCATGAAAGTTGTAGATAATTGAGTTGTGGATTTTTATAAAGTGGTTTCACATCAAAATAATTTTTGTAACTCAAGTTATGCTCAAATTACTGAAGTATGTGCAAGCTGAAAATTCTGAAATTCTGAAATTCTGAAATCCGAATCTTGTTTTTAAAACTGGGAAGTTTATGGTGAGAATTAGGGGTTGGTGTCTTCATGAAAATTGTAGATATGTGTGTTAAAAATAATTTAGAATTGGTTTCATGTCAAAATCACATTTGTAACTCCAGATACGTTCTAAATACTAATCTGTGTACATTTTGGAAAACTTATCTTGAGGCAGTATGGTATTTTGTGAATAAGTAGTATTTCTGATTGGAATCTGAAACTGTGTTCTTCATGAAAGTTGTAGATAATTGTATTATTGAGCTATAGAAAGTGGAATCATCTAAAAAGGAGTTGATTTTCCCATGTTATGACTGTTTTGCTAATGTATGTTGCTGTTGGGGATGCTGAAAGTCACTTTAAAAGGCTATTTTGAAAGAAAATGATATTTTCTCTATGGATAAAGATTAATTATTAAATTCTTGAGTGATTATGAATTATTATAAACGCTGTTGAGTATCACACAGTTTGTATATTGTGATGGTGAATAATTATGAATGACATAATTAATATATATGTACATGAATGCCTTGTGTTTATTGACATATGTGGTTGAAACAGTAAATCCATGATGTTGTGAATTATTATGTGTATTGTGTCCCTTGAGGACTTGTATTATCCAAGAGGTTTTGGAAATGTGGAGATCATGGTATGTTAAAAGAATTAAAGGCATTCATGCATCATAAGCATTCAGACGCACCATGGAATTTAGGGGTTCCATGATTGCCTACCCTGGTGGGGGGTTACTCTATGATGAGTTAAGCCCTATTTTGTTGTGTGCCATGGAGTGTAGGGATTCATGGTTTATGCAAAAGTCCTACTTATGATATTGTGTACTTCGGTACTTAAGCGCCATGAAGTATAGGGATTCATGGTATATGCTAAAGCCCTATTTGTGTCTCTATGAGACTTTTACTGCAGTATTCCCACCAAGACCAAATGGATCCAGCATGACATCATTTGACTAATTAAAGATCTATTAATGGACTTGTTTGGCATATTCATCATATCATTATGAATTATTGATTGTGTTTGTGCAATTTTATCTATTTTATATTTATTCTATATTCTGTCTCACTCTTACATTAATTTTTACAGTGAATGACACGCAGAATGCAGAGTGATGCCATGATGGATGTCTATTTGAATTATTACCTAAACTTTGATTTTATGGGTTGTAATAAATGTAATATGTCATGTACTATTATGTTCTAAATCGTTTCCGCTATTTAAGTATTTTCTTGAATTTAATTATTCACGACTAGCATGTATGATAATTTTTCCGCTGTTATCAACTATTACATAAACTCTGAATTAAATTGATGATCTTTCGAAAAAGCGAAAAATTTACTCGAAAATTTTAATCAACATTTCGGGGCGTTACATGTTGGTATCAGAGCATTTTCAAAAATTCAGGACCAATTGTTATGACATGTACTGTTTCTCGACATAATATGTGAAATGTTTGATTTCTTACTTGATAACATGCTAAATGTGTACTATATGACTTGTGCCTGACTGATTAATTGCGAAAAGATTTGTTTTGATTACCGCTTGATAATATGATAAATGTGCTATATGATATATTGCTTAACTGATAAACTGTAGAATAATGATAGTTATGTAGTATTTATATATGATATATTATCCCTTAGAATTGGTATAAACCAAACTACGAATATAGGATGGCAAGAAACAACAACAACAATAACAACGATATGGCAGCAGCTTTCAACCGCTTAGCTGAAGCTATAGAACGACAAAACCAACCAAGGAGCACTGGAGGACTCCATGGGTTAGACCACTTCTTGAAGAGAAAGCCTTCACAATTCAAGGGAGGTTATAATCCAGAAGGAGCATATCTTTGGGCCAAGGAAATGGAGCGCATCTTTCGAGCATTGCCCTGCACAGAATACGAAAAGGTGGAGTATGCCACCTATATGTTGGTGGAAGAGGCAGAGAACTGGTGGATTCATGCTAGAATCCGTATGATCGAGACTGACAGACCCTTGATCTGGGCCAACGATCGAGACTGTTTCCTGGAGAAATATTTTCCAGCAAGTGTAAAAAGTCGCAAGGAGCTGGAATTTATGGAGTTAAAACAAGGCTCGATGTCCGTTGGAGAATATGCTGCAAAGTTTGAAGAACTATCTCTCTTTTACCCTCCTTTTCAATAGGCTGGTGCCGAAGAATCGAAATGTGTTAAATTTGAGAACGGACTGAATCTGGAAATCAAAGAAGCGATAGGGTACCAAGAAATTCGGAGTTTTCATATTCTGATCAACAAATGCAGAATTTTTGAAGAGAATCACCAAGCCAGACTGGCACATGAAAGGGCCAATAGACAACTGAAACCTCAGTCAGTTGATTTCAAAAGAAAAGGATCGTTCTATCCAAGTCGCTCCAGAGGAGGATCATCATCATCGTCATCTTTTGATAGACGCAATAATATGAGGTGTCTTAAGTGTGGAGGTAATCATCATGTACGTGATTGTAACAGACGTCTTGAAGAGGTCACTTGCTTTCGATGTAATCAAAAAGGACACATCAGTCCAAATTGTCCACAGAACAATCAAAACAACAACAGGAACACTAAGAGTGAACCAAAAGGCTCTAATTATCAGAGAGGCCGTGGAGGAGACATACGTACTACCCAACCTCCAAGACAGAACAGGGAGTCCACAGATCAGAGGTTGCAACAAACAGTTGGGAGAGTCTTTGCCATCAGCGGTTCAGAGGCAGACCAAGCTGATGACCTCGTACAAAGTAAGTGTAACATTAATGGTACAATCCTATCTGTGTTATTTGATTCTGGTGCTACGCATTCTTTCATTTCTGATGAGTGTGTTAGACGCCTTCAATTACCTGTGAAGCCTATGACATATGATCTGATTGTTTCCACTCCCACTGGTACACAACTTAGGACTGCTAAGGTGTGTAACGAATGTTCTATACTCATAGAAGGTAGACACTTTCTAGTTGATCTTGTTTGTTTACCTTTGAAAGATCTGGAGGTGATACTGGGGATAGACTGGTTATCGGCAAATCGAGTCTTGGTGGACTGTCACAACAAGACCGTGATATTTCCATCAGAAAATCTAAATTCTGACAACCTCAAGACCTATGTATTACAAGGTGAAAGTCAATTGTTTGCTTTATTCACTCTTTACAAAGAAGATGGTGAACCTAAAGCAATTGAGATGCTGGTTGTTTCTGAATTTCCTGAAGTATTTCCTGAGGATGTCTCAAGTTTACCTCCAGAACGTGAGGTAGAATTCTCCATTGATTTAATTCCAGGAGCAGAACCAGTGTCTAAAGCTCCATACCGTATGGCACCAATTAAACTGGCGGAACTGAAGAAACAAATTGAAGAGTTGCTGGAGAAGCATTTCATCAGACCTAGTGTGTCACCATGGGAGCGCCAGTATTGCTCGTCAAGAAGAAAGATGGAAGCATGAGGTTATGTGTAGATTATCGTCAGCTGAACAAATTGACGGTGAAGAATAGATATCCTCTGCCCAGAATTGATGATCTGATAGACCAATTGAGAGGCGCTGCAGTGTTTTCTAAGATTGATCTACGATCGGGGTATCATCAGATTCGTGTCAAGTCTGAGGATATTCCAAAGACAGCCTTTAGAACACGATATGGTCATTACGAGTACCTTGTGATGCCCTTCGGAGTGACCAATGCCCCAGCCGTATTCATGGATTACATGAATCGAGTATTTCATCCCTACTTGGATCAATTTGTCATCATTTTCATTGATGATATTCTGATTTATTCAAAAACTGTAGAGGAACATGAAAGGCATCTTCGAGTGGTATTGCAGATTTTGAAGGAGAAGCAGTTGTATGCAAAGTTATCAAAATGTGAATTCTGGTTGAAAGAGGTAAAATTCCTAGGCCATGTAATCTCAAACGAAGGAGTATCTGTGGATCCTTCTAAAATAGAAGCTGTGGTAAACTGGGAAAGACCTACTTCAGTCACTGAGATACGAAGTTTCCTGGGATTAGCTGGTTATTATCGGAGAATCATTGAAGGGTTTTCTCAAATTGCCCTACCAATGACTCGGCTAACCCGGAAGAATCAACCTTTTTCTTGGACGCCAGAATGTGAGAAAAGTTTCCAAGAACTGAAGTTGAAGCTTACGTCTGCTCCAGTCTTAACCTTACCTAATCCACAAGAAGATTTCGTGGTTTATTGTGATGCTTCCAAAATGGGCTTAGGATGTGTTTTGATGTAGCAACGAAAGGTGGTTGCCTATGCTTCCAGACAGTTGAGACCACATGAGATGAACTATCCAACGCATGATCTAGAATTGGCAGCAGTGGTATTTGCTCTGAAAATCTGGAGACACCATTTGTATGGAGTCAGGTTTGAAGTGTTCAGTGACCACAAGAGCTTGAAGTATTTGTTCGATCAAAAAGAATTGAACATGAGGCAGCGAAGGTGGATGGAGTTTCTTAAAGATTATGATTTTGATTTGAAGTACCATCCAGGAAAAGCAAATGTGGTGGCAGATGCACTAAGCCGAAAGTCCATTCATATGGCATCTTTGATGATAAAAGAAATGGAGATGATAGAACAGTTCAGAGACATGAACTTGGGTGTAGAGATGAAATCTTCAAGGAGTATGACCTTGGGGACTTTGAAAATAACCAATGATTTCCTAAAACTTTTAGGTGAAAGATAGAAAGAAGATTTGCCATTACAAGAGTTGAGAGAATTACAGGCGAATGACAAAGATATGGGACTACAAGAAGGATCAGATGGAATTTGGAGGATCAGGAATAGAATTTGTGTACCAGATGATGTTGATCTAAGAAGGACGATTCTAGAAGAAGCACATAAAAGTATGTTGAGCATTCATCCTGGATCAACTAAGATGTATCAAGATCTGAGGAAAAGCTTTTGGTGGCCAAGGATGAAGAAAGAGATAGTTGAATATGTATCTTCATGTCTGGTGTGTCAAAAAGCCAAGGTAGAACATCAGAAGCCATCTGGTGAACTGTAACCATTAGAAATTCCTGTCTGGAAATGGGATGATATCTTAATGGACTTTGTGTCAGGGTTACCAAGAACACGTTCAGGGAATGATGCAATCTGGGTTATTGTAGACAGATTGACAAAGTCTGCTCACTTCCTCCCAATGAATATGAAGAACTCTTTACAAAAATTGGCACAATTATATGTGAAGGAGATCGTAAGACTACATGGTGTACCATCTAGTATTGTGTCAGATAGAGATCCAAGATTCACTTCCCGATTCTGGGGAAGCTTGCATCAGGAATTGGGTTCAAAGCTTCGATTGAGTTCAGCTTATCATCCCCAAACAGACGGGCAGTCAGAGCGTACCATACAAAGTTTGGAAGACTTACTGCGATCTTGTGTGATTGAACATGGTGGTAGTTGGGAGCAGTTTCTTCCATTGATTGAATTCACATATAATAATAGCTACCACAGCAGTATTGGTATGGCTCCATTCGAAGCATTGTATGGTAGGAAGTGTCAAACGCCACTTTGTTGGTTAGAAATTGGTGAAAGTTTGGCGTTAGGACCTGAAATTGTACAGCAGACTACTGAACAGATAGAAATGATCCGAGAAAAGATGAAGGCATCTCAAGACAGACAGAAGCAGTATTATGATAAGAGGAGGAAACCACTTGAATTCCAAGTCGGTGAACATGTATTTTTGAAGGTTTCACCTCACAAAGGGATTGGCCGAGCATTAAAAAGTAAGAAATTGAGTCCGAGGTTCATTGGACCATATGAGATCCTAAAGAGGGTTGGTACAGTGGCATATCAGATTGCACTTCCCCCTCACCTGGAAAATCTGCATAATATATTTCATGTATCACAGCTGAGGAAGTACGTACAAGATCCCAACCACGTGATTGCTGTTGATGATATTGAAGTTAGAGAAAATCTGACCATCTCCACAGAACCTACACAGATCCTAGAAAGATCGAATAAACGCTTGAGGAACAAGAATGTACCACTGGTAAAAGTTGCATGGAAACAAGGAACTGATGTAACTCTGACTTGGGAGCGTGAAGATGCTATGAGAACACAGTATCCAGAATTGTTTCACTGAGGAGCGCATTAAATTTCGAGGAAGAAATTTTTATTAGGGAGGGAGAATTGTAACATCCTGCTTTTAATAATAACTCTATTTTGTAATTTATGAAGCATGGAAGGCTTGTAAGTGTTGACTAATGAATAAAACACTCTATGGATGGTTTTTAATGCTCCAAAAGTTTCATTTTTAGGTATAATTCTATAACTTATATAGATCCCTATTAATGAGGCCCAAATTCCGAGTGAAAATACCTTAGAAAGAACTGTCCGAGTGAGAAAGAGAGGCTGTTCCGAGTGGAAACTGCAAATTCCGAGTGACCAAGAGGAATTCCGAGTGGAAAAATGGAAATACCGAGTGCCAATGGTGTTTTCCGAGTGGAACATGGTCAGGAGGACTTATTCCGAGTGAGATATTGTCTCAGAGACTCACTGCTGAGTCAAACATGTCAGAAAGACTCAATTCCGAGTCAAATATTATCCAATGACTCAATTCTGAGTCATACATTGCTAGGCATCTCTATCTATGAATAAAATTTGCCCAAAAGCTTCACTTCCGAGAGGAAAGACTTATATATTCCGAGTGGAGGAATCCTGAAAAACCATTTCCGAGTGGAGTGTTGTTGGAATGGTTTCGAGTGAGACTATAGCCATTGAGTCTGTTCCGAGTGATGGAGGTTCAAAGGGAATCTGTATAGAATTAGTACAACTCTGATGAATGGAAGATTTCTGAATGTATTCTCCGAGTGAGAAATGTAAGTCTATGCCGAGTAACAAATGTGAAATACATTCAAGATTGTGTTGAAGTTAAATACACCGAGAGGTATGAGAAGTATTCCGAGTGAATGGAGCCCCAGATTCCGAATGAGTGTTCAATTAGATGGGAGTCGGTTCTGGGAGGTTTACCGAGTTGATATGATTGAATGAAGACTCGGTTACTGAGTGAAAGTATGAGTAGGAGATGACTCGGTCTGGACAGATTCTACCGAGTGAGAAACCAAGTAAATTGAGTCGGATTCAGATGAATTCCGAGTGAATATGCATGACTCGCTCAAGCGAGTCGGATTTCGTTGAGCGAGATGAACCCTGGTGCATAATTCCTCTTTTCAATCAGCTTTCGCTCAAGTGAACATTCCTACGCTCAAGTGCGCTCGGCCGTGATATTTTTTTTTTCTCTCACTTCGTCCAAGATAGCAGGACTCGCTCAAGCGAGTGGGATTACGCTTGAACGATCTGATGTAAGGAAACACCCGGTGTTCTCTAGCTCACATCGGAGTACTGATGAAGGAAAGGAAGGGTCCAGTATGATGCAAACCAAATAAGAAATTCACTCCGGTTAGGAAGTTAACCGTCCTTAGAACATGTGTGGACACCGGATGACCCGAGCCGGTGTTCACCGAATCCGACCTCTTCGCCTTCTTTCATGGGCGTTGTCCTTCACACAACACCGCCTCACCCACACCGCCCCTCACATTCAATACCGCCCTCACTCCATACCGACCTCACAGCACACCGCCCTCACTCAACACCGCCTCACACTGCACTCCGCTCTCACACTACATTCCACCCTCATAAATTCAATACCGCCCTCTTCAAAATCTCCAACAACGAACACCTTTTAACTCCACTCAGACCACTTTATATAAATTAATATATCACTAACCTCTTTAATGCAAATATGACAGTGAGACGAGTCAAAAGGTTCCATTAAATCTCACCTAATCCTCCATTCAAGTCTGCCACTTATTCTCTCATTATTAACAACTTACCACCTACATACGAACCACTTAGCAAATCACACACTCTTTTTCTTCTTCTTCTCATTCTTGTACGTTCAAAAGGCTGTTCTTTCCATTTCTTCCATTACGGACTGGAACGAGGGAACTACAAGACATACCTTGTTAATCAAAGGACATCAAATCAAGTAAGAGGGGACAGGGTTGTGAATATTTGTGAAATGGGTAGAAGTGTATGCTGTTCTAGGATTCCAGAATTAACTTCGTAACTTGTTGCTCATTTTTGAAATTGAAAACGTGTGAATTTGACTCTGACTTCTTCATGAAAGTTGTATATCTTTTTGATATCTGAATTTTGAGACCTGAATCAAGTAATTTGAATAGGTATAGCAAAAGTTATAGCCAAAATAGTACAGCATGTTTGTGTGGAAAGTTTATCCTTTGTTTTGTATATATATTGATTTACTGGGAATTGTACGTGCATAATAAGCCCTTTATGTCTTCATTAAAGTTGTATATATTTATGTTTTGGATCTTTAGAAAGTGGTTTCACATTAAAATAATTTTTGTAGCTCAAGTTATGCTCATAATACTGAAGTATGTATAAGCTGTAAATCTGTGAACTTGAAATCCGTATCTTATTTTTAAAACTGGGAGTTTTGTGGTAAGAATTAGTGATCAGTGTCTTCATGAAAGTTGTAAATCTTTTTGTTATATGAATTTTGAGATCTGAACCGATTGATTTGAGTATGTGTAGAAAAAGTTATAGCCAAAATACTACTGTATGTCCGAGTGAAAGATTTGTTTCATGTTTAGTTCATATTTTGATATGCTGGGAATTATACATGCATAATCAGCCTTGAATGTCTTCATGAAAGTTGTAGATAATTGAGTTTTGGATTTTTAGAAAGTGGTTTCACATCAAAATAATTTTTGTAACTCAAGTTATGCTCAAATTACTGAAGTATGTGCAAGCTGAAAATTCTGAAATTCTGAAATTCTGAAATCCGAATCTTGTTTTTAAAACTGGGAAGTTTATGGTGAGAATTAGGGGTTGGTGTCTTCATGAAAATTGTAGATATGTGTGTTAAAAATAATTTAGAATTGGTTTCATGTCAAAATAACGTTTGTAACTCCAGATACGTTCTAAATACTAATCTGTGTACATTTTGGAAAACTTATCTTGAGGCAGTATGGTATTTTATGAATAAGTAGTATTTCTGATTGGAATCTGAAACTGTTTCTTCATGAAAGTTGTAGATAATTGTATTATTGAGCTATAGAAAGTGGAATCATCTAAAAAGGAGTTGATTTGCCCATGTTATGACTGTTTTGCTAATGTATGTTGCTGTTGGGGATGCTGAAAGTCACTTTAAAAGGCTATTTTGAAAGAAAATGATATTTTCTCTATGGATAAAGATTAATTATTAAATTCTTGAGTGATTATGAATTATTATAAACGCTGTTGAGTATCACACAGTTTGTATATTGTGATGGTGAATAATTATGAATGACATAATTAATATATATGTACATGAATGCCTTGTGTTTATTGACATATGTGGTTGAAACAGTAAATCTATGATGTTGTGAATTATTATGTGTATTGTGTCCCTTGAGGACTTGTATTATCCAAGAGGTTTTGGAAATGTGGAGATCATGGTATGTTAAAAGAATTAAAGGCATTCATGCATCATAAGCATTCGGACGCACCATGGAATTTAGGGGTTCCATGATTGCCTACCCTGGTGGGGGGTTACTCTATGATGAGTTAAGCCCTATTTTGTTGTGTGCCATGGAGTGTAGGGATTCATGGTTTATGCAAAAGTCCTACTTATGATATTGTGTACTTCGGTACTTAAGCGCCATGAAGTATAGGGATTCATGGTATATGCTAAAGCCCTATTTGTGTCTCTATGAGACTTTTACTGCAGTATTCCCACCAAGACCAAATGGATCCAGCATGACATCATTTGACTAATTAAAGATCTATTAATGGACTTGTTTGGCATATTCATCATATCATTATGAATTATTGATTGTGTTTGTGCAATTTTATCTATTTTATATTTATTCTATATTCTGTCTCACTCTTACATTAATTTTTACAGTGAATGACACGTAGAATGCAGAGTGATGCCATGATGGATGTCTATTTGAATTATTACCTAAACTTTGATTTTATGGGTTGTAATAAATGTAATATGTCATGTACTATTACGTTCTAAATCGTTTCCGCTATTTAAGTATTTTCTTGAATTTAATTATTCACGACTAGCATGTATGATAATTTTTCCGCTGTTATCAACTATTACATAAACTCTGAATTAAATTGATGATCTTTCGAAAAAGCGAAAAATTTACTCGAAAATTTTAATCAACGTTTCGGGGCGTTACAATTGGCACTATAAAGATGTTAGCTATTATGTCTATAACCTCATATTGTACGTCTGTAACCTTTGAAAAATATTTTTGAGATCATCCACATGGTTCCCTCTAGCCGAGGTTTTAGCTATTATGTCGTCAATATAGACCTCATCCGTCTTTGAATACATTCCTTCGAAGACCTTATTCATCATTCATTGGTACGTTGCTCTAATGTTCTTTAACCCAAAGGGCATCATTATATAGTATAACACACCTTTATCATTGATGAAGACGGTTTTTTCCTCATCCCCTCTCTATATTAGTATCTAATTATAACTGGAGTAGGCTTTCATAAATGACAAGAACTGGTACCCCCGAGGAGTCATCGACCATCTGATCTATACTTGGCAACGGATATGGGTCCTTTGGGCAACACTTGTTTAAGTTCGTAAAGTCGGTACACATCCTATATTTCCTATTGGCCTTTCTGACCATGACTACATTTGATACCTAAGAAGCGTATTGAACCTCCCAGATAAATCCTGCTTTCAGTAATTTTTTTGTTTGCTTGTAAGCTGTTGTTTGCTTTTTTGGGCCTAAACGCCTTTTCCTTTGTACGACAAGCTTAGATTCTAGGTATACTACTAATTTATGACAACAGAAATTCAGGCCTATTTTGGGCATATCGGTCGTTGTCCAGGAAAAAAGGTGTTTGTATTCCACTAGCAGCTTTATCAATCGTTCCTCTATATCGACTTCCAAGATGTCATTTATGCTTGTTGTTTTTGAAGGATCATTGCCCAGAGCTATGCTTTTTACTCCTCCTTCCAGTGTAGGTCTAACCAGATTCAATAAATCTGATACCAACTCCTCCTTAGGGTCCAAATCTATCAGATTAACTGACCCTGGTACTGACTCGCCATTATTCAACTTTCTCTTCTTGATTTCTTCATCGGTCTTAATCACTTGTAGGCTTAGGTTGTAGCAATATTGAGCCATTTATTGATCCCTTCTAACTGAAGAGACCTGATTGTCTTTATCAATAAATTTAATCAACAGATGGGATGTGGGGCTACAGCCTCTAGAGCATTTAACAACGACCTTCCCAAAATTCTGTTGAAGGGTGACTTAACATCGATCACTAGGACTTTTGTTTGCATCATTCTAGATCCTGGCTCTTCCTCGAACATTAATCGAGTGTCAAGGTACCCTTTCGTAGGCTGCTTTGCTCTATTAAATACGGTCAGATCTTGAGTATATAGCTAAAGATCAAAATCAGACAATCCTATTTTCTTAAAACATTCATAGAATATTGCGTCATATAAACTTCCTTGGTCTACTAGTAACCTTCATATGGTTTTATTTATGATAACGACTTTGATCACTACCGCATTGTCACCTCCGATAATGGCTAGGCCAAAGTCATCATCTGTGAAGGTAATGGGCGGAGTCTGAATACCATCCTAGAATAGTCTATTACCAGCCTTGTTTTGCATTGATATAATCATGCGAAGATGGTTTTTTCGAGCAGAATTCGAAACTCATCCTCCTGCAAAGCCTCTAACAATCATATCTATAACATCCCCCTTTCCCTTCGATGAAGGCATCTAAAACTCTTCATCTTCACCTTCAATGTTATCTACTACGACCTTTCCTTTTTCTACTGGTGTTGGCCTTTTCGGGTTCCATCCTTTATTCGCTTTGGGAGTCCGATCTCGTTTTTTGGGCTTCTCCCGCTCGGATTCCTTTGATGGCTTTGCTCTAAGAAGATATTATTTTAACTTTCCTTCTCTGATCAGGACTTCAATAGCATATCTCAATTGTCGATATTCACCAATGTTGTGGCCGGTTTGCTACAGAACTTACAATACTTGTTGGTATTCCCTGGGCGCTTCATCGGTGCGAGCTTACTTATCCCGTACACCATAAAACCGGGTATCTCAATTTCCCAGAGGATTTGTTCGGGCCGAACTAACAATGGGGCGTAATGGGTGAAATTTACACTTTTTTCTTTGAAATGGGATGATAGGTCTCGATTGTGACTTTTATTCGCTTTATTTTTTTGTGGCTCTTTGCTCTTGCACCGAGGTTCGAACCTCAGGTGATGGGTTTTTATTTTTTGATGCGGCGATGTGCATTTCTCTTCTAACAACTTTGTTGCCTTCTTCTGGAATTCCTCAAAGGTCTGGGGTTCCCCCTTAGCTAAAGACAAGGTGAATGGGCATTGAGGCAACAAAGCTTCGGTAGCTATATAGAGCTAGATTTTCTAGGTCAACCCTGGAACCTAGGCCACTTCCTTATAAAATCTTTTCAAGAAATCCCTCAAACTTTCATCCTCTTCTTGCTTTATTTGGGCCAACGTGTGAGACATTTTTGGGGCGCCTCGTGAAACAATGAAATGATCCAAAAAGATCAGTGCTAATTTTTCCCATGAGTCGATTGACCCCGAGGGTAGTCCCTTGAACCATCCTAAGGCTTCTGCTGCCAATGTTCTAGGAAACATCTTGCATATAACATCCTCCTCAGCTTCTAAGAATAAGGACTCATTTGCATAAGCATCCAGATGCCTCCCCGGGTCAGTTTCCCTAGTATAATTCCTTATTGATAACGATCGTGGCATTTATAGGTGTTTCAGGATGAGAACATTCATCAATCTTCCTAAGAAAGGTATATAAAATGGTACTCCCCAGACCCCCCAACGGTATGCAAACCTCGACGATGACTTCCAGGATGGTTCATCCTTAGTGTGGACTTATACGCGAGGATCTACGGATAATCTAGAGATGTGGAAATTTCTAGTTGTTGCTTCCCAGGTGTGACAACGGTCTTTTCCTTTGCCTCCCTGGCTTTCACCTGCTTCAGCTCAAGCAGCTCCGCCTGAAGTTGCCTGATCAGCTCATCTCAGGGATCTGGGTGAACTACAGTTGTTTTTCTGCTACAGGATTTGACCCCGAGTCTGCACGATCCCGGTATTAAACTCTAGAATCCGTGGATCTACTTGGTTGTCACTAGCGTGACTCCTAAATGTGTTAACTCCTCATGCTGACTTGTTGATTGCTAGTTCGAAATTATGGGACTTAATTTACAGGTCCCACTGGGCATGCCAATGAAATGTCTAGTATACAAGGGGTAAAATTGTCCTTGCGTTACCGATATCTAACCTTTTAGTCACTTAAATTTTACAATAAATCAGTGGGAGTCTGGTATTATCTAACACAAGCTTAATGGGAGCTCTATGCCCTTCTGTCTTCGTGCCTTGAAATTGCGGTTCTCGGGGCCCCGGGACAAGTGGTGGTTGTAGCTGTAAGGAAACTTCGACGCTTAAATAAATAACAGTATAATGAAATAACTATATAACAGAATTTTTTAAAATGACAAAATGACTTGGTCTGTCATGTTTATGATGGGTTATATTTATAGCATCCTTGAGGTTTAACTTGTGATTGAACAACTGACATGGTTGTGATCATCTTCAAAGGCAAGTTGCCTACTTGCAACTTGCCTTTGAAATCCTCTGACTCACAACAGATTTTATTGACGGGGTTCTACTTTGTAAGCATAACAACTACTTTTCAGTTTTAGGCCTTGCTTACCCATTTGGACCAATCTGATCCCTACCTGTGTTGTCGTTATCTTGGGGCCGGTATTGATACTGGATCAAGACTATTTCTAAACGATGAGAAAATAAACGTAAATTTTTTTTGTTGGAACGAAAACTGATTGGACAAAGAATATATTAGAAAAAAAACTATTTTGAAGTATTTTCTTAAAAAATGGTGGTAATTACGGATTGACGGTTAATTCATTAGCTTTATCATAATACTTTTTTAAAACGAGGATGATTTTAAAAAACAAAGGATAATTGGTTCACTGTGTTGTGTTATTGTGTAACATGGGTGAAAGGATTGTGTCGTGGCGTGTGTCTGTAAACCTTTGACTCAGTGAGTGAGTTATAAAAAACGCTGCATCTGGCTTCAGCTCCCCCACCAGCATCTATGGCTAAACCACATTACCACCTTCTTCTCCTTCTCCTCTTCTCCATTCAACAACCTTCTTCACTTTCCGTTACAGCTTCATCCTCGGATCACCACTACGACGTTGGAGATGTTGTCCCTTTTTTTGTCAACAAAGTGGGACCCTTCAACAGCCCCAGGTTCCATCCATTTTCTCACTCTTCTTCCTCATCTTCAATTCAATTCAATTCAATTTCTGTTCACACAATCTTTCTGTTACAGTGAGACATATGAGCACTATGATTTGCCATTCTGCACCCCAGGTTAGTCACTCTTGGTCTTAGGTTTTAAATTTAATATCTCATGATGTTGAAAATGGAATATCACATGATCATTGCATTGGAACCACTTGGGTTGTAAAAAGAATGTGTTTTTCTCAGACCCAATTGTCAGAAAAAAAGAGTCCCTTGGGGAGGTTCTCAATGGTGACCGTTTGAGCAATGGTTTGTATGAGTTCAAGTTCAGGGAGGACAAGATTGGCGTGACCCTTTGCCAAAAGAAGCTCACAGTTCATCAAGTTGCAATCTTTAAGCAAGCTATAAACCGTGACTTTTACTTCCAGTTTTACTTGGATGATCTTCCATTCTGGGGGTTCATTGGGAAACTTGAAGAGGATGGTTTGAGTTCTGGTGGGGGAGGACCAAGTTATTACCTTTTTACACATGTTCAATTTGATGTTCTTTACAATGGGAACCGAATAGTGCAAGTGAATGCATTTGGTGATCCGAATAAAGCTGTAGATATAACTAGAGATGTTGGTGCTGATGTTGATGTGAAGTTCACTTATTCTGTTATATGGAATGCCACTGAATTACGTTTTGAGAACAGGATGGATAGATACTCAAGCGCTTCATTGATGCCTGTCCATCGTCAAGTTCATTGGTTCTCATTCGTTAACTCGATCGTTGTCATTTTGCTGTTGATTGGTTTGCTTGCATTGCTCTATATGCGGCATTTGAGGAGTGATTTGAAAAAGTAAATTTCTTCTCTGTTTATAATTCTATAAGAGTAGGATATGAGTTGGCTGTCTTAATTTGTCAACCTAATGTTTTTTTTTGTTTGCAATATAGGTATTCTAATGCAAATGAAGAAGACAAGGAGGTTGGTTGGAAGTCCATCCACAGTGATGTATTTAAACCTCCTCAAAACTCATCCTTACTTTTTGCTGTTGTGGGAACTGGTACCCAATTGCTAATCTTGTAAGCTACTTTTGTGTTTGAAATACATATTATTCCTCAATCCTCTTCATAAAAGTCATGTATTCAGCCTCTAGCCTTTCCATGGCAACATCGTCATGAGTACGATATATTAAGGTGTGTGATGTATAGCTACATCTGTGCATTGACCTACCTAGGTTTTTATCAAATCCTTTAGCAACCCGAGCCTGGACTATCAAGTGATAACAGAGGCTATAGTGATCCATAACGTGTACATATCACAGTGTGGTTTAGATATCTAGCATATCATACAATTATGTATTGTATGTCACTGTCACTGTTCATTTATGTAATGTCAGGAAAAGAGTTTCAACTAGTTAGTTTTTAACTTTGTTCTTATAATTTACCCTTTTCCTTTAGGCTCTGTGTGTTGCTGCTTCTAGCACTCATTGGCACCCTCTATCCCTACAATCGTGGAGGACTATTGAATTGGCTTGTCTTTTTATATGTTCTTTCATCTGGTTTTGCTGGGTACACAGTAGCATCATTCCATGGCCAGTTTGCTGAGGATGGATGGGTAATTCTATGTTTCTATTTTTAACTTCACTAGGAAAAAATGTTTCTTTTTTAATTTTATTATTAACTTCCTATGACTATTATGTGATTTTTGCTCTAATTCTAGGAAAGGAGTGTTGGTCTAGCAGGGATCCTTTACACTGGACCAGTGTTTGTTGCAGCCTCGATCCTCAACATTATTGCAATATCTTACGGGACCACAACTGGACTACCATTGGGCTCTATTATTGTGATTCTTAGTTTATTCATATTTCTTGCCATCCCATTGCTTGCATTTGGTGGAGTGGTTGGATACCATTTCAGGTCTAAATTTCAAAGCTCCTCTGCTACAAAAAGAAATATGCGAGATATTCATCAGCTTGCTTGGTACAGAAGAACACCATTTCAAATTTTTATTGGGGGTCTTGTGCCTTTTAGTTCAGTTGTCCTGCAATTACACCAAGTGTATGCTACTATGTGGGGCTACAAAATATACACTCTACCTAGCATTTTGTTGGTTACATTCATCACTGTCATTGTGATCATTGCACTTGTCAACATTGGCTTGACATACATTCAACTATCTGTCGAAGACCATGAATGGTGGTGGAGGTATGTTATGTTGCCGACATCAATGCTTCCTGCTTGCATCCGATTAATGCCTTTCTTTTCTCTCTGTTATCATCTTCCGTCTTTTGTGTGTGCATCCTTGGGAAATATTTGATGTCTGAAAGCCATTACATCTTAAGTGAAATCAATGGTGATGATTTAGTTTAGATTAATAAATTTATAAAACTTGTAATAAAGTATCTCTTCATAAAACTAATGAATATAATTGATCCTTGTTGTTTAAGATTCACTTGGATAGCATAACTCATCCATAGTACAGAAGACCAAAGGTAGAGAGAGATACAAGTATACAGTTTTTTAATAAGCTTGAACTTAGCAGGAGATAGAATTGATGTGTTCACACAGAGAATACCAACAGGGATCACCCTAGTTTAATTCTAGGTATAAACTACTCTGCCTTCTCCCCCATCTTGTCACTTGCCCAATAGGCTGATGTGGACCAATATCTATGTGGAGAATATTTTTGTTATCATAAGACATTTATGGTACTATGCTAGCATTTTATTAGCATTTATGATGTCTGCTTGAGGTTGGACTTGGTCGGATTTATGTGCTGTGTGACTCAGTCAGATTGTGTCCAAGGAGATAGTGGGTCTGATCTAGAGCTACTTGTTAGGTTGAGCTAAGTGGGCCAAATGGCCTTATGAGGGAACAAGATGAAGTGGTCCTGCTAGACAGCCATTTTTACGGGCGGGGGGAAGTTTGGCAGGAGGTGTTATGATCAATTAAAGCATACTTAGTTGTTTCAAACTCAAAGGCTTTAGTTAAGGGAGTCTAACTTAGTGAGTTGTTGTAACTTGTAAGCTCCTTGACATGTCTACGATTCCTATTAAACTTGTAGGAATAAAGAGTACAAGACATTCATAATGTTTGTGGTATGATGTTTTCGTAAAAAATTCTGGAGGGCAAGCTAAAAGAATAAAATCTATAAACTTTAGGCACCCTTGGTTATAACCCTTTGTCACTGATGTTTTTTTTTCCTTTCACATTATTCAATTGCAGATCTCTGCTTTGTGGAGGCTCAACAGCCATTTTCATGTTTGGGTATTCTATCTACTTCTATTCGAGATCAAATATGGGTGGATTGTTGCAGCTATCCTTCTTTATTGGCTATAATGCATGCATATGCTATGCTTTCTTCCTAATATTTGGTGCCATTAGTTTCCGAGTTTCATTGCTATTTGTTCGCCACATATACCACGATGTTAAAAGAGAGTGAGTCACCTATCTATGAATCACAAAACAATCAATATTGGTTTTTGGCATGGATAGACTCTACCCTTCAGAAAGTGAAGTCAACACAGTATGATATAAGGGTATCCCTTCCTTGAATTCTATAACAAGGACATTAGTGCAGAAAGTTTATCCTTTATTTTATATTTCACAAAAGATTGAAACCATGGCTACACATTTTGAAAGAGGCTTTCTAGTGGCACATTTTAGCATGAGTAAAAGAGAAGAGTGGAATGAAGCATAGGTTGTTAACAATGAGGTCTGAATTTTTTAAGGCGGGTTATTTCTGAGTAACTTTAGTTTTGGATGTTACTTCTGTATGAAATGTTGTCAACACGGAATTGACATTATCAGTTGATTTTCTTTCCCACTTGTTCTTCTTTCCCCTGTGAACAACAATGAAGAGGATTCATAACCCCAAACCCTTCGTTCCTTATGGCATTGAACTTGCCAATGTGAAAAAGCGTTCCAAACCTTGAAATGATTTTCGCCAAGCAATATAATTGAAATGATTTCACCCAAGCAAGCACAATCTTGGTAGCTAACTTGTGATTTCAAGCACGCACACCAAATTAGGTGCTAATGGGAATGAAGAAGGCTTTAGAGTCTGGAGTTCCTTTGCTTTGAATTTGCATTGTAGTTGCAATCTGAATCCCAAACCGAAACAGTGATTGTATAGATTAGTTGCAATCTAAAAGGCAATTCAAAGAGACCGTGTCGACAAGAAAAGTGAATCCAAGTTGGCAGAGGAAAGTGAAAGGACGTCAAAGTGATATATGTTCTTTTTTGGTAGATAGAATTGAGAGATAATTGAGTTACTTGAAAATGTTGATCATAGTTCAATAGGAAAAATAATTGCTAACGAAACAAGATTCATTTCAAAGAGTCCTATGTTGTAATCCAAAAAAAAAAAAGAGTCCTATGTACCCCCAAATATACCCTCAATGCGCGCAAAAAAAAAAAAAAGTATGATAGAAAAGACTTTTATTTTTATAGGAAAATCTTTTCTATATGTTTAATTTTGCAAAAATTTTCCTTTCCTTATTTTCTCTCTTAAATTAATCATAAAAAAAATGCACGGAATCTTGCTTAGATTAGTTATGGTAGAGGATCCCAAATGGACGTATAAAATTGATACTGATAGAAAAGCAACAGTAACACGGTGCAATGAATTTAGAAGCTTTGTGGAGGTAAAATCCAGTAGATAACAACTATATTATGTTTGTTCAGCATAATTTTACAAGCCTCAAATCATCAAAATCATTGTTTGACGTTACGAGAACTCAGAGGAATCCATGACAAAACTTCGATACTTTACACGTTACAAAAAGTATTGTTCTATAATCAAAATCAAATTCATGCCAGTAACCCTGCCAATTCAATTAAACAATAGTCACCGAAATTAGATGTCAAATTTCATTTTTTTAAATACTACCAAGTACCAACAGTCCCTATAGCATCATTCTTTTGTCCATTTTTAAACAGTAAATGTTATTCAATCAAATAATAAATATCCTGAGGAGATTGCACAGGGAACCTGAATCCTATTGATTAACGAAATCTCAACATATTAAAGCAAACTATAAAATCACAGATGATGTATATCTCTGGCACCAGTTTGATGGGAGCTGAGACTACATTGTAGGCACTATAGCTGAAAAACCACTATTTACATGAGAAAAACAAAACCCTCAGCATACATGTAGGCATGAATGCATGATTACAGAGTAAGAAAACCATTGAAGTATGTATTTGTGTTAAGTTTTAGAGAGTGGAGGAAGTTCTTGACTTCTGAATCTTATCATCCTCTGAAGGAGGTGATGACAGTGCTGCATGGTAAGATGAGGAAACAAGTTGAGCCAAAGCAGGAACAGCTCCACCTGCAGTTATTACAATGACTTAGTTATAGACTCGGAGATGCAGTAAATCTACATCACGAGGGTAAGATCACTTGAGCACCAAGAGAAAAGGGTTATCACTTTTCAAACACAGAAACATCATCTTCATAATTTCACAAGACCATGAAAATTTTCACTTTTTGAACATCTCAAATTTTGGTAATGTGAGAAATTTTAGAAGGATTTATCTAACCTATATAACCTTACACATGATAAGAAATCAAAAAATAAAAGTTTTTATTTAAAATTAACATTAATATAACATCATGTAATTTCCTAGATGAGTCAAACAATTTCCAATGTAAATTTCTCTTATCCTGTGAAAAGGTTACACAAGTTAGACAAACCCATTTTAGAAGAGTTCAGTACTTTGTGTCATTGTGTGTGGAGAACTTATTACTCTAACAAGTTAGACATAGCTCAAGCTTAAACTAAAGACCATATATTTGGTTTGACATTGGTTACTTCACAAACCACGTTTACACAAATTCCTAAGTAACAGGTGTGATTCTTTTCCAATTCCGGTGAACATGGTTTGCACATAAACTAACACCAAACCAAACAAGCTCTAAGTAGAATATAGGCTAAGTAAAATATGTAAAAAATTCACCTGCCAGTCCTGCACAGGCTGAAGAGAAAACTATCACGGGCGGTGTCTGAAATCATAGAGCAGTTTCAGTCAGTATGATGTTAACAACTAACAAGTTTTCACTTAAACAAGAAGGCAAAAAGTTTTTCCCTAGGAGTGTTTCTTCTGACATAATATGATTGAAAGCTAGCTCTATAATTACTTGAATTTCAATCTCAGATATGCCACATGCAAAAAATGTTCCACATAAACCAACATGAAAAAGGTAAAATGAGAAAAATTAGAGAAAAAAAAAAGGTATACAGAATGTATATAACAACTGCATTGTCAACGGCATAATCATAATTTCACAGATTGTGGAAATGCAAGAAAATTTTACCAGGAGATCAACCAATGATTTGTGCATCAAAACAGGATTGATCCGAGAGGAAATAGATATGATGGTAAAAGACGGTGGAGAGGAGACAGCTTCTTCAGTGTATTAAAAAAATCTGATTAAAATTTACTACTAAAGTTAAAAATTTCAAAGTCAGAGACAAAATTCAGCTCATAGAAAATTTGTTTCAAGAAGGTAAGGGAGGCCAACTGCTTCCTCCAGTCCAAATTGCCCCCGTGGAAATAGAAGTGTCTATGATTATACAAGATATGAAGATAGATATAGCCATCATATGCACAAGAAATTCTTCAATTTAGAATTCTATTGTATCCATTTGATTCTCTTACAAACTACAGAATGATACATAAATTAATGAGTTAAAGAAGCTGAATGACTTCATATAAAGAGGAAGCAATGGGGCTGTTCTCTTGACATCATAGGAATGGTTACAGTTATACAATATAGACATTTACAAGAATTATTTCAGGGGTCAAATGGTTTTCTTTACTAGTAGTACACTAAAAAATTTACACCTAATTAGCCAATAAAAAGATTGCATCAATTTTTTACACCATTGACTTGGAAGAAACTCACTCAAGAGCAAGTTTACACTCTTGCACATCGTTTGTTTCGTTGGAAAAACATGACAGAAGAAGTTGAGAGCGAAAACAAAAGTGTGTGAATATTTCCTGTACTTGGGAAGACTCTTGTGCATTGCTTGTTTTGTTGGAAAGTTGTAAGGAAAACTGAAGTGTGTCAATATTTCCAGTATTTGGAAACTTTGTCCTGAACTACCCGCATTTCCAGTTTTTGCATGCATAATGGTGCAATTTGTGCACTTTATGGGCTGAAATAATTGCAAATTCTATAAGGCACCCCTGGCTTCTGGACAAAATCCCTTTGTCATTTCTGAGTTCTCCCACTGGTGGCAAGATTACATCTTTATTTTCTCTTAGGTCCACTTTTCAATCCATCAATAGTTTGATCCATTGTGACACTGTCTGCATCAAAGATGAGCATACAGCAGTGCCTGCAGTTGAGAGCCATCCGGACTTGAATTGAGAACAGAGATTTTCGTACTGAAACTGACAGTACTGAGAAATAATAGATTGTTGAATAAGTGAATGAAGTAAAAGGGTGGAGAAAGCAGAGCCTCAAGAAACCCTATATAGCAACACAAGGAGTGAAGATAATAAAAAACTATACGACATACCGGGGCATTAACGTATTTTGCTTTACAGTACGGAATTTTTCTTGCCCTTTTTCTCACCAAACCAAATGCATAATTTGGAAGTTTTCATCACTTTCCTTATCATTTTCCACTAATCCAAGCAAACATATAATCATCCATTTTTTCATGCTATTTTCTTTCTTGTAAATTTCTTTCTACTCCTTTTTCTTTCGTATAATTTTTCACACAACCAAACAAAACATTACTAAAATATATCTTCATGAAATTTTATTAAATAGTTAAATGATCCAGCAGAGATTATGGAACATTATGAACAGTTTAGGAAGCTTAATCTAAAGGTAAACTTGTCAAAGATGCATCCTCCTAAAAACATTAAACATTAAGTATAAGCAAAAATGCAAAAGTTAAACAAGAAATATACCATGTAAGGTAGTTGCAGAAACTAAGAAATTGGATAAAATGAAGTATAAAACAAATAGTAGGGGATCAAAAGGCCAAGAAACTTACACCAATGAGAAAATGTAACCACATTGGTCCTTTTACATATCTCCGAACAACTGGCATAACTGCATCACAAATATTAAAAAAAAAAAAGGAATCCCTTTACATAGTATTCTTGGTTGCATCATATTTGCTTTAATGACAGTATTTCAAGTCTTCAACAAACAAAAGCAATGAGCTAAACTAACACTCAACTAACTAGTACAATTAGTCATGACTTATGAGAGTGAAGCATTAAAAAATGATCACAAAAAGTTTTGTTCATACACAAGCATCTATTTCAATTTTCCAAACACTAATTACCCTTTAGAGCAGAATAGAGAACTACCAGATCGAGCTGATACATCATAAATATATTCAAACATAAGTACACAATTTTTTTTTAAAATAAAACACTTACCATGATTGAATCCATAAAAAGCACTTGTGGTGCCACCAACTGCAGAACCAATCTGCATAAAATTAAAACCCCCAAATAAAAAGTCAAAATCCCAGAAACTTCTAACCAAAAAAGTCAAACAAATTTCAAAGACCATGACAAGATTAGATCCACCACTCAACGATTAAACATCAAAATGCGGAAAAACTTTGAATTTTAAGGATGAAAACGAAGTGTGTGTGGGAAGAATTGACCATAGAAAAGCTGTCCCTGATGAGGGGTGGAACGGTCCAGTTACTGGTTTCCTGCAAAAAAAAAAAAAAAAAGAGAAGAAGAAAATAAGAAACTGAGAAAAAAACAATTAGTGATGGGAAGTGTTGAAGCAGAGAATTGAGAAAAAAACCATATCCTTAGAAAGGGGTCCTGCGCAGTGATGGCATCGAATGTTTTTACTGAGGTTTGTATTTGCCATGTTTCTTTGTTTGGCCATCTCAACCCAGCAAACCCACAATGGTTTCGGTGTATAAACTAGAACCAGCAACACCTTGTCAAATCAAAATTGATTTAGATTTAATCTATTTTTAAGTAAAAATAATATATATATATATATATATATATATATATATATATATTATATATAAATAAATTCAAGATAAATCATAATAACAAAATCAAGATAAATGAAAGTATTTATTTTCATCATTGATAATGAATATAGGATTTTAATGTTATTATATTAAATTAGATAAGAATGAAGTGAATGACTTATTGATGTGTCTCTTTCTATAGAGGATAGACTACTGGTAACGTGTATATAAGTTTTTAACTTTTACATTGATTCAGTGGGTATTTGATATTGTGTCTTAGAATCTAGTGGAGATCTTAAGGTTTTGACGTGATTCTGTCCAACAACCATTGATATTCCACGTTGTGGGGTGAAATAGAGTATCGCTTGCAAAGAAACTCCAACACTCAAGACAATATCGAATAATTAATATCAAAGCTCAAACAATGAGTTGGTGAAAGCACATTAAAACTATAGTAAATAAGTAGTTTTTATAGAGTTGGGTGGTGGTCATCTCCTACTTGACTTATGTCAATACTTTTCCATAAAGTAATGCAAACATTCCTAACACCCTTGAAGGGATAAACCAATATGCTTCATAGTGAATCTCTTAACCTCTAAATGGTACCAATTCTCTTAATGATACTAGTGATCATAAGTTATTTGTGGGATTGCCATGATGGGGGTTATGTTGACATCTGTTGTGGTAGCTTAGGTGTCTATATGGGCTATCTGATACATGTACCGATATCAGGCCTAGATCATTTGGTCTCCAATCTATTGGAGTGACTTGAGTTGCTTCAATGGGCTGATGTGTTACGTGTGTTGGGTCTTTTGAAACTATTGTGCCAAAAAATTATTATAAAGCTTTTGGCCGATGTGATTGGGCTTGATATCAAAATAAGACCTTTTTTAAAGTTGAGTTTTGGAGATGCCGCATGTAAGGTTATGAACATATATGACACTTCGATTTTTATACAGCCATCGTTCGATATGTGAAGCAATGCGCATGCTTGCTATCATTGCATCCAACTACTCCCGCCTCTTTGCTCCTAAGGCTTTCCTATAAAAGGGGCTCATTTCCTATCATTTGGTACTTCTCTTCTAAAAGTTATCTTCTTGCTCCAATAATGAATAAGCATAGCAACTTCTTGACTCATACTCGTTAAACTACTTGTGTCATCTACCCAAGTATCCTCATCCTATGTCCGTAGATTTTTGTAATTTTTTTTTCTAAATCTGGAATATGGGGGTATCCACATGAGTGACGAGTCAATTGAAATACTTTAAGTCACCATCGTGGTCGTCTATGGGGCTCAACACAAGTTGTAGATATCACAAACGAACATACGTTGGTTCTTATGTATGAAACCAAAGAAATCCATAGCAACTTTGCCTGGGGCTTCTTCATCTGGTGTAAGCAAGCTTACTGGAAAAGAGCTACGTCGATACTTAGAACAAATTATGTCTTCTTCTGACTCATCCTCGAAACCACCTCTCCCATTACTAGAACCTTCCAATGCATCATTGGTATCTGTACCTCCATCTTGAGGTTCATATTCCAATTTTACATATTACCATTCTGGTTACATTCCCTTATACTAGTGTGTCCCCTTTTTGCAACACATAGTTTGGACAAATGACCTTTGAAGGATTCCATCACTCAGATATCGCCAATAAACAAATAATAGCCACTGATCCTAGTAAGACCAACATCATAGCGACTAACATTGATTAAATAGTTGAAAAAATGAAGGACCAATATTTCTAGGTTCACTAGGAGCCTTCGGGAATAGTTTCCATGTTATGCTAAAGAGAAGGACAAAATGGTGCTAGACAAAGTCCCTAGCCTAGATCTGTCATTATCCGAGGTCACATTATCAAAGGTAGGAGTAAAGTTTCCACTAAATGACTATGAAATTAGGGGGTGCTAAACTTTTTGAACATCGCCCCTAGTCAACTTCATCCAAATGGTTAGAGGTTGGTTTTATTTCCCAAGGTCCTTGGTAAATATTTCCATTTTAAGTCGACTATGACAATGTTTTTCCAGTATACTCGCATACTGAGGTGGAGTAACCTTGATGGCAGACTAGGTTTTGTTAATTTGCATTGCTAGAGCGATATTATAAATTTTGAGACGTTTGCGGATCCTGCCAAGACTGGGGGCTAATCTTTGAAACACTTTTACTACAAGGTTGTTGTGAATACGGGGAAACTAGTATTTTGGGAGAATACTAATGGATCCCAACAGTTTTGTACAAATTGGACACATAAGCACTTTCTCTTAGAGAATGTCGTTTATGTTGTGGATAAGAGCCAGCTACGGCTAAGATCCAAGAGGGTGGTAGATGCTCTTAAGGAAGCCACGTAATTCAATCTCATCAAGTGCAAAGCATTATTAGGAAGTTCTAAGAGGCGGGATTAGTATCTCAAAACTGTTGCTTATATTCTAATGTCCTTGTGTTTCTCTATTGAGCATGAGTATATGAATTTAACCAACATGCTAATTGTGTTATTGTTTTACCATGCAACCTCCATAGGGATCAATGCTCTTATTGCTTTACAAAAAAAATAAAGAACACCAATACAGGTGTAGCCGGGTGGAGAACAAGATCTAGGCTAAGGTGACGAAGGCCAAAACTGTTAGTCTTCCTGCTAATAAAGTGACTAAGCTCCACAGAAAAAGAGGGGCGGAATTGGAGAAGAAGAAGAGACACTAGGGTGAGGGCGGGGGGTCCGCTTAAAGAAAAAGAAAAAAAAGGCAATAATGTGCCCAAGGATCAAAGCAAGCCCATGGACAAGGGCAAGCGGGTTGCTACTACCGGTGTTAATGAAATTATATTGTAGAAAGTTATTGATATTGGTGTTGTGGACCGGGATACAATCACCATCCCATTTGGTCTTTCTAAAGGGCGAGATTATCTATATTTTCTAGAACTAATTAAGTATCATACCAAGAACTATACCATGCTATTTCGGTTGAAGGAAGGCTTGAATACAGACGAGCTCAAATATGTGCATAATGGTGCTATATGGTCTGGTTTGAAGAACTTAAGTGTGTTGCACTCGTTCTATATGCAACATGGCACCTTGAATGAGGTGAAAAAGTTGAAAAATGACCAGGCATCCATGAAACTCGATGCAACTATGGTTTAGCTTGACACCAAGTACATCGTACTTGATACCAGACTGGTAGGGCATATTCGGAGTGGGCACGCTGGTATCCCAACACCGAGCCCATCAAGCACCCCAAACCATAGGGCTTGGGATTTACAACAGGGATAAAGGCAAGCCGGTCTTAAATCATACACCATTGACATTCAGAACCCCGGGCTTGCAATCCTCAACATTAGCATCTTCAACATGTCAACCTAGTCACTCTGACACACTCATGATTATCTCTAACAATCTTTGTTGCTATAAGTACGCCTCACATTTATTGCGCAGGTACATTCATTTAATTTTCCCACCAAAATTCTATATCCACTCTGACCTACATTGTTGACATACCCTAACTTTAGCATCAAAGAGACCTTATAAGACCTACCCCTATTTGGCTCCCTATGCCCTTTTTGCAAGTACCTAAACGACATTGGCAATCTCCTAGTATACGAAAGTTTGAACATTGACAACAATCACTAGCTAACTCATTGTGATTTCCCTAGTGTTTAGAACATTGAGACTTTTCTTCAAATTGGGCCTCTAATATCTCAGTAGTCAGTAACAACTGAAGCATTGGAACAAAACAATTTTTTAAAATATTTTTTTTAGAAAAATAAAGAAGATTCTTTGACCTTTTGAAGGAATTGAGTCTTTGGCCTCCCAGGCCAAAATTTTCTTGGAGGAATTGCATGAATGCCTTAGGAAGGAGTATGCAAATGTCTTTTTAAAACCAACTTAAAAATATTCATTTACTAAATCACTCATATTTACGTCACATGAATAATCAACCTAAAAAGTAATTTTTAATTGACTTAAAAAGCTTTTTCCCTATTAGTATAATACTTTCATGACACCACTCTCATCGATAGATATACGGTTAATACTAGCAGATCTTTTGCCATTAAATCTAATTCTAAAGCGTATAGGGTGGTTTTCATAATCATGAAGGAGCTTTCTTTTGTCATTTAAGGACTTGTATCATTAATGCTAAGCTTTAGGATTTTATGCATGCTTTCTGTCTTGCTAAGACGATTCAATTTGATGAAGATATTCATTTAAATAGACTATGCTTGCATCATTGATCACTTTCTTCATTGAGGTTATCCCTTTGTGCACATGACTTCTTCTTGGGTAAAGAAGATTCGCAAGCTTGCTATTAGTGATGTTCGTCATCAGATTAAAATTGAACAAAGTTGTTCAACTGATATAAAATAACCGAAAAATGATCAAATTGAAATTGCAAAAAAGTTACATTATGTGTGTGGTTCAGATTGGATTTCAGATCTACCTTTGAAAACCAAATCGAGTTCAACTGAATCACCATCTTCAATATATCACTCATACATTTATATTATCTCACTAATTTACATATATAACTTAAACTTAAAGTGAGACTTAAAAGACTCTATGTAATAATCTAGTAATTTAGTAATTTGTGATTCTTTTATTATGCTAAATGTTTTTACAATTTATATACATGACTTAAATTTAAAATAAGATTTAAAAGACTTTAGGTAGTAACTTGTGATTCTTTTATTATGCTAAATCTGTTTACAATGGTAATTCTATTTTTGAAGTAATTATTCTTGATTTTATTATATTAAAATTATATGTCCTATACTTGATTTTACAAAATATATAATTAATATAATATCAAATAAATTGATTCAATTCAAATCGAATTTAATCGGATCAATTATTCTAACCAAATTAAATCATATCTTAATATTATAATCAAATCATATAATACTACATCCGGTTCCAAATATAAGCAAAAATACCTAATTTCACACATATTAAGAATAGTAGTTGGAGATAGTTATTTGCATTAATGTTACCACTTATTTGATTTAATTTTCTAAAATACCCTTAGTATCATTTATTACATAAAGAATTAATGGCCTTGGAAATATATATAATGAGGACATATTTGGTAAACAAGCATTTAATGACATTGGGAAAGTCTAATTTTACTTATATTAAGAGATCAAAAAATTCTACTAAAATTTACTTATATTTAAAACTATTAAAAACCAAAGACCACACCACCCAACTTGCTACTAGCCTTAACGTTTCTTAGTCATTTTAGCATGAAGCAAACAACATTGCGGACGATTTAGCTAATATCTTAGTCACTCTTCAGACTTCGGAATTCACATTTTTAATTCACTTCCCTCTGACGTTGTTACAACTTTTTACAATTTTCTAGAACTTTTTTCTTTAGATAGTTGGGGTTGAGCCCCCACTTCACTTTGAAAAACGTATATATTAATAGTATTTATGTTCAAGTCATCAGTTTTCATTAGGCAAAAGCTATCTCGATAAATAATATCTAAGCATTAATATATCAACTTTTATGATGTCAAAAAAGATTTAATCGATCGTATCAGAAGATAAAGCGAGAATAGCAACAAATAGACAAGGGCCTGTATATCTAACTAATCAAAGGATTTGGATTTCCTACATTTAAGATTTAATGTATTTGATACAATCATACATATTAACTTGGTTGTGTTTATAATTGATGTAAAATGTATTTTTTTAATATTTTTTATATTAATTGTTAAAAACAAATAATTTAATAAAATCGAATGTATCAAATATATCAAATCTTGAATACCCTCCATCCAAATTCGAATTAAAGGGACAACTAAACACCATTGAATGAGGAGACCAGTGCTAATGTCAACATGTACTTGCATGAAGAATAATATGATGGCAAAGTTTAAGGAAGGCCCATATCTAAGCATCTAATTAATACATAAAACAACAACTAAACATAGCAATTCGAAGGAAATAATAGTAATGCCATTAAGGACATAATAGTCATGATGATGAATGTGGCTGAAAGGCATCTTATTAGATTAACTAAAAAGATAGAAAGGGAATGAGAATCCATTTTTGGTGGCTTTCCGAGAAGAATAACCAAATTCTTTGCTTGAGAATATGATTTATGGGTATTAGTGTTAAGATTCTCATGTTCTCATATTTCAAAGAATCTTTGGAACTTTTTTTTTTATCCACTTTTTTTTTTTGGCTTTTTAACTTTTCCCCGTGAGGAATAGCATTCCGTGGTCATTTCTAGCTTTGCATTTCAACCAACGCCATCATGTTAATTTTCTCAACCAAATCACAATCCGTAACCCTCTATATTAATTCTTTCTTATAATATGATTCACCATTAGTCTATTGTTGATTCGCATATATATATATATATATATATATATATATATATATATATATATATATACATATGTTGTTTGCTTCTCGTTAAAAGTTTCTCACTATGCTCAGAATGGATCTATTATTCTATCTATGTTAGCTAATATAACATATCTGTAAAAAAAAATAGAAAAGGATATGTAAGTACATGATCGAGGAATAAAGATGTATATGTTGTATGTCACACTTGGGGTATAGATTTGGGCCGCATGCAAGTCGTTTTCCATACTAAACCTTTTTTTTTAAAAATAGTTAAATATGTCTTTTGGTTTTCTATCTCTTAATTCGTTTTCAGTTTGATCTCTTATTATTATTTTTTTGTTTCAATGAGGTCCCCTAAGTTTTTAAAACGTGTCAATTTGGTCCTTTCGTCAAGTCAAACTTAACGTCATCTGTGACATTTGCTTATGTGGCCAAGGATTCTGACTTGCATGCCATGTGTCATTTATTTACTTGCTCTAGTGGCATTGGCAAAACGAGCATTTTGAGGAATGACAATAAAACGTTTTCAAGTTGGTCTTCATCTTCTTCCTTGGTGTTAAGTGTTTGAAGGGTGACCTAAGCTACAAGTAAAGCATAGCTCCGACGAGATAACTAGAGAGTTCTTGGGTTATGTCGTCTTGTTTAACAGTGTAGGTAAGTCTTGTAATCCTTCTTCTCCTTGGTTTTCAATTTGAATGTCATTGTTTTTGATGAGCATGGTCGTCGCTGCGTGTTAATGTGCATTTGATCGTGGTTTAGGGGGAAAATAATTTTCTCAGAGCATAGTATGAGGTTTACCTAAAAATGTGGGTTTACATGTTTGTGTTTTATAAATTTGGTGGGTTTTTGGCATTTATTGAATTAATATGGTTTTAAATCGTTGTTGTAGGATGAATCCTCGTTTCAAGTTAGAAATTTTCATGGGGGGTGTTTCGTTAAAGAAAATGGGAAAAAGTTAAGGTATAGTGGTACCGACTCTGAATGGGATATTGATGAGAACAGATGAAGTTATTTTGAAGTTATGGGAATACTAAAGGATATGAGGTATGTGAATGTTGAAGAATTATGGTACAAAGTCAGAGGCAACGATTTTCATGTTGATCTGAAGCAATTGATGGATGATCAAGGTTGTTTAGAGATGGCAAGGGTTGCACACTCCCAGGGGAAAGTTCAGATGTTTATTGTACACACAGTAGAGGTTCCAAAGGTTGTTCTGGACCTAACTGACCCAGAAAAAACAAATGATATTGATGTTGATGAAGTTGTTGAAGGAAAGGGTAATGAAATACATGATGAAGCTATTGAAGGAAGGGGTGATGAAATACATGATGAAGGTGTTGAAGATAAGGGTGATGAGCCACATAAGGAAGCTGTTAAAGATAAGGGTGATGAGCCACATGATGAAGGTGTTGAAGGTAAGGGTAATGAAACAAATGCTGAGGAAGTTATAGGTGATATTAGAATAGAAGATGATGATGATAGTGCAATGGAAATCCATTTCAATGATTTAGATGATGAAAGGGTAGATCAAGAGGATGTGATGAATGGTGAGATGTTGAAGGCACTGATGAGGGGGTGGATCAAGAGGATGCCATGCCTAAAAATTCTAATGATGCACATATTGAAGGTGTTGATGAGGCTGCAGTAGGTGATGATAGAGGTGGTACTGGCATTGATGAGCCTATTGCACACCCTATTGCAAAAAAATGGAAGAGGAAAAAAAATCCCAAGAACTGTTAACCCAAGGACATACATGAAGGGTATCAGTGCTGGAAGATGTGATGGGTCCAGTTATCAAAAAGACACAGGCAAAGGAAAATAAGCGGTATTTGATATTGAGAAGGATTCTAAGGAACTATATAGTGGTAACTTAGAAGACAGTGAAAGTGAAAGGTACCCAACTTTCAAGATGCCTACACATACGAAGGGTTTTCATTAGGACAAGGGTACTTTATTATTGACTAAGGAGCAATTCAAAGAAGCTATTATTGCATATACCAATAAGAAGAAAGTAAGGGTGAGGTGTATTGAAAGGTGTGAGTTTTATGCCTTTTGTGGGAACCTGTTAAGTGGGGATACATGGTAATTAAGGACCATAATTGATAGTCATACTTGTGGCATGCAATATAGGATCAAGTTTTTGAGTTTAAAATGGCTTTCTAAAAAATTGGTGAGTGATGTAAAGAAGAATCCAAAGTTAAAACTACAAGATATATGTAATAGGGCTTAGGAGAATTGGCATGCAAAAGTAAGCAAGTCTAAGGCTTACATGGCTAGAAAAGCTACAATAGGGATTGTTGATGGTGACTGAGTAGTATATAGAGCTGTGAGACTATTACAATGTTTTACTGAACTCCAACCCTGGTTCAACTGTGAAGTTGAATGTACAACAAATTGTAGAGAAAGCAGAGTAAATGATGATCTGAGAGCAGTAACCACATCTTTTCATAGGATGTATGTTTGTCTGAAAGGGAGCAAAGACAGTTTCAAGCATTAAAGAAAGATCATCGGTTTAGATGTTGCTTTCTTAAAGGACCTTTTGGTGGGCAACTCTTTAGTGTAGTGGATAGAAACCCAAATGATCAAATGCTACCAATTGCTATTGGGGTGGTGGAGTATGAAAACACAGATTTGTGGAGGTGGTTTTTGGAGTTACTTGTTGGTGATTTAGGTGGCTCCGAGGTCTATAGTAGCATCACATTTATATCTGACCAATAGAAGGTATGTGCAATTTGGTCTGCAATAGAATTTATATTCTAACTGTGCAATTTGTAATTTGGTTTTGACTTGGTTTATATATTGTAATTGACTATGTAGAGTGTGATGTATTTTGTTTATGCATGACTTGAGTGTGCCATATACCTGAGTGTGGCATATTCTGATTTTTCATGACTTGATTGTGTAATATACCTGACTTGGTTTTGCATATTATGTGAATGTCAATATGCCATATTCTGTTTTGCATCTTGACCTGGTTATGCAATCATAAGAAGGCATGTTCAATCCCGACTATGGGTGTAATCCTGCATATGCACCCATCTTGATTGTGCTTTTGACAATTCTGCTTTTCCTTATATGCTGACTGTTTGGGTTTTAAATTTGTCCCTCATGTTTTATTCTGGTCCTTTAAGTTTTATTTAATGCATTTTGGTTTCTAGATTCTGAGTTTGGCTTGTTGACTTTGTTATGGTAATTGATTTGGTTTCCTGATTTGGTAACTGATTTGTGCATTTGGTTTTTGCAACTTAACTTGCTCTTTCATATATAATTTTGAATCTGATTTGGTCTTTGGTCTTTGTTTTTTGGTATTTGGTTTATTGATTTAAAGCATATTCTGATTTGTGCATTTGTTTTATTAATTAGTATCATGTTATGTTTTGTGCATTTGGTAACTGATTTGGACCCTATTTTATTTTGTGTATTTGGTAACTGATTTGGTCCCTCTTCTGTTTTGTGCTTTTGCCAACTGATCTCAGTTTGGTTTTTTGGTTGTGTTTGGTCTATACTTTCCTGATTTAGACCTAACTTGTGCAAACTGATTTAGACCTAAGTTATGCATAATGTATCTGTACTCTGGTATTGGACCTAACTCTTGATCTTTTTTGTTGTGCTTTAGCTTCGTCCCTTAACTGTTATTGTGTTTCAGATTGGTCCCTTAACTTTTATTATGTTTCAGATTGGTCTCAACTGAAAAAGATGACATTAAGATGTCTAGAAAAGGTTTGAAGACCAAATGTGGTGTTTATGGAATTGCAAGTCATAACAAGGCTACCTGTCCTTCCAAACCACCACTAGAGGAGCCGTAGACCCAATAATCTTCCAACAACCAAACCATAAGCCCAACTAAGAAAGCTGCCACAACCGTAACCAAAAGAAAATGTGCCACTGCTGCTTCTACAGATCCAATCCAACTAAGGCCAAAGTTAACACCAAGGCAAAAAAATATTTGAAGCATTATCCTTTTCTATGATGGAATAATATTGCATTTTGTTTACGATGTTCTATTTTGTGTTATGTCTTTCTATGATGGAACAATATTATATTTTGTGTTATGTTCTATTTTGGTAATGTTTAAACATTGTAAACACTTTTTTATCTTAGAACCAATGGTATTTTATTTTCAATAGTGAAGAGTATATTATAGTTTTATTTTTATTTTCAATGATGGTCTATATAATAGTTTTATCTCAATTTCACAACTCAAATTTACAATTCAATTTCACCTCCCAAATTAACATCTCAAATTAACAATTCAATTTCACATCTTAAATTAATAACTCAAATTCACAACTAAAGTTAACATCTTAAATTAACAACTCAATTTTACAACTCAAACTAATATCTCAAAATAAGAACTAAAAGTAAGAACTAAAATTAACAACTAGACTCAACAACCTAAACTTAACCAAACTACAATACCTTCAAATACACCCATGATAACAACTATTTACAACTTCCCATTTCCACCTCAAACACATGCACTCTATGCCTACATTTATCTCACTGGGTCCAACATAGAAATATCATAAACACATTATATAAGGCCAAAATCACACAAAAACAGTACATCTACTTGTTCCATCTTGTTGACTCCTTAAGATACTTTTGCAATGCGATTATTCTTTTCATTTGTCTAATAGTCAATAGATCATTCTCAACTTCAGCAACATATATGACCCATTAGAAGAAATTATAACTCTCATCACTAGCTACACTTTACAAAAACATCATTGACAATATTAAACACACTAAAAATTGAATCAAGTTGTCTACAAGTAAAAAAGCAAAGTAATAATCAAGAAATAATTTTACCCTATACTTCCTACATCCCCAGAATTGTCTTCTATAGTTGATCGTTGTTCTTGAGGTTTAAAACATAACTCTATGGTGCCCAACGCATTCACAATAAGGACAAACCGCACATTTTGAGTTGCTTCCATTGCTGAACACAAAACAACCGAAGTTGGCCATGAAGGAGGATTATAAGTGAGAAGTCATGTTGAAGTTTTCGACCAATTTTAACCCAAACGTACCAACCCTAGAGCTTTAATGGGGGGTTTTAATGGAGAAAATATTCCATAACTCTATTGTTAGCAACGTCTCTAAGCCATATCAAAAGAATCCCAGACGATGTTAACCTCTGACATGACAAAATGAACATATTGACGCGTTTTAAAAAGTAAAGGGACCTCATTGAAACAAAAAAAATATAGGGGACCAAACTGGGAGCAACTTAAGAGATAGGAAACCAAAAGGTATATTTAGCCAAAAAACAGCACAAAATCTTAATCCTTAAAATTTGTCTCATTGTATGATCTATATATTCATAAAAACTAAAAAGTAAAAGATACATATTACATTATTACTTAATGTAAATATAGATTTTAATTTTATTCAACTAAAAATATTTTTAATCATTATTATAAGGGATAATTATGTTCACCCTTTTCTTGTTTCTAAAATAATATTTGATTTCCATGAATCTTGAATGTTTATTTTACAAACACCCTTTATAGATAACAAATTGTTAGTGACTTGACAAACACATGATTAATACGTGACCTTTTTTATTTTTCTATAATTTCATAAATTAAAACATATTTTCTACCAAAATATCTTTTGTCTTACGTGATCAATCTTTATGTTAAATTTCATTCATTGATTACGACAGTTGTGAAGAAAACATTGTTGCTCATGAGTACATCATCTTACTTCTTTTCATCGATTATTTTACCCACAGTGGAATAAGAAAGTATTGGTGACAAGAAGGAATTCAATGTACTTATGAACCATAATGCTTTCTTCCCCTACTATAATCAGTGAATAAAAGTTAATTAAAAGATACTTTATTTTGGTCATATAACATAAAGGTATTTGGGCTAAAAAAATGATTTAATTTATAAAATTGAAAGAAAAATGAAAATATTTGTGCATTAATCCTGTGTTTCTTAAGTGAGTAACACTTTTTTTATCTATAAAGGATGTTTGTAAAATAAAAATCCAAAAAGAAAGAAAGTCAAGTGTTATTAACACTAATCTTGAGGAGGTTAATGTATTTATCCTTTATTATAAATTTAGAGTCTATTTGGAAATCGTGTGTGGAAGTTAAGAGTGTATATCCATGAGATTTGGTGAGCATTTCATGTGGAAATTTATTAGGTTGTGTTGTATTGTTACAGGTGTTGGTAAGTGTGATTTGAGAGAGCCTATTAGAGTGACAAATGTCACTAAGTTTGGTGTTGTCTTTCCTATAGGCTATAACACATATATTGCATGCATTTTTCAAGTGCATTTCTGGTGCTTATTTTTAATATTATTTATTTGTCTTTTCAAAATAAAAAATGAACACTTCTTTAAAAAAATAAAAACTTACATTGGATATTGATTTGTTTCATATGGCGACAGATTTTCGATATGAGGTTATAAGTCTAGTATCTTACATCGGTCCACTAAGGATCCAAAATTATATTCTTATGTTTAGTAAGAATCTCAAGGTCTTGTCATTTTCCATCCAACATATATTGGTATCTTGCTTGTGGAGCAAAATAAGGTGTCACCTACAACGATATTCTTACGCTTAAGTCAGTTCAATATCAATATTAGAGCTCAAGCGTTATGATTAGTTGAATATACCTCAAATGTAGTAAATGAGTGGTATTTACAGAAGTGGAGCGATGGTCTTGTCTTGTACTGTCTGTTTCAGTACTTTTCCATAAAGTATAGAAAAAGCTGATATAGGCATAAACATTCCTGACATATTCGTAGGTGTTCACTAGTATGCCCCAGTATGCTCCTCAACCTCTGTTCGATACCAGATCACATTAATACCAGTTATTGGGGGTTCTAAGAGGGAACACTATTCTACATGGGTTATATTGATACCAAATATGGCTGTACAGACTCTAGAGTAGAGCTTTGCCATACTAGATATAGTTCTTTTGTTACCGATATTAGCCTTTTGATACTAGCACTAATATCAAACTCAAATCATTTTCCCTCTAGTTTATTGTAATGACCTAGGGATTGCTTTAAAAGGTTGATGTATGTGTGTTCTGATTGGCCTTTTAGGTACCGGTGTAGTGAATTCATTTCAAAAATTTCCTTTAGTGTAATTATATTTTGAATCGAGGTGCCCTTTCTTTTATCGTTGAGCTTTGACTATGGCACATGTTAGTAGGTGAATAGGTGAGATGCTTTGATTTTTGTGTAGCCGTTGTTCAATATGTGAAATGACGTATTTGTACATTATCATCATTACACCCACCCGTTTCCGCTTTTTCTCCTAGGGTTCAACTATAAAAGTGGTCATTCATCCCCAGTTTTCACTTCTCCCCTTAAATCTTTTGGCACTCGGATATCAAATATAATATTGTTATTAAGCTTCCTTGACTCTTACAAAGAAGACCATTTGTGTTATCTCATAGGTATCCTTATATCCTGCCTTTCTATTTTAAATTCATGTAATTATTTTTTAAAACTAAGATATGAGAGGCGACCATGTAAATGATGAATCAATGAAAATAGGGTCTGACCCATTGTCGTGGCCAATCATGTCATCCCAGCACAACCCTCGGATGTCATAAATGGATATACATTGATCCATGCAAAATGATTCGGAAACCATTTTAGTTGTCATGCATAAGCCACCTCATTTTTCAGGGAGGCTAAATAGGGATGAGCTACACTGGTTTATCTCTTAAATAGAGCTTTCATATTATTCATCGGAAGAACTAAAACTATCATCACTAATATGATTCTCTTCCCTCTAGGATACTAACTCAAGTGCCAAGTGTTGCCACGTTGATTACTTGTCTTTCTATAGTTGCATCCCATTTTTTCAACACACAATAATTGCAATGGTGTTTGAAGGTCACTCCAAAATAGGCTCCTGTAACATTATGGCAATGGATGATGTAAATAATAATGTCTTAACTTATAAAATAGACTGGACAATGAAGAAAGTGTTGAACCAATATTTTTAGGTTCATGTTGAACCATTAAGTCTTTGCCATTAAAATACGTAGTTGAAGTAGATGAGGTAGAGGTCCCTGACTTTCCTATCCACGTCCTGAAGAATAATAAGGATGATTTCATTGTCATATTTCCCTTAATAACAGAATAAATATGCCATGTGCCAGAGTTTAGATATTTATATAGGTAAAAGATATGCTTTACCAAAGTTAAGGTAAGGTTTCCTCTTAACAATTTTGAAATAGGGGTGCTAAATTTCTTGGACGAAACCCCCAATCCACTGTATCTCAATAGGTAGGGCCTTGTGCTATCTTTGGAGGTGATCTGTCCTGAACCGGGGTTTGGGGATCCGGACTCAAGTCAATCACAAATAGTATGCAAATACTGTGCAGAAGACCGGATGTATGAGTATCCGGTGTAAATATCCGTTGTCCTTGCGTGAGGAGAGCGGATTGGGCGTTCTGGAGATCCTTCACACCGACCTAACGCGTTGATGTGGGCGAATGGTGGTGTCACCTGCAAAGATTCTCCGACGCTCAAGTCAGTGATATATTCCAAGTCAGAAATGTATTTCAGAGAGTAATCGTTTATAGATTAAGTTCAGAATCCAAAAAATCCCCTCCCTTCATTGATGAAGAGAGTTCATATACCTGATTGGCTCGTTTTACGAGGACTCGTTAGTGGGGAACCACTAACTTCCATTAGCATTATTTTATTGCGCACTTACCAGCATGATTGGGTCAAGTGGCTATTTTATATTGAGCATGGAGAGTATAGACTAGGATTAGGGAACAAGTTGACCATCCCCGTGAGCAGAATTTGGCTTGTAGTGCTGGGGATTATTGATCGGTCCCTGTAGCAATGATCCTTGTCTTTTGCATAGTGACGTGTGTGTTATCCGGTGTCATGGTGTTATCCTGAACAACCGGTATAGGGAGAGTGCCTGATACGGAATTACCATCCGGATGTATACCGATGACACCGGTTACACGTTAATGTCTTGACAAAGACGTTGAAATATATCTTGCAGATCGGATACCGGTATTGAGACCGGATCATATATCCCCTAGCTTGTGTAAGGGATTGAGTGGTTGTTCACATAAGCTACTGAACCTGCGAGAGGTCTGAATATCGGTAGGCTTACGCGTATAACAGTTCCTTAGCATTTGTTATTATATTGCAAATAACCGTTCTTAAGTCAAAAGATCCGATATGGTGATGTTATCATAACGGATTCAGACAAAGATTCGCTGTATGAGAATTTCAAGAGTTTATTGGAATTGAAGGCTCTTGAAGTTCGCGTAACGGCTGTAAAGCGTGAATTGCGTCGCATGATTAGACATTAAATGCTTTTAACCACGTGGACGAGCAATTATTGCGTCTGAGATGGAGATCTCAATAACCGTCGTTTAGGGCTTAACGGGCCTACATTTTTCGAAACTTTTGGGCCTAGTAGATAGGCCCTTCGTCGAATGGATATTGTTTTGGCGCCCATGAATTTGGAACGGTTGTGTCGTTTCACTTGTGAACCAACGCGTTTAGTTGAGAGAGTCACAACTTCAAGAGGTGGTAACTGAGCCTTTTCATTTCCTATAAAAGAAACACTTAGTGGATTCTGGGTTCCACTCGTTTCTGATTTCTTAGCAACACTCTGCAAAAATATCGCAAGGAAGTTCGTCGCTTGCTCTTCGAGACTTTTTTCAGTCCTCATCTTCATCATCTTCATCTGAGGTAACTTTCCCATGCTATTTTCATCTTGTTTTGGTATACTATTTTTACGAAGAGAATGTGCTTTAGTTAGGGGGAGATTAATTTCTCGCAACCCTAATAGTCATGGGGAAGAATCCTTGTGATTCTTCCTAAGGCTGAGTCATGTCGCTCAGAAAGGGGATCTTACTCACTGTGGAAAGTGACTTTTCCCTTCTCAGAGTCGTCCTCTGATTGTAGTCGCTTTAAAAAATAAAGTGAGTAATGGTTATCACCTTTCTGACGATATGATCTTTTATCGTAGATTAAAGAGTTCGGTCTAGGCGATTCAGATGGCTGCTGGAGAAGGGACTTCCGGAGATAATACCATTCTGAAGACAACAGAAGGTCTTTACACCGTTGCTGTTTCTAGGTTAAATTGGGAAGAACTCCAGGCTAAATGGCCTTTCTGTTGGGTAGCTAGTGAGTTTAAGAACTTGGCTTCCCGTCATGCAAACGAGGATGGATCCCAAATTCAACCAAGGTTCAAGCTTCAAGCAGAAGAAGAAATGAAGAAGTGGTTTAGGGTATTTGCACCACTTCCTACAGAGCGGATATGCCATGTCGTACCCAATGACCGTTCTGTATACATGTACGATTTCATATTTCATTACCTGGGAGTTTGTTTTCCCTTATCCGAGCTTCAGATGGGTGTGTTGAGGTTCTTAAACTGCGCACCCTCTCAACTTCATCCCAATGGTTGGGGCCTCATCCGTGCTCTGGAGGTTCTGGGGGATCATTTCAACTTCACGCTCACAGTAGCGATGCTGTTTTATTACACTCAAGTAGTTCGAAGGGCTAACAAGCAGGGCGGTATTGGCCTAGTGACACTCCGAACTCTCTGTTCTTTTGTAAACTTTGAATCTTACACCGATTCGGCCAAAGTCGATGGAAAATCATTTAAATCCTACTTTACTCGGATATCTGTTGGGAAGAAGAAACCAATCTTTTGGAGGGATGAAGATGGTCTTAACAAATTTCCTTTGAGTTGGACCCATAAACATTTTCTTTTAAACTCCCAAGCATATTATGCTGATCAATCCGAGCTATCCCTTGAATCGTCGAAAGTGTTGTTCGCACTTGAAGCGCACACTACACGTTCTAAAGTATTTTCGTGTAGGCGTCTTTTAAGTAGTTCAAGCGGAGTCCGGGACGAATATCTTCGTAATTCTCGTTTTATTTCTCCTTTTCTCCTTTGTCAAATGTGTAAAATATTTCGTAGTTGCTAATATCTTGTGTTTGTGCATGCAGGTGAAATAGAACAAGAATCTTCGGAGATGAATAAGCTGAAGGGGTTTAAAGCGGCAGGTAAATCAGTAGCTCGCGAGAATGAAATTCAGGCTAAGACTTCTGTAAAGGATTGTCCTGAATTGATTATTCTGACATCGGATGTGGAAGGGGAGATTCCGCTGGTCGAGGGCGGCTCGACTGGTGTTGGTACAACTACTAGTCAGCCCCAAATAACCGAGAGGAGGAGAAAGATCAAGAATGATTCTTCCGGAGGACCGTCGAAGAAACATAAACCTTCGGGGAGCTCAAAAAGGGGAAGAGTTTCAGAAGGTAAGGCTGTAGAGACCTCGGATGCAGCTGATGTTTCTTCCGGGCACCATAAGGGGATTCCTGTCGGGGTTTCTGGATCTAGTCCGATCTCCTACCCAACGACTTCGTTCCTTACCCCCTTCCTCTCATATCGGGGAGCAACTCCAGCAATTCTTCCTCAACCGCTGTATGAACTCCGGCCCACGCTTAAAACTAAAGAGATCAAGGAGGCGTGTGAGGCCGGAAAATGGCAGTTAGCAGAACTGACTGGGATGCTTCATTCATTCAGTTTGTTAGCTGAAGACGTTGACAAGGTTGATGAGCTGAGTGATAAATTAGAATAGCTAAACCTCTCGACGGAGAAGGATAAAGCTGCCCTAAAATTAGCTGAAGATCGCCTTGCCAAGTCTAAAGAGTTTGCAGATATTATAAACAAAGAAAATCTCAAGCTTAAAACTATGCTTAAAGACTTGGAAGGTAAATTGGCAGAGAAGGAGGAGACGCTTAGTAAATCTTAAGAGGAACTCCGTAGCAGTCAAGCTAAACAAGCTGATCTTGAAGACAAAAGCAAAGCTACTGCGGAGAATTATTTTAAGCAAGCCGAGGAGTGGTCCCAAAAGGAGAAGAAGTTCCTCCTTGAGATCGAGGGACTGAAGACTGGGAGAACGGAATCTGGAGGATCAAGTGGGGAGCTATCGAGGTTGCGGGAAGAATTGGCTATAGTGAAAGCTGAGAAGCAGGAAGCTATTGATATATGCAACCAGGCGGTTGAAGAATTCTTCAGCCTAGCTATACGCCAAGTTTTCTACCGCAACCCCACTGTGAAATTTAGCCTCTATGGAATGGATCCGTTCTATGAATTCCATGGAGGAAAGTTGGTCACCGTGGTTGATGGTCGTCATGAAGATCCCCCAACGTCCTTGTACGGTTTGCCTCCTCTTCCTGAGGGTCAAACTATGGGACCGAATTATGTTCTTCCTACGTCTGAGGTCGCTTCATCTGCGGAAGGAATTGAGGCTCCTGGAGGGGGAATTCCTGGGGAAATCCCAAAGGAAAGGACATAAGAGCCTGGAGTTGAGGAAGCACAGAAAGCTGAAGAGCAAATTCCTCCTCCGTAGTCTTGCTTTATTTATATGTAGAGTTGTGTTCCGGGATCAACTCCGGTTTTGAACAGTTATGTGTAATTTCGTTTTTCATGAATAAAATTCATTTAAGAAATTTGTCTCCAATATTTCATGCATATATGTCATTTAAGTCGTTGTTAATCCGTTCTATATGATTAACCTTGAGGTCGAACTGAAATAATTGCCTCGAAAGATTAAACAACAAATGAATTTAGAACGGAGAAATATATACATGTCCCCAAGTGTGTGTTAAGAAAAGGGTGCCTGTCTTTAGGGCATGATCCTTAATTCTTTTGGGGAAAGGAGGAGCCGATCCGTCATTTAGTAAAATAGTGTAACAGGACGGATGACTGTTCTTAATCCGTGTTATTCTCACTGGAGAATCAATGTCGTCCATTGTAAGAATATTGTTCCAAGTTTGGGGAACTACAAAGGTGTAAGAAAGTGGTGTTTGAGTCTTCCATCATAAAGATGATGATGGGAGTTTGTTTACGCCAGGAGTTACGTCATTGTACCACAGAGTAGGTGATAAAGAGTATCCGTTCTGGGAGAATACCACTTGAGAGCGAAAGCGCGGATTAACTTTCAAAATCTTCCATCATAAGAATGATGATGGGGATTGTTCGTACCAGGAGTTACATCATCAAATCACAGAATAGGTGATTGAGATCATCCGTCCTGGGGAAGTATACATCGTCAGGAGTTACATCGTCAGATCACATAATAGGTGATTGAGATCATCCGTCCTGGGGATATGTACGGTGCCAGGAGTTACATCATCAGATCACAGAATAGGTGACTGAGATCATCCGTCCTGGGGAAGTATACATCGTCAGGAGTTACATCGTCAGATCACATAATAGGTGATTGAGATCATTCGTCCTGGGGACGTTTTTTTCAATCGCAGGAGTACAGATTGAGATGAATGATTCTCAATCGTACGGCGGATTAACTTTTAAAATCTTCCATCATAAGAATGATGATGGGGATTGTTCGTACCAGGAGTTACATCATCGAATCACAGAATAGGTGATTGAGATCATCCGTCCTGGGGATGTTTTTTCAATCGCAGGAGTACGGATTGAGATGAATGATTCTCAATCATACAGATTGAGCGTTCAATTTTCATATCCGAAATCGGTGATCAGTAGTACTCTACTAGCCCCCTAGCTTATGTGAGGAATTAGTAGATTTGCTCATATAAGCTATACCGATCGTACTGTTGTGTAAATATCTGCTCTTGGAACAAGGTTCCGTTATGATGAAACTCTTGAGGGCGGATTCGAACAATGAGAATCTCAGAAGTTTATTGAATTTTGTAACCCTCGGTATTCGAGTAATGGTGGCCACATTTCTCATGATTGGACATTTAATGCCTTTACTCACGTGGGCGAGCCATTATTGCGTTAAATGCGCATGTCTTAATAACCGTCACTGAGGGGCTTAATGGGCCTGAAATTTAAATTTTGAGACTCATTTGAGAAGCCCTTTTGATGAATTGACGCTGATTTCGCGCCTCAATGTTCGAAACGACAACCTCGTGTCTACGAAAAAGGTGTCGTTTAAAAGTGTCGTTTGGTTATAAACGACATAACCTTCGACTCCTTATAAGAGTAGAATTTAATAGATTCAGAAGTTACTCAGTGTTTGCTCACTTGACGAAACTCTGCAAAAATTTCGAGAAGAGACTCTTGTTTGCTTGTGTGAGATTTGATTCACCACTTCTCTTCATTCTTAGGTAACCTCTCTTTCGTCTTCTCATTTTTCTTCTAGTTTTTCTAAATGTCTGGGAGAGACTTTGTTAGCTCGAGGCATGTTGGTCATAGGGGAAAGAGAGGTAGAGTGTTGTCTCGGACCTCCTTAAGTCATGGTGGAAGGATCCCTGTGATCGTCTACTCAAATCCACTTCATTCAGAGAGGGAGGCGTCACCCTACTCGAGGCAAAGGGTGATAATACCCTCTTCAGAATCCTCTACTAGCGAGAGTGAGGGGAGCGCTGATTTGTACCTCTCTGATGATGTTAGCTTTTATCGCAGTGTTAAGGCGTTTAAACTAGCCGTAAAGAAGATGTCTGGAGAAAGCACTTCTAGTGGTGGAGCATCTTCTAAAAAATATATCATGAAGACAGCCTCTGGATTGTGTAATGTAGTTGCACACCGGATTGACTGGGTAAAGTTCCAACAGAAACGCCCATATAGCTGGGTTGCTGACGAATTTCGTGATACGGTGTCCATACATGCTCGGGAGGATGGAGTTAGGTTGGAGCCTCGCTTCACCGTTTTCAAAAAAGGAAAGTACAAGGAGCGTTTCATGGTGTTGGCTCCCTTGCCTTCAGAACGGATCTGTTATACACCGGATGAGAGATCAATATATATGTATGATTTCTTGTTCCTGAACTTAGGTGTACGCTTCCCGCTCAGCAAATTCCAAATGGCTATTCTGAGGTTCTTGGATTGCGCTCCCTCACAGCTCCACCCAAACGGATGGGGTTTGATTCGTTCTCTTGAAGTGCTTGGGGAGCACTTTAATTTTACACTGACGGTGGCCATGCTCTTTTACTTCACGCAGGTGGTCCGTCGTGCTAATAGGGAAAAGGGAGGAGTAAGTCTAATAACCCTCTGGACTCTCTCCAAGATCATCAACTTCGAATCCTACACCGACTCTGCCAAAGTTGATGGACGTTCCTTTAAGTCTTATTTTACCAGGATTCGTGTGAAGCCTGATGAACCAATTTTTTGGTTGAATAAAGATGGGATTGAAGAGTTCCCCGTGTCCTGGACGCATGAACATTTCTTGTTGACGTCCCAGGCTTACTATACCGACGAGGACGAGTTAACACCAATATCGGTTTCCGTTCTTTCTGCTCTTCAATCATACACCGCCTCGCATAAGTTATTCTCTTGCAGGCGTTTGCTTGGGTCAAAGACCACCTGCGAGGAATATTTGCGTAATTTCCTGTCATTTTACATGTTCTTCTTTCTTAATAACTCAAAATCTTTTGTTTTTGGCGGTTGTTTTTTCTGATTATACAGTTGAAATTGGAGCTAATTCGCCAGAGATGGAGAAGTTGAAAGGCCTCAAGGCTGGAGGGAAATCCGTGGCGGCTGAAAACAATATTCAAGCAAAGCGGAATTCCAAGAAGGCCACTATTGAGACCATCATACTCACCTCGTCTGCTGGTGACGATGTTCCTTTGTTGGAGGGCGGATCCGATATACCGACCTCCAACATTGAGGGAAAAAAGGTTGGTGAGAAAAGGAAGAAAGCAAAATATGACCCTTCCAAGAAAACCGAATCTCAACCCTCTCCCAAAAAACAAAAGATTTCTGAAGGGGCGGTTGATGCAGAGGTTTCCAAGGGTAAGGTGGTAGAGAAGGTCACACCGGATGCCCCGAGCAGTGTTCCTACATCGGTTGCCAAACCAATAACTTCTTACTTTGCGCCTAAGGTTTCCTGTCCTCCCCAGGGAATTCCAATCTTGCCCCACACCTAGTGTATGTGGGTCCCATGCCTCAAAGAATCCCTGATTCTCTGTACCAGCTGAAGACTTTAGAGCCTGATGAAGTAACAAAAGCTTGTGACGCCAGACAGTGGCAGTTAGCAGAACTGTCCGATCTCCTAAAGTTAGTTCGGAGACTGTCAGAGGACAATGAACGGCTCAGTAAATTAGTAGGCAAAGTTAATGACCTTAACGTTGCTGCAGCTAGGGATAAGGCAAGCATCCTCCGACTGGAGAATAAATTAGAGGCTTCCAAAGAGGAAGGGTATAAAAAGGATGAGGAGATTGCCAGTCTGAAACATCTTGCTAAGGAGTTGGAGGTCCAGATACTTGATCAGAAGAAAACCAATTCCGACCTCCATGCCAGCCTTTGTACAGAGAAAGAACACTCGGCTAAATTAGCAAAAGAATTGAAGGAGGCTAAGGTCGTTTACTCTCAAGGAGCAGAAGACTGGTCGCGTAAGGAAAAGGAGTTGCTTTTAAAGTTGGCTGGTTCGACTGACGAAATCAAAACTTTGAAGGCGGATTTGGATGAGGTTGTAGGTATCTGTGACCAAGCAGTCAAGGAATCCTTCGGACTGGCTGTTCGTCAAATTCAATACCGAAATCCTAAAGTGGAACTCAATCTGAATGGTATCGATCCGTTCTATGAGTTTCACCAAGGAAAACTGGTGGCCATTGTTAATGACCGTCAGGAGGATCCGCCTAACACCCCTTACGAGTTTGCTCCTCTACCTGAAGGCCAATCAATGGGACCTTCTCTTCTGAAGCTTAGAAGTGAAGGAACTAGCTCTGGTGCTAATGAAGGCAAGGCCGGAGGTAAAGGCAAAGGGAAGGAAGGAGATACAAGTCAGAAGAAATAATGCCTTCCCTGTCTTTGTCTTTATTGATTCAAATTCGCTGTGTTCCGGGATCAGCTCCGGACTACTAAACGAATTTTTTCATGTAATCTTCCATTTGATCAATAAAAGAACCATTTGCCTTTATATGCTTATTTAGTTGAAAATAACTTTAATAGAAGGATTGCATGTGTATTGAATCATTCCGGATTTTTACATACGGGATGAAGAACGGATAGAGACATATAGTTATCGTTTTTCATGTATAGGCGTTTTGATAGCCAAAGACTTGATTTGACAGAAAAGATAGAGTATCTTTTTGTCAAGTATGAACAATTTGATATAAAAGCCTGGTAGAAAGCATATCTTGCTTCTTGAAAATCAGGCCTTTTGGTCGTAAATAACATAGTATGGATTGCCGTTGTGAGTGAAAATGCTATTGTCATGAGAACGGCTTGAAAAGTTAATTCTTGAGGGGAAATGATTGTGAGAACGTTTCACTAAGAGTTCGTTCCCCAAAATATTCGTTAAACTGCTGATACTGTCCCCCAGTATTATTGGGTGATCAGTACCTTGAACAAACTCTGAGTGATACTTTCACGTGAGAGTTCTTAAGAGTGAGGACTTCGAGTATAAATCCCTTTGTTTGATAATTCCGAATGTAAATATTTCCGACTGAAAGGTTTCGGGTGAATATGCCTAAGATTGTGGCATACCCGAGTGAATTGTTTTTGGGTCGGAGTTCATGAGTCAGGTTTCAATTGAGCATTTCTGACTGAAGAATTAATGACTCAGAATTTAAAGCTATAAAACTCCCAGATAAGGAACTTCAAAGGAGAGTATTAATTTGGAGTTCAGTATAACTTACTTGTATTTGGAGTTCGGTTTAACCCTACAATCCACTCGTTTAATCGGTCTTTTGTTTTACCCATTGACGATTCTTCACCGATGTTCGGTCAATCCTACTAGTCGTACTCAGAGTTCGGTTTAATCCTACAATCCGAGCCTTCAACACGGGGTTCAGATCAGGGCTAATCCTAAACCTACTGCACCCGTTACTTGGGGTTCAGCGTGGTCTTGAAGAAGAACCAGCTTACTGCGCCCAAGCCTTCAATATGGTGTTGGGTTTTACCCTTTTACCGTTCTTGGAATGGGGTTCGGTTCAATCCTACAACCCATTTCCTGAGGTTCGGTTTAATCCTACAGCCCAGGTCTTCACCGGTGTTTAGCCAAACTTACTAACCGTACCCAGAGTTCGGTTTAATCCTACAATCCGGGCCTTCAGTCTCTCACACATACTCGAGGAGTTACATCGTCAATTACAGAATGGGTAATTGAGATCATCCGTCCTAAGTATGCTCTTGTACGCTGCACATGTTCGAGGAGTTACATCGTCAACTACGGAATAGGTAGTTGAGATTATCCGTCCTGAACATGCTTCTGTACGCCGGATAAACTGAAAATCACAGCATAAGAAAAACTCGAAAAGAGTTAAATTGTTGTATGAGATTCTTATTAAATCAAAAATAAGAATTACAATGAAAGCATAACCGGGAAAATAATTTCTCTAGTATTCATTTTAAAATGAGGATAGGAGAGTATGTATCGTTCCAGCAGCTAGCTATAATAGATGCGCAAGTTTTGGGTGTTCTACTTATTTCGGATTGGAGTGCCATCAAGGTTCTCAAGGCGGTAAGAGCCTTTGCCAGCAACCTCAGATACCCTGTATGGGCCTTCCCAGTTTGGGGCTAGTTTGCCTTGATAAGCGAATTTGTTCCCTACACTTGCTTTCCTCAAAACCAAATCTCCAACGTTGAAAGTCCTTGATTGAACTCGTTTGTTGTATCAGAGAGCAACTTTGGCTTTGATAGCCTGATCTCTGATGAATGCATCTTCTCTGAGTTCTTGTATGACATCCATTTCTGACGCCAAGTTAGCGTTATTGTTGTCTTCAGAGAAGTATTTGACCCTTGTGGAAGCAATTTGCAATTCCACGGGTATCATTGCCTCTACCCCGTATGTGAGGCGATATGGGGATTCGTTGGTAGAAGAATGAGGCGTTGTCCGATATGCCCACAGGACGTGACACAACTGGTCTGTCCATCCGCCCTTGGCTTCACCAAGGCATTTCTTTAGTCCTTTCAGCACCTCCCTGTTGGCCACTTTAGCTTGGCCGTTGGTTTGGGGATGTTCGACGGATGAGAATATTTGGGTTATTCCTAACCCTTCGAGTAAATCTGTGAATTTTCTATCCATGAATTGGGTGCCATTATCTGTGACAACTCGTGCTGGGACCCCGAATCATGTTATAATGTTTTCATACATGAAGCGACGAGTTCGGGCTGAAGTAATATGTACCACCGGCTCTGCTTCTATCCACTTAGTGAAATAATCGACCCCTACAATGAGATATTTGATGCCCCCAGGAGCAGTTGGAAAGGGGCCCAGAATATCCAATCCTCATTGGTAGAAGGGCCATGGAACAGCGGATGTGAAGAGTTCTTCCGCCGGTGTGTGGTGAAGATTAGAGAACTTTTGGCAAGCGTCGCATTTTTTGACGAAGTCAATGGAGTCTTGTTTCATCGTGGGCCACCAGTAGCCTGCCCTGAGGATTTTTCTCATTAAACTTCTTCCTCCGGCGTGGTGTCCACATTGTCCTTCATGTACTTCCTCCATTACACCTTGCACCTCATTCTCTTTGAGACAAATCAAATAAGGCACGGAGAGTGCCCTTCTGTAAAGATTACCATCGATCATGGTGAAGTATGGTAATTCCCTCCTTATCTTTGTCTTTTCCTTCTCATCCGTAGGCAGCTGCCCATCCGCCAAATAACGGATGTAGGGGGCTATCCATGTGTCTTCATAAAGGGAGTTAGTCATTATGGCATTTAGAGAAGGGAAAAGAGGAATGCTGGGCGACGTCAGTGTGCTTTGAACCAGTGTAGTGGTGCTACCTGGTCGTTTGGTGCTTGCTAATCTGGAGAGTATATCCGCTCTAGTATTCTCTTCGCGTGGAACATGTTTAAATTCCATTTTCGAGAATTTCTCTCTCAACTCCTTGACACAGTTCAAGTATAATTGGAGTTGAGGTTCGCGAGCCTGATAATCTCCCAAGATCTGTGAAATCACCAGTTGTGAATCGCTACAGAGCGTCGCTTCAGAAGCTCCGATGTCAATTGCAGCTCTCAGTCCGGCCAAACAAGCTTCGTATTCAGCTTGGTTGTTGGATATTTTGAAATTAAAGCGAAGGGAAATTTCCAGGTGCACTCCATCATCACTTTCAAAGACTACACCTGCTCCAGAGCCCCTTTGGTTTGATGAACCATCAACGTAAATAGTCCAATGGACACGAGGGGTATCTGGATCCGTCCCTGTCATTTCCATAATAAAATCAGCCAGGACTTGAGCTTTAATAGCGCTTCGAGGTTCATAGGATATATCAAACTCAGAGAGTTCAATAGACCACTTGATCATCCTCCCAGCGAGATCGGGCTTGATTAATACAGAGCGGAGTGGTAAATCCGTTCATACTATGATTGGATGGGCGTGAAAGTACGGACGTAGCCGTCGAGAGACCCAAACAACAGCGAGGGCGACCTTCTCGATTTTTTGATACCGGACCTCAGCACCTTGTAAGGTTTTGCTAGTGAAATAGACCGGTCTCTGTCCATCGGGAGTTTCTTTTATCAAGGCAACGCCCAAAGCTTCATCTGAAATAGCCAAGTATAGGATGAGTGTGTCTTCGGGGTCAGGCTTCGTGAGAATAGGAGGTTTAGACAACACCTCCTTAAGCTCTTGGAATGCTTTCTCTTGTTCCTGTCCCCACTCGAATTTCTTGGACTTTTCAGTATTTTATACAGGGGGAGTGACCTGTGAGCCATTTTTGGCATGAACCGTGCCAAAGCTGCTACTTTGCCATTCAGGGATTGGACTTCTCTCAGATCCTTTGGACTCTGCATGTCTAAAATCGTTTGGCACTTCCCTGGATTGGCTTCAATACCGCGTTGGGTTAACATGAAACCCAAGAACTTCCCAGCAGGGACAGCGAAAGTGCATTTCATTGGGTTTAGCCTCATGTTAAATTCTCTCAAGCGGGTAAATACTTGGCGTAGGTCTTCAATATGATCGCCTCCAACCGGTGTCTTGGCTATTATGTCATCAATGTACACTTCAACAAGTTTGGTGTGCATGCCCTCAAAAACCTTGTTGATCATGCGCTGATATGTGGCCCTAGTATTTTTCAGGCCAAAGGGCATAACTGTATAGCAAAAGACACCACGATCATTTATGAAAGCTGTCTTCTCTTGATCCTCTTCGCACATCAGAATCTGGTTGTAACCCGAATAAGCATCCATGAAACTCAGGTATTGATAACCAGAGGAGTCATCTACCATCTGATCTATATTAGGAAGAGGATAAGGATCCTTTGGACAGCAGCGGTTGAGGTCCACATAGTCAATGCACATTCTCCATTTACCATTGGATTTACGGACCATCACCACATTCGATAGCCAAGAGGAATAACGGATTTCTTTGATAAATCCGACCTTCAACAATTCCTTAGTTTGCTGGCAAGCTGCCTTCTATTTCTCTGGTCCCAATCTTCTTTTCTTTTGGGCAACCGGTCTCGTCTCTGGATAGACGGATAATTTATGACAGCAGAAAGCAGGGTCTATGCCAGGCATATCGGCTGCAGTCCATGCAAAGAGGTCTTTAAATTCTTGCAGGAGCATCAGTAGTCGCTGCTCCATTTCTGTATCTAGCTTGTCATTAATATGGGTGATCTTTTCTGGAGAATCTCCCAAGACGATGTCCCTGGAACTCCCATCCGGTGTGGGCTTTAATGGGTTGGACGGATCAATGTTCAAATCCGCCCTAGGGTCCAGGTCGACAAGGCTCACAGATCCAGCGGCTGCTCCAGAATCATTGAGTTTCCTCTTTTTATTGGAGGCTTCCAGCTTTGTCATGTTGAGGCTTAGGTTGTAGCAGTACCTAGCCATCTCTTGATCACCTCGGATAGATGAAACAGCATTATCCTTATCAATAAACTTGACAAGGAGATGTGGAGTTGATACAACTGCCTCCATGGCGTTTAACGTAGGACGACCTATGATGCCATTAAATGGTGATTTAACATCGATCACCAGCACTCAGGATTTAACCGTTCTGGCCCCTGGTTCGCCTTCAAACGAAATAAGGGTGTCAAGGTACCCCTTCGTTGATTGCTTTGCTCCATTAAAAGCTGTTAGTTCCTGCGTATAAGGCTGTAAGTCTGAGTCTTTAAAACCCATTCTTTCAAAGCAATTATAAAAAATAACATCGCAGGAACTTCCCTGGTCAACAAGGATTCTTCGGACGTCCTTGTTGGCTATTACTGTAGTGATGACCACAGCATCGTCACCACCAGGAACGGTTGGGCCAAAATCCTCATCGGAGAAAGAGATTATTGGAGCTTCAACCCCACCTCTGTAAGGGCGATTGTCTTTGACTTTCCCTTGCACAGACAGAATCATTCTATGATGATTCTTACGGGCTGTAATTGAAGCTCCTCCTCCAACGAATCCTCCAGCAATCATGTCAATGACTTCACGTCGGCCTTGACGCTGTTGCTGAGGTATGCTATCTTTATGTGCTATTTCATCAGTCATCACACCCTTTTGTTTCTCCGAAGCAGAGAATTTTCTAACCGGATTACGGTTATTGTCATCCCCGTCGTCTGGATCCCTTTCCCTTTTCTCATTCCGCTCTACTCTGTCAAAGGATTTTTCTTTGAACAGGTATTGCTTTAATTTACCTTCTCTAATTAGCGTCTCAACCGCGTTCTTTAGAGCTTGGCATTCATCAGTGGAATGACCATTCTGTTCATGAAAATCACAATACTTACGGGGATTTCCTGGTCTTTTCATAGGGGCTGGCCTTCTAACACTATAGATGCTAAAAGCTGGCCATCTGACCTCTCTCAAAATCTGAGATGGCTTGGCAGATAGTTGTGCATAGTGGCTAAAGGAATTAACCTGCCTTTCTCGAGGTCGAGGAGAGTGGTTATTAACTTTGGGATTGGTGAATGGTCTCTCCATGCGTTCTGACCTCGTTTTCTCCTTACCCTTCTGAGTTTGGGAAGGTGGTGTTGGTGGTTTTTTCTTTGCAGCTATAGCTTCTAAGTGCATCTTTATACTCACGTACTTTGAGGCTTTTTTCCTGAACTCCTCAAACGTTACTGGAGGGCTCTTTGCTAATGAGAGGGCAAAAGCTGATCCTGGCTGCAATGCCTCAATGACAATATGCAGCTTAATGGACTCTGTGAGGTTAGGAACTAGGGAAGCTTCCTTGTAGAACCTCTTCAGGAAATCTTTTAAGCCTTCGTTTTTGCCTTGTTTAATCTGAGCCAGGGTATGAGATGTCCTGGGCACATCTCTAGAGATGACAAAGTGAGTTTCAAAAGTATCTGCCATTTCAGCCCAAGAATCTATAGATCCAGAAGGTAGACCTTTAAACCAACCCAGGGCCTCTTCTGATAATGTTCGTGGGAACATCCGACACATTACATCCTCATCAGCCCCCAAGTACATAGCTTCAAATACATAAGCATCAAGGTGCTTGGTAGGATCGGTTTTGCCATTGTATTTTCCAATGGAAAGTGGCTGAGTAGTTTAAAGGTGCTTGGGGATGTGGATGCTCATGAGTCTCCTTGAAAAAGGAACTTTTAACTTGTAAGTTACTGGGGGTGCTGTCGTTGACTCCCTCTTCCTTCGGGCAGTTTCAACTTCAGAGTCATGAGTCTGTTCTCTCCCCTCAAACGTAGGGATGTTCGAGTATTGGAGAGTGGTGGACTTTTCTCCGTCAGTTGTATAGGGAGTGTTTCGTGTGCGAGATGATTCCTTGTCCTCGCTTTGCCTTCTTTCTCTTCGCAGTTCAGCGAGTTCCCTCTGAAGTTGACTGATCAGCTCATCACGAGGATCAGATTAGACACTGTTACTATCTTCTTTGAGCTGCCCCCATGAGAATCAAAGTTGAGTTTCCTGAAGACACTGGGGTTGGTTCTGCCTTCAAGTTGATTCTCCATGAAATCTTGTCCTTCGCCTTCCATCGAGGATCACTTCTTCTTTCAATGGATATGGGAATAACTTTATCACGTCCCACTGGGCGTGCCAATGATCTGTCCTGAACCGGGGTCTGGAGATCCGGACTCAAGTCAATCACAAATAGTATGCAAATACTGTGCAGAAGACCGGATGTATGAGTATCCGGTGTAAATATCCATTGTCCTTGCGTGAGGAGAGCGGATTGGGCGTTCTGGAGATCCTTCACACCGACCTAACGCGTTGATGTGGGCGAATGGTGGTGTCACCTGCAAAGATTCTCCGACGCTCAAGTCAATGATATATTCCAAGTCAGAAATGTATTTCAGAGAGTAATCGTTTATAGATTAAGTTCAGAATCCAAAAAATCCCCTCCCTTCATTGATGAAGAGAGTTCATATACCTGATTGGCTCGTTTTACGAGGACTCGTTAGTGGGGAACCACTAACTTCCATTAGCATTATTTTATTGCACACTTACCAGCATGATTGGGTCAAGTGGCTATTTTATATTGAGCATGGAGAGTATAGACTAGGATTAGGGAACAAGTTGACCATCCCCGTGAGCAGAATTTGGCTTGTAGTGCTGGGGATTATTGATCGGTCCCTGTAGCAATGATCCTTGTCTTTTGCATAGTGACGTGTGTGTTATCCGGTGTCTTGGTGTTATCCTGAACAACCGATATAGGGAGAGCGCCTGATACGGAATTACCGTCCGGATGTATACCAATGACACCGGTTACACGTTGATGTCTTGACAAAGACGTTGAAATATGTCTTGCAGATCGGATACCGGTATTGAGACCGGATCAGGAGGTATTTAGCAAATACTTTAAGTTCACCTCACTATGGTGATCTTATTTCACTATGCTTAAGTATGGCAAAGAGATAATCCTGGTAGTGGCTTAAGTTTTGTCAATCTATGTTGCTTAAGAAACATTGTTAACTTCGAGTCATACACCAACGTTGTTAACTTTGAGTCATACACTGACTGCACCAAAACTGGTGATGGGGGGCTTAAAGCATGCGTATGTGAAGGTAATGGTGAAAAAGGCCAGAATGGTGTTCTGGGAGAACACGGATAACTCACGGAAGGTTTACACTGGATGGACCTATAAGCACTTCCTACTTAGCGGGGATGCTTATGCCACTGATAGGTCTAATATTTCTAAAAAGTCTAAGAAATTGATTGATGACCTCAGACAGTCTAAATTCAACAAGATCCAATGTGGGAACCTTTTGGGTGTTGTGAATGACCAGGATGAGTATTTGAGTTAATACTCTTATTATTTTCTTTATTTTTCATACTACAATATGACTTACTTACTATGATATGATATGCTAACTTTTATGTGTTTATTATTTCAACTGAAATAGAGAAAATTATATCCTTCACAAGATGTAAAAAGGCAATAAAGTTGTGAATTCGGAGGTTGTTAACAAAGAAAACCATATTTTAGCAAAATAGACAGCGGCCAAGACAATCAGTATGAAGATTAAAACTTTTGTTATCCTTAATAAAAAATCCAATCATCCCACTACTTTTAGAGGCCAGAAGAAGCGCCTCCATGGTAAGCATCCCATGGAAAGGTAATTGAAGAAACCTAAGGATGATTAAGGTCGGGGTAGAAAAATGATGGGGTCATAGGCTTAACCATTCTTGTATTTGTTTAAGGTTTAGAGCAAGCCCACACTATGCTTCACCTTTAGGGCTAGTGGCCATGGATCCTAGCTTCTTTTTCTAAACTAGCATATCCTATTTCTTGGAGTCTAAGACAGGGCAAGCACCAATGATCGGTTTGCCATACTTGTTAAGAAGGGCCCTCTCTATTGATGAAGTAAAGGATGTGGTTGTAGGGCTGATTTAGAATATTATTGAAAGTGTGAGGGCCATTTAGTCACTTGTTCAGTGTTATCCTGACTCTCTTGAGGTGCATCAGTGTCATGCTGCCATAGTAGAAGCAAAACTTGCTAAAGGTGTGGTTGAGCAAGCTAAAAAGATGGTACAAGAAGAGCTAAAGAAAACCCAAACTGACCACGAGGCAACAAAGAAGAGAGCTTCTAATGTTGAGCTTAAATAAATGAAATCTGTAGATGTTTTTAAAGCTTTGCTAGAGAAGTTTGACAATTTGAAATGGGAGAAGTTTGATATGGAAGCGAAGGCTTAGACTGACATGGATATTTTCAATAAGGAATTAGAAGAGAAAGAAATTGCTTAGGAGGAAAGAATATATATGTACAAGTATATTGTTGAGGTGGCTTTTAGCAGTGCGGTTCATAAATTACAACATCAGAACTCTACCATTCGGCTAAAAACCAATGGTATCGGCTTGTATCATGAATTCCACATTGGAGTCCTTTATGAAGTTAATTGTAGGAATTTCTATGAGCCTGCCAATGAGCCTTACCCTATTTTTCCTTTGCCTAAAGGTTAGTATAGAGCTAAAGAATAATATCGCTAAATAAGGAGTTTAATGAGGTAGATGGTGATGAGGAAATTCATTTATGTATTAAAAATGACCAGGAGCCAAAGAATGATAATGTTGGAACTACAAAGGATAACATCACTCCTCATATCAGATAACTAGTTTCACTACTCATTGGGCTAAGTTGCTAATCATACTCGTACCGAGTGATTAGTTTTGTCACTTTTAGAGGTTTAACTAGTTATGCTCATATCAGATAACTAATTGCACCACTTGTTGAGGCTAAGTTTCTAATTATACTTATACCAAGTGATTATTTTTATATAGTTGAGTCTCTTAATAGGGCTTCAATTATCTCATTTGGCTTTTACTACTTGAATGAGATAGAATACAAATGGGAATATTTTAGATAAGGTTGTCCTATAAAAACTTGAAAATAAATAGATATAAAAATTCATGAAAATTTTCTTTCATTAACTAGATATACATTGAAATATATTAGAATATGCTTTGTTAAAACCTTCTTAACGAAAACCTAGTGGAAAAAAACCTAAGGTAGGAAAAATAGTACATACCATCTTATACCAGCTAGCTATAGTAAACTTTAAGGTTTAAAATGTTTCATTTATTCTTAATCAAATTTCCTTCTAAAGTTTCTAGATAGTATGTTCCACCAGGAGTGACCTCGATTACTCTGTAGGGACTTTCCCAGTTAGAAGCAAGTTTTCCTTGGTGTGTGAACTTATTACCCACACTGAATTTTCTTAACACTAAGTAACCAATGTTAAAGTGTCAGAGTTAAACTTTCTTATTGTACCAATATACGAATTTAGCTTTAATAGTTTGATCTCTGAAAAATACTTCCTCGCACACCTTAGTGAGGCAATCTAACTCATGTATGAGGTTCTCCTTGTTGGTTGCATAAGAGAATTTTTGAACTTTGCATGATAACTTATTTATTTCCACCAGAATGACCGCCATTACATCATATGTGAGCATCAATGATGATTCCCTTATGGAAGAGTGAAAGGTTCCGCGGTATGCCCAAAATGCATGGAAAAACTGATTAGTCCAATCCTCTTTAGCTTCACTAAGTCTTTTCTTGAGGCCTTTGAAGATTCCTCTATTTGTAACCTCAGCTTGGCCATTCATTTAGAGTTGTTCCATTGACAAGAACATTTGCTTAATTTTAATCCTTCATGTGAATCCATAAGCTTTCGATCAGTGAATTGAGTACCATTATTAGTGACTATCCTCCCTAGGACATTGTGATGTCCTAGTTTGGGCCATTGTGGTGTTAATGACAACCTTATCTTCATTCCATATGGTGAAATAATCAACTCCAATGATTAAGTATTTGATATTGCTAAGGGCTGTAAGGAATGGTCCTAGAATGTCCAGACCCCATAGATAAAATGGCTAAGGTTTGGCTGATGTAAGAGCTCCTCAGCTAGGACGTTGTGCAGATTGGCAAAATTTCAACAAAAGTCATACTTCTTTATGTATTATGTTGTATCTTTCTTCATTGTGGGTCACTAGTAGTTCATCCTCAAAATCTTCCTCATGCGGCTCTTGCTACTAGTATGGTATCCAAAAATTCCCTCGTGCACCTTAGTTATGACACTCTTATTCTCATTCTCATTCAAGCATTTTAAGAATAAGAGGGAGAATCCTCGCTGATGTAGTAAGCAATTAAGTAGTAAAAAATTTGGCAATTCTTTTTTCAACCTCTTCTTTTCTATAGGATCAGTAGGAAGTTGCCCGTTCGTAATATATTAGAGGATTGTGGCTGGCTAAGAATTTTTAGCAAAAGCATAAACTATGTTAATCTAAAGATGGGTCGTTATGCTTGGCTCAACTAAAATACTTTGAATTACATTCATTCTTGATTTTGCTTTCGTGGTGCTCGCTAGCCTTGATAAAATAATTACCCTTATATTCTTTTCCCTTGGAACATGTTTAGATTTTATCTTCTTAAATTTCTCCTTTAGATCTTTTACTATAGCCAGATATTGTTGCTACGAAGGCTCTCCAGTAGGGTTGTTTGTAGTGTGTTTTGATTTTGAAGAAAAAAATGAATCAAACCACATGTCAAAAGTACTTGCGGTTGGATTTGGTTCGATTAAAAACATTATGAAAACTGAACCAAACCAAATCGCACCATTACAGTTTAGTTTGGTTTGATTGATGTGGTTTTTATTCTTATTTATTCTCAAAACAAAAATCACAATTCAATTAATTTTTACTAAAAAATCATCAATTAATGCTACAACTATACTGAATTAGCATGACTCTATAACAAATTATAGTTACAAATAAATAAAATAATAATTATACAAAACCATAATATTATAAATGTTACTAGTTTTGTAATTTTACTTAATTGACTCTGAGCAAAATTCTTATTATTTAGAAATTTACACATTAATTTCATTTAATTGATTCTAAACAAAATTGATTCTAAAAGGTATAATGGTAAATAATGTATGTGAAGATACAGTTTGGTTTGGTTTGGTTTGGTTCTAGGAGAACAAATTACAGGTCAACTGAGCCGCACTAAAAATCATTGGTTGTTTTTTAAAATTTTACAGTTAGCAGTTCTTGCGGTTGTCAATTTGGTTTGATTCAGTTTAGTAGTTAGTCGCAGTTTGGTTCGGTTCTTGAACACCCCTACTCTCTGCCTTGATATTATCTTGAAACCTGCAAGATGACAAGTTAGAAGTCGTTGCATACAACACTAACCTCCATCGCAATTCTCAGTCTGACCAAACAAGCTTCATACCCTACTTGATTGTTAGAGGTCTTGAATCAAATCTCAAGGAGATTTCAATATGCAATCTATCATCGTTATTTACCATGATACCGACTCTGTAGCCTTAACTATTGGAAGATCCATCCACAAATACTATTTAATACGATTGTTTATCCTTTGGAATCTCTCATGTTATTTTAGCTATGAAGTTTGCTAAAACTTGACCCTTAATAGCAGTTCTAGGTTCATAGGAGATATCAAATTCTAAAAGTTTACTCACCCACTTAATCATTCTCCCCACAAAATTTGGTTTGTGAATATTGTCTCACTATAAAAAAATTGGTAAATTGAGGAGGTTTTATTAAAGAGGTTTCAAAAACCTCCTCAAATTAATGTATATTGAGGTGTTTCTTATAACCTTCTAAAATAATTGAATAATGGGGGTTTTGTATTTATTTTAATGAGTTTCTTATAACCTCCCTAAATAAATTACTTTAAGGAAGATTTTTAATATAATCAATGAGATTTATCTTAAACCTCCTAAAATTATTTTGTTTCCTAATTGAAATTTGTGAGTTCCACAGCTAGGTCAACATTTGTGAGTTCCATTACTGGGTCAACATTTGTGAGTTTCGTAAGTGCCATTGTCAGGTCAACATTTGTAAGGTCTCATATTTACGAGTTCCATTGTTTGCAGGTTAGGATCTTGTTGCCTTTTTTGGAGCTTTAAATATGTTTGTTTATATGGTTAGGGTTTTCTTTGCTAATTATTTAGAGATACAGTGAAATAGGGTTTAGAGAATTTAATTGGATTACATGATGTTTGAAGGTCTTTGCATTGTTATTGTTGGGTTTGCAATAGGGATTGTAATAGAGTTCTTCTTTTACGTATTACCATTTTATTGAATGTATTGTGGAATAATGTTATTGAGAGACAGTAAAGGGGAACAGGTGATTTAAATCCCATTCAATGTGAGTATATGGAATACTAAGTGGACAACTTCTTGTTGTTTGATAATTGAGTTAGTTACTTAGGATCCTTACATAATGTTATCACTTTGTTCGCTTGGAAAAAGGCTGAAATTTCCCAGCTATTCTCTAACAATTTGATGATATTATTTGGGGATTCTATCTTGATAATCTAAACAATGTTGTATTTTTATCTAACATGGTACATTTTTATCAAAGTTATATTTTGCTTGTGAAAATTACATTTTAACTGTGTTAAGGCAAAGGACAACATTTGACTTGCATGATATAATTTATGGCTTTAGGTCACTACAAACAACAGTTGGGATATTTGGCAGTAAGGGATACACTGAGAAAACAGATGTGTTTCCTCTTATTGTGGCAAATGCAGGAAATAGCAATTGAGCTGCAATTTCAAGTCTGAATTACCCCCCACCCAATTTTTGTCATTGAACTTTGTCGTGAACATTTGGTATGAAATTCTACATTATGAAGTATAAAGTATGAATATCTTTCTATCTGTTCTAGGAGAAAGTCATGTTGCTACAGTATTCTAGTTAACAAGTTCAGTCTCCATTTTAGAAAGGACATTTAGTCTTGGTAATAACAATCTTTTATTCATCTGCCTACAAACCCATCATTAATTTGGAATCCAATTTCTTGGAGGGTTCAGAAATTTGTTACTTCATGACTAATAGACTTAAAGATAATGTGTGCAATTCATGTAGTGTGCTGAAAGCAAGAGTATCATGTACATAGAACTACTAGTTTTAATGACTGGTTAGATCGATTTCCAATTTCCATTTGTTTTTTCAAAGTCTTTCTTACTTAAATTTTGGCTTATGTGTAGGTTTGCATCAACCAACTGAGTTTAACCCTGTCTATTTTTTGAATTAGTATAGTTTATTTTATAATAATATTCAAAAAGTATCATTTATTGAAAAGAGTTTGCATGTGCTAAGCTTAGAATTTGGTCCTGCATAGGGCACAACTCATGGTTATTAACTATTTCCAGATTGGTACTTGGAAGTCTCTTACATTTATGTAGAATGTTGAAGAGTAGTTTATTTTATGGCTTTTTGAATTTTGTTGTATTGATGGTTTTCACCAAGTGTAGCTAATTTGTATACATTTGATCTACATTTTCTTCTCTAAATGGAAATTGATCATTCTTTGACAGATTATTAGTGGAAAATGCAATAAATGCTTAAAATGAAGGCTTCTTGTTTGTAGTTTTTCATTAACTCAATCTTTTTCTACTTTTTATAGAGGCATTGCAATGGCAACTTGTATTCCTGTTGGGAGTGGCACACTACATTACAGATTGACAAACTATAAGACACAAAGTTGTAGAAGAATTACAAGGGTTTCTGATGTGCCTATCAAGAGATTCTTACATAAGGATCTTTCATGGTAAAGATTTTGACCCAGGAAAGGTATTACCATTAATAGTTATTTTGTATTTTGCTATCTGTTTTGTTGTCTAAAAAAGAGTTCTTAATTACTTATCTAGTGTTATTGTTGAATGAAGTTTTACTTGTTTTATATGTTCAGATGATTTTATTATTTGCATAAGATCAAATGAAGTTTTATACTTCCATTCCCAATGTGAATTTCAATCTGGGATCATAGCAGTAGTGATCTCATATCTTGCTTTCAAAAAACACCTTGAACAAATACTAGTTTCCTTTGCTAGTGTCTAGAATTATTCTGAATGAAATTTGACCTGTTTGCACAAGATATCCAGACTTTCATTCTTGGTTATATTTATAGAGTCCATATTCAGCTCTACTTTGTTGTTTAGGATTAACAAATGTCACTATTGATTTAGATCAATTATTATGTTATGTACTTTAAATTGTTTGAAGCAAGTAATTATGTCTAATATAGCTTCGGGAAGTTTGATAAGAGAGGCTAAATAGAAAATAATGATTTTCCATTGTTTTCGAATAGAAAAGTTTCAGGTCTAAATCCAAGGTACAAATACATAAATGTGGCTTTCCTGGATCTGTACTTCACAAGAATCCAAAACTCTTTGAAGTCATTTCCTCATGCAAGAAAGATAGTCACACAAAATATATTAGCTTTATTGTCATTGGGAGTGGAATTGCTGGCCTTTGGTACTCACTTGAAGTTGCAAAATATGGATCTGTTGTAGTGATAACGAAAGCTAAGTCTCATGAGTGAAACACTAACTATGCTTAAGGCCGTGTTAGTGCTGTGTTGTGCCCTTCAGATTCTGTGGAGAGTCACATACAAGACACCATTTTAGCCACATAAGCCAAAATTTATGTGTCACATTTTTATGATGGCATTGATATTTGACAGCAGAAACAAACTTCAGTGGTAGTTGAAGATGAATGGCAAAAGAAGAATCTTATTTATAAATTAATAACACTTCCTTTATGCAAACTCATTCAAATAGCCATATTGTTGATGCCTAACCAAATGAAAAAGAAAATGAACTTGCTCTCATCAAGGTAACATCCATTTCAGAAATGTGAAGCATACAAAACTTTGTCCATCCCAATCATTTAACTGTTTTAACGTCTATGCAATGTTTATGTGCACTTCATTATCTGCTATTATTAATAGTTCATATTTTTGATATCTATAATCTTTCATGTGCAGCCAAACAAGATAAGTTCTGCTTCTGAAGGTGAGAAGAATAATGTTTTATTCATTAGGGAGGTTTGTTTGAATGACTATAAGATATACATAGAAGTACTGTCTCAATTTCTAGGATGCCCAAATTACTACTAAAGCAGGCTTTTTAATTTTATGATATCGGAGGTCTGCCCCCTGAAGGTTATTTGTAGTGAAGTACAATGGCCTTTGGCCTTAAATTATTTCCTTAAGGAAAACAACTCATGAAACCTTATCAAATATAGACAAGTATAAAAACAATTTTTCATCAGGATCAAGTTTGACCAATATCCAAGGTTGGTTCAACTCATCTTTCAGGCTTTAAAAAGCCTTTTCTTGCTCCTCACCCCATTCATATTTCTTGTTTTCATTTAGAATTTTATATAATGAAAGAGATTGTGCCATCTTGGTCATGAATAGGGATAAGGTTTCTATTTTACCATTCAAGGATTGTATCTCTTTTAAGTTTTTGGGGCTTTGTAACTCCTTGATGATCTTACAGTTGTCAAGATTTTCCTAAATACCTTCTTCAGTTGAAATGACAAATGTGTATTAAAGGGGGGTTAATCCCCATATCATACATTTCTAATCTTTCAAAAATATTTTAAGGTCATCAATATGGTCGCCCCCAAATGGAGTTTCCATGTTGATATCGTCTACATATACGTTAATCATGTGCTGGTATATGGCTGATAAGTGTCCATTATGCATGAGAATTTATATGTTATATGGATAATTTTAATGTAATTATGCTTATTTGGATAATAATTCTGCATTAAATAAGTGACATTTTGAATCTGAATGAGCATGCCTAGGTCTTGTGGATATAATTTCCATTGATCCCTATTTTTGTGCAAATTATAGGAAAAAAGGAAGAAATGAAGAAAGGATTGAAGAGGTCAAGAGAATTTATGGTTTTAGGGCTTTTCGCTAGAGCGAGGCATACTGTCGCTTTAAGCAAGAGCCTCGCTTGAGCGAGACTTTGTTCGCTCAAGCGAAATATGGTTAGAAAGAAAAATTTTATATGTTGCTTGGGCGAGGCTTCAGTTGCTAAAGCAAAATTTAGGCAATGAGTAAAGGAACAAAATTTGCTTGAGCGACACCTTGCTCACTCAAGCGAAAATCAAGCAGAGAGTAAAAGTTTGGTCTCGCTTGAGCGAGAATATGAAGACTGAAGTAAATGCCAAGGAATCCTTCAAGCTGAATAAAGGTTTCTCGCTTAAGCGAGATTCAATATATAAAAGGAAAACTAACATCAAAAGAAAAGAGCTTTTTTGGCGACGAAAATAACTTACGACCTCCACGCTTTAAGGAATTAACATAGAAGACCACGTAAGCTATTTTTCTTCATATTTTCCTTTTTCTTATTGTTTGTAATGGCTACCATGAGTAGCTAAACTCTTTTTGGGATTGGATGTAATTGATTCAAGTCTAACGTACCTTGGCTCTATATATATCTATGGTATTTTCGTTCCATTGATCTTTGGTATTTCATTCTGTGTTTAATGCTTTATTCTATCTGATCAATAATGTCTTGATTTAGTTTTTCTTGAGTCATTGGAAAATGATTCTTGAAAACTAACCTAAATGAAGTACTCGATGTGTTGTGTCGTTAGGAATGACTTATAACGTATTGAACGCTTTTAACATTTGTTCGTAATATTGGAAAATTTCTTTGAATCATTGAGGAATCAACACTTTGGAAGTTTTCTTATGGATTTCATAGTCAAGGAATCGATATGAATGATTAATGAATGTTGCGTCAATGTTAATAGATTCAAAAGCCATGTATGTATGTATATGCAGGGTATGATCGGGGGAGATAGGTGAAATCCAATCCCAGATCTCTTTTAATTGATTTCCTTTAATATATAGTTTGTTATTTTTACAGTTATAAGTAGTATCATTTATTTTTAATTTCCAAATCATGAATGCGTTTGCCATTTTATATTTACGCTGTTATAAATTGATAATTCTGAATTACAACAACCCTTAGTGGAACGACATCTGAATTAAATCATACACTACAATAGGTGGTGGAAAACTTGCCAGGACCCTCTATCAAATTTTGACGTCGTTGTCGGGGTGGTGGTGTTAATTCAGAATTTTAGTTTCAAAAGTTTGGCATTGTGAATATTGTGTATATTTATTTGTTTCCTTGTTATTGTAATTCTTATCATTTTCTAACCCTTGCGTAAAGCTTTATGATTTATGCCCTTAAGGGGACAAGTTCCTAAAGATCAACTCATTTTTTATCCTAAGATTGAAAAGACTACAATGAAAAACCTCTTGTAGAGAACCCAACAACATGCTAGACTCAACTAGAAATGGCAGGTTAACAAAATAATCCACATAGAAGAACACTTGGTGACTATGCCATGTAACAAGGTCCCATATACTTTTCAAGCATAGCTATTCCCAATAATACCAGAGTGTTAGAAATGAAGCCAACTTTTTTAAGCCTGATTAGTGCCTACCAGTTAATAGGGATGGCTAATAAAAATCCCTACACGTATTTGTCCACATTTTATGAATTGGTTGGAACTATGGGGTTCGAACAAGGTGATCTTGAATCTACTTATCTGCATTTATTTCCTTTTTCTTTTGAAAGTAAGGCAAAGGAATGGTTATCATCACATCCCAACCTAAGTCTGAGCAATTGGAGTGATGTGGAAGAAAAGTTTTTGCATATATTCTTTCCACCCTCCCGTTTCATTAAAGCTAAGTCAGACATTTCCACATTCAGATAAGGACCAGAACAACCGTTTTACGAAGCTTGGGAATAATTTAAATCTCTTATAAGAAAGTGTCTAAATCACGGATTTAAGGATATTGACAAACTTAATATTTTCTACAATGGTCTGAAGCTGGATACAAAGATGATCCTAGATGTTATTGTAGGAAGAACTATGATGACAATGGATGTTGATCAAGCCACAAGAATTATTGTAGCATTATCATCTACTGATTACCAGGCTTAGCGTGACCGATATCAAGTTTAGAGGAAGGGAATCTTGGATTTGAAATAGATGTCATTCTTGCTCAAAATGAAATTCTTACATAGCAAATAGAGGCTTTGACACAATAAATGATGAAGTTGCCACAACAACTATATGTTATGCATTCTTCTTCTTCTATCCAGCACCAGCAGCCACTCTCAGATGTGATTTCGGTGGTGGCGATCATCCAAATGGTCATTGTTCTCATCAGGGTAATCCACAGGGAGAATCTATCCATTATGTGCATAATCAGGGATGGCCAGGTAATTTCAATTATAATTATGCTAACACTTTTTTTGCAGGGATGGGGAGGTAACCAGAATTAAGGCTCTTGTTGGAAGCAGGATGTAGGACCATCAAATAGGCCACCTCTTTATCAGCAGAATTATCCCTTTCTTCTTGAAAAGACTTCAAAGCTGGAGGACACATTGGAAAACTTCATGCAAGCTTCTCTGATTAACCAAAAGAACACAAAAGCATCCATTAGGAATTTGGAAACTTGGGTGGGTCAGCTTGCTCGTCAGATTGTAGAACAGCAGGAAAGCCAATTCTCAACTAACACCTAGACAAATCCTAAAGAACATTGCAAGGCGATCACTACCAGAAGTGGTAAAATTTTAGGAAAGGTGTAGGTAAGAATGAGAGAATGAAGGAGGGGGTGCTGAGTGAAAAAGAAAGTGAGTCTGAGTTGTTGAAAAATAATGAAGTAGAAAAATAAAAAATGAGTGAGAAGAGGAGGGAAAAGAGCAAATGTCACTTTCACAACTGAAAAATCTACCTTACCCTCAGAATCCTTTAAAAAGGGATAAGGAGCAACAGTTTTCTCAGTTCATGGACATATTCAAGTGGTTATAGATTAACATACCATTTGTAGAGGCAATAGAACAGATGCCTACTTATGCTAAATTCATGAAGAAACTTCTCACTAAAAAGAAAAGATTTTTTGAAGAAACTGTGGAGTTGTAAGCAAGGTTTAGTGTTATCATATAGAAAGAATTACCATAGAATACCAAAGATCTAGGTGGTTTCACAATACCTGTGACCATTGGTACATTGCTAGTGGGAAAGACTTTTTTGGATCTTGGAGCCAATATAAACTTAATGTCATTGTCCATGCTCAAAAGGATAGAAAGCCTAGAGGTTCGACCAACCGGAATGACTTTATAGTTGGCTAATAGATCTATGAAATATCCTTATGGAGTTAGTGAAGATGTCTTGGTGAGACTGGATAAATTTGTATTCCTAGTTGACTTTGTGGTAATGGATATTGAAGAGGGTGTTGAAGTTCCTCTAATTTTGGGATGACCTTTCATGAAAACCACCAAGGTGATTATAGATGTGAATGATAGATAGTTGAACGTAAGCGTGCATGATGATGAAGTGAACTTCAATGTCTTTGAAGCCATGCAACATCCATCTGATAAGCAATAGTATTTAAAAATTGATGTTGAAGATGAACTTATTATGAAGGAGAAACATAAATTGATTAATGCTGGTGTAGTGAAGAAGGCATTGATTTGTGCTTTCAAAGAGTTAAGTGATGATGAAGCAGAGGAGGTGGAGAAACTGTTGAGAAATTTTGATTCTAGTAAATTTATTCTACCATATACTGAATCCATTGAAGAGTTACCAGAAAAGGCTGTCGTTGAGACTCAGAAGCTTGAGCTAAAGGCTTTATGTTCACATTTAAAATATGTTTTCCTTAATATAGAAGGTCAGAAGCCTAAAGTTATCAATAATAACCTATCCAAATTAAAGGAAGATCAATTGGTTTCTATGCTCCAAAGTTGTAATACGGTGGATACTTGATGATCAGAAAGGTATAAGCCCTTCTTATTGTATGCACATGATTTATATGGAGCAGGAACAGTTACACAACCATAAAGAAGATTAAATCCATCAATGAAGGAGGTTATGAAGAATAAGGTTATGAAATTACTTAAAGCAGGCATGATCTCTCCTATTTTTGACAGTGCTTGGGTGGGTCATGTTCAAGTAGTTCCAAACAAAGGTGGTATGACTGTCATCCACAAAGAAAAGAATGAATTAATTCCTACAAGAATGATTACTGGCTAGCGAATATGTATAGACTATAGAAAACTAAACCATGCCACAAGAAAATATCACTTTCCTTGACCCTTCATGGATCAAATGCTAGAAAGGTTAGCTGGTCAGACATATTATTGTTTTCTTAATGGTTATTTGAGGTATAATCAAATTGTTGTTGCCCTAGAATGCCTTTTGAACTCTACAATGCACCAACAACTTTTCAGCGGTGTATGCTTGTCATTTTCTTTGATTTGGTAGAAAATGCATTGAAGTTTTCATGGATGACTTTTTAGTATTTGGTTCCTCCTTTGATCAATGCTTAGACAACTTGAACACTGTGTTGAAGCATTGTGTTGAAACAAATATTATGTTGAATTGGGAAAAATGCCACTTCATGGTTACTGAGGGAGTGGTATTAAGTCATAAAATTTCATCAAGGGGAATTGAGGTTGACAGAGACAAAATAGAGATCATTGAAAAACTTCCACCGCCAGTAAATGTGAAACGAATCAGAAACTTCTTAGGCCATGTTGGTTTCTACAGGCAATTCATTAAGGATTTCTCCAAGATTTCTAATTAGCAATCTACTCAATAAGGACACCCCATTTTCCTTTGATAATGCTTGTTTGAATGCCTTTGAATTATTAAAGCAAAATTTGATTTCTGCTCCTATCATAGTTGCTCCTGACTAGAATCTTGATTTTGAACTTATGTGTGATGCTAATGACTATACAATAGTAGCAGTGCTAGGGCAAATGAAATGTAAAATTTTCCATGCTATACATTATGTAAGTAAAGCTTTAAATGAGGCTCAAATTAACTATGCAACAATTGAAAAAGAATTACTAGCTGTAGTGTATGAATTGAAAAAATTTAGATCCTATTTGATTGGCTCAACAGTTATTGTCTATACTGATCATGCAGCATTGAAATATCTTTTGAATAAATATGATTCTAAGCCTAGATTGGTCCGTTGGATTCTTATGTTGCATGAATTTGACTTGATAATCAAAGACAAGAAATGAAGCAAAAATTATGTAGCTGATCATTTATCTAGACTTGTCAATGAAGAAGTTACCAATGCTCAACCTGAGGTTGTTGAGGACTTTCCCAATGAAAAGCTTTTGTTGATTCAAGAAAAGCCATGGTTCATTGATATTGCAAAATTTAAGGCAGCTAGTGTCATCCCTGAGGACTTTACTTGGCAACAGAAAAAAGAAATTTTTGAAAGATGTTCAACTGTATGTTTGGGATGTTCCATATCTATTTAAGATTGGTTCATACCACATGCTGAGAAGATGTGTTTCCCCGGAAGAAGCAAAAAGTATCTTATGGAATTGTCACAGTTGAGCATATGGTGTCCATTTTAATGGGTAAAGGATTATTGCTAAGGTCTTTCAGTCAGGTTTCTATTGGCCCTCTATGTTTAAAGATGCTCATTCTTATGTATAATATTGTGATAATTGTTAGGGGACAGGAAGCATATCTAAACGTCATGAAATGCCACTTAATGTTATTTTGAAGGTTGAGATCTTTAACTGTTACGGGATCGATTTTGTAGGTCCTCTACCATCTTCATTTTCAAATAAATACATCTTGGTGGCAGTAGATTATGTTTCTAAGTTGGTTGAAGTTGTTGCCAGTCCTAAAGCGGATGCTAAAACTGTGTTTAAATTCTTGAAGAAAAACATTTTTTATAGGTTTGGTACTACCAGGGTTTTGATCAGTGATAAAGGATCTCATTTCTATAATGCTTAACTTCAAAAATGTTTGGAGCATTACGGAGTCAGGCATAAAATGGCTTCATCTTACCATCCTCAATCAAATGGCCAAGATGAGGTTTCTAATTGTGAAATTAGGCGTATCTTGGAGAAGACTGTATCTTCATGTAGGAAAGGCTGGTCTTTGAAATTGGATGATGCTTTATGGGCCTATAGAACTGCTTTCAAGGCTCCTACAGGCCTTTCTTCATATCAGTTGGTTTATGGTAAAGCTTGTCATTTGCTAGTGGAACTGGAACATAAATCATATTAGGCTATGAAGTTCCTTAATTTTGATCCTCAAGTAGCTGGAGAAAAAAGAAAATTACAATTGTAAGAACTAGAAGAATAGAAGCTTATGAATCTTCCAAGCTTTATAAAGAAAGAATGAAATTTTATCATGATAAAAAGATTCAGAAGAAATCCTTCCTTCCTGGCCAGTCTGTGCTTCTGTTTAATTCCAGGCTTAAACTTTTTTCAAGAAAGTTGAAATCCAAATGGTCCAGTTCCTTTCTTGTCAAAGAAGTCAAATCTTATGGAGCTATTGAATTGCAGGACTTAGAATCCAAAAGGACCTAGGTAGTTAATTGTCAGAGGTTGAAACCTTATCTGGATGGTGATGTGTAAAGACTCATCACTCTCATTTGTCTTCATGATCCTTAAAGTTTACAGCATCAAGCTTAGTGACGTTAAACAAGCGCTCCTTGGGAGGCAACCTAGAGTTTTTAGCTTTTGTTGTTATTTTCTTACTGTGTGTTATGCTTTTGTTCTTGTGATTCAGGTTTAGAGTTCTTTGAAGGGTGCATGGTAATTTGATTAATTTGGTGTGGAATATCGACAAGTTTGGTTGTGTCAAATTTCATGCTTGTGGTGTCATTCTTGAATCACAAATGTTGATATTTTTGTCATTAAGGCACACCAATGTATGAGACATGTCTTGCCTAGTGATTTGAAGAACATTTAGTTAGTCAAAAGTAAAGAAGTGCACAATTGTGTTTTTCATGAGTTGAGGAAGTCTTTGGCATACAAATGTGATGGTGTAAATTTTGGTCATTATGGTAATTGTATTGAATTGCAATTGTTCATGGTTTTTGAATAGCACACCATTACTTGGCTTAAGTGAATGATGGGTTATGTTTTTCATAAATTGATGAATCCATGACATGTTAGAAATTGAAATTTGATGCAAGAAATGTACCAATTGTTATGTGTAATTGCCCAAAATCATGAATATGGTAAGTCCTTGCATTATAAGTGTTGAAATTGAGTATTCGTCATAGCTGTCTTGTACTTTTCAGGGTAAATTGCCATTTTTTGCTCAAGCGAGAGTTATAGACATAACATTTAATGCACTTTTCGATATTCTCGCTCAAGCAAGATTTTTTATGTTTAGGCACTATAAGAATTATGCTTAAGTGAGCCACTTCTCGCTTAAGCGAAAATGCATTAAATTGATTATGTGAAAATTGTACTCACGCAAGCTATAGCTCGCTTAAGCGAGAAAAGAAAAAAATGGAATGTGTATTTTGAGGTCAAGTGAGTAAAACTCACTCAAGCGTAAGTTTTTAGATGAAACAGAGTTGGGAAAGAGGGTATACTCGCCCAAGCGAGAATATCTTAGCTTAAGCAAAAAAAGGAAAATTTGATTCTGTGAGATTTAAGCTCAAGTAAGAAAAATCTCGCTTAAGAGAAACTAGGGTAAATTGATTTTATGATAATTTCACTTAAGCGAGGAAATCTCACTCAAGTGAAAATGAGGTAATTAGATTCTGTGTGAATCTCACTTAAACAAGCCCTTGCTCGCTCAAGTGGGAAATTAAGAGGGAACAGGGGTGGTTTTTCAAATTCTCTCACTCAAACAAGGTTTACTTCGCTCAAGAAAAAATACCATTTGTGCTTTTTGGACAAAACTCACTCAAGCGAGATTTTACTCGCTTAAGCAAGCCTTGATGTTATTGCTCTCTAGAAGAATTTCGCTCAAGTGAAAGGTGTCTCGCTTGAGTAAAAATATTATAAAAAGGGTTTTGTGTAATTCTCGCTCAAGCGAAAAAATGCTCACTTGAGTGAAACCTCGTATCTATCAATTTTAGAAGGGTATTCAAAGTAAAACGTGAGAGTTACACTCTCATTTTCACACACGTTCTGTCTCCCTATTTCTTTCATTTCCCTCATTTTGCACCAGTTTGCTTCACTTTCAAGGGTGTGTTTACATTTGTCATTGACCATCAGGTAAGTGTGCCATTTGTGCCCTAACTCTTGATATTTTTCCCCTTGTCTTTCCTTCTCTTCTATGTGCCATTTGTGCCCTAACTCTCGATAAGCGACCTTGTTTGATAAATTCATGTACTTTGTGTTTCTTTACTCTATTTACTTTGAATTGGTTGCTATGATTATGTCTTATACCTTTGGCACTTTTATGTTGAAGTTATGCTTGTTTCATGTGTGTGGGTTGCAATGCATACCATGTGTTTGTTAAAAGTTCTCTAAGTCAAAAGTCCTCTATTTTTCTTATTTATTTGTCACAATATTTGCTTATGTGTATTGCTTTCGAGTTCAATTTGTGGACTATAAATTATTCATATTGTAAATTTGTAATGGACTGTTCATATCTTACACTGTGATATTCTTGAAATTGTTGTCTGCTATGCCTAGCATTAATAGTACCACATTGTTACAATTTATCTGGCTCTGTGTAGTGTGTTACAAATGTGATTCTTCATGCTAATTTTTTCCATACCTAATTTTGCTTTAGAGGGCGTTAGTTTCAATTAGAAATTGGTGATGCATGTTGGTTATCCTCTTACCATAATAGGTTTTCTATTTTAGGATGACATGTAGTAAATCTGTTGGCCCTCCTGAATCCTCATATAGAGATAAGGGTAAACGGGCCCAAACATCTAATTCACCCCCTCCAAGTCAACACTTCAGAGACAAGGATCGGGTCAATCGCTATGAAGAAATCAAGAATTAGAATTTTATAGTTGAACGACGGGTGGAGCTTAAAAGCGGAAAGTGTGACCTGTTTGTGAATGTCTTGCAAGATCGAAATTGGCTCAAATTAGCTAATTCCCACCTAAATTTGATCCTAAGATTTTTCAAGAATTTTATGCCAATGTATGGCCCAAGGAAGGCTTCAGAGACATGAAGACCTTTGTGAGGGGTACTTGGCTTTCATACTCACAGGACACTATCAGTGACTATCTGGGTAACCCCTTAGACCTTTCGGAGGGAGATTGTTGTGATTATACTATGCTTCGTCAGAAGAACCATATTCTTCACTCAGGATTTGAAAGATGCATTGTGCCTTCCTGGCCATCATTTTCAATGGGGACATGGTGAGAATCCTCTTTGAATGTTGCATAAGGACATGACCACCTTTACATAAGTATGGACCTCTTTTTTGTTAGCTAATGTGGTTCCTTCAGGCCATGTTTCTGATTTAAACACACCCAAATACTATATGCTCTACTGCAGCCAACAACCCCGAATGACGGTTGTTATAGCTTAGATTATTTCTGATGAAATTCATAGACTACAACCTCTAGTTAGAGGGTGAATGATAGCTTAGCATTCCCAACTTTCATTACTGCTTTCTATGCCACCAATAGGGTGGACGTTCATCCTTTTATGTCTATCAGACCCCCCATTGACAAGTGGTTTATTAATCAAAACTGTGTGAGCCATCAGATCCACCTGCGAGAGGATCAACCACCTCCACCACCAACACCAGCTACTACTACTCCCACATCATCTCAGACTTTTTTAGCCAACATTATGGAGTCACACATTATGGAAGCTCTTTTTCATCTCCACCTACAACAGAATGCCAACCATAGAGGTCTTCTTTATTTGCATCATGGTTTATACAGCAGTGTGCCACATGGTCAACTCAACCCTTGGATGGACCTAACTTCCTTCGCTTCCTATATCTCTTGGCCTAGGGACCAGCCTTCTTTTCAGGGGAGGGTGGAGCTGTAGTACCTGGATTTGATACTTTTGGCATCTCCTATGGCACAGGCACTTATGAGGAAGACAGAGCATCTAGAGCTGCACCACCGCAGGACATACATGATGAGGAGTTTGACACTAAGCTTGATTTATTCATGAAAGGCAACTGAGTGACCTTCATGAACTCTAAGGTTGGTTTATCATTATTTATTGTTTAGTTTCAATGTTTATTTACAACATTTTATTACATTGGTAGTTGAAGTTATTTTACCTTTGTTTCATGTAGTTGGATTTTATTTTGCCCGCTTTAGTTGATTATTTTGGTTTTATACTTAATACTTTAAGAGATAGTTAATACTTTTGGATATTTTCACCATTTATACCCTGTTTACTTTTAGAATGCCACGTTATTATTTTGTTTTGATATATGCTTTTTGCTTCTATATATATAGTTAGCTAAAAACTAAACTTTTCGATATGCTTGTGTAAATATGTAAATGAATCAAGAAATTTTTTTATGAAAAGTAGCAGGCTTGACAATTGTGAATGAATCAAAAATTTGTTCAAGGAAAAATCAGCTGGGTTCTTTTTTGAAAATAATACACTGTGGTTGACTCTAAAATTTGATGAAAGTTTGGATGTTTGTACATGTTAATAAACTTGACAAATAATTGAACCTTTTACTGTTTGGATAAAGGAATCAAGCCTAGTTAACCAGGTGAGATGAGTGACCCTTTGAAACACTGAGAGTATCACTAATTATTGTCCAGTTGTTATTGCCTAATTTTTTATTAGATTGCATCATATAGACTAGTATGGAATGACTAAGGCAAATTTTGTGTAGCTTAGGATTAACCAGGGCCAAATAGCCAACCTGTATATAAGTGAATCCTTTTGTTCATAACCCTTTTGAGCCAAAAATTTTATTCATGCCATCTTAACTTTCAGCTTAATGCATGTGTAATTATTTCCTACCCTTCTTGCATCCCATAAAGGAAAAAAGCATAGGTGTATGTTGTAAATGGGTTGAGTGTTGGCTAGATGGATGGTTGTAAGCTATGAAATTAAAACAAAGAAATATGATAGTAAAGTATGAATTGATTTTGATCTTGTAAAAAAAGGCATGAGAAAGAAATTGAAAAAAAGGAATTAGTGTAATTTAGGAAGTTTCCAGATTATTAAGGTGTATGCTAGTGAATAATAATGTTAGAAATACAGTTTGAAGAGAATTTATGGTTTTGGAGCCTCTCGCTTGAGCGAGGCACACTGTCGCTTAAGCGAGAGCCTCACTTGAGTGAGACTTTGTTCACTCAAGTGAAAAATGGTCAGAAAGCAAAAGTTTATATCTCACTTGAGCGAAGCTTCAGTCGCTTAAATGAAATTCAGGAAGTGAGCAAAGGAGCAAAATTCGCTTGAGCGAGACCTTGCTCGCTCAAGCAAAAATCAAGAAGAGAGTAAGAGTTTAGTTTCACTTTAGTGAGAAAATTCTCGCTTGACCATCAAAGAACTATGACCATTAAAGAGTCTATTCATGTATCCTTTGATGAATCTAACCCTAAAATACTAGGAAAGGTAGTTAACTCTCTTGTAGATGAACTCGACGAGCTAGACACAAAGGATTAAGAAAAGGAAGAGCTTAGTCTTATCCTATCCAACCACTCAAGGAATAGAGGACCTCAAAGAATTATCCCCTTGATAATGTGATCAATGATGTCATTAAGGAAGTATCTCCTTGAAGTTCTTTCAGAAATTTTTGTAATAATATTGCATTTGTTTCTAAATTGAACTCGCATGCATAGAAAAGGCTCTAGTAGATGAGTTTTGGGGTTTATCTATGCAAGATAAATTGAACCAATTTGAAAGAAACCAAGCATGAAAGCTCATCCCTAGGCCCTCTAGCCACTCGGTAATTGGCATTAAATGGGTTTTTAGAAACAAACTAGACTAATCAGGGGCAATAATAGATAACAAAGCTAAACTAGTAGCTAAGAGGTATAATCAAGAGAAAGGAATGGATTATGATGAAACATTTGCACTCGCTGCTAGGCTAGAAGCTATTCGTCTTTTGCTTGCTTTTACATGTTCGCTTGATTTTAAACTTTACCAAATAGATGTAAAGAAAAGTTTATATGGAACAACAAAAAGGCTCTTTATGGATTAAAACAAGCTCCAAGGGATTGGTATGATTGGTTAAGCTCTTTTCTTTTAGAAAATGGTTTTGAAAAAGGAAAGGTGGACACCGGTCTTTTTATTAAGAAAAATGCTAGTGATATCCTTTTAGTATAAGTTTATGTCGACGACAAAATTTTTGGTGCTACTAATGATAAACTGTGTAAAGAGTTCTTAAGTGTGATGCAGGAAGAATTTGAGATATCCATGATGGGGGGCTAACTTACTTCTTGTACTTACAAATCAAGCAAACTATGGAAGCATCTATACAATGAGCATAGTTTTCTACTTAGAGAAGAATGAATCAAGTAAAATCAATGATGAGAAGAAGTATCAAGGTATGATCAATTCTTTTCTTTATCTTACTGCTAGTAGGCTTGATATAATGTTTACTGTATGTATATATGCTCGCTTTTAATTTTGTCCAAATGAATCACATCTATATATTGTAAAAAAGATCCTAAAATATCTTGTGGGAACACAACACATGGGTTTATGGTATCCTAAAAGTGTATGATCCTACCTTGTTGGTTATTCTTATTCTAATTTTGTAGGTTACAAGGTCGACCAAAAGATTATTAGTGGAAGTTGCCATTTCTTTAGAAGTTCACTTGTTTCTTAACACTCTAAGAGTAAGCTAGCATAGCCTTGTCCACAGCTTAGGAAGAGTATGCTGTCACTGGGAGTTATTATGCTCAAATTCTTTGGTTAAAGAAGAAACTAGCATATTACAGTATTCATCTTGATCACATCCCTATAAGATGTGACAACACTAGTACTATCAACTTAGGAGAGAACCTAGTCATGCACTCTAGGACTAAACATATAGAGATTAGGCATCATTTCATTTGTGATCATGTTCAAAATAGAGATTACATGCTTAAGTTTGTAGAATCATCTAAACAACTAGCTGATATTTTTACTGAGCCTTTAGCTAAAGAAAACTTCTTTTTCATAAGACGTGAGCTAGAGTTAATTAACTCATCTTGCACTGAGTGATTGCCTGTGTGTGTTAAGCCTGTGTGTTATTCTAACTGGAGCCAAAAAAAGCTCATAAGCTATTTGTTTCAAGTTAAACAAGTTTGATGGCTATGTTATAAAGTGGTTAAAACCCTAATTAAAACTCTAGAGATGTTAATGGTCAGTGGGAAGTTCTGGCTAAGGAATGACATGGTACTTAAATGGTCACACCAGACTTACCTCTTTTCCCTAGGAACTATCCTAACTACAGTACTAGTTTTTCAAGTTAGGGCATAGCTTCGCATCAATAAAGAAAGTGAAAGTTATAAATGAAATGAAAAAGGAGGGTCAAGACCATACAAAAAATTATTCAAAGCAATTTGGCCTATGATTCAAACCAATAACAATGGTTTTAGCTAAGGATAACAAAAAAATCACACCCGTGGGTAATCCGCAGGTTACCCGCAATAGATACCTGCATATTTACTAAAAAGGTGGATAACAGTATCACACTACCCGCCCTGCGGGTCCATGTTTAATTATTAATGTTTAGTTTTTTATTAAATATATTTAAATATCTATTTTTTATTTTTATAATGAGATAAACAAAATTTAATACTTTTCAATGATAATACTTTTAATTTATGAAGTTGTAATGTATGATACAATATTAATTTGAATTATATTATACTAAAATAATATTATGTTTAGTACATTGTACCATATTTTATTCTTTAGTATTATTATATAAAAATAATAAATATTTATAAATACTCATGAGCACCCACTACCCGACCCACGAATACTCGTTACCCGCCTAAAACTCAATGATACGGGTAGTAGTAACATACTACCCGCACCCGCCCTGCCCCATTGACATCCCTAGTTTTAGCTCCTAGGTTGTTCCGGGTCTCCGTGAGTAAAGCCCATTCAACGATGATGCTCCGCCTTTATATAAGGACATCTTCACCTCACTTGGAAAACACAACTCCTCTATTTTTTCTCTAAATCATTCTTCATTTTCTTCCCTTTATTTCTTTAAGTTCCATGGCTAGAAGGTTCAAGAGAAAGTTGTCTTCGAGGATGAAGACTTGGAGCCCCACCCGGTCTACGCAAATCACTGCAAGGTGGTTCTACCATTCAGAGCTGATATGACGTTCATTCCCAACGAAGACTTTGTTATTGCATAGATAATTGATTTCTATAACTTGAGAGCGCTTTTGTTTCTGTAAACAAGAGCTACTACTTTTCTTATATGAAGAAGTTTTGCACTACTCTCTAGGACCGTCATGGTACATATTGTGCTAGAGTGAATGGCCAATTTATCCCTTTGGATTTTCCTAAATTCTATGAAGACCTCTACCTTCCTCTTTCTACTTCAACCTTCTTCAGAGATTGCAATTTTGAAATATGGAAAGGTGACTTTGACACCATGACGGTGAGAGTTGAGTTGTGTTGTGATAGTGGTATTGGTGTAAATGGGACATGGGGTCCCTTACTAAAAACCAAGTGCTTCATTACTTCTTGGTGAAGATTCTCTTGCCAAGGAACGGTCACTCTTCAGAGGTGACTAATGATGAAGTGTTGTTGTTGACCATGAACTATGAGAAGCCCATCAATGAGGGAAGGCTGATTTTGAGGCACATTGTTGGGTCAGGTCTTAAAGTTCATGATAAAATGTTAAGATGGTTAAAAACCAAAGAATGGGCAAAGGAAAATGAGCTAAGTCTTAAAAAGTTTTTTGAAATGACCAAAAATGGGTCAAGGACCAAAAAACGAGTATATTGGGCTAAAAATGCATTTTGGGCCAAAAGAAGGTTGTCTGGTTCGAATGATGGCATCATTTGAACTGGGTGGTTCAAACCACTCTGGATACTGGTTTGAACTAACAGTAGCATTTTAGGCTTTTGACTTATTTCTAAAAGGTCGTATTTCAAAAGACTTGACACATTTTATTTCCACTTTTTATGATTTGTTTTCCTATAAATTAAGTGCCCAAGCTTCAGAAATAGACACACCACTACTCTGTAGCTTTACATGAGTTGTTCTCTTCCTTGCTTATTCTAAAGTTCTTTTTCTGTCATAGGATTCAATTGTAATCCTTGTTTTATTTATGCTCTTAGACTAGAGTGTTTTAGGTCTAAGGTAAGAGATAGAGATCTCTAGGATACCTTGAGGCTACTTTGTTGGATTTGAGAAATAGGTTGTGAGGAAGTTTTACATTTGGACTAGGTAGTCCAATAGTTGTAAACAGACACCTTTGTAACTGTTTTATATTATAGTGTAAAATTCTAAGCCTTTGGGCTTAGAGACTGGACTAGATCACAATAGTGATAATCAAACCAAGATACATTATGGTGTGCTTTTTCTTATCTCTATTCTCTTTTTGTGCCTTTACTTTCTAATCATATTTACTTAAACCTTTGTATTTCATATGTTTCTTAAAGATCCTTTTTACAAACCTTTTTATTCAAAAGAGTTATTTAAAGTAATTACTTTTTTCTTAATTGCTTCTGCTAAAAGTGAGAACCAAGACTTAATTCACCCCCTCTTAAGCCTGAGGTCATTTTCCAACATCATTTTCCTTGGTATGGGATACTTGATCCTTATGTCGATCTTTCTAGGGAATCTTCTTCTGCTTGAGCTTTTCTCTTGGAGTCGGTGTGGAAGTTAGGGCTATTACCGATTTCGTGGTGATGAGTGCAATTCTTAGCCAATATATTTAGCCTTTTTTTCCTAAACTTTTCAAGAGTTTGTGGTGGTCCTTTTGTTAAGAGACATAATGAAGGTTAACTTTGGTTGCAAAGCCTTTATAACGATGTGGAGCTGGATTGGCTCTATCAATCCTAGAACTATCAGTTCCTCATTGTAAAACCATAAGTTAAGGTGTGGGACATTTTAGGTGCATCCCTCGCTATGATGAATATCTTACAAATACCTCATCAAGATCAACCTAAGAATCAATTAACCTTACTAGTAGGTTCTTAAACCAATTGAGAGCTTCAACGACTAAGGTCCTAGGAAACATCCTACACATTATGTGTTTATTTGCTTTTAGAAAAACAAGTCATTTGAGTAAGCATCCAAATGCTTACTGGGTTCAGTTTCACTAGTACTTCCCAATGGACAGTGGGTGAAGAGTTTGAAGATGCTTAAAGATGGATGCCTACGAGATGTTGAATTTATAGTTGAGGGAATCATCATAGGCTTGTAGAGTTCGATACTGGGGTGAGTGACGCCCAATCCGGTATGTGGGCTCTTGATAATCTTCATTGTATGTGGGAATCTGGGAGTATTCCAATGATGTCGGTAAAAGGGAAAAGGACGGGGTTTGGCAGGTGAAATCTTTGGGTGCGCCGTACGATTCTCCTAAGGCTGACCTTATCCTTAACTAAGGTCTTGTAATTATACCTAGAGTTGTTGAATTGTGTAGATCTAGTTAGGCTTAACACTAGATCTTCTCAAAGTGTGAGTAACCAATGTATCAACAAAACCCAAGTTGTAACTTAGCAGACTTGGATCCATGTGTGTAAGGTCATGAATGTCACCCTCAGGAGTGCCTAGGGCGTGGTGACCCGCGTCCATGAGAAGGATTGAAAAAATTGGAATAACTTTAACATGTTCTATTGAGCATGCCAATAACCTATCCAGTATAGGGGACAAACTACCAGTATGAGGTACCAGGCTTATGAGTCTAGTAACACTGATCCAATGGGGGATTTAATGGTATATCCTTAAGTTCAGTAAGAATCTCAAGGTCTTGTCATCTTCCGTCCAGCAACCAGTATCTCTTGTTGTGAGACGAAATATGATCACTTATAAAACCCTATATGACGCTCAAGTCAGTTCGATATCAATACTAGAACTCAAGTGTTAGGTTTAGTTGAATGTACCTCAAATGTAGTAAATAAGTGGTATTTATAGAAATGGAGCGATGATCTTGTCTCTTAGTGCCTATGTCCATAATTTTTTGTAAAGTGCAAAGGAAACTAACATAAGCGTAGATATTCTTAACATATTTACAGGTGTTAACTAGTAGGCCCCCTGTATTCTCTTAAACCTTTGTCTGATACCGAATTGCATTGATATTGGTTATTGGGGATTCTACAAGGGAATGATATTGTGTGTTATATTGATACCGAATAGGGCTGTATGGATTTTGGTGTGGAGCTTTACTATACCGGATACGGTTCTCTTACTATCTGTATGAGTATTATGCTAATGACACCAATATCAAGCCCAAATTAAATATCATACAAGCATATCATTTGTTGATATTTTTTTATCAATGCTTAATCAAGGAAAAAGTTAAATATTGTATGGTTAGATTAGCCCCTAAAAAATAATTTATTAGGTCTCTGAAATATATTACTTTCCATTGTATCTATGTTTGTATTATTCCATGTAGCTGTTTTTTTTATAATAGAAAAGATTTAAAGCCATTAACAAACTAGGAAATACATAAACACCAGGAAATGTAATCCTCTATCATTCTTAAGAGAATAAATTATCAACGAAAACATCAAAACAAACTAAATCTATGTTAAGAGAATGACCAAAATTAACAAGAAAATCCACACCTATCCCAAATAGAAACTACCCAGTCTTTATACAGGAGATGGTGATCACAAATCTTCTTTACAATAGAATAATATATCATTCCTAACAAAAATTTACTAACTTTTTCAAAACTATTTGTTAATATTGAATTTTCAAAATTGGATCACATCAATGTAATTTAATTAACTTCTAAAGAAATTTGACAATATTTATATACAAGTATATTCAGAAAATGAATAAAATATTTTAAGAATAATTAAAAAGTTAACATTTTAAATCCACTTTTACGTTTTAAATTTTCACGACAAACCAGACCTACTCTAACTACATTTAGCAAGACGACAAGCCATCTATGTCAAACCAAAATCTGCCTTGCAACAAAAACAAATATAATATTCAAACCCATACAATATTAATTCAAGAGATATATTTTTACTAATATAAAAAAAAATAATTAAGAATCATTTTTTGTTGGAAACTTTCTTGCTTTAGGGTTAAATGATCTCTGATTATCCCTTTACCAAAAAAAGTATCTCTAATTATTGCTATTTGCCAATCGCCAAACTCTTACTAGACAAATGATGTTATTAAGAACAATTTTTGTTTTGTGAAACTTTTAAGAACAAATTCTTAACCAAGTTCCCTGTACTGTAAAGTTATTATTTCTCAACTCATGCAATAATAAGCAGGTATTCTTTCCAATTAAAATCTTACATTTTCTTTTGTTTCGATATATCATATTTAAATTTAAATTAGATAAGATTGTTATAAATAATAAAGTTATCTCTACCACCTGGTAAGTAGTCAATCTACACATTTAGCCATAAATAGAATTCTACACAGAAAAAAGACACACACGCCATGATGATAAATTATAAAAAAAATTGATTAAGGTTTTGTTTAAATGGAAAGATGAAATGAGATGAAGAATTAAGAAGGAAATAACTAGAAAGAAAAGAAGTAAGATAGAAAAATATGTTGTTTTAGATGGATAAAAATAAAAGAAAAAAGTGAGAAAATGAATGTGTTCTTATTTGGATAAATGAAAAGAAGGTGGATAAAGATAAATTAGTTATATAAAAATAAATTAAATTTTATATTTAAAATTTAATTTTTTATAACAAATTCTAATATATAAAAAATTATTTTTTAGAATGTCTAATAATTTTTATTAAATTATTAATATTTATTAAATATCAATATCATCACATTTCTTTCCATCTTATGATGGAATTAATTTTTATTGTATGTCACTATTTTTTTCTTTTTCCTTTTAAACAAGTAAAGAAAAAAAATTATCTTATTTTCTTCCCTCATAATTTCTTCTATCTTTCTCCTTGAAAACAAACAAATCATAAAGGCTTTGTTATATTTGTGCAATTCTTTGTCAAGAAATAATTCTTTTCTACCCGTTAAGATGGTAGAGGGTTTCAGATAGTCAGCTCTGAAGTCATATAGATTTTATATTTTAAAAAAAATCCTATATATATATATATATATATATATATATATATATATATGAAGAATTTTTCATATATATATCTTATATGGGTTTCTCATATATATCATGATCTGGGGAATTTGCCAGGTGGTAATATTAAGTCCATCTAAGGGAGCAAATTGGGTATAAGTCCTCATGCCCAAATTATTCCAATCCACATGCTTCAAACCACTTAGGAACTCACCTTTAACTTTACACAAAGTCGCTCACAGATTCTCTTGGCCGCATTAAATATTCCAAAAAATCAGAATCAAGAACAAGAACAACAAGGGGAAGTGATGTGAAGATACTGTTCAAGGAATCTTAATTTGCTCTATTTATAAATTTTATGGTTTGTCTAACAAATGTTTGTCTAATTTTGCACCTGATAATGGGTATCAGCATATCAGATGTAAGATACGGTTATATGGTTTATAAATTTTAATTATCCGCTGCTTCATCTATTTGTGTCTCATGACAAGTGGTTTATTAGTGACTTAGCTCTCACACATAAAATTTATTCCACATTAGCTTTTGATCTATGATTTCTTTTTTCTAATTAATCACTAGTACTATGCCACTTATTCTTATTGTACAATAACATAGTTGGTGTTTCCCATTAATTTATAATGCAGATTTGCATGAGCTGCACCATGCATTGCCAGAGGAATGCCTGGTTTTCATTAAAACTGAATCAGATTCTTAGTCATTGTTTAAGTTTTTCTCAGTGGATATAGCCTGGTATATGCCATGCAGTTAGGGTTCCTATTGCCAAAGCTACCATATATATATATATAGATAAAAATGAGTGTATAGAGAATAAAATACTTAGAGTGGAACGCAGTTACAACTTCGTGTACACAGACATTTTACGATACAATTTATAAGTCTAATAAAGTAAGAATTATTTCCTAAATACAGTACTTTAGACTAAAAATGAGATGTTTATATAGTTAATGAGTCTCCATGTCATATCTCTAAAGGGGCAGGATTAAGAAATTCGGATTCAATTTGAGCTTCCAATTTTTAAGATGCTTAATTTGCATTAGCTCTCATTGGATCAAGCTAAACATGTCTGAGTTTATTCATGTAGATTAAATATCATGAGACTTGTCTATTTCATGGATAGACAAGATCAGGTTACTATGTTCAACCCATTTTGACTAGAATTGAACATATTGTGTAAAATTTATAAGATCCAATATTTGAAATGATATAAGATAGAATTGACTTTGATATCGTATTTGAAATAGATCATATCTTATTTATATTACTCCTAGAAAATAGATTATGAAATGAGAATTTTCTTAAACCTTCTTCATACTATATTTTTAGATAATGTAAAACATCTCATATTTCTATCTATATGTATATATATAATTTTTGTAACTTCTATGTTATCTTAAAACTTCAAATTTATTGTAAAAATACTTGTAGAATAAAAGTTTCAGGAACATTAATAAGTTCACTTTAAATTTATTTTCAATTGTATGAAATCTCAATTTATATCTGAGTGAATGCTAAGTTCCAAATTCACACTAATTCCTGCATGTGAAGGCTAAATACACTTAATAAGTAGCACATGATAAACATGAAATGCATGTGGTTATTCTAACACATCCTAATCCCTTCACTAGCCAACTATCAATCATTTTCTGTTTCAGCACTTTGATTGTACATCATTTAGGTCTAAATACATGGTTCTATCTACATGAGCATGCATACAGTGAATAAGTGAATAAAGTTGTACATGGATAAGAATAACTATGCATAAAATAAAAAAAGCTGGCACAAGAATCTGCTGCATTAACCAAGGTACAAGTCAAGGGCAAGGTAAGTGGTCCTCTTTGTATTTAACCAAATGTAGGTATAGAAGGCAAGTACAATTTATTGGTTTCCCTTTTTTAATAAGGTCCCTTCTACTCATGATTCTAGAGGATTATTTTGGGACTTGCATTTTTGTGCCAAAGAAAGAATGCAAATTTCAGGCTCCACCTTTCCTTCTATTTCAACCGGTGGGGGCTGAATAAGTTCCAAACTTACGGATGGAGACAAAACAGAACTTGTTCTTATTCTATTCCTTACCTCCAAACAGTCCCATGCAAGCATCTTTCCAGAGTTTTAATTTTACCTTTTCTTCTATTTTAAGGTGCTCTAGTCAATGGAATCTTTTTCTGTAAGTTCTTCATGTACAACTAATTAACAAGTTCCTTGACTTTCACATGAGTTTACCTAACCAATAACCTTGTATAAAATAAAAGATTAAAAGTGAAAAGCTTTTATTTAAAATTAATAATAATATCATACCATATGATTTTCTAGATAAATCTAACACAATTTCCAATATAAATTTTCCCGTTTTAATTTCTTATCATGTACAAGGTTGTATAGATTAGATAATCTATTTACAGACGCAACATTGAACCAAATCATCTATCATGCTAAAAGAAATTTTATACATGTACGTTGAGGACTGATACAATGATCACAAGATCAAACCGAGGAAGAGGAACAAAAATATAGTCCTCTAGCTTATAAGAATCTTCCATTGGAATAAAGGATGAGCTTTGTCAGTTCCAAGCCAAGAGGAATATAAGATTCTCTAAAACTAAGTAAGGAAAATTAATAAAAAACAATATTTCAAATTTGGGAATATGATTCCCCTTTTGCCAAGAAAACGAATAAGAATGGACATTTGGTTAAAATTTGAAGGATCAATTCCAACTTAATTAAGTTGAGAACTTGATATTTGTAAATTTTAGTTTATATTCATTATCAAATTTTGAAGAAATTAATCAATAAGGTGTGACTCAGATAGTATCAATATAGGTTAAGATTATAGGAAAGGTTTTAATTTGATCCTCATTTTCTACTCAATATACTTTTTGAAAAGATAAAAAATTTAAATATGATTTTGTCTTGAACAAAACTACCTCAAAAGAAAAATAGCTATGATTAATGGGGAAAAAAAACAAATTTCAGGACAGTTGTGTTACTCTTACTCTCATGAAAACAATTGATTTCTTATTTGATATATATTATAGAGGAACTCAAATGGAATGTTTAGCACTGCCTTAGAATAGAAAGTGGGACTAAAAAGTAGCCAAATAGGGGTCCACTACCACAACACAAGTGAACAAAAAAGTAGGAAAGAACAGAACACTATCTATTTGTCAGGTCACTATGCATAAAGGATTAAGTTCCGTTTTCCATTCGTTCCACCAAAGATTCCATGCTTTCTAGTTCCCCTCCAGCTCTCATATATAACTAACTACCTGTCTAAGCAGGCTTTGCACATGAAGAGAAATTGTGTAGTGAAGAAACAAGACAAGCACCATACACAACACAAGTTGTAATAGCTTCGCTTGTTTATTACTATCAAGTCTTATAATAATACTTGAAAATAGAGCATTGTCTAGTTTCACCTTTCAGGGGTAGCAAAGTGATCCACAGAATAGAATAGAAGCCTTCAGGTGATTAAAGGTATAGTTAATTGGTCTTCACTCGTAAGTAAGCACAGGTGATTGTTATGTTGTTTGTTTTGATGATGTTATCACTCATGGTGATTATACTTGGCTTTTGTAGGTGGAATGTACCATCAACACCAACTTCAAGGAAAGAACATCCATTCTTCTTCAAGAATGCCAATCCCTTCTTCTGAGAGGCATATTTTCCTTCAAAATGGGTCTGGTGATTCTGGACTTGTTCTCTCAACTGATGCTAAGCCTAGATTGAAATGGACACCTGATCTTCATGCCAGATTTATAGAAGCTGTGCAGCAGTTAGGTGGAGCTGACAGTAAGTAATATCTATGTGTGTGTGTATTATAACATACACATCCCTATGTTGATCGTCAGAGGAAGATAGAATTTTGTAATTGACTAATTCAAAGGGTAAATTTTATACTGCAGAGGCAACTCCTAAAACAGTAATGAAACTCATGGGAATTCCAGGTCTTACTTTATATCATCTGAAGAGTCATCTTCAGGTAAAAGTCATATATAAGTTTTCTGTTTTATATTTATGACCCTTTAATTACAAGATTTCAATCATTTTATCTCTGCTATTTCCAGTACTTACATTATTAACTTCAGTATCATTTTCACCTAGATTTCAAGTTTAGAGTGTTGCACTCAGCTAATCAAATCTGGCTTTGGCCATTCAAAATCTATATCAAAAGGTTTTAATGGAAGTAAAAGAAGAGTTTAACTTCTCAAAAATCAGAAAATAAGGGTGCATCCAACCTTGATTTATATTAACTATATAGGAAAAAATACCTACCTACCAATAGAATACCAGAATTTTTGTCTCAACAATATGTTGAATGCTTCATTTTAAGGCTTTCATACCATATGTATGAATCTTAACGTGTTTCACATCATGAAAGTTACATGCAAAACATGATCTTATTCTCCTTCACCATAATTAATTACACTCCCACAATTACTTTAGTATTATTATGGCTGATCAAGATAAAAAAAAACTCAAGTATTATTATGAAATCACTCGTGTCTAGATTTGCAGGTACTGTACATAACATGCTTTAATTTGCTAAATTATAGTATTTCATATGGCTACTAAATTTTTGTTTCTGATTCATCATTAAGAAAGGCAAAATTGTTATGCAAAGAAAAAGATATTTCCATATATATGATGTGCACAAAGCTACAAAATCCAGCATAACTCTCTGATCTTGAGTTGTGTGGTGCAATTACTGATCCTTTCCTTTTCCCCACCAGAAGTACAGATTGAGCAAGAATATGCATGGACAAAGTAACAACATGATACACAAAATCAGTAAGAGAACAATCTCTTCCATTGTGTCTAATCAACTATTGAACCACAAAGCTTTGTTTGTGAGCAACAAACTTACCTTCTTAGCCACCAATCCAGGTGCAACAGCAGATGAAAGACTCAGAGAAACCAATGGAACTCACGTGAACAATTTAAACCTTGCCCCTCAATCTAACAAGTAAGAAACTTTTCACACTTGCGTTCTTGTATCATGAACATTCTATCACCAAATATTTTACAATTACCAACATCCATTGTCCTTGTGGCAGAGATTTACACATAAATGAGGCACTGCAGATGCAAATAGAGGTGCAGAGAAGGCTAAATGAGCAACTTGAGGTGTGTAATACCGACTTACCATACCCTTTCCATTAACCCACTTATATTGAAAACAATTTGCACGAAGATTTCAAAAACATTTTCTATTTTTCCTTTTTTTTTTTTACTTTTAATTATAAAACTATCATCTTAAATTATAAATCGTTTTGTATTTTCAAAAGTTGGTAAAGGGAACACTAATATCAATATCTTTTTGTTTTCATTATTTTATGTATAAATTTTTGAAATAAGAAAACAATGTGATAATATTATAATTAAAATTAAAATGATAATTTTGTAATTAAATGTCAAAACGGAAAACGAAAACCAAAATATATTTTCTGAAACTAATCAGACCCAAGTTTCTTCCTTTTTGACACCTTGAGAAGTCCTTATAAATTGTAACAAACCCTTCTGACCACATCCAGGTGCAAAGACTCCTTCAGCTAAGGATAGAGGCTCAAGGAAAGTACCTTCAGGCTGTGTTAGAGAAAGCTCAGGAAACACTTGGTGGTCAGAACATGGGAGTAGGACTTCAAGCTGCAAAAGTTCAACTTTCAGAGCTAGTTTCCAAAGTGTCATCTCAATGTCTGAATTCAGCATTCTCAGAGCTGAAAGAGTTACAAGGATTCAACCCTCACCACCAAACACAGACCAAGCAACCAAATGACTGTTCCATGGACAGTTGCCTCACATCATGTGAAGGGTCGCAAAAGGAGCAAGAGACACACAATGGAGGGAACATGAGTTTAAGACCCTTCAATGGTCTTCCATTCATGGAAAGAAAAGAAGTCAGAGAGGTTCCAAATCTCAACCTAAGAAACTCTGACATCATGTGGTGTGATCCTGTGAAAAAGAACAGCACCTTCCTCACCCCTTTAGCCAAGAATGTAGAAAGAAGAAGCTATGTTGCAGAAAGAAGTGCTGGCAATTTGTCCATGAGCATTGGACTAGAAGGAGAAACAGAAAATGGTGGTGGCAGCATCAACATGTTTCCATCTGAAAAAACAATCATTGGTGAGAAAGTCTCTCAGGATTATAGATTGTCTTCTGGCTTTGCTGCATCAAAACTGGACCTAACTAAAACTGAAGATAATGAATCTACAAAGTGTTGTAAACAACTTGACTTGAATGGATTCAGTTGGAGCTGAGAAGAGAATATGGACAATGAAAGTATGTACAAAAAGCAAAAAAAAAAAACTGCAATGTTCACTGATTATATTTGAGTTATCTTTATTAGAATGCAAAGTTGCAATTAGAAAAGATCAACAACGATGGTCATTATTATAATGGGTATATATATATATCGCTTTATTCTAAGCTTATTCGTAGTTTTTGACATGCTATCTTCACTTGTGTCACACATTATGCCAGTGTTATAAATAGTTTATCCCATCAAATATGTATTAGAAGTAAACGATAAAAAATATAAAACATTGTTCTTTTCAATATATAATAATTGTTATTTTTTATGAAGTTATTTATGTATTTTTAAAGGATATATGTGTGTGTTAAATTAAAATTCATGTACATAAAGAATCTTTATCTATTATTTTTTCACCAACTTACAAAATATTAGGAGGACAACAATGATGTGCATATATTAATTATACCAAGCATTAATGATATTTATAAATTAATTATTAATTATAACATACATTATTTGATTAATTATTATTATTATCTATCACTGCTAATATCATCAAATATATTTTTAAAAAATTACACCTGTCGAATATAAGAATATTGATGTGTAAATTTAGAATATAAAGCAATTGAACATTACTAACTTTAAGAAATTCCCGTGATATGCCTCACTCAAATCTTTATTTGACAATTATATATGGAAATTCTGATAGCAAATACATAAATAAATGTTTTAAAATTTAAATATTTAGAAGCTGATGCAATAGCTAACGTCATTGAAAGTGAACAATTAAATAATCGTGTTAGTAGACACTTTTTTAAAATATAAATACAAAGAATGATAAAAAAAAGTGATAAATATAACTGGGGATAATTATGTGACCAAATAACAGAGATAAATGAATCAGAATTGGTAAGAAAATACATGAACAGGTCAAACAAAAAATAAATATATCCACTAAATTTTGGTGTTATTCTTATCATTTTTAACAGTAAACAAAGAGAAAGAAACTCAATTAAAATTTTCTCATTTTTACTATAAAAATGAGAACATGATGGTATTGTAAAAATAATAATAAAAAAAGAAACATTTGTCAAATAAAAATGGTCCCAAACCTTTGAAAGGAAGGGAAATGAGATGAAAATGAAAGTATTCTTTTTTGTTTAGAAGGAAAAATATGGATGGGAGGAGATGAAGAAAGAGATTAGGGTATACTTGAAATTAAATTTTTTTTAGATAGAAGGAAATGTAGTGAGATTTTTTATTTTTATTTAAATATTTAATAATTTAATTATCAAAATTATATAAAAGTAAAAAACATAACGCTTTTTTATAATTTTTATCTATATTTGTTAATAGTATTATCTACTTTTTCTTTCATTCATCCAAATAAAATAAGATTCTTTTAACCACTCATTTTTCTTTTATTTTTATTTATCCAAACAACATATTTTTTTATCTTATTTCCACCAAATTTCTTCTCTTCCTATTTATGTCTTTCCTTTTATCCTATTTAATCTCTCTATCCAAATGAAGTCTAAAAAATAGCTACTAGGTATGCAAATGGGGATGACAAAGGAGAGAGGCAGACACGGATAATGCTTACGATACTTACCCTATTGGAAGAAATCTATCTTGTGTCTGCATGGTAGGGTTAAATGAGTTTGAAGCAGGTTAAGAATATTCATAAATATCTACATATTATAGATGTAAAAATAGATGAAATGTAATTTTTATAAGAAAATTATATATAATGACATGAGTGTGAGTGGCTAAGAATAGCAATTGATTTTTTATAGCAAGTATCCATTGGTGAGTACCTTTATACCGTTACCAGCCCCGTTTATTAATTAAACTATCTGTTTAAGAAACTCATGGATACCATTCAACTACCTGAATGAATATGCCTCATCACGAGTATTATTAGTAGATACTTATGGGCACTGATTTTTGTGATCCTTATATGCAAATCGGCTTAGACCAATGATTAAAGTTTTCCAAAACACATAAAAAAACATTGATTAAAGGTATTCTTGGTTGTCCACCTTTCATAACTCAATTTCAAGACTTATATAGTCTACAATCAAGCTTTATGTAATTGGTCATGTAGTCATAATTCAAAGGTAAATTATTTTTATTTTTCATAATTGTTGAATTTAAATTTATTGAACCTAACTACTTAAGTTTTGATAAGACTACACTTCTAAAATAATATTTCAACCTCTTTGATTCCATGGAGGCTAACAATTTCAGTTGTGCTATGTTTGGATAATCAATGGATGAAATTGAGAGGAAAATAATCGAGTAAAAATAAAATGAATAGAAAGAAACTGAATGAAAATTAAAGGAAAATTTTTTGTTTTTGGATTGATATAAATCAAAAGGAATTGAAAAGAAATATTTTGTTAGGTTGTGTTGAAGAAAAGTCTGGTCGAAACCGAAACCATTTTTAATAAACCAGATTCCATGAGATTTGTTAATAACTAACATTATGTATTCTAACTTAAATAAAGCCACGTGTTATTGTTTGATATGAGTGTTTAAGTGTTTCAGGAAACATAAGGCTTAAGCTACAAAAGAAAAGGGGAGCCCATGCATCAAAAGTCTAATAAGTTTGATCGCAACATGGACTCTACATTCTTAGTCAAAAGAAGAATCAAGATAAAGAAATGAAGTCTGGTAATTCGAATTCTCTCACATCAGAATAACTAACCAGACCCAGACTTGAAAACATCATTCAAGCTTCAGAATATATAAAAGCATCAGACCTTATCTCTGCATCCAAAATCATTTTAGAAGTGGTCTAATACATGAAACATTAACGGTCACAAGTCATCTCCATCAAAGCTTAAAGAAAAGATTCTCGAAAGAGATTGACCAAACAGGGTGGACTCTGATCCTATCTAAAAGGCACCTAAGTTTCACCTTTATTATAATGCATTCAGAGATTCCCTAAATCAAAGCTTTCCTTCTTAGTGAAACTAGTGCTACATCTACTCCACCTACGACTGCACACCTCTCAAAGCTCTCAAATTTATATTGCTTGTGCAAAACGTCTCTCTCTGACAATAAAAGATTTTTCCCTTTGTGCATCTCCAACAAGAAAGGCTTTTGTCTCTTGTTCAACAACTCTTTTAACGGTCATATAGCTGATAGCCTCTCCCTGAGCTCAACAAGATGATTCTATATAAACAGAATCAATCTCTTCATCAGATACTCTCCAAAAAATAGAAGAAAATAAGAGGGGAGCAAAAATAAATATGGAGAGCTGAAGCAGAAAAAGAAACACAAGAGAGTATAAAAAGAAGATTAAAAAAAAAGCTTGTGAAAAGAAAAACATGAGCTAGAACACGCTAAGAACAATGTGATAGAAGAAGAAGAAATATCATGAACGAGCACCAGATGTTCATGTACAAAAGCTCATGAGAAATGAAGAAATGACAGTATACTCAACAACGAGTAACCAGACCAAGAAGATCTTCCATGAAGACAAAGAAAGCTTGCTATGTGCAATCATCTTCCTCTTACTTAGATGCCATAAAAAATTGGGATATGCCTTTGTGTTCTTAATAGCATACTATCCCAAGTCATGCTTTCTGGCCCGGTACATTTTGCAAGCATCTTTCACTTTCCAAATGTACTAGGACCCATGGGAAAATAAACCCTTCCTTTCTTCACAAACCAATTTTTGTGGTTTATCACTTAGCTCTATTAAATCAAAGGGCTTATTTATTTGTAATAATTTTGTCAATCCTTTGGTAGTACAGGTCTGGTGCATTGCCAAACTCTATTAGTGTGGGAATTATTGTTGGCCTAGAGAGGCTTTTGAAAAAAATACTCAGGGTTTAAGCCTGGAGTGACTTGTGAAAGAATACTTGGGTCTTCCCCAGGAGTGGGTGCTGCAAAATAATACTCATAGGAATCTATAGAGGTTTGGTGTTGAAGCACGGGCTGTGCTTAAGTGAGGAGTGGCTGGAATTAAGAATACTCTGAGCATGAGTTATGCTTAAGCTAGGAATGACTGGAATCAAGAATACTTAAAAGCATGAGTTATGCTTAAGCCACGAGTGGCTGGAGTCAATAATACTCAACATTTGATGTAAATGATTTTTACATAGTGGAAATCCTTCAGATTTGAAGGTACTGGATGTAGCTTGTGTTGGGAGTGAACTAGTATAAATTGCTTGTGTGATAACTCTTTCTCTTTGACTCTTTAACTATCAAAAGTCTGGTCCATTCATGATAATATCTGTGATAGTAAAAGTCTGGTAAATAACGCTCATTCGTTTAAAGAATCATGCTCTCTGACTCAGAAAAGTCTGGTCCAATGTGCATAACGTTTTTACGTTTAAATATCACTTTTTGGTTTGAAAAAGTGAACAGACTTATTCGACCCCCACTTCTAAGTCTGTTCTTCAACGGACCTTATGGAAAAGAAGAAGTTAAAAGAAAGGCTTCCAAATTTTGTTCTAATTGATGGGAAACTATTTGGATGGGTTTTTCAACCCTATTCCTAAAATGCCTTAACGAAGCAAAAATCTTTGATGTCATAACCAAGGTTCATGAAGGGACATGCGGACATCATTCCAGAGGGAAAAGTTTGGCTAGAAAAATTTTACGAGCAGATTACCGGTGGCCCACAATGATGAAGGATACCATGGAATACGTTAGGAAATACGATCCATGTCAAAAAAATAGTAACCTACATCACGTCCCTATTGAGGAATTATTCACATCGGTTGTTCCATAGGATTTCTTTCAATGGGGATTGGATATTTTAGGGCCTTTCCTAAGAGCGCTAGGCGAGGTCAAATATTTAATAATTGGTGCCAACTATTTTACTAAATGGATTGAAGTCGAGGTCGTAGTACATATAACATCTTCCAGAACTCGCCACTTTATTTATAAAAATATTATATCTTGTTTCAGGGTTCTAGAACAAATTGTTACTGATAATGAAACATAGTTTACTAAGAGGACTCCAAATCCAACAAGTATTCTCATCAGTAGAGTACCCTCAAACCAATGGGAAAGCCGAGGTTACCAATAGGGAAATTTTAAAAGGACTAAAGAAGCGGTTGGGGGATGCAAAAGGCGAATGGACAAACCAGTTATGTCACGTATTATAGGCATATCAGATGACTCCACACTTATCAATAGGGGAATCCCCATTCCGGTTAACCTACGAGGTAGAGGCTGTGATTCCAATGAAGATAAATCAAATCTCTCCTAGACTTCAATAATTTGAAGAGACGGACAATGACGTAAGGATCAGGAATGAGCTGGATATCCTCCAGGAAATCCGAGGTGTCGCTTTCATTAGAGACTAAGTTATCAAGGCCAAAGCCACTCTCTAGTACAATAAGAAGGTTCAGAATAGAAGATTCAATGTTAGAGACATGGTCTTGCAAAGAGCATTGGTAGGAAACTAGTTTGTTTGTTAAGGTAAATTGGCCCCAACTTGGTAGGGATCATATCGAGTCCATGATGTAACAATATGAGGGATATACATGTTGGAGACTTTGAAATGCAAGATTTTCAAAAACAAATAGAATGTAAAGAATCTACGGATTTATTATAGCTGACTGGTATCACAAGATGTGCACTTTTTTCCTATAGAGGTTTTTTCCCACAAGGTTTTACCTTGGAGGTTTTTAATGAGGCACGCATCTGGGAAGCTCAGTGTAAGTCAATAAAAAAATAGTTTTGATAATTTCTCTTATTTTAAGTTTAAGACCTCACAAGAAGCGCATATACCTTGGAGTCATTATTAAACCCCAGAGTGGTAAAAATTTATTTATACCCTAGAGTAGTTATCACACCCAAAGCGATTACAATTATTACTTAAATTCAGGGTGGCTATCAAGCCCTGGAACGGTTGAAATGCCCTGCCACGAATAGGTTATCTAACCTAGAGCGATTAAGGTTATCAATTAAGTCCTAAAGAGGTTGGTGAAGCTCAAAATGGTTAAAGCTATACAAGTCAAACCCTGAAGTGGTTAAGCCTATATAGGCCAAACTTTAGAGCGGTAATAAAGTTAGTATAACTTAAAAATGTGGTCTAACTTAAATAGTTCTTAAACGAAATTAAGAATTTAGACGAAATAAAAAGCGGAATAATTGGTATCATTAACAAAGATAAAGGCATAAGTCAAATTATATTTCATTAACTAAAAAGACAGTGCCCGAGTACAAAAAATAAAGGCATAATGGCCACAATAAAAAAAGCAACAAAAAATACTAAGATGAAGCTCATCCTGTCAACAAGGAGCTTACAAAAAGTATAAAGAATTTTAAGGGTGGCTTGTTTCCCCCACCATTATCCCCGCAGGAACGGTGTTGTCTTCATCTTTGGGCAAGGGGACGAATTTGAATAGAACGTTAGAAGGCTCGTAGTCTTCACCTTCGACCACAATCACCAGATCATCATTCTGGAAGTTGTTATAGAAACTAATCCCGTTCAGGTTAAAGGTGTAACTGTGGTTCTGATATACCACCTATCGAATCGCATGGCTAAAGGACTCCATTAGTAGCCTATCTGAAAAGCCTCATATCTTGTTGATACGTGGCTTGTTCCTTTTTTACCTTGGTGGATGTGAACACCTCTTTTTGTCCGGCCAATTGGTACAGTTCCATCCTTTGAGCACTCTTTTATGCGCATGGTTCATTTGAAAATTCATAAATCCTTCATACGATCTTTGATTTGTGCAAACCCGGTCTCTAAATTTTCGTAACAAAATTGTCTACGACTTTTGTGAAGACCTTGAAGGTTGAATCCTTACCAATTGGTACAGTTTTAATAATCTTCCTGGACTTGCTCCAGTTTCATGACTGCTCTGCACATCTTTAAGAAAAAATTCATATCTCCCTCATATGATACTGAAATGACCCCATTCTTTTTTCTATGGCTCCATATCAAAGAGATCTACAAACTTCATGAAGGCCACAAAAGCTAATTCTCCACCCATTTTGCCCAGTGAATTTATTTTGCTTGCAAATGTATTTCCGTCACACTCTGGAGCAGTTTTCATAGATGGGCCATATCTCCCTCGTTTCTTGATGACAATTTTTGTGCCATATATCAAATTAAAGCTAAGAGAAAGATCTACAAACTTCATGAAGGGCACAAAAGCTAATTCTCTACCCATTTTGCCCAGTGAATTTATTTTACATGCAAAGGTATTTTCTTCAGAGTCTGGAGCAGTTTTCGTAGATGAGTCATATCTCCCTCATTTCTTGATGAAAATTTTTGTGCCATATATCAAATTAAAGCTAAGAGAAATATCTACAACTTTTATGTTGGACTCTTTTTCAAATTTGGCACGCATCAGCCCTCAAATGCACGAGCAAGTTTGTGATGGTGGGCAAGGCACTAAAGATCATAATGGAGCACTAAGGATCATAATGGAGCACTAAAGCATCATAATGGGGCACTAAAGATCATAATGGAGCACTTAAGTTGATAATGGAGCACCATGGACTTGTTAATTGGAGAGTGCACCTTCCATTACAAATTTTTTATGGCAATGGCTGCTTTTGCATTCCTATAAATAGGCACCATGAGCATTCATTCAAGGGGGATTCTGGATTGAAGGCAATCAAGTCTTGGGAAGCCATTCGTTTCTTCTCTTCTTCTTCCCTGTGGCATTTCTTCTTCCAGCAAGTTTTTTTTCATTTCCAGCAAGTTTCTTTTCATTTCCAAGTTTTTTTCATTTCCGGGTTAGTTTCTTTTCCAGATTATTATGTTCTTTTCTTTTCTTTACTTTTCTTTATAGTTGTTATTATGTAGTTTCATTTCTTCTTCCAGCAAGTTTCTTTTCATTTCCAAGTTTTTCATTTCCATGTTATTTTAAATATAGTAATAAGTTTTGCATATGTTTTATTTTCTAGCCTAAAAATTTCCATTTTTTAAAAAAACAGTGTCGTACGGGAATACCCCCGTCTACACCATCTCCTTAGGATCCATACACGTGCGAAGAATTTCGTCTTGTATGAGTTCCCCACTTCAATAACTTCCATCATCATGTTCCGAGTCAAAAAAGGTTTTTTTCTTAGAACTACGTAACCCTGATTTCTTGATAATTCAAGAATACGTAGGAGCGGGACTTTAACTCCTGTTGGGCCCATCTTTCTTATTTTTTTTTATTTTTTATTTTTTATTTTTTTTATTTTTTTTTGATTTATTTCCTCACTTTCATTTTTCTTTCATAAATGTTCTTCTTTTTGGTCGCTTCCGTGAAAATCAATTTAGACGTGACGTCTTGTTGATTTCCCCCTGGTTTTTGCTCAAGCCTCGCCATAATTCATAGGGAAGGGATACTTAGGACGAGACGTTCCGCTTATCTCTTTCCTATCCCTGTTTTTTTTTCCGAGAATGTCTAATTTAGGCGTGACGCCTTATTAGCATTCTCTTCCCCTCTCTGTCTCATATCGAAGTCGAGTTTAATCCGGATGAAACATTCCATTGACCTCGCTTCGACATTCTATGTTTGTACAGTTCTCTACTCCATTCTATCATTTTCAAAATAAAAGGGAAGAAACCATGTTTTATTTAAGGCTATTTATATTGTGCTTTCAATCTTGGTACTGTCTTTGACAGGCGATGTAGGGTGCTAATACCTTCCCTACTCGTAATCGACTCCCGAACTTGGATTTCAATTTTTTAACCAGTGCTTTACTGAACTTAGTTTTTTTCCCAATGTTTTTCCTATGGATAAAAACGTTGGGGGAGACTCCCTGTTTCATTCCACTTTTTCTCTCTTTCTCGCCGCGCCGTCGCGATCCAGGTTGCGACAGATGGCGACTCCACTGGGGACACTTAAGAGAGTCAGGCCAGTTTGATTAAAAGCGCATGTTCTTTTATATAGCCTTTGTTAGCTTGGATTTCTTCCCCCTTGTTTTATTTTCTGTTAATTGTTGTGGAAGTTTGTTCTTGTTTTAATTGTATCTTGTTATTTGTTACATTATCTATGTTTGCATGCTTGTTGAACCCTATGGTAGAGGACCATGTTACTTTCCTGTAATTATTGAACCCTAGGGTAGACAACTTTGTATATTTGTTCTGTGTTTGTTCTTTGTGCAGAATGAAGTAAGGTAAAAAGTATTGAATGCCCTTTCACACACTACACTCACAAATTACTCGCACACACTTATGAGTGGCGCCCTATACCCGGGCCCCAAATGAAGCTTAAGTTAGGAGAGGTTGGTAACGGAATCGTATGGGATGTACTTCCTATCCGGTGTTCGTGAGAACCTCAACCAGAGTTCGACCTCTCATGATATACGCACCTAGTAGTTCCCCACTGTTGCGTCCCTGTCATGGGTAGGATCTTGGCTCTGGTGACCTTCTAGAAGTCTAGAATGAGCTACCTGGTGTGAAGAGCCACTTTTAGACAAACCATAGGGCCTAGAGAAAACTTTCAACAAAACCCAACCTAGGCCACAAAACGGCAAACTTTACTTTACCTTATGTCATTTTTGCTTTCCCCTTTTATCCAAGAAAATGAATTATCTACCACCCGCAGATTTACTGAGTTATTGAAACAATGACTCGTTTTGAAACACACAGTATTCTTCGGGTGAATAGATAGTCCTCCTTTGGTCATGTACCCTTTGAGTATCTATAGAAATTGACATGGGATTGAACTTAAGAAATAAGGGCTGTAATTGCCCGAAGAAGATGTCTGAGCTAGAGGCTCCCGCCGCAGGATAAAAGATTTCTTCTGTCTTCACAAATATCCCATATTAATTTCTATGATTACCATACCTAGTACTTTTGAATGATAAGTTCTAAGGAATGGTCAAAGGATACTCGCCAAAGTCTGTGATTGTTTCCCACAACATTTTCCTTCTTTTTATTTCTGCCTAACATTTATTTCTTCTTTTTTAAAAAAAAAAAGACACCAACGTCACGGGTAGGCATCCTTACCAGACCCGGCTCCAAAAGAAACTCATGGCTGAGGCAGAAGCTGTTGAAGGAAACTTTAGAACCGAGTTCGATCAGCTGAAAGAGCGAGTCGCGGAGTTAACTAAACTCTTAGAAAAGAAACTTGCCGAAGGAGGCTCCTCTGCAGGTGTTGAGGATGCCCAACAGCAGCCTGCCACCGCGCCACCTCCCCTTGATTCTGACCCAGCAAGAACCCAACTCCCTAACACAACGACACCCCCTCTCACCATTCATGTCGGGAGACCTAACCCTGCCATTGAGACCCAGCCACCTTACGGCCAGTCTTACGCACAACATACATTTGTCGGTCTAGACGGCAACCCAGTACCTTTTCCACTTTATGGCCTACCCCCGGGGTACTATCCCCCGCTCACTAACCAACAAGACGCCCACAACCAGCAAGCGGTAAATCCTCATGCTTCATACCCCACACAACCAAATATGCCACCACTCCACCAAACCCAAAACACGCAAGCCCATGACCCAAAAACCTACCAAACCCAAAACACGCAAGCCCATGACCCACAAACTTACCAAACCCAAAACACACAAGCCCCGATGGCCCAACCAACCTACAATGCCCAAGCCCAAAATACACAAGCCCAGATAACCCAGCCGACTTATGCTATAGCCCATCCTCAAGGTCCCTCACCAAATACAGGCCTAGTAAACCAGTCCCATGTGTTGCCTCTGTTCAACCAGTCATTCGGCTATCCGTATGGATACGGAACCCCCTATGGGACCAACCTCCAAGATACAACCCGCGCGGTCGCGGCTCCTCGGAGGGAAAGGATAGAGATCTTAGAAGAGCGTTTAAGAATGATGGAAGGCGCCGGAGGTTTTGGACTAATAGATGCTTCGGAGCTATGTTTAGTCACAGATGTTATCCTCCCGCCTAAATTCAAGATGCCAGACTTTGACAAGTATCGGGGAATGACTTCTCCTAAGAATCATCTCACAATGTATTGTCAAAAGATGGCATCTTACTCTTCTAATGACCAACTGTTGATCCACTGCTTCCAAGATAGTCTAGCAGGAGCTGCTCTTACATGGTATGCTCACCTTGATCGGAACCGTATCCGTTGTTGGAAAGACCTGGCAGATGCCTTCCTTAGACAATACAAGTATAACATGGATATGGCACCCAACAGGGTTCATTTACAAAATATGGTGAAGAGGGACAGTGAAACGTTCAAGGAGTATGCCCAACGATGGAGAGAAACAGCGGCGCAAGTGGATCCCCCATTGTTGGAAAAAGAAATAGTCGCAATGTTTATCGACACACTCCCATCACCTTTCTACGGCAAGATGATTGGTAGTGTTTCAGCCAACTTCTCCGACATTATGACTATTGGGGAAAGAGTGGAGAGTGGAATACGAACGGGTAAGATCACTCAAGGCTCATCTGGGGCAAACATGACGAGGAAGCCGGCACCTGGGAGAAGGGACGGAGAAACTAATTCCATCTCTTCTAATCAAAAGACGGCTCCGCCGAGACCATTCACTCCTACCATGATTCAAGCTCCCAATCCTTATGTGGCCGCAGGCACTTGTGGCCCGACAGCTCATACTCCTCACTTCCGCCCACCCATGGTAAGAGCTCCAATGCCACAACCCATGCCATACCATCACCCGCAGCAAGTAGCTCAACCACCCAACCATAATCAGAACCCAAGGAATCCCAACAATGAGCGCACCCCGGTGCAGTTCGATCCAATTCCCATAACATATTCCGAACTTTTTCCAATCCTCGTTCAGGAAGGTCTGTTGGTTTCATGCCCCATGAAGCCATTGCAACCTCCTTATCCAAGGGGATATGACCCAGACGCTCATTGTGATTACCACACTGGGGCACCGGGGCATTCCACAGAAAATTGCATGGCTCTGAAATATAAAGTGAGAGATTTGATCAAAGCCGAATGGATCGATTTTAAAGAAGGAAGCCCTAACGTGGTCAAGAATCCCCTGCCTAATCATGGAAGCTCAGAAGTTAATGCCGTGGTGGTTGATAGTTTTGATAACAATGTTGATTTGGTGACCGCTTACCTGCCAGTCCGAGAGCTCAGTAACTGGGAAGCTGTCGAACTCCCTACGATTTTAAATAATTCACCAAAGTAATTTGTCATTGCCTTAAAAGTCTTGTTTATCCCTCTGCTATGCCTAAGGCTTTGGGACTTTCCATGTAATAAAGGCGAAAAAAACTTGTTTTACCAGTCAATCAATAAATGCGTATCGATATTCTAAAAAAAATTTTCATCCCTTTATCCTTGCATTGATTCATTTTCTTTACTTGCTTGTTCCTCTTTTTCTTTCCTTTTTATTTTTTGCCATAACGCACTAAATTGCAGACCCAAAAATGATCCTCTTGAGACTAATGAAATCACAATCCTATTTTACGACCTCAACTACCCGGTCGATTGTGCTGATAAAGAAGGTAGGAAAGCTTGTGAGTCACCACACAAGTTAACCAGATTGTTAGAACAAGAGGTTAAGGAATACCCCTGAGTCAAGAATGACTGAAGGAATCACGGGGCAATATATCAGAAGACATTAGTAATATTGTTTCAGGGCGTGGAAATAATCTATGTGAATGATAACATTGCCAAGTCCCAAATTGGACAAGTGTAGGCCAGTCAACTAAGAAAACCACAACAGTTACCAGCATAAATAGGGGAAAATTGCTAATGCCTTAAATGCAGATACAGTCAAGGGAGACTTGGCCAAAAATTCAAAAAAAAAATGAAAAATGAAAAAATGAAAAGTAGAAGTCAAGCTTGAAGTCCAATGCACATACCAAGCAGGGAAAGCTGGTTACGTCCAGATCCGCGAGCAAGCTGTCATTTTCTGTATAAGGGGAACAAATGTCGTCAGGCCAAGAACTCGTATTCTTGTCATCATCAACACCTCAACCCTAAGGAGTGCGCCATTCCTCATACCTATGTAGCCAAGGAAATAGTCTGTCAGATTGAGTCGTTGCGTCATTAAGGGGATTAAAAAAAAACAAAGAAAAAAAAACACAAAAGCAAAAAAAAAAGAGGGCAAACAAAAGAAATGGAAAATGAAAAAAATAAAAAAAAAGAAAAACAAAAGGCTAGAATGATGATTCAAGAGTAATTCCCTCTCATTGGTGCCAAAAGACTCACCAATATTTCCTTGGGTACATGGCATAGGAGTGGAGTCTCCTATTTGAAGTGACATCAGTTTCCCAAAGGATCAAACTAAATTTGGAAAAGAATAGGCAGACTCAACTGGAGTGTGATCAGTTTCAACTTTTTACTGTAAAGGATGCAGCCCAAAAATGAACAAGAACACATTATAAAGAAAGAAAAGAGCTCGCTAGGCTGAAAACCTGAAAGGGCGGCCTAGGCAAAAGTTAAAGCAACCCGGTGAGTTGAAAACCTAAAAGGCAGCTCAGGTAAAAATTAGGGTCAAGATTTTGGCAGAGTAACTAAGGTTTCCAATGCAAAACGTGCAAACTGAGGCATGTGGACCATGGTTAAACTACCCTCTCAAAGGCAGAGTTGAACGATGTACTTGAGGTCGTGACGTGAGATTAAGGTTCTCACTAGTCTCAGGAACTCACTGGAGGATCCTCGAACCTTCCCTGTTTCTCCTGGCCTTGACCTGTCCTATGTAACTTTATTCCATCCCATCTATTTTCCCCATTGTCCATTCTCTGTATTCTGTTTGTCATACATGAATAAAATTTATCCTTTTTCGATACGTGTTATGAATTGCATTAATCTGATAAAACATTGTGTTTTTATAAAAAATAAAATAAAAGAATGGTGAACATTTAAAGTCGTAAGGGACAAGACGCTCCCACTACTTGACCTCGACAATCATCACAAAGACTCAGCCAGGCATGCGCTTCAAAGCTATGATCGCCTCTTGCATTCTCCTCTGTCCATGAGTTGTCCTAAGGGTCGCGGTTTCACAGGACCTACCCAGTTTTTGAACTTATCTTTGCACTATTTACCATTTTTTATGCAGGTTATCTCACAGACAGTCATGCCAGGCATTAACACCTCAATCAAGTCCTTCAAGTCCCCTCCTCGAATCGCCTCAGAACTCCTTCCCTAAATCGCCAAAGTTGGCACCTTTTAGTGTTTTCTTCTTCCATCGCCTAAGCAGACATCTTTAAAATCTCTCGCTCAACTCCAAAGTCAGCATCTCTCAAATTCTCATCCCCCTAGTGGAACCTTCCTCGCCAAAGTTGGCACTTCTTGGAACTCCATCCTTAGGTCGCCAAAGTTGGCACTTCTCAAAGTCTCCTCTTCAATCTCCAAAGCAAACACCGTTCTAAGCCTCTTTCGCCAAAGTTGGCAATCTTCAAAGTCTCCCACTCAACTCCAAAATTAGCACCTCTCAAATTCTCATCCCCAGTGAAATCAATCGCCAAAGCTGGCACTTATCAAGATCTCTTCCCCAATGAATCCCAAACTTTCCATTCTCAATCAAGAGGCAGTACCCGAATCACTAAATTCTTCCCCAGTAGAACTACACTTCCTAGACAAATTAAATTAGGGCATCACCCTAGATTCCCCCAAAGCCCTTTAAATCATGTCAAACTGGGGCATCTCCCCCAGGATGTTATTTTTTGTCAACCCAAGAGCAATACCCCACGCTCCCGGGAAGTTTAAGCCGGGACATCACTCGGGTCTCTCTCTGTCAAAAGGGAACGTACCCCAAGCTTCTTCAACCGCCCTAACTGGGGCATCACCCCATATCCTTCTCCCAGCCTTGAGGTGGTACCCCTAAATCTTCTAATCTTTCCAAAATTGAGGTATCACCCCAAATCTTTCCTCCGTTCGAGGGGCAGTATCCCTAGCTCTTTCAGCTAGATTTTTCCCCATTTCTCTTCCTACCAATCAAGGAGCAGTTCCCTGAATCATCCAAGACAGCTTGAACTAGATCATCCCCAGATTTCTTTCCTTTAGTAAGCCCACCATACATCCCCAGTGGACCCTAGATTTTTCCTTCCAGTCAAGAAGCAGTTCCCTGAGATCCTTTCAATCTTCCTAACTGGGGCATCTCCCCCAGATTTCTTCTATTTTAGTCAAGGGGCAATTCCCCAAGATTCCTTCAAATCATCTCCAACTGGGGCACCCCAGGTTCACCCTCTTTCAGTCAAAGAGTAATTCCCCAAGAACCTTCAGTCATGTCAAACTGGGGCATCACCCCGAGCCTTTAAGTCCAGTAAGTTAATTTGGACGAGACGTCCTGTTAACTCCCCCAACCTTCACATTTCCTACCAACAGTGAGTTAATTTGGACGAGACGTCCTGTTAGCTCCCCCAATCTCTGTATTTTCTGTCGACCGAGGGTCAACCCCACCCTTTACCTTCTTGTCGCCGATCAAATGGCACCTTTTACCTTTCCAGCTGCCTATCAAGGCATCCTTTACTTTCCAGCCGCCTATCAAGGCATCCTTTATTTTCCAGCCGCCTATCAAGGCATCCTTTACTTTCCAGCCGCTGATCAAATGGCACCTTTTACCTTTCCAGCTGCCTATCAAGGCATCCTTTACTTTCCAGCCGCCTATCAAGGCATCCTTTATTTTCCAGCCGCCTATCAAGGCATCCTTTACTTTCCAGTCGCCTATCAAGGCATCCTTTACTTTCCAGCCGCCTATTAAGGCATCCTTTATTTTCCAGCCGCCTATCAAGGCATCCTTTACTTTCCAGCCGCCTATCAAGGCATCCTTTACTTTCCAGCTGCCTATCAAGGCATCCTTTACTTTTCAGCCGCCTATCAAGGCATCCTTTATTTTCCAGCCGCCTATCAAGGCATCCTTTACTTTCCAGCCGCCTATCAAGGCATCCTTTATTTTTCAGCCACCTATCAAGGCATCCTTTACTTTCCAACCGCCTATCAAGGCATCCTTTACTTTCCAGCCGCCTATCAAGGCATCCTTTATTTTCCAGCCGCCTATCAAGGCATCCTTTACTTTCCAGCCGCCTATCAAGGCATCCTTTACTTTCCAGCTGCCTATCAAGGCATCCTTTACTTTCCAGCCGCCTATCAAGGCATCCTTTATTTTCCAGCCGCCTATCAAGGCGTCCTTTTCCAGCCGCCTATCAAGGCATCCTTTACTTTCCAGCCGCCTATCAAGGCATCCTTTATTTTCCAGCCGCCTATCAAGGCATCCTTTTCCAGCCGCCTATCAAGGCATCCTTTATTTTCTAGCCGCCTATCAAGGCATCCTTTATTTTCCAGTCGCCTATCAAGGCGTCCTTTTCCAGCCGCCTATCAAGGCATCCTTTACTTTCCAGCCGCCTATCAAGGCATCCTTTACTTTTCAGCCGCCTATCAAGGCATCCTTTATTTTTCAGTCGCCTATCAAGGCGTCCTTTACTTTCCGTTCACCTATGCAGGCACCCTTTACCTTCTAGTCTACCAGGGGTCAATCCCGATCTTCCCACTGAAAGAATTTTTCCCGGTCAATCCAGAGTTCAAAAAAAAAAACAAAAACAAAAACAAAAAAAAACAAAAAAAAAACAAAGAAAAAAGAGAGGAGAAAAGAAGAGAAACAGAAGTAGAGAATGCTCGTTTTTTTTAAGAAAAAGGTCACACTAACTCGCGATCAGTTGCCATACCGATCAAGAGGTCCCACTTGGCCCCCTACATCGGTGTTCATATCTTTACTTCCTTTTCACTTCAAAAACACAGAAGCTTCGTGTCTCTTTTGTGAAAAAGAAGTAAAGAGGGGCATCTGTGAACACCTCTTTTTGTCCGGCCAATTAGTACAGTTCCATCCTTTGAGCACTCTTTTATGCGCATGGTTCATTTGAAAATTCATAACTCCTTCATACGATCTTTGATTTGCGCAAACCCGGTCTCTAAATTTTCGTAACAAAATTGTCTACGACTTTTGTGAAGACCTTGAAGGTTGAATCCTTACCAATTGGTACAGTTTTAATAATCTTCCTGGACTTGCTCCAGTTTCATGACTGCTCTGCACATCTTTAAGAAAAAATTCATATCTCCCTCATATGATACTGAAATGACCCCATTCTTTTTTCTATGGCTCCATATCAAAGAGATATACAAACTTCATGAAGGCCACAAAAGCTAATTCTCCACCCATTTTGCCCAGTGAATTTATTTTACTTGCAAATGTATTTCCGTCACACTCTGGAGCAGTTTTCATAGATGGGCCATATCTCCCTCGTTTCTTGATGAAAATTTTTGTTCCATATATCAAATTAAAGCTAAGAGAAAGATCTACAAACTTCATGAAGGGCACAAAAGCTAATTCTCTACCCATTTTGCCCAGTGAATTTATTTTACATGCAAAGGTATTTTCGTCAGAGTCTGGAGCAGTTTTCGTAGATGAGTCATATCTCCCTCATTTCTTGATGAAAATTTTTGTGCCATATATCAAATTAAAGCTAAGAGAAAGATCTACAACTTTCATGTTGGACTCTTTTTCAAATTTGGCACGCATCAGCCCTCAAATGCACGAGCAAGTTTGTGATGGTGGGCAAGGCACTAAAGATCATAATGGAGCACTAAGGATCATAATGGAGCACTAAAGCATCATAATGGGGCACTAAAGATCATAATGGAGCACTTAAGTTGATAATGGAGCACCATGGACTTGTTAATTGGAGAGTGCACCTTCCATTACAAATTTTTTATGGCAATGGCTGCTTTTGCATTCCTATAAATAGGCACCATGAGCATTCATTCAAGGGGGATTCTGGATTGAAGGCAATCAAGTCTTGGGAAGCCATTCGTTTCTTCTCTTCTTCTTCCCTGTGGCATTTCTTCTTCCAGCAAGTTTTTTTTCATTTCCAGCAAGTTTCTTTTCATTTCCAAGTTTTTTTCATTTCTGGGTTAGTTTCTTTTCCAGATTATTATGTTCTTTTCTTTTCTTTACTTTTCTTTGTAGTTGTTATTATGTAGTTTCATTTCTTCTTCCAGCAAGTTTCTTTTCATTTCCAAGTTTTTCATTTCCATGTTATTTTAAATATAGTAATAAGTTTTGCATATGTTTTATTTTCTAGCCTAAAAATTTCCATTTTTTAAAAAAACAGTGTCGTACGGGAATACCCCTGTCTACACCATCTCCTTAGGATCCATACACGTGCGAAGAACTTCGTCTTGTATAAGTTCCCCACTTCAATAACTTCCATCATCATGTTCCGAGTCAAAAAAGGTTTTTTTCTTAGAACTACGTAACCCTGATTTCTTGATAATTCAAGAATACGTAGGAGCGGGACTTTAACTCCTGTTGGGCCCATCTTTCTTATTTTTTTTTATTTTTTATTTTTTATTTTTTTTATTTTTTTTTATTTATTTCCTCACTTTCATTTTTCTTTCATAAATGTTCTTCTTTTTGGTCGCTTCCGTGAAAATCAATTTAGACGTGACGTCTTGTTGATTTCCCCCTAGTTTTTGCTCAAGCCTCGCCATAATTCATAGGGAAGGGATACTTAGGACGAGACGTTCCGCTTATCTCTTTCCTATCCCTGTTTTTTTTTCCGAGAATGTCTAATTTAGGCGTGACGCCTTATTAGCATTCTCTTCCCCTCTCTGTCTCATATCGAAGTCGAGTTTAATCCGGATGAAACGTTCCATTGACCTCGCTTCGACATTCTATGTTTGTACAGTTCTCTACTCCATTCTATCATTTTCAAAATAAAAGAGAAGAAACCATGTTTTATTTAAGGCTATTTATATTGTGCTTTCAATCTTGGTACTGTCTTTGACAGGCGATGTAGGGTGCTAATACCTTCCCTACTCGTAATCGACTCCCGAACTTGGATTTCAATTTTTTAACCAGTGCTTTACTGAACTTAGTTTTTTTCCCAATGTTTTTCCTATGGATAAAAACGTTGGGGGCGACTCCCTGTTTCATTCCACTTTTTCTCTCTTTCTCGCCGCGCCGTCGCGATCCAGGTTGCGACAGTGGAGAAGCTTTAATTTTCCCCTATAGAACGACGTTTTTATCCTTTAGTTCTTCAGCCTCTTGACAAAGCTACTCTACTTCGCCTTTAAGTTCTTCCTCAAATTTTAAAAGGCTGAGTTCTTCTCGTTCAAGTTTTGAATGTGACTATGGACTCAACCCTAATCTTCCAAAAGACAGGCATTCCTTGCCTGAAGATACTCAATCTCCCTAATTGGCCCTTCTACTGTGAACGAGTGGAAGATGATAAACCCTTCAGGGTAGACCATACTGACGAGTCAAAGGCATGGTTCAGATCCTGAGAATTTAAGCCATCCTTGAGCCGGAATGAAAGGACAAATTCTAACTCAAGAGGACCAATTTGTTTCAGTAAATACGAGTAGTCCTCCTCACCAATCATATCGGTCAAGGTCTTTATTAGGACGCTAGTAGGGTTAGTCGACCTTTTCCCTTTGGTAGGATCCTTATCTGCCCATTTTGCCATCTTTGATTTTTTCACTGTCCCTCAACAACAAACTTCTTCATCTTCTAGATCTCCTAAGGGGTTAGAGTGTCCCCTTAAAAGAGGGAGATCTGTTTGGCCTTCCAGAGTTGAGGAGTGACACGGTTCTCTTGTTCCGGGTTAGTATTAACCCCGGACATGATATTACAAAGCTGGTCTAAAACGCTTACTCCCATGCTCCTTGTACAAGAAAACAAGAATTATAACAATTAGAATCAAGTCAAAATGACCAAATATAAGTAAAATAAAGCAAGTTGTATATACCAAGAAGGTGAGGTACTCACTCCTCATCTCCTTGGTCCTTAAAAGAGAGTGATATTTCAAGGAATAGCCTAAGACAATTCATGAATGACATCTATGATTGCTCGAGATCCCTCACCCAGCTTGTCTTCATCTATCATGTAGGCCAAGCTCTATATTAGGAAGTGCTAGTGCGTCCAACCAGTGTGAATCTAAAATTTCCCCTCCTTATTCTTCTAGAAAGAGGTTGATCACCCTTGACAAAACTTTTGAAAAATGAGTGCTTGAACGAGACATCGACGGTTTTGGCCGATTCCACATAAACCTCTAAATTGACAATGTCACTTTGACATTGAAGGTTAACAAAACCAAGACCCTCATGGGGTTTCCACAATAGAGAATGAGAGCATACTGGAAGAATAAGGCGAGAGTGAGAATGAATCTTAAGTGCTTGGCTAGGACCTCCAGGGAAAAGACCAAGCCCCATCCATTAGGATGTAGCTAGCTGAAGGCGATATCCAAAAATTTAATCACCCTCATTTTAAAATTGTTGAAGGGGAATCGTAACCCTACCTTGGTGAAGAGGATCCCATACATCAAGAAAAAATGATCTTGGGGAGCGTGACCAACCTGGTCGTACAACGATGCAATAATGGAAAAATGGTCCTTATACTTGTTGGCATGTCGGATCTGATTGACATCTAATTCAACGTCGTGATTGCCTTCAGCATGGCAGCTAGGAATGTTGAGGATCTCTTATTGAACCTAGAAATAAGGATATTAGGCTTTGTGAGCTACATATTTTATACCATCTGCTAACATGGTGGTGTCCTCTAGGTCGGTCCTCATGGTAGAGTCTTCAACTACCATATTGGAAACTATATAGTTTAGAAAAGAAATGTTTAGGAAAAGATCAACGTTATCAGCATAGTAGTGAACCACGCTGGAGTCTGTATCATGAGCTAGCAAAGACTCTCGAAGAAGAGATCAGCCGTTGTTGGATCAAATAAGGCAAATGATGATTCTTGTGAAGGGGTCAAGCCTTTAAGATTTGCCAACCACCTCCCTTGAACCCATTCTAACCCACCTACGTATATCCATTTGTATAACCAGCGGCTCGCGCCGAGGTCTTATAAATGGCCATAACGGTGGCTCGGAAAGGATTTCCGTATAATCATCTCTTGTGTGGTCGTCCCCCGAATCCCAATTTAACATTGTTCAAAATAAAATTAAAGCTATTAAGGAAAGACCAGGATTAAAGGGCTACCTGTGTGGATTACTCGTGCAGTTTTTCTGGTGCAGGCTAGGATTTTACCGGGATGAAATCAAGAAGACACTGAAGTAGCAAGAACTCTCAATAGGCGAAGGCAAAAGTGAGGAAACAGAGGCCATCAAACCCTTTTTATAGAGATTTCAAAGGCAATGGGTTGAAGGCCAATATATACAGGCCATGGACATAGTGGAATATGAAACGACGCAACCCAAAAGAGGTGCGGCGTTTAAATCCCAAAATGATGTAACTGCACTGACACCTGAAATGTCAGGCATCACACCAATAAAAAGGTGTCACATGTCATCATCCCGTTAATAATAATTTATATAATTTAATTTTAAATTATTTTGAATTATTTATTTTTCAAAGAAAGCCATCCCGGCCAAATATATTGCATTATGGTAATGAAATAAACAATTCGATATTAGGCATAGCTTATCACAAAAACACCGTCACTGTGATAAGCTATGGGCAAATGATTCAGTATCAATACAGGCCCCTAAGCTAGCAAGAGACATGTAAGGGCTAAAGACGCGAGTCTAGTAAGATAGCTATTGATCCGGTCTGGATACCGGCCCCCATTCTTGTGACGTCAGAGTGACCTCATATAAGGAAAACCGGTGTCCTGGTTCAACATTACCACACCGGATATCCGATGTCTGGCCGTCCCTCCTCATCACACGACTGCCCCACTTATTTACTGTATAACGGTTCTTTGTTCATTTTCACAGGACATTTATATAACTGTTGGCTTTTCAGTCACAGCAAGATAAGAGCCCCTAATAACTTATCAGTGAAGATACTGTATGTAGCAAAATATGTCACGTCAATGGCCTCAGAAAGCAAGTGGATGTGTCAGCGGATTATGCGGAAAAGGTGATTATCCTCTCCTCTTCCTAGAGGATCGTACTCTGATAATTGACCTACCCTCCTGACACATTCTGAGTACTGAGCCACCCTGATTGACATAATGTACACGCTATCAGAGCTAGGGGACCCACCTGTATCCAACGACTCATTTTCTCACGTACAACTATAAATAGCTCATTTCAGTACACATGCGAGGTATCGTTGTTCTATCTCATACTCTACTGTTACTTCGCTTGAGTATTCACTGAGTTCTTACACTCTTCTAACTTGAGCGTCGGAGAATCTTCGCAGGTGGCACCACATTTCGCCCCCCTGCAACTCGAATCGTTGGTGTGAAAGATCTCCAGGACAACAAGACCGGCCTCTCCCACTGAGAGACCGGATTAATACATCGGATACACACTGTTCCGGTGTGCAAACCCTACAAACACCTATATTCTTGTGGCTGGTCCCACACCGGATCCTAGACCCCGGTCCAGACCAGTTCAGCTATGATATAGTTGATAAAACAATCTGTATGCTTATTGGATGGACTCAGGCTAAAAGCCTGCCAACAAGTCCGAGCTTCTGAGCCAAGTTTACGACTTGCTTGAAAAAGCAGTCCAGACCTGTCAAATATCAAATCATGAGTTAGACCTCCATTAGACTATAAATACCATAATTCACAATAAATCAAGCATTTTTTCTATGTTATAATTAATGCTTCGGTATTCATAAATTCGTACTAACTTAATCATCAGAATGTCTTTATAGGTACCACCACCACTTGTTCATGAGTTGACATTCATAGGACCTAGATCATGAAGTTGAAGGGCATTGCATCCCCACTGGACTAGTGTTTGATAATACTGGATTTCTGCTGAACCGGTGTAAGGAAAGCGACAGAGATTTTACCCCAGTTGTAAGTGTACAGAATACCCCCACATACCGAATACATCAATATTTATATTTATATTTACAATTTCCAATTTATATTTAACATTTATATTTAATATTTAACATTTATATTTAATATTAATATTTAATATTACCATTTAACATTTTATATTTAATATTACTATTTAGTATTTAGTATTTATATTTAATATTTAATATTATATTTGATATTTAATAATTAATATTTATATTTAATATCTAATACTTATGTTGAATATTAATTCAATGGATGCTAATCACAATGGTTAAAAGTGGTTGTTGAACGCATGAATCGAAAATTCAATTAAAAAATTACACGTTTGGGGAGATCTTTAACCTTTACTACATCAATAGAATTATGATAACAATTTCCTTTACAATTTTAAAAAATGCATCAAACTTAAACTAATCATTAAAGTCAACCTTTATTATACATAATGATAATAAGAATTTCAATTCAAATAAAAGCTTAGGAAAATAAAGATTTTCTTTAAACAATACAATGACTTATATTTTAGGTGGAAATTAGGGTAACTAATTCTTTTTTTCTAACTTGTAGATACCTTAATAAATAAGGCAACTGTCTCAATATTTTAAAATTGCTCATTACTTAAGGATCAAACCCTCAATATTTAATTAAGGGAGCATGGCTCCTTTTACTCAACCACACCTATAGCTAACACAATAACTTATTAAACACTTTTATATTTAATTTAAATTATAAAAAATGGAACATGCTCATGTTTTAATTGTTAAAAACATTAATCACATAACAAAATTATAACATAAATATATTTAATTATTGAATAGTTAGCAAAAGCAAAAACAAATAATTTTATTTTATTCATAAAAAAACTTAGTGGGTGCATTTAAGTGATAGATGTTTGATTCTTTTAAATAAGGTTTTAAGTTTGAACATTGAGAATGAAAAAAAAATTCTAATAAAAGAGTTAACTTTATTATAATATAAACAATTTTTTGTTAACAAAAACTTGTTTGATTCCAAACTATAGTTGATCAAAAATTATTTTATAATACTCCCCATTGAGGTTTTTCAATTGGGATTGATTAGAAGCAAATATTTAATTAATTAATCATCAAATAAAATTTAAATATATCTTAAATATGTGTCAAATCTAATAAATAATTACGAAACCTAATTTTCAAACTAAATATTAAACAAACATCTAATCTGGTAAACAAAATCTACTCAACCAATAAAAAGTATAAAATCATTCACAATTAACTATACAATTTTATTTTGACGGCCGATGAACGAATGGCGGAAAAAAAAAAGTTGATGGGTGTGGCGTGTGGGTAACTAGTTTGGGATCTGCGTATGCACAATTGCACACTTTCCTTTCAACAGATTCTCACTATTAAACCCCAAAAGACCCACTCCATCGCTTTCTCTCTCACTGTCCCGTGAACAACTTCGTGATCTCCGCTTCCTCCTCCTCCTTCTCTCTTCTCTGTAAGCCCCCTTTTCATTTCTCCATCTCTTCTTTCCTCTTATGCTTTTCAATTAGCTTTCTAAACTATCGATCCTCAGATTCTGCAAATTTATTTTAGCTACTTCTTATGCCTCTTCATCAAAAATTTTATCAGGGTTTTTCATTTCTCTCACCAACTTCATCTTTATCTCCTGATTTTTTGTACTAAATAGCTTCTTCAACTGTTCAATGTGTTCTTATGGAACTTGGATGTTGTTTGTATCTTCAGAGAACCCCCTCCCGAAAAAAAAACTTTTTTATGGGCTTTGGGGTTTTACATGACAGCTGTGAAGCGTGTTTTTGTGAAATGATTTGTTGGTTTTTCATGCAAAGGAAGAAACTTTGTGTTATGTGCTTTGTTTTTTTCGGTTTTTTATTTGTTTGTTAATGCAATTGAGTGGTGGTGTTGGTAGAGTTTCAGGGTCTGTCTTTAGATTGGGTATTGAAGTGTTTATGATTTATTTATGCGCAACAAGTGTATGAGAATATTGGTGTGAGAGTGAACGAGGTCATTTTTGTTAGGCTGTTTTGATTGTGTATTTGGAGCATCGAGTGAAGAGAGAGCCACTAGCTTACTTCTTCTCATACTGCTCCATAAATTTAGAGCCTAAAAATATTGAACAGAAATGGATTTGGTTCCATTTTTTTTTGTAAATTTTCATGGCTTATATTCATTCAACCTCGTGGGATGAAGTCGATTTTATAGGTTTATTTAGGATTCAAATATTTTACTTTCCTACTTTTGTCATAGTTGTGATTGTGTTATCCCTTCTCTGGTTTTGCAATGTTTGGAATTCACAAGCATACTATTCTCATCTGCAAGCACTATCCGTGGCCAAACTGGTAAGGGTTAAAGGTCCACTAGTGAAGGGGATCTTAGTATGAAGACATGATGAGATGAGAAAAACTAACAAAGCAAAGAGAAGTGTTGTTCATTCAATCATTTTGTGCATGTTTTTGTGCTGGCTACTACATTGTTATTTGATGGCATGAAATCATATGAATAAATTATCAGGTGTTTCTACAAAATGCCCTGTCTTGCAATTTTAGCAGTGAGTTCATAGGTGGAAATCTAAAAGAGACAACCCTTAAGTGTAAACTAATATGTGAAGACTGGAGACATAAGATTGGTTTTACTGTTACACCTATCTTGTTGTAAAGATGTTTTTTTATCAATGTAATGATACATAATAAAAATGCTAGAGATTATATGTGGACATTAAAGATAATCAAACTGCATCAGAATTTTATACTGTGATTTAATCAGCAGCAGCAATATTACATATTCCAGTTATACTCTAGAGAAACACATTCCTGTATAATATTTGTTTCTACCTACAATTATAATCAACATAATTTAGTCTTTTAGTTTCTTTTTAAGGGTATTGTTATTTGATGAATGCATTTGCCAGGCAATGTCAGTCTTATGAAATTTTAACTGAATCCAATTGGGTTTCAATTCTCAATTCTTGTATTCATTAGTATGAAATACAACTTAACTCCGGCTACCCTTTGTATTACATGACTACTTGTTCTGTAAAAGGTTAATTTTGTAGAATTGAGTTATTTTCAGGCTAATCATGGCGACCATGTCAAGTGTGAAGGTTTCCCCCCATTGCATGTTTCAAACTGCTAGCAAAAATCAATCCGCTGTTGCTACCATAGTGAAGTGCCCTTCCTCTTTTGGCTCTGTGAAGAGTGTTTCCATATCTTTTGGCTTGAAGTCATCATCTTCATTCAGAGTCACTGCCATGGCTACTTACAAGGTCAAGCTGGTTGGCCCAGATGGAAAAGAGAATGAGTTTGAAGCCCCTGATGATACTTACATCTTAGATGCAGCAGAGAATGCTGGTGTCGAACTCCCCTACTCGTGCCGTGCCGGAGCATGCTCTACCTGTGCTGGGAAGATTGTTTCCGGATCAGTGGATCAGTCTGATGGTTCATTCCTGGATGACAACCAACTGAAGGAAGGCTTTCTCCTTACCTGTGTCTCCTATCCAACTTCAGACTGTGTAATTGAAACTCACAAGGAGGGAGATCTGTACTGAGCAATAATGGAACTTTAAGGTGGACTTTGCAGCTTGTTTGCTTGTTCTGCTTTAGAAAATCAACCTTTCTTTTGGGATTGTTAGTGATTTGGGATGGTGAATTTTAGTTTGTGCTAGCAAGCACTGTGATATTTTGGCATTTAAATATGATAAGGGATGTTTCTTTATTCCGTTTTTAATTGTGTTTTCAGGAAACTAGTTAAGAAAACAATTGAAAATTTTTATTAAAAACATAAAAGGTTTTCCCCCCCTCTCTGAACATGAAAGTCATTAGTGCCTTTTAAAGTAATTAAGAATATATGTATTTTTTAGAGTATTTAAACAAAATATTTTTTTAGAAAAAGTTATATAACGTTTTTTGGGCTCACATTAAGGAAACCTTTATTTATGAAGTACACAAACATTGACTAGGAAACGCCAAAAACGAAACACAACTTTAAAAGTGAAAGATGTGATGTAGTTGTTAACTTGCTATCTTGTTTGATCCTCCGAAAAGCCATAAAGCTTATTTTCTATTGTTTTTTCATTACAAAATTCCTAAATTAACTCTAAAACTGGCCTAGCACATTACAGCCCAAAATCCTTTTCTATTTTTCAAATTTAAAATGTGTCCAATTTGGCATGCGGATCTATCACCTATAGTTCTATGAACTTGGCGTGAGGGTTAGTTGTTTAATATAATCGAGTTCATTTTAAATCAAAATTAAGAAAAGTTCGATTTGAATTAGGAAACGGAAATAATACGATTTGAATTAGGAAAGGGAAATAATAAATGTAAAGAATAGTTACAAGATAAATTTCTTCTAATCACATGAAAAATGTTAAAACTTTAACTCTTGAATAATTTAATAAAGGGTTAAATTTGTTTCGTTTTGGGTCTATATGTAAGCAAATTTTATTAGTTCCTATTTAATTTTGCTCTCAGTTTTAGTACCTTATTGATGTAAAATGTTAAAGAATAATCCTTGTTTGTTATTAGAGCTATGGTTAATGCTGGATTTGTCTAAATCATCCTCACATGTTATCTAATTTTCTTAATCCAATTCTCTTAAGGATGAATACGAAAGCCATTGAGCTATTCCTTACAGTTTCTTTTTATGTTTGAGTTGCTATTTTACCATATTCCTCATATTTTTACAAACAACCTTTAAAATGAGTAATGGTTAAGATGATTAGAAGATATATCAAATATTGATGTAGAAATTAAACTATTTATGAAAGTTTAATATTAATGGGGAACTGAAAGTGTAATAAAAAATGATTAAAATTAAAATTTACTAATTTTATAAGACTTATTTAACGTTCCATTGCAAATTTAATTCGTTATTTTTGTTCGTGAGGTATATATAAAAAGTTGCATTGTGAATAACTAGTCTATAAAAATTGTGACAAAATTTAGTTGCATCATTGTGAAACCGTGGATCTATGGTTACTGTGTTTCCAGGCAAATATTCACCTTTCACTGTAAAAGGGTTCACAAAGCTCACTTCCATCTGTTCATTGTATTATATCATCCACGTAATTTCTCCCCCCACTCCCTTTTTCTTTTCTCTGTACCCCTTTTATCCCTCTATATAACTCTTTAACTTTATAATTATTGAATTATAAAATTCAAATCTTATATTTATACACAAGGTTAGAGAATTGAGATATAGATAGAATTATTGAGCTTGTGTAGACTCATAAAATTAATATTCTAATTAGAATCGTAAAATTCTACCTGATATTAAAATAATATTGTAAATACTGTATAAAAACAATCCTGTCTCGGTTGTGCTACCAGAGGCTCTGGGGAAGTCGGAAAGGTGAGCATTCATCTTGAGGTGGGCTTACTACTTAGATGCTTTCAGCAGTTATCCACTCTGCACTTGGCTACCCAGCGTTAGTGTAGTTTAGTGGGATTTACTTCTAAAGAAAGAAATTCTTTTTCATTTCCTCGGGCAAGACGCTGTATAAGTCGACGTCTTAACCTGACTTCCTGAGCTCAGTTGATTGTTGAAGCAATAGCTCTAGATCAAGAGCTGGATGCTTACCTTATTAGTATGAAAAAGGGAAAGGCTTTTTTATAGATTAAGAGGTAAGTAAGGTGGGAGAATGGAAGACCTAAGAGCCCCAACTCATATCGTACCAAGAACTTGCCATTGACGTGATCAAGCACTTTAGGGGGATCACCTTCACCCATGTTCCGAGAATCTACAATCGCTTGGCTGACTCGCTAGCCCTTATGGAATAAATACTCAGCCGCTCTAGTACACATGCTAGTACGTTTCATGTTACGTCAATTTGAACTTGCTTGATCTATTCAATTACGACCTTATAATGCAATCGCATTCTCGGGTCCAATTGTTGGTTTTGTTTCTGTATTCCTGATTTATCCACTAGGTCAGTCTGGTTGGTTCTTTGCACCTAGTTTTGGTGTAGCAGCTATATTTCAATTCATCCTTTTTTTTCAAGGGTTTCACAATTGGACATTAAACAATATTTCAATAAAAAATACAATATCATCATTTGAACATTTTAATTTCAAAATAAAGCAAGTGGCAAAAATTTAAAGTCCAACACAAGTCCACAAGATAAAAATGAAGATATCTCACATGGAGAAGACTAAGGTGTGTAAAAGACACATAAAATATGCAACAAACATGTAGGTCGCAAATGCAACTAATAAGGCCACAAATGTATAAGACATGGACAAATAATATGTGAATGTAGGTATCAAGAGCAGTGTTGCACTCGCGTTTGCTAGAGCAATAAGTTGAAGATGCATAGTATCCTTTGATGCAATAGAGAAAGAATTGAAGCTTGCTTGTAAAATTAATATACCTAGCCTAGATCAGGTCAGAAAAACCAAAACATAATCATTTTGGTAAAAAATGGCCAACCTAAAAATCATTTGAAACGTTAGAATCTTTAGAATCAAAGGATTTTAAAAATTCTAACAATTTTAGGATAAATTTTAGAGTCTAACTATATTTAGATTCTAACTAAAAATTAACTTGTTTTTGAAGTTACTCTCTTAGAATCGTATGACTCTAAGAGTTAGCTTGACACAACTGCAGATAGGGAATTTATTGCCAAATCATTGGATGAGAATCTTGATTTGATTAAGAGCACAACAACTAGCCATGGTAGTTAAGTCCAAAACTATGATGAAAGTAATAAAAGCTTAACATGAGATCCATGCTTTTGATTTCTTAGCTGCAAAGGTTGATGCTCTGGAATCAAAGTTTGATTGGATGAACTTTACTCGTGCAATATGTGATATTGACCCTTTATCTATTTATGGGTTTTGTGGTAATGCAAGTCATGTAGCAATAACCTCTAAGATGATTTAGACAAGGCGAGATGAACCTTATGTAGAGCAAGTGCATGTCACTAATAATTGTATGACTATCCAAAGCAAGGGAGCACATACTTCCAAATGTATAATCTAGGATGGAGAAATCATCCTAACTTCTCTTACTAAACAATCAAGCACAAGGTGGGATAAGTGGTAAGGGAAACAACAATAGGGGACCACTTGGGTTCCCTCAATGAGAGCAAAAGTCAAGGATTGATAGAGTGGAAGAGGCAATTAGCCTTTTCATTACCTTTTAGGAAAAGACTAATAAGGAGCTGAGAACACACATACAAACTATTATGAATAATGTGCTAGAATTATGAGGAAAAGTTGACTCAATCATTACTTACAACAGGATGATTGAGACACAAGTAGCCCAACAAGCTTTCACTATAGCTTAGTTGGTGAAAAACCAAGGGAAATTCCCTAGGAAACTCAAGCCCGATCTTGGAGGTTATTGCATGGTTATCTAATTGAAAAACGATAAAAAGTTGGAAATTCCATTAAGAGATGTCATTAAGGAGAAGAAGTCCACTAGACCTATAGTGGATACTCATGAGTAAATTGCTAATATAGAAGAGCCTAAGCTTGATGAGGCTTAAGCACCTCTTATTATGCCTCAAGTCCTTTTCCCTCTAAGTCTTGAAAAAGCTAAAGAGGAAAAAGAAAATCAGTTCAAAAAGTTCATGAAAGTTTTGAGAAAGTTCCACATCACAATCCCTTTTTAAAGGCTATGCAGTAGATGCCTAAATACACCAAGTTCCAGAAGAAAATTCTCTTCAATAAAGGAAATTGGATGAAGATGCAATAGTAGCCTTAACTAAGGAAAACACATTAGTCCTTAATCAGCTTCCACCGAAGCTTAAGGACCTAAATAAGTTTTCTATTCCTTGTTTTATTAGTGAAATACAACTTGATAACGCCTTATATGATATGGGGGCTAGCATTAGCCTAACCCACCTAGAAATCTGTGAGAAATTAGGAATGAGTAATCCTAATCCCATTAGAATGTCTGTTTAATTGGCAGATAACTTTGTTAAGTTACCCTTAGGTATACTAGAAGATGTTCCTCTGAGGGTGGTTAAATATTTTTTCCAAGTTGAGTTTGTAATCATGGATAAACAAACCTTCATACCCCTATTATTTTGAGTAGGCTATTTTTAGCCACTATAGGGGTGGTGATTGATGTTAAGAATGGAAGTATGAAAATTTCAATGGGGAATGATAAAGTTAAGTTTGAACTACATGACACTGATGAACCTCTAGAGAAAGATTTTATTTCCTATGTTAAATTTATACAGGTTGACCCTATGGAAATTGATAAGGATGAGTAAAAAGATAAGCTTGAGGTGGCCACTTCAAGGAAAATCATAAGGGAGAAGCAACGATTTAATCAACTCCCCCGAGGAACCCTGAGAAAGAGTACTTTAAGGAACTTTTTCCCAAGATATATGTTGATAATCATATGGAACAATATGTTGGGGTAGTGAATTTTTAGGCCCTTTCAAGGTAAGAAAACCTCTTTTGAATCTTAATTCTATATTGATTTGACATGGAGAGATAGGATCCTTTTTAGTTGATATGCGCAAGTTGAAATTTTTTTAGAAGTATGATGGTAGTAATGTCGACACTTGCTGAAACAGACGCTAGTTGGGAGGCAACCCAATATTATGTTAGTAGAGTCTTAAGATTGAGTTAGTTCATTGAATTTTCATTTAAGTCTTCCATTTTAAGATGCTTTTGTGATGGTTCAAAGTCTGACTTAGAAGGGGGTTGAATAAGTCACGAACTCTTTTAGTGGAATAAACCAAATTAAATACAGATAATCAGACTTATAAAAGTAGGAAGGAGAGAGCAACACACGAGGTTTATACTGGTTCATTTCTAACACAGAAGCTGCGTCTAGTCCTTTCAAACTTGAAGGATTTCCACTATTGTAAAAATCTCCTTTACAATAACAACACTAGACTAGTGAACCAAGTATTCTTGACTCTAGCAAATTCTGGCTTAACTCAAGTATTCTTTCAAAAGCCTCTTTTGGCTAACAATGTTTCCTACACTAAAGACTAAGACTGGCAATACACCAGGCTTTACAAAGGTGAGTTTGAAAGGGTGAAAGAAGGGTATCTCATAGAACTTAGTGTTTTAGGATATATAATGAAGAGTGTATACACTAAGTTAAAATGACACAAGATCAAGGTCTGTTAGAGGAAGAACACATAAATAAGATCTTTGTCTTTTGAGAGACTTAAAGACTGATTGCAAAGAAAGAGAAAGCAATGATCTTTTTACAAATGACTCTTGTAACTTTTTTTACTTTGCATCAACCTTTTAAAGAGTATTTATAGGAAGCAAAATGATAACCGTTGCTGCCTGTTAAAAGGAGATATATCCGTTAGAAATCCTGTGAAGGAGTTTTGCTTTGAGCTTTGAGAGGTATTATACTTTTATTATTTTAGCAAGGTGTTTGAAGAGTTTGATACTTGGGTTCTTCTATTCTTGTATGAAAATAGTTCCTTATACAGCGTTGACAAATAAAGTTGTTTCCTTGCTTTATTTGATTGGAACAGACCTTATTTATCCATGTGTGTATGCAATTTGGGTTGGTAAACTGAGAATGATTGCAAGCCTATGATAACATGTTAACTAGTTGAGCTTGAGTGAATTGAATGCCTAAACATTGAGTGAAACACATAACACCTTATGAGGAAATGACATGATCACCTCATCTTCATAGGAGGGCATTTCATCATTTGAGGGTTGTGACTGAAAGGTTTTGCATTGGTTACTTATTTGGATACTTAAGCATTGTAATAATTATTCATAACATTATGAGTTCTTAGCAAGCATGCTTGTTCTTAATTCATGGAATGAGTTTGTTTGCTTGAGGAAAAGCAAAGATTTAAGTTTGAGGATGTGATAAGTCTATAAAAAGACTAGTTTAATAACCATAATTTAGCCCACCTTTGTGATTATTTATTAAGTGTTTAAGTTAATTAATTTCTAATTATAGATAAAATAAGATGTTATAATTATTTCATGAGTAAGAAGTTTATTTATGGTATTTAAATTAATTACTAACAATTTAATGATTTCTTATAAAGGTGTTTGAATAATATAAAGGAGTAAGAAAGAAAAACTTTAAGAAAAGAAAATTTGAAAAATGTTTCCTTTGTTAAGAAAAATGTTGCCTTTACTAGAAAAAGTGATGTTAAAGGCTGTCAGAGGGAATGATTTTTTACGTGTCACCACACCCAACATTAGTTGTTCCATGTTTGATACTAAATTTTATCCGTGACCACGCCCAAAAGGTCTATAGTTACCACATCCGGCACTTGATACATGCATTTCCTCTCTGCCAACCAGCATTAGCACGTCCCAAAACATCTAGCATGGTGACACCTAGTTATGTGATGTAATTATGCCTTTTGCACATCACCACACTAGGATACGTGTTACCACACCCACTTCCCGCCTAATTATTTAACTTTCAGTTATGGGATAAATGACACAATTGTAATCCTTCACTTTGACTTGTGTTACCTATAAATAGGCTATTGGATTGTAAATCCAAAGGAATCAATCATATTTTCAGATTACCCATTTATTAAAATAAATTTCCAGATTTCTCTTTCACTTTTCTCCCTTTCTCTTTTTTATTTTCTCTATTTTGGAATCTTACATCATGAGTCACTCTTCCATCTCATTCTTCTTCATTCCATTCACCATATATGGCTAGATTCAAAGGTTAAGAAAGGATGAATTCTGAAGCAATGCATGAGGAATTGGGATTCGCGATTAAGATATATAGAGATTTAGTGATTGATTGGAATTCTCATCTCCTAATGTTGTTCTTGACTTGATCCTCCAAGGATTGATGAAGGAATTGGATTCTAGAGAGGAATCATGGTCTCTAATTCTGAATGAAGGATTTTAATTGATTTGGGAGTGACCTAAAGGATTAGGCTCTTCTGATCATGAGGTCTCCGTTAATTCATGCAATTCAATTGTTATTTCATGTTCACATAAGGGATTAGGGTTCATTATCTAGCAAGTTAGGGATTCAGACCTAAGGGATTAGTCTTTATCTATTCGTATGAATTTGATGTTGAATTGCAGAATCAAAATGTGTCCAATCCAGATTTCATGAAACCAAGCTAGCTTAGGAGTGACTTTAATCCTAATCTATTGTTTGCATTTTCTTATCCTTACCTTTATTTTCATTTTATGAAATTACTAAAAATTTATAAATACAATTGTCCCCACTGTTACATAGGAACATGATAATTGTTGTTCAGATAGAGTTTACCTAGGATTGTGGTAATTTGAGACACAATCCCTATGGGAACAATGCTGAAATATACTCAGTCAAATGATTAGTGCACTTGCCAAAAGAAGATGTGAAAATATTGCATCACCCATACTAGCAGCTAAATGACTACATCAGGTATCATAATGACTCCTACAGTACTGTTCTTGTGGAGCCCTAGATAATCGGTATTGTTAACGAACCAATGTCACATAGAGGTTAAGAGTCATATTAGGGGAATATCAGTTAACACTTGTAACTGTGTTTGAAATGTCTACATCTATGTCAATTTTTCATAAACTTTATGGAAAAGTGCTAACACAAGAATCAAGGCAAATGACAATTTCTCGACTTCTATAAATACCACTTAATTACCACACATGAGGTATCTCAATTCCTCCTCTCTCAAGCTTAAGCTCTAGTATACTGGTTATTGACTTCAGCATCAGAGTGTCCTAACAGGTGGCACTATATTTCACCCTTCACCTTGGAAGGACACTGGATTGGACTTAGGCCAAGTAAACCTTATACCAGCTAGATTATTGACATACATGGTGGGACCCACTAAAGTTATTCCCACATCATCATTTAGCATCCCGGATCTATATTCACATCTCAGATAAGCACTTAGCTTCCTAGAGTAACATCTAGGAGAGACTTTTAACATCCTGGATTTTCACCCTGGATCAACACTGAGCACCTCGGATTAACATTAAGGAGCATCATTTTAGAATCCCAGATTTGCACCCCAGATCAACACTCAGTACCTCAGACTGGCATCGAGGAGCATCATTTTAGCATCTCGGATTATAACTTAGTCTTCATAATTGCCATCAATGAGAAACATTTAACATCCCAAATTTGCACCTCAAATTCTAATTTAGTCTCCAGAATTATCATCAAGGAGCAACATTTGGAATCTCATATTTGCACCTTGAATTCTAACTTAATCTCCAGAATTATCATCGATGAGCAATATTTAGCATCCTAAATTTACACCTCGGATTCCAACTTAGTCTCTATAATTATCATCAAGAAGCAATATTTAGCATCCCGGATTGGCACATCGAGTCAACATTGAGCACCTCAGAATGACATCTAGGACCGAAACTAAGCACCTAGGATTGGCATCTCGGATCAACATTGAATGTCCCAGATTAACATCTTGGATCAATCATTAAGTATACCGGAACATCATAGATGTTATAATAAGGCCTATTTAGACCTTAAGTATTATTTCTATACATATTATTTGACATGACTTCATTATATTTCATGTAAATTTTAAAGCATACAAGTTTAAGAATATATTTAAGATCTCATTTTAAAAATCCCAAAAAGTGGCAAAAAAGCTGTTGAAGAAAAGTCTGATTTGGAAAGAAACAATAAATTATTACTTGATCAGCCCCTAAAATTACTCGCTATTATCAGACCCTGGATTTGCTAATAACAAACATCAATGATTGGTTAAAAGAAATCTGCTCTTATGTAATCTAACCTATTTGTCTAAGTATTTCAGGAACTATACAGGTTGCAAAGCATATGGGGACTGTACCAACAAAAGTCTAATCTAACTTTGTTAGACCTTAAAAAGTCTGATACACTTCCTGTCCCGTGCTATAATGAATATCAAAAATCAGAATTTTCGGCATCCTTAATCAAACAGAAAAGAACGTGACTTCAAAAGCCAAATCTCAACATTCGTAAACTTATTTTCATGATGCCTTGAAACTCATGTACTTATCAAGACAAATGTGCTTATCACCAAAAAGAACAAAAGATAAATCAACAGGGCAGCCAACTCAGTGATCAAAGATCCCAACACAATCCTCTGTGAAGCAAGAAAATAACTTTATTTGTCAATCCTGTATAAGGAACTATTTTTATGCAAGAACAGAAAACCCCAGGTATCAGACTCTTCATACACCTAGTTGGAACAACAAAAGTCTGATACCCCACAAAGCTCAAAGCTCACAACTCCTTCACAAGATTTCCAACGGATATATCTCCTTTCAAGAGGCAACAATACTTACCACTTACTCCCTATAAATACTCTTTAGAAGATTGACACGAAAAGAAAATGTGAACACCTCTTTTGGTCCGGTCCAAGTGGAACGAATCTTCTTTTATACTGAATTCTGATTCAGAATGGTCAAATCTAAATAGGATGGCTCCAAAATAATCAGAACCGAATGAGATAACTCAGAATGAAGCTTTTCCAAGTGGAATATTGCCCTGTTGGAGGCAAATCCGAGTGGAATGACTCAAAAATGATCATATCCAAGCAGGATGGCCCTGAAGAAAGCTTTTTCGAGTGAAGTATGTCCCTGTTGAAGAGAAATCCGAGTGGAATGACTCAAAAATGATCAGATCCAAGCAGGATGGCCCTGAAGGAAGCTTTTTCGAGTGGAGTGTGTCCCTGTTGAAGAGAAATTCGAGTAGAATGACTCAAAAATGATCAGATCCGAGCAAGATGGCCCTGAAGGAAGCTTTTCCAAGTGGAGTATGTCCCTGCTGAAGAGAAATCCGAGTGGAATGACCCATAAATGATCCAATCTGAGTAGAATTACTCAGAATGAGTCATTTCCGAGTGGAATACTATTGCTGATTGAAGTGAATCCGAGTGGGAGCTTTCTGAATGCGAGAAATCCGAATGAAAGAATACTGATTGAAGTGAATCTGATTGAGGAATATGTTTTTCTGGGCAAAACCGAGTCCGAATAACCAAGTCCGAGTGAGCACATCCGAGGGTCAGATGTTGAATGAAGCTTTCCTGACTGAAGTAAAAAAGACCGAGTCCAAATAACCAAGTCTGAGTGTGCACATCCGAAGGAGAAATGTTGATTGAAACCTTTTGATTGAAGTGTGAAAACCGATTCATGTGAAGAAAACCAATTTTGATGGGAAGAAAACCGATTCCGAGTGAAAATGTAAAAGTTTCCAAGCCCTGATTGCAAAGAAGGTCAACTCCGAGTGACAAATCCGAGTGACAACTCCGAATGAATATTTGCCGACTGAGCCATTCTTCAATCAGTTTCGTTGTCAATCTTCAATTGGTTTCCGAGTGACAATGACTGAATGAAAGGATTTCTGAATAAATGTGTCCGATTGGACTGAAGAAAGGAAAATCCGTGTAAAATCCTTCTGAAGACGACTCCCAAGTGAGTGCACCGAGCAGCTGATTGCCGAGTGAAAGCCATTCCTGATTGGAAAATAAGGGCGAGTGATTGCACTGAACAATTAACGACTGAATGAAAATTCTGAGTGAGGAGAAGGCTCTTTCCGAGTGAAAATGTCCAAGAGTCCAATTTCTGAGTAAGAAGAAAGGCTCTTTCCGAGTGAAAATTGCCAAGATCCCAAATTCTGAGTGAGAAGGCTCTTTCCGGGTGAAGAATCTCCAAGGTCAACAATAAGTGAAGAATCTTCAGTCAGCACCAAGTGAAGAATCTTCAGTCGGTTCCGAGTCATTCCTTTCTCACCCGCTCCCGAGTGAGTACTCTCACTCAAATCCGAGCTATCCTTTCACCCATTCCCGAGCCAATTTTCAGTCAGAACTGAGTGACACTTCAGTCAGTCAGCCCTCTTCAAACCAATTCTGTGTCATCCCTCCTCAAACCAATTTCGAGCCCCCATTTTCACCAATTCTGAGACACTTTTCACCAATTCTGAGTGACACTTTTCAATCAGCACCGAGTCCTCTTCAATTGATTCTGGGTCAATTTTCACTTGGTCTGATTGATTGTTCCAATCAGAATTGCCTTGTTTGTCCTCTCAATCCAATTGCACACTTTTTCACTCGGATTCTCCTCATAAATAACCCACCACTGAGCAAAACCTCCACTCGGCCTTCCATAAAAGAGCTCCTCTCAGAAGAATTCTCACTTGGAAAAGACCATTTTCACTTGGAAAACCTTCATTCCTCTCGGAATTCACTCCCACTGTGGATGAATGCTGACTGAAAGGCCAATCTGAGTCGTCCTCTCTCGGATTTCCATATCCTCTCTCGGATTTCCAATATCTTCTCTCAGATTTCCATCATGCCCTCTCGGATCGCAAGTGCTGACTTGGATTCTCACAATCCAAGTGGATCCAGGAATCCTGGGAGTGGCAGACAGCTGGGCGGAAGTGGAGAAATTAAAAATTCTCCACCAGCCGCTGCTCCCCATTATTTTAGCCAGGCTGTCTCCACTAGGCACATGGGTGAGTGGAGACTCGTGCTGTCAAAGCACTCAGCCCATGTCCTAAAGCCTCTATAAATGCCTCAATCGAAGAGGCACAGGGGGCTGGGTTTTTTTTTTCAGATTGGATCTTGGTTGGCTAAAGAAGGGTAGAAACTCTGAATCAGCAACATTGTTCTAGCCCTCTGCCAATTATCTCACCAATTGCATACTGATCCATAACCGAGTCCTCCATACCATCTAGATCCTCACCAACTGCACCCTTCTTCCTTATGTCACCCACAATGTCCAGCTCTCCTATAAATCAACGTTGCCTCCTCTCCAAAATCCTCTCAACATCGGACGATTTCTAAACTCCACACCGTCCATCCCCTCTACATCTCCCAAACACCCTCACCACTCCGTCCTCACCACTCAGTACCGTCCTCCTTCCAAACCATCTCCACACCGTCCCAATCACCTCACATACTACATACCGGCCACTCCCATCACCATTACACCGTCCCCCTCCTCTTAACTCCAACACCGTCTCTCTCCATCACTCGGTTTCCCAACTTTCACTCGGTATTTTTATTTTTCACTCGGTATTTTCATTTTGCACTCGGTTTTCTATTTTGTTACTCGGTTTTTCCATTTTTACTCGGTTTTCCCTTTTTCTCACTCAGTTTTCTCTTCTCTCACTCGGTTTTCCCTTTTTTTCTGAATTTACTATTTCTCTTTCTCTCTTGTAGCTTCTGCTACCCTCCATCCTTTGCTTAGTAGTTTTTTTTAAAAAAATATTAAAGGGAAATGGATGTTTCATGTGTTTTCTTTCAAATCTAAGTAAAAATCAAAAATCAAAAAAACAAAAAAAAAATCATTTTTAGTCAGTGTCGTACGGAAAATACTTCCGTCTACACAACCTCTATAGGATCCGTACACGTGCGAAGAACTTCGTCTTGTATGAGTTCCTCACCAAAATGATACCCATCAACATTTTCCCAATCTTTTCCTAAAAGAAAAACACTCAGAACTACGTAACCCTGATTTCTTGATAATTCAAGAATACGTGGGAGCGGGACTTAACTCCTGTCGGGCCCATCTTTCTTATTTCTTTTTTTGCTGTTTTATTTCTTTGCTTTCGCGTTTCTTTCATAAGTGTTCTTTTTTGTCGCTTCCGTGAAAATCAATTTAGACGTGACGTCTTATTGATTTCCCCCTAGTTTTGTTCAAGCCTCGCCACAATTCATAGGGAAGGGATACTTAGGACGAGACGTCCCGCTTATCTCTTTCCTACCCCTATTCCTATATTTTTAATCCGATGATGTTTAATTTAGGCGTGACGTCTTATTAGCATTCTCTTCCACTCTCTGTCTCATATCAAAGTCGAGTTTGATCTGGATGAAACGTCCCGTTGACCTCGCTTCGACATTCTATGTTTGTACAGTTCTCTTACTCCATTCCGTCGTTTTCAAATAAAAAATACAAAGAAAAAGGGAAGAAACCATGTTTTATTTAAGGCTATTTATATTGCACTTTCGATCTTGGTACTGTTTCTGACAGGCGATGTAGGGTGCTAATACCTTCCCTACTCGTAACCGACTCCCGAACTTGAATCTCATTTTTTAAACCAGTGCTTTCACTGAACTTAGTTTTTTCCCAATGTTTTTCCTATGGATAAAAACGTTGGTGGCGACTCCCTATTTCATCAAACCAGGTTTCTCTCTCTCGCTGCGCCGTCGCGATCCAGGTTGCGATAGAAAAGAAACAAAAACTTACAAGAGTCATATTTGCAAAGATCATTGCCTTCTCTTTCTCTACAGTCAATCTTTAAGTCTCTCAATAGATAAAGATCCTCTTTGTATGTTTGCCTCTAGCAGACCTTGATCTTGTGTATTTTCAACTTAGAATACACATTCTTCATTGTATATCCTGAAACAATAAGTTCTATGAGATACTCTCATTTATTCTTCCAAACTCAATTTTGTAATGTCTGGTGTAACACCTCTATTTTTATTTTTATATTAAAATTTTGAAGGAATTAAATTATGGCTCTTTAGAATTTTTTAATCTATGTATTATTTATGATTTTCTAGAATTTTTTGGAATTTTGGAAATATTTTAATAAAATAATATATTTTAAATAATTTTAAATTCATATAAAGTGACTTAAAATTAAAAATATTTATAAGAAAGTGAAGTTAAATTATAAGAAAATTTTCTAAAATCTATTTCAAGTAGACTTATCTAAAAATGATCCGTTTAAGAAAAGTCTTGATTTTTATCAATCGTAAAAAAATTAGAAACGTACCAATAAATTTTTATTAACAGAAAATTTTAGATTTTTAAAATTTAAACTTTATATTACTTATTATAAAATTAGTGAGGACCGATATAATATCACTAAATTTCGAAAAGGACTAATTTTGAATATTTAAAATATACCGAGTGAAAGGTTACTATTTAGTTTAATAATTCAGCCGACATTTACTATGCAAAACCCTATACATGAACGAAAATTTCAAAGGTTGCACAATAACCAAGAACGAAATTTTCAATTCTTGCCCAGTACTTTTATATTAAAATATTCAAATGCATATTAATTTTTTTTAGCTATAAATATAGAGGAAGAGTAACGAAGAAATCACAATTTATGATTAAGTTTTCTTAATATAGTAGTGCTAGTGAGATAGTGGTGGAAGTAAGAGAGAAAAATAAATTTTTTGGAAGAAAGTTCTGCTCAAATTCTAAGGTAAGAATACCTCTCTTTTATATTTTTTGTGTTATTTTTATATCGTTTTAGAAATCTATTATTATACTAGATATAATATTATTTTAAGTTACTATTTCAATAGTAAAATACTATTTTAATAGTAAATTACTATTACGAATAGTAAATCACTATTACGAATATTAAATTACTATTCAAATAATAAATTTTTATTTACTATTACTATTTACTGTTACTATTCATGATTTACTATTTTACCATTATTATTCACGATTTACTATTTACTGTTACTATTCATGATTTACTATTTATTGTTACTATTCACAATTTACTATTTACCATTTACTATTCACTATTCACTATTCAAAATTTACTATTTTTATTTTAAGTAGAAATCTTAATTTTCATCTTATAACTATATTAAAGTAAAATTGGTATATTTTAAAACTCGGAGACGAGGCGCACACGGACTTTCCATAACGAACCAAGATACAAGAGGTAAAGAGAAGTGAGATAGGAATATAATATAAAGAGACATAAGAATAATGAGAGGAGTCTCCTACTCCTTTTAAATTTAATAATATTATTATTTTAAAATATAACTTTTTAACTTAAAATTTATAATAAAATTTAAATTAAGAATCTTGTATAACTTACTCTAACATAGCTATGCAAGGACTTGGACTAATATGACTAATATGGACTGAAATATATTTATGCGAGGACTCGAATTTTATGGATTTACATAGACCTATGCAAGGAAATGGACTATAAGGACTCAAAATCAATTTTAAATAACCATTAAAAATTTGGATTACATTTATGAGTAATATTTAATTGATTTGATTTGATTATAATTGATAATATATGATTGTAATTGATGATATTTAATTGTGATTAATAATATTTGATTGTAAATGATTATGATTGATAATATTTGATTGTGACCGATGATCTTATGATATGGAGTTTGAGCATATAACAAGCATGATAAAAAGTTAAAACTCAGTAAGAACTTTCTTACCTTACCCTTTAAATTTTTATTCTAAGAGAAAGTATTTTATAATCGTTTTAGTTTTTTTATTTCTTCTTAGAAATTATTTTCATTAATTTTACTTTTAATCTTTAGAATAAAAAAATCTAGTATTTATTTAAGAAAGAAGCCATTTTATGAAAATTAATTTATAAAACAGTTGAGATAATTAATTTTTGAATTAAAGAAAAATTTTATAGTTTTAAGTATTTTTTAGTTAATGAAGTTAAGAATTATTATTTTAATAAAATAAAATTTTCAAAAGTAATTTATATTGTTTTCTTTCCAACATAATAACTAAAGATATTTGGAAATAATTAAGATTTCTAAATTTGATCTTGCTAAGATTTAATTTGACAAAGATTATGTAAAGATTTTCTATGAGAAAATTTTGAGATATTTAAGGCTTAGAAACTCAATTTTTGGTAAGATTGAATTTGAAAACTGTACTAATTTTATTTCTGTATCACAAAAATTCAAAGGAGAAATTATGGAAATGTACAGTTTATTGAGTTATGGTATTTAATAATTGAGTTTCTAAAAGCCTTAACCAACTAAATACGCGAGTAGTTCATGCATCATAAATCATTAAAGTGAAACAAAGTGATATTGTCTGGGGACGGATTATAGAAACCGAGGATACATTAGAGGAGGCTTAATTACGAGCCTTGGGATGAGAGGGTGTGAAAGGGTGCTTCAGGGGACCTGGGGTAGCTTCCCAGTGTCGGGTACTTTCACAATAAAAACTTTCTCAATCTGACTAGTCTCTAAGTGTTTCCATGTCAGTTGAGCTGTTCATATTATTATTATCCGGACTTATGGAACAGTGTAAACTCCTGGTTGGTCCAGTGCAAATTAAAATTTAAGGGCCCACATATACAGGTAAGTTATGATAAAGATATTGCATAACATTCATGCCTTCATAATTGATTGTGTATGTGATTATGATTAATATTATTATATATTAGTTTGTGAAAACTATTTATTGCTTATGCCCTATTTGGGAATATTATATTCTGTTCCTCACCCCTTTCTCCGTGTTTTTGTTTCATATATTCAGAGGGAAAGATCGAAGAATCTCGGCAGTAAATATAGCACATTCTAGAAAGGGAGCCCGGTATGAATACCGTGGTCCAATGAATAAATAATGTTATTAAGTAATTGCTTTTGGGTCATGGAGTTTCCTCACTTTCTTATAATGTTTAATATTTATTTTCTTCGGGTGAATGTAAAACTACTTTATAAAGTTTTAATAATATTTATGAGGTATTTCAGAAATGATGTATGTAATTTATTCCGATAGTTTCTTTTCAACAATCATATTTTTAAAAAAATTATGAATTTTTATAGAATTTATTAAGTTATAGCAGAGGGTGTTACATCTGGTGTGTTACCTGCCTTAGTTTTTAGTGTGGGAAACATGGTTGGCCTGAAGAGGCTTTCATAAGAATACTTGGGTTATTAAGCCAAAAATGGCCTGTTGAAAGAAATACTTAGGTTAAGCCATAAGTGGCTGGAGTCAAGAATACTTGGTGCACTGGTCTGGTGCTTTTATTGTAAATGAGATTTTATAATAGTGGAAATCCTTCAAGTTTGAAGGGACTAGACGTAGCTTTTGTGTTGGAAGTGAACCAGTATAAACCTTATGTGTTGCTTTCTCTTCCTTGCTTTCATAAGTTTGATTATTTTTATATTATTTGGTTCATTCCACAAAAAGAGTCTGTGACTTATTCAACCCCCCTTCTAAGTAAGACTCTAAACCATCAAAAGCCTCGAGAATAGCTGAAGCCTTGAGAGAGGCAAAAGCCCCAAGATAATCGAAGCCTTAAGAGCGACTGAAATCCCCAATAAGCGGAAAAATTGGTCACCCGATATGAGTGTGGCTAGTAAATTAGCCTCGACGAGTGACAACACTGGTCATTCGATATAAGTATGAATAGTAAGTTTCATCCCCAAAGTATAGTGTAGTGCTAGATCCTCCGATATGGAAAGGTTAGTAAATTTTTTTCCATTTGAGTTTGACCCCACTAAGCGACAGAAATAAAATTATATGGTTAAGTTTTTCCCCAAGAGTGATAGTAACCCCTAGGAGCGGCAACATTTAACTACGTTGCTTGGTCATCTGATATGAGTATGATTAGAAAAAATTCCTCATCCCAATAAAGCCGAAAAAATCAAATGAAATAATTATTTGCCCTAAAAATGGCAGTAACCCCAGTAGTAGCAACAATTAACTATATCACTAGATTGTTTGATGCGAGTACGACTAGCAAATTCAAATTTTGTTAATCTGATATGAGGTTAATAAAGTCGTTGAGCACATTACGAATCAATGGGTTACATGATATATAAGAAATTAATCTGAAGTGGGAGATACAAATGATTGAGCTCCCTTTTATAACTGAGCCTTGGGGGGAAATGAATGCAACCAAAAGATGTAATGAGTAAAGCATGCAAGTGCGATGATTTGCATACCGAATGATGACCACATAAAAAACAAAGCATCATACCTAATCAAAAACTCCCATATGGAATTTTCAAAGACTCAATTCTAAAAGAGAGTATAATCCAAAAGTGGAGAGTCACCATATTGGTGGAAATTTTCAAAGCAAAAACTCGCAACACTAATACCTTTCAAAATCTTCAGAGCCTATACATATCAGCCCATTAAAGTAACTCTCAAGTCACTTGAACAAGTCAAGGGGAAAATGATCTAGCTTGATACCGATATTGATATCATAAGGCCCATATATTGGTAGTTAAATGACTACATCTTGTATCAAATGACTTCTACAACATTGCTCCTCGTGGAGCCCCTAATAACCGGTATAGTTAATGAACTGGTATCAGAGAAAGGTTAATAGTCATACTAAAGGCATATTAATGAACACTTGTAACTGTGTCAGAAATGTCTGCATTTGTGTTAGCTTTCCCTAAGCTTTACAAAAAAATGCTAACATAAGTATAAAGGAAAATGATCACTTTTTGACTTTTATAAATATCACTCATTTACCACATATGAGGTATACCGATTGCTCATCCTTGCAGGTGGCACCACATTTTATCTTTCACCTAGGAAAGATACTGAATTAGATTTAGTTCAGGTAACCCTCATACCGAGCATATCAAAAGACATGCTAAAGTAGATCCTATTGATATTCACCTTCTAAAAAAGATCTAGTGAATAAGTCTATGACTTTACCCAAATAAAGATTATGTTAGGTCTTGAATAAAGTTCATGTTTATCATATATGTTAAAGGGATATTTTAGTTTAATCAATAGTATTAGATTTAGGTTCTTAGAATTTCATATTAAATTTAGCAAAAGAAATGTTATATATAATGATGTTATCAAACTCAATGCAAATAACATGTATTAAATTGAAAAGAAAATTCTTTTGTTTGTTTCAAGTTAAAAAAATTAATCTTATTTCATGTTAATGTTTATCCTTTATTATAAACAAATCTATTATTCCATTAAAAAAACATTCGATTACATGATCATCCAAAAAATACTAAAATGTCACTTTCTTTGTTCATAATTACTATTAGAAAAATATATTCATGATATTTTATTAATGGTGTAATAATATCTTAATATTGAGCTAATTTCAAGCAAGTTCATTTTTAAAAAAATTCAAAAGAAAATTTATAACATAGAATGAAAGAGGAGCATAAACTATACTCCCCCATAATAGATACAAAATCACTGCATAATATTGTAGTAACCAAGCCCAAGATATATATATATATATATATATATATATATATATATATATATATATAATAAATGTAGCAATAGCAAGACATTCCCAATTTAAGTGACCAACAAACCATTGCATAAATCCAAGTTCTATTAAATTAAACAATAATAAGTCTGAAATTTAATTAGAAGATTCACATCAAATTAATTCAAAATGAAGAATACTAAAATAGTTTTAATATTTATTTATTAGGCTATTTATTGCCTTTGATGATAATAATAACAAAACAAGAAGTTGCACCGAGCTTGATTAATTGGTCATACGTCAAACAACACAGAAACTGGAATTGTAACAAACAAGATGACATAGGGGAATCAAATGCTAAATTAGTTTAAGCTCTTTCAAGACATCCCCAACCACTGCACGGTTAATAGGCTTCTCAAGGCAAAGGTTTAGCCCAGCACCTAAAAATTCCTCTTTTTCATTCGCACTACCAACAGAAGTGACTCCCACAATCATGCTCTTCACACCCATTTCACGAAGCTGCTTTGTTGTCTATTGTAAAACAAGTGCATAACATTTGAAATTAACCCCAAAAAATAATGTCTAATTCAAGAGTGAAAGGTATATTAAAAGTAATAAATAAAAGATATAAGGATAAAACAAAAAATAAATAGTTATTTTATGAAAATTAATATTATTAATTTATTAATAAGGATATTTTTTAGAAGAGGAGATAGAGATCAACTTATACTCATTTAATTTTTACACTTTTACATTATGTTTGCGTTACAGATATTATTTAATGACAAGTGGGTGATGAATGTCTACAACTCACTTTTTACATTGATAAAAAAAATATTTTTTATATCAATTATATTTTATAACTGGTATAAAAATGTTTTCTTATACTAGTTACAAAAATAACCGATATCAATATAAAATAAATTTTTTACATAAGTTGTAAAAGCAACTAATATACAAAATATTTTTTACACAGGTGGAAAAAATATTTGTTACACCAGTTATAAAAATAACTGGTATAAAAATATTTTTTTACACCAGTTATAAAATAAACCACGTGAAAAATCATTTGTAGGTGGTCAACATCTATTGATCATTAAATGAGATTAAGAAAAATTGATTATGAGATTATCATTAACCAAAATAAATTAAATAAGATTTAAATAATATCAATATTAAAAGAGTGTAAGTTGATCCTTTAAAAAAAAAAAAGTTTTCATTGGTGTATTTGTTTTCTCTTTTTTCCTGAATAGTTAAATGGAAATGAAAGGGATAATAAATATGATGAATAATATTCAATGTACCTCAACACCATTCATGATAGGCATTTCTTTGTCCATTAAAATTATGTCAAAATTTTCCCCAGAGCGACACAGATCCACTGCTTCCTTTCCATCCTTAGCTATTTTTGGCTCCATGTTACAAAATTCTCTGAGTATTGTCTTATGGACCAAACGAATTGTCGCATTATCATCCACAACTAGCGCTGAAATTTTTGTGTTTTCGGTACTCATTCTTGATTTCATCAACTCAGACGAGCTACCTCCTCCACTCCATTCCATTTGTTACCTACTCCAATGTATTTTGTGAACAAAATTATATTCATGCTTAAATATACGTAATAAGATAGAAAAATCCACAACTAAATAAAATTAACATATAATTGTTCTATATTTAAATAGAAAGAACTTTGTTGCTTATGGTAGTTCTTGTCACTAATGTTGAAATCCAAGACTAACTACAAAATCAAGAAAGAGAACACTACAACACAAAAACGTCAAGTTAATAAATGTTGAAATGTTCTGCATTACAGTGACAATGATAAACTAGTATACAAGGCTATGCCTTTGTCACTCACTTCAACTTAGGAACTTCTCTGAACAAGTTATTCTAGAAGTGAATGGTACATCGAGTTGTATATATACCTAACATAACTGAGATGGTAAGTGATACTTGTACTTCAAGTTTTACTTCTCTTGTTTTGAAAACCACATCTTACCTTTACCCCAATTGAATGTGTAATAATTATTAATTTTTAAATATTGAACCTGCAACAGTTATTTTCAAATATTTAATCCAAATTCAATTGATGGATTGACCGTGTTTTTTTATGGTTGATGATCTAGCATAAAAATCTCCCATATTGTGACATACTCACTTACTGGTGTAGTAGTGTTTTTTTTTATCTGCATAACCTTAGATAGGATAAAAGAATAAAAAAAAAGTATATAACTTTTTATTTAAAATGAACATTAATGTAATTTCATATGATTTTAAAGGCAAGTTTAACATAATTTACAATGAAGGATTTTAATTTTTTTTATTTATTATCTTGTACTAGGTTAAAAAATTTGACCAATTAAAAGATACTATATAAATGCTACTTCAGAAATAAATAGGATGTACATGTATATTTGACTATTGTAAATCTATGATATATGTATACTAATGGATTAAGATTCTTTTCATCTGTAAATTTTCAATCTGAGCATTCAAACATTCAAACGTTGAATTCACTATTCACTAAATTTATTCATTTTTTTAATTATCTGGATTTCTTACAGTAGTCAACGTACAGTGGGAAACCCATTCTCCATACTTCATAGAATCACAATGGTATTATTCTCCATCCATTAAATTGCCGCCTGTTTTAACTCAGTTACAAAATCAGATCAGATCTCACTTTAACTATTGTGTTGATTCATCGATATTTGATTCTTAATTATTCAATTTACCAGTTTGAAGAGAATATTAAAAAAATTGAGTTACTAACTTTAAAATAAAAATAATAATTTTTTATAAAATTCCAAAACAGTGGTCAAACAGAATAAAATAATGTAGATACTCATTTAATACTTTGGAACAACTTGATGTTGGAACTATATATATGTTTAAATATATTGTTTTCACTCTCATCTTCTAAAAAAATATTTCTCATAAGATACATCGTGTATATATATAGTGTGGATCCATGGATATTTGGTAATAAATTTTTAACAAAATGTCAAAGCTGTGGTCAAATGAAATAAAATAACATACACTATTCATTTAATACATTGGAACAAATATAAATATATAACTATTCTGTTTTTTAGTTTTAATTAAAAAATTATCATCATGTTTTTTTATTTCCAAAATTTTGTACATGAAACACTAAAAATAACTTTTTTTTCTTGATTTCACTTTTTTCAGTATAAATTTTTTAAAATAGGAAACATGATGACAGTTTTGTAATTAAAACTGAAAACAAAAAACATTTTTACAATCCAAACGACCTCTTAGTTTTTACTTTTTCAATTTACCAGTTTAAAGAGAATATTAAAAAATTTGTTACTAACTTTAAAATAAAAATAATAATTTTTTACAAATTTTCAAAGCAATAGTATATATATATAAGAGAATATTTGAAAAAATTATAATGATAATTATATATGTATAATTAGATTACTTATGACTTATATACACTACTCTCACTCTCACCTAAGAGAGTCTTTACTAATCTCACTCTCTAGACTTACTCCTTTATATCTTACAATAAAACATAAAATTTAACATCTCTGGCCATTGAATTATATCATAATATCGTGTTGTTACACATGCAAAAAATATTTGTAGGTACATCATATAGACAGTCAAGATTTTCTTGTATTATAAATTGTATAAATTTTGTTGAAATAAAGTTAATTGATGAAATATCAAATAATTTTAAATGTATGAAAATGTATACATTTAATTTGCTTAATGAGTCTTCTAGTCAACGGTTAGATTAACAAAAGTGAATATATAATTCATGATTTCCGTAAGATAAAAAACGGGGGTAAGTCTCAAAGACTTACTGTTGGAGTCATCATATTCCTCCTTATACATGTATTTAATATTATTTTCTTAGTTCTCCACTTCTATTTTTTAAAAAAATTTAAATCCATGATGAAAATTAAGAAAATGTATTTAATTATTTTATTTTTATAAAGAGTTTATCTAATTTATGTAGGATTGCATGAGATATGAAGGTATAGGAGAAAGTTTTTATTGCAAATTGTATTAGACATGCATTGAGAATAACAAGGAACTTGATAATTATAAATGAAAGTTTTTATTACAATTGTATTGGACATTTTTAAAAAAAAAACTTTTATAAAAAGTATTACTCTCTTCAATCCTTTTTATATGGTGGAATTGACCAAATCATTAAGACTAAAAAGGAAGTTAAGTGATACTTAAGTTTATTTGTTTCTTAAAAATAGGCTAAAATATATGTTTGGTTATTATGTTTATTTTATATCTCAATTTGATCCCAAATATTTTTTATCTTAATTTGACCCCTTCCGTTTTGAAATGGGTTTAACATTGTCCTTTCTATTAAAAAAGCTAATAGAAGCTTACCTTTTTAAATTGGTTATCGAAAAACTAATTTTTAAATTGGTTTGCATTGAGAACCACTTTAAAATGTATCTTTTAAATCGGTTTTGTTGTTAACCTGTGTAAACCTATTTAAACTATACTTTTAAAATTTGTTCAAAAAAGTGTAAGGTATAAGGCAAGAGCTGTCAAAAGTCCAAAAGGGCCAAAAGTTGGGCCCAACAAGCCAAAAGAGGCCATTATAGACCTTCACACCCTCCTGGTGGACTCAACAGCCAGGTCATAAGCGTGCCACCTTGGCCATGGAGTTTAGTGCAAGCTCATAGAGTGTTTTTTCAAACCTATTAGGATTTATACAATTAGGTTTTAGAAATGGCATTCGAGTTTTAGAGTTAAAGAGTGGTTCGTAGAGTACTCCAGAGAATCACAAAGACATGGTGATAGCTTTTCACCTTTCTTAAGGTACAATTGGTTGTAACTTTTATTTTCTTTTTCGCTCATTCATGATGATGAGTGATATAGGTTTCTTTATGACCTTCACCACCGTAAGTGAGTAGTCCTCATCTTCTCTTAGGGGTGTAAAAGTAGTCTTAATTAGAGATACTATATGACTCTATGATGTTACGATGTTATGGTTTTATTATGTTATAAATTAAGTGTCTGTATTTTTAATTTAATTGATGTTTTTAAAGGACCTAAGACAACCTTAAAGAACTAATATGAAATCATTGGGGGGAAATCTTGAAAAGTGAATCTCATAGTTAGACGTAGGACATATGCAAACCTTAAGGAGATCTTGACAAGTATAACCTATGCAATTTTAACAGATTAAAACTTAGATCGTAAATCATAAGTCGTTGGTTTTGATAATTGGGATGAAACAAAAACCCTGTAAGTTCCTTTTAATATACAATGTTATATTTACAAAAGTGCTTTGTTTTAACTTGTTTTTATTTTCATTCTTAAGATCACCATTCTTAGTTGTTTATACTAAAGTTTAAAGACTCAAACATTGCTCCGTGACGCAGTCTCTATGGGATCGATAATCTTTTATTATTTGATAAAACTAATACACTTACGAGGGCTATTAAGTTATTGGCATTGTTGTCGGGGACTATAGTCCATGGTAATTAGTCAAGTCCAAAGACCTTGGGATTAAGTTTATCCTTTTCTTTTCCTATTATTTTTTTATTATTTTTATTTTTTTGGATTTCACATGTGGTATTGTTTTTCTTTTTGTGCAGGTTCTAGTCTTTTATGCAAGGATAAGATCAAGTGGTGATGCACATTTACTTGCACTTGACCTCAAGATTGAGAGAACTTTCAACCGACAAAGGAGACAAGGCATGTTGAGCATAGAGAACACCATTGTAATGATGGCTAACAATGATGGAGGACCATTGAAGGATTGCGTTGCCCTAACCATTACAGGTGTGCATTCAAGTATTCTAGCCCCTCACGCAGAAGCCAACAACTTCAAGTTAAAGTCTAGACTTATGAGCATGGTGATAAAGATGTCGTTCTACGTTAATTTTTTGGCAAGTGTACCAAATCGACTGTTATTTCGATGAATACTTTAATTGTCGGGTCCATAGGAACTTGTAAGATATTTAACAATAATATAATATTCACTTGTAAATCACAAAGAATATACTCATAATATATTCATAAGTTTGTTCATTGGTTGTTTATTGAGAAAATATTGGGTTTCACAAAGCTAAAAGTGATTAAAGATGAGAAAATGATGAGTAAATATGTTGGGATTGTACTTCCCGACTCTATTTAATCCATTGAGTTCTTCTTCTATATGGTTACACAATTAATCATGTTAATGTGACATAAATTTCATTAAACTTAATCACTTAGAGAATAAATCCTAAACTATAACACTAAATATCAATCCCTTGAGTATTCAAAGCTAAGATTTACATTAAGAAAAGACTTTAACAATTATTATTATAAACCCTATTCCTAGGAGAAGAGAATAATAGTCATTTCGTCCCTTAAACCCATTCATAAACTCTAAACACATGCATAAATGCTCCTTCATTCGAAATATACATTAGGCAAAGTTAGAAGAAATACTAACATTGATATAAATACATAAACATACATAAATATTCACTATAACATCATAAAGTCAAGTGGATTATGTCCAATCCTAACAAAATAGGGGTTTAACCACACATAATCAAGGTGACTAACCTTAGACACATCAAAAAACGAAAAAGAGAAGAGGATAAACCTAGAATAAAGCCACAATCCCTTAAAGGTTGATGGAAGACTTGAAAAGCTCCAAGATCTCTTCCAAACATTCCAAGATAGGTAGAGAAAATATGTTTTGGGACTTTTAAGTGAGTCTTACTATTCAAGAACCGCTCAAGCGATTGATCAAAAATTATAAGACATCGCTCAAGCGGTTAGTCTCTAGAAGCTAGACTTTAATTTCTCAACTCCCTTCTTTTTGTCAAAAACCTACCAAAACAAATGCAAATTCATCAGTTATATGAAAATTATAGTGGTGCTTCAAATTAACCAAAATGGGGACATCAAAATGCACCAATTGACTGTTTTAGGGCCAAATTAAAGGTGTAATTTATCGAGAAAATATCCTAAAACTAGAAACTAACAAGTATTCCCAACTTAGCACTTTGCTCATCCTTAAGCAAGCACTCATACAACAAAACCATAAATGAAATAAGGCGTAGCAAACATAACATGGAATGATACAAGAGATGCAAAAGTCACTCAAAGGATGGTCTTTACAAATTGAAAATTTCAAACAGAGGGCTATCAAATAATAATCCAAAACTATAAGCATATAATCCAAGTGGATGAAAAACTTAGAACTAAGAGAAAGAATATGCAAGTGTAACATAGTTAAAAATAATATTATGTTTTCAATAAAAATACAACTAAAACAAAAAAAGAAATCAATGTCCATGGTGAGAGTAGTGGCGGGGTCCCTACTATGTATAAGGCGGTTCCTAATAGGTCTAGGAGGGCTATTAGGTTTTTTTTACTAAGGTTGAGCCTGATGAGGACAATGGTGATGATGATGCTGACCATGGAGATGACACTGGCACGAGTGCTACTTCTCCTCTCATACATAGACTGGTCGTCTAGTCTAGCATCATACTAAGGCTAATGACTAGCTCTAGACAATCCTCCCTGCTACGCTTACTGAGTGTTGCTTATCTAGGTGCATATTTGGTCGACGTGGGCCTCCAACAGGTTGTAGTACACTAGCTGACCTCTAAACTTCTCCACCTCACCTCGAAGTCGTGTTGTAACATCCTTGATTTTTAAGTGACATATTTATACACTTTTGTGGCAAAACTCATTATAAAATATTTTAAGGTTAAATATATCTTTGGTCCTTATGTTTTTAACAATTTTGATTTTCGGCCCTGAGTTATTTTTGTATTGAATATATTGTGGTCCGTAATATGTTAAAATCAGTCCCTAAAATGTAACATTAATGTTGTCGCGACCGGGATCGCGGCGACACGGCCGACCCTCAAAAAATGGTAAAACGGGTTTCAAAATCCTTTCGAAAAAGGGGAGTCGCCACCAATATTTTTAAGGACAAAATACCGGAAAAACCTTTGTTAAAGAACTGGTCAATAAAGAATGAGATTTCAAGTTTGGGAGTCGAATTACAGGTGAGGAATGTATTAGCACCTCACAACTGTCTGTTATAAAATGGTTACCTCAAATTGATAACGCGCATTATTGGTAGCCTAGAAATTATATTAACTTCTTTAAAAATGAACAAACAAAATAGACCAAAAAGCTTCAAATAAGATCAACAAAACGTCTCATTCAAATTAATCTTAAATCAAACAATTTAATTAAACAGTTACAGTAAAATACCAAACAGTGACACTAAGGGACTAAATAGTGACAGTAAGAAATCAAACAGTAATAATAAGAAAACAAACAGTAATAGTAGAAGACTAAAAAGGACGTTAAAAACAAAATAGTGACAGTAAGGATTAACAAGACGTCCCATCCAAATTAACCTTAAATTATAACACGAAATAGAGATTAAAATAAGGTTAAATAAGATAAGATAAAATAAAGTTAATTAATCAAAACAAAAGATTAACAAGACTCTCATCCAAATTAACCCTTTTCTACAAGAAAAATAAAATATATTGAAAATATTGGAAAATATGATGAGATCAATAAGACGTCTCGTCTAAATTAATCCCATTTAAAATATTATTATTTAAAGAATAATGACATATTAAAAAATTGAAAAGGTTAACAAGACGTCTCGTCTAAATTAACCTTCTCATGATAAAACAATTTTAAATTTAATCAAGGTAAAACAAATATAAAAAGAAAGTGAAAGTGGGCCCGATAGGAATTTATTCCTGCTCCTACTTATTCTCGAGCTTTCGAGAAATCAGGGTCACGTAGTTCTTGGATTCTCAATAAAGTAAATATACAACTTGTAATTTTAAATACTCAAAACATTTTTATTTTTCTTTTTTAAATTAACTCTTAGAAAATAAAAAAATAAATTGATTAAGGAAAGCTTCTTGCCTAATGGAAGAATAAAAGAGAAGAAATGGAGACTTGAATAGGAACTGTTTCTCTTTGTTAATTTAGAGAAAGGAAGAAGAAGGAATAGAGGAGGAAGTGCTTCTCACTCTGTTAGTGTGAAGAACGAAGAAGAAACAGAAGAGGAAGTGCTTCTCTCTGTTTTGGTGTGTTGCTCTCTGCTGTATTTGATTTTCTAATGTGTTTAACTTGATTTGCTCTTAAGAAAAGAAAATTGCAAAGAGAAACAAAGAGCAACGAGAGAAAATTTTAAGGAAGGAATGCTTCCTGTTGTGCCAATTGTTGTATGCTTGCTGATTTATTTTTTTCCTTTTTTTCTTTTTGATTTGATACCTCTCGCTCTCTATTTATAGGATTCAAGAAGCCTTTTTTTGCATTAAAGAATTTAGCACTGACCCTTGATTTAGGTAATGAAAGTGCTCCATGTTTTCTGGTAATGCTTGTCATGATTCCACATAGTGCATGAAATCAAGGGATACTGTTTTCACTTCTATTCTACGTTTCCAGCATGGCACACCCAAGCGCGTAGCTTTCACACTAAAGCGTGAGTTGCTTTTTCAAAGGGCGACACTTAAGCGAAGGGTATTCTCGCTTAAGCGTGGGCATGCTCAAGCGACCAGCCATCACGCTTAAGCGTGAGGTGCCTTCAAGGTCCACGCTGAAGTCACGCTTAAGCATGAAGGAAATCCCAACGTAAGGTCCCCTGATGCACAATTTTGCTTGGTTCACGTTTAAGCTTGCACTGCCGAGCTTAAGCTTGCACTTCCAAGCTCAAGCTTGCCATAGCAAAGCTCAAGCTCGAGACCTTTGATGCATGGTTCACACTTAAGCTTCACTGTCGAGCTTAAGCTTGCACTTCCAAGCTCAAGCTTGTCGTAGCCAAGCTCAAGCTCGAGACCTTTGATGCATGGTTCACGCTTAAGCTTGCTTAAGCTTGACACGCTTAAGCTTATGCTTGGTACACTTAAGCTTAAGCTTGGCATTGAATCCTTGGTATTTTAGGCTGGACAAAAAGAGGTGTTCACAATTGTTAACTCAATTGCTAGCTAAATAAACAAATATTATGTCATATATCTCTTGTTTTGTCTCTCCAACTTATTCCACTCTTTAACTTCTCAAAATGAAATGTATCTTCTTGTCTGTAAACGCTTATAGGGACCAATTTCAATATATTCAATAATATAAGGACCAAAACCAATAAAAAATAACTCAAGAATCAAAAATAAAAATTGATAAAAATATAAGGACCAAAACATATTTAACCTAACGATTTATTAAAAAATTTCATTTAGATTTGAATGTCAAAAATAAAAATAAATTAAATATTATTCACTCTGGGCGTATAAAATACCAAACCATCAAGAATTACTCTAGGAAAATAAGGTTTCTTTCTCAAAATGTCACTTGAATACAGAGGTGGCTCTAAAGCCTTATTTATATATCAAAAGAAGGGCCTTGATTTTGGTCCATTATCTATTAGATAATGATAATTTCCTAAGAGTGTGGAGGGGTAAAGATATCTTCCTAAAATAAAGGGGGGATGAGGGACCCTTCTCGATCCGAGAGGGAACAAATACATTATAACTATGAAACTTTATCTTAAATAAATTGCTTTAAAAACTAAAAGAAACTTTTCCTAAAATACATAAACTCTAAAAAAGGATGACTGATCTGGCAAGGCTAACTCGTAACTTCTTACTATTAGGTCCCAAGCAGAAACCCAACGGCCTTCTAACAACTTGGATATATAGGAAAAATCTCAAAATAAAACAATAGTGAGTAAAACTTAATGACAATAGTAATATTAAAAACATTTTAAACTACAGCATATCCAGTCATAACTCGGGTGAAAGTTATGGAAAACTCTCCCTTAACATTCTTATATATAACATGTACAATATATTCAAATGAAACAAAAGTCTATTACTACTACTACTACTAGATCCCTTGTAGTCATAACAAGGAGCGACCCACTTACAGTCAGTAGACCCGTCTTTATTTATTATGTCTTGTTGTTTTAGTCACATTGACCTCGTTCAAAGATAAAGCTTATCTTTTATCTTTTGGTTGCATTGACTCCATCCTCCAAGAGAAAACTTGGTGTTTTATCTTTTGGTTGCATTAATCCTACCCTTTAAGAGAAAGCTTGGCCTTTTATCTTTTGGTCGTATTGACCTTGTCCTCCAATAAAAAGCTTGGCCTTTTATCTTTTGGTCGTATTGACCTTGTCCTCCAATAAAAAGCTTGGCCTTTCCTTTAATCTTATTTTATATTTCTTTTATAAATTTGTAATATATATATATATATATATATATATATATATATTGAAGGGTACGAATATATCTAGTTAAAATCATAATATATAACCAAGTATCAACACATTATCATAGAAGGATATAGTTGATACAGTACCATGTACATTGAAGCATGTGTGTTTCTGCAATGCCATATACAACTGCAACTAGTAATTAGCATCCATATATAGATAGATATTGACAATTAAATGAAAATACATGTGATATGGTGTATGACTGATATTTATAAAGATTAGATATTAAAATTAAACAATGTGATGAACACGTTATATAAATATACCCAAGGGAGTTTTGATGGGATTTTAGTGTCACCTTAGAGTCTCTTGAACTTTGATCGAATAAGATGAATTCTTATGGTTGACTATGAAGCTTTAGGATCTTCTTCTTCTTCTTTCTTTTCTTTCTCTCTTTTTGTTTTTCTAGGGTTAAACTTATAGAAACTAAAGAAAACCTAACTTTCTTCATAGACTTATTCATACTCACTTAACCTTTTGGGTCAAGCCCAAACATATCATTTTTATTATTTATTTAACAATAACTATTATTATTTATTTATGAATACTCTTATTGATGCACTTTAGGTGCTTGCTTCTTTGGACCTAGCCTTGAAAGAGGATTTAGAATGCTTTTCCATCATCAAAATTAATTCACAAAGTGCTGCACAAAATTTGAAGCTCTTGGCAAAAATCTTCGTATTCCAAAAAAAGAGAAAAAAATGTAAAAATAGAACGAGAAGGAAGAGGAAAGGTGTCATTCATCAAGATGAGATAAACCTAGTGATGACCCACCACGATCTTGATGGCTCAAGTAGTTAAGGTTTGAAACTAAGGAACTACTTGAGCGGTAAGATTCCTGCTTGAGCGGTTAATGGTGACTATATGCTTGAATTCGTTGAATCATCTAAACAACTAGTTGATATTTTCACTAAACCTTTGCCAAGAGAAAGTTTCTTTTTTATAAGGCTTAATTTAAGATTAATGAACTCTTCAACATTGAGTGATTGCCTATATATAGTTTAAATTGTTGTGTTTTTCTAACTGGAGCGAAAAAGAGCTCATAAGTATTTATTTTGGGAAAATACGTAATTTATAAAAAATAAAGCAAAATGGTTTGACCTAGATCAAAAAGTGATTTCAACCAAGAAGCATGAGTGGTTTCAACAAGACCAAAATGCTTCAAACCAAGAACCAAGAATGGTTCAAACCGGAAGCTCGAAGTGGTTTGAACTAATACCCTCGAGTAGTTTGAACCAATCCCCTAGAGTAGTTTGAACCAATATCATATTTCACTTAGATGGTTCACTTTTAGGCCTGTGCATGAAAATCCCATAGCATGACAAAGCTCTTCCTTTATATATAGCTCATTAGCCCTAACTTAGTGGCACCACTTACCTTTGCCTTGCTCCTCCTCATAAAATCACTCTTTTTCTTTTACTTCATGGCTTCACACAGATTCAAGAGGAGAGTAGTCCATGAAGATATGATGAACTTGAACCTCAATAGGTTCAAGTGGACTCTTCAAAAATCATTCTACCTTTCAACGCTGATATGGATTTCCTTTGAAGTGAAGCATTTGTTGTAGCTGAGTTCATAGACTATTACGGTCTTGGCCACTTCGTCTTAGCCAAACGAGACTACTACCTATACTTGATTCAAGAATTCTACACCAACATTAATGAAAGGCATGATTCATTTCAAACCAAGGTGCAAGGTCTAAAAATTAGCATGAACCTTTAAACCTTCACACAACTTTTATCTCTACCTTTCTTTACATCTACCTTCTTCGAAGATCATTCTTCTGAGAGCTAGAAGGATAAGTTTGATGTATCAGTGGCCTAAATAGAGTTTTTTTTTGTGAAGGAGCCTCAGCACAAAAAGAGATGTGGGATCTCTTACTACCCAAGATTGAATCTTTCATTATTTCATCATGAAGATTTTGTTGCCATGGAACAACCACTTCTTTAAAGTAGCCAATGGCAATGTTTTTCTCATTTGAATTATGACCCATCAAAAGGCAATCAATTAGGGAAGGTTGTTTGTTAAACATATGCTAGACAATAAACATATGTTCCATCTGTTTGGCATATAGGTTACGATATTGCTTGAGAGCAACAATCTTTCTTTTTCTTATTTTTCTACATTTTCAAAAATTAACTGTATTAACCCATATTTTGTCAATAAATGTGGCATGGTTAAGGCATCAGATGGCAACTAGATAACTTCCTGGAAGAAGAGGCCTGTAGATAATGTCATAAGGGGAAAGGACAATGCCCTAACCTTGGTGGTGATAGCCCTAGTAGACCAGGTTTCTAGGGTAATTTAGAGGTTAATGACATTGAAAACATCCTAGACGACTTTGATCCTTTGGGGGTAGACTTTCTTGGACAATCCTTTTCTCATTGGGCACCTCCACCTCGACCACCATTACGACCCTCATCAGACGCATGTTTTGAAGAAAGGATGTTTGCCATTATAAAAGGCATCTAAGACAACTTGCTTGAAGAAATACGTAGCGTTAACACTCGGCTGGATGACCATATGGCAATCATGTGTGAGGACATTGGGAGTTTTCAAGTTGAAATGGGAGAATTTCAAGCAGACCTGATGAGACACTTTGATGCCTAGTCTATTCAAAAATGACCAACTTTAAATGAAGACTCCTACTAATGCTTTTTGATTTTCTTTCTTAGTACTTTTGTTTTTTTATAATGTCAAAAAGGGGAGAAAAATATTGTGTAGGGAATATGATGTGGGGTTATTAAAATTTTCCATCTCTTGCTTTCTGTTTTATGTTTATGTTTGCCTTCAAGGGATTTTGATTTTGTTCCATATATGAGTATCATATATATGCATCATAGATTTTATCATGGCATTTCATCTTCCCTTTATCCATTTTATTTCTTTTAGTTGATATCCAAGGCTACATTATTAGTGTTATTATATATGCATTTATATAAAGACCATATTCGTTGAATGCAAGTTACATTGTGTGTACAGATATCTTATTGGCATCAACATTAGTGGTATAATCATGTGGTTTTTTGCTTTGTTTGACAATATGTATGGTAGTGTGCTAATAATGACAAAATGAATGTCCATGTTCTTTGTGGTTTTGACTTTATTTAGCGATATGTATGGTACTGTGCTAATAATAACAAAATGAAAGTCCATGTTCTTTTTCAAGCTAAAATATACATTTATCTTTTTTAAAATTGTAAAAATTAAGTTACCTCTTATAAAAAAATGTATTTGTATTTAGCCCTTTATATTTTTAGGTTCATTACCCATATCATTAAGTTTCCCTTGTAACATAAGGTGACAAACGTTAATACCACTTCAATACAGTCATATGATTGTCATGTCAATTTTTTTAAAATATAAAAATTTAAACCCCGCATCATCATCTTCTTCCCTAAACAATTGGTTGTGGGTCAAAACAGACCGCCACCAATAGTCGTTTTGGAAATATTTGGATAGCATTGTTTGCAATTGATTTTCTTAACTACTGACAATAATCTTTTGGGAAGAAAAGATAATGGTGTGGGGAGGTGCGGCGTGTTTTTCGGTATCAAGCAGTAGTTCATGATTGCGTTTGGAGATGATGGTGATTAGGGTGCTGGGTAATTTACGGTGGAAGGAGTGGCAAAGCTATCAGGGCTATTGTCAGTGTCTCTATGATGAAGGTTGAAGCCTGAGAGTTCTTTAAAGGCTATTGATATGTGTAGTTACGATTATTAGCAGATACTATTTTTAGTTGCAAACAATTCTATCCAAAGTGTTACCATCCGCTCATGGGAGAGGTAGAGCTAAGGTAATTCATGGTGGAGGGAGTGGTAAACTTGGGGGTCATCGGGGTTATTGTCAATGGCTCTATGTGCATTTACGATGATGATGAAGGTTAAACCTGAGAGTTCTTCAAAGGCTATTGACGATGGAGGGAGTGGCAGAGTTAGGGGTCATTGCGGCTATTGTCAGTGGCTCTATGTGCATTTACGATGATGATGAAGGTTGAAGCCTGGGAGTTCTTCAAAGGCTATTGACATGTGTAGTTATGATTATTGGCGGTTACTATTTTTAGCCGCAATCAATTCTATCCAAAGCGTTACCATCCGCTCAATGAAGAATATGATAACATGGAATTTCATTTCTTTTACACTTAAATTGACACGTGGCAATTATGTAATAGTGTTAAGGTGACATCAACACGTGCAATGTCAACACTTAACATGTGGAACTTAATGGTAAGGATTAAATCCGGTCAACCTAAAAAAATGATGAGCTAAATTTAGATGATTTTTTTTTTACCAAGGTTAACTTTATTTTCAAAATTTTAAGATGGCTATACATACATTTTAACCTACTTTTGATGAAAAACTAAATGTATATATACATCAAAAGAATTGTAAAATAATATATAAACTAAATCATGTATATCTTTTCTTCTCCAACCAATGGAATTCTAACTATAATATTTTCAAATTTATTTCTTTTGAAGCAGTTATATTCAAATATTATTTTAGGGTGGTTTCTAACTTTCAACTATTATTATGATCTAGTAGTGAACCTATTTTGACATGAAACTTTTTGCTACAGAAGATTGTTTCTTCCACTAGTGTGGATGGTGACTAATGGTGGTTGCAATGCCACCCATCAACCCTCCCTATATTAAAAAGAGAAGAGGAATTTAAATATAGAAGGGTTGGTACTTAGCCATCATGGAGAAAAAAATGCACATGTCACTTGGTTATAAATACAATCTTTTTAATTACTCGAGAGATCATTACATGATCTTAAACTCTCACATCATCCTTGACTTTTTATTAATCATTGGTGATACGGTAAAGTTAATTTTTTGTATAACTTTTTAATAGGTAAGAACTAATTTTAGTATGAATAACATGATAATTAATTCTAATGCTAATCAATTGTGATTCTATGGACAACATAGATTAAAATTGTGAGAAAATCACATGTTTAATTCTTCCTAAACATTGTTAACTGCGACTCAGCATTGAACAAAATTGCATCCAAACAAAAATATACGTGATTAGCAAAAGAAAAAACATTTATGGCAGACTAAATAATAATGTTTCCTTCTATGTTTTGCATGCATTGTTGCTAATACCACTTTCCAAGTCAAAAGAACAAGCCGGTGTGGAATTTTTGTTATTTTCTAACTTTTTAGAAAACAAACAAATCAAACGGACGTTGAAAGCAGTACAAATTGCATTCTTTTTTCTTCTTTTTGTCTTGCTAAGCGACATTACAAAAAGGGTTATATTTTGACAATTCATGCATAGTCGCATAGACATAGCAGGTTCCAATTAAAGAGCACAACCACAAGTGCATTATGGCTAAATTAAATTATACATTCCATATTATTTCTTTCTCTTCCTCAATTATGATGTGTAGGTTGAGGGCAAATATTGCTCTTCCTAATATGTATTAATATGTTTTTGCATTTCTTATTCTTTTTCACAAATAATTCCTTTCTAGGGTAATTATGTTCGTTGTGTTATGTACTTAAATATAACATATAAGACTTTTAACAATGGTTTTTATATACTCGAGATTTTAAACTGAATTACATTTCATTCTTAAATGGTTCGAATCTGACAATTTCAACTGTATTTAAACTTGTGAGTGGGTTTCCAAGTGTGTTTAATAAAATAAAATGCCACATCCATAACTTTGTGTTTCAAGTTTCAAGCTTCGTTTGCAAGATTTTTGTTTTTTTGGGCGGGGGATATGACCAATAAAGATACGCAATAAGTTACAAACCATATGAAAATGACTAACGGTGTGTTTGGTTTTTCAATTGGGTGGGTCAAACCCTAAAAATAGATCCTATGGTCAAATAAGGTTTTGACTGTCTCGAATGATGTGAAAGATCAGTATTAATCTTTAGATTTTTTCATTTTTATAACTTCACTTCCCCAACTAGAAACCAAACGAATCCTAATCCATCCCCTTTAAAACATTTTAAATAGATGATCATCCGAGTTATATTCCTAGAGAAATTAATATATATATATATATATATATATATATATATATATATCATGAGAAAGATATTTTTTTTAATATACTTTTCAACATATTTTGATTAATTTTTTAAAAGTTAAAAATAAGGAGTCACTAGTGGAAAAAATGTATATAATCACGGTTAAAAATGGTCTTTAATCACGGTTAATGAACCGTGGTTGTTACAGCCGTGGTAGTAGATGAGGGCGTTTAACTATGGTTAACAACTGTGGTTATAAATTATATATAATCATGGTTGTTCGTAACCGTGATTGAATAAGAACATATTTAATCACAGTTGTCGATAATAACCGTGAATATAACAGACTATGTATAATCACGGTTGTCTAGCATAACCGTGAATATAAGTAGTCATAAAACTTCACTTACAGACTATGTATAATCACGGTTATGGTAGTAATCGTGGATAAATAGGGTTTATAATCACGGTTGTTACCATAACCGTGATTAAATAATGAGGTTTTTTTTAATATGGTTTCTGTTTTATTGTTTCCCAAACCTGCAATCAGACAACCAGCACAATATACAGTATATCCTAGCATATCCAGCAACAATATATAAAAAGAATGGTATGTATATAACATTAATTTGATATCAATTCATAACAACCTAAAAAATGAAACTATATACAATTCAGATAAATGTAACCTAATAAAATGTAAACCCTAAATCCTACACTAGATACATATATAAGAGAATAAAGATCCTATATCTAGCTAAGTCCTTTCTTGACTTCAATGAAGTATGCGGCCCATTGGTTTCTAACATTATCTATAAGTGTCTTAGAGAAGTATGACCGGTCCTGGAAGTACTGCAAACAATACACATAACAATTAGAACAAAAGCTATATTTATTACATGAATTTGATGAAATTGGTAGAAAACCAGTCCAAATGATGAGACTTATATCTGTCTATCCATCTACTAAATGTTGTTGGACGATGGTCAGCATGGTGTGCATGACGTAATAGCCATACTCGAAGCTACCCTCCTTCCTATAAGACTACAATGGACATAAAATAAAGAATAAGTGAATTCACAACTTAAAAAATATATATTGAAGATTTGAATGAATACGATTGACTTACTTTTAGGTGCACCCACGCAACTTTTCTTCCGCTGGACTTAATTCCAAGCAGTCGATTGTATCCAACCACCGCCCTACATCAAATAAAACACAAGATAAGTTAGAATTGTATAGGTCCAAAAATGATGTAATCGAATTTGTACTTATTTTTTAGGGATTAACTTACCCGTCTACTATACTTTTTAGGTCTTGTGGAACTGTCCCATGCATAGTATCAAAGTACAAAGCAAGATAAGCCCGGGGACAGATAACCACAAGCGTCCAATGAGCGTTGTAGTTACCAGTGATAAGTGAGACTTCAAAATGAAAAAATTAATGGATAATAATTATGGAATAGAATATTACCCTTTATGATACGGGCCTATGTATACACCCTTCCTAGACTCAAACATCCAATTCTGGATGTATGCCTGGGTGTCCTCCTTATTGTTTCCTTGCCTTTGTATGAAAGAGGGCTCTAAGAAACCATAAGTTCCATCGAAACCCAAGTCCACACAGATTTTTGTCAAAAACCTAAACAAGTTAAGACATGGTTAGCGACAAATAACTTGTAAAATGAAAAAATTGGACATAAAATGATATATTTACAGCTCCCATAGCTAAATGATGGAGATGTTCAGCATCTTTGTCCCTATCATAATCTCACACAAGTCACTCCGTGTAATGTAAACCGGTAGTGAACTAGGACGGCCGAACACCAGTGGCCGCCATGGGACCTGAAGAGCATTCTCTCCTAGCTCAGCCCCGCTCTGCCATAGCATCTGGATCGGATTGGGGTCTAGCTCTTTCAATGTCGGTTCCTGTTGAAAAATTGACAATCATCACAGTTTGTATAGTTGACAATATAACAAAATTAGTTAATGTTTTAGGTTTTTACCTGTATAGGAGCAACCGACAGAAGTCTGTTGGGCCATATCAGAAAGTGGCCCACCGCCTGACCAACGCTCTTCACCTCTGGAGTTGCCACTGGCACAACAACATCCTCCTTGAGGACGAGCACAACAGAGACCCTGGACATTCCATCAGGTAATGACTGATAGTGAACCAAAGGGCCTAAGTTATAGACCATGCCAGTGGCAACTGGCTCTTCCGACCCATCAATGAACAGATCACATTGACGGGTATCTACAGCCTCGACCCCATCATCGTCAGGGTCAGTTGCAGCGCACGACCCTTAGTTCTAACCCTCCGTACCTACATATTTACACATCAAGCAGAAGTTATTCAACAATGAAAGAAAGTGATTGCAAATAACAAACAGTTAAATAGAATAAGGAATCTAACCTGTGGGTCGGTAGCTGGTGCAGTAGTCTCTTGGTGGTGGCTGAGTGAGGCCTTCATCTCCTCCTTGAATTGGGCCATCTCCAACTGGAGCTTCGTAATCTCCTCCTGATACTCAGCCTTCACAACAGCCACCTTCTGCTCCACCAACTTCTCAACGGAGAGGGCAGGGTCGGGAGCACCGTAATAGCTCTGGAGGCCTGTGAAATGTGAATGATTAGCCCATAATTGTTTAATAGATAACAAAATGAAAAGATACAGTTATTTACAACTTACTTATACCTCGACCAATAGCACGCACCCTTCCTGGGTGCTCTGGCCTGCCGATGGCGGTAGTCAAAATATCCTACCTACCATGGGCTACGAAAGACCCTTGGGTTGATTGCTCAACCAAGGAATCCTGAAACCAAACAAGCTAGTATTCACTTCCTTCACATAAACCAAAAAATAGACACTGATACAAGGGGAATACTTACTATCCGTGAGGCGACCTCCTGAGCTTGTGAGGAAGTGTATTCCCCACTCTTCCTGATCCTGGCCCGCTTCCATTTGTCGTGGCATATAGGTGGGGAAGGGGGATCCACAATACCAGTGTCAGGCTGGCTAGTCTGACACTGACTCAGTCTCTCCTGGACCAGTCGCTCCTTCAATCTATGGTAACCCCCACGTGACAGTGTGTGGGGGCAGTCATTCAGCTTTCTAATGCTCTGTGCTTTCGATCTGACCGCCTACAACAAGAAAAAAATTTATTTAGAGTTAGACTTTTAAATTATACATAATTTAAGCATTTAAAAACCAACGTACCTAAAACTGGTCAGAATGCCTAGATGCAACGAAAGCATCCCAAGTCTCCCGATCAATGAAGACATATTTCTATCCGGGGAACTGTCCTCGGTCCTCCCCGAATACATACCTACAATTCATATACTTTTAAACTAAGGATTGGTACAATTTGGCAAAGTGTTGATTAAGAATTTAAAGTCTAAATATACCTCCTGGTGAGTGTGGATTTGAACGACCTCTATCGCTCAACAATAATACCGAGGATCTTCCTCCATTGCGATCCATCCGTCGGATGCCTAAGTAGACCGTCAATAACCCTTTCATCAGCATGCCATCTCATATGTTTTGCATCATCTGCATTGGCAAACAGACGCTTTAGTCTTGGAACTATAGGTAGATACCACAACACCTTTGCAGGAGACCCTTTAGTGCAGACCTTATCAGAATCCGCCTCTTTCTTCTTATACCGTGACACCCCACATCTAGGACATCGATGTAGCATTTCTAACTCACCCTGGAATAATACACAATCATTTGGGCATGCATGTATTTTCTCATACTCTAAACCCATAGGACACAACACTTTTTAGGCCTCATAGTTACGATTCGGCAAGGTGTTTCCAGCTGGGAGCATTTCTTTCAACAACTTCAGTAAGTCAGTGAAACTTTTATCCGTCCACCCGTTTATGGCCTTCAAATTAAACAATCGTAAAACTGTTGATAACCTCATGAAATTTACGCAGTTTGGATACAACGGCTGCTCAGAATCCTCACACAGAGTCGTATATACATGAGCTTTCTTAAAACCTTCTACCCCCACATCACAGATCATATCCTCGAGTCGGTCATCCATGTCGACATCAGTGTCATGCATTGAGCTTCGATTTTCAATTTAAGAGCTGTTACTTGGCACCACCACATCTTCACCATGCCATATCCAACGTGTATAACTACGCAGAAAACCGTCACACAGTAGATGTTCTCGCACCTCTTCCAAGTCTACCTGACGTAGGTTCAAGCATTTAACACAAGGGCAAAAATACTTTCCATTCACCTCCACTGCATTCCTCGCTACGAATTCTATAAATGATTCAACTCCCCCCTCGTACTCTACACTTAGGCATGATGCAGTTATCCAACTCTGATCCATACCAACTGTTTACAAGGTGCTATGATCAATCTCACTTTTTCTACAAAGGTGGTGGTCCTATACCCATTCAGGATGACAATTGTTTTTATACGTCATTCATATATACAGATTAGGACTTATTTTAAAATTTGATGAAATTTTGGCAGCATTTCACATTGGTCTCTAAGTACATAAAATGAGAGTGGTCAAATCAAATTCAACCACAACCAAATATGCACCCAGAGAATAACACAAAATACAAGTTACCGAAAGTTTATCAAATTTTAAAATAACTCCTAACTTGTACATACTAATGACGTATAAAAAATCATTGTTCATCCCAAACTGTCCAAACGGACAATTCAAGATTCAACATAAATGATGAAATTAATTAATTTAATGACCATTTATGTCGAATCTCAAACGGGGAACTACAGTTCACTCATGCATAGCAACTTTCATATTAATTAACTAGTGTATGAGCCTACGAGTTCACGAGATTAACAACCACACACATACAACAAGAGAAATAACATTATATGAGAGCAACAAACAGCAACAAAAATAACATTATATACTGTATAGTGAAATGTATACTTTGATTAAAAATAATACTTAAAAATGTATAATAATTTAGTTAACTTTTCTCCTAAATCAGTGTGATGTTTTTAATTTGTGTTATTTTCAAGTACAACTATGGTGTTGGATATATGGATTATGGATTATGGATTATGGTGTTGAATTATAAGACTCTTATTTAGTAATTAGATTGAACTATTATTTTATGGATTATGAATTATGGATATGGTGTTGGATGTTGGATTATGGATTATGGATTATGAATATGGTGAAAGAACTAATTAATAGTTGAAACAATTTGAATATTTTATAAATAAGAAATTTGATTGAAACTTGATAAAACTTAAACAATTTTAGGGTGATTTGTTTGATAAAATCTAAAGGGGAAACCTTTTTTACAATTTTAAATATGATGTTTTGGTTGGTAAAATAGATTGAAGCAAAAATGTCTCCATCTTAAGCAACCTTCACTTTTATACAACAAATACATAACATAGTCCAAATTAACAATAGTATAATTGGTTAAACTGATGAACGTGGAGTACAGGCTGTCACTCTAATAAATTCCAGACTAATTGGACACCAAAATGATCAAAATGTCATATCAATAGATGAAATATTATGTTTGATAGGAATCAAAGCCTTAAATCAAATATAAAAGGAATCAACAAACTTAGCTACAGGTTTAATGAGTGTTTATAGAAATACTTAAATATCATTCATCAACAAATAAGGGTGAGGGTTTTTGGGTTTGTTCAGAGTAATTGCGAGTGAAACGAACGAGTAAGTACACTGATAAGTTTCTTGGCAAATGGTTTTGAACTAAAAACTAAAATTAACTAAAAACTAAAAACAAAATGTTGACATACATAGAACCAACAAAAAAGAACAGGCACATTATACTTAAAACCAACAACACAGAGACAGAAACCCTTTTCAACACAAAACAGAACCCATATAACGCATCAACATAACTCAAAACATATTTAACTCAAACAGGGACCATCAGAAACAGTGGCGAGCAAAAACAGGGACGACTTACAGGACAATGCAGCAACACTGGGACAAGCAACGAGTATAACAGGACAAGCAATGAGTAAGAAGCAGGCAACAATAGCAACGAGCACACTGGGATAGATGGAGAAGATAAGAAACAGCTCGACGAAGAAGAAGAAAATAAAAAAGCAAAAAATAGGAACGACTTACCTGACAAGGACAATGAGAGAAAATCGCTAAGGATGACGACAAGTAGAGAAAATCGCCAAAGATGAGCGCGAGAGGAGAAGTAAAAAGTGAAAAAGAGTATCTGACGCGGCTTTTGAAGTTTCAGAAAAGATGTATAATCACGGTTCCTCTTGAAACCGTCAATATATTACACATATATTCACGGTTGAACAAACACCCATGGATAAATGTTAACTCTATCACCACGGTTAAGACCACAACCGTGGATAAATATTAAATCTATAATCACAGTTATAGAAACAACCGTGGACATATAGTCCCCAGTGATTAAACCCTAAAACCTGAACTATATATCCATGGTTTGAAATATAACCGTGATTATAGACATCAATATATATTCACGGATAACATCAGAGCCGTGATCATACCATTAATATATAGTCACGGTTGTGTAGTCAACCGTGGATATATATTTCAGGTACTTTATATCCACGGTTGACTCCTCAACCGTGATTATATATTGATAGGTACGATCACGGTGATGATGTTAACTGTGGATATATAGTTTTCGCTGATTATATCGTTTACCTTATAATTTCAAAAATACCATCACGCATGTTTTTATCACTGATCCACTTTAACCCGTGATTATATGTCGTTGTTATATCCATTTTTTGCACTTGTGAGTAATTTACAAGTAGGTGGTTCAACTTTTAAAAAACTGTTTATTCTGATATATAAAATATTAAGTTTTAGAAAATACTTTAAGGATTAGGGTTTATTTCTAAAAATATCATTTAATCATATAAAGATATTAATTGTCTATTTATACATGAAGAAAGAGACTTAATTCTAACATGATATCTATAAAAGAGTACTAATTTTATAATTAGATAGTCTAATCTATAATAATATTAAACCAATTTTCCTAGTTTTTTAAAAGATTACAAAAATTAAACTAAAAATGTATTGCTGGGAGAAAATCACTTAAGACATCTCCAACATAACCTTAGTGGAGTTGTTATAACAATGAACTGTGGTGCTTAATATTTATCTTGCGTTGCATTGGAGAGCATCCCCTGATAGAAGGAATACAATCACCCCTGTCAAGGTGAGTTGTACTGGGTAAATATTACCAATGGGGTAGATCCTGGAAATAATTACATTTCTGGGCTCATTTGGCACAATTTTACACGGTCTGAGGCATTTTTTGTGTTGCCAATATATGGACCGACAAAAGTGTCAGCAGTTCTACGTCTGACACAACAGGGTTGTGCCACATGGCACTGGGCAGAAAAAGCGAGGTGTGTCGGTAGGAAAGGTTCCGACAGACTAAAAGGGGTGTCGGATGAAAGAGTGACGACACACTCTGATTGGCGCTGCTGGACGGTGAGCTGACCCCCTATCAGGTGTCGGGCCAATTTAAAATGACACACTCTCCCTCTTCCTCCATTTGAACCGGAACCCCACCAGTGCCATTTTCAGCTGTGTAAAAATGCAAGTTTGGTGAGAAGAGGGAGCAGAAAGCTTGAAGTGGTCTTTTTTCACAGTGGTCCCCAAGGTATGTCGGAAAAAAATTCTCCAGCCATAGCTTAGTTTGTTGTTTAGTTTAAATATTTTTTTAATAGTTAACATTAGTGTAGGATATTATTTTTAAATTTTTCTTGTTGCATGTGTGTATATGACTTTCTTTGTGTGTATATGAAGTAGCATTATGAAATAATATAGTTAAAAATATAAAAATTATTTATAGAATGCCAAAGTAAAAAATAATATATTTAAAAATAAAATTTGAAATTATGAAATTCATAAAGAAAGTCTATTATAATATAAATATTTGTAAACTTAATTTTTAAAAAGATAAAGTTGTGAATTTTTTCCAGAAAAATAAAATTCATAAAATGAAATGTTAAAAAAATTTATGTTATAACTTTGATGTATGCGTTAAGTTATTATCAAATAAAATTAATGATGATATAATATAAAACTGTTTTACAAATGAGAAAATTATATATTTGAAAAAAATATTTGGAAAATAAATTTGAAAATATATTATTTCATATGTTCTATATGTGTTAAGTTATTTTTAGAAGAATATCATTGTTTTGTATAAAATATATAGGAATTTTCTAAAATACAAAATTGGCAATTAGAATTTTTAAAATAAAAATCAGAAAATAAAAGTAAAAATTAATTAATGTTACAAGTGTAATACATAAGAAACCGTTTGATTATATAATATACATAAGAAATTCCAGAATTTTAAAATTTACAATTATAAATTTAATTAAAAAATCAGATTATAAAAATCACACATATTTTATGTTATAAATTCATAATTTGTTAAGTTAGTTTTTAAAATTCAATGATCGTATAATATGTATAACTATTTTCTGAATTAATAAATTTGTAATTATAGATTTTAAAATTTGAAATAAAAAATTAACGCATTAATATATTTTATTTCATATGTTCTATATTTGTTAAGTTATTTTTAAAAGAATATCATTGATTATATAAAATGTAAAAGAAGTTATAGAAATAGAAAATAGGTAATTAGAAATTTAAAAATAAAAATGAGAACATATGAATTTATAAATAAAGTACATAAGAATTTTCAGAATTATAAAAATTAACAATTAAAATTTTACAAATAATATTTAGAATATAAGTTTGATACATAATTTGAACGTTATAAAATTCCATTATTTGTAAAGTTGTTTTTCAAAAAATGCAGGGATTGTATAATATGTATTACAATTTTTTGATTTAGAAAATCTATAATTATATTTGTTAAAATATATTTTACAAAAATTAAATTTGAAAATATTTAATTTCGTATGTAACATCCCGGATTTTTAAATAAAATAAATTTATTGGATGATGATAATTGATTGTTTATGGTCAAATAATTATGGGAGATGTTGTTAGACATTAGAGGTGAATTATCGGTAAATTAAGACTAACCGGAACTGGAGGAATTAACTGGTGATGTGGGACCCACGTGATTTAATTAGATGTTTGACGGGTCTAGAATATTCAGAAAATTATCGAGGTTAAGATGGTATATTTAAAAAGATTTTTGGTATCAAGGAAATAATTAATTGGACTCGATGTATGATAATAACCGGGGAAAATACGAACCAAATTGGAATAAAAGAAAATGAAAAACTTCTTTTTCTTTTCCCTTTCAGCCGTGGTCTCTATCCCTCTCACCTTTCATACTTTTACACAATGGATAATAGACTAAAAGGTGCATTTCTCTATCCAATGGGTAATACCCAATTTATATTAAAAACTACTCTCCCTTTTCTCTTCCCAACCGTACACTTTCTTCTCCTTCATCATCCATGTTCACTTTTCTTCTTCTTCTCCTTTTCTCCACAAACCGTGACCCACCCTCTTCTACACCCATTTTCATCAAAACTAATATAAAAGCTTAGAGATATGGGGCATCTATGGAGCTTGGGAGTTTGCATTGGTCATCTCCCTCTTCCTCATTTCATTTTCGTTTTGTTGGAGCTTAAGCTTGAGGTAAAGATTTCTTTCTCCACCTTGTTTTATTTATGGTTTTGGGGTTGTTGAGTTGAAAATGGTGATGTTAGAAACCTCGCATGTGGGTGGAGATGGAAACCCTAGGCTTGAATGTTTGGAAAGGGAACCCTAAGTATTAATAATTTAGGGATTTTGACCCACTTGATGATTTTGATGATTTTGGTACCTTGGAATGATATTATACATAGAAATGAATATTTGAAGGATAGAAGTTGAATATTGATGTGATAAGATGGTGAACTAAGTCATGAGTTGTAAATGAAGATATATGCATGTATATAGGTATGTTGATTTGAGGGATTAATCTTAAGTGTTGGTGTTGTTGGATTTGTTTAACCCTTAAGACTTGGAGAATCTTAGCTTTGGGGAAAGGAATTCCCGAAGCCTAACATAGGTATATGTAATTGGAGCTTAGACAAGTCTAGGACTTGATCATAAGTTAAGAGAAGTGATGTTTTGTGATGATTTATTGATTACATATGTATGTGTAATTATAGATAGGATTGTATTCCGGACGATGATGCATAATGATCAAAGCAATCGGAGCGTTGGAATTTCGATTTCTTCTCTCGAGGTAGGAGAGGAGTTTGCATTTCAAATCGCATGAGTGAATTCATTGTTAATTATGTATATGTTAAACTCATGCAATGCCTTGCCATGAGTGTTTTATATGATTAATTTGATGAAGTGATGAATGATGGCTTGGCTTATGTTGAATGTTATAAAAATGTATGTATTTATATCATATTGACGATAAGTTGTTGATGGTCCCTTGGTTGGACGTGAACTAATGATGGTGAAAATTTATGAATGAACGAGTTAAAATATAGAGAATTGTTTTGAGATGAGTGATTATAGCTGATGAATTGGAATTTAAAGGAGTAATTGATGAGTTGGAATGAGAATTCCTAAGTATGAATGGTCAGAGCGAGTTTTATATGCCTCATGTGATGAGTATAATGTATTAGTGGTGAACCAGTTGGCCTAGAGTGAGATTTCAGGTGTTAAGTTGTAAGAATTGCTGATTCTGCTTATGTCCGAGTGGTCTCGCTCAAGCGAGAATGGATCTCACTTAGGCGAGAATCCCCTGTATTGGTATAATGGTCTCTGGACCAATTTCGCCTAGGCGGGTGAGGTTTCCACTCAAGCGAGCTGCATATTATGCAATCAGGGGAGTTACTGGACGAATCTCGCTCAAGGGGGCATGGCCGTGCTTGAGCGAGCCAGTGAGGAAATGGTCACTGTACATTTTTCGCCCAAGCGTGTGTGGTGGCTTGAGCGAAAGTATGAAGTCTGATGCTGGGATGGTGCTTACTCAAGTGAGTGACTGTTATGGTTGTGTCTTAACCGAGCGTGATGAGTGAATGGTGAGCAAGTAAGATTCTGGATGAAATTCCACTCGAGTGGGAACCTTAGAAAATAATTTCATGATGTGGTGAATTTCCGAGTGAAATTCCGATGTGGCTATGCCAAGACAGGACCTTCCGAGTGAGGGAGTGGATATAATTCCGAGTGAGAGGTCTCCCTGTGTGATATTCTGAGCAGTGGAGTTCCGAGAGGGAATTTTCGAGTTCAATGTAACTCGCTCCGAGTGGTGTCCCTCCGTGTGTGTAGTCCCGAGTGGGGATGGCACCGATTGGGGATACATGGTGTGTTTGTCCAGAAGTATTCTGGAATAACTTCACTCATGTGAAGACGAAAGGAAGTCAGTTTTTGAGATGAATTACCGAGTGAGAAAGACTCGGTCTGGATTATTTTTCCGAGTGGAAACCCGAGTGAGTGTGAAGTTGGTTTTGAAATAATTCACCGAGTGAAAGACCTATCAGGTGATGAGTCGGTTTTGGGATGAAATTGCCGAGTAAAAGACTAATTGAGAGATGACTCAGATTTGGAATTAATTGACTGGCTTATGAGGTAAACCTGAGATGAATATAGGGATGTATGAGAAATAATGTGATGATGATAAAACATGGTGGTGATTAAGGTTGATTGGTGCATAGGAATTAATTAATTATGTATTTACCACCTGAATTAAAATAATGCATTATGATGTATTTGCCACCTGAAATAGAATGATGAGAGGATGGTAATGAGATTGTGATGGCAGGATTATGAGATATACCCTCAAATGAATTTGAAATTAATGAAGGGATAATTGAATGACATGTTATACAATATAAATTGATGAATTGAAGAAAATATGATACAAAATAATGTTAGATGATGATGTTGAGCACTCTCTTGCACAAAGAGGTGTATATTGATAGTGATAAATTGTTGTGTGCCATTGTGTGTGATACAAGCATAGTCTTGTATGTGTGGTATGAATTACAAAATTGAAAATGTTGTGAATGCCACACAATTATATATACATATAAAGTATACTTGAGCAATGGTATTGAATAATGAGATGAAAACCCACTAAATGAAAGTGAGGTATTATTGATGAATATTATATAATATTGTAATGCCGTTATGGTTGATTGCAAGTGTTGACTTGCATATATGATGTGGAATGTATGTGAAATATGTTGAGATGATAATGCCACATTAAAACTTGAAAATAATGACTAAGAAACCAACAATGATGAAATCTACTAAGGTGTATGGTGGTGTTGGTGATTATGATGATGATGTTTGATGAGTGGCATTTAGGATGCATAGAGTGAGAATGCATTTGATTTGCATTGCATTGCATCCATGGCATATCGATCGCTGTCTATATGGAATATTAGGGGGTTCTACTAGGCGGGCCCAGTGGGAGGGCGGCTCAGTGCACGAGCGTATTGTTGTTTTCCCCTGTGACTTGGTGTGGGAGTCACGAAGCTATCCATAGTTTGGTGATGAGGCACCCTATGTGGCGGGCCCAGTGGGCGGGCGGCTCTATGGTGAGCGAGTTACCTTGGTGTCCGACGGGGCACGACTCTCTCGATATGTGTTCGGGAGGGGCCCGTAGCACTTTTGGCAAGTGAGGTCATGTTGTTGATCCGCAAGTCACGGGGTGACTAGTGCTACAGATGGGCGATAGCGGTTTGGTACCAGTAAAAGATGTTGTTAAGATGCATGTATGCTTTGAGATATGTGTACACATTTTACTACTGCAGTAGGGGCATAGTAGCACACCTATGCTTGACCCACAACTTGGTGTTTATTTCCACAGTCGGATCCGCATTTGTTGTCTATTCCATTGTGCATATGCATTAGCCATAAGAGCATTTGCATATAGCATGGAGATATGCCAGAATATGATGATGATTGAGATGGTGGTATGGTGTTGATGAGATGAGAAATTAATATACCGAAAGACTACATAAAAGTAATAAATGATATGAATATATGAAATGATGTTGAATATGACGATATGTATGATATGGCCCAATGTAATGAAGGGCGTATTTGTTTATGAATGATAATGATTATGTTAGCCTGTGGTGGCTTTGATGAAAGACCTGAATGGTCTATATTGATATGTGTTGGCCCATTGTGGCGGTGTGATGGATGTGTATATGCTTGCTTTGCTACGATTTGATGTATAAGTATATAATGATGAATTAATGATATATGATGATTGTTGATGTGTTTAGCAAAGCATACATGATGTTGATATGCATATGCACATAATTTCAATTGTATTCATATCGTCATTTGAAATGTATAACTCACTCTCCCATGTGGTCTACTTTTTAGTATTGATGCAGGAATGCCATGGGAAGAGGATGTTTTTAAAATAAAGCGTTTGTGAAGGTATAATAGTGGTAACGGAATGCCTTGGCCGGCAGCATTGTAATGTAACGCGTTATGTATATGATGAATAGTATGATGTTGTAATTATTGATATTGATGGACAAATTGTGAATATGTATACACTTGGAGGATATGCTAATAGTGGAGACATATGAATTTAAAGTTGGGCTGGTTATGGTCTATTATAAATATGAATATTGGAGATGTATGACGCATGACCATATAGATAAGTATATACTTATATCTTAGGCATTGTATGCTTATGTGATTATGTAAAATGATAATGGTTGTATATTAGGCTTATGACATGCCATTACATTCTTGTCGAGCCTTTTCTTATATCTTCATATATAGGACTAGGCGTGTGCCCGGTATACACATTCTTCTTCCACTGTAAACTCTGTTATTTTTGTATACCGAATGGGCAAACTATTTATCGATCCAGTTATAGGTCACTTAATCTCACTCTTTGGTTTTCTGTGATTCGGGTCTTGATGTGATCATGGTGGAGTCTTGGGAATATTCTCAAACGTGAAAAATTTATTCGTATTTTTATTAATTATGACGATTACATCGGGATTCGAGTACAGAAAATCAGGGGTGTTATATCGTATGTTGTAAATGTTTTAAGTTATTTTATTAAAAAAATCATTGATTGTATAATATATATAGAAATTTTTAAATATAGACTTTCTATAATTATATATGAAAACTTAAAATTGAAATTTTAAATTGTTTAACTATATACTTGTTAAGTTAGATTTATGTGATTCATATTTTTAGAATGAGTAAAATTTGAAAAGGGCATTGATAATGAGTTAGTTTTTTTACACATGTTAGGTGATATACACTATTTAAATGTATTTACAAAATATTAGTTTTGTTGTACAAATTTAAATGCAGTATGGCTAAGGAGAGGAAGATCAATCCTGGTCCGTTAAACCCACAACTATTAACATTACAAGAGAAGCATATATCCACGCATGTTTGGAATGGAAAACCAGACCGGGTACTATGAATTAGAAAAGCACTCCGCCTTAGAAGTGATCAAATACCAGAGGAAATCATACCATATTTACGAAGAGCTGGTTTTTATCACTTTGCGAAGGTTACGCATTTACCGGTGTCTGCAGAGTTCATCACCGCAATGGTTGAAAGATGGAGACCAGAGACACACACGTTCCATCTTCCTGTTGGAGAGTGCACCATCACGTTGCAGGATATTGCTATTTTGTTGGGACTCAACATAGATGGGATCGCAGTTGTGGCGATAGCTGGTTCACGTGATTGGCAGCAATATGTGGAAGCACAACTAGGAAGACGACCCCCTCGCAGTGTACTTCATGGTCAAAGTCTTAAGATGTCCTGGCTGCAGGAGAATTTTGGTGACATTACAGAGCATAATCAGGATGAGGTTGTTGTTGAGAGATTCACTCGGGCCTACATTTTACGATTAATTGGTGGGTGTATTTTCTCAGACCAGTCGTCTAGCAGGGTCCCTCTTAGGTACCTTCAAATGTTGGAGAATTTTAACCTTTGTGGTGGTTATGCATGGGGCGCATCTGCACTCGGATATCTTTACTGACAGCTATGTACCGCCACTGATTATACTCAAAAGGATATGTGCGGCTTGACACTGTTGGTTCAGGTGTGGGGGTGGGAGCGTATGGACACCTAGCCCCGGCAGGACCTGCTGTAAGGGATGCTAAAAGCCCTTACGGAGGCAGATGGATACATCCAATGGGGAATAGGTATACACAGTATGATTTGCATCATTTCAGGACACAGTTGGATTGGTTGAGTAAGGATCAGGTAAAATCGCATTACTTTTAAATATTTACTAATGTTACATGTTTAAATTATAATATTTTACAATTATTGGATGCAACCTTCATGATTTAATTATTTTATTGTCTTGTAGTTTATATGGGAGCCATATGGTGGGACAGCCACTAATGGCTTACCAGAGATTTGTCTTCGTGGCCAGGGGGCTTGGTGAGCAGTTGTTCCATTACTGTGTTTTCAGATTGCAGAGTGGCACCAGTCTGACAGGGTAATGTGATAATTTGGGATGGAGCAACACATACCCACCGCACCATCCCAACCCGAAGACTTACATGCTATCACGCTTAAGGGAAAATCAGATGAGAACTGGCCCACAATTATGTAACCTCTGTTACATTTGTGGAACGGGAGACACGGACACATATGTTCTGGTCAGCCACTTCTTGGAGATATGTCGGCGAACCATGAGTACTTCAGATGGTACAAAATGCGCACTCGCCGATGGATTACCAGACAAGGGGCTGTCAGGGGATCAACGGTAACAGTTTTATGCACCTTATGTGATTAGTTTAGGGTTTTTCTATTAGTTATAACCCACTTACTGTGTTTTTTTCGTCACATGTTTATTTTTTCAGATGGACAGCGTCGAGGTGATTCAGTACTTGTCCTCGCCTGAGAACTCTTAACAACCTGTTGCTTTCGCTATGGATAACATTTGCCAAGAAACAAAGAGGATACTAATGTCGATGGGAGAATGGGATAGGATTGTACAAGCCAGGGTGCATGCTCCATTCCCGACAGAGGTGGCCCCAGATGTAGAGGTACATGTGGACATGCCTAGTAACCGAGTCGAAAGAGCGGGGTTACAAAGGCGAAGGTTTAGAGAGCCAGAAGATGACTATATCATCCCTGATATTCCCAGCAGACAACCTAGCCAATACTATGTTCCATCTCAACCGCGGCCTTATTCGCCCTGGCCGACATACGAGTACCCATCTCAGCGGTCACAATAGGCTCCTATGCACACCAATGAGTACTTTAATGTTCAGATGTTTGCAGGGGAAGGCACCTCATTCATGGGAGATATAGGTGGTAGTTTCCATGGGGGTGAGTCAGTTGGACAACCAAGCTCATCTCACATCCTTGTATCCCTATACATTCCTAACCCCCCATTCCTTACCCCACCACCGTATGTCCCACATATGATGACCCCGCCTGTCCCATCCCGAGCACATTGGGAGACCGATGTTGGTCCTTCTTCTGCGTTCCATCCAATGATGTTTGACCTAAACACAGCTGCATCAGAGGCTGTTGCATGTGAAGAACATATTTCTGCACAATCGGTTGCAACCAAAGAGGAAGACTCACAGATTGAGGATGAGGTTGAAGCTGTTCGTCGACTCCCTCCTCGAGTTAACCGCGGTGTTCCCAGACCTTTCCTTTTTTTCCCTCCTCCGGCCCGAGGTCGCCATTAGGATTCCTTTTGTTTTATTTGTATTTGTTTTTTAGGAAGTAATCTTGGTTTGTATTTGTAATTGTATATTTAATATGGAATGAAACATTATGGACTTTGCTATATTCATGTAGACATTCATGGACTTTATTAAGGATCATGGTTATTTTTACACATTGATTGCTATTATTACTGAATACAAACATCTAAGTCTTATTGGTTTCTATTATTACTTAAACCAGAACCAGAGGCACTGCCAACAGAATTGGGACACGTTGAACGCTTATGACCTATTTGTCGATAAATACCACATCTATATGGAGTCTCTGACTCAACCCAGTCCATCTCATTTCTAATCCTTGAGGCCTTAGGTCATCCCTTTGTGCGTAACATGTCATCGTCAGGAACTACTTTGTAAGATTCTTAAATCTCAGGAATTAATTCATCACTCCCAATGGGATACCATTGCCCTGCATAAGCCTGACCAACGTGGCGTAATGTGTTATATTCATGGACGTATTGGAAAAACTTGACGTTAACGGCATTGCAAGCAGCAATCACGTGCATGCATAGGTACTTGAAGGCTTGAAACCGTCCGCACTGGCACCATCGCTCCGTTAGGTTCAAGGCCCACACAAACCCACCCTTTTGGGTTGTTGGATTAAACCTTTCCTCAACCTCAAACCTGGTCGACTCCGCATCAAATCTTTTAACATCGATAGAACAAGCTTGTGTCTGATACAATGCAAGCTTCTCAATAACCTTTGTGCAATAAATCTGCCCAGCAGCCATTTCTGACACAACACGCCCAGTGTGATTAACAAAGTACTCTACTAAACGAGAGTAAGTGAACTTCACCAAAGCTGTAATAGGTAAGTTACGAGCGCCTTTGAATACTTTGTTCACACACTCAGAAAGATTAGTTGTCATGTGGCCAAACCTGCTCCCATTTTCATCATAGGCCAACGACCACATTGCTTTGGGGATTGAATCCATCCATCTAGCAATTTCAGGGCTAGCTTCTCTGAACTTTTGATATTATCGATCAAACGAATGCTTGCTTGGATTATACGTTGTGGTACACAATAATTAGTTAGCATTAAACAACCATAGTTTGCAACGTATAGAAGAATATATATAACTTACCCATTTTAATCAAGTCCTTCTTCAGCTCTTGGTTCTTAAACTTGTGGTTGAAGTTACTTGCTATATGGCGTATGCAGTACATGTGATATGCAGCAGGTGGAGTCCATGCAGCCCCTGAACCTCGGATTGCACTAAGAATGCTCCTATGACGGTTAAAAATTATACAAATTCCATTCTTCTGTGTCATATACAACCATGATGGGCTTACAATAGCTAAAGGCATCACAACAGGGCTTGAATGTCCAAAACACCTGACGAAATTTGCGATGCCTTTGATGAACTTGGTCTCCAATGACAATGCGGCTAGTTTGTATCACACTTACAGACCCTACAACAACTTCTTTCATATGACTTAACCATCGGGGCAAGAAGGCATACGAATCTTCCCAATCTCCCCACACCTTTGCTATTGCCTTTTGCTTAGCCCTCCACGCTTTTTGGTATAAAACGGTAAATCCATATTCTCCCTTTACTCTCTCTTGAATTAATGATATAGGCATCGACGGCTCCTTCTTTATCATGCCTGTCAAAAACATAAACATATTCAAAATATTGAAAAATATTCATTTGCAAAGTCAGTTTGGTTTACCTAAGATGCAAGAGCAAATTAAGTCCGCATCTAGTTTCTTATGATCTTGTGATAAGAAACTATTAACACAAGTGTGTGGCCCTTCGTACTGTGATATAAGCCACTTGTGCGCTCTCTTAGAGAAAATTGCACGCTGTATTTTTATGTTGATGTAGGTTTTGATAATGACACAACAAATGAAGGATCAAACATAAATGATTAAGGACGAATTAATTATGTTTGATGTGGCATTTAAAATGGTTGATGTCTAAATTTGATAAAGGCATTTTAAGAAGCTCAAATTCGGTGAAATAAATTTATCAAAGTGCCTAAGGATCAAAGAATTGGAGCCATGATTGAACAAATATCAAAGAGGGCTAAAACGAGTCAAATATATTCATACGTTCCAAATTGCCCAGAATCTTCAAATTTTCATAAATAAATCAATTCATATTTCACATGAATAGATTTATTTAGTTCAAAATTTGAATTTCGAATTTTGAATGCTGACAAAGTTGCAAGAAACATGGAAACATGTATTCATTGAATCAAGGAGCATTGGAGACATAAATAGCAAGAATCAAGGTCAGGAAAGTTGTGCATGGAAACAAGGAACACAAAACATGGAATGTTTTGTGGATTTATGTTTCTGAGGAATTAAAAATTGGACAAATTACATGTGCCCTTGCCTATAAATAGAGAAGGAGTTGAAGGCAAAACTTGCACCAAGCATTTGAAGCATTTCCATTTGCTTTCTTCCTCCTCCATTCTCTTGCTCTTCTACTTACTCTCTTTATTCTTGATTGGCATATTTCTTAAGATTATTTTTGAGAGTTAATTTGTGGGAAGATTATATTTGTGTACTTAACTTGCATATCCTCTCTTTGAGAGTTACTATCTTGTGTAAGCTTTAAACTTGTATATCCACTCTAGTGAGAGAGTTTCCTTGTACACTTAAACACTAAACTTCATAGAAGCTTTGGGTTGGGTTTCAACCTTGTAATTGTGAGATTGAGAGATTGGGTGGGGTGCCCTTGTACTTGTGAGGATTGATTTCTTGAGTGTGGGACACTAGGAAGTTGCAATTGCTCAAAGTGTATCTCTAATCTACAATAGTGGAAATCCTCTAAGTGGGTTGCTTAGAGGCGAGACGTACACCGGCGTGGTGGAACTCGTATACATCGGTTTGCAAATCTTTCTTCCCTTAACTCATTTAATTTGTGCACTTAATTTGTTTGCTTAAATTCCTTGCTTTATTAATTTGACTAAGTGCATGATACATTAAGTTGAAACCTTTTTTTAATAACTTTGTTAAACTTGGACTTAAGCATTTCTTTTGAATCAATCTTTCTAAAGTCCCATAAATTGCTTTGTAACTTAATTGATTCATTGTTCAAACTCTTTAAAGTTGTTATTAGTTTGTCTTGTGTATAACTTGTTGCTTCTTATTATCTAATTTATTATCTTAAGTATACATAGTGACAAAAGAATCAATTTCAAGAGCATTCCAAAGAAAATTTTTAATACTCAATTCACCCCCCCTCTTGAGTAATTGAGGCCACTTGGTTAACAAGTGGTATCAGAGCTTGACTCTTGGAAAATCAAGCTTAACGGCTTCAAGAGAACAAATGGCCTCAACCTCATATAACATGTTTCCCGAGGGTGGTGCTACAAACCGACCTCCCGCTTTTAATGGTGAGGGTTATGCTTTTTGGAAAGCAAGAATGAAAATTTTTGTACAATCAATAGATTTAAGAGTGTGGAATGCTATTGAAAATGGTCCCTTTATACCTATGCATATTGTGGATAATAAACAAGTTGAAAAGCCTATGGACATTTGGTCTAGTGAAGAAGAAAAGAAAGTGCAATATGGTTATAAGGCAAAAAATCTTATTACTTCGGCCTTAGGTCCCGATGAATTCTTTAGAGTAATAACATGTGAAACGGCTAAAGAGATGTGGGATACTTTACAAGTAACCCATGAAGGTACAAATGATGTTAAAGACTCTAAGATTAGTACATTAACTAGTCAATATAAGTGCTTTAGGCTAAATACCAATGAATCTATTGTTGATATGCAAAAACGTTTTACACTCATTATAAATCAACTCATTACACTTGGAAAGACTTATACTAATAAAGAGCTTATTCACAAAGTCTTGAAAAGTCTTAATAGGGAATGGCAACCATTAGTCACGGCCATCAAACAATCACCTACTATCAATGAAATGTCTCTTGCTACACTATTTGGTAAGTTGCAAGAACAAGAACAAGAGCTAAAAGAATTAAAGATGGCGGAAGAAGAAGAGAAAGTCTCCAAAAAGAAAGGACTAGCTCTCAAAGCTACTTCAATTGTTGAAGATGAAACCGAGAGTGATCTTGACGAAGATGAAGAGTTAAGCCTATTTGTAAAAAGGTTTGGAAAGCTCATGAAGAACAAACGCTTTCAAAGGAACTTCAAATCACAAGGTAAGAAATCTATACCTAAAGAAAATTCTACTTCACCAACTTGTTTTGAATGTGGAAAGGAAGGACATTTCAAAGTGGATTGTCCAAATCTAAAAAAGAAGAACAAAGAAAGAAAGGAAAGAAGAAGAGCATACATAGCATGGGATGAAAATGAGGTGAGTAGTTCGGATGAATCCGAAAATGAAGAAGCAAATCTTTGCCTCATGGCCAATCACCAAGATGAAGAAAATGAGGTAAACTTTCATGACTTAGGAAAGGATGAATTACTTGATATTCTTGATGATTTGTATGATAACTTCACCAAAGTCTCTAATAAGCTTAAGTTATCAAGAAAAACTAGTAATACTCTAGAAATGCATCTCATGGAAGTGTGCAAAGAAAATAAATCCTTAAAAGAAGAGTTAGCAAATGTTCAAACATGTTCTAGGACCAAACCTTGTGAGTTTTCAAAGAAATGTGATATGCTAGAAACTAAGGTTTTGGACTTGAATAAAACTCTTGAAAAACTTACAAATGATAGAAACAATCAAGCATGCTCTAAGGTTAAACCATGTGATTTTGCAAGAAGATGCATTATATTAGAAACCAAGGTTGTAGACCTAAATAGGATACTAGAAAAGTTCACTAATGGAAGAGATAATTTGAATATCCTACTTGGGCAACAAAAATGCATGTTTAGTAAAACCGGCTTGGGATATGATCAAGAACATAGCAATCACAAAATGGAAAAACACTACAAAAATTTCTTTGTACCTCCAAGCAAATTCTCCTCACCTTTTATAAAATGTAATCATTGTGGTCTTAAAGGTCATAACTCTTATAATTGTAAAGTTAGAAGATTAGGACCAAAAGTGGTGAGAAAAGTATGGGTTCCTAAAGGAACTTTTTCACAAACTAACCTACAAGGACCCAACATAAAATGGGTACCAAGCTCTCTAACTTAAATTGTTTTGTAGGTATGCTTTAAGGCAAGTAACACCCATTGGTACTTGGATAGTGGGTGTTCCAAACATATGACGGGAGATAAGAGTAAGTTTATATCACTTACTCCACGAAATAAAGGATTTGTTACTTATGGAGATAACACAAAGGGAAGAATACTCGGAATCGGAAATGTTAGTAAAAATTCTTCCACCTCCATAAATGATGTGTTATATGTTGAAGGTCTAAAACACAACTTGCTTAGTATTAGTCAATTATGTGATAAGGGCTACAAAATTGTTTTTGAATCAAATGGTTGCATAATTGAAAATAAACTAAACAAGGAGATAAAGTTTGTTGGTCAAAGAGTAGATAACATTTACATGATTAATCTAGATTGCCTTGCTTCAAATGATGTACAATGTTTCATAACTAAAGAGGATGAATCATGGCTATGGCATAGAAGAATCGCTCACATTCATGTAGACCATTTAAATAAACTTGTTTCAAAAGATTTAGTTATTGGTTTACCAAAATTAAAATTTGAAAATAAATTTTGTGACGCTTGTCAAAAAGGAAAACAAGTAAAGGCTTCTTTTCAAGCAAAAAATATTGTTTCAACAACAAGGCCTTTACAACTTTTACATATGGATTTATTTGGACCTTCGAAAATCAAAAGTTTTGGTGGAAACCATTATGGTCTTGTGATTGTGGATGATTACTCTAGATATACATGGACATTGTTTCTTACTCATAAACATGAAGCATATCAAGCATTTAAGAAACTTGCCAAGGTCATCCAAAATGAACAAAATTTAAAAATAGCATCCATTCGAACGGATCATGGGGGAGAATTTGAAAACCAATCTTTTGAAAAATTTTGTGAAAAGTTTGGCATTGAACATAATTTTTCGGCTCCAAGAACTCCACAACAAAATGGAGTAGTTGAAAGGAAAAATCGATCTTTAGCGGAGCTTGCAAGAACTATGTTGAATGAAGCAAATATTTCAAAACATTTTTGGGCCGATGCGGTGAACACCGCTTGTCATGTTATGAATCGTTGCTTAATAAGGCCTATACTAAAGAAAACCCCCTATGAACTTTACAAAGGACGTAAACCAAATATTTCTTACTTTCACATTTTTGGATGCAAATGCTTTGTCTTAAACAATGGAAAGGAAAATCTTGGCAAATTTGATGCAAAATCTGATGAAGCAATTTTTCTAGGTTATTCATCTACTAGTAAAGCATATAGACTCTTTAACAAACGAACCTTTACAATTGAAGAGTCTATACATGTTAAATTTGATGAACTTAACCAAAATCCTCCGAGAAAGGAAGTTGATGATCTTGTAGGTACCTTCCAAGAAATGAACTTGGAAAACAAAGAAGAAGCCAATAATGAAGAAGGTGCAACACAACTTGACAATCAACAAGATTGGATAACCTTAAAGGACCATCCCTTGGACAAAATTATTGGAGAAATCACCAAAGGGGTAAGCACTCGAAATGCTATTAGGAATGCATGCAATCACTTAGCCTTTGTATCTCAAATTGAACCCAAAAATATTGATGAAGCCATTATTGATGAACATTGGATGTTGGCCATGCAAGAAGAATTAAACCAATTTGAAAGAAATAAAGTTTGGGAACTTGTGCCAAGACCCAATGACCATCAAATAATAGGCACCAAATGGGTTTTTAGGAACAAACTAGATGAAAATGGAATAATAACTAGAAACAAAGCTAGGCTAGTTGCTAAGGGGTATAATCAAGAAGAAGGAATAGACTATGAAGAAACGTATGCTCCCGTAGCTAGGTTAGAAGCCATTAGATTATTATTAGCTTTTGCTTGTTGTATGGATTTTAAACTTTATCAAATGGATGTCAAAAGCGCTTTTTTAAATGGCTATATTCAAGAAGAAGTTTATGTAGATCAACCTCCCGGTTTTGAAAATCATAAATTTCCAAAACATGTTTTTAAATTGAGAAAAGCCTTATACGGTTTGAAACAAGCTCCAAGAGCTTGGTATGAAAGACTCAGTAAATTTCTTTTAGAAAATAATTTCGAAAGAGGAAAGGTTGATACTACACTATTTATAAGGCGTAAAAATCATGACATTCTTTTGGTACAAGTTTATGTTGATGACATAATTTTTGGTGCTACAAATGAAAGCCTTTGTCAAGAGTTTGCTAAATTCATGCAAAAAGAATTTGAAATGTCCATGATGGGAGAACTTACCTTTTTCTTAGGATTACAAATCAAACAAACAAATGAAGGAACTTTTATTAGTCAAACAAAATATTGTAAAGAATTACTTAAACGTTTTGAAATGGATAAGGCAAATGAAATAGCAACACCAATGAGCACATCTTGCTATCTAGATAAAGATGAAAAGGGTAAGGACGTTGAAATAACTAAGTATCGAGGAATGATAGGATCCTTACTTTATTTAACTTCTAGTAGACCCGATATTATGTTTGTCGTATGCATGTGTGCTAGATATCAAGCTTGTCCTAAAGAATCACATCTCACCGCTGTAAAAAGAATTTTGAAATATCTTGTGGGTACTCAAAATGTTGGTTTATGGTATCCCAAAGGCGTTGAATGTAATCTTTTAGGATATTCCGATTCCGACTTTGCGGGTTGTAAGCTTGATAGAAAAAGTACTAGTGGCACATGTCATCTACTTGGTAGTTCCCTTGTTTCTTGGCATAGCAAGAAACAAGCAAGTGTTGCATTGTCAACGGCTGAGGCAGAATATGTAGCAGCCGGTAGTTGTTGTGCTCAAATTCTTTGGATGAGACAACAACTTCTTGATTTTGGTATTACCTTGGATAAAGTCCCCATTAAATGTGATAACACTAGTGCAATAAATATATCTAAGAATCCGGTCATGCATTCTAGGACCAAACACATTGAAATAAGACATCACTTCATTAGAGACCATGTTTTGAAAGGAGATTGTGTACTTGAATATATTGAAACTTCAAAACAATTGGCGGACATTTTTACAAAACCCCTTCCAAAAGACCAATTTATAAATATTAGAAGGGAGTTAGGAATTTTGGAAATTTCCTAATTGATTTATTTTATCACACTTTCTTACTCTTTGAACATAATTTTTGCAAATCTTTAACTTAAAGATTTCAACTCATCTTTTCCATAAAATTTTCATTTCTTAGAAAATAATGCCTTACTTTGTAATATAAATACATTTTTTTTTTCACTTACATTTCCAATAATCAACTTAATGCTCTACAAATCTCTTGTCTTATTTAAGACCCCGTGGAGTCCCCATTTATTTTAAACATATCTTGACACAAAGATAATCTCCTATATACAACATGGATCTCAAAAATAAATGGCAAATGACCTTTGATTTTCTTGACTCTCTTGTGCAAACAAAATCATTGGCAACTTACAAAATCTAAATCCTTGTATAAATCCCTCATAAAACACTCATCTAGTAACATGATTCTTTAAACTTGCGTAAAAAGAGCTAGATGAATCGATTCATACTTAGATGAATCAATTCCCATGAGACATTATGTGCCTATATGCTTTGAATGATTTCATGATGTATGTTGCATTGTCATCTTACTTCAAAATGTATGCATATACCTTTAAGTGGTATATGTTTATCAAATAAGGAAATCTTTTTGATGATGCCAAAGGGGGAGAGAAATACATACATTTAAAGGGGGAGAGATATATATAAGAAAGGGGGAGAAGATATACACTATCTAAATGGCATAAAAATATCTTGTAAAAGGTGAGAGATCTTTAAAGTGTTGAATGATTAAGGGGGAGATGATTAAGAGGGAGAGACTGTATTAAGGGGGAGAAACCGTATTAAGGGGGAGAGACCTTTTATATTAAATATTCCCTTGTACACTATCTAAATGGCATAAAAATATCTTGTAAAAGGTGAGAGATCTTTAAAGTGTTGAATGATTAAGGGGGAGATGATTAAGAGGGAGAGACTGTATTAAGGGGGAGAGACCGTATTAAGGGGGAGAGACCTTTTATATTAAATATTCTCTTGATAACTTGTGCCTCTAAATTCATAAACATAATGGTTCAAATTGTATATGATAGGGCAAGTCATTCTTGCAATATATTTGAATTATTGTGATACTAACATCCCAAGAGATAAACATTTGTTGTCATCATCAAAAAGGGGGAGAATGTATTTTTATGTTGATGTAGGTTTTGATAATGATACAACAAATGAAGGATCAAACATAAATGATTAAGGACGAATTAATTATGTTTGATGTGGCATTTAAAATGGTTGATGTCTAAATTTGATAAAGGCATTTTAAGAAGCTCAAATTCGGTGAAATAAATTTATCAAAGTGCCTAAGGATCAAAGAATTGGAGCCATGATTGAACAAATATCAAAGAGGGCTAAAACGAGTCAAATATATTCATACGTTCCAAATTGCCCAGAATCTTCAAATTTTCATAAATAAATCAATTCATATTTCACATGAATAGATTTATTTAGTTCAAAATTTGAATTTCGAATTTTGAATGCTGACAAAGTTGCAAGAAACATGGAAACATGTATTCATTGAATCAAGGAGCATTGGAGACATAAATAGCAAGAATCAAGGTCAGGAAAGTTGTGCATGGAAACAAGGAACACAAAACATGGAATGTTTTGTGGATTTATGTTTCTGAGGAATTAAAAATTGGACAAATTACATGTGCCCTTGCCTATAAATAGAGAAGGAGTTGAAGGCAAAACTTGCACCAAGCATTTGAAGCATTTCCATTTGCTTTCTTCCTCCTCCATTCTCTTGCTCTTCTACTTACTCTCTTTATTCTTGATTGGCATATTTCTTAAGATTATTTTTGAGAGTTAATTTGTGGGAAGATTATATTTGTGTACTTAACTTGCATATCCTCTCTTTGAGAGTTACTATCTTGTGTAAGCTTTAAACTTGTATATCCACTCTAGTGAGAGAGTTTCCTTGTACACTTAAACACTAAACTTCATAGAAGCTTTGGGTTGGGTTTCAACCTTGTAATTGTGAGATTGAGAGATTGGGTGGGGTGCCCTTGTACTTGTGAGGATTGATTTCTTGAGTGTGGGACACTAGGAAGTTGCAATTGCTCAAAGTGTATCTCTAATCTACAATAGTGGAAATCCTCTAAGTGGGTTGCTTAGAGGCGAGACGTACACCGACGTGGTGGAACTCGTATACATCGGTTTGCAAATCTTTCTTCCCTTAACTCATTTAATTTGTGCACTTAATTTGTTTGCTTAAATTCCTTGCTTTATTAATTTGACTAAGTGCATGATACATTAAGTTGAAACCTTTTTTTAATAACTTTGTTAAACTTGGACTTAAGCATTTCTTTTGAATCAATCTTTCTAAAGTCCCATAAATTGCTTTGTAACTTAATTGATTCATTGTTCAAACTCTTTAAAGTTGTTATTAGTTTGTCTTGTGTATAACTTGTTGCTTCTTGTTATCTAATTTATTATCTTAAGTATACATAGTGACAAAAGAATCAATTTCAAGAGCATTCCAAAGAAAATTTTTAATACTCAATTCACCCCCCCTCTTGAGTAATTGAGGCCACTTGGTTAACAAGTGGTATCAGAGCTTGACTCTTGGAAAATCAAGCTTAACGGCTTCAAGAGAACAAATGGCCTCAACCTCATATAACATGTTTCCCGAGGGTGGTGCTACAAACCGACCTCCCGCTTTTAATGGTGAGGGTTATGCTTTTTGGAAAGCAAGAATGAAAATTTTTGTACAATCAATAGATTTAAGAGTGTGGAATGCTATTGAAAATGGTCCCTTTATACCTATGCATATTGTGGATAATAAACAAGTTGAAAAGCCTATGGACATTTGGTCTAGTGAAGAAGAAAAGAAAGTGCAATATGGTTATAAGGCAAAAAATCTTATTACTTCGGCCTTAGGTCCCGATGAATTCTTTAGAGTAATAACATGTGAAACGGCTAAAGAGATGTGGGATACTTTACAAGTAACCCATGAAGGTACAAATGATGTTAAAGACTCTAAGATTAGTACATTAACTAGTCAATATAAGTGCTTTAGGCTAAATACCAATGAATCTATTGTTGATATGCAAAAACGTTTTACACTCATTATAAATCAACTCATTACACTTGGAAAGACTTATACTAATAAAGAGCTTATTCACAAAGTCTTGAAAAGTCTTAATAGGGAATGGCAACCATTAGTCACGGCCATCAAACAATCACCTACTATCAATGAAATGTCTCTTGCTACACTATTTGGTAAGTTGCAAGAACAAGAACAAGAGCTAAAAGAATTAAAGATGGCGGAAGAAGAAGAGAAAGTCTCCAAAAAGAAAGGACTAGCTCTCAAAGCTACTTCAATTGTTGAAGATGAAACCGAGAGTGATCTTGACGAAGATGAAGAGTTAAGCCTATTTGTAAAAAGGTTTGGAAAGCTCATGAAGAACAAACGCTTTCAAAGGAACTTCAAATCACAAGGTAAGAAATCTATACCTAAAGAAAATTCTACTTCACCAACTTGTTTTGAATGTGGAAAGGAAGGACATTTCAAAGTGGATTGTCCAAATCTAAAAAAGAAGAACAAAGAAAGAAAGGAAAGAAGAAGAGCATACATAGCATGGGATGAAAATGAGGTGAGTAGTTCGGATGAATCCAAAAATGAAGAAGCAAATCTTTGCCTCATGGCCAATCACCAAGATGAAGAAAATGAGGTAAACTTTCATGACTTAGGAAAGGATGAATTACTTGATATTCTTGATGATTTGTATGATAACTTCACCAAAGTCTCTAATAAGCTTAAGTTATCAAGAAAAACTAGTAATACTCTAGAAATGCATCTCATGGAAGTGTGCAAAGAAAATAAATCCTTAAAAGAAGAGTTAGCAAATGTTCAAACATGTTCTAGGACCAAACCTTGTGAGTTTTCAAAGAAATGTGATATGCTAGAAACTAAGGTTTTGGACTTGAATAAAACTCTTGAAAAACTTACAAATGATAGAAACAATCAAGCATGCTCTAAGGTTAAACCATGTGATTTTGCAAGAAGATGCATTATATTAGAAACCAAGGTTGTAGACCTAAATAGGATACTAGAAAAGTTCACTAATGGAAGAGATAATTTGAATATCCTACTTGGGCAACAAAAATGCATGTTTAGTAAAACCGGCTTGGGATATGATCAAGAACATAGCAATCACAAAATGGAAAAACACTACAAAAATTTCTTTGTACCTCCAAGCAAATTCTCCTCACCTTTTATAAAATGTAATCATTGTGGTCTTAAAGGTCATAACTCTTATAATTGTAAAGTTAGAAGATTAGGACCAAAAGTGGTGAGAAAAGTATGGGTTCCTAAAGGAACTTTTTCACAAACTAACCTACAAGGACCCAACATAAAATGGGTACCAAGCTCTCTAACTTAAATTGTTTTGTAGGTATGCTTTAAGGCAAGTAACACCCATTGGTACTTGGATAGTGGGTGTTCCAAACATATGACGGGAGATAAGAGTAAGTTTATATCACTTACTCCACGAAATAAAGGATTTGTTACTTATGGAGATAACACAAAGGGAAGAATACTCGGAATCGGAAATGTTAGTAAAAATTCTTCCACCTCCATAAATGATGTGTTATATGTTGAAGGTCTAAAACACAACTTGCTTAGTATTAGTCAATTATGTGATAAGGGCTACAAAATTGTTTTTGAATCAAATGGTTGCATAATTGAAAATAAACTAAACAAGGAGATAAAGTTTGTTGGTCAAAGAGTAGATAACATTTACATGATTAATCTAGATTGCCTTGCTTCAAATGATGTACAATGTTTCATAACTAAAGAGGATGAATCATGGCTATGGCATAGAAGAATCGCTCACATTCATGTAGACCATTTAAATAAACTTGTTTCAAAAGATTTAGTTATTGGTTTACCAAAATTAAAATTTGAAAATAAATTTTGTGACGCTTGTCAAAAAGGAAAACAAGTAAAGGCTTCTTTTCAAGCAAAAAATATTGTTTCAACAACAAGGCCTTTACAACTTTTACATATGGATTTATTTGGACCTTCGAAAATCAAAAGTTTTGGTGGAAACCATTATGGTCTTGTGATTGTGGATGATTACTCTAGATATACATGGACATTGTTTCTTACTCATAAACATGAAGCATATCAAGCATTTAAGAAACTTGCCAAGGTCATCCAAAATGAACAAAATTTAAAAATAGCATCCATTCGAACGGATCATGGGGGAGAATTTGAAAACCAATCTTTTGAAAAATTTTGTGAAAAGTTTGGCATTGAACATAATTTTTCGGCTCCAAGAACTCCACAACAAAATGGAGTAGTTGAAAGGAAAAATCGATCTTTAGCGGAGCTTGCAAGAACTATGTTGAATGAAGCAAATATTTCAAAACATTTTTGGGCCGATGCGGTGAACACCGCTTGTCATGTTATGAATCGTTGCTTAATAAGGCCTATACTAAAGAAAACCCCCTATGAACTTTACAAAGGACGTAAACCAAATATTTCTTACTTTCACATTTTTGGATGCAAATGCTTTGTCTTAAACAATGGAAAGGAAAATCTTGGCAAATTTGATGCAAAATCTGATGAAGCAATTTTTCTAGGTTATTCATCTACTAGTAAAGCATATAGACTCTTTAACAAACGAACCTTTACAATTGAAGAGTCTATACATGTTAAATTTGATGAACTTAACCAAAATCCTCCGAGAAAGGAAGTTGATGATCTTGTAGGTACCTTCCAAGAAATGAACTTGGAAAACAAAGAAGAAGCCAATAATGAAGAAGGTGCAACACAACTTGACAATCAACAAGATTGGATAACCTTAAAGGACCATCCCTTGGACAAAATTATTGGAGAAATCACCAAAGGGGTAAGCACTCGAAATGCTATTAGGAATGCATGCAATCACTTAGCCTTTGTATCTCAAATTGAACCCAAAAATATTGATGAAGCCATTATTGATGAACATTGGATGTTGGCCATGCAAGAAGAATTAAACCAATTTGAAAGAAATAAAGTTTGGGAACTTGTGCCAAGACCCAATGACCATCAAATAATAGGCACCAAATGGGTTTTTAGGAACAAACTAGATGAAAATGGAATAATAACTAGAAACAAAGCTAGGCTAGTTGCTAAGGGGTATAATCAAGAAGAAGGAATAGACTATGAAGAAACGTATGCTCCCGTAGCTAGGTTAGAAGCCATTAGATTATTATTAGCTTTTGCTTGTTGTATGGATTTTAAACTTTATCAAATGGATGTCAAAAGCGCTTTTTTAAATGGCTATATTCAAGAAGAAGTTTATGTAGATCAACCTCCCGGTTTTGAAAATCATAAATTTCCAAAACATGTTTTTAAATTGAGAAAAGCCTTATACGGTTTGAAACAAGCTCCAAGAGCTTGGTATGAAAGACTCAGTAAATTTCTTTTAGAAAATAATTTCGAAAGAGGAAAGGTTGATACTACACTATTTATAAGGCGTAAAAATCATGACATTCTTTTGGTACAAGTTTATGTTGATGACATAATTTTTGGTGCTACAAATGAAAGCCTTTGTCAAGAGTTTGCTAAATTCATGCAAAAAGAATTTGAAATGTCCATGATGGGAGAACTTACCTTTTTCTTAGGATTACAAATCAAACAAACAAATGAAGGAACTTTTATTAGTCAAACAAAATATTGTAAAGAATTACTTAAACGTTTTGAAATGGATAAGGCAAATGAAATAGCAACACCAATGAGCACATCTTGCTATCTAGATAAAGATGAAAAGGGTAAGGACGTTGAAATAACTAAGTATCGAGGAATGATAGGATCCTTACTTTATTTAACTTCTAGTAGACCCGATATTATGTTTGTCGTATGCATGTGTGCTAGATATCAAGCTTGTCCTAAAGAATCACATCTCACCGCTGTAAAAAGAATTTTGAAATATCTTGTGGGTACTCAAAATGTTGGTTTATGGTATCCCAAAGGCGTTGAATGTAATCTTTTAGGATATTCCGATTCCGACTTTGCGGGTTGTAAGCTTGATAGAAAAAGTACTAGTGGCACATGTCATCTACTTGGTAGTTCCCTTGTTTCTTGGCATAGCAAGAAACAAGCAAGTGTTGCATTGTCAACGGCTGAGGCAGAATATGTAGCAGCCGGTAGTTGTTGTGCTCAAATTCTTTGGATGAGACAACAACTTCTTGATTTTGGTATTACCTTGGATAAAGTCCCCATTAAATGTGATAACACTAGTGCAATAAATATATCTAAGAATCCGGTCATGCATTCTAGGACCAAACACATTGAAATAAGACATCACTTCATTAGAGACCATGTTTTGAAAGGAGATTGTGTACTTGAATATATTGAAACTTCAAAACAATTGGCGGACATTTTTATAAAACCCCTTCCAAAAGACCAATTTATAAATATTAGAAGGGAGTTAGGAATTTTGGAAATTTCCTAATTGATTTATTTTATCACACTTTCTTACTCTTTGAACATAATTTTTGCAAATCTTTAACTTAAAGATTTCAACTCATCTTTTCCATAAAATTTTCATTTCTTAGAAAATAATGCCTTACTTTGTAATATAAATACATTTTTTTTTTCACTTACATTTCCAATAATCAACTTAATGCTCTACAAATCTCTTGTCTTATTTAAGACCCCGTGGAGTCCCCATTTATTTTAAACATATCTTGACACAAAGATAATCTCCTATATACAACATGGATCTCAAAAATAAATGGCAAATGACCTTTGATTTTCTTGACTCTCTTGTGCAAACAAAATCATTGGCAACTTACAAAATCTAAATCCTTGTATAAATCCCTCATAAAACACTCATCTAGTAACATGATTCTTTAAACTTGCGTAAAAAGAGCTAGATGAATCGATTCATACTTAGATGAATCAATTCCCATGAGACATTATGTGCCTATATGCTTTGAATGATTTCATGATGTATGTTGCATTGTCATCTTACTTCAAAATGTATGCATATACCTTTAAGTGGTATATGTTTATCAAATAAGGAAATCTTTTTGATGATGCCAAAGGGGGAGAGAAATACATACATTTAAAGGGGGAGAGATATATATAAGAAAGGGGGAGAAGATATACACTATCTAAATGGCATAAAAATATCTTGTAAAAGGTGAGAGATCTTTAAAGTGTTGAATGATTAAGGGGGAGATGATTAAGAGGGAGAGACTGTATTAAGGGGGAGAGACCGTATTAAGGGGGAGAGACCTTTTATATTAAATATTCTCTTGTACACTATCTAAATGGCATAAAAATATCTTGTAAAAGGTGAGAGATCTTTAAAGTGTTGAATGATTAAGGGGGAGATGATTAAGAGGGAGAGACTGTATTAAGGGGGAGAGACCGTATTAAGGGGGAGAGACCTTTTATATTAAATATTCTCTTGATAACTTGTGCCTCTAAATTCATAAACATAATGGTTCAAATTGTATATGATAGGGCAAGTCATTCTTGCAATATATTTGAATTATTGTGATACTAACATCCCAAGAGATAAACATTTGTTGTCATCATCAAAAAGGGGGAGAATGTATTTTTATGTTGATGTAGGTTTTGATAATGACACAACAAATGAAGGATCAAACATAAATGATTAAGGACGAATTAATTATGTTTGATGTGGCATTTAAAATGGTTGATGTCTAAATTTGATAAAGGCATTTTAAGAAGCTCAAATTCGGTGAAATAAATTTATCAAAGTGCCTAAGGATCAAAGAATTGGAGCCATGATTGAACAAATATCAAAGAGGGCTAAAACGAGTCAAATATATTCATACGTTCCAAATTGCCCAGAATCTTCAAATTTTCATAAATAAATCAATTCATATTTCACATGAATAGATTTATTTAGTTCAAAATTTGAATTTCGAATTTTGAATGCTGACAAAGTTGCAAGAAACATGGAAACATGTATTCATTGAATCAAGGAGCATTGGAGACATAAATAGCAAGAATCAAGGTCAGGAAAGTTGTGCATGGAAACAAGGAACACAAAACATGGAATGTTTTGTGGATTTATGTTTCTGAGGAATTAAAAATTGGACAAATTACATGTGCCCTTGCCTATAAATAGAGAAGGAGTTGAAGGCAAAACTTGCACCAAGCATTTGAAGCATTTCCATTTGCTTTCTTCCTCCTCCATTCTCTTGCTCTTCTACTTACTCTCTTTATTCTTGATTGGCATATTTCTTAAGATTATTTTTGAGAGTTAATTTGTGGGAAGATTATATTTGTGTACTTAACTTGCATATCCTCTCTTTGAGAGTTACTATCTTGTGTAAGCTTTAAACTTGTATATCCACTCTAGTGAGAGAGTTTCCTTGTACACTTAAACACTAAACTTCATAGAAGCTTTGGGTTGGGTTTCAACCTTGTAATTGTGAGATTGAGAGATTGGGTGGGGTGCCCTTGTACTTGTGAGGATTGATTTCTTGAGTGTGGGACACTAGGAAGTTGCAATTGCTCAAAGTGTATCTCTAATCTACAATAGTGGAAATCCTCTAAGTGGGTTGCTTAGAGGCGAGACGTACACCGGCGTGGTGGAACTCGTATACATCGGTTTGCAAATCTTTCTTCCCTTAACTCATTTAATTTGTGCACTTAATTTGTTTGCTTAAATTCCTTGCTTTATTAATTTGACTAAGTGCATGATACATTAAGTTGAAACCTTTTTTTAATAACTTTGTTAAACTTGGACTTAAGCATTTCTTTTGAATCAATCTTTCTAAAGTCCCATAAATTGCTTTGTAACTTAATTGATTCATTGTTCAAACTCTTTAAAGTTGTTATTAGTTTGTCTTGTGTATAACTTGTTGCTTCTTGTTATCTAATTTATTATCTTAAGTATACATAGTGACAAAAGAATCAATTTCAAGAGCATTCCAAAGAAAATTTTTAATACTCAATTCACCCCCCCTCTTGAGTAATTGAGGCCACTTGGTTAACACACGCATCCTCCAACAACATGCACTAACTTGATTAGGACACTTTACCACAAATTTAGTAGGCTTCGACTCCACAACAATATAACTTTGATGCACTATCATGCACCATTGTTTTAACGTATTTTGAACATCACCCTTGCACTCAAACTTTAACCCAACGTACAGCTCATCCCCGACATTCCAGTTATCATCATCAATTTCAATTTATTGATCTGGATGCTCCATATTGATATTTTGAAAGTGGGATGCTTCGCTCCAAAATGGAACTACACCAGTACCTACGTAAATCCCAACAATTTTAACTCGTAAACCTTTAAAGTAATTTCTGAATAACATATTTCAACTTCATGCTTTGGGTTCTTTGATTCAAAATTAGCATTAAATTACAGTCAAGTAAATGTTTCTAACTACAAATATATTAATTTTATGACAAAAAATTAATAGTTTCAACATTCGACATCAAAATACTCCTTATTATATAAAAGTTATTCACAATTAAAGCAATCTTATATTTTTTCAATGACACCATTTTAATTCAAATATTAAATCCTATTAATTTTTAACTTATTATTTATGATTAAATAAATATTTTCTTCATAGAACCCTAAAACAACATAATTATTTTTGTATTTATTAATCAATATTATAATTCATATACGATTAATCTAAACTACCTAACTATTTATATATATATATATATATATAAACCAAAAACCATAAAATACAAATTACCAGAGTGCAAATGTTGTTGGATAGGCTGAACCTGGATTCGGTTCAAAGCACCAGAATTAGAGGTCGCCTCTAACCCACCAACATCATCATCATCATTATCGGAATCAATCATCAACATTTCATCATCTGCACAAGAGTCACTTAACACCTCATCTGATGGTATGCTATAGTTGATAGAATCATCATCAGACCAAACACTCATTTTAATAACTAAAGTTACTTAAATTTGTCAAAAAAAATTTCCAACACAGCACAAACACTTCACTGGAAATGAGAATACACGCTATTGATGATAACAAACATAATTTATAATGGCGAAAGAGAACAATTGACGTATAAACTCCAAGCGACAGAACAGGTGTGTCGCATAATGTTTTGGCGACACTTCTCATGTGTCGTTGCCTTTTATGGCGACACGGGTGTGTCGTGAGCATTTTTGCCGACACAGCCACGTGTCCTGCCAGGAGTATGTCGCCTTTAATTTATACGTTTCATATGTCGCTTCCTTTTATACCGACACATAAAAAAAAGCCCTAGACACGAAAATTCTCCAGAAACAACCCCATATATGTAAATATTTCACCTAAACGAACCCAGATATGATTTTTAGTCTTGAAAAAAACAAGAAGATTATACTATTTTTAAATCAATTTTTGTTTATATATTTGGAAATATACAAGACAATGGGACGTGTTAATTTGCAAGCTTGAAGTCCTTAAAAAACCTTTTTCCAAGAATGAATGAAATTGTAATCCTTAAAACTCAAATATGAAAGTTAGAACAAATCTTTAATCACTGTCAATTTATCTATCAAAGTAAGTCAAAGACAAGTTTTAAAAAATAAGTTTGGAAATATTGTCCTCGGTATGAGCTCCATCAAGTTTAGGTAAATTATTTGAATTTCTATTTATTAATTAATTGTATGTATTAAAATAAACTGTAAAATAAACTCATGTTAATTTGAATTATATATACAACAAATAGATATGAAAATCTTAAAAAAAAGAAAGTTGAAAATTAAATAATGTTTTAAGTAAAATAACTAAGTTTGAATTTTACTATTAAACTATTATAATTCGGAGCACGCTGGGATTAAAATTAAAATTAGAATGCTTTGTGATCAAGATTGATTCCCATTTGGTTTTTAGGAAGTTAGTAAGGGTGTGTATAGCTTGTATGTTTAAGAAAAAGAGAGAGAAATATTTTAAAAATATACGGAAAATGGAAAACAGTTCATACACTTCATTTAACAAAAATTAGAAAATGGAAAACGTGGAAAGACTGCGTTTAGTTACAAAAAATTATTTTAGTTTTTTGAAAAAAGTTTTCCGTTTGTTTTTCAAAATTTTCATTTCCTAGAATAGTTAGAAAAATTTTAAAAATCCGTTTAGATAATATGACAGTTTTTCAATTTGGAAAACTATAAAACTAAAAAAGTTATTCAAGTGTACTAAATTTTTCAATTTTTTTCAAACATTCTTTAATTCAAATTAATTGAGATATGTCTTATATATATATATATATTATTTATAAAAATATTGTATAGTATATGCATCACATAAAATTTATGATAAAAATTTAAAGTAATATTAAAAATGAGAGCAAATAGGTTTGTATTTAAATATATTTCAAAATCGTAGCAGTGAAACTTTTTGAATTAGTAGCAACTTGTTTCATATTCTCATTGGATTACAACAATCTTTATCTTATAATTCAGTTATCTTATATTGTAATTCAATTACCGCATTTTCTATTTTTTTACTTTTCTTAGAAAACTTTTTAAAAAAGTTTTCTGATTTTCTTAAAAAATAGAAAAATTAGTTTTCTATTTTTCTATAAAAAAAATTAAATAATTTGTAAATAAACAATTTTTTTATTTTTTTATTTTTCTAAGAATAATTTTCTATTTTTCTAATAAAATTTATGAACTTAACATAGCATAAATATTTCTAGAAAATAACCACTATTTAAAAAACTATCTAAAATAGTTTTTCAAAATTTTCCATTGTAAAAATGGATGAGTATTCTAATTTTTTAAAAAATAAGAATAATGGAAAACACAGTATTCTAATTTTTTAAAAAATATAAAAGAAAAATAAGAAATAAGATAAAAACATTAGTTGTATTTAAATATATTTTTTTAGTTTTTCAAATTGGAAAATAAATACAATGTCTAAACACATTTTCACACATTTTTATACTTTTTAAAAAGATAAAAAATTTAAAGAACTTCTTGAAGACTAAAAAACCAAAAACTGAAAAAAATAATGTTCCAAGTACAGGTACTCATAATATAGTAAAGAAATTATATTTTTTTTGTGAACTAAAGAAATGATATTTAAAGAGCCCTTCTTTGGGCCTGCGAAAGCCATCTAACTAAGATCAAAGTGATGCTGAAGCCAAAATCTGCAAATGTAATGCGAAAGAAATGAGGCTAGTAACGCATTAACCACGAGAATTCTTTTACTGTTCATAAGAATTAGATAATGAATCTCTAACAACTTACTTAAAATATGAGAGGTTGAATCAACACACCAACCCATAAACAGTTGTGCAGTTGAGCGTATTTAGCTTTTTCCTTTGAACACATCAAGATAGTGTTCGCAGAATGAGTAGATTCTGATCCAGCAGTTAGAAGAAAGTTGTCATCATTAGCATAAATAGTACTATTAAAAATATTAATTTATTAATAACAAAGAAGATGAAATAAAATAATCATTTGTTATATTTTGTGGGTTCTGTAATGTAGAATAAAAAAAGTGACGTAGATGGGAAATTGGATTTTCAGAAATTAGCAAACACGTGACATTCCTCATATATATCAGCCGGCTTTCATGCAACACGTGGGCTTCCATGAGATTCGCATAAGCATTTTAAAATATCTTTCTCTTTCCACATTAATTTTAATACGGAAATTTTATTTTAATTAGAGATAAATAAAAACTTGTTTAGATTCTAACCACATTCTTATACGGATACAAGTGGGTATAAGGAAGTAACTATTTATCATAGAAATTCAATAATTTAAGTATGGTTATGTTATATTTAAATGATACTTCTTCAATTTCATATGATAAGTTGTATTTATTATTACGTATAGTTTTAATAGAGTAATTATTATTTTGATATTGTAAAGGATAATATTATTTTTTAAAATATATTCATATTTAAAGTCAAATTTTATTATTAAATATTAATTATACAAATGTAAAAATATGAAATATTTAAGAGTAAATTAGGGGAAATAATGTTCCTATCTTTTTTAGGGGCTTATGAAATGAAACATTTCATTTTTATTTTAGGAGCTTATAATATGAAATGGTGGGAGTAACAATAAGTTTATATATTTTTCTTAAAAAATATATCATTATGAAGTTTATTATTTATAAAAAAATTAATACCTATTTTATATATTATTTTAATTAAAATGTATTAGACAATATACTATTGTCTCGCCTCATTATCCTGCATAATATTTCATCATATATAATCCAGACTGTCGTCCCATCCCAAATCAAAATTTGACGACATATTAACTTTCTAGTTAAAGTTAAAGTTGAGCTCATTCAACAAATGGACGACTTGCCCAGAGCCAATGTAGTAACATATCGTCCATAACTAATCTCAATTCAACTATCATGTCATCAACAAATCCTATAAAAACATTTAACACTCATCGTCGCATCCATCAATAGTTTCACTTTTATATATATATATATATATATATATATATATATATATATATATATATATATATATATATAGCCTGTAATTGACAAAGGTACAATTTATTCCCTTATTTATTATTCATCATAGTAATCTCATCCATATTCATTGCAAGATCACTTAGGTATCAAAGATGCTATGTAACTATCATCTCATCCCATTTGGTAATTATGTATTTGTTAGACACAAAGATAATGTTACCACAACCTCACCCACACCAAATTTTACATTTTCCACCTCGGATAAATCAATATTTATTATATTAATTATTAATTATTTATCGCCAAACATCAAATACATAAAACAATTAGTAGGGGTAAGAAGTACTTTTTTAAACTTGCTACTGTCGGCCTTGAAGTTTTAGGTTTAAACAAGTAAGGGGTACTTTTTTGTTATTCTAAGATCTCAAGTTTTAAGTTGCTTTTAAAAATATATTTCCGTCAAAATTTGATTGAAAAAGTTTTGTCATTTATACCCAATTGAGTCTAAATAAAGCATGTTAAAGTAAAGTTTTTGTTAACTCAGCTAAAAAAACATGTTAAAAATATTCTAAATATTTCAATGGTTTTTTAATTAAATTTATTTAACATGCAAATATTTTTTTAGAATAGAAAATAACCAATTTCTTTAAAAAAAAAATATAGAACCAAGCATTTACTTGATGATAAACGTTATCGTTCAAAATTTTACTTTTTCCTTTCTTCCTAATTTATGTTTTTTAATATAAATTTTTCTGTGCAATAATGTATAAATAATTGACAGATAGTTTTATCTTTTAAATATGTTATTAATGATTCAAATTTTATCGTGCATATAAAATAAAACTTTATAGAGATATAAAATTTACTACAGTTATATTTACTTCAAGAAGAAATTAATCTTTAATTTTTAAATGACTTTTTTGTTTTCTGTATAAAAAATATAATAGAAAAAACTTTAAAAAATTAAAATAAGTATTCATTTAGTAATTAATTACAAAAATATGTAATCATATTCATCATTGAACCAATAAATTTATCTTTTCCATTCACTCAAACAGCAAACAGGCAGTAAATCATTAAATACGACAAAAATTTTAGTATGAGCTAATTAATTATACAACTATCATAGTCAGTTTAAAAAACAATTATCATAATCAAAAGCTCAATTGGGTGAGTTAGGCCTAGTGGATATTCCATTATTTGGTCATTTATAAACGCGACAAATCCTAAAGTTAATTAGAAAAACGTATAAACATAAAGTTGTGTTGCTAAAGACGCTTAATTTAAGAGGGAAAAAAAACAGATAAAGGGAGAGCGTATATGTTTAGAGTTGACATTCTCAAAATATTGTAGAAGTTCCTTCCATAATGCACATGCAGACTTCGCTATTCACTACTCTGATACATCGTAGGGTTGTTTAGATCTTCGTTTGAGTTGGTCAAATCTCGGTTTGATTAACTTTAAAAAAAAATGTTATGATTAAATGAAGTTTTAATTATTTCACATGACATGAAATATCAATATTATTTTTTAGATTTTTTCATTTTCATATTACCTCCTTAACGCGCTTGAAAATAAAGATAGTCACTAACGTTGACAAAAGTCTAAAATAAGTAGAGTTAAGATTTTTTTAAAAAACAATTCAATTACGTAAGTATGTAATGTGTAACATCCTGATTATTGAATTAATGGGCAGATTAGGATTAATTGCTGATTGAGATTGAGTGCTGACTAAGTAAAAGAGGCATGGGATGACGCATGTACCCTCTTGGTAGTAAAATAGCTTCAGTTTCATGTTTCTACTCACTCCTTGCTCATTTCTCTTTCGTACATGCTGAACCACTTCTCCGTTCTCTCTAGAATCCCCTCAAGCCTCTGCTTCTTCTTCTTCTTCTTCATCAGCGACGTTGTAGTGTCTTGGAGACTCGAAGTCCTCCACTGTTAGCGAGGGTCGGACTATTCGAGAGTGTGGAACCAGCTTTTAGTTTCTCCAAGCTGAGTGCAGAGTTTGACTGGTGATCCGGTCCCAACACCGGCCCCCAAGAGCATAGTTTTAATGCTTTGCCAGATCAGCATTTCAAACAGAGGAAGTACGTTTCAAATACCTTATAATTACTTTTATAACGGAGTACATACTGCCAGGGCATGTTACTCCGCCAAGGCATGTGACTCCGCCAAGGCTTGTAACTCCGCCAGGGCACGTAACTTCGCCAGTGCACGTTACTCCGCCAAAGCTTATTACTCCGCCAAGCCATAGGCTCAATACAGGCGGAATACTGAAATTCTCATATTGCGAAGCGAGCCCATACTTATAACCCCAGCACGAGATTGAATCTGTCTTGAGAGGTTGAAAATGGGAATCACACTGTCACGCATAAAAGGGAACAATGAATAAAATAATAAAGCATTAACGCTTTCCAAGCAAGTGGAAATACCCACTACAGTGATGGTGCTCGTGAACGACACAGGGACCCACTACCTTTCTTGCACTATGCCAGAAAACAAGGAACGGGTCCTACCAATAATGGAGCACCAGTAACAGGTATATAAACCTCAGCAAAAAGGTATAAGAGGGATCCCCTAATTCTGAACCTTACACTCATACTTGCATAACTCTCTGAGATTTGCTTTCTAAGTCTAATAGTATTCCATAATACTGACTTGAGCGTCGGAGAATAATTGCAGGTACAACCACCAATTGTGTCAAGGCAAAGGAGGCTACTTCAGGCGGACTGCTACACCGTCACAGAGCGCACCGTACTACGCCCAGCATACAAAAGCACTCCGTATTTGTATCTGTATTAGGACCTCCTCATACCAGATTTTACCTTACATGTACATTTTGAATTGTTCGACAATCACACTTTTACATCCCCTGTAAAGAACAGTTCAACTGGGTTCGAAGGTCGTTGAGCAAGGGAGAGTGATTGAAGGAACGATCGGAGCAACCGATCAACGTTGAAAGTCCGAGGAACGTCTTGTAGGTAGGGGGCTAATTTACATCTCAAATGCATGGTTTATGGACGGGTTCCGAGTGAAATTGCTTTATTGTGTTGTGTTATACTTGAAATGTGTCGATTGATGTGTTGTGGTTGAGTAACAGTTTATGAAACGCCGGATTTGTGATAGCTATGATCTGTGTAATGTTGTGTTGATTTCCGTCCATGAATGCATGTTCACTTGCATGTGATGTATGTGGATATTATTATGAATGCCGAGTGCATGTGCTGTGAACCAGTGTGAATACCGAATGCATGTGGTGTGAAAATGTTGTGCTGGTTCTGTTGTGATTTTATATTTAAATGCATGAGATGCATGTTACTGATATTCCGAATGCCGAGTGCATATATGTGGACTGTTTGTCGATTCCCGTGTGGGATATTATCTGAATAAGCATGGGATGCTTGTTGTGAAATGTATAAGGTTGCATATATAGAAAAAGGGTGGCCCGTGGAAGGTTAGGAACTCTATGTGATGATTTCTAGTTACAGATTCTTGGGCTAGATCCTGTGAGAGCCTATGATAGCCGATGGAGCTAGAGTTAAGTCTCGAGACGTCACGAGGTGACCAGTATCACACGGGAAGGGCTAATGGATGTGAGGTCGGGAAGGAATCTGTAACTGAAATTATTGTTTAAGTCAGATCCGCATGCATGTGTATTGGTGCATTGTTGTTGAGAATAACATGATTGATATAGCCTTGAATGATTAGAGTGAATTCTGACTGAATGATGTTGTATGGGTGAATTCCGATTGAATGATAGTGTGTGTTATTGATGTTGGTTGTGATATCTGTGTGCGTGGTTGATAATGTAATGGCTGATCCAAGTCAATAACTGTCATTTAATATGTAAAATGCTCACCCCTACTTGTGGCTATATTTTTCAGTGGATATAGGTCGGGATGGTGAGTGATGGGGGGACTTCAAACGTGTGAAGTGTACTTGTATATATATAGATGTTATATACGTAATGTGTATAGTTTTGATGTAGCCTTGGCCGACTCCTAAGTATACTGTTTTGTTTTGAATATATTTATGAATTTGAATTCTCTCGGATTGAGAACATATATATATATATATATATATAATGCTAAGATGTTGCTTGAATTACCAGTGAACGTTATTGTATGAGGAATGTCAAGGGTCACAACGTTTCCGAGTGAGAAATTGACCCAATGAACCACTTCCAAAGGAATAACGGTTAGAGTGTTGAGTAAGGTTATATATATTCTGAGTGGATAATGTTATAATATTCCGTGTAAGTCTTAATCTAGTAAACTCTTCCGAGTGAAGACAGGTTGAGCTATTTCCGAGTGAGGCTATAGCGAGTGGGCCTTTTTCCGAGTGGTGAAGGCTTAAAATGGTTCCGAGAGAAATGTGTTCGAAGGGACTTCTTCCGGAGGAAGAATAGTCATGATGCCGAGTGGAAAGTAACTGGGAGAACCTCTTCCGAGGGAAACAAGGTTTAACACTCCCGAGTGAGCATTGACCGAGGAGGAATTCTTCTGAGGGAAGAACGGTCAAAATGGTTCTGAGTGAAACCCATCCTTGTAAACCTATTCCAAGGGGTAAAGGTTCAGATATTGTCGAGTAGAACTTAACTTGGTGAAGTTTGCCGAGTGAAGAGAAGTTAGAGTAATTCCGAGTGGAATTTGATTAAGGAGATCATTTCCGAGGGATGGAAGGTCAAGGCGTTTGCCGAGTGGAACCTACTCGATGGAACTCTTCCGAGTGAGACATACTATATAGACTTCGAGTAGATGAGGTTATAAAATCTTTAATGAGACTTGACCTGGTAAAGTGTCCTCTGAGTGAGGAAGATTAAAATATTCCCGAGTAATGAATGGGTAAAACGCTTCCGAGTGATGAAAGGACAAGGTAACTCCGGGTGAGGCAAATCCAAGTGAAACATCTCCGGGTGGAACGTTTCCGAGTGAAGTATCCCAGAAGCGAAAAGCTTTAGTTTAGGACACATCTCGGCTGAGTAGTGAATACCCGAGTGGGAAATTCCCGAGTGGGAAGGTACCGAGAGATGATACTGAGTTACATGTGGTACGGTACCGACTGGAATATACTGAGTAACTCTGTTCCTGGGAGAGTACATCTGGACTGAGAAAGACTCTAACCCCGAGTGAGTATGTTTCTGTGAATAGTTTTCGAGAGAATCATTTCCCGAGTGAAGCATGTTTGTGATGAGACCTTCCAGAATAAGAATCTGGCTAAGTAAGAAATTACCGAGTGAGGTATGATCCGTGGGGACCGCTTCTGAGTGAGCGGAGGTCCCAATTCCGAGTGACGATATGAAAATACCGAGTGAGAGACTCGCTCTAGCAAGTAAGGGCTCGCTTAAGCGCTTTACGCTGGTTTCGCTTAATCGACCGGGATCTCGTCAAGCGAGTGGCACCCTGACCCGGTGTTCTACTTCTCTTGACTTCGGGTTTGTTTTATTTTATCCTGACTCCTATTCTAGACTGCTTTGTGAACGTTTGGAACGTTTGAGTTTTGGAAAAATTTTCCCCTGTCTCGGATTTACTTTTATTTAAGTCGGGTTGTTTCATTTTGGTATCAGAGCAGACTTAAAAGGTCCAAGGCCAAGGAATACTACTAAATGCTATAAGATTGTTTGATATTGTGATAAACTGTAAGTGTGGAACTGTAATCCGATCGGATTATAGATAGTTGAAGTGTTCTTATCCTTGAAGTAATGTCGATTTCAGGATAAGATATGGCCAATCGTCACGGTATGGATGCTATGGCCGCGGCGTTTCAACGCTTTGCTGATATACTTGAGAGGCAGAACCAGCCTCAAGTTGATGACAATCAGGGCTTAGATCGCTTTCTGAAGAGAAAGTCGAGTGAATTCCAGGGGGGATTCAATCCTGAGCCAGCTTATACGTGGATTCAGGATCTGGAGAGGATCTTCAGCAGCCTTCGATGCACTGAGGCTCAAAAAGTTGAATATGCCGTGTACATGTGTCGGGCTGAAGCTGAGAATTGGTGGAAGATCACCAAAGCAAGAATGATAGCTACTGGCACCCAGTTGATCTGGGAGAACTTTAAGGCATGTTTTCTGGAGAAATACTTTCCCGATACCGTGAGGAGTCGGAAAGAGTTGGAGTTTATGGAACTGAAGCAGGGTTCTATGACTGTGGAGGAATACGCTGCTAAGTTCGAGGCCCTATGTCTGTTCTATCCTCTGTTTTAGCAGCTCGGAACTGAGGGTTCCAAGTGCATAAAGTTTGAAAGTGGACTAAGGCCTGAGATTAAGAAAGCCTTCAGGCATCACGAAATTCAAAGTTTTCCAGTGCTGGTAAACAAGTGTCGGATTTTTGAGGAGGATGATAAGGCCCACTCGGGCCAGAGTAGCAAAGCTGAAACATCCTTGAAGCCACAGCAACCTAACTTCAAGAAGCCAGGTAACTCTGTTAGAGGTAGACCCTCCTCTAGACTCAGAGGTCGGGGAGCACGTAGTGGACGTGCAGTCGGTCGTCCAAAGTACGGCAAATGTTTTAAATGTGGTGGTGACCACTTTGCTAAGGATTGTGATGGTGGAGATGTTGTGTGTTTTCATTGTAATGAGAGAGGGCATGTTCGCCTTGACTGTCCTCAGCTGCAGCAGGCAAATACTAATGTGCACCATGGAGGCTTTCAAGGAAGAGGCCGTGGAAACGGTGGCCGAGGGAATGGTGGCCGAGGCAATGGAGCTCGGGGTAACATGATGTTTGCTCTGAATAACCGTGGGAGGAATGCTGATCAACCGGCTGCAGGCAGAGTATATGCGATCAATGCCGAGGATGCTGCACAAGCAAACAACTTGGTGCAAAGTAAGTGTTCACTCGGTAGACATACTCTTGACATTGTTTTTGATTCTGGAGCTACCCACTCCTTTATAGCTGATGATTGTGTGAGGCGGCTGAGATTGCCTGCTGTTGACATGGATCGGACTTTAGATGTATCCAGTCTGACCGGTATTAAATTATGGACATCGATGATATGCAAGGATGTATCTTTTACGTTGGACGATCGTAATTTTACTGCCGACTTGATATGTTTACCCTTGAAGGGCATTGACGTTGTGCTTGGCATGGATTAGCTATCAGCCAACAAGGTGATGGTAAATTGCCAAAACTGAAGGGTGATTTTTCCGAGGCAGACTACGAATGACTACACGGTCCAAGGTATATCCCAACTCCTTCTGATGCTTTGTTTGACTGATGGAGAGGGTAGTTTCCGGGTGAACGATATTCTGATTGTTCGTGATTTCCCTGAGGTGTTTCCGGAGGATGTGCCGGGTGTCCCTCCGAATAGAGAAATTGAATTCTCTATTGATCTGATCCCTAGAGCCGAGCCGATCTCCAGTGCACCTTATAGGATGTCCCCGACTAAGTTAGCCGAGTTGAAGAAGCAAGTTGATGAGCTGCTTGGCAAACAGTTTATCCGACCGAGTGTATCACCGTGGGGTGCTCCGGTGTTACTCGTCAAGAAGAAAGATGGCAGCATGAGGTTGTGTGTGGATTATCGACAGCTGAACAAGTTGACGATAAAGAATCGGTATCCACTACCGAGGATTGATGATCTAATTAATCAACTGTGGGGTGCTTCAGTCTTTTCGAAGATTGACTTACGATCGGGATACCATCAAATCTGTGTCAAGGACTCGGATATTCCCAAGACGGCGTTTAGGACCCGGTATGGTCACTACGAGTATGTAGTAATGTCGTTCGGTGTAACCAATGCCCCTGCTGTATTCATGAATTACATGAATAGCATTTTCCATCCTTACTTAGACCGATTCATGGTCATTTTTATTGATGACATCTTGGTTTATTCCAAATCATCCGAGGAGCATGAGAAACATCTCCGATCGGTGCTCCAGATATTGAGGGAGAAGCAACTGTTTGCCAAACTTTCAAAGTGTGACTTCTAGATGGATAGGATCCATTTTCTGGGGCATGTAATCTCGGAGGAAGGAGTCTCGGTCGATCCTACCAAAGTGGAAGCTGTCATGGCGTGGGAGAGACCTAAGTCGGTCTCAGAGATCAGGAGTTTTATGGGTTTGGCCGGTTATTATCGGCGATTTATTAAAGGGTTCTCTAAGCTTGCACCACCATTGACCAAGCTGACTCAGAAAAATGTTAATTTTGAGTGGAATTCCGAGTGTGAGAAGAGCTTTCAAGAGTTAAAGACGAGGCTGACTACAACACCTGTGCTGGCATTACTGAACCTGCAGGAGAGCTTTGTAGTTTATTGTGATGCATCCGGACTCGGTCTTGGGTGTGTGCTGATGCAGAATGGCCAAGTGATAGCTTATGCCTCGCGTCAGTTGCGACCACACGAACAACATTATCTGACGCACGACCTGGAATTAGCAGTTGTGGTCTTCGCATTGAAAATATGGAGGCATTACCTGTATGGATCGAGATTCGAAGTGTATAGCGATCACAAAAGCTTGAAGTATTTGTTCGATCAGAAAGAGCTGAATATGAGGCAAAGGAGGTGGACTGAATTTTTGAAAGATTATGACTTCGAGTTGAAATATCACCCGGGCAAGGCGAATGTTGTGACTGACGCCTTGAGTCAGAAATCCATTCATGTGGCAGTAATGATGGTGAAGGAAATGGAATTATTGGAGCAATTCTGAGACATGAATCTACATGTGGATGTCTCTTCGTCTCGGAAGGTAACGCTCGATATATTGAAGATAGCCAATGAATTTCTGAAACTCGTGTATGAGCAACAAAAGTCAGATTCCTATTTAGCCGAGATGAAGGAGACTCGGGCTAAAGGCAAGGACCTGTCCTTAACTGAGGGCTCAGATGGTATTTACCGAGTGAAGGGTAGAATCTATATGCCGAATGCTAGAGAGTTGAGAAGGATGGTACTTGATGAAGCCCAAAAAAGTCTGTTGAGCCTCCACCCGGGCACCACAAAAATGTATCATGACTTCAGAGTGCACTTCTGGTGGCCCGGACTGAAGAGAGATGTGGTGGATTATGTGGCTCGGTGTATTATTTGTCAGAAGTTGAAAATCGAGCACTAGAAGCCGTCCGGTGGGTTGTAGCCTCTCGAAATTCCCGTGTGGAAATGGGATGCAATTGTGATGGATTTTGTGATGGGATTGCCTAGAACCCGAGCGGGTTATGATGCCATCTGGGTCATTGTTGACCGATTGACGAAGTCTGCACACTTCCTGCCCATGAATATGAGATATTCACTGCAGAAACTAGCCCAGATTTATATCCGAGAAATTGTCCGACTGCATGGTGTGCCATCTTCCATTGTGTCGGATAGAGATCCGAGATTCACTTCCCGTTTTTGGGGAAGCTTGCACCAGGAATTAGGCACAAAACTCCGATTGAGTTCAGCCTACCACCCCAAGTCGGATGGGCGGTCCGAGCAGATAATACAGAGTTTGGAGGACCTGTTACGGTCCTGTATGCTAGAGCACGGTGGTAGCTGGGAGCAGTATCTCCCTCTGATCGAATTTACATATAATAACAGCCACCATAGCAGCATCGGTATGGCACCGTATGAGGCTTTATATGGCTGGAAATGCCGAACCCCACTCTGTTAGTTAGAAACCGGTGAAAGTTTAATGTTGGGACCCGAAATTATGCAGCAAACTACCGAGCAGATCCAGATAATCAAGGAAAAGATGAAGGCATCTCAAGACTGACATAACAGTTATCACGATAAACGGACTAAACCACTTGAATTTCAGGCCGGTGATAAGGTGTTTCTGAAGGTTTCACCGAATAAAGGGGTCGGACGAGCCTTGAAGAGTGGGAAGTTGAACCCCAGGTACATTGGACCCTATGAAGTACTGGAACGGGTCGGTCCTGTAGCATACCGAATAGCATTGCCGACTCATCTATCGAATCTGCATAATGTGTTTCACGTGTCTCAGTTGAGGAAGTATTTACCCGACTCCACTTATTAGATGTTGGACGATGAGGTTGAGATCAGAAAAAATTTGACCACAGTGGCTGTACCGACTAGAATTGTGGATCGGTCGGTTGAACACTTGAGAAGCAAGGATGTGTAATTGGTTAAGGTGGCATGGCAACAAAACCGACTCACCTCTTACACCTGGGAGTGTGAAGATGTTATGAGGCAGCAGTATCCCGAGTTGTTTTATTGAGGTAAGCTTGTGTTTGAATTTCGAGGTCGAAATTCTTTGTTGGAGGGGAGAATTGTAACATCCTAATTATTGAATTAATGGGTAGATTAGGATTAATTGCTAATTAAGATTGAGTGCTGACTAAGTAAAAGAGGCATGGGATGACGCATGTACCCTCTTGGCAGTAAAATAGCTTCAGTTTCACGTTTCTACCCACTCCCTGCTCATTTCTCTTTCGTACATGCTGAACCACTTCTCCGTTCTCTCTAGAATCCCCTCAAGCCTCTGCTTCTTCTTCTTCTTCTTCTTCTTCATCAGCGACGTTGTAGTGTCTTGGAGACTCGAAGTCCTCCACTGTTAGCGAGGGTCGGACTATTCGAGAGTGTGGAACCAGCTTTTAGTTTCTCCAAGCTGAGTGCAGAGTTTGACAGGGTTCAAAGGTCGTTGAGCAAGGGAGAGTGATTAAAGGAACGATCGGAGCAACCGGTCAACGTTGAAAGTCTGAGGAACGTCTTGTAGTAGGGGGCTGATTTACATCTCAAATGCATGGTTTATGGACAAGTTCCGGGTGAAATTGCTTTACTTTGTTGTGTTATACTTGAAATTTGTCGATTGATGTGTTGTGGTTGAGTAACAGTTTATGAAACGCCGGATTTGTGATAGTTGTGATCTGTGTAATGTTGTGTTGATTTCTGTCCATGAATGCATGTTCACTTGCATGTGATGTATGTGGATATTATTGTGAATGCCGAGTGTAAGTGCTGTGAACCAGTGTGAATACCGAATGCATGTGGTGTGAAAATGCTGTACTGGTTCTGTTGTGATTTTATATTTATATGCATGAGATGCATGTTACTGACATTTCGAATGTCGAGTGCATATGTGTGGACTGTTTGTATCGATTCCCGTGTGGGATATTATCTGAATAAGCATGGGATGCTTGTTGTGAAATGCATAAGGTTGCATATAAAGAAAAAGGGTGGCCCGTGGAAGGTCAGGAACCCTATATGATGATTTCTAGTTACAGATTCTTGGGCTAGATCCTGTGAGAGCCCGTGATAGCCGATGGAGCTAAAGTTAAGTCTTGAGACATCACGAGGTGACCGGTATCACGTGGGAAGGGCTAATAGATGTGAGGCCGGGAAGGAATCTGTAACTGAAATTATTGTTTAAGTCGGATCCGCATGCATGTGTATTGGTGCATTGTTGTTGAGAATAACATGATTGATATAGCCTTGAATGATTAGAGTGAATTCCGACTGAATGATGTTGTATGGGTGAATTCCGATTGAATGACAGTGTGTGTTGTTGATGTTGGTTGTGATATCCGTGTGCGTGGTTGATAATGTAATGGCTGATCTGAGTCAATAACTGTCATTTAATATGTAAAATGCTCACCCCTACTTGTGGCTATGTTTTTCAATGGATATAGGTCGGGATGGTGAATGATGGGGGACTTCAAACCGTGTGAAGTGTACTTGTATATATATATATATGTTTTGTACGTAATGTGTATAGTTTTAATGTAGCCTTGGCCGACTCCTAAGTACACTGTTTTGTTTTGAATATATTTATGAATTTGAATTCTCTCGAATTGAGAACATATATATATATATATAATGCTAAGATGTTGCTTGAATTACCAGTGAACATTATTGTATGAGGAATGTCAAGGGTCACAACGTTTCCGAGTGAGAAATTGACCCAATGAACCACTTCCAAAGGAATAACGGTTAGAGTGTTGAGTAAGGTTATATATATTCCGAGTGGATAATGTTATAATATTTCGTGTAAGTTTTAATCTAGTAAACTCTTTCGAGTGAAGACAGGTTGAGCTATTTCCGAGTGAGGCTATAGCGAGTGGGCCTTTTTTCGAGTGGTGAAGGCTTAAAATGGTTCCGAGAGAAATGTGTTCGAAGGGACTTCTTCCAGAGGAAGAATAGTCATGATGCCGAGTGGAAAGTAACTGGGAGAACCTCTTCCGAGGGAAACAAGGTTTAACACTCCTAAGTGAGAATTGACCGAGGGGGAATTCTTCCGAGGGAAGAACGGTCAAAATGGTTTTGAGTGAAACCCATCCTTGTAAACCTATTCCGAGGAGATAAGGTTCAGATATTGCCGAGTAGAACTTAACTTGGTGAAGTTTGCCGAGTGAAGAGAAGTTAGAGTAATTCCGAGTGGAATTTGATTAAGGAGATCATTTCCGAGGGATGGAAGGTCTAGGCGTTTGCCGAGTGGAACCTACTCGATGGAACTCTTCCGAGTGAGACATACTATATAGACTCCGAGTAGATGAGGTTATAAAATCTTTAATGAGACTTGACCTGGTAAAGTGTCCTCCGAGTGAGGAAGATTAAAATATTCCCGAGTGATGAATGGGTAAAACGTTTCCAAGTGATGAAGGGACAAGGTAACTCCAGGTGAGGCAAATCCGAGTGAAACATCTCCGGGTGGAACGTTTCTGAAGGAAGTGTCCCAGAAGCGAAAAGCTTTAGTTTAGGACACATCTCGGCTGAGTAGTGAATACCCGAGTGGGAAATTCCCGAGTGGGAAGGTACCGAGAGATGATACCGAGTTACGTGTGGTACGGTACCGACTGGAATATACCGAGTGACTCTGTTCCTGGGAGAGTACATCTGGACTGAGAAAGACTCTAACCCCGAGTGAGTATGTTTCTGTGAATAGTTTCCGAGAGAATCATTTCACGAGTGAAGCATGTTTGTGATGAGACCTTCCAGAATAAGAAACTGGCTAAGTAAGAAATTACCGAGTAATGTATGATCCGTGGGGACCGCTTTCGAGTGAGCGGAGGTCCCGATTCTGAGTGACGATATAAAAATACCGAGTGAGAGACTCGCTCTAGCGAGTAAGGGCTCGCTTAAGCGCTTTACGCTGGTTTCGCTTAACCGACCGGGATCTCGTCAAGCGAGTGGCACCCTTACCCGGTTTTCTGCTTCTCTTGACTTCGGGTTTGTTTTATTTTATCCCGACTCCTATTCTGGACTGCTTTGTGAACGTTTGGAACGTTTGAGTTTTGGAAAAATTTTCCCCTGTCTCGGATTTACTTTTATTTAAGTCGGGTTGTTTCATAATGGTTCTAAACTGGTCTAAACTGGGGTCAACTATCCGGTGTGGGACCAACCACAAATGTCAAATGATGAAAGTAATTTGTACATCAGTACAGTGGGTATCTGATATTATGCCCAGTGGGAGAATAAAGGTCTTGTAATCCTGGAGATCCTTCACATCAAGCTTTCGTGTTGATGAGGGGCGAAAGGTGGTGTCACCTGTGAAGATTCTCCGACGCTCAAGTCAGTAACCAGAAATGGAATTCAAGGTTTGTGAAGCGTAAGTTTGGGAAAGAGTTTAACGTACCAGAGTAGTGAGAATGTTAGTATTTATAGTACATTGTGCAGTGTACGATTCCGACACACGACGCAGGTGGCTCCGCGTCTCTTGTGAACGTTCCCCATACCTGTACCTTGTACTTTTTGTCAGGTGACATGGAAGTTTTTCAGTGTGCTAGGCACTGACCTGAACATACCGGTATAGGAGGACGTCTAATATGAGTTTACAGTCCAGAGGTTTACTTGTGACACTGGTAGTGAGTGTGAGAACGGATGAAATTACCCTCATGTCCATATGCAGGTATCAAGATCGAATCTGGTTCATTTTTCATAACAATAATCTAATCTTTTAAAATTAATTAATTACACTTTAGTTTTTTCAACTTTTGGATTTTTTATGAAAATAATCTAACGTTTTAATTAGTTTTATTTTTAAGTCTTTAAGTTTAAAAGATCAAGTTTCAACATTGCAACATGTTCAAATTATTTCTATATAAAAGAAAGAAAAATTGAAATCGAAGTACATTCATATTAATTTGAAAGTGTTTGAAAATAATTTTGTTTAAAACATAATGTCAACTATTAAAGTTCTTGAGTTTATCACTACGTATTGCTATCTAAATAAAAGTTTTTTTAAAGCTAAAATGAATAAATAGTTACTTAAGATCATCAATGTGGTAAAAATAGTTAAATAGTTTGACAATTTTATTTATTGAAAAGGATATAATAAGAAATATTGATGTGGATATTATCATTAGTGATTTTACATATAAAAATATTAGAAGAAACATTTTTTTAATAATTTATGTGTTTTATTTTGTTTTCAAATATTAAAGGGTTTTATATATTATATCATTTGGGAACTACAAAATTCCAAGGCAGGTCCTATTTATCATGTGAAATAACATTTAATTTTGTACAAGTTGTTATACGTAAAAATCATTTTATAAATGAAAAGTATTTAAAATTATATTATAAGAAAAAAAATTAGCCATATAAAAACATTTGAGTAAAAAAAAATTAATTTAACCGTAATATATTGTCACTATAAATTTTCTTTTATGCAGTCACATAATCATGAATAGTTAAAGTAAGTAAAAATCATTGACTTCTGTTACAATTATTTTAAGAATAATTTCTAATTAATTTACACATAAATCCGGCTCAGAAGTGGAAATTTTCACTACATCTGATGTGGTGAATATCTGACATTAAATTTAACCATTCAAACATGTTAATAAAATATGTTCAATGGCTCAGATTTCATAAAATGATAGTCACCTCAGAAAATTTATTTTTGTTTAGATATATAGCATATCAAAATTAAACTGTAAGAATATTAGTAACATATTACTAATTTTTAACGTTATTCTTTTAACACTGTCTAGCATAAGATGAAATGTACGTGGACCCTATCAATATCAAATAATAATAAATATCACTAGTAACAGCACAGTAAGAATGATGTAAATAAAATGACATAATAATAACATTGGTATTGAAAACAGAGTTGCTCTGCTCCTCATTGAAGTATGATCAATATTTATATACCCGCATTCACATTATGAGAAACTCACTTAGGTTGCCAACCTTGCATCATATCTCAGTTTTTGTGCCTGAAAGTGTGGTTGGCACCTGTGCCCAATATCAGATCAATGATGAAAAGCTGTTCCTTCTTTTTCAGATCATTGCTTTTGTTTCTTCTCACCATTTCAGGTTTGTTATCTACTTTGTCTACTTCTGCATGATTCCATGGAAACTGAATGTACAAAGAAAAGAAAAGAAACAACTTATATGCTATCTAATAGTCTTATATATTATTCTATTCATACTACTACTTTCTGCTTCACAAGAATGAAAGGAAATGTGTGCTAAGAAGAATTGGAGTAGTATCCATCCTCCTTGTAATATGTATTGAATCTGACTTGAAGTTCCATATTGGTTCAATGTTTAATCACTTTTGCAAGTTAAACTTCATTAAGCATTTTGAGTCACTATATATTTATTTCTCATGAAACCATGCTGATATTTCTGACTGTGTTTCTCAGATTTGTTTGTGCAAATCCATGGTCTTGGTCTTGGAATCAACTATGGACAAATAGCCAACAACTTACCTTCTCCATCTCGTGTGGCTGTTCTTATAAATTCTTTGAATGTAAGTAGGATCAAACTCTATGATGCTGATCCAAATGTTCTACTTGCCTTCTCCAAATCCAATGTGGAATTTGTTATAGGACTTGGAAATGAGTACCTGCAGAACATGACAAATCCTGCTAAAGCTCAGACATGGATTCAGCAGCATGTTCAACCTTACATTTCACAGACCAAAATCACTTGCATCACTGTAGGAAATGAGGTCTTCAATAGCAATGATACTCAACTAATTTTGAACCTTCTCCCAGCAATGGAAACAGTTCATGGTGCCCTTGTTAATCTTGGACTAGACCAACAAGTTACCATCACAACAGCACATTCTTTCAACATATTATCCAATTCTTACCCTCCTTCATCTGGTGCTTTTAGGGAAGATCTTTTGCAATATATCCAACCCCTTCTTGATTTCCATGCTCAAATCAACTCACCTTTCCTCATCAATGCATATCCTTTCTTTGCATACAAAGACAACCCAGATGAGGTTTCTTTGAACTATGTACTTTTTCAGCCAAATCCAGGTTTAGTTGATCCGAACACCAATTTACAATATGATAACATGTTGTATGCTCAAATTGATGCTGTCTATGCTGCCATCAAAGCCACGGGACATACCGATATCGAAGTTAGGATATCAGAGACTGGTTGGCCTTCTAAAGGTGACCCTGAAGAGGTTGGAGCTACACCACAGAATGCAGCATTGTATAATGGTAACTTGCTGAAAAGGATAGAGGAAAAGCAATGTACTCCTGCAAAACCATCAGTTCCTGTTGATATATATGTATTTGCACTTTTTAATGAGGATTTGAAGCCCGGTCCAGCATCAGAGAGAAACTATGGCCTTTACTATCCTGATGGTAATCCAGTTTATAACATTGGATTACAAGGTTATCTCCCACAGATGCCTATGGCATCCAAATCCAATGTAAGCATGCACGTTATGGAAATAATTACCAATGAAAATCTTCATTATTTTGTTGTTTTTAATGTTTAGCTTATAGATTATATATTCTGATTGTTTGATAAGGCTATAGTTGTTGTGTTTTATATATTCTGATTGAGTACTTTTTAATGAAGCTAATGCCTCCATTGTTCTCAATCTGCAGTCTTTGTCTGTCAATTTTCTTGTTTGCATAATTACATGTTTGATGCTCGCTTGGGAGCTCACAAGATGGTGATCATAAGAAGCGAGGATTCAGGAAACAGAAGAATTCTCATACATCATTCACTTGCAATAGAAGTTATTCAGGGTACGGAAAATTTTGATTTTGTCCATATATATTATAATTTCCCCTGTATTCTCTCTCTTCCTGTTTATAAGACCTCTAGAAACTTTTGATATTCCTTTTTGCAAGACTTTTTACAAAGTTTAGAAACATTTATTATTAACTTTTCTGTAATTAATGTAACATCAGAGTTTGACTTTAAACAAAAGTAAACTTGAAATGTCAAGAATAATTTTTTCTAGCACTAATGTATAAACTACTTCTAGCTTATTTTCTTGATATATGTAATATAGCTTAAAGGAGGGAGCATTTTATCTGAAAGGTAATTGATAAATACTGAAACTACAATGGATTTGAATTTATGATATTTCAAGGACTATAGTATTTTCTGTTTTTTCAAGTGTTAGGCCACATAATAAGATAATCCTACCAGTGAACATTTTATGGATTCATTCTACCTTGTCACAACTAATTAGAAATGATATGCTTGTGTGAGAAAGTTCAGTCCAAGGCTCAAAAGGGAAAGCCTTTTTTCATGCCACTAATTTATTCTCACTTTATAATAGTACTGTACAAATTAGAATAGTTTGAAAATAAATTAATAGGAAAGTTTTGGAACAATACTGTAGAGAGGTTCTGCTTAAATATCAACCAAAGCAGAACCTGTCAAATACTGTCCAATTCATGCATGCATCAAGTGGACTCTTGTGCCGACTTTAACCACCCCAAGAAAACCTTCATCACTCTTTTGAATAATAAAATATGGTAATGAGTCTCCATCTTCCTTATCTCCCACTTGCAATCATGCATATGAATCTTCCTGTGGATGAAATTCTTCTTGTCTTCAGCCATACAAAAGTCCAAAAAGATTGCATCAGATCAAAAAGAAAAGCCCCTTAGAACCTCATCTCAGAAATTCAAACCCCACAAGTTTTGTCCATCCTTGTGATTTGTGAACATTATTAGATAATTATGTTGTTGCGTATCATTATCATATATGACTTGCAAATCAAGCTTATGAGCTTGGAAGGGTTATGACTTGTGAGCATCTAATTAGCTAAAAGTTTCAACCAAGAAACCTGATTTAGAATTGTTTTTGCTTCCTTTTTGGACAAAAATCAAGTGGAATATTCTACTGCATGAACAGCTGGTAAGTGGTAATTGTTTTCAGGATACACTTGGAACAACCTACGCAAAGTATATGGAAATAGCTTCTAACACTAATTTAGAGTAAGTTTTTTAGTATAACTTATCAAAATAAATTTCTTTTAACTTAATAAAAAAAATTGGTCATACTATGCATCAACTATCATGAAAAAATGCTAATTTTATAAATATTTAGTTAAATTGTATGCCAAAATCTTACATGATGGCATGGTCCAGAACCTTGAAAATGAAAGTGAACTGTTGTATGCATACATCAGCTATATATGATAAGATTGACAAATAAAGGCATCCACTTGAAAACTTCCAGCTCAAATACAGATTCAACTCCTATCATACCTTAACTTTTGGTGCATTAAAGAGGCACTCATTTTTTATTTGACACAAAATACAACATATTTTTTATACCATGTTTTAACCAATAGAGTCAAAAACAAAAACCCATTACAAAATGTTTTGAATGTGAACTTTTTGTTCCCCCTGCATTTTAATATTAGTTGGTTTTCATTTTGTGTAAGTAGCCTCATGAACTCTGTCAGAAGAAACATAGAATGTTGTTTTAACACAATTTCATTTGGTTGGAATGCTGAACCTACTCCATAGCCAATTTGTACGTGTTAAGTTGTGCGGGTTGAGGTTTAGTTTTCTTATTACCAACAAGTATTAGGATACTCATTAATTGTAGGTTTCACTAATATAATTTTTTTGTGCCTTTCTTGAATCATGATTTTCTTAATTATAAATTTTCCCTGGCCATTCCAAATTTGTTCATCCAAATGTCAAATTGATCATTTATTAAAATGTAAAAGATATGTTACTAATTAATTTACAGTAAATAGTTGCAGGAGTCAATTCATTGCAAAGAATGTTTTCCTTTTCCTTTTTTTTATGACAATGTTATCTCAAGTGATAATTTGAAAATATCTAAATCTACCACATGTAGAAATATAAATAAATTTAATTTATCAAACATATTTAATAAATAACCTTTTAATTCTTTGGTTAAAAAAATCTAATTGCTAGGTGTAAAATGTGATTTATCTCAAATATCAATTTTGAGAGATATTTATGTTTCTTTCTAGTAGTACATTCACATATATGATTGGGAAAAGTGTAGATCTAAATCTAATGCTTATTTGGGGGGTGCATGTTATTGTGTTTGATGAATTCATGCAGGGAAAGTGGCACACCTTTCTTTATGTGAAAGCCATGGCGCCAAGTGCTGGGTGGTTTCCTCTCTATAACAGAAATATATACCATACATTCATACTTAAAATCATTCCTACTGATTGATTCCCCAATTTTGGCAATTATTAAAATAGACCCCACAAATTGAAAATGTTTTCCCCCTCCTTTTTATCGAACAAAGAAAGTGCTTCTATCTATATGCCCATATTTATATTTTAAGGGTTTTGTGAACCTTAGCAGTAAGAGTTATTAAATATTTGTATTAGTTTTAATATTTCATCAATACTCTCTTTAATTGTAAACAATTTTCTTGATAACGGTACGTTATAAATTCTTAGTTTTTGCTTTAATTGTATTGAGAAATAATGTCTACGAGTTCTATATTGCAATGAAGTGAAAAAAAAGAAGGTATGAAAAATTATAGAAGTTTTATAAGAAGAATATTTTAAAAACAATCAAATATATGTAATAAATGCAAACAGACAATTAAAGAGAATATAAAAAAGAATGTTATAATAGATATTAAAACTAATGTGAATATTTAAGACTTATCTTTGTTAAGAGGGATTAACTCAGTTGATTAAATAGTATGTTTAAATATTTAAATTATGACTCTAGTTCAATTCCTAGTGAAAAAATATATATTTATCCCCAATCCTTAGGGTTGAGATTTACAAAACCCTTCAAAATATGAGTTTTGTTAACCGCAACCTTAAGGGCTAATGAGATGATAAGATTTTTTTTAGAAAAAAATTGATCCCTTAATACAAGACCTTTTTTAAAATTTTTATGTCATTAATTATTTTTTAACTAAAATACCCTTATTAATGTATAATTTTTTCTTGGAATCAATATAACAATAATTGAGATACATCAATTACATTATTTATCTCTCTTATAATAATTAGATAGTAAGTAGAGAGACATTAAGTGGAGAGAGAATAAGTGGAGAAGATTGAATGATGAGTCATAATCACCCAAGAATAATTTTGAAAAATGATAATAAATTTTAAATAAATTTATTGATTTTAACTAAATTAACCATCTTTCTTATTACGTTTAAATTAGGTAAAGAGTTTTATATTTATGAAAAGAGGTTGTATTAGTTTTAATAAAACCAAGATACTCATTATTATAATTTACAAAAACAACTTGTACTTTATAATCCCTACATTTTGTGTAAAGTGAATTTTTCCAGTAGATAAAAATAGTTTTTTAATAATTTTTTATTGGATAAATTACACTAGACACTCATGTGCTTTGACCAAATTAAATCCAACTTTATTTTTGTGTAAATATTACAATCCACCCTAAAGTTTTGAAAAAATACAGTTTACCCCCTTTGAAAATAACCGAAATGTTGTGATGGAATATTCTTCTCTAACTTTGGTTAGGTTAACATTAGAATATTCCTTTTCAGTTACTTTTTTTAAAAGGGGTGTAATTTTGTAACGATGTTAGGGTAACTTGTAATATTTTGATAAATGATTAGTTGTAATTTGGTCAAACTAAAAGGGTTGAAGATGATATGAAAACTATGATGCATAAGTGCAAGATTGCATCCTTAGGAAAATTGGATTTTGAGCTAGCCATCTTGTGAATATATTTTTCTTTGCCAATAATTCAGCACACATTTGCAAAATGTTACTATTAGATTATGTTTTTTCTTTTATGATAAAAGGTGGATTCTAGAGACTTATCGGTATTAGACTAAACTAACTTTTACTGGTTATTCCTTAATCAACTAAACTAACCTTTATTAATAAATGTTAAATGATGATTCTAATCAATGATCATACACTAATACAATTCCATCAACTAGTTCTTACTACGATTTATAAAATATGAATGGAAAAGTTTATAAATTATATCAATTAAATAAAAGGGATCAAATCACGTATCCATTCATTTTTATAAGAATTTTTCAATTAATTAAATTTACATGAATTGAGAAATATAGTTAAAAACAATAAACTTATTAATTTTTTTCTTAAAATTACTCTTAATATTATTGAAAAGAGAAGTAAACTTTCATTAATTTTAAAAGAGTTAAATAATAAAGATGACCTTGTGAAAAAAATAATTATATATATTATAAATTTAAAATTATCTTCTAAAAAGTATAGAAAAAAACTAAAAAAACATTATAAAATTAGAGTAAATATTTTTTAAAGTTATGTACAAAAATATCTATAGGATTTAGTGAAAAAGGTATACTTACAAAAACATTCTAATTAAATTCATTTTTAAAATGTACCATATATAAAAATGATAACCAAGGCAATTGAAAAAAGAATAATTCATGCTGTAACATCCAAATTTTAATCATTGGTTAATTTTATTAATTAAATAATTAAATTGAGGGTACCAAGATAATTAAAAGTGGGTATGTTAATTTTTAAAATTTATTTGGGTAAGTTTCGGGTAGCCTGAAGTTATCCGATTGACTTCAGAAATTAACCTACATTGCCAAGGTAAGAAACCCAAGAACTCATGTTCGATCTTGACCCTCATTCCTTAAATGCAAGCTTGATTCTTCAAATTCCATGTTTTTAGTGAGTTTTGAGCCATTCATAATTGTAGGCAGCTTTGTGAACCTTGGGTTTCACCAATTCCTTCATTGGAAAGGTATATTCAAGGACCCATGGTTCAATTTGATTGTATTCCATGAATTCAAGCCCTAACTCCTTCATTTTCATGACTAAAAATCAATTCGAAGCCATATCAGAGTTGTAGGTTACGTCAAGGCTTGGCGGAATTAAGTTTCAGAACCCAGTGACGATATTCGGTAAGTTAAAGACCACCGAATCTTTGTTGTTTCACCACATTGCTACTGTTTTCCATGTTTCGAGTTCCCGGGTAGTTAAAAATTAATTAAATACTAAGTGTTTAGTGATTGATTAATTAATAAGGAAATATCAGGTTATGTGTGATGTAGGTTTTGATTCTGAAACGTGACCAGAAGTGTGGTTTTGGAATAGAAAACTCAGATTCCAAACATGGGGAGCATTATATTTTAAATGCATAGCTATGAATGGAGAAGGGATAAGCTATATATATAATGATTTAATTGATGTGTTGATGAAAATTGATGATGATGTTGATATATAATTGTGTTGGTAGTGTATCCCTTTTTTGTTTGGTTATTAATGTAATTAATGATTGGATGAATTTTGTTCATATTATGTGGATGATTAATTCATTGAGGTGTATGGTGTAATGCATTGGATTGCAATGATTGATGATGATGTTAGCTGATGATGAATGTATTTGTGATGATGAAATAAGCTTAACGTGACTTAAATTGATGATGTGAATTGATTGTAATTAGTTTTACATTCTATGCTTAAAATGGAATGAGATGTGGACCCTTGGTGATGGTAACCAAGTGGCGACCATTGGTGATGATAATTAGATGGTTCATTGATTAATAATGTTTGTTTAACATGGCATTTGCATTAAAGGACGCATACAGGACTGCAGAGGGCTGTGATGCCGACCCAGATGGGAGGGCTACCTTTGGATAAGCACAAACCCTATGGTGGTTTCTTCAGATTCCACAGCTGCCTTTAAGTTGGATACAAGGTTGGCCTGCAACACTTGAGTTGAGGTGCTATTGTCACTAAGAGTGATTGGTGTTGCAATATGGGCGAGCGATTTGGTACCGGTAAAAAGAATTGATAATATAAGTTGAAAAAATTTATATACTACAGTATAAATCTCATCAGTAGAGTTAGATCTGTATGCATAAGCAATTGACATTTAGATTGAGGTTGAAAAGTTGTAGGATAACTATAGATAATGATCTTGAATGTAATGTATTAAATTATGATGATATGTGGACATATCTTGGTTATGTTAAATGGAAAATTGGTGGTTTGATAATGAATTATGATGAATAATGACTAAAATGATTATTGTTAGAACTAGATAGGTAATGACATGCATTGAGGTTAAATTCAGTTTAATATTTGTCATTTAACATATATACGCTTACCCCTAACTATTGTTGTTACAGTGAACTTGGATAGAGATGAAGAATGGTGAATGGTCACCACGTGTGTAGTGAGGATCATATGGAAGAACTAGTACATATGTGAATGATGTAAATACTTGTATAGTTTTGGTGTCTTGTGCCTTGGCCGGCTCTCTTGGATTGGTATATATATTTTGTATGAATATGATATGATAACCTCACTAGAGGTTTAAGACTTTTTTTATACTTATGCCTATATGTATATATAAGTGTTCATGTTGATGAATTGATTATTGATATAGGGTCTGTGGAAAGTTATTCACTACCCGTTGTAGTATAAAACTAAAATCAAATGTTGTTCCATTGGAGGTTGCTATAATTTAAAATTATTCGTTTAAAATTGTGTTTGGTGAAAACATAAATTGAAAAATTTGTTCACAATTTCAAAAAAAAAAAGATTGTTGATATTAAGGCTGACTATAAAATAACTAACTAAAATGAATGAAATCAAATAAAAAAGAACTGGGATTGAATTTCATCTATCTCCCCCGATCGTACCCTGCATATACATATATAAATGGCATTCGAATCTATTGACTTTGACGCAACATTCATAAATCATTCATATTGATTCCTAGACTATAAAATCCATAAGAAAAACTCCTAAAACATTGATTCCTCAATCATTCTCAGAACTTTTCCAGCATTACAAATAGATGTTAAAGTGTTCAACACGTTGGAAGCTATTCCTGACAGCCAAGCGTATCGAGTATTTCAATCAGATCAGTTTTCAAGAATCATTTTCCAATAACTCAAGAAAAACTAAATCAAGACGTTATTGATCAGATAGAATCAAGCATTAAACATAGAATGAAATACCAAAGATCAATTGAACGAAAATACCATATATATATATATATATAAAGCTGAAGTACAACGAGCTCAAATCAATTACATACAATCCCAAAAAGAGTTTAGCTGCTCATGGTAGCCATTACAAACAGTAAAAATAAGGAAAATATGAAGAAAAACGGTTTCTGCGGTCTTCTACGTCAAATCCCAGAAACTTAGAGGTTGTCGCTTCTTTTTCCAAAGTAAGCACCTTTACGCTGATGCCTTTTTTTCTTAAATATTGTCAATCTCGCTTGAGCGAGGTTTAGCTCACTAAAGCGAGACACCTTTCTTCACCTTGAAGGAGTCTTTGGCACCTACTTTGTTCTTCATGGTCTCGCTCAAGTGAGAATTTTCTCACATAAGTAAGACAAAACTTTAATCTTCTACCTCATTTTCGCTTGAGCGGGCAAGGCCTCGCTCAAGCGAGATATCTTCCATTGCTCCCTGCCTTATTTTCGCTTGAGCGAGTAAAGCCTCGTTCAAGCGAGTTCTGAGTTTTTGCATTATGCTCATTCCTCGCTTGAGCGAACAAAGTCTCGGTTAAGCGAGGCTCTCACTTAAGCGAATTGGACCTCGCTCAAGCAAGAAGCTCCAAAAATCTCTAAATTCTTGACCTCTTTAATCTTTTTCTTCAATTTTTCCTTTTTTTCCTGTAAATTACATAAAAAAATATAGGGATCGATGACAGTTAAACCCACAAGACCTAGGCATGTTCATTCAAATTCAAAATATCACTCTTTTATTACACAATTATCATCCAAATGAACAAAATCTTATAAAAATGGGCCAAATAACATATGAAATTCATGCATAATGGACATTTATCAATTATGCCCAGGATTTGATTATATAATGATACATTGTTGAATTTGCATTATGGGCGGGTATTTTGATTGTCATATTGTATATGAGATGATAGGATAATATAGAAATATCCATATGGTGGAACTTGAATAATGACATGCTATGTTATGGTGAGTTATGCATGATAAGGAACTGGGTAGGCTAGATTGGGACCTGTGAGGTTTTGGAACCTTTGATTAGGCTTGATAGCTTCCATATATGAAGTGAAATGTGTGAGAATTGGTTAGGTCCTAATTGGATGTGATTTGCATGGTTAGATAGCTTAGAAATGGTCTAAAATAGCCTAAATGCATTTTGTGCAGAACTTACTCATATTTAGGAATTTTGGAGTGTGGCTAGTGGCCACAAGTCATAAATTGTGTGAATTAGTTTGTGTCAAAGTTTGGTAGGGTTTGGAGGTCAAATGGGAAGGTTAAGGTATGCAGAGGTTAGCCCGAGGGCTAAAATTTTGCATAATTCTGCAAATTGGTTGGCTGGTAATTAATTATGTAATCAATTACCAGAGGGTGTCACCTAAAATCCTATGCAGACCCTTGCGGGTAATCGATTACACTAATTGTATGATCGATTACACACCTGTCAGGCACCCTTAATCGTTTGTTTTGACTATGTAATTGTGGGATCATGGCCTCCCTAAGCCTAAGTTATACCATAAGAGACATGTAGGGTGATGTGAGGCCATCCTAGGTCAGATAAAACTTTTGAAAAAAATTTCCTGCATTTTTAATTAACTAAGTGTTACATTTGTAATGGTATCAGAGCATTAGATGCCTATTCATGCAAGCAACCATTAGCCAAGAAAAATACTATTTGGACCAACCTTTCAATTCAAAGGATTGTAACAAAGATCCACTTACCCCATGTCTATTCCTAATAGTCATCAAGGGTCTTAGTGGATTGATGAGATGCAATTGAGAAGAACAAATCCTCAACCTACAGGTGGGAGTGGATAAAATCAAGGCGTCATGTGTATAATTTGTGAATGAAAATTTTTATGTGAAACATGTGTCTTGAAAATTGCTTCATGCTTAAAAGCATACTAAGATTCTTCGGCCTAGCATCAAACTTGAAATTCAATTTTCTTGAAAGCAAAGTGACTAGAATTGGATGTTTTGCTAATGAGGCTAATCGCTGTGAAAAAATCCTGACTATAAAAATCTCCCTTTGTTGTTCTTTTACTAGAATTCCAATTGGAGCCAACCCTAAAAGAAGTTCAACATGGGAGCCAATTGTAAGAAAAGTATCTAAAAAGTTGTCTCTTTGGAAGTGAAAATACCTATCCTTTGGCGACTAACTATGTTGCTTAATTTGGTAATTTCTGGCACTCCTCTTTGTTTTATGTCATTTTATTTGAATGCCAAAATATGTAATATCTACTTTGTTTTTGACAAAATGTGTGAAAATACGAACAAGAATCCTCCCTCACTAATTGTCAAGAGGATTGACTATCTAGTCAAGATTGATAATAAAACTCGTAAGAGATTCAAGAAATGGTTCAAGAACAGGTGTTCATCCTCACTCACACATTTCCTGAGAACTTCCCAGGAGGTCACCCATCCTAGAATTACTCCAAACTTTGGAGTTCTTAAGTGATAGGCTACCGAAAAGGCTAATGTATTTGTTGGTATAGGTAGTACGAAATCATTTCTTTAAGGTATGGGACTATACAGTCTTTGGATCCCTTTCATTCTGGTATGTATTCGGTTTGTTCATGTGTCCCTCCCACTGGAAGCCTGTCAGGAGCCGCTCCTTGTCCGTGCCTATGCACCAGCGATCACTCCCCGCCCTCAACAGTGCCCGGGATGCCACATTCCCCGCTGGAAGCCTACCAGGAGCCGCTCCTTGTCCGTGCCCATGCAACGACGATCACTCCCTGCCCTCAACAGCGCCAGGATGTCACATATCCTAATCAAGACTTTAGCAAAATATCCACTCTTGTATGGCAAGATATTTTTAAATAGTATCTGAAACATAAGGTTGAGAAGAAGGAACAACAACCATAACCTCAATCACCTATCCCTGAACCATAGACCTATGTCGCTTCACCTGAAACACAAATCCTCAAAACATAAACACAAGGCACTGAACCCCTAATACAAACCACTAAGTCTGAAACACAAATCTCTGAACCATATATACCTTCTCCACCATAAACACCTATACACTTCTCTACCTAAACAAAAATTTTTATTGCTCTTCCTTATCTAAACTTTGTTGCTACCCTAGACCCAGAGTCAAATATTGTAGTTGTGCAGGTCTAAGCCTTTCCTTCACCTGCTAAGTTTATGGAACAATATATTGTCTCTATTCCAAAACAGACATACGTCTTCAAGAAATGGAAGTAGAAAGTTCATCCACTTGGTCAAAGGCCTACCAGAGAAAATCAATAGGACTTCTCAAGTAATTGATTCTAGTATTATCCTGGGTTTTGACTATGCATATTTTTCAAACCTCTAGGACTATATCTTTAGGATCTTTAAGATTGGTCATTTGTACACCAGGTCTACCACCAATGATTCATTATAAGGAGATGGTTGAAAAGATCTATATATGATTCTTCTATAATGGTACCTCCCCTGGAACTAAAGGAAGTTCTGAAGAACTCTTAGCTATGCTTACCTGCAGACTTTAAGGCTTACATGGTGTAACACCCCCTTATATACAGGAGATAAAAAAACCTTTTTAGAAAGATATACATATTTATCACTCTTTATCTCGTGTATACAAGGACGTATATACATCTGATTTCCTTTGAATATTGAAAGCAAAAAAAAATTGTCTTTCAATATTTGTCCATAATGACAAAATAATTTATAGAAATCATAAGTGATAAATCATTACAATATTATATCCGAATGAAAGAGTTTATCAAAGTTTAACCTTTACCTTGTTACAATTATCTACTTGATATTGTAATAAGGCAAAATAAAATTAAACTATACCTCTACTACAAATGTGAACAAACATTTCCTAGTCTTTAAACCATCGAGTTTTTGAATCCTACTCTTGTCATATCTCTTCATCTAATCGATTGAGGATGAGACCCCTTTATCCTCTTGTAATTGCATATCCTTCCATCTTGGACTGCTAGCTATATATCATATAACATATATTTTTGGACACAAAAATTCAAACAAGAAGGAGTGAGAAACAAAATATAATATATTACAGATAAGACATAAGCATAAGGGTTTTCACAAACTAATATAGTAATATCAGTCATAATCTCATATACAATCAATTATGAATATAGGGTTTCCACATACATAACACTTATATTTTCCTTCATAACCATCCATATAGAATATCACAATCACATGAATGTTATGTAATGCTTATGCTATTATCTCATTCAGTTTATGCATGTGGGCCCTTAAAGTTTTAGTTTGCATTGGGCTAACCAGGAGTTTACACTGTTGCATAAATTCTGGATAATAATAACATAAATGCCTTCATGGCATATGAACAGCTCAACTGGCGTGGAAACACTTAGAGACTAGTCAGACTGAGAAAGTTTTTATTGTGAAAGTACCCGACACCAGGGAGCGACCCCAGGTCACCTGAAGCACCCTTTCACACTCTCTCATCCCAAGGCTCGCAATTAAGCCTCCTCTAATGTATCCTCGGTTTCTATAATCCGTCCCCAGGCAATATCACATCTCATTTCTCTTTAATGATTCATGATGCATGAACTACTCGTATATTTAGTTGGTTAAGGCTTTTAGAAACTCAATTATTAAATACCATAAAGGTTCACAAAATCATCACAATAAACTGTACATTTCCATAAGTTCTTCTTTGAACTTCTGTTATACTGAAATAATTTAGTACAGTCTTCAAATTCAGATCTTACCAAAATTGAGTTTCCAAGCCTTAAATATCTCAAAGCTTTCTCTTAAAAATCTTCATATATTTACATAATCTTTCTCAATTTGAATCTTAACTAGATTGAGTTTTTGAAATCTCCATAAAATATTCTTTAGTTATTTTGTTGGGGAAAACCAAAATAATTTACTTTAAACTTCTAATTTCTAAAGAAAATAATTTAAAATCATTAACTAAGAATACTTAAAACTATAAAAATTTTCTTTAATTCAAGAATTAATTATCTCAACCTCTGATTTTCATAAAATAACTTCTTTCTAATACTAGATTTTATTATATTAAAAATAAAGTTAATAAAAATTATTTATAAGAAGAAATAAAAGACTAAAATAATTACAAAATACTTTCTCTTGGAATAAAAATTTAAAGAGTAAGGTAAGAAAATTCTTACTGAGTTTTAACTTTTCGTCATGCTTGCTATATGCTCAAACTTCACATCACAAGATCATCAATCATTCATCAACCATAATCAAGTATAGTAATCTCATCAATCACAATCAAATATCATCAATCATAATTGCATATTATTAATCACAGTCTAATATTATAAATCACAATATCATTAATCGAAATCAAATATAATTAATTATAATCAAGTCAAATCAACTAAATATCGCTTATAAATATAATTCAAATTTTAAATGGTTATTTAAATTAGTAGATTTGATTTTGAGTCCTTATAGTCCATTCCTCGCACAGGTCTATATAAGTCCATATATCCAGTCTTCGCATAGGTATAGTTCAGTCTAGATAGGTCATAATAGTCTAAGTCCTTGCATAAGTTTAGTTCGATCCATATAGGATATAAAAATCCAAGTCCTTGCATAGGTTTAGTCCAGTCCGTATAAGTTATAATAATTCAGATTCATATATAGATATTTCAGAATAAGTTACACAATATATTAAATTTATTATAAATTTTAAGTTGAGAAGTTATTACTTTAAAATAATAATATTATTAAATTTAAAAGGAGTAGGGGACTCCTCCCTTTATTCTTATGTCTTTCATATTATATTCTTATCTCACTCCCCCTTACCTTGAATTGTTACCCAAAATGGATTTGCTTTACGCCTCCAATTTTTAGAAATATTAATACCAATCTTATTTCAGTATAAGCATAAGACGAAGATTAAGATTACTACTTAAAACAGAAATGATAAATTTTGAATAGTGAATAGTGAATAGTGAATAGTGAATAGTAACAGTAAATAGTAAAACATGAATAGTAACAGTAAATAGTAAATCGTGAATAGTAACGGTAAATAGTAAATCGTGAATAGTAACTGTAAATAGTAACAGTAAATAGTAATTTACTATTTGAATAGTAATTTACTATTGAAATAGTATTTACTATGCAGAATAGTAACTTAAAATAATATTATTTCTAGTATAATAACATATTTCTAAAAACGATATAAAAATAACCCAAAAAATATAAAAGAGAAGTATTCTTACCTTAGGATTTTAGCAGAACCTTCTTCCAAAAAAAAATTATTTCTCTCTCTCACTTCCACCATTATCTCACTAGCACTACTATATTAAGAAAACTTAATCTGAAATTGTGAATTCTAAAGAAGAAATTCTTCGGTATTTATAGGAAAAAAATTTACTATATATTCCATTATTTTAATATAAAAGTACTATGCATTTTTGAATTTTTTATTCCTGGTTACTGTACATCTTTTGAAAATTTCATACATGCACAGTGATTTGCATAGTAATTGTCGGCAAAATTATTAAGTCAAATAGTAACCCTTCACTCGGTATATTTTAAATATTCAAAATGAGTCTTTTTTGAAATTTAGCGATATTATATCAGTCCTCACTAATTTTATAATAAGTAATGTAAAGCTGAAATTTTAAAAATCTAAAATTTTCTGTTAATAAAAATTTATTGATACGTTTCTAATTTTTTAACGATTAGAAAAAATCAAGATTTTTCTCAAACCGATAATTTTTAGATAAGTCTACTTGAAATGGATTTTAGAAAATTTTCTTATAATTTAACTTTACATTCTTGTAAATATTTTTAATTTTAAGCAACTTTATATGAATTTAAAATTATTTAAAATATATTATTTATTAAAATAATTCAAAATTTTCAAAAAATTTCAGAAAATCATAAATATTATGTAGATCAAAAAGTTCAAAAGAAACATAGTCTAATTCCTTCAAAATTTTATTTTAAAATTCTAATAAGAGTTAAATCTTAAATATGTAAAAAATATATATATATAACAACATAAAATAAAAATGGTGAATAATAAGGATATTAAAAATTCTTAATATAATTTTCTTAATTAGTGAATACTAATTAAGTCACTTTAAAATTCTCATTCAGAAATATTTTCATTTTTTTTATTATTTTAAAAAAACAAATAATAAAAATATAAATACCAAAATTTCAAAAAAAGATAATAATAAACTAACTTATAGTAAGTATTTCTCAAGAAATATATATTAATATCTATTTCCTATTTGTGATAAAAATAGGATGTTACACATGGCCTCAAAGATATAGCAAGATGTCATTCATCATGGTAAGCAACAAGGAAACATGTTCAGATACATGAAAGTATACACTAGGTACACTACCTATGTGAGCTCAATCAGAAGATCCTAATTGTTACTAACAGACTTGTACCTCATCTCCAAGTCTGCTCCAAAGATAAAGGAAAGTTGTTGAAGCCTGCTAAATATATAAACAAAAACTACTTAGAGCTAACCATATGTATGCTTAAAGATGAAGAAGATGAGAAACTTTTGTAAGTTAAAAATATTGGTGAAGTTAAAAGGTTATTGTATCTAGACTACTTGGCTAGAACTAATATGGCTGGTAGTTTATCTTTTTCACCTGATGATTTTGAAGAAAGGTTGGACAAATAGCTTTTGATGCAAGTTGGTCACTAGTCTCAATCGGGGTGATTAATCCAACAAAGATTATTGGCATATTATCATTTGGTCAAATCTGATAATTTATCCTTTAAATAGAAAATAAACAGGAGCCTTTAAGAGATTCAAGCATATTGCTTTTATGCCTCAAGATTTGTTTAATCTTATACAAGAAGCTTTTTTCATCCCTCCCGAGCCTCTACCTAAAAGGGAGTTATTTTTAATGTTCGAGTATCTCAGCTTTCATAACTTTGAAACTCTTCACATTATGTAGGTGTAAAATATGTTGTTCTCACACAGTCTTTACTACAAAATATTTCATCTTGATGAACTCCCAAAATTCTCACTTCATCTTGTTCTTGACTAGGGATGGCAAAACGGGCCAGGCCCGACAGGTTGGCCTGCTAAGCCCGCCAAATTTGGCAGGGCAGACAAGAAATTTTAGCCCGCCTCTCGCCACAATTGGCGGGGCGGGCGGGCCCCCCGCCAAAAGAAAAAAGTTATAAATATTACTAATTTATGTTTTATTTTATTAAAATATATACTTTTATTTTCTAAAATTTAAAAAAAACAACATCTCTTACTATTTATACATTTCTTTTAATAATATCTTCTTTAATTTTTTTAAATTATTTTTCAAATTTTTTAATCTTAATTTGACACATTTTAAAAAAAATTATAATTTTAACTTTGATGGGACGAATCCTAAATTTTAGCCCGCTTAGTTTAGCGGGGCGGGCCAGGGCCCGACGGGCCAGCCCATTTTGCCATCCTTATTCCTGACCAAAAGTTGTTCATTGTTGGTCCTTTGGCAAAGTGTATCAAATCAATTGTAGTTTTGATAAGTATTTGAAAGATTTTTGAATCTGTAGGGTAAGATATTTAATAACTTAATAACACTTGTAAATCACAAAGAATGTATTCACAATATCTTCAAGAGATTGTTCATTAGTTGTTTGTTGTGAATATATTAAGTTTCAAGAGTGAAAAATGATTAAATGTGAGAAAAATGATGAGTAAATATGTTGTGATTAGACTTCCCAACTCTATTTAATATGTTGAGTTTCTATTATGTACGGATACACAATTAATTATGTTAATATGACATAAATTTTATTAAACTTAATCCCTTAGAGAACAAATCATAAACCTTCACATCAAATATCAATCTCTTGAATATTCAATTCTAAGATTTGCATTAAAGGAAAAGTTTAACAACTATTATTATCAACCTTATTCCTAGGAGAAGAGAATAATAGATATTCCATCCCTTAATAAACATTATCGTGTTTGAAATATGCATTAGGAAAATATGGAAAAATGCTAACATTGAAATAATTGTATAAACATACACAAATATTCACTACAACGTCATAAAATCAAGTAGGTTATGTCTAATCCCAACAAAAGAGAAGTTTAGCCACTCATAATCATGGTGGCTAACCCAAAATACATCAAGAAACTAAAAGGAGAGTAAAGCTTAGAATCAAGCCAAAACCCTCAAAGGATGATGGAAGACTCCAAAAGCTCCCAGGTCTCTCCCCAAAAACGTTCCAAGATCTTTAAAAAATGTGTTTTAAGGCAATTAACTGTGTCTTGTTGCAAGCTTCTCATCCCAACGAGCACTTCCACATTGAGATGAAACAACAAATAATATTCTCATCATCCAAACAAGTAGTGGTTCATACCTATAAACTTTTCTTTTTAATAGTACATTTCTGATCTTCTTCATAAGTCTTTTGGCTTCAAAAGAAAGCTTCAAGACTAAGGCCTAGTCCTGGTCAATGATGAACCTTTTTTTGTTGATAACAAATAGGGGTGACAAAAACAGGCCAAAGGGTCAGGTCGAACCAAAATAGGATAACGGGCCAGAAACATTGGCCCGGTCTGTATTTTATGTGGCCTGCAGGCCAAATGGGTTGACCTATGTTTTCTTCCAAATTATGCATTATTTTTTTATTTCTTTATTTGGCATAATAATATGGAAATAATTTATATATGAACTAATGCACTAGAAATTAATTATAAGATGATGAACCAATAATTTATATATGATGCACAAAGTAAAAATGAAAGTTGGCTTACTCTTGGTAAAAATGAACCAAATTAATATAATATAACTACTACTTCATGATGAACGAAATTGAAAACTGAAATGCAAGTAAAAATTACTTGCTTCAGTTTCAATGTTTTACCTTGTTATTGACGTGTGAGCGAGAGAAGTGGTCTGTGCGAGACCGAGACATGATTGGCAACTATGTTGTTAAATAAATCAGTTTAACTTTTTTTTGGTGAAATAAATCAGCTTAACTAAAGTATTTAAAATATATATTAATATAATTTTTTAATAGAGGCCCGATGAGCCAGTCTTGCCTAGCCCGTTGGGTTTATTCAAAAAAATGGGCTTTGGAGGTTGGTCTAGCATGACCCTTTTGGAGGCCTAAACAGGTTGGCCCGCGAGCAAGGCCCAAATTGCCATCCCTAAGAACAAAAGGGAAATATTATCTAAGTAACATTTAGGAGTACTTGTAAGAGGGGATACCCATAGTATGTGCATAGCAAAAGTTGGTGTCTCATGCATGTTCCAGAGGGGAGGTGAATTAAGTTTGGAAAATACTTATGCTTCTTAGAAGTGTTTTTAAAAGAATGTATATTTTAAATGACTCTTTATCAAAAAGAAAAGAAAAGGATCTTTGAAAGACACTTGAAAAGAAACAAATTGTAAATAGGATAAGCAAGTAAAAAACAAAATAAAGAAAGTAGTTGAGAAGAGTAAACTACAATGTATCCTGGTTCGATCACCATCATTGTGACCTAGTCTGGTCTCCCAACACAAAGGCCTAGAATTTTTCACTATAATCTTACAAGGATACCTATTTATAACTCTTGGCTTACCTACCCAAAGTTTAGTTTCCTTACAACTTGATTCTAATCCCAATAGGATCAACACAGTCTCAAGGTATCTCTAGAGAAGGCTTTCTCTCACCTAGACACAAACACTCTTAGCCCAAGAGTACAACAAAGAAAAGATTACAACTCGAGTCTTATGAAAAAAAAGACTATAGTGAGCAAGAGAGAAAACTAACTCGTGTATAAAACAATTGAGTAGTGGAGTGAATATTTTTGAAATTTGGGCACTTAATTTAAAGGAAAAATTTATCGCCAAATAAGAAAGAATATGCTCAGTTACCAAAAATAAGACAAGCCCAAAAAACGAAGCCCATATGCGCATATTAGTTCAAACTAGTCACCCTTGTGGTTCAAACCATGCTATACTGATTTGGCTCAAAATGCTCATTTATTACTCTGCCTAATTTTTTGTCCCCAAAAAATATTTTTTAATTGGTAGGCGTAGTTGACCTTAGGCTCACTTTAGCACTTTGCTATCTTAATAACAATTAAGTCATAACAGGCTAGTTCTAAAAAACATCAACCATTTGAAGCTCTTGTTAGCCTTCAAATTCGAAGGTCCACCATAGAATTCTCACTTTTAGGTGCGTCTTAATTATTTTCTTTCCTTAGAAATACGACTTCATTCCTATTTGTCTTAGGATAGTCTTAAATTTATCATTATCAAAACCTGTCACACACATATATATGCTTATGCTTATTTTTTAATAAGATTGTTATGCTTAATAAATTTGTTTGTGCGGATACTTATGCATATATAACTATTTTATGAAAGTTTACTAGTTACTCTAATTTATACACACTATATTTACTTCTTTTTTTGCTAACATGTGTTATAACTTTAGATCTCCAAGCCTATAAGTTAGCCTCTTCTATATAAAATTTATTATCTATTCTTGTTTTAGATAAATATGCTTTATTTAACAAAAACACTAACTCTGTTTGCAAGGTTTTTTTAGTTTGGTCTTCTAGCGATACTTGCAAGCCTCTAGAAAACCACAAAATCATTACAACAAATAAAAGCAGCAAAGGTAAAAGGACTATGATACTGATAGCTCAAGACTCTGACCTCTTTATGGTATTTTTTATTGTTAACTCCTTTCTCCCTTAAGCATTGAACTTACGGGGGACTCTGGTCTCTCAAAGTCTTTTTCAATTAATGCTTAATATTTGTCATCAATAAAAATAAGGGGATTGTTAGAACCAAGCCTATTATGAAACAACCAAAAAAGATTGGTGCCCCAAAATTTTGTGTGATAACAAACATGAAAAACTTAAATGAAAAAGTATATTAAAGGATTAATTTGATTGTTAAGTGCACAGCAACAATAAGTCTTATTTGAAAGATACTAAGGGTCCGTTTGGTTACCCGTTGGGGTAACCGGGTTGAGAAAACTGGGGTTTTGTAAACAGTGGTTGAGAAAACTGAGGTTTTGTAAATGGAGTTGTGTTTGGATGTTAATTTTTAAAAGTTGGTTAAGAAGTAATGATTGTGTTTGGTTGGAGGAAAAGTTAGGTTGGGTAAATAGTAGTTTGATAGAAAATTACCAAAAAGGGTATATTTTTTTAACAAATTAATTGTAATTTATATTTATATTAATTATAAATTAGATTAGATTAGATAAATATATATATATATTTATAAATTAGATTAGATTATGAATTAAATATATATTAATTATAAATTAAATTAGATTATATTATAAATTAAAAATATATATATGAATTATAAATTAGTTTAGATTAGATATATATATACATATTTTTTTATAAATTAGATTATATTAATTATAAATTAGATTAGATTAGATATATATATATATATACATATTTCTTTTTTTATAAATTAGATTAGATATATATATATATATAACATATTTCTTTTTTTATAAATTAGATTAGATTATAAATTAAAAGATATATATATATATATATATATATTAATTATGATTATATTACCATGCACCCAAAACCCAATGACACACCCATGCACCATCATCACCAAGCACCTTCCTCAACGTCCAGAACCCAACATTCCTCCCTCTTCCTCCCGACAGCCACCACTACCCCTCAAACCCAACACCGCTTCCCTCGCCCCACAACCACCACCGAAAGGGCCCAACCCGAAACCCCCACCCCCACCCTCACACTGAAACCTATTGCCTCCACAACCCCGAGGGCCTTCAACCCAACCACACACAACCATCCCTCACGGCCGTCTACCTCACAACCCCACAACCCAATATCAGAAAACCAATAGCCACAATGCAAAAACCAGAGAACCAAACCCAAAAAATGGAGCAATGGTATCGAAGGTTACATTCTTGCGCAAAGTTCGTTCCTTTTCTGCAAGATCGACCCTAAACCGTGTAAAGCTCGTGCCTTTGATGGTTGCTCCTTTGTTTTCTGCGCAAAAACGAGGGCTTCGATGGTCTTTTAACCAAACCAGGTTCAGTGGAGGGAGGGAAGACCCAGCTTTACGCGAACGGAGGTTTAAGCTTGGGAACGGAGCTTTGAACGGAGGTTGGGCTGACGAAACGGCGCAGTGGTGTGGCCAAACAGAACACCGTTGGGGGAACGGAGGTTCGGGGGCGGAACGGAGAACACAACGGAGTTTCGTTTCCAACCAAACACACGCTAAGTCTGTTGAGCATATGTTGCAAACCAAGAAGTTCTTGAAATAAACAAGCCAAGTCTGATGTGCTTAAGCTTAAGTTAGTTGCAAATCTAAAAGTTCTTCTGAGAATTTAATTCAAAGTCTGCTCAATAAAGTCTTAATCAAATTTAGAGTTGAGCTAATTAAGTTCAATTAATTAATCCTCTCTCATGGGCATGAAAATTGTCATAGTTGTAAAGGACACGGCAGTATGGGCTGAGATAGTTCACCACTCATGCTCTAAAAAGGGTACTCACTCACACAAGCACCTAGGTGGTGTCCCTATTTGTTCATTCTCTTGTCTCCAACTGTCAGAATATCAAGGAATATAAAAAGATGTGCAAAACCCGCATGAAAGATTTTGAAAAGATATACAAACACAAACCTGAACAGCATAAACCCTTCCATGTTATTGTTTTATTCAAGCTTTTAAAATATGTAAAAAATTATTAAAATTTATTCTCGATCTTATTAAGTTTTTGCTTCTAACTTAATCTTATCAAGTTGAATAGTTTTCCTCCTTTGGTAAACCAAGCTTTGAAGTTTCCTTCTTTCAAAATAAGATTGTTAGATGTATAAAGACTGTTTTAGATTACAAGTTTTTTTAAAATCAGTTTAGTTCGAAAAGACTTTTAAAAGAATACTTAAGTTAAATTAGGGGTAGTTATTATCAAGAATACTTAAATTATAAACTTACAGAATATATAACCTTTATTGTCATAATGAAAATCCTTTAAATTAAATGGATGAGATGTAGTTTTTATTCCCTAATTGAAAATAAATCAATATAAATTTGTCATACATCTCTCTTAACTCTTCTTCTTGTATCTAAGTATCAAGTTTGTTGTTATTTTACTTTAGGAATGTCTTTTTGAGAAAAGATTTAAAAAAAGCATAAATTAATCAATTCATCTTCTAATTCTGCTTAGTATTGCTCAATATTGATTTAATCTATTATATATTAATGATAATAGATTTCTCAATTTGAAATTGTCTTATATTTATTTCAATTTATAACTTGATAAAATAATCATTACATGTCATTTCAAAAATTTATTTAACATATAAAAATAAATAAATAAATTTAAATTATTTATATTTTAGATGTAAATAAATTATTTTTAAACCAAAAAATAAATTAATGATATATTATGACTTTTAAATAAGTTATAAAAATTTATTTATTAAAGGATATACTTAAGACAAATTAAAAATTTATTTTATAATACTGTTGTAAATTATAAATAATTAACACTACAGGATAAAATATTATACGATTTATAAACTCGTAGTAGAACCTTAGGGTTTAAAATCTAGTTTTTTTTAAACAAAATGTTATAATCTTTACTATATAAAACAAAAATGTTATGATAAAAATTAAAATTATTTACAAAAGAAAGAAATTGATAATGGCGGGAAAGGAAACCTAAATACAAAACCCTAACCCTAATTGATTGATTTCACTCCAATTTGAAATCGAAATCGAAGAAGAGAATGGGAGAGGCAGAGGAGCTTCCTCGGACTATCGTGCGCCGCGTGGTGAAGGATAAGCTCTCCCGTTGTTCCGAAGACGGAGAAATTTCCATCAACAAAGACGCTCTTCTCGCCTTCTCCGAAAGTGCCAGGATCTTCATCCACTATCTTTCCGCTACGTAAGCTCTCTGACCCTTATTGAATTTCACTCCTATTCTGAAATTTGATGTTTCATGTCCCTTCCTCCTTTTGGGTTTATTGGAAAACGCGGGTTTCGGATTTTGGAGGAAATTTTTGAAGGGGATTGGGTGATTGATTAATGTATGGTGAAACTAAAATGTAGAAGAAATAGAAAAATTGGAACTTTTTGTGAGAGAGGCTACAGAGCAGTGATGGGTGTATTTTATGTATGTATGTATGTATGTATGCATGCATGCATGTGTATGATGGTGATGGTGATAATGATAATGATGATGTGCAATTGTGTAGGGCTAATGACATATGTAAGGAGTCAAAGAGGCAGATTATCAGTGCTGATGATGTTTTCAAAGCTCTTGAAGAAACTGAGTTCCCTGAGTTTGTTCGCCCTCTGAAAGCTTCTCTTGAAGGTCATTTTCTATTACAATGTGCATGCCAAATATCCTGCTTATCTTTGGTGACTTGTCAAGTTATTGAGAACTCATCATGTTCCAAAAGTTACCATGAAACATTATGTGCGTCTGTCTTATAACTTTAACAACTTGCCATTCTTTAATTATTGTGATATTTGTGCTTGGATTGGTATGAAAATTTAAAAATAATAAAATGTACATCAAAGTGTTTGTGAAGTGTCGGATATGGGCACTGCTCTTAGTTTGGAATGTTTGTGATTCCTTGGTTAAAACTGTGTTTCATTTGTGTCATCAGTCAAGATAATGTCCTGTCTTATTAATTACTATGCTCTTCACAGTTATGCTAAATAAACAAGCATGATCAGCGGGTGTAGCGGGTATACTTGGTTCTAAGGTATGAAGAGGAACTGGAGAGTCGGTTGTTTATATTCATATCAGGGTATGCATGATTAGTAGGATCTGTTGCTTTGCATTAGCAATCCATCTAACGAGTTATGTAATTTTGTTTCTTATTGAAAAATAACGTATGTGAGTGTTTTGATTTAATTAATCTTTGTATTGACTTGGCACTTGTGACTTGACAGACAGTTTGTTTTGGAAGAATTCGTTTACTGTTTCTTTGTAGCTTAACACTTTTTTCTTCATTTTGTAACAGAGTTTCGGAAAAAGAATGCTGGAAAGAAAGCGGCGGTGTCAAAAGAGGAGGGAGATGAGACCAACAAGAGAAGGAAGTTAGAAGGAGGGTCACCTGATAAAGGTGAATCATCTAATAAAGATGAGTCACCTATTAAAGGTGAGTCACCTGATAACGGTGACGGCAGTGACAGCCAATGATTCAAAAGGGATGAAGGCAGTTGCATTAGTCATGGCTGAGCCAGGGATTTATTTCTGATGTTCATCATGTTGGTAATGTACATGACACCTTGTTATCTGGATGCTGCTAAGTACTCATTATTAATTAGCTTTATGACTGCTTCTGTTTGATACATCCCATTCCCCCTTATGGAAGAAGCCATTTAGGAAAGAATATTTCATCCTAAATTTTTTGAGTCGCATTTTCTCACGCCAGTGTGGAGAGTAAAGAGGTTGAGCCCAGAACATTGTACACAGACTTACCTTTTTGATGAAACGCATTAGATTATCCGCTTATTTGTTTGTTAGGTTGAGGGTGTCAAACAGAGTTTAGTTGTGGGAGGTTTTCTATCCTACGGCCAAACGAAGTTTTACTTGTCTCAAACGGCATTAATCATTAGATTTCTTTTTTTTCTAAACCTCATTTCCCTAAGTATATACCAAATGGGCACTATGTGGTGGAAAATAAGCTGTTTTAATTGCATTTGGTTATCAGTGGCTGGGTTGTATTGTATTCCACTAACATTATTAACTTTAGATTTGTAGCAAATGATGATTAGTGTGGCTGATAGCCCATTTTCTTATTCTTCTGCCTTCAAATAAGGTTGTGATATTTGGCTATGCATTAAACTCATTATTTGGTTTCTAGTAATTATAACACCTTACAATTTGATTCACAAGAGGAATTCAACATTGAAGACACGAGTTTTGATAATGACAAAAAATTGATCACAAGTAACTCAAGACATGAAGAGTCAAGAAAAAGGCCTAGAATACAATGTAAGATTTAATAAAGCTAATATGGCCCAAAAGAATTGATAAAACTTAAAAAATCATGCATTCTGACTCAATTAATTACAATATTTAAGTAATTGATTATACTGTCACGTTTTTAAAAGGCATTAATGATTTTAATTAAGTAATCGATTATCATCTCATAGTAATCGATTACAACTTTAAATTTTAAAATTATTTAAAATCTGAAAACTTAACTCTTCAAAACTTATTTTTAAAAGTGGTAATTGATTACTAATTGAACGTAATCGATTACATAGTGAACATTAAATGCATTTAAAGTTTTAAATCAGTGCAATCAATTACAACATTATAGTAATTGATTACAATCAAGTCAAAATGGTTGGAAAATTGTATCTCCACTTTTTCTTGAATGAAAAGTCATTTCATGATTCATTGCATTCCTTTGAAATTGCATCTTTTCATGATTCATGGTTATTCAATTGTACCTTTTCAAGACTTTTTCCCATCTATAAATAGGATAGAAAATCATTTGTAAAAACATCAATTCTTTCCATCTTTCCTCAAAAAACTTTAAAGGCCATATTATCTCTATTAAGTCTATTAACACTTCAATTTGTTCATATGCTTTAAAAGAGAGTTCACTTTCAAATTTCTTTGTTACTTAGTTTGATGTTGTTGTAACTTGTGAGGCATCCCAAGTTATGATTGTACAAGAGTGAGACATCTCTTGTGGTATAAAAGACTTCACAGTTTGTAAAAGAATTCAAAGCTAGTGGAAACCTCAAGAAATTACTTGGACGTAGTATGTGTTTACAATCTTTTAACCCTATCCTTGCATACATTCATCTTATCATTTTCAAAATATTTTTTATTTACATGATAAAGAAAATTAAAAATATTACTTAAAATTAAAAATTTATAAACTCAATTCACCCTACCCCCTCCCTTCCCCTCCACTTGAACAACAAGCATGCACGAAAGACATGTACTTTGAAAAAAAAAAATCTTGATTCAGTTGTCAATGTTGAAGCCCGTGTCAGCTAAATTTTCTCAACGCTGGTGCATCTGCTTTTTTTTTTTTTGGTCGAAGCTGGTGCATCTGCTATATTCCTGATTTCTGCACGGCTTCTTTTTGGGTCCATCTTATCCTACACGCTTTCTTGCACGTATAGCAGCACATCTAAGCGAATCTCCAAAACTAGAGATTGAACCTTTACAAGATCCAAGAGATTACAATCATCACGGGTCGGTAGTTTGAACAAAAAATTCACTAGGTTTAGGTTCTGTGTATCATTCAAATTGCAGTAATTTTGTATTTCAAATAGTGCTGGTCCATACAAAGAAGGATTTTTTTTAAAAAAAATTAACTGAATTTAAACCATTAACAATGACATTTATTACACTTATATTTCCAATACTATTATTGTATTATTTCTCAATAAAAATGAAACTCCAAATTAAGACTACAAATCCATTGAAAATTGAAAAAGGTGGCTGGTAATGAGTGATACAATAAGTCGGTTATGTAAATCTAAATTTAGACAACACTGCACGAGGTTTCTATAGTTAAACAAAGTATGGAACAATGGGATTAATTATCAACATAGGAAGAATTCAACTTATACATTAATCGCCCTGACATCATGTATGTAATCAAGACTGAATCTACAGAATAAACTTTTAACAGAAAACAAATTTGTAGCACACTTAGATGAATTAACCGAGCTTGTAAAGGCATAGAATAAAGTAGACATTTGAGAGAAGGGGGTGCTACTATAACCCTCCAAGGCCAACTAATATGGCCTGTATCTTCGCCCCTGGCCACTACTATTGTTGTTCCTTCCTTTACTTGAACTGCCAGCATTCCTGCCACCACTCCTGCTGCCACCTCTCTGATGTGAGGGCGGCGCTTGTGGCTGCATTCCTGGTTGTTGCCTGCAGAAGAAAATAACTTCTCAGCCTCTGGATTCAGGAACTAGTGTCATAAAACATAAGCATTGCCCCATTTTCTAACCTACAAATTGTCATTATACAAGACAAGCTTTACATATAGTACAAATATAGAGTAACGATTCTACTTACAAGACATATCCAATCCGCCCATCAGCCAGAAGCATAGGCATCATGGCCATTCCAGGAGTTTGACCCCTTCCGTAAAGCATGGACTGCAAAAGATACAACTCCAGCCATCAGAATGAGTTAATAGATAGTGAGCGTGAAAATGAATCAATGGCAAATATTATAGTACATATACCGTCTCATGTGTAAATACACTTCACATAACATCTATTTATAGATAGTGAACTACATGATTTCTAATAAAATTTAAAATGTACTATACATGACTAAGAGGAACGCAATGCAACAAGGCTTTCCCATAGAAGTTAGTAGAGCTCTAACACAAAGGTTGTGTGGATAGATAGTTTTTAAAATTCTTGAGAATTGTGAAATTAACAAATGTATTTTAGTGACAATGAAGAATTTCAAGATCACTATAGAATTCCAACTTGATAATTTTTAATATAAATAAGAGGAATTTCAAATGACACATGTTAAAAAAGAATTTCAAAATTTCTCTTTTTTGTTTAACTTATATTACCATCTACCATAACTTTCATATTAGAGTCTCTTTCATATTAGAGCCATATAGGAATAGCTTCAAGTCTGGAAACAAGATAAGGATATCCAACGGAAATAGAAATTCACATGTCACCTGCGCAAGACCTGGAGCAGGATATCCTGCACCAAGTGCACCATAGGCACCCCCAACCAAACCATAACCAACTTGGGGTGGATAGCTTGGAAGTAATCCTGGCTTCTGTGTGTTTGATCCACCAGATTTCTGATCAGCCTGTGGCTTTGCTAGAGAGCACTCTAAAATTTGACCTGAAATTTAGAAGAAATCTAGTCAATATTGACCTACATTTATGTAAATAATCATAAAAAAAAACAAACTAAGTGTGACCTTCTAATTCATATCTCTCAGTGTTTTTCAGTGCTTTCATAGCATTTGACCTCTCTGCAAAATGTACAAAGCCAATTCTGTTTTTTTCATGCCCAGACTTTGCAGGTGGAAGAACCACCTTTGTGATCTTCCCATGGCGTTCAAAAAGCTTCTTCAACTGCTCTTGAGTTACATTCTTCGGAAGGTTCTTCACATATACTGCCTTCACCTGCTCATGCATGCATAAACGTTGACAGAGTAATGCATCTAGGATAAAAATTGTTAAAATACTAATCAAGATTCAACCACATAGTATTCCAGATTCAGTAGCATATTTTGCATATGAAAGGATTAGTTATTTCATTCATGGTAGTTAAATCGGGATTTGAATCGTGAATCGTAAGAGTCATAAACAATAATAAAATATAATTAAATCTAATATATACACCTAATAAAGTCAGATAAAAACATAAGTTGATGACCAATAACTAAATAACATAAAAATGAGAGCATTCTTAACACAGACTTGCAAAACAAAAATATATTAGCAATTTGGAGTCAAATTAGTGATATATGTACTTCAAGGCAAGCTAAGAATTAAAAAGGACCACCAAACAGCATCAAACGAAGTCCAAAACAGGGGACCACCAAAGACCCAACACCAAACAGCAACAAGTAACAAGTATATGGGAGACAAAGTTTGTTGGGCGAGCATTAAAGAAAATGAGAAACAGAGCTCTTTCACAGAGGCGGAACCCTTTATCGAGGGAAGAAGAAAGCTTGAAAATAGGGTATTCCACCCTTGTTTTTGCTGAATAAGGAGTCATTGGGCTTTTAAGCAAAAGGATTGGCCCCATTCCAAAGGGTTTTGGGAAAAAAATTTAACCTGCTTTAAATGTTTCCAGAAACCGGTCTCGCAGATCCAACCCATTTTCTGAGCGCAGCTCAGTTTCTTCAAACCTGGTTCTGTTTTGCTCGACACAGAGAAGACTCACGATACGCACGATTCTCTGGTGATTCAAATGATACACGTGCGATTCCAACACAAAAGCGAGTCAAACTGCAATATGGATCGTTGGGGCACCTATTTGTCTCGAATCGTATTGCGATCCATATGATTCTAACTACCATGATTTCATTTATAATGATGACTGTAGTAATTTAGTTAATAATTGTTAATTTTCTCTTGCACTTCTAATGGGAGCCATGTAAGCCAACATTGTTTCAACCAATGTTGCAAGAACGCATTTTGGCCCATAACATCATCCAATTTCACGATTTTTATGAAGGATTCCATGTCATACACCGGGCAGAATCGGATTCTGGCAGTTACAAATCATGAGAACGTTACGAATCATGTGTCCTAAAGGTGAGTTACAAGACAAAGAGACGTATCATTTTTCCCAAAAATCTGGGTTTGGGGGGTTGAGTTCACGACTCAACTTTTGAAAGGAATTTTTTTTTAATTCAAGGCCATGTAGCTACACTACACACTGATCGTCACTCAGTCTCACGTAACACGTTCATCTCTGCTCTCATGCAGTCATGCACGATGTCAAGTCGCTAGCCGCACTGCCTCTATTCTTAAGAGTCACGCGTGACATGGAGTTGTCAGCCACATTACCTCCCACATCCTAACCCAAGCGGTGCATTTCCTCTGTTCTCACGCAATCACGCACGACGTGAGTCATCAACCACGTCCTAACCCAAGCAATGTGTTCCTCTGTTCTCACGCAATCACGCACGACGTGGAGTCATCAGCCACATAACCTCCCAAGTCCCAACCCAAGCAGTGCTTTTCTTGTTCTTCTCCCTCTGTTCTTCTTTTCCCTTTGTTTTTTCAACCACAACACATAATACAACAACTCAACAAGTGCTTCTATTCTCCCTCTATTTTTTGCAACCCAAAATGGAGACCAACAGCAAGTTCACTGCTTAAGTCTGACAATATAATATTGCACACTACACACTGTTCCTCTCTACCTTCTATTTTTTGAAGGATTGTGACGTCTGGTAGTGAGAATGAAACTAATGAGCTAGGGCAGTGGCATATTTCTGGTGCTGAGGGTGCCTTCAAAAGTCAAAAGAAAGTTGCTGGTATAAAAAGTGATATTGGCTGGAAACTTGGTATATTTCAATTGATGGAGACTCAAATAAAATTTAAATGCAAATACTATGAGAAGGTAATTACAGGAGGGTTGTACAGGTTTAAACATCATTTGGCTGGTACAACCTTGTGTTGCTGTCCAGGATAATGTTAAGAAATAGATGTGGGCATTGTTTTCAAGTTGCAAGAGAAGCTGCTAAACAAGGCAGCTTCAGCAGGTTATGAAGGAGAAAGCAATGCAATTGAAGTTAACTATGGTGGAAAGAGAAAAAGACAAGAAGCTGAAAATCCTGGGGATCTTTTTAAGAAAAGAGGTGCAAGCAGTCAAACTACTATCAACAAAATTTTCAAGAAAGGTTTGAGGGAGGATGCAAATCTGGAAGTTGCTTCTTCTTTTCTTCTTACAATAATGCAATAGCCTTCAATGTGGTGAGAAGTAAGGGGATCAAGAGCATGCGTTTTGATTGCTCAACTTGGTCAAGAATACGAGCCACCCTCCTAAAATGAGATTAGGGTGAAAATTTGAACCAAAAAGTTGAAATGACTAAGAAAATATTGGAGAAACAGAGTTGAATGAAAGAAAAAAGAATGTACTATAATGACCAATGGTTGAGTCAACAAAATAAGGAAGACTGTTATCAATTTTTGGTTAATAGTCCAAAGGGAATTGTTTTTTTAAAGTCAATTGATGCCTCCAACATTAGTAAGACAACAAGACAAACTTTTCAAGATGATAGATGAAGTTGTGTAAAAGATTGGTGAGGAGAATGTTGTCCAAGTTGTCACGATCAATGCTGCAAATTACAAAGCAGCTGGAGAGTTGTTGATGTAGAAGAGGAAGCATCTCTATGGTATGGAAACCATGCATAGCTCATTGCATCAATTTGATGCTAGAGGATTTTGAGATGCACTTACCATTTCATAAAGAGACAATTGCACGTGGTAAAAAATATCAACTTATACCTATTCTAAGAATGCTCTAAGGTCTTTATTGCATCATTTCACATATGGTAGGGATCTTATTAGACTAACCATAACTTGATTCATTGAGCTGCTTGATGCAATATAAAAGGGAACTGTGAAGCATGTTTACATCTAGAAATTGGAAATCAAGTCAAATGGAAAAATGTAAGGATGAGAAGCAAGTAGAAAATCTGGAGTTGGATAAGGAGTTTTGGAGCAGCGTCACAAATTGCTTGAGGGGTGTTTTTCCCCTAATTAAAGTGTTGTTTGTGGTGGATGCATATGAGAAGCCTGTTATGGGATTCATTTATAAAGAAATGGATCGCCCTAAAAAGAAGATAACAACTTTTGGAAAAATAAAAAAGGTATATAATATATAATATATTAATAATAATACTAAATCCATTTGATAAATATTTTTTAACTTGGATGTTATTTTGAATTAATTAATTTTGTGGTGTTTCCTTCCTCTTGCCACATGCCTTTGTGGGAGATCATTGACAAAATGGGATAAACAATTGCACAGGTCTTTGCATGTTGTTGGTTACTACTTAAACCCAATATTGCACTTTGGTCCTAATTTTAATCTCGATGCTTAAGTTAAACATGGATTTTATGAATGTTTGTAAAGAATGGTGGGAGACATGCAAGTAGTAAACAAGATTGATGGGTAGCTAGAAGATTTCAACACTAGATCAAATTATTTTGGTAATGAAGTAGCAGAGCTTGGTCTTAAAAACAAGACTCCATCAGAGTAGTGGATAGGGATGGCAAAACAACCTAGTGGCCCGAGCCGCTATGGCCTGTAAGGGCCAGTTCAAATACGGGCCAGCCCAAAATAAATAAACGGGCTAAAATCACATCTTGTCACGTTTCTTTATCAGGCCCATGGACCATGGCCAGCCCGCTCAGACCACAATGACCCTAGTTTTTCCGCCTAGCCATGGCTGCAATCTCCAACCCCTGTTAGTGACAGTGATATGGGTCCATTAATCACCAAAGTGAATAGGCCCAAGGTTTAGTGCATTTATACTGGACTAAGGGGAAAATGGCATAAAGAAGTTAGTCAAGTATACTTAAGGATAGAAACAGATTAGATATGGAAGTAAATAGTGAGTGAGGGTCAAGGAAATTCTGTTGACTAGAGAATGGCTCGATTCTGAGAACTTGGAGACAAATGTCTTACTGCTTTCTTTATGATTTTTTTCCTAATACACATGTACTACATTTCCAAGAGTATAATACATAATTTGTTTTTCTATTACCATTGTTTCTATTTGTAATTAAAATTGGTTTGAGCAACCAGATATAGCGTGTGTTTGGTTTATGAATGTAACGGCATGCCGTTAACGCCAACGGCAGTTTCCTCTGTTTCCCAGATGGTGTGGCGTTTGGCTTTCCTTTCTCCTCCGTTCCGTCCATCCAACCTCCGTTGGAGGTTCTGTTTCTCTGTGTAGTTCTCCGTGGCGTAGAGGCGGGTCGTTGCTCCCTCTAGCCAACAGTGTTTGGCGAAAAGTCGAAGGAGCCCTCGCGTGTAGGGTTAAAAGAGCAGCCCACGTACCTCAAAGGCGTAACCTTGGCACAGTTGGAGGCTCAATTTCGCAGAAAAAAAACAACCTTTACATGGTGAGCGGCACAATCTCGCAGAGAAGGAAGAAGGTTCGCACTGCTCCGTTAACACTCGACTCCCTGCAGTTCCTTTTTTGGTTCTCTGTTTTTCTGATTTTGGGTTTATGGATCTGTGATTTTGGGTCTGGTTTGTGGGTGTTGTGTTCTCTGATTCTAGGTGTTGGTTACGGGTGTGTGTGTGTGGAGGGGTGTACGGTTACCTTCTCTCCTCTCTCGCCGAACTCGTTTTTGGAGTGCTGCTGTTGCTTGATATGGATTGTTTCTGCGTCAGCGTGGGCCCCATTGCCTTCGGAAGATGATCAAACGACGAGTATGCCTAGAAAAACAACAATGAGGATGGTGGGTTTGAAGGAGTGTGCTTGCTTCTTCATTTCACATGGGGCATTTGATACACACATTGCCACTTTCTCAGTTCTTACTCCACTTCCTATTATTTGTAATGGTTTTTGTTGCGCTGCATGCCTGCTGTTTTTTTTCTTATCTTCCACTAATTTATTTTGTTTGTTTGTTTATAGCAATAATAATATGATGGCAAGTTAAAGTAAAGTTATTGACCTGCTGAGAATGGTTACTTGATTACGTTACTAGTTTTTGACAAATTGAGTGATATGTAGTTACAATTACATTTTTAAAATTTGTAAAATGGTTATGTATACTACCACTTAAAAATCAGTTGGTAGGTATAAGTATAACAAGTGATTTTGAGTTAAAAATAATCTGTTAAAAAAATAATCTAATTTGTTAAAAATACATTTTAATTATACATAATATCATCTAATTTGTTTTAAAAAATAATTTAATTTGTTAAAAAAATACATTTTAATTATTCATAATATCATCTAATTTGTTAAAAAAAATAGAAAAATATATAAAAATATATAATGTGTTATCTATCAATATATATATATACATATTTTGATATAACATATATTTATATTATTAATATATATATATTCAATATATTTTCATTAATACCCTTTTTGGTAATTTTCTATCAAACCACCATTTACTCAACCCAACTTTTTCTCCAACCAAACACAATCACTACTTCCCAACCCACTTTTAAAAATTAACATTCAAACAAAACTCCGTTTACAAAACCCCAGTTATCTCAACTAGGTTACCCCAACTGATAACCAAACGGACCCATAAACCTACATTCAAGCACATGTGGAGGCCATAGAATCATGTATGAGTTTGGTTAAAAAAACATTCAAGATCTACTCAAGGAGTTTAAAGACAAAATGACTAAGGAGGTAGAACCAATCTAAATTTCATGCATTCTTCTGGGACTTTCTCCTAAAAGGAACAAGGATAATGCTAATCAGGCAGAGGAGAGGAGACTGAGTGCCGTTTGGTTGGCCGTTGTGCCAACCGAACTGGGGGTGGGTCAACCGGAAGAAAAAAAATCTATTGGCTCCACAAAAATTTGACTTTATCCAATCACATGTGGAATCAATATTAACTATTGAAAGTCTCACATTGACTAGAGATATGGTCAATTAAAAGTATATAAGATGAAAGTAATCCTCATCCTGTGAGCTAGCTTTTAAGATTGAATTAAGAACGATATCTAAATTTTAGATGGTATCAAAGTCTATTATAGATTCATTATTGGGCTACCTATATTTGTCCATACTCCATTTCTAAGTGTATCAGGGTCTTCTATAAGTCTCATGGGCCATTGTATTCATCCATGGTCCATTCCTAAGCATGACGGGGAGTGTTGAAAATCCCACATTGACTAGAGATATAGCCAATTAAAAGTATGTAATATGAGCTAGCTTTTAAGATTGAGTTAGGTTCATTATCCAAATTTAAGATTAACAATTAGATTTTTCCATTTCTATTACTTCATTTCGACATCTGACTACCAAACAGGTACTAAATCTTCAAGCTTTAACCACTAGTGCACAAAGATGAACATTAATGCTCAGATTATCATGAAATGGGTGTATTTACCCTCCATTAGACAAAGTAGAATCTCATGGGTGGCTTACAAAGGTTGAGATGCATTTCCAAACCAATCACATCATGTTGGTAGTTGCAAATTCCAACAGCAAATGTACACATGGAGGGATCTGCAATACATTGGTGAACTATTCTTCTAAAAGTCTAGACCAAACTTGTTGAATCAATTTAAAGTTGAATTAATGGAGAGATTCAGTGGATGGAAGTTCAGATTCAGAACTCCTACGAGGAATTAGGTGCTCTTCGTTATTGCAATAATGTGCAAGAGTATGTTGAGGATTCAAGGTATTATTAGCATTAGTTCCTTGCCGACCAGAAAAACACTACATTGGCTATTATATTCAATGGGTTGAAAGAGAACATTCATTCTTGGGTTCACATCCATAATCTAGATTCCAATTTGAAGACTACGGAATCAGCACACAATTTGGGGTTAGCATTGCATAAAGGAGAAGAGTGTGCTCCTAGGAGTTTGATTGAGAACTAATAACAGTACCGGGAATTATTTGGGAAGGGGTGCCTGCGAAGCTCGGGGAAAGAAGCGTGTCTGCACCCAAGTTAATGAAAGTGAATACTTTTGTTTCAGATATTAATGGTTTGTTTGGGTGCTCAAAGGAAATCCGAAGGAAAGAAATTGGAAAAAAAGAAATTGGAAGGAAAGAAACATAATGGAAATGAGAAGGAAAAATATGTTGTTTGGATGAAGAGAAATAGAAAAGAAAACAATGGAAAAAAGAATCTTTTGTTGTTTAGATAGATGGAAGAAAGTGGATGGAAATAAAATAGTCGTTTGAGAAATAAATTAAGTTTTATGTATAAAACTTTAATTTTTTATTATAATCAATTTTAATATATAAAAAATTTAGTTTAGTTTATTTTATACTTTTAATAATATTTGTAAATTTATTAAACACAAATTGCACTTGATTTCCTTTAATTTCCTTCCATATAAGGAGAGAATTCATTTCCACTGGGCCTCACTTACTTTTTATTTTTCCTTCCAAACAAATAAAGGAAAACTTATTTTTCCCTCCCTCCCAAATTTCCTTCCTCTCTTTCCCCCGTTCCAAACAAACTATAAAGGGCGCAGGGAATTCTCAATTTGGGAGAAAGGAGAAAAGGGGGGTACAATTTCTGAAGTGGAGAGAAGTATGGGCAGTTGCACAAGTGCCAAAGGTGATTTTGGGAGGATGAGACATTGATGAATGATGAACAGATGAAGGTGCACAAAGAGAGAGGGGGGAGGGGGTGGGGAGGTGTGGAAGCCAAGTTTAGTGTGTAGGCCTATGGACCGCTACTGAAGCTCTTGGGATTGACTAGGGGGAGCTTGGTAATTCCTTCTCAATCCACTTGCATTCCCATGTTATAGGAGCATCACTCATCTCCTCAAGGTGGCCACTTGAGATTTTACAGTGATGTATATTGGTATCTCTGTCAACATTGTGGATTTCTAATCATAATAAAAAGTTCTTGTCACATTAACCATAACTACCAATTCTCAACTGGGCTTAAAAGAAGGAAGACATGAGTAAAAACCTGAGATGAAGCAGAAGAGTCAGAATTCTTAGGGTCTGCCCAGCTCACAGTCGGAGCATTTTCACCTAGCTTAAATGTTGGGCTCATCATCTTTTGCCTGGAATATTCAGCACATGCACTATTATAATAGTCAATAAAAGCAAAGCCACGGTTATTGCTGGTGTTCTTCAAATCCTGAAACAAAGGTTTAAACAAAAATAAACATAACTGCAGAGTTGCGTAATGCAAAAGTAATATAAAAATTATAGTAATAACTAACTTTTATCATGAGTTAGTTATAGAGTAACAAAAATTCCTAGAACTTCTAATTAGAAGCGGAAATGGAAAGCAGAACAGGATTGATACATACCTTGACTAGTTCTACACTAGCAACTCCAGGTCCAACCTCTGTTACAATCTTCCTCAGATCTTCCTCGCCCCAGCTTCTAGGAACATTGCCAATAAAAAGACGATGTTTTGCTTGAGATGTAGAACATTTTATTTTTTTACCCTGAGAGAAGCGATCATTGATACAATCAGGTATCAAACATACACCAAATTATGTTAGATTTCCTGCATCATTTACCTATAATGTTTATAATATTGAGTTGAAAAAATCAAGACATCAACTTACAAGGAGATACAAATATGAATGTATAATGACTGTGACTTATCATATTACCTTAAATTCTGTATTATTCAGCTCCTCAATGGCTTTAGTAGCCAATTCCACACTTCTAAAAGTCACAAAACCAAAGCCTTTGTTTTCATTAGAATCCTTCCCTTTCATTACTCGAACCTGTTTTCCTCAAACTTCAAGTTAATGGGTGGCATTGCATATAAGCATAAGCATACTACAATAACAATGGCACAGGCTTACCTCTGCAATTTCACCAATACGCTCACAAAAAGCTTTCAAATCCTCATTGGAGACATCATGAGGAATCCCACCAATGTATACTTCAGACCCATGCGGAGGAAGAGAAAGAAGTTCGGCATGCTTTTTTTTCTCATCCTCATCTTCCACCTTTGCCTCATCACTGCTATGGTTTTGCATGTCATCATCTTCCTCCTCCTCTTCAACCTCTTCCTCCTCCTCTTCTTCCTCTTCCTCTACCTCCTCTGGGTCCTCCTCCTCTTCTTCCACCTCTTCAACCTCCTCTTCTATTTCTTCCACTTCCTCTTCTTCTTCTACTTCCTCATATTCAATTTCTTCTTCCATTTCTTCCTCGGCATCATTTACGTCGTCAAAGTCGACCTTCTCATCGGATTCAGATGGCTTAGCAGCTGACGAAGAAACTGTGTTTCCACGTGGCATCTTACGAAACTAATCAAACAAGCTTGTGAGGCAACTGTGAAGAAGGCACAGAGGCCAGAAGAATTCCTGGGAAGAAGTATACACATATCGAAAGGAGGAAACAAAAAGAAAGGCCAAACAAGGGGTTGCAGCGAATGAATCTCAGCGGAACCCGTGCAATGAGATAAGACTTAAAGGGCCGCAAAATGCGAAAGACTTTCATTAAAGGGCCAACGATAACATAATCAGCAGCATCGACAGGCAAGTCAGAATAACAAAAAACAAAAGATCCGCAAAATGAAACTAAGGTGGCCCAAGGGATCCAAGATTCAAAAGGCATGTTGGGGAGCACAAGCTCTTTATATAACATCATAAAGTCAAATGGAGGACAATGAAAATTCTAGAACTGCAGGAGTATGAAATGTAAACAACAATGAAAATTTTCCACTAAAATGCAAGGTGAACACACAATTAGGCATTAAAAGGAATGAGATGGCAGAACAAAAAGGAGAATCATCAAGTGTCCAATCTCAGAAAAATAATAGCAGTTTCCAAACAAAACGTACCAATCTGTGCACCTTCCTGCCACAAATTTACAGATACGTACTAAGATAGGGTTTGTTATACACTTCTACCAGCTTAATTCCACAACACATCAAATTTCACAAAAAGAAAAAAAAACAAATAAAACAAAAGTAAAAATATCTACTTTATGATAAAATCTCTCTAACCAACTTGCCTTTATGCAGAATTTTAGAGCGAGAGAGAGCGAGAAAGTACCTTTTAAGATAAATGGCGGAAGCTAAGCTACGCAATGCAAATTGGGCGAAAGCCACGAACAGGGAGCACAAAAATATCAAAATGGATCGAAAATTTTTGGTACGAAAATGAATTTAATGGAAACTTGAGTGAGGTTTCATCATTAATTTTTATACAAATAACGAACCCTAGATTGGTGTGTCACTGATTCGTATAAACGCCCACTATTGAGTCGCCGTTAATTGGATTTTGTTTATTTCGGAAATAGGGTATGCGACAAGCCGTTTTTTGGTTTTCTTTCCGCTCAAAGGCTTAGAAAGAAAATGTCTAAGTGAGAGGGTATTATGGTAAATTTGATGTTTGTATGAAAAATGAAATTCTACACCATTTTATTATTGTCCCAAAAACACGTGTCGTCTGTGAAGCAAACGATTTTTCTCTTGTGTAACAACACAAGTAACCTGTATTTAGAGTGAAAAAAGTTAATATACTTTAAATTTATACATTTTATAAACTGTTTATAGTATATCTATGATTGCACAATAAAAATTTAAATTAATTTTCATTAAAATATTTATTTATTTTAAAAACATCATCACATGTGAAGCAAACGACTTTTTTTTGTGTAACATTTCTTTTGTGTCTACATGAAGTTAGTGTTAAAAGGTTAAATATATTTTAAAATTTTAATTACTTAAGAAAAAAATATGAAATGATTTTAGTAATTTTACTATAATGAAAAAATTCATAAATCTTTTTTATTTTAGGAATTGTTTATAGTATATCCATAAATGCACATAAAAATTTAAATATAAAAATAAAATTATTTAATATTCTATATAATTTAAATATTCAACATAATATATTTACAAAATATCATATCACGGATATGTGATAAAAAAATTAAATGCAAAAACTGTTTCCACCAAAATATTTTTATAAAAATTTCATTCGTTATTACTTAATGTCGGAAGAGAAAGTTAAATTATAATCATAAATTATTTTATTATAAATGAAAATTTTTAAATAAGTCATTTTTTATATGTCCTATTTCATACTTTTATGATCTGGTCTGGATACCCGTCCCTCAAGTTGTGACGTCAGCATGATTGTTTAGAAGGACAACCAGTATCACAGGATTGTATTTTCACACCGATTATCCGTTCTCATACTTTTCCGCTCTCACTTATCCGGACATTTCATCCGTCCTCACTCCCCTGTCACATAAAACCGTTTGCCTCAGTGTTACAATGATATAAAGGGGGTTATAACTTATCAAGTGTGGATACCCTGCACAGCGGAATGTGTCAATATCACTTGCAGGAAGGAGTAGGTACGAACGCAGGCGTGACGTACGGAAAAGGCGATTATCCTCCATCCCTGTGTTAGAATCGTACACTGATAATTGACCTACCCACTGTCACTCTCTGAATACTGAGCCACTGTGATTGACACTCTATACACGGTATCAGAACCTATGGGCCCACCTGCATCTAACGATTCATTTTCCACGTCCAACTATAAATAGCACATTCCCATACACATGCAAGGTTACGTTGTTCTAACTCTCATCTTGCTATTGCATTGCTTAAGTATTCACAGAGTTCATATACACTCTTCTAATTTGAGCGTCGGAGAATCTTCGCAGGTGACACCACCTTTCGCCTACTCTAACGCGAAACTTTAGTGTGAAGGATCTCTAGGACAACGAGACCGGTTTCTCTCACTGAGAGGCCGGATTACAATACCGGTTACCCACTGTACCGGTGTATAAACACTATAATATATATACTTTTATGGCTGGTCCCACACCGGATCCTAGACCCCGGTTCAGACCAGTTCATTGGCACGCCCAGTGGGACTCGATAGAGTTATTCCCACTTTTCGCAGAAGTTTGGTAGTTCAGGATGGAAGGAGATGGATGCGATTTTGTTGATGGTCACGTGGAGGATGTGACCCATCAACAAGCTGGTAGGAGACTCGTTTTCGAATCTCTTGTAACCAACACGAGGAGGATGGTACCTGTGGCAACCCCTGATTCTCGAGACGAAGTTATAAGGCAGCTCAGGGAGGAGTTGATGGAGTTGAGAAGGGAGAAAAGAGGAGCTGGGGACAGAGTGACATCTCAAGCTGAAGATGCTCATCATGCATGGAAAAGTCCATGACCCTCCAATATTCGAAGATCCCTACTTACGAGGAGAGGGAGCAGACTCAGGACTCTGGTGATAGAGTCAGTATAAGGAGGAAAGAGCAGGCGGTGGTAACTTTTGGGGCATATAGACTCAGTGTTCCTTTCTCGAGGAGACTCATGAGTGTGGTTATCCCCAAACACCTACAAACAACCCAGCCACTTTCAATCAGAAAGTATAATGGGGAAACTGATCCCACTAAGCACCTTGATGCTTATGTGTATGAGGCCATGTATCTGGGAGCCGATGAGGATGTCATGTATAGGATGTTCCCAAGAACACTGACAGAAGAAGCTCTGAGTTGGTTCAAAAGCTTACCCTCAGGATCTGTAGATTCCTGGGAATCTAAATTATTTTGAAATTATTTTGAAATTCGTAATTTAAATTCTAAGGTCACGTAAAAATTGATAAATGCAGAATATTATCATGTATACTAGTCGTGAACGAATAAAACATAATACATTTATATAGCGGAAATGATAGATATGATTGCAGTATGAGGTACATAATATTATTACAACACATTAAAAGTCAAATAAAGTCAAAGTTCAAGCAATAAAACATAAAAGCTTCATCAATTTCACCACTCATCATTCTGTGAAGCATGCACTGTAAAAATAATGTAAGAGTAAGATAAAATATATAATAAATATAAAATAAGTAAAATTACACAAACACAATCAACAAACAATTATGATATGATGAATATGTCAAACAAGGTCATTTACATTTAATAATCTTTAATTTAGCCAAATGATGTCATGCTGGATCCATTTTGGTTTAGTGGGAATACTGCAGTAAAAAGTCTCATAGAGACACAAGTAGGACTTAGCATAATGCCACGAATCCTTACCCTTTGTAGCGCTCAAGTACCAAAGTACACAAGTAGGACTTAGTATATACCATGAATCCCTACCCTTCATGGCGTTCAGGTACCGAAGTACATAAGTAGGACTTAGCATAAACCATGAATCCCTACCCTTCATGGCGCTCAACGAAAATAAGGCTTTAACTCATCATAAAGTAACCCCCTACCAGGGCCGGCAATCATGGAACCCTTAAATTCCATGGTGCGTCCAAATACGTATGATGCATGAATGCCTTTAATTCTCTTTATCAATTTAACATACCATGATATCAATACTTCCATAATCACTTGAAAGCCACAATTCCTCAAAGGACACATCACATATATCAATTCTCAAAATCATGGATTACAGTTCAACAACATATCTCAATAAACCACAAGGCATTCATGTATACATTAATTTAGTCATTCATAATTATTCATCACAAAGATATACATACTGTATGACATTCATAGGACACTCAATAACATCCATAATAATCAATAATCCCTCAATAATTCACAAATAAATCATTACCCATATGGAAAATATCATTTTCATCCATAATAACTATCATAGGTAAATTTCAAAAATCTACAACAGCAACATACATTAGTAAAAAGGCCATAACATGAGCAAATCAAATCCTTCTTAAGTAATTCCATTTTCTGTAGTTCCATAACAAAGTTATCTACAACATTCATGAAGACCAAACATTCTAATTCCAAACATAAACATCACATAATCACAAAATAGTCAATGGGTTAACATTTTTCATTATCACCAATTGCTGGAAAATTTCCTGGTTTGATAATCTTTAGTAAATTAGCTATAACTCATGGTATAAAAATAATTTTTGAATTAGGCCAAGTTTTGTGTTTCAATAATTCCATTATCTATAATTTTTATGAAGACCAAAAATTCCAAATCTAAACAGAAATATCACAAAATCATAGTATATTAAACTATCTCAAAGAAAATAACAAAACGTACATATGTTGGTAAAATAAATGTTTCTGGAGCTACAAAAATAATTTTGGCATGAGACCAGTTCTAAATTACTCATAACACAAATATCTAAAACTTGTATGAAGACACTAAACACTGATTCTCATCACAAAATTCCCAGTTTTAAAAATACAAACAGTGATTCACGTCAACAAGTTTTTAGCATGAACATACTTCTGTATTTTAGGTATAACTAGAGTTACAAATATCCTTTTAACTTGAAACCACTTTCTATAGATCCATAACATAAATATCTACAACTTTTATGAAGACATCAAAGTCTAAATATGATCCGGTCTGGATACCGGCCCCCAATGTTATGACGTCAGACTGATCTCATAAAAGGAGAACCGGTGGCACGGTTCATTATTGCCATACCGGATATCCGGTCTCCCCTCATCCGCTCTTGTCTCATCAGCTGTTCCACTCGTTTTCTCTACAACGGATGATCGTTCGTTCTCACCAAACGTCTATGTAGCCGTTAGACCCTCAGTCACAGCGAGATAAGAGTTCCTAATAACTTATCAGGGAAGATACTCTATGTGGTAGAATATGTCATGTCAATGGCCTCAGAGAGCAAGTACATGTGTCAGCGACATATGCGGAAAGGTGATTATCCTCCATCCCTATCACGGGATCGTACCCTGATAATTGACCTACCCCCCTGACACACTCTGAGTACTGAGCCACTTTGATTGACACACTTCACACGCTATCAGAACCAAGGGGTCCACTTGTACCCAACGATTCATTTCCTACGTTCAACTATAAATAGCTCATTTCAATACGCATGCAAGGTTACGTTGTCCTAACTTACTCTTTGCTATTACATCGCTTGAGCATTCACTGAGTTCTTATACTCTTCTAACTTGATCGTCAGAGAATCTTCGCAGGTGGCACCACCTTTCGCCCCCCACTTCAACGTGAAACGTTGGTGTGAAGGATCTCCAGGACAACAAGACCGGTTTTCTCCCACTGAGAGACCGGATCGTGACACCGGATACCCGTGATACCAGTGTACAAACCCTAAAAACACCTGTATTCTTGTGGCTGGTCCCACACCGGATCTTAGACCCCGGTTCAGACCAGTTCAAAATATATATGTATAATTCCTAAAATTTTAATATTTACACAAAATAGAAGGTACATATTCCAGAACAGACATATTGTAGTATTTTGACTATAACTCATGCTATACATATCCAAATCAGTTGATTCAAGTCTCAAAATTCACACAACGAAAAGATCTACAACTTTGATGAAGAAGTCAAAGTCAATTTACACATTTTCAGCTTCGAAATTAAGTAACAAGTTACAAAAATAAATCTAGAAATCCTAGAACAGTATACAATTCTACCCATTCCATATTTATTCACAACCCTATCCCCTCTTACCTTGATGGAGGATCCTAGAGTGGTTCAAAGTGTTCTCTTATTGTCCTAACTTCAGATCAAGAAGGACTTTGATGGAGAAAATGAAAGAAAATGAGAGAGAGACTTCATTAACTTCAACTTGTTCTAAGAATTTAGACTTGGGAACAAGATGTAGTGTTGGTTTAATCATGCAAATGACAAATGAGGGACAAGCTTTTCATAATGGGATTGTTGTGGGATGTTAGGTACATTAGTTTTGGTATAATGGAGGTTTTAGGTGAGAAAAATTGGCTGGATTGTTGACCATTTCCGCAGTCGACATAATGTAGCTTGTATGATTGAAGTAAATATCAATTCTAACACTATTTCGGTATTTTGGGCATATATCTCTCATATATTAATGTATTTTAATAAATTTGGTCTTGTTGGAAAGCTAAGACAACAAGGAACAACTTTGTAGTTTACCAATTTTTTAAATTCGGACTCTAACTAGGCATTAAAATATGTACAAGATGATATGATTGAAGTAAAATACCAATTCTGAAATAGTTTCGGTATTTTGGGCATATCTTTATCAAATCTTAATGGATTTTAATAAATTGGATCTTGTTGGAAATCTAAGAAGAAGAGCAATAACTTTGTAGTATACTACATTTTCAAATTTAAACTCTAACTAGGAATTAAAATGTGTACAAGATGACGCATTTTGACTGGTGTATGTGGTAATTTGATGGGAGTAAATGGAAAAGGCAAAGAAATTAATACCTAAGGAAGTAGGTAATAAGTTATTTGATTAACTTTTACCTAAGGTATAAAGTTAAAATTATTTACCATGGTAAAATGTTAAATTGAAGATGTTGTTCTAACCAAAATTTACGTAGAAAGTCGATATAAAATGGATAATATCATTGATGATCTTAATCAAAATAATTATACATGAGAATGAAATTTTTGGGATGTTACAGCGGGCCCCTCCCGATCCGAGGGGAATAGTAGCCCCCCAGTCACGAGCTTTTGGAAAAAAAGTGAAGTCGAGTGACTAGGTGTCGTGTTGAGGTGATTCCGGTTCTATTGACATCGAGTGGCCTTCTTTCGAGAGTGAGGAATTCTGAGTGAGATGATATTCCGAACAAGACGATGCTCCAAGTGAAACAATATTACAAGTGAGGAATTCGTAATGTTCTCCGATGGGGTTTCAAGGAAGGCCACGTGGCTGATAGTTGATAGTCGTCATTTTATTTTTCCATGTGATGTCTGCACATAACGCTTTCATAATAATGAGATGTTTTGTATCCCTAGGCTCTTAAATGCGTTTATTGGGTTTGTGCGTGCTGTTTTGAATGTGAGTGGTTGTTCACCACGTGTTGAAGACAGTTGTCCTTTAAGAGGTCATTGTGTCATTGTGGCCGTGTAATTGGTGATATTGTTCCCAATCGTTAGATCTCTTATCTAGGAGTTACCTTTCCTTCCTATATATATAGCCCTAACCTCTTTTATTTTTTACCTTTACGTTGTTGTCTGTTTCATTTCTCCCTTGTGTCACACCCCCCAATTTTCCGGACCCGAATCCCAATGTAATCAAGATAATTAACTAATAAAAATACGAGTAAATTTTTCACGTTCAAAAAAATTCCAAAACACCTTAACGATTACATCAAAACCCAAATCACAGAAAACCAAAGAGTAAGATTTAATAAATTATATCTGGATCATTATATAGTTTGCCCATAACGGTATATACAAATTAACAGAGTTTACAGCGGAAGAAGAATGTGTATACCGGGCACACGTCTAGTCCCATATATAAAGATATGAGAAAAGGCTAGGCAAAGCATGCAATGGCATATCATAAGCCTAATAATCATCCATCATTTTTTCATATAATTTCATGATCATATAAAGTCTAAAATATATATATATATATATATATATATATATATATATATATACTCATACATCCATTCGGTCATGCATCATACATATCCAATATTACTTACATCGTCATTTACATTACATCTATCAATATCAATAATAAACTACATCATAATATTCATTTCATACATAACTCAATAATTTACAGACGCTGCCGGCCAAGGCATTCCATTACCACTATTTACCTTCCTAAAAATTTACTTCATAAACATTCTCGTCCCATGGTTTTCCTGCATCAATACTAAAAAGTAGACCACATGGGAGAGTGAGTTATACATTTCAAATGACGATATAAATATAATTGAAATTATGTGCATATGCATATCAACATCATGTATGCTTTGCTAAGCACATCAATAGTCATCATAGATTATTAATTCAACAATATATATACTTATTTCATACTTATACATCAAATCATAACAAAGCAAGCATATACACATTTATCACATTGCCACAATGGGCCAATACGCATCTATCACATCGCCACAATGGGCCAACATCACCAATGGTGACCATTTAGGTCTTTTCTCAAAGCCACCATGAGCTATCATCATAATCATTAATCATAATTAATCATGCCCAACATTATAATGGGCCATAACATACATATTGTCATATTCAACATCGTTTTAGATATATTCGTATCATTTATTAATCATATGTGGTCTTTTAGGTATTTAATTACCCATTTCACCAACACCACACCACCATCTCAATCATCATCATATTCTGGCATATCTCTATGCTATATGTAAATGCTCTTATGGCTAATGCATATGCACAATGGAATAATCATCAACAAATGCGAATCCGACTGTGGGAATAAACACCAAATTGTGGGTTCAAGCATGATCACATACCGTGCCCCTACTACATTAGTATAATGTGTACACATATCTCATAATGCATGCAAAATTACCAAATTTTACTGGTACCAAACCGCATCGCCCATCATGCAACACCTGGCCATTTTCACCATGACCGCGGTAAACAACATAATCAATATGTGGTGTTGCGGGCTGGCCAGATCTCAAATCATGGCAGCTGTGATCCCATGGACCACCGGGGTCACCTGCTCATCAAGAGCCATCCCCCACAAGGGTCGGCCACATGTAGCTCCCCGCAGCAATACATGGGTGGCTTCATGACTTACACACCGAGTCACAGGGGAAATAACAAATCGCTCGTGCACTGAGCCACTCTCCCACTGGGTCGGCCGAGGGAACTCCCCTAACGTTCCAACATCGGCGGCTATGATATGCCATGGATGCAATGCAATGCAATTCAGATGCATTTCTCACACTGTGCATCCTAAATGCCACTCATCAATCATCATCATCATAATCACCAACACCACCATATACACCATAGTGGATTTTATCTTTGTTGGTTTTAGCCATTGTTTCATATTTAAGTGTGGCATTTCATTTCAACATATTATGTTTATCATACATGCAAGTCAATACTTGCAGCAATCACAATGGCACCAATATCATCAATAACATTCATCAATCATCACCACATAATTTCTTAGTGGATTTTCATCTCATTAATCATTACCATTGTTTTGCTATATTAGTGTGGCAATACATCAATTCATCAATATAATTTAAAACACACATACACAAGATCACACTTGTATTCATCACAATGGTATTCAATAAATCATCAATAATAACAATCATCCATTGTGAACACCTCTTTTGGTCCGGCCCAAATTGTTACGACACCGGACCCATCCTTGAAGTTGGAAACACCGGACAAGGCCTAAGTTAACACCGCACCTCAACTCCGCCCATGAATCTTCACCTCCACTCCGCCAACCGCCCTCATTTGCTCTCCGTCCTCATATACTTCACAAACGGTGTGGAAGTCCGCCTCTTCACACACCGTCCCATAAACGGTGTGGCACTCCGCCCTCTTCACACAACGTTCCACAGACGGAGTTAGCTAACATCAAGCCGTCCAAACGTTCCCACCTCGAGTCCGCCCAACCGTCCTCAACTCAGCCCAACGTCCTCACTTCAGGAGTCCCTTAATGGCCGATGTCTCGGATCTGACAACAAAAAGACGAGCGAGTCCGGTCCAAGTAAGACGATCTCGTGGGCGGACCTAGGTCAAAATAGACACACCGGCTGGTAGTAAATCCGGACCAGGAAGGAGAACACCGGCCCCTGTGATTACATTGAAAGATTCAGTCGGTGTGAGGACGCAGGTAATGGTTCTTAAGGCCCCACATCGGATCAGTGGAGACTCCGTCCAACCAATGGCTTTGCTAACCGGTGTCACAAAATTGACAACGGAAGGACGAGGTCGGAAGATTATGCGCGGTGACCTGGAATCGCACTCCCTAGAAAATGGCAGACAGGGAGGCGGAAGTGGGCAATTAAAAAAATCCCACTAAACCCTGCTCCCCACCAATGATAATGGCCAGAGCTGCACACCACTACACAGATGGGTGAGTGGGGTTTCTGGTTGTCCCAAAACCCTCAGCCCATGACTCGAAGGCCCTATAAATGCCCCAACCAAGGAAGCTCAAGGGGTTGGTCTTCAGATTCTCCCTCTACGCGAGAAAACTCTTCTGAAATTCTCTCCGATTCCTCAAGATCCCTAACTGACCTCCCCACCTGAAACCAGTGATTTGCCTTAGTCACCACTAAAGACCACCTTAGTTCGGAAAAGGTTTGAAGTTTTCTTTACTACACGAAACCACTGCTCCTACACCGTCCATACCCCGAACGTGCTCCGTTATCACAGAACCAACGTCGTTCCAATTCCCATACATTACCTTGTTAATCTTCGTCACTGCTCAACAGCGTTCACCCCGGATCAACTTCCCATAATATCGGTCGTGACCTTCAGGTTTCCAGTTCGGGTCCTACTCCGGTCCGTTGTCTGCCAGCGTGTGAGTCCGAAATCAGACGTCGTCACTGTGCTCAACCTCCCACATCGGTTCTTAGCTCGTCACACCGGTTCCGCTCCTTTCCTTATCTCTTTTTTGCTTTCAGTCCCTTTTTTTATTTTTTCTATGAGTTTGCTGTCTTGTTGACTGTAATTGCCTGCATACCATTAGTTTACTTTGTTAATATTTTTATCCTTTTCCATAACAAACAGACACAATAAAAAGGGCAATTTTAAAAAAAAAATAGTGTCGTACGGGAGTGCTCCTGTCTACACAACCCTCTTAGGATTCGTGCACGTGCGAAGAACTTCGCTTTGCATGAATCCTCCTCTTTAATGATATCCCTCAACATCTTTCAGATTCCTCCCTAAAATAGCAATACTCAGAACTACGTAACCCTGATTTCTTGACAATTCGAGAATACGTAGGAGCAGGACTTTAACTCTTGTCGGGCCCATCTTTCTTATTTCCTTTTTTTGCTGATTTATTGCTTTACTTTTTATATTTCTTTCATAAACTTCCTTTTTTGGTCACTTCCGCGAAAATCAATTTAGACGTGACGTCTTGTTGGTTTCCCCATAGTTTTTTGCCCAAGCCTCGCCATAATTTCATAGGGAAGGGGTACTTAGGACAAGACGTCCCGCTTATCCCTTTCCTATCCCTATCCTTTTATTCTAGGATGTCCAATTTAGACGTGACGTCTTGTTGGCATTCTCTCACCCCTCTGTCTCATATCGAAGTCGAGCTTAATTCGGACAAGAACGTCCCATTAACCTCGCTCTGGCCTTCTATGTCTGTACAGTCCTTTCCTCCATTCTATCATTTTCAAAATAAAAGGGAATAAATCATGTTTTATTTAAGGCTATTTATGTCGTGCTTTCAGTCTTGGTACTGTCTTTGACAGGCGATGTAGGGTGCTAATACCTTCCCTACTCGTAACCGACTCCCGAACCTGGATTTCAATTTTTAAAACCAGTGCTTTACTGAACTTAGTTTTTTCCCAATGTTTTTCCCTATGAAAAAAAAACGTTGGTGGCGACTCCCTGTTTTATCTGTTTCATTTACTCTCTCTTGTTCGCCGCGCCGTCGCGATCCAGGTTGCGACAGATGGCGACTCCACTGGGGAAAGTTAAGAGAGTCAGGCCAGTTTGATTGAAAGCGCATGTTCTCTTTATATAGCCTTTGTTATCTCGGATTTCTTCCTATTGTCTTATTTTCTATTGATTGATGTGAATGTTTGTTCTTGTTTTAATCGTCTTGTTATTTGTTTCGTTGTCTATGTTTTGCATGTTTATTGAACCCTAGGGTAGGAGACCATGTTACTTTTTCGCAAACATTGAACCCTAGGGTAGACCACTTTGTATATTTGCTCTGTGTTTGTTCTTTATGCAGAATGGGTAAGGTATGAGGTATGGACTGCCCTTCCACACACTACACTCACGATTATTTGCACACACCTATGAGTGGCGCCCTATGCCCGGGCCCCAAATGAAGCTTAAGTTAGGAGAGGTTGGTAACGGAATCGTATGGGATGTACTTCCTATCCGGTGTTCGTGAGAACCTCGACCAGAGTTCGACCTCTCATAATATACGCACCTAGTGGATTCCTCACTGTTTGCGTCCCTGTCGTGACTAGGATCTTGACTCTGGTGACCTTCTAGATGTCTAGCAGAAACCACCCGGTGAAGAGAGTCACTTTTAGACAAGCCATAGGGCCTAGAAAAGACTTCCAACAAAACCCGACCTAGGCCACGAAAGGGCAAACTTTACTTTACCTTACGTCATTTTTGCTTTCTTTTTTTTTAAAAAAAAGGGGGGGGTGAATTATCTATCACCCGCAGGTGTTTAGTTTTCGAAATAATAGCTCATTTTGAAACACGCAATATTCTTTGGGTGAATAGATAATCCACTTTTGGTCGTGTATCCCTGAGTCCTGAGTCATAGATTTTTCTAATCGTCAAAAAAAAAAAAATATATACAACTTTATTTCCGCTCCAACAGGGGCGTCGATGACGATTAGAAATAATTATGACTATTGCGGCTGGGATCCTTGGTATTCGCTGTTTTCCCAAAAAAAAAAATCTGCTTTATGTTAAATCAATGGGGAAATACCGGTTCCAAAACCTGACAACAACCAATTTCTTTTCCTTATCCTCATTTTCGTGGGAAGATATTCAGAATTCAACGAATACCCTTCGAGTATCTATGGGAGCTAACATGGGATTGAACCCGAGAAATGAGGGATGTAATTGCCCAAAGAAAATGTTTGAGCTTGAGGCTCCCGCCTCGGGGTGAAAAATTTCTTCTGTCCTCATAACTATCCCATATTAGTTTCCATGTCTATTATACCTAGTACTTTCGAATGATCAGTTCAAAGGAATGGTGAAAGGATGTTTGTCAAGGTCTGTGATTGCTTCCCACAATATCCTCTTTCTTTCTGTTTCCACCTGACATTCCTTTTTCTTCTTTCAACGACACCGAACGACACCTTTGTTAGACTTTCAAAGGAGACTCATGGCTGAAAGAGAGCAAGAAATTGAAAACCTCAGAAACGAAGTTAACCAGCTAAGGAAGCAAATGGCGGAGATGGCCAGGCTTTTAGAGAAGAAGATCATAGAAAAGGAACCCTCTGCGGGTGTCAAGAATGATCAACATTTGCCAACCACCCTACTCCACCTTCCTGGATTAACAAAAGACCAAATTTCCCCATTCCATAGTCAACAAGAGGATCATGATTTACAAATGATGAATCCCCATATTTCACAGTCCTCCCGGTCGCCTGGGGCTCCTATCACGAGAATGTCTGCATCAGGAGATAAGGGGAAGAGAAAAGGGGATGCTAATTCCACTGCCCGTAACCAAAAAAGGACCCAACCCAGATCAGTAACACACACTCCTTTTCAACCTGCCAATCTCCCTGTACCTTACATGGCCACCACCACCCCTAACCAGGGCTCTAATTTTTTCCCATTTCAACTCTACTTTCGTCCGTATATCCCTCAAATACCTTCCTATTCTCATTTGCCTGCTATTAGGTCTGCCCTTCCACAACCCTATCATCCCCCACTAGTACAAACTCAGCCACTTAATCTAGACCAAAGCATAATAAAACCCGCTAATAGTCGAACACCGGTCCGGTTCGACCCCATTCCTATAACCTACACAAAACTTTTACCTCACCTTTTTCATAATTTCCTTGCAGTACCCTGCCCACTGAAACCAGTGGATCCTCCTTACCCCAAAGGCTATAATCCCAATGCCCGATGTGAATACCATGCTGGAGCCCCGGGGCACTCTACTGAGGACTGCCATACCTTGAAACTCAAAGTGAGGGATTTGATTAAAGCTAAGTGGCTAGATTTCCAGGAAGGGAGTCCCAATATAATTATAAACCCCAGGTCCAACCATGAGACCTCTGGGGTCAGTGTGATAAAGAGGGACTAGGGGTGTAAAGAGGATGCATGCAAGATTTTGTGAATCACACGCCAACTGGAGAGGTTCATGACCAAGAGACCACTTAGTTCCTTATGACTTTAAGCTTCTGTTTCAACCCAAACGCTATGCCTAAGGCTTTGGGATATTGTTATGTAATAAGGGCAAAAACATGTTTTTATCATTTTAAGTTTCTCTCAATAAATATGTGTCAAATTTCAAAATGCCTTTTCTTGCTTTCCTTATTGCCACCTTGAATCCTTTTCCCTTTTATCTACTTCTTTTTTCTCATTTTACCATGAAAAAACCAAAAAAATACAGGACTAAAAATGATCCTTTTGAGAATAATGAGATCGTGATTCCATTTCATAACTTTGACCACCCAGTTGATTACGCTGATGAAAGGGGTAGCAAAAACGAAAATTCCTTGGCCGAACTATGTAGGATGTTTGGATAAGAGTCACCTAGTTCTACCCAAAGGCAAGGTCAATACACAGAATGAAGAAGATTCACAAACAACTGAAGACGTTGCAAGCTCAAAACGAAGATAGTGTCGGATTCTATAAATGGCGTATCTACCCTTCAAAGAAATATTAGCATTAATCAACGTGGATGGTCAAGAAATACTCTCAAAAAAAATGCTATAAAAAAAAAGGAGTCAAGGTTGGTGCCTTACAAGGCGAGCTGATTCATAGATCAAATTATCACTTTTCCATATGGGGGCATAAATGTTATCAAGCTAAGAACACGGCAGAAATAATATTTCATCTGTGTCGCAATCAGCACCCCAACTTTAAGGGAGTATAACTATTCCCACATCAGTGTAACCAATGGATTGGTTTACTGTGATGCCATTAATATCACATTTCTTTACCACATTGGTTAGGAGATAAAATGGCTAGACCCTAACAAAGGTACCAAAGGGGTCATTCAAAACAAAAAAAAATGCAAAAAGAAAAAGATAACAAAAAAATAGATGAAAAAAGAACAAGAAAATAAGGGCTCAAAATGAGACCCTCATTGATACCGAAAAGGGCACGCCTTTGTTTCCTTGGATACATGGTGTTAGGGGCAAATTTTCCTATCTGAAATAACATTTATTCCCCCACAGGATAAGACCAAATTGAGAAAGATCAAATAAGCTCATTGGCAATCAGCTTAAACCTCTGTTGTGAGGGACACAACCTAAAAAAAAAAAAAAAAAAAAAAAGAGAGTAAAGCAAAAACCAAAAGATGTCACGGGGTGTGGCCCTTGATTTATGGAAGAGTGGAAAGCTGTGGTTGTCCTTTAGCTGACAGGAAAATAAATGTGGGGTGCGGCCCTTGGTTTGCAGAAAGGTAAAGGTGGGGGATTGCCCCTTAGCTGACAGAAACAATAACTGTGGGGTGTGGCCCTCGGTTTGTAGAAAGGTAAAGGTGGGGGATTGCCCCTTAGCTGACAGAAACAATAACTGTGGGGTGTGGCCCTCGGTTTGTAGAAAGGTAAAGGTGGGGAATTACCCCTCGACTGACAGAAAAATAAGTGTGGGGTGTGGCCCTTGGTTTGCAAAATGATAAAGGTGGGGAATCGCCCCTTGACAAACATGACACCTTTCTGAGTTTCCATTTTGCTTTGAGGTTTCCATGAAATCTATCAATACCTTGTAATCGAAACTGACATCTTCTCAAGGTTTTTGTCTTATTCATGGGGCATGTTAAGGGTCATATCTCCAAGAAATCAACTTGGTATATTCTAGGACCTGGTTAATTTGGACGGAAAGCCCTATTAACCCCCAAATCTTTTCAACCAAAGGCCAGTTTCCCCCGAAGTCCTCCTAATTTTCCCAAACTGGGGCATCTCCCCACTTTTCTATTCTCTTTCTGTCAAAGAGAAGCACCCCTAATTCCTTCAGGTAAATTTTTCAAACATGGGCATCACCCTGGGTCTCCTTTCTTTCAGTCAAGGGACAGTTCTCCAAAAATCCTTTCAATCATACTCTAACTGGGGCGTCTCCCCAGGTTTCTCTTCCCTAAAAGACAATACCCTGAACTCCCAAGCAACCCAAAACTGGGGCATCCCCCAGATTTCTCTTCTCTAGTGGACCCACTGTCATCTCTAAAAGGAAAACAGACTGAGGATTCCTCCTGAAAAAACCACCAAATGGACTCAAAAAAAAAAGGGGAGTTATCTTTCCGACAGAACCACAGTGATCAAAGGCCACGCCTTCCTTCCCCAAGAGGAAAACACTTTCCCCAGTGGAGTTAACCTCATTAAAATGTCCCAAATTAGGACATCCATCAGATTTTTCTCCTCCGACGGGCCTGCCATGCATTCCCCAATGGAACCATAATCGCCAAAGTTGGCACCTTTTAATGTTTCTTCTCCCATCGCCTAAGCAGGCTCAACCCCAAAGTCAGCATCCCTCAAATTCTCATCCCCCAGTGGAACCTTCCTCGCCGAAGTTGGCACTTCTCGGAACTCCATCCTTAGATCGCCAAAGTTGGCACTTCTCAAAGTCTCCTCTTCAATCTCCAAAGCAGGCACCGTTCTAAGCCTCTTTCGCTAAAGTTGGCAATCTTCAAAGTCTCCCACTCAACTCCAAAATCAGCACCTCTCAAATTCTCATCCCTAGTAAAATCAATCGCCAAAGTTGGCGCTTCTCAAGATCTCTTCCCCAAATGAATCCCAAACTTTACATTCTCAATCAAAGAGCAGTATCTTGAATCACCCAAATTCTTCCCCAATGGAACTACACTTTCTTCAAAACATCTCAAGCTGGGGCATCTCCCCAGATTTCTTCTGTTCCAGTCAAGGGGCAATTCCCCAAGAACCTCCAATCATGTCAAACTGGGGCATCACCCTATGTTTCTCCTTTCTCAATCGAGGAGACGATTCCCCATGTTCCTCCTCTTACCGTCAAGGGGACGATTCCCTGAGGTTCTCTAAAATCATGTCAAACCGGGGCATCTCCCTATGTTGCTCCGTTCGCAATCAAGGGGGTGATTCCCCATGTCTCTCCTCTACTGTCACAGGGGATGATTCCCCGAGATTCTTTCAAGGACCTTCAAACTGGGGCATCTCCCCAGATTTCTTTTGTTCTAGCCAGTTCCCTAAGATTTCATCCAATCATGTCAAACTAGGGCATCACCATGAACTTTGAAGTCCAGTAAGTTAATTTGGACGAGACGTCCTGTTAGCTCCCCCAACCTTTACATTTCCTACCAGCAGTGAGTTAATTTGGACGAGACGTCCTGTTAGCTCCCCCACATTTATTTCCCTGTCAAACCAAGGGCCACACCCCGCATTTATTTCTCTGTCAGTCAAGGGCCACACCCCACATTTACCATTTTGCAAACCAAGGGCCACACCCCACATTTATTTCCCTGTCAAACCAAGGGCCACACCCCGCATTTATTTCTCTGTCAGTCAAGGGCCACACCCCACATTTATCTACCTGCAGCCAAGGGCCACACCCCACATTTTCTGCAAACCAAGGGCCACACCCCGCATTTATTTCTCTGTCAGTCAAGGGCCACACCCCACATTTACCATTCTACAAACCAAGGGCCACACCCCATATTTATTTTCCTGTCAGTCAAGGGGCAATCCCCCACCTTCACCTTTCTGCAAACCAAGGGCCACACCCCATATTTATTTTCCTGTCAGTCAAGGGGCAATCCCCCACCTTTACCTTTTGCAAACCAAGGGCCACACCCCACATTTATTTTCCTGTCAGTCAAGGGGCAATCCCCTACCTTTACCTTTTGCAAACCAAGGGCCACACCCCACATTTATTTTCCTGTCAGTCAAGGGGCGATTCCCCACCTTTATCATTTTGCAAACCAAGGGCCACACCCCACACTTATTTTTCTGTCAGTCGAGGGGTAATTCCCCACCTTTACCTTTCTACAAACCGAGGGCCACACCCCACAGTTATTGTTTCTGTCAGCTAAGGGGCAATCCCCCACCTTTACCTTTCTACAAACCGAGGGCCACACCCCACAGTTATTGTTTCTGTCAGCTAAGGGGCAATCCCCCACCTTTACCTTTCTGCAAACCAAGGGCCGCACCCCACATTTATTTTCCTGTCAGCTAAAGGACAACCACAGCTTTCCACTCTTCCATAAATCAAGGGCCACACCCCGTATTTTATCTTCAGTCAAGGGGCAGTTCCCCACTCTTACCTTCCTATCACCCACTGTATAAAAAAAAAAAAAAAAAAATGGTGTTGATCCGATATAGGTAGAGGAAGTCCACTATTCCAAGACAAGTGACGATCCAAAGGACGGTGTCATGACCCTCAAGGTCGAATGAAGTAGGCCCTGTCAAGTTGCTGGGACGATGTCCCAATGGTTACACCGTCTACCACTTCGGGGCATAACGAATGGTGTCGTGAGACCTACCTCGGATAGAATTGGGTTAAGGGGTTGCTAAGACCGATGTCAGGCCAATTACACCGGAGGTTCGAAGGTTAATCGAAGTTGTGGACGAGGTGGCCATGATACGCTAATCCGAGGTTCTATGCTGCCCAAAGGACATTGTCCATGATGAAGTCCTAATTTTAAGTTGATGATTAAACGATATTACTTCAAATCGTTACCTCATACCGGTCACAAGAAAGAGATACTTAGAAAATTTGAAGGAAAAGAAAAGACAAGCTGATGGATGAAAATTGCATTGCATTAATAGAGGGCACCGAGGCCATTACAAAAATTAAAACTCCGGAGCCCATCCCGGAACAAGGCTAAGGAAAAAAGAAAAAAATCAAGAGTTGGGTGCTGGAGAGTCCGGTCTAGCAGAGGCTGTCCTCTCAGATTCCTCCGACACCGTCCTCAGTTCCATGCTTTGGCCTTCGGGGAGGGGCATCAGTTCGTAAGGAATATCCTTAGGTTCCGAAGCCTGACCCCGGTCCATAGCATATAGGTGGCCACCATGAAATTCATAGTAGACACCTATACCGTTCAGGTTAAGTTGAACAGCGGAATTTCGATGTACAACCTGGCGAACGGCAGAACTGAAGGCAACATCGGCCAGTACCGAAAATTCAGCCATCTGCTCCTCGGCTTCCATCCGCTCCTTCGCTTGCTCTTCCTGCACATCGGCAAGCTTCCCAGATAGTTCCTTATTTTTCTTGTCCACCTCGGCCTTTGCAGCCTTAGCTTCATCCAGTTCGGTCCGGAGAGCTTTGAGAGCGTCCTCTGAAGCTTTAGCCTTAGCATCAGCAGCATCTGCCCTCTTGGCAGCCGATGTGTAAGCAGCAGTGAGTTCGGATAAGTCCTCCTTGCTCTTGGTCAGCTCCTGCTCCTTCTCGGTCAAAGCAGTCTGAGCCTCGACTCTCAAGGCCTCAGCTTTCTTCATCCGGTCTAGGCATTCCTTAGCCTCGATACCGGAGTAGTAAGAGCGGCCTAAAGAGCTGAGGACCCCGGCTGCCTCAACCAAATTAAAAATAGCAGCTTCAGCAGCAGTCTGAGCTTCAGAAGCAGGGAGATCGGCCTTGAGCTTGAAGGGGATGTGGACCCGAGCCGGTGTCCCTCCAACGTACACTAGAAAGTCCGAGAGGCGGGAGTTGACGACGATGTCGTCGGGTTGAGACCGGGCTGGAGAAACATTTACAGGACCGGCCTCTTCCTCCGTTGGCACCTCTACTTCGGCCACAACCTTTCGAGCCTTCTGCTTTTTCGGCTTGGAGGTCGAGCCGATGTTGGACTTCCTTTTAGCTGGGGCCCTTTCAGCCGGTCCCAGAGTCATTGCCTCAATATTTTCTGCCGGTATGCTCACCACCTTGGCCGGCGTGCGGCGAGGAGTCACCCTATTCTCCTGTGCAGCAGCAGCAGCGTTTCGGGCTTCGGCAGCCTCTCTCAGTTTCCTGAGGATGTCTATCCGAGCCATCTCGCCTTCAAAGAAAAAAAAACGATGTTAGTACCGGTGTGAATGTATCAGAAATAAATAGATAATAAAAGGAGGAAAGTGAACAATGACTACCAAGGTAAGTATCCCGGCCTGACTCCGTCCCCAAAAGCCTCTTGCAGGAGAACTTGGCAATGGCCGAATAACCCTTCAGAGCGTCCAGGACTTTCTTGGACTCAGTTGACAAGTTACTCTCACTGACGATGTAGGCATTGCTTGTCAGGAGAAAGTGTTCATGAGTCCAGCCGGTGTAAAACTTTCTAGAAAAATCAGAATTCTCCCAGAACACCGGCCTACCAGCATTGACCTCGACTTTGACATAGGAGTGTTTGAAACTGACCCCGTCCGTCTTGGCCGATTCGGTGTAACTTTCGAAGTTAACCACCTTTGAGTCGCAGCGAAGGTTGATGAAGCCTAGACCCCCTCCAGAGTTACCCCGGCGCATCACCCTGCAATAGGTAAAAAAGAGGGCCACTGTGGGGACGAAGTGGAAGTACTCCCCAAGCACTTCCAAGGACCTTACCAAGCCCCAGCCATTGGGATGAAGTTGGCTAGGGGCGCAGTCAAGAAACCGGAGTACCCCCATCTCAAACTCCGTCAATGGAAAGCGGACGCCGATCTTGGAGAAGACCATCTCATACATAAAGAGGTTCCTTGACCCCGGTTGATGGCAGATCCTGTCCGAGGTTAGGGGGCAGAATACAGTAAAGTCGTTTTCATGCTCCACATCGGCATGGACAACGACATCTTCGATGGTGACATCGGCAGCATCTTCAGCATACCGGGAGACAATCGTCTTTGGGTCTTCATGAACCCAGAAGTAAGGATCTCTGGCCTTCTCAGCTAGCCAGTTGATCCGGTGTGCCAAGACATTTGTCTCAATAGGGTCAGTAATCACAGCAACACCGGTGGAGGAATTTTCAGAAGCCATTCGGACGGTATGGCGAAGAAAGGGAATACAACTGTAAAAGGCCACATCGTCAATAAGATATAAATCGGCACTGCTTCCCCCTTCACTAGCAGCGCCAAAATTAAACGAGGAGCCTGACGATGTGTCAAACCCCTCTGTTTCCCACAAAGGCAATTCGGAGAAACGGTGCCCTGATGAGACGAACCGATGTGAAGCTCCCGAAGTTGCCCCACTTTGGTGACTCGGACCTCGGCTCGAAACTCCACCCGGCTGACGCCGGGATGTAATTGAAGGAGGACCGGACAGGACCTCAATGGAGTCATTACTCGAACCGGTGTCCCCCATGACCTATCTACGAAATTAAAGTGAAGTTTGGGATGGCTACCTGCTGAGGCGATGCGTGCAGTTCTTTTAGTGCGAGCCAGGTCGTAACACCGGAGGAAAAGCTTTAACGTCGGAGGAGAACTTTGAACACCGGAGGGGTTGAACGTCGGAGAGACAGCACTTCAATATCAAGAAAGGAGTGAAAATGATGGGTCCCCGAAGTTGCTTTTATAGAGGGAGGAGCGGAGATCCAGAACCTTCCGCATTCCGGCCCATGGCCCATTAAAAAAGAGGGCCGACTTTTGGCATTCCGGCCCAATGGCGTGAATTCTAAATTTTGAAAGAGCCAGTTAGCTGGTGACACATGGAATGCCCAATCACCCAGTGACGTGGACCACATTTGAGACACGTCAGCTGTTTAAAATGCCACATCATTAAGCCCCACACCGGATTTTGGTCTTGCTTAACCCCTACATCGGTGTTCATATCTTTACTCCCCTTTCACCTCGGAAATTTACATTTCTCTTGTGAAAAAGAGTAAAGAGGGGCATCTGTGAACACCTCTTTTGGTCCGGCCCAAATTGTTATGACACCGGACCCATCCTTGAAGTTGGAAACACCGGACAAGGCCTAAGTTAACACCGCACCTCAACTCCGCCCATGAATCTTCACCTCCACTCTGCCAACCGCCCTCATTTGCTCTCCGTCCTCATATACTTCACAAACGGTGTGGAAGTCCGCCTCTTCACACACCGTCCCATAAACGGTGTGGCACTCCGCCCTCTTCACACAACGTTCCACAGACAGAGTTAGCTAACATCAAGCCGTCCAAACGTTCCCACCTCGAGTCCGCCCAACCGTCCTCAACTCAGCCCAACGTCCTCACTTCAGGAGTCCCTTAATGGCCGATGTCTCGGATCTGACAACAAAAAGACGAGCGAGTCCGGTCCAAGTAAGACGATCTCGTGGGCGGACCTAGGTCAAAATAGACACACCGGCTGGTAGTAAATCCGGACCAGGAAGGAGAACACCGGCCCCTGTGATTACATTGAAAGATTCAGTCGGTGTGAGGACGCAGGTAATGGTTCTTAAGGCCCCACATCGGATCAGTGGAGACTCCGTCCAACCAATGGCTTTGCTAACCGGTGTCACAAAATTGACAATGGAAGGACGAGGTCGGAAGATTATGCGCGGTGACCTGGAATCGTACTCCCTAGAAAATGGCAGACAGGGAGGCGGAAGTGGGCAATTAAAAAAATCCCACTAAACCCTGCTCCCCACCAATGATAATGGCCAGAGCTGCACACCACTACACAGATGGGTGAGTGGGGTTTCTGGTTGTCCCAAAACCCTCAGCCCATGACTCGAAGGCCCTATAAATGCCCCAACCAAGGAAGCTCAAGGGGTTGGTCTTCAGATTCTCCCTCTACGCGAGAAAACTCTTCTGAAATTCTCTCCGATTCCTCAAGATCCCTAACTGACCTCCCCACCTGAAACCAGTGATTTGCCTTAGTCACCACTAAAGACCACCTTAGTTCGGAAAAGGTTTGAAGTTTTCTTTACTACACGAAACCACTGCTCCTACACCGTCCATACCCCGAACGTGCTCCGTTATCACAGAACCAACGCCGTTCCAATTCCCATACATTACCTTGTTAATCTTCGTCACTGCTCAACAGCGTTCACCCCGGATCAACTTCCCATAATATCGGTCGTGACCTTCAGGTTTCCAGTTCGGGTCCTACTCCGGTCCGTTGTCTGCCAGCGTGTGAGTCCGAAATCAGACGTCGTCACTGTGCTCAACCTCCCACATCGGTTCTTAGCTCGTCACACCGGTTCCGCTCCTTTCTTTATCTCTTTTTTGCTTTCAGTCCCTTTTTTTATTTTTTCTATGAGTTTGCTGTCTTGTTGACTGTAATTGCCTGCATACCATTAGTTTACTTTGTTAATATTTTTATCCTTTTCCATAACAAACAGACACAATAAAAAGGGCAATTTTAAAAAAAAAATAGTGTCGTACGGGAGTGCTCCTGTCTACACAACCCTCTTAGGATTCGTGCACGTGCAAAGAACTTCGCTTTGCATGAATCCTCCTCTTTAATGATATCCCTCAACATCTTTCAGATTCCTCCCTAAAATAGCAATACTCAGAACTACGTAACCCTGATTTCTTGACAATTCGAGAATACGTAGGAGCAGGACTTTAACTCCTGTCGGGCCCATCTTTCTTATTTCCTTTTTTTGCTGATTTATTGCTTTACTTTTTATATTTCTTTCATAAACTTCCTTTTTTGGTCACTTCCGTGAAAATCAATTTAGACGTGACGTCTTGTTGGTTTCCCCATAGTTTTTTGCCCAAGCCTCGCCATAATTTCATAGGGAAGGGGTACTTAGGACAAGACGTCCCGCTTATCCCTTTCCTATCCCTATCCTTTTATTCTAGGATGTCCAATTTAGACGTGATGTCTTGTTGGCATTCTCTCACCCCTCTGTCTCATATCGAAGTCGAGCTTAATTCGGACAAGAACGTCCCATTAACCTCGCTCTGGCCTTCTATGTCTGTACAGTCCTTTCCTCCATTCTATCATTTTCAAAATAAAAGGGAATAAATCATGTTTTATTTAAGGCTATTTATGTCGTGCTTTCAGTCTTGGTACTGTCTTTGACAGGCGATGTAGGGTGCTAATACCTTCCCTACTCGTAACCGACTCCCGAACCTGGATTTCAATTTTTAAAACCAGTGCTTTACTGAACTTAGTTTTTTCCCAATGTTTTTCCCTATGAAAAAAAAACGTTGGTGGCGACTCCCTGTTTTATCTGTTTCATTTACTCTCTCTTGTTCGCCGCGCCGTCGCGATCCAGGTTGCGACAGATGGCGACTCCGCTGGGGAAAGTTAAGAGAGTCAGGCCAGTTTGATTGAAAGCGCATGTTCTCTTTATATAGCCTTTGTTATCTCGGATTTCTTCCCATTGTCTTATTTTCTATTGATTGATGTGAATGTTTGTTCTTGTTTTAATCGTCTTGTTATTTGTTTCGTTGTCTATGTTTTGCATGTTTATTGAACCCTAGGGTAGGAGACCATGTTACTTTTTCACAAACATTGAACCCTAGGGTAGACCACTTTGTATATTTGCTCTGTGTTTGTTCTTTATGCAGAATGGGTAAGGTATGAGGTATGGACTGCCCTTCCACACACTACACTCACGATTATTTGCACACACCTATGAGTGGCGCCCTATGCCCGGGCCCCAAATGAAGCTTAAGTTAGGAGAGGTTGGTAACGGAATCGTATGGGATGTACTTCCTATCCGGTGTTCGTGAGAACCTCGACCAGAGTTCGACCTCTCATAATATACGCACCTAGTGGATTCCTCACTGTTTGCGTCCCTGTCGTGACTAGGATCTTGACTCTGGTGACCTTCTAGATGTCTAGCAGAAACCACCCGGTGAAGAGAGTCACTTTTAGACAAGCCATAGGGCCTAGAAAAGACTTCCAACAAAACCCGACCTAGGCCACGAAAGGGCAAACTTTACTTTACCTTACGTCATTTTTGCTTTCTTTTTTTTAAAAAAAAAGGGGGGGGTGAATTATCTATCACCCGCAGGTGTTTAGTTTTCGAAATAATAGCTCATTTTGAAACACGCAATATTCTTTGGGTGAATAGATAATCCACTTTTGGTCGTGTATCCCTGAGTCCTGAGTCATAGATTTTCCTAATCGTCAAAAAAAAAAAATATATACAACTTTATTTCCGCTCCAACAGGGGCGTTGATGACGATTAGAAATAATTATGACTATTGCGGCTGGGATCCTTGGTATTCGCTGTTTTCCCAAAAAAAAAAATCTGCTTTATGTTAAATCAATGGGGAAATACCAGTTCCAAAACATGACAACAACCAATTTCTTTTCCTTATCCTCATTTTCGTGGGAAGATATTCAGAATTCAACGAATACCCTTCGAGTATCTATGGGAGCTAACATGGGATTGAACCCGAGAAATGAGGGATGTAATTGCCCAAAGAAAATGTTTGAGCTTGAGGCTCCCGCCTCGGGGTGAAAAATTTCTTCTGTCCTCATAACTATCCCATATTAGTTTCCATGTCTATTATACCTAGTACTTTCGAATGATCAGTTCAAAGGAATGGTGAAAGGATGTTTGTCAAGGTCTGTGATTGCTTCCCACAATATCCTCTTTCTTTCTGTTTCCACCTGACATTCCTTTTTCTTCTTTCAACGACACCGAACGACACCTTTGTTAGACTTTCAAAGGAGACTCATGGCTGAAAGAGAGCAAGAAATTGAAAACCTCAGAAACGAAGTTAACCAGCTAAGGAAGCAAATGGCGGAGATGGCCAGGCTTTTAGAGAAGAAGATCATAGAAAAGGAACCCTCTGCGGGTGTCAAGAATGATCAACATTTACCAACCACCCTACTCCACCTTCCTGGATTAACAAAAGACCAAATTTCCCCATTCCATAGTCAACAAGAGGATCATGATTTACAAATGATGAATCCCCATATTTTACAGTCCTCCCGGTCGCCTGGGGCTCCTATCACGAGAATGTCTGCATCAGGAGATAAGGGGAAGAGAAAAGGGGATGCTAATTCCACTGCCCGTAACCAAAAAAGGACCCAACCCAGATTAGTAACACACACTCCTTTTCAACCTGCCAATCTCCCTGTACCTTACATGGCCACCACCACCCCTAACCAGGGCTCTAATTTTTTCCCATTTCAACTCTACTTTCGTCCGTATATCCCTCAAATACCTTCCTATTCTCATTTGCCTGCTATTAGGTCTGCCCTTCCATAACCCTATCATCCCCCACTAGTACAAACTCAGCCACTTAATCCAGACCAAAGCATAATAAAACCCGCTAATAGTCGAACACCGGTCCGGTTCGACCCCATTCCTATAACCTACACAAAACTTTTACCTCACCTTTTTCATAATTTCCTTGCAGTACCCTGCCCACTGAAACCAGTGGATCCTCCTTACCCCAAAGGCTATAATCCCAATGCCCGATGTGAATACCATGCTGGAGCCCCGGGGCACTCTACTGAGGACTGCCATACCTTGAAACTCAAAGTGAGGGATTTGATTAAAGCTAAGTGGCTAGATTTCCAGGAAGGGAGTCCCAATATAATTATAAACCCCAGGTCCAACCATGAGACCTCTGGGGTCAGTGTGATAAAGAGGGACTAGGGGTGTAAAGAGGATGCATGCAAGATTTTGTGAATCACACGCCAACTGGAGAGGTTCATGACCAAGAGACCACTTAGTTCCTTATGACTTTAAGCTTCTGTTTCAACCCAAACGCTATGCCTAAGGCTTTGGGATATTGTTATGTAATAAGGGCAAAAACATGTTTTTATCATTTTAAGTTTCTCTCAATAAATATGTGTCAAATTTCAAAATGCCTTTTCTTGCTTTCCTTATTGCCACCTTGAATCCTTTTCCCTTTTATCTACTTCTTTTTTCTCATTTTACCATGAAAAAACCAAAAAAATACAGGACTAAAAATGATCCTTTTGAGAACAATGAGATCGTGATTCCATTTCATAACTTTGACCACCCAGTTGATTACGCTGATGAAAGGGGTAGCAAAAACGAAAATTCCTTGGCCGAACTATGTAGGATGTTTGGATAAGAGTCACCTAGTTCTACCCAAAGGCAAGGTCAACACACAGAATGAAGAAGATTCACAAACAACTGAAGACGTTGCAAGCTCAAAACGAAGATAGTGTCGGATTCTATAAATGGCGTATCTACCCTTCAAAGAAATATTAGCATTAATCAACGTGGATGGTCAAGAAATACTCTCAAAAAAAATGCTATAAAAAAAAGGAGTCAAGGTTGGTGCCTTACAAGGCGAGCTGATTCATAGATCAAATTATCACTTTTCCATATGGGGGCATAAATGTTATCAAGCTAAGAACACGGCAGAAATAATATTTCATCTGTGTCGCAATCAGCACCCCAACTTTAAGGGAGTATAACTATTCCCACATCAGTGTAACCAATGGATTGGTTTACTGTGATGCCATTAATATCACATTTCTTTACCACATTGGTTAGGAGATAAAATGGCTAGACCCTAACAAAGGTACCAAAGGGGTCATTCAAAACAAAAAAAAAATGCAAAAAGAAAAAGATAACAAAAAAATAGATGAAAAAAGAACAAGAAAATAAGGGCTCAAAACGAGACCCTCATTGATACCGAAAAGGGCACGCCTTTGTTTCCTTGGATACATGGTGTTAGGGGCAAATTTTCCTATCTGAAATAACATTTATTCCCCCACAGGATAAGACCAAATTGAGAAAGATCAAATAAGCTCATTGGCAATCAGCTTAAACCTCTGTTGTGAGGGACACAACCTAAAAAAAAAAAAAAAAAAAAAAAAGAGAGTAAAGCAAAAACCAAAAGATGTCACAGGGAGAGAGAAGCTCGCTAGGCTGAAAACCTGAAAGGGCAGCCTATGCAAAAGTTAGAGCGACCTGGTAAGCTCAAGCAATCAATTGGGATCAAAATTTTGGCCAAGTAATCGTAGTTCGACTACCTTCTCAGAAGCAGAGTCAAGTGGTGAATTCAGAGTCATGATGTGGGATTAAGATATGCTTTGTTCTCAACTGGAAAATCTGTAAAAATCATTCCTACTCTACCCAATTATTAATATTTTCCATATACGTCTCCACTTGCTATTTGGTTTCCTTTTTTCTACACTTACCCAACTTGTAAATACAATCTCACCTATTTTTGACACATATTTATTATGATTTTCCATGATTTGATAAGACATATGTTTTCCCTTAATATATAAAAATGAGAAGGTAATGAAATTTAAAGTCATGAGGACAAGAAGTTCCTGTTACTTGATCTCGCCTCAAGCAATCATTATGAAGACTGGGCCTGACACGTTTCCAAAGCTAGGTTTGTTTCATCTGCTCTGTTTCAGTCATGAGTCACTTCGAATCTCTAAGGATTGTGTTTTTACGGTAAGTCTTTTCAAGTACCAATTTGTTTTGTACCACTAACCTTTCTTGCAGGATGTTGTAATAAGTAGATGTGTCAAGTTTCCATCGCCAAAACTGGCACTTTCCAGGTGTATGACCATCAGTCTTCAAAGCCCACTCTTGCCTTTACTCATTAAAGTAGGTCATCCTCGAGTTTTTTCTCATAACCCACCGAAATCATTGGACAAAACACCCTTCTATGGCCAAACATGACACCTTTCTGAGTTTCCATTTTGCTTTGAGGTTTCCATGAAATCTATCAATACCTTGTAATCGAAACTGACATCTTCTCAAGGTTTTTGTCTTATTCATGGGGCATGTTAAGGGTCATATCTCCAAGAAATCAACTTGGTATATTCTAGGACCTGGTTAATTTGGACGGAAAGCCCTATTAACCCCCAAATCTTTTCAACCAAAGGCCAGTTTCCCCCCGAAGTCCTCCTAATTTTCCCAAACTGGGGCATCTCCCCACGTTTCCATTCTCTTTCTGTCAAAGAGAAGCACCCCTAATTCCTTCAGGTAAATTTTTCAAACATGGGCATCACCCTGGGTCTCCTTTCTTTCAGTCAAGGGACAGTTCTCCAAAAATCCTTTCAATCATACTCTAACTGGGGCGTCTCCCCAGGTTTCTCTTCCCTAAAAGACAATACCCTGAACTCCCAAGCAACCCAAAACTGGGGTATCCCCCAGATTTCTCTTCTCTAGTGGACCCACTGTCATCTCTAAAAGGAAAACAGACTGAGGATTCCTCCTGAAAAAACCACCAAATGGACTCAAAAAAAAAAAAGGGGAGTTATCTTTCCGACAGAACCACAGTGATCAAAGGCCACGCCTTCCTTCCCCAAGAGGAAAACACTTTCCCCAGTGGAGTTAACCTCATTAAAATGTCCCAAATTAGGACATCCATCAGATTTTTCTCCTCCGACGGGCCTGCCATGCATTCCCCAATGGAACCATAATCGCCAAAGTTGGCACCTTTTAATGTTTCTTCTCCCATCGCCTAAGCAGGCTCAACCCCAAAGTCAGCATCCCTCAAATTCTCATCCCCCAGTGGAACCTTCCTCGCCGAAGTTGGCACTTCTCGGAACTCCATCCTTAGATCGCCAAAGTTGGCACTTCTCAAAGTCTCCTCTTCAATCTCCAAAGCAGGCACCGTTCTAAGCCTCTTTCGCTAAAGTTGGCAATCTTCAAAGTCTCCCACTCAACTCCAAAATCAGCACCTCTCAAATTCTCATCCCTAGTAAAATCAATCGCCAAAGTTGGCGCTTCTCAAGATCTCTTCCCCAAATGAATCCCAAACTTTACATTCTCAATCAAAGAGCAGTATCTTGAATCACCCAAATTCTTCCCCAATAGAACTACACTTTCTTCAAAACATCTCAAGCTGGGGCATCTCCCCAGATTTCTTCTGTTCCAGTCAAGGGGCAATTCCCCAAGAACCTCCAATCATGTCAAACTGGGGCATCACCCTATGTTTCTCCTTTCTCAATCGAGGAGACGATTCCCCATGTTCCTCCTCTTACCGTCAAGGGGATGATTCCCTAAGGTTCTCTAAAATCATGTCAAACCGGGGCATCTCCCTATGTTGCTCCGTTCGCAATCAAGGGGGTGATTCCCCATGTCTCTCCTCTACTGTCACAGGGGATGATTCCCCGAGATTCTTTCAAGGACCTTCAAACTGGGGCATCTCCCCAGATTTCTTTTGTTCTAGCCAGTTCCCCAAGATTTCATCCAATCATGTCAAACTAGGGCATCACCATGAACTTTGAAGTCCAGTAAGTTAATTTGGACGAGACGTCCTGTTAGCTCCCCCAACCTTTACATTTCCTACCAGCAGTGAGTTAATTTGGACGAGACGTCCTGTTAGCTCCCCCACATTTATTTCCCTGTCAAACCAAGGGCCACACCCCGCATTTATTTCTCTGTCAGTCAAGGGCCACACCCCACATTTACCATTTTGCAAACCAAGGGCCACACCCCACATTTATTTCCCTGTCAAACCAAGGGCCACACCCCGCATTTATTTCTCTGTCAGTCAAGGGCCACACCCCACATTTATCTACCTGCAGCCAAGGGCCACACCCCACATTTTCTGCAAACCAAGGGCCACACCCCGCATTTATTTCTCTGTCAGTCAAGGGCCACACCCCACATTTACCATTCTACAAACCAAGGGCCACACCCCATATTTATTTTCCTGTCAGTCAAGGGGCAATCCCCCACCTTCACCTTTCTGCAAACCAAGGGCCACACCCCATATTTATTTTCCTGTCAGTCAAGGGGCAATCCCCCACCTTTACCTTTTGCAAACCAAGGGCCACACCCCACATTTATTTTCCTGTCAGTCAAGGGGCAATCCCCCACCTTTACCTTTTGCAAACCAAGGGCCACACCCCACATTTATTTTCCTGTCAGTCAAGGGGCGATTCCTCACCTTTATCATTTTGCAAACCAAGGGCCACACCCCACACTTATTTTTCTGTCAGTCGAGGGGTAATTCCCCACCTTTACCTTTCTACAAACCGAGGGCCACACCCCACAGTTATTGTTTCTGTCAGCTAAGGGGCAATCCCCCACCTTTACCTTTCTACAAACCGAGGGCCACACCCCACAGTTATTGTTTCTGTCAGCTAAGGGGCAATCCCCCACCTTTACCTTTCTGCAAACCAAGGGCCGCACCCCACATTTATTTTCCTGTCAGCTAAAGGACAACCACAGCTTTCCACTCTTCCATAAATCAAGGGCCACACCCCGTATTTTATCTTCAGTCAAGGGGCAGTTCCCCACTCTTACCTTCCTATCACCCACTGTATAAAAAAAAAAAAAAAAAAAACGGTGTTGATCCGATATAGGTAGAGGAAGTCCACTATTCCAAGACAAGTGACGATCCAAAGGACGGTGTCATGACCCTCAAGGTCGAATGAAGTAGGCCCTGTCAAGTTACTGGGACGATGTCCCAATGGTTACACCGTCTACCACTTCGGGGCATAACGAATGGTGTCGTGAGACCTACCTCGGATAGAATTGGGTTAAGGGGTTGCTAAGACCGATGTCAGGCCAATTACACCGGAGGTTCGAAGGTTAATCGAAGTTGTGGACGAGGTGGCCATGATACGCTAATCCGAGGTTCTATGCTGCCCAAAGGACATTGTCCATGATGAAGTCCTAATTTTAAGTTGATGATTAAACGATATTACTTCAAATCGTTACCTCATACCGGTCACAAGAAAGAGATACTTAGAAAATTTGAAGGAAAAGAAAAGACAAGCTGATGGATGAAAATTGCATTGCATTAATAGAGGGCACCGAGGCCATTACAAAAATTAAAACTCCGGAGCCCATCCCAGAACAAGGCTAAGGAAAAAAGAAAAAAATCAAGAGTTGGGTGCTGGAGAGTCCGGTCTAGCAGAGGCTGTCCTCTCAGATTCCTCCAACACCGTCCTCAGTTCCATGCTTTGGCCTTCGGGGAGGGGCATCAGTTCGTAAGGAATATCCTCAGGTTCCGAAGCCTGACCCCGGTCCATAGCATATAGGTGGCCACCATGAAATTCATAGTAGACACCTATACCGTTCAGGTTAAGTTGAACAACGGAATTCCGATGTACAACCTGGCGAACGGCAGAACTGAAGGCAACATCGGCCAGTACCGAAAATTCAGCCATCTGCTCCTCGGCTTCCATCCGCTCCTTCGCTTGCTCTTCCTGCACATCGGCAAGCTTCCCAGATAGTTCCTTATTTTTCTTGTCCACCTCGGCCTTTGCAGCCTTGGCTTCATCCAGTTCGGTCCGGAGAGCTTTGAGAGCGTCCTCTGAAGCTTTAGCCTTAGCATCAGCAGCATCTGCCCTCTTGGCAGCCGATGTGTAAGCAGCAGTGAGTTCGGATAAGTCCTCCTTGCTCTTGGTCAGCTCCTGCTCCTTCTCGGTCAAAGCAGTCTGAGCCTCGACTCTCAAGGCCTCAGCTTTCTTCATCCGGTCTAGGCATTCCTTAGCCTCGATACCGGAGTAGTAAGAGCGGCCTAAAGAGCTGAGGACCCCGGCTGCCTCAACCAAATTAAAAATAGCAGCTTCAGCAGCAGTCTGAGCTTCAGAAGCAGGGAGATCGGCCTTGAGCTTGAAGGGGATGTGGACCCGAGCCGGTGTCCCTCCAACGTACTCTAGAAAGTCCGAGAGGCGGGAGTTGACGACGATGTCGTCGGGTTGAGACCGGGCTGGAGAAACATTTACAGGACCGGCCTCTTCCTCCGTTGGCACCTCTACTTCGGCCACAACCTTTCGAGCCTTCTGCTTTTTCGGCTTGGAGGTCGAGCCGATGTTGGACTTCCTTTTAGCTGGGGCCCTTTCAGCCGGTCCCAGAGTTATTGCCTCAATATTTTCTGCCGGTATGCTCACCACCTTGGCCGGCGTGCGGCGAGGAGTCACCCTATTCTCCTGTGCAGCAGCAGCAGCGTTTCGGGCTTCGGCAGCCTCTCTCAGTTTCCTGAGGATGTCTATCCGAGCCATCTCGCCTTCAAAGAAAAAAAAACGATGTTAGTACCGGTGTGAATGTATCAGAAATAAATAGATAATAAAAGGAGGAAAGTGAACAATGACTACCAAGGTAAATATCCCGGCCTGACTCCGTCCCCAAAAGCCTCTTGCAGGAGAACTTGGCAATGGCCGAATAACCCTTCAGAGCGTCCAGGACTTTCTTGGACTCAGTTGACAAGTTACTCTCACTGACGATGTAGGCATTGCTTGTCAGGAGAAAGTGTTCATGAGTCCAGCCGGTGTAAAACTTTCTAGAAAAATCAGAATTCTCCCAGAACACCGGCCTACCAGCATTGACCTCGACTTTGACATAGGAGTGTTTGAAACTGACCCCGTCCGTCTTGGCCGATTCGGTGTAACTTTCGAAGTTAACCACCTTTGAGTCGCAGCGAAGGTTGATGAAGCCTAGACCCCCTCCAGAGTTACCCCGGCGCATCACCCTGCAATAGGTAAAAAAGAGGGCCACTGTGGGGACGAAGTGGAAGTACTCCCCAAGCACTTCCAAGGACCTTACCAAGCCCCAGCCATTGGGATGAAGTTGGCTAGGGGCGCAGTCAAGAAACCGGAGTACCCCCATCTCAAACTCCGTCAATGGAAAGCGGACGCCGATCTTGGAGAAGACCATCTCATACATAAAGAGGTTCCTTGACCCCGGTTGATGGCAGATCCTGTCCGAGGTTAGGGGGCAGAATACAGTAAAGTCGTTTTCATGCTCCACATCGGCATGGACAACGACATCTTCGATGGTGACATCGGCAGCATCTTCAGCATACCGGGAGACAATCGTCTTTGGGTCTTCATGAACCCAGAAGTAAGGATCTCTGGCCTTCTCAGCTAGCCAGTTGATCCGGTGTGCCAAGACATTTGTCTCAATAGGGTCAGTAATCACAGCAACACCGGTGGAGGAATTTTCAGAAGCCATTCGGACGGTATGGCGAAGAAAGGGAATACAACTGTAAAAGGCCACATCGTCAGTAAGATATAAATCGGCACTGCTTCCCCCTTCACTAGCAGCGCCAAAATTAAACGAGGAGCCTGACGATGTGTCAAACCCCTCTGTTTCCCACAAAGGCAATTCGGAGAAACGGTGCCCTGATGAGACGAACCGATGTGAAGCTCCCGAAGTTGCCCCACTTTGGTGACTCGGACCTCGGCTCGAAACTCCACCCGGCTGACGCCGGGATGTAATTGAAGGAGGACCGGACAGGACCTCAATGGAGTCATTACTCGAACCGGTGTCCCCCATGACCTATCTACGAAATTAAAGTGAAGTTTGGGATGGCTACCTGCTGAGGCGATGCGTGCAGTTCTTTTAGTGCGAGCCAGGTCGTAACACCGGAGGAAAAGCTTTAACGTCGGAGGAGAACTTTGAACACCGGAGGGGTTGAACGTCGGAGAGACAGCACTTCAATATCAAGAAAGGAGTGAAAATGATGGGTCCCCGAAGTTGCTTTTATAGAGGGAGGAGCGGAGATCCAGAACCTTCCGCATTCCGGCCCATGGCCCATTAAAAAAGAGGGCCGACTTTTGGCATTCCGGCCCAATGGCGCGAATTCTAAATTTTGAAAGAGCCAGTTAGCTGGTGACACATGGAATGCCCAATCACCCAGTGACGTGGACCACATTTGAGACACGTCAGCTGTTTAAAATGCCACATCATTAAGCCCCACACCGGATTTTGGTCTTGCTTAACCCCTACATCGGTGTTCATATCTTTACTCCCCTTTCACCTCGGAAATTTACATTTCTCTTGTGAAAGAGAGTAAAGAGGGGCATCTGTGAACACCTCTTTTGGTCCGGCCCAAATTGTTACGACACCGGACCCATCCTTGAAGTTGGAAACACCGGACAAGGCCTAAGTTAACACCGCACCTCAACTCCGCCCATGAATCTTCACCTCCACTCCGCCAACCGCCCTCATTTGCTCTCCGTCCTCATATACTTCACAAACGGTGTGGAAGTCCGCCTCTTCACACACCGTCCCATAAACGGTGTGGCACTCCGCCCTCTTCACACAACGTTCCACAGACGGAGTTAGCTAACATCAAGCCGTCCAAACGTTCCCACCTCGAGTCCGCCCAACCGTCCTCAACTCAGCCCAACGTCCTCACTTCAGGAGTCCCTTAATGGCCGATGTCTCGGATCTGACAACAAAAAGACGAGCGAGTCCGGTCCAAGTAAGACGATCTCGTGGGCGGACCTAGGTCAAAATAGACACACCGGCTGGTAGTAAATCCGAACCAGGAAGGAGAACACCGGCCCCTGTGATTACATTGAAAGATTCAGTCGGTGTGAGGACGCAGGTAATGGTTCTTAAGGCCCCACATCGGATCAGTGGAGACTCCGTCCAACCAATGGCTTTGCTAACCGGTGTCACAAAATTGACAACGGAAGGACGAGGTCGGAAGATTATGCGCGGTGACCTGGAATCGCACTCCCTAGAAAATGGCAGACAGGGAGGCGGAAGTGGGCAATTAAAAAAATCCCACTAAACCCTGCTCCCCACCAATGATAATGGCCAGAGCTGCACACCACTACACAGATGGGTGAGTGGGGTTTCTGGTTGTCCCAAAACCCTCAGCCCATGACTCGAAGGCCCTATAAATGCCCCAACCAAGGAAGCTCAAGGGGTTGGTCTTCAGATTCTCCCTCTACGCGAGAAAACTCTTCTGAAATTCTCTCCGATTCCTCAAGATCCCTAACTGACCTCCCCACCTGAAACCAGTGATTTGCCTTAGTCACCACTAAAGACCACCTTAGTTCGGAAAAGGTTTGAAGTTTTCTTTACTACACGAAACCACTGCTCCTACACCGTCCATACCCCGAACGTGCTCCGTTATCACAGAACCAACGTCGTTCCAATTCCCATACATTACCTTGTTAATCTTCGTCACTGCTCAACAGCGTTCACCCCGGATCAACTTCCCATAATATCGGTCGTGACCTTCAGGTTTCCAGTTCGGGTCCTACTCCGGTCCGTTGTCTGCCAGCGTGTGAGTCCGAAATCAGACGTCGTCACTGTGCTCAACCTCCCACATCGGTTCTTAGCTCGTCACACCGGTTCCGCTCCTTTCCTTATCTCTTTTTTGCTTTCAGTCCCTTTTTTTATTTTTTCTATGAGTTTGCTGTCTTGTTGACTGTAATTGCCTGCATACCATTAGTTTACTTTGTTAATATTTTTATCCTTTTCCATAACAAACAGACACAATAAAAAGGGCAATTTTAAAAAAAAAATAGTGTCGTACGGGAGTGCTCCTGTCTACACAACCCTCTTAGGATTCGTGCACGTGCGAAGAACTTTGCTTTGCATGAATCCTCCTCTTTAATGATATCCCTCAACATCTTTCAGATTCCTCCCTAAAATAGCAATACTCAGAACTACGTAACCCTGATTTCTTGACAATTCGAGAATACGTAGGAGCAGGACTTTAACTCCTGTCGGGCCCATCTTTCTTATTTCCTTTTTTTGCTGATTTATTGCTTTACTTTTTATATTTCTTTCATAAACTTCCTTTTTTGGTCACTTCCGTGAAAATCAATTTAGACGTGACGTCTTGTTGGTTTCCCCATAGTTTTTTGCCCAAGCCTCGCCATAATTTCATAGGGAAGGGGTACTTAGGACAAGACGTCCCGCTTATCCCTTTCCTATCCCTATCCTTTTATTCTAGGATGTCCAATTTAGACGTGACGTCTTGTTGGCATTCTCTCACCCCTCTGTCTCATATCGAAGTCGAGCTTAATTCGGACAAGAACGTCCCATTAACCTCGCTCTGGCCTTCTATGTCTGTACAGTCCTTTCCTCCATTCTATCATTTTCAAAATAAAAGGGAATAAATCATGTTTTATTTAAGGCTATTTATGTCGTGCTTTCAGTCTTGGTACTGTCTTTGACAGGCGATGTAGGGTGCTAATACCTTCCCTACTCGTAACCGACTCCCGAACCTGGATTTCAATTTTTAAAACCAGTGCTTTACTGAACTTAGTTTTTTCCCAATGTTTTTCCCTATGAAAAAAAAAACGTTGGTGGTGACTCCCTGTTTTATCTGTTTCATTTACTCTCTCTTGTTCGCCGCGCCGTCGTGATCCAGGTTGCGACATCCATCATTACTCATTTCGACATTATCTCTGATTTGTCAATTTATAACAGACGCATTATCATACAAATGTCCCTTTATTAGTCTCATCATCATCTAAGGGTGTATTCTACATCAACCATCGTTTAATATCATTAGTGGTGAATATTCATGTTCTCATAACATGTGTTAATCAATATCATCACCACCTAAACCCACCATCATCTTATACCCCTAATACAAACTCTTGTTTTCACGTAATGAAGAGGTTTGAGCAATAATAAGCTCATGTTAAATTTCAATACTAAGACATGAGAAAAACTCATTTTTAGTCTTAAGAATAGTGGGACATGTCACAATTATCACCTATTAGTCCCAATTTGACCACTATAGAAAGTTGGGTTCAAAACCCTCTTAAACACGTATTTTTCAACGCGCTGGGTTTGGTATTTTTCGCCTAATGAGAGTTAGAAAACTCTAAAATGTGAGACCAATTCTCACACCTCCGTATCACAATTATCTACAACTTTCATGAAGAAGTCAGAGGCTAAAAACATCATTAAGATGCCCAAACGGGCCAAAAAATCAAGAAAAATAGAGCAGTTGGAAATTTCTGACAGTGGGGAAACCCACTGGCCGTGGAGTCCACTGGTTCCACCACCCATAATGGCAATTTTTTTCGCGTTTTGAGGCAGAACGATCCACTGGCAGTGGGAAAAACCCACTGGTCGTGGATCTCGTTGATGTAAACATTGTTCTGCAGCTTTTTGACCCTTAAGTTTTTGTCAACTTTGGGACCCCTTTTCACTAAGCTATTCAACTCCAATTTGCATGAAATTTTATACACAACTTACCTACCCTAATGTCAATTATGTGGAAAAGTTTCAAGCCCAAATTCCTTCTCAATCAAAATCTAAGCTATAGGGTAGTTTTATACATATTTTGGGCATTCTACATGACATATCAAAATGCAATTGGCTAAGTTTTTGTTCAAACTTTCCATGAGCCTATATTCACATATATAAATGTGACTTGCTCCAACAAGTCTCATTCAATAAATCATTTCCTAGATCAAGATATGTCCTAGTGGTAATTCATGCCCTTATTGGCTAAACCAAACATGCCAAATTGCAAACTAAGCCTCTTTGGCCACATCCAACCATGCACACAAGTTTCATACACATATTATGACTTGTAGGTGACCTCTACATGAAGTTTATCCTATTAAATGAGAATATCACATATCCACTTCCTTGATTATGCATAAAATGCACTTTGTGAGTTATAATTAGACCCAAGCCATTCATACTTCATTTCATTATGGGTCTTTCATTATAATGCATCAATTCCCATCAAGGGACCACTAACCATTCATCACCATCTCATATATACATATATAAAATTTCAAAATTCAACAATTTGCCAAGCCTATCATTCATTATATCACCAATTCAACATTTAATATATATTCATGGCAAGGCAATGCATGAGTCACACATTAACATAATTAACAATTATTCACTCATGCAGTTGAAATGTAAACTCTTCTCCTACCTCGAGAGAAGAACCAAAATTCCAATGCTCCAAATGCTTCACTTCATCATTCAACTTTGAATCTACATGTTGCAAACATATACACATGCAATTAATAAGCCATTACAAGGCATTATCTCTTAAAACTCATTGTCAAGTCCTAGACTTGTCTAAACTCCAATTCATACGCTTATGTTAAGCTTCGGGAATCCCTTTCCCAAAACCAAAATTCTCTAAATCTTAAAGGGCTAAACAAATCCAACAACAACAATACTATGGCCCTTACTCATAAGACCTCCAAATCATCATGTGGTTTACTACTCATCATCAAAATTCATTCAAATTCATTATAAGCCTCTTGGCCCCAATCAAGACCATCATCAATTAATAAATTTCAAGTGACACATACCATGGCCTAAGGCCTCATCAAATTAAATTTTCATCTCCCTAATCCACTATCAATGGTTTGCACCCATTATTAACATCATCATAATATTAACAATCAAAAAATCAATTTCCTCTAATCACATACATGCTCATATGTACTCATCCCCTAAACCTCAATAATCAACCCCAATACTTCAAACATTCATTTCCTCATATAAAATCACTCTAGAGTATTCAAAGCCATCAAAATCATCAATTTAGCCAAAATTCCCAAATCACTACACTTAGGGTTTTTCATCAAAACTCAATAACCATTTCTAATAACCACCAATCTCCATCATTAACAACACCCACATACATATTATCATGGTTTTTCACTAAAAATCATCTTTCATGGCATTATTACTCATTTCCCCCAAATCCTAGAGTTAGGGTTCTATTAAAATCAAACAATCACCACTAACAACCATCATCTTCTATCTCTAATCTAGCAATTTTCGTATACCCCTTCACACCCATCCAAAAACACATATAAATCACACCCCACCTTAGGGTTTTACATAAAAATGGCTTCTAATCCATAACTCATTCATAAGGCACTCTCCTAACCAAATAGAAACCAAAACCTAGGGCCAAAAATATCAAAAGAGTAGAGAAGTTTACCTTAATCTCCAAGCTATCCCAAGCCCTAGCATGTACACGAAAATGAAGGGAGGAATAGAGAGCTTCCAAGCATTTGAATCATCTCCAAAATGAAGAAGAAGAAGCATGGTTGGTTGGGTATGGAAGGAGACTCACAAAAATGGTGAGCTTTATAGAAGAAGAGAAGAAAAGAGAGGGTTTGTGTAGAGGAGAAGAGAAGTGACGAAAATGAGGGAGAAGGGAGGAGAAGCCATGGTGAAATGAAGAGAAGAAAGTGGATTTTTCAATTTCTTTTAATTCTAATCACCTCGTATTTTCCCCGTTTTGTATCATACGTCGTGTTCAATTAATTATTTCCCTAACACTAAAAATTATTCTAACTACACCACCTTAACCATAATAATTTTCTAAACATTCTAGACCCATCAAATATTTAATTTGACCAAGTGGGTCCTATATCATCTGTTAAATCACCCTGTTCTGGTAAATCTTAGTTTACCAATAATTCACCTCTAATGTCAAATTAATTCTCCTATAATTATTTGACCATAAATAATTAATTACTAGTATCTAATAAATTTATTTCTTTTTTTAAAAAAATCTGGGATGTTACACCTTGCTCTTCCGCTCTAGTTCTTTTTTGGTCTTCTACTCTCTACGTTTTTGGGTTATAGTTTTCTTTAGAGGTTAGTGTTTCCTCCACCTTTTCCTTTATGTTGTTATTGGTTTTCTCTTGTTTTCCTTTTAGGCCTTCTTTTATTGTCTCTTCTGTTGCTTTCTTCCTTTTAAGAAAATGGCTTCTTCCTCAAACACCTTTTCATGGGTCAAGGAGGAAGTTCTATCTTTCCTCTCCTCCATTAGTGATCATGACGCTATTACTAGATTGTGGTAAGAGGGGACCTTCAATGGCTCTACGCTAGCCTCCAATATAGAGTGCCTAGGCTATACGCGGGAGGAGAAGGTTTGTCATGCTCAACCAAACCCTAGAGAGTTCGATTACACTTACGTGTATGAAACTTTTTTTCTCTCGCCTCCATTTGTCTCTTCCATTTTCAAATTTTGATACGGGGTTCTGAATGCTTTGAATATTGCCCCAACTCAACTCCATCTAAACGAGTGGGCATTTGTAAAAGCTTTTGAAGTCCTCTATGACTATTTTGGGCGAATTCCTTTGGTTCCTATCTTCTTTTATTTTTGTAAGCTAAGATTGTCTAAATAGGGGTTCCTGTTGGGTGGTTTCTCTGAGTGGTGTTCCTGGTCACCGACTGATAGAGGCATTCAACCAGTCTTTTAAAAATTTTAAGAGGTTATTTTTTAAAATCTAGGTGAGTCCAGATGTGCCAAGAGAAGATTTTCTTCACTATCTGGATGGACATCCCATTTTTCTGCTATATTGGACTTAGATTCCTATTCAATACTAGATAAAATAGGATGACTTGTCTCGTGTCGAGCATGATGATGATGTTAGACTCAGATTCCTGTTCAATTCTCAGACTCCATGATTCCTCCTAGCTAGCCTTGTAGCTTTTCTTTGACTTGTACTTTTCTTTTTACCTAATGTATTCTTTATTTGTAGCAATGAAATGAAAAGACGATTTTTGTTATTGCTTCACTATAAGTTATAACTTTATGATTTTTCCGCTTGTCCTTTTTACTCGGTATTTTGGTGATATTTCATTACTAAGACGTCACTCAGGGTTTTAGGACTTAACGTAATCATAAAGAGAATTGTCATTACCCCCGAGACTTCACTTGGGGTTTTAAGACTTAATGTAATCGTAAAGAGAATTTCATTACCCTCGATACTTCACTCAGGGTTTTAGGACTTAACATAATCGTAAAAAGAATTATCGTTACCCCTGAGACTTTATTCGAGGTTTTAGGACTTAACATAATCATAAAGAGAATTGTCGTTACCCTCAAGGCGTCACTCGAGGTTTTAGGACTTAACGTAATCGTAAAGAGAATTGTCATTACCCTCGAGACTTCACTCGGGGTTTTAGGACTTAACGTAATCGTAAAGAGAATTATTGTTACCCTCAAGACTTCATTTAGGATTTTAAGACTTAACGTAATCACAAAGAGAATTGTCATTATCTCTGAGACTTCACTCAAGGTTTTAGGACTTAACATGATCGTAAAGAGAATTATCATTACCCCCGAAACTTCGCTCGGGGTTTTAGGACTTAACGTAATCATAAAGAGAATTGCCATTACCCCGAGACTTCACTCGGGGTTTTAGGACTTAACGTAATCGTAAAAAAGAATTACCGTTACCCTTGAGACTTCACTCAAAGTTTTAGAACTTAACGTAATTATAGTCATAAAGAGAATTGCCGTTACCCTCAAGACTTCACTCGGGGTTTTAGGACATAACACAATCATAAAGAAAATTTTCGTTACCCCTAACACTTCACTCAAAGGTTTTAAGACTTAACGTAATTGTAAAGAATTGTCGTTACCTCCAAGACTTCACTTGAGGTTTTAGGACTTAACGTGATTGTAAAAAGAATTGTCGTTACCCCCAAAACTTCACTTGAGGTTTTAGGACTTAACGTAATCGTAAAGAGAATTGCCATTACCCTTGAGGCTTCACTCAGGTTTTAGGACTTAACATAAACGTAAAGAGAATTGTCGTTACCCTTAAGACTTCACTCAAGGTTTTAGGACTTAACATAATCATACTTTGTAGAAAATTATTGAATCACAATTTGAAGAAAATTGTTGAGCTGAATCATTCTTGTGTCATTGATGTTTAGGTAGGGCCTTATTAAAACCTCCTAGGAGAAAAATCCAGTGGGAAAACCCTCCCGGGTAGGAAAAAGAGTACCCTTGTTACATTAACGGTGATACATCTTCAAATGTGTGGTATTGTATGTTTGAGGAATACTTTTGCCTTCCAATTCTTCTAGTCGGTATGCTCATTTGCCTACTACTTCTTTTACTCGATACGGATCTTCCCAATTAGCTACAAGTTTCTCATCTCCTCTTGCTCTTCTATTGTTGTCTGTCGTCTGTAGGACTAGTCTCCTTTTTAAAAGGGCTTGATTTGAGCATGGTGTTCCTTTTTTGGACGGATTTTCATTTGGAGGCCTGTATCTTTATGTAAGCTATGTATCATTCCTCCAGGATAAGATCAAGGTCTTATCTTCTTTTTTCATCATTTTCTTCTTCATCGTAGGAAAGCCTTCTGGATGAGGGTTCCTCGAGCTCCACAGGGATCATAGCATCCACTAAATAAGTGAGTTGGAATGGTGTTTCTTGGGTTTCCAAGTGAGGAATTGTATGATAGGCCCATAAGGCTCCGGGTAGATCTTCCTCCCTTCTTCCTTTTGTCTGTTCCAATCTTCGTTTCAACTCTTGTAGGATTACCTTGTTGCCAGCTTCAACCTAACCATTCGTTTGTGAATATTTGACTGATGAAAACTTCCATTTTATACACAGGTTTCTGTAGAATTTTATGAAGTGTTTGTCTGTAAATTATCATCTGTTATATGAAATAATGGTACGAGGGAGTCCGTGTCTACATATGATGTTTCTCTAAGTGAAGTTTTGTACCTTAGATGTTGAAATAGTAGCGAGAGGCTCGACTTTTATCCATTTTGTGAAAAGATTTATTGCTACTAACAAGTATTTTACTTGTCCTTTCCCCGGAGGGAAAGGTCCCTAGATGTCCATGCCCCGTGTGTTAAAAGGTCAAAGAGAGAGGATTACGTGTAGTTGCTTAGGGTGACTGTGTATTCTATTAGCGTTCTTTTAAAAAGATTCACATTTCTTGATGAAGTCTAAACAGTCTGATCACAATGTGAGCCAGAAATATCCTGCTCGGAGAACCCTACGGCTAGGGGTCGCACTCCCCGTGGTGTCTGAAGATTCTCGAGTAGAGCTCTTGCATCACATATTCTGTTTTTTCTTTGTTGAGGCATTTGAGAAGTGATAGGGTAAACCCCCTTTTGTAAAGTTGCCCCCTATTAGGGTCTTGGTCAAAAAGAATATCAAATTTTGGGTGGGTGTCTACCTCATGTTGAATTTGCTTATAATAGGGTAGTACACTCCACCACCAAGCATAGTCCTTTTGAGATTGTATATGGTTTCAATTCTTTCACTCTGTTTAATCTTTTGCCTCTTGATATATCTAACACCCTCCTTTATTTGGATGATGAGGCAAAAACTTCTTTTGTGAAAGTTTCGTGAGAAGATTTAAAGCCAAATACAAAAGAAAAATAAACATTATGCTTGGTATGCTAATAAACACAAAAGAGGTTGTCTTAAACGTCGGGGATTGGGTTTGGCTTTACTTACGAAAGGAAGAGTTTCCTAATCTTACAAAGTCTAAACTTAGTCCTAGAGGTAATGGTCCTTTTCAAATTTTGAGAAAAGTTAATAATAATGTTGTTAGAACCAAGTCTATTTTATAAAGACTCTGATGTTGATGGTTTTTATCCCAAGATTTGTTAATAACATACATTAAGATAATTAATTAAATAAAGTCTGCTTATGTGTTATCTCACCTTTTCAATTAAGTGTTTCAGGTCAAAAGTCTATAAGACATAAGCTATAAATGTTTCAAGTCTGTATGGACTAAAGAAAATTCAAAGAAAAGTATGACGCTAGTTGTAACATCAGGGTCTGATCTATGAAGCTTTGTTTAATACAAAACTCATTTAGACTTCAGAATCAATACTTCCAAATATATAAAGACGTTACTCCTGTCTTTATATCAAAGCTAAACAATTACACTCTAGAACAGATCTTTTTCCTTGAATACTGCTTGAATCGTCATAGAAAATAAAAAGGCAAACATTTGCTCAAGAACTCAAGCATACAGCAAAAACATCAAGTCTAACCTTGTGATGCTCTGAAGTATGTGTGTATCAAGAGAAAACTACACTTATCATCAAAAGAGGAAAGGAGACAAAATAATGCAAAAGTCAAAGTTCTTATGGGAAGAAACCAATAAAGTTGTTCTACACATTTCAGTGAGTCAGTACGCGTGTCAAAAGACATTCAAAAGGCCAACTCTTTTTGCTCTACATGTTATATATTGAAAAAAGAAAGCCTATAGAAGGACTTTTGTGTTGAGAAGCTTAAAGAACACCATTTCAGTGCAAAGCTATGGTGTTCTTTCTCACCAGACTTTTGTTCTCTCTTCACTCCTTAAGGTCTGGTACTCTCAACAACTAAAACTCCTCCAACGGATCTGCAACGGTTATATTTATACCAAATCATCACACGGTCATTTTGAATAATCTATAAATTTGAAGAAATTCAAATTGAAGAACAGAGAACTTCTGAATCATTCAAAGAAAATCTTACAATCAGTTTACAAAGCTTTCTTCTCTCTTAGTCTTAAGCAAAGACCTTCTTTGTTGTTCTGAATCTAGCAAATCTTGGTCTTTTGCTTTCTTACTTAGTGTATCTGTTAATAACTTGTATCTTCCCATACATTAAGTTCTCAGAAACACCAAACACTATCTATCTTTCAAATTTATATTTGTGTCTTTAGTTTTTGTGGGAAACTATTATGGCTTGAAGAGGCTTTTGAAAGAATACTTGGGTTTGAGCCATAAGTGACTTGTTAAAACAATACTTGTGTTTTTAAACCAGAAATGGTTAGAGTCAAGAATACTTATGGTATGGTCTGGTGCTGAAATTGTAAATGGAGTTTTTACAATAGTGAAAATCCTTCTAGTTTGAAGGGACTGGACGTAGCTTCTCCATTGGAAATGAACCCGTATAAATTCCTTGTGTTCATTCTCTCTTTCCTTATTTCTAACAAGTCTGCTACAATAGTCTAATTGCTTACGCTTTAAAGTTTTAAATTCCGCAAAAGAGTCATAGACTTATTCAACCCCTCTTCTAAGTCTGAACCATCAAATGCTTATGTACTTGATCTGCTCAGTGAGTATCAGGTCAATGCAACATTTAATATCTCAGATATAACCCCTTGTGATGTAGATGATTTTGATGAGGATGTCTTGGATTTAAGGACAAATCCTCTTGAAGATGGGGGGCATGATGAAAACACTATCCATATTAAGCATACAGAGAAACGAGAGGATGTCTTAGAGGATCTTAATGGTCTTTTAACTAGGTCAAGGACCAAGAAGACTAAAGAGGAACTTTCTAAATCAAATGTAAATACATGCAAAAAAATTTAGGGTTTAGGGTTGTTTAGGGTCGCACACACAGACATATACACACATGCTATGAGAGACTAGAAAGAGAAGATAAATACATGTAAAAAATTTAGGGTTTAGGGTCATTTAAGGTCATGCATACATACACATGTGTGTGCGCTAAGAGAGACTAGAAAGTAAAGATAAATATATGCAAAAAATTTATAATGCTTATTTATTTATGTTAATACAAGAGTATGTAACATTTAGTATAAACACTATAAAGTAAAAAATTAATATGTGTAAAGATTATAATTCATATAGATTATAATTCACTGAAAATTTTATAAATATCTTTATGAAGAACAAAAGTTATTAGTATATATATTTGTTAAATGTAAAAATAATTACTGTTTTATAATTTTATAATAAATTTTACAAACAAGTTATATGTTGTATATTGAGCATTATATGCATGAGGCTGAGACAGAAAATGTAGTTGCCAAGGAATTAGTGGCCCAAGAATTAGTGGCCTAAGAAGGTATGACCTAACAACCCAGCAGAACTGGGAGAAAAAAAAATCTAGGCATACTTACAGGCCTTATGTGAGTCCCAAAAAAATAGTGACTGAGAAAATTTTTTACAAAAGTAAGTTACAAAGGTTGAGGAGTTTGGGAAGTGAGGTGCCAACTAAGGGGCCAACTATTGGGCTAATTGAGGGGACAAGAGAGGTTAATAATGAGGCCCTTGAGATTCATGAGGTTCTTGAGGTTGCTAAGGTTTTTGAGGCTCCTAGTGGGAATGCATTTGAAGGAATGTTTCTCTTGAAAGCTTTATGTGTAGTTTGAACACTAAACAAACTAAAGTTCCAGAGGTAGGTGATGTGCCTAAACCTGAGTCAAGACCTAAAGTTGAAGCCAGTGCAGAGGTTAATACTAAATCTTCAGAAAAGGAAAATTTTGGAACTAACATTAGTGAAAAGGTTGTGCGTAGGACATATTTTAGACATGAAGATCTACATGGTCTCGAGGTTGATGGTTATGGAGATATAGATGACAGGTATGACACTGATGAGATGCATATTGACGTGGAAATAAATGAGGAATGTAGAGGTCCAACCGAGGCATTTGATGAAGGAAGAATGAGGGAGAACTATGAATTGAGAGTTGGTATAGAGTTCCAGCCTATGGCTCAGTTTAGGGAGGCCATTAAGGATTATAATCTGTATAAAGGGAGGCATGGGCTGTTTGTAAAAAAAAAGCCTAAAAGGTGTCGTATGAAGAAGAGATCATTGAAATTTTCAGAGTACAACATGTTCTGTAATTATCTAACTAGAATGCCTATAATGGGAGGAGAATTGCATGTGAGATCTTAGAGGGTGGGGCTAGTAAGCAGTACAGTCTGTTATGGAGTTACAATGCTGAGTTGAAACGGGTGTCAAATGGTAACACATACAAGTTACAACTGGAAAACCCAGACGGAGGTCTACAACCACGATTTGGTTCATTTTACATGTGTTTAGATGCTTACAAGCAGGGTTTCCTAAATAAGTGTAGACCCTTTATTGGTGTAGATGGGTGTCATTTGAAGAACAAGTATGGTGGTCAACTTTTAACCGCAGTTGGAAGTGATGGCAATGACCAATACTTCCCATTGATAGTGGCAGTGGTAGAGGTTGAATATAAACAAAGTTGGAAATGGTTTTTGAGCCTACTGTTTGAGGACATTAGTGATATGAGAACCAAGAAGTATGTCTTCATTTCTAAGTAGCAGAAGGTACTATCTTAAAATCCTGCCTATGCCTGTATGTGTTTAAGGGTTTAGGGTGATATTTACTGTTTTTTTGTCATTGCAAGGTCTGTTATAGGTTTTTGAGGAGTTGTTGGAAGGTATAAAACACAGGTATTGTGTCAGACATTTGTACACAAACCTGAAAAAGAGATATAGTGGATGAGCCTTACTCAAACATCTCATGTTGGGTGCAAGCAAGGCAACGTATGTTCAAGGTTGGGAAGCTAAGATGAAACAAATCAAGGAGCTGGATAAGCGGGCCTATGAGTGGCTAATGACAATTCCAACAAAGACTTGGTGTAAGCATGATTTTTCCTATTACGCTAAATGTGATGTCATTATGAACAACAATTGTGAAGCTTTCAATTCAGTGATATTGTCATCTATAGATAAGCCAATAATTACAATGTTAGAATAGGTTAGGTAGTATTTGTTAATTAGGTTTACCAAGCTGAGATCCAAGGTGTAGACACTAGATGAGGATATTATGCCAAGACAATGTAGGAGGTTGTTGAGAGAGGAAGAGTTCGGTGTGAATTGGGTTTCAGTTTGGACAGGAGATATGTCGTTTGAGTTGAGACATACTCAGGCTGATGATAAGTTTGTAGTTAATCTGGCCAAAAGATAATGTAGTTGTAACTGGTGGGAGTTAAATGGCATTCCTTGTAGGCATGTCATCTCTGCTATGAAATTCAGGGGTGATAACCCAGAACAGTTTGTGTCACCATGGTACTCCAGAAGTACTTATGCCAAATGCTATGTTGGAATCATCTAACCAATAAATAGACAGGCTATGTGGCCAACATTTGATGCAACAAAGGTCCTCCCCCCATTATATAAGAGGGGTCTTGGCAAACCAAAAAAGATAAGGAGGAGAGATCCATATGAAGAGGACAACCCTTCACCACGCCCAAGATTTACAGGTCAATACCATTACACAAACTGTGATGCAACTGATCAATACCTTCACAAACTGATATTTCTACGCAATCTAATGCACATGCAGACTAACAAGCTGCCACAACAACAACATCAAGGAGGGGCAGACCAAGAGGAAGAGGAAGAGGAAGATGAAGAGGAAAGGGAAGGGGAAGAGGGACTGTGACAGTTGAAGTCCCCGTCCAACTAGAGACCACAACTGTGCTTGATGACTTCTCAGGCACTCAGTAAAGTGTCAACAACAATTGAATATTTTACCCTTTTATTCTGTTGAAAATACAAAAATTATGTATTAGTATGGAACCTGACCAAAAGGTCCTTCTATTGTGTGAATATAACATGTTAATTTACTTAGATTTTGAGGTTTTATTTCATGTGAGGTTTCATTTGATTTCAGAACCATATACTTTAATTTTGTGTGTATTTGCACTCAATTTGCTTTAAGTCAAAACATAATGAACTAACCAAACCATAATGAACTAACTAAACCATAACATTGTCCATTCTATTAGAATAATTGTTGATTACAAACTAGACCCATAACCAATACACACTCATAACAAAACCTACATCTAACAAGGGCTAAACTCTAAACCCTACATGCAACAGGGGCTAAACCCTAAACCCTTAATATTATAAGGGTTTTTTTCTAAACCTTATTTAATACAAAGGTCTTATTACAAAAAAAACAAAATACAAGTTTTAACCTCAGAACCTAGCCCCGGCCCCCAACCCCCAACCCCTAGCTCTTATTAACTCATTTCTCCTCAATGGTTGATTGCTACATAAAACATCATCATGGTCAACGTAATGACCCAAGAAACAATGGTAACCATAACCAACACTGAAGATTTGCTCTTCTCAGCCACCAACTTAGTTTTAATTTTTGCATTCTACATATGAAATTACTCACGCATCTTCTTTAGATCCTACTTGCAGGTACAATCATGACTCCTTTCAACCTAAGTAGTAGGAGCAGTAGGAGCCCACTTCAAAAACCCACAATTATCTTTTCTCTAAGACAAGACAATACACATCATCAAAAAAAGCCTCAGCTATGAAAACCCTAAACAAAAACAATGACATTCCTCCACTTACCAAGAAAAATGGACACCTCCAAAGGGCCTTTCCATTGTTCTTCTTTGTTTTTGAAACAAGAAGCACAAGGTGCTTCCCACACCTACACCGAACGTGTTGAATTTCCATGGATGAGAAAGATATGTTAAAACATTTGACCTTGCCATGTGTATTTGTGTAGTGGTTCAGAGGTTAAAGACGACGTTCGCAATTGGGATTAATGGTCCCATTATTAATTTAATTAAGGTTTCTTAATTTGGGGAAGAATGCACCTTTACATATGTTGCCCTATCTGAATAGAGGTCCAATTAATTAATAATATCACATGTCATGTGTCACTGATGAGGTGCACAGACGCTAGTCACCTCATCAGTTGACACCTAAAATTAACAGTTCCTTAATTTTGAAAACCCTAAAATTTTAAAAGGGCTAAAATTGGATATTTTTTCAAAACCCTAAATTTTAAAAAGACTGACTTTATATTTTAACCAATATTATATCCTTTTCCCTTTTAAATCAACTTCACTTTTCTTGTTTTACTGACCTACACTGCATCATGCATCATACATCAATGCATCACTTTCTGTGTCATCTTTAGATAGCCCCTTACCTCCGTAACTTACTATTTCTCTCTCAACGTAAGTTTCGGTCACACTTTCTCTCATTACTTCTCTAATTTTTGTTCTTATCGTCTTTCATATTCTCATATCTTCTTCTTGTGTTGTATTTTACTTGCACCTTTCTCAGTAAAGACTTTGTATGTCATCTTGTTGTAGTGGTCGAACAACAGGCTAAAGAAAAAGTCTTTGAAGTTGATTCAAACAAAGGTAACGAGACCCGATTTAAATCGCCCACTGAACCCAACCCACCACCCGATCAAATCGTGCCAATTTTGGTTGGTATTGGGTCTGAAAAATGGTTGCCTACGATTTTCATTGGTTTGACAATTTTAGGCAGATACCTGTCCACAACCGACCATAGAGCACCCTGTAATTAGTAATAAGAACAATGGTTAATAAATATGGTCATAGTTAGATCTATCCAATCCAGAAAGAAAAGAATCAGTCACTCCAACTAAAATAATCAATCAATCTAAAACAATCAAAAATTGATAAAATCAAAAACATAAAAGAAATTATATTATATGTATGATTCAAATCAAATTTTAAATATATTTTTAAAAACTAAATTAAAACTAACCTAATCGTAATCTCTAATAAATTACTTATATATTTATATTACATTGCTAAATTACATACATAACTTAAACTTAAAATAAAATTAAAAAACTCTAAATAGTAATTTGTGATTTTGCTAAAAAAATTTTACAATAATATCATTTTAGAAATAGTTATTCTTGATTGTATGATCAAATTCAAATTACATAAATTATACTTGATTTTGTAAAAAATATAATAAATATAAAACTAAAAAAATCGATCCAATTCAAACCGTACCGTATTTGATTAGATTGAATCAGATATCATCATATATGACAACCAAACTAAATCGCAACTTAATCTTGTGATCAAATCAAATGATATTTTGTGTAAAAATTAAACCAATTCAAACTGTAAACACTTTTAATAGTCAATATTGATTTTACACATGTTCAAGATCGATAAAATCCCCTTTTTAACCAATGAATGGAAAATTTGTCTTTGGCCATTCTTTGAACCAAAGAGGCCCTGGTATGATCTATTTCTCCACTGACGGAAATAGGATTAGCAGAAGCCATTTGTAAATCTAGAAAATTAGTCAGAGTCGATATAGAGTAACAACAACGCTAAATCCATACACAGACAGGAGAAATGATTTTACAAAGGGAAAGAAATGAAACATAATGTGATGTACATTGACTAGCACTTCAAAAATGGCCACAAATGATATAAAACAGGTACAACAGAGGCAACCAACCATCCTCTTGACTCCATGGTTGATTCTCAACGAACTTGAACCCATCCTTACAAAATGGAAGCATCCTTAATGTATATAATTCCTGTATCTGTAAGTAGACATAGCATCAGAAAGATATCTCTACTTCATAAATTCTAAAACTTTCTGAGTAATATCTTCAAGGAAGGAAACAAAACCCATCACACTTGTCAAACCACTTCCATCAACATCCTGTTCTTCAATCAGGAAATTCTCAAAAAGTGAGGCATCATCCTGCCCTCCTCGAACAAAAATGAGTTTAGGTGTGATGCATCTCTCTTGCTTTAATTTATTGATTGTAGTCCTTAACAAACCTGACAAAATATTTTGCATAAAATTTAGGCGAAACAAGTTAATTTTACCAAATAATCAAGTAAAGTAGAGAAAAGGAGGGAGAGGGGGGGAACTCTTACAATCATGGGGTGGAGGAAAGGGAAGTGTTGGGTCTGCAGTCGAAGAATAAAACACAATTAGAATTGTGAATGCATCAAGGAAAAATATCGGACTGCCACTGGTAATCAATGCTGCTCGACTTAATGAATGACGAGGATATGCTTGTTTATCTGGAGTAGCATATGATGTCAATACTGGATACACAGCGCGATGAAGGGAACTTGGTTCCAACACGCTACAACACAAATAAAAATGCATTGTTAATCAATTCTTGAATAGTGATATTCAAAACTAATGTCCCCAGAAAACCATTTTTGTACATTGAATGTGTACACACTAGTTTCTGAATACATGATATTATATTGAAAGTCAAATGCACTTTCTTGTAACAAATACTCACCAAACTAAGTTAAGTTTACACCTATATATGATATTACAAACAGGAAAAATAATGTCCCCAGAAAATGTTTATTTCTACGTTGAATGTAGACACTAGCTTCTAAATACATGATAGTATATTGAAAGACAAATGCACTTTCTTGTAACAAATAGTCACCTAACTAAGAAGTCAAGTTATATCAGGGTATAAGATTTTTCTGTAACTACTATTTTTCATTTTAGTTTTATTTCTATACATGTGAGCACATGTTAACAGCATCCTTAATATATGGCCTAGTAGTAGTGTTGCAAGAAATCATCTTGGATTCAAGTTCATTCAGGTTTATGTTAGTCTGTTTAATTCCCCCCACCAGGCATTTATGACATGATTATGCAAAGTCCATTACACAAATAAACCTTACTGCACCAATTACCTGAAAAGGCATTGAAGATAGATGCGATAATCAGGGTGTACACCTTCTTCATGAAAGCGGAGAAGAGGATTTCGAAGAAGGGCAAAAATTAGGCGCGGTAGGGGCTGGAGTTGAGGACATTGAGAGAAGGCAACATCAATCTGAGATCTTATGGAATTTCCATTACTATACTGAATAAGTTTATAAGCATCGTTGTACTGAGCTGTGAGGATCACTAGCCACTCTTGAAGTAAAATTCTACCCTCCCGAATTCCTTCCTCCAAAGAGGCCAATATAACCTACAGAATGAGTAAATCAATCCAAATGCTAAGTTGAAGAAAGACAGCAGAGAACTCAAATTGAAAATATAAAAAAGAATAATATGATCATGGTCATTCTATATTAGTACCAATAGTTGGAAAATTTCAAAACCAATTAACTACATAAATACAAGCCAGCATGCCATACACAATAAACCTTTGAAGTTTTGGGAAGAAGACAAACATCAATCCAAATGGTATATAAGTTAGGTTAATTTTATAATTCACCTTGTGAACAAGCAAAGATAGAACAACTTCAGGATCACAGCTATCATAAAGCTCGTGAATGTTCTGAGCAACCCCGTATTGCAATGTCCGGATTCTTAGCCTACGTTGAAGGGAATGCTTGGTTCTGCATCCATATTCAGCACAATAACTGAGCCTCAACCTTCAATCCATCATTTTTGGATGGTGGAATTACATGATAAACTTAAACATAGTCATCAGGAATTATATGGACTTGAGATTGAGATATAACCATACAAAATATCAAAATGAAATGCAATAAACATTCTAAAAAACAGTTGTTACAGAACAAAACTAACCCCTATAATATCAAATTTTAGAATGTTAAAAATAGCAACTGTAAATATTCAACATCAGCAGGGATGTAGGCTTAGAACTTGAAATCAGAGAATATAGTATACAAAAACTTGAGTTGCACAAGACAAGCCAGTGTCAAGGAAATGAAGGAACAAGCTCTAAACAGACATAGCTTATGCCCATGATGGCAAATAGGTAGCAGCTAAAAAAACATCAATTACTATATTCAAATGAATTGAACAAACTTGACCATGACATCAAATTGGAAGATGAGTGTATGCAATTTATTCTTTGTTCTATTCTGGTTATCTTACCTACTTGTAGAACCTCCTCCTGAATCAGAATGTTCCTGAGGAGGAACTACAACTGCGTACTGAAATGCAATCTGAATTGTGGGAACATCTGATTTAGTTCTGCCAAAAAAAAGTAACAGTAAACCTTAATCAGAAAAGGAAATGTAACAGACAAGAAGCACACCTAAATTATGATAAGTATTATATCAAATCATAGAAGAAAAGTTATATTATTTAAGATCAAAATTTATTCAGCTACTCTTAGTTTATTTTTTATTTTTTATTTTGCATTCAATAAAGAGTAACTTATATTATCTGAACCCCTGTAATCAAGAGAAACCATTCTTGTTGTAAATAGACGAAAGCTTCATTTATTATTTAAGGAAATTCACCATGATCTAGGGAAAATATCTGGATATCTATTTCTTTTTCTTGGTTCATGAATACCCAGCAAACTTTAGGATTTCCTTGTTCAGGAAAAATCTATAGTTAATCATCTTACAAACAGCTTTGTCACAATCTGATTTCTGAGATAATTGTAACATGAGTTTGATAGAGTGCAAAGGGAAATTTTGCAATTGAAATTTAACTTCAACACATAAATGAGTAACTGAAACAGCACTGAATTAATTAAGCATGTGTCAACAATATGCTCTTCTGAGTCAGTCATTCACAATGAAAATCAAAGAATTGTCTATCAAAAGCAGCATGTGTTTGCATAAAGATAATTTTGACTACTGAGAGTATACTGTGCTTACAAAGTTAAAAAAGTTACTTTACTTGAATTCAGTTGAAGAAAAACAAAGACCTGAAAAACTCAACTTAAAGCTTTAGATGCACAAACTATGAAGAGTTTCCAAGTTGCTATGTTTACATCAAACAAAACCACAAAAAGAACACTAATTGATTGAGAAACTAATGAATTTGCATTTTAGCTGTGTCGATTTTCTAATAATAGAAAGTCTATGTATAAATAACACAAACACAAGGCTTAACTACACATTTCCAGCATCTTCATGCACCTTACTCACATAATCACACATTAAAAAATACATATGCATTCAACCAGTAAGTGCATGATACGTTTGTTTTGTTTTGTACCAGTAATGATTTATACCTGGAAAATCCAATGTTGTTCTCAAACACAAAGTCATAGGCATAGGTAGCATACGAATCACAACATATGATGTGTTGAACATTTTCATACTGTGGATCAGGAAAGAAGTGGCCATACTGCAATACAATATCAAGTTATTCTATAAAGTTATAGAAGATACAAAATTGGGAATCACAAATCCACCCCATACAAGACACTTACAGAATTGCCAGGTTTAAATTCAGTTGAGGTTCTTAATCGCAGGACACAACCAAAAGCATATGGCCGACTCAGCATTCGATACCTGCAAAGAAAACAGATTTCAGTATGGTCAAATAATGTGATACAACTGAAAGTGTGTACATAGGTATCATTGATATCTTATGTAGTATTGACACCACTTCTGACTTACAGCTGCATTTTAGTTTGATTACCAAATTTGAGTTCATATTTATCAATTCAAGTAAGTGATTAATAAATTAAAAATAACAAGTGGTCAATTTAATCGCACACTCCACTTGATTATTTTACATGATAAATACTTGCTAAAAGCATAAGCATTTATTTTGATACAGTTAAGATACAAATATATTTCGTTTGGTTAATTTAAATCCAATGCAATTAAGAAGAAAAGTGATATAAAATTAATATCACCTCAAGTTGAGATTTTATTGAAGACATTCAGAAAGGACAGCAAATCAGCATATACTGCACATGTATCTGTATCTCTTACTGATGTATTTCAAACAATTGCAACGATCTTAGCGGTAAAGCGTGTCTAAAGACATTAAGTAAACAGATGAGACTTACATGTCCTGAGGCAAAGTTGAATCCTCAGTACTTGTATATAAAAATAAGGAACCCCCGCTTTCAATACTCAGAAATTTTAGGGATGCCAAATCTGTGTACTCATTTGTTACAGCAAATATGTCAACACATACACCTGCTTGAACAGCAACAGCAGCCTGTAAAACACACGTCAATTCTTCCACTTCCAAGAAATGAGAGACGGAACAGAAATAGCAATAAGTTAAGTACCAGATCTTTATAAAATGGTGTCTGCTCTGGGAGTAAAGCACGATCTGCATCCTCTCCTTTACTTGCATATTGCTCACCATATCGCCTGGTGTCCAATTGTCCAGCTCCAAAATCAGGGGGACCAGACAAGAAGGCAAATATTCTAGCTGCAGTATTAGATACAAAGAATATCTATTTGAACCTTTTTAAGCATGCAAGATTCAACAGCAAAGAAGCATGCTACCAAAATCATAAATGGTGAGTTTTGAATTAATCATTCAAACCTAAAGCGAAAGTGTTTCCATATTCAGATCCAAGGTAACTGCAGAGGCCTTCCATTGCCATCCCAAAACCACGCCCACCTATCAGAACACCATCTAGTCCTTGACCTGCTCCAGCAGTTCTCTCCCATGAAGTTGTTGGTCTAAGTGTTTCAAGTGCAGATGCAATACGCTCCTTACAAGCTTCCACCTGTAATAAAAAAAGAGTGGAAGTTAGACCGAACATATTTTTCCACATATCTTGGTCTTTGCCTCCGACATGAGAACACATCCTAAAAATATACATTTAACATATTGATTAACATACAGGAGCCAGAAACTGTAACAAAGGCATGACATCTTCAAGTTCTACTGGTAAGGTTCCCTCTGCATCAGGAGGGATGAAAATATTTTTCACAACAGGAATGGGACCTTGAACATCATACAATCCAAGTTTGTGGCTGAAGGTAGCTAGCCCAAAAAGTGAACCAGGAGGCAAAGCTGCAAGAGTACCAAAACAAAACTAAGAATGAGAGCAACATTCAAAAGGTCTACCTTATGCAGGATAGAAATGTGTAGTTTGATCGACATAATACCTTCCAAAGCTGCCAGCAATGCACTTTTGGTGAGTTCCAGAAATTCCTCTGAAGCTGCAATAGAACCGAAAATATTCTTCTAAGTCACAAAAATAACAATTATAAAAAGATACATCAGCATATTGAAGAAATGGATACAGGTGAAGGAAAACACAATGCTAGAATAGAATAACCATTGCAGTAAACTAGGGGCAATTATCTTCACCTTGATCATTGCATCCTCCTCCTAAACAGATTCAAACTGACAGACCGGGAATAGGCAAAAAGGGAGAGACTTAATAGAGGAAAATGACCAAAATCATGACTATTTTTGCAATCACAGTCTTCTCATTCTACAGAAGTTAGGCCAACAAACAACACAATCTCCCTAACAGTTCCATGTTAATCGTATATCACTCTAGTAGCAAATCATTTATGGCTGGTACAACAGAATAAACACAACCACATATTCCGATAATCATTGCCGCATTTTTTCTTTTTTGTTTCTGTCTAAACATTCAATCATATGACATCAGGTGCTTTGAACCCATGACCTCTCCCTCCAGTCTCTACTCTTAAAGCAAGGAAAAGTTGATATCAGAATCAAATGGCAAATGTACCATATAAAATGTTCAAATCATCACAAGCAACATAACCAGCCACACTGATCTTACACATTCACGAACCAAGTCCTAATCAACGAACCAACTAAAGAAACGCAAATTTACAACCAACAAAAAAGTCCTAACAAATAAACTTCACCGACGCATCCACTTGTTAAAATGCAGTTCCAATTATCGCAATTAGCATAACAAAAAGCAATAATGCAAGGGACCTTACAGGACAAGTCAACCGCAGCAACATAAACCGGACAGGCTTGCATTGCGGCTTCCTCGGACGATTCTTCTGCAACAATTTCAAATCGAAAGAGTTGAATCTGAAAACCACGGAAACGAGCAATTCAAAATGCGAAAAAGTGAGAACGAGAGTTACGCGAAGGCAATTCGAGATCTACGAAGGAAGACATCATCTCGGCGCAAGATTGAGGGCGAGAGTAGCGTTCGATGGCTTCGGAGGAGAGGCCGTTGAGGTTGCCGCAGAGGGAGCAAGACCAGGACCACTGTTCGAGTTCACAGTAGGTGTTGAAGTAAGCCCAGCAATTCTCGCAGCGAGGCAAGAGGTCGCCGCCGGAGCCGTAAGCCGGCGATTGGCCATTTTCGTCGGCGGCGGCGAAGGGAGTGACAGTGACTCCCCAGAGAAGACCGGAACCCTCTCGCGCGTCCGTGTCCATCGGGAACCGCGACACCGTGGCCCTCACCGCCATGCTTCCGTTTCTCAGACGGCGAGCGTGTGTTGTGTTGCTTTTGTGTCGTGAAATCAGTGACCGAGTTAGACTCGTTCCCGCACTAAACTAGTTGACTCAATATATTTTTAGTATATTTATATTTTTCATATGGTTTATTGGGTTAGAATTATTTAAAATTAAATTATAAAATAGTTAAATTACGTGGATTAACTTAAAAAGTATATAATACGTAATTTTGACCCATGCATTTGCGTATAAATCTTTGATCTGGTGCGCACTCTGTAACATCCTAAATTTGAAAAATTTTAGAAAATAATTCATTAAGGATCAGTGAAGAATTTCTGAGTCCGACTTCGGATGAGCGTTTTTCTCGGAAAGGAATATTCCCAAGAGGATTGATTCCGAACAAAAAAGGGCTCTGACTTCGAATGAGCACCTTTCGGGCAAAGACACTCCCAAGTTCCATACTTCCGAGTGAAGGAAGGTTAAGATGTTTCCGAGTGAAGCATAACTGAGAGAATCACTTCCGAGTGAAGAAAAACTCTGTGTCCGAATGAGACACTTCTGAGTGAGGCAAATCCGAGTGAAACGTTTCCGAATGGGTCGTTTCCGAGAGAAGTACTTCCAAGCGAAGAAAAGCTTTGATTTCGAATGAGTACTTCTCGGGTCGAGATATTTCTGAGTAGTGAATTCCCGAGTGGGGTATCTCCGAGTTGAGTGCAACTTTTCCGAGTGGGGTGTCTCCGAGTGCAACACTTCCGTGTGGGATGGCACCGAGAGGGACATTTCCAAGTGGGATAGCACCAAGTAAGACATTTCTGATTTCCGCGTGGTATGGCACCGATTGAGACATACCGAGTGAGTTTTTTCCAGGGGAAGTACTTCTGGACAGAGAAAGACTTTAACTTCGAATGAGTACGTTTCCGAGTGAATAGTTCCCGGGGAAAGTAAATATCCGAGTGGTGAACCCCTTCATTCAATTCGTGCTCGGGTGTCTTAAAGATTGCCTAGAGCCTGTGCTCGGGCCCATATTTAAAGTTGCCGAGAGCTTGTGCTCGGGTTCGTCTTTGAGATTGTCTTCGACTCCGAGTGATATTCCCAAGTGGAAAGATTTCCGAGAGAGGACTAAACTTCGACTCTGAATGATCCTTTCGGTTGTAAGACTTCCGAGTGACGCACTTCCGAGAGAAATATTTTTGAGTGAAGAAAGGCTTTGACTCGGGTAGAGATATATCCGAGTGAGATATTTCTGAATGAGGTGTCTCCGGGTGAGACATTTTCTAGTGGGTCACTTCCGAGGAAAGAAAAGCTATGACTGAGTGTTTCAAGCAGAAACATTTCCGAGTGAATTCCCTCCGAGTGAAGCAATTCTGAACGAAAAGAGACTCTGATGAATCCTTCTCGGAAAAAGATATTTCCAAGTATTTTCAAATTAATCTTGTTACCATGTTAGAGTCCGAATTTAGAAATTTGGTCAACTATAAAGTTATTCCTCGTTGTCTTAGCTTTCTAGTAAGACCAAATTTATTAAAATCCATTAAGATATGAGAGATATGCCAAAATATCAAAAGAGTGTCAGAATTGATATTTACTTCAATCATCGAGGCTCTTCCACGTCACTCTATTCTTCTAAACTCTAGCAGATTCTCTTTTCTAATTTTTTCTAAGTATGAGACCCTCTCTATTGTACTATCCTCTTTTCTTTTATTATCTTGTTTCTTCCTTATCTCTTAATACATATATATCAGCACTTCCTCACTTTGTGGACGCCTTTTTCCATTAACGATTTCTGTAAATCCCACCGTTGGATCGGCTTGAAATTTTGAGAGTGGAAAGAACTCTAAATTCCTTAGTTCAAGGTAGCTTCAGAAGGTTTCAGAGTTAAGAGTTTGATTCGGAACTTGCGAAAGTGAGCGTATAATATCCAATAGCCTGAGGAGCTGCTGGAATTCTTTATTCCAGGTAAAGGGAGCGTTACATTTTAAATGTATAGTTTATGAACAGAATCGGGATAATATTGTTATCTTCAATGAGAAATCCCAAATATATGTGATATGTATGATATATTATGAGATATGATGTTTTCCGTTCATATGTGAGTGGTATTGATATTGAATTTATATGAGATATGAATGGTATGTGTGATGTATGTATTTGTGATAAATTCTATGCATGAGATGCAATAGAATATATGATTGATGATGATGATACGAATGATATTCATGAAGTTTTCATGATATATAAATGCATGTGATGCATATTGATAAAGCATGAGATGCTTATGTGATGAACAAATATGAAATATGATTATGGTTTCGAGGATTCCACAAAAGACCTTGGGTGAGACTCAAGGCAAACCTCTTGAGCGGGGCTCGGGGTTTAGCCCGTGACACTACCGTTGTCGCTGAGAGTGATTGTGTCACGTGAGAGGGCAAACGGTTTGGTACCAGTAAAACGGCCGGATCAGCTGAGAGCTGAGTTATGATTGAGAGTTAGTGTTGCAACACAAATAAAAGACTTAATAATGGATCCATTTAATTGAGCATGTGGTTGAATTGATGTATGTTGTTGTGAACAACATGATTACATGATCATTGTGAATGAATGAAATGTAATAAAATTATGTGATATGATTTTGATTTATATGTGGTTATGAATTGGACACTTGATCCGATTCAATAACTGTCATTTGACATGTATATGCTCACCCCTATTATGGTTATCTTTTTCAGTGGATACAGGACGCAGTGAAGGCATATGAGAACGCACTCAGTGGAAACTAAAGTATTATGTATATATTAATACATAATATCTTGTGATAGTATGTAAAAGCCTTGGCCGGCTCTTGATAGTATACGTTATTATATATGTTTGAAGGTTTGAGAATTGATGTAGAATAACTTCTTTTTTTGAAGTTTGAAATTTGGGAATGTATATAGATGTATGTATGTGTTCATATGTATATTATATTGCATATACAGAAATTGGAAGTTATTTTCTTTAATTTAATCATTTTCTTTATTTACCTTAATATGATTTTATTACTTTTATTATAAAATCATATTTTCTTATATTTAACAATTTAATATACGTTTTCCGCTGATTCTTGTGATAATCTTCGTTTTGATTATCCAAGCTATGTATTAATCATTTTCATACCTTCTCATATCGCTATATATGGGAAAGGTTTACTTAATTGGTCCAGGGGTATTGTTTAAATAATTATTATAAACCATAAAAAAAAATTTACCCTTAATTTTATTATTCTAATTAATTATATTGGGATAATTATATTAAGGGTTAGGATGTTTTATTTTGGTATCAGAGCAGACTTAAAAAGTCCAAGGCCAAGGTTGATGTACTGAATGCTATAAACTGAGTGAACTCATATGCTAGTTGTCAATTATTGAATTGATTGATGACATCCACTGTAAAAATGTTGTATTCTTATCCAACAGAAATACTAAAGTGTGATGTTATTTCAGGATAAGAATGACTGATCATCCAGGTATGGATGCAATGGCTGCTGCCTTCCAGCGCTTCGCTGATATTCTTGAAAGGCAGAACCAACCCCAAACGTCTGATAATCATAGTCTTGATTGTTTCCTAAAACGTACACCCACTGAATTCCATGGAGGCTTTCATCCTGACCAAGCCTATGCATGGATACAGAATCTGGAAAGGATTTTTGATAGTTTACAGTGCACTGAGGCACAAAAAGTTGAATATGCTATTTTATGCTTCGTAAAGAAGCTGAAAATTGGTGGAAGATGACAAAAGCTCGAATGGTAGCTACGGGTATTGAGTTAATTTGGGAGAATTTCAAGGGATGTTTCCTTGAAAAATACTTCCCAGACACTGTAAGGAGCAGAAAAAAATTAGAGTTTATGGAGCTCAGACAGGGCAATCTTAGTGTGGAAGAATATGCAGCAAAATTTGAGGAACTCTGTTTGTTTTATCCTCCTTTTCAGCTGCCGGGTATTGAAGGCTCCAAGTGTATTAAATTTGAGAGTGGTCTGAGACCAGAAATCAAGAAGGCTTTCAGACATCAAGAAATCAGGAGTTTCCCTGTTCTTGTTAATAAATGCCGAATCTATGAAGAAGATGACAAAGCTTCTACTGGATCAAGCAGTAGATCTGATAGTTCTTCGAAGTTACCACCTATCAGTTTCAAAAAGCAAGGGAAGTTGGTTAGAGGCGGATCATCCTCTAAATCCAGAGGCCGAGGAAACTCTAGTGGTCGTTCTGTGAGTCGTCCGAGGGACATTAAATGTTTCAGATGTGGTGTAGATCATTATGCCAGGAACTGTGATAAAGAAGAAGAAGTTATCTATTATAATTGTAATGAAAAAGGACATATTCGTCCTAATTGTCCTCTTTTGCAACAAACTGAATCTAATGCTAATGTAAACCGTGGAGGCTTCCGAGGACGAGGCCGTGGAAACGGTAATAGAGGAAGCAGCAGAAATGGTGGACGTGGTAACAATTCCATGATGCCTAGACATGATCGAGCTGGAACTTCTAATTCATCAGCTGCGGGCAGGGTTTATGCCATTACTGCTGAAGAGGCTGCTCAAGCCAATGACCTTGTGTAGAGTAAGTGTTTACTTAGGGATACTATTCTTAATGTAGTGTTTGACTCTGGTGCAACTCATTCTTTTATTTCTAATGACTGTGTGATGTGTATAAGATTACCTGTTATTGCTATGAATCAAGCATTGAATGTGTCTAACCCGATTGGTGCTAAACTATGGACTTCTATGATGTGTGAAAATGTATCCTTCACTTTAGGTGATAGGAATTTTATGGCTGATTTAATATGTCTACCTTTGAGAGGTCTTGACATTGTCCTTGGTATGGATTGGTTATCAGCCAATAGGGTCCTAGTTGATTGTCAAAACCGGCGGGTGATCTTTCCTAATCAGAATGTCAATGATTATAGAATTCAAGGTATATCTCAGTTATTTATGTTATTCTGTATGATTGATAGAAAGAACGAGTCTAGAATCCATGATATCTCTATTGTGTATGATTTCTCTGAGGTGTTTCCGGATGATGTACTTGGTGTTCCTCCTGATAGAGAAATTGAATTCTCTATTAACCTTATTCCTGGAGCTGAACCGATCTCCAGAGCTCCTTATAGAATGTCTCCAGTTGAATTAGCTGAATTAAAGAAGCAGGTTGATGAATTGCTTGAGAAACAATTTATTCAGCCTAGTATATCACCGTGGGGTGCTCCGGTGTTACTTGTTAAGAAAAAGGATGGAAGAATGTGGTTATGTGTTGACTACTGCCAATTAAATAAGCTTACAATCAAGAATAAATATCCACTGCCTAGAATTGATGATTTAATTGATCAGTTGCATAGTGCTTCAGTCTTTTCTAAGATTGATTTACGATCTGGATACCATCAGATCCGAGTCAAGGCTTCTGATATTCCTAAAACAGCGTTTAGGACTCGATATGGTCATTATGGATATGTAGTAATGCCGTTTGGTGTGACTAATGCTCCTGCTGTGTTTGAATTATATGAACAACATTTTTCATCCTTATTTGGATAGGTTTGTGGTGGTATTTATCGATGATATTTTGATTTATTCTAAGTCTCATGAGGAGCATGAAGAGCATCTTCGTTTGGTACTTCAAGTGCTTAAAGAGAAGCAATTGTTTGCTAAATTATCCAAATGTGAATTCTGGATGGATAAGATTCAATTTCTGGGTCATGTTATTTCCAGTGAAGGTGTTTCTGTTGATCCTTCAAAAATTGAAGCTGTTATGGCTTGGAAGAGACCTAAGTCAGTCACTGAGGTCAGGAGTTTCATGGGTTTAGCTGGTTATTATCGAAGGTTCATTGAAGGATTCTCTAAAATTATATTGCCATTGACCAAGCTAACCTGAAAGAATATTCCTTTTGTATGGTCTTCTGAGTGTGAAAAGAGTTTCCAAGAATTGAAGGCTCGATTGACTTCTACTCCTGTGCTAGCATTGCCTAATCTGCAGGAAAATTTTGTGGTCTATTATGATGCATCCAAGCTGGGTCTTGGGTGTGTATTGATGCAGAATGGTAGGGTGATAGCTTATGCTTCGCGACAGTTACGACCACATGAACAGAATTATCCTACGCATGATTTGGAGCTTGCAGCTGTGGTCTTTGCACTAAAAATTTGGAGGCATTATCTTTATGGCTCTAAATTCGAAGTGTATAGTGACCATAAAAGTTTGAAATATCTATTTGACCAGAAAGAGTTAAATATGAGGCAGAGGAGATGGATTGAATTTCTTAAAGACTATAATTTCGATTTGAAATACCATCCGGGGAAGGCAAATGTTGTGGCTGATACCTTAAACTGGAAATCTATTCATGTGGCAACTATGATGATTAAAGAGATGGAGTTACTCGAGCAATTCAGAGATATGAATCTACATGTGGATGTTTCTTCGCCTTAGAAAGTGACTCTTGGTATTTTGAAAATAGCCAATGAGTTCTTGAAGCTTGTTTATATACAGCAGACGTCTGATGCTTATTTAGCTGAGATGAAAGAAACTCAAGCTAATGGTAAGGACTTATTCTTATCAGAGGGTTCTGATGGCATTTGGCGAGTAAAAGGCCAAATTTATATACCTAATTCTGGTAATCTGTGACAAATGGTACTCAATGAAGCTCATAGAAGTATGCTGAGTATCCATCCAGGTACTACCAAGATGTATCATGATTTGAAATTACATTTTTGGTGGCCTGGAATGAAGAGAGATGTGGTTGAATTTGTGGCTCATTGTATAATCTGTCAGAAAGCAAAGGTTGAACATCAGAAACCATCTGGTGGTTTACAACCTTTAGAGATTCCAGTATGGAAATGGGATGCTATTGCTATGGATTTTATAATGGGATTACACAGGACTCGTAGTGGTCATGATGCTATTTGGGTTATTGTGGATCGATTAACAAAGTTTACACATTTATTGCCTATCAATATGAGTTACCCCTTGTAGATACTAGCACAGTTGTATATCAGTGAGATCATTCGACTGCATGGTGTTCCATCTTCTATTGTGTCGAATAGAGATCTGAGGTTTACTTCCCGATTTTGGGGGAGTTTACATCAGGAGTTAGGTTCGAAGCTTCAATTGAGTTCGGCCTATCATCCTCAGACAGATGGGCAGTCCGAGCGAACTATTCAGAGTTTAGAGGACTTGTTGAGGTCTTGTGTGCTAGAGCATAGTGGTAGCTGGGAGCAATACCTTCTATTGATTAAATTTACTTATAATAATAGTTATCACAACAGCATAGGTATGGCTCCATATGAGGCTTTATATGGCAGGAAGTGTCGAACACCTCTTTGCTGGTCAGAGACTAGTGAGAGCCTAACGTTAGGGCTTGAGATTATGCAGCAGACCTCTGAGCAGATTCAGATGATCAGAGATAAAATGAAAGCATCACAGGATCGTCAGAAAAGTTATCATGACAAACAGATGAAACCGCTTGAGTTTCACATTGGTGATAGAGTATTTCTGAAAGTTTCTCCGAGTAAAGGCATTGGGAGAGCTTTGAAAAGTAAGAAATTGAGCCCGAAGTATATTGGTCCTTATGAAATATTGAAGAGAGTTGGCCCTGTAGCTTATCAGATAGCGTTGCCTTCTCATTTATTAAATTTACATAGCGTGTTCCATGTTTCTCAATTAAGAAAGTATTTGCCAGATCCTACCCATGAGATGCTTGATGATGACGTTGAAATCAGGGAAAACCTGACCACTATAGCTGATCCCACTGGTATAGTGGAACAATCTGTAAAACGCTTGAGAAGCAAGAATGTTCAGTTAGTCAAGGTTGCATGGTAGCAGGATCAGTGTATTATGCATACTTGGGAACATGAAGACGCTATGAGGCAACAATATCCTAAGCTATTTCATTAAGGTATGTCTTTATGTTTAAATTTCAAGGACGAAATTTTTGTAGGAGGGGAGAATTGTAACATCCTAAATTTGAAAATTTTAGAAAATAATTCATTAAGGATCAGTGAAGAATTTTTGAGTCCGACTTCGGACGAGCATTTTTCTTAGAAAGGAATATTCCCAAAAGGATTGATTTTGAACAAAAAAGGGCTCTGACTTCGAATGAGCACCTTTCGGGCAAAGACACTCCCAAGTTCCATACTTCCGAGTGAAGGAAGGTTAAGATGTTTCCGAGTGAAGCATAACTGAGAGAATCACTTCTGAGTGAAGAAAAACTCTGTGTCCAAATGAGACACTTCTGAGTGGGGCAAATCCGAGTGAAACATTTCCGAATGGGTCGTTTCCGAGAGAAGTACTTCTAAGTGAAGAAAAGCTTTGATTTCGAATGAGTACTTCTCGGCCGAGATATTTCTAAGTAGTGAATTCCCGAGTGGGGTATCTCTGAGTTGAGTGTAACTTTCCCGAGTGGGGTGTCTCCAAGTGCAACACTTCCGTGTGGGATGGCACCGAGTGGGACATTTCCAAGTGGGATAGCACCAAGTGAGACATTTCTGATTTCCGCATGGTATGGCACTGATTGAGACATACCGAGTGAGTCTTTTCCAGGGGAAGTACTTCTGGACAGAGAAAGACTTTAACTTCGAATGAGTACATTTCTGAGTGAATAGTTCCTGGGGGAAGTAAATATCCGAGTGGTGAACCCCTTCATTCAATTCGTGCTCGGGTGTCTTAAAGATTGCCTAGAGCTTGTGCTCGGGCCCATATTTAAAGTTGCCGAGAGCTTGTGCTTGGGTTCGTCTTCGAGATTGTCTTCGACTCTGAGTGATATTTCTAAGTGGAAAGATTTCCGAGAGAGGACTGAACTTCAACTCCGAATGATCCTTTCGGTTGTAAGACTTCCGAGTGACGCACTTCCAAGAGAAATATTTTTGAGTGAAGAAAGGCTTTGACTCGGGTAGAGATATATCCGAGTGAGATATTTCTGAATGAGGTGTCTCCGGGTGAGACATTTCCGAGTGGGTCACTTCCGAGGAAAGAAAAGCTATGACTGAGTGTTTCAAGCAGAAACATTTTCGAGTGAATTCCCTTCGAGTGAAGCAATTCTGAACGAAAAGAGACTCTGATGAATCCTTCTCGGAAAAAGATATTTTCGAGTATTTTCAATTTAATCTTTTTACCATGTTAGAGTCTGAAATTGGAAATTTGGTCAACTACAAAGTTATTCCTCATTGTCTTAGCTTTCCAGCAAGACCAAATTTATTAAAATCCATTAAGATATGAGAGATATTCCAAAATATCAAAAGAGTGTCAGAATTGATATTTACTTCAATCATCGAGGCTCTTCCATGTCACTCTATTCTTCTAAACTCTAGCAGATTCTCTTTTCTAATTTTTTCTAAGTATTGGACCCTCTCTATTGTACTATCCTCTTTTCTTTTATTATCTTGTTTCTTCCTTATCTCTTGATACATATATATCAGCACTTCCTCACTTTGTGGACGCCTTTTTCCATTAACTATTTTTGTAAATCCCACCGTTGGATCGGTTTGAAATTTTGAGAGTGGAAAGAACTCTAAATTCCTTAGTTCAAGGTAGCTTTAGAAGGTTTCGGAGCTAAGAGTTTGAATCAAAACTTGCGAAAGTGAGCGTATAATATCCAATAGCCTGAGGAGCTGCTAGAATTCTTTATTCCAGGTAGGGGGAGCGTTACATTTTAAATGTATAGTTTATGAACGGAATCGGGATAATATTGTTATCTTCAATGAGAAATCCCGAATATATGTGATATGTATGATATATTATGAGATATGATGTTTTCCGTTCATATGTGAGTGGTATTGATATTGAATTTATATGAGATATGAATGGTATATGTAATGTATGTATTTGTGATAAATTCTATGCATGAGATGCAATAGAATATGTGATTGATGATGATGATATGAATGATATTCATGAAGTTTTCATGATATATAAATGCATGTGATGCATATTGATAAAGCATGAGATGCTTATGTGATGAACAAATATGAAATATGATTATGGTTTCGAGGATTCCACAAAAGACCTTGGGTTGGACTCAAGGAAAACCTCTTGAGCGGGGCTCGGGGTTTAGCCCATGACACTACCGTTGTCGCTGGGAGTGATTGTGTCACGTGAAAGGGCAAACGGTTTGGTACCAGTAAAACTGCCGGATCAGCTGAGAGCTGAGTTATGGCTGAGAACTAGTGTTGCAACACAAATAAAAGACTTAATAATGGATCCATTTGATTGAGCATGTGGTTGAATTGATGTATGTTGTTGTGAACAACATGATTACATGATCATTGTGAATGAATGAAATGTAATAAAATTATGTGATATGATTTTGATTTATATGTGGTTATGAATTGGACACTTGATCCGATTCAATAACTGTCATTTGACATGTATATGCTCACCCCTATTGTGGTTATCTTTTTCAGTGGATACAGGACGTAGTGAAGGCATATAAGAACGCACTCAGTGGAAACTAAAGTATTATGTATATATTAATACATAATATCTTGTGATAGTATGTAAAAGCCTTGGTCGGCTCTTGATAATATATGTTATTATATATGTTTGAAGGTTTGAGAATTGATGTAGAATAACTTCTTTTTTTGAAGTTTGAAATTTGGGAATGTATATAGATGTATGTATGTGTCATATGTATATTATATTGCATGTACAGAAATTGGAAGTTATTTTCTTTAATTTAATCATTTTCTTTATTTACCTTAAAATGTTTTTATTACTTTTATTATAAAATCATATTTTCTTATATTTAACAACTTAATATACGCTTTCCGCTGATTCTTGTGATAATCTTCATTTTGATTATCCAAGCTATGTATTAATCATTTTCATACCTTCTCATATCGCCATATATGGGAAAGGTTTACTTAATTGGTCCAGGGGTATTGTTTAAATAATTATTATAAACCGTAAAAAAAATTACCCTTAATTTTATTATTCTAATTAATTATATTGGGATAATTATATTAAGGGTTAGGATATTTTACACTCCTTCAGTTTGATCTCCAATGAAGAGGTATGAAAGGTGATAGGCTTTGAATTTTCAATCTCTTGGTTTTTCTGATTCAGGTGCTGTTTGTTGTTCTGATTCTGGTGGTTGTGGCACAGTAGAGTCTGAGGGCCCAGGTTGTTCTTCAGTTTGCATGATACTTGTGTCATCACCATTTAGATCTGCCAATTTCTTGTCAATCTTTGTCATAACATCAAATCTCACATGCATTGATTCCTCAATGGTCTGAGTTCTTATATTGAAGACTTGTAAGATTTTGATGTATTTGAATAGCCCATGAAGATACCTTTATCACACTGAGAGTCAAACTTTCCAAGTTGATCTCGTGTGTTTAGAATATAGCATGTGCATCAAAATGTGTGAAAATATGAAATGTTGGGTTTTCTCCCCTTCCACAATTCATAGGGAGTCTGATTCAGTATTGGCCTGATAAAGACTCTGTTCTGAATATAACAAGAAGTGCTTATGGCTTCAACCCAAAAGTATTTTGGCAAATTATTTTCACAAAGCATGATTCTAGCCATCTGTAACAGACTTCTATTTTTCCTTTCCACAACACTATTCTATTGAGCTGTTCTTGGAGAACAAAATGTGTGAGAAATACCAGTTTTATTACAGAATTTTTTGAAATTTTCATTTTCAAATTCTCTTCCATGGTCACTTCTTATTGTACCAATAGAGATTCCTTCTTTAGACTGAACTTTCTTACAGAAAATCTTGAACACTTGTACAGACTCATCTTTGTAGGCTAGGAAATAAACCCATGTCATTCTGGTGAAATCATCAATAATGTCAAAACCATATCTTTTACCAGCAAGACTATGGATTTAGACATAGAAACAACATCTTTGTTTTCAAAAGAATTTTTGTGTTGTTTCCCTTTATGATATGCTTCGCAGGGTTGGGCTCCATTGAATGAAATTCTAGGAAGTCCCTTGACTAACCTTTTTCTATTGATTTTTTAAATATGTTTCATGTCCAAATTTTTTATGCTAGATCCACTTTCCTTCAGATGAAGAGAAGAGACATGTTACATTTTGACTGTCTAGTTCCCCAAATCAAACTTGTATAGGTTATTGTGTTTATTGGCTGAGAAAAGAGTGGTTCCATCAGCATTGATGATTGTACATTTTTCTTTATCAAAAGAAACCTTATAACCATTGTTGCAATATTGACTTATGCTCAGTAGATTATGTTTCAGACCTTCAACAAAGTAAACATTCTCAATTATAGGGGAAAGAATTTTACCAACTTTACCAATCCCAGTGATACATCCGGATTGGTTTCCTTCAAAGGTGACTTTTCCTCCTTCAAACTGATCTAAGTTTAGGAACATAGACCATTTGCCCATCATGTGATGCGAGCACCTACTGTCTAGATACCATAAGTGTTGCTTTGCTTTTGTCCTTAAGCACATCTGAAATAGGAATAATCATTGCTTTTGGTACCCAGAACTTATTGGGTCCTATAGAGTTAGTTGACTCAACACTTTTTCTTTTTCTCTTAGGACAGTCTTGAATCACATGTCCATGTCTTTTGCAGTAGTTACATTTAGCATGTTTATGTTTAGGCACAAAGTGCGATTTCAAGCAATCTTTAGTAACATGACCATGTTTTTTGCAACACTTGCATTTGACATGCTTGCATTTAGACTGAAAGGATGGAAAGGGAGTTTTCTTAACTCTTGAATCGGTTTCTTCAACAAAACCAAGACCAGCCTTTTTGAAACTCCCTTTTGATTTTCCTATAAGTTTATAAAGAGAGAAACCGATTTTACGGACAGAGATAAGGAATGAGAAAAATGCACAGCGGAAATTTATCCTAGTTCATTTCTAACATAGAAGCTGTTATTCAAGTGGCCTCAATACTCAATAGGGGGTGAATTGAGTTTTTAAAACTTTGCTTGGAATGCCTTTGAACTTGATTCTTTTATTATAAGTTTAGAGATTAGGCAAGTAAGATCAAGTAAGATACAAAAGACAATGCAAAACAAGAGGTAAATATGGATGAGGCAATATGTCAAACACTTGGTGTGCAATATTCAAAGTTAATTAATTCAAGCAAGCTTAAGTATGTAAATCATAATCAACCAACACAAATCAATAAAATGCAGTATATGAATGTAAAAGAGTAAGGGAGAAGAGCTTGCAAACCAATTTAACGAGTTCCACCAACCCCGGTGTACGTCTCGCCTTCAAGCAACCCACTTGAAGGATTTCCACTATTGAAGTTTAGAGATTACAAGTTATGAGCAATTGTAGCTTCCTAGTGTCTCACACTCAAGAACTCAATCCTCACTAGCACAAAGGTAACACACTCAATCTCTCAAACTCTCAATACCCAAAGGTTGAACCCCAACCTTTGTGACCACTCAACCTAGAGTGAAAACCTTTGTGTTTGGTGTAGTGTTTACAAGCAAGTAACTCTCTTAATAGAGTAGATATACAAGTGAATGCTCTTTCAAATTCTAACTCTCAACAAGAGAGGATATACAAGTTGAAGTTCTAAGTTTCAGAAAAATGAAACTATACAAGGATAAAACTCACAAGACTCAAGATTTGATTTTCCTTTGATGGATTTGTGTGTTTTTTGAGTAGCTTGAAGGAGTCTTGCATTTATAGAGCTTGGAGATGAGCATAATGGAGTTCCTAGCCGTTACAAGTCATGGGTGCCTGAAATCTATGGAGAAATGAGTTGGTTTCCACTTAAAAAGCACTTTCCCCAATTTATGGCACTACCGTAATCGATTACGCCTCGAGCTGTAATTGATTATACTTTGAATTCTTCAATGTAATTCATGCTGTAATCGATTAGACCATACCTAGTAATCGATTAGCTTCAACTCAGAACCTTGGTAATCGATTAAGTCTTGTCTCGTAATCGATTAGTAATGGCACTTGATGCATTTATTTTGATTACGCAGCTTTATAATCGATTGTCCTTTTATATAATCGATTAGTTGTCATTCCAGTAGCTTTGTAATCGATTAGATGATGTCTTGCAATCGATTAGCTTAAATACCTGATGCATTTAATTCAAACAGAAGTTAAGTAATCGATTAGGTCTTGTTGGTGTAATCGATTAGTGTACAAACAGAAGCTATCTAATCGATTATCCTTATGTGTTTAATCGATAAGTGTACAAACAGAAGCTATCTAATCGATTATCCTTATGTGTTTAATCGATTAGTATACAAACAGAAGCTTCTTAATCGATTATTCTTGTCGTCGTAATCGATTAGCCTGCGTGTTTTTACAGGTCTGATGTTGTTTCTTGTTTCTCCAAGAGTTTCTTCAATATTCCTTTGTCATTATCAAAATCTGTGAACCTGAAAGCATATTCAAACATAGAAGCTAGTCCAGTCCCTTCAGCACGAAGGATTTTTACTATTGTAAAACACCTTTACAACCTGCACCAACACAATGCAACAAATATTCTTGACTCCAGCCACTTCTGGCTTATACCCAAGTATTCTTGACGCTAGTCACTCCTATAACATCCTGATTTTAGGGGAAAAATTTCCGCGAATTAATTGGGGAATAACCTGGATCCCTAATATAGCACTCCCATATATGAAGATATGAGAGCTGGTCCCATGGCCAAGAAGAAAGGGAAAGGAAAGAAAGGGAATTAAAAACCATTCACACGGAAGCACCGACAGCGCCTGAGCGAACCACCACACAGTGTACACTCGCTCAAGCGAAACGCGAATCCGCCTGGGCAAGACGCCCAACTCGCTCGGGCGAGCACCTAATCACTTGGACGATACCACGACAACACCTTCCAGTGATCCACATTCGTTGGAGCGAGTCCTCCATTCGCTGAAGCGGAGAGTCTCACTCGGCTAAACCCTTACTCGGCATCGAAACATCCATACTCTTGGTAAACGACTAAGTCCACTTGGATTCACTCCTAATGCAACTCGGTATGAAGGGTTCCAACACTCGGAAACGACTCCCACGCCTACCTTCTATAACATAGTCTTTTATATTTATCTACCCAGGGTATATACTAGATTCACATGGTAAGTGAGGGACTTTCCACTCGGATTCTATAGACTCTCACTCGGAATATTTCTCGCTTGGAGCTTAAACACGTTTTCACTCGGAATCAGTTAAGCCTATACGCTCGAGGATCTTTCGACTAAGTTACTCACCAGAATGTCATTGGAGGAAACCTCCCTAAGAATTCGTCTAAGTGTTTCTCTCTCGGGAAACTCATGTGAATGAATCTCACTCGAATTTCATACTTACATATACTCAGAAATCCTCAGACCTATATTCATTCGGGGAGTAGCAGCTAACTCACTTGGCACACTACAATTTAATCGCTCGGATTATAATTATCCTACGCTTGGAGTACATTCCATTCCAAACCACTCCATTAACTCCTCCTTCAGACGGGGGATCACCTAGGATCTTTTCCTCGGGAGTACAGGCTCTTCCTCACTCGGCTTACATACAATCTTTCACTCGGAACCACTCAGCTTCATAACTACCCATAACACACTAACCTTCTACGCTCGTAAGGCATACTCAGGCATCCATACTTACCGCTCGGACATCAGTTACAGTATAGAAGAACACACAACATATATATATATATATATATATATATATATATAAAAAGGGAAGTATTCAAATAATTACAAGAGTTTCATCGTGACTTCTGTTACCCGAAGGTGTTCAAGTTCTAATGTAAGGACTAAAACCAAAACATGAGCCGGCCAAGGCTTAACAGGACCTTACACACAGTATATACATATACACATATATTCAAAAGCACTCGGCTGTTTTGTTCTGCACTCAGCTCCTTCTTCATCCTTCATTCCGAGAGATATTTACTGAAAATGTAGCCACTGCAGGGGTGAGCTTTCACAGGTAAAATGACAATCAAGGATTCGGTATCAGTGTCAGTACGCACACTCACTTTCATTCAATCGTTTTCAAGTTAACTAAGGTTAGGCAAGCAGAATAATATCTATGGCATACATACAACACACAAGTACCCACACACTCAGAAACCATTCATAACACTCAACACATGCTATGCGTACTGTTCTAATCAACCTCATTTCTACATGCATGCCTGCGGATCCGACTCGAGTGATGACTTTCAGTTACAGTTTCCCTCCTACTGGCCCCTCGTCCCTCAACTCTTCCCGTGTGGTACCGGCCTCCCATGGGCGTCTCGAGACTCCTCTCTAGCTCCTACGGCTACCACGAGCTCTCTCGGGATCTAGCCAAGGTCTGTAGCTGGAAGTCACTCCCTCGGGCTTATGACCTTCCACGTGTCACCCCACTCTTACACATGCAGCTAATGCATTTACCAGCAAGCACCAACACACAACCGATACCTCCTTCGTGACCATAAGTAGAACAGAGTCAACACAACCTTAATATTTGTTTTATCAGTTACCCCAATATGTACAACAATCGGGCAATCAAAGGAATAGCATTTGACAAATCAACTAACGAGCACACATTCATATTTTCACAGTGTTAACAAAGATGGAACCATGTATTTCATTCGTCATTATCAAAGGCTAACAGTCCACATTACTACCCTCTTGATTGCATGCAACTACCATATAACCACTGTAAAACACACATAATCCAGAACCATCAATCATGCATAAGATCCAGTCGTCATAAACACATGCACACACTCAAAGCAGTACATTCATCCGGTACCGTTCGTGGACCATGCATTTGACATGCAAGCACCCCCTACTTACAGAAGGAACTTCAAGAAGCTTTTCTGCTCTCGATGTTGGATCCGACGCCCTTCTTCCGATCCGTTCAGCCTTCCTTCGCCCCATCGCACTCTGCACTCGGTTCAGGAATGGAGCGTTGTTCTTCCTCTACCTCAACGATCGTCCTTCACTAGCTGGAGGGCTCTGACCTTCTTCCCGCACTGACGTCGTGAAGAACAAAAACAGGGGAAAGGAAAAGAAGATGGAGACGGAGAAGAAAAGAGAGAATGAAGTAGTGGGAGAAGTTTTTTCACACACGGTAATACAGGGTATGCACATATATACACATGCGAAGAGAAGGAGTGGGATGGGAGAGCGTGAGTCGCAGTCCACTCACACCTTCCGCTAATCACAAACAGCCACATCCCATCAACTAAGTCCAATTAGCTTGCCATTAACTCTCAAGCTATATTGATTATAATTAACTATTAATTCTTTACTTTGCATTCAAATTCTTACCATTTAATTTTCATTAGGTATCTAACTTCGGAATTGGGATGTTACAACTCCTAGCTAAAAACCCAAGTATTTTTTCAAAAGTCTCTTCAGGCCACACGTGTTTCCCAACACTTAATAAATTCTGGCAACACACCAGAACACACAAAGTGAAGGTAATAAAGTATTTGAGGTTAGACACAAATAACTCAGTGTACAAATATATGAAATGAGTATAGGCACACTGAGCTACAGACTACTATAAGTCACAGTCTGCATTAAGAAAAACTTGTAAATAGGACTTACGTAGTGAATACAAGAACTTAGAAACTTTCAAGAAAAGTCTTTACAGACTTAAGTTTCTAAATAGAAAACAAGAGAGAACTCAAGAAAAGAATTAACAACATTGCCCTCTTAGATTCAAAGGCTTTTTGTATTTATAGTCCTTTTGAAAAGATCAGTTGATTCAACTTGAAAAACATTGGTCTCTTCGAGTACTGTGCCACCAGTGATTACAGAGACATGCTTTTGAGGAGTTTTCTAAACTAGACAACTTCAAAAGTTTTTCAGCAAAAGATCCCTTTTGCTTGTCCACTTTGAGGAAACACGTACATATCATAGCAGTTGACCTTATGTTTTTCGTACTGATCAGGTTCAGCTTTTCTGACATCTTGTGATGTGTAAGACAATTTTCTTGAGACATGCGAAAGGCTTATCAACTTTTCCATTCATTTCTTTTTTATTGAAAACTTCAAAGGTGACAAGAGAAAGTTCATGCAGCTTCGTTTCTAGAAAAGAGAGATCCTTTCTCGAATATTTCGAAGAGAGAGGTCATTTCATGGTCTGTAAGTTTACTTAACTTGATTCAGTGAAACTTTAAGTAAGTACAGACTTCTTCAATTTTGAAATGTATGAGTTTCACGGACTCTCCCTATTATTTGCAAATAGAACTCTAAGGACTCCTGACACACTTGAACAGAGTTGTTAGACAAACAAACAGTATATACTTCATTTTAACTGAGAGTCTTGGTGTGTGTTATTAACAAATCACATGGGATTCAGACTGCTCAATCATGAGTTCAGACTTTACTCTAACATATACAATCAATATTTACTAACATGTGAAATATTTACCAATATAAAAAAAATTCTATCTTAACTTTATAAATTTTTATTTAAATATTATTTAGATTACTAAAATATATTTATAGACATATAATATATTGCAATCATCTTTTTTTACTAACTTATAAGTTATATTCAATAATTTATTTTCAATAAACATATTTTCATTATAAAACAGTAATTTTTTGGTAATGTAAAAAACATTTAATAACATTTTTAATAAGTTACATATAATTATATATTCCATTGAAGAATATATAATCATTAAATAAACCTCAAAACTGACAAAACATCTTTGTTGCATTTGTCACAATAACCTTTTGCATCTACGACATTCTTCATTCTTATGGCATGCTTAGGACATGCATCATATATGAAATCTTTATTCAAGTCCACATCAACCATAGTAGCTAAAACATATACCATGGACTTATGAAAAAAAACAATTAATTTATAAATTTGAAATATGAATTCAACATAATGTACCTATTTTATTTTAGGCAAGTGTCTTTATTTCAGTAGACAAAAGATCATCTTCTTGAGATAAACTTGATTTCAAAGACATTTGACTCATTATAGGTGTGACCATGACTTTTTCATTTTCCAATCTCCATATAAAAATATAAAATCATTAGTTATATATATATATATATATATTAAATAGTATAAATCAATAAAATTTATTTATCTTTTGATATAGTCTTTTATCTCATAAATATCTTTATTGATAATCATGTTTGTTCCATGAAAAACATTGGCCACTCCCTTTTTGCATTGAGGGGTGAATCAGATTCTATAAATAATGGAGTGGTGAACGTGAACGTCGATGGCGGCAAAGTGAGATAAAGAGAGAAAGCAAGTAAAGTGCTTAAAAAATCATATTAATTTATAAGTTTGACGTTATAGATAATTAAGGGTATTATTTTAAAAAATTGATTTAATAAGTTGTTATCTATTTATTAATTTAAAAAATAGGTTTAAAAATAAAATAAAAATAAACTAATTTATTTTTATTTTTTAAAAAATTGGTTTGATAAGATGTTCTCTATTATTAATTTTGAAAAATAAGTTTTAAAAATAAAAAGTAAAATAATTTATTTTTTAAAAAAATTGATTTGATAAGTTGTTATCTATCTATTAATGTTGAAAGACAGGTTTTAAAAATAAACAACAAACAAATGGATTTATTTTTATTTTAAAAAAATTGATTTGATAAGTTGTTATTTAGTTATTAATTTTGAAAACAGGTTTTAAAAATAAAAAAACAAACAAACAAATTTATTTTTATTTTAAAAAATTGATTTGATAAGTTCTTATCTACTATTAATTTTGAAGAATAGGTTTTAAAACTAAAAACAAACTAACTAATTTATTTTTATTTTAAAAAAATTGATTTGATAAGTTGTTATCTACTATTAATTTTGAAAAATAAGTTTTAAAAATAAAAAATAAACAAACTAATTTATTTTTATTTTAAATTTAAAAAAGTAAAATAAATAGGACCGTAATTTATTAGATACTGACATATGTCATAAAAAGTTTCACAAATGTATATAATAGAAATAAGACGAGTGCTATCATAAAAAAATAGTTTGAGAAATTTAGTTAATAAATAAAAAACTTACCAAAACTCAACTCTTACTTATGAATGATTAAGTTTCCTTTCTTTCCTCAACCAACGTACATCAACAATTGATTGAGGTGGTACTTACAACTTGTTCCTCTCTGAGAGCACTTCAATTAGTTTCTTTGCACACATGTGCTTCTTTCAAGAGCTAGAATCCTTGTTCCTGTGCAAAATTCATTTAGCTTGTAATTATTATCAAACACGGACAATAAACACTTAACAAAAAAAAGAATGGTAAAATGTAAAAATTAGTATTTATAAAATACCTATTAAATACTTACAAAAATATAAAAATTTCTCTATTAATGTCTATTCTATTGTAGGAACTTGCAAAGTAAATTATTTTTAGCTTTCAATTTAAAACTTATTGTTTAATCATAAAAATTAAAAGTATTTATCTTTATGAACATGAAACTTTCAATGTTTAATAATCATTTAATATTAGTTGTTAAAATTCTACCAAATATATATGTAAAATATAATGTATTTTGGTAATAGATATAAAAAGCTACGTACAAATATCATAAAACCAAAATAGTTAGTATCTATTAAGTTGTATTTAAATGTAAAAGAATACATTAGTGCAAAAATTAGATATAACAACGGGATATAATCATGGGTTAAAGTGGATCAATGACATGAGTGGTGGCATTTTTGAAATTATATTGTAACTATATAATCACGATTAGTTAACCTCCGTGGATGTAGGTTCAGGGTTAAGTATATAATCACGGTTAACTTAACAACCGTGGTTGTATACTTAAATATATAATCACGGGTAATACTTCCAACTGTGGATATATAGTTTAGGGTTCAAGGTTTATAGGTTGGGGACTCTATAATCACAGTTGGCTCTATAACTGTGGATATATATTACGTATACGATCACTGTTGTTGAATTAACCATGGATAGTCTTTATATTTAACCACAGTTGTTGATTTAACTGTGAATATATATGTAATATAACCGCCGTTGTGCATTTAACCGTGATTATATATTTTCAAAAACTTCAAAAGACGCGCCTGATAGCTTTTTTACTCCTTCTCCTTCTTTCGCGCTGGTCTTCTTCTGCTTTCTCCACCTTTCTTTGCCCTGTTGCTCTCATATTTGCGCTGGTTCTCTTCCCCCATTTGTGCTCTTCTCTCATCGTCCCTGTCAGGTAAGTCGTCCCACTTGTTTTTTGCTTTTTCACTTTCTCCTTCTTTATTCGAGTTGTTTCTCATCTTCTCTATCTGCCCCAGTGTGCTTGTTGCTACTGTTGCCCTCTTTTTGCTCGTTGCTTGTCCCAGTGTTGCTGCATTATCCTGTAAGTCATCCCTGTTTTTGCTCGTAACTATTTTTATTGCTCCCTGTTTGAGTTAAATCTGTTTGATGCAATATATGGGTTCTGTTTTGTGTTGAAATGGGTTTCTATCTCTGTTTTGCTGGTTCTGTGTATAATGTGCTGGGAAAAAATGTTTAAATTTTTCTTTTTCCTTGTGAAAGCATACAATTTGAACATGAACAATATTGCTTACTAGCAAAATTGTATTGCTGATATATGTTATTTAGTAAATAGAAATTTAAAAGCCTTGTCTGATAATTAAACGTTTGCTAATATTAGATTTTTAGCAACACGGAACCAACACAAAAATAGTTTGGTTGGTATCCAAGAAAAACTGTTGTGTATACTTCTTCAATCCTACCACTCTTCTCAACATACCCATAACTCCTCAACTGCTATTAGAATTAGGAAATTAGGGTGAGTGGATACCCTGTTGTAGATTAAGTTTCATGTCACACAAAATTATCATAATGTATGCATTAAAATTAGTTTAGATAATGGAAAAATTAGTGTTTAAGGAATAATTAACTTATTCATGAGCTATTTTTTTAGGTTCAGACCTGGAATCCATTATAATGACAAATAGATTTTTATTGAAAGATATGTGAGAATGAATTAAAAATTAGAGTTGAAGTTATTTTTAACTAAAATTTACTCACCAAAACATCATATTTAAAATTGTAAAAAATGTTTTCCCTTTAGATTTTATCAAACAAATCACCCTAAAATTGTTTAAGTTTCATCAAGTTTTAAGGAAATTTCTTGTTTATAAAATATTCAAATTGTTTCAACTATTAATTAGTTCTTTCACCGTATTCGTAATCCATAATCCATAATCCAACATCCAACACCATATCCATAATCCATAAAATAATAGTTCAAACTAATTACTAAATAAGAGTCTTATAATCCAACACCATAATCCATATATCCAACACCATAGTTGTACTTTAAAATAACATAAATTAAAAACATCATACTGATTTAGGAGAAAAGTTAAGTAAATTATTATACACTTTTAAGTATTATTTTTAATCAAAATATACATTTCATTGTACAGTATATAATGTTATTTCTGTTATTGTTGGTTGTTTTCATATATAATGTTATTTCTATTGTTGTATGCATGTGGTTGTCAATGTTGCGAACTCGTAGGCACATACTAGTTAACTAGTATGAAAGTTACTTTGCATGAGTGAACCGTAGTTCCCCGTTTGAGATTTGACACAAATGGTCATTAAGTTAATTGATTTCATCGTTTGTGTTGAATCTTGAATTGTATAGTTTGGGATGAACAATTTTTTTTATACGTCGTTGGTATGTACAAGTTAGGAGTTATTTTAAAATTTGACTGAAAAGTGGGTGTTGAATGAACACAACAAGACATTCATGCAGTGGTTCCAAATGACCATTCTGAAAGATACATCTACTTATGTGACATTACATCGATTGACACAGGGACCAAACTTTGATGTCTTCACATTTTGTGGGTATGACATAAATAATTATTCGTTTTATACAAGAACACAGGATGAGAAGGATACAAATCAAAATAGTGGAGTTATGGTTGTGGCTCAGTCAATGCATTTCTCAACTTCAAAGGACAACAACCCTGTCATGGCCGACTAGTGTTACTTTGGTATGATTGAAGATATATGAGAAATCGATTACGGTCCTTTCACCGTTCCTATGTTTAAATGCAAATGGGTTGACAATAAAAAGGGTGTCAAAACTGATGATTTTGGATTTATATTGTTGGACCTCAACAGGATAGGTTATAAGGAAGAACCATTCATTATGGCAATGCAAGTGAAGCAAGTTTTTTATGTTACTGACCCAGCTGACAAAAGGTGGTCAATTGTTATCCAAGGTAGACACAACATTGGAGACCCCAGCCTTGATGTTATGGAAATTTCATCCGCCACAACACGTATTTCGTCATCTATCATGGAACATGATATAAATGATGTAGTTGCCAGTCGCCATGACCACCATGAAGGCTTGTGGGAAAATATACCATCTTCATATGGTATGAATGATTGTATTGAATGTTATTTTAATGAATCATTGTATTAAATGTTATATTAATTATTCATTATATTAATCATGTTATAAGTACTATGTATTGACATTTTATTTTTCCTTGTTTGGACAAATACTCATGGCTGACCAAGATGATCCTGTTAGGTCCGACTCACAGGCCACAGGTTCCTCTACTCGGAAGAGTAGAGGTGTTACCCAGATACAAGATGTTGCACTAAGGCATCATCGGGGAGAGAGGTTGCGTGTTGACGTCGATGTCAACACTGGTAGATTTGGTGGACCACATGGCTCAAAGTTCAGTAGTTACTTGGGAGTCATGGCACGCACGAAGGTGCCCATTATTATCCCCGACTGGGATAATGTCGAGGAGTACCTGAAGAACCATATCTGGAGTGATATTCTGGTAAGTTAAATATGTTATATTAATTTTGTTATATTAATTATTTTAATGTATTGTTTCATGTAATTTATATACTGACTATGTCCCCATGTAAGTGGCTCTATTTCATTATATTCCATCCATATAATAATTTCATTCATTTTATATCCCTATCTTTGGTGTCATTGAGATAAGAGATAAGAGATATTGTTTCTAGTCTATTTCTTTCTATTTCTATATATATATATATAGAAAGTTGAAAAATCATTATATAATAATCCAAAAATTGCAATAGAAAAGAAAAAGAGAGGTTTGGGATATACCAGCACACGACACACTAAGGAGGAAGATCCTCAATATTATTACTAAGAGATAGAGGTCATTCAAGTCCTCACTCACCAGGAGGTATGTAAGGACTTTAAATTCTTAATCAATAGTTTACCTATTGTATTCTTAATTTTTACTTCACCTTATTTTAACTGCAAATTATAGGTATATATTCAGGGAGGAGCGAGGACAATTCCCCGGAGAGAAATATACCTTCATTGATCGGGAGACTTGGAATGCCTTCGTTACATCTAGGCATACCGACCAGTGGAAGGTACGTTGGTATATAGCATGATTAAATCATTTATAATTTAAACGTAACTCTAACACATTTTCTTTCTTGTTGCAGGATGTACGAGAGAAGGCACAACGCATCAGGAAGCTGAATGACTGCCCTCACAGATTATCGCGTGGGGGTTACCGACTATTGGAGGAGCGCATGGCCCAGGAGAAGGGCAGTCAGTGTTAGGCTAGCCAACCTGACACCAGTGTTATGGATCCCCGTTCCCCGCCTGCACGCCATGAGAAATGGAAGCGGGCCAGGGTCAGGAAGAGTGGGGAATGCACTTCCTCACACGCTCAGGAGGTCGCCTCATGAATAGTAAGTATCAGCCACATAAAGTTTTCTAATTTTTGGTTTACACAAGACCTTGAACATTAACTTGTTTGGTTTCAGGATTCCTTGGTTGAGCAATCAACACAAGGGTCTTTCGTAGCCCATGGTAGGCAGGATATTTTGACTACTGCCATCGGCAGGCCAGAGCACCCAGGAAGGGTGTGTGCTGTTGTTCGAGGTGTAGGTAAGTTGTAAATAACTGTATCCTTTCATTTTGTTATCTATTAAATAATTATGGGCTAATCATTCACATTTCACAGGCCTCCGGGGCTATTACGGTGCTCCCGACCCTGCCCCCTCCGTTGAGCAGTTGGTGGAGCAAAAGGTTGAGTCGAGGGTGGTTGTTGTGAACGTTGAGTATCAGGAGGAGATTACGAAGCTACAACAGGAGATGGCCCGATTCAAGGAGGAGATGAAGGCCTCACTCAGCCACCACCAGGAGACTACTACACCAGCTACCGGCCCACAAGTTAGATTCCTTATACTATTTAACTGTTCATTGTTTGTAATTTATTTCTTTCATTATTGAATAATTTCTGCTTGATGTGTAAATATGTAGGTACGGAGGGTTAGCACTAAGGGGTCATGTACTTCAGCTGACCCTGACGATGATGGGGTCGAGTATGCGGATACCCATCAGTGTGACTTGTTCATTGATGGGTCAGAGGAGCCAGTTGCCACTGGCATGATCTACAACTTAGGCCCTGTGGTTCACCATCAGTCATTACCTGATGGTATGTCCAAGGTCTCTGTTGTGCTCGCCCTCAAGGAGGATGCTACTGTACTAGTGGCAACTCCAGAGGTGAAGACCGTTGGTCAAGCGATGGGACACTTTCTTATGTGGCCCAACAAACTCCTATTGGTTGCTTCTACATAGGTATAAATCTGAAACACTAATTGATTTTGTTATATTGTCAATTATTGTACAAACTGTGATGATTTTAATTGTTTAATAGGAAGCAGGACCGGCATTGAAGAAGCCAGACCTCGTCGATAATCCGATCCAGATGCTATGGCAGGTCGGGGCTGAGCTAGGAGAGGACGTTCTTCAAGTCCCATGGCAGCCATTGGTGTTCGGTTGTCCAAGTTCACAACCAGTTTATATTACACGGAGTGACTTGTGTGAGATTATGATGGGGTCGACAATGTTGAACATCTCCATCATTCAGCCGTGGGATCTGTAAGTATATCATTTTATGTCCAATTATTTCATTATACAAGTTATTTGTCGCTAACCATGTCTTAACTTGTTTAGGTTTCTGCATAAAATCTGTGTGGACTTGGCTTTCGATGGAACTTATGGTTTCTTAGAGCCCTCTTTCACACAGAGAAAAAGAAATAACAAGGAGGACACCCAGACATACATCCAGAATTGGATGTTTGGGTCTAGGAAGGTTGTATACCTGACCCCGTATCATAAAGGGTAAGATTCTATTCCATAATTATTGTCCATTAATTTTTGCATTTTGAAGTCTCACTTATCACTCGTAACTGCAGTGCCCATTGGACGCTTGTGGTGATCTGTCCCCGGGCTTATGTTGCTTTATACTTTGATTCTGTGCACGGGACTGTTCCACAAGACCTGAAAACAATAGTAGACACGTAAGTTAATCCCTAAAAAATAAGTACAAATTTGATTACATCATTTTTGGTCTTATACGATTCTAACTTATCTTGTGTTTTATTTTGATGTAGGGTAGTGGTTGGATACAGTCGACTGCATGGAAGTAAGTCCACCGGAAGAAAACTTGTGTGGGTGCACCCAAAAGTAAGTCAATCGAATTCATTCAAATCTTTATTATATTTTTAAAACTTGAATTCACTTATTCTATATTTTATGTCCATTGTAGTCTTATAGGCAGAAGGGTACCTACGAGTGTGGCTATTACGTCATGCAAACCATGCTGACCATCGTCCAACAACATTTAGTAGATGGATGGACAGATGTAAGTCTCATCACTTGGACTAGTTTTCTACCAATTTCATCAAATTCATGTAATAAATATAGCTTTTATTCTAATTGTTTTATGGATTGTTTGTAGTACTTTCAGGACCGGTCATACTTCCCTAGGACACTTGTAGATAATGTTAGAAAGCAATGGGCCGCATACTTCATTGAAGTCAGGAAAGGACTTAGCTAGATATAGGATTTTTATTCTCTTATATATGTATCTAGTGTAGGATTTAGGGTTTAGATTTTATTAGGTTACATTCATCTGAATTGTATATAGTTTCATTTTTTAGGTTGTTATGAATTGATAGCAAATTAATGTTATATACATACCATTCTTTTTATATATTGGTGTTGGATATGCTGGGATATACTGTATATTGTGCTAGTTGTCTGATTACAGGTTTGGGAAACAATAAAACAGAGCCCATATTTAAAAAAACCTCATTATTTAATCACGGTTATTACCATAACTGTGATTATAAACCCTCTTTATTCACGGTTACTACCATAACCGTGATTATACATATGCACTTGTATTCACGGCTATGGTTGACAACCATGATTATAGACGCTCTTTATTCATAGTCTGTAAATGCAAGTTTTATGACTACTTGTATTCACAGTTATGGTGAACAACTGTGATTAAATAAGTTCTTATTTAATCACAGTTAAAAACAACTGTGATTAGATGTGATTTATAACCACGGTTGTGAACCGTGGTTAAAGGACCTCATCTATTACTACGCCTGCAACAACCACGTTTCATTAACTGTGATTAAAGACCAATTTTAACCGTGATTATATCCACGTTTTCCACTAGTGATAGTTCATAAAGTGTCGATTTAGGGGACTACTTGTAGAGAATAAAAATAAGTAGTGTACACCAATGTCTATTATATTGTAGCTATTTGCAAAATAAATTATTTTAATCTTTCAATTTAAAGTTTATTTTAGACATAGAAAGTTATCCTTCATTGTAGCCTTAGATAACATATAACCAACCACAAAATTTAATTGTATTTATCTATGTTGACTCTCCATGTTTATAAGCATTTAATATATGGTGTTAGTATCAAATATATAAAGATAAAATAAAATGTATAGCAGTTGCAAGTTTAAATAAAGGGAAAAAACATAACAGCACTTTCCCTTATAATCATGATTGATAAATACATTATAAACTTAACAAATAAAGAAATAGTAAAATGAAACAAAGTAGTACTTATAAAATGCCTACTCATAGAAATACTTATAAAGAATATAAACATAAAAATCAGTCAATATTAGTATCTATTCCATTGTAACGGCATGTAAAACCAAACCATTGTAAGCTTTCAATTTAAACACTCATGTGAAGTTATATGTCATCTTAGCCTAAGAGAATATAAAATGTTCAATCAAATAGTTTAAAGGTGAATACCAAGTATGGATGCCAATCATTTTATATTTAACACGCCATAAGCTTATTAACAATACAAATAAGTTTGAGATTTTAAAATATTCTTATGAACACTTGATGAGATTTTCATTAAAAAAAACATGATTTTCATCTTATTAGACCTAAAGACTTTCGTCACACACTTTGATATTCACAAACATTTTATAGGAATCACCACAACTCAAAAGGAGAGAATAGCAAAAAAAAAATAAATAGCATCTTGAAGTAGATAAGAATTAATAATAGAACAAAGTAAAACATTTTAAAATTCATGTATGAAACAAACACATATGTTTCTCTATCTATCTATTTATAATATAAAAAATTACAAAGCATCACACATAACAATTATAAAAAGATGTAAGTGTTAATCAATCCATTTCATACTACCGAAGTTCTTAAAATGCCTTGTAGAAAAATCACAAAGCAAAGTAAAAGTTATGAAATTTTGTGCACTTGTGTATGTATAAATTTTAAAATAAAAGTTATGAAATGCCTTATAGAAATTAAATCACAATCAACACTAATAGAAATTTTAACAAGTAATACATCATAAACTTTTAACTTATTCTCTTCTACCTCTTAACATTAACACTGTGACCTAACACGTATTTCAATAGTAATAAAAATAGAAAAGCTGCTAAGCCCCCAAAGTAATGAAAAAATTAACCTTTAAAAGATGTGTTTATATATTGAAATGTCCAATCCTAAGAGTTGTTAACCAATTTCATTTCCTATAATTTTTACCTATAAATTATATCTTTAAAATTTTGACATTTTATAAAGTGAGATAAAAATTGAAATAAATCATAAAAATTAGTAACAAAATGTATCAGTATTCGTTGAGAGATGATAAAGAAAAATAATATATTTTGAAGTAATCTTCATTATCATTATCAAAAGAAGAAAAAAACATTGTTTTTACTATCACGATAAATACTTTCTAATCAAAATTAAAAATGATTTGAATAATGCACATATATCATATTATAATAATAAACAAATAGAACAAAATTAAAAATATTTTTTTTAAGAAAACACCACAATGAAAAAAAAAAGATGCAAGTCATACATACCCACGTTTAAAATTGGATATATTAGAAGAGGAAAGAAAAGGAAATGCTAAGAATTAACAAATTTTAAGTCATACAATGAAAAATTTTCAATGAAACAACCGATAAAAAATTAAGATATAATGGACATAAAAATTAATGATAAAAAGTTTCAATTATTTTAACAATTCACAAGCAACTAACTATAATTATAATTATAATAATAGATAAATACACCAAAATTAAAAAAGAAGAAGAGCACTAGAGGAAAAAAATGTCAGTTATACCTGTTATTTTTTAAGTTAAATGTTCCTAATAATTTGTGCTCTGCACACAAATTTTCATATTTCCAAAATAAGACATTGATAAATGACACAAAAAGGTATCTATTTAAGTAAAATTAAGGGTCTCTAATAATTTATATCCTGCAAAGACACTTTTATATATAATTGTCAGGATTAGAAAATTATCTGAGACATGCATTGGAAAATATTATTATCAATTGAAGAAATGTTTCTATATCCGGTGGCATCTAAATCTCTTTTTTAAGAAAGAAACAGGATTTTTGAAGACCACCTTAGGGTGCACTTGCTTCATGATCACACTCTACTCAATTACTTTGGTTTAGTCAATTTACCAAATACATCCTCTTTGGTGTATCCATTCCACTCCCCTATCATCCTCTCCATGAAATTGACTTTCATTGAAAATATTCCTACATAAAATTAAAAAACAATAAAAACATGTAAAAAATTATTAAATACTGGACATAAAAACATTAAAAAATTTATCCCTTAATAATCACACCAATGGGTATAAACATAAGCATAAAAACATGTAAAAAAATAAACAATTCACACATATCTTCAAAATATATGAAGTAAGACAAAATAAGAAAATAAATAACTTACGATCAAGAGATCATGAAAGAATATGTAAAGTATCAGACGTTCAAAAAAAGGTTAACATCATCCAATAAATTTTACTCAATTAAAAAAATAAAATAGAAGCTGACATAAAAAGAGCATATCCCAAAATTAAAATCATATAAAAAACATACCTGTCTCTCTTGATCTTTAAAGAAAATGATGAGAATGAAAAGGAAGATGATAAGTTAAAGAAAGAAAGAATAAAGATAAAAGAAAGGTTCCAGGAAGGTGAGAAATGAAAAAAGAGAGAGAAAGAGATAATAAAAATATTAAGTAGAAGTAAATAGATAATTTAATTTACATTAAGAATATGAGAAGTTAGGAACAAAATTAAAAAATATGACGATTGAGATTGTTAGAGGATAAATCTGATTTAACGGTTTCTTGGCTTTGAAGTTATTACTTTATATAATATATGGATATAGATATAAATTATTCTATTTTTGAAATATCGGTAAATGAGAATAAAAATGTGAGAATATAAGAATTGGGTTAAAAATTTACTTTTAACGTTTTGTGTTACCCTAAGTGGCCTCTAAAGAACTCAAGAGGGGGGGGGGGTGAATTAAGTATGTAAACTTTTTACTAATAAATTTCTCTTCTAAAAATCTGATTATGCAATGCCAAGTAATTCTAAAAACAATACTTGAAATGTAAAGAGTTAAGGGTTAGAGATTGCAAACAGAGATTTTATATTAGTTCGGCCAACACCTGCCTACATCTAGTCCTCAAGCAACCTTTGAGATTTCCACTATAACTTTCATAAGTTACAATAGCGAAGCACTCCCACACCTTTAGGATACCACACCCTTATCTGGAGCCTTCGACCTTGCAAGAGCCTTACCCTTGATTTACATTGCTAGGGATGCCTCACCCTAGACTTAATCCCCTTGGGATACCTTACCCAAGATACACTGCTAGGGATCACCCTAGACTTTTTCCTTTTGAGATATTTCACCCAAGATAATATAAGAATATTAAAACTCTCTCTCAAAGAATGGATAGAACAACTTGAAGCTTTTCTAATGGTAATACTCAAGTATAAGAATGACTTTTGAATATTAATGAGTATTCAGGTTATGGATTATAAGGATGTCAAAATGTTTCTCCAAATCCATAAAATGAAATGATTAATGTTCTCCTTATTTATATCAATTGAAGAGATGCATTTGATTGATGAAAAGATGCCTTTTGATGTTGGAAAGATGCCTTTTCAAATAAATAAGTTCATTCAAAAGTTTGGATGGAAGAACATGACTTTCCATGCAAGTATCCATGAAGAAATGCAACTTTTCATGCATTCTGATGTTGTGGTAATCGATTACACCATATTCCTGTAATCGATTACAACATTCCAATTTTAATTGTATTTATTTAAAATTCACTTTTAACCCAACGGTTAAGTGTGTAATCGATTACACCAAACTAGTAACCGATTACATGCTTTTTATTTTATGAAAATACTTTTCAAGTGCATGTTATCAAGGTTTTAATTTAATCCTAAGACCATACTAATACTTGATTAAAACTTTACATGTGTGCTAAGACCTTTTGGACTTTGATGTTTTATTCTTTTGACTTGTTGGTCTTGCCTTTTTGTTGATTCATTTTTCTTCTAATCTTGGCTTTCATGATTGATGTCTTTTAGAGTTTGCATTCCTTTTTTCATTATCAAAACCTTATGTCTTCATTTTGTGTTTTTTCTAAAATGGGGAAGTAAAGAAAAAAAGCAAAAAAAAGACCAAGAGATTAGTCTAGATATCCCATTGAATAAAAACATCAGTACCTAAGGGGAAAGTTGCCCACCAAGTAAATCATTCCCATCAAGTAGCACAACTGAGCTTAGCCGTGAAGTCACCACACCTACTAGCCTTCCTAGGAACTAGAGAGAATATCAAGTTCCACTTATTTTGTATTAGCTTCTTAATTTTCTAGATGATTTCATCATAGATATTCACACTTGTATTTTCCCCTTAATTCAAAACATCAATGACTACTATAAAGTTTAACTCAACCATCAATTTTCTAAAACCTTTCTCCAAAGCAGATGAGAGCTAATACCTAAGGGCTAGGAATTCTATTTCTTCCCCTAATTTTCCATCATAATAGATAGAAAAGCTTCCTTCCCAAGCATTTTGGTCATTCTGAAAGACCCCACCTCCACCTAAGCCAACACCCATTTTAACACTCTTATCAATATTCAACTTCCTCATGCCTTTAGTCAGCAAAGTCCACCATGTAAAACCCTTAACATTGTGGGTCCTGCCTTTGGAACCCCATAAGGACCAATCCTTTGTGGACTATTTCACTTTACTTAAGACCTCTTGGATATATCCTTAAACACCATACGGTTCCTCTAGTGCCGCCACCACCACAAAGTGGTCAGACCTAACAAGTAAAAAGAACCATAATGGATGCCACAAACCCAAGTCATCAAATTCATCGTGAATAAACTTATTGATAATGGGAACCCACTTCTGAACCAGAGTTCCCTCGTATGAGGGTAATCCTGGACATAGTGTATCACAACTCCACAACTTCTAAATATCAAATGCACCTACTATCCAGACCTAGACCCCTTACATGCGTTAATTAATTCATTGGAACATTCGCATTCACTAACATCCAAACAAAATATTTTATCTTCTTTAGTACTTGTAATCTCCAAAGCCACTTCCATTCCCCAGGAATCCCACTACCTATATTTTTCTTTAATAGTCTCTGTTATTCAAGTGGCCTCAATACTTAAGAAGGGGGTGAATTGAGTGTTTAAAAACTTTAGCTTGGAATGCCTTTGAACTTGGTTCTTTATGCAATCTTAATGAGATATACAAATACTTTCAAGCAGCAATAATCCAACACACAAAAATTGTTTGATTTGAGATAAAGAGCTCTTAGAAACTTAATAGAGAAATAAGAATCAAGAGAGAATAAAGGTTCAACAATTTTATCAAACAATTGATGTGCAATGATTAAGTATTTTCTTAGGAACACAATTAACCTAATCAATTAACTCAGGCAATTTCACAAACAATTGGTATGTACAAGCAAGTAAAGAGTTTAAGGTAAGAAGAAATTAAACCAATTTAACGAGTTCCACCAATCCGGTGTATGTCTCGCCTTCAAGCAACCCACTTGAAGGATTCCACTATTGAAAATTTAAGATATAATCTTTGAGCAATTGTCTCCTAGTGTCCCACACTCAAGAACCCAATTCTCACAAGAAAAGGGCACCCCACCCATTCTCACAATCTCTCAATACCTAAAGGTTGAACCCCAACCTTTGTGACCACTCAACCTAGAGTGAATACCTTGGTGTTTTGGTGTTTAGATTACAAGATTATACTCTCTCAATAGAGTGGATAAGCAAATGAAAGTTCTCACAATGGTAACTCTCAACAAGAAGAGATGATTTACACATACAAGCTCAAAGTTTCAGAATAATGAAACTATACAACAAAAAGACTCACTAAGCATAAATGCAAGCTTTGATTGATTGCTTCTCGTTAGTGTGTCTTGTGCTTAAGTTGGAGATCCATTTATAGAGCTTTGGAGGTCTTCATAGTCGTTGCATATCATGGTTCCAGTTTGTCTCTGCATATAGTGGGTTTTAGATCTATGTTTCCCACCTAAAAATGTCTTTTTAGTGATGTTTCCCACTACTTGAATCGATTCATGTGTTTCTGAATCGATTCAAGGCATTCTGACTTAGGCATTTTGGGCTTCCAAGGACGTGTGAATCGATTCAAGACATGGTGAATCGATTCAGGCTGTTCTGTTTTGAATTTTTGGGCTGTCAATTTCGTGTGAATCGATTCAGGCTCTGGTGAATCGATTCAGGACATTCTGTTTTCATAGTTTTGGGACTTCCAGGCCTCTGAATCGATTCATACATATATGAATTGATTCAAGCAATGTTTTTTGTTGTTTTTCCATGCTTTTTGATGTTTCCTTTATGCATTTGGGTCATGGTTCCTTTCCTTAATCTTCATGCATTATTTTCTTGATTTTTTTATCATATGGGAGCATGTTCTTCATGATTCCTTAAATCTTTGATTTGAGTACATCAAATGTATTCTTTTGATTTGTTCATTTCACTTGTTTTTGATCCATGAATGATGCTCTTCTTGTTCTTGGATACTTGTCATTATCAAAACCTATCTACAACATGCAAATACATTCTCCTCCTTTTTGATGATGACAACCAATGGCCATCTCTTGGGGTGTTAGTATTAATAATCAATATTCATGTAACAATGAGAAAAGACTACTTGCTGAAGAATTTCAAGTTTTTAGAACAGAGTGTGTCTCCCCCTTTGTTTTTCAGTTGGATATGTATTGAATCATTGTATTTATTCATATTCATCTGATCATACATTACTCTTATTACTCTCCCCCTTTATTTTGTGATTTAACAGAAAAATATTCAATATCTAATATCTCACCCCCTTTGTCATTATCAAAAATAATATAAGCTTTAGGGAAAGAAAAGAAATATTCATCGCATAATAAGGATCAATTACCATCAAGTTTAAACAATCGTCAAAAACTAACCAACACAAAATCCAAGCAAATAAAATTTAACAACGAAAATGCCACAGAAGGGTAATAAAGTTTAAGCAAGATAACCAAAAAACATATTTAATTAATGTTAAGCATAATGTAGAAAAGAAGGCCAACTAAGGCTGAGGGAATTGGAGGCTGGAGATTTGGGTAGCAAGCTCTGTGTAGCGTTCCTCCATGTTAGCTTCGAGCTTATCAAGTTGGGTGTTGATATTTGCTTCCATGGCATCAAAGCGATGATCCATATGAGCAGTGAGGCGAGCAAAAATATCATCAGCAGGAGCGGGTGGAGGAGGTGGAGGAGCAACAGTTTTATTATCATTATTATTTCCAGCATGCGTAGCACGAGGATGACGGAGATACTGCCAAAGTCCATGATACTCAATAATGTTCATCTTGGTAAGATGAGATTTCCCAATGGGTCCTTTTGGTCCGATCAGTTCTTTGACTTCGTTTTTCAGATCCACCTTGTAGTAACAAAGCGGCTTGGTGATTAAGATCGATATGGTAGGCGAGTCAGGTTTTGAGCATCGAGCATGTGATGCCTCACAATGTTGATCCAATTTATCTCTTACTGGTTGAGAATAGCCTAAAGCATTAGAATTTGAGACTCATTAAGTCTTGCATAATTTTCGCCTAATGGGAGGATGACTTTTACAAGAACATAATACAAGAGACGGTGTTCAATGCTCAGTGTGCCAACTGTACTTGCAGGAGAGGTGAGATTGAAGAATGCTTTTGTTTCTAATGGGTTGTAGTTCCAGGAAGGAGAAGGTTCTTTGCCATAGAAGTGAGCATCACTTATAGGAAGTTTTCCAACTTGGTTCATGACTTCAATATCGACCATCTTGTAGGCGCAATATGGAGTAGAAGACACGGATCAATTCAGGGTATATAGCAATCTCCTCAAGAGCCATGAATCCAACAAGTTCTTGTTGGTTAAGAGTAGTAATGAGAGAAAGACCAGAGGATTCAAAGATGCAACATCAATCCAATATGGTGAAATCAATTGTTTTTCTGAAAAGTGTTTTGGTACCTTTCTAATTCCTTTTGTGTGGTGAAGAAGCGTGACAAATTGGAATGTTGAGGGACGGAGGAACCAGCAACATTTGCCCTTTGTTTCTTCCTTGGTTGAGAGGATGAAACCATAAGGAATGGAGATTTAGAGAGAGAAAAGAAATGTTTTAGAGAGAAGAAGGAGAAAAATGAGTAAGAGAATTTGAGTGGAATGAAGAAATGAGCCCAGAACAACGTAAACTAGGCAAAATTAGTCGCGTGAATCGATTCAGAGTGTCTGTGAATCGATTCAGACGTTGCTGGTTGTGGGAAACAGGGGGTATTAGGGGTTTGAATCGATTTGAACCACACGTGAACCGATTCAGACTTCTCTGTTTGTGAAAAATTGGAGAATCAGGTCTTTGAATCGATTCAGGGGATGGTTGAATCGATTCAATCGATTATGTTTCCCTTTGAACTGTAGTTTTGAACTGCTGAATCAATTCGAGGCACAGGGCAACGCTTTGGGATCATCAAAAACTTCATTTTTATGATTCTTTTTGCCTTCTAATTTAATCAAACACTTATGAGCAACATCTTACTCAATCATTGGTGCAATTTAAGACTCAATTAATGCATTATTCATGCATAAGAAGCATGAACTTTATAAAGCAATCAATTTAATCAACATTTATGATTCATAAGGTGATTATCATACTAAGGAAGATACATATTCAACTTTCAAGCTGTAATATTAAGAAACATCTATGGACAAATTTCAAACCAATTCATTTGAAAGAATGTAACTCATTAGACATCTTTAAAATTCTTAATTCTCTCCTAATGTTTATGAATTGTTCCTTTGCAAGTGGTTTTGTGAATATGTCAGCTAATTGCTTAGAGGTTTCAACATGTTCAAGCACACAATCACCCTTTAACATATGGTCTTTAATGAAATGGTGTTTAATCTCAATATGTTTGGTTTTAGAATGCATCATAGGATTCTTTGAAATGTTAATGGTACTTGTATTATCACATTTAAGAGGCACATGGTCTAATATAACACCAAAATCTAGAAGTTGTTGCCTCATCCAAAGGATTTGAGCACAACAACTACCAGCTGTAATGTATTCTGCCTCAGCTATTGATAATGCAACACTAACTTGTTTCTTGCTATGCCAAGATACAAGAGAACTACCAAGCAAGTGACAAGTACAACTAGTACTTTTTCTATCAAGTTTACATCTTGCAAAGTTAGAATCAAAGTAACCAACAAGAGTGCATTCAACCCCTTTGGGGTACCATAAACCAGCATCTTGACTTTCAACCAAGTATTTCATTATTCATTTCACGGAAGTTAAGTGTGATTCTTTTGGATATGTTTGATATCTAGCACACATACAAACAGCAAACATGATATCTAGTCTACTAGCGGTTAAGTAAAGTAAGGATCCAATCATACCTCTATATTTTGTGAGTTCTACATCCTTACCTTTCTCATCCTTGTCCAAATAACATGAGATGTTCATAGGTGTGGCAATTTCATTTGCCTTGTCCATGTTGAATTTATTTAGTGGCTCTTTGCAATATTTAGATTGGCTAATGAACGTATCTTCTTTGGTTTGCTTAATTTGTAGTCCAAGGAAGAATGTAAGTTTGCCCATCATGGACATTTCAAATTCATCCTGCATTAACTTAGCAAACTCCTTGCAAAGTGATTCATTAGTGGCACCAAAAATGATATCATCCACATAAATTTGTACTAATAGTATGTCATTCTTTTTGTGCTTAATGAATAATATTGTGTCAACCTTTCCTCTTTTAAAGTTGTTTTCTAAAAGGAATTTGCTTAACCTTTCATACCAAGCTCTTGGAGCTTGTTTTAAACCATATAGCGCTTTTCTTAGTTTGAAAACATGATTTAGAAATTGGTAGTTTTCAAAACCTGGAGGTTGATCAACATATACTTCTTCTTGAATATATCCATTCAAGAAGGCACTCTTGACATCCATTTGGTACAGTTTGAAATCTCTACAACATGCAAAGGCCAATAATAATCTAATAGCTTCTAACCTAGCTATGGGAGCATACGTTTCTTCATAGTCAATTCCTTCTTCTTGATTGTAACCTTTAGCTAATAGCCTAGCTTTGTTTCTAGTTATTACTCCATTCTCATCTAACTTGTTCCTAAATACCCATTTAGTTCCTATTATTTAGTGATTATTGGGTTTTGGTACTAGTTCCTAAACTTCATTTTTTTTCAAATTGATTTAGTTCTTCTTGCATAGCCAATGTCCAATGTTCATCAATAATAGCTTCATCAATGGTTTTAGGTTCAATTTGAGAGACAAATGCTAAGTGATTGTAAGTATTGAAAGAGCGTTGAGTACTTACACCTTTAGTGGTATCACCTATAATATTGTCCAAAGGATGGTCTTTTGAGGTGATCCACTCCTTTTGTTGAGCTTGATCATTTTGTGTTGCATCTTCTTCATTTTTGTTTTCCTCTTTGTCATTCAAGCTTAAATCTTGGAGAGCACCTACAAGGTCATCAACATCTTCCTTTCTCGGAGGGTTATGTCTATTTTCATTAAATTTTACATGAATTGATTCTTCAATAGTATTAGTTTGTTTGTTAAAGACTCGATAAGATTTGCTTGATGATGAATATCCAAGAAAGATTGCCTCATCAGCCTTTGCATCAAACTTTCCTAAATTATCCTTTCCATTGTTAAGTACAAAGCATTTGCATCCAAAATATGAAAATAGGAAATATTTGGTTTTCTACCTTTGTAGAGTTCATAAGGAGTTTTCTTTAGAATAGGCCTTATCAAACATCTATTCATAACATGACAAGCGGTGTTTACCGCATCGGCCCAAAAATGTTTTGCAACATTATTTTCATTTAACATGGTTCTTGCAAGCTCCACCAAAGATCTATTTTTCCTTTCAACTACTCCATTTTGTTGTGGAGTTCTAAGAGCTGAAAAATTATGACCTATATCATGTTTTTCGCAAAATTTTTCAAATAATTAATTTTTAAATTCTCCCCCATGATCGGTTCTTATGGATGCAATCTTTGAATTTTGTTTATTTTGGATAATCTTGGCTATTTTCTTGAATGCATGACATGCTTCATTTTTATGAGCAAGAAACAAAGTCCATGTGTATCTAGAATAGTCATCTATAACTACAAGACCATAGTAATTACCACCAAAGCTCTTGACCTTAGAAGGTCCAAACAAATCTATGTGTAAAAGTTGTAAAGGCCTTTGAGTTGAAACAACATTTTTAGCTTGAAATGATGCCTTTACTTGTTTTCCCTTTTGACATGCATCACAAAATTTATTTTCAAATTTTCACTTTGGAAAACTGATCACCAATTCTTTAGAAACAAGTTTATTTAGATGGTGTATATGTATATGAGCTATTCTTCTATGCCATAGCCATGATTCATCCTCTCTAGTCATGAAACATTGTATATCATTTGAGGACAAGCAATCAACATCAATCATGTAAATGTTATCAACTCTTTGACCAACAAACTTTACTTCTTTATTTTGCTTATTTTCAATTATGCAACCATTTGATTCAAATATTACTCTATATCTTTTTTCACATAATTGGCTTATGCTAAGCAAATTGTGTTTGAGTCCTTCTACATATAATACATCATTGATTGAAGTGGAGGAATTTTTACCAATTTTCCCAATGCCAAGAATTTTTCCTTTGGTATTATCCCCATAGGTGATGCTTCCTTTTCTTTTAGGTGTGAATGATGTGAACTTGCTTATATCACCCGTCATGTGCTTTGAACACCCACTATCCAAGTACCAATGGGTGTTGTTTGCCTTGAAGCATACCTCATCATCTTCATCTTGATGATTTGCCATGAGACATAGGTTGGCTTCCTCATTGTTCGATTCTTCTGAGCTACTCACTTCATTTTCATCCCAAGCAATGTAAGCTCTTCTTCTTCCTCTTTTCTCTTTGTTTTTCTTCTTGAGGTTTGGACAGTCCACCTTGAAGTGCCCTTCCTTGCCACATTCAAAGCAATTTGGTAAGGAAGAATTTTCATTAGAAATAGATTTCTTACCTTGAGGTTTGAAACTCCTTTGGAAGCGTTTATTTCTCATAAATTTTTCGAATCGCTTTACAAATAGTCCAAACTCTTCTTCTTCATCAAGCTCACTATCGGATTCTTCTTTATTGATAGAAGTGAACTTGAGTGCTAGTCCCTTTTTCTTGGAAGACTTTTCTTCCTCTTCTACCATCTTCAATTCTTTCAACTTTTGTTCTTGTTCTTGTAACTTACCGAATAGTGTAGCAAGAGACATTTTGTTGATACTTAGAGATTGTTTGATGGCAGTGACAAGAGTTTGTCATTCCCTAGTAAGACTTTTTAGCACTTTATGAATAAATTCTTTATTAGTGTAAGTCTTGCTAAGAGTAATGAGATGATTTATAATAAGGGTGAACCTCTTTCGCATATCAACAATTGTTTCTCCACAATTTAACCTAAAGCTTTCATACTGACTAGTTAAGGTGCTAATCTTAGAGTCTTTAACATCACTTGTACCTTCATGGGTTATTTGTAAGGCATCCCACATATCCTTGGCAGATTCACATGTAACTACTCTAAAGAATTCATCAGGGCCTAAAGTTAAGGTGATTAGATTTTTGGCTTTATAATTATATTGGACTTTATTTTCTTCTTCGTTGGTCCAATCATCCATCAATTTTTCTACTTGTTTTCCCTCAACAACATGCATTGGTATAAAGGGACCTTTTTCAATGGCATTCTAAATTTTTAAGTCAATTGATTCCACAAAAATTTTCATCCTTTCTTTCCAAAATGCATAGCCTTTCCCATTGAAAGCAGGAGGTCTATTTGTGGCACCACCCTCAGGAAAAAGATTTAGAGAATTAAAGGCCATTGTTCTCTTGAAGATGTTAAGCTTGATCTACCAAGAGTCAAGCTCTGATACCACTTGTCATTCAAGTGGCCTCAATACTCAAGAGAGGGGGGGTGAATTGAGTGTTTAAAAACTTTAGCTTGGAATGCCTTTGAACTTGGTTCTTTATGCAATCTTAATGAGATATACAAATACTTTCAAGCAACAATAATCCAACACATAAAAATTATTTGATTTGAGATAAAGAGCTCTTAGAAACTTAATAGAGAAATGAGAATCAAGAGAGAATAAAGGTTTAGCAATTTTATCAAACAGTTGATGTGCAATGATTAAGTATTTTCTTAGGAACACAATTAACCCAATCAATCAACTTGGGCAATTTCATAAACAGTTGGTATGCACAAGCAAGTAAAGAGTTGTAAGAAGAAATGCAAACTAATTTAACGAGTTCCACCAATCCGGTCTATGTCTCGCCTTCAAGCAACCCACTTGAAGGATTCCACTATTGAAGGTTTGAGATACAAGATTTGAGCAATTGTCTCCTAGTGTCCCACACTCAAGAACCCAATTCTCACAAGCAAAGGGCACCCCACCCAATCTCACAATCTCTCAATACCCAAAGGTTGAACCTCAACCTTTATGACCACTCAACCTAGAGTGAATACATTGGTGTTTTGGTGTTTAGATTACAAGATTATACTCTCTCAATAGAGTGGATAAGCAAATGAAAGTTCTCACAATGGTAACTCTCAACAAGAAAAGAGGATTTACAAATACAAGCTCAAAGTTTCAGAATAATGAAACTATACAAGAAAAAGACTCACTAAGCACAAATACATGCTTTGATTGATTGCTTCTCGTTGGTGTGTCTTGTGCTTGAGTTAGAGATCCATTTATAGAGCTTTGAAGGTCTTCATAGCCGTTGTATATCATGGTTCCAGCTTGTCTCTGCGTATAGTTGGTTTTAGATCTATGTTTCCCACCTAAAAATGTCTTTTTAGTGATGTTTCCCACTACTTGAATCGATTCATGTGTTTCTGAATTAATTCAAGGCATTCTGACTTGGGCATTTTGGGCTTCCAGGGACGTGTGAATTGATTCAAGACATGGTGAATCGATTCAGGCTGTTCTGTTTTGAATTTTTGGGCTATCAGTTTCATGTGAATTGATTCAGGTTCTGGTGAATCGATTCAGGACATTCTGTTTTCATAGTTTTGGGACTTTCAGGCCTCTAAATCGATTCATACGTATGTGAATCGATTCAAGCAATGTTGTTTGTTATTTTTCCATGCTTTTTGATGTTTCCTTGATGCATTTTGAGTCATGGTTCCTTTCCTTGATCTTCATGCATTGTTTTCTTGATTCTTTGATCATATGATTCCTTGAATCTTTGATTTGAGTACATCAAATGTATTCTTTTGATTTGTTCATTTCACTTGTTTTTGATCCATGAATGATGCTCTTCTTGTTCTTGGATACTTGTCATTATCAAAACCTGTCTACAACATGCAAATAAATGCACCTACTATCCAGACCTAGACCCCTTACATGCGTTAATTAATTCATTGGAACATTCGCATTCACTAACATCTAAACAAAATATTTTATCTTCTTTAGTACTTGTAATCTCCAAAGCCACTTCCATTCCCCAGGAATCCCATTACCTACATTTTTCTTTAATAGTCTCATGTAGCCATCTCTTGTTCTGTAATACCCAAAAGTCATTGGCGCCCACAACCACCCATCGTACTGCCTACCCTCTAACAGGCTTAGTAGAGGATGAATAGCCTCTACCACATTATTAGGGAGCCACATGGATAAGGTTTCAAGGTTCCATATCCCTCCCTACTAAACATCTCATAAAGTCAATTATAAATAATTTATATGCATAAAAAGGATGACTTTTTTAGAATCCTAGACCAGACCAGTCTTAGCACCAAAAGGAGGATGTGCCATGCTCAATCCATAATTTGTACTCTTCATTTAGTTTGTTAAAGGCCTTGCAAACCGTAGCCCACATCACTAAGTCTCCACATTTTCTCTTAGTATAAAACATATTCTCACTAAGCCTTAAGTATATGGCTCATAAGACTTTGGCCTAGAGTTTGTCATCATCATGCAATAGTGTTCAAATGAGTTTTCCTAAAAGAGTGGTGTCAACTTCAGAGGCCTTACACATGCCTAACTTGTCTCTATCCCTTGATAAACTAATTTTATCCCAATGAGACAAGTGCATGCCATACTCGTTATTCCCCCTAGACTAAATTACATACACATTAAAACACTGAATTCATATGCCAAGACTGAGGATAGGCATGCTTTACCCAAAAGACTAAATCTAAATATCACCACTTCTATTGTAAATGCAACTACCTTTAAATTTTGTTTGTATAAAGAAATGAGTTTTATAAATGTCATATGCACCTAACTTGTTACAAATGTGATCAAATCTAAGGGCATGAAAGGATTTGTTGAGCATGTCAACTAGTTGATAATTGGTTATGATGTGTTTGATGCGTATCTATCCAGAAATCACATTTTCCCTAATAAAGTTGTAGTCCCCTTATATGTTTCATGCATTCTTGAAAGATTGACTTTGAGGCTATATAAAAGAGTTGTCTAATAATCACATACAAGGTCCTCGAGGTGTAAAAGCTAAAGAAGTTACCAAAGTCATATGGTTTCTTACGTAGCTACATTCATTATTTTATATTCTAATTTAACACTAGATTTGACCATTACATAATGCTTTTTACTCTACCATGAGATCAAATTTTTGCCAATAATAACACAATACCTAGTTATGGATACTGTTGGAACCAAGTCTGATTTGTAAAAGATTTAAACTACTGATTATCATTTACCAGACACCAAGATTTGTTAATAACACACATCAAGGCATTTAAATAAAGTCTAGTCATGTGTTATCTAACTTGTTAAATTAAGTGTTTCAAGATACAAACATAAGGTGCACAAGTTACAAATGAAAGAGTGAGTCTATCAAATTAAAAAGTTTGTCTTAAGTCATGCAAGTAATTTTAAGACAAGTCTGCATGGGATAAAAAACATCTTTCAAATAAGCTTTCGTAAGAAAGGTCTGATCCTAGAACAATGCTCAAGAAGAGTCTGATTCTAGTACGCTTATCCAGACTTTTGGACTACTAAATACTTAACACATCAATCAGACTCCAAACTTTTAAAGTAATAAGAACGTTACACCAAGCTCACATTAAACAAAGATCAATGCTTTTTTTTTATGATACTCTAAACCTAGTTCTTATCAAGGAGAACCGCTCTTATCATCAAAAGAGAAAATACGATAAGACAGTGCAACAACCAAAGTTCTTATGGGAAGAAACCAACGTAGCTACTCTGCGTATTTCAGAAAAGCTGATGAATATCAGCTCTTGTGTCAGAAAGCTTTCAGAAGGTCAATCTTATACGTTCTACACATCTTGGTTGAAAGAAGAAAGCTTACTGAAGATCTTTTGCTCTGAACTCTCAAGAAACACCATTTTAGTGCAAGCGCTGATGTTCCTCATACCAGACCTTTTGTCTCCATATCTCTTCAAGGTCTGATGCTCACAATGGATAAATCCCTCCAACAGGATTCATAATATCTCAAAGGCCTATATATATATATGAAGGAATTTCAAATCTAAAAAAAAAGACATGTAACATCTGAGTATTAAATTCATGAAAAGTTATATTTTCAAGCTCTTAGTCTTAACTTTCTTCTCTAAAGCAAAGACCTTCTTTGTTGTTCTGCTTCTAACAGACCTTGGTCTTTGTCTTTGTTACTTAGTGTATCTATTCCTATCTTGTATCTTGTAATACAGTAAGTCTTTAGAAACACAAACATATCTTTCATTCAAATTTGTATTTGTGTAAAGTGTGGTGTATTGTCAGCCTTTGTTTCTGTTGGGAAATAGTTATTGGCCTGAAGAGGCTTTTGAAAGAATACTTAGGATTGAGGTAGGAATGGCTTGTTGAAACAATACTTGAGTTTAAGTCAAAAGTGACTCGAGTCAACAATACTTATGACACGGTCCGATGCTGTGATTGTAAAAGGTGTTTTTACAATAGTAGAAATCCTTTAAGTTTGAAGAGACTAGACGTAGCTTGAGTTAGAAGTGAACCAATATAAATTCTTTATGTTCATTCTTTTTTTCCTTGCTTTTAAAAGCCTAGTACAAAAGTATGCTCACTTACTCTTACAAAACTTTTTTTAGTTCCATGAAAAGAGTTTGAAACTTATTCAACCCCCCTTCTAAGTCTCACTCTGAACCATCAATTGGTATCAGAGCTTGTCCTTTTGGGTTGATCACTCTCACAGGTGAAAATGATAAAGATCTATGGAAGCTCCTTAAAACAACTAGCTTATAGTAGAAGGATCCTCTATAAACATACCACTAGCCTTCTTTGGTGAAGATTACCCTATTGGAAGGACATAATGGAAATGTTCATTTAATCCATACAATACAACCTGTGGGGAATCATCACTAATGGTGATCATCATATTCCTGTTGATGAAGATGGGAAGCCCAAACCTAAGGATTAATGGACTATACCTAAATTAAAGAAGATGAAGACCAACAGCAAAGCCAGATTCCTCTTTACTTGTGCTTTAAGTAAATCTGAGTACAATAAGGTGTTTAGCTGTAAGTCAGCTAAAGTAGTATGGGATGCCCTTCAACACAACTATGAAGGAACCTCAAATATAAAAAGATCTAAGAAGATACTGTTGATAAAATAGTATGATGCATTTAAAATAGAGGATCATGAATCAGTAGATCAGATGTTTAAAAGATTCTAGACCTTGTTGAATGAGCTTCAAGCCTTAGGGACAACTCTACCCATAAAAGATATAAATGTTAAGCTTCTTAGAAGTTTGACTAAGAGGTTTAATGCAAAATGCCCAGCTCTTGAAGAGGCCAAAGATCTTAGCACTCCCACTCTTGATGAACTCCTTATAGTGCTTAGAGTTCATGAGATGAAGCTGAAGTAGAAGGAAGTCACCAAGCCTTCCTCCTCCAAAGGCATTACTCTAAAGTTTGAAGATTTAAGCAAGAAGTCCAAGGCTCTCAAGGTTGAAGAGCCCACCAGCTCAGAACTAGACTCTGATGAGTCAGGTAAAGACATAAACAAGGAGCTGACTCTTGTGTCAAAGAGATTCCACAAGCTGTTGAGAAAAAAGAAAGGCGGAGCTGATAGATTTCAAAAGAAAGACTACAAAGGTAAATCCCAATTCAAGTTTAAAATTGATAAGTTTGTTCTTGAGTGTTTTAATTGCAGGAAACCATGATATATAAAAGCTAAATGTCCTCTTCTAAATAAAGACAAGAAAGACAAATGGGAAAAAGAAATTCTTCAAAAAGTAGAAGGGACTCATCACATGGGATGATGAGGATTCACCAAGCTCAAGTGAGTCTGAGGAAGAAAATGAGTCTGCTCAAATTTTTCTAATGGCCAACTCAAAATTAGACTCAGAGGCAAGCTCTAGTGACCTAGACTCTGAAGAAGTAAAGTTATCCTAAACTTAAGGAAAATTATGAACTTTTGCTTAATAATTTTGTGAAGTTACTGAAAATTCAAACATTTGAAAATAAAACATGTTGATATGATCACTGAATATGAAAACCAGATTTTGAAATTAAAAGAAGAAGGTTCTGATAAGAACATCTAAATGAGATAGAAGATAATGAGAGAATGCATCTTGAAGAGTTGCACAAACATAAACAAGAAAATCTTGTTTTGAAAACTAATTTGGAAAACACCAAAATGTGCTGCAACTCTCAGGCTGATGAAATCAACAAGTTCCAAAAGTAAGTGAGTTCACTCACTTTAGACCTAGGCAGATTTGTCAATGACACTGAAAATCTAAACAAGCTTTTGGGAAAATGTCCTAAAGGTCATGATAGACCTGGTTTGGGTTATGTGGAGAAAGTTGATTTTAAGCAATCTTCGTCTCCTCCATCTATTCTAAAGAAACAGAAACATGTAAAGTGTAACTATTATAAAAGGCATGGTCATATGATAAATGATTGTCAGAAAAAAAAAAAGAAAAGGATGCAAAAGTTGCTAACCATGTAGGACTTAAAAAGATCTAGGTACCAAAATCATTGATCATTCCTATTGTAGATGTGCTTAAAGATAAATATAAAGCATCACCACTGGTATCTGGACAATGGATGCTCGCATCATATGATAGGAAGAAGGTTTATGTTCCTGGACCTGGAATAATTTATAGGTGGAATAGTCACCTTTGGGGGTAAACAAACCAGAAGCATCATCGGTACTAGTAGAGTGAGTAAAATTCCTTCCCCTATTATTGAAAATGTTTATCTTGTAGGAGGTCTAAAACATAACCTGCTTAGCATAAGTCAATTTTGTGACAACAGATATAAGGTCTCTTTTGATAAAAAAAAAAAGTGTACAATCATCAATCATGATGAAACCATACTCTTTTCTACAAACATGCACAATAACCTTTACAAGGTTGATCTGACTGAGCTAAATGCTCAAAATGTAACATGTTTGTTTTTAAACTCCGAAGAGAGATGAATCTGACATAAATAGGCATGTAAGTTTAAAACATATTTCAAAACTTCAAAGAAAAATCTTAGTTAAGGGACTGCCAAAAATCTATTTTAACAGTTCCTTACCTTATGAAGCATGCCAAAGAGGGAAACAACATAAAACCTCTATTGAAAACAAAAATGTTATTTCCACAACCAAACCATTAGAACTATTACATTTAAATTTTGGTCTATCTCAGGTACAAAGTCTGACAGGAAAAAAGTATGAATTTGTCATTATTAATGATTACACAAGAATGACATGGGTATACTTCCAAGCCCACAAAGATGAGTTTGTGAAAGTATTTAAGATTTTCTGTAAGAAAATTGAGAATTAGAAAGGATTATGTTTTGATATAATAAGAAGTGATCATGGAAAAGAATTTGAAAATGAAGTTTTTGAAAAATTCTGCAATGAGTCTGACATAACTCACAGTTTTTCTTTTCCAAGAACACTTTAATAGAATGCTGTTGCGGATAGGAAAAACAAATCTCTGGAAGAAATGGCCAGAACAGTGCTTTGTGAAAATAATCTTCTAAAATATATCTAGGTAGAGGCTATGAACACTTCTTGTTATATTCAAAACAGAATTATTATCAAAACAATACTAAACAAGACTCCTTATGAATTGTGGAAGGGAAAAAGACTCAACAATATCGTATTTTCACCCCTTCGACTGCACATGTTATATCCTCAACACAAAGGATCATCTTGAAAAATTTGATTCTAAGTGTGATAAAGGGATATTCATGGGGTACTCAACCACGTCAAAATCTTATAGAGTTTTTGTAACACCCCTATTTTTATTTTTATATTAAAATTTTAAAGGAATTAGATTGTGGTTCTTTAGAACTTTTTCATCTACGTATTATTTATGGTTTTCTGGAATTTTTTGGAATTTTGGAAATATTTTAATTAAATAATATTTTTTAAATAATTTTAAATTCATATAAAGTGACTTAAAATTAAAAATATTTATAAGAAAGTGAAGTTAAATTATAATAAAATTTTCTAAGATCTATTTCAAGTAGACTTATCTAAAAATGATTGATTTGAGAAAAATCTTAATTTTACCAATCGTAAAAAAATTGAAAACGTACCAATAAATTTTTATTAACAGAAAATTTTAGATTTTTAAAATTTAAACTTTATATTACTTATTATAAAATTAGTGAGGACCGATATAATATCACTAAATTTTGAAAAGGACTGATTTTGAATATTTAAATATACCAAGTGAAAGGTTACTATTTGGCTTAATAATTCAGTCGACATTTATTATGTAAAACACTGTGCATGAACGAAAATTTCAAAGGTTACACAGTAAGCAGGAACGGAATTTTCAATTCTTGCATTGTACTTTTATATTAAAATATTCAAATGCATAGTAATTTTTTTTGGCTATAAATACAGAGGAAGAGTGACGAAGAAATCACAATTTCTGATTAAGTTTTCTTAATATAGTAGTGTTAATGAGATAGTGGTGGAAGTAAGAGAGAGAAATAAATTTTTTTTGGAAGAAGGTTCTGTTAAAATTCTAAGGTAAAAATATATCTCTTTTATATTTTTTAGGATTATTTTCATATCGTTTTAGAAATCTATTATTATACTGGATATAATATTATTTTAAGTTACTATTTTGAATAGTAAATTACTATATCAATAGTAAATTACTATTCACATAATAAATTACTATTTACTGTTACTATTTATTGTTACTATTAACATTTTACTATTTACTATTACTATTCATGTTTTACTATTTACTGTTATTATTCATGATTTACTATTCACTATTTACTATTCAAAATTTACCATTTTTGTTTTAAGTAGAAATCTTAATTTTTATCTTATAACTATATTAAAGTGAAATTTTTATATTTTAGAACTCGGAGATGAGGCTCGCACGGACTTTCTATAACGAACCAAGATACAAGAGGTAAGGGGGAGTGAGATAAGAATATAATGTGAAAAGACATAAGAATAATGGGAGGAGTCTCTTACTTCTTTTAAATTTAATAATAATATTATTTAAAATATTAACTTCTTAACTTAAAATTTATAATAAATTTTATGTAACTAACTCTGACACACTTATGCAAGGACCTGGACTTTCATAACTTATACGACTTGGACTGAACCTATACAAGGACTTGGACTAGTTTGACCTATATGGACTGAACTATACCTATGCAAGGACTGGATTATATGGACTTACATAGACCTATGCAAGGAATGAACTATAAGGACTCAAAATCAATTTTGATAATTTAAATAACCATTAAAATTTGAATTATATTTAATTGATTTAATTATAATTATTAGTATTTGATTATTATTGATGATATTTAATTTTGATCGATATTATTTAATTGTGATTGACATTTTTTATTGTGATTGATGATATTGTGATTGATAATATTTGATTATGATTGATGATCTTGTGATATGAAGTTGAGCATATAGCAAGCATGACGAAAAGCTAAAACTCAATAAGAATTTTCTTACCTTACTCTTTAAATTTTTATTATTTTAAATCTTTTATTTCTTCTTAGAGATTATTTTTATTAACTTTACTTTTAATATTTAGAATAAAAAAATTAGTATTTATTTTAAAAAAAGTCATTTTATGAAAATTAATTTATAAAAAGGTTAAGATAATTAAATCTTGAATTAAAGAAAAATTTTAAAATTTTAAGTATTTTTGGTTAATGATTTAAAGATTATTCTCTTTTAATAAAATAAAATTTTCAAAAGAAAATTATTTTCTTTTTCCAACTTAACAACTAAAGATATTTGGAAATAATTGAGATTTCTAAATTCAATCTTGTTAAGATTTAATTTGAGAATGATTATGTAAAGTTTTATATGAGAAAGTTTTGAGATATTTAAGGCTTAGAAACTTAATTTCAGTGAGATTCGAAAATTGTACCAAATTTATTTCTATGAGACAGAAATTCAGAGAATTGAGAAAATGTATAGTTTATTGAAATGATGTTGTAAACCTTTAAGGTATTTAATAATTGAGTTTCTAAAAGCATTAACTAACTAAATATGCGAGTAGTTCATGCATCATAAATCATTAAAGTAAAACAAAATGATATTGTCTGGGGACGGATTATAGAAACTGAGGATACATTAGAGGATGCTTAATTATGAGCCTTGGGATGAGAGGGTGTGAAAGGGTACTTCAGGTGACCTGGGGTAGCTCCCTAGTGTCGGGTACTTTCACAATAAAAACTTTCTCAATCTGACTAGTCTCTAAGTGTTTCCATGTCAGTTGAGCTGTTCATATTGTTATTATCCGGACTTATGGAATAGTGTAAACTCCTAGTTGACCTAGTGCAAATTAAAATTTAAGGGCCCACATATATAGGTAAGTTATGATGAGGATATTGCATAACATTCATGTATTCATAATTGATTGTATATGTGATTGTGATTGATATTATTATATATTAGTTTGTGAAAATCCTTTATTGCTTATGCCCCATTTGGGAATATTATATTCTGTTTCTCACTCCTTTCTTTGTGTTTTTGTTTTATATGTTTAAATTGATGGTTTAGAGGGAAGGATTGAAGAATCTTGGCAGTAAATATAGCACGTTCTAGAAAGGGAGCTTGGTATGAATACCGTGGTCCAATGAATAAATAATGTTATTAAGTAACTGCTTCTGGGCCATCGAGTTTCCTCTCTTTCTTATAATGTTTAATATTTATTTTCTTCTGATGAATGTAAAATTACTTTATAAAGTTTTAATAATATTTATGAGGTATTTCAGAAATGATGTATGTAATTTATTCTGATATTTCTTTTTAACAATCATATCCTTAAAAAAAAGTTTACGAATTTTTTAAGAATTTATTAAGGTCCAACAGAAGGTGTTACAGTTTTTAATACCAAAACTCAGACCATTGAGGAATCAATGCATGCAAGATTTGATGATCTTTAACAAACTGACAGGAAATTGGCAGATCTAGATATTGATGATGTAGGATTTCAACAAGAGTTTGACCCTGCTCAGCAAGAATTAGCAAAAGATGAAAATGAAGAAACTGAATAACTGCCATCAGTGTCTGAATCAGAGAAGCCTAGAGACTGGAAGTTCAAGGCCTATCATCCTTCAGACCTCATCATTGGAGATCAAGCTATTGGAATAAGGACCATCTAAACTTCTTAACCAATCAACCATAGCTCTTGTCTCAAAATTAGATACCAAGTCTGTCACAGAAGCCTTCGAAGATATAGATTGAATCATTGCCACGTACTTTCAAAGACTCTAGAAGGGACATAAAAAAGATCCTTATGAGGATATAAGGGAACTTGATTTTATAATATCGAATAGGACATACGATTATAATGTAGCATGTCAAGAGAAGAACATTTTCCTATAATTGAAAATAAACATGATAATGCTCTAGAATAGTGTAAACAGTCTCCACCAAGTGTCAACTTTTACATTTGATAACACCATTCAATTAAGGAGTATAGGCATAAGAGGTTTGATGAACAACATTATCCAGCTAATAACTAAAACTGATACGATAATTATTCTTTACCATTGCCAGTCTGAAAAATTTTAATAGTAGTACCTAATTAATTTTGTATTTTAATAAAGAAGATTTGAAAGATACTAAAGACTTATTAACCTTTTAGCAAGTGCACCGGTTTCGTTGTAGTCTTAGAAAAATTATTTATGTAAGGGTTGTCAGTCCAGAGTGACTTGTCATATATAGGGAAAATGGTTGAATGATTGTTGCTAGTTTATCACAAAAATATATACAATTATGTCATAAAGAAAGGAAAGAAGGATTTTGAGTTTTTAATAATTTAAAATATAAATTAAATTAACTGGAATAAACTAAGAAAAAAACGTTGCGATCAAATTTCCCTTTTCAAATTATGTTCTTGCAAATATTAGGTTCAATAATGGAATCAACCAAATCATTGAAACTCAAATTCATCAAATTTGATCCCTTGAAGCACGGATTCTAAATCATATCCTTAATTGAAGATTGCTCTAACGTTTAATGATAGAATTTGTAGTAGGAATGAGTATTAGTAGCTATTATTCTTAATCCTATTCCTAGAAATCAGGAATAATAAGTAATTCAATCCTGAATCTGTTTGAATGCATTGAAAAACATGCATGCTTTATTGGCTTTTTTTTATTATTAATGGGGCCATTTAAAATTTTTTATGAAAATGGGGTTCTCTAAAAAAAAATTTCATGTCTGGGGCTGTTTTGTGTGTCTATAGGGCCCACACGACATATAAAATCATATTTGCGAGGTACGACACCACCCGAACGTGACACGTGGTTGTGTCACATTTGGCTTGGATGACACTATTATTGTTAATGGTTAAAATTTACAACCACAGACAATTAGTCTCAAGAAGTGACAGGTGACAAGGTAAACCATTGTCAGCGATTAAAACTTTTAACCGTTGACAATAATATGAAAAATTAGGATATAAAATAAATTTTTTTAAGAAAATGAATATAATAAATAAATTTAAAATGCAATGCATTAAATAACACAAATATTTAACTAACATACTATATTTATTTAAAATGAATTATTTTGAATTTTTAATTAATTTTGGTATTAAATATAGTAGATTTGATTTAAATAAATACAATATTTTATTCAAATATTTGTATTATTTGATACATTGCATTTTAAATTTACTTATGTATATTGATTTTTAAAAAAATTAATTTATATCTTAGTTTTGAAATTTTGGAATTTAACTAAAATACTATATTCATTTAAATCAAATCTACTACATTTAATACCAAAATTAATTAAACATTCAAAATAGTTGATTTTAAATAAATATAGTATTTTATTTAAATATTTGTGTTATTTAATGCATTGCATTTTAAATTTATTTATGTATATTCATTTTCTTTTAAAAAATTATTTTATATCTTGGTTTTTTATATTGTTGTCAGTGGTTAAAACTTTTAACCGTTGATAATGGTTTAGCATGTCACCTGTCACTTTGAGACTATTGTCTGCGGTCGTAAATTTTAACCACTGACAATAGTGGTGTCGTCCAAGCCAAATGCGACACAACCATGTGTCATGTTCTGGTGGTGTCCACTTCGCAAATACGATTTGTATGTCGTGTGGGCCCCATATGACACACAAAACAACCCAGACATGAAATTTTTTTAAAGGACCCCATTTTCATAATTTTTTTGAATGATCCCATTAATAAAAAAGCCTGATTTATTCTTCTGTTTAAAACATAAATTGAATGAAGAAATTGAAATACTAACTTGAATCAATTTCATAAAAGAAGTTAAAAATAGTTACAATATCATAATCTTACTAAAGTCGTTCAATCCCAATTAAGAAGAAAACTAGCCATAAATGGCTTGAACCTAAAAAAAATTCAAAGGATCAATGGAAGGTAAGAGGACAAGAAGGGTAACTAGAAGAGATCCCTTTCATTCAAGCATCTCCACGACATCGAAAATCCCCCACGTAATGCTCCAAGCCTTCGTAGACCAAAGATAACATAAAAATGACCTAAAACCCTTTTATATATTGATGCTGAAATCCTGAGCCATTAATTTGGTGTAAAAATCTTAGTAAAATAAAATGTGACTCTCGGATTTACACTTTGGCAAGCGCACCAGTCGTTAAAATTGTAGTGTATTTGATCGTCCCACAGGGATTGTGGTAAGTACCTCAATCTAGGACTAGTACAAGCTGAACCAACAGAAAATACATGAAGTTCATTCGGTTTTTATGGTTTTAGTGTTTTATAGTTGTTTTTGTATTTTCAGAAACAGAGTTAAAGTGAAATGAGGAAAGTGATTAATAGAAAACAGGTCAGGATTGCTTCAGCTCACAATCTCCTCAAGAAACATGCAATTAAGTATAATCAAACTTCACAATCTAGAGGACAATCCGCTTGTGGTTATTCCCTAATTCCTTAGGTGAAAAACACTAATCCTTAAGCAATGAACCTTAATTCCTTAAGTGCTCGATTAACCTAAGAATCTAATGCGAAATTGGAGGTTGAACTCTAACTATTCACCTAAATTGATTAGGCCTGAACTAGTTAGAAAGCTGGAAGTTACCTAAGCTTCAACCATGATTCATCACTGGCGAAGTTCTTCATCAGTTCTGGATTTGTCAATCCAGCGATTCTGCTCCACTCCTCAGCTTGTTCGCCTCAAGATCTAGAAGTCGATCTACTTGCTCACAGCTTCAAGACTCCATTGCTCACCTTCACAATCCCAACCTTAGGGATTTAGAACTCCATAGACTTCGGTTCCATCGAAGGATTGTGGAACGTCATGGAGGAAAGGAATTAGAGAGAGAAAATGAAGTAGTAAGATGTTCAAAGTTTAGAATGAAAAAGAATGTGTTCTATGTATTCTCTGTCTCTACACACTTTTACAGAGTATGTACAACCTATTTATAAGTTTCTACCTAACTAACTTAACTGATAACTTAGGAAAACTTAAGTCAACGACTAAAACTAATTACACAGTTTACAGAGTAACCAACTAATTACAGCTCAGCTCTTAACAGGATCCAGCTCAGCCTTAGCTAATTTACAGCGTAGCACCAGCTAATTGACAGTTCACTACTTAAGTTACTAAGGTTGCAGCAGTGGAGAAGAAGGCAATGGAAACGGAAACAGTATTGCACCAGGTGTGTGTTGTTGGAGGGAAGAAACAGGGTTTAAGTTACTGCTTTTTCGCTTCAGCTGCTGGGTTTTCGCTTGAGCGGATTAACTCTCGCTTGGGCGAACTCGGGACTTGTACTACAGTGTTGCTTTGTCGCTTAAGCGTTATGGCGAAACTTGGGCGAATTGGAAATATGTAATACAGAATGGCTTTCTCGCTCAAGCGTGATTGCTTCGCTTGAGCTAATTTTTGACCTTCGCTTGAGCGAATTTAACTCTCGCTTAAGCGAGTTGATTATCTAATCGGTATTCTGCAGTTGGCGTTCGGGTTCTTCATGCAATATTCCGAGTCCTTGTTCTCTTTTGGAGTCAGTGTCTTTGGAGTCTTCTTAAGTTAGCTTACTTGAAGTCTCGCTTGGTCAGTATTTGGGCTCTTTTCAGTCGGATTCAGGAAGTCTCACTCGGATTTATCAATTTCTGCTCGGATTTGTAGGATTTCACTCGGAATTTTCTTCTTATCTTGAGTCTGCCCTGTTCCTGCACCAATAAACAGCTACTTGCCTAGCAATTATACGCTGGCTGCTTAGTGAATTTATAAATACTTCAAAATTCCTTATCTAATTAATATTTTCAATCGGTTTCTTACATAAATAGCATACTTTTGAAATAATTAACTAAAACATGAATTATTAACAAATTATTAAATAATAATATCAAAACTAGACAATACTTAGTAATTTATGTTAAATAAACAGTGGAATAATTAAGTCTTTTCATGACTTATCATATATCCTTTAGGGAGGTGCTGGTGCATCCCACATCACCTAGGCAAGCTCCCAACATTTTCATGGTCTTGCTCGGGCGCATTTTCTAGCAGCACAGCACCAACTTTTTGTCGAAACTTTATTTCTTGTTGTTTTATGCATATTTATAGCTCTTGACCTCCAAACCACAATCCGACCATTCAAAAGGACTATTTAGATGTCTTGAACAACATATAAAAAATTTAGCTCAATTCAACGGTGAATCAAGTAGAAATAGGAAATTTAAGACTACTAGTTTTGGGGTTAGATGAAAATACAGCTTCTTTTTTTTGTTTTCTCTAAAGGCTTTTGAAACCTATCAAAACACAACAAAATAAAAGTGAGGCCAACTTATATACATTTTCTTCATAATTACAAAATAAAAGAAAAATTACTAGTTAAATGGTGAATTTATATATAAAAAGGAATATTTACATACAAAATAACATAAATTAAACCACTAAGAAAACCTTAGAATTATTTTCTACTAAAAAAAGAATATCGAGAAAAATTGTTAATAAAAATGAAAAAATAAAACTATTCTAAAGCAGTACCAACATGACTAGGACCCACATATTAGAATGAAGTAAATCAAATTGTGATATGGCGCTTTCATTGACACCTCAAAAGAGTATTGCGAGTATATTTTCCTAATTGCATACTCTTACTCAGAAGATGAGACATCAAATTAAATGGATAATCTAGAACATAAATAATAAAATTTAAAGTAGGAGAAGGAAAAGGATGTTTTTGACCAATTTCATAAACTTCAATCTTAGAAACAATTGCTAAGGTAACATAGGGTAAAGAATATGAAAAAACAACCGGGAGAAAAGACTTTTATTACTAGACATGAGATTAAATACACTAAAGTCAATGTCCAAGGACTAAGAGAAAAAGAATTGAGAGATGGGATATAACATTACCAAATGAACTACATTGAGATGCGTTGGCAATAAGAGAAGGGGGGAGATAGGTTACAAGCATGCTTTGCAATAGAGAAACTTGTCGCTATCAATATGATTTTCAAAATGTAAGAGTTTCATGAACATCACTAGGATGCTTGTGAATGTCACTAGGGCAGCTGGATCAAACTAGGTGTTTCTAGTTGCCATAGCTGGCAAGGAGGTGATATCACAAATGGATACGTGAGGAAGAAAGAAGATAAATGGAATTAGCAACATGTGAAATAGAGGCTGAAAGAGTGTTCACACCCCTAAACAATGGCGGCTCATAAGGGTGACACGTAGTGAGTAGCAACGATGGTGATGGTCGACCATTAGGGTTAGCCGACAGTGGTCTTCTATGGAAAGGCAAAATCTTGGTAGTACTGAAGGTTCCCTGTTTGGAGCTCTAGTGAAGGTTCTGAAGTTGCATATGTAAGTATGCAAAGTAGTTTTGATGAATGACAAAGTATTCATGATGATGATGGAATGGCAAAGGTTCAGAAACAAGAAGGATCAAGCACAAAGACAATGGCCAAGAATAAAAAGATGAAGATGCCTCACAAAGAGTTAAAGAAACATGAGCTATGGAAGACAAGGTTGATGACATGAACTAAATCATGAAGAACAAGCTCATAAGTTGAAGAAGAATCAAGGAAACAAGCATGAGAATCAAAGGAATAAGCCATGGGTCAATATATATCAAGAACATATCAAAAACCTTGAAGAATTATATCAGGTACATGTACTAATCGATTACCACAATGGAATAATCGATTACCAATTGAAAAGGTTGAAGACTGAGCATCAGGTATTTGGAATAATCGATTACAAGGAAGAATCTAATCGATTACGTAAGTTCTGTTTTATCCCTAATCGATTACATGAAGTCCTAATCGATTACCATGCTGCGAGACACAAATTAAGAGCATCAGGTATCAATCATAATCGATTACAAGGCAAGGAATAATCGATTAGAATGGTTCTGTTTCTAAGATAATCGATTACAATACAAATGCTAATCGATTACCTGCTGCATAATACTGAAGATTTCAAAAGCTAATCGATTACAGCTCGAAGGCTAATCGATTACCATAGTGTCAGAACGTGGGAAAATGCTTTTAAGTGGAACTCCAGCTCATTTCTTCACTCCCACTTTATGCCCACTTGAGGTATCCGTTGGAGACACTATGCAATAGCTGAAAACCCTAAAAATGGCTATAAAAGAAGCATGGATTCAAGCAAGAGAAGAGGGAGACCAAGGCACAACACAAGGCAACAAACATTTCTCTTCTTAAGGTCTTCTGACTAGATTTCTCTTGTATATTCTGTAACTCTTGATTCTAAACTTGTATATTGCTTAAGAGTTGTTAGATTGTGAGTTTCAATTTGCATATCCTCTCTTGTTGAGAGTTAGAATTTGTGAGAGCTTCTATTTGTGTATCTACTCTATTGAGAGAGTGTATTGATTGTAAACACAACACCAAACATAAGGTATTCACTCTAGGTTGAGTGGTTGTTCACTCTAGGTTGAGTGGTCACAAAGGTTGGGGTTCAACCTTTGGGTATTGAGAGATTGTGAGATTGGGTGGGTTGCCCTTTGCTTGTGAGGATTGAGTTCTTGAGTGTGGGACACTAGGAAGCTGCAATTGCTCAAAGCTTGTATCTCAAATCTTCAATAGTGGAATCCTTCAAGTGGGTTGCTTGAAGGCGAGACGTACACCGGGTTGGTGGAACTCGTTAAATTGGTTTGCATTTCTCTCTACCTTGAACTCTTTATACAACTGCGCATATAAACTGTTTGTTGAAATGCTTGAGCTGAATGTGTGAATCAAAGTTGTTGTTCAAGTAGAAAACTAACTCTGCATGCCAAGTGTTTGATAATTTGCTTGAATCAATATTTGGTGAAGTTCTTCAAAACTGGAAATTACTATAACTTACCAAATATCTAATACATTGTTTCCTATTAAGTCCTGTGTGATACTTACTTGATTGCTATTACTTCTCACATTCACAAGGTGTTTGATAACTTGAATGAGCTGAATCTTTATAGGAAACATCACATTATTGACAAATAAATCTGTGCACTCCAACTGTTTGATAAATTGTTTAAACCAATAACTTACCTTGTTTATCACACTTATAGCTAAATATTGTCATTGCACATCAAGTGTGTCATAGTGTGATATGTGCATAAAACTTGTTGTCTCTTCATCATTGCATCATTTGTATATTACTAACCATTTCCAAAGGGATTCCGCGCGAAAATTTGAAACACTCAATTCACCCCCCCTCTTGAGCGTTGAGGCCTTGGCTAACAAGTGGTATCAGAGCTTGACTCTTGCCACAAGGCTTAACAGCTGCAGGAGATCAAGATGGCCTCCACTTCATATGATGCATTCTCGGAAAATGGCACACTAAATAGACCTCCAATCTTCAATGGCAAAGACTATACTATTTGGAAAGAAAGGATGAAAATCTTTATCCAATCCTATGACCTCAAGGTATGGAATGCTATTCAATTTGGCCCTTTCATTCCTATGCATATTGTCAATAATATAGAATGTATGAAGCCCATGAACTTGTGGACTATGGAAGAAGAAAGAAAGGTACAATTTAATCTTAGAGCCAAAATTCTTATCACATTAGCATTAGAACCTAATGATGTTTCTAGAGTTATTACTTGTGACAATGCTAAAGAAATATGGGAAACTCTTGAAACAATATATGGAAATAATGATGATAAAGATGCAAGGATTAGTACCATCTCTATTCAAGATAAAGAATGCAAAATAAGTCTAGAAGAAGAAACCAACGAATCAGAAGAAGAAATTGCATGCCTAATGACAAGGCACTCCCAAGATGATGAGGTATACTCTTTAAATGCTTCTAGTGATGATAATGATGATGAAATCGATAAAGATGAATTGATAGAAGCTTTTGAAGAATTGCATGAAAAATTTGTTTTGCTATCAAAGAAATATGCATGCTCTAAACAAACCATTTTGACTCTTAAAAATGAATTGCATGATGTTCTTATAGAAAATGAAAATCTTAGAGTTCAAAATGATGAGTTAATAGATTCAAATGTATCTCCTAGGACTTGCAATGATAATAATGATTGTATGCTTATTGATAGATGTATGCTTCTTGAAAATGAGAATAAAGAACTAAAAGAAGCACTTAGCAAGCTTACAAATAGTCAAAAGAATCTAAGTGCACCTATTAAAAATCAAAGGCATACACTTGATAGAAGAAAAATAGGTCATTACAAGAACTATTTTGCATCCTACAAAGAAAAATCCAAATCCTCCTTAAGATGCACAAACCATGAAAGAAAGGGAAATTCTATGCCTAATTGTTTTAAAAGGAAGAACATAGAACATGATAGGAACCATTACAATTCTACCATGACTTATTCTTTGGATGCAACATGTTTTTATTGTGGAATATTTGGTCATATATCATCCAATTGTTTTATAAAGAAATCCCGTCAAAAGCGTACAAGAAAAGTATGGATTCCAAAACAATCTTGAAATCCCAAACTAACAAGGAAGGACCCAAATCTCAAAGGGTACCTCAAAATTTTGAAATCTTGTAGGCAAACTTCAAAACAACAACTTCTCATTGATGGATGACCAAAACTCATGGCCTAAGGAGATATCAAGTATTTCAATCTCCACTCCAAAAGACAAAGAAGAAGAATAGAGCAAGCCAAGATTATGATGACTCATCATACATCTAAAAGGGAACCATTCAAAACAAGGAAATGGACAAGAAGCTTCAATATGACTCACAAGATGGATTGCACCGACAAAATCCAATGGACAACACTAAAGGTGGTACAACAAAAGGTGCAAGTAATTATCATATAATCAATGTTAACACTCATTCTTCATGAATCTTGATTTTATATATGATTGAGCATGAATGATATGACATCTTAAGATGGATGAACAAATAATCTTAGGACCCCTTAAACTCATGAAATCCTTAGAATCAATGATGTATATGTATATAGTAATTGATGATCAGTAATAATTGATGATGAGTTTGATGAATGATTGTTTGAATAACATGGTACATGAAAATCTTGAGATTAAAGATGATTATGCACAAACACGTATGAATCTTTGATAATGTTTAAACCCTTGATGATACATGAACTCTTGGTGATATATCATGAATTCTTGGTTATTATTGATTCTTAATGATGCATGAATTTTTGATTGAATATGAATTCTTGATGATGTATCATTTATGTGTTGTTTAACTAGTAGTATCTAAATAACAAACATCTTCCTTTAAAAATGATATGAATTGAATTAGTAAGAGGAAGAGATCATGAGGACATAATCTTGATTATGTGCTTATCACTATGCCTTGATAATAAATACATATATTGCATGTACAAGTGTATGTATGCTTTGACAATCTATGCAATTATATTCCTAAGAGAAAGCATGTATGTTACAACAAGTGATTGCCTAGATTTTAACTTCATGATTGTAATATCATAGGCATGAACATGATGATATGTTAAGAAACAATACATGATATGATAAGTAATAATGCATGCTATGATCATATACCATGTATGTGCAAGTGGTATCTATCTCGATCAACATTATAATTCTTACTATGTCATATGTTTGATGATGCATAATCTTGACTGTGACAAGAAGTTTGAAAAATATGCATCATTGAGATTGAAAAGAATTTTTGAATAACATTATGAACAATGATGATTGCTAAAAATCTTGTGTTGAATGCTTAAATGTTAGTAATTGATATCAAGAGCTTAAATTAGCAAATCCATCAAGTGGTATCATGCATAATATCTAGATAACAAATTGTATGACATAGATGAGAGTATGACTTGCATTACACACGATAACCATGAGATGCTTTTGTGACTTATCTATATGCGTTACTAATTATCTATGCAAAATGCTTTCTCCTACATATTTGATAAATGCCATATGTGAATGCTTGACTAGACCTATATGTAACATCATAGGCATAAGATAAGAAGAGATTATTTGAGATACAAAAGTCATATGGAAAAGAGTGAATATATTGGCATATGTTATAATACACTTGCATGAGTAAGCCAACAAATTGTTTTAATCACTCCATCTTTGCTCTGATATCTAGACATAAATGAAATTGCATCAACTAGTGGTATCCATTGAAAGGGAAAGATTGTTACACTTGATTATTTGCCTATGTTTGAAGTTAGTGCTCACTCTACCACTATGCTCCGAATCATATGAATTATGTTAATCAATAAAGTGGTATCAACATCTATATTTATCCTTGTTAAATTACATGATTAAAAGGGAATTTTATAACATTTCTTTTTAATAAGTGATATCTATTGATGATATGTTATCTCTTTATCAAGTGGTATGAAAAATTAAGCAAATCCTTTTTAGAAAACTCTCTTTCTAAAACAAATACTGCATCAAAGACCCAAAATTGGTATAAACTCTTGTGGACTCAATGCTACTAACAAAAAGCTTTGCAAAGAGTTTGTTAAGGTTATACAGGATGACTCAAAATGGAAGATCAAACTACCAAACTGGGCGAGTAAAGAATTGTTCAAGGAATTCAACATGGATGAAGCAAAATGCCACACAAGGACGTGAAAAAGGGCATAAAACTTGTAAATACCAAGGTATGATTTGTTTACTCTACCACTATACTCTGTGAATTATACAAATCATATTAACAAGTGGTATGAATAACAAATCTCACGAGCTGAGTATATCACTTTATCCTTGCTCTGATACCTAGATATATAATCATACATTGTTGAAAAGCCTTCTATGTTACTACTCTGATACCTAGAAATGCATCAAGCAGTATCAATGAAATGATTAACAAGTGGATTGTTATATGCAATGGTATCTAACCTTTGAGTGGTATTTATTCATATTATGGTATTTATTGTTTCAACAAGTGGTATCTAGTAAAGAGGAGATCATATGCTTAATAAGTAAACAAATGGTATCAGACTTGACTGAATTGACTCACAAGTGGTATTAGACTTGATCAAATTGGTATCACACTTTCACACACTAATAGGTGGTATATTTCACAAGTGGTATCAATTACAAGTAGTAAGGGGGAGCATACACATGAATGATTATCCTTGATTTCACCTCTTTATGACTATGCTCATGGCACTTATGCTTACAATGTTACCTCTATTCTCCTATATGTTCACTTGGAAAATTATTCTTGTGCATTTGATGATGCCAAAATAGGAGAAAACTATGTGCTTACTTGAAATGATATGTGAAAGAATCATGTGACGTTTTTGAAAATGATACTCACAACATGATGGTTCAGCAATCAATTATATGCTTACTTGATGAATGAATTATGTGATTGCTTATTGACTCTAGAAGCACTAAAATGGTATTTATCTTTGATCATGTTATGAGATTTGATTTGAAATCTCTCTTATGAAATGCTTAATCTCTCTTATTCAAATACATGAGTTTATATGTTGATGACATAGAATATATTAAGGTGATAATCTTTTTGATGATGCCAAAGGGGGAGAGATTAGTGGAAGGATCCATTTATGCTAAAAAGGGGGAAAGATATCATGTTTCCATCATTTGATATGTTTAAATCAATGGGCATAAGTTATAAGATTAAGGGGGAGAATAACACTTAAACAATGAACTTAACTAGCATTCATTACATCATATAGGGGGAGAATACATATAAACATTGATTGTCATTATTCTGTGAAACTAACACCCCACGAGATGAACATTGGTTGTCATCATCAAAAAGGGGGAGAATGTGTTTAAATGTTGAAACAGGTTTTGATAATGACAAATGTGAAGACTAAGGCAAAGACTCCTAAAGGAAGAAAGGATATTACCATGAAGCCAATATGATGAATTTGCAACACATGAATACAAGCCATATGGAACATTAATTGTCATCATCAAAAAGGGGGAGAATGAAGTTGCATATGTAAGTATGCAAAGTAGTTTTGATGAATGACAAAGTATTCATGATGATGATGGAATGGCAAAGGTTCAGAAACAAGAAGGATCAAGCACAAAGACAATGGCCAAGAATAAAAAGATGAAGATGCCTCACAAAGAGTTAAAGAAACATGAGCTATGGAAGACAAGGTTGATGACATGAACTAAATCATGAAGAACAAGCTCATAAGTTGAAGAAGAATCAAGGAAACAAGCATGAGAATCAAAGGAATAAGCCATGGGTCAATATATATCAAGAACATATCAAAAACCTTGAAGAATTATATCAGGTACATGTACTAATCGATTACCACAATGGAATAATCGATTACCAATTGAAAAGGTTGAAGACTGAGCATCAGGTATTTGGAATAATCGATTACAAGGAAGAATCTAATCAATTACGTAAGTTCTGTTTTATCCCTAATCGATTACATGAAGTCCTAATCGATTACCATGCTGCGAGACACAAATTAAGAGCATCAGGTATCAATCATAATCGATTACAAGGCAAGGAATAATCGATTAGAATGGTTCTATTTCTAAGATAATCGATTACAATACAAATGCTAATCGATTACCTGCTGCATAATACTGAAGATTTCAAAAGCTAATCGATTACAGCTCGAAGGCTAATCGATTACCATAGTGTCAGAACGTGGGAAAATGCTTTTAAGTGGAACTCCAGCTTATTTCTTCACTCCCACTTTATGCCCACTTGAGGTATCCGTTGGAGACACTATGCAATAGCTGAAAACCCTAAAAATGGCTATAAAAGAAGCATGGATTCAAGCAAGAGAAGAGGGAGACCAAGGCACAACACAAGGCAACAAACATTTCTCTTCTTAAGGTCTTCTGACTAGATTTCTCTTGTATATTCTGCAACTCTTGATTCTAAACTTGCATATTGCTTAAGAGTTGTTAGATTGTGAGTTTCAATTTGCATATCCTCTCTTGTTGAGAGTTAGAATTTGTGAGAGCTTCTATTTGTGTATCTACTCTATTGAGAGAGTGTATTGATTGTAAACACAACACCAAACATAAGGTATTCACTCTAGGTTGAGTGGTTGTTCACTCTAGGTTGAGTGGTCACAAAGGTTGGGGTTCAACCTTTGGGTATTGAGAGATTGTGAGATTAGGTGGGTTGCCCTTTGCTTGTGAGGATTGAGTTCTTGAGTGTGGGACACTAGGAAGCTGCAATTGCTCAAAGCTTGTATCTCAAATCTTCAATAGTGGAATCCTTCAAGTGGGTTGCTTGAAGGCGAGACGTACACCGGGTTGGTGGAACTCGTTAAATTGGTTTGCATTTCTCTCTACCTTGAACTCTTTATACAACTGCGCATATAAACTGTTTGTTGAAATGCTTGAGCTGAATGTGTGAATCAAAGTTGTTGTTCAAGTAGAAAACTAACTCTGCATGCCAAGTGTTTGATAATTTGCTTGAATCAATATTTGGTGAAGTTCTTCAAAACTGGAAATTACTATAACTTACCAAATATCTAATACATTGTTTCCTATTAAGTCCTGTGTGATACTTACTTGATTGCTATTACTTCTCACATTCACAAGGTGTTTGATAACTTGAATGAGCTGAATCTTTATAGGAAACATCACATTATTGACAAATAAATCTGTGCACTCCAACTGTTTGATAAATTGTTTAAACCAATAACTTACCTTGTTTATCACACTTATAGCTAAATATTGTCATTGCACATCAAGTGTGTCATAGTGTGATATGTGCATAAAACTTGTTGTCTCTTCATCATTGCATCATTTGTATATTACTAACCATTTCCAAAGGGATTCCGCGCGAAAATTTGAAACACTCAATTCACCCCCCCTCTTGAGCGTTGAGGCCTTGGCTAACAGGTTCACTTTTTGTGTAAATGTAATCTTACTCAACTTAGTACTTTCTTGATTTTAAAAAAGAAAATCGACTATGACAAGGTGTTCACAATTCTTATCAATTTGAGTTTTAGACAAAATAGCATTTGATCCAATGACATTATTAAATTACAGTGGTTTGGTTCAAATGTGTGTTTGAATATGCTTTCAGGTTAAATTATTTTGAAAATGACAAAAGATATTGAAGAATCAAGCAAAAAGGTTTAAAGTACAATGAAAAATAGAATCAGACTTTCAAATTTACGCAGCATAATCGATTACAAGACTCCAACTAATCGATTATAGGTGTTCTGTTCAAGACCTAATTGATTGCAACATCAAGACTAATCGATTACACAAGTTCTATTTATAAGATAATCGATTACACTCATTAGCACAATCGATTACCAAGTTGAACATTTGAATTAAGAGCATCAGGTATACTCCCTAATCGATTGTAAGTATGCAAAAATCGATTACCAAGACTCTGGAATGTCACCAATCGATTATAAGACCAGGTCTAATCGATTATGAAAGTTCTGTTTGCAATCTAATCGGTTGCATGAAGGTATAATCGATTAGCATGCTACAAAACATAATTAAATGCATCAGGTGCCACTCATAATCGATTATAAGGCACTGCATAATCGATTAGCAAGTCTCTGTTTCCAATCTAATCGATTACACAATAAGGTATAATCAATTACCAACTAAATTACACTGAAGATTTCAAAATGTAATCGATTACAGCTCGAAGTGTAATCGATTACCATCGTGCCAGAAATTGGGGAAAAGCGTATTAAGTTGAAAACCAGCTCATTTCTCCATTTCAACTCAAGCACCCATGTTGTGCAACGGCTTTGAAGAATCTAGGGCTCCTTTCAAGGTCTATAAATGCAAGACTCCTTCAAGCTACTCCAGGCAACAATCCAATCCATCAAAGGGAAATTAAATCTTGAGTCTTGTGAGTTCTATTTCTTTGTTTAGTTTCATTTTTCTGAAACTTAGAGCTTATATTTGTAAATCCTCTCTAGTAAGAGTTAGAATTTGTGAGAGCTTTTATTTGTATATCAACTCTATTGAGAGAGTACATTACGTGTAAACACAAACATCAAACACTAAAGTTCACTCTAGGTTGAGTGGTTACAAAGGTTGGGGTTCAACCTTTGGGAATATTGAGAGATTGTGAGATTGGGTGGATTACCCTTGCGCTTGTGAGAATTGGGTTGTTGAGTGTGGGACACTAGGAGACAATTGCTCAAAGCTTGTATCTCAAATCTTCAATAGTGGAATCCTTCAAGTGGGTTGCTTGAAGGTGAGACATACACCGAGTTGGTGGAACTCGTTAAATTGGTTTGCAAGCTTTTCTCCCTTATCCTCTTGCATTTACATATTGCATCTGGTTGGATTGATAATATTGATTGCATCTTTACTATTAAACTTGCTTGAATAACTAGCTTTGAAGTGCTGCATACCAAGTGTTTGATAAATTGCCTTAATAACATTTACCCTTTGTTTTGCATTGTTTCTTGCATTATACTCACTATCTCTTGCACCAACACTTAACTTGTGAAAAAGGAACAAATTTCAAAGGCATTTCAAGAAAAGCTTTAATACTCAATTCACCCCCCCTCTTGAGTATTGAGGCCACTTGATTAACAAGTGGTATCAGAGTTTGACTCTTGGTAAATTAAGCTTAACAGCTTCAAGAGAACAATGACCTCAAATTCTCTAAATCTTTTTCCTAAGGGTGGTGCCATAAATAGACCTCCTGCTTTCAATGGGGAAGGTTATGCTTTTTGAAAAGAAAGAATAAAAATCTTTGTGCAATCTATAGACTTGAAAGTTTGGAATGCCACTGAAAATGGTCCTTTTGTACCAATGCATATAGTAGATGGTAAACAAGTAGAAAAATTGATGGATGATTGGACTAACGATGAAGAAAAGAAAGTCTAATATAATTATAAAGCCAAAAATCTAATCACCTTAGCTTTAGGCCCTGATAAACTCTTTAGAGTAATGACATGTAAATCCGCCAAAGACATGTAGGATACCTTACAAATAACCCATGAAGGCACAAAGGACGTCAAAGACTCTAAGATTAGTACCTTAACCAGTCAGTATGAAAGCTTTAGATTAAATTCTAGAGAAACAATTGTTGATATGCAAAAAAGGTTCACTCTTATTATTAACCACCTTATTACTCTTGGCAAGACTTATACTAACAAAGAACTTGTTCACAAAGTGTTAAAAAGTCTTAGCAGGGAATGACAACCTCTCGTCACCGCCATCAAACAATCTCCAAGCATTAATGATATGACTCTTGCCCCCTTGTTTGGTAAATTGCAAGAACAAGAACAGGAGCTCAAAGATTTGAAACAAGTGGAGAAAGAAGAGAAAGCCTCCAAAAAGAAAGGGTTAGCTCTCAAAGCAACCTCAACCATTGAAGATGAATCCGAAAGTGATTTCGACGAGGATGAAGAGTTAGGCCTATTTGTGAAGCGCTTTGGAAAACTCATGAAGAACAAACGCTTCCAAAGGAATTTCAACTCTAAAGGTAAAAAACCTATTCCGAAAGAACATTCTTCATCACCAAACTATTTTGAATGTGGAAAGGAAGGGCACTACAAGGTAGATTGTCCAAACCTTAAGAAGAAGAATAAAGAAAGAAAAAGAAGAAGAAGAGCTTACATCGTTTGGGACGAAAATGATGTAAGTAGCTCCAGTGAATCGGAAAATGAAGAAGCAAACCTTTGCCTCATGGCCAACCACCAAGATGAAAATGATAATGAGGTAAGTCATCATAAACTTGACAAAAAACAAATATATGATGCTTTTGAAGAATTGTATGACAAATATATGAAACTATCTAGTAAGTACAAGTTGTCAAGAAAAACAATAGAAACCCTAGAGGCACATCTAATCGAGCAAGTGAAGGAAAATGAATGGTTGAAAAAGGAATTAGCAAACGTTCAAGCTTGCTCCAAGAATAATCCTTGTAATTTTGTAAAGAAATATGACATGCTAGAAACTAAGGTTCTGGACTTAAATAAAACCTTAGAAAAGTTTACAAATGGTAGAGATAACCTGAATATATTGCTTGAAAATCAAAGATGCATGTTTGATAAAACTGGACTAGGATTCAATGCCTATAAGAAACAAAAGAACTATAAGAACTTCTTCATACCATCTAGAAAAAATGCATCACCTTTCATGAAGTGTAATTATTGTAGCTTTAAAGGACATAATGATTCAAATTGTAATGTTAGAAAACTAGAGTCAAAGGTTATGAGAAAAGTATGGGTTCCTAAAGGAATATTATCTCAAACTAACCTACAAGGACCTAACATAAAATGGGTACCAAGTTCTCTAACTTAACATGTTTTTTAGGTATGCTTTAAAGCAAGTAACACCCATTGGTATTTAGATAGTAAGTGTTCAAAACACATGACGGGAGACAAAAGCAAATTCATATCACTCACTCCATGAAATAACGGATTCGTTACATATGGAGACAACACAAAGGGAAAAATTTTAGGAATCGAAAATGTTGGTAAAAATTCTTCCACTTCTATAAATGATGTGTTATATGTTGAAGGACTTAAGCATAACTTGCTTAGCATTAGTCAATTATGTGATAAGGGCTATAAAATTATCTTTGAATCAAATTGTTGCATAATTGAAAATAAGTTGAACAAGGAAGTAACGTTCATTGGTCAAAGAGTTGATAATATTTATATGATTAATCTAGATTATCTTGCTTCAAATGATGTGCAATGCTTCTTAACTAAAGAAGATGAATCATGGGTATGGCATAGAAGAATTGCTCACATTCATATAGACCACTTAAACAGACTTGTTTCAAAAGATTTAGTAATTGGATTACCAAAGCTAAAATTTGAAAACAAATTTTGTGATGCTTGCCAAAAGGGAAAACAAGTAAAGGTTTCTTTTCAAGCAAAAAATATTGTTTCAACAATTAAACCTTTACAACTTCTACATATGGATTTATTTAGACCTTCAAAACCAAACGTTTTGGTGGAAACTATTATGGTCTTGTGATTGTGGATGATTATTCTAGGTATACATGGATATTGTTTCTTACTCACAAAAATGAAGCATATCATGCATTTAAGAAACTTGCCAAGGTCATACAAAATGAACAAAACTTAAAAATAGCATCCATTCAAACGGATCATAGGGGAGAATTTGAAAATCAATCTTTTGAAAAATTATGCGAAAAATTTGGCATTGAACATAATTTTTCAGCTCCAAGAACTCCACAACAAAATGGGGTTGTTGAAAGGAAAAATTGATCTTTACCAGAGCTTGCAAGAACTATGTTAAATGAAAATAATATTGCAAAATACTTTTGGGCCGATGCGGTGAATACCGCTTGCCATGTTATAAACCGATGTTTGATAAGACCTATATTAAAGAAAACTCCCTATGAGCTTTATAAAGGAAGAAAACCAAATATTTCGTATTTTCAAGTATTTGGATGTAAATGTTTTGTTTTAAACAATGGAAAGGAAAATCTTGGTAAATTCGATGCAAAATCTAATGAGGCAATATTCTTAGGTTATTCATCCACTAGTAAAGCATATCGACTCTTTAACAAATGAACTTATACAATTGAAGAGTCTATACATGTTAAATTTGATGAACTTAACCAAAATCCTCCGAGAAAGGAAATTGATGATCCTATAGGTACTTTCAAAGAAATGAACTTGGAAGATGAAAAAGAAAACAATAATGAAGGAGATACATCTCATAATGAAGGAGATACACCTCAACAAAAGGAGTGGATCACTGTGAAGAATCATCCCTTGGACAATATCATAGGTGATATAACAAAAGGTGTAAGTACTCGAAATGCTATTAGCAATACATGCAATCACTTAGCTTTTGTATCATAAATAGAACCCAAAAATATTGATGAAGCTATTATTGATGAACATTGGATGTTGGCCATGCAAGAAGAATTAAACCAATTTGAAAGAAATGAAGTTTGGAAACTTGTGCCAAGACCCAATGATCACCAAATAATAGGTACTAAATGGGTATTTAGAAATAAGCTAGATGAAAATGGAATAATCACTAGAAACAAAGCTAGGTTAGTGGCCAAAGGTTACAATCAAGAAGAGGGTATAGATTATGAAGAAACATATGCTCCTGTAGCTAGGTTAGAAGCTATTAGACTATTGTTAGCCTTTGCATGTTGTATAGATTTCAAATTGTACCAAATGGATGTCAAGAGTGCTTTCTTGAATGGATACATTGAAGAAGAAGTATATGTTGACCAACCTCCTGGTTTTGAAAACTATCAATTTCCAAACCATGTTTTCAAACTAAGAAAGGCTTTATATGGTTTAAAACAAGCTCCAAGAGCTTGGTATGAAAGGTTGAGCAAATTTCTTTTAGAAAACAATTTTTAAAGAGGAAAGCTTGACACAACATTATTCATCAAGCACAAAAAGAATAACATACTATTGGTTCAAGTATATATGGATGATATCATTTTTGGTGCTACTAATGAACTACTTTGAAAAGAGTTTGCTAAGTTAATGCAGGATGAATTTGAAATGTCCATGATGGAAGAACTTACATTCTTCCTTGGGCTACAAATTAAGCAAACAAAAGAAGGTACTTTTATTAGTCAATCCAAATACTGCAAGGAGTTTCTTAGGAAATTCAATATGGATAAGGCAAATGAAATTGCCACTCCCATAAGAACATCTTGCTACTTGGACAAAGATGAGAAAGGTAAAGATGTAGAAATTACCAAATATCGAGGTATGATTGGATCTTTACTCTATCTTACTGTAAGTAGACCGAATATAATGTTTGCCGTTTGCATGTGTACTAGATATCAAGCATGTCCAAAAGAATCACACCTCACTACTGTAAAATGAATAATGAAATATCTTGTTGGAACTCTAAATGTAGGTCTTTGGTATCCTAAAGGTGTTGAATGTACTATTATAGGATATTCTGATGCTGATTTTGCTGGATGTAAACTTGATAGGAAAAACACTAGTGGTACATGTCATTTGCTTGGTAGCTCTCTTGTTTCCTGGCATAGCAAGAAACAAGTAAGTGTTGCTTTATCAACAACTGAGGCAGAATATGTTGCAGCTGGAAGTTGCTGTGCTCAAATCCTTTGGATGAGGCAACAACTTCTTGACTTTAGTGTTATATTAGACCATGTGCCTCTTAAATATGACAATACTAGTGCCATTAATATTTCAAAGAATCCTATCATGCATTCAAGGACCAAGCATATAGAGATAAGACGTCATTTTATTAGAGATCATGTATTAAAGGGTGATTGCATGCTTGAACATGTTGAAACTTCTAAGCAACTAGCTGATATCCTCACCAAACCACTTGCAAAGGAACAATTCATACATATTAGAAGAGAATTAGGAATTCTAGATATTTTAAATTGTGTTTGAACATTGAATGATTTTGATAATTTCATGATTTACAATATGCTTGATTGAGCAAATGATTGATTGATGATCTGTTTGAAAAACTATGAGTATTAAGCATTTCTGGGCAGCCCCTAATCGATTAACCAACCTCATATAATCAATAAAAAACTTTCTATTTCGTGTCTAATTGATTACCATCTTATATATAATCGATTACGAACTTTCTGTTTCATGTCAAATCGATTACACACTCTTGTATAATCGATTACTGACTTTCTGTTTCATACCCAATCGATTAGCTCCTCACTACAATCGATTACTGACGTTTGATCTTCCTCATAATCGATTAGAAACGCCTCCTAATCGATTTCCAAGATCCTGTTTTTAACGCAATCGATTACATTCTTCACCCTAATTGATTTCCCCTGTGCAAAAATGTTTTATCTTCCTCAGAAAAACACACCCTAATCGATTAGCCTATGATCCTAATCGATTAGTCTCGTATCAGAAGCAGATTTTCTGCAAAATCCAAGTGACATTCGTTGGCCCAATCCTCACTCACCTCATTAACTCCTATTTCTCATCTCTAAACCCTATTTTTACCCTATAAATACCCCTCCTTCCACTTTTCCATCCCACACCTCCAAACACCTCTCCTCCCTTCAAACTCTTAGTATCCCTCATTCTCTTCTTCTTCTCTTCATTCACCATGTCTTCTTCAAGAACAGTGAAAAGAGCTAGGTCCTCCATGAATCAAGCCAACAACCCACTTGACTTCTCTAGGTTCTTCTCTACTCCAAGAGACCTCTAAAATTTCATCAAGAAATTTTCGGAGAAAGACATCATAACCCCCCACTACATTGATGGCCAAGTTTTTGAAAATCCTTGTTTCACCTTCACCCAACTTCTTCACCACTACAACCTTCTTTTATTCCTCACTCTTAAGGAAGAACTTTACTATCCAGAATTGATGAGGGTCTTTTTCTGCAACCTCAAACTCGTTGATGGCACATTAGAGGCTAGAGTCAAGAATGTGACTCTAAAAATCATAAACCAACAGCTTGCTGAAATCACCCAAATTCCTCTCAATGATGCTGAATTTGCCGGTGGAAATCCGAAAGATGAGTGGGATTTCAATCCTATTTTCGCACTTCAATCCCTTTGGAAGGCCAACCGTCCACTCAGCAATCATAAACTGGTAGGCCACTTGACTCTCAACAACCGTCTTCTCCACTTTTTCATGGTTAAACTTCTTATTCCCCGTGGTGGTAATTATGCTTTAGTTGAGGAAGATGATGTTCTTCTGATGTGGGCCATCATCAACCAAAAAAAATTAACTAGATTCAACTTCTTAAGCTTCACATGCTCAAATCCAAGGAGCAACACAAACTGCCCTATGCCATTCTTCTTACAAAAAGTTTCAAGGCATATAGGGTGGACATGGTTGGTGAACTCTCTGAGAAGGTACCCTCCCAAGCTTGCATTGGAACTTACCATCTCAACAAAATGGGTATGGTATGTGTTGCTGGTAGATGGATCTTCAAGAGCGACAAAATCCATGGAAGCAGTCCCTTTGAAGAAGACCATCCTACTCCCACTGTTGATCCCACACCTACACCTGCAACCCAAGGCAAACCATCTGCTCTGGCTGACCCATTCACCTCCCTTTATGCTTATCTTGACCAACGCTTTGAACGCATTGACAACACTCTTCAACAGTTCCAAATGACTGAGCAGCAGCACTTTGAACTTATGGAACAACGCTATGAAGAGCTGTCTTACAAAATCTCTGAATTTCACTTTTTTAATCCGGATAATTAGATCCTAGTTAGATATGCTTTGTTAGGAATTTCTCAATTATGTTTTTCCATTCTGCACCTTGATTAAGTACTTGCAAATTTCATTACATGTACCTTTCCTTTTCTATGAATGAATGCAATTTCCCTTCCAATAATTCTTTATACTGCTTTATCTATTTTTGATGATTACAAAGGGGGAGAAAAAAATTGAAAAATTGAAGTTCATCTAGAGTCTGTTGAATTTGAATCTGTTTTAATAATAGGTTACAATCAAGAATCTGTCAAAAACAACAAGTGGTTAAAAATGATTACTTATCTCTATAATTTTAAAAGATAGCATAAACTCCTTTAGATAGGGGGAGATATTTTTCAAAAGGATAAGTTGTGCAAATAATTCTAGATATAACCTTAGAAGTAATCCTTTCAAATAATTCTGTTTGAACTAACATCCCAATGAGATGAACATTATTTGTCATCATCAAAAAGGGGGAGAATGTGTTTGAATATGCTTTCAGGTTAAATTATTTTGATAATGACAAAAGATATTGAAGAATCAAGCAAAAAGGTTCAAAGTACAATGAAAAACAGAATCAGACTTTCAAATTCACGCAGCATAATCGATTACAAGACTCCAACTAATCGATTACAGGTGTTATGTTCAAGACCTAATCGATTGCAACATCAAGACTAATCGATTACACAAGTTCTGTTTATAAGATAATCGATTACACTCATTAGCACAATCGATTACCAAGTTGAACATTTGAATTAAGAGCATCAGGTATACTCCCTAATCGATTGCAAGTATGCAACAATCGATTACCAAGACTCTGGAATGTCACCAATCGATTATAAGACCAGGTCTAATCGATTATGAAAGTTCTGTTTGCAATCTAATCGGTTGCATGAAGGTATAATCGATTAGCATGCTACGAAACACAATTAAATGCATCAGGTGTCACTCATAATCGATTATAAGGCACTGCATAATCGATTAGCAAGTCTCTGTTTCCAATCTAATCGATTACACAATAAGGTATAATCGATTACCAACTAAATTACACTGAAGATTTCAAAATGTAATCGATTACAGCTCGAAGCGTAATCGATTACCATCGTGCCAGAAATTGGGGGAAAGCGTATTAAGTTGAAAACCAGCTCATTTCTCCATTTCAACTCAAGCAACCATGTTGTGCAACGGCTTTGAAGAATCTAGGGCTCCTTTCAAGGTCTATAAATGCAAGACTCCTTCAAGCTACTCCAGGCAACAATCCAATCCATCAAAGGGAAATTAAATCTTGAGTCTTGTGAGTTCTATTTCTTTGTTTAGTTTCATTTTTCTGAAACTTAGAGCTTATATTTGTAAATCCTCTCTAGTAAGAGTTAGAATTTGTGAGAGCTTTTATTTGTATATCAACTCTATTGAGAGAGTACATTACGTGTATACACAAACATCAAACACTAAAGTTCACTCTAGGTTGAATGGTTACAAAGGTTGGGGTTCAACCTTTGGGAATATTGAGAGATTGTGAGATTGGGTGGATTACCCTTGCGCTTGTGAGAATTGGGTTCTTGAGTGTGGGACACTAGGAGATAATTGCTCAAAGCTTGTATCTCAAATCTTCAATAGTGGAATCCTTCAAGTGGGTTGCTTGAAGGTGAGACGTACACCGAGTTGGTGGAACTCGTTAAATTGGTTTGCAAGCTCTTCTCCCTTATCCTCTTGCATTTACATATTGCATCTGGTTGGATTGATAATATTGATTGCATCTTTACTATTAAACTTGCTTGAATAACTAGCTTTGAAGTGCTGCATACCAAGTGTTTGATAAATTGCCTTAATAACATTTACCCTTTGTTTTGCATTGTTTCTTGCATTATACTCACTATCTCTTGCACCAACACTTAACTTGTGAAAAAGGAACAAAATTCAAAGGCATTTCAAGAAAAGCTTTAATACTCAATTCACCCCCCTCTTGAGTATTAAGGCCACTTGATTAACAAAATGTATGATGACATCCAATCCGATTTGATTTGATCAAGTATAGTTCAGATTGGATTGATTTGTTGGTTTTATATTGATTATCTTTTTTTTTTGCAAAGCAAAATCAAGTATATGATATATAATTCCAAATCTATAAAATTAAGAATAATTACTTCAAAAATATGATTATTACCGTAAAAAATTTCAGCATAATCAAAAAATCACAAATCACTACTTAGATTCTTTTAAACCTCATCTCATATATGTAATTTAGTAAGATAATATAAATATAAAAATAATATATTTAATATTATACTTCAATTCTTGATTTAATTTTTAAAAATAAATTTAAAACTTATCCGAACTGCACATATAATATAATAATTTTTACAATTTCAATTCTAATCAATTTCCAATTAAATTAATTTTTAATTATTTTAAATCGATTAAATAACTTTATTCAACCTATCTACGATTTTACATGTGTGATAAGAACTTTGGATTCCTGTGAAATGAAAGCTGGATAAATTACAGAAGAAAAAGCTTACTTCTCTCTACCAAACGCTATTATTGCTCTTAACTACTGTTGTGCTGTAAAATTTCACCCTCTTCAATTCTTTTCTTTCCCACCACTTTTTCTTCATCCTCCATACCCTCCTTTTCTTCTTCTTCCTCTTCCTATTGTTCAAGAGACACACACGTTCTCAACATAACAACAAATAATATAAACATTAAAAAATGCAGTTAATGATTCTCACGTTCCACATTGTTGGGGACCCTTTTCTTGGATCCAACTCCAACTCTCTCTCACCGTAAAGAAAATCACCATTTGCATATCAAAATCAAATCTTTTTCATTGGGGTCCTCATCTTCTCAAACCTTACAACCCCCTTATTTTAATTCCAAGAAAAAACGGGGTCTTTTTCTTTCCTTTCTTTATTTCTTTTTTCTTATTTTCATTGCCAACCATGACAGAGGTGCTCCATTCTCCAACTTCAACACCCCATTTTTCTTCTTCTTCTTCTTCTTCTTCTTCTTCTTCTTCTTCTTCTTCTTCATCATCACCAACGACTCTTTCTGATGGGATTCTACTTGTTAACACCGAGCAAGAATCACCTTCTGTAGCTGTGGTGGTGGATGGTTTTTCTACTGTCACTGACTGTGACGCAAGGGTGGTCACAGACAGTGAGGGTGGTGACAGGAGAGAGCAAGAGCTGTCCCTTTTGGCCATTCTTGTGACCCTTTTCAGGAAATCCTTGATTGTTTGCAAGAGTTGTGAGATGAGGGAGCTCTGTGCTATGGAGATAGGTTGGCCTACTAACGTGCGCCATGTTGCGCATGTTACTTTTGATAGGTTCAATGGTTTCTTGGGTTTGCCTGTTGAGTTTGAACCTGAAGTCCCCAGAAGGCCTCCTAGTGCTAGGTATCACATTGCTTGTTAACTTGTTCATTTATTAATTCATCATTCATATTTTTTTTTGTCATAAAGTCATTATATTACCATAATAACTTTCTTTGTTTATAAATGTGTAAATTTTGTCCATTAGACGCCAACATAGTTGGTACTGTTGGGGTCTAGGTTTGAACCTCAGTCTCCTACTTTCTGACATTTATCCCTTCTCTTCTACTGCAATTTCAAATAATAATAAAAAATGTGTAAATTTTCTTTCCGCAGGTAGGGTGTTAATTTGTGTTGGAATTTAATCCTCTTGTTGATTGAGACATAAATGGATTTGATTATGTGCAAGGCATATCTGTCCGAGTTGGGGGTTGGTGTTGGAAGTTCTATATCGCCCGTGTCATAATATTTTGCTTGATTTAAATATCTCTTGGGTCACTCTATTAATAGCTAATTGGTTTTAGGGTGGAATTTTTAACATTTGGTGTGTATATTAATAAATAGTAATACAATTTTTAACGAGAGCATTCCACTTTAGATTTTTTAAGTAATGCCCTGAAGTACCCGTTAGCCGGATTCTAATATACTGTCTTTCTAATGTGTTTCCTGTCTTATTAAGAAATTCAAAAATAGAATGTTTTCATTATAAATTATGTTGAACCCATCTTGGAAATTGCTTTGCATGAAATATTTTCATTTCTAATTCCTTAATACGTGCCCTTGGATGGGAATGGGATAGATCATCAAGTTTTGAACAAATTGTAGTTAATTTTATCTTCCTTGTTGTGTAACCTTTGCTGTATAAATTGAAGGGCCTCATTTGGCAAGTTGCATAAAGGGGTTGCTAGGTGGTTTTGTCAGTTTGAAATTTGGATAACTTACCTAAACAAGAGGTGCATCTTATTCCCTAGGGTGGAGATATGCATCTTGGTCATGGACGATCCAAATTCATTAGAGCAGAGATTAATTCATGTTTCGGAATATTTTTACTGTCTAGGTTTTTCTGCTTATACTAAGCATCACAATTTGGTAAGCCCATTATGAACCTATTTAATAATGATTTTGAGTCACATTAAAAAGCCTTTTTAATTTGTGAATTGCCTGTTTTTGGCAATTTCATGAGAAGCCTTTGTTTTTGATTTTTTTTTCTGCGGTCTACCTATAGTACTTGCAAATGTTACATGATACAATGTAACAAGTAGTTTTCTTTGAAAATTTGAAAGCTCTGCCAATCTTGTAAAATATTGTAGTAGGTTAGGTAGCTGTATTTATCTGGATAAAGATGTGACTTATCTTTATCGTGGTCTATGATGACAAATTCTTGTTCAGCCATCCAAAATTCTTTTATTCTAACTACTCTCATGTTTGATTTTGGTTGTATTTTTTTTTGTTTTGATTTTCACATGTAGTGCAACTGTTTTTGGAGTTTCAACAGAATCCATGCAGTTATCATACGACTCAAGAGGGAATAGTGTGCCAACAATACTGCTACTAATGCAAAGGCACTTGTATGCTCGAGGAGGGCTGCAGGTTGACCACATAGTTCTTTCTCACCTTTTGTAAATTAAACAACTGAACACAATTTAAAACATTTCAAAATGAGGGATCCAGCTCTTCTAAAGTGAGGGGGTGCATTTTAGTGGATAAAGTGCACTAACAACCACTGATTAGAAAATCAATGATTGAGATTATGATAACTTCCAAAAAAATTAAAAATCTATAGTGGATTTTTTAAGTTAGAATCTCAACCATTGACTTTCTAATAAACATTTAGTAGTGCATTTTATCCTCTAAAGTGTAATTGCCTCACTTTAAAGGAGTCAAATTCCTAAATGAAAACGACAGTCTTGCTTTATAGTCCACCACTGTAAAGACTTGATCATTACTTCGATTTATAAATGAGTACTTGTATGATCTTGTCCTGCTTGGTTAAACAGTTGAATTTGTTCATGTAGGCAGAGGGGATTTTCAGAATTAATGCAGACAATAGTCAAGAGGAGTTTGTTAGGGATGAATTAAATAGGGGATTGGTCCCGGAAGGTGTTGATGTACATTGTTTGGCAGGACTAATCAAGGTATATGACAATGAGAGGATATACAGTACATGCTAAAAAAACACTCTGCCTAGCTGGCTACTCTACTATCTATTTTGTTTGTGATCTTGTTTTGGTGTGAGGAGAGGTGTACTACGTATGCGTTTTCAAGTTTCAACTACATATGATAATATGATTATGATATTCTTGGTACTTTTCAAGGCTTGGTTTAGGGAACTGCCTAGTGGTGTTCTGGATTCTTTATCACCGGAATGTGTAATACAATGCCAGACTGAAGAGGATTGTGCTGAACTGGCAAGGCAGCTATCTCACACCGAGGCTTCCCTCTTGGACTGGGCTATCAATCTGATGGCTGATGTTGTCCAAGAGGAACACATGAATAAGATGAATGCACACAACATTGCCATGGTTTTTGCACCAAACATGACTCATGTGAGTATCAATAAGTTTTTTTAATTCTCTAATTTATGTAAGGGCATGAATACATCTAGGAAATCCAATTTGAGTTTTATTATATAAGTGAAAGATTTTCTGCACTATTTGTTTGGAATTGGTCACGTGTATATGTGGAGCTGTATTGTACTAAACACCCTTTTTGAGAATGACAAAGAATCTTAACTGACCAAGTCACTGGCAAGATCATCTACCTATGGTTAATATAAAAAAAAACTGTAAAAAGCTCTAGTGCTTCCTCTTGTGTCTTGCATAACACAATACAAGATATTCTGACAATACTCATAAATCATACCTCTAGTGAACTCCTGAGTGTGTCATTTTTGTCCAAAGGGTATGAGTAAAGATACCAATGCGATATATAGCTGATCAGCCTGATCTGTCTTATAGTAGGTTTCAGTGACACAATTTAGTCCTTCTGGTTGCAGATGACAGACCCTTTGACTGCACTAATGTATGCAGTTCAGGTGATGAACTTCTTGAAGACACTTATACTAAACACGCTTCGTGAGAGAAAGGATCATGTGGTTGAATCGTTTCCCAGGATTTGTTTAGAGCCATCTGATGAGAATGGAGACCACGGTCTTCTGGAGACGTGCCAGCAAGATGATGTTGCCACTGAAAATGAAGAGGCTGGTGAAACCTTTGTTTCTGAGAAAAATGTTTTAGAATGTTCCCCTGAATCCATCGAAAACCAACATGCCACTAAAGGAGAATCTGGCAGTTTGTTGATAAGCTCGTCTGAGAACAATGTGGGTTGTGATGAGGACTTGTATTGTGAGTTTCCACCAAAAGGAAAGGTTAGGAAGAGCAAGACTGGCCAATCAGGTAACAATTCCAGTACTAAAAAGGGGTCCAAAAAAACCAGAGGCCAGCAACCTGTAATGCATGCAACAGTGGATGGTGAGAAAAAAAGTATTAGCAATCTGACCCGCATAGCTTCAAGATCAGAGTGGATAGAAGCCTGGCGGTGAAAGAAGCATCACTGTGATGGAGGGTAAATTGATTCTGACATTGTGGTATTGTAATTGTAACTTTGTTTGGGTCTTAAGTTGCAACTTGCAAGGACAAGATTATGGAGTTCTTTCGTGGCTTGTTTAACTTGTTTGATTTCAGGAATGACACTATGATCGGGGCTGTTTGGTTTGAATTTTTATTTTTTGTTTTCATTTTTTAAAAACTGTTTCTATTTTCAATATCTTGAAAAAATGTTTGTTTTTGATTTTCTATTTCCCGCTTTCAAAAAATAAAAATATGTTTAATTTGATCATTTTCAATACAAGTTCATATATACATAAATGTTAAAAAATTGTAAGATAATTAAAATAAAAATATATTTGATTTAAACATTTTTGGTTATAAAAAAAGGATATATTTGAATATTGAAGTATGTGAATCTAATTTAATATTTTAATTTTTAATTAGTAATTAAGAAATCTTTACTAATATCCCTTTGGACAAAAATGGGAAGTAATCAAAAGAAGGGTAAATTATCTTGATCACCTTCTAAGTTTTTTAATATTACATCCTCCCTTGTAAGTTTTTTTTTCTCTCACATTCCACCCTAAAATAACTGACTGTCTAAAGCTAACTCAATCTTGTAACCATGTTTAGCATTAATGAGGTGTCATCAATGTTGTTAAAATTGTGATTAAGATCGTAAAATCGCATGATCTTGTGATTCTTCAGCAATAGGGCAATTCATAAGTGGGTGAAAATTGGAAAGAAGATTGCACTTGGATTGTTGATTTTACCTGCAAACCCATTGGATAGTGACATGTTTCGATCCTAGTCTCCTTGTCATGGGCATGGGTTGGGTTCCATGACCTAGTTTCAAAAAGTCACAATTTTAAAGCTAAATAGGGCACAATTAAAAACAAAGTAAAAATTCAAAAGTGACAGACATGAAGCAAAGTATCAGACCCAGATCGTAGCAAAAGAAACTTAGAAGGAAAATCAATATGGTGAAACTTGGGATTTAAGGGATTCAATTATTCAGCATCGATTTATATGAGTGCTCTTATTTATAAAACATTCTTTCTCAAAATGAATTTTCCTGTTTTATTAGCTTTCTCTTCTCAAAGCTCCATTAAGTGCCTAATTTATAAAGAACAACGTTTAATCTATAGATTAAACCCATTACACTCAGTGATAATTCTCAAAGTCTTTAAAAGATTTAAAAAGGTTCACCTCTCAGTCCTTCCTTGATTAACTCTTAGGTTCAGTTTATGTTTATTGAATAAAAAGGTTCATCTCTTGATCCTTCCCAATTTATTTAGAGATCTTTTTAAGCCTATCTCTTGGTCTTAAAACTGTAATGCCTAAAACATAAAAAGAAAAGAATGAACGATTTATAAACAAGAAACATAGAACGTAAAATCAAAACATCATAAAAAAACACTCTTAAATCCCAATGGAGAAATTTAGCCACCCATTGAATAAAGTTTGCTACACATAAGAATGTTGAAAGTTATACACGAAAAAAGCATGAAAGAAATTTAAACCACTTAAGAGAGAACATTGCCCTTGTCAGTCTTCTTCTTTTTCGTAATCGTCCTTTCTTTTACCTTTTTACGTGCAAAAACTTCTTCTAGGTTATCTCTCTCTGTCGCTCTGAGTTTGTAGGAATATGTCAAAGTAAAAGATAAGAAAATTTTTCCAGTAAGGTCCCTCTATTATGGAGGCTTGCGCTCTATTTATAGGTTTCTTTTGTCCTAAAACATAAACTTGAAAAGCATTTAAAGTTATAAGTCCATCAGGCCCAATTACAAAAATTAAGTGCGTAACATGCTTTCGGGAGTCTACTCGACTTTAGGTGCTGGGGTCTGGTATTAGGGTGATGCCAGTGTGGGTCTGTCTAGTCTGGTACGCGCATCTGCTGGCTCATGCGTTAAATCTTGGTGCTTCCAGACTTTAAGGCCTTTAGAATCTACAAATCATGAAACAAAGACTTAGCTGTTTAGAAAGCACAATGATCAGAGAGTCTGGGTCTGTAACTATTTCTTACGTAAATTTTATTCATTTTGTTCTTCAAAACAATACAGATTAAGTAAAAATACCTTTCTATCATTAATACCTTAACTTACTACTTTATTTACAAATATTTATTAAACTTGCAAAGAAAAAGACTATTTCTAGGATAAAAAATATACTATAGACTAGGTCAAATCCAGACTTATCACCTGTCAGGCGAGCCCGCCCAGCTTACTAATTGACATGTTAGGCTAGCGGGCCAGGTTATGGCAAGATAGCAAGTTGTGATTTTTATTAGTCCCACCTATTTTAGCAAGTTTGGCAGGATAGCCTAGTGGGCTAGGCCCGTTTTATCATCTCTATTGGCTTCCCGTAAGGGGCGGCTTGCCCTTGACCAGAACCATTATTTGTTGACCAGATAGCGGGAAACCCGTATGAATCAACGAAGTACGCTTTGTAACCCCCACATGTTTAATACTATGTTTTTAAATTTGTTTTATTTAAAATGCAATTAAGTTTTAATTAATTGATAATTAAAATGTTGCATGGTGAATAATTATGATCTTAGAATTTTAAATTCATTTAAATACAACTTGCATGTTGTACATTTCTCTATTCTATTGTATTTCTTTTCTCAATCATTCACTCATATGTAAAATAAAATGGAGACTTAGATGAAAGTTAGAGTGATGACTTTAGAAGATGTTGACCTTAAAAGAACTGAGGAGTGAGAACTTCAAAGGTTGGTGGATTCAAGAAGTGGTGCCACCATAGTTCCTTTAGGTTTTGTTTTGTTTTGTTTTTTTATAAAGACTATAACTATCTTATAATTTCTATTGCATGTTTTAGGATTAATTTTACGTTAAAGCGTTTAACAAAAGTCAGTAAAGAATAAGTCAGTTTAAATCCCCCAAATATAACAATCAAGCCTACTAATAAGTAAGAATGTCAAATTTGATATAGATGAAGTGTAAAAATTGCCATGGTTGGGTGCCTTTATTTATGTTCAGTAGGACATGATTAGATAATTGGATTATCCAATTGTGACTTATTGAGTTTTATTTAAATGAACAATTTTCAATTGGATTGGAATAACCCAAAAGCATGAATTCAAGACTAAAATGCCTTCCAATAAGTAATGCTGATCAACACTAGTTTTAATAAAGTATAGGTTCTTCCAAAGCAAGGTGCCTTTATTAAGACTAATAAGGGATGATGGATAATTGGATTATCCAACAATTTGTTATTGGACTTAACTAGGTAACTTCAGTCAAACTGTAGAACCTAGAAGTGTTAATATCAAGTTTAAATGTCTTCCAATAAGTAACACTTATCGAGACTGGTGTTAATAAATAGTGGGTTTATTAAAGCATAATGTTATCATTTATATTAGTGAGACGTGATAAGATAATTGTGATATCCAAATTGTTTTCATTGGGCCTTAACTTAACTATGTTTTTCAACTTGATTGAAAGTACCTTAGAGGCCCAAGGATTAAGCTTAAATTCATAAGATGAATAAGGGTAAAAAGTTACCCATCCAATCATCCAAGAGTTGCATGAGATGCAATTAGAAATGAGTTTTCTACCTAAATAACCAATGGTTGGGTGAATGGTTGGGCGATCAGCCAAAGCTGGCTCAACATTAGGCCAAATATGGATCTTTACCTACTAGATGAATCTTCCAATGAGATTTTTCTGATTTAGTGAGGGTATGATTTTTTTTAATCAAAATAGTGGGAGACATATTTAATTAATAACCAAATTTAAAGATTTTTTTAGAAAAACCATGACAACAAAATATTATTCTTATTACAATTGATAGTGTGTCATGTTTGGCCTATCTTAGGATCACTTATTAATGGTTTTTGGATACCATATACAGTTACTATAAATTCTAAGCTATAAAAGACAAAATGAATAAATGGAGACGTACAATATGATCGCACACAGCCTTATCAAGGACAAGTTGGTCTAGAAAGATAGAAGCCTAAAGATAATCAAGAAAGGATATTGGTTCCAGTTTTGGTCAAAAAAAGACATTGAAAGAATCTATCGAAAGCACTTAAAGAAGTTCAAAAGTAAGAGAAGTAAGACTTCTGCTTTATATTTTCATATTATAGAAGTCACGTTTTGCCTACTTCAATAGCATTAATATAGATACTAAATATAAATCTAACATTCATATGCGAGTTCAAAGAAGTAGACCATTGATTAAAGGTGAAAAAAAATCTACGTGTACAATGGAGTAAAGGTTGCTACATTGGTGATAAGATATTAATCTATTAGGCTAGTTAGTGAATTAGACATTTTACAAGTTATTTCTTGTTGGACAAGAAAGGTTTTTCATTTTTATTATAACTTTATTTCTTCAAAATGATGTTGATGCATAACTGAATATTGAATTTCACATCCTAAAACCCAAAAGACTTATCTATAACATAAATGCTTAATGGATTAAAATGAATGATTTAAAACCTTACTTATATAGGAATTGTTGCCTCAGGCAATTGAATGAGAAATACATTTCTAGATATCATTAATATGAATGTTTAGACTCTTTTGGTTTGGAATCAATCAATATATATATGTAAATGTCATTCATTGGAAAGATAACTAAGACCCTATTCATTGAAAAGTGAAAAGACGAGTAAAATATTATCTAATACATAATGATAGATATGGGCCATAGGTACAATGACTAGAGGTTTTTTTCCTAAACTTCATCACACTTAGTGAAATGTTAAGTAGGTATGTAATTGTGTGGCATAAGTTAGGAATCCTTTGAAAAGTTTAAAGAATTCAAAATGAAGTACAAAAACAAACTGCCAAGATAATTAAAGATTTTAATTAGATCTAGATTGTAACACCCCCTTATATACACGAGACATATATCTATTTTTCTTGCTCTTTTTTTTAGAAAGATATACATATTTATCACTTCTTATCTCGTGTATACAAGGACGTATATACATCTGATTTTCTTTGAATTTTGAAAGTAAAAAGTTTCAAATTATTCATAATGATAAAATGAACTTTCAGAAAATCATAAGTGATCAAAGATTAAAGTATCATATCCAAAGAATAAGGTTTATTAAAGTTTAACCTTTACATTGATTTACAATCATCCAACTTAATACTGTATTAAGGTAAACTAAAACTAAAAATTTAATACCTCTACTTCGACTGTAACCAATTATTTCCTTATCTTCAAACCATGTGATTTTGAATCCTATTCTTGTCACATCTCTTCTCCTATTCGATTGAGGATGAGACCAATTTACCCTATTGTAATTTCATCCTTTCATCTTGAACCGCTAGCTATATATCATATAACATATATTTTGGACACAAAATTCAAACAAGAAGGAGTGAGAAACAGAAAATAATCCTTTACAGATAAGACATAAGCATAAGGGTTTTCACAATCTAATATAATAATTTCAATCACAATCATTATGAATGTAGAGTTTTCATAACATAACAATTATATTTTCATTCACAACCACCCACATAGAATGTCACAATCATATGAATGTCATGCAATGTTTTTAATACTATCATCTTATTCATTCTATGCATGTGGTCCCTTAAAGTTTTAGTTTGCACAGGGCCAACCAGGAGTTTACACTGTTCCATAAATTTTGGATAATAATAACATAAATGCCTTCATGGCATATGAACAGCTCAACTGGCGTGGAAACACTTAGAGACTAGTCAGACTGAGAAAGTTTTTATTGTGAAAGTACCCGACACTAGGGAGCGACCCCAGGTCACCTGAAGCACCCTTTCACACCCTCTCATCCCAAGGTTCGCAATTAAGCCTCCTCTAATGTATCCTCGGTTTCTATAATCCGTCCCCAGGTAATATCACATCTCATTTCTCTTTAATGATTCATGATGCATGAACTACTCGCATATTTAGTTGGTTAAGACTTTTAGAAACTCAATTATTAAATACCATAAAGGTTCACAAAATCATCTCAATAAACTGTACATTCCCATAAGTTTTTCTTTGAACTTCTGTTATACAGAAACAAATTTAGTACAATATTCAAATTCAGATCTTACCAAAATTGAGTTTCCAAGCCTTAAATATCTCAAAACTTTTTCTTAAAAAAACTTCACATATTTACATAATCTTTCCAAATTTGAATCTTAACTAGATTGAGTTTAGAAATCTCGACCATAACAAAATATCCTTTAGTTATTTCATTAGGGAAAACCAATTTAAATTTCTGATTTCTAAAAGAATATATATATATATATATATTTTAAATCATTAATTAAGAATACTTAAAACTATAAAAAAAATTTTAATTCAAGAATTAATTATCTCAACCTCTGATTTTTATAAAAATAGCTTCTTTCTAATACTAGATTTTATTCTAAAGATTAAAAATAAAGTTAATGAAAATTATTTCTAAGAAGAAATAAAAGACTAGAATAATGATAAAATACTTTCTCTTAGAATAAAAATTTAAAGAGTAAGGTAAGAAAATTCTTACTGAGTTTTAACTTTCCGTCATGCTTACTATATGCTCAAACTCCATATCACAAGGTCATCAATCATAATAAAATATTATCAATCACAATATCATCAATCATAACCAAATAATGTCAATCACGATCAAATAATATCGATCATAATTAAATATCAATAATAATTATAAACAAATCAATTAAATATAATTCAAATTTTAATGGTTATTTAAATTATTAAAATTGATTTTGAGTCCTTATAGTCCATTCCTTGCATAGGTCTATGTAAGTCCATATAATCCAGTCCTTGCATAGGTATAGTTCAGTCCATATGGGTCATAGTGGTCCAAGTCCTTGCATAGGTATAGTCCAGTTCGTATAGGTTATAAAAATCCAAGTCCTTGCATAGGTATGTTAGAGTTAGTTAAACCAGATATTTAATTTAAAATTTATTAAAAATTTGAAGTTAAAAAGTTAATATTTAAAATAATAATATTTTCAAATTTAAAAGGAGTAGGGGACTCCTCCATTATTCTTATGTCTTTTCATATTATACTCTTATCTCATTCCCCCTTACCTCTTATATACTGATTCGTTATTGTAAATCCGTGCACACCTCGTCTCCGAGTTCTAAAACATACCAATTTCATTTTAATATAGTTACAAGATGAAAATTAAGATCACTACTTAAAACAAAAATGGTAAATTTTGAATAGTGAATAGTGAATAGAAACAGTAAATAGTAAAACATGAATAGTAATGGTAAATAGTAAATCGTGAATAGTAATGATAAATAGTAAATTATGAATAGTAACGGTAAATAGTAAATTGTAAATAGTAAAGGTAAATAGTAACAGTAAATATTAATTTACTATTTGAATAGTAATTTACTATTGAAATAGTAATTTACTATTGAAATAGTGTTTTATTATGCAGAATAGTAACTTAAAATAATATTATTTCGAGTATAATAATAGATTTCTAAAAACGATATAAAAATAACCTTAAAAAATATAAAAGAGATGTATTCGTACCTTAGAATTTTAGCATAACCTTCTTCCAAAAAAATTTATTTCTCTCTCTTACTTCCACCACTATCTCACTAGCATTACTATATTAAGAAAACTTAATCTGAAATTGTGAATTCTAAAGAAGAATTCCTTCGGTGTTTATGAGAAAAAAATTACTATGCACTCTATTATTTTAATATAAAAGTACTGTGCGTTTTTTGAATTTTTATTCCTGATTACTGTGCATATTTTGAAAATTTCGTACATACACAGTGTTTTGCATAGTAAATATCGACAAAATTATTAAGCTAAATAGTAACCTTTACTTGGTATATTTTAAATATTCAAAATTAATCTTTTTTGAAATTTAACGATATTATATCAGTTTTCACTAATTTTATGATAAATAATATAAAGTTTAAATTTTAAAAATCTAAAATTTTCTGTTAATAAAAATTTATTAGTACGTTTTCAATTTTTTTACGATTGGTAAAAATCATGATTTTACTCAAACTGATAAATTTTAAATAAGTCTACTTGAAATGGATTTTAGAAAATTTTCGTATAATTTAACTTTACATTCTTGTAAATATTTTTAATTTTAAGTAACTTTATATGAATTTAAAATTATTTAAAATATATTATTTTATTAAAATATTTCAAAATTTTCAAAAAATTCCAGAAAATCATAAATATTATGTAGATCAAAAAGTTCTAAAAAACCATAGTCTAATTCCTTCAAAATTTTATTTTAAAATTCTAATAAGAGTTAAATCTTAAATATGTAAAAACATAAATATAAGAACATAAAATAAAAAAGGTGAATAATAAAGATATTAAAAATTCTTAATATAATTTACTTAATTAGTGAATACTAATTAAGTCATTTTAAAATTCTCATTCAGAAATATTTTCATTTTTTTTATTATTATTTTAAAAAATAAATAATTAAATATAAATACCAAAATTTCAAAAAAAATGATAATAATAAACTAACTTATAGTAAGTATTTCTAAAGAAAGATATATTAATATCTATTTTCTATTTGTGTTGAAAATGGGATGTTACATAGATAATGAATTTTAGCCAAAAGTTTGATAACCATCTAAGAGGGTAAGAGATTTCCTTTTAATTCAATCCTCATGGAATGCCAAAATATCATCTTCAAGAGGTGAAGTTGAACTTCATTGGGCATGGTTCCATTCTTGAGTTATCTGTCAAACGTCCCTAACTCCTTCAACGTCAAATTTGTTGATAGAAATTTTTGCACTTGATCGTAATTCGTCTAAGGCTTTCTTAAAAAGACCATACATGATATGAACCAGGAAGAGATCTAATATGTCTTTAATGAACATTTAGAATTATGAAACTTCCATGAAGGTTAGTTCTATGTCAAATAAATGTCTTTAATGGGATACCCAAAGGAAACCAAAGGTTATCATTTCTACAATCTGTCTTGGGAAAAAATGTTTGTTTCTTAGAGTGATGTGTTCCTGGATGAGAATGCATCTTTAAAAGAACCCGTGGGAGATTCAAGAAATTTGAGTACCATAAGGCGTTAAAAATCCAAAAATGGAATTAGAGAAGGAATCACAAAGTGTCGTGATCTCATCAACTCCGGTAGAAAATGACTTGCACATATCAGATAAGATATATCACAAAACCTAAAAAGTATGGATATCTTATGAATCAAGAGACATATTGCTAAATGAGCATGTTTCTTAAGAAGAGGGCATTGCAAGTTTGAAATTTTAGACTTGGTCATGAGACTATAAGACCATAGGATTTGAAATGGACTCCATGAACACTGACAAGATATGGACCTTGGTTTACACATCTGAAAGGGTAAAACCTATAAGATGCAAGTGAGTTTTCATAAGGAAAACTAAACATGGATGGAAATGTAAATACCTTTAAAACAAAATTGATAAAGTGTTAATTGACTTAAGTCTGTTTAAATCCTGTTTGTTGTTGCAATATACCAAAATTATAAGATATGGTAGATAGATGTCATGATGAAAACTCTCTTGAGGATGTGTATAAGATATGTAAACTACAAATGTTTTCATTTATGGACCAAATCAAGCCTCTAGAAATTAGAATCTTCATTAAAGAATGAAGATGAATCTTGTGACTACAAATAAGTTAGTAAATTCATAATCATAGTTCTAGTATTATATATGGAAGACATACTTCTTACTAGAAATAACATAATCATCCTATATTCAAGAACATACTTAAGTACTTGAGAAGGCTTAGAAGTGCAATCTTGATGAGTGAAAGATAAGTTTGTTGAAAAAGTTACATTGATGCCAACCTCCTAATTAATTTGAATCGATTGAGATTGCAATAAGAATATATATATGTTTGTCAAAATGGTTGCGTTATATGCTTGAAAGGTTCAATGTAAGAAACAGTCGTTGATTTTACTATAAAAAAACTAAGTATCTTGTTGTGTTAAATTGCAATGGAGGCAATTTACATTTAAAGGGTTAGAAGCATTCCAAACATTATACGCCCTATGAGTCTTTACTGTAGGTCGATCCAAGCATATACTTGGACAATTCCATCTCAAGTTGATGTGAGAATATGGAATGTGCATACTGACAAATAGGTTGGAAACCCGCAAGTGAAACCTATTCGTAGCAAAAGCGCGAGGGCATCAAAGTCATTGGATGTAAGTTTAATAGGCTCTAAGTGCAAGTGGGGGATTGCTAGAAGTATGCACTAAGAGCCTATATGGTTATGACATATCACTTTGTTTGGCTAAAAGCATTTTTGTTAAATAGTTTAACATCCTTTATAAGTTTTTAGAATAGTATGTCAATATGAGAACTATTCTAAACCATCCTAATCAAGTATTATTATGAGGACATATAAATATATTGAGACTACTGTGTGAGTGTACTGATAATCTAATCTCACAAATCATAGATATGGAGGATATCAAGTCTTCACACGACTACACACTAAGAGTAATGGTGCACTAGATAGACCCACCATGAGAACGTTACATGGATCATTACATAAGTTTCATAGACGGTTCTTCAATGTGATAATGGTATATGCAATCTTTCAACTTGAAATCATTACAATTCCTACATGAAGAGTTTGTTATTTTAATACAATCAAAATTCATTTATAACAAGATGATTACAAAGTTTATAATTGGGTTATGAACAAATCATGTAAAGGGATATGAATGATGTATATGAGATTTGTCTCTTCTATGTAATTGAAGTGATATCTACGAGCCATTTGATAGAATAAGACTAAGGAAATACATGGTCATGCCAGAGTGGATAAATATTGGATATTTATTCAAGTAAATTCTACTCTGGTATCAAGTAAAATGAATTGAGTTATACAAGGATGACGACAAACATGTCTTGGGCCCTATTAGATATATGACAAAGGGACCAAACATATAAAGTTTATCACTTATAGGTTATTTTGATACTCATATTTAGACAACGAATATTGTTAGATGCCTTTCATTATATTATATTAAATATAATTATATTTAATATAAACCAAATATATTTACTATTGGGTCACATGCATAGAGTAAAGAGCTTCTTTAAAATTAAAACTATTGGGCCTAACTTATTTAAAATTAGTAAAAAGCTTATTTACTAAAGAGTGCTCATTAGGTCACGCCTGAACTTAATTATAAATAGAGCGTGAGATGTTCATCAGTCACACTCTTGTGATGCATAAAATTTTTGTAAATGTTACAAAAGTCGTGCTCTGATGAACTTGTTAAAACTAGAATGATGCAAATTAAAAACTTGTATATTAGCCACAAAAAGAACATCAACTTTAAAGAGGTATATAAGTGTTACTTATATAGCCAACAACTTATCCTAACAAACTAACTACCTTCTAACAACTTAATAAATAATTCTCTAACTGTCTAACAACAATTCAAAACAACTAGGAGACTTATAATCAACATAACAAACTCTACAGTAGTATCAGTCAACAACAAACTTAGCATTGTTGTCAGTCTTCAATAGACTTAGAGTTATAGGGTCCTAGACTTAGCAGTCTTAACACCAAAACTGAATTATTCTTAATACACTTCCTTAATCCAGTTTTCCACCCATCTTCTTACTTAGTTTTTCTCTTAACTCTTTAAATCTCTCAGACTTAAGAGGCTTTGTTAGTATATATGCAATCTGGTCTTCAGATTTGTAGTATTCCGGCTTTAAACTTCCTTTGTCAACTTGATCTCTTAGGAAATAAAATCTGGTCTCAATGTGTTTAACTTCCATGAGCTTATGGGTGTCTTGCTAAACTTAGTAGATTTATTGTCAATCTTCCCAACAATATTTTCCCAACCTCAGCTTTCAACTCTTCAATCACATATTGTAGCCATGTTGCTTGGCAAGCTCCAAATTATGCTGCAACATACTCAGCCTCACATGAAGATAAAGCAACTGTTGGCTATTTCTTCGAACTCCATGAGATAAGAGTTTTACACAACATGAACACATAGCCTGAAGTGTTGTTGCTGTCACAACCTCTACTCTAATTTGAGTATATGTAGCCAACCAGATCAGATTCTTTCGCATCACCTCTATTAGGAAACTCTAACCTAAAGTCTAATGTCCTATTCATATATCTGAGTATTCTCTTTGCAATCAACAAATGTGAAGTTCTAGGTCTATTCATAAACCTATTTATCAGTCCTACATTATAAGCCAAATCAAGTCTACTATTGCAAACATATCTAAGTAAACTAGCCATTCTCTTGTAAAGGGTTACATCCACTAGAGCATCATACCCTTCAATCTCAAGTTTCACTCCCAAAGTAGTTGGGGTTGTTGTTACATTACAATCGACCATATTAAACCTCTTCAATACATCAATCAAATACTTGTTCTAATGCATGAAGATTTCTGGATTGGTTTTCACAAATTCCAACTCCAAGAAATATGACAATTCACTAAGATCTGTCATCTCAAACTCTCTATTCATTGTGGCCTTGAAATCAGCCATATCATGATCCCTGTTACAAGTAGATCATCTACATACAAGCATACAGTGATCAAATTTATAGCAATTCTCCCTTTAACATAAACTCCTAACTCTGCTTTGCATTTCAAAAATCCCTATTTAGCTAAGAATCCATCAATTCTCCTGTTCCATGCTCTAGGAGCTTGTTTTATCCCATACAGAGCTTTCTTAAGTCTTTACACCATTCCTGCATATCCATTCAACTCAAAATCAGGTGGTTGAGTAACATAGACCTCCTCATCTAAAAGTCCATTTAGGAACGCAGACTTAACATCCAGTTGATGTAATGATCAAGTGTTCAGACTTGTAATTCCAATAACTAATATGACAGTTTCAATCCTTACTACTCATGCAAATAATTCACCATAATCTCTGCTTGGTTTTGTTGAAAATCCCTTGCCACTAGTCTTGCTTTGAACATGGAAATCTCTTTATTAGGCTTCACTTTCACCTCATAGACCCATTTCACCACAATAGGTTTTTTATCAGCAGGCAGGTCCACCAATTCCTAGGTTTGATTCTTCTCTATTGACTTCAGCCTTTCCTTCATAACATCTAGCCAAACAGATTCTTGAACTTCATGTTCAAACTTAACAGGTTCAGACTTAGCAATTAATGAAAAATGCATTAATTCTCCTCTAGCAGTAACTTGATTAATGAATAACCTTATAGTTATTGAGTCTGTGAGGAATTCTCCTATTTCTATAAGGTCTTTCTGGTTGAGGAATAACAACCTTAGGTCTTTCCTAATCATCATCCAACTCCATCAATGTTTTATTGCTTCTCCGAGTCTACTGCTCAGCCCCATCTTAACATCTAGATGCATCCACTTTCATATTTTTGCTTACAACAACCTTCTTAGTAATTAGAGTATACATTTTGTAGGCACCTGTGGAATGTTAGCCTAACAGAATCAGAATTTCACTTCTATCATCAAGTTTCTTCATCTTTACATAATGAACAGAACTATAACAGATTGAGTCAAATATTCTAAAATGACTCACATCTGGTCAGTGTCCATTCCATGCTTCTTCTGGAGTCTTCTCTTGCAGTCATTTGGTTAGACACTGATTAATTAAGGATACTATTGTACAAACAACTTCTCCCTTAAATACTTTAGGTAGAGACTTAGCCTTAAGCATACTTCTGGTCATGTCCATAATGGTTTTGTTTCTACTTTCTATAGTCTTATTGTGTTTTGGAGTGTATGGTGCAATCACCTCATGAATTAATCCTTGTTATTCATAGAATTTCTCAAACTGAGATAAGGTATATTCTCCTCCACCATTAGTTCTTAGCTTCTTCAATTGATTGCCACTCTGTTTCTCTACCTCATGCTTAAACTTCTTAAAGACATCAAACACCTTAGACTTAGCCTTCATAAGACAAATCCACATTTTTCTTGTAAAGTCATTAGCAAAAGTCACAAAGTACCAATTACCACCCTTTGTAACTTCTTCAATAGGTCCATACACATCAGAATATACCAATTTAAGTGACTTAACAGACTTACTAGGAACATATGAAGCAAAAGCATTCTTAGACTGTTTACTAGCCAAACATTGTTCACATAGCTCCTTTATTTTTTGATTGATGGAAATCCAGAAATCAAACTGTTACTGCTAAACAAATCCATACTTTTAAAATTCAAATGCCCAAATTTATGATGCTAGACCCAATTTTCATCATCAATTGCTGAAGACAACTCTTTATGATTACCAATTTGAATTCCAACCTGAAAGGTTCTGTTATTGGAGAGAGGTGCTTTAAAACCAACCTATCATGACAATCAAAAATAGATAATTATTTTCCTCCATTTTCATTTTATAACCCTTTTCAAGAAGCTAACCCAAACTCAGCAAATTATTCTTCATTTCAGGTACACACAGAACAATAGAGATATAGGAATCTTTACCTTTCTTTCTCTAAATATGAATCTGACCCAGACCTTCAACTTGTACAAAGCTATCATCTGCAAACTTTACCTTGTTCTTCATTTCATCCAACTTCACAAACCATTCTCTATGTCCAGTCATGTGATTGGAACAACCAGTATCAAGGTAGCACATCAGATTTACTCATTTCCTGATCAGCTCTAGTTATCAAGAGAACTTGCTTATCTGAACTATCTTCCTTTGTAACATAAGCTTCCAATTTTAAAGATCTTTCAGGATTATACTAGCATTTCCTTGCATAATGCCTTTTTTTATAGTACCACCAATCCACCTTCATCTTATTAGGATTTTTTTCCCGTAAAATTGGGTTTTCCTTCCTCTTTCTTTAAAAAAAATTCTTTTTTTTTAGTTTGATCCATCAAACCCACTAGAATTACACTTTTTTTAGTTTTCCCATCTTCTTTCCCTTTCTTGAATTTTCCTTTTTCAAAAAATTTTCCTTTCTTTAGATTTCCTTTCTTCTAAGTTTGAGCATGCAAGGCTTGCTCATTCAATTTTCACTACTTCTTTCAATCAGCCTCTATTCTTGAGCCTCCAAAGTGCAGTGGAGCTCCTCAATCTTTAAATAATCAGTGTCTTTAGACTCCTCAACAACAACAACAATGTGATCAAATCTAGGAGGAAGAGTTCTGAGAATTTTATCAACCATCATTGTGTCTGCAACATGCTCACCATTTTAAATCTTCATTTGATTTGTCAAGGCACCTGTGCAAAGTAACACCGAATGGTGTCTTGTTCATCCATCCTCATCAATTCATATTGCTTCCTCAAAGTCTAAAGTTTCACCTTCTTCAACTTTCCATTTATTGTGTAACATTTCTCCAACAGATCCCAAGCTTCTTTGCCACTCTTGGCTCCTTAGATCTTGTCGAAATTGACAGCATCCACACATTGATGAATGATGAAGAGAGCTTTGCAATCTTTCTTCTTTGCCACTCTGTGGGTTGTTCCCCTTCTACGAGATCTTGAACCCTTTCTTTGACTATTTCAAACACATCTTGAAAGCCAAATATCACATTCATCTTGGTGCTCCAATGATCAAAGTTCTTGCCATCAAGCATTGACAAGGTTGCTATGAAATTTCCATTAAAACCCATCACGTTCTTGAGCACAATCACTCTTCACACAGACATGATCTTATAGCTCTAAGATGCCACTGTTATAACTAGAGTAATGCAAACTAAAAATGTGTATATTGGCCACAAAAAGAAAATCAACTTTAAAGAGGTATACAAATGTGTGACTTATATATCTTCAACAACATCCTCCCTTAAAATGGGAGCAAGCTTAGGAGGGCAAGAATCTAAAATGGAATTAGAAGAAGAAAAAGAAAGTACCGTGACCCAAACTAGCTAACATAAGAATTTACTTTTAATATAGGTAAATTCTTTTCCACGTACAAACGTGTTATGAAAAATAGGTATAAATTCATTAACAAATATTTCTATATGAAGAGTTGTGTTCAGATAGCAATACGCGCAAAGAGAGTGGAAAGGTCTTAAGTTTATTTTACGTACACTAAACACAAATAAAGAACTTTAATTAAAATTAAATCTTGAGTAATTATGATTAAGTCCCTGATTAAAAAAGTTATATGTTGTATAATACGGCGGTGATACACTATTTAGGTGGATATGCTTGGACTGTTGCAGACCAGATGTCTCGAACTAAAATGTGGCCACTGCCATATGCTTTTCTTCTGTTATTTCCTTGTCAATATAGTGGTATAGAAGATTCCAATTCCGTCTCTGCACCAATATTGCAGGACCCAAACTAGGAGAGAATCGAAAGTGATAGATCATCACTCTGTCTCTCTGGAACAAAACTGAAAAGAATCATTAATTAATAGAAGGAAATAAAATAACATATATAAAAAAATAAGAAAAACATAAGCATTTTTTTATTTGTTTTCAAGTGCTTTGGTCGTCCATCTCTTTTTTCTTTGTTTTTTAAACCAAGACTTCCCCCGCCAAAATATCTCCCTAGGGGAAAAAAAAACCTTAAATCAGGGATGGAAAGCCTGTGAACGTGATCAAGAGACTCGATTCTTTACTAATTGAACTAATGCTTCTAACCTTTTTTTAAAACTCATACAATTAATGTGTAGCACGGACATATAATATCGACACTTAGGTTTAAACTAACTTCGATTTTCTCTAGTTTCCTAACAGTTATTCACTCTTTCTTCTACGTTATTCTGTTATTAGGGTTTAAAACAAAAAAAAACCAAACCTAATGAACCAGACTTTTTGTTACTTAATTGTCTCTGTTTTCTTCTATAACTTGATCTGCTGCACTCTCATGATGAGTTTCTTTTCCCCTATTTCCTTCTCCCTCCCCTATACTTTCTATGTCACCAAAACCTTCTTCTTCTTCTTCATGGTTGTTATCATCATCTTCTAATTCTAATTCTTCTTCTTCTTCTTCAAGAAACTCTTCATCATCAGAGTGAACAAAGTGAAGCTTCAACCTTCCATCTTCCCTATGAGCATGGAGGAATTCCTGAGTTGGTACCCTTATTTCCTTGAGCACAAACCTCCCATTGTACCTATAAGGCATGAAGCTAACCCAAGGTTTCCCACTCTTCCTCCCTATGCATGAAATTGGAGGAGGGTATTCCACCCAATTGTTTACTCTTGACCTTGTCCTGCATACTAATTCCCCATTACAAATTTCTTCAAAAGTTGCATTCTTTTTGCAACCTTTATTATTATAATTCTCTCTCTCATGACTTTGCCAACCCTCAGTACCCAGCCTCTTATCCATCAAGTCTTCAGCATCATCACAGCTTTCAAAACCAACACCTTCAGTGCAAAGATGCAAACTTTCTGAACTCAATGATGAAAAACTGTCACTACTTTTGTGCCCCTTATTAGGATCTGTTGCTGTCGGGGTGTTTGAAACACTGGCTGAAGAAGAAAAAGAAGACGGGGTTTGGGTAATGATGTCATATAATGAAACACTTTGTTGATCATTTGGTGGGGTAAGGTTTGTTGTGTGGTTTATTATCTCTGAAAATGATGATGAAGGGGAAGGTGAAAGTTGAGGACTTTCTTTGAACTGGAGTTCACCAAAAATTTCAGTGAAAGAGGAATTAGAAGTGTCATTAATATTGGATTTGATCACTGGTTGTTTGATTTGGTTCCATGAGAGGGATTCAAGAAGTGTGGGGATTTCTGGCAATGATGGGTTTTCAAAGATGTGTTGTAGGCTTCCACAGGCTGACATGGTTGAATAATTTGCTATTGTTTGTGTTGTTTTGGTTTGATTTTTATAGAAAGAAGGGTGTTGATGTGGTTTTGGCAGTTGGGTACTAGAGAAAAAGGACTGAAAAGATGCACAGAAATAGCATGATTTGTTGGTGAAAAAAATAATCAAGGGGAATATGCTATTGTTATGTAGTTGGAGGCTGTGATTTTTGGGTATCTTTTTATCTGTTGTGGGAATATGAATGTGTGGTGGTTATGCAGCTTGCACAGGATTTGGTGGCCACAAACAAACATCGATCACACTCTTCTTTTATAGGAGAAATTATTTTACTCAAAATAACAAACTCGACGACGATTTAGGGTTTTTTTTTTCTTATTTAAAATTGAATTTGTTTCAAAAATTCATAATAATTTACACACTTTACTCAACCAATTTAAAAATCGCTTAAGCTAATAAAACCATTGTATAACATGTAATTAACTTGTAACTTATATGGCTGAAGTTTATGAAAGTGTTCAATCAATCTAGATTACAGTTTTTATGATATTAGATTATAACTTACTATATTTAGATTTCTCTGTATCTTTTGTTTAGATTTCTCGTTATCATTGCTAGAATCACTATTACATACTACCTCCGTCCTTTAATATAAGAACCTTTTAATTAAATTTCAGTTTTTAAGAAAAGTTAGTTAATGTAGTTAAAATCATTTAATTTGTCTACAAATTATACTAGTTTTACAAAAGTACCCTCTTACTTTTATTGGTACTCACAAATCTTACTCTTTTTCTACTAATTAATGCTTATTTCATTAATGACTAATAAAGGTATTTTGGTGAATAAATAATTAATGCTATGACTTTTTGATGAGGTTCTTATATTAAGGACCAAAAAAATATCCCAAAAGGTTCTTATTATAATAAGGGACGGATGTAGTATTCAACAAGATAAATACTTGATATTATAATTGATAGAAGTCTTTGAAAAGCTATTTAATTTGGAGAGATTTTAGTATTCAAAAGTTAGTTACTAAAAGTTTACTTCTCACCTTAACGTGACAAATTTTTCATTCCTGATTATTATAAAATCTGAATGCTAATTAAACCGATTAATATACTACTTTTTATCTATTTTTTAATATTAAATCATACATATTAATAAAAATAATTAATGTTCTTTGATTATAACATTTTTACATCTACTTTCCTACTTTATCCTCATCTTAAATTAAATTTTTATTAATGTTATTAGTGTTTGATTATTCCCTAGGTGAGGGTATAATAAGAAAAAAATAATAAATGAGTTCTTGAAACTTTAAAGAGACAGATAAAAAAGAATAATTTTTTTAAAATGGAGACAAATAAAAAGAAATGGAGGGAGTAATTTATAGTTTATTAATTTAATTGTAATTAAATAATAATCAAACTGATATAATTAAATATGTATTTTAATAATATATATAACATATTAAAAGATAAATTAATAGTACCTATATAAAAAATTAAGTTAAATTTCATGTGTGAATATATACACAATATAATATAAAAAATCATGGTGGGGTTAATGTATCCATTTATACATATTTGATATTTGGTTACGGTTTGAGTTTTATCTTAAGGATTTTAATTATAATTTTTTAAAGAATTTGATACAAACTAGTTTAATTAACAAACCGTTGATTTTCATCCGCTTAATTGATTTTTAATCATTTCTAGATAGTTCTATATTAACAGTCGTGTATCTTAGATTTAGTATGCGGTAGAGGTGAGTTGATTAAGGCAACCCTGTAGAAAGTTATTTAGGGTAAAATTACACGAATGTCATTATGTAGAAGTTATGTTAGAAATACGAATCTAATCTCTGATTGCTTCTGTTTCAAGTCAGTAACTTGTGCCTTGAGTCTAGAGCCAAATTCTGAAACCCTGAATCATTTCTGGACCAAAATATTTCCATGAGATCCATTATATTGATTAAATTTGTCAATCAATAAATTATTCAAACTTAATTTTGCTTTTTAACGATTGTTGTCAGAAATTTCGTAAGCCTTGATATCTATATTCTTTTCCTGCCAATTGAACCCAGAACTTCTTAATCTTTCCTAAGAAACCTATGACTTGTAATTACCATCTTGTACCTTATTCCACTCAAATTTTTTATTCCAAAAAACGAGTTATACATTATTTGAAAACATGACCTAACATGTCAGGCTCCGGCCAGAGTTTAATGTTAGTCGTACTTAATTAGTTACACTTTAGATCTGTAGTTCTATTTAAAGTTTATTTTTGTGAATTAATTTTTCACGACTCGTTCTCATTTAATTTACTCATATTGATTACATTTTAAGCCTTTCCCATTAGCAAAACAGAGTACATAATCATTAAATTTTCCAAGGTAAAGTACGCATTAGCATCAGTAAAAAATTTTGGAGTGGGGAAAACAGAACCTGGGCGTTTACACGCCCAGGGGTGGCGTACAGACGCCCCAAATGATGGCAAGGGAGTGATTCACACACAGCATGGCGTATAGACGCCCATATCGGCCTTCAGACGCGCAAGGGTTGGACTAGGGAGTAATAAACTTGAACGCTCATGCCAAAGTATGCACGTGCGCCAGAACCATGCAACAGAGAATAGTGGAAAATGCTTGGGCATATAGACGCCCACCAGTCACTGGAACACGTGAAAGAATAAAACCAAGGCCGTCAATGTCTGGGCGCTCTATCCTGGCATATACACGTCATTACACTAGGACATGGCACGGGTTACACACATCCTTGAGTTTTAGTGAAATAGTTTGGGCGTAAAGAGGACACACACATGGGCGTGAGTATGCCTAAGGGTCAGAGAATGCATTAGAATGACAACCAGTACCATAGCGTTCCAACACTGGGCTAGCGTATGAACGTTCACCATAAGTAATACCTACACACAAGGAGACCTAATAGGAACCAGGCCATGCTGGCATGGACACGCCACATCTGGTGTATATACGTGCAGATAGGGGAAAAGGGACACAACCTGGCGTCGGGACCCCTAGGCCGGCATGAGCATGCCCACATCAGAGGCCAACTTCCTAAAGTTACACATTGGTCCCTACGCCATAATGGTTAACTTATAAGACATTTAAAATCCTTATTTTAAGGCTGATTGCTATCAAATTTTGGGGACATGTTTTTGACATTTCTGATCCGTTGGCGAAGTCCATTCACCAAAATTTAATCATATGGCTAGGTTATACGATTGGGTATGCTACGGTCATTTTAGGCACAACGCAAGGCCTAGGGGTGGCTAAATGCACCATAGACCTCAAAATGAACCTATACACATCATGGAATGTCTACTCTAACACAACAAAGTAGCTTGGGGAGCCTAACTCCCGCAACTGCATAATTCAAAGCATCAAGTTCCATTACCATTATATAGCTACGCAACATATCGCGTAAATTGTCCAAACTGCATCCAATTCATACGTACCTAATCAAGAAAATTAAGACCTGGCTAAGTGATTAAAATATAAACATCCACATCTATGGTTCATTGCCTATTCTATAAGATTCATAATTCATCATAGTGTATCATGATATAAACTCATCACCAAGTTCATTAACAATTTAAAAGAATCCAATCTAATGCAGAACCTGTCCAACAAATATATATATATATATATATATATATATACACACACATATATATTCTAGCAATATACATATGGCTCAATGCCAGCCTTTCGGAATCATAACACATGGCACCAACTCAATCATACATCAATTCATGATTTACCACCATTTACATACTTCCTAACAAGGCACATCAACCTATCCATAATATTCATAATGTAATTATATAAATGGCTTCATGCCAAATTCAACAATGTCATATATCATGTCTATACAAACTCTATCCCATTTCAACTAGTTATATCAAACCATAACAATCTCAAAACATTAAATCAATTCATCTTTTAACTATACAACTATGAAGTTTAGAGTTTTCAGCAAGGCATCATATGACATAATTTCTAAAACCAAAGGATATTGAACTGGTCTAGACCAGGGTCTACGATCTGGTGTGGGGACCAGCCATAAAAGTATATGCTTTGAGTGTTTATACACCGGTACAGTGGGTTTTCGGTATTATAATCCGACCCATCAGTGGGAGAAGCCGGTCTTGTTGTCCTGGAGATCCTTCACACCAGAGTTTCACGTTGTTAGGGAGTGAAAGGTGGTGCCACCTGCGAAGACTCTCCGACGCTCAAGTTAGCAGAGTATGTGTGTACTCAATGAACACTTAAGTAATGTAATAGTAGAGTGAGAGTAAGAACAACGTAACCTTGCATGTGTTGGGGAATATGCTATTTATAGTTGAGCATGGAAAATGAGTCGTTGGGTGCAAGTGGGCCCATGAGCTCTGATGCCTTGTGTAAAGTATCAATCAGAGTAGTTTAGTGTTCAGAGTGTGATAGTGGATAGATCAATGATCAGTGTACGATTCTGACACAGGGATAAGGATAATCCATCTTTTTCGTATATCACGCCTGTAATCATACTTACTACTTTCAGTGAATGATATGGACATATTCCGCTGTGCAGAGTATCTATTTTGATAAGTAATGACTCCACTTATCTTATCGTGACACTGAGGCAAACAGTTATATGTGACGAATGAATGAGAGCGGATGAAGTATCCAGTGTCTCGGACGCAACTTCGGATGACCGGTGTAGGTAGGGATCTTAAATGGTGTCTTTGCAGTACGGTCATTGACCTGTGATACGGTTGTCCTTCTGGGACAGCCAAGATGACGTCTTAGCCTAAGGGCCGGTATCCAGACCGGATCATTTATCCCCTAGCTTGTGTGAGGGACTATTAAGTTGCTCATATAAGCTATACTGTCTGCAAGAAGTCTGGATGCTGGCGTGGTATGCAAGTAATCTCACAAAAAAGTCTATAAGCTTCGTACCAATATTCTGCCCGTCTCACATTTCTATGGGCGAAGGAACCGCTCCTAAAATGCTCTCACAATGGATTTGGACAAATATTTGTAATAAAGAGGGATCCCAAGAGTTTTCAGAACTTGTAACTCTTGGTATTCGAGTGGCTGCTGGAATGCATTTAATGCTTCTGAATGATTTGGACAATAAATGCTTTTTAACATGTGAGTCATTATTGCTCCAAATGGGTAACCATCGCTAAGACTATTTTGGGGGCCTGAAATTTGAATTTTTCAGCCCAATTCATCAAAACCTTTTATGAATCGTCGCTGTTTCGCGCCTTTAGGGTTTGAAACGACAACGTCGTTTGACTCGATAATGTTGCGTTTTGCTTCAAACGACGCGTCTTCTGACCGACGGTTGGGCCTCCTCGTTACCTATAAAAGGACAACTTAGCGATTTCAAAAAATCACATTTGCCTTCAACCTTAGTGAAACTCTGCAGAAATTTCTTGAAGAGATTGTTGCTGGTATTTTGTGAAGTTCTTCCTTTCTTCCAAACCTAACTTCCTTTTAGGTAACCTCCTTTCCCTCTTTTTAACTTCTTCATCTTCATTTCTCTTGAACTTTTAACCATGCACCCTAGGTAGAGCCGCATTGGTCCTTCGAATAGGAGGGGAAATATCCTTTACAGACCCTCCGGTTATCGAGGTGAAAGGATTTTTATGGGTCCTTCTAGAGTTGGGTCTCGTGGTTCAGGGAGAGGTGGAGCCTCTTTCACAAGGCAGCTAGTGGTTAGGCTTGACTCTGAACCCTCCTCTAGTTCTGAGGCCATCGGTTCCCCAGGAAGCTCGTCAGGTTCGGAATGGTTCCTTGCTGATGACATTGATTTTTACCATAGTACAGATGCCTTTGGCCGCGCCACAAACGAGATGGAAATTGAGGGACGTGGTAAAGTTCCAATCGTACACACTCAAGAGGGGTGTGTCAATGTTGTGGCACACCGGTTGGACTGGGAATCTATCAATCAGACTCACCCCTATTGCTGGGTAAAGGAAGAGTTCAAAGAAATCCCCTCTCGACACGCTCGCGAAGATGGTGGACTGGCGTCCCCACGCGTTAGAGTTTTTGCTGGAGAAGAAAATCGTGGGAAGTTCTTAGTTCTATCAACCCGGCCTATGGAACGAATCTGCCACACCGTGCTAGACAAGCGCTCCGTTTATATGTACGACTTCATTTTTCAATACCTCAGAGTGCGCTTCCTAATGACTTATTTCCAAATGGAAGTACTGAGATTCCTGGAATGTGCTCGCTCTTAGTTACATCCCAACGGATGGAGTATTGTCCGCGCTCTGGAAGTCCTAGGTGCGCAATTCAATTTTAAACCCACCATGGCTATGCTATTCTACTACTACCAGGTGGTCCGCCGTGCTAACAAGAAAGGCGGTTTGGGCTTCATAACTCTCCGCTGTGATTCGAGAGTCATCAACTTTAAATCTTTCACTGAATCGGTGAAGATTGACGGGCGCTCTTTCAAACAGTACTACATGAGAACTCGTGTGAAGCCAGACGTGTTGGTCTTCTGGATGAGTGAGGACGGAATCACCAAATTCCCCTTAAGCTGGACTCATGAGCACTTCTTGCTCGCCAACCGTGCTTATTTTACAGACGAGAGTGAACTTTCCTCTCCCTCAATTGAAGTCTTGGGCACTCTGAGGGCATTTACCTCTGTTCACAAGGAAATCTCTTGCAAGCATCTCCTAGAGTCTGCTTCTAGCAGAAATATTTATCTGAGTAATTAGCTTAACTCTTTATACATGTATGTGGTAATCCGATGTGTTATTACAACTTATGTTTCTCTCTTTACTTTTGCAAACTAGATAGAAAGGAATAGCTCAGAGATGCTTGCCTTAAAGTCTTTACTGGTTGAAGATGGCTCCTTCTCTGAGAATGAGGAAAACAATGTTCAGCCCAAGAGGAACGCCGTCAAGGTGAGAGTTGAGACCATCCCCTTGACCTTCGAGGTGGGTGATGATATCCCCCTTTTGGATTCTCAGGCTGGCGAAGAGAAGGCCTCCCAAGAGGAACCGCAAGGGGAGAAGAAGAAGAAAAAGAGAGTTGGGCTTATTAAAGCCTCCGAAAGGAGAAGACCTCCACCGCCGTGCCAGAAAAGAGGCAAAAAATTGTTCATGATACCGGTGCGGGGAAGGACACAGCATCTTCTGGAGCGACCCCTCAACCTTCTGACCGTTCTGCTCCTCTATCATTCCCATGGGTGAGAATGGATCCACCCAACTACTCCTTCCCTTCTCCATTCTTGATGTATGAAGGGCCTTATCCTGCTGTACTTCCTCCTCTGCTCTACAAACTCCGTCCCACTTTAGAAGTGGAAGAAATGAAAGAAGCCATTACAGCTGGCAAGTGGTAATTGGCTGAGTTAACCAGTCTCCTGAACTCCCTCAGCCGTATTGTCGACAACGTTAAAGAAGCAGATGAGCTAGCTAGTAAGCTTGAGCATCTGAATCTCTCAGCTGCAAAGGATAGGGCTTATCTGAAGATAGCGGAGGAGAAACTGAAGAAAGCTCGGGAGCTGGAATTGGAGCAAACAGCTGAGGTAGTTTCCCTGAGAAAATCAGTTAAATCTCTTGAAGGGGGGATTTCTGAACTTCAGGAGGATCTCAAGGCGGAGAAACAAAAGAGCTCTAAGCTTTCTGACGACCTAACAACTTCAGAGGCTGGTAAACTCAAGAGCCAGGAAGATTTTGCCGCTAGGGTTCCTTAGAGAAGGAAAATGCCAAGCTCAAAAAGGACTTGGTTAAAGCCAGAAATAGGGCGAACAAGGCTGTAGAGGCATGTACCGCTGTGGTGTATGATTCATTTGGCCTTGCTGTCCACCAGGTTTTCTACCGTAACCCCGGCGTGAAATTTGATCTATACGGTATGGATCCCTTCTATGAATTTCACGAAGGGAAATTAGTTGCAGTGTTGGATGGCAAGTACAAGGAACCCCCTCTAACTCTATATGAAACGCCCCCTCTCCCAGAAAGTCAAAGCATGGGTCTCTCTAGATCCACTCCAGATCAAGGGGATCATCAAAAAGAGCAAGCTCAAGAGGAAGACACCAGAATGGAGAAGACCCGGAATAACCAAGAGGACGACGGAGGTAAGAAGGCGTCCACAACGGAAAATCCGAAGCCTTTCTCTTAGTCTTGTATTTATTTTCTGCTTTTACTGCTGTGTTCTGGGATCAGCTCTAGTTTTACGCCAACTCATATAGAATTTCCATTGAATGAATGCGGTTTTCCTTGAATTTGCCTTTACCCTTTGCAAAGAACATATTGTTATAACATAACTTAGACATATATGCTATGCTTTTATCTTTGTACCGTTCGTGCGACCGTTCCGTATAATTATCTTGACGTTGAAATACAATATGCACCCCGGAGAACGTAATTGAATAAAACTTAGAATAGACAAGTTATAGAACGTATAATCGTTCATACATGTATTGTCCCCAAGTATGAGTCTCTTGGGGGGTAAGTATCTATCATGAAGTGTTACCTTTAACTCCTTTGAGGGTGAGAAATTCCAACCGATCTCTATAATGTAATACTGTAGAACGGGTAATAATCACTAACAGATACTAAGAATAGCATCCCATGCTTATAAATCTGTAAGAAAGATACTCCAACCATAAGGATGATGATTAAGTCCTTCATCTTAAAGATGATTATGGGAATTGTTCGCGCCAGGAGTTACATCGTCAATTCATAGAATAGGTGATTGAGATCATCTGTCCTGGGGAAACTACTTCAATCATAAGGAAGATAATTGACTCTTCACTAACGTTTGGCCAAACCTACTAGTTGCACTTGGAGTTGGGTTCAATCCTACAATCCAAGCCTCCATGTGGGGTTCAGTACAACCTTAAAAAAGGTTTGATCATACAACCCATTTCTTAAGGTTCGGTTTAATCCTACAACTCAAGTCTTCAATGGTGTTCGGTCTAATCCTACTAACCGTACTCGGAGTTCGGTTTAGTCCTACAATCCGAGCCTTCAGATGGGGTTCGGTACAACCTTGGAAAAGGTTTGATCCTAACATCCATTTCTTAACTCGAGGAGTTACATCGCCAATCATAGAATAGGTGATTGGGATCATCCGTCCTGAGCTTTACCTCGTAGACCGGTCAATGCTATAAATTGCAATACAGGAGAGAAAAAGGTGAAATTAATGTATTCACGAATTAGATCTTTATTGAATTGAATGTGAATTACAAAGAAAGCGTAGCTGGGGTCATGCCTCGTTAAAACCTTCTTGAGAAAACCCGATGGGAAAAAACTCAAGTAAGGAAAAAGAGTACATGTCGTCTTACCAACTAGCTATAATAAATGCGTAAATTCTGAGTGTTTAATTTATTGCAGATCGGTGTTCCATCGAGCTCTTCTAGCCAGTCTGATCCTTTTTCGGTCACCTCAGATACTCTATAAGGGCCTTCCCACGTCGGCGCCAATTTTCCTTGATGGGCGAATGTATTTCCCACACTCGCCTTCCTCAAAACTAGATCCCCGGTGTTGAAAGCTCTGTATTACACTCGTTTGTTGTACTGGAGGGCGGCCTTCGCTTTTATTGCCTGGTCCCTGACAAAAGCCTCTTCTCTTAACTCATGGAGAACATCTAGCTCTGATGCTAAATTGGCACTATTATTATCCACAGAAAAGTATTCCACTCTCGCCGATCTTGTCTGGAGCTCCACCGGAATCATTGCCCCAACCCCGTAAGTAAGACGGAATGGTACTCATTGGTAGAAGAATAGGGTCTAGTACGATATGCCCACAAAACATGACATAGCTGATCAGTCCATCCCCCTTTTGCTTCACCAAGGTGCTTCTTCAATCCTTTCAGCACCTCTCTATTGGCTACCTCAGCTTGTCTATTCGTCTGAGGGTGTTTAACAGATGAAAAGATTTGGACTATTCCTAGCCCTTCAAGCAACTCTGTGAACTTCCTATCTGTGAATTGGGTGTCGTTGTCAGTTACGATCCACCCTGGGACGCCGAACCGTGCTATGATATTCTCATATACAAAGCGTCGTGTTCGTGCTAATATGATGTGTACTACTGGCTTCGCTTCGATCCATTTGGTGAAATAATCAACTCCCACGATGAGGTATTTAATGCCTCCAGGTGCGGTTGGGAATGGACCCAAGATATCGAGGCCCCATTGGTAGAAAGGCCATGGTACCATGGACGAAGAAAGTTCTTGGGCCGGTGTGTGATGAAGATTAGAAAATTTCTGGCAAGCATCGCACCTCTTAACGAAATCAATGGAATCCTGCTTCATCGTGGGCCACTAATATCCAGCCCTGAGGATTTTTCTCATTAAGCTTCTTCCTCCGACGTGGTGCCCACATTTCCCCTCGTGTATCTCTTCCATTACTCCTTGTATCTCGTTCTCTTTTAAACAAAGGAGATATGGCATTGAGAATCCTCTTCTATAGAAAACACCATCAACCATAGTGAAATATGGCAATTCCCTTTTTACTCTTCTCCTCTTTTTCTCATCGGTGGGCAGTTGTCCGTCAGCCAGGTAACGGATATACGGGGTAACCCATGAATTCTCGTAGGAAGCATTAACTATTATGGTGTTCAGAGAAGGGGACAAAGGAATGTTGGGCGATGTCAACGTACTCTGGACCACTGTTGTTGTACTACCAGGCTGTTTCGTACTTGCGAGCCTCGATAAAATATCCGCTCTAGTATTTTTTTCTCTTGGTACATGCTTAAACTCTAACACATCGAATCTTCCTTTCAACTCATTCACACAATTCAAATATAGCTGAAGTTAGGGCTCACGAACCTGGTATTCACCTTGAATCTGCAATATCACTAGCTGTGAATCGCTGCACAATGTCACCTCTGTTGCACCGATATCAATTGCCGCTCGGAGTCCGACCAGACATGCTTCATATTCAGCTTGGTTATTGGAGGTTTTAAAATTAAATCGAAGAGAGATCTCCAGGTTCACACCGTCATCACTCTCCACAACAACACCAGCTCCACAACCTTTACTATTCGATGACTCATCCACACAAATGGTCCAGTGGGCGCGAGGTGTGGTTGGATCTGCCCTTGTTATTTCTACAATAAAATCAGCCAGGACTTGGGCTTTAATGGCTCCTCCAGTTCATAAGAAACTTCAAACTCAGAGAGCTCGATAGACCACTTGATCATCCTCCCCGCAAGGTCCGGCTTGCTCAACACGGAACGGAGTGGCAAATCCGTTCTTACCAGAATTGGGTGTGCATAAAAGTACGGCCTCAACTGTCGTGAAGCCCAGATAACTGTGAGAGTGTCCTTCTCTATCTTCTGGTATCTGCTCTCTGCCCCCTGTAACGTCTTACTAGTGAAATACACTGGTCTCTACCCTTCTGAGGTTTCCTTGACCAATGCCACTCCCAAGGCTTTATCTGAAATCGCACAAATACAATATAAGGGGTTCACCAAGGTCTGGCTTTACCAAGATTGGAGGACTCGACAACACCTCCTTAAGCTCTCAAAAAGCTTGCTCTTGCTCCTGTCCCCACTCAAACTTCTTAGACTTCTTTAGCACTGCATGTCCAATATCGCTTGACATTTTCCTGGATTAGCTTTAATGCCACATTGTTTTAACATAAAACCCAAAAACTTCCCAACACGGATGGCGAAAGTACATTTCAACGGGTTCAGCCTCATGTTATATTGTCTTAAGCGTGCAAATACCTGGCACAGGTCTTCAACATGATCACCTCCAGCTGGAGTCTTGGCAATGATATCGTCAATATACACCTCCACCAGTTTGGTGTGCATGCCCTCGAACACCTTGTTAATCATGTGCTGGTAAGTGGCCCCAGCGTTCTTCAAATCGAAGGGCATACCAGTGTAACAGCAAACACCATGGTCATTAACAAAAGCTATTTTTTCCTGATCTTCCTCCCACATCAAAATCTGGTTATACCCCAAATAAGCATCCATGAAACTTAAGTATTGGTAACCAGACGAATCGTCCACCATACAATCAATATTTGGGAGAGGATATGGGTGCTTCGGGCAGCAACGGTTGAGGTCTACATAGTCAGTGCACATTCTCCACTTGTCGTTGGCCTTTTGCACCATCACCATATTGGAAAGCCAAGAGGAATAGCGGACCTCCCTAATAAACCTGACCTTCAACAACTCCTCCGTCTGCTCGCAAGCTGCCCTCTATTTTTTGGTCCTAATCTTCTTTTCTTCTGGGCAACCGGCCTTGTCTCTGGATAGACAGATAATTTGTGGTAGTAGAAATCAGGGTCCATCCTAGGCATGTCTGCAGCAGTCCATGCAAAAATATCTTTGAATTCCTGGAGGAGTGCTAACAGGCGCTTCTCCATAACAGACTCCAGCTTATTATTAATGTGTGTGACCTTCTCTGGGGAATCCCCTAAGACGACGTCCCTGGAACCTCCATCCAGCGTGGGTTTTGAGGGATTGAGAGGGTCGATCTTTAACCCACTCTAGGATCAAGATCGATCAAATTGACAGACGCATCTGATGTTCCTCCGTCATTCAATTTCCTTTTCTTGTTAAACGTCTCCAGCTTTACCATATCCAGGCTCAGGTTGTAGTAATACTTGGCCATCTCTTGATCGCCTCGAAGGGATGGCACACTATTGTCCTTGTTAATGAATTTGATAAGAAGGTGCGGAGTAGACACAATTGTTTCTATTGTGTTTAGAGTAGGACGACTTATAATCCCATTGTAAGGAGATTCCACATCGATCACCAGGATCTTGGACTTCACCGTTCTTACTCCAGGTTTACCCTCAAAAGAAATGAGGGTATCAAGATACCCCTTGGTGGGCTGCTTCGCTCCGTTGAAAGCTGTGAGCTCTTGTGTGTATGGTTGTAAATCTGCATCATTAAAGCCCATTATTTTGAAGCAATTATAAAAAATAACATCACAAGAACTTCCCTGATCAACGAGGATCCTCTTGACGTCCTTGTTAGCTATGACAGCAATGATAACTACTGTATCATCATCTCCTGGAATTGTTGGGCCAAAATCGTCATCTGTAAACGACACCACCGGTGCTGTCATGCCATCCCTAAAAGGGCGGTTGTCCCTAGGCTTCCCCTGCACAGATAGGATCATTCGGTGGTGGTTCTTACGAGTTGTGATTGACGTTCCCCCTCCAGCAAATCCTCTAGCAATCATATCAATCACCTCGCGTTGGCCTTGCCTTTGCTGCTGAGGCATGCCATCCTGCTGAGCTCCTTCACTGATCACCACTCCCTTCTGTTTCTCAACAGCTGTGAATCTCCTGACCGGATTACAACTATCGTTGCCCTCGTCATCACGGTCCCTCCCTCTCTTCTCCATCCTGTCTGGTTCGTCTAAGGATTTCTCCTTGAATAAATACTATTTCAGCTTTCCCTCTCTAATGAGGGACTCCACTGCATTCTTCAACGCCTTACATTCATCGGTGGTATGGCCAACCTGTTCGTGGAAAGCACAATATTTTTGGGAATTACCAGGTCTTTTCATTGGCGGAGGCTTCCTTATCCCATAAACACTGAGTGTGGGTCAGCCAATTTCCCTCAAGATTTAAGAATGCCTGGAGTTCAGCGGGGCGTAGTTACTAAAAGAAGCTACGCGCCTATCCCTCTATTGAGGTCGAGTGCTCATGAAATCTTTTCTCTAGGCATGCTTCTCTGGCCTTAACCTCTCCTTATCTCTCTGCGGTTGCTGTAGAGGTACTGATGGCTTTAATCTAGCTGTAGTGGCTTCCAGGTGCATCTCTATGCCCACGTACTTCGAAGATTTCCTCCAGAACTCTTCAAACGTCGCCAGAGGACTCTTTGCCAAAGACAAAGCGAAGGCTGATCTAGGTTGCAGAGCTTCAACAACAATATGAAGTTGAATAGCCTCTGTGAGGTTAGGCACCAATGCTGCCTCTTTGTAAAACCTTTTTAAAAACTCTTTAAGAGTTTCATTTTCTCCCTGCCTGATTTGGGCTAAGGTATGAGAAGTCCTGTGAATATCTCTGGAAATAACAAAATGGCTCTCAAATGCAGCTGCCATTTCATCCTAAAAGTCTATCGATCCTGAAGGTAAACTCTTGAACCAGCTAAGAGCTTCCTCCGCCAAGGTTCGTGGGAACATCCTGCACATCACATCTTCATCTGCTCCCAAATACATAGCCTCATACACATAAACATCAAGATTCTTAGTAGGATTTGTCTCCCCACTATACTTTCTGATTGAAAGTGGCTGAGTTGTTTACAGATGTTTAGGGATAGACACGCTCATGAGCCTTCTTGAAAATGGAACGTTGAGTCTATACGTCTCAGATGCTACCACTGCCTGCTCCTTCTTTCTTCCACTGGCCCTATCTCCCAAATCCTGAGTTTGCTCTCTCTCCTCATAAGTTGGAATCTTTGAATATTGGAGAGTAGTGGACTTCTCTCTCGCAGATGTATGATGAGTCTCCTCGGCCTAAGATGTTACTCTTTCCCCAGTTCCCCTTTTCTCCCTTCTCAACTCCATCAACTCCTCTCTGAGTTGCCTTATAACTTCATCTCGAGGGTCAGGGGTTGCAATGGGTACCATTTTCCTTGTGTGGGTTACAGGAGACTCGAAAACAAGTCTCCTACCAGCTTGCTGATGGGTCACATCCGCCACGTGACCATCCACAAAATCGCGTCCATCTCCTTCCATGGTGAACTACTGAACTTCTATGAAAAGTGGGAATAACTCTATCGAGTCCTACTGGGCGTGCCAATGAACTGGTCTAGACCGGGGTCTACGATCTGGTGTAGGGACCAGCCATAAAAGTATATGCTTTGAGTGTTTATACACTGGTACAGTGGGTTTCCGGTATTATAATCCAACCCCTCAGTGGGAGAAGCTGGTCTTGTTGTCCTGGAGATCCTTCACACCAGAGTTTTGTGTTGTTAGGGGGCGAAAGGTGGTGCCACCTGTAAAGACTCTCCAACGCTCAAGTTAGCAGAGTGTGTGTGTACTCAATGAACACTTAAGCAATGTAATAGTAGAGTGAGAGTAAGAACAACGTAACCTTGCATGTGTTGGGGAATATGCTATTTATAGTTGAGCGTGGAAAATGAGTCGTTGGGTGCAAGTGGGCCCATGACCTCTGATGCCTTATGAAAAGTATCAATCAGAGTAGTTTAGTGTTCAGAGTGTAACAGTGGGTAGGTCAATGATCAGTGTACGATTCTGACACAGGGATGGGGATAATCCATCTTTTTCGTATATCACGCCTGTAATTGTACTTACTACTTTCAGTGAATGATATGGATATATTTCGCTGTGCAGAATATCTATTTTGATAAGTAATGACTCCACTTATCTTATCGTGACACTGAGGCAACAGTTATATGTGACGGAGGAATGAGAGCGGATGAAGTATCCGGTGTCTCGGACGCAACTTCGGATGACTGGTATAGGTAGGGATCTTAAATGGTGTCTTTGTAGTACGGTCATTGACCTGTGATACCCGTTGTCCTTCTGGGACAGCCAAGATGACGTCTTAGCCTAAGGGCCGGTATCCAAATCGGATCAGATATAAACCATATCCAAATTCATCAAAACATCAAGAACTACTCCAAGCTTAACTATATAGGAATATGCACACATATATATAAACTCAAATGTATCTCCACACCTAGATCATTAAGCATATTCCTTTCCTTGTTTACTCACTGAAAGTGTCCATAAGTAAAGAGGGTGAGTGCAATTTGAAACAATAAATGACAATTCAATCCAATGATTCATGTGTGACAAATATACATACATACATACATTTATATACACATATAAGAAATTAAATGGTAATCTAGATGAACATGGAATAACCCTTACAAGGTACTTAATGCTTCCTTATATCGCATTATATAGTTATACATTTATATCCAAATATACACCCACTACATATTCATCTCATAATTTACTAATGCATTAACGTTATGCCATCGTCTTTGAAAACATTACTCTTTCAAGTGTGCACAAACAATGAAATATGGATCTGACTAATAATACGAACAAGTGTTAAGACAACCCACTTAGTGAATCTCAACACTATAATTGAAAGGTGTCTGGGTAATCACACAGTGAATCTCAACACTATCAGCAGTAGCCTCAAGGCAGCAAGCTACAGACTGCATAGTGAATCTCATCACTATATTGTGACAGTCTCTTCAGCAAATCTTAGTGCTAGAATTGCAGATGATGTCATGAAATGCGATCAATACATGGAATGCGAATCTTAACGCAATATACTTAATCAGACATCATCATCACTTAACTTTGATAATTCATATATTGCTTAATTTCACAAATAAAAACAATTGCCATATAATTCAATTAAACATGATGTTCTTCTAAGTTACGAAGTCAGTTCATTTCAATAATCATCATACCAACATCTCAATAATACGGTGTAACACAATATCATATAAAAAAAACTCAAATCCACCTTTTTCCATCACAAACAACATTTTTCCAACTATATAAAACCAAACCCAAATTCAAATCCTCATTTAGTTTTCAAATTGTAAACCCCGCGTACGTATAAACGTATCTTACAGTGATCCCATTATATAATTCGAGCCTTCAACCACTAAAATGCCATTTTTCCCAATCCCTAAAAATTATTAAAAATACCAATTCATTGTTTCAGCAACCCCACATGCATTAAGCATCCATCCCGAGGCCTAATTTTAAAAAAATCTGACTACATTCTGAAAACTACCGACTTACCTTAATGTGCTTCGCCTGCTTATCACCTACCAATACGTTTTGATACTCCAATTGTCGATCGTAAAATTCTGAAGCAGCTTCGCAATTACTGTTTATCATCAAACACATAGAAAATTAGCCATTACGCACAGTGAAGAATGATTAAGGTGTTGAAATGTTAGGGGAAATCGTAGATTCCTACCTTAAAACCTTCAAAAATGGTTCCACGATCCAAAGACCATGTCGTTCTCCTCCGAAATCAAATTCTATATGTTGTCCAACCACTATTACAAGGAATTTCAGCTTTTACACAATATGGATATACCTTACTTCATGGTCGTGCATGCCAAACAAAAAGGGAAAATAATTTTTTACCTTTTAGGCTCCATTTTGCAACACCCAAGGCTTCAAACTCCAAGGAGTTGCCACAATGATTCACAGTATAGTCTAGAAGGGAAGAAAGGAAATTGAAATTGATACATGCAAGGGGAGTTCGTGAGAAAGATTTAAGAAGGGGGACAAAATTGGCATATGCACCTACCTTTGATGGTCTTGCAAAATTTTGATGAAAAATTTGGGGGAAGGATGATGAGGTAGAGAAGACACTATGGTGGAAGAAATTGGAGGGAGAAGAGGAATGAATCATGTCCAAGAGTGAAGGCAGCAAGCACGTGAGGTGGGAATTGAAAGTGGGGGCACGGTGAATTTTCTGATTTGAGGAGGAAAAAGATACAAGTCCGTCAGCAAATGGGGAGAATAAGCACAGGGATAAATTGGGAGTATAAAAAGTAAGGTGAATTAAAAGTTATTTAGGGTGGAAATTTAGGAATTGGTTAATTAGCAAGTTTAGATTTAAGAGTTGTAAAAATTAATTATTTCATTGGGTTAGTGTAGTCATGAAATTCATTTTAGCTAAACACATACTTGTTAATTTAATTATTATAACTTTAAATTTTGCTTTTCATAATATTGCCCATAATTTAATTTTATAAATTTTGATTATCAAATTTCCCATTTAATAATTAGGATGGATTTTATTAATTAAGCTATAATTATTAAATTAGTAATCAGACTAAATAAAATTTGTAGTCGTAAAAGTTAGTTTACTTTTAATTAACAGGAAGTAGATTTTTATCTCCAATTTTAAAATTTAGGATGTTACATAACGCTTCACCCTCGTCGTGTTTTATTTTTCCTCACTACCCCTTACTCCCACAGACCATGCACCACCACCACGCCACCTCACCCTACTCACATATCTCCATTCTTCTCCTCACCATGACACCTAGGCCACTCTATGACCTCTATTACTTCAATTCATTTTCTCCAAGGTCATGATACATGTTACCTTATAACATTTCAACTCCACACTTCTCTTCATCTCTACATTACTGAAACCAAACTTCACTTAAGTCTCTCATTCTCTCTTTTTCTTGTGCCTCTTGTCCACTCTTCTCTTTGCTTCGTCCATTCTGAGCCACCATCTACCACCATGCACCACCACTTCTTTGCCTCTATTCCATGTTTCTTCCTCCATTGCGTCTCCACGATTTCTTTTCTCTTCAAGGCTGAAACAGCCGCCATCCTCTTCCTTTCTTCCTCTCTCAAGCGTCCTCGCATTCATGGTCACCGTTATTGTAAAGCCTGGAGGTTTTGTCGAGATCGATCGGTACGCCGATCGATACAAAATCAATGTCGATAAGTTAAACTATCCCTTTCCTTGCATGTACACCCATCTTCACATGCATCATCATTCTCTTCCATTTTTCCACATGCTAAAATTGGTACTTTGATCCGTTTGCATGAGGCCTTTCTGATCTATTTTTGGAAAAATTATCAACATGAAAGTTGTTCCTCTTTTTAACTAGCTATAGAACACCTAAATCCGATAATTAGAGCGAATGTTATGCCTAAAATATGAACATGTTGGCTGCAATTTTAGTTACAGGTCAGCAGCATGTTTTTGAAATCTAGGACTAATTGGCTTGGAATTGGATTTCGATGCCTTCGTGAAAATTATAGTAAATTTTGTTATGAAAATTTGAGACCAAGATCACCGAAATCGGACACTCGTAGCTTAAGTTGTCATTAAAATATGAGAGCATGCACATGTTACTCTTTTTTATGGCACGCATGTTTTTCTTTTATGTTGTATGCAATGTTTTTTATGTTCCCCTTTCTTTTCTCTAGCTTGGTCACGTATGATCGAAAAGGCGTGGATTGAATTTCAGAGTTTCGAGGTAGTTTCGACACCCTGTTGACTAGTTTTGTAACCATCGGTAAGTTTGACTCCTATAGAAACTCCATCAATTTTGCGTTCGAGCCTTGATTTTGGTATTTTGGCAATTTAAGGGTTACGAGGTTATTTTTATTAATTTTTAGAATATTTTAAATATAGGATATTGACGTTTAGAGCTGAGTCGAAGGTCGATACCTTAATTTTGGAAAGTCAGATAACGCCCTAAGGTACATGTTTACGTACGAGAGGGTTTATTACTCGAGTAGCAAGTATGGATTTTACATCTGGGGCGGTTTTTATAATTAAAAAGTTTACTTTAAATATCAACACCGGAAAAATATTAATTTTTATAAAATAAAAATATAATCATTATTGTGATATGAAGCATTATTTTAAATAAAAGTCTGATGCTTAAAAACTGGTAATATCAAATATTATATGAATTTGATTCGTGAAGTTCCATTCTAATATGTTGCTTAATATATATGTATTAGAACCAACTTTGCTCATAGAAGACTTTGGAGAAACCTTAGATTTGTTGATAACTAACATTACAGATTTTAATGTAAATCAAGTCATATTTTGTTAAAATCTAAAAGTTTTTCTAAGTGTTTCAGGAACCAAAAGTCTAGCATAAAAGACTCATGATTATAAACAATAGAAACATTAAAACTTACATATCTCTCAAGTTGAAGTTTGAAGATCAAGATCAATGTTCACTCTATGACAAGGCTTCTCATATTAAGATAAAAATAACATCAGTTGGCTTGAAGAAACGAAGTCTAGGAACATGCTCTAAAGAGTTGTACATCACATCTGATTCTTACCAGGTCTAGACCTGCTGAGTCGTGCTTCATGCAACAATTAGTGCAAGAGTTTTCTGTCATCAAGCAAAACTCTCCAGCAACCAGACTCTATCTTCATGCATCACCAAGCTATGACTGCTCTAGAATTTATGAAGTATCTCAAGCATGAACCTAAACAAGATTTACACCTTGCTCTTGAGTCTCATCATTAACACCTTATGGATTATCAAACCTAGAATTATTTCAGAAGCTCATTTTACAAGTCTGGTCCTAAGAGTGTTGATTGTTTAAAGGAGGACTTCATCAAAAGTAAAGGGGATACTCTCGTAAGGAAGAGCATCCAAATAAAGCAGACCAAGATCCATTTTAAAGCATCCAGTTTCACATTTACCTTCTCTATGTAGAAAGTCTCTGAATAGAAACTTTCCATTTTTATGAAACTTATGCTAATCCTACTTTGTCTCGTGTCTATAAGTCTCGAGGTCTCTGCCCTATGCTCCATGTGCAAAATGACTCTCTGACCAAGAGCCTTTATCTGTTGTGCAAAACACCTCCCAACGGTTATATTCTCTCTCAACGATCACCTAACAACTATCTCCTCCCTCAGAGAGTTAGTTCAAGAAAATCACATATAAATATAACAACTCTCCCTCTCAAAAAAAATAGAGGATGAACATATAGAGAGCTATATAGAAAAAGAGAGAGTGGAAGAGACTCACATTAAAAATGTAATTGTGAAAAAAGAAAGATGTGTGCATGTTCTAAATGTTTATACACAAAAGCCCAAGAAAAACAGAAATGGCAAAAGCTCTTAGAAAATAAGAGAGATCCTAAAATTGCCCAAAAAAAGGGAGAAAACTTACTATGTGCACACTCAGTTCATCTCACAGAAGCCATAGCAACATGAATCAAAAATATGCCTTCAAATCACAATACACTACCTATGATATTCAACAATCTCTGATCAACTTTCACACTTAGTATGTATCTAATTTTAATCATATTTTTATGTACACTGATACTAAGTCATTTCATAAGCTAAGCCTTTTCTCTTAGTATATAAATTCTGTAGTACAAACTAACCTCTTAGCTCTGCTAAGTTAAAGGCTAGCTTATTCTCAAAAAGCCATTATCTTCATCAAACCTATTTAGCTCTGGTCTGTGAGATTTGTTGTAATTTGTTGGGAAACAGTTTTGGCCTGAAGAGGCTTTTGAAAGAATACTTGGGTTTAAGTCAGAAGTGGCTTGTGAAAGAATACTTGGGTTTACCACAGGAATAGGTGCTGCAAAACAATACTCATTCTGAGCCAAGAGTGGCTAGTGTCAAGAATACTCAGTAGCATATGATTATGCTTAAGCCAGAAGTGGCTGGAGTCAATAATACTCAAAGGCACGGTCTGTGCAATATATGTAAAAGGATAATTTCACATAGTGAAAAACCCTTCAAGTCTGAAGGTACTGGATGTAGCTTCTACTTTGAAAGTGAACCAATATAAATCTTCTGTGTCTTTTCTCACTATCCAAATCCTTACAAGAGTTTGGTGCATTCACGCTTATTTCTTTCGCATACAAAAGTATGCTGCCTAATCAGTTAAGGAAAAGGGTCACTCATTTTAAATGAAGAATTTGGTGTCAAAGAGTAAACAGACTTATTCAACCCCCTTCTAAGTCTGTTCTCTGAACCATCAATGTGGTTGGTACTAGCCATAATGGTGTTGATTATATTATGGAAATGAAACTGATGTTATGAAACAATATTTATGAAGTGAAAGTTTAGAACTTGGTATATTGATGATTAATTGATATTATTTTTATTGGAATGTTGTTGAATATGCCTTGTGGTGGCACTAAATGTATGTTGAAGCCTTCTATGATGACTGTATGTGTTATTGAAAATTTATTGGTCAATAATAATATTAATATTATGAGTTTTAATTCATGAAATGCCATTGAGTATAATGTTGGGAATGTATGGTTAATAATGATCTATGATGGTACTAAGGATATTGTGAAAATTGGACTTTTGTATTATGAAATAATGTTTGTAAAGTAAAGCCCAGTGCTCGATATTGTTGATGATTATTGATATCGTTTATATTGAAATGCTATCATTTATGCCCTATGGTGGCGTTAAGGATTTATTAAAGCCCGAGATTGTTGGTTGTGTTGTTGAAAGTGTATTATTGTATAGTTGTTATGAATGGTTTAATGTTAATGATATGTATTGTTGAAATTGACTTATATGGGTATTATGCATATATTGACAATTATGTTATTTATAGTATTAGTGGCTCTATGAGCTTGATCTGGATTTTTGTGGTAATGGTTGTTGAGTTAATGAGTATTGAGGTTAGTGGAGCTAGGATGATGTTAAAATGGTTGTATATGCACTATGATTCACATCCATTCATTTTTGCATTATCATGACATCATATGCATTATAAAGCGCTTTGATTCGCAATACTCAGATTTGCTGTTTGAGACTACCGATTATAACATTATGATTTACTGTGTGGTTACCAAGATATCCACCAAGTTATAGCACTCAAATTTGTTGTGTGGATTATGCATTTTGGCAATCAGATTTTTTGTTGATGAAGATACCACCGATTATAGCACTACGATTTATTATGTGGTTACCAGGATATCCACCAAGTTATAACACTTAAATTTGCTATGTGGATTATCCATTTTGGCACTCAGATTTATAGTTGATGAAGGTACCACCGATTATAGCACTACGATTTGTTGTGTGGTTACTTGGATATCCACCAAGTTATAACACTCGGATTTGCTGTATGGATTATCCATTTTGGCACTCAAATTTTCCATGGCACTTAGATTTATTGTTGATGAAGTCGGATCCATATTACATGCTTTTATGCATTTGAAAAGTTATGATTTTAAAAGTTTATATCATTTGACAATTTACAATGAGAGAGTAATGAGATATGTATATGTATAGGTATTGGAAGGATTAGAAGTGTTTGGTGATGTTTGATGATAATTATAGATATATACCTGGTGGTGTTACTGTTGAATTGATGACTAACATATATATAGTGATGGTTGAGGTTAAGTTAATGATTAATATGTATTTGGTAATGTTTGAAATTAAATTGATGTTTAATATTATTTTTGGTAATGTTTGATGTTTAACTGATGATCGATATATATGTTCATAGTGATGTTTGAGGTTGAAATGATGATTAATATGTATTTGGTAATATTTAGAAATTGAATTAATGACTGATATAAAATTGATAATATTGAAAATTAAATTGATGATTAAGATGTGGTTTGTCGACTTAGGTGCCATACTGTGGTTGTCACATTTTAAATTACATGACCCAATGGGTAAATGTTCTTTATGTATAAGATTGCTATTTACTTCTTTGAGTGATTCTCACCTCTTAACTTTTATTTTAGTGAGTTTTCAGGGTGATGTTACCGTAAGGTGAACATGGAGATGGATACAATGCAATGCTGAAGATAGATTAGGTATTTAACAATTTTGTGGTGTTGTTTGTTTGGTTGATATGTGAAATGATGATATGGCCCTTTGATTGACCTAGAGTTGTTTGTTTTGTAAAGTTCTATATAGCCTTTGGTTAGCTCAAATTGGCAAACACATGTATGTGATGCCAAATATTAAGTTCTGACATATAAATGCATATTGATATACATATAAGGTCCGTGGTATGGCCCTTCGGTTGGCCTAATCTGACAAGTATTTATGTATATGAGGCTTGAGGCCATCACTTAGTATGTGTGATGATACGTAAGATATAATTATCTGATTGTTAATGGATAGGTAGGTTGATACTTCACTGGAGGTTTGTCCTACAATGATATTATGTTAAAGATTTAGACCTCCATATGTTCAGGGATTATTCCAGATTGGAATGAATGTGCATTAAAGTATGATTGAGTTATGTATTAACTCTCTGAGGTAGGTATTCCTTGATTCCTGATTCATATCTTCATATATGATAAGGGAAGGATACTTTGTTCATTGTTAGGGACCTGTAGCTTGGTAGGTCGATTCTAAAGCCCGTTAGGGTTTTTAGTTTGTGTCTTCTGTTGCGTGTTTTGTTCAATCATGTGTCACTTAAGTTCTTAGGGTTAATTTGTTAGGGTGTTGTGTTCTTCGCAAAAAAAATTCCTAACTTTTGTAAATCCTAGAGATTAATTTTGAAAATTTAGGTGGGACGTCACAAAGGTACAACAATAAATGTATAATTGAAAATACGATGTATATGCTTTTGGGTTCTCTTTCAATTTTTTATCTAAAGTCTGAACCAAACAAAGACATTATGTGGCATGACCTGTTTTTCTTTCTCTCAGAAGTTGCTCCTTCATTCTTTTACCCAATCAAACAATGGTTTAGTTAATTTTATGTACCAAATACACCCTTAACTAAATAACAATTTCATGTTAATTAATATAATTGGCCATAATGTCTATAAGAATTAGTAGAACAGATTCAAACAAATAAAATTTAATATAGTTGGCAGAATTTAATATAGTTGGCAGCTAAATATTATATGCATATTATTACTACTTTTTGGGATTTAAAATTTGTGACGTGTAAAAGATGATAATAGAGCAGGTGAATAACTTTATTTAAGATCTAGTTTGACTTATTTGATTAAAAAGGTCAAGATTTTAAAAAGGTTTATTTAATTAAAGAGACAAAGTTTAAGTTTTCAAAAAAAGTCTTTTTAACTTATTGAGTTGAACTTTTTAAGATCTTATATATAATTTTATTAAATAAAAATACACATGATATTTTTTATGAATAATAGATTAATAAATGAAAACTAAAATTTGTTGAAATGACTTTATTTTATATAGGTTGTTAATCTCTTAAAAGTCTATTGGTTTCTTTAAGATAAGTTCATTAATTTATTTAATAGATATTTATCAATTTTTTATGGGTTTTAATGTAAATTAGACTTTTATATAAACTAAATTGTTCTTTTAAATAGGCTGGGTCAAATATAAAGATATGACCTATACAAATATCATATTATATATATATATAACTTTGTTGAAAAATAATATCCACTATAATAATTTCTATATATTTTTAAACTAATTTAAAGAGATTAAATTTCAATTTTTGGTTAAGAATAGCCTCGGTTGATGAAAAAAAAATAGAGCGGGTTCAGTGATTTATCTTAGGGGCTCAATCAAATCGAGATTTGACCAACAAAAAAACTGTTGATTCAACAAAGTTTTAAATATTTCGATGACAATATCAATTATATTAATAGTTTATTATGAGTTGACTCCGTGATTTTAAAAGTCATCTATATAGTTGTATGCGGGGTTTGGCCGTTTTGATAGGGTAAGACGCCGGTTGGCTTTCATCTTAAGTCTTTATTTTTGAAAATATTAAAAATGTATAATTTTAAATTCAAAATTAAAAGTAAATATAAAATTTTTAATTGTGTGTTTTAAAATTAAAAATATATTAAAAGTTAATTTAAATTCTTTTCCTAAAATAAAAAAAAAACCTAAATTTTTTGAATCCTAATATGATATTTTATTTTATTATTAAACTGATTTTGTTTTAAATTTTAACATAATCTATACCATTTTTTGGAAAATAAATTCAAACCATTTTAATTTTGAGTAGTTTCTGTTGGATCGAGTTTATAATTTAATTAATTAATTCTCTCTCTTATCTTTTAATGATTGTTCAATCATAACTAATTTATTTGATTTATTACCTTTAATTATTTTATTAGTTATTACATATTTTCTTGTCTATTTAAAAACAGGTTAAACATTTTTGTAAGGACTTATAAAACCTTCTTTCAAGACTGTTCTAATCCTGATAACTCATCAATTCATCTAAATTTTTTATTAAAACAAAAGACATTATAAACATTGTTTTAGTTTGATTTTCTGACTCTCTCTCTCTTATCTTTCTAAATTTCAAGACTGAGTTACACACTATATTATTACCTAGTGACACGCGGCAGTCCATGAAATTTCCAATAATTCTGTGTAGAATTTCCAAACAACTTTAAAGATAAAATCACTTGATGAAAATAATTGGTATAGTAATTTTAAAAATATTTTTATACAATTTGAAAAATATGGTAGTTTCATAAATAAAATTATATTTGTAAATATAGTATAAAGTATTTTTAATTGGATTTAATTAACTAAGTTTGATCTAAATTCAGTTGAATGCTTTATTTTTTAATTTTTTATTCAAATTTTACAACCCACATTATGTTAAATTACTTCATGATCATTGTTTTGATATTCTCTTTTGTTCTTCTGAAATTACAGATTAGACCGCCTCTCTCAATATTCCTTTTGAAAGGAACTCTATTGCCTTTATTTGGTAAACTGTTTCCGTTAGAATTCGTTGATTTAAACATTTTGGGCGATAATTGTATATCCTTTCCAACATTTTAACCTAGCCAGTGAAAAGTGTTTTATCCAACTTCAAATTTCCTTTATTCCACGGTTTATGATGATGATATATATGACTTGGTATTTTCTAAATATCCCACAAATTTCGTAAACAAAATTTTACTTTTATCCTTTTGATCTTTTACCTAAATCAGTAAAATATAAGTTTTTTTTAAGGTATCCAATTATTAATAACCATAAAACTAATCTCTAATCTTAAACTCCTAAGAAGCAACAGGGAAGTAGTTCCATTCATATAAAAGTTGGTGGTCATAAACTATAAGAGTTAAATAATATTATGTCTAAATATATGAAAAATATTACTTACAATGATGATGCCTATCTATGGGGATGAAGGGGATAGCTAGGGCTCGGAAACAAGAGAGAGGATCACAACTTTTTATATTATGTGAAGGGAAACTTTAAGCAATGTTCAGTTGGAGTAGTGGTGCCTTCGTCGTTATGCTGATACATGACTACTGGAGCACATAAAAGCACAATATTTGCCTAAGGGTCCGTTTAGTATATATATAGTTGAAAAAATAGATTTAAAAAAAGGAAAAATCTAATCCTTAATATTGTTCGAGACAATTAAAATTTCATTTGATTTTTCATTACCTACAAACTCTTTTCACAGGTGTTGAACGTTTATACAAACACACACTCTAAGTTATCACGCATTTAACAACTTGTTAGCTACCCAAGTGATGACTTTACATGCTTCAAAATTGCTGGCAACGTGGCATACTTCTATGCACTTCTATGTGACACGTGGTAGTGCTAATTACTCGCACAATTAGTAGATATATAACTATATTTTCTAAGTATATTGTCAGTGATTCAAATTTTATTTTATATATATATATATAATACTTGAAAAAAGAAAAACTTACTTTAATAATTTTTACAATTTAAAAAGATTAATTTTTAACTTTCAATTAAAAATATTTTTCGATTCACATTTTATATATATATATATATATATATATATATATATATATATATAATTATTATATACATGACAAAATTTCTCCCAACTTGAGATCATCGTTGTAAATTAAAGTTAAAATCATTGCTAGTAGCTGATTTATGAGCTTGCTATAACTCACAACTTGTGATATTTTGTTTTAAAATATGAGATTCAGAAATAATTTTCATATCATGAGTCTTTTCATGTTTATATTTTGTTTTCATTTATAAGACTTCACAAAGGAATTAAACTCTTTTGTCTCCTGCATACTGGTGCATCAAGTTTGTGTGACAAAAGATTATACTACCAAATCTGGCTAAGCTTTGAATGAATTTATTCTTTTCAATATAATCATAAATGTTCTTTACCAGATTAAAAACAATCTTATTTGAACTATACACATCTCATTATCTTATTTGAACTATAAACATTTCATATCATAATAAGATTAATTTTTTAATAAAATTATATTCATTTATAAAATTAAAACATAAAACTTTTACTTTAAAGAAATCAAACGCTGCTTAAATAAATATTTGGATGATTCTATTCTGCACTCCATTATATGCTGTGATGTTTAGGGAGTTGGTTGATGCCTTGGTTCACCTTTTTAATATTCTAGAAAAGCCCTTTTCATGAATATTAAATTTGGAATCACCTTTGGTAGTGCTACCAAGTACCAAGTAGCAATTGGAATTAGTTAGCCTTTACTATCCTAAGCTTGTAGGTTTCTGCGCTCGATCGGAATAAGGAAGAATTGTCGAATGGTCACAAACAACCACCACCACCACTTGTGCATTATGGATGCCGGAAGCATTAGGAATATTTCGTTAATTCCTTTACTTGCTGGCTCTAAAATGGTTGATTATTGTTAGAACCTATGAGTTCTTTAGTTTCTTGTACCAAAGGAATCAGAATTACTTGGTGATTAAGGAAGAAAGCAATAATAGAGAGAATTTGGTGGTTGATACTAAGAGAGTGAAATTGGAATAGGAAGAGTATTGATTCATCTCATAACAAGGTATTTATACATCATAGGAGGATTAAAACAGAAAAATAATTTTAACCCTTAACTCAACTAACTTCTACTTTTGGACAATTACCAAACTAACTCACTTCTGTTTAGGGAACTTAACCAGAATTGGTTTTACACATCAACACTCCTCTATAAAATCAATTCTACTCAGCTAGACACATCAGCTTATTTCTCAAGGCTTCAAATCTGCTTTTCTTCAATGGCTTGGTAAACAAATCAGCCAAGTTATCCTCTGACTTGCAGTATAACAGTTTTATCTTTCCTTTACTGACCTTATGACGAATGAAGTGATACTTGGTCTCAATATGCTTGGTGTTGTCATGATCTATTGGATTATTTGCAAGGCTAATAGCAGACTTGTTATCCACAAACATAGTTACTGGTTTTCCCTTTTGAATCTTCATTTCTTTCAGCAACTTCCTAAGCCATAAGCCTTAACAGGAACCAAGTGCAGCAGCTATATATTCTGCTTCACGAGTAGATAGGGCAACTGGATCCTCCTTCTTTGAGCTCCAAGAAATTAGTGCACCACCAAACAGCCAGATGTTCCCTGCAGTGCTTTTTCTGTCATCATTATCCCTTCTCCAATCTGAATCAGTGTAGCCATGCAACCAGTCTTCTTTGCTTCTACACCTAGGAAGCATAACACCATAATTGATGGTGCCTTTGATATACCTCAATATCCTCTTTGCAGCCATTAGCTGACAGACTTTAGGAGCCTACATATACCTGCTAATTAATCCTACACTGTAGGTTAGATCAGGTCTTGTGTTGCACAAGTATCTTAGTGAGCCAACTATCTGTCTGAACAATGTGGGATCAGCAAGCTCTCCTTCATCATTCAAGCTCAATGCAAGTCCTGTCTCAGCTGGAGTAGTTGCTGGATTGCACTCGCTCATCTGAAATTTCTTCAAGATTTCAGCTGCATACTTGCTTTGGTGCATCAAAATTCCTGCTTCAGTTTCCTTGAATTAATTCCAAGGAAGTAAGACAAGAAACCCATGTCAGTCATCTCAAATTGACTCATCAGCAGCTGCTTCACTTTAGCTATGTCTTCATCATTGCCTCCTGAAATCAGCAAATCATCCACATAGAGGCACGAGATGATCAAGTTTGTATTAGTATCTCCCTTTACATACACATCATGTTCTGAGATGCACTTCACAAAACCTATCTTCACAAGCACACTGTCAATTTTCTTGTTCCCTGCCCTTGGAGCTTGTTTCAAGCCATATAAGGCCTTCCTCAACTTGAACACCTTCCCTGCATGGCCTGCAACCCTGAAACCTGGTGGCTGTTCTACATAAACTTCCTCCTCAAGAGGTCCATTTAGGAAAGCAGACTTCACATCAAGTTGGTGCAGGGACCAGTTTCTAACACAAGCTATTGCAACCATAAACCTCACTGTTTCAATCCTTGCTACAGGGGCAAAACCCTCTACATAATCAACTCCTTCTTTCTGCAGGAAGCCTTTTGCCACTGAACTGGAAGATGGCAATTGGCTTGATTGCAATCCTTGAGATTCTATTTTGTCATCCGATTCCTGAGATTTTCTAGCACTGCTCTCCACAGTTTGGCCAGCTGTAGAAGTCATCCGGGACTGGTCAGTAGTAGCACCCATACTTCTCTGACACATCTGTGCTAACACATGGGGATCATTCAATCGTCTTGCACCTGAACTACCAGTTGCCATCCTTACAGGCTGCTGCTGCACAGCAGGTCCTTGATTGGGCATTGTCTGTAATAGTAGAAAAACATGAACTTTGGCATGACCATGACATCATTATTTAATTGGCTTAATAAAAACCATCCGCAACATAAATCATGTTCTCTTCCTACCTGTGATTGCATTTGCACTTGTGCTAATGCTAATCTAAGCAACTGCTCCACAACAGTACTTTTCATGAGCTGCACAAAACTGCTTTTTGGTATTTCATCTTTCTAGAACAAAAAAGAAACAATAAAATTGACAAAACATAAAATTAGTACCATGGGATATCGGTTCATAAGCTTGTCCTACTTCGCACAGAAATTTCACATTTCTAGAGCAAAAAAGAAACCATGAAATTGACAAAGCATAAAATTAGTAGCATGGGATTTCTGTTCATAAGCTGCTCCTAAACTATTGTCACAAGGTTTAAAACTTAGCACAGAAATGGGAGGGGAACCAAAGGATTTGCTAACATGATTGGTCTGAAAAACCCACCTTCAATTTAGTAAATAAGGTTTGAAGTTGCATGGCTCTGTCTTTGGCAAGCTGAGGCATCAAGATGGGCAGCAGTGCACCAAATGGTACTTGTTTATTACAGTTTATTTGGTTGCTTGCCTGCTCAGAGACTGTTGCCTGTTGATTACTCATTTGCTGCAACTTTGCATACTGAGTTTCACTACAGGGGTTATAAGTTTTGACTACCTCGTTATTAAGAACTGGATCCTTTTCAGTATTCTGGATTTCAACAGCTTGAGAATTTTGGAGGGAAACTTGTGCAGCCGGCACTTGGTGACATTCATCTTGTGATTGTTTATGGGACAAATGAGAATTGTTTATGTCCTGAGAGGCAACATGCTGTACTTGTTCCACAAGAGATCCATGTTGCTTCAAGTCCATCCCAGATGAAGGTTGCTCTTGCTGTTGTGCAGTTTTGGGTTCTTGATTTTGACTGTCATGGTTTGAAGTATGCCACTGTGGTAAAGATTGACTAGATGTATTATTGCTTCCTTGAGACAAAACTGCAGCAATTATAGCAGCCTAAAGCATGAGCACTTGAGAAATCACAAAGAAAATATAAAAAATCACACGATCCGTCACTTCTACACACAAACTGGACACCAAAATATCTTAGTACTAATGTTTCAGATGCAAATGTTTCCTTTCTGTCGTAAAAACAAGTAGTCAGAAACAAGTAGTATGAACTATTAAGAGAATTGTTAGACTGTAAGCTCCAAGTAACAACATGTAAAGTAGAAGATTGTCACGTGTGGGTAAGGAGGGCAGATGGGAAACCAAAAGGAACATTCATCTCAGGCAGAGACATAGTTAATTACCCGGGGGAATATTTAATAGCAAGGGGAAGATTCAAGCAGATTTCAGAGACATAATAAAGTGCCAGAGCTTCTAACTACTAGTGGTCAAAGTTCATTCAAAGAAACACAAAGGATAAATAAAAGGGGCAATCAACTTGAGACATAGTTAATTAACTTTTACCATGTTTCTTTTCATCAGTTGGCTATTTGTCAACAAACAATAAACTCAAACAATCAGAAGCAGCAGTTTTTAAAAGAATAATTTTTTTAAAAATCAAATATTACGAGGAAACAAGAGAGAGGACGAAAGTACTGAACATCCAAATATGAATGAAATTGAGTGATACCTGAGTCTAAACCAGAAAGCTAAGAAGTAGAGACATCCCCTCCTATATCGCTCTCATCATCAGAAAGTACCGATAGCTCAAATTCAGCATCCATAATAACGCCATCCATGACATGAACCACAACCTCCTCCTTTCTAACATCAACCATCTCTGATCGAATCCTATTCACAACCAACATCCCATCTATGTCTTTTGAGATGAACAAGGGAAACCCCGACAAAGAATCATAGGACACAAGCTCACCCAATGCAACATTAGCTGAAGAAAGTGCACGAGGAACAGCTGAAAATCCCAATATACGAGTCACAATTGCATAGGTATCATTGAACTTGTCTAGTCTCAAACTCTCATTCACCGATAGACGGAGATCTCGCTTGAAAGCTTCCTCGGAAGGAACAAAAACTGTGAAAGCAAGATCTTGAGGCAACATGTCAATCATCATTTCCCCAAACTTGCCTAACTTTACATCTTTATGGGATACCTTTCTGGATCTGATTACTGGGTAAAACCCCATTTCCCTATTCTCAACGGAAGTTTCTGGAAGCTTGAGAAAAGTCACAATTACAATCATAAAGCAGCAAACACACACCATGGTTACAATAGCGATTGAATGCTTCAAAAACTGACCCCTCTTCATTTTGATAAGACCCAGTGTCCCAAAAGCTGATCTGTTGCTATTTTTGAACCAAAGTTCTCAACTTTTTACCTTGTCACGCGATCAACAAAGCCCAATTTCTCAGCTTTGAAAGCTAAACACTCAAACTTAAGGAGTCATAACAAATGATACATGAAGAACAATTAAAACCTTAATCTTAAAAAATCAGAAACTAGCACACAATTAAAGTCAAATGACCAATTGAAAACTTGGGACTAAAGAGGTTTTCAAGTAAAAGGAACAAGCACTCCCAATGTTGAACTCTTCATTAATGTCATCATGATTTCGTTGTATTTTATTTTCTGCATGAATGTTGTTATTCCAATTTTAATTCTTTATATTTATTTCTCATAAGTTATTTAATTTTTCAAATTAAGTTATATGCCCTACAATTACATCTAATAATTGGAAAAAAAATGTAATAGAAGCATGATATATCATTGATTTGCATAAATTTACAACGTAAAAATAGTATATATTTCAATATTACACATTTTATTTACTATTACTATTATTATTATATCAAAGTATTTTGTTTTTCCAGTTTACATAAACAAATGATATTTGCAATTTTTATTAAACTTTTGGTAATTATTGAATAATAATTAAAAGAGAGATTTAACCTCAATAATTAAAGAACTATAAAGGATAAGATAAATGTAAATAATAGCCTAAAAAACACACATAAATTAAAATATGGGAATCAACAGCATAATCAAGCATACTATTAGTTCTTTATTATTTTCATTTATATCTTTTTTATACTGATCAAGGAAGAGAAAGAAAGAATCTTTTAAAAAAATAAAACAAATAAATGAAATAAAGTATATAAATTGCATTTCTCATAGATGATAAAATAAGAATCTCATAATTTAAACTTATAAAAATGTATATGTTAATAAATTTACGTGTTACGACGGCTAATGGTTAGTTTTTAGTAGAACCTATTGTGAATCAAATCTAACCATAAATATGGTTCAACTAACCAAACCAAACCAATTAAAATAATAAAAAGCAATTCAAAACTAGTTTAAAATGTAGTTAATCAATTTTAAAAAAATGAACTAATTTAAAAACTAGCTTTTAACTGGTTCAGTTTCAAATTAGTTTGAAAATTGATTTATGAACCAATATTTAACCCCAAAAGGAGTTTTAAGCTGGTTTTAAACCCCACATAAGTTCCTAAACCGGTTTTAAACCCCAAACTAGTTGTGAATTCCAAACCTAATTCTGAACCAGTTTTGAATTCAAAAACCAGTTCTGAACCTTAAACCAAATTAAAATACACAATGGACTCGTTTGATTAAACTTATTTTAAGAGATAAGTACTTTTTTTATTAAAAAATTACTTGTTTTAAATTTTTATGTATTTGTTTAAAGTTTTAAAAATAAGCAAAAATAAAAAATAAAGAGATTTCCAGTTATTTTAAAAAGCAACTATGATTCATTTATTAAAAAAAACTTATAAAAAAAGTGTTTTTAAAAAATAATAAAAAATAAACTTAAACAAACGGGCCTAAAGTATATTATTCCAAATGAGTTTCCTACTGAAATGGCATTCTAAATTAAGCGCAAAAGATTAATTTGAATGATATATTATGCCTGATAATGATATAAATACACTAATAACCAGACTTGTGGTTTTGTATTTGTGGTCTCATCATACAAGTTTCAACAACTAACTCAACATGTTACCTATCAACATAGTACAGACCATCTTCTTAAATATGAATCTCTATTTCCTAAACCATTATTTTGTTTGCATTATTAGTGATTACTATTTTATTAATAAAATAATTGGAACTATCACATCTACTCTGAATTAATATCTCTCTTGCACGCAAAATGCTGCCGCCAACTATAATTTCTACTGGAATGTTACGCAAAATCTGATGAGTTTGGGGGTTTTCATAGTCACAACAAAGTACAATTGGGCCTTCCAAGAACAGGTTTACTTAACCGGGCTTCCAAGTTCAATTGAACTAACAGAATTAGATTATTCCCTGTTTCAGTTACATATGGACTATGTAATCCAAAAAAAAAAAGTTACATATGGACTATCTTCCAAAAAAATTAAGTTACATATGGACAGTAAATAAGTTGTAGAAAAACATTTGATGAACCATAATTTATGATTTCATCAAAAAAAAAAAAACCATAATTTATGATGGCTTATTTAATAAAAAGATTTTTAAAAAAGAAGCCTTGGAAAACTAGTCAAAAGGACTGTTTGCACCACGTGTGAAATAGTGCAGAGGAAGCTTGACATTCCACTAAAATATGATAGGGACTGGAGCTTCAAAGCTCATTTTTCATTCAAATGTAAGACTTGATAAAATAAAAAATATAAACAAGAATGCTTTCTCATCATGCTTCAGTATCTCACTCCAACAATTAACAATATTAACATATTTACAAAACTAACAGGTGAAAAAGAAAACTACTTTAGAAACCAACAAATGATAAAGAGTTTTGTTGAGTACAAGAAAAGAATTGAAAATGTTTAGATCGATGAGTGATCGGAAATGGTTTAAAAGTATACACAGAACAACGCCATTAAGAATATACAAACAACCACAAATAGTTAATAATTTTAACATGTTGAGCCTAAATCGCATGTTTAGAAATGCATTTTTCCAGGGAAATAAACAACCATTATTTATAAGTTCTTTTAGGAAGTTGACAACAAAGAAAGTAATTTATTTTCCAAATTAAGTTGAACCAGACACACAGCCAATGCATTAATGATTATTCAATTTAAGCATCTTATAAAACTAGAATCCATTACAGAAGCCGCGACAAAGTGATAGTAACATAATTGAAGAACTAATAATGATGTGCAAACAGATACTAACCAGGAATTTTACTTAACAAAGCATGTGCCTTCTCAGCACCTTTTAAGGCTTATATTTTCTCACACAAAGTAATAAGCAAAATGAGTTTTCAGAGTCTCAATACAACACAGGCACCACATGGATCCCCGCATACATCCTCAGCATAGTTATCAATATATAGCAATGCTATAATGATATAGCAGAGCGAAGCAATCTTAAGCCGCTACATGGAGCTATTGTGGTGCTAGAGTGATTTTTTTTCTTTTCCTTTTTATGCCTAGGGACAACACTGCTACTCCCTCCCTTTTCAGAATTCAAGAAGCCTCTATTAAAATGTAGTTTCCGATGTTTCTATCTCCCATGTGGCACCCACGTTATGTGACCAACATCTTTTTGTTTGTTTTCTTGGCTTTCATTGTTATATACCATTTTGTTTAACTTAAACCCAATTAATTTTTATACTTAATTATGAACCTGTCATGCATTTTAAGTATTTTTTAAAATTTTTGAACATTTATATGCATATAATATAAATTATTTAATCGGTATATAAATTTTGAATAGCAGTCATCCCGCCATGCCTCTACGTGTATGATAACTATGATTCCCAGGTCACAGGATTAAATGATTAAGACAGAATTGTCCATAGAGAAACTTGATTGGAAAAAAAAAATTAAGTAAGAAAATGATATATCAAGACTCTATTCAACAGGAAGTAGAAAATATTACAATCATGTACAAAAGTCATATTGTCCTTAAGGGTACAGCACATGGTTGCTAATATAAGCTTATGTAGGACTAGCCATTCCATATTAACCATATTTTCTCAGGTAGAAAAACAGGTTGATCTTATCTTCCTGAAAACAAATTGGTATATAAACTATAGACAAAAATAATCAGCAGGTGTCAGATGACAAATATATAAACCGCTCCAGCATAATTCTGATAGCAAACTGCAATGGAAGTACTATATGTGACAACATCCCTTTTTCAACCCTCACCATTTGATCCTCTCGGACACTATATTTCACATACATCCCTTTTTCCATTTTGTTTCACTTTGTACCATATGTGACAACATCACATTCATCTCACATGCATATCACAACACACACAATTCACCATGGTGTTCTCACACATCATTACCATCATCATCATACACACGAATGATGCATCACATCTCTTTCCTATGTACAGGACATTTAACACAATAAAGGGTCATTCATTTTCATATAAAGATTCCGTTCTCCACATATCAGAAAAGCCCTAAAAAAATACACAAAAAAAACAAAAATAAACAGAAAAATAAAAGGGGGAGCCTTCACCTCCCCGCTCAACCACCAAGCCTCAATGAACCAAAACAGAGCTCAACCACAAGACTCTCCTTGCCCAACCACACAAAATAACCACCATGCCTCACCTTTGTGCCTTCATCTCAACCAAACCACAACACTAGCCCTTCACCAACAGTAACCCTCCACTGGAAACACCAACCATAACCTTCTCCCTCTCCCATCCTATGACCACCATCAAACCATGACTACTTCATACTTCCGTCTCTAATTTTCTTTCGCCATCATAATACTTCATACTTCCCTCTCTAATTTTCTTTCGCCATCATAAACCACCACCAAACAGCAACTACTTTCACTTTCTAACCTCATCAATCCACAAATACAAAATACGGAGAAAAGAACAAAAAATCAGAGAATACCACAGTTGAGTTTATGAATGTACCTTGAAAGAGCCACAGAGAACACGCACCACACAACAATTAATATATTTGAGTTTGAGTTTATGAATGCACCTTGAAAGAGTCACATAGAACACCCACCACATAGAACACGCACCACACAACAATTAATATAAGAGTTTATGAATGCACTTTGAAAGAGCCACGGAAATCAAAGAGCGTAGGTGAGATACGAGGGTCCGAGGGACAATCGTGTGTGAGTGAAACAAGTTGGGATTAGGGTTTCGATTCAAACAGAAATAAAAAAAATCAGATAGTCAACGCGAAACTACAAGAGTGCTAGAGAGTGTGGAATGCGTCAAATTTGGGGATAGATTTGGGTGCCAGGGTTCTTCACAAGTTTTAGATGTTTAGGGTAAAATAAAATCATGTTGACAACTATAGTATTTTATAGGATAAGGAATTTTGTTTTGGCAACATAGGATTAGGAATTTGCATATGATAAAGAATTTTTAAAACGAATTTAAGTCATATAAAATTAAAATATTTATTAAATGATGAAGATGAACATATATAAAGAGGCGAATAGAAGGTTCTTTGCGAGTATCCTTCTCACCCAACGCTTATCTAGTTCCGGCAAAAAAATCTCAAGCTCCTGTTATCACCACTGTCGAACCGTCTCAATGAACGGCAAATGCAAGTGATCAATCACATAAGATTTGAACAACGAGTGAAAAATAAATTCTGATGCTCGCCATGCTAAGGAGCATCAGGAATCTATAGGTGATATGAAAAACATGAAACATAAAAGTAGTAATTCGTAACATTATGATGGAATACAAAGTTGGTGTGTAATTATTTTCAAGCAAATACTGCAACCAAAACCAGGATGAGAACTTGCATAGATGAGATCTTCAATCCTGCACCTCTGGCTTCTTTGCAGTACCTTTAAGGTACCACCCCAAAGCCCCAAAAAATGTTATAGTACCTGCTACAACTGCATAATTCCGGTACTTGTCAGTTGAAACTTTGTCAGCTGTCGTTCCTGCATGTCCGGAGCCACTTGGCGTCGAACCAGTCACCGAACCGCCTGAGCCTGCACCTGGCGTTGCTTCTGGTTGAGGACCCTGAATTAAAACATTTAATTACCATTAAGTTCAAAGCATGATATTGGTGCATATAAAAAACAAATGATATTATTATTTATAGACAAATGCATACACAAAGGTAGAGCAATTTCTTGCAGAAACCTAGAAGTCTGTTGCATTCAATAGGAAAAAGTGGCAAAATATCAAGAAAAAACAATGCAGAATTATTTCATCCTTTAGATAGACTAGGGAGCAGAATTAAAATGCAGTTGACTTTCATTTTAACCACTATCATCCCAAAGGTTAGTTGAAAAAAGAGGGAAGGGAAGCAGCAATTTTCAACAATGAAGCAAAATGGTTATGTGAATAATAATGATAATACTTTAAAAGGAAATAATGCAAGTATCTTTTTCACATATTTTTTCTGTTAATTTCTGCCAAGAAAACTATTTTGTCAACTAGCCCAGTTTTTTAAGTTTCCATTATGCAGAGCAGCAACTGCAAAACAATATCTTGTTCCTTTCTTGGATCACCTTACTTAGAATCACATTTCATTGATTGATTCCTCTCAATAACTACAGCATCCTACCAAGCATAGTCTAGTGATAAAAACAGGCTATTGACAGCAGCAATCTAAATTATCAAATAGCTTCAGCAATCTGCACACTACACATCGTTAAAGCAAACTCTAGTCTCTAGCAGTGGTAAATGGTAATCAGGTTACAAAACAATTCCAATGTGGTAGGAGTTCCATGTAAGTGATTCTGAAGAAACAGTAGATTAACCATAGATTTGATTCTGCGATCAAAATGTTGCAACTTGCAAGATATGCAACTGGCATTCATATCATCACTATTATTTATTGGGAAATGGGTCCACCACCGTGTAAAAATGAGATGATGAATAGTAAATAAATCTACTTGTTATATCATCATAGTCTTCAAGGAATACAGTCATTCTAATGGGCTAATTGAGTCAATATGTTGGTTAGTATTTCGTGATAGGTGTATGATTGCCGCTGAGGACATCTGTTATCAGTGTATATACACATTATGCCTAAGTTGTAACAAGTTATGCTGAATTTGTTACAGGCGCAATTGAAATGTCCAAACAGATGGGGCATATAGCATGATTCCCATTAGTATTTTAAAAAAGTTTTTAAAACTAGTCGGTTCTAGATCATTTGAACAAACCAGACCTCTAATGTATTTAACCCATCCATTTGCCAACCACGTAAAACAGGTAAAACCCCAATCAGAAAATTAAATGCCGAAGACTAGGTAATGACCAAACAGTCCCAGAATAATGGGTTGAAGACCTAACAGTTAAGTACAGTCGTGTGATGACCAAACAGGCACAGTCATGAAATCAAAAAAGAATATAACAAATAAGAGGAGGATAAACTTCAAGGACATACCTTGCGTGCAAGCTTCTCCAACTTCTCCTGCTCAGCTTTCTGAAATATGTAAAATAAGTACTTGTGCAACACACAAACTTCTATTGATATACAAAATAATCTACAAAAGCTAGCATATTTCTGGACAACAGCTACTGGGCAGTTTAGCAAAAGATGTGGATGTCTACTTCAAACTTGTTTATGAGAACCAACATGTGCAAGATGATGAACAGCAATATTTTTCTAGACAACAGAGCACAAAAATGAACAAATGATGCACACGACATATGAATATGGCATATTATTAAAATCATAGCACACAACATGCCTATAATACAACTCTTAAAATTAATATACAATCTAGACACAAATATTTAATCGAGAGAATGGATCATGGATGTTATAAAAATGAGCTTAAATAAATTAAAATGCTACAGTTTATTAGACTATTGGGATATTCCATAGATTAGTTGAAGCCAAAAAGAATTCATTAACAAAAAAAAAAAATTATTACACTTCAAATGTTACTTTAATGTTCTTCAGCATGTGCATAGAATGTATAAAGTAGCCTACACAAAAATAACTTGGCATCAAATTTCTATATTAATAATGCAAGCAGCAAACTAGCTGCAATTTTTCACAACCACCAGTTTCAACATAGATTTTAAGCATGCTTTAGAAGCTTGTAAAATTTTGTGTCTGCTTTAAAAACTTATCATAACCTATCAAAAATCAACAATTCCAAAAGTTTTAACTGTTTAAAAGAAGCACGTGAATGGTTTTACTTTTACATCTGACAATTAATTGACAATCTTTTGAACCCCTAGAATGTCAAATCTTAATCCTAATTATACGACAATATTTATGTCTCTAAGACTAATTACAAGCAGGCACATCAAACATAATAAGCACAAACTACTACACCAAATGCAGGAAAAATGCAAAGGAAATTACCAATGAAGAAACTCTCAAACCCACAAATTTGCTCTAAATTCACCTAATATAGTAAAATTGCAAACCAGACAACATGAAGCAAGAGTTAACTACAGCAATTTCTAAGGCTACCTTGAAGTAAGCATTTTCTGCAGCCTTTTCCTCCTCGCTTAGCACTTTGCCAGTGCCACTGCTAAAAAACCTTCTGGATGAAAAACGTGCAGCCAACCGTGTAGCCATTGTAGTTAATTTCTCTTTTCTTCTCTTCTGTAAACCATATAACAAATGCTAAATTCTCTTCTCACATCATTTCAGAATAAATCACTACGATAGCAAAACCCAACATTTCACCAACAATAAGGGCAAAGTCTAAACAACAATCTCAAATTACAAAAAAAAATAAATACACATCTCGATCTTCTTCTTCCCGCAAAAAAAGGTTCCATTTATTAACGGTGAGGAACTTTTTATATAAAAAGAAAAACTATCTTATTTTTCCCTATTCTCAAGTCACGAATTAGCACGGATAATATTCGCAGTGAATAAGGAATAAAACATATAGAGATAATACCTAATTCAAAATGCAAAGAACGAGATTGAAATTCTGTGTGTTGTGAAAAAACAAATGGAAAACGATGAGCTTAACAGAATGAGATCGTTGAGCGACACGAAAAACGTGATCGATGATGTTTTCAGCGTTGCGTGTTATTCTAAGACGCAGATTCGCGAGGGCTCCAAAATACGATCCCAATGCTATTTGAAGTTATTTTCATTTTGGTTTAAAGTAAAAAGGAAATGGGAAATGGGAATAATTTACCTGGAAGTAGCAATGGGGTAGAGCGAGTCGTGTTGTGCTTGCAACCTTGTTCTTGAGAGGATGCTCAACCTCATTTAGGGGTTTAAACTTTAAATACGGCACCGTTTGGACCTACTCTTCTGGAGTGTGGACCGTATTATTCTTAGATTAGATAGCGCTTCTATTCTCACGAAATATTTGGATTTCTCTGGTAGCACTGATTTTTCTAAATTAAAAATAAAGATACTGTTTAATTCGCTCATCATTTTTGTTCAATCTTTTTTGTTTGGGAAATCCACTAAAATAATTCATATGAAGTTTTAGGGGTTTAATGATGAGTTTGGAAATGTTTATATAAAGCTTTTAAAAATATGACTCATATAAATTGTTTTTTATTTATTTTAATGAATTATTTGATATAATTTATCAAATTAAATTATTTTTAATTTAATTAAATAAATTTTGTCATTAAACTTGTACTAAAAGCTCTCATTTTAAAATAATTTATTACATAAGTTTTTAATTAAATTATATGTCTAAACACACCCGAAGTTTATGTTATAATTTTATAAAATAAATTATTTAAATTATAAAAAATTATTCATTTAAAAAATTATTTACATTCATATTTGACAGTTTTTTTGGTGTTCTTGGTCTATAATAAGATCAATATTATTTTTAAATCAATCCTTTACAATTTAAAATGTATATAAAACTAAGTATAGAATATGATTGTTAATTAAAATTTAATAATCAAAAGTATGATAAAAATGTGTAATTAATTATGATACTATTAAAATTTTAATCTATTGCATATAAAAAAATGTTATAATTCAATATTTTAAGTTAATTTTCCAACTATAAACAACATGATTGATGTGTTATATAGACGTAAAGTGCCAAAATCTAGGTTTAAACTCTTATTTTAAAGTCTTAAAGAGTATTTTGAAATCCTAGTTGTGTTGTACATAACTATATCCCTCTTGTGTGATTGTTCCTTTGGTCGTTTGATCAACCTTTCCTTACAAGTGAAGGTCTCTTTCTTTCAATAAGTTGTATTTTCTACCTAATTTTGTGAATTTCTTTCTTTGATTAGTGGGATTTATCCTCTTCATTTCTCTATTCGTTCCTTCCACCAATTTCTTCTCTTTTTTTTTCTTTTCCATTGTCACACTCTCTACCCATCATCATTAGCTTTCCATCCTTCATTTGTTTTTCTCTCTTTTCATATGCTTTTTTTTACTTCATCATCTCTATATTTTTCATCACTAGTATTTTTAGATTTCCCAGTTGTTGGTTTTGATGAGGAAATATTGCGTTGTGGTTGTGAGAAACTGTCCTGAAAGCAACATTCCAACAGATCTCTGATGAAATCAAAGTCAGATTTGTTCCTCAAGGGTTTACACACGACACACATGAATTATGATACTTTAACCCTATGTGCTAGAAACTCTACAACACTGCCAATAAACAAGAGAGACAAAACAAATGTAGGTGAAATGCTTGCTCGGAAGAAGTGTGTCTAACAATGCTAGTTGAGGGTCCTTTTTATAGGCGTTGACGGAATCAAAATGGGCTAAAAAAATCAATGCAATTAACTGACACAAAGCAAAATGACCACGGCAATGATGGTTAAGTGTAACTAAACTGTGAACGTTATTGTCCTTGATTCCCTATCTCATATCAAAAAATACAAAAAAGTGTCAAAATGAAAGATTCGTTGACAAAATGTTTTCTTTTTGATATTATGACCCAACCCAACCCAATCCCACCTTGCCTGCTCGGCGACACGCGTATGTGATAGGCTGGTTAGCAATCTTATCCATTGGCTTTTTATCCAAGATACTAAAGGGGTTGGTAAGAATATATAAAGTCATGTTCAAAAGGGTGAGTTATCAATGTGGGACTTAGAAAGCCAAGGGATGTCAAAAGCCAAGGATAAGAGATTTGTGGTTTAGTTATCCTTATGAAGTCAAGTTTTCATGCAACACTAGTAGAGTTTGGTTGGAAAATAGAAGATTGGTTAAAAAAAATAAAAGATGAGCTGACATATAAAAAGTTTAATCAAAATTTTATTTCATGAAAGTAGCTTGGATGAAGGCAAATTTTGTCAAAATTCAGTTATTAAAAATATTTGTTTTAATAATGTTATTTTAGCTTCTTCGAGGGAGCATCATTGGTTTCTTTGTTTACCTCATTTTAAAGATGTTTATTTTAATGATGTGGTTTTAGCTGATTTAATGTCTTTGTGTGCAACTTTCATGTATTGTGACTATTATATAAGGTTAATATTCTATCTTTGAGCTTCCACTTACTTCATTTATTAAGGTTGAATTTTTAGTGACCTAAAAAGAGCTTGGGATCTTAAATTCAAATCTCAACTTTTTTTTGTAAACAAAAAAAAATCTTTTATTTAACCTATTAAAATTTCCTTAGTAGTGAGAAATTTGAGTGGGTAGAAGTTTAACCTTAATGTTTTGCTAATATGAATTGAAAAATATTTTTTAAAATTTTATGTAATCTTGTTTCACTTGATAACCCTTATACTTTCTTTATGCAATGTTATCCTTTAACTAAAGATTAATCTCTGAAGACAAAAAGATTACCAAAGTGAATTTTTGTTTATCACAACAAAGTCTTTTGTATATAAATGGCATGATTTGAACATCTAATAACATGTTTAAAAAAAACTCAACTATATATCAGTGTAGTTTTTAAAACTTTGGTCAAACTCAGTGCAAGTGGCAAATTGTGATATGTTGGACTTTAAAAGTTTGGATTTGATTTAGACTTAAAAGGTAGACTCAAGCTTAGAAAAAGAATCGTATTTTTAGCAAGTCTGTGTAGAAAGTTTTATCAACTTTTTTTTATTTCACAAAAGCAATTTGGATGAAGATAATTCTTGTCAAAATTTGGTTATTGAAGATGTTTATTTTAATGATGTTATTTTAGCTTTATTTTAGGGAGTTTGTTGATTTTTCTATTTAGACTTATGATAGTAAATATTAGAATTATTGTGTTTCTATTATGCTTTATGTAAGGCTATTGCCCTAATTTTTGGGCTTTGGCTCAATTCATCCATGAGCTGAACTTTTAGAGATTAAAAAATTGAATTCTTAAATTTATACCTCAACTTTTATTGTAAACTTAAGGAATCTTTTATTTAACACATTAAGCCTAACTTAGTAGCAAGAAGTTTAAGCGTTGTAAGTTTAAACTTATGCTTTCATTATGCAAATTAAAAGATCAATTTTTTATTTCATATAGTCTTATTGTAGTTGTTTTTTATCAAGATGCGGATCTTGTTTTTTTACTTGTTTCTTATATATATTGTGTGCAACTAAGGTTATCCTCCAATTAAAGGTTAATCCTTAAGGGCATAAATATTATCAAAAGTTAATTTTTATTTATCACAACAAAAAAAATATGCATAACATCATTAGAACATCTATTAACATATTTAAAAGACTCAGTTGTATACTAGTATAACTTTTTTTTGGTTAACAACATTATATTGAAGAAGCCAAAAGGACCAAGGTCCAAGTACAGAAACAGATATACCAAGGAACAGAACGCCTGACCAAGAAAAGGAACAGGAAAATGAAACCCCAATCTTAAATGTAAAATACAAGGCTGTGAGAGGATCATAGAAACACATAGCCTGCTTATAATTCAGAGAAGACCAAAACTCTTAATGCCAACTTAATTAGGGTTCACCCTGGATAAGAGAAAATCCTAATTAAGGTGCCATCAGAGGAGGGCATCAGCAAATTAGGGGCGATCACATTATGAACTTGGGGGAGTTCTCCTCTTATCTTCCACCAGCACCTTTCTGAGTTCCAAGGGAGGGGAGACCCACCAACGTCTGCCCAAAGCATTCTTCAGGCATAACTTTGCAATCTCATGAGCTACCAAGTTTGCATCACGCTTCACCTAAAGAAAGCCACAAAAGTTGAAGAATTGACGAAGGTAAGTGATGTCTTGAATAATAGGATCAATTTCTCTTATAGTGCATTCTCCTCTACAAGCTTTTACCAAATCCAAGCTATCTGATTCTAACAAAATTTCTTTGAATTCCAAATTCCGAGCCAGGATAATAGCTTCACGCATGGCAAGGCTTTCTACGATGATAACCGTAGGAGCCCAGTGGAAGGTAGCTTAGCCATAGTGAACTATGACATGTTAGACTTAACCTGCATTGAACAGACCCAATACAGATATAGTGGACTATGATATGTTGGACTTAAAAAGTTCAGAGGTAATTTAAACTTAAAAAGAAAGCTCGACCTCAATAATGACCATATTTTAAGCAACTTTTTCCTTGTAAGTTTTAGTACAGGTAACTTTACCCATACCAAACCTTATTGTATTGGGCTAAAATGATCCACTATATTTTAATTACCTTGTCTTAATTCATGCTAGAAATATAAAGTTTAAATCCAATATTTTATTGAGCAAGTTTAGACTATCTTAAACAAGCTGGTCTATTTTTATAAATCTAACCAACTATATCAAACCAACATTTCTCAAAGTGATTATATTCCTGGTTAATTAAGAAGTGCCTAGAAAAGAACACTCCAAGTTAAATTTATTTGAGATTATAAAAATAATCTAGGGTTTTCATGAAGTATATGTTACTTACTTTTCAGTGTATGTTTATTTTGGTGTTCAAATTGACAAATGTTACATCCTTTCAGCGGCAAAAACTAACATAAAATCAAACATTTATAAAATAACTAACATATAAAATCAAACATTTAAAAATCTAAAACATTCACATCATCAAGGTGAAACTAACTCTTTAAACAAAATTATTTTTTCATATTCATAAAATTTAAATCGAGACTTTGTTTTTTAAAAGTCAAACATATACGATTTAAATCAATCACCTAATCCCTTGCTAGTGCCTCAACTATGATTTACTATAAAAAAGAATTCATGATAAAAATAAAATAAACAATAAGCACTCATTTGGTAAAGTTATTTATTGAAAAAGTGTTTAGTGTATATATATATATATATATATATATATATATGAAGAATTTGTTATCTAACTACTTAAGTCGTGATTTTTTTTTTGAAAAAACACAACCTTACCGAACTTAGGCATCGTTTGGGGTATTTTTAATTTTAAAATTTTTTAAATCTAAAACTTGTTTTTGGTTTTTAGTTTATTTGGTTTTGAATTTTAAAAAATTGTAAAACTTTTATAATTATGATCAAAACTACTTTACATATAAACAATAATAATATAATAATAATAAATCTTCTACAATGATGGTGATAGCGGTGGTGGTCGCCGTTGTTACCATGGCAGTGGCAGTGGCGGTGACAGTGGCGGTGACGATAATGATGATGATAATGACAACGTTGGTAATGGTGGTGGTCGTGACGATGGTGGTGGTGGTGGAAGGGATGCTTGTTGTGGCAACAATGATGGTGAGGGAGGTCATTGTCGTTGTGACGATGATGACATTTATGATGGTGATGGCGGCGGTGAAGATGACAATGGAGGTGGTGGCTATGCCAATGACAACAACGAAAGTGGTGGTGCTGGTGACGACGACGATGGTAGTGATGTTGGTGATGGCGATGATGACTATGGTGGTAGGATGGTGATGATTAGGGTTGTCAATACGGGTCAACCTATGCTACTCTGCCTTTAACTCACCAAAATATAGGGCAGGGCGGGCTAAAATTGATGTGGTTGGGTGCTAAATTTTCTTAACCCACCTCGCCAAGTTTTAGATGGGTTGACGAACCAGCTCTCTTGGCAAGCCAACTTGCTTTGACATCCATAGTAATGATGATAACGACAATGATAATAATAGTGGTGGTGATGGCGGTGGAGGGTGTGGTGGCAACGGTGGTTGTAGTAGTCATGGTCGTGGCAATGGTGGTGGTGAATGATGTGTTGATTGTGGAAATGATGACAATGTTGTGGGGGTGGTAATGGCAATGGTGGTATGATAGCGGTAGTGGTGACAACAGTAATGGTGATGGAATGTGTATCAATGATGGGAACAATGGTAAAGTTGGTTATAGTGATAGTGGCAGTGGTAGTTGTGGTGGTGGTGACAACGATGGTCATAGGGATGATGGTGGTCATGGCAGTGGAAGGAATGATGATGATGAGAACAATAATGGTGATGGTGGAAGTAATGACGACGACAATAGTAGTAGTAGGGTCATGGTAGTGTGGTGATGGTTATGGAGGGTGTGGTAGAGGTAGGCAATGGTGGTGTTGGCGATACAATGGCGATGATCGTGGACGAGTGTAGGGTGGTAGCAAAGATAATGATGATGATGTTGGTGAATAACAAAAGTTAAAAATTTATAAACTAAATCAAAAATTAAAAAACTATTTTTTATTTTAAAAATGATTAAAAACTGTTTTAGGAAGAGGTAAAGCCTCACTTTAACACTCCGGAACGGACCATTAGTTTAAGATCTCACGTACAAGAAGCACTCATCTCTAAATTAACTAAACGCCAATCACTTCAAACCCCCATCTTTCATTAACAATTGATTGAAAATCTAAAATCACATAATACAAAACACAGGTTAATACATTCTGAAATAACAAAACTGAGAAACCCAACCCCAAATAAAACTTTCCAGTAATGCAGAAGAAACAATTAGCAGCGTTTACACTTAAAAATAACAATTTATTGGCGCCTAGTTAGTAAATTAGTAGTAATTAATTCCCATCCTAGGCCGCTGCGGTGGTGAAGACCTCAAGTTCGGAGGTATTTTCCTGATCAATAACATCAAGAAAAACAGGATCAACGGTGACGCGGCTATCCACGTGTACCTTAAAGCGATGGTCCCACCAGAGAACCCTGGCGGTGCCACCAATATCAACAGCCGCATCAAGCTCCATCTCGCGGCGGGCAACATCATGAAGGAAGCGCGAGGCGTGGTGGGCGAGCTGGAGCGCGTGGAGGCGGGCGGGGAGGCGGAGGAGCTGGCAGGAGCGGGGTGGCTGGGAGCCGGCTTGGACGTGAGCGGAGCCGAGAAGGGAGCCTTGGTAGAAGATGGACATGGTGGTGGAGGAGTAATGGATTGGGGCGATGTTTGGGTTGGTCACGTGGACGGTGAGGAGAAGGTCGGCGTCGAGGAGAGGGAGGTTGAGTTTGAAGGAAGTGAAGTTTATGGATATGAGGTGGAAGGTTGGGTCCTTTGGTTTCGCAGAGAGAATCGCGGTTGCTGCTACCGCTGATGCTGCTCCGATCAACGCTGAGCTCCAACTCCATTTTACCCTTTTCCCCATCCAGATGGATACACCGTGGGTGATTCGGGGAAGAGATAGATAGGACTGGAGTGGACGGAGATCAGTGGTTTTACGATAATGCCCTTTTACTTCTAAGAATGCAATGGACCTTGCATACAAACACATGTATCCAATTAGACGTTAATCTTTTCATTTATTTTTATGTTTTTTTATTTATTATTTTAACAATTCTAAATGGAAAATAAAGTGAATAGTTAAATAGAAACTGAGTGAATATGTTGTCGATATTATAAAAAAATAATTAGTGGATGTCCCCCATCTTAGTCCTATAAATAGGACATGCATTAATATGAGAAGAATATTCTCATTTTTTATTACTCCTTATTACTCTCCTTGCTTCCATCACTTCCTCTTTTCTTCTCTTCTCTTCTTCTTAATTTTGAGTTTATTTATAACACGTTATCAGCACCAGGTTCTGACCAACTGAAATCTAGTCAAGACTAAGAGAGGTAATGTATGATTATTATTGTTCTTTATAATTTTAATTTATATTATTTATATATATATATTATAAAAGTTCCTGAAGAACTTACATTTTAAACATGCCTAAAGGATGTATAAGATTATATCTATATCATAAAAAAAATAGGTTCCTGAAGAACTTATTCATAAACATCCCTGCAGGATATATAAAATCAAATAACTCAAAATTCTTGAAGAATTCTTGAAAATATTCATTGATAATTCCCGAAGAATTATAACAATCTAATATATATATATATATATATATAATTATTGCTCTATTGAGTTTTTGTATTGATTTACTTTATTATTATTTGATGTCATGTGAATTAATATTAATTATTATTTTTCACCACCTTTACTAAATAAATAGACCACAATTTCTAATTAATTTAGAGTAACTTATTGGTAATTGCTAATTTTTCAATTACTTCCAATTGCTAATTACTTAACTTTGCTATGCTACATTATTATAATTATTTCATGGCATTATTGCTTCACGGACCTGAAAGTAGCAATCATTCACGTTGGCAATCAGCATAACACAATTGATTTATAAGCATTACCTTACCTGCTCCAATTCTACATTCATAATTACTACTTTTATAATATATATATATATATATATATATATTATAAAAGATATTAATAAATAATATACACATTAGTAGAGAATCAAACCCAGGTTTATACCAGTGATAAATTATCACTCTACCACTAGGCCATTTGTATTTGAATGATATTTTATAAAAAAATTTAAATTTTCATTACCGGATCATTTATGTAAGTTGATTTATAAGTTACTTTATCTATTTAAAAAATATATATATAATATTACTCTTATTATAAAATAAAAATTAAATATTTATAATTAAATATTGACTTGTTTAATTACTATTATTATTATTATTGTCATTATTAGTATATTTAATATTATCTAATTTTTGTAAATTTCTTGTATAGAAATAACTATGTCGAATATTACCAACTTTGAGTTCGTGGCTCTTGACATATCTGGAAAAAATTATCTGATCCGGTCTGGATACCGGCCCCCATTCTTGTGACGTCAGAATGACCTTATATAAGGAAAACCGGTGTCCTGGTTCAACATTACCACACCGGATATCCGATGTCTGGCCGTCCGTCCTCACCACACGATTGCCCCACTTATATATTCCATAACGGTCCTTTGTTCATTTTCACAGGACATTTGTATAACTGTTGGCTTTTCAGTCACAGCAAGATAAGAGCCCCTAATAACTTATCAGCGAAGACACTGTTTGTAGCAAAATACGTCACGTCAATGGCCTCAGAAAGCAAGTGGATGTGTCAGCAGATTATGCGGAAAAGGTGATTATCCTCTCCTCTTCCTAGAGGATCGTACTCTGATAATTGACCTACCCTCCTGATACATTCTGAAAGTTGAGCCACCCTGATTGACATAATATACACGCTATCAGAGCTAAGGGACCCACCTGCATCCAACGACTCATTTTCTCACGTACAACTATAAGTAGCATATTTCAATACACATGCATGGTATCGTTGTTCTATCTCACACTTTTACTGTTACTTCGCTTGAGCATTCACTGAGTTCTTACACTCTTCTAACTTGAGCGTCGGAGAATCTTCGCAGGTGGCACCACCTTTCGCCCCCCTGCAACGCGAAACGTTGGTGTGAAGGATCTCCAGGACAATAAGACCGGCCTCTCCCACTGAGAGACCGGATTACAACATCGGATATACACTGTTCCGGTGTGCAAACCCTAAAAACACCTGCATTCTTGTGGCTGGTCCCACACCGGATCCTAGACCCCGGTCCAGACCAGTTCATTGGCACGCCCGGTGGGACTCGTTAGAGTTATTCCCATTTTCGCAGAAGTTTGGTTGTCACGATGGAAGGTGATGGGAGAGATTTCGTGGATGGTCACGTGGAAGATGTGACCCATCAGCAGACTGGAAGGAGACTCGTCTTTGAGTCCCCTGTAACTCAAACCGGGAGGATGGTGTAAGTGCAAACGCCTGACCCTCGCGATGAGGTTATTAGGCAACTCAGGGAGGAGCTGATGGAGTTAAAGCGGGAGAGAGGAGGAGCTGGGGACAGAGTAGCGTCTCATGCAGAGGATGCTCATCATGCATCAGCGAGGGATAGATCTACAACCCTCCAGTATTCGAAGATCCCCACGTTTGAAGAGAGGGAGCAGACACAGGACTCTGGTGATAGAGTCAGTACCAGGAAAAGAGAGCAGGCGGTGGTGACTTCAGGGACGTACAAGCTCAGTGTCCCTTTCTCAAGAAGGCTGATGAGCATTATCATCCCAAAACATTTGCAAACAACTCAGCCACTGTCGATCGGGAAGTATAATGGAGAAACTGATCCCACTAAGCATTTGGATGCTTACGTGTATGAAGCTATGTATTTGGGAGCGGATGAAGATGTCATGTGCAGGATGTTCCCAAGGACGTTGACGGAGGAAGCTCTCAGCTGGTTTAAAAGCTTACCCTCAGGATCTATAGACTCTTGGGAGGAAATGGCCGTGGCGTTCGAAAGCCATTTTGTCATCTCTAGGGATATCCCAAGAACTTCACACACCCTGGCCCAGATAAGGCAGGGAGAAACTGAAACTCTTAAGGAGTTCCTGAGAAGGTTTTATAAGGAGGCTACTTTGGTCCCCAACCTCACGGAGGCCATACAACTCCATATTGTAGTGGAACCTCTCCAGCCTGGTTCAGCCTCTGCCCTATCTTTGGCAAAGAGTCCCCCTACAACCTTCGAGGAGTTTCGAAGGAAAGCTTCCAAGTACGTGGGCATAGAGATGCATCTGGAGGCAACTGCGACAAGGATGAAGCCTTCAGGACCCACTCAGCAGCCACGGAGAGAAAAGGAGAGAGTGAGGCCTGAAAAGCATGCCTTTAGAGAAGACTTTGTGAACGCTCGTCCGCATCCACGAGATAGGCGTGTATCATCGTTTGACAACTATGCTCCGTTGAATACTAGGCATTCACAAATCATGAGGGAGGTTGGTTGGCCAACTCTGAACGTCTTTGGTATAAGGAAGCCAGCCCCAGTCAAGAGGGGTGGTAACCCACGTAAGTACTACACTTTCCATGAACAAACAGGGCATAATACTGATGAGTGCAAAGTGTTAAAGAATACGGTGGAAACTCTTCTTAGGGAAGGAAAGCTGAAGCAGTATTTGTTTAAGGAGAAATCTATGGATGAGCCTCAGAGGATGGAGAAAAGGAATAGAGATCCAGATGACGAAGATGATAGTACGCACAACCCAGCAAGGAAGTTCACTGCAGCTGAGAAGCAGAAGGGAGTAGTGATTGCTGAAGGTGCCCAACAAAATAACATGCCCCAGCAGCAGAGGCAGGGCAGACGAGAAGTGATTAAGATGATAGCAGGAGGATTTGCGGGAGGAGGTGCATCAATCACAGCACGGAAGAATCACCACAGGATGATTCTGTCCGTCCAGGGCAAACCGAGGGATAACCGCCCTTTCAGGGACGGTATGACAGCCCCGACGGTGTCATTTACTGATGATGACTTCGGCCCAACAATTCCAGGGAGTGATGATGCGGTAGTTATCGTGGCAGTCATAGCCAACAAGGATGTCAAGAGGATCCTCGTCGACCAGGGAAGTTCTTGTGACGTTATCTTTTATAATTGTTTCAAACGAATGGGTTTCAATGATGCAGATTTACAACCCTACACACAAGAACTCACAGCGTTTAATGGAGCCAAGCAACCCACCAAGGGGTACCTTGACACTTTGATTTCTTTTGAAGGGGAGCCTGGTGCGAGAACGGTCAAGTCAAGAATTCTGGTGATTGACGTGGAATCTCCTTACAACGGTATCATAGGCCGTCCCACACTGAACGCGATGGAAGCAATTGTATCCACTCCTCATCTCTTGATCAAATTCATTGACAAGGACAACGGTGTGTCCTCTCTCCGCGGTGATCAGAAGATGGCTCGATATTGTTATAACCTGAGCCTCAACATGGTTAAGTTGGAAGCGTTCAATAAGAAGAGGAAGCTGAACGATGGAGGAACAGCGGCAGGGTCTGTCAGTCTCATTGACCTGGACCCCAGAGCGGAATTGAAGATTGATCCACTCAATCCCTCTAAGCCCACACCGGATGGTGGTTCTAGGGATGTTGTATTAGGAGATTCCCTAGAGAAGGTCACGCACATCAATGATAAGCTGGAGTTTGCTATGGAGCAGCGCTTATTAGCCCTTCTGCAAGAGTTCAAAGACCTTTTCGCATGGACAGCAGCAGACATGCCTGGAATGGACCCTGATTTCTGTTGCCATAAGCTTGTAGTGTACCCCGAAACAAGACCGGTGGCCCAGAAGAAGAGGAGGTTGGGACCGGAGAAGTAGAGGGCGGCTTGTGAGCAGACAGAGAAGTTGTTGAAAGCAGGTTTTATAAGGGAGATACGCTATTCATCTTGGCTTTCTAATGTGGTCATGGTACAGAAGGCTAATGGCAAATGGAGAATGTGTACAGATTATGTGGATCTTAACCGTTGCTGCCCTAAAGATCCATATCCCCTGCCTAACATCGATCGCATGGTGGATGATTCATCTGGTTACCAATACCTCAGTTTCATGGATGCCTATTCGGGGTATAACCAGATTCCGATGTGGGAGGGAGACCAGGAGAAAACTGCCTTCATCAATGACCGCGGTGTTTTTTGCTACACCGTCATGCCTTTTGGATTGAAGAACGCCGGCGCTACCTATCAGCGCATGATTAATAAAGTCTTTGAAGGGATGCATACAAGGCTGGTCGAAGTTTATATTGATGATATTATAGCCAAAACGCCCGCTGGAGGAGACCACATTGAAGATCTGCGCCAAGTCTTCACTAGACTTCGGCAGTACAACATGAGATTGAATCCTTTAAAATGCACCTTTGTCGTTCCAGCTGGGAAATTCTTGGGATTCATGTTGACCCAACGAGGCATCGAGGCTAATCTTGGGAAATGTCAAGCAATCCTGGACATGCAGAGCCCTAAGAGTCTAAGGGAGGTTCAATCGTTGAATGGGAAAGTGGCCGCTCTAGCTCGTTTCATGCCCAAGATGGCACACAGGTCTCTCCCCTTGTATAAGGCGTTGAAGAAACACAAGAATTTTGAATGGGGAGAGGAGCAGGAACAAGCCTTCCAGCAGCTCAAGGCCGTTCTCTCGAGTCCACCAATTTTGGTTAAGCCTGATCCTGGTGAGACTTTGATCTTATATTTAGCAATCTCTGATGAAGCCTTAGGCATGGCGTTGGTTAAAGAAACCCCTGATGGGCAGAGGCCGGTGTATTTCACTAGTAAGACGTTTCAGGGAGCGGAAGGAAGATATCAGAAGATTGAGAAAGCTGCTCTAGCAGTCGTGTGGGCGTCACGACGGTTGAGGCCCTATTTCCATGCGCACCCAGTACTGGTGAGAACAGATTTGCCTCTCCGTTCAGTGCTTAGCAAACCAGACCTCGCTGGAAGGATGATAAAATGGTCTATCGAGCTGTCTGAATTTGAAATTTCATATGAGCCTCGAGGAGCTATCAAGGCGCAAGTGTTGGCCGATTTTGTGGTGGAAATGACTGGAGCGGACCCAGCCACCCCTCGAGCGCATTGGACCATTTACGTTGATGGATCGTCGAACAGCAAAGGTTGTGGAGCAGGTGTGGTGGTAGAAAGTGATGATGGTGTGCACCTAGAAATTTCCCTCCGATTCAATTTCAAAACCTCCAACAACCAAGCTGAATACGAAGCATGCTTGGCCGGTCTCCGTGCGGCGATCGACATCGGAGCATCAGCAGTTATACTCTGTAGTGATTCCCAACTGGTGATTTCGCAGATCCAGGGAGAGTACCAGGCCAAGGAACCACAACTTCAATTGTACTTGAATTGTGTTAATGAGTTGAAGGGAAGATTCGAAGTTTTAGAGTTCAAGCATGTGCCCAGAGAAGAAAACACCAGAGCAGACATCTTGTCTAGATTGGCAAGTACAAAGCAGCCCGGCAGCATAACAACGGTGGTTCAAAGCACTTTGACATCGCCCAGCATACCTCTGTACCCTTCTCTGAATGCTATCATGGTGAGCTATCCATATGAGAATTCTTGGGTCATACCCTATATTCACTATCTGGCTGATGGTCAACTCCCCACCGATGAGAAGGAAAAGAGACGAGTGAAGAGGGAGCTGCCATATTTTACTATGGTCAATGGTGTTCTCTACAAAAGGGGATTCTCTGTCCCATATCTTTCGTGTTTGAGAGAGGACGAGGTTCAAGCGGTTCTGGAGGAAGTGCACGAGGGGCAATGTGGGCACCATGCTGGAGGCCGAAGCTTAATGAGAAAAGTCCTCAGGGCCGGATATTGGTGGCCCACGGTAAAGCAGGATTCCGCAGATTTTGTGAGGAAGTGCGACGCTTGTCAAAAATTCTCCAATCTTCACCATACACCGGCCCAAGAGCTATCTTCATCTGCTGTGCCTTGGCCGTTCTACCAATGGGGCCTTGATATTTTGGGTCCATTCCCCACTGCGCCAGGAGGTATCAAATACTTGATCGTGGGGGTAGATTACTTCACCAAGTGGATCGAGGCAGAACCAGTAGTACATATCACTTCTGCGCGAACAAGACGTTTCGTGTATGAAAATATAATAGCTCGGTTCGGGGTGCCAGGGCGGATTGTGACTGACAACGGCACCCAGTTTACAGACAAAAAGTTCACAGATTTGCTTGAAGGACTGGGGATAATCCAGATATTTTCATCTGTTGAACACCCCCAAACCAATGGGCAAGCAGAGGTAGCCAACCGAGAAATGCTGAAGGGGTTGAAGAAGCGTCTGGGAGAAGCGAAGGGAGGATGGACTGACCAGCTATGTCATGTTTTATTGGCATACCGCACTACGCCTCATTCTTCAACTAACGAATCCCCATACCGGCTAACGTACGGGGTTGAGGCGATGATTCCAGTGGAGTTACAAACAAGATCGGCTCGTGTGGAGTATTTTTCAGCTAAAGATAACAACGCCAACTTGGCATCAAAACTGGACGTCCTCCAGGAGCTAAGGGAAAAGGCTTTCGTCAGAGATCAGGCAATAAAAGCAAAGGCAGCACTCCGGTATAATAAACGTGTCCAGTACAGAGCTTTTAACACCGGAGACCTCGTTCTGAGAAAGGCAAATCTGGGGAATAAGTTCGCCCACCAAGGAAAGCTAGCACCGACGTGGGAAGGTCCTTATAGAGTTTCTGAGGTGACTGGAAGAGGGTCATACCGGTTGGAAGAACTTGATGGAACTCCAATCCGCAACAAATGGAACACTCAGAACTTACGAGTTTATTACAGCTAGGTGGTAAGACGGCGTGTACTCTTTTTCCTTACTTGAGTTTTTTCCCATTGGGTTTTCTCAAGAAGGTTTTAACGAGGCATGGCCCCAACTACGCTCTTCATGTAATGTACTTTCAATTTTAATGAGAATACATCTTAACCGCCCTATCATTCTCATTTTTCTTATGTGTTGTGATTTATAGCCGTAGTTTAATACGCATACACCTCAGGACGGATGAACGCAACTACCAATTCTGTAGTTGATGAGATAATTCCTCGAGGAACGGATGAAGACCCCTCGGGACGGATGATCTCAATCACACATCGTGTGTTTTGACGATGTAACTCCTTGAGGTGGAATGGGTTGTAGGGCTGGTCCTTTTTCAAGGTCACAAACCGAACCCCATTCGAAGACTACATGGGTTGTAGGGCTGGTCCTTTTTCAAGGCCACAAACCGAACCCCATTCGAAGACTACATGGGTTGTAGGGCTGGTCCTTTTTCAAGGCCACAAACCGAACCCCATTCGAAGACTACATGGGTTGTAGGGCTGGTCCTTTTTCAAGGCCACAAACCGAACCCCATTCGAAGACTACATGGGTTGTAGGGCTGGTCCTTTTTCAAGGCCACAAACCGAACCCCATTCGAAGACTACATGGGTTGTAGGGCTGGTCCTTTTTCAAGGCCACAAACTGAACCCCATTCGAAGACTACATGGGTTGTAGGGCTGGTCCTTTTTCAAGGCCACAAACCGAACCCCATTCGAAGACTACATGGGTTGTAGGGCTGGTCCTTTTTCAAGGCCACAAACCAAACCCCATTCGAAGACTACATGGGTTGTAGGGCTGGTCCTTTTTCAAGGCCACAAACCGAACCCCATTCGAAGACTACATGGGTTGTAGGGCTGGTCCTTTTTCAAGGCCACAAACCGAACCCCATGCGAAGGCTTGGGCGCAGTAGGCCGGTTCACACAGAAAACCGCGCTGAACCCCGAGTAACGGGTGCAGTAGGTTCAAGATTAGCCCTGATCCGAACCCCGTGTTGAAGGCTTGGATTGTAGGATTGCACCGAACTCCAAGTACGGTTAGTAGGATCGAACCGAACATCGTGTGAAGACTTGAGATGTAGGACCAAACCGAACCTCAAAAGAAAGGCGTAAAAGCTTACCCTTGTCAAAGCTATACTAAAATTCAAAGGCAATGTCCGTCCTCAGTTGTGGAACATCCACCCCGGAGCGGCTGAACGCTAACGTACCCGCTCTACATCTTCGAGGACAGATAAGCATTTCTATCTTTTTAAGAAGTTAAAAAGTAATCCTTGAGATAAACTTTCCCTTCCCAATGTACTTACACTTGGGGACAGGGCATGCTTTAACTTAATTATCAATTATTCGTTACAATTTGTTATCTTAATCCGGTGTGATAAGTACGCTCTAAGCAGCTAGGTAAACACGCAGAACGGATTCGCAAAGCATTGAAAACAATAAAGTGTTTTGTATAACACTAAGTTATTCAACAATCACACATTCGACGCAAACAGTTGAAGAAAAGCAATAGTGAACTTTATTTTCAAAAATAAGAAAATATGCAGGTTACAAAGTGTTTTAAAGCTGGAGCCGATCCCAGAACACGGCTATGAATGAAAGCATAAAATCAAGAGGCCGGCGCTTGATCCTCCGCAGTGGGCACTCCTGCCTTCTCCGTTTTGTCCTCCACTCCAGTTTGGGCACCTTCTTGTGCTTCGGCTCCAGAGGCAGCGGTGGACGTTGTGGGTTCCATACTCTGACCTTCTGGAAGGGGAGGCAATTCATACAGAGATGCATGGGGTTCATGGTGCGAGCCGTCCTTATGAACTTCGACAAGTCTTCCCCCATGGAATTCGAAGAACAGATCCAATGCGTACAAATTCAGCTTCACTCCAGGGTTGCGATAGTAGACTTGACAAAGGGCCAGGCCGAAGGATTCATACGCCACATTTTTGCATATCTCCAAGGCTTTGGTAGCCTTGGCCTTTGCAGCAGCTAATCTTCTTTGAACCTTGGCATAATCCTCTTCTGAAGGCCCAGCACTCGCACCACCCTTCTTGAGTTCATCAATTTGGGCTTGCATCTCCTTCCGAACGGTCTCCCACTCCCCAAGGTCTTTGTTGCGACCGTCCTCCATAACTTTGAGATCGTCAGCAAGCTTAGCCGATCTCTTCTTCTCCAGTTGTAATTCTTCTTCAAGGAGGGGTATGGACTTATTCTTATTCTGGAGGTCGGCAACTTCCCGCTCTAGGGCCTTGTTCGCAAAATGAACTTGGCTTGCCTCTTCAGTTTTCCTCTGGAGCGTTTCTTTAGTTTTCTTCAATTCTGATTCCACGCCCCTGTGAACTTCAGCTTGCTTGGTCGCCCATTTCTCCTTCACCGCGAGTTCGGTCTCAAGTTTTTCAACTTGATCCATATAATCAGCTTTCTCGCTCAGGGACTCAAGTAGGCCGGACAGTTCATCAAGCTGCCAACGCCCAGCCTTGCAAGCACCTCGGACCCCAGCAGCGTCGAGGGAAGGGCGGAGGCAATACCGTGCCTTTGGAAGAGTGGAAGGCATGGATCCCTGAAACCACAAGTAGGGGGAGAGGAAGGAGTCACGCGGAGGCTCAAACGCCGGAGGAGGACCATTCCCAGAGTCCGGCTCTGAAGCATTCTGTGAAGAAGGGGTGGAGGATTCAGGAACGGGTTTCTTTCCCTTGTCCTTCTTCAATCCAGTTTCCTCGGCCGTCCTCTGACGCTTCTTTGCAGGGTCACCAGAGGAGGGCTTTTCCTGATCTGCCTTCTTGACCAGGTGCCTCTTTTTCTTCTTCTCTGGGACGACCTCCTCGTCGCCCGTTCCAGTGGCTTCAGGTCGTTGTTCTGCTTCTTCCTCGTCAAACAGAGGAACTTCTTCACCTACAGCAGAGGTCAAGGGGATAAGTGGAGTCTTGGTGGCGTTTCTCTTAGCCTGGATTTCGTTCTCCTCAGAGGAGGAATCATCGTCAGCCATCATGGTCCTTAACGACAACATCTCTGGGCAGGCTTTTTCGATTTGTTCTGCAAAACAAGAAAGGTTGAATAAGCATACAAAAAAAAATAATAACCAGAGCGGAATAACTATACAACACAAAGAAATTAAGAGCGGATATTACGGAGGTAGGTGTTTCTGATATCATCCTCGGCCAAGAGGAGGCGGCTGGAAAACCCTTTGAGGGTCTTTGAGGCCGTCTGCATGGCGCTCAAGACCTCAACGGAGTGAGGGGAAAGTTCGCTCTCATCTGTATAATAAGCACGGCTCATAAGGAGAAAATGCTCGTGCGTCCAGCTAAGGGGAAACTTGGTGAACCCCTCCTTGTTTCGCCAGAAGACCAGCTTATTTGGTTGAATCCGGACTCGCGTATAGTAGTGTTTGAAGGAGCGTCCATCCATTTTCGCGGATTCCGTATAAGACTTGAAATTTACAACCCTTGAGTCACTACGGAGAGTAATGAACCCAAGGCCGCCTTTCTTGTTAGCACGGCGGACCACCTGGCAGTAATAAAATAACTTGGCCATAGTGGCGGAGAAGTTGAAATGCTCCCCCAAAACTTCCAGAGCCCGGACAAGACCCCAACCGTTGGGATGCAGTTGGGTGGGGGCGCAGTCTAGGAAACGCAGGACGGCCATCTGGAACTCCGTCATGGGGAAGCGTACTCCCAGTTTCAAGAAGACGAAGTCGTACATGTAGACCGACCTCACATCAGGGATGCTGTGGCATATTCTTTCAGAGGGATGTGGTGCCATCACAGCGTATCGTGCCTTGTACTTTTTATCCGAATATATTTTGCAGCGGAAAGAGACCGTGCATCCCTCTTCACTTGCATGGTGCGAAGGGATCTCTAGGAATTCCTCCTCCACCCAGCAGTATGGTTTTTCCCTGTTGAGTTTCTCCCAGTCAAGCCGATGTACAACAACATTGACACACCCTTCAGCAGAGCGAAGAACCGGTGTTTTTCCACGTCCTGGAAGGTCCATGGTTGTACAGGCACGATGGAACGCGTAGGTACTGTGGTAGAAAGCAACATCGTCAGAGAGGTAACCTTCAGCACTTGACCCCTCATCAGAGCGGCTGGTAGCCCTCGAGTCAAGGGGAGCCTCAGAGCGACGTTGGGAAGAAGACGCTCGTGAGGAAGAGGCTTCGGCTCTCTCTGAGCGACGGGGCCCAGCCACAGGAGGATTCGCTAGAATCCTCCCACCACGGTGGCTAAGGGGGGCGCGAGAGCCAAAACTCCCCTTGTTTGAAGGACCAGCGTGGCATGCTCTAGGGCGCATGATGGAAATAGAATGACAAAAATTGCAAGGAGTTGAAGGAAAGGGAGGTTACCTAAAGGAAGAAGATCTTTGAGATGTTTGAAGACGACAGAGAAATTCCAGAGAAATTTGAGCAGAGGTTCACTAGGCTTGGAAACAAGAGTGGTCTCCAAAATCTGCTAAGAGTCCCTTTTATAGGTAACGAAGATACACAACGTTTCGTCGAAGGTCACAAGGCTTACATCAAAACGCAACCACTTCAAATTGAAACGACTCCGTCGTTTCGTTACGTACGGGCGCGAAAATGATAACGTTTCAGTAAACATTTTGGCAAAATGGGCCCCCATTCAGTTTGAATCCAGGCCCAATAAGCCCAATCGACGGTTACACTCTTGGGCAATGATGGCTCGTGCGTAAAAAACGCATTTACTGTCTAATCATGCCATGCGCATTTAATGCATCTCAACCACTTTTCGAATACCAAGGGTTTCAATTCTCAAAGACTCTTGGGATTTCCACTACTTATTTATGCTGTCTGAATCCGTTGTACACAATGCAAGAAGAGCGGTCACCTGTCTATTAGAGCGGATGCCACAGAGCTCCCAGAGACCTTTCAGAATGTACTACCGGCATCCAGACTTCTCTAGAGTTGTGTAGCTCATATGAGCAACTAAACAGTCCCTCATACAAGCTAGGGGACAAATGATCCGGTCTGGATACCGGCCCCCATTCTTGTGACGTCAGAATGACCTTATATAAGGAAAACCGGTGTCCTGGTTCAACATTACCACACCGGATATCCAATGTCTGGCCGTCCGTCCTCACCACACGATTGCCCCACTTATATATTCCATAACGGTCCTTTGTTCATTTTCACAGGACATTTGTATAACTGTTGGCTTTTCAGTCACAGCAAGATAAAAGCCCCTAATAACTTATCAGCGAAGACACTGTTTGTAGCAAAATACGTCACGTCAATGGCCTCAGAAAGCAAGTGGATGTGTCAGCAGATTATACGGAAAAGGTGATTATCCTCTCCTCTTCCTAGAGGATCGTACTCTGATAATTGACCTACCTTCCTGACACATTCTGAAAGTTGAGCCACCCTGATTGACATAATATACACGCTATCAGAGCTAAGGGACCCACCTGCATCCAACGACTCATTTTCTCACGTACAACTATAAGTAGCATATTTCAATACACATGCATGGTATCGTTGTTCTATCTCACACTTTTACTGTTACTTCGCTTGAGCATTCATTGAGTTCTTACACTCTTCTAACTTGAGCGTCGGAGAATCTTCGCAGGTGGCACCACCTTTCGCCCCCTGCAACACGAAACGTTGGTGTGAAGGATCTCCAGGACAACAAGACCGGCCTCTCCCACTGAGAGACCGGATTACAACATCGGATATACATTGTTCCGGTGTGCAAACCCTAAAAACACCTGCATTCTTGTGGCTGGTCCCACACCGGATCGTAGACCCCAGTCCAGACCAGTTCATTATCTATCATGGACACTAGATGCTGAGATACATTTAGATGCAAAAGGTCTTGGAGACACGATTAAAAATGGAAATAATGCATCTAATCAAAATAAAGCTAAAGCCATGATCTTTTTACGCCACCATATCCATGAAGGGTTAAAAAATGAGTACTTAACAGTTAAAGACCCTCTTATTTTGTGGAATAATCTAAAAGAGAGATACGACCATCAAAAGGATATAATTCTTCCAAAAGCCCGTTATGAATGGATGCATTTGCGATTTCAAGATTTTAAAACTGTAAATGAATATAATTCTGCGCTATTTAGAATTACTTCAAAATTAGAGTTATGTGGAGAAAAGATCACTGAAAGTGATATGATAGAGAAAACATTCTCCACTTTTCATGCATCCAGTATGCTCCTACAGCAGCAATATCGCCAAAAGGGCTTTACAAAATTTTCTGAATTAATTACTTGTCTCCTTGTGGTTGAGCAAAATAATGAATTGCTTATGCAAAATCATGAATCTCGTCCAACTGGAACTGCTCCATTCCCAGAAGTGAATGTAGCAACACACGATCATAATACTCGCGGTCGTGGTCGTGGCCGTAGCCGCGGTCGTGGACGAGGTAATGCTTGGGGACATGGTATTGGTCGTGGATATGGTTATGGCCGTGGTCATGGTTGAAATGATAAGAGATCATCATTCACATGGAAAAATAAAGAACATATGAAAAAAGGGACAGATGCTCAAAATAGCGAACAAACTAAAAATATCTGCTATCGTTGTGGTAGCAAGGGACACTGGTCTCGAGTTTGTCGCACACCAAAGCATCTCGTAGATCTATACCAAAAATCCCTTAAAAATAAAGGGAAAATAATAGAGACAAATTTTACTGGTATAGATGATGATTTCTCTTATTTTAGTGTTGATGATTTTCTTACTCTTCCTGAAGAAAAAATTGACCACTCGGTTGGAGAAGGGAGTGCCCCTAAATAAATTATTTTAATGTTTCATGTAATTTGTTTTGTTGTAAACTTTGTCTTTATCAATAAAATTTTGTTAAATATTATTGTTAATTATATTTTTACTCATGAATTATTTTTATTTATTTAATGAAGAATGAATGCTCATGTGAATGACGAAGATATATGTCTGGCAGACAGTGCAGCAACTCATACTATTCTTAAGAATGAGAAATATTTCTATCATATAGTAAAACAAAAAGCCAATGTTAATACTATATCTGGTAGTATAAATATAATTGAAGGCTCCGGAAGAGCCAGTATTTTGTTATCTGGAGGAACAAAATTGCACATTGAAAGTGCATTATATTCTAAGAAGTCTCAAAGAAATTTGTTGAGTTTTAAGGATATCCGTAGAAATGGATACCATATTGAGACCACAAATGAAGGAAATGATGAATATTTATATATTACAAAGTTAATTTCTGATAAGAAATGTATATTGGAAAAATTACCTTCATTTTCCTCCGGTTTGTACTACACATATATTAGTACAATTGAAACAAATGCCATAGTAAACCAGAAGTTTACAAATAAGAATAACTTTGTTATTTGGCATGAACGGTTAGGCCATCCTGGAACAATAATGATGCAAAAAATAGTTGAGAATTCAAATGGTCATTGCTTGTCCAGCAGACAAATTCTCCAAACTAATAATTTCTCATGTGCTGCTTGCTCTCAAGGGAAATTAATTACTCGACCATCACCAATGAAAATTGGAAGTGAATCACTCACATTTTTAGAGCATATACAAGGTGATATTTGTGGGCCAATACACCCTTCATGTGGACCATTTAGATATTTTATGGTTTTAATTGATGCATCAACTAGATGGTTACATGTTTGCTTATTGTCAACTCGCAACCAGGCGTTTGCGAGATTACTAGCTCAATTAATTCGTTTAAGAGCTCATTTTCCTGATTATCCAATTAAGAAAATACGCCTTGATAACGCTGGTGAATTCACATCTCAATCATTTAATGATTATTGTATGTCAATTGGAATTGATGTTGAACATCCTGTAGCACATGTTCATACATAAAATGGACTTGCTGAATCATTGATTAAACATTTGAAATTGATAGCAAGACCATTGTTAATAAGATCAAAACTCCCAATTTCAACTTGGGGACATGCAATCTTGCATGCGGCAGCACTTATCCGCATCAGGCCTACAAGTTATCATGAATATTTCCCTTTACAATTGGTTCATGGTAAAGAACCAAATATTTCCCATCTAAGAATTTTTGGAAGTGCGGTATATGTTCCTATTTCTCCTCCACAACGCACTAAGATGGGACCTCAAAGAAGGTTGGGGATATATGTTGGGTATGAAAGTCCATCTATAATAAAATATCTTGAACCCTTGACAGGTGATTTATTTACAGCTCATTTTGCTGATTGTCATTTTGATGAATCTATTTTTCCACCATTAAGGGGAGAAAATAAACAGTTGGATAAAAGGATCATTTGGAGTGAGATATCTCTCTCACATCTTGATCCTCGAACAAAGCAAAGTGAACTAGAAGTTCAGAAAATAATTAGTTTGTAAAGTTTAGCAAACCAATTGCCGGATGCATTTGCTGATCCAAAAAGAGTGACTAAGTCACATATACTAGCTGTTAATACTCCAATAAAGATTGATATCCCTGCAGGACAATCTAAAATTGCAAATGAGTCTGAAACCGAAGTAAAACGTGGCAGACCTGTTGGTTCTAAAGATAAAAATCCTCGGAAAAGAAAATTAAATAAAGAGGATGATCGAATCGAGGATATAAAGACTCCAATAGAGTCTCCTGACATAATCAAAGTTTCAAATCCAGAAGAAACTAAGGTACCTGAAATTGATACAAACAAAGAGATCTCGATAAATTATGTCATGGATGGTATACAATGGAATCGACCTGAAGTCGATGTTGATGAAATTTTTACATTCAAAGTAGCTCTTGATATTATAAATGATGATAAAGATCATGAACCAAAATCTGTTAAGGAATGTGCACAAAGAAATGATTGGCCAAAGTGGAAAGATGCAATGTAAGAAGAGTTAAACTCGCAAAACGAAAAGTTTTTGGACCTATAGTCCAAACACCTAAAGGTGTAAAACCAGTTGGGTACAAATGGGTCTTTACGAGAAAAAGAAATGAAAATGGTGAAATTGTGCGATATAAAGCAAGACTTGTTGCACAAGGTTTCTCACAAAGACCTGATATTGATTTTGAAGAAACATATTCACCAGTGATGGATGCGACAACTTTTCGATATTTAATAAGTTTGGCGATTCGTGAAAAGCTTGATTTACACCTCATGGATGTTGTTACAACATATTTATATGGCTTACTTGAAAATGACATATATATGAAACTCCCTGAAGGATTTAATTTACCTGAAGCATACAAGACAAATCCTCAAGAAAATTATTCAATTAAATTGAATAAATCTCTTTATGGACTGAAACAATCTGGACGTATGTGGTATAATTGCCTCGGTGAATATCTGTTGAAAGAAGGGTATAAAAATGACCCGATTTGTCCATGTGTTTTTATGAAAAGATTGGGAAAAGAGTTTGTTATAATTGCAATTTATGTAGATGATTTAAACATCATCGGAACTCCTGAAGAGCTCTTAAAGGCTGTAAATTGCTTGAAAAAGGAATTCGAGATGAAAGACTTAGGAAAAACAAAGTTTTGTCTTGGATTACAATTAGAATATTTAAAGGAAGGAATTTTAATGCACCAAAAGACTTATTCAGAAAAGGTGCTAAAACGGTTCTATATGGACAAATCACACCCATTAAGCAATCCAATGGTTGTAAGGTCACTTGAAGTGAGCAAAGATCCTTTTCGACCTCAGGAGAAAAATAAAGAACTACTTGGTCCTGAAGTACCATATCTCAGTGCAATTGGTGCACTAATGTATCTTACTAGTCATACACGACCTGATATATCATTTGCCGTCAATTTGTTAGCAAGACATAGTTCTTTACCCACAAAAAGACATTGGAATAGGATTAAACACATATTTCGCTACCTTAGAGGTACAATGGACATGGGTTTATTTTTTTCCATATGTATCTAAGGCAAACCTAATTGGTTATGCAGATGTGGGATATTTGTCTGATCCTCATAATGGTCGATCACAAACAGGTTATTTGTTCACATGTGGTGGTACAGCAATTTCATGGAGATCCATAAAATAAACGATCACAGCAACATCATCTAATCATGCTGAAATCATAGCATTACATGAAGCAAGTCGAGAATGTGTTTGGTTGAGGTCTATGATTGAACATATTCAAGAAAATTGTGGCTTGCATGCTGGAAAACTACCACCAACAATCTTATGTAAAGATAATGCAGCTTGTATTTCTCAGTTAAAAAAGGGCTATATTAAAGGAGATAGAACAAAGCATATTTCACCAAAATTTTTCTTTACTCATGATCTTATAAAGAATGGTGAAATAAATGTCCAGCAAGTCCAATCATGTGAAAATCTAGCAGATCTCTTTACAAAATCTTTACCAACTAAAGTCTTCGAACAATTAGTACGGAAGATTGGTCTTCGACGCTTACACAAGTGTTCTGATGAGGGGGAGAATTGATTATTTGTAATTCAATTATTTTTCATGAATATACTTTGTAAAGAATGTTGTACTCTTTTTCCTTCACTAGGTTTTTATCCCACTGGGTTTTTCCTAGTAAGGTTTTAACGAGGCACATTCTAAAATAGGGACATCCAAGGGGGAGTATTATAAATAAATAATTAATGGATGTCCCCCCTCTTAGTCCTATAAATAGGACATGCATTAATATGAGAAGAATAGTCTCATTTTTTATTACTCCTTATTACTCTCCTTGCTTCCATCACTTCCTCTTTTCTTCTCTTCTCTTCTCCTTAATTTTGAGTTTATTTATAACAGCAGATACTTTTCTTGATCTTGTTTGATGATTTTTAAAGTGATCTTCTTTATAAGATATTATTATATTATGTTACACATTAAAAAATTTAGTTATTCTAGGTAAATGAATTTAATTGGTTATTTATTTTTTTATACTCTCAAAATTATCCTTCATGTTAAAAAGAGAAAAATAACTTTTTAAAATTTTGTTGTAAATTAAAATGAGTCATATACAAATAAACCAAGAAAAACTCTTCAACTTTATCTTATAAAAAGGATAGGAGGAAGTATTGATTTAGTTGGTTTTTTTAATTAAACTCAAATCAGATTGTCAGTTGGACCGAAAACTAATAAGGTTGTCGATTTGAGTTTCTAATAAATCAAACTTAATGTTTGTTTGGTAATCAATTTTAAAAATGAAATTATAAAAATAAAAAATTTAATAATAAATATTAATCTTACACATCATTCAATACAAACAAATTTTTATTAAACCAATTATTTTTTAATCACGGTCACTGTAAATGACTCAATAATCAGTTCCAAGTTAAAACATTTTATCATATTAGGTCAGCTTCCAACCAAAATTTCAAAGTGCCCAGGGATAATAGGCTACACAGGTTATGCCTTATCGACTAAAAAAACGTATACCTTGTCTTTGTTAATTTTACAACACAACATCTGCATTCCATGAACTTTGTTGAATTTAGAGGAAAAAATTAATTTTTAAAATATTTTATTAATATATAAATATATTAAGATGTTAACATCATTTGATTTTCTTATGACTTGATATATTTTCAATTTATCTAATGCATGACTTGTTTCTAAATTTATAAATAATGTTACTAAGAAAGATTGTTAAGAAATGAGTGGGGTTATTAATGTAAAATAATTATAGTATTTAATGCATTGTATGGTTAATTTTACAAGCACATATATATAATTTTCGATTCATAATTACACTAACTAGAATAATAAGTCTAATATACATTTCAATTTTAGTTTTTAATGAGTTTTGAATTTTAAAATATTATATTAAAATTTGAAAATATTAATTATATTATATATTTGAATGAAATAGTTATAGTATATAATCCGGTCACAATACCAGCCTCTTAGTTAATGGTATTTAACTAAAAACCATCATAAGGACTGATGTCACGTGATATCTGGTGTGAGTTATTCCCTCAACACCGGATATCTGGAATCACACGCGGGGTCTTTAAATATTTAAATATTTAAACTATTAAATAATTATAAATTAAGTAGTTATATACAATATATATTTGAATTAAAAAGTTAATTATGGTATATATTACATATTTTATAATATTTAAAATAAAATTATAATGCATTGTGTGATTAATAAAAAGTATAATAGTTTTTAATTAAATAATTATAGTATTTAATACATTGTGCGGTTAAGTATATATATATATATATATATATATATATATATATATATATATATATATGATTGATTGGATTAGTTTTACTTTGAATAGTTTAAATTCATTATTAGATTATTATTATTTCTAAAGCAAAAATTGTTAGATGTAGTATTTAAATATTCAGATATACCAATTTTTTATATTAATAACAAAATTTATATTATTTGAAAATTTAGCCTTTACAAATTAATTGGTAGTAAATAATGGAAAAATTAATGTAAAAATAAAAAAGATAAAACCAAATAATTTATTTATTTGAAAAAATATAAAAATAGATTTCATAATCATGTTTTATGAGATAAATGAAATTAATTTTCTCAAACAATTATATAAGTCTTCTATATTCTCCTATTTAGCCTATATTCATATATTTTTCATTATCATGCACATTGGAACCTTAAAAACCATAAAGATAAATAATTATAATATTTAATAAATTTCTCAAAATTCAAAAAAAAATAGATGTAAACTAAAAACTACAAACAAAATCATAAAGAGTTGGAAAATAACTAATTTAGGATAAAAAGGACTTGCGATCCATGATGCTTGGTCAAAAGAACATAGAATCATAACAAAGAAATCAAACTCAAATATAAAATTATAATAAAAATAACACAAGAGTTGACAAGACAGAATCATAACAAAGAAATCAAACTCAACTATAAAATTATAATAAAAATAACACAAGAGTTGACAAGACCAGGTTTAAAATGGGAAATAGATAAAGAATAAAAAATGAAGCAAAGAATAATGCAATGCAATTTGAAGGAACAAAACAATATTGTAAATTATTTATATAGATGGAAATAAAATTACTTTTCATATAAATTATTTATTTTAAAAATAATTATAATACAATTACTTGTAATTCGATATCAGGTTTCAAAATTATTATATATTCAATTTCCTAAAGATATGATTTTTTGTACTTTTATACATTATCACAACTATTTCAATCAAATATACTGTATTATAAATTCAATTTTATGAAGATATTATTTATAATATTTGATCCGGTCCCAACACCGGCCCCCAAGAGCATAGTTTTAATGCTTTGCCAGATCAGCATTTCGAACAGAAGAAGTACGTTTCAAATTCCCTATAACTACTCTTATACGGAGTACATACCTTAAAGACGTACTCACCACTCCGCCAAGAAAGCGATTTAGTTAGGCGGAATATGTCACATCTTATTGTGTAAGTATCTTTTAGACGAAGTTCATGCCCAAAAGGACATTCATGTTACTCCGCCAAGGCATGTGACTCCGCCAAGGCTTATTACTCCGCCAAGGCCTATTACTCCGCCAAGGCGGAAAGTATTAAAAACTTGTACACATGTACATAAAGCACTTCCAGTGCATACTACTCCGCCAAGCCATAGGCTTAACACAGGTGGAATACTGAAATCCTCATATTGCGAGCGAGCCCATACTTATAACCCCGGCACGAGATTGACTCTGTCTTGAGAGGTTGAAAATGGAAAACACGCTGTCACGCATAAGAGGGAACAACAAATAAAATAATGAAGCATTGACGCTTTCCAAGTAAGTGGAAATACCCACTACAGTGATGGTGCTTGTAAACGGCGCATGGGCCCACTACCTTTCTTGCATTATGTCTGAAAACAAGGAATGGGTCCTACCAATAATAGAGCACCAGTAACAGGTATATAAACTTCAGCAAAAAGGTATACAGGGGGGAACCCTTAATTCTGAACCTTACACTCATACTTGCATAGTTCTCTTGGATTTGCTTTCTAAGTCTGAACGGTATTTCTGAATACTGACTTGAGCGTCGGAGAATAATTGCAGGTACAACCAACAACTGTGTCAAGGCAAAGGAGGCTATTCCAGGCGGACTACTATACCGCCATAGAGTGCATTGTACTACGCCCCTGTATGCAAGAGTACTCCGTATTTGTATCTGTATAAAGACCTCTTCATATCAGATTTCATATAACTTATATATTCTGAATTGTTTGGCAATCACACCTTTACACCCCCAGTAAAGAACAGTTCAATATTATATATTCAATTTCATTTTAAAATTACCATACTATTAAATCAAGAAATTACAATATGTGATGAGAGTATTTATTTTTTAAAACATCAAATATATTATATATTATATATAATTATAGTAGTAAAGGATATGGAGTATAATATTTAATTTTATATTTTAATGTTTAGTTAAATAAAATTTTAAATAAAATACATTTTATTTATATTAAATAAAAATTTAAATTAAATAGCTATTATTATTATTAATGCAATGGAAATTAAGTATTAAATATGGTATATATTTTAAAAAATATAATTTATAAATTTAGTTGCTAAGTACATTAGGTATAGTATATACTTTTATTTTTAATATATTTATAACTTTTAAATATTATAATATATTAAAACAATTAATTAATGTAGTCTACTTTACATATATTTCTTGACTTTTAAAAAAATTAATTAATAATACGATAATCAAGGATATTAAGTATAGTATATCTTTAAATTTTTAATTTTATTTTATGGGAATTTCAAATTTTTTAATGATTAAAATATGAAAGAAATTAATTAATACAGTTAATTTTACATATATTTATGATTATTCACTACCAAAAAAGTTAATTTTACCAATGATTTTTTTTGGTATCATGGGAGGTTAAAACCTCTCTTAAAACCATTACCCATAGTATTAAAACCATAGAGACTCCTTCCGTCACAAATAGATTAACTATAGTTTTAATTAACAATGGGTAATACCATTATCCATGGTTGATAATCCCAAGTAATGTAAAATTTATCTATAGTTGATAACCCCAAATAATGCAAAATTTATCTATAGCTTAAACCCCTGTTAGTTTTAAGACTATAACCTTGGATAATACCATTATCCATAGTTGATAACCCCAAGTAATACAAAATTTTAATAAAAATAAATAATAAATATATTCAAATTTTTTTATAAATTTTCAGTTACAGTAACAATTTCAATTTAGAATATAAGGCTTCTTCTTTTTTTTATCAACTTGCTTTCTTAGTTATTTTTTTAATCGTACCCAAATCTTCTTTTTTAGGATTCGGCTTTCACTGCTAGACTGTTTTTCGACTAAGATTTTGTTTTTTGATTAGTTGATCTTATTGAATTTCAATATAAATCATTCATTTATAAGTTTAATAGAGTGTTATATGATAAAGTTTAACAATAAACAATGTTGTAATATAGTCATGATTTTACCCCATGCTTTTATACATGCTTGCTAATAAGAGTCATCCACAATTAATTAAATATAGTAACAGTTTCAGAAAGAAATATTTAATAATGAATATACTAAAGAATGACAGAATTTTCAATGAAAAATAATGAATGACAGAATCACAGAAAGAGGAATGCAAGTGCAGAGAGAATCATATTAAACATGGGGCATATTTTTCAACCAAAAAAACATGGAGTATACTGAATTGGTGCCAACCCTGTTGGAATACAAAATTGGATCAAGAAAATCTGACTTATGACACCAAAGTCTGAATATACTAAATCAATTGTCAACTTTTAGATACTAAATTGTTAACTATAAACAAACAAACATCAATTCAGTCACATTCTTGAATTGTCAATCATTCATATCTAGAAATTGTAAAAACAACTTAAGTATTGAAATTGATACCTAAACATGCACAAAGTATAAGTTTTTTTATCAACCAATCATGACTCTCATCTCTAAACAAATTACTCTTCATGCTCTGAATTTGTTGGAGAGTGGTAAGTAACATTAATAGGTTTGGCAATTCCTTAGTCAGACACCTAAAATTTATACAAGACAATTAGACATAAATTAATTGATATCAAAATAATAATTCACCTAATAAATATTACCGATGAAGGTTGAAACATATCCAAGTCAGGAGGCAAATCACATGAAAAATTTTGCATAAAAAAATTTAAAAAAGAAAAAAAACAAAAACTCAAGTCAACTATAGTTCTCATGGAGGGTACTAAGTTATATAGTGTTTATAGTGTTGGTAATTGTTAGGCACTATAAAGTTGTATATTAAGTTAATTGATTCAACACTAATATAGTAATTCAATTTTAATAAAAATAATTTTGATTCAAGAAAGTCAACTACCACAACATATGAACTATACTCCTCACCGTACAAAAAAAAGAAAGCCACAATTACCAACACTCTAGATCTCTTAGAGCAGTTTATAGTGTGCCTAACAATCATATCTATAATATAGTGATGACATTAGTTATATATCAGAACCTTTGGCAGCTTAATTTATTCAACACTAGCGTTTACCACTAAACTAAACTAGATGCAAATTTTGGTCATGGACCTGTGATCATTTGAAAATCCAAATGATATTTGTATATACATTATAGTTAAGCAAATAATTTAAGACTAAACACCCCAGTTAGTCCCTCACTCTAATAGAGTCGGACACTTAGGTCCTCTAATTGATAAGTGAGTCCTATTAGTCCTCCATGTCCGTCATCGTTAGACAAATAGATCCCCGCCGTTAATGAAGTGTTAACGTCTGTCAGAGTCAGCTGACGTGGATCATTAAATTCCAACAGGGATGCCACGTCAAAGTCGGCGAGGATCTATTTGTCCGACGATGACAGACATGGAGGACTAATGAGACTCATTAACTGGAGGACCTAAGTGTCCGACTCTATTGAGGTCAGGGACTAAGTGGGGGTGTTTACGCAAAATATTTCATCTCTGACAGCCATGTGACACAAATAAAAATAATACGATGTCGTTTTGATGGTAACCCTAAGTATTTTCATCGTTCTCCTTCTTCTTCTTGTCTTTTTGCATTTTCTGGTTTTCTTCATCTTCCCCCACTAGCTTCTTCTCTTGTCTCTGTTCTCTTCTCCCTCTCAACAACTATTAAGTGGTTGCGTTTGGTTGGCTTCCTTCTCCGTTTTGTCCATCGAAGCTCTGTTGGAGGTTTCGTAGAGGCTGCTCCCTGGTGCTCCATGCCAATGCGGTTTGGGGAAAAAGTCTTGCATGCCCCTAGGATTAGGGCTAAAGCACGAGCCCCACATACCCAACTATGGTAGCTTCACACTGAGAGAGCGTCTATTCCACGAAAATGAAGGAGCTTCACCAGTTAAGAGTGTCTATATTGCATAAAGGAAGGAGCTTTGAAGGATTGATCTCATAGGTAACATTCCTCTCATTTCTCCAATCCAAGTTCTGAACTTTATTGCACATTGGAGTCTTCCTCTGCAGTTGGAAGTTTCACTGTTTATAACTCCCCTTCAACTGTTAGTTTCTTACCTAATGATAGGCCCGTGTCGCAGCAAGATTCACAGTCATATCCAACTGACCATTATCACTCCCCTGAAAATAACTATGGCTCTCCAATGAGTGGATCCTGCATAACCGATGATTTAAGTAGCTTTAAGCACAAGCTAAGAGAGTTGGAAAATGTGATGCTTGGCCCTGACTCTGATAACCTTGATAGTTATGACAATGCTATCAGCAATGGAACCAACTTGGTTTCACTTCCTTGGAATAGAAGAGTTAAGACTCTGATAACCTTGATAGTTATTGAAATAGAAGAGTTTGACAAAACTTATATAATTTGTGTTAAATAACTTTTAAAGAACATATATTATAGTTATATGGAAGGTTAAATATTTTGAGTAAACACCCCCACTTAGTCCTTGACCCCAACAGAGTCAGACACTTAGGTCCTCCAGTTAATGAGTCTCGTTAGTCCTCCACATCCGTCATCGTCGGACAAATAGATCCTCGCCGACTCTGACGTGGCATTCCTGTTGGAATTTAATGATCCACGTCAGCTGACTTTGACGGACGTTAACACTTCATTAACGGTAGGGATCTATTTGTCTGACGATGATGGAGGTGGAGGACTAACGGGACTCACTTATTAATTGGAGGACCTAAGTGTCCGACTCTGTTGGAGTGAGGGACTAACTGGGGTGTTTAGTAATAATTTAATATTTTAAGAAAGTAAAATTAACATCGGGGATAGGATTGCCATGTATGTGTAACTTGTATATTTTACTTTAAAAGGCAAAATCTGAGACTTTTACACCTTCTCTTGCAAAGAGTTATAAATTTGTTGTTTTGCTCTCTCTCAGATATCAAAACAAAAACCGTTTGTAAAGAGACATCATCATTTCCAATAAGTGATTTGATTATCCAACTTAGCTAGATCCTTAACTGTTAACCGTGTTGTGTTCTTTTTTTTATCAGCAAAGAATCAATAACATTGATAAATCTTAGCAATTACAGCAATTTATGCCTCGCTTTTTAAAACAACATCAAGGTTTAAGTTGCTAAAAAAGTGGAATGTGAGAAAAGATAATTGGTATGACAAGTGATGACATCATATGACATTAATATAACTTAGTTTCAACTGGCTATGACTTGGAATGTATTGCGGTTAGTGATTCCAACTCCACAAAAGATTCTCCCATCCTTGTAATAGACAGAGGTATTTTAGCTAGTTAAAAATTATAAACATCAAGCAGTAACTTTTAGCTCAATGATAACATCTTAATACAGTTCAGGGATAAGAGAACAAATGGTATTAACTCTACAAATTTTATACAGTTCAGGGATAAGAGAACAAGTATTAACATCTTAATACAGTTGTTAATGCTGAGTTTGACACCTATTTCTCAACTTATATCCCAGATTATATCAATATTGGTGACCAAATATGTTCTGTTTCTTGAAAGAATCAACAAGCAAGTAATGACGAGAGCAAACACAAACACAAAGTACTAAAACTGATTTTCACCTTTTCTTCCTCAGATCTAAGAATGCAGCAGAAAACGAAAATGAAAATTAAAAGAGAGAAATACCTAGAAAAGTGAGAATGCAGCGAGAGCGATCCGAGAGAATGAGAGCGAGAACAATCCGCGAGAGTGAGAGTGGTCTACGAGAGTGACACGCAGGAGAGAGAGAGTAAGGATGAGATGAGTCTGTGAGAGAGAGGGAGAGAGCCAGGACTGAGCGAGAGAGAGAGAGCGGGGATGAGATGAGTCTGAGAAAAAAGTGAGACTCAAGAGGGAAAAAAGAAAAAAATATAAAGTATAAAATTAACCATGGTTTTTAAAAATTTTATTAATAAATTCCCTATGGTTAATAAAAATATAGTTATTTTTCTTATTTTTCAATAGTTATACCCACCATAGTTAGAAAAAGAATGGGGAAAATATATTTTCTTGTTGTGATTGATTATTAAAAATTATAATTGATCCGGTCCCAACACCGGCCCCCAAGAGCATGGTTTTAATGCTTTGCCAGATCAGCATTTCAAACAGAAGAAGTACGTTTCAAATACCTTATAATTACTTTTATAACGGAGTACATACCGCCAAGGCACATTACTCCGCCAAGGCACATTACTCCGCCAAGGCATGTTACTCCGCCAAGGCATGTGACTTCGCCAAGGCTTGTAACTCCGCCAGGGCACGTAACTTCGCCAGTGCATGTTACTCCGCCAAAGCTTATTACTCCGCCAAGCTATAAGACCATACTGGCGGAATACTGAAATTCCCATATTGCAAAGCGAACCCATACTTATAACCCCGGCACGAGATTGACTCTGTCTTGAGAGGTTGAAAATGGGAATCACGCTGTCACGCATAAAAGGGAACAATGAATAAAATAATAAAGCATTAACGCTTTCCAAGCAAGTGGAAATACCCACTACAGTGATGGTGCTCGTGAACGACACAGGGACCCACTACCTTTCTTGCATTATGCCAGAAAACAAGGAATGGGTCCTACCAATAATGGAGCACCAGTAACAGGTATATAAACCTCAGCAAAAAGGTATAATGGGATCCCCCAATTCTGAACCTTACACTCATACTTGCATAATTCTCTCAGATTTGCTTTCTAAGTCTAATAGTATTCCAAAATACTGACTTGAGCGTCGGAGAATAATTGCAGGTACAATCACCAATTGTGTCAAGGCAAAAGAAGCTATTCCAGGCGGACTACAACACCGCCATAGAGTGCACTATACCACGCCCAACATACAAGAGCACTCCATATTTGTATCTGTATAAGCACCTCCTCATACCAGATTTTACGTTACATGTACATTTTGAATTGTTTGACAATCATAACTTTACACCCCCTGTAAAGAACAGTTCATTGGCACGCCCAGTGGGACCTGTAAATTTGATAATCCCACAATCCTTGAACAATTCCCATTATATTCATCATTAATGGAAAGACCAGGACCAGAAGTGCAGACGGAGGATTCTCCTCCACGCAATCCTAGACGTCTCAACTTTGACAACGATGCTCACAAAAAGGCAACGCATGTTAACTCTCCAAATCCGAGAGATGACATGATCAGAATGCTGAGAGAAGAAATTGCAGAGCTTCGTCATGAAAAGGTGAATCCCATGCATGAGAGAGCGGGCCCTGCAAACCAGCCGCGCCATGAATCGCATGCACAGGAGGAATCGAGTACTCCAAATTACTCTCGCATCCCTACTTACATGGAAGAGCAACGAAGCCTTCCACTGGCAAATACTCAACATCATGAGGGAAGGAGAGCCGTTTCAAATACATCCCCCTCGTGATACAAGATGAGTATCCGATTTTCCAAAAGACTCATGAATGCGCATATCCCCAGACATTTGTAAACTATGCAACCTATTTCCATAGGAAAATACACTGGGGAAATAGATCTTCTAAGCATTTAGATGCTTACATCTACGAGGCTATGTTCTTAGGTGCAGAAGAAGATGTCATGTGCAGAATGTTCCCCAGGACCCTTACAGGTGAAGCTCTTAGCTGGTTCAAGAGTTTACCTTCAGGTTCCATCGATTCATGGAAGGACTTAGCCACAGCTTTTGGCAGCCACTTTGTAATCTCTAGGGATATGCCTAGAACCTCCCATACCTTGGCTCAGATCAAGCAAGGTGACAAAGAGTCTCTAAATGATTTCCTTAAAAGATTTTATAAAGAGGCAGCCATGGTCCCTGACCTGACAGAAGCAATTCAATTGCATATCCTCATCGAGGCCATGCAACCGAAATCACCCTTTGCTTTGTCATTGGCAAAAGGACCTCCATCCACCATGGAGGAATTTCGCAGAAAGGCATGCAAGTATGTGGGTATTGAGATGCACTTGGAAGCCACTGCATCTCGCAGTAAACCACCCATTGCAACTCCACACCATGACAAAGAAAAGGAAAAATCATCCAGGAATGATAAGTTCCCTCAGAAAGACAAAGCAGGGAACCAACCCTTCAAACAGCAAGATAGACCTGTGTTCAATTTCGCTCATTATGCACCCCTGAACATGACATATGAACAAATCTTGCGTGAAATAGGATGGACTACCCTCAACGTTTATGGGATTCAACGTCCACCTCCAATCAGACGCGGTGGGAACCCAAAGAAATATTGTGAGTTCCACGAATCAGTTGGCCATACCACGGAGGAGTGCAAGTAACTCAAAAACACCATTGAGGTGCTTATTCATGAAGGCAAACTGAAACACTATTTGTTTAAGGGTAAATCTCATGATGAGCCAGAGAAGTTTGAGAAACGGCCTCGTGATCGTTCTCCGGATCCTGATAATACTCAGGAGCCAAAACGCACAGCGGCAACAGAAAAACAAAAGAGTGTCGTTCTGGAGTCCGCCCAAAGAGAACCAAGCCCTGAACCTAGATCGCGGGGCAAAAGGCAGGTGGTAGATATGATTGCTGGAGGCTTCGCCGGGGGCGGACCCTCAAACACCGCCAGGAAAAATCATCATCATATGATCTTGTCTGTTCAAGGTAAGAGCAAAGAATATCGCCCATTTAGGAACGGGGTTCAGACTCTGCCTATAACCTTCACAGACGACGATGTTGGCCCCACTATCCCTGAAGGAGATGACGCTGTAGTGATTATTGCAGTAATCGCTAATATGGATGTAAAACGCATCCTAATTGATCAGGGAAGTTCCTGCGACGTTATCTTTTATGACTATTTTAAACGCATGGGACTAACTGATGCAGATTTACAGCCATATACGCAGGACCTTACAGCCTTTAATGGTGCCAAACAGCCCACCAAAGGCTATTTGGACACAAGGATTACTTTTGATGGCCAACCTGGAGCAAGGACTGTGAAATCCAGGATTCTTGTCATCGATGTGAAATCTCCGTACAATGGAATCATTGGGCGGCCTACCCTGAATGCCATGGAATCCATCGTTTCAACCCCCCACTTGTTAATCAAGTTCATTGACAAAGATAATCAAGTCTCATCTGTAAGGGGTGACCAAGAAATGGCTCGCTATTACTACAATTTGAGTCTTAACATGGTGAAGCTTGAAACCATGTCTAAGAAAAGAAAGTTAAATGAAGGGAGCAGTGCGGCGGCGTCCGTCAATTTGGTGGATCTTGACCCCAGGACGGAGTCTTCTGTAGACCCACTGAACCCTTTGAAACCAACTCTTGACGGTGGTTCCAAGTCTATTGTTTTGGGTAGCACCCCGGAACAGATTACAAACATCAATGACAAGCTTGAGGCTAACATGGAGGCAAAACTAATTGCACTTCTCCATGAGTATAAAGAAATCTTCACCTGGACCGCTGCAGACATGCCTGACATGGATCCCAACTTTTGTTGTCACCGCCTGGCGGTGTATCCTGAAACTAAGCCAGTAGCACAAAAGAAACAGCGTATGGGTCCTGCTAAGCAAAAAGCTGCTTGCGAACAAACAGAGGAACTCCTCAAGGCGGGGTTCATCAGGGAACTCCGTTACTCCTCCCGGTTGTCCAACGTGGTCATGGTACAGAAAGCCAATGGCAAGTGGCGTATGTGCATAGACTACGTTGATTTGAATAAATGTTGTCCAAAGGATCCATACCCTCTCCCCAACATTGACAGATTGGTTGACGATTCTTCAGGATACAAGTATCTATCTTTTATGGATGCTTACTCCGGTTACAACCAAATTCCAATGTGTGAGGATGATCAAGAGAAGACAGCATTTGTTAATGATAAAGGAGTCTTTTGCTACAACGTCATGCCATTTGGGTTAAAGAACACCGGGGCAACCTACCAGCGCATGATCAACAAAGTTTTTGAGGGTATGCACACAAAGCTGGTAGAAGTTTATATTGATGATATTATTGCCAAGACTCCTGAAGGAGGAGACCATGTTGAAGATTTACGCCTCATTTTTCAACGCCTACAACAATACGACATGAGACTCAACCCATTAAAGTGTACGTTTGCTGTCCCTGGGGGCAAATTTTTGGGTTTCATGTTAACACAAAGAGGTATAGAGGCTAATCCCGATAAATGTCGCGTAATTCAAGAGCTGCAGAGCCCCAAGACATTGAAAGAGGTACAATCCCTCAATGGCAAAATCGCTGCTCTAGCACGATTCGTGCCAAAGATGGCTCATCGCTCCCTCCCCTTATACAAAATGTTGAAAAAAGACAAGAAATTCAGTTGGGGCCCAGAGCAAGAGGCGGCCTTCCAAAGCTTGAAAAATGTCTTGGCCAGCCCTCCAATCCTGGTAAAACCAAGCCCAGGTGAGCAACTCATTGTTTATTTGTCTGTTTCAGATGAAGCTTTGGCAGTGGCTCTGGTCAAGGAAACAGTTGAAGGCCAACGACCGGTGTACTTCACTGGTAAAACATTGCATGGTGCAGAGTGCCATTAGCAGAAGATTGAAAAGGCAGCACTTGCAATTGTTTGGGCTTCACGACGCCTAAGACCATACTTCCATGCCCATCCTATCTTGATTCGCACAGACTTGCCACTCTGTACTATACTGTTCAAACCAGACCTAGCTGGAAGAATGATCAAATGGGCCGTAGAACTCTCTAAATTTGACATATCCTACGAACCAAGAACTGCTATCAAGGCACAAGTCCTAACAGATTTCGTAGTTGAGTTAACAGGTTCTAGCCCAGATGTAGATCATTCACACTGGACGGTATACGTAGATGGGTCTTCCAATAGCAAAGGATGTGGAGCAGGAATTGTTGTGGAAAGTGATGACGGGGTACACCTTGAAATTTCACTGCACTTTACCTTTACTACGTCTAACAATCAGGCGAAGTATGAAGCCTGCTTGGCCGGACTCAGAGCAGCACAAGATATTGGGGCCAAAACTGTCACCCTATGCAGTGATTCTCAATTAGTAATCTCACAAATTCTTGGTGAGTATCAGGCTAAAGAACCTCTGCTACAACAATATCTAGACTGCGTCAATGAGTTAAAGCAGCGCTTCGATGAAGTCACTTTCAAGCATGTACCCCGTGAAGAAAATACACGTGCTGATATCCTCTCCAGGTTGGCTAGCACAAAGAAGGCAGGATGCACAACTACGGTTATACAAAGTACCTTGGCAGAGCCAAGCATTTCCTTTCCTTCCTCAGCGTGTATGATTAAAAGCCGCTCTTTTGATGACAATTCCTGGGTAGCACCGATAGTTCGTTACCTTGTTAATGGACAATTACCCACGGATGATCTTGAGCGACGGAAACTAAAGAAAGAAGCACCTTACTATACACTCTTAGACGGACAGTTATACCGCCGAGGAATCTCTGTTCCTTACTTAATATGCATAAACGAAAATGAGGTGCAAGCTGTATTAGAAGAAGTCCATGAAGGGCAATGTGGACACCATCCAGGGGCACGTAGTCTTATGCGAAAAATACTCAGGGCGGGGTACTGGTGGCCCACCCTGAAGCATGACTCTGCCTCGTATGTTCAAAAGTGCGATCAATGTCAACGATTCGCAAATCTCCACCATACTCCGGCGGAAGAAATGTCATCATCAATAACGCCTTGGCCTTTCTATCAATGGGGCATGGATATCTTGGGTCCATTCCCAACTGCGCCCGGCGGTATCAAATACTTGATAGTTGGTGTTGATTACTTCACCAAATGGATTGAAGCAGAGGCAGTGGTGCATATTATGTCAGCCAGGACTCGCAGATTCGTATACGAAAATATCATTGCACGTTTCGGAGTCCCTGGACGCATAGTCACTAATAATAGCACCCAATTCACAGATCGTAAGTTCACTGAACTCCTGGAAAATCTCAGCATTACGCAGATTTTCTCTTATGTGGAACATCCTCAAACCAATGGCCAAGCTGAAGTTGCCAACAGAGAAATCTTGAAAGGCCTTAAGAAACGCCTTGGTGAAGCAAAGGGAGATTGGGCAAATCAATTATGCCACGTTCTATGGGCATATAGAACAACCCCTCACTCCACCACAAATGAATCTCCATATCAGCTGACATATGGAGTCGAGGCTGTTATTCCCATTGAATTGGCAGCCCCTTCAGCTCAAGTCCTCCATTTCAACGAAGAAGTCAATCAACAGAACCTCGCCCATGAACTCGAGGTCTTGGCGGAGTTGAGAGAGGAAGCCTTTGTAAGGGACCAAGCTGTTAAAGCAAAGGCCGCCAAAGGGTATAACACACGTGTTTTTGAACGCCGTTTCAAAGAAGGAGATTTGGTCTTGAGAAGGGCCAATATCGGTAACAAATTTGCACACCAAGGCAAATTGGCACCAACATGGGAAGGTCCATACCGAGTCATCGAAATTCTGGGCAAAGGCACATACCGCCTAGAAAACTTAGATGGCACTCCGATCAGGAATAAATGGAACATTTTAAATTTACGCATATATTACAGCTAGTTGGGTAACATGGTATGTTCTTTTCTTCCTAACTCAAGGTTTTTCCCAGCTGTGCTTTCCTTGAAAAGGTTCTGATAAGACATATCCTAACTCAGCTCCTTATATAGTTCCATCATTAATAAAATGCCTTCCTACATTCAATCTTCATTCTAACTTTCAGTTAATTATCCATGGCAGAACCTGTTCCCATGCAGATAAGACACCGGCTCCAACAATTGAAGCATAATGGCATAACTCTTTATTCCATAAAGAACATCCAACGTGCAACAAAGCTTCACAAACGGAGTCAAAAAACTCCTTGGGGGGAAAAGATTGGTGTCACAGCTATATGCTGCACCATACCGACCCTAAGGTCCAAAAAACTCCTTGGGGGGAAAGGATTGGTGTCACAGCTATATGCTGCACCATACCGACCCTAAGTCCAAAAAACTCCTTGGGGGGAAAGGATTGGTGTCACAGCTATATGCTGCACCATACCGACCCCAAGGTCCAAAAAACTCCTTGGGGGGAAAGGATTGGTGTCACAGCTATATGCTGCACCATACCGACCCCAAGGTCCTGCAGGCTTCCTGTGGAAAGAATTGGTGTCATAGCTATATGCTGCACCATATTGACCCCAAGGTCCTGCAGGCTTCCTGTGGAAAGAATTGGTGTCACAGCTATATGCTGCACCATACCGACCCCAAGGTCCAGCCAAATTCCTGCGGAAAGGATTGGTGTCACAACTATATGCTGCACCATACCAACCCTGGATTCAACAATTTTCACTTGATCAGGAGATACACTCCAACTCAAATTCAAAGGGATGAATGCTCCATCCAAAACTTGACTCCGCCTAACTGCCAATGTTTTACGGAGTACATAATCAACAAACCCAAGCACTATCAACAAGTGTAAGTAAGTATACTACCTGTAAAAATTGTGCTTCATTGAAATTCTTAAGAGGCTACTCCGCCTCATTACAGAATTTACTTCAATGAAATTCTCAAGAGGCTACTCCGCCTCATTACTGAATTTATTTCATTGAAATTCCTAAGAGGCTACTCCGCCTCATTACTGAATTTATTTCATTGAAATTTCTAAGAGGCTACTCCGCCTCATTATTGAATTTACTTCAATGAAATTCTTAAGAGGCTACTCCGCCTCATTACAGAATTTACTTCAATGAAATTCTCAAGAGGCTACTCCGCCTCATTACTGAATTTATTTCATTGAAATTCCTAAGAGGCTACTCCGCCTCATTACTGAATTTATTTCATTGAAATTCCTAAGAGGCTACTCCGCCTCATTACTGAATTTACTTCAATGAAATTCTTAAGAGGATACTCTGCCTCATTACAGAATTTACTTCAATGAAATTCTCAAGAGGCTACTCCGCCTCATTACTGAATTTATTTCATTGAAATTCCTAAGAGGCTACTCCGCCTCATTACTGAATTTATTTCATTGAAATTCCTAAGAGGCTACTCCGCCTCATTACTAAATTTACTTCAATGAAATTCTTAAGAGGCTACTCCGCCTCATTACAGAATTTACTTCAATGAAATTCTCAAGAGGCTACTCCGCCTCATTACTGAATTTATTTCATTGAAATTCCTAAGAGGCTACTCCGCCTCATTACTGAATTTATTTCATTGAAATTCCTAAGAGGCTACTCCGCCTCATTACAGAATTTACTTCAATGAAATTCTCAAGAGGCTACTCTGTCTCATTACTGAATTTATTTCGTTGAAATTCCTAAGAGGCTACTCCGCCTCATTACAGAATTTATTTCATTGAAATTCTTAAGAGGCTACTCCGCCTTATTACTGAATTTTACTTCATTAAATTCACCAAAAAGTTATTCCGCCTTGTTATACTTAATCATATTTCATTAAGTCCTCAAACGATTACTCTGCCTTATTAATAGCTTTCTACAAGGCACAAATCTTACGGACTCAGACATCGTTTATATGAACAAGTATAGATTTACAGAAAAATACTTTATTAAATATTGTCAAAGATTGATGAGGTATCCAGAGCCCATCCTGGAACAAGGCAATATTATTAAAGTGCAAAAAACAAAATTTACAAAGAAACCCCGGAGCCAATCTTTAAGATTTGGGTGGCACTCCTTCTTGGTGGGCGGAGCTAGGCTGACTCTCACTGGGTTTGGACAAACTTTGTGAGGGGGGCAAGTCCGCCAGAACATACTCTACATTAGGCGCAGGATCATGACCCCCCTGAACAGGCACCATCAATTCACCGTTGATAAATTCATAATAAGGATGAATGCCTGCAGTGTTGAGAGCAACGCCTGGGTTACGATAACAGAGTTGCCGAACAGCCATGCTGAAAGCATCATCAATTGCCGCTTCAGCTGCATCCAAAGCCGATTGTAATTCCTTATCAAGTCGCTTATTGGCGGCATCTGAAGTGGCTTTTTCAGCTTGCAACTCTTCAACCTGTTTTTCAAGGTTACTATATGCAGTGGCTGTTTGGTCCAACTCCGCAGCCCAAGCGTCTTCAGCAAGAGTCTTACTAATTTCAAAGGAAATCAACCTCTGCTGAACTTCGCTCATATCCTCGCCCAGTTTTTGGTTCTGCTGATTCAGATTTAAAACTTGTTGTTTCAGCAGAACATTGTCAGCCTTCACCTGGGTCAGCTCGCCCACCTCTTCGCCCAGTTTTGCATTCTGCTCTTTCAAACCCGAAACTTGCTTTTCCAGCAAGTCCTTATCAGCTCTCACCCGGGCCAACTCTTCCTTCAGCTTCTTCTTATCAGAGTCGGCGGTGTCAAGGTGTTTATCCTTAGCCTTGATCACCTCCGACAACTGTTCATTGTCATGCTCCAAGCTGCGAATTTTTTCAACAGAATCATGATATGATTCTTGAAACATGGCAGCCTCCGCAGCTACTTCCGCAATACGGGGTACCGAAGCAAGGAAACCATCAATTTCAGCAAGATGCCACCTTGCAGCAGCAGTGGCATCTGGAATGTCCTCGAAGTCGATATCTGGGCGGAGGATAAAGTCCGGATCACGCCTCTCTGACTAGCGGGATCCCACATTTGTGAAATACAGGAAAGGGTTCAGACGAGACCCCGTCAGAGGCAAAGAGACGGATCGCCTAGATGGCTCCCCTGGAACATTGACGAGGAAAACTGCTGTTCCTCGAGTAGTCAAGTCCAGGGCAGGACTCTCAGCTTGGCGAACTGGAGAAGCTTGGATTCCCTCCGTCTCCTCTCCCATAACATCTTCTTCAAGGGCGCCCTCCACACCGCCCAATTCAGCAGTGACAGCCACAGCTGATGGCTCTGGAATGTCTTCCACTTCAATAGCAGCATCAGATGATGCCCCTTCCCTTACCTTCCCCTTGCCCTTGTTCTTCCTCTTTTGCAAGGGTTGGGAGTCCTCTTCCTCCACCTCGATAGTTTCAGGTTCCTGGCGTTTTTTAGATCACCTTTCAATCTCAACTGCCGAGGGCCCTGCACCACCCTCTAACATCACTACATTGGTGGATACAAGAAAAGGAAGAGTCCTCGTTAGAGCTGCAGCCAAATTCCTCCGAGGCTGCACGTTGTTTTCCGCATCAATTTCCTGGCGGCTCATACGGATTTGCTTGATACGCTCCATCCCAGGAAATTCAGCGATCTCTCCTGCAAAATAACATACATAAATACGATTAGAAGCTGCAGGAAACAACAGGAGTAATATTCAAGCAACAAGTCTTAAAACATTACTTAAATATCCCTCAGCATCCCGCCCAAGCAGCCTTCGGCACAAAATCTGCTTGTGGACGGAGTTGTACTCCTTCAATGTCCGGAGTACTTCCACGAAGGTAGCTGATAGGGCACTCTCCTCAACTTCATAAGCTTGTTTGGTTAGGAGGAAGTGCTCGTGAGTCCACGCCACTGGGAATTTATCAATTCCCTCCTTACTCCACCAGAAGACGGACTTGTTCTTCCTAACAGAAACCTTTACAAAGCTCATCCTAAAATGAAGTCCGCCTTCTTTGGCGGAGTCAACAAACGCCTTAAAATTTACAATCTTCGGCTCCACCCGAAGAGTTACAAAACCCATGCCGCCAGTTTTCGTATTCACTCTCCTCATGATGCGGCAAAAAGCAAAGAACAACGCCACAGTAGGCGTAAACTCCAGATGTTCAGCAGCACTTCAAAGCTGCGAACTATCCTCCAACCATTAGGGTGCAGCTGAGAAGGGGCGCAATCCAGGAACCTGAGTATGCCCATCTGGAATTTATTCAGTGGAAGTCGCACCCCCAACTGGGTAAACAAAATATCGTACATGTATAAAGTACGCTCATCTTGAGGACGATGGCAAATACGTTCAAACGTCTTGGGCGAACGGACGATAAACCTCCTTTCAAACCTTTCATCCTTCCAAACAGGAACTGATAACTCCATTACCCCACCGCTCGTCGTCGCATGACACGAATGAGCTTCTTTAACGTCCTCTTCAACCCAACAGTAGGGATCAGTTTCAAGCATCTTTACCCAATCTAACCCGCGTAACACAATGTTCTGACATTCTGCCATTATTCTTACTTCAATCTGAGGGGTACCTCCTGATACAAATGAATGTACAGCATTACTAAAACACTCCACGCTGCTGTAAAATGTTGAATCCCTCCCAGTATAGAAAGCCTTATCTTCACTCTCAATATCTGAAAACATGGGGTGAACAGAAACCCTAGAGCACGACTCTGACTTTTTTCCTCTCATCCTCGTTTCAACAAACACACATATAAAGAAAACAGAACCAACCCAATAACAACAAAGACAGAGAACAGAAGAAGAAGAAAGTTACCTTAAAATCTCTGAAGAAGATGAACTGGCAACAACAAACGACTCGCGAGAAAGTAGCGTTAACAAGGCAGTTTTAACATGAAAGCGCAGAGAATAAGATGAAGCAAAACATTTCCCCTCCTAAGAGTTTACCTATTTATAGGCATGGCTTGGGGGGAAATAAGCGAAACACCAAAAATTTCAGAAATGCGCTTATGGCCGTTGGATGAATCTCACTGACGATTCCTTTAATTCTAAAACCGATAGATGAATCTTAAGGCAGGAATTTCCTGGGCCGTATTTTCAAAATCCAAGGCCCATGGTAATAACCTCAAAAACATATCTCAACTGCCATCCCACGCATTTATGTCCCATCATTGGAATGGCAATCGTTACGAGGGCATACGTGGCAATGAGAGATTGAAGCGGCAAAACACAGTTTCGAGACGCTTTAATGACGAGCGTGGCAAGTAATGACCAAAACAATAAATGCATGAAAACGCTTGTCCATAAATTCGGAACTAGCAAACACCGCCTAAACCCATGCCTATAAAAGCTAAACTTAAGTGTTATAGCTTATTAAAGTGACTCCGCCAGTCACTATAACAAGCTAGGGGGCAGATGATCCGGTCCTAACACCGGCCCCCAAGAGCATGGTTTTAATGCTTTGCCAGATCAGCATTTCAAACAGAAGAAATACGTTTCAAATACCTTATAATTACTTTTATAACGGAGTACATACCGCCAAGGCACATTACCCTGCCAAGGCACATTACTCCGCCAAGGCATGTTACTCCGCCAAGGCATGTGACTTCGCCAAGGCTTGTAAGTCCGCTAGGGCACGTAACTTCGCTAGTGCATGTTACTCCGCCAAAGCTTATTACTCTGCCAAGCTATAAGACCATACTGGCGGAATACTGAAATTCCCATATTGCGAAGCGAACCCATACTTATAACCCCGACACGAGATTGACTCTGTCTTGAGAGGTTGAAAATGGGAATCACGCTGTCACGCATAAAAGGGAACAATGAATAAAATAATAAAGCATTAACACTTTCCAAGCAAGTGGAAATACCTACTACAGTGATGGTGCTCGTGAACGACACAGGGACCCACTACCTTTCTTGCATTATGCCAGAAAACAAGGAACGGGTCCTACCAATAATGGAGCACCAGTAATAGGTATATAAACCTTAGCAAAAAGGTATAATGGGATCCCCCAATTCTGAACCTTACACTCATACTTGTATAATTCTCTCAGATTTGCTTTCTAAGTCTAATAGTATTCCAAAATACTGACTTGAGCGTCGGAGAATAATTGCAGGTACAATCACCAATTGTGTCAAGGCAAAAGAAGCTATTCCAGGCGGACTACAACACCGCCATAGAGTGCACTATACCACGCCCAGCATACAAGAGCACTCCGTATTTGTATCTGTATAAGCACCTCCTCATACCAGATTTTACGTTACATGTACATTTTGAATTGTTTGACAATCATAACTTTACACCCCCTGTAAAGAACAGTTCAATAATTTATAATTAGAGTAACTAATTAAGGAAATTAAATATAACATATGTACTTGAGCTACAAGACTTCGATTAGGGTGAATCTAATTTGTATATCTCCGTAGCTAAAATAACTATAACTTTGATGAAGGGACAAGAGACCAATTCGGTCTAGATTGAGCCTGGTACTTCATTATGCAGAACTGTCCTGTTTGGAATTCCATCAACAGCACAATTCATATTTTCATGCATAACTTGAGTTACAAAACTCAAATTGAGATGAATCCAATTTGTACACCTCCGTAGCTCAAATGTATACAACTTTGATGAAGGGACAAAAGGCTAATTCAGTCTAGATTGGGCCCAGAACTGCCCTGTTAGGGTTCACTAATAGAGACATATTACAGTTTTTTATGCATCAGTTGAGCTACAAAACTCTGATTTAGGTGAATCCAATTTGTACATCTTTGTAGCTCGGATACCTAGAACTTTCATGAAAGGAGGAAAGGCTAGTTTGGCTTACAAAATTCTCGGTGCATCAAAATGCAAAACTGCCTTACTAAATTTTCGACAATGGTAGAAATGACACATTTTATTTAAAACATCCAATTTACTTAGGGTGCCATTGCCCAAACCTCACCAGAATGGAAACAAATTTTATAGGTAGGAATTATACCTCATTTATAACTCACTGGTCTTGTCCGCACTAAAAAAATTATCTAAAATGAAGGAGATATGCGCAAAAGTGTAATTAAGCCAACTTAGGCCATTTTGCACTCAACTTGACCTATCAATTCCCTTTCAAATTAGACCATTCCAATTCTCACACACTCTTAATACTAAATATAGGGTATTGAACCTATTTAAAGGTTCCAGAACCTCACAGATTCCATTTTGACCTATTCAGTTCCCAATTATACATAAATTTCAATAATTCTACATGCCTTTTGCTAAATCTAATGCTACCAAGCTATCTCTACATCATTCAAGTATTTCATATGCAATAGGATAACCACAATTTCAATAACACAATCATCTAATATCAAAATTGTTAGAACCAAGTCTGAATTCAAGACTAAGAAGTCTGAACCCCTGAGATTTGTTAATAACACCCACAAGACTCTTAGTTAAATGAAGTCTTCCCATGTGGTTTCTCTAACATTTTTTATTAGTATGATAGGAAAGTCTGTAATTCTCTAGTCACAAGAAACAAGGGGAGTCTGTAAACTCAAAGGCATTAATGAATCAAAGCTTGAATGAAGCTACAGACCCTAGGATGATTACTCTTTTCCCTTCAAAAGCGTCTGGAAAGAAACTCTAATTTCTGAATAAGGGATAATAAAAACTTTCATCTATCAATTCTAAGTCTATCATCAAAAAGGAAACAAATGGAAAAGTTAAAGTTTTGTACGCATCAATCAAGAAAGATGCCTTGCATATCCCAAAATGTCAAAAAAGTTGAACCTGGGGAGATCAGAAAACCTAAAGGTCAACGACTATAAAAGATGTACCCAATTGCTTAAAATAGATAAGCAAAAAGATAACTTTTGGTAAAGACTACCGAGGCAAACCTTTTTGGTATATATCTCTGAAGCATGACAAATTCAAGCCCTACAAATGCATGCTTATCTTGTCTTTGAAAAGATTAACGGTTCCATTCCCTTCAGTGGCTGAATCAATAGTCATCTCAAGGAAGTCTATAAATACGAGAAGATATCAAAACATGAATTGGTTGACGCATTGAATTTTTCTTTGATCTCTTCCTTACAAGAATCAAAAGTTTGAAAGACTTTTATTGTAAAAGTTTCTAAGTTTCTAAGTTTTTAAGTTCTTGTATCTTTTGTATAAGTCTTCTTTGTAGTTCTGCTTCTAGCAAACCTTGACTTATTGTAATCTGTAACTCAACGTACCTATCTTAATACTCCATATCTTTATACGCCAAGTTATCTATTGTAACACAAAACTTTTTATCACTCACCTCAGTGTATATTGTCTGGTATTGTTCACCAGCTCGTAGTATAAGTGGGAAACACTTTGTGACCTGAAGAGGCTTTTGAAAGAATACTTGGGTTTTTAGAGCCATAAGTGACTTGTTGAAACAATACTTGGGTTTAAGCCAGAAGTGGTTGGAGTCAAGAATACATGAGGCACTAGTATGGTGCTGTTGTTGTAAAAAGCTTTTTTACAATAGTGAAAATCCTTCAAGTTTGAAGGTACGAGACGTAGCTTCTGCTTTGGAAGTGAATCGATATAAATTTGCTGTATGGTTCTCTCTTTAATTCTTTACTCTCAAGGTCTGTTCAAAAATCTTTACTATTTAGAGCCCGTGCGAAAAATTTCAATGTGCTCATAATCACCTTGTCATGAAACATCCACAGCCAGATTCAAATCTCTAAACTGTTCCAGCAACTCTATATCTTTTACCAGCATAGAGGCTACATGTATAGATTTCCTACTTAAGGCATCAGTAACAACATTCATTTTTCCCAATGATACCTCAACTTAAAATCATAATCCCTTAAGAATTCCATCCACCTAATTTGCCTCATATTCAGTTCTTTCTGATCAAACAGATATTTTAGGCTTTTGTGATCACTATACACCTTAAATTTGGATCTATATAGGTAATTTCTCCAAAGTTTTAGTGCAAAAACTACAACTGCAAGCTCTAAATCATGTGCGAGATAGTTCTGCTCGTGGGGTCGCAACTGTCTCGACGTATAGGCAACAACTCGATCATTCTACATCAACACACACCCAAGGCCCATCCTAGATGCATCATAATACACCACAAAATTTCTTGTAAATTGGGCAACATAGGAGTAGAAGTCAATTTGGTTTTTAGTTCTTGGAAACTCCTCTCATATTCAGGGGTCCATTCAAACAGAACAACATTCTTGGTCAACTTAGTCATTGATAATGCTATTTTGGAGAATCCCTCAATGAATCTCCTATAATACCCCGCTAGACCCATGAAACTTCTGATTTCAGTAATGGATATGGGTCTTTTCCAAGCCATTATAGCTTCCACCTTAGATTGATCAACAACTACACCATCCTTAGAAATAACATGTCCCAAAAATTAGATTTTATCCAACTAGAAATCATATTTGGACAACTTAGCAAATAACTACTTCTCCCGAAGTACCAAACTAAGATGTTCTTCATGCTCCTGGTGTGACTTAGAATAAATTAAAATATTATCGATAAACACCACAACAAACCTGTAACATCCTAAAAATAAGATTTATTAGCAAAACATGATTTTAAGAGAGATTTAAATGGAAAAGAGGAATTAATTAGAACAATTACCAAAATGACGAACACGTCCCTAACAAATGTCGTAATGACCAACGCGTCCCTAAACCCTTTTAAATTGATTTTTCCTTCTCTTTCCATTTCACTCTTTCGAAAGCCACAAAGAAGGGAAAAACTTGCTTCTACTTTCTTCATTTCTTCCAATTGACAATTCCAACTTGGTTCTTCTTCAATGCCTTCTCTAATTCATTAAATTGAAGTGGAAACCAAAACTCTCTTCTTCCTTTTTCACATGGGCAGCTTGAGATTAAAGGGGGAGGGCTCCAATTTCTCCAATTAAAGGTAATTTGATGAACTTTTACCATGGGTTTTGATTAAACCTTGCTTTCATCATTCATTCTTGCAATTTAACGAATTTTGGAGCATTTAGAAGTAATTGGAAGCCATTAGCAAAAAGGGGCAGCTTTGGGGTTTCTAAAACCTTGGGTTTTCAAGGAAAAGTGAGATAAAGTAGTTTCTAGATTGCTAATTATATAAGATTAAAGTTTAATAGTTGTCGTTTCAATGAATTAAGGTGGTTTTGGAGGATATCAGAGTGATTCGGAGTTCGGAGACGAGCTTCGGAGTTGGTGACATTGGTTCGGTAAGTTATATCTACTGAAATAGTTCTAATTCAATGATTTCTAACTTGGCAAGCGATATTTGTATCGATTTTGAAGTTAAAATTAATTGTTATGGATTTTAGGAAATTGTTTGAATTTGAGAAATCAAAATTGGAGTTGCAATTAGTGGTCGCTAGCGCTTGATCGATCAAAGTATTTCTAGGATTCTTCATTTTGAGGTAGAGGGAGCTTTTACATAATTGAATGCATAGTTATAGGTAGATTCGAGGTATATTAACATATTGAATTATGAATGATGTGTTTGTGAATTATGATGATCATGTTGTTTGCTATCCATGTAAATATGAATCATTTAGTTATGCGAATGCATGAGATATTTATGTTATGAGAAGTATGAATTTTCTCATGAAATGGCACTTATGCTTGAGATTCTTGAATGAACATAATTATGTTAGAAATTAGCATGAGGTGCTTGAATTATGAAGTAGATTGTTTAAATCAATGATGTGTATATTATATGAAAGGCTTGTGTGAATATGGAAAGAAAGCGTGGGACGCTTATTCATAGAATTCAAAATTGATAAACTGACGATATTGAATACATGAGATGCTATATGTATATATAAAAGACCTTGGGTGAGACTCAAGGCAAACCTCTTGAACGAGGCTCAGGGTTAGCCCGTGACACTATCATTGTCGCTGAGAGTGACTATGTCACGTGAGAGGGTAAACGGTTTGGTACCAGTAAAATGGCCGAATCAGCTGAGAGCTGAGTATGTCAACCAGTGTTGTAACACAAAATCTAGTAATGAATGATTGGATCCAAATGAATGAGAATGACATGTATGCGTATGTATACTTTGAGAATAGCATGATGATATAGAATAATGATGAGAATTAATGAATAACATGATTATGATAGTTTGTGTTAGTAGATTAGTATACCTCATTGCATGATAGAGAACATAATAATTGAATTAGTGCTATAGCTATCATTTGTTATGTATGATGCTTACCCGTATTTGTGGTTATCTTTACAGTGGATATAAAACGAGGCAAAGGCATATGAGAGGCCACTCAGCTTAAGCTTGGAGAATTATGTATATATATGACTTGTACATGATGCACATAGTCGTTTTATAGTTGCCTTGGCCGGTTCCCATGCATACTTATTTTGTTGTTTATATGTATGTGCATGTGTATGGATACTTAGTGGATTAAGTAACTAAATAGAATCATTTTGGAACATATACTCGTTGTTGTGATGGATAATGATGTGTTGATGATATATAGATGTGGTGACCATGGATGGTCCTATTTCAATGCATATGATGCATTTGATATCCAGGAATTGTAATATATGTGATTATGTATAGAATATCATGGATGGATCCATGAATGTGTGTGATGCATTGCATGGATGACCAGGTGAATGTTGCATTCATATATGCGCAGGTCATGTAATGAGTTGTGTAAATGTGTTGTATTGAAGATGAATGAATGATGAAATATATTGCATTTTACATAGTGTTGAAGTTATGCATAATGTGGAAATTAGGAATTGGAAGGGTGAAATTGGGATCCGACGGGTTTTTGGACCCTCGAAAGGGATCAATAGGTTCCCTATATCATTTATGAGTTGAGCATATAGGTCTTTCCTAGTTTGAAGGTAATTTGATAAGTTTGATGCACCTAATTGCACTAAGTTGACCATAACGTATTTTTCCGTATAACTTGAGCATACGTTGGAATTTTGACAAACAAACTATGCCAACGGTTCCAGAATAGGGAAAACATGTGGCCTATAAAGTTTCGTGGCAGTCGGACTTAAAATAAACCATTTGGGTAGATTAGAAGTTGGCCGGAAGGCCTAAAACTCATGACACCAGCATTGTTGTTACTATCATGCTGACGCGTAGCGTTAGGTGTGAAAAATAGAGCTGACGCTGAGCGTAAGGCTGACGCATAGCTCAGGCCCCTGCTGTTGTTTTTCATAATTTCTTGTTGTTGGTTGTTTTTAGGCATTTGGCATTGCTGTTTGGCTACTGTTTTTGGCCCTTTTGGGTAATTTTGACATTTTTCTAATTATTTGACATTAAATTAATTGTGGAAAATTTTTTCTTGAATTTTCATTATTATATTTAAGTATGGATGTTTTAAAACCGATCAAGATAATGATGGAAAATGTTATTCATATAGTTCATTAACACGATCGGAGCATTAGTCACACCAAACAATATCACAACGTATTCAAAGTGACTATAACGGGTCCTAAACATCGTTTTAGGAATATCAGAAGCCTTTACCCGGATTTGATGGTATCCAGATCATAAATCAATCTTAAAAAAGATTGAAGCACCCCTAAACTGATCAATCAAGTCATCAATCCTTGGCAACAGGTATTTGTTCTTTATAGTTAACTTATTCAATTGGCAATAATCAACATATAACTGCATGCTTCCATCTTTCTTCTTGACTAGTAGCACTTGAGCACCCTACGATGACACACTAGGTCTGATAAACTACTTATCTAATAGTTCCCCCTCTTGCTTTTTCAACTCTACTAACTCAATAAGGGACATTCTATAAGGGGCTCTAAAGACCGGTTCATCTTTAAGTATCAGATCAATCGAAAACTCAACATCCTTTCTGATGGTATACCAGACACATTTTCTAGAAACACCTATGGAAAATCATACACAACTCGAAAACTCATCATCCTTCCATTAACCATAGCTAGCAACATGAATAACTGAGATATACCTTGGACTGTGAAGTCTTCAGCATTCCTCATTAGAAAGATAACCTTTTTTGTTTTGACAATCAACCATCACTTTACTGCCTTTTAGCCAATCCATGCCTAGAATAACCTCCAATTCTTTCAGAGGTAAATAAACTAGGGTAACAATAAATCTCTTACCCTTAAGTAACACGTCAACATCAATTCATTCAGTCTATGTTCTCAAGCAAGATCCCGTAGGCATATACACACACAGATCATGCTTCAACATAGCAATAGAAAGTTTCAAGCGCCTTACACACTCTTTAGAGATGAAAGAACATGTGGCACCTAAATCAAAGAGCATAGACAACTAAACCATTCACAATACACTTACTTTGTACCAGATCACCAACCTGTACAACTTGCTCAGCATTAATAGCAAAGACCTAACCTGCAGCTTGTGGGTTAGCATTCCTACCTTGATTTTCATTCCTTCAAGTAGTAGGATTACCACGACCACCATTACTGTGGCCTCCACAGCTACCGTTTCCACGACCTCGACCTTTGAAGCCTCCACGGTTCACATTAATGTTCTCTACTTGTTGGTTCTGAGGATAATTAGGGCGAATGTGCCCCTTCTGATTTGGTAACAAACAATATCATCTTGGTCATAATCTCTAGCAAAATGATCTCCACCATATTTAAAATATTTTCCATTTTTAGAATGGTCACCAAAACGACTTCCTCGTCCACCGCGCCCTCTAGCTCGAGAAGACGATCCACCTCTACCTGAACTCTAACTATAATGGCCCTGCTTTTTAAAGCTAGGCTGCTAGGCTTCAATGATTGGCTAGTCTAGCTTTGATCTGCATGGGCCTTGTCATCCTCTTCAAAGATTTTGTATTTGTTCACAAGGACCAGGAAGTTCCAGATCTCCTGATGCCTGAAAGCTTTCTTGATCTCTAGCCTCAATTCATTTTTGAATTTGATACATTTGGAACCTTTTGTGTCCTTGATAAGAGTCTAGTTTGCACTAGTTTTAGAGTCATTTTTGTTTAAGCTTTTAGGTTGTTCATGCTAGTTTTCCCCTTAATTCCAAGTGTTTTCTTTTGTTCCACACATGTTACTTGGGTGTCTCTATTTTGTAGGAATAAATCTATTTTAGGTCTATAAACCTTGAAAATGTGGCATTTGATGAAGCATTGAATGAATGAAGAAGAGTTCAAGCCATTTGAAGTTCAAAAATGAAGCAATATGACCCCTGGAATGCAAGATAGAGAAAGGATATACCTAAAAGAATAGTTTGGGACCTCAAAACGCTGTCAAAGGATAATTTCTACAAGGAACAGAAAAACCCACTGCCAGTGGGTTTTTCCCACTGCCAGTGGATCCTGCTGCCCTATGACAAAAACTTGCACAAATTAGGGTCCAGAGAAACCCACTGGCCATGGGTTTTTCCCACTGCCAGTGGATCTTGCTGCCATGTAGAGAAAATACATATCTTGGGGTCCAGAAAAACCCACTGGCCGTGGGTTTTTCCCACTGGCCGTGGGTTCCTCTGTTTGAATGATCAAAAATGTAAAAATTGGACCTCCAGTACGATCCACTGGCCGTGGGTTTTTCCCACTGCCAGTGGATTTTTGCACGCACAGCAGTTTCCTTATTTTAGGGAGCAGTTTCTGAGGTTTAAGTGGACAGTTTTTGAGAGGCAAAAGACGCAGACATTTTTGGGACGTTTTTGGAGAGAAAAAGAGAGGGTTTTACTTGGGGATTATTGAAGAAATCAAGACCATAGGCGTTGAAGAACTTCCTTGGGCAGATTTCAGAAGGATTCACAAGCACCAGTGAGAGCTTTTGCTTTGTGTTCTTTGCTTTCTTCTTAGGTTTTCTCTTTCTTTGAAATTTTTGAATTTGATTCCATCAATGGGTTGTAGTGAATTGAGCATGTGTAGCTAAATCATATCTTGGGATTAGGGTGTGACAATGCTTATGTATTGAACCTCTCTTGGATTTTTCTGCTTATTAATTCATTGCTTCTATTCAATTTCCATGAACGCGTAATGCTTTTGAATACCTAGAGATAGGATCAATTGAAATTAAACTCTAAGAGAATCGAAAGGTTAATTAGTTGTTTGAACGCATGAAATTGAACTTAGAATCATAGGTCACGAAAGTGGGTATGACAATTCCAGGTTTAATAGGATTTCACCGTTCTTAACAAGTTCACATAATAAATCGAATGCGGTTCTTTATTATTTGGGCACATTAATGTTACTCTGAGAAGAGGGCTTAATTAAATTCAGAAATCCAACCTTAGAGCGTGAATTAATAAATAGGAAGGTCTTAGGAAAATTAAATACATAGCATAATCATATACCAAATCCCAAGAGCTTCACCATCATTTGTTCTATTTCAATTTCAGAATTCATTTAGTTCTTTCAGATAACATTTCTTCTTAACTTTTGCTTTTCTTAATCTTCTACATTACAATCCTAATTTCACAATTTTCTAGATAATTGAACCACTGTGAAAACTTGTACTTGGGCACAATCTCTGTGGGACAATAACTTTTTATTACGCGATACCTCGTGCACTTGCGGGCCTATCAGTCCTCTTGTTGGAACAGGGGATAAAACAAACAAAGTTCCTCAAATTTAGCAACATATTCCTTTACAATCTTAGACACAGTTTGAGTTCCATGAATTCTAGCTTCTTCCTGTTCCTGACAGTGTCTGGAAAATACTTTTCCAGAAAACAGACCTTGAAGTTCTCCCAGATCAACTGGGTACCAATTGATATCATCCTTGCTTTAATAATCTTCCACCAGTTTTCCACTTCATTGCAGAACATAAAAGCATTGTATTCTACCTTTTGTGCCTCAAATCACTGTAAGCTACCAAAGATTCGCTCCAAATCCTAAATCCAAGCATATGCTGGCTCAGGGTTAAATCCTCCAAAGAACTTATTTGGTTTTCGATTCAGAAAACGGTCTAAGCCCTTATGATCTTGGGTCTGAGGCTGTGTCTGCTTCTCTAGAATATTAGCAAAGTGCTAGAACACTACCTCTATAGCATCCATGCCTTGGCGACTAGCCATTACTTATTCTGAAAATCACACCACACATCAATACATTTTCAAGGATAAGGATATTTAGCAATTTAAGAACAATTATATTGCATATACAACATTTAACAATTTATCTCACAATATTCTCTTCATTTACTAATCCAATCATGCATTATATTAATAATAATGACACTTTGCCAAACTATATTTCATAACCGCTCACTAACAGCAAGCATACCTTGGCTTTGGACCTTAAAAGTTTGCTCTGATACCATAAAATGTAACACTTATTTTATAAAAATATGATGAATTTTTTATTCAATTTGTGTACCAAATTTGGCTATTTGGATACCCCTAATACCACTCGGATATCCCTAACACTGGGTAAAATAGACCCAGAAAGATTTGGAGGAAGATAAATGAAAAAGTCAAAAAAATAAAAATATATAGGTTCAGTATTTTATGTATAACTTGATCTACGAGACTTCGATTGGGGTGAATCTAATTCGTACACCTCTGTAGCTCAAATACCTACAACTTTGATGAAGGGACGAAAGGCCAATTCGGCCTAGATTGAGCCCGATATTGCATTATGCAGAACTATGCCTTTTGGAATTCCAACAACGGCGCAGTTTAATTTTTCACACATGATTTGAGCTACAAAACTCCAATTGAGGTGAATGTAATTTGTAATATTAATTAGGTTACCCCAAGCTTATCCAATCACTATTACTATGTTCATCATCAATCAATGTCATTACCAATCATTGCAACCCAATGCAATACATCATATAATCAATTTATTAAGCAACAACATATGAACGAGTCCACACTAAATCATCAATTACATCAATAATAATATAAAAAATGGATATACTACAACACAATCATCTATCATCAACACATCAAGCAAATCATCATATTTAAATATAGTTATCCTCTATCTGTTCGTAATCCATACATTTAAAATATAATGCCCCCTACCTGGAATCCGAGATCCTAGGCTAAACGTCTCTTATTCTAAAACCACGCTTTCCGATCATGCTCCGATTTCACTTCTAATTACCAATTTCTCAATTCGATAATTCCTAAAAATTAATAACAATTATTTTAATCACTCTTAAGCTACTAGTTTTTCAGAGCTAAATTCATTAATTCACTATAGTTTCAATAGGTGTTGGCTTACCGAATGACATTAGCGGTTCCCGACACTTGGTTTTCGAAGGTACCAACGCTGCCTACTATCTCTAAGCGGTCTGAAAGTAACCTATAGCCATGAAAATGACAAAATTAAAGATTGAATTCACAAGACAGAACCAAATGAGGCAATGGTTCATTCCAAAACTTACTTGAAATGGAGAATTCAAGAAACCTCAAGTATCTAATGCTGCCCACACGATAAATAAGTTCCAAAATGATCTAAAATTCATGGAATTAGAAAATTTTAAGAGTGGGGTTTGAGAGGCAAGTCAAAACGAAAATGCTCATGGAACCTTACCTTTGAAATCAAAGAAATCAGAGGCTCTCTTGTCTTTCCATGGCTACTCGTGAATAGATGGATGGAGGGAGGAAGTTCAATTTTTGCTTTGAGTGAGAAAAATTGAAGAAATGATAAAGGTGGTGAGGTGTGGTGTTGCTGCGAGTTTGAAAGAGAGGAGGAGGAGAACAAATGGCCTTTTTTTCTGCACATGCACGAGAGCGAGAGATGAATTGAGAGAAAGAAGAAAGTGAGGGATTAAAGAATTAAGGGTAATTTTGTCTTTTTAATCATTCAGTTAATTTCTGAAATCAATTTGGTAACTTCAGGTTACTCAAAACTTACCCAAATAACTTTTAGCAATTAATATGTCACCTTTAATTAATTTGACATTTCCAATTTGATTATTTGATTAATAAAATTAACCAATAAATTTAAAATCAGGATACTACAATAAATACATATTTCTTTCACTTTTTTATAATATATTAGTTTTAAGTTTTTCTTAGTTCTTTTTTGTAAGATATTTTTTAATTTACTATACATATTTATTATTATTTTGAAATTACATCCATGATAATTAGACCCACGCAATCTTTAAGAAATGAAATATAAGAAGTTCCATTTTTTATTGATATTACGGAAGGATACATAAATTATTGATAATTTTAATGTTATTAACTAAATTAATTATATTTCTCAGTTCCTTTGAAATTAGGTAATGCAGTCTTATTAAAAACGGTTAAAAAACAATATATTATATTATCATATGAAACTAATAGCCAAAATCCGCATCATATCATTGTATATAAATTGTAAAATAAAAGCAACATAGAAAGAGATGATAAAACTAGTTATATCTCCAAAGTTCTTTTTTATTGAGCAACTTTTTTTAAAAAAAAAAGCATTGAAAGAATATAAAATATTATGTTTTGTACACTATGAAATCTTTTATCAATCACTAGTTCACCACTAGTCTATTAATATAAAAATGAAATATCTTTTGGGTATCCACTACTACGCTCCAATACACATGACTCTGTTCTGTTTACAGATACTAAAAACATACTTAAGAATTTAAGAAAGTATGATAACGATCATTATAAAATATCTAACAAATAAATATGTTTATGTGGTGAAAGGAAAATCAATTGTAATTCTTAATCCCCCACCATCAAAACTAATATGTGGTAATTAAAAAATAAAGTTAAATACTAAAAAAGTGATTAGTAATTTCCCCCTTAATTAATGGTGGGATTGTAAAATTCAATGTTTTTAGAACTAGACTGGTCATTAAACTGATAAAGGCACCGGTTCATGAAAACCGTGTTAAAATGGAGTCCAACCGTAGTTGAATCGGTAATATTAAAGAATTGATCTAGATTAATCACCTAATCATTTTATAATTCAACCGGTCCTACAGAACCGATTCAATTTTAATAACAATGTTAAATTCCTTTCTCACTCTCGGCATGAGATATCCCGAATAACCCTCTCGATAACGTAGTCAAGCTCATGTCATCTAGTTTTCGTGTGCATGCGCTTTAAGTTTGGAACATATGTATATGTTGATATAACTCCAGCATATTTTAACGTGTTTGTTTGTCTATTATGTGTATGTTAATTAATTTATGCCTCATCCCATTTTTTTATATCACCATATATTATTTCATACAAATTAAAAAATATAAAATAAACATATTTAATTATTATTATTATTATACTTTTAAAATTTCTTTTCATATTAACAATGAAACCAAAATAAATTTTTTAAATTTCATTGCTAATCAAGATAAAAAAGTTATAATTAATAAAAATGTCTCTAAAAAAATTAATAAATGACATCTTAAATTAAAATGAATCTTATAAAAAAGATTAAAAAACTCTAAATCATGATCTTATAAAAATAACGGGAATGAATATTTTTAAAAAAGTTAAAGATATGTTTTTTTCTTTGGGATAATTGATTTGGTTAATTACCATGCCAATAACATTTATGAATTCGACTAAAGTAAAAACAAGATTTTAAACTTGAATTAATATACTAAGCATAGCATATATTAGTAACATTTTTTATTTATAATTTAATTGGGAATACAATAGTAATTAACACATTCCCATTGTAACCGAAAAATTAACATATTCACATGCCAAGCCAAGAGACGTTACGTCTAAAGTATTAATTGACCTAATCTTATTCCAAAAGAAAATTGACATAAAAAATGAATTCTAATCCTGGAATTGTTTGGGAATAGTTTAGGAGGGGAAAACAGAAGAGGATGTGTAATTTTTTATTTAAAATGCACATATTTTAAATTAATATTTTTAAAATAAAATATATAAAATGAAATATTAGCATTAACTCCATATATTTATCATCATCAGTAACATGTTATTCCCTTACTTCAAATTTTAAAAATTAACCTTCAGCTCTCCTGAAAAAACCCCCTCTCAAACGATGATGAGTTTTTTTAGTTTTGTTAAAATTAAACACATTTTTTTTATTTTGTTTAACAACAAGTATCTTTACATAATTTAGTACCATTAGTTTAAATTAATCACAAAGTAACACGGGTTAAAAAATATGATATCATATATTTATATATTTATTTATGTTGAATTCTTTTCAATTTCTATATTGTTAAACATTCATTATATGAGATCAGGAATATGTAATTATTCTGTACCATATAATATTTTCTCTTGTAACAACCATCAACCACACGCTCTTATTTAGAGGTAAGTTTAAGCTATTACAACAAAGATATTTTTTATAAAATAAAGCATAATAAAGATGTTATCTTTAATAAAATGTAATTATTTTTTGTATAAAGTAAAATTTAGATGAGTTTAGTCTGGAGATTCTTAATCACAAGACTAAATTAACCAATATATAATCACTTTTAGTATGTTAAACTCAATTCAAAGGACTGTTAATTTATAAACTGAATTGAATTAATGATGATACAATCCCGAATTTAGCCTATTTAAACTCAAAAATCGATCAACGATTAAATTTGAATTGTTCAAATCAATATAGACGGTGGTCGACCGGTTTCAAACGGGAAAATCACCAAACATTAAACTACATCATTTTATAATTTTCGTGAAAAAATATTATATTTTGCTAAAATTATTATTTTATACATAACATAATTTAACTAAAAATATTATTTTATTAACATCCATTCAATTATTTTACTTGCATATTTTTTTAAACATTACTAAGGTTCACAGGACCCTAAAGAAATAGTGAAATTGTAAGTTTCAACATTATAATTTATGCTCCACCTATAAGGTTCTATGACAGGCTATATTTTTTTGGTAGTATTCTTGTTGGTGTCTTCAACTTGCTAAAAAGCACAATCAAACAGCTGCAAACAACAAGCAAAGTTACTTTGTAATCTCCTATAATTGTATGGCCTGCATATTGATACAAAATTCCCAACTAGATAACCCCTGTATATATAGACACATATTAGTTCCAGAAATCTCAGGCACACACATTTCAACATTATCATTTTCCTTAGCTTCAGTCTTAATTAGTTAAACATTAATTAGTTCTGATAAACCATGTCTACCTTAAAACTTATCTTAGTCTTCATATTTGTTTTTGCAATTGTGCAAATGACAAGGGGTGACCCAGACATACTCAGTGACTACATTGGCCCAATAAATGGCATCCCAGATGGTAACTTCTTCACCTTCACAGGCTTCCGTGTCCTGGTTTCACAAAAATCACCACCCCCTACCTTCAAGGTATGAATGATGACACAACACATCCTCACTTTTTATAATAAATAATACTATTATTTTCTATTTCTTTCTATTATAACATATATTTAGTTTATGAAATACAATTAATCTTAACTTTAGTCCTTTATCTGCTTTCTTATTTTCATTACATAAAACAAATTTAAAATCTTCACGAAACTGTATCTTGTTTGTGAAATTAAAATTCTCCATTGATTATTACTGAATCTTACATTACACATTAACGACATAATAATTAATTCGATGATATAATAGTAATGTGAAAATTACCACGATTATCAGAAAAAAAACATGTATATTTAGGTTAGGTTTGAGAAGGTATCCATAACGATTTAATGCTAGTCTATAAATTATTTTACTAATTTAAAAGTATATAATAAGTAAAAAATCTTGTTTGGTAAACAAACTTATTTTATTAGTTTGTAATATTTGTTAAAATATTGCTTAAAGTAACGTTTGAGCTTACAAGATCCGAGTTTATTTTATTTTATACACTTTTATATTTACTTATTTTTTTAAAATCACTCTTATCTATTTTAAAATAAAGTATATCTTTTACATCATTTTACATTTAGTAGCTATCAAATACATTTTAATTCAATTAGCTAACTTATTAACTTTTAGCGTTCAACTACCAACTTTAAGTTTTAAATTGGCTCATCAGCTTAAAGCTAACTTATCAACTAGTTTTGTCAAACAAACACTTAGACATATCACATCACATGTTATATCATGTAGGATGACAATGAGACCCGAACTCATCCCCAATCTTGATGGGGAAAACCTACTTTGATAGGGTTTAAGGGAAGCCTAACCTTGACCCTGACCAAATTTTTACGGGATGAAGGCGGATTTGGTAATATAAGTACCCACCCCAAGCCCACTTGTTATAAAAAATTAACTAATTTTAATTATAAAAATAGTTAATAATAATGATAAACTAATATATTTATCTTAAAATATGACATAGATCTTAAGTTTTTTATTATTTTTTAAGACTATTTCTAAATATTAATTTGATTAGAATGTATTAGATTTATAAAAATTTTATTAATATATATATATATATATATATATATATATATTTATGTTATTAAAATAAAAAAATATAATAAGTGTAAAACCTGACAAAGACCCCAAGAGATAAATTTGGGTTACATAATTTAAAACCCGCCTATTTTAAACTTGCACTCAAACTCACTTGGTCTTTCACGAAATTGAGATTGAAAATACTTAAACTCGCATAATAATAATTTATAAGATTTGAATAAAAAATAGTTTTTATGGTATCATTTACCTTATCTTTTAAATGTACCAGAATTGTACTAGAGTGTTGTACGTATAAATTTGTTTATTTTGAAGATATTGAAGGCAAGCCTAGTGGAGTTCCCTGCCCTAAATGGACAGAGTGTGTCATATGCTGTCCTTGAATTCCCAGCAGGGAGCATCAACCCACCACACATACACCCTCGTTCTTCCGAGCTTCTCTTTCTTGTTCAAGGCACTCTTCAAGTTGGTTTTGTGGACACAACCAACAAGCTTTTCACTCAGAATCTTCAAACTGGAGACCTATTTGTGTTCCCTAAGGGTCTTGTGCACTTCCAACACAATGCTGATGCTAACAACCCTGCTCTTGCTATATCAGCCTTTGGCAGTGCCAATGCTGGCACAATATCATTTCCCAACACACTCTTCAATACCTCTATTGATGACACTGTCTTGGCTTTGGCCTTCAAAACTGATGTTGCTACCATTCAGAATTTGAAGAAAGGATTTGCTTCTTAAACTTGTTGATGGGTACAACCTAGGATCAATGTTTGTGCTTGTTCTGTTCCATTTTTTTTCTTTTTTGCTACTTTTTTTCTTATTTATTGTTCCATATAAGTGCTTCAGTGCAGTTGTTTGATTTGCCTATTGTTGTATTAATAATGATCAAACATGAAATCAACAAGAACATTAGTGTGTTTACCCCTGTCTTTCAGACATCTTCTTACTAATCTTGAAATTCCATTAAAATGGAGTGTAACAATCATTTTTTATTATTAATAACGGATATTCTCAGTATAATCAGAGATATGTTACTGAACATTTATGTTTACTTAAAGAGAATGTGCGGAAAAGAACACTCGTCGGGAAGAATGAATATATGAAAAATTTCTCATGATTTGATAAATTTTGTTTTTATGTATGGATCTAAAAGATTCAATGGCGGTACGATAGATTAAAATTTTCTCATAAAAAAAGTCAGAAATTTACTGTTATCTAGATCATAAAGCCTATTCTAATAGTTTAACTATTATATCATGTGTTATTAAGATTTATAATGTAGAAAATTCGTAATAATTCATGATAATTGGTATAACACATAGATGGGTGTCAACTAAAGGTTAAGGGTCAATACCAGAGACATACTAGAAAAAGTAACATAGATTTGTTAAAAATGACTATGCTCATGTAAGCTTTTCTTGTACTTTATAGAAAAATACTAACACAAATATTGTTACTAAGATGAACCCTGTAACATCCCAGTTCAACAATTTTGATAAATTAAATGAATTAAGAGTTGAATAGGATTTGCATGATTAATTAATTGAAATAGAGATTAATTAAACAAATGTCGAAATGACAAACGCGTACCTAAGTCATTTAAATTAAAAATCTTCTTCTCTTTCTCATATTTTTTCTGTCGTTGGCATCAGAGAAAGGCAAGGGCACTCTTTTTTCTTCATGTCTTCCAAATTGGCATCACTATCTTCCTACAACTTCAATTTCTTCTTGAACTCACCAAATCAAAGTGAAATTCAAGCACTTTTCTACCTTCCTCACGTTGGGCAGCTTGAGTTTGAAGGGAGAGAGCTTCAATTTCTCTAATTTATGGTGAGTAAGAGGACACCTACTTTGGGTTTTCATTAATTCTTGCATCCATCCTTTAATTTCTTTAATTTCATGAGTTTTAAAGCAATCGGAATCTAGAAACATATTTGGACAGCTTAGGTTTCCATGGGCTTTGAGCTTTTCATGAGAAGTGTGATGAAATGGCTTCTTGAATTGCTAGTCCTATAAGATTAAAGCTTAATGATGGTTGTTTCAATGAAATAAGGTAGTTTCGGAAGGTTTCAGAGCGATTCAGAGCTTGAAGCTTAGTTCAGAGGCGAGTTCTAAAGTCGACATTTTGATTCGGTGAGTTATATCTTACCGAAATTGTTCGAATTCAATGATTCCTAATTTGTCAAGTGATATTTGTCTTAAATATGAAGTTAGAATCAATTGTTATAAATTTTAGGAAGTTGTTTGAATTTGAGGAATATAGGTCAAAGCTTGCGATTTGTGGTTTGCTAGCATTTGATCGATCGAGGAGTTTCTAGGATTCTCTATTCGAGGTAGGGGGAGCTTTTACATTTTAAGTGCATAGTTTATAGCCGGATTCGAGGTATCTTGATATATTGAATTATGTATGACGTGTTTCTTGAATTATGGTGATTATGTAAATTGTATACATGCAATATAATTGTTTGATTGAAAGATATCTATGCACGAGATGTTAGAATTGTGAAGTAGGTGATAATTTAGTGGTATGATATGCTTATATGATCATTTAACAAATTAAAATGTTGTGAGCATAAAAACGTGGGACGCTTATTCATTGAATTGAATTGATGAAATGATAATGCTTGAGTAATGCATGAGATGCTATATATATATATATATATATATATATATTTGTATAAAAGACCTTGGGTAGGACTCAATGCAAACCTCTTGAGTGAGGCTCGGGGTTAGCCCATGACACTACCGAAGTCGCTGAGAGTGATTATGTCACGTGAGTAGGCAAACAGTTTGGTACCAGTAAAATGGCCGGATCAGCTGAGAGCCAGTGTTGCAACACAAAATTTAATAATGATTGATTGGATCCAAATGAAAAAGAATGGCATGTATGCATGTGTATACCTTGAGAATAGTATGATGATATAGAATGATGATGAGAATTAATGAATATCATGATTAAGGTAGTTATGTTATTGTTTAATTGTATTATTTTATTGTATGTTAGAGGAATAAACAATAGAATTGGTGTTGTAACAGTCATTTACTATGTACTATGCTCACCCCTATTTGTGGTTATTTTTACAGTGAATTTAGGATGCAGCGGAGATATATGAGAAGTCACTCAATAAAAGCATGGAGTATTATGTATATGTACTATGTACCTGATGTACATAGTGATTTTGTAGTTACCTTGGCCGGCTCCTAAGCATACCTGTTTGATGCGTATATATATCTAGATATATATGTATATGTATATACTTAGAGGATTTAGTAACTGAGTAGAATTGTTTGAACCTATACTTGCTGTTGTGATATTCATATTGATGTTGTTTTGGTTGTGGTGAGCATGAATAGTCCCACCATATGAATGTACATTGATTATGCATGATTTTCAGGAATTGTGGATATGCACTTGGTGCATTGCATGTGTGTGATGTGACATCTCGACGCTGTTGAGGGCGAAGAGTGATTGACGGTGCATGGGCACGGACAAGGAGCGTTCCTGGCAGGCTTCCAACGGGGAATGTGTCATCCCGGGCACTATTGAGGGCGGGGAGTGATCGTCGGTGCATAGGCACAGACAAGGAGCGGCTCCTGGCAGGCTTCTAGTGGGAGGGACACATGAACGAACTAAATACATACCCGAATGAGATAGATCCAAAGACTGTATAGGTATGAGACTATACAGTCGAGGATAGCTTAAAGGAATGAATTCGTACTACCTATACCAACAAATGCATTAGCCTTTTCTGTGGCCCATCACTTAAGGACTCCAAAGTTAAGCGTGCTTAACTTGGAGTAATTCTGGGATGGGTGACCTCCTGGGAAGTTCCCGTGAAGTATGTGTATGAGGACAAAAACACACTGGAAAGGTCTCGTGTTGGTCTGACGCAAGCTGGTGGGCATGTGACATCCCGACGCTGTTGAGGGAGAGGAGTGATCGCCGGTGCATAGGCACGGATAAAGAGTGGCTCCTGACAGGCTTCCAGCGGGGAATGTGTCATCTCAGGTGTGTTTGAATATGTTAACAGGTCCAAAGATGTGCAAAGATTTTGATAATGACAAGCACTCTTGAAGAAACCGATGCAAAAACAAAGACATGATATCAGAATTGAAGTAACAGCGAAGCTAATCGATTAGGCCATAGATGCTAATCGATTAGGAGCTTTCTGTTTTGGAAGAAATTGCATCAGGCATGAAAGCTAATCGATTAGGGAGCTGAACAATCGATTAGGTACTCACTGGAATTAAGGTAATTGATTATACACCAGAGACTAATCGATTACGACAATCAGAAATGGGACAAAATGCATCAGGTATGAAAGCTAATCGATTAAGGGAACCATATAATCGATTAGTGAGTCACTGGATTTAAGGTAATCGATTGCAAGACATGCTAATCGATTAGGATGCTGCGAAAACAAATTAAATGCATCAGGTACAAGATGCTAATCGATTAGAGGAAGTGAAATAATCGATTAGGAAGTCCCTGACTTGAATCTAATCGATTACAACGCGAGGGTGTAATCGATTACGCTAGTGGAAAAACAGATTTAAGTGGGAAACCAGGTCATGTCTCCACCATTCTTCAAATTCCCACTAAGTGCAACGGCTATGATGAACTAGGGCACACCTCAACTGCTATCTTGGCTCTATAAATTGAAGAGGAAGACAAGCACAAATACACAACCAAGAAGCAACAAATCCTTAGCTCTATTCTATGCTTTGTAAGCCTATTTCTTGTATCTTATACTTCACTTGTATATCCTCTCATTTTGAGAGTTAGAATTTGTGAGAGCTTTTCATTTGTATATCTGCTCTATTGAGAGAGTGTATTGATTGTAAACAAACACCAAACACACAAGTTATTCACTCTAGGTTGAGTGGGTGTTCACTCTAGGTTGAGTGGTTACAAAGATTAAGGATTCAATCTTTGGGATATTGTGAGATTGAGAGATTGGGTGGGTTGCCCTTATACTTGTGAGGATTGGGTTCTTGAGTGTGGGACACTAGGAAGTCGCAATTGCTCAAAGTTGTATCTCTAATCTACAATAGTGGAAATCCTCTAAGTGGGTTGCTTAGAGGCGAGACGTACACCGGATTGGGTGGAACTCGTTATATTGGTTTGCAAGTTTCTCTTCCTTACTCTTTTAATTTCATTTACTGCATATTTATTGATTGGTTGAGAAGAGCATACTTGAACTTGCTTAATTTGTTATATCTCTAATATTGCACACCAAGTGTTTGGTAAATTGCTTCAGCAACATTTCTCATTATAGCGCATTGCTTGTTATCCTCCATTCTATTTCACTTGCATAATCTCACAAACTTGGTTATAAAAATCAATTTCAAAGGTATTCCAATCAAAAGTTTTAAAACTCAATTCACCCCCCCTCTTGAGTATTGAGGCCACTTGAACAACAAGTGGTATCAGAGCTTGACTCTTGGTAGATCAAGCTTAACAGCTTCAAGAGATTAAATGGCCTCAAGTTCTCAAAATATTTTTCCCGAGGGTGGTGTGATAAATAGACCTCCCGCTTTCAATGGGGAAGGGTATGCCTTTTGGAAAGAGAGAATGAAAATCTTCATTCAATCAATTGACTTGAGAATATGGAATACCATTGAAAATGGTCCTTATATACCAATGCATACTATAGATAGCAAGAATGTTGAAAAACCTATAGATGAATAGACAAGCGAGGAAGAAAAGAAAGTCCAATATGGCTACAAGGCCAAAAATCTCATTACTATGTCTTTAGGTCAAGATGAATTTTTTAGGATAATGACATGCCAAACTGCTAAAGAAATGTGGGATACTCTTCAAGTAACCCATGAAGGTACTAATGATGTAAAGGACTCCAAAATTAGTACCTTGACTAGCCAATATGAATGCTTTAGGATAAATTCAGGAGAATCTATTGTAGATATGCAGAAAAGGTTTACACTTATTATCAACCATCTTATTACTCTTGGCAAAGTATATACTAACAAAGAGCTTGTGCACAAAATTTTGAAAAGTCTTAGCAGGGAATGGCAACCTCTTGTCACAGCAATAAAACAATCTCCTAGCATCAATGAAATGTCTCTTGCAACACTCTTTGGAAAATTGCAAGAACAAGAGCAAGAACTTAAAGCATTGAAGCTAGCCGAGGAAGAGGAGAAATCCACCAAGAAGAAAGGGCTAGCCCTCAAAGCCACCTCCATGCATGAGGAAGAATCATGCAGTGACTTAGATGAAGAAGAAGAGTTTGGGCTATTCGTAAAAAGATTTGGAAGATTCATGAAGAACAAAAAGTTCCAAAAGAACTTTAAGCCCCAAGGTAAGAAACCTACCTCTAATGAAACTTCCTCTTCACCAAGTTGTTTTGAATGTGGCAAGGAAGGGCACTTCAAAGCCGATTGTCCAAACCTCAAAAAGAAGGGCAAGGACAAACAAAGAAGAAGAAGAGCCTATATTGCTTGGGATGAGAACGATGTGAGCAGCTCCGACGACTCGGAAGATGAGCAAGCCAATCTTTGCTTAATGGCAAATCATCAAGAAGAAGATAATGAGGTAAATCTTCTTGACTTAGATAAAAATGAGCTGTTAGATGCATTTGAAGAATTATATGATAAATTTACAAAAATCTCTAGTAAACTCAAAGCATCTAGGAAAACCAGTGATACCCTTGAATTACATCTCATGGAAGTATGTAAAGAAAATGAGAGCTTAAAAGAAGAACTAGAGAAAGTTCAAACATGCTCTAAGGATAAACCATGTGATTTTGCAAAGAAGTGCATTGTGTTAGAAACCAAAGTTGAAGACCTAAATAGGACACTAGAGAAGTTCACTAATGGAAGAGATAATTTGAATATCCTACTTGGGCAACAAAAATGCATGTTTAGTAAAACTGGTTTAGGATATGACCAAGAACATAGTAACCATAAAATGGAGAAACACTATGAAAGTTTCTTTGCACCACCAAGCATATCCTCCTCACCGTTCATGAAATGCAATCATTGTGGTTCCAAAGGACATAGTGCTTATAAGTGTAGTGTTAGAAAACTAGGACCAAAGGTCTTAAGAAAGGTGTGGGTTCCCAAAGGAACGTTCCCACAAGCTAACCTTAAAGGACCCAACATAAAATGGGTACCTAGTTCTCTAAAATGATTTTGTTTTGTAGGTATGCTTCAAGGCAAGCAACACCCATTGGTACTTGGATAGCGGGTGTTCAAAGCATATGACGGGAGACATAACCAAATTTACATCATTCACTCCCAAAAGGAAAGGAAGTGTCACCTACGGAGACAACACTAAAGGAAGAATCCTAGGCATTGGAAATATTGGTAAGAATTCTTCCACCTCCATAAGTGACGTATTGTATGTTGAAGGCCTCAAACATAATCTACTTAGCATAAGTCAATTATGTGACAAAGGATATAGAGTGTTATTTGAATCAAATTGTTGCATAATTGAGCATAAGACTAATAAGCAAATTAAGTTTGTAGGCCAAAGAATTGATAATATCTACATGATTGATATGGATAGTTTGTCTACAAATGATGAACAATGCTTCATTTCAAAAGAGGATGAAACATGGCTATGGCATAGAAGAATAGCTCATATACATGTAGACCACTTGAACAAACTTGTTTCTAAAGATTTAGTAATTGGTCTACCAAAGCTTAAATTTGAAAATAGATTTTGTGATGCATGTCAAAAGGGAAAACAAGTAAAGGTATCTTTTCAATCCAAAAATATTGTTTCTACTCAAAGGCCTTTACAACTTTTGCACATGGACTTATTTGGACCATCCAAAATCAAAAGCTTTGGAGGTAATTACTATGGTCTAGTTATAGTAGATGACTATTCAAGATATACATGGACATTATTTCTTGCTCATAAAAATCAAGCATATCATGCATTCAAGAAACTTGCAAAGATTATCCAAAATGAGCAAAACTCAAAAATTGCATCCATTAGAACCGATCATGGGGGAGAATTTGAAAATCAATCTTTTGAAAAGTTTTGCGAAAAACATGGTATTAATCACAACTTTTTAGCTCCTAGAACTCCACAACAAAATGGAGTAGTTGAAAGAAAGAATAGATCTTTAGTGGAGCTTGCTAGAACCATGCTAAATGAAAACAATATTGCAAAACATTTTTGGGCCGATGCGGTAAACACCGCGTGTTATGTTATGAATAGATGTTTGATAAGGCCTATTTTAAAGAAAACCCCCTATGAGCTTTACAAGGGTAGAAAACCCAACATTGCATACTTTCATATTTTTGGATGTAAATGTTTTGTGCTCAACAATGGAAAGGATAATCTAGGAAAGTTTGATGCAAAATCTGATGAGGCAATATTCCTAGGATATTCTCAATCTAGTAAATCTTATAGAATTTTTAACAAACAAACAAATACCATTGAGGAATCTATTCATGTCAAATTTGATGAAAATAGCCATAACCCTCCGAGAAAGGAAGATGTTGATGATCTTGTAGGTACCTTCCAAGAAATGAACTTGCAAGACAAAGAAAAAGAAGTCAACAATGATGAAGGTGCAACACAAATTGAGAGACAACAAGATTGGGTAACCTTGAAGGATCATCCCTTGGACAAAATCATTGGAGAAATAACCAAAGGGGTAAGTACTCGAAACGCCATTAGAAATGCATGCAATCACTTGGCCTTTGTATCCCAAATAGAACCCAAAAATATTGATGAAGCCATTATTGATGAACATTGGATGTTGGCCATGCAAGAAGAGTTAAACCAATTTGAAAGAAATGAAGTTTGGGAACTTGTGCCAAGACCCAATAATCATCTAATAATAGGCACCAAATGGGTTTTTAGAAATAAGCTAGATGAAAATGGTATAATAACTAGAAACAAAGCTAGACTAGTTGCAAAGGGATACAACCAAGAAGAAGGAATAGACTATGAAGAAACATATGCTCCCGTAGCTAGGTTAGAAGCCATTAGATTATTGCTAGCTTTTGCATGTTGTATGGATTTCAAACTGTATCAAATAGATGTCAAAAGTGCGTTCTTAAACGGCTACATTCAAGAAGAAGTTTATGTAGATCAACCTCCCGGTTTTGAAAATCATAAATTTCCAAACCATGTCTTCAAATTGAGAAAAGCTTTATATGGTTTGAAACAAGCTCCAAGAGCTTGGTATGAAAGATTAAGCAAATTCCTTCTAGAACACAACTTTGAAAGAGGAAAGGTTGATACTACATTGTTTATAAAACGCAAACATAATGACATCCTCTTAGTACAGATTTATGTAGATGACATAATATTTGGTGCTACTAATGAAAATATTTGTCAAGAATTTGCCAAGATTATGCAGAATGAGTTTGAAATGTCCTTGATGGGAGAACTCACCTTCTTCCTTGGACTACAAATAAAACAAGCCATTGATGGAACGTTCATTAGCCAAACTAAATACTGTAAGGAACTACTTAAAAGGTTTGGAATGGATAAGGCAAACGAGATAGCTACACCCATGAGCACATCCTGCTATCTAGACAAAGACGAAAAGGGTAAGGACATTGAAATCACCAAATATCGAGGTATGATTGGATCCTTACTGTATTTAACTGCGAGTAGACCTGATATTATGTTTGCGGTATGCATGTGTGCTAGATATCAAGCATGTCCTAAAGAATCACATTTGACTGCCGTAAAAAGAATTTTGAAATATCTTGTGGGTACTCAAAATGTTGGTCTATGGTATCCCAAAGGCGTTGAATGTAATCTTTTAGGATATTCTGATTCCGACTTTGTGGGGTGTAAGCTTGATAGAAAAAGTACTAGTGGTACATGCCATTTGCTTGGTAGTTCCCTTGTTTCTTGGCATAGCAAGAAACAAGCAAGTGTTGCATTATCAACGGCTGAGGCAGAATATGTAGCAGCTGGTAGTTGTTGTGCTCAAATTCTTTGGATGAGACAACAACTTCTTAATTTTGGTATTACCTTGAATAAAGTCCCCATTAAATGTGATAACACTAGTGCCATTAATATCTCGAAAAATCCAGTAATGCACTCTAGAACCAAGCACATTGAGATTAGGCATCACTTTATTAGAGATCATGTGTTAAAAGGGGATTGTGTACTTGAACATGTAGAAACTTCTAGGCAACTAGCTGATATTTTCACAAAACCCTTGGCTAGAGAGCAATTCATTCACATAAGAAGAGAGTTAGGCATTCTTGACATGTCCAGTTGTGTTTGAATATTTTGATAAGAACTATGTTGAATGGCATGATGCATGGTATATATCACATTTCATGATTGGAACTTTGCTGTATGTAAAATTTGAAGTTTTTGACTCCATAATCGATTACATTGTTAATCCCAATCGATTACTAAGCTTCTGTTTCTAAGATAATCGATTAGAACTCACCCATAATCGATTACAATCATTCTGTTTCTAAGATAATCGATTATCCATGATCAATAATCGATTACGAAGCTTCTGTTTCAAGTTCAAAACGTTTCCTCTTCTTCATAATCGATTACCACATTGCTCCAATCGATTAGGACGATTCTGTTTCTAAACTAATCGATTACCCTAAGCCTCTAATCGATTACCCTCTGCACAAAATGTTTGAAATTCCCCAGAAACAATGACCTAATCGATTACCACCTGTCTCGTAATCGATTAGCGCGCGTTCTGATGAGTCAAAACTCCAATTTCCTAGGCTCACTCGAACAACTACCTCTCTTAACTCACTTCACTCCTTTCTAAACTCTCTTTCCTCCTTTCTAAACCTAATTTTCAACTATAAATACCCCTTCATTCACCTTCTCATCTCACACTACCTCCTTCCTCTCAAACCTCTCTAAAACTCTCTAGCACTCATCTCTCTTCATCTTCTTCTTTTGCATTTTCCAACCATGTCTACCTCTAGAAATGTCAAGAGAGCTAGGTCCTCTGCTGCTCAAGCCCATAACCCCCTTGACTTCTCAAGGTTCTTCTCTTCTCCCAGAGAACTTCAAAATTTTATGAAAAATTTTTCTGAAAGGGAGATTATGACCCCTCATTACACCGTTGCTGACAATTTTGACAACCCAAGCCTTACCTTCACCCAAAGCCTCAACCACTACAACCTCTTCCCTTTCTTATCCCTCAAAGAAGAAGAATACTATCCTGAGCTTATGAGAGTATTCTACTGCAACCTCCGCCTTGTCAATGGGATGGTTGAATCCAAGGTGAAAAACACCACCATCAAACTCTCAAATGCCCAATTTGCAGAAATTTCCAAACTGCCCCTCAACAATGCTGACTTTGATGGAGGCGAACCCGAGGATGAATGGGGTTTTAATCCCATCACTGCCCGCCGTTCTTTGTGGAAGCCGGCTCCTCCCATGAGCAACCACAAACTAGTTGGCCACTTGACCATGAACAACCGCCTGCTCCACTTCTTCTTGGTCAAGATGATTGTTCCCCGTGGTGGGAACTATGCTCTGGTTGAAGAGGATGATATCCTCTTAATGTGGGCCATGCTGAACCACAAAGAGATCAACTGGGTTCAGTTGATCAAATTCTACATGCGCCATGCCAAGGACCAGCAGAAGCTCCCTTATGGTATCCTCCTCACCAAAATTTTTAAATTCTGTGGTGTTGATTTGGCAGGGGAACTCTCTGAAAAAGTGCCCCCAAGAGCTTGCATTGGCACTTCCCACCTAAATAAAATGGGCATGGTCAACATTGCTGGAATGTGGATTCTAAGGAGTGACCGGGAACATGGTGCCAACCCCTTTGCTGAACCTACTGCTCCTCCTCCTCCTCCACCTCAACCACAAGCTGCACCATCAGCCTCTTCATCTGCACCACAAGCTGACCCATTTGCATCTCTCTACGCCCATCTTGATCGCCGCTTCGATCGACTTGAAAACTTCCTCCAAGAATTTTCAATGACCGAGCAGCAACATTTTGAGATGATGCAGCAGCGTTATGAAGAGCTGGCTCACCAAATTGCAGAAATCCGCTTCTTCAACCCGGATAATTAGATTTTTAGTTATGTTTTGTATAGCTGTTGGTTATTTTCTGAATTTTGAATAATTTTACTTCTTGTACTTCCCATTTTTTTCAATTCAATAAAAGTATCTTATTTCAGTTTATATTATTTCTCTTCACTGCTCTAATTATTTTTTGATGATTACAAAGGGGGAGAAGAATATATGTTCATATGTTGGATAATGCTCTGATATTAAATATGGATAATATTGATAGATGCTCTGACACTACAATTTTGAATATGCTCTGATACTAAGAATGTGGATAATAGTTGCTCTGTTAACAAAATTTGAAAAATATTATCTGTTTGTTAAAATCCTTTTGATAGGGGGAGAGTTATAGATAAGAGATAATAGATAAAATGAGATAAGACATTGGCTGCTGAATGTGATTACTCTGATTTTTGAAATTGGTCATCTGCTATTTGAAAAAGAGATAATGTAGCAGAGTTGTTTTTGCAAAAAGATAAATTTAGAAATAAGTCTATATTATTTAAACTAACAACCCTCAAGAGATGAACATAGTTGTCATCATCAAAAAGGGGGAGAATGTGTTTGAATATGTTAACAGGTCCAAAGATGTGCAAAGATTTTGATAATGACAAGCACTCTTGAAGAAACCGATGCAAAAACAAAGACATGATATCAGAATTGAAGTAACAGCGAAGCTAATCGATTAGGCCATAGATGCTAATCGATTAGGAGCTTTCTGTTTTGGAAGAAATTGCATCAGGCATGAAAGCTAATCGATTAGGGAGCTGAACAATCGATTAGGTACTCACTGGAATTAAGGTAATCGATTATACACCAGAGACTAATCGATTACGACAATCAGAAATGGGACAAAATGCATCAGGTATGAAAGCTAATCGATTAAGGGAACCATATAATCGATTAGTGAGTCACTGGATTTAAGGTAATCGATTGCAAGACATGCTAATCGATTAGGATGCTGCGAAAACAAATTAAATGCATCAGGTACAAGATGCTAATCGATTAGAGGAAGTGAAATAATCGATTAGGAAGTCCCTGACTTGAATCTAATCGATTACAACGCGAGGGTGTAATCGATTACGCTAGTGGAAAAACAGATTTAAGTGGGAAACCAGGTCATGTCTCCACCATTCTTCAAATTCCCACTAAGTGCAACGGCTATGATGAACTAGGGCACACCTCAACTGCTATCTTGGCTCTATAAATTGAAGAGGAAGACAAGCACAAATACACAACCAAGAAGCAACAAATCCTTAGCTCTATTCTGTGCTTTGTAAGCCTATTTCTTGTATCTTATACTTCACTTGTATATCCTCTCATTTTGAGAGTTAGAATTTGTGAGAGCTTTTCATTTGTATATCTGCTCTATTGAGAGAGTGTATTGATTGTAAACAAACACCAAACACACAAGTTATTCACTCTAGGTTGAGTGGGTGTTCACTCTAGGTTGAGTGGTTACAAAGATTAAGGATTCAATCTTTGGGATATTGTGAGATTGAGAGATTGGGTGGGTTGCCCTTATACTTGTGAGGATTGGGTTCTTGAGTGTGGGACACTAGGAAGCCGCAATTGCTCAAAGTTGTATCTAATCTACAATAGTGGAAATCCTCTAAGTGGGTTGCTTAGAGGCGAGACGTACACCGGATTGGGTGGAACTCGTTATATTGGTTTGCAAGTTTCTTTTCCTTACTCTTTTAATTTCATTTACTGCATATTTATTGATTGGTTGAGAAGAGCATACTTGAACTTGCTTAATTTGTTATATCTCTAATATTGCACACCAAGTGTTTGGTAAATTGCTTCAGCAACATTTCTCATTATAGCGCATTGCTTGTTATCCTCCATTCTATTTCACTTGCATAATCTCACAAACTTGGTTATAAAAATCAATTTCAAAGGTATTCCAATCAAAAGTTTTAAAACTCAATTCACCCCCCCTCTTGAGTATTGAGGCCACTTGAACAACATCAGGTACTGTTGAGGGCGGGGAGTGATCGTTGGTGTATCGGCACGGACAAGGAGCGGCTCCTGACAGGCTCTAGTGGGAGGGACACATGAACGAACCTCCTGAAAAGTGGCTGGGGCGTTACATGTGAGATGTCCAGGAATTATTAATGTGTGATGATTGATATGAATCATATATTAGAACCTTGAATGAATGATATAGTATGCGAAAAATGATGGTTGCCTATGATTTCATGCATAATTGGGGAAGTGATAGGGTCATCTTGAGTTTTAGGAGGTTTGGATACCATGGGATGGTTTCAATAGGTTATATGCATGATTTAGGACTTGTGTGATTTGGAATGGACCAAATCAATTGAGAAAAAGAGGCTAGGTTACATATTATAGCTTTGAAATGGTAAAAATGTAAATTTGTGCATATCTTAGTCATATGTTAGAATTCTGGCAAACGGATAGTGCCAACAGCTCCGAAATAGTGAAATTATAGTGCCCATGAAGTTTTGTAGTAATCGGAGTTGAAACGGGCAAAATAGGTAGGTGAGAAGTCAATTTATAGGTTTAAAGCTGTCATTTTCGCTCAAGCGAGTAAAATCTCGCTTGAGCGAGCCATTATATGAGTTTGGGTGTACATTATGGGCGAATCTCGCTCAAGCGAGCATAATTCCGCTCAAGCGAGAGTCATTTTCGCTTAAGCTAATGCCATTTTCAGTTAAGCGAGCTGACCAGGTCTGATGCTGTTGGATTTTCGCTCAAGTGAGAGTTTGAGCAAAAATCTCGCTTAAGCGCCTAAAATATCACTCAGCTGATTCAGATTTTGCTCTCTTCATGAAAGTTATAGATAATTTCGTCACCGTCATTTTGATACCCAATTTGCATCAATCAGAGTTTGGTAGCCTGAGTTATGCCCAAAATACTAAAGGGTGTTCATGTTGAAAATTTCAGCAAGGCTGATTTTATAAATTTACGAATTAGGCAATCTTCGGTGCATAATTGGCCCTCGACTTCTTTATAATAATTGTAGGTATTTGAGTTGCGGATGTTTACAAACCGGATTCATCCTGATTGGAGTTATGTCCGTAACATCCTAAAAATAGGATTTATTAGCAAAACATGATTTAAAGAGAGATTTAAAAGAAAATGGGAGATTAATTAGAACAATTTCCAAAATGACAAACATGTCCCTAATAATTACCGTAATGACCAACGCGTCCCTAAGATATTTAAAATCAAAATTCTCTCTCTTTTCCTTCATTTACATTTCAAAAACCATAAAGAAGGGAGAAACTTGCTTCTACTTTTCTTCATTCCTCCAATTGGCAATTCTAACTTGGTTCTTCTTCAATTTCTTCTCTAAATCATCAAATCAAAGTGAAATCAAGCACTTTCTTCTTCTCTTCTTCACGTGGCAGCTTGAAATTAAGGGGGGAAGGCTCCAATTTCACCAACTAAAAGTAATATGATAAACTCTTACCATGGGTTTGATTAAACCTTACTCCCACCATTCAATTTTTTTGTAATTTAATGGATTATGAACCATTTAGAAGCCAATGAAGTAAATGGTCAGCTTGGGGATTCCAAAGAACCATGAGTTTTCATGGAAAAGTGAAATAAGTAGCTTCTAAATTAATAATTCTATGAGATTGAAGCTTAATAGTTGTCGTTTTAATGAATTAAGGTGGTTTCGAAGAGTTTCAGAATTCAGGGTTCATTCGGAATCAAGTATTGGAGGTCGTCAGAGTTCATCGGTAAGTTAAAACTTATCGAAAATGATTATGGATTGATGTTTTTGGTTTGAAATGCAAAGTTAATGCCGATTACGGTATTTAAGCATATGTGTTGTTAATTTTAGGAGTTGTTTGAACTTGGGAATAGAGATCAGAGTTTACAATTCACGGTTGTGAGTGTTCGATAGCTCTCGAAGCTTCTAGGATTCTCTATACGAGGTAGGGGGAGCTTTTACATTTTAAATATATGGTTTATAGCCAGGTACGAGGTATATTGATATGTTGAATTATGTATGATGTGTTTCTTTGAACTATGGTGATTAGGTAATTTGTGTAATGAGATATAATGGTTTACGTCATCTATATAGCATGAGATGCTTTGTATGATTGTATATTATGTCATCTATACACTACCGTTGTCGCTGAGAGTGATTGTGTTACGTGAAAGGGCAAACGGTTTGGTACCAGTAAAACAGCCGGATCAGCTGAGAGTTGAGTATATGGCTGAGAGCCAGTGTTGCAACAAAAAGTTTCATGATGAATAAATGGATCCAATTATATAAGAATTTCATATATACATATGTATACTGCTTACCGCTATTTGTGGATATATTTACAGTGGACTTAGGACGTAACGGAGATTGGTGAGGGGTCACCAAGATCGAGCGTGGAGCACTGTATATATATTGTATATAATGTATATAGTAGTTTTGTAGTAGCCTTACCCGGCTCCTGTGTATACCTGTTTTGATGTGTGTACATATATGTGTATTTATAAATGCTTAGTTGAATAGATAACTGACGGCTTCAGCTGGAAGCCTAGATCTATTTTGAGTATATGCTTGTTATTGTGGTGGATGATGATGTTGGAGTGTGGAGACCCTGGATGGTCCCACCATATATATATATATATGTGTGTGTGTGTGTGTGTGTGTGATATTTGATATATCCAGGAAACTGTTGCATTACATAAATGGGCAGGTTATGTGATGAGTTGATTAATGTGTATGATGATGAATTACACATTAGAAGGTTGATGTAGTGATGATAGTATTATTGTACGGTCCCAAAACTCTACTTTGAAATTAAAAGTAATTCATGAAAAATTTATTTGGGTTTTAGAAACTTTGTTTTAAATATTAGGATGTTTTAGTGTCATTCCGATTTGACTCAATTTATCGAGTGGTGTACAAGGAGCCGGCGTGCTGAAAAATTTTCTTTGGGCCATTTTGGAGCCCCAAAACCTATGATATGTTACGAGGAACCCTTTGAGTCATATAGGGACATTTTAGGATAAGTGTAAATATTTTTTAAAAAAAAAATTTCCCGTATTTTTATTATTATATTAAGGTTAGGATGTTTTAAACCCTTGACTCTTGTACATATAGGTCATTCATTACACTAGAGTTATGTTCAATCTACCCTTATCATTGAGCTCTGGAATTGCATATCATACTAATTTGAGCGTCAAACTACTGTTGCAAATGACTTTATATTTTTTCTACAACGTAAAATATTGTACTTGATTAGACAAAATACAAAAAACCTCTTAATCTCCAATAGACTTGAGGATATATTGAATGAGTTTGTTTAAATTTATTTGAAAAAAAGAGTTTTTTAATTTAAAAAATCATTTAATGTGATTTTTCAAATGTTTATTTAAACTATTTTTTTAAAAAAAAACTGAAATAGCCTAAAAATAACTTATTTAAAGAAATTAATTTGAGCAATTTTTTCAAATAAGTTGTTAAAAAATTAAAATAAGATACTAGTTTATTTTAAAAAATGTTTTTTAGTCAAACTCAAACATTCCAACTTATTTTTAATAATCATTCATTATAAAAATCAGATATAAATAATTCACATTTTTAAAAATCACTTAATTTTAAATTTAAACAAATCGGTCCAATAACAAATCTTTACTGAACCAACATAATAAAACACACACCTAAAATCAATACCCTATATCACTTTTATTTTTATATACAATGATTATTGTAGCCTTGTTTTATATTAATTTTCTTTTTCCAAGCATATAAAAATTATTTAAGGGTGTTAAAGTAACTTAATAATTTTTCATATACTTTTCTCTTACTTTTGCTGTAAACCAGACATCTAAAAGAATATTTTAACCCAAATTTCTAATCGACTAAACAAAACTCAATTTCTCATTTTTTTTCTTATAATTTTCTCCACAGTAAAAGAAAGCATTTATATATATTTGGTTAATCTTAGTTTACGTTTCTTTTTTTTTCTTCTGTAGAGAAGTTAGATTAAACAGATTTTTTTAAAAATATTTTTTAAAGAAAAAAGCTTGTTTATAAAAAAAACTAATAAGAAACTTTTAATTAAGAGTGTTGATTAATTAAAAGTGTATGGAATAAACTATTTTTAAATGATTGTTTATAGTATAAATTTGATGACAAACTTCTTTAGAAATAAGTTAAAAATAATTTATTTTTATAAGTTATATGAAGTAATTTATTTTCATAAATTATTTATAAATATTTTTTAAAATCACTACCTGTTATTAATTTATTCTTTCTCTCTTAAAACTACTGTCGTTTTAGTATTTTTTTTATATTAAGAAATCATTGAGTGTATAGTTATTTGAGTTGGGATTTTTGGCCATTTTAGGGTAAAAAATAAAAATATTTTGTAAAATAGGATAGGAAAAAAATATTTGTGTGTCTAGGGTGAAAAATGTTACCTCATTACTTTGTACTTTTAAATGATGAAACATACATTTCGTATTATGGAAAGACGAAACACATATATGTGTGACAAGGGGCATTACCTGCAGCATTTCGTAAGGAGAGAAGACGAAATCTGACAATTTTGTATTTTTGAAATATGTAATCATAATTTCGTCTCCTGTAAAGACTAAATGTTAGTGAAGTGACGTTGGGATAGACAATTATTGTCAGCGGTTAAAAACCTGAAACGCGAACAGTATTCTATCCACGATACGATCAAGACTAATATCACTTTACTATCAGCGGTTTGTAATTATAACCGCTGACAGTTAGTTTGATAAATTTGCAAATATTTACTTTTTAATTATATTTTTAAAATATTATTTTGATAATTATATTTGAATATATAAAAATTTTAATTAGTTATATTATTAAAATAATATTTAATGATATTGTTAAATATATATTATTAAATAAATATATTATTAGTAATATACATATTATAAAATTATGAAATATTAATTTAACTCTTTTCTACAATACTTTTTAATATATTTTATTATAATTTTCAATATTTTTATTAATATAAAGTATACTTTTTATTTAATATTCTAATATTTAATATATTATTATATATTTAATATTTTATTACATATTTAATAGATTTAATATTTAATATATTAAAAATTATAGTTTAATAGTCGGAGGAAATAACTATTAATCATCAAATATTAAATTTGATTGATAATTCTACCTCATATACTAAAAATTATGTGGAGATTACTTAGAAATCTGAGTTTAATGAAGTTTTTAAATAATTTTTTATCTTTTTATCTCTTGACCGTGTAAAGATAAACTCGTCTTAATTTAATGTCGAGATTTAAAACTTGATTTTCATTTTTTAATCAATATTTCATTTCCTTATTTTAAACTATTTTAATATGAAAAATAAAATATAAATCGTAACCGTCCATTTCAGTTACGAAAAGTTTTTAATATAATATTTCAATATTTTAATTATTTTATATTTTCAATTACTTTCCATTGCTTACCTTTCATCATTACACTATCATCTCTCTCTATTCGCTCTCACTTTCTGTTTCTCTCTAAGCAACAAACTTCCGAACCGAACCGCCATGGATCTGTTCAACCCAAACCGCTTCCCGAACCGGAAACCCTCAGCCAGTGACCGCTATCTCGGCGTTTCATCTCATGCGCCGCCTCTGTTCGAAAACCCCACCGCCTCCACCGACGAGCTCAACGAAGACGACGTCGTTTTCTACAGCGAGTATTCCAACGCCGAACCCAGCCACCATCACTTCTCCACTCCTTCATCTTCCACCTCCACCTCTGCCTCCGCCACTCCCACCCATCACCATCACCATTGCGGCATTCTCGCCGCGCTCCCCGAATCCTCCTCCGCCAACATCCGAAGCGTCTCGCCGTTCTTCCGCAAAGCCTCAATTTCCTCCATTTCGTCCTCATCTTCTTCCTCCTCCTCCTCGCGCCTGATTCCCGCCATTCCGAGGCCTCCACCGCCGGCGCATTCTTCGTCCTTCAAGATGCACCAGTCGGCGCCCGTGAACGTCCCAATCATGTCGGAGGAAGCAATGAAGGCGCGCAGGAGACACCGCGAGTTTGATGAAGACGACGATGACGGCGAGGACGAGGACGAGGACGAAGAGGAGATGGTGCCTCCTCACGAAATTGTGGCGAGGAACTCAGCGCGATCGCCGATGCTTGCTTACTCGGTGCTGGAAGGGGTGGGGAGAACCCTAAAAGGGAGGGACTTGCGCCAGGTTCGGAATGCCGTTTGGCGCCAAACAGGTTTCCTTGATTGACTCGTTCCATGAAAATTCTTCAGTTAGGGTTTAGTTTTACCTCATTGATTGAATTTTCATGAACTAGTGGATATTTTATAGTGACAATTTCATTATCTATCATAATTTTTAGGCTTCAATCACTTTCTCGTTTCATATTTGTTTCCTTTATTGAGGAAGTGTGAAATATGCTGACTTGAACAAATAATTAAGTAAATTCTCACATGGATATTTGATGAATTGTATGAGTCAAATAATATATGGTTTTCACTGATGTTCACTCTAGTATTTCTAGTGCAAAAAACGACAATGAAAAATTAGCTTTGCAAGATTAGGGACCAAAGAATAGTTTTTAAGGGACTGAATTGCTTGACCTATACGATTTTGAGGAATAATTTATTGGTTTAATCAATAATTAGCAATGGTGGAGAATACCGAGAAAACGAATTTTAGTTTTTTTCTTGAGTTTTCTTCTTAACAAAGGTTAACAATTGAGTAGTCTTTTGGGACTGAATGAAGCTTATGCTGGAATTCAAGTTAGTAGGGAAAAAAAGGGGACAAGGAATGAACTCTAGACTGTTTGCTTATAGGAACTCTAGTGTTATGGGTTGAGCTAAATATTTCACAGGTTTAAGCACTTAAGTGAAGAGGTCTGCATGATTGATTGATTGTAGATTTAAGATATTGCTGATGATTTCTGGACTCTATGGAAATGAACTATCTGTTTGCTCACCAGGACTTCTAGGATGATTTGTGCGATGCTTCTTAAGATGATGGCTAGTTTGTTTCTTTGCTTAAAGACATGATTATGGAATTGGAAACTTCAACTTTGTCCATTTGAATGATGATATGTTTTAAGGTATTGTTCATGCCCAGTTTGTGTCTAGTTTACTTTTTTTTTCTTGGTTAATGATAAGAATAATTACTTCATCCTGTAATTGGGTTTTTTATATTTGGTCAGCTGAATAAACAGTCTGATCAGGGTATTTGATTACCTGCTGTTGTTCAGCCTCACAAAGAACAGTGAAGGTATCATCTATCTAGTAAATTTGGGATATGGTGGTTCTCTTTGGTCTTGTTCATCTAGGACTTAAAATTAGTTCCTTGTTGATGATACTGATATACTCTATAGACAACAATGAAGCAGATGTTTGTTAATCTGACTGGGTAGGTTAGCAAGTAGCAACAAGACCTAATTTGTGCTTAGGAATGAAAAGGGGGCAAAAAAGAAATGGGGATGACAATCAAACTTATATTCAATGAGCATTCACAAAATTACCTACAACGAGTAATTGGGGTTTTTATGGTCAAATCAGTCCAGGTCTGGGATTAGGTAACCATTTAACCCATAATTTTAAAATAATTCTTTTAATTAAGTTAAATGATTTTGTTTGTTATATTTTATAATTAGGAACAGAATTAATCAAATGCTTTTTTTAATTGGTCATTATGAGAGTATTCATGTTATACAAGTTTGTCAAACGAATTCATTGTAAGAAAGCATGTTTAAATTACTAAATTGCAAGTAATGGATCTCAGTTTGAGTATATAGGCTAATAGGTAGCTAGCAAGTAATGGTGTGGATATAACAGTTGCTATATGGGGGTGAATCCTATAGCACCTTATTTAATCCTATCCATTGCCATCCCCACATGGAACATGAGTAAAAGACTGTCTACTGTGACAAGAGTCTTGTTTTCTACATAGCAGTAAGAACTAACTGTCTACTGTGAGAAGTGTCTTGTTTTGTCAGGTTTTCTTTAAGAAATTGAGTATGGGGGATATTCTTGGGTGTAGTCCAACTTCCAGTCTTCTTTCATTGCTTTTGGGAATAGAAATATATTCCAACTTTTGAGAGGAGTTACGCCCTCATATATGCTTTAGTTTTCTATAGGCTCTTGAGTGAGTTATATTGCTGATAGATGTTTGTTCTTTGTGATTTCGTAAGTTATTCCTCGGACATTTCTCCTTCAAATCAATATATATGTTGTGTGTGGATAATTTAGAAAGGAAAAAAAAAGTTTTTCTCAATTCCTAAAGGAGGTGATGACTTTATATCAAGTGCATATCCTTCTTATATTATATCATCCGGTCTATAACAGAATTAGATGGTCTATAACAGAATTAGATGATAGTTTGTTTTGTTCAATTTTTATTTTCTCTTTCTACAAATAATTACCGAAATGTTAGTTTGTTTATTTTCTGTTTTTAAAGCTTTTTACAAAAAATGGTAAAATTCATTGTTTGTAGAAATAAGTAAGAAGTAAACACAAAACATTTTCTCAAAATAAGTTTTAAAAATTTTGCTTTTGTTGAGTATTATCAATTTTCACTAGTTAAATTAGCGGCCTACAGCGAGTCTTCCCAACATTCATCAAATTTGAATAAAACAACTCTTTACCTTGAATAATTAGCTAAACAACACTTGGATCACTTTCTTTTAGTTTTCAACTATTTACGTTGAAATTGTTCAATTGGTGTTTTTGGCTAGTCCCTCTGCGATTGATTTTGATTCTATTCCAATACACTTCCGATCTTTACTCGCTGAGATCATCCTATTTTTATTATCTCTTATTTATAAGAGACAATTATACATTTTTAAGATGTTTTAATGATTAATTTTTTTATCTTTATTTATTGGAAAGAAGTCCAATAATTATGTAGTTATACTTTTCGATTTTAACAATTTAATTAGAGTTATTTTTGGAAAAAAAGTCAAATTTCTAACACAATTAATTTAATTGGTTTTGATTATTTGGTCTTTTGGATTATCCCACATGTGAATGAATTTAGCTCTGTTGTAAATGTATACTAAATAAGCATTATATATACTTTTAATTTTAAAGTTTATTCTCAAATCAACTTTGCGAGCCTATTGTTTGAGGAAAAAAAACACTCTGCGAAGGGCCTTAATACAATATTTACACTATAAAGCCTATAAGTGTGTATATCAACAAATTTGAAGTTTAAATTCCTAAAAATAGTCACACTAAAACTTTGAGAAAAAAGAGAACTATTTTCGCTCAAACAAAAGAAAAAGTATTTATTTGTATATTTTGAACGTATTAATCAAATGTCCGAATACTAATAGTCTTAATTTAAAGCTAGTCATTTTCATGGGATTTGCAACTGCAATTAAATTAATCATCAAAAGCGTTACTTTTGATAGATTTGACATTAATAGTCCATTATGTATGTGACATTAATGGTTCACACAGTCCCTCGATTATTAAACCAATTTGTACTACTATTGTTTTCTTTAAGCTACTCTCTCCTATTTTGGGTCCAAGGATAGTGTTTTCTTTTAGGTCATGGTCGGCATTAATATGATTGGGCTAAGAGTTGGCATAAAATTTGTTTTTTCTTTTAAGAAATAGTATAGTTTAGTATGGCTAAGGAATCGACCAAAAACCAAGGAAATTAAGGATGTTCACCAAAACAAAAATAGATCTTTCCATCTGTTGATACATATGGATTTGAATGGAAGTTATCTAGAGCAAAAGCTTTCAACTAGATAAGCTAATCCTGAAGAAGAGCAAGCATCAATTGAAGGCACCAAAAATAACACCGTCAGCTGCACCAAATGGATAAAATTCGAGTTAATATTTGAGATAGATTGATTAGGTATTTATTTGAGTTCTTTTCTCTTTCTTCCATATCGTCATTTTTATTTTTAAAAGATTAAATTAAAGGATGTTTCGTAAAGTTAAAAACTAAATTGAATAGTTTTTAGAAACGTTTAACTCACATCACAGTTTTAGTCGATAAAATTCGCGTCTGTTATCGTAACAGAGGATGCAACTAAAAATTTTCATGTTAGAAATAAAAGGGACAAATTAAAAGTTGGCAATCTCACACAAAAATCACCATAAGTGATGACGCGTGACACGTCACACTTAACGAATGTGTATTTTTGGGTTGTAATGATTTTATATTGACCTTAGAATTGAACTATGATTATGATTATTGATGTGATGGGCATCCTGTGAACATTGCCCTTTTTGAGTGGGTATAGCCATCGACCACAACTAGAAAAATGTCTTCCTTCATGCAATAATGTTGCGGTGGAGTGATCCATTTTTCTGTTGCATGTGGAATAAGTTGTTGATATGTGTAGTATTGATAAAAAAAAAAAAAAAAGCCGAAAGCCTAAAAAACACAGCTATCCGTTCCCTAAATTGCTCTTTACAGTGTTGTTAAAGTGAATTTGCAACATTTGTGGAACAAATGCCTAGGCAACCAAGATTCAAGTACCTCATGGAAAGTATATAGAATAAATTACATTTATATATCTAAGATTTAACAAAATTTTACTCAATTCTGTCTTTTTCTTGACTCTACACTAATATGCTGTTAGTTATATAAGAAAAAAATTATTAGATTATCAAAAGTTGTGAGTACATTTGTCCAAAGATATATAGTTGGGGAAACGGGGTTTAAAAAAATAAAAAATTTAATAATTTTACGACGTTTGAGACAACTAAAATTTCGTTTGACCATAAGATTAAAAAATTCCATCCTACAAACTCCGTATGGAACTCAAACTGAATTCCAAACATACGGCGATTACATTGTGAAAGTATTACGATGAAAATTTAAAATGATAAAATTTGGAAATAGATTATGATGCATGGAGGCAAGGATGTAACACTAAAATATATATTTTTTATACTAGTTTTAGACCCGCCTGTTAAGTAGTTGTTTAACAATTAATATTATTTTAGATTTTATTTATTTAGAACATATTTTAATTTATTATATATTATTGAAAAATAGAAACAAATTCTAAATAAAAGGTTTGAGATAGATCTTTGTAAGATTTAAAATATTATCAATCAATTAACGCTATTACGAAAATCAATTTTGTGAATATATATTTAGACAAAAATGTTTATATCTGAATATGAATGAGTATAATAATGTAAAAGTAACTAATTAATCTTCGAAAATGACATTAATATTTTAAAACTAATCACACTATGCACCACTTTTATTGCTATATTTGTTAAGAATAATAATTACATAATTTATAAGAAATAAGAACAATAATTACATGATATATGAACGCTAAATTAATGAACAGAATCCATTTTGAATAAATGTTACAAAGGACGGATTTTTTTAAGTTTTATTCCAATATTGGAAGAATGCAGGAAGAATTTTTCAAGAGAGAAAAGAAAGAGGCACCATTTATCCATTGTTTTAGAATAGATAACAATTGTGTTTTGAGACATTATTTTGAAGCAGTTGTATTAGAAAAGAAAGAGAGATCACATGAGCAGTTATCCCATAAAAAGAATACAATATTACGTGATTTATGATCATCACCTTATTTTTAGTATCATTGAATGAATATTTCACAAATGTAAAAATAATAAAGATTTGAAATGGATAAAAGATACAATGTCATATTTATTAATATATATTACTTTCTGATTAATTAAGACTGATAATCCTCAATCATGAAATAATTTTTCCATAAGAAAAAGGTTAAAACATAAATAACTGAATGGGAAAATTGAGAAAAGAATCAAGATAATTATAGACCGATTTTAATAAGTAATAGATTACTCTTTTTTTTACACAATGATTTCTTTCCAAATCTCTGTATTCTCACACTAGGTGCTCAATCCAAATAGGTGCTCAATCCAAATAGTTTTCATAAAAGTTAGGAGTAGGCGCTCCAAATGTTTTTAATTACATTTCATGAATAATCATAGAAAAAATTTAAAAACCATTAATTAAAATAATGGTCATAAAAGTTAAGCTTGAGTATTTCTGATTAGTAATTTCATACATTGGGTCTATTATTGAAGGTATACGTAGTAGTATCTTTCATCTCGAACAATAAATGTGAAAATATTGAAATAAAACCAAAACACTCTGCTTGCAATAAATTCTGGTTGGGCAACAGCAAAAATATTCTACGAAATTGACAGCATGCCTTGAATGAAATTATCTAATGTCTACAACCTTCACATGCATTCACTGCGTTTCCCTGTGATTCCTCCACACACTTAAAATCGCATTTAAGTGAATTGAATTGCATGTCAGAAGTTCAACACCAGTAAAGCACCATCATCCATCACAAAGTAAGAAAACATTTTTTAATCTTTCCAAATATCTTATTCCCCCTAAATTCCCTGCTTGTAACAAATAGAATCATTTTTATTTAGGATATCTATCAGTTAGAGGCATTTTTCATTCGGTTGTGGGTTGATTGAAATATATAAAGACATTTTATCTGATCCGATCAAATACGGTTCAGTTTAAATCGATTTATTTAAATTATATTAATTATATGTTCTATAAAATTAAGTATAAGACATAATTTTAACCCAATAAAAAATTAAGAATAACTACTTAAAAAACAAACCCAATATTGTAACATATTTTAATATATAAAAAATCATAAATCATTACTTAGAATCTTTTAAGTTTAAGTTAGGTATGTAATTTAGTAAGATAATATAAATATATGCGTACTATATTAAATTACGATTTGGTTGAATTCGGTTTAATTTTCATAAATAAATCTAAAATCCATCCAAACTGCACATATAATATATTTTTTTTAAGTTCGATGTGATCTTGATTGATTTTTTATTATTTTGAATCGGTTAAGTAATTTTGTTGAATTCAAATGAGATGATAAACACCTACCACTAGCAAATACAGTGACGAATCCTTCCAAAGTTAAGCTCAAATGAATTGATTGTGAATGAGCAGAAGATGTTCCATTTAGACCAACAACCAAACCTTCACACATAGTTAAGAGAGGAAATAAGCTCGTATTGAAGCACAGTTGAGTGTTAATGTGGATTCTAGACCAGTACGACATTGAAATTTGAAAAATTAGATAGCTGGTATGAGGTATCATAAGTGCAATTTGTGGACACCAACTACTATATCAGCTCACGACCCTCTACATTTAATGTGCTCACTACATTGCTTCTTATTGTATTTATAACCTCCATACTTTCCACCTTCTCTTCCAAATTTTCTCTGGCTCTGATACTTGTCAGTTTTTGCTTCCATAGCTCTCCATGGCGTTTCTTCAAGCCATCACTGCTCTTATCTTTGCATTAGCTCTTGCCAGAATTGACCCTTCCACATGCCAAATGCTACAGGGCAAAGTCTCATGCCTTGACTGCACTCACACCTACGATTTATCTGGTTTGTGCAACTCTACCTTTAATTGGTTATACATAATTCTTCATTTTATCTGCCATCTATGCCATTTGGACAGGCTTCTATTGTTCTTCTATCTGTCTCTATCATTGTAGCAACACCTTTTTTGGTTTAAAAATTGTTATTAAATGCACCTTCATTGTAATCTCTAATGTTATTAATAGAAATATAAATAAAATGAATAAGAATATCACTCATTTTATTCTTTTCAAAAATAATTGTTAGCAATTTAAATAATAGTTTTAATGTTTTTAATTGTTTTAAAAGTTAAGAAAGACATCCAGTGATTAATATATAGCTCAATTGATTATTGGAAGTCTAATTTGGTGGTCATAATTTTTGAAAAAACTAAGTTGGTGGTTATTGTATCTTTAAACAATCAAATTAATTGTTTACTTGATGAAACTGTGATAGAATGGTTAAGATGAATTCCTCTTATAGGGATACTTCCGAGAGTTTAAGAAGGGGAAGGAAAGGTTCTGAAAGGGAAAGGAGAGAAGGAGAGGAGGGAGAGTCTTTTGTAAAATGCACATGAAAAAATCAAACAAATTGAAGTACAAGGTTTCTAATAAGTCTTCACTTAAAATGCCTATATATAATTGATTTCAGATACTTCTTCCATGGTTTCAGATATTAAGGTATCAGTAAAGTGTGAAGGGGTGAAAAAACTGGCTGTGGCAACTACAGAAGATGATGGCTCTTTCAAGGTTGAACTTCCCTCAGAGCACACAACACAACCTTCTTCAGGGAATTGCCTGGCAAAACTTCTTGGTGGGCCAGTTCAGCTCTATGTCCCAAGGAAGAACCAAGTCTCTCAAATTATGAATGACAAAGAGCAAAACAGCTACACCATATCAACTCCTCTTAGTTTCATGACATCATGCCCACAAAACACAAAATGTAAATCTTCTAAACAGGTTGGTTCATCCAAAACTGTTGATCTTCCTCTGCCTCCAGAGTGGGGCTTGGCACCAAGTAGCTACTATGTACCTTTTTTTCCCATCATTGGAATACCTTGATCATGTCTAGTCAGTTCAAGTGATTTATAATCACTTGGGTAATAATAATATTTGTAGGGAACAAAAACAATAGACTGTTATGTGGTCTTGTTTGTTATATATAATTATAGTTTGTGTCATATATATGTGATGTGAATTAATGCCACATATATGTAGTAGTTGTGGTGTATAGTGTATGATAGTTTGTGAAGTTAATTATCCTGGCTTGAAAGCAGACAAATACTCCACTAGTTTGTCAACTTATGTTCCTTTGTTATGTGTGATATTTTGTTAATCATAGAATTGTAATGGAGATTTTCTCTCACTCTCCTACCCTTTCTCTCTTGTTTATTAATGTTCTGTCCTTAAGAAATCCTTATCCAATTCCAACCGCAAGGGAAGAGAAAAAAAAACAGTACAATGATTCAGTCCCACGTGATTATATTGATTATATATCAAAGAGGACAACAAACATTAACTATATCAGCATTAAATCAATTAATTATATTTACATAAAATATAGTGTGGCACTCGTTATCCGTTGTAATCTTAGAATTAATATGGCTAATGTTGACATCAATTTATGATTTAGTACTACAAAAATATGGCATAGATAAATTGAACAATCTTTGTCATTAGTTGAGTTATCCACTTGCTATGACCTACCACATACGGTTCTTTAATTTTCGTATCTAATTTCTGTCAGCTCTTTATTGAATGCCACACCAAAAAAATTCAAATGAACATTGAAAATCAGCTTTGACTTGGGTGTTGAAATTATTTGCTATACTTGTTCAAATCAATATCTTCCTCTACACGGATGCTATCTCTGTTAAGGAAACAAATTTTCTCCATACTTAATAAATGAGCTTAGTAGAATATTAAAAAAAATCAGTGCTTTAATTAGATGTTCACAATTTTCTGGATCTCCTGGCCACCTACACTGCTACAGGAGACCTGCACTTAACTTAGTCCAAATATATTTTTAATCTTTTCCATAAAACTAACATGCATAATACCAAACCTATCAAGACTCCCATGACCCCTTCATAAAAAAGACACTACAACTGTCAACGATCCTCACTTGTACAGATTTACTGTGGGGGCATTACAATATGTCACCCTGACCAGACCTGATATTGGTGAATAAATTATGTCAATTCATGCATCATCCATTGGAAACTCCTACTCTGAACATCACATCATATTGTGACAGTGAGAGGGCGTGTGATCCCTCGAACATGAGGTCCACTTTAGGCTTCTGTTTGTATTAGGTAACAACATAGTTTCCTGGAAGGCAAAGAAACAATTTGCGGTTAGTCGCTCCAGCACAAAGAATTGAGGAGCCTTGCTTCAACCATTGCAAAAGTTATGTACCTTCAATCTCTCCTCTTTGCCCAAAATTTCATTTATATGGTGTGATAATCAGGGAGCAGTTCTCTTGTCTGTCAATCCTATAATGCACTCCAAAACAAAACACTTGAACTTGATATTTAGTTTGTAAGAGCAAAGGAAGCTCAAGGTCTCCTTATCATTAAGCATTTGCCATCCAGATTCCAAATTGCAGATCTTTTCACCAAATCTCCAAGTTCTGCTACTTTTCTTGAATTAAAGGACAAACTTAACGTTATAAAAAATCCCCCATTAAGTTTGAGGGGATGTTAGAAAACCATATAAATAAAAAAAGTTTGTTGTAACTATTCCAATTATTTTTAACTTTCCTAAGTTTACTTTCCCTTGCGTATATAAAGGGTCTTTTTCTTCATCTCTAGCACTTAATACAAATTACTTTCCATCTCTTCTTTGCTGTTAATTGTGTTCCCTTCCTTTTAAATGCTTTCCTAAGACTCCTGCCAGAAGGAAAACCAAATGGAAGATGAACGAAGGCCATCCAAGTCTCTTAACAATTCCACCACCTGCACACCTCAGGTATACCATTTTAATTTTTAATCATAAACTTTGCATGTGTATATATTTCCCATGATGAGTGTTTTAACGTTTTAATGTTTAGTTGAGACAGGAATTCAGTTTGTTTTGGGTGTATGTGATATCGGGTAGCTTTTGAGCATTTGATAAACGACTATTGGAGAAGGAAAGAGTAAAGTTGGGGGTCCATAGCAATTGGGAAAGGATTTGAAGGTCAATATGTGAAGATTGATGGATCAAGTTCATCTGAATGTTCCATTTCGTTGGACTCCAAATCCCTCAATTGCCAAATAATAATGATGAGCTTCAACTCCATGAACCACTCTGGGAATTGGAGTGGGAACAATAACTTAAACCATATATGCAATGCATGTTCATACCTCTCAAGTAATACTGTAATAGTGATTCACTATAATAGACATCATGTTTGGTTAGAAGATTATAAGAAGAAGGAATTTTGTAATTTAAAGGGGATTAATTAGCTTGTATGCAGTGTAGACTACAGTTCCTGGTGTATGTTTTTCTTATTTTTAGCGTGCTTATTACTTTTTCAAAAATCATTGTCTTAGAAAACTTTATACGCATTATATTTTTTATGCTGATTTTATATCAAATTTATATAATAACAATTATCACAAAATATCTTACTTACTAACAGTACTTGCTTAAAAGCTAAATTTAGTTTAATAAAAAATTAATTAATTAATGAGATATTTTAAACATCATAACTGTATCTGAATCTGTCCACACCAAGTTTGACAGGGATAAATGGAAGCCAATCCCAACCCGATTTTGAGGGAACAAAGGAAGTACGGGGGAAAGAATTCTGTATCCTAACCCAACATTTGAACTCTCCCTTATATATAAATTTAATAATTTTATTTATAGTAATAGGTAAGTAATAAGAATACATTTATATATATTTTTAAAATAATATATAATTATATAAAGAATTTTAATGTTTATTTATATATTATTTTAATTAAAATATCTTAAATATACAATTTATTTAAAATTATATATTTAAGTTATAAAAAATGATAAAATCCTAACGAACCTAATAAAAAACCTACAGAAACAAAAATAAATATTAAAATTTTAAATCCACTAGCTTCACTTCAAACTTCCCTTATCTCCTGAGTCCTCAAGACAAACTGAAACTGACAGAGCTAACCAATTGGGTAGCAGCACGTGCGTTGCGTTTCCCTTGTTTTTACTCTATAAATAATGGAATCCAGAAGATGCACCATATAATTCAATTCAAATTTTCACCTCACCCGACATGGACCCAAAATAATAATAATTTCATTAAATAAAAATAAAATAAATGCTGTGGTAATAACAACCTGGTTCTGGTTTTCAAATGCGAAGTAGAAGATCTAGCTAGAGAGGGAGGAGCAGCAGAGAACATTCTCCCTGATCTTCTCGAATCTTCTTCGCCGATGGCGATCCTCTACGCTTTGGTTGCCAGAGGCACGGTCGTGTTGGCGGAGTTCAGCGCCGTCACCGGCAACACCGGCGCCGTCGCCCGCCGTATCCTCGAGAAGCTTCCGGCGGAGTCTGACTCCAGGCTCTGCTTCTCTCAGGATCGCTACATCTTTCACATACTCCGATCCGATGGCATCACCTACCTCTGTATGGCCAACGACACCTTCGGAAGTGAGTTCTTCTCATCCTTCATGCTTTTCTTCTTCTTAATTGATAATCTAATCTCATCGTTCTACGATTCCATTCACTTTTGGTAGAGAAACATAGGATCTACGACAGAGTCGTGTGTTAGGTGCTAGTTTGAACTCTTTGCGCGATGTTGCTTCGGAGAAGTGTTATGTGTAGCATCTTCTTTTCGTTTGAAGAAAAATTAAACGAAATTGAGAACGTGTGTTCAGTTAATTGAAAAGGGGGGGAAAAGGGAGAAAAAACTAGGGTTTGTCTGGAAATGAAATAGGCATGGTTGTACTTGATATTTGTTCTTTTAGAAAAAGGAATTTCTGTATTTGATTGCTTTTACGTATAGAGAGATTGTGAAAAAAGTAAAATAAATTCATCAGAATTTGTTTACTGATTCGAACAAGGCGGTGATTGAGTTTGCAAGCTTGTTCTGTATTTGTAAAAGTCATTCAGCTTCTACAGAATGTAGGGGTTGGGGACTGACATCTTCTTGGTACGTGGAGTTCCCTTATCGTTTGAGCTTTCGTGCTATGGACATGGCAGTGTCATGATGGGTTGACAATTCCAAGCTAATAGCTCTGCAAGACGCTTTTCCATAAGGAATTTATCAGAACGAAGTCCGTAAAGTATGCCCTACCTTGAGTAAATTATGACATGACGCAGAATATCCAATCACCTGGACATGATTTAACTGTTTCTTACAACGATGAATGAAAGTGAAACAACTGACCTAGAAGATTGTCTAATTAATAAATATTTGACTAAACCACAGAGCTCTTTAACATGTGAGATTACTCAACTTTAGCTTCGTAAAATAAAAGAAGTCCTGTTGTGGGATATAACATGCAATAATGAACTATGACAAGGATTCCAGATTCAACTAGGACCAAGTGCCATCTCCTACATAGTGCATTACTGTTCTTTCACTGCATCAAATGAGGTTTTTTAAACACCTAGATTCAGCCTGGACCCAGTTTAACAGTCCCCTTCTTTTTCAGCTTCCTCATGGTTGAAATTTCCTAATTTTATTTACTAAAGCACACCTAGATCACTATAAGAAAGTTAAGGTTTTCATTATTGTGTTTCTTTGGTGATCCCGATAAGCCCTGTTTTGCAAATGTAAATAATAGGATATGATATCATTTGTACAGCTTAATTATACCTAGATGACACTGTTTCCGTTGAAAGTTGAAACCAAAACACTAGTAGTTTCTGCATGAATGTCATTGCTGTCAATGCATAAGAGATACAGAGGGGGTAGTACCAAGGTAGGCCCCTTTTAACTGCATAAGATTTTATTTTACATTCTTCTATAATGCTTTATTGACTCTTGAGGTAGAAATGTATTTTCTGCTAGTCTCCTCACTATCAACTAGATCAGATTGGCTGCAAGTTGCAACCAAGGAATCTGCTAATCACCCCTGCTCCTGCCTACATTAGCAAGTGTAATCATGTGTTTAATAATTGATAGGAAGACATGCTTATAAGTTAAAACATAATACGTATAAACTTTATAAGCCCTCAATTGATAGATCCTACATTCCTTTATTCGAGGCTCCAAATATCTAGAAACTACCGCCAGAGAAGATAGACTTCACTAGTATTTTTCAATATTGATGACAAAAAACGTAGTTCCTTAATTTAAACGTTGCTAGTTGGTTGGTCCAAGCTTTGTCAGATTTATTTTATTTCAAAAGCTATTATGTGTAAAATCTGATCAGGGGATTAGTATATTTATCTATCTTCCATCAAGAATTACTAGCAATCATTAACATAATCGTAATCCAGGCATGAATCATACTGCTTTTATCTTTGTTGCTGCTTTCATGTGCTAACTATGTCCCATTTCTCTTTATCCAGGGAGAATCCCTTTCTCATACTTGGAAGATATCCAAATGAGGTTTATGAAGAACTATGGCAGAGTTGCCAATCATGCACCAGCCTATGCAATGAATGATGAGTTTTCAAGGGTTTTGCATCAGCAAATGGAATTTTTTTCTAGTAATTCTAGTGCTGATACCCTAAATCGTGTGAGGGGTGAAGTTGGTGAGGCAAGTGTATTTCAAATAAAGCTTTGTGCCTCCCCGTCTTGTGTTTCTCATTTGTCCTAACCAATTTATTTACATAGCTCAGAGTGAGAAGAGAGAAATCAAATTTGAAGATATGATAGTGAAGTTGTGCTCTTGTTTATTTAATACGCAACCGTAATTTTGCTGGCAAGTTTCTATTCTTCCTAGATATGGACTACAAGTGATAGATAACTTTGTTTAACATATAATCTGATTAATGTAATAGCAATAACCATTCTAGTTTATGGGACCAAAGGAAAACAAAATCTAATGAAATTTCAATATAAATGTTTTTCCCTAGTTATTGGTTTGAACCAAAAAACAATACCTTGATGTGTTATTGTTTTTCCCCAGTTACTATATATAGGATTTATCCTTTTAGGAAGTTGGTAAGCTAAGAAGAAGTGGTATTCCTGACTTTTTTTGGGGCCTTTACAAGGTGAATGGCTCATCCCAAGGAGTGATGGCCAAGACTACTCGTTGGACAAGTTAATATTTCTTCCTAATATTGATTGCTTTGCAAACATGTTTCTGAAGAACTTCCAAATGGATTTCAAGATTATAGATGCTGTAATGATATTGTGCTATTGATTTTCCAAATCATGCGTCGATGTCGTCATGTCATGTCGTTTTAATTGCCTTCACTTGGTTTCAAATAGTTGGTGACATTAGAATTTTCAATCAACCTTACAGATACGCACTATCATGGTGGACAATATTGAGAAAATATTGGAGAGAGGTGACCGGATTGAGCTTCTTGTTGATAAGACAGCAACAATGCAGGACAGTGCGTTTCACTTTAGGAAACAGTCAAAGCGCCTTCGCAGAGCTCTTTGGATGAAAAATTTCAAACTCTTGTAAGTGAAATTTCTTTCAGAGGGCCAAGGTTTTTGCCCTTTTCTAGTTCTATCCTTGCCCTAACTCTATTTTTTTTGGTTTTGACAGGGCCTTATTGACATGCTTGATTGTTATAGTTCTTTATCTAATAATCGCTGCTTGTTGCGGAGGCATCTTGCTACCATCTTGCAGATCCTAATTGCCATGCCACACCTTCTGGTTTGTATATTTTCTGATCTCTGCAACTATGAAGACCATTCCTGTCAATATGTACAGTGGACGACACTTAAATATTCTGGATTTAAATTTATGGGTTGGTTGGGAAAATGTGATGAAGGATCCAGAAACAGTTACATGTATTTTCTTGTTTATGTCGTTCTTGGTTCTGTTATAGAAATATACATGCTGCAGCGTTATAAGGTATTATTCTTTGATTATGCGCCATCCTTCTGTAAATGTGGATTTTTACTCCCCCGTTGTCTAGATTTAATTTTTAAAAAATAATTAAATTAGGGTTAAGAATAATTGTGTCCCAGTTTGTTTAATTGTTGATGATTGTACATCTTTAAAATGCTGGATATTAGAGGTGGCAATACATTGCCTAGAGGCAGATATAGTATATTGACTTATTGGGGACGTTTCAAAGAAGCTAAAGCTGCTGGGAAGTAGTAAATAAAAATGTAAATAAGCCAGCCTCGAGGTTGCAAAATAGGCTGCAAACAAATGCATGTGGTGGTATGGTATGAGAATTGCACGTTAAAGTACTGGGATTTGTTTGGCGAGATTAACAATTGAACTGGCAGATCCTATATATAATGCGCTAAGTTTTGACTGGCATCCTGGCAGGAAGAAACCGAAACAGAAATTATTGGAAGTCTGGCCCAAAATGAATTAGATATTAACCGGTTAAGGGTTCAAGTCTTTATTTCTGTGCAATGATTGGAATGAGCTGAAAGGATGGATTTGTGAGTACTTAGTCACTATAAGTAAAAAAGAAACCTTTTGACTGTCAGATCAGAGATTGTTCATGGTTGTCATAAGCTGGTTTTTCATGGTTTAGTTGGATGAATTCTCATCTGGTAATAGTAAGCCATACTTGACTAGTTAGCTTTTTCCAGGTTCCCTACTTTCTTGTATAAATGCTAATTCTGACTTAAATATTTCCCAAAGAAACTGTCATCCGTCCCCATTTCTCTTACATGGAGGTAAATAGAAAGGATGACCTGAACGTTACTACACCTAAGTGGATTCCTTTGTTCATGATGACTTCAAAGTGGCTTGCTTGGTTATGCACTATTAGTCGGATTATATTTTGTCAACAGTAATACTTCCAGAAATTATATCACTTATACAAATAGCTTGTTTGTAACTTTCTATCTGTTGCCTCTGGCTGTGATGGACTCTGTATTTGCGACGGGAATCAGTGTAAAGATGGCCATTAACCGATGGCGGAGCACATGGGTACCCCCCCTCCCCACAAACAGCTTTAAAAAAAACAATATTAAAAGAAAATTATCTTGTTTCCACCCCTTTCCATGTACTCTTCTAGATTGAAAATCTTCATCAATCTAGTATATTTCTTCTATCTATGCATCCATATACACTTTGTTTATGAAATCTTGAAAATAGAATTGCTATAGTGAACATGGAACGACAGAGAACCACACACGAAGAGGACATGTCATAGCATAAAAGTGTTGAGGAACCTTTCTGTTCGACAGACGTAACCCGGCTCGAAACTAATTCTTACGGGTCCTGACTTCTAAATTTTACATTCAATGAGTTTTAAAGACAAAACTAGGCTATACTTCAAAATTTTCCGGTGTCTTATATTATTTTAAAATTTATACTTTTGAAAAAATAAGAATTGACAATAAGAAATCTTCATTTCATCGATAATATTTTGCACAACTCGATATCATGTTAAAATTGATACCATTTGTTTTGAAATACATGCTATGAAATATAAATTAATTTGGTTTCGTTTATCTTTAATTCTATGATTTAACTATAAATAGTATTGAAGATTGATAACAAATTGAACGACAGAGATAAACTTATCTCAAGTTCTCAACTCGTCCTACCTCCCACTATTATAACATAAAAAAAGCAACCATATAACGTGGTGCAAATGCCAATCCAAACACCTGTTTTGCAGATGCAGAATCCATAATTGTTATTGACATATGGTGGAGAAAGGCCTAATGAGGTTCCCCGGAGACATCAAAACATTGTGGGGGAACAATGTTGAGGATCCCAATGAGCGAAAACTGTTGAAATGGAATAGGCATAGACAGTGAAATCTACATATTGTCAGAGAGTTATTTGACTCGATGTAGTGGATAAATGAGAGGCCTCAATAATAGTAATGCCGCTGGTTGATAAATAAGTGGTTGTGAATTTATGAAGTCGATAAATGAGAGGCTTTAACAATAGTAATACTGCTGGTTGATAAGAGGGTGTGCCTCTTAAATTGGAGGGAGCAGAGTTGTTTCAGAGTGTGCTTGAATTACCGTTAGTTACCATGTAAACTACGTTTGGTCAATTTGAAGGAAGTCACACCCATTTAACTAACGTTCAGATTTATATAGCTTTAGTTCTTAGAGTAACTACGTCAGATTAATAGATACTTTGTGTTTAGCTTGATGTTATTTTATGTAGACGATCTAAGGTTTTACTAACAGATGTTAATTAAAAAATAAATCATTAAATTTATGATAATATAAAAAATTATAACAAATTTTGTAAAGATTGAATTGTTAATTTTTAACTAACGACTATCACTCTATTACCTAAAATATAATTTCAAATGAATCAAATACTTATCTACAAACTAGAAAGTACAGTGATATTTTATAATTCAAGTTTAATCTGGATAATCTTCATTAATCAAAATGAAAATTGGTAATCAATTGATTATGTATCAGGTAGTAACACAAACTAAAATTATTAAAAAAATTTAGATTCAAACCTTACTAAACACATTTATTAAAAAAACGAACAATTTAATTGTAAACAAACGTTTTAAATAGAATTGCAACGTAGGATATCTACATGCGGTTAAAAGAAAAATAAATAAATAAATGAACCTTAACTTTATTAAAAACAATTCAATTTTTTATTAAAAGAACAATATGAATGACGCATAAGAAATTTGACAAAAGTTGTGTGATATCATAGGTGGGTGGTGAAAATGTCGAGGATATTGATGCTGTGGTGGTCGCGTATGAGGTGATGGGGGTGAGAAAAGAGGAGGTACTGTCGGAGGGGCTTAATGCAGTGGCGGATTCTGGTGAGTGACTCGCGGAGCTGGTGCTGGTGGATCCTTCGGAGTTCCATGCCTTGTTCATGAAGCTGATGAAGGACATGATTTTCCTGGCGGTTTGGAGTGCGTGAAGTACGAGGAGGAAGAGGGAGGAGCTTGTGGCGGCTAACGTAATCTTGGAGCTGATCAATGTGGCGAAAGAGACGGTCCACTTGGGAACGGCTCTGCGGATGCGGGTGGTACCGATGGAGATGGGTCAGCCAGTTAGATTGCCGGAGATGGCGGAGCACCACCATAATGCGGTGGAGGGGATAAAACGGTGGGCACCCTGACGCCAAAAGCATGGTGGACATGGACACATGTGTGGTAATACAACTTACAATATGTGTATATATGTAGTAAGGCTTGCTAGCTAGTGGATATTAAAGTTTGGCATGGCATCAAAGTACTATAAATGCAGGCAAAGTAGGAGGGATACAAGAGAAATGTTAACATCATTCTCTCCTATAACATGTTTTTACAGTGGATTAACGCAGCTTTTTATTTTTAATTTTTTTCCCGATAGAAAAACTATAAATTTAAGGTAACGATGGTTAACCAAATCTTTTACCATTAGTGGGTTAACTTACAACACTCTATAATTAGTAATTATGATCCGAAAATGTTTAAAATGTTTGTAATCATAAAAGGTTGATTTTACCATGAAGTTAGTTTTTCAAATATTGAAAGAATAATTTTTAAAATTGAAGATAAAAAATTAATTGTTATAATTTTAAAAAAATGTAGTTTTTCAAAAGTACAAATTAAAATAGAGTTGAAATTGTATTTGAATATTTCATTTTTCAAAATTCTTTTAAAATAAAAGACTAAAAACTCATGATCATCTCAAACAAAACCTTAGTAAGATTTTGTTGAATATAGAAATTTAATTTATTATATATTTTTTAAAATAAATAAAAGACTTTACTTAAAATTCATTATCACCCAATGCTTGTTATTTCAAAATTTATAATCAAAGTCAAACAAAACAAAAACTTATTCATTAATTAGAATTAGCTTAATGATGAGAAATTTGAATAATTAACTATTTGTTAGATATAAATGATGTCAAATACAATTAGAACTCCTCCATTTATGATTTTGTAGTTTTAATTAAGTGATTCTCAAAATATATGGAAGAGTTGGCAAGGTAGGTGGAATTGATAGATCTATCTTCATCATCCATGACTACACACTTACGAAATGAATGAGTAGTACTAATTTGGTGGCGGATAATCATGCATTTTCGGCGGTTTCAGCATGTGTCAAAAACATAGGTCCCTCTTGCCATGTGGTATAGTGGATTTCCTCATGCATTTACACACGTGCCACCCATTATTTTGTCCTCCAGAAACAATTGGCGTGCAACAGATCTACTTGATTATGTCTATGTCATGCTGTATATGGCCAGAATCTTGGATATTGATAGAGTAACAGATTTTTCTTGCATATATATGTTATCAAACTTTTATAACATTAAAACTGCAATTCAAATGAGATGTATAGTAATGGCTCATAAATAAAATATTTTCACATATAATATTCTAATAAATATAATTTATTTTGCAATATCTTAATGTTTTTTGTTTTATTTTTACTTGTAATTAAAGTCTTATTTAATGATTAACATCATCATTTTTTAAAAATAAAGACTAGTTTTTCAACATACCTTATTTGTATAGAGTTAGATAATAAATAGATGATAAAATTATTTATGTAAAGATTTAATGTGATTACATTATTAATTTAAACCAATGGGTGATTGGTTTAAGTCGTACATGTTTTATCTTGTTAAGTAATGTCTCAACTTCGAGTCTTTCGTTGAGAGAATTAACTATAACATGATGTGGATGTTCCTGTCTTGAAAAAAATTACTTCCAAAAAAATATACTGAAATTAAACCAAAAAATATTATTAATGACTCGGAGTTGACCCACTATTTAAAATAGAGTAAACTAACATTTGGTATCTCATTTTGTCACCATTGTGTACTTAAGATTCACACTCCACGAAATAGACATGTAAATCCCTAACCCAAAGCATTCTCCTACAATTAGGTTCATGTCTTTAGTTGAACTGTGCTTTGAGAGAAGTCCAAAGGTGTCCACCCACTAGAATTATAAATCAAAGGGATCTTGAAAATATTTAACTTTTTTTTTTTATTCCTGAAAATTATAATTCGAAAATATTTAACTTTGATATTTTTAAAAAATGATTATGGAGCACTAGGCCATAAATGAAAGGGTCCCAAAAAATTAGCTTTAATATCTTTTTAAACAAAAATTTATGGAATACGTAAACATTTCAACTTTCCCTAAAGCTCCATTTAATCTTCATCAATTGTCAAAAGTTTTTTCGTAAGTATGTCTTCCGATTACCTAATTCGAACTTGCCTACTTTCACTTCATGTTTCTTTTTAAAATAAGTAATATTTACTATTTTTTATGAAATTATTGAAATACTTTTATAGGATATATATTTACATATTAAAATTAAGATTAAAATTTATATACATATGTGTGGCCCTTATTTATTATTTTATGACAGACCTAGAAAATGTTAAGAATAGCCCTAGTGAGGTGGGAACATTGTGGATGATTTTGATGGAAAAATTCCATAAGTAATATCTTACAAAAATACATACAACGAAATTCCTTTAAAAGATCCGCATGTAATTTGTTTGTTAATTTTCCTTATAGACACTCCTAAAAATCCATGCCACCAAATCCTTTACCGATAGTCTATAACAAAAAAACTCCTCCACGGATTCCATGTCTCTACTCATATACGCAACAATCAATTTAGTCCAACAAGTCAGTTCTATTGAGGTGTGTCATTAAATGGATTCAAAATTAAAGTAATACTAATATCAAAACTTTAGCATTGTCTTAGTGTATGATGAAATTAGTTTCTTTTAATTTACTAATTTTTTCAAATGAAGTAAACTGTTAATAATAATATATGTATTAATAGGCATGAGATTTATAAAAACAGGGAAGAGTTTTAGAATATATTAATGAGTGCCCCAAGGAGTCTTGGAAATTATGCCCATATTAGCCTCTTGAGTGTAGTAAGTGACAGACCATTTTGATGACATGGAGATATTTTTAATATATAAAATAATATATTTTTAATATTATATGAGTATTTTTTTTTGGTTAGAAGGTAACATGTTTGCATATTATAACTCCCTTAAAATCTCTCTCTTTTCACTTCTTTAACATTTTTAATATGAAACCTAACTTTTATAAGTTTGCAAAAGAGGCTCCATTTGATAATAAGTTGAGAAATGACATCATTAAAATAAAAAATCTAATAATTCATATTAACTATTTACGTTGTATTAAATTAACAAATCTTTTTTTATTAATGAAACTTTAGTTTAATTAACGGTTTTATCTTTGTCTCGAAACTAATCGACCACGTGTCTTCCCCTTATAGCGGCAAAGCGTGTTGTTGGATTCAGTGATGTAGGAGTCATAGTCATTGACTTAGGCTCACACGCAACTCAAGGCTCGGTTCACTCTCTGAAGAGACTACTCGACACTAGTCAATGAGGAAAAATAAAAACTTGTCTTGATTCTTCAATTTAAAAGTTCTCATATTAATATCTAAGTATTTCTTTAAGTATCATTAATATTAAAACTAGTAATGGACCTAAGTTCCTAAAGATCAATGTGTAGGCGTGTAGCCGAGACAACAAGGTGGACCTATGTGGGTAGATGCCAAATTACCAATATCTAACATTTGATTTCATTTTTTATTTCAATGATATCATTAATATTTAAGAATGAAACATGTTCTTAAATTTAGAAATCATACAGTAATTAATGCATGTTAATATTTAAATATATAAAACATTAAATTTAAATGTTATGCATCTTTTATTTCTTTTTTATTTCTATATCTTAAATTTTGTGGCTTGTTAGTAGAGCTGGCAAAATGGGCTAGTCTGCATGGGCCAGCCCGAACCCGCTCGAAAAATGTAGTGCAAAGACCTGAAAATAAAATTAAAATTAATAAGCAGGAAAAAAGTCTGACCTAAAAAAGCCCCAAAAAATGGACCAAGTACGGATCGGCCCGTACGGGCCGCGGGCCGCCCAAGTATTTTAAAAAAATATAAACTATTGAGAGTTTCTCTTTTAGTTAGGATTTTTCTTCTTATCTTTCTACTTCCCCTCTCACTGTATGTATGGAATATAGAATTTTGTAAACTTTTGTTATGAACTTTAATGATAAATATTTATGAAACGTTTTAAAAAAATATTACAAATGTTCACAGTTGTTCCGCAAAAAAATGTTACATAATTTTAATTTTTTTAGATAGAGTTTTAATTTTTTATAAATTTATTTTTTTAACTTTTTTTAAAGCAGACCACCCGAGTGACACCGCGGCCCGATATGGGCCGAACTAGGGCCTTTAATTTCAAGGCCCGAATTTTTACGGGCCTTTTTTGGCCCAACCCTAAATGGCCCGCAACCCCGATAAAGTCCTGCCTGTTTAGGGCCGCCCGCCCGAATTGCCAGCTATACTTGTTAGTTGTTAGCTTTTAAAATTTATGATTTGAACATTGCCAAATTTATGAGTCAGTCACTTCGACGGAAGAAAATTAGAAGTAACAAGGAAGATAATTGGTATTTTTTGCATTGTGATTATTCTCAAAATAATTTTTCTTTTTCATTGTTAAGTGTGATTAATTTTCAATAGAAAAATAATGATAAAGAGCAACGAGCTGATTTTATTTTTAAGAGAAAAGCTTTTGAGCAAGATGGAAAAATGCAAGTTCCTCGTAAAATGAACCTAAATTTTTTTATGAGAATTTAAGAATTGAAAAAAAAATGAGGAGTAACTTTTCATGGTTTCTAGAGTTACATATAATAAATTTGAAAATTCTTTAGAATATGATCTAGGGAACGCCCTCAAATCTAAAATATCTACCAAATCAAATGGATGACGTACAAAAGGCTTATTTGAAATGAGGTCCATATCAAATGCATCTAACACATTATCCTTTATTTGGTAAAGATGGTAAATGAAGAAGATTTCAATACTTTTGGTTTAGCTTATTTCCTTTATGGTTAGAGTATTTACTTCAAAAGATGTTGTATATTCTTGCTTTGCTATTTTTTTAGTAAAAAACCAAGTGGATAGCCTGGTTTAGATGTTTCATTGTTACGAGTGATTGAATTTGAATTCTTATTAATGATGAGTTGATTATCATCAATAGATTATTAATTTTTTGATTACTTTGTTAATGTGTTTCTAAAGTTGGAGGAAAGTTGATAATGGAAAGAAATGTACTTTTCTTAAACACATAGGTACCGATCTTTGTTCATCCCACAATAATGCTACGAGAGCTTATCAAGATTTGTTGAATGAGGATTCTTATATTAGGAATGTTTTTCATGTATAAAGCTCAGATCAAGTTATAAAGATTTATTTGTACTTGAAGGCTTTAATTGATACACTCTTTTATTTATCACTTCAAGTTTGTGCTTTCAGAGGTCATGATGGAATTTTAGTGAATCAAGCAACCAAGGTAATTTTATCGAGATGATAAAAATCATAGCATCATACAATGATGAAGTTGTAAAAGTTATGTTGAAAAATGTTCCATATATCTATCTCCAAATATACTTCACATGAAATTCAAAATGAGACATTGAATTTTTTTTTAGAAAAGTAAAGAAACATATTCATGAGAAAATTAAAAATTCCAAGTTTTGTATAGTTGTTGATAAAGTTTGAGATGAATAAACAAAAAGAACAAATGGCTCTTATTTTAAAATTTATGGCTAAAAATGGTTTGATACATGAGTGATTTTTTGATATTATGCATGTTAAGGACACTAACTTCAAAAAATGATGTGTGCTATAATTTCTTGTCATAATCTTAATATTTTTAATTTACATGGACAAGTTATAATGGTGCTAGCAATATGAGGGGAAAGTGGAATGGATTACAAGAATTGTTCTTGAATGATTATCTTTATGCTTCTATGTTCATTGTTTTGTTCATTGGTTTTAATTTGTTTTAGTTCTTGTATCAAGAAAAGTTATTCTAATTCATCAATTCTTTTTTAAACTGACTTTTATTGTCAATATTGTATGCTCTTCTAATAAGCATCATGACGAATTACAAGCTACCAAGGTTAAATGAAATTACACATTCATCAGATATTGATGATCTTAAAACTGGTAAAAGGGCAAATCAAATTGATACTTTGAAAATGAGTTATGGATGCTCATTGGAGATCACATTTTTCTTATTATATTTGTAGCTTGATGAATATGTTTGATGCAATTATGTTCTATAAAAGATTATTGTTGATGGATCTACACATTCTCAATGTGGGGATGTTGGTAATGCATATGAAAGTCTAACCTCATTTGAGTTTATATTCAACTTGCATTTGATGAGAAAAGTTATAGAGATATTCTTTTTCAAGCTTTACAACAAAAATCTAAGGATGTAGTTAACAAGAAATTAGTTAATTAGTATTAAGAAATTAGAAAATAGTTAACAAGAAACTAGTTAATTATTAATTAATAAATTAATTAAATACTTATTTTGAAAATACTATTTTCAAAACAGTTAATTAAAAATTAGTTAACTTATAAATTGTTCATTGAAAATGGTCAATTTATAAATAGATAATTATAAGATATGACTAAGCTTTTAAGCTTAGGGGTGGAGTTTATGAGTATAAGGTATAATTAAATGTATATTTGTATAATATGTTTGTATAATTAAATGTTTATATGATAGTTCGATTGATAAAATTTTGTGAGTGTATTTTCGAGTAAATTTTAATTAGAAATTTAAATGAGTAAATTCTAATGTATAAATTATGTGATAAAATTTTAAATGAGTAAAATTTAATGGGGAAATTTTAATGTTAAATTTTAAATAAGTAAATTTTATTGTATAAATTCTGTGAAAATTTTTAATTACAAATTTAACAACTTGTGTAAAATTAAAAAAAACATCACTTATAAAATACAGTGAGTTATTTGTTTACATAATAATATATTTCAATAAAACAAATATAATCTAGTTATTTATTTAAATATATAAAAATATATTTCACTGTTAAAATATAATCTACCATTTTTTTGAATATTAAAACAATTTTGAATATTAAAAAAATATCTAATTAAATAAAATATTTAATTAAATAATGTTTATTTTTTAAAATTTACAAATGTTCAACGTCAATATTATTTGAATATTGCAACACTAATTTAAAATGGATTGTCTATCCAGTTGTGCATGGTGCTGGATGCTAGGAAGTCTAATAGTCTATCCATTTTTTTACTTAACAAATATAGTAACACTTTTACCCTATTTTTTATACATGAGAAATCAGCCCAGATTGATGAAACGTAAAACAACATTAATATGTGAAACATAACTTCACATATCACAATTGCATATTGCCTACTTTTTCAATTGTCAAGTGACTAAGTGTATTTCCGTTAATTCAATACATGGAAAGGGAGACTCAATCTCATTTGCCTTGGTCTGCTAGGGTACAATACAAACCCATTTAGCTCCACCTTTCCTTGCATTAGTTGTGTTGCTTTGCTACTACCACTACTGCTAAGGTGTTTCCTATTGGAATAGAGAACCAGGAAAAAGGTTTCACCATCAAACCATAATCAAGGTGAGGGAAAACACCATATACTGACTCAAAGTTAGTCTCTTTACTAATGACCTGTTAACTCCAAACTCATCTATGTTTTTCCTTGTATTTGACAATGGTTTCTATTTAAGGGACAAATTACTTTTACCATTACTTCAACATGAAGCAACTGTGACCATGAAGGACACCATTGGGGATCAAAATGCATCTCATCAACAGAAAGTGACCTCAACATTGGAACATAATGACAGCCATTGTTGACATGAAAAAAGGGTTTGATGATGTTGGCCACACAAATGAGGTATTACTTTTTTAATGTAAACATGAGAACACATGTATTATATAAACAAAGGTTACCTATGCATAAAGAACACCCAAGATAGTGATAACCGATAACAGGTGATCCGTCCTTTACGGGGGGTGTAAAGTTATGATCCTGAAATAGCTCAATCTGATACAAAGCAATGCGCGTAAATGTTCAGATGTGGAGTGTTTTCGTGTATTGAGGCGGAGTCTGGACCACACTGGGGCGGAGTGTAACTCACTCTACGGTGATGTAGTAGTCCGCCTAGAATTGCCTCCTATGCCTTGACACGGAGTGCGGTATACGCTGGGCGGTGTCCCAGTCCGCCTGGAGAAGTCCTCTCAGCCTTGACTCGATTTGGGGTGGTACCTGCAATTATTCTCCGACGCTCAAGTCAGTCTTTCAGAATACTTTAAGACTTAGAAAGACGATCAGAGAGAATTATGCAAGTAAGAGAGAGTAAGGTTCAGAAATGGGGGGAGAGCCCCTGTATACCTTTTTGCTGAGGTTTATATACCTGTTACTGGTGCTGCATTATTGGTAGGGCCCGTTCCTTGTTTTCTAGCATAAAACAAGAAAGACAGTGGGTCCCTGTGTCGTTCACGAGCACCGTTATTGTAGTAGGTATTTCCACTTACTTGGGAAGCGTGAATGCTTTATTATTTTATTGTTATTCCCCTTTATGCGTGACAGCGTGATTCCCATTATTAACCTCTCAAGACAGAGTCAACCTCGTGCCGGGGTTGTGAGTATGGGTTCGCTACGCAGTATGGGAAGTTTAATATTCCGCCTGTGTTGAGCCTATGGCTTGGCGGAGTAATATGCATTCTGGCGGCGTTACATGCCTAGGCGGAGTAACATGCCTTGGCGGAGTAACATGCCTTGGCGGAGTAACATGCCTAGGCGGAGTGTCATGCCTTGGCGGAGTGACATGCCTAGGCGGAGTTATGTCCCTTGGCAGGGTAACATGCCTAGGCGGAGTGTCATGCCTTGGCGAAGTGACATGCCTAGGTGGAGTTATGACCCTTGGCAGGGTAACATGCCTAGGCGGAGTGTCATGCCTTGGCGGAGTGACATGCCTAGGCGGAGTGACATGCCTAGGCGGAGTTACTCGCCTTCGTCGTATATACTCCGTATTTGAAGTGTATTTACCTCGTTCGAAACGCTGACCTGGCAAAGCATTAAAACCATGCTATTGGGGGCCGGTGTTAGGACCGGATCATATGCCCCCTAGCTTGTTATAGTGACTGGCGGAGTCACTGTAATGAGCTATAACACTTAAGTTTAGCTTTTATAAGAAGGCGGAATAGCCTCTTAGGAACTTCAAAGTAGATCCCGTAAGGAGGCGGAGTAGCCTCTTAGGAATTTCAAAGTAGATTCCGTAAGAAGGCGGAGTAGCCTCTTAGGAATTTCCAAGGAGTTGGATTCCGTGAGAAGGCGGAGTGGCCTCTTAGGAATTCCAAAGTAGATTCCGTAAGAAGGCGGAGTAGCCTCTTAGGAATTTTAATGAGATGATTCTGTAAGTAGGCGGAGTAGCCTCTTAGGAATTTCAAAGTAGATTCCGTAAGAAGGCGGAGTAGCCTCTTAGGAATTTCATTGAAGTTGGATTCCGTAAGAAGGCGGAGTGGCCTCTTAGGAATTTCCAAGGAGTTGGATTCCGTAAGAAGGCGGAGTAGCCTCTTAGGAATTTCAATGAAGTTGGATTCCGTAAGAAGGCGGAGTGGCCTCTTAGGAATTCCAATGAGTTGTATTCCGTAAGAAGGCGGAGTAGCCTCTTAGGAATTTCAATGAAGTTGGATTCCGTAAGCAGGCGGAGTGGCCTCTTAGGAATTCCAATGAGGTTGGATTCCGTAAGAAGGCGGAGTGGCCTCTTAGGAATTCCAAAGTAGATTCCGTAAGAAGGCGGAGTAGCCTCTTAGGAATTTTAATGAGATGATTCCGTAAGTAGGCGGAGTAGCCTCTTAGGAATTTCAAAGTAGATTCCGTAAGAAGGCGGAGTAGCCTCTTAGGAATTTCATTGAAGTTGGATTCCGTAAGAAGGCGGAGTAGCCTCTTAGGAATTTCAATGAAGTTGGATTCCGTGAAAAGGCGGAGTGGCCTCTTAGGAATTTCCAAGGAGTTGGATTCCGTAAGAAGGCGGAGTAGCCTCTTAGGAATTTCAATGAAGTTGGATTCCGTAAGAAGGCGGAGTGGCCTCTTAGGAATTCCAATGAGTTGTATTCCGTAAGAAGGCGGAGTAGCCTCTTAGGAATTTCAATGAAGTTGGATTCCGTAAGCAGGCGGAGTGGCCTCTTAGGAATTCCAATGAGGTTGGATTCCGTAAGAAGGCGGAGTAGCCTCTTAGGAATTTCAATGAGTTGTATTCCGTAAGAAGGCGGAGTAGCCTCTTAGGAATTCTAATGAGGTTGGATTCCGTAAGAAGGCGGAGTGGCCTCTTAGGAATTTCCAAGGAGTTGGATTCCGTAAGAAGGCGGAATGGCCTCTTAGGAATTTCAATGAGATTGGATTCTGTAAGAAGGCGGAGTAGCCTCTTAGGAATTTCAATGAAGTAGGATTCCGTAAGAAGGCGGAGTGGCCTCTTAGGAATTCCAATGAGGTTGGATTCCGTAAGAAGGCGGAGTGGCCTCTTAGGAATTTCCAAGGAACTGGATTCCGTAAGAAGGCGGAGTAGCCTCTTAGGAATTTCCATGAAGTACAATTTTACAAGTGTTGAACTTTTGAACTTGTCGATTATGTACTTCGTAAAACATTGGTAGTTAGGCGGTATGGTGCAGCATATAGCTGTGACACCAATTCATCCTTTGAGGCGGTATGGTGCAGCATATAGCTGTGACACCAATTCATCCTGCAAGAACTTGGTTGAACCTTTGAGGCGGTATGGTGCAGTATATAGCTGTGACACCAGTTGTTCCTGCAAGAAATTTGTTGAATCCTTGAGGCGATATGGTGCAGCATATAGCTGTGACACCAATTCATCCTGCAAGAAATTGGTTGCGTTTTGGAGTTAGCATAGTGCAGCATATAGCTATGACACCAGCTCTTTCCACAAGAAGCCTGCAGGACCTTGGGGACGAATTAGTGCAGCGTATAGCTGAGACACCAATCCTTTCCCCCCAAGGAGTTTTTATTGACTCCGTTTGCGAAGCGTTGTTGCATGTTGGTTGATCTTTATGGAATAAAGGGTTATGCATCTGTGCTTCAGTTTGGAGCCGTTGTCTTATCTGCATGGGAATAAGTTCAGGAGTTTTATCGTCGAATCACTTCATAGGTGATTGAGATCATCCGTCTTGGGGATGTGTACGACACCAGGGATTACATCGTCAGGTCACATATTAGGTGATTGAGATCATCCGTCCTTGGGGTGTGTATGGCGCCAGGAGTTACATCGTCAGATCACAGAATGGGTGATTGAGATCATCCGTCCTGGGCAAGTACACAACGTCAGGAGTTACATCATCATATCACATAATGGGTGACTGAGGTTATCCGTTCTGGAAAAGTACACAACGCCAAGAGTTACATCGTCAGATCACGGATTAAGTGATTGAGATAATCCGTCCTGGGGAGATGATTGGAATTATTCGTACCAGGAGTTACATCATCGAATCACAGAATAGGTGATTGAGATCATCCGTCCTGGATACATTTTTTCAATCGTAGTACGTTTAGTAGAAAACAGCTTTAATAGAGGGATTGCATGTGTATTGAATCATTCCGGACTTAAGTAGTGAAGATCGGGTATGGACGTAGAACCCTCATTCCGGATTTTTACATGCAAGATGGAGAACGGATAGAGACGTATAACTATCGTTTTCATGCATAGGCATTTTGATAGCCAAAGACTTGTTGTATTTGGAGTTCGGTTTGATCCTACAATCCATGTCGTATTTGGTGTTCGGTTTAATCCTACTAACCGTTCTCCAATCGGTCTTTGGTTTTTCCCAATGACGATTCTTCACCGACGTTCGGTCAGTCCTACTAGTCGTACTCAGAGTTCGGTTTAATCCTACAATCCGAGCCTTCGACACGGGGTTCAGATCAGGGCTGATCCTGAACCTACTGCGCCCGTTACTTGGGGTTCAGCGTGGTCTTGAAGAAGAACCAGCTTACCGCGCCCAAGCCTTCAATGTTTTATGAAGAGTAAAGCATTTAATAATCCGTTCAGCGTGATTAATATTGAGGTCGGATTGAAATAATTGCCTCAGAAAATTAATCAAATCAGTTAAGATAAATAAGTTTTAGAACGGAGAAATATATACATGAATATTGTCCCCAAGTATAAGTTTGTTAAGGGATTGGTACCTGTCATAGGGCATTACCCTTAATTCCTTTGGGGAGAGAAAAAGCCGATCCGTTGTAACAGGACGGATGACTATTATTAATTCGTTACTCTCACTGGAGAGAACGATGTCGTCCATTGTGAGAGTATTGTTCCGAATTTGGGGAACTGTATCTCAATCGTAAGAGTACGGATTGAGTCTTCAAAGACTTCCATCATAAGGATGATGATGGGAATTGTCCGCGCCAGGAGTTACCTCGTCAACTCACAGAATATGTGATTGAGAGCATCCGTCCTGGGGGAGTGTATCTCAATCATAAGAGTACGGATTGAGTCTTCAAAGACTTCCATCATAAGGCTGATGATGGGAATTGTCCGCGCCAGGAGTTACCTCGTCAACTCACAGAATATGTGATTGAGAGCATCCGTCCTGGGGGAGTGTATCTCAATCGTAAGAGTACGGATTGAGTCTTCAAAGACTTCCATCATAAGGCTGATGATGGGAATTGTCCGCGCCAGGAGTTACCTCGTCAACTCACAGAATATGTGATTGAGAGCATCCGTCCTGGGGAAGTGTATCTCAATCGTAAGAGTACGGATTGAGTCTTCAAAGACTTCCATCATATGGATGATGATGGGAATTATCCGCGCCAAGAGTTACCTCGTCAACTCACAGAATATGTGATTGAGAGCATCCGTCCTGGGGAAGTGTATCTTAATCGTAAGAGTACGGATTGAGTCTTCAAACACTTCCATCATAAGGCTGATGATGGGAATTGTACGCGCCAGGAGTTACCTCGTCAACTCACAGAATATGTGATTGAGAGCATCCGTCCTGGGGGAGTTAGTCTCAATCATTCTTCTTCAACCGGTGTTCAGCCAAACCTACTAACCGTACCCAGAGTTCGATTTAATCCTACAATCTGGGCCTTCGAATAGGGTTCGGTGCAATCCTACAACCCATTTCCTGAGGTTCGGTTTAATCCTACAACTCAGGTCTTCACCGACGTTCGGCCAAACCTACTAGTCGTACTCAGAGTTCAGTTCAATCCTACAATCCGAGCCTTCACCGGTGTTCAGCCAAACTTACTAACCGTACCCAAAGTTCGGTTTAATCCTACAATCTGGGTCTTCGAATGGGGTTCGGTGCAATCCTACAACCCATTTCCTGAGGTTCGGTTTAATCCTACAACTCAGGTCTTCACACGGTGTTCGGTTCGATCCTACTAACCGTACTTGGAGTTCGGTGCAATCCTACAATCCAAGCCTTCAACACGGGGTTCGGATCAGGGCTAATCCTGAACCTACTGCGCCCGTTACTCGGGGTTCAGCGCGGTTTTCAATATGAGCCGGCTTACTGCGTCCAAGCCTTCGCATGGGGTTCGATTTGTGGCCTTGAAAAAGGACCAGCCCTACAACCCATGTTGTCTTCGAATGGGGTTCGGTTTGTGGCCTTGAAAAAGGACCAGCCCTACAACCCATGTAGTCTTCGAATGGGGTGATTCACCCAGTTGTACCTTCGAAGATGTTCATCGCTAACAACAGATACATTGTTAGGATCATCCGTCCTGAAAGTATCTTGTCACAACAGTGTTGTGCATCGAATAAAATCATAAAGACAATGGGTGAATCATTTAGAGTATTTCATTAATTATGAATTACAAAAGAGAGAAAGAGAGATGAGTCGGGGTTATGACTCATTAGACCTTCTTGGTAAATCCCGATCTGGATCTGCTCTTATCACTCCGTTGTAACGTTGGGGATTTCTCTCTTGCCACTGTTGCTTCCAAGTGTATTTCAATGCTCACATACTTGGATGCTTTCCTCCTGAATTCTTCGAAATTCACTGGAGGATTCTTTGCCAATGACATGGCAAAAGCAGAGCTTGGTTGCAAAGCTTCTATTGCTATGTGCAATTGAAGTGCTTCTGCCAAGTTTGGAACAGCAGCTGCTTCCTTGTGAAACCTCTTCAAGAAGTCCTTGAGAGTTTCATGCTCCCCTTGCCTAATCTGAGCCAAGGTATGAGATGTTCTGGGAATATCACTGGAAATGACAAAGTGGTCCACAAACGTTGTTGCCATTTCCTCCCATGAGTTAATGGAACCTGATGGTAGCTTCCTGAATCAGCTAAGGGTATCATCAATAAGAGTCCGAGGGAACATCCTGCACATGACATCTTCATCTGCCCCCAGGTACATGGCCTCCCTTCAACTGTGGGATATTTGAATACTGGGGGGTAGAGGATTTTTCTCCCTCGGTTGTGTGATGTGAACCCTTGATCAGAGACATGGCTCTCTCCTCCACGCTCTTTCTTTCGCGTTTCAATTCCATCAGTTCCTCCCTCAGCTTTCTTATCATCTCATCCTTTAGATTTGGTGCTGAAACCTGCACCACTCTTCTTGAACTTTCCACAGGCGACTCAAGAGCTAAGTGCCTGTTCATTGGTTGTTCTTGCGCAGTGATGTCTTTCACGTGCCCATCTGGTTGGTTTCTCCCATTACCTTCCATAATAAGAGACCAGACTTCTTAAACGAGAGGTGGGAATAACTTTAACGTGTCCCACCAGGCGTGCCAATGATCCGTCCTTTACGGGGGGTGTAAAGTTATGATCCTGAAACAGCTCAATCTGATACAAAGCAATGCGCGTAAATGTTTAGATGTGGAGTGTTTTCGTGTGTTGAGGCGGAGTCTGGACCACACTGGGGCGGAGTGTAACTCACTCTACGGTGATGTAGTAGTCCGCCTAGAAATTCCTCCTATGCCTTGACACGGAGTGCGGTATACGCTGGGCGGTGTCCCAGTCCGCCTGGAGAAGTCCTCTCAGCCTTGACTCGATTTGGGGTGGTACCTGCAATTATTCTCCGACGCTCAAGTCAGTCTTTCAGAATACTTTAAGACTTAGAAAGACGATCAGAGAGAATTATGCAAGTAAGAGAGAGTAAGGTTCAGAAATGGGGGGAGAGCCCCTGTATACCTTTTTGCTGAGGTTTATATACCTGTTACTGGTGCTGCATTATTGGTAGGGCCCGTTCCTTGTTTTCTAGCATAAAGCAAGAAAGACAGTGGGTCCCTGTGTCGTTCACGAGCACCGTTATTGTAGTAGGTATTTCCACTTACTTGGGAAGCGTGAATGCTTTATTATTTTATTGTTATTCCCCTTTATACGTGACAGCGTGATTCCCATTATTAACCTCTCAAGACAGAGTCAACCTCGTGCCGGGGTTGTGAGTATGGGTTCGCTACGCAGTATGGGAAGTTCAATATTCCGCCTGTGTTGAGCCTATGGCTTGGCGGAGTAACATGCCTAGGCGGAGTAACATGCCTTGGCAGAGTAACATGCCTTGGCAGAGTAACATGCCTAGGCGGAGTGTCATGCCTTGGCGGAGTTACATGCCTAGGCGGAGTTATGTCCCTTGGCAGGGTAACATGCCTAGGCGGAGTGTCATGCCTTGGCGGAGTGACATGCCTAGGCGGAGTTATGACCCTTGGCAGGGTAACATGCCTAGGCGGAGTGTCATGCCTTAGCGGAGTGACATGCCTAGGCGGAGTGACATGCCTAGGCGGAGTTACTCGCCTTCGCCGTATATACTCCGTATTTGAAGTGTATTTACCTCGTTCGAAATACTGACCTGGCAAAGCATTAAAGCCATGCTCTTGGGGGCCGGTGTTAGGACCAGATCAACAGGCTTTGGATGAAGACGGTGATGTGGATATTGTTGGGTGCTCACAATGAGTTGTTTAACACAGTTAAAACTAGAGCAGAAGAAAATTAGAAACACATGAAAGAGGTTGCATTGTCTTATGCGTAGTGGAGGATGCTATCCTAAATGCATTTTTTGGAAGGATTATTTGTTGGTTATTGTTTGATATTATTGGACTGTATATTGGTTTGCATATGAGTGGTGTATTATCCTTTGTATATCCACTATTACTGTGTGGACTCAAGGACTGTATGTTGGTTCACAAGTGGCCCTTCAATATTTTTTATAACAGTTGAAGGCCACTACATTTATTTTTTTGTATACGCCTATTGTTAGTATGTGCTTGCACATACTGTATATTGCTACAGAACAGTTGTCTTTACCTGATGTTATAATTGCTTTTACATGCTAATTACTACGTTATGGTGCTCACAAGTCTTTAATATTCCCCTAAACCCATTACTACATTTTTAGGTTTTGTAGATATGCATTAATGTTATGGTACACACAAGACAAAACAATTGAACAAAAATAAACATTTATCATTATGGTAAACATACATTATTTTTACCTTAACATTTTCTTCAAGGCCAATGAAGCCAACCGCTGGGACATATATTTTCTGATCAAACCATCCAGCTCTCAAAGGTGCAGGATCCAATACGTTTGGCCAGTTTGTCGACGCAATAGTGATCGTCTTTCCCATGTCTTCAACCCAGTCTAAGCACACAAACAACTGAAGTATTCAGTCAAGAAGAAACATCAACCAACCCTAAACACAAAATAACCTTAAACATTAAAGACTTTGGTTGCAAACAAGTTACACTGCCATGCTTGACCTGATTTACAGTTATAAATGTGTAGTTACTTACAGTTGACTTTCTTCAACCTAGCACTCTAGTAAATGTGTATGAGTTTTGAAATAAGAAACCTTTTCCTAATAAAATATCAGTTGTCGGTTCATCACAAAGGATGTAGGACTTATCAAAGAGAAATAATCAGTCATGGCAAACAATGAAAATTCCTGGTTGTATTGGATATGAAGAACTATACACCAATTTAAAGATGAGAAAATGGATGGTACAAAAATGGAAATAAGACATAAGGGTTTAGGGAACTCAAACTCGAACCCATTGTTATATACAATGGAAGTGATAGCTGTGCGCACAATTTAGCCTACCAAGTTCATCACCTTTTGTATACTACTCCTGAAATCAAAAGCAAGATAAATTATGTTCAGTCCACTAAACACATCTTATAAAGCTTTACTACATACAATGATAGTAAACTTGAAAGAAAAGGAATGGCACAAACATTCAGAATATAGAAATTTAATTAAATTTTATGAACTTACCTATCATATGTTGCAGGTTTTATCTGCTTCATGCTTTGATGCATCATCTGAAAGTTGGATCTTAGTCTTCCTTATATTCATTCCAAGACCATATTCTTTAACTCCACTGTTGACATAACCAATTTTTTCACCAAACTCCAGTAACTGCTGCAAAGCACCAACACAAATTTTAACATTAAACAATATGCATGCCTATATAGGGGTTATGCATTAACTCATTCTAATCAACATATAATAACCTAAAACCTGACCTATAACAAAATTACCCAGCCCCAAGAACAAAAACAACAATCCCTTCATGTCTGAGTGAAGGCAACCGCGATGACGGCTATTGCGATGACGGCTAACCTAACTTGAGGTCTGCATGTGCACGACGACAACTTTGGTCCTGAGGTTGACAAGCATAAACTACCGAACGGATGTTCGACGAAATCGCCGTAGTTGTAACACCCCTATTTTTATTTTTATATTAAAATTTTGAAGGAATTAAATTATGGTTCTTTAGAACTTTTTAACCTACGTATTATTTATGATTTTTTAGAATTTTTTTGGAAATTTTCAATTATTTTAATAAAAAAATATATTTTAAATAATTTTAAATTCATATAAAGTGACTTAAAATTAAAAATATTTATAAGAAAGTGAATTTAAATTATAAGAAAATTTTCTAAAATCCATTTCAAGTAGACTTATCTAAAAATTGTAACGTCCTAGATTATTTTTACATTTATTTTTTATTCAAACGATTACATTTTACAATAAATCCTCCCTTTTCCTTGAAAATTAATCGATATTTAGAGAAAAACAAGGTAATATGAACACAACGGATGAGAGAAAGGAAATCAGGGCGTCTCACTTGCGCGAGGCCCCTACTCATCTAAGCGAGATTCCAGACTCTCACTTAGACGAGGTGCTGTTCGTTGAACGAACACCTTTCGCACATCGGAATATACAAAACATACAACCGGTCTCACAAAACTTCACTCTAAAAATGGTTCTATGAACCCAAAGAGTTACCATGAAAGCAAATGCAAATAACAGTGATATATTTTAAAATATAGTTTTACATCTGATCCGGTCTTAATTAAACACAACAGTAATTATAATAAGAAGTATTTTTATACACAAATAAGACTCTATAAAGAGTCACTCAAATTCATCCGGACCCTGGCACCGTTCTCCCCCCTTGGCCCAGCTCCACGGCTTCTTCCCCCTCCCTGCCTCTGGTTACTAAAAAAAAATATGCAAGGGTGAGTGTTTGGCATTGTAATTAATTTAGAACGGATCTTAACAAATACACGTGCATATCTATACATACACATCAAGCATTACCCATAAATAAACATACCGAAACATAGAGTATTTCATGCAGTCACTGTATTAAACCAACTTCACAATTCCATCACATTCATCATATTCATTACATGCATCACGATCACAACTGACTCTCATATGATCTGACTCCTAGTATCCGGATACTAAAGGATTGGCCTTTAGCTGGGGGTCCTACTTGACACCCCGTGAACCCTGCTTGGTTCACCGAGTCCTGCTTGACTCTCCACCTCGACCACTGGGTCCTACTTGACCACTGGGTAGCTCAACTGGACACGAAAACCACGGGAGCCGGAAATGAGGGGCTATCATATACCGTCGGCCATCCCATACCACATAATCATTCAACAGTTTACCTTTCTCACAATAATATCAATTTCTCATCATTCAGGTAGCCTGCTTGCTAACCCGACGTCACATAACACTGATCATTTCACATTAGATTCACAAGATCATACATGATAAACTCATCTACATCCGATCATCCACAATTATTAAACTCAGTCACACATGCACAGCATAAACACACAATTACGTTTAACAACATTTTCCCTTAGTCTGTTTACGTTACCTTAAAGATCTGAATAAGAAGTAAGTCCTATTCTAATTAATTATAACCCAAACACCCCCCTTACTCTGATTCCACGCTTCGATGATCTGCTCTCTGTGCCGATTTCTTTCTCTGAGCACCGGTTCTGCAATCTCAACTTCTTCACTCAGTCTTCCGTTGCTTAGCCTACTACCTACGGATCATGAAGTACAGCTTTATCACCTCAACGTCCTTAGTTCATGGACAACATTTGGGCTCACACTCACAGAGGAGTGGAGAACAGCCACGAATATAGCCATGCACGGCTCTTAACGACCAAAGAATAAAAGAAATAAGGGAATTATAATTGGGTTGGATCAGTAGACTCACCTTGAAGTCCCGATCACAGGAATGAGGTTAAATTGAAGTTCAGACACAATTGGAGTCTCTCTCCAGTGCATGCAAGTCAGCGTTAAGAGAGGAGAGAAAAACGGAAGAGAAGGACCAGACCAACAGCAAGGTAACTTGTAAAAATGAAGAGGAAAGGAAGGGAATCTTCTTATATATATATGGCTCATGGCAAGATCGTCTTTTCCTTTATTTTATTTGTATTCTTACTAAATTTAATCAATTTCACTATTTTAAAATATTGCATAGTTATCAAATCAATTACACGTGTCTATCCCCCCAACGTCTAAGTAGTCACAATCCTCAAATAATTCGCAAGAGTATAGGCCCGATATAAATATCGGCCCCGCCGTCCTAACTTAATGTTCATACCTCGGAAATCCGAGCTACAACTTGAGAGGTCGGATATATCATCCGCTCTCGACTCTTTGTCACACACACACCCGTTGTTTTAGTTAGTATGAGGTTGATCCGGGCTATGACACCGTGTGAGGCGCTCTCCTCACAACGGTTGGACCAGACCGCCTAGCCCTGCTCGCTCCTCCTTACTCATCCGATCTTCGGCTCTGCCTGTCCGCGCTTCTGAGACCGATCTCAACACCGGCTCAAACAGAATAAATACTAAATAGAATTTCTAAACATTCACTAATATTTCCCATTCCATAATTTTCATTAAAACATCAGGGATGTTACACTCACCCCCCCTAAAAGGAGATTTCGTCCCCGAAATCAGTGTTCCGGTTGAAAAAGATGAGGGTACATCCGCCTCATATCGGATTCTAACTCCCAAGTGTAGTTCATCCAATGTAAATTCTGCCACTTCACCTTCACCAGCGGTACCTCCTTGTTCCTTAAACGTTTGGTTTGGTGCTCTTCAATGCTAACCGGTACAGCCTCCACTGTCAGGTTTTTCTTCACTTCAATGGAATCACTCGGTACAATCATTGTATCACACGGAATGTAGGCTCGAAGTTGTGATACGTGGAACATGTTGTGGATGTTAGTCAATGATTGGGGAAGATCCAGCCGATATGCGACTTCACCAATCCGCTCTAGAATTTGGTATGGTCCAATATACTTCGGATTAAGCTTTTGACTCTTCAAAATTCGACCTACACCCTTGGTTGGTGAAATTCTTAGAAACACCCAATCACCTACTTGGAATTCAAGAGGTCTATGCCGATTGTCATAATAGCTCTTTTGCCGGTCTTGAGCAATTTTTATCTTCTCTCGGATTAAAGTGATTTGTTCGTTCATCTCTTGAATCATCTCAGGCCCCAGATGAAGGGCATCGCCGTCCTCATTCCAACATAATGGGGTACGACATTTCCGACCATAAAGAGCTTCGTAAGGGGCCATCCCAATACTGCTATGGTAACTGTTATTATATACAAATTCCACCAAGGGCAAGTATTTCTCCCATGATCCGCCCTGTTCCAGTACACATGCCCTTAACATATCCTCAAGAGTTTGTATAGTCCGTTCTGATTGGCCATCAGTTTGGGGATAGTAAGCTGAACTTAATTTAAGCTCAGTACCCAATTGTTGTTGCAAACTTCTCCAAAACCTTGAAGTAAATCGGGGATCCCGATCGGAGATAATGCTTGAGGGCACACCATGCAGTCGTACGACCTCAGCAACGTACAACTTAGCTAATCGATCTAACGACCACTTCATATTTATTGCCAGGAAATGCGCACATTTAGTTAGTCGATCAATAATTACCCAAATCACGTTGTATCCGGTTTGAGTACGAGGTAGTCCAGACACGAAGTCCATGGTGATACTTTCCCACTTCCAGATCAGAATTTCTGGAGGTTGAAGCAAACCTGGAGGTCGTTGGTGCTCAACCTTGCACTTCTGGCATATTATACAGGATTTTACATACTCGATTATTGCCTTCTTCATGTTTGGCCACCAGAATTCCTTCTTTAAGTCATGATACATTTTTGTCACTCCTGGATGTATACTCAGAGAGCTCTTGTGTGCTTCTGTTAACACCGCCTGCCTGAAGCCTCCATGTGCAGGCACCACAACTCGATTCCTGAATCTCCATACGCCATCCTCACCTCGAGTTATCTCCTCATTTTTACCTTGGGCCTGACTGTCGATCAACTTCAGTAACTCTTCATCGTCTTTCTGCGCAGCCATTACAGACTCCAAAAATTCATTGGAGATTTTTAACATTCCAATCGTCATTCGTTTTGGCGCACTCATGACCACTCCAATATTCATAACCCTAAAGCTTTCTAGCAGTCCTTGTTCTCTGCTCATTAAGTAAGCCACGTGTAATACCTTCCTGCTTAGTGCATCCGCTACAACATTTGCTTTGCCCGGGTGATACTTCAAATCGAAGTCGTAATCCTTCAGATACTCCATCCATCTCCTCTGTCTCATATTTAGCTCCTTTTGATCAAATAAATACTTTAAACTCTTGTGGTCACTAAATACTATAAAGCGAGCTCCATACAGGTAATGGCGCCAAATCTTCAGTGCGTACACTACTGCTGCGAGTTCCAGATCATGGGTCAGGTAATTCTCCTCATGTGGCCTTAATTGCCTTGAAGCATAGGCAATTGCTCGATCTGCTTGCATCAACACACACCCCAATCCAAATTTGGATGCATCACAATATACTTCAAATTCTTTGGTCACATCGGGCAGTGCAAGCATGGGCGCAGTAGTTAAACACTGCTTCAAAGTTTGGAAACTTAATTCACATTTCTCCGACCACACGAAAGGGTTTCCTTTCCTTGTCAATCGAGTCAGAGGGAGTGCTATCCGAGAAAATCCTTCAATGAAGCGTCGATAGTATCCAACTAATCCAAGGAAACTCCGGATTTCAGTTACTGACTTCGGTGTCTCCCAAGTCATAACGGCCTCAATTTTTGTCGGATCAACTGAGACTCCCTCCTGGGAAATCACATGCCCCAAGAATTGTATACTACTCTTCCAGAACTCACACTTAGATAATTTAGCGTACAACTTCTTCTCGCGGAGTGCTTGTAAAACAAGTCGAAGATGTTGAGCATGCTCCTCGTCCGACCTCGAGTATACCAAAATATCATCAATGAATACAACCACAAACTGATCCAAGTACGGTTGAAAGGTCCGATTCATATAATCCATAAAAATGGCAGGAGCGTTTGTCACTCCAAAGGGCATTACCACGTACTCGAAGTGCCCATAACGAGTCCGGAATGCTGTCTTTGGGATATCCTCCGACCTCACTCGGATTTGGTGGTATCCCGACCTCAAGTCAATCTTAGAGAACATAACGGCGCCTCGCAACTGGTCCAGTAAATCGTCAATCCGGGGTAGTGGATACTTATTTTTGATCGTCAGTTTGTTCAGCTGTCGGTAATCAATGCACATTCGCATACTACCGTCCTTTTTCTTTACTAATAACACCGGAGCGCCCCAGGGTGAGGCACTAGGTCAGATAAAGCCCTTTTCTAATAATTCGTTTACTTGTTTCTTCACTTCGGTTAATTCCACCAAAGACATTCTATATGGCGTTCGGGACACCGGTTCTGCCCCGGGAATCAAATCAATAGAGAAATCAATCTCCCGACTGGGAGGTAGCTCTGGAATTTCTTCTGGAAAAACATCAGGAAATTCGCAAACAATCGAAATATCACCTAGCAGGAGGTTATGTCGACCCTCCGAAGCAAATAAAACAACATACGTGGTTAAGACATCGCTCACCCCGTTCTTCACATCAAATTCCTGGGAGAAAACAATATTCTTCCGATAACAGTCGACCAACACATGATTAGCAGCAAGCCAATCAAGACCTAGAATAACATCTAAGTCCTTCAATGGCATACAGATAAGATTTACTCGAAAAGTACGAGCTTCGATTTGCATCGGTAGTTCCCTACACACTGTAGTTGCACGGAAGGTAGAACCAGTTGGAGTGGAAACAATAAGAGCGTTCTCCATTAAACTGATTGGCAGACCAAGCCGTCGCACACAACTTTCCGAAATAAAGGAATGGGTGGCACCTGAATCATAAATCACATCAACCAGATAACCACAGATGAGGCACTTACCCTATACCAGATTGTCATTCCTCGTAGCCTCTGAAGCATCAAATGCGAATACACGCCCAGTCATGGCGTTCTGGGCATCACTAGATTGGGCGTCATATCTTCCCGCTTGTGGGTTCCCTCTACCAGCTCCATTCCGACCTCCTCTCGAGAAGTTGGAACCCCGGGTCCCAGAAAAGTTAGTTCGGTTATCCGTCCTGCCCTGCTGCTGCCTTTGAGGGCAATCGGGCCTGAGGTGCCCTGGTCGTCCGCACTGGAAGCACACAATCTGATTAGCTTGGCAATGTTTGGCAATGTGTCCTTCTTGACCACAGTTGTAGCATGTACGATTCCCAGGGGGATTACCCGATCGACCAGTGGAACCACGGCCAGAGGAGGATGAGGAGGTAGCAGAAGACTTGCCGCCCCGAAAGAATTGACCCATCCTCTTGAAGCTGAAACCTTTTGCCTTCAATGGCTTTTTATCTCTGGGCTGAGACATCCTTTGCAACTGCACTTCTTCTGTCAGCCTTGCTTTGTTCACCAAGGTCGGATAGTCCCTAATCTCCATCGGTACGATTACACTACGGAGCTCAATCCGTAGTCCAGCTTCGTATTTGGCACACTTGCTGCCTTCAGTCCCTTCTAACGAGAAAGGGTGGTAAAAATCACACAGCTCGTCAAACTTGCTGGTGTACTCAGCTACAGACATCCGGTCTTGCTCTAACTTCAGGAATTCCATTTCTTTCTGGATTTTGTAGTTGTCCGGGAAGTATTTAACAAGGAACCTCCTTCGAAAATTCGCCCATACCAATGGCTCATTAGCTGCGTTCATCTACACCTTCATACGGGACCACCATACTCTAGCCTCGTCTTTTAGTTGGTAAGTAGCAAATAGAACCTTTTGCTCTTCACAGTTGTTTAACACAGTTAAAACCAGAGCAGAAGAAAATTGGAAACACATGAAAGAGGTTGCATTGTCTTATGCGTAGTGGAGGATGCTATCCTAAATGCATTTTTTGGAAGGATTATTTGTTGGTTATTGTTTGATATTATTGGACTGTATATTGGTTTGCATATGAGTGGTGTATTATCCTTTGTATATCCACTATTACTGTGTAGACTCAAGGACTGTATGTTGGTTCACAAGTGGCCCTTCAATATTTTTTATAACAGTTGAAGGCCACTACATTTATTTTTTTGTATACGCCTATTGTTAGTATGTGCTTGCACATACTGTATATTGCTACAGAACAGTTGTCTTTACCTGATGTTATAATTGCTTTTACATGCTAATTACTACGTTATGGTGCTCACAAGTCTTTAATATTCCCCTAAACCCATTACTACATTTTTAGGTTTTGTAGATATGCATTAATGTTATGGTACACACAAGACAAAACAATTGAACAAAAATAAACATTTATCATTATGGTAAACATACATTATTTTTACCTTAACAATTTCTTCAAGGCCAATGAAGCCAACCGCTGGGACATATATTTTCTGATCAAACCATCCAGCTCTCAAAGGTGCAGGATCCAATACGTTTGGCCAGTTTGTCGACGCAATAGTGATCGTCTTTCCCATGTCTTCAACCCAGTCTAAGCACACAAACAACTGAAGTATTCAGTCAAGAAGAAACATCAACCAACCCTAAACACAAAATAACCTTAAACATTAAAGACTTTGGTTGCAAACAAGTTACACTGCCATGCTTGACCTGATTTACAGTTATAAATGTGTAGTTACTTACAGTTGACTTTCTTCAACCTAGCACTCTAGTAAATGTGTATGAGTTTTGAAATAAGAAACCTTTTCCTAATAAAATATCAGTTGTCGGTTCATCACAAAGGATGTAGGACTTATCAAAGAGAAATAATCAGTCATGGCAAACAATGAAAATTCCTGGTTGTATTGGATATGAAGAACTATACACCAATTTAAAGATGAGAAAATGGATGGTACAAAAATGGAAATAAGACATAAGGGTTTAGGGAACTCAAACTCGAACCCATTGTTATATACAATGGAAGTGATAGCTGTGCGCACAATTTAGCCTACCAAGTTCATCACCTTTTGTATACTACTCCTGAAATCAAAAGCAAGATAAATTATGTTCAGTCCACTAAACACATCTTATAAAGCTTTACTACATACAATGATAGTAAACTTGAAAGAAAAGGAATGGCACAAACATTCAGAATATAGAAATTTAATTAAATTTTATGAACTTACCTATCATATGTTGCAGGTTTTATCTGCTTCATGCTTTGATGCATCATCTGAAAGTTGGATCTTAGTCTTCCTTATATTCATTCCAAGACCATATTCTTTAACTCCACTGTTGACATAACCAATTTTTTCACCAAACTCCAGTAACTGCTGCAAAGCACCAACACAAATTTTAACATTAAACAATATGCATGCCTATATAGGGGTTATGCATTAACTCATTCTAATCAACATATAATAACCTAAAACCTGACCTATAACAAAATTACCCAGCCCCAAGAACAAAAACACAATCCCTTCATGTCTGAGTGAAGGCAACCGCGACGACGGCTATTGCGATGACGACTAACCTAACTTGAGGTCTGCATGTGCACGACGACAACTTTGGTCCTGAGGTTGACAAACATAAACTACCGAACGGATGTTCGACGAAATCGCCGTAGTTGTAACACCCCTATTTTTATTTTTATATTAAAATTTTGAAGGAATTAAATTATGGTTCTTTAGAACTTTTTAACCTACGTATTATTTATGATTTTTTAGAATTTTTTTGGAATTTTTCAATTATTTTAATAAAAAAATATATTTTAAATAATTTTAAATTCATATAAAGTGACTTAAAATTAAAAATATTTATAAGAAAGTGAATTTAAATTATAAGAAAATTTTATAAAATCCATTTCAAGTAGACTTATCTAAAAATTGTAACGTCCTAGATTATTTTTACATTTATTTTTTATTCAAACGATTACATTTTACAATAAATCCTCCCTTTTCCTTGAAAATTAATCGATATTTAGAGAAAAACAAGGTAATATGAACACAACGGATGAGAGAAAGGAAATCAGGGCGTCTCACTTGTGCGAGGCCCCTACTCGTCTAAGCGAGATTCCAGACTCTCACTTAGACAAGGTGCTGTTCGTTGAACGAACACCTTTCGCACATCGGAATATACAAAACATACAACCGGTCTCACAAAACTTCACTCTAAAAATGGTTCTATGAACCCAAAGAGTTACCATGAAAGCAAATGCAAATAACAGTGATATATTTTAAAATATAGTTTTACATCTGATCCGGTCTTAATTAAACACAACAGTAATTATAATAAGAAGTATTTTTATACACAAATAAGACTCTATAAAGAGTCACTCAAATTCATCCGGACCCTGGCACCGTTCTCCCCCCTTGGCCCAGCTCCACGGCTTCTTCCCCCTCCCTGCCTCTGGTTACTAAAAAAAAATATGCAAGGGTGAGTGTTTGGCATTGTAATTAATTTAGAACGGATCTTAACAAATACACGTGCATATCTATACATACACATCAAGCATTACCCATAAATAAACATACCGAAACATAGAGTATTTCATGCAGTCACTGTATTAAACCAACTTCACAATTCCATCACATTCATCACATTCATTACATGCATCACGATCACAACTGACTCTCATATGATCTGACTCCTAGTATCCGGATACTAAAGGATTGGCCTTTAGCTGGGGGTCCTACTTGACACCCCGTGAACCCTGCTTGGTTCACCGAGTCCTGCTTGACTCTCCACCTCGACCACTGGGTCCTACTTGACCACTGGGTAGCTCAACTGGACACGAAAACCACGGGAGCCGGAAATGAGGGGCTATCATATACCGTCGGCCATCCCATACCACATAATCATTCAACAGTTTACCTTTCTCACAATAATATCAATTTCTCATCATTCAGGTAGCCTGCTTGCTAACCCGACGTCACATAACACTGATCATTTCACATTAGATTCACAAGATCATACATGATAAACTCATCTACATCCGATCATCCACAATTATTAAACTCAGTCACACATGCACAGCATAAACACACAATTACGTTTAACAACATTTTCCCTTAGTCTGTTTACGTTACCTTAAAGATCTGAATAAGAAGTAAGTCCTATTCTAATTAATTATAACCCAAACACCCCCCTTACTCTGATTCCACGCTTCGATGATCTGCTCTCTGTGCCGATTTCTTTCTCTGAGCACCGGTTCTGCAATCTCAACTTCTTCACTCAGTCTTCCGTTGCTTAGCCTACTACCTACGGATCATGAAGTACAGCTTTATCACCTCAACGTCCTTAGTTCATGGACAACATTTGGGCTCACACTCACAGAGGAGTGGAGAACAGCCACGAATATAGCCATGCACGGCTCTTAACGACCAAAGAATAAAAGAAATAAGGGAATTATAATTGGGTTGGATCAGTAGACTCACCTTGAAGTCCCGATCACAGGAATGAGGTTAAATTGAAGTTCAGACACAATTGGAGTCTCTCTCCAGTGCATGCAAGTCAGCGTTAAGAGAGGAGAGAAAAACGGAAGAGAAGGACCAGACCAACAGCAAGGTAACTTGTAAAAATGAAGAGGAAAGGAAGGGAATCTTCTTATATATATATGGCTCATGGCAAGATCGTCTTTTCCTTTATTTTATTTGTATTCTTACTAAATTTAATCAATTTCACTATTTTAAAATATTGCATAGTTATCAAATCAATTACACGTGTCTATCCCCCCAATGTCTAAGTAGTCACAATCCTCAAATAATTCGCAAGAGTATAGGCCCGATATAAATATCGGCCCCGCCGTCCTAACTTAATGTTCATACCTCGGAAATCCGAGCTACAACTTGAGAGGTCGGATATATCATCCGCTCTCGACTCTTTGTCACACACACACCCGTTGTTTTAGTTAGTATGAGGTTGATCCGGGCTATGACACCGTGTGAGGCGCTCTCCTCACAACGGTTGGACCAGACCGCCTAGCCCTGCCCGCTCCTCCTTACTCATCCGATCTTCGGCTCTGCCTGTCCGCGCTTCTGAGACTGATCTCGACACCGGCTCAAACAGAATAAATACTAAATAGAATTTCTAAACATTCACTAACATTTCCCATTCCATAATTTTCATTAAAACATCAGGGATGTTACAAAAATTATCGGTTTGAGAAAAATCTTGATCTTTTCTAATCGTTAAAAAATTGGGAACGTATCAATAAATTTTTATTAACAGAAAATTTTAGATTTTTAAAATTTAAACTTTATATTACTTATTATAAAATTAGTAAGGACTAACATAATATCGCTAAATTTCAAAAAGGACTCATTTCGAATATTTGAAATATACCGAGTGAAAGGTTACTATTTGGCTTAATAATTCAGCCGACATTTACTATGCAAAATACTGTGCATGTACGAAATTTTCAAAAGATGCACAGTAACCAGGATTTAAATGTCAGAAAATGTACAGTACTTTTATATTAAAATAATGAAATACATAGTAATTTTCCTTCCTATAAATACCGAAGGAATTCTTCTTTAGAATTCACAATTTCAGATTAAGTTTTCTTAATATAGTAATGCTAGCGAGATAGTGGTGGAAGTAAGAGAGAGAAATAAATTTTTTGGAAGAAGGTTCTGCTAAAATTCTAAGGTAAGAATACGTCTCTTATATTTTTTAGAGTTATTTTCATATCGTTTTTAGAAATCTATTATTATACTAAAAATAATATTATTTTAAGGTACTATTCTGAATAGTAAAATACTATTTCAATAGTAAATTACTATTTGAATAGTAAATTACTATTTAAATAGTAAATTATTATTTACTGTTCCTATTTACCTTTACTATTCACGTTTTACTATTTACCATTACTATTCACTATTTACTATTTACCCTTACTATTCATGATTTACTATTTACCATTACTATTCACGATTTACTATTTATCGTTACTATTCATGTTTTACTATTTACTGTTACTATTCACTATTCAAAATTTACCATTTTTGCTTTAAGTAGTAATCTTAATTTTTATCTTATGTCTATACTGAAATAAAATTAGTATTAATATTTCTAGAAATCAGAGGCGCAAAGCAAACTCTCTTTTTGTAACAATTCAAGATAAGGGGGAGTGAGATAAGAATATAATATCAAAAGACATAAGAATAATGGGAGGTCCCTTACTCCTTTTAAATTTAATAATATTATTATTTTAAAATATTAACTCTTTAACTTAAAATTTATAATAAATTTTAAATTAAATATCTGATGTAACTAACTCTAACATACCTATGCAAGGACCTGTACTTTTATAACTTATATGAACTGAACTATACCTATGCAAGGACTTGGACCACTATGACCCATATGGACTGAACTATACCTATGCAAGGACTGGATTATATGGACTTACGTAGACCTATGCGAGGAATTGACTAAAAGGACTCAAATTGACTATATTAATAACCATTAGACTTTAAATTATAATATTTATAAATGATGCTTTATTGACTTGATTGATTATTTTTGTGTTTGTTAATTATTTATGATTGTTAATTGTGATACATGATCTTATGATGTGGAGTTTTAGCATATAGCAAGCATGACGAAAAGCTAAAACCCAGTAAGAATTTTCTTACCTTACTCCTTAAATTCTAAGAAAAAGTATTATTTTATTTTTTAGTCTTTTATTTCTTCTTAGAAATTATTTTCATTGATTTTACTTTAATCTTTAAAAATCTAGTATTTATTTCAAAAGAAGTCATTTTATGAAAATTAATTAATTCTTGAATTAAAGAAAATTTTTATAATTTTAAGTATTTTTTTAATTTGAGAATTATTATCTTTAAGTAAAATAAAATTTTTAAAAGTAAATTATTTTTTTAACCTAATAACTAAAGATATTTGAAAATAATTGAGATTTCTAAATTCGATATTGTTAAGATTCAATTTTAAAAAAATATATATGTGTAAAGTTTTCTATGATAAGTATTGAGATATTTAAGGCTTAGAAACTCAATTTTGGTGAGAATTAAAAAACTGTACCAAATTTATTTCTGTGGGACAGAAATTTAGAGAATTGAGAAAATGTACAGTTTATTGAAATGATGTTGTAAGCCTTTAAGGTATTTAATAATTGAGTTTTTAAAAGCCTTAACCAACTAAATACGCGAGTAGTTCATGCATCATGAATCATTAAAGTGAAATTAAATGATATTGTCTGGGGACGGATTATAGAAACCGATGATACATTAGAGGAGGCTTAATTTCGAGCCTTGGGATGGGAGGGTGTGAAAGGGTGCTTCAGGGGACCTGGGGTAGCTCCCTAGTATCGGGTACTTTCACAATAAAAACTTTCTCAATCTGACTAGTCTCTAAGTGTTTCCATGCCAGTTAAGCTGTTCATATTATTATTATCCGAATTTATGGAACAGTGTAAACTCCTGGTTGGGCCAGTACAAATTAAAATTTAAGGGCCCACATATATAGGTAAGTTATGATGAAAATATTGCATAACATTCATGTATTCATAATTGATTGTGTATGTGATTGTGATTGTGATTGATATTATTATATATTAGTTTGTGAAAACCCTTTGTTGCTTATGTCTTATTCGAGAATATTATATTCTGTTCTCACCCCTTTCTCCGTGTTTTTGTCTCATATATTCTAAATTGATGGTTCAGAGGGAAGGATCGAAGAATCTCGGCAGTAAATATAACACGTTCTAGAAAGGGAGCTCGGTATGAATACCGTGGTCCAATGAATAAATAATGTTAATAAGTAACTGCTTCTGGGCCATGGAGTTTCCTCTCTTTCTTATAATGTTTAATGTTTATTTTCTTCGGAAGAATGTACAATTACTTTATAAAGTTTTAATAATATTTATGAGGTATTTCAGAAATAATGTATGTAATTTATTCCAATAGTTTCTTTTTAACAATCATATCTTTAAAAAAAAATTACGAATTTTTTATAATTTATTAAGGTGTAACAGAGGGTGTTACAAAGTGGTATCAGAGCAGTTAATCCAATAGGCCTGGGGAAAAGGTCTATCTTGCTTTATCTGTAAACTCTGTGTAGGTAATAGAAAATAGAATATCTGACTTAGTAGTAACTGTGATTGATGTGACAAATCTCAGTTACTGTGAAACAGGAAACTAATGGTCGGAAACGATCTTGCTGGAGTTGTAGAACGCTTAATCAATGCAATGGGAGCACGTGAAGGTCAAGGTAATGATGCTTTGAGAAGGTTGGACCTTTTCGAAAAACACAATCCACCTCGTTTCAAGGGAGGATATAACCCTGATGGAGCACAAACCCAGATTCGAGAGATAGAGAAGATCTTTCGAGCATTGTAATGTAATGAAGCTGATAAGGTAGTCTTCGCTACTTATGCCTTATCTGAGGATGCCGAACATTAGTGGGATAACATGTGTAGACAATTCAAAGTCAATGACATAGAGATCACTTGGGATTATTTCAAGGATATGTTTCTGGAGAAATACTTTCTAGCTGATGTTAAAGAGAAAAGACAATTCGAATTTCTGTCGCTAACCCAAGGAAATATGACCGTTGGAGAGTACGCATCCAGGTTTGAAGAGCTATCTCATTTTCATTCTCATTATAATGATGCTACTAACGAAGGTGATCGGTGTGCAAAGTTTGTAAATAGATTGCGGCCAGAAATTAAGGAAGCTATACGAATGCAGGAAATCCGTGAATTTTCGGTATTGGTAAATCGCTGCAGGATCTTTGAAGAGGATCATAAGGATAGAATGATCAAAATTCGTGAACCCATTCATAAGACGGGAGAAATGAGAAGTGGAGGACCTCACCATCACCAAAGAAGAGACTTCAGGAGAAATAAGCCTTACTAAGCGCCATTTCGCCGATTTGGAGCAGCATCTGTTCCTAACAGACCCCAAGCTTCAATTGAAAGCTATTACTCGACATCTGCACCAAATTTTAAATGTTTTATCTGTGGAGGACCCCATTTGAAAATGGATTGTCCTAAAAACACTTATGTTTGCTTTAAGTGTAACAAACTAGGTCATCATATCAAGGATTGCCCAGAGATGAAGAGAGAAAACCCTAAAGGTGCGAGTACAAACATAAATACTCAAGGAGGCGTGCATAGTGCAGTCGGAAGGCCGAAGGCAAAAGGAAAGGTTTTTGCAATCACTGGAGAAGAAGCATCTCATTCTAATTCCATGGTGGAAGGTTAGTGTATCATTAATAAGATTCCTTTAACTATTATGTATGACTCAGGTGCATCACATTCCTTTATTGCCAATGACTGTGTAGAAAAACTAAAATTATCTGTGATAAAACTGCCATTTGACTTATCTGTACATACTCCTGGAAGCAATCCCATTGTCACTTCTAAAGCCTGTTGGAAATGCCCTATTGTCATAGATGGTAGGGACTTTAAGGCTAATCTTTTCTGTTTACCCCTTTCTGGCTTAGAAGTTATTATTGGGCTAGATTGGTTGTTTGACAATCATGTTCTAATAGATTGTTATAATAAAATCATAATGTTTAAAGAACTAGTGAATTTGAATCCTGAGGATTCGAGATTTCTAACCGCCAACCAAGTGAGTGCCTCTTTAAAAGGAGGGGCTCAAGGATTCATGCTATTGCTTTCAACGAAAGGAGAGCAAGAATCAAAAATCAAAAATCTATCAGTTGTGTGTGAATTTCCTAACGTTTTTCCTAAAGATATCCCTAGTTTACCCTCAAAAAGAGATGTGGAATTCGCCATTGATCTAGTACCTGGAGTTAGACCCATTTCAATTGCACCATACCGAATGCCACCTCTAGAATTAGCAGAGTTAAAGAAACAACTTGAAGAGGTGATAGAGAAGCAGTTTATACGACCCAGTGTATCCCCTGGGGTGCACCAGTGTTGTTGGTTAAGAAAAAGGATGGTAGCATGAGGTTGTGTGTAGATTATCGGTAACTAAACAAGGTGACGATCAAGAACAAATATCCTCTGCCAAGAATTGATGACTTGATGGATCAGCTGCGTGGTGCCACGGTGTTCTCCAAAATTGATTTGAGGTCTGGATACCATCAGATAAGGGTGAAGAAAGAAGATGTACCAAAAACTGCTTTTAGAACACGCTATGGCCATTACGAATATCTAGTAATGCCTTTTGGTGTAACTAATGCACCAGCCGTATTCATGGATTACATGAATAGGATTTTTCATCCATATCTAGATAAATTTGTAGTGGTGTTCATTGATGATATATTAGCGTACTCTAAAAGCAGAGAAGAACATGTTGAACACTTGAAGATTGTGTTGGAAATCTTGAAAAAGAAACAACTATATGCAAAGCTGTCAAAGTGTGAATTCTGGTTGGAAGAAGTGGACTTTTTAGGACATGTAATTAGTAAAGGAGGAATAGCTGTAGACCCTTCCAAGGTGGAGGCAGTTTTAAAATTGGAGAGACCAACCACGATCACTGAGATTAGAAGTTTCTTGGGCTTGGCTAGATACTATAGGAGATTCATTGAAGGATTTTCAAAGCTAGGATACCCACTGACCAAGTTAGCACAGAAATGACAACCTTTTATGTGGATGACAGAATGCGAGAATAGTTTCCAAGAGTTGAAAGATCGACTTACTTTTGCGCCGGTGTTAGTACTCCCCAATCCACATCGAAGTTTTAAAGTTTACTGTGATGCGTCTAAACAAGGACTAGGAAGTGTACTCATGCAAGACAAGAAGGTTGTAGCCTATGCGTCGTGCCAATTAAGGCAACATGAAATTAACTACCCTACCCATGACTTAAAGTTAGCCGCTGTAGTTTTTGCCTTAAAGATTTGGAGGCACTGTCTATACAGTGCAACATTCGATGTGTTTAGCGATCATAAGAGTCTCAAGTATTTATTCGACCAAAAGGAGTTAAACATGAGGCAACGGAGATGGATGGAATTCTTAAAAGACTACGACTTTGAGTTACAATACCATCCTGGAAAAGTGAACGTAGTAGCTGATGCTTTAAGTCGAAAGTCTCTACATGCGTCCACAATGATGATTAAAGAGCTGGAATTGATAGAGAACTTCAGAGATCTTAACCTAGCAGTAAAGGTTAATGCTAACAACTACAGATTAGGAGCATTGCAAGTGACAAGTGAATTCCTGAGGCAAGTTTTAGAGGCTCAACAAGAGGATGAATTCCTGCAAGAGAAGAAAGAACTCTTGAAACAAGGAAAAGAAGTCGAGTTCAATGTGGGAAACGACCAATGTTGAAGTATAAGGATCAAGTGTGTATCCCCGATCAAGAGGAGTTGAGGAAAGCAATTCTGGAAGAAGGCCACAAAAGTTATATGAGCATTCATTCTGGAGCTACTAAAATGTATCAAGATTTGAAGAAGTTATTTTAGTGGCCTGGAATGAAGAAAGCGGTGGCAGAGTAGTGGCCGTATGTCTAATTTGCCAGAAGATTAAAGTAGAACACCAAAAACCCCCTGGAACGCTACAATCAATAGAAATACCGGAATGGAAATGGGATAGCATTACCATGGATTTTATGACTTCTCTACCTAAAACTCCATTAGGACATGATTCAATATGGGTAATAGTTGATAAATTAACCAAATCTACCCACTATATTTCCATCAATATTCGTTACTCTATGGAGAAGCTGGTAAAATTATACATCGAGGAGATTGTGAGATTGCATAGAATTCCTTCAAGTATCATTTCTGATCGGGACCCTCGTTTTACATCACAATTCTGGAAGAGCTTGCACAAGGCTTCGGGAACAAGACTGCATATGAGTTCAGCATATCATCCTCAGACGGATGGACAATCAGAAAGAACAATCTAATCTCTAGAGGACTTGTTACGAGCTTGTGTGTTGGAGCATAAAGGAAGTTGTAATCAATTCTTACTATATGTGGAGTTTACCTACAACAACAATTTCCATGCTAGCATTGGCATGACACCTTTTGAAGCATTATATGGAAGAAAATGTAGGACCCCGCTATGTTGGTTTGAAACTGGTGAAAACTTGATGCTAGGACCAGAGTTGGTACAACAAACCACAGACAAAATCAAAATAGTTTAGGAAAAGATGAAGGCAACACAGAGCAGGCATAAAAAGTTACTATGACAAAAGAAGAAAACCGCTTGAATTTCAAGTAGGCGATCATGTATTCTTGAAAGTCACACTTACGACTGGGGTTGGTCGGGCAATGAAATCTCGAAAACTAACTCCTAGATTTATTGGTCCATATCAAATAATTCATAAAGTCAGTCCTCTTGCCTACCAAATAGCATTACCACCTTTTCTTTCTAATATCCATAACGTTTTTCATGTGTTAAACTTACGAAAGTATATATCTGATCCTACACATGTTATTGAACCTGATGTCATGCAAGTTAAAGATAATCTTACATATGATGCACCACCTGTCAGAATAAGTGACAAAAGAATAAAAAAGTTAAGAGACAAGATAATTCCGCTTGTAAAGGTCATTTGGAGTGAAACGAGAGGAGAAGATGCTACATGGGAACTAGAAACTGAGATGAAAGAGTCTCATCCTCATTTGTTTTACTGAATAATGTAAATTTCGAGGACGAAATTTTCTAAGGCGAGTAGAGTTATAACACCCCTATTTTTTTATATTAAAATTTTGAAGGAATGAAATTATGGTTCTTTAGAACTTTTTAATCTATGTATTATTTATGATTTTTTGGAATTTTTTTGGAATTTTTGAATTATTTCAATAAAATAATATATTAAATTCATATAAAGTGACTTAAAATTAAAAATATTTATAAGAAAGTGAATTTAAATTATAAGAAAATTTTCTAAAATCCATTTCAAGTAGACTTATCTAAAAATTATCGGTTTGAGAAAAATCTTGATCTTTTTTAATCGTTAAAAAATTGGGAACGTATCAATAAATTTTTATTAATAGAAAATTTTAGATTTTTAAAATTTAGACTTTATATTACTTATTATAAAATTAGTGAGGACTAATATAATATCGCTAAATTTCAAAAAGGACTCATTTTGAATATTTGAAATATACCGAGTGAAAGGTTACTATTTAGCTTAATAATTCAGCCAACATTTACTATACAAAATACTGTGCATATACGAAATTTTTAAAAGATGCTCAGTAACCAGGATTTAAATTTCAGAAAATGCACAGTACTTTTATATTAAAATAATGAAATGCATAGTAATTTTCCTTCCTATAAATACTGAAGGAATTCTTCTTTAGAATTCACAATTTCAGATTAAGTTTTCTTAATATAGTAGTGCTAGTGAGATAGTGGTGGAAGTAGGAGAGAGAAATAAATTTTTTGGAAGAAGGTTCTGCTAAAATTCTAAGGTAAGAATACGTCTCTTATATTTTTTAGAGTTATTTTCATATCGTTTTTAGAAATCTATTATTATACTAAAAATAATATTATTTTAAGTTAATATTATGAATAATAAAATACTATTTCAATAGTAAATTACTATTTGAATAATAAATTACTATTTAAATAGTAAATTACTATTTACTGTTACTATTTACCTTTACTATTCACGTTTTACTATTTACCGTTACTATTTACGATTTACTATTTACCCTTACTATTCACGATTTACTATTTACCATTACTATTCATGATTTACTATTTGTCATTACTATTCACGATTTACTATTTACCGTTACTGTTCATGTTTTACTATTTACTGTTACTATTCACTATTCACTATTCAAATTTTACCATTTTTGCTTTAAGTAGTAATCTTAATTTTCATCTTATGCCTATACTGAAATAAGATTGGTATTAATATTTCTAGGAATCGGAGGCGCAAAGCAAACTCTCTTTTGGTAACAATTCAAGGTAAGGGGGAGTGAGATAAGAATATAATATGAAAAGACATAAGAATAATGGGAGGAGTCCCCTACTCCTTTTAAATTTAATAATATTATTATTTTAAAATATTAACTCTTTAACTTAAAATTTATAATAAATTTTAAATTAAATATCTGATGTAACTAACTCTAACATACCTATGCAAGGACCTGTACTTTTATAACCTATATGACTTGAACTATACCTATGCAAGAACTTAGACCACTATGACCCATATGGACTGAACTATACCTATGCAAGGACTGGATTATATGGACTTACGTAGACCTATGCGAGGAATTGACCAAAAGGACTCAAATTGACTATATTAATAACCATTAGACTTTGAATTATAATATTTATAAATGATGTTTTATTGACTTGATTGCTTATTTTTGTGATTGTTAATTATTTATGATTGTTAATTATGATGGATGATCTTATGAAGTGGAGTTTTAACATATAGCAAGCATGACGGAAAGCTAAAACTCAGTAAGAATTTTCTTACCTTACTCCTTAAATTCTAAGAAAAAGTATTATTTTATTTTTTAGTCTTTTATTTCTTCTTAGAAATTATTTTTATTGATTTTACTTTAATCTTTAAAAATCTAGTATTTATTTCAAAAAAGTCATTTTATGAAAATTAATTAATTCTTGAATTAAAGAAAATTTTTATAATTTTAAGTATTTTTTTAATTTAAGAATTATTATCTTTAAGTAAAATAAAATTTTTAAAAGTAAATTATTTTGTTTTAACCTAATAACTAAAGATATTTGGAAATAATTGAGATTTCTAAATTTGATATTGTTAAGATTCAATTTTTAAAAAAATATATGTAAAGTTTTCTATGATAAGTATTGAGATATTTAAGACTTGAAAACTCAATTTTGGTGAGAATTAAAAACTGTACCAAATTTATTTATGTGGGACAAAAATTCAGAGAATTGAGAAAATGTATAGTTTATTGAAATGATGTTGTAAACCTTTAAGGTATTTAATAATTGAGTTTATAAAAGCCTTAACCAACTAAATATGCGAGTAATTCATGCATCATGAATCATTAAAGTGAAATTAAATGATATTGTCTGGGGACGGATTATAGAAACCGATGATACATTAGAGGAGGCTTAATTTCGAGCCTTGGATGAGAGGGTGTGAAATGGTGCTTCAGGGGACCTGGGGTAGCTCCCTAGTGTCGGGTACTTTCACAATAAAAACTTTTTCAATCTGACTAGTCTCTAAGTGTTTCCATGCCAGTTAAGCTGTTCATATTATTATTATCCGGACTTATGGAACAGTGTAAACTCCTGGTTGGGCCAGTACAAATTAAAATTTAAGGGCCCACATATATAGGTAAGTTATGATGAAGATATTGCATAACATTCATGCATTCATAATTGATTATGTATGTGATTGTGATTGATATTATTATATATTAGTTTGTGAAAACCCTTTGTTGCTTATGTCTTATTTGAAAATATTATATTCTGTTTCTCACTCCTTTCTCTGTGTTTTTGTTTCATATATTCTAAATTGATGGTTCAAAGGAAAGGATCGAAGAATCTCGTTAGCAAATATAGCACGTTCTAGAAATGGAGTTCGGTATGAATACCGTGGTCCAATGAATAAATAATGTTAATAAGTAACTGCTTCTGGGCCATGAAATTTCCTCTCTTTCTTATAATGTTTAATGTTTATTTTCTTCGAAAGAATATACAATTACTTTATAAAGTTTTAATAATATTTATGAGGTATTTTAAAAATAATGTATGTAATTTATTCCGATAGTTTCTTTTTAACAATCACATCTTTAAAAAAAAAATTTACGAATTCTATAATTTATTAAGGTGTAACAGAAGGTGTTACAGTAGCCCTTTCAACAAGACAAAATCACCATGTTCTTTAATAAGTATATCAACATTAACAAAAATGTTAATCACATGTATTAAAAAAACCCCATTTAAAATTTAATACACTCTTGGGGGAAAATGTAAATAATATAAACTCCATATGGTGACCTGCTAAACAGGTTACCCACAATCAATCTACACCGTTCATTCACATCCAACAGTCCATATTACTCAGCTAACTGTAAACCCATCAGGCCAAAGTTCACCACATAATTCATCGTTATTTCCCATCTCCCTTTTGGTCGCTGACAACATTTTTTTACATTTATATATAACACGGCTGGTAATCTAAAGTTGGAGGCTGATTGTATTTCTTTGTTGTTTTCATGTTATGCCAATCTTGTGCATGGAGGTGTTAGTATCAAACTAACGAGGTGTAAAAAATAACATCCCAAGATTGGGTTTTTGGCCCATGGGCCTTCACCAGTGTTTTACTTTTTTATTTGCTTTCCCGGGAATACGTCTTTTGGCAAAGCAAAACTCGCATAGTTGCCAAATTCCCAGTTTACGACCTTGCCGCTGCAGGAATCAAAATTTTCTTGCACTTATTCTCTCGCTCTCCCGAGAAAACTCATGCTCGATGCTCTTCAACTGAAATCGGTTTGCGTGTTTTGTCGTGCACGTTCGAGATCTCATCCATGAGACCAATTCAGCTTCCCGAACCGCCAAGCCCTACCGCACGGCGTGGCACTCCGGATATCTTCGAATCTGGAGTTCATACCTTCGTCAGACGTGCCGTCGTCATCGGAAACGGTTTCGCCGCTTCGGAGAATCAGAGCATCGGATTGGTTCGCGCCCTTGGCCTCTCTGATAAGCACATCTTATACGTAAGAATTTGTGTTAGTTATTTACCGTTCTGAAACTATTAGTTTCGTTTTCAACTTCGAATTTGATTTGATGAGAAATTGCACGTATGTCGTTATGTACTGAAAATTGTAGGCGTAGTAGTTATAGATGTATAGTGATCGCTCAGATGTGGAAATTGCTATATTAGTCTTTTAGGTTATGGTGTTATGAACTAATTTGATGAGTGATTGAATTGAAGTTTTAGTTATTTGAAAATTAGTAACTGTAGGCTGTAGATAAATTGGACTTACCAGCCATTGGAGCGTAAATATAGAGACTGGTGTTGTTAGAAGATGAGTGGAGAAAGGGTTTTGTCTAATGTGAAAGTATAAAATATGCAATTAAAAGAGGAATAAAGTAATAATTGAAGTGACAAGACAACGAATTCTATATATGGATCTGTTACGGAGGATTTATCTGAGTGGTGCCCCTTCATTATTTTCTTCCTCTTGATCTTCTTTTATCATACTAGGTGTGATTTAGAAACATAATTTTAGATTGAGAAAGAAGGAGGATTTTTTTCTGGTTAATGGTTATATTAGTTCATGCCCTTTAAAGATTTCCCGAGGAATGAGGCAAATGAGATTTCCATTAGTTTTATTGTATTAAAAACTATAGCTGTTTATTTTTGTTGGTATATATAGATAGCGTATGAGTGACTTTGTATTCTCACCTGCCTTATATCACAGTCTGGTTTTTTCCATTTAGGTTATGTTTGGAGATAAAGATAGAAAGATTATGTTTTCAAATGAAAGGAATCAAATGATTTACTATTGTTGCAATGAATATTACTTAAAGTCGTGTTGATGTCATGTGACATTATCTGCTTCTAATGTATGTTATTTGGGCCGTATCTATTTCTAAGATTTGAAGCACCGATATTTGCACTAGTCTCATTTATCCAATACTTTTAGATACTTCACTGATGATATCATTACTTCTTCATAAAGTAATTAAGCTTTTTTAAAAGGTTATAAAATTCTAATGTATTTAGATACGAGACATAGAAGTCTCTACAAGGTAAAGACTTGGGAACATTATATTTTGATGAACCAGAAATGGAAGTTGTGATCTTCATAGATGATGCTTAAGAAGCAAATGAGATGAGATCAACTAATATTAATCTTATCTGTAAGAAATACTCACATAAGTGTGAAGATAATTATTTAAAGCTTTGGTTTTGTTTTAGTTATATCAAAAATCATGTTCTTAATTTAGATTTGTAGGATTAAAATTTTAAATTCATCATGTTTTATGAAATTTTATGCATAACTAGATATGTATTCCACACGTATCGTATCCTATATGTTTTAAGAATAGTCATATTGCAATATCAAATATACGGATTGTATCTGATTCTGATACATGTATTGCATCTGTGCATCATAGTTTCTATGGCATACCTTTAAAATTTTCAGGGTGAAACTTGCGTTTCTTTTAAAAGCATTATACTTAATGTTGAAATTAATAGTAGCTCTTAACAGCTTAATGAGTTCACTCACCATTTTATGACTGACTGATTGCAGCGGGTAACCAGACCAAGAGGGGGAGCTAATGAGTGGCTTCAATGGCTTCCAGTCTCTCTCCATAAAAAAATATATTATATAGTAAGAACGATCCGCGGTTATTCTCAACTTCTGTTGAAATCTCAAGAAAAGAAGCTTACGCCTTTACCTTCAGAAAATGGTGTCAGTGCAGGCTTGTTAGCTGTATTAGAAGCTGATGTAAAGAAGATAGTAAATTTTGCTCGTGAAACTTATGAGAAGTATATTCTGATCCTATTCTTTTCTCTGTAAAATTGAATCATATTGTAAAATATGTGTATAGCTTGGCTAAGTAACTTCTGTCCATTTCATGATGAAGACATTCAAATGTCTCACTGGTTTTTCCATGAATAAAATTTTGCCTGTGTAGAATAATGGACTTCCTTTGAACAATAGCAGTATACCTAAGCACATATCGTACTACTCAATCCCAAACAGTGGCACAAACTCCTGAAAAATGCTCTAGTTAAATGCTCACCATTTTGAAATTTTAAGATACACCTAATAAAAATTAGGTTTCATATATTATGTTTATATACTTAAGTTTTATATGAAGTCCTAAAATTAAGGATATGTTCATATTCATAATTAAAGATCAAAAGTTAGGACTGCGGAACTAAATTACAAAACAAACACACGAGACAAGTTGAAGACAGAACACAGAAAAGAGAGAGAGAACAGTGATAAAATCATCAGAAAGTAGCTTGAAAGAGAAAGGTCTTTGGGATCACAAACTGGCCAGAACAGGGATGGGGCATGCAGAATCTGGTCTCAACAGAGATTGCCTACTGGAATCTGGCTGGAAATAGATCTGTGTGGTCATAAAACTGGTCAAAGGAGCTGTGATTTGATTGGAGATAGTGAGAGTGTGAGTCTAGGTGTGAACATGAGCAGAAAAAAGCTGAGAACACCCTCAATGGGTGAAATTCCACTATCTTAGATGATACAGAAATGTGTTCCTTGATGTAGACTACTTGACAATTTATTGCTTGTAATAATTCTATTTTATTGCTAAGACAGCTCTAGAATCTAGATCCCTTTATGGATTGTGCATGCTTCTTCATTAACTGTAAGTTGAGTGACTAACTCACTACAAGGTATTCAGTGGCACACTCATGCTAGACCGTAGACACAGATGTCCATTGTGATGCTTTGGCCAAAAACTTAAACTTTTAACCTATTAATTGATCTGCTTCACAAATTGTACCAGCATTCTGATTCTTATATTAAATTGATGTATTATTAATTCATGTTTTGTACTTCCAGCATTTTATAGTACTTTTCTTGTATCTTCATCATCTGATTCTGTGGCCTCTAACAAAGAATTATATGATTGATATTTTATCCAGGGAGGGACCTATTTTGGTGGTTGCATGTGGAAGAGATACCATTTCTACTGCAAGTTCCATAAAACGATTAGCATCAGATAATGTTTTTGTTGTTCAGGTCTGCAGACTCATGCTTATATTTCATTTATCCAACTTTGCTATGTTATCGTTTAAATTATGCAATTTTTGAGTCTGAGACAACAATTTGCTGCTACCACAGATGGATTTTTGTTCCAACCAACTATTCCTATAGTGCTGTATGAATCCCCATGTTTGTGTGTATAAAAAACACAACCACTATAGTTTAGTTGGTCCATGTTTTAATGAACACTGAAATGTGAAATAAAAAACAGGCTTAATTCATTAACATTTACTGAGAATGAAATTGAGGTACTAATTGACAAGAGTGGGAATTATTATGACTGCACTGCAAGACACTAGGAGTATCAAACTACTTTGGTTGGAAATTCTTAATGTCTACTTTCAATCTTTAAAGCAGTCACAGTTTACAATTATCATGATCTTGCAAGTTGCAATGAAATCAAAGAACCCTTTGCTACTAATATACTTTCTTTCCCTCTTGGACTCCTTTTCCTTTTACTTTATGTTCTTTACTTCCTTTATTTATTGATTCAAGGTTTTATATTACAACTGTAGTCTTGGTTGTGTTGCATTCTGTCTATGTGGTCCACAATTTTGGAGTAATGACTACTGCAACATTATTGCAACCACATCACATGTGATGCCATCTACAATTTAAAACCTTGCTCATGTTGTGTTTCAAAAAAATTGGGCTTTATTTTTGTTGGACATGCTTGTCATTTAGTCATGAACCAAATCAGCATTAAATGATACCTATGTTGTCTGTTTCTAATCTTGATCTCTTTGGTTCATGGTCAGATTCAACATCCAAGACTGCATTTGAATAGGTTTGACATGGTGATCACACCTAAGCATGATTATTATCCTTTAACTCCAGAAGGACAGAAACAGGTTCCTAGGTTTCTCCGAAGTTGGATAACTCCACGTGAACCTCCAGATAGTCATGTGGTATGTATAATCTGCATATGACATGACTGTAAAATAGCTTTTGCTTTCCTGGAGAAGCCGGGATTTTACTTTAATGTTGACTACTATCAATAACTGAGGACTATCATGTTGTAATGTACATTCAGGTTCTCACTACAGGGGCACTAAATCAAATAGATTTCTCTTCAATACGTAGTACTGCTGTTACTTGGCATGATGAGTTTAAACATGTTCCCAGGCCCTTACTCGTTGTCAACATTGGAGGACCAACACGTAATTTCTGTTGTGAATTTACTCATTTGGCATTTCACAAAATTTATCTAATAATTTCAAAGGCCAAGAAAATTGGTAATTTGACTAATTTCCATAATTGATTTAGGCAACTGTCGATATGGTGTAGATCTTGCCAGGCAGTTAGCAGCCTCTTTGCTCAGTGTTCTTGTTAGTTGTGGGAGTGTTAGAATATCCTTTTCAGAGCGGACTCCACAGAAGGTATAATCATTCCTTTGGTTTCACGAACGAATATCACTGACTAACTCATCCATTTATGCATGCTTTCTCTTTGATATTTTAAACAGGTGTCCAATATTATAGTAAAAGAACTTGGGAATAATCCGAAGGTTTATATTTGGGATGGGAAAGGTAAATATTGGTTCCAGGTTTCAACTTTCTAGTAGATTATCTATATTTAAATGTGATTTAACTGAAAAACCCTGACTCTATTCTCAGGGCCTAACCCTCACATGGGCCATCTAGCTTGGGCCGATGCATTTGTTGTCACGGCAGATTCAATTAGTATGATAAGTGAAGCCTGCAGCACTGGGTATGCTAGTAAAGAAGTATTTCTATGATTCAAACAACTTTTCTTACTTTCTCTTAACTATTATTCGGTAATTCCTTTGTTCTACTCACAGGAAGCCCGTTTATGTCATGGGAGCTGAGCGTTGCAGATGGAAGTTCACTGAATTCCAAAAATCACTTAGAGAGCTGGGAGTTGTTCGGTCTTTTACAGGTTCTGAGGATGTAAGTTAAAGCACTCGATGATTTTATGTGTCAAATACAAGGATTGAATGTTAATGTATTATGTAGTGTCTATTTTGTAATGGGTATAAGGTTTTATTTCAGATATCCGAAAGTTGGAGTTATCCACCCCTTACCGATACTGCGGATGCGGCCAAACGAGTTCATGAAGCGCTTGCTGCTCGAGGGTGGAAACTGAAAGTATAGAAAGCAATTTGAAGTTGAAATTATACGTGTTTTTGAATTTGTTGATTTGTCTAAAGGGGGGTAACCATTTGTTGTTTGGAAGATATGGCCAAAACATAATATTTCATTCATAACATGAATAGGAGGAAACGTTGATTGTATGCATGTAATCATTTTCATCATAGCAATTTTGAGTATGTAAAGTAAGCGTATGTCTTTGGCATTTCAAAGAATGAGGTGAATAAAGAAATGTGTTGAAAATTGTACCATGCAGTTAAGTTTGATATTACCTTTGGCAATTAAATGGCCACCTGTATGTTGTTTAAACCGAAGATAATCTTAAGATTTAGGGGATTTTTGGTTTGCAGTTGGGGAAATGGAAAATTTTAAAGGTTGATATTGATCTTTATCGCCGTTCGAGATAGTCAAAACTCTGTTTGACCGTAAGATGAATTTTTCACTTCACCCCAACTCCAGTTTTTAACGTAATTCTATACCAAACATGCTCTTATTCACTCTAAATAAAGTGGTGAAGAACTTAATTATGTAATTTTACTAAACACAAGCTTGACAATCCGAGTATCAGCAGAAATTAAGAGATGTTTGGTTCGTAGTTGGGGAAACAAAATTGGGGAAATGGAAAAAATCTAAAGGTTGATATATCATTCATGTCACTCGAAACAATCAAAACTCTGTTGGACTGTAGGAGGATAAATTTTCCCCCTACCAAACTCTTTTGTCTGCTTTGTTTCATCAACTTACCAAACAACCTCTTAATATGATTAACCTGATTTAAATTGTCATTCGCTTGGCATGATTTCGGATTTCCTTATCAAAATATATTAGTCTAAATCTTGTAATCTAGCCTATAAAATCGTGCCTCTCTTAAATACGAATAGATTCGCCAATAAACAAGTTGCATTACTCTCAAAACATACTATCTCAAGTACGAAATCACACACCCACCTAAAAGTTTCATCTAAAACTATTAGAAAAATACTAACAAGTGAACTTATAACACTCATTAAGGTAATAAAAGTGAAAATTTTGTCTATAAATATTATTAGAACTTATGCGTCTTAATTTCTATATATAATTTTTAATTAAAAAATTTCACTTTTATTTTTTAAACAATGTTTTATGATATTGATTAATATGACCTAAATTGTTATAACTAGGCAATCCTTTGGCTTAAGGCTATGGCTAGATAACGATAGCCTTAGGGTTGATGTTCCCCTTATTTATGGGTTATTGTTTGTTGATTTTAAAGGTCCTTTAAACAAGCTAGACTTAGAAGGAGAGTTTGAATAAGTTTGTTTATTTTTTCAAACCAAAAAGTGATATTTAAACGTAAATGCGTTAAGCACAGCTTACCAGACTTTTTACGAGACTGAGAGCATGCAAGAGAGAGAGCCACAGACTTGTGAAAAAGATAGGGAAAGAGAAAAGTACACTAGAAATTTATACTGGTTCACTTCCAACTCAGAAGCTATATCCAGTACCTTTTTACTTGAAGGGTTTTTCCACTATGTAAAATATTTCTTTTTACACGAACAGCTGAGCTTGAGTATTATTGACTCTAACCACTATTGGCTTAAGCACAACTCGTACTTCTGAGTATTCTTGAATCCAGTCACTCCTGGCTTAAGCACAACCCGTGCTTCTGAGTATTCTTGAATCGAGCCACTCTTGGCTTAAGCACAGACCGTGCTTATGAGTATTGTTTTACAACCATCCACTCTTGGGGTAAACCCAAGTATTCTTTCATAAGCCACTCCTGGCTCAAACTCAAGTATTCTTTCCAAAGCCTCTTCTGGCCAAAGCGTTTCCCAACAGATCAAACAGACCTGTGTTTACAAGAGATTGGAAATAGTAGTACAAATGAAATTTGCCTTCTTCTTTTGTGGCTTTTGTACACACTTATCTGGGGCTTGTGTGTCTTCTTTTTTTATCTTGATCAACTATCTTTTGAATGATATCCCCATCTCTAGTTTTCTGAAATGTTCTTACAAGCTCTCTCTTTTTTTCTTTTCTTCCTTTTCTTTTCTTCTCTATAATCTCCTTGAAGTTCTCTTTTGATATTTTTTTTTGCTTTCTTATATTTTTTTACATCTCTAATAAGTCTCTCATGCACACACATTCGTGTATATCTATATATTGTATTGAGAAGAGGATTGTAATATATATATATAGGATTTTTCTGTTGAGAGAGATAGATCCGTTGGATGACCGTTGGAAGGTGCATCATTTAAAATGCTTGAGAGAAGACTTCTAAACGAATATGACCCTTGGAGAGAGTTGTTCTTCATGATAAGCCTAGATCAGAAAGCTTTCAAAATTTGTGTAGTTGTAGGCATAGAGTTAGTTTCACTTAGATGGAAAGTTCTTCATCGAGAGATGGATCTTGATTTGCTTTACTTTAAAGTTTCCTTTCTTATGATAGAACTTTGTGCTGAGAAGGAAAAATGCTTTGTTGAGTCATCATATATATGTCCAGACTTGATCCGTTCAGAGGGAACATCTGAAACTAGATTGAGGTCTGATGAATCGTAAGGTATTGATGATGAGACTCAAAACTCAAAAGGTAATCCGATCCTTTCTTGCGATTTTGAAAGAGGTCTGAAGCAGCCTTTTTGTGGAGATAAAGTCTGATTGAAGAGGGTTGTCTTAATCAGTGAATTCTTTCAAATTCTTTGAGACTTGCTATATGACATGATGAGTCTGGGTCTGTTACACGTCTAGAAGAATGTTTTTCTTATGAGAGGCGTTCCCAGACTTTGTGGGTTTCTTTGATGCATATCCTTCTTAGTTTTGTCTTACCAAACTTATTGGATGCGAGTTCCCCCTTTGATTTATAACTCGTGCTTTATATCTTGAAACACTTTTATCAAATATTTAACAACTTATAACTTGATTAATTAAGATGCTTGATGTTGGTTATCAACAAATCTAAGGGTACTTCAAAAAGTCTTCTTGGTTCTAACACAAGCGTATTCAACAATCATCTTCCTTACCAACTTTTCTTCTTTAATGGGGCTTTCAAATTCTAGACTCATGCTTCTAATGCCAATGGTTATGTGAAACAAATTTACAGTTCATATTTAGAAGAGCACAAGAAAGTATTACTTAACATGCGTGATGTTTTCCATATGTAGTGTTTTCTTTATCTTCCATCTTCGATTCCTGTTGATCTTTTTCTTTTCTAACTTCATCATGGATAAATCAAAACAAACCATCCTCAATGGTGTAATCAAAACTAGTTTTCTTGATGAACATATCATCCATCTTAAGTCTAAAGCTAAAAATGTTAAACAAGTCCTTGAAAGCACCTTCGTTGGAAAGATCATCTGTAGTAAAAACATGAACAAAGCAACAGTTCAAATAGAGTGTTACAAGCAGCTTAGGGAAATACTTCTTGGTTTTAGATGTCAAAGCTTGAAGCAAATATGATCTAGGATTCTCTTTATTCCTCTTGGATTCTTCATTGTAGGGTTGCTTCGGAGGAGGAAAAATCACTAATCAATCATCAACAATCTTATCTACTCAAGGTCAAGCTTGGCAAAGATATTTCATATAGATTTTCTAAGGATTTTTATAAGAAAATGAAAAAACTTGAAATTTTGAAAGTTTAAAAGATGAATTAGGGAAGAGGCGTCACTTAAAGGATTGAGATAGGCCAATATTCAACTTGTCACATGAAATAGTCCATGATAAGAGTCTTAAGTTCTAAATATTCTTGAAGAACCCTAGAGAAAATCTCAAACTCACAAGTTTGATTCAAATTTCAAATGAATAAAAGTTGATACAATTAGAAATCTTAGGCCTATATATAGACAATCCTAATGACTTGTCTAACAAGCTAGCTAAACTAACCCTAACCTAAGTAGATTTTTACACATGACATGAGTCATAAGTTCCTAAGGCTCAAAAGCTTCCCAAACACAAAAATAAGATTATGTAAGGTTCAAAATCCTAAAGCCTATACTAGGCCAAACTAAAAATACAACAAAAAATGATTTTTAAGTCTAAGGATGACTCTCAAATCCTAACAATAAAATCCTGAGAAGAATTACAACTTAAATGGCCTACGATAACCCTAACACAAGGTCCTAAGTCTTAAACTACTAAGAACAAAAACTAACCTTATGAACTTATGACCTCTTGAGTTCCAACTTTAACTCTTATAAAAGAAGGCATATTCTTAAAGGATGCAATAAGATAGTCCCATAAAAATGTACTTGCAAAGCTATGAGGTATCCAACGATTCCCTAAAATGAGCTAATCTAAGATATATAAAATGGCACTAAAAGTGAATGCATAATCATGTGACGTGTCAACTAACATGTGTATACTATGATATGTTAATGAACAATAAGTCCTAAACCACTAAGAACAAAAGAGAAGGCTTGAGAAATCCTCATCAAAATACCTTTCTCTTTGTATAGAGAGAGGGGAAGGAAACTAAGAATATCTACAAACTAAGCCCTTGGCAAGTGGTGTGTTTTTTTGCTAAGTCTATAACCCTGGAATGCAGACAACGCTTTATTTGAGATAGATTTCTTTAAGGTACTATATTAGATCCAACTCCATAACCTACCTATTGAGCACTTGTCTCTAGATAATGTTAAAATTGCTAGTAGGATTAGAGATATTGAGGAGATAGAGGATCCTATAGTTGAAAGAAATTCTACTAAGGAATTTTATCCGTGTAAGGGCCAAGTTAAGCATATATAATCCAGTAACTACAAGATTACGGTTCCTAGAGAAGGTTGAAAGGATGTCATTATCTTTATTAAGTATGAAAGGTTGCAGTGAGTATGCTCTAAATATAGAATAATAGGGCATGACTTTAAAAAATGCTTGTATCCCAAATAGAAGTCTATCCTTTTTCAACATCATGACGTGTATGCTCATCATCTTAATGTCCAACCACTAAGAAATCTGGCCATAATGGTTATACAAGGATGGTCTTCATGATTATGGACTCATGGGGCAAGAATGAGGGAAACATTTTTATGAATGCAATAGTGGATATGGAGCATAGAAGAAGTATGGAGAAGTAGGTGTTGGAAAAAGAAGCAATCATTATTGAGTCATTATTTAGACAACATCCTAGTAATTAGGGCACAAAAGTGGCACAAGGGACATCATCTTATTCTGAGGAGGTATGGGTTAAATGAGAATATAAAAGTTCTTTAGTTGAGAAGGTGGATAAAGATAACAAAATTCATACAAGTAAGGAGACTATGGAGGAAGCGGTAATCAATCTTGAATTTATGCTCCAAATTAAAATCACTAAGGAAAAACCAAAATACTAACACTAAAATTTCCCAGCCTATCGAATGGAACTTACTAAGAGACTATCTTAGTATTGTGACCCAAGACACATATAATCTTACTATTGTTGTGAATGAACGTGAACCAACGAAATTGGAGTAAACGGAGTTGGTAGGGATGATAATCCCCAATAAGAAGTTACCTCTTTGGCCTTAACTGAGGAAGGGAAAGACTTCTCTCTCTAACAAACTATAGAGATGAGAGGACCTCTTCAGTCTACAAAAGAGAACCAGTCGATCTAGTACCTTTTCACAGTCACCACCCAACGACCAACAAAGTACTATGTTCAATTCCAAAATGATGAGAAGGAAGGGGGTTCAAAGGAGATTGAAATAAGTAGTTTGATTGATAAACAATTGATAGTGATTTTAGAAAAGAACCTAACTTTGAAGAGAATGAGGGATGAAGAGGTGGAGGAGGACCCTATAAACTAGGGATGGAGAACAGAAGGAAAAGATCAACATGAACCTCTATCAAGATTTTGACACTTGGATTTATTGCTACGTCTAATAAGGTAGTTTATACCATGCCCCACGCAACCATGATTAGCCTCGCTTAGAACTATTGAGGTGTGGCAGCCACCTCGACTATGGATAACCAGAGAACACTCATAAAAAATTAAGGTTATGCATAATCTTTCATATGAAGACTAGAGCCCAAGAAGTTAAAATCAATTGCAGAGATCTCGAAGTTTCAAAATAGTTTCATAGTAAACGAAGAAGGGTTGTCTAGTGGTTTACCTTTATTATAGGGAAATAATTCTAGTTTAGAGGTTGTTTAGACGTGTGAAACTTCCATCCATGTTAATATAAAAGAGGGAAAAGAGAATAAATTCTAGTCTTGCACCTTTGTATACCCCCCACCTTTTTGGAGAAATCTTAAATCTCTAAGATGTCCTTATGGAATAGCTTAGATATGCATAAGAGATTTTAATGAGATACTCCATTCCTATGAGAAACTTGGTAAACAACCTTATACCCCAATCAAAACCTGTCTTTTTGAACAATTCATTGATAATTGTAATCTTTTTTATTTGGAGATTAAAAGTTGTCAATTCACGTTGTGGAGTAATGCTAGGGAAGGTTTTATTACACGAGACAAGATTGATAGAGCTCTTTGTAACTGGGAATGCAAACAATTATTCCTTTATGATAATCAAAACTCTCTTTGCTATCTCTTTAGACCATTCCCATTTGGTTGGATTGTATCCATTAAATGCCAGTGGCTCTCTTTTTAAATATGAGTCCTTCTGGGATGACCACAAAGACTATCCTGTGGTAATGGAAAAGGGTTGAAGGAAACCATAATTAAATGAGAAGAGTTGGTCCCAACTGGTTGAGTGGGCTAGGAGCTATAAAGCTCATGTAGTGAAATGGCATAAAGAAACTTTCATTAACTTTAACCTAAAAATCTCTCGACTTCAAGCTTAACTTTATAGTTTGTTGAATTAAGGTGCAGAGTACATTCATTTAGAGTACGTAAGATCCCCGTGAGAAGAAATCAATATTCTATGGAGAAAAGAAAAGATTTACTAGGACTAGAGTTCTATAGTGCAGTGGCTTAAACAAAGAGACAACAATTCTAGATTCTTTTACACCAAAATATTTCAGAGGAATGCCAAAAATCATATTCATAAAAAGGATGCTAATGGAAATTGGATGGATGGGAGTTCAAGGGAAGAAGATGTTATTATGGCCCCGTTTAGTGATGTTTTTTTAGTATAACCTATAATTACTATGTGTGACAAGTTTTGATAATGACAAATGAAAAAAGAAAAGGATTTTATGTCAAACCTTTGCTAAGCATGCTAAGAGCAAATTTGGATAGCTCAGATGAGTTGGACAAAAGATTGAAGTGAAGTGAAGACTTACCCGTATAAACCTTATAAATAGTTGAATGAGTCTTAAAATGAGCTAGTTAAAACTCAAAGTTATTAATTAATCTAAAACGCTAAAATGAGTTACTCAAAAATATATTAATTAATAAACTAAGTTAGGACTAAAAGAAAGGCCAACTGGTTCGAACCAGTCAGGGGAATAGTTTGAACCATTTTTGCTCAGAGGTGGTTCGAACCACATGAGTAGGTTGGTTCGAACCAATTAGGCAGAATGATTCGAACTAGTGCTGATGGATTAGGTCTTTTCAAATCCTGTGTTAATTTTGGAAAGTGGGCATATTCTATTTCCTTTTCGAGTAAATTTTACACCTATAAATAGAGTGTCTAGGCTTTAAAAATAAAATGCTAATTAGCTAATTCTCTTTGTGGAAAATAAGTATGTAGCTCACTTAAGTCTTGTTCTTCTATCTCCTTTATTTGTTATGTTCTTTTTGTTTTATTTGCTATTGGACAAAGAGTGTTTTGGTGTAGGGTGATAGATAATGTTCTCTAGGAGACCTCGAAGACTGTATTGATCCTGTGGGGATAAGAATTAGTTGGTGAGATAGTATTAAGTTCTAGGTAGGTAGTCCAAGAGTTGTAATCAATCACCATGTAAATAATTCTGAAATAATGGACAAATTTTAAGTCGTTGTGCTGGGAGACTGGACGTAGATCACAATGGTGGTAATCGAACTAGGATAACATATCAGGTTAAATCTTTCTTTCAAACTATTACTTTTACATTTGAATATTTACTTTCTCTTATAATTTAAAGCACTTTTATATTCATTTGTGCCTAGCTTTCTTTATAGGAAATTTTAGAACAACATTGTTATGAAACACTTCCATAAAATTCAAGTACTTTCCAAGATTTAATTCACCTCCACCACTTTTAAGTCTAAAACCACTTTCCAATAGAACCCACTGAGGGCCAAGAAACGTGTTTTGATGCAATCTCCCAGCTGGTCGTATATCATATAAATCAAGAGTTGTTGAGGTTGATTTCAGATACAAAAATTCAAAAGGCTATTTTTGGTCTTAGGGCCCTTAAACCCATAAACCCACATGAGCTAAATGGGATCTTTTTCCAAAATCAATTGAATATAGTGAAAAGTGAAGTCTGTGTAGCTATATTCAGATTTTTCTTTGCCAAGGGTGATGTCTCTTCCTTCTCAAAGGCTAACAAAACTTTAGTTTCCCTTATTCCAAAAATTCCTAACGTAGAGTCTGTTAGTCATCTTAGACCTATTAGTTGTTGTAATTATGTCATCAAAGTTATTTCCAAGATCCTCTCCTCCAAACTCAAACCTTACCTTCCATCTATTGTCTATCCCTACCAAGGTGCTTTTGTAGGTGTGGTAGGCTCATTCAAGAAAATATTATGATTACTTATTAGGAATTTCATTCTTTTAAAGTAAATGGATACTATGCTAAGGATTGTATGGTCCTAAAGCTTGATATAAGCAAAGCATGCGATCATTTGAATGGAGTTTATTATAGGGTCCTTAGAGCATTGGATTTTCATAAAGATTAGAGTTCTTTTATCTTAGGAGTTGTCAAATTAGTGTCCTACTATTTGAATATTAATGGATCTAAAAGTTGTGTCCTTATTCCTAATCATGGTTTTAGAAAAAGGTACCTTTGTCCTCTTATGTGTTTATCCTGACCTTGAATTCATTATCCTACCCTTTTTAGCAATCTCTAACCAGAGGTAACATTTTCAATCTCCCCCTTCTCTTCCCCACTCTAACCCATTTATGTTTTGTAAATGATTCAATTCTTTTTGGGAGAGCTTTTATTCAAAAGGCTTTTAAGCTTATGTAGATACTCAATTGTTACTCTAAAGCCTCAAGTTAGCGGATCAACTCTCTCAAATAAGGGATTTACTTTGAAAAAATGGTTCTCCCATTACTCAAAAGAAAAATTTGTTCTATTTTGGGTGTCCATGGTGTATCTCACTCAGGGAATTATCTAGGTCTCCCCCTAGATTAGGGACACTCAAAAAAATGCTTCTTTTACCTGGACAAAGAACTGAATTGATTTAAAGCTTGAAGGGTGGAAGAAATCATGCCTAAACTAGACTAGAAAAAAAGTCTTGATCAAGGTCGTCCTACAGGCTATTTCATCTTATACGATGTTAGTGGCAAGGTTTCCTAAGTTTTTTTTTATAAGCAAATGAACTCTATAGTTACTAAATTTTGGTAGAGAAAAAAAGGTAATGATGGTTCAGAGTCAGACTTAAAAGGCGGAGGGTTGAATAAGTCTTAACTCGTTTTTCGCATGAACTCTGAATAGTAAAGATTTTTGAACAGACTTTGAGAATAAAGAATTTGAGAAAGAACCACACATCAATTTATACTAGTTCACTTCCAAAGCAGAAGCTATGTCTAGTACTTTCAGACTTGAAGGATTTCCATTATTGTAAAAACACCTTTTACAATAACAGCACCAGACCAGCGCCTTAAGTATTCTTGACTCCAGCCACTTCTGGCTTAAACCTTAGTATTGTTTCAACAAGTCATTCCTGGCTCTAAAAACCCAAGTATTTTTTCAAAAGTCTCTTTAGGTCAAAAAGTGTTTCCCACTTATACTATAAGCTGATGAACAACACCAAATATGATACACAAAGAAGAGTGATAAAGAGTTTTGTGTTACAATAAATAACTCGACGTACAAGGATATGGAGTGTTAAGATAGGTATGCTGAGTTATAGAGTGCAATAAGTTAAGGTCTGCTAGAAGCAGAACTACAAAGAAGACTTATGCAAAAGATACAAGAACTTAGAAACTTAGGAACTTTTACAATGAGAGTCTTTCAGACTTTTAGTTCTTGTAAGGAAGAGATTAGAGAATGTTCAATGTGTCAACCACTTCACGTTTTGATATCTTCTCATATTTGTAGACTTCCTTGAGATGACCGTTGATTCAACCACTGAAGGGAATGGAGCCATTGATCTTTTTAAAGATAAGATAAACGTGCATTTGTAGGGCCTGAATCTGTCATGCTTTAGTGATATATACCAAAAAGGCTTGCCTCGATAGTCTTTACTAAAAGTTGTCTTTTTGCTTATCCATTTAAGCAATCAGGTACATCTTTATAGTCGTTGACCTTTAGGCTTTCTGATATGCCAAGGTTCAGCTTTTTTGAAATTTTAAGATATGCAAAGCATTTTTCTTGATTGATGCGTACAATGCTTCAACTTTTCCGTTTGTTTCCTTTTTATGATAGAGAAATGAGTGATCATCCTAGGGTCTGTAGCTTCATTCAAGCTTTGTCTAATTGATGCCTTTGATGAGTATATACTATTCATTTTAAGAATGATTTTGAGTTTACAGACCACCCTTATTTCTTATGACTAGAGCATTACGGACTTTCCTGTCACACTAATCAAAAAATGTTAGAGAAACCATACGAACAGACTTCATTTAACTAAGAGTCTTAATGAATATTATTAACAAATCCCAGGGGTTTAGACTTTTTAGTTTTGAGTTCAGACTTAGTTATAACAGGTAAGGAGGTAGAAATTTATTAGAGAAAATGGTTTATGCTTACTAGTCAAAATTTATAAAGGTCTTGGTTTTAAGGACTTCACAATCTTAAACACAACTTATTTAGCAAATAAGCATGAAGGTTGTGCCAAAATCCTTATTCCCTATAGGCTTAAATTTTAAGGAAAATTTACTTCCCTCATACCTCTCTTAAAGAGGTCAAAAAGCACAAACAGATCTCTTAGTTATGGAACTGTTTGTTACAAGAAAGAGGCTTTCTATTTAAACATGGCATATGGAAAATAGAGGATAGAACTAGTATTTCTATGCTAAATACTTTCTAGATTCATTAAGGGATAAGTGCTTTGGGGGAATCATTGGGATAATCTTACAGTGAAGAAGCTTATTGATTCTATAGCTAACGGTTGGAATCCTCACTCAGTCATGAAAGCATTTCAGACTCCTATACCCCTAACCTAATCTCTTATTTTGATTGTTTACCCCTAATGATTCCTTTACCATCAAATTTGCATATCACATTGCCATGAAGGATTACTTGTCTTCTCAAGATATCCTAAGTCTCATTGTTTAGCCTAACCTTATCTTATGGTCCACTAAATGAAGAGCCAAGGTCCTTAAGATGGTAAAACTTTTCATTTGGAAGTTAGCTTACAATGCATTACCTACTAAAAATGACTTAAGAAGAACTTTGGTTGATGAATGTTGCCTGATTTATTTGTAAGCTCTTGAGTTAGTAGAACACACTTCTTAATTTGCTAATGGACTAAATCGGTTTAGTTTGGTTTGTTCCAAAATTCAATATATGCCTTACTCTTGATTTCTTCTAGGAAGGTATGTCTATCATTTCATGCAAATATACTTTATTTGGAGATGTAGAAATTGACTGTTTTTTTAGTGAATTCCCCCAAACCCCACCCTATGCATTCAACTATCAAAAAAAGAAGTAAGAAAGTTCTATATCTACAACCTCGACCTCGACCTGAATTGTCAAAACTTCAAGGGTCAAAATAGTTACCACAACCAAGAAGAATCACAAAAATAGTGAAAGAAAGGTTTACCTATGATATAGAGCCCTCTCAGAGGTAATATTTTGAGGATCAATTTGGACGCTGCTGGAAACCCTTCCCCCTTCCTTTCATCCTTTAGAATCATTATTGGATACAACTCAGGCCATTTCTTGGGAGGATTCCTCCTCTAGGTTTTGGCCTTCATCGCCTCTAGCCATAAAGGCAAAAGCCATGAGATAAGCAATTATCCTTACATCTAACCTTGATATTCATCAGGTGATTTTTGAATATGATTCTTTCCCCTATTCAAGCATGCAGAGAAAACAACAAATTAGATACCGAAACCTTAATTTTAGATATTAACCATTTTTAAAAAGGTTTTGATTTCGTGGGGTTTACTTGGGTTGGGCATATGATGGTAACTTTGTGGCTCACTTTATGGCGAACATAGAGCTCCATGGATCTTTCCTAGTGAATTGATGTTCCTTCAAGCTAATTACTCTTTAAAATGATTTACTTGATGATTACCAGAGAGCTTTCTCCCCTAACCTTCATATTCCTAATCTTTAGATTTAGGGTTTTCTTGTTAAATGACGCCTTTATGTCTAGAGAATCCAGGGTTGTCTTCAGATCTAGCTAGATTTTATGGTACGTTCATTGTACTTTTCTTTCTCTTTTTGGGTCTAAAAGTAAAGGGCTGTGCTAAAGTTGCTATATCAAGTCCTAGTTGTATTGTTTTCTATTGTTTGTTTATGCCCTTTGGACCTAGGCTATTTTCTTCATTTAATGATTGATACTTGATAAGAGAAAAACACACATGATATTAACACTGCATAAAGGAGACAAGAAACCTTATCACTAAGTACCTTGAGCATGTACATTAAGATAAAAGTAAAAAGGTTGATTTTCTAGTTCTTTAGCATATGATAGATGCAAAAATGATTAATGAAGGAAACATGGTCCCTTTACTCTTGTCTACAAAACACTAGATTCTTTAGAAGTTCATGAAGTGCTTTATCTTCAAGCTTCATTTTGGAACCTTGTTTCAAGTCCAAATAAGGTTAAACACTTGTCACTTCGACTTTAATTATATTTCTCACTTGAGAAAATACAACAAACCATCTTAAGCACATACAATGGTTGTACTATGAAGGACTCGAAGATGGAAGCGTCCGAACCACATACCCTGAGCACATACAACGAGTGTGTTTTCTCTTAGTCATCGAATGTGTGTATTGGTCCAAAATTCAATGACCAAGTCTTCATAGTATTTATTTTCCATCTATAGTAATGAGGTTCATCCAGCAAACTCAATATATTCATCCATGGGAATGTCTTATTCTTACATCTTATGAATGGTAAGAGTCTTGCTTAAGATCATACATGAAAAGGGTTTCTTGGGTATCATTGATGAATGTTGTAAGTCTTAGAAATAGGAGAGAAAGAGAGACTCAAAAAGTAGATAAAGTGCATAAAACAACGCAAAGATAAGAAATAGTAGAAGATAAAATAGGAAGTTCTAAGTAACCCTTTTATAGAGCTTACTTAGAGTGGAACACAAAGGGTGTAAGGTTTTAAATGAGATAAGGAATGAAGGAAATGTAGCGGTCATGAAGTTTGTTAGAATCAAGTCTGAATTCATGACTAAGAAGTCCAAACCCCTTGTGATTTGTTAATAATACATATTAAGACTCTTGGCTAAAATGAAGTCTGTATGCCTGTTTGTCTAAACTTTGTCTAAACAGTCCATTCAAGTGTGACAGGAAGTTTGTAGAGCTCCACTTGCAAAGAATAAGGGGAGTCCGTAAATTCAAATCGTTCTTGAAGTAAAGAAGTCTGTACTCACTCAAAGCCTCACTGAATCAAGTCAGTCTGAAGCTACAGACCACAAGAAGCTTCCTCTCATTCTTCAAGTATTTGAAAAAGGATCTTTCTTTTCCAAATAAGAAGCTGCATAGACTTTCTCACATCATCTTTGTGCCTGTCATTAAAAAGGAAATTAATGGAAAAGTTAAAAGGCATGCTCACATATATCAAGAAAACTGCCTCACGTATCTCAAGGTGTCAGGAAAAGCCAAACCTGCTCAGATTAGATAAGCCTAAGGTCAATTGCTACAGAGTGTACTTGTTTTCTAAATGTGCATAAGCGAAAGGGATCTTTTGTTTAAAGACTATCAATGCAATCCAGTTAAGGAAATTTCTCTGAAGCGTGTCTCTGCACTCGCTGAACAGCACAATCCTCGAAGAGACCAACATCCTTCAAGCTGAATCAACGGTTATCTTAAGAAGGACTATAAATACAAGAAGCTTTCAAATATGAAAGGAGAGATTCTCTTTAAGTTAAGTTTAGATATAAAATTTTTGCCCATTAAAATTTCTCCCCTCCATCCTATTTTAATGTTTGGTGCAAAGAAAATTTACCTGATAATGCAAGTTTGAACATGAGTTAAAGATGATTTAGTCTCAAGTTTTATGACTCATAAGTAAATTTTATTTACCCACCTATTTATATGGGTAACTTGAAAAGAAAAAATCTTTTAAAATTTAACTTGTTTGATAGTCCTACTTATTCAATATTTTTTTTATAACTTCTACCAATTAGGTAAAAATCTTTTTTTTAAAACTTTTATTGTCAATAGAAAAATACCTCCTATCAAATTGTATCTTAAAACAAATCTTGTAAATAAAAAAATCTTCAGAAAAAAATTAATGTTATCATGGTATATATCTTCTCGGCTCAAATATATATATGGTTAAAAACTGTAATTACGGTTCCAGTGGAAAAAAAAATCAAAGAGAAAAGAGAAGGGAGAAAGGATTGAAGATGGTAAAGTCGCACGTGTGGCCAGGTGTAAGGTGGTGAGGGAGGGGCCGTTGCTGTTGAATGAAACACAACGTCACGTGCCCGTCCTCTTCCTCAATCCTCCCTCTTCCCTTTCCTTCTCTTCCATTCCATTTCTTCCACACTTTTCTCATTTCCCCCCCTTTCAAAACCCTAATCAATCCTCTCTCTCCGTTCATTCACTCTCTTCTTCCTCTATTCGTTCCCTTCCACAATCACAATCCCAAAATCAAAATCAAAATTATTAACCAAACGCTGTGTCGTTTTCATTTCCATGCAGGTCCTCCTCGCTAGCGATTTCCATTGATTTCTCCAATCCTTATTCTTCTCGGTAACAGCTCGTGTACCCAAGAAAACTAAAAATAATTAAATAAAAAAGGGTTTTCTTTCTTGCCTTAAAGTTGAAGTTTTGGTTGGGTCTGATGAGAATTGTTAGGGGAATGCTGAGATCGTTTTGCGACGACAACAACAAATTCTCCCAAGGGATTGGAATCACTGCGCCCAAAGCTAGAACCCGCGACAAACCCATCGTTTCTTAATTCTTACCCCCAACCCCCCACCCAAACCCCCAAAAACTCTTAGGGTTTCCGCTTCTTCCATTTTGCGTTTCGTTACCATGACTCGCGTTTTGGTTCAGAGGGGTTCTTCTGGTGGTTCTTCCTCCAACTCGAACCGGGGTTCTGGGTCTTCTTCGCGGCCTGAACCGCCTCAGGTTCCGGTTCAGTCCGTTGTCAGGGATGAGGAGAGTGGCGAAGAGGTTGTTGGGGATGAGGTTTTGGAGAGTGGTGATTGTAATAAGGGAAAAAGTGAGGAGCTTTTGATTTGTGGGGTTCATTTTGTGCAGAGTGATGGTTCTTGTGAAGATGAAGTTGTTGCTGCTGGTGGTGGTTCTGTTGTTGCTGAGAATGATGTTAGGGAGGAGATTGTGAAAGGGTTGAGTGGATTGAGAGTTTCTGAAAGACTTGGTTCGGAGAATGAGGATTCAAGTGGGGACCCTTCTGGGTTTCCCGGTGGTGGTGGTGGTGGTGGGTCGTGTCCCCCTCCGCCTCCGGTGCCGCCTCCTAAGCCTTCTGCAGCGAGCATGGGTTCGAGGAGGAGTGTCGTATCCGGGACTTCGAATTCTGGCAGTGTAGGGTCGTCTAGGAGAGCAACATCTGCTTGGCCTGTTGTTTCAGCTAGGACTTCGCCTGCTGGATCTAGGCCGTCGTCTCCCAGGTCACACAATGAAAGCGAGGGGTACAATAGTGCTGATGAACAGAAGCCATGCTTTGTTTCCTCTTATGATGATTTTGTAAGTTGTTAGTTGTTGGGGTTGTGATAAGTAAATAGGTGCTGGCTGTGTTTGGTTTTCAATGTTGCCACTAGTAGATATGTGGTTCTTTTTTGCCATAATGTTTGAGTTGTATTGATTCTAGAAAGTGTTAGATAACTTGGTGAATTCCAGTGTGTTATAAGAGAATAAGTTGAACAACCATGTTAATTAATAAACTGTTTAATTATTCCTTTTTCGTTTATTAATAGTTATGGATACAAAGTAATTGAAGTATTTTCATGATGGCATATTTGTCAACTAGGTTTTTATCTTGTTAGTTAGAATATGGACATACAATTATCTTGTAAATAGTTTATTAAGTTACACTGTGATTCTGGAAACTTGTATAACATATATAAATGGCCTGTCATTATTAATCATTTATACTTGATGTTTCTTGTGTTGGAAACCGTTTGTTGGGTTGTATGTTGATGCTTGCTAAGGGAAACTATGATGTATTCTTGTGCAGTTGTACACTCATATTTGTTAAATTTCTCTTTTTTTAAGTTGAAGGTCCACCTTGATGACGCAGTTCTGTTATTTGACAGTCTTTACTGAGATCCTTACCTCGTCATAATATTGACATCTATCACAGGAAAGAGAGCGCCAATTTGAAATTGATATTAGAAGGGCCAAAGGTTATGAAGTAAAAAAAATGATGGAGGATGGAAATTGTCTTTTCCGAGCTGTTGCAGATCAGGTTTATGGAGACTCTGAATTGTATGATTTGGTCAGACAGATGTGCATAGATTATATGGTATGATAATGTTGTGTTAAATTTTATTTTTGGTAAATATCCATACTGTTACTGTACAGGCTAATCTGCGGAAGTTTACCACAACTGACAGTATCTCTCTTGTTAGCTTCTCTGATTATCCATTTTATGAGCAGCTGATGTGATTTCTATGGGTTTCAAAGATCTTGTTGACAAACACATAGTTTTGATTTTGTATCTCAAATAATTATTCATATTCTGCTTATTTAGTAAGCTCCAACCCTGTATTTTGAAGGCTTTAAGAGCTCTGGCATATTGGATTTTAGGTTGCTGGTTTTAGGGTGTGTGAAGGGTTTTAAGGTGTCTAGACTTTAGCATGTGCATGTTGGACTCTGTAGACAGTAGTAAATATTACCCTCATATAAGAACCTTTTAACTAATTCTAGTTTTTAAGAAAAATTGGTTAATATAGTTAAAAGTCATTTAATTTGTCTATAAATTATACCAGCTTTTTAAAATTATCCCCTTACATTTACCGGCACTTATAAATCTTATTCTTTTTCTATTTAATTAATGCTTATTTCATTAATAACTAATAAGAGTATTTTGGTGAAAAATTAATTAATTAATGTTGATATTTTGATGGGGTTCTTATATTAAGGACCGAAGAAATCTCTCAAGAGATTCTTTTATTAAGGGACGGAGGTACTAATAGATATAGGCTTTTTTGAAGAGGAAAATCAAGTCTTAAGGTTTTAGAAATGGGTTCAAGATGTTGATTTGTTCTTTTTTTCCCGATGTACATATGGTTGGAAAATTGAAAAAGTAACTTGGGAATCGGTAGCATGAGCACTGGTGGAAAACAAGAAAAGTGGAAAGCCTAAACTCACAATTTTATGGAATATTTAACTGTAGTAAAAGCATTTTGATCCTGATCTTTTAAATGGATTTGAGAAAGTCCTCTTATTTTCTTCCCTTTATTTTTTATTTGCCAGTAATAGTTGTATATTTGCATATACTGTAGAACTTCCCCTAATTATTGTTCTATGCTTTGTTTTCTTGCTTTTAGTTTGGTTAGACATTTTTCCCTGTTTAAATTTTCATTAAATTATGTTGATTCTCCCTATAATTCAATTGAAAATTTGTTGGTGATTTGAATTAACTTATTATGGTATGCCAATTGTTATTTGTAAATCTTTTGGTGGTTCATATCAGTATACTCTGCCTGGTGTTTTAACTTTTAAGTATGTACATTTAGCCGCATGACCCTTCGGATGTTTTCAATGAACATTCATTGGTACAGCTTAATTGAACTTGGATTGGAGAATTAAGTATCTCTTGTTTTATATCTTCAGGAGCAAGAGAGAGATCACTTTTCTGAGTTTATAACTGAAGGTTTCACATCATACTGTAAGAGAAAAAGAAGAGATAAGGTATGTGACAGTGACACTATAGTTGGCCGATGTTTCTTGATTCAAGGAAAAGCCAATAGTTGTTGGGCTTTTAGGCTTTTGTGTTTGGATATGGTTGCTTTATTCTCTCCCTTTTCATTGCTATTGATTATGATGAATTTTGCTCAGAACTGGTTGGATTTTCTTCTTTATAACATGTACATTTTTTGCAAATTGCTTCTATAATATTTTAGAATGTTATACTTCAAAGCTGTATGTGAGATATGCATTTATGTAATTGGTAGTTGAAAATGCTTGTATGCTTAAAATATTTATCATGTTTGTTTTGAAGAGCTATCTATTTCATTAATTGGTAGTGATTTTATTTCTTAATTTTTCACCTACAATAGGATGTGTTGATTTAGTTTTAACTTGTAAGACTTAGCTCCCTTTGTTAGCAATTTAGCATCACCTGTCATTGGTGAATTGTTGGCTAACTTAAATAAATGAGTGCAGTCATTACTTGAATGATGCAGAAGTTTTTAAGTTCCCATCATTAAAACATTGTGTTGGGATTGTTTATTTTATTTAGATCTCCAAGATGATTCTTTTAGCTGATTTTCATACATTACCATCTTTGGAGCAATGGGTTGGCGAACCAAAACTTGAATTTTGTGTGGCTCGCTATAGCATATCATTAGAAGAAATCTAAATGTGATAGATCCATAATTAATTTCCTGTCTCCCTTGATAGATCCATATAGCATATCATTAGCAAGGTCTATTATTATTATTATGGTATGTCTATAACATAAATAAATGTTACAAATTTATGTAAGGGTTTGAACCAGTAAGTTATAAGTTATCCAGTCTTGTACTTAAATTTGAGATGCTATCTCTCTGTCCAGTAGATTCTGTCAAAAATATATCAATGGTGGATGGCGGTTCATGTGGTGAGCCAAAAAAATGCCATAGAGGTTATGGTGAATGACATGGCAGGTTATGGCAGATGCCACAGCAGTCATGATAAAAATATGTATTAATGCATAAAAATACACTAAAAAACCTGCAGAATTTAATAACTATGCAAATCTAACAAAATAAGTCAATTAAACATGTTGTAACTTATAAAGTTCAAATAAACTATCAAACATGACACATCATTAGTCAAATAAAATATGCCATAACTTATCAAGTTCAAGCAATTAAACTCTAACAGGTCTCCTAAGCCTAACATGATTCACAAGTCATAACATAAACATCAAACTAACAAGTTCAAGCAACCAATGTTTAAAAACAAGACTAAAGTAACAAAAGTAGGCACTGCCCAATGTAGAAAAAAAAGTGACAAAAGTGGGTTGAACCTGACACGGTAGCCATTGCAAAGAAATTAAAGTAGGTACTGCCCAATAAAAAGAAACCAAGGACAAAAGTGGCAGAATAGGGTCACCAGAGAAGGTGATCAGAAAGTGAAAAGAAAAAAAGAAGAAAAGGAGAACAACAGTGACCGGGGAGAGAGAGAGAGAGAGACAGAAGCAGAACAGAAACCTGGATGCCGGGGAAGTTGACCAGAAGGCCAGAGGTGGGCTGCCTGATACGCGCACAGTAGGGAGACAGCAAAGACGGGCTTTGCAGTACACACACGCAAGAAAGAGATGCAGTTTCGAAGGAGAGAATGTGTCTGAAGAGTGGGCCACCTTCATTTTAGGGCTTTTACACTTCAAACCCATGGGTAACTAGGTCAGAAAAAATGGGTCAAGCTAATCTGTCACGTTTATATTTTGTTTTCTAGTGAAATTTCCGCCATGGAGCGCCATAATGTTACCCCCATGGCTCTGCCACAGAAATCCGCCACAACATGAGCGGTGCATGGCGGTCTATTAAATTTCCACCATGCCATACTGCCATGTCGTATATTTAGGCTTTCTAATTCTTTCTGCAACCTCAATAACATTGATTTGGATATCTTTTAAAGGAATTGAATGTCCAAATTTACATCTGTCCCTTCTTAGATAATATTCTCTTGATTAAAGGAATTCTTTGAATCCTCAGACAAAAAAATGGCAGTTAGTGGATTCTGGCCATGCCTTGGTTGGTGTTCAATTTATGAGCTTAGCAGCTTGTAATTTTCTGCACTTATTCTGAGCTTGTAAGTTTGTCCCTTGTAGAAATATGTTTGTGTATGAATGTAAATGTAAAAAAGGTTTAGTGCACTTGTAGCTTGGTTTTGTTGTCTTAGTTGTATTTTCATATCAAATCATTCTTTTGACTACTCCCTTCAGTCTCTTGGTGCCTCAGTGTCCATTTCTCATTTTTCAAAATAGCGTTGTTAGAATATATAAAATATGTTATCATATCTAGCAATATCTTGGAATATCTTAGATTAGTTTCTAGGATTAGTTTTCGTATTTTTTCCATATCCTTTAGGACTAATTATTATGATATACTCCCTTCGTTCCTATTTAACTCTCCAAAGAGAGAAAAGTTATCCAAGTACGAACCAAGGAATGCAATTATATTGTCTTAATTACATACTAAAATTTCTTATTTACCCTTTATTTATTACACTACACTATCACTTTACTTAACATACTTTCTCTTTCATATGGGCATCATTGGAAGTAAAAAGGTAACTGTTGGTGCTTTGAAATTCTAAGTGGATAGTTAAATAAGAACAAAATTTTTCTTTTTCTCTCAAGATAGTTAGTTAGATAGGAACATAGGGAGTAATGTTTTCTTTCTTTTGTCTTTCACGGGTAACAATAATGATGAAGAGGGGATGGGGAGAGGTGTCAAAATAATTAAGAAATGATGAAAAAATTAATTTAAAATTAAAATTTGAATGTGTATCTTCTTTTTTTTCAAAAGAAATCAGTATATATGTATTATATACATTTTACCCCGTGACAAGGTAAAATCTCATTTGCAACGCTATCCGTGACCCCACGATCCCAGTTTTGGGGTCTGGGATTGACTATTATGGTATCACCGTCCATGACTTATCCTGTCACTATTCTGCTGTTGAGTTCCCTCAACTATGGAACTGCTTTATTGTCATGATTTTTCTTTTTAATCTATTGTCTTTTTTGTTGTGTTTCTCTTTTGACGTTTGTGCTCCCTTTCGTTGTTACTTCCAGTGAGTTCAGTCCTCCTTTGGTCGTGTTCTCCATTTCAACTGCTTTCTTCATCATGGCTTCCACCGTGCAATTTCACGGTGTGTTTTAGTTTTTAGTCAATATCTTCTTTTGATTGTTTGATTTTGATAAGTTTGTTAGTGCTTATGTCTCCCTATTTAGTTTTACCCACCCTCATATCAAACATGTCCTATGAGATTCTAGACGTCAATCTAGCCCTATAGCTTTCCCAATGATATGAACCTGACTATGTGGGTTTCCCAAAGAAATTAATTTGGCCCCATGACTTTACCAAAAGTATTAGCTTGCTCTGTGGCTTTTCCAGAATCATCAGTTTGGCTCTGTGACTTTCCTAGAGATATGAGCTTGGCTTGTGGCATTCCCAGAGAAATTAACCCCATAATTTCAACAGAATTATCTTCTGTTTTTTTTTTATCTAGGAAAAAACAATAGTTTTAAGGGCAAATTATATTTGCATCCCCTGGCGTTTAACAAAATTTGACTGAACACCTCTCTGTTTTGACCTGCACAAACTTCCCTTGATTTATGCAAGAACATTACACTATGCACCTTTCCCTATAATACAAACAACCTATCTTTTTTTACCCTTCGTAAATGTATTTAATTTATATAAGATCATTATGCTGTTTAGGTCTGTATCGTTCTGAATAACACAAATCACCCCAAATCTCTTATGCATTTATATGAGTGGAGGGAGGTGTAAGTAATGCAAATAAAGGAGGGGTATAAGATGCAATTTCATTAAACCTCAAGTGGTGTGGTTTCATTCTTCGTTAAGTGCAAAGCATAGCGGTCGTCTGTCATACATGTAGAATTTATGGTATTGACTGTAGATATTAGTATTGGCTTTTTTTTTTTCCTTCTGAGAAATAGCCTGTCATTTTAGTTACTGAAACAATTTAGCTATTGGATGTGGTTGTCTCAAAAACAGGAAAACTATATGACTTTTACCCAAATCTTAAGCCATCCTAACTACCAAAGTGAAGGTGGTTGAAACATGGTTTTTGAATTATAATGCTGCTGCAGCAAGTTATGAGCTTTTTAACAGTTGAAATGTCAGTAGATGAAATTGCATTTGATGTTCATCCACTGTTTATGCAGCCCTCTCACCACTACTCTTGTATTCATTTTTAACATTAGCTGGAAATGCTGTTTTAGTCTGTTAGAACTATCTCAACATTCAAATTTAGGTGTGAGTGTGACGTGTGTTCATTGTTCATGGCAGGTCTATGGAAACAATGTTGAGATACAAGCCATGTGTGAAATGTATAATCGCCCAATTCATATATACTCTTACAGTACAGGTACTTGCTTCTTGCTGAATTTGATGGTAGTGATTTAATGAGTTATGTACCATCCCATAACATCAACCATTAATGCAGAACCTATCAATATCTTTCATGGAAGCTATAACACTGACACACCACCAATTCGACTGAGTTATCATCATGGGAATCATTACAACTCACTTGTTGACCCACGTCGCTTGACAATTGGTGCTGGACTTGGTTTCAGCTGTCTTCGTGGGGTAAGTACCATGCCTATTATTGCATAAGTTGCTTTCATTCTCCTCGTTTGTCATGCTTTTAATATTTCATAGTCTATTATGAAAAGTCGAAAGAGTTGATAGGTTTATGGATTTGTTCTGCAATAAATATTTATAGAAAGCCTACCAATTTAAGAGGGTCAAAGAAATATAGGAGTTGTCACACTAATTAACTTGGTTTGCTAATGGTTGATGACACATGTGATTTACACTGCAGACGAATGTTGACAAAGATCAAGTCAAGGCTGCTATTAAAGCTCAACAAGACCAACAGATCAATAATGTAAGCATTTTGAATTGCAATGGTGGAAACAGTTTTTTTTTTTCCTTAAAATATAAAAAACTCGTTGACAGCATTGATTTTTTGCCTCCTTGCCTTTCAACAGGCACTCTTGGCTGAGGGACGGTTTTACTCTGATCTTGAGCTCACAGAAAAGGAAATTGAGCGCATGGTAATGGAAGTTTCTCGAGCCGAGTATCTTGCAGATGGTACCTTTAAGCAACCGCTTGGCAATAGAGAATCCTCTACCTCAAATGCTGAACCGTCATCTTCTGGGGCAAGTGAGTGTCTCTGTCATTAAATTTGGTCTTTCCCCTGAAAAATAGTAAAATCGAGTAAAACCGAGTCATTTTATACTTTTCTGGCATATTTTAATCTGAGTTCATCCTCTTAATCTAGAACATATCATGCATATAGCTAAGTAACTGTATTATTGATGAGAGCAGCAGGATCATCGGGCGCGGATCTGAAGATTGAAGTTGGGAAAGAGCATGGTTGTGAACTTAGTAGCGGTATGCAGATGGTACTATCGATGGGATTTAGTTACATCCAAGCGATTGAGGCTTATAGCATATTTGGGGATGATGTGGATTCTATGGTTTGTTACCTGTTAGAAACTGGCAATAGCAGCAGACGTAAAGGCAAGGCCACTGAATGAATGCGCAATCAAGTTAAATAAACATGTTAGAAACTTTAGTTTTTCATTTACAACCAAATCGGTTAAATAAAAACCCTTGTATCAAGCTCTGTTTACTCTCTGAGTTCAATTTGGAATCTAGTATATTCATGATGATGGCTATAGCAAGTGAAAATTGAACAACCACGATGATTTTGTTTGCCCAATCATAGCAGTACCTAGAGCCGTGCCGCGTGCTTTTCTAATCGATCAAATTAGTTTTTCTGTAGTTTTAATTAATCATCGCTTATGGATATTTATAGATCATTAATTAACCGCACCATTCATCTTTAAAACTTGAATTGTGTCCCATTAGCTTCTGAAATTGACTCCGTTCATACATAGCAGTTATTCTTCAGAGGCTTTCGTTGCACTCAGTAGCAGGAGGAAAATAGAAAGATATGAAAGATAGGGAAGCCAGTTTTCTGGAAGGAAATAAAGATGACAAAAAGAGAATGTGATGTTGAAATTAATTTCCTATTTGTTTTGAAGAAAATTAGATGAGATTTGTGGTCAATATAGTTGAAAATGAGATGTAGTTTTAAAAGTTATTATAACAAAAAATTTTGTACATAAATTTTAATTTTTGGTTAATAAATATAGTTGAAAATGAGATGTAGTTTTAAAAGTTATTATAACAAAAAATTAATTTTGTACATAAATTTTAATTTTTGGTTAATAAATATAGTTGAAAATGAGATGTAGTTTTAAAAGTTATAACAAAAAATTAATCCTTTATATATAAATTTTAATTTATCAATTCATTTTCTTTCACATTTTCATTTATTCAAGAGGAGTTGTTTTTCTTTTATTTCTCCAAACATCACTTTCTTATTTACATTCCATTTCTATTTTTCTATCTTATTTCATCTTTTTTTTATCAAAACGAAGCCTAACCCAGAAAAGGAAAAATACATGAAAAAATTATAATTAATTTATTAAACAATTATTTTTCTATTTTACTTTTACTTCATTCATTACCTCTTCTCTTAAAATTAATATAGGGATATTATTGAAAAAAAGATTAATGTTTCTAAAAACTAACAAATAATTTTTTCAAAATTTATAATGATAGGATCGCCATGTGTTTTACATTGGTTAATTAAGAGGACCTAATAAGTCGTTTGTTTACCTGTACCTTTTTTTAAGCTTATTTTCTCTTTCTATTAAAAATTTATTAAAAAAATGACTTGTATCGGGTTTTTTTTTTTTATCAAAAACTTGTATCGGTTGATATACCTGCTTTTGTTTCAAGTCATTTAAAAAGTACAATATAAACCCACTTGTGGTTCCCATGTTCCGAAAACCTAAAATATAGATTAGTCGCGATGGAACCGATGTTGTGATTCATGTCTGCTTCATCTAAAAAAATAGAACTAGTTATTTGTTATCAAAGTAGTAACCATTTACTTAAATGAATTGTAAAATAAAGTAGAGAGGCTAGCACGTTATTGCCTATCAGTTACCACTAATATTAACCTGAAAAATTTACAATGCAATGGAGTCCAATATGAGCAATTCAAAATATGACTACCAAACTATTATCCTTCTAAGACCAAAATTAACGAAGGTCATTTTTTTCATATTCTTGTATTGATAAAGATTAGGCATACATTTGTTAGTAACCATGCTGCGAATTTATATTTGAAAAATTAACCAAATTAATCCTTTATTGAGCCAAAACTAAGTAAACATGAACAAGCCTTGCCTATAACAACCTGTGGTAAGCCGTGTTCACAGCGCATGCATTAGTAACCATTCTTTCCTCTACAAAAATGCGCCATATGAGAGGAGCGAAAAATGTCAAAACTATTGCGTCCTCAATTTAGCACGGCCAAAAATAAAACATCTTGCTGTTTTTTAACCACTAAAGCAACCAACCTTAACAGATGGTGAATGAAATCTGCTAGAGCTTTTCCTCAGAAATTTCCATCCTATGATACTACTACACTTGATTAAAACTTCAGAACTATTCCACACTATGCAGTTTTCACTTTTCGAGAAGGAGGCCGCCGAAAGAGACTGATTAGATCATCAAGACCCTGTCAAGAAGCGTCAATAAGATTGAGTGCACACAAACTAGATACCTTAAGTTTTGCAAACTGTTAGATAATGAATAGATAAACTATGTTAGATAATGAATAGATACCCTAGTTGTGATGACCAAGAAACTGAAGAGTACAATCAAATACGATCCCAATACTAGAAGCAACAGCAAGTCGAATGTGACACTGGCAACCTGTAAAATCATATACCAGTTACTTTCGAGGCAAATGGACTGCATTTAATTAGGAAGCAAAAGGTAAAAAATACATAAACATGGTTGGATTAGCTTATTGTGGCCTTATGACAGCTTCCCAAGAGACACTTTAAAGAATAAAACAGTTCATACCAATAAAAGCTCAACCAAACATGCATTTATTTGAAACACACTACAGATTTTGTTTGTTGTGAAATTTTCTCTTTCTTAATTAAGAAAACAGGTATTTTAATAAACACAAAGGAAAACAAGTCAGGCAAATAACCAAAAACAAAATTGTTGCACCCACAAGAAATTGAAAATCACTAAACTACAAACATGACCAGGATTGAAAATCATTTAAACGAAATTCTGTCCGCTGAATTGATTCAGCCAGTCATAATGGCAAACTATCGTATACAGAACAAAGTGCAAAAAAATAATCCATACCTGATATACGTTCAGCTGTGTCCTAGTTGAATCATAGAAGGTGAACATTCCATCCAGTACATCTCGCTGCAGATTTACCTCATCAGTATGATCTTCTAATTCCTACATGTACGTAGAACACTTGGGTAAGTACACAAGAATGGAAGTCTTAGTATCAAGATAGTTGAGGGTTGAGCACACTCAAGTCCTCAGCTTCAAGTCACTAGAAAAATAGGACAAGCAAGTAGAACATTACACAATAAGCACATAGAACATAAACCCAAGTATAATAATCCCATATTAACCCCCAAAAATAAATTATTGTAGACATTCTAATATTGCTACAAACATTCCTTGATTGCTGCACCAGAAGAACCATTCTATTGCAGCTAATCCTTTAACTTGGAACAAAAGCAAAAGCTATGATAAAACTTTACACATCACAATGCAGTTTTATGCAATAATACCTTTTTCAGTGCCATGACAAAAGGATCATCTTTTGATAAAAACGGAGCTACCCGAGGTGTTTGGGACAAGACATCTAACCATGAACGAACATAAGAAGGATTTACTGCCAGGTTACTGTTGTCTGCAAAGATCTGGACATTCTTTCCTTGATGTCCATAAATATGCCTCTGCAGAAAGTAGATCACAAGACTGTTATAAACAAGGAAGTTGACTTTGCATCAAAAGATACAGGACTTAAAATCTTAAATATCTATATAGTAATTTTTTTTTCTTTCAGGGCACTTCAAAATACAAACACAAGATAATGGTTGATTTGATGCTATCTCACTAATGCCTCGCCAATAAGCCAGTTTGCAATAATCAACAAGGAATAAACACACGAAATCAAGGATCATCTTCATTAAGGCATAGCCAAAATGTCAATGACATGAGAAGCTCAAATTTCAAAAATCGTATATAATATTGAATATCACCAACCATAAAAGTAAAACTATGACATTGTCATAATTCCATTCCCATAAATCAAATCAGAAATAAACATTAAAAACAACAAACATCATGCTTTTACTAAAAGATGAATTATGGAAATGAGGTAGAATACATGAATTCATGATGGAAGGATGGAAGAAGAAAATCCATGGTCAAGGAACCCATATGAAGAATCAGAATACAGAGTGGAAACTTTGTATATTTAACGAGTCATACTCATGTAATTGAAATCTCATAATACAATAAGCTACAAGTCATAAATGAGAATATGAATGAGTATTATCTATAATGATCAGTGCTACACAGGCTTTAACAATAACAATTAATCTAAAAGTTAGCATGATTCAAAGGGTTTGTTGGATAAGACAAGGTGGCAGGGGCCACAATTCCATCCAAGAATAAATGACCAGGTCCACTCATTTTGGCTTCATTTCTCTCAACTAATTCTGGCTCAGTATCATTTTCTTTAACTATAATAGAGCAAACTAATGTCAACAAGTCTACACTTAAATGCACGTAGTAGAAACAAAGATGTATTGTGAAAAGCCTTGGAAAAGAAAGGTGTCTGTGTGACATATCAAAGCTATGAAGGATATCTATGAGAGAGCAACAACTAGTATGAGAACATCTAGAAGGGAGACAAAGGACTTCCTTATAAAGATTGTTCTATATCATAGATCATCCTTGAGCCCTTATTTGTTTGCTTTGGTCTAGCGCATTCTGACAAATCAATCCATGAAGAAGTTCCCAAATGCATGTTTTTTAGCGGGTGACATAATCCTCATAACGAAGACAAGGGAAGAAATTAACCTCAAACTTGAGTTATGGAACAAACTTTGGAATCAAAAGGCTTTGATTGAGCAAAAGTAAAACACAATATATCACCGTAAGGTTAACAAGAGACAAGTTAATAATAACTTGGAGGTAAAAATTGAAAATAGTTATAATTCAAGTGTCAAGGTAAGGGATCGATAATACAAAATGTCGGTGAAATTAATGGGGATGTTTCACATAGGATACAAACTGGGTGGTTGAAATGGAAAAAGACTTCAGGGGTTGTTTGTGATCAAAAAGTTCTTGACAAACTAAAAGGAAAGTTTTATTGGATTGATACAAGACCCACGGTGCTATATATGGGAGTGAATGTTCATTAGTGAAAGGTCAACAAAACACCAACGGGGTAGCTAGGATAAGGATGTTGAGATGGATGCGTGACCATACAAGAAAAAATTAAATACGAAATGATTGTATTCAAAGTAAAGTTCACGTGACACCTATTGAAGAGAAAATGGTAGAAAATCATTTAAGGTGGTTTGGGCATGTGCAGAGGAGACCTTGGAGGCACTTGTAAAATGAGTTAAGTAGATGATCTGGAACCATGTGAAGAAAGGTGAGGAAGGCCAAAAAGACTGAAAGATTATTGAAAGAGACCTTTAGGTGAATGGCATACCCAAGGAATCGGTGAAGGAAAAGGTACATTGACTTCATACGATTCATGTAACTGACCTCACCTAGTGAAATAAGGCTTAGTTGTTGTTATTATTGTAGTAGAAACACCAATAAGACACATACCACCTAGTGCACATATAAAAGTGTCTTACCATACCATACAATCACGCATTAAATAATATACAAGAATATTAGTTTTATCATTACTAGAGGAATATGCACTCAATACACAAATCTAGAGAACAATACTAAATTTTCAAAGCAAAATTAAGAATTAGTGCCCACGACCAGGACAAACATAAAAGAAACAATTTACAAGGACATCATGTTACACTCCCAACATGTGTGTGTGTGTGTGTGATACATTTTGAGATTAAATTAATATTACCGCAAGACTCTCAGCAAGTAACTTCACACTTCTTACAATAGCAGCTTCATTGACAAAATGCCTGTAGATTTAAGATCTCAGCAAAAAAGGTGTAGAAATAATAAAATAAGGGTTATTAAGTCCAAATATTAACCTGCTGTCGACCAAACCACCAGTCCTTTCTAGCAATTCAGGTGCTGTAGAGAGTTCAGAGAGGGTGGCAGCTGTAACTCTCAGCCTTGAAAACTGCTCATGCTCCCAAGCTACCTACAGCAGATGACTGTCTTTAATAACCATCAGAAGTAACATTTAGACAAAAAAAAGGAAGCACAAGCTTCCTATCAGAAAATATTTTAAAAAGGCGTGAAGCACAAGTCAATATAACTAAAGGGCGAGGCAGGAAGGGGAGCCAATAGTCAGCTGTAGATTTAATAGTAGGTCAATAAAATATTTTTCTCAAGAACCAAGTCAGAAGGATCAAGGAAATGAAGAAACAAAGAGAAGAAATGAAAGAGGATAATTTGAAATCAGATTAACAATAAAATGAAAAATAGAACATCAAATACATCATGGTAATTAAATGCTACATAGTTTCTAAATCTTTTTTTTTGTAAACACGTAAACCATATAAGATAATTGGTTAGGTGTTCAAACATGGCGATAAAATAAATGGACAGGGATGGAAATTGTCTGAAAATACAACCATGCTTTGATTGAGTAAAAGCTAAGTACAAACTAATAAATAGCTATGTGAGTGAAACCTAACAATGACAATTTATCACTTACTCGAGGATTTGAAATGTTTATCTTCTTATGCTTCAGATTGACTTTAAAGCCTAACTCTTCTGCAACACTTGAAAAATCCTACACCAATATTTGGCATTAGAAGTCATAAAGATAACTGCAGCCAACCCATCTTTGTAAAGTATGCCACTGAGACAATTCACTTACCTCCAGAATTTTCTTAATGAAGGCATTTTCCGGAGGTTTAGACACATGAATCCACAATTCATTTTCCCATGAGCCAATACTATCTAAGCAAATAGCATAGTCAATGCTCTCACGCAAACGTTGATCAAGGCTCCGCAGCCACTGGAGAATGCAGAATTATATGTAACAAATACCATAAAAATAGAGAGGGCCGACTACATTTTACAGATCTATCAGCCAATAAATGAACTTCCAAAACAGCATATATCACCTTACGGGTCCCGTTGTAGTTGTAAGGCCCACCAGACGTTAGCCCAAACAGCAGATTGTATTGTCCTCTTGTCTTCGGATTAGAATATAAGAGAGAAAACAACCTAGCTACTTCAAGAAGAGCCACAACGCCACTTCCATTGCTATCACTTCCCACTGATAATGTCTGCAAAATTACAGATATTCTAACATTAGCATTAACATAATTATACATCTCAGACCGTGTGGTTATATAGATCGAATTCATAAATAACATACAGGAGCAGCTCCGAAGGTATCATATGATGCCACTATCGCAATGGTGGGTAATTGATGAGTATCATCATCCATCTTCAGTCCTGCCAACCATCCCTGCAACCATATAAAAGATACATCCAATATCCACACAAGTTCTATTCAAAGCACATCGATTTTGGAATACTTGTGAGAGTGAAGCCAGAATGTACATTTTTGTGTAATACAGAAGTATGAGCAGGAGTAAATCACTGGTACATAAATAACACAAGTTGTGATTACCATGATGTGTGCAAATACCCTTCAATTATCTTATCAAGTTGTAATTTTTATGTTTAAATTACAAGTCATAAGTTCAAATCTCAATGTATATAATTAGTCTGAAATTTGTACAAATTCCTATAACAAAGAAAGCAAGTGATCTAGGATAAAAGAAGATCAAGAGGAAGAAAATAATGAAGGGGAGAAACAAAAACCAAACGCCGGGTTAATACGTCAGTAAGGAACTGAATGTCACATAAACATATAGTTGATTATATAAACAAGTTACTAACTAATAGTTTACAACATTATCAAACACTGAACTGGTAACTAAAACACATGGATAATTATAATCACTACCCAGGGAAAATCATAATACAAGCAGATAATCCATTTAAGCATTAATTATTCTTGTTTATACATGTAGCTAAACTGTAATTCAATACGAAAATCCTCCAAACTTAAATAGGGCCTACATTTGAAGCTTAAAACAGTGCTCTACTACCATGCAAGAATTCCAGAGCAAAACACTAAAACATTAAAGGGGGCAGATTCTATCCTGTATTTATTGACCACAACGAATCAGTTAGACAACAGAAGGTTATTGGTGCACAGACACAAACCTTTTTTAATGATGTGCTATCTTATAGGGATAGGAAACAAGACTGACAATAGTGGAACCACACAGAGAGAACTGCAATGGTCCACAAAATTTCAAACATATAAGTATTTTTATTGAGCTTGACTGCTTGAGATGAATTCGCAACAAACAATAGTTATATGAATGATCTTGATTTTACCTATAGTCTAATTATTCGAGTCATGCTTGAACCCAAGGCAAGGTTTTCCAAATCTTTTAGATCTCTAACATAAGGTGTCTTGAACTCATTTATGGGAGCACAAACTGGTGGTGTTTGCTAACCAAGTCTTACATTGCATAAGTATTTGTAAATTTAAACACAGAAAACAGCAGAAAAAAATGGAAATATAACATACAACTTCAGTTTTCTTTAGCATGTAAACCACATTGTATTTCTCTAAAAAGAAGGTTGAGTAAACACCTGAATATTAGTAAGGGGTGGAGATGCAACTTTCTTCGGTTCAGGAGCTGAAACGACAAATTTGTACCTGCAACAAAAGAAAGGAAATTAAATAAGCTTGGCTATACAATAGCACGACATTCAAATTAATTTGCCACATAAAATATTCAAGAAAGAAATAAAAAGAAAAATATGAAAAGCAGGTGAAATCAGTTAATAACTGAACCATAATCCAAACAAATAAAACAAAAAGCATTTGATACAAGGCCTCATACCCATAGGTTAGAAATATATTACAATAATGTAATTCAGTACACAAAATCCAAATAATCAAACCCTAAAGTTCCATTCACTCATTTTGACCATCTAGAGAATTTTGCAAAATCTAGTAAGGCAATGAAAGCTTTATTCACGGATTTGAACTCACCCGCCAGTTGTTGCCGTGGCAGGCTGACCAGTGGCATCACTCTTCTTGATATCAGTTAACACAGCATCAATGTTATCATCCTCAAAAGCAAAATAAACAGGATACTGCAACAAGATGCAGCGCCATAAAAGTTAAACTTCCATCAAAATGACAGAGGAAAAATACAGAGGTACTTGGCAATGTAACTATGAAATAGCGGGGGAACAATGCATAATTGCAGAAAACAAGCTTCTTCATAATTAATGTCATGAGTTGCAATAAAAATATTCATTGTTTCTTTCCTTAGATAAATTGAAAATTTTAATTTAAGAATCTCTCTCTCTCTCTCTCTCTCTCTCTCTCTCTCTCTCTCTCTCTCTCTCTCTCTCTCTCTCTAGCATACTGTTACAGGTCTTCTAGATAATTTCAATAGTTTATTACTTGTGCATCAGCTGAGATACACTTTGATAATGATTGCTGGTCCATACTAAAAACTAGAGAAATGTTATTAGAGTCTGGAAAAAATAAATTAAGGAAATTTTCAAATTTCAAGTATCTCTCAGCACTCACTGATCAGTCAGGAACCTAATATGCAGGCAAACACAACTGGAGAAGTATAGCCATAGCGTAGCAAAATAAGGAAGTTTTTTGTCAGAAAGAAGCCATTTGAAATTTACTCACAGGTAAATTGGCATGTATAAGTATTTGTTCAAGTTCAGCCAACACATTCTTCAGCAGTTCTTTACTCCCATCTTGATGATTACTTCCTGTACCATCTTTGTTTTCAAAACTGAACATCCGAGGCAGTAAAATTATTAAACCCCCAAGAGGCTTGCTTTCAGCAATATATTCTGCCATATTACAGTCAGACAATTTTGATTAAGTTAAATAATAGGTGCAAGACAAAATGACATTCTTCAAATGAAAATCTATATAAATAACACAGGGCAGAAAAGATTAGCATTCATTGTTCAACTAGAAAAAATACAAAACAGAATATGAAATATGAATGACATTTTAGAGATTTGAAAAAAATGGCTAATATCAGGTGGGGGCAAACACAACAACAACTTGTTAATTTCATAGCCAGCAACAATAATCTTGCCTGGTGAATGAGACCGCCTTTAAACCTGACACTCACAGCATAAAGGATAGTTTGGGAGTTCAGAGAGAAGGGGAAGGAAAGACACAGGAGAGGTAGGAAGGAGCTAAAAGACATTACGCAAACAAGAAGGAAGAAAAGGCTTCCATTAAACCTTGTCCTTCCTTCTCTTTCCCTTCAAAATTAAACTTGCAAACATATCCCAAGTCATTTTACTTTTTACAAACATATGCATACGTAGCACTTCCAGTCACACACTACTACATGTTAGACATCTCACTTAACTAATTCAATATCGATCATTTCTCACTTTCTCTTTCTCATCACATGTAGCATTTCTCCTATATAAACTTAAACATTATGCAAATCCACAAGTAGAATTCCTTTGAAATGTAATTTGCTGTTCAGAAGAAAATTTATGCAAATCCATGTTTACCATACACAAAGTGGAAAAAGCTAAACTCAAAATCGACAATCACTAAAGTAAAAGCAAACACATCATCACCAAGACACTGCAACAACCGTCCTTAACTTGCATAATTCTTAATTACGTTACAAATCGACATCACGAGCCACAATAAAGTCTAGTCACAATCAACCGGAAAAAGAAATTAAACAAATACAATTAAAAAGCAGAGAAGAAGAGGAGGAAGAAGAACCTTTGACGAAGGACATGTTGAGTTCGCGAAGAGGTATGAGGAGGACAGTGCGAGAGAGATCGGCGTGAGGAGAGAAGTGGAGAGAAGCGGCGTGGTGGTTGAGACTGGCGAGTCGAGATCCGAATGGAACGCCGGACATGTCGTACTGGATGAGGCGGTAGACATCAACGACAGTGGCGCCATCGCAGAGGTCGACGCACGCGACGAGAATGAAGACGAGCGCGATGACGGAGTCAAACAACATATCACGGTGGTGGCGAGGCTTTTTCGGCGCCATTGTCATTGAGCTGAGATCGGATCTGCTAGGGTTTCCGATTCACAACACCACCACGTTGCCGATCTACTCCTGCTATTACTCTTAAATATGTCTCTTTCTATCTATCAAATATAAAAATATTATTAGTTATTATAATTATTTATTTTTCATTTTAGCAGAAGGTGATAGTACCAAGATGTTGAAGAGAAACGAGAGTGATGCTGATCCAAACGAGAGAATGGAAGATGAGGAAACCAGGTTTGTTACGCTCAAATCAGCACCATTGCCATACATACACTATAGTGAGTAGTAGTGGTAGTAAGGACTACGGAGTAGATTTTCTTTTCTTTTTATATATATAATGGTTCTAAGATTTTTATTTTCTTTCAGATGAGCCAGTTAAACATGTTCCATTCATTTAAAACAAGTCTCTGATATATTTGAATGGTGTCCTAATACCTATCTCAAATGGAACTTTATTTCCCTAATGAGTTAAGAAAAGAGGAAAAATTAAAACATTGGCAACTTTCAAATGTTCCAATAAAAGAAAACATTTTTTAAATGTTTACTTAATCAACTTTTAAATGTTAATTAACAGATAATTGATTTAAAAGGTAAATAAAGTTTTAAGTTCGAATCTTGTAAGTGAAATTTTTTTATTGAAATAGTCTACCTCACTCTACTATTAATTTTTTGATAAATAATACATGTGGTTATAAAAATAACTTTTAGTAATATTTACTCAAATAAAATTTTAAATATAACTATTATGGATTACCTAAATGACCAAAAAGTTGATAATATACTTGTTATAAAGGTAAATTAATGCTCCTCTATAAACAACCAAAATGTGAAAAAGAGTAATAAATATATTAGATAATGTGTTTAAAATTTCATTTAAAATGATTTAAATTAAAAATGAGTATATCCTCATTTATAATTAAATAATTTTAAAAAATGAATAGAAATTGATTCAAATTTACATATTTGATTTTCTTACAAATAACTGAAAAATTTAACCTCACCATAATATAAATGTCACTAATGGAAAATTAATTTTAGAATAGGTTAAAACTTTTACCCCAACTTTTCTACAATTACGGAGTAAACAAATATGTGTGTCATTCAGCCTAGCGTTGTACCGTTTGAAGAGAATATGTATAAAATAGAGTTGGATGATTCACCTAATATATCATTCCATTTATATGCCAAGGTGGGTGAATAAAGGGGCAGAGCCCGAAACTGCATCAAAGATTCATTGTAGATCAAGCATTAATGAATCTTGTTAAATAAATGCTTAATTTTTTTAAAAGAGACATAGAAATATAAGAAAGTTTTATCTTTCACAACAAAACAGTAAAATTAGAATATTTGATAACATGTTTAAAAAGAAACAATTATCTATTGGTATTATGAACTTGAGAGTGTTAGTGAAAAAAAATAAAAAAAGAGAAATATAGTGAGTGAGGAATAATAAAGTTCTCATTATTACAATTTTTTGAGTCACTATTATTAGAAAGTGGAATTAATGGATCTTGATCCTTTTTTACTCGAGGGAGTAATCAACCGAAAGGACAAGCTCTGATAACAATTGATGGTACAAAGTTAGACTTATAAGGAAGGTTGAATAAGTCTTTAACTCTTTTTCAAAAATCGTACAGAATGCTGAACAACCTAAATAATTAAATAAACCGGTGAAGAGATATTGTAACGTCCTAGGTTATTTTACATTTATTTTTATTCAATTGATTAAATTTTACGATAAATTTTTCCCTTTCTTAATAACTAATCGAGATTTAGTGAAATAGCATTTATTTTTACTGACTTATTCAAATGGCAAATAGTTGCAGTTAAATTAAATAAATAAAATTTAAAAAAGAGGAACAATTTAATCTAAGCACAACAAAAGGGGGAAAGGGAATCAGGGCCTCCCGCTTGAGCGAGGCCCCAACTCGCCTGAGCGAGATTCCAAACTCTCGCTTGAGCGAAGTTTCTATTCGCTTGAGCGAATACCTTTCGCAAATCTGAGTGGGCAAAACACACTAACGGACTCCCGAAAGATCTCACCCTGAAAATGATTCTGTTAACCAACGAGTTGTCATAGCAACCATGAGAGCATATAAATAGACAGTGATGTATTTTAAAATATAGACTTGTATCCGATCCGGTCTTGGTTAACACAAAGCTAATAATAACGCTCGGAAGTTCTTATACACACATATAACTCTACAGAGTCACTCAAAGTCACTCGGGCCCTGGCACCGATCTCCCCCTTGGCGCGACTCCATGGCTCCTTCCCCCTCCCTGTCACTGGTTACTAAAAAAAAAGGCAAGGGTGAGTGTTGGCATTGTAATTAATATAGAATGGAATTTAACAAATATACATACATATTTATATATATACATTAAGCATCATTCGAAAGTAAGCACAGTTTACTCAACAAGTGTATCATTTGCAACCATCAAGGGGTCAGCCCATACTTAACAAGATATCAACTTTTCACTCGGAAATCTATCAAATTGCACACGGAAACATAGCGTATTACATACGATAACTATGTTAACCCAACCAAGAAATTCCATTACATTCATCACAATCACCACTGACTCTCATACAATCTGACTCCTAGTATCCGGATACTAAAGGATTGGCCTTCAGCTGGGGGTCCTACTTGACACCCCGTGAACCCTACTTGGTTCACCGAGTCCTGCTTGACTCTCCACCTCGACTGGGCACGAAAACCACGGGAGCCGGAAATGAGGGGCTATCATATACCGTCGGTCATCCCACACCACATAGTCATTCAACAATTTACCTTTCATATAATAATATCAATTCCTCATCACTCGGGTAGCCTGCTTGCTAACCCGGCGTCACATAACACTGATCATTTCAACATTAGATATCACAAGATCATAATATGATAAACTCAACCACACACCTGATCCTCAACTAATTAATGTACACAGTCACGCATGCACAAACATAAACACACAATTACGTTTAGTAACATTTTCCTTAACCTGCTTACACTACCTCAATGACCTGAATAAGAAGCGAGTCCTATTCTAATTAATTATAACCCGAACACCCCCCCTTACTTTGGTTCCACGCTTCGATAATCTACTCCCTGTGTCGATTTCTTCCTCTGAGCACTGGTTTCGCAGTCTCAGCTCCGTCACTCAGTCTTCTGTTGCTTAACCTACTACCTACGGATCATAAAGTACAACCCGTCACTTCAACGCCCTTAGTTCATGGACCGTATTTGGGCTCACCCTCACCAGAGGAGTGGAGAACAGAATCGAATACAGCCATGCATGGCCCTTGACCGCTAAAGAATGAAAGGGATAAGGGAATCACAATTAAAACGGATCAGTAGACTCACCTTGAAGCCTCGATCACAGGAATGGGGTTCAATTGAAGTTCAGACACAAATGGAGTCCCTCCCCAGCGCATGCAACTCAGCGTTAAGAGAGGAGAAAACGAAAGAGAAGGGACAGACCAGCAGCAGAGGTAACTCACAAACAATGAAGAGGGAAGGAAGAGAATCTCCTTTTATATATATAAAGCTCATAGGCAAGATCGTCTTTTCCTTTAATTTATTTGTATTCTCATTAAATTTTAATCAATTTCACCATATTAAACTATTTCATAGTTTATCAAATCAACTACACTTATTTATTCCCTCAACGTTTAATTATTCACAATTCTCTAATACTTCGCAAGATTATAGGCCCAGTATGAATACCGGCCCACCGACGTCCTAGCTTAGTGTTCATACCTCGGAAATCCGAGCTACAGCCTGAGAGGTCGGATATCTCACCCGCGCTCGCCTCTTGGTTACCTACACCCGTTGTTTCAGTCATTATGAGGTTGATCCGGGCTATGACCCCGAGTGAGGCGCTCTCCTCACATCGGTTGGACCAAACCACCTGGCCCTGCCCGTTTTTCTCCTACACTCCCGATCTTCAACTCCGCCTGCCCGCGCTTCTGAGATCGATCTCGACACCGGCTTTCCCATCTCTGGCTCGGACAGAACAAATATTAAATAAAACTTCTAAAACATTTACTAACATTTCCCATTTCTTATAATTCTCATTAAAACATCAGGGATGTTACAGATATCTTGGTTCACTTCTAATGCAGAAGCTACGTCCAATCCCTTCAGACTGAAGGATTTTCATTATTGTAAAAAGCACCTTTACAATATCTACACCAACCTAGTGTCTCAAGTATTTTTGACTTCAGCCACTTCTGGCTTATAACTTAAGTATTGTTTCAAAAAGCCACTCCTCGCTACAGACACCAAGTATTCTTTCAAAAGCCTTTTCAAGTCACAATTGTTTCTCATACTAACAGACTCTCCAACACACCAATTCTTACAGTAAGTAGTGATAAAGAGTTTTGATGCTACAACAGATAACTCAGTGTACAAGAATATGAAATGATAACACGGGTACATTAAGCTACAGACTACTATAAGTCAAGGTCTGCTAGAAGAAGAAACTACAAAGAAGACTTGAGTAGTGAAATACAAGAACTTAGAAATTTTTAGGAAAAGTCCTTCAGACTTTTGGTTTATGAGAGAGATTAAAGAGAGTTGAATGATGAGGGCAAAAAGTCTCTATTGAATTTCAAAGCTTATTGTATTCATAGTCCTTCCCGAGATAGCCGTTGATTCATCTTGAAGGATGTTGATCTTCTCGAGGATTGTACTTTCAACAAGTGCAGAGACATGCTTTAGAGAAAATTTCTTAAATGGATTGTCTCGATAATCTTCTTGAAAAGATCCCTTTTGTTTATGCACTTTGAGTAATCAAATACACTTTATAGTAGTTGACTTTAAGCTGTCTGTTCTACCCAGGTTCAACTTTTGCTGACACGTTGGAATATGCGAGGCAGTTTTCTTGATTCTTGTTAGCAAACCTTTAACTTTTCCATTAATTGCCTTTTTGATGATAGTCACAGATTTTACATATGAAAGTCCATGCAACTCCTTATTTAGAAAGGAAAGATCCTTTATGCATGCTGAAACATGACAGAAAAGACATCATCTTAAGGTATTTATCTTCACAAAGGCTTAATAGATTTGAAGTCTTTAGAGAGCGCAGACTTTTCTTGATATGAACGAGTTTGATTTTTACAGACTCCCCCTATTCTTTGCAATTGGAGTTCTACGGACTCCCTGTCACACTTGAACAGAATAATTAGATAAACGAGCGTACAGACTTTACTTTAGTTAAGAGTCTTAATGTATGTTATTAACAAATCACATGGGATTCAGACGTCTTAGTCATGAGTTTAAACTTGATTCTAACAATCTCCCCTTATTTGTTGATAACAAACATCAAGTCTCTAAGATAAAATGAGATATGTATTAAAGGGAGAGTTGAAAACATTGATAATACTTGATTCTGAGTATCATGAGTTTATATAATTCAAAGTTTCAAGATGATCAAGTTATTCACATATAACAGACTTTAGGTATAGTCAGTAAAAATATTTGAAGATGAGTACGCAAACTGAACAGATTATTTTTCATGTAGACAAAAGATATTACAAATAACTTTTTAAGAGGAAAAAAATAGACTGCACACATACCTATACTAAGGCTTATTTACTGTTAGACACTTCTTTCCCCTTAGTAATCAATAATATGAGGGACATCATAGAGACCTAGCAATCCTAAAAGGTGTAGGGAGACACTGTGAAGCAGAAGTGGAAATCATTTGGGATGTGGATGAAAACACTAAGAGCAGACGACCAACTTGTTTACAGAAGAAATAGGGGTGGTCTGTAAGAATGATGGAAGAAAAACAGATGGAAGGAGGAATAATGGTTGTTGTTGGATCCTAGAAGGATGGATGAGTTTGTGGGATTCTGCCAGCACGACTCCAAAAATTTTGAACATCAATCAAAATCCCAGAAGGATGGGCGGAGAAGGGGCTGAAAGCTTGATCTCGTTCCTAAAGGTAGTGAGACCACAACAGTCCTTGGGTGTAGCCATTTGGAGAGAGGTCTTGACGCATAACCTCTAAAATGTCTGTAGGGAATCTCTTAATAGTCCTTATATACCAATCAGGGGCAGACGAAGCAGAAATCCAAACTTTCTCTTTCAATTTGTTGGTGATGATCCTCTGATTTTTAGGCATGAGGCGGTCTGGATACACCAATAGACAAGCCTGAGGCTTGGCAAACATCTGAATCCAAGGCTTGGTAGGGAGCTCATAATCTTTGAGATACTGATGATGCTCTTACTACATGCGGATGGCTTGAGTGTAGGCTTGAAAATCAAGGTTGTAGATGTGAGGGTTGGAAAAGAGTTCTTTGGGAGAAATAGGAGGGTGGAACTTGTTCCAGGGAAAGATACGGACACCACTTCTAGGGAAGAAGATATGCTTATAAACAGGGAGTTCACCAAGGGCATGATAAGGGAAGGGGTGGCCACGCAGTTAAGGGATAATGGTGTAGGTTTTCTTCTCAGCTAAGGGTACAACTGGGGGTTGGTAGAATTCTGGATGGGGTGAGAAGGTGATTTTAGGAATGATGGGTCTGGATACAAATAGTATGGGAATGGTAGACTTAAAGGCAGGTTGAAATGATGTGTAAGCCTTTTTAGATTTGGGTTTGGGTGCATACTTGGGTTTAAATAATTTGGGAATAGAAGGTGTAGGTATAGGTTGAGGTGGGGGAATAGATTAAGGTTCAAATGGGTTAGGTTCGGGTACCTTAGGAGGTGGTGTAGAAGGTTGGGCAGCAACGGGAGTGGAGGCAGGTGTCTGAATCGGTGCTTGCACAGGAGTCTGAACTGAATATGCAAATGTCTTCTTTTTCTTCTTCTTTTGAACCTTGTAACGCCCTGACCGCTTTTCAGGAATGAACGACTCTCCCCAAAGACCAACACGAGAACTTTCTAGTGTGTTTTTGTCCTCACCCATACACTTCCTGAGAACTTCCCAGGAGGTCACCCATCCCAGAATTACTCCAAGTTAAGCACGCTTAAGCTTCTGCCTGGTTCATCCTCGAACCATACCGTACTAGGAGAGGCTAGGCTCTGATACCATTGTAACACTCCAGCCACTTTTCAAGAATGAACGACTCTCCCCATAAACCAACACGAGAACTTTCTAGTGTGTTTTTGTCCTTACTCACACACTTCCCAAGAACTTCCCAGGAGGTCACTCATCCCAAAATTACTCCAAGTTAAGCACGCTTAACTTGGAGTCCTTATATGATGGGCCACTGAAAAGGCTAATGCATTTGTTGGTACAGGTAGTACTAATTAATTCCTTTAAGCTATCATCGACTGTATAGTCCCATACCTATATAGTCTTTGGATTCCTCTCATTCTGGTATGTATTTGATTCGTTCATGTGTCCCTCCCACTGGAAGCATGCCAGAAGCCACTCCTCGCCCTCAATAGTGCCAGAATGTCACAAACCTTACCCCGCGTATTAGACTTTCTCTTGGCAGAGACAGCTTTTTTAGCTTTCTCCTTCTTTTTCTCTTCAGCCTTAAAGGCTTCCCATTGAGCCTTGTTTGATTTATACATATCATAGTTAAGGTTGTACAGATCATCCCAATCATATTTGGTCCACCTACGTCAGGGAATTTCCTACAGTAGCAGCAAATGAAATTGACATATCGCTTCTTTGAAGGAATCTTGATGTAATCCTTGACAAAATTAGAGTGTGGATCATAAGAGCTCTTTGAAGAAGGATTTGAGGAGGCAAGTTGAGCCTCTTGTGTAGCAGCAGCAACATTCTGAGTTTGAACAGACTTCCTTTTCTTCAAAACTTGCCTAATGGGCACTCTATCATCTGATGCAGATGATACATGGATAGGTTTCATATGCTTCTCAGTAGTCGCAGTTTCAAACTTCTTGGAAGGGGTGTGTCGCGATCGGGATCGTGACGGCGCGGCCGACCTTTCGAAAGGATAAAACAAACCAAAACAGGGAGTCGCCACCAACGTTTTTATCCATAGGAAAAACATTGGGAAAAAACTAAGTTCAATAAAGCACTGGTTTAAAAAAAATGAGATTCAAGTTCAAGAGTCGGTTACGAGTAGGGAAGGTATTAGCACCCTACATCGCCTGTCAAAAACAGTACCAAGCTTGAAAATGCGCAACATAAATAGCCTTACAAAAGATGTTATGTTTCTTCCCTTTTATTGTTGTACTTTGTGTGAAAAAAAAAACGAAAGGAACAAACTGAACAAACATGAAGTGTAGGTCAACAGGACGTCGCGTTCAAATTAACCTCGGCTTCGGTATAAAACAGGAAAAGAAAAGGATGCTAACAAGATGTCGCGTCTAAATTAGTCATCCTTTAATCAACAATACGGGGTCAGAAACGGAAATGGGATAAACGGGACGTCTCGTCCAAAGTATCCCTTTCCTTATGAGCCGTGATGATGGTCAACCAAAAATGAGGGAAAATCAACAAGACGTCACGTCTAAATTGATCTTCATGGAAGTGATAAAAACAGAATAAATACAAAAAAAGTGAAAATGAAAAAGGAAGGATGGGCCCGACAGGAGTTAAGTCCTGCTCGTACATATTCTCGAATTGCCGAGAAATCAGGGGTACGTAGTTCTTGAAGGTAGTTTTAGAAAAAAGAACTATGCAATTGATGGTGGATAATACCCATAAGGAAGACTCATACAAGGCGAAGTTCTTCGCACGTGCACGAATCCTAAGGAACTAGTGTAGACGGAAGTACTTCCGTACGACACTGACTAAAAAAAGGCTTCTACATTAGTTAAGAGGAACACGAAAATTTTGGTTTCTTTTTATTGTTATTATTGATTGCAAGGCAGAATAAAAGAAAGTCAACGGGATATACTTAAACAAGAAAACAGATTCAGTAAAATGACAATTTGACAGAAAAGTAAATAATGAAAAGCAGGGAAAATAAGGAACAGAATGTAACCGGTGTGACGGGGATGCTGGGAACCAGTGTGGACTTGAACTGCAAGAACTGGAGTGGAGCTGGTGTGTCAGTGGAGCTATAGGGCACTGACGTACCGTTCAAAGGTGGGACGGTGTGAGGATTTGGTGTGAGAGCCGATGTGCAATTGATGAGGGATTTAGGGGATCTGGACAGTATCTGGGAAATAGAGTTCACTAAAACTGGGTTTGATCCAGTGTCCTAGTGATGCCTTAGGGTGTGGAGCAATTAAGAGGTGCAAGAAACCAAGATTCCAGTTCTGAACACCGGAATAAACTTCAAGGGCTTTGGGGTCAAGAAGTTCTGGAGATCGGAGCAAGTTCTCAGGGGAGTATGCTCAGAGTATTGACTCAAAATAACCAAAATTTTTCCAACCCTTTGTGCCTCTTCAGATAAGGCATTTATAGAGGTTCTGGGCGTTGTTTGAGTGCTTGGGCAGCTCAAGCTTCCACTCACAGTGGAGGCAGCCTAGCCACTAACAGATTGTAGGGGGCAGCAGCTGGTGGGGAATTTTTAATTTATTTCCATTTCCGCCCCCTGTCTACCACTTCCAGAATTCATGGATCGACTTGGTGGTGCGATTCCAAGTCAGCATGGGCAAACGGAATCCTCGAATGGTGTCACATGGGACCGGTGTTCTTCTCATGGCCTGGATCGCTGTCTCTATTGGTATCCATTCTCGGTGGAAATTGGTCGGATCAAAATAGGTGTTTACAGATACGAAAAGTCCGAGTGTAAAAATCGATCCTTCGACACTTGGTGTAAAGGTTTGAATTCATTCAAGTGACGCCGGATCCTTTTTCCGTTCAGAATTACTTCACTCGAGGTGATTCGCCCGGAAGTGTTTCTGCTTGAAGTACTCAAAGTTATAGCCTTCCTTCCTTCAAAAGTGACCGACTCGGAAATGTCTCGGATATATCTCTGCTTAAAAATATGCTCTTTTGAAGTCCGACTCACTCGGGAATATCTTTTTCCGAGAAGTATTCATCAGAGCCTCTTGTCGTTCAGAATCGCTTCACTCGGAGATGATTCGCTCGGAAGTGTTTCTGCTTGAAACACTCATTCATAGTCAGTCTTTCTTTCCCTGAGTGATCTACTCGAAAATGTCTTACTCGGAGACACCTTACTCGGAAGCATGGAACTTGGAAGTGTCTGTCCGAAAAGTGCCCTTTTGAAGTTCAAAGCCTTTCTTTGCTCGGAAGTAATTCCCTTGAAAATGACCCACTCGGAAATGGCTCACTTGGAGAAACCTTACTTGGATATATCTGCCTGAAAAGTTCTTCATAGTCAGAGCCTTTCTTTGCCCGGAAGTAATTCCCTCGAGAATGACCCACTCGGAAATAGCTCACTCGGAGACACCTTACTCGGATATATCTTTGGCCGAAAAGTAATTCATAGTCAGAGCCTTTCTTTGCTCGGAAGTAATTCCCTCGAGAATGACCCATTCGAAAATATCTCACTCGGAGACACCTCACTCGGATATATCTTTGTCCGAAAAGTACTCTTTCGAAGTCACTCGCTTTTCGTTCAGAATGGCTTTAATCGGGAATTATCCACTCGGATGTATCTCCGACCGAGAGGTACTCATTCGAAGTCAGCCATTTTCATTCAGAATGGCTTTAATTGGGAATTATCCACTCGGATGTATCTCTGACTGAGAGGTACTCATTTGAAGTCAGCCATTTTCATTCAGAACGGCTTTAATCAGGAATTATCCACTCGGATGTATCTCCGACCGAGAGGTACTCATTCGAAGTTAGCCATTTTCATTCAGAATGGCTTTAATCGGGAATTCTCCACTCAGATGTATCTCCGCCTGAGAGTACTCATTCGAAGTCAGAGCCTCTTTTCGCTTGGAGGTACTTCCCTCGGAATTAACCCACTCGGAAATATCTCACTCGGAGACACCTCACTCGGATATATCTTTGCCCGAAAAGTACTCTTCATAGTCAGGCTTTCTTCGCTCGGAAGTACATCTCTCAGAAGCAACCCACTCAGAAATGCCTCACTCGGAGACATCCCACTCGGTAATTCTTCTCTCGAAAACATCTCTGCCCGAGAAGTACTCGGAAATTCTTCACTGATCCTCAATTTGGGCAATGGATGTCTGGTGCCCTTTTTTTTAATTAAAAATTTCCATTGATCCTTGATTTAGGTAGCGGATGCTTTTGATGCTTTTGACCTTGTAGTGCACCCGCTATTTCCACTTTCTCATAGCGCTGTTTCCAACTTGGCGCGCTTAAGCGTGCAGCTTTCACTCTCAAACATGAGGAGGTCTCGCTTAAACGAGAGGCCCCTAATGCTCTCAATTTTTCTTAATTCACGCTTAAGCTTACACTTTGGGCCGGACTAGAAGAGGTGTTCACAGGATGGATCCAAACTCTTTTCTGTCAATAAAATTTTTTAAAACCTTAGGGGTTTTGGCCTTAGGTTGTTCCTCAACGGGTTTAGACTTTACTTTCCTCTTCAGAGGAGTCTTCTGAACTTCAGCAACAGTGGCAGTAGGTTTGTCCATCAGAGGAGAGAAGGTAGGCAACTTAGTGATCAATGGACCAGTTGTCATCCAGTCTGTAATACACTCTAGAGTAACATTCTCCAACTTAGAGATTTTCATCAGAACAACTAGGTAAGGGACCTTGTTCTACTTCTTAACGATAGCAGTAGTCATATAGGTGAGCAAGATGTTGGCAAGGTTAACTTGTTCCTTCATTAACATGTGATACATACAGAATCTATCCAGCTTAGAGACTGTATCTTTTGCAGACTTCGTGGGGCAGAAAACTTTTCGCATCAAAATATGAAGCATCTTGACCTTGGGCAGCAGACTATCAGAGGTGAGTTTATCAGGATGAGCTTTTCCAAACAAAGCCTCGTTGATTGTCAAACTGGAAACTTTAGTGAACTCAAAGTCTTTAGAGAAGACTGTTACCTGGCACGCTATAAGGTCTAAGACAACACCTAATACTAGGGACTAAACATGACCCACAAAAAGAAAAACTTATAAATTCCTTAAACACAAGACATACAACAAAAGATATGACTTTAGTAAAGGTCAACTCAAAGGACTATAGACTACAAGAAACCCTAAGGTAACTATGGACAATTAGTGACCAATTGTTTCACATGAAATGAGAAAAGTTATAGGAGATTTATCCACCATTTTTAGGCATAATTCTTAAAACACCTCCACCTTGTGGTCTTCTTGAGGAGTCTCAACTTTCCAATCTAGCAAAAAAGAAGAACTGACACTAGGAAAAGACAAGTGATTAGTAGGGTTAGAATTATACACATAATTATTATTATCTAAAGTCAAAATGATATCTTTAACCTCATTTTCCTTTATTTCACGCTTTTCTTTATCTTTTCTTTTTCTTTCTTTCATCTCTTTTTTTCTTTTTCACATACTTTTTATGTTCTCTTTCATATTGTTGTGTCTTTTCTTTCATAGCCTCATCATGTTTTCTTCATAATTTTTCTCCCGATTTCCCCATTTTCTACACTCCTTAGTCTTTGCATTTCCTTTGTCATCAAACTTTAAAATGTTTTTCCATAATTACTTCACTTTGCTATGATTTTTCTCAAGGAACCTTTTTTTCTCCTTTTCTTTTCTCATGTCTACTACTACTTTCACTTTCACCTCTTTCCTTATAGGAGTCCATTTTTACATGTAATGCACCTAATTGTTGTATTAGGGTCTCAAATTGGAGTAATGGAGTTCCCACTATATATGCTTACCATTACTTATCATTTTTTTTATCTATTTGTTCAATTTTATGCAACTATATTACAAACGTATTTACTAGTTGAATAAAAAGTCCTCAACAAAAACTACACTACAAAAGCTAGCAAAAAGAATAAATGGGAGGAAAAGGAATTGGAAACTTGATCCAGAACCCGAATTACTAGCCTATAACTAGTATTCAGGTAGGCAAGAAAGAAACTAGTTGTGAGAAAGGAATTAAACTAAACTTAAATGCACACACTAGTACAAAAATTGGATATAACAACGGGATATATTCACGGGTTGTAGTGGATCAGTGATAAAAACATGCGCGGTGGTATTTTTGAAATTATAAGGTGAACATTATAACCAGAGAAAACTATATATCCACGGTTAACATCATAACCGTCATCGTACACGTCAATATATATTCACGGTTGAGAAGTCAACCGTGGAAATATAGTACCTGAAATATATATCCACGGTTGTGCGCACAACCGTGGATATATATTCATGGTATGATCAGGGTTATGATGTTAACCGTGGATATATATTGATGTCTATAATGACGGTTGTATTTTCAACCGTGGATATATACTTCAGGTTTTAGGGTTTAATTACTGGGTACTATATGTCCACGGTTGTATATATAACTGTGAATATAGATTTAATATTTATCCACGGTTGGGGTCGTAACCGTGGATAAATAGTTAACATTTATCCACAGTTCTTTGTTCAACCGTGAATATATGTGTAATATATTCACGGTTTCAAGGGGAACCGTGAATATACATCCTTCTAAAACTTCAAAAGTCACGTCTTTCACTCTTTTTTCACTTTCTCCTTACTTTCGCGCTGGTTATCGTCTTCTTCCTCGTCCTCCTCTTTGCTGGTCGAAGGCTTCTGGGTTCCCTCCCTTCTTCTTTCGTGTGCCCTTCTTCTTCTTCATTCACCATTGTCAGGTAAGTGCTTTGTTGCCCTTCTTCTTTCGTTCACAGAGAAAGCTTCGTTGTCTGAGAGTTTATGTTTTTATATTCGACGTGAACTCTGTTTCTGGTATTTTCACATTGCCTGTGACACTATATGTGTAACAATGTTGTATGCCTGTGACATTGTCTCTGTTAAAGCTTGTATCTGTGTCTCTGTTCCTTTTACACTTGCTGGTAATATTTTTGGGTCACTTTTATTTTTGTGTAATGAAGGTTGGATTAAAGATTGGTGTTGGTTGCTGAGGTAGACATTCAATTTGTATTAGACATTCAATTTTTATTGGTGTTGGATGAGGGACTTGTTGAAAAAGTTGAGGTGTATAAGTTGATTTTGTGTCAGTTTCATAATCAGTTGGGGAAACATGGTTGTGAAAATGGAGAGATGTACTTGATATATTTTGATGGGATGTTGGTTGCATAGGCAGATTATAGGGACTATATTGGTCTGGTTCTATGTTGGTTACTGATATTCTAAGAGCTGTGATGCATGAGATAAATTAAAATATGAATAGAGATGGGATGCTAAATTACTAATGGATATACTTGCTGAAATTTGGTGAACTATAAAGCATGAGATGAATCATAATATTAATAGAGAATAAATGCTAAATTATTAATAGATTATGGATGAGTTAGGGGTTGAGTCGGACATATATAATTAAACCAAATTCCTAAAGAACGCTTGTTTCGCCCAGGAACACAACCGACTGAAAAATCACAGAAACAACCAATTGAATACAGAATTCTAATACGTCATGCATGCACATACTTGACCTGATTTCTTTATTAGAGTTTAGCAACAACATCAAGTATCAACCTTGTGTGCAAGCTCAACCTTCATTTACTTTTATTGCTGTTCTTGTTGGTTGCTCGTATATAATGTTATTTCTGTCTATTGTATGTATGTGGTTTTGCAATCTTGCAAACTCGTAGGCTCATACTAGTTAACTAGTTAACTAGTATGGAAGTTGTTGTGCATATGAGTGAACCGTAGTTCCCCGTTTGAGATTCGATACAAATGGTCATTAAATTAATTAATGTCATCGTTTGTGTTCAATCTTGAATTGTCCGTTTGGACAGCTTGGGATGAACAATTATTTTTTATACGTCATTGTTAGTATGTACAAGTTAGGAGTTATTTTAAAATTTGATAAACTTTCGGTAACTTGCATTTTGTGTTGTTCTCTGGGTGCATATTTGGTTGTGGTTGAATTTGATTTGACCACTCTCATTTTGTGTACTTAGAGACCAATGCGAAATGCTGCCGAAATTTCATCAAATTTTAAAATAACTCCTAACCTAACCTGTATATATGAATGACGTATAAAAATAATTGTCATCCTGAATGGGTATAGGACCACCACCTTTGAAGAAAAAGTGAGGTTGATCATAGCACCCTGTAAACAGTTGGCATGGATCGGAGTTGGATAACTGCATCACGCCTAAGTCTAGAGTACGAGGGGGGAGTTGAATCATTTATAGAATTCGTAGCGAGGAATGCAGTGGAGGTGAATGGAAAGTATTTTTGCCCTTGTGTTAAATGCTTGAACCTACGTCGGGTAGACTTAGAAGAGGTGCGAGAACATCTACTGTGTGACGGTTTTCTACGTAGTTATACACGTTGGATATGGCATGATGAAGATGTGGTGGTGCCAAGTAACAGCTCTCAAACTGAAAATCGAAGCTTGATGCATGACACCGATGCCAACATAGATGACCAACTCGAGGATATAATCCATGATGTGGGGGTAGAAGGTTTTAAGAAAGCTCATGTATATACAACTCTGTGTGAGGACTCTGAGCAGCCATTGTATCCAAACTGTGTAAATTTCACGAGGTTATCAGCAGTTTTGCGATTGTTTAATTTGAAGGCCATAAACGGGTGGACGGATAAAAGTTTCACTGACTTACTGAAGTTGTTGAAAGAAATGCTCCCAGCTGGAAACACCTTGCCGAATCGTAACTATGAGGCCAAAAAGGTGTTGTGTCCTATGGGTTTGGAGTATGAGAAAATACATGCATGCCCAAATGATTGTGTATTATTCTGAGGTGAGTTAGAAATGCTGCATCGATGTCCTAGGTGTGGGGTGTCACGGTATAAGAAGAAAGAGGCGGATTCTGATGAGTTATGCACTAAAGGGTCTCCTGCAAAGGTGTTGTGGTATCTACCTATAGTTCTAAGACTAAAGCGTCTGTTTGCCAATGCAGATGATGCAAAACTTATGAGATGGCATGCTGACGGACTACTTAGGCATCCGGCTGATGGATCGCAATGGAAGAAAATGGATACGATTTTTTCGAAATTTGCCCATGAACCAAGAAATGTTAGGCTTGCACTAGCCACAGACGGCATAAACCCGTTTGGGAACCTGAGCACAAACCATAGTTCGTGGCCTGTTTTGTTGTTTGTTTACAACTTGCCGCCATGGTTGTGCATGAAGCGAAAATATGTGATGTTATCAATGATGATTTCTAGTCCACGACAACCGGGGAACGACATTGATGTATATTTAACTCCATTGGTTGAAGACCTCAAAAGGTTGTGGGAAGACGGGGTTGAAGTGTTTGATGGGTTTACCGGGCAATCATTCAAATTGCGTGCCATGCTATTTTGCACGATCAATGACTTTCCAGCGTATGGTAACTTATCCGGGTACAGCGTGAAGGGTCATAAAGCTTTTCCAGTATGTGAGGAGGGGACTAGTTCTGTGCGGTTGCATCATGGTAGGAAAAATGTTTATCTTTGACATCGAAGGTTTTTTAAAGCGAATCATCCATTTCGGAGGTTGAAGAAGTCATTTAACAGTGCCCAAGATTTTGAAATGGCTCCTCCACCACTATCTGGTCGCCAGGCATATGAAAAGGTGAAAGACGTCAACGTGCAATTTGGTAAGTGTGAAAAACAGCACCCGACACAAAACAACTGGAAGAAAAGGTCAGTGTTTTTTGACCTGCCATATTGGAAGGAGCTTGATGTAAGACACTACATTGATGTAATGCATGTGGAGAAGAATGTGTGCGACAGTTTAGTTGGTACACTCTTAAACATACCCGGGAAGACTAAGGATGGCCTAAACTCGTGTATGGACTTAGAGTTGATGGGTATACATCAGGATTTGCATCCACAATCAAAGGGCAAAAGAACATATTTGCCTCCAGCATGTCATACGTTATCCAGAAAAGAGAAGCAAAGTCTGTGTGAATTGTTACGAAGTGTGAAAGTTCCGTCTGGTTATGGCTCCAACATCAACTCTTGTGTTTCCATGAAAGATTTGAAGTTAGTTAGGTTGAAGTCTCACGATTGTCACATGTTGATGCAGCAGTTTCTGCCTATCGCCATTCGTGACATTCTTCCTAAAAATGTGAGAAATGTCATAACAAGGTTGTGTATGTTTTTCAATGTCATATGTTGCAAGGTAATCGTGCCTGGCGAATTGGATGTGTTGGAACAGGAAGCATCACTTATATTATGTCCGCTTGAAATGTATTTCCCGCCCTCTTTTTTTGACATAATGGTCCACTTAATCATCCATTTGGTGTGAGAGGTCCGTTGGTGTGGTCCAGTGTTCTTACGGTGGATGTATCCCGTTGAGCGATATATGAAGATATTGAAAGGGTATATGAAGAACAAACGTCGTCCCGAAGCTTCAATTATGGAAAGATATATTGTAGAGGAAGCAATTGAGTTTTGCACTGAATACATGTCACATGCTACAAGCATTGGTATTCCAACGACTCGTCATGAAGGGAGATTGGATGGGAAAGGAACGATTGGAAAAAAAATGAAGAGTATGCCACGTGCTGATGTCCTTCAGGCACACTTGTATATTTTAAACAACACGGACGACGTGCAACCGTATCTAGCCACACACAAGGAGCTAGTCAAGAAAACCAACCCTAAAATGACTGAAAAGTGGTTGTTGAATGAACACAACAAGAGTTTCATGCAGTGGTTCCAAAAGACCGTCCTGAAAGATGCATATGCATCCTCGACATTACATTGACTAGCACAGGGCCCGAACTTTGATGTCCTTACCTTTTGTGGGTATGACATAAACAACTATTCATTTTATACAAGGACACAGGATGAAAAGAGTACAAATCAAAACAGTGGAGTGATGGTTGTGGCTCAGTCAATGCATTTCTCAACTTCAAAGGACAACAACCCTGTGATAGCCGAGTCATGCTACTTTGGTGTGATTGAAGATATATGGGAAGTTGATTATGGTCCCTTCACCATTCCTGTGTTTAAATGCAAATGGGTTGACAATAAGAACGGTGTCAAAACTGATGATTTAGGAGTTACGTTGGTGGACCTCAACAAGATAGGGCATAAGGACGAACCATTCATAATGGCAACGCAGGTGAAGCAAGTTTTTTATGTTGCTGACCCAGCTGACAAACGGTGGTCAATTGTTATCTAAGGTAGACACATTGGAGACCCCAATCTTGATATTATGGAAATTCCATCAACTACAACACGTATTCCAACATCTATCGTGGAACATGACATAGATGATGTAGTTGCCAGTCGTCATGACCACCATAAAGGCTTGTGGGAAAATATTTCATCTTAATAGGGTATTAATCTTGTTAGTGATTCATTGAATTACATGTTATATTAGTTATTCGTTGTTTTAAATGTTATATTAAATATTTGACAGTTTTGTTTCCTTGTTTGGACAGATACTCATGGCTGACCAGGATGGACGATCCAGGTCTGACTCAAAGGCCAGTGGTTCCTCTGCTCGGAAGAGCAGAGGTGTTACCCGGATGCCAGACGTTGCACTTAGGCGTCACCGGGGAGAGAGGCTACTTGTTGACATGGATGTCAACACCGGTAGATTTAGTGGACCAAATGCCACGAAGTTTAGCAGTTATTTGGGGGTTGTGGCTCGGTCGAAGGTATCCATCATTATCCCCGACTGGGATAATGTCGAGGAGGTGGTGAAGAACCAGCTATGGAGTGATGTTCTGGTAACTTAGATATTATTTAAGTTTTATTTTAGTGTATTATTTCATGTAACTCTTAATAAGGACTCCTTTATGGACTAACTCCTTTCATGTAGGATTCTTTTGACATACCATCTTCTGACATAGCGAGGAGGAAGGTCCTCGGTATTATGGCTGAGCGATGGAGGTCGTTCAAATCCATACTCACCACGAGGTATATTGAACTTTAAATTCTTAATCAACGCTTCACCAAATTGTACCAATCCTTAGTTTAAATGTACCTGAATTGTAGGTATGTATTCGGGGACGACCAAGGAAAGTTCCCTGGAGAGAAATATCCATTCATCGATCAGGAGACCTGGGATGCTTTTGTTGCATCTAGACACTCTACCGAGTTTCAGGTACATTGGTTTTTAGATGATTAAATTATGTATAATTTAAACGGCTAACTCTGAATTTTTTTTTCTTGTTGTAGGAGACCAGAAAGAAAGCCCAGGAAACTAGGAAGCTAAATGACTGCCCACACACACTGTCACGTGGGGGTTACCGTAGGTTGGAGGAGCGGCTGGCATAGGAGAGGCTGAGTCAGTGTCAGACTGACACTGGTATTGTGGATCCCCCTTCCCCACCTACACGCCACGACAAATGGAAGTGGGCTAGGATCAAGAAGAGTGGGGAATACACTTCCTCACAAGCTCAGGAGATTGCCTCAGGGATAGTAAGTATTCCCCTTTGTATCAGTGTCTGTTTTTTGGTTTACGTGAAGGAAGTGAATACTAACTTGTTTGGTTTCAGGATTCCTTGGTTGAGCAATCAACCCAAGGGTCTTTCGTAGCCCATGGATGGGAGGATATTTTGACTACCGCCATCGGCAGGCCAGAGCACCCAGGAAGAGTGCGTGCTGTTGGTCGAGGTGTAGGTAAGTGGTAAATAACTCTATGCTTTTATTTTGTTATCTGTTAAACAATTATGGGCTAATCATTCACATTTCACAGGCCTCCGCTCCTATTACGGTGCTCCCGACCCTGCCCCCTCCCTTAAGAAAATGGTGGAGCAGAAGGTGGCTGTTGTGAAGGCTGAGTACTAGGAGGAGATATCTAGGCTCCACCAGTTGATGGCCCGATTCAGGGAGGAGATGAAGGCCTCACTCAGCCACCAACAGGAGACTACTGCACCCGCTAGCGACCCACAGGTTAGATTCTTTATTTAATTTCCTCGGTTTTATTGTTTGTAATCACTTTATTTCATTGTTGAATAACTTCTGCTTGATGTGTAAATATGTAGATACGAAAGGTTAGCACTAAGGGGTCGTGCGCTGCGGCTGACCCTGACGATGATGGGGTCGAGCCGCCAGACACCCGTCAATGTGACCTGTTCGTTGATGGGTCGGAGGAGCCAGTTGCCACTGGTATGGTGTACAACTTAGGCCCTGTGGTTCACCATCAGACATTACCTGATGGTATGTCCAGGGTCTCTGTTGTGCTCGTCCTCGAGGAGGATGCTGCTGTGCCAATGGCAACTCCGGAGGTGAAGACCGTCGGTCAGGCGGTGGGCCACTTTCTGATGTGGCCCGACAGACTTCTGGTGATTGCCCCTGGACAGGTAAAAACCCTAAACACTAACTAATTTTGTTATATTGTCAATTATGGTACAAAATGTGATAGTTATCAATTGTTCAACAGGAACAGACATTGAAGAAGCCAGACCCGGCCAAGGATCCCATTCGGATGCTATGGCGCATCGGGTATGAGCAAGGAGAAGACACTGTTCAGGTCCCTTGGCAGCCACTAGTGTTCGGCCATCCAAGTGATCTTCCACTTTACGTCACATATTCTGACATGTGTGACATTATTTTGGGGACGTCGATGCTGAACGCCTCCATCATTCAGTTGTGGGAGCTGTAAATATATCATTTTTTGTCCAATTTTTTCATTATACAAGTTATTTGTCGCTAACCATGTCTTAACTTGTTTAGGTTTCTGGCAAAACTATGTGTGGACTTGGGTTTCCAAGGAACTTATGGTTTCTTAGAGCCCTTGCTCATACAGAAGCAAGGAAACACCCCGCAGGACACCCAGGCATACATCCAGAATTGGATGTTTGAGTCTGGGAAGCCTGTATACATGGGCCCCTATCATAAAGGGTAATATTCTATTCCATAATTATTGTCATGAATTTTTGCATTTTGAAGTCTCACTTATCACTGGCAACTGCAGGGCTCACTGGACGCTTGTGGTGATCTGTCCGAAGGACTATCTTGCTCTGCATTTTGATAGTTTGCATCGGACAGTTCCACAAGACCTGAAAGATATAGTAGACCGGTAAGTTAATCCCTAAAAAATAAGTACAAATTCGATTACATCATTTTTAGAACTATACGATTCTAACTTATCTTGTGTTTTGTTTGACGTAGGGCGGTGGTTGGATACAATCTACTGATTGGAAACAAGTCCAACGGAAGAAAAGTTGCATGGGTGCACCCAAAAGTAAGTCAATCGTATTCATTCAAATCTTCAATACATATTTTTTAAGTTACGAATTCACTTATTCTATACTATACGTCCATTATAGTCTTACAGGCAGAAGGGTACCTTCGAGTGTGGCTATTTCGTCATGCACACTATGCTGACCATTGTCCAACAACATTTAGTAGATGGATGGACAGATGTAAGTCTCATCATTTGGACTACTTTTCTACCAATTTCATCAATTTCATGTAATAAATAAAGCTTTTGTTCTAATTGTTTTGTGCATTGTTTGCAGTACTTTAAGGACCGGTCATATTTCCCAAAGGCACTTGTAGATGATGTTAGAAAGTAATGGACCTCACACTTCATTGAAGTTAGGCGAAGCTAGATATAGGATCTTTATTCTTTTATATATGTATCTAGTAGGATTTAGGGTTTACTTTTATTATATTACATTCAACTTAATTGTATATACTTTCATTTTTTAGGTTGTTATGAAATGATATAGAAAATAAATTGTTATATACATACCATTCTTTTTATAGTGTTACTGTGGCATGCTGTATACTGTACTGGTTGTCTGAATGCAGGTTTGGGAAACGATAAAACAGAAACCATATTAAAAAAAAAACCTCAGTATTTATTCACAGTTATGGTAACAACTGTGAATATAGACTATATTTATCCACGGTTACAACCATAACCGTGAATATAGATTCTATTTATCCACGGTTGTCCATCATAACCGTGAATATAAGTACTAAAAGGTTTCAGTTACAAACTACTTATTATATTCACGGTTATGATGGACAACCGTGGATATAGATACATTTTATCCACGGGTAGTCCCTAAACCGTGAATATAATAAGTAGTTTGTAACTGAAACCTTTTAGTACTTATATTCACGGTTGTGATGGACAACCGTGGATAAATAGAATCTATATTCACGGTTATACTGGACAACCGTGAATATAGATACACTTTATCCACGGTTATTAGCATAACTGTGAATATAAGTAGTTTGTAACTGAAACCTTTTAGTTCTTATATTCACGGTTATGCTCGATAACCGTGAATATAAATAGTAAGTTATATTCACGGTTGTTCTTAACCGTGGTCAGATGTGATTTATTACCACGGTTCTTAACCGTGGTTAAAGGCCCTCATCTACTACCACGGCTGCAACAACCACGGTTCTTTAACCGTGAATAAAGGCCATTTTTAACCATGATTATATCCATTTTTTCCACTAGTGACAACCCTAAGTTAATTTCTAAAAAATAAGCAAATAGTCTTAAAGTTTAAGTCTAAGAGTCTAAAGCTCCCAAAATACAAAGACTGAAATGAGGAAATACCCTAAGTAAACTATCAAACAAGTCTCCCAAAATACAAGGAGAAAACAAAATACAATCATAAGTCTCAAATTAATTTGTTATTACAAAGCTTTACCCTCTAATATACAAAGTCTTCAAAGGAAAGCTCCACCAAGTAACTCAAATTCAAGCTTAAAACAAGGAAATAATTAGTAAAACAAGTAATAGAAGAGAGAGCCTCACCACTCACTAAGTATATACACTTAAACACTCATGTATCACCAATGAAGGCTTTTTTTATGATGTGCACACTTGCCTTTTTCCACTCAAATCTCTCTATCACTTAAAAGCACTTAGAACCACCATTATCAATATGCTACTAAAGTATGTGTTCAACCCAAAGATAATCTCAAGAGTTCAAAGGAAGGTACAAGATTCAAAGAGACAAACTTATAAACCAACCAAGACAAGCAATAGAAGTTCAATTAGGAAGTTAAACTAAAGTGGAGTGAAAATAAGACAAACTTAGAATATTTTGAGACAATAAATAAAGGGACATAATAATGAAAGCTAAACTCAAATGAATTTATTATATGACAAACATGAATCAACAACCACAAGCAAGCAAATAATGACACACAAAAAAGTATAGTACTTAAAAGGTTACTTACCAACACTAGAATGCAATATAATGCACCAAACTCATAAACAAGCTAAGTGATATATTTTTTAATTTTTTTATAACTTTAGAAACAATTAAACCTCTATTTTTCCTTACATAAAACAAATACAGATACTATCCTTTTTTTTGTTGTGCACTCAATTTTTCATTTTTTTTTGCAAAGAAAAGGCCTAGAATAGATCACTTTCTACTTAGTCTTTATAAGATATTTGGTTTTCTATAACACTTTTTCACACTCTTTTTATCATTTTTTCCTTTGTTTTCCTGTGTAGGTCCAACAAGCACACAACTCACAAAATTCAACAAGTCTACACTAGTGCAATAATTGTATCATCTTCCAATATTAATGAAGGATGGAAGAGACATGGTACAAGACATGTTATATGAATCAAATGAGATGAAAATGATGATGATAAGATGACTAAAAATTTGCTGAAAAATTAAAATAAACACTAAAAAATACCACAAACTAAGAGATCTAACAACCTATAGTTGATGAGAAATTTACCACCAAAGAGTGTAGTGGCCCATGACCAAACTTTGGAGCTTGAATTACACTTAATCAATGATGATTAAGTGTAGGAATTTTATTACCTAAAATAGAATGCAAAAGTAAAGAAAAATCTAGAGAAACACACAAATCAAGCTTCACTACACTAGAGATATCTTCTACCACAAGAAATAAACGTAAAACACTTGGAATACATGACAAATATGGCACCTAAACAAACATATTTAGATATGGAATTACAATTTTAACAAAACAAAAACACAAAAATAAAACTACAAAAAGAATCAAACACACATGAACTTGTCTCAAATTTAGAGGATGATCAAGAATGGAGCCAAAAAAATTTTGCTCCAAATTAAAAGATGGTGAGATTTGTCTCTCTCTAGATCCTCTCAAGTACCTAGCACTTGCTCTCATTCTTATCCCTTGGGTCTCTTCCCCCTAGAGTGACAAATTGTTTGACTCATCTCCCTCCTTGGTGATGCCACTACCTCACAACACCACATCTCTCAATTCCTCTTCATCTCCCACATTCCTTCCTTGTTTCTTTCTCTTTTTGTCTTGAGTTTTCTTCATCTTTCCCTCATATACACCATTCGGCCAGCATCTTATTCCTACATTGAAGTTCATCAAAAATGCAAGAAACCACAAAAAGAATGAAGATTATAGAAGAAGAGAGCTAGATCCTCTATTGCCTTGAAGAAAGGCCTACATCATATAGGCAAAGGATATAGCCTTGAGGATTCTTGATCTACAAGCAACCTTGCAATCTCAAATTCAACTTTCTTCTTTAAGAACAACTACTGGATAAATGCAGTATGAAGCCATGGAAATGGAAAACTTGGTAAAAAAAAACACTAAAAGTGAAAGAGAAATGGAAAGATGGAAGAGAGAGAAATGAGAGAGGAAAGTGATGAGAATTGAGAGATGGACATAAGAGCGATGAGAGAGGATTAGACATCACTCAAGTGACGAGATAAGTCATTGAGATGTTCACCGGTATGGAAGGATCCAAAGATAAGAATAGAGAGGTTTTATTCACTCTTAAAATTCCAGAGATAGAATAAACTTATAATCTCTGTAAAATTCATAAAATGACATAAGCTAAGTAATTTGTGAAGGAGGCAATCTTTATACAGGCTTCTCCTTTAGTGATTTTCAAACTTAATTTATGTAGGCTTGTTAAAGCTTCACCTAATGCCCAAAACCTAAAGATATATGACTTGAAAATGGCCCAAAATAAGTATATAACCATACAAGGCTCAAATCTCTATCTAAGACTACTAATGGGCTTCCAAAAATAAAAAATAATCCAAAACCTAGTCGAATACTAAATACAACTCAAATGGTCTTAAGTTTAATGATGATTATCAACTCTATCACGTGTCCTAAAAACATACAAAAGAAAAAGTTCCTACACTTGGTAAATCTTTCATCACTTGGCTTAATTTAAGTCTGTTTAAGACAAATTTATGGCCCATTTCCATCAACTAGTTTGCCAAAAACCACCCACTTATCTATTTTCTCAGTTTATTTAGATTTAGGCGGGTAAATCGGTTCTTGTGCAACATTAACTTACACCCTTTGTACCAAAACTATAGTCTTTTTAACATTTTTTTGTGAAAACTATTGTTCTTTGTAAAAATGTAAGATGTAACTATTATTTCCATAATTTCATCCTTGTATGATAAAAAATTCTCATTAGCTTTAATTTTAACCAATAATTATTTCCTTCCATTACTCTTTTTTTACTAATAGGTGGACTTAAAAACTTATTTTCTTCCATATCTCTTATCACATCTTTCAAGTTGAATTAAATATAGGTATTTTAGAAAATATTCAAAAAAAATTTACATAATTAATATTTTCTTAATATGTGTAAAACATCTTTAAAGAAGTATAGTTTAGGGTTTAGGGTTCTTAATATGTGCAAGACAAATAATGTATATTATATACAATAAGCCATTGGTTTTTATAACCATTCTTAATATAAGAAATGAAGTGGTTTTTTTTGAACATCTTGTTGGATTTATTTTGAAATCATAAAAATATTGTATTTATGTTTATTTTAAGTGAAAATTTATCTATTAACAACTATTTTTTGATGAAGTAAAGTTTAAATAAGTTGGATCTTAAAAGTTTACCATAGTCAAAACAGATTTCAAAGCTTAATGAATACTTACAAAAATATTTATAGATCACCCACCATTAAAATCCTTGCACTAATGGATGGATGATTTTTCTTAGGCATTTGGCCATTTTAACATGTGTTACGCATTTGGCCACGCGATAAGGAATGGGACAGAACATAAGTTAATGCCGCGATGGAAATAATGAATATTTTCTTAAAGTGAAAAAATTAAAAATTAAAAAATAAAATTGCCTTCCTGCATCGGAGACTTCTCATTACTATCGAACTAACGATACGGGACCATCAAGGTACATTTACACCTACTACTACTACTACTGGGTACTAACATTATAAATAGGGACTAAATATTTTAGGTTTTAATCTCTAAACGATTTAAAACATGTAGTTTTAGGATCTGCAGTTGGTCTTCCAATAGTATTGAGATGAATAACGGATATACCACTACCTCGGCAATGACACATATATTTAGGGACTAAAGCGTGATTAAGCTTAAGATAATTGTCTTGACATCTTTGTCGTTTTCTTGTTTCTGGTGAAATCAATGTCATTTTTTATGGGTGCAAGAACGATCAGGGTAAAAGGAAGGCTATTCATTCATTCATGTCATGTTTTGAATTTAAAGAAATGCTATTAACAAAACCCAACACATTACTTTTCACAAATTTATTGTTATTCCATAAAATTCACGATCTACTACGTACAAAGCCAGGCTGACTAATTCAGGGGTAAGACTCACTAATTCACCCAAGGATAGAGTAAGTTGAATAGAGTATAATACTAGCATTCCTTTCGAATTCGAGTTCAACACGACGGCAAGTGTTGCAGTTTGTAAGCCATGCTTAGTCCCAGATGCAGCTCAGCATTTCCAATTTTTGAGGGATGCATGGAGTAGTGTGCTGTGCTGAGTGTCAAGCATAGCAAAATAAATGTTTCAGTCACTTTAGACATCTTCATTTTCTGGAAATATAAGCCTTAAGTCTTCATTGTCTCTATAAACTTGCACTAGGGCAGCAGCCTTGTAGACAAACATCCCAAACATGGCTGGAACAAGCTACAATGAAGAGACGACAATTATACAAACAAACAATGTTTTAAGGGGATATAAGGTGGCCCAGTGGTTAGGAGAAGGGAGATGGGGGAAGACAGAGAGAAAAGGTCGCGGTTTGAATCACTGATAAAAAAAAAGAACAATGTGTTCGTTGAAAAGTAGAACAGGAAAGCTTTGTGGCTTAAGAGAACATTTTTGGATACGTATGCTTCCAAGGTTTACCTGAAAATCAAAGAAGTCATTGCTAAAATACTGATGAGAGAGAACCCAAAGTCCATAAATTGCTGCTGGAATCACAAGCCTTGGAGATGAAAGTGATATACCGCTACCCTTGATTGTCCTCTCCACTAAATCTTGAAGGTCCTCACTTCTTATACCAATTCTGGTTAAAAAATATTTTTTGACCAAGACAAGGGATTAGAGAAAATCAACAACAAAGAATGCTGATTAGCATGATTAAATCAAGTTCAAAGCAAAGATTTTATTTGTACTTCTTTGACTTCTTTTTCTTGAATATTTGTGGAACAGATTCACTGGATAGGCTGTCTGCATGTTGGTACAAGAGCTGAAGGTACAAGCAACTGCTTTGGAGAATGATATATCAGTTAAGTAACAATAATAAGCAATGATAAAAAAAACAACTGTATTCTTGCTTTTCTTTCAACCCACAAAAACAATCAAGAACCAATATCAATCATAGAATTCTCAAATATAGTGAAGTGATAGCAGTCTCACAACCCTTAAGCTCATCAAAAATTACTTCAATAAGTAAGTATCAACAGAATAAAATGCGAAAACAAACCTGAAAAGGACTCCAATTGCATAACTTATAGCAGCCTGCACATTTAGGTGACAGGCACACACATCAGTTAATACAGAAACCCTGAACTTTTAAATACTACTTGAAAACAGGATGAAAAAAGTTCCAAACTATCGTCTTAAGATGAAGGAAATAATTTGAAACTTCCACCATAGCAATTTTTAAGTTAAATCATTAAGCATTGGCATCCAAAGTTAGTCTTATAATGAAAAAACAGAACATAATTGAGTGTTAAGAAGCAGTAAATTGATCTGGTTCTGAATTATAATAATAGCAAGTTGACAAGACATCCTTTTTTAAAAAGTAAAAAAAAAGCATACAAATGTTAAGTTTACCTGTACTGACAAAACTATCAAGCAATATCCAGTACAAGCCAATCCAATACCCACAGATAGGAGCAGTATTTCCCTCTTGAGCTACAATAAAAATAATGACAGAATAAGTAGCTTAAACCAACTGAAGTCCTGAACAATTATAATTGATCAAAACCCACATGCCTTGAGGTAAGAAAACACAAGCATCACTGCTTGAGCTAACAAAGATCAATACTGAGGTCGAGAGAGGTATCATACAGATTCATATTTGAGCATGTTCAGTTTCTTGCGTCTTGCACTGCTGTCCTGAAACACCTGTTGTTATAAGAAGTAAAACATCAAATAATATTAGATGATAGAGCTATCATACGTTTACCATTGAAAGAAGATGAATATGAAAATATTTGACAAAATATGATATGCATGGCAACAAATCAATTTCATATCCAATTGCTCACATTCTGTCAGTGTCAGGGAATAATAACAAAGACAAGAAAATGAAATTTTGTGATGAAAACGAAAACAACTCTAAAGCATACCTTAGCATCCAACTTCTTGTTTGTTGGTGCAGAATTGTCACCTAATACCCACTCTTGGGTGCTTGAAAGTTTCAAAAAACCACCATCATTGCCAGCCTCTATGATCTACAAATGTTAGAAGGATCACATTAAATTGATTTGCCTGATAAATGAATTAATATACAAAATTTTCAATGCCTCAGTACGATGCAAAAAAAGAATTGCCAAAATTGACACTTAACAGAATTAATAAAATTGGATCAGAATGGTTTGAATTTAGACACAAAGGGTCACACCTGCTCTGTCTGTTGTGAGGTGTTGTTGGTGAGCTTGCTAATATCATAATCCCCAGAATTTCTGAAACTCCTTTGCCATAATAAATCAGAAGCTCTTGATATAAAATCCCCATTTAGTTCTCTCTCCTTAAAAAATATTTGCAAGACATCCTCCTCTACATCACTTGCTAAAAAATAAAGAATTTCAACTAATTACCTTTCAGCAGAAAGGAGCACTACAAGTGACAGGTAAAAAGATACCGTGTCAAGGATTAAGTATGATTCATGTTGGGGGTAAAAGGATAGAGATAATGGTGGCAGAACTTGCACCTCAATAAATGTAGAAGCCACAAGAGGTAAGTTCTTGTCAATGAATAATTGACCTACAAGCGATGAAGTTTTTAAATGTCAAATGTTCCCGTGCTCAAGAACCTTTTTGGTTTTGATGTGTAGACACTGCAATTGCTCACCCTTGGCAACCTTGTGCTCAAATTCAATCCTTATTCACACACCCTCATGTGAGCACTACTTGATCAAAGAGACTTTAAAATCATGCCAACGTCCAGCTCTCCATAAGCTTAAGTTATTTGGTAAAAAAGAACTCATGAACGGTTTTTATATCTAATGGTACATTGATGGAAAGAAGGCCAAATAATAAATATAGAATAGAATGAAACACATTCTAACGGAATCAAGAAGAGCTGGGATGAAAAAATTGCAACTCTATCATAAATCTAGAATACAATAAAACATATTCTAACGGAATAAGTTAGAATAACCAATGAAAAAAACTAAGATGAATTAACAAGGAGAAACATTAGAAAGGAAGCCATCAATTTCCTTGACAAATAATAGAAACCTGTTTCAGACAATGGTTGTTTTGATGCACCCTCAAATTGAGTATGTCAATAAACTACTCACCCAAGAAAACTAACACTTCAAACTCCTCTTCCTTTCTTTCTAACAGTCTAATCCAACCTCCTGCTATTCAAACTCCAAAAACGATACATGTATTTAAACAAGATAATTACTTTAGAGTTTAGACAATATTATACTTAGTTATCAAGTGAAAACTTGTTTGGTGTGGCGTGAAAACAATGCAACTATGGTTGGGAGAAAGTGAAAAAATTATCACTTTCATCCAAAGACATTGAATTTTGTATCATAACAAAACCCAGTTACTCATAATGTATGTCACACTACTTCAATATTAAACCAAACAAGAATAATGTGCGGCTAGCCAGCCAGAGTTATTAAAAGGGGCTGTTTAACACCTGCAACTACGCAACCTTGCATAGAGAAATTGTGTAGAGATTACTTGACCCATAACAACCACAAAGAATGCTCTAACTTTGATATGATATTAAATGTTTCATCTAAAATTAATTGACAATGATTAAAGTGACCCAACAGTATTAAATCATCTGAAATATTAGGAGACGGGCCACATGCGACTTTGTGATTAAAGGTGAAGGAAAACTAATGAACTAGGTCCAATTGCAACAAGAGAGAGAGAGAGAGAGAGAGAGAGAGAGAGAGAGTCTAACCTGAAGGAGGAGCAGCTCTTAGTACCGAAACCAAAGGAGTGGTTGAGGGGAAAGAAGGATATGGGAAACGAGATAATGCGGAAATTTTTGGGAACTGAAAGGTGTAACAAGTGGGGGGAAATCTAATCCTTGAAAGGGTATCCATGGCAGAGATGGAATGCAACACTAACCTTAATTTTATGTATATACAACATACGATACGACGTTATTTTCAGAAATCAAAGGATTTTTCTTTTTTGGTTTAAAATGGATTTATTGATAAAAAATCAAGCAGTAAAAACTGCAATTGCGTCAATGGTTAAAATAATCATTTGTTTAAATTGAGAGACAGATTCACATGTTTGTTAAAAAAAAAAAAAAAGACAGATTCATATGATATATGTGAGGTAAAAATGTTGGTAATATAGAATGAATCCAGCAAGTCGTGCATGGATATTATATATATATATATATATATATATATATATATATATATATATATATATATATAAAATATGAACTTAAATATAAAATTAACCCTTGAAAATATTAAAATTAAGATGAATTCTTTAAATTATTTTTTTAAGATTTAGCTCCTTAAAATATGTATTTTTGTTAAGACTAAAAGTAGCCGCTTGATAAGTGATGCTAAACATTACATATGTAATTTTTTTTACTTAAATATAAAATTAATATTTAAAAATGTTTAAAATTAAGATTAACATTAAAAAAAATTTCTTTAAAGATTTAGCTCTTGAAATATTTTTTTGTTTGAATTAAATTCTATCATTAACTTTTCCTTAGTTAAATATTGACCTAGCATTGACACTATTTGTTTACTTTTAAAAGAATATTATCACTTAAAGTCATATAGTCACCATCTTCTCCTTTCCTTTTTCTGATACTACTCTTTATTCTACCATATCTATGTGTCATGTTCTCCTTCTTTGTCTTCTTCCATCATTCACCCCTTCCCCTCCTTTACCCCATGGTTCATTTGGTCGCGTCATAGATACGATGTAGGTGATGCAAACACAAAACTTGTTAAAATCAGACATCACATATTTCATCGTGTTATTCATCTTTGGCGTCACAACGAACTTGCATTTGCATCACCTACTCCGTATTGACAGCACTACTAAATGAACCATGAAGCAGAGAAGGAAAGAAATAGGAGAGACGGTATAATGAAAAACAAGAGTAACAAAAAGAGGAGGGAAGAAAAGGATGAATGGGGCTTTAAGTGACAATTAATTTTTGAAAAAAAACATTAAATAAACATATAATCAATACTTAACTGATAAAAAATTAATGACAAAACTTAATCCTAACAAAAAAATATTTCAAAGGGCTAAATCCTAAAAAGAATCTTAGGAGTTGATTTTAATTTTAAACTTTTAAGGGTTAATTTTATATATAAACAAAAAAAAAGTGCAAGTGTCAGTGCTGGAGTGGTAAATGATTAGCCACCTCACCATGTAAGTCATAGAAAATTAACGACACAGCTTAATCTTAACAAAAAAAATCAAGGGCTAAATCTAAAAAAAATTATTAGGGGGTTGATTCTAATTTTGAACTTTTTCAAGAATTAATTTTATATTTAAACATTTTCTTCATATGGATATTTTTTATTAATATCTGTGAATTGTTTTATGTAAAAATGTTATTATTATAAATTATTTATTATATTCTATAAGAAAGTTAAATTGTTAAAACTACAACATCATACGATATTTCAAGTAAAAGAGTTTGATAATGTGCATCATGATTTAAAATTGAAATTTAATTTAAAAACTAATAGTTTAAAGAATTAATACCAGTTAAAAAAATGTATTTTACATTGGATATGTTATAATCGGTGTAGAAATTAATGTGATGGCGATTTTGAAAATAAATTATAGTTTTATACCATTGTTACATAAAACTTGTGAAAAAAATATTATTCACACCTATGAAAGTTTTCAATTGGTGATGTATATTGAATTTATTTAAGGTTCGTACTAGGTTTAGATAACAATTGGTATAATATTGAAATAAAAAATCAAAGACTCAAATCCTAACTTTTCGCCACTTTTAGTTCCTCAATGCCCACGACTCGGTGAAAGAGTCTATGTGATTTCTCAGAATGAGGAAGGAAGGGGTGGAAGGGATAGCGATTCCTCTAACCTAGGTCTCACACTCTTATTTGTTTCTTCTTTGTCACTTTATGTTGTATTATGTATGTTGCACGAGATATCTATCTCAAAGTGTAAAACACTTAAAATCATAATGGGCTAAGCTTGATGGCGTACTTGAACACACGTCGTGCTTAACACGCGAATTCCTCAAATTTTGTACACAGACATGTTCACCTGAAGATTAAATAATATAATATTTTGAAAGCTATGAGATAGTTAATTTTAAATTTTAAATTGAATATATTAAAAATATTTAAATAGTAAACCATTGTTTAACAGCTTTGTTGTGTATAAAAGCATTTTTAAAATGGTACTTGAAATTTAAATTTTGAATAGAAAATATGAAATAAAAATTAAAATAAAAAACAAAAACTAAGAAAATAACACATGTCATGAAGTGGAATTATTTTCTTAAATAGGTAATAGATGAATAAGAAAGTGACATGTGGCAAGGAGTGGAAAAGGTTCATTATAGTGGTAATAGACATATATATAAATTATAAAATAGAGAATTTTAACAAAATAAATTGTTAGTAAAATGTTAAAGTGTATTCATATTTTTATTTCTCACAACTTTTAAGATTGAGTATAATTTATACTTATTACATTTATGCCGTCAAACCAAACTAATACAAAATACAATAGTTTAGTTTGATTTTTGTATTTTATTTTAAGAGAATCAAACCAAATTATTTATTCTTTGTTATACAATTCGGCTAGATTTTTGTTTCAAAGTTGAACCAAAGCCCACCACGAATACCCTTAGTATACAAATGAGCAATGTTTTTGTTGAAACTAGACTAGGTAAAAGAATAGTTAGCTTTAATGTAAAAAACATAGTTAACTTTAATAATAATTATTTAAAGTTACATTTGGATTAATTTTAAATGAATTAATCCTGAAAATATTTAAAAAAATGGTCTGGTGAATGAAAAAGAAAAGAAGAAATGAGATAGAATGTTTTTCTGTAAAATGAAAATGCAATTGAAGTATGGATTGAATAGGATGATTTTTTTTAGTTTATAAACAAAACTAAATTTTAAGAAGCTCAATTTAACTATTAAAACCTCTCCATCGATCCAACACATTCTTGATGGGGAAAAGGAGAATGATATATAACTAACTAACACTCCTCCATTACAAAAATTAGTCTATTTTTTACTTAAACGTGATTGTCTTTAGAAAATATTTATGGTTGAAAAGAAGAAGAAAAACTCTTTTGGCCACTGTTCTTTCAAATTTAGCGGCGTAGCTTATGAATAAAAAATTCTTTTAGACTCTTTGACTAACATTTTACTTAAAAGGAAAAAACGAGTTTGTTATTGTCGATGACTCCATTTATTTATTTCTTATACAAGACACATGAAATAATCTCAAACGACCAAATTCGTGGATCAATACCCCAAATTAAAAAACTTAAAAATCAATTGATGGTATACGTATCCATAAACTTTATGATTTAGTTTTGTTATAATTTAAAGACTTACTTATACTATCTTTTAATTATTATAGCTCTTTGTTTTTAGCTAATTAACTTAATTTATTTTAAAAGTTATAAAAAATCTGAAAAAGTTCTTATTAAATTTTTCAAATTATTATTTCTATCTAAATATGTAAAGATTTATGATAAATTTGAGATATCAAAACATTTTAAAAGTTCATAATCTAGTTATAAATTAATTTACCGGGAATATAAAACAAGTATGTGAGGTAAAGATTTAATGATATGAAAATTAATACTTTTACTTATATGATTTTTATTTTTTGTGTGTGTGGGGGGGGGGGGGGGGGGGGGGGGCGAATGTAATATCCAAACATTATCACTATGCTAACCCTAACTCTAGTGGGTGATAAAATTGAAATATAATATTTAAGTTTATGACGTTTAAATCAATTTAATTTTGTAACAATTTTGAGTAATAAAAAAATTATACTTGTTTTGGATGATGGAATTAAAATCTGATCTGTCCTGAACCGGGGTCTAGAGATCCGGACTCAGACCAGTCACAAATAGTATGTAAATACTGTATAGAAGACCGGATGTATGTGTATCCGGTATAGGTATCCGTTGTCCTTGAGTGAGGAGAGCGGATTGGGCGTTCTGGAGATCCTTCGCACCGACCTAACGCGTTGAAGTAGGCGAATGGTGGTGTCACCTGCAAAGATTCTCCGACGCTCAAGTCAGTAATATTCCGAGTAAGGAATGTATTCAGAGAGGAATCAGTCGTAAAAGAGCTGAAGAAGATCCCTCACTTCAATCATGAAGTGAGTTCATATACCTGATTGGCTCGATTAACGAGGATTCGTTGGTGGGGAACCACCAACTCCCATTAGCATTATTATATTGCGCACTTACCTGCATGATTGGGTCAAGTGGCTATTTTATATTGAGCATAGAGAATGTAGACTAGGATTAGGGAACAAGTTGACCATTCCCGTGAGCAGAATTTGGCTCGTAGTGCAGGGAATTATTGATCGATCCCTGTAGCAACAATCCTTGTCTTTTGCACAGTGACGTGTGTATTATCCGTTGTCATGGTGTTATCCTGAACAACCGGTATAGGGAGAACGCCTGATACGGAATTACAGTCCGGATGTATACCGATGACATCGGTTACACGTAGATGTCTCATCAAAGACGTTGAAATATGTATAGCAGATCGGATACCGGTATTGAGACCGGATCATATGTCCCCTAGCTTGTGTGAGGGACCGAATGGTTGTTCACATAAGCTACTCAACCTGCGAGAGGTCTTAATATCGGTAAGCTTACGTGTGTAACAGTTTCTTAGCATCTGTTGTCATTCGTAAAGAACCGTTCTAAAATTAATAGATCTGACCTGTCGGTGCAGCCACAACGGATTCAGACAAAGATTCGTTGTGTGTGAGAATTTCAAGAGTTTATTGGAATTGAAAGCTCTTGAAGTTCGTGTAACGGCTGTAAAACGTGAATTGCGTTGCATGATTAGACATTAATGCTTTTAATCACGTGGGCAAGCAATTATTGCGTCTAAGATGAAAATCCCATTAACCGTCGTTTTGGGCTTAATGGGCCCGAAGTTTTCAAAACTTTTGGGCCTAGAGGATAGCCCTTCGCTGAGTCGCTATCGTTTTGGCGCCTAAGAATTTGGAACGGTTGTGTCGTTTCGCTTGTGAACGAATGCGTTTTATCGAGAACGACACAACTTCAAGAGGGGGTAACCGAACCACTTCGTTTCCTATAAAAGGAATACTTAGTGGATTCTGGGTTCCACTTGCTTTTGTTTTCTCAACGAAACTCTGCAGAAATTTTGCAAGGAAGTTTGCTGCCTACATTGCGAGGGTTTCTTCGTTCCTCAAATTCATCACTGTCATCTGAGGTAACTATCTCTTCCTTGTCGCTCTAGTTTTGCTTTGGTTTGCTACTCTTAGTTATAGAAAGTAGGCTTCATCTAGGGGGGGGAATCAGTTTCCCGCAACCCTAATAGTCGTGGGGAAGAATCTTTATAATTCTTCCTAAGACTGAATCACGTCGCTCAGAAAGGGGATCTTACTCACTGTGGGAAGTGACCTTTCCCTTCTCAGAGTCACCCTCTGATTGTAATTGCTTTTAAAATGCAGTGAGTAATGATTGCAACTTTCTGACGACATTTTATTTCTTATCGTAGATTAAGGAGTTCGATTCAGAAAATCCAAATGGCCACTGGAGAAGGAACCTCTGGAAATAGTGCTATTTCGAGGACAACTGAAGGTCTCTATAGCGTTGTTGCTTCGAGGCTAAATTGGGAGGACGTTCAGGCTAAATGGCCTTTCTGTTGGGTGTCCAGAGAGTTTAAGGACTTGGCCTCTTGTCATGCGGATGAGGAGGGATCCCGGATTCAACCGAGGTTCACTCTGAGTACGGATGAATAGACGAAAAAGTGGTATAGGGTTTATGCACCACTTCCGACAGAGCGGATATGCCATGTCGTCCTTAATGACCGCTCTGTATATATGTACGACTTTATTTTTCATTATCTGGGAGTTCGTTTCCCTCTAACCGAACTCCAGATGGGTGTCTTGAAGTTTCTGAACTGTGCACCCTCCCAACTTCATCCCAACGGTTGGGGCCTCGTCCGAGCTTTGGAGGTCTTGGGTGAACATTTTAATTTCACGCCCACTGTAGCGATGCTATTCTACTACACTCAGGTAGTTCGACAGGCAAACAAGCAGGGTGGAGTTGGTCTGGTGACTCTCCGGACTCTCTGTTCCTTTGTGAACTTTGAGTCTTATACGGATTCTGCCAAGGTTGACGGGAAGTCCTTCAAGACTTATTTCACTCGCATATCCATCAAGAAGGGCAAACCAATATTTTGGAAGGATGAAGAGGGCGTAGACAAATTTCCCCTGAGTTGGACACACAAACATTTTCTCTTAAGCTCACACGCGTACTACACTGATCAATCCGATCTGTCTCGTGAGACGTCGAGAGTGTTGTTCGCACTTGAATCACACACTACACGTCGTCACGTCTTTTCGTGTAGGCGTTTGCTAAGTAGCTCAAGCGGAGTCCGGGAGGAATATTTGCGTACTTCTCGTTTTGTTTCACCTTTTCTCCTTTACCAAATATATATAGAATATTTGTAGTTGCTAACATCTTGTGTTTGTTCATGTAGGTGAAATAGAACAAGAAACTCCAGAGATGGACAAGTTAAAGAAATTCAAGGCGGTGGGTAAGTCTGTTGCCCATGAAAATGAAGTGAAGCCCAGGCCCTCAACTAAGGATCGTCCTGAGTTAATCATCCTAACCTCGGATGCTGAAGGGGATATCCCACTGGTTGAGGGCGGTTCATCCGATGTTGGCGCAGCCTCGGGTCAGCCTCCAGTTACTGAGAGGAGAAGAAAGATCCAGAATGATCCTGCAAGGCGTCAGTCCAAGAAGCAAAGGACTTCGGAGGATAAAGCTGCTGGGGTTTCTGGATCAGAGCCGACCTCCTTCCCAACTACCTCGTTTCTCACCCCCTTTCTCTCCTATGAGGGTTCTACTCCAGCCACTCTTCCTCCACCGATGTACAAACTCCGGCCTACACTCAGTCCTAAAGAAATTAAGGAAGCGTGTGAGGCCGGAAGGTGGCAGTTAGCCGAACTTTCTGGAATCCTTTCTTCAGTCAGCGAGTTGGCTAACAACGTCGATAAGGTTGAAGAATTGAGTGACGAATTGAAAGAACTCAAGCTTTCCTCGGAAAAAGACAAAGCTGCCGTGAAGTTAATGGAAGATCGTCTTAGCAAGTCTAAGGAGTTTGGAGATATCATGACTAAAGAGAATCTCAAGCTCAAAGGCGATCTTAAAAACTTGGAAGGCAAAGTGGCAGAGAAGGAGGAAGAACTCCGTAGTAGCCAGGATAAAAATAAAGCTGATGCTGAGGAGTGGTCTCAAAGGGAGAAGAAGCTCCTTCTTGAGATAGAGGGACTGAAGGCTAGGAAAGCGGAGTCCGAAGTATCCAGTGAGGAGCTGTCCAAGTTGCGGGGAGAATTGGCTACAGCGAAAGCTGAAAGAGAAGAAGCTGTTGACATATGCAGCCAGGCTGTTGAAGAGTCCTTCGGCCTAGCCATACGCCAAGTCTTCTACCGCAACCCCACTGCGAAACTTAACCTTTATGGAATGGATCCGTACTATGAATTCCATGGGGGAAAGTTAGTCGCAGTGGTGGATGGTCGTCACGAAGATCCACCGACGTCCTTGTATGGTTTGGCTCCTCTTCCTGAGGGTCAATCTATGGGACCTGATTACGTCTTTCCTGTGTCCGAGGTTCCCTTTTCTGAAGAAAGGGCTGAAGCTCCTGGAGGGGAGATTCCTGTGGAGGTTTCCAAGGAAGGGGCACAAGAGCCTGGTGCTGAGGAGGCACAGAAAACTGAAGAACAGATTCCTCCTCCGTAGTTTTGTTTTCCTTTATATGTATAGTTGTGTACCGGGATCAACTCCGGACTTTGAACTATTGTATACAGCCTTGTTTTTAATGAATGAATTCCATTTAAGGCATTTGTCTTTATCGTTTCATGTATATATAATTCAATGCTAATCCGTTCTGTATAACTAATCTTAAGGCCGGATTGAAATAACTGCCTCAGAAGATTAAACAATAGATAAATTTAGAACGGCGAAATATATACATGTCCCCAAGTATGTGTTAAGAAAAAGGTGCCTGTCTTTGGGGCATGATTCTTAATTTCCTTAATTCTCTTGGGGAAAGATGGGTCGATCCGCTGTTCAGTAGAGTAATGTAACAGGACGGATGACTGCTTTTAATCCGTAATACTCTCACAGGAGATGACAATATTGTTCCAAGTTTAGGGAACTGCAAGGAAGTGGTGTTTGAGTCCTTCATCATAAGGATGATGATGGGAGTTTTTTCTACGCCAGGAGTTACGTTGTTGTATCACAGAATAGGTGATAAAGAGTATCCGTCCTGGGAGAATACCACTTGAAAGCGAAAGTGCGGACTGACTTTCGGAATTTTCCATCATAAGAATGATTATATGAATTGATCATGCCAGGTGTTTTGTCATCAAATCACTTCATAAGTGATTGAGATCATCCGTCTTGGGGATGTGTACAGCACCAGAAGTTATATCGTCGGATCACATAACAGGTGATTGAGATCATCCGTCCTTGAGGTGTGTATGGCGCCAGGAGTTACATCGTCATATCACAGAATAGGTGATTGAGATCATCCGTCCTGGGCAGGTACACCATGTCAAGGAGTTACATCGTCAGATCACATAATGGGTGATTGAGATTGTCCGTTCTGGAAAAGTACACAACACCGAGAGTTACATCGTCAGATCACAGATTAGGTGATTTAGATAATCCGTCCTGGAATGATTATTGGAGTTCTTCGTACCAGGAGTTACATCATCGAATCACAGAATAGGTGATTGAGATCATCCGTCCTGGTGACATTTCTCAATCGTAGGAGTACGGATTGAGTGAATACTTTTCAGTTTTCAAAAGCTTTCATCGTAAGAATGATGATGAGAATTGTTCATACCAGGAGTTACATCGTCGAATCACTTTATAGGTGATTGAGATCATCCGTCCTGGAATGATTCACACCAGGAGCTACATCATCGAATCACAGAATAGGTGATTGAGATCATCCGTCCTGGTGAATTTTTTCCAATCATGGGAGTGCGGATTAGGCAATTTTCGCATCCATCCGAAATCCGAGTAATACCTCTACTAGCCCCCTAGCTGATGTGAGGAAGCAGTTGATTTGCTCATATGAGCTACATTGATCATAGTACGTTTGGATTTCGGAATTGCACCGAAGTGTAAATATCCGCTCTGGGAACCAGGTTCCGTAGTGATGAAATTTTAAGGGCGGATTCGACAATGGGAATATCAGAAGTTTATCGAATTTCGCAACCCTTGGTATTCGGGTAATGGTGGCCACGTTTCTAATGATTGGACATTTAATGCCTTAATTCACGTGGGCGAGCCATTATTGCGTTAAGTGCGCATGTCTTAGTGACTGTCACGCATAGTCTTGTTGGGCCTAGTATCTGGTTTTAATAGGCCCATTTCGATGGCTTTGTGACAAAGCGATGGCATTTTCGCGCCTTGAGGTACTAAACGACAATTTTGGTCCACTAAACGGGGAGTCGTTTGGAGGTAAACGACAGGTTGTGTTTAGTGGGTATTTGAAAAATTTTCGTGCCCTGAGATAGGCATATCTGGAAATTTCAGTTACCATTTCTTGTTGCTCCCTTGACGAACCTCTGCAAAAGTTCCGAGAAGTTCTTCGTGTCCGCCTCTGTGAATTTCAATTCACTATCCTTAGGTAACCACTTTCCCTTCGTTTTCTGTATCTCTTTTCAATATTTGAGAATGCCTAGGAAGGGTGTTAGCTTCAGTGGCGTTAGCCCTAGAGGAAGAGGAGGAAGGGCTTTGGCTCAAAACCCTAGTGTTCGTGGTGGGAGGATCCCAGTGATCCTCCAGTCGAGACCACCGTATACAGAGAGGGAGGAGTCGCAATATCAAAGGCGAAGGGTGATTATACCCTCTTCAGAGTCTTCCTCCTCCAGTGAGAGTGTCGAGAGTGGGGATTTGTATCTCTCTGATGATGTGAAATTTTATCGCAGCATCAAAGCTTTCACAATGGTGACAAAGAAAGTTACTGGGAGGAAATCGTCTGAAGGGAATCTCCTTCTGAGAAGTATATCTTGAAGACCCAATCCGGCCTATGCAATGTTGTTGCACACCGGATAGACTGGGTGAAATTCCAACAGAAACGCCCATTCAGCTGGGTGGCTGAAGAATTTCGTGAAATAGCATCAGTTCACGCTCGAGAGGAGGGAGCGGAGTTGGAGCCGCGTTTCACGGTCTTCAAGAAGTACAAATACAAGAAGTGCTTCATGGTGATAGCTCCGTTGCCATCCGATCGAATTTGTCATGCTCCGGACGAAAGGTCCTTGTATATGTATGACTTTTTATTTTTGAACCTTGGTGTGCGGTTTCCCCTTTCGAAGTTTCAGATGGGGTTTCTGAGATTCCTGGACTGCGCTCCTTCGCAGCTTCACCCCAACGGATGGGGATTAGTCCGTTCTCTCGAAGTGCTTGGGGAGCACTTCAACTTCAAACCGACGGTGGCCATGCTCTTCTATTTTGCTCAAGTGGTCCGTCGTGCAAATAAAGAGAAGGGGGGAGTGAGCTTGATATCCCTCCGGACTCTCTCCAAGGTTATCAACTTTGAGGCGTACACTGACTCCGCCAAGGTTGATGGACATTCATTCAAGTCCTATTTCACAAAGATTAGCGTTCACCCTGATGAGTCAGTTTTTTGGTTAACTGAAGATGGGATTCCGAAGTTCCCAGTGGCTTGGACGCATGAGCACTTTTTGCTGACCTCCCAGGCGTACTACACTGAGGAGGATGAACTAAGCCCGTCTTCAGTTTCTGTTCTTTCCGCCCTTCAATCCTACACCGCCTCGCATCAATTTTTCTCTTGCAGGCGTTTGTTAGGATCGTGGTCTACCCGCGAGGAATATCTGCGTAATTTTCCTGCTATTTTTCATGTTTTATCGTATCATGCCTTGAAGTCTTTGATTTCTAACTGTATTGTTTGGTTTTGCAGTTGAAATTGAAGCTGCGTCACCAGAGATGGAAAAACTGAAGGGGCTCAAAGCTAGAGTGAATTCCGTGGCAGCTGAAAATGACATTCAAGCGAAACGGAATTCGAAGAAAGCTACAGCGGAGACCATCATTTTAACCTCATCTGCTGGTGACGATATTCCCTTGCTAGAGGGCGGATCTGAGGGGGTTGCGATTGAGAAGGTCGGAGAGAAGAAGAAAAGAATAAAACGCAGTTCCTCAAAGACCTCGGATCGTCAACTCTCTCCGAAAAAACAAAAAATTTCAAGTGAGGGCGCTGATCCGGAGCTTTTAAAGGGAAAGAAAGTGGAAGGGTCCGTTCTGGATGCAGGATCCACTCCGGATGCCCCCGGCGACGGGATCACTTATGGTGCAAAGCCAATAACGACTTACTTTGCTCCAAAAGTTACTCGCCCTCTTCAAAGTAACTCCGGTCTTGCACAATATCTGGTATACGAGGGTTCTGTTCCTGAGGGCGTTCCTGAGACTCCGTACAAGCTGAAGCCCTCATTGATGAGCGATGAAGTAACCAAAGCTTGCGATGCCGGACAGAAGCACCTGGCAGAACTATCCGGGCTCTTAAGATCGGTTCGCAAGCTTTCAGAAGAGAATGAGAGGCTGAGCTTGTTGGTTGGCAAGGTTAATGACCTTAGCGTTGCTGCTGCTAAGGATAAGGCAACCATCCTTCGTCTAGAAGGTAAATTAGAAGCTTCCAAAGAGGAAGGATATAAGAAGGATGAAGAAATTGCCAGGCTGAAATATCTTGCCAAGGAGTTGGAGGCCCAAGTAGCTGACCAAAAGAAAATCAATTCTGACCTCCACTCCGGTTTTTGTGCGGAGAAGGAACGCTCTTCAAAGCTGGAAGAGGAGCTTAAGGAAGTTAAAGTTGTTTATTCTCGAGGAACCGAAGATTGGTCGCGTAAGGAGAAGGAGCTGCTCTCAAAGTTGGCGGACACAAAAGCAGAATTTGACGAGGCTGTAGATATGTGCGATTAAGCAGTCAAGGAATCCTTTGGGTTGGCTGTTCATCAAATTCAATACCGGAATCCCAAGGTGAAACTTAATCTGAATGGTATTGATCCGTTCTATGAGTTTCATCAAGGGAAACTGGTGGCCATAGTTGATAAGCGTCATGAAAGTCCGCCTGACAATCCTTATAAGTTTGCTCCTTTACCTAAAGGTCAATCCATGGGACCTTCACTCCTGAAGCCCATAAGCACAGGAACAAGCTCCCGCACTGAAGAAGGCAAGATCGGAGACAAAGGCAAAGGGAAAGAAGGAGATTCAAGCCAGAGAAAGTAGCGCCTTCCTTGTTTCCTTTTTCATTTTATTGATTCAAATTCGCTGTGTTCCGGGATCAGCTCCGGATTATTACACGAATTGTAATTCTCGTTTAATCAATAAAAGAGTTTTTTACCTCCATTCTCGTTTAATCAATAGAGGGATTGCATGTGTATTGTATCATTCCGGATTTAAGTAATGAAGATCGGATTGTAAAACAAAATCTCCATACCGGACTTATACATGCGAAATGAATTTCACAATAAGATCACCGCTTGTGAGGGAACACATCATCGTCTCAAGAACGGCTTAAGGGGAATGATTGTGAGATCGTTTAGACGAGAGTTCATTCCTCAAGATATTCGTTAAACCGTTAATGTTGTCCCCCAGTATCATTGGGTGATTATCACTTTGAATAAACTCTGAGTAAGATTTTCTCGTGAGAGTTCTTGAAAGTGAGGGTTTAAAATAGAAACTCCTCTTCAAATATTTCTGACTGAGAGGTTTCGGGTGAGTATGCCTTAGATTGTGGCGTACCCGAGTGAATTGTTTGTGTCAGAGTTTATGAGTCAGGTCTCGATTGAAGAATTGATGACTCAGAACTATAAGCTATAAAACTCCCAAATAAAGAACTTCATAAGAGAGTATTAATCTGGAGTTCAGTATAACTTACTTGTTGTGTTTGGAGTTCGGTTTGATCCTACTGTCCATGTCATATTTGGCGTTCGGTTTAATCCTACTAGCCGTTCTTCAATTGGTCCTTGGTTTTATACAATGACAATTCTTCACCGACGTTCGGCCAAACCTACTAGTCGTACCCAGAGTTCGGTTTAATCCTACAATCTGGGCCTTCGAATAGGGTTCGGTGCAATCCTACAACCCATTTCCCGAGGTTCGGTTTAATCTTACAACTCAGGTCTTCACCGACGTTCGGCCAAACCTAATAGTCGTACCCAGAGTTCGGTTTAATCCTACAATCTGGGCCTTCGAATGGGGTTCGGTGCAATCCTACAACCCATTTCCTGAGGTTCGGTTTAATCCTACAACCCAGGTCTTCACCGACGTTCGGCCAAACCTACTAGTCGTACTCAGAGTTCGGTTTAATCCTACAATCCGAGCCTTCAATCAATTAGACATACTCGAGGAGTTACATCGTCAATTACAGAATGGGTAATTGAGATCATCCGTCCTGAGTATGCTCTTGTGTGTTGCACATATTCGAGGAGTTACATCGTCAACTACAGAACAAGTAGCTGAGATCATCCGTCCTGAATATGTTTCTGTACACCGGATAAACTGAAAATCACAGCACAAGAAAAACTCGAAAGAGTTAAATTGTTGTGAGAGATTCTTATTAAATCAAAAATAAGAATTACAATGAGAGCGTAGCTGTGAAAATAAATTCTCCAGTATTCAATCCAAGATAAGGATAGGAGAGTGTAGATAGTTCCAACAGCTAGCTATAGTAAATGCGCAAGTTTTGGGTGTTCCATTTATTTTGGATTGGAGTGCCATCAAGGTTTTCAAGGCGGTAAGAGCCTTTGCCAGTGACCTCGGATACCCTGTATGGGCCTTCCCAGTTTGGGGCTAATTTGCCTTGATGAGCGAATTTGTTCCCTATACTTGCTTTCCTCAAAACCAAATCTCCAACGTTGAAAGTCCTTGATTGGACTCGTTTGTTGTACCGGAGAGCAACTTTGGCTTTGATGGCTTGATCTATGATGAAAGCGTCTTCTCTGAGTTCTTGTATGACATCCATTTCGGATGCCAAGTTAGCATTGTTGGTTTCTTTAGAGAAGTACTTAACCCTTGTGGAAGCAATTTGCAGTTCCACAGGTATCATTGCCTCGACCCCGTATGTTAAGCGATATGGGGATTCATTGGTGGATGAATGAGGCGTTGTCCGATATGCCCATAGGACATGACACAGCTGGTCTGTCCATCCGCCCTTGGCTTCACCAAGGCGTTTTTTTAGTCCCTTCAGCACCTCCCTGTTGGCCACTTCAGCTTGACCATTAGTTTGGGGATGTTCGATGGATGAGAATATCTGGGTTATTCCTAACCCTTCAAGCAAATCTGTGAATTTTCTATCCGTGAACTGGGTGCCATTGTCTGTGACAATCCGTGCTGGGACCCCGAACCGTGTTATGATGTTTTCATACATGAAACGACGAGTTCGGGCTGAAGTAATATGCACCACCGGCTCTGCTTCTATCCACTTAGTGAAATAATCGACCCCTACAATGAGATATTTGATACCCCCAGGGGCAGTTGGAAAGGGGCCCAGAATATCCAATCCCCATTGGTAGAAGGGCCATGGAACAGCGGATGTAAAGAGTTCTTCCGCCGGTGTGTGGTGAAGGTTAGAGAATTTTTAGCAAGCATCACATTTTTTGACAAAGTCAATGGAGTCTTGCTTCATTGTGGGCCACCAGTATCCAGCTCTGAGGATTTTTCGCATTAAGCTTCTTCCTCCGGCGTGGTGTCCACATTGTCCCCCATGCACTTCCTCTATTACGTCTTGCACTTCATTCTCTTTGAGACAAATCAAATAGGGCACAGAGAGTGCCCTTCTGTAGAGATTACCATCAATCATAGTGAAATATGGTAATTCTCTCCTTAGCCTCGTCTTTTCCTTCTCATCCGTAGGTAGTTGTCCATCAGCCAAGTAACGGATGTAAGGAGCCATCCATGTATCTCCGTAAAGGGAGTTAGTCATTATGGCGTTTAGAGAAGGGAAAAGAGGGATGCTGGGCGACGTCAGTGTGCTTTGGACCAGCGTAGTGGTGCTACCTGGTCGTTTGGTGCTCGCTAATCTGGAGAGTATATCCGCTCTTGTATTCTCTTCACGCGGAACGTGCTTGAATTCCACCTTCGAGAATTTCTCTACCAATTCCTTGACACAGTTCAAGTATAATTGGAGTTGAGGTTCGCGAGCTTGATAATCTCCTAAGATCTGCGAAATCACCAGCTGTGAATCGCTGCAAAGTGTCGCCTCAGAAGCTCCGATGTCAATTGCAGCTCTTAGCCCGGCCAAGCAAGCTTCGTACTCAGCTTGGTTGTTGGATGTTTTAAAATTGAAACAAAGGGAGATCTCCAGGTGTACTCCGTCGTCACTTTCTAGAACTACACCTGCTCCAGAGCCTCTTTGGTTTGATGAACCATCAACGTAAATGGTCCAATGGACTCGAGGGTAATCTGGATCAGTCCCTGTCATTTCCACAATAAAGTCAGCCAGGACTTGAGCTTTAATAGCGCTGCGGGGTTCGTAGGATATATCAAACTCAGAGAGTTCAATAGACCATTTGATCATCCTCCCAGCGAGATCGGGCTTGATTAAGACAGAACGGAGTGGTAAATCCGTTCTTACTATGATCGGATGGGCGTGAAAGTACGGACGCAACCGTCGTGAGGCCCAAACAACAGCGAGGGCGGCCTTTTCAATTTTCTGATACCGGATCTCAGCTCCTTGCAAGGTCTTGCTAGTGAAATAGACCGGTCTTTGTCCATCAGGAGTTTCTTTTATCAAGGCAACGCCCAAAGCTTCATCTGAAATAGCCAAGTACAGGATGAGTGTGTCTTCAGGGTCAGGCTTTGTGAGAATGGGAGGTTTGGACAACACCTCCTTAAGCTCTTGGAAAGCTTTTTCTTGTTCCTGTCCCCACTCAAATTTCTTGGACTTTTTCAGTATCCTATACAGGGGGAGCGACCTGTGAGCCATCTTTGGCATGAATCGTGCCAAAGCTGCTACCTTGCCATTCAGGGATTGGACTTCTTTGAGATTCTTAGGACTCTGCATGTCTAGAATCGTTTGGCACTTCCCTGGATTGGCTTCAATACCATGTTGAGTTAACATGAAACCCAAAAACTTCCCAGCAGGGACAGCAAATGTGCACTTCATTGGGTTCAGCCTCATGTTAAATTGTCTCAGACGGGTGAATACTTGGCGTAGGTCCTCAATATGATCGCCACCAACCGGTGTCTTTGCTATTATGTCGTCAATGTATACTTCAACAAGTTTGGTGTGCATACCTTCGAAAACCTTGTTGATCATGCGCTGATATGTCGCCCCAGCGTTTTTCTGGCCAAAGGGCATGACTGTATAGCAAAAGACACCACGATCATTTATGAAAGCTGTCTTCTCTTGATCCTCTTCACACATCGGAATTTAGTTGTAACCTGAATAAGCGTCCATGAAGCTCAGGTATTGATAACCAGAGGAATCATCCACCATCCGATCTATATTAGGAAGAGGATAAGGATCTTTTGGACAGCAGCGGTTGAGGTCCACGTAGTCGATGCACATTCTCCATTTACCATTGGATTTAGGGACCATCACCACATTCGAAAGCCAAGAGGAATATCGGATTTCCCTGATAAATCCGGCCTTCAGTAACTCCTCAGTTTGCTGGCAAGCTGCCTTCTGTTTCTCTGGGCCCAATCGTCTTTTCTTTTGGGCCACAGGTTTCGTCTCTGGATAGACGGATAGTTTATGACAGCAGAATTCAGGGTCTATGCCTGGCATATCGGCTGCAGTCCATGCAAAGAGGTCTTTAAACTCTTGCAAGAGAGCCAGCAGTCGCTGCTCTATTTCAGTATCTAGCTTGTCATTGATATGGGTGATCTTTTCTGGAGAATCTCCCAAGACGATGTCCCTGGAACTTCCATCCGGTGTGGGCTTTGATGGGTTGAACGGATCAATGTTCAAATCCGCTCTAGGGTCCAGGTCGACAAGGCTTACAGATCCAGCCGATGTTCCAGCATCATTAAGTTTCCTCTTTTTATTGGAGGCGTCCAGCTTTTTCATGTTGAGGCTAAGGTTGTAGCAATACCTAGCCATCTCTTGATCACCCCGGATAGATGACACCGCATTATCCTTGTCAATGAACTTGATAAGGAGATGTGGGGTTGATACAACTGCCTCCATTGCATTCAGAGTGGGACGGCCTATGATGCCATTAAATGGTGATTTGACATCAATCACTAGCACCCGAGACCTAACCGTCCTGGCTCCTGGCTCGCCTTCAAACGAGATAAGGGTATCAAGATACCCTTTAGTTGGTTGCTTTGCACCATTGAAAGATGTTAGTTCCTGCGTGTAAGGCTGTAAGTCTGAGTCTTTAAAACCCATTCTTTCAAAGCAATTATAGAAAATAACATCGCAGGAACTTCCCTGGTCAACAAGGATTCTTCGGACGTCCTTGTTGGCGATCACAGCAGTGATGACTACAGCATCGTCACCACCAGGAATGGTTGGGCCAAAATCCTCGTCAGAGAAAGAGATTGTGGGAGCTTCAATCCCACCTCTGTAAGGGCGATTGTCTTTGACTTTCCCTTGCACAGATAGAATCATTCTGTGATGATTCTTACGGGCTGTAATTGAAGCTCCTCCTCCAGCAATCATGTCAATAACTTCACGTCGGCCCTGACGTTGTTGCTGGGGCATGCTGTCTTTCTGTGCTGCATTACCAGTCATCACACCTTTTTGCTTCTCTGCAGCAGAGAACTTTCGAACCGGACTGGGGTTATTGTCATCCCCATCGTCTGGATCTCTTTCTCTTTTCTCATTCCGTTCTGCCCTGTCAAAGGATTTTTCTTTGAACAGGTATTGCTTTAACTTGCCTTCTCTAATCAGCGTCTCAACTGCGTTCTTTAGCACCTGGCATTCATCAGTTGAATGACCATTTTGTTCATGAAAATCACAGTACTTATGTGAATTTCCTGGTCTTTTCATAGGGGCTGGTCTTCTGATGCCATATGTGCTGAGCATTGGCCATCCGACCTCTCTTAAAATCTGAGACGGCCTGGCAGACAATTGTGCATAATGGCTGAAGGAATTGACGTGCCTTTCTCGAGGTCGAGGAGGGTGGTTATTAACCTTAGGATTTGTAAATGGCCTCTCCATGCGTTCTGACCTCGTCTTCTCCTTACCCTTCTGGGTTTGGGGAGATGGTGCTGGTGGCTTTTTCTTTGCAGCCATTGCCTCCAAGTGCATCTCTATGCTCACGTACTTTGAGGCTTTTTTCCTGAACTCCTCAAAAGTTGCTGGAGGGCTCTTTGCTAATGAAAGAGCGAAAGCTGATCCTGGCTGCAATGCCTCAATGACGATATGCAGCTTGATAGATTCTGTGAGGTTAGGAACCAGGGCTGCTTCCTTATAAAACCTTTTCAAAAAATCTTTTAAGCCCTCTGTTTCACCTTGCTTAATCTGAGCCAAGGTATGAGACGTCTTGGGTACGTCTCTAGAGATGACAAAGTGGGTTTCAAAGGCAGCTGCCATTTCCGTCCAAGAATCTATGGATCCAGAAGGCAGGCCTTTAAACCACCCGAGGGCCTCCTCAGACAATGTTCGAGGGAACATTCGGCACATCACGTCTTCATCAGCCCCCAAGTACATGGCTTCAAACACATAAGCATCAAGGTGCTTAGTTGGATCAGTTTCACCATTATACTTTCCGATGGAAAGTGGTTGAGTAGTTTGAAGGTGCTTGGGGATGCTGATGCCCATAAGTCTCCTTGAAAAAGGAACCTTCAGATTGTAAGACAATGGGGGTGCTGTTGTTGAATCTCTCTTCCTTCGGGAAGCTGCATCCTCAGAATCGCGAGTCTGTTCTCCCCCCTTAAATGTAGGGATATTTGAGTACTGAAGAGTGGTGGACTTTTCACCATCAGTTACGTGGGGAGTGTTTCGCGTGCGAGATAATTCTTTATCCTCGCTTTGCCTTTTTTCTTTTCGCAGTTCAGCGAGTTCCCTCTGAAGTTGTTTGATCAACTCATCGCGAGGATCAGGATCAGACACAGTTACTATCTTCTTTGAGCTGCCCCCATGAGAATCAAAGTTGAGTTTTCTGAAGGCGTTAGGATTGGTTCTGCCTTCAGCTTGATTCTCCATGAAGTCTTGTGCTTCGCCTTCCATTGTGGATTACCTGCTCTGTCAAAGGATATGGGAATAACTTTATCGTGTCCCACTGGGCGTGCCAATGATCTGTCTTGAACCGGGGTCTAGAGATCCGGACTCAGACCAGTCACAAATAGTATGTAAATACTGTATAGAAGACCGGATGTATGTGTATCCGGTATAGGTATCCGTTGTCCTTGAGTGAGGAGAGCGGATTGGGCGTTCTGGAGATCCTTCGCACCGACCTAACGCGTTGAAGTAGGCGAATGGTGGTGTCACCTGCAAAGATTCTCCGACGCTCAAGTCAGTAATATTCCGAGTAAGGAATGTATTCAGAGAGGAATCAGTCGTAAAAGAGCTGAAGAAGATCCCTCACTTCAATCATGAAGTGAGTTCATATACCTGATTGGCTCGATTAACGAGGATTCGTTGGTGGGGAACCACCAACTCCCATTAGCATTATTATATTGCACACTTACCTGCATGATTGGGTCAAGTGGCTATTTTATATTGAGCATAGAGAATGTAGACTAGGATTAGGGAACAAGTTGACCATTCCCGTGAGCAGAATTTGGCTCGTAGTGTAGGGAATTATTGATCGATCCCTGTAGCAACAATCCTTGTCTTTTGCACAGTGACGTGTGTATTATCCGTTGTCATGGTGTTATCCTGAACAACCGGTATAGGGAGAATGCCTGATACGGAATTACAATCCGGATGTATACCGATGACATCGGTTACACGTAGATGTCTCATCAAAGACGTTGAAATATGTATAGCAGATCGGATACCGGTATTGAGACCGGATCAAAATCCTACATCGAGTTGGATGAATTGAAATTTCAAATTAAGGAAGTTAAATTTTTAGAAATTTTATTTACAATAATTATACTCAATTTTTCTAATCTTAGAAATTTTTGTTTACATATACAAACTTGTTTCTCTACAACCTCGTTTAAATAACCTAATCGAGAACCAAACATATATGCATGAGTTTGTAAGTGGTACTTAGTTTCAAGTGCTCTAGTGACCTTTAATACTTAAGATGGGGTGAATTGAGTATGAATTTTTTCTTAATACTAATTTATTAATATCTTAGTGTATGCAATGACAATTATCTTAAAGTAAAAGCAGTTAAATATGCAGAAATAAGGGATAAGAAGGTGCAAACTCAATTTTATATTGATTCGGCTATCAACTTTGCCTACGTCTAGTTTCCCAAGAAACCACTTGAGAATTTCATTATAATTGCAAGGTGATACAATTGTTGAGCACTCCAACACCCACTAGTGGAAAAAATGGATATAACAACGGGATATTATTCACGGGTAGAAGAGGATCAATGATAAAAACATGCGCGGTGGCATTTTTGAAATTATAAGGTGAATTTTTTAATCAGAGAAAACTATATATCCACGGTTAACATCATAACCGTGAACGTAACCATCAATATATATTCACGGTTGAGGAGTCAACCGTGGATATATAGTACCTGAAATATATATCGACGGTTTTAATCACAACCGTGAATATATATTGATAGGTACGTTCACGGTTATGATGTTAACCGTGGATATATATAGATGTCAATATTCACGGTTGTATTTCCAACCGTGGATATATAGTTCAGGTTTTAGGGTTTAATCACTGGGTACTTTATGTCCACGGTTGTTTCTATAACTGTGAATATAGATTAAATATTTATCCACGGTTGGTATCGTAACCGTGGATATATAGTTAACATTTATCCACGGTTGTTTGTTAAACCGTGAATATATGTGTAATATATTCACGGTTTCAAGGGGAACCGTGAATATACATCCTTTCTGAAACTTCAAAAGCCGCGCCTTTCTCTCTTTTTTCAGTTTCTCTTCTTCTGCGCGTTGGTTGTCGTCTTCTCCATTATCTGTGAGCTTCGTGCCCTTCTCTCTGTTCAGCATCTTCTTCCTTTCTTCATTCAGGTAGGTTCCCTGAACCCCCATTGTCATGCGTGTTTGTCATAATATATTGATTCTTTCTCTGTTGGTATTCCTCTGTTTATGTGCCTGTTTGGTTATATGCATTTTTTAGAAAATTACCTTAGTTCTCTCCGTTGCGTTAGATTAAGTGCCTGTTTGGAAAAAAGTTACGTCTCCGTTCCATTCGTTGGTTATATGCATTTTGCTGTGAACCGTTTGGCAACACACGCTTCCTCCGTCTCCGTTGCCATCTTCTCCGTTTGAAAGCTGAGAACCACGTTACCTTGTGCCTCCATCATACCTCCCATTCCGAATCTCCGTTTGCATTTCTGTGTGTTGTGGACGGTTTTGCCCTTCTGCCTGTTGGAGAAGATGGAGCACTGGTGGAGATTCTTGGCTTGGTGTACCATAAATTTATTGATATATTTAATATATATTAATAATATTAAATTTTAGTTGCAATACATATATTTATAATAATATATATTTATTATTAATTTTTATTAATAAATATATTTTGTTAATTAAATTATAAATGAAATATTTTAATGTGTAATTGTTAATATTATTTACAAAAATATACTACTTTACTACTTTTTTTAATTAATGTCCTTTTTAGTAATCCATAAGCCGTATTGCATAAAATAAAAGTTCAAATCTAAAAATTCTCATAATCCATAATCCATCATCTAACACCATAATCCTTCCCCACCTGCACGCCACGACAAATGGAAGCGGGCTAGGATCAAGAAGAGTGGGGGATACACTTCCTCACAGGCTCAGGAGGTTGCCTCACGGATAGTAAGTATTCCCCTTTATATCAGTGTCTGTTTTTCAGTTTAAGTGAAGGAAGTGAATACTAACTTGTTTGGTTTCAGGATTCCTTGGTTGAGCAATCAACCCAAGGGTCTTTCGTAGCCCATGGACGGGAGGATATTTTGACTACCGCCATTGGCAGGCCAGAGCACCCAGGAAGAGTGCGTGCTATTGGTCGAGGTGTAGGTAAGTGCTAACTAACTCTATGCCTTCATTTTGTTATCTGTTAAACAATTATGGGCTAATCATTCACATTTCACAGGCCTCCGCGCCTATTACGGTGCTCCCGACCCTGCCCCATCCCTTGAGCAAATGGTGGAGCAAAAGGTGGCTGTTGTGAAGGCTGAGTACCAGGAGGAGATATCTAGGCTCCACCAGGAGATGGCCCGATTCAGGGAGGAGATGAAGGCCTCACTCAGCCACCACCAGGAGACTACTGCACCAGCCAGCGACCCACAGGTTAGATTCTTTATTTAATTTCCTCAATTTTATTGTTTGTAATCACTTTATTTCATTGTTGAATAACTTCTGCTTGATGTGTAAATATGTAGGTACGGAAGGTTAGCACTAAGGGGTCGTGCGCTGCGGCTGACCCTGACGATGACGGGGTCGAGCCACCAGACACCCGTCAATGTGACCTGTTCATTGACGGGTCGGAGGAGCCAGTTGCCACTGGTATTGTGTACAACTTAGGCCCTGTGGTTCACCATCAGACATTACCTGATGGTATGTCCAGGGTCTCGATTGTGCTCGTCCTCGAGGAGGATGCTGCTGTGCCAGTGGCAACTCAGGAGGTGAAGACCGTCGGTCAGGCGGTGGGCCACTTTCTGATGTGGCCCAACAGACTTCTGGTGATTGCCCCTGGACAGGTAAAAACCCTAAACACTAACTAGCTTTATTTCCTTGTCAATTATGGTACAAAATGTGATGGTTGTCAATTGTTCAACAGGAACAGACATTGAAGAAGCCAGACCCGGCCAAGGATCCCATCCGGATGCTATGGCGCATCGGGTATGAGCAAGCTGACGACACTGTTCAGGTCCCATGGCAGCCACTAGTGTTCGGCCGTCCCAGTGATTTTCCAGTTTACGTTACAAATTCTGACATTTGTGACATTATTACGGGGACGTCGATGCTGAACGGCTCCATCTTTCAGTTGTGGGAGCTGTAAGTATATCCTTGTTTTGTCCAATTTTTTTATTATATAAGTTATTTGTCGCTAACCATGTCTTAACTTGTTTAGGTTTCTGGCAAAACTCTGTGTGGACTTGGGTTTCCAAGGAACTTACGGTTTCTTAGAGCCCTCTCTCATACAGAGGCATGGAAACACCTCGCAGAACACCCAGACATACATCCAAAATTGGATGTTTGAGTCTGGGAAGTCTATATACATGGGCCCCTATCATAAAGGGTAATACTCTATTCCATAATTATTGTCATGATATTTTGCATTTTGAAGTCTCATTTATCACTCGTAACTGCAGGGCTCACTAGACGCTTCTGGTGATCTGTCCGAAGGACTATCTTGCTCTGTACTTTGATAGTTTGCATCGGACAGCTCCACAAGACCTGAAAGATATAGTAGACCGGTAAGTTCATCCCTAAACAATAACCACAAATTCGATTACATCATTTTTAGAACTATACAATTCTAACTTATCTTGTGTTTTGTTTGACGCAGGGCGGTGGTTGGATACAATCTACTGATTGGAAACAAGCCCAAAGGAAAAACAGTTGTATGGGTGTACCCAAAAGTAAGTCAATCGTATTCATTCAAATCTTCAGTACATATTTTTTAAGTTCCGAATTCACTTATTCTATACTATATGTCCATTGTAGTCTTACAGGCAGAAGGGTTCCTTTGAGTGTGGCTATTTTGTCATGCACACTATGCTGACCATTGTCCAACATCATTTAATAGATGGATGGACAGAGGTAATTCTCATCATTTGGACTATTTTTCTCCAATTTCATCAATTTCATGTAATAAATAAAGCTTTTGTTCTAATTGTTTTGTGCAATTGTTTGCAGTACTTTAATGACCGGTCATTTTTCCCAAAGGAACTTGTGGATGATGTTAGAAGGCAATGGGCCTCACACTTCTTTGATTCACGGCAAAGCTAGATATAGGATCTTTATTCTTTTATATATGTATCTAGTAGGATTTAGGGTTTACTTTTATTATATTACATTCAACTTAATTGTATATACTTTCATTTTTTAGGTTGTTATGAATTGATATAGAAAATAAATTGTTATATATATACATACCATTCTTTCAGTATAGTGTTGCTGTGGCATACTGTATACTGTACTGGTTTGTCTGAATGCAGGGTTGGGAAACGATAAAACAGAATCTATATTAAAAAAAAAACCTCAGTATTTATTCACGGTTATGGTAACAACCGTGAATATAGACTATATTTATCCACGGTTATGGCAACAACCGTGAATATAAGTATTTAAAGATGTCAGTTACAAACTACTTATATTCACGGTTATGATGGACAACCGTGGATATAAGTAGTTTGTAACTGAAACCAATCCATACTTATATTCACGGTTGTGATGGACAACCGTGGATAAAATATATCTATATCCACGGTTGTCCATCATAACCGTGAATATAAGTAGTTTGTAACTGACATCTTTCAGTTCTTATATTCACGGTTATGCTCGATAACCGTGAATATAAATAGTAAGTTATATTCACAGTTGTTCTTAACCGTGGTTAGATGTGATGTTATTACCACGGTTGTTAACCGTGGTTAAAGACCATCATCTACTACCACGGCTGCAACAACCACGGTTCTTTAACTGTGAATAAAGGCCTTTTTTAACCGTGATTATATCCTTTTTTTCCACTAGTGACCAAGGGATACCCTTCCCTTGTATGGAGCCTCCAAAACTTCCAAGAGAGCCCTTTTTTCTTACTTCACCACACTTTGGGGTCACACCTAAATACAAAATCTCAACAGAGGATAAGATAAACAACTAAAACTTCTCAAAAGAGTAAGTAAACAACTTGAAGAACTAATGGCTTAATAAAAAGATAGTATAGCCTTAAAGTTTTGAATTCTTTTTGTAAGTGATGTAAATAATTGGTGGATTTGGGAAAACGACTTTTTGCTCTATTTATAGATAAGGAAAAGTCATAAAAAGATGCATTTGGATAGCCATGAGTCTTGAAAAGATACCTTTTATAAAGGATGCAATGATTCATGGGTTTTGATGAAGAAGCTTGACTTCTCAAGCAAGAAATTATGAAGAGATGCAACTTTTAAGTTATTCCGACTTCTATGTAATCGATTACCATAAATCTGTAATCTATTACATGGATTTAAAAATTTAAATAATCTCAATGTTTTAAGGTGTAATTGACTACACTATTATGGTAATTGATTACTTGATATTTTAAAATGTAAGGGTCTTTAACATTTGACTATTTAATCGACTACACAAAACCTGTAATCGATTACTCTGAGTTAGAAATTAAGAAATGATGCAATGTTTATCATGTTTATCAATATTTCTGGCCATACTAAATTCATTAAGTCTTACATTTTATTTTAGGCTATATATGTTCTTCATTGCCTTGGACTTTTGGTCATGTGTGACTTATAATCATCATTTGTCATTATCAAAATATTAACTTGTGTCCTCAAACATTTCCAATTTTTTAGGATGTATAAGGTATGTGTTTTGTTAAGTATAGTAAAATATTAAAAGGTGTTCATTCTTCGATTCAGATTGAAAAAAGTCGTTCAACCGATCCAAAATAACTAAAAATTGATTAAATTAAAAATCGATCAAATCAAAATTGCAAATAAACTACCTTATGTGTGTGGTTTGGATCAATTTTCACATTTATCTCTCAAAACCGAACCAAACTCATCTAAGCCAAAATTTCAATATATCACTCCTATATTTATATTACATTACTAAATTACATATATATGACATAAACTTAAAGTAAGACTAAAAAGACTCTAAGTAGTGATTTATAATTTTGTGATTATGCTGAAATTTTTATAGTAATAATTCAATTTTTGAAGTAGTTGTTATTGATTTTACTGGACCAGAACAATATGTCTTATCATTGATTTTGTAAAAAATATAATTAATATAAAACCAAACAAACTGATCTAATCTGAACCATATCGGATTAAATGTCATCATACATTATAACTGAACTATAAATTTAATAATATGATAAGATCGGATGATATTTAATTTGAAAACTAAACTACGGATCACAACCACCCCTAGAAAATATGCATGGTTTTAGAAATTGGACAAGACTGGTGAGTTTGATAAGAAATTGTCCAAGGTATCGATCTAAACAAATAAAAGAATTGGAGAAATTCAAAAATGAAGTGAAACCAGTCTGTGTTGTTTTAAATTGTTTTTTTTAAATACAATTTTCAAGGATCATTATAATATTTACATACATTTTTTTTATTTATTATAATTTTTTATCTTTTAAGACATATAATATGATATTTTGATCCCATTTTAAAAAAATTTCAATATAATTTTTATATAATATATTAATATATCATAAAATATGTTATATTATATTAAAAAATATATTTTATTATTAAACTCAAATTTAACCACAATTAAATCAATAAATCATCAATTCATATTTTTACCGGTGAAATTAACTTCTAACTTTCAAAACATTGAGAATATACGCTAGTTTTTAGTCATTTACATCTTCATATTCTGGGAATACAAGTTTTCATTGACTCCATGAAGTTACACTAGGACAGCAACCATGTAGGACAAACAATATCCTAAACGTGGGTGGCACAGGCTATGATGAACAAGAATTATATACAAATGAACTATGTGTTTCTTGGAACTATATATAATAGGTAAAAAAACCGTTAACTTTAATGTAAAAAACAGTCAAATTTAATAATAATAATAACAACAATAATAATATAGTTATATTTAACTTAATTTTAATTAATTAATCTTAAAAAATAAAAGATGGTTCATTGAATGAACCAATGATAGGAAATGAGCGAATATTTTCTAAAATAAAACTGTATTTTCATTACGAAATGAATGAGATGATTATTTAGTTTATAAATATAAACTATATAAAAGCTAAACTTTGAAAATCTCAGTTAATACTATTTAAATCTCCCCATCACACATTTTTGATACACTAAGACAACCCATTATTTATGGAAAATGAAAATGATATATAACTAACACTCTGGTAATTGAAAACTGAAACTAACTACTCTAATCAATTACCAACCATGTAGTATGAGCAAAAATCTTTACACCCAATAACACATCTTATTGAATTTCCTCACAAAAGAGAAATCAAAGAAGCAATATACACATCAAACATAATGATAACTAAAACAAAAGAATGACCTAGATTTCTCTAATGTTCACCATTTTTATTGACCTCCCAATAAATCTTAATGTTTTAAAAATGTAACAAGTTATTGAATTGGTGAAGGTATAGTTTAAGAGTTACTGGTAGTTAAACTAGTAGTAGTAAATTATTATTATTATTTTATATATTAAATAATAATCAATTAGATCAAAATAACATAATATTTATAAAAAAGTCCAACAAATACATTAGAATTTAAACATCCTATAATAAAAAAATTAAAATAATATATATTCTAGTATAACATGTTTAAAAAATCTAATTTTATGTAAAAAAAGCAATATACACATTAAATATAAAAAAATAGTTTTTTATTAAATTGGTCAATTCTTTTCTTAAAAGTAAATCAAGTGATATGAAGGATAAAAATTAGTATTTGGTCATATTTTTTCAAATTTTGACCAATTTAATAAAAAAACTAATTTTTTACCACATCTAAGGGTTCGTTTGGTATGCAGTTGGGAAAATGAGGTTTAGAAAATGGAGAAATCTAAAGGTCAATATTAATCCTTTACACCGTTCAAGACAATTAAAACTCAGTTTAACCGTATGATAAAATAATCATCTCTTGCAAACCTCCATTTACAAAAGAGGACATTTATCCAAGCAAGCTGTAAACCGATAGAGATATTAGTTTTCGATTCAACCAGTCCATCAATCCAACCTTAATAACTATAATAACTCAAACAAAACAAATCAACTAAATTACTAATAAAGAAACTGAATAGGAAACTTTGAATATACCTTTGGAAGGTTAAGGTCAATGCCAATGCCATACATTAAAGTCAATAATTTAATCATTAATCATAAACATTACATCATCTTTCTAAGTGGGTAGAGGCTGTGGTGGACTTATACCTTTTAGGTGCACAGTGCACCATACTTTTTTACCTGCTATAATAGGTATTATTATCTTTTAAATGTTTACATAAATAACCTACATCTTTATTATATTATTAATTTTCCCTATCACCATCTCCATGGAGCCTCTGCAGAACCCATTTGCCCAACAACAACGCTCATGTTTTCATAACTCTCATGTTTTCATTATCCGACGATTGCACATGCACACCCATTCTCTTATGATTATGTATACGAAGGGAGATAATTATTTTCATGACTCAGAACACAAGGAAGAATCAATTCATTGAAACGAAATAACAAAATAGAAAAAAAAATAATAAAGGGTTTTCAATCCATTGATACAAAAAGAACAAGACAAAAAACAAATCACAAAGCCCCAAACACATTTAGGAATTTCAATCCTTTCGATTTCGTAATTACAAAGCTGCAAATCACAAAACACTACCTTATTCACCTTCCTAATTCTTTGATTTCAATTTCAAAAATCTTGATTTTTGTAGTGGAAGCTGAGAGGAGGAAGAGGGACGGTGGTTTTTTCAGAAACCTTCAAACGGTGGTTTTTCTAGAAATCTTCAAACAGTGGAGCAGAGATTGGAGGTAGTAGTGAGGGGAGATTGCACGCCAACTAGTGATGGAGATGAATGGCTCACCAACCGTTGCATTATTCTCACATCTTCTCTGTCGTCAGCGCCGGAAGTCAAACTCTGCAATTTGATATGCCGCCGCCACATGAACTCCGCAAGTCTGACGACGTGATTGAGCTCCATCTCTTCTCGATGCGATCCTTCCGTTGCAGATCTCTGAGTTCTGGTACCGCATCATGATGCACACCCCCCTCCAGATCTCCACTTCGACTTCTAAATCACTATCGCATCTACTGTTCCTTTTCTAAGCTTTGGGTTGTCAGAGGCTATGGCAAGAGAGGGGGAACTGGTTTGATTTGGGTTAATATAGGGGAGAAAGTAGAAATATTAAATTTTCAATCATTAACTTGTTTATCAGGTAGACATCAATTAATATACACCGTTGATGATGATCTAACGGTTGATATAAATTGAGTGTACCGTACACCTAAAAAAATTAAATCCACCACAGAATTCACCTTCTAAGTGGGACAGTTGTAGAGAGAGAGGGTGTGGAGTGCTTCGCTGCGGCCAGATACTGAAGTCAATCACAGCTAAAAATATATCTGCGCATGATTTAAGCGAAAACTACTTCACCAATAAAGAAGAAGAGAAAACCCACACAAATAAAAAAGACTCTTAATTTTGGCTAAAGAACATTCAAATTTGGCGACGTAGGTTATCTTATGTATAAAAAATTCTTTTGGACTCTTTCACTAACATCTTACTTAAAAGGAAAAACACATGTTTGTCACTGTCGATGACTCCATTTATTTATTTATTTTATATATAACACACATGAAATAATCTCCAACGACCAAATTCGTGGATCAGTACCAAAAAAAAAACTTAAAAATCAATTTGATCTATCCATAATACAAATATGTAAACTTGACTTTATGAAGCCTTAGTTATACTCGCTGGGTTATAGCTCTTTGTTTTTAGCTAATTAAATTTATTTATTTTTTAAGTTATAAAATCTGATTTTATTTTTTTTTCAACTTAAAAATTTCAAAGTATTATTTCTATAAAAAATGTCAAGATTTATGATAATTTTGAGATATAAAATCTAGATTTCGAGGATATGATAGTTTATAGTTTATTTTATTAGCTTAAAAGTTTATTATACATAATATAATCATGTTTAGTAAAATATTTTATTAGTAGTTTGTAGCGATTTTTGAAATGTTAGAATTTGATTTTTTAAGCTTTGAGCTTGGTTTATTTTTTATATTTTTATCGTCTTTTGACTTTTTTTAAAAAATCATTCTTATATATTTTATATCATTTTACATTTAATTTTACTAAACATATTTTAATTCGATCAACTAGTTTATCAACTTTAAATTTTAACCTGATTTTTTTAACTTTCAACCAACTTATTCTAGTTCCATGCCCAAAATCATTTATGACGTCTAAAACAATTTAATTTTGTAACCATTTTGAGTACAATTAATCTTGTTTTAGATGATGAAATAAAAATTCTACCACGATGATGAATTGAAAATTTAAAGGAAGTTAGAAATTTAGGGATTTCAATTGTTTCAGACTTTTCTTCATTTACAAAATTTATAATCAGATAAAATAATTTAATTTTTATAATTGGGTAACGTAATTAACCATTTCTTTTTGTTATTCTTCATCTACGTTTGATTTTTGTGTTTTGTAGATAAATTGGTAGAAAAAGATTCAATTTGAATTAAAAAATGATGCAAGACATTTGATTATCAGATAGAAGCCTAAAGAAAGGGATGACAATGACCTAATTTAGGCCCATATCACACTTAAGGTGTGAACTGTTGGCTTGGGATTAGAGTGTTGTGCTTGGATAATGGGCTAAAATAACACCTTACCCTGGGTTGTTGAGTTAATCATATAGGTGCGAAATTAAGCAACTCTTGCATTTTTATTTTTTTAGCTTCATTTTTGGTTGGCCTTGTTTCTATTGTATGAGTTAGATTTATTAGGTTAAGTTTGAGTCATTTTTAGGGGTTAGACACGTTTAGACATTTACACTAGCTCGAGGGATTCTCAAAGAGGTTGTCTTGTGTTCTTCTTTAAAGTTCTCAGACACTTTGTGATTTGTCAGAGCGCAATTAGGATTAAACTTGGTTCTTCAATTTCCTTTTCTTTGCCTTCATTTATTATTTATGGATTGTATTTTGATCATTTCCTTTCTCTTTACAATGTGTGAGTAGTCGTGTATTGCTCTTAAGAATTTGGAGCAATCTTAATTTAGGGATAATGTGATGTGATTGTACCTTTAGATTAGTTTTAATTTTGTTTTGGTGCTATATTTTGTTTACGTTTAATTTCCATTCTCTAGAATAGTGACAAATGATAAACTATAAGCGATCGTTAGAGAATGATGGGACCAAGATTTTGTTAGGCTAAAAATAGGAAAGAGACTGTGAGGTGAACCTAATAGGATCAATTGAATTAAAATTAATTATATGTAATATTAAGGAACTCAATTCTAAAAATCGGGATGAAACCATGTTCCTAGGAGTGCCTTTGATAATCATTAGTTTATACATATGCCATGAATTTATGTTCCTTTGTTTTTAAATTTAATTTAATTCATTTTAATTTTTGATTTAATTTCTAAAAAGTAATCCATTGACTACTCAAACTATAATTTCCAATTAAATCAGTGATCATTTACATAGTCCCTATAAAGATGATATCTTTTGTGCTCACGATAGTTGATGTTCGCCTGCAAGAATCGATCATGTAGCCTGTTGGTAATGCAAATCATGGATCATTTTTGGATGTATTATAGAGTTTAGACTTATAGAAAAGATTCAAAGTTAAGTTGTTAGATGAGTTATTGAGTTTATTTGTAAGATGTCCATGTGTAAAATGTGAAAGAATAAAGTTGTTGAATAAAAGTGAAGTCAAATTTCACCTATACAAGTTTGAATTTATACCTAGATTTTGGGTTTAGATTAAGCATGGTGAAATCAAACAAGGGAACCATTATGTGGGTGGTGGTCTAAGTAGTAGTTTCGCTATGGAGATTATCGATAATTTTGAGTTGTTTAAACCTAATGTTGATTAACAACATGCCCATGTTTTGCAAAAGATTATATGCCAAATGAAGCAGAGGTAGAATAATTAATGTATATTTAAATAATTTACAATGTTTATGACTTTTTTCTTTATTTATTAGCATATGAGCACAAGAAGTGGATCAAAGGCAATGGATGATAGCGAGAGTGAGCATAGAAAGAGGATCGAGAAGAGAAAGATTCTATTAACCAATATGACAATGGATCTAGCTGTATAGTATCCCTTATTCACTTGGCTGTAAGGTTTAGTGGCACTATCGTATGCTCTAGACTTCCTAGAAGGCACCACCACCATTACCATAACATCCACCACTATCATCATAAGACTAGGAGCCCAAACTCATTAAGATTCCTAACTGGGTTATAGGTGCACACTTGATGAGACATCTCACCATCACAATGAGGACATGGTCATGACATGATCTTTAAGGATGAACTTCTCAAAGATGAGAATGATATGTCCCTCATTATTTACTACATGACATTAACCAAGGTATACGATCACACAACTAGCCTCAAGATGCTTCTAGAGAGTTCATCTTGAAGTGGATCACAGTCGCATGAAAGAATATTGAATTGTGACACTCATAAACTTTGGCTTTCACTTAAAAACAAGATTACTTTACTATCTTAAGTATTTTAGACTTAGATAAGATTAACAACAAGGAAGGAAACTTGATTAAATAGTTTTGAAGTATTTTAGAATGTGTAACCTTTGTTTCTGAAAAGATTCAGTTGTTCAACAACGGGTTTTAAAAATTGTGGTTTCCTTCAGAAACATGGTTTCTTATTTTTGAACAAAGTCTCACTTTTAACAAAAACACTTTAATGAAAGTTCCTTTAGTTTTCACAAGGTTTATACTTTCTAAAACATTTCCTTAACCTATTGATTCTTAGTGTTTAGTAATAACAAAATCGAATAACTAAAATGTAAATGGATAAGGTGAGAGAGATTCATACCTAAGGATTTATACCGTAACATCCCTGATATTTAATAATTGGGATAAACAATTTGTCGCGACCGGGATCGTGGCGGGATGGCCGACCCTTAAAAATAGAACGAGTTTTGAAATCCTTTCAAAGAGAAAATAGGGAGTCGCCACCAATATTTTTTAAAGGGTAAAATATCGAAAAAACCTCTTTTAAAGCACTAGTTATAAAAAATAAAATTCTAAGTTCGGAAGTCGAATTACAAGTGAGGAAGGTATTAGCACCTCACAACTGTCCGTTATAAAACAGTTACCTCAAGTTGATAGCGCGCATTATAAGTAGCTCAGAAATTACTTTTACTTCTTTAGAAAAGGAATAGATAAAACAGACATGGAAGTTTGAAATAAGATTGATAAGACGTCTCGTCCAAATTAATCGTAAATCGAACAACTTGACTAAACAGTGATAATAAGAAACGACAAAACAATGACAGTAAGAAAGGGTACAACAGAGTGAAAGTAAAGGCTAACAGGACGTCCCGTCTAAATTAATTCTTCTCAATAAGAAAAATAAAATATATTAAAAATATGAGAAGATTAACAAGACGTATCGTCTAAATTAACCTTCTCATGATAAAACAATTTTCTAAAATTAAATAGTAAAATATTTCGAGATTGGACAAAAACACACAAAAATTATTAAAAGGAAAATGGGCCCGACAGGAATTGATTCCCGCTCCTACGTATTCTCGAACTTTCGAGAAATCAGGGTTACGTAGTTCTTTTAATTATTTAAGGATATAAAAATTCAAACTTTGGTTTTGATTTAAAGAAAATATATTTTTGAATTTTTATATATTATTTTTTAAAAGAAAAAAAAAGATCATGAATAAATAAAAGGAAGAAAGAAAGAAAGAAAAAGGAGAAAAGCTTTAAATAAAAAAATAAAGAGCTAGGACTTGAACTCGCCCCCTTTACATGGCCTCTACCATTGGAATAATTATATCTTTTCTTACAATGATGAAATGAAAGAAACATGATACAACATTCAAGCTTTAACTTTATCATTAAAAATAACACTGAAATAAGGAAGTAGGGTTTTGAACCTATCCCCTATTGGTATATTAAATATGGAATCACCACTAAGCTAGTGCTATCACCTTATTAATGGAACAAACAGACTAGTCATAACCAAATATATAGGTTCCAACTTTATTTTTAAAAAAAAACATGAAGTGAGGCACCTAGGTTTTGAACCCTTCCCCTCTTACTAGGAGGTGACGTGAGTTTACCACTTCAGCTACTAAACTACATTATTATTTCATAAGTGAAGAAACTCATAACCAAATCTATTATGCTTTAGTATGAAAAAAAAATGAAAATGGGCCTCATCATAAGGCCCACACCCAACACAATTTTAACCTAGATTTTAAAATCTAGGTGTGGAGAAGTAGTGTGCTTCAGCAAAGGGAAAAAGATGGGAAAAGAGAGAAGGAGGAAGAAAGGGAGAGAGAGGGAACCGAGAGGAAGAGGTGGCGGCTTGGATGGTGGCGGCTGGTGGTAAACGGTGGTCTTGTGGTGGTTGTTGTCTTCTTCTTCTTTTTTGGGCTTCTTTTTTTTTGGGCTTCTATTTTTACTCTCTTTTTTTTTTGTTCTATATTTGCTGTGAGTAGAATAAGAGAGGGAAAAAGCTTTTATTTTTAGAGGATGATTATGGTTCTTTTTGTTGCTCTTGTTTTTTGATGTTCCGTGTTCATCTCTTGATTTTTCTAATTCTTCTGGGTTGATCTAGCAAAATAGAGTTGTAGATGAAGTCCCTTTTTAAGATCAGAAGAGAGTTGCATAGGAAGCACAAAACCAGATTTTGGGTTTTTTTTTTGCCAGCTTTGGGGCATGTTTCAAGGAGTGCTTTTCGGGATGGTAGCGTTGGAGAGAGTGATGAATTCAATTAATTTTCTTTTATTTTTTAAATAATAATAATAATAATATAAAAAGAGAAAAATGGTGTTCACATAATTGAATGAATTTTGATTTAAAATTTTGAGAATTAAGGGAGGTGAAGTGAATTATTGGATTTAAAAATAAATTTTAAAAGGAGTGGCATCAGGGGCAGTGACGCATAGCGTCAGGTGCAAATTAATAAGTTGACACGTAGCGTAAGCATCGCGAATCAAAATTAAAAGCTAAAACTGAGACAGACCCGAGGCATGTAAAATTTATTTCCTTCTTCCTTCTCTTTTTCTCTCAAGCTATGGAGGCCTAATTAAAGAGGATTAATGATGAATTCTTGAAAGGAATCACGTTCATGGCATCGGGGAAGTGAGGCAAACTCTTGGAGACCCTCAATTTCATAGTTTCTTTCTCCTCATTCTCACTTTCTCTCTCTACCCAAAGTTAGCATGTATAATGAGAGCTTAATTCTTGAATTTAACAGATGTTTGAGGCATAAATAAGGACATTGAGGCGATGGGTATTTGAAGTGTATTTTGAAGCAAGGATCAGAGCCCGTTTGACATCATGGGTCTTGGAAAATAGGGATCAAAAATGGAAATGGTAAGCTTCGATAACTTAAGATTGAGATTCAGAGTTATTTAAGGATTATGGATTATAGTTTTGGTGGTTACAATATTTATTGAAGCTTTATTAAATTTTATTTTAGAGTTTTAAGGATTCAAAAAGGACCCGATAACGGATTGGAAGATTTGGAAAGCTTGAAATCGAGGTAAGGGGGTGTGTTGCGTTAAGGTTAATATAGAAACGTATGACGCCAACGGCGTATAGGAAAAGGATATGTTATAGCTGCTCTTAATCACTTTAAATTAATTGAGATAATCTATGATGAATTGTCAAGTATGTGAAATGGAAGTAGATGAAATCATTAAAGTAAACAAGGCAGGATACCTGATAAATTGTTAAACGGTTAAGTGGTATATTAGCATTATGTCAATGAGAGACTTGAAAATGAGGAGGTAAGGGTAAATTATAAGCCTTGAAATGATAAATAAGAAAGAAATAAATAAATGAGTAGGTAATCAAATATGTGGACATGTGACAATCATAAAAGTATAGGATAGCTTATGTGAACTAAGTAACATTTGTGATCAGGATATGGGGTAAAATTTGGATATGGTAGGCTATGAAATAGAAGGCAAGTTAGATGGCCTAGGTGCATCTATGAACACATGTATATATTAAGTTAGAGAAGTGGAACCGGTAGTAGAAAATAGGATAATTGGTAATTGACAATATGTGTATGAATGATGATAGTATAATAATGAGACTAGGTGAGTACATGTGAGGTTATAAAGCATAGTGAATGGCTTGATGAACAATTAGTATCAGTAAAACTATAATAAGTTGATGATGGTGAAACATGAACAAAAGGATACTGGGTTGAAAGGTAATTTTATACTGCTAACTGCTTCTGAAATTTGGTAATTGAGATGTGATGATATGTATATATATATATATATATATATATATATAAAGATATGTATGTATTTGTATGTTGATGTAGGTTTTGATAATGACACAACAAATGAAGAAGTATCAAAGATGTTATCAAGCAATTGATTATGTTTAATGTGGAATCTAAATTGGTTGATGTTTAAATTTGATGAATAATTAAGGACATATGTTAAAGGCATTTAAAGAAGCTCAAAACAAGTGAGAATTGATCATCAAAATGTCTAAGAATCAAAGGAACCAAGGTATATGCAAAAGGGTTCCAAAAAGGGGTGAAAAATGCACTAAAATTCAAGGATCAGGTGCATGAATCGATTCAAGGTAAGTATGAATCGATTCATACGGTTTCCAGTGCCCAAAATGTGATTGCTTCAGGGTTGAATCGATTCAACCCATGTGTGAATCGATTCACACGGCTGCAGGGGTCCAAAATATGCAATTCAAAGTGCATGAATCGATTCCCTCCCTTCTTGAATCGATTCAACATGCTGTCAGAAGGCAAAATCACATGGAAACTCACAAATTCCTTCGGTTCACTCAACTTGAAGGTTCCTAGGCAATGTTCCATGACTTGTCCCTCTCCACATGCATGTGTTACATTGAAAATGCAATTAAATTAAATATTATACAAACATGCTTCTTGATGCACATGCAATATTCTCTTGGAGACACTAAAAGGTTTATTGGAATTGGAATGCCAAGTTGAATGGAGACACACATGCCTAACACTTCAAGCTCCCAAGGAATTAAATATTACACATGCCATGCCTCATGGAGCCTATAAATAGAGAAGGAGTTGAAGGCAAAACTTACACCAAGCATTTGAAGCATTTCCATTTGCTCTCTTCCTCCTCCATTCTCTTGCTCTTCTACTTACTCTCTTTATTCTTGATTGGCATATTTCTTGAGATTATTTTTGAGAGTAAATTTGTGGGGAAATTATATTTGTGTACTTAACTTGCATATCCTCTCTTTGAGAGTTATTATCTTGTGTAAGCTTTAACTTGTATATCCACTCTAGTGAGAGAGTTTCCTTGTACACTTAAACACCAAACATCTTAGAAGCTTTGGGTTGGGTTTCAACCTTGTAATTGTGAGATTGAGAGATTGGGTGGGGTGCCCTTGTACTTGTGAGGATTGGATTCTTGAGTGTGGGACACTAGGAAGTTGCAATTGCTCAAAGTGTATCTCTAATCTACAATAGTGGAAATCCTCTAAGTGGGTTGCTTAGAGGCGAGACGTACACCGGCGTGGTGGAACTCGTTATATCGGTTTGCAAAGCTTCTCTTCCCTTAAACTCATTTATTATTGAGAACTTAACTTGCATGCTAAAACATCTACATTAATTTGGTGTGGTTAAATCCTTGAATCAATTGTCTCAAATATTATTGAACTTAAACATTGTACTATTGAGTTAAATAACCTTGTTAACAACTTGATAAATCTATTGGACATTATCTAGTTAATCTTAAATTGGAGTTAAGTGTTGAATACTAAGTGTCTCAAGAATTGAATAAACCAATAGTGGGTCTTAATTATTAAAATTAATTCTTGAACATAGCATCTTTAACTCAATCCTTTATTATGATATGTGTTTCATAATTGTCTCATCTCTTGCATTGTATTATTTGTGTATCACTAATCATTTTGAAGGGGTTTCCAAGCAAAAATTTGAAATACTCAATTCACCCCCCCTCTTGAGTATCGAGGCCTTGGCTAACAATGTATATATGTGTAAGTTTATAAGCTTAATGATTCAATTTACTGTTGATAAGGACATAAATTCAATGAGCTGATGTGATTAGAAGTGTGTAAATAGTAATGGTAATAAACAATGTGATTGATGTTGATAGTTGTTGCGAATTGATGATAACATTGATATAATATACTGAGAATATGATAGGTGTATGTATGATGAGATTTATGATTACAAATTATGATGAGTATTAACGATGTGTAGTGCGGTGTGTATTATTTTAGTGATGCATATCTTGATAAGAATAATGAAATGGTGACTATAAAAATGTATAACATGGCTTGTGTTGATAGGCTTGGCAAGTAGGCCACCCGAGTGATGATTATATGTCAGTTTTTGACATTTATATGTGAGATTGATAATGTTATGCCATGTTGGATGTGATTGGATATGTGATCTATGTGGTAGAGGATGACCGACGGTATGTGTTACCCTCGTTTCTGGCTCCTGTGGTTTTTATGCCCAGTTGAGCTACCCAATGGTCAAGTAGGACCTAGTGGTTGAGGGGGAGTCAAGTAGGACTCGGTGAACTAAGCAGGGTTCACAGGGTGTCAAGTAGGACCCCCAGTTGAAAGTCGATCCTTTTAGTATCTGGATACTAGAGCATCGTGTTATCTGAGAGTCAGTTGTGTCTATATTGCTTTGATATGTATTGACGTAGATGTGAGTGATGATGTGACCCTTTAGATACTATTAAGGGTGTGACGCCCTGAAAATACGAGGGAAATTAATAAATAAAATATGGATAATTAAAATAGAGGATAAATTTTTTACGATTTAAAACACTTAAAGGATGGGAGAAATCACGAGAGGAAAACTTTAACAAGTAACCCCCAGACCCTTTTTAATAACCTATCTCATATATGAAGATATGAGAAAGTGAACAATTAAGTCAAGAGTGCACCTTAGATGATCAACATCATGATCATCCACAAGGGGTAGCAGAAGTGTACAATTACATTAAGAAAATGAAGGGAAGTGGTAGAAGGCCAAAGGATAGTCCATTGAATTGATAAAATGTATTATTTATGGGTGTAGAGCGTTGTACAATCATATTATAGTCAAATAATGCCAATTGCACCCTAAAACAGAGGAAAAATGTGTAAAACAGGGTCATGAATTGATTCAAACATCCCATGAATCGATTCAAATGGTTCTGGAGTCCAAAACAGTGAAAACCGAACACCTTGAATCGATTCAAACTCATATGAATCGATTCAAACGCTTCTGGAACTCAAAATTTGGAAAACAGGGGTCCTTGAATCGATTCAAGATCGTATGAATCGATTCAGGCCTTCCTGGAACCAAAAACAATGAAAACAGTAACTCTTGAATCGATTCAGGGATCTTTGAATCGATTCAAGACAGCACAGTTGCTGTTTTTATGCAGAAAAGACATGATTTTTGGACTTCCAACCCCCTAACATTTTTATATCAACTCCAAACGCTACTAAATTTTGACACCAACTAAAATACACCATTTGTGACGTGTGGCCACCGGCCTCACTCAAAAATTCTCAAAAATGAAAAACTTATGTAAATAAATGTGTTTAGTCCATTCCTAAGCCTTTTTGAGTAACTTAAGGGTCTATTCTCAATGGAATTGACCCGTTCCAGTTTTTATAAGTCACAAATCATGTATTTAAGCTATTGGAATCATCACACACTACCCAAAACTCATAAAACTCATTTTGACCCTACTAGTTCCTTACTTATGCATGACAATCATGAAATATCTTCAATTATGCAGCACATAAAGTCATCATTCACAATTCTCATCATTTGTTCATCAAAGTGAGCAAAATTCAAGTACTCACACATTAGAATCTTACATCACCAAGGTCATAACCAAAAATTGGTCTTATATATAGGTTCCAATTTTCACACATGACCTACAAAATCATTATACATCATCCATACCAATTCATGGCTATACAAGATATTAATTATATCTATTTATATTACAAAAGCCCATATCAAAGCTATAAAGTCAAAACATTCACCGGCCAAGGTATTCTTTACCCAAAATAGGCTTCCTTCACACCACTTCTCCACTCAAGAACTCCATAGGTAGCCCTACACCACAGGAGCTAAAAAGATATACCACATAGAGAGTGAGTATACTTTTTCAATGACGAAATCTAACAATTGTGATAATATATACATAGATGCAATATTAAATATCTTCTCCCTAAGAAAAGTTCAATCAACACAAAATCAATCATTCATCATATCCATTGAACACATATATACATTAAAATTCACAAGATCACACCAATCATTAATACAATTACAGCTAGAAATCAAAGGGAGTTCCACCCACTCCTCACACAATCTCCTCAACAGGATATCACACTATTATGCTTCTATGGCTAATGCACATGCTGGTGTTTAAAGATGTATATGCACAGATTCGATTTCATTCCAATAGTGATCACAACCACTTAACTTAATTATCATCACGTCGATTTCCCGCCTCGCAAGGGGTACTCCCTTCATGGGACCCCGTAAGGTCGTTTATTACAATCTCATATCGTCATCACGTCGGGTACTCCCTTCGTGGAACCTCGCAAGGTTAAATATTCATCATCATCATAACATCATCACTCAGGGATACACCCTTCGTGGCACCCCACAAGTTGATTCATTCAACAACAAATACCATAATATTTTTATCACTCCGGGATATACTCTTTGTGGCACCTCGCAAGATGATTCATTTCACAAGTATCATAATATCCTCATCACTTAGGGATACACCCTTTGTGGAACCCCGCAAGGTTTTCACATTAAAAACGTGCTTATGCATGCCATGCTATAAATATGCATTAATGCTCATGCATACCTTAATCTTATGAGGATTTTCTCACCCTCTCGTACTCATACTCAATCGCAATGTTAATCCCACATAATTTAACATATATATATATATACCAATCATACATTCAAGACTCATCTTAACCAAGAAATTCAAATATTCATCAAGCCACACATGGGAACAATAACATGTCATCACATAATATACCACTCATAACCTCATGATGGTCTCATTCCAAAATCAATCATTACAAGGGCCTTATTCAATTTCACATCACATACACGCTACACTACATCCATTCAGGGAAACATGCCACATTACATCAATTAATACATTATCATCATATGAGATCTCATGCATTTAGAAAATACACCCCTCTCCTACCTCAAGAGAAGTAGACTTCCGAGTTCGATGTCCCCGCCTTACAAGTATTATCAAGCCCTACACCAATCAATTATAGGACCACATCAATCATTCATTCAAACACCATTTCAATATATATATATGTATATGTACACATGATTCTTACCATGTAGAGACTATTTATAGGCTTTATTCATTTGCCTAATTAGGCTTCGAGAATTCCTTCCCTTAAATCACCATTCATTATCATCAAGGCAATAACCTAATTAGTTAGGTTACCCTATTTACCAACCTTACATTTAACTCATTCTAAGTGGGTTTTCATTTAGGGTTTCCAACCACCATCTCCAATCATCATTTATGATTATACTCTAACATTAATGACATTCTCACCATTAATTAATACCCATCTACCCACACATCATATTTCCCCTAATTTATAAGGTTAGGGTTTCACCAAAACCCATCAACATTCAAAAATAATCATACATTCTCATCTCCTTCCAACCATAAATGCATCTACCCCATTAATACCATTTAAAGCTTGTATTTATGACACCCACCTTAGGGTTTCCACATTTAATGTTTCTCCTAATAACCCATATACATTAAATGCTCTCTTAACATTGAGGACACATAACAAAAGGTTCATATCCTTGAAAAATAGCTAGAACCTTACCTCAAATGAAGAAATGAAGGAGTTCCAAGAATGGGAGATGGAGATCACAAAATGGGAGAGGGAAAGAAAGGGAGTTCAAACTCCAAGCTTCTCCTTCTTGCTCCAAGAAAATGAAAATGAGAGAGGGAAATAGGTATCACTCCTTGATTAGGGTTTTTAGAAGAAAAATATGAATGGAGAAGTGATAGGAAGGAGAAAAAGTAAGTTTGCTGAAGAAGGAGGGAGAGTCACGGGAATTGAGAGTGAAAGAGGTGAGCTGTTTTTTTAATTTTAAACCCATTACTTAAATCTTTCCATTTTATAACAAACAGGCTCTCTGTTCGGGCTCAATACTTATTCTAAAAATTATTCTGAATACATATTCGGATTTCCAATAATATTATCTACAACCCTGACCAATGGCATCTCAATCGGAGATACTTGGTCTGACACCCATATTTTATCCGGGTTAGTTTTCTGCTTATCCGGTCTCAACAAATCACTAACAGTCTCTGAAAATCTTAATTAAATTATTTCCAATATTTTGGGACATAAAATAGTTCACATTCAATTATTCAATATTTATTTTCTTAATTTAACTTTCTATTTTAAAATTTGGGGTGTTACAAAGGGCGGGGAATGGTCACCGGTGCATTGGCACGGTCAAGGAGCGGCTCCTTACAGGCTTCCAATGGAATAAATATATGACTGTGTTTATGGTTATACGCCTTGTGTGTTATATGGAATGAAATAAATGATTGAGTTGTTGATGTCTATGCGATGTATGATGTTGATTTGATTTGATGATGATGATTTTGATGGTTCTATGAGTAGTAATATGTGAACTCGTGCGTGATAGAATTGGATAATGAATTAGAGAATAAATGGCTGGGCAGGTATGCTGAATAAAATGATTGCAATAAGTTAATAATGGTGTGGATCTTGGTAATTAATAAGATTGTGAAAGTATGATAATTGAACTGGTAAGTAAAGAGATGACGTGAAAGATGAGTAATCATAATTGGTATTGTAACTAGGAAGGTAGCTAGATTATACTTTTCCTAGTCTTGTTGTTATTTCTGTATTAATGCTTAATTCCAGCCACTCACCCCCTATATCGTGGTTTTAGTGGCTGTTGGCAGGTAAGGATGCACACCGCGGAGACGAGAGCTAAATGAGGCCAGGACAATGTGGAAACTAGAGGAAGATATATATATATATATATATATTTGAATTTGTTTATTGATTTATAACAATGTCGAGTTATATTACTGTTTTGATGTGAATGTGTAATATGGTAGTATCGTATTAGTATTATGAGGTGCGTCATGAGGTACTGAGTCATTGCATGATTACATGATATGGGCAAGTTTTGTGATATATGTATGCTAGAATGATATGTGGAGTATGGTTGTGAATTTAATGGGTGAGGGGATGATAATTTAGTATGTCTTGCATAATAGTGAATTAAGGCATTAGCGTCATGGAGCCAATATTTTAAGTTTGGTAATTGCTATGGACAGGTCTTATATTATGATTATGAATTGTTGTGTGATGTGATTAGGAAGTAGATAATCAATTAGTGAATTTGATGGGTGTTGCATATAGTGAGAATAGGTGTTTCATGTGAAAATTAGTAATTGGATAGATGACTTTGAGATCTGGTGGGTTTTGGAACCCCCGGAGGGGACCAATAGGTTCCCTAGGTTGTTTAGGAACTGTACATACAGGCCTTGGACTATTTGGGGTCCATTTAGGTAGTTTGGTGCAATGATTTTGCACATAGTTGAGTAAAAGTGCAATGTGCGCATAAGTTGGGTATACGATGGAATTTTAGCGAACGGATGACGTCAACAGTTCTGAAATGGGGAAAACATATGGCCCGTGATGTTTCGTGGCAAACGAATCTAAAACAGACTAATTTGGTATGTTAGAAGTTGGCCGATTGGCCTAAAATGTGTAACAGCATCAGGTGCTATTTCTGATATGTTGACGCGTAGTGTCAAGGCTGCGTTCTGGGTGTCACGCGTAGCGTCAGGCCCCCTGTTTCCAGATTTTGGATTTTTCATTTTAAATAATATTTTACACTTTTAAATGGTTATATAATTACTGTTTTGAAACTTTTTGGTAAGAATGAATATTTTTTAAAAGTATGACATAATTAAATCATTTAATCGTGAAAAATTTATTATGAAAATCAATTAAAAGGATAAAATTAAATATAAATTGACGTAGGACATCACATATACTGGTTCACTTCTCACTAATATTTGAGGTTATGTGCAGTATGTACCTCAGTAAGATTTTCTTCACTATTCAACCTAGAAGACAAGTCTTTTTTCTTGTCAAGTCTCTTCAAACTCTCTCACACAAGTACTATTTTACAAAGCCTTTTAGAACTCAACACATAACCTTACACCTGTAAGTTGCACACATTTACACGTTAATTTACCTGGATAGTTAGTAACTAAGCACCTTTGGTAGGAGATGATTTGTAGTGGGCTTTTGAGCTTTATAGTTATGTTGCATAAAATAAAATGTGCTAAACAAATGAAGCTTTAATCTCACCTAGTCAACACTTTTAATTGTGTGAGAGTTAGGCTTTTACAAAGAGAGCAAATAACAAGTCCTAAGATAGAAACTTAGATATGCATGGTGTTTAGACTTTTTCTTACAACGTGTAAAAAAATAGGGTATGAGCTTTTTAGCTCTTGCTTACATGCAACTTTGATTCCTTTTTCAAATGAGTTGCTTCTTAATTGTGTTTCAACTCTTGTACTTGTAAAAGAACTTAGGAAATTATCCATTGGATGCTTGTCCTTCTTCATGTTCAAAAAGTAAGGGTGACTTGGATCTTTAAAAAGAAAAGTCAGATCTACTTCTGAAGAGGTTGAGAAATAGAAATCTTATTTTTGTTTCTGAAAGGTTTAAGTGTAGAAACCATCTAATTCTAAAGAGATTCATAAATGAAACCCTAATTTTGTTTCTATAAGGTTCAAAAGTGGACACCCTAACTCTGAATTTGAGATTTTCTTCATATTTTAAAGTAACCTTGGTTCCTTTCTCTCAAATTGAGTTAGATCCTTTTCTTGATTAAATTCCATCTTATAGTGTGAAAATCTTACTAAGGCGACTTGTTTTCAATGACTTGAATTCCTTCCGGGATTTATATTTTAAGTATTCTTTAGAAACAAAGTTCATTGAGAAAATTTCACTTACTAATGTCAAATTTCTTTTAATTTACTCTTAGCTATGTATCTTCAAATAGTCTTAATCTTCAATCTACATTAATTCACTTTATCTTGTGATTTTGAGGATTTAGGTATTATTTGATCTAAGTCTTTAATTCTTTTGGAACTAAATAAATCTTTAATTTTGACTTGTTTCTTTGAGAAATGTCTCCTAAGAACATTCTTGATATATTGTTGAAGTTATGTCATGATCCAAGAGTCTTTGGTATAAGATCATGTTTAGGTTTAGAATTCGGTCATTCAAAAATAAAACATTAAAGTTCTTCTTCTTGCTTTACTTTTCTTGTTTTCAGCTTATGATTTTTTTATTTTTAGAATCACTTTGAATTTATTCCCTTTCTTATTGAGGCATTTTGCTTTTATCTAATTTCTCAAAGAAACTTGTTAGATCACTTCAATATTAGATGCCTTGATTTATTTTTAAGAGTGAAGTGTCTTTAAAAGTATTTCAATATAGAGTACTTAGAGATTTAGACTCAACACATCCTCACCCTTTTAGGGAAGACATAAGTATTTCTGACTTATTTTTATATTATATTAACATGTTAAACTATGACATTGTTCTTTTGTTTGATTTGCAATTGGCATCCATAGGACCCAAACACATCGACAATTAGGGTCGACATCTAGCCTCAGTTTCATGACCCATGGTCCAAATGGAGTTTTGCCTTTCCAGATGTCAAGGAACAATGATGGAAAAAATCATGGTAGTTTTAATTCATTTTGTGTTTGCATATGTATGTTATTCGTTGATAAATGGTTTCCATAAGAGAAAGTCTCGTTTGACTGTTCTCACCATGATCACATCTAGAAGGCCTTCAATAGGAAATACCTGAAGGGTCATGCTCTAAGGAAAGACCCTAGGTAGGTTTGACCTTTCTAGATAGGAAAGATGGCGATGTATGTACTACGAGTTATTATGCCTTAAACATTTCTATGTGTCTTTTTATTATTATCAATAAAATAAGTCATTCTCAGTTTTAAATTTGTTATTAAAATTTTTTATCCTATCTTTGGAATAATGGGTCAATATGAAAAATATTCCTAAATTATCCCTAATTAAGTAATAATATGGGAACTTATAAATATATTAAGACTAGTGATGAATATATTGATGATATAATCTCATAGATCATCAATATGTGTGATATTAAAGCATCAAACAGGTATGCATTAGAAGGAACCACCATGAGAAAGTTGTATGAATAATTATAGGAATATCATAAATAATTCTCAATATGATAATGATATATATAGTCATTTGACCTGAAGTCATTATGATTCTTACACAATAAGTTTATTGTTTTAATACAATAAAGCATTATATAAAACAAGGAGATCTTAGAGGTTGTAATTAAAAATTGAACAAGTTATGTAGAGAGATGTAAGTGATGTAAATGAGATTTTTCTTTTTTATGTAATGAGAGAAATATCTATGGGTCATACAAGGATGATGACAACCATGCCTTAAGCATAATTAGATATTATGACAAAGGGAACAAATGTATAATGTTTCTTACTTATAGGTTATGTTGAATTGATATAGTATCTTAATAATGATACATTGCTGGATATGGCTCTTTATTTTATATTAATAATAAAATAGTTATTATTAACATAGCCAAATATAATTCTTATTGGATCACATGTATAGAATGAGCCTATCAGATAATAGTAATTGGACTAAAATTAAAACTATTAAACCTAACTCATTTAAAATGAGTAAAGAATCTAATAACTAAAAAGTGCTTATCAAGTATAACCTGAACTTATAAATAGAGTATAAGATGCTCATAGGGTACACCCTTTATGAAACACTAAATTTGTAATCACTACGAAACGTGCTTTGAAGAACTAGAATTTAGGCGTGTGTAATCTAGTGAAAGTATCCACGTGGATTCCTCAAGGACAAGGCTACTACTATTTTGAAGTGTTGATTCCACGCATCAAGAAGTAATTAATTTAATGCATTTAAATTGTTTGGTATTGCTTTAAAACATGTGGTTGCAAGACCTAAGGAAATCCTATGTATTTTCGCTACTTATCCACTTAGGATTCCTTAACAAAAAATAACTCGAGTGGTGCTCTGGGAGCCATGGACCAATGAGGGTTACCAAACCTTCTCACGCCATAATATTTCCTATCAGTGTTTAACTAGAGGTGGAAAATTGCATACCTCTGGTTTCATTGTACATGGTGAGATCGCGATAAGAGCGATAAGTTGAAATTTCTAACTTATTTCTAACATCCTCCTTTTCTTTATTAAAGGTAACACTTAATTTACTAGTTTTCTTTTATAGTCTTAGGAGGCTGGTTGGGAACTTAGATCTAATGAGGTATTCCACTTGATGCACACACGTAAGGAAGGTGGTTGGGTCATGGAACCCGATGCCAACATCTATGTAAGATACTAAAATTCATATCTAATAAAATTTTCATTAATTGATTAGTTTTGTACTTATCTTACTATATGGTTTGTATGTTTTAATATAATACATATGGAAGCTCCTAGGTGGCCCCTAAAGAGAATTGAGGTGAATCAGGCGATGTAACTAAACTTCTAGAGGGAAGTTGTTAGTGATAGGATCTGGGGTCATTACAATGACACCAGAGACTTGGCCATAAATTTACAAAGGCCTCAAGCCATATAACTAACTCTATGATAACATCTTGTTACAACATCAATCATGATCACACTGACGTCAAAATATGGTTGCAGCTCCATCCATGTGTTAGTGTTGACTTTTAGTAGATGTTAACATTGGCCAATTGATTAACATTGGGCCAACGACCCAATGCTAACAAAACCATTTTGCATGAAATTTTGCTAGTTAGCATCCTTGTTACTGACACTAACTAGCATAATTCCAACACATACATTAAATTGTTAAATTGGCTAACACTGTTAAATTGGTTTTTAATTTGATCATTTAAGTTACACACACATTTATCCTCCTCTCACTTCTTCATTCTTCTCATCCTCCTCCTTCATCATATTCTTCCTCCACACCCTCACCCTTTACATACCTCACCCTTCACCCCTACCCCACCCCCACCCTTACCTTTACCCTCCACTTGCACCATCCCTTATTCATCATGAACCCATAAATTGGAACCACCATTGACAACAACCATTTCAAATACAGTCGTAGTCAAGCCAAATTAGATAAAAAAAATCTTATGGGCACAACACCTACTGCGTCTCCCCATCATTGACAATTGAACCCCACTGTGTACAGTGACATTGTTTTCCATAAGTCACCTTGATAACCACCATGTGTAGTTTGCACAACATCATCTACCACTGCCATCGCTCACCCGTTTATAACTACCACACGATGCCACCCTCCATCGACAATTAGGCAAGCTAAATTGAAAACCAAGTTAATGATGGTGAAGATAATGGGAGTTGGAGGAAGGAGGGAAGTATAAATGTACGTGTAACTTAAAGAACCAAACTTAATGAACCAAATTCAAAACCATTCTAATGGTGTTAGCAAATTTTTAAAAAATGGACTAAGTTAAAAACATTGTGCAATTTAAAGGACTAAATTAATAGAATCAAACATAAAAGACTTAATCAAGACAAAACTTAAAACTTAAAAGGCTAAACATATACTTTTACCTAAAAATATCACTAGCAATTGTTAATTAATTGGTTTTAAAACACTAATTTGAAGATAAATTTAATCTTTAAACAATTTATCTAAAAAAATAAAAAATTAGTATGATAATCATTTAAATGTTTGACAAATTATATATATATATATATATATATCTGTGTGTGGAGCGTATTCAATGAAAATATAGTGATATGGTGAAAAAAATAAGAATAATCATTAGTGTAAAAAAAAGTTTTTACACCGGTCTATTTCGGCCTTCTACACCGGTTGTACAACCGATGTAGATCCAGCATGTGAGAAAAATATAGGTTTTTTACACCGGTCCAAGACTGGTGAGAAAAATGGCTTTTACACTGGGCGTTTGCATTACGACCAGTGTAAAATGTAGCATTTACATCATCCTTATTCGTTATGACCGGTATAAATGTTACATGGTACACTGGTCCTATACATTATTATTGATATAGAAAAGGAGATATTTAACACTGGTTGATTACCACAATCGATGTAAAAACTATTAATTTTTTTCTTTTCTCTTTATTTTTTCTACTTTCCTTTTTTTCCTTTAGTAGCACTTCAATTCTCTCCGGTATCAATCAAATTGTAATCATACATGTCAATCCAAATTCAATTATATTTGAAAGACATAATGACCATGTTTGAATGTAATCACCAAATGTCATAAAATCAATATCTATGTATAAATTAAAACCATATGATATATCAATTAAAATTAATAAAGAGATATCCATACATGCATATAAATGAGATATTAATAGTCTAAAGGAAAATATTAACAATTTAAGCAACCAATAAATATGTGGATTTGCTCCTTTCTATTGGTTTAATATAATGAATTTCCTCTAGCAAATCTAAAATTTTGAAAAAGTCTCATTTGAGGAATCTCTCTTTCAAGTCATTCCATAATTCTTCAACATTGTCATACACAATGCTTAGAGCAATTTGTGCATTGCTGGATAGGGATTCTTTAACCTTTCCAACAACAAATTTATACATGTTCATGGAAAAGAGACTTCTCTTCATTAATCTACTCCAAGAATGGTAATTGGTAGCCTTTAAGGGGAAGGAACAAGAACAACTTGTGGATTCTCTCCTGAATGAAGGTAGTAGGGGTTGGCTTTGATATTTGTCTCCTTTGTCGAATCTTGGTGAATTTTCTTTCTCAGCCATAGACCAAGTGCAACAAAGTTCTTGATACCATGAAACAAAATTGGAAAGAAAAGCATAGGTAACTGAATATGCCTTTTGTTATTAGCTTTTTCTATGATGAATGCAATAGTCGGGGCTATGTGTAAGAGGAAAATAAAAAGACTAACAAAAGGCTAACAACTAACTGACTACAAACAAACAAATTGATAGATTGGATAATACCATGGTCCTTTTTATAAAACTCTATTTTTAAGTATTCCTTTGTCCTTTTTATAAGATCCTTCTTAATTTACTATGTACATTAATTATTTTTTCTAACACATATTTTTATAAATTACATATTCTCTTTCTTGATATTACTAAAATTTAAAAAATCCATTTCTTTCTTCTAATCAATATGAAGGGTACATTTAGAAATTTAACAAGAGCAATTGATAAATTTAATGTATTTACCTAGACTAACTAAATTTAATTTGTATGAAATAATGTAATAATAGAGTCTTATAAAAGGATTGAAGGGAATATTGGATAACTAATTGACTTAGTGGGATGACTTGTCCAATACAGTAAACTCAGAAAATTCTTGATAACTAATAAAGCTTAACGATGTCATGTTTTCTCAAATTTCTATATACAAGCTCGTCTGTAAGTGTATCCTTTGATCAATATGTTATAAGGTTGCATAATTTATCCATTAAAATATAGTTTTGTCTCTTTGTAATTTTAATACAACATAAAGGCGGTGGTTTTTTTTATAGGAAACTCTCTAATTATGTGAGGTCCTAATTCCCAAGTCCAACTAACAGAAAATGGCATTGTAAAAAGAAGAGATAAGACATATAACAACTTGTGTGCAATTCAACCAATAAAAAAGGTAAGAAATGAAGCCAAATGAATACCTGTTCCTAAAGGAAAAAGAGGTTTAATACATTTTCATTATGGTTTCAAACAATTCATCCTTCCGTGGTATATATTTGGGCTTCCCCTAGGTAGTGCCAGCACTGCAAGAATTTCATCCTGAGACTTTGCAACAATTTTAATGTAAAAAGAACAAAAATAAGAGAAACACACACCTTAAAGGCATGGTTGTAAGTGGTTTTCCAGTGAGAATAAGAGAAGCATCCTTATCAACAATTCTATAGATATAAGGTTCCAATTCTTTATTGGTAACAAGTGGAATACAAGCCTTGAAACTCTCAGGATTAGTTCTTCCATTAAGACCCAAATTTTGTAAATACTCTACTAATATGCTATCCTCTAAAATCTTTGTTAATGTTTCCCTCTGAACCCTTTCTGCATCCTTTATTAGTGATTCAAATTCTTCCATAACCTTGTCCATGTTAAACTCCTCCACTTTCTCCAAAATCCTTTTCACCTACACCACCAATTATAACTCCTATGACAGGAAAACTTGATCAGTTGTAGCTGAACAGGTATAATAAATGGCACAAGTTTTCAATGGTAATTTATTTTATGACTTCACACATGGTAGAATATGCTGAATGTCAAGTTCAATATTTAATATGCACGAGAACTTGGTCACTTTCCCGGTAACAACAATACGTACTTCAGCCTCATTATCACACAATATGTAACGTCCTAGGTTATTTTACATTTATTTTTATTCAATTAATTAAATTTTACGATAAATTTTTCTTTTTTTTGATAATTAATCGAGATTTAGTGAAATAGTATTTATTTTCACTGACTTATTCAAATGATAAACAGTGGCAGTTAAATCAAATAAATGAAATTTAGAAAAGAGGAACAATTCAACTAAGCACAACAGAAGGGGAAAAGGGAATCAGGGCCTCCCGCTTGAGCGAGGCCCCAACTCGCCTGAGCGAGATTCCGAACTCTCGCTTGAGAGAAGTTTCTATTCGCTTGAGTGAATACCTTTCACAAATATGAGTGGACAAAACACACTACAGACTCCCGAAAGATCTCACCCTGAAAATGATTCTGTTAACCAACGAGTTGTCATAGCAACCATGAAAGCATATAAATAGACAGTGATGTATTTTAAAATATAGGTTTGTGTCCGATCCGGTCTTGGTTAAAACACAGCTAATAATAATGCTCGGAAGTTCTTCTACACACATATAACTCTATAGAGTCACTCAAAGTCACTCGGACCCTGGCACCGATCTCCCCCTTGGCGCGACTCCATGGCTCCTTCCCCCTCCCTGTCACTGGTTACTAAAAAAAAGGGCAAGGGTGAGTGTTTGGCATTGTAATTAATATAGAATGGAACTTAATAAATATACATACATAATTATATATATACATCAAGCATCATTCGAAAGTAAGTACAGTTTACTCAACAAGTGTATCATTTGCAACTATCAAGGGGTTAGCCCATACTTAACAAGATATCAACTTTTCACTTGGAAATCTATCAAATTGCACATAGAAACATAGTGTATTACATACGAAAACTATATTAACCCAACCAAGCAATTCCATCACATTCATCACAATCACCACTGACTCTCATACAATCTGACTCCTAGTATCCGGATACTAAAGGATTGGCCTTCAGCTGGGGGTCCTACTTGACACCCCGTGAACCCTGCTTGGTTCACCGAGTCCTGCTTGACTCTCCACCTCGACCACTGGGTCCTACTTGACCACTGGGTAGCTCAACTGGGCACGAAAACCACGGGAGCCGGAAATGAGGGGCTATCATATACCGTCGGCCATCCCACACCACATAGTCATTCAACAATTTACCTTTCACATAATAATATCAATTCTTCATCACTCGGGTAGCCTGCTTGCTAACCCGGCGTCACATAACACTGATCATTTCAACATTAGATATCACAAGATCATAACATGATAAACTCAACCACACACCCGATCCTCAACTAATTAATGTACACAGTCACGCATGCACAAGCATAAACACACAACTACGTTTAGTAATATTTTCCTTAACCTGCTTACACCATCTCAATGACCTGTATAAGAAGCGAGTCCTATTCTAATTAATTATAACCCGAACACCCCCCTTACTTTGGTTTCACGCTTCGATAATCTGCTCTCTGTATCGATTCCTTCCTCTGAGCACTGGTTTCGCAGTCTCAGCTCCGTCACTCAGTCTTCCGTTGCTTAACCTACTACCTACGGATCATAAAGTACAGCTCGTCACTTCAACGCCCTTAGTTCATGGACCGCAATTGGGCTCACACTCACCAGAGGAGTGGAGAACAACATCGAATATAGCCATGCATGGCCCTTGACCGCCAAAGAATAAAAGGGATAAGGGAATCACAATTAGAATGGATCAGTAGACTCACCTTGACGCCTCGATCACAGGAATAAGGTTCAATTGAAGTTCAGACACAAATGGAGTCCCTCTCCAGCGCATGCAACTCAGTGTTAAGAGAGGAGAAAATAAAAGAGAAGGGACAGACCAGCAGCAGAGGTAACTCGTAAATAATGAAGAGGGAAGGAAGAGAATCTTCTTATATATATATAAAGCTCATGGGCAAGATCATCTTTTCCTTTATTTTTTTTGTATTCTCACTAAATTTTAATCAATTTCACCATATTAAACTATTTCATAGTTATCAAATCAATTACACTTATTTATTCCCTCAACGTTTAATTATTCACAATTCTCTAATACTTCGCAAGAGTATAGGCCCAGTATGAATACCGGCCCCCCGGCGTCCTAGCTTAGTGTTCATACCTCGGAAATCCGAGCTACAACCTGAGAGGTCGGATATCTCATCCGTGCTCGCCTCTTGGTTACCTACACCCGTTGTTTCAGTCATTATGAGGTTGATCCGGGCTATGACCCTGAGCGAGGCGCTCTCCTCACATAGGTTTGGACCAAACCACCTGGCCCTGCCCGCTCTTCTCTTACACTCCCGATCTTCAACTCCACCTGCCCGCTCTTCTGAGATCGATCTCGACACCGGCTTTCCCGTCTCTGGTTCAGACAGAACAAATATTAAATAAAACTTCTAAAACATTTACTAACATTTCCCATTTCTTATAATTCTCATTAAAACATCAGGGATGTTACACAATAGCCGCACATATTCAAGAACCAATTCTGACCTACAAATGCATCAATATCATATAAATAGTCAATTTGAATAATCATGACATAGATCATTAAGAAATTAATATGTTGTATAAGAGCCAGGAGCCAACTAAAAAATGTTATTTGACAATATTAACAAAAATAGATTTTCAAATAACAATAATACGAAAGATGCATGTAGGAAAATCATGACAATCAGCCAATAATTTAGCACGTAGGAAAGGTTACTTGGTGGGGTCAAGACCAATAGCTTCACATAGCTCATATAATTGACTTGTAACCATGTAACAGACACGTCATGACTTATCCTGGATAAAAAGTAATTCAATTATGTAATAAAATATGCAAAACTTCATTTTGGATATATTTCATTTACAAAAAAGCATGAGATTAGAGCACAAGAACTGAAAAAGAGAATCCATTATATACAGACCTACATCCTAGTTCCAAGTTAAACTAATTCAACTATCAAATAAACCCTAATGTAATAATTGTTGCTTATAAGTCAACTAGAAAACTCATGCAACTGTCAGATAACTCAATATATAATGGTAAATGAGGATGGTTGTCACCCAAGCATGACTGCATAACCAAGTAGGTCCATTTCCAAATTTAATACATTAATTTGAAGTAAAGTAATTAAGTTAAGATTTACCATCCTTTCACCAATAATATTTGAGAGTAAAGTGTCATATCCATACTACTTTATAGTTTAATAAAATTTTCCTTTGTACAAGTGTGTGGTTTAAAAAATAATAAACTAGCCAAGACCATGCACAGTCTATTAAGAGTGAATAAAGAATCATTTAACATAATATTATACAACAACAGAAACCTTTTCCTACCAGGTAGAGTTCACTATATGGAACAAAAAACATTATTATGTTCTATCAATAACAAGTTTTTACAAAGGCTGCTTAGATCTAAATTCTTTTTAATGGTTTGCTAAGTTTTTCTTAGTCTTTCTTTACCTCATCAATAACCTATCTGCTATGTGAACAACGTCTTTACCTACAACTACAAATGGTCTTTTTTCATATGACCACACTATCTTAGTTGTATTTCTACCTCTTGCTAATTTCATCTCCTTCCCTATCTTCAAGTAACCTCCATTGTTCCTCATTAGTGTTACTGTTCCCCTAGCCATAGTGGCCACCCTCGCAGCTTTCGTAAATCAACATCTTCCTGCTACTCATCAGAGTGGAAACCACCACTGATAAGCTTCTCAAAAAAGTATTTATCCGCACCAAACTCCTTAGCTTCGTTGTAGAACTTCTCGACTCTCTGCCACTTAAAAAGAATTTTTAAGAAAAAGAAAAGAAAAATTAGGGTTTAGGTTGAGAAATACTCTAATAAGGGAAGAATAAGAGAAAAGAATACTAAACCTGGTTGGAAATGTTGTCTCCACAGTGTGATCAACAGAATTAGAAGTAGGATAGATGACAGAGGATTCTAGGAATGAAAATTTATTAGCTACCTTGATAAAATTTATGTTTGGTAAATGGAGAAGAGGATTGGAAGATGGAGATGAAGACATCAGAAAAGGAAGACGTTATAGATGAAGGACAAAAGATAAGAAAAGAGGAGGAAGACGAGAAGGTTCAAGGGAGACTAAAGTTCAAGAGAGAATGTTCGAATTGAAAGATGGAGAAGAAATGAGATTAAACACTTTTAAGGGAAAGGATTGAAAGAAGGATTTACGGGTGAACATTTCTCACCAGTTCAAAAACTAGAACCAGTGTAAAAAAATAATTATAATTTTAATTTGTACCGGTCTTAAAGTAGGAGTCATGTAAAATATACATTTCTCACTGGGCCAAAGTTTAAATCGGTGTAAAGTTGTCAAGTATTTATAAAATTGCCACTAATAAATGTCAATTAGAATGAAAATTTAATGATGAATATGGACACTTTTAGCATAATTATATGCATTTAGATCATTAATCATGTTGTAGTTGTGTAAATTTTGTGTCTGAATGAATGTTCCTAAGTCTTGTTAAATTTAAAGACAATTAATCGGAATTTTTGTGTAAATTATAGATACTCGAGGATGAGATAAGGAAAAGGATGAGAATAAGCTAAAAAATCAAGAGAAACGCTTTGGATGGGCAAAACACCATTGAAGAAGTCTCTCGCTTGAGTGAGGCTCTCTCTCACTTAAGTGAGAGTTAACTAGAGGAAGAAGTCCATGTTGCGGTAGCTTTGCTTGAGCGAGAATATTTCCGCTAAAGCAAAAATGAGCCAGAGAGCAAATGTCCATTTTTAGCAGTCTCACTTGAGCGAGACCAGAAAGATAGAGAAAAAGGGCTTTCTTTATGATAAAGTAACGTCTCACTTGAGCAAGAGTTAGGCTCACTCAAGCGAGACTCCCCAAATATAAAAAGAAAAAAAAAGATTTTAGGGGACATGAAAGGACTTTTAGAGAGAGAAACGAAGACCCATTGCATGTGAAGCAAAACGGGAAGTTGCGAAAGTAGATCTCTTTACCTTCATTTCTATTGGTTATATAGCTACCTTGAGCAGCAAAACTTTTTTTAGGATTGAATGTAATTGATTCGAACTTGAAAGTACCTTGGTAATATTTTTATACATAGCAAGTTTGTCCTTATTGAACTTTGGTATTTCATTCTGTTCTTAATGTTGGATTTTATCTGATCAATAAATTTTTGAACATGTTTTCTTGGGTTATTGGGAAATAGTTTTGGAAAAATGATCTGAATAAAGTACTCAATATATTGTGATGATAAGAATAGATTCTAATGTATTGAATGCTCTATAACATTTAAATGTAATGCTGGAAGGTTTCTTAAATGATTGAGGAATCAACGTTTACGAAATTTTCTTATGAATTTTATATTTAAGGAATCGATATAAATGAATAACGTATGTTGCATTGAGTTCAATAGTTTCGAATGCTATATAGGTTGATACATTAAGGGTATGGAAGATAGAGACACATGAAATTCAAGCTCTTTCTATTAATTTTGTGTTATGCATTTTATTGTTAGTGCATTTAAATTCTCATTGTTAATTATTTTATATTATTGTAATCATGGAATTAATTGCTCTCATTCTATATAAGCTTAGTCAGGTATAAACTGCAAGTTTACATTGACATCAACTACCAGTGGAAGGACACTAATTTCATTTTTCTATACTACAGTTAATTGTGGTATGCTTGCCACGAGAATCCAACAGCCACTGTGTTATTTATTACACCAATCACATAGTAAAAATCCCGGTGGAAAAAGTTCTTTTTGCACTAGTGAATTAATTGTGACCATTCAGATCCAATTAAAGGATAATATTAATTTAAGTTTAAAATACTAATATGTACTACTCTTTATCTTATCAAAATTAATATCTTATATCCTATGTGAATTTTTTGATATATATATAATTTGATACCTATTATTCAATTTAATATCTTTTATATAATTTAATATCTTTATTTCTACACAATAAAAATAAGAGCATCTAACACTTCTTATTTAGAATTAAATCATGCCAATTGTGTTTTGCTTTTTTTTAGATCACCATAGTTATGAAAAATATTTTATTCTCCTATGAAAGATAAGATGATAATAATTTATAAAATTAAGATATAAAAAATGAAATAAGAAGAAAAAATAACATGAATAACAAATTTTTATTTTGATAAAAAATAATTTAATATGACTATATAATTTAATTCATTAAAATAATCTTACAGTATCTTATTAAATCTAAATATCTAAAGGGGTAGTTTGATTTAAAAAAACATTTTTGGTTGTGAAGATTGAATAATTATTTCTATAATCTATTAAGGATTAAATTATACCGTATAACTGTACTAACTAATTTTTTATCAAAAAAATTCTATTTATTTTATTACATTTTTCTTCTTATTTCATACTTTCTTACATCTTAATTTTCATAACTATCGTAGTCTCAAGTGTCACATGCTCTTATTTTTTATTGTGCATGATTTAATTTTGTATAGTAAGAAAAATATTAAATTATATATAATAAATATTAAATTGAATAATAGATATTAAATAATATATAAGATATTAATTTCTTAAAACAAGATATAAGATATCAACTTTGATAAAATAGAGAGTAATACATGTTAGAATTTTAAACTTAAATTAATCTTATATTTTAATTAGATATAAATGGTAACAATTAATTATTCATATTTTGTTACCATATCACTCTATTCTCATTAGATACGTTCCTTGTATATATATAAGAAAATTAAATGAAGGCGTTTTAAAATTATCATAAAATAAAACAAAATATTTAAATTTATATTTACATAATATATTATTTAAATTTAAATTTAAATTTATATAATAGATAATAATTTATATACATATTAAAATATTTGAATATTAGATAAAAAAATCATTTTAAAATAATATTTGATTATAAATTCATTTTCAAATTTCACGGGTCTTACTTGGTAGTTATTATAATACCATGTTCAATGAACCATAACAAGGATCATGTGAGGTTTAATCTTATTTTTAAGCAGCGAGGTTCAACTTTTTTGACTATCCGCAATCGTTGGGTCGATAATTAGAATTTGAGTAAAATATATCTGATGTGGTAGCCAATTGTTGAAGTAATTTAGTTATAGGTTCATGAATCATATAATAATTTTAGTTTCTTCCTTGTTGATGAGCCTTCTTTAGTTCGTTCAAATTAATTAATTACTCTTTTTTTTTCTTCTGAATAAATTTTTGACATCCAAATCATTTAAATTTTTATTTAAAATAATTTAATTATTTTCTTTTTCCTTCGATTATTCTTTTGGTTGTGTCTCCATTTGCAGTGATTTCTTAGTAAGGATAAATTATTTAATCTATATTCTATTTTTACTATTTTTCATTTATTTTTATATAATACTATTTAGTTTATTTTTAATAAACATATTTTATCTCTAAAAAACAAGATTTTTAATGTTTAAATAAATAAGAAAATTGCAATTATCATTACCTAAAATAATTTTTTATTTTAAAACAGAATTTATATGAAAATAATACAAATACGTTATTTTACGTTTTGCAACTATTTTCAAAATTAATTAGTTTCCTTTAGAAATTTTTTACTATGAAAAAATGGGTGGTACATTGATTTAATTAGCATGTGCTTAACTCTATCAAAATTCGAGTTTAAAATAAATTAGTTTTGAATGATTTATAAATTCTTTAAGGGAGATTTGGAATATACTTAAGGCTTTGAATTTCAAGTTATGATGGAATTTGATAAAGGGACTGTACTTAAATTTGACAGAACTTATTTGAGGATTTGAAAATGTTCAGTTTACTGGGGTGATTATGTCGTGATTTGTAGACTTCAAAATATATTTTTCAATTGAGTTTCTAAAAGTTTTAACCAACTCAACATGCGAGTAGTTCATGAATCATGATAATTCTAAAGAGAAAAGTCGTGATATTGTCTTGTGACGGATTATAGAAACCGATGATACACTAAAGGGGCTTCAATTGTGAACCTTGGGATGAGAGAGTGTAAAAGGGTGCTTCAGGGACTTGCATTCACTTCCTGATGTCGAGTACTTTCACAATAAACTTTCTCACTCAGACTAGTCTCTAAGTGTTTCCATGTCAGTAGAGTTGTTCTTTTATGGGCAACTATATTATCTAAATTTTAGTGCAAAATAAATTTGAAGAACAATGTCAACTCGTGATTGGGCCAGTGCAAAATAAAATTTTAAGGGCCTACATACATGAATAAAATGAATCTTGGGTTGAGAACATTAAACTGCATTAATATATGTAACAGCACAATTTTTAATCGGTAATTAAACAGTGAAAAATTAAAGTTTCTTAGAAAAATAAGAAATGAATCCTAGAAAATAGGAAATTGAATTTTGAATATAAGGATATTTTTAGTCTGACTTAAAATGAAATTAAACAAAAATAGAACGTAAAATAAAATAAAATAATAAATAAAATAAAAATCTTCCACAGTAATCTGCTATAGTAAAATGCTACAGTAATTTGCTACAGTACTTGCTACAGTAAATTGCTACAGTATCTGTCACATAAAAAAATCTTGCGTAGTAACTTCACGAGAATTCTTCCTCCTTCGCACCGCCTCATGTCACTTCGATTTGCTGCAATGATTTGCTATAGTACCTGCTACAGTGATTTGCTACAGTAACCGTCATTGGAAGCCTATAAATAAGGCTCCAACCTTCCAGATTTCCTCAAACCAAAAACCTCACTAATCCTATAACCTTTCATCTCTCTCTTTAAGTTTTCAAAACCTTCATTTGCCATACTCAAACTCTTTAATTTTGCATAAGAAGAAACTACACAAACTTGAAGATTTGAGGAAATACAAGGGAGTTTAGCATAAGGAAAGCTTAGGGATCTTCAATTGAGGTAAGAAAGAGAAGATAAAATATTAAATACATAAAAATTAAGTTAGAATTGCTTGCTTAATTGTTTAGAAACTCATTTAGCTAGATTTTAATTTAATTTGAATTAAATTGTGAAATTGATGCCAAATAGTTTGGAATATGATATATGATATGTTTCTAATATTGTATGATGATTTGGAACCAATTGGCATATTTAATTTGTAATTGAAATCATTAAAACAACAAAAACAGAGGGAAACAAAGTGCTGTCTTCATATATGGAGTATACTTGTAAATATGATGAAATGTCGTATCTTCTTGAATTTTACCATAAATTCTTATTGTTAAATTATGAATAAATTTAATGATATAAATTTAATGCATTCATGCATCATATGCATTGGCCGTTCAAAGAATCCACAGGGGGGGTTCTTTAAGGGGGTTCCCGGTGGGGGAACGCGCTCTGTTGAGCAACAGACCTCTGCGGTGGTTTTATACCACGGCCGTCTTAAGGGCTAAGCAGTGTGTCCTTAAGGGGGGGCCCGCAACACTTGTTATTGATATGATTGTATTGTTATCCGATGTTGGTGTTGCATTATGGGACGCGGTATCGGTTGGATATCCGTAAAAATATTATTGCTGAAAAATCATTGCAGATGTTCCCACCAGAATGGATCCATCATGCATTTTCATTCATATAGAGAATAGAATATTAATATAAATATAATATAAAATACGTGTTTGGCATTCACATCGCATAGCATCATACTTGTGATTGTGTATGTTCTAATCTAATTTCTATTTATTTGATATTTTATCTCACTCTTTCTGTTACTTGTGGCAACCCTTTAGTGGTTAACCAGGAAGATATGTGACAAAGTGGATGATGCTTGATGTGGATAAATTATGAAGGCTTTTGAGGCTGATGCTTGCTTGCGTGACTACTATGGCTGTATTATGTGTATGCTATGTTTTGGTATTTTACATCTTTATATTTTATAAGATCTAGGTGCCTGTTGTAAAATATAATATGTATGGAACTCTGATGTTATGTATAATAATAAGAAGTCAATTATGAAAAGGTTGCGCACTCTGATATTGTATTAGTAACCTCTGGAATCAGGTTGTGAATCTCTTGATAATTACCAGGTGAAAAAAATAAGTTATCCATGAGATTTTATATGGTGACGATAATTATCTTGGGATTTGCAAGTTGGCTCTAGGGTGTTACAATATACATCCATAATTGTTTGGGCGTGATTGTGATTGATAATATAATTATTATATTTGTGAAACCCTTTATTATTTATGTCTATTTCTTTCATATATATTATATCTTGTTTTTCACTCATTTCTTTGTGTTTTGTTTCATGTTTTCAATTTGATGGTTCATACAAGATGAAGGATTGAAGGCTCCGAAAATAAATATATTACGTTCTAAAAAGGGAACTCGACATGAACATCATAGTCCAATAAATAAACGAAACTATAAAATAACTGCTCTTGGGTCATGAAGTTTCTTCTATTTCTAATAATTTTTAATGTTTATCTCTTTTACTATGAATGAGTATAATGATATATTACTCTATAAATTTATTTAATAACATAATGATAATTATGAGGCATTTCAAAAAATTTTGAGTTATATTATATAATTTATTTTGATAGTTTTGTTTCCCTTCATTTAATATAAAATTTTCAACAATTAGAATTCTTAACAACATTTTTATTATTAAAAAAACTTTAAAAATTTATAAACCTTTTAAATCTTAAATATAACCTCGGGCAAGGAAAGATTCCTTAGTCTTTTGGTCATCATTGTGTTTCGATTCTATATCATAATTTACAGGCTGCGGTCAAGCTGAAGCGGCGATATTCAATTGAGATAATTTGTGTATCTTCTTTTACTACAAATACAACGTTACAAAAGAAACCTTATAAAACAAAAACACGTTTTAAAAAATCATCAAATTTCTTTAAGTTTACGTTCCCCCTCACTTTTCACATTAAACTTTTTTCTTTAATCATAAATTACTTATACTTTACAGAAATTATTTTATTAACTTTATGCTTTTACGCTATTAATTTATTTTCGACTAAAATATACTTGTAGTGTCTTAAGTTTTTTAATTACTAATTTAGGTCTTTATCAATTTGTTGTCAATTAGTATTTAGTCATTTAAGTTTTAAAATTTTGTAATATTTTTCCGTTAAATTCATTAATACCCTCAATTTCTCCATTATTTTATTATTTTCTTACTCCATTCACACCTACTATGCCTCTCACTCCATATTCTCCACACCATTTCCTTATATATTAGTGTCATCGAAATACAATGGCAATTTTCATCCTATAAAGGTTTGGTGGTTCTAACTTGAATAATTTGATGGTATTTTTAAGATTTATGGTGATGGTTGATGTTGAACTTATGGTTGACATGGAGGATCATTTAGTAATTTTGAGGAAGAACAAGAGGATGATGTTGATACATAGCAGACGTGGAAAGATAGGGAGGAGAAGAGAAAAAAAATTAACAATGTTAATAATTTTTTAAAAAACTACAAACAATAATAATATGATTAAATTAATAATAAAAGATTAAACTATAACTTTTTTACAAAAAGTAAAGAACTGAAAATATACTTTTGTCCTTATTTTTTTATATGAATGCTCTCATATATTAATTACATCTCAATTTATTCTTATTTAGCTATTAAACTAGAGTATTTTTGAAATAATTTTTTTTCTATTACATTCTACATTCGTTGTGACACCCTAATTAATAAAAATATAGGAAATTTTTTCCCAAATTTTACGAATTTATCAGGTTGTTCAGAGTCCCAAATATATATATATATATATATATATATATATATATATATATATATAGTTTGTAGCAAAAGGTTATTCTTTATACATTAGGAGTCTGTCAAGGCGATACTATACTAACAACTATACAAATATACACATATTTATATAGGTCTCCAAGAGCACGATAACTCCAACTGAGCAAGTACCAAGCATCGCCTTGGTCCACATCCACTGAAAAAATTAACCACAACCTAGGGGTGAGCATATATAGGTTAAATGATAGGTATTGAACTGAGCTTAACCATAGTAATATCAATTACCTATCTAGTTCTATCACAATTCATTCAATAATTAATATAAACATCATCATTTATTATCATTTAATAAAGTTTGCAATACTTCAATTGCAAACAACACAATAATACATATCATGAGCTATTCAATAGCTTCTCAGCCTCAATAATTATATGCGAATGCATATGCATGCAAATCCAACTCTAATGATGGGAATTACATAATATAATAATATATCTCAACTCCTAGCTGATTCGACCATTTTACAGGTACCAAATCGCCCGCTCATCACAGTCGCTCATCAACCTCTACCACATCAACCTTTTAACCTGACAAACCTGACCTATGTAAGCTTTAAATAGGCCGGGTTATAGGCTCGTGACGGACAGCCTAACCAATTTTCATCCCTATCTACAACAAAGACCCTGTAAACGATTTAAGAAAAAAAATGGAGTGACGTAGAGCTTTTGTTAGAAAAAGAAAAATATAGAATTTTTGTAGAGTAGAATAACAGGGAAATGAGGAAATGTGAAATCTCTAATGAATTTGGTAAGGAGGAGAATGAAAAAGTTTGAATTCTAAAGCGGTCAGACTTGACATGCTATGTGTGTGTGTGGGGGGGTTGACTTGACTCCACCTAATCATTCCTATTCCTCTTCCATTTTACTTTCCATGCATCCATCTTTCTATATAAACAAACACTTCCCTTTCAACATCTTCAATTCAGTTATGTTTCTTGGAATCTGAATATTTTAATCCACCGATTAAAAATTTATTTCTATGGAACCCCCGGTCGGTCTTGTCATCATTATCTCATTCCTATAAAGGCACCACCCATTCCTTGCAACTAACCCATTACTTCACCATCCAAAACAATTTCATGGCTCATAAGACTTCAACCATGTTCGCCACCCTACATCCTGACATAATCCACACACACATCCTCACCCGTCTCGACGGTGCCACGCTCGCTTCCTTCGCGTCCGCATCGTCCCTCACGCACCGTCTCTGCACCCAACAACAACTCTGGCGCCGAATATGCATCGCCACGTGGCCTTCCCTACTGAACCCAACCGCCAGCCACGTCATCTCCACACTCCCCAATACCCACCGTTCGCTCTTCTCCGACGCCTTCCCTTCCCTCCACCACTTCTCCTTCCTCCCCCGCGGCCCCTCTCCGCCGTCACCGCCTCCGCCGGAGCTTATCTCCGCCGTCGACGTGTACTACAAGGGGATCCCGGTGCTGTCGCGCGTGAAGCGCACCGATACGCAGAAGAATTGGTTCCTGCCGTCGCAGTTCTGGGTGGACGCGCTGGAGCCAAACGAGGTGGTCCCCACGACGGTGAAGTTCGCGCGGCGGAAGGACGAGGAGTGGCTGAAGCACCTGGAGGATAATCTGACCCTGAGCTGGATCGTGATGGACCCCACACGGAAGCGCGCGGCGAATGTGTCAAGCAGGAGGGCGGTGTCGGCGCAGCGGCACTGGCTGACGAGGGAGGTGGAGGTGATGTACGCGGCGGTGATGGCGGGGGAGAGGCAGGGGGCGGCGACGGAGATGGTGCAGTGCGTGGTGAAGGTGACGTGCTGCGGGAAGGTTGGGGGCGAGATGCAGGTGAGGGAGGTAAATTTGGTGATGGAGGATTGTGAGGGTGGGCAGGTGAGTGGAAAAGAAGGTGTGGTTATTCTACAAAGGGCTATGGAGAATGGTGAAAGGAAGAGAGTGGAATTGGATGGAGTGGAGGCCAAGGAAAGGTTTGAGAAGTTCACGCGTCTGATGAGGCGGAAGAGAGAGAGTATGCGGAAGAGAGAGAAAGCTCGTGATCTTGTTTCTATGCTCCTTGCTTTCCTTGCTTGCCTCTTGTTTTGCTTCCTCGCCGGCTTATGACCTTTCCCATTCAACAATAGAAATAAATATCTGGAGTAAATGATAAGATAAAGTATTAATATTAAAGTTTGGTACAAGTTGAATGCTTTACGGGTTGCACATGATGCAGTGAGCGTGATTGGACAACGAACAAGATAGAAACTCATATGGTGACTTCGAACTAGAGAAGGGAATTAAGGGAAGATATTGATCTCTCTGGACTAGATGAATGAAAGGATCTATTAGAAGAATAATTGGTTCTCATTACTAGTATTTATAAAATTAGATGGTTGTATCAAATGCTTACTATAATTGAAAGTATACTAACTAAACCCACTAAATAACTTTTAACACCCTCAAGGGTGACAAAGATTCACCAAATTGAGCTTGGACACAATAGAAGCAAACAAACTTGGTGATAATGGCTTAATGCACATGTCATCAAGTTGTTTAGAGGAGGACATAGGAAGTAACTTGACTTGTTTCATTATTTTCTCAAATGAAATAAATCTCAAAGTGTTTCGTTCTCTCATGGAACACTGAATTCAAAGTTAGATGTTTGGCATTCTTATTATTACAAAACACCACTATAGGTTTGTCATTGTACACTCTCAAATCTCTTAGCAGATATGTGAGCCATACCAGCTCTGAAGTGGCATCATTGATGGCTCTATACTCAATCTCTGTTGAAGATCTAAAGACAGTGTTCTATTTCCTGGATTTCCAAGAAATCAATGATCCTTTAAGTTGAAAATAGAAACCAAGATCTTCTAGTGCTTGTGCACCTAACCTAATCACTATATCCCATTAACTGTAAGAAAGAATCTCTAGGAAACATAATTTCTAAACCGGATTATCCTTTCAAGTATCTCACTACGTGTTGCAATTGTGAAATGATCTACTATAGGAGCTTGCATATGTTGGCTTAATTATTCAGATGCAAACATTATATCTAGCATTATATTGGTTAGATATAACAAGCTCCCCACCAACTTCAATACTCCAAGGGATCGATGTAAGAAGGTGAGTCACAAGATTGAGAAATTGGGTCATATTCAATGGGGACATTAATAGGTTTGCACCCAAGAATTCTAAACTGAAGAAGCCAATTTATTGACACTATGAGTAACTGCTTACTGCAATACGACCAAGATAGCTTTGTGCTGATCCAGAGTGAAACTCAAACTTGAACTTTCATCACCTCTTTCTAAGAAGAAACACTAATCTTATCTTCAAACTCATCATCTCCATTAAGAGTACAGTTGTTAGTGGAATGGTTTTTCTGGAAGTAGTGTGGAGGATATCCATACTTCTCATAACAAGAATCAATGGTGTGTCCAGCTCTCCTATAATGGGACCATTGTATCCCCTATTAACCAAGTGACTTCAATTACTCAAGAGGGGGGGGGGGGGGTGAACTAAGTATTAAAAATTTTGCTTTGGAATGCTTTTGAATATAATTCTTTTACAATTATATACTTAATGGAGATGGTAAAATTAATAGCAAGAAATAACAATATCAAACAACAAAGTAAGCAAGCAACTTAAAAGCACAATTATAAAGGAGTTTAGGGAAAGAGAAATTGCAAATCGATATACGAGTTCCACCACACCGGTGTGCGTCTCGCTTTCAAGCAACCCACTTGAAAGATTCCACTATTAAAGATTTGAGAAACAAGGTTTTGAGCAATTACAGCTTCTTAGTGTCCCACACTCAAGAACTTAATTGTAACATCCTAAAAATATGATTTATTATTAAAGCATGGTTTAAAGAGGAAAATGGGAGATTAATTAGAACAATTGTTAAAATAACGAATGCGTCCCTAACAATTATCGTAATGACCAACGCATCCCTAAATCTTTTAAATTTAAAAATCTCTTCTCCTTTCCATTTTATTCTTTCATAAGCTAGAGAGAGAGTTTACATCTTCTTCCTTTTCTTCTTCATCTCATCCAAATTATAACTTCTAATCCTTTCTTTTCCAATTTTCTTCTAAGATCATCAAAATTGAAGTGGAGATTAATTTTCTTCTCCTTTCTCTTTCACATGGGGAGTTTGAATCAAAGGGGAGAAAGAGCTTGAATTCTTCAACTCAAGGTAAGAAGGTGAATTCTTGTCTTGGGATATGTTTAATTCTTTAGTTCATTCAATTTCATGAATTTCAAGCAATTAGAATCCTAAAAATACAATTGGATAACTTAGGTTTCTATAGGCTTTGAATTTTTCATGAAAAGTATGATGAGATAGCCTTTTGAATTGCTAATCTTAGAGGATCGAAGCTTAATAGTGGTTGTTTCAATAAATTAGGTAGTTTCGAGAAGTTTCGGAAGTTGTAGAGTTCGGAGTTAATCGAAAACAAATACGGAAGTTCTCGAAGCTTTTAGGAATTCTCTATTCGAGGTAGAGGGAGCTTTACATTTTAAATGTATAGTTTATAAATAGATTCAGGGTAGTATTGTTATGCTCTATGTTATGAATTATTAGTATGAAACCCCGAATATATGATGTGTGTGACATATTTGTGTTGCAATGTTTCCCGTTCATAATATTGATATTGAATTAACATGGGATATAGATTGTATTTGTGAAATCATTGTGATATGTATAGATGTATTCATGAGATGCAAGAAGAATGAATGATTCCTATGCATGAGATGTAATAGGATACTTGATTGATATGAATTATATGCATGAGATGAAAATTGAGATAGCATGAGATGCTTGTATTGATGAACAAACATGAAATATAATTGTGGTTTCGAGGATTCCACAAAAGTCCTTGGGTGGGACTCAAGGCAAAACCTCTTGAGCGGGGCTTGGGGTTTAGCCCATGGCACTATCGTTGTCGCTGAGAGTGATTGTGTCACGTGAGAGGGCAAACGGTTTGGTACCAATAAAATAGCCGGATCAGCTGAGAGCTGAATATATGACTGAGAGCCAGTGTTGCAACACAAAATAAAACTTAATAAAGAATGATTGGATCCAATTGAATGAGCATGTATATGCATTGATGAATGTTGTTGAGAAGAACATGGATTGTATGGCCATTTGAGAATATATGAATGTATGAAATATAAATATTATTTATATATATTAGTGAATTGGATAAGTGATCCTATTCAATAACTGTCATTTAACATGTAAGATGCTCACCCCTATTTGTGGTTATTTTTACAGTGGATATAGGAAGAAGTGAAGGCATATGAAAGTTCACTCAGCATAAACATGGAGGATTATGTACATTGAACTGGTCTGGACCGGGGTCTAGGATCCGGTGTGGGACCAGCCACAAGAAGATAGGTGTTTTTAGGGTTTGCATACCGGAACAGTGCGTATTCGATGTATTAATCCGGTCTCTCAGTGGGAGAGGCCGGTCTTGTTGTCCTGGAGATCCTTCACACCAGCGTTTCGCGTTGTAGGGGGGCGAAAGGTGGTGCCACCTGCGAAGATTCTCCGACGCTCAAGTTAGAAAAGTGTAAGAACTCAGTGAATACTCAAGCGAAGTAATAGTAAAATGTAAGATAGAACAACGATACCATGCATGTGTATTGAAATGAGCTATTTATAGTTGTACGTGAGAAAATGAGTCGTTGGATACAGGTGGGTCCCCTAGCTCTGATAGCGTGTATATTATGTCAATCAGGGTGGCTCAGCACTCAGAATGTGTCAGGAGGGTAGGTCAATTATCAGAGTACGATCTTCTAGGAAGAGGAGAGGATAATCACCTTTTCCGCATAATCTGCTGACACATCCACTTGCTTTCTGAGGCCATTGACGTGACATATTTTGCTACACACAGTATCTTCGCTGATAAGTTATTAGGGGCTCTTATCTTGCTATGACCGAAAAGCCAACAGTTATGTAAATGTTCTGTGAAAATGAACAGTGCTCCGTTATAGAGTCAATAAGTGGGGCAGTCGTGAGATGAGGACGGACGGCCAGACATCGGATATCCGGTGTGGTAAAGTTGAACCAGGACACCGGTTTTCCTTATATGAGGCCATTCTGACGTCACAAGATTGGGGGCCGGTATCCAGACCGGATCATCTATCCCCTAGCTTGTATGAGGGACTGTTAAGTTGCTCATATGAGCTACACTACTCTAGAGAAGTCTGGATGCCGGTGGTACATTCTGGAAAGTCTCTGAAAGCTCTGTGGCGTCCGCTCTAATAAACGAGTGACCGTTCTTCTCGCGTTGCATACAACGGATTCAGACAGCATAAAATAAATAATGGGAATCCCAAGAGTCTTTGAGAATCGAAACCCTTGGTATTCGAAAAGTGGTGGGAAGGCATTAAATGCGCATGGCATGATTGGACAGTAAATGCATTTTTTACGCACGAGCCATCATTACCCAAGAGTGTAACCGTCGATTGGGCTTATTGGGCCTGGATTCAAACTGAATGGGGGGCCCATTTTGCCAAAATGTTTACTGAAACGTTACCATTTCCGCGCCTGTACGTGACGAAACGACGGAGTCGTTTTAATTTGAAAAGGTTGCGTTTTGATGCAAGCCTTGTGACCTTCGACGAAACACTGTGCCTCTTCGTTACCTATAAAAGGGACTCTTAGCAGATTTTGGAATCCACTCTTGTTTTCAAGCTTAGTGAATCTCTGCTCAAATTTCTTTGGAATTTCTCTGTCGTCTTCAAACTTCTCAAAGATCTTCTTCCTTTAGGTAACCTCCATTTCCTTCAACTCCTTGCAATTTTTGTTCATTCTATTTCCACCATGCGCCCTAGAGCAGGCCACGCCGATCCTTCAAACAGGGGGAATTTTGGCTCTCGTGCCCCCCTTAGCCACCGCGGTGGGAGGATTCCAGCGAATCCTCCTGTGGCTGGGCCTCGTCGCTCAGAGAGAGCTGAAGCTTCTTCCTCACGAGCGTCCTCTTCCCAACGTCGCTCTGAGGTTCCCCTTGACTCGAGGGCTACCAGCCGCTCTGATGAAGGGTCAAGTGCTGAAGGTTACCTCTCTGACGATGTTGCTTTTTACCACAGTACATACGCGTTCCACCGAGCCTGCACAACTATGGACCTTCCAGGACGTGGAAAAACACCAGTTCTCCACTCTGCTGAAGGGTGTGTCAACGTTGTGGCACACCGGCTTGACTGGGAGAAACTCAACAGGGAGAAACCCTACTGCTGGGTGGAGAAGGAATTCCTAGAGATCCCTTCGCACCATGCGAGTGAGGAGGAATGCATGGTTTCTTTCTGCTGCAAAATATATTCAGATAAAAAGTACAAGGCGCGATACGCTGTGCTGGCACCACGCCCCTCTGAGAGAGTGTGCCACAGCGTCCCTGATGAAAGGTCGGTCTACATGTACGACTTCGTCTTCTTGAAGTTGGGAGTACGCTTCCCCATGACAGAATTCCAAATGGCCGTCCTGCGCTTCCTAGACTGCGCCCCTACACAACTTCATCCTAATGGTTGGGGTCTAGTCCGGGCTCAGGAGGTTCTGGGGGAGCATTTCAACTTCTTCGCACTGTGGCCAAACTGTTTCACTATTGCCAGGTGGTCCGCCGTGCTAATAAGAAGGGCGGCCTTGGGTTCATTACTCTCCGTAGTGACTCAAGGGTGATAAATTTCAAGTCTTATATGGAATCCGCGAAGGTGGATGGACACTCCTTCAAGCACTACTACACGCGGGTTCGTATTCAACCAAATAAGCCGGTCTTCTGGCGAAACAAGGAGGGATTTACCAAGTTTCCTCTCAGCTGGACGCACGAGCATTTTCTCCTTATGAGCCGTGCTTATTACACAGATGAGAGTGAACTCTCCTCTCACTCTATTGAGGTCTTGAGCGCCATGCAGACGGCCTCGAAGACCCTCAAAGGATTTTCCAGCAGGCTCCTCTTGGCCGAGGACGACATCCGAAACACCTACCTCCGTAATATCCGCTCTTACTCTGTCTGTATTGTATAATTATTCCGCTCTGATTATTTTTTCTTCTTATGTGCTAACTCGACCTTTCTTGTTTTGCAGAACAAATCGAAAGAGCCTGCCCAGAGATGTTGTCGTTAAGAACCATGATGGCTGACGATGATTCCTCCTCAGAGGAGAATGAGATCCAGGCGAAGAGGAACGCCACCAAAACTCCCCTCATTCCCCTAACCTCTGGAGTGGGTGATGAGGTTCCACTCTTTGATGAGGAGGAAACAGAAGATCCAGCTGAGGCCACTGGAGCGGGCGACGAGGAGGCCGTCCCAGAGAAGAAGAGGAAAAAGAGGCATCTTGTAAAAAAGGCAGATCAAGAAAAGCCCTCCTCTGATGACCCTGTGAAGAAGCGTCAGAGGACGGTCGAAGAAACTGAATTGAAGAAGGACAAGGGAAAGAAACCCGTTCCTGAATCCTCCACCCCTTCTTCACAGAATGCTTCAGAGCCGGACTCTGGGAATGGTCCTCCTCCGGCGTTTGAGCCTCCGCGTGACTCCTTCCTCTCTCCTTACTTGTGGTTTCAGGGGTCCATGCCTCCCACTCTTCCAAAGGCACGATATTACCTTCGCCCTTCCCTCGACGCTGCTGGGGTTCGAGGTGCTTGTAAGGCCGGGCATTGGCAACTAGATGAACTGTCCGGCCTCCTTGATTCCCTGAGCGAGAAGGCAGATTATATGGATCAGGTTGAAAAACTTGAAACCGAACTCGCGGTGAAGGAGAAATGGGCGACCAAGCAAGCTGAAGTTCATAGGGGCGTAGAGTCAGAATTGAAGAAAACCAAAGAGACGCTCCAGAGGAAAACTGAAGAGGCAAGCTAAGTTCATTTTGCGAACAAGGCTCTAGAGCGAGAAGTTGCCGACCTCCAGAAGCAGAACAAATCCATACCCCTTCTTGAAGAAGAATTACAACTAGAGAAGAAGAGATCGGCTAAGCTTGCTGACGATCTCAAAATTATGGAGGACGGTCGCAACAAAGACCTTGGGGAGTGGGAGAGCCTTCGGAAGAAGATGCAAGCCCAAATTGAGGAACTCAAGAAGGGTGGTGCGAGTGTTGGGCCTTCAGAAGAGGATTTTGCCAAGGTTCAAAGAAGATTAGCTGCTGCGAAGGCCAAGGCTGCCAAAGCCTTGGAGATATGCAAAAATGTGGCGTATGAATCCTTCGGCCTGGCCCTTCATCAAGTTTATTATCGTAACCCTAGAGTGAAGCTGAATCTGTACGGATTGGATCCGTTCTTCGAATTCCATGGGGGAAAACTTGTCGAAGTGCATAAGGACGGCTCGCACCATGAACCCCGTGTATCTCTGTACGAACTGCCGCCCCTTCCAGAAGGTCAAAGTATGGAGCCGACAACGTCCACCGCTGCCCCCGGAGCTGAAACGCAAGAAGGTGCCCAAACTGGAGCAGAGGACAAGATGGAGAAGACAGGAGTGCCCACTGCGGAGGATCAGGCACCGGCCCCTTAATTTAAGCTTTATTCATAGCTGTGTACTGGGATCAGCTCCAGCTTTAACTATTTTATAACCTGAATAATTTCTTGTTTTGGAAATAAAATTCACTGTTGCTTCTCTTCAACTGCTTGCGTCGAATGTATGATTGTTGGATAACTTAGTGCTATACAAAACACTTTATTGTTTTCAATGCTTTGTGAATCCGTTCTGTGTGGTTACCTAGCTGCTTAAAGTGTACTTATCACACCGGATTAAGATAACAAATTGTAACAAAGAAGTGACAATTAAGTTAAAGCATGCCCTGTCCCCAAGTATAAGTACATTGGGGAAGGGAAATTTTATCTCAAGAATTACCTTTTAATTTCTTAAAAAGATAGAAATGCTCATCTGTCCCCGAAGATGTAGAGCGGGTACGTTAGCGTTCAACCGCTCTAGGGTAGATATTCCACAATTGAGGATGGACATTGCCTTTGAATTTTGGTATAGCTTTGGCAAGGGTAAACTTTACGCCTTTTTCTTGAGGTTCGGTTTGGTCCTACACCTCAAGTCTTCACATGGTGTTCGGTTCGATCCTACTAACCGTACTTGGAGTTTGGTGCAATCCTATAATCCAAGCCTTCAACACGGGGTTCGGATCAGGGCTAATCCTGAACCTACTGCGCCCGTTACTCGGGGTTCGGCGTGGTTTTCTGTATGAACCGGCCTACTGCGCCCAAGCCTTCGCATGGGGTTTGGTTTGTGGCCTTGAAAAAGGACCAGCCCTACAACCCATGTAGTCTTCGAATGGGGTTCGGTTTGTGGCCTTGAAAAAGGACCAGCCCTACAACCCATGTTGTCTTCGAATGGGGTTCGGTTTGTGGCCTTGAAAAAGGACCAGCCCTACAACCCATGTAGTCTTCGAATGGGGTTCGGTTTGTGGCCTTGAAAAAGGACCAACCCTACAACCCATGTTGTCTTCGAATGGGGTTCGGTTTGTGGCCTTGAAAAAGGACCAGCCCTACAACCCATTCCAGCTCAAGGAGTTACATCGTCAAAACACACGATGTGTGATTGAGATCATCCGTCCTGAGGGGTCTTCATCAGTTCCTCGAGGAGTTATATCATCAACTACAGAATTGGTAGTTGAGTTCATCCGTCCTGAGGTGTATGCGTATTAAACTACAGCTATAAATCACAACACATAAGAAAAGTGAGAATGATAGGGCGGTTAAAATGTATTCTCATTAAAATTGAAAGTACATTACATGAAGAGCGTAGTTGGGGTCATGCCTCATTAAAACCTTCTCGAGAAAACCCAAAGGGAAAAAACTCAAGTAAGGAAAAAGAGTACACGCCATCTTACCCACTAGCTGTAATAAGCACGTAAGTTCTGAGTGTTCCATTTGTTGCGGATTGGAGTTCCATCAAGTTCTTCCAACCGGTATGACCCTTTTCCAGTCACTTCAGAAACTCTATAAGGACCTTCCCACGTCGGTGCTAGCTTTCCTTGGTGAGCGAACTTATTCCCCACACTTGCCTTTCTCAAAACAAGATCTCCGGTGTTGAAAGCTCTGTTCTGGACACGTTTATTATACCGGAGTGCTGCCTTTGCTTTTATTGCCCGATCTCTGACAAAAGCCTTTTCCCTTAACTCCTGGAGGACGTCCAGTTCTGATGCCAAATTGGTGTTGTTATCTTCAGCTGAAAAATACTCCACACGAGCCAATCTTGTTTGTAGCTCCACTGGAATCATCGCCTCAACCCCGTACGTCAGCCGGTATGGGGATTCGTTAGTTGAAGAATGAGGCGTAGTGCGGTATGCCCATAAAACATGACATAGCTGGTCGGTCCATCCTCCCTTTGCTTCTCCCAGACGCTTCTTCAACCCCTTTAGCACTTCTCTATTGGCTACCTCCGCTTGTCCATTGGTTTGGGGGTGTTCAACAGACGAAAATATCTGGATTATCCCCAGTCCTTCAAGCAAATCCGTGAACTTTTTGTCTGTAAACTGGGTGCCGTTGTCAGTCACAATCCGCCCTGGCACCCCGAATCGAGCTATGACATTTTCATACACGAAACGCCTTGTTCGCGCAGAAGTGATATGCACTACTGGTTCTTCCTCGATCCACTTGGTGAAATAGTCTACCCCCACGATCAAATATTTGATACCTCCTGGCGTAGTGGGGAATGGACCCAAAATATCAAGGCCCCACTGGTAGAACGGCCAAGGTACAACAGTTGAGGACAGCTCTTGGGCCGGTGTATGGTGGAGATTGGAGAATTTTTGACAAGCATCACACTTCCTAACAAAATCTGCAGAATCCTACTTCACAATGGGCCACCAATATCCAGCCCTGAGGACTTTTCTCATTAAGCTTCGGCCCCCAGCATGGTGCCCGCATTGCCCCTCGTGCACTTCCTCCAAAATCGCTTGAACCTCTTCCTCTCTCAAACACAAAAGATATGGGACAGAGAATCCCCTTTTATAGAGAACACCATCGACCATAGTAAAATATGGCAGCTCCCTCTTCACTCGTCTCTTCTCCTTCTCATCAGTGGGAAGTTGACCATCAGCCAGACAGCGAATATAGGGGATGACCCAAGAATCCTCATATGGATAGCTCACCATGACAACATTCAGAGAAGGGTACAGAGGTATGCTGGGTGATGTCAAAGTGCTTTGAACTACCATTGTTGTGCTGCTGGGCTGCTTTGTACTTGCAAGTCTTGATAAGATGTCCGCCCTGGTGTTTTCCTCTCTGGGCACATGTTTAAACTCTAAAACTTCAAACCTTCCCTTCAACTCATTAACACAATTCAAGTACAATTGAAGTTGCGGCTCCTTTGCTTGGTACTCCCCCTGGATCTGCGAAATCACCAATTGAGAATCACTGCACAGTGTGACTGCTGATGCTCTGATGTCAATCGCCGTACGGAGACCGGCTAAGCATGCTTTGTATTCAGCCTGGTTGTTGGAGGTTTTGAAATTGAATCGGAGGGAAATTTCTAGGTGCACACCATCATCACTTTCTACCACAACACCTGCTCCACAACCTTTGCTATTCGACGATCCATCAACGTAGATGGTCCAATACGCTCGAGGAGTGGAAGGGTCCGCCCCAGTCATCTCCACAACAAAGTCAGCCAACACTTGCGCCTTGATGGCTCCTCGAGGCTCATACGAAATTTCAAATTCAGACAACTCGATAGACCATTTTATCATCCTCCCGGCGAGGTCGGGCTTGCTGAGTGTGAACACCTATTTCAGCCCATCCGCAAATGAAAAGAATTAAAAAAAAAGAATTTTTTTTTTAAAAAAAAAGAAAAAAAAGAGGACTCGGAAATGATCATTTCCGAGTGGAAGGACTCGGAACAGATCAAATCCGAGTGGAATATGTCACTGTTGAAGAGAAAACCGAGTAGAACTACTCAGAATGGATCAAAACCGAGTGGAACTACTCAGAAATGATCAAAACCGAGTGGAACTACTCAGAAATGATCAAATCCGAGTCAAAATGAAGCATTTCCGAGTGGAATGACTCGAAAATAATCAAATCTGAGTGGGATCACTAAAAATGGGTCAGTTCCGAGTGAAATACTTCACTGTCAATGCTATTCCGAGTGAAAATAACGTAAATTCCAATTTCCGAGCCATTTTAGTCGGTTCTCGTGTCGTTGGTCACTCGGTTCTGAGTCCTCCTTTACACTCAACCTCCGAGTCCTCCTTCAAACCTTTCCCGAGCCCATTTCCATCAACTTCCAGTCGGAATTGACTGGCAATTCAGTCAGTTTGCTTCTTCAAACAAGATCCAAGCCATTTCAACTTCCGAGTCATTCTCCTCAATTTTCAATCGGCTCCGAGTCAATTTCAAGTCATTTCCCAATCGTTAGAGTCGGTTCCGAGGCTTTTACACTCGTTTGCAATTGAATGTCTCACAGCAACCACAAACCGAGTAAAACCACTCGGAAAGGAGTATTCTCACTCGGCCTTCTACGGGGAATACCTTTTTCCACTCGGATTTGACTCCTAATGCTGACTGAGAGGGTGATCCGAGTGAGAATCACTCGAATTCCCCATTTTTTTGCTCGGATTACCCCATCCTCACTCGGATTTGACTGCGAGTGTGGATGAATGCTGATTGGAAGGTGGATCCGAACCATTGTCACTCGGATCACACCATTTTTCTCTCGGATTTACACATCCTCACTCGGATTTGACTGCGAGTGTGGATGAATGCTGATTGGAAGGTGGATCCGAACCATTGTCACTCGGATCACACCATTTTTCTCTCGGATTTACACATCCTCACTCGGATTTGACTGCCAGTGTTAATGATACTGATTGGAAGGTGGATCCGATCCATTCTCACTCGGATCACACCATTTTCACTCGGATTTCACCATTCTAATTCGGATTTCAATATCCTCACACGGAATTCCACCATTTTTACTCGGATTTCTATAATTCTCACTCAGAATTCTTCTATTCTCACTCGGATTCCCACCAGGTCCCCCTGTTAGACCGTGCTCACTTGGATTCCACCACCCAAGTGGATCCAGGAATCCTGGGGGTGGCAGACAAGTGGCAAACAGGGGTGGAAGTGGGGGGAATTAAAAATTCCCACCCAGCCGTTGTCCCCCACTTCACTCTGAGTGAAGGCCTGAGCTGGCATTCCACTCGGAAGTGGAAGCCTGAGCTGGCCTTCCACTCAAACCAGCCTATAAATAGGCAAGGGGGAGGGCGTTCAAGAGGAGGCAATCTTCAGACGAGGAAACTCTGGCCAAACCTCTGTTCTCTCTCTCTCTCACGCCAAGTCTTCTCTCCCTCTCACTTCACTCACCCCTCACCCTTCACACTTTCTTTACCCCAACATCCTCTACACTCTCACTCAACAGCACTTCCTCCAGCTCCCTTTTCCCTCTCGGACTTGCAATTCTTGTCCCAATCGTTCTGCTCTACTCGAGTTTCACCCGGTAAGCCTCTTTCCACTCGGATTCTTACTGTTTCACTCGGTTTCCTTTATTTCCACTCGGATTTTTACTATTCCACTCAGATTCTCACTGTTTCACTAGGATTTACTATTTTTGCACTCAGATTCTCACTGTTTCACTAGGATTTACTATTTTGCACTCGGTTTCCCTTATTTTCACTCAGATTTTCATTTGTTTCACTCAGATTCTCATTGTTTCACTCAGATTTTTACTGTTTCACTCAGATTTTCACTGTTTCACTTATATTGTCACTGTTTTACTCGGTTTTTCCCTGTTTTCACTCAGATTTTCATTGTTTCACTCGGATTTTCACTGTTTCACTCAGATTTTTCACTGTTTCACTCAGATTTTCACTGTTTCACTCATATTGTCACTGTTTCACTCAGTTTTCCCTGTTTTCACTCGAATTTTCATAGTTTCACTCGGTTTTCTTATTTTTCACTCGGTTTTCTTATTCTTCGCTCATTTTTTTCATTTTTTGCACTCGTTTTCCTCTTCCATTCAGTTTTTTTATATATATTCATTTTTCTTAATCAGTGTCGTACGGAAAATACTTCCGTCTACACAGTTTTTATAAGATCCGTGCACGTGCGAAGCACTTCGCCTTGTATGGATTCTTCACTAAAATAATACCTATCAATATCTTCCTAATCTTTTTCCTAAAAAAAAACATTTTAAAGAACTACGTGACCCTGATTTCTCGAAAGCTCGAGAATACGTAGGAGCGGGAAATAGTTCCTGTCGGGCCCACCTTTCTTTATTTAATTTTTAGAGTTTCCTTTTTGTCTTCCTATCAAAAGGAGGAGCGAGATTAATTTGGACGAGACGTCCTGTTAATCTCATACTTTTAATATCTCTTTAAAAAGGAGGAGCGAGGTTAATTTGGACGAGACGTCCTATTAATCTCATTTTTTTAATATCTCTTTAAAAAGGCGGAGCGAGATTAATTTGGACGAGACGTCCTGTTAATCTCATGTAAATATTTTATGTTGATCTTTGTTTATTTTTTTTGTTTATTTTGTCGTTCCGTACATTTTTCTTTTTATGAAGAAGTTAAAATAATTATTGGGTTAATTATAATGCGCGCTATCAAATTGAGGTAACCGTTTTTATAACGGACAGTCGTGAGGTGCTAATACCTTCCCCACCTGTAATCAGACTCCCGAATCATGGAATTTTATTTTTATAACCAGTGCTTTAACAAAAGGTTTTTCCACTATTTTATCCTAAAAAAAATATTGGTGGCGACTCCCTGTTTATTTTTTAAAAACCGTTTCGAGGGTCGGCCGCGCCGCCGCGATCCCGGTCGCGACAGATGGCGACTCCACTGGGGACTTAGAGAGTCAAGCCAGTCAATTTGATAGCGCATGTTTTAATTGGCATATTAATTATTTAACTTCTTCTTTTATTTTAGTTCCTTGTTAATGTTTAGTTCCTGTTTTGTTTATATTCTGTCATTTATGTTCTGTAAATATCTGTATGATCATTGAACCCTAGGGTAGTCGATTTTATTTTGTTGCTCTGTGTTTGTTCTATGTGCAGGATGAGTAAGGTACAGGTATTGAATGCCTCTTTCACACACTACACTCACAATTTGCACACACTTTTGAGTGGGACCCTATACCCGGGCCTAAATAAGCTTAAGATTAGGAGAGGTTGATAGCAGAGCCATTTGGGATGTACTTCCTGTCTGGTTACTGTGAGAACCTCAGCTAGAGTTCGACTTATTCATGGTGCTCACACTTAGTATACTTCTTACTATTTGTGATCAACATCATGAATAGGATCTTGGCTCTAGTGACCTTTAGAAGTTTTAGAACAAGCCACCTAATGCGAGGTATCACTGATAGATGAACTTTAGAACCATTAGGAGACCTCCAGAAAAAAAAACCACCTTAAGGCACAAAGGGGCAAACTTTACTTCTACCTTTTCTCATTCTCACTTTTCCTTCTAATCCAAAATAGAGGATTACTTGCCCGTTTAGTGAATTACTTTTTTCAAAAAAAATGACATACTTTTAACTAATGATTCTTTAATGGGCAAATAGTTCTTTCTCTTTGTGCACAAGTCTTTGGGATTTGAGTTACGGATGTTTTGAATCAAAAAAAAGGGGTATAAAAAAAAATCAAAGAAAAATCAAATTTTTTATTGACAATGATCAGAAAATCCGTAGCTCACATGATCTTTGATTTGTCATAAGTTTTGTCAAATCGAAACTTCCCTGAATACAAAAATATTTTCAAAGTTACTAGGGGAGTATCGATTTGCAAAACACGTCAGTTCTAGTGACTGATTTTCTCATTTCTCATGTTCTCGCAGGAAGCTATCAAGAGCTTAGCCAGCACCTCTGAGTGAAAGTATGGAAATTAACATGAGATCGGATAGTTGTGGTACAAATATACCTGAGTTGAAAAAATTACTGCATGTCAAGGCTAGGAAGGTCGATACAACCAGTCTGCAAGCATTAGGCAAGAAATTGGATATGAATCAGAAAATGTTTTTTTCAAGGAGATATGGGAGAATCCTAAAGTTGCTAGAAGTGGAAGTACAAGTCGAAGCAATTACTGCTTTGATTCAGTTTTATGACCCACCTCTCTGTTGTTTCACTTTCCAAGACTTTCAATTAGCTCCGTCTGTTGAGGAGTTCGAACAAATTCTGGGTATGCCACTAGAGGGACAAATGCCTTACCGCCACCTTGGACGCCATGCGAATGTTCTTACCATCGCTGATATCCTAAGGATTAATCCGGAAGTCTTAAGAAGTAAGCAGCTAAATAGAAATCAAGTCCTGGGGTTTGATCGGGAATATTTTGAGAGGCACATGCACTTGCTGGCTGAGAAGGGAGATTGGGAAGCCTTCATGGATACTTTGGCTTTAACCATTTATGGTGTTATCTTGTTCCCCAACATTGACAATTACATAGACTATGGTGCCATTGGCATTTTCCTTGCCCGTAAATTCAAGTCTGAAAATCCTGTCACTGCTATCTTGGCAAATATATATTACACCATGGACTTCTGTTCTACACAAGGTGGAAAAAGAATCATTTGTTGTCTACCTGCTCTGTATGTGTGGCTCACGTCACATGTTTTCCACCAAGTCGGCAAAGTTGAATGTCCTATTTCTGATATGAAATTATGCCAGTTAGTAACAAAAAACGGGCGTGAATGGGCCAATCACCTGATGGGGCTCACAGCTGACAAAGTAAGGTGGTATCCACAATGGTTGAAGGTTGACACCATTATTCATCATTGTGGAAGCTACCCGAATGTTCCTCTTATGGGCACACAAGGATGCATTAACTACAACCCTGTCATAGCCAAACGGCAGTTAGCTTATCCATTGCTTGGGCCACCTGATGAAGAATCACTTATTCCTTTTGTCCTTCGCTACTCAAAAAGAGATTGTACCTCTACTATTCGGGATATAGCAAATGCGTGGAAGATGGTCCACAGGCAAGGAAAAGAACTAGGAGCTCGAAGCCATGCCGTGAAGGACGAATACTACCGATGGATCCTGAATAGAGTTTCCATTGTCAAGCTGCCTTTCAAAAGTCCCTCCCATCTCCCGACAAGAATACCTGTTCCCTCACCTACTCTTGAAGAGGAAGCCTTGAAAGCCAAGATAGAGGAGTTAATTGTAAAAAATAAGAAGCTGGAGGAAGACTTGCTGAAATCTCAACAAGAATATGCCCTTCAAAAAAGGGAGAACTCAGAAAGTAAGCGAACCATCAAGGAGATTGGAAAGAAGCGGAAAGTTGAAAGAGATTACTTGAGGAAGCAAAGTCAATGCCTCCGAACAGCTAATACTCAACTGAGGATGAAGAGCAAGCAAAGGGATACTATGTTGGCTGACAAGCAACTCTTGAGAGATATGTTGGAAAAAGCCAAAGAGAATGAGCAAATTGCCTTGGTACAGAAAGAGCTCCTACAATTGCAAGTTGGTCAATTAGAGCATCAACTTAATGAGGTGGTAGAAGCTTGCCAGCGAGAGATAAACGGCGAGCGACAGCACGCGATGGATACTGAGCAAGAATGTCGTGAGGCTATCCGTGTTTTGAAAGCTGAAATGACACAACAAGATGAAGTTATTCATTCATGGATGAATCGCTTCGCCCACTTGGCACATTTGGCTAATGGAGTCCTGGAAGACCTCCCACTCCTGCTTAAGCAAGCTGAGGGGATGGTTAACCCTCTTAGTACCCCAAAAGAAATTGTAAACTTCCTTGATTACTGTAGAGAAAGGATTTGTAAAATGAGGGCCATGATTGCCCGAGCTAGGAATGACTGATTTACTTTTCTTGCATAAAAAAAATTGGCAGCAGAAATGTACTTTGAAATTCAGAAAGAAGGATTCTTTTGTCTCCACAACCGTCTCATGTTAATTTCCATTTATCACATACTTATTACTCTTGAATGTGACGTTCTGAGGAATGGTTGGAGGGTACTGGCCGAGTTCCGCGATAACTTTGTGCACCATACTGTTTATTTTTCGTTTACCATTTTTATTTAATGCTTTCTTTTTTAACAATTTCGTGTTTTCACTTACAATAGACATTACGGGTAAACATCCTTATTCGACCCGACTCCAAACGAGACTCATGGCCGAAGTAGAAATCAGGGATGAAGATTTCAGAAACGAGTTCAATCAGCTGAAAGAACAAGTAGCCGAGTTGACCAAGCTTCTGGAAAAGAGAATCACAGAAGGGGGTTCCTCTGCGGGTATTGAGAACAACCAACAGCAGCCTGCCACTGTACCACTCCCCCTTGGTTCCGACCCAGCAAGAACCCAAGTACCAAACACAATGACACCCCCTGTCACCATTCATGTTGGAAGACCTAACCCTGTCATTGAGACCCAGTCACCTTACGACCAGTCTTATGCACAACATACATTTGTCAGCCCTGACGGCAACCCAGTACCTTTTCCACTTTATGGCCTTCCACCAGGATACTATCCCCCGCTCGCTAACCAAGACGCCCATGACCAGCAAGCGATGAATCCTCACACTTCATACCCTACCCAGCCAAATATACCATCACTCCACCAAACCCAAAACACACAAGCTCATGACCCACAAATTTACCAAACCCAAAACACACAAGCCCATGACCCACAAACTCACCAAACTCAAAATATACAAGCCCCGATGACCCAGCCAACCTACAACACACAAGCCCAAAATACACGAGCCCAGGTGACCCAACCGAATTATATTGCACAGACTATGGCCCAACCCCAAGGTCCTTCACCAAATACAGGCCTAACAAACCAGTCCCATGCTTTGCCTCCGTTCAACCAGCCACTCGGTTATCCATATGGATACGGAACCCCCTATGGGACCAATCCCCAAGATGCAACCCGCATGGTCGCAGCTCCTCAAAAGGAAAAGATAGAAATCTTAGAAGAACGTTTGAGGATAATGGAAGGCTCTGGAGGTTTTGGACTAATAGATGCTTCAGAGCTATGTTTAGTCACAAATGTTGTCCTCCCACCCAAATTCAAGATGCCAGACTTTGATAAGTATCGGGGAATGACTTGTCCAAAGAACCATCTCACGATGTACTGTCGAAAGATGGCATCTTACTCTTCTAATGACCAACTCTTGATCCACTGCTTCCAGGATAGTCTAGCAGGGGCCGCTCTTACATGGTATGCTCACCTTGATCGGAACTATATCCGTTGTTGGAAGGACCTGGCAGATGCTTTCCTTAGACAATACAAGTATAACATGGATATGGCACCCAACAGGGTTCATTTACAAAACATGATGAAAAAGGACAGTGAAACATTCAAGGAATATGCCCAACGATGGAGAGAGACAGCGGCACAAGTGGATCCCCCATTGTCGGAAAAAGAAATAGTCGCGATGTTTATTGATACGCTCCCATCACCTTTCTACGGCAAGATGATTGGTAGTGTTTCATCCAACTTCTCTGACATTGTGACTATCGGGGAAAGAGTGGAAAGCGGAATACGAACAGGAAAGATCATTCAGGGCTCATCTGGGGCAAGCATGACAAGAAGGCCGGCTCCTGGGAAAAGGGATGGAGAAACTAATTCCATCTCTTCTAATCAAAAGACGCTTTCGCCAAGACCATTCTTTCCTACTATGATTCAAGCTCCCAATCCTTATGTGGCCGCTACCACTCAGGGCCCGACAGCTTATACTCCCCACTTCCGTCCACCCATGGTAAGAGCGCCAGTACCACAACCCGTGCCATACCATCACCCGCAACAAATGACTCGACCACCCAATCATAATCAAAACACAAGAAATTCCAACAATGAACGCTCCCCTGTGCAGTTCGATCCAATTCCTATAACATACACCGAACTTTTTCCAATCCTCGTTCAGAAAGGTCTGGTAGCTCCATCCCCTATGAGGCCGTTGCAACCTCCTTACCCAAGGGGATATGACCCAAACGCTCATTGTGATTACCATGCTGGGGCACCAGGGCATTCCACAGAAAATTGCCTGGCTTTGAAGTATAAAGTAAGGGATTTGATCAAAGCCGACTGGATTAACTTTAAGGAAGGTAGCCCAAATGTTGCCACAAATCCCCTGCCCAACCATGGAAATTCAGAGGTCAACGCCTTGGAAAATGATGAGGAGTGCGTTAAGAATGTTGCTGACATAAGAATGCCATTGAGGGTAGTTCATTCCCTTTTGCTTGAAAGGGGATTAATTGAAGGAACCTGGAGTGTGAAACATGATTGCGAACAGACTGCCAAACATCAAGGTTTCTGTGAGGTCCTTCAAAGCCTTATGGACAGCTATATTGTGCAGGTCTGTAAACGCCGTGGAGATGAGGTCGACATGATCGAGGAACAAACAGGGGTACGGATCCCTAAGCCCTTGACAATTTTTTACACCAGGAACCCCCAAGCAGCTCCTGTTTCTGTACAACCAACCATCACTATTCAAGCACCCACCCCGTTTGTATTCAAAGATTCTCGGGCTGTCCCTTGGAAGTACAACACAGATGTGATCGTTGCAAGCCCGGCAACAGGTGACCCGTCTCCTTCGTCCGTCACAAATATTGTAGGGGTAGGAGGTATAACCCGAAGTGGAAGAGTATACACCCCTCCAGAGCCGAAGAGGGATCAGGTTACCAGAAATGCCAAGGTGGACAAAGAAGGGGCCAATGGCGAGATCAAAAGGGCCATGACTGATGAAGAAGCCCATGAATTCTTAAGGTTTATTTGCCAGAGCGAATATCAAGTGCTTGACCAACTGACCCATACTCCTACAAAAATCTCTTTGTTATCATTGCTGATGAACTCTGAGCCACATCGGAAGATGTTGATGAAGGTCCTGAATGAGGCTCATGTCAGTCATGACATTCCCGTTGATAAGTTTCAAGGAATAGTGGGGCACATTGTTACAGATAACTATCTGACCTTCACTGATGACGAAATACCAACAGAGGGGATTGGGCACAACAAGGCTCTCCATATCTCCGTAAAATGCCGAGATTACATCTTAGCAAAAGTACTTATTGACAATGGGTCGTCCCTCAATGTCATGCCAAAGTCTACATTGGCCAAATTACCATTTGATGGGACTTTTATGAAGCCAAGTGCCACGATAGTACGAGCTTTTGATGGAACTCGGAGGGAGGTTATGGGTGAGATTGAGCTGCCCATACAGGTTGGGCCGTGCACGTTCCAGGTCCTTTTTCAAGTCATGGATATCTCACCTGCCTATAGTTGTTTATTAGGCAGGCCGTGGATCCATTCTGCTGGAGTGGTACCCTCTACCCTGCACCAAAAATTAAAATTCATAGTTGACAACAAACTGATAATTGTTTCTGGTGAGGAAGACCTTCTGGTCAGCAAACCTCTATCAACCCCTTACATCGAGGCAGCAGAAGAGGCCCTTGAAACTTCTTTCCAAGCATTAGAGATAGCAAACGCTACCTATGTGGGGGAAGGAGCCACAATGGCAAAAACTTGCATGCCAAGTGCATCTTTAATGATGGCAAAGATTATGCTGCGTTGAGGGTATGAACCTGGAAGAGGGCTAGGACGTGCTTTGAATGGAGAAATAGAACCAATACGCCCGCTTGATAATAGAAATGGTTTTGGGTTAGGATACCGGCCCACGGCTGCCGACAGAAAAAGGGTAGAGGAAGCGAAGAGAGAAAAAAGGGCTGCTCGCCTTACTGGCAGAGATCCTCATACCGCAAGAGTCCCCATCTGTGATCTCTACCAGAGCTTTCGGAGTGCCGGACTGATGCCTCCAGACCAAGTCGCTGTCATTGAAGAAAACCCTTGTGATAGCGTTGATTTTGTGATTGCTTGTCCACCAGGCCAAGAACTTCATAACTGGGAGGCCATCGAGTTCCCCACGACTTTGAATGTTTTGCCAAAGTAATTTGTTTATGCTTTAAGTACTTATTCGTCCCTCTGCTCTGCCTAAAGCTTTGGGACCCTTCCATGTAATAAAGGCGAAAAAACTTGTTTCTATCATTTTCATCAATAAACGCGTATCGTAATTCAAAAAAAAAAAACTCTTCGTGTATCCCTTATCCTTGTTTTAAACCCTTCTTTTTACTCGCTTGTTCTTTCTTTTTATTTGCCATATCACACTAAATTGCAGATCCGAAAGTGACTCCCTTGAGGAGAGTGAGGTCGCAATCCCGTTTCCCGACTTCGATTACCCAGTTGATTACGCTGATGAGGAAGGTGGGGAAGATTGTGAACCACCGCCTGAAATGACAAGGTTGTTAGAGCAAGAGGATGAAGGGATTCAACCCTACCTAGACATAGTTGAGGTCATTAATTTGGGGAATGAAGAAAATAAGAGGGAAGTCAAGATCGGCACTACCCTAAGCAGAGAACAAAGAGAAGATTTAATCAAGTTGTTAATGGAATTTTGTGATGTCTTTGCCTGGTCTTATCAAGATATGCCTGGGCTCGATGCTAGCATTGTCGAGCATAGACTACCCTTGAAACCTGAATGCCCACCAATAAAGCAGAAATTACGCCGAATGAAGCCAGAAATGCTTTTAAAGATCAAAGAAGAGGTGAAGAAGCAATTTGATGCTGGGTTCCTAGCAGTGGCAAAATACCCTCAGTGGGTAGCCAACATTGTCCCTGTCCCTAAAAAGGATGGAAAGGTACGGATGTGTGTGGATTACCGAGATTTGAATAGGGCTAGTCCCAAGGATGATTTTCCCCTACCACAGATCGATGTTTTGGTTGATAATACAGCTCAGCATTCCATTTTCTCCTTCATGGATGGTTTCTCGGGGTATAATCAAATTAAGATGGCACCCGAAGACATGGAGAAGACCACGTTTATTACTCTATGGGGTACATTTTGTTATAAGGTGATGTCCTTTGGGTTGAAAAATGCTGGGGCAACTTATCAGAGAGCAATGGTGACTCTTTTCCATGATATGATGCACAAGGAAATAGAAGTCTACGTGGATGACATCATTGCCAAGTCTAGAACAGATGAAGAGCACATTAGCGATCTAAGGAAGCTTTTTGAACGATTGAGAAAGTTCAAGCTAAGATTGAACCCCGCCAAGTGCACTTTCGGTGCAAGGTCGGGCAAGCTGCTAGGATATATAGTAAGTGAAAGGGGAATAGAGGTTGATCCCGACAAAGTTAAGGCGATTCTTAAGATGCCTCCTCCTCGTACAGAAAGAGAGGTCCGAGGATTTTTGGGAAGGCTCAATTATATCGCCAGATTTATTTCACAATTGACGGCAACTTGTGAACCCATCTTCAAGTTACTCCGCAAGAATCAACCAGGGCGATGGGATGAGAATTGTCAAGCAGCTTTCAAAAAGATTAAGCAGTACCTACAAGAACCACCAATTTTGGTGCCCCCAACCCCAGGAAGGCCACTTATATTGTATCTGACTGTGTTGAATGAATCCATGGGCTGCGTGTTGGGACAACACGATGAAACTGGAAAGAAGGAACATGCTATCTACTACTTAAGCAAGAAGTTCACTGATTGTGAAATGAGGTACTCCGCTTTAGAGCGGACTTGTTGTGCGTTAGCATGGGCCGCTAAGCGCCTAAGGCAGTACATGTTGAGTCACACCACTTGGCTAGTTTCTAAGATGGACCCCGTCAAGTACATTTTTGAAAAACCTGCTCTGACTGGAAGGATCGCTCGCTGGCAAGTGTTGTTAACTGAGTATGACATAATATATGTCACTCAAAAAGCTATAAAAGGAAGTGCCCTGGTTGATTACTTGGCACACCAACCCATCAATGATTATCAGCCGATGCAATTTAACTTTCCGGATGAAGATATCATGGCATTATTCAATGAAGAAGGTGGTCAAAAGGAGAAATGGACCCTGAGATTTGACGGAGCTTCTAATGCATTGGGGCACGGAATTGGTGCTATCTTGATTTCACCTGATAAGGAATTTATCCCTATCTGCGCCAGATTGTGTTTTGACTGTACCAATAATATTGCTGAATATGAGGCATGCTCATTAGGAATCCAAGCAGCGTTGGATGCAAAAGTAAAGTTGTTAGAAGTTTATGGGGACTCTGCTTTGGTTATTCACCAATTGAAAGGCGAGTGGGAGACTAGGGACAGTAAATTGATTCCTTATTATGATCACATCAAGGAAATGATCAAGGAGTTTGACGAGATCTCTTTTCATCACGTTCTCCGGGATGACAATCAAATGGCTGATGCTTTAGCTACCCTTGCCTCAATGTTCAAAGTAAGTAGTGACTACGATATGCCTCTCATCGAAGTAAAGAAGCACTGTGAGCCTGCATACTGTCAAATGATGGAAAAGGAGTCTGATGGGAAACCTTGGTACCATGATGTTAAGAGATATATCCAGAGTCAAGAATACCCCGAGGGTGCTACAGAAAATGATAAGAAGACCCTAAGGCGACTCGCCATGGGTTTCTTCTTAAATAGGGATGTGCTTTACAAAAGAAACTATGACTCTGTCCTTCTTCGCTGTGTTGATGCTGATGAGGCAAACGAAATCATGAAGGATGTTCATGAAGGATCTTTTGGGACTCATGCTAATGGACATGCCATGTCTAGAAAGATTTTGAGGGCTGGTTATTACTGGATGACCATGGAAGCGGATTGCTTCACGTATGTCCGAAAATGTCACAAATGTCAGATATACGCTGACCATATTCATGCACCCCCGTTATCCCTAAATGTCTTGACGACACCATGGCCCTTCTCAATGTGGGGCATGGATGTCATTGGACCCATCGAGCCAAAAGCTTCAAATGGTCATCGTTTTATCTTGGTCGCCATCGACTATTTCACCAAATGGGTAGAAGCAGCTTCATATACTAGTGTAACAAGGAGTATTGTGGTCAAATTCATCAAGCGAGAACTAATATGCCGATATGGCCTACCGAGTCAGATCATTACTGACAATGGTACGAATTTGAACAACAAAATGATGAAGGAACTCTGTGAAAGCTTCAAGATTCACCATTACAATTCCTCTCCTTATCGACCTAAAATGAATGGGGCGGTCGAGGCGGCCAATAAGAACATCAAGAAGATAGTGCAGAAAATGGTAGTCACATACAGAGATTGGAGCGAGATGCTCCCTTTCGCTCTGCATGGGTATCGCACCTCGGTTCGAACCTCGACAGGGGCAACCCCGTTCTTCCTCGTATATGGAATGGAAGCAGTTTTGCCTTTTGAGGTAGAAATCCCGTCCCTTCGGGTAATGATGGAAGCAAAATTAGAAGAGGCTGAGTGGGTTCAAGCTCGACATGACCAATTAAACTTGATTGATGGAAAAAGATTGACTGCCCTCTGTCATGGTCAGTTGTATCAGAGGCGTATGAAACGAGCATTCGAGAAGAAAGTACGGCCTCGACAGTTTCAAGAAGGAGACCTTGTACTCAAGAAAATTTTACCAATTCAAAAGGACAATCGAGGCAAATGGACTCCTAATTATGAAGGACCATATGTTGTGAAGAAGGCTTTTTCTGGAGGAGCCTTAATACTCACTAATATGGATGGCCAGGATTTGTCAATGCCTGTAAACACAGATGCAGTGAAAAAATACTATGCTTAGGGAGGAGATGTCAGAGCAAATAAAAAAAAACAAAAAAACAAAAAAAACAAAAAAAAACAAAAACAAAAGAAAAACAAAAAAAAAGAAAAAAACGAAAAAAAGGAAGAAAAAAAATTAATGCTCGCTAAGCTGAAAACCTGAAAAGGCGGCTTAGGCAAAAGTTAGAGTGACCCGGTGAGTCGAAAACCCAAAAAGGGCGGCTCAGGCAAAAGTTAGGGTCAAATTTCTGGCAATGCAAATGATCCTCTGGCTCAAAGAAGTACGAGTCCAAGCTCGTGCACGTGAATCACTGTCGAACTTACCTTTCCAAAAGCAAGGTCGAAGGGTGAACATGAAGTCGTGTTAGGGGTTAAGGCTTTCATCAGTCTCAGAGATTCACTGGAGGATCCATGAGTCTTCCCAGTTTTCATTTATGCTGGACCTATGTGACCTCATTCATTTCATTTACCTTCTTTATTTTTTTTCTCTGTACTTGTTTAACGTGCATGAATAAAGTTCACCCTCTTCGATACGTGTTATGAATTTGGTTGATCTGATAAAAACATGTATTTTAACAAAGTAAAATGGAAGACTGGTAAACATTTAAAGTCGCAAGGGACAAGATGCTCCTGCTACTCAACCTCATCTTAGGTAATCATTGCAGGGACTTGGCCAGGAACGCGCTCCGAAGCTAGGGTCGCCTCATTCGTTCTACTTCGTCCATGAGTTCTCGTAAGAGTCGCGGTTTCACAGGACTTACCCGATTTTGAAACTTATCTTTGCGTTATTTACCATTTTTCTGTAGGTTATCTCACAGATAGTCATGCCAGGCACTAACACCCCAATCAAGCCCTTCAAATCTCTTCCTTGAATCGCCCGAGTTGGCACTTCTCAAAATTCCCTCCTTAAAACGCCAAGGTTGGCACCTTTCAATGTTTTACTCTTTCATCAGGCACCTACAAACTCTTATCCTCAATTACTAAAGTCTGTGCCTCTTGAAATATCCTCCCCAGTGGAATCATTTGCCAAAGATGGCATTTCTCAGGATCTCTCTCCCCAATGAATCCTAAACTTTCCATCAAGAGGCAGTATCTGAACCACCAAATTCTTCCCCAGTGATACTACGCTTCCTAAATAAACTCAACTGGGACATCTTCCCGAATTCCTTTTGTTATAACTATTCTCCAAGAATCCTTCAATCATGTCAAACTGGGGCATCTCCCCAAATTTCTTCCTTTCCAGTTATGAGGCGTTTCTCCAAACTTTTTTCCAACTTGTCAAACTGAGGCATCTCCCTAGATTCCCCCAAAGCTCTTTTAAGTCATGTCAAACTGGGGCATCTTCCCCAGGTGGTTATCTTTTGTCAACCCAAGGGCGGTACCCCATGCTCCTGGGAAGTTTGAACTGGGACATCACCTCGGGTCTCACTCCGTCAAAAGGAAATGTACCCCAAGCCTTTTCAACCGCCCTAACTGGGACATCTCCCCAGATTCTTCTCACGGCCTTGAGGTAGTACCCCTAAATCTTCTAATCTTTCCAAAATTGAAGTATTCGTCCCAGACCTTTCCCCCATTTCTTCTCTCTCCCAATCAAAAAGCAGTTCCCCGAATCATCCAAGATAGCTTGAACTGAATCATCCCCAGATTTCTTTCCTTTAGTAAGCCCATTATGCATCCCCAGTGGACCCCAGACTTTTCTTTCAGTCAAGAAGCTGTTTCCCGAGATCCCTTCAATCCCTTCCATCCAGTCGCCTATCAAGGCATCCTTTATCTTCCAGCCGCCTATCAAGGCATCCTTTATTTTCCAGTCGTCTATCAAGGCATCCTTTATTTTCCAGCCTTCTATCAAGGCATCCTTTTACCTTCTAGCCGCATATCAAGGCATCCTTTACCTTTCCAGTCGCCTATCAAGGCATCCTTTATCTTTCCAGCCGCCTATCAAGGCATCCTTTATTTTCCAGCCGTCTATCAAGGCATCCTTTATCTTCCAGCCGCCTATCAAGGCATCCTTTATCTTTCCAGCCGCCTATCAAGGCATCCTTTATCTTTCCAGCCGCCTATCAAGGCACCCTTTATTTTCCAGCCGCCTATCAAGGCATCCTTTTACTTTCCAGCCGCCTATCAAGGCATCCTTTATCTTTCCAGCCGCCTATCAAGGCATCCTTTATCTTTCTAGCCGCCTATCAAGGCATCCTTTTACTTTCCAGCCGCCTATCAAGGCACCCTTTACTTTCCTTTCTACCGGGAATCAACCCCGATCTTCTCACCTCCTGTTAACTGAAAGGCTCAAGTGTCAATTCCTGGGTTTTTCCCCTGCATCTAATACTTTGACAAAGGTGTTCACGTCTTTACTCCCTTTCCATTTCAAAAGCAAGAAGAAACTTCATGCTTTTCTCAAGGAAAGGAAGTAAAGAGGGGCATCTGTGAACACCTATTTCAGCCCATCCGCAAATGAAAAGAATTAAAAAAAAAAGAATTTTTTTTAAAAAAAAAAGAAAAAAAAGAGGGACTCGGAAATGATCATTTCCGAGTAGAAGGACTCGGAACAGATCAAATCCGAGTGGAATATGTCACTGTTGAAGAGAAAACCGAGTAGAACTACTCAGAATGGATCAAAACCGAGTGGAACTACTCAGAAATGATCAAAACCGAGTGGAACTACTCAGAAATGATCAAATCTGAGTCAAAATGAAGCATTTCCGAGTGGAATGACTCGAAAATAATCAAATCTGAGTAGGATCACTAAAAATGGGTCAGTTCCGAGTGAAATCCTTCACTGTCAATGCTATTCCGAGTGAAAATAACGTAAATTCCAATTTCCGAGCCATTTTAGTCGGTTCTCGTGTCGTTGGTCACTCGGTTCCGAGTCCTCCTTTACACTCAACCTCCGAGTCCTCCTTCAAACCTTTCCCGAGCCCATTTCCATCAACTTCCAGTCGGAATTGACTGGCAATTCAGTCAGTTTGCTTCTTCAAACAAGATCTGAGCCATTTCAACTTCCGAGTCATTCTCCTCAATTTTCAATCGGCTCCGAGTCAATTTCAAGTCATTTCCCAATCGTTAGAGTCGGTTCCGAGGCTTTTACACTCGTTTGCAATTGAATGTCTCACAGCAACCACAAACCGAGTAAAACCACTCGGAAAGGAGTATACTCACTCGGCCTTCTACGGGGAATACCTTTTTCCACTCGGATTTGACTCCTAATGCTGACTGAGAGGGTGATCCGAGTGAGAATCACTCGGATTCCCCATTTTTTTGCTCGGATTACCCCATCCTCACTCGGATTTGACTGCGAGTGTGGATGAATGCTGATTGGAAGGTGGATCCGAACCATTGTCACTCGGATCACACCATTTTTCTCTCGGATTTACACATCCTCACTCAGATTTGACTGCGAGTGTGGATGAATGCTGATTGGAAGGTGGATCCGAACCATTGTCACTCGGATCACACCATTTTTCTCTCGGATTTACACATCCTCACTCGGATTTGACTGCCAGTGTTAATGAATACTGATTGGAAGGTGGATTCGATCCATTCTCACTCGGATCACACCATTTTCACTCGGATTTCACCATTCTAATTCGGATTTCAATATCCTCACTTGGAATTCCACCATTTTCACTCGGATTTCCATAATTCTCACTCGGAATTCTTCCATTCTCACTCGGATTCCCACCAGGTCCCCCTGTTAGACCGTGCTGACTTGGATTCCACCACCCAAGTGGATCCAGGAATCCTGGGGGTGGTAGACAAGTGGAAAACAGGGGTGGAAGTGGGGGGAATTAAAAATTCCCACCCAGCCGTTGTCCCCCACTTCACTCTGAGTGAAGGCCTGAGCTGGCATTCCACTCGGAAGTGGAAGCCTGAGCTGGCCTTCCACTCAAACCAGCCTATAAATAGGCAAGGGGGAGGGCGTTCAAGAGGAGGCAATCTTCAGACGAGGAAACTCTGGCCAAACCTCTGTTCTCTCTCTCTCTCACGCCAAGTCTTCTCTCCCTCTCACTTCACTCACCCCTCACCCTTCACACTTTCTTTACCCCAACATCCTCTACACTCTCACTCAACAGCACTTCTTCCAGCTCCCTTTTCCCTCTCGGACTTGCAATTCTTGTCCCAATCGTTCTGCTCTGCTCGAGTTTCACCCGGTAAGCCTCTTTCCACTCGGATTCTTACTGTTTCACTCGGTTTCCTTTATTTCCACTCGGATTTTTACTATTCCACTCAGATTCTCACTGTTTCACTAGGATTTACTATTTTTGCACTCAGATTCTCACTGTTTCACTAGGATTTACTATTTTACACTCGGTTTCCCTTATTTTCACTCAGATTTTCATTTGTTTCACTCAGATTCTCATTGTTTCACTCAGATTTTCACTGTTTCACTCAGATTTTCACTGTTTCACTTATATTGTCACTGTTTCACTCGGTTTTTCCCTGTTTTCACTCGGATTTTCATTGTTTCACTCGGATTTTCACTGTTTCACTCAGATTTTTCACTGTTTCACTCAGATTTTCACTGTTTCACTTATATTGTCACTGTTTCACTCGGTTTTCCCTGTTTTCACTCGGATTTTCATAGTTTCACTCGGTTTTCTTATTTTTCACTCGGTTTTCTTATTCTTCGCTCGTTTTTTTCATTTTTTGCACTCGTTTTCCTCTTCCATTCAGTTTTTTAATATATATTCATTTTTCTTAATCAGTGTCGTACGGAAAATACTTCCGTCTACACAGTTTTTATAAGATCCGTGCACGTGCGAAACACTTCGCCTTGTATGGATTCTTCACTAAAATAATACCTATCAATATCTTCCTAATCTTTTTCCTAAAAAAAAAATTTTAAAGAACTACGTGACCCTGATTTCTCGAAAGCTCGAGAATACGTAGGAGCGGGAAATAGTTCCTGTCGGGCCCACCTTTCTTTATTTAATTTTTAGAGTTTCCTTTTTGTCTTGCTATCAAAAGGAGGAGCGAGATTAATTTGGACGAGACGTCCTGTTAATCTCATACTTTTAATATCTCTTTAAAAAGGAGGAGCGAGGTTAATTTGGACGAGACGTCCTGTTAATCTCATTTTTTTAATATCTCTTTAAAAAGGCGGAGCGAGATTAATTTGGACGAGACGTCCTGTTAATCTCATGTAAATATTTTATGTTGATCTTTGTTTATTTTTTTTGTTTATTTTGTCGTTCCGTACATTTTTCTTTTTATGAAGAAGTTAAAATAATTATTGGGTTAATTATAATGCGCGCTATCAAATTGAAGTAACCGTTTTTATAACGGACAGTCGTGAGGTGCTAATACCTTCCCCACCTGTAATCAGACTCCCAAATCATGGAATTTCATTTTTATAACCAGTGCTTTAACAAAAGGTTTTTCCACTATTTTATCCTAAAAAAAATATTGGTGGCGACTCCCTGTTTATTTTTTAAAAACCGTTTCGAGGGTCGGCCGCGCCGCCGCGATCCCGGTCGCGACAGATGGCGACTCCACTGGGGACTTAGAGAGTCAAGCCAGTCAATTTGATAGCGTATGTTTTAATTGGCATATTAATTATTTAACTTCTTCTTTTATTTTAGTTCCTTGTCAATGTTTAGTTCCTGTTTTGTTTATATTCTGTCATTTATGTTCTGTAAATATCTGTTTGATCATTGAACCCAAGGGTAGTCAATTTTATTTTGTTGCTCTGTGTTTGTTCTATGTGCAGGATGAGTAAGGTACAGGTATTGAATGCCTCTTTCACACACTACACTCACAATTTGCACACACTTTTGAGTGGGACCCTATACCCGGGCCTAAATAAGCTTAAGATTAGGAGAGGTTGATAGCAGAGCCATTTGGGATGTACTTCCTGTCTGGTTACTATGAGAACCTCAGCTAGAGTTCGACTTATTCATGGTGCTCACACTTAGTATACTTCTTACTATTTGTGATCAACATCATGAATAGGATCTTGGCTCTAGTGACCTTTAGAAGTTTTAGAACAAGCCACCTAATGCGAGGTATCACTGATAGATGAACTTTAGAACCATTAGGAGACCTCCAGAAAAAAAAAACCACCTTAAGGCACAAAGGGGCAAACTTTACTTCTACCTTTTCTCATTCTCACTTTTCCTTCTAATCCAAAATAGAGGATTACTTGCCCGTTTAGTGAATTACTTTTTTCAAAAAAAATGACATACTTTTAACTAGTGATTCTTTAATGGGCAAATAGTTCTTTCTCTTTGTGCACAAGTCTTTGGGATTTGAGTTACGGATGTTTTGAATCAAAAAAAAAGGGTATAAAAAAAATCAAAGAAAAATCAAATTTTTTATTGACAATGATCAGAAAATCCGTAGCTCACATGATCTTTGATTTGTCATAAGTTTTGTCAAATCGAAACTTCCCTGAATACAAAAATATTTTCAAAGTTACTAGGGGAGTATCGATTTGTAAAACACGTCAGTTCTAGTGACTGATTTTCTCATTTCTCATGTTCTCGCAGGAAGCTATCAAGAGCTTAGCCAGCACCTCTGAGTGAAAGTATGGAAATTAACATGAGATCGGATAGTTGTGGTACAAATATACCTGAGTTGAAAAAATTACTGCATGTCAAGGCTAGGAAGGTCGATACAACCAGTCTGCAAGCATTAGGCAAGAAATTGGATATGAATCAGAAAATGTTTTTTTCAAGGAGATATGGGAGAATCCTAAAGTTGCTAGAAGTGGAAGTACAAGTCGAAGCAATTACTGCTTTGATTCAGTTTTATGACCCACCTCTCCGTTGTTTCACTTTCTAAGACTTTCAATTAGCTCCGTCTGTTGAGGAGTTCGAACAGATTCTGGGTATGCCACTAGAGGGACAAATGCCTTACCGCCACCTTGGACGCCATGCGAATGTTCTTACCATCGCTGATATCCTAAGGATTAATCCGGAAGTCTTAAGAAGTAAGCAGCTAAATAGAAATCAAGTCCTGGGGTTTGATCGGGAATATTTTGAGAGGCACATGCACTTGCTGGCTGAGAAGGGAGATTGGGAAGCCTTCATGGATACTTTGGCTTTAACCATTTATGGTGTTATCTTGTTCCCCAACATTGACAATTACATAGACTATGGTGCCATTGGCATTTTCCTTGCCCGTAAATTCAAGTCTGAAAATCCTGTCACTGCTATCTTGGCAAATATATATTACACCATGGACTTCTGTTCTACACAAGGTGGAAAAAGAATCATTTGTTGTCTACCTGCTCTGTATGTGTGGCTCACGTCACATGTTTTCCACCAAGTCGGCAAAGTTGAATGTCCTATTTCTGATATGAAATTATGCCAGTTAGTAACAAAAAACGGGCGTGAATGGGCCAATCACCTGATGGGGCTCACAGCTGACAAAGTAAGGTGGTATCCACAATGGTTGAAGGTTGACACCATTATTCATCATTGTGGAAGCTACCCGAATGTTCCTCTTATGGGCACACAAGGATGCATTAACTACAACCCTGTCATAGCCAAACGGCAGTTAGCTTATCCATTGCTTGGGCCACCTGATGAAGAATCACTTATTCCTTTTGTCCTTCGCTACTCAAAAGGAGATTGTACCTCTGCTATTCGGGATATAGAAAATGCGTGGAAGATGGTCCATAGGCAAGGAAAAGAACTAGGAGCTCGAAGCCATGCCGTGAAGGACGAATACTACCGATGGATCCTGAATAGAGTTTCCATTGTCAAGCTGCCTTTCAAAAGTCCCTCCCATCTCCCGACAAGAATACCTGTTCCCTCACCTACTCTTGAAGAGGAAGCCTTGAAAGCCAAGATAGAGGAGTTAATTGTAAAAAATAAGAAGCTGGAGGAAGACTTGCTGAAATCTCAACAAGAATATGCCCTTCAAAAAAGGGAGAACTCAGAAAGTAAGCGAACCATCAAGGAGATTGGAAAGAAGCGGAAAGTTGAAAGAGATTACTTGAGGAAGCAAAGTCAATGCCTCCGAACAGCTAATACTCAACTGAGGATGAAGAGCAAGCAAAGGGATACTATGTTGGCTGACAAGCAACTCTTGAGAGATATGTTGGAAAAAGCCAAAGAGAATGAGCAAATTGCCTTGGTACAGAAAGAGCTCCTACAATTGCAAGTTGGTCAATTAGAGCATCAACTTAATGAGGTGGTAGAAGCTTGCCAGCGAGAGATAAACGGCGAGCGACAGCACGCGATGGCTACTGAGCAAGAATGTCGTGAGGCTATCCGTGTTTTGAAAGCTGAAATGACACAACAAGATGAAGTTATTCATTCATGGATGAATCGCTTCGCCCACTTGGCACATTTGGCTAATGGAGTCCTGGAAGACCTCCCACTCCTGCTTAAGCAAGCTGAGGGGATGGTTAACCCTCTTAGTACCCCAAAAGAAATTGTAAACTTCCTTGATTACTGTAGAGAAAGGATTTGTAAAATGAGGGCCATGATTGCCCGAGCTAGGAATGGCTGATTTACTTTTCTTGCATAAAAAAAATTGGCAGCAGAAATGTACTTTGAAATTCAGAAAGAAGGATTCTTTTGTCTCCACAACCGTCTCATGTTAATTTCCATTTATCACATACTTATTACTCTTGAATGTGACGTTCTGAGGAATGGTTGGAGGGTACTGGCCGAGTTCCGCGATAACTTTGTGCACCATACTGTTTATTTTTCGTTTACCATTTTTATTTAATGCTTTCTTTTTTAACAATTTCGTGTTTTCACTTACAATAGACATTACGGGTAAACATCCTTATTCGACCCGACTCCAAACGAGACTCATGGCCGAAGTAGAAATCAGGGATGAAGATTTCAGAAACGAGTTCAATCAGCTGAAAGAACAAGTAGCCGAGTTGACCAAGCTTCTGGAAAAGAGAATCACAGAAGGGGGTTCCTCTGCGGGTATTGAGAACAACCAACAGCAGCCTGCCACTGTACCACTCCCCCTTGGTTCCGACCCAGCAAGAACCCAAGTACCAAACACAATGACACCCCCTGTCACCATTCATGTTGGAAGACCTAACCCTGTCATTGAGACCCAGTCACCTTACGACCAGTCTTATGCACAACATACATTTGTCAGCCCTGACGGCAACCCAGTACCTTTTCCACTTTATGGCCTTCCACCAGGATACTATCCCCCGCTCGCTAACCAAGACGCCCATGACCAGCAAGCGATGAATCCTCACACTTCATACCCTACCCAGCCAAATATACCATCACTCCACCAAACCCAAAACACACAAGCTCATGACCCACAAATTTACCAAACCCAAAACACACAAGCCCATGACCCACAAACTCACCAAACTCAAAATATACAAGCCCCGATGACCCAGCCAACCTACAACACACAAGCCCAAAATACACGAGCCCAGGTGACCCAACCGAATTATATTGCACAGACTATGGCCCAACCCCAAGGTCCTTCACCAAATACAGGCCTAACAAACCAGTCCCATGCTTTGCCTCCGTTCAACCAGCCACTCGGTTATCCATATGGATACGAAACCCCCTATGGGACCAATCCCCAAGATGCAACCCGCATGGTCGCAGCTCCTCAAAAGGAAAAGATAGAAATCTTAGAAGAACGTTTGAGGATAATGGAAGGCTCTGGAGGTTTTGGACTAATAGATGCTTCAGAGCTATGTTTAGTCACAAATGTTGTCCTCCCACCCAAATTCAAGATGCCAGACTTTGATAAGTATCGGGGAATGACTTGTCCAAAGAACCATCTCACGATGTACTGTCGAAAGATGGCATCTTACTCTTCTAATGACCAACTCTTGATCCACTGCTTCCAGGATAGTCTAGCAGGGGCCGCTCTTACATGGTATGCTCACCTTGATCGGAACCATATCCGTTGTTGGAAGGACCTGGCAGATGCTTTCCTTAGACAATACAAGTATAACATGGATATGGCACCCAACAGGGTTCATTTACAAAACATGATGAAAAAGGACAGTGAAACATTCAAGGAATATGCCCAACGATGGAGAGAGACAGCGGCACAAGTGGATCCCCCATTGTCGGAAAAAGAAATAGTCGCGATGTTTATTGATACGCTCCCATCACCTTTCTACGGCAAGATGATTGGTAGTGTTTCATCTAACTTCTCTGACATTGTGACTATCGGGGAAAGAGTGGAAAGCGGAATACGAACAGGAAAGATCATTCAGGGCTCATCTGGGGCAAGCATGATAAGAAGGCTGGCGCCTGGGAAAAGGGATGGAGAAACTAATTCCATCTCTTCTAATCAAAAGACGCTTTTGCCAAGACCATTCTTTCCTACTATGATTCAAGCTCCCAATCCTTATGTGGCCGCTACCACTCAGAGCCCGACAGCTTATACTCCCCACTTCCGTCCACCCATGGTAAGAGCGCCAGTACCACAACCCGTGCCATACCATCACCCGCAACAAATGACTCGACCACCCAATCATAATCAAAATACAAGAAATTCCAACAATGAACGCTCCCCTGTGCAGTTCGATCCAATTCCTATAACATACACCGAACTTTTTCCAATCCTCGTTCAGAAAGGTCTGGTAGCTCCATCCCCTATAAGGCCGTTGCAACCTCCTTACCCAAGGGGATATGACCCAAACGCTCATTGTGATTACCATGCTGGGGCACCAGGGCATTCCACAGAAAATTGCCTGGCTTTGAAGTATAAAGTAAGGGATTTGATCAAAGCCGACTGGATTAACTTTAAGGAAGGTAGCCCAAATGTTGCCACAAATCCCCTGCCCAACCATGGAAATTCAGAGGTCAACGCCTTGGAAAATGATGAGGAGTGCGTTAAGAATGTTGCTGACATAAGAATGCCATTGAGGGTAGTTCATTCCCTTTTGCTTGAAAGGGGATTAATTGAAGGAACCTGGAGTGTGAAACATGATTGCGAACAGACTGCCGAACATCAAGGTTTCTGTGAGGTCCTTCAAAGCCTTATGGACAGCTATATTGTGCAGGTCTGTAAACGCCGTGGAGATGAGGTCGACATGATCGAGGAACAAACAGGGGTACGGATCCCTAAGCCCTTGACAATTTTTTACACCAGGAACCCCCAAGCAGCTCCTGTTTCTGTACAACCAACCATCACTATTCAAGCACCCACCCCGTTTGCGTTCAAAGATTCTCGGGCTGTCCCTTGGAAGTACAACGCAGATGTGATCGTTGCAAGCCCGGCAACAGGTGACCCGTCTCCTTCGTCCGTCACAAATATTATAGGGGTAGGAGGTATAACCCGAAGTGGAAGAGTATACACCCCTTCAGAGCCGAAGAGGGATCAGGTTACCGGAAATGCCAAGGTGGACAAAGAAGGGGCCAATGGCGAGATCAAAAGGGCCGTGACTGATGAAGAAGCCCATGAATTCTTAAGGTTTATTCGCCAGAGCGAATATCAAGTGCTTGACCAACTGACCCATACTCCTGCAAAAATCTCTTTGTTATCATTGCTGATGAACTCTGAGCCACATCGGAAGATGTTGATGAAGGTCCTGAATGAGGCTCATGTCAGTCATGACATTCCCGTTGATAAGTTTCAAGGAATAGTGGGGCACATTGTTGCAGATAACTATCTGACCTTCACTGACGACGAAATACCAACAGAGGGGATTGGGCACAACAAGGCTCTCCATATCTCCGTAAAATGCCGAGATTACATCTTAGCAAAAGTACTTATTGACAATGGGTCGTCCCTCAATGTCATGCCAAAGTCTACATTGGCCAAATTACCATTTGATGGGACTTTTATGAAGCCAAGTGCCACGATAGTACGAGCTTTTGATGGAACTCGGAGGGAGGTTATGGGTGAGATTGAGCTGCCCATACAGGTTGGGCCGTGCACGTTCCAGGTCCTTTTTCAAGTCATGGATATCTCACCTGCCTATAGTTGTTTATTAGGCAGGCCGTGGATCCATTCTGCTGGAGTGGTACCCTCTACCCTGCACCAAAAATTAAAATTCATAGTTGACAACAAACTGATAATTGTTTCTGGTGAGGAAGACCTTCTGGTCAGCAAACCTCTGTCAACCCCTTACATTGAGGCAGCAGAAGAGGCCCTTGAAACTTCTTTCCAAGCATTAGAGATAGCAAACGCTACCTATGTGGGGGAAGGAGCCACAATGGCAAAAACTTGCATGCCAAGTGCATCTTTAATGATGGCAAAGATTATGCTGCGTGGAGGGTATGAACCTGGAAGAGGGCTAGGACGTGCTTTGAATGGAGAAATAGAACCAATACGCCCGCTTGATAACAGAAATGGTTTTGGGTTAGGATACCGGCCTACGGCTGCCGACAGAAAAAGGGTAGAGGAAACGAAGAGAGAAAAAAGGGCTGCTCGTCTTACTGGCAGAGATCCTCATACCGCAAGAGTCCCCATCTGTGATCTCTACCAGAGCTTTCGGAGTGTCGGACTGATGCCTCCAGACCAAGTCGCTGTCATTGAAGAAAACCCTTGTGATAGCGTTGATTTTGTGATTGCTTGTCCACCAGGCCAAGAACTTCATAACTGGGAGGCCATCGAGTTCCCCACGACTTTGAATATTTTGCCAAAGTAATTTGTTTATGCTTTAAGTACTTATTCGTCCCTCTGCTCTGCCTAAAGCTTTGGGACCCTTCCATGTAATAAAGGCGAAAAAACTTGTTTCTATCATTTTCATCAATAAACGCGTATCGTAATTCAAAAAAAAAAACTCTTCGTGTATCCCTTATCCTTGTTTTAAACCCTTCTTTTTACTCGCTTGTTCTTTCTTTTTATTTGCCATATCACACTAAATTGCAGATCCGAAAGTGAGTCCCTTGAGGAGAGTGAGGTCGCAATCCCGTTTCCCGACTTCGATCACCCAGTTGATTACGCTGATGAGGAAGGTGGGGAAGATTGTGAACCACCGCCTGAAATGACAAGGTTGTTAGAGCAAGAGGATGAAGGGATTCAACCCTACCTAGACATAGTTGAGGTCATTAATTTGGGGAATGAAGAAAATAAGAGGGAAGTCAAGATCGGCACTACCCTAAGCAGAGAACAAAGAGAAGATTTAATCAAGTTGTTAATGGAATTTTGTGATGTCTTTGCCTGGTCTTATCAAGATATGCCTGGGCTCGATGCTAGCATTGTCGAGCATAGACTACCCTTGAAACCTGAATGCCCACCAATAAAGCAGAAATTACGCCGAATGAAGCCAGAAATGCTTTTAAAGATCAAAGAAGAGGTGAAGAAGCAATTTGATGCTGGGTTCCTAGCAGTGGCAAAATACCCTCAGTGGGTAGCCAACATTGTCCCTGTCCCTAAAAAGGATGGAAAGGTACGGATGTGTGTGGATTACCGAGATTTGAATAGGGCTAGTCCCAAGGATGATTTTCCCCTACCACAGATCGATGTTTTGGTTGATAATACAGCTCAGCATTCCATTTTCTCCTTCATGAATGGTTTCTCGGGGTATAATCAAATTAAGATGGCACCTGAAGACATGGAGAAGACCACGTTTATTACTCTATGGGGTACATTTTGTTATAAGGTGATGTCCTTTGGGTTGAAAAATGCTGGGGCAACTTATCAGAGAGCAATGGTGACTCTTTTCCATGATATGATGCACAAGGAAATAGAAGTCTACGTGGATGACATCATTGCCAAGTCTAGAACAGATGAAGAGCACATTAGCGATCTAAGGAAGCTTTTTGAACGATTGAGAAAGTTCAAGCTAAGATTGAACCCCGCCAAGTGCACTTTCGATGCAAGGTCGGGCAAGCTGCTAGGATTTATAGTAAGTGAAAGGGGAATAGAGGTTGATCCCGACAAAGTTAAGGCGATTCTTGAGATGCCTCCTCCCCGTACAGAAAGAGAGTTCCGAGGATTTTTGGGAAGGCTCAATTATATCGCCAGATTTATTTCACAATTGACGGCAACTTGTGAACCCATCTTCAAGTTACTCCGCAAGAATCAACCAGGGCGATGGGATGAGAATTGTTAAGCAGCTTTCGAAAAGATTAAGCAGTACCTACAAGAACCACCAATTTTGGTGCCCCCAACCCCAGGAAGGCCACTTATATTGTATCTGACTGTGTTGAACGAATCCATGGGCTGCGTGTTGGGACAACACGATGAAACTGGAAAGAAGGAACATGCTATCTACTACTTAAGCAAGAAGTTCACTGATTGTGAAATGAGGTACTCCGCTTTAGAGCGGACTTGTTGTGCGTTAGCATGGGCCGCTAAGCGCCTAAGGCAGTACATGTTGAGTCACACCACTTGGCTAGTTTCTAAGATGGACCCCGTCAAGTACATTTTTGAAAAACCTGCTCTGACTGGAAGGATCGCTCGCTGGCAAGTGTTGTTAACTGAGTATGACATAATATATGTCACTCAAAAAGCTATAAAAGGAAGTGCCCTGGCTGATTACTTGGCACACCAACCCATCAATGATTATCAGCCGATGCAATTTAACTTTCCGGATGAAGATATCATGGCATTATTCAATGAAGAAGGTGGTCAAAAGGAGAAATGGACCCTGAGATTTGACGGAGCTTCTAATGCATTGGGGCACGGAATTGGTGCTATCTTGATTTCACCCGATAAGGAATTTATCCCTATCTGCGCCAGATTGTGTTTTGACTGTACCAATAATATTGCTGAATATGAGGCATGCTCATTAGGAATCCAAGCAGCGTTGGATGCAAAAGTAAAGTTGTTAGAAGTTTATGGGGACTCTGCTTTGGTTATTCACCAATTGAAAGGCGAGTGGGAGACTAAGGACAGTAAATTGATTCCTTATTATGATCACATCAAGGAAATGATCAAGGAGTTTGACGAGATCTCTTTTCATCACGTTCTCCGGGATGACAATCAAATGGCTGATGCTTTAGCTACCCTTGCCTCAATGTTCAAAGTAAGTAGTGACTACGATATGCCTCTCATCGAAGTAAAGAAGCACTGTGATCCTGCATATTGTCAAATGATGGAAAAGGAGTCTGATGGGAAACCTTGGTACCATGATGTTAAGAGATATATCCAGAGTCAAGAATACCCCGAGGGTGCTACAGAAAATGATAAGAAGACCCTAAGGCGACTCGCCATGGGTTTCTTCTTAAATAGGGATGTGCTTTACAAAAGAAACTATGACTCTGTCCTTCTTCGCTGTGTTGATGCTGATAAGGCAAACGAAATCATGAAGGATGTTCATGAAGGATCTTTTGGGACTCATGCTAATGGACATGCCATGTCTAGAAAGATTTTGAGGGCTGGTTATTACTGGATGACCATGGAAGCGGATTGCTTCACGTATGTCTGAAAATGTCACAAATGTCAGATATACGCTGACCATATTCATGCACCCCCGTTATCCCTAAATGTCTTGACGGCACCATGGCCCTTCTCAATGTGGGGCATGGATGTCATTGGACCCATCGAGCCAAAAGCTTCAAATGGTCATCGTTTTATCTTGGTCGCCATCGACTATTTCACCAAATGGGTAGAAGCAGCTTCATATACTAGTGTAACAAGGAGTATTGTGGTCAAATTCATCAAGCGAGAACTGATATGCCGATATGGCCTACCGAGTCAGATCATTACTGACAATGGTACGAATTTGAACAACAAAATGATGAAGGAACTCTGTGAAAGCTTCAAGATTCACCATTACAATTCCTCTCCTTATCAACCTAAAATGAATGGGGCGGTCGAGGCGGCCAATAAGAACATCAAGAAGATAGTGCAGAAAATGGTAGTCACCTACAGAGATTGGAGCGAGATGCTCCCTTTCGCTCTGCATGGGTATCGCACCTCGGTTCGAACCTCGACAGGGGCAACCCCGTTCTCCCTCGTATATGGAATGGAAGCAGTTTTGCCTTTTGAGGTAGAAATCCCGTCCCTTCGGGTAATGATGGAAGCAAAATTAGAAGAGGCTGAGTGGGTTCAAGCTCGACATGACCAATTAAACTTGATTGATGGAAAAAGATTGACTGCCCTCTGTCATGGTCAGTTGTATCAGAGGCGTATGAAACGAGCATTCGAGAAGAAAGTACGGCCTCGACAGTTTCAAGAAGGAGACCTTGTACTCAAGAAAATTTTACCAATTCAAAAGGACAATCGAGGCAAATGGACTCCTAATTATGAAGGACCATATGTTGTGAAGAAGGCTTTTTCTGGAGGAGCCTTAATACTCACTAATATGGATGGCCAGGATTTGTCAATGCCTGTAAACACAGATGCAGTGAAAAAATACTATGCTTAGGGAGGAGATGTCAGAGCAAATAAAAAAAAACAAAAAAACAAAAAAAACAAAAAAAAACAAAAAAAAAAGAAAAACAAAAAAAAAAGAAAAAAAACGAAAAAAAGGAAGAAAAAAAATTAATGCTCGCTAAGCTGAAAACCTGAAAAAGCGGTTTAGGCAAAAGTTAGAGTGACCCGGTGAGTCGAAAACCCGAAAAGGGCGGCTCAGGCAAAAGTTAGGGTCAAATTTCTGGCATTGCAAATGATCCTCTGGCTCAAAGAAGTACGAGTCCAAGCTCGTGCACGTGAATCACTGTCGAACTTACCTTTGCAAAAGCAAGGTCGAAGGGTGAACATGAAGTCGTGTTAGGGGTTAAGGCTCTCATCAGTCTCAGAGATTCACTGGAGGATCCATGAGTCTTCCCAGTTTTCATTTATGCTGGACCTATGTGACCTCATTCATTTCATTTACCTTCTTTATTTTTTTTCTCTGTACTTGTTTAACGTGCATGAATAAAGTTCACCCTCTTCGATACGTGTTATGAATTTGGTTGATCTGATAAAAACATGTATTTTAACAAAGTAAAATGGAAGATTGGTAAACATTTAAAGTCGCAAGGGACAAGATGCTCCTGCTACTCAACCTCATCTTAGGTAATCATTGCAGGGACTTGGCCAGGCACGCGCTCCGAAGCTAGGGTCGCCTCATTCGTTCTACTTCGTCCATGAGTTCTCGTAAGAGTCGCGGTTTCACAGGACTTACCCGATTTTGAAACTTATCTTTGCGTTACTTACCATTTTTCTGTAGGTTATCTCACAGATAGTCATGCCAGGCACTAACACCCCAATCAAGCCCTTCAAATCTCTTTCTTGAATCGCCCGAGTTGGCACTTCTCAAAATTCCCTCCTTAAAACGCCAAGGTTGGCACGTTTCAATGTTTTACTCTTTCATCAGGCACCTACAAACTCTCATCCTCAATTACTAAAGTCCGTGCCTCTTGAAATATCCTCCCCAGTGGAATCATTTGCCAAAGATGGCACTTCTCAGGATATCTCTCCCCAATGAATCCTAAACTTTCCATCAAGAGGCAATATCTGAACCACCAAATTCTTCCCCAGTGATACTACGCTTCCCAAATAAACTCAACTGGGACATCTTCCCGAATTCCTTTTGTTATAACTATTCTCCAAGAATCCTTCAATCATGTCAAACTGGGGCATCTCCCCAAATTTCTTCCTTTCCAGTCATGAGGTGTTTCTCCAAACTTTTTTCCAACTTGTCAAACTGAGGCATCTCCCTAGATTCCCCCAAAGCTCTTTTAAGTCATGTCAAACTGGGGCATCTTCCCCAGGTGGTTATCTTTTGTCAACCCAAGGGCGGTACCCCATGCTCCTGGGATGTTTGAACTGGGACATCACCTCGGGTCTCACTCCGTCAAAAGGAAATGTACCCCAAGCCTTTTCAACCGCCCTAACTGGGACATCACCCCAGATTCTTCTCATGGCCTTGAGGTAGTACCCCTAAATCTTCTAATCTTTCCAAAATTGGAGTATTCGTCCCAGACCTTTCCCCCATTTCTTCTCTCTCCCAATCAAAAAGCAGTTCCCCGAATCATCCAAGATAGCTTGAACTGAATCATCCCCAGATTTCTTTCCTTTAGTAAGCCCATCATGTATCCCCAGTGGACCCCAGACTTTTCTTTCAGTCAAGAAGCTGTTTCCCGAGATCCCTTCAATCCCTTCCATCCAGTCGCCTATCAAGGCATCCTTTATCTTCCAGCTGCCTATCAAGGCATCCTTTATTTTCCAGCCGCCTATCAAGGCATCCTTTATTTTCCAGCCTTCTATCAAGGCATCCTTTTACCTTCTAGCCGCATATCAAGGCATCCTTTACCTTTCCAGTCGCCTATCAAGGCATCCTTTATCTTTCCAGCCGCCTATCAAGGCATCCTTTATTTTCCAGCCGTCTATCAAGGCATCCTTTATCTTCCAGCCGCCTATCAAGGCATCCTTTATCTTTCCAGCCGCCTATCAAGGCATCCTTTATCTTTCCAGCCGCCTATCAAGGCACCCTTTATTTTCCAGCCGCCTATCAAGGCATCCTTTTACTTTCCAGCCGCCTATCAAGGCATCCTTTATCTTTCCAGCCGCCTATCAAGGCATCCTTTATCTTTCTAGCCGCCTATCAAGGCATCCTTTTACTTTCCAGCCGCCTATCAAGGCACCCTTTACTTTCCTTTCTACCGGGAATCAACCCCGATCTTCTCACCTCCTGTTAACTGAAAGGCTCAAGTGTCAATTCCTGGGTTTTTCCCCTGCATCTAATACTTTGACAAAGATGTTCACGTCTTTACTCCCTTTCCATTTCAAAAGCAAGAAGAAACTTCATGCTTTTCTCAAGGAAAGGAAGTAAAGAGGGGCATCTGTGAACACCTATTTCAGCCCATCCGCAAATGAAAAGAATTAAAAAAAAAAGAATTTTTTTTTTAAAAAAAAAGAAAAAAAAAGAGGGACTCGGAAATGATCATTTCCGAGTGGAAGGACTCGGAACAGATCAAATCCGAGTGGAATATGTCACTGTTGAAGAGAAAACCGAGTAGAACTACTCAGAATGGATCAAAACCGAGTGGAACTACTCAGAAATGATCAAAACCGAGTGGAACTACTCAGAAATGATCAAATCCGAGTCAAAATGAAGCATTTCCGAGTGGAATGACTCGAAAATAATCAAATCTGAGTGGGATCACTAAAAATGGGTTAGTTCCGAGTGAAATACTTCACTGTCAATGCTATTCCGAGTGAAAATAACGTAAATTCCAATTTCCGAGCCATTTTAGTCGGTTCTCGTGTCGTTGGTCACTCGGTTCCGAGTCCTCCTTTACACTCAACCTCCGAGTCCTCCTTCAAACCTTTCCCGAGCCCATTTCCATCAACTTCCAGTCGGAATTGACTGGCAATTCAGTCAGTTTGCTTCTTCAAACAAGATCCGAGCCATTTCAACTTCCGAGTCATTCTCCTCAATTTTCAATCGGCTCCGAGTCAATTTCAAGTCATTTCCCAATCGTTAGAGTCGGTTCCGAGGCTTTTACACTCGTTTGCAATTGAATGTCTCACAGCAACCACAAACCGAGTAAAACCACTCGGAAAGGAGTATACTCACTCGGCCTTCTACGGGGAATACCTTTTTCCACTCGGATTTGACTCCTAATGCTGACTGAGAGGGTGATCCGAGTGAGAATCACTCGGATTCCCCATTTTTTTGCTCGGATTACCCCATCCTCACTCGGATTTGACTGCGAGTGTGGATGAATGCTGATTGGAAGGTGGATCCGAACCATTATCACTCGGATCACACCATTTTTCTCTCGGATTTACACATCCTCACTCAGATTTGACTGCGAGTGTGGATGAATGCTGATTGGAAGGTGGATCCGAACCATTGTCACTCGGATCACACCATTTTTCTCTCGGATTTACACATCCTCACTCGGATTTGACTGCCAGTGTTAATGAATACTGATTGGAAGGTGGATTCGATCCATTCTCACTCGGATCACACCATTTTCACTCGGATTTCACCATTCTAATTCGGATTTCAATATCCTCACTTGGAATTCCACCATTTTCACTCGGATTTCCATAATTCTCACTCGGAATTCTTCCATTCTCACTCGGATTCCCACCAGGTCCCCCTGTTAGACCGTGCTGACTTGGATTCCACCACCCAAGTGGATCCAGGAATCCTGGGGGTGGTAGACAAGTGGCAAACAGGGGTGGAAGTGGGGGGAATTAAAAATTCCCACCCAGCCGTTGTCCCCCACTTCACTCTGAGTGAAGGCCTGAGCTGGCATTCCACTCGGAAGTGGAAGCCTGAGCTGGCCTTCCACTCAAACCAGCCTATAAATAGGCAAGGGGGAGGGCGTTCAAGAGGAGGCAATCTTCAGACGAGGAAACTCTGGCCAAACCTCTGTTCTCTCTCTCTCTCACGCCAAGTCTTCTCTCCCTTTCACTTCACTCACCCCTCACCCTTCACACTTTCTTTACCCCAACATCCTCTACACTCTTACTCAACAGCACTTCTTCCAGCTCCCTTTTCCCTCTCGGACTTGCAATTCTTGTCCCAATCGTTCTGCTCTGCTCGAGTTTCACCCGGTAAGCCTCTTTCCACTCGGATTCTTACTGTTTCACTCGGTTTCCTTTATTTCCACTCGGATTTTTATTATTCCACTCAGATTCTCACTGTTTCACTAGGATTTACTATTTTTGCACTCAGATTCTCACTGTTTCACTAGGATTTACTATTTTGCACTCGGTTTCCCTTATTTTCACTCAGATTTTCATTTGTTTCACTCAGATTCTCATTGTTTCACTCAGATTTTCACTGTTTCACTCAGATTTTCACTGTTTCACTTATATTGTCACTGTTTCACTCGGTTTTTCCCTGTTTTCACTCAGATTTTCATTGTTTCACTCGGATTTTCACTGTTTCACTCAGATTTTTCACTGTTTCACTCAGATTTTCACTGTTTCACTTATATTGTCACTGTTTCACTCGGTTTTCCCTGTTTTCACTCGGATTTTCATAGTTTCACTCGGTTTTCTTATTTTTCACTCAGTTTTCTTATTCTTCGCTCGTTTTTTTCATTTTTTGCACTCGTTTTCCTCTTCCATTCAGTTTTTTTATATATATTCATTTTTCTTAATCAGTGTCGTACGGAAAATACTTCCGTCTACACAGTTTTTATAAGATCCGTGCACATGCGAAGCACTTCGCCTTGTATGGATTCTTCACTAAAATAATACCTATCAATATCTTCCTAATCTTTTTCCTAAAAAAAACATTTTAAAGAACTACGTGACCCTGATTTCTCGAAAGCTCGAGAATACGTAGGAGCGGGAAATAGTTCCTGTCGGCCCACCTTTCTTTATTTAATTTTTAGAGTTTCCTTTTTGTCTTGCTATCAAAAGGAGGAGCGAGATTAATTTGGACGAGACGTCCTGTTAATCTTATACTTTTAATATCTCTTTAAAAAGGAGGAGCGAGGTTAATTTGGACGAGACGTCCTGTTAATCTCATTTTTTTAATATCTCTTTAAAAAGGCGGAGCGAGATTAATTTGGACGAGACGTCCTGTTAATCTCATGTAAATATTTTATGTTGATCTTTGTTTATTTTTTTTGTTTATTTTGTCGTTCCGTACATTTTTCTTTTTATGAAGAAGTTAAAATAATTATTGGGTTAATTATAATGCGCGCTATCAAATTGAGGTAACCGTTTTTATAACGGACAGTCGTGAGGTGCTAATACCTTCCCCACCTGTAATCAGACTCCCGAATCATGGAATTTCATTTTTATAACCAGTGCTTTAACAAAAGGTTTTTCCACTATTTTATCCTAAAAAAAATATTGGTGGCGACTCCCTGTTTATTTTTTAAAAACCGTTTCGAGGGTCGGCCGCGCCGCTGCGATCCCGGTCGCGACACTGAGCACTGAACGGAGAGGCAAATCCGTTCTCACCAGTACTGGGTGTGCGTGGAAATAGGGCCTCAACCGTCGTGATGCCCACACGACTGCTAGAGCAGCTTTCTCAATCTTCTGATACCTTCCTTCCGCTCCCTGAAACGTCTTACTAGTGAAGTACACCGGCCTCTGCCCTTCAGGGGTTTCTTTAACCAAGGCCACGCCTAGGGCCTCATCAGATATTGCTAAATACAAGATCAACGTCTCACCAGGATCAGGCTTAACCAGTATCGGTGGACTCGAGAGAACGGCCTTGATTTGCTGGAAGGCTTGTTCCTGCTCCTCTCCCCATTCAAAACTCTTGTGTTTCTTCAACGCCTTATACAAGGGAAGGGATCTGTGCGCCATCTTGGGCATGAAACGAGCTAGAGCGGCCACTTTCCCATTCAACGATTGGACCTTCCTCAGGCTCTTAGGGCTCTGCATGTCCAGGATTGCTTGACATTTCCCAAGGTTGGCCTCGATGCCTCGTTGGGTCAACATGAAACCCAAGAATTTCCCAACTGGAACGGCAAAGGTGCATTTTAAGGGGTTTAACCTCATGTTGTACTGTCGAAGCCTAGTGAAAACTTGGCGCAGATCTTCAATGTGGTCTCCTCCAGCGGGCGTTTTGGCTATAATATCATCGATATAAACTTCGACCAGCCTGGTGTGCATCCCTTCAAAGACTTTGTTAATCATGCGCTGATAGGTAGCGCCGGCGTTCTTCAATCCAAAAGGCATGACGGTGTAGCAGAAAACACCGCGGTCATTGATGAAGGCAATTTTCTCTTGGTCTCCCTCCCACATCGGAATCTGGTTATACCCCGAATAAGCATCCATGAAACTGAGGTACTGGTAACCAGATGAATCATCCACCATGCGATCAATGTTGGGCAGGGGATATGGATCCTTGGGGCAGCAACGGTTAAGATCCACATAATCTGTGCACATTCTCCATTTTCCATTAGCTTTCTGCACCTTAACCATATTAGAAAGCCAAGAAGAGTAGCGTATCTCCCTTATAAAGCCTGCTTTCAACAACTCCTCTGTCTGCTCACAAGCTGCCCTCTACTTCTCCGGTCCCAACCTCCTCTTCTTCTGGGCCACCGGTCTTGTTTCAGGGTACACGGCAAGCTTGTGGCAACAGAAATCAGGGTCCATCCCAGGCATGTCTGCTGCTATCCATGCGAAAAGATCCTTGAACTCCTACAGAAGGGCTAATAAGCGTTGCTCCATAGCAAACTCCAGCTTATCATTGATGTGCGTGACCTTCTCTGGGGAATCCCCTAAGACAACATCCCTGGAACCACCATCCGGTGTGGGCTTAGAGGGATTGAGTGGATCAATCTTCAATTCCGCTCTGGGGTCCAGATCAATTAGACTGACAGACCCTGCCGCTGTTCCTCCGTCGTTCAGCTTCCTCTTCTTGTTGAATGCTTCCAACTTGACCATGTTGAGGCTCAAGTTATAACAATATCGAGCCATCTCCTGATCACCACGGAGAGAGGACACACCGTTGTCCTTGTCAATGAATTTGATCAATAGGTGAGGAGTGGATACGATTGCTTCCATCGCATTCAGTGTGGGACGGCCTATGATACCGTTGTATGGGGATTCCACATCAATCACCAGAATTCTAGACTTGACTGTTCTTGCTCCAGGCTCTCCTTCAAAGGAAATCAGAGTGTCAAGACACCCCTTGGTGGGTTGCTTGGCTCCATTAAACGCTGTGAGTTCTTGCGTGTAAGGTTGTAAATCTGCATCATTGAAACCCATTCGTTTGAAACAATTATAAAAGATAACATCACAAGAACTTCCCTGATCGACGAGGATCCGCTTGACATCCTTATTAGCTATAACTGCCACGATAACTACTGCATCATCACCTCCTGGAATTGTTGGGCCAAAATTATCATCAGTAAATGACACCGTCGGAGCTGCCATACCGTCCCTGAAAGGGCGGTTATCCCTTGGTTTGCCCTGGACAGACAGAATCATCCTGTGGTGATTCTTCCGTGCTGTGATTGATGCTCCTCCTCCCGCAAATCCTCCAGCTATCATCTCAATCACTTCTCGTCTGCCCTGCCTCTGCTGCTGGGGCATGTTATTTTGTTGGGCATCTCCAGCAATCACTACTCCCTTCTGCTTTTCAGCTGCAGTGAACTTCCTTGCTGGATTACGTGTATTATCATCTTCGTCATCAGGATCTCTACTCCTTTTTTCCATCCTCTGAGGCTCGTCTACAGATTTCTCCCTGAACAGATACTGCTTCAGCTTTCCTTCCTGAATGAGAGTTTCCACCGTATTCTTTAATGCCTTGCACTCGTCAGTATTGTGTCCTGTCTGTTCATGGAAAGTGCAGTACTTACGTGGGTTACCACCCCTCTTAACTGGGGCTGGCTTCCTTATACCAAAGACGTTCAGCGTTGGCCAACCAACCTCCCTCATGATTTGTGAATGCCTGGTGTTCAACGGAGCATAGTTGTCGAACGATGATACACGCCTATCTCGTGGATGCGGGAGAGCGTTTACAAAATCTTCTCTAAAGGCATGCTTCTCAGGCCTCACCCTCTCCTTTTCTCTCCGTGGCTGCTGAGTGGGTGCTGAAGGCTTCATTCTTGTTGCAGTTGCCTCTAGATGCATCTCTATGCCCACATACTTGGAAGCTTTCCTTCGAAACTCCTCGAAGGTTGTTGGGGGGCTCTTTGCCAAAGATAGGGCAAAGGCCGAACCAGGCTGAAGAGCTTCCACCACAATATGAAGTTGTATGGCCTCCGTGAGGTTGGGGACCAAAGTTGCCTCCTTATAAAACCTTTTCAAGAACTCCTTAAGAGTTTCAGTTTCTCCCTGCCTTATCTGGGCCAGGGTGTGGGAGGTTCTTGGGATATCCCTAGAGATGACAAAATGGCTTTCAAATGCAGCAGCCATTTCCTCCCAAGAGTCTATAGATCCTGAGGGTAAGCTTTTAAACCAGCTGAGAGCCTCCTCCGTCAGCGTTCTTGGGAACATCCTGCACATAACATCTTCATCTGCTCCTAAATACATAGCTTCATACACATAAGCATCCAAATGCTTAGTGGGGTCAGTTTCTCCATTATACTTCCCTATCGACAGTGGCTGAGTTGTTTGCAAATGTTTCGGGATAACAATACTCATCAGCCTTCTTGAGAAAGGGACACTGAGCTTGTACGTCCCCGAAGTCACTACCCCCTGCTCCCTTCTCCTGGTACTGACTCTATCACCAGAGTCTTGCGTCTGCTCTCTCTCTTCATACGTGGGGATCTTCGAATACTGGAGGGTTGTAGATCTATCCCTCGCTGATGCATGATGAGCATCCTCTGCATGGGACGCTGCCCTGTCCCCAGCTCCTCCTCTCTCCCGTTTCAACTCCATCAGCTCCTCCCTGAGTTGCCTGATAACCTCATCGCGAGGGTCAGGCGTTTGCACTTGTACCATCCTCCGAGTTTGAGTTACAGGAGACTCGAAGACAAGTCTCCTTCCAGTCTGTTGATGGGTCACATCCTCCACGTGACCATCAACGAAATCTCTCCCATCACCTTCCATCGTGACAACCAAACTTCTACGAAAATGGGAATAACTCTAACGAGTCCCACTGGGCGTGCCAATGAACTGGTCTGGACCGGGGTCTAGGATCCGGTGTGGGACCAGCCATAAGAAGATAGGTGTTTTTAGGGTTTGCACACCGGAACAGTGCGTATTCGATGTATTAATCCGGTCTCTCAGTGGGAGAGGCCGGTCTTGTTGTCCTGGAGATCCTTCACACCAGCGTTTCGCGTTGCAGGGGGGCGAAAGGTGGTGCCACCTGCGAAGATTCTCTGACGCTCAAGTTAGAAAAGTGTAAGAACTCAGTGAATACTCAAGCGAAGTAATAGTAAAATGTGAGATAGAACAACGATACCATGCATGTGTATTGAAATGAGCTATTTATAGTTGTACGTGAGAAAATGAGTCATTGGATATAGGGGGGTCCCCTAGCTCTGATAGCGTGTATATTATGTCAATCAGGGTGGCTCAGCACTCAGAATGTGTCAGGAGGGTAGGTCAATTATCAGAGTACGATCTTCTAGGAAGAGGAGAGGATAATCACCTTTTCCGCATAATCTGCTGATACATCCACTTGCTTTCTGAGGCCATTGACGTGACATATTTTGCTACACACAGTATCTTCGCTGATAAGTTATTAGGGGCTCTTATCTTGCTGTGACCGAAAAGCCAACAGTTATATAAATGTTCTGTGAAAATGAACAGTGCTCCGTTATAGAGTCAATAAGTGGGGCAGTCGTGAGATGAGGACGGACGGCCAGACATCGGATATCCGGTGTGGTAAAGTTGAACCAGGACACCGGTTTTCCTTATATGAGGCCATTCTGACGTCACAAGATTGGGGGCCGGTATCCAGACCGGATCATACATATTGTGTACATAGTGTGATTAGTAGCATGTATTTGCCTTGGCCGGCTCTTGAGAATACATTATGATATGTATGAATGATTAGTAATTTGGATAATGGATTGCTTTACTTGGAAGCTTGAAATTTGAGTATGTATATGAATATATGATATGATATATGAGTTTGAATTTATAGGAATAAAATGGTGCATATGCATAAAGTATAAAATTAGGAACTGGAAGAATGATATTGTGAACTAATGAGTTTTTAGACTATCGGAAGGAATCAATTGATTCCCTATATCATTTATGAATTGTCCAAATAGGTTTTGATATGTTTGAATGAAATTAGAAGGATGTAATGCATTCAAAATTGCATATTTTGGTTATGTTGTATTTTTCTGTATAAGTTGATATTATGTTAGAATTTTGGCAAAAGGACATCGCCATTAGCCTTGGGATAGGGAAAATATAATGCCCATGAAATTTCATAGTAATCAGACTAGAAACAGGCAAAATACGTAAGTTAGAAGTTGGTTTAGAAGTTTGGAATGTCATTAAACTTGAAAAATTTGAACTTCTAAGTCTGTGCTGCAAAACTCACTCAAGCGAGATAAGTCGGTTAGTCACTGATCAAATTTCGCTTAAGCGAATACGGTTTCGCTCGACCGAAAGTTGTAGTCTCGCTCACGCGAGTTAAGGCGGTTATAAATAGGAAGCTTACTGGCCAATTCTCGCTCAAGCGAATTTGGTTCGCTCAGGCAAGGATGACGTTTCGCTCAAGCGAGACTTTCATATATCAGAGGTGTGGTCTCTGGATGATTTTTGCCCAGGCGAGAATCTCGCACTCAAGTGAAATGAATGGGAATTGGATTCTGGAAGAATCTCGCTCAAGCGAGAATAAATAGGATTGCTTTCAGGAGGTAGCAAATAGGATTCGCTCAGGCGATACAGGGGGTCTGATATATGACATAAATTCGCTCAAACGAGCATGATCTCGCTCAAGCGAATATAGTTTGGTATGCATTCTAGAAGGATTTCGCTCAAGCGAGCATAACTCGCTTAAGCGAAAATGGTAGTCTGATGCTGGGTGTATGCTCGCCCAAGCGAGCCAGGCTTCGCCCAAGCAATTCTTGTTGATCTCGCTCAAGCGAGCAGGGCTTCGCTTAAGCGAAATGCCCATAACATGCATGATGCATTTTCGCTCAGGCGAATTGGGTCGCGCTCAAGCGAGTAGAAGCATTCTCGCTCAAGCGAGATATGCCCCGCTTAAGCAAGATGACCTGAATCATATTTTTCCTTTCTTTCCTTTAATTTTATTTATATTATTCATTTCTTTTCCTTTTATTTATTAAATTCCTATTAATTAACAATTAGATTGTGTGCCAGTAAACTTCTTTTCACACAATTCAAAAATTTTCAATTTTAATTTACGCTTTCCGCTAATCTTTGTGATGATCGCATTATTGATCATCCAAGGAGCACTTTTAATTAATTTTTACACCTTCTCATATCGCCATATATGGGATAGGTTTCTTTTAATGGTCCAGGGGTATTTATTAAATTTTTATTTTGCAACTTTTTATACAATTTATTTGATTTGATAAACCGCGAAAAATTTAGCCTAAATCTTATTATTCCAATTGTTATTTCAATTAATCATATTAGGGTTAGGATGTTTTATTAATCCTCACAAGCTAAAGGGTAACCCACTCAATCTCATAATCTCTCAATATTCAAGGTTGAAACCTAACCCAAAAACTCTTAAATTTTAGTGATAGTATTACAAGAGTAACTCTTCAAATGAGTGGATATACAAATTAAAGCTCAAAATAATTTTTCTCTCTGACTAACTCTCAAAGGAAATAACCAATTTAATGAAAACAGAGAGTAACGAGGAAATGAAAGAATGAAAGTAGAGAAGAATTTTGCTTGCATTTGTTATGTGTCTACTTCTTCTAATTTCCTCTCTATTTATAGGCTTCAAATGCATGGTGCCGTTGCCAATTAATTCCTTTCGGCGTAGTGAAGCATTAAGTTTTACATGATTTCTGCTTTAGTGGAGCATGTTTCCTGGCTTGAAATTTGTAATTGTCTCCGTGATTAATGCAAAGCTGTTTCCAATTCAAATTTGAACCATTTCTACGCATTTTAAGTTTCCTGATAATTAGTAGTGCTGTTTCCATGATATGAATCAATTCCCAAAAGTCATGAATCGATTCCTGTAGTTTCTATGCCTTGAACTTTGACATTTTGGCACTGCATGAATCGATTCCTATCTCTGAATTGATTCCCAGGTAATTCAACACGTATGGATCGATTCCTACTTTCCATGAATTGATTCCTATACCCGTTGCTTCCATTTTAATGCATTTGTTGACACTTTGTGATCATATTGCTCATGTTCTTGATCCTTGATTATTTTTCTTTGTTTTTGAGTGTATACCAATATATTTCATTCAAATTTATATTTCTTTGATTGTGTGAACGCATCATTTGTCATTATCAAAAAACCTGTTACAACATGCAAATACATCCCCTACCATATCGACCTCTACCACTCGGATTATTCATTTGGGTTCCACCACCTCTAAAATTTCCTCTATCATTTGCTCTTCCAAAAAATGCCAAAGCTTGATATTTAGGAACATGGATTCCAAATTGTCTTTCTTGCTGAATGAGTAAGGAGAAGACCGCACTCAATGGTGGCAAGGGATCCATAAGCATCACATGTGATCTCATAATGGAATACTAGTCATTAAGACCTTTCAAAATTTGATGAAATAATCTCCTTCTCTTTGTTTCCTAATACTAGGAATCAGTTGACAATGACACTTCACATCATAAGTGTAATTAGGAATCGGATGAAAATTTTCCAATTCCTCTCATAACCCTTTCAATTGGGTAAAGTAAGTTGTAATTGATGAATCTCTTTGTTTCAAGCCATATATCTTTTCTTGCAATTCAAATATTCTAAAAACGTATCCTTGATAATATTTATCTTAAAGATCTTTCCAAACTTCAAAGTAGTGTCCATCCAAAGGAGACTTTGAGCAATTAAAGGTTCTAAAGAATGTACAATTTAGGACAACACCATTGTGTTGCATCTCTCCCAAGTGTTATACATTGCATTTATTGCTAAAGGCTTGGGAAGAGTATCATCAATGAATCTCATTGTTTTTAGACCTTATTTCATAGTGACAGAACGTGATCAAGAATGATAGTTTTCTCCATTCACAGGCGATGGAGAAATTGAGGCTCTAGGATTTTCATTTGCATGAATATAATAAGGACTCGACAAATCATTTAAAGGATTCGCCATGATGCAAAAAAGAAAGGAAAATGCAATTACAAAGTTTCTCTTACAAGTTCGATAATTGATTAAACATAGAAGAGAATGACGAGGTCAGAATTGAAAAACAAGATCAAAAAATGAAACAACATGAACACAATCGAAGAATTGTACAACAAGAAAGAAGAATTGGGTAATTATTAATTTCAAGAAATCAAACTCCAAGAACAAAGAAGCAGTCTCAGGATAATTGATAATTGGACTAAAGAATGAACAATTCGAGTTTCAACATGTATCGGAGCCCCTAGGAAATGGGCTCTGATACCATGTGAAACCCCACACCCTCTATAAATGAACCACACGAAGGAAAAGCTTTGAGTTGGAGAAAAAGAAAACCAAAAAAAAAGAAACAAAAGTAAGATATTAAAATATGATTCATTCATTAAAAAAAATAGAATGAAAATTAAATTAAATTATATACAAGAGGATAGAAAAAAAAGGGAAGTAACTAATTTTAACATATTCCAGCTAAACTTTAGTTAATTAACTAACAAGTTAATTAATTACGGTAGTTAACAACATATTAAATGATTATTGATTAGACTATAAAATAATGAGGTAGTGTGGCAACTTCAAATAATATCTCCTAGCTGCAGTGCTCTTGGGCCCTCTTCGCCGTTTCGAGCGATGAACACGGACGGAACGTGATTGACTTTGTTTTTTCTTTTTAATATTGACTCTGTTTTGAACTGTATTATTCATGCGTTTTTCCATTCTACTTTTGTACACAGCTTCTATAATTTTTAAAAAGAAAATTATATTCAGACCAATAATATTTACATAATAGTGGGTTAACTCTTTCAAATATTTTTTTCATTTATAGAATTTAAATTCAAAATCTAATTTAAGAGAAATTAATTATCTGCCGTTTAAAGCAACTTATTGTTGTTATATCAATTATGTTAATACCATAACTACGTTTCTTTTACAATTCGTGTTATAGTTTCTCGTATATTCATTTAACACATCTTTTCCTCCTCGTAAACCTTATTGTTATTTACTATATCAATTAAATCAATTTATCACATATTTTATTTTTTTTCTCTCTTACTTATTATCTATTTTATATCTCTCCTTCAATGTTCCAAATTCCAATCACAAAAAAAAAAAATCAAAATTTCATTTTTCTTTATCGTAAAATGAGAAAAGAAAATGTAATAAAGAAAAATAAAAATGTAATTTTCATATGTGGATAAACTTTCACTTGACTCCGACTCGAGGATATGGTAAAATGCAACTCTTGAATTCATATACCAATTATATCAAATATAATTTATTACCATTTTTTATTTTGTGTTTTTCTCTTTATGACATGTTACATCTTTTACTTATTTTTTCTCTTTCTTTTTTATTTCTATTTCCCTTCTGAAACATTTAAAAGATATATTTTTAATAATGTACCCTAAACAATTTTCAATCGAATATGTGTTAGCCGTCAGAAATGACTATTCCTTGAGGATAAAAAAAAATTGTACGAATCAAATGTCATGACCAAATAATCTACTTTTTTCCTTTTTTGAAAATAAATAATCTAGTTGATTGTAACATAATATAATATATAAAGGAATGGCATGTTTATGCATAAATTTTACCCTTGTACGTGTAATCGGGAACCTTTCCAATTTAATTAGTGCATCTATAACAATTCAAATTTGGAACCTGATTGGCATTTTATATTAGCATAAGATGTGTCATCATTTTTAAGTTAGATACGAAACAAAATCTTTCACCCAAATATTTTAACATTATCAATTTATCATAACATCACATATTTTGGTTACAAAGGCAATAGTGATAGAATTAAACATTATATTTACTGCAGGTTTGTAACAAGTTTGCATTTTAGTCGTTGCTCCGTGAAGTTTCATCCGTTTTCAACCTATAATTCTTATATCACATAAAAGAGTTGAGGTCATGGTATTTTATAAACACTCTTTTCATTCAAACTAGTAAAACATCTTTTACAATGGCAAATCAGTGAGATTTATCATAGTCAAAGAGACAATGCTTCAAACATGATAACTCTATCAATATTATAAGACAAAACATTAACACATTAGATATGAATATTTATAAATGATTCTTTCTCTCATATCACTGAGGTACTTTTACTTGGACAAATCCATTGATTAAATATTCTTGTTAATTTGTGGTTAAAAAATATTTTTTCCTTAAATATTATTAAACCTATTATTTATTTATTTAAAATCATTATTTTATTATTACAATACAACTACAGCTCGATCATTGAATTATTAAATTTTGAATAAATACATTCAATAGTTTATTTAATGTTCAGATTTCTTACATATTAACAAAATTCTATATTTATTAAAAGAAAATCCTATTAATTTACCAAAAACTTTTACCATTATATTGACTTAATAGGTAATATTAATTACTCCTTCAGTTTTTTTATCTATCTTTTAGGAGGTTTGATTCATTTTAAAATACGTTTTTAGGACAATTAAATACTTATTTATCAATTATAATTTTATTTTCTTGTTTAAATCATTAAGTAAGAAAATGGTATTAACTATTAAGTGTAGAAAAAAGGACATATTAAAAAGATAGATGGGTAAAAAAACACATTAATTATATTTTTTAAAAGGTGTGTCACAATCTTAAAAGACAAATAAAAATAAAAAGAGAGGGAGAGAGTAGTATCCTAAGTTTACTAATTTACATTTCCCTTAAATAAATGCGTCATTAAACTCTTTGTTTAAAAGACACGTAGGGAGTGTTTGATTTCCTGTTGGGATTGATCAAATTTCAAAAGGAGTTTTGATTGTTTCGAACAGTATAAAGAATTAATATTAACTTTTAAATTTTTCTATTTTCATAATTTTGTTTCCCAACTGTATACCAAACGGATAGTTAATAATTTAAATATAAAGGTAAAATTGAAGCGGTTGTGGAGTTAGGGATGTGATGATTTGGAGGCAGATGATGAAGGGATTAAAGTAGAGCCCACTTTATCTTAAGGGCTCCAATGTGGCACAATGTTATTGAGTAACTCCCACATCCATGCAAACGCAATCCAAACCCAATCTAATTCCATTTGTAGAAACACAAGCAGCGATAATATCAACAATAGGACCCAAAAACCATCACCACCATACCATTTGGCTACATTTCCGATTCACAAAACTCTGAGCATTCGATTCCTATAATGGCAACCACCTTTGCAACCGTCGCAGGATTGGGTGGCGCATCACTTTCATCCACCTCATCTCGTCTCACCTCAGGTATGCTATATCTTCACTCTCTTTCTTTTAATAACAATCAAGTCGTTGAACAAACAGATATATTGCTGAAAAGTTTACCACTAATATGATTATTAATCATTTTTGTTCCATGAAAACTTGCAGACAAAACTCAAGATATAAAGTTATGTCATTTTTGCATTTATATATTTGAAATTCAACTATAGATATTTTCAAATATTTATATTATGCTGGTCTCGCGTCAAATTAATTTATTTTATATTTTTTTGTGCTTATTTTTTTTAATTATCACATATTAAATTGTTCACTCCTAACCTCCCTTCTATTTTAATCCTGGGTTGGATCCAGCTGAGTCAAGGTATGCCCACTTAAATTTAATTTTGTTTAATATATTATGATATAAACTATTAATTTAAAGTTATGTAGCTTTAATTTTTCTCTCATGATTAAAAATATTTTCATATATAAAATAGAAATTATTATCTTTTTCCCATTACCTAAAAGTTTTGGGTTTTTCTCAAAGCTTGACAAATTTACCAATAAGTCTAACAGAACAAGTTTAATAATGTGCACATGTAATGTATATATAGTATATACAATAATGTGCAAATGTAATGTGAGAATAGACTATATATGATCTTATGTGACATGTTTTGTAATTTGCTTGCAGGGTTTGTGAAATCGCCAGTAGTTGCTAGGAACCCTTTGAGGCAAATTGTGGGATTGGGAAATGGTGGAAGGGTTACTTGGTAACTTTCAATACCAGATTAATATGTTTGTTTGATTTCGAAATTAATAAAAAAAAAAATTGTGACATTTTGTGAATTGTCGTGAGAAGCTTCCAGAGGGATTGGCTGCGGACGGATTACAGTGTGATCGGGTTTGGGTTGATTGGTTGGTTAGCACCCTCTAGCATACCGGCTATCAACGGTAAAAGTCTCACTGGGCTCTTCTTTGACAGCATTGGAACTGAGCTTGCTCACTTTCCCACCCCTCCTGCTGTTACCTCAGATTTTTGGTTAGTGTTCTTCAATTGCCTCTTTGTCAATCATAGTAATATTAGTAAAACCACTAATTAAAAGAAGAAGACAAATTAATAAGATTACTTCACTTGAATGTGTTGGACCTTGCATAATGGGAAATCTTGCTAGTTTAATACATTTTTTGCTCTAATATTAAACATTAAGATGATGATGTTCAGAAATACAAAGTCAGGAGCCTCTGTCACTCTCTTCATTCTTGAATGTTTCTCGGCTATAATTTTGTGAGTATATATACCAGGGATTGAAATAAACAGAGGCAAGCTAGGTTTTTAGGCTCTGTTAGGTTTGAACGTACTTTATAATCTTCCATATATTATATTTTTAGATCTCACTTAACTTATTGAAAAGTTTAGTTTAACTTGATAATTTATAGAAAAATTCAATTGAAATTATTGTTATTGAAAAGAAAAACAAACAAATATTAAATGGATCAATGAGTTTATCTTAAACAAATTAATATGTCTCTAACAGACAAACAACATACAATATATATTTAACTCTTAATTTTAAATATTAAAAATAATTTTAACAAATTTCAATTTTGTAAATTATAATTCATAGAAAATATCATTGTTTCTATAAATTATATTTCTTTATAAATATATATAAGCTTAAAAGAGGTTTGACAAATTAAAAACTTTTATTCAAAAAGCTCAAATTTATCCTATTTAACTAACTAATTTTTTTAAAAAGCATTAGTCTAATTTTTATATTGAATAAATCAGATTAAACTAGAGCTTAAATAGTTATAATTTCTCATATTCCTATCCCTTATATATATTAGTCATATTCATGTGGCGCTGACTAATATTTTAACATATAATTACTTATTTCACGTATATCCAATGATTTTGTTTTTAATGATATTATTATTGGTGCGGTTGCTTAACTTTTAAAACAAAAACATTATATGAAAAGTGGATATTGGCCCAGAGTGCAAATGACCCAATGGTGAAAGCCCATTACGTTAGTGGGCTCAGGTTTATGTTTAAGTCGTTACGTGTTTTCTACCAAAAAACAAGTCGTTGCGTGTTGACAAAAAAACAAAAAGTGTTAGTACTTATGCGTGTGTCCACTGAATTTTTTTTTTTTAATATAATTTGAATCTGAGAGGTTATATCAACACACTGATAGAAGACGTTTCATTTTCAATATTAAAACTTTACTTGATTGTTAAATTGGGTTGGTTTATTTAAGCTTAAAAATATAAAATTAAAAGCATATCAAAAAGTAACTTATACTTTAAAAGTCTTAACAAATTTAAAAGTTATATTTTATTTATTTATAATTATAAAAAGTCACTTTAATTTTGAATGGAATTAAAATTTCAGTTTTTTTAACAACATAAAATAATCATAAATGTGATATTTTCCCTTCATATTGCGAATTTTTAAAAAACTTAAACAAACACCTTAAAAGTTATAAAAGCATTTTTTTTTTCGAGAGTAAAAAGTAAAATTTCTTAAAAAAGCCATTTCCCTGGCCTCAAAGATTAGTTAGTTACCAAGAATTGTTTTTAATTGAAGGGTAAGTCTCTCAATACATAATAATAATAAGCATGTAAATTTTCAAAAGGAAAAAAAAAAAATATGCGTTAGGTCCCACCGAGATTTGAACTCGGGTTACTGGATTCAGAGTCCAATGTCCTGACCACTAGACCATGGGACCACTTAATGAATGCTAGGTGATTTATTTTAAAAGTATGATAATCGTTTTAAATATAAACAAAAATAATAAAATTCACACATATAGATAGTTATTTACATTCATATTATCTCGTATATTTAATTTAAATTTTTAAAATATCTTTAATATTATTTATTACATAAAAAATTAATTATCTTAAAAATATATATAATAAGACATATTTAATAAATACAGATTTAATGATATTAAAAAATAAAATAATCTATTAAAATTGAATTATATTTAAAATGAAAAGGTGTAAATGATTAATTCCAGAACATTGGTGGGAAAAGACATAATAATAATAAGAGGGAAATGTGATGAACAGGTTATGGCTGGTGACGTGGCACCTGGGGTTGTTCCTCTGCCTGACTTTTGGGCAAATTGGATTCAAGGGAAGGACTGAGGACTACTTTTGAATTCCCAATTTATGGTTTCTGTTTTTTTTTGCTTTCCCTTTTTCTCTTTTCTGCCTTGCTATCTATCATCTATAACTCTTTGCTACCTTTTCCTTCTTACTAGGAAATATCTCTGTAATATCACCTTCATAATGCTGTATATTATTATTATTATTATTATTATTGTACTACTTCCTCTTCAATGCCCCCAACTTTTACTCCTCCAAAACCCTACCCTCTACCCTCTCCCTTCACCAACCTATCATTATCATAATTATTGATCATTACAAAGAGTATGTTTGGTTTGTAATTGAAAAAATAGAGTTATAAAAATAAAAAAATTTAAAGGTTAATATTGATTATTTATATTGTTTGAGACAATCGAAATTCCATTTAATCGTAAAATTTTTTCCTTTTAACAGGCTCCGTTCTGTTACAAATAGAGGCAGACCAAACATGCCCAAATAAAAAAAATCTTCATATTTTCATTTAACATGTTAAAAATAAACTCACGCTCTCTTTAGTTTTTAGTTGAGTTTCTCAACTGAAATTAATTAAAAATTACAATCAATATAAACTATTAGATAATTTTATTTTTATTATTAATTACTAAACAAGTTCTTAAGGAATATTTTGGTATTTATAATAAAAAAGAAATCAACCCAATCCATATTAAAATTACTAGATGTAATTATTGCATTAAAATTGGATAAGGAGGGTTTGTCTGCGTAATTCACACAATCGATTTTTCTCGCGTAAAAATGTCAATGATTTTGCTAAACGCTTTTGACTTTTTCTTTTTTCGAAAAATAGCCATGTCACTTTACATAGATGTCGTGAATTTTCATATTTCAAATGATTATTCGTCATGTCGTCAAACAGTGATACAAATAGGTGCATGGTAGTTTTATTAATCTTTTCTTTATCTCCTCCATTTGATAATCTAAATCGTTGTCAAATTAATAAGTTAAACAATAAATTAACATATAAAGATATAATATCTATTTTTTAGGGTATTTAATATATATTTATAATTTAAAAGTAACATTACATCTAAATGCATATGTAAGTATACAATTATAAATTCATAATTTCAACAAATAGGGAAAGTGATAACGTGTTCTAGTGCCAAAGGTTTTGGGAAGGACTATTTTTAACTAAATCTCAAGTTTAAATATTCTCAATCGAAAAAATTATCATTCAAAAGAGTTAATCAGACCATATAAATATTCCTAATTGTGTTATTGGTTCCTATATTTTTATCAATATTTGATTTTTAGTTATTGAATTATTTTTTATTGATTTTAGTTATTATGTTATTGAATAGATTAAAATTAATTTTTAAAAATGTTGACAGAAAAAAAAATGGAGTTTATTTTGAGAAGTTAATAAAGTGGAATAAGTTGGAGAGACATAAAAAAAGACACGACATAATATTTACATTTATTTAATTAGTAATTGAGTTAACAGTATTACATTTTAGAAACTAATTTTAATATATTAAAAATTAATTTTAATATATTTAATAACATAAAAATCAAAATAAAAAATTAATAAAAATATAAAAACTAAAAACATATTTAACTTTAAGCTTCAAAAATTATGTTCCAATCGTTCAAAATGTTTCTTTTTCCTGTTTCTTTACTGATGATATTTTTGGGTCGAACAGCTCGAACGCATAATGAGTTCATTATTTTTGCTGGTGAAGTAGCCGTTGGGACCAAATGTTGGTAGCATTTTTGTAATAGAGTAAATAAACATTTCTATATTATTTGACATAATTACTGTATAAATAGCTAATACTTTAAATATGTTGTGAAAGATTGAAATATTACCAGCAAAAATGATTCGAAATGAGAAAATTCATTTCGTTCTGTTTGTCTCTAACCTTGCTTAGTTTCAAAAAGAAGATAAACGTACAAAATTTGTTGGTACAAAAAGCCACGGATCAACATGTATATGTCTCCCTGGTTAGAGAACAACGAAAACTGTATTGAAAAAGCAAACCAATGAAGACTAGAAAAAAAATGATAACCGAAATAGTCGATAACTAAAAAAATTAATTTTTTTTAATGGATTGGATTGGATTGAATTTTGATTTTATTCAAGAACCGATTTCAAAGTTTTTTTAACTACTAATCTAATATATTTCCTTTGTTTCTATAATTCCTAAAAGTAACATAGTTTAAGCTCGAATGACAATGCCCCATGTTTTAATTTTATAATTCATGCGCAAAACAACTTAAACCCAAATGACAATGCCGAATGTTTTAATTTTAATATTTTATGATTTACACCCATCAATTAATCAAATTAGAAAGAAAATAAATCTTCGTTTCGCTTCACTTGTCTGTTACTACTGTTAGTATGTGATTTATATAATAAGTGTTGTTCTGAAGTTATTTTCCAAAAATCGACATCTAATCCAAACTAATATATATCGTATTAGATTAAATTGGATTTAATGATATATCATAACTGATCCAATCTAAACCCTATAATAATTTCTTGATTAGATCAAATAACTTTTGACGTAAAAACCGATACAATCAAATCCACTTGGAAACCATTCCACGCTATTGTTATAATGTTTTCTTTCTCTCCCGTTTAAGTTGAAAAACAAAACAAAACAAAGGTACATTGAAATTGAATTTTCTTCCGTTTGCGGGTGAATCTTTGTACCGCTTCTAGTTTCTCGTTGAAAATTTTCAACTGGTTTAAATAGAAATAATTTTTTAATTTGCTGGTCTCATTTACTTAACTTTAAATTTCATACGAGATCAATAATATAAATTAACTTTATTTTTATAATTAATACTAATCAAATGATATTTTGTACTCATTTAATAATTAATATAAATTTCGCACGTTTTTTAAAAACAATTAAATTTTTTTACCTATCCTTTCATCTTATATATTTCCCCTCGGCAATCTTCAAATTAAGGACCCTTCCATGCAACCTTATTCTCATGTTATACTGTACTTGCGGGGGATAATTATACCCCAAATTTGGGTCATAACATATAAAATAGTATATTGAATTATTATGAATCATATAATTAACGTAATAAACGTGTATCTTCAAGGATTATTGAATTCATGATCATATATGTTATTCCTATACCAACTCTTCTGATTTGATTTTTCCTTGTACAAAATAACTATTTAACGAGCCAATAAATACGAACCAATTATATAATCCAATTACATATATAAATAATTAATACTATAATATTACCTTAAAAATTAAATAATACTAATCTATATCATTAATTATTATTATTAGAAAATATCTAACAATCCTTCCATTTTATGATGGCTCAACTTGAATCTTTCCCCTCTCATCTTGCCAAAATATGCAAATAATAATGTCCCAACCAACTTCGAGCCTCAATGTCAATGCTCTTAGCCACCTAGCTAATTTAATTTGGGGGGATTTTGTGAGAATGAACAAGAATATGATGGACCTTAGGTGAAAATAAAAACCATATGATGATAATTTATATTTACTTATAAAAATTGAGTTTCATCAACTAAGCTATTAATAGTTAATATTGATTTAATATCATTTGATAATCAGATTAAAAATTTATTTTTAATCCATCCTAATTAAAAAACCAAAAATTATAAATAAATCAAACATTATTTTATAGACGTAATTGTAATGTACCCATATTTCAGTTATGGGCACATATGTGAGCAGTATCTACCGAAGATCTCAGAGAATACGGTACTAAAGTAGATGATAAAAGCAAAACTAAGATTAACTGCTTTTCTTTTTTACTTAATTATAAAACTGAGTTTGAACATAAAAATATTAATATTCTGGTATTTAATGAAAAATTAACTTGGATATAATTACCATAATTGAGAATGAAACAAAGAAACAGTTGATATAAATGAAAGTGGCGTGCAAGTTGACGCATAGTTCCAGACATAACGGCCAAATGTCCCAAATGGAAGCACACTGTATGTTCCCATTCCAAAAGAAAGAATCAGAAAATAACCATGGTGGGGGCCTCCATACAACAAATACTGTGTGTTTCCTTTACGACCATTAGATTTCCTAAGAACCGTTTCCTGGGCCCCACCTCGTGACCTGTGACTGGTTGATATGATTGATTACGAGTTTTAAGATGTAGTAGCACACACTGGAGTAGATTACACACACCCACCTCAATTATTATTCCCTACTTTTTTCATTTTCCCCCCTATTACCTTTGTTTTATCTTCTTTTTTTAACTGTAATCTAGCATATTCATGGTTATTTATGATGATGTACTTTTTCCTCATCTTGTAAATATTTTGATAAATAAAATTATTAACTCAAAAATTTAAAATTATTTTATATTTAAGATTAGGATAAATTTCAATATTTAATTAAAAGGAAATGACGCTCAATCACATCCTTAATTTAGATTAATTTGATGAGAATTTGTCTTGATTTGATTGTAATATTGAGGTTATTTCAATATCATGGTTCAATATATTAGTCATATGACTGCCAATGATTTAGCATTCAATGTATCATTAGCACAATCTTCCACATGGTGAGGTGTGACAATAATTAATCTTTATCTAAACTATTAATAATCTTTTCAATCATATCAAGATAAATTATTGGGATTGGTCCAATTAGAATTAAGTTTATAACTCCAAGGACTAATCGCAAAATAAAATGGGTGACGTGAGAATTCAGCTATAGACAGATTTGAGGAACATTCCAGGTGAGATCAGGGTTAAGGGTGTGGTAAAGCGCATAATATATTATTATTATTATTACTAAAGAATTATGAACAAGAGTGATCAATGCAAATACAAGGAATCAGGCCAATAAATCAATGCAATAAATTTATCATATATCAATATCAATCAATACCAATGTTAATGTACTCTTAGTACATGGACGTTTCTTTGAACCTTGAAGTCTTGCACACAACAACAACAACAACACATGCACGTCCCAGATTGAAATGCACATGCCCCTCACGTGTTTGCCACGTTGTCTTTTCCCGTCTTTTTAAGGATGTTATCACTTTGTCCCAAATGACTTATTAATTTAAATGGTATAGGTTTAATTATCTTTAAATACAATTTCAAGTTTAATTTTATAAATAGAAAATTGTAATACAGATATTTCTCCCTTGATAAAATATATGCGTGACTAAACAAAAAGATATATGATTGTCTGTGCACCCTTCCCTCTCACAAGATCTTCTCTCACTTTGCACCTAAAAAGAGACTTCTCTCACCTTTTTCTTTCCCTCTCACAAGACTTCATAACTTAAAGCTTCCGTTATATATATATATATATATATATATATATATATATATATATATATATATATATATATATATATATATTTCCATCTCTCAAACGTATAAATATATGCTATTTCTTTCCCTTTCATGACATGTTCCTACTTTCCTTGGTCTAACTTCAAACCCCTTTAGACATTCAAATAACAACAAACAATAGCCTCAAGTGAGAAAAAAGAAAGGTGATAGTAAGTGACAACAGTAGTACCAGTAGAAGAAGTTGAAGTAGTAATAGAAGAAGAAGAAGAAAATAAGAAGATCTTTCATGACCCACTTTGCTAAATTCAAGGCCAAATAGTTCCATTTGTGTCTCACCAAAAACATTTCTAAAAAAGAGAAGATGATGACCACAACTGGCACCACCTTGCTCTTAGGAACTTTGTGCACCTAGAACTTCCCTTTGTCCTCAAACTCCATCACACAATTTTCCATCACCATGCCCTCGTGTCTTAACAACAACAACAAGGAAGGTCTCAAACACAACAAGATCAGGAAACGAGGTTGTTCCTCCTCCTCTTCCTCCTCTTTGGTAAGGAGATACCGTTTCAAGAGAGCTATTTTGGTTGGGAAGAAAGGAGGGTCCAGCACCCCAGTTCCCATGTGGAAGACTAGGACAACATCAACAACTTCACCTTCTATGCCTTTGCATTCTTCTGCTTCCATGTTACCCTCCAAAGACAAGGAGCTTTCCGTGTCAGCAAGGAAACTTGCTGCTACACTGTGGGAAATCAATGATTTGCCTCCTTCAAGGGTCAAGAAGGATTTTGAGGTTGACCAAATGAGAAGCTGTAAGGAAAAGGTTAGAAGCAAAGAGAAAGGTGTGAGCTTGTCCAGATCGGCCTTGTTGAGGCCACAGATGTCAGATCCATCTCATAGTCCTATCTCAGAGGTGAATTCATGTCAAAGTTCCATTTTTTCTAATCCTTTGTTTTGGTTTTTTGGGTCTGGCATAAAGGTCCGTGGTTTGTTTTTTTGCTTTGCTTTTGTTTGTGCAGAGAATGAAAGGGATTGAAGGTGATAGCTGCAAAAGAAGAGTGTCAGGGTTTTCCCAGCAACTTCACTCTGGTGATTACTATTTGGAGGCTCTGGATGCCCATAGCAGTGCCGATTTAATTGAGGTAGAGTTTTTTTGGTTACAATTGAGGTAGAGTTTGTGTAGTTATTAGAAAATTTATCAGACCAATTAGAAATGTGGTTAGCATACTGGTCATAATTTTCATAGGGGTCATCATCTAGTTATTTGACCACCCTTTTTTTCAAAATTTTATCTGGGGGTTTTATTTAATGGATGAAAAGGAATATGGATTACAATAAATGGCACTTTACACAAGTTGTGCCTATGAGATTTTCTTTTAATTGTTTAGTAGGGGATTCTGTCTTAAAATATTGAACTTTGATGTAAAACCATGGTCTTGTAGTTCCTTAACTAGAAATTGCTGGTGTATTACTGGTGAAGATTAAACTGTTATTTCACTTAATCAAAAAGGGAACTAACTGAGTTAGTTAAACACTCTTGACATCTATTCGATTACTACTTAAAATAAAAACTGTTATTTCACTTTGAGCCGGTATGATATGTCTTTTAAATGATTTCCTGTATCTAGATTAGAGATTTGCATTTCAATTGAAAAAGTAACAGCTGGAAAAAATGTATATAGATCTGATTGATCATTAATCAATTAACTTATTATTTCATTGCACATAATGATATCTTGTTCTTTTTCTTCTGTTGTTGGAAAGAATGAAACTGAACTATGTTGAAAACTTGAATATGAAACGCAGGAGGTAGAAAATCAGCTAAGAAACGAGAAGAATCATGGCAAATGCACTGTTGGTGTTAAGAACCGTTTGAAGGAAGCTAGAAGTGGCTTATCCACATCAAAGAAGCTCCTAAAGGTGTTGAACCAAATGTGCCTTAGAGAGCAACAATCATCAAGCATGCCCCTTATCTTGGCTCTTGGTAGTGAGCTTGATCGGGTCTGCCACCAGATCGATCAACTGATCCAAGAACAGCGCTCAAACCAGAATGACATTGAGTATGTCATGAAGTGTTTCGCGGAAGAAAAGGCAGCGTGGAAAAGAAGAGAAAGAGAGAAGATTCATGATGCCATAAAACATTTAGCAGAAGAGCTTGAGGTGGAGAAGAAATTAAGAAGACAAACAGAGCGGTTGAATAAGAAAATTGCCAAAGAAATGGCTAGTGTGAAAGCTTCTTATTTGAAAGCATCCAAGGAGCTTGAGAGGGAGAAACGTGCAAAAGAGATTTTGGAGCAAATATGTGATGAATTAGCCAGAGGTATTGGAGAAGACAGAGCACAGGTAGAGGAACTGAAAAGGGAGTCGGCCAAGGTTCGAGAGGAGGTTGAAAAGGAAAGGGAAATGCTTCAGTTAGCTGATGTTTTACGCGAGGAGAGAGTTCAGATGAAGCTGTCAGAGGCTAAATATCAGTTTGAGGAGAAAAATGCTTTCTTGGAGAAACTTAGAAATGAGCTTGAAGACTTTATGAGAACTAAAGATGGAAAAAATGAGGATGTTTCTCTTTCTCCCGAATGCAAAAAAATCAAGGATCTTGAGTCTTATTTCAACAATGTCTGTAGGGGATTACAAAATGCAGAGAAAGATAATGGTTTGGATGTCGGAGATGATGTAGAGCACGAGGGAGATGACTCAGATGACAGTGATCTCCATTCCATTGAGTTAAACATGGACAATGACAGTAAAGCCTACAAGTGGAGTTATGCTTTTGAAAATGCTGCAAAAGATGATTCTAAAGGGTTTTCAATTGACAAAGAAAGCATAGGGAGGAAATCTTTCTCTGAGAAAATTCAGTGGGGAAGTATTTGCTTCAACAAGGGAACTTCCAGTAGTAGGAAGAGGGATTTTGCTAAAAATATTCAGGAAGTTTCTGATCATTTTGATCCTGATGGATCAATTGAGTTTTTCTCGCGAGCTCGGTTACAAGATGATAAGGATGAAACTCAGACCAACAGGTCTGCTACAGATCTCCAAGACTCTATGCCATGTGCTAATTCTATTCAGAGAAGTGGTCTACCATTAACTTTGCAATGTGGTAGTGAAGAAGTTGGAGAAAATGCTATTGCACTGGAGGGTGACAATTTGAAGCAAGAAGTTGCAGGAAAAAAATCTGGATGTTAAGAGTATTTTTTGATAGTGGTAGTTTAGTAACTTATTATTATTATTATTATCATTATTATCATCATAGATAGCTTCTATTAGTTCTGTTCCAAATTGTAAATCCTGTCTTTGATGAATTGATATATCTGTTCAAGGCTTATCATTGTTATTATGTGTGGTAACCGTTAAAGCCATAGCAAGAAACATGTACATATTGAATAGATTCGCAATACTGCAATTTTGTGCTGGCTAATTCTGGCATTATTGCCAATTTTTTTGCTTGACTGGCATTTGATGTATGAGCAAGTGCTCCTATTAGAATATTCAGGTGAATTATTTATGAAAAAGAAAAAAGGGTATTCTAATTTGAACAAGTTGTGTATAATCCACCAACCGGTAAGAAAATTGCTGGCTAGCAATGTCATTGCACACATGAAATTTGCAAAGGAAAATAATGGAGCCTTTTTTGTTTGACCTTAAAAACAAACGAGATAAGAACAAGGACACTCTTGTGTGCTATTGCTGGGGACACAATAATATATTTGAGGTGTATAGTTGTGATTTAAATGAAGCAGTACGGGCCGTGACAGATAACAGTATCATTGGATACTTCAACTCCAACAATTCAAATATTTGAATTCTGTACTGTGTGTTGCCTCCGTTTGGAACTTTGGATCAACCATCGTGTGGTGGGGCATACTTGGCATTATTTGACAACAACGGCTTTAAAATTTTGTACAACAAACGGATTTAAATGTTGAACTCTATATGGTACGTAGCATTTGATATGTTCATAACGGTGGTACCCAATATTTTCAAATAGTAAAGTTACAAGTTTATGATTCAATGAACTTAAAGATATCCCCAGCTGATAATTGAATATTAATCTCTTCTAAATGCTTATTTCTCTCATCAAAATCCTTTCTAAACACCAACCATTGTTAAACTAATCTTCCTACATCCAAGTACATAACTCATGTTTATTTATATGGGTAGTAAATAGTTAATAAAAATATAATCATTAAATCCCTTTAACTAATTCTCGTGTAAGGTTTGACCCATATTGTTTAAAATTATATATTCTAGTCTCTATATCTATTTTAATTCAACTTTTGCACTTTTTTTTTATTGTTTTTCTTTGTGACTTTGTAAAGTATTTCGTGACTCCTTTAGCTGTGTAATGCAAAATATTACATTTTGCCATATTGTTTATGATGTCAAACAACTTAATAAATTTACTCAGTTAAATTAATTATTTAGTTTTTTATACGTTTCCCTTATTTATTGATTAGTCCTTATACTAAAAGAAAACAAGAGAAAACCAAAGAGAAGAAATGAGAGTCAGCTTGTGAGTGAAAATATAGAGAGAAGAGAAAAAGAAAAGAAAAATGACATATGTCAACAAAAGAAGAAATGAAATCAGAAAATATCATTAGAGAAAAAAAAAAGCTCACTATGTATATATAAATCTCATATTTCAGAAGCTATAGTACTCACGTCAGAGACATGAAATCAATTCATCTCCTCTAAAAGATCATTGTCTCTAACTAAGCTTTTAAACTTAGTATGTATTTCACTTCTCTTACATCATCTATTTGCACTAAGTTTAATGTAAAAACAAGTCTCTCTTCATTTGTATAAGTCTGTTGACAAAACTTATCACTTAGCTAAGTCAAAAGGCTTATTACTAAAATACTGTTGACCTGAAGAGGCTTTGGAAATAATACTTGAGTTTAAGTCAGGAATGACTTGTAAAAGAATATTTGGGTGTGCCCCAGGAGCGAGTGTTGCAAAAGAATACTCAATTTGAGCTAAGAGTGGCTGGTGTCAAACCCATAGATATAGGCAATGATGATAGATTATACGTACCCGTCTCGACATGTTGTCATTCTTAGTCATGAGTTGCTATTTCCATTGTTAAAGGATGATGCTTATAGTTTTTTTTCACTACTTATAGATAGGAGTGAAAATGAATCAGATTATAATAGTGATTTGAATCTAACTTATTTAAAGCTTAGTTTAGCCTAACCTTTTTAACTTAAAAAAATAGACTTATACCTTTTTTTCTGGGCATAGACTTATACCGTTGAAAAAACCGTTTTAAACAAACAAGTCATGTGCAGGCTAATAAAAAACGCCCATTTAGCCTTTCTGGCCAGTCAGTTGCTATACTAATTACTCACCAAAAAAAAAAATGACGTTTACATACTATTCCTTACTGTAATTACGTTTTATTAATCATATATGGATACAAGTCTCTTCACTTGCACACTTTTATTAATCATATAGTTATGGTGTGTTCCGTTTAACTCTGAAATTTTGTTAGATAATTTAATTTTATAAGAAAATATTTTTTATAATAGTGATTAACAATAAATTTATTAAATCAAATTAAATTTATATTTTAGAATTTGAAAATGGGAGATATTAGTATCTATCTTTAAAACTCTTACAATTTTGTGTACATGAAATTGAGAGTATAAAGATATTTATTAAATTTAGATTAAATACTTATTTCAATGAAGTCTAACACTGTTAATAAAGATTTAAGGTGTCATTATGTTTTGACTTTCTTATCCTTTATAGTTTTATGTTTTAACTTTCGTTGTTCTTTATAGTTTTACTTAATAATGTCTCGCACTGCTCGCCGAATAATTCATGATTTAATATGATTTACAATTTACAATTAAAAAATTTGTTTCTCAATTCATGATTTGATAACCAATTATAGACACTTCTACTGTATAACCTCTCTGGAAACTTAAGGCTTGAAGCCATGAGATAACTGTAAATTCAATAACTTTCAGGAATCTTAGCCATGTCCCAAGTACAAGTATATGACATGTAATTTTGCTAGTATACATGTTCCTTTTTTTCATGATTATCTTGTATACTTCTTATTCTCTTTTATTTTCTTTAATCCTTCTCCATTATCTTTAGCATGGCTAATGGCTGTTTTACCTGTTTTCAAATACCTTGAGCTTTTCTCTTCCTTCTTCTAATCTACTCGTAGGATAGGATGCTGTCCACCTACCCTATGCGAAACAACCAAAATTTTTATAAATAAAACAAAATTATGTTTTTATTTCTATGCATTTAAGGGTGATTTTCTATCTAAATAATTTTGATAGAATTAGGCTATGCTCCTTTAAGAGTTTAAGTTTATTCTAAATTATAGGGTTTTCTGGACTTTTTCTAGTAAATTCTGAAGACACAAAAAATATTTTTTTTGACAGAAATAATCATTTAAAACCTATTTTAGTAAAAATAGTAAATAAGGCCAAAACTTTATGAAATTTTGATGTGGTAACACTTATACGTGTAGTAGCTTAAGATTTAAAAATTTATAGTATTCAGAGATTATATGCATAGAAAATTAATTTTTTGATGAAACTTTATATGGCTTGTTTTTAGCATAGAAAAATTATGAAAGTCTATGTTAGCATGACTATTATATATGTTTATAAAACATTTTTTAAAAAAATTATTGATAAAAATTTATGTAAAATACTTTTCTAATTAAAATGGCAATTTGAGAAACGTTTTATGTCAAAATTTAACGGTAACGTATTTAACCTTGAGTAATTTTATTTTTCACCCTAAAAAGTTTATAAATGCTTCAAAGTCAAATATCCAAATTCAAAATTTTAAAAATTTGAAAGTTAGGCCAATATTTTACATTTTAGTAATTTATTTATCAAAGTTAGGTTAATGTTTTTCTTTTTATTTTAAAACCATAATGCTCTTCATAGTGAAAAACACTTATGTTATTTTATTCCATAGATGGTTGAATAGGACTCTAATAAATACCCATCTTAATTCTTCCTAATTTTCTTCACATTCTTCCATTCTTATAAATCTCTCTAAGTATTCCTTTCACTAGCTCTTAAGTTTTCTTTAAAATTCTTAGAATTTTTGAAAGTTCTAGACCTTTTTCCTTACCAAAATTCTAGCCAAACCTAAATCATCAAACCAAAGTTCTTAAGTTTCCTTATTAAGCCTTCATCATTTCATGAAACCATCATTAAGCTTCTTTCTAATATTGTTATATTTTGAAAGAAATTCTTGCAGAATTAAGATAGGGGGAGCTATGTTATCACTTTTATAGAATAGAAATAATCCATATAGAAGATGACCCTTGATTCTTCAAAAGTGTGAATTTTCCTTGATAGATTTGTAATAACATGATATGAATTCATAGATTTTATGACAAGTATGTTTAGTTTTCATTGAATATTTTGAATGTATTAATTGAAATGTGCCCATGAGTGATTGAATGTATTATTGTGTGTTTATGTAATAATATATGCTTCAAGGAAATTATTTAAATGATCCAATATTTATGTTACTGGTTGGTAGAGAATTTTATTAAGAATATTGGATGTATTTTAAATCAATTTGTGAATTTTCTTAATTAATAAATAAACACATATATAATAATTTCAAATTATTGAAGTAGTAATAAAATAATTTAGTTTAATATTTAATTGTAAGGATGTGGGAAATTTAATAAATATTTAATGTAAATATAAAAATATATAGATAAATAAACTACAAGGTTTTGCTTAAAATATATAAAAGTAGGTGATCCGGGCTCGATACTGGTATCCGTTCTATAAGACAGTATAACGTCTCTTATCTGTTCTTCAACGTGTCACTGGTGTCATCGGTATACATCCGGACTCTAAATCTGTATCGAGTGTTCTCCCTATACCGGTTGTCCAGGATAACGCCATGCACATCGGATAACACTCATGTCACCATACAGAAGACAATGGGCATTACTACAGGGATAAGGATAAAGATTCCATTTTCCACACTATGAGCCATAATCTGCTCCTGGAAATAATCAACTTGTCCCCTAAGACTAGCCCTACTTTCTCTACGCTCAATATAAAATAACCACTTGCTTCAATCATGCTGGCGAGTGCGCATTAAATAATAATTTATTTAATTAATGGAGGTTAGTGGTTCCCCACTAACAAGTCCTCGTATATCGAGCCAATCAGGTATAAGAACTCTCTTCATTTTACTGGGGGATCCTTTTTTCTCTCTTTTCTGTTACTATCTGGATTCCATAGAATAATCATAAAACATTCCATATTTGGAATACTATTACTGACTTGAGCGTCGGAGAATCTTCGCAGGTGACACCACCTTTCGCCCACATCAACGCGTGAGGTCGGTGTGAAGGACCTCCAGGACGTCGAAACCGCTCTCTTTATATTGGGACTCCGGATATACAGACTGGATACTTGGAGAACCGGTCTTCAATCCCATTTAATCTTTGATTTTTGTGACTGACCCCACACCGGATCTCTTGACCCCGGTGTAGGACGGTTCATTGGCACGCCCAGTGGGACCTGATAAAGTTATTCCCACATTCTACAAAAGTATAGTGATTATCCATGGAAGGCGAGGCACATGACTTTGTGGAAGATCAACCTGAAGGCAGAACCAACATAAACGCTTCAGAAAGTTTAACTTTGAATCTCAAGGGGGAAGCTCAAAGAAAATGGTGGCAGTGTCCAACCCCGACCTTTGTGATGAGTTGATCAATCAACTCCAAAAAAAAAATCATAGAATTGCGAAGAGAAAGAAGACAGAGTGAGGACAAGGAGTCATCTCGCACAAGAGACACTCCTCATACAACTGAAGGAGAAAAATCCACGACCCTCTAGTATTCAAACATCACGTTTGAGGGGAAAGAACAAACCCATGATTCTGATGATAGAGTTACTAAAGGGAAGAGGGAGCTGATGACAGCATCCCTGGTAACTTATAAGCTCAAAGTTCCTTTTTCAAGGAGGCTTATGAGCATACACATCCCTAAGCATCTACGAACCACTCAGCCACTCTCCATTGGAAAATACAGTGGTGAAACCGATCCTACTAAGTATCTTGATGCTTACGTATTTGAAGCCATGTACTTAGGGGCTGATGAAGATGTTATGTGTCAAATGTTCCCAAGAACATTGTTAGAGGAGGCCCTCAGCTGGTTCAAAGGTTTGCCATCAGGATCGATAGATTCCTGGGCTGAAATGGCAGCTATCTTCGAAACTCACTTTGTCATCTCTAGAGATGTTCCCAGGACATCTCATACTTTAGCCCAAATCAAGCAGGGCGAAAGCAAGACTTTAAAGGATTTTCTGAGGAGATTTTATAAGGAAGCATCTCTGGTTCCTAACCTCACAGAGGCCATTAAGTTGCATATCGTTATTGAGGCATTACAACCAGGATCATTCGCCCTCTCACTAGCAAAAAGCCCACCAACAACATTTGAAGAGTTCAGGAAGAAAGCCTCAAAATATGTGGGTATAGAGATGCACTTAGAGGCTGTGGCTGCAAAGACAAAACCACCAGCACCAACCTCACAACCGCGGAGAGATAAGGACAGGATGAGGTCAGAACGCATGGAAAAGCCGTTCAACAGCCCCAAAGTTAACAACACCTCTCCTCGACGTCGAGAGAGACGTATCAATTCCTTTAGCCATTATGCACCTTTGACAGCCAGACCATCTCAGATTTTGAGAGAGGTAGGATGACCAACATTCAGTATTTATGGCATTAGGAGGTCAGCCCCTATGAAAAGACCAGGGAATCCTCGAAAGTACTGTGATTTTCATGAACAAATAGGACATTCCACCGATGAATGTCAAGCTCTAAAGAACGTAGTCGAAACGTTAATTAGAGAGGGCAAACTACAACAATACTTGTTCAAAGAGAAGTCCTCTGACAAGGTAGACCGGACTGAGAAAAGAGAAAAAGATCAAGACAACGTATATGATAATAGCCGTAATCCGATTAGGAAGTTCTCTGCTGCAGAGAAACAAAAAAGTCCTATGACTAATGCAATAGCTCAAAGAGATGATATGCCCCAGCAACAGCGTCAAGGCCGACGTGAAATCATCGATATGATCACTGGAGGATTCGCTGGGGGAGAAGCTTCGATTACAGCCTATAAGAATCATCATCGAATGATTCTGTCAGTACAAGGGAAGGTTAGAGACACCGTCCTTATAGAGAGGGTGTTGAGGCTCCAGTAATTTCATTCTCTGATGAGGATTTCGGTCCAACCGTTCCGGGTAGAGACGATGCTGTGGTCATTGTTGCAGTGATAGCCAACAAGGACGTCAGAAGAATCCTTGTCGACCAGGGAAGTTCCTGTGATGTTATTTTTTATAATTGATTTAAAAGAATGGGTTTCAATGACTCAGACTTACAGCCTTACATACAGGAACTAACAGCTTTTAATGGTGCAAAGTAACTAACAAAGGGGTACCTTGACACCCTTATCTCTTTTGAAGGTGAGCCAGGGGCTAGAATGGTTAAATCCAGAGTGCTGGTAATTGATGTTGAATCACCATTCAATGGCATCATAGGCCGCCCCACCTTGAATGCTATGGAGGCAATCGTTTCAACTCCACACCTCCTTATCAAGTTTGTCGATAAGGACAATGCTGTTTTTTCCATCCGAGGTGACCAAGAGATGGCCAGGTACTGTTATAACTTGAGCCTAAATATGACAAAGTTGGAGGCATCCAATAAAAAGAGAAAGCTCAATGATTGTGGAACAACTGCTGGTTCTGTGAGCCTTGTTGATTTAGACCCTAGGTCGGATCAAAAGATTGACCCTCTCAATCCTTCCAAACCTACACCGGATGGAGGCTCAAGGGATGTAATACTAGGAGACTCACCTGAAAAGGTCACACATATCAATGACAAGTTGGATTCAGCTACAGAAGAGCGTTTGCTTAACCTCCTCAAAGAATTCAAAGACCTTTTCGCATGGACCGCAGTCGATATGCCTGGCATTGATCCTGCTTTCTACTGTCACAAATTATCTGTTTACCCAGAGACGAGACCGGTTGCCTAAAAGAAAAGAAGATTGGGACCAGAAAAATAGAAAGCAGCTTGCCAACAAACTGAGGAATTACTGAAAGCCAGATTTAGCAAGGAAATCCGCTATTCCTCTTGGCTCTTAAATGTGGTGATGGTCCAGAAAGATAATGGTAAATAGAAAATGTGTATTCACTATGGTAAATAGAGAATGTTGTCCAAAAGATCCTTACCCCCTTCCTAATATAGATCGGATGGTAGATGATTCCTCTGGTTATCAATACCTGAGTTTCATGGATGCGTACTCAGGGTACAACCAAATTCCAATGTTTGAAGAGGATCAAGAAAAGACTGCTTTTTTCAATGATCGTGGCGTCTTCTGCTATACCGTCATGCCTTTCGGTTTAAAAAATGCTGGAGCCACTTATCAGCGAATGATTAACAAGGTGTTTGAGGGCATGCACACCAAGCTTGTTGAGGTGTACATTAACAATATTATAGCCAAGACGCCGGTTGGAGGTGATCATATTGAATACCTGCGCCAAGTGTTCATCCGCTTGAGGGAATATAACATGAGGCTAAACCCGTTAAAATGCACTTTCGCTGTCCCAGCTGGGAAGCTTTTGGGTTTCATGTTAACTCAGTGCGGTATTAAGGCCAATCTGGGGAAATGCCAAACGATTCTCAACATGCAGAGTCCAAAAAATCTGAGGGAAGTCCAATCCCTAAATGGCAAAGTAGCAGCCTTAGCACGGTTCATGCCAACAGGTCACTTCCTCTATACAAAGTGTTAAAAAGGTCCAAAAAATTTGAGTGGGGACAGGAACAAGAACAAGCATTTCAAGAACTTAAGGAGGTGTTGTCCAAACCTCCTATACTAACGAAACCTGACCCTGGGGACACGCTCATCTTATACTTGGCAATTTTGGATGAAGCTTTGGGCGTAGCCTTAGTAAAGGAAACTCCTGATGGACAGAGGCCGGTATACTTTACTAGTAAAACATTACAAGGCACTGAGATCCGGTATCAAAAAATTGAAAAGGCCGGTCTCACTGTTGTTTGGGCCTCTCGACGGTTACGTCCATATTTTCACGCTCATCCAGTCACGATGAGAATGGACCTACCACTCCGTTTTGTGTTAATCAAACCTGACCTCGCTGGTAGAATGATCAAATGGTCTATTGAACTCTCAGAGTTTGATATATCTTATGAACCTCGAGTTGCTATCAAGGCTCAGGTCCTAGCTGATTTTATCGTGGAAATGACAGGGACAGATCCAGCTACACCTCATGTTCATTGGACCATCTATGTGGATGGTTCATCAAATCAAAGGGGCTCCAGAGCAGGTGTAGTCCTTGAAAGCGATGACAGTGTGCACCTAGAAATCTCCCTTCACTTTAATTTCAAAACTTCTAACAACCAAGCTGAATACAAAGCTTGCTTAGCTGGGCTTCGAGCTGCCATTGACATCGGAGCTTCTAAAGCAACACTGTACAGTGATTCACAACTCGTGATTTCACAGATCTTGGGAGATTATCAAGCTCGTGAGCCTCAACTCCAGTTATACTTAAATTGTGTCAAGGAGTTGAAAGAGAAATTCTCAAAGATGGAATTTAAACATGTTCCACATGAAGAGAATACCAAAGCGGATATACTTTCCAGATTGGCAAGCACCAAACGGCCAAACAGCACCACAACGTTGGTCCAAAGTACACTGACGTCACCCAACATTCCTCTTTTCCCCTCTCTGAATGCCATAATGACTAATTCTCCTTATGGAAACTCATGGATGGCCCCTTATATCCGTTATCTAGCCGATGGACAACTACCTACGGATGGAAATGAAAGAAAAAGGATAAGAAGGGAGTTGCCATATTTCACAATGATTGATGGTAACCTCTACAGAAGGGCCTTTTCAGTACCTTATCTGATTTGTTTAAAGGAAAATTAGGTACAAGGAGTAATGCAACAGGTGCATGAGGGGCAGTGTGGACATCATGCCGGAGGAAGAAGCTTGATGAGAAAAATTCTCAGAGCTGGATATTGGTGGCCTACGATGAAGCAAGATTCTATTGACTTCGTCAAAAAGTGCGACGTTTGCCAAAGGTTTTCCAACCTTCACCATATACCAGCAGAAGAACTATTTACATCAGCTGTGCCTTGGCCTTTCTACCAATGGGGTTTGGACATCTTAGGACCATTCCCAACTGTTCCCGGGGGCATTAAATATTTAATTGTGGGTGTTGATTATTTCACAAAGTGGATTGAGGCAGAGCCAGTGGTCCATATCACTTCATCCCGAACTCGTCGTTTCATGTGTGAAAACATCATAACACGATTCGGGGTCCCAGCGCGGATTGTTACAGACAACGACACTCAATTCACAGACAAGAAGTTCACAGATTTGCTTGAAGGGTTGGGAATAACCCAGATATTCTCATCTTTCGAACACCCGCAGACTAACGGTCAAGCTGAAGTGGCTAACAGAGAGGTGCTGAAAGGTCTGAAGAAATGTCTTGGGGAAGCCAAGGGCGGATGGACAGACCAGTTATGCCACGTCCTTTGGGCATACTGGACAACGCCTCACTCATCCACCAATGAATCCCCATATCGCTTGACTTATGGAGTAGAAGCAATGATACCTGTGGAATTACAAACTGCTTCTGTGAGGGTCAAGTACTTTTCTGAGGAAAGCAGCAGCGCCAACTTGGCGTCAGAGATGGATGTAATTCAAGAGCTCATAGAGGAAGCATTTGTTAGAGACCAGGCCATCAAAGCCAAAGCCGCCCTTCGGTACAACAAATGAGTCCAATCCAGGACTTTCAACATTGGGGATTTGGTTTTGAGGAAAGCAAGTGTGGGAAACAAATTTGCTCATCAAGGCAAATTAGCCCCGAACTGGGAAGGCCCATACAGGGTATCCGAAGTCACTGGTAAAGGCTCTTACCGCCTAGAAAACCTTGATGGCACACCAATCCGAAACAAATGGAATACCCAGAACTTGCACATCTATTATAGTTAGGTGCTAAAATGACATACACTCTTTTCTCCTCACTTGAGACCGTCCAACGGAGAATTCATTACATGATCGAAGTTATGCTTTTGTTGTAATTCTTATTTTAGTTCAATAAGAATATCATACACAAACTTAACTCTTTCAAGCTTTTCTTTATGCTGTGATTTTCAGCCTTTCCGGTGTGTACGAATATATTCAGGATGGATGATCTCAACTACCTATTCTATAGTTGACGATGTAACTCCTCGAATATGTGTGAATGATCAAAGATCAAACCTTTCTCAAGGATACCAAATCTTACTTGAAGACCTCGGCGCAGTAGGATTGGTCCTCCTGCAAAGACCATACCGAACCCCTAGAAAAGGGCGCAGTAGGACCAGACCTTTTTATAAGGCTATACCGAACCCCATTCGAAGGCCCAGATTGTAGGATTAGACCGAACTCTGGGTACGGTTAGTAAGTTTGGCTGAACACTGGTGAAGGCTTGGATTGTAGGATTAAAACCGAACTCCAAGTACGGTTAGTAGGTTTGGCCGAACACCGGTGAAGGCTTGGGCGCAATAAGCTAGTTCTTTTTCAAGACCACGCTGAACCCCAAGTAACGGGCGCAGTAGGTTCAGGATTAGCCCTATTCTGAACCCCGTGTTGAAGGCCTGGAAGGTAAGATGAAAACTGAACTCCAGGTACGGCCAGTAGGTTAAAACCGAACTGACGTTCGAAGGCTTGGAGGGTAGGATGAAAATTGAACTCCAAGTATAGCTAGGACTGAGGATCGGGAGGGCGGGTCAGATTCGGGCCTAAAATGACCCAATCCGACCAAAGTCCGAATTTTAAGAAAGAGACCCATTTTCAACCGGGTGGGCTTTCGGATTTAACGGGTTACAGATAATACGGGTCACGGGTTTCAAATGCGGGTTATCGGTTTGGGCCTTAATAACCCAGGCATTCAGCCCAATATCTTTATTCATATTTTTTAATTATCTTTAACCTTTCTGATTCCATTTAGTCCATTTGGGCTTTATATTGGGCCAATTCAAATTCAAAGCCTATTTATTTTCTTTTATTCTACATCACAGTTTTAAAAAACCTGAACTATAAAATTTCAAGTGTATTTGTTTTTTCATAATATTTTATTTTAAAAAATCATTGTAAGGGTCTCTGTGGGCCATTTCAAGTTTAAGTCAGTTTTCTTTTATTTGATTTCATAATATGAAAAAATCTAAAGTAAAAAATTTTCAAATCAATTACCAAATACACTAAAAATGACATTCATTATCCAAAACTTAACAAATAATATATTATAACATAAAAAAAATAAACACACAAATAAACAATACTAAACTCAATTGTCATACTTTGTAGCAACAATATCTGAAATATTGTGGCAATGTCTAAAATACTAATGTGCTTAATTTGTATAAGCACAAATATCCAAAAATTAAAGTTTAAAATAATGAAATAGTTTATATAGTTTTTAGCACAATATTAATAGCTAATCCAAAATATGCCTAATATGTGCATAAAATAAATCCACAACAAAATTAAAACTGTATATACCAAAGCCAAGCAATCAAATTACAACATTTAGAAAATTTAAAATTTTTAATTCCTTTGCATCATAACTTGAACCTATCTGCAAATAAGATAAAAAGAAACAGTTAGTGTTGAACTTATTTACAATTTAATCAAAATTACATATTGCACTACAATTATTAAATCAAATGCAAATACATTATACCTAAATACTGCTTCAGTAAGACCTTATGTCTTCAAAATCACTCAAAAAAGGACCTGATTAAGATAAACACTAAACAGAGTCAATTAATTATCATGATAGCATACATAAAGTTTTCAATAAATAACAAAAGTTGATAATAATCATACCTGTTAATCGATTCAGCCACAAGTAATATTTCATTTAATAAAATAATGGCCTTCTCCCAAAAATATCAACCACACAGTTGCTACAACAAAAATACATATATAAATAAGCTGTTGAAACTTTAAGAGGTTCCAAAACAATAAAACACTTTAGTATTACATAATTTTATACCTTTTAATATTGATGAGATATGCAGCACAAATTGCTGCTGTAAATTCTAATCCAGCCTTTTCCCAAAAAATATCACCCAAAAAGATTGCTACAGCAAAACAATATTTAAAATCACTTGTTGAAGCTAAAACATTTAAAACATCAATGGAAATATATCATTATAAATATTATTAGTAGAATATTATACCTATATGCAGCAAAACCTCCTGCAACCTCCTATTGCATATCCTAATCTAGGAGTCTTTATTATCCTCCTGCTGCAGATCCTAATCCTGCTGCTGTAGAGTGTTTTCCCAAAAAAATAGCATCCAAAAATATTGTTGTAACATAACAATATTTTAAAAAATCACTTGTAGAAGCTGAAACAATATATAAAACACCAATGCAAATATATCATTATAAATATGATTAGTATAGTATTATTATAACTGTTAAGACTGCAGATGTTAATCTGCTACTGTAGAGTGTTTTCCCAAAAAACAGCATCCAAAAATATTGTTACAACAAAACAATATTTATAAAATCACTTGTTGAAGCTGAAACAACATGTAAAACAACAATACAAATATATCATGCAAATATATTATTAGTACAATATTATTATACCTGATAAGATTAATGAGATACAGCACAGCCTGCTGCTGCAAATCCTAATCTAGGCCTATTTGTTGTTCTGTTGTCATCCTTAATTTCTGAAGATAAATTAAATAAATGTCAAGGTAATCATATAATAAATTAAAAATAATTTAGAATCATGTAAATAATGAATAATTTTTAAAAAAATGATGGATAGAAAGTGACCTTGAACTATATTTCCAGTAGCTTGAAGCTCCTCACTCATATTTAGCTCTAAAAATGGGTTCAGACTTGGTCTTAACCAATTCTGCCCACATATAAGGGCTCCAACCATCTCAGGGCTTAATGAGCTCCTATATATGTCTAACACCCTACCTCCGGTACTGAAAACGGACTCAGAAGCTACAGTTGAGATTGGTGAGGATAATACATCTCTAACCATACAGGACAGAATTGGAAACCTTGATGCATTTTGTTTCCACCAAATTAAAATATCAAAATTGTAATCACCTTTCACACAGGATTCATCAAGGTATGTTTCTAGTTCATTTTTTTGGTCAAGTATGCTTTGAGAATTTAAATAATCTTGGAAAGAATTATTTAACTTATCCCTACCTTCCAATTCAGCCATGTTATCACTGCTACTTACTAAAACAGATCCTTGAGAACCATGTACAAATTGAGGTGCAGGTCAATTTTGATCAAAATACCATATGAACATCCTAAACAAGCTATCTTTCACACTATGTGCAAGTTCAGATGGAGACACAATATCACCTTGATGCATTCTTCTAAAAGCCCATGAAACAAATTGCAGCTTGTATCTTGGGTCCAAAATGACCCCAAAATACAACAAGTGGTTAATCTGCTGTAGATTACCCCAGTACTTATCATATTTCTTTTTAATGTCAGCACCCATACTACTTAAAGAACAATCTATATTGTGTATTGCTTCAGTGATTTCGCAGTGAATAAGTACTAACTGATGAAACCCATTATTGATGCTAACTGTGTTTGAGGTTGAGAAAATCTTAGTGGCATCATAAAAAATTTTGAGAAATTTCACAAACACACGGGAATCTGCCCAATCTATGCAAGTAGGTACACCATCTGATCCAAGAGTCTCTAAATAACCAGGGTCATGAAATTTAAGTCTCTCAAAAGCTTGTTTAAACTTCTCAGCAGAATCCAACATGAGGTAAGTTGAATTCCACCTTATAGAGACATCTAGACACACTAATTTACTGCTATCAATTCCAACTTCCCGAACACACTCCTTAAACTTTCTCAATCTATGTGAGGATGATCTAACATACTTTACAGCATGTCTAATGGTTGAGATGCTCTTATTAAGCTCTTTTAATCCATCCTGAACTACAAGATTAAGAATGTGAGCACAAAATCTAATATGTATAAACTCACCATCTAAGACCAAACTAGTCATGTTCTTCAACCTATTTTTCAGGTATGCCACAACCACATCATTGGCTGATGCATTGTCTACTGTAATTATGGAAATACAGCTCAGACCCCACTCCCTTAAACATCCTTCCACTTGTTTTCCAATAGTATCACCCTTGTGATTCTCAATTACCAGAAAACTAATAATCCTCTTCTGATATGTCCACTCATTATCAACAAAATGAGCTATTAGGCTCATATAATTGAGATTTTGGACTAATGTCCAGCAATCAGTGGTTAAGGCAACCCTACTAGTGTTAGACTTAAACATGTTCTTCAACTCTACTTTCATACGGACATATAATTGGTAACAATCCCTAGCAATTGTAAATCTGGACGGGACCTTAAAAAGGGGACATAACACCTTACACAAGTTTTTAAACCCCTCACCTTCAACAACACTAAAAGGATGCTCATCTAACATTACAAATATTGCTACAGCTTTTCTACAAGCATCCTTATCAAACCTATTTAACGTCAACCCTAATTGATTATTATCTGTTCCTAAAGTTAGAACAGATTGACTTAGATCAGAGGCTGTGTTCATAGGGTTCTTCAAGCATGATTTGACATGGGCAAGCATGTTAGAGGTACCATGCTTCTTCGTGTCACAATAAAATGTCTTCGGACAGTAGTTACACTTAGCTTCAGGCTCTTTTCCATCCATAACCTGTAATCTAACAAAGTGACCCCAAACTATAGATTTCTTCCTGGTGCCACTAGCATTTGGTAATCTTTTTCTTTTGTTAGTAGCTTCATCAGGTTTTTCAGGTTGAATATCACCATCAACACCTACAGCATGTGCAGCGCTGGTGGGGACTGATTTAACCCTCTGATTGGCAGCTTCATTATTATTATTAGTTAGCTGCAAAACTGTTACAATTTAAGTTATAAATTATTAATGTCTAAACAAAATATTATTAACGTCTTATGTTATAAATTATTCAAAACTTATTAGTGCCTTATGTCTTATGTTACAAAATATTATTAATGGTTGATGTCTTATGTCTTATGTTCAAGTCAGACTTTTAAAAGGACCAAGCATATAACATTTTTTGTGTCTTATGTCTTATGACTTTTAAAATATTATTATTGATTGGTGTCTTATGTCATATACTCAAAATTTAAAAGAAACAAGCACAATAAAATCAATATGCTGAATTCAGATTTTTAAAAGAAACAAGCATGTAAATCTATACGTATTCAAGTCAGATTTTTAAGAGGAATAGACTTAAAAGAAGACATGTTAAACTCAAAAAGTTAAAAGAACAAACACAATAAAATTAACATGCTCAATTCAGATATTCAAGCCAGATTTTTAAAAGGAACAGACTTAAAAGAAGACATGTTGAACTCAAAAAATTAAAAGAACAAACACAATAAAATTAACATGCTCAATTCAGATATTCAAGCCAGATTTTTAAAAGGAACAGACTTAAAAGAAGACATGCTAAACTCAAAAAATTAAAAGAACAAACACAATAAAATCAACATGCTCAACTCATATTTTAAAAAGAAACAGCATGTAAATCTAAACATGTTTAAGTCAAATTTTTAAAAGAAATAGACTTAAAAGAAGACATGTTAAACTCAATAAATTAAAAGGAACAAACACAATAAAATTAACATGCTCAATTCAGATTTAAAAAAAAAACAAGCATGTAAATCTATATATATTCAAGTCAAATCTTTAAAAGGAATAGAATTAAAACAAGACATGTTAAACTAAAAAGGTTAAAAGGAACAACTACAATAATATTAACATGCTTAATTCAGATATTCAAGCCAAATTTTTAAAAGTAACAAACTTAAAAGGAGACATGTTAAACTCAAAAAATTAAAAGGAACAAACACAATAAAATTAACATGCTCAGTTCAGATTTTTAAAAAAAACAAGCATGTAAATCTATATATATTCAAGTCAGATTTTAAAAGGAATAGACTTAAAAAAAACATGTTAAACTAAAAAAGTTAAAAGGAACAATCATAATAAAATTAACATGCTCAATTCAGATATTCAAGCCAAATTTTTAAAAGGAACAGACTTAAAAGAAGACATGTTAAACTCAAAAAATTAAAATAAAACAAAAATTAGATCATCACATACCATCATTTTCACTAGCTGTCAAGTGACTCAAGCCTTCCCCTGTAGGATCTGTCATATTAAGCTTCTCCTAGGAAACAAAAAATGGAATGAATATGCATTAGGTGTTAAAACAAAAATTAATGAATATCAATATTACTGAATTATAGAATAAGAATAGTTTATAACCAGTAAAGACACAAAACGAAATACAAAATACTAAAGAGAGATTTACTTGAAAAGTCATTATCACTTTTGTAAGATTGATCGTTAGTACTTTTGTTTCTTAAATTATTTAAAAGTTGATTAGCTGTGATTACTTGAACCCATTTAAGTCAATTATGAATAATAAAAACTAATTTATTCAAAAATGCTTTAGGCTTTAGTTAAATGACTCAATTGGCAATGAGATTATAGAAAGACTTCTCAACTTAAATTATCAGTAAACATATTCTTTGTAAGGAAAGCATTAAGCATGGTTGTTTTTGATTATATTTATATTTAAGATATAAGTGGTATGACAACAAAAAAAATTAGATGCTTATTTAACAAAAATAGAATTTTCATAGACCTTTAATTAACTGAATAATAACTTTTATAAAGCCCAATTTAACTTAACTTACTCATTACTAGATGAAGTAAGTGATTTAAACAAAATATAAAAATAAAAGGAGTACCAAAGAAAAGGGTGTCAAAAGGAATCACCATGATTAGAACAAGTAGTTTTTCTTCCATCAAGATATGACAGCAAAATATGACTACAAAATAACTCCATTTACTAATGGTTTGTTGTGAAGGGTGTCCATCATTATATAAATTATAAATTTGGCCTAATAAAAATCAAAGTCTTTGTATTAACAATAATTTATAATAAATTATAACTTTTGTAATATGTAACTATGAATTGTGCATAACATTTTTTTTTGAAAGAGATCTGTAATGCAATGCTATCAAACAATTAAGCTTATATTTTTCATGTAATGACCGTATTATTATCTGAATTCAATACTTATTACATACATTTGTTATTGGTATCTCATAACTAAATAATCAAAGAAAATGGGATAACAAATCTAAATAAACTTAAAAAAAATGGATTTCATTTGATTTAGTTTTGGTGTTGCAATACATATTGTTTTTGTCGTTGGTTTATAGGATTTAAAAAAGAGAGAAAATGACCCAAATTGAATAGCAAACAACTATAATTTTAAATATGTTCATTTTAAATTGAATTGCAGTACATATTAATTAATGGCTTAATGCTATAGTTCCATGAATTATAAAATTTAAATATTGACAAGAAAACAAACAAAATAACATACAAGAGATATTGTTTAGAATCAATGGTAGTTAAGTTTTGTTTCCGGTAATATTTATCTTGAAAACAAGAGTAAACACCCCAGTTAGTCCTTGACCCCAACAGAGTCGGACACTTAGGTCCTCCAGTTAATAAGTGAGTCCCGTTAGTCCTCCACGTCCGTCAACGTCGGACAAATAGATCCCTGCCGTTAATGAAGTGTTAATGTCCGTGAGTTTCAGCTGACGTGGATCGATAAATTCCAACAGGGATGCCACGTCAGAGTCGGCAGGGATCTATTTGACCGACGTTGACGGACGTGGAGGACTAACAGGACTCACTTATTAATTGGAGGATCTAAGTGTCCGACTCTGCTGGGGTTAGGGACTAATACGACGCATAACACACATCTAATACGACGCCGTTTTGGACAAACCCTATCTATGTTCTTCCTTTTCATTTTCTCGTTGTCGTTGTGGTTCTTCTTCTCCTTCTTTGACATTTTGTTCCTTCCTAATTCAATAGCTTCCATAACCACTGAAACACTGAGTTTGCTTCATTGTTAGTATCCTAAGCTCAAAGAGGACCTCAATTCTCAGTAGAAGGTTCTCAGATCTTGATCTTAGTACTAAGAACCAGCCCTGCACATATGACAAGAACAGGGTATGCAAGCCAGCCCTCGCAACTGGTGCGATAACTTCTGTAACGCCCCGTGTGATTTTCCGAATAAATTTTTTGCGTTTTTGAAAGATCAATTTAAAATTTGTATTTTAAATCAGAGTTCACATAAAACTCGATAATTGCAGAATATTATCATGCATACTAGTCGTGATTAATAAGATTCATGAAATATTTGCATAGCGGAAACGATTTAGAAGTAACAGTACATAGTACGTAATATTTATTACAACCCATTAAATTAAAGTCCAAGTAATAATTCAAATAGGCATCAATCATGGCATCACTCTTCATTCTGCGTGGCATTCACTGTAAAAATTAATGTAAGAGTGAGACAAAATATAGAATAATTATAAAATAAATAAAATTGCACAAACACAATCAACAAACCATAATGATATGATGAATATGCCAAACTAGTTCATTTATATTTAATAAGTCTTTAATTAGTCAAATGATGTCATGCTGGATCCATTTGGTTTGGTGGGAATACTGCAGTAAAAGTCTCATAGAGACACAAATAGGGCTTTAGCATATACCATGAATCCCTACACTTCATGGCGCTTAAGTACCGAAGTACACAAATATCATAAGTAGGACTTTGCATAAACCATGAATCCCTACACTTATTAACTGGAGGACCTAAGTGTCCGACTCTGTTGGGGTCAGGGACTAACTGGGGTGTTTACTCTGAAAACAATTATCACATGTTCCTCTGTTTCAAAAAAAAAAAACAGATATAACTTCCCCTGTTTATTTTTGTCGATTTTTCCCAATTACTTGTATCCTCCCGTGTCTATTTTGCTTATTTTAAAACATCTATAAACTTTTAAAATAGTGATTAAAATTTTAAGACTCATAAATACTTTAGTCATCAAAACCGATTAAAATGAATATTTTTACAATATAAAAAAACTAGTTTAAGAGGACAAATTTATGTTGTGATTTAGCAAGTCAATATAGATCTGTTTGTATTTATATGTACCCTACTACCTAATGCTTTTACAAATAGTTATTTAGCACCAAAATTTCCATTTAGGCATTGAAGTGTTACATACCTCTCAGTTCTTTTGCCAAAGGTTGCTATTGTTTCATGATCACAGTATCACAAAACGCTTCTTGTGAGGTTAATCGCTTGTTGCAAATTAAGGATCATTATGATGCACCATCAAAATCTAATTTGAAGAAGACCCCTCATTCCTTTCTGTTATTAGTAAAAAAATGTGTCACTAATGATGAAAAAAACCATGATAGCATTAACTATTATAAAAAGTTTGGGAACAAGCAAAACTATAAAAAATACAAACAGCTTTATTGCGTGTAATTTTAGGGCCAAAAAGGAAAAAAGCAGACCCTTGTCACGGGAATGAATGAGTACCATATGCAAGCTATGACTTGAAAAAAAAACCCAAACAAAAAACCTGAACATACCTTAATCTGATAGATGTTGCTCAGAGGAGACGTCTGAATGGGAGGAAGGAAGAAGAAGAGCACATCGCGAGGTAAAAGAGCCAACCAAACCATACAAAAAAGGGTGACAAAACTCAGATCAGAACCCAGAATAAAGAAAAAAAACCAACCAAACTACACAAGAACGGTAACCCTAACATACCTTACTCTGACCTTGATGTTGTTCGGAGGAGATACACCAACCACAAGAACGGAAGCACCGAGGAAGACGAAAGCTAAAAGAAGATGGTAGCCAGATGAAGACGAAGGCCAGAGACGAAAGGCAGAAGAAGATAAAGGCCAGAGACAAAGGACAAACGTAGACGCAGGCCAGAGAAAGAAGAACGGTTGAGACTTTACCATGTGGTATGAAGCGGTGTAGCCATGACATTGGTGTGCTAGGGTTTTTTTGCTGTGCTAGGGTTTCGATTCAAAACTTTGGCTTTGCTTTAGGGTGGTGGGGTTCAGAGGAAAATAAACCCTATTAGAGGAGAGTACTTATTTGGGTTGGGTTTGGGCCAAATCTGCAATGGATTAAAAATAGGCCTTTAAACATTCACAAGCGGTCGGATCTGGGTATCGATGGGTTATTTTTTTAAAATCTGAATCCGTCCATTTTTAACTGAAAAAACCTGATTTTTTTATTTTCCTTGATCGTACCCAACTTTATCCAAACCGCCTCATGCGGATTTTTTCAGCTTTTTCGGTTAGAAACAGTTTTCGGAGTTTTACTCAGTCCTAAGTACAGCTAGAAGGTTCGACCGAACGCTGGTGAAGACATAACGTTACTCTTCTGGTTGGGAAATTCTCTTACAGGATAAAGATTCAGTAAACATCACCACGATTACTTCCCCTCAGGACGAATACTCCCAACCACTCTCACGCTGGCGTGTTTTCCCACGAGGGCAACCCCCATCATGATACTTATAATTGAAAGCCTAATCATCAAAGATTAAGGTACTCTTCTTACAAATCTTGTACATGCCAAATGTTATGATTTCAGTGACGACCTCGTCATGCCACAATTTCAATACAATACGAGGTAGATAAGCTCTCTCTTTTCTACCAAATCAAAGGTAACGTTCCATAAAACGAGCCTTTGTTACTAAAATTCCCATACATGGGGACAATACTTATATGTTACTATCTATTTTACATTCTACGTATATAAATCTGAACTGATTCATTACACATACAACGATTCTATTTAAACTGTTTTCGATGAACAGATGTACAAAGAAAATTGTCATTTCATTAATGAAATCCCAAAGTACATAAATGATTGATTGAAATCCGGAGCTGATCCTGGAACACAACGGTATTAATTCAACAAAAATAATAAGACAGAAAAGCCGTTACTTCTTTTGGCTCGTTCCTCCGCTCTCTTCCTTCTCTTTACCTTCGACCTCACCCCCTATCACCAGCAGCTTCATCTGCAGCAGCATTAGCACTTATTCCTTCACCTCTGGGCTGCTGGGCGATAGGGACCAGGAGAGAGGGCCCTATTGATTGGTCCTTGGGAAGGGGAGGCGGCTCGTATGGAGTGTTGGGCGGTTCCTCATGATGATCGTTGACAACTGCAACGAGTTTCCCCCCATGAAACTCGTAGAACGGATTAATACCGCTCAAGTCGAGCTCCACTTTAGGATTGCGGTGAAGAATCTGACGCACTACCAACCCAAAGGATTCCTCGGCGACCTGAACACAGATGTCAACAGCCTCATCTGCTCTGGTATTAGCAGCAGCCAGCTCCGCTCTCAAGGCAGCACTATCATCACCCAGACTCGCCAACTTCAGATTTTCAATTTCCACAAGCAGCTCCTTCTCCCTGCGAGCCCATTCTTTAGTTTGCTTCGAGTAACTGTAAGCTTTCACCTTCAGTTCCTCTTCCAGCTTGGAAGTATTTTCTTTCTCCTTGTAGAGGCTGGCGCTGAGGTCGGAGTTAACCTTCTTCTGCTCAGCCAATTGACCCTCTAGGTCCTTTATGGTCGATTTCTGGTTGCTGGTCTCTATGTACATCCACTCCCCGTAATCCTTGGACGTCTTTAGCTGATCCTCAAGAAGCTTGATAACCGCCCTATCTTTGGCAGACTCAACAGTAAGGTCATTGACTTTACCCGTCAATCTATCGACTTCCGGGCCATCGTCAGCCAATCTACAGAGCGACCTCAGAAGACCGGACAGCTCTTCCAATTGCCAGCGTCCAGCCTCACAAGCTTGTTTTATTTCTTCAGGCTCAAGAGTGGGCTTTAGCTTGTACCAAGGATCAGGGATGCATTGTAACATCCCTGATGTTTTAATGAGAATTATAAGAAATGGGAAATGATTAGTAAATGTTTTAGAAGTTTTATTTAATATTTGTTCTGTCTGAGCCAGAGACAAGAAAGCCGGTGTCGAGATCGGTCTCAGAAGCGCGAGCAGGCGGAGTTGAAGATCGGGAGTGTAGGAGAAGAGCGGGCAGGGCTAGGTGGTCTGGTCCAACCGTTGTGAGGAGAGCGCCTCACACGAGGTCATAGCCCGGATTAACCTCACAATGACTGAAACAACGGGTGTAGGTAACCAAGAGGTGAGCACGGATGAGATATCCGACCTCTCAGGTTGTAGCTCGGATTTCCGAGGTATGAACACTAAGCTAGGACACCGGGGGCCGATATTCATATTGGGCCTATACTCTTGCGAAGTATTAGAGAATTGTGAATAATTAAACGTTGAGGAAATAAATAAGTGTAATTGATTTGATAACTATGCAATAGTTTAATATAGTGAAATTGATTAAATTTCGTAAGAATACAAATAAAATAAAGGAAAAGATGATCTTGCCCATGAGCTATATATATATATAAGGAGATCCTCTTCCTTCCCTCTTCATTATTTACAAGTTACCTTTGCTGCTGGTCTGTTCCTTCTCTTTCGTTTTTCTCCTCTCTTAACGCTGAGTTGCATGCGCTGGAGAGGGACTCTACTTGTGTCCAAACTTCAATTGTATCCCATTCCTGTGATCGAGGCTTCAAGGTGAGTCTACTGATCCGTTCCAATTGTGATTCCCTTATCCCTTTTATTCTTTGGCGGTTAAGGGCCATGCATGGCTATATTCGAGGCTGTTCTCCACTCCTCCGGTGAGTGTGAGCCCATGTGCGGTCCATGAACTAAGGGCGTTGAAGTAACGAGCTGTACTTTATGATCCGTAGGTAGTAGGTTAAGCAACGGAAGACTGAGTGACGGAGTCGAGACTGCGAAACCAGTGCTCAGAGGGAGGAATCGACACAGAGAGCAGATTATCGAAGCGTGGAACCAATGTAAGGGGGGTGTTCGGGTTATAATTAATTAGAATAGGACTCGCTTCTTATTCAGGTCATTGAGGTAATGTAAACAAGTTAAGGAAAATGTTGCTAAACGTAGTTGTGTGTTTATGCTTGTGCATGTGTGACTGGGTTCATTAATTAGTGGAGGATCAGGTGTGGTTGAGTTTATCATGTTATCATCTTGTGATATCTAATGTTGAAATGATCAGTGTTATGTGACGACGGGTTAGCAAGCAGGCTACCCGAGTGATGAGGAATTGATATTATTATGTGAAAGGTAAACTGTTGAATGACTATGTGGTGTGGGATGGCCGACGGTATATGATAGCCCCTCATTTCCGGCTCCCGTGGTTTTCGTGCCCAGTTGAGCTACCCAGTGGTCAAGTAGGACCCAGTGGTCGAGGTGGAGAGTCAAGCAGGACTCGGTGAACCAAGCAGGGTTCACAGGGTGTCAAGTAGGACCCCCAGCTGAAGGCCAATCCTTTAGTATCCGGATACTAGGAGTCAGATTGTATGAGAGTCAGTTGTGATCGTGATGAATGTAATGGAATTGCGTGGTTGGGTTAATATAGTTACTGTATGTAATACACTATGTTTCGGTATGCTTACTTTCGAATGATGCTTGATGTGTATGTATAAATATGCATGTATATTTGTTAAGTTCCATTCGATATTAATTACAATGCAAAACACTCACCCTTGCCTTTTTTTTTAGTAACCAGTGACAGGGAGGGGGATGGAGCCCTGGAGTCGCGCCAAGGGGGAGATCGGTGCCAGGGTCCGAGTGACTTTGAGTGACTCTCTATAGAGTTATATGTGTGTATAAGAACTTCCGAGTATTATTAATTAGTTGTGTTTAATCAAGACCGGACCGGATGCAAATCTACATTTTAAAATACATCACTGTTATTTACATATGCTGTCGTGGTAGCTATGACAAACCTTTGATTAACAGAATCATTTTTAGGGTGAGATTTTCGGGGTCCGTTTGCATGTTTTGTCTAATCCGATGTGTGAAAGGTATTCGCTCAAGCGAATAGAAACCTCGTTCAAGCGAGAGTCCGGAATCTCGCTCAGACGAGTAGGGGCCTCGCTCAAGCGGGAAGCCCTGATTCCCTTTCTCCCATCCGTTGTGCTTAGATTAACTTGCTCTTCTTTTCTAGATCTCATTTATTTAATCTAATTGTGACTGCTGTCATTTGAATAAGTCAGTAAAAAAAATGCTTTTTCACTAAATCTCGATTAATTTTCAAGTTAAGGAAAAATTTATCGTAAGATGTAATCGTTTGAATAAAAATAAATGCAAAAATAACCTAGGACGTTACACTTGGTATCAGAGCGGTTCTTTCTAGAGTCGGTGTATGGGCCGATCTAGTGATTGTGATAGTCTTATGAAGGTTGATTGTATTTCGTTGTATTGAGATTGTGTGTGGCCTGACATCGTTCCCTTGGCACTCCACTGGCATAGTATTCTATGAGTATAAGGTAAATTTACGATCCCCTGGCTGATCTTGGTTATTGATGGTAATGTGTTTGCTCATTGTAGAATTACTAAATGGCCGAAGAGACTAGTTCTGGGGGAAGAGATGATTTCTTCTCTAGATTTACTCAGCTGATGAGTAGGACCGAGTCCGGTCCCACTTTGGATAAATTCCTGAAAAGGAATCCTCCGATTTACAAAGGGGGACACGACTATGACGGGGCATACATCTGGATCAGGGATATCGAGCAGGTTTTTGAATATTTTGAGTGCTCAGAAGAGTAAAAGGTTTTATTTGCTACTTACCAACTAAAAGAAGAGGCTAGAGTATGGTGGTCCCGAGTGAAGGTACAGATGAACGCAGCAAATGAGCCGTTGGTATGGATAAATTTCCGAAGGAGGTTCCTTGTTAAATACTTCCCGGACAACTACAAAATCCGGAAGGAAATGGAATTCCTGAAGTTGGAGCAAGACCGGATGTCTGTAGCCGAGTACACCAGCAAGTTTGACGAGCTGTGTGATTTTTACCACCCTTTCTCGTTAGAAGGGACTGAAGGTAGCAAGTGCGCCAAATACGAAGCTGGACTACGGATTAAGCTCCGTAGTGTAATCGTACCGATGGAGATTAGGGACTACCCAACCCTGGTGAACAAAGCAAGACTGACTGAAGAGGTGCAGTTACAAAGGACGTCCCAGCCGAGAGATAAAAAGCCACTGAAGGCAAAAGGATTCAACTTCAAGAGGATGAGTCAATTCTTCCGGGGTGGCAAGTCTTCTGCTACCTCCTCATCCTCTTCCGGTCGGGGTTCCACTGGTCGATCGGGTAATCCTTCTGGTAGTCGTGCATGCTACAATTGTGGTCAGGAAGGTCACATTGCCAAATATTGCCAAGCCAATCAAATTGTGTGCTTCCAGTGCGGACAACCAGGGCACCTCAGGCCCGATTGCCCTCAGAGGCAGCAACTGGGCAGGTCGGACAACCGAACTAACTCTTCTGGGACCCGGGGTTCCAACTTTTTGAGGGGAGGCCAGAATGGAGCTGGTAGAGGGAACCAACAATCGGGAAGATATGATGCCCAATCTAGCGGTGCCCAGAACGCCATGACCGGGCGTGTATTTGCGTTTGATGCTTCAGAAGCTACGAGGAATGACAATTTGGTACAGGGTAAGTGCCTCATCTGTGGTTATCTGGTTGATGTAATTTATGATTCAGGTGCCACTCATTCCTTTATTTCGGAAAGTTATGTGCGACGGCTTGGTCTGCCAATCAGTTTAATGGAGAACGCTCTTATTGTTTCCACTCCAACTGGTTCCACTCTCCGTGCAACTACAGTGTGTAGAGAACTGCCGATGCAAATCGAAGCCCGTACTTTTCGAGTAAATTTTATCTGTATGCCATTGAAGGACTTAGATGTTATTCTAGGTCTCGATTGGCTTGCTGCTAATCATGTGTTGGTCGACTGTTATCGGAAGGATATTGTTTTCTCTCAGGAACTTGACATGAAGAACGGGGTGAGCGATGTCCTAACCACGTATGTTGTTTTATTCGCTTCGGAGGGTCGGCATAACCTCCTGCCAAGTGATATTCCAATTGTTTGCGAATTTCCTGACGTTTTCCCGGAAGAAATTCCGGAGCTACCTCCCAGTCGGGAGATTGATTTCTCTATTGACTTGATTCCCGGGGCAGAACCTGTGTCCCGAGCGCCATATAGAATGTCTTCGGTGGAATTAACCGAAGTGAAGAAACAAGTAAACGAATTACTAGAAAAGGGCTTTATCCGACCCAGTGCCTCACCCTGGGGCGCTCCGGTGTTACTGGTAAAGAAGAAGGACGGTAGTATGCGAATGTGCATTGATTACCGACAGCTGAACAAACTGACAATCAAAAATAAATATCCACTACCTCGTATTGACGATTTACTGGACCAGTTGCGAGGCGCCGTTGTGTTCTCTAAGATCGACTTGAGGTCGGGGTACCATCAGATCTGAGTGAGGCCGGAAGATATCCCAAAGACAGCATTTTGGACTCGGTATGGGCACTTCGAGTACGTAGTAATGCCCTTTGGAGTAACGAACGCTCCTGCCATTTTTATGGACTATATGAATCGGACCTTTCAACCGTACTTGGACCAATTTGTGGTAGTATTCATTGATGATATTTTGGTATATTCGAGGTCGGACGAGGAGCATGCTCAACATCTTCGACTTGTTTTACAAGTACTTCGAGAGAGGAAGTTGTACGCTAAATTATCTAAGTGTGATTTCTGGGAGAGTAGTGTACAATTCTTGGGGCATGTGATTTCCCGAGAGGGAATCTCAGTTGATCCGACAAAAATTGAGGCGGTTATGGCTTGGGAGAGGCCGAAATCAGTAACTGAAATCAGGAGTTTCCTCGGATTAGCTGGATACTATCGACGCTTCATTGAGGGGTTCTCTCGGATAGCACTTCCTCTGACTCGGTTAACAAGGAAAGGAAACCCCTTCGTGTGGTCGGAAAAGTGTGAATTAAGCTTCCAAACTCTCAAGCGATGTTTAACGACTTCCCCTGTGCTTGCACTGCCCGATGTAACACAAGAATTTGAAGTATATTGTGATGCATCTAAATTTGGATTGGGGTGTGTGTTGATGCAAGCTGATCGGGCAATTGCTTATACTTCGAGGCAATTGATGCCACATGAGGAGAATTACCCGACTCATGATCTGGAACTTGCAGCAGTGGTGTACGCACTGAAGATTTGGCGCCATTATCTGTATGGAGCTCGCTTTGTAGTATTCAGTGATCACAAGAGCCTAAAGTACTTATTTGATCAAAAGGAGCTAAATATGAGACAGAGGCGATGGGTGGAGTATTTAAAGGATTACGACTTCGATTTAAAGTATCACCCGGGCAAAGCGAATGTTGTGGCAGATGCACTAAGCAGGAAGGTATTACACGTGGCTTACCTGATGGGTAGAGAACAGGAATTGCTGGAAAGCTTTAGAGATATGAATGTTGGAATTGTTATGGACACACCAAACCTAATGACAATCGGAATGTTAAAAATCTCCAACGAATTTCTGGAGTCGGTGGTAGCAGCACAGAAAGACGATAAAGAGTTACTGAGGCTGATTGATACTCAGACCCAAGGCAAAAATGTGGAGATAACTCGGAGTAACGATGGTATATGGAGATTCAGGAACCGAGTGGTGGTGCCTGCACATGGAGGCTTCAGGCAGGCGGTGCTATCAGAAGCACACAAGAGCTCTCTGAGTATACATCCGGGAGTGACAAAAATATATCATGACTTAAAAAAGGAATTCTGGTGGCCAAGCATGAAGAAGGCAATAATCGAGTATGTGAAATCCTGTGTGATATGCCAGAAGTGCAAGGTTGAGCACCAACGACCTCCAGGTCTGCTTCGACCTCCAGAAATTCTGATCTGGAAGTGGGAAGGTATCACCATGGACTTCGTGTCCGGACTACCCCGCACTCAAACCGGATACAACGCGATTTGGGTGATTGTTGATCGACTAACCAAAAGTGCGCATTTTCTGGCAATAAATATGAAGTGGTCGCTAGATCGATTAGCTAAGTTGTACGTTGCTGAGGTTGTACGACTGCATGGTGTGCCCTCAAGCATTATCTCCGATCGGGATCCCCGATTCACTTCAAGGTTTTGGGGGAGTTTGCAACAACAACTGGGTACTGAGCTCAAACTGAGCTCAGCCTACCATCCCCAGACCGATGGTCAATCAGAACGGACTATACAGACTCTTGAAGATATGTTAAGGGCATGTGTACTGGAACAGGGCGGATCATGGGAGAAGTACTTGCCCTTGGTAGAGTTTGCATATAATAACAGTTACCATAGCAGCATTGGGATGGCTCCATACGAAGCTCTTTATGGTCGGAAATGTCGTACTCCATTATGTTGGAATGAGAACTGCGATGCCCTTCATCTAGGGCCTGAGATGATTCAAGAGATGAACGAGCAAATCGCTTTAATCCGAGAGAAGATAAAAATTGCTCAAGACCGGCAAAAGAGCTATTATGACAATCGGCACAGACCCCTTGAATTCCAAGTGGGTGATTGGGTGTTCCTAAGGATTTCACCGACTAAGGGTGTAGGTCGAATTTTGAAGAGCCAAAAGCTTAATCCGAAGTATATTGGACTATACCAAATACTAGAACGAATTGGTGAAGTCGCTTATCGACTGGATCTTCCCCAATCGTTGACTAACATTCACAACGTGTTCCACGTATCGCAACTTCGAGCTTACATTCCGTGTGATACCATGATTGTACCGAGTGACTTCATTGAAGTAAAGGAGAACCTGACGGTGGAGGCGGTACCAATCGGCATTGAAGAGCATCAAACCAAACGGTTAAGGAACAAGGAGGTACCGCTGGTGAAGGTGAAGTGGCAGAATTTACATTGGATAAACTACACTTGGGAGTTAGAATCCGATATGAGACGAATGTACCCTCATCTTTTCCAACCGGAACACTGATTTCGGGGACGAAATCTCCTTTTAGGGGGGGTGGATGTAACATCCCTGATGTTTTAATGAGAATTATAAGAAATGGGAAATGATTAGTAAATGTTTTAGAAGTTTTATTTAATATTTGTTCTGTCTGAGCCAGAGACAAGAAAGCCAGTGTCGAGATCGGTCTCAGAAGCGCGAGCAGGCGGAGTTGAAGATCGGGAGTGTAGGAGAAGAGCGGGCAGGGCTAGGTGGTCTGGTCCAACCGTTGTGAGGAGAGCGCCTTACACGAGGTCATAGCCTGGATTAACCTCACAATGACTGAAACAACGGGTGTAGGTAACCAAGAGGTGAGCACGAATGAGATATCCGACCTCTCAGGTTGTAGCTCGGATTTTCGAGGTATGAACACTAAGCTAGGACACCGGGGGCCGATATTCATATTGGGCCTATACTCTTGCGAAGTATTAGAGAATTGTGAATAATTAAACGTTGAGGAAATAAATAAGTGTAATTGATTTGATAACTATGCAATAGTTTAATATAGTGAAATTGATTAAATTTCGTAAGAATACAAATAAAATAAAGGAAAAGACGATCTTACCCATGAGCTACATATATATATAAGGAGATCCTCTTCCTTCCCTCTTCATTATTTACAAGTTACCTTTGCTGCTGGTCTGTTCCTTCTCTTTCGTTTTTCTCCTCTCTTAACGCTGAGTTGCATGCGCTGGAGAGGGACTCCACTTGTGTCCAAACTTCAATTGTATCCCATTCCTGTGATCGAGGCTTCAAGGTGAGTCTACTGATCCGTTCCAATTGTAATTCCCTTATCCCTTTTATTCTTTGGCGGTTAAGGGCCATGCATGGCTATATTCGAGGCTGTTCTCCACTCCTCCGGTGAGTGTGAGCCCAAGTGCGGTCCATGAACTAAGGGTGTTGAAGTAACGAGCTGTACTTTATGATCCGTAGGTAGTAGGTTAAGCAACGGAAGACTGAGTGACGGAGTCGAGACTGCGAAACCAGTGCTCAGAGGGAGGAATCGACACAGAGAGCAGATTATCGAAGCGTGGAACCAATGTAAGGGGGTGTTCGGGTTATAATTAATTAGAATAGGACTCACTTCTTATTCAGGTCATTGAGGTAATGTAAACAAATTAAGGAAAATGTTGCTAAACATAGTTGTGTGTTTATGCTTGTGCATGTGTGACTGGGTTCATTAATTAGTGAAAGATCAGGTGTGGTTGAGTTTATCATGTTATGATCTTGTGATATCTAATGTTGAAATGATCAGTGTTATGTGATGACGGGTTAGCAAGCAGGCTACCCGAGTGATGAGGAATTGATATTATTATGTGAAAGGTAAACTGTTGAATGACTATGTGGTGTGGGATGGCCGACGGTATATGATAGCCCCTCATTTCCGGCTCCCGTGGTTTTCGTGCCCAGTTGAGCTACCCAGTGGTCAAGTAGGACCCAGTGGTCGAGGTGGAGAGTCAAGCAGGACTCGGTGAACCAAGCAGGGTTCACGGGGTGTCAAGTAGGACCCCCAGCTGAAGGCCAATCCTTTAGTATCCGGATACTAGGAGTCAGATTGTATGAGAGTCAGTTGTGATCGTGATGAATGTAATGGAATTGCGTGGTTGGGTTAATATAGTTACTGTATGTAATACACTATGTTTCGGTATGCTTACTTTCGAATGATGCTTGATGTGTATGTATAAATATGCATGTATATTTGTTAAGTTCCATTCGATATTAATTACAATGCAAAACACTCACCCTTGCCTTTTTTTTTAGTAACCAGTGACAGGGAGGGGGATGGAGCCCTGGAGTCGCGCCAAGGGGGAGATCGGTGCCAGGGTCCGAGTGACTTTGAGTGACTCTCTATAGAGTTATATGTGTGTATAAGAACTTCCGAGTATTAGTGTTTAATCAAGACCGGACCGGATGCAAATCTACATTTTAAAATACATCACTGTTATTTACATATGCTGTCGTGGTAGCTATGACAAACCTTTGATTAACAGAATCATTTTTAGGGTGAGATTTTCGGGGTCCGTTTGCATGTTTTGTCTAATCCGATGTGTGAAAGGTATTCGCTCAAGCGAATAGAAACCTCGTTCAAGCGAGAGTCCGGAATCTCGCTCAGACGAGTAGGGGCCTCGCTCAAGCGGGAAGCCCTGATTCCCTTTCTCCCATCCGTTGTGCTTAGATTAACTTGCTCTTCTTTTCTAGATCTCATTTATTTAATCTAATTGTGACTGCTGTCATTTGAATAAGTCAGTAAAAAAAATGCTTTTTCACTAAATCTCGATTAATTTTCAAGTTAAGGAAAAATTTATCGTAAGATGTAATCGTTTGAATAAAAATAAATGCAAAAATAACCTAGGACGTTACATGCATTCAGGTACCGGACCCTCATACACCAAAAATGGAGCAAGATTGGAATTGTTTGGAGGAGGGCAAGAGACCCTTGGCGCAAAATAGGTTGTCAAAGGTCGAGCGTCGAAAGTAACAGCCTTGCTGAGGGCATCCGGAGTAGGCCTCTCTGCCTTTTTTCCTTTGGAAGCCCCAGAATCGGTCCCTCCTTCAGAAGTTCTGGCCTTTTTGGAAGGAGGGGGTTGTGACTCCGCCTGCTTTGAGGCGTCGTTCTTTATCTTCCTCCTCCTTTCTCTGGTCTTCTTCTCCTCAACACCGGAGGTAGGATTCTCAGGTCCGCCCTCTATCAGGGGGATATCATCACCAGCAGAGGAAGTTAGGATGATGGTTTCAATGGTGGCCTTCTTGGAATTTCGCTTCGGATGGATGTTATTTTCTACAGCCACGGCCTTTCCTCCAGCCTTTAGCGATTTCAATTTATCCATATCCTTGGATTCTGTCTCAATCTCAACTGCATAATCAAAACAGGAAGATGATAAGTATTGAAAGATTTTTCAAGACATGAAAAGAAAAACAACGACAAAGGAATGATAAGAAAATTACATAAATATTCCTCACGGGTAGGTTTTGACCCTAACAAACGCCTGCAGGAGAAAAATTTATGCGAGGCGGTGTATGCTTCGAGGGCGAAGAGAACGGATACAGAAGTAGGTGATAATTCGTCCTCCTCAGTAAAATAGGCCTGAGAGGTTAACAAAAAATGCTCATGGGACCAGCTCACGGGAAACTTATTTATTCCTTCTTTATTTAACCAAAAGACTGGATCCTCAGGCTTAATATGTATCCTGGTGAAGTATGATTTGAAGGAACGCCCATCAATTTTGGTAGAGTCGGTGTAAGACTCAAAATTGACAAGCTTGGAGAGAGTACAGAGAGTTATCAAACTTACACCTCCGCTCTGTTTGTTGGCACGACAGACCACTTGCGTAAAATAGAAAAGCATAGCGACCGTCGGAGTGAAGTTGAAGTGCTCCCCAAGTACTTCCAGAGAACGGATTAACCCCCATCCGTTAGGGTGAAGCCGGGAGGGGACGCAGTCCAAGAATCTCAGTAACCCCATCTGGAATTCCGTTAGAGGGAAGCGTACACCCAAATTCAGAAAGAGAAAGTCATACATGTAGATCGATCTCTCATCCGGGGTATAGCATATCCGTTCTGAGGTAAGGGGAGCCAACACCATAAACCGCTCCTTGTGCTTTTCCTTTGCATGAACCTTAAATCGGGGTTCCAGCCTAGCTCCGTCGTCCCTGGCATGGCAAGACGGTGTGTCACGAAATTCATCCGCCACCCAACAATATGGGCGCATCTTCTGGAGCTTTACCCAGTCTATTCGGTGTGCAACCATGTTACACAATCCCGAAGCTGTCTTTAGGATATATTGTTGAGACGATGCTCCATCACCAGAGGTGCCCTCGCCAGTCATTTTTCGGACAACTAATTTAAAAATCTTCACACTAGGAGATCATAGGGATCCTCCCACCATGACTTGCAGGAGTTTGAGATGAAAGTCTTCCTCCTCTAATCCCAGGGCCAACACGGCCCGAACCAATATAACCTCTCCCAGACATTCAAAAAACTTAAGGAAAAATACGAGGAGATGAAGGAGATGGTTACCTAAAGAAGGAGAAGATGGTGAAGCAAATTTCACAAAAGCAAGTACAGACGTCTTCTTGAAATTTTTACAGAGTTTCGTCAGGAAGGAAAGAGTAAGTGATTTCTGAATTCACTAAGTGCTCCTTTTATAGGGGTGAAGAGTCTCAATTACCGATTCAAGGGTTATGTCATTTACCACCAAACGACACCCTTTTGTAAATACAAGGCTGTCGTTTTAAACCCTAAGGCGCGAAAACAATGTCGATTCGTCAAAAGGCCTCTCAAATGGGCCTTAAAATTCGAATTTCAGGCCCATAAAGCTCCTGAGTGACAGTTACAAAGACATTCGCATTTAAAACAATAATGGCTCGCCCACGTGCTTAAAGGCATTAAATGACTAATCATGAGAAATGTTGCAACTGTTACTCGAATACCAAGAGTTTTAAGTTTCAAAAACTTTTAGGATTCTCGCACAACAGATCTTTGTCCGAATCCGTCGTAAGGAACGCTATAACGGAGTCTTCGTTCCCAGGACGGATCTTCACGTGACAACATAATGCTGAAACCCAACACACGTTAAATAAATATTTTGCCTACATAGATGAACCGGTATCCAGACCAAATGCAAGCGATGTAGCTTGTATGAGAACCTTTACTAGTCCTTCACACAAGCTAGGGAAAAATAAAATAATGATCCGGTCTTAATACCAGATTTGATGATATAATTGAAGACTCAATCCGTACTTTTATGATTGAGATGTATTTCCCCAGGACGGATGATCTTAGTCACCTATTCTGTGATTTGATGATGTAACTCCTGGCATGGACAATTCCCATCATCATCCTTATGATGGAAGATCCAACCATCATCTTTATGGTTATCATTCCTCTTTTGAAGGAACACTTCTTCCAGAATGGATAATCTCAATTACCTACTCTGTAAATTGATGATGTAAATCCTGATACAGACATCTGGTTAAAGTATTTTTACAGTTCCCTAAGCTCGGAACAATACTCTCACAATGGACGACGTTTTTCCCTCCAGTGACAACAATACGAACTAATACTAGTCATCCGCCTGTGACACCACTGTTGTGAATAACGAATCGACTCCTTCTCTCCCCAAAAGAATTAAGGGTAATACCCTATGACAGGTACCAATCCCTTAACATACTTATACTTGGGGACAGTATTCATGTATATAATTCTTCGTTCTAAAACTTATCTATTTCGAATGACTTGATTAATTTTCTTCGAGGCAGTTATTTTAATCCGACCTCAAGTTAATAGCACTGAACGGATTATTGAATACTGAAATGATAAAGGTATAACGAATATTTTTAAGTTATACTATTCTTCATAAAGTATTGAAAACAATGTCTGAGAGGAATTCTATTCTTTCATTAAAGGCAAATTACATGTGTATTGTTCAAAATTAATCAAAACTGGAGCTGATCCCAGAATACAGCTTTACATATGCAAAACAACAAGACTACGAAAGGGGAATTTGCTCTTGGGGCTTTTGCTGTCCCTCTCCTTCTATGAAGTCTTGAGTTCCTCCCTTAGAGGCTTCTCCTGGAGCTTTTTCTTCAGGCGCTCTTATACCTCTTTCAGACGGGACGCCTTCTGGCATAGGAACGACGGAATCCGATCCCATGCTTTGACCCTCGGGAAGAGGGGGTAAGCCATACAAGGATTCCGAAGGATCTTTATGACGATCTTCAACCATTGCGACTAGCTTCCCTCCGTGGAATTCATAGAATAGACTTATACCATAGAGGTTTAGCTTCACAGTGGGGTTACGGTAAAAAACCTGGCGTATCGCTAGGCCGAAGGATTCTTCAGCAACTTGGCTGTATATATCGATGGCTTCCTTCGCCTCAGCTTTGGCTACAGCCAGATCTTCCTGTAACTTGAGAATTTCTTCCTCCGCTCCTTGGGATTCCACGCTCCTGGCCTTCAATTCCTCAATTTCAAGGAGGAACTTCTTCTCCTTTAGGGACCACTCCTTAGCCTGTTTAAAGTAATCCTCCGCAACAGCTTTGTTCTTATCTTCTAGTTCAGCCTGTTTAGCTTGACTGCTACGGAGTTCTTCTTTTAGCTCATTAACCGTTCTCTCCAAGCCTTTAACTGTATCTTTGAGCTTGAGATTCTCATTATTCATGAGATCTTCGTACTCTTTAGACTTGGAGAGACGATCTTCAGCTAATTTTAGAGCGGCTTTATCTTTCTCAGCTGAGAGGTTGAGTTGCTTCACCTTATCACTCAGCCTATCCACCTCTGCAGCATCATTAGCCAACAGACTGAGCGAATCGAGTAACCCCGTGAGCTCTGCTAATTGCCATTTTCTGGCCTCACACGCATCTTTGATTTCTTTAGGCTCGACCGTGGGCCGAAGTTTGTAGAGTGGCTGAGGAAGGGTCGCTGGAGTCGGCCCTTGGTATAAAAGAAATGGAGTGAGGAATAAAGCAGTTGGAGAGGAGATCAGAGTACTCGATTCAAAAACTCTGGAAAGTATACCCTTATGAAGTCCAGAAGAAACCCTAGCTACATCCGATGTTTCTACAGCTTTCCCTTTAGAGACTCTTGCTCTTTCCGAACTCCCAAAAGGCTTCTATTTTTTCGAAGGAGGAGAGGAAGAGATGATAATTCCAGCAGGGTAGTTCTTGATCTTTCTTCTCCTCTCTTTTATTTTGGGTTGATCCGCAGTTGCATCAACACCAGTTGGACCTCCCTCCACCAAGGGAATCTCCCTCTCTACATCATAAGTCAAAATAATAGACTCCGAATGGAATTTTACTGAATTCCTTTTTGGCTGAATATCGTTCTCACCAGCCACAGATTTCCCTCCAGCCTTCAATGATTTCAACTTATGTATATCGGGAGATTTCTGTTCTATTTCACCTACATGGGTAAATAAAATGCATTAGCAACAAAGAAACAATCAATGCAATTAACAAAGGAAGTAAAGGGAAATAACACGAAAATTATGTAAATATTCATCCCGGACTCCACCCGAACTACTCAAAAGGCGTCTACAAAAGAATGCTTTGAAGCGTGTGGTGTAGGCTTCAAGGGCAAATAACACTGTCGCTGATGCAATGGATAGTTCGGATTGATCAGTGTAGTACGCTTGGGAAGTCAGAAGAAAGTGTTCGTGAGTCCAGCTTAGAGGAAATTTATTAAAACCCTCCTCATTTCTCTAGAAAACGGGCTTATTTTCTTTAATCGATATTCTGGTGTAGAAAGATTTAAAAGATTGCCCATCTACTTTGGCTGAGTCGGTGTAAGATTCAAAATTTACAAAAGAACACAGAGTTCGGAGCGTAATCAAACTGACCCCGCCTTTCTTATTGGCTCTCCAAACTACCTGGGTGTAGTAGAAAAGCATAGCCACAGTAGGGGTAAAGTTGAAGTAATCGCCTAACACTTCCAGAGCCCGGACAAGCCCCCAGCCACTGGGATGAAGTTGAGAGGGTACACAATCTAAAAATCTTAGCACACCTATTTGAAACTCTGTTAAAGGAAAGCGGACTCCGAGGTGGTGGAACACAAAGTCATGCATATATACAGAATGTTCATCTGGGACGAGGTGGCAGATCCGTTCTGTTGGCAGCGGTGCAAACACTAAGAACCTTTTTTTCAGCTTCTTCTCCGTATAGACCGTGAACCTCAGTTGAATTTGGGCTCCGTCCTCTCTTGCATAATGAGAAACTAAATTCTTAAACTCATCAGCTACTCAACAGTAAGGCCACTTGGCTTGAAGTTCCCCCAAGTTCAACCGGTGTGCAATAACGTTGTACAACCCCTCAGCTGTCCTTAAAACTACTTGTTCTCCAGAAGGTCCCTCTCCAGGCATCGTTCTAATAGCGTGGGTAAAAATCTTTGCTCTACGATAAAAAGTCACATCGTCAAAAAGGTACCAATCATTACTCACCTCACTATCGGAAGAACGACTATACTCAGAGGATGACTCTGAAGAGGGAAGAATCATTCTCCGCCGTGAGTAAGATCCCCTTTCAGAGCGACGTGACTCAGCCCTAGGAAAAACCACAGGGATTCTTCCCCCACAGTGGCCAGAGATGTGAGAAGCTAATCTCCCCCTCCTAGGGCGCATTTTTTCAAGAAAAACAAAGAAATGGAAGATAAAACTAACAGAGGAAAGAAAATGGTTACCTAAGGTAGCAAGGAAAGTGAAGACAGAAAGAGCTTCGTAAAACAAGCAGCAGGCGTCTCTGTGAAATTTTTGCAGAGTGTTGCTAAGGAATCAGAAGCAAGTGATTCCCAGAATTCACTAAGTGTTTCTTTTATAAGAGACGAAGGGGTTCAGTTACCAACTTTTGGGGTTGTGTCGTTCACGACTAAACGCGTCGATTTACAATTCAAATGACATAGTCGTTTCAAACTCATGGGCGCTAAAACAACGTCGATTCACCAAGGGGCCTCTCCACTGGGCCCAGAAGTTTTAAAAATTGTAAGCCCATTAAACCCCAGGCGACGGTTACTGAGATACACGCCTCCAATGCAATAATTGTTCACACACGTGTTTAAAGGTATTTAATACGGCGTGATTTATGCCTTACAGCCGTTACTCAAATTTCAAGAGTCTCAAGTTTCAAAAAACTTTTGGGATTCTCATACAACGAATCTTTGTCCGGATCCGTTGTAGTGACATTATGACAATGAAGCCTTCATCCACAGAACGGCTCCTCATGACATAATAATGCTGAACAATACACATGTAGGTAAATATTTTCGGCATAAGTATACCGGCATCCAGACCTCTCGCAGGTTGTATAGCTTATGTGAACAACTACACAGTCCCTCACACAAGCTAGGGGACATATGATCCAGGCTCGATACCGGTATCCGTTCTATAAGACAGTATAACGTCTCTTATCCATTCTTCAACGTGTCACCGGTGTCATCGGTATACATCCGGACTCTAAATCCGTATCGGGTGTTCTCCCTATACCGGTTGTCCAGGATAACACCATGCACATCAGATAACACTTACGTCACCATACAAAAGACAATGGGCATTGCTACAGGGACAAGGACAAAGATTCCATTTTCCACACTATGAGCCATAATATACTCCTGGAAATAATCAACTTGTCCCCTAAGACTAGCGCTATTTTCTCTACGCTCAATATAAAATAATCACTTGCCTCAATCATGCTGGCGAGTGCGCATTAAATAATAATTTATTTAATTAATGGAGGTTAGTGGTTCCCCACTAACAAGTCCTCGTATATCGAGCCAATCAGGTATAAGAATTCTCTTCATTTTACTGGGGGATCCTTTTTTCTCTCTTTTCTGTTACTATCTGGATTCCATAGAGTGATCACAAAACATTCCACATTTGGAATACTATTACTGACTTGAGCGTCGGAGAATCTTCGCAGGTGACACCACCTTTCATCCACATCAACGCGTGAGGTCGGTGTGAAGGACCTCTAGGACGTCGAAACCACTCTCTTCATATTGGGACTCCAGATATGCAAACCGGATACTTGGAGAACCGGTCTTCAATCCCATTTAATCTTTGATTTTTGTGACTGGCCCCATACCGGATCTCTTGACCCCAGTGTAGGACGGTTCAGTAGGTATTTGATTATATGTATAAAAACCAGAGAGAGTTTGAATTAAATTATGAATTCGTGTTTAACTTTGAAGAAATTTTATTGGATATATGTGGATAATTATGGATTGTAGTATGATATGTGTGACGTCCCAACTTAAATTTTTAAAATTTACCTCCAGGTCAAATAAAATTAAAGAAAACTTTTTGTATTAAATATGTCCCTAACAATAAACCTTAAGAATCTAAATAGTATGTGATTCAGCACAACTCAAAGACCTCCATTTTTACTCTATCCAGTTATATATGTATAAATAGATATAGAACATAGTAGGTGATTTATAGCTAGCTGAAGTTGACATCAGTAAAGTAATGAAGATTGATTTCTATAACAGTTAAAATTACTTAAACGACATATTATGAAAAAGTTGATGACAAATGGTTTTAGAATAGAATGTAGTTGAAAAGTGGATAATTTAGTAATTATATCTTCATGGTGTAAGAATTATATGTTTTATACATCATTTGTCCTATGATTACTCTAAATTTTTAATTTCTTATGCATAAGTTTTAATTCTTAATTTTTTTAAATTGAAAATTAGGGTATTATAGAATGGTTTACCTTTGGCAGATTGAGAACTTGAGTGACACTAGTGTCACCCATATAAAGGATATATCATGTGAGAAAGACTCTCTTATGTGAAAGTGAGAGGGCTAAATCTGGGCCGTATAACAATACAATGGATGATTGAGATTTATCATGTGACTTTTTTAAGAAGTCATGTGACCTTTTAAGTGATCATGTGACTTTTAAAAATTTTTAATCTCAACCACCCATGTATGGTTATACGGCCCAGATTTGCCCTTCTCACTCTTATATAAGAGGACCTTTCTCATAAGATACATCCCCTATTCTTCGATACTCACCTTATTTATATAACTTTATCAAAAAAAAGTTATCACTCTTTAAAAGGCTGAAAAGAAAACCAATAACACTCCCTAAGTGGACTCCCTAAATAGTTGTATATATACTCTCCCTAGTGTAGTTTATCGAAAGGCTCTCATGGCAAGTGCCTCACTGGTAGCTGCTGCAAGAAGGTAAAGAAAGTCATAACTTGGAAGTTGATACAACATTAAATGATATATAGTTTTATTTTCGTTTAAAGTATGTATATATATATATATATATATATATATATATATATATATATATATATTGATATTTTGAAGTTAATTTGAAGGCTTGAGGGGAAGGTGGCACTTATCACAGGTGGCGGAAGCGGCATAGGTGAAGCCACGGCAAGGCTCTTCTCCAAGCACGGAGCTAAAGTGGTGATAGCTGACATCCAAGACCATTTGGGTCACTCTCTTTGCAAAGACTTGGAAGAATCCTCATCATCCTACGTTCACTGCGACGTCACAAAGGAAACGGACGTTGAAAACGCCGTCAACACGGCGGTTTCCAAGTACGGGAAACTAGACATCATGTTCAACAACGCAGGCATAGGCGGCGCGAACAAAAGCAACATAGTCGAGAACGAAAAGTCCGAGTTCGAACAAGTGATAAACGTTAACCTAGTTGGCGTGTTTCTGGGAACCAAACACGCCGCAAGGGTGATGATTCCAGAACGCAGAGGGAGCATAATTAACACCGCTAGTGTTTGCGGAAGCATAGGTGGCGTGGCTTCGCATCCTTACACGAGTTCCAAACACGCCGTTGTGGGGCTCACGAGGAACACTGCGGTGGAGCTTGGAGCGTTAGGTGTGAGGGTGAATTGCGTGTCACCGTACATGGTTGCCACGCCCTTGGCTAAGGATTTTTTTAAGCTTTCTGATGAGGGAGTTCGTGGGGTTTATTTTAACCTCAAGGGTGATCTTGAGCCCAATGATGTGGCTGAAGCTGCTCTTTATTTGGGAAGTGATGCGTCCAAGTTTGTCAGTGGTCATAACCTCGTGGTTGATGGAGGTTTCACTGTGGTCAATAACGGCTTTTGTGTGTTCGGGAAATCTGAGAGAAATTAACTTGCTTTTCTTAATTATGCCTCTCATTCAATAAGGATGCTTTCATTGTGCTAAATGTAGTTCATAAATAGTCTCTCATTTTCTGTACCATTAATTAAAATACATCCCATTAATTTATTTATTATATCACTAATTGGTATATTTTAACTTCTTAAATTTTATACAGTCATTAAAATAATTGAAGTAAAATAATATTTTTTATACCATTTATTTTAATAACTGGAGAAAAAATATTTTTATATCGATTATTAAAATAATTGATGTAAAATATTAATTTTATTAGACTTTTTATATTGGTTGTTTTAATAACCAATATAAAAGATAACAGATTATTGAAACAATATATCCTTGAAATTTTAGGAAGTTAAAATGTTCGGTTAATTAGATAAAAATTTAATATAATTAATTAGTTTACATGACATAATTTAAATTATGGGACAAGAAATAAGATACGATTAAGTTAAGGGATTGATTATTAGTCCAACTTCTAAATGCTTATCGGCAAAACATCATGAAATGCCTAAAATGACTAGAGTAAATATTGTATCTAGAATGTTTTAGGAAGTATAAAATATTACTAACCTATATAAAAGGTCGGTAGTTAAACAACTTATAAATAGATTAACACATTACAATCTAAATAAGGCCTTAAGAAGCCTTAACATTTGCGATCATTTAAGCTTGATCCTTCTTAAGGTCTTACTTAGATTGTAGTATATTAATGACTATTTATAGACTGTCTATTCACCAACCTTCTATATAGGTTAGTAATATTTTATACTTTAAACAATCTTAAGACATTCTAAATACATTGCTTACTCTAGTCACTTCTAGGCATTTCACCATGTTTTACTCCATAAGTAATAAAATTAATATAAATTAGTAAAATAATCTTAAAAATAAATGCCAAAATATCATACTAAAAAGAGAATTTCTTGAGTGCCTCAGCAAAGTGAGGGCTTTAATGCCCTTGCCTACTTGGCATGCCATGTAGGCTATATTTTAACATATTAAATTTTTTAATCTTTCTTTTAAAAGAATTATAAAAACCAACAAAACCCCCTTTTTATTATATAATTTCATATCAGTCCCGATATTTTGGTTAATTCTACTAATCACCATAGACACCCTAAAATCTCATTCTTTTCTCTCTCGTCACTGGCGGAGGCTTTGTTGTTTCTTCTCTCGTGAGCAGTAAGTCATGTCAAAGGGTCATGTGTAAGAAAACAATACCACCCAACCGCAAAGGATAATTCTATTCCTTACCTCAAATTGGAGAGGACTGGAGAAACATCAAAACCCTCTTTTGGCTTACGTTCTTGTGTTTTATCTCATGAGCGACCTATCCAAAAGCTGGGAAAAAAGCTTCCATTTATCCTTCTCATTAATCTCCGAGTAAGGATGTCTTTTATTTTTTGTTTTTGACACATACACACACATTGGGGCCAAGCAAAATTTATTAAATGTTTGAAGAGTTAAAAACCATTCTTAGGTCCTTGATTATCTGGTTATTATTTGAAATGGTATAAAAGACATTGTTGACCAACTTGCATATATCTTATGCTTTCCGTTGACTAAATTTGGGATGACCTTTGCATATTACCTATATGACGAATTTTTTCAAAGGTGATTACAAGCCATTAACTTGACTCAATTCGACATGGCCTCTACCCACTGCCCATTAAATTCGTTATGCAGCAAAATTCCCCATTGGCCAATGCGTAGTGTTTATTTATTTATGGTTTTTAATAAAAGAGTTCATAAAGAGAAACTAGAGAAGTATGGAAAGAAAGATAAGATATCACCATAAAGCAATCATGAATGATTGATTTCTATTTTGTCCTTGTTTTATAGCTTAAATTGTAGAACAAGAAATTCTTCAACATGTCACATACTCTTATCGATTATACCTAGTTTGAAATAGTCTATGACAAACATATTATCGGCTTTGTCATTAAAGGAAGAATTGAGTAACTTTACTATGAGTACAATGTCAGAGCTCCCAACTTTGACTGAAGAACAAACTTGTTTAACTTATAACATATTATTGGTTAATTAACTAATGGTGTGTTTAGTATAAAATGATTCCCTAAAAGGCTCAAAAAGCAATCAAATATAACTTGCATTTTGATTCCATTTCATCTAGCAAACCTAATCAAGTTACTAATTTACTATGGCATAAAAGGTAGAAAATGAAAGAGGTTCATCTTTATGAATGATAAAACTTCAAGGATAGTGTAACTAACAATTGATCATAGAACCATGTGTGTGACATTACACATGTTTAATGCAATGCCTCTTAGGAATGTTGTTAGTTGGAACTCCATGATTCCAGGCTATACTTGTTACCAATGTGATGGAATCAACATTACAACTTGCCTTCTTGGTCTATAAGCATTCTTCTTAACTGCCAGCATACTATTTATAACATTGCAAGGGTGAGACAAAAATCAAATGTACTTTTTTATTTTAGTTGATTAACTCTAGGTTACTATAAAGCTTATCAAAATATACAATTTATTTGGATTAGATAATTTTTTTAAATGATTAATTTTCACCACCAAAAAAACTCCTGACAGCTACCATAAATCAACGACCGCAAGTAACCGTCACTAATTAGTGACCGTATTAACGACTGCAATGTTAAAAGGGACCTTGAAATGGAAATTAGCTACCCCATCAACGATCAACAAGAACTTCTTCACTAAGTTTTACAAAAATTTGTCGCTAAAAGTACACTGTCGCAAACACCGTCACTATATTCACCTCCCTCTATTTTTTTTTGCTTTCCCTTCAATTTTTTTTGGTTGACGCCAAACTTAGCGATGGAAGCCAATAGTCGCTAAGTGTAGAATACTTAGCAATGGATGAAGGCCCATAGCTAGATTTACCTTCCCTCTAAATATTTTGGTTTCCCCATAAATTTTAACGACAGAGATTGTACTCCGTTGCCCATTTTAATTTCCCCCTAATTTTTTTGGTTCCCTCTAATGCTAACTTTAGATCTGCTAGTGATGGATATGTTTTTCCGTTGCTGTGGTTCAGTCAATTTAGAGATAGAGTTGTGTCTCCGTCATTGATATAAGTACTATATCTTCTTATAAGCTTTCGATGATAGAATCTGTGCTTCGCTAGTTGTGCCACGGTAGCGACGGTCGTGTGTGTAGTCGCTACATAGTATTCATTTAAGCGACTGATTGTATTCAGCCATCGCTAGTGAAGAATACTTAGTGATGAATTATGGCAACAGAGGGTAGCCATAGCTAAAGTTTTAATCTAATTTGACCATCCTTTTTCCCAAATCATTTGCCCTAATTCCCCAATTCCCTCCCTCTCTCAGTCTTTGTTTCCCTCCCTCCTTGCGTCTCCGTCTCCGTCTCCCCCTTCTCCGTCTCCGCCTTCTCCGTCTCCCTCCATCCCTTTGTCTCTGAGCCTCTTTCCCCCTTCATCTCTGTGTCTATCTCCCTCCGTGCCTTTGGTCCTTTCCCTCAAAGCTGCATCTTCGACAACACCTCCTTTGTTCGTCCCCAACTCTTCGAAAACGCCTCCTCCGTCCATTCCTAACTGGTACGCACACCTCCAAACTCTCTTTCTATGTCTACTAACTCATGACAATATGCTATAGCGTGCCGTATTTTTCATTTTGGGTTTGTTTTATCTTTTCTAGCTATGCTTTTCTTCTTCTCTAAAATCATGTGTCATGTAGTTTCAGGAAAAACAAATCAAAACAAGCATTGCATAAAGTGCAAGATTTAATTAATTGTCATTTCATTTGATTCAAGATACAATATAGAAGAATTTAACTATAAAACTGTTGACTATACATACAAGAATGGAACAACTCATTCTTCTTTGTTTCTCTTAGAATTTTCACTTATTTCTTTTCCTTCCCTACAAGATTAAAAAATGGAACATACAATGGAATGAAAACTAACATAATTACAAATGCAAGTAATGAAAATTTGTAAAATAATAAAATAGAGTACCATATATTATTATGTGTTGGCCTAGATTAATCCTTCCTAATAAACCATTCATGAAATCCATGTAAGGTTCTTTCTCCTGACCACTGACATAGGCTGCCAAATCAACAACTTTGGCCCGGATAAATTTGTAGAATTGGCAATGGCTTACTGGTTTGACAGAAAACCAACTACTTCAGCCCTTGTTTTAAGTTCTGAAAAAAATAATCAGACTGGACAGCAGACAAATTGACTTATTTTGGAGCTGAAATTGCAAGTTTATTGTCCAACAAGAAAAGCTCCCTTATCAGATGAGTGTAGTCTTCTAGGAGATTCAATGGAAATTAAGCATATAGATTAGAAATTTTAACTATCTAGTAACTTGACAGTAGTTTAGCTTGGATTCATATTTTTTTGACAAGCATTTCACACATAATTAAATGAATAGAAAGCTCAATCAAAGTAATATAACACTCATAAAATTGACATATACTCAGATTTTCTATATTGTTATATAATCATAAATTAAAAAGATGAAGATACTTGAACCTTCTTCTCCACCATGATTAACAACGTTTCATTTTTATAATCAAAGAATCGATGACACATTAACAAAAATGCATGTAATCAGCACTCAAAGAAGTAGCGGTTTCACTATTCCATATTCTACTTTTACTTCGATCCAATATTTTCCTTACATTAGTTCTTTTCATGAAGTTGGTCTTCCATCACATTACTTTCTTTTATAACCTTAGAAGAATCATTAGCCCTGCATGGGAACACACAAACAATCAGCATTGTGTTGACTTCAAGGGAAACCCTAAACATAGATTTCCAGGGCTCCAACTCCTTTAACAAAAATTAATAATTTCAATGCTATGGTTTAGAATAACATTCAGAAGCCCAAAAGGTTGCAGCTTGTTGGGAAGCTACTTCACTTATGTCGCATTCCACAACCAACTTTAAAATTAAAAACCAAGCATATAAGAGCCATTTCAAGTTTTTGAATGACATGAAATACGTTCCACTTCAAATAATTTTTTTGTTTATTTATGTTTCATCTTAATTATTTTTAAATAGGTTTAGATATTTTTGTGCCTCTTTGATATATAATTTTTTGTCTTAGCTGATTAAAAAATTACAGGGGCATATATGGAATTTGAGACAAGTTAACTTCTAATTAAATGAGACAAACTTTTAGAGAAGATGTATCCCTTTTGTCATTAATCACGTTTTATGAAATCACCATGTTCAGAGCTTCAGATGACTAAAATACATTAATTATTACCAAGACATTAGTAATAATTTGTGTTTAGATTTGAAAGATTAGGGAAATAGAGCTTAACCGTAACAATAGTTTAATGATTAACATTAATCTGATTATGTTGGATGTATCTTTCAACTCTGTTATTGTTAAAATTGAAATATAGTCATGACTAAAATTACAATTTCTATTTGGTAACTTTAGTAGTGTAAAAATAGGCTACGAAAACAAGGGTTAGAGCTGGTAAAATGGGCTGGTCCGCATGAACCGGCCCATAAAAATGTAGTGCGTGGGCCTAAAATAAAAAATCAAAATCAATACGTGGAAAAAACATCGACCCTAAAAAACCCCCAAAAAATGACCCGAGTGCAAGCCGGTCCGCGTGGCCCGTGGGCGGCCCGATTATTTTAAAAAAATAAAAATAATAATTTTTAGTCTGGTTAGGTGCTTGTTTTTGTGACTTTTATTATGGATTTTTATGAAATATATGATTCAACTTTGTGCATTTTATTTTCTTCCATAATGTTTTCTTTGATTGATTTTGTATATTTTATTAAAAAATATAATATAGAAATTCAAACATAATGCCATCTCCATAAGATAATATCACTTTATGTCAATACCAATAGTTATGTAGTTCATGACTTCACCTTAATAAGGTTTCACAGTGTTGCTGTTGTGAATTGATAATATCACTTTATGATTTCAGCAATAGTTATGCGCTACGTTATTATGCATTTTTAATTTGATTACGACAAAACTTGAAGCTGTATGTCCATAATTTTTTAGCTATAGCCTATACGTTTACACAAATCATGATCTTTGATATATGTATATTTTTTTAATCGTGTGCCTTTCTCATTCGGTAATGTCGTCTTAATTAAAACTTTTTTCAGCTAATTTAATTAAATAGTATTATTATAGAGAACAATTTTTTTATAAATTTATTTTTAAACTTTTTTAAGCGGGCCGCCCGAAGTGGCCTACAGCCCGTTGAGGGCCAGGCTAGGGCTTTTAATTTCAAAGCCTGAATTTTTACGGGCCTTTTTTGGCCCGACCCAAAATTGCCCGTAGCCCAATAAAGCCCGGCCCGTTTAGGGCCGCCCGCCTGAATTGTCAGCTCTAACAGGGGTATGAACTCAGTTTAATGAAAAACGTGTTTGAAAAAATACGGTGACAATTTTGAAATTATGAGAATAATATAGAAACTCGTTGCATATGGAACCGAGTTCTTAGGATTCATATTTTATTTTAAATTTTTTTAAAAAACGTAGGAACACAATTCATGAGCAACTGAGTTCTTAGTTATTTTTTTAATTTTTTTTAACAAAACTTAGGAACTCGGTTCTCACGTAATTGAGTTCTTAGGTCTTGAGTTTTTTTTTTTTAAAGAACTAAGAACTCGGTTGCTTGAGAAACGAGTTCTTAGGGTGACCTTTTATATTTTTTATTTTTTTGAGGAGACCAATTAATTCAGTTCATAAAGAACCAAGTTCATAGGTCAAATTTTTTATATCTAAATACTCAGTTATGTCCTAAATACTCGGTTATCAAACCATTGTCGTACATATCATTGCTTAATAGTATTATGTATGCATGTTGTTTGTTGTTTGTTAGTGAGAGCAAAACTCATTAGGCATTGGTTTTGTGTGTTGATAACATGTGTATTATTGTCTATTAGTGGAGAGTAGAGCTCACTAGATTGTGGTGATGTTAGCCTCAATTTCATATGCAATTCGTAGTGTATATATTGAACAGTACTGGAAAGTTTTCTATGTGTAACAAGGTGTTTTTAAAAATTTAGAAATGTATAGTTTACAAGGGAGACACTGCCATAATTTCGGTAGGCTCTCTGTTTTAGGTTACATAAAAAAAGTATATTAAAATTTAACAATGTAGGTTTTAGCCGTGTCTGTACCCACTAGGTGCCCTTTCAAGATTCAAGACAACCGACTGACATACTGTGTTTTGTTGGATGAGAAAAGTTGACTAGACCTTCCAAGTTGGTGTTCTAGGAATGAGTTGGAATTGAGGGATGCGTGATATGGAAAATGTTTACACCGAATGCAAAATATTTATTAAAAAGACCTCAATAGATTGTTGTATGTTTGTGGGTGAATGGGTTGATCCTGCCTGACAAATTTGCTTCTAATTATAGTAGATGTGTCGATGTGAAGGTGGCCAGGGTGTTTGGCATGAAAAGTCATGATTGTCATGTGTTTATACAATAACTACTGTCATACGCATTTCATGCCTCACCAAAACCCATTTGGAAACCGTTGGTTGAGTTGAGTTACTTCTTTAAAGAGATGACAACAACTTCATTAAATGAGGAGAAACTTATGAAGATGGAGGAAAGTATTCCGGTGTTGATTTGTAAGTTGGAGCAAAATTTCCCACCTAGTTTTTTAGACTCTATAGAGTGCCTGCCTATCCATCTACCATATGAGGCCTTAGTTGATGGTCTAGTGTAGTATCGTTGGATTATCCATTTGAAAGGTGAACGTCAGAACTACTTAATTTCTATGCAGCAATTTCTTTTATTGTAATAGTATTATATATGTAACTCAACATTTGTTTATGTTTAACTAGATTTCTACACTCTTTAAAAGATAAAGTATCAAACAAAGCATGTGTGGAAGCATCTACTTGTGAGGTATACTTAGTGGAAGAAATGACCACTTTTGCTTCTTTTTATTTTTCGATGGAGATAGAAATAAGAATGAGTAGAGTTCCTTGCAACCTTGGGGTCGCTACATATCCCGGCTTGGATGATCAAAGGTCAATTTTTAACTATCCCGGTCGTCCTGGGGGCAAGATAATAGAATGTTACATTGATGAGGAACATCAAAAGACGACTCACTTGTATATTCTTTTGAATTTCCTGGAAGTGGAACCCTATCTTGAGTAAGTCATTAACTTATTTATTGTATTTTGAAGCTAGCATTTATTGTAGCTAAACTATTGTTCTTTAAATAGCATATATGCAGATATGTTGAAATAAATGATATAACTGATGACCAAATTTGTAATGAGATATCATCAAAATTCATCGGTTGGTTTGCAAAACACGTAAGGCCCGTATACCTTACGCTTTTGTTTAAACTTCAAATTTTAGTTACCTAACATTATTGTGTGTTATATTGTAAATAGATTTAATACCTAAATAACCATATCGAAGACCCCTTACTCTAAGCTCTTTCTTGGGGGCTGGTGAAAATTGTTAAAAAATAGCTAATTTACTATGTAAACGACTATAAGTTTAACATTTTCCAATGGAGTGAAGGGATGCAAACCTATAACTACGGGGTTTATGTTAAATGCATAAACAAACAATTAGAGGAAGACTTTTATGGTGTCTTGGCAGAGATTATTGAAGTTTATTTCTTCAGACGACTTAAAAGAGATATCGTTCTATTCAAGTATGATTGGTATGACAACACAACTAGTGTAGGAATAAAGGTTGACAATAACTACAATTTAGTTGAGGTCAAGAAAAATGGTAGATATAAAGGGTTTGATCCCTTCATTTTTTCCCAGCAAGCTGGGGAGGTTTATTACATAGACTTCCCTGGAGGGCACCAGGACTAGTATGTAGTCATCAAGGCCAAGGCTCGAAGTCAGATTACTGATAATGTCTTTGATGAGGTTAAGGATGCTTATCAGCTCGCTCCGAACGAGCTTAATGATAGTCATTTGGTGTTGAATATTGACTTAGTAATACTGGATGAGACACTTCCACTACAGGGGGTGAACACATTGACAAAGAGGTTGTCTCCCAATCAAAATGGTCTAGGGCCAATTTAGAGACTGAAGACCCTATTAAAACAGATAGCCATAGTGAAACTGAAATTGAGGGAGAATTCCAAATTGAAATAGAAATAAAGTATGACTTTATCAATTCAACATGGACGATTGTTGTAATTAGTCATTCTTATTAAATAAGTATATATATACATACATTTATAGTTTTCCACTAAAATTTGTTTTCATGGTTTTACAGATGACAGGACGTAGAATACGTTTCACTCGGGGTGGTGGTACGTATACTGAACCATCCTGTCTTGGCACCCCTAGTCCACTCGGGGCGTCGGAGCAGACACAACAGACTCCCACGCTATAGCAAACTCCTTCACCATAACACATTCATTCATTACAGCAGACTGCCACAACAATGGTCCTTGGTGACTGTATATCTATAGAGCATTTATCAGACCCACTTGTTGATGAGCAGCAGGGCCTAGGCCTCGAGGCGAGCCCTTCCTCTGCATCCCACTACCAACTCTAGTCCCACTACCGGGCGGAGACTTACTATATTTCCTAAATCTATCATGTTAGAGTCTTTTTTAAGTTTGTTGGTTAGTTGGTAGTTTGTTAGTTGTTTTGTACTTGTAATTCATATAGTGTATAAATTTGTTTGTTGTAAGTTAGTTGTTTGGTACTTGTATACATTGAACTATACTAGGAAGTTTTCTGCATATAACAAGATAATAGTACACATTTGGAAATGTTAGATTTACATGGGAGACTTTGCCAAAATTTCGGTAGGCTCCTTGTGTCATTAAACCATATTTAGGTGTTTAATATATAAATTTGTTTGTTGTAAGTTAGTTTTTTAGTATTTGTATACATTGAACTGTATTGTGAAGTTTTTTGCATGCAACAGGGCAATAATATAAATTTGGAAATGTTAGATTTACAAGGGAGACTCTACAAAAATTTTGGTAGGCTCCTTGTGTCATTAGACCATATTTAGGTGTTTAATTGATTAATTGGTTGATTGACTTGTATACAGTTATGTGTCTATATTGTTTGATTGTTTCTAACTGTTGTTTATTATAGCTTTATTGATAGTTATCGCACTACCAAAGTGATTACTAAGGTTCTTAAGGCCCAGTGAGGTGGTCCTTACATCTTTTGGACAGATTCTGGTAAGACTGTCCAGGATAAATGGTTTGAGACCTTCTCGATAAGTTTGATATTTCCTTCTATTATGAGTTTAATACATTCATATACTTGTGTTTTATTTTGAAATTAGATTTCATGTTACAACGTGACTATCAGTGGGCAGAGGGTATGATTGCCAAGATTATGAAGGTCTTTGCCACAAAGATCTCCAAAATCATCAAGAGTACCCTTTGCAAATTAAGGGATAAGGGCGAACGCCCTTGTAAGATCCCCGAGGCACACTGGGATGAGATGGTGCAGAAGTGGGGAGATGCCAAGTTCCAGCAGGCTATTGCTAGGAACAAGGCAAACAAACAGGCTGATGTTGCTGCCTTTATCTACACTAGGGGTAACATTTCAATCGTTGAGCATAAAAAAAATTTGTAAGTATATTTTGTTAAACATTTTTTTATGAATAACTAAAGATTTTTTTCACTAATAATTTCAATACAATGTGAATTATAGGAGTTAAAGGAGCATCGTAAGCCTTCATTGTATGAAGTGATGCAAATCACCGAGACGAACAAAGCTGGTACATGGATTAACCAGAAGACCACGAACATGGTGGTAATTTAGTTAAACTTACAAATGCTTAAACTTACAAATTATATTACTAAATTTTATCATTATTTTACTTTTGCAAGAGACGTATCTTGCCATGAGGGCCCAGAAGGAGGCTGAGTTGCTGGCCCAAACACCTGACAGGGAGGTACCTCTCACCCTTTCTTCTACCAAAGATAACGCCATCTATTTGGAGGCTGTCGGTGATGTGAACAAGAAATGGAGGGTGTTTGGCTTGGGAGGGAGTGACACACAAATCACCAAGAAGGGGAAGACCTCTTCCTTTTCCTCTGGGCTTCCACCAGATATTGTTCATGTTATTCAGAACCTAAACACTGAGCTAGCAGAGGAGCGCCGGCAGAGGCAGCTTTTGGAAGAGCAAGCTGCGGCGGACCGCCAATGAGTTGAGGAGGATCGACGACAGACCAGGGAGGACCGACGCGAGACTCGTCGATAGCTGGCGGAGCAGTAGGAGATGATCCACAAGATGATGGCTGTGCTTAGCCCTGTCTTCTCACCATCTACTTCCCAGCCGCCCCACCACCATAGGATCCCTCTCCATAGTGATCATGCTACCCATCTTTTCATATTTATTTTTATTGTATAATTGTATATAACTTTAGATAAATTTTGCTTACACTTTATGTCAATTTATATAATTCTTAGCATCTACTTTATGTCATTTTCTTTTTTATGTGAATTCACCAATTTAATATTATTAATGTTTATATTAGTGACAATTCAACGAAGGAAATCTAAATTACAATATAAAATCTTTTTAATAATAGGCAATATAATTTAATATAAAAATATTTAATATATAACTAATATAATTAAAAAAATTATTTTAAGAAAATATATATTTTTTAAAATGATACAACCCACCTTCACATTAGCGACAGAAAGCTACTGTCGCTAATGGGTAACCGTATATTTGTGACGGTATGCTGTTGTCGCTAGATGGTTATCAATCAGCGACGACGATACGCGGTCATTGCTAGATGGTTATCCATTAGCGACGGTCTGCTGTGGTCGCTAGATGGTTATTCATTAGCGATGGTATCTCTTGGTCGCTAATTTGTCATCACCAGCGACGGACAAAGTGACCACCTGTGGGACCAATTCAGCGACAGGCTGAAATTTAGAAATTCCATCGAAAACGTTGCGATGGTGTATTGTTGTTGTCGCTGTTTCATCAGCAACGAGCTATTTAGCGACGACATATTTCCCATAAAAATACCATCGCTGATAGTTGTAGCAACGACATTTGGGTAATTTAGCGACGACTTTGTTCCGTCGTTATTTGGTATATTTTTAGTAGTGTTATACACAGTTGTAGTTTTCTAACTTTTTTGTAGCATGAAAATAAACATACAGAAGGAAATAATGCTAAAGTTTCATTTATGATGAAGAGTACGGTATATTTTTTCAATACTTTTTTGCAAAAGATTTCAGCAATAATGATAATTCCTAATCTCTTTGGTACAGGTTGGTTCTCAGAGTGCACAGATGAAGATGACTCGTTCCTATTCATGGAGGGCTCTATTGGAATGCATTTAATGAAGAGACAACCACTACCGATGATAATTCCTTCACCATGACTGGCCTAGTGGAGCAGACAAACATGGCCAAAGATTTATCTGACTACTTGTGTTACTCCACAAAGTGGGTGAATATAACTCAGCTGTTTGCTTATTCCTATTTCAATTGTTGGTTATAACATTGTTGATATATTTATTAATTTTTGTTTTTCCAAATTGAACACTTATCTTGTTCTGCTTTATTTGCCAGTGTGGTGATTAGTGCAAATGAAGGATATTTTAGGAATGAAAACAACTTGTTCTTATAGTGTTATCTGTTGGACATGCTTTGTATGTTTTTATCAATGGTCAACTATCAGGTGAATAGCATACCACTGGTTTGTAGAATTTTAATAATTCTATTTTTATTTTAACTATTAAGAACCATTTTTTGGAACATTACAATTATTCAATTTTTACAATTGTATTTCACCTTGTAAGATCCAAGAGGAAGAAGGGGGAATCCTTATAACTATTAGTCATTGATGTACCTTATATAATTTTAAGAATTCAATTTTTTATCAAAATAATGCAATTGACATGCTGTCAAAATGGTCCCTGGTATTTTTTTTTTTGGTTTTGTGGTTTACAATATGCTTGTTTATGCAATTGTATCTGGTTCATCCTGGCTTGGGTGTGTGATGAAAATAGTGCAATTGACATGTTGTCAAAATAGTGCAATTGTTTTCTTTTAGTTTTAGAACGTCTAAGCTAAATTCTACAGGCTAAATGATCAATCCAAGTTTTTGGCTTTTTTTTCCTTTCAATTTTAATTATTGAGATGAAGTTGTATGCTATATTGAAGGTTGACAACTATAACCAAATTGAAATACAACACGTTGACCAGTTTTACTGGAGAATAGTTCCACATGCTGTTTTGTCAGAAGTGATAAGTAATAACAAGTGGTTATTACTATTAAATTTTATTAATTTCTAATCTTACTTATCACATTATATTTTATTTATTCATTTTATTTTAAATCATGAACATGACTGTATTTAGTTTCTAATTAGATTTTAATAATTATTATCCAGGAAGTGGCTAAGTAAGCTATGGCCAAAAGGTTACTTCGATGACTTAGTAAACTTCTGAAATTTTTAGTTATAGATATAAATATTTATATATATATATTAAAAAAATATATATCTATATATAACAAAATTTTAGGTTACAGGCAAAAAAAAAAAAACTTCTTCCTAAATAATTAATTAAGATAGTTCCTTTTCTTCATGCGGTAAATTTGTTATAGCAAGTAAATATCTTGGTAACCTTGAACAGGAGCAGAAAGCACTGGTGTTGATGCAAATAGGAATTCATTTGATTTCACAACAAAGTTGCTACACTTAGCTTGGCCCGTACTGAAAATTCAATTGCTTGTGCTGCTGCAAATAGCTTAAGAAGATTGGAGGGCATGTGTCTGCTTGGTTGACCTATTTTTGGGGTTGCTACGGAGAAGGCTTCTTTTCCCTTACCAACCATTGAGTTCGAGGCTATATTAACTCACATTACAAGTGCCCTTCAAAGCTTCTAGGGGGAAAAAAAATCCGAAAGTTGCTGTTACAACATTCCTAGGTAGGCAGAACCTATTTTTACTCTGGATGGGCAACATATTTTTTGCCTTTTTCTTTTTTGTTTTTCAATTTTCCTCCTTCCAACCCTAATATATTCTTTCTGCCCCTCTTTTTCTGTATCTTCTTACAAAAATGAGAAGGTGCTGCCAATGCTTCATATTGTGTTTTGCTTGAAAATGAAGAAGAAAATGCGATTGTAGCTCTCCTACAAGAATTACTAAAGGATGTTTAATATCTGCCACTAGGATAAAAACAGATAAAATGTAATAGTTCTTTTCTTTTAGGCCAGATGCCTAGTGGGATGGAGCAGTGGAAACCTGCAGTGCATCATTTTTCCATTGATTATTTTTATCTTGGGAATTTAATTTAACAGTTTCAAACTCTAATTTTTTGCTGCATTAATCAATTTTTGTGTAAGATATCAAAGGGAAGTAATAAATTTAGGTTGATTGTCTCATATAGGTTGATAATTAAAGAAATTCTTGAGTATCCTCAACTAAATGAGAGCTTTAATGTCCCCATCTACATGACATGCCACCTAGACTATTTTTTTTATGAACATCAGATTTTATAATTTTGTTTTAAAAAATCATATAATTAACTAAAACCCCTTTATTATCATTTTATTTTATTTCATTCCTTCTTCTAATAATGTTTGTTCCCCAGTTTCTACATGTCATTCCCAAACCTTCACCCCACTAAGAACTCTCTCTCTCTTTTCATCTCTCTCATCTATGATTTTTCTGTACTCATTCAATAGCATTGTCACTGTGCTTGGCTATATTATCCTAGGCACTGATGTAAGTTTCCACATGAACTCAAGGATGGCAATTTGGATAGAGGTAATGTAGAGACCATATCTCCTTTGTTGCAGCAAGTGCCAAAATCTCAAGTTGGACATTCCCCTTTCCTTAGATCCCAATCTGTTGTAGAGGGACAAAGTCCTTGGTCAAATTTAACCAATCCAGCTCAAGAGTGTTTTCATCAAGTATGGTCTAACAATGGACATAGAAGGAGTGTTGCATTTGTTTCTTCTACAGAAGAGTTCTCAACTCCACAAAGGAAGTTTGGTAGCGAAGGAATTTCTGATGAGTCTGATTGGGTGTCAAAGATTTTCAGTTTTCTCACTGTACTCTGATAGTGGTTCAGTTGAACCAATATTGACTCCAAATTTGACTAGTGATGATACTGGAAATGTACTAGATTTGAATGGCCTTTCTCAGATTAAAGAGGATCCTCATTATTCATCACCTGATTCACCTCCTAGTATACTGGTATACATACTTTTTCCTTTTTGAAAAGAGTAAATCCTCCAAGTTGGTCATTGAGATTGAACTAGTTGGACATTTTAGTCATTGACTCTGCAAAATGATATTTAGTTTAATCCTTTTTCATTATAAAAGGATAATAAAACCATAATATAAAATGAATAACATTTTACAATCAGGGATCAACTTAAAATGAATACGTATGCATGCGGAGAATGAAGAGTCCTTTAGGGTTAGGGACCAATCGTACACTGTCTCTATACGATTCTGACACACAATGCGGGTGCCTCCGCATCTCCTGCGAACGTTCCCCTATACCTGTACCTTATACTATTTGTCGCGTGACAGGGATGCTTTCCGGTGTGCTAGGTGCTGACTTGGACTTTCGGTATAGATATAAATCTGATACGGGCTTAGAGTCCGGAGGTTTACCCGCGACACTGGTAAGTGAGTGAGAGCGACTGAAATTACCTTCTTACCCATGTGCCAGTATCGAGACCGGATCAATAAGTATATATCCAATCACTATAAATAATTTTATATATTTTCTTATAATTTTAATAAAAAATAATCGATTATTGAATAATCTAAATAAAATAGATTATTTTAAAATCACATTTTACCTAAACATTCAAACACGCACAATAATCAATAATCAATCGTAGGTATGATCAATTATATAATAATCTCAAAAAAATATTTACCAAACTCAAACTCAGCCTTAGAGTAGTTACTATGGCATAACCCAAGTTTACAATTTGTGATTGGTTGTCCACAATATTTTTTCATGTGTATTTCCTAATTATTTTTTGTAATTATATATGGAACCTCTTTGTTGAGCAGAAAAATTATATACATCCACCATAAAGTATCATTATATAATCACTACAAGAGAGAAAATATTGGTATTCAATAACCATCACAAGAATTAGAGTTGGTTGAGTTTAACGTTTTATCAATAAAAACTATATATTTCGGAAATCAAATTAAGAGACTGTATTAATAAAAAAAAAATCTTGCACTTGTAGATGCTACATGGCATTCTCTTAAAATTTCAAAAACTTTTAAAATTTATTACATTATTTATTTTCATCATGTTTTTATTTCCCATATGAAAATAATACACAAGCCTTCATGTTTTAATCTTTTAATTTATATTGAGAATTGTTTTGACTAAATAATAATTTGAAATAATTTTTTTTTATAAATATTACAATAATACTTATAAGTAACTAAAGATAAAAACAATTTAAAAATAATATCAAATTTTTCACTTTTAAAGTTCCACTACAAAAATTAATTAGCTGGAGTTGTTGCAAGAAGAACCTCTATGAGAAATCAAGTCAACCATCATTAAACCTGATATTAGAGATATAGAGGAGGACCTTCAGTTGCATTTTATGTTGTTGACTTTGACTTTTATAATTGCATTTTAGTTTGCCTCTCTTTGTATAAATAGGGGAAATTTATTGTTTCCAAATAACAGAATAAAAAAAGTTGGTTATTCAGTCACACGCTCTCAATGCTTTCTTTCCTTTCCTCTCTAAAATTTATTATGGTATCAAAGCTCTAGGTTTCTAGAGTCTTCTGAGAATGGCAAGAGGTTCAACTTCCGCCGCTGGCAGTGGTGGTGCCGTGCCTCCATCACATCTCGCTCCCTCTCAAAATCCTGCTTCGCCGTACTACATCTATCCAGGGGAGAATCCGTCCTTGGCTCCGGTTACTCCAGTTCTAATAGGTACGAATTTCCATTCTTGGTCGCGTCTCATGCGAAGAGTTCTCATCTCCAAGAACAAGTTCAAATTTGTCGATGGAACTATTGGAATGCCAAATCGATTTGATCCTATGTTTGATTTGTGGGAGAGATGTAACAATTTGGTTCATTCTTGGATTATACATTCAATTTCGGATTCGATTGCACAAAGTGTGGTATATGTAGATCTTGCATCAGAGGTATGGAATGAACTACGTGAAAGGTTCTCTCAAGGCGATTTAATTCGTGTTTATGAACTTCAACAAGAAATCCATGGCATGAGGCAAGGTTCATCCAATGTGACTGAGTTCTTTACTGATTTGAAGTCACTATGGGAAGAACTCGAGAATTATAGACCTGTTCCTCACTGCACCTGTGCTATGCCTTGCTCTTGCTCTGCCATGCGAAATACAAGATTGTATAAGGAACAAGATAAGATCATACGATTTCTTACAGGCTTGAATGATGAATTTGCAGCAATCAGGTCTCACATTTTGATCATGGAACCCTTACCTCCTTTGAATCGAGTATTCTCGATGACTTTACAACACGAAAGGCAGAATCGACTTAGTTCCTTGCCTAGTGATGATGCTAAATTCATTATCAATTCATCTGAAATAAGAAGATTTGGTGCTGGCAAAGGAAGAAGTAAATTGAAAGTTTGTACATATTGTGGTAGAGAGGGCCACACCATTGATGTATGCTACAAGAAGCATGGGTATCCTTTAATAAATTCCAGTGGTTTTCAGTCAAATAGTTCTGGTTCCATTAGAAAGAGAGGCAATAGCTCCATCAACTACTCAAACACTGATGAATATGATGCAGCAAGTTTTGAAGATGTTGGTAAAGAACCACAAGCTGAAGCAAACAAGCTCACTGATGAACAATATAAAGCTTTTATGAATCTGTTGAAACAATCACACACTGGGGGAAACCATGTATCAAACCAAATCTCAGTGATAAGGGAACAAGTTGATGCTGAGAATCATGCAACAGTGGTAGCAGCTAGTAAATTTAATTCAGATTGGATCCTGGATTCTGGTGCATCTGATCACATATGCAACTCCTTGAGTTTTTTCAGTTCAAATACTAAAGTTGATGACATGGTTGTGCATCTACCTAATGGAACAACTATCACAGCACACATCACAGGCACTGTGCACCTTGCACCTCACATTACACTACACAACACCATTTATATTCCATCCTTTGCCCTCAATCTCATCTCTGTACCTAGACTTTGCTCAAATCTTAATTGCCAATTGGTTTTTGAACATGACCTTTGCACTATACAGGAGAAGAAGAGGAAGAAGATCCTTGGTTTGGCTAAGTTGCAAAGAGGTTTATTTCATTTTACTGGTAGTAAGCTCCCTGATTTTTCTCATAATTCATCATGTAATAGCATAGATACTTTACCATTGCAACCTTGCATTCCTTCATCTAGTGTGTGGCATTTTCGACTTGGTCATTGTTCCAATAGTAGATTGACATTAATAAAATCATAATATGATTTCATTTCTAATCCTGCCTGTGAACTGTGTGAGGTGTTCCATTTAGCCAAAGAAAAGAAACTTAAATTCTCCTTAAGTCATTCCAAGGATGCACAACCTTTTGATTTGGTTCACATGGATATTTAGGGGCCCTATTCTACAGCTTCTGTGCATGGTCATAAATACTTTCTCACCATTGTGGATGATTTCTCAAGATTCACTTAGGTGGTTTTGTTGAAGAGAAAAGATGAAGTAAGAAAACAAATAGAAAGCTTTGTGCACATGACTAAAACTCAACATAACAAGGTTGTCAAAGTGATTAGAAGTGACAATGGCTTGGAGTTTAATATGTCAGAATTTTATGCCAAACATGGTATACTCCATGAAACTTCCTGTAGAGAAACACCACAACAAAATGCTCAGGTGGAGAGGAAACATCAGCATATCCTTTCTGTGGCAAGGGCACTGATGATACAGTCAGGATTACCAAAATTATACTGGTCCTACTCCATTCTACATGTTGTGTTTCTTATCAATAGAGTTCCTTCACCCACTCTCCACAATGCTTGTCCATTTCAATTGTTGACAGACACCTTACCTGACCTACAAAGGCTTAGAGTTTTTGGCTCATTATGTTATGTCTCCAGTCTTGAGAACCACAGAAGCAAGTTTGATGCTAAGGCTGTTCCTTCAGTTTTCCTGGGCTTTAAAGCAGGCACAAAAGGGTTTGTAACTCTGGATTTGAAAACCCAAACTATTCACACCTCAAGAAATGTTATATTCTATGAAAGGTTTCTTCCATATAAGTACACCTTACCACTCTCATCTTGGACATATGCTCCCATGACTTTGAGCATACAACCTACAGAACTAGCCTCTCCAAGCCTATCTATACCAGAACCAGCCACCTCTCCAAACCTATCAACACCAGACCCAGCCTACTCCAATATACCTGAACCTTTTACACCTCAAAATTCTCCTCCTCTGCCCACCCCTGCATCACCTAAACCTTCTCCCATCTCACCCTCTCATAGACCTGTTAGACTCAGAAAAACACCTTCATACTTGGCAGATTATCAATGCAACAACCTTTCTTCTTCTCTTCCCAAATACCCTATTACCAGTTACATTAATTATTCTCAGATTCCATCTAATCACTTAGCCTATACCACTTCACTCGATTCCCTTTCTGAACCTGGTTCTTATCATGAAGCTTCTCAACTTCCAGAATGGAAAATTGCCATGGATAGAGAGTTTCAGGCCCTGCATCACAATAATACCTGGGAAGTTGTTCCTTGTCCACCACATATCGATCCCATTGGTAGTAAATGGGTCTATAAAATTAAGAGAAATGCTGATGGTAGTATTGAAAGGTATAAAGCCCGACTTGTAGCAAAGGGATATACTCAGGTTGAAGGCTTGGACTTCTTGGAGACCTTCGCCCTAGTGGTGAAAATGACCACCATTCGTACCATTCTTGCTTTAGCTTCCATCAAAGGCTGGATTGTTCATCAGCTTGATGTGAACAATGCCTTTTTGCATGGAGACCTCAAGGAAGCTGTCTACATGGCCATTCCTGATGGCATGTCTCATCCAGACAAGTCCAATCATGTGTGCAAATTACTCAAGTCCCTCTATGGCTTGAAGCAGGCTAGTCGAAGCTGGCATGAGAAGTTGACTGACTTTCTCTTGTATAAAGGATTCATTCAGGCACAATCAGACCATTCTCTCTTCCTCAAGCACACCTCTAGCCATTTTTTAGCCTCATTGGTATATGTTGATGATATAATTTTTGTTGGCGATTCCCTTTCAAGTTTCAATTCTATCAAACACCAACTTCACCGTACTTTTGGCATCAAAGATCTTGGTGTACTGAGATATTTTCTCGGGCTGGAAGTTTCTCACACTGACTCTGGTATTGTTCTTACTCAAAGAAAGTATTACATTGATCTTCTCAAGTCTTCTAGTTTGCTTGGTTGCAAACCTGCACGGGTGCCTATGGACTACCATTCTCCAACTTTATCTTCTTTTATCCATGCCAAGTATGAACCATATGATGACCCCTTAGGCTATCAAAGGCTCATTGGTAAGTTAGTGTATCTCACTAACTCTAGGCCTGACATCATGTATGCTACACAGCAATTGAGTCTGTTTCTTCACTGCCCCAGTAAGGTTCATTTCACTGCTGCCACACGTATTTTAAGATACCTCAAAAGTTGTCCAGGAAAACGTATTCTTCTAAGCAAGAATTCTTCCCCCAACTCCTGGGCTTTAGTGACTCTGATTGGGCTCGTTGCCCCATTACCAGAAAGTCTGTTTCTGGTTTTTGTTTCAAGCTTGGTGATTCGCTTATATGCTGGAAATCGAAGAAACAAACCACTGTTGCTCGTTCATCCCCAGAAGTCGAGTATCGGGCTCTTGGTGAAGTCACTGCAGAGCTGTTTTGGATCAGTTGTTTGTTACATGAAATTGGGGAACCATCTATCAAGATCCCAGTCCTTTTTTGTGACAATGAAGGGGCCAAACACTTGGCTCATAATCCAGTCTTTCACTCTCGCACTAAACACCTGGAAATTGATTGCCATTTCATTCGAGAAGAGATCACAAGTGGAGCCTTGAAGCTTTTACCTGTTAGTTCACATCATCAACTTGCTGATATGTTCACAAAGCCATTGGCACCAAAGTTATTTTTACTAGCTTGTAACAATCTGAACTTGGTAGACATTTACCAAGGTTCAGCTTGAAAGGGCATATTAGAGATATAGAGGAGGACTTTCAGTTGCATTTTATGTTGTTGACTTTACTTTTATAATTGCATTGTAGTTTGCCTCTGTTTGTATAAATAGGGGAAATTTATTGTTTCCAAATAACAGAATAAAAAAGTTGGTTATTCAGTCACACGCTCTCAATGCTTTCTTTCCTTTCCTCTCTGAAAATTATTACCTGACATCTCTAAATAAATTAGCAATATTGTTGACCTCTTTTTAAAGGTGACGTGGTTGACACCATCTTATATGTTGCTAATTTAAATGATCTAAATTATACTAGTGACAAATGTAACTTTGGGATCGTCATGCTCGCTAATCCGGTGGCAAATGTTTATATGAACTAGTTGACAAACCACCTTGGTTGGTTTCAGTGAACATGTTAAATTTAATCTTTATGTTTAAATTTTTTTACTCTAATTATTTGATTAAAAATAATTTTGTTAAATAATTAGCATATGTTTCTATAATGTGTTTATGAGAAATTTTATTTAAAATCATAGTTCATTTATATACCACTAAAGATTCAAATTTTAATCAAACTCGAAAAATGATTTTATCTAATTAATATTTATTGATATGAATATTAATGTCTAATTTTTAAAAATATCAAAATTCAAAAAAAATAAAATTAAAGTATCCACTTTGAAAATATAATTTATACATTTATATTTAAATATTTTAAATTCATATTTATTTTACAAATTAAATTGTAAAATAGTACAATATACGGGTATATACATACATTAGTTTAAACAATTTTTCTATTGTGTAATTGTGATGTAATATATGCTTTGTAGTGTCAATATTAAAAATGAGTGCAAAAATAATTTTAATAATTTGATATAATTTAAAAAGAATAGGGGTGTTAATATGGGTTATTCGCCCCATCCCGCTATCAATCCGTTAAAATGCAGGCTGAAGCGGGTTTGGTCCTCTACCGGAGGCGGGTTGAAATTTCTGACTCATCCCGTTTTGTGGCGGGGCGAGTTAACCCGCCAACATTTAAAAATTTTAAAAAATTAAAATTACTTTTAGTATTTGAAAAAAGTTTTTAATAGGAGGTTGGTTAATGGTTGATCCACTTAAAATATAAAATAATAGAAATTAATAAAATCAATTAATTTATTATTTTTAATAAGAAAAAGTTAATTAAATTAAAAAATAAAGTAGTATACCACTAAAATAAAAAATTTGAATACAATTATATTAATAATTCTAACTCAAACACTAATCAAAGTAATATGCTAGAATGAAACAATCTCATTCTTCATAATAAATTAACGATAATAAATAAGGACTAAACATTTAATTTTATATTAATATTCAATAATAAATTTCAAAACAAGAAATTTACACGATTAGCAACTACAAAATTTATCAATTTCAATGTAAGAAATTCAAAGGAATGAAAATATAAAGATTGATATCCAAGTAGATAAAAATAATAACAGAACCACACCATAAAAATATAAAGATTAAAATTAAAAGCTTATAAAACATTTTGGAATGAAATTTGATATTCATATTATTATTATTATTCATAGAGAAAACAAATTGCAACAGGTCGCAGAAATTGCAATAGAGAGATGAAAATTAGAAATATTCCTTGGCATTCACTTGGTTGCTTCCCTCCGCAATATCTGTGATAGCCTTATAGACGATAAAAAAAACAACCGCAAGGGTAAGTGCTGGAGATCATTAATCAATATAGAAATATGAAATTAGATAAAAGGCACGACAACTGCCTTACACAACTTACTCTCAGTCTCATTCCTTCTTTTTTACATTATTTACATAAATTCTCACCTTGTACACGCCACCCAGGCAGCCGTATCACTCCACACATACATGTGTGTGTGTGTATATATATCAAGAAAATCTCAATCATAAAATTTACGTTTCATTATTCACCATCAATCACCTAGAGTAACCATCAATGCACACACATCAATTACCACAAACCTAATGGGGTTATTCATTTTCACTCCTTGTACAATCAATAATTATATTCAATTCACTTTTATTTAATGAATCCTTAATCCCTCATCCTTTGGTTACCAATATAAATACATTTTATCCCAACACATTACTCAATCATTAATTTAATCACACATATTCACTCAAAACACAATCTCAATCATCAGCACCACTCAGTCACGATTGAATTACCATAAGCCACCTAGGCTAAAAACATTAATATACGTAGAACATACACCCATCAATTCTAATCACTTAGAATAATCATATGCTTATTTTATAATTCACATATCATGATTCATCAAGCACATATAGCACAACTAACACTCATTCAGAGTATGGTTATGACTCACTATAATATTTAGATACTAAAAGGATCGACCTCCAGTTAGGGGTCCTACTTGACACCTCATGAACCTACTTAGTCCACCGAGTCCTGTTTGGCTCTTCACCTCAACCACCGGGTCCTGCTTGCCCTTTGGGTAGCTCAACTGGATCCTACTTGACCGCGAGAGCCAAAAACGAGGGGCAAAATGTATACTCTTCAGCCATCCCAATCACACAGATCACTTATATTCATTTTAAATTCTCTTTCTCTTTGGAAAATAGCACAAAGGCTCTATATTTAAACAAAAAAGAATGGTCACTCAGGCCTGACCTACATTTAACAACAGGTCAGCCACTCAGACCTGGCCCAATCACATAATCTCATATAGTTAAATAACCACTCAAGCATCAATGTTAAACAAAGGGGCAGCCACACAGACCGGGACTGCATCATACAGCCACTTGGGCAAATAGATAAATAACTAGTAAGTCAGGCAAATAAAGAAATAATTAGCCACTCATGCATTCACTAATCATATGGCGGTCATTGAGACACAACCACATCTCAACACCTCTATCATATTATCATGTAACCACTTAGATACAATTCTAATCACAAGCATGAATCACAATTATAGTTCTCATGTACATCGATTTTGCCACATATCAAATTTTATATTAACATAGCCACTCTGGCATATATTTTCTCTCAATTCCTTTATTTGTAACTCGTTACTTATTCACCTTAGTACAAGTCACTCATACATCAATTCATTCTCAATTATGCATATAATTACAATTAAATTTTCCCATACACATTCCAACTTCGTCATATACCATTGACTTATTTTGTTATAAGCCACTCAAGAGCAATTACGATATTAATTATATAATCATTGCTCAGATTTGATCATACACATACATGTATATGTATATATATCAATATATTGGTTGCTACAATCTCATAAATTTCACATTATACTTCTAATTGCCTCACTATTTAGAAACTCATTCCACTACATATACATACTTATAATACTTATTATCCATTAAGTTTCATTTAAACATCAATCATCCATTTTTATCATTTCATTACTACGCATCACATATAGATAACTACTCTTAATTCCTCTTTCTCACAATTTCATACTAGGGATTTTATAACATATATGTATATAAATTAACTTAGCAATTCAAGCTACTTCCAATTTCACAATTTCATCTCAAACTCCCATACATGATAAATTAAATATTTACACTTAACTCTAATGCCTTTTTCTGAACTCCAATTAAAGTCGATAATTACTTCCAAATTAATTAAGACTCTGAACACCCCCTTACCTTGCTTCTGCACCTCCAGAACTTTAAATCAACCACTGTCCTCACCAAATTCATAATGTATCTAGATTCCCAAAAAGTGAGAAATCAATTTAGCATTTTCGACCATCAGAAACAACATCCATCATACCAAATTAATTTCAAATATATTTTGAGGACTTCTAAAGCTTACCTTCTTCATTCCCAAATCCTTTTCTATTTTCTTTTATTCTATTTTTCTTAATTCAATTCTCTTTTTCCTTTCTCTTTAACTAAATATACTTCACTCTTACTCTATGGTAATTTTAAATTCACCATTACAATTTTAATTTAATCAAAGTTTGTATTTAATCATTTCCAATTATATAATTTAAATTCTTTCACTTATTCAAATTTCTCAATTAATTTAATTTAGTTTACCCCGACTTTCAAATGATTTATTTATTAATTTCACATAGCGAAATCAATTTAATTTTTTATATTGGGAAGTAAGAAATGAGGGAGGCATTGTGACTAAAAAATATTCAAAGATGCCTCATGGTCGTATTCCAACACAACAATGTACGCAAAAATTTAAATCTTTTTTTATCAGCAAAATTAAATTAAATTAAAAAAGATACAAGGGGTACTTTAACTCATATACACAAACATTTTAATTACAACTAGATAAATAAAGAAAAGGCTCTCTATACCACTCATTGAAGCTTCAAAAGAATTTTTTTATACGATAGCTTAACCATAACTAGGATCTCTACTGAAGCAATTAAAACATATTCTCAATATTGACGTTGCCTTCTTTAAATATGACTTTATTCCTTGTATCCCAAATGATCCAAACAGTAGCAAACCATAGGACAGCCAAACCAAGTTGAATCGCACTATTAGTCCCAAAACCCAGAGTACATTCAAAATGTTCCTTTCCATAATGATGCAAAACCGAACAGTAGCCTATCCAATCAAAACACTTCTGCCATAATAAATAAGTAATTTTACATGAAAAGAAAATATGAGAACAATTCTCCTCACATTCACCATATAAAACACATAGGCCGGGATTATTATCAAGCACAATACCCCAAGAAGCCAAACTATCCAAGGTTTGAACCCAAACATGTAGTAGTCTCTATCCAAACCCCCCAATCTTAAGGGGCACAATATTATTCCAAAACAAACGCACAAAATTTGAGTCCCGCAGCATAAAATGTTGGCTCAAAACATTGTATACTGATTTCACAGAGAACTGACTAGAAGAAGATCTCAACCATGACCACGAATCTGACTCAACCATACGTAAACCATTAAAACTTCCAAGATCATGAAGAAGAGCATGAAGTAGTTCCCGTTCCAAAACAAAAAAATCTTTTCTCCGTTTCAGATCCCAAATCCATGTATCCTCCACCCATATACCTATCTCAGCCACAGAAGCATTTTGTTGTGAGGACATTGAGAACAACTTGTGATACCTTGACTTTAAAGATGTATCACCCAACCAGCAATCAGACCAAAAGTTTATATTAACCCCATCACCCACCACCCTCTTAGCATTAGCTTGAAACCACTCAAACTCATCAGAAAGTTTCAACACATTCCCTAAATCCCTCCACCACCTAGAACCTTTCCCAAAACCCTCCCAATCCCTAGACCAAACTCCAGACCCATATTTAGATTTTAAAATTCTACTCCACAAACTCTCATGATCCCCTAACATCCTCCACACCCATTTCATAATGAAGTAGAATTGAATTTTCTCAAATCCCTCACTCCTAACCCACCTGCCTCTTTACTCTTACACACTTGATCCCATTTTACCCAACATATTTGTTTGCTCTCCTCACCCCTTCCCCACAAAAAAAGATCTCTGTAAAGAAGTTAGCACATTTATAATGGAAACAGGTGCCTTAAAAAAAGAAAAAAAGAAGAGAGGAAGCGAAGACAGTACCGATTTAAGAAGACAAAGACGACCACCAAAAGATAAATGACACTGATTCCAAGGGGACAATTTTTCCGAAATCTCTTGATTATAGGTTCCCAAGTACTTTTTCTTCCTGGATTCGCCCCTAAGGGGATACCAAGGTACTCAAAAGACAACCGCATAATCTTACACTACAACAAATCCACATATCAACCCACCTCCACCTCATTACCGATAACAACTCCCAATTTACTCTTAAAAAGATTAACCTTCAAACCAGACACCAACTCAAAACATCTCAACACACTCTTTATCGTCATAACATTCCTTAAGGAAAACTCACCAAAAAATAATGTATCATCAACAAACTGTAAATGAGAAATACACACCTGGTCATCCCCCACATGTACTCCATTAAAGAAATTCTTCTTCACAGCCTCCCTCATGAGGCCACTAATCCCCCAGCCACATTCAAAAATAAAAAAGGAGCCATAGGTTCGCCCTGCCTTATACCCCGCCTCAATGGAAATTCTTGGGTTGGACTCCCATTCATAAGAACAGACACCAAGAAAGACGATAGACAACATCTTATCCAATTAATCCATTTATCTGTAAATCCCAACCTTCTCATCATATAAAACAGAAATTCCCAACTAACTAAATTATACACCTTCTCAAAATCCACTTTAAAAATTAAGCAAGACTTACGCTTCTTCTTAACATCATCAATTAATTCATTTGCGACCACCACACCATCTAACATATTCCTTCCCCTACAAAGCAGATTGATTCTCACTAACAATGGCCCCTACAACACCACTGAACCTACGCGCTAGCACCTTTGAAATGATTTTATAAATGCAACCCACCAAAGAAATGGGCCTGTAATCACCTAATCCCGCCTGAACTGCACCTGGGAATAAGTGCTAAGAACGAAGAATTTGACCCAGGTAACACCCCATTTTCATAAAACTCAGCCATTATTCTACACACATCATGTTTTAACAGGCTCCAAAAGGATTTAATAAAATTAAAATTAAACCCATCAGGCCTCAGACTTTTTAACCCATCATTAATCTTATTATTAATATCCTCCTCCAACATTGAAAATCTAACACCATCCAACACAGGTCTCGTCCAAGGATCATCACAGAATTTATTTTCAAAATAAGATTTAACCTCTCCTTTACCTTTACTGGGTCCTTCACCCATGAACCATCCATCCATAAACCATGAAGTGCACTTCCATGTCGCCTCTTATTCATAAAAGCATGAAAGTATTTAGAATTTGAGTCCCCATCTTGTAACCACTTAACTCTTGATTTTTGTAACAAGATGGAATCTTCCAATCTAGCAACCTCCCACCATTCTGCCATCAGATTCCTACGAGCCATCACATCCTCCTCATTTAACCACTGTTCTCCTCCTGTAAGTCTAGTTCCTTTATTCTACTCTCCACCACTCTCAACCTTATTCCCAACATACCAAAGTTATTCTGGTTCCACTCCTTTAAAAATACCTTCAATCGCTTTAATTTTTCTTTCAACACATAAGCGCCCCACCCTTTAACTTGCAGAGTATTCCATTTTTCTTTCACAAAAGCTTTGAACCCAGGCTATTGCAACCAACAATTTAACACTCAAAAAGGTTTAGGCCCCCAATCCGCATCCACCACTTTTAGTAACACCGGACAGTGGTAAGACAAATTTCTATTCAACACCAATTGAGAGCAATTCAGATATAATTGGAGTCATTGGTGAGAACATAAAAATCTATCTAGCCAACTTCTAGTCAACCCATTTGACCTATACCACGTAAAACTCCTACCCTGCATAGGTAGATCCACCAACTCCATTACAATAATAAATTCATTAAACATACTCATTTCTAAATTACCTGTAACATCCACCCCTATTCGCTCCTCAAAACACCGAACAACATTAAAATCACCAAACACACACCACTCAGGATACATCTCAAACATACGTTTTAAACTCAAGATCTCCTCCCACAATCTTTTCTTATCCGCCAAAGAACAAGAAGACTTTTAACATCCAATCACCCCCCAAAAAACCACATCCCTTAAGCACCTGGATTTTTTGAAATTGTGATGTTTCCCATACACAACCACCCCCTACACTACCTACAGATGGGGATGCACACAAGTCAAATTCTGAGCCACGCCAAATCGACTCCACCACCTGTTCATCCATACTACTCATCTTCGTCTCTTGAATCCCAATAAAATCAACCCCCTGCTTACGAATCAACTCCCGCACTATTTTTTCTTTAATATACCCCATATCACACACATTATAACTCAGCACTTTCATTATCAACTTTATTCAACCCATCCAATACTACCTTACCCAACTGATTAATTCTTTCAACTTTATCCCTTGCCTCCATATCCACCATATGTTGAATAATATCATCATCATCCCCCGCCACCATAACACATAATTTTTTGCCAATCTCCCACAAAGATACCGCTTCGGATTGATTCTTTTTTAACCATACTGACCCAGAATTTTTATGAGCAATAAGATCAACCTCATAACCCATATCACTCGTTCCATCTTGCTCACTCCAGAATGCCTTCCATTCACGCTCTTGCTTACTCTTCATTTTCTTTCTACCATGTCTATTTTTCACCTTTCTCTTCCTTACATTAAAGGATAATAGGTGTTCCCTTGCAGAAATATAAGAAGAATAGATAGGAAGAGTTTCTGAATTTATACACAAGGACCCCTATTCATTTCCCACACAATCTTATCTCACACCATCCAACGACTCACAAATTCTACTTCCAATTTTATCACTCCGAATTGGTGCAATCTCTCTGGACAAAATGTCACGTTTATTCCATGAGCTGTCTTCATGCAAAATTGAATTAGATGCGTCGAGATCATCAGAGTTAAGGCCACACATTACAAACATTTTTTTCAACTTGAGTTTATCACCATAAGCCAACTGTTTCCCATTATTAACGTTGGACCCCACACAAAAATTATTGCCAGTAATTTTTTCCTGGCTCATCAGCACGTGATCCATATGAAGACTTAAATCCACGCGACTTTGCTTAACACCATCTGCGTTCACATTTCTCAATCCCATCTGTTTATGTTATTCACGTGATCCATGTCTTGAATTGCTTCACTGCCACACTTTTTTCCATTCACTTCACTCAAGCCCACCGAATGACATTCCAGCCCATTATTCATTTCACCATTCCTTTGGCCCATAACTTTAACATTTTTTTACTCAATATCTCCATCCCATTAATCACGTTACATTTCCCATGGCCCATAACTTCAGTTTTATTACGTAGCTTCTCCTTGCTTAATCTTCCGCAATTTAATTCACTCTAAGCAGTGTCCAGATTCAATGAATTTAGTGAATTTGAAACAGCATCTTCCACCAAATCCTTAGGTGAGATATTTGGCAAATTATCACCTGTTAGCACTTGATTAGAGATTGCATTATTCAAATTCGAATTTGAATTTAAATTATTATGCAAATTTCTAGAAATACCCTCAACTGAAAACCCACCATTGGACGTAGTATTACAATCATCTTCCACCTTATAACATGATAGTACCGATTCTGAATCATCCCCCTCCGCGAATGAAGAATAAGAAGAACACCTGTGATGACCTCTATAACAACAACACCAATTTCCTTCTTCATGACCCAATTCCTCGAAACATCAAACTGAAAAAATAGATCCATTTATCTTAATATCTTTGTGACGTACCATAACCCTTTTGCTAAAGTAAGAACCAGAATTCTTGCATACTCTAATTTTGTCATACTTCTAGTATTTTCATCCATCATAACAGAAGAGCCGAACTTTGGGACTACCTTCCAGAAGAAGTTTTCCTGCCAGGCATCCAAAGGAAAGCCTGCACATCTCACCTATACGAATCTATGACCAGCTACCTGCCTAGGATTCCAAGGTGTTAGTGACTCAAACACTGATGCCAACCATTCTTTTGCAGTCTTCAACAACTCATGTAAATTATCTCCCTCCATCACCGAAAGAAACACCAAATTATCCCACATATACCTGAAGCGAATTGTGGAAAGGTGGAAAGACCTTCAAGCACAAAGGATTCATGAAGAGAATGTAATCTTGTAATATCAATAAATTTCCCTACATATGTATTCCTTAACCACTCCATTGAACTAGTTTTAACTGTTATCTCCTAACCGCACCACATAGAATCCAAGCTTCCCCCATTCGCTGCTTGCTTCGCATTCCCTTTATTTTTAATTCTCCACATCTTGGATTGTTCATCGTTTCTAACAGCTTGGGCATAAGAAACAGAATGTTCCTTTAGAGGATGATTGTTGCCAACGACTTGGTGTTGATATTCTGCTGTGGATCTTGAAACAAGATTGTCACGGTTAAACCTTGGTAGATTAACGTGCAACTTTAGATCACCAATTCGCACCTGATCTAATTGCTTCTCTAGCACTTTCATCCATATCGGTCTCTTTTTGCCGGAACAAACACCTCCCAAACATGTCCCCATCTCTGAAACATCTGCCATAGATCGTGGTAATTCCAATTCTCTGGAAAGTTTGTGAAGTAGTATGACGTAACCCTCCGTTGTATTGACCTAAGATTCTTCGACCTGTTCCTCCTTGCTGTCTTGTCATGAACCTGTCCCCTTGAACCTGCTCCATCTTTCCCATAGGTGATGCCGCTGTTGTCCGTGTACCTCTCTCTCTTTCTCTCTCATCTCATCTCATCTCTCAAAATTCCAATTTCTATTATGCAATTGTTAGTAAATTGTTGCAGCTTGCAGACGTCTTCGATGCAAACATTGACGTCTCCCCAATTTCATGGTCATTAGGTTTATTTGTCCTCATACAATGTTCCGTCGGAGATCCAATGCAACATTTTTGGTAAAAAAACCACTTGTTTTTTGAAGTGAATGTGATGGCATAATTCTCTGAAGAAAAAGAAAGAGAAATATTCGGCAGAGACACCACCTTAATAAAATATTATAGGACCACTTGGCAATAATCCTTATCGCTCAAGACATGTGGGAAAAAAATCTTCATAGTATCCGTGTCCAGTTGGCTATATTTGCTCCATCGATATGTGTATGCCAAACGACAGAATAGATATTTTCTGCTGCCAGCCACAATCCTCACTTAAAAAACGTGTATGCATATGCGTGGTAGGTCCTTTGCATAGAAGGTAATTAACTCTATATAAGGCACAACAAATTCAGATAAGGAAATTCAAGTAATCAAGAGAAGCAGAGACCACTTAGCTATTCAGAAACGCGAAAACCTAGCTCACACATGGCAAGTGTTTCATCTGCCTCACCTGCTGTAAGGAGGTAATTATATAAGTTGTTTCGTTAAAAAATCACATCTTGATTCATTTCTGATATCGTTTCACACTCAATAAAATTTTTATAATATATACATTACAATGTTATATTCTTTCGAAATAGAAAAAAATTACTCTACCCCAGTCCTATATAATAAAATATAAGAGTTTTCAAAACATTAATATATATATATATATATATTAATTAAAGTAGAGTTTAAATTCAAAATATATAGATAAGGCATTGGGACGTAATTGAGTAATTTTCTTTTGAAGGATCAAATATAATTTTAGTCCGTGTAAAATAGAGTTTTTTTGGTATTGGTTCTTACCAAAAATAAATAAATTTTTTAATATTTAGAATATTTTATTTTTAGTCTTTAATGTATATTTGAATTCGTTAAATGTTAATATGACTAATTAATTACACATTAGTTTGATAGTTATGTTATATTTATAGTTGATTATGTGGCTTTGACAATTAAATTATGGGTTAAAATTGCTTTCAAATCTTAAAAAAATAAAATTATTGAAGTGTTCAAGGGTATCCAACATTTGATTTAGTTTTTAGAGCCATGTGACAACAGACAGTTAGATGTGACAGAATCGTAAAAAGAATATTAATATATAATTTTGTTAGTCTTGTCAACACTTAATGAATTCAAGTTTACCATGATAACTACAAATAAAATATGTTAAATATAAGTAAAATATAAAGAAAACAAATATTTTACAAGCACCAAAACTAAAAGACTGTTGTTTTATATGGACTAAAAATATATTTAAAGCATTTAAAAAAAGTACTTTTTTTAATTGAATCTAATAGTAGGCTCGTTTGTTTAAACTTATTTTAAAATATAAGTGCTTTTTTAATTAAAAAATATTTATTTTAAATTTTGATGTGTTTATTTAAAATTTTAAAAATATACAAAAATGAAAAATAAGCTGATTTTTACTTATTTTAAGAAGCAACTCTGATTTGTTTATTATAAAAGTACTTATAAAGAAAATGCCTTTTTAAAAAACACTTAAAAATAAGTTTAAACAAACGGGTCCAGTATCTTTAGTTGAAAGCCAAAAATTAATACATTTTGCATATGAAAGTGATTAAAAAGAGGATTCTTTAAAAAAAAAGACTTAACTATTTGCAAACCTCTTGTACTTTGAAATTTTTAAAACCAATTCTTTAACTATTTTCAAAATGATTTGTTAATATGTATATTTTAATTAGTTTATTTTTGTTTTTTGTAAAATTATCTCTATTTAAATTTCTTGTTAATATAATGAAAATATGTGATCACAATTAAACTCTAACATAAATGTCACTTTGGTACGTAAAATAATGCATGTCATGCTCTATATACCAGGCTTAAGGGGAAAGTGGCGATAATCACTGGTGGGGCAAGCGGCTTAGGTGCGGCCACTGCAAGACTATTCTCGAAGCATGGGGCACATATTTTGATAGCTGACATTCAAGACAATTTGGGTAACTCGGTTGCCAATGAGTTGGAATCCGCTATCTTCGTCCATTGCGATGTCAGAATCGAAGAGGACATTGAAAACGCTGTTAATATAGCAGTTTCCAAGTTTGGCAAACTCGACATCATGGTCAACAACGCAGGCATAATTGATGAGGTCAAAACCAGCATCCTGGACAATGAAAAATCTGATTTTGAGAGAGTGATAAGCACTAACTTGGTTGGTCCATTTTTGGGAACAAAACACGCTGCAAGGGTCATGATCCCTGCTAGAAGGGGTTGTGTTATTAACACCGCTAGTGTTGCTGGAATTATTGGTGGATCGGCCACACATGCATACACATGTGCCAAACACGGCCTAGTGGGACTGATGAAAAACACTGCGGTGGAACTTGGACAATATGGTATTCGAGTCAATGATATATCCCCTTATGTGGTGGCCACACCTTTGACCAAGGCCCTTAATATTGATGAAGAAAATATTGGTAACATCTATACGAACCTAAAAGGTGTTCATCTTGTGCCCAATGATGTGGCCGAAGCTGCTCTTTACTTGGCAAGTGATGAGTCGGCCAAGTATGTTAGTGGACACAATCTTGTGTTAGATGGAGGGTACACTAATGTGAATATTGGATTATCAGTGTTTAATCAGAAAGACCAGTGAAATATTACTGACTGCGTGCCGATAATTGAATAATCATTATATATAGTTGGTGTTTAAAGTGTTTAATAGTATTTGTATGAGGCCTATTTTGGCTTGCTAGCTAGTATCTTGGAGTCACATCTTGTTTGGTATACCATTATAATTAGTCAATGGAGGTTTTTCAAAGGAAGGAGAAAGATCTTACGGTTAAATAAAGTTTTGACTGTCTCGAACAGCATGAAGGATAATATTAACCTTTAGATTTTTTTATTTTCATAATTTTATTTCTTCAACTGTATACCAAATGGACTCTCAATCACCTTTGTGACTTTGTTAAGTTCCATGAGCTACAGCTAACCGATTTATTTGGCACTGTCGTCAAATTAATTAAACCTGTTGGAATGAAACTGGCCTTTCTGCCTTCACGTGTCAAAACAAAATAATAATGACACTTTTAGTTTATTTGCTTTTGAATTTTTTGATGCAAAATTTGGTTTTCACTTGTGTTTTATTAGGTCAGCGTTTGAACTTCAGAAATAAACATTACCACAAAAAAAGAATTTTAGGGCGTTTTTAGGCGCTTTATATACGCCTACTGTAGTAGAATACCACATCTACTAAAGCGCTTTAATATGGTATATTTTTTAAAGTTCTTGTTTCAATTATGTGTTTTAGAAGGTTCATTTTTTAAAGCGCTTAATTTAATTTAGTGTTTTAGAAAGTTCATTTTTTATAGCGTTTATTTCATTGATTTGTTTTAGAAAGTAGATGTTTTAAAACGCTTCTCATTATTACCGCGCATGTTTCAATTAAGCGCTTTAGAAGGTTTTATATTTTATAGTACCTACTCTAATTAAGCGCTTTAGAAGAGTATTTCAATTATACGTTTTTGAAATATATATTTTATAGGTCCTGTTTCAATTAGTATATATTTTACGATTGCATTGCATGTAATAAAAATTTATTTAAAAAGTATTTCCTACATATGATTAATTTCAAATATATGATTAATTTCAAATTTTGTTGAGTTTTAAAATTCTCTATCCAACTAGCCAACTATACAGCTGATGATTATACTGGATAAAAAACACGTATATACCTCGGGATCTTTTTGATAAACTAAAGCTAATTGATAATAGTGTTTAGAAAATAATCCACGATACTACACCTTCCACACAAAATGTTCTAATACTGATTGGCTGCCAAAAATTGAAAAACACAAGCAGAATCTAAGATGGACTCACCAGAAGCAGTAAAATCAATGAAGAATAGTAAAACTATTCAAAGCATGTCCAACTTATCCCATAACAGACACTTACGCAATGGCTTATCCATCAAAAGTTGAGGTCCCTCCCAAGCTCGTCTAGAGCCACTAATGAATTGTGAATGGCTCAAAAACCACCCTACGTCGACCCGTATCAACCTGAAACGACCACTTTAAACCCTCAAACCACCACCCAACCCCTTAACAACCCCTTATACGGCCACCATCACTTGAAACCCCCTTAACCCCAAACCCCATCATTCTTGAGACCATTACCTTAACCTTCAACCCACCACCCCTAACCCGACAACATCCTTCATCAAACCCCTATACGAGACCCCAAACCCCCATCACACGAAACCCCCATCAACCTCAAACCCCATTAACCCACATCACCCCTATACAAGACCCCCATCAACTCCCTATATGAGACCCCCACAACTACACCAACAAAAGACCAAACAACAAAGAGAGAAAAAGGTAACAGGGCTATACCTCACGAATCTGGCCTTCAAGCTTTCTTTTTTTCAGATCAGAGCCCAAGGTGGTGGCTTTTCTGGTGGCTAACGTCTTTAAGGTGCCAACCGGTGGTCGTCTTTTCTACGAAAGGAGTTGGCTTAAGGCGCCACCCAACAGCTTCCACACGATGAAGGTTCTTCCAAGGGAACGCAGCTTCAACGACGGAATGGAGCGCCATAGTTACTGCCAAATGCACCACCGTTCACACTAACAGAGTCACCTGTCGTTAAACGCCACAGAACGGAGGGTGGGACATTGAACCAAACGCGCCCTGAAACAAAGCAAGAGAGAAATATGTTCCTTTGGGTTAACAAGTGAGTAAGTGAGAGAGATAGTAAAAAGAGAGAGCATTACATTTTAAAACGCTTACTAAAATAAATGTTTTAAATTTATCGCACTTTTAAAGCGCTTGATATAAATAAGTGCTTTAAATTAGAATTATATTTTTTCATAATTTTAAAATGCTTAATTGAAGGAAGCGCTTTAATAAGCTAATTATTTTAAATCGCTTAATAAAATAAGCGCTATAAAAAGTGCAAAATCTGTGGTAGTGAAACTTCGATATTCAAATATGCTAGTACAAAGAACATTTTGACTTTTAACACTGGTTGTAAGGTACCCAGTATAAAAAATAAATATGGTGATAAGTTTGTAAATAATTCATTATCATCCAATGGCTGATAATTAGAACCAATGTAAAATTTACTATTTATATTAATTTAAACTATAAGAGATGTTATAGGTATAATCTTACATTGATTATTTTCTAACTGGTGTTAATAAATAAAATTTTACATAATTCAAATTAACAATTTGTGTAAAAGGTGATTAGAAATTATAACTTTATTCAGAACACATAATCCCCTTTGAAACCTCTCACATCCCAGTATCCTCTCATTTTAATTCTTCCTTATCTCACTCTTTCTCTCAAGTGACTCTATTGTGTTGTGCCTCTTTATCTCCTTCATTACCAGTTTACCACCAGCTTTGTCTCTGTTGTATTGGTGATGGAAGCCTTGTGTGCTTATCTCTTCATTTTGGTGGTGGAAGTCCCTTAAAGCATTGTCCTTCTTTTTGTGTTTAAACACTAAAATAAGCCAAAACCTCCTTTTCTTGGAAAACAAATATCCTGTATTCTTACCCTGAATTAAAGGATTGCATGAAATTGCTCTAGTGAATTCCTAGTGTTTGGAGTATTAATTTAGGTGTGAACAAAGAAACAATCATAAAAAAATGATGAAAAAGGAAGAAATATAAAATAATGAAAAAAAAAAGATGGTAGAATGTTAGTGCAAAGTCTTCATCCCTCTCCACAGATACATAAATTTGAGTGATCTTTTTAATTGGGCAATTGTCTATGAGCATCTCATGCTTTATATATAGGTTCAGGTCTAACATGATGAGCTCTCCATAAAGATTGGGCTCCTGACTCATTCTAAATGAGTTAGGCCCAATAGTTTTATTTTAGTCAAACTAAAATAAAAATTATCCTCTGGTAGGCCTACTCTACACATATGACCCTATACGTAAAATATCTGGTCATATTAATAATAAACTATTATTATTAATAATATAAAATAAGAGCAGCATTTGACAATGCATCGTTATGTCCGGATATTATTTATCATCGACTTTACCTATAAGCGATAATTATTTTATACATTCATTCATTTTGCCATGATATCCAATTGGGCCCAAAGCATAGTCGTCGCCATCCTTGTATGCCTCAATTCATTTTACTTGATACCGGAGTAGACTTTACTGAATAAAATATTAGATATTTATTCTTCCTAGCATGGTCATGTATTTCTTTTGTCTCACTCCATCAAGTGGCCCATAAATATCACTCATGTCATATAAAAGACAAATCTCATCTACATCACTTATATTCCTCTGCATAATTTGTTCATTGTCGAACCACAACCTATATGGTCATCTTATTACAAATGACATTTGATTGTATTAAAACAACAAACTCCTCATGTAGGAATTGTAGCGATTTCAAGTTGAAGGACTACATATACCATTATCACATTGAGAACCGTATATCCAAGCAATGTTCTCATGGTGGGTTTATCTTGTACAACATTACTCTCAATGTGCACCCTGTGAAGACTAGATATCTTCTATATCCATGATCTATGAGATCAGACCATCAGTATATTCACACATTAATCTTAATGTATTTAGACGTCCCCATGTAAATATTTGACTAGGAATATTTTAAGAATAGTTCTCATATGACCTACTATTCTAAGGATAAACAGATTCAAAACAGTTTCAAAACTGAAAAGAAGTAAACTTTACCGATCTTTTTGGATTTGACTGTACTTGTTGCTATCTATAAATCTTTTAAAAAGTAGGATTAACTTTGTTGGGTTCGACTCCCACCAAATTTTCATGTCTCATTCTTGGACTATGGAATGGTTGAACCATACATATAGTGTAATTGTGAATTCCTAAGCCAAAACTAAAAGAAGAAAGTTGGAAAAATGAGAGAGATTAGGAAAGGATTGACACCACCTAACTAAGGGCTAGGATAAGCCTAAGAAGATCACTATAAAATAGAAGTACTCCATTATAAGATCAAGCTAATTTTCTCACAAGATATTTGAGATAATGGAGAGTTTCTCACTTTATAAATGCTCTTACATTTAACAAATGATAAAAATGATACAATTAGAAACTATAGCTTTATTTAAAGATAAACTAATAACTTGCCTAACAAACTACCTAAGCTAACCCTAGTTAAGCTAAATTAACCTAACTCCTAACCTATAGTAAGGTGGAATTTCATTCAAACCAAGAAGCCTGGGTTCCTAAGGCCCAAACACAAAAAATAAGACCATGCAAGACCTAAAACCCTAAAGCTGGCTTATACTAGGCCCAACTAAAATTACAATGGAAAATGATATTTAAGCCTAAGAATGACTCTAAAAACCTGACAATAAAATCTTGAGAAGCAATACAACTCAAATGGCCTAGAAGTGGTTTAAGCAAAAGGTCCTACATGCTAAGCTTGGTTGAATCTTCATCCTACTCTTTACCTTAAAAAGAATTTTCCTTCAAACTACTACTAGAAAAAAATTGATTAGGGACATTTATCACTATAAGCGATTTTTTTGTCTCTAACAAGATTAACAACGAAAGACAGAATGGCTATGTCACCAAAAACTTGGTCTCTAAACTAATTAGCAATGACAAATTAGACCCCGTTGTAGAATATGATGAGTCTATATTTATGAATAAACACAAAAACTAGGCTTATTTAATTTGATTTGGTAACAACACAATATTCGTCACCACTTAAATTTCAACTTTTGAAATTTGAAATTCAAGCGGCACATGAATTCGTCCCAAAGGTAGTTGGCCAGCAATCACATGTAGCGACGAGAGTTTTATCCATCGCCAATATTCTGTCATAGAGGTCGTCGCTAAAGGTTGTTATACATTAATTTTTAGGTGAGCGATGAGGTTTGTGATCTTCACTAAATTAATCCAAAATATTTGTGTGGCTAATTTTGTCGTATAATTTTTATTTTTTAAATTATCATCTTGTTTATTAGTTTGTCACTTTTCTCATATTGCATTTTACCTAATTGTAATTCATTTTTTTCAATTTCACACATTCAACCAAATTAATAAATCTTAAACATTGATAAATTAAATACTAAGTATATATATAAGTATAATAAAACATATAAATAAATTATTCAAATAATATTTAAAGAATGTAACAAAGAATGTAAAAAATATGGAATCGACAATCATCTTGGGCATTCTTTGGAGGGCCGAACACATTCTAGTCATCTTCAGGTTGTTGTGGTTGTTATAGCTATTGTTGAGGTGTAAAGGTCTGGCTGTGGAGACGGCTAAGGGGATCCCAAGACGAACAACAAGTGTTGTAGGGACATCATTATGATCTGCATAACCAGTCTTCAAACTCTAAATCTTCTTAGTCTTCTCAGCCAAATCATTTTTCAACTTGTGGATGACATTGTCCCAAGTGTCCAACTCCTTTCTTGCTGCAAAACAAAGAGATAGTAAAAGAATGGGAGTGGAGACAGGCGGGAAGAGGAAAAAGAGACAAATAGGAAGGGGGAGAGGAAAGGAAAATAGGGGGAAGGAGAATGAAAGGCTACAGAATGGAGAAGGGAGAAGAAAGAAGGGAGAAGGGTAGAGGAATAAAGAAGGGAGAAAGCAGGGAACTTATAGTTTTTGTGGTGGCTAGACATGGCACCAGTTCAGTGGTAGTCCTAGGTGGTCACCGCTAGATGGGAGGGAGGAGATTTCAAAGTGAAAAAAGGGAAGAGAGAGGTTGTGCTCGATTTAGGGATTAAGTTTTTAGTGGTTAAAACATATTTATCATTAATTTTGTGTCCAACATCCCACGTGGAATAATTTTCGGCAACAAAAAAATGTTATTGATAAATAAAAAAGATGTAGTACTTTTTTTGTGTATTTAGCGAGGAAATACAGTACGTCATCGCCATATATTAAATACAGTCTGACAAGTGATTTAATTATTAGTGATGACACTTTATACCCTTCGCGATAATGTTTAAGAAAAACTTTTTAGATCTCATATTTTTTGATAAGGGCCAAGTTTCTGTTCCCGAATAGTTGGATTTGGCGACAGTCATGCATCGGTAGTTGCCAACTGTTGGTAGAAAGAGTTTTGTGATAGAATCAACAAAGGGTTGACCTCCATTAACATCCATTATTGCTAATTCCAATGCCATACCTACATTGGTCGTTAAACACGACCCGTTGTTAATACTACGGAAATTAGTGATGTATAGCTTGGTTGTTGGTAAAACTATGTTGCTAACAAAACTTTTTCTAGTAGTGGATCCAAGCTCCTTCTTTAAAGCTCTAGGAAGAATCAATATTAACCCTATGAAACAAAAGGAGAAGAATAAACCTAAGATAACAATGGACAAAAGAATCAAAAAGGATAAATAAAGATAGAGAGTTTATTAACTATGTAGTAGACATTAACCAAACCAAAGACTAACCTTTTCACCCATGTAGTAGCAACAATAAGGATAAAAGGAATATCACCAAAGAATACAATAAGGTGGTCCTAAAAAATTACACAAGAAAAACTATGAGTTATCCCATCCTAAAGATGATCTTATCTATGATATGTAAAATGGATGTGGTATTATATATGGATACATGAGCATATGATGAATCAATAATCATGAGCAAACTATGAATGGTCAATGGACGAGATGTCCTGATAGGGTCATAGTGTGTAATGATAATCAAACTAAGGAGTATAGTATGTAATCAATCAACTGACACAACATTTGTATAATATAATTAAACTATGTTAATAGTACTTTATTCAATTTATTTGTTCTCTTTTTTTATTCCTCAAAAGTAAAGGTGTAACACTCCTATTTTTATTTTTATATTAAAATTTTGAAAGAATTAAATTATGGTTCTTTAGAACTTTTTAACCTACGTATTATTTATGATTTTTTGAAATTTTTTGGAATTTTGGAATTTTTTCAATAAAATAATATTTTTTAAATAATTTTAAATTCATATAAGTGACTTAAATTAAAAATATTTATAAGAAAGTGAATTTAAATTATAAGAAAATTTTCTAAAATCCGTTTCAAGTAGATTTATCTAAAAATTATCGGTTTGAGAAAAATCTTGATTTTTTCCAATCGTTAAAAAATTGGAAACGTATCAATAAATTTTTATTAACAGAAAATTTTAGATTTTTAAAATTTCAGTTTTATATTACTTATTATAAAATTAGTGAGGACTGATATAATATCGCTAAATTTCAAAAAGGACTCATTTTGAATATTTAAAATATACCGAGTGAATAGTTACTATTTGACTTAATAATTTTGCCAACAATTACTATGCAAATCACTGTGCATGTATGAAATTTTCAAAAGATGCACAGTAACCTAGAATAAAAAATTCAAAAATGCATAGTATTTTTATATTAAAATAATGGAATGCATAGTAAATTTTTTTCCTATAAATACCGAAGGATTTCTTCTTTAGAATTCACAATTTCAGATTAAGTTTTCTTAATATAGTAGTGCTAGTGAGATAGTGGTGGAAGTGAGAGAGAGAAGAAAAGTTTTTGGAGAGAAGGTTCTGCCAAAATTCTAAGGTAAGAATACTTCTCTTTTATATTTTTTGGGTTATTTTTATATCGTTTTTAGAAATCTGTTATTATACTGGAAATAATATTATTTTAAGTTACTATTCTGCATAGTAAACACTATTTCAATAGTAAATTACTATTTCAATAGTAAATTACTATTTAAATAGTAAATTACTATTTACTATTACTATTTACCGTTACTATTCACGATTTACTATTTACAGTTACTATTCACGTTTTACTATTTACTGTTACTATTCACGTTTTACTATTTACTGTTACTATTCACGATTCACTATTCACTATTCACTATTCAAAATTTATCGTTTCTGTTTTAAGTAGTAATCTTAATCTTCGTCTTATGCTTATACTGAAATAAGATTGGTATTAATATTTCTAGAAATCGGAGGCGCAAAGCAAATCCATTTTGGGTAACAATTCAAGGTAAGGGGGAGTGAGATAAGAGTATAATATGAAAAGACATAAGAATAATGGGAGGAGTCCCCTACTCCTTTTAAATTTAATAATATTATTATTTTAAAATATTAACTTTTTAACTTAACAATTTTAATAAATTTTAAATTAAATATCCGGTTTAACTAACTCTAATATACCTATGTAAGGACTTGGACCATTATGACCTATATGGACTGGACTATACCTATGCAAGGACTTGGACCATTATGACCCATATGGACTGAACAATACCTATGCAAGGACTGAATTATATGGACTTACATATACCTATGCGAGGAATTGACCAAAAGGACTTAAATTGACTATATTAATAATCATTAAATTTTGCATTATGATATGCATTAATGATATTTAATTGATTTGATTATGATTGACTGATTGATGATATTTAGTTATAATTGATAATGCTTGATTTTGATTGATGATTTTGTGATATGGAGTTTGAGCATATAGCGAGCATGACGGAAAGCTAAAACTCAGTAAGAATTTTCTTACCTTACTCTTTACATTTTTACTTTAAATCTTCTCTTCTTAGAAATTGTTCATATTAACTTTATTTTCAATATTTAGAATAAAAAAATTAGTATTTATTTTAGAAAGAAAACATTTTATGAAAATTAATAATAAATTGAAATAATTAAATCTTGAGATAAAGAAAAATTTTGTAATTTTAAGTATTTTTGGTTAATAACTTAAAGATTATTCTCTTTTAATAAAACAAAATTTTCAAAAGAAAATTACTTTATTTTCCAACTTAATAACTAAAGATAATTGGAAATAATTGAAATTTCTAAATTTGATTTTGTTAAGATTTAATCTGAGAAAGATTATGTAAAGTTTTATATGAGAAAAGTTTTTAGAGAATTAAGGCTTAGAAACTCAAATTTCAGTGAGATTCGAAAACTGTACCAAATTTATTTCTGTGGGACAGAAATTCAGAGAATTAAGAAAATATACAGTTTATTGAAATGATAATGTAAACCTTTAAGGGATTTAATAATTGAGTTTCTAAAAGCCTTAACCAACATAATACGCGAGTAGTTCATGCATCATGAATCATTAAAGTGAAATGAAATAATATTGTCTGGGGACGGATTATAGAAACCGAGGATACATTAGAGGAGGCTTAATTACGAGTCTTGGGATGAGAGGGTGTGAAAGGGTGCTTCAGGGGACCTGGGGTAGCTCCCTAGTGTCGGGTACTTTCACAATAAAAACTTTCTCAATCTGACTAGTCTCTAAGTGTTTCCATGCCAGTTGAGCTGTTCATATTATTATTATCCGGACTTATGGAACAGTGTAAACTCCTGGTTGGCCCAGTGTAAATTAAAATTTAAGGGTCCATATATATAGGTAAGTTATGATGAAGATATTGCATAACATTCATGCATTCATAATTGATTGTGTATGTGATTGTGATTGATATTATTATGTATTGGTTTGTGAAAACCCTTTGTTGCTTATGTCTTAATCAAGAATATTATATTCTATTTCTCACTCCTTTCTCCGTGTTTTTGTTTCACATGTTTTAAATTGATGGTTTAGAGGGAAGGATCGAAGAATCTCGACAGTAAATATAGCACGTTCTAGAAAGGGAGCTCGGTATGAATACCGTGGTCCAATGAATAAATAATGTTAATAAGTAACTGCTTCTGGGCCATGGAGTTTCCTCTCTTTCTTATAATGTTTAATGTTTATTTTCTTCGGATGAATATACAAATACTTTATAAAGTTTTAATAATACTTATGAGGTATTTCAGAAATAATGTATTTAATTTATTCCGATAGTTTCCTTTTAACAATCATATCTTTGGTTAAAAAAAAATTCATAGAATTTATTAAGGTGTAACAGAGGGTGTTACAAAGTGGTATCAGAGCAGTTAATCCAATAGGCCTGGGGAAAAGGTCTATCTTGCTTTGTCTGTAAACTCTGTATAGGTGATAGAGAATAGAATATCTGACTTGGTAGTAACTCTGATTGATGTGACAAATCTTAGTTACTGTGAAACAGGAAACTAATGGCTGGAAACGATCTTGCTGGAGTTGTAGAACACTTAATCAATGCAATGGGAGTACGTGAAGGTCAAGGTAATGATGCCTTGAGAAGGTTGGACCTTTTCGAAAAACGCAATCCACCTCGTTTCAAGGGAGGATATAACCCTGATGGAGCACAAATCTGGATTCGAGAGATAGAGAAGATCTTTCGAGCATCGCAATGTAATGAAGCTGATAAGGTAGTCTTCGCTACTTATACCTTATCTGAGGATGCCGAACATTGGTGGGATAGCATGCGTAGACAATTCGAAGTCAACGACGTGGAGATCACTTGGGATTATTTCAAGGATATGTTTCTGGAGAAATACTTTCCAGCTGATGTTAAAGAGAAAAGACAATTCGAATTCCTGTCGCTGACCCAAGGAAATATGACCGTTGGAGAATATGCATCCAGGTTTGAAGAGCTATCTCGTTTTCATTCTCATTATAATGATGCTACTAATGAAAGAGATCGGTGTGCAAAGTTTGTAAATGGATTGCGGCCAGAAATTAAGGAAGCTATACGAACGCAGGAAATCCGTGAATTTTCTGTATTGGTAAATCGATGCAGGATCTTTGAAGAAGATCATAAGGATAGAATGACCAAAAGTCGTGAGCCCATTCACAAGGCAGGAGAAATGAGAAGTGGAGGACCTCACCATCACCAAAGAAGAGACTTCAGAAGGAATAAGCCTTACCAAGCGCCATTTCACCGGTTTGGAGCAGCATCTGTTCCTAACAGACCCCAAGCTTCAACTGGAAGCTATTACCCAACATCTACACCAAATTTTAAATGTTTTATCTGTGGAGGACTCCATTTGAAAAGGGATTGTCCTAAAAACACTTATGTTTGTTTTAAGTGTAACAAACCAGGTCATCACATCAAGGATTGTCCAGAGATGAAGAGGGAAAACCCTGAAGGTGCAAGTACAAGCATAAATACTCAAGGAGACGCGCATAGTGCAGTCGGAAGGCCGAAGGCAAAAGGAAAGGTTTTTGCAATCACTGGAGAAGAAGCATCTCATTCTGATTCCATGGTGGAAGGTAAGTGTATCATTAATAAGATTCCTTTAACTGTTATGTATGACTCAGGTGCATCACATTCCTTTATTGCCAATGACTGTGTAGAAAAACTAAAATTACCTGTGATAGAACTGCCATTTGACTTATCTGTACATACTCCTGGAAACAATCCCATTGTCACTTCTAAAGCTTGTTGGAAATGCCCTATTGTCATAGATGGTAGGGACTTTAAGGCTAATCTTTTCTGTTTACCCCTTTCTGGCTTAGAAGTTATTATTGGGCTAGATTGGTTGTCTGACAATCATGTTCTAATAGATTGTCATAATAAAACCATAATGTTTAAAGAACCAGTGAATTTGAATCCTGAGGATTCGAGATTTCTAACCGCCAACCAAGTGAGTGCCTCTTTAAAAGGAGGGGCTCAAGGATTCATGCTATTGCTTTCAACGAAAGGAGAGCAAGAATCAAAAATCAAAAATCTGCCGGTTGTGTGTGAATTTCCTGACGTTTTTCCTGAAGATATCCCTGGTTTACCCCCAGAAAGAGATGTGGAATTTTCTATTGATCTAGTACCTGGAGTTGGACCCATTTCAATTGCACCATACCGAATGTCACCTCTAGAATTAGCAGAGTTCAAGAAACAACTTGAAGAGATGATAGAGAAGCAGTTTATACGACCCAGTGTATCCCCCTGGGGTGCACCAGTGTTGTTGGTTAAGAAGAAGGATGGTAGCATGAGGTTGTGTGTAGATTATCGACAACTGAACAAGGTGACAATCAAGAACAGATATCCTCTACCAAGGATTGACGACTTGATGGATCAGCTGCGTGGTGCCACGGTGTTCTCCAAAATTGATTTGAGGTCTGGATACCATCAAATAAGGGTGAAGAAAGAAGATGTATCAAAAATTGCTTTTAGAACACGCTATGGGCATTTTGAATATCTAGTAATGCCTTTTGGTGTAACTAATGCACTAGCCATATTCATGGATTACATGAATAGGATTTTTCATCCATATCTAGATAAATTTCTAGTGGTGTTCATTGATGATATATTAGTGTACTCTAAAAGCAGAGAAGAACATGTTGAACATTTGAAGGTCGTGTTGGAAATCCTGAAAAAGAAACAACTGTATGCAAAGCTGTCGAAGTGTGAATTCTGGTTAGAAGAAGTGAACTTTTTAGGACATGTAATTAGTCAAGGAGGAATAGCTGTAGACCCTTCCAAGGTGGAAGCAGTTTTAAAATGGGAGAGACCAACCACAATCACTGAGATTAGAAGTTTCTTGGGTTTGGCTGGATACTATAGGAGATTCATTGGAGGATTTTCAAAGTTAGGATACCCACTGACCAAGCTAACACGGAAAGGAGAACGTTTTGTGTGGACGACACAATGCGAGAATAGTTTTCAAGAGCTGAAAGATCGACTTACTTCTGCGCCGGTGTTAGTACTCCCTGATCCACATCAAAGTTTTGAAGTTTACTGTGATGCGTCTAAACAAGGACTAGGAAGTGTACTCATGCAAGACAAGAAGGTTGTAGCCTATGCGTCGCGCCAATGAAGGCAACATGAGATTAACTACCCTACCCATGACTTAGAGTTAGCCGCTGTAGTTTTTGCCTTAAAGATTTGGAGGCATTATCTATACGGTGCAACATTCGATGTGTTTAGCGATCATAAGAGTCTCAAGTATTTATTCGACCAAAAGGAGTTAAACATGAGGCAACGGAGATGGATGGAGTTCTTAAAGGACTACGACTTTGAGTTGCAATACCATCCTGGAAAAGCAAACGTAGTAGCTGATGCTTTAAGTCAAAAGTCTCTACATGCGTCCACAATGATGATTAAAGAGCTGGAATTAATAGAGAACTTCAGAGATCTTAACCTAGCAGTAAAGGTTAATGCTAACAGCTACAGATTAGGAGCATTACAAGTGACAAGTGAATTCCTGAGACAAGTTTTAGAGGCTCAAAGAGAGGATGAATTCCTGCAAGAGAAGAAAGAACTCTTGAAACAAGGAAAAGAAGTCGAGTTCAATGTAAGAAGTGACCAATTGCTAAGGTATAAGGATCGAGTGTGTATCCCTAATCAAGAGGAGTTGAGGAAAGCAATTCTGGAAGAAGGCCATAAAAGTTATATGAGCATTCATCCCGGAGCTACTAAAATGTATCAAGATTTGAAGAAGTTATTTTGGTGGCCTGGAATGAAGAAAGCAGTGACAGAGTACGTGGCTGCATGTCTAATTTGCCAGAAGGTTAAAGTAGAACACCAAAAACCCCCTGGAATGCTACAATCAATGGAAATACTGGAATGGAAATGGGATGGCATTACCATGGATTTTGTGACTTCTCTACCCAAAACTCCATTAGGACATGATTCAATATGGGTAATAGTTGATAGACTAACAAAGTCTGCCCACTTTATTCCCATCAACATTCGTTACTCTATGGAGAAGCTGGCAAAATTATACATCGAGGAGATTGTGAGATTGCATGGAATTCCTTCAAGTATCATTTCTAATCGGGACCCTCGTTTTACATCACAATTCTGGAAGAGCTTGCACAAGGCTTTGGGAACAAGACTACATCTAAGTTCAGCATATCATCCTCAGACGGATGGACAATCAGAAAGAACAATCCAATCTCTAGAGGACTTGTTACGAGCTTGTGTGTTAGAGCATAAAGGAAGTTGGAATCAATTCTTACCATATGTGGAGTTTACCTACAACAACAGTTTCCATGCTAGCATTGGCATGGCACCTTTTGAAGCATTATATGGAAGAAAATGTAGGACCCCGCTATGTTGGTTTGAGACTGGTGAAAACTTGATGCTAGGACCAGAGTTGGTACAACAAACCACGGATAAAATCAAAATAGTTCAGGAAAAGATGAAGGCAACACAGAGCATGCAGAAAAGTTACTATGACAAAAGAAGAAAGTCGCTCGAATTTCAAGAAGGCGATCATGTATTCTTGAAAGTCACACCTATGACTGGGGTCGGTCGGGCAATGAAATCTCGAAAACTAACTCCTAGATTTATCGGTCCATACCAAATAATTCATAAAGTTAGTCCCCTTGCCTACCAAATAGCATTACCACCTTTTCTTTCTAATATCCATAATGTTTTTCATGTGTCAAACTTACGAAAGTATATATCTGATCCTACACATGTTATTGAACCTGATATCATACAAGTTAAAGATAATCTTACATATGATGCACCACCTGTTAGAATAGGTGACAAAAGAATAAAACAATTAAGAGACAAGACAATTCCGCTTGTAAAGGTTATTAGGAGTGAAACGAGAGGAGAAGATACTACATGGGAACTAGAAACTGAGATGAAAGAGTCTCATCCTCATTTGTTTTACTGATTAATGTAAATTTTGAGGACGAAATTTTCTAAGGGGAGTAGAGTTGTAACACTCCTATTTTATTTTTATATTAAAATTTTGAAGGAATTAAATTATGGTTCTTTAGAACTTTTTAACCTACGTATTATTTATGATTTTTTGGAATTTTTTTTGGAATTTTGGAATTTTTTTAATAAAATAATATTTTTTAAATAATTTTAAATTTATATAAGTGACTTAAATTAAAAATATTTATAAGAAAGTGAATTTAAATTATAAGAAAATTTTCTAAAATCCGTTTCAAGTAGATTTATCTAAAAATTATCGGTTTGAGAAAAATCTTGATTTTTTCCAATCGTTAAAAAATTGGAAACGTATCAATAAATTTTTATTAATAGAAAATTTTAGATTTTTAAAATTTCAGCTTTATATTACTTATTATAAAATTAGTGAAGACTGATATAATATCACTAAATTTCAAAAAGGACTCATTTTGAATATTTAAAATATACCGAGTGAAGGGTTACTATTTGACTTAATAATTTTGCCGACAATTACTATGCAAATCACTGTGTATGTATGAAATTTTCAAAAGATACACAGTAACCTAGAATAAAAAATTCAAAAATGCATAGTACTTTTATATTAAAATAATGGAATGCATAGTAAATTTTTTCCTATAAATACCGAAGGATTTCTTCTTTAGAATTCACAATTTCAGATTAAGTTTTCTTAATATAGTAGTGCTAGTGAGATAGTGGTGGAAGTGAGAGAAAGAAGAAAAGTTTTTGGAGAGAAGGTTCTGCCAAAATCCTAAGGTAAGAATACTTCTCTTTTATATTTTTTGGGTTATTTTTATATCGTTTTTAGAAATCTGTTATTATACTGGAAATAATATTATTTTAAGTTACTATTCTACATAGTAAACACTATTTCAATAGTAAATTACTATTTCAATAGTAAATTACTATCTCAATAGTAAATTACTATTTAAATAGTAAATTACTATTTACTGTTACTATTTACTGTTACTATTCACGATTTACTATTTACTGTTACTATTCACATTTTACTATTTACTTTTACTATTCACGATTTACTATTCACTATTCACTATTCACTATTCACTATTCAAAATTTATCATTTCTGTTTTAAGTAGTAATCTTAATCTTCGTCTTATGCTTATACTGAAATAAGATTGGTATTAATATTTCTAGAAATCGGAGGCGCAAAGCAAATCCATTTTGGGTAACAATTCAAGATAAGGGGGAGTGAGATAAGATTATAATATGAAAAGACATAAGAATAATGGGAGGAGTCCCCTACTCCTTTTAAATTTAATAATATTATTATTTTAAAATATTAACTTTTTAACTTAACAATTTTAATAAATTTTAAATTAAATATCCGGTTTAACTAACTCTAACATACCTATGCAAGGACTTGGACCATTATGACCTATATGGACTGGACTATACCTATGCAAGGACTTGGACCATTATGACCCATATGGACTGAACAATACCTATGCAAGGACTGAATTATATGGACTTACATATACCTATGCGAGGAATTGACCAAAAGGACTTAAATTGACTATATTAATAATCATTAAATTTTGCATTATGATATGTATTAATGATATTTAATTGATTTGATTATGATTGACTGATTGATGATATTTAGTTATAATTGATAATGCTTGATTTTGATTGATGATTTTGTGATATGGAGTTTGAGCATATAGCGAGCATGACGGAAAGCTAAAACTCAGTAAGAATTTTCTTACCTTACTCTTTACATTTTTACTTTAAATCTTCTCTTCTTAGAAATTGTTCATATTAACTTTATTTTCAATATTTAGAATAAAAAAATTAGTATTTATTTTAGAAAGAAAACATTTTATGAAAATTAATAATAAATTGAAATAATTAAATCTTGAGATAAAGAAAAATTTTGTAATTTTAAGTATTTTTGGTTAATAACTTAAAGATTATTCTCTTTTAATAAAACAAAATTTTCAAAAGAAAATTACTTTATTTTCCAACTTAATAACTAAAGATAATTGGAAATAATTGAAATTTCTAAATTTGATTTTGTTAAGATTTAATCTGAGAAAGATTATGTAAAGTTTTATATGAGAAAAGTTTTTAGAGAATTAAGGCTTAGAAACTCAAATTTCAGTGAGATTCGAAAACTGTACCAAATTTATTTCTGTGGGACAGAAATTCAGAGAATTAAAAAAATATACAGTTTATTGAAATGATAATGTAAACCTTTAAGGGATTTAATAATTGAGTTTCTAAAAGCCTTAACCAACATAATACGCGAGTAGTTCATGCATCATGAATCATTAAAGTGAAATGAAATAATATTGTCTGGGGACGGATTATAGAAACCGAGGATACATTAGAGGAGGCTTAATTACGAGTCTTGGGATGAGAGGGTGTGAAAGGGTGCTTCAGGGGACCTGGGGTAGCTCCCTAGTGTCGGGTACTTTCACAATAAAAACTTTCTCAATCTGACTAGTCTCTAAGTGTTTCCATGCCAGTTGAGCTGTTCATATTATTATTATCCGGACTTATGGAACAGTGTAAACTCCTGGTTGGCCCAGTGTAAATTAAAATTTAAGGGTCCATATATATAGGTAAGTTATGATGAAGATATTGCATAACATTCATGCATTCATAATTGATTGTGTATGTGATTGTGATTGATATTATTATGTATTGGTTTGTGAAAACCCTTTGTTGCTTATGTCTTAATCAAGAATATTATATTCTATTTCTCACTCCTTTCTCCGTGTTTTTGTTTCACATGTTTTAAATTGATGGTTCAGAGGGAAGGATCGAAGAATCTCGACAGTAAATATAGCACGTTCTAGAAAGGGAGCTCGGTATGAATACCGTGGTCCAATGAATAAATAATGTTAATAAGTAACTGCTTCTGGGCCATGGAGTTTCCTCTCTTTCTTATAATGTTTAATGTTTATTTTCTTCGGATGAATATACAAATACTTTATAAAGTTTTAATAATACTTATGAGGTATTTCAGAAATAATGTATTTAATTTATTCCGATAGTTTCCTTTTAACAATCATATCTTTGGTTAAAAAAAAAATTCATAGAATTTATTAAGGTGTAACAGAGGGTGTTACAAGAGGCACATGTACTTAGTAGCAAAAATGACCTTTTTTTAATTCAGAAATTTTACTTTCAAATACCAACGTGGACCACTATATAGAGATTCTATGACAAAATTAATAACTAATAAATATTCACCCATACAACCCCAATAATATATATGTGTGTGTATTACACATGATCAAATCACAACATTACATATATTCAACAAACAAATAAGACAAAAACAATTTCTCTTGAGGCCCTAAATCCATAAACTCATATTTTCAATGGAGGGAAAAAATCAAATAAAGTATCTAGGCCGTTAACAAATTATTGTCGTCTTTAACCTTTATGTGACTCACTTCACTTTCTGAACCATTCAATTCTCACAAAGAAGATAATGACTTAGGTTTCTAAAGATTTACCCTCAAATCTTTCCCCTTTTCTTTTAAAAAAATTCATCCCATTTACTCCCTAATCCAAGTTAACAAATGGGTCCATTTAACTGTCTGTGCCGTACTCCATCTGGTATCAGACGTGTCAAGTAAAATGTCAACATAGGTAAAACTTAATGGAAGTTTGAAGAAATCAATGTTAGGAACCCATTGCATAGATGAAAGTGAAAGTAAGGAATCACACATGAATTTTTAAAGTTTAAGGGATCTATTAACCTAATCATGTAAAAGTAAGATACTAAGTAATGTGTTTATTCTATAAAATGGGAGAGATTAGGAGAGAATTGGCACCGCCTAACTAAGGGCTACAATAAGCCTTGGAAGATCGCCATAATAGAGGTATTCCATTAATAAGATCAAGCTAATTTACTCATAAGATTCTTAAGAGAAGAGAGAGTTTCTCACTCTAGAAATGCTCTTGCATTCAACAAATGATCAAAGATGATACAATTAGAAACTTTATCCCTATTTAAAAATAAACTACTAACTTATCTAACAAGCTGCCTAAACTAACCGTAGTTAAGCTAAATTCACCTAACTCCATGGTAAGGTGTAAATCTCTCAAACCAAGAAGACTAGGTTCTTAAGGCCTTTTAGTGGTTCAACCATAAAAATAAGGTCATGTAACACCTAAAATCGTAAAGCTCATACTTGACCCAACTAAAATTATAATGAAAAATGATTTTTGAGCTTAAGGATTAATCTTAAATCCTAACTATAAAATTCTAAAAAGCAATATGATAAGTCTTAAATAGACTTATTTATTAAGCTTATTTTAAGTTAATTTATCTTTAATTATTAATTATTAATTATTAATATTGAGATCTCTTTAATTCACGTAATTTAATTTGTTAGATCATGCTCACCTAAAGGATTAAGGTCCATGATGTAGCAAATTAGGGATTCTGACCTAAGAGATTAGGCTTTGTCTATCGGTGTGGATTCAACTTTCAATCTTGGAATTTAATTACACTCAATCTAGATCTTGAATCCTTTCAAGCTAGTTGTATACTGATTCCACTCTCAACCTATTGTTTGTGCTTCTTCCATCCTTAATTTCACTTTAGCATTGGAAAAATTCTAAAATTTCATAAATACGTTTTCAATTTCTGTGGCAATATGAATCATCTTTCAATTGCTATGTAGATAGTGTCACCCTAGAATTGTGGTACTTTGGACTCAATCTCTATGGGAGCGATTTTGAATATATTCAATTAAACGATTGGTGCATCATAATACAACTTAAATAGCCTAAAGGTGGTTCTAACAAAATGTCCTACATCCTAAGCTAGGTTAGATCCTTATCAAATTCACCTTTGCTTTCTTTTCTTATCATATTTCTCTCTTCACTAACCCTAACTATCCTCTCACTTCCCTTCACCTTCCATTAAAACCCACAACTATCCTTCACCACCTCTGTCGTATACAACTACCTAACCAATTCTAACATTTCCTCTGGTTTTAAGTATTCTTCCACCAGATTTGTCATTGACAAACCTAAGAATATCCCATTTCATCCTTAGGTCTCTATGTCTTCCTTCAATGGAATTTGTTTTCTTTTCATTACTATATGTTTTACATTTTTAGTTTTAGGACTCTTTTGTCATGGAGTTGCTTTTATGTGTGTGTGTAAAATCCATTATTCTTGTTTGTTAAAACAAGCACAAATCATAGGAACTAGAGGATTCCTACCTAATAGTATGCCCCTAAGCCAACATATTGTCTCAAATTCATTAGTATTTTTTATCTCTTAAGTGAAACCCTAAAGTAATCCCTAACATATTCACTATCAATCAAATTAGTCCCTAAGCATATTTAATGACTTCATAAATACCAAAATTTTCCTCCACCCATCATGTTGGTCCCTGTCATCTAGTTAAATGCCATATGGCACGTTAACCTCTAATTAGTGATGCCATGTGGCCTAGCGGTCGCTGATGTAGCTTTTATGAAATGTTGGGTAACATAATTCCATCACAATGGTCCCCAATATTTTCATAACATCAAATAAATTCAAAGCCCTAACTTTTCAAAATCCCCCAAATCAGCACGTCTCGGGTTTCTTTTCTATCCTCTTTGTCCCTAAACCCCTAGTCCCCATAATGAACCATTGAAACCTTTCAATTTTTTCCCCATTGGAATTAGGCTTCTGTGGCCTCCCCCATGTTTCTGGAGTGTCTATAAAAGTATGGTTAAAGAGTGTTTTATCTTTCATTACATCTAGTTAATGGAGACAAAGATGGGATAAAGTGTTGTGTCGTGAAGCATTAATGGAGGTTGAGAGTTAGTGTTAAAGGAACGTGACGTTGAAGATACTCATTTCCTCCTTAAATGTTTTGAGAATATTTAATAAAGATGACTTTGTTTGATATTTTTCTGGTTTTGTTTTTTAGTGTTGTACCAAAGTAGTCCTTGTTTTTTAAAGGTGGAATGCATGTATTATTTTGTTTTAAGTGGTTTTATGTGTTTTGGAGTGCATGTTAAATGTTTATATTTTTAATTATATAGGTCATGGATGATTGTATTTCTTTTATTCTGCATTTCATAGGGGAGTTTGTGAGAAGGACTGATGGTATGCTGTAATATATGGGTGATGAGATAAATATATATGAATGGTTCTACCTGACAAAATTTGTCTTTAGATATTGAAGGACTTAGGGAAGGCTCATGGGTTCCTTGAGCTCAAGGAAATTTATTGGCATGATCTTGAGAATGATGGGTTGGAGTAGGGTTTGATGAAGCTAGTAAATGACAATGATGTCAGGGATTTGGTTAGGATTGGTGGCAAGTAAAGAAATGAAGTTCATGCTTTCTATGAGCTTCTAATGCAAGAACTTGAGTTGGTTAAGATTCTTGAGGAAGATAAGAAAAATAAGGATGAAATGCATTGTAGCAAAATAAGGATGAAGTTCTTATGAATGAGAAAGATTCTAGAAGAAAGAAAAAGAAATGTATTGACAAAGTTAGACCAAGAAGGAGTAGAAGAATGACAAAGTAGAAGTATAGTAAAAAGGCAGAAGAGGTCATTGACTTGAGTCAGGATGGAAAAGAAGCAAGTGGGTGAAAATGATAATGGTGTTAGTGATGACTATGACTCAAGTAAGGATGAAGCATTCAAGATTGATGTTGTTTGTTTGTTGAACAGTCTACATGAGGATGAACCATTGGTTAATAAGGTGAGAAAGGGAAAAGAAGTTAAAAGATAAAAAATTGTCCAAGTCCAAGGAAATTAGCAAGATGTGGTGCAAAAAAGTAGGCCTATTATGCAAGATCAAGTTTTCCTTAGATGGTTTACAGTTGAGGGATCTAAAGATGATGACGCCGTGCTTGAAGGCTACAAAAGTGAGGAGCTGTACACCAGTAACAACTATGATTTTGATGATGATGGGCACAAGAGACTTATGTTTCCATAGTTTAATGTTGAAGTTATCTTTGGGAATGTTATCTTGAAGGCTAGCATGGAGTTTGGAAACCAACAGCTTGATAAGGCTTTGAAGGATTACACAATACATGAAGAGAAAGAGATTGTTTTAGTTAAGAATGGTCAAAGGAGAGTAAGGTCAAAGTGCAAGAATAAAGATTATATTTAGGAGATTAATTGTGTAAAAAGTAGTATAACCAACAACTTCTAAATCAAGACTTTTCACCCTGAACACCTATGTTTGAGGGTTTTCAGAAACAAGGATGCTATCAAGAATCAGGTTGCAAAAAAATTAGTGCAAAGGTTGAAACATCAACCATCCTTAAAACATGTTGAGGCATTAAGGCATTCCACTTCATGAGGAATGAGTATGATATACTGTTGAATGACAATAAAGTTTTCAAGAGCTTTGAAGCGGGCTAGGGAGAAGCACTAGTGCAAAAGTACTATTTCACATCGTAAAGTTACAATTTAACAAAAACAGATGTGAAATATAAGGGCGGTGGCATTTTTGAAAATATATGTAACATCAGAAGACATTTCACATCGGTTTTTAACAAAAACTGATGTGGAAAATAGTTTATCACATCAGATTTTTAAAACTGATGTTAAATATTTATGCGGTGACAATTTTGAAATTATGCGTAAAGTTTGATAAACAATATTAGACAATGTTTTTTACAAAACCGATATGAAAAATGCTTAAAAAATTAAAATAATCACCCAACGTAACAACAACATATAAGATAGTAATTAATTAATAAAATTAAAATTTTAAATTTCTTATGGTAATTCACATAGGTTTTTTCTAAAAAACGATGTGGTAAGTAATTTCTCACATCGGTTTTTTCTAAAAACCGATATGGTAACTACAAAAAATTTTAACAAAAGAACGGATACCACGTACAACAATATGGTGTTTGTATAATAAAAAATTCTTATGCTATTAGAAAATTTTTAACATTAATAACAACATCCCTTTTTTAACATTGACGCAATATATTTAACATTGGTTTTTGAAAAAAAACCGATGTGGTATCTTCAACAATATATATTTAACATCGATTTTTTTAAAAATTGATGTGGTAACTGCAAAAAATTTTAACTTGCAAAGGACAGATACCAAACGTACAACAATATATTGTTTATAAAATAAAAAAATTCTTACGCTATTAGAAAATTTTTAACATTAATAACAGCATTCGTTTTTTAACAATGATGATATCTAACATCGGTTTTTGACAAACCGATATGGTAGCTTCCCTCGTCTATTAAATAATATATATTTAACATTGGTTTTTTAAAAACCGATGTTGTAGCCTAGAAATCTTTTCATTTTTTAATGATGAATTTGAAATAATATATATTTAACACTGATTTTTATAAGAACGGATATGGTAAATTAGATGTTGTTTTTTTAAATAAAGAAGGGTGAAAATTTGCAGAATCGTGTGCGCATGTAGAAAATAACGTCATTTAAACATCGGTTTTTTAAAAAATCGATGTGGAAAGTAACGTGACTTATGTTTTTCATTCGCGTAACAATGCTATTTGCGACAGATATTCTTTGTGCTCTCTATTATGCCTTGTGCTCTCTATTTACGTAGCAGTGCTCATCTCACGACGCGTAACAACTCTCCATCTTGCTAATTTGTGACGTCGTGCCTCTTCATGTCGCCTTAAGAGGTCGTGTGCAGCTCTCCAACATCCGTTTAAGCTTCTCCAACTTGTGTGCAACCTTCTCCAACTCCATCTTGAACTCCCTTATTGTAAGCTTATTTCTCTCCCTATCTTGTTCATGCATTGGGTGTGACTTTTTTTATGTTGAAAATGAGTTTTGGACTTGAATATGTGTATATGTGTATGGTTGAAGTACACCATTAATATTTTCCTTTAACATGTTTGTTAAAATACTCAAGAGAACTTGATTTGTGTTTGAAATTATTAGTTTTTGTATTGAAGATGAGTTTTTGCATTGGACATGGTATATGTGTATGGTTGAAGTGGACCACTAATTTTGCCTTGAACATGTTTGTTAAAATGCCTTAGAGAACTTGAATATGAAATTAGGTATGTTTTGAAAATGATGTGTATGGTTCTTATTTTTCACATGTAAATGCTTAATGTAGGTATGTTTGTGTTGAAAATGGTATGTTTGGTTCTCATTTTTTTCACATGTAAATGCTTAATGTAGGTATGTTTGTATTGAAAATAAGTGCTTTATGCATTATGTAGTGTAATGCATATGATTGTAAGTACATTTGTTTTCTATATGTGTTGTATAAATGTATGTCCAGGAATTGTCATGAAAAAATAAATATATTCGGGATGAATATTGAGAATTAACTTGTCTAGGTTTTGTTAACAAAATTAATATATCATTATAAAAAAATTTTAAAAAGTAAAAAAAGCTAGTTTTCACATTGGGTTTTTTTAAAAATCGATGTTATAAGTCCTACTATTTCACATTGGTTTTTTAAAAACCGATTTTAGATGTCACTTCTTTCACAACGGTTTCACATCGGTTTTCCTAAAAAATTGATGTTAAATCTTTTTTTCACATCGGTTTTAAAACTGATGTGAGATGTCTCCATATTTTCACAACGTCAGATCTACATCAATTTGAAAACTGATGTAAAATGTCCAAAAAAATTGATGTTAAATCCTGTTTCTGCACTGGTGAAGATTGAAAGTAATAGAGGGTCCGGTATGAAAAGTTGTAGGACTTTACACATGCCATTCTCATAAGTAATCCCAACTCAAATGTTAAAATCGACATGATCCTTAAGTCAGAAAGGTCACCTATGTTCCATAGATTGTATATTTGTTTGGAAAGTTACAAGAAAGACTTTAGGCTGGTTGCAAACCATTGATTAATCTTTATGGGGCATTCCTAAAGAGCTTCTTTAAAGGGAATTGTTGTGAACGGTTTGGAAGTCAACTGTTTATTATTGCATATGTTATTTTGGAAGACAATTGGATATGGTTCCTGTCATTGTTGATGGATGATTCAGGAGATTAAGAAAATTAACATTTTTTGAGTGGCATACAGAAGGTAATATTTTGTTTGTTATTTAGGCTAAAATGATGTTAAAAGTTTATGTAGGTTGAATGTTTATTCTGAAGTTCAAAGTAATGTTGATCTTTATAAATTAAAAAACACAACGGAGAAAACCAAAACTTGCATCAAAGAATTCAAAGGCAAATAAAGGTTTTATTATTATTTTATTTTATCGTTTGATGAAGGCAAAATGGCTAGTTTCATCTGACATGTTTAATTATTTTAACATACACAAGTGCCAAATAAATCGACTAGCTATAGCTTAGAGACATGGAAACAAAGTCACAAAACTTATTCACTACTACATACTAGCTAGCTAGCAAGCCAAAACAGGAGGAGTACAATTAAACGCTTGAACACCAATAATATATAACAATTATTCAATGATACTTATCAAACAATAATGTTTCACTGATCTTTTGGAGTAAACAGTGACAATCCAATATTCACATCAGTGTACCCTCCATCTAACACAAGATTATGTCCACTAACATACTTGGCCGACTCATCACTTGCCAAGTAGTGCAGCTTCAGCCACATCGTTGGGCACAAGATGAATACCTTTTAGGTTTGAATAAAGCTTATCAATATTTGATTCATCAATATTGAGAATTTTCTTAGTCAAAGGTGTGGCAACAATATAAGGGGATATATCATTGACCCGAATACCATATTGTCCAAGTTCCACCGCAGTGTTTTTCATCAGTCCCACTAGAGCGTGTTTGGAACACGTGTAACCATGTGGGGCCACTCCAGCATTGATTCCAGCAACACTAGCAGTGTTGATTATGCAACCCTTTCTAGTAGGGATCATGACCCTTGCAACGTGCTTTGTTCCCAAAAATGGGCCAACCACGTTAGTGCTTATCACTTTCTCAAAATCAGACTTTTTGTGGTCAACAATGGTGGTTATCTCATCACTTATGCCAGCGTTGTTAAACATGATGTCAAGTTTGTCAAACTTGGAAACTGCTATGTTAACGACATTTTCAACGTCCTCTTCGATTCTGACATCACAATGGACAAAGATCGCAGAATCTAACTCATTGGCAACGGAGTTACCCAAATCGTCTTGAATGTCAGCTATCAATATGTGCTCCATGCTTCGAGAACAGTCTTGCAGTGGCTGCACCCAAGCCACTTGCACCACCAGTAATAATTGCCACTTTCCCTTCAAGCCTGGTATGGATGTTACCAAAGTATAAGAGTAAAACCAAATCCAATATACTTTGAAATCATATGTCGTAGTAAGTTTTCAAAACCTAACTATACATTTTACAGAAAAGAAGATTGGCTTTTTGTTAGCGGTTTTTAATCCAAAACCCCTTCTAACCACCAGGATGGATCAGGTCATGTGACGTCAAGTTTTGAAAGACCTAATTCTGATTTATTTTTAATAGTTAAGATATTAGTTTGCTTTTTTAAGGTCTAACATTACTTTTTTGAATGTCTGTTTAAAAACTTTTTTAAATGACATGTTTATAATTAGGCTTTCAAAAGGTCAACAGTCACTTAAAAAATTTCTGTAAACAGGTTTATCATTATAACTGTGATATTAATTTATATTATATAAGTATGTAATATATATTTTTATATTATTTTTATGTTATAAATATATATAAATAATAAATATATATAAATAATTAGTAGTTAAACCAATTAGACGGGCCAGCTTGTTGGGTTTCAAAGGATTTAGTCTTTTAGCCCGATAAATTTGACCTATATAGGTTTTAAACAGATCACTGACGAACGATTTAACTCATTTCCATCTCTACAAATGAGTTTCTAATTTAACACCAAATTTTAAAATCAAATTAAAAAAAGCTTATGTTAACGTACATCTGCTTTTTAATAAAATATTATATTAAAATTTATTTAAACCAAATTCTAAACTAACTTCACTGAAAATTTTGTTAAAAAATGGGTCCGAAACTAGTTTCCACTGAAAAATTGATTTGAAACTAAACTAGATTTAAAACAAGTTCACCAAAGCATTTATTATCAAATTAAGTATTTGATTTTGTTTTCTACATTAATTAAAGTAGTTTGGTCTTAAAAACTAGACCGCATTATTTAGATTTTTAAATATAGTTTGGTTTGGATTAAGGTTATTTTTTTATAACTTTTAAATAGTTATTATTGCATAACCCAAGTTGACAGTAATGTGATTGGTTATCAACATATTTTTTTTCTTTTGCATGTGTATTCCAAATTATTTATATAATATCTATTGGGCCTTGTTGAGCAGAAAAATTATAAATATACACCATAAAGTATCATCATCTAGTGTTTGATAATATATATATATATATATATATATATATATATATATATATATATATATATAGAATGATGTTTGTAATGACTGAACAACTTGTGTAACGTTTTAGGAATTAAAAAAGCTATAAGTTTGGAAATCAAATTAAGAGATTGAATTAATGACAAGTTTAAATAATATCTTTTATTTCTAAAGAGTATAATTGGGTTGTACTAAATATTAAAATGTTTTATTGTGTCAATCAATTAAATTAATTTTAATATGGTAATTATATAAATTAATAATTTTTGTTTCCAAAAACAATTCATAATTGGATACCATTTCAGAAAAATCATATTTCCTCTAGTTCTAAATATAAGTAAATTTTAATGGAATTGTTTAGACTCATAATATAAGTAGAATTATATATTTTTAATATCATTAAATGTTTGTCTAACAAATATGTCTTCCTTGTATATATACTCAATATCACTAAGTTTTGTGGAATAAATAATATTAGAATTATGTTATGAAATTACATCAACTATTTAATAAGATTAATGTAAAAAACTATTTTTAACTAATACTTTTAATATGTATGAAATTAATTATTTTATTTATGTTTAAAATGTAAGGTATTATTAGTAATAATTTTGTTTAAGAATAAATATGACCTTGCTAATTATATATATATATTTATACCAGAGAGAAAAATTAATGAGGTGAAATAATTAATTACAACTTATATAATTACCTCCGTACAGACGAAAGTCCAGTGGCCATGTGTGTGAGCTTTTGGCGTTTCTGAGTAGCTTAGAAAAAGGATGTATGTTCCTTCACTTAGATTACTAATTGAACTTTCTTATCTGAATTTGCATATGAATGAATTTGTTTGTGCCTTTGAGTGATATATATATTGCATTTATGAGTTCTTATTTCTCAACCGGAGGTCGGCGTGTACATTTATTGCTTTTTCGCATGTTTGGCACGCAATCAGAAATTAATTCATGGCTTCTTCACGTACGTAACCTAAACTCTCATTAAGTTGGATTATGAGTTTATCTAATCTATATAAAATTACGAAATTAAAATATTATTAATATTTATTATACTGATTTTTAATATAAATTTTAATAAAATAATTTTATTTTTAATTTTTTATTTAGCGTAAGATTACACAGTTATTATATAAGTTCCTGTAACACCTGGATGAACGAACGATGTTATTCCCACAAAGTATGTTCCATGTTTGAGCGGAGTAATGAAATCGTAACTAGTTGGGGGATAAAAATAAATAATAGGGAAGTACAAAATGGGGGATAAAAAATCCCACCAATAGCATCCAAAAAAGAAGAAATGAAACTAAATAGCAATAAATTAGATCATAAAAACAAGCAACCAATCTCAGCCTCCAAATCAAAAAGAAAAACTTCATCTGATCCATTGACATTAAAGCCTAGGACACAACTCTAATACAGTTTATCTTGCAAAAGATGAAGAGAGATAGAGCTTTTGAACAAAGACACAAGTAAGTGACTTGCATCTGTAATCCATGATGTCCATAACCCAACAAAATGAGCATTATCTACAAAATTTTCTTCCTCTTGCTCTGAAAGATAGGAATCAATTCAAGAGCTCCATGTAAACTTAGTAATGAATCTAGCTAGTATATACCTAAATATATCAACTCAACATACACATACACTTGATAGACTCAAAATTAGCAACTTGTATAAACTCATTTTAGAATCTCAGCAATGAGCATGAAAGAGAAAACTAAAGAGAAAAAGGAATTGTAAACTCTAATTTCATTCAATGATTGATACATTGTATTTGACAGAATCTATATATCATAGAGAAACTTGTTAAGCCAAGCTAACTATGGTAGTTAGCAACTAACTCAATAGAATTAGTTATAACAAACTTTCTAATTAGGCTTGCACTCTAATAAACTTGTTGAGTTAGCTAGCAACTAACCGGTTGTCAACAGTATTCTAGCATACTTCCTCAAACTGAACTCCCTTAGTAGGACTCTAATGTCACCCCCCGATTTTTCGGACCCGAATTTCGATGTAATCAAAATATCTAATTAATAAAAATGTGAATAAATTTTTCGTGATTAAAAGAATTCCAAAATACCACAACCATTACATCAAGACTCAAACCACAGAAGATCAAAGAGTGAGATTTGAGAATTTATAACTGGATCGCAAGATAAATTCCCATTAGTGTATAAAAAAATAATAGAGTTTACAGCAAAAGAATGATCTGTATACAGGGCACACGCCTAGTCCCATATGTGAAGATATGAGAAAAGGTTCGGCAAAGCATGCAAACACATAACATAAGTCTAATAGGCCACAATTATTTATACACATAATTATTTATACACATAAATCATAATCATGCATTGCCTTAAATATATTTATATATACATATATATGGTCATGCATCTTCAATATCCATATTTCATAATTGACCATATTCGATTCAACCTCAAAATCATATATCATCAACACTTATACATTCCCAAAATGGGCTACATGTCCAACCTCATTATATTCATCAAATGGGTATGAATTCCAATACCCCAAATATCAACAAATTATTTATTTATATATGGCTATTTACAATATGATCCGGTCCTAACACCGGCCCCCAAGAGCATGGCTTTAATGCTTTGCCAGATCAGCATTTTGAACAAGAGGAGTACGCGATTGAGCACATTATAATCACTTCTATACGGAGTACATACCGCCAAGGCAAGTAACTCCGCCAAGGCACGATATTCCGCCTAAGCATGTTACCTTGCCAAGGGTCATAACTCCGCCAAGGCAAGTTACTCCGCCAAGGCAAGTTACCCCGCCAAGGGAAGTAACCCCGCCTAGGCAGGTAACGCCGCCAGAATGCATATTACTCCGCCAAGCCATAGGCTCAATACTGGCGGAATGTTGAACTTCCCATACTGCGTAGCGAGCCCATACTCACAACTCCGGCACGAGTTTGACTCTGTCTTGAGAGGTTAATAATGGGAATCACGCTGTCACGCATAAAGGGAAATAACAATAAAATAATAAAGCATTCACGCTTCCCAAGTAAGTGGAAATACCTACTACAATAACGGTGCTCGTGAACGACACAGGGACCCACTGTCTTTCTTGCTTTATGCTAGAAAACAAGGAACGGGCCCTACCAATAATGCAGCACCAGTAACAGGTATATAAACCTCAGCAAAAAAGGTATACAGGGGCTTTTTCCCATTTCTGAACCTTACTCTATCTCTTACTTGCATAATTCTCTCTGAATGTCTTTCTAAGTCTTAAAGTATTCTGATATACTGACTTGAGCGTCGGAGAACGATTGCAGGTACCACCCCCAATCGGGTCAAGGCTGAGAAGACTCCTCCAGGCGGACTGTGACACCGCCCAGTGTATACTGCACTCCGTGTCAAAGCATAGGAGGCAATTCCAGGCGGACTACAACGTCGCCGTTGAGCGAGTTACACTCCGCCCCAGTATGGTTCAGACTCCGCCTCATCATACGAAGACACTCTACATCTGAACATTTATGCACATTACTTTGTATCAGATTGAGCTGTCTCAGGATCGTAACTTTACACCCCCCGTAAAGGACAGATCATTGGCACGCCCAGTGGGACTCGAACCCACAATCGCCTGATTAGAAGTCAGATCAATAATTATCAACACTATTATACATATTTTATTCATAATACAATAATTTACAATCGCTGCTGGCCAATGCATTCCATTACCACTATTTACCTTCACCAAAGCTTTACTTTAAAAATAGCTTCATCCCATGATATTCCTATAACAATGCTAAAAATAGACAACATAGGAGAGTGAGTTATACATTTCAAATGAAGAATATGAATACAATTAAGATTATGTGCATATGCATATTAACATCATGTATACTTTGCTAAAATCATTAATAGTCATCATAAATTTCTCATTTTAATAACACATACATGTCATATTCATCAATCAATTTATAGCAAAGTAAACACACATACACATCATTTCTCAACGCCATAATGGGCCAACATCATCATCGTCAACCATAGACAAACAAGCCCTTTATCACATTGGGCCATCACACACATCATCATCATATTCAACATTTTTTCTTTGTATTCATATTTTACATGTTGTCTTTTAGGTATTCATTTACCCATCTCATCATCATCATATCTCAATCTCAACCATCATCATATATCATCATCAGTCATCATCATATCACAACACCTTTGGCATATCTTCATGCTATATGTAAATGCTCTTAGGCTAATGCATATGTACGATGGAATTATCAACAACAAATGCGGATACGACTGTGGGAATAAACACCAAATGTGGGTCAAGCATATGTGTGCTACTATGCCCCTACTACAGTAGTAAAAGTGTACACTTATATCTCAAATCATGAATGTCAACATCATATTTTACTGGTACCAAACCGTTATCGCCCATCTGTAGCACTAGTCACCCCGTGACTTGCGGATTAATAACATGGCCTCACTTGCCACAAGTGCTACGGGCCTCTCTCAAACACACATTGAGAGATTCGTGCCCCGTCGGACACTGAGGTAATTTGTTCATCACAGAGCCACCCACCCACAGGGCCTGCCACATAGAGTGCCTCACCACCAATCTAAGGGCAGCTTCGTGATTCCCAAAATCACTAGGGAACAACAACAATTTACCCGTGCACTGGGTCGCCCTCCCACTGGGTCTGCCTATTGGAACCCGTACATTTCACATAGTCAGCGAATGATATGTCATGGATGCAAATGTCAATCAATGCATTCTCACACATGCCACTCATCAATCATCATCGTCATCACTAACACCACCATACAATTCTTAATGGATTTTATCATTGTTGGTTTTAGCCATTGTGTTCAAGTTTTATGTGTGGCATTTCATTTCAACATACTTATATCGTACATGCAAGTCAATACTTGCAACATTCACAATGGCATATCATAAACATCAATAACATTCATCAATCTTTCATCAACATCACCACATAATTTCTTAGTGGATTTTTCATCTCATTGATCATTACCATTGCTTTACATTCTAGTGTGACATTCACAACATCTCATCAATACAATTCAAACCACACATACAAGGTTACATTTGTATCAAACACAATGGTATTCAACAAATCATCAATAATAACAATCATCCATCAATACTCATTATCAACGTCATCTTAGATTCGTCGATTTATAACAAACACATTGTCATGAAATCATCCCCTTATTAGTTTCATCATGATACAAGGGTGTGTCTTACAACCTTATCGTTTAACTTTCATTATCATTCATCATATCATATTATTAGTGGTGTACATTCATGTTTTCATAACATATCATAGGAACATAAATATTTTTCCAATATCTCAATCAATATCAAACACCACCAAGATACACCATCATCATATACCCCTAATACAATCTTTTATTTTTTACATAATAAAAGGGGGTTTTAGGTAATAATAAGCTCATGACAAATTTCAACGTTAAGACAAATGGAAAAAGTTCAGTTTTAGTCTTAAAAATAGTGGGACATGTCACAAATATCACCTATTAGTCTCAATTTGACAATCATAAAAAGTTGGGTTCAAAACCCTCTTAAATTTGAGTTTTATGATGCAGTAAGTCTAGTGTTTTACGCCTAATGAGAGTTAAAAAACTCTAATTAAGGTAAGACCAATTTTTACACATCTGTAACATTATTATCTACAACTTTCATGAAGAAGTCGGGGGCCAAAATGCCATTAAGATACCCAAATGGACCAAAAATAGCAAAGGAAAAGCAACAGTTAGAAATTTTTGACAGTGGCAAATTCCACTGGCCGTGGAACCCACTGTTTGGACCACCCAAAATAGTCATTTTTCCACATTTTGAGGTAGAACGATCCACTGGCCATGGGAATTCCCATTGGCCGTGGATCTCACTGTTGTAGGCACCATCCTGTAGCTTTTTGACCCTTAAGTTTTTGCCAACTTTGGGACCCCTTTTCACTAGGCTATTCAACTCCATTTTGCATGAAATTTTATACACAAATTACCTACCCTAATATAAATTATTTGGAAAATTTTCAAGCCCAAATTCCTTCCCAATCAAAATCTAAGCTATAGGGTAGTTGTATGCATATTTTGGACCTTTTACATGACATACCAAAATACAATTGGCTAAGTTTTGGTCTAAACTCTCTATGGACCTATATTCATATATATATATATATATATATATATATATATGTGTGTGAATTGCTCCAATGAGTCTCATCCAATAACTCATTTTCTAGATCAAGATATGCTCTAGTGACAATTCATGCCCCTTTTTGGCTAAACCAAGCATGCCAAATTGCAAAGTAAGCCTCTTTGGCCACAACCAACCATGCACACAAGTTTCATACATATATTATGGCTTATAGGTGACCTCTACATGAAGTTTACCACTAAATGAGAATATCACCTATCCACTTCCTTGATTATGCATAAAATGCACTTTGTGAGCTATAATATGACCCAAATCATTCATACTTCATTTTATTATGGATCATTCATTACAAATGCATCAATTCCCATCAAGGGACCACTGCACATTCATTATTATCTCATACATATATATATAACTCCCAAAAATCAACAAATTGATAAGCACATCATTCATCACATTGTCAATCATCCCATAATTCCAAAATAATTATGGAAAGGCAAGCATAAGTATAATCATATACATTAAACATCAACTATTCAACTCATGAAATTAAAATGTAAACTCCTCTCCTACCTCAAGAGAAGAACCGCAATTCAAATGCTCCAATCATTCCGCACCATCATCCGAAACACAATCTACAAACACACATATATGTATTCATTCAATCATGAGTTATCACAAGGCTTTCCGCATAATTCCAAATAATGATTTACACATTGTAAGACTTATGAACAAGTCCTAAACTTGTCAAAACACCAATCCATACTATTGTGTTAGGTTTCAGGAATTCCTTTCCTAAAACCATGTTTTTCTAAATCTCAAAGGGTTAATCATACCCAACAACAACAAACCACCTCTTTCATCTATAATGCTTTTAATCTCACATGAATCATCTAACTATCATCATTGTCATCCAAATTCAATATAAGCTTCTTAGCTCCATTTAACCATCATCAATCAATTAACCCAAATAGCACTCATCATGGCCTAGGTCCTCATCAAATTTTTGTGTCCATTTCATTTCATTAATCCATCACAACCATCATAGGTTTTGGGTGTTCACATTTATTTCTACACATCCTATAGCAACACTCATCCATGAGTTCCATCATCAATGGTTATTTATCATTACTAATGCCACTTTTCACCTTAATATCAATACCATCATCTTAAATTCCATTTCTATTCACAAATTCACTCCTATGTCCATTAAATCATCATTCAGTAATTATTCTGGCAACACATTGAATGATACCCTCACACTAATTATTATACATTTCCACTTAAAATCAACTCTCAATTCAATATTACATGTTTTTCCTAAATTCTTAGAGCTAGGGTTTTATCAAAAACCCAACAATCCTTATTAATCACCATCAACCAGCATCATTAACAACACCCATACACAAAACATCATAGGTTTACTCTTAAAAATCATTCCTCATAGCATCATTACTCATTTTCCCAAATTTCTAAAGTTAGGGTTCCATTAAAACCCAACAATCACCATGAATAATCATCATCTTTCATCACTAATTTCATGTACCCATATACACCCTCACAAAACCATACATTTATCACACACTACTTTAGGGATTTGCATAAAAATGACTTCTATCAACAATCCATATGAAACCAAACACTCTCCCAACTACCATTTCCCAAAACCTAGGGCTAGAGCTCAAGAAAAATAGTGAGGAAACCTAACCTTAAGCCAAAAGAAAAGAGCTCCAAGAATGGGAGAAGAGAAACACGAAAATGAGGGCGAGATGGAGAACTTTAAATCACCATTATCATCTCCTCCAAGCTTGAAGCAAACAAAAATGGAAGGAGAATGGAGGGCACACCGCACCACTTAATGGGCTTTTAGAGAAGAAGAAGAAGACACACCGCACCACTTAATGGGTTTTTAGAGGAGGAGAAGGAGAAGAAGAAGAAGAAGAAGAAGAAGAAGAAGAAGAAGAAGAAGAAGAAGAAGAAGAAGAAGAAGAAGAAGAAGAAGAAGAAGAAGAAGAAGAAGAAGAAGAAGAAGAAATGATGATGATGATGATGATGATGATGATGATGATGATAATGATGATGATGATGATAATGAGTGGGAAATAAAGTATGAAGAGAAAAGAGGGTGTATGAAGGGAGAAGAAGAGGGAACGTGAATAAGAGAAGGGAAAAGAGAGTTTTAGTGTTTTAATTTAACTCATCATTAAAATTTTCTGTTTTATAACCAACGGGATCTTTGTTCGGGCTCAATACTTTATCCAAAAATTATTCCAAATATATATTCGGATTCCCAAGAATATTTTTAACAGCCTTGACTAATGGCATCTCAATCAGAGATACTTGGTTCGATACCCATATTTCAACCGGGTATAATTTTAGCTCATTAAGTCTTAATAAATTATTAATAATCTTCATAAATGCCAATTTTATTATTTCAACATTTTTAGGATATTTATTAACCCATTTATAATTATTTAATATTTATTCTTTTCAACTAATTATTTTCATAAATTTTGGGATGTTACATCTAACATCCCCCTTTCAAGTCCAAGTATCCCTTACTAGAACTCCATTAGATTGATATGCTTAACTTGATGAAGTAAGGTTCCCTTAAACCTATCAAACTATTCTCTTGGTGCGTGTTTTATCCCTTACAGGGTCTTTTGCAGTTTGCAGATAGGAGAGGTATCTAATGCTTTAAAACCAGGAGGCTGACAAATGTACACCTTATCCTAAAGATAACCATTTAGGAAAGCATTCTTCACATTAATTTGTTGAATTAGCTAACCTTTGGGAAAGGCAATTCTTAAAATAGTCGTGACAGTTACAAATTTTATGATAGGAGAAAAAATCTCTGAGTAATCAAACCCATGTGTTTGATGGAACCCCTTGGTAACAAGCCTTCCCTGGTATCTATTAAGGGATCCATCATGGTTTTCCTTAACTTTAAACACTCACTTGCAAACTATGGCTTGTATGTTAGATGGAAGATAAACCAGGGACCAAGTATTATTGTTTAACAAAGCTATATACACATCTTTCATTGTCTAAAGCCACCGAGGATCTATTAGAGCTTGCTTGACAATGGATGGCTCGTAGTGAACTAAAATGACCCTATGTTCAAGTCATCTTAGAAAACCTATCAACCACAACAAAAATTGAGGTCCTTCCTCCTTGGACCGAGGTAAACTTAGAACAAAATCCATAGAAATGTGTATCCAAAGATGTTTGGGAACAGGTAATGGAGTATACAATCCATGTGACATGACTCTAGATTTAGCTTTCTTGCAAACAAGACATGTATCACAAAACTTATCCATATTATGTTTCATGTGAAGCCAATAACAATGCTCATGCGGGATGTCATATGTCTTTTATAAACTAAAGTGCACAATTAAACCTTTTTACATGCCTCTTCAACAAGCATTTACCTAATTGAACTCTTAGACACACAAAGTCTTTTATCTCTCAATAAATACCCATCAGATACAGTATGAGAACATGTTTGATAAAAATGAGAAAAACATCATGTTGATACAATTCCTTAATGCATTCAAAACTAAGAAATTTACTTTCAAGCATAGAAAATAAAGCATATATACGTGAGAGTGCATCAGCTACCACATTATTTTTACCTTTCTTATGCTTGATAACATAGGGGAATTGTTCAAGAAATTCTACCTATTTGGCATGTCTCTTGTTCAACATTCCATGCCCTTTCAAATATTTTAAAGACTCATCATCACTGTGAATAACAAATTCCATGGACAAAAGATAATGTTGCCAAGTTTACATTGCTCTAACTAATGCATATAATTCCTTACCAAACATATTTTTCTTTTATTTTTTATTCAAATGGTTGAGTTTTAGTCCATAGCATATATTTTTTATGAAACCTAAAATACATATAATTTAAAATATTTAATTATCTAAAAAATTTCACTTTAACGCCTGATTTTCTCTTAATTTTCAATAAATTAGCAATCAACATAATTTAAATATTAATTTTATCCAATTTCAATGCAAGAAATAATGACATAACATGGTTTTAGGTTTGACTTTCTTTAAAAATGGATAGTGAAAATGAAATAGTATGAAAGAAGAGGTAGGATTTATTTAAAATAAAATAATAATTTTAAATATAAATTCGCCAATGGACTTGATCCAATTAACCCGTGGACTAAACAAGGCAGGCCCGTGATTTAAATGGATCTTATTTTTTCAACTTGTTACCCTGTAAGAGTGGATTCAGTGGGCCGACCATTATACATGACTCTAATAAGTAGAGATAGGAATAGGTTAGGCTACTCGTTAAGGCTTATGGATTAGTCTATTTAAGGTCTAATTTGCCTCAACCTATTTAATTAAATAGGTTAGGTTTAAACTTTTGAAAAAGCTTTTCTAATTTATTGGATTGGTTTTTTAAGTTTATATATATAATTTTATTAAAAAAATATAATTTGTAACATATTATAATTTATAAATACACATATGAATTATATTTTATAAATTTAAAATTTGTAAAAATCACTTTTAACATGTAAAATTGATAATTAAATATATATTATACGTAGGTTGTTAGTTTTTTTAGAGATATATTAATTTGTTTAAGATATATTCAAAAACCTATTTAATATATGATTGTTTGTTTTTTCATTAATAAGAATTCAAAATAGGTTTTTCTACTAACTATTAATACAAAATTAGATCAAAACTCTATAAAACTTAGTTTGACATGGCCTATTCTTGCTTTCTTAATTAATAACCAAACATAAAAAATGAAAAAGTAAGGTTATTATGTAACTCCTATGTTTTCGTATATTTTTAAGCGACAATTAAAGTTCAAATATCTCCAATTTGTGTTTCAGATTAGTGGGAAATAAAGGAGAGAAAAGCATGGACTAGTGTGTGGGCATCGGTTTTATGGTCCACTTGACTTTATAGAATGCTATAGTTTTCAACAATGAGCATGGTGATGTATTTACTGTTTTTGCTTTGGTAAAATATAGGTCGTGATCTTGGATTAAGGCAAACATAGATGAGTTTATTTGTTCTTTTTATGTTTTCTTTATGATAGGGAAAGGAAATTGTGCTTGAAATGTGTGTAGGTGATCTGTAGTAGGTTACAACTTTGCTTCTTTTTTGTAAAGGTGTTAGGGTTGAAAAAAATTAAATCTTTAAATAAAATAGAGACTTACATAGTTCCTATTAAATTTTAAGGAAAAAGACCATTTGAGATACATTATTATATCAATTGTTGATAAAGAGGTTGATTATTTAAATTATGTTAGCAACCCCTAATCAATGGTGAGATACTCTAGTGCTAATTAAAAGTCTTTGTTAAAAATAAAAGAAAAGAAAGAACCTATATGTACATATTGAGTCATCAAGTATGTAGACTTCAAGTGGGTAGGCTTTCAAGTTACGCCTGAAACTTGTCCCTTTGATATGTTAAAGGCAAGCCACACATTTATTTAAATTATAGGGACAATTGTTAGAGGTTGGTCAGACATGGGACACTTGGTAATTAATGCATGATATGGAGACCTGGTAACTTCCCATGTAGTGGTAACTGCTTTCAAGTTGGCAATTTTTTGGGCAAGCATAAAAGGAAAAGATTGAAGTCAAAAAATGGGGGAAAGGATTTTCATAGGAAAACGAAGTCAGAAGGCTCCAGTATTCAAAGCGAAACGCCTAACACGTCCACTGTCGTGACTACTGGCAAATAGGAAGGATCTACGAGCACCAGTTCGTCTCTCAACTTTCAATTCCTACATCTTTTATTTTATCGCATCTTAATCTTGTTTAGACCTTTGTTCTTGCAATTTTAATGCATCTGTTATACGTATATTCTGTTATGCGCTGAACCGTTGTATGCCTTACATCAACCGTTAAATTATTTATTCGTACTTGATCTATGTTTACTTGAAGTTCAGATTGTCTTGGGTGTGGTTGGCGTTGTTTCTCTGGCTAGCTATAATTATGTCCATTTTTGTTTTGTTTTAATTCGTTCATCATTTACACCTTCTCTTCCACTTTATTTCTCCTTAACACCACAAACCTATCAATTTAAGAACCCAAAGAAGACTCTGATTCACATCCTAGATTAAACTTGTGAATCAAAAAGGTTTGTTGAGAAAAAGTCTGGTTAGAAAAAAAATTTTAAGTTTTATTGGACCAGACCCCAAACTTTATATCCTTGAATTTGTTAATATCGCTCATCAAGTATTTTCTCTTAGAAGTGAAGTCTGTACTATCTGCAACTAGTTTGTGTGGTTAAGTATTTCCAGGATACGAGTATTAGGCTATGAAACAAAGGGGGAGTATCCGCTTTCCAAAAGTCTGGGAGACAATCAAAAGTCTGATAGAAGCATTCTAATCAAAGAAGCCATTCTCAATGTTCCTAAATTCTATTTAAGTGATGTATTAGGATTCATGCTCTTATCATATTTGTGTACTTATCATCAAAGAACACAAGGAACAAGATCAAAATAAGCAGCAAATGTCAGCGTATCTACCCCTACACATACTGATCACGTTCAGAGCCTATGTCAGAATACTTCAGAAAGTATGAACACCAGTCAGTGAAAGGAAAACGAAATTTGTGGAGAAGCCATAGGTTGTGATAAAAATCGTGAATCGATTAAAGAGATAAAGTTGTGATGTAGAGAAGTCGTCGCGTGAGTAAGCTTCTAAGTAAGAAGTCATCGTGTGAGTGGGGAAGATGACATGTAGTGGTACTTGTGGTTAGGAACAACAATGGCAATACCATGTTGTCTCGAAGAATATGAGAGAGCTATGAGGTAGTACAATTGGTGTAGTGTGATCGTAACAGTGAAGGAAATTGGGGTGGAGAAGAAAAAGTAATTCCTAAATTGAATTTTGGGTGTGTGCTAGTCAACATTCATATGTGTGTAATGGGTCAAAATTGGGCCTTTGACATGTTAATGGAAATTGAGTCTATCAAGCCAAGGCATTATCAAAAATTATTATTGAAAAGCAAGTCAATTGCAACAGGCTCATGAAACATATATGATATTTTAAAAATAGTCTCTACCATTGGAGGATCATTATTAACAATTGATTCATCTGACAGAGTTTCACATAATTCACCGATATGTCATTCTAATTATTTTAAGGATAACTTTTATGTACTCATATGGAGAGTTCTACAAGAGAGATTCAAACAAGGTAAAATTTGGTCGTTACAGGATCGCCTTACAAAATACATCATGTGTCATATGTGTAGATGTGTTATGGAATCAACTGACCACTTGCCCTTGTCATGTAGTTTTCCGTAATAAGTGTGTGATCATGTGTACCTATAGGTATAATCCATTACTACATTGCCCACAAGTGGTAAATCACACTTCCTACAAACAATTGCGTATGGGAGGTAAGAAATCTAGAAGTGTATGAGATGTAGTTTGGCAAGAGGTTGTGTGGAGTTTATGGTTTGAACTAAATATGATAATTTCTAAAGGTGTGATCTCATTTTCCAAAGGTGTCTCTAACGTAGCTAAAACTAAAGCTTGGAGTTGGATAAGAATTAAAATAAAAGGTTTTATGTGATCCTTTCTTGAATGGCTTAACTTCTCTATCCTTTGTTTGGAAATTTGTTGATGTCTTTCGCTTTGTTTTTTCCTGTTTCATTTCATTTTCACGTAGTTCTTTTTTGTATTTAGGTTGAGGTACTCCTTGTACCTCCTTAAATTTCATCTTGTTGTCTTTGTCGATAAAAAGAATCTTATAAAGAAAACTATAAGAAGTATTCATTGTGAAAATATTCAATTTATCATAAAAAAAATTTATCAAAATAATTGATATATTTAGGTTACATATTACTACAAATTTTACAAATTTACTAATAATTTCTAAATTGATATATAATATATCAAACGATGATGTAAAAACATGTTGAAAAAATTATAATTAACAAAAAAATGATAATAATATAAAATATTAAATTAATAAAAGACTATTTATGAATATTTTATATTGATGGGATAATAAAAATATTAATGAGAGATAAAAAAAAAGCCTATCAAAATTGTTATAGGATGAGATGGAATGAAAATTAATAATTTTATAAAGATAAAAAAAAAATATCTAACTCTTTTAATTATTATGTCGTTATACGCCCATAGTTGCAAAGAAAGGATTTTCTTATCCATTAGAGTTTTGTGGTCTAGATGTTGCCTTATTCATCTCCAATCTTGACCTCCTCCAAGAAACGCTACTTTTCTCGTATGCAAGTTTCTTTTGAGAGAGAGAGACACCTACCTTATCTGTATCGAGCGGAGAGTATTAAGATAATAATGTTTTACCTATTAAGATAAGATTTAATTGTATTGTATTTTTAAGATTTGAATTTAAGAATAAATATTAAGTTACCGCATCTCTACTCGCTTTGTAGTTCTCATACCTAAGTTTATAGAATATTTAGATTGTGAAAATATTTTGTTTTTATTTTTTATTTTTAGTTTTAATTATAATATTATTATCTTATTTTAAAAAAAATTATATATGAAACATTAAAAATATTTTTTATTTCTTACATTTATTTTTATTTTTTAATATAAAATTTTAAAAACAAAAAACAAATTTTATAATCAAAACTCAAAGAGGCGCATCACACATTTTATCTTATATATTATTTTCATTTTCTCTGTGCTTTAATTTTTATAGTAACACTTCCTTCTCTTCCCTATTTCTACAAAAAAAAGGTACTTAAGTAACAATTCATTCAACTTTTTTCCCGGTAAATAAATACAATTCGAAAAGACGAAACCACATGTGCTCCATTTGAGGCCTAGTCAGAGATCTTGAACCTTAATTAGCTTCCAAGAGATCAGCTTCACAAGATCAGAGTTATGGGAAGTGTTCCCCTGGTCTCCGCAGCTATTGCAAGAAGGTAAAAATAAAATTAAACCCAAACCCCACCCTCTCCGTCGATTATTCCAATGAAAAATATAGTATACGGCTTTCAACTTATTTTATTTTATTTTTCATTTTGCAAGCTATTTTATATTAACAAAGTGGTTGTTAAATTGAAAATTAAAAATAATTAGGCTAGAAGGGAAGGTGGCATTGATAACAGGAGGAGCAAGTGGAATTGGCGAGTGCAGTGCAAGAGTGTTCTCAAGGCACGGGGCCAAAGTTGTGATTGCCGATATCCAAGACGAGTTGGGCCACTCTATTTGCAAAGACATAAACTCAAGTTCAACAACCTCTGCATCCTATGTTCACTGCGACGTAACCAAGGAGGACCACATCGAACACGCGGTGAACACAACCGTTTCGAAGTACGGCAAACTAGACATAATGTACAACAACGCGGGCACACTGGACCCATTCAAGCCCAGCATAGTCGACAACGAGAAATCAGAATTCGAGCGAGTGCTTAGTGTGAACTTAGTTGGAGTGTTCTTGGGAATCAAGCACGCGGCAAGAGTGATGGTTCCTAATAGAAAGGGTAGCATAATTGCGACAGCGAGTGTTTGTGGAAGGATAGGTGGCGTGGCTACGCACGGGTACACGTCTTCGAAACATGGAATTGTGGGGTTGGTGAGGAACACTGCTGTGGAGCTTGGGCAATTTGGGATTCGTGTGAATTGTGTGTCTCCCTATGCGGTTCCTACGAGTATGAGTAAGAATCACCTTAACACTGATGATGAGGGAATTGGTAAGCTTTATTGTAATCTTAAAGGGGCTGTTCTTAACGTGGATGATGTTGCTGAGGCTGCTCTTTACTTGGGAAGTGATGAGTCTAAGTATGTTAGTGGTCACGATCTTGTTGTGGATGGAGGGTTCACAGTTGTAAATCAAGGTTTTTGCTCGTTTGAACAAAAGGGTTAGTTGGTTGGTTATGCTGTTCGAAAGCACCGGGATCCCATTGCATGAGCTTTTCTTTTATACTAGGTGTAAAATTATAAAGTAAAACAAATATTTCATGTTTTCTGCAGTTAATTAAAATAATGCTGTAAGAAGTGTATAAATTTCCTTTTCAGGTTTGATTAATAAAAAATCAATGCATAAAATAAAAATCATGTGTAATTATATTATTGAATTCTCTCACTACGGAGCCTATAGCTCGTCAATGGTGATCTTGATAGATATGGGATTGCATGATTTTTAGGGTAGGATATTTCGTGTTATATATATATATATATATATATAATGTATCTTATGAGAAAGTTTGATAGTAAGAGAAACGAATCAATCTGAACCGTATGACTATATAATGGATAGTTAAAATTAAAAGTTTTTTAAAGTAACATGATCATTTAAAAGGTCACATGACTTTTTAAAAAACTCACATAATTAATCACAATCATTCATTATATGGTTATATGACACAGATTTGTCCATCTCACTCTCACATAATATGATATATATATATATATATATATATATATATATATATATATATATATATCTACACACACCTAAGAAAGTAAGATATTACCAAGGTTTTAAAAACTGGACCGGTGATCGAACCGGTAAAGGTACTGGTTCAAGGTTTATTGGTTCAACTATGTTGAACCGGTCATAATAAAATATATATTTTTAATATAATATAATATAATTCTTGATAGTTAACAATAAATTATATAAAAACTAAGTTAATTAAGGATCATATTATATGTTTTATAGGATTAAAAAATTATAATAAATAAAAATAATATGTAAATATTATATATAAGTTTTTTATTTATTTAAAAATATTTTTTAATAGATTTCTTTTGAAAAATAAAAAAAATAATTTTAAAACTTTGATTGGTTCAACCGGTTTTCATCGGTTCTGACTGGTTTTGACTGGTTTTGACCGGTTCTGAGATGACCGGTTTTTCTCTTGTCCGGACCGATACCCTGACCGGTTCCCGGTCGAACCGGCCGGTCCGGTTTCCAAAACCATGGATATTACCCAAGTAATTAAAAAAAACTTGTGTTGTGTAAAAATATTAATTTTAAAAAATAAGTTTAATTGGGACAAGTCTTCGTATTTATGGGTAATTACATACTCGTTAATATAGTATGAAGCATCTTTTAAATTTTAAGTGTCAAATTTTTCATGAAATTATGCATGGATCACATGTATCATGATGAATTCTTCCAATTCCATTAAAAGAAGTATAATTACAAATATCTCTCACTACTGAAACTTTTTAAATGTTAACTAGAACAAACAATGATTTGTAGCAATTAAGTATAATTACAAATATCTCTCACTACTAAAACTTTTTAAATGTTAACTAGAACAAACAATGATTTGTAGCAATTACGGAATGGCAATGCAGAGAAATAAAGGAAAGAAAAGTAAAAAGAACATGGAAGCATGTAAAGATAGTATTTATGAATTGCAAGTGGGGGTTTTGAATCCTATTATGATTTCTCTCAATTATTTTCAATAAGATTCTTAACTAAGTTATGTTAAGAAGATTACCAGCCACTCACGTTAATACAATAAACATCGTTTGGTCATTTGTCGCTAACAATCTACTCTTAAGATTAGAACTAAGTCATGTCCAGGGTGCATAGAGCTCCAATCAAGCTTACGAAGTTCAAAAATTAGGACAAAATACCTATGACTACCTTTTAACACTCACTTTAATTCCTAGTTTTACTAATACACACAAGTATAATGACTTACATGTTCATTAATTATTGGTAGAAAATGGTTAATCAAATTCAATATAGAAATCATTCGAGGAATTAAAAATCAATCACAAGCAACACACTTAAATTAATATAAAACGTACCTTAACAGGTTCAAAAGAGATACATCGAATTCAATCTCATGGCAAGACGATTAGTTCAACATCAATGACAAAATCAAGAACATCAAACAATTCATATAAAACATAAATATAATACCTGAGACAATAATAGAAAAACATTCATTGTCGACCACTCAGGATATGTCACAATCTCTATAAAGATGGAGAAAATGGTGGAAGGAACAACGTTGTTATCTCTCTCATAATCCTTATATGTCATCACATCTTTCTCTCTCTCTCTCTGCCATTTTGTTGGCTCCCTCACATGTGGTTCCCTAAAGCAAGTCAAAACTGTAGGCCCAAATGTATTTAAGTTGGCACGACCATGTTTAGGTGAATACAAATCGTGTTCATAAGTTATTCATATGTATCTTAATGTGTCTAAGTTCCTTTATAACAATTAATAAACAAATACTCCTATTGTGTTTCGTTAACTGGACAATATGTATGTGGAACTGCAAGATAATATCATTGATGACCAAATAAGTCATGATATATCATCTTATTTCTCCTCTTGGTTTGGATAACACATAAGTCTTCCTTAAATAAACCTTTTATATATTAATTATATGTTGTTTGTTTCATATTAAATTTACATGCCTATAATGTGTTTAAATTAAATTCAAGACCTAACAAACCAAAATGAAGATCCTTTGCTTATTGCGTTATCTTGGGGATCGATGAGAAGGATTACCAAATGACAGAATTACTTCATAAACATATATAAGTTTAACATCGTTGAATGGAGGAAGAAATGCAAACTAGTAATTATGGAGTTTGTTTCAGAGGCATAAATGGATAATTGGAGGATGAATTTTATGGTGTCTTAACCGACATAATTAAACTTGAGAATACCATATAACTAACAAAAAATTATTACTTTCAAGTGTGATTTGTTTGACAACACAATTGATCAAGGAACAAATTTATGACTTTTATGTTGTACGTCGATTTTGACATCTAAAATGATACCTTGTTGGTTGGTGGCGATGAACATATTGATAAAGTTATTTGTAACTTAATTAAAACCATTAGGAGAAGGTCTTGATAATAAAGACCTAACTGGAAATGAAACGAAGCGAGAGACTAACAATGGGAATGAATTTGAAATTTAAATTGAAATTGAAATTGAAATCGAAACTGAATGGGCTCAACCAATAACCACAACCAAAAAAAATAATTAATCAAAGAAAAGAACGGTTACATGTTGGAAATATGGAAGAAAAGGCCACATTGCAAGAAATTATAGTGTTTAATTTAGAAATAGATGAAAAACTAAAGGCAAGTCTACTAAATGTTTTAATAAATTATAAACTTAGAGAAGATTCAAAAGAAGAGATTGAAACAAATAATGAAATATATCAACTGAACTAGTCCTCTTCAAAAGAAACAAAAGAAAATATGGAAGAAGATTATTGTTAAGGACTAGGATTATGTTTTTGCTCTAATTGTAAGATGATCACTAAATATTAGACCTCTACTTCAATCTCAATAATTGATAAAATGGAAAACTCTCATTAAAAAATGAGTTCTTACATCAATTAAATAATTTCATCATAAAATGATGAACATAGAACCTAAATAGTAAAAACAATGGAAATGCAAGACATTTTAAAAAGATCTAAGCAGCCAAGTAATACAATAACTATAAAAAAATTGACAAGAATAAATTAAAGGCCTAAAACAAGAAATTAAAAAGCTAAAACAAAATGATATTCCTTTAAAGTTTAGATTAATAGAACCAGAAGAAAAGAAAATAATAGAAGCTCAAGAAATTATAAACGAGAAAGACGAAGAATCTAGCAAGACTTTCATAAATTTATAAAGCTTGATAACTACTTATAGGTGGTTAGTTAAAGTAACATTAATTATAAAAGAAGAAATTTTTAATATGGTAGCATTAATAGATTTAGGAGCAAATATAAATTGTATTCAAGAATGATTAATTTTAACAAAATATTATAAAAGACTACTGAAGGTTAGTAGTGTTAATGGATAAAAATGAGCATTCAATATAAATTATCCAATGTAAAAATATATAAAAATAAAATGTTATAAAACTTCTTTTGTACTATTAAAAAATATGAGAACACCATTAATTCTAGGAACTTCATTTTTAATAGTATTATACCTTTTTGAAGTAAATAAACATGACTTATTTCAAAAACCTTAAAAAAGAAATTTGTTTTAAACTTATAAAACCCCTAGACTAAAGGAATTAAATATGTTAAAAGAAAATTCAATAATAGAAGTCAATTAAATAGAAAGAAAAACAAAACAAATAAAAATGTTAAATAACGAAATCCAATATAAAAGAGTAGAAGAACAAATAAAAACCCAAAAAATTCAGAAAATAATTAAATATTTTCAAATAAAATAGAAAATAAAATTTATGAAATAAATCCAATAGCTTTTTAAAATAGAAAGAAACATGAAGTTTCATTACCCTATGAAGAAGGGTTTAATGAACATAAAATACCCATTATGGCCTAAGCAATACAATTGAATCGATAATATATACAGTATTGTAAAAAAGAAATTTAAGAATATTTAGATAAATGTTTAATTAGACCATTAAAATCCCTTTAGAGTTGTTTTAGCTTTTATGTAATGAACACTTTAGAACAAGAAAGAAGTGCTCCAAGACTAATAAATTATAAATATTTGAATAAGGTATTAAAGTGGATTAGGTATCCTTTACCTAATAAATTAGACTTAATTAAAAGACTTCATAATACAACTATAAATATCAAAATTTGATATGAAATCTAAGTATTATCAAATATTTGTAAAAGAAGAAGATAAATATAAAACAACTTTTGTAGTACCCTTTTAACATTACAAATGAAATGTAATGCCATGAGAATTAAAAAAAACGCACCAGTGAATTCCAAAATATAATGAAGGATATATTTTATTATATATGAATTTTTCTAGATGATGTATTAATATTTTCAAAAGGAATAAGTCAATATGTCTAGCATCTAAAGAGTTTATAAAAATTATAAAAGAAAACAATCTAATTGTGTTTCAGTTAGAAAAATGAAATTATTTCAAACTAAAGTAAGTTTTTTGGATATGAAATTTATCAAGAAATCATAACTCCTATTTAAAGATATTTGGAATTTGCAGATAAATTTCTAGATGAAATAAAGGATAAAAAACAATTACAAAGATTTTTATGATGTAGAAATTATGTAGCAAAATTTATGCATAATATTAGAATTAATTGTGCTCCAATATATTAACGATTAAGAAAAACCCCCTCCCTATAGGATAATGATATAACTCGAATTATAAAAACAAGTCAAGACATTAGTTAAATAGCTATTATGCTTAGGAATCCCAAATCCAAATGCTTTTTTAATACTAGAAAGGTCTTTGGTCTAAGATACGGAGGTATTTTAAAACAAAAAAAGTTCTTGATTTTTTTCAAAAGAGTAAATTGTAAGATTTTATAGAGGTATTTGACATTCGTCCTAATAAAAATATTCAACTATTTAAAAGGAAATTTTATCAATAGTTATATGTGTTTTAAAAATTTAAAGTTGATTTGTTTAGTAAAAGATTTTTAATAATAACTGATTGCAAAGCAGCCTTAAGTGTTTTACAAAAAGACGTTCAAAATCTTGTTTCAAAACATATTATTTTTTCATATGACAATCTTTAATTTCTTGTTTTGAATTTGATATAGAGCATATTAAAGGAGAGAACAAATGTTATTCCTAATTATTTAACTTAAGAATTTTTACAGGGTTCAAAATGAGTGATAAAGGAAAATAGGTATCTAAAGATCAATATGGTACCCCCAAGAGAATATTACCCATGTCAATATATTTCTCACTTATTACATTATCTCCTCAAACTCTTAAAAATACTTCCTCTCAAATAGTCAAAACTTCTCATGAAGAAATTTCTTTATCCAAAAATTTATATTCACTTTTTCAATATGCAAAACACCTTAGTTAAGCCATCAGATCTTTTGAGATGCATACCATTCTTAGCTCAACATGGTTATTTTGAGAAACCTATAAAATTACCTATATTGATATTAGAGAAACAGTTGATGCATGAAAATCCTAGAGAACTGTCTCAAAACTCATTAACTTCTTTTTAATATATGTTAAATAATACTCAAAGGAATAGACTTTTTTTATGAGTTCATCATGGTAGATACAAATTCAATACAACTAAAGCATCATTATCAAAAAGACAATACAAATACAATGGCTTTTTTAAAAATTAAGATTTGTAAAGTTTTATCCGTTCAAGATTGAAATTCTCGTTTAACCATTCCCAAAGAATTTTCCAGATAATTTACTCCCCAAAGTTACAACTACTTTGATTGTGTTAAAGCTTGGTATAATATGTTATATTAATAACCATGCACCACTCCTGGTTCATTTGGTTTTGGAGAGGAATTTCTTTTAGATTTCCAAAATGGTTCAAGAAGTGGTTCTTCGAAATAGGACCATCTCTTTAAATCTTCCCTAATCCTATTTTCACCAGCTTTTAATATTTTAAAAACCATACCACCTTTGTTCAAGACTATATATTAATTTCTTTTATAGCCAGTCAAGGAATTACTTGGATAATGGCATAGGACTGTTCTAATAGTCTTACTTATGAACAACTAAAACTTTATTCATTAACCTAGGCTATTTGAATCAAGTGGTGGTCTAAATTCAATAATGACTTAGTCTTGAAACAAAGAATCAATGAATAGTAAGACCATATAAATGACCCAATTCATGTCTCTCCATCAATAGAAGCATATAATAAGGCATCATTATTTCTAGCAGAGAAGCAAAAAATTATCGCAAAACTTGTTACAACTTCATTAATGGTTGAATGGCAAAAAAACAAATTGGAAACGCTATAATTATTTTCATCAATATCTTTTTCATCACCCAAAACTCTAGATGTTGAAGAGGAATTTTCCCAAAATTTACTTCAAGAAAATGAAGACATGTGTTATGACATGTTCGATTAAAGAATAATGATAACATCAACAAAACAAGAGTACCTTAAAGCATCTCTTAACAATAAAAAGCAAGTGTCGGTAGGTTAGAAAAAAATTCAAAAGTAAAAAGCAAATTTCAATAAGGCATCTATAGACAGATAAAGAATCCCTTAATAGTAAAAAGCAAGTGTTGATCAAAAAAATCTTTGTACAATGTAAAAGATAAAATGTAATCTTATCGAAATCTCTCAATGGTGTAAAAGACATGATGTAATCTTATCTCTCTTTATGTATAAATAAGATACTTGAGTTCATTTTAGGGCAACACAAACACAAAGTCTGCTTTAGAAAAGAACTCTCTCTCCACTTGTATTTCATCTTCGATTTCTTCGTTGTAAGTTTCTAATGTTTTTGAGTATCAAGTTCTATTTTCATTATCTTGTTATCTTATCTATTTTTACATCTATAATGAAACATGATAGTTATAAACCATATTATTTTGTCTATCAATATGGGTTTTTATAAAAATTTTATCATTTTATAACATTGAATTTGGTCAGTATCAAGTGAGCCTAAACATGGTAATACTGGTAGTGGTAGCAACAACAGTAATAGTAGTAATAGTATATGTGTGAGTGTGTGAGTGTATATATATATCCTTAACTTTTACAATCTTTTATACATATAAACATAATATTAAAAATATATTACAATATTATAACTATGTTATCTTACTTTTTAATTTGGTGATAAAAGTGTTCATTTTATTTCTCATTGTATTAATGTTTTAGGAAAATTTGTAAATTTAATATTTTAGTACCACGTTTAAATTCTCAAAGAAAATGTTTTGTTTTAAATTCAATAACTAGTGGTTCTTTTAAAGAACATCTTACAATTTTTTTATACAAACGAGTGTTTGTATTTTATCAATCCTAATCCTAATCCAACTCTTTTAAAAAAATTTAAGCTTTTTTTTTGTAAATTTTAGTTGTGTATTGTTGTAGTAATTGAGGGTGTTATACCTAAGCCAAAAAAGGTCACTCTAAAACCAAAAGGTGTGGGACACTACCTCCCACACCATTTCCTCCCATACAAAATCCACATGGGACACCAACTTCCACATCATTACCTAGTGTAGGACTTAATGTCCACACCATTTGTCAACACAGAAAGGTGTGTAGGACAAGATGTCTTGTAACCGTCAAAGATGTATCAAGATTGAAAACCTCTCTTGTAACCTCTGACATGTGTCAAGATTGAGAAACTCTTTTTAACAACCATTGAAGACGTGCCACAATCTTACATACTAGTGGTTGTAATACTTTGCCTACAAATAGGACGTAATTCATTTGTCTAAGAGTTCCATTTTTTCATTTCTTGTACTGTCTTTACCTTTTTAAAATTCTTAAAAAATGTGAGACTTGTATCTACAAATGATCTATAAGTCCAAAGTGTGAGACAAGTGGTCATACAAAGATCCAAGTGTAAACTTTTTTCAGTTGTTTACAATTCCGCAACTTTCTTCTCACCTTTCTTTTCTTTTTCTTTACTTGCTTTCTTGTTTACGTTTCTGGCATTTAATTCTCATATTTTACATTCTTGCATCCTTTATTTGTCTTCAATTTAAATTCTTGCAAAGCTTTCTTTCAAAACTTTGATGCTTTTAAACTCTTTCGTGAAGCATTTTATTCCTATTAAAAACTTATACACACTTGAACATTGATAACTCTTTTCATAAACCATTTTTTTGAAAAACATACTAAAACATTTTTGTGAAATATCTTGTAAAAAGACATCTAAATTTCTTAAAGGCCATCACATTTGAAATTTTATGAAACACTTGAAATGTGTAACTCGAGAACATGTGAGGAAGTAGCTTCCTTTCCTAGACTGCTTTCTGGACACATAGTTTATGTGTACATGAAACTCATACATACTTTCAAACATAAAGGAAAATTAAGCATAAAAGAATCCAAATAAATTTTTTTTATGACAATTTTGACTTTTGGAAGCAATTTTAATTGGAAGAAACTACATGCTAGCCTCTAGAGTCATGTATCACTAGTCATTTGGATAATATCAAAATCATTTTAACAAGTTGAGATGTAATTTAGTTTATCATGTTAACACTTAATAGACTCAAATTCATAATAGGGACTAAAACCAAAATATTTAATAAAAATTAAATATAACAAAAACAATTATATTTTACAAGAACCAAAACTAAACTAAAGCATGCTAACCGAACAAGTGTTAGTCATAATGGTTAAAAGTAGTTGTTGACCCCTAGGTTGCAAGTTTGATTTATAAGAACCACACTTTTAAGGGGACTTTGATCTTTACTATATTAGGGTCAAAATTAAGAGAGTATTTTTTTCATAATTTTTCTTGTTGCCAAAAACTAAAGCAAACAGAACATTTTAAGTGTAATAAATAATACACACCTAAATGTCACTTAGATTTTAGTCGAGGAAAAAAAGATTTAAATATATTTTTATTATCATCAAATAAAGGTCCTTTGGTTTGTGTCTCTATAAAATATATATTTTTTATTTTACATCCTTTTATATTATATATTTTGATTTTGGTTCATACCTTGAAGTTAAACTAAATTATATGGTTAGATCATTTAGATAATTCTATTATGTCCAACTCACTATTAATATTGGGGTTCAAATAAAATCTTTATTATAAAAAACCTAAATAGTTTTATTTTTTCTAGCTATTTTGAAAACATTGGGATAACCTAATGTTAATGTGCAATTTGATTATTTAAGGTAAGATTAAAATCAAAATATTGATTTAAAGGAAAAAATATTTTATAGTTTCAAAAGCGAAATATTGTTTTTTTTAGGTCCAAAAAATATATTAAAGGAAAAAATTGTCTTTTCTTTTAGATTTAAATGTCTGTTTTATATATGCAGTTAAAAAAATAGAGTTATAAAAATAAAAAAATCTAAAATTTAATATTAATCTTTTATATCATTCAAAACAATCAATTTTTTTTTTTACCAACCTAAAAAAAAAAACCAAACACGAAGGAAAAGAGGGAACCCGATTACTTGGAGTTGCGTCGCAGGCTAAAAGATTGTGTTCCTAACCTCACACAATCAATTCACAACCTTTCATCACTACACTACTACTTTGGCACGTTACTGGCCTTTGCTGGTTATGGCTTGGCAACACCGAAGCACAAAGTTATTAGAACTCTTACATGCTTCCAAATAGTATTCAACTTTTTGCAAAGTTCGAGGAATCTTTCAATTGAGAATTCTGTTGCAATATCAATTGAATTATTTCACATTTCAGCTTTTGAATATCCAATATGAATTCAGGGTTCTCTCTTTCACACCGATCTGTATGTATTTTCTTTTAATTTTCGAAATCAATTGTTCTTTTGTGCAGTTTTTCGATTATCATCGGTTTCTTTTGCCTTAATTTGAACCTTTTTTTTACCCCATTTGACCAATTGACTAGATTGAGTGTTTCAAATTTTGGTCCAAAAAACGAAAACCCTAGTTCTTACACTTATTAATCTTGCCATATTTTTCTCTTCATTGGTTTTATAGCAAGCATCAATCAAAAGGGGTGATTTTTCTTTTAAAAACTATCACTCAGATTATGTGGGTACGACGTTACTATTTTTATTGGTGTGTTACCTGAATCATATGCAAGTGTTTTGCTTGTAATTGGAAACAATGTCGCGGCCGATGTTGCTTGTGTTTTTGCTGATCGTACTGATAATAACCTCTCAATTTGAGTGGAAGCAACAGCTTGTGGTTGATGTTGACTCAAATTCCAGCTTATCTGAAAAGCAGCAACGGATTTCAAATGGGGTGGAATCTGTGAAGGAGAAGGTGTTAAGCTTATCCCATCTTCCATGTTGTTTCCTTTACAATCTCTCTATGGATTTGATTACTTGAGTTGGGATGCAATGTTTCTTTGGTGTGGTTCTATTGATTTAATTATTCTGTTCCGTGTCTTGATGCAAGCCTAGTCTGTTTCTTTTTGGCCTAATATGCAGCATCCAGAAGTTGGATTTTATTATAATTATAATTGAGTATTAAAGTTTATGACGTTATAACAAAAGTGAATTATTTAAGTTTCTGCTCCTTCAATCCTTGGCGATGTTGTTGTTTGCATTAGTGTCACAGTGTGCTTTTGCTTCTATGTTAGCCTGGATCCATTCATTTCTTTATGAAGTACAGGAACTTGAGGATGTCAGTAGGTTTGTGAAAGTTAATAAAAAAATCATGGAGCTATTTTCATTCTGGATTTTGGTAAGATGAATCATGGCAATATTTTCTGTCTAATTTTAGAATAGAACCCTGAAAACTGTTATAATCCTCCTCGAATTCAGAACTTCATAGTTTTTCCAATCAATTATAAGTATTTCCGTATCTTAATTATTTTGGAATAGGAATGTTGTTGGAACCTGTGTGTTACCCAGTTTGGGTATGAATGGAGATCTTGATTAGGTTGTGCATTGGTCGGATCTTTCCTTGAAAAGTGAACGGAAATGGGAATGGATTGGCAATTTGTTATTATTTGTTAGCCACTTTTATTTGATAAATTACTTTTTGTGATACTTAATAGCTTTTAAATTGGGAATATGTCATGAATGCCTTTGTTGATCTGAATTCTGTTAGAATGCTCAAGCTCTGGTAAACATAACCCTTTTCAACATCTGCCTCTGAACAAGTCATTTTGGCATTAAAGGAGAAAAAATAGAGTTTTTTTTCATGCTTAACTCTATCAACTTTAGTCCTTTACAGTTTCTATGGCATGTGCTTGACTTTCCTGGTTACTCTTTTGTTAAAGATCTACTTGGGTATCCGATGAGCACCAATTTGAAGACATTCTTCTTATTAATAGCTTTGCATCTCATTGTTTCAGATTTATCTGGTCTTTCATCATTGGAGACTCTTTTATATGCAATCTGGAAACTGTCTCACTTTATGAATAGTGATACTTTTGTTAGAATCTTCTCAGATGGTATATTAGCTGGATTATTTTGGAATGGGACCCTGTATCTAGAAGATTTTAACATCCGAACATATATTCTTCTGAAACATACCTCTATTGGAGCATTACATTCTGCCCACACAGTATATCCCTGTTTTGATCTATTACTATTTGATGATTAAAGTAGAGAAGAAAAGAAACATGTAATTTGCTTGTAAATTTTGGGAAGCTTTTGTAGAGTCTGCAACAAGACAGCCATATCTAATTGAAAATGCAGTGGTGTGAGTTTATGGTGGCTTCTATGTGTTATGTGGAACTTGGTGGTTCCTTAAATAATGCTCTTTAAAAGTTCAATGTAATCAAGTTGAGTTTAAGCCTAAAAGTAGTATTTTTTGTTAGAAAAGAATATAATCATAATAGAATGCAAAAGTATAATAAAAGTAACATTTTTAATGAAAAATTACCACATTTAGTAGCTTAAACTTAGTATTTAGCGTGGTTAGCAAAACCCATATTTTTTTTTAACTTTTTGCAATTTTTCTTTGCTTCATAGTATGTATGCTCATGAAAATTATTAGAATATTAATTAATTACTTAAGAGTTGGGACCACACTACCTTTAACAAGTAATTTACTGCGTTCTTTCTATTTTGCTTGTGCAGATTATTTTAGTACAAGAGAAAAATATTCGAAGATTGACTGATCTTGTCCGGCATCTCCAAGAACAATTGCAGCAGTGTAGAAGCAATAGTAGTACAACAAATGGCACTGTAAGCCTGCTAGCTGAGCATATACTTGAGCTTGAGCGACATCAAATTTTAGAGGATTAAGTAGAGACAGCCTTTTACTCACGTTCTTATTGTTCAAGTTGAAAAGTTGTTTTCCTAGCTCTTTGAAAGGAAATGTAATAGATCTACTTCACTGTGACACTGAACTAAGATTGTAGTTCTATTCAAACGCGTGTCTCACATCAATCAAATACAAGTGGTGAAGTGTTTAAGAATGAAGCGTTTGTTATTGTCAAGTCTAGTATGAAGTTGTTGTCGGTTAATCCCTGTTTTGAAAATGAATTCGTAAAAATACCCTTTTTTTGGTTAAATATACATTTGCTCCATGCGTTTTATCTTATTTTTTTATATATCTTTTTATTGATATAGGTCCCTAAGTTATAACAATGTTAGTTTAAGACCCTATACTTTAAATGCCAAGTAATTTGCCTAGTCAGCAAGCAAATGGAGTTGCCACATATACATGTAAAGTTGGAATAATGAATTGACACAAGGAAAATTGTAGCTTTCAAAGATAAAGCCTAATTTCAAGATTTTTTATGGATTAGATTTGGCAAGCCATGGAAAAAATTGCAAACGATGAGGTAATATTGTAAACATTGAATACGGAACAATAAAACAAAAAAAAAACTAACAATTTGCTTGCATAGTTCATTATTAACAGGAGATTAGAATAGATGACGTGGGGAAGGAGACTCAAAATTAGGAGGTAAATAGTGTATGTATATGAAAATTTTCTTGATGTTGTGTTTTTGCAGCAACCTGCAAGTGTTATGTATGATCCAGCATTGAATGGATTGCTAACTATAGCCAGCTAAGATGTTTTCTTATGTGGTTGTGAGATAAGTGAATCTCGGTCATATAATCATATATGGTTGAGATTAAAAGTTTTTAAAAGTCATATGATTTTCACATGACTTTTTAAAAACTCACATCTCAATCATCCATATTCGCTCCCCTCACTCTCACATGAGAGAACCTTTCTCATATGATACATCCTATAGATTTTTCAGTAGGAAGATGTTGATGTAGTTTTTCTATAGACATTTGTCTTCATTCCATCACAATGTGGATCAACCTTAGAAGAGCAGGATTACCACATGGGTTCCTTTACACTATCTTAGATTATGGATTATGTTTAGTTTAAGGATTTCTTATATGTTTTCATTCTTGATTATGTTTAATTAATTCCCTTGGGTTAAAGTGGGTTAAGGTAGAATATGATGATGTAAACCTTTTGAAAATGTTTTATTTTGACTGACTAGTGTTCCTAAAGAATTCCCTTTGATTGTTAACTGATGCTTTATTTCTTGATTTTTAATGCAATTTAGGACTCTTAACCTATATCATAAATGATTAGTAATTAGGTGATCTTACCAATTATTAATTAATGGAAATAAGAATAAAACTAAATTTTTATGGGTAGTCATGGATACTGTCTTAACCCTTTACGCTTTCAAATATTAGTTGAGTGATATGTTTGAGTAGAACTTAATACATTTCTTAACATGAATTGTCTTGCATGATATTATGAGTAGTTTATTAGAGGATACCTTGTTGCATACACATGGTCAAATGACACTAATAGCTTTAGCATGTGTGACTGTAAATTAATAGCCTAGGTTAATTAAGAATGAAACTGAGGAACATCAAGTAAAGTCATAAGAGGTATCTAAAGCCCCAGACGCTCTAAACATAGTTGATTCTCTTTTGTGATTGCTTGTTCTCTTTTTGTTGATTTCATTAGTACTCTTAATACTCTAATTACTCAAGTACTACCTGAATTTGTTTTTCATACAACTTATAAAAACAGATTATTTCTACCCCCAAACTTCTCCACCACCTTATCCAACTTTCTCTTAAATCCACCAATTTCAACATCATCAAACATTAGTGTCTTCAACATGGTGTTAAGCCAAATAGTGATAGCTTCCTTGTCGAGTTCTGGATTAGGTTCCATAGGAACAATCTATGATATGTACCCGGTAGGACTTTTATAATTCCATTCTTTACAGACTTACCTTTATCAACGATAACAGACACCCATGACCTGCCTTTCATTGCCCCAAAAACTATTCTAGCAACCCAACATAATTATCTTTAGACTTATTTCAAAGCACACCACTTGCCAATATAATGCTTTGGTTATGATGGTTGACTCCATAAAATACAGCCAAAGGATATAATTAAATACTTGTTTTCCTTGGTTGTGAAGTCAAAGGCCAACAACATGTTAGAAATTAAAATTGGCCATTTGATTTGCTAGAAGCTTAGTGATTAAGAGTAGGAAGAAAATTTCAACTTGAACTATTCTATCTCGGGAAGCAAAATTCAATTAGAACTCTTCTATCCTAGGAAGTAAAATTCAACTAGAACTCTTCTACCTTAGGAAGCAAAATCCAAGTTGAATTTTGCTAACTTAGGAAGTAAGTTTCAACTTGAATTTTCCTTAAAACAAGTGACATCAAAATTTAGTATAAATAGGATACCTTGCCTTAGTTATTGGTATGCCTTGAGTGAAGAAGAAAGTGAGAAGAAAAAATTAAGAGAAAGCTTCAACAAGCTTTATTTGAGTGTTGTGTATGTGTATTAGCTTTTAACAAAGCTAAAGAAACTTGAGTGTATCTGCTATACAAATATTATAGTGAGATTAAATTTTGCTCTTTGAGTGTTCATATTTTCTTCTCATAGTATCTCAATTTCAACTAAACAATTTATTTTAATTGCCAACACATCACCTAAGATTTCATAATCTTTTTGACTAGTTTCATCGCACCAGAACAAGTGTTGCAACCTCCCTTCATAATCAACACTCTGGCTCCAAAACATGCCATGGTTTGTAGATTGCATCTCACACGATTACTCCAATTCTCTATGAGCGTAAAAGAAATTTAGTCTGTTGTGTTTTTCTAGTTGATTATGCATGTCTTGCTTTTTGTATCTAACTTATGCCTTTTTGACTAATTTTCAATTACTCCATACATCTATGGTGTCCTAATCCCAACTTTTCTATGTGTTAAACTCCATTATATCTTATTCATCAATTTTCCCACGTGCAAAAGACATTCCTATGTATTGTATACATATCAGCTATTAATTAGGATCACAACTTATAGATGAAGCACACCAAGACCTCATATAGTCATTGATATGGACATTAATCTAGTTGTTCACCTACACCTTGTCTCTGCCTTCGGTCTTCATTGAAGACTATCCAAATCCGATGTGTTTTTAACATAATACTCTTCCCTAAAACAAAGAAACACTTATTGAACTACAACTCCATGACAGTCCCTAACCTATTTTCACCTTTGCATAAAAAATCCCTTTACATTCACATAAAAGTTATAGAATGAATATGCTACATCTATATAAGGAAAGAAAAAGTTGACTAAATCATGTCCCTATAGATTTCCAAAATCAATCAAACATGTATCCTCCAACCCATCAACAATAATCCCTTCTTCCAGAATTAGATCATTTCTTACTACTTATTCCACACCCATTTTATTACCTTCTTTTACATTTTCGAACAAACCCTCTTCATTATTGTTGTGTTTCTGTCGATGAAAAGAATTTAATTTAGAAATTTTTTTAACAGGACAATTCTTCATACCCATGGATAAGTTCACCCGTTAGAGTCATAGGGTGCATAAAGTTTTAATTGGGCTTGTGAATCCAATCATTACTAGGAAGTGTAAAGGACAATACAAGTACCTATGGCTTCCCATTCAAAACTCACTTTAATTCCTAGTTCTACTAACAAACATTGATACGATCGCCTATATATTCATTAGTTAACAATAGAAAAGAGTTGATGAAGTCCTAATTTAGAAAAATCAAGGAATTAAAACTCAATCACAATATAAACATATAACAGAATATAAAACCTTAATGGGTTTCAAGAGGGATACACCATAACATTCACTTCATCTTTATTATATGATTAGTTCATCATAAAAGAGAAGATAAAAAAATTAAACAACCCATTATAAAATAAAAATCTTAAATATAAAACAAGAATGAGAGACATTTATTGTTGACCACTTTGGGATGTTACAATACTCTTATCATGATCAGAGATAGAAAGAACGATAGAAGGAATGCCTTGTTGCCTTTATGACTTTCCCTTACCCCTTTCTTTCTCTTTCCCTCGCCATTTTCTTTCTCTTTCTTTCTCTCTCTCTCACACACATAATTCATTACGTGTCATCTAATATGTCTTACTTGTGTGTTTGTGTCTCTCTTCTTTAGGGTTATGTTTTCAAAAAAAAACCTAAAGCCTCTTCGATTAAGTTCAAAAGCCCACTCGAACATAGGTTATGTGCATCTGAACACACCCTTTATTTCTAAGTACAAGCAATTCCATACTCCACCTCGAACATGGTCTGTGTACATGTATGAACTTTGGCACGTGAATTATACAAACATAGTCGTGTTTAGACATAGGTTACGTTAATGGTCTAATCCTTACTTCTTCTTTTCTTAGGCTTCTTTGCTCTTTTTTCACTCCATTTACATAAAAATTTGCCTAAAATTACACTTGTATAACATCCCATATTTACTTAAAATTAATTACATGTGCATTAGTTAATTAATTAGGAGTGAATGGAGAATTACCATTATGCCCTTAAATTTTCAAATTGAAAATTACCTCACCATTTCTTTCCACTCACGTGAAATTAGAAAAAGAAACAGAGGCAAGCAAAATTCATTTCACTCTCTTCTTTTTCTTCATGGACACATGCAGTGAAAGGGGATTTCTCATTTCTTCTTCTCTCTTGCGACACCATCATTACAATTCACCATCCTCTTCACCTGATTTCTTCAAATTGGAGCAAGAATCATCATCCGTCTTTCCTTTTATTGTGTGTGGCAGCCTTGGGGTTCTTGGGAAGGCATCAACCTCTTGAAATTGAGGTAAACTCTTATGGTTTTGGAACCCCATTTTCGGTTTGGGCAAATTCTAGGACCTATCTCCTTATTATTCCACTTTCTTGAATTTAAGGGCATTTATGAAGCTTGGTTGGTGTGGACAGCTTAGGAACCATTAAGGTTTTGGAAAAAATCGCAAGTTCAAGTAAGTTGTTCGATACCCGTTGGTCGGTTTGGTTCTGTTTGGTGAATTGTGAGTATTAATTGGATTAAATATAATTTAGGAATTATTTTAGAAGTGTTTCAGAGCTTGGAGCTTGATCGGAAGTGAGTATTGGGGGTCGATCACGTTGTTGGTAAGTTAGTACTTATAGAAATAATTTTAATCTAGTAACTTTTAGCTTAAACTACAATTTTAATGGCAATCGTGGTGTTAAAATGTATTATTATTATTATTCTTAGGAAGTTGTTTGATTGAGAAAGTGTGATCAAAGAGCGATCAATTAGCGTTGGATAGCTCGGAGAGCTTTTGGATTATTTATTTCCAGGTAGTGGGAGCTACTACATTTTAAATGTATAGTTTATGGACGGGTTGGGGTATATTAATAAATTGTGAATTGATGTGATTGTGAACTATAATGATTGAATTGTGAATTGTGGAATGTCTAGTGATATACCCTGCTAGTTTGATAATTAAGAATTATCTATGAATGTGATGTATTCCGTCCATGATGTAGTTAATGAATTACATGAGATGCATTGATGTGATTAAGTGGATATCATTGTATGGCATGGGATGCATTAACCTAATTGACTGAATGATTCCCATGCATGAGATGTAATAGGATACTTGAATTATTGATGTTGAAATATTACATTAGATGCAAATTAAGCAATGTGATATAGCATGAGATGCTTGTTGATGATATATGCATATGAATGAGATTCTATGTTATGTGTTTTCGAGGATTCCACAAAGACCTTGAGTGGGACTCAAGGCAAGCCTATTGAGTAGGACTCGGGGCTACCCGTAACACTCCCGTTGTCGCTGAGAGTGATTGTGCTACGTGAGAGGACAAACAATTTGGTACCAATAAAACGGCCGGATCAGCTGAGAGCTGAATATATGGCTGAGAGCCAATGTGTTGCAACACTATATATGATGATGTGTAATGGATCCATGTGATTGCATTGATATATGAGTATATGCATTAATATGTTATTAAGAATAACATGATTTGTGATAGCCATTTGATATGATATTGAGAATATCTAGTAAGTAGTGAATTGTAATGAATGACAGTTAATGTATTAATTGAATTGATATTGTAATGTATATTAGAGAATTGGATAGGTTGATCTGATTCAATAACTGTTATTTAACATGTATTTTGCTCACCCCTTACTTTGTGGCTATATTTTCAGTGGACTTAGGTCACAATGGTGATTGGTGAGATGTCACCATACTCGTGAGGAAGACACTTATACATGATATATATAGACTGTATAGCTTTTTGATAGTAGCATTGGCTAGATCTTATTGATAACTATTTTGATAGTTGATGTATATAACTGTGTAGTGGATCCTAGGTGGCTGACGGCTTCAACTAGAAGCCTAGCTTATATTTTGATGTGTATATATGATGATCTAATGAGGATATAGATGTTGTTGATGATATATGATCGCGGTGACCATGGATGATCTCATTTGATACATGTGATGCATGATATGTCCAGGCTATAAATTGTGAAAGTTGATGCATATGTGAATGAGATGTCTAGGACTTGTTTGTAAGTTGTAATTTGAATTAGAATATGGATTACAACTTGACTTGATGATGGATGCATGAAAAATGAGGGTTTTATGAGTTTTATGCATAATTGAGGAAGTGATATGGTCATATTGAGTTTTAGGAGGTTTGGATATCATAGGATGGTTCCAATAAGTTATATGCATGATTTAAAACTTATAGGATTTGGAATGGGTCAAATCTATTGAGTAATGACCCTTAAGTTGCACATTTGAGCCTTAGAATGGACAAAACATGATTTTGTGCATATCTCAGTCATATGTTATAATTTTGGCAAACGGATAACGTCAACAGCTTCAGAATGGTGAAAATATAGTGCCCATGCAGTTTCATAGTAATCGGAGTTGAAACAAGAAAAATAGGTAGGTTGGAAATTAATTTATAAGTGAGAAGTTGTCATTCTCGCTCAAGCGAGCCAATTCTCGCTTGAGTGAGCCTTTACATGAGTTTAGGGGTGCTTGTTGTTAAATTTTCGCTCAAGCTAGAGCATTCTCGCTCAAGCAAGCTTACCAAGGTTTGATGCTGTCAAATTTTCACTCAAGCTTAAGCATTCTCGCTCAAGCGAGCTGACCAGGGTCTGATGCTGTCAAATTTACGCTCAAGTGAGAGCTTGAGCAAAAATCTTGCTTGAGCACCCAAAATATCGCTCAGGCGAGCTGATTTATCCTCTCTTTTCTTCATAAGAGTTGTAGAGAATTTTTTCTTTATCATTTTGATACCTAATTTGCGTCGATCGGAGTTCGGTAGCCTGAGTTATGCCTAAAATACTAAAGGGTGTTTAGACTGAAAATTTCAGCAGGGCTGATTTTATAAATTTACAAATTAGGCAATCTTCAGGGCATCATTGGCCCTTGACTTCTTCATAATAATTGTAAGAATTTGAGTTACAAATGTGTACAAACCAGATTCATCTCGATTGGAGTTGTGTAACTCCAATTTAACTCAATTTACTGGGTAGTGTACAAGGAGCCAGTGTGCTAAAAACTTTTCTTTGGGCAATTTTGGAGCCCCAAGGCCTAGGATACATTATTAGGGGCCCGTAGAGTCATGTGAGGACATCTTAGAACAAATGTGAATATTTTTGAAAAAAAATTCCCCGGTATTTTTATTATTATATTAAAGTTATAGGATGTTTTACCTTGCCTATTTCCTTGAAAGAAACATAAGATATTAGCCCATTTTACAACATAACTATGCATTCACATACTGAAATAAGATAAAAATCCTAAAGGTAAGGTGATATTTTGATAGTTTATCAATTATCATGGCCTTCTTTTTCAAATTATTATTACATTCATCAAACTACAACTTATTTGTTTCGTTTTTGTAAATCAAAATACTAGTCCCATCTTCGAACATATTATCTTTAACTATATTCATATCCACATTATTAGAACCTTCTAATCCGCATTCCTTATATCCTTTACTTAAACTAACTATTTCTTATAATCCACCTATTTTTTCCAATTTTTTTATTAAACTACTATAGATAGCACCATAACACTCGTTTACAACAATTTATCAATCAACTCATGATATCTTGAGGACTTCACTATTTTCTGCAAAAATGTTATACTTATTGTTATAAAGAGCTAATTATCTATTCTATTTTGAAGAAAATAGTTATGACAACATAAGGTCCTAAACTTATGAATTTTGGAGAGAAAAGAGCAAAAAATGTCTCAAAACAAAATGGACAAAACAAACAAAAATGGTGCTACTAGCTCAAACATTTCTCATGCTAACTCTAGTATGACCTATATTTGGCATGCGTTGTTTTTGTTAGGTCAACATCTCGTGTTCCTCTACGAATGACCCATGCCCGAGTATTATTTTTATAAAATTAGCATTTTTTACGTGTGCGTGAAAGACAACTTTGTAGAGTTCTTTCTTCCCTTGATTAATCTTTCTCCCTTGACACACTTCTATGCTAACCATTTTCCACTTATTAGGAGTAGTCAAAAAGATTCTTTCTCTAAGTCTTAGTGATTGAAGATTCATGGGTCATTCTCCTTCATCACATTGGATTTACCTTCTTTTAGCAGGTTTCACCTTGAGGATTTTCCACTCTTATTTTAGATTAAAAAGTATGTTTACTGTTGGAATTAAGTATATTTTTTTTATCTTGATTATGTGTAATTATTCCTCTTAGCCATGAGCCTTACGGTGTAACCATTTGAACTCCTTTATTTTATGAATGTGTAGTGTTCATGAAGAACTCCCTAGTCTATCATTATTGTTTTAATTCTTGAATTGTAATGCAATTTAGGAATTGACCACTTCTAATCCCAATCTTAATTAGTTAGTAATTGGATGTTTATACAATTTATTAATCAGTAGATATAGAATTAAATTAAGTCTTTAGGAGCAACTACATATATTTCCTCTTTATGCTTTTAATAAATGCTTAGATCCATATGTAATTGGTTCTCGATGCATCTTAATATTTATTGCCTTGCATGGCCATTATGGTAGTTTATTATGAGGTAAATTATTTTTTAAATCGAAAAAGCAAAGAATCATATAATAAATTACGTACAAAAGGTTTCTGAACCCATATCATTATTTTCTTTTGCCCCTAACCCAAATAAGTGTAGATTTCAAAGTGACCCTGTTCGGGAATGGAAAAGTTATAATCTCATCATATAGTCTCGCTCATTTGGCTAATCATGCTGATGAGGAAAGTCTACGACCCCTTTTTAGAATCAACAAGGATTGTTGGAACCAAAGCTGAAAGGTTTCAACATTACATAAAAAACAAACCAAAAAAGAAAAAAAGATAATCAAAAGAATTAAGGTTTGTGCCTCTATGCACATAGCAAGTAGAGCAAATTGATATCCTCGCACACTAGGGCACGCCTAGAATAATATTGTCAAGCATGCCATCGTTGTTCAATATGGGGCCGAATGTCACTAAGCTAAGGACACGATAAAGGCAATGTTGCATCTTTGTTGCAATCAATCCTTCCAAGAGGTGGACGTGTTTCTTATACCAACAAGACTAATGGTATAGTCTGCCATGCAAAGTCATCGCAAATAATGTCGTTTTCTAATAATGCCATGAGTCTTTGCCATGTTGGGTGAAGACAAGTGAAACAGTTGAAGGAAGATAAAGATATCAAGGGGATCATTCGAAAATCGAAAAGGGAATCAAGAAATCAAAGTCATACATAAAAATCAAAGTAAAAAAATAAAAAACCAAAAAACGCACAAAAGCCAAAGCAAAAAAGAAAATTCAGAATGGTCGTTCTTGATTAGTGCCGCAAGACTTATCCCATTTCCCATGGTACATGACATGGAAGTAATACCGCCTATTGAAGTTGAGATCCACTGCCCAAAGGCCAAACACATTTTGGTGATTAACTTAAACCTTATGTTGTGAAGGACGAAACCTTGACTCAAAATATTAAAAGAAAAACTCGCTAGGTGAAAAACCTGAAAAGGAAACCTAGACAAAAGTTAGAACAACCCGCTAGGTTAAAAACTCAAAAAGGATGGCTTAGGAAAAAGTTAGGATCAGAACTTTGAAGACACCATCAGGGGACTACCCCACAGACAATAAAAAAGGAAGCATGAAGAGTAGTCTCCATGAAAGCAGGTTGAAAGGTTAAACTAAAGATTATGGGCATGATATCTTAACACTTGTCACTTTAGAGAATATAAATTACCATGAGAAATCAAAAACAATTCAAAAATTAACATGAGAAAAAATATATAAATGAATAAATAAAAAACGATAATATGGATAAATAAATAGATAAGAGAGGGAAACATAAAATAATAATAATAAATAAATACCTATAAAAACAACCTAAGAAATTATATCAAAAAAATAAAATGATAGACAAATGATTATGTAAAAGATAACTACAAAATTATTGAGAAAAAATAAAAATAAAATAAAATACAAATAAATAAATAAATAAATAAAGTACAGAAAATTAAATAAAATACAAATAAATAAATAAATAAATAAATAAAGTATGGAAAATTAAATAAAATACAAATGAATAAAGAAAGTGCAGAAAATATAAAATACGATAAAAATATATAACTAAATAAATGCAGAAAAATAAGGTGGAGAAAAATAAATGTAGAAAAATCAAAGTGTAGAAAAATAAATAAATAAATACAGAAAAATAAAATGCGGAAAAATAAAATGCAGAAAAATAAATAAAGAAAAATAAAAGTGCAAAAAATAAATGAAAAAATAAATAACTGCAAAAAAATAAAGTGTGAAAATAAAGTATAGAAAAATAAAAGTGCAGAAAAATAAATAAAGAAAAAAATAAAAGTGCAGAAAAATAAATGAATGAATAAATAAATAAATGTAGAAAAATAAAGTACAGAAAAATAAATAAAGAAAAATAAAAGTACAGAAAAATAAATAAATAAATAAATGTAAAAAAATAAAAATAAAGTGTAGAAAAATAAATAAAGAAAAATAAATGGAATGGAATATGATGTCAGACCAAAATAACACAAAATAAAATAATAAATAACAATAATAATGATAACAGTAAGAACAAACACCAAATAAAATATATGAAAAAAGGAACTAAAAAAATTAAAAGAAATTATGATCCTAATTATGGCAATCAAATTATAAATAAAATTTCACAAGAAAAATTGTAATATTAATAATATAAAAATACACTAAAGAGATAAATAAATATTCTCGTATTTATTAAAAATACCTTAGCACAGTAACAATTAATGAAGAACAAGAACGGAATTTGAGAAATCGATTTTGTGTGGATTTCTCTTATTTCTAGTTTTGTTTGGGCTCAATTCAAGAATGTTTGGAAACTAGTTACAAGACTTTTATGGTAATTTAGGTTACAAAACTAACATACTAGAGTAACACACATTCTTCCAACAATATTTCTATATCTCTATTTTTGAAAACAAGTTTTTCTAAAAAATTACAAAAAAACTCACTCTTTTCTCTCCTCCTCCTTCTTCCTCCTTTTTTCCTTTGCATCATGCCCTATTCATAAAAGAAATTTAGCCTTGGATCCCTCATGAAATGTCATTACTTTCCTCATTTTCAAAATTGTCAAAATTTGGTGTCAATTTTCCTCATTTTCTCTAATTATGCAACCAAATTGGGTCTCACCCAAAAAATCACCAAAAACTTATTCTTTTTTCTTTCCTTTTTTTGACCCTTTTTTGGCCCATTTTCTTTTTTTATTTTCATTTTTTACCCTTTTTTATTTATTTTCATTTTTTGGGCCCATTTTTTCATTTTTTTTGACTATTTTTTGGGCCCATTTGGTTTTTTTCCGTTTTTATTTTTTTAATTTTGTTTAAAAAAATTATTTTGAGTACAAATGAATAATCACTTACTCTTATTAAAATATAAACTGTTTTAAAATCCTAAAATTATTTATTACACATGTGACCATAAATAAAATACTCAAAAGAGGGCAAGTACTACAAATGCTGCAAGGAGCAAGAAGGTAGTCACCAAACATTGGTTTTCTTCTCTCATTCTTTCCTCTCTGCTCCGGCACCTATTGGCTATTGTTTGAGGAAAATTATGAAAGAAGGTTGATGAAAGAGAGAAAATGATTTTGAGAGTGTGGTAGGAAGTAGGGAGAGATTGAGTATTTATAGAAATAGAGGAGATTACTATTCTAACAGTCACTATGCAACGGTCACTATGTAATTTTCATTTTTATTTTTTATTTTTATTTTTTACATATATATTTTTTTTGTCAGACAAAAATAGGTGTTCACATACCTAATACATTCAGATTTGTATGGGTCAATGCCAAAGTCACTCGGTAGGGCTCAATATTTTATGACTTTTATTGATGATCATTCCCGAAAGACTTGGGTATATCTTTTAAAGATTAAAAACCAAGTGTTGGATGCCTTTAAACAGTTCTTATCTATGGTGGAGAGGGAAACTGACAAGAAGCTTAAGTGTATTTGTACAGACAATGGTGGAGAGTACACAGGACCATTTCATGCTTACTGTAAAGAGCATGGTATTCAACATCAAACGACACCTCCAAAGACGCCATAGTTGAATGGTTTAGCTAAGAGGATGAACATGACTTTGATGGAGAGAGTTAGATGTATACTCTCACATGCAAAGTTGCCAAAGATGTTTTGGGGTGAGGCTATACAAGCAATCGCTCACGTATTGAACCGTTCATACATGTACCGAAGGATGAAAGATCCAAACTTGATGTCAAGACACGACAATGTGTGTTTGTCGGCTATGGTCAAGATTAGCTTGGCTATAGATTTTACGATCCAGTCTATAAGAAGCTTGTCAGAAGCTGCGATGCGGTGTTTATTGAAGATGAGACCATTGAAGATATAGAAAAAGCCCAGGAAAATGCTTCCAAATCTAATGATGGTTTAACAAACATAAAGCTAGTTCCTTCAACGATGGTGCCTAGAGAAGTTGAAGATGAAGCTCTGAATAATCCACCTGAAGTAGGTGATTAGATTGCTCCCTTTGAGATACCATCAGATGATTTTGATGATGAAAGTGTTCATGATCAACCACTAGCTCCAACGGGTTCTCCAAATCTAAGGAGATCTGATAGAGTCAGACAACGCTCTACAAGATATCCTAAAGAACAGTATGTGTTACTGACTGACGGGGGAGAACTGGAAAACTTATAAGAAGCTATGAATGATGAACACTATAAAAGGTGGATTAAAGCCATGCAAGATGAGATGAATTCCTTGCATAAGAATAAGACATTTGAGCTAGTAAAGCTGCCAAAAGGCAAGAAGGCTTTGAAGAACAAGTGGGTGTTCAGGATCAAGCATGAAGAACACAGTCCCCAGCCATAATTCAAAGCTAGATTGGTTGTTAAAGGATTCAGTCAAAGAAAAGGGATTGACTTTGATGAAATTTTCTCACCAGTGGTGAAGATGACATCCATCAGAATAGTGTTAGGGTTAGCAGCAAGTCTCAACCTTGAAATCGAGCAGATGGATGTGAAGACAGCCTTTCTTCATAGTGACTTGGAGGAAGAGATATACATGGAGGAGCCAGAGGGTTTCAAAGTAAAAAGGAAAGAGGATTATTCCTGTAAGCTTAATAAAATTTTGTATGGCTTGAAGCAGGCACTAAGATAGTGGTACAAGAAGTTTGAGTTTTTGATGGGGGAGCAAGGTTACAAGAAGACCACTTCAGACCATTGTGTGTTCATATAGAAATTCTCTGATGATGATTTTATTATTCTTTTGCTCTATGTGGATGACATGTTGATCGTTGGCCAGAATATTTCCAGAATCAAAAAGTTGAAAAAGCAATTAAGCAAGGCTTTTGCTATGAAAGACTTGGGGCCAACAAGACAAATTCTTAGCATGAAAATAACTAGAGACAGGAATGTCAAGAAATTGTGGTTGTCACAGGAGAAGTACATTGGGAAGGTACTTCCATAATTCAATATGGACAAGGCTAAAGTGGCTAGTTGTCCTCTTGCTAATCACTTTAGACTAAGTACCAAGCAGTGCCCTTCTACAGAGGATGAGAAGGATGAGATGGATGAGTTCCATATAATTCAGCAGTTGGGAGTTTGATGCATGCCCTGGTGTGTACACAACCAAATATTGCTTATTCCGTGGGTGTAGGGAGTCATTTCCTTTTAAATCCTGGAAAGGAACACTGGGCTATAGTAAAGTGGATTTTCAGGTATCTCCGTGGAACCTCCAAAATGTGTTTGTGTTTTGGAGATGAAAAACCTATGTTAGAAGGTTATATAGATGCTAATATTGTTGGTGATGTTGACTCAAGAAAGTCTACATTAGGATACCTGATCACTTTTGTAAGGGGAGCTATGTCATTGTAATCAAGACTACAGAAGTTTGTTGCTCCCTCAACAACTAAAGCAGAATTTATTACGGTTACTGAGGCTTGCAAAGAGCTGATATGGATGAAGAAGTTCTTGGAAGAACTTAGCATACACCAGGAAAAGTATGAGCTGTTTTGTGATAGCCAGAATGCAATTCACCTTGGGAAGAATTCATCCTTTCATTCTCGATCAAAGCACATTGATGTGAGATATCACTGGATTAGGGATGTATTGGAGAAGAAGTTGCTACAACTTGAGAAGATCCACACAGATGAAAATAGATCAGACATGATGACAAAGACTCTTTCAAAGCAGAAGTTGGAATACTGTCGACAAGCCGTAGGACTGGTAGAGCCCTTCATGTAATCGGGAGGGAGAGATTGTTATGGGTCCCTTATAATGGAAGGCTATAAACAATAATTAATTAGCTTTCCAATTTATGGACAGCAAATGCAAAGCAACATGGACACAACTATAATACACAATTGCATTTGGTATACATTTTTTCCAAAGGCCTATAAATAGGCACAAAATCAGCAGCGTCGAAGAAGCAATTGAAAGCAATTAAAAGCAATTGAAAGTAATTGTAGAGAAACACCAACGAGAGTGTTTTTAGGCTAAAGCAATTAATTGCTTTGGATTTAGAGTGAGGGAAAAATAATTAGTGAGTGACAAAATAGTGAGGTTAATTGGGGTGTTTGGGAAACACTTGAGTGTCACTATTTTGAGTTAATCTCGGGTTTATGCCTCTAATATTTTATTAGAGAATTTCCTCTTGTACGCCTACTAATTTTATTAGTGGAAGAAATTTCAGAGTTTGTCCCATGGACGTAGCCCAAATCAAACAGGTGAACCACGTTAAATTTTCGGTGTCATTATTTATTTACTTTGCTCGTATTTAATTTATTTTGTAACCAAATATTTTATCGGTCCGCTATTCCATTGTGCCAAAGAAATTATCAGTTAATCTGTACCTGGTTTTTCCCAACACTTACAGATAGGTCATTTACATATCCTGATGGCATAATCAATAAGAGCACCACAGGTACCAATTGGTGCCTAATATTAGCCCACACTAGGCACTTCAAGCTATTGACGTTAAAAGAGTACTTGGTGGAAGAAAACTCATCCTCATGGGTAAAGGTAAGTTAGCCTAGGAAGAAAACCTAGAAAATTTTAGAATAAAATGAATATTTTGAGATAGGCGTGAACATGGGTTGTGGGGGATTTTTTTAAAAATGGTGCAAAAAAAATCACTATTTGGGGTCCCAGAAAATATATTTGATGGTCTGGGCAAAAAATGTCAAATCATTTATTGCATTTCGTACTCCCAGGACACAAAATCTGACACCGCTGGCAGAACCAATAAAAATGCAACACGTAGCCTGAAAGCTGACACCATTTCGCAAGTCAGCTATGCGAAAACATAAAGATGTCCCCTGACTCGCAGTAGACTGACATTTCGCAGGTCAGCCATGCGAAAACTCATGCATGGCTGACACGTGTCCGAAAAGCTGTTGATTGACTAGGAATTCAGAAACCCAAGGTGCGAAATTGGCAAGGGATTGACACGTGGCACCGGGTGAAATAATAAAAAGATGAGGTAGTTTTCCTTTATAACCGTGGGCTGCATCTTCACTTTCATCACTCACTTACTTCTCCTAATTTCCTTTTCCATTGTATGCATTCTTTGGCAATTTGGAAGAAGTTTTGATAAAGTTATATTATTAAAAGGTATGTATGTAAATTATTTATTTATTTCAGTTGTATAATATGACACTATTTAATGTAGTTTTTAAAGTTAACAAATGTTGTTTATAGAGTAGTGTTATAAATGTGTTTAAAATTAATATTAATTAAAATGTTTGGGGTTATTAAAAATATTTTAAGTTAGTTTAGGGTTAATTATGTTCAAAGTATTAATAAACTTTGTTTCTAAAATAATGTTATAAAAGTGTTTAAATTTAATGTTAATTAAAATGTTTTTGGTTTATTAAATAATTATTTTAAATTAATTTCTAATAATAATGTTTAAAATATTAGTAAACTTTGCTTCTATAACGTTATAAATGAGCTTAAAATTAATCTTAAATGTTTTGGGATTATCAAAAAATATGCCATAATTATTTTATAATAATAATGCTCAAAGTCTTAATAAACTTTCTTAATGTAACGTTATAAAAGTGGGTAAAGTTAATGTTAATTCAAAATGTTTAGGTTTACTAAAAAAAATAATTAGTTTCTAATAATAATGTTTAAAGTATTAGTAGACTTTCTTTTTAGAGTAATGTTATAAAATCGGGTAAAGTTATTGTTGATTAAAATGTGGGGGTTTATTAAAAAGTATTCTAAATTAGTTTCTATATGTAAAGTATTAGTAAGCTTTGCTTCTAGAGTAATGTTATTAATGTTTTTAAAAATAATATTAATTAAAACGTTTTGGGTTTAGTTAAAAATATTTTAAATTATTTTATAATAATAATGTTCAAAGTGTTAGTAAACTTTATTTCTAGATTAATGTTATAAAATTGTTTAAATTAATGTTATAAAATTGTTTAAAATTATTTTGTAGAATGGATTTAGCATCGTCATCAATGTCTAGGTCACATGAAATAAACCCCAGCCCGGAAGATCCTACATTATTAAAATTTTAAAGTGCTCATGTATCAGAGTCTGTTTGGAATGGAAGACTGGGTTTTAAAAATTACAAAATATATACTAGAATAACATTAAAATAAAATAAGGTTTTGAAACATACCTTTCTATCTTTAAAAAAAAAACCTTACGTCTTAACCAACCCGACTCACACACAAAAACTTCTTAAAAAACCTCACACACTTCTTAACCCAATCTCACACAAAGCTTCTTAAAACTCACTTCTTCCCCTCTAAAAATTCACTTCTTAACCTCACACAAAAGCTTCAATCACTCTCGGTTATATAGGCCAGAGAAAATTGATTTTGTATTTTTTTAAGTACCACTTTCGCATATTTAGACCACGAAATTCTGAAACATTTCGCACGTCAGTTGGGTGAAATCTGACACGATGTGATGGGTCCTGATGGGACTGCTATTTCGCATGTCCATTATGTGAAAATGACAGGGCCATGACAAGTGGTACCTTCTCATGTAATTCGCTACTCACTCCGCGAAAGTTCTACTACGTGTCATTTCGTCCAGCCACCTTGAGAAATGCAAACATGGACAAGACGTTTTTTGCCCAAACCATCAAATATATTTTCTGGAACCCCAAACAGTGAATTTTTTTTTGGCACCATTTAAAAAAAAAGCCGGGTTGTGGTCACATGAGCACAGTGTTCAAAAACTCCAATTTTAAGTGAAACTTTTTCAGGGTTAACACAGGTTTTGCTCAACTAAGCATGCTCGTGCTCAAAAATTAGCACGTAATCCCCCCAACGCTTGTCACACAAAATATTTAACATTATCCATTCTTGTAACAATTGTTAAGGGGTTAGCTTGGCCAGTTGAGATGGTACATAAGTCATTCTAATCCTTCGATGGTAAGTATTTGATTCCTACTAAATTTTTTTTAAAAAAGGTTTTCGTAACAACTAGTCTGAACATACAACAATTAATTGTACAACATATATTAAAGTAAGGGCATTTGCATATTAAAATTGAATTGGCTTTAATATAAAAAAATCATTTAATTCAATCATAAAATTATATTGTGATTTGTATTGGATCGGTTTGAATGAATTTTAAATCTGATTTGATCTAACCCAACAAAGAATAGTTTGAATTAGATTTGTTTATTTAGTTATTGTAATTTAATTTTTTTAATCAAACAACAATATAAATTTGGTTTAAATTGAATCACATTAATTTTTAAGTATATATAAATCAAATTTCAATTCAATCTAATAAATAATTTCCAGTTAATTCATTTTTAAAAAATTTTAATTATTAGCTAAAATTTTGGGTTATGAAGGCCCCCTAATAAGAATACCAATTTATGGTCGTAGGCGAATTTGTTGGGTAAATCAATGTTAGCCATAATCATGCAATAAATAGGATGGAGACCAACTAACTTAATGAAAAAATTTTCATCTCAATAAAACATGAAGGTGTACTCTTCAACTTGGTTGGGTAAAGTTTGGTATGTTCAGCGTTCACGGACGGAACTTTAGTTCACGTTGTTGTATTTGTTAGAATTAGTTGGAAACAGTATGTTTCGTTTGCGTCTATAGTTTTATAACGTACGATTCTTTCTCCTTCTTTGTCCTACTGTTACTTGTTAGGCCTTATTTTATTATTTATATGATATTTTTTATTATGTTAATATTTTCTATTCCATTAATTTAGTTAGATCTGTTTTTATGAAAAATAATAAATTTTATTATACAAATATGATTTTTCTATTTTTTAATTGAAAAGAGTTTCACGACTCTTTGGATAACGTAATCATCATTGCACTTCCTGAATATACATGCCTCTTTCGCTTCGAGGGTATTTCTTTTTATTTTTAGGAATCTTAACTTAATTAGTCATTTCTGTTATGATTTTTTTTTAAATAGGAAATGCTTTCTATTTTCATTTTTCAAAACAGGAGATACCCTCGATTAAGTTTCCTGTCCTGAATTGCATTCGAAAATCACAACGGAAAACGTTTTTAAATTATGTTCTGACTTTTTTTTTTTAATTTAAAACTTCATTAGTAAGTTTAACTTTTAAAATGAAAATAGAAAAAAAAAACAAGAATCATAATTTTAACTTACATTCGTAATATATATATATATATATATATATATATATATATATATATGAAAATAGAAAATGACATGAAACATAATCTTAATTAACTTAGAGTCGGTTTGGGGTTGTTGCGCATTTTTATTTTTTATTTTTTAAATAAATATTTGAAAACAAAACATATTTAATAAAAATGGTGTTAAGTTGAGTTTTAACTCATTTTTAAAATGAATTATCGTCATATCTAAAAACAAAAAAAATATGATTTCTTTATTTTTGTTTTCAATTTTATAAACCTTTGACACTAGACCCAAAACCACCACCAAAACCACCACTGCCTCATAACCACCACCATCACAATATTGTCATCATTGCCACCACCACTATTACCACCACAGTCACCATAGCCACTACCAATACTGTCATCATTACCACCTCATTATCTTCATTATCACCGCCACCACCATAATCATCACCCTTACCATCAACCCTATTGTCATTGCCACTGCAACCACCACCATCATAACCATCATCATTACTGCCCCCCATCAACAATGTCGCTACCACCATCTCCTCCTCTACTTTGATCATTTTGCTAAATGGTAGTCAAGTTAGTACATCTAAAAAGTTAGAAAGAGTTGTCTGAGTGGTTTATCTTGTAGCTCTCCATTAGTAGCTCTGTCAACAAGGATTCAACCAGTCTAGTGGAACTCAATTAAAGAGTGGTAGACCCTTTGAGACAATTCATGCAAAGGTTCACTAAAGTAGTAATCCAAATTCGTAACTAGAGTTCTAAAGTGACTCTCCACGCCAACCTTGCAAGGTCTAAGAAAATCCACTGACTCGTTAGCCAAAACACAACCATCGGATTTAGACAAATTAAGATATAGGGAAAATAGGCCATGAAATAAATAGAAAAGAAGATAAAAAGAAGTAAGACTAGAAGCTCAGACAAAAAGAAAGATGGTCCTTGGGACTTGGAATATAACTCATCTCAGAGATTATTACTACTAAAATTGTAAAGGTGGTGTGCCATTTTTCCTACTTTGTAGATTTTCCCACTAAGCCTTTCCATAAAGAGGTTTTAATGAGGTGTACTCGGCTATAGTTATTCCACGCTTATATATGGCTAGTCTATGTTGTTGCACCCCTAACTTCGGTTAGATCTACCACCCATCACAGTTCTGGTGGTTCCAGGCTTATATCTGACCAATCTATGTTATCGTGTCCTAACTTCGGTCAAAAATACCACTCATCTCATCGTCTATGGTGGTTCTACGCTCATATGTAACTAGTCCATGCAATCGTTTCCCTGACTTCGATCAAATTTACCACCCAGCTCAGCTATAGTGGTTCTATTCTTATAACCAACCAACCTATATGTTGTTAACAAGTCATTAAAAAGGACAAGCTTCGTATCATGTAAAAATTTTCTTAAAGTTCTAGGACAAAAGATGAACTTCCTTAGTATGCAAAAAAGACTTCTAAATTGCCAAATTACAAAGGACAATCCTAATAATTTTTTGAAAATGTTTCTTAGTTTTCAATTTTGTTTTAAAGAAGGTGATTATGATGCCATAGGAAAACATGTGTGTAAGAAACATAATTGTTACAAACCTAATCATTATATACTTCTAGAAAATGATAGATGGAAGGAATTAGTTGGAATAAAGTCTATACCAGATGATCAACCATTAAAAACTTTGTCACTAAAGGAAATTGGTTGACATGATGAAAGAGATTCATTTTGGCATTGCCTCTCTCATTCTTATAGAACATATCGCTAGTGTGCTTATGCTCCTTCCCATGCCTAGAGGATGACCAAAGAGTAAGCCTAGTTAACCAAAAAGTAAGTTTAGCTTGGCCCTTACCCTTGGCTTGACCCTTCACCCTTTGCTTGGTCCTTTCATTCACCATTACCTTGGCCATGCACTATTGGCTCAACCCTTACCCTTGGCTTGGCCCACTATAACAAAATAAGGCTATTATAACACATGTTGCAACTCTCAAGAAAAAATGCAGTAATATATGTAAAGCTACAATAATAAGTAGGAATAACCATATTAATAAGTCATTCTAACTACAATAATAGGTTATTGTATTGCCTCTTATAATTATAGTTGAAACCACAATAAAAAGGAAAAATAACTGCTATAATAATTGTTTTCTGTGGTAGTGGCCCTTCATCCTGTGAATGTTGTTATGAAACAAGTTTTCAAGAGAGATAAAGACTTTAAATAAAGTTCAACTCTAGAAAGTAGCAAGAAGAATCAAGCTTATGAATGGCTAAAGAGAAAAGACTTCAAATGGCATCAAGGCTTCCCATCTTGAATAGGTATCTTGTTAAGAACCTAAACTAGTGGTTAATGACCAAGATAAAATTAATTCTTAATTAATTAACCTACACATTTTAAAAGAAGATTTTTGAAATTGGTTAATTAATGAATTTGAGTTAGATTTAATACATATTTAAAAGGGAGTTTTATTGATAAAGGAAAGAACCAATGATACACTTTTAGAAGACATTTTTTTATTATGGAAAGAATCAACTGAAATATTGATTTATTAAGGAAGTGATCATTGTGGTTTTACTTATTAATCATAAGAGATTCTAGTGTAATATTATAAGTTCCTCATCCTATTCATGATGTTTGGCACATCCTTTTAGATGTTCTTTCTTGAGACAGGTTTGGTCCTACTTGGGTATGTCTAGTATTGTTGTTGATTTCAGGGGTTGTCTCCGTGCTTGTTTAGATAGGTGTTTAGATTGTAAAAGGCCTCATTTGATTATTTCTACCCTTTGTTGGATTTGGAAATGATGTAATAATTCCATTTTCAAAGATCATTGTGGTCTCTCATTTTTGTTATACAAAATATTACTCTTAATGTTGCTTCCTATGCAAGAGTTAACCCTTTATGGGTTCGGTATCAAGTTGGTTTCTCTAGTTCAGGGCTAGGTGAAAATTAATTTTGTTTGGAGTTGGCTTCCTAATTTAAACCAGATAGAGGGATGAGGTGTTATTCGTGGTTATACTAGTGTTTAAATTTATGATATTTTCTAGTTATTTTGGTCCTAATAGTGCTTTTCTGGCGGAGCTTTTGGAAGTGAAGCATATGATGCGTGTCTTAGAACATTTCATTTATGGTCATTTCATTAAGCTTTTAGGCCATATTACATTGCATATTCCTCATTTTCCCTGTAATATTTGTTTCTTTCCACCTTTGCTGCTTGGGTATCTTTATTTTGTAAGATTCATGTTATTTTGAGCCATAAAAAGGTAGGTTTCAAACTCATTGAAATGCCTCAAAATCATGGAAGGAAGCAAAGGCCCAAGAGCCCCTAAACTTGGAGCATAAATCAAGCTAAAAGAGTCCGAAAAAGAACCACAGCTAATGGTAACAAGCATTGCATGGTCGTGGAATTCTCTGCCAAGATTTTTTGCCCTGTTTCTATCCATCTAGAGAGAACCACGACTAGGTCTTGCTTCCTTCCACTAGCTGTGGAGTTCACTGATTTGCATAATCAAATTTCATAAGTTTCAGACAGAGAGAACGACCGCCTAGTCATGGATCTTGCCACGGTTGTGGTTTGGGCTACATAGTGAACATGAAAGCTACAGCCGTAGGTATTGTAAAGGGGTTGAATTTTCTGATATAGAGTGACGGATGAAAGGGCAAAGTGTAGAGAGAAAAAAGAGAAGAATGAAGGAAGAACAAGGATTGATCGAGGAAGAAACAAAAGTCCTTTTCGTACTTGATCCGGATTTATTCATCTATAAGTGTAATGTTGTTTACTGTTTATCTTTTCTTTGCTCTTAGCTTGGGGTGTTATTATATCATGGGTAACTAAACCTTGTTTCTTGGGATGAAGGAGGTGTGACAATGTTTGTATGACTGATTTGATTTTCCATTTAATAAACTTATCTTTTCCATTTAATTTAAATTTTTCCCAATGCGTCTAGCAATTAGAAATAACCTAGGTGATTTTAGACAATTAGGAATGATTGAGAGATCAACTAATGTTTCAAAGATTTTGAATTGAACCTAAGTTTAAGATAACGAAAGAAATTAAAACCTATTGGGGATTTAATTGAAAAAGGGATTTCCATAACTCGATAATGGGTTTAGCAGGATCGAACACAGTTCTCCATAGGTTAAATACGTTAACATAAGTCCAAAAGGAAAGTGTCAACCATCTTAGGAAAATCCGCCTTGGAAAACATAATTTGATATTTGTTAAATGGAAAATCAATGAACTCTATATGAGCTACGTCTAAATCCTTGCAAAAGTCCCTAGTTAAAAATTTGGTTGTTCACTTAAATTCACTTAAATCATTTTGCATATTAAAAACCTTATATTGTTGTCTGGATAACTAAAAATTTAAATATATCGGTACTTGGAACACAATCATTGTGGATATGAATTTTAATTTATTACGCGATATAGTTTGTACTTGTGGATAGATATCAGCATACCATGTGTTTAGCGTAGGAGTCTCATTTTTAGGATGTCATTGTAGAAACTAGTTGTAAATATGTCTCTTTTGTTCTCATGCAAGATGGGGTAGCTTCTTTTCCATTTCAAGATATGATTGGAGATATTCTTAAATAGATTAGTAGGGATTAGGTTCTCAATTTTTATCTTGTTATAAAGACTTGAATTTAACTGCTAGGAGAGGTGTTCATTCTGATGTTCTTTTTAAAGGGTGGAGTTCTCTACCTATGGAGACTACATATATTTTAGTTTTTAGTATCTATCAATTTTTATCTCTTACAAACAAAATGATATTTTAACTACTGATTTCAACTTTCAACTAACTAAAATACCTTACTAAACATACACTATTTCTAAACACAAAATGTCACAATTTTTTTTTAACACACCTTTGAAATACTAGCTTTTATTGTATGCTTTTTTAATCGTATCATCTATTATATATTTTTTTAGGGTTATGCAAGGTTGAGATTAAACCATTAGTAATGGCATCTTTTTTAATTGAAATAATATAATTATTGTACCATAAAAATAATGTGTACAATAAATATGTTGTTTTCCAATAAAAATTTCTAATAATTTAAACTTAATCTTTGGTGTTAAGGTTAACAATTTTTTAAAATCTCTTACTTTCTTTTCTTTTATTCTTTTATATATATATATATATATATATATATATATTCTCTTCCATAAAAAATACATCGTCATTTTTTTTCTTCCTTCCAAATAAATAGTTAATTGATTATGTCTCTAAAAGAATTCTAGAAACACATATAAAAAATTTTATGATAAAGTTATACAAACCACTCTTAAAAATTGCTAAAATTACACTTCATTTTAAACATTTTTAAAAGTTTACACTTCACACTCTAAGTTAAATTATGGGTTTTTTATGGTTTTATACGGTGGAGTTTAGGTAAAAACAAAAATTAAGATATAGTGTAATGTTAATAAATCTCAAAAATAATTTATATAATGTACCTGAAACCTACCATCCAACTTGATCTGTAAATCATGTAGAACATTTGGCTAATTGATATACAAAAATTATAAATTGATAAAATATAAAATATAAAAAAATCAACAATTAAATGAGAATGGTGTAAAGTTGAACAACATTGTAATATTTAAATACTTGATATGGTTTTGTCCACTTGGATATAACTTGTTCACACAAAAAAGCTAGGTATGCCAAACTTGGATAATATTAATAATTTTTTTTATGGAGAACATTTTTAACTTGAGATAATACATAGGTTATCTTATATTAAAAAATAACATACATATTTAGTAATTGATATATTTCATAATTACACAAATAAATAACAATAATATTTCAGATTATTAAACCATATATGAAATAAAAAAATAATAGAAAGAGTCTTAAAAAGATCTCATGTTATGAAATACGACAAATATGGGGAAATATAACTCAGATGAGTTTTAAGTTTTCAAAAAAAAAAATATTTGGATTTCCTATACGAGCGAATCATGTCGTACTTCTTGGAATGCATGCAAACAAGGATTGGGATTCAGTATTGTTCAGTTGGTGCAGTGCTGTGTATTTTTTGTTTTTATAAGTTTATTATATATATATGTAGGGTTTATCTAACATGTAACTTTTTACTTACTAGATAAAGAATAAATAAACATTAATCCCTTTTCAAAAACATATCATTTACATTATTAGTTTTTGTTGTTGATTTAAAATTCGAATCTATCATTGATTAAACCAAGGTACGGCTTTATGGTTCGGTAATTGAACCATAATTAAATTAGTATTAATAAAATAATATTATTTTCAATTTAAAGTACTTAATTTTATGTATGTTAAAAATAATATTTGAAAATAATGATTTGTATTAATGTTATCATATTTGATTTATTTTCTTAAAATACCTTTAATATCATATATTACTTAAAGAATTAGTAAATTTAGAAATATATACGAGAGGACATATTTGATAAATAAATATTTAATAACATTGAAAAAATATTTAAAACTGTGGTAGTATTTTTTAATTAAAAATATTATATTTAAAATACTTTATATTAATAAAATCATATTTTTATAATAAAAAATTATGTCATATGAGATAATATTTATAAAAAATATAATATAAAAATTTCATAATACTAAAAACAATGCACTATTTATAGATTTTTAACATTCAAACTTACACACGTAAATTTTTAAAATGTTATTCAAACATAAAAAAAAACCTAAAATACTACCTAAATAAAAAAAATATTCTTTAACTAAATCATCCAAAACCGATACATTATTGATTTGACCAACTTTTGTCAGTTAAAGTAATTCAATATCAGTTTAATCATATACCAATATATTAGTTTAAATAAACTGATTTAGTAATTCATTCATCGATATTTTTGACTCAGCTAGTTAGTCTGATACGATTTATAAAAGTATGATGTTTAATTAAACTCATCAAATTTACATAAATCCGATGATTTTACAGGGTGCAGTGCGCAAACTTTAAAATCGCTGGATCCAGATCCAAAACTAACACGCAGCAATGTGCCCGTTAGTAATAGTTGTATAAATGTAAAAATTTAATAATTAATATCGGTTATATATGGTTTATTATTTTTAGATAAAGAAACCTTGACTTGACCCCTTTTATTTAGAAATTGTACAAGTGAAGGAGTGTTGAACAACTAGTTCAAAAACATAGTAGCTTAGTGTTGAGTTGAGAAAACTTCTGTTAACTTGTGGGAGTTTTTTGATTTTACGGGTCAACGGAGTTTTGCTTGTCTTAAACGACATAAAAAATTAATATCAACCTTTAAATTTTTCATTTCAACTCAACTTTATTTTTCCAACTGCAAACCAAACACCTCCAATTGTCTATATAATTTTAGCATTTAGCAGCATAGCCCCATCAATGACATTGGAGCTATCTACTTGTCTCACCACGTCTCATCTCCCGTGTTATGCGGTCGTCCACTTCCACACACTATTAAATTTCCCCTTCAAACTCATTCACTCACCTTTCCTCTCTATTCAATTCGCCTCCTATCCCCTTTACTTCCCTATGTATATAACCACCACCCTTCATATTTCCTCAAAATGACAAATATCACAACAACTTATCTTATCTTCTGTCTAACTATTCCACTAGCTACCCACACTTCCAAATCCATATCTCTATCTGTCTACTAGCTCCCCTCTTCTACCTATTCTTTTCAACTAATTAAGGTAATTACTTCTATTAACCCCTTTTAATATTTGGCTACTAGTTTATTAGTGTCAAAGTATGCCTCAATAAACACTTACAAAAATACTTACAAAACATTCTCGTATAAGATTCTCATGAAATTTGAACTTATATCATCAAATATGTAAGCAATCTTAATTAACAAATCCCATTTGATATTTGATGTACTATATCCGAATGTGGCTGGTGTTGTTTTGTACGGATATATGATCTTGTTCATTAGTACTGTAGTTAGTTAAAAGAATGAAAAATGGACAAAACTGTATTACAAACATTGAAAATCATAATAAAAATATATTTTGATTGTGAACTAGCATGTAGCAATTGGGTTATTATATTAGTAAGGTTATAAGAAATTGGAAGCAGTGGGTGTATGTGTGATCAGGAATTGTGGAGATGGGCAAAAGAACACGGCGTCCAAGGGTGGAACCGGGGCTGAACTTGTCCCCACCAAGGGCAGCAATAACCTTGTCAGATGATACTGTGTCTTCAGAGTTTTCGAGATCGTCATCACAAGTTTCTATTCAATCGTTGGAGAGCACATGCGTGTCTTCTGCAGGTGAAAACATCACTAAGGCGATGCTTCTCGTGGGTTGTCCTCGATGCCTAATGTATGTAATGTTATCAGAGGTTAATCCCAAATGCCCCAAGTGCAAGAGTACCGTGCTGCTTGATTTCCTTAACGACGAAAACACCAAAAAGACAACCACCTAGATCTGCGCAACGGACTCCATGGTGTGGTTACCTTTGTTAATTAGTCGTTAATTCCATTCTAGTTTTCTCGTGAAATTTGGTTGTGTACTTCAGACTTTTTCTCGTTAATTCCCACTTGAAAGGTTTAGCATAGTGCTGTTGATTTAATTTAGGTTGATTAAATAAACTTTTAATCCGTTTGTTAGATGAATTTTAGAGATATCTCAAACGATTTTTGAAATCAATATTAATTATTACATAAATCTAAACTCAATTTCCCATACTAAACAAACATTTAATTTAATCTATTAGTTATAATAAATTTAAAGGTATCTCAACTAATATATCAGATGAATATTAATTACTAAATAATTTAGTTTACCAAACTCAATTTCTATAACTAAATAATTATATAAATAGTATACAAATCTGCCTGAACTGTTTTCTAAATTTGTTATTTAAATTTTACGTATTTATCCTATACAAGCCTATTTTTCTACCTGTTAGTTTGTTTTATTTAAAAAATTATTTTTCGGTGAATATTTGAAAACTTAATTTGTTCTGAAAGTTTGTATAAAACTATAGTTTCTAATTAGATTCATTAAAAATTATTATAAATATACTTTTAATTAGATTATTCAACTTTTTATATAAAATTAAGGATATAATATGATATCCATCACCAAAATTGAAAATTGATTTACCTGTTACAAAAAAAAAAAGTTTCACCCCTTAACAGTTTTAGATTAGATGGGTTTAGGGAAATGCAACTATTAGTAATAGAGAACAAACTCGTCGTTGTATTCTTTGCCATATGTCGTCACCTACCTCGTTGCTAAGCTGATGGAGAATCTAAAAAGATGTTTGTCACTAAAGATGTCACTAGAGATGAAAATGCAAATTGAGCAAATAGGAGACAGACCGTTGTTGTATTCTTTGTGATATGTTGTCACCAAGCTCATCGTTAAGCTGATAGAAAATCTAAAAGGATATGTATCGCCAAAGACATTATTTAGTAGCGACAGGATTTGTTTTCCATTGCTGTAGTTAAACAGTGACCAACTTAACAATTAGTTTTGGCTACGTGGCAAGTTTTTTTAAAAAAAAATAGCTTCAAAATTAGCAACAGGTATGGTGTCGATTACCAACCTTTAAATGTTAACTCGAACTCGAGTCTCTTCCCCCTCACTTTTGCCCAAACTATCATCGTCCTCTCTCTAACCCTTTGATCCCCTCTGTAACAGCCCAATTTTTAATTAAATTTGAATCGGTAATTAAACAGTGAAAAATTAAAGTTTCTTAGAAAAATAAGAAATAAATCTTAGAAAATAAAAAATTTTATTCCGGTTATAGGGATATTTTTATTTCATAAATTGGAGTTAAAATGAAAACAAACAGAGTGAGAATACGACAATAAAACGTAGAATTATTAAGGAACTCGTTATTAAATTCCTTCTCTCTCTCGAAGACTCTCTGCTTCCCTCCAAGCTTCTCCACCGCCTCATTTCCACCGCCTTTCTTTGCCTATATAAATGGCCTCCCACTTCATTTTTCTTCAATTAAAATTACCCAAATGCTTCTATCCTCCATTATCTTCTAATTCAAACCTTCAAACCTTCGTTTCTATAACTCTAAGGCCTTCAATTTTGGAATTCTAGAAACCATTTTCCATTGAAGATTCGAGGAGAAACAAGGAGCTTGAGCACAAAACGAGTTTGGGAATCTGAAATTAAGGTAAGAAAGAGGGGATAAAATATCGGATAGATAGAAATTAGATTAGAAATATATCAATATTTGACTAAATAACATTGAATGTGAATAGTTAAAATTTTTATTTAAAGGAATTAAATTTTGAAATTAATATTAATACGTTGAAATATGATGATGATTTAACATCATTGGGTATGCTTAAATTGCAATTAGAATGGGTAAAACGTATAAATCACAAAAACAAGATGTTGTTTTCATAACAGCATATGCAGAACCGTATTAGTGCGGTTCTTGTTACAACCACACTAATAGGTAGCGCACTAATAGTTTCAGAATTTCTATTTTAAGTTCTTATTGGTATTTTTGTCAATTTTCTTTATACTATACTACCTTATATGAATATATCATTATTAAAATCTACTTTAATCTTAATTACTAAGACATTACGATTTATCAAAATCTGAATTTTTTCTAAGTTATTTAATTAAATAAATGGATAAAAAAACCATTTTGAAAACATGTTTCTATATTCCTTGAAATAGAGAGTATGATAAATCAATAAATGTTATGGAAAATGTGTTTCCATAACCCTTGGAATAATAATTATAGTAGTTTACATGAAAAATGTTTCCTTATTGTTTGAATTATTAAATATAGTAATTAGTTTATATTATGTTTCCATATTTTTAAATATAGTATATGGATTATACTTGTAAATATGATGAAATGTCGTATCTTCTTGAATTTTACAATAAATTCTTATTACTAAATTATGATTAAATTTATTGATATAAATTTACTGCATTCATGCATCATATGCATTGGCCGTTCAAAGAATCCGCAGGGGGTTCTTTGAGGGGGTTCCCGGTGGGGGAACGCGCTCTGTTGAGCACACACCTCTGTGGTGGTTTTATACCACGGCCGTCTTAAGGGCCAAGCAGTGTGTCCTTAAGGGGGACCCGCAACACTTGTTATTGATATTATGGTATTGTTATCCGATGTTGGTGTTGCATTATGGGGCGCGGCATCGGTTGGATATCCATAAAATGTTATTGTTGGAAATCACTGCAGATGTTCCCACCAGAATGGATCCATCATGCATTTTCATTCATATAAAAGAACGGAATATAATACATAAGTATAATACAAAATACTTATTTGGCATCTGCATCGCATAACATCCTACTTGTGGATGTGTTTGTTCTAATTTAATTTCTATTTATTTGACATTTTATCTCACTCTTTCTGTTACTTGTGGCAACCCTTTAATGGTTAACCAGGATGATATGTGACAAAGTGGATGATGCTTGATGTGGATAAATTATGAAGGCTTTTGATGCTGATGCTTGCTTGCGTGACTACTATGGTTGTATTATGTGTATGCTACGTTTTGGTACTTTACATCTTTATATTTTATAAGATCTAGGTGTCTGTTGTAAAATATAATATGTATGAGACTCTGATATTATGTATAATAAAATAAAGTTAGTTATGTAAAAAGTTTCGCACTCTAATATTGTATTAGTAACCTCTGGAATCAAGTTATGAATCACTTGATAATTTCCAAGCGAAAAATAAATTATCCAAGAAATTTTATATGGTGACGGTAATTATCTTGGGATTTGCAAGTTGGCCCCAGGGTGTTACAACTGAAGTGGTATCAGAGCAATGGTTCATAAAATATAAAGAAAACCTTAGTAAATGACTAGAGATTAATATAGAATGATTTGAAGTATGTGAACCTTGATTGCTATATGTTTGAAATTTGTGTGCTTGTGTATTATGTGTGCTCTTTGTATGTTTTTGTATAATTACTAGTTAGATAACATAAAAATTGTTAGAACTCTGAGTATATTAGATGCTCAGTAACTGAATGCAGTGGTACTCGTATCTGTAGGATAAGAAATGGCTAGACGTCAGAACGATGATGCCATGGCTGCTGCATTCAACCGATTTGCTGAGATCCTTGAAAAACAGGGACAACAAAGGTTAGCTGAAGGAACTCATGGACTTGACTATTTCCTGAAAAGGAAATCTACCCAATTCAAAGGAGACTATAATCCAGAGGTGGCTTACCTGTGGATTAAAGAAATGGAACGTATCTTTCGGTCCTTACCTTGCACTGAAGCCCAGAAGGTAGAATACGCCACCTATATGATGGTAGGGGAAGCAAAAAATTGGTGGATCTTTGCTCGCGATAGGTTACTGGAAGCTGGTAGGCTACTCAACTGGCAGAATTTTAAAGAAACCTTTCTCGAGAAATATTTCCCTGCTAGTGTCAGGAGCAAAAAGGAATTAGAATTTTTAGAATTAAAGCAAGGGAATATGTCTGTCGGAGAATACACTACCAAATTTGAGGAACTATCATTGTTCTATCCTCCTTTCCAACAACCAGGGACTGAGGCTTCTAAATGTGTCAAATTTAAAAATGGCTTAAGGCCAAAAATTAAAGAAGCCATAGGACATCAGGAGATTAGGAGTTTTCCTACTTTAATCAATAAATGTAGAATTTTTGAAAAGAACCATCGGGCTAGGATCGAGCAGGAGAAAAGCAATAAACAATTGAGACCTCAACTAGTGAACTTTAAAAGGCGAGGAACATTTAATCAGAATCGATTTCAAGGAGGATCATCTTCATCATCTGGAGGACGCGTGAACCAACCAATCACATGGAACTGCTACAGATACGGAGGAAATCATAGAACCCGTGATTGTACACAGACAGATGTTACCTATTTCCAATGTAACCAGAAGGGACATATTCGTCCTAACTGCCCACAACTTCACTAAGGCGCTAACACTGTGAATGTTAAAACTGAGAACAACAACAATGGAGCCAACAGAGGAGGAGCCAACATTCAAGATGGACGTAATACCAATGGTCGCGGAGGACTTAAAGTCAAAGGCACAACTGGTCGAGGATGAGAAAATGGATAGCTAGTGAATAATTAGAACAAATCACCTGCAGCTGGCAGAGTATTTGCAATTAGTGGATCTTAGGCATCGCAGGCAGATGACTTAGTACAAAGTGAGTGCATTCTTAACGATACTACTTTATCAGTTTTATTTGATTCTGGTGCGACACATTCTTTTATTGCTGAAGAATATGTTAGGCGTCTGAATTTACCTATGAAATCTATGCAATATGATTTGCTTATCTCTACTCCTACTGGTAACCATCTTAGGACAGCTAACGTGTGTGAAGGCTGTTCTATACATATAGGAGGTAGAAATTTTAACGTGAACCTAGTATGCTTACCATTAAAGGACTTGGAAATCATTTTGGGGATAGATTGGCTATCTGTTAATCATGTTCTCGTGGATTGCCATAATAAGACAATGATCTTTCCACCTGACAACATGGAGTGTCAGGAATATGATGCCATATAGAACCCTGAAGAAAATTCCTTGAACAATGAAGTCCAATTATTCATGGTATTTGCACTTACAGAAGGGAAAGTTATTCCTGATGTAAGTAAGATACCAGTAGTCTGTGAATTCCCAGAAGTATTCCTTGAAGATATTCCAGGATTACCTCCTGAACGAGAGATAGAATTCTCTATTGACCTAATTCCTGGAGTAAAACCCATTGCTAGAACACCCTATAGAATGTCTCCAATGGAACTGACTGAACTAAAGAAGCAAGTGGATGAGTTATTAGAAAAGCAATTCATATGACCTAGCGTATCTCCTTGGGGAGCACCTGTACTACTGGTCAAGAAGAAAGACGGTAGTATGAGACTTTGTGTCGATTATTGCCAACTGAACAAAGTGACGGTTAAGAATAAATACCTGTTACCAAGGATTGATGACCTTATTGATCAACTACGAGGAGCTACTGTGTTCTCCAAGATAGACCTGAGATCCGGATACCATCAAATTCGCGTAAAGAAAGAAGATATTCCAAAGACAGCCTTTAGAACACGCTATGGCCATTATGAATATTTAGTTATGCCTTTTGGTGTAACTAATGCTCCAGCTGTGTTCATGGACTACATGAACCAGATATTCCATCCATACCTTGATCAATTTGTCATTGTCTTTATAGATGATATTCTCATCTATTCCAAAACCAAGGAAGAGCATGAGGAGCATTTGTACTTAGTGCTACAAATATTAAAGGAGAAGCAGCTATATGCCAAACTATCTAAATGTGAGTTTTGGCTTAATGAAGTAAAATTCTTAGGCCATGTGATATCTAAGAATGGAGTGTCAGTCGACCCTGTGAAGATTGAAGCTGTAATAGCTTGGGAAAGGCCGAAGACTGTCACAGAAATCAGGAGTTTCTTAGGACTTACGGGTTACTACCGAAGATTTATTGAAGGATTCTCTCGAATTGCCCTACCCATGACTCGATTAACCTGTAAGAATAAACCTTTCATTTGGTCTACTGAATGCGAAGTAAGTTTCCAATAATTAAAGAAAAGATTAACAACTACACCAGTTCTAGCTTTACCAAACCCCCAAGAAAACTTTGAAGTTTATTGTGATGCTTCAAAGTTGGGACTTGGTTGTGTCCTAATGCAACAAAGAAAAGTAATTACTTATGCTTTAAGGCAATTACGACCACACGAACTTAATTACCCTACTCATGACTTAGAATTAGCGTCCATTGTCTTTGCTTTAAAAATTTGGAAGCACTACTTATACGGTGCAAAGTTTGAAGTTTATAGTGATCATAAGAGCCTCAAATACCTATTTGATCAAAAAGAATTAAATATGATACAACATCGATGGATGGAATTTCTCAAGGATTATGACTTTGAGTTGAAGTATCACCCGGGGAAAGCCAACGTAGTTGCTGACGCACTTAGTAGAAAAGCTATTCATATGGCAACTTTAATGATAAAAGAATTAGAAATGATTGAACAATTTAGAAACTTAAACATAGCAGTTGAGGAGAAATCTGCAGTAAATATGGTTGTCGAAGTTCTGAGAATCACTAATGATTTTCTAAAGATGGTGTGTGAAAAATAAAGATTGGATGTATGTCTCCAAGAAATGATCGAGACACAACATAATGGAAAAGATCTGGGATTACAAGAAGGTTCAGATGGAGTATGGAGGATGAAAGGAAGAATATGTATCCCAGAGGATGCAGAACTAAAGAAGATGATTCTAGATGAAGCCCATAAAAGCATGCTTAGTATCCATCCTGGATCTACAAAGATGTATCAGGATTTAAGAAAGGACTTCTGGTGGAAGAGGATGAAAAAGGAGATAGCTGAGTATGTTTCATCTTGCTTAATATGTCAGAAAAGTAAAGTAGAACATCAGAAACCATCTGGTGGATTACAACCACTAGAAATACCAGTATGGAAATGGGATGACATTGCCATGGACTTTGTGTCAGGCTTACCTAAAACACAAAGAGGCAATGATGTTATCTGGGTGATAGTCGATAGATTAACAAAATCAGCCCATTTTCTTCCGATCAACATGAAGCATTCACTTGAGAAATTGGCTCAAGTGTATATAAAAGAGATAGTGAGACTACATGGGGTACCGTCAAGCATAGTGTCTGATAGAGATCCTAGATTTACTTCTCGATTCTGGGGAAGTTTACATAAAGAGCTTGGTACCAGACTGAAGTTAAGCTCTGCCTATCATCCACAGACTGACGGACAGTCAGAGAGGACTATCCAAAGTCTGGAGGATTTACTAAGAGCATGTGTATTAGAACATGGAGGAAGCTGGGAACATTACCTTCCACTAATTGAATTCACATATAATAACAGTTATCACTCAAGCATTGGGATGGTACCATATGAAGCATTATATGGTAGAAAGTGCAGGACACCAATCTGTTGGTTAGAGACAGGTGAGCAACTGACTCTTGGACCAGAAATTGTCTGACAAACGACAGAGCAAATTTGGATGATTAGAGAAAGGATGAAAATTGCGCAGGATCGGCAGAAGTCATATTATGATCATAGGAGGAAGCCATTAGAATTCCAGGAAGGAGACTATGTATTCTTGAAAGTATCACCTAATAAGGGAGTTGGAAGAGTGTTAAAAAGTAAGAAGCTTACTCCAAGGTATATAGGACCATAGAAGATCCTGAAAAGAATTGGTAAAGTTGCATATCAGATCGCATTGCCGCCTCACCTTTCCAATCTTCATAATGTGTTCCATGTCTCACAATTACGAAAGTATGTACCTGATCCAGACCATGTGATCGAGACTGATGATATAGAAGTTAAGGAAAACCTTACGATTCCAATAACACCAGTGAAGATAATGGACAGAGACGTCAAGCGACTAAGAGGCAAGGAGATCTCATTGGTGAAAGTAGCTTGGCAACAAGGAGATGAAATAAGCATGACTTGGGAACGAGAAGATGAAATGAGTAGTCAATATCCTGAATTATTCTAACAAGGTACGTTTAAATTTTGAGGACAAAATTTTTATAACGGGGGGAGAGTGTAACAGCCCAATTTTTAATTAAATTTGAATCGGTAATTAAACAGTGAAAAATTAAAGTTTCTTAGAAAAATAAGAAATAAATCTTAGAAAATAGAAAATTTTATTTCGGTTACAGGGATATTTTTATTTCATAAATTGGAGTTAAAATGAAAACAAACAGAGTGAGAATACGACAATAAAACGTAGAATTATTAAGGAACCCGTTATTAAATTCCTTCTCTCGAAGACTCTCTGCTTCCCTCCAAGCTTCTCCACCGCCTCATTTCCACTGCCTTTCTTTGCCTATATAAATGGCCTCCCACTTCATTTTTCTTCAATTAAAATTACCCAAATGCTTCTATCCTCCATTATCTTCTAATTCAAACCTTCAAACCTTCGTTTCTATAACTCTAAGGCCTTCAATTTTGGAATTCTAGAAACCATTTTCCATTGAAGATTCGAGGAGAAACAAGGAGCTTGAGCACAAAACGAGTTTGGGAATCTGAAATTAAGGTAAGAAAGAGGGGATAAAATATCAGATAGATAGAAATTAGATTAGAAATATATCAGTATTTAACAGTGAATAGTTAAAATTTTTATTTAAAGGAATTAAATTTTGAAACTAATATTAATACATTGAAATATGATGATGATTTAACATCATTTGGTATGCTTAAATTGCAATTAGAATGGGTAAAACATATATAAATCACAAAAACAAGATGCTGTTTTCGTAATAGCATATGCAGAATCCTATTAGTGCGGTTCCTGTCACAACCACACTAATAGGTAGCGCACTAATAGTTTCAAAATTTCTATTTTAAGTTCTTGTTGGTATTTTTGTCAATTTTCTTTATACTATACTACCTTATATGAATATATCATTATTAAAATCTACTTTAATCTTAATTACTAAGACATTACAATTTATCAAAATCTGAATTTTTTCTAAGTTATTTAATTAAATAAATGGATAAAATAACCATTTTGAAAACATGTTTCTATATTCCTTGAAATAGAGAGTATGATAAATCAATAAATGTTATGGAAAATGTGTTTCCATAACCCTTGGAATAATAATTATAGTAGTTTACATGAAAAATGTTTCCTTATTGTTTGAATTATTAAATATAGTAATTAGTTTATATTATGTTTCCATATTTTTAAATATAGTATATGGATTATACTTGTAAATATGATGAAATGTCGTATCTTCTTGAATTTTACAATAAATTCTTATTGTTAAATTATGAATAAATTTATTGATATAAATTTACTGCATTCATGCATCATATGCATTGGCCGTTTAAAGAATCCGCAGGGGGGTTCTTTGAGGGGGTTCCCGATGGGGGAACGCGCTCTGTTGAGCACACACCTCTGTGGTGGTTTTATACCACGGCCGTCTTAAGGGCCAAGCGGTGTGTCCTTAAGGGGGCCCGCAACACTTGTTATTGATATTATGGTATTGTTATTCGATGTTCGTGTTGCATTATGGGGCGCGGTATCGGTTGGATATCCGCAAAAATGTTATTGTTGGAAATCACTACAGATGTTCCCACCAGAATGGATCCATCATGCATTTTCATTCATATAAAAGAACGGAATATAATACATAAGTATAATACAAAATACTTGTTTGGCATCTGCATCGTATAGCATCCTACTTGTGGATGTGTTTGTTCTAATTTAATTTCTATTTATTTGACATTTTATCTCACTCTTTCTGTTACTTGTGGCAACCCTTTAGTGGTTAACCAGGATGATATGTGACAAAGTGGATGATGCTTGATGTGGATAAATTATGAAGGCTTTTGATGTTGATGCTTGCTTGCGTGACTACTATGGCTGTATTATGTGTATGTTACGTTTTGGTACTTTACATCCTTATATTTTATAAGATCTAGGTGCTTGTTGTAAAATATAATATGTATGAGACTTTGATATTATGTATAATAAAATGAAGTTAGTTATGTAAAAAGTTTCGCACTCTGATATTGTATCTCTGGAATCAAGTTGTGAATCACTAGATAATTACCAGGCGAAAAATAAATTATCCAAGAAATTTTATATGGTGACGGTAATTATCTTGGGATTTGTAAGTTGGCCCCAGGGTGTTACACCCTCTCTCTCCAGCAACGTCAACAATAAGCTTGACAACTCCCTTCATCCCTGCTCCCTTATCCTCTCTCCCTCTCTTTTATGTGTATAACAACTTAGAATTTCCTCTTTTATGTTCGACAGTGCCCTATCCCTCATTTTTCAGCCACTCAGCCTTTTCTTTAATATCTCATGCTCTCTCTAGAATAAATGGCAAGTCTCTTTATCTTTTCTCATTCCCTTTGTTTCCCTCCCCTTCCCATGTATTTTTCTACCTTTTTTGGAAACTAATGAAGTTTGTTATATCTTATTCTCCAGGGTCTGTTGCCACTACATATGCTTCTTTCACACTGTAGTAATCTAGTATTTGCACCACTCTTGTTTAATCATTATCATCATCTCTATTATATATATAGTTTAATTAATAATATTCCATTATAATTACTACTAAAAAAACCTCTGATAGCTACCTCAAGTTAGCGACCGACAGCAGCCGTCGTTAATTAGTGACCGCAATGTGAAAAAGAACCTTGAAAAGAGAAAACTAGTTACCAACTCAGTGACCACATGAATACTATCGCTAAAATTTAGAAACGTCCATCGTTGACTCTATCGCTAGGTTGAACGTTATCGCTGAGGTGGTTGCTATATTTTACCTCCTTACAATTTTTTGGTTTCCCTCCAGGTTTTTTGTTGGCGCCCAACTTAGAAACAAACATTCTCCGTTAGTAATAAGGTTTCGTCGCTGACTCCATCGCTAGGTTGAATGTCATCGCTGAGTTAGTCGCTATATTTTACCTCCCAACAATATTTTGGTTTCCCTCCATGTTTTTTTTGTTGGCTCCCAAATTAGCAACAGACTATTTTTATCAATAATAACGTTTAATCATTGACTCTGTCATTTAAGTTTACTATGCTAATTTTAGCGACAGATATTATTGTCGCAATATTAGGCTACTTCAGTAGTGGTCCTATGTCGTCGCTAGATAGGCATTATAGTGACGGTAGTAATATCCACTGCTAGGTCGACCACGTGTCAATTTTTTTAAAATTAGTCACGATTTTAGCGACAGTGTTTGGCTGTCACTAAATCTAATAACTTACTCGACCTAAACCTTTCCTTTCCACTAGTTTGTCGAGCCCTAAACCGTTTCTCATTTGCTCATCCCTCTCTCGTATTCCCCTCGTCTCCCTCATCTTAGTCGTCTCCCTCGCTGTGAGCCGCGGTCCCTCCCTCATCTTCATCATCTCCCTCTTTACGAGCCACGGTGCCTCCCTCATCTCTATTGTCTCCATCTCTGCCAGCCACAGTGCCTCCCTCATCTCCAACGTCTCCCTCTCTACGAGCCATGGTCCCTCTCTCTTCTCCCTCGTCTCCCTCTTCAATGTCTACGACTGATTGATGGAGTCTTTACCATCTCAAGACGAGCTAGGCTCTACTTAGCCAGACCCACCAGCCTAGGATCCCTCATTTGATGAATTGATTTTCGTATTTATTTTTTATTGTTACACATTTTTATATTTATTTTTTTTATTGTTTGAGTTATAAATCAGTTTTTGGTTATTAATATTCTTTTATTTGGTTGTTTATTGCTGATTACTTTTATATTTTTTTATCTTATTCTGTTTATTATGAGCCTATATATGAATCGGTTAAATAATAAAAGCATTATAAAAAATTAATATATATTTTAATTTTATAAAAATATTTAATATAACTTTATAAAATATACTCTATAATATTTTACTAAACCTTAAATCTATAAAATTTTATGAAAATAATATTTTTTAAAAGAAATCATTTTTTACTATTAGTGACATAAAAGGTCGTCCCTATCGTGTTGTATGTTAGCGACAGAAACAAACTCGTCACTACCGTGGTCATCACCTAACGACCACCATAGCAACAGTAACCCATCAAATATAAAGCTATGAAGTCGAACCTGTCGCTGAGTTTGGTTCCTCTGTAGCGACGAGTTTAGCGACCAATTCTCGTCAATGCTTTAGCTATAGAGACTCGTTGTCGCTACATTGGTTTATATCAGCGACCGCGTTAGCGACGGTATGTCATCATCCAATTAGCTATAACTACAGTGCGGTCGCTAAATTAGCCTCCATTTAGCAATGGAGAAACTTAAATTTTTTAGCAATGACGTCATTCTCATCGCTAATGTGGGACTGAACCAGCGACAAAATTAGCACAAAGGGGACCACCAATGTGTCACCCTTCAGCAACGCGAGCCTGTTGTCATAACCTTTGCCACGGTTGTCATTTTCCGTCACTGATTGGTTAGCGACTAGGACTATAGTGACGAGGTCCTGCTGTAGCTGATGTCATCGCCAATGCCATTTAGTGACGGATTTCTGGTTGTTAGCAATGGGATAGTTTCGTCGCAATTGGGTCTTTGTTAGTAGTGAATAAATTACATATCTAACCTCACTGAGGTCAATTCTAGTATGTAAAAGATTTCAGTATATGTGATATAATATGATTAGAGGAAAAACAAATATGAAATTAATGAAGTGAATACAAATAAATGAATTGAATTAATTCAGGGGTTTAAGTAAAATTCAAAATTGGTCGTTGTTGGGTCTTTATTGTAAGGATGTGACTGGTTTGAGTAAAATTCAAATGGGGTCCCTATCTTTTCTCTAATTATGCTCCTTAATTTTGTGTTGTGTTTCATTTTGTTTTCTAAGGTTTTATATATTGTGAGTATGAGTATAAGTGTGCATGAGTGAGTAAGTTGTTGCAGTGTAAGAGTAAGTAAGTTGTGCAGTGTGAGAGTGAGTGTGTGTTGTATGGTAGGTGTGGGTGTAGTGAATGTATGTAATGTGGTAAGAGTGTGCAGTTTATGTAGGTGGGTGTAGTGGACGTATGTAGTATAGTGAGTAAGTGTTAGAGGCGTCAAAATAGGTTCCAATCCGTGAGCCAACCCGACTCGAGGTGGGTTTTAGGTGAGCCAAGTTGAAAAAAATGGCTCATTTTCGAAGCAAAGCTTTTTTTGGCTCGGCTCACTCAACCCGGCTTACAGTGTGCTAAACCCATGGTAGCCGGGTTGGCCCACGGGTTGGTATTATTTTAAAGTTGAACTATGGAATTATTTAGTTTTGTTTTATATGGGTTTTGGATTAATGAATTATGGCATTTTTCTAATTTTGATTAGTATTGGAATATGAGAAAAATTAAAAAAATTTGGTATTGGAATGTGAGGAAATTTTTTATTTTTGCCATTTTCATTTTTTTATTTGATTTTTTATTTTTTTAAAAAAATGGGCCAACCCGTGAGCTACCGGGTGGGTTGGGTTGAGAAAATTGGCTCACTCAAGAAAGCGAGTCAGGCTAGGTTGGGTTACAAAAACTTTCAACCCGTGGTAGGCCAACCCGTGTAGGCCAGGTTGGCCCGTTTTGACATCTCTAGTAAGTGTAATATATGTGAGTGCAATAAGTTGTGTGTAGTATGTGTGCATGATGACATGATTAGAAAGTGCTTGCATGACATGACATGATTTTTTCTCATTATTTTTATTATTATTGTATTTATTCATTACTGTAATTGTATTGGATCATAAAATAAAAGTGCTTGCATGATGACATGATTTATTCTTATTATTGATACTGTGTTGTGCACTCTCTGGCTGGTATAGTTAGACTCTATTGTTAGTAATTATTAGGATGTAAATTTTAAATTGGAAAACAATGCGTTATCCAAATTTAAATACGCATAAGAAGTTCAATCTTTTCCATTGTTTAGTGACATTGTATCTTTCTTTTTCAGGCTCTCTTTGTCTCACTAAGGCTCTGTTTGGTTTGAATCTCAGTCTCTCAGATGTTGCCTTCATCAAAGGTAAGGGCTCATTCTTTGTAAATCAAGTTCCCATACACATTATGTTGTATATTGGCTATGTGATTTTGTTATAGAATTGATACTAAGAAAGTGGTGTGCGTAAATGTTTACATTATCATTGTGAATATATTGAAATGCCTTCTTGATGAGGTTTCTCTAAACCCCTTAAAATTTTAAGATCTTTCTATATTTAATTAACAATTTTGGCAAATTGAACCTATTGTATGCATGGATGTCAATCTCACAAGGTAACTCATAAACTCGTGTGAGTTTATGAGCTCACCGCCCAAAATTGGTTAACTTGCATGAATATTGTGGGATGTCAATCTTGCCTAAACTCATATGGATTCAAATAAAATCATGTAATATCATGAGTTTATATGTGAAATCATGAGTTTGGGCCAAAAAAACTAGTTGAAGCCCTAAAACAATGTCATTTTGGTTCTAGGGTTTAATTTAGGATTAAATCATTCAATCAACACATTTTCATGAAAATAATCCTCTCTTTTCTCCTTTATTTCGTTCAACAGCTACCACAATACCATTACCAGCATCTTTTCGATTGATGGCACCACTTATCCACCCACCTAAAACGACAGTGACCACAACTGGTTTACTACTCTGGGAGGATTTACGTAAGTCGATGTGAGTTGTAGTGCACTACACGTCCACACCTCCATTTGAAGTTAATTTTCATTTTCGTTGATAACACCCATCATCCACCCAAAATGACAGTTACCCACTAGAGGTTCCATTTTTGCAATACACCACACCACCATCTAGAGTTCTATTTTCATCAATGAAACCATCCACTCCTAGTACCCACTCAATTTTTGAATCTTCTTTATTCAGGAATTTTAGGTAAGGAAAGGTCATCACTCCTTTGTCTATTCTATGTTCAAGTGTTCATTGATCATTAGTGTTCATCATTAGAAAATTAATTTGTCAAAATCAGTGGAAACTAGAAATTTGGATGTTGTTTGTTGCAATGTTCATGTTGTTGATCCTGTTGTTGTTCTAAACTTTTGATTGTTCAAGTATTCATTAATCATTATTCATTAGTGTTCATTATTAGGAAATTATTTTATGGTAATTGGTGGAAATTACAATTTTGTTTGTTGCAATGTTCATGTTGTTCTGTAATGTTGTTGATCTTGTTAGTGATGACTATCTACCATCTAAGGAAGAACTCGATAATGATGAAGAGGAGGATGGTGATGAAACTGAAAATATGGAAAGATTGCAATGTTGAAGATCTTTCACTTTTTGTTTTTCTTTATAATTTTTTTGTTATTATGATCATTTGAATAATTACTATCAAATTTACATGTGTGGACAATTTTTATTTATATTAAAGACTATGGTATTTTGGTATTTAAAGTTGAGATGTGGGTTTTTTTACTTTTTTGTGCTTTATGATATTTAATTGAGATAGAGGCATACAAGGTTTATTATTTTAATATTTTAAATATGAAGTAAACTCTTACTAGTTTACGAGTTAACTCACGAGATGAGTTTTTGGGATCCAAACAAGTTTACCTAATCTTCCAAGATTGACAACCTTGATTGTATGAACCCTGACACAACTTAGGGAAATGAAATTTGTCCTATGAAACGTGAAAGGAAAAAAGAGAAAAAGATGAGATATAGGCACCATAAAACTGGGAGTTTAATAAGCCTTAAGGATTGCACACGAATTGAGTAATTCTTGATAAGATCAAATAGGTCTAAATAGGAACCTTAGCAGAGAAAATTCTCACACCATTTGAATAATACGTATTCTATCTTGATTCTGAAATAAATAAAAGGAAAATAAAATCCTCACATAACAAGCAAAGCTTAGTTGCCTTAATTGTTAAGTAATCATACCAAGCTTTTGGTTCTAGGTGTAAATCCTAACTTTAGGAACTTTATTAATTTGTATGTGTCTTTTTCTAAGAAAACACCAAAACACTTTTAAGAACTTAAATAAATACAAAAAGAACTAAGTCTCATAATTAGGCATCTTCTTAACTCTCTAAGCATGATATGCATTTAATCAACCTAATCTCCTCCATTTGTTGGGCCTTCAACAATTGGGCCACCTTGTGTTACAATGGGTTTTCTTAAGCCTTCCTTTAGTCATGGGCCCACTCAAGTCTTGAGTGGGATCTCAGACTTAATTCTTCTCATCATGGGCCTCATAGGCTTAGGCTTAGATGTCCACATCATTCCTTCATTCTTAGAAAGTATTTTCCTTTAAATCTAATAATTCCTCACCTGTGTTAAAGATAGAAAAATCAGATACCTTAAAAGTAGCATTCACACCATATTTACTAGGCAAGTCAATTTTATAATTATTATCATAGATCCCTTCGAACACTTGAAAACAACTTTCTTTCTCTTCTTATTTGCTTGCTTGGTATAACTCATAATTTTTTTCAAATTTGAGCCTTCACACGCTCTTGCAACTTCTTCACATAATCATCCTTATCATGTGCATCTTTATGCTTGAAAATAGAAATATTAGGCATGGGAAAAAAATCAAGAGATGTTAAAGGATTAAATACATACATAATTTCAAATGGTGATCAATTAGTTATGTTATGTATAACTTTCTCATTAGCAAATTCCACATGAGACAAACATTCTTCACGACACTTAAGATTCTTCTTTAAAATAGTCCTAAGCAAAGTGGTTAAAGTCCTATTCACTATCTTAGTTTGCCCATTAGTCTATGGATAACAAGTTATAGAGAAAAGTAATTTAATACCAAGCTTACCTTATAGTGTCCTCTAAAGTGACTTAGGAATTAGTCTTACTAAGACTTACAATGCTCCTAAGCAATCCATGCAAACTTACCACTCCTTTAAAGAACAAATCAACACCATAGCAAATATCATCCACCTTCTTGCATGGTATAAAATGTGTCATCTTAGAAAACCTGTCAACCACCATAAAAATTGTGTCCTTTCCTCCCTTGGACCAAGGTAAACCTAGAACAAACCCATAGAAATGTCAATCAAAGGATTTTAAGGAATAGGTAATGGAATATACAATCCATATATCATGATTATAGATTTAGCTTTTCTTGGCAACAAGACACTTATCACAAAACTTATGCACATCATGCTTTATGTGAGACCAATAGAAATGCTCGTATAAGATGTCATATGTCGTTTGCACCTTAAAGTACCCCATTGAACCTCACTCATGCGTCTCTTTAACAACCCCTTCTCTAACTGAACTTTTGGACGCACAAAGTCTCTTGTCTCTCAACAAATACCTATTTTGCTTAAAATACCTATCAAATGCAGTATGAGAATATGTTTGATAAAAATGTGAAAAATCAACTTATACTATTCTGTAATGCACTTAAAACCTAGAAATTTATTTTTAAGCATAGAAAACAAGTATATCTGTGCGAAAGTGAATCAGCTACCACATTATTTTTACCTCCTTTTTGCCTAATCCTAGAGGGGATTGTTCAAGAAATTTTGTCCACTTGGCATGTCTCAAAACCTAGAAATATTGCTTTAAAGGCTTAGAGGGTCCCCGATGCAGGATTTTTATATTTGGTGGTAAGTACACCAACATTTAACTAAAGTATAATCAGTATCATTCCTATAAGGTTTGAGTCTCAAAGTACCACAATCCTAGGTTAACAATATCTGAAAAACAATTATCATAGATTTCATTTGTAACAACACGGGTAAATACTTGTTTATGAAATTTTAGTAGTATAGAAGTACAGTTTAGGATAAAAGAAATACAACTAGTAGGTTAAGAATAGGAATCACTCTCTAGCTAGCTTGGATGAATATGATATCTAGATTGAATACATTTCAATTTCATAATTAAAGGTCGAATTGACACCGATACACAATGCCTAATTTCTTATGTCAAAATCCCTAGATTTCCAAATCATGAACCCTAACTCCTTGGGTGAACATGACCTAACAATTTAAATTACGTGAATTTACGAAGACCTCAAGATCCCCTAATCCTTTAGGTAACTCCCAAATCATGTTGAATTTCTTAATTTAAAATTGGAAACTATGATCCTTTAATATAAGTCTAATTCCTTGACCAATCTTTAAATGATCAAGCCAAGAACATCATCATGAGGAGGGAAATCCAATCATTTGCCAAATCTAAATGCATTTCAATCATAAACCATCATTCCCTAATCATCACCTAATGGTTAATTCTCTCTTAACCTTGGGAAATTAGCTATGCATGGTGAGAATAGAAATATGGTGAGAAGTAGATGAAGGTTCCATGGTGTGGGATGAGAGAATCAAGAGAAAAAATGTAATTGAATATGAAAGTTTATTAGAATGATAGGGTTATACAGTGGTTTCTTCCAAATTATAATAATTAAACATATTTATAGAAAAGGGTACATAACTAGCATAGTAACGTAACTAAATTACGTGCCTATGCCCAAATGGATACGATTCGAATAACAAAGATGTAAAATATGGCGTAGGCATACCTATAATAAGCGTGCTAACACACAATAAAAAGCAGAAAGAATATTAGTTAGGCGTAGCAACGCTACTCCCTAGCGTGTTTACGCCTTTTGGAAAAGAAAAAGGATTTTTCTTCTGAAGCTAGTGTACCTATGCTTAAGATGGCGCCCCTATGTGTGGCTATTCATGCTTCAGGTAGTATCAAAGTTGCTCTAGCGTGGCTACGCCTCACCTGGCGTACCAACGCGTGATCTTAATAGTTCCTTTAGGTAGAATATGCCATGCCAACGCTCAGGTCTTTATTCCTTGCTCTTTCTCTCTCTCTCTTCCTCTTCATTCTCTCTTAAATTACCTCCCACAAAGATTAAAATAATTTATTAATTTATCAATAAAAAATAATTACAATCAATAATCTTATCAGTCATACAATAATATCTTATTTTACCCATAATTATTATTTAATTAGCTTAAATACTTAGCAATTAATAACAATTTAGCTTAAATTATACTCAATAAATAAGTCTATTAAGAGACTTATCAGTCCCCATCACAAGTTAAGGGACTTGATGTCTTAAGGGTTGCCCAAGTCCTGGAGAATTGTATCAGGAAACTATTCCTGAAAGTAATATTGCTAAGTTCTAAATTTCACCCTTTTCTCCTATTCGTGTAGCAAGGTCTCAACATTAATTCTTTTTAAAATATATCGAATGATCAAATTTAGAACTTAGCAATAGGGATAAGTTCACTAGGCAGAAAACAAACAACTCAAGAATGAGGAAGAAGGAATCAAAGGAAAAGAATAACCTAATAATGCACAACTTATATTCACAAAAGGATTCATAAGCATAAGATGATGAAAAATTATAAAGAATTTTAGATGATTAGGTTGTTAAAGGGTATTTTTATCAATAAAATTTAATCAAAAAAGTAAAGTGTGGTAAAAATAAAAAAAAGAATAAAAATTCTCCTAATTTCTTGTTTTTTTGGTGAAAAAATTCTCCTGATTTCAAATACATGCAACATGGGGGCTGAATAACCCACGGGTATGTCCGGTAACCAAGCCTGATTTTCCAGTTGGGCCCGGCCTCAAACTGATCACTGATCACAACAAAGCATTAAATTAGACCCCAAATCACATGTTTAATCAAGTAATGATCACATTTATGAAAAAATAATAAAGTAATGATTACAGATTTTAAAATTCATAACCGCTTCTCCCATCCAGTGCCTTCTTTTAATAAAGATGCATGCTTCTGGATTTTATTATAAGGCTGTGTTTGGTATTTTACTTTAACCCCTCATAATAATAATTGTAGAGCAAAGGAAAGAAGCGTCAATGTGAGAGAATATATATTTGAATTTAGATCTTAATATTTTATGTTTATGTTACTCAATAAGTTGATAAGACATATTTGGTTGGTATAAATTATTTTAATAATTAGTTATATGAGTATGCTTAGAAGTGCCAAGTAAAAAGTGAGTTAAAAGAATTTATTTTCATCAGATTATTCATAATAATAAATTATATTTTTTAAATTACAAATAAAATATATAAAATTATTTATAATAGTTATATATATATATATATATATTTCAAAATAGTTATTGATGAGGTAAAATAAAAACTTAATTGTGAAATAATTTATTAATTTATAAAAAATATTAACAAATAGGAGTACTACTAAATAAAGTAAAAATGAAAAATATTATCAAAACTCATTCATCTTAATTTTTTAGCAAGAGCTGAGTCAGTTTAAACTTGATAGGAGACTCATGCCTCACTTAACTTATTTATTTTTTAATAAATTTATAATAACAAGTTATTATGTAAGCTTTTTTATCTTTTGATTTTGCCCATATAAGCTATTAATGTTCAGAACTTAAATTTTTTCTATCTATCACTATTTTAAACAATTCCTACGTAATTTATCATTAAAAATTTAACTTTTACTTCTTTAATAATATAATAATAATCTTAAAAAACTATTTACATCTTATACTCTAAAAATTATCATTGTAAAAAAAATGTAACATTAGATTTCAATCTTATTGTATAATATGTTTTAAGATTATAATATAATTTTAATAAAAAACCACTAAATATATAAAAATTAAATTATAATCCAAAAGTTAAAGGACAATAAACAAGTAGGCCAAAACCGAGAATAACGTAACGTGTTGAAATAGGTATATTATTATCTTTTATATTTTTTATGACATAAATCGTTAATGCTCGTTTATCCAAAACACGTGATAAAAAAGATGTAGTAATAAAAATTGCAGGTGCCCAATATGACCGAGTCTGGCATTGACTCAGCACTATTATCATGATGCTGTAGTCAAGATTTCTAACGCGTTGAACTTTGACACTTTTATATTACTCGATTCACGCCTCCATTGAACTCACTCACAATCTCACACTCTCTTTCTTCAATCAAACAAAAACCACTTTCTACGCAACATCCTCACCACAACTTGCCCACTTCTTTCCTCTCTCTCCCATATAAAACCTCATTCCACCCCCCCTTCTCTTCACACCCAATACCAAAAATTCCCAATTCTTTCTTTTCGTCAAATTCCATGGGCGTAATCAGCGAAGACCCCAACCCGAATTCGAAACCCATCGTGATCCGACAAGTATGGGCCTCCAATTTGGAATCGGAATTCGAACTCATCCGTGAATTCATCGATCGTTACCCTTTCATATCAATGGACACTGAATTTCCCGGCTGCGTTTTCCGTCCTCAGGTGGACCCTACTAAACCCTACAACCACCACAACCGTCGCCCCTCCGACCATTACCGCCTCCTCAAATCCAACGTCGACGCCCTCAACCTCATCCAAGTCGGTCTCACCCTTTCTGACGCTGCCGGAAATCTCCCGGATCTCGGTGCCGCCGGAGACCGGTTCATCTGGGAATTTAATTTTTGCGACTTTGATGTAGCGCGTGACGCCTACGCGCCGGACTCTGTCGAACTGCTCCGCCGTCAGGGGATTGATTTCGCCCGCAACGCAGTTGACGGCGTGGATTCAACACGGTTCGCCGAGTTAATGATGTCGTCGGGACTCGTTTGCAATGACTCAGTTAGTTGGGTAACGTTTCACAGCGCGTACGATTTCGGGTACTTGGTCAAGATCTTGACCCGTCGGAGGTTACCGGCCCGCTTGGAGGAGTTTTTAAGGGTCGTGAGGGTGTTTTTCGGGAACAACGTTTATGATGTGAAGCACATGATGCGGTTCTGTGAAACCCTATATGGCGGTTTGGACCGGGTTGCGCGGACCCTTAACGTGGACCGGGTCGTAGGAAAGTGCCACCAGGCCGGGTCAGACAGCTTGCTGACGTGGCATGCGTTTCAGAAGATGGTTGACATTTATTTTGTAAAGAGTGAGCATCAAAAGCATGCCGGAGTTTTGTATGGATTGGAAGTTTTTTCATGATTAAAAAAATGATATAAGAATATGAAATAAGAATTCAATTGATTATTTTATTTATCGGATTATAAATTTTGTGTTTTGTATATTCTTAGATATTCACTCAATTCTTGGATTGCTTTGTTGCTGAGTATTCTTAAATGCAAATTGAAAATTGACTATAAACAAGAATATGTTATGCGATGAATTGTGATTGGCATCTATCAGAAGACTTGTTAATTTACCAACTGAAATTAGTGAATATTATATTCTCTAATTATAGGTTGATTTCCTTTTATTAGCCGGAATAGATTCCGGTGTAATTCTCGTATTTGTGATCGAAGATGAGTTTGAGGATGATTGTTTTGTTAAGATTATATGCATCAACATTACTTCTTGAGATGAGACTGAGTTTTCTAGTTCTAATTTCTGACTATATTTTCTGAACAAAATCTGGAAAAACTCTGTTGATAATAGATTTAATGTTTTCACTTTACAGCCTATTATTGTTAGAGTTTCATTTGTGATTTGGTGTTGCCTAAGCAGAGCTCATGGAATCTAAAGGTATATTTGATTTTTATTTTTATTTTTTAATTTTAATTACCATGTCTCCAGCTTTTAAAAATTTATGCAGGAATGAGACATGATAATGACTGTATTATAATTAAAATTGAAAAATAAAATAAAATAAAACAGATACTAAATTTGATGCTTATAAAATTCATTCTTACATTTTAATTTTTAATAGAATTCGACAATTCGTGTCATGACTTGATAGATATAAGCATCCACAACGTAAATTTTTGGTTATAGTGGTAAACTCCATTCATTTGACAGTTAATGAGCACAAATTTGTAAATGCAGGACATGTAAGTCAACTCTTTTTCCACCAGCATGCCATTTTTTTGGCCAGGAATCTCGTAAGGTAATCTGTTTGTTTGTGTGACATAAATGTTAAGCAAATGCTGAACTTAAAATACGCCATGAAAGTTGATAATACATCGATTTTTCAAACGTATGATATGTAGTTATACTGATTAAACTTAAATTACGGTTTTTTTTTAAATAAACTTAAATTAAGGTTGTTACTTTTAAACACTTTCAAGGCATATTATATGTGCATTAGAATTGTTTTACTTCATACCTGCAGGTTTCTACTCATTTATCTGATTATATCCTCGTGTTCAAAAAATTGTCCCATAGCCTTCTCTAGAAACCGTCAGAACTCAAAAGGGTTGTGGTACTAAGAGTAAGACTTACCAAGCAAATATACATATGATTCTTTTATGATCTTGGGTATATTTGTTCTTATTAGTTTATTATTGAAAGTGTTAACAGGAGATTCGAACTGACGGCTTCGTCTTCTTGTTATCTAGTTTGCAATTGCCTGGTTCACTTCAGAACCACTTGCTACCGTGAATTTGCAACTTGTATGTGCTTGTGTCATTCAAACCACTTGCTTCCTTGTATCTTACAACTTGTAATTGTGGTTGATTTTTAATATTGAATTTCGTATTTTGTTTACTATTAATTTTGCTTGATGATGTTGCAATGATTACTGATTGATGGCCTGGTCAAGGGAGTAATTTCACTGTTCTTGTAATGGACTCATGCTTCTTCTGTCTAATAATTTGGCTACAGATTTTTGTCTCGGCTTTTAGGAAAATTTAATTGTGGTTTTGTCTTTGATTTTGAGTTTCGTTCTCAAGATATTTCTCTAATAATATAGCTGGAACTAACGCCCAAAAGAAAATATTATCTTTCATTTAAATATAAGTACAAAATATTAATTTTATACATATTAATAATAATAGTTGAAAGTAATTATTTATAATGTTCTTACATATTTGATTTAGTTTCTTAAAATATTTTTAGTATTATTTATTACTTAAAAAATTAATGATCTTGAAAATATATACAAAGAGGATATATTTAGTAAATAAATATTTAATAATATTAATAAAGTATAATTTTATTTATATTAAAAACTAAAAAATTCTATTAAAAATGACATTTAAAATTGAAGAAATTCTTAAGGAAACTGTACACAAAGGTATCGTTCCTCTGTTTGTTATTAGCTTTTAATGCATTTTACTTGCTGCTCAATGACAGGGATCCACACTTAGCTTTTCAAGTTATATGGTGTTACTAATGGATTCAATGCAGTGTTTTTCATATTACCTAAGGATTTGTATTTGGAGGTGTTAAGTAGTCTCATAAAATAAAGGTGATTGTATTATTGTTGCATAATTAGTTTTGAAGTTGTTGCCTGATGCAAGACAGTTGAAAGAAGTGAATTGTATAATCTGCATTTGATGGTCTATAAAGACTTTTATTTGATCTCAGTTGTTTACTTTCGGGAAAAATGTTCGGAAGGTATTTGTTATCTTTATAAATATTCGTGATTAATATATTTAATTTGAAATCTTATTTATTTAATTTAAAATTAAATAATATTATAATTTTATATGTTTCTTAACTAAAAATTAATCTTTCTTTTAATTTTAAATTAATAAATTATTATTTTTATTTATTAAATTATTAATTTAAAACTAAGGTAAAAATTCTTTTTTAAATAAAAATAATATAAATTTATAATATACTTTAAGTTTAAATAATATCTCATACTAGATATCAGAACCAAAAATGGTCAAAGAGGGTGCATGAACATAGGCAAATTCAGAAAAAGTTGCCATCAACTTACGTGTGGAATTGAAAAACGTAATGTGCATGTGTAAATATCGTGCTGAATATAAGAATATGTATTTGCGGGGTAGACATACTATCTGTGTTTCAAGTGGATTTTATGCTAAAACATATATATTTAGCCATTGATATTTAGTTAAGGTTTTAATTTCATCTTAAATATTTTCTTTCTCTTAATTTCATCCTTTATGTTTTAAAAGGGTTTTAAAATGGTACAAAAAAAAGTTAATGGAAACCTATTTTATTAAATCGATTATCATAAAATTAATTCAAAATATATTTTTAAATTGTTTTCATCATATTTTAAATATTGATATGGGGTGCAAATCGGACTCATAACCAGTGAACGAAGTGTAAATTTGACATTGCGAAACTATGATCCCATAACAGTACCGAACGAGGTGAATCAAACCGACATAGTCAACATGTTCAAGTATGGATTAATTAAACAGGACCCGGTCAAAAAACTGACATCTGAATGCTAGTCAGATAAGGTATGGGCAACATGTCCCTGCCAAAACTGTTGCTACAGTATGTTAGGAAAGGGGTCAAATCAGTTCTTCTACTTAGGTAAGTTTTATAAATACAACTCATTTATTAATCTGAAAGAATTTTGAATACACTCTTAAGAACCTCCATAATCTCTATATTTCCGTATTATCCGTATTGACTTAAGCATCGGAGAATCTTTTACAGGTACACCTCCAATATGTTCCCCTACCATGGTTCAGATTATATTTCAATCCATACCTTAACGTGAAGAGTTTGGATCCCTAGTATTGGACCTGGGTGTATAATACTGTTCTCCACTGAGACGGTATAAAATAGAGAGTCAATGAGGTTACATTGGACTCCAGTTATACGAGGTCAATTCTTTACCCTGGACAGATCAAATATGATATTTTATATCAGTTAATAACAAAATCGATTTAAAAAGTATAAATGTTAAATCGGTTCTTAATAGAAATAGATTTAAGAAATATATTTTAAATCAATTTTCAATAATCAATTCAAATCCGTTAACTTTTATAGTGAAAAACACCATTTTGAAACCGCTCAAAATGTAATTGACCAAATTGAGACCAAAAATATTTGAGACCAAATTAAAATCTTAAATAAATTAAGGGGTCAAACATGTATTTTACCCTGAATGTTATAGCGAAACCATGATTAATTACTGAGTAATAATAATGATATATTGGTACAAATTCAATTATTAATTATTTTGAAGTTTTATGAAAAATAAATTTAATTGGCATGTCACACAGTAACCGTCGTACTAAAGTATGACTCTTGTTGATTTGTGTACAAGTGTTGCTTTGTTTCTAACTAAAGGTGCAAAGAGTGTTTCCTTCTTAACATTGATCATTTCTAGTTTAAAAGCTTTTTTTTTGAATAAGGCATCTTCTTGTAGAGGAAACTTGATACGACATACCGGATCTTTTAATGTACTTTTTGCATAATAAATACAACATGCATGATTTATACATAATGTAATGCACATATTTTCTATTATAGATTCATAGACACCCAGAGCAAAAGACTCATATTTTCAGGACAGGTCATGAATAACACATATTTAGTTTATTGAGAATGAAATTGGACCTTTCCTCTAAAAGAGGTCTAGTGAAGATATTTGCAAATTGATGTTTAGTTTCAATATAATAGACCTTCACATCACCCTTCTGAACATGGTATGTTATAAAGTGATGTTTGATGTCAATATGTTTAGATCTTGAGTGTTGACTATAACGTTCTTAATTTTTAAAATAAAATTTTAATAATCAAATAAATTTTTCACCAATAATTCAAATATTAAAACAGAATTTGAGTTAAATAATAATACTATCACTTTTACAATAGCCGAGCGGCCCATTTTATATACAAAGAAAATATAACAAGTCGGTATACACAGGAGCCGACCAAGGCTTCTACCAAAAATAACTATGTACAATCCGAGCAGCTGAGTGGCCTCACATATCATTGTCGTGTCCTACATCCACTGTAAAAATAATAAGAAGTAGGGGTGAGCATAAACATATCAAATAATAGTTATTGAATCGGATTAAAAAGTCCAATTCATAACTATATATATAATACTACTGATCCATACAAACTCATCATAAACAGCATGTTATTCTCAATAACATTTATGTGTCAGCACACACACATGCTCAATCAAATAGATCCATTATTAAGTCTTTTAATTGTGTTGCAACATTGGCTCCCTGAGCCATAACTCAGCTCTCAGCTGATCCGGCCGTTTTACTGGTACCAAATCGTTTGCACCCTCATATGACACCATCACTCTCAGTGATAACGGTTAGTGCCACAGGCTAAAACCCCGAGCCCCGCTCAAGAGGTTGCCTTGAGTCCCACCCAAGGTCTTTTGTCTTTTGCCTTGAGTCCCACCCAAGGTCTTTTGTGGAAACCACATCATATTTCATATTCATTCATCACACAAGCATCTCATGAAAAATTCATGGAAACCATTCTCATCATCGGTCACACATATATACAATCATCACATCAATATCAATAATATGAATGGAAGATATGAATACATAAAATATGTTATTCAATCGGGGTCTTAATAACAATTTATGCACACAACATATATACATCATAACAATATCACCTCACATCCATTTATAAACTATTCATTTGAAATGTAACACTCCCCCTACCTGGAAATAAAGAGTTTCAACTACTTTTCGAATGATATCCTAGTCACTGCTCATGAATTCCGACTGGAATTGCAGTTCTGAATTAGTTCAGAGCTTCTTACTTATGAAATCTAAGCTTTCTCGTGAAGGAGAAGAAATAAAGGTTGATTTCTTCTTTGCTTGTTAATTTTCCAGTAAAGATTGGAAGAAAGGATAGAAGTAATGTTTTGCACTTCGAAGGTTTCTAACTGATTCAACAGTAGTTGATATATATATTGTTCATGCAAAAGAGACGTGAACAATAGGAAGAAGTCTGACACACGTATCTTTAAATGATAAAGAAGGAATAAGATATTTAATGAAAAGGAACAGCACATCAGAGAGGGTCCCATACTTAGAAAATATCAGAAAAAGAATCTGCTGGAAGGTAGAAGAACAGAATGACGTGGAAAGTATCTATAATTAAAATGATCATTAATTCCGACTCGGTGTCGGTATTCTGAGCACATCTTTCCGAGAAAGCCTCTGTCCATTCAGAATTCCTTCATTCGGAGGAAATTCACTCGGAAAGGTTTCATCCCATGAAACACTCAGCTTTCCTTCCTCGGAAATGACCCTCACGGAAATAAAGGGTCACTCGGAATCAAAGACCATTTCAAAGACGAACCCGAGTACAAACTCAGCAACTCTACCGAACACGAATTGAATGAATTTATCACTCGGTCATTTACTTCCCTTGGAACCATTCACTCGGAATATACTCATTCGAAGTTGAAGTCTTTCTCTGTCCAGAAGTACTCTTCCTGGAAAAGACTTACTCGGCATATCCCAGTCAGTGCCACACCACTCGGAAGTCGGGAATATCTCACTTGACGTTATTACACTTGGAAACATCTCACTCGGTGCCATCCCTCTCAGAAGTATCGCACTCAGAGACACTTCACTCGGAATGTCACACAACTCGGAGATACTCCACTCGATCACTATTCAAAAATATCTGCTCGTGAAGTACTTATCCAAAATCAAAGCTTCTTTTTCTTTCGGAAGTACTTCCCTCGGAAAATATCCATTCGAAAACGGCTCACTTGGAGACGTTTCACTCGGATTTTGCCTTACTCAAAAGTGTCTCACTCGGTCACAGTTTTTCTTAATTCAAAAATGATTCTCTTAATGATGTTTCACTCGGAAACATCTTAACTTCACTTAGAAGTAGTTTTCTCGGTCTTATTTCACTCGGGATCATATCCATTTTCACTCGGAATGACTTATTTCAGACAGTATTCACTCGGAATTTCATTCGGAAATTCTCCATTAATCTTTAATGAATTATTTTTCTAAAAATTACAAATTTTGGGATTACATTTCTCCCCTCCTACAAAAATTTCATCCTCAAAATTTAAATATAAAATCATACATTAATGAAATAACTCGAGATATTGTTGCCTCATAGCATCTTCACGTTCCCAAGTATGCATGATACTCTGATCCTGCTGCCATGCAACCTTGACCAATTGGACATTCTTGTTTCTCAATCGTTTCACCGATCGGTCCACTATACCAGTGGGCTTGGCTATAGTGGTCAGGTTCTCTCGGATTTCAACATCATCATCCGACATTTTATGAGTAGGATCCGGCAAATACTTTCTCAATTGAGAAACGTGAAATACACTATGCAGATTGGCAAAATGAGAAGGAAACGCTATCTGATAAGCAACAGGTCTGACTCTTTTCAATATTTCATACGGACCAATATACCTCGGGCTCAACTTCTTGCTTTTCAACGCTCTCCCAATGCTTTTGCTCAGAGAGACTTTCAGAAAGACTTTGTCACCGACCTGAAATTCAATCGGCTTCATCCGTTTATCATAGTAACTCTTCTCACGGTCCTGGGATGCTTTCATTTTATCTTTGATCATTTGAATTTGCTCGGAGGTCTGCTGCACAATTTCTGGTCCTAACATTAAGCTCTCACCCGATTCCGACCAGCAAAGAGGGGTTCGACATTTCCTGCCATATAAAGCCTCGTATAGAGCCATACCGATGCTACTATGATAGCTATTATTGTAGGTGAATTCGATCAGTGGAAGGTATTGCTCCCAGCTACCTCCATGCTCTAGCACACAGGACCTCAACAAGTCCTCTAAACTCTGGATAGTCCGTTCGGATTGTCCATCTGTCTGAGGATGATAGGCCGAACTCAATCGGAGCTTCGAACCTAACTCCTGATGCAGACTCCCCCAAAATCAGGAAGTAAACCTTGGATCTCTATCTGACACGATAGAAGATAGAACACCATCCAGTCGGACTATCTCACTAATATATAACTGTGCTAGTCTCTGCAAAGGGTAACTCATGTTGATCGGCAAGAAGTGTGCAGACTTTGTCAATCAGTCCATAATAACCCAGATAGCATCATGTCCACTCCAAGTCCTGGGTAATCCCATTACGAAATCCATGGCAATAGCATCCCATTTCCACATGGGAATCTCCAAAGGTTGTAGACCACCGGACGGTTTTTGATGTTCAACTTTTGCTTTCTGACAAATTGTGCAGTGAGCCACGAAGTCGACCACATCCCTCTTTATTCCGGGCCACCAGAAATGTAATTTCACATCATGGTACATCTTAGTAGTACCCGGCTGAATACTCAGCATGCTTCTATGTGCTTCATCGAGTACCGGTCATCGTAAATCACCTGAATCAGGTACATAAATTCGACCTTTCACTCGGTAAATGCCATCAGGACCCTCGGTTAAAAATAGGTCCTTGCCTTTAGCCTAAGTTTCTTTCATCTCGGCTAAATAAGAATCCGACAATTGCTGTATATAAACAATCTTCAAAAATTCATTAGCTATTCTCAATGTACCGAGAGTTACTTTCCGAGACGAAGAGACATCCACTTGCAGGTACATGTCTCGGAATTGTTCAAGTAACTCCATTTCTTTAACCATCATCATTGCCATGTGAATGGACTTCCGACTAAAGGCATCGGCTACAACGTTTGCCTTTCCCGGGTGGTATTTCAAGTCGAAATCATAGTCTTTCAAAAATTCAATCCACCTTCTCTGTCTCATATTCAACTCCTTCTGGTCGAACAAATATTTCAGACTTTTATGGTCACTATACACTTCGAACTTAGAGCCATAAAGATAATGCCTCCAAATTTTTAGTGCAAAGACCACAGCTGCCAATTCCAGATCATGGGTAGGGTAGTTTTGCTCGTGTAGTCGTAATTAACGTGAAGCATAAGCAATCACTCGGCCATTCTGCATCAACACACATCCTAGACCGAGTCCGGATGCATCACAATAAACTACAAAGCTTTCCTGTAGATTCGGCAATGCCAATACAGGAGTAGAAGTCAGCTTAGTCTTCAATTCTTGAAAACTTTGTTCGCACTCAGAAGACCACAGAAAAGAAACATCCTTCCGGGTTAGCTTGGTCAATGGTAAGGCGATTTTAGAGAATTCTTCAATGAATCTCCGATAGTAACCGGCTAAACCCATAAAACTCCTGACCTCAGTGACCGACTCAGGTCTCTCCCAAGTCATCACAGCTTCGATCTTTGAAGGATCTACCGAGACACCTTCTCTGGAAATGACATGACCCAGGAATTGAATCTTATCCACCCAGAATTCACATTTGGACAATTTGGCAAACAATTGCTTCTCCTTCAACACTTGAAGTACCGATCAGAGATGCTCTTCATGCTCCTCATAAGACTTAGAATAAATCAATATATCATCAATAAATACCACCACAAACCGATCCAAGTAAGAATAAAAATGTTGTTCATATAGTTCATGAACACAGCCGAAGCATTTGTCACTCCGAATGACATTACCACGTATTCATAATGACCATACAGGGTCCTGAATGTCGTCTTAGGAATATCAGTAGCTTTCACTCGGATCTGGTGGTATCCCGATCGTAAATCAATTTTTGAAAAAATCGATGCACCACGCAGCTGATCAATTAAATCGTCAATTCTAGGCAATGGGTATTTATTCTTGATGATCAGCTTATTCAGTTGGCAGTAATCAACACATAACCGTATGCTACCATCCTTTTTCTTGACGAGTAACACCGGAGCACCCCACGGTGATACACTCGGTCGGATAAATTGTTTTTCAAGCAATTTGTCAACTTGCTTCTTTAACTCGGCTAATTTAATCGAAGACATTCTATAAGGAGCTCTGGAGACTGGCTCGGCTCCAAGAATCAAATCAATAGAGAATTCAATTTCTTTATCAGGAGGAACACCAAGTACATCCTCCGGGAACAACTCGGGAAAGTCACAAACAACAGGAATATCTCGAATCCTAGACTCACTCTTTCCATCAACCATACAAAATAGCATAAATAGCTGAGATATACCTTGAATTTCATAGTCATCGGTTTTCTGTTTAGGAAAAATCACTTGCCGATTCTGACAGTCAACTAGGACCCTATTGGCTGATAGCCAATCCATACCGGGAACAATGTCAAGACCTCTCAAAGGTAGACATATTAAATCAGCAGTAAAATTCCTATCACCCAGAATGAAGGATACGTTCTCACATATCATGGAAGTCCATAATTTAGTACCGGTCGGATTAGATACATTTAATGGCCGATTCATAGTAACAATAGGCAATCTCATACGCATCACACAATCATTGGAAATAAATGAGTGAGTTGCACCCGAGTCAAACACCACATTAAGAACATTATTTTCGAGTAAGCACTTACTCTGAACCAGATCGTTGGCTTGAGCAGCCTCCTCGGCAGTAATAGCATACACTCGGCCTGTAGCTGGTGAACTAGAACTCCTAGCCCAATCATTCCTTGGCACCACAGAATTGTTACCGCGTCCACCATTGTCTCTACCTCATCTGTTACCATTCCCACGACCTCGTCCTCGGAAGCCTCCACGGTTTACACTAGCATTCGATTCAGTTGGTTGGAGAAGAGGACAGTTAGGACGAACGTGTCCTTTCTCGTTGCAGTGGTAGCAAATAACTTCTTCTTTATTACAATTCCGAGCATAATGATTGCCACCACATCTAAAGCATTTAATATCCCTTGGACGACTCACCGATCGGCCACTAGAATTTATTCGGCCTCGGGATCTAGAAGATGATTCTCCTCTAACAGACTTCACTTACTTCTTAAAACTGATCGGTGGTAGCTTCGAAGCACTATCCGACCTACTGCTCGATCCGGTTGAAGCTTTATCATCTTCCTCATATATTCGGCATTTATTGACAAGGATCAGAAAGCTTCTAATCTCCTAGTGTCAGAAAGCCTTCTTAATTTTTGGGTTCAAACCACTCTCAAATTTGATGCATTTTGAGCCTTCAGTGCCCGGCATCTGGAAATGAGGATAAAATAAGCAAAGCTCCTCGAATTTCGCTGCATATTCTTCAACACGCATATTGCCTTGTCGGAGTTCCATGAATTCCAATTCCTTTTGACTCCTGACAGTGTTTGGGAAATATTTTTCAAGGAAACATTCCTTGAAATTCTCCCAATTTAGCTCGGTCCCCACAGCCACCAAAAGGGCTTTAGTCATTCTCCACCAGTCTTCAGCTTCTTTCCGAAGCATGAAAATAGCATACTCAACCTTTTATGCCTCAGTGCACTGCAAACTGCCAAAGATCCGTTCAAGATTCTGGATCCAGGCATAAGCTTGGTCAGGCTGAAATCCTCTATGGAATTCAGTCGGTTTCCGCTTAAGAAAACAATCAATACTATGATTGTCACTCGGTTGAGGTTGATTCTACCTTTCTAAAATGTCAGCAACACGCTGGAAGGCAGCAGCCATTGCATCTATACCATGAGGGTCCATTTTCTTATCCTGAAATAATCATCATTCTTTAGTACCTCTCATGGATATGAAAGCAATTTATTTATAGTTGATTTCCTCAACTATATTACGTAACAACAACAGTGATATGATTTCACTTAATTCATAGCATTTAGTAGCTAAACCTTGGCCTTGGACTTTTCAAGTCTGCTCTGATACCAAAATATAACATTCTTAATTTTTAAAATAAAATTTCAATAATCAAATAATTTTTTTGTAAATAATTCAAATATTAAAGCAGAATTTGAGTTAAATAATAATACTGTCACTTTTACAATAGCCGACCGGCCCATTTAATATGCAAAGAAAATGTAACAAGTCAGTATACACAGGAGCCGGCCAAGGCTTCTACCAAAAATAACTATGTACAATCCGAGCAGCTAAGTGGCCTCACATATCATTGTCGTGTCCTACATCCACTGTAAAAATAATAAGAAGTAGGGGTGAGCATAAACATATCAAATAATAGTTATTGAATCGGATTAAAAAGTCCAATTCATAACTATATATATAATACTACCGAGCCATACAAACTCATCATAAACAGCATGTTATTCTCAATAACATTTATGTATCAGCACACACATGCTCAATCAAATGGATCCATTATTAAGTCTTTTAATTGTGTTGCAACACTGGTTCCCTGAGCCATAACTCAGCTCTCAGCTGATCCGGCCGTTTTACTGGTCCCAAACCGTTTGCACCCTCATGTGACACCATCACTCTCAGTGACAACGGTTAGTGCCACGGGCTAAAACCCCGAGCCCCGCTCAAGAGGTTGCCTTGAGTCCCATCCAAGGTCTTTTGTGGAAACCACATCATATTTCATATTCATTCATCACACAAGCATCTCATGAAAAATTCATGGAAACCATTCTCATCATCGGTCACACATATATACAATCATCACATCAATAGTCAATAATATGAATGGAAGATATGAATACATAAAATATGTTATTCAATCGGGGTCTTAATAATAATTTATGCACACAACATATATACATCATAACAATATCACCCCACATCCATTCATAAACTATTCATTTGAAATGTAACGCTCCCCCTACCTAGAAATAAAGAATTTCAACTGCTTTTCGAATGATATCCTAGTCACTGCTCATGAATTCTGACTGGAATTGTAGTTCTGAATTAGTTCAGAGCTTCTTACTTATGAAATATAAGCTTTCTCGTGAAGGAGAAGAAATAAAGGTTGATTTCTTCTTTGCTTGTTAATTTTCCAGTAAAGATTGGAAGAAAGGATAGAAGTAATGTTTTGCACTTCGAAGGTTTCTAACTGATTCAACAGTAGTTGATATATATATTGTTCATGCAAAAGAGACGTGAACAATAGGAAGAAGTCTAACACACGTATCTTTAAATGATAAGGAAGGAATAAGATATTTAATGAAAAGGGACAGTACATCAGAGAGGGTCCCATACTTAGAAAATATTAGAAAAAGAATCTGCTGGAAGGTAGAAGAACAGAATGACGTGGAAAGTATCTATAATTAAAATAATCATTAATTCTGACTCGGTTTCGGTATTCTAAGCACATCGTTTCGAGAAAGCCTCTGTCCATTCAGAATTCCTTCATTCGGAGGAAATTCACTCAGAAAGGTTTCATCCCATGAAACACTCAGCTTTCCATCCTCGGAAATGACCCTCACGGAAATATTTTATTCAGACAGCTCACTCATTTATATTTCTGCCTGAGTTAAACCTTCACTTGCGTCACTCAAAAGTCTTCCATCTAAAAAGATCACTCAGAGCTTGAAGAAAATCCTCTCTCGGGAATCTTTCCACTTGAAAGGGTCACTCAGAATCAAAGACCATTTCAAAGACGAACCCGAGTACAAACTCAACAACTCTGACCGAACACGAATTGAATGAATTTATCACTCGGTCATTTACTTCCCTTGGAACCATTCACTCAGAATATACTCATTCAAAGTTGAAGTCTTTCTCTGTCCAGAAGTACTCTTCCTGGAAAAGACTTACTCGGCATATCCCAATCGGTGCCACACCACTCAGAAGTCGGGAATATCTCACTTGATGCTATTCCACTTGGAAACATCTCACTCGGTACCATCCCTCTCGGAAGTATCACACTCAAAGACACTTCACTCGGAATGTCACACAACTCGGAGATACTCCACTTGGTCACTATTCAAAAATATCTGCTCGTGAAGTACTTATCTGAAATCAAAGCTTCTCTTTCTTTCGGAAGTACTTCTCTTGAAAAATATCCATTCGAGAACGGTTCACTTGGAGACGTTTCACTCAGATTTTGCCTTACTCAAAAGTGTCTCACTCGGTCACAGTTTTTCTTAATTTAAAAATGATTCTCTTAATGATGTTTCACTCGGAAACATCTTAACTTCATTTAGAAGGAGTTTTCTCGGTCTTATTTCACTCGGAATCATATCTATTTTCACTGGGAATGACTTATTTCATACAGTATTCACTCAGAATTTCATTCGGAAATTCTCCATTAATCCTTAATGAATTATTTTTTTAAAAATTACAAATTTTGAGATGTTACATTGACTATAATTTTTAGTTAAGTTAACCGCACTTGTGTTGTCACAACGAATAACAATTTTGTTGTAGTTTAGACCATAATCCATCAACTAATGTTTAATTCATAACACTTGTGAGTAACAACTAGAAGCAGATACATATTTAACTTTAGTAGTTGATAAAGTAATAGGTAATTGCTCTTACAGGACTAGGAAACTAATTTTTTCCAAAGAATTAACATGGGCCATTTGTGCCTTTCCTTTCAATTTCATTTCTTACAAAATCAACGAAGTGTTTAGATTTTTCTTACTACATACCAAGTCCTTTGGTTCCTACAAGATATCTTAAAATTCTCTTCAAAACAATTATATGAGACTCTTTTAGAGTTGATTCAAATGTTGCACATAATCCAACAAAAAAAGTATGTCAGGTTTTCTAATAGTAAGGTACATAAATGATCTAATTATTCCTCTGTACATTTTTTTCTTCTCTAGCATTTCCCTTCTCATCTATATCTAGAAAGATGGATGAATGCACAAGAGTTTTCATAGGTTTTTCATCCTCCATATGATACTTTTAATAAGATCTTCAACATATTTTTCTTGATGGATAACGATCTCATTTTCATGTTGTTTGATTTGTAGGCCTAGGAAGAACTTTAACTCCCCTTATGAGTCTCATCTTAAACTCCCTATACATTAAATTATAGAGTTCTCTCTATAATTTTCATTAGTAGAACAAAAAATAATGTCATCAACATAAAATTAGATAATCAAATATCTTTTAATTGGTTTTCTTAAAGAATGTGGTATAATATAAGGGAACATCATAATAGATTTTGTAGAAACATCGTACACATCAAAAAGGTTTATTTTGGGGAACATAGCTATTCTTCTGGGGGGGACTATTAACCCTTTGGCAAGCATACTGATAAATGTCCATTTGTGTATAAACTTCTATGTTAATTGGATAGTTCTTTTGAGAATTTGCTAGATTTAAATGTGAATTATTGTTAAAATAGTAAAAAAATTGAAGTTTTATCTTCCCACCTTAGTTTTGTTTGCCATGATAGCATTTAATCCTTATTTTGTTGCTTTTGTGAAGGTAAGTAAGGAAATTGGAGAAAGGATCAGCAAAAAGGCCAAAAATTCAAGCAAATACGAAGTATCTCGCTCAAGCGAGACCAGATTCGCTTAAGCGAGCCATTCACTTAAGCGTGGGTTTTCTAGCTTGAGTGAGGAGGAAGTCAAAAAGATTTTGAAGGTATTCGCTTAATCAAGCTGTATTTTGAGCATTATATTGAATCTCGCTTAAGCAAGGACTTGCTTCCTTGAGCGAGAAAGCAACAGAAGCCAAAAATATTGCACTCGCTTAAGCGAGGGACTTTCCGCTTAAGCGAAATCAAGGGTAGTAGCATCAGAGTTGATCTCGCTCGCTTAAGCGAGACTTCGAGGAAACAAGTAGCTAAGTAACTAACTGTAAGTGGCTCTCACTTAAGCGAGGCAATTCTTGCTTAAGTGAGGCCAACTATATTTAGATGGACAGCTCGATGAAAAGAAAAAGACATGAATAAAACGAAGGAAAAAAATAGAAACCTTATCATTTTGGAAGCTATTTCTGAAAACCTGAAGCTTTTCTTCTCCTTTTTCTCACATTTGATGGTTTGTAATGGCTACTATGAGTAACTAAAACCCTTTTTTGGGATTGGATGTAATGGATTCAAACCTTTCATACTTTGACTCTATATTGATATATATGGTAACTGTTCTATTGATTTTGGTATTTCATTCCATGTTATTTACTTGATTCTATTGGATAAATAGTATCTTGATTCAGTTTTCTTAAGTTGTTGGGAAATGATTTCTATAAACTTACCTGAATGACGTACTCAATATGCTCTAATGTTAGGAATAACCTCCAACATATTGAATGCTTTTAACAAATGTATCAAATGCTGGAAAACTTGTTAAAATGATTGAGGAATCAGGTTTTAGAAGTTTTCTTAGGATTTTGAATTCGAGGAATCGAAACGAATAAGTTGAGATTTGTTGCGTAAAAGTCGATAGAATTAGATATTATTTATATCAATGTATATAAGGTTACGAAGGGTGAGATGAACGAAATCTAATCTCAGTGTCTCCATATTTGAACTTTTCGTTATTTTAATATTGTTTATGCATGATTATGTTAGTTTGTATTATTTTATCTCACAATGAAAACCACTCTTTTTCCCGCTTAAATTATTTGAATTGAAACTTTCAACTCTCAAAAGTCCCCCAGTGGAACCACACTCTATTTTACTACAACTAGCGTGGGTAAACTTGTCACACATAATCATTACTACAAAAAAACATATCACGTACCAAATCAGTTGTAGTTTCAATAAGAAAAAGGGTTATCGATCCACAGGGAGTTTCGACAAATCAACAAAGGTAGAAAGGCGTTAGGATCGAACTATACTTATTGAATTTACACTCTTACAATTATTTGGTCCAATTATGCAATTAATTAAGTTACCAAAACTCATGAACTTTCACCAAACCTGATCCCTCAGAGCAAGAATCCTAAACTTTATCCTTAATTGAAAATCCCTTTAACAATTAACAATAGAATTTTTATCAGGAACGAATATTAACCGCTATTATACCTGATCTTATCCCTAAAAATCAAGGATTATAGGTAATTTAATCCTAATCTCGTTCGATAACATCAAAACACATACATGAAACATTCTTCTGTTTGAAACATGCATTTAGAACAAGAGAGTAAATTATTAACCTTAATTATTTCATAAAAAAACCAAAGTAATTACAAAACTATAAACCTACTAAGGTTGTTCATTCCCAACAAAAAGGAAAATTAACGCATATAATCATGTTGCAAACACTTACAATTGATCCAAAGAAAGAAATTATAAAAGATCCTTAAAGAACTTGAAGATCCAAGGTGAAAGATGATGAGAACTCTTCAAAGACCTTGGTCGCTCTTTTCCTATGCCTTTATGAGCCAAAATTCGTATTCTAGCTTTTTATATGACCTAAAAACTGAGTGGAAAGTGTGTTGTTCTGCATGGTTCGCTTAGGCAAGAAGACCTTTTTTTCCTTATTTCTTCAAGGCAAAGGCTATCTCACCTAGGTGAATTGTTGGCATATTGCTTCATCTATTTTTCATGTTTTGCTTGGGTCTTCTTGGCTTATTTTCCTACAATATACAATGGAAAAATGTAGTTCACATTGGACAATAACATTGTAGAGAAAATATATACTTCCCTTGTGTTATGTATAGTGCAGGGGAGTATCAAATATATACATATATGCGTAATTTCATTGACTATAATATGATATTTGTTATATATATAGTGTGTAAGAGTACCAATCATATTTGTTTTCAACTATTTTGGAAAATAATTATTTTTAGTCATTTTATTAATTTTTCCATAGAAGAAGATGATGAAGTTTCCATAACTATGATCTCAGATAAAACATAAAGGGTCAAAATAAAAACAAGTAGACACAATTTCATTTTGGCACATGTTTTTTTTAATTAGGCATGATTTATATTTAATGGGAGTAGAGAGTGAATATTAAATTGGATAATGAATATGATATTAAATTATATAAGAGATACCAAATTAAATAAAGTAAAAAATGGTACATAGTTATTTTAATTTTAAATTAATTCTATTTATGAATTTAATCATATGGTCATTATTAGTTGGTTTTGCTTAGATACCCTCTTTAAATTAAGGGTTTTAATACCCCTAGCCATGTGTCAATTGTGTGTAATTTAAATAACTAGAATGGATGGACATGTTCGTGTCTAGCCATCGGTCACTTGTAAATAGTCAAAGCATTAAAACATTTATGTCAAAATTTGAATGTGACAAGGCTTGATGTCGTAACACATTAGAGAGAAAAGAAGAGTTTCACCACTAAACTACTTGACACATTTAAAAAATATGATGCAACTATATATAATTATATTATATATGTAGAATGTATACTCGTTAATAAAATCTATCTACGAAATAAATATTTTTCTTTTTTCATTTAGTATAAAAATTAAAATTAAAATTAAAATTAATGAATAAAAAAGGATGGGAATATTTATCTTACAAATAAATTATATTAATGGATATAACAATATATGGTTATATTACATATCTTCAATGTAACCTAGTGGTAAGGCTCTTCTTCCATCTCTTGTTCAAATCGAATGCTTCAAATGCTATCTTAGAATCTAAACAAAAATGATGACTTCAAAAAATATGTGGCATAGATTGAGTTGACATGTGGCTAGAGACTAATACATGTGGTATAAATTCAGTTGACACGTGGCTAAGGGCATCAATTCTGGTTGCTTAAATCACACACATGGTTGAGGGCATCCATTCCTAAAAAAACTCATATGATATATACCTTCAATTTGCAGAGGCTTCTCTTCCATCTCCTATACGTTAGAAGATCAAACCTTGTTACACTTAAATTTTGACATATAAATATTTTAACATATTGACTATTTATGAGCGACTAGTTTAACTAGTTGCTAAGCGCAGTAAATTGAGGGCTCTAATGCCCCTGGCCTCCTAGTCATGTGTCAACTGAATTTATGTCACATGTATTAGTTTCTAGCCACGTGTCAACTTAATCTATGCGACATATTTTTCCAAGTCATCATTTTTGTTTGGATTCTAAGATAGCATTTGAAACATTCAATTTGAGTAGGAGATGGAAGAGGAGTCTCACCACTAGGTTAAATTTAATAGATATAATATAACTATATATTGTTATAGTATATTCGTAGATTATATATCCATTAATATAATTTATTTGCAAAATAAATATTCTTGTCCTTTTTCATTCATTAATTTTAATTTTTATATTTAATGAAAAAAGATAAAAATATTTATTTTGTAGATAGATTTTATTAGCGGATATACATTCTATAGATATAATATAACTATATATAATTGCGTCATATTTTTTAAATGTGTCGAGTGGTATAGTGGTGAAATTTTTTTTTTCTCTCCAATGTGTTGCAAGATTAACTCTTGTCACATTCAAAAATGTGAATGTGACATGACACATAATTGAGCATTGAAATCCTCCGTTTAGAGAAGACACCCATAAAAGACTTTATATTTAATAGGCAAGTGGCAAGTGGGTGTTGGAAAAGTTTGCGTGCACTTAAATTACATTCATATAAGTTTAATAATGGTGGGGGATTCAAATATTCTTCTTCAAGTCAATTCGAATTTTAGATTTTACGGCTTTCCATTATTGTAGTTAACATATTTCTAGGAGAGCAATAATTGGTAGAGAAGTAAATTATTGAACTTGCTAGTTGCTACATGTCCTATGCAATGGAGGTTACAGCTCTTAATTTCAGAGTAATTTACAATTAAAATCATTGATCACGCCAAAATATCCAATTAAAATCCTCTCTCTCTGGTTTTCAGCATATGATATCGTGTATTTGGGTGGAAGTTTGGGCGTATTAAGGAAACATCACGTCTCCCATGCGAGTAATATACTACATAATTAAATGGCATATTCATAATTTGTAGTATCTGCGATTTAATTTTGGTTTTTTGGGTTATGCTAAAACAGAAGACAACTTATTTCCTCAGATTGAGATTTCAGAGTAAATCTTTGGAGTTTCCATCAGAGAATCAAAACAGAATATTAGATATGTATATTACCCGCATAAGCTAGTTAATATAATAGCTACTTAATTCAAATCTCTTATATTTCAAATTAATCGCACAATATATTAAAAGTTATTAAAATCATATTTTAAACATTATAATATATTAAATATATACTATAACTTTTAAATTCAAATATATATTATAACTAATTAATATTATAAATTATCAAACATCTATTATAAGTATTTAATTTAAATATATAATATAATATTTCAAATTTGATTATAAATTAAAATAAAATATCATATATATGCTATCAAATATATACCATATATATATATATATTAAAATTTTAAAATCTAAAATTAAAATATATACAAGTAAAATTAACTATTAAATATATACTAGATATAATATTCTTAGTTACTATAATTATAAATAAAAAATGATATTATATATAATATAATATAATATATTACTATTATTAATTATTAATATTAGTAATATATATAATAATTAACCATTAACACCTTACTGTATATTTATTTTGAGTAAATAATATTCAAGACCGTATTAAAGTACAACAACCATATTGTATATGTAAAACTAAATACGGAAATTTTATAATTTAAAATTGAATCACAAATTATTTTGTTCTGATTATTTTTTATAAAATTGTGATTAGTGAATAATATATAAGATTATCAAATTTTTTTATATAAGTAATTTACAACATTTAAACCAACAAAATGTACAACATTGTTTTGCTATTTAAAATCGGAATGTACTATTCTTTTTGTTTCATTGTTTATTATTTATTTTCCCCTACTCGTTAACTCAATCATGTCAACTCTTAAGTATATTTCTCCTTCAATTTTATGTTGAATTGATTTATTCTTTTTATGGTTTCATTTCTTTGTTTCGATTTTATCAAAGAGAATGAATTAATAGTTACTTTTTCTTTATCTTAAACCAATATTAACATATTGTTTGTCTCTTTAGATTTTGTTTTAAAATTTCAGTATATCTTACTTTTTTTTTCGTACATACAGTTTTCAAAGCTAAGGTTAAACATGGATATGATAGGGTTACAATATTATAATGCAACGTTTTAGAATCTTATTTTTTTTATAGTAACAAAAGCTATCTATGTTAACTACTCATTATTTTTTTATCAACTTTATATTTGATTGAATGATTTTGTTTAAGGTATAGATGATGTACTTTTGGATTGATGAGATGTCCCTTCGACATCTCTTTTAAAAAATTATTAAATTGTATAATGATATGTACTCTTATACCCTTTTATAATGATATGATGATATACATGAGAGAAAGTAAAGATACTTAAAAGATTTAGAAAATAAAAATACTTATTAGTTGATTTAGCTAAATAATTATATTTACTATATATTTTTTATTATTGTTATGACTTATATTTCACGTTTTCTTAGTGTATTTTTTTAAAAAAATCTCAGTGCAATTTGATTATGTTGATTATTGGAGTTGTTATCTAAATTATTATATTTTATGATTAATATTGTAATTATTATTTGATTCTTATCTTTATAAGTAAATTCAAATTGGAAGTTAAATAAATTAAATCTGAAATTTAAAGGTTGATAAATATCGAATTTTATTTATTCCCTTGTTTTAAATTTATGCTGAAATATTTAAAAATACTTAATTCCACTATAAAGGTGTAATGAAATAAAATAGTAATGATGTTGTTAACATTATTTAAAATTTAAATATTTAAAATAATTTGATGATAAAATTAATACAATTCTTGAAAACTTAAATTGTAAATACAGATTTGATGTCATCAAAATAAATTTATTAGTATTATAGTTGAAAGAAATAAATTAAAATTTTCATTTTTTAACAAACCAATTATTTATGAGTAAGATAATCATATCATAACATATAATTTTTAGCGTATGACGATTTTATTCCAAACTTCACAAAAGTGGCATGGAGAAGGAAGGGAAACTTCGCGTCCTTGTTTGATGCAAAATTAGCCCATCCCATCTAATAGTGGGAACAAAAAGTTACACTATTTATTTTAGGTTGTATAATTCTCCTACTTTCCATTTCAATATTTCACCGTCTAATTCTCTATCTCTTACGCTTCTTGTTAAAATCCAACTCAGCATCAATTCGGTTAAGATATTAGGGTTTAAATCCACTAATTTGTATTAATTTACAAGTTTAAAAGATAAAATCTAATTATTATAAATAATTGATTTAATTAGATTAATGATTTAACTGGTTAGACCACCGGTTCAATCAGTCAACCCATCAATTTAAATCAGTTTGTATATATAATTAGTTTAACAGACTCAACCCAATTAGACCACTGATTTCCAACCTATCCGGTTAAATTGATTGGATCAATTTGAGTTTTATAACTATACTATTATGTTATTATATATCAAAGGTGTTTATAAATTGATCAAATTCAATGTAAACCGCAAAACTAAGTTGAGAAAATAAAAAATTGAATAAGTTAAAAATCGAATTAACCAAAAATCATAAAAGAACAAATTGAACTTTTATATTAGATCATACTAAATTCCATTGAGGTTGTCTTAAAATTTTTGAAAAGACTAGCATAAATTTGTAGGCTTTTAAAATCTAGACTCTCAATAATTAAAAGCTTTGTAAAAATTTGTGATGATTTTTAACCTAGGCTTATCCTCTTCTAAAGAGGTGGTGCCACTCTCTCCCTCTTTGTTCTCTCCTAGTTTTGCTTCCTTCTTCTTGTTTTCTTAGAAAAAACCCTTAAACACATTTCCTTGTATATTCAGCCAAGCATGGTTTGAAGGAGATTGAAGAGCTTTTGGATTCTAATTGCTTGGATCTCAAGGAAGTTTACCTCTTAGGATAGATCCACGTTACGATTAAAGGCAATTCCTCATTATGAAAGGAGTACATAGTAGTCTTCAACAATTATGTAAATCAATTGATAAGGAAGTACTCACTCTTGTCTATTTTATAAAATTTTATTATATCATTCCACTCAAATTAAGAAATCTAATTATTATAGGTAAATGTATTTAATTTATCAATTATTCTTATTATATTTTTAAAATTCCCCTTCATATTGATAAAGAAAGAGAAATAAAAATTTCAAATTCTATTAATACAAAGAGAGAAAAGATGCAACTAATAAAGGAATGTGTTGAAAAAAAATAGTACTTACATTGTAAATTGAAAATGATCTCATAAAAACGACCATGAAAAAAAGTCTAAAACATGATCTTATATATAAATAGGACGAGAGGAAGTATTCTAGTAATTTTTAGATTAAATTATTTAAAAATAATTACTCTCTCTATGTTCCATTTTATCTAACATAATTCTAAAAATTAGACGAATAAACAAAATTATTAACTAATCTTAGATCACATAATTTTATCATCTAATTTCTTGATTTATCCTTATAGTCCTAGTTACTACTCCTTATTAATTTTGTTAATTTTACATCGTTTATTCTACATCTTAATCATATATAAACATGCATTCTTATTAAAAGCTACTCTATTGAAAATAGTCGACGCTATGTTAATCAAATTTATTAATTGTTAAAATTTGTAAAAGTTAATTAATCATTTTATTTAAAGAGTAAAACTATAATAAAAAAAGTAATAAACACTGAACTTTTAAAATGACATATAAAAATGAACGAAAGAAGTGTGCAATTTTTCTCAATTTGTCTAGACTGAAAGTAGGAGTGTTGTTAAAAATGGTAAGAAATCGAATCGGAGAGTTGAATTATTTTAAGTTGGAATGCCAATCACAGAGTTAACGAAAGTTACAAGTTGGATAGGATATTGTGATCAGCCCATTTTAAATTGTTGCAACACGATAAAACAAATCAATGACTAAAGCTTCTTTTTTTTTTTCTATTGAACCCGTAAGTCATTCACTTAAACTAGCTTAACAAAGAAATGAATTGTTTTACTTTCTTAAAGGGCACCACCAAAAAATAAATTTCAATATGAAATTGACGAACTTTAGTTTGGTTTCCAATTAGAAAAACGGAGTTAGGGAAATGAAAAAATTTTAGGGTTGATATTGATCTTTCACACCGTTCGAGACAATCAAAACTCTGTTTGACTGTAGGATTTATTTTTGGGGTTGTTTGACCAACCCAACTTGGTATCCAAACAGGCACTTAGTGTTCGTTTGGTTTCCAGTTGGGGAAACGGAGTTAGGGAAATGAAGAAATTTAAGGTTGACATTGATCCTTCATGCCGTTCGAAACAATCAAAACTCCGTTTGAACATAGGATCAACTTGATATCCAAACAGACACTTACTCCACTCTGCAAATCATATTTAAATTTTGTAGAGTAAATCATTTAGTCCCTCATGCTACTTTCTGAATCTAGGACTTAGGAATTGACCAACTTATTACATTGTGAAAATCTCTTATTTATAGGGTATGCTATCCACTCTCATGCTACCTTTTTTTTTTATGTGGGAGGCTGTTTCTACCGGTAGTGGTGTGCTATAGCTTTTTCTAGTAGTTGGGTAGAAATGAAAACTTGTAGGCCAACTAGTTCCAAACTCAGACCTTTCATGATTAAGAAGAATTCTCTGCAACATGTTTTCATCATTGAGCCAAGCGCTTCTTGTGATTTATGTTCATATTTTAATATGTAGATTACCAGTTTAAACTAGTTCAACCACCAATAACTCATCGGGTCAATTGTAAATTGTATAACAGTGTATGGTAGTGATTTTAGACTCAAATTCAAATAAAGTAAAGTAAATAAACAAGATAAAAACTTACGTTACAGGGCTGTGTTCTATTTGGCTTTCATACTTTACTCCTCCCAACCCCACATACATAAATCATGCACCAAAGATATAAAGAATGAACAAGGAGCCAATTTAAAACGATGATGTTTACATGCAGCTTCTTCCCACGTGTGAATTCAATGCCTTCACATGGCCATCACACGTGTGCGTGGGCTTGGGAAAGCAAGCCATCATCCATTGCCAGAGAGCAAGCAACACTCGTGTAATCACAAGTCACAACCAATGTCTATAGACATAATCAATCAATTCGATGACTTCAAGATAACACACGAAAATTGAAAATAATTCAAGTACATATCTTACTATAAATTTGATAGTTTGTTTTAATACAACTTTAAAAATTTTAATTAGTTGTGTGTGCGTGTGTGTCTATAGTGACTCTTACATTGCCACGTTGAATTGGCTCTTTGGAACAACGGCATCGTTCTTCCTCGATGGAGAAGGTTGAGACGAACGAGGAGTGAGAGTGGAAGTAACCTTGCAAGGGAATGCCTCTTCACAGATCTCATTGAAGGCTTTAACAATGACATGGTGGTGACACGGTGCGTTTAGCTGAAGAAAGCAACGAAGAAGGTCTTCAAGATCGTTCTCCGATTCAATCTCTTTCTCAAAGATCATTTGAAGCATGGAATGTCTGAAGTCATGATATGGATTAGAAGAATCCTTCTCAATGGCCACGCTGTCCACAAGCGGGCTTCGTTTGAGGACAACATCGTTGTTGTTATTCTTGTCGTAATGAAATGTTGTCGTGTCGAATACGGAGAGTGTGGTAGAGGTGAAATCTTCCTCTTCTTCGTTGACGGAGATTCCACTGTTGCGTTCCAAGGAAGTGATGGAGGAAGCCATGCTGCTAAGGTTGTGGATCATGTTTGTCTTTTGGTGATGAGTGTTGGGGATTTTGAATTTTGGGATTGGCTCGTGCACTTCCGAGGACTTTGTTTTGCTACAACCACAGCTTCCGTTTGCTGTGAACACCGTTCTAAGAAGACTTTTCTTGTTTGAAGACATTAGTTAACACACAAAAAGGTGTTGTGACAGTATATATAGATTTGAGTTTAGAGAGGGATAAAAACAGAGTAAACAGAGGACTCTGGTGGAGGGAGGGAGGGAAAGGTAGATGAAGGTGTTGGTAGGATTCCTAATCGAATTTAACTTTTATGTTGAGCTTTGATGAACGGAGATACAAAGTGAACAATTGAATTAGTGTGCTTGAAGAAGAAGGTGGAATTTGGGATAAGAGTCTCTTTCGGAAGTGTTTGGTGGAAAATATGAGTTGGAGTTTGGAGGGGGTTTTATCAAAGGGGGTATTTGACTTGACGTAGGAGTATAAGGGATTAATCATTTGGACTTGTTTTCATTAATTAAATCATTCAATATTTCCATTAAGTCAATAATTACTATTGTGTTTCGCTACCTATATTATAGTTCCATATAATACACTTTTCTTTAAGAGTCAATCATAATTAAGATTATTTTGGTAATGAAAAGTTTAGATAACTACTCATTAAGATCAAGTTATATACTATGTTTGATGGACATTTATAATAATTTTACAAATCATTCACCAATAAAATTTTAATGTTGATGAGATTTGAATTTGTATATTTTTACAGGCACAAGTTTAATTTTTAATTAATTAGATCAATATTTATTAGTCATACAATCTCAATTTATATAGTGAAGATTCGTCACCTTTTCTTTTTCTAAAATTCCAATTTATTTATTTATGTTATTACTTGAGTGAAATTTTATTATTTTGTCTATACACCAAAAAATAATAGAAATCACCTTAAAATATTACACTTATGACATGTTTGGTATGTAGAATTTTTTATTCCTGAAAATTATAATTCAAGAATCTTCTATTTTCATATTTGGTGTAGTTTTAAAAAATGTTCTCCAAAAACTAGGATTTCTAAGAATTTATTTGTATTCCCACCAAAGGGGTGGGAATTATAGTTCCTACCTAATCTGAAAGTTTTTTTTATAATGTAAAAACTACAATTCTATCCTAGATATAAACTTATTTAATTTTTTATATATATTAAATTCTTATCTAAAATTATCAGAAATACAATAATCATCAGAATTTAAAAAATCCATATAATTTTCTCAAAATATTTTAATCATATCAAACATATTTATTATATTCTTAAAAAAATATAATTACTAAAAAAATTAAAATAAAATATGTATGTATGAAAGACCTCTTAAATTTTATTTTAATAATGATGGTAGAAATATAGCTTGAACTAAAACAGAAGACTCCCTGTAAATTTTTTTGACGTCCAAGGAAACAAACTATTACTACTATATTTTATATTTGTGTAAAGACTTATTTGAATCTTAAATTGCAATTTCCTCCATGGACATTCTTCCAATGTGGTTCTTTATTTTACCATCAAGTTTTGTCTTTATATGGTGTCTAATGGTGGAGCATGAAAATACTTTAACAAATAGTTTGAATAGCTTCCACCACATGTATGCAAAACATAGGTTTGTATCCTTTTAGATATATTAATTAATTTAGACAAAAATGTGCCGCTTCATTTAAACAAAACCATTAACTCAACCGACTTACATACCACCAGAAGTTTCATTCAAATAAATTATTTGGTACTGTACTAGCTTGTAGCATCGTTAAACTGAATAAATTGCTATTTTCAACTACTAATTGCCACACGCTGCTATAATTTATTTTAGCATACTGTAAAACGCAATATTATTTTGCGCCGGTTGTAAGCTATTAAACCGTACTAGAAAAATCACTACTTGTATTGCTAGAAAACCACAAGGTGTGACGTTCAAAGCTAATGATAATGATGTCTAACGGGTGAGATGAGTCCGAGTAGTATAATATCTGTATTTGTATTTGTAGATATGGATATATGTGAGTAGGAGAATGAGTATCTATAAATATTATTTATTTTTAATATTTTAAAAAATAACAACAATAATAATGAGATTAAGTCATGTTTAATGGATTAATAAACTGTTGTGATATGGTGTCTTAGTGTGTGCTACCTTCGTTGTATAAATTTGGTGTTCCCTTTTCTTTGTTAGTAATGAATGAAATTAGTTGGAATTATTTTCCTTTCCTCTCAATCATACATCTCTCAAATTTTTTTATGGTATTAAAGCTCCAAATCTTTAGAGCTCAGCCATCATCACCAATCGCAAAAGGAGGAACCTCTTAGGTGAACACCTCCAACAACGACGTTCCTTTGCCGGTGAACTGCAATCCTTCTTAGAATCTGACAACTCCCTTCTATATTCATCATGGAGAAAATGCCTCAATCTCTTTGGTGACTCCAGTACTCTTAGGTAACAACTATCACTCGTGGTCAAGATTAATTCGAAGAGTTATTGTTTCAAAGAATAAATTCAAGTTCATCAATGGTTCAATTCCAATACCTACTAGATTCAATCCTTTGTTTGATCCTTGGGAGTGTTGTAATAATCTTGTGCACTCGTGGATCATTCACTCAAATTGTTGTCTACATTGACCTATCCTCAGATGCTTGGACGACCTACATGAAGGTTTTCGTAAGGTGATCTGATTCGTGTTTTTGAATTGCAATAGGAAATATATGGAATGAGACAAGAATCCCTAAATGTCAATGAATATTATGCTGAAATGAAAATATTATGGAAAGAACTTGAAAATTACAAACTTATTCCCTACTGTACTTGTCGTGTGCCTTGTTCTTATGCAACCATGAGAAATTTGAGATTGTACAAGGAGCAAGACAAAATCATTAGGTTTCTGACATGGTTGAATAATGAGTATTCTTCTATTAGGTCTTAGACTCTTATAATTGAGCCATTGCCTACTATGAACCGTGTGTTTTCAATGATCTTATAACATGAGAGGCAAAACTTATTGAGTTCTGGTTCCATATAGAAGACTCTAGAATTAGTATCAATGCTAGTGATATAAGAAGAGGATATGGAAGAGGTCGATGAAATGTGAAATTCAAGGTCTGCATGTGACATCCTACGTCAATTTATATTTATTCCTACCCGTTTAATTAGTTTCACAATAATTTTTTCTCGATTAATTAATTTAATTATACTTTAATTCAAAATAACATTTATTTTCACTAAACAGATTCAAAATAATAATTATATGACATCACAAAACCTTAAAGCCATGAAATCTCAAAGGAAGTCAAAATTTGAAACAGGGGCCTGACGCTGCGCGCCAGCTCCACGCGTAACGTCAACCCAAGCTGCGCACCTCACGCTATGCGCCAGCCTCACGTGTAGCGTGGGCATGACAGTAGCAGCAACAGGTGCTGATACACATTTTAGGCCAAACAGACAACTTCTAACCTACCCAATTGGCTCATTTTAGGTCTGATTGCCACGAAACTCCACGGGCCATATGTTTTCCCCATTCCGAAACTATTGACGTCGTCCGTTCGCCAAAATTCCGACATGAGCACTAATTATGTAAAATTTATAGTTTTAACCCCTTATGTGCAAAACCATTGCACCTACCACCCTAAATGGATTCCAAATGGCCCAAGGCCAATACACACAACTTCTAAATATCCTAAGGAACCTATTGATGCATTCCAAGGGTCCCGAGACCCGTCGGATTTCTAATTCACCTATCCAGTTCCTTACATTCATAAAACCAACTATATGCATGATTTGCTAAATTAATCTTATCTATCAATCAAACATCAATCACATAACACACACATCAATCATGCATCAATACAACACCTGCCCATAGCATTCATCATCATCAACAATTTATCACATCACATCACACATAATCATAACAAGTCCATCACACATAATTAGTTATCTATTACATGCATAATTACACATTAAATATATTACATTCATCCATTCATCCTTGGCATCAATCTTCCACTTGGCGCACCTCCGCAGCATTAGCATCATCCCTGTCACTGGTCACTAAAATGAAACAACAGCAAGGGTGAGTGTTTGGAATATTGTAATTAATGTAGAATAGAATAATAAACTTAACAGTACCTACTACTCTTTGTTTTTACATAATTTCTCTCAATTTCCTGCACTTGTCCGTGTCAATATAAATACACATATACATACTAATCTTTAACTCATCCAATGTCACAAACTCATTATAATTTCCATAGTTCACTCAAGACCATACATTCATTAATCCACATTACATTTTCAATTCATAATTCATTTCTAATCACTAATCAATATAAGATCCACATATATCACAACTGACTCTCATACAATTCGACATCTAGTATCTGGATACTAAAGGACTGGCCTTCAGCTGGGAGTCTGACTTGACATCCCATGAACCCGACTTAGTTCACCGAGCTCGACTTGGCTCTCCACCTCAACCACTAGGTCCGACTTGACCATCGGGCAGCTCAACTGGGCACAAAGGCCACGGGAGCCAGAAAACGAGGGGTATACATACCGTTGGCCATCCCCAAACCACATAATCACATCAAACATGGCATATTACAATCATATCACATATACGTATTTAGTCAGAAACTGACTTATATCCACAACACAGGGCGACCGACTTGTCAAGCCCACATCACAAGCCACATTATACAATTATACACTCATTATCTCATTTATTCACAACGCTTTCCATCAAATCATATACAACAACATCACCAAGTATCATGCCACATCACTAACATCAGTAAAGTTTATAATTTATTAGTTGTTATACATTTACACAACTTGACATATTTACTCTTTTACTCTCTTGCTAATACTCATTTAATTAACTTATTTTCTTATCAAACAACAACTAAATCACGTTCAACATACTCATAAAAATTATACCAATTATATTTGATTATTCTACGTCATTCACAATATTTTTATAAATATTTCTAAGCCTCCTCAAAGCCATTATATATTTGAATCCTAATTAATTACGACCCAAACACCCCCTTACCTCGATTCCAGGCCTCCACAATTTGCTCGAGGTGTCGGTTGCGTCCTCTGGTCACTTGATTCGCTGTTCCACTTCCGATTCCGACAGCCACTTTGTTGATCACTTAACCAACGCTCGTTTCGGCACCTACAGTTACGGAAACACTAAACCGATTAGTATATTACCTCCCTCATGTAACGTCCTTAATAATTTCCCGAATAAATTTTTCACGTTTTAAAAATCATTTTTGAAATTTGTAATAAGTCATGTAAAAGTTGATAAACGCGGATTATTATCATACATACTAGTCATGGATAATCAAAGTCATGAAATAATTATATATAACGAAAACGATTTAGAAAAATACAGTACATAAAACATTATATTATTACAACCCATCAAAATAAAATAAAGTCAAATTCCAAGCAATAATTCACGTAAACTCCATTCATGGCATCATTCTTTATTCTGTGTAGCATTCACTGTAAAAATTAATGTAAGAGTGAGACAGAATATAGAATAAATATAAAATAAATAAAATTGCACAAACACAACCAACAAGGCATAATGATATGATGAATATGCCAAACAAGTTCATTTATAAATCTTTAATTAGTCACATGATGTCATGCTGGATCCATTTGATTTGGTGGGAATACTGCAGTAAAAAGTCTCATAAAGACTCCAGTAGGAATTAGCATAACCATGAATCCCTACACCTTCATGGCTCCTGCGAAAATAAGTGCACAAGTAGGAATTAGCATAACCATGAATCCCTACACTTTCATGGCTCCTACAGTACCGAAGTACACAAGTAGGACTTAGCATAACCATGAATCCCTACACTCCATGGCTCCTGCAAAAATAGGGCTTAAACTCATCATAGAGTAACCCCCCACCAGGGTAGGCAATCATGGAACCCCTAAATTCCATGGTGCGTCCAAATGCTTATGATGCATGAATGCCTTTAATTCTCTTTATCATTTAACATACCATGATATCAACATTTCCAAAACCACTTGGAAAATCACAAGTCCTCAAAGGACACATCACATATAATAATTTTCAAATCATGGATTTACTATTTCAACCACATGTTTCAATATCCGCAAGGCATTCATGTATATATATATATATATATATATATATATATATATATATATATCAATTTAGTCATTCGTAATTATTCACCACCAAAGTATACAAACTGTATGATACTCATTAGTCACTCAACATCATCCATAAAATTTCATAGTCACTCAAGAAATCAATAATAAATTGTTATCCATAGGAAAAATATCATTTTCATCCATAATAACCATTATAAGTAATTTTCAGCATTTCTAACAGTAACAAACGTTAGTAAAACAGCCATAACATGAGCAAATCAAATCCTTTTTCAGTGATTCCACTTTTTATAGTTCCATAATAGAATTATCTACAACTTTTATGAAGACCATAATTTCAAATTCCAAATAGAAACACCACTTATCCACAGAATACAAAACTGCCTCAAAGAGAGTTTTCAAAAACGTACATATGTTAGTAATTTCAATGTTTCTGGAGTTACAAAAATAATTTTGGCATGGGACCAGTTCTAAATTACTCCTAACACAAATATCTACAACTTTCATGGAGACCATAATTTCAAATTCCAAATAGAAACACCACTTATTCACAGAATACAAAACTACCTCAAAGAGAGTTTTCAAAACGTACATATGTTAGTATTTTCAACGTTTCTAGAGCTACAAAAATACTTTTGGCATGGGACCAGTTTTAAATTACTCCTAACGCAAATATCTATAACTTTCATGAAGACACTGATTACTAATTCTCACCATAAAATTCCCAGTTTTAAAAATAAAATTCATATTTCAAATTAACAGAATTACAGCTTGTACATACTTCAGTATTTTAGGCATAACTCAAGCTACAAAAATCCTTTTGACTTGAAACCACTTTCTATAGATCCATAAAATAAATATCTACAACTTTTATGAAGACATCAAAGTCTAAAAACGTATGTATAATTCCCAAAATATTCATATATTCACAAAACACAAGATAAGTATTTCAATCGGACATGCTGTAGTATTTTGATCATAACTCATGCTATACATATCCAATTCAGTCGGTTCGGGTCTCAAAATTCACATCACAAGAAGATCTAAAACTTTGATGAAGACACCGATCACTAATTCTCAACACACAATTCCTAGTTTTAAAAATAAAATACGTATCTCAAGTTAACAGATTTACAGCTTGAACATACTTCAGTATTTTAGGCATAACTCGAGCTACAAAAATCATTTTGACTTGAAACCACTTTATACAGATCCATAATACAAATATATACAACTTTCATGAAGACATTAAAGGCTGATTATGCATGTATAATTCCCAGAATTTTAATATATACACAAAACATAGGATAAATATTCCACACGGACGTGCTGTAGTATTTTGGCTATAACTTTTGATAGACATATCCAAATCAATTAATTCAAGTCTCAAAATTCACATAACAAAAAGATCTACAACTTTGATGAAGAAGTCAGAATCAAAATACAATAGATGACAAAATTGGAGTCAAAATGTTAATCCTGACACTGAATACCGACTGAAATTCCACTCGGTCAGCCGCTAAACCGACTGGAAACTGTCAGTCGTTGTGAAGAAGAAGGGAATCTGAGTCCCTCTCGCTCAAGCGAATACCGACTCGCTTGAGCGAGTGTCATACAATGCACTGGCAGGGGAAGTTTCGCTCAAGCGAATACCGACTCGCTTGAGCGAGACTCACAAGCCTCGCTTGAGCGAGACTCACAAGCCTCGCTTATTCCACTCTCACTCGCTTAAGCGAGGAATTCATTCGCTTAAGCGAAATCTGACCGGAGGTAGTCATTCCCCAAACCGACTCCTCTTACTCGGTTTTCACCCGACACAATTTATTCCCAACCGAGTCATTCTTCACTCAGTTTTTCACTCAGCAATATATATCAAAACCGAGTCAACTCTCAATCTGTCCACTTGGCATCATCACTCAAGTCTGAGTCATCTGAATCAGTTTTTCACTCGGTTAACTCATTCCAGACCGACTCAAAGCTTTCAAGTTCCCACTCGGCAGAAACTTCTTAAACCGACTCAACTCTTAATCAGTTCTCACTCGGTGAATTACCTCAAAACTGACTCTTCTTTCTTGTAGTCATTCACTCAGCAATTAACACACCACTCAATCAGTGGTCCACCTAGTATCATAATTCAGTCCGAGTCCTCTCTTACTCAGACTTCCGCTCAGTAAATCCATTCCAAATCCGAGTCTCCACACACACACGGTTCTACTCGGTAAGACTTTTCAGAAACTGATTCTCCTTCATAGTTGTCCACTCACTCGGAATCTCATTCCAGGATTGACACATCTGGGCAATCATACACTGTGTATCCCCAGTCGGAACCCTGCCACTCAAAAATACATTTTCCTCTATACTTCACTCGAAAATGAAGGCACTCAGTGAATCTTTCATTTAGAATTGCAATGTCTGACCATGATTGACTCGGAAACGAGTCATTCAGGAATAATTGACTTGGAAATGAGTCATTTGAAGGTATTTGACTCGAAAACGAGTCTTTCTAAGAAATTTGACTCGGCAGTGAGTCACCCCAAGGTGAATCACTCGGATCCTTTCACCCAAAAGAGGTTCTATCAAACCCTCTTCACTCAGAAATGTCCCTGAGACAGGGATTCCACTCGGAGGAGATCCTCTCGGCCATGTTCCACTCGGAAAACACAACCTTCACTCGAAATTTTAATATTTCACTCGGAATTATCTTAGTCACTCGGAACAGAGCCTCTTCCTTACTCGGACAATCCTTTCTAAGGCATGTTTCACTCAGAAAATGGATATTATCATAAAAGATCTATATAAATTCCATATTTATACTCAAAATGGAATTTTTGAAGTAATACAAGCCATCCATTGGATGTTTTATTCACTGATTATTACTTATAGACCTTCTATACTTCATAATTTACAAAATGGGACTATTATTAAAAACAGGATGTTACATTTCTCCCACCCTAATAAAAATTTTGTCCTCGAAATTTAATATGACGCATTCTTCAATGAAACAATTCTGGGTATTGCGTCCTCATAGCATCTTCACGCTCCCAAGTCAGAGTTACATCATTTCCTTGTTTCCATGCAACCTTCACTAATGGTACATTCTTGTTTCTCAGGTGTTTAATCGACCTTTCTATGATCTGTGTGGGTTCTGTAGGAATGGTCAGATTTTCTCTAACTTTAACATCATCATTAGCAATCACATGTGTGGGGTCTTGTACATACTTCCTCAATTGTGACACATGAAACACATTGTGCAAATTTGCAAGATGAGGAGGAAGTGCAATCTGATAAGCCACTGTGCCAATTCTCTTTAGAATTTCATATGGTCCAATGAATCTTGGACTTAACTTCTTACTCTTCAATGCTCGACCAATCCCCTTGTGAAGTGAAACCTTCAAAAATACATGATCACCAACCTGAAATTCAAATGGTTTCCTCCTTTTATCATAATAGCGCTTTTGTCTATCTTGGGATACCTTCATCTTCTCTCTGATTATTTCTATTTGTTCAGTAGTCTGCTGCACAATTTCAGGTCCTAACGCCAAACTTTCACCAGTTTCTAACCAACAAAGGGGCGTTCGACACTTTCTACCATACAATGCTTCAAATGGAGCCATACCAATACTGCTATGGTAACTATTGTTATACGTGAATTCAATTAGTGGAAGAAACTGCTCCCAACTACCACCATGTTCAAGTACACAAGATCGCAGTAAGTCTTCCAAACTTTGTATGGTACGCTCTGACTGTCCATCTGTTTGGGGATGATAAGCTGAACTTAATCGAAGTCTCGAACCCAACTCCTGATGCAGGCTTCCCCAGAATCGGGAAGTGAACCTCGGATCTCTATCTGACACAATACTGGATGGTACACCATGAAGTCTCACGATCTCTTTCACATATAATTGTGCCAACTTTTGTAGGGAATTCTTCATATTCATTGGAAGGAAGTGAGCAGACTTAGTCAATCTGTCTATAATAAACCAGATTGCATCATTTCCTGAACGTGTCCTTGGTAAACCTGACACAAAGTCCATTGAAATGTCATCCCATTTCCAGACAGGAATCTCCAATGGTTGTAGTTCACCAGATGGCTTTTGATGTTCCACTTTGGCTTTTTGACACACCAGACATGAAGACACATATTCAGCTATTTCCTTCTTCATCCTTGGCCACCAAAAGCTTTTCTTCAGATCTTAATACATCTTAGTTGATCTAGGATGAATGCTCAACATACTTTTATGCGCTTCTTCTAGGATTGTTCTTCTTAGATTAGTATCATCTGGTACACAAATTCTGCTTCTGATTCTCCAAATTCCATCTGATCCTTCTTGTAATCCCATATCCTTTCCGTTCGCCTGCAACTCTCTCAACTCCTGTAATTGCAAGTCCTCTGTCTGCCTTTCACCTAGCAGCTTCAGAAAATCATTGGTTATCTTCAAAGTTCCCAAAGTCATACTTTTTGAAGATTTCAACTCCACACCCAAGTTCATATCTCTAAACTGTTCTATCATCTCCATCTCTTTTACCATTAAGGATGCCATATGAATGGATTTCCTGCTAAGTGTATCTGCTACCACATTTGCTTTTCCTGGATGGTACTTCAAATCAAAATCATAATATTTAAGAAACTTCATCCATCTACGTTGCCTCATGTTCAATTCCTTCTGATCGAACAAATACTTTAAGCTCTTGTAGTCACTGAACACTTCAAACTTGACTCCATACAAATGGTGTCTCCAGATTTTCAGAGCAAATACCATTGCCGCCAATTCTAGATCATGCGTCGGGTAGTTCATCTCATGTGGTCTCAACTGTCTAGAAGCATAGGCAACCACCTTCCGTTGTTGCATCAAAACACAACCTAAGCCCATCTTAGAAGCATCGCAATAAACCACAAAGTCTTCTTGTGGATTAGGCAAAGTTAAAACTGGAGCAGATGTAAGCTTCGTTTTTAGTTCCTGGAAACTTTTCTCACACTCTGGAGTCCAAACAAAAGGTTGATTCTTCCGGGTTAGACGAGTCATTGGTAGGGCAATTCGAGAAAACCCCTCGATGAATCTCTGATAATAACCAGCTAACCCTAGGAAGCTTCGTATTTCAATGACTGAAGTAGGTCTCTCCCAGTTTGTTACAGCTTCTATTTTAGAAGGGTCCACAGACACTCCTTCGCTTGAGATTACATGGCCTAGGAACTTTACCTCTTTCAACCAGAATTCACATTTAGACAACTTAGCATACAACTGCTTCTCTTTCAAAATCTGCAATACCACTCGAAGATGCTTTTCATGCTCCTCCCATGTCTTGGAATAAATCAGAATGTCATCAATGAAGATAATAACAAACTGATCCAAGTATGAATGAAACACTCGATTCATGTAATCCATGAATACAGCTAGGGCATTGGTTACTCCAAAGGGCATCACAAGATACTCGTAATGACCATAGCGTGTTCTAAAGGCTGTCTTTGGAATATCCTCAGACTTGACACGAATCTGATGGTATCCCGATCGTAGATCAATCTTGGAAAATACAGTAGCACCTATCAATTGATCTATCAAATCATCAATTCTGGGCAAAGGATATCTATTATTCACCGTCAATTTGTTCAACTGGCGATAATCTACACATAATCTCATGCTTCCATCTTTCTTCTTGATAAGTAATACTGGCGCTCCCCATGGTGACACACTAGGCCTGATGAAATGTTTCTCCAACAACTCCTCAATTTGCTTCTTTAGTTTTGCCAGATCAATAGGTGACATACGATATGAGGCCTTAGATACTGGTTTTGCTCCTGGAATTAAATCAATTGAGAATTCTATCTCTCGTTCTGGAGGTAAACTTGAGATATCCTCGGGAAATACTTCAGGGAATTCAGAAACAACTGGCATCTCGATTGCTTTAGATTCACCATCTCCTTTGGAAAGAGTAAACAAGGCAAATAATTGAATTTCACCTTGTAAGGCAAAGATCTTGAGATTGTCAGAAATAAGATTTTCTTCTGATGGAAATATCACGGTCTTGTTATGACAATCCACCAAGACTCGATTCACCGATAACCAGTTCATCCCTAGAATTACTTCCAGATCCTTCAAAGGTAAACAAACAAGATCGACAAGAAAATTTCTACCTTCTATGAGCACAGAACAATCGTTACACACCTTAGTAGTCCTAAGTTGTGTACCGGTGGGAGTGGAAACAATCAGATCATACATCATAGGCTTCATAGGTAATTGAAGACGTCTAACACACTCATCAGAAATAAAAGAATGTGTAGCACCAGAATCAAATAACACAGATAAAATAGTACCATTAATCTTACACTTACTTTGCACAAGATCGTCTGCTTGGTCTGCCTCTGAACCACTGATGGCAAAGAATCTTCCTGTTGCCGGTTGCAATCTTTGGTCTGTTGACCCCCTATTCTGTCTTGGAGGTTGATCAGCACGCGTGTTTCCTCCACGACCTCCCTGATAATCGGAACCTCTTTGATGATTCATAGTGTTGTTGTTGTTGTTTTGGCAGTTCTGGGGGCAATTTGGACTGATGTGACCTTTCTGATTACAACGATAGCAAGTGACATCTTCAAGACGTCTGTTACAATCCCGTATATGATGGTTACCTCCGCACTTTAGACATCTCATATTGTTACATCTTTCAGAAGATGATGATGATGATCCTCCCTTGAAACGACTTAGATAGAACAATCCTCTCCTTTTGAAAGCAACGGGTTGAGATTTCAGTTGTCTATTGGCCTTTTCTTGTGCCAACCTGGCTTGGTGATTTTCTTCAAAAATTTGGCATTTATTAATCAAGATGGGGAAACTCCGAATTTCTTGATATCCGATAGCCTCTTTGATTTCAAGATTCAGCCCGTTCTCGAATTTGACACATTTTGAGGCTTCAGCACCAGCCTGTTGAAAAAGAGGGTAAAAGAGAGATAATTCTTCAAATTTTGCAGCATACTCTCCAAGAGACATTGAGCCTTGTTTCAGCTCCATAAATTCCAGCTCTTTTCGGCTTTTCATACTCGCTGGAAAATATTTCTCCAGGAAACAGTCTTTGAAGTTAATCCAGTCCAAAGGTCTGTCAGTTTCAATCATACGAGTTCTGGCATGTATCCACCAGTTTTCTGCTTCCTCAACCATCATATAAGTAGCATACTCCACCTTTTTGAATTCTGTGCAGGGCAAGGCTCAGAAGATGTGCTCCATTTCCTTAACCCATAGGTATGCTACCTCCGGATTATAACCTCCTTTGAATTGTGATGGCTTCCTTTTTAGGAAGTGATCTAATCCGTAAAGTCCTCCAGCACTTCTTGGTTGATTTCGCCTCTCTATGGCTTCAACCAAGCGGTTGAAAGCAGCTGCCATATCGTTGTTGTTGTTGTTGTTTCTTGCCATCCTACATTCGTAGTTTGGTTTATACTAATTCTAAGGGAAAATATATCGTATTATAATATAACTATAAGTATTCTACAGTTTATCAGTTAAGAAATAAATTGTATAACACACACTTATCATATTATCAAGCAAGTAATCAAACAAGTCATTCTGCAATTTATCAGTTAGGCACAAGTCATATAGCACACACTTAACACAGTTTCAAACAAGTAATCAAACAATTCACATAGTATATCAAGAATGAATACATGTCATAGCAATTGGTCCTGAATTTTTGAAAATGCTCTGATACCACCAATGTAACGTCCTTAATAATTTCCCGAATAAATTTTTCGTGTTTTAAAAATCATTTTTGAAATTTGTAATAAGTCATGTAAAAGTTGATAAACGCAGATTATTATCATACATACTAGTCATGGATAATCAAAGTCATGAAATAATTATATATAGTGGAAACGATTTAGAAAAATATAGTACATGAAACATTATATTATTACAACCCATCAAAATAAAATAAAGTCAAATTCCAAGCAATAATTCATGTAAACTCCATTCATGGCATCACTCTTCATTCTGTGTAGCATTCACTGTAAAAATTAATGTAAGAGTGAGACAGAATATAGAATAAATATAAAATAAATAAAATTACACAAACACAACCAACAAGGCATAATGATATGATGAATATGCCAAACAAGTTCATTTATAAATCTTTAATTAGTCACATGATGTCATGCTGGATCCATTTGGTTTGGTGGAAATACTGCAGTAAAAAGTCTCATAAAGACTCCAGTAGGAATTAGCATAACCATGAATCCCTACACCTTCATGGCTCCTGCAGTACCGAAGTACACAAGTAGGACTTAGTATAACCATGAATCCCTACACTCCATGGCTCCTGCAAAAATAGGGCTTACTCATCATAGAGTAACCCCCCACCAGGGTAGGCAATCATGGAACCGCTAAATTCCATGGTGCGTCCAAATGCTTATGATGCATGAATGTCTTTAATTCTCTTTATCATTTAACATACCATGATATCAACATTTCCAAAACCTCTTGGAAAATCACAAGTCCTCAAAGGACACATCACATATAATAATTTTCAAATCATGGATTTACTATTTCAACCACATGTTTCAATATCCGCAAGGCATTCATGTATATATATATATATATATATATATATATATATATCAATTTAGTCATTCGTAATTATTCACCACCAAAGTATACAAACTATATGATACTCATTAGTCACTCAACATCATCCATAACAATTCATAGTCACTCAATAAATCAATAATAAATTGTTACCCATAGGGAAAATATCATTTTCATCCATAATAACCATTATAAGTAATTTTCAGCATTTCCAACAGTAACATACGTTAGTAAAACAGCCATAACACGAGAAAATCAAATCCTTTTTCAGTGATTCCACTTTCTATAGTTCCATAATAGAATTATCTACGACTTTCATGAAGAACATAATTTCAAATTCCAAATAGAAACACCACTTATCCACAGAATACAAAACTGCCTCAAAGAGAGTTTTCAAAAACGTACATATGTTAGTAATTTCAACGTTTCTGGAGTTACAAAAATAATTTTGGCATGGGACCAGTTCTAAATTACGCCTAACACAAATATCTACAACTTTTATGAAGACCATAATTTCAAATTCCAAACAAAAACACCACTTATTCACAGAATACAAAACTACCTCAAAGAGAGTTTTCAAAACATACATATGTTAGTATTTTCAACGTTTTTGGAGATACAAAAATAATTTTGGCATGGGACCAATTTTAAATAACTCCTAACACAAATATCTATAACTTTTATGAAGACACTGATCACTAATTCTCACCACAAAATTCCCAGTTTTAAAAATAAAATTCATATTTCAGATTAACAGAATTACAGCTTGTACATACTTCAGTATTTTAGGCATACCTCAAGCTACAAAAATCGTTTTGACTTGAAACCACTTTCTATAGATCAAAAACATAAATATCTACAACTTTCATGAAGACATAAAAGTCTAAAAATGTATGTATAATTCCCAGAATATTCATATATGCACAAAACACAAGATAAGTATTTCAATCGGACATGCTGTAGTATTTTGATCATAACTAATGCTATACATATCCAATTCAGTCGGTTCAGGTCTCAAAATTCACATAACAAGAAGATATAAAACTTTGATGAAGACACCGATCACTAATTCTCACCACAAAATTCCCAGTTTTAAAAATAAAATACGTATCTCAAGTTAACAGATTTACAGCTTGAACATACTTCAGTATTTTAGGCATAACTCGAGCTACAATAATCATTTTGACTTGAAACCACTTTCTACAGATCCATAACACAAATATCTACAACTTTCATGAAGACATCAAAGGCTGATTATGCATGTATAAGTCCCAGAATTTTAATATATACACAAAACATAGGATAAATATTCCACTCGCATGTGCTGTAGTATTTTGGCTATAACTTTTGATAGACATATCCAAATCAATTAATTCAAGTCTCAGAATTCATATAACAAAAAGATCTACAACTTTGATGAAGAAGTTAGAATCAAATTCATATGTTTTCAGCTTCAAAATTGAGCAACAAGATACGAAAATAAAACTGGAGTCCTAGGATAGCATACAATTCTACCCATTTTATAATCATTCACAACCATGTCCCCTCTTACTTGGATTGAAGATAGTTGGCTGATTGAAAATGGTCTCCTTGCTGTCCTTGCTTCAGATCGAAGGGCTTTGATGGAGAAGAGTAAATGAGAGTTTCAGAAGAGGTGTGTTTGTTTAATAAGGCAAAGGCAGTGAGAGACAAACTTTCCATGAGTGGGTTTCTAGTGGGCTGTTAGTGGGAAATAATGGTTGTTTAGATAGAAAGTGAGCCCCATTTCTGCCGGCCTATATGCTAGAGTATGCATGATTGATTTAGATATATTAAAATATGCAATAGATGACAAAATTGGAGTCAAAATGTTAATCCTGACACTGAATACCGACTGAAATTCTACTCGGTCAGCCGCTAAATCGACTAGAAACTGCCAGTCGTTGTGAAGAAGAAGGGAATCTGAGTCCCTCTCACTCAAGTGAATACTGACTCGCTTGAGCGAGACTCACAAGCCTCGCTTATTCCACTCTCACTTGCTTAAGCAAGGAATTCATTCGCTTAAGCGAAATCCGACCAGAGGTAGTCATTCCCCAAACCGACTCCTCTTACTCGGTTTTCACTCGGCACAATTTATTCCCAACCGAGTTATTCTTCACTCAGTTTTTCACTCAGCAATATATATCAAAACCGAGTCAACTCTCAATCTGTCCATTTGGCATCATCACTCAAGTCCGAGTCATCTGAATCAGTTTTTCACTCGGTTAACTCATTCCAGACCAACTCAAAGCTCTCAAGTTCCCACTCGGCAGAAACTTCTTAAACCGACTCAACTCTTAATCAGTTCTCACTCGGTGAATTACCTCAAAACTGACTCTTCTTTCTTGTAGTCATTCACTCAGCAATTAACACACCACTCAATCAGTGGTCCACCTAGTATCATAATTCAGTCCGAGTCCTCTCTCACTCAGACTTCCGCTCGGTAAATCCATTCCAAATCCGAGTCTCCATACACACATGGTTCCACTCGGTAATACTTTTCAGAAAACGATTCTCCTTCATAGTTGTCCACTCACTCGGAATCTCATTCCAGGATTGACACATCTGGGCAATCATACACTGTGTGTCCCCAGTCGGAACCCTGCCACTCGGAAATACATTTTCCTCTGTACTTCACTCGAAAATGAAGGTACTCAGTGAATCTTTCATTCAGAATTGCAATGTCTGACCATGATTGACTCGGAAATGAGTCATTTGAAGGTATTTGACTCGAAAACGAGTCTTTCTAAGCAATTTGACTTGGCAGTGAGTCACCCCAAGGTGAATCACTCGGATCCTTTCACCCAAAAGAGGTTCTATCAAACCCTCTTCACTCAGAAATGTCCCTGAGACAGGGATTCCACTCGGAGGAGATCCTCTCGGCCATGTTCCACTCGGAAAACACAACCTTCACTCGGAATTTCAATATTTCACTCGGAATTATCTTAGTCACTCGGAACAGAGCCTCTTCCTTACTCGGACAGTCCTTTCTAAGGCATGTTTCACTCGAAAAATGGATATTATCATCAAAGATCTATATAAATTCCATATTTATACTCAAAATGGAATTTTTGAAGTAATACAAGCCATCCATTGGATGTTTTATTCATTGATTATTACTTATAGACCTTCTATACTTCATAATTTACAAAATGGGACTATTATTAAAAGCAGGATGTTACCAAACTCACCATTTAAGCTTCCCAATTCCATAAAACACAAAATCAAGGTCCCATCTACCATATGCAAATTCGGATTCAAAAAGGGAAAAAAAGGGGGAGGAAGGAAAACATGCATTTGAAGATCCCAATGACTTACCGTAGCTTCCACAAGGTCTAAAATGCAAGGATTCTTAAGCTTAAGCAGAATCGCACCTAAAGGAGAGAAAATGGGGGAGAAAGGAGTTCTGCCATTCTATTTTGCACGCCTTCATTTAAAATTGAATCGTGACGTTGACGCTACGCATCCCACTGGCGCTACATCTCAGCTCATTAATTCATACCTGATGCTACGCGTCCTAGCCACGCTACGCGTCAGGGTCTTGATCCCATTTTCCTTAAAATTCCATTTTAAATCCTCATTCCCCTTTTCTTTTATTTATTTATTATTATTATTTTAAATTCAATAATATATTTTATTTATTTCCTAGTATAAAACATCAGGGATATTACACTGCACATATTGTGGCAAGGAAGGACACTCTACAAAAGTGTGTTACAAAAAGCATGGATACCCTCTACATTGAAAAAGAAGGGACACTGTTCAATAAAGTTTGCTAATTGTGATGATAATAGTATTAAGTATGATGATAATTTTGAGGATGTTGATCTTGGTGGGAACATTTTTACTGATAATCAATACAAAGGACTCTTGAACCTACTTAAGCATGTTGATGTTGTAGGGAATGATAATCATATCAACAACACTAGAGGAAACATATTCGAAGTAGTCATGCTTGTAATCAACTTTCTATCATGAAGCAAGGCAATCAGACTTGTCAGTCAGGAACTAAAATCACTATTGCAGCCGCTAGTAATGCCAAGTAGATCCTTGACTCAGGTGCTTTAGATCATATTTGTAGCTCTTTGTCATTGTTTAAGTCTTACACTGAGGTTGATAAGATGTTTATACACTTGCCTAATGGCAACATCATCACCACTAAGATAATTGGCACAAAGGAATTATCACTTTATCTCACTTTACACAATACTCTTTATCTTCCAAAGTTTTCATTAAACTTAATCTGAGTCTCCTAATTATGCATTGACCTACATTCTCAACTTATATTTCATGGTGATTTTTTCACCATATAGAAAAATAAAAGAAGCAGGATGATTGGTTTGGCTAGGCTACATTTAAGTCTGTTTGATCTTACTAGTATTGAGGTTGGTGAGAATTATACTCATGCTATACACTCATTAACATTAATCCCTACAATAATGCACACACTACCATTCCCCTAAGTAGCTTATGGCAGCTATACACATCTCCCTTCCTCTTATCAGTTTTTTATTCATTCCTTAGGTTAACAAACTAAACCTCAATCATACTCTAAAGCTTGTAAATTACCAGATTGGCATAATGCTATGGATAAAGAGTTTTTTGCCTTAAGCAAGAACCAAATACAGAAGTTAGTACCTTGTCCTCCTAATGTCACACCTATTAGGAGCAAGTGGGTGTATAAAATAAAATGGAAAACTGATGGAAGTATTGAAAGATATAAAGCTCGACTTGTAGCCATGGGCTATACCCAAGTTGAAGGCTTGGATTACCTAGAAACCTTCTCATTAGTAGCCAAACTAACCAATATTAGATTAGTTCTTGCCTTGGTTTCTATCAAAAATGGCATATCCACTAGCTTGATATGGATAATTCATTTTGTCATGGTGATCTTAAAGAAGAAATAACATGAGCCTCCCTCAAGGCATTTCTTACACCAAAACAAACCAAGTCTATAGGCTATTGAAATCATTGTATGGACTGAAGCAATCTTATAGGAGTTGACATAAGAAACTTACTAAACTTTTACTTTAGCTTGGTTTCCATCAAACCCACTCTCTCTATTCCTTATTCATAAAGAAATCTTTTGAATCATTCCTGGCACTCTTAGTTTATGTTGATGATATATTGCTTATAAAAGACACCATGTCTAAGTTTGTTTCTATTAAAGCTCAATTGTACACAGCTTTTGGGATCAAAGACCTAGGTGTGATCAAGTACTTTCTTGGCTTAGAGATCATCCATACCAACGAAGGATTATCCCTTACACAAAGGAAATACTACCTTGATCTAATCAAAGATTCAGGATTGCTTAGCTACAAACCTACAAAAGTTCCCATGGATTATCATTTTTCTTACTCTATTGTACTTGATTCTACTCCCTATAAAATCCTCTTAAGTATAGGAAAATGGTTGGGAGATTGATTTATTTGACCAAACTCAACCGGATATTATGTATGCTACTCAACAACTTAGTGAGCATATGAATGCTCCCACTAAACAACGTTATCTTGCTTCCACTAGAGTTGTAAGGCATCTCAAAGGTACACCTAGTTTGGGAATCCTAATGAGCAAGAACTCTCTTCTATAACTTATTAGATACAGTGATTCTGACTGGGCTAGGTGTTTCACTACCAGGAAATCTGTTATAGGTTTCTGTTTCCATATTGACAGCTCACTTATCTGTTGGAAATCTAAGAAGTGGTCCATAATTACAAGATCCTCCACTGAAGCTAAGTATAGAGCCCTGGGTGATGCAACTTCTGAGATGCTATGATTGACCTATCTTCTTCAATACGTAGGAGTGATTTGTGAGAAGAATACAACTCTGTTTTGTGACAATGAGAGTGCAAGACACTTGAATTTGAATCCTATCTTTCATGAAAGGACAAAGCATTTGAAAATTGACTGTCATTTCATTTGTGAGAAGCTTATGTGTGGCATTTTCAAGGTTCCACCCATTGCATATAGCAACCAGCTAGCAGACCTTTTTACTAAGCCCTTACCTCTAGTTGTTTTCTCTTTAGCATTGAGCAAGCTAAGTTTGGTGAACATTTACCATCCTTCAGCTTAAAGGGGGTAATAGTGAGATTAAGTCATAATAATATATTATGAGTTTGTAATCTAAACCTCATGGTGTCTTAGTGTGTGCCACATTCCTTGTGTAAATCTTCTATTCCATTTTTTCTGTTAGTAATGAATGAAATCAATTGGAATTATTTTCCTTTCCTCCCAATCATGCATCTTTTAAATTTCTTTAATAACAATAAAGAACATATACTAAATATAACATTATTTCCTTACAATATGGTATAAATTACTATTGTTTAATATAATTACAATTTTAGGTATTAAAAATACTATCATTGAACAATATTAATTTTTCATCTTATTATAAAATAATAAAATGTCTTTATATTTCAATGTATTTAATATAAAATAAGTATAAATACTTGAACTGTTCTTTACAGGGGGTGTAAAGGTGTGATTGTCGAACAATTCAAAATGTACATGTAAGATAAAATCTGGTATGAGGAGGTTCTTATACAGATACAAATACGGAGTGCTTTTGTACGTTGGGCGTAGTACAGTGCGCTCTGTGGCGGTGTAGCAGTCCGCCTGAAGTGGCCTCCTTTGCCTTGACACAATTGGTGGTTGTACCTGCAATTATTCTCCGACGCTTAAGTCAGTATTATGGAATACTATTAGACTTAGAAAGCAAATCTGAGAGAGTTATGCAAGTATGAGTGTAAGGATCAGAATTAGGGGATCCCCCCTATACCTTTTTGCTGAGGTTTATATACCTGTTACTGGTGCTCTATTATTGGTAGGACTCGTTCCTTGTTTTCAGGCATAATGCAAGAAAGGTAGTGGGTCCCTGTGCCGTTCACGAGCACCATCACTGTAGTGGGTATTTCCACTTACTTGGAAAGCGTTAATGCTTTATTATTTTATTCATTGTTCCCTTTTATGCGTGACAGCATGATTCCCATTTTCAACCTCTCAAGACAGAGTCAATCTCGTATCGGGGTTATAAGTATGGGCTCGCTTCGCAATATGGGAATTTCAGTATTCCGCCTGTATTGAGCCTATGGCTTGGCGGAGTGGTATGCATTGGAAATGCTTTATGCATAAGATTTTTAATATTTTCCATTTTGGCGGAGTAATAAGCTTTGGCAGAGTAACGTGCACTGGCGAAGTTATGTGCCCTGGCGGAGTAACATGCCTTGGCGGAGTAACGTGCCCTGGCAGTATGTACTCCGTTATAAAAGTAATTATAAGGTATTTGAAACGTACTTCTTCTGTTTGAAATGCTAATCTGGCAAAGCATTAAAACCATGCTCTTGGGGGCCGGTTGTTAGTCCTCAAATTTTCAATAAAAGCTTAAATAAAAATTTCATAAAAATTATAAAAATCAGTTTAATTTGTTATAAAATTAGGATTTAAATTCAATAAATGGATGTTGTTGGAAATAATCTGCCCTTGATCAATTTTCTCTAGTTTTGCAGCGAAAAAGTTAAGAAATCAAGAGAAAATTACACTAGAGGAGCTGACGCGTAGCCTCACCCCACGCGTAGCATCAAGAGCTACTTTTGATGCTGACGCTACGCATCAAAGCCACACGTAGCGTCAGTGCTGCGTGGTCTCCACTCTCACTTTTGGCCAACCACTCTACTTGGACTCAATAATGGGCACCCCACTCAGCCCAAGGGCCACCCCAATCAGCATAAATGGCCAAAAACTCGTGGAAACATGTCCAAGTGGCCAGGCATGATCAAGATTAATTATTGAAAGTGGCCATTATCAAGTGTTTAATGGAGGCTGAGTCAGGAGTCTGACGCGTAGCGTCACAGGGACGCGTAGCGTCAGCACCCTTGCTCAGCCCTATAAATAGGGCCATCCAACACCATTCATAGCATCCCATTCCATACACTTCTCTTCTCTTCTCTCTTGTGCTCGACCTTGAGTACTTCTTTTGTGAGTTGTAGTTCTAGAATAGTTTTCTAGATACTTAAGTGTGTTTCGGTGTATTGTGATCGTTGTATCGTGAAGTTTCCATCGTCTTCGTAATGTCAAACTCTGTAAGTGTTGTCTTTACTTTTACCATGTGTAACTAATTTGTTTATGTTGAAATTGGTGAACTAATCTATTGAGTATAATGTTGTGAATTCGACCTCTGCATGTTTATGATTCAAGTCCATGTTAGTATTTCAACCTTTTATTAATATGAACGTCAAACAGGAGAATGATTTTCATGTGTATCGAAACTGGTTTTATTAGTGTAAATGTCAAACGGGAGAATGATTATTTATGCCATATTGAAACAAGTTTTGACGAAAGTAAAAAGTTGGAATACCCTTGGTATCTCAATTCTATAGGGGTTGTTAACCATTGTTGCCATAAGGCCAGGTCTTAATGCAAGTTTTTACTGAGAAAGCTCACGAGGGATCGGACTTTACGGTGACTTCTTAGAATTTATATCACGAGGGATCGGTTATAATGATTTTAAGCTGCAATGACATGAAACTTGATGATTAAATATGCATGTCTTGAGTTCCTCATTGTTATTCTAGATTAGGGATCTAATTTCCAACATAATTTGTTTATCTGTGTTTATCTCAAGTATCTTACCTATTCTAGATTGCAACTCAACTTTTTAGATAGATTTTTATTTTCTTTTATATTATGAATCACTCAATCATGCTATCTTGTGAATACTGTATAAACTGTATATAAATCATTCTTTTGTTTATAATTTCCTTCATATTTACCATAGTAAGTAGAAAATTACTGTTGTTATTGAACTTTCAATCCCAGTGGAACGATATCTAAATTTCGAAAACTACAAACGATTGGTGCGCTTGCCAATTGACAAAACCCGGTTCCACCGAGGGTTAACAAGTTTTCTGGCGCCGTCGCCGGGGATTGAATTGTTTCAGTAAAACAGTAAAATTTTAATTACCGTGGTAAATATTTTTTTTACTTTAGATAATTTTTTTTTATTATTTCTTATCATTATTACACTAACTTTCTTTGTCTAGTTTGTGTATGCAAACTCGATCTACCACAGGTAAAATTTATTTTGATCCTGAGATAGAAAGGTTTGTAAAGAAAATCAAGTCTTTGAAATCTAAAACACAAACTAATTCTTCTTCTACTTCGAAAATTTTTGAAAATTCAAATATGGCTGCTGAAAGGAGAACATTGGGACAATTTGCTGCTATAAATGGTCCACCCCGAGTTTCGGGAATGTTTCAAGGACCAGTTTTACCAGTGGAAATTAAACCTGCCACTTTAAACATTATTCAAAATAACCAATTTGCTGGTTTAAATCATGAAGAACCATATGAACATTTAACTATTTTTTATGAGTTATGCAGCACAATTGGTTTTGAACCCAATCAAGAAGAGTCTGTTTACATGAGACTCTTTCCTTTTTCATTGATTGGGAAAGCAAAAGAATGGTTTAAATCTTGTCCACCGGGTAGTTTTGCAAACTGGTCCGATGTTGAAAGAAAATTTTTGGAAAGATTTTATTCTCCTTCGAAATATTTTGAAGCAATGACAGCCATACACTCTTTTTCCCAAAATAATGATGAATCATTAGGAGAAACATGGGAACGATTCAAGGCACTCTTGAGAAAATGCCCAAACCACAACCTGAATGATGCCGAGAAGGTAAGAATCGTTTACCATGGTTTATTGCCTTAGTTCAAGATGATGTTAGATGCTTGTGCAGGTGGTTCTTTAATGAACAAGACTGTGGAAAAAGCCATAGAAATATTGGAATCAATGGCTATTAGTGACCGACAAGCAAAGCATGAAAGAGGTAATATGCAAAGGAAGCCAGGAATGCTCGAATTGGGAGTAAATGATGCAGTGTTGGCTCAGCAAAAATTACTAACCCAACAAATTGAAGTTATGAGCAAGCAATTGGAAAAACTTCAAATTGCTCAAGTAGTATCACCACCCCCTGCTCAACTTAAAGCATGTACGCACTGCATGGGAGAACAACCATGTGGTTACTGTGGAAATGAGCAAGAGCAAGCCAATTTCATGAACCATCAAAGAGCACCCTTAGGTAATTATCCTTTCAATCATGGAAACTCTTTTCCTAACAATTACCTACAGGGTTGGCAAAATCAGAATATTGGCTGGAGACAGGACACTGGACCTTCCAACAGACCTCCTAACAATCAATTCAAGCAACAACAAACTGACAATGCAAGGTTGACAAGAATAGAGGAAGCTATTCAACAGTTATTGCAGTTTGTGGAGACAAATGAAGCTGCCCGAAAAGCATCAGACATACAAATGGGTCAGCTTGCAAAAGAGATAGCCGAATTAAAGAGTTCTGGGTTTTCTGCAAACACTCAAAACCCAAGGGAACAATGTAATGCTGTTTCTATTGATGTTGTAAAAATTGATTGTAAAGAAAAGAGTGAGAAAAAGAAAGAAGAAGAAGAAAAAGAAAGTGAAAAAATAGAAAAAAATGAAAAAAATGAAAAAGAAAAAAATGTGCAAATAGACACAGAGCAAGAAACAAATTGTATAACCCCGAAAAAATGTAAAGATCCGGGGAGTTTCACTATTCCTGTAACAATTGGAAATATCAACATCAGGAATGCGTTATTAGATTTAGGGGCTAACATTAACTTGATACCCCTAGATTTAATAAAACGCATTGGTGAATATGAGCTAAAAGAAGCAAAGACAGAATTACAGTTTGCGGATCGCTCTGTCAAAAAGCCTTTTGGGATTGTGGAAGATGTATTGGTAAAGGTTGATAAATACCACTTCAAGGTTGACTTCGTGGTACTGGATATGAAGGAGGATACTGAGATCCCCCTGATCCTAGGAAGACCTTTCATGAAGACTGCAAAAATCAAAGTAGATGTTGATCTAAGTATGGTTGCAGTCAAAGTTTATGGAGAAGAAGTAATCTTCAGTGCTCATGAACACCTCAGGATAAGTAATGAGGAAAAAGTTTACCATTCAACCAAACCAGGTATATCTTTTCCCAATCAATTAAATTATTTTGAATTAACCGATGCTTTGAATGATGAAAAACAGGTAATTAGGCATCGGAAAAGAAGAAGAAGGAAGAAAAAGACAGGTGATTCCTCAAAGAATATTGGGAAACCACCTGATTAATCAGAGGTAATGTCTGGCTGGAGACATTAAACCTAGCGCTCAATGGGAGGCAACCCATTCTTTTCTTTTTGTTTTTAAGGTTGTTTTAAATAAAAAAAAAACCACAAAACAAATTTTTAACTTGTTTAAAAGAAAAGGGGTTTTTAAACTGAAAAGGTTTTTGAAAATCCAAATTTTTGAAAATCAAAAAAACAGAAGCCCACGCGTAGCGCCCACTTGACGCGTAGCGTGGACTCTGAATTTTGGTTCTGATGCGTAGCGTCCCACCCACGCATAGCGTCAGAGCCCACGTTCAGTTTTTAAAACTGAACCAGAGAGGCCCATCTTAGGGTTTTAAACCTAAAACTTCCTCTCTGCCTCACTTAGTTTTCAAACCTAAACTTCAAAAACCTCCTTTTCTCTCTTCCAAACCTCTTCATTCCTAAATTGCTCAAGGAACAACAAGTAAGTACTCTAATCCATCCTCTTTAGCTTTTTGTTTTAATTTTCGATTTTAGAAATAAATGTGGTTAGGATTAGGATTAGAAGACCATTGGGATTGATTGCTGTTAGGAATTAGAAAATGAATGGATATAATGTGGTTTGGAAAGGGGTTGCTGCTGTGCAACCCCTGTTATTTTTTTCAAAACTGCGCATCCCACGCGTAGCGTCCCACTGACGCGTAGCGTGAGGATGAACTGTAAGCCCACGCGTAGCGTCCCACTGACGCGTAGCGTCACACCACGCGTAGCGTCAGCCTCTGTTTTTAATTCTTGATGTTTGTTTGTTGTTTGCTGTTTTCTTTTGAAATTAATAAATTTTCTTAGTTTATATTTGTTATACTTTCTTGCAACTTTGTATGAATTTTGAATAAATTGTATTTTGTTTTGTATATTATTTGAATATATGTATGTTAATTTCTTTAAATTCAAAAATATGTTGTTGAATTGCATTTTTATTTGTGAAAAATTTTAGAAAACCCAAAAATATTTTACAAATAATTGTTTGCTTGTGTGTGATTTATTTAGTGTGTGTTTAATTTTAAATTTTTACTTTTTGCAGATGGCACCTAAGAAATCCATTCCCACAGCCGGTCCCTCTAAAAGACAGAGGAAGTCCACAGACACTGACACCACTTCTGAGGGTCCTGATTCTCAGAGACAGGAGGTGCTAGGACCGAGGGATCCTACTAGATTTCGCACGGATGCGAAATGGGCACGGTTTCATCAGATCAAGGGCCAGAGACTTATCTGGGAGAGGGTCCTTGATCTGAGTGCAGGAGACTATCCTGAGCTGCAGGATAGAGTGCAGCAGAGGAGATGGGGACCTCTATTCTCCCTACCTACTGAGGGGGACCCCATCTTAGTGATGGAGTTTTACGCAAATGCTTACAGGACACGCCAGGACGCACCGAATCTTGGGCAGCAGCGGACGAGTTGGGTTAGAGGCCGGCATATCTCTTATGACCGGGACACCATCAATACCCTATTGGGTAACCCTTGGGAGCCTACTCCCGAGGATGATACTTGTTTCTGGAAAGAAAACAGAAACAAGATTCTTGCTGAGGGAGAGTTAGGATACTCCCTCGAGGAGGTTGCTCATTTTCTGAGCAAGGATGGAATCTTTTTCAACCTGAGTAGGGTTGGAAGGAGTCCATCTAACCTCCTCAAGACCCAGCTTACCCCCATAGCCCAGGCGTGGTCCCACCTCATGCTCCATAATATCACTCCTGTCACCCATCTTTCTTCCCTTCCAGTGGAGCGTTGTTGCCTCCTTTATTCTATCCTCCAGGGCCACACCATTGATATCGCCGAGCTTATCTCCGAGCAGATTCACTTTTATACCCTTGGGTATAAAGTGAATCGCCCCATACCCTTTCCTCTCATCATATCTGCCTTACTGAGGAGGCAGGGAGTCATTGTACCTTCACCAGAGTTTACTAGTTCTTCAGGGAGAGTCCCTAAAGTTCTAGTAAACAGAGATTATTTTGTGCAGCAGTGCGAGCTTCCACTACTAGAGCAGGAGGCTCAGCCCCGACCTCAGAGGAGGAGACCACCAGTGCAGCCTCCATCTGCTGATGCTGTTACACAGGGCTTTGCCCGGATGTCACTTGAGCATCAGCATATGATGCAGATGACGGCTGCCACTCACAGAGCTTATATTCATCTTCATGATGAATTTTATCAGTACAGGTTACAGGGAGAGGGAGCACCTTATGTTACCCCAGCCGAGTTTGCAGCACATGTAGCTTGGCCCGGAGATTTACCCACCTACCCTGAGACTGGTGGATCTTCTAGTGCACATCATGACTCTGATGGTGATGATGAGGAGGAGGAGGAGGAGGATGATGATGATCAGATGGAGGATTGAGGATGCCATCTTCATTTATTTTGAGTACATTTGTTTCTAGTTATATTTGGATTTACATTTACATTTACATTTCATTTTATGATATTTTATCATTGTGTGGTGTGTTTATTCATTTTCTTTTAATAAATCAATCAAATTTTTGTTAGTAAGTTAGTTTATACACTTAGAGTTTTTACACAATAAAACCAATTTTGTAAAATTAATTATTTGATTCTTTATAACTTAGGAATTTTGATAAATTTAATTACAATAAGTTTATTAACCATCAAGCAAATTTTAATAACCCGGTGAGTTGAGAGATTTCTTTTAAAACACTTGAGGGTTTAATCGGCATATTTTCAATTCGAATTGATTTTGCTTTAATCTCTGATGTGTGTTGTTGTACAGAGAATTCGGGAAAATGATCAAGGCATATTTATTGGTGAAACGAAACCTAGGACCAAACAGCTTACCTTGGTAAAAAGTCTTTTATCCTTTGCAAGCCAATTTGAGCCTAAAATAAAATTCTTTGGTACCCTTAAAGCCTAAATTTGTTTTTACCATTCCCTATACTTGATTGATTAAAAGAGCAGTTAAAATAAATGAAAAATATTTTGAGTGTTCTCACAAAAATGGGGAGTGAAAATAAGCAACTTGATTCTTTTCAAAAAGAAAATATGGAAAAGAAAAGTCAAAAATAGTGAAAAGAATCAAGTTGGGGGTATTTATTTTTCATCAATAAAAGAAAATGAGAAGTTTGGGTCAAGAGAAAGCCTAAGGATTGTAAAATGCTCTTTTATGATTTCAGGTTTTTGAATTCCAAGAAAAACCATTACTTCTTGAAAACCAAGCCTCATTACAACCTGTAAAAAGACCTCGTGATTTCTGAATTAACTCTGTATAAATAACCATTGATTAGATGACAAACAAAGTTAAATTCGTTTGATTTTATGATTGATTGAGTGAAACAGGTTACCAATTGCATGGAGATAAACACTTGTGAGGTAAGCCTGAAATTCTGCTTGATTGTTAATAGAATATTGTAAATAATTTTATCATTAAACCTTTGTTATATTTGAATCAGTTTTTGATTATTACAAAATAGTTAAAATTGTGTAATTATTTTTTGTGATAAATTTTCGGACTAACTTAAAAATTTGATTTCAAATTTTTATTTTTTATTTTTCTCTCTTGCTCGAGGACGAGCAATGTCTCAAGTTGGGGGTATTTGTTAGTCCTCAAATTTTCAATAAAAGCTTAAATAAAAATTTCATAAAAATTATAAAAATCAGTTTAATTTGTTATAAAATTAGGATTTAAATTCAATAAATGGATGTTGTTGGAAATAATCTGCCCTTGATCAATTTTCTCTAGTTTTACAGCGAAAAAGTTAAGAAATCAAGAGAAAATTACACTGGAGGAGCTGACGCGTAGTCTCACCCCACGCGTAGCATCAAGAGCTACTTTTGATGCTGACGCTACGCATCAAAGCCACGCGTAGCGTCAGTGCTGCGTGGTCTCCACTCTCACTTTTGGCCAACCACTCCACTTGGACTCAATAATGGGCACCCCACTCAGCCCAAGGGCCACCCCAATCAGCATAAATGGCCAAAAACTCGTGGAAACATGTCCAAGTGGCCAGGCATGATCAAGATTAATTATTGAAAGTGGCCATTATCAAGTGTTTAATGGAGGCTGAGTCAGGAGTCTGACGCGTAGCGTCACAGGGACGCGTAGCGTCAGCACCCTTGCTCAGCCCTATAAATAGGGCCATCCAACACCATTCATAGCATCCCATTCCATACACTTCTCTTCTCTTCTCTCTTGTGCTCGACCTTGAGTACTTCTTTTGTGAGTTGTAGTTCTAGAATAGTTTTCTAGATACTTGAGTGTGTTTCGGTGTATTGTGATCGTTGTATCGTGAAGTTTCCATCGTCTTCGTAATGTCAAACTCTGTAAGTGTTGTCTTTACTTTTACCATGTGTAACTAATTTGTTTATGTTGGAATTGGTGAACTAATCTATTGAGTATAATGTTGTGAATTCGACCTCTGCATGTTTATGATTCAAGTCCATGTTAGTATTTCAACCTTTTATTAATATGAACGTCAAACGGGAGAATGATTTTCATGTGTATCGAAACTGGTTTTATTAGTGTAAATGTCAAACGGGAGAATGATTATTTATGCCGTATTGAAACTAGTTTTGACGAAAGTAAAAAGTTGGAATACCCTTGGTATCTCAATTCTATAGGGGTTGTTAACCATTGTTGCCATAAGGCCAGGTCTTAATGCAAGTTTTTACTGAGAAAGCTCACGAGGGATCGGACTTTACGGTGAATTCTTAGAATTTATATCACGAGGGATCGGTTATAATGATTTTAAGCTGCAATGACATGAAACTTGATGATTAAATATGCATGTCTTGAGTTCCTCATTGTTATTCTAGATTAGGGATCCAATTTCCAACATAATTTGTTTATCTGTGTTTATCTCAAGTATCTTACCTATTCTAGATTGCAACTCAACTTTTTAGATAGATTTTTATTTTCTTTTATATTATGAATCACTCAATCATGCTATCTTATGAATACTGTATAAACTGTATATAAATCATTCTTTTGTTTATAATTTCCTTCATATTTACCATAGTAAGTAGAAAATTACTGTTGTTATTGAACTTTCAATCCCAGTGGAACGATATCTAAATTTCAAAAACTACAAACGATTGGTGCGCTTGCCAATTGACAAAACCCGGTTCCACCGAGGGTTAACACCGGTGTTAGGACCGGATCAATACTTATGTGAATACTTACAGGACTAGCCCGCCAAATGATGGGCCAGACGGGTTGGGCCGTGGTGGGATAGTGGGCTCAATTTTTTCTACCCCACCTATTTTGACGGGTTTGGCGGGTCAGCCCAGCGGGCCTGGCTCGTTTTTCCATCCCTAACCTGTTGAGTTAAACCTATTTTGATCATCCTACTGTTATAAAAATGTTGACTTAATTATCTATCAATTACGTCAGATTTTGTTATCATGTTACATTATTTTTGTTAAGATGCATGAACATTGTGTTCTTTAATTGTCATGCTAAGAGGGGTTTTTAACACCAATAAGGCAGAAAAATTATTTATGTTTAGGCGGTCATTTTGAAACATTTTACGTAAATAGAGTCCTTTTGTGTGTCGTCTTGTAGTAATACAACATAAGTATCGTAGCTGTATGGGACGACACCCTACAAGCGTGACACATGACTGTGTCGCAGCCATCCAGGATGACATCATTATTGTCAGCAGTTAAATATTCCAACCGCTAACAATGCTTTTGACATTGGTGTCGTCATGCTGCGGGACAACATCCTTTGGCTGACACGTGGCAATGTTGTAGTTGTCCAAACAACAGTGGTAATATTATCAGCGGTTAAACATTTCAACCACAAACAATAAATATACAATTTACTAACCAATTAAAATGCGTTGATCACTTGATTGGAATGTAATTTTAGATCACATTAATCTAACTAGCTAACAATATTTATGACCATATTTAAAATAGGTTTATCTTGGTTTGAATCTGATTAGTTTTCAAAGTTTTTTTTAAAATTAATTTTCTTTAAATCTAGATTCGATTATAACTAAACTAACAATTAGATTGACTTAATATCTAAAGTATAAATATAAATATCATGCATTATTAAATAAAACTAAACATAAAAAGGAATATATTTTATCATATGTATTTTATAATAAAGTAGATAAGTGGGGAAAACATCAATATTTATCTTAAATTAGCAATTTAGTGTGAAAAGTTTAAAAATATTTTTAAAGACTTCATAAACATGTTTTAAGCCTAAAAATTACTTCGTGAACAATGCACTTATATACAATAACTAGTCCATATTATTGTGGTCAATAATTTCTTTGAAATTTTTATTAAAAATACTAATTATCAACGGTTCTAGATCTTAACTGTTGACAATAGTGTGATACAAGTATACACATGTCACATGTCAATCAAGGGGTATCGTATCATTGCATGACAACACCCTTGTCAGAAGTATTGTTAGCTGTTGGTAGGTGTAAACGCTGACAACGGTGATGTCGTCCTGGATACATTCTTGTCTTATTCTTGCAACGCAACATAAAAAAAAACTAAATCAACAAAATGTTTCAAAATGATCCCTAAACCTAAATAGTTTTTTTTTACATTATTGGTGTTAAAAATCCTTTCAATAGGGCTTGAAATTTTTCATCGGGCATTTATATGATGTGCGTGCATATGGAAAATTTATACCATATTGGCCAATGAATTTCTAATTTATTTATTTATTTGGTAACTACTGAATTTCGAGTTTGAATTGTTGTAGGCCAGTATGCTAATTAATTAAATTTATACATGGACCGTAATGTGCTAGTTGGAAGATCAATTTTTAAACCATCTGAGTGCAGGGAACTTCCAGAAACAAATCTCTAATGCAATTAAGCCAACAACTTTCTCTTGCATGTTAAGGTTACTATTTAATCCGTTGTTAGCAAATCTACCAAACACGCTCCAATGCGAACTTGACAAAAATCTGGTTAAGGTTAGCATTTAACCTTAATTTAGACAGATTTAATCCTCTACCAAACACGCTGGTTATTCAAATTTCAGAACATGATAATCAATTATCTCTTGTTATATAAAACAACAACAGTTATTACCAATGCTTTCATAACTATAGTGATAAAGTTATTGGTTGAAATAAACTATAATTAAATCAAAAATTAAACTATAATTAAATTAATAATCAATAATAATAATAATTAACACATATCAATCACCTAATTAATTCATAATTTAATCGGTTAAACCGTTGTATTTCAATGTTTGAAGAAGAATAAAGGAGGAAAAGGTTATATGAAATGTATATCAAAGATATGAGTCACTGTGAATTAGTTGCGCCAATAATCTGAAGGGAATTTTTACTATCTATAATATATAGTTTTATCACTAGCTCAATTCTGATTAAATCAAAAGTTCAAGGTAATGTTTAACTACTAATGATGTTGGACAAAAAAATAATAATACATTAATACCACTTCTTTCTTATTTAATTATCTGTATACTTAGAAAAAAATATTTTTAATTATCTCTGCTACTTACAAATTTAAAATAATATTGTATTAATTATATATTTTAATTATATTCTTATGTTACTTTTAATTCTCTGATGTCATAGTATCTATTATATTAGGATAAATAATAGCGATTTTTCAAGTAAATAGATAAATATATAGGAGTGAAGGTACTTAAGGTTAAGAGGTGGACGTATACATGATTTTGAACGTTGCAGAAGACGTAGTGGTTACAATTATGAAACCAACTGCTCCATCTGTTGTGTGTGTCATGAAAAATAAAATTAACATAAATCAAGTCTCTTGTAATTTTAATGTAAGATATTAACATATTTTTGAATAAAAACTTTTATTATTAATTTTTTATCATGCGTTAGATGGCACATATGTTAAAAACAAACTCTAATATAATTATGTATCTTAAATTAAATGCTCTTTTTTAGCACATGCAGTTGATTTTACGTTGTTATTATTATTATTATATTTGTTGAATATGGCTTGATTAAGCTCTTTGGAGGAAGATTTGATGGTCCAAATGTGCATATAGGATATGGCACAAATAGCGCTCAATTGCCACTCTTATTTCTTATCTAAATTAATTGTTCGTTTACTTAGCTGTTGTGTTCTTAAGGTTGGGTTAATACAAGAACAAAAAATATGATAGCTCAATAAAAATTTAATTTTAATAAACAATATATATAATTAATATTAAATTTTAATTTTTTTTATTTTCATAATTTATTATCACTCACACACTAATTCAAACCATTATAAAGAGAAAAATTATGTCCCTTGAATCCCATCGTATGTAGGCATTTGTCCCTGTACGTTTTCTCTTCCTTAAATTCTTTTTGAAATATTTTAACATGAATAATACATTAATCGAATACTTCCTTCAGACTTTTTTCCCTAAAACTATTATTATTTTAAGGTATTTTCAACTGCATTTTCTTATAATTAATATTCTTTCTTTTATCTTATTTTATTTGATTAGTAAATAAGACTTAGGAAGTTGAAATATTATATATTATTAATAAAATTAAATAAAATTATTTTAGTTCATATTAACTTAAATAACTACTTATTTAATAATTTTTTAATATGTAAAGCAACGAAAGTTATGAGCTAGAGGAGATATATATTTCATATTAAAGTTTCTCACATTTTAATAAAACTCAAATCCTTTAATGTCTTTTTCTCAAATCCATGAGAATTTCTCCTATTCGACACAAAAATAAAAGAGGACTTAATTAAGTAATTAAAGTTACAACGTCAAATATGTGGTTCCCCAAAACTTTTTAAACGTTCCTTTTTTCGACATAATTTTAAAAAAATATTATTTTTATTTTTAAGAAAATATTTATTTATTTTTTATATTATACATTCATTCTTTAAATAACTAACTAATTAACTTGTACAAATTTTAATTGAGACGACCCGAGTCAATTTACCATTTAATTACACCCGGTTAATCATTTTTTGTAATAATTTTTCACGTTTACTGATAATTAATTAAATCAGAATTTAAAACCACATTTATTCTTCTTAAACCGACTCAAAATACTAACCGATAGGAAATAAATCAAATAATAAAATTGAATTAATTAAATAAGCGGAAGAAGGAAACAGAGTCGGGAGTCACTCGCTTGAGCGAGGCCCTGATTCGCTTAAGTGAAACCCGAGAAGGTCGCTTAGGGGAGTTCCGACTCGCTTGAGCGAATCCTACGTTTCAAACCTGAGTGAAACACGAGACATGCAAGGAAAATTAACAAATCGGTTTTTACTCGGAAATGGGTCCACTCGGTCATATCTCACTCGGGAACCCCTTAACCATCCTTCACTCAGAAAAGGTTCTCTCAGGTATACCTCACTCGGAAACCTTCTAATCTTACTTTACTCGGAAGAGATTCTCTCGGCCATACTTCACTCAGAAACATTCTAATCTTCACTCGGATGCACTCTAATCTTCACTCGGAAGGGGACGAGGGATACTCACTTGAGCGAAATAGGCACAGGATCAATTTCCCCAGCCTTCGCTCGGACAAGAATGAATCCGCTCGGTGAGATTCGCCCGGTAATCGACTTTACTACAAATGCAAATTCACTCATGAAAATCAATACCGATCACATAGCAACATAAATTCATATGCAAATTAGGCAAGATAGTATGGCATTACACACTCGGAAAATTCATTATACATTACACAATTTATTTCACAATCACTCGGTCCCTTGGCATCAATCCTCCACTTGGCGCGCCTCCAGGGCTCCGACCTCTTCCCTGTCACTGGTTACTAAATTGAAAACCACAACAAGGGTGAGTGTTTGGCATCATAATTAATCTAGAACGGAAATTAACAAATTACATACATATAACTCCGTCCGATTACTTTATCATCAAATTGCAAGTCTCACTCGGCAAATATAGCAATTTACACTTGGCAATTATAGCAATTCACATTTGGCAAATATATCAAATCATACTCAGCAAATATATCAAATCATACTCATCACAATACTAAATTCATCAATTGTCACCACTGACTCTCAGACAAAATTGACGCCTAGTATCCGGATACTAAAGGACTGACCTTCAGCTGGGAGTCCGACTTGACATCCCGTGAACCCGACTTGGTTCACCAAGTCTGACTTGGCTCCCCCTCAACCACTGGGTCATAGACCTCTGGGTAGCTCAACTGGGTCCGACTTGACCGTGGAAGCCAAAAACGAAGGTAATACATACCGTCGGCCGTCCCATACCACATAATCACATATCTCATAATCATTACATATCATCAACAAATAGCAGATGCAACTACCAGAAACCGGCATGTGCTCACAATACAGGGCGACCGACTTGTCAAGCCCATCCATCACAACGCCACTATACACATCGAATCATCACCACAAGTATTTCAAACTCAATCATCGTAAGCCACACACGATCCTCAATCGATCGGTGTCTATATTCATACATGCATACACATACAACTCATCCAGCAATATTTCTTACCATGTTCATAATCAATTCAACGACTCAGACCCAAAATATATCCTATTCTAATTAATTACAACCCGAACACCCCCTTACCTCTATTCCAAGCTTCAACGATCTGCTCTTGGTGCCGATTACATCCTCTAAGCGCTGGGTTCACAGTTCCACCTTTGAATCCAGCACCGGCTTCGTCAATCAGTCCTCCGATGTTCGTGTTGCTACCTACGGGGTCAGAATGCAAAACCCGTTAACGTCGTACCACCCTCATAGTCTAAAGACTATTTTCGAGCTTACACTCACCAGAGGAGTGGAAAACAAAACCTTACTCCGTCATGCATGGCCATTCGGTCAGGGAGTGAAAATGAAAAGAGACGAGATAACTCAAATCAAACGGTTCATTGGACTCACCTCAAAACTACGGTCACAGAAACAGGGTTCACTCGAAGTTTTGATGCGAAATGGACCTTCCTCTGGAGCATGCAACTCGACAGCGAGGGAGGAGAAGAAGAAGAAGACGAAGAAACAGAAGAAGAAAAAGAAACAAACGAAGAAGTAGTTACGTCGATCATGAGGAAGGGAGAAAGGAACCTTCTTTATTTAAAGCTCAGGGGCAAACCGGTCACTTCCCCATTTCTTTTTTTTAATTAAACTTTTCTCTTCTTCTAATCATACCTCATTTAACCCTTTTAAAATTAATCAATCAAATAAATTTTATTTATTTCCACAATAGTTAATTATTCATAATTACCTTTATTTTAATAATAATCCATAAAATACCCAATAAATTTCTAAAACATTTATTAATATTTTCCACTCATCATAATTTTTACTAAAATATCTGGGATGTTACATCCACCCTCCCTAAAAAGGAATTTCGTCCCTGAAATCAACGCACCTACTGAAAAAGATCGGGGTACACCTGTCTTATATCTGACTCCAACTCCCACGTGTAGGTTATCCCGTTTAAATTTTTCCACTTCACCTTTACCAATGGCATTTCTTTGTTCCTTAGCCGTTTAGTCTGGTATTCCTCAATACCGATCGGTGTAACTTCCACCGTCAGGTCCTTCTTCAATTCGATAGAATCACTCGGCACAATCATGGAGTCACACGGAATGTACGCCCGGAGTTGTGACACGTGAAACACATTGTGAATATTAGTTAACGACTGGGGAAGATCCAGTCGGTAAGCAACATCACCGATCCTCTCCAAAATTTGATACGGCCCAATGTATCTCGGATTAAGCTTGTGACTCTTCAATATCCGACCTACACCTTTGGTCAGTGAAACTTTCAGAAATACCCAGTCACCCACCTGAAACTCAAGTGGTCTATGCCGATTGTCATAGTAACTCTTCTGTCGGTCTTGGGCAATCTTCATTTTCTCTCGGATCAGAGCAACTTGTTCATTCATTTCCTGGATTAACTCAGGCCCCAAATGAATGGCATCGCCATTTTCATTCCAACACAATGATGTACGACACCTCCGACCGTATAGAGCTTCATATGGAGCCATACCGATGCTATTGTGGTAGCTGTTGTTATACGCAAACTCCACCAATGGCAAGTATCTTTCCCATGAACCGCCTTGCTCCAATACACATGCTCTCAGCATATCCTCTAAAGTCTGTATAGTCCATTCCAACTGACCATCCGTCTGAGGATAATAAGCTGAGCTCAATCTTAGCTCACTACCCAATTCCTGTTGCAGACTTCCCCAAAATCTAGAAGTGAATCGGGGATCCCGATCGGAAATAATACTCAAAGGTACGCCATGCAATCGTACAATCTCAGTAATGTACAGCCTAGCCAGTCGGTCCAATGACCATTTTGTGTTCATAGCCAAGAAGTGAGCACTCTTGGTTAATCGGTCTACAATCACCCAGATTGCATTACACCCAGATTGGGTACGAGGTAACCCGAATACGAAATCTATAGTAATACTCTCCCACTTCCAAATCAGAATTTCAGGAGGTTGAAGTAAACCTGGGGGTCTCTGGTGTTCAACCTTACATTTCTGGCATATCACACAAGAATTCACATACTCGGTTATTGCCTTCTTTATTCCCAACCACCAGAATTCCTTCTTTAAATCATGGTACATCTTTGTAACACCAGGATGAATACTCAAAGAACTCCTATGTGCTTCAGCTAGCACGGCTTTCCTGAAATCACCTTTTGCAGGCACCACCACTCTGTCTCAGAATCTCTAAATTCCATCGTTACCTTGAGTTAATTCCATATCCTTACATCTTTCTTGAGTGTCAAGCAGTTCCAGCAACTCTTCGTCGTCCTTTTGGGCCACAACTAAAGATTCCAGAAATTCATTAGAGATCTTCAGCATTCCGACTGTTATTTGATTCGGAGCGGTCATAACAACCCCAATGTTCATATCCCAAAAGCTTTCCAACAACTCTTGCTCTTTGCTCATCAAGAAAGCTGCATGTAATACCTTTCTACTCAGCGCATCGGCAACAATATTCGCTTTACCCGGGTGGTACCTCAAATCGAAATCATAATCCTTTAGGTACTCCACCCATCTCCTTTGTCTCATATTTAGTTCCTTCTGATCAAATAAGTATTTCAAACTCTTGTGGTCACTAAATACCACAAAGCGAGACCCATACAAATAATGGCGCCAAATCTTTAACACAAACACCACTGCCGCAAGCTCAAGGTCATGAGTCAGATAATTCTGTTCATGCGGTCTCAATTGCCTTAAGGCATAGGCGATCACCCGGTCGGCCTACATCAGCACACATCCCAAACCAAACTTAGATGCATCACAATACACCATAAATTCCTTCATCACATCAGGCAGTGCAAGTACAGGGGCAGTCGTCAGACACCGTTTAAGAGTTTGGAAACTCAATTCACACTTTTCTGACCCTACAAATGGACTCTCCTTTCTCGTCAACCGAGTCAAAGGAAGCGCTATACGAGAAAATCCTTCAATGAAGCCACGATAATACCCAGCTAATCCGAGGAAACTCCTAATTTCAGTTACCGACCTAGGCCTTTCCCAAGCCATAACTGCTTCAATCTTAGACGAATCAACCAATACGCCCTCTCGAGAAATCACATGCCCCAAGAATTGTACACTTCCTTCCCAGAAATCACATTTAGATAACTTAGCGTACAACTTTTTCTCATGTAATATCTGCAGAACAACCTGAAGATGTTGTGCGTGCTCCTTAACCGACTTCGAATACACCAATATGTCATCGATGAACACTACCACAAACTGATCCAAGTACAGTTGAAAAATCTGATTCATGTAGTCCATGAAGATAGCAGGAGTATTTGTCACTCCAAAGGGCATTACAACATACTCGAAGTGTCTATACCGAGTCCGGAACGCCGTCTTCGAAATATCTTCCGACTTTACTCGTATTTGGTGATATCCCGACCTTAAGTCGATCTTAGAAAATACTACAGCGCCTCGCAACTGATCCAACAAATCGTCAATCCGTGGCAACAGATACTTATTCTTAACCGTCAACTTATTCAACTGTCGGTAATCGATACACATCCGCATACTACCATCCTTCTTTTTCACCAATAGTACCGGAGTGCCCCACGGTGAAGCACTCGGTCGGATAAACCCCTTCTCTAGCATCTCGTTCACTTGTTTCTTTACTTCAGTCAATTCTACCAGAGACATCCTATAAGGCGCACGGGACACAGGCTCGGCCCCGGGAATCAAATCAATTGAAAAATCAATCTCCCGACTGGGAGGCAACTCCGAAATTTCTTCTGGAAATACATCAGGGAATCCGCACACTACCAGGATATCACTCGGCATAAGATTATACCGACCCTCCGAAGTAAATAAAATAACATAAGTGGCGGAGACATCACTCACCACGTTCTTTGTATCGAGTTCCTGGGAGAAAACGATGGTCTTCCGATAGCAGTCCACCATAACATGGTTAGCAGCTAACCAATCGAGACCTAAGATAATATCTAGGTTCTTCAATAGCATACAAATCAGATTCACTAGGAAGGTACGATCTTTAACTTGCATCGGTAATTCCCCACACATAGTGGTTACATGGAAAGTGGAGCCAGTAGGAGTGGAGACACTTAGAGCATTCTCCATTAACACAACCGGCAAACCAAGCCGTCGTACACAACTCTCAGAGATAAAAGAATGGGTCACACCCGAATCATAAATGACATTTACTAGATCGCCATGGATAAGGCACTTACCCTGCACCAAGTTGTCGGTCCTTGCAACCTCCGAGGCATCAAAGGAAAATACTCGCCCGGCCATAATATTCTGAGCGCCAATGGATTGAGCATTTGACCTCCCCGAGTGTTGGCCTCCACGACCAGCACCGTGTCTACCTCCTCTCGGAAAATTAGTACCCTGAGTCCCAAAAGTGTTGGCTCGGTTACCATGCCCACTCAGTTGCTGCCTCTGTAGGCAATCGGGCCTAAGGTGTCCCGGTTGTCCACATTGGAAACAAACGATCTGACTAGCCGGACCATGTTTCGAAATATGGCCCTCCTGGCCACAATTATAGCACACACGGCTACCCGAATGACTACCAGAACGGCCAGTAAAACCCCGACCAGAAGAGGAAGAAGACGTAGCAGAAGACTTACCACCACGAAAGAACTGACCCATCTTCTTGAAGCTGAACCTTCTTGCCTTCAGCGGTCTCTTATCTTTCGACTGAAATGTCCTCTGTAATTGCACTTCCTCAGTCAGCCTAGCCTTGTTTACCAGAGTCGGATAATCCCGAATCTCTATTGGCACAATAACACTGCGAAGTTCAATTCGCAATCCCGCTTCATACTTGGCACACTTACTACCCTTGGTTCCTTTCAATGAGAAAAGGTGATAGAAGTCACACAGCTCGTCAAACTTAGTAGTATACTCGGCCACTGATATTCGGCCCTGTTCCAACCTCAGAAATTCCATTTCCTTTCAGATTTTGTAATTATCCGGGAAGTACTTGACAAGAAACCTTCTTCGGAAATTCGCCCACACCAGGGGTTCACTCGCCGCATTCATCTGTACCTTGGTCCTAGACCACCATGTCCTAGCCTCGTCCTTCAACTGGTAAGTAGCAAACTGTACCTTCTGCTCCTTCGAGCACTCGAAATACTCAAAAGCTTGTTCCATTTCCCTTATCCAAACATACGCCCCATCGTAATCATACCCTCCTTTATAAGCAGGGGGATTCCTTTTCAGGAATTTATCAAGAGTGGGACCAGATTCGGTCCTACTCATCAATTGGGAAAACTTTGAGAAGAAGTTATCTCCTCCACCAGAACTAGTTCCTTCAGCTATAATGTAATTCTACAATGAACAAACACATCACCATTAATAACTAATGATCCACCAGAGAGTCGGATAATTACCTCATACTCATATAAAATACAACGCCGCTGGAGTGCCAAGGGAATGATGCCAAGCTACACAAACAACCACAAATACAATGCAATAGAATGCAAAAACAGTCCAGTATAGGACACACAAATCACTGGGTTGACCCATGCACCCGGCTCTAGAAAGAACCGCTCTGATACCAACTGAGATGACCCGCGTCAATTTACCATTTAATTACACCCGGTTAATCATTTTTCGTAATAGTTTTTCGCGTTTACTGATAATTAATTAAATCTGAATGTAAAACCATATTTATTCTTCTTAAACCGACTCAAAATACTAACCGATAGGAAATAAATCAAATAATAAAATTGAACTAATTAAATAAGCGGAAGAAGGAAACAGAGTCGGGAGTTACTCGCTTGAGCGAGGCCCTGATTTGCTTAAGTGAAACCCGAGAAGGTCGCTTAGGCGAGTTCTGACTCACTTGAGCGAATCCTACATTTCAAACCTGAGTGAAACACGAGACATGCAAGAAAATTAACAAATTGGTTTTTACTCGAAAATGGGTCCACTCGGTCATATCTCACTCGTGAACCCCTTAACCATCCTTCACTCGGAAAAGGTTCTCCCAGGTATACCTCACTCGGAAACCTTCTAATCTTACTTCACTCGGAAGAGATTCTCTCGGCCATACTTCACTCGGAAACATTTTAATCTTCACTCGGATGCACTCTAATCTTCACTCGGAAGGAGACGAGGGATACTCACTTAAGCGAAATAGGCACAGGATCAATTTCCCCGGCCTTCGCTCGGACAAGACCGAATCCGCTCGGTGAGATTCGCCCGGTAATCGACTTTACTACAAATGCAAATTCACTCATGAAAATCAATACCGATCACATAGCAACATAAATTCATATGCACATTAGGCAAGATAGTATGGCATTACACACTCGGAAAATTCATTATACATTACACAATTTATTTCACAATCACTCGGTCCCTTGGCATCAATCCTCCGCTTGGCGCGCCTCCAGGGCTCCGACCTCTTCCCTGTCACTGGTTACTAAATTGAAAACCACAGCAACGGTGAGTGTTTGACATCATAATTAATCTAGAACAGAAATTAACAAATAACATGCATATAACTCCGTCCGATTACTTTATCATCAAATTGCAAGTCTCACTCGACAAATATAGCAATTTACACTTGGCAATTATAGCAATTCACATTTGGCAAATATATCAAATCATACTCGGCAAATATATCAAATTGCACTCGGCAAATATATCAAATCATACTCGGCAAATATATCAAATTACACTCGACAAATATATCAAATCATACTCGGTAAATATATCAAATTATACTCATCACAATACTAAATTCATCAATTGTCACCACTGACTCTCAGACAAAATTGACGCCTAGTATCCGAATACTAAAGGACTGGCCTTCAGCTGGGAGTCCGACTTGACATCCCGTGAACCCGACTTGGTTCACCGAGCCCGACTTGGCTCCCCCTCAACCACTAGGTCATAGACCTCTGGGTAGCTCAACTGGGTCCGACTTGACCGCGGAAGCCAAAAACGAGGGTAATACATACCGTCGGCCGTCCCATACCACATAATCATATATCTTATAATCATTACATATCATCAACAAACAGCAGATGCAACTACCAGAAACTGGCATGTGCTCACAATACAGGGCGACCGACTTGTCAAGCCCATCCATCACAACGCCACTATACACATCGAATCATTACCACAAGTATTTCAAACTCAATCATCGTAAGCCACACACGATCCTCAACCGATCGGTGTCTATATTCATACATGCATACACATACAACTTATCCAGCAATATTTCTTACCATGTTCATAATCAGTTCAACGACTCAGACCCAAAATATATCCTATTCTAATTAATTACAACCCTAACACCTCTCTTACCTCTATTCCAAGCTTCAACGATCTGCTCTTGGTGCTGATTACGTCCTCTAAGCATTGGGTTCACAGTTCCACCTTCGAATCCAGCACCAGCTTCGTCAATCAGTCCTCCGATATTCGTGTTGCTACCTACGGGGTCGGAATGCAAAACCTGTTAACGTCGTACCACCCTCACAGTCTAAAGACCATTTTCGAGTTTATACTCACCAGAGGAGTGGAAAACAGAACCTTACTCTGCCATGCATGGCCATTCGGTCAAGGAGTGAAAATAAAAAGAGACGAGATAACTCAAATCAAACGGTTCATTGGACTCACCTCGAAACTACGGTCACGAAAACGGGGTTCACTCGAAGTTTTGATGCAAAATGGACCTTCCTCTGGAGCATGCAACTCGGCAGCGAGGGAGGAGAAGAAGAAGAAGAAGACGAAGAAACAGAAGAAGAGAAAGAAACAGATGAAGAAGTAGTTACGTGGATCATGAGGAAGGGAGAAAGGAACCTTATTTATTTAAAGCTCAGGGGCAAACCGGTCACTTCCCCATTTCTTTTTTTTTAATTAAACTTTTCTCTTCTTCTAATCATACCTCATTTAACCCTTTTAAAATTAATCAATCAAATAAATTTTATTTATTTCCACAATAGTTAATTATTCATAATTGCTTTTATTTTAATAATAATCCATAAAAATACCCAATAAATCTCTAAAACATTTATTAATATTTTCCACTCATCATAATTTTTACTAAAATATCTAGGATGTTACATTAATTATAAAGAGAATCGGTTAATAATACTGTAATGTTATACCTAATTTTGATAGGTAGCTTTAATTAAGATTCAGAATAAATAAGAAATAGAGGAATAAGAAGTAAAATTAGCAAGAAGTAATAATTAAGAATAGGGTAAAGTAGGTAATCAAAATGATAAATTATGTGATCCAAAGTTAGTTAATGACTTTCTTGATATCCCTATATTCTTATTTAACTGTTTAGAGAAAGGAAAAATATAAATACTGAGAAATGTAATTAATCTCATTAAGTTTCATAACATAATTACTCTGTTCGTTTAAAAACTAGTATCGTTTTGATTTTTTTGTCCAAGAACTATTATCACTTTAGGAGTTAAGGTGTAATCAATTTATATTTTCCAATTTTATCCTCTTGTAATTAATATATCTCTATAATTCATTTGACCAATTAATAAGATTTAGAAAGTGTAGACATTATTTATTACTAATAAAATAATAAAATTAAATGAGGGTATTTTAGTCCATATCAACTCAAGTAACTACAAATTTATTGATTAAAAAAAGGTCAAAGCAACAATAGTTCTTGGACAAAGAGGCAACCTTCAAGCTTTCAAAACCCTAGCAGAGTGGTCCCAAGGGGGTGGTTAGGGGTCTGAGCTTTGTCCCCTCCCTTATCCTCTTCTTCAACAACTCTCCTTGGTCCTTCCCTTTTACTTTTCAAAACCCTTTCCCAAATGTCATAATTGACTTGTGAAAGGGTGTCTTCTTGTGTTTTTATGTGTAAAAGAAGAGAAGACCAAGTCCTTTAAGAAAATGACAGTTATGGTTCACCTGCTTCCTACTTTTATTTTTTCGAAACCCACAAAGCTCGCTTAGGCGAGTAGGCAAAAAGTTATGGTCTCGCCTAGCCTTTTCACCTAGGTGAGTTGTTCCACTTTTTTTTCAAAGTGTTTTTCCTCTCTTTCTTTTCTTCTTTTTTTTTCTTGAAATTTTTTTGGTTAGGACAAAAAATGGTGTTTACAACCGCTTAAGTTAAGTAGCTTATGTGGCAAAACAAAGGATAGCTATGTGTCTAGATAGATTTTTATTAAGTTTAATTGAATTTATTTATGTATACTTACCATTTTGCCTTTGATAAAAAAAACCAACCTTGAGCCATCATCTTTTTCCATGAGCCTTTTCATTTCCCATAAAACCATAAAATTTCTCACTGGAACTTTTCCTCTACTCCCTGCTCTCGCATGTCCTTTTCTCACTCTCACAACTGACCAAGTGCAATTTTCTTAACCTCTCTATCTCTATTTCCCCTTTCTTTTCATCTTCCTCTTCGACGGGCAACCTGTAGATCAAGACATGTAAGCTCCTTTTTATTTCTCTGATGAGCATTGATGTGGAGCCTCACCCACATTGACCAGTTTGGCAACAACTTTTTTTCACTTCTTCGACTAGCTTCATTTCATTCTCATTTTTTTGTACTAGTTTGTGGACTAGAGTACACCAATACTTCTTATTTGCTTTTGTGAATGAAATTCAAGTTCTAGCCATTGCATTACTATGATCTGTATGCTTGATTATTTGTGATTAAATTGGGATAGTAAGATTTAATAAAATAAATAATTATCAAGAAGAAAATTGCATTAGGTGGCCGATAGCCAAACTTAAATTGCTTAAGAATGTATTCTGAAACTTTGTTGAATTCTTTAATGATAGGTGACATGAAGATTCTGCTGAATATATGAATCGAATGAGTTTGTCGATGTATATGAGACGTTGATATTGATGAATTGATTGGGTGATATAACAATTTCAATGAATTTGAAATAATATGAGATTGAATATCTTGTTTAATACAAGATGAAATTATAGATGTACACATACTTTTATGAGTTGAGAATGAAAATATAGTTATGAATAACCGTTGGTATGTTAATCATCATGGTATTGAGATAAAATGTGTTTCAATGCCTTGTAAGTTACAAGATGAGATATTCCATATGTTGGATTGATGTGTATAAACTCTTGTGAGTTAGAAATGAATATATGGCTATGAATAGCTATTAATATGATAATCCTTGTGAACTAAGATGATGTAATCAAACACTTGATGATGAAAGGTGGAAAAATAATGTGCGAATGAGATGACTTATGTGATGGTTGATATTGAAATCCCCTATAAGTTGTGTTTTAGCTATGTGCTTGTTAAATTATATGAATTGAACATTCCCTTGTGAATGGGAAAGGGTTATATGAATGAAAAGGAATATCCATTTGAAATCAAAAGTAATTATAATGAAATGATTAAAGATGATTAGCATACCATGCATCATATGCACTAAAGTTGTTCAAAGGATACAGGAGAATGCCTAGTAAGGGGAAGTTCTAGATGAGTAACAGACCCTGTATATGTGGTTCCCTGGGAACCTGGCTCCTCTTAAGAGCTTTGTAGTGTGTTCTTAGAGGGCCACAACACTATACATGCATATTATTTTCGAGCTACTGATGTGAAAATGTTATAGATGGATGCTTTGGTTTGGTACCGATAAAATGATCATGATTATGGATCACTGTATTGATACTCACCAAGTTAATCCATCATAACATCACGGGCTAAAGTAAAATATCATTGAATGAGTAATGTTGGTTGGCATATGCATCACATTGCATCCTTCATGTGTTTGCATTCGAATGAGTTTGCCATGACGTGATTATGTGTTTGGGTGAATTTACATGTTGTGGTTATGCTTGTTAGTGATTATATTTCATTGTTTGCTTATTCTATTCATTATCTCACTCTTCCAATAAAAGTGATTTAGTGTATGTGAAGCAGGGAAGACGCATAATGCAGGTTGAGTGTACTGTGAACTTATAAAGGAACCTGGGAGATGTTTAGGCAATTACGTATTAATGTACAACTTTTAGTAGTTCCTATTAGTTTATGGAATATATTAGTTTCGTTACTTTCATTAGTGCTGCTCTTAGATGACGATTGGTAATAGAGACATATTGTATTCAGATGTGGGATTGTAGCCTCGGACTAGTTACCTGATTTTGAGTGAATTATTTTATGAGATGAGCTAACGCTCCATAAAAAAACCTTTATTTTCATTTTTTTAAAAAAATTTAGAGTAAGTACATGCCCTTATGTATATGAGATGGAGGTTTATGATGAAACAAAACAAAATTTCACAGAATTAAAGGTCTTTATCTTGTATGTATGAAAGGATGATACAGTTGGAGTTGGAGTGTATCATTGAGGAAGGTTAATAGAGGAAAAGAGGTTGAAGGGAAATTAAAGATGTGGTCATGTGGTTATCTTAATGGTGTAACAGATGTGCACTAATGTGACACGTAAGCTAAACTTAGCGTCTCGGTCACGAGTTTAACATTGAGGGGCCTAATAACTTGACAAAGTAAATAAGTGAGGAACCATAAGCTAATTTTTTATGTTTTAGAGATCTATTAACCAATGGTAACATATTAGGGATAAACTAATCTATTTATTCTTTTATAAGAGATAGTAACAATTTGTATGAAACATTTATTGATGTTTCCTTAACTACCATTATTTATTACATAAAGTAATAAATTATTTAAGGGGTGACAACCTAAACCAACAAATCAAAAGAGGTGAAATATTAATATCTTCACCACTATCGAACGCATTAATTAAGTTTATATTAGTAAACTTGAATTATCATATTATTTTTTAAGAAACCAATTAACTAAACTATTAATTAAATTTTTTTATTCGTCTTGATGATCTGCTAATTTTATTTATAGAAGGGAAAAGAAAGAGTATTATAAAACTTAAAACATGTTTAAGACAGCAAAATTATGATTAGGAATCCATTTTACAGTAGGCCCTATAAATCTGCTAAAGCGCATTAACTAAAATCATAGAAAAATTGCTGGTGTATAAAGATAATAATGTGCACAAATTGGAGAAAGATGTGACTGTGTGGAGTAATTGTGCTAGTATTGCTTGCAACATGTCCCTTCCATGACCATAAATTTCAAGGCACGTGACCTGGCTACATTCTCTTACTGGGCTTAATTTGGAAGCCCATTTTAATTGACAAAGAGGTCTTTCCAATTGTGAGTTTGTGACATTCCCAGACATCACAACATATAATCTGATATTTTGTCATAATCATTATCGTTTGCTATCTTCTTTCTTTGTTGGCTCAAGTGAGCTCACACAAGACGTTTTTTTTTTGTTTGAGATTTTCAACTTTTTTTTTTCTGTTTTCAATTTTGTTCATCATACGTTATATTCGTTGAGTATAAGGTACGAGATTCTCTGAGGGTCCAACAATGACCACTTCTCTGCTACTTCCATCGCCTTCTTGTGCTTCTTTACTTGGCAAGGGAACTAATAGAAATTGCAATCATGCATCATTTCACACACGGAAGTCCCTTGTGAAGGACTTCAGAGTGAGAGCTCTTAAAGAGAAAACAGAGGAAATTAAAAGCCCTTCTCAACCATCTTCAGCTGAGGAAGTTACAAAGAAGTTTGGCCTTGAAGCTGGTCTTTGGCAGGTGCCCATTTGTTTCTTTCATCAATTTTGATTTAAGTAAGAGCGTAACTTTCCTAAAAAAAGTCTAATTTCATAAATCAAAGATTTTCTTGTTTTTTGGGGTGGCTTTCCTGTTTCTGTGTGATTGTTGATAAGCTACCTCTTATACTTGGCTTAAATGCAAAGGGTGTTCTGTTTCCTACTCTATTAAGTCTGTTGCACAAAGAAGCACAATTTGGATTGAGCTAAGAAAGTCAAAATTATAGCCCACGGATATGCCACGATATGTGATTTTGTTGCTGAAATTTTCCGACAACTTGGGTTGCTTCCTTGATGTAGCTTCCTCTCAGCTTAAAAGTTGCGTTTACTGCAAAAGATGTGCCACACATGATCGAAATTTTACTTTTTAAGTCATGACCTAAATTGTAGGCTTTTATCATTATTATTATTAATTTTCCCATTTCTTATTTTTACCCTCCTGTTTCTTCCCCTGTTTTGGGGAGCTAATGCTGGGTTGTGGGTGAATTCTTATCTTCAAGGGACATTAAGTAAAAAATCTACATTTTTTTTTTCTCTCGGTCTAAAGTGAAAATTATGGTTTTTTGCAGATTTTCAACTCGAAGGAGGAAGGAAAGGATAATTCTGAACAACAGAAATCAAAGGGTGATCAAGCCAAGGAATTGCTAGCAAAATATGGAGGAGCTTACCTGGCCACATCCATTACTTTGTCATTGATCTCTTTTGCACTTTGTTATGCATTAATTAGTGCTGGAATTGATGTCCAAGCTATACTGCAGAAGGTGCAACACTAAAACAAAAACCTGATGTAGATTTCAATCTAATTTCAAACAAAATAATTGCTATGGACTAATAAGTTGTGTCTTTATTTCAGGTTGGAATCTCAACTGATGAGACTGGTGAAAAAGTTGGCACCTTTGCCTTGGCGTATGCTGCACATAAAGCTGCATCCCCAATTAGGTTTCCACCCACAGTAGCTCTTACCCCAATTGTGGCCGGTTGGATAGGAAAGAAAGTTGAGAAAGATCGGTAGCTTGTTGGCATACCTTCATATACCAAGCAATGTTCCTCTGCAATATGCGTCTATCATGATAATTTCACTACCATTGCCGGATGATTATTTGGCATATTAATGGGCATGTAAATCCTTGTTACTTCTTAACGATGATGAAAAAGATGTTTTATTACAAAGATTCTATATTATTGCCATAATTCACTTGCATGATGGCATCCTATTTTTTTAATAGAACAGCTATATGGCTCTCTAATAGTTACAGGTTATACTTGTTTTCATATCGAGGGAGGAACGGATAGAGGTAATTACCAAGTCGCTAAAACGACAGTGACCCTAGAACCCCGGATAAAATTTGCCATTTCACCAAACGCGTCCTGAATTGTAGGCATTGAAACTACTAACACGGACAAATTGTGATAACTGATAACACTGCCTAGGAGCCTAACTCTTGCGATTTTGCATTCCGAAGTGTTTTTATTGCTTGCCAGACATAAGACATCGAGCTAAGTACACTAGAAAACAAAGACTTACAATAATATACAAAGATGGGTTCAGCAAAGCCAAGATTGTTCTTGAACTACAAGGTTGCTTGGATTATGTAATATGTAATATTAACTGTACAATGAGCCAGTTAACTGGCCGCTCAGCTCCTCGTACAATGAGAAAGCATCTTCATGGAACCTTCAATCCAACCTCTAGGCCTATGTTGAAGAGGATACAAACGAAGATGGCTGGATGTCATAGGTTCTTGGTGTGAAAAGGAACACCACTTTCCCTTTTATAGATCACAATATATCCTTTGGAACTTTCAACCTCCAGTAGGGTTAGATGCAGAAGACACTTCACCTACGTTGGTAGTGTGACTTGGCGTAGTGTTTTCTCGAGTCATACCATAATCTTCTTGAAGTGTATCCAGTTCATTCCATTCAACTCCAGCTGTAAATGTATTAAGGAAGTGTCAAAACATCATGCTCAGATTCCCATTTTTTTCTTATTTTTGAAAACAAATAAACAATGAAACTCCCATATCCCAAGGTGGGTGGGTGTGAGGGAGAGCAAGATATTATACAATTATACACACAGGGGGAGAGGGAGGGAGGGAGGGAGAGAGAGAGAGAGAGAGAGAGAGAGAGAGAGAGAGAGAATGAAATGGAGGATAAGGTGTTCAAAGAGTATACGCTCTGTTCTCCACATGTCAGTTATACTAACATCAGCATCTGACAAAAGCCAGTAGTCAGCTTCACTCTGCACAGAGGAAAAGTTTCAAATAAGCTCCAAGATTAGCGCTTGTATTTCTTAAAATCAGATATCAAACTAAGAACTCCCTGCTTTCAAGTTACAGCGGGAGAATATGCAGTAAATGATTTGTGAACAATTTTGAAAGATCACACCGAACAGCTTGTGAGAATCTATCGCAATAGCCCATAAGATCCACTCTTCCCACAATGTGTATTTTTGCCTTAGAATTGTTTGTTCCATATTCATAAAACAAATGTCTCAGAGACAGGTGATACTTACAGCAACATCTGAAGGAACAATCTTCATGATCCCACTCACGAAATCCTGAGAGGTAGTATAATCTGAATTAGGATCATGACCATCTTGTCCTTGCACTTCTATGTCCTTCCCTCTATCCTCTGGGACCACTGCCAATTGATGCTTGTTCAATTCTGGACTAGATGGAAATTTGGGTGCAACATCAACGCCATTAATCTCTTCAAACTTTTCTTCAAATTGACTACAATGGCAAAGAGAAAAAAGGGGAGGTTAGGAATCTCAACTTTATCCCATGTTATGTTACAATGGTCAAGCGCCATTGCAATAAACTAAGGTAAATGATTTCAGAATCACCAAAAATTGTAAGCATACCTAACAAGGTAAACATCTATTGGGCCCATTGTGCTTCTGAGGACTATCCGATATCTCCTCTGTGGATAATCAACAGCCTATTGGAAAAAAGGGGGATTCACAATGAGAAAGATGCATGTGATATACTTAACTCTCTATGCCCTCTCAAATTACCTCGTCAGGATCAGGGACCTCTAAAGTGGTGCCATGTGGAGCTTTGATTGCTATCAAGGTTTCATTCTGGCAGTAAAGAAAAAGGGGTAAAGATTAAAAAAAATTATATGGTAAGAGGCAAAGAAAACATAATTACATTCAAAACAAAATACTTATATGCATAGACAAAGAAACCAACCTGGAAGCAGGGCAAGTTCTTTATATCTTCCTCGGTGACGAAAAGCAACCTATGGAAGTGGAAATCGATTAAAGAAAAACACATCAAATAGGGTTATGATTTATGAACACAAATTGTGCAAATGACCCAAAGATGGATAAAGGTAAGACAAATTTTACTTCTCATTGTTTTCATCTTCACTAAGTTCCCGAAGTCTGTCTTGCATCTCCCTGATATACATAGAAAACTTAAACTTGGTTAAACTTAGTTAATACCTAATATTAACATGAAAAACAGAAAACTGATGCAATAATTCAATAAAGAATAAGTAAAGGTAACCCAAACCTTATTTGTTCATCTAACCGGCGCTCCTCCATTGTTAAATTTTCAATTTCTGCCTGCAGATGTGAAACAAAAAGATATCAAATGCCAACCAACTTCAGAAATTCATAACACCTTTAAAGCATAAAATATGAAATAAATTATATAAACATAAATTCAATCTCAACAACCATTGAAAAGAAAATTTCTGGCATTCAAGTCAGAAGATCTGTACATTTATTTTAATCAAAATAAAATGTTGCAGAAGCTGCCACATAAATGATTTTACAGCAAGCTAGCTTCAGTGCAAAGAAAAAGGGAAGTTCTTGACAGAAAATCATAGAATCTATCACAAGTCTTCATATTTTCCAAAAAACAATCTCCATGTGCATTCCAAGCAGATAATTGAATCAGTCCTAACCTGTAAACTAGCAAAACTATCATCAGCCTCCCCTGGTCTTGAAACATCCAGTCCCCTGACCAATTATCAAGGAGTTGGTAAAAGTGTTTCAAAACTTCAAAACAAATATAATAACAATGACAGACGTATACAAATTCTTACTTCCATTGAATTCTGTTCTTGAGTTTCTTTTCTATAAGACCAATCCCTTCAAGAACATTTGTTATATCATATATCCTTCTCTTTTGCACCTGTAGATATAAAAACACCATCAAATAATCAAACTTTACAGCATGAATCATTAGACCCGAAGAAAGATATATAACCTCTAATGTGTCGGCAGCTTTATTAAGATCAAGGATACCATCCTCTGCTTGTTTGATCAAATTGATGAACTTCTTTGTCAACAAACCTATTTTTTTCAAGGAAAATGATATACAATAATTAAAGACTAAATTTCATTTTGTTAGGAAAACACAAAACAAAAGGTAAATTACACTTATTCCTTAGTAGTTTCGCCATTTTCAGACAAGAAAGTATGGATATGACACAGGAGACAGGACATAAATACGGGGATCCGGAAAATTTTGAAAATCATAGGATGACGCAGCTAAAGTAAAACTTATAAGATTAATATAAAATAAAAATTGCAAATCACAAGTTACGAGAGGGTTCATGTTTTAAAATGAGTACAGCACCAATTCTTCAGATTGGCTACAGGTTGAAAAATTAGGGATATGCATCAAGGTGGCACAGGTTTTGCCTCCAAGGAAGAGGCAGAGGAATAATGTGTTTTGGGAGGTTTTGGTGAAGTGGTAGAGGCTGTAATTGTGGACAACAAGAAGCTACTCAGCTTCTAGATGAGTGTGGTGGTGGTGATTTACTGTCACTTGGTTTAGGCAAATACAGTTAACCAAATCAGATTGTGATTGTGAACTGCTTAAGATTGGATGCTGTAAACAATTTGGTCCCTTTTGGGCAATTCAGTTTAGCTTTTAGTTCCCACTGTTACCAATGCCCTATTGTTTTTTTCAAAGGCTAATGCATAAGAACAATAACTTTGACAGGGTCAGATGCAAAAACATTAAACCACAAGGTGATATTGTGTAAAATAAACAACTGACATCAATGTTAGTTGAAAAGTTAGTCTTCATTTTAAACCATTTTTTATAATTAATTAAAACCAAGTAACTAAAGTTGACTGAGGTTAACATACAAAAAGTTGAAACTTCCATTAGAAAAAAGAAGAAACTACAAGGGTATAATGTATAATTTGCACTATACAGAATTGAATGGAATAGCAATAAAAAGCCTGTTGGTCAACAATGAAACAATGAATGCCAAGCAGTACCTAAAGAGCTATCATAACGACAAGGACCAGCAGGAGTGAGATTGTTGCCTGGAGAACCTGCCAAATTCATTGCGAAAAAGAAAATATAAGCCTTTCATACACCAAAATTGACTGGTAAAGGATGATGCTGTATGTTAGTTGTGTGTTGACAGGCTACAAAATATGTTAAAAGTAAAATTATATAAACCTTATTACAGATTTATAAGATGCTATTACCAATATTTGAGCCTGGGGTTTGAGCTCCAGATCTGTTGCATTTTGTCAGCCTAGAGGATTTGCCTCCCTTCCCCATCTTTCCAGATATAGGCGTCTGAAAAGGACTACTAGCTGGTTCAGTGGATCCAGGAGTCATCCTATCACTAGAATCAGCTTCAAAATCAGCTGCTTCACTCTTCTGCTTCAGTTGCTGAAATGTGAAAATATAATCATTGCAATTAATAAAAATGAAATGATAATAAACAGGAGAAGTTAGAACTGTAAGAATTGCATTTTCACAAATAATTCAGTATAATTTCAAAAGAGAAAGGATACAACTGCATTCAGAAGAACTGACAGATCAATCCATCACAAAACTATGCATGATTCATTTAATGTGAAACCCTCAGATGAAAACAACTTTCTCTGAGCCCCAAAGGCAGAAGAGATAAGCACATGCACAAATACATACAAATGCTTACATCTGATAATATGAAAGGCACCCCAAGGAAGTGTATCATGCCCAAATTCAGATTTCCTAACCGAGGAACAAAGGAATGGAGTGACTCATTTGTGGTCCAATGCCTAGGAACCTATGCATTTATCAACCTTTAACCTAAGGGTTGAGAAAAGCAATCCCATTGAGAATACCAGAGAAAAAAGATGTGCACATAAACTCAATGGGGCCTTTCAGTCAGAAGCACTTCAAAACAGCTAAACACAACCAGTTGGTTTCCTTGCTACTTGCCCCTTCCCTCTTGGAATTGCCCAATTCACAATCACAACATGAACTCAAATTGTGAATAATCAACAAACACATCCTCTCAAGTCTCAAGTCCCTCATTGCTCTAATTTTAGACCTAAAAGGTTCACAAAACCAAAGAAACAATTGAACAAAACAGAAGAAACAAATAAATCGCAAAATCTTTGTCCTCTAGAAAAGATATCGAACAATTAATTTCCATTCCCTATATGCATAAAAAAATATATCTATATAAACTTAGAAAATCTAACACACCTTAAATTAACAAAATCAAATTTAATTACTAGTTCCTTGATACATATACTAAACCCCTAAGTTGTAATTTAGCTCCAGTTTTGCCTCCAAAACTAATTCAGTGACCAATTCCAACAAATTAAACTCACACTAACTAAGTAAAACAATAAATTAAGTAGATCTCTTGTTCTCTACACACTCTTCAAACACTAAAGAAAAAAACCCACTGTAACACCTCAACAACCACCAAGAAACCGGAAAAAATAGCGAAATTTTTTAAAAAATTACAAACAAAATCAGCACACTCACCGGAGTCTTGACGACGATGGCCTCGGGCTCTTGGTCGAGGTTTCGGCGGTGGTCAGGAGCGAAGCGATGGTAATCTCCGGCAGCGACGAAGGGCGGTTTCATGGAGGAGAACGGAAGTTGGCGTTTCATGGAGTGCATGATCGGCTCCGGCGGGTTCGAGGAAGCGGCGGCGGGAGGCGGTGCTCTCGCGCCCGACATCGACCGGCCGGCGATCAAGGTCGGAGGAGGGATCGGAAAGGTGTCAGAGTTCGAAATTGAAAGAATCGGAAGCAAAAATGAGAGGGAAAAGGGTGAGATCTGAGCGTTTGGCAAGTCAGAAAATAAAAAAGCGGGAGAGAGAAAGAGAGCAGAAAACGAGGGAAAGAGAGAGAAGAGGTAGAAGGAGGGAATTTGGTTCGGATATAGATGTGGAGGGAAGCACTTACAATAATTCCTAAATAAATTATTGTTATTATTATTATTATATAATGATGAGTATGTTTGTTATTGTTATTATTATTATTATTATATAATGATGATGATTATTATTATTTCATCTTATCTTATAAAGAAAAAAATAAAAAAAACAAGACCTTTGTAATGGTAATATTTTTGGGTCCCAAATTTTTATAGTTAAAAAGAGTAAGTAATTTATTTATTTATTCTTTTTTTGTTAAGCGATTTATTTATTTTTTCTCTTAACAACTTTTAGTCGGTTAAGCTTCGGCGCGAATCACATGTGCCACAGCCCTTCAAACCCTGCTTCCACTTCTCAACGAAACCACCACGTACTTTTGAGAAGAGCGTTTTAAATTTTAATTTTAATCATTAAGCTTTTATTAATTAATTAGTTATATAATAATAATTAATAGGTAATTGATTTAAACAATACATATTTAATTTTCAATGTATCAAGTTTAAATCTTATTAATAAAAAAATATTTATAAAATGTATCCCATTATAATATGAATATTCTAAATTTAAGTAGGATTATCTCATAAGATAACACAAAATAAAATCAGATTCTGAAAATCTATTCTTTAATCCAGAAGAGGTTTGTTTCGAGTAAGCAAGTTTGTTGTGGTGTTTTGTTTTACTATGCTAATTATATATAAAAAAAATAAACAGGGTTCGAATTGGCAAATGCGCGCCTCGTATTATTATAATTTGGTTTACGTTGACGGATATGATTAAGAACATTTTCTGTTTTTCTTCTGCTTTTATTTTTTGGGCATCATGTCATTAAGAAATGTTGTAACGTGTCTCTTATGGCCACGCAAGACTCCACTATCAGATTCTTACCAACTTAGAAAACAAACATGTGTCCTCTTATTAACCCTCTTGGACTGGGCCTTTCTTTATATCCTTATTGGGTTTAGGCCCAGATCAATTAGGACACCACTTTCCCATTTGTTGATTTGTTATTGATTCTTAATTTAATTAGTTTTTCTCCCTACAAATGTAACGGCGCTGTATTGGATATCAATGAGTAAGTATTACATTTTTTACAAGAATGTGACTACCCAAATCCACCACTAGGGATCTTCCAGGTAATGAGCAAGTAAAAAAAAATTATCAGATAAATGTCAAAGAATAACAACATTATGATTCGAACTTAAACTTAACACTTTAGATTCATATCTCACATCTACTGTATTAACCTTAATGAACAATGAGCAAGTTAAATTAGATAATATGATAAATTTTCTAAAAACTCATTAAGTATACATAATTGATTCAAGAATAACAATGTATGTGCGTATATATCAAATTTGTTTATACAAGTATTCGTTCTGCATTTTAATTTTAATGAAAAGCAAAACTTAGGTACAGATTAGCATTAATTCTGTTTAGAAAAAAAATCAGAACACGCCACTTTTCTACTATGGAGTAAGCATACAGGCAGCACAAGTTGACCTTATAACAATGCATATGCCTATTGCCTAGTGATGTTAAGAGAGTCTGAATATGACAGAGTCAATAAAGCCTGTTAAGCTGCACCCAAAGTAGTCATCTGCAACTGGATGGGACCAATAATAAATCAACAATGCTATAAGGTACAAAATCATCATCTTCCATTTTCACCCCATTCCATTTAGCAAAACAAAAAATATCTATGCATTTAAAACATTTCACCAACGATTTTGATCTTTAATTTGGTAAGCCTTTAGACCACTCCATTGAAGCTGTTAGAACCATGTGGAACTCTACCTTGTCCCCGACCAAAGGCACAGTATTGTGATCCTTGGTGATATGGAACATTCTTTGACCGACACCAGTAATTATTACTATGTGGCCAAATCTGTCATTTGTCACTATGCCTAGCCAAATGATTAGACTCTGATATTCTTAACTGTCTAACGTTGTCCACGAAATGTTGTGGTCTAGTGTCTCCCATATTTGTGACATGACAAGAACCTACAGTATCCTTATGAAAAGGAGGCAAATATGGCATTTTCTGATTTGCCATTGTATCAACTCTGTCCATGTTGGAACTATTGCTTGGCTTCCCTCTACCAGAACCCCATCCAACACCAGTACCTTTGTGAATGACTTCAATATGAGGAACACTAGATGAAAACCTTCTAATATTAGGAGTAGTTGCAGTTAGGGAAAACTTTGAAGTACTACTCTTATAGTTTTCACTCCATCAACATGCTGTTGGAAATTTTGCTTATTTCAAAAGTTTCTAGTCCCACATTGCTTGGACAACATTTCTCTTAAGGCTTTATCTATAGAAAGAGAACTTATGGTGGTAAACAAGATAGAAAGGAAGTGGGCTCGCGCGCAAGTGAGTTTGGGCCGAAATATCTGTTTCGTGTGCAAATCTGATGATTTGCCCCCCCTGCGCGCACGATGATATACGCTGTGCTTTTTTATTTTTAAATTCTTTTTCTTTAAATTTGAAAAGCCTATCTGAGAAAGCCATTTATTGGGGCGTTTAATTTTAAGAACGTTACGATTTGTTTTTAAAGGGAATATTTTACCAGATTATCTGATTAATTTCCGGTTAATGAGTATGATTAATATTTGAATTTTGTAACGTCTCATTAACACAGAATTAATCGGTTATGATTATGGTATTAAAAACAAATCGTACATGTTATGTTAATAATATATTTCTTTCCGGTTTACACACAATTACGAATCATCTTTTGCTAGTTCTGCTACTGTTCTACTCAGACGGACTGTTATATCCTGGGGGGTCACGCGCTACGCGAACAAACCCTTAAGCCCAGTGTGCTTCTCACACGCCTCAGTCTTACATTATCTCCTACACATGCACCCTGATTTTTCATGTTGGTCAATTAAGGAGTTATAGGATATAGAAGCTTCCATCCGTATGGGTTATGACCCCTATCATACACAAACTAAATGGAAGAAAGAGTACCTCTCAAAATGATTATGTCTCTGTTGTTCATGCCAGAGTTTTGTTTCCATAATTTCATCTCCAGAGATTGTCATAAAAAAATTGGAATTTTATCAATAACATCATGTTCTATTTTGGTAAAAGATCCTCTATCTATCCCATAATGTACCTTCTGTGGAAGTTTAACACGCGTTTACTTTGGATTTAAGGGGCGTGAGTGAAGTGAGAGTAAATTTTGAAAATGGTGTTCCATTCTTACCCCTTGATTAACTTTTAAGTGTCCTTCCCCGTGAGAGGTAACTTTCTCATGTTGTTTTTATTTTTCAAACCATAAAGCCATAAGCCTAATCTCATGAAGGTCATAATGAGAAAAATCAAGCTCCGGATCTCATCCATGGTATATATGGAACCATGACTAGAAGTATGCTCAAAAAGATTCAAAAAGTATTACAACACAAGGTGATCAATCTATTGAAGACTCAACAAAAGGAGGAAGTTAAAATGATTACATGCATAGCATGTTTGGATAGCTAGGAGGAAACTTAAATAAAGAAAGTTATTATTTTTTTATTTATTTAAATTTTAATAAGTGTGTTTGTTCTCATTGTAAGAAAAGGCATAGCTTGTCCGTTCCTAACCACTTAGACAAATATGTTTTACTTATAACATGGGATTTTTTTTATTTTGTGTCAGAATCATAAACTATTGAGTAATTTGGGAATGATGGATTAAATAAAATAGGTATTATTCAAAAAAGTGAAAGCTTATAATTTGTTAAGGTTCTTCTCTATACCATTGATCTTATCAAGAATTACACAACTTCTTGTAGCAATCCAAGCCTCTTCAAACTATTCGGTTTGTGACACCTTTCTTTTCTTTTATGCTTTTGTTTTTTTATTCGTTTGAGTATTCACATGTCAGAATTCTTAGGTTCTCAATTTTCATTCAGTCAGACTTAATTTTGTTTGGCTAGTTCTAAATAAATCCTAAAGTCCATCAAAGGGACAAGTCTGTAATTCAGAAGTTGAAAGCTCTTCTAAGTGGAGAGTTTAATATGAAATACATAGGTGAATCTAAAAAGATTCTTGGTATGGAGATCTATATAGATTGTTCACAGAAGAAGCTCTTCTTATCGCAAAAAGAGTACATTTAGAAGATTTTGTCTCATTTTTTATGGATAAAGCAAGGTTGTTAAGCATTCCTTTGGCAGCTAATACACATTTGTCTATGGTTTTGGCACCTCAAACAACCTCATATATGGAGTACATGTATAAGGTCTCATATGTTAGTGTTGTTGGAAGTCTTATGTATACAATGGTGTGCACAAGACTAGATCTAGCATACGTTGTTAGTATATGGTAAGCAGATTTCTTAGTCAACCGAGAAAAGAACATTAGCAAACTACAAAGTGTATGTTTTGTTACTTAAGAGGTGCATATGATGTTGGGCTTATTTATGGAGTTAACATAAGTTGTTAACTTGTTAACTAGTCATATTTAGATTATGCAACTGACTTGGATGTTGGGAAGATTAGTCACGGGTTATGTTTTCACTCTTGGAAACTCATTGATGAATTGGAAGGCTATCTTTAACCTTTAGTTGCATTATCTACAATAAAAGTAGAGTATATGAATTTGACTAAAGCGGTAAAGGAAAGAATCTGGTTAAAAGACATAATATCTAATCTTGGTTTTCCTCGAGATCATGCTTTGATCTACTATAATAGTTTGAGTGCCATTTGTTTGGTAAAGGATCAAGTACATCATGAAAGAACTAAACATTTTTATGTTAAGTATCGTTCCATTTGTATTGAGAAGAAGATCAAAGTTTGGAAGATAGATATAAAAGGAAATCTAGCAAATATGTTTACAAAACCTATTCCTATAAGCAAGTTTATGCATTATTTAGACTTGCTTAATATTGATTGTTGGAAATAGTCCTTTGTGCCAGACAGTAACAAAGTTTTGTCAGGTCATCTAAAGTTTCATCAGGCATCTGAGTTTTAGAGAGGTGTCAATACAAGGTGGATATTTGAAGAAAAATATCTTGAACCTCTTTGTATATATATGTAACAGTTTCTGTTTTAGGTGTAACAACCTTTAGCCTTTATGCTTTTTGAGAGACTCTATAAATAGGGTTTATCATACCTCTTTTAGGCTCAAACTTCGTAAAAAGTTTACAATAGTCATATAGTAGTGTGTATAACTGTAAAAGCAAAGAGAGTGTGTATAGAGCTTTTAATTAAAGTTATAAGAGAGACATTCATAAAGGTGTCTGAGATCTAGAGTCAAGGTGTCTAAGTTGCACTATCTTAGATCTTAGATTTGTTATTCAAATACAGAAGTTGTAACCTCTTTATAATTTGTTTTCACTATCTTAATGAAGTTTGTTGCTGCCCGTGGATGTAGTTGTTGAAATCTTAGGGTGAACCACATTAATCTTATTATGTCTCTTCTTTAATTTCTCTCTTTCTTTTGTGTTTATTCTTGTATTTATGTTTTTTGGGTTGTTTTCTTGTTATTGGTTGCTGATTTTGGTATGTTTGTTGCGGAAATTTAATTTTCTCATTGTTTTATCCTATATATATAGAGAGAGATTATGAAATATATAAAATTAGAAATCTAAAATAAATCAAAAATAACCCAAAGATGTTTCAATTTTAAAAATAAGTGAAAAGAGAGATAGTCTATCCATTTACAAAGAGTAATTACTAATAGTAAGTCCGGTCTTGGGGTAGGGCAAGTTAGGTGCCCGTCCACGGCCTATCATTAAAGGGGCCCAATATTTTGAAATTTCAATATTATACTTGGAAAAAAATAGGTTAATTATTAAAAGGCCTATTATAATGGTTTTGTTTTTAGAACTAGGCCTTGTTAATGGAAGCCCAATTGTTATATAACAAAAAAAAATCTATTCTTGTCAAATTAAGTAAGCTTCAGACGTTCCTTTTCCTATGATTTTGTTGATTCTCCTTCCCTGTTTTCATTCTCTATTCTTATCGCTACGTTGCACCTTCTCTTAGCTCTTTTAACTGAAGCACAAAGACCTTTAACCAGGGTCATTCATTTCACAACAAGTCCTCCATAATCCAAGAAACAAATCATGACCACAAGTTTCCTTTGCCATTACAAATATTTTGCTTTCTATTATGAATAATTATGGATGTCCCCCTAAAGTTTTGATATTTATAGATGTCCCCCTCTCACCTCCTATAAATACCCCCCCTCATTCATTAATACAAACACACTTCTTCTCTTCAATTTCACTACTCTTTCTTTACTCTCATTACTCTTCTTCCTTCATCTTCAAGTCCATTTTCTTCTCTAATTTCCTCTCTAATTTCATAACACGTTATCAGCACGAGGTTCTGACCAACTGAATTTAAGGTAACATAGAATTTTAATTTCTTTTCATAATTTCATTTCAATTTATATTATATGCATATATATATATATTATAATAAGTTCCTGAAGAACTTATATTCCACACATCCCAGCAAGATGTATAAAATATTAATAAGTTCCTGAAGAACTTATATTTCAAACATCCCTATGGGATTTAAAAGAATTCCCGAAGAATTCTTGAAAATATTTACTGATAGTTCTTGAAGAACTAGAAATCAAATAATTTAGAATTCTTGAAGAATTCTTGAAAATATTTATGGTTCCTGAAGAACTATAACCACCTACGAAATTTAAGAATAAAATAAAATCATAATGTTTAATTATTTTATATTAATTTATTTAATACTTTATGCTTTACTATAGCTTCACAAGTATGTTTTACTATAGCTTCACAAGTATGTTTTACTATAGCTTCACAAGTATGCTTTACTATAGCTTCACAAGCATGTTTTACTATAGCTTCACAAGTATGCTTTACTATAGCTTCACAAGCATGTTTTACTATAGCTTCACAAGTTGATTATTGGTTTTGCATTCCATGTCACTAACTTCACAAGCTAATTATTCGATTTGCATTCCATGTCCTATGTGATTATTGGTTTTGTATTTTAATATACTCTAACTAATTCTGCATTGTAGCACTGCGTGAGTTATTTTATATTACTTTGTTTTATAACATATAATCATTTTATATTATTAAATAATTAACTTTTAGACTTAAAATTGGTATTATAATTAATATATATTTTATTTTATATAAATTTGTTAATCAACAAGATAATATTAATAAGAAATCGAACTTAGGTTTATACCTATGATAAGTTATTACCACTTGACCACTAAAACTTGAATGATATTTTATGAAAATTTTAAATTTTTACTACCGAATCATTTATGTGAAATTTCATTTAAAATGATTTATTTACTCTATTAAAAAAAACTGATATTACTCTTATAATTTAATAAAATATAAAAGTATTATAATTATTATTGACTATTGACTTGTTATGATTATTGTTATTATCATCATTATAATGATAATTATAGCTAACATATTTATTGAAGTATTATCTAACTTATTATTTGTAATTTCTTGTATAGAAATACATATGGCAAATATTACCAACCTTGAGTTTGTGGCCCTTGATATTACTGGCAAGAACTATTTATCATGGACATTGGATGCTGAAATCCATTTAGATGCAAAAGGTCTTAGGGAAACAATTAAAGATGGAAATAATGCATCTAGTCAGAACAAGGCTGAAGCCATGATCTTTTTACGCCACCATATCCATGAAGGGTTGAAAAATGAATATTTAACAGTTAAAGACCCCCTTATTCTGTGGAATAATTTAAAAGAGAGATACGACCATCAAAAAGATATAATTCTTCCAAAAGCCCGTTATGAATGGATGCATTTGCGTTTACAAGATTTTAAATCTGTAAATGAATATAATTCTGCAATGTTTAGAATTACTTCAAGATTGAAGTTGTGTGGAGAAAAGGTCACTGAAAGTGATATGTTAGAAAAGACATTCTCCACTTTTCATGTATCTAATATGCTCCTACAGCAACAATATCGTCAAAAGGGCTTTACTAAATACTCAGAATTGATTACTTGTCTCCTTGTGGCTGAGCAAAATAATGAATTACTTATGCAAAATCATGAATCTCGTCCAACTGGAACTGCTCCATTCCCAGAAGTGAATGTAGCAACACACGATCATCATACTCATGGTCGTGGTCGCGGTCGCGGACGAGGTAATGCTCAGGGACATGGTATTGGTCGTAGTCGTGGATATGTTTGTGGTCATGGTCATGGTAGAAATGATAAGAAATCATCATTCACGTGGAAAAATAAAGAACATATGAAAAAGGGGACAGATGCTCAAAATAGCGAACAAACTAAAAATATCTGCTATCGTTGTGGTAGCAAGGGACACTGGTCTCGAGTTTGTCGCACACCAAAGCATCTCGTAGATCTATACCAAAAATCCCTTAAAAATAAAGGGAAAATAATAGAGACAAATTTTACTGGTATAGATGATGATTTCTCTAATTTTAGTATTGGTGATTTTCTTACTCTTCCTGAAGAAGACATTGACCACTCGGTTGGAGAAGTGAGTGCCCCTAAATAAATTATTTTAATATTTCATGTAATTTGTTTTGTTGTAAATTTTGTCTTTATCAATAAAATTTTATTAAACATTATTGTTAATTATATTTTCACTCATGATTTATTTTTATTTATTTAATGAAGAATGAATGCTCATGTGAATGGCGAAGATATATGTCTCACAGACAGTGCAACAACTCATACCATTCTCAAGAATGAGAAATATTTCTACCATATAGTAAAACAAGAAGCAAATGTTAATACAATATCTGGTAGTATAAATATAATTGAAGGCTCCGGCAGAGCCAGTATGTTGTTACCTGGAGGAACAAAATTGCACATTGAATGTGCATTATATTCTAAGAAATCTCAAAGAAATTTATTGAGTTTTAAGGATATCCGTAGAAATGGATACCATATTGAGACCACAAGTGAAGGAAATGATGAATATCTATACATTACAAAGTTAATTTTTGATAAGAAATGTATATTGGAAAAATTGTCTTCATTTTCCTCTGGTTTATACTACACATATATTAGTACAATTGAAACAAATACCATAGTAAACCAGAAGTTTACAAATAAGAATAACTTTGTTATTTGGCATGAACGGTTAGGCCATCCTGGAACAATAATGATGTAAAAAATAGTTGAGAATTCAAATGGTCATTGCTTGTCCAGCAGACAAATTCTCCAAACTAATAATTTCTCATGTGTTGCTTGCTTTCAAGGGAAATTAATTACTCGACCTTCACCAATGAAAAATGGAAGTGAATCACTCACATTTTTAGAGCGTATACAAGGTGATATTTGTGGGCCAATACACCCTTCATGTGGACCATTTAGATATTTTATGGTTTTAATTGATGCATCAACTAGATGGTCACATGTTTGCTTATTATCAACTCATAACCAGGCGTTTGCGAGATTACTAGCTCAATTAATTCGTTTAAGAGCTCATTTTCCTGATTATCCAATTAAGAAAATACGCCTTGATAACGCTGGTGAATTCACATCTCAATTATTTAATGATTATTGTATGTCCATTGGAATTGATGTTGAACATCCTGTAGCACATGTTCATACACAAAATGGACTTGCTGAATCATTGATTAAACATTTGAAATTGATAGCAAGACCATTTTTAATGAGATCAAAACTCCTAATTTCAACTTGGGGACATGCAATCTTGCATGCGGCAACACTTATTCGCATCAGGCCTACAAGTAATCGTGAATATTCCCCTTTACAATTGGTTCATGGTAAAGAACCAAATATTTCCCATCTAAGAATCTTTGGAAGTGCGGTATATATTCCTATCTTTCCTCCGCAACGCACTAAAATGGGACCTCAAAGAAGGTTGGGAATATATGTTGGATATGAAAGTCCATCCATAATAAAATATCTTGAACCTTTAACAGGTGATTTATTTACAGCTCGTTTTGCTAATTGTCATTTTGATGAATCTATTTTCCCACCATTAGGGGGAGAAAACAAACAGTTGGATTAAAGGATTAGTTGGAATGAGATATCTCTATCACATCTTGATCCTTGAACAAAGCAATCTGAACTAGAAGTTCAGAAAATAATTAGTTTGCAAAATTTAGCAAACCAATTTCCTAATGCATTTACTGATCCAAAAAGAGTAACTAGGTCACACATACCAGCTGTTAATACTCCAATAAAGATTGATATCCCTGAAGGACAATCTAAATTTGCAAATGAATCTGAAGCCAAAGTAAAACGTGGCAGACTTGTTGGTTCTAAAGATAAAAATCCTCGAAAAAGAAAAGTAAATAAAGAAGATGGTCGAATCGAGGATATAAAGACTCCAGTAGAGTCTCCTAACATAATCAAGGTTTCAAATCTAGAAGAAACCAATGTACCTGAAATTGATACAAATAAAGAGATCTCGATAAATTATGTCATGGATGGTATACAATGGAATCGACCTGAAGTCGATGTTGATGAAATTTTTGCATTCAAAGTAGCTCTTGATATTATAAATGATGATAACGATCATGAGCCAAAATCTGTTAAGGAATGTGCACTAAGAAATGATTGGTCAAAATGGAAAGATGCAATGCAAGAAGAGTTAAACTCACTTGCAAAACGGAGAGTTTTTGGACCTGTAGTCCAAACACCCAAAGGTGTAAAACCAGTTGGGTACAAATGGGTCTTTACGAGAAAAAGAAATGAAAATGGTGAAATTGTGCGATACAAAGCAAGACTTGTTGCACAAGGATTCTTACAAAGACCTGGTATTGATTTCGAAGAAACATATTCACCAGTGATGGATGCCACTACTTTTCGATACTTGATAAGTTTGGTAATCCGTGAAAGGCTTGACTTACGCCTTATGGATGTTGTTGCAGCATATTTATATGGATCACTTGAAAATGACATATATATGAAACTCCCTGAAGAATTTAATTTACCTGAAGCATACAAGACAAATCCTCGAGAAAATTATGCAATTAAATTGAATAAATCTCTTTACGGACTGAAACAATCTGGACGTATATGGTATAATTGCCTCAGTGAATATCTGTTGAAAGAAGGGTATAAAAATGACCCGATTTGTCCATGTGTTTTTATGAAAAAATTGGGAAAAGAGTTTGTTATAATTGCAATTTATGTAGATGATTTAAACATCATCGGAACTCCTGAAGAGCTCTCAAAGGCTGTAAATTGTTTGAAAAGGGAATTCGAGATGAAAGACTTGGGAAAAACAAAGTTTTGTCTCGGATTACAATTAGAATATTTAAAGGAAGGAATTTTGATGCACCAAAAGACTTATACAGAAAAGGTGCTAAAGAGGTTCTATATGGACAAATCACACCCATTGAGCAGTCCAATGGTTGTAAGGTCACTTGAAGTGAGCAAAGATCCTTTTCAACCTCAAGAGAAAAATGAAGAACTACTTGGTCCTGAAGTACCATATCTCAGTGCAATTGGTGCACTAATGTATCTTGCTAGTCATACACGACCTGATATATCATTCACTGTCAATTTGTTAGCAAGACATAGTTCTTTACCCACAAAAAGACATTGGAACGGGATTAAGCATATATTCCGCTACCTTAGGGGTACAATGGACATGGGTTTATTTTTCCCATATGTATCTAAGGCAAACCTAATTGGTTATGCTGATGCGGGATATTTGTCTGATCCTCATAATGGTCGATCACAAACAGGATATTTGTTCACATGTGGTGGTACAGCAATTTCATGGAGATCCATAAAACAAACAATGACAGCAACATCATCTAATCATGCTGAAATTCTAACATTACATGAAGCGAGTCAAGAATGTGTATGGTTGAGGTCTATGATTCAACATATTCAAGAAACTTGTGGCTTGCATGATGGAAAATTACCACCAATAGTCTTGTGTGAAGATAATGCAGCTTGTATCTCTCAGTTAAAGGAGGGTTATATTAAAGGAGATAGGACAAAACATATTTCACCAAAATTTTTCTTTACTCATGATCTTATAAAGAATGGTTAAATAGATGTCTAGCAAGTTCGATCATGCGAGAATCTAGCAGATATTTTTATAAAATCATTACCAACCAAAGTCTTCGAGCAACTAGTACAGAAGATTGGTCTTTGACGTTTACATAAGTGTTCTGATGAGGGGGAGAATTAAATATTTGTAATTTAATTATTTTTCATGTATATACTTTGTAAAGAATGTTGTACTCTTTTTCCTTCACTAGGTTTTTATCCCACTGGGTTTTTCCTAGTAAAGTTTTAACGAGGCACATTCTAAATATGGACATCCAAGGGAGAGTATTATGAATAATTGTGGATGTCCCCCTAAAGTTTTGATATTTATAGATGTCCCCCTCTCACCTCCTATAAATACCCCCCTCATTCATTAATACAAACACACTTCTTCTATTCAATTTCACTACTCTTTCTTTACTCTCATTACTCTCCTTCCTTCATCTTCAAGTCCATTTTCTTCTCTAATTTCCTCTCTAATTTCATAACACTTTCCTCATTTTAATTTACTATAAAGGTTATTTACCCATTTCAACTTGAACCCCAATCCATTCTTTCCCTTGCTTTGGTTTTACTTTTGTAATTTAGTGATTCTGAATTTTTGACATTATATAAATTGGGTGCCTTTACGGGTTGCTTTACTAATTTGCTATATCACATTTTTTATCAGCTATAATTGGAGAGCGTGACATTAATCAGTTTTTTATAGCAATTAACTTGTTGCTTTCTCCTCTGGCTCTGAGGTGCTTTTATTCTTTGTTATCCATTTTCTTTGCTTTTAGTTGGTTAATTGTTTTATCTTATTGTCTAGAAAGCATTTATCCAAAAATTTTAAAAAAGGAGAAAAAAGAAATTGAATGGAGAAATTAATAAAATCATAATAATGGGCTCTTTTAAGAGGAGGCTTCTCTAATGAGAATTTAGAGGGTGATGATAATCTTAAACAACCTAATGAAAATTTGAGTGAACAAGGAAACAATCCAAATGCTTTTAGTGTGGAAAATTTAAATGTTGATGAAGAACAAGCCCCTCTAATGTATATGGATATGTATGATCCTATGAATTGGGATAATATTGAAAATAAGACAAGAGACATATTAGTTGAAAATAGGGTTGCTAAAAAGGATTTAAATTTTGTGTTTCCTTTGGATAAGTTTTCTAGGCATTTTTTAATTTCTCAATCCATGTTCCCTTTAATAAAGGCGTACCTATGCCCACAATACAAAATGTAACAACACCCACGAGTCAAGGATGAATAATTGAAGCAATGAGTGACACGTTAGTACGCCCCTACATACCATTCCACAACACTGAGCTAAGAAATACCTTTGGCGATGGGCATACTCACACCCAAGAAGGCCAATGTAACAACATGTAGTATTTGATGAAGTTCATGTGCCATATTACTTTTGCGCGTTGGTATACCCAAGCATAGCACCTTATCACACTAGAATTTCATGTACACATAATACCAATCCTCCTACACGTATCTACGCCCACCCAACCAATGTAACTATATCCAGTTAAAAAGAGCCCTAATGTAGCTACGGAAACCAACATAGTGACGGCTACTAATTCCAGCATAGTGACGTCGACGTCTGATATTGTAATTTTATTAGTTAATAGTTAAGTGACATCTTTGTAATTTAAACCTTTTTCCAACTTAACTAACTAAACACCTATATATAGGTCTCTTGCTTTTTAAATTTGTACATAATCCATCATCTACTCAAATTTCAATACAATTTCCAGATTTTCTCTCTTTAATCTCTCTCACATCTCCCAACCATATTATGAATTCCTTCATTGTTCTTCATTTTCATACCTCTGCCATATGTAACTAAGTCCCTAGGATTGAGGGGAATAGATTCTGAAGCAAGTTTTAGATGATTGCTTTGCTGTAATTGAGATGCAATAACTTTGGTTATTGATTGGGAATTCCTATCCTCAAGGATTTTCTTGGATTAATCATATAAGAACTAGTCCAAAAGTTAAAGGCTAAAGAGGAATCACAGTCTTTATCTTAGAAATGAAGTTCTCAACCTGATTGGAGATGGCCTACGAGATTAGACTTTACCAATTGGGAGATTCTTGTCATTCATGCAAATCAACTTCCCTAATCTGATCACCTGAGGGATTGGGGTTCATGATGAGGTATAATTAGAGGTTTTGACCTAAGGGATTAGACTCAATCTATCTTATGAATTATTCTTCAATTGCCAAAGGAATTCTACTCAATTTAGCACCGTGAAAGTCAAAAGCTAAGCTAAAGATGAAGTTTTTTTCTTTATCCCTTTGTTTACATTTCTTAAACCTTCTACTCTATTACTTGTTATTCAATCAAAAGAAAAAAAACAAGTCTTTACTTTCTGAATTCTTGATTACATAAATCCATTTCATTTGAAGTTCAAATAGTATATCTCTAAGGTTATGGTAATTGGCCATCAATCCCTATGGGAATGATATTGAATATACTCAATTAAATGATTGGTGTACTTGCTAAAAGAAGATATGAAAATATCGTATCAGCTAGATCATGTTAGACACATTCAAAATCATGAAATTCATTATCATTATCTTGGTCATAATAAAATTCAAAATGAATTAATTTCTCTTTTGGTCGATGCTGTTAGGAGTTTTATCATAGGATCATTAAAATGGCTAAGGTCGTGTTTAGTTCGCAAGTTTTTAAAAAAAAATAAAAAACTATTATTGAAAAAGTTAGAAAAATAGAAAAAGTGTTTGTTTACAAAATATTCAAAGAAAACTTATAGAAAACTGAAAATTGAGTTTTCTATTTTTTAAAGAAAAATAGAGAAGTCTTTAAAGAAGTTTTCCAAGAAAACTAGAAAATGGAAAAGTTTTCCAAGAATTTTTCTAGCTATTCTAGAAAATGAAAATTTTGGAAAATAAGCAAAAAACTTTTTCCAGAAAACTAAAATAATTTTCTGTAACTAAATATAGCCTAAGTATTTTTCTATAATTTTTTGTGAGCCATCAAGAACAAATGAGTTTTGTAGCATGATGTGTAAATATGTCAAGTAACAAGATAAAAATTGATGAGTTCTTTTTAGAGTTTTTGAAGGTGGATGATACATCTGGATTAGGACTTTTCACTAAATTGGTTGATGCATTTATGTTTTTTAATCTTAATATTGATGATGTGAGGGGCCGAGATTATACTAATGGCTCTAGTATGAAAGGAAAACACCAAGGTGTTCAAAAATGATTGCTTAAATTAAACTTGAGAGCATCGTATATGCCATGTGCTTGTCATGGTCTTAATCTCACTCTTAGTGAAATGACACATTCTTGTGTGAAAATTGTTTCTTTTTTTAGAGTTCTGCAACACATATATACATTATTTACAAATTCTACTATAAGATGGAAAGTTTTGCTTGATAAAGTTTATAACATCCCAGATCTTTCGAGAAAGGTTTTAAGACGATAAACCCATAAGGGCTTGGTGTATGATGATAACTATTTATGTATGAGGCTATAACTAATAGTATATTGATGATGGTGATGAATATTGTGGTTTATGTGAGGACAGTAATGCCGGGTATATGAATTGGTATGATGGAATAATAATATGAATAGTGGTAGTTGTGATACTAAGGACAAAGAAGAAAAAATAATAAGTAATGATAAGTCGAATGATAATAATAATAATAATAAATATAATGAGAAATAGTGGTGTCAGAGACCATAGTATAGATAGTGATAATAGTGATGATAATAATAACAATAAAAGAAAAATTTTTAGTTGGTTTCTCAATCAGCGTGCACATCAGGAATCATGCCTGGAGCTGAAATAAGTAATAAGGAGTTTTGGAGACCCTAAGACAAGAAGAATGCTCTAAGACTTCAACATTTAATTAAGAACTTTTCCCTAGAACGCCTCTTTAAAAATTATTAAAGTCGGTTAGAGCATTGGCCTTTGCACCTTATCCAGCCTAGTGAAAAATGTGAATAACACACCTACTTAATCATTTTCGACGTTACTCTATCTCCTAACATTGGAATTAAGTTGTTCTTGTTCTCAATTTCTTGTATCAAAATCCTATATAACTTTTATGTTGACCACGAAGCCCAGTTCTGAGCCCATTAACCCCAGTTTGTCAAACTATTCACTAACCCGTAATTTCTTTGATTTGATCGGGCACCTTTTAGTATTTTGAGCATAACCCTTCCACCGTTATCAAAATCGAATGATTCTTGTTCTTAAATTTTCATAACAAAATTATCTATAACTCTTATGAAGACACCAAAAGCTAATTCTCAACCAATTATTCCTGATTTTTATTTTAAGTGGTTGTTCCAATTTTGTGTCCAGATTTGGTAGTCTTTCATATTTTGGTCATAACTTTCGGTACGGGTATCAAAATTTGATGATCTTGAACGCGTTGGGAAGGGAAAATAGAGATTTACAGCTTCCATATTCACCATTTAGTCTATTTCTCATCAGAACTGAAATTTATTTTCATGACAAAGTTTATACGAACTTGCCTCCACAATAGTCCATATATCACCTCCTCATGTTTCATGATCCCATGCACCACCAGCTCTCTACACCTTACCCTTCATGCACTCCAGAATGTTGCCACCTCACCCTACATGTGTTTAACACCAGCCCTCACCACTTACTCTATAAATAACTCCACTAACACCTTATTTTTTTCTCTTTCCTTCATTCACTCTCATTTCTTCCTCTCTCAGCCACACTCTTTTTTTTCTCCCACTCTTGTAATTTTTCTCTCTTTTTTTCTCTTCAAGGCCGAATGGCCTCCATCACCATGGACAACTCCCTTTTCCTCCTCTTGTCTCACCATAACCACTAAACACCACCATTGACCTTCACCATCACTCGAGACCACCATACCACTTTTTGAGCACCATCACCATTTTTGGGGTACCATTATTACCTTCTTTCTCAAGCATGTAAGGATCTTCATGTAAGGGGTTTTTTCCACCATAAAGGAAGGCATGCATGTAAATGAAAGGTAAGAATCCATGTCCCTCACCTCTTTAATCTTGACCAAGAGCCTCCATGGCTTTTCCTCTTGATTTTATTCTTTGCCCCTCTTAAATTTCACTTTGAATCTTTTGCATGTTGTGTCTTTATCTTGCGTGAAGCATCGAGGGCCAAAATTTTCACCTTAAAGTCACGACTACCATCCCAAAGGACGTACGTGTCGTGCATGTAAAGCTTGAGGTGAGAATCTTACTTCCCATCTTTCCTTGTTCTAGCTAAGAGCACCAATGCTCTTTCTCTTCTGATTTTGGTCTTTTTCTCCTTTGGATGTTATTGCCAACCTCTTGTATATTGTTTTGGGTGCCTTGAAAGTCTTTGATTCTAGCTTGAATTGTCTTGAGTGTAAGATCTAAAAACTTAGAACATAGCCCTTACTTTTGTTTGACTTGGTCGAGAGTTTCATGAAGCTATACTTCCTTGATTTTTTCTCTTCATTACATGCATAATTTGTTTGGTAAATTTGCATGTGGTTCTAAAAGCCTCTAGCTTCCATTTTGACACCACCCTAGCCACAACCATGTAAGTTCTAGGACCATTATCCTTGTTGTTAAGTTTTTGACGCTTGGCGTAGACTTCAGAGTTACTATCAGAGCCGAGAAGTGAAAGGAACTGGAAGCCGAAACGCTACCCAGGAGACTCACATGGAAAACATTAGGTAAGGAGGAGTTTATCGATTTCATCTTAGTTGGAGTATATGTATTTTCCTTTACGTTCTAATAAGTTTTTGGTACAGAGAAAAATTATGTTTTGTTGCATAAAAATGTTATGGTCATGCTAAACAAAATAGAGACATAATTCAACCAAAAGCCTACTAGAAAAATTAGGAATAATTGTTAAATGAAAGAATAAGGAACGATGTAATAAGCTCCCGTAAGGGAAAACCAATAAATTGGGCATTAAAGAGTATTTTTAATAAATATGGAATTTGCTGAGACAATTTAGAATAATGAGGGATAAAAATTGAATTAATTATATTGTTGTAATAATAAGGAAAAATATGTTAGTAAATGATTACGGGGTCCTATGCAAAATATTAGAAAAACGATACTTGAAATTTAGTACGAAAATATTGTGTGTGTATTTTGAGTTGAAAGATAAAACTAATTAATTTAGGTGATACATTGAATGATCTGTAATAGTATAGTCTATACCTATAATGATGTATGAAGGTCTCTTGTGAAAATCTATGAGCTGCATTGCCTTATATGAAAATTTTCCATGTTTTCATTGAAAATTTGAATGAGGGTAAATTGTGATAAATTGAATTAAATGATGTGATGGATAACTTATAGTGGTCGTGATTGTATCTATAATAATGTCGGTGAAATTTTGTGAAACTATATAAAAGGTATTTCTGTGTGAGAAATTATTTTTATGTTATTGACGATTTGAGTGAGATAATAACGTTGAGTTATATCGTAAATGATCCATGGAGATAGATTGAAATGTTTATGGTTAATGGATTTAAATGAACTTAAGTCCTGGTAGGGTCTGGAATGGGTGATTGCTTATGGAACTAGCACGAATGATAACGATGTGAATTGATAATGTGTGATACCGGTATCTATACTGATGTGAATGTACCCCTGGGAAGTTATAATGATTAAGATTATGGTTTCGTGCGGTGATCCGGTCTTGATATCGGCCCCTAAAACAGCAGTGACGTGTCATCCATTCTGGCAACACTACCGATTCAAAAGGTAAGACATCGGATTTACTAAACCGTCTGGGCGTTCTCCCAAGACCGGATAATCCATGTAGACACCTTCAGATCAGATGTGCACAGACTATTTGACAAAAGATAATGAGTGTTGCTACAGGGATAACAACCAGAATTTCATTTTCCAGACTACGAGCCAAAGTCTGCTCCTGGAAATGAGTATCTTGTCCCCCAAATTCAGCCTCATGATCTCCACACTTAAATATAAAATTACCATTTGCTCCAATCATGCTAGTAGGTGGGTATTAAATAATTGTTTATCTATATAGTGGAGTTTGGTGGATATGCCACTATCAGGTCCTCATAAAACGAGCCAATCAGGTATAAAAACTCTCTTCAATTTACTTTAAGCTCTCTCTTGAATTCTGGAGATTATCTCTTAATACTGTATGTTATTCCTTTCTTCTGGAATATAACTACTGACTTAAGAGTCGAAGAATCTTCACAGGTGGCACCACCTTTTGCCCACTTCAACGCGTGAGGATGGTATGAAGGATCTCCAGGACATCAAGACCGATCTTCTCGCATTGGTACAACAGATACTCATTGACCCGGTGTCCAATCCTGTATAATCTTTGACTTTTGTGGCTGACCCTACACTGGATCTATTGACCCCAGTTCAGGACAGTTCATGCAGCTAGTAAGATTTTGTCCTTAATCACTGAATAAAGGGAAGGTTTAAATGTAACTAGCTCGAAAAGTGATTCTAAACTAATATTTTAAAGTATTTTACATTGATAAACAGAAATAAGAAGGTTATTCAAGTTGAGTTCATAAGTAACTAAACTATGATATTATTGTTTTAGCCAAATCGACAACTTTTACAGAAAAAGAGTTTACCTCCAAGGTTCAAAGGAAGTATTTTCCAAAATGTAAACTAACTTCGAAGGCCTGATCCTTAGAAACTAAGGAACTAAGTTCTGTAGCAAACTAATGTTGTTGGATAGCGTTTGTTATATCGGTCCAGGTATAAAACAACAAGTTTTGATACCCCTGAGCCTTAAACCCCAACCTCAAGTAAGTACACACTCCTAATGAGGGATGAGAGCTTGAGGGTAAGTGTGTGTGTATACATACTGTTAAACCCGGCGATAGCATCTGATCCGTTCGTTTCGACCACCGGGTTGTTAATTGGCAAACGCACCAATCATTTGTAGTTTTCAAAATTTAGATATCGTTCCACTGGGATTGAAAGTCCAATAACAACAGTAATTTTCTATTTACTATGGTAAATGTGAAGAAAGTTATGGACAAAAGAATGATTTATATACAATTTATACAATATTCACAAGATAGCATGGTTGAGTTGTTCATGAGATAAAAAGAAAATAAAAATCTATCTAAAAAGTTGAGTTGCAATTTAGAATAGGTAAGATACTTGAGATAAACACAGATAAACAAATTATGTTGGAAATTAGATCCCTAATCTAGAATAACAATGAGGAACTCAAGATATGCATATTTAATCATCAACTTTCATGTCATTGCAGCTTAAAATCATTATAACCAATCCCTCGTGAGATAAATTCTAAGAATTCACCGTAAAGTCTGATCCCTCGTGAGCTTTCTCAGTAAAAACTTGCATTAAGACCTGGCCTTATGGCAACAATGGTTAACAACCCCTATAGAATTGAGATACCCAGGGTATTCCAACTTTTACTTTCGTCAAAACAAGTTTCAATACGGCATGAATAATCATTCTCCGGTTTGACATTCATACTAATAAAACAAGTTTCAATACACATAAAAATCATTCTCCCGTTTGACGTTCATATTAATAAAAGATTGAAATACTAACATGGACTTGAATCATAAACATGCAGAGGTCGAATTCACAACATTATACTCAATAGATTAGTTCACCAAATCCAACATAAACAAATTAGTTACACATGGTGAAAGTAAAGACAACACTTACAGAGTTTGACATTACGAAGACGATTGAAACTTCACGATACAACGATCACAATACACCAAAACACACTCAAGTATCTAGAAAACTATTCTAGAACTACAACTCATAAAAGTACTCAAAGTCGAGCACAAAGAGAGAAAAGAAGAGAAGTGAATGAGAATGGGATGGGATAGGATGATTAGAATGGTGTTGGATGGCCCTATTTATAGGGCTGAGCAAGGGTGCTGACGCTACGCGTCAGACCCCTGACTCAGCCTCCATTAAACACTTAATAATGGCCACTTCAAATAATTAATTTTGATCATGCTTGGCCACATGGACATGTCTCCACTGTGTTTTGGCCATTTGTGCTGAGTGAGGTGGCCCTTGGTGCTGAGTGGAGTGCCCATTATTGGGTCCAAGTGGAGTGGTTGGCCAAAGTGGAGGTGGAGACCATGCAGCACTGACGCTACGCGTGGCTGTGACGCGTAACGTCTGCATAAAAAATAGCTGTTGATGCTACGCGTGGGGTGAGGCTATGCGTCAACTCCTTCAGTGTAATTTTCTCTTGATTTCTTAACTTTTTCACTGCAAAACTAGAGAAAATTGATCAAGGGCATATTATTTCCAACAACATCCATTTATTGAATTTAAAGCCTAATTTTCTAACAAATTAAACTAATTTTTTTAATTTTTATGAAATTTTTATTAAAAGATTTATTGTAAATTTGAGGACTAACACATACATATATATATATATATATATATATATATATGGGGGTAAAATGTTTTAAGAATTTGATCTATGAAGGATATAAATCCATCAAGGTTTCTTATACTCACGTAACGTTATTTCGAAAGTAAGTATGGCTAAAAAAGTTTTAAAAATATATAAATAAGAAAATGTATATATATACATATACACACACATGAGTTAGTATATTTTACGGTCATAAGGATAACTAATAATAAAATATGAGTGGGTGGGTCAGAAAGTTTGGGGTATGTGTAAAGGAGTATTGCAAGAAAGATTTGTTTTGGTAAAACTTTAATACGATATTAAGGACAAAGGACTTATCAAGGGAGGACCCTACTCGGTGACCATAAAAATGGATATTTGATATTATGAATGTGCATCTTACATGCATCATGTACTTTGGAAATTATGTGTGGAAACTCAATACTAAAAGCACATAGCGAGGGGTAATGCTAGAGAACATGTTTGTTCTAATTCCTTAGGTGAATATTGGGAGTATAATCGGGTTGGGCCTCCAATGGTTTGGGGTCGTACCCAAGGCCGGATAGTCCATGGCAAACCTAGTATACTTTGACTAGGATGAGTATTACTATGACTGTATAGAGCCAAGTGTTCGTACTCTTCAGAGTGTGATCATATTTATAAGATGTTGGACTATGTGTGTGTCCTTTACCCCTTGAGGTTGTAGTAAACTTGGTGAGTTCTGGTCGCTCTATTACAAAAGCGTTATGCTTAGTATGAGATTGAAGCAAGACGACTCTAATGAGTATGATGTTGGAAGGGTCCTCATACGCATTCATGAAACACTTAATGAAGAGATAATCACAATACACCTAACTCATGAATAGTATCTTAAGTGACTAACAACATTTAATGTGTGATTATGAATTACATGATGCCTATATATGTGATTAAATGATGTGTTCGAATGCGATGCTATGAAACTGTGGTAACCTGACCATGAAGTTTATAGGTATGTTTTAAAGGAGAAGTAACCTAGTAAATGATTATTAAGTCATAATGAACCTTAGGAGTATACTATAAATAAATAATGATAGAAACTCAGCTTGTTTGATAAGATGTGTGAATGTGGGGTAGATGTGAATTGAGAAATATTGAGAATTCCTGTATTGAACAACATGCTTACTATGATATAGTGTTGTGTGAAAATAGTTAATCACTGCATGAAGGAATACAACTGGTATTGAGTAGCATAATTTTAAATCAAATTAGATAGAGCCCCTTGCGAATGATGATAATATTGTATACTAATTCATTAGAAATCACCAGACCTAATGAATGATAGTAAATTGGTTTTGTATATCTATAAGGATTTAATTAAGGTTTAAATGAATAATGAATGATTGTCAAGGAAATAGGTTGTCAGTGAAATGATGTAATTGGTCATTGGATGTACTACATGTTTCTCCCACAATGTTGGAGTGGGATAAACTCACCCTTTTTGTTATGTGGTTTCCATTTGTGTATATTTAAATAGGCACTCTAGGCTCGTGAGGGACCTATATGGAGACGAAGGAAGATCAGTGTCAGAGTTGCGCAATGGAAGCGGTTGGACGCCCAACTATACAAAATAGCGATTACGTTCTTTATGTTTACATTTTATAGGAGCTTGTGTGCCCTTGCCATTCAAAATATGTAATTTATTGTTGAGACCATATGATGCATAAAGTGTTTTCTTAAAGTTCTTGATCCACCATCTTTCCTGTACAAAACAAAAAAACTTTCATATTTTTTTAAAACTTGTAACCTCTCAATTAAGTAGGATGATTCAGTGGAAGAGATTCTCCTAGTTAACCAATGGCGTTACAATGTTAATGACTTAACTATGAAATCATTATGTAATACTTATGGGGAAAGTCGAGTGAAAAGTGTTAAAGCTATTAGATTTTTACCTGGTGAAATAAGCTCGACTTTGTGACAATTATCTAAATCGTGTGATGATGTCAAGATAAAAACGGAAGCAGAAAGTTTGGTTAGTACAATTGAGAGTTTTGATTTTTTACTTGGAATGGTTATTTGGTAGGACGCTTTATTTGCTATTAACACGGTTACAAAAAAAAATGATGTGTATCGATGCTAACTTGAAACAAATTAAAAAGGTAAAGGGTTTTTTTAAAAAATATAAAAGTTAAGGATTTGTCTCTAGTATGAATGTCGCCAAAAGTCTTGCATGTAAGATGGGTGTGGAGTCTACATTTCCTATCAAATGTCATATTCATAGGAAAAAAATAATTTGATGAAAATGATTAGGGAGAGGAAATTTGATAAGGTGAGAAGTCTTTTAAAATTGGTTACTTTTGTGACATTGTCTAGATATGATAATTACTTTATTGGAAAATTGGTCTCTGTAACTAAAGATATTTGAAAGTATTTTTGAGTTCTTATTTGACTAAAAATTGTTGTAGTTGTTGGGTGACCATGAATCAAGAGAATGTTGCATTAAATTTACAAATTCTTTTTCTTATAATAATGTATTGGATGTTGACTTAGATGACTTTTCCTCTGAGTTGAAAGTGTTGCAAATAATAAATAACATTACTAGAGATATGACATTGTTAGGGCTTAAGGTTCTTAAGTTTGTCAAAGTTGCAGTTGTTATCCAAATGTTAGCATTGCTTATTGAATTCATTAACTATGCATGTTAATGTGGCATCAACCAAAAAGCTTTTCAAAGTTAAAGTTATTGAAAACATATTTGAGATCATCAATGTCGCAAGAAAGATTAAATGGATTGACCATTTTATGCATTGAAAAAGATATGTTGGAAAATATTAATGTTTGATACATTTGAGTGCTTGCATTTTATTTATTTTTTTAAGTGGTGATAGGTTGATATTTATATGATGATTTTGCACTTGGAAATCCAATCTGGCGATGGATGCTACTATTGTTGTTACTTGCTACGCATATGATATTGTAGCCTATTATGAGTATTGTTACATTCCTAATGATTTCATAATGGTATATCATTGTTGTCGTTAGAGTCTAGAGCTTCTAGTCATATATTGTTTTAAAACTTTCAGATTTGAAGTAATATAAAAATCATTATTTAAATCATAAGACTCTTCATTTTTACAATAAAAAAGTACTTATCATTTTATAAGACCTTTATACTAATGTCATCCAGACCTCAAAAGGTCAAGAACAACCTTTACATAGTTACAATACTTTTGTATCCTTTACTAATAGTTATAATACTTTCGTATTTTTAGTATCAGATTAATTTTCTAGTTATAATTTTATCTTAACATAATTATAATGAACATAAAAACTAAAACAAATAATTAAAATTAAAGAAAAATGTTCATTGCTTCAGTTTTAAGATCACGAGTTCAAATTTCACTAATATGAAGATTTTATTGCTAGGTGATATGTAAGTACATCTATAATCTCTCATCGAGCATGACATATGTCCTAACCTTGATAAGCCTTGAGATCCAATACTTAATGTGTAACACCCTCTTATATACATGAAATATATAAAAAAAAAAACTTTTAGAAAGATACACATATTTATCACTCTTTATCTCGCATATACAAGGACGTATATATATCTGATTTCCTTTGAATTTTGAAAGTAAAAAGTTTTAAATTATTCAAAATGATAAAATGAACTTTCAGAAAATCATAAGTGATCAAAGATTGCAGTATCATATCCAAAGAATAAGGTTTATTAAAGTTTAACCTTTACCATGAATTACAATCATCCAACTTAATATTGTATTAAGGTAAACTAAAACTAAAGATTTAATACCTCTACTTCGATTATAACCAATCATTTCCTTATCTTCAAACCATGTGATTTTGAAATCATACTCTTGTCACATCTCTTCTCCTATCCGATTGAGGATGAGACCAATTTACCCTCTTGTAATTTCATCCTTTCATCTTGAACTGTTAGTTATATATCATATAACATATATTTTGGACACAAAAATTCAAACAAGAATCAGTGAGAAACAAAATATAATACTTTACAGATAAGACATAAGCATAAGAGCTTTCACAATCCAATATAATAATTTCAAACACAATCATACACATAATCAATTATGAATGTAGAGTTTTCATAACATAACAATTATACTTACATTCACAAACACCCACATAAAATGTCACAATCACATGAATGTCATGCAATGTTTTTAATACTACTATCTCATTCGTTCTATACATGTGGGCCCTTAAAGTTTTAGTTTATACTGGGCCAACTAGGAGTTTACACTATTCTATAATTCTGAATAATAATAACATAAATGCCTTTGTAGCATATGAACAGCTCAACTGGCATGGAAACACTTAGAGACTAGTCAGACTAAGAAGGTTTTTATTGTGAAAACACCCGACACTAGGGAGCGACCCCAGGTCCCTTGAAGCACCCTTCCACACCCTTTCATCCCAAGGTTCACATTTGAACTTCCTCTAATGTATCCTCAGTTTCTATAATTCGTCCTCAGACAATATCACATCTCATTTCTCTTTAATGATTCATGATGCATGAACTACTCGCATATTTAGTTGGTTAAGACTTTTAGAAACTCAATTATTAAATACCATAAAGGTTCACAAATCATCTCAATAATAAACTGTACATTCCCATAAGTTTTTCTTTGAACTTCTGTTATACAAAAATAAAATTTAGTACAGTCTTCAAATTCAGATCTCACTAAAATTGAGTTTCCAAGCCTTAAATATCTCAAAACTTTCTCTTTAAAAACTTCACATATTTACATAATCTTTCCCAATTTAAATCTTAACTAGATTGAGTTTAGAAATCTCGACTATAACAAAATATCATTTAGTTATTTTGTTGGGGAAAATCAAAATAAATTTACTTTAAATTTCTGATTTTTAAAAGAAATAATTTTTAAAATCATTAACTAAGAATACTTAAAACTATAAAAAATTTATTTAATTTAAGAATTAATTATCTCAACCTCTGATTTTTATAAAATAGTTTTTTTCTAATACTAGATTTTATTCTAAAGATTAGAAATAAAGTTAATGAAAATTATTTCTAAGAAGAAATAAAAGACTAAAATAATTATAAAATACTTTCTCTTATAATAAAACTTTAAAGAGTAAGATAAAAAAATTCTTACTTAGTTTTAACTTTCTGTCACGCTTGCTATATGCTCAAACTCACATCACAAGATCATCAATCATAATCAAATATTATCAATCACAATAAAAAATGTCAATCATAATCAAATAATATCGATCAAAATTAAATATCATCAATAATAATCAAATACTAATAATTATAATCAAATCAATTAAATATAATTCAAATTTTAATGGTTATTTAAATTAATAAGATTAATTTTAAGTCTTTATAGTCTATTCCTCGCATAGGTCTATATAGGTCCATATAATCCAATCCTCGCATAGGTATATAGTTCAGTCCATATAGGTCATAATAGTCCAAGTCTTTGCATAGGTTCAGTCCAGTTCGTATAGGTTATCCAGGTATTTGTATAGGTATTCAGATCAAGTTACACAAGATACTCAATTGAAAATTTATAATAAATTTTTAAGTTAAATAGTTATTATTTTTGATCCGGTCCTAACACCGGCCCCCAAGAGCATAGCTTTAATACTTTGCCAGGTCAGCATTTCGAACGAGGTAAGTACGCTTCAAATACGGAGTATATACGAAAAAGGCAAGTAACTCCGCCTAGGCATGTTACTCCGCCTAGGCATGTCACTCCGCCATGGCATGACACTCCGCCTAGGCATGTTAGCCTGCCAAGAATCATAACTCCGCCAAGGCATGTTACTCCGCCTAGGCATGTTACCCTGCCAAGGGTCATAACTCCGCCAAAGGCATGTAACGCCGCCAGAATGCATATCACTCCGCCAAGCCATAGGCTCAACACAGGCGGAATATTGAACTTCCCATACTGCATAGCGAACCCATACTCACAACCCCGACACAAGGTTGACTCTGTCTTGAGAGGTTAATAATGGGAATCACGCTGTCACGCATAAAAGGGAATAACAATAAAATAATAAAGCATTCACGCTTCCCAAGTAAGTGGAAATACCTACTACACTAACGGTGCTCGTGAACAACATAGGGACCCACTGTCTTTCTTGCTTTATGCTAGAAAACAAGGAACGGGCCCTACCAATAATGGAGCACCAGTGACAGGTATATAAACCTCAGCAAAAAGGTATATGGGGGCTCTCTCCCCCATTTCTGAACCTTACACTCTCTCTTACTTGCATAATTCTCTTGGATCGTCTTTCTAAGTCTATGAGTATTCTGAAATACTGACTTGAGCATCGGAGAATAATTGCAGGTACCACCCCAAATTAGGTCAAGGCTGAGAAGACTCCTCCAGGTGGACTGGGACACCGCCCCAGCGTATACTGCACTCTGTGTCACGGCATAGAAGGCAATTCCAGGCGGACTGCTACATCGCCGTAGACTGAGTTGCACTCCGCCCCAGTGTGGTTCAGACTCCGCCTCAACATACGAAAACACTCCATATCTGAACATTTACGCACATCGCTTTGTATCAGATTGAGCTGTTTCAGGATCATAACTTTACACCCCCCGTAAAGGACGGATCAATTTTAAAATAATAATATTAGTAAATTTTAAAGGAGTAGGGGACTCCTCTCATTATTCTTATATATTTTTATATTATATTCCTATCTCACTTCCTTACCTCTTGTATCTTGATTCGTTATAGAAAGTCTATGCGCGTCTCGTCTTCGAGTTCTAAAATATACCAATTTCACTTTAATATAGTTATAAGATAAAAATTAAGATTTCTACTTAAAATAAAAATGGTAAATTTTTGAATAGTGAATAGTGAATAGTAAATCATGAATAGTAATAATAAATAGTAAATATGAATAGTAATAGTAAATAGTAAAATGTATAGTAATAGTAAAAAGTAAATCACAAATAGTAAAGATAAATAGTAATAGTAAATAGTAATTTATTATTTGAATAGTAATTTACTATTGAAATAGTATTTTACTATTCAAAATAGTAATTTAAAATATTATTATTTCCAGTTGATCCGTCCTTTACAGGGGGTGTAAAGTTATGATTCTGAAACAGCTCAATCTGATACAAAGCAATGTGCGTAAATGTTCAGATATGGAGTGTCTTCGTATGTTGAGGCAGAGTCTGGACCACACTGGGGCGGAGTGTAACTCACTCTACGGCAATGTAGTAGTCCGCCTGGAATTGCCTTCTATGCCTTGACACAGAGTGCAGTATACGCTGGGGCGGTGTCCCAGTCCGCCTGGAGGAGTCTTCTCAGCCTTGACCCAATTTGGGGTGGTACCTGCAATTATTCTCCAACGCTCAAGTCAGTATTTCAGAATACTTTAAGACTTAGAAAGCAAATCTGAGAGAATTATGCAAGTAAGAGAGTGTAAGGTTCAGAAATGGGGGGAGAGCCCCTGTATACCTTTTTGCTGAGGTTTATATACCTGTCACTGGTGCTCCATTATTGGTAGGGCTCGTTCCTTGTTTTCTAGCATAAAGCAAGAAAGACAGTGGGTCCCTGTGTCGTTCACGAGCACCGTTATTGTAGTAGGTATTTCCACTTACTTGGGAAGCGTGAATGCTTTATTATTTTATTGTTATTCCCCTTTATGCGGGACAGCGTGATTCCCATTATTAACCTCTCAAGACAGAGTCAATCTCGTGCCGGGGTTGTGAGTATGGGTTCGCTACGCAGTATGGGAAATTCAACATTCCGCCAGTATTGAGCCTATGGCTTGGCAGAGTAATATGCATTCTGGCGGCGTTACATGCCTTGGCGGAGTTATGACCCTTGGCAGGGTAACATGCCTAGGCGGAGTAACATGCCTTGGCGGAGTTATGACCCTTGGCAGGGTAACGTGCCTAGGCGGAGTGTCATGCCTTGGCGGAGTTATGACCCTTGGCAGGGTAATGAGCCTTGACGGAGTATCATGCCTTGGCGGAGTGACATGCCTTGGCAAGTAACATGCCCTGGCGGAGTAACATGCCTAGGCGGAGTTACTTGCCCTGGCGGAGTAACATGCCTAGGCGGAGTTACTTGCCTTGGTCGTATATACTCCGTATTTGAAGCGTACTTACCTCGTTCGAAGTGCTGACCTGGCAAAGCATTAAAGCCATGCTCTTGGGGGCCGGTGTTAGGACCGGATCATATGCCCCTTAGCTTGTTATAGTGACTGGCGGAGTCACTGTAATGAGCTATAACACTTAAGTTTAGCTTTTATAAGCATGGGTTTAGGCGGCGTTTGCTAGTTCAGGATTTACAGACAAGTGTTTTCATGCATTTGTTGCTTGTCATTACTTGTCACGCCTGTTATTAAAGCGCCTCGAAACCACGTTTTGTCGTTTCAATCTCTCATTGCCACGTATCCCATGGATTCCGTAAGGAGGCGGAATAGCCTCATAGGAATTTCAATGAAATTGGATTCCGTAAGAAGGCGGAGTAGCCTCTTAGGAATTTTAATGAGTTTAGATTCCGTAAGAAGGCGGAGTAGCCTCTTAGGAATTTCCAAGGAGTTAAATTCCGTAAGAAGGCGGAGTAGCCTCTTAGGAATTTCAATGAAACTGGATTCCGTAAGAAGGCGGAGTAGCCTCTTAGGAATTTCAATGAAATTGGATTCCGTAAGAAGGCGGAGTAGCCTCTTAGGAATTTCAATGAAACTGGATTCCGTAAGAAGGCGGAGTAGCCTCTTAGGAATTTTAATAAAACAGATTCCGTAAGGAGGCGGAATAGCCTCTTAGGAATTTTAATGAGATAGATTCCGTAAGAAGGCGGAGTAGCCTCTTAGGAATTTCAAAGTAGATTCCGTAAGGAGGCGGAATAGCCTCTTAGGAATTTCAATGAAATTGGATTCCGTAAGAAGGCGGAGTAGCCTCTTAGGAATTTCAATGAAACTGGATTCCGTAAGAAGGCGGAGTAGCCTCTTAGGAATTTTAATAAAACAGATTCTGTAAGGAGGCGGAATAGCCTCTTAGGAATTTTAATGAGATTGGATTCCGTAAGAAGGCGGAGTAGCCTCTTAGGAATTCCAATGAGGTTGGATTCCGTAAGAAGGCGGAGTAGCCTCTTAGGAACTTCAAAGTAGATTCCGTAAGAAGGCGGAGTAGCCTCTTAGGAATTTCAAAGAAGTTGGATTCCGTAAGAAGGCGGAGTAGCCTCTTAGGAATTTCCATGAAATTGGATTCCGTAAGAAGGCGGAGTAGCCTCTTAGGAATTTCCAAGGAGTTGATTCCGTAAGAAGGCGGAGTAGCCTCTTAGGAATTTCCAAGGAGGTTGAATTCCGTAAGAAGGCGGAGTAGCCTCTTAGGAATTTCCAAGGAGTTGAATTCTGTAAGAAGGCGGAGTAGCCTCTTAGGAATTTCCAAGGAGTTGGATTCCGTAAGAAGGCGGAGTAGCCTCTTAGGAATTTCCAAGGAGTTGGATTCCGTAAGAAGGCGGAGTAGCCTCTTAGGAATTTCCAAGGAGTTGATTCCGTAAGAAGGCGGAGTAGCCTCTTAGGAATTTCCAAGGAGGTTGATTCCGTAAGAAGGCGGAGTTATGAGCCTTTTAGGAATTTCCAAGGAGGTTGATTCCGTAAGAAGGCGGAGTAGCCTCTTAGGAATTTCCAAGGAGTTGTATTCCGTAAGAAGGCGGAGCAGCCTCTTAGGAATTTCCAAGGAGTTGATTCCGTAAGAAGGCGGAGTAGCCTCTTAAGAATTTTAATGAAGTACAATTTTACAAGTGTTGAACTTTTGAACTTGTTGATTATGTACTCCGTAAAACATTGGAAGTTAGGCGGTATGGTGCAGCACATAGCTGTGACACCAATTCATCCTTTGATGCGGTATGGTGCAGCATATAGCTATGACACCAATTCATCCTCTGAGGCGGTATGGTGCAGCATATAGCTGTGACACCAATTCATCCTTTGAGGCGGTATGGTGCAGCATATAGCTGTGACACCAGTTGTTCCTGCAAGAAACCTATAGGACCTTAGGGATAAATTGGTACAGCATATAGCTGTGACACCAGTTCTTTCCATAGGCGGCCTGTAGGACCTTGGGGTCGGTATGGTGCAGCATATAGCTGAGACACCAATCCTTTCCCCCCAAGGAGTTTTTATTGACTCCATTTGTGAAGCGTTGTTGCATGTTGGTTGATCTTTATGGAATAAAGAGTTATGCATCTGTGCTTCAGTTTTGGGGCCGTTGTCTTATCTGTATGGGAACAAGTTCTGCCATGGATAATCAATTCAAAGTTAGAGTGAAGATTGAATGCAGGAAGGCATTTAATAATCCGTTCAGCGTGATCAATATTGAGGTCGGATTGGGGAAGTGTATCTCAATCGTAAGAGTACGGATTGAGTCTTCAAAGACTTCCATCATAAGGATGATGATGGGAATTGTCCGCGCCAGGAGTTACCTCGTCAACTCACAGAATATGTGATTGAGAGCATCCGTCCTGGGGAAGTGTATCTCAATCGTAAGAGTACAGATTGAGTCTTCAAAGACTTCCATCATAAGGATGATGATGGGAATTGTTTGTACCAGGAGTTTTATCGTCGAATCACTTCATAGGTGATTGAGATCATCCGTCTTGGGGATGTGTACGACACCAGGAACTACATCGTCAGGTCACATATTAGGTGATTGAGATCATCCGTCCTTGGGGTGTGTATGGCGCCAGGAGTTACATCGTCAGATCACAGAATGGGTGATTGAGATCATCCGTCCTGGGCAAGTACACAACGTCAGGAGTTACATCGTCATATCACATAATGGGTGACTGAGGTTATCCGTTCTGGAAAAGTACACAACGCCAAGAGTTACATCGTCAGATCACAGATTAAGTGATTTAGATAATCCGCCCTGGAGACATTTTTCAATCGTAGGAGTACGGATTGTGTCTTCAAAGACTTCCATCATAAGGATGATGATGGGAATTGTCCACGCCAGGAGTTACCTCGTCAACTCACAGAATATGTGATTGAGAGCATCCGTCCTGGGGAAATTAGTCTCAATCGTTCTTCTTCAACCGGTGTTGGATTTCACTCATTCACCAGCCTTCAAATAGGGTTCGGTGCAATCCTACTACCCATTTCCTGAGGTTCGGTTTAATCTTACAACTCAAGTCTTCACCGACGTTCGGCCAAACCTACTAGTCGTACTCGGAGTTCGGTTCAATCCTAAAATCCAAGCCTTCACCGGTGTTCAGCCAAACTTACTAACCGTACCCAAAGTTCGGTTTAATCCTACAATCTGGGCCTTCGAATGGGGTTCGGTGCAATCCTACAACCCATTTCCCGAGGTTCGGTTTAATCCTACAACTCAGGTCTTCACACGGTGTTCGGTTCGATCCTACTAACTGTACTTGGAGTTCGGTGCAATCCTACAATCCAAGCCTTCAACACGGGGTTCGGATCAGGGCTAATCCTGAACCTACTGCGCCCGTTACTCGGGGTTCAGCGCGGTTTTCTGTATGAGCCGGCCTACTGCGCCCAAGCCTTCGCATGGGGTTCGGTTTGTGGCCTTGAAAAAGGACCAGCCCTACAACCCACGTTGTCTTCGAATGGGGTTCGGTTTGTGGCCTTGAAAAAGGACCAGCCCTACAACCCATGTAGTCTTCAAATGGGGTTCGGTTTGTGGCCTTGAAAAAGGACCAGCCCGACAACCCATGTAGTCTTCGAATGGGGTGATTCACCCAGTTGTACCTTCGAAAAGGTTCATCGCTAACAACGGATACATTGTTAGGATCATCCATCCTGAAAGTATCTTGTCACAACAGTGTTGTGCATCGAATAAAATCATGAAGACAATGGGTGAATCATTTAGAGTATTTCATTAATTATGAATTATAAAAGAGAGAAAGAGAGATGAGTCGGGGTTATGACTCATTAGACCTTCTTGGTAAAACCCGATCTGGATCTGCTCTTATCACTCCGTTGTAACGTTGGGGATTTCTCTCTCGCCGCTGTTGCTTCCAAGCGTTGGAGGATTCTTTGCCAATGACATGGCAAAAGCAGAGCTTGGTTGCAAAGCTTCTATTGCTATGTGCAATTGAAGTGCTTCTGCCAAGTTTGGAACAGCAGCTGCTTCCTTGTGAAACCTCTTCAAGAAGTCCTTGAGAGTTTCATGCTCCCCCAGCCTAATCTGAGCCAAGGTATGAGATGTTCTGGGAATATCACTGGAGATAACAAAGTGATCCATAAACGCTGTTGTCATTTCTTCCCATGAGTTAATGGAACCTGATGGTAGTTTCCTGAACCAGCTAAGGGCATCATCAACAAGAGTCCGAGGGAACATCCTGCACATGACATCTTCATCTGCCCCCAGGTACATGGCTTCCCTTCAAATGTGGGATATTTGAATGCTGGGGGGTAGAGGATTTTTCTCCCTCGGTTGTGTGATGTGTCCCCTTGATCAGAGACATGGCTCTCTCCTCCACGCTCTTTCTTTCGCGTTTCAATTCCATCAGTTCCTCCCTCAGCTTTCTTATCATCTCATCCTTTAGATTTGGTGCTGAAACCTGCACTATTCTTCTTGAACTTTCCACAGGCGACTCGAGAGCTAAGTGCCTGTTCACTGGTTGTTCCTGGGCAGTGATGTCTTCCACGTGCCCATCTGGTTGGTTTCTCCCATTACCTTCCATAATAAGAGACCAGACTTCTTAAACGAGAAGTGGGAATAACTTTAACGAGTCCCACTGGGCGTGCCAATGATCCGTCCTTTACAGGGGGTGTAAAGTTATGATTCTGAAACAGCTCAATCTGATACAAAGCGATGTGCGTAAATGTTCAGATATGGAGTGTCTTCGTATGTTGAGGCGGAGTCTGGACCACACTGGGGCGGAGTGTAACTCACTCTACGGCGATGTAGTAGTCCGCCTGGAATTACCTTCTATGCCTTGACACAGAGTGCAGTATACGCTGGGGCGGTGTCCCAGTCCGCCTGGAGGAGTCTTCTCAGCCTTGACCCAATTTGGGGTGGTACCTGCAATTATTCTCCGACGCTCAAGTCAGTATTTCAGAATACTTTAAGACTTAGAAAGCAAATCTGAGAGAATTATGCAAGTAAGATAGTGTAAGGTTCAGAAATGGGGGGAGAGCCCCTGTATACCTTTTTGCTGAGGTTTATATACCTGTCACTGGTGCTCCATTATTGGTAGGGCCCGTTCCTTGTTTTCTAGCATAAAGCAAGAAAGACAGTGGGTCCCTGTGTCGTTCATGAGCACCGTTATTGTAGTAGGTATTTCCACTTACTTGGGAAGCGTGAATGCTTTATTATTTTATTGTTATTCCCCTTTATACGTGACAGCGTGATTCCCATTATTAACCTCTCAAGACAGAGTCAATCTCGTGCCGGGGTTGTGAGTATGGGTTCGCTACGCAGTATGGGAAATTCAACATTCCGCCAGTATTGAGCTTATGGCTTGGCGGAGTAATATGCATTCTGGCGGCGTTACATGCCTTGGCGGAGTTATGACCCTTGGCAGGGTAACATGCCTAGGCGGAGTAACATGCCTTGGCAGAGTTATGACCCTTGGCAGGGTAACATGCCTAGGCGGAGTGTCATGCCTTGGCGGAGTTATGACCCTTGGCAGGGTAATGAGCCTTGACGGAGTATCATGCCTTGGCGGAGTGACATGCCTTGGCAAGTAACATGCCCTGGCGGAGTAACATGCCTAGGCGGAGTTACTTGCCCTGGCGGAGTAACATGCCTGGGCGAAGTTACTTGCCTTGGTCGTATATACTCCGTATTTGAAGCGTACTTACCTCGTTCGAAGTGCTGACCTGGCAAAGCATTAAAGTCATGCTCTTGGGGGCCGGTGTTAGGACCGGATCACCAGTATAATAATAAATTTCCAAAAACGATATGAAAATAATCCTAAAAAATATAAAAGAGATGTATTCTTACCTTAGAATTTTAGGAGAACCTTCTTCCAAAAATTTTATTTTTCTCTCTTACTTCCACCACTATCTCACTAGCACTACTATATTAAGAAAACTTAATCTAAAATTGTGAATTCTAAAGAAGAATTCCTTCGGTATTTATAGGAAAAAATTTATTATGTATTTCATTATTTTAATATAAAAATATTGAATATTTTTTAAAATTTAAATCCTAGTTACTATATACTTTTTGAAAATTTCGTACATGTACAGTGTTTTGCATAGTAAATGTCGGCTGAATTATTAAGCTAAATAGTAATCTTTCACTCGGTATATTTTAAATATTCAAAATTAGTTGTTTTTGAAATTTAGTGATATTATATCAGTTCTCACTAATTTTATGATAAGTAATATAAAGTTTAAATTTTAAAAATATAAAATTTTCTGTTAATTAAAATTTATTGACACGTTTCCAATTTTTTAACGATTGGAAAAAATCAAGATTTTTCTTAAACCGATTATTTTTAGATAAATCTACTTGAAATGGACTTTTAAACATTTTCTTATAATTTAAATTCACTTTTTTATAAATATTTTTAATTTTTAAGTAACTTTATATGAATTTAAAATTATTTAAAATATATTATTTTATTAAAATATTTCAAAAATTTTCAAAATATTTCAAAAAATCATAAATATTATGTAGATCAAAAAGTTTCAAAGAACTATAGTCTAATTCCTTCAAAATTTTATTTTAAAATTCTAATAAGAGTTAAATCATAAATATGTAAAAACATAAATATAAAAACATAAAATAAAAGTTGTGAATAATAAATATTTTTAAAATTCTTAATATAAATTTATTAATCAATGAATATTAATTAAGTCATTTTAAAATTCTCATTCAAAATACATAAATATTTTTATTTTATTTTTATTTTATTTTATTTTAAAAAACAAACAATTAAATATAAATACCAAAATTTCATTAAAAATGATAATAATAAACTAACTAATAGTAAGTAATTTTTGTTAAAGATATATTAATATCTATTTTCTATTTGTGTTGAAAATGGGATGTTACAACCCTACTCCCCTAAAAGAAATTTCATCCTTGAAATTTAATATTATCAATAAATCTTAACAAGGCTAAACTAAGTGAACTGTTCTAAAATGTATTTCTAGTTTTCTTGACAATTGTGTACCTTTTCCTTAACATTATCATTTACCTTCTTTTAATATTATCAGTATTTTCTTAACTCAAAAATATTACTTATCTTAATTTTATCAACCATGCTTATCATAAATTGATGGTTAACTCTAAACACCTCAATAATTACGTTTCTCAATCTATTTAAATCTTACTTAATATAATCCATAACATCCATTAATTAAAATTCCTACCTGTAACATAGTAAAATGGATTGTTAAAAATTAATTACTGGACAACTAGTCGTTAGCAACTAGCCGTTGGACTAGCCGTTTATGATCGTTACATCACTCTCCTTTGCTTGCTTATAAATTTCCAATCCATTCTCACTTCCTATCACAACTTCAAGGTCTCTTAGTTTCTCTCTTCTATCTAATTTCTTCAATCTTTTCCCTCAAGTAATATTGTACTACTCGATGGTCAACCTCCCTATAAGCGATGAAGAACGAAGGCGAGATGGATTACAGTTTGTGGTAACAAGTGCCTCACTTCTTATAATCGTTATGGTGATTTCTCTAGTTTTGATAGTTTTTGTATTGCCAAAACTCTTAGACCTCTATCTATGATGTACTAGATTTTGTACTTTATTCTTCTTAATATAATCGTGTATAATAAATTATCCTAGTGAGAAAGGATAAATATGTCTTAGTCCGTGTTATAGTTATTTATCTAGTTAAATCCTTGTATTCTTTGCTTCATGACAATCCAGGGTATGTAATCATTTCTTATTATCTTCTATAATGAATTAAATATTCCTTAACTAAGTGATTGCACACTCCATCATAATTTACTACAATCATTACATAGATTTGATAAATTCTCTAATCTTAAATGATCATAAATCACTACTTTGACTTAGAAATACTCACTTAAATTTTTGTTATGGATAGCTAAGAATTATGTAACTCACTTTATAGGAACTATACTAAATTAATAAGTAAGGGTTCATATCTATTTACCCACAGTTCACTAACATATTTCTTTATTTTAAGTCTATTATTACATAACAATTATTTATATATGGTATATGTATATTCACTTTACAAAATTGATGACTAAAAGAAAATAACTTGATAAACATGTATCAAATTATTGGGAATCCAAAGAAAATATTTTATGGCACAATTTCTCAATATTATACCAATATCGATATCTCCCAAAGATCTATGATACTTATTTTTGATCATTTATTAACATATTTATCATAATAAATCACTAAAAAATTCAAAAATATATGGTTAATTACATTTGATGTCACAACCATAAAAGTTTCATTAATTCATATATATATATATATATATATATATAATCATCATATATTATTCAATCGAAGGCATCATAAAGGAAAACTTCACCAAATCAAACAACAATTAACATATCTTATATGTTATACAAAAAAAAGAATCAATACAAAAAGTTGAAGATATAATTCCTAATACGATTACTTATCACACCAAACAAGTTAGTGAACAAACTACCATATTTCTTTCATAAACATAAATTCATATTTTTTCTTTTTTTATTATTCAAAATATATCATCAAAGGAAAAATATGATCCTATCTTATACAATTTGTTGTATTAGTTTTGGATTACAACAATTATCTACCCATTAAAATGCACATAAGTATCTATACTAACTCAAGGACATGACAAGGAATATCCTAATAGGGTTTATTGAGTTTGTCTCCACTTCTCCACATACCACATTAAGCTAGGGTTAAATTCGTTGATCTTAACATCCTTCATTGGACATGTCTTTCACTATTTAGTGTAAATCATTCGAGGTGATCAGTCTCGATAATTTATAGTTAAGTAGTTAAAGTCATGGCAGCTGTAGTCTAAAATCCATATCAAAATATTCCTAAGACTTTTTCCTAAAGCTTAACTTTGAATTCTTATATGAAAATATATGTTATTAAAGATCTTTTATTGTCTTATCTTCCTTATTGTCCCCATATGTAAATAGATAAAACATGCGTACACAATTTGTTTAACTTCTTTCATTAATAAATACTAAGACTGACAAAACATTCAAACAAAATATCAGACACCTTGTCTCTTTATATACAATATGTCCCATACTATATTGTAAAAAGAGACAAATGTTGAATATTTCATTATCACATATCAACTAAAGAATCAAACACCATAGATCACATCTGGAATAAAAGGAAATGACTATATTACCTTATTATTCCACCATACATTAGCGCCCATACTTAAATAATGTCAAGAAAGACTTCAGAATGACCAGTCTCTAATAATCCCTGCAATAACATTTTTCAAGTAATAGGCTATAAAGTTCTAACTTATACTTCTTATAAACTTAAAACTAGTTCTTTCTTTATCTCTTTATTTTTAATTCCCAACTTTTCTTTACTTGCTTCTTGTCATCTACTCCAATTGTAAAATTTACTCCTCTATTAAGCATAGAATCTTTTGACTAACTTAACCATCAGAGTACACAACAGACTAGTAAGACCATACCGCAAGCCATTTTGGATTGAACTGCTCTGATACTAGTTTGTAACACCCCCTTATATACACGAGATATATATAAAAAAACTTTTAGAAAGATATACATATTTATCACTCTTTATCTCGCGTATACAAGGACGTATATACATATGATTTCCTTTGAATTTTGAAAGTAAAAAGTTTCAAATTATTCAAAATGATAAAATGAACTTTCAGAAAATCATAAGTGATCAAAGACTACAGTATCATATCCAAAGAATAAGGTTTATTAAAGTTTAACCTTTACCTTGAATTACAATCATCCAACTTAATATTGTATTAAGGTAAACTAAAACTAAAGATTTAATACCTCTACTTTAACTATAACTAAAGATTTTGAAATCATACTCTTGTCACATCTCTTCTCCTATCCGATTGAGGATGGGACTAATTTACTCTCTTGTAATTTCATCCTTTCATCTTGAACTGTTAGCTATATATCATATAACATATATTTTGGATACAGAAATTCAAACAAGAAGGAGTAAAAAACAGAATATAATACTTTACAAATAAGACATAAACATAAGAGTTTTCACAATCTAAAATAATAATTTCAAACACAATCATACACATAATCAATTATGAATGTAGAGTTTTTATAACATAACAATTATACTTACATTCATAATCACCCATATAGAATGTCACAACCACATGAATGTCATGTAATGTTTTTAATACTACCGTCTCATTCATTCCATGCATGTGGGCCCTTAAAGTTTTAGTTTGCACTGGACCAACCAGGAGTTTACATTGTTCCATAATTCTAAATAATAATAACATAAATGCCTTTGTAGCATATGAACAGCTTAACTGGCATGGAAACACTTAGAGACTAGTCAGACTGAGAAGGCTTTTATTGTGAAAGTACCCGACACTAGAGAGCGACCCCAGGTCCCCTGAAGCACCCTTCTACACTCTCTTATCCCAAGGTTCGCATTTGAATCTCCTCTAATGTATCCTCACTTTCTATAATCTGTCCCCAGACAATATCACATCTCATTTCTCTTTAATGATTCATGATGCATGAACTACTCGCATATTTAGTTAGTTAAGACTTTTAGAAAATTAATTATTAAATACCATAAAGGTTTACAAATCATCTCAATAATAAACTGTACATTCCCATAAGTTCTTCTTTGAACTTCTGTTATACAGAAACAAAATTTAGTACAGTCTTCAAATTCAAATCTCACCAAAATTGAGTTTCCAAGCCTTAAATATCTTAAAACCTTCTCTTTAAAAACTTCAAATATTTACATAATCTTTCCCAATTTAAATCTTAACTAGATTGAGTTTAAAAATCTCGACTATAACAAAATATCCTTTAGTTATTTTGTTGGGAAAAACCAAAATAAATTTACTTTAAATTTCTGATTTCTAAAAGAAATAATTTTTAAAATCATTAACTAAGAATACTTAAAACTATAAAAAATTTATTTAATTCAAGAATTAATTATCTTAACCTCTGATTTTCATAAAATAGTTTCTTTCTTATACTAGATTTTATTCTAAAGATTAGAAATAAAGTTAATGAAAATTATTTCTAAGAAGAAATAAAAGACTAAAATAATTATAAAATACATTCTCTTAGAATAAAACTTTAAAGAGTAAGGTAAGAAAATTCTTACTTAGTTTTAACTTTCCGTCATGCTTGCTATATGCTCAAATTCATATCACAAGATCATCAATCATAATCAAATATTATCAATCACAATATCATCAATCACAATCAAAAAATGTCAATCATAATCAAATAATATCGATCAAAATTAAATATCATCAATAATAATCAAATACTAATAATTATAATCAAATCAATTAAATATAATTCAAATTTTAATGGTTATTTAATTTAATAAGATTAATTTTAAGTCTTTATAGTCTATTCCTCACATGGGTCTATGTAGGTCCATATAGTCCAATCCTCGCATAGGTATATAGTTCAGTCCATACAGGTCATAATAGTCCAAGTCCTTGCATAGGTTCAGTCCAGTTCGTATATGTTATCCATGTATTTGTATAGGTATTCAGATCAAGTTACACAAGATACTCAATCTAAAATTTATAATAAATTTTTAAGTTAAACAGTTATTATTTTAAAATAATAATACTATTAAATTTTAAAGGAGTATGAGACTCCTCTCATTATTTTTATGTCTTTTCATATTATATTCCTATCTCACTCCCCCTTACCTATTGTATCTTGATTCGTTATGGAAAGTGTGTGTGCACCTCCTCTTAGAGTTCTAAAATATACCAATTTTACTTTAATATAGTTTTAAGATGAAAATTAAGATTTTTACTTAAAACAGAAATGGTAAATTTTTGAATAGTGAATAATGAATAGTGAATAATAAATTGTGAATAGTGATAGTAAATAGTAAACATGAATAGTAATAATAAATAGTAAAATATAAATGTTAATGGTAAAAAGTAAATTATGAATAGTAAAGGTAAATAGTAATAGTAAATAGTAATTTACTATATGAATAGTAATTTACTATTAAAATAGTATTTTACTATTCAGAATAGTAACTTAAAATAATATTATTTTTAGTATAATAATAGATTTCCAAAAATGATATAAAAATAACCCTAAAAAATTATAAGAGAGATGTATTATTACCTTAGAATTTTAGCAGAATCTTCTTCCAAAAAATTTATTTCTCTCTCTTACTTTCACCACTATCTCACTAGCACTACTATATTAAGAAAACTTAATCTGAAATTATGAATTCTAAAGAAGAATTCCTTCGGTATTTATAGGAAGGAAATTTACTATGTATTCTATTATTTTAATATAAAAGTACTGTGTATTTTTTAAAATTTAAATCCTGGTTACTGTATACCTTTTTAAAAATTTTGTACATGCACAGTGTTTTGCATAGTAAATATTGGCTGAATTATTAAGCCAAATAATAACCTTTCACTCGGTAGATTTTAAATATTCAAAATTAGTCCTTTTTGAAATTTAGCGATATTATATCAGTTCTCACTAATTTTATGATAAGTAATATAAAGTTTAAATTTTAAAAATCTAAAATTTCTATTAATAAAAATTTATTGAGACGTTTCTAATTTTTTAACGATTGGAAAAAATCAAGATTTTTCTCAAACCGATCATTTTTAGATAAATCTACTTGAAATAGATTTTAGAAAATTTTCTTATAATTTAAATTCACTTTCTTATAAATATTTTTAATTTTTAAGTAACTTTATATGAATTTAAAATTATTTAAAATATATTATTTTATTAAAATATTTCAAAAATTTTCTAAAAATTCCAAAAAAGCATAAATATTATATAGATCAAAAAGTTCTAAAGAATTATAGTCTAATTCCTTCAAAATTTTATTTTAAAATTCTAATAAGAGTTAAATCATAAATATGTAAAAACATAAATATAAAAACATAAAATAAAAGTTGTGAATAATAAATATTTTTAAAATTCTTAATATAATTTCATTAATCAATGAATACTAATTAAGTCATTTTAAAATTCTCATTCAAAATACATAAATATTTTTATTTTTATTAATATTATTTTATTTTATTTTTTAAAAAATAAATAATTAAATATAAATACCAAAATTTCATTAAAAAATAATAATAATAAACTAACTAATAGTAAGTATTTCTTGTTAAAGATATATTAATATCTATTTTCTATTTTTGTTGAAAATGAGATGTTACATAATGTGTTTGAGAGTGTTTTTTTTTGTTTTCTAAGTATTTATTGGTGTATGTAAAAAGTGTCTATTTGTATGCTTGAATGTTTTTTTTAAGTAGATTATAATCTATTAGATTTTTTTTGAAAGGAAAGTAATTATAATCAAATTCTGATTTTGTTAGATTTTGATTATAAAAATTATTTATTTCTATTATACACTTATTGTTTTCCTATTTTACCTTTTTCATCTTCTCAATTTTACTATTCTTATATATTAACTTAAAAAGTATTATTTTTTAATATAATCAAAACTAAACAAATTATCTAATTTTTTTTCATAACTACACTTAAACATAACAATCTTTTCTAAGATACTATGCATTTTACATAACTAGTTAATATGCTTGTACTTTATACGATATATTTATGAATAAAAGTAGTATTTAATATATTATTTTATGTATTATGTATCGTAAGAAAAATATCAATATTAAATATCTTTATAAGATTAGTAAAAAACATTTTTATTTAATTAAATAAAATAAGAAAAAGAGAAAAAATTATGAATACAAAATATTCTTTTATCATATTCTCATTTTAATTTTTAATTTTTTCTATTTTATATATTTTCAAGAAAATAAATAAATTAAAGAAAACATTAAATAAAATTAAAATAAATAAATTTATTGATCAATATTGAGTTTAATAAATAGAAATCTAAAATAAATATTACTATGTAAAAGAAAAAAATGAACAAACAATTTATATCAAAATATTATATATATATATATAAACTATAATTAAAAGAATTATATAATTAGCTTAGTGGTTTTAATAAAAGATAAAAAGAAAAAGAAATAGAAGAGTTGGAGATTTAAATTTCTTTATCTTATATTTTTAACAAAACATATTGATGATTTTAAACTGCAATTTTGTCAGCCTGGAGACTCACTTGTTAAACAAATTTGTCTATTTTTCTTTAATTTTTAAAACACGATTTTTGAAATTATACAAAATAAACAAGCCAAGAATCTTGGTCATGATTGCACGTAATCCAAACTAGTAAAAGTTAAAATTAAAATTAAGCAATTCTTTTTTTTTTGTCAGAAAGGTGGTAAACATGCAAGAGAAATGAAATGACGGTGGCGAAATCATTATTCCATTAATCAAATCAAATCATCACTTTACGTACAGAAGTGAAGTGTGAAAACGAGCTCACTTGAGTACAGTTTTCTGAAAGGCTCTTCTACCCTTGTCTCTTCATCTTCTCCCTTACTTTTCGAAACGGATCAGATTCCCTAAATCTAAAAGCATAGCACTTACGCGTAACTTAATGTGAAGCTAAGTTTCTTGCTTTTCCGTTCGATCGTGCGTCGGGACGAAGCAGGCACCGAAACCCCCTTCCGATCTGCACCGAAACGCTGCCCTCACTGTCCGAAGCTTTTCCCTTTCGCCGATTGAGAGGCTCAGCGTGTGAACCCCCACCCTTGGCCTCTGTTTTTAACCCAAAAACCAGGGCCAACCTCGACATTTCACCATCTTCTGTTGGCAGGAGGGAGCCAGAACCTACCTCTGCCAAACGGAGCTTGCCCGCACGCCAAGATTCCACCAACGGAGGTTGGGCTGACGGAACGGAGCTTTGCACTCAACCAAACACTAGTACGTTTAGGGAACGGAGATGAACGGAGGTTGGGGGAACGAACAGAGGTTGAAGAAGATAACAAACCACTGCTACATGTAACATCTTCCAAAAGTGTTCACCACGAGTTCTTCTCTGTGTCTCTAGTCAGATAAGAGTCGAATCATCAAAAGCTATTATTATGGGAGTGCCTTCTTTCTATAGATGGTTAGCTAACAAGTATCCAAGGGTCGTGCAAGACGTGGTGGATCCCACCATGCATAACACAACAACTAATAATGGTGTGGCTTTGGAATATGATAACTTTTATATTGACATGAATGCTATAATCCACCCTTGTTTCCACCCTGATGATGTTCACAACGTGAGTTCGTTACTCATCATCTTTCACCTTTTTCATGCTTCTCTTCATTTTTTGCTTTGTTGCTTGATATATGTATATATCTATAGAAGCTGCTTAAATTCTGATGAAGGCACTAATTTCTTTCAGATTCCTCGCGCAACAACCTTTGAAGACGTGTTTAGGAATGTGTTTGAATTCGTTGATCGCCTTGTTCATGTTGTTAGGCCTCGCAAGCTCCTCTACATGGCTATTGGTGAGACAAGAGACTTTCACTAACTCATAATTGACAATGGCATTTTTGGTCTTAAATATTGGAGCTTTGTCATTGTACATCACCACAAGCTTGGAATGCAGTTAGATTTTTGGCCTAATAATTACTATGTATCAACTAGTAAGGAGTACTTCTAAATTAACTTAAGAGCTTTGCAGGGTTAATTGATGTTTCAGTATCTTTACTTTGTCTTTTAATGAACGGTTCAACTTAAGGAGCCCTTTGTTTCTCATACTTATTAGACGGAGTTGCTCCCCGAGCCAAAATGAATCAACAAAGATCAAGGAGATTTCAAGCAGCCAAAGACAACGAAATTCGTGTGGGTTATTTATTCTTTTCATTAATCTCTATACTTGTTTGATCATATATCAATCATCCCAAATGGTCTAGTTATGCTTTCTTTTTGCCACCATCATTCTCAGTATAAGGCTTTTGTGTTTTTTTAATACATATGTTCTTGTATTTATAGGAAGCCGAGGAGGACAGGCTTCGGAAGCAATATGAAATGGAAGGGAAACAAGTTCTTCCTAAAGAAGAATCTCAAGTATCAGATTCCAATGTAATAACACCAGGGACTGAATTCATGCATGAACTCTCAAAGGCCCTTCAAAACTATATCTCTTCAAGAATATCCTCTGACTTATTATGGAAGGATATTATGGTATGATATATATGCATACATGTGCTATCTCACACTTCATTCGTACTATGCTTCATATTTTAAATTATTGTTGTTGTCTTGTATATATATCAAGATAATTATTACTATTTGTTAATTTAAATATAGGTAATTCTTTCTGATGCTAATGTTCCTGGAGAAGGGGAACATAAGATTATGTCGTATTTAAGGAAACAGCGATGTCTAGATGAATATGATCCAAATACCAGGCACTGCTTATATGGCTCGGTATGTAATTAGTATTTAGAAAAATAGTTTTGAGTCAGGGTGCTTGTTTCTTCTGGTGTGCAATATAATTAAGCTAAAGCTTTTGAATTTGGAATGCAGGATGCTGATCTCATAATGCTTGCAATGGCAACACATGAACCTCATTTTTCTATACTAAGAGAGGTGATTTTGACATGATAGGAAGAAGTAATAGATTCTTATTTTTAACAACATATTATCTTATACAATTTAATGTGAACAATCTAATACATTGAACCGTGTAATAAGGTGATTTTAACAATGGATGGAACAATAACTATCTAGTTCAAGATTGAAATGTATTTAGCTTCTGAATACAAAATTTAGTCCTCAACTTCTGATTATGTACAGGATGTCCCTCTTCAGCAGCAACCAAAAATTGTTGTTGAGTCTTTCAATTTGAAACTCAAGGTAATAATCATTATACTTTATTCATATACAACTTTGCTGCTGGCTGCTGGTATCATAAGTCTTATGAATCTATGTGTCTGCAGTATTTGCACATATGGTTATTGAGGGAGTATCTTGAATTAGACATGAAGATAGAAGATCCTCCTAAAAATTTCAGCATTGAATTTGAGAGGATAGTTGATGATTTCGTCTTCATGTGTTTTTTTGCTGGAAATGATTTTCTGCCACACATGCCATCTTTGGAAATTCATGAGGTTGTTATGAACTTTATTTTTGTGTCTGATGAATATAAAATATCAGTTTGTCGTTAGCTATCTTTATCTTTTTTGGCCCAATTTTTTTCAGGGGGCCATTGATTTACTTTTGACTGTCTACAAGAAAGAATTCAATAAACTTGGAGGATATCTTGTGGATATGAGCAGGGTAACCCTGTTACTTTCTATTTCCTTTAATATCTTGTGTGTTGGTTCTATTCCATTAATTTGATGGCTATGTTATGACAACTCTTTGTATGAAAACAGATTGAGGAGAAACATGCTACCTTTGTGAAACTATCAAGAGTTGAAAAATTTATACTTATGGTTGGTACGTACGAAGAAAAGATCTTTAAGAAGAGATCTGAAATTAGGGAGAAGAAATTGAAAAGGCTTATTAGTGCTAATGAGGATGCAGTAAGTTAAAATATATTAATAGATGGGCACATTCACATTTTACAATAATCTCGGGCTAATATTATTCTCTGTTTTTCATCCAGAAGCAGGAAAAAAATGCAGATGGTTATTCAGAATTGGACTATGAAAATTCTTCCGCTTGTGCTATTGTCATTAAGAAGGCATCAGCAACCAAAATTTTTGTTCCAGCTTCTGCTTCTTCTGCTGAAGTAAGTTGACGCCGTTCAATCAAAAGCTTAGTTTATCTTTATCCTCGTATATATATAGCTAGAGGAGTAAATCTTTACCTTACAATCTTACAAGCATAGTCAAAATTATTTTAGGTGGTGTTTGGATATAGAATTTTAACTTAATAATTTTTAATATAAATAGAAAGAATTTCAAATGTCACATAAAAAATTTTTAAAATTTTATTTTTTTAACTCATATTATTATTTATTATTATTTTTATGTTAGATTCTTTTATTTTTATATTTCAAAATTTTACTTTTATTTTTTATATTTTTCATCTAATGCTCTCAATATATATGCGCTACCTCCTTTCTAAACATAAAACCATTCAAGAAAAAAAATTGTCTTTAATATAAGTTTCTCTTTTAAATTTTTATGTCTTTAATTTTTTTTTACTAAAATACTTTTGTTAATATATAACTTTTCTTAGTATCAATATAACAATAAATAAAGCTTATCAAATATATTATTTATTTGTCCTATGATAATTTGGTAGGGTAGCAAGTAAAAAGAGATTAAGTGGAAAGAGAATAAGTGAAAAAAATTAAATGATGAGTCATCATTATCTTAGGGTAATTTTGAAAAATTATAATAAATTTTAAACAAATTTAGTAATTTTAACTAAATTAACTAACTTTTTTAATACACATAAAATACATAAAAGGATCTTATATTTAGAGACAGACGTAATATAAATTTTAACATTTTGATTAAAAAATTTTATACGATCCTATGGTTGTCAATCTTGCGAGATAACTCATAAACTCACATAGTTTATGAATTCACCAGTCTACCCTAGTTAACTCAGAATCGTGATTCTGGGTTGAAAAATTGTGAAAATCAGGACTTTTGGATCTTAAACGATTTTTTTAACCCATTTTTTTTGCCTTACCCGGTTTTTAGATCCAGGTCAGACCCGTGTGAGAAAACATACCAGCGCCGTTTAGGAACAAGACGTCGTTGTTTCACCTTCTCCAAGCCACGTGAATCCCGACCCTCACTGCACAGCCGTCTTCTCCGTCGAAAAGCCACTGCTGTCGTTGATTTGGAGGCCGCCTAATAAGCTTCGTCTTCTCGGTTCCTTTGCAACATGCGTTTTGGTGCTCTATTTTCATGTTTCCATTCCGGCTGTTGTTTTCACGTTTTCATGTTTCTAGTTGTTTTCCTGTAGCTCGTGTTTCCAGCGTAAAAGATCGACTATAGAAGATGGACTTTTCAATTTTTCAAAAGAAAAAAAAAGAATGCAGGAGAAGAGAGAGAAACTGATGGAGGGTTTTTAACCATCAGGAGGCACCTTTTAAAAATAATTTTTAAAATGGGGTAGAGTTTAAATATTTTAGGTGTCTGGGGTGGAAAATTTCAAATTGATATTTCCATTACGCATCCCCGAAAAACGTAACAATTGTTACGTACTCCCGACAACCGTAACAAGTGCATGCTGGCCACGTGGCAACGCCCCACGTATTACGCAGTTCCACTCTACGTAATGACCACTGACATTTCGCGTTATGCCAGTGTGTAAAGCAGGAATCGCAGGTGCTGTAGGCTTAACCAGGGTTACGTATTTTCAAAATACGTAACCAACAGGAAGGTGACACGTGGCACATTCGAGGCTTTAAAGTCTAGTGGTCCTCACCATTTCACCCAGCGTTTTTGCCATTCCAGTGAGTGCGTTTTTCCCCTTCCAGTAAGTGCATTTCACCTTTTCAATTGCTTCTCTTGGGCAGTTCCTCTTGAAGTGTTGAGCTTCATTTCTTTAGGAATTAGCAGGTAAGTCTAGTTTAAAATAATTTATTTTTAATTGTTGTTTTGTTTTGTATTATGGTAGTGAAGATAAGTGGTGGATTTTATTTATGGGATAGTACAAAAAAAAATTTAATGTTATGTTACTTAAAAATGTAGGCTGTAAATTTTTTGAGTTAATTATTTGTATAATTTTATGCTTAATTTTTGAGTATTATGATAGTTAAATTGGTCATTGTAAGTTTTGAATAAAAGAATTTAAAGAAATTTGTTGGTATTATGTTAGTTAAATGGCATGGTATGGTGTTAATTTTTTAATTTTAGGTGTTATGTTTTAAATCAATAAGTTAAATAAAATTTTGTGTAATTATTCTTTGTTGTTAAGTTAAAAAGTATTCTATTTAGAAAATTGCTAAGATGGATTTAAAAATATTTTACGTTACTGTTAATGCAGTATGGCCTCATCGTCGCAGTCCCGTGAAGTTAACCCGGGTCCAGAAGATCCGTCGCAGATCCGTCGCTGTTGAGGTTTCAAAACGTGCACGTGTCAGAATCAATTTGGAATGGAAAGCCAGATCGAATCTTGAAATGTAGGCGTGCATTGGCTCTTCGTAGTGGTATAGAGGGTGTGCCAGAAGTGATTGTGCCACTTTTGCAGAGGGCAGGCTTTCTTGGTGTTGCCCAACTTTATTTTTTTCAAATAGAGCCCGTGTTACTGTCAGCACTTGTTGAGAGGTGGAGGCCTGAAACACATACATTTCATATGCCACCGGGAGAGTGCACCATTACGTTACAAGATATGGCCATTCAGGTTGGTTTACGTGTTGATGGTTTACCTTTGATAGTGGACACACATGCTTGTGACTGGAGTTCGATGGTGGCTAATTTGTTTGGTATATATCCACCCGAAGATTCCTTTCAGGTTGGTTGTTTGAAAATGAAATGGCTATCTGACAATTTTTCAAACATTGCAGATCATATGGGTAGTGAACTACAATTGTTGAGGTATACTAGAGCGTACATTGTACGATTAATCGGGGGTGTAATATTTCCTGATCATTCCAGCAGTCGGGTTTCGTTAAAATATCTGCCTCTGTTGGAAGACTTAGACTTGTGTGGGCAATATAGCTGGGGATCTGCCGCCTTAAGCTATTTGTATCGTGAATTATGTTTATCGATGAAATATGAGCGGACAGGAATTTACGGGCTTCACCTATTGTTACAGGTGTGGGCATGGGACAGATTCTCAGCTATTGCTCCAAACGTGACGATACAGGGTAGACCGCCTGGGACGCCGTATGCCGCCAGGTTTAGTGCGTTTCATAGTTGTAATATTTTTGTGTTATGTTATTTGACCCACGGTTAACCGCATTTGTTGACTTATGTGATAACTTCTATTGTAGGTGGTTGGGCAGGGAAACTTTCAAGGCAGTTAGGAAAGACATTGATTTTTATCGTTGTGCCTTTGACCGGATGAGGCGTTCTGATATAAGTTGTGTAGATTGTATGGACCAATCATGAATAATATTTGTTTTACTAACCACTTGTCTTTGTTGTGTAGATTGTATGGACTCCCTACATAAATGAGGTCATGCAAACGTTACCTGCAGTGTGTTTGCAAGGAGCAGAGTGTTGGAGAGCGGTCGTTCCACTGCTTTGCACAAACATAGTTGAGTGGCACCAACCGGATTGGGTGATGCGACAATTTGGAATGCAGCAACACATTCCTTCTCCCCCTCGATAACCTGATAATCTGCATGGCATCACACAGAAGGGGAAGGCTGGGGAGAATTGGAGCCAGGTCTATCAGCCACTGATCAACATTTGGCAGCGTCGAGTTGATTTTGTATACACAAACCCACTGCAAGTTGGTTTATTAGCTGAAAACTCTGACTACATGCGGTGGTATAATCTGAACACTCGTCGGTGGATAACCAGGAAACACGTGTCGGAGCGCTCGGTATGGTTAACTTTGGTTGTCATATAAGCCATGTTTTAATTAAACCCTAATGAACTACTTTTTTTTGACAAATTTAGGTTGACGTTGTAGAGAATATCCATTATATGGCGTCGGAGGATGTAGGGATGGCGACTCAGGGCCCCAACGCCATGCTTGACCAGATCAGACAACAATCCCTAAATGCGATGCAAATGATGGGGCAAGAGTACAGGGTTTTGGAAGCAAGACAAGTCGCCCCAGTTCCACTTCAGGAGGCACCTGTAGTCGAATTTGACATTAACATACCTGGGACACGTAATGAACGGCAAGGCATTACCAGGGGTCGGACACAAGAAGAACGAATTGCTTATACTCTCACTGAGATACCCCCTCGTCAGCATGGAACTTACTTTGTTCCATCACAGTCTGTGCCTAATGATCCATGGTCAACATACCAGTTTCCTTCCCGTGCAGAGTATGGTGGGGATGAGCAGTTCTACTACACTCCTCCAACAGATAACATGTATGCAGGAGGCAGTGGATATGTTCCATCACCAACACAGTCACCAACTACCTTTCTTCGAGACCTTATAACACCTGAGACTCCACTTGTGACGCACAGGGGAGAAGGGTCTTCAAGACAATTTGACCAAGGTGTAGACCTTACGCTACATTTGTCTGCAGCTGCTGACGAGACCCACTTGTCATACGACGAGGGGGGACAGGAATTGTCACCAAAAAGGAATCCAGTTCGAGAAGGCAGAGGTCGGAGAAGACCATGTATACTATCTCCAGAGGGGGAACCCCCCCACCACCGTCATAGGTAGTTTGATGAGTATGTTGTGTCTTCATATGTTGCTTGTTTGATGTTAAACACTCGGTTGATGTACTTTGTGTAACGTAGTTGTGTCTATTTTATGTCTGTTTTATTTTGTTGTTTGGTTGTTAAAATACGAGATAGATACAGACGTTACAATAACCAAATATTATGCACTAGATACACACGTTGCGATAACCAAATATGATGCGATAGATAAAAACGTTAACAAACATTTCCATGCAGATACAAACGTTATCATAAACATTACACATTAGGATAATTAATTACGCTAGATTTGTGTACTACTACCACTAGCGTTTGTCGGACACCGACGCCGGTTATGACCTTCCTTCCCACATTGGGTGCATCTGGCTATACTTGACTGTGATTCAACTAAGTCCATTTCATTTCTAATACGGGATGATTTTGGACGACCTTTGGAACGTATCCGACTGTAGTCAGGAGTCAACACCCAACTGTGATCAGTGAGAGGGATTTCATCATCATTACCAAGAGGGAACCATCGCGGTGAGTATGCATTTATAAGGTACTCAACGGTATATACAGGATGGATGAATTGAAAGTAGTCGACACTCACAACTTGACAGGATGCGATCATGTGCGAACACGGATAATGATATGCTTGAACCGTCCACAGTCACAGCTTGGTTTGTCAGACAACATCACAGTATATTTTCGGCCAACAATCTGCTGCACTGCGTCAAACGCTTCCTCCACTTCAAACCGAGTATTGTGAACATCATAATGACGAACTGTGTGAGTGCTTGCGCTAGCCTGGTTTTTTGTTAAGGCGTCAATCAGCCTCTTGGTGTATCTCAACCCTTCCCCATACCCTGCTCTGGCGCCCCCCCCTCCCCCCCCGGTTGAATGAAGTGCTCAACTAACCGTGAATAGGTGCATTTGACTAACGTTGTGATGGTCATGTTTCGGGCCCCCCTAAATACCTTGTTGACGCATTCAGACAAGTTGGTTGTCATGTGGCCAAACCTACGCCCCTCCGCATCATATGCCAAGCTCCATTGCTCTTTTGGGATTTCATCAATCCACGCAGCGATCTCAGGTTTGACCTAACGAAATCTCAGTAATCTTCTGTCAAACACTGCCTTACATGGCGTATATCCTGCAACAAGGCGTATGAATAACAGTTGGATGCAATTTCTATAATAAGGTTTGATGTTAAACACTAACCCATTTTCAACAAGTCTTGCTTGAGCGCAACGTTCTTAAACTTGTGGTTGAAATTGCTGGCTATGTGTCGAATGCAAAAAACATGGTGCCCGTTTGGTGGTTGTCAACCTGTCTGTGGATTTGCAACAGCAGACTTGATGCTTTGGTGGCGGTCAGATATAAGACACAAACCAGTCTTTTGTGTCACATGGCATCTAATTTGTACCAAAAACCAACTCCATGCCTGTAGGGTCTCACCTTCAACTATTGCAAATGCAACCGGAATAACCGAGTTATTTCCATCCTGTGTTGTAGCTATCAACAAAGTGTGTCGATACTTTCCGTATAAGAAAGTTCCATCAACCTGAAGCATGGGTTTACAAAATGCAAGTGCATCAATACATGGTTTAAATGTCCAAAACACTCGTTTAAACTTACGAAACCGTACATCGACCTCAGTGCCGGCATAAAATTCACTTGTCACCATTTCAAATGCTGAGCCCCGAACTACATTGCGCATATGGTTAAGCCAACGCGGCAAGAAATGGTATGATTGATCCCAGTCTCCAAACACCTTCACAATTGCCTTTTGTTTGGCCTTCCATGCCTTACTATATGAGCATTTATATCCAACCTGGCCGCTTATCCATTCTTGTATGAACGCGATAGAGATTGATGGATCTTGGTTAACCATTCCTACACAAAACATTACCAACCACAAATTACCTAAGTGTGAATCATAAAACCTTGCCTGAATAAAACCACTTAATTAATATGATCATACATACACATAACGCATACCAACCTATTATGCATGAAGATATAAACTCTGAGTCTAACTTCTCGTGGTCTTGGGAAAGTCTTACATTTACACAAGTATGAGACCCTGCCCATTTACTAACCAGTCACAAATTTGTCTTCTTTGACAACATTGCCCTCATCCTCCATGGGCAACCATCGAAATGATTTGGACACCGAACAGTGAAATGTGTTGGTTTTGATTCAAGCACTGTGTACGTTTGATGGACCCTCATCGAGTATTGTTTCAAGGCAATTTGTACAGTATTTTTTGAGCAAAATTTTAACCCAACATACAGTTCATCACCAACACGCCATTCACCATGGTCATCATGCGCTGCCATATCATTTTCTGTATCTGGATGATCTCGAATCTACGTTACTATAAAAAGGTGATGAATCCCAAAATGCTGCACCGCTCAACCCTATAATGCAAATGTTAACTTAAGGATGTACGACAATTTTCATGGCAGTTATAATATAGCTTCTCAGTAATACATACTGACCAGTTACAGACGGACCAACGCCACGTGCATTTCCTAAGCTTAAGGTTCCTGATATTGAATCAATTGAATCAAAGTCACCTTCAACATTGTGTCCGCATCGCTATCAATCGGAATGTTGCCTTCATCAACATCTTCATCTTCACTTTGAAACTCAAGTTCAACATTCAAATCCACGTTATCATCAACAATTAAATCATCATTTCTTTCATCTGTACTTCAATAAAAATTACACAACTTTTATTATATCTATTTCGAAACAAACAACAATGTTTCATACTCAACCTAACATATCAATTTACTTACCTTGTGTTAAACATTGGGAGGGGCCTTCTGCCTCTTGAGACTCACACCTCCCAACATCAACATAAACCTCGATTGCAGCCATGTCAGATTGTTTTTCAAAGAAGTGCAACACTAGCTCAAGCTCCTCATCATCAGATATTAGAAAACCAGAGAATTTATTTTTTTTCTTACCAATAACTAACCTGCTTGTTAGCTGGGTAATTGTAATATTACCTTTCAGTTTTAACTTACTTGAAATTTTGGCTTTCAGCTCCTCAAAAGTAATATCACGCCTAACTTGAATCAACTTTGTGTTTCCTTCAAATGTATAACCTTCCACCCCATCGAATTTACGCCCACTTGTGTAAAGAACCATCATCATTTCTAATGCCATTTTCTGATTGCAAATGCTGTAGGATACTGGAAACAAGAACCATGGACGGTGGAACAACCAATCCTCGGAAGCTATATATAATGAACATTTTCCAGCACCATCAAACGTAATGACACGTGGCATTCTCTGGTTGGTCCACCTAGCCTTAGTTACGCATTTTGGGAATGCGTAATATCCATTACGTATTTGGATCGTACGTAACGTGTTACGTTACTGCGCCAAACGTAATCCATGCCCATTACGTGACTTCAGGATGCGTAACATTCATTCAACTTGCTAGGTGTCGTTACGTAGTTGTTACGTATTTTCGGGGTGCGTAACACAAATCTGGATTTGACATTTTCCACCCCAGACACCTAAAATTTTTAAATTCTACCCCATTTTTAAAATTATTTTTAAAATGTACCCCCTGATGGTTAAAAACCCAACTGATGGATGGTAGAAGATAGGCTTATCAGTTTTTTAAAGAAAAGAAATAGAGGATAACAGAAGAGAGAAATGCCTATGACTTTTCAGTTTTTCAATAACTTGAGTGGAATAATGACTCATTTTCTTGGAATGGATGAAAGAGGATTAATGAGCTTTCAAATTTCAAAGTCATAAAGGGATGTGGTTCTGACTTCTAAGGTTCTCACATAAAAATAAACTCTATTTAATATTTATTTAAGTTTAAACTAAATCTTTAGTGTTTTATATACTAAAATTTTTATGCTTATATAAGAATATAAGAATTTATATGTATATAGAAATTTTAAAATCTTTTGATACAATTTACGATTTTATGATTTATGATTTTTGGGACCCTTTACATTCAATCTAGAATCTCAATTTTAACTACCTTCAACTCAGGCTCATGCGTTACTTAATCCCAAAATGGTGCCTTTTTGAACGCATCAAAATTTGAATTACAAAATCCTAAATAATCTCTTTCCCTTTGAAACCCCGTTACCTTTTTCTTTCCAGTCTCTTCATACCAAATATTTCATCGTTCCCTCGCTGCTGCGACACTATCTGCGTTCAGATATCATTGATCCCTTGTTCGAACATCGTCGTTTTCTCACTGCCTGAGTTCGGACTTCCCCGTTCTACCTTTGTTCGAATACTTCATCATGGCATGTGTTCAAGCTCTTATGTTGCTGTTGGAGGTTTGAATATTTTTTGTTCTCGGTCAATGATGCTCTATTCCCGCTTTGCTACCATGTCCATTCATACGAGGGGTAACCTCTATTTCTTGCTCTGTTTTTTGGTGTTTTATTATTTTAATATCTTTTAATAAAATGTTTTAAGTTAACTAGCGAGACGAGTTTACCTGAACTTCTGAGGGTATGTTGTTATCAACCCTGGTTGGTCAAACTCCCAAAAATAAATTTTACTGTCAAAAGTAGTTTTGACTGTCTCGAACGGCACAAAATATTAATATTAACCTTAAATTCTTTTATTTCTCCAACTCCGTTTTCCAACTAGAAACCAAACGGACCCTGAGTGTCATATGCGAACATTTATGCAAGGAGTTTCATGACGTTCAACTGTTGGTATCATTTTCTTGTCTCTATCAAATTTTGCAGAACACCAAGGATTTAGAAGATGAATTAAAGAGATCTATTAGAGAAAAAGGTGACTTGTTTAAGAGTGGAGACTTCCTGATTGACAAGGTAATATTCTAATTAAAGAAGTGTTGCTTCTATTTATACTTAATTCTCTGATCATTGGATATGTAGCATGCTTATTTTAAAAATGGATGGATGATTAATAAGTTTTGTTACCTTTATTTCAGGTAAAATGGGGAACTCTGGGTTACAAAGAACGGTATTATAATGTGAAGTTTTCTGTAGAGGGCCCTACTGACATTGAAAGCAAAAGGAAAGAAATAGTATGTGTTTCCTCAAAACTTTAGCAGCTTCTGTTTTGTTATGTCCTCAAAAGGAAGGAACGGTATTCAATGCTGGTGGTGATAGACTGCAATTTAATTGTAGGTCCTGAAGTACACTGAAGGACTGTTGTGGGTTCTACAATACTATTTTTCAGGAGTTGCTTCTTGGACATGGTAAGCCAATATGGTTGAATATCTTAACTTGAATTTTTGTGACATACATTTTATTATTTATTATGCATGGAAATTCTGAATTGAACACTGCAATATACAGGTTTTATCCATTCCATTATGGTCCATTTGCATCCGACTTAAGGGGTATGAGTCAAGTGAAAGTAAAGTTTGAAAAGGGTGTTCCATTCTTACCCCTTGATCAACTTTTAAGTGTCCTTCCCCCTGGGAGGTATCTTTCTTATGTTCTCTTATTTTTCATACCATAAACTTTGAATTTGATATAAGTTTGCTTTACCATAATAAATTATCTGATTTCACATCTGTTCAGTGCTTCTGCACTTCCAAAAGCATATGCTCAACTCATGCTAGATGAGAACTCTAGATTAATAGACTTATACCCTCAGGGTAAGCAGGTTTATCTTGTTTGAATTAGTTTTATAATATATTTTTTGGACATTTTTATTTTCCCCAGTACTTGTTTTGTAGTTCTTATTCTGTTTTTGGTTTTCTAGATTTTGAAGTTGACACAGAAGGAAAGCGCTTCATGTGGCAGGTTATCTCACTCATGTCATGTCCCTTGTATTAATTATTAATATACAAGTTTTTTGTTGTTCACATACTACACTACATACTGATTGAAACAAATGTTGCTTGTGTTTCATCAAGGCTATCTGCAAAATTCCTTGGATAGATGAGAGAAGGCTTGTGGCTGAAACCAGAGAACTGAAAAACGAATTATCTGTATGAATTATTTAGTAATATAGCACACCACACAAATATTTTGATTACTTCAATCATCAATGGTTTGTGTTTTATAGGAAAATGAAGCCATAAGAAACTCTGTCAAATTTGATAGCTTGTTTATTAAAAGTGCAAACAAGTTAGCTGACAAAATTTGCTTCCTTTCTCAAGAGCCAAAATCTTGCAAGTTAGATACGAGAGTAAGGTTAGTCAATGGTGATGGATGTTTGTGACTTGTGCTGTTAATATTATTTTTTAGTCTAATTCTGTCTTTTCTTTTTCATGTTTCTTATCTAATGGTAGCAACTATGTTTTAACCTCCATGTGTTTTTGATTTAGTTTTTTGTGTGTTATGTAACCTTATTCTTAATCTCTCAGTAGTGATGGCGTTGGGGGCATCATTAGTGTTTGCCATGAGGAGGGTATTAAGAAGCCTTGTTTGGGGATGGAGATTTGTGACAACAAAGAACTTCATGTCTTGTATGCTGTTAAAGATATACCTTAATTTTCATAATTAAGATTCATTATTACACATTTTTCTATCATTTTGATACCGGTTTATGTTGTAGATGTGTCAATTATGAGCTTCCTGCTGGAAGCAATCATATTCCTCGTTTACTAGCCGGTGTTGAACTTCCACAGAAGGTACATTTTTTCATTCCATGGATAGAGGAACTGTCTCCAAAATAGAACATGATGTTATTGCTGAAATTCCAATATTTTGTAGACAATCTTTGAAGATGAAATTATGGAAACAGAACTCTGGCATGAACAACAGAAACATAGTCGTTTTGAGAGGTACACGTCATTCCTTTTACTTTGTATATGATAGGAGTCATAACTCACCAGGGTGGAAGCTTCTGCTTCCTATAAATCCTTAATGACCAACTTGAAAATTCAGCGTGCATGGTCAAGACAAGTGGAGGAGTGAAAACAACAAGAGCATTACTTCAAAGTTTTCTCCAAATGCAACTACTCCAAATACTAAAAACTTTTCTCCAAGTGTACCTCATTCCCACAAAGGTATTGGATGGGGTTCTGGTAGAGGGAAGCCACATTTGCCTCCTTTTCATATGGATGCTTCAGGTTCTTGTCATGTCACTAATATTAGAGACACTAGATCACAACACTTTGTGGACAACTTTAGACAGTTAAGAGTATCAGAGACTAATCATTTGGCTAGGCCTACTGGCAGATCACAGTTTCGGCCACATAATAATAATTACAGGTATCAGTCAAAGAATGTTGGAAGGTTTTCATCTAGTGTTCCTCATATTGAAGTCATCCACAAAGGTGCTGGTGTTCGATGGGGTTCTGGTAGAGGGAGGCCAAGCAATAGTTCCAACATGGACAGAGTTGATACAATGGCAACTCAGAAAATGCCATATTTGCCTCCTTTTCATAAGGATGCTGTAGGTTCTTGTGATGTCACAAATATTGGAGACACTAGACCACAACACTTCGTGGACAACGTTAGACAGTTATGAATATCAGAGTCTAGTCATTTGGCTAGGCATAGTGACAAATGACAGATTTGGCCACATAATAATAATTACTGGTGTCGATCAAAGAATGTTCCATATCACCAAAGTTCACAATCTGAGACTATGCCTTTTGGTCGGGGACAAGGTAGAGTTGCATATGGTTCTAACTGTGAATCCACTGAAGAGTGCTTCCACTAGCAGCAGCAGCAACTCATTGAGGCCTCAATGGAGTGGTAGTGGTCTAAAGGCTTACCAAGTCAAAGATCAAAATCGTTGGTGAAATATTTAAATGACAGTTTGTTTTTGATAAATGTAATATTTAGGGTGAAACTTAACAGGTTTTATTAACTTATTGAGACTCTTAACATCACTAGTGATAAGGTCAACTTGTGCTGCTTGCATGATTACTTAGGAATAGAGAAAGTCGTGTTTCTGACTTTTCATTGAAGGAAAAAAAAATTCTGTTTTCAAATCAGAATTAATACTAATCTGTATTTTGTTGGAGAGGGTGTTGAAACTCTAATTTTGATTAAAGGATAATATTGAAAGCACTTAAAGAAATGTACCAGTTTTATATATTATTAAAATTAATGCAGAACGAGTGCTTTATTGATTATTATTACTCTATCATTATAACCTTTTGTTTAAATTTGGCCTTATAATCATTGTTATTTTTTTAATTTTTATTGTGAGTACTTTAATTTAAACTTTCAGTCACTATTGCTTTGTGCGCCAAAATCTGGAAGTGAGAGATAAACAAATTCGATCAAACATCCTAAACCTTACTAGAAAATAGTTGATTGATAATGAGATTCATTACCCTTCATGCTTTAGTGAAGCAAAGCAACATGTCCTTTTTAAAGTTTTCTTTTCTTTTTTATAATATTATTTTCAATTTTCAATGTTTATTTATAAATTTTTACTTCACACTTTTATTAATTAAATTAACTCTTGATATTAATAAAATATGAGAAATTCAGTTCTCACCTTAATGTAAAAATAAATTTAAATATAACTAAAATAGATGATAAATTTAATGTAATATTATATTTTAAAGCTAGGTGATGAGTCTTATGAAGATATCAAAAGAAGTATTTAACAATTTTTTTCATCTAATCATTAAAGTGGTGTGGACTTGATACTTTTCATGCATCAAAATTTATGTGTATTTATTTCTAGAAAAATGGTAAGTGCCAATTAAATAGGAACTCATTGATATCATTTAGTATTTGAGAAGAGGGTAAAAAGAAAAATTAAATAAAAATATATGATAGGTGATGGATAAGAAAAGGAAAGATAAAAAAAACTAGCATAAAAAGTATTTAATGTGAGTAGTTGTATTTTAAAATTTGGATTTTGTCAACTGATTCAATTAAAAATCTGGTGAACTGGTGTTATCAATGTAGGCCATTTAAACTCATTATTAATTGGTACATGATCAAACCGATTAAACCGGTGAGCTGTCTTCAATAACAAAAATGTTTTGGGGGTTTTCTAATGATATTTGGGTACTATTTTGGGCCTTTTGTGTGAAGTTTTAAATGTTAAAAACCTGTAAATAATACATTAATTTTAGTTTTTAGTATTATGAAATAACTATATTATATTTTTTATTAATATTATTTCATAGAAGACATAATTTTATTATAAAAATATTTTATTAATGTTATTTCAAATATAATATGTTTAAAAAATATTAATTTATTAATGCTTGTTCAATTATAGTTTGACCACTAAACCATGAACCGGTAGCTCGACAAACAGTCTGATTTTTAGAATATTGATTATTAGTGTATGAATATCTAATTTTTATTACTTTGGCATTTTATAATAAATTTAGAGGGAGAGACTTACGTATTTTTTTAGAAAAAAATTATAGCTGGAGATGGTACCTCATTTCAAGACTGTTAAGGGCCATGTAGATTTGAAAAATGTTTCCTATTTTCATTACTTGTTTTTAATTTTAATTACAAAACTACCATTATATCTCTTATTTCCAAAATTTCGTACAACAAAATGTGGAAACAAGAAATAAAGACAAAAAATAAAAAAGTTAGGTCGTGTTTAGTTTGCAAGTTTTCTAAGAAAAATAAAAAACTATTCCTGAAAAAGTTGAAAAAAAGGTGTCTGTTTACAAAATATTCAAAGAAAACTTACAGAGAACTGAAAAACGGGTTTTCTATTTTTTTAGAAAAACAAAGAAGTCTTTAAAGAAGTTTTCCAAGAAAATTGAAAAGTGGAAAAAATTTAAAAATTTTTCTAACTATTCTAGAAAATGAATACACATAAATGGTACCCCCTCTCCCTATAACCTGCACTGATAAAATAAATCATGTAAGTATACATAGGCGCGATGAGAAGCAACCATCATCTGCATCATATGCTGATGCTCTACACTCATCCTAACGAATCCCTCAGTAATGGCATTAGTAGATGGCGGCTGGGATGGTGGTCTCCTACGTCTCTGTCTGGGCCGAGCCTTCTGCTCAAGAGGTGGAAGCTCACACTGATGAACAAAATAATCCCTATTCACTGAAACCTTGGGGATTCTCCCCGGAGAGCTAGTGAACTCTGGTGATGGCACTCACCCCCTGCCTCCTCAGTAAGGCAGAAATGATGTGAGGGAAAGGAACAGGGCGATTCACTTTATACCCAAGGGCATACAAGTGAATCTGCTCAAAGATAAAAGCAGCAATACTAATAGTGTGTCCCTAGAGGATAGAGTAGAAAAGGTAGCATCTGTCAACTAGAAGAGTAGAAAGGTGGGTGACAGGGGTAATGTTGTGGAGCATCAGATACATCCACTCCTGGGCTAAAAGGGTCATCTGGGTTTTAAGGTGGTTTGATGGAGATTTATTAACCTTACTAAGGTTAAAGAAGATTTCATCCTTACTCAAGAAATGAGCAACCTGATCCAGGAAGTATCCTAGATCACCATCCTCAGTAGAAATTTTGTTTTTATTTTCCATCCAGAAACAAGTATCGCTCTCAGGAGTAGGCTCCCAAGGGTTACGCAAAAAGGGTACTAATCGTGTCCCTGTCATATGTGTTGTGCCTACACCTCACCCAACTCGTCCTCTGTTGTACAATATTCGGTGAGTCCTGGCGTGTCTTGAAAGCATTCGCGTAAAACTCCATGACTAATATAGGATCCCCCTCAGTAGGCAAAGAAAATAGGGTCCTCACCTCCTCCTGTGTATTTCATCTTGAAGCTGAGGATAGTCTCCAACACTAAGATTAAGGACCCTCTCCCAGATCAGTTTCTGGCCTTTAATCTGATGAAAACGTGCCCACTTGGCATCTGTCCTGAACCTAGTAGTGTCACGGGGTCCCAACTGCTCCTCTCCCTGAAGATCAGGATCCTCAGAAGTGATATCAATATTTGTGGCCCTTCTTTGTCTTTTAGGACCAGTGGTGGGAATGGACTTTTTCGGTGCCATCTACAAAAGAAAATTTTATTTAAATAAAACATAAAAATAAATCACTTAATATACACACAACAAAATGCATCACACAATATTTTTGGTTTTTAATAAGTTAAAGTAAAATAAGACATACATGTTTTTGATTTTTATATTTTTAACAAAATAAAATATTTTATGCATTTATAAACAAACAACAAAAATTCACATGTATATATATATATATATATATATATATATATTAGACTTTTAAAATAGTAAGATTTATATATCATATAATAAAATTCACACAAAACAAAATTAAGCAAAATTTTATTTTTAAGAAAGAAAATAAGGTTCACACAATAAACATATTTTTGATTTTCAAAAAATTTCAAACAAAATTTTTATTTTATATTTTTATACAAGAAAGTATAACAAACAATACAAACTAAAAAGTATTATTAATTTAAAAAGAAAAGATAAACAAACAAACAAATTTCATACACAATAAAATTTTTTACAGCAAATAAAAAGAAACATTTTTTTTCATTTTTTCAATTTTTTAAAACAAAAAATCATACACCTAAAAATAAAAAATTAAGAAAAACAAAAACAAGCGTCAGCCCTGTTCTTCCCACGCTACGCATGGGCTTGCAGAACGGAAACATGAAAACAGGGGTTGCACAGCAGGAACCCCTTCCAATCCTCTTTCAATCCACACATTTACCTATTTCTAATAGCAAACAATTTCCAATGGTCTTCTAATCCTATCCTAACCGCATACATTTCTAGGAATTAAAATAAAAAACAAAGAGAAAAGGTATTTAGAGAACTTACTTGATTAAATGCAGATGATGATGATGATAGAAAGGAATGAAAGAGTGTTACGGTTTGAGAGAATGGAGTTTCAGTGTAAAATGTGGCAGAGGGGGAAATTTAGGTTTTATAAACCTAAATTGGGCATCTCTGGTTTAGTTTTAAAAACTGAACGCAGGCCTTGACGCTACGCATGGTTAGGACACTACGCGTCAAGTTGAAAATTTAGAACCCACGCTATGCGTCAGTGTGGCGCTACGCGTGGACTTCTGTTTTTCATTTCTCAAAATTTAATTTTCAAAAACCCTTTTCTTTTAATTTTAAAACCCCTTTTCAAAATCAAAATTTTATCTAAAATTTGTAAAAACACTTTTTTTTATTAAATAAAAATAAAGAAAAAAAATAATGGGTTGCCTCCCATTGAGCGCCATGTTTAATGTCTCCAGCCGGACATTACCTCTTATTAATCAGGTGGTTTCTCAAATTTCTTTGAGGAATCACCTATTCTTCTTTACCTCTTTCTCTAATGCTTGATTATATGTCTATTTTCAATAAACAGAGTAATTAGTTTTTAGGGATTAGGATGAGATATACCTTTTTCATCTTCTAGGTAAGCCTTGTCCATTTAGGTGATACATTGAATGATCTGTAATAGTATAGTCTATACCTATAATGATGTATGAAGGTCTCTTGTGAAAATCTATGAGCTGCATTGCCTTATATGAAAATTTTCCATGTTTTCGCTGAAAATTTGAATGAGGGTAAATTATGATAAATTGAATTGAATGATGTGATGGATAACTTATAGTGGTCGTGATTGTATCTATAATAATGTCGGTGAAATTTTGTAAAACTATGTAAAAGGTACTTCTGTGTGAGAAATTATTTTTATGTTATTGACGATTTGAGTGAGATAATAACGTTGAGTTATATCGTAAATGATCCATAGAGATAGATTGAAATGTTTCTGGTTAATGGATTTAAATGAACTTAAGTCCTGGTAGGGTCTAGAATGGGTGATTGCTTATAGAACTAGCACGAATGATAACGATGTGAATTGATAATGTGTGATACCGGTATTTATACTGATGTGAATGTACCCCTGTGAAGTTATAATGATTGAGATTATGGTTTCGTGTGGTGATCCGGTCTTGATACCGGCCCCTAAAACAGCAGTGACGTGTCATCCGTTCTGGCAACGCTACCGATTCAAAAGGTAAGACATCAGATTTACTAAACCGTCTGGGCGTTCTCCTAAGACTGGATAATCCATGTAGACACCTTCAGATCAGATGTACACAGACTATTTGACAAAAGATAATGAGTGTTGCTACAGGGATAACAACCAGAATTCCATTTTCCAGACTACGAGCCAAAGTCTGCTCCTGGAAATGAGTATCTTGTCCCCCAAATTCAGCCTCATGATCTCCACACTTAAATATAAAATTACCATTTGCTCCAATCATGCTAGTAGGTGGGTATTAAACAATTGTTTATCTACATAGTGGAGTTTGGTGGATATGCCACTATCAGGTCCTCGTAAAACAAGCCAATCAGGTATAAAAACTCTCTTCAATTTACTTTAAGCTCTCTCTTGAATTCTGGAGGTTATCTCTTAATACTATATGCTATTCCTTTCTTCTGGAATATAACTACTGACTTGAGCGTCGGAGAATCTTCACAGGTGGCACCACCTTTTGCCCACTTCAACGCGTGAGGATGGTGTGAAGGATCTCCAGGACATCAAGACCGATCTTCTCGCATTGGTACAATAGATACTCATTGACCCGGTGTCCAATCCTGTATAATCTTTGACTTTTGTGGCTGACCCTACACTGGATCTATTGACCCCAGTTCAGGACAGTTCATGCAGCTAGTAAGATTTTGTCCTTAATCACTGAATAAAGGGAAGGTTGAAATGTAACTAGCTCGAAAAGTGATTCTAAACTAATATTTTAAAGTATTTTACATTGATAAACAGAAATAAGAAGGTTATTCAAGTTGAGTTCATAAGTAACTAAACTATGATATTATTGTTTTAGCTAAATCGACAACTTTTACAGAAAAAGAGTTTACCTCCAAGGTTCAAAGGAAGTATTTTCCAAAGCGAATATTTGAAAATATAAACTAACTTCGAAGGCCTGATCCTTAGAAACTAAGGAACCAAGTTCCGTAACAAACTAATGTTGTTGGATAGCGTTTGTCATATCGGTCCATGTATAAAACAATAAGTTTTGATACCCCTGAGCCTTAAACCCCAACCTCAAGTAAGTACACACTCCTAATGAGGGATGAGAGCTTGAGGGTAAGTGTGTTTGTATACATACATATATATATATGGGGGTTTAATGTTTTAAAAATTTGATCTATGAAGGATATAAATCCATCAAGGTTTCTTATACTCACGTTGTTATTTCGAAAGTAAGTATGGCTAAAAAAGTTTTAAAAATATATAAAGTAAGAAAATGTATATATATATATATATACATACACGCATGAGTTAGTATATTTTACGGTCATAAGGATAACTAATAATAAAATATGAGTGGATGGGTCAGAAAGTTTGGGGTATGTGTAAAGGAGTATTGCAAGAAAGATTTGTTTTGGTAAAACTTTAATACGATATTAAGGACAAAGGACTTATCAAGGGAGGACCCTACTCGGTGACCATAAAAATGGATATTTGATGTTATGAATGTGCATCTTACATGCATCATGTACTTTGGAAATTATGTGTGGAAACTCAATACTAAAAGCACATAGCGAGGGCTAATGCTAGAGAACATGTTTGTTCCAATTCCTTAGGTGAATATTGGGAGTACAATCGGGTCGGGCCTCCAATGGTTCGGGGTCGTACCCAAGGCCGGATAGTCCATGGCAAACCTAGTATACTTTGACTAGGATGAGTGTTACTATAACTGTATAGAGCCAAGTGTTCGTACTCTTCAGAGTGTGATCACATTTATAAGATGTTGGACTATGTGTGTGTCCTTTACCCCTTGAGGTTGTAGTGAACTTGGTGAGTTCTGGTCGCTCTATTACAAAAGTGTTATGCTCAATATGAGATTGAAGCAAGATGACTCTAATGAGTATGATGTTGGAAGGGTCCTCATACGCATTCATGAAACACTTAATGAAGAGATAATCACAATACACCTAACTTATGAATAGTATCTTAAGTGACTAACAACATTTAATGTGTGATTATGAATTACATGATGACTATATATGTGATTAAATGATGTGTTCGGATGCGATGCTATGAAACTGTGGTAACTTGACCATGAAGTTTATAGGTATGTTTTAAAGGAGAAGTAACCTAGTAAATGATCATTAAGTCATAATGAACCTTAGGAGAATACTATAAATAAATAATGATAGAAACTCAGCTTGTTTGATAAGATGTGTGAATATGGGGTAGATGTGAATTGAGAAATATTGAGAATTCTTGTATTGAACAACATGCTTACTATGATATAGTGTTGTGTGGAAATAGTTAATCACTGCATAAAGGAATGCAACTGGTATTGAGTAGCATAATTTTAAATCAAATTAGATAGAGCCCCTTGCGAATGATGATAATATTGTATACTAATTCATTAGAAATCACCAGACCTAATGAATGATAGTAAATTGGTTTTGTATATATATAAGGATTTAATTAAGGTTTAAGTGAATAATGAATGATTGTCAAGGAAATAGGTTGTCAGTGAAATGATGTAATTGGTCATTGGATGTACTACATGTTTCTCCCACAATGTTAGAGTGAGATAAACTCACCCTTTTTGTTATGTGGTTTCCATTTGTGTATCTTTAAATAGGCACTCTAGGCTCACGAGGGACCTATATGGAGACGAAGGAAGATCAGTGTCAGAGTTGCGCAATGCAAGCGGTTGGACGCCTAACTAACAAAATAGCGATTACGTTCTTTATGTTTACATTTTATAGGAGCCTGTGTGCCCTTTCCATTCAAAATATGTAAGTTATTGTTGAGACCATGTGATGCATAAAGTGTTTTCTTAAAGTTCTTGATCCACCATCTTTCCTGTACAAAACAAAAAAACTTTCATATTTTTTTAAAACTTGTAACCTCTCAATTAAGTAGGATGATTCAGTGGAAGAGATTCTCCTAGTTAACCAATGGTGTTATAATGTTAATGACTTAGCTATGAAATCATTATGTAATACTTCTGGGGAAAGTCGAGTGAAAAGTGTTAAAGCTATTAGATTTTTACCTGGTGAAATAAGCTCAACTTTGTGAGAATTATCTAAATCGTGTGATGATGTCAAGACAAAAATAGAAGCAGAAAGTTTGGTTAGTACAATTGAGAGTTTTGAATTTTTACTTGGAATGGTTATTTGGTAGGACGCTTTATTTGCTATTAACACGGTTACAATAAAAAATGATGTGTATCGATGCTAGCTTGAAACAAATTAAAAAGGTAAAGGGTTTTTTTTAAAATATAAAAGTTAAGGATTTGTCTCTAGTATGAATGTTGCCAAAAGTCTTGCATGTAAGATGGGTGTGGAGTCTACATTTCCTATCAAATGTCGTATTCATAGGAAAAAAATAATTTGATGAAAATGATTAGGGAGAGGAAATTTGATAAGGTGAGAAGTCTTTTAAAATTGGTTACTTTTGTGCCATTGTCTAGATATGATAATTACTTTATTGGAAAATTGGTCTGTGCAACTAAAGATATTTGAAAGTATTTTTGAGTTCTTATTTGACTAAAAATTGTTATAGTTGTTGGGTGACCATGAATCAAGAGAATGTTGCATTAAATTTACAAATTCTTTTTCTTATAATAATGTATTGGATGTTGACTTAGATGACTTTTCCTCTGAGTTGAAAGTGTTGCAAATAATAAATAACATTACTAGAGATATGACATTGTTAGGGCTTAAGGTTCTTAAGTTTGTCAAAGTTGCAACTGTTATCCAAATGTTAGCATTGCTTATTGAATTCATTAACTGTGCATGTTAATGTGGCATCAACCGAAAAAGCTTTTCAAAGTTAAAGTTATTGAAAACATATTTGAGATCATCAATGTCGCAAGAAAGATTAAATGGATTGACCATTTTATGCATTGAAAAAGATATGTTGGAAAATATTAATGTTTGATACATTTGAGTGCTTGCATTTTATTTATTTTTTTAAGTGGTGATAGGTTGATATTTATATGATGATTTTGCACTTGGAAATCCAATTTGGCGATGGATGCTACTATTGTTGTTACTTGCTACGCATATGATATTGTAGCCTATTATGAGTATTGTTACATTCCTAATGATTTCATAATGGTATATCATTGTTGTCGTTAGAGTCTAGGGCTTCTAGTCATATATTGTTTTAAAACTTTCAGATTTGAAGTAATATAAAAATCGTTATTTAAATCATAAGACTCTTCATTGTTACAATAAAAAAGTACTTATCATTTTATAAGACCCTTTATACTAATGTCATCCAGATCTCAAAAGTTCAAGAACAACCTTTACATAGTTACAATACTTTTGTATCCTTTACTAATAGTTATATTACTTTCGTATTTTTAGTATCAGATTAATTTTCTAGTTATAATTTTATCTTAACATAATTATAATGAATATAAAAACTAAAATAAATAATTAAAATTAAAGAAAAATGTTCATTGCTTCAGTTTTAAGGTCACGAGTTCAAATTTCACTAATATGAAGATTTTATTGCTAGGTGATATGTAAGTACATCTATAATCTCTCATCGAGCATGACATATGTCCTAACTTTAATAAACCTTGAGATCCAATACTTAATGTGTAACACCCTCTTATATACATGAAATATATATAAAAAAACTTTTAGAAAGATATACATATTTATCACTCTTTATCTCGCATATACAAGGACGTATATACATCTGATTTCCTTTGAATTTTGAAAGTAAAAAGTTTCAAATTATTCAAAATTATAAAATGAACTTTCAGAAAATCATAAGTGATCAAAGATTACAGTATCATATCCAAAGAATAAGGTTTATTAAAGTTTAACCTTTACCATGAATTACAATCATCCAACTTAATATTGTATTAAGGTAAACTAAAACTAAAGATTTAATACCTCTACTTCGACTATAACCAATCATTTCCTTATCTTCAAACCATGTGATTTTGAAATCATACTCTTGTCACATCTCTTCTCCTATCCGATTAAGGATGAGACCAATTTACCCTATTGGAATTTCATCCTTTCATCTTGAATTGTTAGTTATATATCATATAACATATATTTTGGACACAGAAATTCAAACAAGCATAAGAGTTTTCACAAGCATAAGAGTTTTAGTGAGAAACAAAATATAATATTTTACAGATAAGACATAAGCATAAGAGTTTTCACAATCGAATATAATAATTTCAAACACAATCATACACATAATTAATTATGAATGTAGAGTTTTCATAACATAACAATTATACTTACATTCACAAACACCCACATAAAATGTCACAATCACATGAATGTCATGCAATGTTTTTAATACTACTATCTCATTTGCTCTATGCATGTGGGCCCTTAAAGTTTTAGTTTGTACTGGGCCAACCAGGAGTTTACACTGTTCTATAATTCTGGATAATAATAACATAAATGCCTTTGTAGCATATGAACAGCTCAACTGGCGTGGAAACACTTAGAGACTAGTCAGACTGAGAAAGGTTTTATTGTGAAAGTACCCGACACTAGGGAGCGACCCTAGGTCCCCTGAAGCACCCTTCCACACCCTTTCATCCCAAGGTTCGCATTTGAACCTCCTCTAATGTATCCTCAGTTTCTATAATTCGTCCTCAGACAATATCACATCTCATTTCTCTTTAATGATTCATGATGCATGAACTACTCGCATATTTAGTTGGTTAAGACTTTTAGAAACCCAATTATTAAATACCATAAAGGTTCACAAATCATCTCAATAATAAACTGGACATTCCTATAAGTTTTTCTTTGAACTTCTGTTATACAAAAATAAAATTTAGTACAGTCTTCAAATTCAGATCTCACCAAAATTGAGTTTCCAAGTCTTAAATATCTCAAAACTTTCTCTTTAAAAACTTCACATATTTACATAATCTTTCCCAATTTAAATCTTAACTAGATTGAGTTTAGAAATCTCGACTATAACAAAATATCCTTTAGTTATTTTGTTGGGGAAAATCAAAATAAATTTACTTTAAATTTCTGATTTCTAAAAGAAATAATTTTTAAAATCATTAACTAAGAATACTTAAAACTATAAAAAATTTATTTAATTCAAGAATTAATTATCTCAACCTCTGATTTTTATAAAATAGCTTCTTTCTAATACTAGATTTTATTCTAAAGATTAGAAATAAAGTTAATGAAAATTATTTCTAAGAAGAAATAAAAGACTAAAATAATTATAAAATACTTTCTCTTATAATAAAACTTTAAAGAGTAAGATAAAAAAATTCTTACTTAGTTTTAACTTTCTGTCATGCTTGCTATATGCTCAAACTCACATCACAAGATCATCAATCATAATCAAATATTATCAATCATAATCAAATAATATCGATCAAAATTAAATATCATCAATAATAATCAAATACTAATAATTATAATCAAATCAATTAAATATAATTTAAATTTTAATGGTTATTTAAATTAATAAGATTAATTTTAAGTCTTTATAGTCTATTCCTCGCATAGGTCTATGTAGGTCCATATACTCCAATCCTCGCATAGGTATATAGTTCAGTCCATATAGGTCATAATAGTCCAAGTCTTTGTATAGGTTCAGTCCAGTTCATATAAGTTATCCAGTTATTTGTATAGGTATTCAGATCAAGTTACACAAGATACTCAATTGAAAATTTATAATAAATTTTTAAGTTAAATAGTTATTATTTTAAAATAATAATATTATTAAATTTTAAAGGAGTAGGGGACTCCTCTCATTATTCTTATATATTTTTATATTATATTCCTATCTCACCCCCCTTATCTCTTGTATCTTGATTCATTATAGAAAGTCTATGCGCGTCTCGTCTTCGAGTTCTAAAATATACCAATTTCACTTTAATATAGTTATAAGATAAAAATTAAGATTTCTACTTAAAATAAAAATGGTAAATTTTTGAATAGTGAATAGTAAATAGTAAATCATAAATAGTAATAGTAAATAATAAATGTGAATAGTAACAGTAAATAATAAAACATGAATAGTAATGATAAAAAGTAAATCACGAATATTAAAGGTAAATAGTAACAGTAAATAGTAATTTACTATTTAAATAGTAATTTACTATTGAAATAGTATTTTACTATTTAAAATAGTAATTTAAAATAATATTATTTCCAATATAATAAATTTCCAAAAACGATATGAAAATAACCCTAAAAAATATAAAAAAAATGTAATCTTACCTTAGAATTTTTGGAGAACCTTCTTCCAAAAATTTTATTTTTCTCTCTTACTTCCACCACTATCTCACTAGCACTACTATATTAAGAAAACTTAATCTAAAATTGTGAATTCTAAAGAAGAATTCCTTCGGTATTTATAGGAAAAAATTTACTATGTATTCTATTATTTTAATATAAAAATATTGTGCATTTTTTGAAATTTAAATCCTGGTTACTGTGTACTTTTTGAAAATTTCATACATGTACAGTGTTTTGCATAGTAAATGTCGGCTGAATTATTAAGCTAAATAGTAATCTTTCACTCGGTATATTTTAAATATTCAAAATTAGTCGTTTTTAAAATTTAGTGATATTATATCAGTTCTCACCAATTTTATGATAAGTAATATAAAGTTTAAATTTTAAAAATCTAAAATTTTCTGTTAATAAAAATTTATTGACACGTTTCCAATTTTTTAACGATTGGAAAAAATCAAGATTTTTCTCAAACTGATCATTTTTAGATAAATCTACTTGAAATGGACTTTAAAAAATTTTCTTATAATTTAAATTCACTTTCTTATAAATATTTTTAATTTTTAAGTAACTTTATATGAATTTAAAATTATTTAAAATATATTATTTTATTAAAATATTTCAAAAATTTTCAAAATATTTCAGAAAATCATAAATATTATGTAGATCAAAAAGTTTTAAAGAACTATAATCTAATTCCTTCAAAATTTTATTTTAAAATTCTAATAAGAGTTAAATCATAAATATGTAAAAACATAAATATAAAAACATAAAATAAAAGTTGTGAATAATAAATATTTTTAAAATTATTAATATAATTTCATTAATCAATGAATACTAATTGATCCGGTCTCAATACCGGTATCCGTCCTACAAGACATATTTCAACGTCTTTATCAATTCGCCAACGTGCAACCGGTGTCATCGGTATACATCCGGACTCTAATTCCGTATCAGGCGCTCTCCCTATACCGGTTGTCCAGGATAACACCATGACACTGGATAACTCACACGTCACTATGCAGAAGACAAAAGGCATTGCTACAGGGACCGATCAATAATTCCCTGCACTACGAGCCAAAATCTGCTCACGGGAATGATCAACTTGTCCCTTAATTCTAGTCTATACACTCTACGCTCAATATAAAATAGCCACTTGACCCAATCATGCTGGCAAGTGCACAATAAAATAATAATATATAGTGCTATTGGAGGTTAGTGGTTCCCCACTAATATGTCCTCGTATTTTGAGCCAATCAGGTATATGAACTCTCTTCATCAATGAGGGGAGGGATCTTCGACTGAATCTACTTACGATTACTCTCTGAAAAATATTCCTCACTTGGAATATTATCACTGACTTGAGCGTCGGAGAATCTTTACAGGTGACACCACCATTCGCCCACATCAACGCGTTAGGTCGGTGTGAAGGATCTCCAGAACGCCCAATCCGCTCTCCTCATATAAGGACAACGGATATTTACATTGGATACTCGTACATCCGGTCTTTTGCATAATATCTTTATACTATTTATGATTGACTTGACTCCGGATCTCTAGACCCTGGTTCAGGACAGATCATTGGCACGCCCAGTGGGACACGATAAAGTTATTCCCATATCCTGCTAAAGAAGAGGTAATCATCAATGGAAGGCGAGGCACGTGATTTCGCGGAGAATCAACCTGAAGGCAGAACCAACCCCAACGCCTTTAGAAAGCTTAACTTCGATTCTCATGGGGGTAGCTCAAAGAAGATAGTAACAGTATCCAATCCTGATCCTCGTGATGAGTTGATCAGTCAACTCCAGAGAGAACTCGTAGAATTGCGAAGAAAGAGAAGGAAAAGTGAGGACAAGGAGTCATCTCGCACAAGAGACACTCCCCATACAACCGATGAAGAAAAATCCACAACTCTCCAATACTCAAACATCCCCACATTCGAGGGGAGAGAGCAAACTCACGATTCTGATGATGGAGCCGCTCGGGGAAGGAGGGAGCTAATTACAGTACCCCCTGTAACTTACAAACTCAAAGTTCCTTTTTCAAAGAGACTTATGAGTGTCCATATCCCCAAACATATTCAAACCACTCAGCCACTCTCCACTGGAAAGTATAGTGGCGAAACTGATCCTACTAAGCACCTTGATGCTTACGTATTTAAAGCCATGTACTTAGGGGCTGATGAAGACGTAATGTGTCGAATGTTCCCACGGACATTATCAGAAGAGGCCCTCGGTTGGTTTAAAGGTCTACCTTCTGGATCTATAGATTCTTGGGCTGAAATGGCAGCTATTTTTGAAACTCACTTTGTCATCTCTAGAGATGTGCCCAAGACATCTCATACTTTGGCTCAAATTAAGCAAAGCGAAAATGAAGGCTTAAAAGATTTCCTGAAGAGGTTCTACAAGGAAGCATCCCTGGTTCCTAACCTTACAGAGTCCATTAAGCTGCATATCGTCATTGAGGCGTTGCAGCCAGGATCAGCTTTTACTCTCTCATTAGCAAAGAGCCCACCAGTAACGTTTGAGGAGTTCAGGAAAAAGGCCTCAAAGTACGTGAGTATAGAGATGCACCTAGAAGCTATAGCTACAGAGAAAAAGCATCAACACCACCTTCCCAACCCCAGAAGGGTAAGGAGAAAATGAGGTCAGAACGCATGGAGAGGCCATTCACCAATCCCAAAGTTAATAACCCCTCTCCTCGACCTCGAGAAAGGCGTGTTAATTCCTTCAGCCATTATGCACCACTATCTGCCAAGCCATCTCAGATTTTGAGAGAGGTCGGATGGCCAGCTTTCAGCATCTATGGCGTTAAAAGGCCAGCCCCTATGAAGAGACCAGGGAATCCCTGTAAGTATTGTGATTTTCATGAACAGAATGGTCATTCCACTGATGAATGCCAAGCTCTAAAGAACGCAGTTGAAATGCTAATTAGAGAAAGCAAATTAAAGCAATACCTGTTCAAAGAAAAATCCTTTGACAGGGCTGATCGGAATGAGAAATAAGAAAGAGATCCAGACGACGGGGATGACAATAACCGTAATCCGGTTAGAAAATTCTCTGCTGTGGAGAAACAAAAAGGTGTAATGACTGATGATACGGCACACAGAGATAACATGCCTCAGTAACAGCGTCAAGGCCGGCGTGAAGTCATTGATATGATCGCTGGAGGGTTCACTGGGGGAGGAGCTTCAATTACAGCCCGAAAGAACCATCATAGAATGATTCTGTCTGTACAAGGAAAGGTTAAAGATAATCGTCCTTACAGAGGAGGGGTTGAAGCTCCAATAATTTCATTCTCTGATAAAGATTTTGGTCCTACCATTCCTGGTGGAGATGATGCTGTAGTCATCGTCGCAGTCATAGCCAACAAGGACGTCCGAAGAATCCTTGTTGACCAGGGAAGTTCCTGTGATGTTATTTTTTATAACTGCTTTAAAAGGATGGGTTTTAATGACTCAGACTTACAGCCTTACACACAGGAACTAACAGCTTTCAATGGCGCAAAGCAACCAACAAAGGGATACCTTGACACCCTTATCTCCTTTGAAGGCGAGCCAGGAGCCAGAACGGTTAAATCCCGAGTACTGGTAATCGATGTCGAATCACCGTTTAACGGCATCATAGGACGCCCTACCCTGAATACTATGGAGGTAGTCGTATCAACTCCACACCTTCTTATCAAGTTCATTGATAAAGACAATGCTGTCTCATCCATCCGAGGTGACCAGGAGATGGCCAGATATTGCTATAACCTGAGCCTGAATCTGATAAAGTTGGAAGCATCCAACAAAAAGAGGAAACTCAATGATTCTGGAGCAGCTGCTGGTTCTGTGAGCCTTGTCGACTTGGACCCTAGGGAGGATTTACACATTGATCCGTCTAACCCATCAAAGCCTACACCGGATGGAAGTTCCAGGGACATCGTTTTGGGAGATTCTCCAGAAAAGGTCACCTATGTTAATGACAAGCTAGATACAGAAATGGAGCAGCGACTATTGATGCTCCTACAGGAGTTCAAAGACCTCTTTGCTTGGACCGCAGCCGATATGCTTGGTATAGACCCTGCTTTCTGTTGTCATAAATTGTCCGTCTAGCCAGAGACGAGACCGGTTGCCCAAAAGAAGAGAAGATTGGGACCAGAGAAGCAGAAAGCAGCTTGCCAACAAATCGAGGAATTGCTGAAGGCTGGATTTATCAGGGAAATCCGTTATTCCTTTTGGCTCTCTAATGTAGTAATGGTCCGGAAAGCCAATGGCAAATGGAGAATGTGCATTGACTATGTGGACCTTAACTATTGCTGTCCGAAGGATCCTTATCCTCTTCCTAATATAGATCAGATGGTAGACGATTCCTCTGGTTATTAGTACCTGAGCTTCATGGATGCGTACTCAGGTTACAACCAAATTCTGATGTGCGGAGAGGATCAGGAGAAGACAGCTTTTGTTAATGATCATGGTGTCTTTTGTTACACAGTTATGCCCTTTGGCCTGAAAAATACTGGGGCCACATACCAGCGCATGATCAACAAGGTGTTTGAGGGCATGCACACCAAGCTTGTCGAAGTGTACATCGACGATATCATAGCCAAAACACCAGTTGGAGGTGATCATATTGACGACCTACGCCAAGTGTTTACCCACCTGAGAGAATTTAACATGAGGTTAAACCCATTGAAATGCACCTTCGCTGTCCCAGCTGGGAAGTTTTTGGGTTTCATGTTGACTCAATGCGGTATTGAGGCCAATCCAGGGAAATGCCAAACGATTCTTAACATGCAGAGCCCGAAAAATCTGAGGGAAGTCCAATCCCTGAATGGCAAAGTAGCAGCCTTGGCACGGTTCATGCCAAAGATGGCTCACAGGTCACTTCCTCTATATAAAGTGCTGAAAAAGTCCAAGAAATTCGAATGGGGACAGGAACAAGAGCAAGCATTTCAAGAGCTTAAAGAGGTGTTGTCCAAACCTCCTATTCTAGCAAAGCCTGACCCCGAGGACACGCTCATCCTATACTTGGCTATTTCAGATGAAGCTTTGGGCGTAGCCTTAGTAAAGGAAACTCCTGATGGACAAAGACCGGTCTATTTCACCAGCAAAACCTTACAAGGTGCTGAGATCCGGTATCAAAAAATTGAAAAAGCCGCCCTCGCTGTTGTTTGGGCCTCTCGACGGCTACGACCGTACTTTCACACACATCCAATCTTGGTAAGAACGGACCTTCCACTCCGCTCTGTGTTAATCAAACCTGACCTCGCTGGTAGGATGATCAAGTGGTCCATTGAACTCTCAGAGTTTGATGTATCCTATGAACCTCGAGGCGCTATTAAAGCTCAGGTCCTGGCAGATTTTATTGTGGAAATGACAGGGATAGATCCAGCTACACCTCACGTTCATTGGACCATCTACGTTGATGGTTCATCAAATCAGAAGGGCTCTGGTGCAGGGGTAGTTCTTGAAAGTGACGATGGAGTACACTTGGAGATCTCCTTTCGTTTTAATTTCAAAACTTCCAACAACCAAGCTGAATACGAAGCTTGCTTGGCCGGACTACGAGCTGCGATCGACATCGGAGCCTCTAAGGCAACGCTCTACAGTGACTCACAGCTTGTGATTTCACAGATCTTGGGAGATTATCAAGCCCGTGAGCCTCAACTCCAATTATACTTAAACTGCGTCAACGAGTTGAGAGAAAAATTCTCAAAGATGGAATTTAAGCATGTTCCACGCGAAGAGAATACAAGAGCGGATATACTCTCCAGGCTGGCAAGCACCAAACAACCTGGTAGCACCACAACATTGGTCCAAAGCACTCTGACATCGCCTAGCATTCCTCTTTTCCCTTCTCTAAATGCCATAATGACCAATTCCCTTTATGGTGACACATGGATGGCCCCCTACATCCATTATTTGGTCGATGGTCAGTTGCCCACTGATGAGAAGAAAAAGAAAAGAATAAGAAGAGAATTGCCATACTTTACTATGATTGATGGCAACCTTTACAGAAGGGCACTTTCAGTACCTTACTTAATCTGTCTAAAAGAGGATGAGGTACAAGGAGTAATGGAAGAAGTGCATGAAGGACAATGTAGGGACCATGCCGGAGGAAGAAGTCTGATGAGAAAAATCCTCAGGGTGGGGTACTGGTGGCCCACGATAAAGCAGGATTCCATTGACTTTGTCAAGAAATGTGACGCCTGCCAAAAATTCTCTAATCTTCACCACACACCGGCTGAAGAACTCTTCACATCCGCTGTTCTATGGCCGTTCTACCAATGGGGTTTGGATATTTTGGGCCCTTTCCCAACTGCCCCTGGAGGCATCAAATACCTCATTGTAGGGGTTGATTATTTCACTAAGTGGATTGAAGCAGAACCAGTGGTGCACATAACTTCAGCCCGAACTCGTTGTTTTATGTATGAAAATATTATAACACGATTTGGAGTCCCAGCACGGGTTATCACAGACAATGACACTCAATTCACGGACAGGAAATTCACAGATTTACTCGAAGGGTTAGGAATAGCCCAGATATTTTCCTCCGTTGAACATCCCCAAACCAATGGCCAAGCTGAAGTGGCCAACAGGGAGGTGCTGAAAGGACTAAAGAAACGTCTAGGCGAGGCCAAGGGCGGATGGACAGATCTGTTGTGCCACGTCCTCTGGGCATATCGAACAACGCCTCATTCTTCCACCAATGAATCCCCGTATCACCTGACCTACGGGGTGGAAGCAATGATGCCTGTAGAACTGCAAATTGCTTCTACTAGAGTCAAGTATTTCTCTAAGGAAAGCAACAATGCTAACTTGACATCAGAAATGGATGTCATACAAGAGCTCAGAAAGGTTGCATTTATTAGAGATCAAGCCATCAAAGCCAAAGCTGCTCTTCGATACAACAAACGAGTCCAATCAAGGACTTTCAACATCGGGGATTTGGTTTTGAGGAAAGCAAGTGTGGGAAACAAATTTGCTCATCAAGGCAAATTAGCCCCGAACTGGGAGGGCCCTTACAGGGTATCCGAGGTCGCTGGTAAAGGCTCTTACCGCCTTGAAAACCTTGATGGCACACCAATCCAAAACAAATGGAATACCCAGAACTTGCGCATTTATTACAGCTAGCTGCTGGAGCAACCTGCACTCTTTTCTCCTCACTTGAGAGTGTTCGATGGAGAAACCAATATTATTATCCCAGCTACACTTTTATTGTAATTCTTATTTTTGCTTAATAAGAATCTTATATATCAACTTAACTCTTTTGAGTTTTTCTTATGCTGTGATTTTCAGTCTATCCGACGTGCATAAACATATTCAGGACGGATGATCTCAACTACCAATTCTGTAGTTGACGATGTAACTCCTCGAATATGTGTGAACAATTGAAGACCTGGGCATAGTAGGATTGGTCCTCTTGCAAGGATCATACCAAATCCCAGAAAAAGGGTGCAGTAGGATCAGACCTTTTTCACAAGGCTGTATCGAACCCCTTTCGAAGGCCCAAATTGTAGGATTAAACCGAACTCTAGGTACTGTTAGTAAGTTTGGCTGAACACCGTTGAAGGCTTGGATTGTAGGATCAAACCGAACTCCAAGTACGGTTAGTAGGTATGGCCGAACACCGGAGAAGGCTTGGGCGCAGTAAGCTGGTTCTTGTCCAAAACCACGCTGAACCCCGAGTAACGGGCGCAGTAAGTTCAGGATTAGCCCTGATCTGAACCCCGTGTTGAAGGCTCAGATTGTAGGATTAAACCGAACCCCGAGTACGACTAGTAGGTCTGGCCGAACGTCGGTGAAGAATCGTCAATGGGTAAAACCAAAGACCGACTAAAGAACGGTTAGTAGGATCAAACCGAACGCCAAATACGATATGGGCTGTAGGATCAAAACCGAACCCCGATCAGAATTTTGGATTGTAGGATCGAACCGAACTCCAAACACAACAAGTAAGTTATTCTGAACTCCAGATTGACATTCTCTTTTGAAGTCCCTTATTTGGGAACTTCATGATTTCAAAGTCCGGGTTATCAATTCTCCAGTCGGCATTATTTATTCGAAGCCCGACTCATGAATTCTGACTCAAGAATAATTCATTTGGGTACGCCCTTATCTAAAGCATATTCACCCGAAGTATTCAAAAATTCTCCATTTGGTACCATACCGAGCAGCAGTCGGAGAAATTTCACTCGGTGAAATCTTACCCTAGAGTATCACACTCGGGTATGCCTCTCAGACATTTTCATCCAAAGCATTTCATTCGGAAATTCTCCACTCGGTGCGTGCAACGCAGAAGTTGAAGATAAGTCACTCGCTGACTTCCCGTTCGGAAATCCCTCATTCGGTGATCTCCTGTTCGAAAAACTTCCACCTGGCTCATCATCAAGCGGGAATCGGAGATATTTCATTTGGAATTTTTCTCATCCGTTCCCCGAGTCAGAAAATAATTCACTCAGTGATTTCCCATTCGGAGATTATCCTCTCGATGATACATCACGTGGAAATCGGACGTCTTCCACGGCAGAATTGAACTCTGAGTGTAATGAGTACAATAAAACCGAATGCGACTGAAGAATCACTCAGAACCTTCCACTCGGGAATCTTCACTCAGTAGAATTTCATTCGGAAATTCTCACTCAGAAGAATTTCCACTCGGAAATCTTCACTTAGTAGAATTTCCACTCAAAAATTCTCACTCAGAAGAATTTCCACTCGGAAATCTTCACTCAGTAAAATTTTCACTCGGAAATTCTCATCCAGCAGAATTTCCACTCAAAAATTCTCACTCAGAAGAATTTCCACTCAGAAATTCTCACTCAGAAGAATTTCCACTCGGAAATCTTCACTCAGCAAAATTTCCACTCGGAAATTCTCACTCAGAAGAGCTTCCACTTGGAAGTTTCACTCGGAATTTGTTCAATCAAATATTCGCTCAGAACTGATCACCCAACAATACTGGGGGACAGTATCGACAGCCTAACGAATATTTCAAGGGATGAACTCTTAGTGAAACGTTCTCACAATCACTTCCCCTCAAGATTAACATTGCAATCCGTTCTCATGACAATAGTATGTTCCCTCACAACGGCGATCCCCATTATGGTACTTACAACCAAAAGGCCTGATCTTCAAGGAGCAAGGTACACTTTTTACCAGGCTTGTATACCAAACATGTGATTCTGGAAAACGACTTCATCACATCAAATTATCCATACTTGACAAAAGATATTCTATCTTTTCTATCAAACTAAGTCATTAGCTATGAAGGTGCCCATACATGAGAATGATAGTTATATGTCTCTATCCGTTCTTCACCCTGCATGTTCAAATTCAGAGTGAAGGTTATATGTTAATATCCGTTCTTCACTCTACATACTTAAATCCAGAATGATTTATTACACATGCAATCCTTCTATCAAAGCTGTTTTCAACTGACAAACATATAAAGGCAAATTGTTCTTTTATTGATCAAATGCTAAATTACACGAAGGAATTCATTCAGTAATCCGGAGCTGATCCCGGAACACAGCAGAATTGAATCAATAAAAAGGACACTATTTCTTTTGGCTCGTCTCTCCGTCCTTTCCTTTGCCTTTACCTCCGGCCTTGCCTCCCCCATCACCAGTAGCCTTAGTTGCTTCAGTACCAGTGCTTGTTCCTTCGCTTCTAGGCTTCAGGAGAGAAGGTCCCATTGACTGACCTTCAGGTAGAGGAGCAAACTTGTACGGGGTGTTAGGCGGATCCTCCTGACGATCATTAACAATGGCCACTAGTTTCCCTTGGTGAAACTCATAGAACGGATCAATACCATTCAGATTAAGTTCTACTTTAGGATTCCGATATTGAACTTGACGAACAGCCAGTTTGAAGGATTCCTTGACTGCTTGGTCACAGATACCTACAGCCTCAGCCAAATCCACTTTCAAAGTTTTGACTTCGTCAGTCGAACCCGCCAACTTTAAAAGCAACTCCTTCTCCTTACGTGACCAGTCTTCTGCTCCTTGGGAGTAAACGACCTTAGCTTCCTTCAATTCTTTCGTTAATTTGGCCGAATGCTCCTTCTCTGTACAAAGGCTGGCATGGAGGTCGGAATTGGTTTTCTTCTGATCAAGTATCTGGACCTCCAGCTCCTTAACAAGATGTTTCAGACTGGTAATTTCCTCGTCCTTTTTATACCCTTCCTCTTTGGAAGCCTCTAATTTATTCTTCAGTCGGAGGATGCTTGCCTTATCCCTAGCTGCAGCAACGCTAAGGTCGTTAACCTTGCCAACCAATTTACTAAGCCTTTCGTTATCTTCTGAAAGCTTGCGAACCGACTTCAGTAGACCGGACAATTCCGCCAAGTGCCTCTGTCCGGCATCGCAAGCTTTGGTTACTCCTTCACTTTCTAATGGAGTCTTCAGCTTGTACAGAGACTCAAGAATGCATTCAGGCACAGGACCCTCATACATAAGGTATTGGGCGAGACCGGGATTGCCATCAGGGGGCCAAGGAACTTTGGGCACAAAGTAAGAAGTTATTAGTTTTGCACCGAAGGTAATCACACTGCCTGGGGCATCCAAAATGAGCCCTTCTACTTTCTTTCCCTTAGAAGCCTCTGGATCAGCTGCCCCTTTGGAAATTTTTGGTTTTTTGGGAGAAGGTTGAGGCTCCGAGGCCCTGGAAGAATCATTTTTTGCCTTTTTCCTTTTCTCTCCGCCCTTCTTAACCACAACATCAGAGGTCGGTTTATCAGATCCGCCCTCCAGCAAGGGAATATCGTCACCAGTAGACGAAGTGAGTGTTATGGTCTCAGCAGTAGCCTTCTTAGAATTCCGTTTTGCCTGAATGTCGTTCTCAGTTGCAACGGAGTTCTCTCTAGCTTTGAGCTCTTTCAACTTGTTCATCTCTGATGACTTAGCCTCGATTTCAACTGCAAAATCAAATAACACAATTAGAGATCGAACATTTCGAGGCATAATATGAGAGAACATGAAAAATGACAGAAAAATTACGCAAATATTCCTCGCGGGTGGACTTTGACCCTAGCAAACACCTACAGGAGAAAAATTTATGCGAGGCGGTGTATGATTGAAGAGAAAAAAGAACAGAGATCGAAGTTGGGCTCAATTTATCTTCATCAGTATAATAGGCCTAGGAGGTTAACAAAAAATGCTCATGCGTCCAGGCCACAGGAAATTTTTGAATCCCATTTTCATTTAACCAAAAAATTGGATCTTCAGGCCTAACGTTGATCTTGGTGAAATAAGATTTGAAAGAACGACCATCAACTTTGGCGGAGTCAGTATAGGACTCAAAGTTGATGATCTTGGAGAGAGTCCGGAGGGTTACCAAACTTACTTCTCCCTTCTCTTTATTTGCATGACGGACCACTTGTGAGAAATAAAAAAGCATAGCCACCGTCGGTGTGAAATTGAAGTGCTCCCCAAGCACTTCAAGAGAACGGATCAACCCCCATCCGTTGGGGTGAAGCTGTGAAGGGGCGCAATCCAAAAACCTTAGAACCCCCATCTGAAACTTTGTGAAAGGGAGATGCACACCCAGATTCAGAAACAAAAAGTCATACATATATATGGACCTTTCGTCCGGTGTATGACATATCCGTTCTGTTGGAAGTGGAGCCAACACCATAAAACGCCCCCTATGCTTTTCCTTCTTAAAGACAGTAAAGCGCGGTTCCAACTCTGCTCCGTCCTCCCGAGCATGAATGGACGGTGTATCGCGAAATTCCTCAGCCACCCAGCTGAGTGGACGTTTCCGTTGGAACTTCACCCAATCAATCCGGTGTGCAACTACATTGCACAATCCGGAAGCTGTCTTAATGATGTACCGTTGAAAGGGTGTTTCACCACCAGAAGTTCTTCCTCCGGTCGTCTTCTTTACTGCCATCTTAAAAGCTTTTACGCTGCGGTAAAAATCCACATCATCAGAGAGGTATAAATCAACACTCTCAGCACTCTCACTAAAGGAGGATTCTGAAGAGGGTATTATCACCCTTCGCCTTGGATACGGCGACGCCTCCCTCTCTGAATAAGGTGGCTTCGATTAGAAGATCACAGGGATCTGCCCACCATGACTTGAGGGGTTTCAAGTTAAGACCCTTCCTCCTCTTCCCCTAGGGTTAACACGGCCTGAGCTAAAACTTCTCCTAGACATTCAGAGAAACTAAAAGAAGACACGAAAAGACGAAGGAGAAGGGTTACCTAGGAATGAAGGAGGATAGTGAATCAAAATTCACAGGGGCAAACAGGAATGTCTTCTCGAAACTTTTGCAGAGGTTCGTCAGGGAAGCAAGATGAAGTGATTTCTGAAATTACCAAATATGTCTTTTTCAGGGCACGAAGAGTCTCAAATACCGACTCAAACAACCTGTCGTTTACTCTCAAACGACTCTCACTTTTGGTGGATCAAAATAGTCATTTTGAATCCAAAGGCGTGAAAATGCCATCGATTCGTCACAGGGCCTTCTAAATGGGCCTAGTAAATTCAAATTTCAGGCCCACTAAGCTCCCGCGTGACGGTTATAAAGACATGCGCATTTAACGGAATAATGGCTCGCCCACGTGATTAAAAGCATTTAATGTCTAATCATGCGACGCAATTCACGCTTTACAGCGGTTACGTGAATTTCAAGAGTCTTCAATTCCAACAAACTCTTGAAATTCTCATACAGCAAATCTTTGTCCGAATCCATTGTGACGACATCAAGACATCGGATCTTTCGATTAAAGAATGGTTCTTTGCAATATGATAGTACATGTGAAGAAACTATTATGCGCATAAGCATACCGATATTCAGACCTCTCACAGGTTGAATAGCTTATATGAACAACTACTCAGTCCTTCACACAAGCTAGGGGACATATGATCCGGTCTCAATACCGGTATCCGTCCTACAAGACATATTTCAACGTCTTTATCAATTCGCCAATGTGTAACCGGTGTCATCGGTATACATCCGGACTCTAATTCCGTATCAGGCGCTCTCCCTATACCGGTTGTCCAGGATAACACCATGACACCGGATAACTCACATGTCACTATGCAGAAGACAAAAGGCATTGCTACAGGGACCGATCAATAATTCCCTGCACTACGAGCCAAAATCTGCTCACGGGAATGATCAACTTGTCCCCTAATTCTAGTCTATACACTCTACGCTCAATATAAAATAGCCACTTGACCCAATCATGCTGGCAAGTGCACAATAAAATAATAATATATAGTGCTATTGGAGGTTAGTGGTTCCCCACCAATATGTCCTCGTATTTTGAGCCAATCAGGTATATGAACTCTCTTCATCAATGAGGGGAGGGATCTTCGACTGAATCTACTTATGATTACTCTCAGAAAAACATTCCTCACTTGGAATATTATCACTGACTTGAGCGTCGGAGAATCTTTACAGGTGACACCACCATTCGCCCACATCAGCGCGTTAGGTCGGTGTGAAGGATCTCCAGAACGCCCAATCCGCTCTCCTCATACAAGGACAACGGATATTTACATCGGATACTCGTACATCCGGTCTTCTGCACAGTATCTTCATACTATTTATGATTGACTTGACTCTGGATCTCTAGACCCCGGTTCAGGACAGATCACTAATTAAGTCATTTTAAAATTCTCATTCAAAATACATAAATATTTTTATTTTATTTTTATTTTATTTTATTAAAAAAACAAATAATTAAATATAAATACCAAAATTTCATTAAAAATGATAATAATAAACTAACTAATAGTAAGTATTTTTTGTTAAAGATATATTAATATCTATTTTCTATTTGTGTTGAAAATGGGATGTTACAACCCTACTCCCCTAAAAAAAATTTCGTCCTTGAAATTTAATATTATCAATAAATCTTAACAAGTCTAAACTAAGCGAACTGTTCTAAAATATATTTCTAGTTTTCTTGACAATTGTGTACTTTTTCCTTAATATTATCATTTACCTTCTTTTAATATTATCAGTATTTTTTTAACTCAAAAATATTACTTATCTTAATTTTATCAACCATGCTCATCATAAATTGATGGTTAACTCTAAACACCTCAATAATTACGTTTCTTAATCTATTTAAATCTTACTTAATATAATCCATAACATCTAATTCGTCCTTTACGGGGGGTGTAAAGTTATGATCCTGAAACAGCTCAATCTGATACAAAGCGATGTGCGTAAATGTTCAGATATAGAGTGTCTACGTATGTTGAGGCGGAGTCTGGACCACACTGGGGCGGAGTGTAACTCACTCTACGGCGATATAGTAGTCCGCCTGGAATTGCCTTCTATGCCTTGACACAGAGTGCAGTATACGCTGGGGCGGTGTCCCAGTCCGCCTGGAGGAGTCTTTTCAGCCTTGACCCAATTTGGGGTGGTACCTGCAATTATTCTCCGACGCTCAAGTCAGTATTTCAGAATACTTTAAGACTTAGAAAGACGATCAGAGAGAATTATGCAAGTAAGAAAGTGTAAGGTTCAGAATTGGGGGAGAGCCCCTGTATACCTTTTTGCTGAGGTTTATATACCTGTCACTGGTGCTCCATTATTGGTAGGGCCAGTTCCTTGTTTTCTAGCATAAAGCAAGAAAGACAGTGGGTCCCTGTGTCGTTCACGAGCACCGTTATTGTAGTAGGTATTTCCATTTACTTGGGAAGCGTGAATGCTTTATTATTTTATTGTTATTCCCCTTTATGCGTGACAGCGTGATTCCCATTATTAACCTCTCAAGACAGAGTCAACCTCGTGCCGGGGTTGTGAGTATGGGTTCGCTACGCAGTATGGGAAGTTCAATATTCCGCCTGTGTTGAGCCTATGGCTTGGCGGAGTAATATGCATTCTGGCGGCGTTACATGCCTAGGCGGAGTAACATGTCTTGGCGGAGTTATGTGCCTTGGCGGAGTTATGAGCCTTGACGGAGTATCATGCCTTGGCGGAGTGACATGCCTTGGCAAGTAACATGCCCTGGCGGAGTAACATGCCTAGGCGGAGTTACTTGCCCTGGCGGAGTAACATGCCTAGGCGGAGTTACTTGCCTTGGTCGTATATACTCCGTATTTAAAGCGTACTTACCTCGTTCGAAGTGCTGACCTGGCAAAGCATTAAAGCCATGCTCTTGGGGGCCGGTGTTAGGACCGGATCATATGCCCCCTAGCTTGTTATAGTGACTGGTGGAGTCACTGTAATGAGCTATAACACTTAAGTTTAGCTTTTATAAGCATGGGTTTAGGCGGCGTTTGCTAGTTCAGGATTTACGGACAAGTGTTTTCATGCATTTATTGCTTGTCATTACTTGTCACGCCTGTCATTAAAGCGCCTCGAAACCACGTTTTGTCGTTTCAACCTCTCATTGCCACGTATGCCAAGGATTCCGTAAGGAGACGGAATAGCCTCTTAGGAATTTCAATGAAATTGGATTCCGTAAGGAGGCGGAATAGCCTCTTAGGAACTTCAAAGTAGATTCTGTAAGGAGGCGGAGTAGCCTCTTAGGAACTTCAAAGTAGATTCCGTAAGGAGGCGGAGTAGCCTCTTAGGAATTTCAAAGTAGATTCCGTAAGGAGGCGGAGTAGCCTCTTAGGAATTTTAATGGAACAGATTCCGTAAGGAGGCGGAATAGCCTCTTAGGAATTTCCAAGGAGTTGAATTCCGTAAGAAGGCGGAGTAGCCTCTTAGGAATTTCAATGAGTTTAGATTCTGTAAGAAGGCGGAGTAGCCTCTTAGGAATTTCCAAGGAGGTTGATTCCGTAAGGAGGCAGAGTAGCCTCTTAGGAATTTCCAAGGAGTTGGATTCCGTAAGAAGGCAGAGTAGCCTCTTAGGAATTTCCAAGGAGTTGGATTCCGTAAGAAGGCGGAGTAGCCTCTTAGGAATTTCCATGGAGTTGGATTCCGTAAGAAGGCGGAATAGCCTCTTAGGAATTTTAATGAGACTGGATTCCGTAAGAAGGCGGAGTAGCCTGTTAGGAATTTCAAAGGAGTTGGATTCTGTAAGAAGGCGGAGTAGCCTCTTAGGAATTTCCAAGGAGTTGGATTCCGTAAGAAGGCGGAGTAGCCTCTTAGGAATTTCCAAGGAGTTAAATTCCGTAAGAAGGCGGAGTAGCCTCTTAGGAATTTCAATGAAATTAGATTCCGTAAGAAGGCGGAGTGGCCTCTTAGGAATTCCAATGAGGTTGGATTCCGTAAGAAGGCGGAGTAGCCTCTTAGGAATTTCAATGAGATTGGATTCTGTAAGAAGGCGGAGTGGCCTCTTAGGAATTCCAATGAGATTGGTTTCCGTAAGAAGGCGGAGTAACCTCTTAGGAATTTCCATGAGATTGGATTCCGTAAGAAGGCGGAGTGGCCTCTTAGGAATTCCAGTGAGGTTGGATTCCGTAAGAAGGCGGAGTAGCCTCTTAGGAATTTCCAAGGAGTTGTATTCCGTAAGAAGGCGGAGTAGCCTCTTAGGAATTTCCAAGGAGTTGGATTCCTTAAGAAGGCGGAGTAGCCTCTTAGGAATTTCCAAGGAGTTGGATTCCGTAAGAAGGCGGAGTAGCCTCTTAGGAATTTCCAAGGAGTTGGATTCCGTAAGAAGGCGGAGTAGCCTCTTAGGAATTTCCAAGGAGTTGATTTTGTAAGAAGGTGGAGTAGCCTCTTAGGAATTTCCAAGGAGGTTGATTCCGTAAGAAGGCGGAGTTATGAGCCTTTTAGGAATTTCCAAGGAGGTTGATTCCGTAAGAAGGCGGAGTAGCCTCTTAGGAATTTCCAAGGAGTTGTATTCCGTAAGAAGGCGGAGCAGCCTCTTAGGAATTTCCAAGGAGTTGATTCCGTAAGAAGGCGGAGTAGCCTCTTAGGAATTTCAATGAAATACAATTTTACAAGTGTTGAACTTTTGAACTTGTTGATTATGTACTCCGTAAAACATTGGAAGTTAGGCGGTATGGTGCAGCACATAGCTGTGACACCAATTCATCCTTTGATGCGGTATGGTGCAGCATATAGCTGTGACACCAGTTGTTCCTGCAAGAAACCTACAGGACCTTGGGGATAAATTGGTGCAGCATATAGCTGTGACACCAGTTCTTTCCATAGGCGGCCTGTAGGACCTTGGGGTCGGTATGGTGCAGCATATAGCTGAGACACCAATCCTTTCCCCCCAAGGAGTTTTTATTGACTCCGTTTGCGAAGCGTTGTTGCATGTTGGTTGATCTTTATGGAATAAAGAGTTATGCATCTGTGCTTCAGTTTTGGGGCCGTTGTCTTTATCTGCATGGGAACAAGTTCTGCCATGGATAATCAATTCAAAGTTAGAGTGAAGATTAAATGCAGGAAGGCATTTAATAATCAGTTCAGCGTGATCAATATTGAGGTCGGATTGGGGAAGTGTATCTCAATCGTAAGAGTACGGATTGAGTCTTCAAAGACTTCCATCATAAGGATGATGATGGGAATTATCCGCGCCAGGAGTTACCTCGTCAACTCACAGAATATGTGATTGAGAGCATTCGTCCTGGGGAAATGTATCTCAATCGTAAGAGTACGGATTGAGTCTTCAAAGACTTCCATCATAAGGATGATGATGGGAATTGTTTGTACCAGGAGTTTTATCGTCGAATCACTTTATAGGTGATTGAGATCATCCGTCTTGGGGATGTGTACGACACCAGGAACTACATCATCAGGTCACATATTAGGTGATTGAGATCATCCGTCCTTGGGGTGTGTATGGCGCCAGGAGTTACATCGTCAGATCACAGAATGGGTGATTGAGATCATCCGTCCTGGGCAAGTACACAACGTCAGGAGTTACATCGTCATATCACATAATGGGTGACTGAGGTTATCCGTTCTGGAAAAGTACACAACGCCAAGAGTTACATCGTCAGATCACAGATTAAGTGATTTAGATAATCCGCCCTGGAGACATTTTTTAATCGTAGGAGTACAGATTGTGTGAATGCTTCTCAATTTTCAAAAGCTTCCATCATAAAAATAATGATGGGAATTGTCCGCGCCAGGAGTTACCTCGTCAACTCACAGAATATGTGATTGAGAGCATCCGTCCTGGGGAAATTAGTCTCAATCGTTCTTCTTCAACCGGTGTTGGATTTCACTCATTCACCAGCCTTCAAATAGGGTTCGGTGCAATCCTACTACCCATTTCCTGAGGTTCGGTTTAATCCTACAACTCAGGTCTTCACCGACGTTCGGCCAAACCTACTAGTCGTACTCGGAGTTCGGTTCAATCCTACAATCCGAGCCTTCACCGGTGTTCAGCCAAACTTACTAACCGTACCCAAAGTTCGGTTTAATCCTACAATCTGGGCCTTCGAATGGGGTTCGGTGCAATCCTGCAACCCATTTCCTGAGGTTCGGTTTAATCCTACAACTCAAGTCTTCACACGGTGTTCGGTTCGATCCTACTAACCGTACTTGGAGTTCGGTGCAATCCTACAATCCAAGCCTTCAACACGGGGTTCGGATCAGGGCTAATCCTGAACCTACTGCGCCCGTTACTCGGGGTTCAGCGCGGTTTTCTGTATGAGCCGACCTACTGCGCCCAAGCCTTCGCATGGGGTTCGGTTTGTGGCCTTGAAAAAGGACCAGCCCTACAACCCACGTTGTCTTCGAATGGGGTTCGGTTTGTGGCCTTGAAAAAGGACCAGCCCTACAACCCATGTAGTCTTCAAATGGGGTTCGGTTTGTGGCCTTGAAAAAGGACCAGCCCTATAACCCATGTAGTCTTCGAATGGGGTGATTCACCCAGTTGTACCTTCGAAGAGGTTCATCGCTAACAACGGATAAATTGTTAGGATCATCCGTCCTGAAAGTATCTTGTCACAACAGTGTTGTGCATCGAATAAAATCATAAAGACAATGGGTGAATCATTGATTATGAATTACAAAACAGAGAAAGAGAGATGAGTCGGGGTTATGACTCATTAGACCTTCTTGGTAAAACCCGATCTGGATCTGCTCTTATCACTCCGTTATAACGTTGGGGATTTCTCTCTCGCCGCTGTTGCTTCCAAGCGTTGGAGGATTCTTTACCAATGACATGGCAAAAGCAGAGCTTGGTTGCAAAGCTTCTATTGCTATGTGCAATTGAAGTGCTTCTGCCAAGTTTGGAACAGCAGCTGCTTCCTTGTGAAACCTCTTCAAGAAATCCTTGAGAGTTTCATGCTCCCCCTGCCTAATCTGAGCCAAGGTATGAGATGTTCTGGGAGTATCACTGGAGATGACAAAGTGGTCCACAAACACTGTTGCCATTTCTTCCCATGAGTCAATGGAACCTGATGGTAGCCAATGAACCAGCTAAGGGTATCATCAACAAGAGTCCGAGGGAACATCCTGCACATGATATCTTTATCTGCCCCCAGGTACATGGCTTCCCTTCAAATGTGGGATATTTGAATACTGGGGGGTAGAGGATTTTTCTCCCTCAGTTGTGTGATGTGTCCCCTTGATCAGAGACATGGCTCTCTCCTCCACGCTCTTTCTTTCGCGTTTCAATTCCATCAGTTCCTCCCTCAGCTTTCTTATCATCTCATCCTTTAGATTTGGTGCTGAAACCTGCACCATTCTTCTTGAACTTTCCACAGGCGACTCGAGAGCTAAGTGCCTGTTCACTGGTTGTTCCTGGGCAGTGATGTCTTCCACGTGCCCATCTGGTTGGTTTCTCCTATTACCTTCCATAATAAGAGACCAGACTTCTTAAACGAGAAGTGGGAATAACTTTAATGAGTCCCACTGGGCGTGCCAATGATCCGTCCTTTACGGGGGGTGTAAAGTTATGATCCTGAAACAGCTCAATCTGATACAAAGCAATGTGCGTAAATGTTCAGATATGGAGTGTCTACGTATGTTGAGGCGGAGTCTGGACCACACTGGGGCGGAGTGTAACTCACTCTACGGCGATGTAGTAGTCCGCCTGGAATTACCTTCTATGCCTTGACACAGAGTACAGTATACGCTGGGGCGGTGTCCCAGTCCGCCTGGAGGAGTCTTTTCAGCCTTGACCCAATTTGGGGTGGTACCTGCAATTATTCTCCGACGCTCAAGTCAGTATTTCAGAATACTTTAAGACTTAGAAAGACGATCAGAGAGAATTATGCAAGTAAGAGAGTGTAAGGTTCAGAATTGGGGGAGAGCCCCTGTATACCTTTTTGCTGAGGTTTATATACCTGTCACTGGTGCTCCATTATTGGTAGGGCCCGTTCCTTGTTTTCTAGCATAAAGCAAGAAAGACAGTGGGTCCCTGTGTCGTTCACGAGCACCGTTATTGTAGTAGGTATTTCCATTTACTTGGGAAGCGTGAATGCTTTATTATTTTATTGTTATTCCCCTTTATGCGTGACAGCATGATTCCCATTATTAACCTCTCAAGACAGAGTCAACCTCGTACCGGGGTTGTGACTATGGGTTCGCTACGCAGTATGGGAAGTTCAATATTCCGCCTGTGTTGAGCCTATGGCTTGGCGGAGTAATATGCATTCTGGCGACGTTACATGCCTAGGCGGAGTAACATGCCTTGGCGGAGTTATGCGCCTTGGCGGAGTTATGAGCCTTGACGGAGTATCATGCCTTGGCGGAGTGACATGCCTTGGCAAGTAACATGCCCTGGCGGAGTAACATGCCTAGGCGGAGTTACTTGCCCTGGCGGAGTAACATGCCTAGGCGGAGTTACTTGCCTTGGTCGTATATACTCCGTATTTGAAGCGTACTTACCTCGTTCGAAGTGCTGACCTGGCAAAGCATTAAAGCCATGCTCTTGGGGGCCGGTGTTAGGACCGGATCAACATCCATTAATTAAAATTCCTACCTGTAACATAGTAAAATAGACTATTAAGAATTAATTACTGGACAACTAGCCATTAGCAACTAGCCGTTGGACTAGCCGTTTATGATCGTTGCATCACTCTCCTTTGCTTGCTTATAAATTTCCAATCCATTCTCACTTCCTATCACAACTTCAAGGTCTCCTAGTTTCTCTCTTCTATCTAATTTCTTCAATCTTTTCCCTCAAGTAATATTGTACTACTAGATGGCTAACCTCCCTATAAGCGATGAAGAACGAAGGCAAGATGGACTACAGTTTGTGGTAATAAGTGCCTCACTTCTTATAATCGTTATGGTGATTTCTCTAATTTGGATAGTTTTTGTATTGCCAAAACTCTTAGACCTCTACCTATGATGTACTAGATTTTCTACTTTATTTTTCTTAATGTAATCGTGTATAATAAATTATCCTAGTGAGAAAGGATAAATATGTCTTAGTCTGTGTTATACTTATTTATCTAGTTAAATCCTTGTATTCTTTGCTTCATGACAATCCAGGGTATGTAATCATTTCTTATTATCTTCTATAATGAATTAAATATTCCTTAACTAAGTGATTGCACACTCCATCATAATTGACTACAATCATTACATAGATTTGATAAATTCTCTAATCTTAAATGATCATAAATCATTACTTTGACTTAGAAATACTCACTTAAATTTTTGTTATGGATAACTAAGAATTATGTAACTCACTTCATAGGAACTATACTAAATTAATAAGTAAGGGTTTATATCTATTTACCCACAGTTCACTAACATATTTCTTTATTTTAAGTCTATTATTACATAACAATTATTTATATAGGGTATATGTATATTCACTTTACAAAATTGATGACTAAAAGAAAATAACTTGATAAACATGTATCAAATTGTTGGGAATCCAAAGAAAATATTTTATGGCACAATTTCTCAATATTATACCAATATTGATATCTCCCAAAGATCTATGATACTTATTTTTGATCATTTATTAACATATTTATCATAATAAATCACTAAAAAAATTAAAAAATATATGGTTAATTACATTTGATGTCACAACCATAAAAGTTTCATTAATTCATATATATATATATATATATATATATAATCATCATATATTATTCAATCGAAGGCATCATAAAGGAAAACTTCACCAAATCAAACAACAATTAACATATCTTATATGTTATACAAAAGAAGAATCAATACAAAAAGTCGAAGATATAATTCCTAATACGATTACTTATCACACCAAACAAGTTAGTGAACAAACTACCATATTTTTTTCATAAACATACATTCATATTTTTTCTTTTTTTATTATTCAAAATATATCATCAAAGGAAAAATATGATCCTATCTTATACAATTGGTTGTATTAGTTTTGGATTACAACAATTATCTACCCATTAAAATTCACATAAGTATCTATACGAACTCAAGGACATGGAAAGGAATATCCTAATAGGGTTTATTGAGTTTGTCTCCACTTCTCCACATACCACATTAAGCTAGGGTTAAATTCGTTGATCTTAACATCTTTCATTGGACATGTCTTTCACTATTTAGTGTAAATCATTCGAGGTCATCAGTCTCGATAATTCATAGTTAAGTAGTTAAAGTCATGACAGCTGTAGTCTAAAATCCATATCAAAATATTCCTAAGACTTTTTCCTAAAGCTTAACTTTGAATTCTTATATGAAAATATATGTTATTAAAGATCTTTTATTGTCTTATCTTCCTTATTGTCCCCATATGTAAATAGATAAAACATACGTACACAATTTGTTTAACTTCTTTCATTAATAAATGCTAAGACTGACAAAACATTCAAACAAAATATCAGACACCTTGTCTCTTTATATACAATATGTCCCATACCATATTGTAAAAAGAGACAAATGTTGAATATTTCATTATCACATATCAACTAAAGAATCAAACACCATAGATCACATCTGGAATAAAAGGAAATAACTATATTACCTTATTATTCCACTATACATTAGCGCCCATACTTAAATAATGTCAAGAAAGACTTCAGAATGACCAGTCTCTGATAATCCCTGCAATAACATTTTTCAAGTAATAGGCTATAAAGTTCTAACTTATACTTCTTATAAACTTAAAACTAGTTCCTTCTTTATCTCTTTCTTTTTAATTCCTAACTTTTCTTTACTTGCTTCTTGTCATCTACTCCAATTGTAAAATTTACTCCTCTATTAAGCATAGAATCTTTTGACTAACTTAACCATCAGAGTACACAACAGACTAATAAGGCCATACCGTAAGCCGTTTTGGATTGAACTGCTCTGATACTACTTTGTAACACCCCCTTATATACACGAGATATATATAAAAAACTTTTAGAAAGATATACATATTTATCACTCTTTATCTCGCGTATACAAGGACGTATATACATCTGATTTCCTTTGAATTTTGAAAGTAAAAAGTTTCAAATTATTCAAAATGATAAAATGAACTTTCAGAAAATCATAAGTGATCAAAGACTACAGTATCATATCCAAATAATAAGGTTTATTAAAGTTTAACCTTTACCTTAAATTATAATCATCTAACTTAATATTGTATTAAGGTAAACTAAAACTAAAGATTTAATACCTCTACTTTAACTATAACTAAAGATTTTGAAATCATACTCTTGTCACATCTCTTCTCCTATCCGATTGAGGATGAGACCAATTTACCCTCTTGTAATTTCATCCTTTCATCTTGAACTGTTAGCTATATATCATATAACATATATTTTGGACACAAAAATTCAAACAAGAAGGAGTAAAAAATAGAATATAATACTTTACAAATAAGACATAAACATAAGAGTTTTCACAATCTAATATAATAATTTCAAACACAATTATACACATAATCAATTATGCATGTAATGTTTTTATAACATAACAATTATACTTACATTCACAATCACCCATATAGAATGTCACAATCACATGAATGTCATGCAATGTTTTTAATACTACCGTCTCATTCATTCTATGCATGTCGGCCCTTAAAGTTTTAGTTTGCATTGGACTAACCAGGAGTTTACACTATTTCATAATTCTGGATAATAATAACATAAATGCCTTTGTAGCATATGAACAGCTTAACTGGCGTGAAAACACTTAGAGACTAGTCAGACTGGGAATGTTTTTATTGTGAAAGTACCCGACACTAGGGAGCGACCCCAGGTCCCCTGAAGCACCCTTCCACACTCTCTCATCCCAAGGTTCGCATTTGAACCTCCTCTAATGTATCCTCACTTTCTATAATCTGTCCCCAGGCAATATCACATCTCATTTCTCTTTAATGATTCATGATGCATGAACTACTCGCATATTTAGTTAGTTAAGACTTTTAGAAACTCAATTATTAAATACCATAAAGGTTCACAAATCATCTCAATAATAAACTGTACATTCCCATAAGTTCTTCTTTGAACTTCTGTTATACAGAAACAAAATTTAGTACAGTCTTCAAATTCAAATCTCACCAAAATTGAGTTTCCAAGCCTTAAATATCTCAAAACTTTCTCTTTAAAAACTTCAAATATTTACATAATCTTTCCCAATTTAAATCTTAACTAGATTGAGTTTAGAAATCTCGACTATAACAAAATATCCTTTAGTTATTTTGTTGGAGAAAACCAAAATAAATTTACTTTAAATTTCTGATTTCTAAAAGAAATAATTTTTAAAATCATTAACTAAGAATACTTAAAACTATAAAAAATTTATTTAATTCAAGAATTAATTATCTTAACCTCTGATTTTCATAAAATAGCTTCTTTCTAATACTAGATTTTATTCTAAAGATTAGAAATAAAGTTAATAAAAATTATTTCTAAGAAGAAATAAAAGACTAAAATAATTATAAAATACTTTCTCTTAGAATAAAACTTTAAAGAGTAAGGTAAGAAAATTCTTACTTAGTTTTAACTTTCCGTCATGCTTGCTATATGTTCAAACTCATATCACAAGATCATCAATCATAATCAAATATTATCAATCACAATATCATCAATCACAATAAAAAAATGTCAATCATAATCAAATAATATTGATCAAAATTAAATATCATCAATAATAATCAAATACTAATAATTATAATCAAATCAATTAAATATAATTCAAATTTTAATGGTTATTTAATTTAATAAGATTAATTTTAAGTCTTTGTAGTCTATTCCTCACATAGGTCTATGTAGGTCCATATAGTCCAATCCTCACATAGGTATATAGTTCAGTCCATACAAGTCATAATAGTCCAAGTCCTTGCATAGGTTCAGTTCAGTTCGTATATGTTATCTGATCCATCCTTTATGGGGGGTGTAAAGTTATGATCCTGAAACAGCTCAATCTGATACAAAGCGATGTGCGTAAATGTTCAGATATGGAGTGTCTACGTATGTTGAGGCGGAGTCTGGACCACACTGGGGCGGAGTGTAACTCACTCTACAGTGATGTAGTAGTCCGCCTGGAATTGCCTTCTATGCCTTGACACAGAGTGCAGTATACGCTGGGGCGGTGTCCCAGTCCGCCTGGAGGAGTCTTTTCAGCCTTGACCCAATTTGGGGTGGTACCTGCAATTATTCTCCGACGCTCAAGTTAGTATTTCAGAATAATTTAAGACTTAGAAAGACGATCAGAGAGAATTATGCAAGTAAGAGAGTGTAAGGTTCAGAATTGGGGGAGAGCCCCTGTATACCTTTTTGCTGAGGTTTATATACCTGTCACTGGTGCTCCATTATTGGTAGGGCCCGTTCCTTGTTTTCTAGCATAAAGCAAGAAAGACAGTGGGTCCCTGTGTCGTTCACGAGCACCGTTATTGTAGTAGGTATTTCCACTTACTTGGGAAGCGTGAATGCTTTATTATTTTATTGTTATTCCCCTTTATGCGTGACAGCGTGATTCCCATTATTAACCTCTCAAGACAGAGTCAACCTCGTGCCGGGGTTGTGAGTATGGGTTCGCTACGCAGTATGGGAAGTTCAATATTCCGCCTGTGTTGAGCCTATGGCTTGGCGGAGTAATATGCATTCTGGCGGCGTTACATGCCTAGGCGGAGTAACATGCCTTGGCGGAGTTATGCGCCTTGGCGGAGTTATGAGCCTTGACGGAGTATCATGTCTTGGCGGAGTGACATGCCTTGGCAAGTAACATGCCCTGGTGGAGTAATATGCCTAGGCGGAGTTACTTGCCCTGGCGGAGTAACATGCCTAGGCGGAGTTACTTGCCTTGGTCGTATATACTCCGTATTTGAAGCGTACTTACCTCGTTCGAAGTGCTGACCTGGCAAAGCCTTAAAGCCATGCTCTTGTGGGCCGGTGTTAGGACCGGATCATATTCCCCCTAGCTTGTTATAGTGACTGGCAGAGTCATTGTAATGAGCTATAACACTTAAGTTTAGCTTTTATAAGCATGGGTTTAGGCGGCGTTTGCTAGTTCAGGATTTATGGACAAGTGTTTTCATGCATTTATTGCTTGTCATTACTTGTCACGCATGTCATTAAAGCGCCTCGAAACCACGTTTTGTCGTTTCAACCTCTCATTGCCACGTATGCCAAGGATTCCGTAAGGAGGCGGAATAGCCTCTTAGGAATTTCAATAAAATTGGATTCCGTAAGGAGGCAGAATAGCCTCTTAGGAACTTCAAAGTAGATTCCGTAAGGAGGCGGAGTAGCCTCTTAGGAACTTCAAAGTAGATTCCGTAAGGAGGCGGAGTAGCCTCTTAGGAACTTCAAAGTAGATTCCGTAAGGAGGCGGAGTAGCCTCTTAGGAATTTCAATGAAGTAGGATTCCGTAAGGAGGCGGAATAGCCTCTTAGGAATTTTAATGAGACTGGATTCCGTAAGAAGGCGGAGTAGCCTCTTAGGATTTTCAATGAAACTGGATTCCGTAAGAAGGCGGAGTAGCCTCTTAGGAATTTCAATGAAATTGGATTCCGTAAGAAGGCGGAGTGGCCTCTTAGGAATTCCAATGAGGTTGGATTCCGTAAGAAGGCGGAGTAGCCTCTTAGGAATTTCAATGAGATTGGATTCTGTAAGAAGGCGGAGTGGCCTCTTAGGATTTTCAATGAAACTGGATTCGGTAAGAAGGCGGAGTAGCCTCTTAGGAATTTCAATGAAATTGGATTCCGTAAGAAGGCGGAGTGGCCTCTTAGGAATTCCAATGAGGTTGGATTCCGTAAGAAGGCGGAGTAGCCTCTTAGGAGTTTCCATGAGATTGGATTCCGTAAGAAGGCGGAGTGGCCTCTTAGGAATTCCAATGAGGTTGGATTCCGTAAGAAGGCAGAGTAGCCTCTTAGGAATTTCCATGAGATTGGATTCTGTAAGAAGGCGGAGTGGCCTCTTAGGAATTCCAATGAGGTTGGATTCCGTAAGAAGGCGGAGTAGCCTCTTAGGAATTTCCATGAGATTGGATTCCGTAAGAAGGCGGAGTGGCCTCTTAGGAATTCCAGTGAGGTTGGATTCCGTAAGAAGGCGGAGTAGCCTCTTAGGAATTTCCAAGGAGTTGGATTCCGTAAGAAGGCGGCGTAGCCTCTTAGGAATTTCCAAGGAGTTGTATTCCGTAAGAAGGCGGAGTAGCCTCTTAGGAATTTCCAAGGAGTTGGATTCTGTAAGAAGGCGGAGTAGCCTCTTAGGAATTTCCAAGGAGTTGTATTCCGTAAGAAGGCGGAGTAGCCTCTTAGGAATTTCCAAGGAGTTGTATTCCGTAAGAAGGCGAAGTAGCCTCTTAGGAATTTCCAAGGAGTTAGATTCCGTAAGAAGGCGGAGTAGCCTCTTAGGAATTTCCAAGGAGTTGAATTCCGTAAGAAGGCGGAGTAGCCTCTTAGGAATTTCAATGAAACTGGATTCCGTAAGAAGGCGGAGTAGCCTCTTAGGATTTTCAATGAAATTGGATTCCGTAAGGAGGCGGAGTAGCCTCTTAGGAACTTCAAAGTAGATTCCGTAAGGAGGCGGAGTAGCCTCTTAGGAATTTCAAAGTAGATTCCGTAAGGAGACGGAGTAGCCTCTTAGGAATTTTAATGGAACAGATTCCGTAAGGAGGCGGAATAGCCTCTTAGGAATTTCCAAGGAGTTGAATTCCGTAAGAAGGCGGAGTAGCCTCTTAGGAATTTCAATGAGTTTAGATTCCGTAAGAAGGCGAGTAGCCTCTTAGGAATTTCCAAGGAGGTTGATTCCGTAAGGAGGCGGAGTAGCCTCTTAGGAATTTTCAAGGAGTTGGATTCCGTAAGAAGGCGGAGTAGCCTCTTAGGAATTTCCAAGGAGTTGGATTCCGTAAGAAGGCGGAGTAGCCTCTTAGGAATTTCAATGAAACTGGATTCCGTAAGAAGGCGGAGTAGCCTCTTAGGAATTTCAATGAAATTGGATTCCGTAAGAAGGCGGAGTGGCCTCTTAGGAATTCCAATGAGGTTGGATTCCGTAAGAAGGCGGAGTAGCCTCTTAGAAATTTCCATGAAGCACAATTTTACAAGTGTTGAACTTACTTGAACTTGTTGGGTATGTACTCCGTAAAACATTGGAAGTTAGGCGGTATGGTGCAGCATATAGCTGTGACACCAATTCATCCTTTGATGCGGTATGGTGCAGCATATAGCTGTGACACCAATTCATCCTTTGAGGCGGTTTGGTGCAACATATAGCTGTGACACCAGTTGTTCCCATAGGCGGCCTGTAGGACCTTAGGGTCGGTATGGTGCAGCATATAGCTGAGACACCAATTGTTCCTGCAAGAAGTTGATTGAACTTTTGAGGCGGTATGGTGCAGCATATAGCTGTGACACCAGTTGTTCCCATAGGCGGCCTGTAGGACCTTAGGGTCGGTATGGTGCAGCATATAGCTGAGACACCAATCCTTTCCCCCCAAGGAGTTTTCTGGACCTTAGGGTCGGTATGGTGCAGCATATAGCTGAGACACCAATCCTTTCCCCCCAAGGATTTTTTATTGACTCCGTTTGCGAAGCGTTGTTGCATGTTGGTTGATCTTTATGGAATAAAGAGTTATGCATCTGTGCTTCAGTTTTGGAGCCGTTGTCCTATCTGCATGGGAACAAGTTCTGCCATGGATAATCAATTCAAAGTTAGAGTGAAGATTGAATGCAGGAAGACATTTAATAATCAGTTCAGCGTGATCAATATTGAGGTCGGATTGGGGAAGTGTATCTCAATCGTAAGAGTACGGATTGAGTCTTCAAAGACTTCCATCATAAGGATGATGATGGGAATTGTCTGCGCCAGGAGTTACCTCGTCAACTCACAGAATATGTGATTGAGAGCATCCGTCCTGGGGAAGTGTATCTCAATCGTAAGAGTACGGATTGAGTCTTTAAAGACTTCCATCATAAGGATGATGATGGGAATTGTTCGTACCAGGAGTTTTATCGTCGAATCACTTCATAGGTGATTGAGATCATCCGTCTTGGGGATGTGTACGATACCAGGAACTACATCGTCAGGTCACATATTAGGTGATTGAGATCATCCGTCCTTGGGGTGTGTATGGCGCCAGGAGTTACATCGTCAGATCACAGAATGGGTGATTGAGATCATCCGTCCTGGGCAAGTACACAACGTCAGGAGTTACATCGTCATATCACATAATGGGTGACTGAGGTTATCCGTTCTGGAAAAGTACACAACGCCAAGAGTTACATCGTCAGATCACAGATTAAGTGATTTAGATAATCCGCCCTGGAGACATTTTTCAATCGTAGGAGTACAGATTGTGTGAATGCTTCTCAATTTTCAAAAGCTTCCATCATAAGAATAATGATGGGAATTGTCCGCGCCAGGAGTTACCTCGTCAACTCACAGAATATGTGATTGAGAGCATCCGTCCTGGGGAAATTAGTCTCAATCGTTCTTCTTCAACCGGTGTTGGATTTCACTCATTCACCAGCCTTCAAATAGGGTTCGATGCAATCCTACTACCCATTTCCTGAGGTTCGGTTTAATCCTACAACTCAGGTCTTCACCGACGTTCGGCCAAACCTACTAGTCGTACTCGGAGTTCAGTTCAATCCTACAATCCGAGCCTTCACCGGTGTTCAGCCAAACTTACTAACCGTACCCAAAGTTCGGTTTAATCCTACAATCTGGGCCTTCGAATGGGGTTCGGTGCAATCCTACAACCCATTTTCTGAGGTTCGGTTTAATCCTACAACTCAAGTCTTCACACGGTGTTCGGTTCGATCCTACTAACCGTACTTGGAGTTCGGTGCAATCCTACAATCCAAGCCTTCAACACGGGGTTCGGATCAGGGCTAATCCTGAACCTACTACGCCCGTTACTCGGGGTTCAGCGCGGTTTTCTGTATGAGCCGGCCTACTGCGCCCAAGCCTTCGCATGGGGTTCGGTTTGTGGCCTTGAAAAAGGACCAGCCCTACAACCCACGTTGTCTTCGAATGGGGTTCGGTTTGTGGCCTTGAAAAAGGACCAGCCTTACAACCCATGTAGTCTTCAAATGGGGTTCGGTTTGTGGCCTTGAAAAATGACCAGCCCTACAACCCATGTAGTCTTCGAATGGGGTGATTCACCCAGTTGTACCTTCGAAAAGGTTCATCGCTAACAACGGATACATTGTTAGGATCATCCGTCCTGAAAGTATCTTGTCATAACAGTGTTGTGCATCGAATAAAATCATGAAGACAATGGGTGAATCATTTAGAGTATTTCATTAATTATGAATTACAAAAGAGAGAAAGAGAGATGAGTCGGGGTTATGACTCATTAGACCTTCTTGGTAAAACCCGGTCTGGATCTGCTCTTATCACTCCGTTGTAACGTTGGGGATTTCTCTCTTGCCGCTGTTGCTTCCAAGCGCATTTCAATGCTCACATACTTGGATGCTTTCCTCTTGAATTCTTCGAAATTCACTGGAGGATTCTTTGCCAATGACATGGCAAAAGCAGAGCTTGGTTGCAAAGCTTCTATTGCTATGTGCAATTGAAGTGCTTCTGCCAAGTTTGGAACAGCAACTGCTTCCTTATGAAACCTCTTCAAGGAGTCCTTGAGAGTTTCATGCTCCCCCTGCCTAATCTGAGCCAAGGTATGAGATGTTCTAGGAGTATCACTGGAGATGACAAAGTGGTCCACAAACACTGTTGCCATTTCTTCCCATGAGTCAATGGAACCTGATGGTAGCCAATGAACTAGCTAAGGGTATCATCAACAAGAGTCCGAGGGAACATCCTGCACATGACATCTTCATCTGCCCCCAGGTACATGGCTTCCCTTCAAATGTGGGATATTTGAATACTGGGGGGTAGAGGATTTTTCTCCCTCGGTTGTGTGATGTGTCCCCTTGATCAGAGACATGGCTCTCTCCTCCACGCTCTTTCTTTCGCGTTTCAATTCCATCAGTTCCTCCCTCAGCTTTCTTATCATCTCATCCTTTAGATTTGGTGCTGAAACCTGCACCATTCTTCTTGAACTTTCCACAGGCGACTCAAGAGCTAAGTGCCTGTTCACTGGTTGTTCCTGGGCAGTGATGTCTTCCACGTGCCCATCTGGTTGGTTTCTCCCATTACCTTCCATAATAAGAGACCAGACTTCTTAAACGAGAAGTGGGAATAACTTTAACGAGTCCCACTGGGCGTGCCAATGATCCGTCCTTTACGGGGGGTGTAAAGTTATGATCCTAAAACAGCTCAATCTGATACAAAGCGATGTGCGTAAATGTTCAGATATGGAGTGTCTACGTGTTGGTGTATGCACTATGAGCCTTTATGCTTTTTCATTTGTATCATTTTTCTACTTATCAATAGAATAAATATTTCAGTTTAAAATTGTTTAAACATATTTATCCTTGGAGTAATAGGTCATATAAAAATTATTCCTAAAATGTCCCTAGTTAAGTATTTACATGGGGACATGTAAATACACTGAGACTAGTGTGTGAGTGTACTGATGATCTGATCTCACAGATCATAGATATAGATGATATCGAGTCTTCACACGGGTACACGTTAAGAGTAATGATGTACTGGACTGACCCACCATGAGAACGTTGCATGGATCGTTACATGATTGTCATAAACGATTCTCAATGTGATAATGGTATATGTAGTCCTTCGACCTGAAGTCACTACGATTCCTACATGAGGAGTTTATTGTTTTAATGCAATTAAACGTCTTCTGTAACAAGAGGACTATAAAGGTTGTGATTAGGCAATGAACAAATTATGCAGAGGGATGTGAGTGATGTAGATGGGATTTGTCTCTCCTATGTGACAGGAGTGATATCCATAGGCCACTTGATGGAGTAAGACTAAGTAAACGCATGGCCATGCTAGAAAGAATAAATATTAGATATTTATTCGAATCCAGTCTACTCCGGTATCAAGTAAAATAAATTGGGCCGTACAAGGATGACGCGACCATGCCTTGGGCCCAATTAGGATATCGTGACAAAAGGAATAAACGTATTAAATAATTATCACTTATAGGTTATGTTAATAATATTCGGACATAATGATGCATTGCTAGATGCCGCTCTTATTTTATATTAATAATAAAATAGTTTATTATTAATATGACCGGGTATTTTACCTATAGGGTCACACACATAGAGTAAGCCCATCAGAAAATGTTGTCTTATTTTAGTTGGACTAAAATAAAACTATTGGGCCTAACTCATTTGGAATGAGTAAGGAGCCCACTTTTAGAGAGAACAAATTAGGTCAAACCTAAGCCTATAAATAGAGCATAAGATGCTCATAGGCCGTTCACTCAAGTGAGACACAAAATTCGCAAAAGTTGCAAGAGCTACACGCCGTCAACCTAGCAGTTGGCAAGTGTTGCGATTCTGGTGGGAGTGCTCGTGTGGACTCCTAAAGGACGAGGCTACGACTGCTTCGGAGTTCTTCAAGAGGTAACCTAAATAATTTCGAAATTGGTTTTTTTTTTTTTTTTGCTTTGAAACACGGAACCTTGCAAATCCTATGGAATCCCTTTAATTTTTCCGCTGCTCATGCTTAGGGATTTCCTAACACTACGTATGTTGAGGCGGAGTCTGGACCACACTGGGGCGGAGTGTAACTCACTCTACGGCGATGTAGTAGTCCGCCTGGAATTGCCTTCTATGCCTTGACACAGAGTGCAGTATACGCTGGGGCGGTGTCCCAGTCCGCCTGGAGGAGTCTTCTCAGCCTTGACCCAATTTGGGGTGGTACCTGCAATTATTCTCCGACGCTCAAGTCAGTATTTCAGAATACTTTAAGACTTAGAAAGCAAATCTGAGAGAATTATGCAAGTAAGAGAGTGTAAGGTTCAGAAATGGGGGAGAGCCCCTGTATACCTTTTTGCTGAGGTTTATATACCTGTCACTGGTGCTCCATTATTGGTAGGGCCCGTTCCTTGTTTTCTAGCATAAAGCAAGAAAGATAGTGGGTCCCTGTGTCGTTCACGAGCACCGTTATTGTAGTAGGTATTTCCACTTACTTGGGAAGCGTGAATGCTTTATTATTTTATTGTTATTCCCCTTTATGCGTGACAGCGTGATTCCCATTATTAACCTCTCAAGACAGAGTCAACCTCGTGCCGGGGTTTTGAGTATGGGTTCGCTACGCAGTATGGGAAGTTCAATATTCCGCCTGTGTTGAGCCTATGGCTTGGCGGAGTAATATGCATTCTGGCGGCGTTACATGCCTAGGCGGAGTAACATGCCTTGGCGGAGTTATGCGCCTTGGCGGAGTTATGAGCCTTGACAGAGTATCATGCCTTGGCGGAGTGACATGCCTTGGCAAGTAACATGCCCTGGCGGAGTAACATGCCTAGGCGGAGTTACTTGCCCTGGCGGAGTAACATGCCTAGGCGGAGTTACTTGCCTTGGTCGTATATACTCCGTATTTGAAGCGTACTTACCTCGTTCGAAGTGCTGACCTGGCAAAGCATTAAAGCCATGCTCTTGGGGGCCGGTGTTAGGACCGGATCACTATGTATTCTATTATTTTAATATAAAAATACTGTGTATTTTTTGAAATTTAAATATTGGTTACTGTATATCTTTTTAAAAATTTCATACATGCACAGTATTTTGCATAGTAAATATTGGCTGAATTATTAAGCCAAATAATAACCTTTCACTCGGTAGATTTTAAATATTCAAAATTAGTCCTTTTTGAAATTTAGCGATATTATATCAGTTCTCACTAATTTTATGATAAGTAATATAAAGTTTAAATTTTAAAAATCTAAAATTTCTATTAATAAAAATTTATTGAGACGTTTCTAATTTTTTAACGATTGGAAAAAATCAAGATTTTTCTCAAACCGATCATTTTTAGATAAATCTACTTGAAATAGATTTTAGAAAATTTTCTTATAATTTAAATTCACTTTCTTATAAATATTTTTAATTTTTAAGTAACTTTATATGAATTTAAAATTATTTAAAATATATTATTTTATTAAAATATTTCAAAAATTTTCAAAAAATTCCAAAAAAGCATAAATATTATATAGATCAAAAAGTTCTAAAGAACCATAGTCTAGTTCCTTCAAAATTTTATTTTAAAATTCTAATAAGAGTTAAATCATAAATATGTAACAACATAAATATAAAAACATAAAATAAATGTTGTGAATAATAAATATTTTTAAAATAGAAATGGTTTTAAGATAAAAATTAAGATTTTTACATAAAACAGAAATGGTAAATTTTTAAATAGTGAATAATGAATAATAAATAATAAATCGTAAATAGTGATAGTAAATAGTAAACATAAATAGTAACAATAAATAGTAAAACATGAATAGTAACGGTAAAAAGTAAATCTATTAAAATAGTATTTTATTATTCAGAATAGTAACTTAAAATAATATTATTTTTAGTATAATAATAGATTTTTAAAAACGATATAAAAAAATGAACAAACAATTTATATCAAAATATTATATATATATATATATATAAACTATAATTAAAAGAATTATATAATTAGCTTAGTGGTTTTAATAAAAGATAAAAAGAAAAAGAAATAGAAGAGTTGGAGATTTAAATCTCTTTATCTTATATTTTTAACAAAACATATTGATGATTTTAAACTGCAATTTTGTCAGCCTGGACACTCACTTGTTAAACAAATTTGTCTATTTTTCTTTAATTTTTAAAACACGAATTTTGAAATTATACAAAATAAACAAGCCAAAAATCTTGGTCATGATTGCACGTAATCCAAAGTAGTAAAAGTTAAAATTAAAATTAAGCAATTCTTTTTTTTTTTGTCAGAAAGGTAGTAAACATGCAAGAGAAATGAAATGACGGTGGCGAAATCATTATTCCATTAATCAAATCAAATCATCACTTTACGTACAGAAGTGAAGTGTGAAAACGAGCTCACTTGAGTACAGTTTTCTGAAAGACTCTTCTACCCTTGTCTCTTCATCTTCTCCCTTACCTTCATAAACAAACCACTGCTACATGTAACATCTTCCAAAAGTGTTCACCACGAGTTCTTCTGTGTCTCTAGTCAGATAAGAGTCGAATCATCAAAAGCTATTATTATGGGAGTGCCTTCTTTCTATAGATGGTTAGCTAACAAGTATCCAAGGGTCGTGCAAGACGTGGTGGATCCCACCATGCATAACACAACAACTATTAATGGTGTGGCTTTGGAATATGATAACTTTTATATTGACATGAATGCTATAATCCACCCTTGTTTCCACCCTGATGATGTTCACAACGTGAGTTCGTTACTCATCATCTTTCACCTTTTTCATGCTTCTCTTCATTTTTTGCTTTGTTGCTTGATATATGTATATATCTATAGAAGCTGCTTAAATTCTGATGAAGGCACTAATTTCTTTCAGATTCCTCGCGCAACAACCTTTGAAGACGTGTTTAGGAATGTGTTTGAATTCGTTGATCGCCTTGTTCATGTTGTTAGGCCTCGCAAGCTCCTCTACATGGCTATTGGTGAGACAAGAGACTTTCACTAACTCATAATTGACAATGGCATTTTTGGTCTTAAATATTGGAGCTTTGTCATTGTACATCACCACAAGCTTGAAATGCAGTTAGATTTTTGGCCTAATAATTACTATGTATCAACTAGTAAGGAGTACTTCTAAATTAACTTAAGAGCTTTGCAGGGTTAATTGATGTTTCAGTATCTTTACTTTGTCTTTTAATGAACGGTTCAACTTAAGGAGCCCTTTGTTTCTCATACTTATTAGACGGAGTTGCTCCCCGAGCCAAAATGAATCAACAAAGATCAAGGAGATTTCGAGCAGCCAAAGACAACGAAGTTCGTGTGGGTTATTTATTCTTTTCATTAATCTCTATACTTGTTTGATCATATATCAATCATCCTAAATGGTCTAGTCATGCTTTCTTTTTGCCACCATCATTCTCAGTATAAGGCTTTTGTGTTTTTTTAATACATATGTTTCTTGTATTTATAGGAAGCCGAGGAGGACAGGCTTCGGAAGCAATATGAAATGGAAGGGAAACAAGTTCTTCCTAAAGAAGAATCTCAAGTATCAGATTCCAATGTAATAACACCAGGGACTGAATTCATGCATGAACTCTCAAAGGCCCTTCAAAACTATATCTCTTCAAGAATATCCTCTGACTTATTATGGAAGGATATTATGGTATGATATACATGCATACATGTGCTATCTCACACTTCATTCGTACTGTGCTTCATATTTTAAATTATTGTTGTTGTCTTGTATATATATATCAAGATAATTATTACTATTTGTTAATTTAAACATAGGTAATTCTTTCTGATGCTAATGTTCCTGGAGAAGGGGAATATAAGATTATATCGTATTTAAGGAAACAGCGATGTCTAGATGAATATGATCCAAATACCAGGCACTGCTTATATGGCTCGGTATGTAATTAGTATTTAGAAAAATAGTTTTGAGTCAGGGTGCTTGTTTCTTCTGGTGTGCAATATAATTAAGCTAAAGCTTTTGAATTTGGAATGCAGGATGCTGATCTCATAATGCTTGCAATGGCAACACATGAACCTCATTTTTCTATACTAAGAGAGGTGATTTTGACATGATAGGAAGAAGTAATAGATTCTTATTTTTAACAACATATAATCTTATACAGTTTAATGTGAAAAATCTAATGCATTGAACCGTGTAATAAGGTGATTTTAACAATGGATGGAACAATAACTATCTAGTTCAAGATTGAAATGTATTTAACTTCTGAATACAAAATTTAGTCCTCAACTTCTGAGTATGTACAGGATGTGCCTCTTCAGCAGCAACCAAAAATTGTTGTTGAGTCTTTCAATTTGAAACTCAAGGTAATAATCATTATACTTTATTCATATACAACTTTGCTGCTGGCTGCTGGTATCATAAGTCTTATGAATCTATGTGTCTGCAGTATTTGCACATATGGTTATTGAGGGAGTATCTTGAATTAGACATGAAGATAGAAGATCCTCCTAAAAATTTCAGCATTGAATTTGAGAGGATAGTTGATGATTTCGTCTTCATGTGTTTTTTTGCTGGAAATGATTTTCTACCACACATGCCATCTTTGGAAATTCATGAGGTTGTTATGAACTTTATTTTTGTGTCTGATGTAAAATATCAGTTTGTCGTTAGCTATCTTTATCTTTTTTGGCCCAATTTTTTTCAGGGGGCCATTGATTTACTTTTGACTGTCTACAAGAAAGAATTCAATAAACTTGGAGGATATCTTGTGGATATGAGCAGGGTAACCCTGTTACTTTCTATTTCCTTTAATATCTTGTGTGTTGGTTCTATTCCATTAATTTGATGGCTATGTTATGACAACTCTTTGTATGAAAACAGATTGGGGAGAAAAATGCTGCCTTTGTGAAACTATCAAGAGTTGAAAAATTTATACTTATGGTTGGTACGTACGAAGAAAAGATCTTTAAGAAGAGATCTGAAATTAGGGAGAAGAAATTGAAAAGGCTTATTAGTGCTAATGAGGATGCAGTAAGTTAAAATATATTAATAAATGGGCACATTCACATTTTACAATAATCTCGGGCTAATATTATTCTCTGTTTTTCATCCAGAAGCAGGAAAAAAATGCAGATGGTTATTCAGAATTGGACAATGAAAATTCTTCCGATTGTGCTATTGTCATTAAGAAGGCATCAGCAACCAAAATTCTTGTTCCAGCTTCTGCTTCTTCTGCTGAAGTAAGTTGACGCCTTTCAATCAAAAGCTTAGTTTATCTTTATCCTCGTATATATATAGCTAGAGGAGTAAATTTTTACCGTACAATCTTATAAGCATAGTTAAAATTATTTTAGGTGGTGTTTGGATATAGAATTTTAACTGAATAATTTTTAATATAAATAGAAAGAATTTCAAATGTCACGTAAGAAAATTTTAAAATTTTATTTTTTTAACTCAAAATTTTACTTTTATTTTTTATATTTTTCATCTAATACTCTCAATATATATGAGCTACCTCCTTTTCTAAATATAAAACCATTTCAAGAAAAAAAAATTTGTCTTTAATATAAGTCTCTCTTTTAAATTTCTATGTCTTTAATTTTTTTTTACTAAAATACTTCTGTTAATATATAACTTTTCTTAGTATCAATATAACAATAAATAAAGCTTATCAAATATATTATTTATTTCTCCTATGATAATTTAGAGGGTAGCAAGTAAAAAGAGATTAAGTGGAAAGAGAATAAGTGAAAAAAATTAAATGATGAGTCATCATTATCTTAGGGTAATTTTGAAAAATTATAATAAATTTCAAACAAATTTAGTAATTTTAACTAAATTAACTAACTTTTTTAATACACATAAAATACATAAAAGGATCTTATATTTAGAGACGGACGTAATATAAATTTTAACATTTTGATTAAAAAATTTTATACGATCCTATGGTTGTCAATCTTGCGACATAACTCATAAACTCACATAGTTTATGAATTCACCAGTCTACCCTAGTTAACTCAAAATCGTGATTCTGGGCTGAAAAATTGTGAAAATCAGGACTTTTGGATCTTAAACGATTTTACCTGGTTTTTAGATCCAGGTCAAACCCGTGTGAGAAAACATACCAGCGCCGTTTAGGAACAAGACGCCATTGTTTCACCTTCTCCAAGCCACGTGAATCCCGACCCTTATTGCACAGCCGTCTTCTCCGTCTAAAAGCCACTGCTGTCGTCGATTTGGAGGCCGCCTAATAAGCTTCGTCTTCTTGGTTCCTTTGCAACATGCGTTTTGGTGCTCTATTTTCATGTTTCCATTTCGGCTGTTGTTTTCACGTTTTCATGTTTCTAGCTGTTTTCCTGTAGCTCGTGTTTCCAACGTAAAAGATCGGCGATAGAAGATGGACTTTTCAGTTTTTCAAAAGAAAAAAAAAAGAATGCAGAAGAAGAGAGAGAAACTAATGGATGGTAGATGATAGGCTTTTCAGTTTTTTAAAAGAAAAGAAATAGAGGATAAAAGAAGAGAGAAATGCCGATGACTTTTCAGTTTTTCAATAACTTGAGTGGGATAATGACTCATTTTCTTGAAATGGATGAAAGAGGATTAATGAACATTCAAATTTCAAAGTGATAAAGGGATGTGGTTCTGACTTCTAAGGTTCTCACATAAAAATAAAATCTATTTAATATTTATTTAAGTTTAAACTAAATCTTTAGTGTTTTGTATACTAAAATTTTTATGCTTATATAAGAATATAAGAATTTATATGTATATAGAAATTTTAAAATCTTTTGATACAATTTACGATTTTATGATTTATGATTTTTGGGACCCTTTACATTCAATCTAGAATCTCAATTTTAACTACCTTCAACTCATGTAAACTCAGGCTCATGCGGCATGAAGTATTAATATTAACCTTAAATTTTTTCATTTTTCGAACTCCGTTTCCCAACTAGAAACCAAACGGACCCTGAGTGTCATATGCGAACATTTATGCAAGGAGTTTCATGACGTTCAACTGTTGGTATCATTTTCTTGTCTCTATCAAATTTTGCAGAACACCAAGGATTTACAAGATGAATTAAAGAGATCTATTAGAGAAAAAGGTGACTTGTTTAAGAGTGGAGACTTCCTGATTGACAAGGTAATATTCTAATTAAAGAAGTGTTGCTTCTATTTATACTTAATTCTCTGATCATTGGATATGTAGCATGCTTATTTTAAAAATGGATGGATGATTAATAAGTTTTGTTACCTTTATTTCAGGTAAAATGGGGAACTCCGGGTTACAAAGAACGGTATTATAATGTGAAGTTTTCTGTAGAGGGCCCTACTGACATTGAAAGCAAAAGGAAAGAAATAGTATGTGTTTCCTCAAAACTTTAGCAGCTTCTGTTTTGTTATGTCCTCAAAAGGAAGGAACGGTATTCAATGCTGGTGGTGATAGACTGCAATTTAATTGTAGGTCCTGAAGTACACTGAAGGACTGTTGTGGGTTCTACAATACTATTTTTCAGGAGTTGCTTCTTGGACATGGTAAGCCAATATGGTTGAATATCTTAACTTGAATTTTTGTGACATCATTTTATTATTTATTATGCATGGAAATTCTGAATTGAACACTGCAATATACAGGTTTTATCCATTCCATTATGGTCCATTTGCATCCGACTTAAGGGGTATGAGTCAAGTGAAAGTAAAGTTTGAAAAGGGTGTTCCATTCTTACCCCTTGATCAACTTTTAAGTGTCCTTCCCCCTGGGAGGTAACTTTCTTATGTTCTCTTATTTTTCATACCATAAATTTTGAATTTGATATAAGTTTGCTTTACCATAATAAATTATCTGATTTCACATCTGTGCAGTGCTTCTGCACTTCCAAAAGCATATGCTCAACTCATGCTAGATGAGAACTCTAGATTAATAGACTTATACCCTCAGGGTAAGCAGGTTTATCTTGTTTGAATTAGTTTTATAATATATTTTTTGGACATTTTTATTTTCCCCAGTACTTGTTTTGTAGTTCTTATTCTGTTTTTGGTTTTCTAGATTTTGAAGTTGACACAGAAGGAAAGCGCTTCATGTGGCAGGTTATCTCACTCATGTCATGTCCCTTGTATTAATTATTAATATGCAAGTTTTTTTGTTGTTCATATACTACATTACATACTGATTGAAACAAATGTTGCTTGTGTTTCATCAAGGCTATCTGCAAAATTCCTTGGATAGATGAGAGAAGGCTTGTGGCTGAAACCAGAGAACTGAAAAACGAATTATCTGTATGAATTATTTAGTAATATAGCACACCACACAAATATTTTGATTACTTCAATCATCAATGGTTTGTGTTTTATAGGAAAATGAAGCCATAAGAAACTCTGTCAAATTTGATAGCTTGTTTATTAAAAGTGCAAACAAGTTAGCTGACAAAATTTGCTTCCTTTCTCAAGAGCCAAAATCTTGCAAGTTAGATACGAGAATAAGGTTAGTCAATGGTGATGGATGTTTGTGGCTTGTGCTGTTAATATTATTTTTTAGTCTAATTCTGTCTTTTCTTTTTCATGTTTCTTATCTAATGGTAGCAACTATGTTTTAACCTCCATGTGTTTTTGATTTAGTTTTTTGTGTGTTATGTAACCTTATTCTTAATCTCTCAGTAGTGATGGCATTGGGGGCATCATTAGTCTTTGCCATGAGGAGGGTATTAAGAAGCCTTGTTTGGGGATGGAGATTTGTGACAACAAAGAACTTCATGTCTTGTATGCTGTTAAAGATATACCTTAATTTTCATAATTAAGATTCATTATTACACATTTTTCTATCATTTTGATACCGGTTTATGTTGTAGATGTGTCAATTATGAGCTTCCTGCTGGAAGCAATCATATTCCTCGTTTACTAGCCGGTGTTGAACTTCCACAGAAGGTACATTTTTTCATTCCATGGATAGAGGAACTGTCTCCAAAATAGAACATGATGTTATTGCTGAAATTCCAATATTTTGTAGACAATCTTTGAAGATGAAATTATGGAAACAGAACTCTGGCATGAACAACAGAAACATAGTCGTTTTGAGAGGTACACGTCATTCCTTTTACTTTGTATATGATAGGAGTCATAACTCACCAGGGTGGAAGCTTCTGCTTCCTATAAATCCTTAATGACCAACTTGAAAATTCAGGGTGCATGGTCAAGACAAGTGGAGGAGTGAAAACAACAAGAGCATTACTTCAAAGTTTTCTCCAAATGCAACTACTCCAAATACTAAAAACTTTTCTCCAAGTGTACCTCATTCCCACAAAGGTGTTGGATGGGGTTCTGGTAGAGGGAAGCCACATTTGCCTCCTTTTCATATGGATGCTTCAGGTTCTTGTCATGTCACTAATATTAGAGACACTAGATCACAACACTTTGTGGACAACTTTAGACAGTTAAGAGTATCAGAGACTAATCATTTGGCTAGGCCTAGTGGCAGATCACAGTTTCGGCCACATAATAATAATTACAGGTATCAGTCGAAGAATGTTGGAAGGTTTTCATCTAGTGTTCCTCATATTGAAGTCATCCACAAAGGTGCTGGTGTCCGATGGGGTTCTGGTAGAGGGAGGCCAAGCAATAGTTCCAACATGGACAGAGTTGATACAATGGCAAATCAGAAAATGCCATATTTGCCTCCTTTTCATAAGGATGCTGTAGGTTCTTGTGATGTCACAAATATTGGAGACACTAGACCACAACACTTCGTGGACAACGTTAGACAGTTATGAATATCAGAGTCTAGTCATTTGGCTAGGCATAGTGACAAATGACAGATTTGGCCACATAATAATAATTACTGGTGTCGATCAAAGAATGTTCCATATCACCAAAGTTCACAATCTGAGACTATGCCTTTTGGTCGGGGACAAGGTAGAGTTGCATATGGTTCTAACTGTGAATCCACTGGAGTGCTACCACTAGCAGCAGCAGCAACTCATTGAGGCCTCAATGGAGTGGTAGTGGTCTAAAGGCTTACCAAGTCAAAGATCAAAATCGTCGGTGAAATATTTAAATGACAGTTTGTTTTTGATAAATGTAATATTTTGGGTGAAACTTAACAGGTTTTATTAACTATTGTCATATTAAGACTCTTAACATCACTAGTGATAAGGTCAACTTGTGCTGCTTGCATGATTACTTAGGAATAGAGAAAGTCGTGTTTCTGACTTTTCATTGAAGGAAAAAAAAAATTCTGTTTTCAAATCAGCATTAATGCTAATCTGTATTTTGTTGGAGAGGGTGTTGAAACTCTAATTTTGATTAAAGGATAATATTGAAAGCACTTAAAGAAATGTACCAGGTTTATATATTATTAAAATTAATGCAGAACGAGTGCTTTATTGATTATTATTACTCTATCATTATAACCTTTTGTTTAAATTTGGTCTTATAATCATTGTTATTTTTTTTAATTTTTATTGAGTACTTTAATTTAAACTCTCAGTCACTATTGCTTTGTGCGCCAAAATCTGGAAGTGAGAGATAAACAAATTCGATCAAACATCCTAAACCTTACTAGAAAATAGTTGATTGATAATGAGATTCATTATCCTTCATGCTTTAGTGAAGCAAAGCAACATGTCCTTTTTAAAGTTTTCTTTTCTTTTTTATAATATTATTTTCAATTTTCAATGTTTATTTATAAATTTTTACTTCACACTTTTATTAATTAAATTAACTCTTGATATTAATAAAATATGAGAAATTCACTTCTCACCTTCTTAATGTAAAAATAAATTTAAATATAACAAAAAAAGATGATAAATTTAATGTACTATTATATTTTAAAGCTAGGTGATGAGTCTTATGAAGATATCAAAAGAAGTATTTAACAATTTTTTTCATCTAATCATTAAAGTGGTGTGGACTTGATACTTTTCATGCATCAAAATTTATGTGTATTTATTTCTAGAAAAATGGTAAGTGCCAATTAAATAGGAACTCATTGATATCATTTAGTATTTGAGAAGAGGGTAAAAAGAAAAATTAAATAAAAATATATGATAGGTGATGGATAAGAAAAAGAAAGATAAAAAAATACTAGCATAAAAAGTATTGATGTGAGTAGTTGTATTTTAAAATTTGGATTTTGTCAACTGATTCAATTAAAAATCTGGTGAACTAGTGTTATCAATGTAGTCCATTTAAACTTATTATTAATTGGTACATGATCAAACCGATTAAACTGGTGAGCTGTCTTCAATAACAAAAATGTTTTGGGGGTTTTCTAATGACATTTGGGGTACTATTTTGGGCCTTTTGTGTGAAGTTTTAAATGTTAAAAACCTATAAATAATACATTAATTTTAGTTTTTAGTATTATGAAATAACTATATTATATTTTTTATTAATATTATTTCATAGAAGATATAATTTTATTATAAAAATATTTTATTAAAGTTATTTCAAATATAATATGTTTAAAAAATATTAATTTATTAATGCTTGTTCAATTATAGTTTGACCACTAAACCATGAACCAGTAGTTCGACGAACAGTCTGATTTTTAGAATATTGATTATTAGTGTATGAATATCTAATTTTTATTACTTTGGCATTTTATAATAAATTTAGAGGGAGAGACTTACGTATTTTTTTAGGAAAAAATTATAGGTGGAGATGGTACCTCATTTCAAGACAGTTAAGGGCTATTTAGATTTGAAAATGTTTCCTATTTTCATTACTTGTTTTCAATTTTAATTACAAAACTGCCATTATATTTCTTATTTCCAAAATTTCGTACAGTAAAATGTGGAAACAAGAAATAAAAACAGAAAACAAAAAAAGTTAGGTCGTGTTTAGTTTGCAAGTTTTCTAAGAAAAATGGAAAACTATTCCTGAAAAAATTGAAAAAAAAGGTGTCTGTTTACAAAATATTCAAAGAAAACTTATAGAGAACTGAAAAACGGGTTTTCTATTTTTTTAGAAAAACAAAGAAGTCTTTAAAGAAGTTTTCCAAGAAAATTGAAAAGTGGAAAAAATTTAAAAATTTTTCTAACTATTCCAGAAAATGAATACACATAAATGGTGCCCCCTCTCCCTATAATCTGTACTGATAAAATGAATCATGTAAGTGTACATAGGCGCGATGAGAAGCATCCATCATCTACATCATATGCTGATGCTTTACACTCTTCCTAGCGAATCCCTCAGTAATGGCATCAGCAGATGGCGGCTGGGATGGTGGTCTCTTACGTCTCTGTCTAGGCCGAGCCTTCTGCTTAAGAGGTGGAAGCTCACACTGATGAACAAAATAATCCCTGTTCATTGAATCCTTGGGGATTCTCCCCGAAGAGCTAGTGAACTCTGGTGATGGCACCTGCACCCCCTGCCTCCTCAGTAAGGCAGAAATGATGAGAGGGAAAGGAACAGGGCGATTCATTTTATACCCAAGGGCATACAAGTGAATCTGCTCAGAGATGAAAGCAACAATATTAATAATGTGTCCCTAGAGGATGAAGTAGAGAAGGTAGCATCTGTCAACTGGAAGAGTAAAAAGGTGGGTGACGGGGGTAATGTTGTGGAGCATCAGATACATCCACGCCTAGGCTAAAAGGGTCATCTGGGCTTTAAGGTGGTTTGATGGAGATCTATTAACCTTACTAAGGTTAAAGAAGATTTCATCCTTACTCAAGAAATGAGCAACCTGATCCAGGAAGTATCCTAGATCACCATCCTCAGTAGAAATTTTATTTCTATTTTCCATCCAGAAACAAGTATCGTTCTCAGGAGTAGGCTCCCAAGGGTTACGCAAAAGGGTACTGATCGTGTCCCTGTCACATGTGATGTGCCTACCCCTCACCCAACTCGTCTTCTGTTGTATAATATTCGGTGAGTCCTGGCGTGTCTTGAAAGCATTCGGGTAAAACTCCATGACCAATATGGGATCCCCCTCAGTAGGCAAAGAAAATAGGGGTCCCCACCTCCTCCTGTGTATTTCATCTTGAAGCTCAAGATAGTCTCCAGCACTAAGATTAAGGACCCTCTCCCAGATCAGTTCTGACACTTAATCTGATGAAAACATGCCCACTTGGTATCTATCCTGAACCTAGTGGTGTCACGGGGTCCCAACTGCTCCTCTCCCTGAAGATCAGGATCCTCAGAAGTGATATCAGTATCTGTGGTCCTTCTTTGTCTTTTGGGACCAGTGGTGGGAATGGACTTTTTCGGTGCCATCTACAAAAGAAAATTTTATTTAAATAAAACATAAAAATAAATCACTTAATATACACACAACAAAATGCATCACACAATATTTTTGGTTTTTAATAAGTTAAAGTAAAATAAAACATACATGTTTTTGATTTTTATATTTTTAACAAAACAAAATATTTCATGCATTTATAAACAAACAACAAAAATTCACATGCATATATATATATATATATATATATATATATTAGATTTTTAAAACAGTAAGATTCATATATCATACAATAAAATTCACACAAAACAAAATTAAGCAAAATTTTATTTTTAAGAAAGAAAATAAGGTTCACACAGAAAATTTCAAACAAAAAAATTTTATTTTATATTTTTATACAAGAAAGTATAACAAACAATACAAACTAAAAAGTATTATTAATTTAAAAAGAAAAGATAAACAAACAAACAAATTTCAGACAATAAAATTTTTTATAGCAAATAAAAAGAAACAATTTTTTTTAATTTTTTAATTTATTTTTTAAAAAATCATACACCTAAAAATAAAAATTAAGAAAAACAAAAACAAGGGCCTGACGCTACGCGTCAGCCATTTTCTTCCCACGCTACGCATGGGCTTGCAGAACTAAAACATGAAAATAGGGGTTGTGCAGCAGGAACCCCTTCCAATCCTCATTCAATCCACACATTTACCTATTTCTAACAGCAAACAATTTCCAATGGTCTTCTAATCCTATCCTAACCGCATACATTTCTAGGAATTAAAATAAAAAACAAAGAGAAAAGGGATTTAGAGAACTTACTTGATTAAATGCAGATGATGATGATGATGATAGAAAGGAATGAAAGAGTGTTAGGGTTTGAGAGAATGGAGTTTCTGTGTAAAATAAGGCAAAGAGGGAAGTTTAGGTTTTAAAAACCTAAATTAGGCATCTCTGGTTTAGTTTTAAAAACAGAACGCAGGCCTTGACGCTATGCGTGGTTGGGACACTACGCGTCAAGTTGAAAATTTAGAACCCACGCTATGCGTCAGTGTGGCGCTACGCGTGGACTTCTGTTTTTCATTTTCTCAAAATTTAATTTTCAAAAACCCTTTTCTTTTAATTTTAAAACCCCTTTTTCAAAATCAAAATTTTAACTAAAATTTGTAAAAACACTTTTTATTAAATAAAAATAAAGAAAAAAATAATGGGTTGCCTCCCATTGAGCGCCAGGTTTAATGTCTCCAGACGGACATTACCTCTTATTAATCAGGTGGTTTCTCAAATTTCTTTGAGGAATCACCTGTTCTTCTTTACCTCTTTCTCCAATGCTTGATTATATGTCTATCTTCAATAAACAGAGCAATTAGTTTTTAGGGATTAGGATGAGATATACCTTTTTCATCTTCTAGGTAAGCCTTGTGCATTGCATCAACTCTAAAACATTCATGTCTTTGATTAGAATGTTCAAAAACATTAAAGCTTACCTCCTCATCATGAATTCTGACTGCCAGTTCTACTTTGTCAATATCAATTAACAATTTTACAGTTTTCATGAAAGGTCTTCCTAAAATTAAGGGGATGTTAGTATCCTCCTTTATATCAAGTACCACAAAATCGACTCTGAAGTGGTACTTGTCAACTTTGACCAATACATCTTCCACAATCTTAAATGGTTTTTGGATCAAGCGGGCTGCTAGTTGTAGAGATGTCTTAGCTTCCTGAAGTTGAAGATCACCAATTTGTTTCATTTGACCTAGAGGCATTAGATTAACACTTGATCCTAAGTCCAACAGAGCTTTCTTTATTTTGATTTCTCCAATTGATACAGGAATGGTAAAACTTCCAGGATCTTTAGATTTCTCCGGTGTGTCATACTGTAAGACAGTACTACAACTTGCTTCGCATTCATCAATCTCAAGTATCAGATTAGAATTTTTTTCAATTTTTTTCAATTTTTTGATTTTTTTCTTGGCTAAATGGTAAATTTAGCCCCTAGAATTGTTGGGATTTTGGTTTTGCCCCCTGAAATGATTTTTCTTAGGATTGTGTCCCTAGAAAATTTTTAAGTTTAGAATATAACCCCTTCCGTTGACTACCTCTGCCAACTGATGAGGTGGAACCTAGTCACATGCCTGTCATTGCATATGTGGCATGTGACTCATCATATTAGGACCAAGTCACTGATTAGAATTTTTTAATTAAAGGTTAACAAAATGATTAACCTTTTTTAATTAAAACCCTATTGGCATTCATCGCTTACTCTCTTCCTCTTCCATGTACCTTCACAACCCTTCTCAATTCAGATCCAAGCTCTGGTATTTCTCTGACCCAAAGTGGAAAAACCTTGATCTTTATGCTCTTCTCGTTGCCTTGCCCATTGCATCTTTCTCTGAGCTTTTTCTCTTCTTCTCATTCTCTAGCCACCCCACTTACAGATTCTCATTCTTCCAACAATCCTTAACACTTTTGGCCTTCTGGGTATTGGTCATTTTGATCTTTGTCTGTGATTACGCGGGGGGAGTTGCTTCTCAATGAACGTTTTGTTTTTTTTGTTTGGTGGGGTTGTTTTCTTGTTGGAGTACTCTGTGATTGGTAAAAGGGTTTCTAGTATTGCAGGTGCTGTGTATGGTTTATTGAGTGGGTTGACTCTTATGTGTGCTTTCTCTTGCATTTACTTGTCGTTATGCCTTCTACTTTTTTTGTCGAGTTTTTCTTGTCCTCTTGGATGGTTTTTAAGGGCACTTGGTTGCTGCAGATGGGGTTTCTTTTTCTTCTTTGTTGTGTGCTATAGTCCCAAGTATATGCAGCCGGTGACACTTTGAGTGTAGGGAAGAAGATAACTCGGGACTCTGCCGGGAACCTTGTTTCAGCTAACCAACGATTTGAAGTGGGGTTCTTTGAAAAAGGTGTTAAAAAGTACTTAGGGATATGGTATCACAGGTTACCAGGAGAAAAAACAGTGGTATGGGTTGCCAATAGAGACATACCTGTTGAAGATTCCAGTGCTGTTTTTCAAATTGGAAAGGATGGAAATATTGTAGTAAGAGGAGGAGCAGGGGCATCATCACAAAGGTATTGGTTCTCTGAACTTTAAGTGAGTTCATCCACAAACAGAACAGTGAAGCTTCTTGATTCTGTTTTCATTAACCTTTAATTAAAAAAGGCTAATCAGTGACTTGGTCCTAATATGATGAGTCACATGCCACATATATAATGACAGGCATGTGACTAGGTTCCACCTCATCAGTTGGCAGAGGCAGTCAACGGAAGGGGTTATATTCTAAACTTAAAAATTTTCTAGGGACACAATCCTAAGAAAAATCATTTCAGGGGGAAAAACCAAAATCCCAACAATTCTAGGGGCTAAATTTACCATTTAGCCTTTTTTCTTTTTCACTTTCTTTTTTCTTCTTCTTTCTTTTCACATATTTCATTACAATCGATTTAAACATTCAAGAAAATAACATTACATTGATCTCTTGGGTTTTGGGTGTTTGCAGTAAAACTAGAACTTTTCAATTAAGCTATTTCCTTTGCTAGCTGACCCATTTGCAAATCTGATGCTTTCAGAGCAGCTTCGTTTGTTTCCACAAAGTGCAATAACTGTTGGATAGATTCCTCAATCCTTGTCAATCTTGCATTGTCAGTCTGTGATTGTTTTTGTTGCTTAAATTGATTGTTAGGAGGTTGGTTAGAAGGTCCAGCATCTTGTCTCCAGCCAAAGTTCTGATTTTGCCATCCCTGTGGAAAGTTGTTAGGAAAAGAATTACCAAGATTGATAGAAAAATTGTCTAATGGTATTCTTTGATGGATCAGAAAATTGGCTTCTTCTTGTTCATTTCTATCAGGGGCACAATAACCACATGGTTATTTGCCCATGCAATGCATACATTGTTTCAATTAAGCAGGGCACGTTGATGACACTAGAGCAATTTGTAATTTTTCAAGTTGTTTGCTCATTGTTTTGATTTGTTGTGTCAGTAATTTTTGCTGAGCCAATACTGCATCATTCACTCCCAATTCCAGTATACCTGGCTTCATTGATACACCTCTTTCATGTTTTGCTTGTCGGTCACTAATGGACATTGATTCCAATATCTCTATTGCTTCCTCTATAGTTTTATTCATTAAAGAATCACCTGCACAAACATCTAACATTATCTTTGTGACATCCTAGGTCATTTTACATTTATTTTTATTCATTCGATTAAATTTTACAATAAATTTTTCACGATCAATAATTATAATTAAGTTATGATTCGAAATAATGTTTATGTTTCACTAAATATATTTAAAATAGTAAACAGACTCAATTAAGTTAAACAATCAAGGAAAAAGGAGAAAACTAGTTAAATAGAACAAAAGGAGGGAAAAGGGAATCAGGAGTATCTCGCTTAAGCGAGGCACCAACTCGCTTAAGCGAGCTCATGAATCTTCGCTTGAGCGAAGTGAGAACTCGCTTGAGCGAGGTTTATATTCTATGCTTGGGCGAGCCACACTCACGCTTGAGCGAATACATCCATATACATCAGGCCTTAGTTCGCTTGAGCGCGATTTCCTCGCTTGAGCGAATTAACTCCAGTAACCTCACTAACCTGACTCGCTCTAACGAACTACTCTCGCTTAGGCGAGGTTTTTCCAGTAGCTAGTTTCCTCTTTATTCGCTTGAGCGAGCACATCTCGCTTGAGTGAATAAACTCTAGAATCTAATCCTATGGTCCTCGCTTGAGCGGAACTCAATCCGCTCGAGCTAAAACCACCCAGTAGCAGCCCCTGATACCTCATACACTTCTCGCTTGAGCGGGGATTTCTCTCGCTTGAGCGAGATCAGCACAGTGGCCATTTCCTCTATTCCTCGCTCAGGTGAGGTTATAACCGCTTGAGCGCAAAACCTCCAGAAACCACATTCTCCTAATTCTTACCTATCTCGCTTGAGCTAAATCATACCCGCTCGAGCGAGATTTGACCAGAGAGCATAACACTGACATAAAGCCCTCTCGCTTGAGCGAGAATTCATCTCGCTTGAGCGAGTTATGCAGTACATGCGAAGGACTTAGAATTTTCATACCAACCCACAAATTTAAACACTCACATGTCTCCTCTGATTTAGTTCATCCACTTGCCAACATTTCAATCATACAATGCACTTCACTTCTAATTCCATTCTGCTAAATGTACATCAATCATCAATGCACTAGGCCATTCACCTATCATCCCACATCATTCATATTTCTAATCATAGATCAAACCTGTTTATATTCATGCATCAAGTACACTACCATTGGCTCCATGCCAATATACATCAACAACATTCAGTTTTCTATTTGCTATTCATCACATTCATGACTACGATAACAGTATTCCAAATTGACTCACCATGCATACACAACATCCAAGCACAACATACATAATTCACAACACACATTACACACATAGTTCATTTCATAAATTCCCTTCGCTTCTTGGCATCAATTCTCCGCTTGACACATCTCCGGGGCTTCAACCTCCTCCCTGTCATTGGTTACTAAAATTAAAGAAACAATAGCAAGGGTGAGTGTTTGGTATCATAATTAATGTAGAATAACAATTTAAAAACAAGGAGCATATCTACTAGTTTTTTTTTTGTTTGTACCATTCATCTTACATCTTGTCCTCAATTTCTACTTACCAATCAAGGATTCAATTCCAATTCTTTATTTCCAATTTGTCAATCACAATGAACAATCATCATAAAACACATTCATATCATTACACAATGTTAACAATACATCGAATAACACAACTGACTCTCATATCAAATCGACGCCTAGTATCCGGATACTAAAAGGATCGGCCTTCAGCTGGGGGTCCTGCTTGACACCCCGTGAACCCTGCTTGGTCCACTGAGTCCTACTTGACTCTCCTCCTCAACCACTGGGTCCTACTTGACCACTGGGTAGCTCAACTGGGCATAAACACCACGGGAGCCAGAAACGAGGGGCTGCACATACCGTCGGCCGTCCTACACCACATAATCACACAAGTATATTCATATTTCTCATATCATACTGCAAGTGGCCAGCAACAAAACACATATTCATCAATTGGGCGACCTACTTGTCAAGCCCGTCATCACATTGCCACTAAACTCATCACGTCATCTTCATAATCATTACAAACCGCACTCAATTTACATTCATACACATACTACTATTACGCATTATCAAATCTCATTATTTCCATGTTTCATTCAATGACTTAATTCAATCATACTCACCTATTCTAATTAATTATAACCCGAACACCCCCTTACCTTGGTTCCGAGCTCCGACGACTCGTTCTTGACGAGATTGGCATTCTCTCAACGCTATGTCCAACGTCCTACGTTCGAAGTTAACACCCACTTCACCGTTTGATCCTCCGACGACTGTTTCGTTACCTACGGAGGTCGAAACACAAAATCTGTCAATGTTAAACCATCCACATTACTTTAAAAAGCCATTTTCAAGCTTCTATGCACTAGAGGAGTAAGAAACGAAACTCATTTCCCCCATGCACGACCCTTCGGCTTAACAGAGAAAACGAAAGAGCTACGAAAGCTTAATTTAAAAGACCCATTAGACTCACCTCGAAGCTACGGTCTCAAAAACGTAGTTAGTTCGAAGTTTCGGCGCAAGATTGACCTCCCCCTGGTGCATGCAGGTCACGGCCAGCATGGAGAGGAAGAAGAAAGCAAATCGCGTGAATGAAGAAGGAGAAGAAAATGAAACTTAAGGTTTTAATACCCAAGGGCGATTTGGTCATTTCCTATTTCAATTACATTTTCTTTTAAAAGTTTTAATTAAAACTTTTACCTTTACCCTTCATCCTTCACCTTTTACCCCATTGTAACTTCAAATTTACCTCCTCCTATTTACCTTCATTTATTCTTTTATAATTGATTAATCAAATAAATTTATTTATTCCCCCAACATTTAATTATTTCTAATTGCATTTTTAATACTAATAATTCCCAAAATTTCAATAAATCCTGTTGGGCAATTATCAATATTTTTCGCCAATTAAAACTTTTCTAAAATATTAGGGATGTTACAATCTTGAACTGAGGTAATAAACCATGATAAACGATCCTTACCTTTTCAGCATCATCCAAATTGTGATTTGGACATTTTCTCAAAAGTTCTTTGAATCGTTCCCATGTTTCTCTTAAGGACTCATCATTATTTTATGAAAAAGAATGAATTGCTGTCATGGATTCAAAGTATTTTGAAGGGGAACAAGATCTTTCCAATTTTTTTTTTCAACATCAGACCAGTTTGCAAAACTACCGGGTGGACAAGATTTAAACCATTCTTTAGCTTTTCCAACCAAAGAAAAAGGAAACAATCTCATATAAACAGATTCTTCTTGGTTAAGTTAAAAACCAATTGTGCTGTATAATTCATAAAAAACAGTTAAATGCTCATACAGTTCTTCATGATTTAGGCCAGTAAATTAATTGTTTTGAATTATATTTAGTGTGGCAGGTTTAATCTCCACCGCAGCAATAGGTCCTTGGTACATTCCTGAAACTCAGGGTGTTCCATTGATAGCAACAAATTATCCCAATGTTCTTCTTTATTCAGTAGCCATGTTAGAATTTTCAGAATTTTAAAAAAAAGATAAAGTAGAAGAAGCAGTTTGTGTTTTAGATTTCAAAGATTTGATTTTTTTAACAAACTTTTCGATCTCAGGATCAAAGAAGATTTTTCCTGCAGAAGATCGGGTTTGCATACACAAACTAGACAAAGAAGGTTAGTGTAACAATGATAATAAAAAGTAAATAAATGAATGAATAAGTAAAAAGTAAAATTGAAAATTTAACTAAGGTAAAAAAATATTTTTTTTTCACTATAGTAATTAAAAATTTACGTTTTTACTGAATAAATTCAATCCCCGGCGACGGTGCCAGAAAACTTGTTGAGGCTTTTGTAAAGGCCTTCTATTGGCAAGCGCACCAATTGTTTGTAGTTTTCAAATTTAGATATCGTTCCCACAAGGATTGAATATTCAGTAGTCGCAGTAATTCTTTATTTACTACGGTAAAAGTTTCTAAACTTAAAAAGAGTAATTTATACACAATTTATATAGTATTCATAGAATTTAATAGTTGATTTGTTCATGTGGTAAAAAGATAGTAAATATAAAATCTAGACAGAACACCCCAGTTGGTCCCTGACTCCGTTGGCGTCGGGCAATTAGATCCTCCACTTAGTAAGTTGGACCCGTTCATCCCCCACGTCCACAATCGTCGGACACTTAGATCCCTGCCGTTAACAGACCCTGAACGGACGTTGGGTTCAGGTGACGTGGGTCGTTAATTGCCAACTAGGATTGCCACGTAAACATCACAAAACGGCACCGTTTTGAAAGCTGTGGAAACCCTACAAATTTTCATCTTCTCCACGTTCCCTTTCTCACTGTTTTCCTTCTCCTTGCCACTCCACCCTGTTCCCTTCTCCCACCCTGTTTTCCTTCTACAAAATTTCTCAACTGTCCCCTTCTCCATCTTAGTCTCTCCCATCCTGTCCCCTTCTCCATCTCACTGTCCCACTTCTCCTTTCTCAACTCTCCCCATACAAGATTTCATCCTCTCTCCGTTGTCTTCTCCCTCGTGTTTTGTGTATGTCTTCTTCCTTCTCCTAATCTATATATCCTCTGTTTTGTTTTCTTCATTTCGTCCTTGTCTCTCATATTTTCATCAGCATGGAAGGTAGGAGTCAGAACCCCAGCCAGGGGTCATCGTCCTCGTCATCTGGCCAATCTCGACGGCGTCTCCATTGTCGTTGTGGTGACCCACCTGCATTGCATGTGTCCCACACAGTGAACAATCCAAATTGGCAGTTTTGGAGATGTGCACGACTCCGAGGAGGCCAATGTGATTTTTTTGCTTGGGTCCAAGATGGTGATTTTGTAATCCATGAGGAAGAATGGAGAAGTACACTGATGTGTAAACTAACAAAGTTGAAGTCTATGATGTCAAGGCAAGAATGTGATGTTGATAGGGGTGTTTGTGATGCCATGGCCCAAGTGGAGTCGTTGGTCAAGAAAGGGTTTGTGGAAACCCAACAAGAACTGCTAAAATTAAAGCTGCTTTTAGTTACTCATTGTGTTATAGTCTTCTTTTTTGTAATTGGGTTGTTGATGATGATGATGAAAGTGTAATGGGGCTGTTATGTTGATGAAAGTGTAAAGGGGGGATGTTGTTATAATTATCCAGTTTGTAATGAGGATCCTGTTTTGAATCATAAGTGTTATGTTTCTGTATACCAAGTTCTAAGTTGTCATATATTGAAGATGGAATTAATGGAATTAATGGAATTAATATAGTTAAAAGAATTAATAGAGGTAATGGAATTTTGTTGGTGATATGTGCATGATTTTGATTTCAATTTTTTTTACAATCAATTTCTTCCATTAATTATGTACCAAACCGAATGCAATAATCATGGCATTTGGTACATCCCAAGGACCTGGATAACAATAGTATGAAACCATATTTGAAACATGTTATGCATCACAGTACCTGGAAAGCAACATCATGAAACCATTATCATATAGATATAAGTCATACATCACAACCTGAAAAAAATGTTGGATACCTAAAAGTTTTCGTGCCCATTACATGGACCTTAAATTGTCATACATCACAAGACCTAGAATTAACAAACATTACAGGACCTTGAATTAACACCATAAAACCATTCTATTGAAAGCATTGTTGAAGAACATGGACATGGTCATTTCTTGTACCCAGGGGTGTCTATGAAAACAACCCCTCCTGGTTTTTTGAGTGGCAACTTCCTCCTTAGATTATGTTGGTTAATAGGTGGTGAACTTGTGGCACTTGCTTGAGTAAGCTCTGGAGACCTGGCAGGAGCTGCCAACCTTGGACTCCTCCTAACAGGGGTCATGGTATCTGTTTAAGACATGGGCTGAGACATGGACTGTGAGGTTGTAACATCAACAACATCCTGGGTCTGTGGTGGTGTGGGGTAAGTTTCCTGAGTCTGTTGTGGCTGTTGAGCCCTCATCTTCTCTTTTGCCACTGCACATGAACCTCTTCGATGTCCAATCTCACCACACTCACCACACTTCCCTGGTTGAAGCCTTCTCCTCATTTTCACTGTTTGATTGCAGCCTTCTCCATTTTTGTTTTCAGCTTTCTCATTTGATTGCTTGACATCCTTTGTAGGGTTCTCTTTCCTTCTATGCTTTTTGGGCCTCCCAATGGTCTTTATATTTGTCGGTGGAATCGGTGGGACATAGTGTGTCTTCTCCCAAAACTCTGACCCTGGGACTGATTCAATATGGTGCTGATAGGTTGCCTCCCAAGCTGCCATTGTGAGGCCCACATGGCAATGATCCTCAGGTTTTTCTCCTTTGTGAGCTATTGCTGCACAGGCATGTCTGCATGGCATACCTGTTGAATAAATACAACCATTAATTCATAGTGACCTTGCTAAATTTTAAAAAACATATCACACATAATAGCCACACATAAAAAACATAAATACCTGTCAGCTGCCAAACTCTACAAGAACATTTGTGTGAACCCAAATCAACAGACACCTTGTCTGGAAAACAACAGCTGACCCCTATAATATCCTTTCAAAAAACACCCATCCAGCCCCACCAATGGTCTTCTGCACTCTCTAAAACCATCTTTACAGCCCTTTAAACAAATGTACAACCTGTTGAACACTGGTGGTCCTTGGGGTTGTGGATCACATTCCATCTTCACTGTTGACCCAGGATTCCTCTTTAAGAGTTCCCCACAGTAGTCCCATAGCATGGCAAATTGTTGTTTCTCACTCCCTTCAATTACTTCTCTTGCTCTCTTCATTGACCTATAGATCATCTTATCCTCCAACTTCACTTTGTACCTCTCTCTAAACAACTCATACACCCCTGAATGTGTAATGTTGTGCTGCCTCCTCATATACTTGACTAACTTTCCTGTAACCCACTGTTGGTCACATGCTGCATTCTTGAACACTCTCACACATGAGTGTTGATCATTAAAAGTCTTGATCTGGTAAGATTGTCTTACTGGGTTTAGACTACAAAAAATTTCCCAGCCACAGTTCTTGTCTTTACACTTTGCCCTTGCTCTAACTTTATCATTCTTAACCCATTTAAATTCCCTGCCTAAATGTACACTGTAATCCTTAACAGCATGTTTAAAGATTGCAAGTGAGGAAAACTCCATCTCACACTCCAGTACTATATGTCCAAAAGTAGCTGTCTCATTGAACTGAGGATATACCTCTCTGGAATCATCCTTATCCTCTGAACCAAGAGGTGTTCTCAACTCTTCTGAGACCCATGAGTCTGCAGAATCTCCCCCAAACCCCTCCTCAGCTTGCCCTTCGGATTCAGTATCACTATCCACTATAGTAGGAATGGCTGACCTTCTATTCTCTTGTGCCTTCCCTTTTTTTTCCCTTCTGCTTCCTTTTTGGTTTACACCCTGTGTCTATGCTTTTCCCCTTCCTCTTTCTGCTACACCCCTGGCTACCCCCTTCATCACTGCCTTCTACTTCCTCATCAATACCTTCTACTTCCTCATCAATACCTTCTACATCCTCAGCACTGTCCTCCACTACCTCATCACTCATCCTAGAACCACAACCAACATCTTGTCTTCTGGTCTCAACATTACCAGCCCCAGTGTCATCATCTACCAGAACTATCATTTTTATCTTATTAGCCTCAGTGTCATCATCAACTTCCATAACTAGTGTCTCATCCTCTGGATGTTGATAATACACATCCACTACCCCTTGATTATCCTTAGCACACCTGACCATGTCCAACAAATCACTATCTCCCTTTAAGATGCTCAACCCTTGATTTAAATCCAACTTCGGGTCGTACCAAAATATGTTCTGTAACCTATAATACCCACGATTCTCAGCAAACCTAAAAAAGGAAAAGAAGTCTAAGAAATCTGGGTCCAGCTTCTCCCAATCCTCAACCTTACCCCCTTTGTAGACTTTTTTACCTTGCCCATCAACCACAAACCTGCCCCCAATATGAAGCCTAACCCGAATATCCTACCCACATTAACACACAACAAAATCAACACGTTATTTGGGGAACAATGTCAATAAAATCAACAGAATAAACACAGAAAATTTATAACACCCTACTGTTCCAACCCAGGAAACTCAAACATGTTCCAACCCCATATAACTTGTTCTGACCCCTTTGATAGGCTACAGAAAATACCCAGGAAACACAACACAGAATATACATACACAGAAAATTTTGAACACCCTACACAAAATACCCAGGAAACTCAAACATGTTCCAACCCCATATAACTTGTTCGAAAACCCACAAAATACAAAGGGAACATACATTAACATAGAATTAAGATGAAATATTCATTAACAACACATGGTCCAATACAAACCCCTACAAAAAAAATTTCAGAAACCATAACATTGTTCGAGCCCCCCAAAATAATGTTCCGAAACATAAAAAACTTTAGGTGTAGGGTTTACTAACCTGAACGACACCTCCCATAACTGTCGAACACGAGCACCGTCGAACACGAACCTTGAGGACGTCGACGAAGTGACGACTTCGAGTTTCACTTGGGGTTTTTGTATTTGAGAGAATTGGGGGAATGGGGAATTCGACTTTTGCAGAACAAGAGTGATTTGGGAAAATTGAGGGAATGAGGAATTAGGGTTTTGCAGAACGAGATGATTTTAGAGAATTGAGTAAATTAGGGCTTCAACATATGAGACACAAACCCTAACTATCGTTGCCCCTTTGTTGTCTGATGCAATAGCAAAAACGATGTCGTTCGGTCCTTGGCTTTCTAATGGTAACGACGTCGTTTACGTTTACGTGGCAATCCTAGTGGGCAATTAACGACCCACGTCACCTGAACCCAACGTCCGTTCAGGGTCTGTTAACGGTAGGGATCTAAGTGTCCGACGATTGTGGACGTGGGGGATGAACGGGTCCAACTTACTAAGTGGAGGATCTAATTGCCCAACGCCAACGGAGTCAGGGACCAACTGGGGTGTTCTGTCTAAAATCTATCTAAAAAGTTAGGATGTGATTCAGAATAACTCAGATACTTGAAGTAAAAACACAGATTGACAAATTATATTGGAATTTAGATCCCCTTTCTAGAACATAGTGAAGAAACTCAAGACATGCATATTTAATTACCAAGTTCATGTCATTGCAGCTTAAAATCATTATAACCGATCCCTCGTGATATTAATTCTAAATAATTACCGTAAAGTCTGATCCCTCAGATGCTTTCTCAGTAAAAACTTGCTTTAAGTCCTGGCCTTAACACAACAATAATTACCAACTCTATCCTTAGTAATTGGTATATTAAGGGTATTTCAACTTTTACTTTCATTAAAATAGGTTTCAATACGGCATGAATAATCGTTCTCCTGTTTGACATTCACACTAATAAAACAAGTTTCAATACGTATAAAAATCATTCTCCCGTTTGACGTTCATACTAATAAAAGATTAAAATACTAACATGACACTTGAATCATAAACATGCAGGGGTCGAATTCACAAAATCATACTTAATAGATTAGTTCACCAATTCCAATATAAACAAATTAGTTACACATGGTAAAAGTAAAAACAACACTTACAGAGAGGTTGGCATTACGAAGGCGTGGAAACACTTCACGATACAAACAATCACAATACTACACATCACTCTTAAGTATCTAGAAATTACTCTAGACTACAAAATCACAAAAGAACACTCAAACTCAAGTGAAAGAGAGAAAAGAAGCTACTGGATGTAGAATGGGATGCCTTGAGTGCCTTGAGAATGGCCTATTTATAGGGCTGAGGAAAGGTCATGACGCGTAGCGTCAGCCTGGCGTGTAGCTTCAGGTTCCTAACTCAGCCTCCATTAAACGCATGATTAAGTGGCCATGATTAAGAATAATTTAATCAAATAATGCTCAGACAATATGGCCTCTGTCTCCCAATAGCATTTGGACATTAGTTGTTGGTGGGTTGGTCAATTATAGGCCACTTGGCAGAGTGCTTGGCCACCTGGAAGTGGAGTCCACGTAGCTTTTGACGCTACGCGTGGGACTAACGCGTAGCGTCAGAATCAAAACCCTGACGTTACGCGTGGGCATGATGCTATGCGTCAGCTCTCCAGATCTTGAATTTTCTCTTGAATTTCCTTAATTGTTCACTGCAAAACTAGAGAAAATTAATCAAGGCAGATAATTTCCAATAACTTCCATTTATTACAATTAAAATATAAATTTCTAACAAATTAAACTAATTTTTATTATTTTTGACACAATTTTTATTAAGAAATTTATTGTAAATTTGAGGACGAACAATATGTTGGAAGTTTTTATTTTATATGATGCGAAGAATGAGGTTTACAAGTAGATGGGTGAGTTGGATTAGGGGATGCATTGTGTCTTCTTCAGTGTTGGTTCTTGTTAATGGGAGTCCAACATCATAATTTATTATGAGAAGAGGCATTAGGCAAGGTGATCCAATGGCGCCTTTCCTGTTTTTAATTGTGAGGGGATTAGTGGCCTAATGAGGGAGGCTATGAAGCAGAAATTGTTTAAAGGAGTATGTATAGGGGAGCAACAAACTTTTGTTTCACATTTGCAATTTACGGATGACACTCTATTTTTTGGGAAGGTACTATAAGTAATATTCTTTCACTAAAAAGTATTTTGAGATGCTTTGGTTTGGTCTCTGGATTGAAGGTGAGTTTTTTAAAAGTAAATTGGTGGGTGTTGGGGTGAAGGAGGAGGAAGAGTTGATGCGGTATGCTGCATTGCTAAACTGTAAACTTTCAAGGTTGCCTTTTGTTTATTTGGGAATTCCGTTGGGTGCTAATCCAAGAAAAATTAGTGCTTGGGATCCTGTGGTTACTATGTTTTGGAAGAGGTTGTCCTCCTGGAATATCGCCACCTTTCCTTTGGTGGTCGGCTCTATCTTTTGAGATCGGTATTATCCTCTCTACCCCTTTTCTTCTTTTCTTTTTTTAAAGCTCCTATTACTGTTATTAATATGCTAACATCTTTGCAAAGATCTTTTTTATGCGGTGATAGTGAGGGGAGGAAAAAAATTTGTTGGGTTAAATGGGATCAGGTTTGTTGTTCAAAAGAAGTGGGTGGATTGGGGGTGAAGGATTTGGGTAAATTTAATTCTACATTATTGGGGAAATGAGTTTGGAGATTATTAGATGAGAGGGACAATTTGTGGGGTAAAGTTGTTATGTCAAAATATGGGGCTGGAGCGTATTCTAGTGACTGGGAGGTGTTTAAAAAAGGTTCTAGATGGTGGAGGGACTTGGGGAGTGTATTATGTAACACCCCTATTTTTATTTTTATATTGAAATTTTGAAGGAATTAAATTATGGTTCTTTAGAACTTTTTAACCTACGTATTATTTATGATTTTTTGGAATTTTTTAGAATTTTGGAATTTTTTAATAAAATAATATTTTTAAATAATTTTAAATTCATATAAGTGACTTAAATTAAAAATATTTACAAGAAAGTGAATTGAAATTATAAGAAAATTTTCTAAAATCCGTTTCAAGTAGACTTATCTAAAAATTATCGGTTTGAGAAAAATCTTGATTTTTTCCAATCGTTAAAAAATTGGAAACGTATCAATAAATTTTTATTAATAGAAAATTTTGGATTTTTAAAATTTTAGCTTTATATTACTTATTATAAAATTAGTGAGGACTGATATAATATAAAAAAATTTCAAAAATGACTCATTTTGAATATTTAAAATATAACGAGTGAAGGGTTACTATTTGACTTAATAATTTTGCCGACAATTACTATGTAAAATACTGTGCATGTATGAAATTTTCAAAAGATGCACAGTAATCAGGAATAAAAAATTCAAAAATGCATAGTACTTTTATATTAAAATAATAGAATGCATAGTAAATTTTTTCCTATAAATACCGAAGGATTTCTTCTTTAGAATTCACAATTTTAGATTAAGTTTTCTTAATATAGTAGTGCTAGTGAGATAGTGGTAGAAGTGAGAGAGAGAAGAAAAGTTTTTGGAAAGAAGGTTCTGCCAAAATCCTAAGGTAAGAATACTTCTCTTTTATATTTTTTGGGTTATTTTCATTTCATTTTTAGAAATCTGTTATTATACTAGAAATAATATTATTTTAAGTTACTATTCTGCATAGTAAAATACTATTTCAACAGTAAATTACTATTTCAATAGTAAATTACTATTCAAATAGTAAATTACTATTTACTATTACTATTTACTATTACTATTTACATTTTACTATTTACTGTTACTATTCACGTTTTACTATTTACTGTTACTATTCACGATTTACTATTCACTATTCACTATTCACTATTCAAAATTTACCATTTCTGTTTTAAGTAGTAATCTTAATCTTCGTCTTATGCTTATACTGAAATAAGATTGATATTAATATTTCTAGAAATCGGAGGCGCAAAGCAAATCCATTTTGGGTAATGATTCAAGGTAAGGGGGAGTGAGATAAGAGTATAATATGAAAAGACATAAGAATAATGAGAGGAGTCCCCTACTCCTTTTAAATCTGATAATATTATTATTTTAAAATATTAACTTTTTAACTTAAAATTTATAATAAATTTTAAATTAAATATCTGGTTTAACTAACTCTAACATACCTATGCAAGGACTTAGACCATTATGACCTATATGGACTGAACTATACCTATGCAAGGACTTGGACCATTATGACCCATATGGACTGAACTATACCTATGCAAGGATTGAATTATATGGACTTACATATACCTATGCGAGGAATTGACCAAAAGGACTCAAATTGACTATATTAATAATCATTAAATTTTGTATTATGATATGTATTAATGATATTTAATTGATTTGATTATGATTGATTGATTGATTATATTTAGTTATGATTGATATTGCTTAATTTTGATCGATGATATTGTAATGTGGAGTTTGAGCATATAGCGAGCATGACGGAAAGCTAAAATTCAGTAAGAATTTCTTACCTTACTCTTTAAATTTTATTATCTTTTATTTCTTCTTAGAAATTATTTTTATTAACTTTATTTTCAATATTTAGAATAAAAAAAATAGTATTTATTCTAGAAAGAAAACATTTTATGAAAATTAAATTATAACAAATTGAAATAATTAAATCTTGAGATAAAGAAAAATTTTGTAACTTTAAGTATTTTTAGTTAATAACTTAAAGATTATTCTCTTTTAATAAAATAAAATTTTCAAAAGAAAATTATTTTATTTTTCCAACTTAATAACTAAAGATATTTGGAAATAATTGAGATTTCTAAATTTGATTTTATTAAGATTTAATTTGAGAAAGATTATGTAAAGTTTTATATGAGAAAGTTTTTAGATATTTAAGGCTTAGAAACTCAATTTTCAGTGAGATTTGAAAACTGTACCAAATTTATTTCTGTGGGACAAAAATTCAGGGAATTGAGAAAATGTACAGTTTATTGAAATGATATTGTAAACCTTTAAGGTATTTAATAATTGAGTTTCTAAAAGCCTTAACCAACTCAATATGCGAGTAGTTCATGTATCATGAATCATTAAAGTGAAATAAAATGATATTGTCTGGGGACGGATTATAGAAACCGAGGATACATTAGAGGAGGCTTAATTACGAGCCTTGGGATGAGAGGGTGTGAAAGGGTGCTTCAGGGGACCTGGGGTAGCTCCCTAGTATCGTGTACTTTCACAATAAAAACTTTCTCAATCTGACTAGTCTCTAAGTGTTTCCATGCCAGTTGAGCTGTTCATATTATTATTATCTGGACTTATGGAACAGTGTAAACTCCTGGTTGGCCTAGTGCAAATTAAAATTTAAGGGCCCACATATATAGGTAAGTTATAATGAAGATATTGCATAACATTCATGCATTCATAATTGATTGTGTATGTGATTGTGATTGATATTATGTATTGGTTTGTGAAAACCCTTTGTTGCTTATGTCTTATTCGGAACTATTATATTTTGTTTCTCACTCATTTCTCTGTGTTTTTGTTTCATATATTCTAACTTGATGGTTCAGAGGGAAGGATCGAAGAATTTCGGCAGTAGATATAGCACGTTCTAGAAAGAGAGCTCGGTATGAATACCGTGGTCCAATGAATAAATAATGTTAATAAGTAACTGCTTCTGGGCCATGGAGTTTCCTCTCTTTCTTATAATGTTTAATGTTTATTTTCTTCAGATGAATGTACAAATACTTTATAAAGTTTTAATAATATTTATGAGGTATTTCAGAAATAATGTATATAATTTATTCCAATAGTTTCTTTTTAACAATCATATCTTTAGTAAAAAAAATTACGAATTTTTCTAGAATTTATTAAGGTGTAACAGAGAGTGTTACATATTAAAACAGTCAGATGGGGAGAGTGGATTTAGGACAATGTGAGAAAGGTTGTTGGTAATGGTGTTCATACTCGGTTCTGGTTGGATTGTTGGGTGGGGGAACGCAATTTAAAGTCATATTTTCCACGGCTATTTTTAGTATCTTCTCAAAAGTATGTTTCGATGGCTAAGATGGGTAGGTGGGAGAGGGATGAGTGGGTCTGGGATTTAAAGTGGCGTAGAGAGCTATTTGTCTGGGAGCAGGAGTTGCTGCCATATCTTCATCAATTGTTACTTGGTTTTGGTGGTGTTCGTGTCAATGTTCATGATTCTTGGTAATGGATGGGAGATCCTGCAGATGGCTATTATGTTCGTTCAGCTTATACTCTTGTACGACATGATTCAGCTTTGTGGGAGTCATCTTTTGCGCGTTTGTTTTGGACTACTAAGGTTCCCCTCAAAGTGGTGGGCTTTGGGTGGAGACTTTTATTTGATCAAATTCCATCCAAACAGAATTTATCTTCTTGTGGGTGTGCTTTGGACAATGCTTCTCTGCTTTGTGTTTTGTGTGGTGAATGTGTGGAGTCGTGCTCTCATCTCTTTTTGTCATGTAATGTTTCCTATTCCTTATGGCAAAAATGCTATGATTGGTTGGGTTTTTTTTCGATTTTACAAAATAAGTGTAAAAGCAACTTTGAAGGATTTCTGGGCCTGGGTACAGGATCTGGCTCAAATCATGGTCTTGTTGCTACCTGGTTTGCTACTGTTCGGACGATTTGGGGTGGTCGTAATAATGCTATATTTAGGAATGAAATTGTCTGTCCGTTGAAACTGTTTGAGTTGATACAATTTAGAAGTTGAGTTTAGCTTAAGTCTCGTTTGAAAGGATTCTCTAAAGAATTTTTAGAATGGTATCGGAAGCCTTTTTTATGTCTTTTTGGTTTGTAATTTTATTGTTTTTATTTTCGTATATAAATTAAGATACCCCTTTACCTTTTTTAATAGTATTTTTGCTGATAAAAAAAACTTGTTTTAAAACCCCTTATTTACAATCACGTTTTTAAAATCTCAATTTTCCAAACTCTACTTCACAAATCTTACATTAACTTAAACCAAACATAACATGGTGTTATTGAAGTCACGTTGGGTGGGAAGGGCAGCCTCCATATCCACCACCCCTTATCTCCATCGGGCACCAAATGAAGTGTACCAATAATTAGGCTTAAGAAATAACTTTTACTTGTCAGTATATAAAGTAGTATGATATTAATTATTTACCATATACTATCACTGTTCACTACTGACAACACCTGGCTTGCCTACATTGTTGATTAGCGACGAAACGGGGTTGGCAGCCACGCAACAAATAAATATGTGAAAGATAAATTCTATATTGGTCATGTGAATATAATCTATATATATTTTATAAAGTTTAAAGTAATTATTAACTCATATGTTAGATTAATTATTTTTTAATACGGTATCAACTTAACTAGTTTGAGTGTTAAGTTATTTATAGATATTTAAGTTTGTAACATATATTTAAATATCTAATTTTAGATTTGATTTTAATATACTTTATAAATTTGATTATTACAGGTATTTTTTTTAATAAAATGTTCACACATTTAAAGGGAATGAAAGGTGCTTCAAGGTTCCAACCTACCCCCTTGGTAATAAGTGGAATTTGGTGGAACGATTTAATCCATCTTTCCTTTAAGAATATATGAAACTTACTTTTCATAAAGTTTGCAGGTAAAAAGAATCCTCCATGGATATCATTTCTCAACTCTCCATCTCATATGCATTTAATAATGTCTATTTTAACCAATTATTTAAAAGTCTTTCACCATTCACCCTGCCATTATTCATGTGGCCCCCATTAAAAAAGAAGATGAAGAAGAACACAAGGTACATGCATAGATGCTAAACATTTATATAACACCCAACTTGTAATTGTGTAAATGACATTTGAATTGAACCCGAGTTATAAAATTAGAGTTCAATAGAGAATTTTATTGTTTATAATAGTGTTATAGACTCAAATTCATATAAAAAGTATGTATAGTGTTGACGAAAAAATTAATGTTAAATATTTTATTTTTTATCTTTGGCATAATCTTCATTTTAATGTGCTTTTTAATAAAATAAATGAACCCTACAATTAATGTAAAATTCCCCTAATCACAGCTATGATTTTCCTTTCACATCTAAAACAAAAATATGCATATATCTTGATAATTCATATCAAAATACACATATTAAGAAAATATATTAATATACTAATTTTTATAAATAAAAATATTATGTCTTTTTAATTTTATCTTTATTTAATTTTAAATTCTATTTAAATGTTAATAGTGATATTTTTTTTTAAAAAACAATGGTAATATGAGAAAAACATTAAACATTTATAGATGAATAAGTTTTATCTTATAAATAAAAGTATAGAATCACTAAAATATATATTTTTTTGTGTTATAAATTGGAATGACTTTGATATTTGCTTTTACGAAGAATGTAGAATAATGGAAATTAAAAATTAAAAAGAAAGAGAAAAACTAATTAACCCAGCTGGTGAGACATGTGTCGTTGCACTAAAATTAAATATAGAAGATTATGGAATGTGATCATTGTTGCGTAAACAGAGGACATGATCCTAAAGCTATGGGAGCATTGATGAAACTAATTAAAAACTACTATTAAGTAATGTCAAAATAACTGGTACTCCTTCTTCCCTGTTTTATTATTTTCAATAAAATTCTAATTGTGACATGGTTAGATTCAGACAAAGTCTTTCTATTTATTTATTTTTGAACAGAGTGTTTGTACTCTTGCTACTTCCAATCCTATTTACAAAAAAATTAAAATAAAATATAAATATTAACAAAATATATTAATATATTAATTTTTAATAAAACATTGTAACATTTTAATTTTATCTCTATTTAAATTTAAATTCTATTTTAATATTAATAATAGTATTTTTTAAAATAAAGATAAACATAAAAGTGATATTAAATATTTTTAAATAAGTAAGTTTTATCTTATAAATCTCAATTTTTTTATTCTGTAAATAGGTATCTAGGCATGTAGTAATAGAAAACTTTAGATGAGGGAAGCTGGGTAGTAAAGGATCCCATGTGTACTATGGATCCAATAACAAAATCAAACCTTGGTCAACTACGGGTAAACAAATCTAAACCAAATTTCATGGACTTCGAGTCCAATTTCGATTATTTTATTTAACCACTTAAACACATGCATAGTTCATAACAAACACACCATCCAGACCGTTATAGGGGGTAACAAGTCCGATTATTTGACGGGAAACTTAAGAGTTTTGTGGAGATTTAGGTTATGATTTATAAATAAATTTTTAATAAGCATATCAGAGTTGTATTTTAAAATTAGTAAAAATTTATTTATTTTCAGCTTCTGTTTATTTTTAAAATTTTAAATAAACATATCAAAATTTAAAATAAATATTTTTTAATTAAAAAACGTTTATATCTTAGAATAAGTTTAAACAAACGAGCCCTGTATCAGAAAAATGATTCACGCTAAAAAAATTTTAAAAACTTATTTAATTAATTTTTAAATCGTGTAAACAATCTTAAGCTTAATAGATTTACAAATTTAAAATAATATAATAATAATATATTATTTTGAATATAAAAATATATAATATTTTAATACTATATATTTGTTATTCAATGTTTAAAATTATGTTATGTTATATAAGATTATATCTATTAATATAATAGATGTATATTTATTTTATAGGTATTATCATAAACAGATTCTTAAATAGATTTTTAAAAAGTTAGATCAAATATCATAATTAAACTTATATCATTAAATAGATTAAACTTCACTCAAACATCTAATATCATAAAATAAATTACATCAAACCTCATAAAACATGGTTGAGTACAATATATTTTCACGGTAAATTCTTTTTTGTTCATTTTTCATATAAACACAGGAAACTCAGAATTAGATTTTTAAAAATAACAAATGAAAATAATTAAAAAAAGAAACTTAGTTTCACCTTCTTATCTATTTAATTTGAATTAGCTAAAGCTAAGTCAATTAATCCGTTCTATTTTTTTAAAGATCAAACAAATTTGGCCTTTTTCATTTTTTTTATGAAAAACTTTAAACCATAATTTTATTATTTTCTTACACGAAATATTTAAAAACTTTTTTATTAGAAAAAGAAAAAAATATATTAAAATAGTTACAAAGTACCTTAACCCGTATATGAAATATTTAAAAACTTAATTATTTTTATTCAAAAATCATTTAAAAAGACATCAAATTAATTTCGCTCGAAATCCAATAAACCTCAAAAAAAATTCTTTTCAAATCTTACAATCTTTCGAAATTTAGTATCCACTAATTTTCTTCTAAAATTTAAACTTATTTCATATCATAAGTAACAAAATATTTTTTAAAAAAATAATTTAAGAATCCTATATAAATAGAATAAAATTTTAATAAGGTAAGGAATAAAATTATAGAATTTAATCCAAACTAGAAAAGGGATCACATACGCATTTAGGCCAGAGAAAAATTAATGTTCATCAATAAACAAAGGGCAACAAGCACTTGCATCATTAAAACAATAAAAGATTTCAATCATTATCTTATCTACCCCAACCTTCCCTTTCGTTCTTAGGCTTATCATACAATATCTTCCATATTTATGGCACAATAACAACTAACAACAATGAGAAGCGCTTAACCGAAAATGTAATTACGTTAAAATCTATAACTCGATTCATTCATCATAATTATTACTTTACTCGGGCACAGCACAACAGAGTGTTTAAAAAAACAAAAAGAAAAAGAAAGACATTAATTAACAATTTCTAACAATTAATCAAACAAAAGTAAAATAACGTTTTTTTTCCTCACTAACTAAACATCAACGCTGCAACTCTGCAAAAGCTGAAACTTCACCGCCGGAGAGGAAACTCCGATTCCAATATTCCGATCACCGGAGAATCTAATATAAGCCGGACAGTTAACATAAAGATGATACCTCCCGGAGATCCAAGTTCCAACCTTCCACTTGACCCGACCGTTGACCTTAACGTTGACCATAACGACACCGCCACTCTGGTCCTGCTGGAGGGATAGCAAAACAAACGGCGAAACGGGGACGGCGTAACCGAAGAGGAACGGCGACCAGACGGTGAAATCTTTGTGGCCCTGGTAGGTGTCGGGGATGGCGGTGGGGAGAGAGATCTGTTGGCTGTGGTAGGAGACGTAGGCGCGGAGGGTGTGGTAGTAAATGCCGATGCGGTGGTTCGGGTTGTGTGCGGTGAGGGTAACTTGCATGGTGAGGGAGAGTGTGTTGGGAGTGGTGGAGGAGTTGAAGGCGAAGATTGTGGCGTCTTGGAGCATGAAACGGGGTTTTGTGGGACGGAGGATGACCCATATTAGGAAGATTATGAGGAGGATGAGGACTATGAAGGCGGCGATGGCGGCAAATATGCGACGGAGGAGTTGCTTCCGGTCATCGTCGTGGTGGCCGCAGTCCTTGGTGGACATGGTGCTTCTTGAGTTTAGTTGATGGTTTGGTGTGGTACTGGTGGGGTGTGTGTAAAGCTGAAGTAATGCAAAAATTGTGTGTTTTGCTTGTGTTGTACCCTGTCTCTACTCACGACGAGTTTAGAGAATGTTTATACTAGAGACTTCTTTATATATCTCTTATTTCTAAAATGAATAAATTTAAATCTTACAACAACCTTCATCATATCGTATACCTTTAAATGTATTTTTTTAACCCATTATCAATTAACCATTAAAGTTAATCTTATTTGAGTTTAAAACATTTAGATTATAAAAAGAAACAATGTTCAATCACTTACTGATACGTGCTGGTTATGATATATGTATCTTGGTTGCATGGTTAAATTAATCTTTTAGTGATTACACATTTACACGTGAATTTTATTTACAAATCATTCATTATTATAGCACGGCTAAAAGTTTGCCTCCGGAGACAAGTATTTAATTAGATTCTACAGGCACTTATGTATTTAAATCGGTAGTATTAGTATAAGAATTTTAATGAAACTGATATTACAGTGTAAAGGAGAGAATATTACACTGTTTTAAATTGATTTTAATTAATATTACACATGTCAATAAATATAATATTATATTTTTTTATTTCTCTAGAATTTTGATTGAATTCTGTATTTATTAAATATTTATTGAATAGTAGTACTAAATCATACAATATTTTCTCAAGGCATGAGGGGAAAACATATATGCACGCCGATAAAAAATTGTTAATTAGATTGGCAAAAATTATATATCATTTATAATCTTAACTAATGTGTTTTTCTTTCTGAAGCATAAAAAGAATAATCTTAACTAATGTTTATATTATAAATATTTGTTTATAAATTTCTAAGAGTTTATAACATATGGACTTCAATAAAAGTAAACGGTGCTCGTAGCTTTTTAAAACTAGCTTGTAGTATGCTTTCCTAATTTCATTTTTTTGAATTTAATGATCTAATTCCTTTTAGTCTTTTTAGTTTTATTAAATGATTTTAATTTCTATTCTAGTAAGTTATCTATGCGGTTGTATAACTTGCAAGTTATAAACTTTTTTTTCCATCCAATTTTTAATCTTTTTTTTTAAAAACTAACTAATTCAAATTCAATCATTATCACGTACCGAAAAAAGTAGTAACTCTAAGAGATTTTTTTGTATATCTAATATCTCGAACCCGAAAAATTTATAAACTTTAACAAGTAAACTATGAAGTACACATTATAAACTCGTCTTTAAAAAAATTTAAGAATTAATAAACTTTTTAAGTCCGATAAAAGAATCAAGTATTAATATTCGGTTGTAATTTGTAATTTTGTAGTCTGAAACCTTATCTTTGAGGTAAATGTTAAACAAACGGTTCTAGCGAGGTGAGGCAGTGAGTGGAGGGACCCTGCTGAAATAATAATTCGAAGGTGTTGGGCAGGAAACAGCCAATTATGACACAGCTAAGTCACCATCAATCATACTTTTGTCTAGAATGGTCCTTCCTATTTTGTGACCATGAGTGGACAAAACAATTTTAGACGTTGATATATAATAAATTAATATGAATGTTACCGTGTGTTCTTAAGAAAATGGAAATGAAGAATTGTCTTCCTTGAATGAAGATAGGACAAAAAAACTTGAGAAAATGCGTGTGTTTTTCCAACCAGCTTTACACACAGGCCTAGTTTCTTTCCTCATCACTCATGGGAAATTGCGCTTGAAACAAAAGAAGAACACGCTAGAAGGCCGACACACTCGGTAAGTTTTGATTTCCATTACATAACCAATTTTTTCTTCATTCTTAATCCAGGCATTTTACTTTGCTGGAACTGATTTAGAATGTGCTGAATGAGGTTTTCATTGATCAGAATTCTGTTATGGTACCGGGTATCAGTAAGCAATTATATAACCGAACATAGATATTTTTTGTGGTTTATTATTGAAATAGACATTACAATCAGAAACTGAGATACAAAGTTAAAGAAATCCAAGTCATAATGACATTGGCCAGAAAACAAGTAATGAAACAGGGAATAGAAGAGAATTTAACAACACACCGTATACAATTACAATTGAATTATAAATATAGCACATATGTTACAGTTATAATTATTAGTTACTAATCAGTAGCTTCCACGTTTTACGCTTCTCGTGATTATTAGTCGTGGCTTATTCACATTAATTTTGTCCCCATCAACGTTTACCACCGCATCCATAGCAATACTTCCTCCTTTGAAATTGACCTTGTTCTCAAGGTACAAAATTGGAAACTTGGATTGAATATGAACCAAAATCTGATCTATCCAATGACCCTGTTGCAATACGTGACGTGAATCCAAAAGCTTGGCAGATTTCGAAGCAATTGGGTCCTCGTCCAAAGTCACAGGTGGTGGAAAGTATTGCTTAGAAGGATTGCCAATACACTTCTTGAGAAGAGAAACATGAAAGACAGAATGAATATGGGCAGTGGAGGGAAGCAATAAACAAAAAGCAACTTGACCAATTCCTTCAACAACCTGAAAAAGATCAAAATACCGAAGTCCTAATTTTTGACGACGATGCGAACGCAATGTTACCAGACGGTAAGACTAAAGTTTCACATAAACAAAGTCACCAATAGAAAACTTAAGACCCACACGTTTGCGATATGCAATTTGTTTCATTTTATTATGAGCGCGAGCCAGATTAGACTTAAGGACTTGTAAAACTACATCCCGTTACTGTATTAATTGTTCAACCTCTGGAACAACAGAAATTGCAGTATCCTGAACCAAAGATCGAGGAAACCTACCATGATCAACTTGAAAAGGTGTCATCCCTGTAGAAGTCTGATAAGCAATATTATACCAAAATTCTGCCCACATTAAGAACTTTAGCCAACAATTAGGACGTTCAAAAGCAAAACAGTGAAGATACATCTCGATGCAATGATTTAACGCCTCAAATTGTCCATCTGTTTGTGGGTGATAGGTTATGCTCATGGAAAAGGTAGTACCTTGACATTGGGACCTACCTATTCTAGCAGATGTGAGTAATCCTTTTAAAAGGAGGTTTGGTCGCCTTTAGCAAAAAAATTTAAAAATGAGTGCTTTAATGAGGCATCGACAATCTTGGCCGACTCCACATAAGCCTCAAAATTGACGATGTTGCTCTGACATCTAAGGTTGACAAAACCCAATCCCCACTAGGGTTCCTGCGATGGAGGAGACGAGCATATTAGAAGAAAATAGCAACAGTGGGAGTGAATCCCAGGTGTTTGGCTAAAACCTCTAAAGAAAGAACCAAGCTCCATCCGTTGGGGTGTAATTTGTAACACCCTCGGTTAAATAAGATAGACCTTTCTGTAGGATCATCATATTTAACTAAGAATGTTAACAGTTTTCAGAAAAAGTGAATATATATTTTTTTTTAAAACAAAATAATGGCAGATCAGTGGAAGCAAATAATAGATAATTCACATAGTCATTCACAAACTATAAGTAATTGTACTCTTAACAGAATGGGGCACGCAGGCACCCTTAAATAATTATACAGTCATTCATGGTCTTATTATTCATTAATAAATATTCTACTACCTATATTCTACTTTTAATGAGTGTTCTCAGTTGGTTCAACGTATTGCTGTTCGTCGTACTCCGGTTCTTGGTTTCCTATTTCCTCTGTTAATATTCAACAGTAAGGGTGAGTATAACCCAAGACCCTGGAAGTTATCCGGTGCGGACATATCCAGTCAACAGATAATATCACATAAATCATACAATTAACATAATTACAAATATAACAATTAAGGATGTTATCATGGAATGCATGAGTTCGGTTTATTGTGATTTATCTTTGGTTAAGTCTCATGATGCATGTGGGCCCAATAAATCAATCCACCATCACCATTTTCTCATTCTTTTGCAGTCATTCTGCTCAATTTGCCTCTTGGGCACATCATTTTCCATTCTAGAGCGATCGGAGTCCACCAATAAATCAATCCACCATCACCATTTTCTCATTCTTTTGCAGTCATTCTGCTCAATTTGCCTCTTGGGCACATCATTTTCCATTCTAGAGCGATCGGAGTCCACCAAGCTCCCATTCATTATTTAATCATCATAAGGTACGAATGAACTCATAGGTTCTCATCATTATATTATTTTGGGACTTAGTTCTACACGATCATAGATACATTCCGTCATTTAGTTAAAGTACACCAGAATTACATCGTCTCACCCGGCTCCAGGCGCGACTCTGATGCCATTGGGTTTCCGTTCCGGTTGTACTCCCAATATTCTCCTCAGAGATCGAACGTGAATGTCCTCCAGTGTACTAGGTGTATGCTCTAGTTTTACTCCCTCAAAAATATTTTCATGATGCGAAATGCATTATTTTTATCATTTGATCCTTGGGTATCTTATGTGTTTCCAGTCTCATAATATTTATTCTCAAGTCCTTGGGTCTCATCAATTATTATTATTATTCTAGAAAATATATCGATTATATCTTGGCTAAAATAATGCTTCGTTTTAAGAGTAAGTAATATGTTCCTTATTCCATTACTCATAATTAAAACAATAATAATATCAATAACAATAATAATAGTTAATAATAATAATAATAATAAGAATAACATGGTAATAATAATAGAAATAAGAATAATAATGATAATTGTAACATCCCAATTTTTATGATTTTTATAAAAATAATTTAAAAAAAATTAAAGAAGAATTTCTGAATGAAAATCCGAGTGAAAATGTCAAAACCAGATTTTCCGAGTAAAAATGTTTGATTCCGAGTGAAAATGTTGAAAACCAGATTTCCGAGTAAAATGAGTTGATTCCGAGTGAAAATGAGTTTCCGAGTGAATAAATATGATTCCGAGTGGAATCAGACTGAGAAGAGTTTTCTAAGTGAAATAACTATGATTCTGAGTGAAATATGATTGAGGAAGAGTTTCCGAGTGAGAAAATGTTCTGTCTGAATGAGACACGTTCGAGTAAGTAAAATCCGAGTGAAATGGGAACATCTCCGACTGAAATGCTTCCGAATGAGTTGTTTCCGAGAGAAGTGGAAGTACCTCTCGGACCAATTTTCTGATTAAGTAAACTTCCGAGTGAAATATATCTGATGGTTTACCGAGTGAAATCATGTATTTTGTTTTAAATGATCCGGTCGGTTTACGTAAAACAGATATTTAATTCAAAATCTGTTTAAAATTTAAATAATTTATTTGTATTTTTAGGTAACCGGTCGGATTGTTAAAAACCGAGCTTGTTATCATTGATTCCGACTTCTGTTTATAACTCTTCACTGGAATTCACATAGACACGCATGATTCTTAATATTTTCACAATTCAACACCAATCATATCATTTAATTCATCATGGTTAATAATAATTAACACAGCCAATCGAACATATACATAGCAATCAAAATATATAAAACATACATGTAAAAATTAAAGCATATTGATATAACAGCAATTCCTGAACCTGTCCTGGAAAGGTGAGGACCAGAGGTACCTTAACCCTTTCCTAACACTCGGTTTTCCCCCAGAATACCCGAGAATATACCCCTCTTACCTTAATGGAAGATCCTTGATTAGTAGATGATATCCTTGCTTCAGCTCACAGTGAGGAGAAAAGGAAAATGAGAGAGAAAGAGGCTTGTACGTAGAGAAGAAATAAGAAAGAAAGCGTTTTTGCTAATTTCTGTTGGTTTTGAACGTTTGGACTTGGAGATGTGTTGTGGTATTGGTTTAATAGTGCAAGAGACAAGTGGGGGGACAAGCTTTTTAGTGATTGAAGGTTAGGTGCGTTAATTATGGGAATAATAGAGACTTTTGGATAGAAAGTGAGCTGTTTTTGACCATTTCAGCCACTTACGTACAAGAGTTGGTAAGATTGAAGAGAATATATATTAAAATATATAAAAGGTGCTTTGATTAGAGTGAAAAGGTGTAAATCTGATAATGGAATGGCCCACTTGGCCATTAAGAAAGGACTTCACGTTATTGCATTCTATGAGTCGGTCAGATTCTAGTTGGTGAGTGCGTAAACCGGTCGGATTCCATAGAATAGTGAGGTGAACACTGGTGAGAGCAAAACCGGTCGGATTCTAGCAGGTATGGAGTAGGTCGTGCTCGGTTCTGCCCTGGTCCAGTCGGTTTCCATTCCAGCAGTCACTTTCCGTTCGTAATTGCTCCACTCGGAAAGGATTTACTCAGAACTAAATCTTCTTGAAACACCCGGTCGGATTTCCCTTCCCTGGAGATGACGCAGTCAAACTTTCCTCACTCGGACTCACTCAGAAAGTATCTCACTCGGATATATATCTCTAACTCGGATCAGTCCCCTGTAGATTCCGACTCAGTCGGCCGCTTCGTTCCGAATGGATCTACTCGGAATTATTCAGTCGGATTTACTTCTGTCCGAAAGTACTTAGCTCGGATCATACTTCTCTCGGGAAGTGCATAACTCGGAATTTATAAGACCGATGATCATTCAGAAATTGTCACTCGGAAATGTGACAAATGAGGTCATTCGGAGTCAACCTTTCTCTGTTCCAGAGTCCCTCACTTGAAGTGACTCACTCGGTATATATATCAGTCGGCGTCAGGGAAATTACACTCGACTCAGACATAGCCCACTCGGATATCTATTACTCGGAAATATGTTTTTCTTCAATTGAACGTGCTTCTTTCGGAACGTTGCACTCACAGAAGTTTCATTCGGAAATGAGGCACTTGACGATGTTTGACTCGGAAATGAGTCATTCGAAGGTTTTGACTCGGAAATGAGTCAATTGAAGGCGAGTCACTCGGACCTTTCACCCAGAAGTGGTTCTCTCGAACACACTTCACTCCAAATGTCTCCGAGGCCAGGACTCCACTCGGTAGTGGCACTCTTGGTCATGTCTTACTCGGAAAACATAACCTTCACTCGGAATTTATGTTGGTGTATGCACTACGAGCTATTAATGTATCAATTTTAACTTATTAATAAAATTAGTATTTTCAGTTTTAGACAAATGCTATTTATCCTGGAATAATAGGTCATATGAGAATTATTCCTAAAACGTCCCTAATCAAGTATTTACATGGGGACATGTAAATACATTAAGATTAGTGTGTGAATGTACTGATGATTTGATCTCACAAATCATGGATATATGATATCAAGTCTTTACACGGGTACACATTAAGAGTAATGTTGTACTGGACAGACCCACCATGAGAACGTTGCATGGATCGTTACATGAGTGTCATAAACGGTTCTCAATGTGATAATGGTATGTAGTCCTTTGACCTGAAGTCACTACGATTCCTACATAAGGAGTTTATTGTTTTAATACAATCAAACGTTATCTGTAATAAGATGACCATAAAGATTGTGATTAGGCAATAGATAAATTATGCAGAGGGATGTGAGTGATGTAGATGGAATTTGTCTCTCCTATGTGACAGGAGTGATATCTATGGGCCACTTGATGGAGTGAGACTAATGAAATGCATGGCCATGCTAGGATGAATAAATATTATATATTTATTCTATAAAGTCTACTCTGGTATCAAGTAAAATGAATTGGGCCATACAAGGATGACGACGACCATGCCTTGCGCCCAATTAGATATCGTGACAAAAGGAATAGATATATAAAATAATTTTCACTTATAGGTCATGTCGATGATAAATAATATTCAGACATAATGATGTATTGCTAGATACCGCTCTTATTTTATATTAATAATAAAATAGTTTATTATTAATATAACCGAATATTTTACCTATAGGGTCACACACATAGAGTAAGCCCACCAGAGGATAGTTTTATTTTAGTTGGACTGAAAATAAAACTATTTGGGCCTAACTCATTTAGAATGAGTCAGGAGCCCAACGTTTAATGAGAGCTCAGGTCAAGACCTAGGCCTATATATAGAGCATGAGATGCTCATAGGCTGGTGCTCAGAAATTAGATTACACTAAAATTACGTACTAGCATTCGGATCGTTAGTTTTCTGGTGGGAGTGCTCGTGTGGACTCCTAAGGGCGAAGCTATAATTGCTTTGATCGAGGATCTTGTTCTGCGTCTACAAGAGGTAAACCCTAATTAAAATTTTAAATTAGCATAATGCTTTGAGACATACGTGTTTGCAATTCTTTCTTGGGAATCCTTTGTGTTTCCGCTGCCTGACCCTAATAGGATTCCTAACAATTTAAACCTTCACTCGGAATTTCTCTCGGTCACTCGGAATTTCATCATTCACTCGGAACAGATCCCTTTCTTCACTCGGATAGTCTCATCTAAGATATATTTCGCTCGGAAAATGGACAATATCACTAATGGTCCATATAAAATCAATGATTATATACAAAAATGGAATTTTTGGGATATTACAGACCATCCACAGGGTATTTATTCACTTGTTAATACTTACAGACCTTCCATACTTCAAAATTACAAGATTAAAACTGTTATTAAAAACAGGGATGTTACATAATTGGCTGGAGGCGATGTCCAAAAATTTGATCACCCCCATTTCAAAATTGTTGAAGGGGAGTCTCAACCCCACCTTGGTTAGAAGAATCTCGTACATGTAAAAGAAGCAGTCCCAGGGCACATAGCAAGCTCGGTAACTGTACAACGACATGATTATTGAGTAAGTGTCCAACTCACCACTGTCCTCACCTTCAACATGACAGCTAAGGATGTTAAGGATTTCTTTTTGGACGTAGAAGTAGAGGTCCTGGGCCTTGTGGGCTAACCAATCTATACCGTCCGCCAATATAATGATATCTTTCAGGTTGGTTCTCACTGAAGAATTCCTAGCAACCATGAGGAAACTGTATGTTTCAAAAAAGGAATGTTTGAGTAAAAATCAACGTCATCTGTGTAGTAGTGGACCACGGTGGAGTTTGTGTCTTGACCAGGTGATGACACCGGAAGCGGGGATCGTGTCATTGTAGGGTCAAAGGAAGCGGATGATGATTCCTGAGAAGGAGATAAATCCTCATAATCAGCCAACATCGGGTTTAAAGAGGTGGTTCCCCGCCATCCCGTCCTAACTCACCTACGTATATCCATTTATGAAACCCGCAGATTACGCCAGGGTCCCACAAACGGCTACGACGGTGGATTAGAGAGGATTTCCACAAAATCATCACTAGCGTGGCCGCTCCTAGAACCTCGATTTGATATATTTTCCAAAGAAATGTAAACTACCAAGTAAAAGACTGGGATTAGAAAAGGTTACTTGTATGAACGACTCTAGTTGTTTTTCTGGTGCGGGCCAGGATTTGACCGGGGTGAAAGTAGTAAGGATACTGGAGCAACAGAATCTTGAAAAGGTGAAGGAAGAAGTGAAGGAGCTGCTACCACCAGCCTCCTATTTATAGATCTCTTGAAGGCAATAGGCCGAAGATGAACAGATACGACCCATGGACGCAATTGAAGGTGAAACGAGGCGGCCTAAAAAGGGTGCAATGTTTCAGCTCCAAAACAGTGTAACGGTTAGTGCAACCGGAATGTCAGGCGTCGCACCAATGAGATAGTGCCACGTGTTCAAAATAAAATATATATATATATATTAATAATTGAAGAAATAAAATGATTAAATTAAACTATTAATTATTAACCATTAAACTTGGGACAAGAAATAAACAACCGCATGCACTTCGACCATACATAGACATAGTACGAAATAATTTCAGGTGAGGTAATACCGACCCCCAATGAAAGAGATAAGGGCAAGGGGAAATATGTTGGTCCAGTAAAAAACCCTGACCGGAGCTTTGAAGAAAACTGACATGCTTATTGACAAACCCCGGTTTAAAGCCTACTAGTGAGTCAGAGTTTTAAAACCAAGTGGGCAACTTACTTGTGAAAGAGTTCAAAGTTTGTCAAATGTCAAATCAAGAGTTGGACCTTAGTTAAACTATAAATACCATCATTCATTATGAGTCAAGTAAGCTATTTTATCACTCTCAATGCTCTGTTTATCTTGGATCTTTACTGACTTAAGCATCAGAGTATCTTTGTAGGTCCAACCATAACCTATTCCAGCATCAACGGTCTGAGATACCAAAACTCAGGATCAGAAGGCATGCTTCTCCCACTGAGCTTGTGTTATATATAATATTGGATTCTCACTGAACTAGTATAAAAAGAAGAGTGACTGAGAGATTCCATATCGGTTGCGAGTATACATGTGTATCTATAGCTGGCAATTTACGTGGACGGTCCTAAACGGGTCAGGCTTTATTAGGTTACAAGCTACTTAGGGTCGGGCCAAAAAAAGGCCTGCATAAATTTAGGCCTTGAAATTAAAGGTCCTAGCCTGACCCTCATCGGGTTGTGGGCTTGATCTGTCTAAAACTACATTTGTAAAAAATTTTGTGCTATTGAAATTAATTAACTGTTGCTAGACAAACAATGCTATAAAATCAATAACTTTATTGTAAAAAATATGTTTGTTTAGCTACTAAGTTACTAATAATACTAACACATAAATACTATAAAATCACTAAGATTTCTTGAAAAACCTGTTTGTTAAAACACCAACTAAAAAATAGTACTTCTAATATTGCTAGATTAACTAATAAATAGTACTATTTTTTTATAAAAAAGGACTCAGGGCGCCTGCAGGCCCTTTGGGACGGCTCACACTCAGCTCGTTTTTTCGGGCCTTTTTGTTATCAAGTTTTTTTTTCAATCATTAACTTTGAATTTATTTTTATGGTACACACTACGTTTTTTATGACGAGCTCAGACCGACTAATAAGGGTCAACCCATTTTACCAGCTCTATGTGTATCCCCACATACCAGTCATTTCAATAACTAATGTGTGCTTTTATCTTTGTTTTTCTAATAGCTTCTTTCATTGAATTTTATTTTGAAATCTTAAAAATATATTTAGAAATAAATTCAACCTCCTAAAAATCAAATAAAAAAAACAAATGGCTTTGCCTCTTCCGGCATTTATTAGAGCGCAGAGCCCATTCTTTTAGATGCATTCTTTAGTTATAAATTTTACAACTTTCTTTATCTGCCAATTAAAATAATTAGAGACATGTATGTATAAAAAAAATTACATAAAGGTCTCCGGTTCTATGTTAATTTAATACTACTAGAAAAATTTTACCACTTGATTTAATTCTTGACTAATTCGTATGTATAATACTAAAAGTTGAAAGCATTTTTGAACACACAAGTTAAGGATCTTCCTAGATTTGCATCTTATGTATCATCTTGTTACTTAGTAACTTACTAATAACATTAATTGGTTGAACTTACAAATGAAGAAAAGTGATGGTAGAATTTTCTTGGAACCCACCCTTTGTATATCCTATAAAACAAGGAGACACCAGATATTCTTCTCTTTAGAAAATGATTCAAAATTAGAGGGAAGTGACAAAATTTCAAAAGCGATTTATAGGAATAAAGCAATAGATAGCCACATGATAGATGCAAGATTCCAATGGCCAAAACTTGCAAACTAAAGGAGAAGAAAAGCAATGAAAGGTAAGGAATCACTTTGAATCCAAAAACACGCTCTGTAAGGTATTTGCATTCGTTTGCACTGAGAAGGTAATGGGATGGAATAATAATTGAAGGGTAATAAAAAGAAACCAGTTCCTTTTAGGCTTTTAGCCAAAAGAGAAAAAAAAATGGAAACACTATATTAATTAATGTTGAATAGTCAAAACACCATAAAAGAATTCGGGTGCATTTGGAAAAGCATAGTAGCAGGATGATGCAGGCGTTATGTTAACTTAGTACTCGGCATGGTACCTGTCTTTTAAAATTTACTTAGTTGGACTCATTTACGTGAGTGACAACTTAAACTCCTATCTTTATATTCTCCTAGGATTTAAGTACTCATCCCTAAACTTATCATCCATAGTTTAGTTAAATAAAATTATTATTTTTCATTATCAAGTAAAATATTTATCAAAATTTAAAATAAATGTTAACTATTGTAGAATATTCACTTCAATACGCATTATTTATCTATTTAGTGTCAATAATAAATTAATTTTGTTAAAGTTTTAAAACATAATACTACCTCAAATTTTAAATATAAGTAAAATAATTACTTTCTTACATATCAAGAATAATGGCTAGAAGTAGTATTTACATAAATGTTCCTCAAATATTTGATGTAATATCCTAAAATATTCTAATATTATTTATTACGGAAAATATTAATTGTCTTGGAAATATAGTTTTGATAGACAAATATTCAATGACATTAGAAAAATATAATTTTGCTTATATTATGAAATAAAGAGAGAGAGAAACAAAGAGTCCTAATGTTCACATGCCATCAAGTTATCAAATGGATGTTTCAAGTAACAAGTAAACTGCTCCATATGACAAGGAGGCACTGAGCACATAATTAATTAATTAATTAATTTGGTCGATTTTAAAGGCTTAGAAGTAGTGGGGCATATGACATGACAGTGTTAGAGCAAATGAGTAACTTCCCATGAAGTAGGAGAGTGAGGAGGGACTCCTTTCGAGTAGCAGTTATGTAGAAGCTATAAAAATTAAAAAAAATTGACTCAAAAAAGGAGAGTTTCAATCAGCTCTAACATCAAGGAGAAACGTTTAAAACGCCCGTCGTCACAATTACTAGCAATCCGAAGGATCCAACAGTAACAATTTGTCTATCGACTTTACTTTCCGCATCTCCCCTTGTTTTATGTATTTTGGTTCGATTGAACCTCATTTATGTAGTTTTATTGCATTTTATATGTATGTTCTCTTATATGTTGGACCCTTGTATTTATTTCATTTATGTATAAGTCATGTGCTTGTATTATAATACATTTGATCTCTGTAACTTGAAGATTATAGACCGTCTTAAGTGTATCTATGTTGTGTTTTTTGCTTTCTTCCATCGCTAGTATAATTCCTTCATCGTTCGGTGTTATTCATTAATTATTTACATCTTATTTCCTACTTCATTTATTTTTTTCATTTTAATTTTCATTTCTACTTGAAACTGATTAACACAATAAACCTATCAATTTAAGAATTCAACAAGAACTCAAATTCACACCCCATATTGAACTTGTGAATCAAAGGTTAGATAAAATTTCACCATTAACTCCATCGTAGATAATTTTATGGGTGCCTATCAGATATGAACTTGATCCGGTCTCGATACCGGTATCCGTTCTACAAGGTATATTTCAGCGTCTTTGACAGTTTGCCAACGTGCAACCGGTGTCATTGGTACACATCCGGACTCTAATTCCGTATCAGGTGTTCACCCTATACCGGTTAGTCCGGATAACACCATGCACACCGGATAACATACACGTCACCATACAGAAGACAAAGGGCATTGCTATAGGGACAAGGATAAAGATTCCATTCCTTACACTACGAGCCAAAATCTGCTCACGGGAATAATCAACTTGTCCCCTAAGTCCAGCCCATACTCCCTACGCTCAATATAAAATGGCCACTTGACTCAATCATACTGGCAAGTGCATAAATAATAATTTATAATATTATTGGAGGTTAGTGGTTCCCCACTAACAAGTCCTCGTATATCGAGCCAATCAGGTAGATGAACTCTCTTCATCAATGAAGAGGGAGATCTTCGACTTCTTTAGATCTTACAATTACTCTCTGAAAAACATTCCTCACTTGGAATACGATTACTGACTTGAGCGTCGGAGAATCTTCGCAGGTGACACCACCTTTCGCCCATATCAACGCATGAGGACGGTGTGAAGGACCTTCAGGACACCCAGACTACTCTCTTCATACAGAGACATCGAATACATAGACCGGATACTCATATAACCGGTCTTCAGAGACGTAATCATCTCACTATTTGTGACTGGCCCGACACCGGATCTCTTGACCCCGGTTCTAGACAGATCATTGGCACGCCCGGTGGGACACGATAAAGTTATTCCCACCTCTTGTTTACAAAGTCTGATCTTGCGTCATGAAAGGCAATGGAAGAAACATATCAGATGGGCGCGTAGAAGATGTTACAGCCCAAGAACAACCAGCGAACAGACGATTGGTTTTCGAGTCACCTGTTGGGAGTTCAAGGAGAATGGTGCAAGTATCTGCACCCGATCCAAGAGATGAGATGATACAAAAACTGATGGAGGAGTTAGTGGAGTTAAAACGTGAAAGAAAGAGCATGGAAGAGAAAGCAACATCTCAAACTGATGGGACGCACCATACAGCTGAGGGAAGAAAGTCTGCTAGTATCCAGTATTCACAGATTCCTACTTATGAGGAGAAGGAGCAAACACATGAATCTGGTGAGAAGGATAGTGGCAGAAAACACGAACCAGCTATAATCCATGGGACTTACAGACTCAACGTTCCTTTCTCTCAGAGGCTGATGAGTGTAACCATCCCAAAGCATTTGTAGAATACCCAACCACTTTCCATTGGGAAGTATGGTGGGGAAACAGATCCCACTAAACACATGGATGCATATGTGTACGAAACCATGTACTTGGGAGCAGATGAGGATGTCATGTGCAGAATGTTCCCTCGTACCCTTGTCGATGATGCCCTCGTTTGGTTCAAAGGGTTGCCATCAGGATCCATCGATTCATGGGAAGAACTGGCAACAGCATTTGTGGATCATTTTGTTATTTCTAAAGACGTCCCTAAGACATCTCATACCCTGGCCCAGATTAGGCAAGGCAAACATGAGTCTCTCAAAGATTTCTTAAAGAGATTTTACAAAGAAGTAGCTGCCGTTCCAAACTTAGTAGAGGCACTACAGCTGCATATTGTGATAGAGGCCTTACTACCAAATTCTGCCTTCGCCCTGTCTTTGGCGAAGAGTCCTCCTGTGAGTTTTGAGGAGTTCAGAAAGAAAGCATCCAAGTACGTAGGCATTGAGATGCACTTGGAAGCAACAGCTGTGAAGGGAAGGTCTCCAATGCCACAGCAACAGCCACGAAGAGATAAGCATAGGCCAAGGTCAGAACGCATGGAGAGACCTTTCCATGGCAACGTCTTTAATGGTCCAGCACCTCGACATCGAGAAAAACAGGTAAATACGTTCAGCCATTATGCTCTATTAAATATCCGACGTTCACAGATTCTGAGGGAGGTCGGATGGCCAATGCTTAAGGTGTATGGGGTCAGAAAGCCACCCCAGGTCCGCAGACATGGAGACCCTCGGAAATACTGTGAATTCCATGAGTAAAAAGGTTACTCAACAGATGAATGCCAAGCCTTGAAAAACACTGTTGAGACTCTGATCCGAGAGGGCAGGCTCAAGCAGTACCTTTTCAAAGAAAAATCATTTGATGATCCAGATCGGACATAGAAACGGGAAAGAGATCGTGAGGATGGTGACGATGAAGGCCCCACGTCGGCCAGAAGATTTACCGCCGCTGAGAAACAAAAAGGAATTATGGTTGGCGAACCCGCAACAAAATGTCATGCCCCAGCAGCAACGTCATGGTCGTCGAGAGGTCATTGATATGATATCTGGTGGTTTTGCTGGAGGAGGAGCTTCCATCATCGCTAGGAAGAATCATCATTGTATGGTCCTTTCATTACAAGGTAGACCCAGAGAAAATCGTCCTTTCAGAGACGGGGTTGCTGCTCCGATAATCTCTTTCTCTGATGATGATTTTGGTCCAATTATCCCTGGAGGAGATGATGTAGTGGTAATTGTGGCAGTTATCGCCAACAAAGATGTGAAAAGGATACTTGTTAATCAGGGAAGCTCTTGTGATGTCATCTTCTATAGTTGCTTTAAACGTATGGGCTTTAATGATTCCGACCTGCAACCTTACACGCAGGATCTAACAGCTTTCAATAGGGCTAAGCAACCGACCAAGGGGTACTTAGATACCCTGATATCTTTCGAAGAGGAGCCAGGGGCTAGAACAGTGAAGTCCAGGATTTTAGTGATTCATGTAGAGAGTCACCTTACAACGGAATCATAGGCCGCCCCACACTAAACGCGATGGAGGCCATCGTCTCAACTCCTCATTTGCTCATTAAATTCATTGACAAAGATAATAATGTGTTTTCTGTCAGAGGGGACCAAGAGATGGCAAGATATTGTTACAACCTAAGCCTTAATATGGTGAAGCTCCAAACCTTCAATAAGAAAAGAAAATTAAACGATGGAGGAACGGCGGCGGGGTCTGTGAGTCTTGTTGACTTGGACCCTAAGGCGGAGTTGAACATTGATCCGTTCAACCCATCAAAGCCCATACTGGATGGAAGTTCCAGGGACATCGTATTGGGAGATTCACCAGAAAATGTCATCCATATTAATGATAAGCTAGAAACAGAAATGGAGCAGCGACTGTTGATGCTTTTGCAGGAGTTTAAAGACCTTTTCGCATGGACAACAACAGATATACCTGATATGGATCCAGACTTCTGTTGTCATAAGCTAGCTGTTTATCCGAAGACGAGGCCGGTAGCCCAGAAAAAATGAAGATTAGGCCCAGAAAAATAAAAAGCTGCTTGTGAACAGACAGAAGAATTACTAAAGGCCGGATTTATTAAAGAAGTCCGCTACTCCTCGTGGCTTTCCAACGTCGTTATGGTTCAGAAATCCAATGGAAAATGGAGAATGTGCACTGATTACGTGGATCTCAACCGTTGTTGTCCCAAAGACCCGTATCCTCTCCCTAATATAGATCGAATGGTGGATGATTCATCTGGTTACCAGTATTTGAGTTTCATGGATGGGTACTCAGGGTATAACCAGATTCTGATGTGGGAGGAGGATCAGGAGAAAACAGCTTTCATCAATGATCGTGGTGTCTTTTGCTACACCGTCATGCCCTTCGGCTTGAAGAATGCTGGGGTACATACCAACGTATGATCAACAAGGTATTCGAAGGCTTACACACCCAGATAGTCGAGGTGTACATTGATGACATTATCGCCAAGACCTTTGCAGGAGGTGACCATATAGAGGACCTGCGCCAAGTGTTCTTACGTCTGAGGCACTACAACATGAGGTTAAACCCCTTAAAATGCACTTTTGCAGTCCCAGCTGGGAAATTCTTGGGTTTCATGTTGATGCAGCACGGGATTGAGGCTAATCCAGGAAAATACCAAGCCATCATTAACATGCAGAGTCCAAAAAATGTAAGGGAAGTGCAATCCCTAAATGGCAAAGTAGCAGCCTTGGCACGATTCATGCCCAAGATGGCCCACAGATCACTTCCTCTATATGGGGTCTTGAGGAAAAATAAGAAGTTTGAGTGGGGACAGGAGCAGGAACAAGCTTTTTAGGAGCTTAAGGAGGTGCTGTCGAAGCCTCCTATATTGGTCAAGCCTGACCCCGGAGAAACACTTATCATGTACTTATCTGTTTCTGATGAAGCATTAGGGGTCGCTCTGGTGAAGGAAACCCCGGATGGTCAAAGGCCGATATATTTCACAAGTAAATCGTTGCAAGGTGCTGAGAATAGGTACCAGAAGATTAAAAAGGCCGCTCCATCCGTCGTCTTTGCTTCGCGACGTTTGCGTCCGTATTTTCATGCCCATCCCATTATTGTAAGAACGAATTTACCACTCCGATCTGTGTTGAGCAAGCCAGACCTTGCTGGAAGAATGATCAAATGGTCTATCGAACTCTCAGAGTTTGATGTATCCTATGAACCTCGAGGTGCTATCAAGGCTCAGGTCCTGGCTGATTTCATCATGGAAATGACAGGGATAGATCCAGCTACACCTTGTGTTCATTGGACCATCCATGTGGATGGTTCATCAAATGAAAGGGGCTCCGGAGCAGGTATAGTCCTTGAAAGCGATGACGGAGTGCTTCTGGAAATCTCCCTTTGTTTTAATTTCAAAACTTCAAACAACCAAGCAGAATACGAAGCTTGTTTAGCTGGGCTTCGAGCTGCGATTGACATTGGAGCATCTGAAGCAACATTATGTAGTGATTCACAACTTGTGATATCACAGATCTTGGGAGATTATCAAGCTCATGAACCTCAACTCCAATTATACTTAAACTATGTCAAGGAGTTGAAAGAAAAGTTCTCAAAGATGGAATTTAAACATGTTCCGCGAGAAGAAAATACCAGAGCGGATGTACTTTCTAGATTGGCAAGCACTAAACGGCCAGGTAGCACCACAACGTTGGTCCAAAGTACGTTGACATCGCCCAGTATTCCTCTATACCCTTCTTTAAATGCTATTACCATCGATTACGGAGACACATGGATGGCCCCTTACATCCGTTATTTGGCCGACGGGCAGTTGCCTACAGATGAGAATGAAAAGAAAAGGATAAGAAGGGAATTGCCATACTTCACTATGATTGATGGTAACCTTTACAGAAGGGCACTCTCCATACCTTACTTAATTTGTCTAAGAGAAAATAAGGTACAAGGAGTAATGGAGGAAGTGCATGAAGGACAATGTGGGCACCACGCCGGAGGAAGAAGTTTGATGAGAAAAATCCTCAGGGCGGGGTATTGGTGGCCCACGATGAAGCAGGATTCCATTAACTTTGTCAAGAAATGCGACGCCTGCCAAAAGTTCTCTAATCTTCACCATACACCGGTGGAAGAGCTCTTCACATCCACTATTCCATGGCCGTTCTACCAATGGGGATTGGATATTTTGGGCCCTTTCCCAACTGCACCTGGGGGCATCAAATATCTCATTGTAGGGGTCGATTATTTCACCAAGTGGATTGAAGCGGAGCCGGTGGTGCATATTACATCAGCCAGAACTCGTCATTTTATGTATGAAAATATTATAACACAATTCAGAGTCCCAGCGCGGGTCGTCACAGACAATGGTACCCAATTCACGGATAGGAAGTTTACAGATTTACTCGAGGGGTTAGGAATAACCGAGATATTTTCCTCCATCGAACATCCTCAAACCAACGGCCAAGCTGAAGTGGCCAATAGAGAGGTGCTAAAGGGACTGAAGAAATGTCTTGGAGAAGCCAAGGGCGGATGGACAGACCAGTTGTGTCACGTCCTTTTGGCATACCGAACAACGCCTCATTCATCCATCAACGAATCTCCGTATCGCTTGACCTATGGGGTGGAAGCAATGATACCAGTGGAATGCAATGATACCAGTGGAATTGCAAATTGCTTCTACGAGGGTCAAGTACTTCTCTGAAGAAAGCAATGACGTTAACTTGGCATCGGAAATGGATGTCGTACAAGAGCTCAAAGAAGAAGCTTTTGTTAGGGATCAAGCCATCAAAGCCAAGGCCGCCCTTCGATACAACAAACGAGTCCAATATAGGAACTTCAACGTTGGGGATTTGGTTTTGAGGAAAGCAAGCGTGGGGAACAAATTTGCATACCAGGGCAAGTTCGCTCCGACATGGGAAGGTCCCTACCGAATATCATATGTTTGTGGAAAAGGCTCTTATCGCCTGGAGAACCTCGATGGTACCCCAATCCGCAATAAGTGGAATATTCAGAATTTACGCGTTTATTATAGTTAGTTGGTACCCCGACTCGGCTCTCTTTCTCTCCTTCATGTTGTAATTCATAATCAAATGAAAAAGTTTCTTTATGATTCACCCATTGTCTTTATGATTTTATTTCGTTGCACAACACTGTTGTGACAAGTTACTTTCAGGACGGATGATCCTAACAACGTATCCGTCGTTAGTGATGAACCTCTTCGAAGGTACAACTGGGTGAACTATATTTCGAAGTCCTGGATTACAAAATCCAACACCTATTGAAGAAGAATGGTGAATGGGTAAAATCCAACACCGAGTGATGAAGGCCGGTGAATGGGTAAACTCCAACACCGAGTATGAAGATCGGTGAATGGTTAAAATCCAACACCGATTGATAAGGCCGGTGAATGGGTAAGATCCAACACCGGGTATGAAAAATGGTGAATGGGTAAAATCCAACACCGATTGAAGAAGAACGGTGAATGGGTAAAATCCAACACCGAGTGAAGGCTTGGGCGCAGTAAGCTGGTTCTTCTTCAAGACCACGCTGAACCCCGAGTAGATTGACAAGTACGGTGAATGGGTAAAATCCAACACCGATTGAAGCATGCTAGTAGGATTAAACCGAATACCGTTAAAGACATGAGTTGTAGGATTAAACCGAACCCCAATTGAAGGTTTGGATTGTAGGATTGAACCGAACTCTAAAATACGACAAGTTATGCCGAACTCCAAATCTCCCAAAAGTACTTCCCCTGGGAATTCTTCACTCGGTAATGCTTTTTCTTAAAATTCCTTATCTAGAAACACCTTAACTTCAAAGTCATGTCCATAAATTATCTAGTCGGTAATGTCTTACTAAAATCCAACTCATGAATTCTTTAATTGGAAATTATCACTTTGAAGTTGCAATCAGAAATAATTCACTCGGGTATGTCTTTATCTGAGACATATTCATCCGAAGTTTTTCATTCAGAAATTCTCCATTCGATACCGCGCCGTGCAGGAGTCGAAGATATTTCACTCGGTGATATCCCATTCAGAAATTCTCCACTCGATGCCACACCACACGGGAGTCGGAGATATTTCACTCGGTGATATCCCATTCGAAAATTCTCCACTCGGTGCCACGCCATGTGGGAATCAGAGATATTTCACTCGGTGATATCCTATTTGAAAATGTTTCACTCGGTATAATCCTATTTGGAAATGTTTCACTCAGTGCAATCCCACGTGGAAGTGTCATACTCATAGACACACCCATTCGGGAAGGTTGCACTCAAAAATTCCCAACCCGAATGAAGATTCGGATTAAAAGACTAAACCAAACTTGAGTGTGGTTGTTCAGTTAAACCGAGCACCGTTGAAGGATCACTCGGAATCTTCCACCCAAGTACGATCACTCGGATCTTTCCCACTCGGAGCTATCGCTCGGAAGAGCTTCCACTCGGAAGTATCACTCGGAATTTGTTCAAAACAAAGTACCCGTCCTTGACAAAAAAGTAAGACTCAGATAAAACGTACATATTTTTACCAAGCAACACGAGGAGATTACAAGTAACAGAATTTCCCGGGTGATATGGCCAGAACCAACCTCACTCGGAGTCACTCACTCAGAGTCAAATATTTGCTCGGAATCACTCATTTAGAGTCAAATGTTCACTCAGAACTGATCATTCAATAATGCTTGGGGACAATATCTAACGGCTAACGAGTATTTCGAGGGATGAACACTTAGTAAACGTTGTTTTTATGATGACAACATATTTCCCCAAAGGGGCAACTCCCATTATGATACTTATAATCGAAAGCCTAATCATCAAAGATTAAGGTATTCGTCTTACTAAGCTTGTGAATGCCAAATGTTTTGATTTAAGTAAACGACTTCATCACACTACAATTTTGATACAACATAAGATAGATAAATTCTATCTTTTTCTATCAAACCGAGCTTTTGATTATTCAAGTATTATTACTATCCGATTTAGTTTCTACGCATCTAAATCCGGATTGGTTCATTACACATACAACGATTCTATCGAAATTATTTTCAACAAACAGACGTATAAAGGAAGTTGTCATTTTATTGGTAAAATGCTAAAATACACAAGTGAATTGATTCGATAATCCGGAGCTGATCCCGGAACACAGCAGAATTGATTCAATAAAAACAATAAGGAAGCCGCTATCTCTTTTGGCTTGTCTCTCCACCCTTTCCTTTGCCTTTACCTCTGACCTTACCCTCCCCATCACCAGCAACATCATCTGCTCCTTCATTTTTGGGCCGCTTGGTGATAGGGACCAGGAGAGAAGGTCCCATTGACCGACCTTCGGGAAGAGGAGCCAGCTCGTACTTGGTGTTGGGCGGATCCTCCTGACGATCGTCAACAACAGCTACGAGTTTCTCTCCATGAAACTCATAGAATGGATCAATACCGTTTAAATTAAGTTCCACTTTGGGATTCCGATAGAGAATTTGACGTACAGCCAACCCAAAAGATTCTTCGACTGCTTGGACACAAATATCCACAGCCTCTTTCGCTCGGGCGTTGGCAGCAGTCAAATCCGCTTTTAGAGTGGTAACGTCGTCATTCGAACTCGCCAACTTTAAGTTTTCAATCTCCAAGAGCAGCTCCTTTTCCCTATGAGCCCAGTCTTCAGCTCCTTGGGAGTAGATGAACTTCTTCGCCTTCAACTCCTCTCCCAGCTTGGTAGAATGCTCTTTCTCTGTACAGAGGCTGTCATGGAGGTCGGAATTGGCCTTTTTCTGATCAAGCAATTGGGCCTCCAGCTCTTTAATCAGAAATCTTTGCCTGGAGATCTCTTCATCCTTTTGATCCCCTTCCTCCTTGGAAGCCTTCAACCGACTTTCCAAGCGGAGAATGTTCGCTCTCTCCTTAGCCGACACAACGGTAAGGTCATTAACCTTGCCCGTCAATTTGCCTAGTTCTGCGTTGCTTTCCGCCAGCCTGTGAACTGATTTCAAGAGACCGGAAAGTTTTGCCAATTGCCACTGTCCGGCGTCACAAGCTTGTGTTATTTCTTCAGTCTCCAACGAAGTTTTCAGCTTGTAGGGCGAATCGGGGATACACTCAGGCACTGGACCCTCATACACTAGGTATGGGGCAAGATTGGAGTTGCCTGGAGGGGGCAAGCGACCCTGGGCGCAAAGTAAGTAGTTATTGGTTTGGCGCCGAAAGTAATGGTGTCACTGGGGACACCCGAAGCTGGCCTCTCTGACTTTTTCCCTTTTGAAGCCTCAGCACCGGTCCCTCAATCAGAAGTTTTAGCCTTTTTGCTAGGAGGGGGCTGTGACTCCATCTGCTGGGAGATATCGTGCTTTATATTCTTTTTTCTTTCTCCGGTCTTCTTCTTTTCAACTCCGGAAGTAGGATTCTCAGGTTCACCCTCTATCAGGGGGATATCATCGCCAACAGAGGAAGTCAGGATGATGGTTTCATTGGTGGCCTTCTTGGAATTCCGCTTTGGCTGGATGATATTTTCTGCAGCCACAGACTGTCCTCCAGCCTTTAGCAATTTCAATTTATTCATCTCCTCGGATTCTGTCTCGATCTCAACTGCATAATCAAAACAGGAAGATAATTAATAATAGAAGATTTCAAGATATATGAAGAACGACAACAACAGGAAATGATAGGAAATTACGCAAATATTCCTCGTGGGTAGTTTTTGACCCTAACAAACACCGGCAGGAGAAGGATTTATGCGCGGCGGTGTATGCTTTCAGAGCAAACAGGACAGATATCGAAGTTGGTGATAATTCGTCCTCCTCAGTATAATAGGCCTGGGAGGTCAATAAAAAATGCTCATGGGTCCAGGCCACAGGAAATTCATTTATTTCTTCTTTGTTTAACCAAAAAATTGGATCCTCAGGTTTAATATAGATCCTGGTGAAATAGGATTTGAAAGAACACCCATCAACTTTGGCGGAGTCGGTGAAGGACTCGAAGTTGACAATCTTGGAATGAATACGGAGGGTTACCAAGCTCACTCCTCCCTTCTCCTTATTTGCACGACGTACCACTTGTGTGAAATAAAAGAGCATAGCGACCGTCGGCGTGAAGTTAAAGTGCTCCCCAAGCACTTCTAAAGAACGGATCAACCCCCATCCGTTGGGGTGAAGCTGAGAGGGGGCGCAGTCCAAAAACCTCAAGACCCCCATCTGAAATTTTGTCAGAGGAAAGTGTACACCTAAATTCAAAAAGAGGAAGTCATACATATATATTGACCTCTCATCCGGTGTATGACATATCCATTCTGAGGGAAGGGGAGCCAACACCATAAAACGCTCCTTGTATTTTTCCTTTTTGAAGACTGTGAAGTGAGGCTCCAACCTTGCTCCGTCCTCCCGAGCATGGATGGACGGTGTGGCGTGAAATTCATCCGCCACCCAGCTATATGGACGCATTTGTTGGAACTTTACCCAGTCAATCCGGTGTGCAACTACATTACACAGTCCAGAGGCTGTCTTCAAGATATACTGTTGAGATGGTGCTCCGCTACTAGAGGTGCTTTCTCCAGTCATCTTTTTTAGAGATCAGAGAGGTATAAATCAGCGCTCTCCTCACTCTCACTAGAAGAGGATTCTAAAGAGGGTATTATCACCCTTCGCCTTGAGTAGGGCGACGCCTCCCTCTCTGAATGAAGTGGCTTTGAATAGAAGATCACAGGGATCCTTCCACCATGACTTGAGGAAGTTCGAGACAAGGCTCTTCCTCCTCTTCCCCTAGGGCCAACATGGCTTGAGCCAGTAAAACTTCTCCCAGACATTTAGAAAACTTAAGGAAAATATGAGGATACGAAGGAGAAGGTTACCTAAGAGAGAAGAAGATGGTGAATTAAATTTCATAGAGGCAAACAGAAATGTCTTCTCGAAATTTTTGCAGAGTTTCGTTAGGGAAGCAAGATTGAGTGATTTCTGAATTCACTAAATACTCCTTTTATAGGGGACGGAGAGTCTCAATTACCGACTCAAAGGATATGCCGTTTACTATCAAACGACACCCCTTTTGTGAATTCAGAGTTGTCGTTTCAAATCCCAAGGTGCGAAAATCCCATCGATTCATCACAAGGCCTTCTAAATGGGCCTTAAAATTCCAATTTTAGGCCCACAAAGCTCCTGAATGACGGTTATAAAGACATGCGCATTTAAGGAAATAATGGCTCGCCCACGTGATTAAAGGCATTCAATGTCTAATCATGAGAAACGTTGCAACTGTTACTCGAATACCAAGGGTTGTGAGTTTCAATAACTTTTGGGATTCTTGCGCAAGGTTTGTCCAGATCCGTCCTAAGGAGCGTCGTGACAACGAAGCCTTCGTTCCAAGAACGGATATTTACGTGACAACGTAATGTCAAAATCTACCACATGTTAAATAAATACTCTTCCAACGTATATGAACCAGTATCCAAACCTATTACAAACGACGTAGCTTATATGAGCAACTTTACTAGTCCCTCACACAAGCTAGGGGACAAGCAGAGTGATGATCTTGTTTCGATACTGGATTTGTGAATGAAATTGAAGACTCAATCTATACTCTTATGATTGAGATGTGTTTCCCCAGGATGGATGATCTCAATCACCTATTCTGTGATTCGATGATGTAACTCCTGGTGCGGACAATTCCCATCATCATCCTTATGATGGAAGACCCAACCAACATCTTTATGTATTTTTACAGTTCCCTAAGCTCAGAACAATACCCTCACAATGGACGACGTTTTTCTCTCCAAGTAAGAATAATACGAATTACTACTAGTCATCCGTCCTGTGACATCACTTTTATGAACAATGGATCGATTCCTCCCTAAAAGAATTGAAGGTAGTGCCCTATGACAGGTACCTATGCCTTAACATACTTATACTTGGGGATAGTATTCATGTATATATCTATCCGTTCTAAATTTATCTATTTTAAATGATCTAATTTTCCGAGGCAATTATTTCAATCCGACCTCAAGATTAGTCATACAGAACGGATTATTGATTACTGAAACGATATATACATCTAAGTGATATTATTCTTTATGAAGTATTGAAGACAAATGCCTGAATGGAATTTTATTACATATAATTAATCAAAATCAGAGCTGATCCCGGAACACAACTCTATATATGCTAAACAAGACTATGAAAGAGGAATCTACCCCTGAGACCCTCTGTCTCCCTTTCCTTCTCCAAAGTCTTGTACCCCTTCTTTAGGAGTTTCTTCCGAAGCTTTCTCTTCAGGTGCCTTTGCACCTCCTTCAGATGAGACGCCCTCCGGCATAGGAACAGCACAATCCGATCCCATACTTTGACCCTCGGGAAGAGGGGGCAAGCCATATAAAGACTCCGGGGGATCTTCATGACGATCTTCAACCACTGCGACTAGCTTCCCTCCATAAAATTCATAAAATGGATTCATACCATAAAGGTTTAGCTTCGTAGTGGGGTTGCGGTAGAAAATTTGACGTATAGCCAGACCGAAGGATTCTTCAGCAACTTGGCTGCATATATCAATGGCTTCCTTCGCCTCAGCTTTTGCTACAGCCAATTCTTCCCGTAACCTCAGAAGTTCTCCATCTGATCCTTGAGATTCCGTGCTCCTAGCCTTCAGTCCCTCGATCTCAAGGAGGAACTTCTTCTCCTTTTGGGACCACTCCTCTACTTATTTAAAATAATCCTCCACAGCAGCTTTGCCTTTATCTTCAAGCTCAACTTGTTTAGCCTGACTGTTACGGAGTTCTTCTTTTGACTTATCAAGCATCTCCTCCCTCTCTGCCAATTTACCCTCCAAGTCTTTAAGTTTAGTTTTAAGTTTGAGATTCTCCTTGTTCACGAGATCTCTGAACTCCTTAGACTTGGTTAGGCGATCCTCAACTAATTTCAGGGTAGCTTTATCTTTCTCCGCTGAGAGGTTGAGCTGTTCTACTTTATCACTCAGTTTATCAACCTCGGCAGCATCATCAGCTAACAGGCTGAGTGAATTAAGCAGACCTGTGAGTTCTGCTAGCTGCCATTTTCCAGCTTCACACGCCTCTTTGACTTCTTTAGGTTCAAGTGTGGGTCGGAGTTCGTATAGCGGCTGAGGGAGGATCGCTGGAGTTTCCCCCCAGTATGAGAGGAAGGGAGTGAGGAACGAAGCAGTTGGAGAGGAGACCGGACCTGAACCAAAGACCCCGGAAAGAATACCCTTGTGGAGTCCGGATAAAACTCTAGTTGTATCTGATGTTTCTACAGCTTTACCCTTGGAGGCCCTTACTCTCTCCGGACTCGTTGAAAGTTTATGTTTTCTCGGTGGAGGAAAGGATTTTCCTGAAGGGTCATTCTTGATCTTCTTCCTCTTCTCTGTTATTTTAGGATGATTCGCATTTGCACCAACACCAGCTGAATCTCCCTCCACCAGCGGGATCTCTCCTTCTACTTCTGAGGTCAGAATGATCAACTCAGGACGATCTTTCATAGAATTCATCTTTGGTTGAATTTCATTCTCTCCAGCCACAGACTTTCCTCCTGCTTTCAAGAATTTCAGTTTATGCATGTCTGGGGATTTTTGTTCTATTTCAGCTGCATGCATAAATAAAACGCGTTAGCAACAAAGAAATGCTCAATGCAATTAACAAAGGAGGAAAAGAGAAATAAAACAAGAATTACGTAAATATTCATTTCGGACTTTGCTCGAACTACTTAAAAGACGTCTACACAAAAATGCTTTGAAGCGTGTAGTATAAGCTTCAAGGGTAAATAGCACCATCGCCGTTTCAGTAGATAGTTCGGATTGATGAGTGTAGTACGCTTGGGAGGTCAGAAGAAAGTGCTCGTGAGTCCAGCTCAGAGGAAATTTATTAAAATTCTCTTCGTTCTTCCAGAAGACGGGCTTATTCTTTTTAATCGATATTCGGGTAAAGAAAGACTTGAAAGATTTCCCGTCAACTTTAGCCGAATCGGTATAAGATTCGAAATTCATGAAAGAACACAGAGTCCGAAGCGTGACTAAACCTACACCGCCTCTTTTGTTAGCCCTCCGAACTACCTGTGTATAATAGAACAGCATCGCCACGGTAGGAGTGAAGTTGAAATAGTCACCCAATACTTCTAGAGCACAAACAAGTCCCCAACCATTGGGATGAAGTTGAGAGGGTGCACAATTTAGGAACCTTAACACACTCATTTGAAATTCGGTTAAGGGGAAACGGACTCCGAGGTAATGAAATTCAAAATCATGCATATACACAGAACGTTCATCTGGGACAGCATGGCAAATCTGTTCTGTAAGCAGCGGTGCAAACACCCTAAACCATTTTTTCATCTCCTTCTCTGCATGAACTATGAACCTCGGTTGAATTTGAGATCCTTCCTCATTAGCATGATGAGAAATTAAGTTTTTAAACTCATCAGCTACCCAGCAGAAGGGCCACTTGGCCTGAAGTTCTTGCCAGTCTAGCCGATGGGCAACAACATTACACAAGCCTTCTGTTGTTTTCAGAATAGTTTGATCTCCAGAAGTTCCTTCTCCAGCCATCGTCTGAATCGCGTGGATAAAAATCTTTGCTCTATGATAAAAAGTCACATCGTCAGAAAGGTAACAGTCATTACTCACCTCACTCTCTGAAGAGCGACTACAGTCAGCTGGACGCCTCTGAGGAGGGAAAAGTCACTCCCCGCCGTGAGTAAGATCCCCTTTCTGAGCGATGTGACTCAGCCCTTGGAAGAATCACAGGGATTCTTCCCCCACGGTGGTAAGGGTTGCGAGAAGCTAATCTTCCCCTCCTAGGGCACATTTTTTCAAGAAAAACGGAAAAATGGAGGATGAAACTAACAGAGGAAAGAAAGTGGTTACCTAAGATGATAAGGAAGGTGAAGGCAGAAAGAGCTTCACGAAACAAGCAGCAAGCGTCCGTATGAAATTTTCACAGAGTCTTGCTAAGGAATGAGAGACAAGTGGTTCCCAGAATTCATTAAGTGTTTCTTTTATAAGAAACGAAGAGTTTCGGTTACCAACTCTTGGGTTGTGTCATTCACGACTAAACGCGCCGATTCACAACTCAAATGACACAGTCGTTTCAAATTCATGGGCACCAAAACAACACCGATTCACCAAAGGGCCTCTCCATTAGGCCCAGAAGTTTTAAAAATTGTAAGCCCATTAAGCCCTAGGCGACGGTTACTGAGATACACGCCTCAGATGCAATAATTGCTCGCGCACGTGTTTAAAGGCATTTAATGCCTAATCATGCGACGCAATTTATGCCTTACAGCCGTTACTCGAATTTCAAGAGTCTCAAGTTTCAAAAGCTTTTGGGATTCTCATACAGCGAATCTTTGTCTGGATCCGTTGTATCGACATTATAACAATGGAGTACTCATTTGAAGAACGGTTCCTCATGATATAACAATACTGAATAATGCACGTGTAAGAAAACATTTCCTACATAAGTATACCGGCATCTAAACGTCTCGCAGATTGAATAGCTTATGTGAATAACTACACAGTCCCTCACACAAGCTAGGGGACATATGATCCGGTCTCGATACCAGTATCCGTTCTACAAGGTATATTTCAGCGTCTTTGACAGTTTGCCAATGTGCAACCGGTGTCATATGTAATATCCTGATTTTTGAATTAATTACCGATTAAGGTTAATTGCAGAATTAAGGTTATTGGTTGAATTCAAATTAATTTCCGATTAAGATAATGGCTAAATAATCATAATAATGCCAGAGAAATGACGCATGTGCCCTTGGTGGTATAAAGGGCTTTGGTCCCCCTCTCTCTCTCTCTCTCTTATTTTTCATTTTCACACTATTGGAGAAAAGGCTAAGAGAGCTGAGCACTTTTCCTTGTGCACGCAACCTGTATTCTTTTTCTCTTCGCTATTTCTTCGTCTCCTTCTTCTCCTTCTCCTTCCTCTTCTATTCGTAGATGGTCAGAGTCTCTATTTGGAAGTCTGCAGCATGGGGGTGCCTCAGAGTTGTGGAAATGATCCACTGTCGTTGAGGCGGAGCTGCTCGTGTGGGAGAAAACAGCGATGGGTGCCTGGAAGCATGGAAGTCCTCCATTGTTGGTGAGGACTGTACTGTTCGAGTGAGGGAACAGCTTTGGAATCCTCCACTGGATCGAGTGGGAGGACAGCGTTGTGCCTGGGAGGCTTGGAACTCCCCACGGTCTTGCATACAGAGCATGGGGTGTCTTGGTGGTAGAGCCGCTCAAGAGAAAACAGCTTCTGGTTCTTCCAAGCTGAGAGTAGAGTGCTATGTTGAACGACTAGAAGCTGGGTCGTTCTGTTGAGAATGAGTGACAAATGGAATGATCGGAGAACAACCGATCGGAGCTGTAAGCTCAAGGAGCTTCTGGAATCTTCATTCCAGGTAGGGGGGCTGATTTACATCTCAAATGCATGGTTTATGGACGGGTTCCGGGTGGATTTGTTTTAATGTGTTGTGATATGCTTGAAATGTGGATTGATGTGTGGTGGTTGAGTAATGGTGTATGAAACACCCGGACTTGTGATCGTTGTGACCTGTATGATGTTGTGATGATTTTGTCCATTAGTGCATGTTAATATATTTGAGAATACTGAGTGAATGCATGTAGATGTGAATGTCATTATGATTACCGAGTGCATTAAACTATGAGACAGTGAATAAATATCCATTTGTTGTGGTTATATTAAAATGCATGTCGATTCCATTGAGATGCCGAGTGTATGAGTATGCTATACTGATTCCAGTGTGTGGTTTTATATTCAAATGCATGAGATGCATGTTATTGACATTCGAATGCCGAGTGCATATGTGTGGGGCTGTTTACCGATTCCCGTTTGGGATTTTATGTTAAAAAGCATTTGATGCATGTGATGAATGTGTGGATTACCGAGTGTATGCAAGTGCTATGCTGAATTCGTTGTGTTTTTATGATGAATATGCATGAGATACAGTGAAAGACCTTGGGTTGGACCCAAGGCAATGCCGAGTGCATTCAGCGTTGGACGCTTGATGAATACGACCATATGCATCTGATTCGCCATTGGAAATGCCGAGTGCATATAGCGTGGGACGCTCAATATATAAATGGTAATCAGATGAATATGTGTGAAATACAATCAAAGCCCTTTGAGCGAGGCTCAGGCACTCCCCTTGAGCGAGGCTCGGGGTTTAACTTAAAAGACCTTAGGTTGGACTCAAGGCAAGCCTACCGGGTTGGACTCGGGGCTGCCCGTAACACTTCCGTTGTCGCTTGGAGTGACTGTGTTACATGCGAGGGCAAACGGTTTGGTACCAGTAAAACGGCCGGATCAGCTTGGAGCTGAGAAAAAGGCTTGGAGCCTATGTTACAACAATAAAATTTAATAATAAATAATTGGATCCGACTGAAATGATGTGTGCACACTTATAATCGTTATTGAGCTCAATGTGATTGTATGTATATGTGGATATGTTATTAAGAATAACATCATTGATATAGTTTGGAATTGATTTGAGTGAATCCGAGTGGATGAATGCATGTATACTGATGCTATTGCCGAGTGCAATATGATGTTATGGTTGTGGTATATGTTGTGGTGAATAATATGAATTATATAGCCATGTATGAATTGAATAATCCCAATTGGAGGAATGCATGTATGCTGATGCTATTGCCGAGTGCAATATGAGGTTATGGTTGTGGTATATGTCGTGCTGGATAATGTGAAATATAGAGCCTGAATGAATTGAATGATTTTCCGATCGGATGATGTTGTGTGAATATTCATATTGAATGACAGCGTGTGTTATTGCTGATTGAGATATGTTATTGTATAGTTGAGAAAATGAGGATTAATCCGAGTCAATAACTGTCATTTATATTGTAAAAGCTCACCTTTACTGTGGCTATATTTTTCAGTATATGCAGGTCGGTGTGGTGAATGACGAGAAGGCCTTAAACCTGAGTGATGGGTATCTATGCTGTTGTGGTGTACATAGTGTGCTGCACCGATTGTAAAATAGATATGTTAAAGCCTTGGCCGGCTCTTAGGAACTCTGTCTTGTTGAACACGTATTAATATGAACGAATTTGAATTACCCAGTATTCTGAGTATATATTATGTATGATGTTATAAAGTTGTTGAGTTATTTGAGAGGTTCTGTTACAAGGAAAGCGTCAGGACCAATGGTTCCGTGTGGGGTATAGCTGAGAGCCATTTCCGAGTGATACTTTGGGCGAGTGGGCCTCTTTCCCGAGTGGTGAAGGCTTAAGGCAGTTCCGAATAAGATGTACTCGAGTGGACTACTTCCGAGGGAAGGCTAGTCCATTTGTTAGACTAAAAATCATATATGGGTCCCTTTAGGTGAAATATTTTTAAATATGGGGCTGTTTGTAAAGAATTTACGTGTCTGGGGTCATTTTTGTGTGTCGTCACAAATGAAACCGACACATAAAACGCAAAGAGTAGAGGCGACACACTGGGGGTATGACACGTGGCTTTGTCGGCTCAACAATCCACGACACATCTGTGTCGCCAAGAAAGAATACGACACATGTTGGGTGGCGCCAAGAAAGCATACGACACAGGTTGGGTGGCGCCACAAAATTAAACGACACAAGTGTTGTGTCGGTTGTAGTTTATACGTAACTAGTTCACCTTCCCCATTATAAATTATGTTCATTGTCATCATGCGTGTATACCCATTTTTCCAGTGAAATATTTGTGCCGTGTTGGTTGAAAATTTTATTAAAATAAGTATTTGGTCTGATGATGATTCTGCTAACTATAGCATACCATCAGATGAGGTGTTAAGTGACTCTTGTGCAGATGATGAAATGTTGATGATTGATTCTGATAATGATGATGATGTTGGTGGGTTAGAGGCGACCTTTAATTCTGGTGCTTCGAACCGAATCCAGGTTCAGCCTATCCAACAACATTTGCACCATGGTAATTTGTATTTTATGGTGTTTGGTTTTTACATTTATATATATAAATATTTAAAGGGTTACGATTTAAAATTGTTGGGATTTACATAGGTACTGGTGTAGTTCCATTTTGGAACGAAGCATCCCACTTTCAAAATATCAATATGGAGTATCCAGATCAAGAAATTGAAATTGATGATGATAACTGGAATGTCGGGGATGAGCTGTACGTTGGGTTAAAGTTTGAGTGCAAGGGTGATGTTCAAAATGCGTTAAAACAATGGTGCATGAAGGTGCATCAAAGTTATATTGTTGTGGAGTCGAAGCCCACTAAATTTGTGGTGAAGTGTCCTAATCAAGTCAGTGCATGTTGTTGGAGGATGCGTGCAATTTTGTCTAAGAGAGTGCACAAATGGCTTATATCACAGTACGAAGGGCCACACAGTTGTGTTAACAGTGCATTATCACAAGATCATAAGAAACTAGATGCGGACTTGATCTGCTCTGTCATCTTAGGTAAACCAATGTGACTTTGCAAATGAATATTTTTCAATATTATTTTTATTTTTATGTTTATGTTTTTGGCAGGCATGATAAAGAAGGAGTCGTCGGTTCCTATATCATTAATTCAAGAGAGAGTAAAGGGAGAATATGGATTTACTATTTCGTACCAAAAAGCGTGGAGGGCTAAGCAAAAGGCAATTGCAAAGGTGTGGGGAGATTGGGAAGATTCGTATGCCTTCTTGCCACGATGGTTAAATCATATGAAAGAAGTTATTGTAGGGTCCGCAAGTGTTTTACAAACTAGCCGCATTGTCATTGGAGACCAGGTTCATCAAAGGCATCATAAATTTCGTCGGGTGTTTTGGACATTCAAGCCTTGTTGTGATGCCTTCAGCTATTGTAAACCCATGATTCAAGTAGATGGAACTCACTTGTATGGAAAATATAAAGGGACTTTATTGGTGGCAACAACCCAAGATGGAAATAGTGCGGTGTTACCATTAGCATTTGCAATTGTGGCAGGCGAAACCTTGGAGGATTGGAGTTGGTTTCTTTCTAACTTGCGGTTGTATGTGACGCAGAAGAATGGAATTTGTATAATTTTGGACCGACATAGGAGCATTCTTAGTGCAATCCGGGGTTCAGGGGCGGCTTGGACTCCACCTGCTGCATATCATATGTACTGTATACGCCACATAGCAAGTAACTTCAACCACAAGTTTAAGAATCAAGAGTTGAAGAAAGACCTGATTAAAATGGGTAAGTTATATATATATTCTTCTATACGTTGCAAACTGTTGAGTTTTTTATGGTAACTAATTATTGTGTACCACAGCGTATAATCCAAGCAAGCATTCGTTTGATCGACAATATCAAAAGTTCAGAGAAGCTAGCCCTGAAATTGCCAGATGGATGGATTCAATCCCCAAAGCTATATGGTCGTTGGCCTATGATGAAAATGGAAGTAGGTTTGGCCATATGACAACTAATCTTTCTGAGTGTGTGAACAAAGTATTCAAAGGCGCTCGTAACTTACCTATTACAGCTTTGGTGAAGTTCACCTACTCTCGTTTGGTTGAGTACTTTGTTAATCGCACTGGGCGTGTTGTGTCAGAAATGACTGCTGGGCAGATTTATTGCACAAAGGTTATTGAGAAGCTGGCATTGTATCAGGCACAAGCTGGTTCTATCGATGTTAAAAGATTTGATGCGGAGTCGACCAGATTTGAGGTTGAGGAACGGTTTAACCCAACCACCCAAAAGGGTAGGTTTGTATGGGCGTTGAACCTAACGGAAAGATGGTGCCAGTGCGGAAGGTTTCAAGCGTTCAAGTACCCATGCATGCACGTGATTGCTGCTTGTAACGCCGTGAACGTCAATTTTTTCCAGTACGTCGATGAATGTTACACATTACGCAACGTTGGTCAGGCTTACGCAGGGCAATGGTATCCCATTGGGAGTGATGACTTAATTCCGGAGCTTCAAGAATCATACATAGTTGTTCCTGACGATGACATGCTACGCGCAAAGGGACGTCCGAAGGCCTCAAGGATTAGAAATAAAATGGACTGGGTCGAGTCAGAGACTCCATATAGATGTGGTATTTGTCGACAAAGAGGTCATAAGCGCTCAACGTGTCCTAATTCTGTTGGCAGTGCTTCTGCTTCTGGTTTCATTAATAATAGTGACTGATGAGACTTACATGTTTGTATTAAGTGGTTCTAGGGTCAATGTGTAAAAATAACGATGAAGTAATAAAGTCCATGAATGTCTACATGAATATATTAAAGTCCATGATGTTTCATCGCATAATAATTAAATAATTACAAATACAAACAACAACATACTTTCTAAAAAACAAATACAAGCTTAATCAAAAGGAATCCTAATGGTGACCTCGGGGCGGAGGCGGGGAAAAAAGGCAAGGCCGGGGGACACCACGGTTAACTCGAGGAGGAAGTCGACGAACAGCTTCAACCTCGTCCTCAATCTGTGAGTCCTCCTATTCAGGTGGAACCACATTTGCAGAAATATTTTCTTCACGCGCAGAAATATCTTCTTCACGTGCAGAAATATCTTCTTCACGTGCAGCAGTCTCGGATGCAGCTGTGTTTAGGTCAAACACCATCAGTGAGAACTCAGAAGAAAGACCAACGTCGGTCTCCCAATGTGTTCGGGATGGAACAGGCGGGGTCATCATGTGTGGGACATACGATGGTGGGGTAAGGAATGGGGGGTCCGGAATGTATTCAGACACAGGGATGTGAGATGTACTAGGTTGTCCAAGTGACGATCCCCTATGGAAACTACCACCAACATCCCCCATGAATGAGGCGCCTTCCCCTGTAAACATTTGAACATTAAAGTACTCATTTGTGTGTATAGGATTCTGTTGTGACGGCTGAGATGGGTACTCGTATGTCGGCCAGGGCGAATGAGGCGGCGGTTGTGATGGAACGTAGTATTGGCCTGCTTGTCTGGTGGGAATATCTGGGATGATATAGTCCTCTTCTGCCTCTCTATACCTACGCCTTTATAACCCCGCTCTTTCGACGCGGTTACCAGGCATGTCGACATGAACCTCTACGTCCGGGGCCACCTCTGTCGGGAATGGGGTATGTACCCTGGCTTGTACAATCCTATCCCATTCACCCATTGACATTAGTATCCTCTCTGTTTCTTGACGAATGTTATCCATAGCGAAAGCAACTGGTTGTTCGGAGTTCTCAGGCGAGGACAAGTACTGAATAACCTCCACGCTGTCCATCTGAAAAAATAAACATGTGAGGAAAAAACACAGTAAGTGCGTTATAAACTACAAGATAACAACCCATGAAATTGTTACCGTTGATCCCCTGACTGCCCCTTGTCTGGTAATCCATCGGCGAGTGCGCATTTTATACCATCTGAAGTACTCATGGTTTGCTGACATCTCTCCAAGCAGTGGCTGACCAGAACAAATGTGTCCGTGCCTCCCATTCCACAAATGTAATAGAGGTTCCATAACTGTGGGCCAGTTCTCATCTGATTTTCCCTTAAGCGTGATAGCGTGCAAGTCTTCGGGTTGGGATGGTGCGGTGGGTATGTGTTGCTCCATCCCAAATTGTCGCATTACCCTGTCAGGCTGGTGCCACTCTGCAATCTGAAAACACAGTAATAGAACAACTGCTCGCCAAGCCCCCTGGCCACGAAGACAAATCTCTGGTAAGCCATTAGTGGCCGTCCCACCATATGGCTCCCATATAAACTACAAGACAATAAACAACTAAATCATGAAGGTTTCATCAAACAATCGCAAAATACTATAAATTAATGCAAGTAACATTTGTAAACATTTAAAAATAATGCGATTTTACCTGATCCTTACTCAACCAGTCCAACTGTGTCCTGAAATGATGCAAATCATACTGCGTATACCTATTCCCCATTGGGTGTATCCATCTGCCTCCATAAGGGCTTTCTGCATCCCTTACGGCAGGTCCTGCTGGGGCTAGGTGTCGCATACGCTCCCAACCCCACACCTGAACCAACAGTGTCAAGCCGCACATATCCTTTTGAGCATAATCAGTGGCGGTACATAGCTGTCGGTATAGATATCCGAGCGCAGATGCGCCCTACGCATAACCACCACAAAGGTCAAAATTCTCCAACATTTGAAGGTACCTGAGAGGGACCCTGCTAGACGATTGGTCTGAGAAAATACACCCACCAATCAATCGTAAAATGTAGGCCCGAGCGAACCTCTCAATGGCAACCTCATCCTGATTATGACCTGTAATGTCACCAAAATTCTCCTGCAGCCAGGACATCTTAAGACTTTGACCATGAAGTGCACTGCGAGGGGGTCGTCTTCCTAGTTGTGCTTCCACACATTGTTGCCAATCACGTGAACCGGCTATCGCCACAACTGCGATCCCATCAATGCTGAGTCCCAACAAAATAGCAATATCCTGCAACGTGATGGTGCACTCTCCAACAGGAAGATGGAACGTGTGTGTCTCTGGTCTCCATCTTTCTACCATTGCGGTGATGAACTCCGCAGACACCGGTAAATGCGCAACCTTCGCAAAGTGATAGAAACCAGCTCTTCGTAAATATGGTATGATTTCCTCTGGTATTTGATCACATCTTAGGCGTAGTGCTTTTCTAATTCGTAGTACCCGATCTGGTTTTCCATTCCAAACATGCGTGGATACATGCTTCTCTTGTAATGTTAATAGTTGTGGGTTTAACGGACCAGGATTGATCTTCCTCTTTGCTGCCATATTGCATTTAAATTTGTACAAGAAAACTAATATTGTTGTAAACACATTTAAATAGTTTAAATCACCTAACATGTGTAAAAAACTAACTCATTATCATTACCCTTTTCAAATTTTACTCATTCTAAAAATATGAATCACATAAATCTAACTAAACATGTATAGACTTAAACAATTTCAAATTTCAATTTGAAGTTTTCAAATATAATTATAAAAATTCTAAATTTCAAAATTCCTATATATATTATACTATGGTATGATTTTTTAAATAAAATAACTTATGTCGCATACAACATATGAAATAAAATATTATTAAATTTAAATTCTATTAAATATATTTTAACAAATATAATTATAAAATTTCTAAATCAAAAATTTGTAATACATATTATACAATCAATGAATTTATAAAAAAACAACTTCACAAATAACGGAATTTTATAACGTTCAAATTATGTATCAAACAATGATATTCTTCTAAAATTAACTTAACACATACAGAACATATAAAATAAAATACTTTTTCTTTTTATTTACCAAATATTATTACGGCATGAATATACAATTTTTACATTTCTAAAACAGTTTTATGTTATATCATCATAAATTTTATTTGATAATAACTTAACGCATACAACAAAGTTATTACATAATTTTTTTTAAAATTTCATTTTATGCATTTTATTTTTCTGGACAGAATTTGAAACTTTTTCTTTTGGAAAATTAACTTTACAAATATTTATATTATAATACACTTTATTTATGAGAACTTTTTTAATTTCAAATTTTATTTTTAAATATTTAATTTTATACTTTAGCATTCTAAAAAGAGTATTATATTTTTAACTATATTATTTCAAAATGTCACTTCCTAACTACAAAACAGTCCTATAAACACATTTAAAAAGAAAAATTAAAAAATAATATCCTACAATACTACTGTTAAGCATTAAAAAAATATCTAAACAAAACAATAAAAAGGAATGGCTGAAGAAGTTTTTACGACATACCTCAGGGACCACTCCAATATTTCTCCTCCTTCTTCCTCCTTCTTCTCGCCAACCATGTTTCCCTCCTTCTTCTCGCCAACAAACAACGTTTCAAACAGATGAAAATGGGCACTGGTGGGGTTTGCTTCCAGGTGGGGAGGGAAAACGAAAGTTGTGTCGTTTTAAAACACAACGACACAGCCCCCGTGTCAGACCACCGCGCAGAAGAGCCAATCACGTTGTGTCGTCACCTTTCTAGCCGACACCCCTTTAGTTATGTCGTACCAAGTTCCTGCGACAGAGTTTACTTTTCCTGCGTTGTGCCAGGTGGCACAACCCTCTTGTGTCGCCCAGAGAATTTCTGACACCGTCGTCGCTGCAAGTTTCTACGACACAGAAACAGCCCCAGACAGCGTAAAATCAACAGAAACAACCCTACAAGTGTAATTATTTTGGGGATCTACCCCATTCGCAATATTTACCCCCATTTGTTACCGAGTGAAAAATAGCTGAGTAAACCATCCCGAGTGGGAAAGGAATGAATACTCCCGAGTGGAAATCCCGATTGAACCACTTCCGAAGGAAGAGGGGTTGTGATGGTCTTGATTGAGGTGTATTCTAGGAGTCCTCTTCCGAGTGAATGAGGTTATATCTTCCGAGTGAATGAGGTTATATCTTTTGAGTGAATGAGGTTATATATTCTGAGTGAATAAGGTTATGTATTCCGAGTGGATAAGATTTAAATAAGTCCGAGTGAGACTTAACTTGGTGAATTCCTCCGAATGATGTGAGGTCGGAGTAATTCCGAATGGAACTTGATGGTGGAGACCCCTTCCGAGGGAAGAAAGGTTAAGTGATCTCCGAGTGAGGAAGTTTAGAATATCCTGAGTGAAGAATGTGTGATACATTTCCGAATGTGTTGAGGCTGAGATGCCTCCGAGTGATGACTGGGGAAATATTCCGGGTGAGGGAAGTTTATAGATTCCGAGTGGAATAACTATCATTTTCCGAGTGGAACATGTGTGTGACCTTCCTGAATAAAAAAATAAGGAGCTATGTAAGAACTTCCGAGGGAGGCATGTATGTTGGGATCGTTCCCGAGTGAACAGAATCCCCTAATCCGAGTGAAGGAATACCGAGTGAATGGTTCGCTTCAGCGAATGAGGGATTCGCTCCAGCGAGGAAAGGCTCGCTCAAGCGTTGTCTTCTGCTGCCTTGTGTTTAACTGACGCTGGGTCCTGCCAGCGTGTGGCATCCGGACCCGGTCTCCTCTTCTTATCTGATCGGTTTCGACTTTCCCTTGCCTTCATTCCGTTTTAATTTACCCCGACTCCTAATCTAAGCTGCTTGTGAATGTTTGGAACGTTCTAAATTTTGGAAAAATTTTCCCTAGTCTCGTTTTTGCTCTTAATTAAGTCAGGTTGTTTCATCATCGGTACACATCCGGACTCTAATTCTGTATCAGGCGTTCACCCTATACCGGTTAGTCCGGATAACACCATGCACACCGGATAACATACACCGGATCAACTTGTCCCCTAAGTCCAGCTCATACTCCCTACGCTCAATATAAAATGGCCACTTGACTCAATCATACTGGCAAGTGCATAATAAAATAATAATTTATAATATTATTGGAGGTTAGTGGTTCCCCACTAACAAGTCATCGTTTATCGAGCCAATCAGGTATATGAACTCTCTTCATCAATGAAGAGGGAGATCTTCGACTTCTTTTCAACTTACAATTACTCTCTGAAAAACATTCCTCACTTGGAATACGATTTCTGACTTGAGCGTCGGAGAATCTTCGTAGGTGACACCACCTTCCGCCCACATCAACGCGTGAGGACGGTGTGAAGGACCTCCAGGGCGCTCAGACTGCTCTCTTCATACAGAGACATCAGATACATAGACCGGATACTCATATAACCGGTCTTCAGAGACGTAATCATCTCACTATTTGTGACTGGCCCGACACCGGATCTCTTGACCCCGGTTCTGGACAGATCAGAACTCAATTGTCATACCTACATACGAGAAACTAATAAAAATAGCTAATAACTCTAATGAGTTGTTTTTAATTTATTTTAATAATTTATAAAAATTATTAAAATAAAATATTTTCAATTTATTCCAAATTTTTTTTAATTAAGTTTATAATCTAAAATATAATTTAAAAATAACTTATCATATATAGATTCTTAATTAAGTTTTATATCCAAAAGCATTATTACGATTAAAAAAATCACTATTACTCTTCTTTTTCCTGGATTTGTTTTGGTATATCCGCCTCAGGAAATGCACAATTTTTTTTTTGGTAAAGAGGAATTGCACTTTTTATTCTGGAGAACGAGATCGCACATTACATTAATGAGTGGATGGGCTGGGCCATACTTTGGACTAGACTATTATTACTTTTGACTGGTACCTTTTTAGTTTTTACCATTATTTTCAGCTTAATTATGTTTTTATCCGTGAAAAGTTATCTAATTTTATAATTAGTCTTTATAAATACTTTTGTTTGGTATTATCTCTAAAAAAAATTAAATATTTATTATATGTATTCATCATTAATGTTCTTTTGTCAACTAATGATATAACATTTCTGTTTGTCACATTATAAATTAACAAAATATATCAATAATAGAGATGTATGATAAACACTTAAATTTTTTTAAGAACTAATAATATAATTAAAGGTTATTTTTATTTAACGTTTTTAAATTTAAAATCAGAAGTAGCATTATCTACGATTTTTAAAATCCCCGTTAATATATTTAAATTTCAAAATTCATAAGAATATCATTCTAATTTTAGATTTTAATATTCGGAAAGTTCCAAATTTGTCGTTGGCAGAACAAATACTAGATGGCGCAAAAAGCAACCATCTGATATTCAATAGACCAATATCCAATCTCATTGCTTTTATACTCACCTAAAGGAAATCAGAATTTCTAAATCTAATTAAGTAATGATGAGATGCTAACCCGTTAAATATATATATATATAGATACACACATTATTAGTAATGGTACCTATAGCTACCTAATTTTGTTTGAGTTGCCGTTTCAAAAATAAAAAATAAAAAATGGTAACCGGTTTTAAATTTTTTAATAATAATAATAAATAAATAATAACAATAAAAAAGAAAAAAAAGAAAAGGAAAAACAAATAGAAAAGAATTAGATTTAGTCCCGTATCGAATGCACTAAGATTAGAAGTTACTAAATTTTAAATCTAAATTATTAGTTTTATTTAGTCTCTTATGAGAGTTGGGCTTGTTATGTTACTAAATAAATAACACATTGTAACATTTTGAGGAGATAGGAAAGGACTTCCTAGTGGAATCGTGGACATAACTTAGACGTCACCAAATCCAGAGGCAGCTTTAAAATTTTCCCTTCGGTTCAGAAAATAAGGTAAGTTTTCTTTTTTTTTTCTTCCGCGCTAATAAAGTCATTTTGGGAGTGAGGCCATTTTTTTATGGTTTATTCTAGAATTTATGTTGGATATATTTATCTTTTTGTTGTTTTTATTTTACACTTTAATTGGTTAGTATTTATTCCATCATTCATTTCATATGTTTTTTATTTAAAAATGTATACACCATCTTTAAATTTATTTAAAGCATATGCAATAATTTTATGCTGGTGTTGTGGGATACATTGCACCAACGGAATAAAATTGTTCTAAAAATTATAAATAATTTTATTGATATCATGAGATACATTGCATTAATAAATTTACTCTAAACATTATATGAACAATTTTATTGGTGTCATGGGATATATTGCATCAATAAGTTGCTCCCAAATCAATAAAGTTGTTCTAAAAATTATATAAACAATTTTACTAGTGTCCTAGACTACATTTCATAAATAAAGTTACTCTAAAAACTATATAAATATCTTTATCGGTGTCGTGGGATACATGACACCTAAATAAAATTATAAGAACACTTTTTAATAAAAACTACGTAACCCTGATTTCCCATTGCACATGGGAATACATAGGAGCAAGATTAATTCTTGTCGCACCCTTTTCTCCTTAAATAATTTTATTTATTTGGGGAACTTTTAAATTATTCAAAAAAAATTATGCAGATTAATTAAGGTATTGTTCTTTACATGCGAATAGGGGTGTTAATACCTTCCCTGTTCATAACCAACTCCCGAACCTAGAACTCTAAAGGTTTTTTTCCAATATTATACCCTTTTGAAAAAAATAAAATCTTGGTGGCGACTCCACAGCCATTTATAATTTATTTTTGAAAAATAAAGCTTGTTGGAATCGTTATCCGATCGTCCATGTCGTAACAGATGGCGACCCTACTGGGGACCCTATCAGAGAGTTAAGGCTTTTAATTAAAATTACGCAATTAAGTATACTTTATTGGTAACCCCTTCTTATTTATTTTTATTGTTTTGTGATGGATATTCATTGATTGGGAATGTTATTATTTATGAATATTTTTAGGGTTTTGAAAAAACCCTTTTAAAAAAATACCCACTTTTGACCCTTTTAAAATTTTAAGGTTTGCAAAATTAAGGAAACATTAGTTTTGGGTGTTAACTGATGAGGTGGCTAACGTTTGTGTCACCTCATCAGTGACACATGCCATATGACGTGGATAAAATAGTTAAATAGTGTTTTTAACAATTAATTATGTAATTAGTTGAGTTAACTAATAATTAAGGTAGTTAAATATTTTGTTCAAAATGTGCATTTTGAAAAGTTGAGTGTAAGTTCTATCGCCTTCTCTTTACTTTTATTATTTCTGCAACTCTCGTGCTTCCCTCGTCTTCCCTTGTCTTCTCCCCACTTTCATTGTCGTGCAAGCTTCAAAACTGTGTGGCTAGACAAAGTCGTGTGGGACATCAACAATGAAAAGAAAGTGTGGGTCAGTGTTTCAAGTGTCCAGGTACATTTTTTAACTGTTGTATATTTTAACCCTAGTCTTTTTAAATTTGTTGGGAATTTGTGCTTTTGGGAAGGGGTTTGGGTTGTGGAAGGACCACATGTTGCTTGTCTTTTGTAGGTGTATTACATTTCTCTGATTAAAAAACATATTGTAGTGTGCATTGTGTTAGTGTTTGTGTACATTGTATATAGAATTTCACTTACTGCACTTACTGCTTTATTGGTTTTATTTGGTTTAAGGATGGCTTTTACAGTTGTTATACACCATAGGGGGAAATTTGAATAGGGTCCACCAGTTGTGTACATTGATAAAGATATACATGTCATTCACAATGTTGACTTGGATAGATGATATTATTTTGAGGCATTGTCACTGGTCTAAGACCTTAGGTATAAAGGGGATTTAAAATTATGGTGGAAGAAATTAGGAGAGTCTGAGTACAAGAGTTTCACATGAGACTCATATGTATTGGAGATGGGTGAGTATGCAATTAATAATAATTGTAAGGTTGATACTATTGTTGAGCATTATGTGCATGAGGCTAAGGTGATTGTTAGTTTGGCTGAGGCAGAAAATGTAGTTTCCCAAGAATCAGTGGCCCAAGAAGGTATAACCCAAACCCAATAACCCAACAAAACTGGGAGAACAAAATGTAGGCATATTCACAGGCTTTATGTGAGTCTTAAAAAAGTAATGACCAGGAAAAAATTATAAGAGTGAGTTACAGAGGTTGAGGTCTTTGGGAAGAGGGTGCCAACTGGTGGGCTAAATGAGGGACCAAAAGAGGTTAGTAAACTTGAGGGTGCTAAGGTTTCTGAGGCTCATAATGGGAATGTAGGGAATGTTTCTCCTGAAAGCTTTATGTGTAGTTTGAACACTAAACAGGCTGAGGTTCTAGAGGTAGGTGATGTGCCTAAACCTGAGTCAAGACCCAAAGTTGAAGCCTGTGCAAGGGTAAATACTAAATCTTCAAAAAAGGAAAATGTTGGAACTAACACTAGTGAGGAGGCTGAGTGCAGGACATATTTTAAAGATGAAGACCTACATGGTCTCGAGGTTGATGATTATGGAGATATAGATGACATGTATGACACTAATGAGATGCAGATTGATGTGAAAATAGATAAGGAATATGGAGGTCCAACTGAGGCATTTGATGAAGAAAGAATAAGGGAAACTATGAATTAAGAGTTGGTATAGAGTTGTAATCTGTGGATCAGTTTAGGCAGACCATTAAGGAATATAATGTGTATAAAGAGAGGCAGGGGTAGTTTGTAAAACATGAGCCTGAGAGGTGTCGTATGAGGTGTATTCATAAAGACTGTAGCTGGAAGGCATTTGGGAGTAAGGTTGGGAGGACAAATGTTATAATGTTGAAGAGTTGTGGACCTAAACACATATGTCCAAGAGTGTTTGATAACAAAAACAAGAATGCAAAATGGGTGGCGAAGCTGATTTGAAAGCAATTAAGGATAAATCCCAAAATATCAATTAAGGAGAATTGCACGCAAGATCTTGAAGGGTGAGGCTAGTAAGCAGTACAGTCTGTTATAGAGTTATAGTGCTGAGTTGAAACGAGACTTTTTCCTAAACTCTATTTAATACAAAGGTCTTCTTACAAAAATCCAAAACACATATTTTAGCCTCAGAACCCAGCCTCCAGCCCTCATTGACCCATTTCTCCTCAATCATTGGTTGCTACATAAACATCATCATGGTCAACGTAATGACCTAAGAAATAGTTGGAACAATCACCAACACTAAATATTTTTTATTCTCAGCCACCAACTTAGGTTTAATTTTTGCATTCTTCATCTGAAATTCCTCACACATCTTCTCTAGATCCCATTTACAAGTACAACTATGACTCCCTTCAACTTGAGCAGTAGGAGCAATAGGAGCCCACTTTAAAAAAACACACAATCATCATTGCTCTAAGATAAGACAATACACACCATAAAAAAGCCCCAACTATGAAAACCTTAAACGAAAACAATGACATTCTTCCACTTACCAAGAAAAATGGACACCTCTAAAAGGCTCTTCCATTGTTCTTCTTTGTTTTTGAAACAAGAAGCACAGGGTACTCCCCACACCTACACCATATGTGTTGAATCTCCATGGACGAGGAAGACCCGGTTGAAAAATTTGACCTTACCATGGGTATTTGCATAGTGGTTCAGAGGTTGAAAAAGACGTTCTATCACTAGGATTAATGGTCCCATTATTAGTTTAATTAGGGTTTCTTAATTTGGGGAAGAATGCATCTTTACACGTGTTGCGCTATCTGAACAGAGGTCCAATTAATCAATAATATCATATGACATGTGTCACTGATAAGGTGGCACAGATGTTAGCCACTTCATTAGTTAACACCCAAAACTAACATTTCCTTAATTTTGCAAATCTTAAAATTTTAAAAGGGCTAAATGTGGGTATTTTTTAAAAGGGATTTTTTTTTTCAAAACCTTAAACTTTAAGAGGTCTCAGTATATATTTTAGCTTTATGTTTATATATGATGATTTAATTGGTGTCTTGATGGAAATTAATGATAATGATGATATATGATTGAATTGATAGTATATCCTCCTTCTTATATTATTATTGATGTGATTGATGATTCTTAGAATTGGGTGAATTTTGTTCATATGGTTGTATGATTAGGTTGATGAGTGAGATAATTATTGCATGAGGTTGCAATTAGTAAATATGATGTTGATGATGAAAAATTGGAATTTATAATGTAAATTAAAAATGGAATTAGTGATGTAAATGGATATGATTTTTGAGTTTGATTATTGAATATTAAGCATGAGGTTGCCATTGATGATTATGATGTTTCAATGATGAGAAATTATTAGAAATGCATGTTGTGTTGTGATTGGATGTTTGGTTGTAAAACCCTTAGTGATGGTAACCAAGTGGTGGCCCCTGATGATGGTAATTAGGTGGTTTGTTGATGATTGATAATTGTTTGGTATAACATTTGCATTCATACACTTACAGGACTGTAGGGGGATTGTCATGCCAGCCTAGATAGGAAGGGGTGGTAAGACACAGACCTTGTGGTGGTTTCTTCGGATTTCATAGCCGCATTAGAGGGGGACTCTAAGGCCGATCCATAACACCTAAGTTAAGGTGTTGTTGTCACTTGGAGTGACTAGTGTTGCAAATGGACGAGTGGTTTGGTGCGGTAAAAAGATCTAAAGATATATGTTGTGAAAATTTTAATACTGCAATACTAATCCCATCAATGAAGTCGGATCCGTATATATATGCATTAGCATATGATGATTGAAATAGAAATGTTACGAGGCAGCTATTGATGATGATTGTGATTCTGAATGATATATTTGTGAGGATATGATGATAGTTAGATATGTCAAATGACATTTGATGAATTATGATGAATTATGACGAATAATGGTTAATTGTGGTTATGTGATGTGATTGGTGAACTAGATGATAATGTAAATATATTGTGAGGTAGATCTAGTTCAGTATTTGTCATTTAACATATATATACTCACCCCCTAACTATTTTTCTTTCAATGAACCTGGAACGATGAGAGGAATGGTGAATTGTGATTATGGATGCTATGATAATCCTTGAGAAGGATTTATATGTGTGTGTGTACGTGTGTGTGTGTGTATATATATATATATATATATATATATATATATATATATATATATATATATACTTGTATAGCTTTTGAGGTTATATGCCTTGGCTGACTCTTTTGATCGATATAAATTTGTATAGTGGAGTATCTAATAACCTCACTGGAGGTTTAGTATATGTTTTGATACCTAAATGTGAAGATTGATAATGATTTAGTGACCATATGCAAAATGTTGATGAATTAATGTTAGATATGCCCCGGAATTAATCATATGGTGATGATATCATTGACACTATATTATGGGAAGGTATTGTGATTGTTATGATGCATATGAGGTGAAGGGACAATATACAGATTGGCATATACTACGGAAACTTGATTAAATGACATGCTAAATTACGGAGGATCATGTGATTGATTAGGAACTGGATAGGCTAGATTTTGATCTGTGAAGTTTTGGAGTCCCCGAATAGGTCTGATAGTCCCTATAAAGTATTTGAAATATACGAGAATGGGTTTGGTCAAATTTGAAGGGGATTTGAGTGGTTTGGTTGTTGGAAATGGCCTAAGAAGACCTAAATATGTTTTTTTGTGCAAATCTCCTTCATTTTTTAGAATTTTGTAGTGTGGCTAGAGGTCACAGGTCATAATTGGTATGAAATAGTTTGTGTTAAAGTTTGGTGACATTCGAAGGTCAAATGAATAAGTTTGGGTATGCGGAAGGTAGCTGGTGGCTAAAATTTTGCATAAATTATGCATTATGTTTGTTTGGTGTAATCGATTACACAGACTCTTGGTAATCGATTACACGATTGCACCCTGACATGTTGAATTTTTTAAAACTTGCTGGTAATTAATTACACAGTCACTTTTGACCTTTATATTTTTCAGAAAAAGTTAGCTTTCCACCTAGCTTTCATCTAGCCCTTTTAGGTTAATTTAGCTAGTATTTTAGGGTATTTGAGCGGCCATAGAGTTTCAAAAATTAGAAAAATTTCTCCCGTATTTTTACTTAATAAGTGTTATAGGTTTGATAATATATTTATTATATTTATAAGTATTTCATATCATTAAATATTTAATTTAAATATATTATAATATAATTATATAATTTAAAATATATTTCTTGTAAATATATTTAAAAATATTAAATATGATATATATTATAATTATCTAATTTAAAATATATTTCTTGTAAAGATATTTAAAACATTAGATATGATATATATTATTAGTATATTTAATAATATATTTATAATATTTAATAAATATTTAAAAATGAAATTTTTATTAAATATAATAAATAATATGAACTAAATTATTATATATAATATTTTATATTTTTATATATATTAATAAATAATTTGTTAAATATATTAATTAATAATATATAATATTTAATTTAAATATATTAACAAAAAATATAACAAATACATTGACTATATTTTAAAATATCTTAAATATATTATTATATATGATATTTAATATTTTTAAATATATTTACGAGAAATTTATTAAATATATTAAGAAATAATATATAAGAGTTAATTTAAATATATTTATGAGGAACATATTATATATTATAAAATATTTTCAGTATATTATTATATTAATAATATATTTAATATTTTTAAATATATTATTAAATATATTAATAATTTTAATATTTAATATTTTTGAATATATTTATGAGAAATATATTTTAAATTATATAATTATATTGTGATATGTTAAATATATTAAGTATTAAATATTTAATAATATATTAAATATTTATAAATGAATGTTATAAATATATGTAACTATTACCATAATTGTAAAAACTTTTGGATATTTCTTTTTGATCACCTGAACCTAATTTTTTTAATTTCTTCCAATTAAATTATAACATGTGTCTTAAGCTTGTCACATTATTATCAGTGTTAGCCCAAAGCTAATAGATAGACTAATTTAAAACTAAAAACACATAAGAGATCAATTTAAAATGAACTCAAAAGATAAAGGATCAATAAATATATTTAGCCTTAAACCATATATTAAACCTGTTAAAATAATTTTATTGCAACTAATGACATTTTAAAATATTAAATTATTAAATAAATTAATTTTAAAAAAACATAAAAGGAATGAAAAGTTTTTACGATAATACACTACCCTATTTGATAATTTAACATGAAAATTGTAACATCCTAATAGAGTATTGAGGAGCAAATTAAATTAATAGCTGAATAACTAAAAGTGGCATGGAAGTTACGCATGTGCCCCTCTTCACAATATAAGTGATTTTCGTCTCTCTCTCTTCCACTCACGCTGAGCTCATTTCTCCTTTCGTGCATGCAACGGCACCATTTCCGTTTCACTCTAAAATTCAATCAAACTTCTTCTTCTTCATCCCCTCCTCGTGAGCAACGTTGTGGTGTCTTGGAGGATTGAAATCCTCCACTGTTGGTAAGGTTGGGACGGTTCGAGAGAGCTGACAGCCTTGGGTTTCTCCGAAGTTGAGTTCGGAGGTTGACGACTGGAATCAAGGTCGTTTAAGCGAGAAGGAGTGACCGAAGAGCGATCGGTCAGTGTTTGTTAGCTCGAGGAGCTTCTGGGATTTCTTATTCCAGGTAGGTAGGGGGAGATTTACATTTCAAATGAATGGTTTATGGACGGGTTCCGGGTGAAATTGTTATACTGGGTGTTATGTTGATTTCCGTTTGTGATTTCATATTGAACTGCATGAGATGCATGTTGACGATAATGTGAATGCCGAGTGCATGTGGTGTCAGACTGTTATGCTGATTTCCGTTATGATTTTATATTGAATTGCATGAGATGCATGTTGATGATAATATGGATGCCGAGTGCAAATGGTGTGAGACTGTTATGCTGATTTCCGTTTGTGATTTTACATTAAATTGCATGAGATGCATGTTGATGATAATGAGAATGCCGAGTGCATATGGCATGAGACGCTTGATGATTGAAATGGCATTGATGTACTAATGATAATAATAATATGCATGGGATGCACCATTGAAAATGCTGAGAGCATTTAGCGTGAAACGCTTATTATTGAATCGGTAATTAAATGTGTATGCATGAGATGCTATAAAAGACCTTGAGTGGGACTCAAGACAAGCCAACTGAGTGGGACTCAGGGCTGCCCGTAACACTGCCGTTGTCGCTGAGAGTGACTGTGTTACATGAGAGGGCAAACGGTTTGGTACCAGTAAAACGGCCGGATCAGCTGAGAGCTGAGTATAAGGCTGAGAGCCTATGTTGCAACACAAAACTTAATAATGAACAATTGGATCCGACTGGCTGAATGTGTGTACACTGATAAATGTTGCCAAGTGCAATGTGACTTGTATGGTTATGTGTATATGTTATTGAGAATACGTGAATTATATAGCCTTGAATGAATTGAGTAAATCCTGATTAGATGATGATGTGTGAGTAATCATATTGAATGGCAGTGTATGTTGTTATTTATTTGAGACATCATATTGTATAGTTGAGAATTGGAAGATTGATCTGAGTCAATAACTGTCATTTAATATGTAAAATGCTCACCCCTACTTGTGGCTATATTTTCAGTGGATTTAGGTCGGGATGGCGAAAGATGAGAGATCCTCAAGCCTGAGTGAGGAGTACTTGTACAGATGTAGTGTACATATTGTATATAGTTTTGATATAGCCTTGGCCGGCTCATATGTATATCGTTTTGTTTTGAACATATATATATAAGTTTGAACTATCCCGGATTGTGGAAATATATATATAAGTAATGCTATGATGTTGCTTGAATTATCCTGGGAGTGTTGTTGTATGAGAAATGTCAAAGGTTAAGATGTTTCCGAATGAGACATAACTGGGAGAACCTCTTCTAAGTGAAGAAGGTTAAAATAGATCCGAGTGAGATATGTCCGAGAGGACTACTTCCGAGGGAAGGATAGTCCAGATGATTCCGAGTGAGACATAGTTGAGAGAACCTCATCCGAGTGAGGAAAGGTTAAAATAGTTCCGAGTGAGACACGTCCGAGAGGACTACTTCCGAGGGAAGGATAGTCAAGATGTTTCCGAGTGAGACATAGCTGAGAGAACCTCTTCTGAGTGAAGAAAGGTTAAAATAGTTCCGAGCGAGACATGTCCGAGAGGACTACTTCCGGGGGAAGGATAGTCAAGATGTTTCCGAGTGAGATATAGCTGAGAGAACCTCTTCCGGGAGAAGAAAGGTTAAAATAGTTCCGAGTGAGATATTTCCGAGAGGACTACTTCCGAGGGAAGGATAGTCAAGATGTTTCCAAGTGAGACATAGCTGAGAGAACATCTTCCGGGAGAAGAAAGGTTAAAATAGTTCCGAGTGAGATATGTCCGAGAGGACTACTTCCGAGAGAAGGAAGATCAAGATGTTTTCGAGTGAGACGTGACCGAAAGGACTATTTCCGAGGGAAGGAAGGTCAAGATGATTCCGAGTGAGACATGACCGGGGAAACTACTTCCGAGTGAAGGAAGGTTAAAATGTTTCCGAGTGAGGTATGACCGGGTGAATCATTTCCGGATAAAGGTTAAAGTGCTTCCGAGTGAACCATGTCCGAGATGAGATCTTCCAGGCGAAGAATAAGGATTTGACTGAGTGAGAAAGTTCCGAGTGAGGCATGACCTGATGGGACCATCCCCGAGTGAAAGGAGGTTCCGATTCCGAATGAAGGAATACACCGAGTGAAGGGACTCGCTCTAGCGAGTAGGCGCTCGCTCAAGCGACTTTTACTAGTTCCGCTTAACTGAATCAGGATCTCGTCAAGCGAGTGACACCCTGACCCCATTTTCTGTTTCCCGACTCCGTTTTCTCTCCCGATTCAAGAATTTGAACGCGAAAAATTTTTCCCGGTTTTCGGGCTTGTCTTTATTAAGTCGGGATGTTTCAAAAATCCATTATATTCATTAAACACATCTTAATCAACTTATATACTAACATATTCGAATATAAATCATATATATTTACCAAAACTAATTTTTCCAAACTCAAATTTTACCAATCAAATTTATACAATTTTTAACCAAATGAAAATTGAATCATATATCTTGCGTAGGATCATCTTCTATCATGTTTAATGAAAGTAGGTTAGAGTTATTTATAACTTATGTTTGTTTAGTTATTAAAAGAGAAAGAACTATAAGTTGTAAGATTTTCAAAAGCTAATTATAGACTTCCTTCTTAATACTTTAGTTATATTTTTACATTTATACTTTTAAAAAGATAATTTTTACTTCTTACATAATTATAACATTATAACATTTTCTAGTTATTTAACATAATCTAAATTAATTTTACTCAACAATTTTAATTCAATAATTTGTAGGCAATAAATTATGAGTTTATTTTAACCAAAAGCATATGAATTTTTCTTCAACTTCTATCTCTTCTTCTTTTTTCTATTCCATTAATAAAACCATGTCACATCATTTAAAAATATATTTTAAATAAAAGGTATTTTTTGAATTAAAAATCTACATGCCATGACCATTTATCAGAATGATTAACTATACCCATATTTGATATTTCAGCATACTCTCTCTCTTCTTCTTCTATTTAATTAAAGGGAATTTTTTTTTTGGTTATTAATTAAAGGGAACTGATTGTGAAAAAGTTTAGTGTATTTGTTGAATTATATATCAATTACAAGTTAAAAAAATACATTGAAGTTTTGTTCTGGTCATGTTTGAAGGTGTGATTCTTAAGACTATAATTCAGTCTTTGTTTCGGGAATCAAGTGATTATAATTCAATCTCATATCCAACGCGTAATCGACGTCACATGAAAGGAACATTAGCGAAGCCGCGTAAATAGATTTTATAATTTGTAAATTATGTTAATACTATACTATAACATTAGTGATTTCAGGTTAAGTTTCGTAAATGCAGCACTAAATATTTGCCAAAGAGTTTTACGCGTAAATAGTCTCTAAGGTAAGAGTAAGTTAATATAATCATGCAAATTCTTTTACCAAAAAAAAAAGAAATTCTTCAATTTCACAAGTACCTAGAAGCACTTAGTAAGGTTATGTTTTCCTCTTATTTAATTACTAATTTGTTAGTTGTTATTAACTGAGAAAGTTGAATTCACAATATTTTCTCTCATTCTCAAATCCTTTACCACTATTTAAAAATAGTATTAATCATTATTCCATATAATTAATTAGCAAAAGTTTCATCTCAATAATATATACCTTTTATTAACGTCTACCTTTATTCTATAGATTGTAGATTATAGGTTATTGGTGAAATTTGAATTGTAACAAGGATAATAACACCAAACTAAGAAACTGGAAATAAGTTTGAAAAATGTCAACAACATACTCTTTTTATTACATTCTTTCTCATATTTGATATGATTGGTTAATTTTTTAAAAGAAAAGTGAAACCATAAAGATGCATATCTATATTTGGGTGTGTTAAAAAAATGTATTGCTGACATCACATTGACATTTCTGATAGTAAAAGTTTTAAGCAGACTCGTCTTCTTCATAACTATGCCCTCCTGATCAGTTGCAGTCCTTCCCTATTCCCAAAAGCTTGCCAGTGTCTTTTGGAGAGAAGAATCCCACATCCAGATTCCCACAATAAACATTCAAAAACTTCACTTTGGCTGGCCAGAATCCACCTTCGAATCTCACTCTAACCTCCAACTTAACATTAAAGTCCAGCACCCCTTTGTTCCATTCTTCAACCATATTCTCAGCCACAACCTTTTGCACCGACTTGGGTAAGTCTCTTGTGACCAACTCAACCTACAAACTCTTGTTACTCATCTCCTCCAACAACATGTGTTGTTGCTGCACTCCGGCCACAGATAGCAACACCTTCCCATATAGCACGAACACGTTGAAACTGTCAAGCTCCACTTGTACTTTCTTGTTTGGGTTTTTGAATGTTAATCCCACCTCGTACTTACCTCGGAGCTGAGAATCTGAGACGGTGAACTTGGTCACAGAAAGTGATGTCACCCCAAACCCAGGGTCATGTGGGTCCATCACATGCCATGCTATGCTAATTATGGCCATGAAAGCAACAAATATGCAAACCAACATCAAGATCAGCTTGCGGAAACAACCATTATGACAGCACCTTGTTCTCGTGGTGCTGTTGTTAAAAGGGTGCTCCATGTCCATTGGAGTCATGGAACTCATGCTTTCGATTTTGGAAGAATCTGGGTTTGTAGTCTTGTCAAATGATAGTAGTTACTTATATCAAGCAGGAAAATCGGCCGGTAAAAGGTTATTCTAGATAATTTGTGTTTTCGGGTTTGAGTCCTATGAAATACACTAACTACTATGGGTTTTACCACTCATAGTGATCCTGCATGGTTCCAACTGAATAAGGTACATTAAAAAAATAATGATAGTGAAATCTTGTATAGTGTTGTTGTGGGTGTCCTTTAACGTTAAAAGGGTGAAGAGTGAAGTTGGTGTAATTATTGAAAATAGAAAGAAAAAAAAAAAAAAAGCTAAAGCAAATGCAAACGCGAGTACGTGGTTATACTTATATGCAACCTTTTCCCAATATAAAAACAAGTATTGAGGGTGAAGAGACAATAGGAGGGTTCCACCATGCTTCTAGGAAACTTCGCGGATCTAAGGTCTTAGGCACTCCCCTAACATTCCAAATTGTCTCTTATCACACGAAGATTCTTTGTCGGCTTCGTTGAAAATCATAGCATGGACAAAGCATTGCTATCTGATTGCTGATTCAGATATGGTTTTCTGTATCTGTGCCATTCCTAAGCTGATATTGGTTAAGGAATAAAAAAATAACGTTGGTTAATAAACAATGAAGTTTTTATTCAAATTTATCATTAATGCAGTTTTTGATTTCTAAGACAGTCATAACATTATTCTTAACAAAAGTTTTCTTCTTTTGATTCATAAGTTACTGATTAACAGGACCCTTAATCAATTATACTAGGAAGATCATTATTCCAATGTGTACATTAATATTTAACAACTATGCCGGGGTACAGAATGTCCATACAATTAACAGTGAGTTGATGTTATTAATTTGTATGGTCACTATTTACAACAGCATATAAGCACTGAAAGAATTACAATAGTGAAAGAAAAAAGGGAGGGAGCTAGTTTGTTCTCTTATGAATTCAAGTGGTGCTTGAATAGCTACCATGAACTATTTAAAAGAAAATTTTGAGCATCAAATACAAGTGAACTCACCACATAGGAATTGAAGGTACCTCATGAAGATCGTCCTCCACTTTCTTCAGACATCATTCCTTTAAGGCTCTTGGCTAACCATATGGCTGTCTCCCTAGGGGAGACCTTGTCTTTCCCAAAGGGCTTTAGAACAACTTGAAGTTCCTCCAATCTATTTTGCTGCAGCAACTCTGCAGACAATTCCAAGAGCTCTTCAAGAGCTTCTGCTCTCTGCCTGAAAGATTTCACGTCCAATGTTTCCTTTCCCAGTGGTTTGTCTTCATTCATAGGAGTGCTACATTTGCTTATCTCCGCTGAATTAGATTCTGAAACTAAAGAAACAGGGTTACTCACTTCTTGTTCCTTGAGAACAGGATGATCAAAAGCGCTTGATTTCAAGCTCGAAGCATCAGAGATACTTGAAGATTTAAGGATAGGAGTGTTCATGTTGTCCCTCATTTCTAACTGGTTAGAAACATTTGATTTCAAGTTTGCAGCTTCGGTGCAACTTGAAGATTTAAGGGTCATAGGTGAGCTTATGTTCCTCATTTCTATATCATCCCTCACAACATTGATAAACTTACCAACATCTACATTTTGCACTCCCACCTCTCCAGATTCCTTTACCGACTGCTCACTTCCAACCCGGTAACTACTATGGCGTATGACATGGATGACATCATCAAAGGCTGGAGGGAGAAGGCCAGTATCAGACCTTTCAGCTGTTGGATTCTGCAACACAGTTTCTTTGTCTTGCAAAGCTTTCTGGCTTGATATTTTAGCAGTGGTGATTAGAGGAACCGTCTCAGCCACAGGTGACAATCGCTCCCTCACTGTGAATTTGTCATCACCAGTGGATTGACACACAAGTTTTTGCTGGCTTTCTATGTCAAGCCTATTATCTGGTTTGCTTACTGAACCAACTTCTTCAAAAACAGGCTTTTCCCAAGAACATAGTGGTGGATGTTTGAGAGACTTGGTTAAAACCATTTCCTTAGAAACATCTTGAAGATCTTCGATTTCTTTAGTGGCTTCAGCAGGGTGGTATACAGATATATTATCACACCCTGAGGTGGTAGATATAGTTGTCAGATTTATAGGAAGTCCCACTTCCGAACCAACCATTGCCTTAGAGTCTTCAACAGGGTGATCCTGAGCTAAACTGGAACTCACTTTCTCATTACTATTAATAATATTCTCAAAATTTGGAGTAACCTCACTGGTCTCTTCAGGCACTTTTTCAACCATCTTGCAATGTGCACAGGTTGTAGGTGGGCTGTTATCTGGACATGATTTCACACCTACAATGTGTGTTACACTCCCAAGATCAGTAAGTAGCTGCTGATTCTGCTCCCTCATGTCAACAAAAGTTGTTGCATCATCAGCAAGGTCAAATCCTTGAATAGAAACTGAAGATGAGGCAGAATTACTGCTCTCTGTTTGCATTCCTTTAGAACTTCTTTCAAAAGTCTTCCGAGGTTCTCTAGTAACCTGTCTAGAAGCATCCGGTACATTGCCATTGGTCAACTGAAAATGGTTCATCTCAGGTTCTCGGGTTATTTTATTCGAGCTTAGCTTCTCAGTTTCGCTCGCTGCATTTGGAACATCAAGCCCAGCCATCCTCATTCTTCCGGAAAACGAAGGTCGTCTAAGGAAGCTTGGGGGAGTCCTTTGTCTTGGCCTGGGAGGAACTCCATCTCCTTCTACTTGTTTGATAAGACCAGGAGGTGGAGTCAAATCATGTCTGGGTTTAACTTTTGGTGAGGGTTCTGTCATCAGCAACTGCAAGCATGTAGAAATAAAGTACAAGAAGTAAATTTCAATGCTATGAAGAAATCTTTAGAAAGGGGTGGTAAGTTATATACTTTCAAATGATAATATACCTGAAACTTTGAATGATGTGATCCCGGCGTTCTTTTTGCAGAATCAAGGGTTGCCTTGGCAAGTGTAACAGTTGGTGGTGATTCAGAATTAGGCTTCAAACTAGGAGCAATAAAATTAGGCTTAGGCAATTTAGAAACTGTTTCTGTATTCATTTTCTGTGTTGATACAGCACTTGCCTTTATGCGATTGCCTCTCATTGGAGAAGCTGTTTCTCTACCTTTTCCATCTTTCAATGCCATCATTATATTTCTAATTGTTTTTGGCTGCTTAGGTTCAACATTAGAATACTGTTCATTATGAGATGGTTTCATCACCTCTGGCTCAGCTGTTTTGGTATTGGCATTACTAGAGCCGTTTTCTTCCTCCAAGCCATCATCATCGAATGATGTTAAATCCGTCTCGGTGAGTTTGTTATCACACTTTGACACTGGTGTTGCAATTCTTTTCTCATTTGACATCAAGCTATCTTTGTCACTACTTGAACTATTACTGTTTTGACTTTCAGCCATACATTTTCGAGAACTGTTGACAGCAGAAATTGGTTTTTCAGGAGAACATGCTGTTGGAGGGCTGAAAGATGGACGATATTGATCCACATAAGGCTGCAAATATGGGTGTTTTAATACCTCAGATGCCTGTGACAAGCATTAAATAAAACTATTCAGGAAAATCAATGATAGCAAACCAATTCCACTCTGGAAATATTCACTAGAGGCTTACAGTTGGTCGATGTTCAGGATTTTTTCTCAGCATGCTTTTTATCAGTGTTTTCCTGTAATTATAGTGGTCAACAACTTAAGACTGTTAGCAAAGTTTAAAAACGATAAAAATTGAACTAGTAAGTAAACAAATCTTTCTTGTCCACTTATAGAACACAGCTTTAAAGATTTCCTAATTCTGATGCGTAAACATTAAAATGTTTGGTCCTTTCTATATGCATAACATAAACAGCTTAAGAATGGTTTCACAAGCATTGTTTTTAAGCGACTCTAGTAGACCTACAGCTCATACTCAATGAATATTATATATATATAACAAAGGCATTCATGAGTCATGAGAATAAACAAAATTGGAGTTGTAACAAAATGCAGTCTATGATACAAGGTCCTTAAGTGCAATTTGCAACCATGCAGAGACTATCTCTTGCTGTCATAAACCTGACTTAAATCAAGAAACCTAATAACAAAAGAATATTAATGTTAGCAAAAGCAGATACAAACTTACAAGGAAGGGGAATAACATGGGGGCAGAGGACCAATGGAGGAACGGTTTACCTTGCTTATCAATCCTGCCATATCCTGAAATGTGATTTGACATGCTATTGTTAAAACTCAAGAAATAACCAAGGGTCAAGTAATTCCACATAAATATCCATATAACAGTGCAGAGAATCACATGAAACATATTCAAATGACCCAACAACTTAAAAAAAAGCTCAAGAACAATATTCTTTGTATATTACTATTGAGAGCGTATGAGAGGTGTCCATAAAGATGGAGAAACATTGAGAAGAGTAAACCCATAAATTTTGGACTCCACAATACAACCCAAAACCTTAAGGTGTTAGATGTTTAAACCACTCAACTCACTCACATCTACTCGGTGTGTGACTAGGTTACACTTGGGTTCTTCAACATCCTCCCTCAAGTGTGACTCAATGCCTCCTTTGTTGTTATGGACACCCTCAATACGTTTTCAATATGGTATCAAAGTCTCCTGATCTACTATGGGACACTACTTACTCCTAACCGCCCTTATTGCAGTCCGATGAATTCTTCAACAATTACTATTCAACTAGATAAACAGCAGTTAAGACAGTTCATAAAACAAGCTTAAATTTGAAACTCCAGCACATATATGGAGATAACAAAACTAAAAGGGTAAATTACACAGGGCACCTTGTAATTTGACCCATATTTTTGATAATCTTACGATTCACAATTCAAATCTTGATAAAATTTGATCATCTAGGGATTCGTATCATGTGATGAATCTTATGATACATGAATGAATCTATGTGATTATTTATCACTGATACAAATCACACGATCCAATGATTCCTTGTTTTTCAATTTTTACTTTGTCTTTACCATTCCTTATCATAAAAACTAAAAATGTTTGATAATCTTAAATGATGAAATAAAAAATGAGCTTAAGGAGCACTATTAGTACTATGCATTATATTTTGACTATTCAAATGCTTTATTCTTATTCTCTAATCGTTTCATACGTGCCTTTATGCTAAAATCCTCTTAAACTTGTGCTTTTTTAGTTATAGATCATGATTCTTTTACTTTTATATGACTTTGTTTGGTATGCTTGTTACTTTTATACGGTTTGATTCACAATTCAGGAAATAAATCTTTCAATTCCTGAGTTGAATTCCAAATGATAACCTTGATTTGACCCAATTATAATCAGCCTCATTCTTACACAAATATTACAACATGCCCCAAAGTTGTTGAAAAATTACAATCCCTTTTTTTGAAAAAAGCAACTGAAATCAGAATGGAATGTTCTGACAAAAATTCCTTTTCAAAGAGTTAATTTTAACTCAATCAGAGTTAGAAAAGAATATTCTGTTAGTCTATTCCATTTCAGTTACTATTTCAAAAGAGGCAGGCTTTTTTTAACAATTTTGGGGTGGGTAGTAATATTTGCTTAGGAATGGGACTGACTGTAATTGGGCCAAACCACAAAGGTGCCCAGTGTAATTATTCAAACTAAAATATAGGCTGCGATGGTGATCTGATAGGTGGTAGCTTTGCAAACTGAAGTCAGGTTAGCAATCTACTTCTACTCTTCAATTATACAAGTTTAATGTTTTACTATTTCTAGATTATTTGTGCAAATTGATATATGTTTCCTGTGAAGCAAAAAGGTAACTTTGCTAACTTTGATGGACAAATGAGATGCTATGTTCATATCTGACATGAGGATATTACATTAAATGAATTCATAAAAGATTACCATCTATCTATAACTATTGTCAAGTTAAAAAATCAGAAGAAATCTTACAAAAGCTTTAAAAGCAGGGCGATGAGCAGCCATCTCGTATATACAGCAACCTAAACAACAAAAAATGCATTTTAGGTGCAGAAAAACCAAATATCCTAGTATCAGATACTTGCTTATGAATACATACCTAGTGACCAAATATCAGATTTAAATCCATATGGAATATCAGCAAGCAGTTCAGGACACATGTAATTAGGAGTTCCTACCACCTGCATAGAAACATTTTACAGCAATTGTTAATTATTAATTCCTGTCATAATACGTAGTTGTAAATAAATATAATACAGCAGTGGACCATACATAAATATATAAATATAATGTCAATCATATGATTAAAAAATTGGAAGCAATGTCCTATTTAAAACCCTAGAAGTTGATTTACTACACAAAGAATGAGAAATAATAAGCAACTTCAGAAGAGCAGTGTGTCCCAACTGAATCAGCCCATACTCTAGACAATCTCTAGTGTACTTATTAACAACAGCAATAAAGCTTGCTCTTATCTATCAAATTTCAAGTAAGCCAGCTAATTTAATTCACTCAAACAACGCTAAATTACTATCTCCATATTAAGGCTTGATGATTTGAGAGGGAATGTGGCTGAAGATTGCTCTACAGAACAATGCCACTAAGCCTACTGTTGAATATTCTCCATCATCCATCACTATTCACCAACACCCCCTACCTTCAACATGTAGAACAACTAACAAGGACAGTTTTAAAACTATAAAGTGGAACTGGAAATAGTAGAAAAATACTAAAAAAAATTTCAAAAGAAATATTTTAAAATTATAAAGAAGAGGAAAAGCCAGAAAATAATATATTCCTTGGCTTGGCCAGTAATGAGAAAACTCAGTAACAACTACCAGCACTGAAGCTTATGATTTTCATGAACAGATAAAATATTAGGGAACAAAATTGGGAGATGTCCAAAAAATACTATGTATGATTATAGGCGCATTCGAATAAGTGTCCTCTTAGTATGAATGAATATACTCATATCTAACTGTATGTGTCCACACAGAGACCAAGAAAGAAAGGGGCATGATTTCACGATGAAAACACTAATGCTATAACAATGCAGATACATCAGTGCTCTGGAAACTTCATAGAACAAAGTTTAGCATGAATCCTCACATCTTTTAACCGAGTAATTTGAATTTAAAGACAAATAAGAAAGCAACATATTCCTATTTTACACATACCGAAGAAGCCAAATCATCTGCTTTTAGTGTCTTAGCAAGCCCAAAGTCACCTATATGTCCAAACAATACAGACAAATTTAGAATGAAGACCTAAAAGTCCATCTCCAATATTATAAAAAATTGTATAGGTAAACTCACCTAGGCGAACATCCTGATCCTTTGTAAGAAAGATGTTGGAACACTGGCAGCAAAGACAACAAAATCAGACTTAATATATTTCAGATAAAAGATGAGAATTGTAGACCATATAATTTGTTTCATGTTAGTATAAGTATACCTTTAGGTCACGATGTAAAACAAAATTTGAGTGCAGATATTCCACTGCCAACAGTAATTGAGTGAACCATTTGCAGAGTTTCTGAAAATGTCAATAACATCCAATACAAGCCATAAGAAATTTAAAAATTGACTCAAGATGTGGGAAAAAAATACATACATAAACACACTTAAGATACATCCATTAGACAATAATACCTCCTCAGGAAAGTAAGCACCATTTAACTTTTTCATCAATTCAGCCCTGTTAAAGTTGCAGAGAAAATGAGTTAAGATATTAAATAACTGTAGACAACGAGTATAATAAACTTTAAGGGATTGAGAATATAAAATTAATGAACTGTCACATGACATTGTTAGTTCATTGTTAACTATTTTTATCATATACTCACATGTCTCCACCTTCACAATATCCAGTGACAATGCAGACATAGCAACCCTACAACAGAAGTAGAATGTGCTTAGATGAAAATTAAACAGACCATAATCCACATACTTTTAGCTTAGAACAGAAAGTGCAATATTAGAACTATAAACAACTAGTTCAAAGAAACTAGGACTATGATTACATCAAAAAGAAACTTAAAGGGTCTCTCACCTTCTCAACCCATGCCTCTTTGAATTCCACAATGTAAGGGTGCTGGATTCGAGCAATAAGAGCCATCTACAAATCCCAAACAAACAACAACAATCAACTCTCTTCCAAAACAAAACAAGATTCAAGGTATATGAAGCAAATCAGCAAAGGATAACAAAAACAACCAAACAAGACAAAAAACAAAACTCACTTCTTGATGAGCAGATCTTCTACATCGTTCAGTCTGCCTAGCAAGCCTGATTTTTTTCAATACATATCTGCAAGCAATGAAAAGGAAGAATATTACTTCTAGATCAAACTTGTGAACAAAATTTATCATCAATGAAAAGCAAAATGGTGACTATTTACTTCTTCTTCTCAGCCTTGTGATGAACAAGAATAGCAGCCCCAAAAGCTCCACGACCGATCTGCTCCATGATCTCATACTGATCCATCCTAGACTCCATTCCTCACACCCCAAAATCCCAGAACCCAAAAACACACAAAGTAAAAGAGGAAACCCAACAAAAACCAATTGCAAGCAACCAATCTCACACCACCATGATAGGAACTTCTCGACTCGAATAAGATTGTTTTCACCAAAGGATAATTGTGATTAAAGAAAAATCTCACACCACCATTTCCCTCGCCCCCACTTCTCAAAATCCTCACTTTATGAATCAAAATGAAACCATATCCGATTCGAAATGGTAGAAAAGTCTCAAAAACTCAAAATCCTAGCCATAGCTCTTTTCCACCCAGTGTTGCAAATGCAATAAGCTTGTTCTACATTGTTTCTGCGAGAGATTAGACAGAAAACTGTAAGCAGCCGAAAGAGCATGTGGGTTTTCTTCTCATTCTTCTCTGCTGTGGCTTCATTCAACTGTCCCACACTACTAGTTCTTTGACATAAACAATGAGCAATAATAGCATACCCATCATTGTTTTTTCACTCAATTGCAATAAAGAAACTTGAAAGTTCCAATCTTTTTTGCCAAGTTGAAGGGAAGAAAAAAACAAAGTACAACAAATGTGTTACAACTGAATTGAAGAGTGAAGAGAGAGAAAGAGAGAAGAGAGGGCTTATGGGTGTGTTTGGTTATTCGCCGACAGACACAGCTGGTCTACCTGGTTCCAAGCTTTCAATTTTTGGTCGTTTATTTCAATGTTTCCTTTCCTTTTCTTTTTTTCTTTTTTTATACATTTTTTTGCAATTTATTTTGCATCTTCTTCATGCTTCAAATTTCAACGTTCATTAATGGAGATACAAATCAAAGGTTGTGTCACCTTCATGGGCGAAATGCCATCAGTTATCCATTGCCATAACAAGACACATTTCAACTATTATCACCAACGGTTTGCTGTTTGAGTTTCTAATGCCAATGCCTTAATTGGTATTGGAAATTTCATAAACTTAACCACGTAATTTTAGAACTTTATTTAATGGATGTTGTGATTTGTGAACGGAATTGTTATTTGAAGAAGGGGGGAAAATTATAAGCTTCATAAAAAATTTGAGCCAAGGCTCTTTACCGAGGAAAAAGGAAAGAATCCCTCATAATATTTTGATACCTCATAAAAAAAATTAATAGCATTAATTAATTACTCAATAAAATATTTTTATTAGCTATTAATAAAATAAATATTAATTAAATGGAGAGAGTAAATTTGTAAATATCAATAAGATTATACTTTTAAAAAACTACTATTTCTTTTGTTTCAAAACAATTGTCGTTTTAACTTTTTTCATATATGTTAATAAATCATTAAATGTATGGTTATTTGAGTTTATATGGACTAACATTTAATTATATTATTTTATTTGTTATAAATAATATTTCAACTTATTAAATCTTATTTATTGATCAAATGTAATATAATAAAAGAGAGATATATTAATTACAAGATAACACAATTGAAAAATATAAATTAATTATACTTGGAACCCCTAAAGTAACAACAATTTTAGGATAGAAAAAGGACAAAACAATAATAGTTTTCGAACATAGGGAGTACAATTTATAAACAAATAAGATGTTTTTAACTATATTAACCAACTTCTTATTAGTTAAAAAGATTTTTCTATTAAGAGATGCAGATAGTATTCTAAAATGCTAACGAATATCGTGAGGGCATTGGTAGAAAGTAAAAATAGAAGGTTTATATTTAAAATTCAATCACCCTAATTTTTTAGTAATATCTACACAATTTTATATCAAAAAGTTTTATTTATACTTCCTTAAATAATGTCTTTATACTAATAGAACCCTAACATTACATATGTCTACTCCCAATTCTAATTTCAATTTTGAGAAAATTAGTTGATATGATTAAAGTGATTTAATTTGTCTACAAATTATATTAATTTTTTAAGAATATCATTACATATTTATCATCACTCACAAATTTTACTCTTTGTTCTTAAATAATGCTTATTTCATTTGATAATCGGCTCATTTATTTGAACTTATTTTAAGAGATAAGTATTTTTTAATTAAAAAAGTACTTATTTAAAATTTTTATATGTTTGTTTAAAGTTCTATAAATAATTAGAAGCAACAAAAATAAGCAAATTTCTGCTTATTTTAAAAAGTAACTCTAATCTATTTATTAAAAAAAGTACTTATAAAGAAAGTATTTTAAAAAAAACTTAAAAATAAACTTAAATAAACGGGTCCAATAAAAGTATTTTGGTGAAAAATTAATTAATATTATTGACTTTTGATGAGGTTTTTATAAGCAATTTTTATATTAAGGAGCAAATATGGTAGTAGTTAGTATTATAGTTCTTGTTAATTTTGGTTCAATGAAAAATAGGTGAGTGTTTTTATATTTAGCACAAGTCATGCAAATTAAGGGTGAGTTTGGTATAAATTATTTTTAAAAATTATTTCAATAATTCATTATATATCTATAATTGATTAATATATATTGTGTGTATTTGGATGTGTTAGGTAAAAAATAATTTTAAAATGATATATTTTGTTTAAGTTGTTCAAAATAAATGATTATTTTGTGTTAAAATTAAAAAAATTATATGAAATTATTAGTAGTGGTTGGACATGCATTTAAATTAATTGATTGATGGGATAGAATAGGAAAATAAAAGTTGAGTAGAAAATAATCTATTATCCTATAATCATAATGCTATAGAATCAGATTATATATTATTCCTCTGGTCCTTTTTATAAGGTAAAATTAACCAAATCATCAAGACTAATAAAAATAGTTAATTGACAGTTAAGTTTATTGGTTTCTTAAAAAATAATATGAAATTTCAAGTTTACCTCCAATGAGCCTAATTAATAAGTTTGATAATACTTTTTTCGTTCATTTTATCTCGTGTAATTTAAAAAAAATTATTTCTTTTATCTGTCATTCAGGAGTTAAAAAAACATTTATTACTTGTTTTCCTATTATACATTTAGTCTTTAATTAAATAATGATATGGATTAATTGAGAAGAGAAAAAATGGGTGCCACTATTGACACCCTTTTTAACAATAAATAAAAGTAAAAAACACATATAAAAGTGCATACTAATAAATCAATAGAACCAAATCACAACACTTGCTGAGAAGTTGTATAATTATCTACATGTTATAAATACTTATAACTAATAATAGAAATTGAAGTATAGAGGGAGAAGAAGAGTGATAGAGGAATGAATGGAAAATTAAGGTAGTGTGAATGAATCACCCAAGTTCTATTTATAGAGAACTTGGGGGACATCCACATTATAATATTATTTATAATACTCCCCATTGGATGTCCATATCTTAGAACGTGCCTCGTTAAAACCTTACTAGGAAAAACCCAGTGGGATAAAAACCTAGTGAAGGAAAAAGAGTACAACATTCTTTACAAAGTATATTCATGAAAAATAATTAAATGTACAAGTATTTAATTCTCCCCCTCATCAGAACACTTATGTAAGCGTCGAAGACCAATCTTCTGTACTAGTTGCTCGAAGACTTTGGTTGTTAATGATTTTGTAAAGATATTTGCTAAATTCTCACATGATTGGACTTTCTGGACATTTATTTCACCATTCTTTATAAGATCATGAGTAAAGAAAAATTTTGGTGAAATATGCTTTGTCCTATCTCCTTTAATATAACCTTCCTTTAACTGGGAGATACAAGCTGCATTATCTTCACATAAGATTGTTGGTGGTAATTTTCCAGCATGCAAGCCACAGGTTTCTTGAATATGTTGAATCATAGATCTCAACCAAACACATTCTCGACTTGCTTCATGTAATGTTAGAATTTCAGCATGATTAGATGATGTTGCTGTGATTGTTTGCTTTATGGATCTCCATGAGATTGCTGTACCACCACATGTAAACAAATATCCTATTTGTGATCGACCATTATGAGGATCAGATAAATACCCCGCATCTGTATAACCAATTAGGTTTGCCTTAGATACGTATGGAAAAAATAAACTCATGTCCATTGTACCTCTAAGGTAACAAAATATGTGTTTAATCCTATTCCAATGCCTTTTGTGGGTAAAGCACTATATCTTGTTAACAAATTCACAGCAAATGATATATCAGGTCTTGTATGACTAGCAAGATACATTAGTGCACCAATTGCACTAAGATATGGTACTTCAAGACCAAGTAGTTCTTCATTTTTGTCTTGAGGTCGAAAAAGATCTTTGTTTACTTCAAGTGACCTTACAACCATTGGACTGCTCAATGGGTGTGATTTGTCCATATAAAACCTCTTTAGCACCTTTTCTGTATAAGTCTTTTGGTGCATCAAAATTCTTTCATTTAAATATTCTAATTGTAATCCGAGACAAAACTTTGTTTTTCCCAAGTCTTTCATCTCGAATTCCCTTTTCAAACAATTTACAGCCTTTGAAAGCTCTTCGGGAGTTCCGATGATGTTTAAATCATCTACATAAATAGCAATTATAACGAACTCTTTTCTGAGTCTTTTCATAACAACACATGGACAAATTGGGTCATTTTTGTACCCTTCTTTCAACAAATATTCACTGAGACAATTGTACCACATTCGTCCAGATTGTTTTAGTCCATAAAGAGATTTATTCAATTTAACTGAATAATTTTCTAGAGGACTTGTCTTGTATGCTTCAGGAAAATTAAATCCTTCAGGGAGTTTCATATAAATGTCATTTTCAAGTGAGCCATATAAATATGCTGCAACAACATCCATAAAGCGTAAGTCAAGCCTTTCACGGATTGCCAAACTTATTAAGTATCGAAAAGTAGTGGCATCCATCACTAGTGAATATGTTTCTTCGAAATTAATACCAGGTCTTTGTGAGAATCCTTGTGCAACAAGTCTTGCTTTGTATCGCATAATTTCACCATTTTCATTTCTTTTTCTTGTAAAGACCCATTTGTACCCAACTGGTTTTACACCTTTATGTGTTTGGACTACAGGCCCAAAAACTTTACGTTTTGCAAGTGAGTTTAACTCTTCTTACATTGCATCTTTCCACTTTGGCCAATCATTTCTTTGTGCACATTCTTTAATTGATTTTGGCTCATGATCTTTATCATCATTTATGATATCAAAGCTACTTTGAATGTAAAAATTTCATCAACATCGACTTCAGGTCGATTCCATTGTATTCTATCCATGACATAATTTTTCGAGATCTCTTTATTTGTATCAATTTTAGGTACCTTGGTTTCTTCTGGATTTGAAACCTTGATTATGTCAAGAGACTCTACTGGAGTCTTTATATCCTCGATTCGACCATCTTCATTATCTACTTTTCTTTTCTGAGGATTTTTATCTTTAGAACCAACAGGTCTGCCACATTTTACTTTGGCTTCAGATTCATTTGTAATTTTAGATTATCCTTCAGGGATATCAATCTTTATTGGAGTATTAACAGCTGGTATATGTGACTTAGTCACTCTTTTTGGATCAGCAAATGCATTAGGTAATTGGTTTGCTAAATTTTGCAAACTAATTATTTTCTAAACTTCTAGTTCAGATTGTTTTGTTCGAGGATCAAGATGTGATAAAGATATCTCATTCCAGCTAATCCTTTTATCCAACTGTTTATTTTCTCCCCCTAATGGTGGGAAAACAGATTCATTAAAATGATAATCAGCAAAATGAGCTGTAAATAAATCACCTGTTAAAGGTTCAAGATATTTTATTATGGATGGACTTTCATATCCAACATATATTCCCAACCTTCTTTGAGGTCCCATCTTAGTGTGTTGCGGAGGAGAGATAGGAACATATACCGTACTTCCAAAGATTCTTAGATAGGAAATATTTGGTTCTTTACCATGAACCAATTGTAAAGGGGAATATTCATGATTACTTGTAGGCCTGATGTGAATAAGTGCTGCCGTATGCAAGATTGCATGTCCCCAAGTTGAAATTGGGAGTTTTGATCTCATTAACAATGGTCTTGCTATCAATTTCAAACGTTTAATCAATGATTCAGCAAGTCCATTTTGTGTATGAACATGTGCTATAGGATGTTCAACACCAATTCCAATGGACATACAATAATCATTAAATGATTGAGATGTGAATTCACCAGCGTTATCAAGGCGTATTTTCTTAATTGGATAATCAGGAAAATGAGCTCTTAAACGAATTAATTGAGCTAGTAATCTCGCAAACACCTGGTTGCGAGTTGATAATAAGCAAACATGTGACCATCTAGTTGATGCATCAATTAAAACCATAAAATATCTAAATGGTCCACATGAAGGGTGTATTGGTCCACAAATATCACCTTGTATACGCTCTAAAAATGTGAGTGATTCATTCCCAATTTTCATTGGTGATGGCCGAATGATCAATTTTCCTTGAGAACAAGCAGCACATGAAAAATTCTTAGTTTGCATAATTTGTCTGCTGGACAAACAATGACCATTTGAATTCTTAACTATTTTTTACATCATAATTGATCCAGGATGGCTAATCGTTCATGCCAGATAACAAAATCATTCTTATTTGTAAACTTCTGGTTTACAATAACATTTGTTTCAACTGTACTAATATAAGTATAGTACAAACTAGAGGTAAATGAAGGTAATTTTTCCAATATACATTTCTTATCAGAAATTAACTTTGTGATGTAAAGATATTCATCTTTTCCTTCATTTGTGGTCTCAATATGATATCCATTTCTACGGATATCCTTAAAACTCAACAAATTTCTTTGAGACTTCTTAGAATATAATGCACTTTCAATGTGCAACTTTGTTCCTCCAGGTAACAAAATACTGGCTTTATCGGAGCCTTCAATTATATTTATACTACCAGATATAGTATTAACATTGGCTTCTTGTTTTACTATATGGTAAAAATATTTCTCATTCTTGAGAATGATATGAGTTGTTACACTGTCTGCGAGACATATATCTTCGTCATTCATATGAGCATTCATTCTTCATTAAATAAATAAAATAAATCATGAGTAAAAATATAATTAACAATAATATTTAACAAAAATTTATTAATAAAGACAATTTACAACAAAACAAATTACATGAAACATTAAAATAATTTATTTAGGGGCACTCCCTTCTCCAACTGAGTGGTCAATGTCTTCTTCAGGAAGAGTAAGAAAATCATCAACACTAAAATCAGAGAAATCATCATCTATACCAGTAAAATTTGTCTCTATTATTTTCCTTTTATTTTTAAGGGATTTTTGGTATAGTTCTACGAGATGCTTTGGTGTGTGACAAACTCGAGACCAGTGTCCCTTGCTACCACAACGATAGCAGATATTTTTAGTTTGTTCGCTATTTTGAGCATCTGTCCCTTTTTTCATATGTTCTTTATTTTTCCATGATGATCTCTTATTATTTCGACCATGACCACGACCATAACCATATCCATGAATACGACCAATACCATGTCCCCGAGCATTACCTCGTCCACGACCGCGATTACGGCCACGACCACGACCATGAGTATGATGATCATGTGTTGCTACATTCACTTCTGGGAATGGAGCAGTTCCAGTTGGACGAGATTCATGATTTTGCACAAGCAATTCATTATTTTGCTCAGCCACAAGGAGATAAGTAATCAATTCTGAGTATTTGGTAAAGCCCTTTTGATTATATTGCTGCTGCAGGAGCATATTAGATGCATGAAAAGTGGAGAATGTCTTTTCTAACATATCACTTTCAGTGACCTTTTCTCCACACAACTTCAATCTTGAAGTAATTCTAAACATTGCAGAATTATATTCATTTACAAATTTAAAATCTTGAAAGCGCAAATGCATCCATTCATATCGGGCTTTTGGAAGAATTATATCCTTTTGATGGTCGTATCTCTCTTTTAGATTATTCTACAAAATGAGAGGGTCTTTAACTGTTAAATATTCATTTTTTAACCCTTCATAGATATGGTGACGTAAGAAAATTATGGCTTTAGCTTTATTTTGACTAGATGTCTGATTTCCATTTTTAATGGTGTCTCCAAGACCTTTTGCATTTAAATGGGTTTCAGCATCCAATGTCCATGATAGATAGTTTTTTTCAGATATGTCAAGAGCCACGAACTCAAGCTTGGTAATATTTGACATAGTTATTTCTATGCAAGAAATTACAAATAATAAATTAGATAATACTTCAATAAATATATTAACTATAATTATTTAATAATAATGGTAATGACAATAGGAACAAGTCAACAATAATTATAAATATTTATTTTATATATTTTTTATTAAAAAATAAATTATAAAATTTCACATAAATAATTTGATAATAAAAATTTAACATTTTCATAAGATATCAATCAAATATTAGTGGCCTAGTGGTAAAGTGATAACTTATCATTGGTATAAACCTGAGTTCAATTCCTAATTAATGCGTATCTTATTTATTAATACTTTTATATATAATAAAATATATTATATTAATTATAAATACCAATTATAAGTCTAAAAAATATTTAATCATTTAATGATATAAAATTAACACCCCTGAATTACAAATAAAATAATATATAACAATAACAATTATTTAAAATAAAGTTAAAATAATATATATCAATCAGGTAGCGCAGTGCTCGCACTTTAGCAAAAAAAATAATAATGTTGCATAAAATAATCCACGGGCACATGTGAAGTCACAATATGTAGCAATAATAATCAGCTATTGCAAAAGCAAAATATAATATAATAATGCAATCATACAATGCAATATAAATTAATAATATAAATGCATCAGCTAACAATTGCAATGAAATAAAGGTAAATTAAATGCAACACAGAATATAAAGAAAAATAGTAAAGAGTAATCATGTGTATGATTTATTTTATTTTATTTTAATTTCTTAAATTGTTATAGTTCTTCGAGAACTATCAATAAATATTTTCAAGAATTCTTCAAGAATTATAAATTATATGACTGTTAAATTTATATATCCTGCAGGAATATTTATGAATAAGTTCTTCAGGAACCCTTTTTTTTATGATATAGATATAATCTTATACATCCTTCTGAGATGTTTAAATATAAGTTCTTCAGGAACTTTTATAATATATACATAAATAATATAAATTAAAATTATAAAGAATAATAATAATAATAATAATAATAATAATAATAATAATAATAATAATAATAATAATAATCACATATTACCTCTCTTGGTCTTGACAAGATCTCAGTTGGTCAGAACCTCGTGCTGATAACGTGTTATAAATACTTATAACTAATAATAAAAATTGAAGTATAGAGGGAGAAGAAGAGTGATAGAGGAATGAATGGAAAATTAAGGTAGTGTGAATGAATCACCCAAGTTCTATTTATAGAGAACTTGAGGGGAGGGACATCCACATTATAATATTATTTATAATACTACAAAGATAGATCCTCCGCATAAAATTAAGACAACAATTCTATGAGCAACATACAGTCATTGCTGCGCTAGAGGAATTTTCCTTTGTGCCTATAGCTAGAATGCATATCCATACACTTTTACTACCCCAGTAGTCACTCCAAATCTAATTAACATAATAAACACTCCAACCATTACCCTTAATTAAGTTAACGAAATCTGAGTCTATATTGGCAATTTGTAAATTAAGCACAACAATAAATAAACTAATCATCAAAATTTTCTAACTACTACTTTTTTTAAACAAATTATCATTTTTATTTTATTTTATTACTTTATTATTATTTTATTATTAGGAATAACATGTTATTTTATTATTTTGATTTGATAATATTTCATTTAGTCAGGAAAAATGTGATGGTGAGGAAATAACGTGATATGAACTAAAATCATACTAGAAGTATGAAAGCATGGATTAATTAATCTCATACAATTTTCAAAAAAAAATAATTTCAATTCCTTAAAACACAATATTTTATAAATGTCTTTTTACCTTTTAACAATGAATAGGGGTGTCAATAACTATTGTTCATAAATAGAGGTAGATATTACAGAAAACTAGAGTAAATACCCTAGATTAGCCAAAAGTATCTCGTATCTCTGTTCTTTATTCAAATGTGTCACTTAATTTACAATGGGGGCTTTAGGGCCCTTTATACAAATCCGGGTCGGGGGGATGCGGGGAAAGGGATCCAACGCGCTCGGTTGGAATCGTAGGATAAAAATGGGCCCCGAATCTCCTATATCCTAGAAAAGAGGCGATAAAGATATGGGCACGTGCTCTATCATCAAACGTGGGGGGAACAAGAGCCCTTTAGTCATGAGCGCTTGAATGAAGCTCAGGCTGAGTGACTAAGTATCGTTGAGACCTGAGTCTGGGTGCCTTATGGTTAGGTGGTGTAGCCTTGGCGCTAGAAGGAAATCTGAGAGGTGCATTTGTTCTGGCCCAAGTAGAAGGAAATTTGAGAGATGCGTTTATTCCGACTCGAGTAGAAGGAAATCCGAGAGATGCGTTTGTTCCTACCCGAGTAGAAGGAAATTCGAGAGATCTTGTTCTGACCCGAGTAGAAGGAGATCCTAGGTGGAAAGAAATATGAACAATGTAGTTTCTCACCTTATCTTTACTATTGTGCATCTTATTCCTACGTGGATGACTCCCCTGCCACATGGCAGAGGGTTGCTAATTGTCATTTCTTCTTTCTATAGGGGTGTCTGCCTACGCCTATTATGATTATGTTGTTTCTGTATCCATAGGTCATTAAAGGCGTATTTTTTCAGGATACGAGGCGTCGCTCCATTAAAGAGACTGTCTGAACGATCGTGCCCCTTAGCTTAAGACTTCTGTTCCCCAACCGTTGGATCTGATGCACTGAAGAGTCACCTCTTTATCCTATAAATTTACTTTTCCCCTTCATTTCCCACTTTTATGTTCCATTGTTTCCTCTGTTTGAATATCTTGTCTTCTTCAAAATCTTCAGCGTAACCTTATAGGGAGTGATTACTGAAGCTCTTGTTCCTCGTTTCTCCATAACATTTCTTATTCTTCTTCCCTACTTTTCTTTATCAGGTTAGTTCTCCCTTCCTTCTTGTTTCCCTCTCCCTAAGTTGTCATGGCGTCGTCTGTTGGGGGTGTGTATAACTGGGTAAAGGACAAGGTTCTGGTTATCCCCTCATTCCTCTAGAGTGAGGAGTCAGTGGCCAAGTTATGGGAGAGGGGAACCTTCAACCACTCCACCTTCGCTTGTAATGTGGAGTGCGTTAGTTGTTCATCGTCTAATTGGGTCTACCATGAGCGCATAATTTTGAGTGAGTTGGATTTTACATTCATATACGAAACCTTTTTTCTCACCTTCACCTGTCTTTTCCTTTTTTTAAGTTTGAGATCGGGGTTCTAAATGCTCTGAACATTGCCCCCACTTAACTCCACCCCAATGAGTGGATGTTTGTGAAGGCTTTCAAAGTGTTGTTTAAGCAGTTTGGTCGTCCTCCCTCTGTACCCTTCTTTTTCTATTTCTTCAATGCCAAAATCCCGAAGGCAGGGGTGTTAATGGGCTGGGTTTCTCTGAATGGAGTGGACCATCGTAACTTGATTCGAGCCTTTGACCAGTCATATAAGAACCTTAAACTGAGTTTTTCAAGATTCGAATAGGCTTTGATCTGCCCGGGGAGGACTTTTTGCATTACTCTGATCCTCATCCCCAATTTCCCCTTTATTGGACCCATGTGTCGGTCCAATTCTGAGTGTCTTGGGAGGATTTGTCCCTGTCTGAGAGGTCGGACGTAAAATTTTTCCTTGAGCATGTAAAGTTGTGCTTTAGTGCACAAGCACTGATTTCCCTGTCGCCCCATCCGAGCATTTGGCCGATTGGATACGTAAGTAAAGCTTGCTTTTCTCACTCAAGTTTTTTCGTACTTGACGTATTTTTATTTTGCGAGATTCGTGAGTCGTTTCCCCTGGGTGAGTGTATCTCACTCAGGTTTTTTTGTACTTAATGCATCTTGACATATAGTAAAGTCGTAGACAAAAAAATGATCACGACTTTTATTGAAGTAGGGGCCTCATTAAAACCTCCAGGCCCCGTGGGAAAAAATCTCTTGGGTAGGAAAAAGATTGCCTTGCATACATTAGCTATGATACAACTTCAAATGCATGGCGTTCTAAGTTCTGAGGATATCTTTTCCTAACAGTTCCTCCAATCGATATGCGTCTTTTTTGATAGCTTCTTTCACTCGGTATGGCCCATCCCAGTTGGCTATAAATTTTTTGTCTTCGCGTGGTCTTTGATTGTTATCCGCGATGCGTAGAACTAGGTCCCCTTTTTGAAAAGGTCAGGGTCGGAGCATGGAATTCCATATCTGGGTGAACCTCTGTTTGGAAGCCTGGATTTTGACAAAAGTTATGTTACGCTCTTCCAAACCGAGGTCTAAGTCTTCTCGCCTTCCCTCATCGCTGCTTTCTTTATCATAGATTATTCTCTACAGGGATGGTTCCCTGACTTTCACTGGGATCATGGCGTCGGCCCCGTAGGTGAGTCAGAATGGAGTTTCATGGGTGAAAGAATATGGTGTCATGTGGTACGCCCATAAAGCTCCCAGTAATTCTTCTTCCTATCTGTCCTTGGCTTATCCTAAATGTTGTATTAGTTCCTGGAGGATGACCTTATTTACCGCTTTAGCTTGCCTATTTGTTTATGGATGCTCGATGGAAGAGAATTTCTACCTAATGCCCAAATTTTCACAGAACTAAACGAACCTTTTGTCCACAAACTAATGTCCGTTGTCAAAGATAATGGTATGTGGGAGTCTGTGTTGATAGATTATATATTTCTACGTGAAGGTTTGAACCTTGGTAGCAGTAATAGTCACAAGAGGTTCGACCTCGATCCATTTGGTGAAGAAGTCGATTGCCACCAGGAGGAACTTCCATTGGCCCTTTCCGGGTAGGAATGGTCCTAAGATGTCCATCCCCCATGTATTGAAGGGTCATGAGGAAAGGATTCCGTGTAAAGGTTTGGGGTAGTTGTTGATGCGATTGGCATTTCGTTGACACAGGTCATATTTTTTTGACAAAGTTAGAACAATCCGCACGGAGAGTGGGCCAAAAGTAGCCTGCCCTGAGAACCCGAGCTCTCTCATGACGTAATTTGCTTATTCTTCATCTAGGAATTTCAGGAGTGGTATGGTAAATCCCTGCTTGTAAAGTTACCCATCAAGTAATGTATAGTTTGTTACTTGTACTTGAAGCTTCTTGACTTGCATGGAATCCTCCGGGAGAGTTCCATGAAGGAGAAAACTTATGATTGGGGTCATCCAGGTTGTTGCAGTTAGAACTTCGGCTATCTGAAATGTTTGTTCTTTCTCCTGTATCATGGGTTCTTCGAGCGTCACCTGCACAATTGTCTTTAGGTTGCTTACCTTGATAATACTGGCTAGTTTGGAGAGTAAGTCGGATCGCTCATTTTCTGCTCTCGGGACATGGACTACCCGGAAAAGCTTGAGCTCACTAGCCAACTGGTTTACATACGTCAAATATTTTGCCAAGGTTGGGTCTTTTGCTTGGTTTAACCCCTCCACCTGTCTGGCGACCAACTAGAATCCGTTTTTACCTGCACACACCTGACCCCCAAATCTAGTGTCATTCGTGAGCTAGCAATTAAAGCTTCGTATTCCACCTAATTGTTGCTAGCTTTAAACAAGAATCTGAGATACTCTTCTACCACCAAGCCAGTAGGGATTCTAGTATAATCCTGGCCCTGCTGCCTTTGACATTGAAGGACCCGTCCATCGAGAGAGTCCATAAGGCGTGCTCAGCATCATAAGTTTCTTTTCCCTCCCTAAACTTTACCTAAAAATCTACAAGGACCTGTGCCCTAATAGGGCCTTGCGTCTCATATCAGATGCCATACTCAGAGAGTTCTATTGCCCAGGATACCATTCGGCCTGTGAGCTCAGGCTTCTAAGTATTCTGTTGAAGAATTGGTCGGTCCTGATCATAATTTGGTGGCTGTGGAAATAGGAGTGGAGTCGGCACGCGACTACCACAAGATTGTACACAAACTTTTCAACCCTCTAATATCACGCCTTTTCCCCATACAGGGTTTTGCTGGTGAAGTAGACTGGCTGCTGGATAGGGCCTTTCTCTTGGACTAGGGCTGAGCTAACTGCTTCTGCCCCAGCTGAGAGATAAAGGACAAGTTCCGACCCAGGGATGGGCCGAGTTAGGATTGGAAGAGATACCAAGTAAGCCTTTAGATCTTGGAATGCTACTTCACACTCTGGGGTCCATGCAAAGGTATTCGACTTCTTCAATATTTTATAAAAGGGCATTGACTTTTCCATGAACTTTGAGAGAAACCAAGACAGAGCAATGATCCGGCCAGTGAGACGCTGTACATCTTTGATCTGGATTTGCTTTAATCATTCGATATGTTAACATGTAGCCCAAATATTTCCTACCTTGGACCCCGAAGGAACATTTTTCAGGGTTTAGGCACATGTTGTGCCTCCGTAGCTTGGAGAACATTTCTTTCAAGTCTTGGACATGTGATTCTATTGCCCTAGTTTTGACCACTATATCATCGACGTACACCTCCATTTTCGACCAATTTGTTTCAAGAAAATTTTTTCCACCAATCGTTGATAGGTGGCTTCAATATTTTTTAGGCCGAATAGCATGACCTGGTAACAGAAATTGGCCTATCATAAGATGAAGGCTATTTTTCTTCATTTTTTAGGTCCATGCAGATTTGGTTGTAACCCGAGTAGCCGTCCATGAAGCTCAGGATCTTGTAACTTGAGGTATCATTTACCAAGCGATCAATGTTAGGCAAAGGGTAAGGGTCTTTAGGATATACTTTATTTAGATTGGTGAAGTAAACACACATTCACCATTTGCCGCTAGCCTTTTTTACCATAATGACGTTAGATAACCAGGTCAGGTATTTAACCTCCCAAATGAAGTTTGCGGCCACAAGTTTATCTGTCTCTTTCACCGCTACTCTCCTATCAGGTTCCAACTTTCTAGGCTTTTGGGAGACAGGTTTGGCATCTAGCTCGATGTTGAATGAATGGCAGATGATGTTGGGGTCAATGTCGGACATGTTTGTAGGGTTCCAAGCGAAGAGGTCTGTGTTAGCCTTCAACAAACTAATCAAGGTTTCTTCAATGGCTAGGTCGAGTATCACACTGATTCTTGTGAATTGGCCAGGGTTCACACCAATTTGAACAAGTTTCAGGGACTCTACTGCTTAAGGTCTTTCAAAGTGCCTGTCGTCATGGGGGTCGAAATCAGTCTCGATGTCTTCATCAATTATATAGGTCTCTTTGGGTCGTAGACTTTTATAGTAGCACTCTTGTGCCACCTCTGGGTCTTCTCTCACCACTCCAATTCTTCCGTCTCCCAAGGGGAACTTCATGGTTAGGTGCATCGTGGACACTACTGCTCCTAAGGCATTGAGGGACAGGTGACCCAACAATGCATTGTAAGAGCTAGAGAAGTCAACTACCAAGAACTTGACCATGATGGCCCAGCTACTTGCCCCGATTCCAAAGGTGGTCTTTAACTCCACATAGCCTAGGACCTGCACAGGATCACCAGAAAAACTGAGTAAGACACCGTCATACCTTTTTAGCCAGTGAGGGGGCAGGCATATCTTCTGGTACACCTTCCAATGTAGGATATCTACTGAGCTTCCCTAGTCTACAAGTACCCGCTCCATGATGTAGTCGATGACCCCCATGGTAACCACCATTGGGTCGTCTCTGTTAGGGCCTCCTTCGGGAAAGTCTGACCTGTCAAAGGTTATGACTTTTGTTCCTACACTCCCCTGTAACAGGTTTACCTGCCCTATCTATTATCGACAGTGTACTCGGGTTCCAGGGAATCCCCCTATCTATGAATAACTCGCCTCCCATCGTCTCTTTTGTCTTCTGGTTTCTACGATCAGGGGCAGTTTTTTTGGGGACGGTCTCAGGTATGGAGTTTGACCTGGTCTGAGGGTTCTCTCTTTCTCTTTTGGTTTCCCTCGCATGTTATGTCATTTCTACGATCGAAAAACCTATCCAAATTCCCCTGGCGGATCAAATGTTCAATCTGGTTTCAAAGGGAGCAACAATTCTTTGTTCCATGCCTGGGGGCTCGATGGAATTCACAGAACTTGGTTCTATCTATGCCCTAGGGCCCTTCCTTAGGAGGGGAAGTTTGAGCAGGCCCATATTGTAGACCTCATGCATGATCTGATCACGTCAATCGTTTAGTGGAGTGAACCGACTACTTGGGAGCCGCATAAGCTTTGAAGCGCTTGTCCTGGTTGGGCTTAGGGCTCCTTCGTCTAGGCTCTGTTTGGTGAGCAGGTCACTTCGAGTGCCCACATGATCCGCTTCTCTCTCCTTCATGCTAATGTATCAGGCTGCTCGCTACTTGAAGTCGTCCATGTTAAAGGGCGATTTCTTGGCCAGGGAGTCAGAAAATTGACCTGGCGGAGCCCAATTTGCACAGCATGGAGGGCGACTTCGGAGCTCAGATTGCGTATTTGGATGGCTTACTACTTTAGAGTTTCATCAAAGAGCTGCCTTAAGTTTACCAAGCTGTGGGAGGTTTGCTATATTGCTCGGCTAATGGCGAACTGACTTAGGAATTTCTTAGTTAATTCGGAGAAGTCGGCTATTGTTAACCCGGCGATAGCGTCTCAACAGTTCATTTCCACCACCGGGTTGTTAATTGGCAAGCGCACCAATCGTTTGTAGTTTTCAAAATTTAGATATCGTTCCACTGGGATTGAAAGTCCAATAACAACAGTAATTTTCTATTTATTATGGTAAATATGAAGGAAGTTATAAACAAAAGAATGATTTATATACAATTTATACAATATTCACAGGATAGCATGATTGAGTGATTCATAAGATAAAAGAAAATAAAATCTATCTAAAAAGTCGAGTTGCAATCTAGAATAGGTAAGATACTTGAGATAAACACAGATAAACAAATTATGTTGGAAATTGGATCCCTAATCTAGAATAACAATGAGGAACTCAAAACATGCATATTTAATCATCAAGTTTCATGTCATTGCAGCTTAAAATCATTATAACCGATCCCTCGTGATATAAATTCTAAGAATTCACCGTAAAGTCTGATCCCTCATGAGCTTTCTCAGTAAAAACTTGCATTAAGACCTGGCCTTATGGCAACAATGGTTAACAACCCCTATAGAATTGAGATACCAAGGGTATTCCAACTTTTTACTTTCGTCAAAACAAGTTTCAATATGACATGAATAATCATTCTCCCGTTTGACATTCATACTAATAAAACAAGTTTCAATACACATGAAAATCATTCTCCCATTTGACGTTCATATTAATAAAAGGTTGAAATACTAACATGGACTTGAATCATAAACATGCAGAGGTCGAATTCATAACATTATACTCAATAGATTAGTTCACCAATTCCAACATAAACAGATTAGTTACACATGGTGGAAGTAAAAACAACACTTACAGAGTTTGACATTACGAAGACGATGGAAACTTCACGATACCACGATCACAATACACTGAAACACACTCAAGTATCCAGAAAAACTATTCTAGAACTACAACTCACAAAAGAAGTATTCAAAGTCGAGCACAAGAGAGAAAAGAAGAGAATGGGATGCTATGGGATATTTTGGAATGGTGTTGGATGGCCCTATTTATAGGGCTGAGCAAGGGTGCTGACGCTACGCGTCAGTGTGACGCTACGCGTCAGGCCCCTGACTCAGCTTCCATTAAACAGCTGATAATGGCCACTTCAAATTATTAAAATTGATCATGCTTGGCCACTTGGATGTGTCTCCACTGTGTTTTGGCCATTTGTGTTGAGTGGGGTGGCCCTTGGTGCTGAGTGGGGTGGCCATTATTGGGTCAAAGCTGAGTGCTTGGCCAAGTTGGAAGTGGAGTCCACGTAGCACTGACGCTACGCGTGGATGTGACGCGTAGCGTCAGCATCAAAAATAGCTGTTGATGCTACGCGTGGGGTGAGGCTACGCGTCAGATTCTCCAGTGTAATTTTCTCTTGATTTCTTAACTTTTTCACTGCAAAACTTAGAGAAAATTGATCAAGGGCAGATTATTTCCAACAACATCCATTTATTGAATTTAAATCCTAATTTTCTAACAAATTAAACTAATTTTTGTAATTTTTATGAAATTTTTATTAAAGCTTTTATTGAAAATTTGAGGACTAACAAATACCCCCAACTTGAGATATTGCTCCTCCTCGAGCAAGAGAGAAAAATAAGAAAAATAAAAATTTGGAATCATATTTTTGAGTTAGTCCTAGAATTTACAGCAAAAAGTAATTTTCACAATTTAACTAATTCTGTAATAATCAAAAATTAGTATAAAGTATAACAAAGGTTTAATGATAAAATTTATTTATAATACTCTATTAACAATCAAGCAGAATTTCAGGCTTATCTCACAGGTGTTTATCTCTATGTAATAGGTAACCTGTTTTACTCAATCAATCATAAGATCAAACGAATTTAACTTTGTTTGTCATCTAATCAATGGTTATTTATACAGAATTAGTTTAGAAATCTCAAGGTCTTTTCACGGGTTGTAATGAGGCTTGGTTTACAAGAATCAATGGTTTTTCTTGGATTTCAAAAACCTGAAATCATAAAAGAGCATTTTATAATTTTTTTAGGCTTTCTCTTGACCCAAACTCTCATTTCTTTTGTTGATGAAAAATAAATACCTCCAACTTGATTCTTTTCACTATTTTTGACTTTTCTTTTTCATATTTTTTTCTGAAAAGAATCAAGTTGCTTATTTTCACTCCCCATTTTTGTGAGAACACTCAAAATAATTTTTATTTATTTCAACTACTCTTTTAATCAATCAAGTATAGGGAATGGTAAAAACAGATTTAGTTTTAAGGGTACCAAGGAATTTTATTTTAGGCTCAAATTGGCTTGCAAAGGATAAAAGAATTTTTACCAAGGTAAGCTGTTTGGCCCAAGGTTTTTTTTCACCAAAAATGTACCTTGATCATTTTCCTGAATTTTCTGTACAACAACACAAATCAGAGATTAAAGCAAAATCAATTCGAATTGAAAATATGTCGATTAAACCCTCAAGTATATAAAAATATATCTCTCTACTCACCGGGCTATTAAAATTTGCTTGATGGTTAATAAACCTATTGTAATTAAATTTATCAAAATTCCTAAGTTATAAAGAACCAATAATTGATTTTACAAAATTAAGTTTCATTGTGTAAAAACTCTAAGTGTATTAACTTACTAACAAAAAATTTGATTGATTTATTAAGAGATAAATTTTATTTTTTGGATTTTTGGATTATTTTTTGAATATGCAAAAACAAATAATTACGTAAAAACACACCACACAATAATAAAATACCATAATATAAAGTGTCAATGTAAATGTAAATATAAACTAAAAATAACTGTACTCAAGGTAAATGCAAGAAATAAGAAGATGGCATCATCAATCCTCCATCTGATCATCATCCTGCCCCTCCTCCTCATCAACGCTGTCAGAGTCAGCCTGTGCGCCAGACGATCCACCAGTCTCAGGGTAGGTAGGTGAATCACCGGGCCAAGCTACATGTGCTGCAAACTCGGCCGGGGTAACATAAGGTGCTCCCTCTCCCTGTAACCTGTACTGATAAAATTCATCGTGAAGATGAATATAAGCTCTATGAGTGGCAGCCATCATCTGCATCATATGCTGATGCTCAAGTGATATCCGGGCAAAGCCCTGTGTGACAGCATCAGTAGATGGAGGCTGCACTGATGGTCTCCTCCTCCTCAGTCTGGGCTGAGCCTCCTGCTCTAGTGGTGGAAGCTCGCACTGCTGAGCGAAATAATCTCTATGCACTAGAACTTTGGGGACTCTCCCCGAAGAACTAGTGAACTCAGGTGAAGGTACGACGACTCCCTGCCTCCTCAGTAAGGCAGATATGATGAGAGGAAATGGAATGGGGCGGTTCACTTTATACCCAAGTGCATACAAGTGAATCTTCTCAGATATAAGCTCAGCGATGTCAATGGTGTGGCCCTGGAGGATAGAAAATAGAAGACAACAACGCTTAACAGGAAGAGATGAAAGATGGGTGACAGGAGTGATATTATGAAGCATGAGGTAGGACCATGCCTGGGCTATAGGGGTAAGTTGGGTCTTTAGGAGGTTAGATGGACTCCTTCCAACCTTACTCAGGTTGAAAAAGATTCCATCTTTGCTCAAGAAGTGAGCAACCTCCTCAAGGGAGTATCCTAACTCTCCCTCGGTAATAATCTTGTTTCTGTTTTCCTTCCAGAAACAAGTGTCATCCTCGGGAGTAGGCTCCCAAGGATTACCCAATAAGGTACTGATAGTGTCCCAGTCATATGAAATATGCCAGCCCCTCACCCAACTCGTCCGCTGCTGTCCAATATTCGGTGCATCCTGGCGAGTCCGGAAGGCATTTGCATAAAACTCCATCACTAAGATGGGATCCCCCTCAGTAGGTAGAGAGAATAGAGGTCCCCATCTCCTCTGCTGAACTCCATCCTGAAGCTCAGGGTAATCTCCTGCACTCAAATCAAGGACCCTCTCCCAGATAAGTCTCTGGCCTTTGATTTGATGAAACCGTGCCCACTTCGCATCAGTACGAAATCTGGTAGGATCCCTCGGTCCTAACATCTCCTGTCCCTGAAGATCAGGATCCTCAGAGGTGGTGTCAGTATCCGTGGTCTTCCTCTGTCTTTTAGAGGGACCAGTAGTGGGAATGGATTTCCTTGGTGCCATCTGTAAAAAGTAAAAATTTTAAAATTAAACACATGTTAAAAAGTAAATCACACATTATCAATCCTAAACAATCAACCAAATATTTACACAAAATTTGAAACATAAATATTTTTGGTTTTTCTAAAATGAATTTCACACAACAACATATTTTTGTATTTTTGTGATTTATAAAGAAAGTTAACATACATATTTTTAAGTAATTTTGAATCAAGTTTTCAAAACAGAATTCATACAATTTATTCAAAATTTATACAAATTTATTTTTATATTTTTATGCAAGAAAGTATAACAAATATTAAATATGACAATTTATTAACAACAAATAAACAAACACACAGCATGTTAAACAGATTAACAAAAAATAAAAACAAAAATTAACAAAAATTAAAAACAGAGGCTGACGCTACGCGTGGTGGGAAGCTACGCGTAAGCCAGTTCTGCCCACGCTACGCGTCTGTGGGACGCTACGCGTGGGCTCACAGTTCATTCTCACACTACGCGTCAGTGGGACGCTATGCGTGAGATGCGCAAAACAGAAAAAAACAGGGGTTGCACAGCAGCAACCCCTTTCCAAACCACATTATATCCATTCAATTTCCTAATTCTAACAGCAATCAATTCCAATGGTCTTCTAATCCTAATCCTAACCACATTTATTTCTAAGAATCGAAAATTAAAAACAAAACTAAAGAGAAAGGATTAGAACACTTACATGTGATTCCTTGAACAAAATAGGATTGAGAAGGTTTGGAAGAGAGAAAAAGAGGTTTCGAAAATTAGGTTTTGAAATCTTAAGTGAAGCAGAGAGGAGATCTTAGGTTTTAAACCCTAAGATGGGCCTCTGTGGTTCAGTTTTAAAAACTGAACATGGGCTCTGAAGCTACGCGTGGATGGGACGCTACGCGTCAGGTCCAAAATTCAGAGTCCATGCTACGCGTCATAGTGGCGCTACGCGTGGGCTTCTGTTTTTGATTTTTCAAAATTTTGATTTTCAAAAACCTTTTCTTTTGAGTTTTAAACCCTTTTTTTTAAAATTGATTCTAAAATTTTTATTTTATTTTATTATATTTTTTTTATGTTAAAAATATTTGAAAATAACAAGAAAAGAATGGGTTGCCTCCCATTGAGCGCTAGGTTTATTGTCTCTAGCCTGACATTACCTCTGATTAATCAGGTGGTTTCTCAATTTTCGTTGAGGAATCACCTGTCTTCTTCTTCCTTTTTCTTCTTCTCCGATGCTTAATTACCTGTTTTTCATTTTTCAAAGCATCGGTTAATTTTAAACAATTTAATTGATTGGGAAGAGTTATACCTGATTTGGTTGATGGGTAAGCTTTTTCTTCATTACTTGTCCTGAGGTGTTCATGAGCACTGAAGCTTACTTCTTCTTCATAAACCTTGACTGCAACCATACCTAGATCAACATCTACTTTGATCCTTGCAGTCTTCATGAAAGGTCTTCCTAGGATCAGGGGAATCTCAGTATCCTCCTTCATATCCAGTACCACAAAGTCAACTCTGAAGTGGTACTTATCAACCTTTACCAGTACATCTTCCACAATCCCAAAAGGCTTTTTGACAGAGCGATCTGCAAACTGTAATTCTGTCTTTGCTTCTTTTAGCTCATATTCACCAATGCGCTTTATTAATTCTAAGGGCATCAAGTTGATGTTAGCCCCTAAATCTAATAACGCATTCCTGATGTTGATATTTTCAATTGTTACAGGAATGGTGAAACTCCTCGGATCTTTACATTTTTCGGGGTTATGCAGTTTGTTTCTTGCTCTGTATTTACTTGTATATTTTTTCTTTTTCATTTTTTTCTATTTTTTCACTTTCTTTCTTTTTTTCTTTCTTTTTCTCACTCTTTTCTTTACAATCAATTTTTACAACATCAGAAGAAACAGCATTACATTGTTCCCTTGGGTTTTGAGTGTTTGCAGTAAACCCAGAACTCTTTAATTCGGCTATTTCTTTTGCAAGCTGACCCATTTGTATGTCTGATGCTTTCCGGGCAGCTTCATTTGTTTCCATAAACTGCAATAACTGTTGAATAGATTCCTCTATCCTTGTCAATTGTGCATTGTCAGTTTGTTGTTGCTTAAACTGATTGTTAGGAGGTCGGTTGGAAGGTCCAGCATCCTGTCTCCAGCCAATATTCTGATTTTGCCAACCTTGCAGGTAATTGTTAGGAAAAGAATTTCCATGATTGAAAGGAAAATTACCTAAGGGTGCTCTTTGATGGTTCATGAAATTGGCTTGTTCTTGCTCATTTCCACAGTAACCACATGGTTGTTCTCCCATGCAGTGCATACATTGTTTAAGTTGAGCAGGGGGTGGTGATGCTACTTGAGCAATTTAGAGTTTTTCCAACTGTTTGCTCATAACTTCAATTTGTTGGGTCAGTAATTTTTGCTGAGCCAACACCGCATCATTTACTCCCAATTCGAGCATTCCTGGCTTCCTTTGTACATTACCTCTTTCATGCTTTGCTTGGCGGTCACTGATAGCCATTGATTCTAATATTTCTATGGCTTCCTCCACAGTCTTGTTCATTAAAGAACCACCTGCACAAGCATCTAACATCATCTTGAACTGAGGCAATAAACCATGGCAAACGATTCTTACCTTTTCAGCATCATTCAGGTTGTGGTTTGGATACTTTCTCAAGAGTGCCTTGAATCGTTCCCATGTCTCTCATAATGATTCATCATTATTTTGAGAAAAAGAGTGTATGGCTGTCATTGCTTCAAAATATTTCGAAGGAGAATAAAATCTTTCCAAAAATTTTCTTTCAACATCAGACCAGTTTGTAAAACTACCCGGTGGACAAGATTTAAACCATTCTTTTGCTTTACCAATCAATGAAAAAGGAAAAAGTCTCATATAAATAGACTCTTCTTGATTGGGTTCAAAACCAATTGTGCTGCATAACTCATAAAAAATAGTTAAATGTTCATATGGTTCTTCATGATTTAAACCAGCAAATTGATTGTTTTGAATAATATTTAAAGTAGCAGGTTTAATCTCCACTGGTACAACAGGTCCTTGAAACATACCCGAAACTCGGGGTGGACCATTAATAGCAGTAAACTGTCCCAATGTTCTCCTTTCAGCAGCCATATTTGAATTTTTAGAATTAGAAGTAGAAGAAGATTTAGTTTGTGTTTTAGATTTCAAAGACTTGATTTTCTTTACAAACTTTTCTATCTCAGGATCAAAATAAATTTTACCTATGGTAGATCGAGTTTTCATACACAAACTAGACAAAGAAAGTTAGTGTAACAATAAGTAAATAATCAAAAATTTAACTACGGTAAAAAAATATTTACCATGGTAATTAAAATTTTACTGTTTTATTGAAACAATTCAATCCCCAGCGACGGCGCCAGAAAACTTGTTAACCCGACGATAGCGTCTCAACAGTTCGTTTCCACTACCGGGTTGTTAATTGGCAAGCGCACCAATCGTTTGTAGTTTTTAAAATTTAGATATCGTTCCACTGGGATTGAAAGTCCAATAACAACAGTAATTTTCTATTTACTATGGTAAATGTGAAGGAAGTTATAAACAAAAGAATGATTTATATACAATTTATACAATATTCACAGGATAGCATGATTGAGTGATTCATAAGATAAAAGAAAATAAAATCTATCTAAAAAGTCGAGTTGCAATCTAGAATAGGTAAGATACTTGAGATACACACAGATAAACAAATTATGTTAGAAATTGGATCCCTAATCTAGAATAACAATGAGGAACTCAAGACATGCATATTTAATCATCAAGTTTTATGTCATTACAGCTTAAAATCATTATAACCGATCCCTCGTGATATAAATTCTAAGAATTCACCGTAAAGTTCGATCCCTCGTGAGCTTTCTCAGTAAAAACTTGCATTAAGACCTGGCCTTATGGCAACAATGGTTAACAACCCCTATAGAATTGAGATACCAAGGGTATTCCAACTTTTTACTTTCGTCAAAACAAGTTTCAATACGGCATGAACAATCATTCTCCCGTTTGACATTCATACTAATAAAACAAGTTTCAATACACATGAAAATCATTCTCCCGTTTGACGTTCATATTAATAAAAGGTTGAAATACTAACATGGACTTGAATCATAAACATGCAGAGGTCGAATTCACAACATTATACTCAATAGATTAGTTCACCAATTCCAACATAAACAGATTAGTTACACATGGTGGAAGTAAAAACAACACTTACAGAGTTTGACATTACGAAGACGATGGAAACTTCATGATACCACGATCACAATACACCGAAACACACTCAAGTATCCAGAAAAACTATTCTAGAACTACAACTCACAAAAGAAGTACTCAAAGTCGAGCACAAGAGAGAAAAGAAGAGAATGGGATGCTATGGGAAATTTTGGAATGGTGTTGGATGGCCCTATTTATAGGGCTGAGCAAGGGTGCTGACGCTACGCGTCAGTGTGACGCTACGCGTCAGGCCCCTGACTCAGCTTCCATTAAACAGCTGATAATGGCCACTTCAAATTATTAAAATTGATCATGCTTGGCCACTTGGACGTGTCTCCACTGTGTTTTGGCCATTTGTGTTGAGTGGGGTGGCCCTTGGTGCTGAGTGGGGTGGCCATTATTGGGTCAAAGCTGAGTGCTTGGCCAAGTTGGAAGTAGAGTCCATGCAGCACTGACGCTACGCGTGGATGTGACGCGTAGCGTCAGCATCAAAAATAGCTGTTGATGCTACGCGTGGGGTGAGGCTACGCGTCAGATTCTCCAGTGTAATTTTCTCTTGATTTCTTAACTTTTTCACTGCAAAACTTAGAGAAAATTGATCAAGGGCAGATTATTTCTAATAACATCCATTTATTGAATTTAAATCCTAATTTTCTAACAAATTAAACTAATTTTTGTAATTTTTATGAAATTTTTATTAAAGCTTTTATTGAAAATTTGAGGACTAACAGCTATACTTCTTGGAGGCAAGTGTAAAAACCAGCGCATTACGAATTTCATCAGCATGGTAGGGAAAGTTTGACAGAACAGTGATCAACATAGTGGTGGTGAACATTGTGAGATGTTCTTCTGGGTCCCCTCTGCCATTGTACTTCTCCATGGCCGAGGGCTTGTAATTCGGCGAAGTTGAGGCATCCATGACTTGTTCCATGAACAGGTGGGCAACATAAGGGTATGTGGGCTCGTATTTGGGCGTTCCCTGGGTTTGTTGGGAGGCGTGGCCATCCGCCCTCTGTCTGGTGGAGTGAGTGCCATAATGGTTGAAGGCCTCGCGCTTTTCTACTCTTCGTCCTTACGGCTCAGCGTTTTCCTTCTGTAAATCTGTCACTGTGCGCTACAGCGCTTCCACAATGCTTGAGTTATTGGAGTTGGTCATCGTGATTGGGTTCCGACTGCTATCCATCATCCCCATCACGATGAGTGTTGCGGGTAGTCACTATCTTCGCTTCTTTAGAACAATAAAGGTTGAATTGTGGGAACCATTTTATCGGGCCCCACTGTAGGCGCCAAAATGTTCACAAATAGAAGTAGATATTATAGAAAACTAGAGCAAATACCCTAGATTAGCCAAAAGTATCTCTGTTCTAAATGAGGGGCTTCAGGATCCTTTATACAAATCCGGGTCGGAGGGATGCGGGGAAAAGGACCCAACGCACTTGGATGGAATCGTGGGATGAAAATGGGCCCCGAATCTCCTATATCCTAGGAGAGAGACGATGAGGATATGGGCATGTGCTCGATCATCAGACGTGGGGGGAACAACTACAACTTATGTCTTTTTACCTTTTAACAATAAATATGGGTGCCAATAGATTCAAAAAGGATGCCAATAGAATCACAAAAAAAAAAATACAAGGCTAAACTAGAAAATTAGATGGTCAAATTATGTATTTCAAAATCATTTAATAATTTTCTTAATATCTATGTTTTTTAAATTGCACCAAATAAAAAGGAATGAATGGAGCAGAAGATAGTAACATCTCTGTTAATTTGATTGATTGATTTATGTGGTCACATCCTCAAATAATTTATTACTTAATAAGAATAAATATAGAATTTCTATCTATGCTTTATAAAAAGAACTGCACTAAACTTTAAAACTATATTTAATAAAAGTGACCAGACAAAATATAATCTAAAAATTATATCATAATTTGATTTTAATAATAGTCAGCATGTAAAAAGCATATTATAATCTCTATGATCATAATCTATACAAAATAAACATGCACACAAATTGATACATACGTTTTGTTCGCAATGTTCGATGAGACGATGACGGTTGAATTTATATTCATAGGAATAGGGTTGTTTCTCATCTTTATATGAAAATAAGTATAGAAATAGGATCATCTTCTTACTTTCATATAATAAAAACATGAATTTTAACAGTATTTTTTATATTTTAATAAGTTTTTTAATTGTCTTTTTTAAAATAAAATATGAATACTTCATCAAACTCACTGCTTGATTTGGGCCAGCTTAAAGATTTATTTCTTATTATGCCTAAATTTTTCTGTTCAATGTGAGTAAGTTTAATTATATGGTTGATGTTAAGATGTAATTAATGGATTATAGCCTTTGACTCTTCCCATTCTAAAAAAAAAAACTTTTTTTAATTACATAAAACAACTCAGATTATCCTATTTGAATGAAGACATAAATATTTAAATTGTTCTTTTTACAATTTCTTGCTACTTAAAGCATTATTCATGCGATTGAACTTCAAGCACAATTGGATTAAAATTAGGTTTATTTTCTCTCTGATTCATATATTTTTTTATTGATAAAAGGATATTTATTATCAAAACAAATTATTTAATATTACCTCAAATATAAATATTTAAAAACTAAAAGGAGATAGTAAAATTTATGGGAACAAACACTTGAATCACTTTATAGCTTAGTCTTTAGCTTTATTTCACGGGTTATGGCTAATGTCTAATGTCTTTATTAAACCGTAAAAGAAAATACGACATGAATGTTTTGTAAGAATATTTAGTGCTTTTCTGCATTTCCTTTTAGCAAAAGGACAGATGGAAGTAAACAAAAAGAAAAGACTTTTATGGATTACAAAAATAATCATGATGGTCTATAGTGAAAATGACGGTACGAAGCAATATAAAATCTAATTTGTATTACAAGACATTTTTGGGCTGTCAATAGCATAAAATTGTTCAAAATTATTATAATAATACAATTTTTAAGATATAGATACAAAATTTGAAATATAACATGAATCTTTTACTTTTTGATTTTATTAATACTGTTATTTTAAATTGATTAAACAATTTTGTTTATTCTGAACTGAGTGATGAACACTTTCATTGAAAACCTTCTCCCTCATTGGTTAATTGTATTGTACCGTTTAGGTATGGATTCCTCACTTTGTATTTCTTTTTCCCTTTTAATCTTTCTTTACTTGTTGGTTTTCTGATATGCCATGTGTTGTGAGAATATAAAAATGTGTTCCTGAAACGGATTTCCTTTTCTACCAAGTTCTGAAACACATATTATTATCTCACTCTGTGTTCATGGTTTGGTAGATGCCGGTATGTGAGCAAGGCATATGAAATAGGCTGAGGCATACATATCTTTGCTTAGCTACATGGATCAGAGTTGAATAATCATATAGTTAGGTCTGGTGGAATCAGAGTTGAATAATCATATTTTGGTGCAATCTGCTTGTATATATAGACACTTAATCTCTCGATTCCTTTGAGATTTATAACTTTGGAATTTATTAGAAGTTATTTGATTGCTTTAAAAAATATTATGATCAGAAAGTTATTTAACCTTTTGACATATTTTATAATATTTCATTGAGTTTTCATTTGTATTACATTTATTTGTTTTTAGGTTCCGATAATGAACTTTTTAATGTTTTAGTTAATTTGAGATAGTGCAGTATTATACAAAAAATGGATATTTTAAACACCGGTTATGAAATGTAACCGAGTGATAAATTTGCATACCCAACACCAATTCACAAAAGGATGAGGTGTTAAAAATGAATTTTTAATACCGGTTAGAAACTAGGAACAAGTGTAAAATTCAGCTTTTAACCCTATTCGAAAGAAGAACAGGTGCAATACTACTCATTTAACACCAGTTCCTAAATAACAGGTGTCATATCTAGGTTTTTAGCACCAGTTGATTTGTTGTACCATGTCTTATAATACCAGTTAAGTAAATGACAGGTGTCATTGTATAGTATTTAACACCAGTTTATAAATCAGTGTTAAAACTGTCTTTTGGACACTGGTTAACGTGGCCCTTTATTTATACTAGTTGGTAGAATAACTAATGTTAAAAGCCCAAAACAATCAAGGTTAAAAGTGTAATTTGTGGTAGTGTTTACACCTCACCTTGCAACATCCAATTAATGCACCTTCTTCCTTGACTCATCTTCCCTATAAAAAAATTTGCAAATAAATAATATAAAGATTTGATTTTACCTACAGTCATTTCAAAGAAAAAAAGGTGGGGAATGATAAAAAGGATATGATAGATTTCATCAAGAGCCCCTAAAGATAATAATTTACTCTTCCAACTTGACAATCTTTTCTTAATTATAGAATATCACATTTGAAAATAAGGAATTTGTGAGCAACTTATGAAAATAAGAAGGTCTTAGTATATGTTTGGCATAATTTATTTTGAGTTTTTTTTTTTGCTTAAAGAGAAGTTACACCAAACAAATTTACTAATTAAAAAAATGAGATTATTTTTAATGATACTATAAGAAACAATTGACCAGGTGTGAGACAATAGTCAAAATCTTTTATGCTAATTGGTTGTTATGTTGGACACAAACTCCCACACCAAAAACGCCCATGTAAAGTTAGCGTGGAGCATGACTCACACACTAAAGTTAGATGTGGGACATTGAGTACCATATCAGATATGAGCTCATAGAGTAGCGTGGGTTAGAAATGCTTTATTTCTTGTCATGAACACAATGGTATCTTATTCTTTTGAAATGTGGTACTAAATGGGATGATTGGGGAGATGAAAATGTATGAGAGAAAAAAAGAAGACATTATTGTTTGGTTAGAAAATAACAGGGGAAGAAGAAATGAAGGGAGGAAAGATTTTTGCCTAGCACAATTTAGGCGTGAAACCAATGACCTAAGTCTTCCACCAAATCAGCGTAACTTTACTTTGAAATTTGTGAGATTTGGCATGGGAGACCATTTTGAATTTAACATGCACTCTAAAACCATTTTATCCCACATTAAAATTAACGATGGAAAATATCTCACGTCTAGTCTCTAAATTAAATATATATAAAAATATATATATTAAGAAATTTTACATATATTTAATCCTTTTAAAAAATTTTGTTAAAATTTCCTTATACTTAAAATTTAAAATCGTTGCAAAGGATTTATTCTTTCCCTTGCTCCTCTTAGTATACGGTGGCGCTGAAACCCACAAGATAAGTAGAAAGGAAAATAAATACACGAAGTTCTAGGCAAGCCTTTTATCCTGAGTGGTTTTTTAACAGTAATTTGATAAAGCCAATAATGAGTTGACAATGAAATATAAAGAATGATTAGTGGAATAATAGGGTCAAGCAGAAGAGAACAGTGTGCCATGGTTTCAGTGCCTTGTCTCACTAGTATCGCCATGTGCTACTGTGCTTCCACTCCTCGATACTCTCTCTCTCTCTCTGCACAACAATCACATGCCCATTATCAACTTATATCTGCGGAGAAGGACTGATCCTACCCCTTCCTATTATCTTGCCCTCTAATCATACAAGTCAGCAATTAATCTTGCATGTGGGCCAAAAAGTCATGTTATTTTGTGATCATGAATCGTGAATTAAAATAATATAGATGGGGTGGATTGAAATCTATCACCGTGTGCGCGTTGCTACATACTTTGTATCTTGTAAGCTCAAAAGAGTTGAAACATCATCAACGGTGGGAGAATCATCTCACAGTAACAGTAAATGTGGCACCCTAACTTAGCCATAGAGATTTTGATATATATTTTATGAGCAATGAAAGATTCACTTTTTTTTTTCAAGGTTAGTGTGTCATTAAGTAAAACTTTTTGAAAACATAAGCCTGAAAATTTCACTTGTTTCACAATATGTTTAAAACAAAGCATTATATTACATTTCGATACTTTCTACACTCATTCAAAAAAAGTACTTCATTTAGAATATTACATAATAAGCAGAGACTATCGATTTGTCCAATACATAGGCATACAAAGGAAATAAAGCTAGCATAGGAAGGATTTATCTACCCTCCTTCCTTACACCATATAAGGAAATGAATCAAAAGTGATTAAGATAATGCCCCTTAACCCTACTACAAGTTTTAAGTTGTAATTACCTCTCCAAGTCTGTCGTCACCTGATCGCCGTCGTTGAAGTCGTCGCTGTCACTGAGGATTGGGTCATCCATATTGTGGCATGAAGTGGAACCAAACGCTGATGACATGTCTTTCTTCCATCATTCGTTGCCATCTCCGGGGCAAGTCCTCAAATGGTCCATATTGTCCTGCCTCATAGAGGATGTAGAGAATGTAGAGGTCCCGACGAGCGAGACTGGCTTGAAAAGCATAGAAGCCAAGGCCACCAAAATCCCACCCCTGGTACCTTTTCTTTTCTAGGTTTATCATCAATGTGACATTGTCAAAGGTCCTAAAGGTTTGCCTTCAAGATTGGGAGCCTCTAGAGGGTGGTCGGGCTCGGCGTTGGGAACTTCGGTGTCTTTTTGGTGAAAATGTCCATATGGTCTCCAGTATCGGGTTCTTCCTCGGTGTCCTACTCGATGGGGTGTGGAGTACTGTTTAGGGAGTCTGGATGGTACAATGCTCGTATATTGCCGAAGGTGGAGCTGGTGAAGACAGAGTGTATTCAAGACTATTGGTCGGGCTAGGGGTGGAGTGTACACCTCTAGCAGGCGCTCTGGAACTACTTCCGTTGTTATCATGAGGCGATGAGGCTGCCATTCCTATGGGGCTCGATACCTATCGTTAGAAGTAAACATACAAGAGAGAGGTAGAAAAGAAGAGTGAGTTCACGTTCAAGGTCTATATTGACTTGGCTCACATCACAAGAGCTTTACAGGCTCATATATCAAACTATATTATGCTATGTTATGCTATGCTTTTCTATTAACTATTGTTATGCTTGAGGGACTATGATCTCAATATCCTCTAGGAGCAATCGGTGACAATCTCACCTTACCAGGGGTAAAATTTTTGGGCTTTTCGGCCTTTATCATTTTCAAAGCGGATATCATTTCTTGTTCAGGATGATGCCTATCTACAATCTCGGCAACTCTTGTATAAAGTCAAAATACCTTAGGGTGCAACAAGAGACTTGACCTCGTGAGCGCTACTCCAAGCCTTTAAGCGCCTCTGAATCTGATGGTATTCACAAGGTCCATTTCATAGGGACTTGACACTTAGAGTCCCACTTACATACCCATTTAGTGGCTTCTGTTTTCCATTATGTTTTATGATGTATGTGATGCATATAATCACTTGTATTTCGTTTTCCTTTACTGGCACAGATTCTCTTTTAAGAGTTACCCCACTTTTCATGTATTATGGATATTTGTTTTGCTATATCTTACTTATGGCGTATAAGTCTTAATCATTTATTATAAAAATGTTTACTTTAAACCTCAAGAATATATTAAGTGTTTCCTGAAGATATGTATAAATCTAATACATTTGAAGGGATCATGGCAAAATAGGTATAAACATATCAAGTATTTATTTACATTCATATATATGTTTATGAGAAAAACTAAAATTCACATCTTTAATATCTAAGTCAAAAAATAGAATAACAACATAATATAATGAGTAAAAGTACATTCAAAAGCATTTATAGCTACTGATAAAGCATAGCACATTTATTTATCTAAGATAAAGCATGTAAGTATAAGGAAATATAAGTAAATCAATTCATAAGTATAAGTAGCTAGATACATTTACACATTCAGAACATAGCATAATTTACAATAGTAGGATAATTGGCTTTTTAATTGGTAATTACTTAGTTACCTAGGGGAAAACAACATGGGTCTGTTTTGTAGTCAGACTTTAGAAATTTTGTGAAAAATAGGAAAATATTTTTAAAGACTAAATCCCTTTTATAGAAGCCACTTTAGGGTGTCTAAAACATAAAGGATATTTTTGTGAGATTTTTAAAAATTCATAAGATGCCTAAAAAATTTATTTTCCAAAGACTATCAAGAGTAGGTATTTCCTTGTACACTATTTTTATAAAAATTTATTTTTATCTAAAATTCATGAAACTTACGCCAAAAGAACACCAACATTTAAAAATTTATAGCCATATCTAAATTTAGGGACAAAAGGGTTATATGTCTCGTCAAAACATCTTTTCCATGAACATTCAAGTATGCAACCTTGCTAGGAACACTGAACTTTAAAGTTTCTTAAAATATTTTTAGATAAAAGTATAACATTTAGAAAATCATACAAGGTATGATTAGAAACTTTGGAATGTCTAGAACATAGTACATATTTTTAAACCTTGAAATACATCCATAAGTAACATTTATACCTTGGAACATTATATTGTTCCATTTTAGGCTGTGTTTCTTATGAAATTCATATAAAATCAAATACAGATCCAAATTCCATTATTTTTATGCCCACATGACAATATTATAATATATCCAAAATATATGAAAAGATTTATACAACATCACATACAAAATCATCACGTAAACATAAGCTCAAAAATTTTAGCATAGCATCATGTTCATCAACAAGACATATATGGATCATACAATATCTTTTTGGAACCATCTCTTGGCAATCAACAACCACTACTTTCACAAATATATTAAGCTTATAAAAAGTGTTGGTTCATGCCTAGATAATGGATTTATGAGCTAGTATGGTAATGGTTATAGGGAAAAATTTATCACTCTAGTGATTTCACAAAGTCTAAGAACATTGAATAAACTTTTTCCCCACCTCTTGAAGATCTTTGTGGGGCTGGATAGAGAGTGAATAAGAGCTAGTTTCTTCAAGCTTCAAGGTCACCAAGGCTTCTTTTCCTAGCTTCAAGAAGGGTTGTCACATGGCATGGGGTAGAAAGTAAGGAGAGTTTGCCACATGGCAAGCTCTTAGAGGTCTTAGGGAAAAATCTTGAAGAGTGATTAGTCCATTTGGGTTTAATGAGGGTTTTAGGGTTCCTAATGGTGTGATTAAGCGTAATCTTGTCTTAGAGTGGGTTAGGCTTTGGTCTTTGAGTCCAATATGATTTATTGAGCCATAGTCCAATTAGGATTTGAAGAGGGCTAATTACATTTTAGTCCAAGGACTAATTAGCAATTTCCAAATATTAAGTTTAGAGACAAATTTACACCTTTTTGAAGGAATTATCTGGAATTTTTAAAATTAAAATTCTTCACCGAGTTTGGGAGTTTTATTCAATATCAAGACTTTAAATATCACAAATTAAAAGGTAAACAAAACATTTCATTAATCATTGAATTTTTTATAGAGGAAAGTGGAATTTCAACGTAGCGTAAATCTAGGGTGTTACAGGAAATGCCCCTTTATTTAAGAAGATTGTGAATTATATAAAACTTCCACAATTTCTCTTTTCTCTTTTGCTCTACCCTTAATCTGATTTGTTGATATTCAAAGTATTCCATTAATTGATGGAATTGATATTCATACTTAAGTTATTGCATATTCACTTCTTTATTCATTTGATTCAGGGTTTTTAGCTTGTGGGTCCCCTCCAATGCTCATCAAATCTAATTTTTTTACCCAATATTTGGCACTATTCATACAAAGTTTATTTTAAACTCATAGTGCTTATATAGGAATACTCAACGGAATGTGGGTTTTAGTTTTTGGTACTGTGGTACTTGTTTTGAATTTATAACTTTATATAGAGCAAAAAGAGTTAGGTTTCCAGAGCTAAGAAAGTGAAGCTAGGAGAGGAAGCAGTGGGCAAAGGAAATGTCAATGAGGAAGATGAAGGCATAATTGACATGATGAATGCTCAAGTTGCTGCTAGAGATAGGGAAGAACCCCAAAAGTCAATTTACTCTTGTTCATTTTGTAATCATTCATATATTGTTAGTACATACGTATTAAGTTCTGCATACCTGCTACACAACAAATTAAGGAAACCTGTTGCTAGCAGTTAACTTGCTTGGATCATTCATGGTCCAATAATAACAATACATTATAGCCAAAACCAAAGAAAGTCAGGATTTCAAGTTGAGAGAGATCAAATTCAAAAAATTATTTCTTATGTTCTCTTTATCAATTTGATGTGGAATGAGATACTTATTTATTTTTCTTTTGTTTGATTGTGATTGCCTTATGGTATAAATGTTTACTTTGGCTTGGGTTTACTTTTGTTCTTCTTATTGACTGCAAGTTGATCTCTAAGTAGTTTTATGGGTTAGGTTTCAAGGGAAATAGCAAAAGACTTTGATAATTATTTGGTTTGTTATTGTCTAGTCAATTTGATGCCTGATAAATGTTAGAAAGTCAAATATTTGTATAGAAACTATTTTGGAACTTATTAAGATTAGATGTTGGATATGGTTAGTAAATAGGTTGAATGGTTTCTCTCGTTCTTTTGTATATTGGTATAAAGATTCACTACTTTGCCTAAGTAGGTAACTTTTTTTTGTCTATGGGTTTGGGTACCCTTATACCTCTTTAAATTATTTTACTTGCCTTATAAAAAAACATAAAAATGATAAGAAAGAAACATATGAGTTTAATATTTACTTTATTTATGAATTGATGAATAATTATGTTCAAGACCAAAAAGTATATTGCTGCAACAATTTTAGAAAATGTTGTCTATTTTGATGATCATTTTTAATATTATGCAAAGCTGAAGAGTATTCATCTATTTTTAGAGTTGCTAAATTTACACAATTTTTTTATATTAAAGCTATTCTAATTTACAAACATTATGTAGACTATCATTTTTTAATGAATACAATTTTTAATTGATTAACAAATTAACTTTTTATTACAAACTATTTTACATTAGTTGATTTAAATTGAGATTGTATTTATGATTAGTCAATTATATAGCACCCTCTTTTATATATGAAAATTAGGACTAAATTTTATTCAGTTTATGAATGGTTGATGTCAATATCTTTTTATCATATATGGTAACATAAACATGTTATAATGTAAATACTTGGGGTATGTCGGTTGTTATATTTTTAAATATGATACAAAAGTTCTACAATATTTGATACAAAATAACATGTTGCTTTACCTTTGATTAGATTGTCACACATTTGACAATTGAAGCATGACAAATACAAAATTTGCAGCAAGTACATCATAAGGACAAATACATTAGGATTGCATCGGTCTAGCAGCTGAAGGTAAAATTATCACACCAAACGATGCTTGTCTACCAAACATCCTTTTATGAGGTTGCAAGTCATCACAATGGTTGAACATTTTCATCAGTTATTCAAAAACTTACAAATTGGTTAGAACATCTATTTTTCTCTTTCTATTATTAGACTCATAATAGAAAGCATTTACATGATTATTCTCCCGTATTGCATAATGTGTAACTTATTGGTTATCCGTTTTTCATAATATTTTATAGTTGACTTTCATTTAATTGTTATGGAATCATATTATTGCCTATGTATTAACATGTTTTACTAACAGTAAATGATCTAAATTGAATAATTAACTTAAATATTTCTGCACCTACCATTTTTATCTTTGTCTAAAAATAAAACGTGCATCACACGGGTTCTAAAACTAGTTATGTTAATAAGTTAGTTGATGTTCTATTAATGTTGCGTGGAAAATACCAGTGGCTAGAGGATGACATTCTTTAGGTTAGGAAAGTCTTCGATCACAGGGCCTCTAACCTACTAAAGAGTCTCATGTACAAAATCCATAAAGGTGAGATAAGGGCCGAGTGGATTAATGATGCTGACTAGGAGAGGATGTAGAAGAAGTGGATTGATGGGCCCTTCTTGCAAAAGAGTGACAGGAACAAGGCCAATAGAGCGGTTGATGGTGGTGCCTCAATCTACACTAGAGGTTCTATCTCTATAGTTGCACACAGAGATAAGATGACAAGTTATTTTAAATCATTAGTGGTTACTAATTTCAATAAACTGTTAATAAGTGGTCTTTTATATTTTGTAGGTTCAGCAGATGGACCCCCTCTCACGACCTATGATCTGGTGTAAAGGACAAAGAAAAACAAGATTAATAAATGGGTGAATAAGAGGATGTAGGTTGTTGCTATAAGTTAATTGCTAACTTTATTAAATTCATAACTTTAATTACGTAGTTGAATAATTTTTTTTTATCTGAAATGTTTCATGTATTCAAATGTATATGAGGCCTACTAGGTGAATTAGGCTAAGCGTAAAGCAAAACTTGCCGTATAGACAGAGGTTGAGGTAGGAGGGGAAGCATCGACCCTTTATTTTGCCGATGGCAATGCTTTTTATATGGAGGTTGTTAGAGAAAAAAAATAAGAAAAGGAATGTGTATAGCCCTAGACACCTCGCCAAGGAGTTTTCCTTATCTTCCTAGGGTCATGGCTCTTTTGCTCCAACATCGAACTATGTCTAAGTTATTGCGGACTTGAACAAGGAGCTTGTTGAGACCATGGAGATTATAGCTCCTCAGAGACACATGTAGCTTTCTATGAGATGCAACAATGGATTAAGGCTTAGATGGATAGCATTCAATAGAAGCTCACCCAGTTCATGCTTGTCATGGAGTACTAGTCTCAGTAGTCGAATGCTTTTTCTCAACAACAAGACCAAGATTAGTAGCAACCCTCCTTCTCTCTTCCCCTTTCTTGACATTGTATTTAGTTTTTGCACATTGTATTTAGTGTTTGCACATTGTATATGTTAGAAATATTACTTGTGTTGTATATATAAAAGTATCATTAATTTAATTGTTAATTTGATCATTTAATGTTATGAAGTGGTTAGTTTAATTTGTGAATATCAAATAAATGAAATAGTGAAATAATTATAATTGTTGTCTATCGGGTGCTTTAATAGGTTTAGGCTTTTATTAATAAGTCTAACCCCCAAAAAATATGATAAAAAAATAAATTAAAAATACATTAGCTATGGAAACAACCCGTCACTAATGTAACGACCTATTACATAATAGTGATGGGGTTGACGACACCTAAAATCACTAGTGCATTTTGGGGTTTTAAGCACGGTTATTTTTAACCTTTAAGCACGGTTCTGGAACCGTGCTTGTTCCCAGCGTGTTAGTAGGTAAGGATCTTTTAGCACGGTTTTTTTAACTGTGGTCGTACATCACCTTTAAGCACGGTTATTTAGAACCGTGCTAAAAATGCAATTGCTGCAAAATAGGCACCCCTCTCAACTTAACAGACTTCATAAGCATAATCTCAGACTTAAGCTTAAAGCTTTAGCCATTTAATAAGAGCCTTCATCTTGCTGCCCAGTAAAATGTGTTGCTGCCCAGTAAAATTTATTTAACACAAATCTACAAAATTAATTCTATATTGAGATAAAAGCCACAGTACTCAACATTGAACAACTCCTCAGAATCAAAACATTAATTCAAGAAAAGATTACAACACAAATCAAATATACAACTCATACTGAAAAACACTATCCTTCCTCAGCACTGGAACCAACACCTTACAGCGATGTAAAATCCTTTTCTGAGATGTTGAACTTGCATTCTGGTCAACCTTTTCAAAAACAATAGAAACAAACTTTAAATTAAAACTTCTGGCTGATTCAAACAATGATTTCTTATTCTCATGGTCCAGCATTAGTGCACCTGGAAAAAATACAAGTTTGTTGGTCTCAGTCAAATAATAAACAGAGAGACAAAAGAAAATAGGAAAAAGGGAAACAAAGTATTAATGCTGGAACTTTAAATTACCGTTTACATGTGCCAGCAGGTTGCATGTTACTGCATCATATTCTGGGATCGGGAGGTCGGAGAGGAGACAGAGGATCGCGGAGACGTCGTCAGAGACGTAGCGAGTCTGGGAAACGGAGAAGAGGTTGGCGAAGTCGTCGCGGTGCGAGACGAGGTAGGACTGGACCTGCGAGCGGATCTGGAGGGAGTTCGAGTCTGCGAGCGCTGGATCAGGAGACGGAGTTCGGGTCTGCGAGCGGATCTGCGAGCGCTGGATCAGGAGACGGAGATCGGGTGCGAAGAGAGAGGAGTTCGGGTCCGAGAGATCTAGCGCCCAGAGGAGATCTCGGACGTTAATCGTGTCGAACAAAGATTCCATCGACGGTGGAGGAGGAGACGGTGGAGGTTGCTAACGTGTGGGCGCGGTTGGGGGACACGGGGCAACGAAGGGTGGCGAGGAGGGTGGAGGGGGAGAGGGAGTGGATATGGGCAATGTTGTCAGGGAGGGAGTGGGTTGTGGATGGGAAAAGTGGATTGATGAAAATATGGAGTTGGAGAGAGCTGAAAAGAGAAACAGAGGGAATGATGAAAATAAAGAGGCGCTTGGGCTAATGAAGGAACCTATGAGCACGGTTCCATTTTGACCGTGCTCGTATCTGCTCTTTAAGCACGGTTTTTTGCGTAACCGTCTTTGTATCTACGTTTTAATTTTTTTAAAAAAAAAATTATAAAAGGATTTAACCACGGATATGGGAAACCCGTGTTTATAGAGCCCATATAAAGACGGTTCCACACTAACCGTCTTTGTATCTCTGTTTTAAATTTTTTTTTAAAAAAATATAAAATGATTTAAACACGGACCTCTGTAACCGTGTTAATAGAGCCCATTTAATAAAAAAAATTTTAAAAAAATAAAATGATTTAAGCACGGACATGAAATAACCGTGTTAATAGAGCCCTTATAAACACGGTTGCTCTCTAACCGTGCTTATATATGTGTTTTATAAATTTTTTGAACTTCCTCATATTTACAAAATTGCCACCGCCTGGTTTCAAAGACGGATTTTATTCAACCGTGCTCGTATCCCCGTCCTGATAGCTACTTTTTGCACTAGTGAATGGTATCCCTTTTAGCAACGACACTAGTCTGTCACTAATGTGATGACGTATTACACATTAGTGATGAAATTGGAGAAGCCCAAGTACGTATCCACTTTAGTGACAACATCACCTTGTCACAAATTCCAGTAACCATTGATAACCAAAATAATTTAGCAACAACCAAACTTGTCACTAAAATGTTTGTCACTTACACCAAGTAAACGTTTGTCACAACTTTTGCGACGATTTAGGAACTTAAACTTTTCACAAAGAGCATAGGTTTGTCGCTAATATTATTTGGTTATAAACATTAGTGATTGGTTTGGCCATGGGGACATCTGTTGCCAAACATGTCACCTTTAGAAAAAAAAAGCGATATTTAAGTGAAGAGGTTAGAGACAACGCTTTTCTTTTTGTGTTTGTTACATTTTTTCATGGCTGTTTTTATGAAATTTGATTTAATGTCGTTTAACAGTTTAGCAAGACCAGATTTAGTGAGGGATGATGTTCGTAACAAATTTCACTATTGACTTAAGTAGCGATGAATTATACAATTTTAAAGACAGATTTTTCCGTCTCTAACCTGTTTTTTTTTGTATAGATTATAATTCTAGATTGATTAGGTAATAAACCACCTAGGTGAATCATATGGTTTACAATAAAAAGAAATGTTATCATTTTCTGTTACGGTAATTTTTTTGCAATATTATCATTTTTTGTTAAATACTCTAACACCGTAAACTTTTTCTTCTCCTTTTCATTTTCTTCCATTAAATATTCCTATTCCAAGACATGGAGCTCTCTACCTTATTCTTACCGCAGTTACTTCTAATCGTCAAGTTCATAGTGCAATTTATCTTCTTCCTTGTATAACTCAACAGGTTCTTTTTACATTTAGTGTTAGAATCCATTAGGTGTTTGATTCATACCCCCAATAAGTATGAATTTTCAATGAAAAAGACTTGAAAACCATCAAAAGAGTCACTTTGATTCAACATATACGATTAACAAAATAATGTTATGATATTTAACAGAAAAATACATTATTGCAATAAATTATAAATATAAAGGATTACATTGACAAAAAACTTAAACGATAAAACTAAAAATTTAAATAAACATAAAATAGTTGTATTTTTTTTTGTCTAACTTATTATAAAAACTATGTTTCATTTGGTGATATAAAAAGAGAAATTTGGAGAACAAGTTGAGAGGAGAATAACATTATGTTTGGTATAACAAAAAATATGATAAAATACTAAAAATGTATTTTCACTTAACATATATAAAAACTATGTTTCATTTGGTGAAAGAAGAAGAGAGATTAAGGAAAGAAGAAAAGTTGAGGGCAGAATAAAATTATATTTGATGTGACAAAAAGTATGAGAAAAAAAGTGATGTGTAAATGTTATCTTATTGCTTAGTGGAATGTCTTACATTATGAGGATTTTTTTTTGAAATCCATAGATGAAAATTTTTACACTCAAAGTGGTGAAAAAATCACATTATTATACCTTTGAGTAAAAAAAAAATTTTTTTCCCATAAAAAAAACAATTTTTTTCACGTTAATTTCTTTTTCCCGTATTTTTTTTTCTCATTTTTTCTCAATAACTAAACACCACATAAAATCTAGTAAGAAAGTTAAACTTAAAAATGGATTGATAAATGCTAAAGGAGAAACGAAGACCCACTTCATACATGTAACTTAAAAGAAACAGCATAATTTCTAATTAATTGATATTATAAAATATTTATAGGATAAACTCTTAAAAATTTAAAGATTCACAATGCTTTAAAAATGTTTCTAACAATTAAACTAGAACTTCTTTACAATGAACCGTAGTTTATACAAAACAAATTCTTATCCAACTCAGTTTTTAAATCGTTAATTATAGAAAATCAAAATGAAATAACATTATATTTTCTTACCAATGAATTACATATTACTTATAAAAACAAAATCAAAACTTCCAAAAATATCACATCATCTTCTATGTATATGCATAATAGCAGGGAAACATATTTTTCAGACAATTAACCTTGCACGGATTTCTCGCTGGTTTGGAATAAAAGTTCATAAAACTACTCAATTTATGTTATTTTGCTTCTTATTGTTCTAGTCCAAACAGCAAAAAGCATGCATACTGGGGTTCTGATACAACCCAAATGGGCTCCAACAGCACAGCTAACCAAAGGCCCAAGAGAGTGACTAAGAAACCCAATTGGTTCAAAGATTTTATTTAAGGCTATATGTTATCTTTTCAGTCCAATTATCTTCTGAAGCCCAAACTGTTTAGGGTTTTCTTCCTTCAAGAAAAGTTATCCTATATATTGTTATGTGTTATGAGAAAAGGCAAGAAGAAATATTTGATAAATTAGTGTATTCATCTTACTGTAGCAGAATTCCTTAAAGTAATCCAATAGCTAACTCAATCTAGGAAGTGGAGCCTATCATTTTGGTGCTTTCATTCATCCTTCTCTATGCCTCCCAAGCCTACAGCCAGCAAAGACCTTGAGGAGGTCCTCCAGTCTATTTCGGATAGGCTAGGTCTTTTACAAACACAATTTGATGCTCAACGTCACCTTCAAGAAACCAGGCACCTGAATCTTCAGCAAACCATGGACTCTCGCCATGATACAATGACCAACTTTCTGGGTGGCCTTTTGGAACAGGTAGCTTCCTTACAACCTAACCCCTTGACTCAAGCTTCAACATCTAATTCATCACCGTCCACCTCGGTCCCTGTAACCACAGCCTACCTAGCTTCTACAAATAGCCCCACGGTAATACCTTTTACCATTCCCCTATCCACTACTGGTCCTTCAACACCCCACAATCCTACTACCACTATTCCCAATATACCCTTCCAAGGTGGGTCCTTTTCTTAGGCTGGACCTTCTTTCTCTACCTTTCCCACTGCTACCCCCATTCCCCATCATTTTTCCCAATCTCCATATCAACCAGTTTTTCCTATATCATCCGCCCATACCCCCACACCCTTAAGACCCCCAAAATTAGAATTAGCCCCCTTTGATGGCTCTGAACCCTTGGATTGGCTCTTCCAAGCTGACCAATTTTTCATGTTCTACCAAGTTCCTCTAGATTTACGTCTCCCTATGGTGGCCTTCTACATGAGGAATGAAGCACTTAGTTGGTTCAAATGGATGTATCACAATCATCAACTCACTGATTGGCCTACCTTTACATGGGCCCTAGAGTTGCGTTTTGGCCCTTCCACTTATGAGAATCATCAGGCAGAACTTTTTAAACTCAGGCAAATAGGTACTGTCACCGATTATCAAGCTCAGTTTGAAAAACTTTCTAATCGTATTGTAGGTCTAACCCCTGAAATGTTACTCAATTGTTTTATTTCTGGCCTACATACTGATATTCGAAGGGAACTTGCCATTTTGCAACCCACTACCATCAATCAAGCTATTGGCTTGTCCAAATTAGTTGAATCCAAACTTAAAGACTCAAGACCCAAATTCTCTCGTCCACCTCAGCCATCTATCCCTTCCACCCTTACCCCAAAACCACCCACCCCATCTCCTTCCACCCCTTTACCTATCAAACGCCTCACCCCCTCACAAATGCAAGAGCGTAGAGCTTTGGGCCTATGCTATAACTGTGATGAAAAATTCATTCCTGGACATAAGTGCACCTCCAGTCGATTCTTGCTACTCATGATTGAGGATGATACCACTTCGGAAACTACCACACCTATCTCACACAATCCTTTGGACCCTGAAACCACCCTCCATACCCCCCAAGACGCTGTTAATTTTCAACTCTCCCTGCAAGCCCTTACTGGACAACCCTCTCCACAAACTTTAACTTTTCAGGGCTATATTTTAGGACTACCAGATCAGGTCCTCATTGATTCAGGCAGCTCCCACAATATTTTACAACCGCGCATCGCAACCCACCTTAAGTTACCCACCCAACCTGTCCCAGCCTTTCCGGTAATGGTTGGTAATAGAGCTCACATTGTTTGCTCTGGATTATGCCCCCAAGTTCCCATCTCTATCCAGCAGCATGATTTCTCCATTTCATTCTATTTGTTACCTATCGAAGGAGCTGATGTGGTGCTAGGCATAGAATGGTTGCAGACCTTAGGCCCAATTACAGCAAATTTTTCAATCCCTCGTATGTCCTTTCATCATCAAACTCATCCCATTACCCTTTCTGGTGAAAAACTTTCGCCTATATCCTCATCCACTTTTTCCCAATTTTGCCAATTCTTACATTCTAATTCAATAGCTTCTTGTCACCTCCTTACATTCCTCCCTACTACCCAAGCCGATACAAACCCAGACTTTCTTGACCCTTCCCACCCCTCTTTAACCAATTTACCTTCTTCCATTTCCACTACAATCCTATCTTATGCTTCCGTTTTCACCAAACCTCACGGCCTTTCCCCCCTTCGCCCTCATGATCACCATATCTCCCTTTTACCCAATGTTTCTCCCATCAATGTCAAACCCTACCGCTACCCCCACTCTCAGAAAACAACCATGTCTACCCTTATACAGGAAATGCTTCAGGAGGGTATTATCACACCCAGCAAAAGCCCTTTTTCATCACCAGTTTTACTAGTAAAAAAAAAAGATGGTTCTTGGAGATTTTGTGTTGATTATAGGGCCCTTAATGCTATTACCATCAAGGATCGGTTCCCAATTCCAACAATTGATGAACTATTCGATGAACTAGGGACTGCTACAGTTTACTCTAAATTGGACCTTCGATCAGGCTACCACCAATTACGGGTTCACCCTCCTGACACCCACAAAACTGCATTTCGCACGTGGGATGGCCACTATGAATTCTTAGTGATGCCATTTGGGCTAGCTAATGCTCCATCAACTTTCCAGGCTGCAATGAATGATCTACTTCGTCCTTACCTACGTTGGTTTGTTTTAGTTTTTTTTGATGATATTCTTATTTACAGTTCATCTCTTACTGATCACGCTGTTCATTTAAATTTAGTGCTAAGTCTACTTTCCACTAATCACTTCTTTGCCAAGCTCTCTAAGTGTGTTTTTGCTACTTCTATGGTGCATTACTTGGGCCATGTCATTTCGGCCAGAGGGGTATCCCCAGACCCGGATAAAATTCAAGCTATAGTAGAATGGCCTTTGCCTCGTTCTCTCACGGCTTTGCGTGGTTTCCTCGGCCTCACCGGGTTCTATCGCCGATTTGTCCGGCACTACGCCTCTCTCGCCGCTCCTCTCACCGATCTACTTAGCAAGACAGATTTTACATGGTCTACACAAGCTACAAAGGCTTTTCAGGAATTAAAACAAAAGTTAATATCTACTCCTATCTTGGTCCTTCCAGATTTCTCCAAGCCTTTTGTGGTTGAAACAGATGCCTCAGCAGTAGCTATTGGTGCGGTCCTCACCCAAGGGGGTCATCCCCTGGCATATTTTAGCAAGAAATTGGGTCCTAGAATGGCTGCAGCCTCCACCTATGTACGTGAACTCTATGCTGTCACAGAAGCAGTAAAGAAATGGCGTCAGTACCTATTGGGAACCCATTTTCACATCATCACCGATCAACAAAGTTTGAAACATTTTTTATCCCAAACAGTCCAGACTCCGGAGCAGCAAAAATGGACAATTAAATTACAGGGTTATAGCTTTGACATATCTTACCGTCCCGGTTCAGCAAATAGAGTTGCGGACGCCTTGTCTAGAGCTGGTTCAGATGATGCTATTCTCTTGCTCCATGTGTCTTCAGCTATCCCTTCCATTATCTCCACCTTGCAAACCTACTATTCTCAGGACCCAGAGGGAAAAAAGTTACTCGCCAAACTCATAACAGACCCAGTCTCTTTTACTTGTCAAAATGGAATTATTTTCACTAAAGGGAAAATTTTTGTACCACTGTACCGGGACATCCGAAGCTCACTTCTCCAAGAATTTCATTCTACGCCTTCTGCAGGTCACTCCGGAGTTAAACCAACACTAGCTCGGATCGCTACCTCTTTTTCCTGGCCAGGATTGCAAAGAGATGTCAAGCAATTCATAAAAAATTGTCAGATTTGTCAGAGTTCAAAATATGAAACGACAAAAAAAAAGGGCCTTCTCCAACCCCTCCCTGTACCTCACAAAATTTGGAAAGATATTTCAATGGATTTTATTACACACTTACCAAATTCTTGTGGCCACACAGTGATCTGGGTTATTTGTGATCGTCTCACAAAATCCGCTCACTTCCTAGCTCTACCCACCAGATACACAGCTTCCGATTTGGGCCACCGCTTTGCAGTTGACATCTTTCGCCTGCATGGAACTCCTTCCACAATAGTTTCTGATCGTGACCCTATTTTTCTCAGCTCCTTCTGGCAGCAGCTGTTCAAGTCACAGGGCACGACTTTAAAGTTTAGCACGGCATACCACCCGGAAACCGATGGACAAACGGAGGTTCTAAATCGGACTTTGGAAGCTTACCTCCGCTGCTTTTGCGCCGATCAGCCAAAGTCCTGGTTTCGATTCCTCTATCTGGCAGAATTTTGGTACAACTCAGCTTTCCATTCTGCAATAGGGATGCCTCCGTTTCGTGCTCTCTATGGCCGGAACCCACCCACTGTCCCGGACTTCCTGGCCACATCAGTCTCAATTCCCGTCCTCTCAGACTCTTTCCAGGAACGAGAAGATATCCTTCGTGCCGTTCGCTCCTCTCTGATCCGAACCCGTCAGCGAATGGTCGCTCAGGCGAACCGCCACCGCCAGGACATTTCCTTCATCGAGGGTACGTTTGTGTGGCTCCGTCTCCGGCGCTATCGTCAAACCACGGTGGCGCGACGACCCTGTCCCAAGATTTCCCGTCGATTTTTCGGGCCCTTTCAGATCCGGAAGCGCATCGGTCGGGTAGCATATGAGCTTGCTCTTCCGGAACACTGCAGATTGCACCCTGTGTTTCATGTCTCTTGCCTAAGAGCTTTCCATGGCCATTCTCCCCCAGAATATTTTCGACCTATTCCCCCTCCACTTTTTCACTCTGACTCAACTACTTCTCACTCTAACTCTCGAGACACTTCCACTTCGCAGGGTATTAAACCCAACACGTCACTTCCCAACACTGAGTCACCTCTCTTTAATTCCAAGCCGTGGATTCCTCACATCTCCCAAGCCCCTCCAATCTCACCCTCCATTCAAAATGAGATCCTGACAACCCATTCACTGTCCCAAGACACTGCGTTACAGCCTGGCACGCACGCCTTCCCTGCTACATCACGTGAAGGCTCTCTCGAACGTTCTTCTTCCTTGGCCCATGAGGACATGGTCCACGCTTATCAGGGGGGCAATGATACAACCCAAATGGGCTCCAACAGCACAGCTAACCAAAGGCCCAAGAGAGTGACTAAGAAACCCAATTGGTTCAAAGATTTTATTTAAGGCTATATGTTATCTTTTCAGTCCAATTATCTTCTGAAGCCCAAACTATTTAGGGTTTTCTTCCTTCAAGAAAAGTTATCCTATATATTGTTATGTGTTATGAGAAAAGGCAAGAAGAAATATTTGATAAATTAGTGTATTCATCTTACTGTAGCAGAATTCCTTAAAGTAATCCAATAGCTAACTCAATCTAGGAAGTGGAGCCTATCAGGTTCTCATGCCAGCCCATCCAATCAGTACACAATTATATAGGAATAAACACAATCATTAGTTCTTTTAAATAAATATATATTCCCATAAAAGCGATTGCAGTTGAAATATACTGCAATTATCGAAGAAAGAAAGCAAAGAATCGGAAATGGAAAAGCAAAATGGGAAGAGAGTGGTGATCTTAGGGGGTGGTGTTGCCGGTTCCACCGTCGCTAAATATCTCCAATCCTGTGCCCATGTCACCCTCGTTGATCCGTAAATTCAAATTTCTCTTTCAATTCCTATCTGCAGCTTGTTTTTAATATATTTTTTCACATTTAATTATTCAAAGCTGAAATTTTTAATTCGAATTTAGATAATTGGCTACACTGTTTTGTTTTTAATTCGTAAGGTTAATGCGTTGGTGTTGATGTTGTTTCTTTTTTTTTTTTTGGTTTGCCTTTTTTTTAAATTCTGCTTTGGTTATTTATCTCCTTCATCGTTAGTTGGTATATGGAACGATTAATGCATAGTGGGAATTTTCTGCCCTTGTGTGTTTCTGGAATATTTATAATTTTTTGGAATTTCCTAAATTTTCAAGTTTCAATTTGGAGGTTGAAAAATGTGATTTTGGAAGGGTTTGTCATTGGAAATTCTCTTGGGGTCGGTTTGAACAAAAAATACTGCATTGGCTTTGAAGTATTTTAACTTTCTGTTTTTCATGATTGTTGTGAACTTGTTGTCATTGTTGGTTTTTCTCTTTTGATTGATTGTGAATTTGTGATTGATTGCAGGAAGGAATATTTTGAGATTACATGGGCAAGTTTGAGGTCAATGGTTGAGCCATCTTTTGCAGAGAGGACACTGATCAATCACAGAGATTATCTTACCAATGGTGACCTTGTTACATCCCCTGCTGTTCACATGACAGAAACTGAAGTGTTGACTGCAGATGGCCATAGGGTTGGTTATGACTATCTAATTATTGCCACTGGCCATGCAGATCCTGTCCCTAAAAGTAGGAGTGAAAGACTTCACCAGTATAAACAAGGTAATTTTGAACATATATCTTTAACTATGATAGTCTAGTTCTAATTACCTAGAAGGGAAACAAAAATGTTATGAATTTTTTAACTGATGCAAATGTGTTGAGCATACATCTGTAATAAAAGTTGCAGATGAGGCTCCTATAATGTGCGATGTCAGTTGTTGATTTGAAAATTAATGGTTTACATTCATAGCTTATCTTACACCTGCATGTGTCTTATTACAATTATCACCATTTATTTCTAAATCAATGACTAATATTACACTGAAATCCAAAAGTTGCTATGTTAATGTTTGAGGAGAGTAGGTTACTCCAATTGGACTCACTTTGGCCTGTTTACTACAGTTGGCTGCAAGCTCTTTCTCATATTGTAATAATGTTGTGTTATATGGATTAAGTGTTCATTAAAACAAAAACAGAAGGACCATGGAGCTCCTGAACGACAATGGAAGAAATATTAGAGCACAAAAATAACTGATTGAATTTCAATATGTTATTATCTGTATCATTGGACTTGTTTAGAACTAACTGGGAATATTTTGTATTATTGGTTTTTGAGTCTATCAAATCATGCATTGAAATTGCTTGTTTTGGCAGTGTTATGTATTTTTTTTTTTTCTAGAATAGGTTCAACCACTCTGTATTAAATTGTCACAGTCAGTGCTTTAGTAATGAAGTTAATTTTCTCTGGCAGAAAATGAAAAGATAAAGTCTGCTCAATCCATTTTGATTGTTGGAGGAGGTCCCACTGGTGTGGAACTTGCTGGAGAGATAGCTGTTGATTTTCCAGATAAGAAGATTACACTAGTCCACAAAGGGTCAAGGCTGCTAGAATTCATAGGAGCAAAAGCATCTGACAAGACTCTAAAATGGTTGACATCAAAGAATGTTGTGGTGAAACTAGGGCAATCCGTTGACTTGAATGCCATTGAAGATGGAGATGGACATAAGATGTATCGAACTTCAAATGGAGAGACCATTGAGGCAGATTGCCATTTCTTGTGCATAGGGAAACCACTTGCTACAGCGTGGCTTAAGGAAACTGTGTTGAAGAATGAGTTGGATGCTCAAGGAAGGATTAAGGTTGATGAAAATTTGAGAGTCAAGGGGAGAACCAACATTTTTGCAATTGGAGATATTACAGACATTCCTGTAAGTGCTTACCAATTGCCATTAGTAACTTTTATTCAGCTTTTCTCAGTTATATAATTTGATATGCAATACCTTTTGCAACAAACTCAACAAGTTACCTAGGTCTTTTTCTGTTCACACGATATTCTGTCTGTTCCCTTTGAACTAGACTGGGAGATCTTGCTTTATTGCCTGCTGCCATTGACTTTCTACTGACTAGTAATGAAAATTGAAGATATTGATGCTAAATGAAAGAAACTATTACTTGTACCAAATGCTACTAAATAGAAATAATTAACTAGTGCAAGCTCATGAAACTAGTGCTCCTCCAATTCTATTTGAGCTGTTTGCCATATTGCATTATTGTATACCAATCTCTTATTGTTTTGGGCATTTGACTGGAGGCTGCACCACATTATTGTTCTTTAGATCTATTCAGTGACTTTGTTGAGGAAGAGAAATGTCCTAAATCTTTGAATTCAGAGACTAAGGTTACTGTGTGATATCAAATTTTAAGTGGACTTATATGCATAATTTCCTACAGATTTATGTGATTGTATTGCTGTTTAAATTTTAAAATACTATAAATCTGTGGCATTTTAACCTCTTTGTAAGCCATCTGATTAGAGGTTTTTTAATGGAAATCCTTACAACAGGAACTCAAGCAAGGGTTTTTGGCACAGCAGCAGGCTGAATTGATTGCTAATAATTTGAAGATTGTCATAGAGGGGAGAAGAGAATGTGGAATTGGTACTTACAAGCCACATTCAGCATTGGCAATAGTGTCACTTGGGAGGAAAGATGCTGTGGCACAATTCCCATTCTTGACAACCATTGGAAGAATTCCTGGCTTCATCAAGTCTGGTGATTTGTTTGTTGGTAAAACAAGAAAACAAATGGGACTCAACTGACAGTTGACATGATATTATGGATGCCGTGTGTAAATCAATCTTTTCATAGTTGGTATACATTCAGTTGGATTAGTACCATGTGCAAATTATCCGTATGCTCATAGCGATGTTTCTTGAGATTTAACATTGAGAGTCAGAAGCAGGATGCTGATGTTAGCATTGACATATATGGTTTGATAAAAATGATTGGATGCATGGTTTTCCTGAAAAATGTTTGATATACTACATCCCTCTCTTGTACATATTAATTTTCTTTTCAACATCATTTGGATGGAGATCCAGACATGCTTGTTCCTTCTTTAGTTCTCCTTTTACCAACCAAATTCATATATATGGTGGAAGTGTACCCATTTCATGGACTGTAAAAACTGAGATCTTTTGAGCATGTTGATTCTTGACTTCACTGGAAGGGGATTGTGTGTTCTATGTTGAATCCTAAATGTTTAGGAAAAGAGTCATTAAGTAACATGGATTGCAATATTAATTATTACAAGTTTGAATAATTTATCCTTCATAATTAAGTATTGACAGAAACCTAGAATGTACAATTTCCTCAAGCATCAGCTTTGACATATTAAAAGTTTCCAGCAAGGCCTGGTGAATTGACAAACCATCCACTTGTGCTAAACAAAAAAAAAAACATAGTTTGTTTACTGCAAGTGCAAGGTGTAAACGTATCTTCTTGAGCAATCCTATTCCTACCTAACCAGAACAAGGACACCCAAAACCAAATATGCAAGCTATTTTGTCTTGTTATATCAGGGGTCTCGCATCATCACTTTGTTTTCTATCTCCCTAAAATCTTGCCCTGTTCATTTTCTTCTATAGTTTGCATTCTAAATTGGGACTAGTTTTTTCTTTGACAGGTTGGTTAGATAGGACAAGAACTACTTTAGGTGAGACTATTTTAAAAAACGTTTAAGATTTAAATGGATTTTCAGAATCCTTGTATCATGACAACAGTGTTCTTTTATCCATGTAACCTACTTCATCGGTAGGCAAAGGCTTTTGTCATTGGTTTTATATATATATATAGACCCTGCATATATTAGAAATGAGATCTGAGATGGCTACACCTCAGTTGCTAGCTGATATTGCTCCCGAAATTAGATCCTATCTGATTGTCTCTAACAACTTTGCATCCCTTTTTAATTTCATCACTAATTTCTAAAAGCATATAACTTTTAAAGATATTGATCACAAACTTTCAAATTATGGTGGAGAAGAAAGAAGGATTAAGAAACCATATGCCGAGAAAGTAAAAATGGTATACTTCACTGATAACAGTTACTGTAAATCTTGTATACCAGAATCCTTGTCTAGTCTATTGCAAATGGTAACCGATAACAGTTACTGTAAATCTTTAGCATGATATAAATGCCGCATTAAAGAGCATTTTGGCACTTGGGTCTCAATCTTGTAGCAAGAATTTTATAAACTCAGACTAAAAATTTACCAAAATAATTGGAATTTATTTATTGAAAATTGTATGGTAATTGTTTAGAGACCAGAGAAAGTTAATTTTAATGATATTTTGAAATGAAATTTTTTTATTTTCACTTTTTTAATTAACTAGTGGCCGAAATTTTCCATGAACATTTGCCAATCTAACTCTAGAAGAATCTTTCACCAAAAAAAAAAACTCTGGAAGAATCTGGAACCATTCCCTTAAACAAGGACTAAAACTTACTGGAATTACTTAGGCCAGTCAAAAACACGGAGATCAAGTAATACATTCAAGATAACTCTATTTCAGAAACCTACTACCTCCAAAAGAAAAAAGGAAAAGAAAAGAAAGGGTTAAAATAAAAGTATTCCTCCTGTAGTTATTAGTTCTCCTTGAGTATTTATACTGTAAGTTCAGGATGGAAGTTATCATTGGGTAAAATTAGAATTTAAAAAACACAAGATAAGAATGCAAAGCCCAACCCATCTAGATAGAAGAGAAAAGTCAATTTCCACCCAATTAGTCAAAAGATGATGAAAGTGTAGGATAATAACCTTATCTTAAACTAAATGAATCAAGACTTAATCAAATGCATAATTCTGAAATGTTAGTATTTGATGATTCCACGGAGGACATGGTCATGAAAAGAAAGAAATTCTATTATACTTAGAAGGTCCTAGAAACTTTGACTCCAGCATGTAATCACAATGATTTATTATTAAAAGATTTTATGTTTATTTATTATTTTCAGTTTTAATTATAAAACTATTATTTTATTTTTTATTTTTGAAAGTTTTAATAGGAAATCATGAAAATAAAAAAAAATTATTTTTTGTATTTATGGTATAATTTTATAAAACAGAAATAAAATGATAATTTTATAATTAAAATTAAAAAAAATAAAATCAAGAAATAGAAAGAAAAAACCAAAACTCCCAGAGAATCTCCAATATCCCATTGACTCCAACTCGGTGACACCATGAAATAAAATAAAAATCTTACGTAATGATTTTCTATTTTTTGCCGTTATTTTTGAATAATTTTCAATAATAATTCTGAACTAGCAAGTTACATCTTATATATGCTGGCACCTTTATCTTTCTTAAGCAACCATCATGATCATGATTCAAGAATCTAAAAATAATATTTTCCTGAAGAAACTGCAAATAGAGAAAGTTGAAAATTGAAACACCTCATTCAAGTTGTGAAACAAGGAAGCTGCCTAGTTGACTGCATTTGGTTTCGGTCGTTTTTATGTCCCAATTCAAATTTTGACGTTCCAATTTTGATGATCCATGCAATGACGCAATGACATCTATTTATGCTGTTGAGCCTTATCTCGTTTTGAGAACACGAACAATCATCACAAAGGTGAGAGAATTACATTACAAAGCATTAAAAAATGGTGGAGAAGAAAGTGGTCATCATAGGAGGTGGTGTTGCTGGTGCCATCCTTGCAAAAACTATACAACATCAAGCCAACGTCACCCTTATTGATCCGTGAGTTCTCTCTTCGTTTCTGTTGTAATATCAAGGTTTCTCTATACTTCAATTCACTCTTTCAGTCTTTAGTTGAATGTTCCATGTTGTATATAAATATACATGTATTGTGCTTCTTTTCAAATAACATTAAGTTTCCTTTTCATTTACAGCTGAATGTGTACATTTAAGTTAACGTGTGAGAAGTTACAACAATAAACAAACGACTGTGATTTATTATAACACGAATCTCAATATCATAATATAAAAATGATAATTTTTTACTTCTTTATAACTATAGTTGATGTCAAATTAAATACTTCAAAAGAGTAAATTTAAAAGAGGTTACATAATTTATGAAAATAGCTTATGATTTTTAAAAATTATTTTTATCTTATTTCAATCAAAATAAGTTATATTTTACTTATTCAAATAAATTTTACGGTCAAATTCATTCAATAAACCCTCAAATAAAAATGCTTACTTTACAAGTGTTTAATGAGGTTGTGTACCTAGAAGCGCATTAAAACTTTTGAAAAATATTTATTTTGAAAAGATTGTCAAGCAGTTTATTGAAGTAAGTTATAAAGAGCTTAAATGCACTTTGATAAGTCCAAATAAGTTTCCAACCTTTCCAAAATACCCCAGAATTTTGAAAATAGTAGGCTTTATCATGTTTCATGCAGATTGGTAATTTGTTTGGGAGTTACTTGATGTTTTGTTACTGATGTATCATGATTGAGTCACACTATCACAGGCATAGAGCTTTTTATGTAAATGGTTGCACTGACTCAAAGCTGTTGAACACAGGAAGGAATATTTTGAGATTCCATGGGCAAGCTTGAGGGGATTGGTTGAGCCATCCTTTGCTGAAAGGACTGTGATCAACCATAGAGAGTACTTCAAAAAGGGTGACCTTGTTGTGTCCACTGCTGTCAACATAACTGAAACTGAAGTCTTCACTGAAGATGGCAATCAGATTTCCTATGACTATCTTGTTATTGCCACTGGCCACACCGAACCTATCCCCAAAACCAGGGGTGAAAGACTTGACCAGTACAAAGGAGGTAATAATACTTAAGGTTGAGGATAACTCTTCTGTCTTTGTTATTATTTAAGGGGTTGCAAAAAAAAATGTATATCTAAATTTAATCAAACATCTCTAACTCATGATCATTCATCTTTTATGAATTATTTGTGATTTTTTTAATAGGTATAAGTTAATAGTTACTTTGTTAGATTTTTTTTGTTAGCAGACAGAGTTGAACTCACAAGCCTTCCCATCTTTTTGATTTGATCCTTTTTACAAGACACCTTCTACTAAGTTACACAAGTTAATAAAAGTAGGTAAAGTTAGTTAATTTTTTTTGAATTTTAAAACAATTATATAAAATATCAATTTTATGCTCATTCAATATTATTAAGTTTAATACCAATATCAATGTAACATTGAGTAGAGTGCCTTATAAAAAGGCCACTGAAACTTTCTATGCTTTATAGAAAAGACCATAAGAGTAGTTTTAAGCTAGATTATATATTTCTACTCAATGTTACATTGTATAAATATAATAAATTGCATTGGCCTGTTTTGGATTATGTTGTGTTAATGATTTTCAATATATCCATTGCATTTGAGTGATGAGAAGTACTTTCATGGCAGAAAATGCAAAGATCAAATCTGCAAATTCAATTTTGATTGTTGGAGGAGGGCCAACTGGTGTGGAGCTTGCAGCAGAAATTGCTGTTGATTTTCCGGATAAGAAGGTCACTATAGTGCACAAAGGATCAAGGTTGCTGGAATACATTGGGCCAAAAGCTTCAAGGAAGACTTTGAAGTGGCTTAAATCAAAAAAAGTTGATGTGAAACTTGAGCAATCGGTTGACTTGAACTCCTTCACAGAGGAAAACAGAACATATCAAACTTCAAATGGAGAGACTATAGAAGCAATTATTCATTTTCTATGCATAGGGAAACCACTTGGTTCAGCATGGCTAAGAGAAACTCTTTTAAAGGATGACTTGGATGCTGATGGAAGGATCAAAGTTGATGAACACCTTAGAGTGAAGGGTAGGAGCAACATTTTTGCAATTGGAGATATTACAGATGTTAAAGTAAGTGCTAACCAAAAACTAAGTCATTTTGGCTTTTAGAAGGGTATTTATATCCTTGTTTTTTCCCCTGCCATTAGGTATTTCTATTTAATCAAAACATTTATGACAAATCCAATAAGTTACTCAGTCTTCTTAGTTATCCCTTCAAATCCTATCATATGCACATACCACATGTGTTGCAGTCAACATTGTCAATTACTCAATTGGTTAGGCTAGTGAATAAAATCATGATGTATGTTTTCTGGTTTGTTTTGTTCAGCTGTGTGATTATAAGTTTTACTAACTACTCCTGTTTTTTTGTTTTAATGTATTTTTAGGTTTTTTTCATAAATTAAGAAATATAATTAATATTTTTTTATACATCATTTTTCTTTATATAATTAATGCCCTCTTGATTTAAACAAAAGTTAATGGTATAGTTGAAAATAAATATTTAATTTTGTCTTAAAGGCTTAAAAAATAAATATTTAGAAAAAAAAGACATAATAATAGGGAGGAAGTAGTAGTTATAAGAGAGATCTGAACAACATAAGATATTAATTTGTCTATTTACACCTGTATGAAGTTTTTCTTAACATGATTTGAGTAAATCTGTGAATCTTAGACACTGCTAAATTTGATAAAACATTTCTTATTTTTATTTTCTATTTTTATTTTTAGTTACTATCAGATTATTTTTGTTTTGTTTCTTATTTTCTTACATTTTATATAGGAAACGAACAATTTTTAGAAAAGAGGATACAAAATAAAAACAAGATAATATCTTGTAATCAAATGTAAAAAAGAAAATATTTTCTCAAGTAAAACTAAACAACCCATTATTTTTCCGTTAATTCTATTATGATGTATTCATATTGCATGACATCACTGAATTTTTAGTACCCTATACTAGACAGTTGGACACATCACTGTGTGTCCATGTCTTTCACTTTCTGCATTTTTTTTTCCTGTCAATTTAATTAAGGGGAAAAGGATCCAAAATCTGTAACTCTAGATTCAAGTATCACAATGTGTGCATAGTCATTTGAAACTTGGTTCCATGCACTAAATCGATGGCATTTTAAATCTCTCAGCAAGAAAATTCATATTAACGCAAGATTGTTTAATGTGAAATATTTTCTACAGGAAATCAAACAAGGGGTGTATGCACAAGGTCATGCACAATTGGTGGCCAAGAACTTGAAGCTATTGATAGAGGGAGCAGGCAAAGAGCGTAAATTGGGAACATACAAGGCACAGCCACCAATATCTATTGTGTCACTTGGAAGGAAACATGGGGTTGCACAGTTCCCTTTCATGACAGTCATTGGAAGGTTCCCTGGCATGATCAAATCAGGAGATTTGTTTGTGGGGAAAACAAGAAAGGAACTAGGACTCGAGCCAAATCTTAAAAAATCTTAATTTGATCCTGTGAATTGTGTGGTGTGTATATGTCTCTCCAACTCTTCTTTTCATAGCTGTTGTTGTGCATGTGTAAGTTCATTATGTGTTTTATTTTTGTTACATATTGTATTCACTGTATTCTTACTATTTCTTAATGATTTTGATGTTGTACGTGTTGTCCCTTGAGATGTATAGTTTATACAAGTGAAAGTGTATTCATTGGATTTGGAGCATTTACTTTGAGATATACAAGGGAAAGTGTATTCATTGGAGCATTTACTTTCAGATTTATGAAGTCTATTGGTCTAAGATGGGTACTTGTCCAACAATTTAATTTATGAGATTTTTAAAATATTACATTAAATATTGATCAAGTTGCTGCCCAAAACCACCCAGCAGCTTACTAATCTCCTTACCAGTTACCATGGCACTTCCTTTAACCATTTACAAGACCATTTGTTCCCTCCCTGGTCAGGGGGTCCCACGGTACCTCCTCATCCCTTTAATTTAGCAGATAATGATTCTTCATTATCCTACCAGAAATGGTTATCTCCCTTATTGGGCTTGGGCCTAGATTCCCCTCTTTCCTTTATTTTACAAGTGTATAAATACAGCCTAGAGGCTCACATTGTAACTCAAATGACACATCATAGAGAGATGATAAACCTAATCCCTAGAGGAATTCTCTAGGGTTTTGTGCCTACTTTCTGTGTGTGAACATTTTGGCGCCCACCGTGGGGTCCGGTAAAAAAGATCCTACACCTCAACCTTCAAAACCCTAACCCTAAAGATCTATGGCACTAATCAGTTCGGCAAACACAAGGAGATCTACACCCATATCATCCGTGTCATCCTCTACTCCGCCCACTGTGTGACTTCTAATTTTTCGTACCTTTTTATTTCTAATTTTCTCCGACTCATCAAATGCTTGACATCTCTATTTTTTACATATGAAAATTAATTAATTGAGAGCAGCAAAACCCAAGAGCCGGTGATTAATTTTTCAAACCCATGCATTTTTGACTTTCAATTCTCGCACTGTTATATACATTAATTTCTTTCCAATGTTACTAAGCTACTTTCTCTTACATATATATATCTTTAAAATGGTACCACACTAACTCGCTATGCGCACCCTGTCATGGTTTTTCGGAAACCTTATTTCTCTCATATATAAAATTCAATTTCCAAATAGTACATGACATATTTCATTGTCGTTAACATGATATACAAATTTTAGCTTCTACTTGTCATGCTAATCAATTTATCAATATTTGTTATGCCTGAACTGGGTTTCAATTTTCATTGATAAGCGGTCAATCATTGATATTTCATAATACTATGTGAGTATGGCTTGGTGGGACCTGTTTCCTTTTTCATAAGGCGAGTTTTCATTTGCGATTCACTGTCAACCAACCAGCAATGAGTAACTCAGACTGTACATGCACTCCCACCCGGAAAAGAAATAATTTCAAATAGAGAAAAATAGCATACAACTCTAAACTATAGAACTTTACTCTAAACCATGGCTCGAGCGTGACTCCTGTTCCTTCCCTGAGGCCAAGGAAGTTACAATGGTCGAGGTAGAATCATGAATCGAACACGTGTCAAAAACAGTTGTTCTCCAGGCATTTTAAGTATCATTTGATGCATTACATCAAGAAACGTCATATGAAGATTTTTAAAAGAAGCGAGAAGAAGAAGAGTTTAGAACAGCCTGAGAAAGACCCGTTACCAAGGTTTAGAAAGATGTGGTGATGAAACACATAACCCCACTTTCGTGTAGTTCTGTAAACAATCTGCCAAAAAATAGCAATTTGTTCTTGGCCAAAAGATATGACGCCTATCATAAATATGAGACCCTGATGGAGTTGGAGTATTCTCAAAGCAACCTAGTGTAAATCAACGAATGTTATGCCTGCAGATTCATAGTCTAGTAACTGGGAACTCCCTAATCCATCTTAACCTGACCCGAATAGTACTATCTATCAACCCTTTAGGAAGGATCCATGTCCGTACAGCTGGGGATATCCCCGCGGTCCTCAATGAGCTCGAAAACATTGGTTACCACTATACTGTGTTGGTCCACATTTTGCAACATCAATTTTACTAAGTAGATCCATGCATGTGCTATTGTGCATGATGATTACCTTTCAATTTTATTAAGCTACTCTATCTTCTATATACCTTTAAAACAATTTTGTTATGTGTTTGCAATATGCCCATCTGGGTTCAATTTTTTGTTGTCGCAGTATACAAATTGTCATGCCGAATGCTAATCAGTTGACCAGATCTCATTGTCGATGCTAAAATTCATTATGATAGCGCGTGAGCGGTGCACCAAATAGGGTCATCTCGTTGGAGAACGTCCAATTCGATCACTCTTACCAGAAACCAAAAGCTAGCCCGACATTCTTGTTGAAGATAATGAAGGAACCAAAGATGATATCAAGAACACGCTACAAAAAGGGAGAAGGGAGAAACATGAGTTTATCATCACTTCTTACTTTTCACCCCTCATTTATTTACATAACATAAATCTCTATATGTGATATTAAGCTATTTTCTATTAAATATAGCTGCATAATATCTTCAAAGTTTGCAGGCTCAAGCTCCTTATCAATTCCTCAGGCACTTTAAATCTCATCCCCATTAATGTCGAGATCGACATTTTTTTCAAAAGCTGTAACGTGTGCTTCGTCTGGTGCCGGTCTTGAGGCCTAAAAATACCACCTGATCACAAATGTTGAACCAATGCACTCCTCGATGTCCCTCTTCTACTAGGCTCCTATACTCATCATCAAGATTAAAAGTTTGAAGAATACTTGAAGAATGCTTGAAGAATTATCATTAAAAATCTTGCCCAATATAACAGCCTCCTTATCATGAAACGAGACAGAGCTACAAACCACTTAATAGACACACTATTTTCACCTAAGACATATGCTTCGGACTTCCAAGATTGCGCGGAAAACACTATTTAATCAAGAAACAAAGTACACTTAAAGTACGAGGCGTGAGAATCAATCCCCTCGGCAGAACATACAAAAAGCCCAAGTAACCCTCGTTAATATACGAAAAGCCCGAGCGCGGATCTAATCCCTCGACACACTTTGAAGGCTTGAATTCGTTCAAGTTAAGCCCGAGCGCGGAATCGATCCCTCAGCCTATGATTTTGAAGGATTGAATCCATTCAAGTAAAGCCCGAGCACGGAATCGATCCCTCAGCCTACGATTTTGAAGGCTTGAATCCGTTCAAGTAAAGCCCGAGCGCAGAATCGACCCCTCGGCCTACGATTTTGAAGGCTTGAATCCGTTCAAGTAAAGCCCGAGCGCGAAATCGACCCTTCGGCCTACGATTTTGAAGGTTTGAATCCGTTCAAGTTAAGTTCGAGCGCGGAATCGATCCCTCGGCCTACGATTTTGAAGGCTTGAATCCGTTCAAGTTAAGCCTGAGCGCGGAATCGATCCCTCAGCCTACGATTTTGAAGGCTTGAATCCGTTCAAGTAAAGCCCGAGCGTGGAATCGATCCCTCGGCCTACGATTTTGAAGGCTTGAATCCGTTCAAGTAAAGCCCGAGCGCGGAATCGATCCCTCGGCCTACGGTTTTGAAGGCTTGAATCCATTCAAGTTAAGCCCAAGTGCGGAATCGATCCCTCGGCCTACGATTTTGAAGGCTTGAATCCGTTCAAGTAAAGCCCGAGCGCGGAATCGATCCCTCGGCCTACGATTTTGAAGGCTTGAATCCGTTCAAGTTAAGCCCGAGCGCGGAATCGATCCTTCAGCCTACGATTTTGAAAGCTTGAATTCGTTCAAGTAAAGCCTGAGCGCGGAATCGATCCCTCGGCCTACAATTTTAAAGGCTTGAATCCGTTCAAGTTAAGCACAAGCTTAGAATCGATCCCTCGGCCTACAATTTTGAAGGCTTGAATCCGTTCAAGTAAAGCCCGAGCGCGAAATCGATCCCTCGGCCTACGATTTTGAAGGCTTGAATCTGTTCAAGTAAAGCCCGAGCGCGGAATCGATCCCTCGGCCTACGATTTTGAAGACTTGAATCCGTTCAAGTTAAGCCCGAGCGCGGAATCGATCCATCGGTATACGATTTTGAAGGCTTGAATCCGTTCAAGTAAAGCCCGAGCGCCGAATCGATCCCTCGGCATACGATTTTGAATGCTTGAATTCGTTCAAGTTAAACTCGGGCGTGGAATCGATCCCTCGGCATACGATTTTGAAGGCTTGAATTCGTTCAAGAAAAGTCCGAGCGTGGAATCGATCCCTCGGCATACGATTTGAAGGCTTGAATTCGTTCATGTAAAGGCCATCTAATCCCTTGGCAGACACGTTTCAAAGATTTGAATGAAATCTCACTCAAAAATCTTCCACCCGAGAGGATCATTCAGAGTCGAAGTCCAGTCCTTACTCGGAAATCTTCTACCCGAAAGGATCATTCAGAGTCGAAGTCTAGTCCTCACTTAGAAATCTTCCACCCAAAAGGATCACTCAGAGTTGAAGACAATCTTAAGGACAAACCCGAGCACGAGCTCTCAGAAATTTGGAAGATAAGCCCGAGCACAAGCTCTCGGTAATCTTGAAGACAAACCCGAGCACTAGCTCTCGGCAATCTTGAATGTAAGCCCGAGCACGAGCTCTCGGCAATATCGAAGACAAGCCCGAGCATGAGCTCTCGGCAATCTCAAAGACAAGCCTGAACACTAGCTCTCAGCAATCTCAAAGACAAGCCCGAGCACAAGCTCTCGGTAATCTTAAAGACAAACCCGAGCACGAGCTCTCGATAATTCTGAAGATAAGCCCAAGCACGAACTCTCGGTAACTCTGAAGATAAGTTCGAGCACGAACTCTTGGTAATTTTGAAAACAAGCCTGAGCATGAGCTCTCGCCAATTTTTAAGACACACCCAAACACGAGCTCTCGGTAACTCTAAAGATAAGCCCGAGCACGAACTCTCAGCAACTTTGAAAATAAGCTCGAGCATGAATAGAACGAAGGAGTTCCAAGCGACGAAACTCCCCATGTTACAGGACCAAGCTTCACTCACTCAGAATCACTTATTCAGAACCAGTCACTCATTCGGAATCACTCATTCGGAGTCAATCACTCATTTAGAGTCACTCATTTGGATTCACTTATTCGAAATTAGCAACAATCCATCAATCGACACCAGGAAAACCTCGTTCGAGGGGTTTGGTTCCAGTTCATGCTTGCCCTGGAAGCGAATCTCAAAACTTAAAAATATGCAAGCACCATGTCGCTCCAACTACAAATTCCCATGACAAAACCAGGAGACCCTTCCTTAGAAGAACATCGTACGACGAGGAAGAAACACCACCACTACTTGGACCTCGACACTTTCAAAAGAGAGATCTAAAGCTAACAGTCAAACGGGAAACACCGATTGAGAGACATCATCAGTAAATGAGCATACCAACTTGGAAAAGCATATCATTTAATTGTATATTATAGTCAAATGTAACAGAGGCACTCTTTTTTCTACTCGAGGGGTTTTACCAAAATAGTAAAATGTATTAGCGTTGAATGTAATAGGGACACTCTTTTTCCTGCTCGAGGGGTTTTTCCCACTGGGTTTTCCCCCGAGAGGTTTTTTACGAGGCCCACCACTATAACAAATGAGACAAGTACGACTCAGCTCATCTCATGAAGAAACAGTGAAAGTTCAAGACCAGATATCGTTTGGTATATAGCTACTCAGAATTGGTTACCTGGTCCGCTCAGACCTAATCACTTGACATCGGCTCATACACCCTCAAGACGAGTCTTCGATCAGCACCCAACATGAAGGTGTCTCACCTTGGCACTTAGCCACTTCGCTTGGCTCTACGCCCCGAGCTTGTGACTAGGGGGCTCTTGTTCCCTCCCTGATCAGAGGAGGTCCCAAGGTACCCCCTCATCCCTTTAATTTAGCAGATAATGATTCTCCATTATCCCACCAGAAGCGGTTATCTCCCTTGTTGGGCTTGGGCCTAGATTCCCCTCTTTCCTTTATTTTACAAGTGTATAAATACAGCCTAGAGGCTCACATTGTAACTCAAGTAACACATCATAGAGAGATAATAAACCTAATCCCTAAAGGAATTTTCTAGGGTTTTGTGCCTACTTTTTGTGTGTGAACACCATTCATTCCAAGTTGAGATTGGTTGATATCCATTCTCCAACTTGTAATATTTATGTTAGTTAGTCTCAATTGATCTGACAGTTGGTTAGAATTAGTTATTGATCTTACCTTTCTATTATTTGTTAGTTTTTCTTCTACAATTGTATATAAACTCTTCTGGAATCTATTTATCTATTTATAATATATAATTTTAGAAGTACATTATGCAATGCTTATACATCACTTGCCCTATTAGTTACTCTAAGAAAAACTTACACAAAACAACCCCTTTTCTCCTAAAAGACAAATTCGTGTGTCATCCATGCGTTTATCTCCCCAGCATTTCACTCCTTCCAATTCCAATTCATCTCTGAAATTCAAAAAATCATTTAGACAATGAACCCTTATATACTCCAATAAAAAACTTGCACTGACGCATCTTCTTACTCCAAAAAGACAAAATTATAGATTATTCATGCATGCCACTCATCCCAATCAATCTTTGAAATTCTAAAGAGTTACAAATGTTTTAAAAGAGTTTGTGTGCTCACTACCATAATTGAGGTTTATGTCTTTCAAAAAATATCATATCTTCCATGCATTTCACTTTTTTTTGATTCTAATTGGCCATTGAAATTCAAAAGACTTCGTATTGTACTACTAGGACTAAAGTTTATATCTTTTGAACATATTTTCTAGTTAGTATATCTTGATTTTTTATCTTTTAAGTTGATCAATTGACTTGCAAACCACTTTTCTCTCATATTTATTAAACAAGTTATGTTTAAGGTTTTGTAAATTTTTAGTCATATTAGTCTGTTCCAAGGTTTGAATTATATTATCTTTTCCACAATTGATTAATATACAATATTTTATATAATTAAAGATATATAATAAACATCTTTTCTATTCAAACTTCTTATTAAATTATATTGCTTTCTTGCATTAAAAAAGTTTGTATTGCATTTTCATAGTAGAATTTATCCTTATGATACTGTAAACACCATATTTCATTTTTATTTTTTATTATTATTTATTTTTTAAATTATTAAGAAATAATAAACAATAATTTTTCCCACACCATTCCGGAAATTTCGTTCGAAATCCGGAATTGGTTCCCTAACTTTCCACTGGCTTCATCTTCTCCCTTCATCTCTTCATCTAGACCATCAACAATTCTTCCTCCTTATTTTTTTCCTCCATTCTACCAACAACATCTTCATCCTCTTCAACTAAACGAAAAATACCAACGAAAAAAACAGCAATAACCCACCTTCATCACCTTCATCACCTTCATCCTCCTTATCACCATCAACAACCATAAACACCCACCACCCAAAAAACAGAACCAAAAAAAAGGCAAAAAAAACAAAAACAAAGAAGAAGAAAACCGCCACTAGAACCACCACCACCAGCTAGATCGTAAACTCCGTTGGTCCCTTTCTCTCTTTCATTTTCTGGTTCACTTTCTCTATCCTATGATGTTTTCTCTCTCTTCCTTCCTGGTTTATTCTTCATGGCTACGGCACTACACTCCTTAGCAATGTCTAAAATTAGGTTAGAATGTTGTGGTTATGGGCCTTATGATAAGGCCCATTTTAAAAAAAAAATCAGAAGCTGATAACTAAGTTCATGTATTTTTGTAACTAAAGATCCTCAATAGAGTGTGGTAGCTCAACTGGTAAACCTATGCCACCTTCTAGCAGGAAGGGAAAGGTTCGAAACCCAGGTGCTTCATTTTATGCATTTTTTAAAAATTAAAGCTGGAACTTGTATGTTGGTTATAAGTAGTCTGTTTGTTCCTTTAAGAATGTAATAGTAGTAGCCTAGTGGTAGAGGCCAAGCTCCTAGGATTAAAAGGGAATGGGTTTAAATCCTAGCTCCAAACTTTTTTTTTATTTAAAGTTTTTTTTCCTTTTTGATTACTATTCTAGTTTCTTTTTCTTTTTTTTGGGTTGTCAATGAATTATTGTTATTGTTGTTATCATTATTATTATTGTTGTTATTATTATTATTATTATTTATTGTTTTTTTCTCTTCTTTATATAAGTGTTAATTTATGTTCTTTGTTGCCTATATTAAAAACAAAAAGTATAATCGCTTAAAAAAACATAAATATTCAAAATATATTTCCTTAGATCAAAATTAAAGTTTGATTTTTTTTATTTTTAAATATCCTTAAATAATTTCTCCAAAGAACTACGTGACCATGATTTCTCGAAAGCTCGAGAATACGTAGGAGCGGGAAGTAGTTCCTGTCGGGCCCATCTTTCTTTGTTTAATTTTTTAGAGTTTCCATTTTTGTCTTGTTACTAAAAAGAGGAGCGAGGTTAATTTGGACGAGATGCCCTATTAATCTCATGTTTTTATAATATCTTTTTTAAAAAAAGGAGGAGCGAGGTTAATTTGGACGAGACGTCCTGTTAATCTCATGCTTTTTAATAATATCTCTTTTTAAAAAAGGAAGGAGCGAGGTTAATTTGGACGAGACGTCCTGTTAATCTTATTTTTTTAATAATATCTTTTTTAAAAAAGGAGGAACGAGATTAATTTGGATGAGACGTCCTATTAATCTCATGTTTAAAAATTCCGTGTCTATTTTTTTGTCTATTTTTGTATGCTTTGTCATTTCATACGTTTCTTCTCTTAAGAAGTTAAAATAATTTTTGGGCTAATTATAATGCGCGCTATCATCTTGAGGAAACTATTTTATAACGGACAGTTATGAGGTGCTAATACCTTCCTCACTTGTAATTAGACTCCCGAACTTGGAATTTCATTTTTATGACCAATGCTTTAATAAAGGTTTTCCCGGTATTTTACCCTTAAAAATATTGGTGACGACTCTCTGTTTTTCGAAAGGATTTCGAACGGTTTTACTATGAATGTTTTAAGGGTCGGTCTTCCCGCCACGATCCCGGTTGCGACAGATGGCGACTCCACTGGGGATTTAGAGAGCCAAGCCAGTCAATTTGATAGCGCATGTTTTAAATAACATATTAATTATTTAACTTCTTCCTTTATTTTATTTTCTGTAAATGTTTGTATGTGGTTTTTGTTTTGTTTGTATTCTATCATTTACGTTCTGTTAATGTTTGTGTGATTGTTAAACCCTAGGGTAGACGACTTTATTTTGTTGCTCTGTGTTTGTTCTATGTGCAGGATGAGTAAGGTACAGGTATTGAATGTCTCTTTCACACACTACACTCACAATTTACACATACTTTTGAGTGGGACCCTATACCCAGGCCCAAATAAAACTTAAGATTAGGGGAGGTTGATAGTGGAGCCATTTGGGATGTACTTCCTGTCTGGTTACCGTGAGAATCTCAACTAGAGTTTGATTTATTCATGGTGCCCACACCTAGTAGAGTTCCTACTGTTATGGTCAACATCATGAGTAGGATCTTGGCTCTTGTGACCTTTAGAAGTTTTAGAACAAGCCACCTAATGCGAGATATCACTGTTAGACAAACCTTAGAACCATTAGGAGACCTTCAGAAAAATCCGACTTAAGGCACGAAGGGGCAAACTTTACTTCTACCTTTTCTCATTCTTACTTTCCCTTCTAATCCAAATTAGAGGACCACTTGCCCGTTTAGTGGATTACTTTTTCCGAAAATGACATACTTTTAACTAGTGATCCTTTAACGGGCAAGTAGTCCTTTCCTTTTATGCATAAGTCTTTGGGCTTTGAGTTACGGATGTTTCGAATCATAAAAAAAAAGCAAAAGAAAAAGAACAAAAAATATATATAAAAAAATCAAAAGAAAAAATCAATTTTTTTTTTGTATTGAGATGATCAGAAAATCCGTAGCTCACATGACCCTTGATTTGTTGCAAGTTTTGTCAAATCGTAACCTCCCAAAATACAAAAATGTTTTCAAGAAAGTTACTGGGGGAGTATCGATTTGCAAAGCACGTCAGTTCCCAATGACTGATTTTCTCTTTTCTTTATGATCTTGTAGGAAGCTATTAGGAGCTTAGCCAGTACCTCTGAGTGAAAACATGGAAATTAACATGAGATCAGATAGTTGTGGTACAAATATACCCAAGTTAAGAAAATTACTGCATGTTAAGGCTAGGAAAGTCGATACAACCAGTTTGCAAGCATTAGGCAAGAAATTGGATATGAATCAGAAAATGACCTTCTCAAGGAAATATGGGAGGATTTTAAAGCTGCTAGAAATGGAGGTACAAGTCGAGGCAATTACTGCTCTGATTCAGTTCTATGACCCACCTCTTCGTTGTTTCACCTTCCGAGATTTTCAGTTGGCTCTGTCTATTGAAGAGTTCGAACAGATTCTGGGGATGCCACTAGAAGGACAAATGCCTTACCGCCACCTTGGACGTCATGCGAATATTGTTACCATCGCTAATGTCCTAAGGATCCGCCCAGAAGTGTTAAGGAGTGTGCAACTAAATAGAAATCAGACCCTGGGGTTTGATCGGGAATACTTTGAGAAACATGTGCACTTGCTGGCTGAGAAGGTAGATTGGGAAGCCTTCATGGATACGTTGGCTCTCACCATTTATGGTGTCATCTTGTTCCCTAATATTGACAATTACGTGGACTATGATGTTATTGGCGTTTTCCTTGCCCACAAGTTCAAATCTGAAAATCCTGTCACTGCTATCTTGGCAAATATATACTGCACCATGGACTTCTGTTATACACAAGGTGGAAAGAGAATCATTTACTGTCTACCTGCTCTGTATGTATGGCTTACGTCGCATGTCTTCCACCAAGTCGGCAAAGTTGAATATCCTATTTTTGATCTGAAGTTATGCCAGTTAGTAACAAAGAATGGGCGTGAATGGGCCAATCACCTGATAGGGCTCACAGCGTAAGGTGGTATCCATAGTGGTTGAAGGTTAACACCATTATTCACTATTGTGGAAGCTACCCGAATGCTCCTTTCATTGGCACTCAGGGATGCATTAATTACAACCCTGTCATAGCCAAACGTCAGCTAGCCTATCCATTGCTTGGGCTGCCTGATGAAGAATCATTTATTTCTTTTGTCTTTTACTACTCAGAAGGAGATTGTACCTCTGTCATTCGGGATATAGCAAATGCATGGAAGAAGGTCCACAAACAAGGAAAAGAACTAGGAGCTCAAAGCCACGCCGTGAAGGAGGAATACTACCAATGGATCCTAAATAGGGTTTCCATTGTCAAGCTGTCTTTCAGAAGTCCCTCTTATCTCCCAACAACCCCACCTGTTCCCCCACCTACCCTTGAAGAGGAGACCATAAGAGCCAAGATAAAAGAGTTAATTGCAAAAAATAAGAAGCTAGAGAAAGACTTGCTAAAGTCTCAATAAGAATGCGCCCTTTAGAAAAGGGAGAACTTAGAAAGCAAGCAAACCATCAAGGAGATTGGAAAAAAGCAGAAAATCGAAAGGGATTACTTGAGGAAGCAAAGTCAATGCCTCCGAATAGCTAATACTCAACTGAGAATGAAGAGCAAGCAAAGGGATACCATGTTGGCTGACAAGCAACTCTTGAGAGACATGTTGGCAAAAGCCAAAGAGCACGAGCAAAATGCCCTGGTGCAAAGAGAGCTCCTATAATCGCAAGTTAGCCAATTAGAGCATCAGCTTAATGAGGTGGTAGAAGCTTGCCAGCATGAGATAAATGGCGAGCGGCGCCCCGCGATGGATATTGAGTAAGACTGTCATGAGGCTATCCGTATCTTGGAAGCTGAAATGACACAACAAGACGAAGTTATTCATTCATGGATGAACCGCTTCGCCCACTTGGCACATTTGGCTAATGGAACTCTGGAAGACCTCCCGCTCCTACTTAAGTAAGCTGAGGGGATGGCTAATCCTCTTACCACCCCAGAAGAAATTGTAACCTTCCTTGATTACTGTAGAGAAAGGATTTGTAAAATGAGGGCCATGATTGCTCGAGCTAGGAATGGCTGATTTACTTTTTCTGCATAAAAAAATAGACTGGCAGCGGTAATGTATTTTGGTGGAGTTCAGAAAGAAGGATTATTTTGTCTCCACAACTATCTCATGTTAATTTGCACCTATCACATACTTAGTACTTTTGAACGTGACGTTCTGAGAAATGGTTGGAGGATACTGGCCGAGTTCCGCGATCGCTTCGCACACCATGCTATTTGTTTTATTGCTTTTATTTAATGCTTTCTTTTTAACAATTTCTTGTTTTGACTTCCATTAGACATTACGGGTAAGCATCCTTACCAGACCCGACTCCAAACGAGACTCATGGCTGAAGCATAAATCAGGGACGAAGATTTCAGAAACGAATTCAACCAGCTGAAGGAACAGGTAGCTGAGTTGACCAAGCTCCTGGAAAAGAGAATCACAGAAGGGGGCTCCTCTGCAGGTATTGAGGATACCCAACAACAGCCTACCACCCCGCTACATCCCCCAGGTTTTGGTCCGACAAGGACTTAATTTCCCAATCCAACGGCTCCTCCTCTCACTATCAATGTTGGAAGGCCTAACCCTGCTGCTGATCCCCAACCACACTACAACATGTCCTATGCACAACAACATACATTTGTTGGCCCAGACGGTAACCCAGTACCTTTTCCACCTTATGGCTTACCACCGGGATACTTTCCCCCACTACTCACTAACCCACAAGACACCCACGACCACCAAGTAGTAAATCCCCACACCTCACACCCCGCTCAGCCCACTATACCACCACTTCATGAGCCAAAAATCGCCCAAGCACAAGCCACTCAAGCTCAAGCCACCCCAGCTTAAGCAACCTCAGCCCAAGTTACCCAGATAGCCCAGCCAGTCTATACTACACAACCTACAGGCCAACCCCAGGGTCCTCCACTAATTACTGGCCCGATGAACCAACCTCATACATCTACACCTTTCCACCAGCTTTACGGCTATCCGTACAGGTACATGAACCCCTATACTGCCAATCCGCAAGGCATGACCCAAATGGTAAACCCAGCTACCGACCCTGGAACAGTCGATGTCTCCCAGAAAGGAAAGATAGAGATCTTGGAGGAGCGCTTAAGGGTTGTGGAAGGTGTGGAAGGTTTTGGATTGATTGATGCCTCCGAACTCTGTCTAGTCCCAGATATCATTATTCCCCCTAAGTTTAAAATGCCAGATTTTGAAAAATATCAGGGAATGACTTGCCCAAGAAATCATCTCACAATGTACTGCCGGAAGATGGCATCTCATTCATCCGATGACAAACTGTTAATCCACTGTTTCCAGGATAGTCTAGCTGGGCCTGCCCTCACCTGATATGCCCACTTGGAACGAACCCGTATTCGCTGCTAGAAGGACTTGGCAGACGCTTTCTTGAAACAGTACAAATACAATTTAGACATGGCGCCCGACAGAGTGCAGCTACAGAACATGACAAAAAAGGATAATGAGACATTTAAAGAGTATGCTCAACGGTGGCGTGAAACTGCTGCACAGGTTGACCCCCCGTTGTCTGAGAAAGAAGTAGTAGCGATGTTCATCGATACGCTTCAATCGCCCTTCTATGACAGAATGATTGGCAATGTTTCCTCAAATTTCTCTGACATTGTGACTATCAGGGAGAGAATAGAAAGCGGGGTGCGAACATGGAAGATTATCCGGGGCCCATCTAGGGCATCCAATGTGAGAAGACCGACGCCAGACGATGGTAGGAGGAGAGACGGGGAGACCAACTTCGTCTTTTATGATTAGAGAAGGGACTAACCAAGACCATTCACCCCCACCGTTTTTCAAGCCCTCAATTCTTATGCACCGAATCCATATGTGGCCGTTGTTGTCTATAACCCAACCTCTTATCCTCCTCATTTTCATCCACCCATTGTCAGAGCACCTATACTGCAACCTATGCCATATCGTCCTCCACAACAAACAGTTCAGCCTCCCAACCCTAATCAGAATGCAAGGAAACCTAACAATGACCGCACACCTATGCAATTCGATCCCATCCCAATGACATACACTGAACTTTTGCCTCTCCTCATTTGTAACGGTTTAGTGGCGCCCTGCCCTTTAAAGCCAGTAGAACCCCCTTACCCCAAGGGGTATGATCTCAACGCTCGGTGTGATTACGACGCCGGAGCACTGGGGCATTCCACTGAAAACTGTATGGCATTGAAGTATAAAGTAAAGGATCTGATTAAATCTGACCGGATTAACTTTAAGGAAGGCAGCCCAAATATGGCCACGAATCCCCTACCTAACTATGGAAATTCAAGGGTCAACGCCGTGGAAAATGATGAGGAGTGCATTAAGAATGTTGCTGACATAAGAATGCCATTAAGGGTAGTTCATTCCCTTTTGCTTGAAAGGGGATTAATTGAAGGGACCTGGAGCGTGGAACATGAAAACAAGCAGACTGCCGAACACCAAGGCTTCTGTGAGGTCCTTCAGAGCCTCATGAACAGCCATATTGTGCAGGTCTGTAAGTGCCATGGAGGTGAGGTCAACATGGTCCAGGAGCAGACAGGGGCACGAGTCCCTAAGCCCTTGACAATTTTCTATAGTAGGAACCCTCCAGCGGCTCCTGTTTCTGTACAACCAATCATCACTGTTCAAGCACCTACCCCATTCACGTTCAAAGATTCTCGGGCCATCCCTTGGAAGTACAACGCAGATGTGATTATTGCAAGCTTGACAACAAGTGACCCATCTCCGTCGTCCGTCATAAATATTGTTGGGGTAGGAGGTGTAACCCGAAGTGGAAGAGTATACGCCCCTCCAGAGCCAAAGAAGGATCAGATTGTCGGGAAAGCCAAGGTAGGCGGAGAAAGAGCTAGTGGTGAAACCAAAAAGGCCGTGACTGATGAGAAAGCTTGTGAATTCTTAAAGTTTATTCGCCAGAGCGAATATCAAGTGCTTGACTAGTTAACCCATACTCCTGCAAAAATCTCTTTGTTATCATTGTTGATGAGCTCCGAGCCACATCGAAAGACGTTGATGAAGGTCCTGAATGAGGCTCATGTCAGTCATGACATTCCCGTCGATAAGTTTTAGGGAATAGTGGGGCATATTATTGCAGATAACTATCTGACCTTCACTAACGATGAAATACCGACAGAGGGAATGAGGCACAACAAAGCTTTCCATATCTCTGTAAAGTGCCGAGATTACATCTTAGCAAAAGTACTTATTGACAATGGGTCGTCCCTCAACGTCATGCCAAAATCTACATTGGCCAAGTTACCATTTGATGGGACTTATATGAAACCGAGTGCCACAGTAGTACGAGCTTTCGATGAAACTCGGAGGGAGGTCATGGGCGAGATTAAGCTACCCATACAGGTTGGGCCGTGTACATTCTAGGTCCTTTTTCAAGTCATGGACATCTCGCCTGCCTATAGTTTTTTATTAGGTAGGCCATGGATCCATTCTGCTGGAGTGGTCCCCTCTACCCTGCACCAGAAACTAAAGTTCATAATTGACAACAAACTGATAATCGTTTCTGGTAAGGAGGACCTTCTGGTTAGCAAACCTCTGACAACCCCATACATCGAGGTAGCGGAAGAGGCCCTTGAAACCTCTTTCCAAGCATTGGAGATAGCAAACGCCACCTGATCTGTCCCCGACCAGGGTCTAGAATCCGGTGTCGGGACAGCCTCAAGAGTTGAAGATTGAATGAGATAGAAGACTGGCTGTGTGTATCCGGTCTCTAGGATCCGGCCTCTCAGCGTGTGGAGATCGGTCTTGTTGTCCTGGAGATCCTTCACACCGGCCTCTCGCATTGGAGTGGGCGACAGGTGGTGTCACCTGCGAAGATTCTCCGACGCTCAAGTTAGAAGAGTGTAAGTGAACTCTGTTAATGCTCAAACAGTATAATAGCAAGAGATAGAGCAAGGACAACGTAACCTTTGACATGTATTGCAACATGTTATTTATAGTTGAGCGTGGAAGATGAATCGTTAGGTGTTAGTGGGCCCACTAGTTCTGATAACGTGTATAAAGAGTCAATCTGAGTGGGCCAGCATTCAGAGTGTGTCAGGAGGGTAGGTGAATTATCAGTGTACTTTTCTGTCACATGTATGGAAGATAATCACCTTTTCCGTAAATTTCGTTGGTGATTGTACCCACTCCTGTCGGTGAATGAAAGGGACATATTCCGCTGTGTAGAGTGCCTCTCTTGTTATGACACTGTGACAGTCGGTTATCAGTGACCCGCTTTGTAGAGGATGGATAAGCCACCCGGTGTCTCGGGTATCACCTCAGATGACCCAGTGTAAGAGAGGTTTGCCCAGTGTGTTGCAGATTGGATTCCTTTAGGTGAGACCGGATCATTACTTTGTGAGATCGGTTGCCTCTTGGACAGTTAGATGACCTCTTCACCTTCGAGCCGATGTTTAGTCTGGATTAATGTTTATTGCCGGCTGACGAATTATCCTGGGATACCGGTTGACTTCTAAGAAGGCTGAGACGGCCTTTTGTCCTTAAAACCGGTATCCAGATCGGATAACCTTGGGGCCGGTATCCAGACCGGATCACCACCTATGTGGGGGAAGGAGCCACAACGGTAAAGGCTTACATGCCAAGTGCATCTTTAGTGATGGCAAAGATAATGCTGCGTGAGGGGTATAAACCTGGAAGAGGGCTAGGATGTGCTTTGAATGGAGAAGTGGAACCTATACGCCTGCTTGAGAACAGAAATGGTTTTGGATTAGGATACCGACCCACAACCACCGATAGAAAAAGGGTGGAGGAAGAAAAGAGAGAAAGAAGGGCTGCCCATCTTGCCGTCAGGGAGCCTCATACTGCGAGAGTCCCCATCTGTGATCTTTACAAAAGCTTCCGTAGCGCCGGACTGATGCCTTCAGACCAACTGGCCGTCATTGAAGAAAGTCTCTGTGATAGTGCTGATTTTGTGATTGCTTGTCCGTCAACCCAAGAACTTCATAACTGGGAGGCCGTCGAGCTCCCCACGACTTTGAATGTTTCACCAAAGTAGTTTGTTTATGCTTTAAGTACTTGTTCGTCCCTCTGCTCTGCCTAAGGCTTTGGGACTCTTCCATGTAATAAGGGTGAAAAAACTTGTTTTTATCATTTTCATCAATAAACGCGTATTGAAATAAAAAAAACTCTTCTTGTTTCCTTTATCCTTGCTTTGAATCCTTCTCTTTACTCGCTTGTTCCTATTTTTTCATTTGCCATAACACACTAAATTGCAGATCCGAAAATGACTCTCTTGAGAATAGTGAGGTCGCAATCCCGTTTCACGACTTTGATCACCGAGTTGATTACGCTGATGAGGAAGGTAGGGAAGATTGTGAGCCACCATCGAGCTGACAAGGTTGTTAGAGCAAGAGGATGAAGGGATTCAACCTTACCTAGACATAGTTGAGATCATCAATTTAGGGAATAAGGAGAATAGGAAGGAAGTCAAGATCTGCACTGCCCTGAGTAGAGAACAAAGAGAAGATTTAATCAAGCTGTTAATGGAATTTTGTGATTCTTTTCCTGGTGTTATCAAGATATTCCTGGACTCGATGCTAGCATTGTCGAGCATAAACTACCCTTAAAACCTGAGTACCCTCCAATAAAGTAGAAGCTACGCCGAATGAAGCCAGAAATGCTCCTAAAGATCAAAGAGGATGTTAAGAAGCAGTTCGATGTTGGGTTCCTAGCTGTGGCAAAATACCCTCAGTGGGTAGCCAATATTGTCCCTGTTCCAAAGAAGGATGGAAAGGTACGGATGTGTGTGGACTACCGAGATTTGAATAGGGCTAGTCCCAAGGATGATTTCCCCTACCACAGATCAATGTTTTGGTTGATAATACAGCTCAACATTCGATTTCTCATTCATGGATGGTTTCTCGGGGTATAATCAGATCAAGATGGCACCCAAAGATATGGAGAAAACCACATTTATTACCCTATAGGGCACCTTTTGCTACAAGGTGATGTCCTTTGGGTTAAAGAATGCTGGGGCAAATTACCAAAGGGCGATGGTAACTCTCTTCCATGACATGATGCATAAAGAGATACAAGTCTATGTGGATGACATCATTGCCAAATCTAGGACAGATGAAAGGCACATTAGCGATCTAAGGAAGCTTTTTGAACGATTGAAAAAGTTCAGGCTCAGATTGAACCCTGCTAAGTGTACTTTTGGCATGAGGTTAGGCAAGCTGCTGGGGTTTATAGTAAGCGAAGGAGGGATAGAGGTTGATCCCGACACAGTCAAGGCGATTCTCAAGATGCCCCCTCCCCGTACAGAAAAAGAAGTCCGAGGATTCTTGGGAAGGCTCAATTATATTGCCCGATTTATTTCACAATTGATAGCGACTTGTGAACCGATCTTCAAGTTACTCCGCAAGAACCAACCGGGGCAATAGAATGAGGACTGTCAAGCAACTTTTGAAAAGATTAAGCAGTACCTGCAAGAACCACCAATTTTGGTGCCCCCAACCCCAGGAAGGCCACTTATCTTGTATCTGACTGTATTGAACGAATCCATGGGTTGTATATTGGGACAGCATGATGAAACTGGAAAGAAGGAACATGCTATCTACTACTTAAGCAAGAAGTTCACTGATTGTGAAATGAGGTACTCCACTTTAGAGCAAACTTGTTGCGTGTTAGCATATGCCGCTAAGCGCCTAAGGTAATACATGTTGAGTCACACCACTTGGCTAGTTTCTAAAAAGAACCCAATCAAGTACATCTTTGAGAAACCTGTCCTGACCGGGAGGATCACTCGATGGTAAGTTCTCTTGACTGAGTACGACATAACTTATGTCACTCAGAAAGCCATAAGAGGAAGTTCCCTGACAGATTACTTGGCATACCAACCCATCAATGATTATCAGCCTATGCAGTTTAACTTCTCAGATGAAGATATCCTGGCACTATTCAATGAGGAAGGTGGTCAAAAAGATAAATGGACTTTAAGATTTAACGAAGCTTCTAATGCACTGGGGCATGGAATTGGGGCTATCCTGATCTCGCCCGATAAGGAGTTTATCCCTATCTGTGCCAGATTGTGTTTCGACTGTACCATTAACATTACTGAATATGAGGCATGCTCGTTAGGGATCCAAGCAACGTTGGACGCAAAAGTAAAATCGTTGGAAGTTTATGGGGACTCCGCTTTGGTCATCCACCAATTGAAAGGCGAGTGGGAGACTAGGGACAACAAGTTGATTCCTTATCATGCTCATATTAAGGAAATGATCAAAGAGTTTGACGAGATCTCTTTTCATCACGTTCTCCGGGATGACAATTAGATGGCTGATGCCTTGGCTACCCTTGCCTCAATGTTCGAAGTAAGTAGTGACTACGATATGCCTCTCATCGAAGTAAAGAAGTATTGTGAGCCCGCATACTGTCAAATGATGGAAAAGGAGTCGGATGGGAAACCATGGTACCACGATATCAAAAGGTATGTATGGAGTCAAGAATACCCCGAGGATGCTACAGAGAATAATAAGAAGACCCTAAGACGACTCGCCATGGGTTTATTCTTAAATGGGGATGTGTTTTACAAAAGAAACTATGACTATTTGTTTCTTCGTTATGTTGATGTTGTTGAGGCAAATGAAATCATGAGGGATGTTCATGAAGGATCTTTTGGGACTCATGCTAATGGACATGCCATGTCAAGAAAGATCTTAAGGGCAGGTTATTACTGGATGACCATGGAAGCGGACTGCTTCACCTATGTTCGAAAGTGTCACAAATGTCAAATATACGCTGATCATATTCACGCACCTTCGTCATCTCTGAATATCTTGTCAGCACCGTGGCCCTTCTCAATATGGGGCATGGATGTCATTGGGCCCATCGAGCCAAAAGCCTCGAACGGTCATCGTTTCATCTTGGTCGCCATCGATTATTTCACCAAATGGGTAGAAGCAGCTTCATATGCCAATGTAACACGGAATGTTATGGTCAAATTTATCAAGCGAGAACTGATATGCCAATACGGCCTACCAAGTTAGATCATTACTGACAATGGTACGAATTTGAATAACAAAATGATAAAGGAACTCTGTGAAAGCTTTAAAATTCACCATCACAATTCCTCTCCTTATCGGCCTCAGATGAATGGGGCAGTGGAGGCAGCCAACAAGAACATCAAGAAGATAGTACAGAAGATGGTAGTCACCTATAGAGATTGGAGTGAGATGCTTCCTTTTGCTCTATATGGGTATCTCACCTCGGTTCGAACCTCGACAGGGGCAACCCCGTTCTCTCTCGTATATGGCATGGAAGCCGTCTTACTTTTTGAAGTAGAAATTCCATCCCTCCGGGTGTTCATGGAAGTAAAATTTGAAGAAGCTGAATGGGTTCAGGCTCGACATTACCAACTAAACCTAATTGATGGAAAAAGACTAACTGCCCTCTGTCATGGTCAGTTGTACCAAAGACGTATGAAACAAGCATTCAAAAAGAAAGTGCGACCTCGACAGTTCCAAGAAGGAGACCTGGTCCTCAAGAAAATTTTACCGATTTGAAAAGACAATTGAGGCAAATGGACTCCTAATTATGAAGGACCATATGTTGTGAAGAGGGCTTTTTCCAGAGGAGCCTTAATACTCACTAATATGGATGGCAAGGATTTGCCAATGCCTATAAACGCAGATACAGTGAAGAAGTACTACGCTTAGGGAGGGAATGTCAGTAACAAGAGAGAACAAAGAAAAAAAAGAAAAAAATAAAAATGATGCTCGCTAGGCTAAAAACCTGAAAGGGTGGCCTAGGTAAAAGTTAGAGCGACCCGGTGAGTCGAAAACCCAAAAGGGCGGCTCAGGAAAAAGTTAGGGTCAAATTTCTGGTAATACGAATAAGGCCTCTGATTCAAGAAGTGCAAGTCTGAGCTGGGGCACGTGAATCATCGTCGAACTTACCTTCTCAAAAGCAAGGTCGAAGGGTGAACATGAAGTCGTGTTGGGGATTAAGATTCTCGCTAGTCTTAGAGATTCACTGGAGGATCTATGAACCCTCCCTGTTTCACTTGTCCTTGACCTATTCTATGTGACCTCATTTACTTTCCTTGTTCTTCTTTATCTGTACTTGTTTGATATACATGAATAAAATTCACCATCTTTGATACGTGTTATGAATTTCGTTGATATGATAAAACATGTGTTTTAATAAAATAAATGGAAGAATGGTAAACATTTAAAGTCGTGAGGGACAAGATGCTCCTACTACTCGACCTCATCTTGGGCGATTATCACAGAGACTCGGCCAGACATGCGCTCCGAGGCTATGGTTGCCTCGTTCATTCTGCTTCGGTCATGAGTCATCTCAGGGATCACGGTCTCAAAGGGATCTACCAGAATTTTAATTCATTCTCTGCATTACTTACCCCTTTTTTCATGAAGGTTGCTAAAAACAGATAATCATGTCAAGTCTTGCCACCTCAATCCAGTTCTTTTCCCAATGGAACCGCAATCACTAAAGCTGGTACCTTCAAAACTGCCAAAGCTGGTACCTTCAAAACCGCCAAAGCTGGTACCTTCGAAAACGCCAAAGCTGGAACCTCTAAAAACCTTTCCTCAATCGCCAAAGATGGCACCTTCAAAGTCTCCTCCTCAACTGCAAAAGTTGGCATCTTTCAAGTTTCCCCTTCCTAGTGGAATCAATCACCAAAGCTAACACTTCTCAAAGTTTCCTCCTTAATCGCCAAAAATGGCGTCTTTTGCCAAAATCGGCGTCTTTCAAGTTTCTTTCACTAAAACTGGTATACAAAGCTTTCGCTTTAATTGCTAAAGTTGGCATGCTCTTCGTTCTTCCCAATTGCCAATGTTGGCATCATGTTTGTTCTTCAATCACCAAACGAGGCACCCTCTACTTTTTAGTCGTCAAATAAGGCTCCATTCCTGTCGGGAAGCCTCAGGAACCCACTCCTAGGCTATCACATTTCTCAATTTGAGCCAGGGGCATCCCCCAAGTCATTTATTTTCTGTCAAATAGCTTCAGGAACCCACTTCTAGGCTATCACATTTCTCAATTTGAGCTAGGGACATCCCCCCAAGTCATTTATTTCCTGTCAAAGGCTCAGTAACCCACTCCTAGGCTATCCCATTCCTCAATTTGAGCCAGGGGCATCCCCCCAAGTCATTTAGTTTGAGCCAGGGGCATACCCCTAAGTCATTTATTTTCTGTCAAAAAGCCTTAGGCATCATTCCCTAGGCTGTTTTAATCAAAACCAATCAGAGACATTCCCCCAAGTCATTTATTTTCTGTCAAAAGGCCTCAGGTATTCCCCCTAGGCTATTCCATTTCTTCATTAGAACCAGGGGCATCCCCTTAGTCATTTATTTTCTTTCAAATAGCTTCAGGTACACCACTCTTATTTGAGCCAGGGGGCATCCCCCCAAGTCATTTATTTTCTATCAAATAGCTTCAGGAACCCACTCTTAGGTTATCTCATTTCTTAATTTGAGCTAGGAGCACCCCCTAGTCATTTGTTTTCTATCAAAAAGCTTCAGGTACCCATTCCTAGGCTGTATCCTTTAATCCAAACACGTTGGGACAATTCCCCTTCATTCATTATTCTTTGAAGCTTTAAGTATCCTTCTTTAGGCTACCCCAATTTCAATATCAAGGAAATATCCTCTGATTTGTTCATTTTTTAGGACAAAGATCTAACTTCTGTCGTCAAACTTGGAACCTTGTTCATTTTCTCCAATTGTTAAAGTTGGCAACTCTTCAAGTTTCTCTAGGACTTTTGGGATTTTCAGTGTCGAAGTTGACACTTCAAAAAGTTTCCATAACACATTTTAGGTTTTCTTATTCCCAAAATTGACACCTCTTCAAGTCTTTATCACACCTCTTAAGCTTTCTATTTGTCAAAGTTGGCTCTTCTTTAAGTCATCATCACCAAAGTTGGTACTTTTAAGTTTCTTATTGCCAAAGCTGGCATTATTTGAGTCTTTTATTTGTCAAAATCGTTACCCCTTTGAGGTTGTTAGTGTCAAGATGGTGTTCACGTCTTTACTTCCTTTTCACGATATGAATGAATCATTCATATTTTCGTAAAAAGAACGTAAAGAGGGGCAGCTATAAACACCATATTTTATTTTTATTTTTATTATTATTTATTTTTTAAATTATTAAAAAGTAATAAACAATAATTTTTCCCACACCATTCCAGAAATTCCGTTCGGAATCTGGAATTGGTTCCTCAACTTTCCACTGGCTTCATCTTCTCCCTTCATCTCTTCATCTGGACCATCAACAATTCTTCCTCCTCATTTTTTTCCTCCGTTCTACCAACAACATCTTTATCCTTTTCAACTAAATGAAAATACCAACGAAAAGAAACAGCAACAACCCACCTTCATCACCTTCGTCCTCCTTATCACCATCAACAACCATAAACACCCACCACTCAAGAAACAGAACCAAAAAAAAGGCAAAAAAAAAACAACAAAAACAAAGAAGAAAACCGCCACTAGAATCACCACCACCAGCCAGATCGTAAACTCCATTGGTCCCTTTCTCTCTTTCATTTTCTGGTTCACTTTCTCTCTCCTATGATGTTTTCTCTCTCTTCCTTCCTGGTTTATTCTTCATGGCTGCGGCACTACACTCGTTAGCAATGTCTAAAATTAGGTTAGAATGTTATGGTTATGGGCCTTGTGATGAGACCCATTTTTTTTTAAAAAAAAATCAGAAGCTGATAACTAAGTTCATGTATTTTTGTAACTAAAGATCATCAACAAAGCATGGTAGCTCAACTGGTAAACCTACGCCACCTTCTAGCAGGAGGGGAAGGGTTTGAAACCCAGGTGCTTCATTTCATGTGTTTTTTTTAAAATTAAAGCTGGAACTTGTATGTTGGTTATAAGTAGTCTGTTTATCCTAGCTCCAAACTTTTTTTATTTTATTTAAAGTTTTTTTCCTTTTTGATTACTATTCTAGTTTCTTTTTCTTTTTTTTGGGTTGTCAATGAATTATTGTTGTTGTTGTTATCATTATTATTATTGTTATTATTATTATTATTATTATTCTTATTATTATTATTTATTGTTTTTTTTCTCTTCTTTATATAAGTGTTAATTTATGTTCTTTGTTGCCTATATTAAAAACAAAAAGTATAATCGCTTAAAAAAAACATAAATATTCAAAATATATTTCCTTAGATCAAAATTAAAGTTTGAATTTTTTTTTTATTTTTAAATATCCTTAAATAATTTCTCCAAAGAACTTCGTGACTCTGATTTCTCGAAAGCTCGAGAATACGTAGGAGCGGGAAGTAGTTCCTGTCGGGCCCATCTTTCTTTGTTTAATTTTTTAGAGTTTCCATTTTTGTCTTGTTACTAAAAAGAGGAGCGAGGTTAATTTGGACGAGATGCCCTATTAATCTCATGTTTTTATAATATCTTTTAAAAAAAAAGGAGGAGCGAGGTTAATTTGAACGAGACGTCGTGTTAATCTCATGTTTTTTAATAATATCTCTTTTAAAAAAACGAGAAGCGAGGTTAATTTGGATGAGACGTCCTATTAATCTCACGCTTTTTTAATAATATCTCTTTTTAAAAAAGGAAGAAGCGAGGTTAATTTGGACGAGACGTCCTGTTAATCTTATTTTTTTAATAATATCTCTTTTAAAAAAGGAGGATCGAGATTAATTTGGACGAGACGTCCTATTAATCTCATGTTTAAAAATTTTGTGTCTATTTTTTTGTCTATTTTTGTATGCTTTGTCATTTCATACGTTTCTTCTCTGAAGAAGTTAAAATAATTTTTGGGCTAATTATAATGCGCGCTATCATCTTGAGGTAACTATTTTATAACGGACAGTTATGAGGTGCTAATACCTTCCTCACCTGTAATTAGACTCCCGAACTTGGAATTTTATTTTTATGACCAATGCTTTAATAAAGGTTTTTTATTTTACCCTTAAAAATATTGGTGGTGACTCCCTGTTTTTTGAAAGGATTTCGAACTGTTTTATTATGAATGTTTTAAGGGTCGGCATTCCCGCCACGATCCTGGTCACGACAGATGGCGACTCCGCTGGGGATTTAGAGAGTCAAGCCAGTCAATTTGATAGCGCATGTTTTAAATAGCATATTAATTATTTAACTTCTTCCTTTATTTTATTTTCTGTAAATATTTGTATGTGGTTTTTGTTTTGTTTGTATTCTATCATTTACGTTCTATTAATGTCTGTGTGATTATTAAACCCTAGGGTAGACGACTTTATTTTGTTGCTCTGTGTTTGTTCTATGTGCAGGATGAGTAAGGTACAGGTATTGAATGACTCTTTCACACACTACACTCACAATTTACACACACTTTTGAGTGGGACCCTATACCCGGGCCCAAATAAAACTTAAGATTAGGGGAGGTTGATAGCGGAGCCATTTGGGATGTACTTCCTATCTGGTTATTGGGAGAATCTCAGCTAGAGTTTGACTTATTCATGGTGCCTACACCTAGTTGACTTCCTACTGTTGTGGTCAACATCATGAGTAGGATCTTGGCTCTAGTGACCTTTAGAAGTTTTAGAACAAGCCACCTAATGCGAGATATCACTGTTAGACAAACCTTAGAACCATTAGAAGACCTTCAGTAAAATCCGACTTAAGGCACAAAGGGGCAAACTTTACTTCTACCTTTTCTCATTCTCACTTTCCCTTCTGATCCAAATTAGGGGACCACTTGCCCGTTTAGTGGATTACTTTTTATGAAAATGACATACTTTTAACTAGTGATCCTTTAACGGGCAAGTAGTCCTTTCCTTTTATACACAAGTCTTTAGGCCTTGAGTTACGGATGTTTCAAATCATCAAAAAAAAGAAGCAAAAGAAAAAGAACAAAAAAATATATATAAAAAAATCAAAAGAAAAAATCAATTTTTTTTGTATTGACGATGATCAGAAAATCCGTAGCTCACATGACCCTTGATTTATCGCAAGTTTTGTCAAATCGTAACCTCCCTAAATACAAAAATGTTTTCAAGAAAGTTACTAGGGGAGTATCGATTTACAAAGCACGTCAGTTCCCAATGACTGATTTTCTCTTTTCTTTATGATCTTGTAGGAAGCTATTAGGAGCTTAGCCAGTACCTCTGAGTGAAAACATGGAAATTAACATGAGATCAGATAGTTGTGGTACAAATATACCCGAGTTGAGAAAATTACTGCATGTTAAGGCTAGGAAAGTCGATACAACCAGTTTGTAAGCATTAGGCAAGAAATTGGATATGAATCAGAAAATGACCTTCTCAAGGAAATACAGAAGATTTTAAAGCTGCTAGAAGTGGAGGTACAAGTCGAGGCAATTACTGCTCTGATTCAGTTCTATGACCCACCTCTTCGTTGTTTCACCTTCTGAGATTTTCAGTTGGCTCCGTCTATTGAAGAGTTCCTGTCGGGCTCATCTTTCTTTGTTTAATTTTTTAGAGTTTCCATTTTTGTCTTGTTACTAGCGAGGTTAATTTGGACGAGACGTCCTGTTAATCTCATGTTTTTATAATATCTTTTTAAAAAAAAAGAGGAGCGAGGTTAATTTGGACAAGACGTCCTATTAATCTCATGTTTTTTAATAATATCTCTTTTAAAAAAATGAGGAGCGAGGTTAATTTGGACGAGACGTCCTGTTAATCTCATGCTTTTTTAATAATATCTCTTTTTAAATAAGGAAGAAACGAGGTTAATTTGGACGAGACGTCCTGTTAATGTCATTTTTTTAATAATATCTCTTTTAAAAAAGGAGGAGCGAGATTAATTTGGACGAGACGTCCTGTTAATCTCATGTTTAAAAATTCTGTGTCTATTTTTTGTCTATTTTTGTATGCTTTGTCATTTCATACGTTTCTTCTCTGAAGAAGTTAAAATATTTTTTTGGCTAATTATAATGCGCGCTATCATCTTGAGGTAACCGTTTTATAACGGAAAGTTGTGAGGTGCTAATACCTTCCTCACCTGTAATTAGACTCCCAAACTTGGAATTTCATTTTTATGACCAATGCTTTAATAAAGGTTTTTTCGATATTTTACCCTTAAAAATATTGGTGGCGACTCCCTGTTTTTTCGAAAGGATTTCGAACCGTTTTACTATGAATGTTTTAAGGGTCGGCCGTGTCGCCGCGATCTCGGTCACGACAAATACCTTCTTTTTTTTATTCTTAAGGTTTTATATATATGTTCCTTTTATATTTATCTTTCTCAATGATGCTCCATAGATTATATGTTCTACTTCTACACATTAAACCATTCAAATTCAAATGCTTTGCAAAATTTTAATACTTTACTCTTGATTCCGTAAAATTCATGTTAATGTTAGTCTTTATTTTTTAATGAGATTTGATCCCTATGATGTCTTATTCTCTTTTTTTGAATAATTTATTCCTGTATGATTTATCTTTTACATTCTTTTATGTAAGTTTATAACTTATTAATCATATAAAAAATTGTTTTTTTAGCTGTTATGCAAATGAACAAGCATGTATTGGAAAAATATTTCAAAAGTTTAAAAAATACTTTAAATTTAATTTTCAAATTAAATCATAATTAATTTGACTGTTGTTTTTTTATTAAGACAGATTAATTGTAAAAATAGACTGATCTGTAAATATCATTCTTAATTGTTTTATTTATTTCTATTTGATTATACATTATGTTGATTGATACTATGTTTAATATCATTTACTATTATACTTTATTTTAATTTTAATAATTTGTATTTCAATTTATTTGCATTAAAAACAATTAAATGATCTTAATTATTAGTATATTAAATATTAAATATAGGTTACAAATTGAAAATACATATTAGTTGTTATTAAATATTGGTTAATAAATTATTTGAATTCTAATATTATATATATATAATCCGTTACTTTTGTTTGATAACTTCAAGATTATACATTTTCTTTTCAATAAATTTAATTTTAATCAATTGTATAATTCGTTATTTTTACTTTAATTTTATGAAATAGATCACCACCAACCAATAAAATTCTCACATAAGTCTGAGTTGAATTTTCACATAAGTCTAAGTTGAACTTATGATCTTATGGTCACAAATTTAATTATTAATCAATTGGTCCAATCTTTATTTAATATATAATTACAATAATTTAATTTTATTAAAATTATTTTCAAGTTAAAAAAATATCTTAAAATTGTTCATGGGTACGTAACTATTAAAGTCATATGTCATATAAGATTCCTAGAATTAAATAAATCTACATATGTTTTAAAAGTTTAGATGGCTGATTAGCATGATCTCGAATTGTTTACTTTCGTCACATTAATCTTTTGGTTTAGTTATTAATTTTAAATCTCTTTCATATTCTTTCATGGCATACACATAAATAGTATAATCTAAAATATAAGCTATATATAGGACATAAACAATTTATTCTATTCAGGTAAATTTGAATGTTTCCATTGTAACACAAAATTTGTAAATAAAGCATCAACTAAATTTATCACATAATTTGTTGCACTACAACGAACATTATATGACAAATTGAATTTTATTTCCTACAAACTATATATGATTGGATCTATCCCCATAAGTATTCTTTCTTAAATTTTCTTTTTACAATAAAAAACAATAATATTACGAAACCATGAATTTAATGTCAATATTATATTATTACTTAAAAAAAGTTCTTATTATTTAAAATATGATAAAGAACATTAAATTAAAGCAATTAATAAGTGTGAAAAGAATGTTTCTAAAAGGTGTGCAAAAATACTTAGATAATAGAAAAAACGTATGTTTCTAAACTAGGGCTAAACTATTAACTTATATAATAACATAAACTTGATATTTTATTTAATAAATTAAATTTCTCATAACTACAACAATAATATATTTTTTATTTGTTAAATTTAATTTTATAATTTTATATGTTTAAAATATTAATAGTATCATAACTTTAATTGTAAACCCACACGCTTAGTAATAGAACAGTATTATGAATATTATATTTGTTGGATGTCCCCCTCCCCCAAGTTCTATAAATAGAGCTTGGGCTAGCCATTAATGGTAACTTACAACTTCATTTCTATTCTCTCATTTCTCTCTTCAAATTCCCTTTCCTCCATAATTCTTCTTCCTTCATAATTTCTAGTTTATTTCATAACACGTTATCAGCACGAGGTTCTGACCAATTGAGTATCCGATCAAATTTTGAAAGGTAACATGTGATTATTATTATTATTATTATTATTATTATTATTATTATTATTGTTGTTGTTGTTGTTGTTGTTGTTGTTGTTGTTGTTATTATTATTAATTTTAATTTATATACCTTATATTATTTATGTATATATTATAAAGTTCCTGAAGAACTTATATTTTAAACATCCTAGAAGGATGTATAAGATTATATCTATATCATAAAAAAATAGGTTTCTGAAGAACTTATTCATAAACATCCCCGTAGGATGTATAAAATTGATAGTTAAATAATTTAGAATTCTTGAAAAAAAATTATTAGTAGTTCCTGAAGAACTATAACAATTTAAAATAATAATAATAGTAATAAATTAAATATTGTTACATTTTGTTCCTTTTAAATTGCTTTAAATGTAACTTCACATATGCTTCTTTGAATGAGCATTTTATAAATTAAATTCCTTGATTACCTACTGCACATGATTATTACTTTACATCAATAATTGTTACCTTTATTTGTTGTTCCTATTATTCTATATTATTAAAATAGCTCCTGCATATATGAATTTATTTAATATACCTTATGATTTAGTGGATTATTAATTATATCATTAAATGATTATTTTTTTCTCATAATTAATATTTATAATTAATATAATATATTTTATTATATATAAAAATGTTAATAAATAAGATAGTATTTATAAGGATTCGAACTCGGGACTTATAACATGATAAGTTATCAATCTACCATTAGACCACTAGTATCGGAATGGCATCTTATGAAAATATTAAATTTCTATTACCGGATCATTTATTGAATTTATAAGTTACTCTACCTTTTTTTTAACAAAAATAAAATAATATATATACATATATCTTTTAATCATTATTAACTTGTTTTACTACTAACTTATTTATAATCTTTTGCATAGATATAATTATGTCAAATATTAGCGGCTCTTGACATATCTGAAAAAAATTATCTATCATGGACACTAGATGCTGAGATCCATTTAGATGCAAAAGGTCTTGGAGACACGATTAAAAATGGAAATCAGGCATCCGGTCAAAACAAGGCTAAAGCCATGATATTTTTACGTCACCATATCCATGAGGGTTTAAAAAATGAGTACTTAACAGTTAAAGACCCTCTCGTTTTGTGGAATAATCTAAAAGAGAGATACGACCATCAAAAGGAATTCTTCCAAAAGCCCGTTATGAATGGATGCATTTGCGCTTTCAAGATTTTAAAATTGTAAATGAATATAATTCTGCGCTATTTAGAATTACTTCAAAATTGGAGTTATGTGGAGAAAAGATCACTAAAAGTGATATGTTAGAGAAAACATTCTCCATTTTTCATGCATCCAGTTTGCTCCTGCAGCAGCAATATCGCCAAAAGGGCTTTACAAAATATTCTGAATTAATTACTTGTCTCCTTATGGCTGGGCAAAATAATAAATTGCTTATGCAAAATCATGAATCTCGTCCAACTGGAACTGCTCCATTCCCAGAAGTGAATGTAGCAACACATGATCATCATACTCATGGTTGTGGTCGTGGCCGTAGTCGCGGTCGTGGACGAGATAATGCTCGGGGACATGGTATTGGTCGTAGTCGTGGATATGGTTATGGCCGTGGTCATGGTCGAAGTGATAAGAGATCATCATTCACATGGAAAAATAAAGAACATATGAAAAAAGGGGCAGATGCTCAAAATAGCGAACAAACTAAAAATATCTGCTATCGTTGTGGTAGCAAGGGACACTGGTCTCGAGTTTGTCGCACACCAAAGCATCTCTTAGATCTATACCAAAAATCCTTTAAAAATAAAGGGAAAATAATAGAGACAAATTTTACTGGTATAGATGATGATTTCTCTAATTTTAGTGTTGATGATTTTCTTACTCTTCCTGAAGAAGACATTGACCACTCGGTTGGAGAAGGGAGTGCCCCTAAATAAATTATTTTATTATTTTATGTTTTGTTGTAAATTTTGTCTTTATCAATAAAATTTTGTTAAATATTATTGTTAATTATATTTTACTCATGATTTATTTTTATTTATTTAATGAAGAATGAATGCTCATGTGAATGACGAAGATATATGTCTCGCAGACAGTGCAACAACTCATACCATTCTCAAGAATGAGAAATATTTTTACCACATAGTAAAACAAGAAGCCAATGTTAATACTATATCTGGTAGTATAAAAATAATTGAAGGCTCCGGTAGAGTCAGTATTTTATTACCTGGAGGAACAAAATTGCACATTGAAAGTGCATTATATTCTAAGAAGTCTCAAAGAAATTTATTGAGTTTTAAGGATATCCGCAGAAATGGATATCATATTGAGACCACAAATGAAGGAAAAGATGAATATCTTTACATCACAAAGTTAATTTCTGATAAGAAATGTATATTGGAAAAATTATCTTCATTTTCCTCCGGTTTGTACTATACTTATATTAGTACAGTTGAAACAAATGTTATTGTAAACCAGAAGTTTACAAATAAGAATGACTTTGTTATCTGGCATGAACGATTAGGCCATCCTGGATCAATTATGATGTGAAAAATAGTTGAGAATTCAAATGGTCATTGTTTTTCCAGCAGACAAATTATGCAAACTAAGAATTTCTCATGTGCTGCTTGTTCTCAAGGAAAATTGATCATTCGGCCATCACCAATGAAAATTGGGAATGAATCACTCATATTTTTAGAGTGTATACAAGGTGATATTTGTGGACCAATACACCCTTCATGTGGACCATTTAGATATTTTATGGTTTTAATTGATGCATCAACTAGATGGTCACATGTTTGCTTATTATCAACTTGCAACCAGGCATTTGCGATATTACTAGCTCAATTAATTCGTTTAAGAGCTCATTTTCCTGATTATACAATTAAGAAAATACGCCTTGATTACGCTGGTGAATTCACATCTCAATCATTTAATGATTATTGTATGTCCATTGGAATTGATGTTGAACATCCTGTAGCACATGTTCATACACAAAATGGACTTGCTGAATCATTGATTAAACGTTTGAAATTGATAGCAAGACCATTGTTAATGAGATCAAAACTTCCAATTTCAACTTGGGGACATGCAATCTTGCATGCAGCAGCACTTATTCGCATCAGGCCTACAAGTTATCATGAATATTCCCCTTTACAATTTGTTTATAGTAAAGAACCAAATATTTCCCATCTAAGAATTTTTGGAAGTGCGGTATATGTTCCTATTTCTCCTCCACAACGTACTGAGATGGGACCTCAAAGAAGGTTGGGAATATATGTTCGATATGAAAGTCCATCCATAATAAAATATCTTGAACCTTTAACAGGTGATTTATTTACAGCTCATTTTACTGATTATCATTTTGATGAATCTGTTTTCCCACCATTAGGGGGAAAAAATAAACAATTGGACAAAATGATTAGCTGGAATGAGATATCTCTATCACATCTTGATCCTCGAACAAAGCAATCTGAACTAGAAGTTCAAAAAATAATTAGTTTGCAAAATTTAGCAAACCAATTACCTAATGCATTTGTTGATCCAAAAAGAGTGACTAAGTCACACATACCAGCTGTTAATACTCCAATAAAGATTGATATCCCTGAAGGACAATCTAAATTTGCAAATGAGTCTGAAGCCAAAATAAAACGTGGCAGACCTGTTGGTTCTAAAGATAAAAATTCTCGGAAAAGAAAAGTAAATAAAGAGGATGGTCGAATTGAGGATATAAAGACTCCAGTAGAGTCTCCTGACATAATCAAAGTTTCAAATCCAGAAGAAACCAAGTTACCTGAAATTGATAAGAATAAAGAGATCTCTATAAATTATGTCATGGATGGAATACAATGGAATCGACATGAAGTCGATGTTAATGAAATTTTTGCATTCAAAGTAGCTCTTGATATTATAAATGATGATAAGAATCATGAGCCAAAATCTATTAAGGAATGTGCACAAAGAAATGATTGGCCAAAATGGAAAAATGCAATGCAAGAAGAGTTAAACTCACTTGCAAAACGGAAAGTTTTTGGACCTGTAGTCCAAACACCCAAAGGTGTAAAACCAGTTGGGTACAAATGGGTCTTTACGAGAAAAAGAAATGAAAATGGTGAAATTGTACAATATAAAGAAAGACTTGTTGCACAAGGATTCTCACAAAGACCTGGTATTGATTTTGAAGAAACATATTCACCAGTGATGGATGTCACTACTTTTCGATACTTGATAAGTTTGGCAATCCGTGAAAGGCTTGACTTACGCCTTATGGATGTTGTTGCAGCATATTTATATGGATCACTTGAATGACATATATATGAAACTCCATGAAGGATTTAATTTTCCTGAAGCATACAAGACACATCCTCAAAAAAATTATTCAATCAAATTGAATAAATCTCTTTACGGACTGAAAGAATCTGGACGTATGTGGTATAATTGTCTCAGTGAATATTTATTGAAAGAAGGGTATAAAAATGACCCGATTTGTCCATGTGTTTTTATGAAAGGATTGGGAAAAGAGTTTGTTATAATTGTAATTTATGTAGATGATTTAAACATCATTGGAACTTCTGAAGAGCTCTTAAAGGCTGTAAATTGCTTAAAAAAGGAATTCGAGATGAAAGACTTAGGAAAAACAAAGTTTTGTCTCGGATTACAATTAGAATATTTAAAGGAAGAAATCTTAATGCACCAGAAGAGTTATACTGAAAAGGTGCTAAAGCGATTCTATATGGACAAATCACACCCATTGAGCAGTCCAATGCTTATAAGGTCACTCGAAGTAAGCAAAGATCCTTTTCGACCTCAAGAGAAAAATGAAGAATTACTTGGTCCTGAAGTACCATATCTCAGTGCAATTGGTGCACTGATGTATCTTGCTAGTCATACACGACCTGATATATCATTTACTGTCAATTTGTTAGCAAGACATAGTTCTTTACCCATAAAAAGGCATTGGAATGAGATTAAACACATATTCTGATACCTTAGAGGTACAATGGACATGGGTTTATTTTTCCCATATGTATCTAAGGCAAACCTAATTGGTTATGCAGATACAGGGTATTTGTCTGATCCTCATAATGGTCGATCACAAACAGGATATTTATTCACATGTGGTGGTACAGTAATTTCATGGAGATCCATAAAACAAACGATCACAGCAACATCATCTAATCATGCTGAAATCTTAGCATTACATGAAGTAAGTCGAGAATGTGTTTGGTTAAGGTCTATGATTCAACATATTCAAGAAACTTGTGGCTTGCATGCTGAAAAACTACCACCAACAATCTTATGTGAAGATAATGCAGCTTGTATTTCTCAGTTAAAGGTGGGCTATATTAAAGGAGATAGGACAAAGCATATTTCACCAAAATTTTTCTTTACTCATGATCTTATAAAGAATGGTGAAATAAATGTCCAGCAAGTCCGATCATGCAAGAATCTAGCAGATATCTTTACAAAATCATTACCAACCAAAGTCTTCGAGCAACTAGTACAGAAGATTGGTCTTCGACGCTTAAATAAGTGTTTTGATGAGGGGGAGAATTAAATATTTGTAATTTAATTATTTATTCTGTCCATGAATTTACTTTGTAAAGAATGCTGTACTCTTTTTCCTTCACTAGGTTTTTATCCCACTGGGTTTTTCCTAGTAAGGTTTTAACGAGGCACATTCTAAAATATGGACATCCAAAGGGGGAGTATTATGAATATTATATTTGTTGGATGTCCCCCTCCCCAAGTTCTATAAATAGAGCTTGGGTTAGCCATTAATGGTAACTTAACAACTTCATTTCTATTCTCTCATTTCTCTCTTCAAATTCCCTTTCCTCCATAATTCTTCTTCCTTCATAATTTCTAGCTTATTTCATAACAAGCAGAACTTAGTTTTCATTCACTGCATCTCTGTGATTTCTCTCCTGTTTTACTAACATGTCTCCTATTCCATTTTTGTTAGAGTATTAGTTTAGACATATTTAGACCTTTAATATAGAGATCATATTCGATAAAACTATTATACAGGATCAAATTTTCTTCACATTTTTTCATGAGATTACTAACAGAGTCTCACTATATGTTTAATAATAATGTTTTAATAATTTATTATACTAATATATATATATATATATTGTTATAAAACTATAGCCGTATCAGAAATTTATTATTGAGACCTAATTTAATACTACATTTGGTTCCAAATATAAGCAAATATACTTAATTTCATACCTATTAAGAATAGTGGTTGAAGGTACTTATTTGCATTGATATTACTACATATTTGATTTAATTTTCTAAAATACACTTAGTATTATTTATTACATAAAGAAATAGTGGTCTTGAAAATTATATAATGAGGACATTTTTAGTAAACAAACATTTAATGACATTGGAAATGTAACATCCTAGGTTAATTTAATCATTTTTCGCAATAAATTTTTCGCGTTTAATAAAAATTTAGATCTTAATATAAAATAATATTTACTTCCCTTAATAAACAATCCACTCGGCCTTGATATAAAATAATATTTACTTCTTTTAGTTACATTCTAAATAATAAAATCATACTCAGTAAAAACAAAACTGATCGAAAATAAATCCTTTAATGAAAGTATGTTAAAAGTAACAACCGATCGGAAATGATTTAACTCGGTCTTGATATAAAATAGTATTCGCTTAAATATATTCAAAATAATGATAAGAGCATACACAAAATAATATCTGAGCGGAAACACATCCTTTAATAAAGTGGAGTTAAAAGCAGCAGGAGAAGAAGGAGAAGAAGAAGAAGAAGAAGAAGAAGAAAAAGACATGGGGTTATTCGCTTAAGCGAGCGCCGACTCGCTTGAGCGGATGCCACACGTTAAACCTGAGCGAGCAAGACGCACACGAGAGACTCAAGTTGGGGTTTCACTCGGCAAAAGGGTTTCACTCGGGAAACACTTAACTTTCATTCACTCGGGCATACCACGCTTGACTCATTCCTACGCTTCACTCAGAAAGGTCCGTTCGGTCACCGCTCTCTCGGGGATAACATAACCTCCTTCACTCGGTAAGAGTTTCTCCAGGTATCCCCACTCGGAAAATACCCTATCCTTACTTCACTCAGGAGAAGCTCTCTTGGCCACAATTCATTCGAAAACCTTTTCACCATCGCTCGGGAGCACTCAAATTTTCACTCGGAAACATTCTACTTTTCTTCACTCAGAATCGTTATACACTTTCTTCAATCGGAATAGTTATGCTCCATTTTCGCTCGGAAATATTCTACTATATTTTCACGCGGGAGTATTCCACCCTATTTTCACTCGGAAGTATTCTATTCTTCATCACTTGGAACATTCTCCTGGCCAATCTCACTCGGGACATTCTAACCTTCCACCCATAAGGGGGGTCTCTCAGTTATTCTTCACTCGGAAAAGGAACGAAGAATTCCCACAAAGATAAAACGGACATCAAACCGACTGGCCCTCGCTCAGACAGGAATAAATCCTCTCGGGCAAGGTTCGCCCGGTAATTGGCTTTGCTACAACAAACACATGAAAATTAATACCAATCATCTAATAACATAAATTCATATTCATTCAATTAACACATCAACTCACACTTAGTTCCACACTCGGAAAACTCATTATATATATATATGTGTGTATTACAAAATTTATTCAAATTCACTCAGCCTTGGCATTGATCTCCCACTTGGCGGGACTCCAGGGCTCCGACCTCCTCCCTGTCACTGGTTACTAAATTGAAAACAACAGCAAGGGTGAGTGTTTAGCATTATAATTAATCTAGAATGGAATAAAATATGAGTATAAACTCTATCCGATTCTTTATCTTCAGATTGTACATTACACTCGGCCATTTAACTCACACTCGGCACATTACTCACCTTTGGCAATATATTCATTAACACTCGGCTTTATAGTAATTCATACTCAGCAGTGTAACAGTTCTCCTTTGACAATCTTAACCAGTACATTCAGTAAGTAATTTCCACTCAGCAAATATAACAATTTTCCACTCGGCATATATAACAATTTTCCACTCGGCATATATAACAATTTTCCACTCGGCAAATATAACAATTTTCCACTCGGCAAACATAACAATTTTCCACTCGGCAAATATAACAATTTTCCACTCGGCAAATATAACGATTTTCCACTCGGCAATCATGGCAATTCATGCTCAGCAATTAGAATACTTCATACTCGACAATTATATTCAACCTCATTCAGCAAATACAACAAGTTACACTCGTCAAATACAACAGATTGGCTCTCAGCAAATACAACATCATACTTGTCGCAACCTGGATCGCGACGGCGCGGCTGACCCTCTCGAAAAAGATGGAATGAACGAAAACAAACAGGGAGTCGCCACCAACGTTTTTATCCATAGGAAAAACATTGGGAAAAAAACTAAGTTCAGTAAAGCACTGGTTTAAAAAAATAAGATTCAAGTTCGGGAGTCGGTTACGAGTAGGGAAGGTATTAGTACCCTACATCGCCTGTCAGAAACAGTACCAAGATTGAAAATGCGCAACATAAATAGCTTTACAAAAGATGTTATATTTCTCCCTTTTTATTGTTGTACTTTGTGTAAAAACAGAAGGAACAAACTGAACAGACATGGAGTGTAGGTCAACAGGACGTCGCGTCCAAATTAACCTCGGCTTTAGTATAAAACAGGAAAAGGGAAGGATGCTAACAAGACGTCGCGTCTAAATTAGTCATCCTTTGATCAAAATGCGGGATTAGAAACGGGAAGGGGATAAATGGGACGTCTCGTTCCAAGTATCCCGTTCCTTATGAATCGTGGTGATGGTTTATCAGAAACAGGGGAAAATCAACAAGACGTCACATCTAAATTGATTTTCATGGAATTTAATCAGGATGTCGGGTTAGAAATAGGAAGGGGATAAGCGGGACGTCTCGTCTCAAGTATCCCGTTCCTTATGGATCATGGTGATGGATACCCAGAATAGGGGAAAATCAATAAGACGTCACGTCTAAATTGATTTTCATAGAATTTAACCAAGATGTGGGGTTAGAAACGGGAAGGGGATAAGTGGGACGTCACGTCTCAAGTATCCCGTTCCTTATGGATCATGGTGATGGTATACCCAGAATAGCGGAAAATCAATAAGACGTCACGTCTAAATTGATTTTCATAGAATTTAACCAAGATGCGGGGTTAGAAACGGGAAGGGGATAAGTGGGACGTCACGTCTCAAGTATCCCATTCCTTATGGATCATGGTGATGGTATACCCAGAATAGGGGAATCAATAAGACGTCATGTCTAAATTGATTTTCATAGAATTTAACCAAGATACGGGGTTAGAAACGGGAAGGGGATAAGCGGGACGTCACGTCTCAAGTATCCCGTTCCTGGTGAATCATGGAGATGGTCTATTAAAAATAAGGGGCAGATCAACAAGACGTCACATCTAAATTGATCTTTCATGGAAATGATAGAAAAAAAAAGCAATTGCAAGGAAACATAAAGAAAATAAAGATGGGAATAAAAAAAAGAAAGGTGGGCCCGACAGGATTTAAAGTCCTGCTCCTACGTATTCTTGAATTACCAAGAAATCAGGGTTACAAAGTTCTTTGACGATGTTTTCTTTAGGAAAAGGCTAGGTAGTTGGTGGTATATGAAAACTCATACAAGGCGAAGTTCTTCGCACGTGCACAAGTTTTGATGAGATTGTGTAGACAGGAGTACTCCCGTGCGACACTGACTAAAAATAATTTTACGCTAATCGAATAAAGTGTGTAAAATACTCATTTTTTTACTGCTTATTACAAACCTAAGTGGAAGGACGAAAAAGAGACAAGATTTGACTTAAGTGGGAAACATATTCGACAAACAACAATGAATTTGACAGAAAAATAAGTAATGGAAAGCAGGGGAAATAAGGAACAGAATGTAACCGGTGTGATGGGGTGCCGAGAGCCGGTGTGGGCTTGAACGATGAGAGCCTGAGTGCTACTGGCGTGGCGGTGTGACGGGGATGCTGAACAAGTGGTCTTGGACGATGGGGAACCGAAGTGACGTTGGTGTGGCTGTTATGGGGAGCCGGTGTATAGCTAAGTAGAGGGACGGCGTGTAGGCTTGGTGAGAGGGCCGGTGTAAAATTGGTGAGGGTGATTTAAGGGATCCAGATGACGTCTGGGAAATGGGAAGTTCACTGGGAGATGGGTCTGATCCGGTGTTCTAGTAACAATTTAGAGTTTAGAGCAAATTGTGAGGCTCAAGAAACCAAGATTCAAGCTTTGAACACCAGAGGAAACTCCAAGAGCTTTTGGGTCAAGAAATTTTTCTTGAAGATCGGAGCAAGTTTCTGAGGAATGCAGGGTACCAGCTTAAAAAAATGGCTAAAATTCCAACCCTAAAATTCTAACCCTTTGTGCTTTTTCGTGTAAGGTATTTATAGAGGGCTTTTGGACATGGGCCGAGTGCTCGGACAGCTCAAACTTCCACTCACTGTGGAGGCAGCCTAGCCACTAACAGGTAGTGGGGGGCAGCGGCTGGTGGGGAATTTTTAATTATTTCCACTTCCGCCCCCTGTCTGCCATTTCCAGAATTCATGGGTCGACTTGGGTGGTGGAATTCCAAGTCACAGTATGGATAACTGGACTCACCAGTCCGGTATAAGATTCATGAGATCGGAAGAAGGAAACATCGGTTTGAAAAATTTCCAATGATTGGGCCGATGTGACCTCTTTATACTTGGGCCGATGTCCCCTTGATGTATACCAAACAAATGCCTCTTCACTCGGAACTCGTCACTGCTTGAAGCATTCACTCGGAACTGCTTTAAATCGGAGGGGTTTTTCACTCGGAACTTGTCACAGCTTGAAGCATTCACTCGGAACTGCTTCAATCGGAGGGGCTTTACTCAGACGTGGACCACTTCTTGAACATATTACTCGGAAACACCTCCAAAATATTCCGTTCGGCTATACCTCCAGTCGGCAAGCTTCTTCAAAGTTGGAACCATTTACAGTTCATTCGCTCAAGAATTCTTCACTTGAATGCCTCAACCTAAGAGGTATTCCTTCAAAATCTTTCTTCAACCGGAAGCACAATTTTCAGAAATAAACCACTAACCTTACTCGGATATACATATCTTTGAGCAAAAAGTTTCAGTCAGAGCCTTCCTTCGCCCGGAAATAACTCTCTCAGAGTCGATTCACCCAGAAATACCATATTCGGAAGTATTGAACTCGGGAGTGACCCTTTTGGAACCAGAGTGTTTCTTCGCTCGGAAATTCATCTCTCAACAACAAACTTCTAGGGAATGGCTTCCTCGATGGCATTGTACTCGGATATACCATTGTCCGACCAGTGCTCAGCCATTTTTTATTCGGAATCGTCTCAATCGGGGATCAAACCATTCGGACCTATTCACTGGGCAATCAGACATGCTTTTCACTCAGAAATTTGGAACTTAAGAATCTGGCTGAAGCTCATTCCATGCCAGAGCTTTGCTTCACTCGGAAATTCATCTCTCAGCAGCGAAGCACTCGGACAAACCTTCTTCAATCGGTAATCCCTCACTCGGTCGTATATTTTGGGCAGTATTTATTCAAAATGGGTCTCTTTTCACTCAGGGTGGATGCAACCGAGAATCTTCCACTCGGATTTACCTCCAACCGGGAAATATTCACACAACCCACTCGGAAACTACTCAATCGGAGACATTCTACTCGGAAAAATGACTCACTAGGAGACATTCCACTCGGAAATGACTCACTAGGAGACATTCCACTCGGAAATGACTCTCAAGGAGACATTACACTCGGAAATGACTCACTAGGAGACGTTCCACTCAGAAACGACTATTCGGAGTCGAAGTCCAGTCCTCTCAGAATTCTTTCCACTTGGGCCGGAATGAAAGAGGTGTTCACAGATGCCCCTCTTTACTTCTTTTTCACAAAAGAAACACGAAGTATTTGTGTTTTTAAAGTGAAAAAGAAGTAAAGATATGAACACCGATGTAAGGGCCAGGTGGGGTCTCTCAGCCAATATGACATCTGACGATGTTGGTAGACAATGGTCCGGTGTGACCTCCGGATGGTTTACATTTGGAAATGACGTAAGAGTCTTCACACGTGTTATCACCTGATTCGTCTTTTCAAATTTCAAAAATTCGCGCCCTCGGACCGAAAGGCGAACAGTCGAAGCGAGTGGGCCTCTTTTCATGGGCCTGGGCCGGAATATGGAACGCTCTTGATCCCCATCCCCTCTCCCTATAAAAGCAGACGTGGGGGTCGTTCATTTTTACTTGTTTTCTGATACCGAAGCTCTGCCTCTCCGACATCCAATACCTCCAGTGTTCAACATCCTGGCTCGCACCAAAAGAACTGCTCGCATCGTCTCAGCAAGTACCTCCATACCTTCCTTCTTTTTTTCCATTCTTAGATAGGGTATGGGGGACAACAGCTCAAGTAGTGACTCCGTCGAGGTCTTATCAAGGCCTCCAATTATATCCCGGCGTCAGTCGGGTGAAGTCATGAGCTGGGGTCAGCGTCGCCATGGTGAAACAACCTCTGGGGTTTCACATCGGCCAATAGTTTCAGGACATCGTTTCTCCATATTACCCTTGTGGGAAACGAGGGAGTTTGACACATCGTCTGGCTCCCACACATCGTCCTCACCTTTTAACTTGGGTACTACTAGTGAGCAGGACAGCAGTGCCGTCCTCTATTTATCTGACGACGTGGCCTTTTACAGCTGCATTCCGTTCTTCACCACACCGTCCGCATGGCTTCTGAAAATTCATCAACCGGTGTCCCTGTGGTAGCTACCAATGCCATAGAAACCAACGTTGTCGCTCATCGCATCAATTGGCTTGCGGAGAAAGCCAAAGACCTATACTTTTGGGTTCACGAAGATCCTCGGAACATCGTCTCACGCTATACTGAGGATGTGGCTGACTTCACTATTGAAGACGTCGTCGTTCACGCCGGCGAGGAACATGAGGACGACTTCACAGTTTTCTGCCCTCTGACATCGGATCGGATTTGTCATCAATCGGGGGCAAGATACTTTTTTATGTACGAGATGCCATTCTCCAAGATCGGCGTCCGTCTCCCCTTTACGGAGTTTGAAATGGGCGTACTCTGGTTTCTGGATTGCGCTCCCAGCCAGCTTCACCCCAACGGCTGGGGTTTGGTTAGATCATTGGAGGTACTTGAGGGGTACTTCCACTTCGTCCCTACCGTCGCCCTCTTCTTTACATATTGCAGGGTGATGCGCCGGGGTAACCAGGGAGGAGGCCTTGGATTCATCAACCTCCGCTGCGACTCTAAGGTGGTGAACTTCGAAAGTTACACCGAATCAACCAAGACAGACGTATTAAGCTTCAAACACTCCTATGTCAAGGTCGAGGTCAATGCGGGAAAACCGGTGTTCTGGGAGAATTCAGATTTTTCTAGAAAGTTCTACACCGGATGGACCCATGAGCACTTTCTCCTGACCAGCAATGCCTACTCCGTTACTGAGAGTGTCCTGTTAACGGAGTCCAAAAGAGTCTTGGACGCTCTGAAAAGCTATTCCAGCTTAGCCAAGATTTCCTGCAAAAACCTCCTTGGGTCGGAGTCTCGCCGGGATACCTACCTCGGTGTGAACACCTATTTCAGTCCGATTGATATCCACAAGTGAAAAGAATTCAAAAGAAAAAAGAAAAAAAAGAAGTCCCAAAAAAAATAAAATAAAATAAAAAAATCTCTGACTCGGAAATGATCATTTCCGAGTGAAAGGACTCGGAATGATCATTTCCGAGTAAAGAGTCTCCGAGTGAGACGTAGCAGGGTGCTATTCCAATAGGCTTCAAGAAATTTCCAAAGAGGAAGAAAAAGCTTCAAGAAAAAACACAGGGAAGGACATTCTGAGCGAAGTGGGATTATCCGAGTGAAAATTGTCAAATTTCCAAGTTCTGAGTGAGAAGAAGGCAGTTTCCGAGTGAAAATGCCCAAGTTTCCAAGTTCTGAGTGAGAAGAAGGCTATTTTCGAGTGAAAATGGTCAAATTCCAATTTCTGAGTGGAAAGAAGGCCGGATCCGAGTGAAAGTTGCCAAGCTTCCAAGTTCTGAGTGAGAAGAAGGATTACCCGAGTGAAAATATCCAAATTCCAAGATCTGAGTGAGAAGAAGGTCGGTTCCGAGTGAATATGTCCAAGTTCTAAGTGCTGATTGAAAACAAAGCCGACTCCGAGTTGATTGGTGGTTGAAACCCTTCTGATTAAAAAACAAAGCTGACTCCGAATGAACACATCCGAGTGAGTAGGGTCGGTTTTCGAGTGAGAAGAAGGCAATTCTGAGTGAGAAGCCAGTCGGAGCTGAGTGCCAAATTCTGAGTGAGAAGCCAGTCGGATTTCCGAGTGAAGAAAGAGTCTACTGAATGACTCCCAAGCAAATCCGAACAAGTTTTTCCAAGTGATTAAATTCCCTTCACGTTGCTGAGTGAAACATTTTAGGAGGTGCCGAGTGAGTACTCTCTCTAGTCAGCACCGAGCCACTCTTTCAGTCAGCACCGAGTGAAGAATCTCCAGCCGGTACCGAGTGGAGAATCTCCAGTCAGCACCGAGTGAAGACTCTCCAGTCAGCACCGAGTGGAGAATCTCCAACCAGTACCGAGTGAAGACTCTCCAGTCAGCACCGAGTGAAGAATCTTCAGTCAACACCAAGTGAAGAATCTCCAGTCAGCACTGAATGAAGAATCTTCAGTCAGTACCGAGTGATGCCTCTTCAGTCAGCACCGAGTGAACCCTCTTCAGTCAGTTCCGAGTCATTTTCTTTTCAGTCAGTACCGATTGAACCACTCTTCAGTCAGAACCGAGTGAATCCTTTCACTCAATTTCTGAGTCACCTTTGTTTCACTTCCGAGCTATCCTTTTCACCCATTCCCGAGCCCTTTTTGGCCAATCATCACCGAGCCCATTTCCACCAATTTCCGAGCCATACTTAAACCATTTCTGAGTCATCCTTTTTAGCCAAATTTGAGCCATCCTTTCACCCAATTCCGATCCATACTTAAACCATTTCCGAGTCATCCTTTTTAGCCATTTCCGAGCCATTCTTTTAGCCAATTCCGAGTCATCTTTCACCCAATTCCGAGTCGTACTCCAACCATTTCAGTCGGTTCCGAGTCATTCTTCACTCGGTTTTTGTATAAACAGCACCTTTTTTCCACTCGGTCTTGTGCATAAAAGGCATCTTTTCCACTTGGATTATGGAGAGAAGGTGAAATCCGACCCATATTCCCACTGAGTGCCCTTGCTGACTTGGATTTCCACTATCCAAGTGGATCTTTGACTTGTGGGGGGCGGCTGACAAAGTGACAAAGGACTAGCTGCCATCCCCTATAGCTGTCTAGGTGCAAGCTGTGTCCACCAACTCCATCCAGGCTGTATCCAACGCTGATCAAGTGGGGCGGCTGACTTCAGGACAAAAGGAGAAGCCCCACTTACCACTGCTGGTGGGCGTCCAGGACCTCTATAAGTAGAGAGGATCCTGAAGCCTTCAAAAAAAATGGAGCCTTCATTAGAGAACCCCAACACCCAGCCGTCCTTCTCCAACACCCAACCGTCCTTCTTCCCTCTCCTTCCAATACTGTCCCCTTTCTTTTCCACCTAACACCGTCCCCTCTCTTCCTCCCTTCACTGTCCCTCACTCCTCACAGCCTCCTCCAACACCGTCCCCTCTCTTCCTCTCTTCACTGTCCCTCACCAACATCGTACAACCCTTCCAACTCCATAACTGTCCTCTCTCCAACCAACACCATACAGCCCTTCCAACTCCACACCGTCCTCCTTCAAATACCCACAAACTGTCCCCATTTTTCCACACAGCACCGTCCCAACTTCCTCCTAAATCCTCACCATACCATTCAGCCCCATAATTCAACAGAAGCTCCAATACCAGCACTCTTACTCTCTTACTCCGTCACTCGGTATCCCACTTTTTCACTCGGTATTCCACTTTTTCACTCGGTTTTTTCCATTTTCACTCGGTTTTTTCCATTTTTCACTCGGTATTCCATTTTTTTCACTCGGTATTCCATTTTCCCACTTAAATAAATTTTTGTTATTTTCTTTTCTTTTCTTTTTTACCCCTTCCTAGGTTTGTAATAAATATATAACCAAAAATGAGTGCTTCATACATTCTATTTGGACTAGCATAAAGGTTGTAATGATTATTATTATTCTCATTATTATTGCAATTTTTATTTTTCTATTTAAAAAAAAAGAGGAGGAGCGAGTTTAACTTGGACGAGACGTCCTGTTAATCTCATGTAAATATTCCGTGTTTATTTTTGTTTATTTTTGTATATCTTGTCATCTCGTATACTTTCTTTTCATGAATAAGTTAAAATAATTATTGGGTTAATTATAATGCGCGCTATCACATTGAGGTAACCGTTTTTATAATGGACAGTTGTGAGGTGCTAATACCTTCCTCACCTGTAATAAGACTCCCGAACATGGAATTTCATTTTTATAACCAGTGCTTTAACGAAAGGTTTTCCCGGTATTTTATCCTAAAAAAAATATTGGTGGCGACTCCCTGTTTTTCTTTTTGAACCAAACTAAAAATTATTTTGAGGGTCGGCCGTGCCGCCGCGATCCCGGTCGCGACACTAGGTAGTTTTTAGTTTTTAGTTTAGTTTTGTTTTGTTTTGTTTTGTTTTTTTCTTTTTTTTCTTTTTTTTTGATATACCGGTGTTGACAACGGCTTCTTTTCTTTTTAGGTGAAATGGCTCGGATTGATATCATGAGAAAACTCCGGGAGCGCGCCGAAGCCATGAACGCTGCTACTGAGGCAGAGAATAGAGTGACTCTGAAGCGTACAGCAGCCAAGGTGGTCAGTATCCCGGCCGATAAAGTTGGGGATTTGACTTTGGGCCCAACCGATGCGGCTCAGGGTAGGAAGCGTACCCACACCGGCCAAAGTTCTAAGGCCAAGAAAAACAAGGCCCAAAGAATTGAGGCCGATGTGGAGGTTCAACAGGAGGAGGAGCCGGCTGGGGTTGACGTAGATTCCATAGACCGGACCCAGCCTGTTGATAAGTCTTGAAAAGACTTAATTATTCCACTGTTTATTTAACATAAATTACTAAGTATTGTCTAGTTTTGATATTATTATTTAATAATTTGTTAATAATTCATGTTTTAGTTAATTATTTCAAAAGTATGCTATTTATGTAAGAAACCGATTGAAAATATTAATTAGATAAGGAATTTTGAAGTATTTATAAATTCACTAAGCAGCCAGCGTATAATTGCTAGGCAAGTAGCTGTTTATTGGTGCAGGAACAGGGCGGACTCAAGATAAGAAGAAAATTCCGAGTGAAATCCTACAAATCCGAGCAGAAATTGATAAATCCGAGTGAGACTTCCTGAATCCGACTGAAAAGAGCCCAAATACTGACCAAGCGAGACTTCAAGTAAGCTAACTTAAGAAGACTCCCAAGACACCGGCTCCAAAAGAGAAGAAGAGCGGAATGCTACATGAGAAACCAAGGTGCTTATTCATTATTTAATCCGTCCTAGTAAAATCCGGACTCGTCCAAGCGAAGTTTAATCCGCTCTAGCGAAAACTCAGCAGTTGAAGCATAAAGGCAGTAATTTAAACACTGTTCCTTCCCTCCAACAGCACACTTGGTGCAGTACTGTTCCGCTTCCATTGCCTTCTTCTCTACTACTGCAACCTTAAGTAACTTAAGAAGTGAGCTGTCAATTAGCTGGTGCTGAGCTGTAAATTAGCTAAGGTTAAGCTGGATCCTGTTAAGCGTTGAGCTGTAATTAGTTGATTACTCTGTAAACTATGTAATTAATTAGTTTTATTTGTTAACTTAAGTTCTCTAAGTTATCAGTTAAGTTAGTTAGTTTAGTTAGATGCCTATATATATTCATGTACATACTCTGTAAAAGTGTGTGGAGGCAGAGAACAGAACGGCGTACAACATAATACACTTCATTTTCTATTTTCACTCTCTCACTACATTTTCATCTCTCTAAACTCTCTCCTCCATGACGTTCCACAATCCTTCGATGGAACCGAAGTCAATGGAGTTCTAAATCCCTAAGGTTGGGATTGCGAAGGTTAGCAATGGAGTCTTGAAGCTGTGAGCGAGTAGATCGACTCTGAAGATCCTGAGGTGAACAAGCTGAGGAGTGGAGCAGCATCGCTGGATTGACAAATCCAGAATTGATGAAGAACTTCGCCAGTGAGGAATCATGGTTGAAGCTTAGGTAACTTCCAGCTTTCTAACTAGTTCAGGCCTAATCAATTTAGGTGAATAGTTAGAGTTCAAACCTCCAATTTCGCATTAGATTCTTAGGCTAATCGAGCACTTAAGGAATTAAGGTTCATTGCTTAAGGATTAGTGTTTTTCACCTAAGGAATTAGGGAATAACCACAAGCGGATTGTCCTCTAGATTGTGAAGTTCGATTATACTTAATTGCATGTTTCTTGAGGAGATTGTGAGCCGAAGCAATCCTGACCTGTTTTCTATTAATCACTTTACACATTTCACTTTAACTCTGTTTCTGAAAATACAAAAACAACTATAAAACACTAAAACCATAAAAACTGAATGAACTTCGCGTATTTTTTGTTGGTTCAGCTTGTACTAGTCCTAGATTGAGGTACTTACCACAATCCCTGTGGGACGATCAAATACACTACAATTTTAACGACTGGTGCGCTTGCCAAAGTGTAAATCCGAGAGTCACATTTTATTTTACTAAGATTTTTACACCAAATTAATGGCTCAGGATTTTAGCATCACCTGTTCAAGAAAACATCCATTGCAACTCCAGCCTCTCGGGGTTCTTGGACTACATCGGGGGGACGCCGGCGTGGTTCGAACTTCCCTTCAAGCTGAAGGACAATCTTCCTGCCTCTGAGGTCCAGAGTGCTGCCAAGGCAGCCATCTTCAACTTGGTCGAATCGGCCGGGGTTCTCAGTTCTCTGGGGAGATCTTACTACTCCGGTCTAGAGGCTAGAGAATGTCTAGACCGGATGAGAAAGGCTGAAGCCCTCAGAGAAGAGGCCCAGACAGCTTTGGCCAAGTGTGACGAAGAACTAGCCAAGAGCAAGGAGGATTTGACCGAACTTACTGCGGCGTATAACTCCACTGTTAAAAGGGCAAATGATGCCGAGGTTAAGCACAGGACCTCGGAGGATGCTCTGAAAGCTCTCCAGGCTAAGCTGGACGAAGCCTTGGCTCACCAGGCCGATGTGGAGAAAAAGAAAGGAGAGCTGGCAGCTGAGCTCGCCGCTGTGAAGAAAGCTCAAGTCCGGGAAAGGCAAGAAAGGGAAGAGGAAGCGGCCGAATTTATAGTAATAGCCGACATCGCCTTCAGCTCCGCCGTTCGTCAAGTCATACACCGGAACTCCGCGGTACAACTAAACTTGAATGGTATAGGTCCTTACAATGAGTTTCATGGTGGGCACCTGTATGCTATGGACCAGGGTCAGGCAAGGGAACCTGAGGATATTCCTTTTGAGCCTCTGCCCTTCCCCGAAACCCAAAGCATGGAGTTGAGGACGGTGTCAGAAGAGTCTGAGAGGACAGCTGCCATCGTCGATCCGAACTCCCCACGGATTAGGACTTAGAGATTTTCCTTTTTGATAGCCTTGTTCCGGGATGGGCTCCGTCGTGAATCTTTGTAAGGCCGAAGTGCCCTTTTCCTTTTTAATGAAATGCAATTTTCCATATCCATTTATCTTTGAACTTCCAATAAATGTCAAAGTATAATCGACTTGTGACCGATGTATAATAACAACTTGAAGTAACACCGTCTGAACATTAATTTGTACTTTGAATTTGAATTCACATTCACACCTTAATAATTTGCCAATCTGAATTGAACCTTCAACACCGTCTCTTCAGAGCATAGAATTTGGGATCAGTGCAACGTTGGTCACGTCGTCCTTAATCTCCATTTGCCCAAAGTTCAGAACCTAAGTGACCGGTGTAGGAAATATGACATCATCTTTTATGACCAAACCCATGAAAAGCACCTGATTCTAACCGAGGTAGGGTTCATGATACCGTTCTTCATGGCTTCAAAGTAGCAACCGGTGTAATTAATTGTACATCGTCTCTTATGACAGCTAGTTCATATTGGACCAAAATGCATCTGACTCCATTCGATGTAAGGGTCATGACATTGTTTTTGGACATCACCACCTTTGTCCTAAAATGTTGAGAAAACCTCTTCCAACCGGTGTCAACATCGGATCCCTTTTTTTTTTACTCTGAATCTGGAAAATGGAATGGGGCGGTGTACCAGTTTAACAAGAAGTGGTTAACTGGGAAGTATCCTTTGGATGACATGAAGCGAAAGGATTGTCTTTCAGTTAACAGGAGGTGAGAGAATTGGGGGGTTGATTCTTAATTGATCAGAGATAGAAAGATTGGGGTTGACCCTTGGTCGACAGGAAATGTAAAAGTTGGGGTTGACCCTCGGTTGACAGGAAATGTAAAAGTTGGGGTTGACCCTCGGTTGACAGGAAATGTAAAGGTTGGGGGAGCTAACAGGACGTCTCGTCCAAATTAACTCACTGTTGACAGGAAATGTAAAAGTTGGGGTTGACCCTCGGTTGACAGGAAATGTAAAGATTGGGGGAGCTAACAGGATGTCACGTCCGAATTAACTCACTGTTGACAGGAATTGTAAAAGCTGGGGTTGACCCTCGGTTGACAGGAAATGTAAAAGTTGGGGTTGACCCTCAGTTGACAGGAAAGGTAAAGATTGGGGAAGCTAACAGGACGTCACGTCCGAATTAACTAACTGTTGACAGGAATTGTAAAAGCTGGGGTTGACCCTCGGTTGACAAGAAATGTAAAGGTTGGGGGAGCTAACGTTACGTCCGAATTAACTCACTGTTGACAGGAATTGTAAAAGCTGGGGTTGATCCTCGGTTGACAGGAAATGTAAAGGTTGGGGTTGACCCTCGGTTGACAGGAAAGGTAAAGATTGGGGGAGCTAACAGGACGTCACGTCCGAATTAACTCACTGTTTACAAGAAATGTAAAGGTTGGGGTTGACCCACGGTTGACATGACTGAGGGTTCTTGGGGAACTGCCTCTTGAACGCAAGAGAATGAACCTGGGGGATGCCCCGATTTGACATGACTGTGGGTTGTTGGGGAACTACCCCTTGATTGAGAGGATATACCTGGGGCGATGTCCCAGTTTGCCATGATTTGAAAGAATCTTGGGGGACTGCCCCTTGATTAAAAGAGAATAAATCTGGGGTGATGCCCCAGTTTGACAAGATTTGAAGGAATCTTGGGGAACTGCCCCTTGATTGAAAGAGAATAAACCTGGAGTGATGCCCCAGTTTGATAAGATTTGAAGGAATCTTGGGGAACTGCCCCTTGACTGAAAGAGAATAAACCTGGGGTGATGCCCCAATTTTGATAAGATTTGAAGGAATCTTGGGGAACTGCCCCTTGATTAAAAGAGAATAGACCTGGGGTGATTCCCCAGTTTGACAAGAGTTGAAGGAATCTTGGGGGAACTGCCCCTTGACTAAAAGAGAATAGATCTGGGGTGATGCCCCAGTTTGAGTTGTTTAGGAAGTGTAATTCTACTGGGGAAGGATGAGGTGATTCGGGGTACTGTCTCTTTGGGTGAAAGAGAATGAACCTGGGGTGATGCCCCAGTCTGAACTATCTGCCTCGGAACCTTAGGGGACTGACCCTTGAGCGAGAAGAAATGAACCTGGGGTGATGCCCCAGTTTGAATTGTTTAGGAAGTGTAGTTCCACTGGGGAAGGGTTTGGTGATTCTGTTGGGGAGAGTTTTGGGCAACTACACGTCTTGGGGTCATGGGTCCTGGCCACCCCTTAACAGAGAAGCGTGAAACAAATTAAAACTTACAGGTGAACTCCCTTGGCGACTGGCTTTGAAGTAACTCATGGCCAAAATAACTGTCACTTCTGACTTCATTGAGGTTGCCTAGCGGAGTTGGTTGTGCTTATCTGAGGTAAGATCCGGCAATGGTATACACTTTGTTCCCCATAACTTTGTGTTTTTGTCATTTTTTCAAATTCAAAAATTTTCTTAAGGCAAAACTTGTTTATTCATTTTAGTCATGAATACATGTAAGAAGAAGAAAACATTTTATTTATGATCATCAGGTATGTACAGGTGACAAAAACAATACAAAAGACATGATATGACAAGGTGCAAGGAATTGATGGTAAGGGTGAAAGGGAAGGCCTTTTAGATCCTCCATCGATTTCCTGAGAGCGACGAGATTCTGGTTTTTTCTCATGATTTCCTGTTTATCTTCTGATTTTGCTTCTGAGGACGTGATTTGACAATGGCTTCGATGCCCTAGACTGACCTCCTCGTCTACGAGATGAAAAGTCGACGTTGTAGTGTTGAATCTACAGGCCGTGATTTTGTCTGAGCCGCCCTCTCAGGTTTTCGGCTCAACCAATCGCTCTAACTTTTGCCTAGGTCGCCTTTTCAGGTTTTCAACCTAGCGAGCCCCTTTTTTTTTAGGCGTAGTATCTCTTCACTGCATCCGCGTTTATAGGCATCGGTAAATCTTACCCATCCATGTTGGTGAGTATGAGAGCACCTCCGGAGAAAGCTTTCTTCACGATGTAAGGCCCTTCGTAGTTAGGAGTCCATTTGCCCCGGCTGTCTTTCTAAATCGGCAAAACCTTTTTAAGCACCAAGTCTCCTTCTTGGAACTGTCGGGGTCACACCTTCTTTTAAATGCTCGTTTTATACGCCTTTGATACAACTGACCATGACAGAGGGCATTCAGTCTTTTACCATCAATCAGATTCAATTGGTCATGTCGAGCCTGGATCCATTCAGCTTCAACCAGTTTGGCTTCCATGATCACTCGGAGGGAAGGGATCTCTACTTCGAAAGGCAGGACTGCTTCCATGCCATAAACCAAAGAGAAAGGGGTTGCCCCAGTTGAGGTTCGGACTGAGGTACGATACCCGTGTAGAGCAAATGGAAGCATTTTATTCCAGTCTTTGTAGGTTACCACCATCTTTTGCACTATCTTTTTAATATTTTTGTTAGCCGCCTCGACCGCTCCATTCATTTTTGGGCGGTACGGAGAGGAGTTGTGGTGGGAGATTTTAAAGCTCTCACAAAGCTCCTTCATCATTTTATTGTTCAGATTTGTACCATTGTCTGTGATGATTTGGCTCGGTAAGCCATACCGGCATATCAATTCTCGTTTGATGAACTTAACGACGACATTCTTTGTCACATTGGTGTACGAAGCAGCCTCTACCCACTTTGTGAAATAATCGATGGCAACCAAAATGAAACGATGACCGTTTGAAGCCTTCGGTTCGATGGGACCAATGACATCCATACCCCACATCGAGAAGGGCCACGGTGCTTACAAAACATTCAGAGATGACGGGGGTGCGTGAATATGATCAGCATATATTTGACACTTATGACATCTCTGAGCATAGGCAAAGCAGTCTATTTCCATGGTCATCCAGTAATAACCGGCCCTCAAGATCTTTCTTGACATGGCGTGCCTATTAGAGTGGGTTCCAAAAGGTCCTTCGCGAACATCTCTCATGATTTTGTTTGCCTCAGTGGTGTCAACACAACGAAGGAGGACAGAGTCATAGTTTCTTTTGTAAAGCATATCACCATTCAAGAAGAAACCCATGGCAATCTGTCGTAGGGTTCTCTTATCGTTCTCCGTAGCACCGTTGGGATATTCTTGACTCTGGATATACCTCTTAATGTCATGGTACCAAGGTTTTCCATCTGATTCTTCTTCAACCACTTGGCAGTATGCGGGCTCACGACGATTCTCTATCTCGATGAGAGGCATGTCATAATCATTACTCACTTTGAACATCGAAGCAAGGGTGGCCAAAGCGTCAGCCATTTGGTTGTCTTCCCGAAGAACATGGTGAAAGGAGATCTCATCAAAGTCCTTGATCATTTCTTTGATATGGGAGTGATAGGGAACCAGCTTGTTGTCCCTAGTTTCCCATTCGCCTTTCAACTGATGGATAACCAAAGTGGAGTCCCCGTAGACTTCTAACAATCTTACTTTCGCATCTAGTGCCGCTTGGATTCCCAGAGAACACGCCTCATACTCAGCGACATTGTTGGTACAATCGAAACATAGCCTGGCGTAGACAGGGATGAACTCTTTTTCTGGTGAAATCAAAATGGCTCCGATTCTGTGTCCCAGAGCGTTAGAAGCTCCATCAAATCTCAAGATCCACTTGTCTTTACTGCCGCCTTCTTTATCAGACAATGCCAGGATATCCTCATCCGGGAAGTCAAATGGCATTGGTTGGTAGTCACTTATGGGTTGATGGGCTAAGTAGTCGGCCAAAGCGCTCCCTTTTATGGCTTTCTGAGTGACATATGTTATGTCGTACTCGGTTAACAGCACTTACCATCGAGCAATCCTTCCGGTCAGAGCTGGCTTTTCAAAGATGTACTTAATGGGATCCATCTTGGAAACTAGCTAGGTGGTATGACTCAACATATACTGCCTTAAGCGCTTCGCGGCCCACGCTAATGCGTAACAAGTCCGTTCTAAAATAGAGTATCGCATCTCGCAATCAGTGAACTTCTTGCTCAGGTAGTAGATAGCATGTTCCTTCTTCCCAGTTTCATCATGCTGACCTAACACGCAGCCCATGGACTCATTTAGTACCGTCAGATATAAGATCAGTGGCCTCCCAGGGGTTGGTGGTACCAATATTGGTGGTTCTCGAAGGTACTGCTTAATTTTCTCAAAAGCTGTTTGGCAGTCCTCATTCCATTGTCCAGGTTGATTCTTGCGGAGTAGCTTGAAGATTGGTTCGCAGGTCGATGTCAACTGTGAGATAAACCGAGCAATGTAGTTTAACCTTCCCAAGAATCCTCTGACTTCTTTTTCTGTACACGGAGGTGGCATTTCTAGGATTGCCTTGACCTTGTCGGGATCTACTTTGATTCCTTTCTTGCTTACAATGAAACCCAATAGTTTTCCTGACCTTACACCAAACGTGCACTTGGCAGGGTTCAATCTGAGCTTAAACTTCCTCAACCGCTCAAACAGCTTCCTTAGGTCGCCGACGTGCTCTTCCTCAGTTCTAGATTTTGCAATGATATTATCCACGTCGACTTCTATCTCCTTATGCATCATATCGTGGAATAAAGTGACCATTATTCTCTGATAGGTTGCCCCAGCGTTTTTCAAACCGAAGGACATTACTTTGTAACAGAAAGTGCCCCACAGAGTGACAAACGTGGTTTTTTCCATGTCTTCCAGCGCTATTTTAATCTGATTGTACCTGGAGAAGCCATCCATGAACGAGAAGATGGAGTGTTGGGCTGTGTTATTGACCAAAACGTCAATCTACGGCAGAGGAAAATCGTCTTTAGGGCTGGCCCTGTTTAGATCTCGATAATCCACACACATCCGCACTTTTCCATCCTTCTTCGGAACAGGAACTATGTTGGCTACCCATTGCGGATATTTAGCTACGGCTAAAAAGCCGGCCTCGAATTGTTTCTTGACCTCTTCCTTGATCTTGAGAAGCATTTCCGGCTTCATTCTCCGTAGCTTTTACTTGATTGGTGGACATTCTGGTTTCAGAGGCAACTTATGTTCCACGATGCTATTATCCAACCCTGGCATATCCTGATATGACCAAGCAAACACATCCCGAAATTCCCAAAGTAGTTTAATCACTTCATCCTGCCGGTCTTTGCTTAGGCAGGTGCCTATCTTGACCATTTTATCTTCCCCTTCATCCCCCAGGTTAATGGTTTTGATTTCCTCTTGATGAGGTCGAATCTCTTTATCCTCTTGTTCCAACAATCTTGTCAATTCAGGCGAGGGTCCAAAGTCTTCCTCACTTTCCTCATAGGCGCAATCATTTGGATAATCAGAGTCATGAAACAAAACCAAGTTCTCATCGTTCTCAGGGAGATCATTTTTGGATCTGCATTTGGGTTATATTATAACAAATGAAAAAAAGAAACAAGCAAGTGAAAGGTTTAAGAGACAGAGATTGCACAAAGATGAGGTAATGAGACTGGAATGTATTCATTAATTTTAAAACAAACAGGTTTTGCCCTTATTACAAAATGGGTCCCGAAGCCTTGGGCATAGCAAGGGGACCACCAAGTTATGAAATAACAGTGATTACTCTGACAAAACGTTAACGGTTGTAGGGAATTCCATGACTTCCCAGTTGCTCAGTTCTCGATCTGGGTGACAAGCATACACCAACTCCGCATTGTGGTTAGGCTCGCTTTCAACCATGGCAACCTGATCTGGGTATATCATTCTGGCGCTCCTGAAGCTCTGATAGAGGTCACAGACGGGGATTCTTGCAGCCTCGAATTCTTGTCCAGTAAGGCGGGCCACCCTCCTTCCCCTTCTCTCTTCTTCGACCCTTCTTCTATCTGCCGAAGTAGGCTTGTGCCCTAGGCCATATCTATTCTTGTTCTCTGGGAGATGCACCGGTTGGACTTTCCCTTCCAATTCGCGCCCTAATCCTTTTCCAGGCTTGTATCCATCCCGCAACATGTTTCTTGCCACTACTAGAGGTATATTGGGGAAGGATGTCTTCACAATGCTTGTCGCATTGGCTATCTCTAAGGCCTGGAATGAAGTCTCGAGGGCTTCCTCGACGGCTTCAATGTATGGAGTAGAGACGAGTTTGCAAACCAGAAGGTCCTCCTCCCCGGAAACAATCACCAACTTGTTATCGATGAAGAATTTTAACTTTTGATGCAGTGTGGAAGGGATCACCCCCGCTGAGTGGATCCATGGCCGTCCTAACAAACAACTGAAGACTGGCGTTGTAACACCCTCTGTTACACCTTAATAAATTCTAGAAAAATTCGTAATTTTTTTTTTAAAGATATGATTGTTAAAAAGAAACTATCGGAATAAATTACATACATTATTTCTGAAATACCTCACAAATATTATTAAAACTTTATAAAGTATTTGTACATTCATCCGAAGAAAATAAACATTAAACATTATAAGAAAGAGAGGAAACTCCATGGCCCAGAAGCAGTTACTTATTAACATTATTTATTCATTGGACCACGGTATTCATACCGAGCTCCCTTTCTAGAACGTGCTATATTTACTGTCGATATTCTTCGATCCGTCCCTCTGAATCATCAATTTAAAACATGTGAAACAAAAACACGGAGAAAGGAGTGAGAAACAGAATATAATATTCTCAATTAAGACATAAGCAACAAAGGGTTTTCACAAACCAATACATAATAATATCAATCACAATCACATACACAATCAATTATGAATGCATGAATGTTATGCAATATCTTCATCATAACTTACCTATATATGTGGGCCCTTAAATTTTAATTTGCACTGGGCCAACCAGGAGTTTACACTGTTTCATAAGTCCGGATAATAATAATATGAACAGCTCAACTGGCATGGAAACACTTAGAGACTAGTCAGATTGAGAAAGTTTTTATTGTGAAAGTACCCGACACTAGGGAGCTACCCCAGGTCCCCTGAAGCACCCTTTCACACCCTCTCATCCCAAGGCTCGTAATTAAGCCTCCTCTAATGTGTCCTCGGTTTCTATAATCCGTCCCCAGACAATATTATTTCATTTCACTTTAATGATTCATGATGCATGAACTACTCGCGTATTGAGTTGGTTAAGGCTTTTAGAAACTCAATTATTAAATCCCTTAAAGGTTTACAATATCATTTCAATAAACTGTACATTTTCTCAATTCTCTGAATTTCTGTCCCACAGAAATAAATTTGGTACAGTTTTCAAATCTCACTGAAATTGAGTTTCTAAGCCTTAAATACCTAAAAACTTTATCATATAAAACTTTACATAATCTTTCTCAAATTAAATCTTAACAAAATTAAATTTAGGAATCTCAATTATTTCCAAATATATTTAGTTATTAAGTTGGAAAAAATAAAATAATTTTCTTTAAAAAAATTTGTTTTATTGAAAGAGAATAATTATTAACCAAAAATACTTAAAATTACAAAATTTTTCTTTAACTCAAGATTTAATTAAATAAATTCTCATAAAATGTTTTCTTTCTAAAATAAATACTAATTTTTTTATTCTAAATATTGAAAATAAAGTTAATAAAAATAATTTCTAAGAAGGAATAAAAGATAATAAAATTTAAAGAGTAAGGTAAGAAATTCTTACTGAGTTTTAGCTTTCCGTCATGCTCGCTATATGCTCAAACTCCACATTACAATATCATTAATCAAAATCAAGCAATATCAATCATAACTAAATATCATCAATTAATCAATCATAATCAAATCATAATCAAATCAATTAAATATCATTAATACATATCATAGTACAAAGTTTAATGATTATTAATATAGTCAATTTGAGTCATTTTGGTCAATTCCTCGCATAGGTATATGTAAGTCCATATAATCCAGTCCTTGCATAGGTATAGTTCAGTCCATATGGGTCATAATGGTCCAAGTCCTTGCATAGGTATAGTCCAGTCCATATAGGTCATAATGGTCCAAGTCCTTGCATAGGTATAGTCCAGTCCATATAGGTCATAATGGTCCAAGTCTTTGTATAGGTATGTTAGAGTTAGTTAAACCGGATATTTAATTTAAAATTTATTAAAATTGTTAAGTTAAAAAGTTACTATTTTAAAATAATAATATTATTAAATTTAAAAGGAGTAGGGGACTCCTCCCATTATTCTTATGTCTTTTCATATTATATTCTTATCTCACTCCCCCTTACCTTGAATTGTTACCCAAAATGGATTTGCTTTGTGCCTCCGATTTCTAGAAATCTTAATACCAATCTTATTTCAGTATAAGCATAAGACGAAGATTAAGATTACTACTTAAAACAGAAATGATAAATTTTGAATAGTGAATAGTGAATAGTGAATAGTACATCGTGAATAGTAACAGTAAATAGTAAAACGTGAATAGTAACAGTAAATAGTAAAATGTGAATAGTAACAGTAAATAGTAAATCGTGAATAGTAATAGTAAATAGTAACAGTAAATAGTAATTTACTATTTCAATAGTAATTTACTATTGAAATAGTATTTACTATGCAGAATAGTAACTTAAAATAATATTATTTCCAGTATAATAACAGATTTCTAAAAACGATATAAAAATAACCTAAAAAATATAAAAGAGAAGTATTCTTACCTTAGGATTTTGGCAGAACCTTCTCTCCAAAAACTTTTCTTCTCTCTCTCACTTCCACCACTATCTCACTGGCACTACTATATTAAGAAAACTTAATATGAAATTGTGAATTCTAAAGAAGAAATCCTTCAGTATTTATAGGAAAAAAATTTACTATGCATTCCATTATTTTAATATAAAAGTACTATGCATTTTTGATTTTTTTATTCCAGGTTACTGTGCATCTTTTGAAAATTTCATATATGCACAGTGATTTGCATAGTAATTATCGACAAAATTATTAAGTCAAATAGTAACCCTTCACTCGGTATATTTTAAATATTCAAAATGAGTCCTTTTTGAAATTTAGCGATATTATATCAGTCCTCACTAATTTTATAATAAGTAATATAAAGCTGAAATTTTAAAAATCTAAAATTTTCTGTTAATAAAAATTTATTGATACGTTTCCAATTTTTTAACGATTGGAAAAAATCAAGATTTTTCTCAAACCGATAATTTTTAGATAAGTCTACTTGAAACGGATTTTAGAAAATTTTCTTATAATTTAAATTCACTTTCTTATAAATATTTTTAATTTAAGTCACTTATATGAATTTAAAATTATTTAAAAAAAATTATTTTATTAAAAAAATTCCAAAATTCCAAAAAATTCCAAACAATCATAAATAATACGTAGGTTAAAAAGTTCTAAAGAACCATAATTTAATTCCTTCAAAATTTTAATATAAAAATAAAAATAGGGGTGTTACAACTCTACTCCCCTTAGAAAATTTCATCCTCGAAATTTACATTAATCAGTAAAACAAATAAGGATGAGACTCTTTCATCTCAGTTTCTAGTTCCCATGTAGCATCTTCTCCTCTCGTTTCACTCCAAATAACCTTTACAAGCGGAATTGTCTTGTCTCTTAATTGTTTTATTCTTCTGTCACCTATTCTAACAGGTGGTGCATCATATGTAAGATTATCTTTAACTTGTATGACATCAGGTTCAATAACATGTGTAGGATCAGATATATACTTTTGCAAGTTTGACACATGAAAAACATTATGGATATTAGAAAGAAAAGGTGGTAATGCTATTTGGTAAGCAAGGGGACTAACTTTATGAATTATTTGGTATAGACCGATAAATCTAGGAGTTAGTTTTTAAGATTTCATTGCCCGACCGACCCCAGTCATAGGTGTGACTTTCAAGAATACATGATCGCCTTCTTGAAATTCGAGCGGCTTTCTTCTTTTGTCATAGTAACTTTTCTGCCTGCTCTGTGTTGCCTTCATCTTTTCCTGAACTATTTTGATTTTATCCGTGGTTTGTTGTACCAACTCTGGTCCTAGCATCAAGTTTTCACCAGTCTCAAACCAACATAGCGGGGTCCTACATTTTCTTCCATATAATGCTTCAAAAGGTGCCATGCCAATGCTAGCATGGAAACTGTTGTTGTAGGTAAACTCCACATATGGTAAGAATTGATTCCAACTTCCTTTATGCTCTAACACACAAGCTCGTAACAAGTCCTCTAGAGATTGGATTGTTCTTTCTGATTGTCCATCCGTCTGAGGATGATATGCTGAACTTAGACGCAGTCTTGTTCCCAAAGCCTTGTGCAAGCTCTTCCAGAATTGTGATGTAAAATGAGGGTCCCGATCAGAAATGATACTTGAAGGAATTCTATGCAATCTCACAATCTCCTCGATGTATAATTTTGCCAGCTTCTCCATAGAGTAATGAATATTGATGGGAATAAAGTGGGCAGACTTTGTTAGTCTATCAACTATTACCCATATTGAATCATGTCCTAATGGAGTTTTGGGTAAAGAAGTCACAAAATCCATGGTAATGCTATCCCATTTCCATTCCGGTATTTCCATTGATTGTAACATTCTAGGGGGTTTTGGTGTTCTACTTTAACCTTTTGGCAAATTAGACATGCAGCCACATACTCTGCCATTGCTTTCTTCATTCCAGGCCACCAAAATAACTTCTTCAAATCTTGATACATTTTAGTAGCTCCGGGATGAATGCTCATATAACTTTTATGGCCTTCTTCCTGAATTGCTTTCCTCAACTCCTCTTGATTAGGGATACACACTCGATCCTTATACCTTAGCAATTGGTCACTTCTTACATTGAACTCGACTTCTTTTCCTTGTTTCAAGAGTTCTTTCTTCTCTTGCAGGAATTCATCCTCTTTTTGAGCCTCTAAAACTTGTCTCAGGAATTCACTTGTCACTTGCAACGCTCCTAATCTGTAGCTGTTAGCATTAACCTTTACTGCTAGGTTAAGATCTCTGAAGTTCTCTATTAATTCCAGCTCTTTAATCATCATTGTGGACGCATGTAGAGACTTTCGACTTAAAGCATCAGCTACTACGTTTGCTTTTCCAGGATGGTATTGCAACTCAAAGTCGTAGTCCTTTAAGAACTCCATCCATCTCCGTTGCCTCATGTTTAACTCCTTTTGGTCGAATAAATACTTGAGACTCTTATGATCGCTAAACACATCGAATGTTGCACCGTATAGATAATGCCTCCAAATCTTTAAGGCAAAAACTACAGCGGCTAACTCTAAGTCATGGGTAGGGTAGTTAATCTCATGTTGCCTTAATTGGCGCGACGCATAGGCTACAACCTTCTTGTCTTGCATGAGTACACTTCCTAGTCCTTGTTTAGACGCATCACAGTAAACTTTAAAACTTCGATGTGGATCAGGGAGTACTAACACCGGCGCAGAAGTAAGTCGATCTTTCAGCTCTTGAAAACTATTCTCGCATTGTGTCGTCCACACAAAAGGTTGTCCTTTCCGTGTTAACTTGGTCAATGGGTATCCTAGCTTTGAAAATCCTTCAATGAATCTCCTATAGTATCCAGCCAAGCCCAAGAAACTTCTAATCTCAGTGATCGTGGTTGGTCTCTCCCATTTTAAAACCGCCTCCACCTTGGAAGGGTCTACAGCTATTCCTCCTTGACTAATTACATGTCCTAAAAAGTTCACCTCTTCCAACCAGAATTCACACTTCGACAACTTTGCATACAGTTGTTTCTTTTTCAAAATTTCCAACACGACCTTCAAATGTTCAACATGTTCTTCTCTGCTTTTAGAGTACACTAATATATCATCAATGAACACCACTACAAATTTATCTAGATATGGATGAAAAATCCTATTCATGTAATCCATGAATACGGCTGGTGCATTAGTTACACCAAAAGGCATTACTAGATATTCGTAATGGCCATAGCGTGTTCTAAAAGCAGTTTTTGATACATCTTCTTTCTTCACCCTTATTTGATGGTATCCAGACCTCAAATCAATTTTGGAGAACACCGTGGCACCACGCAGCTGATCCATCAAGTCGTCAATCCTTGGTAGAGGATATCTATTCTTGATTGTCACCTTGTTCAGTTGTTGATAATCTACACACAACCCCATGCTACCATCCTTCTTCTTAACCAACAACACTGGTGCACCCCAGGGGGATACACTGGGTCGTATAAACTGCTTCTCTATCATCTCTTCAAGTTGTTTCTTCAACTCTGCTAATTCTAGAGGTGACATTCGGTATGGTGCAATTGAAATGGGTCCAACTCCAGGTACTAGATCAATGGAAAATTCCACATCTCTTTCTGGGGGTAAACCAGGGATATCTTCAGGAAAAACATTAGGAAATTCACACACAACCGGCAGATTTTTGAATTTTGATTCTTGCTCTCCTTTCGTTGAAAGCAATAGCATGAATCCTTGAGCCCCTCCTTTTAAAGAGGCACTCACTTGGTTGGCGGTTAGAAATCTCGAATCCTCAGGATTCAAATTCATTGGTTCTTTAAACATTATGGTTTTATTATGACAATCTATTAGAACATGATTGTCAGACAACCAATCTAGTCCAATAATAACTTCTAAGCCAGAAAGGGGTAAACAGAAAAGATTGGCCTTAAAGTCCCTACCATCTATGACAATAGGGCATTTCCAACAGGCTTTAGAAGTGACAATGGGATTGTTTCCAGGAGTATGTATAGATAAGTCAAATGGCAGTTCTATCACAGGTAATTTTAGTTTTTCTACACAGTCATTGGCAATAAAGGAATGTGATACACCTGAGTCATACATAACAGTTAAAGAAATCTTATTAATGATACACTTACCTTCCACCATGGAATCAGCATGAGATGCTTCTTCTCCAGTGATTGTAAAAACCTTTCCTTTTGCCTTCGGCCTTCCGACTGCACTGTGCGCGCCTCCTTGAGTATTTATGCTTGTACTTGCACCTTCAGGGTTTTCTCTCTTCATCTCTGGGCAATCCTTGATGTGATGACCTGGTTTGTTACATTTAAAACAAACATAAGTGTTTTTAGGACAATCCCTTTTCAAATAGGGTCCTCCACAGATAAAACATTTAAAATTTGGTGCAGATGTTGGGTAATAGCTTCCAGTTGAAGCTTGGGGTCTGTTAGGAACAGATGCTGCTCCAAACCGGCGAAATGGCGCTTGGTAAGGCTTATTTCTTCTGAAGTCTCTTCTTTGGTGATGGTGAGGTCCTCCACTTCTCATTTCTCCTACCTTGTGAATGGGCTCACGACTTTTGGTCATTCTATCCTTATGATCTTCTTCAAAGATCCTGCAGCGATTTACCAATACAGAAAATTCACGGATTTCCTGCATTCGTATAGCTTCCTTAATTTCTGGCCGTAATCCATTTACAAACTTTGCACACCGATCTCTTTCATTAGTAGCATCATTATAATGAGAATGAAAACGAGATAGCTCTTCAAACCTGGATGCGTACTCTCCAACGGTCATATTTCCTTGGGTCAGCGACAGGAATTCGAATTGTCTTTTCTCTTTAACATCAACTGGAAAGTATTTCTCTAGAAACATATCTTTGAAATAATCCCAAGTGATCTCCACGTCATTGACTTCAAATTTTCTACGCATGCTATCCCACCAATGTTCGGCATCCTCAGATAAGGCATAAGTAGCGAAGACTACCTTATCAGCTTCATTACATTGTAATGCTCGAAAAATCTTCTCTATCTCTCGAATCCAGATTTGTGCTCCATCAGGGTTATATCCTCCCTTGAAACGAGGTAGATTGCGCTTTTCGAATAGGTCCAGCCTTCTCAAGGCATCATTACCTTGACCTTCACGTGCTCCCATTGCATTGATTAAGCGTTCTACAACTCCAGCAAGATCGTTTCCAGCCATTAGTTTCCTGTTTCACAGTAACTGAGATTTTTCACATCAATCACAGTTACTACCAAGTCAGATATTCTATTCTCTATCACCTATACAGAGTTTACAGACAAAGCAAGATAGACCTTTTCCCCAGGCCTATTGGATTAACTGCTCTGATACCACTTTGTAACACCCTCTGTTACACCTTAATAAATTCTAGAAAAATTCGTAATTTTTTTTTAAAGATATGATTGTTAAAAAGAAACTATCGGAATAAATTACATACATTATTTCTGAAATACCTCACAAATATCATTAAAACTTTATAAACTATTTGTACATTCATCCGAAGAAAATAAACATTAAACATTATAAGAAAGAGAGGAAACTCCATGGCCCAGAAGCAGTTACTTATTAACATTATTTATTCATTGGACCACGGTATTCATACCGAGCTCCCTTTCTAGAACGTGCTATATTTACTGCCGATATTCTTTGATCCTTCCCTCTGAATCATCAATTTAAAAGATGTGAAACAAAAACACGGAGAAAGGAGTGAGAAACAGAATATAATATTCTCAATTAAGACATAAGCAACAAAGGGTTTTCACAAACCAATACATAATAATATCAATCACAATCACATACACAATCAATTATGAATGCATGAATGTTATGCAATATCTTTATCATAACTTACCTATATATGTGGGCCCTTAAATTTTAATTTGCACTGGGCCAACCAGGAGTTTACACTGTTCCATAAGTCCGGATAATAATAATATGAACAGCTCAACTGGCATGGAAACACTTAGAGACTAGTCAGATTGAGAAAGTTTTTATTGTGAAAGTACCCGACACTAGGGAGCTACCCCAGGTCCCCTGAAGCACCCTTTCACACCCTCTCATCCCAAGGCTCGTAATTAAGCCTCCTCTAATGTATCCTCGGTTTCTATAATCCGTCCCCAGACAATATTATTTCATTTCATTTTAATGATTCATGATGCATGAACTACTCGCGTATTGAGTTGGTTAAGGCTTTTAGAAACTCAATTATTAAATCCCTTAAAGGTTTACAATATTATTTCAATAAACTGTACATTTTCTCAATTCTCTGAATTTCTGTCCCACAGAAGTAAATTTGGTACAGTTTTCAAATCTCACTGAAATTGAGTTTCTAAGCCTTAAATACCTAAAAACTTTATCATATAAAACTTTACATAATCTTTTCTCAAATTAAATCTTAACAAAATCAAATTTAGGAATCTCAATTATTTCCAAATATATTTAGTTATTAAGTTGGAAAAAATAAAATAATTTTCTTTAAAAAAAATTTGTTTTATTGAAAGAGAATAATTATTAACCAAAAATACTTAAAATTACAAAATTTTTCTTTAACTCAAGATTTAATTAAATAAATTCTCATAAAATGTTTTCTTTCTAAAATAAATACTAATTTTTTATTCTAAATATTGAAAATAAAGTTAATAAAAATAATTTCTAAGAAGGAATAAAAGATAATAAAATTTAAAGAGTAAGGTAAGAAATTCTTACTGAATTTTAGCTTTCCGTCATGCTCGCTATATGCTCAAACTCCACATTACAATATCATCAATCAAAATCAAGCAATATCAATCATAACTAAATATCATCAATTAATCAATCATAATCAAATCATAATCAAATCAATTAAATATCATTAATACATATCATAATACAAAGTTTAATGATTATTAATATAGTCAATTTGAGTCATTTTGGTCAATTCCTCGCATAGGTATATGTAAGTCCATATAATCCAGTCCTTGCATAGGTATAGTTCAGTCCATATGGGTCATAATGGTCCAAGTCCTTGCATAGGTATAGTCCAGTCCATATAGGTCATAATGGTCCAAGTCCTTGCATAGGTATAGTCCAGTCCATATAGGTCATAATGGTCTAAGTCTTTGTATAGGTATGTTAGAGTTAGTTAAACCGGATATTTAATTTAAAATTTATTAAAATTGTTAAGTTAAAAAGTTACTATTTTAAAATAATAATATTATTAAATTTAAAATGAGTAGGGGACTCCTCCCATTATTCTTATGTCTTTTCATATTATATTCTTACCTCACTCCCCCTTACCTTGAATTGTTACCCAAAATAGATTTGCTTTGCGCCTCCGATTTCTAGAAATATTAATACCAATCTTATTTCAGTATAAGCATAAGACGAAGATTAAGATTACTACTTAAAACAGAAATGATAAATTTTGAATAGTGAATAGTGAATAGTAAATCATGAATAGTAACAGTAAATAGTAAAACGTGAATAGTAACAGTAAATAGTAAAATGTGAATAGTAACAGTAAATAGTAAATTGTGAATAGTAATGGTAAATAGTAACAGTAAATAGTAATTTACTATTTGAATAGTAATTTACTATTGAAATAGTATTTACTATGCAGAATAGTAACTTAAAATAATATTATTTCCAGTATAATAACAGATTTCTAAAAACGATATAAAAATAACCCAAAAAATATAAAAGAGAAGTATTCTTACCTTAGGATTTTGGCAGAACCTTCTCTCCAAAAACTTTTCTTCTCTCTCTCACTTCCACCACTATCTCACTAGCACTACTATATTAAGAAAACTTAATCTGAAATTGTGAATTCTAAAGAAGAAATCCTTCAGTATTTATAGAAAAAAATTTACTATGCATTTCATTATTTTAATATAAAAGTACTATGCATTTTTGATTTTTTTATTCCAGGTTACTGTGCATCTTTCGAAAATTTCATACATGCACAGTGATTTGCATAGTAATTGTCGGCAAAATTATTAAGTCAAATAGTAACCCTTCACTCGGTATATTTTAAATATTCAAAATGAGTCCTTTTTGAAATTTAGCGATATTATATCAGTCCTCACTAATTTTATAATAAGTAATATAAAGCTGAAATTTTAAAAATCTAAAATTTTCTGTTAATAAAAATTTATTGATACGTTTCCAATTTTTTAACGATTGGAAAAAATCAAGAATTTTCTCAAACCGATAATTTTTAGATAAGTCTACTTGAAACGGATTTTAGAAAATTTTCTTATAATTTAAATTCACTTTCTTATAAATATTTTTAATTTAATTCACTTATATGAATTTAAAATTATTTAAAAAAATATTATTTTATTAAAAAAATTCCAAAATTCCAAAAAATTCCAAAAAATCATAAATAATACGTAGGTTAAAAAGTTTTAAAGAACCATAATTTAATTCCTTCAAAATTTTAATATAAAAATAAAAATAGGGGTGTTACAGGCGTGATATCCATAACCTGAAAGAGCACTTGGAAGGTACAGGGTCCAACCTGTATCGGCAATTCAATTTCCCCCATGACCTCTCGGTGAGTTCCATCAAAGGCCCGTACGACCATGGAGCCAGGTCTCATGTATGTCCCATCAAAGGGTAGTTTTGCCAATGTGGATTTTGGCATCACATTCAGAGAAGATCCATTATCCACAAGTACTTTTGTCAGGATATAATCCCGACACTTCACAGAGATATGAAGGGCTTTGTTGTGCCCTCTTCCTTTAGTGGGTTCTTCATCATCTGTGAAGGTTAAGTAATTGTTGGCAACAATATGTCCCACTATGCCCCCGAACTGGTCAACAGGTAAGTCATGCTTGACATGGGCCTCGCTCAAAACTTTCATTAATATGTCCTGATGTGGTTCTGAATTCATCAACGGGGACAACAAGGATATCTTAGCTGGAGTATGATTCAACTAGTCTAGCACTTGGTACTCGTTGTGGCGGATGAACTTGAGAAATTCTTGGGCTTCTTCCTCGGTCACAGCCCTTTTTGTCTCGCCAGCGGTTACTTCCTTCCCGGTCTTTACTTCTCCGGTAGTTTTATCCTGTTTGGGCTCAGGCGGCATATATATCCTCCCACTCTGGGTCATTCTTCCTACTCCGGTGATATTTGTAATAGAGGAGGATGGTGTGGGGTCGACTGCCCCCGGATTGGTAACGACCACATCTGCATCATACCTCCATGGCACGGCATGGGAACTTTTGAAAGGGAACGGAACGGGTGCTTGTACGGTGATGAGAGTCTTAGCAGGAGCTAGAGCTGCCGATGCACTCTTATTGTAGAATATGACCAGGGGCTTCGGGGTCCGTACCCCAGTTTGCCCTTGTATCATATTTACTCCGTTCCCGTGACGTCTGTAGACCTCTACGGTATGATTGTCCATAAGCTCCTGAAGAGTTTTCTGAAAGCTTTGTCGTTTCACTGACTGGTCGTCCTCATATTCTTCGTCCCATGTGTCCTCTATCAACCCCATTTCAAACATATGGGAGTGTATTATCTTCAAAGGTATTCTGATATTGTCAACCCTGGAAATACATTCTTCATCCCTCCCTATAGCATTGACCCCTGGTCTCTCGTGGTTGGGCAGAGGGTTGGTTTTTATATTCGGGCTCCCTTCTCTGAAACTTATCCAATCGGCCTTGATTAGGTCTCGTACTTTGAACTTCAACGCCAAGCAATTCTCGGTGGAATGCCCCGGTGCACCGGCGTGGTAGTCACACCGTGCGTTCGGGTCATACCCCCAAGGGTAAGGTGATTGAAGTGGTTTTAGAGGGCAAGGAACCACCAATCTATTTTCAATGAGATAGGGGAGAAGCTCAGTGTAAGTCATAGGTATTGGGTCAAACTGTGGTTGGGTGCGGTCATTATTTTTCCTTCTAGGGTTTGGATTAGGCGGGTTCATTTGTGGTGTCTGGTATGGTGTTTGTGGTGGTGCAGGAGGTCGCATAATGGGTGGTTAGAAGTATGGTGGGTTTGGATTTGGGATTGCAGCCACATATGGTTGTGGTGCGTTATGGTATGTCGATGGAAAGGTGACGGGGGTAAATGGCCTGGGCTGGTTTCTTCCTTGGTTATGGGAGACCAAGTTGGTTTCCCCTTCTTTTCTCCTACCCTCTCCAAGCATAGGTTTTCTTGCTACCCCGGCCCCAGATGGACCCCGAATGATCTTCCCAGTCCATAGGCCATTTTCTATCCTTTCTCCGATAGTGACAATATCGGAGAAATGTGCTGAAACGCTCCCAATCATTCTATCATAGAAGGGTGATTGAAGCGTATCAATAAATATGGAAATCACCTCTTTTTCAGACAGAGGCGGGTCAACCTGTGCCGCTACTTTACCCCATCGCTGGGCGTACTCTTTAAACGTTTCATTTTCCTTCTTCACCATGTTCTGCAGTTGTACCCTATCTGGTGCCATGTCCAGATTGTACTTGTATTGTTGCATGAAAGCATCCGCTAGATTCTCCCAACATCGGATGCGAGAACGTTCAAGGTGATTATTCCATGTCAGGGCAGCTCCAGCAAGGCTATCCTGGAAGCAATGAATTAACAGCGGGTCATTTGAAGCATATGAAGCCATCTTTCGACAATACATGGTGAGATGGTTCTTGGGACAAGTTAAACCCCGGTATTTGTCAAATTCCGGCATCTTGAATTTAGGAGGTATAACAACATCCGGAATTAGGCAGAGTTCTGCTGCGCTGCCCAACCCAAATCTGTTGACTCCTTCCATTTCCCTTAATCGTCTCTCCAGGAATTCCAACCTCCCTTCCTGGGTAACTGCAGTGGTACTTGGACCCGTTGTGGCGTGTCGACTGGTATATCCAACTGGCAGGTGGACATATACCGGGTTGGCATTCGGTATAGAAGTGTATGGTCTGGCGGTTACTTGGGTAGCCTGTGGTTGCGGGGCTTGTGTATGAATGGCTTGTGTATGGATCGGAATTGCTTGAGGGTCCTGGACAGGTGGGACATTTGGTTGAGCCGTATCAAGGATCGCCTCTTGATAATCAGGCTCTTCTTGAAGGCGTGGGAAATAACCCTGTGACAGTCTGTATTGCAGAAAAGGTATGACATTATCTTCCGCATCTATGAAGATAGGTTGCTGGGCGTCAGCAGGGTTTGGTTTCCTAACGTGAACTGTTAGGGGAGGCACAGCAGGGTTCGCGCTTGGCCCTCCAGTAGGACCTTGAGTGTGTCGGGGGGTGGGCGGCCGTTGCCTAGCGTCTTCAATTCCGGCAGAAGAATCCCTCTCTGTGACTCTCCTTTCGAGTAGCTTGGCCATCTCGGCCATCTGTTCTTTCAGCTGACTAATCTCGGCTCTGAGGCTTTCATTCTCTTGCTCTACTTCGGCCATGAGTTTCTTCCTTAACCGAGTCGCGTAAGGATGCTTACCCGTTATGTCTGGGAACCACAACATTTTGTTAGGAAGGTAAAAGAACACAAATAAAGACTATGGTAAAAGAAGAAAGGAAAAACAAACGAGGTACGTAGGATGCAATTCTGAATTTGGCATGTATTCTCCGATCGTTCCTCAGAACGTCACGTTCAAAAGTACTAGGTAAAGTAGTAAGGCGGAAATTAACATGAAACAACTGTGAAGGCAAATTAATTCATCATTCCATTCTTTTGTAGAGGTACAATGTTACTTGAAAGATTCAATTACAATATTTTTATCCATTCCTGGCCTGGGCAATCATGGCTCTCATTTTGCAAAGTCTTTCTTGGCAATAGTTCAGAAATGGCGATATCTCCTTTGGGGTGGATAGAGGATTGACCATGCCTTCGGCCTGCTTCAACATCGAGGGAAAATCTTCCAAGATTCCATCGGATAGGTATGCCAACTTGGTGAAACGGTCCATCCATAGATGACGACTTCATCCCGTCGAGCTAACTCAATCCCTAGAACTCACGTGGCCTCCTGGCAGCGTCGCTCAGCATCAAGGGCTTTCTTCTGTTCAGCATGTATTTCTTGCTCATAGGCCCTCATTACTTCATCAAGCTGTTGCTCCAATTGTGGACCTGGGTTTGCAGCATTTCTTTTTGCACTAAGGTCTCCTTTTCTTTCTCTTTGGATTGTGCCAACATGTTTTTCAGGACTTGTTTTTCGGCCAAGATGGCGTCGCTCTGTTGGCCTTTCATCTTCAATTGTGAATTGGCTGCACGAAGGCATTGGTCTTGTTTTATCCAGTAGTCTTCGTCAATCTTCCTCTTCTTTCGCATTTCATCCATAGCATGCTTCCCTTCGGAATTCTCCTTCTTCTGAAGGGCACACTCTCGTTGACATTTCAAAAGGTCTTCTTCTAGCCTTTGATTCTTTGTTGTCAACTCTTCTATTTGTACCTTCAGAGCCATGGTGGCCTTGTCCTCCATGATGAGTGGCGGAGGAAAATCATTTGCAGGTTGGTATGAAGGACTTCTGAAGGGCAGTTTCACAATAGAAACCCTATTTAGGACCCAGTCAAGGTATTCAGCCCCTACAGCATGGCTTCGTGCTCCCAATTCTTTCCCCATTCTATGGACTTTCTTCCATGCATTGGCTACATCCCGAACAGCAGGTGCGTAATTCCCTTTTGTATAGTACACAACAAAAAGAGTGAGCAGTTCTTCGTTCAGTGACCCAAGTAGAGGATAAGCCAACTGACGTTTTGCAATAACAGGGTTGTAGTTGATGCAGCCTTGTGTGCCCATGAGAGGAACATTCGGGTAATCTCCACAGCTGTAAATGACCGACTCAACCACTAGCCATTGAGACCTGACCTTTTTCAGATGTAAGACTTACTAGGTGATTAGCCCATTCACGCCTACTTTTCATGGCCAGCTGACACAATTTCAGATCAGAAACTGGACATTCGGGTTTACATATCTGATGGAATGCATGAGATATGAGCCATACGTACAAAACAGGCAAACAACAAATGATCCTCTTTCCTCCTTGCGTGTGGCAGAAATCCATGGTGCAATACACATTGGCCAACATGGCTGTGACAGGATTCTCGAGCCGGTGCTTACGAGCCAGGAAGACAACCCCATAAATAGTGAGGGCTAAAGTATCCATGAAAGCCTCCCATTCCTCCTTATCAGCCAAGATCTGCATGTGCTTCTCAAGAAATTCTCGAGCGAACCCGGGAACTTGATTTCTATTCATTTGTACATTTCTCAATGCCTCAGGAGAGATTCTCAAAACACGGGCGATTGAAGCGGTTGTTGCGTGATGGTCAAGATGGCGATAGGGAATTTGCCCTTCCACTTGTAGTCCCAATATCTGCTCAAACTCTTCTATTGTCGGAGCTAGTTGAAAATCTCTAAATGTGAAACAGCGGAGGGGTGGGTCATAGAACTGTGCCAAAGCTGTAATTACTTCGGTTTGGACTTCCACCTCCAGCAGTTTTAAGATTTTCCCATATCTTCTGGCAAAGGCCATATTTTGTGTCAGACTCAATCTTTTCCCCAGTGCCTGCAGACTAACTGTATCAACTTTCTCAGCTTTAAGATGCAGTATTTTCTTCAACTCTGTCACATCTGTACCATAATTGTCATGTTTCATGTTAATTTCCATACTTGCTCAGAGATACTGCCAATTTCTGAATCGCTTCCTACAAATCAACAAGAAAAGAATTAGTTATTATTACATTTCGAAATCTATGTTTCCCCAAGGATCTGATGTAAAGTGAAATATTTTTTTGTTTTTTTTTTGGGAACATCGATTTCAAAAACTCATGTAAGCCCAAGCTGTCAAAAGTCATAGGTTTTCTCAATCATCATTGATGCCCCAGTTAAAGGGACACAGAAATCATTTTGGTTTTTTTTTTGACGATTAGGAAAACTCACGATTAGGGACTCAGAGGTACATGATCAAAAAGAGGATTATCTATTCACCCGAAGAATACTGTGTGTTTCAAAATGAGTCATTATTTCAAAAATTAAGCAAACCTGCGGGTGGTAGATAATTCATTTTTTGAATAAAAGGGAAAGTGAAAATGACATAAGGTAAAGTAAAGATTGCCCCTTTTGTAGCCTAGGTCGGGTTTTGTTGAAGGTCTTTTCTAGGCCCTATGGCTTGTCTAAAAGTGACTCTCCACACCAGGTGGCTTCCACTAGACATCTAGAAGGTCACCAGAGCCAAGATCCTACCCATGACAGGGACGCAAACAGTAGGGAATCCACTAGGTGAGTATATCACGAGAGGTCGAACTCTGGTTGGGATTCTCACGAACACCGAATAGGAAGTACATCCCATACGATTCCATTACCAACCCCTCCTAACTTAAGCTTCATTTGGGGCCCGGGTATAGGGCGCCACTCATAGATGTGTGCAAATAATTGTGAGTGTAGTGTGTGGAAGGGCATTCAATACCTTTTACTTTACCCCATTCTGCATAAGGAACAAACACAGAACAAATATACAAAGTCCTCTACCCTAGGGTTCAATGATTGCAGAAAAGTAACATGGTCCTCTACCCTAGGGTTCAACAAATACGCAAAACACAAACAATGAAACAAATAACTAGATACAATTTAAAACAAGAACAAACATTCACAACAATCAACAGAAAATAAACAGGGGGGAAGAAATCCAAGCTAACAAAGGCTATATAAAAAAAACATGCGCTTTCAATTAGACTGGCCTGACTCTCTTAAGTGTCCCCAGCGGAGTCGCCATCTGTCGCAACCTGGATCGCGACGGCGCGGCTGACCCTCTCGAAAAGGATGGAATGAACAAAAACAAACAGGGAGTCGCTACCAACGTTTTTATCCATAGGAAAAACATTGGGAAAAAAACTAAGTTCAGTAAAGCACTGGTTTAAAAAAATGAGATTCAAGTTCGGGAGTCGGTTACGAGTAGAGAAGGTATTAGCACCCTACATCGCCTGTCAAAAATAGTACCAAGATTGAAAATGCGCAACATAAATAGCCTTACAAAAGATGTTATATTTCTCCCCTTTTATTGTTGTACTTTGTGTAAAAACAGAAGGAACAAACTGAACAGACATGGAGTGTACGTCAACAGGACGTTGTGTCCAAATTAACCTCGGCTTTAGTATAAAACAAGAAAAGGGAAGGATACTAACAAGACGTCGCGTCTAAATTAGTCATCCTTTGATCAAAATGCGGGATTAGAAACGGGAAGGGGATAAATGGGACGTCTCGTTCCAAGTATCCCATTCCTTATGAATCGTGGTGATGGTTTATCAGAAACAGGGGAAAGTCAACAAGACGTCACTTCTAAATTGATTTTCATGGAATTTAATCAGGATGCCGGGTTAGAAACAGGAAGGGGATAAGCGGGACGTCTCGTCTCAAGTATCCCGTTCCTTATGGATCATGGTGATGGTATACCCAGAATAGGGAAAAATCAATAAGACGTCACGTCTAAATTGATTTTCATAGAATTTAACCAAGATGCGGGGTTAGAAACGGGAAGGGGATAAGTGGGACGTGAAACAACCCGGTTTAATTAAAATAAGACTCGAGACAAGGGAAATTTTCCCAATTTTACAAAGCAACCGAGACAGAATTAAGCAATCTGCAGCCGAAGAAGGTAGAACACCAATCACGAGGCAACCCAGCGGAATACAGCGCCTGAGCGAACCCAATTAGTGTCCTCACGCTCAAGCGAGGCCCAATTTCGCTTGAGCGAGACAACCACTCGCTTAACCGAGAACCAACCCCGAACCTCCCTTCCAATCAACACTCACTGGGGCGAAGCCTTATTCGCTGAGGCGAGTAACTCCACTCGGTATTCCTTCACTCGGAATCAGGGGTTCCATTCACTCAGGAACGATGGCTACTCCACTTGGAATCCATAAACTCTCCTCACTCGGAATAACTCCCAATCAGTTACCACTCGGTATATTTCAGCCTCAAAACAACCGGTATATCTTCACTTCTCTCACTCGGAGAACTCTTAGACCTTCCTTCACTCAGAAGGGGTCTTCACAATTAGATTCCATTCGGGTTTACTCTAACCCTACACCACTCGGAGAATTGCTAAATTAAGTCTCACCCAGGCTCACCCAATTCTTATCCACTCGAATTATACTTTATTCACTCAGAATATATGACCTCATTCACTCGGAAGAGAATTCCTGGAATACACCTTAATCAGAATCATCACCACTCTACTTCCCTCGGAAGTAACTCGTTCGGAGTTTCCACTCGGGAGTATTTACTTAACTAATTTCACTTAGTAACCTATGGACTAGCCCTCTCCTGAAAGTTACCCACAGGAGTACATCTCACTCAGAATTGTTTAAGCCTTCACCACTCGGGGAAAGTCCCACTTGCCCAAGGTCTCCCTTGGAAACTATTCTAAGCCTTCGTCATTCGGAACAGAATCTCACATTATATCCTCATTTGAGTACTTGTTGTCTTATCAACATTCATTCAACACAAGTGTCAATATAAAATGTAAAATATATATATATATGCGTGTATACTTGTTCACAACTCTAATCGTCAACCGATATACAGGAACACGTTTAGACAATGGATTACATGAGAGCCGGCCAAGGCTTTAACGTGTCTATTCTACACTCGGTACAGTGCATTATGTACACAATAACAGCTTATATACCCTTCACTCAGGTTTAAGGCCTTCTCAGCGTTCACCATTCCGACCTGCACATACTGAAAAGATAGCCACAGTAGGGGTGAGCTTTTACATATAAAATGTTAGTTATTGGCTCGGATTTAATCCTCATTTCTTATCTATATAATAACATTACTCAGTCAGCAATGATATACCCTACCATTCGATAAGAATATCACAACAACGTCATCCACTCAGAATTCATGCAATTCAATCGGCTAGGAATTTCGCATCATTCACAACCACATATATTCACAGTCATAACAACACCTGGCACTCGGTAACAATGCCCATATACATATATCATATTACTCATGCTACTCACAATTATATATATATATATACACAACATACGAACACCTTGCACTCGGCAACCATCTTAGTGAGCACACAGTCATTCAGTCGGAATTCACTCAATCATTCAAGACTATGTTATTCGTATTATTCTCAATAACAATGCACCTACATATATGCATGCGGATCCAACTTAAATAATAATTTACAGTTACAGGGTCCCTTCCTGGCCTCTCGTCCGTTAGCCCTTCCCGCGTGGTACCGGTCTCCCAATGACGTCTCGAGACTTAACTCTAGCTCCTTCGGCTACCACGGGCCCTCACAGGACCTAGCCAAGAACCTGTAGCTGAAAACTATCTCATAGGGTTCCTGACCTTCCACGGGTCACCCTTTTCATATACATGTAGCCTTATGCATTTCTCGACAGCATCCACGCTTATCAAGGGCGTTTTAAAGAATCATTAGGATCATAACCAATTCAGCACAACACTTAGATTCACTCAGAAATCCACAGTTCCATCACAGCATCACATACGTTTTGTCATAGTAACTCATAACAAGCAAATCAGGGTAACAATATTACAGTACACACACTCGACATTCCTAATGAAATCAGCATGCATTTCAACACAACATTCCAAATGGAAATCAGTGTATCATCCCACATCTTATGCATTCGGAAATTATCATGGCATTCTTATTCACATACATTTAGACATAAGACTGCAAACAGAACTCAACAAGCCACCCCTTTTTAATACATACACTCGGCAATAATGATAACACACACATGTATTGACTCTGCATTCTCATGTTCAACAGCATACATCACAGAAATATTAACAAGCACTCAAGGACGGAATCACCACAACACTAGACAGATCACAACCATCCTAGACCCGGGCATTGCAAGCACTCTTACTCGAACACAACACATCAATCAACACAAATCAGACACAACACAACATATTAAAGCAAAACACCCGGAACCCGTCCATAAACCATGCATTTGACATGCAAAGCGCCCCCTACCTGGAATGAAGATTCCAGAAGCTCCCCGAGTCTACAGCTCCGATCGGCCACTCTCCGATCGATCCGCCAGTCACCTTCCTTCACCGAACGACCCAGTCATTGTATTCTGCACAGCTTGAAGGAATCGGGAGTTTCCTCACACTCTCGAGCAGCTCAGCCTCTAAGGCACCCAGACTTCCAAGCATCCAACGGCGTAGGGAAGAACAGTGGAGGATCCTAAACCTCTGAAGTACTCAGCGTCCTGCTCACTTCTTGAGCAGCTTCGTCCCACCATTAGTAAAATACTTCAACAACTCTGGGCACCCAACGCTTCTCTTTTCCACTTGAGATCCCATTAGCTTTCGAGTGGAAGAAGACGCAGGTGAAGAAGAAGAAAAACAGCAGAAAGGAGGAGGCCAAATGCATGCATGAAGAGAAAGACGTCCAGCTTTCAAGTCTTTACTCCAGCAACGTGAATAATGAGGGAGAGAGAAAACTGAAGCTCTTTTATACCACCAGGGGCACATGCGTCCTTTCATCTGGCATTACTATTATTATCATTCAGCTACCTTTAACCAACCAGAAATCAATCTAAATCAACCATTAGCCTTAATCCTGTAATTAACCCTTAATTAGTGGCTTAATTCCAATCGGTAAAAATCAGGATGTTACAGGACGTCACGTCTCAAGTATCCCGTTCCTTATGGATCATGGTGATGGTATACCCAGAATATGGGAAAATCAATAAGACGTCACGTCCAAATTGATTTTCATAGAATTTAACCAAGATGCGGGGTTAGAAACGGGAAGGGGATAAGTGGGACGTCACGTCTCAAGTATCCTGTTCCTTATGGATCATGGTGATGGTATACCCAGAATAGGGGAAAATCAATAAGACGTCACGTCTAAATTGATTTTCATAGAATTTAACCAAGATGCGGGGTTAGAAATGGGAAGGGGATAAGCGGACGTCACGTCTCAAGTATCCCATTCCTGGTGAATCATGGAAATGGTCTATTGAAAATAGGGGGCAGATCAACAAGACGTCACGTCTAAATTGATCTTTCATGGAAATGATAGAAAAAAAAAAAGCAATTGCAAGGAAACATAAAGAAAATAAAGATGGGAGTAAAAAAAGAAAGGTGGGCTCAACAGGATTTAAAGTCCTGCTCCTATATATTCTTGAATTACCAAGAAATCAGAGTTACGTAGTTCTTTGACGATGTTTTTTTTAGGAAAAGGCTAGGTAGTTGGTGGTATATGAAAACTCATACAAGGCAAAGTTCTTCGCACGTGCACAAGTTCTGATGAGATTGTGTAGACAGGAGTACACCCGTGCGACACTGACTAAAAATAATTTTACGCTAATCGAATAAAGTGTGTGAAATACTCATTTTTTTACTACTTATTACAAACCTAAGTGGAAGGACGAAAAAGAGACAAGATTTGACTTAAGTGGGAAACAGATTCGACAAATAGCAATGAATTCGACAGAAAAATAAGTAATGGAAAGCAGGGGAAATAAGGAACAGAATGTAACCGGTGTGACGGGGTGCCGAGAGCCGGTGTGGGCTTGAACGATGAGAGCCAGAGTGCTACTGGCGTGGCGGTGTGACGGGGATGCTGAACAAGTGGTCTTGGACGATGGGGAACCGAAGTGACGTTGGTGTGGCTGTTATGGGGAGCCGGTGTACAGCTAAGTAGAGGGACGGCGTGTGGGCTTGGTGAGAGGGCCGGTGTGAAATTGGTGAGGGTGATTTAAGGGATCCAGATGACGTCTGGGAAATGGGAAGTTCACTGGGAGATGGGTCTGATCCGGTGTTCTAGTAACGATTTAGGGTCCAGAGCAAATTGTGAGGCTCAAGAAACCAAGATTCAAGCTTTGAACACCAGAGGAAACTCCAAGAGCTTTTGGGTCAAGAAATTTTTCTTGAAGATCGGAGCAAGTTTCTGAGGAATGCAGGGTACCGGCTTAAAAAAAATGGATAAAATTCTAACCAAAAATTCCAACCCTTTGTGCTTCTTCGTGTGAGGTATTTATAGAGGGCTTTTGGACATGGGTCGAGTGCTCGGACAGCTCAAACTTCCACTCACAGTGGAGGCAGCCTAGCCACTAACAGGTAGTGGGGGGCAGTGGCTGGTGGGAAATTTTTAATTATTTCCACTTTCGCCCCCTGTCTGCCATTTCAGAATTCATGGGTCGACTTGGGTGGTGGAATTCCAAGTCACAGTATGGATAACCGAACTCACCAGTCCGGTATAAGATTCATGAGATCGGAAGAAGGAAACATCGGTTTGACAAATTTCCAATGATTGGGCCAATGTGACCTCTTCATACTTGGGCCGATGTCCCCTTGATGTATACCGGACAAATGCCTCTTCACTCAGAACTCGTCACTACTTGAAGCATTCACTCGGAACTGCTTTAAATCGGAGGGGTTTTTCACTCGGAACTTGTCACTGCTTGAAGCATTCACTCGGAACTGCTTCAATCGGAGGGGCTTTACTCGGACGTGGACCACTGCTTGAACATATTACTCGGAAACACCTCCAAAATATTTCGTTCGGCTATACCTCCAGTCGGCAAGCTTCTTCAAAGTCGGAACCATTTACAATTCATTCGCTCGGGAATTCTTCACTTGAATGCCTCAACCTGAGAGGTATTCCTTCAAAATCTTTCTTCAACCGGAAGCACATTTTTCAGAAATAAACCACTCGGAGGAACCTTACTCGGATATACATATCTTTGAGCAAAAAGTTTCAGCCAGAGCCTTCCTTCGCCCGGAAATAACTCTCTCAGAGTCGATTCACTCGGAAATACCACATTCGGAAGTATGGAACTCGGGAGTAACCCTTTTGGAACCAGAGTGTTTCTTCGCTCGGAAATTTATCTCTTAGCAACAAACTTCTGGGGAATGGCTTCCTCGGTGGTATTGTACTCGGATATACCATTGTCCGACCAGTGCTCAGCCATTTTTCATTCGAAATCGTCTCAATCGGGGATCAAACCATTCGAACCTATTCACTGAGCAATCAGACATGCTTTTCACTCAGAAATTTGGAACTTAAGAATCTGGCCGAAGCTCATTCCATGCCAGAGCTTTGCTTCGCTCGGAAATTCATCTCTCAGCAGCGAAGCACTCAGACAAACCTTCTTCAATCGGTAATCCCTCACTCGGTCTATATTTTGGGCAGTATTTATTCAAAATGGGTCTCTTTTCACTCAGGGTGGCTGCAACCGAGAATCTTCCACTCGGATTTACCTCCAACCGGGAAATATTCACACAACCCACTCGGAAACTACTCAATCGGAGACATTCTACTCGGAAATGTCTCACTAGGAGACATTCCACTCGGAAATGACTCACTAGGAGACATTCCACTCGGAAATGACTCACTAGGAGACATTCCACTCGGAAATGACTCACTAGGAGACATTCCACTCGGAAATGACTCTCAAGGAGACATTACACTCGAAAATGACTCACTAGGAGACGTTCCACTCGAAAATGACTATTCGGAGTCGAAGTCCAGTTCTCTCAGAATTCTTTCCACTTGGGACGGAATGAAAGAGGTGTTCACAATACTCATCAATTTTCACTCAGCAAATATGGCAAGTCTCACTCAGCAAGTACAATAATTCATACTCGACAATTATAATAATTCAAACTCGGCAAATACAGCCAATCACTCGGTAAATAAATCAAATCATACTCAACAAATATAACAAATCTCATTCGACAATTATCACAAACTGCACTCGGTAAAATCATCCAATCATCAATTGTCACAACTGACTCACATAAAATCGACGCCTAGTATCCGGATACTAAAGGATCGGCCTTCAGCTGGGGGTCCTACTTGACACCCCGTGAACCCTGCTTGGTTCACCTAGTCTGCTTGACTCTCCACCTCGACCACTGGGTCCTACTTGACCACTGGGTAGCTCAACTGGGCACAAAAACCATGGGAGCCGGAAATGAGGGGCTATATATACCATCGGCCGTCCCATACCATATAATCACATCTCAATCATTTCATATTATCAACAATCAACAAATACAACTACCAGAAACTAGCATGTGCTCACAACGCAGGGTGACCGACTTATCAAGCCCATTCATTACATTGCCACTGAGCGACCTGCTTGTCAAGCCCATACATCACATTGCGACTGGGCGACCTGCTTGTCAAGCCCATTCATCACATTACCAGCAAATACCGATTATCACAGCATTAAATATTTTAATTTCAATCGGCTCAAGCCACACACACACGATCAGAAACCGATCGGTGTCCATACATATACATGCATTCATTCACATTCATATACAATTCACTCGGCATTATCTCAATTATAACAACATTAAATACTTCTCAAGTCACATACACACAATCAGAAACTGATCGGTGTTTACATACATGCATACTCATACATTCACAACTTCACTCATCAACAACATCAAATATTTCTTCATTCATACACACACACACGATCCTAAACCGATCGGTGTGTGCATTCATGCGCACATTCATATACATATTCACATACTTTTCTTCCAACATTATTTATTACTCGGTTTACAAATGTCTCAACAACTCGGACAGTATGTCCTATTCCAATTAATTATAACCCGAACACCCCCTTACCTCGGTTCCAAGCTTCAATGACCTGCTTCTGGTGTCGGTTACGCCCTCTCAGCATAGGGTTCACAGTTTCTCTTCCGAATGCAGCACCAGCACCTTCACTGCTACCTATGGGTCGGAATACAAACCCGTTAGCTTCACACTTTCAGCTCTAAGAGCCTCCATCGAGCTCACACTCACCACAGGAGTGGAGAACAGACCCACACACAGCCATGCATGGCCACACGGTTACCCAAGAAACGAAAGGGCAGGAAAATACAAATGCAGACGGATTAGTGGACTCACCTTGAGACCACAATCACAGAAATGGGTTTATCACTCAGTTGTGATGCAATTAGGGTCTCCCTTCAGAACATGCAATTCGCAGCGTGAGGAAGGAGGAGAAGAAGAAGACGAAGGAGGAAGAAGATTCTCGAGAGAGAAGATGAATGATTGAAGAAAGAGAAAGAAACCTTTCTTTAATACCCATGGCAACCGGTCACCTGCCCAGCCGGTCATTTCTCCATTCCTTTATGATTTCCTTAATGATTTTAATTAAACCTCTCTTCTTCTAATCACACCTTTTATAATTAACCAATAATTCATAAAAATATCAATTAAATTCCTAAAAACAATTTTTAACATTTTCCACTTCACCGAATTTTTCTATAAATATCCGGGATGTTACAGGAAAAGTTTAATTTTGTTTATATTAAGAAACCAAAAAATTTCATTAAAATTTTTTTATATGTAGAATCGGAGGTAGTATAACTTATCAAGTGAATTACAACTATTTTTTATTTACCCCTTTAAATTTGGTTAAATAGTCGTTTATACATTTTTTTAAAGGTAAGATTATAATTTATTAAGTAATAGGAAATTGATTATTTATTTATTTATATTTTCGTGCGAACATTTTGCTTTGTATATTGAGGACGTCCCAAAACCCTCTTTGTATTAATATATCTTCCAGAGAGGACCACATTTAGGGTGGATGATACATTCATTCTTAAAACGACCTTACGCAGAGATAGTTGAAGATTGATTAAACCAAAACTCAAGGTCGTTTAATTCTAAACTAACACTCGTACCTTTCAAGTCCCCCCACACCTCTTTGATAATGGGACAGTACCTTAAATAATGTCATGAAAGTTTGGTGGTATGAATTTCAACACTAGGATTTTATCCATATAGGTGGCATTTCTGGGATCAACCCATTAAAGAGAGTGGTCCAAAACAAGGTTAAAGAGAGACCTTTAACCCTTCACACACTTGCACCAGTCACATTCTCGTGCCTTGCAACGTTACTTTTTCCCAGGCCAAGTTCGCTAGTGTTTTCAATATTCAATTCAACTTTGGCCCAAGTTTCTTAAATTTCTCCAACCATCTCGTTTAACTTCTCTATGCATAAAATTAATTTCAATTAACGAGACAACTTTACCTCTTTTAACTCATTTTCTTCTCCTGCAAGTGCTTATTCATAAGTTTTACCCAAACGGAATAATTTTTTAAAAAAGAAAAGTTGCTAAAAACTTTTTTTAGCTCTTCTAAGACACATCAATGTTGTTTTCAGACTCACTTCACATTCAACATGATTTATCATATTAATGTGTAAGAAACAAAATGTTGTCTTGTAATGAATATGAATTTTCTAATTGAAAAAGTAAACATATGGGCATTTTGACCCAAATGGGGTCTTTTTTAAAAATATTTGGGGTTTTGGGGTAGTAAAAAATTTATTTAGTGGTCTAGGGTGAAATCTCGTCTTTTGAGGAGACGAGTTTGACTCAAACTCGTACACCCAACAGGCGAATTCTCCACGTACAGGTGAAAATAATTAATAAAATTTCTTGCATCAAGAATCAAACTTGTCACCCATAGACCGTGGTCTGATAACAGAACCACTAGAACAACTGATTCTTTGTAGCAAATAAGGAATACTATTAAATATAATACTTTATATTCTTACACATATATATACATAAAATAAAATAAAAATTTATATAATATATATATCATATTAATTATAAATTATATATTATAAAATATATATTAATATATATTCTGCTATTAACGTTAATATATATATATTATATAAATATTTTAATACATATATTAAAATACTATAAATATATTTAATATATAAATGATATAAATAATATATATTTATATTTAATATTTTAATATATATATTTTAAGCATTTAAAAACTATACAAATAAGTAGATGTGTAGTTATTATTTAGCTCATTATATTAACATTTAATAAGTTCAAGTTTATAGTAAGAAATGAAAAAATATTTAACGTAAATCAACATTCAAAAAACTCACATTTTACTAGGACCAAAACATATTTAGAAAAAAGATAAAATAAACTTTGAAATTTGAAATTGAAAGGCAGAGAGTAGTTTTAAAAGATAAAATAAATAATGATGTTTTTTTAAAAAAATACTTTGAAAATGAATTTTTAAAAGTATTTTTCATTCAAATATATCATTTATATATTAAATATATATTTATAATAATTTAAATATAAATATATATTAAAATATTAAATATAAATATATATTATTTATATATTAAATATATTTATAGTATTTTAATATATGTATTAAAATATTTATATATAATATATATATATATTTATTTAATATTTTAACATATAAATTATATATATAATATATATATTAACGTTAATAGTAGAATATATATTAATATATATTTTATAATATATAATTTATATTTAATATGTTATATATATTATATATAAATTTTTATTTTATTTTATGTAGATATATATGTATAAGAATATAAAGTATTATATTTAATAGTATTCTTTATTTGTCATAAAGAGTCAATTGTCTTAGTGGTTCTATTATCAAACCATGATTCATGGGTAACAGGTTTGACTCCTGGCGTGGGCAATTTTATTAATTATTTTCACCTGACACCAGTGACACGTGGAGATTTCAAACATGATGTGACAGATTCCACTCTAGACCACTAAATAAGTTTTTTACTACCCAAAACCCCAAATATTTTTAAAAAAGACCCCATTTGGGTCAAAATGCCAAATATATGTATACAAAAAAAACCAAACTCACCTCATGTTAAGATAAGTTTTATATTAATTAAAAATATAATTAAAATATTTCTTACAAGACTTGATGATCCTTGATTCTTAAACTAACTTTTAAGTTAAATTAAATTTATTATTTTCTAATATGATACAAGAATCATAATAATTCAAATGTTTAACTACTCTTATATGGATGTATTAAAGATAAATATCACGTCTAAGAATATAGTCAAAATACTCCGTCTAAATGATTCCTCCATGTTGTGGTATTAAATAATTCAGGCATCGCTTTGACAACCGAAAAAAAACATCATTTGGTAGTACATTTTTTTATTTTAACATTGAAACTCGTACATCGTGGGTTACACACGTATATCACATGTAGTATAGTACTGTTGATGACTATTAACTACCTTGTGGCCCATATTGGTTCCTTTGAGATATATTTGGAATTTTCTACATAGCCATTGAAAAAAACAATAATTAAAAGAATAAAAATAATATTTCTTTATCTACATCTCCATACCTGAACTAGTAGTACCTTGAAGTACGCTAAGAAGTCCCCAAAGAAAACAACTTGGAAACAAATAAATTAAACCTTTTTTTCTGCCAAAAGTGACATGACCATATATATATATATATATAATGTGAAATCTTATTAAACGACGGAGTAACAAGACCAGCAAATTGCACTGAGTTACCTCAAAATCATCTTGCATCAGCAGAAGTGAAAGAGTCTGCAAAACCAGTAGGCCTGGCTGGTATGCTCCCTTTACTGTCTTCACTTGCATAGCTTGATTCTTTTCCTTCTGATTCCTTCCAAATTTCCAACATCCGAGGAAGTGGTTGACTGTAGTCAATGCCGGAGCTGCAATCAAATTCTTCATCAACTGGTCGCCATTTCTCTACCAATGCTGCGAGCACACTGACTGCATGACCCATCTCAGGCCTGTGACTTGCCTCCCTGGCAGTGCAATGTCCTGCAAGTTCAGCCACAATGGAAATGCTCTCAAAAGTCCCTTCGCTTGCTTCAAGAGCTGGATCAATGGCAGCCATAAGCTTTTCTTTGCTCGATTTAATTTGCCAAAACCACTCGGCCAAGTACCGCTTTTCCTCCGGTCGGCTCTCATCAAGAGCCATTAGTCCAGTCAAAAGTTCCATCAACACCACACCATAGCTGAATACATCAACCTTAGTGGTGATTTTTCCCATCACTGAAACTCACAGAAATGTTTAATCAGTGCGGAAGCTAGATTAATCAAACTTATACCAGAAGACTTCAAGAAGTGTAGAAGATGCAATCACTTCAATTCTTTACATTTGTGTAATACTGAACTACTCACTGAACACAAATAAAATTAGACATAACTTCCTAGTTAACTGTTTAAAAAAGTTGAGCTTGCATCCTTTGATCAAAACAACATGCAGAATAGATAAATATAAAACAGTAAACTAAGTAATTAGTTGCTTTTAGCAACTGAACAAACAGAGCATGTCTGCAAATGTAGAAAAGACCAAATAACATGTTACTACAGTACTATTAAGCATTAAACTAATGAGCATAACATGGGCACTTGCTTTTCCCAAATAACACCCAAAATGAAAACTTGACCTCTTATTATACACTTAATTAAATTCTTTATACTTGGAATCTTTTATTTTAAGAACATCCTAACTGAAATAAACTAACAACAACTGAGAAACTAATTGCTGGCACAGATTATCATTGCTTAATTCTTAATGCCACTAAAACATGCTATCATGCTCAATTTCAACAAGAGTTTCAAGGTTAGAAGGAATTTTCAGAAAAGACATACCTGCATATTCAGGGGCAAGGTATCCAAATGTCCCAGCAAGCTTTGTTGCCACAGACTTCTCACCATCCGGGGCAAGTTTCACCAGACCAAAATCCGAAACTTTAGCACGAAAATCATCCCCTAGTAGAATATTAGAAGACTTGAGGTCTCGATGGATGAACGTTTGCCGGGCAAGACCATGAAGATATTCCATTCCTCTAGCAACATCAAGGGCTATTGTAAGCCTCCGGGACCAAGACAAAGGTTCCAATTTCAAGCTTTTCCAATGAAAAAGATGTCTGCTTAGAGCACCAAGGGGCATATATTCATATACCAGGAGTCTTTCATTTCCTTCAGTGGAATAGCCTAGCAAGGATACCAAATGTCGGTGACGAACCTTTGAAAGAACAGCTATTTCAGCATGAAACTCATCCAGTGCTTTACTAGTAAGAGCTCCACACTCCATTCTCTTCACAGCTATTGTTGTCCCATCATCTAGTTCACCCTTGTAAACAGTTCCAAACCCGCCACGGCCTAGCTCCTTTTCTGAAGCGAAATCACTGGTAACCTTGCGTAGAACTTGAACAGATATCCCAAGGCTGCCAGACTCAATAACATGATAGCTTTCAGTTTCAACACTAATATTAGTCAGAGAACTTATCCCTGTTGTTGTTGATAAGCTTCCAGTGGTGCTGTCTGAAACTGTAAATTTAACCATCTTTTCTGGATAAGATGGATCTTGAGTGTGAACCACAACAGAGCTGGGGGCATCCAAGGAGACTCTTTTCTTCTTCAAGCAACATATGAAGACAGAAGTAACCAAAAGAGCTAAAAACGTAAATATAGCAACTCCAGCCACTGTTGCCACCGTTTTGAATCTTTTGAAGACATTTTTTTGGCTAGGCTTTAATTGAACAGTACTAGATTGATTTGAGCTTGAGCTCTGATTAGGAAAAGGTTGCATATAGGGGGACGGCAGCGGGTTGTGCATTGAAGGCGGAGGCAATGATGGGTTGTGTGATGAAGGCGGCGATGCACTCGAAGGTGGTGGGTTGGCAGGGCTGCTAATAGGCAGGGGACTACTTCTAGTTTGATTAACAATAAGAGGGTTACCCTCAATAATAACCTTCACACCACCATGAAAGTTTGGCAATGGTGGCTCAACATTGTTATTACCTAAATCCAACAACCTCAAAGATTTCAATTCAGTAAAATTACTAGGAACTTTGCCTATAATGTTATTTCCTCCAAGCCTAATTTCAAGAAGTGAATCTAACTTGCCAAGTGAGGGACTCAGTGTACCAGTGAGGTTTTGCCTTGGCAAATTGATTATAGATACCTCTGAGTTGTGATTGCAACTCAATCCAAACCATGACTCCCCACACGGATCGTTACCAGACCATTTAGAAACAAGAGCTGAAGGGTAATTCAGATTTTGGAGAAAATCCAGCAATGCAGTAACCTGAGGGGCACATTCAAGCCCAGGCTTAGGTTGACAAAAGAGATTGTTATCATAAGATACTTTAGCAGCCTTAAACTTTGGTATTGGACCTATGAACATGTTATTATTTAACACCAGTGCCCCAAGGTCCATATTTGCCAGGGAATTTGGAATGATGCCAACAAGTTGATTGCTATTGAGGTTAAGATCCTTCAAGCCAGTTAGATTTCCAATGTTCTGTGGAATTGTCCCACTGAACTTGTTTCCATGTAGCCAAACCTGTCTCAAGAAAGTCATTGAAGCAATAACATCAATTGGACCAGTCATCCCACCACCTTCTTGATTATTCAACCACAAATCCTGGATTGAAGATTGACCAAAACTAACTGGAATTTCACCAGTGAGTCTGTTGTTTGACAGCCTTAGATTTTGCAGAGAAACCAATGTGCCAAGAAAATCAGGCAAATGTCCAACCAAATTACAATGCACAAGAGAAAGAGTGGTCAATTGCACTGAATTCTTCAAGTCCATAGGAAATGGCCATCCTTTGGTAGTATTCAACAATGGGTTTTCTTCCAAAGACAAGACCCTGAGGCTTGTGAGTCCTTTGAAGAAATCAGAAGGGATTGCTTCAAACTCATTGTAATCCAAGTAAGCAAACTGCAATTTTGACAATCCACTGAAAGTTGGCAACATCCCACTAAGGTTGTTTCGTTGAAGACCCAAATTTTGTAGTTCTGAGAGCTGGTTAAAATTTTGAGGCAATAACCCTTTGAGACCTAAATTCTTAGCCTGAATCTGAGTGACTCTACCACCAGAACAGAACACATAAGGCCATGAAGGAGGACCACAAGGGTCATCACCATTGTTTGGCCATTTCAAAAGCTCTGAATTCTTCAACCCTTTTCTGAAATCATTCAGAATTTTCAGATCATTTGGGTTTGTAACACCCCCACCAAATTTGATCACCAACAGGGAAAACAAGAGAAAGGTGCAAACTTTCATCTGAACAACACCTACCATTGTTACCTTAACCCAGGAGAAAATAACAATCAAGGTTGAAACTTTTCCAGAAAATTCACAACCCCATTTGGGTGAAAGATCTCAACGACGTCTGAAAGGTACGAACAAAATGGGAGAGCAACAAAAAGACCCAGATTGGAAAGAACACAACATGGGTGCGTGTGACACTGTGTTTCTTACTGTAATAGAGAAATAGGGAATTTTTAATGAGGAGAAATTGTGAAGTATGAGTAGAGAGGTAGGAGAAAATGAGGAAGATTCCCAAAATTTTGAGATATGGAGGGGAATGTGAGAGTTACAAGAGTTTATTAAACTCTTTCCATTAAATGCATTTGTTTTTCAACCAGAGAAGAAAGGAAGCAAAGGCTCAAAAGAAGAGAGTTTCACCGAGTGAGTCCACTCACTCTACCAAGACCATCCCTGTCCTAAACTTCCCCTCCTTTCATTTTCTGCTTCATTTTATTTTATTTGGACGTGATTTGTGTTTGGAGCAACAAATAAAATTGTTTATAATTCTTTATATAAGATAAGAAATTAAACTAGAAAGAAGTTATATTGGATATCGAATTAATGTTAATTTTTTTAAAAAAATCTATTTAAGTTTCTTTATTCTTTACTATGTTACACGACAAACATATAATAATTACTTTGATGTCTGACAAACCCATAATAGTTACTTGTACTATTGACAAACCTAATAATAATTAACCTTTTTGTCTCTGATATAAAAATAAAAATTCTTTCAGTCTCAAATATATTTATATCTTAATCAAATTTACCTATTAAATATTGTCTTCTCTAAAATACTATATTATCAATTCATTTACCTCTGTCATCATTAGTATAACAAGAGTAATTTTTAAAATCAAAATTACTTTTTAAATGAATTAAAAAATTAAATAAGTTTCACTAATATCTTAAAATTTATAATAATTATTAGTGCAGTGCATTAATCTTAATTTTAAAGAATTTTTTTCATTCCTTTTCCTATGTGAGGAATAATTTTCTTTTTGAGAAACCTATGTAAGAAATAGTATACGTTCGATTGAAGAATATGTTTAAAACTCATGTTAAATTATTGAACATTTAAGTTATTATAAATCATTCTCAATACAGGTAAGTAACATATTTTTATAAAATATAAAATATCAATTACTTTATTAATTTAAGGACTACTTTAATTTAATACTATCACAATTTGAGCGTGTACAAATGTAATTGCATTAACTTATGCGATAATAACATCGTCACCACGGTTATCTTTCCAACTCAATATAAAAAATAACCAAACGTGTAAATAATCTTGTGTTAATACTAGCAATAGTAAATGCGTCTTGTACAATTACATTAGTTTTTAGTTTATGATTATAATAACTGGTTAAAATGTATAAAATATACTATCCTCGTTTTAAATTAACTAAAAGTATATAATGGAAATAATTATTTACATTAATATTCTCATATATTTGATTTAGTTTTCTAAAACACCCCTAATATAATTTATTATCTAAAGAGTTAGTTACATTGAAAATATATATAAGGATGAAATATTTAGTAAATAAACATTTAATGACATTGAAAAAAATATAATTTTACTTATATTAAAGAATTAAAAAGTTCTATTAAAATTTGCTTATATTTAGAATCAGAGGTGTATTTGTAACATCCCAGTTATTAAAATTTATTATTTGTGTCATATAAGATTAACTAATGAATTATTTAACTATTATTGAGTGTAAATTAAATTAATTGGGAATTTTTGATTCGCGATAAAATTGAAATAATTAATTTTGTGTGATTAATAAAGAAATTAGATTTAAATTAAATTACAAGGGTAAAATATTAATTACCATGTGGTGGAAGTAAGATAATTAATTACATAAGGTAAAGGTAAATTTTATTAAAGGAAATAAAAGAAAATAGAAAATAAATGGTGAAAGGACAAAAGTACCCTTAGGGTTAAAATTAATTTTCAATTCCTTTTTCTTCTTCCTCATCACGCACGTGATAAATCAAGAAAGAAAGAAACGAAGAAGCTCTCCCATGGCTATAAGGTAGTGATGTCCAATTGACATTCATTTCTCGTCAAAAGCTAGAATTGAATGTATTTTGGCAATCATATCGTCGAGGTGAATCAATTGGTATGTTCAATTTCATGTTTTTTTCTCTCTCTAAACCGAAAACTCACTTGGATGTTGGTAGTTTCGTTTCCTTTAATTTTTTAGAAATTAGGTTGTAAGGATGTTGAACAAAGCTTTTAGAACCTAAAAATGACTTCCGGCGGTAATGGGGTTTTGTTGTGATGTCGTTAGGTTCCAAACCAAGCGTCGAAGGGTCGTTAGATACAGATGAGGAGTCCATAAGCTTAAAAACAGACTCTGATGAGTCTAGTGTTGATACAGATGAGGAGCTAGCCCTTGTGACTAAGAGATTTCACTGGCTGTTAAAAAAGAAAAAATTCAGACTTGAGAAATTTTAGAAGAAAGACCATAAAGGTAAAAGTCAATTTAAGTTTAAAACTGACAAGTCTGCTTTAGAATATTTTAACTGCAGGAAACTAAGACAAATGAAAGCAGAATGTCATCTCTTGAACAAAGATAAGAAGGACAGAAAAGAAAAGAGAAAATTCCCTAAGAAATAAAAAGGGTTAATTACATAGGATGATGAAGGATTATCCAGTTCTGAAAAGTTTGATGAAGAGACAGAGTCTGCTCAAATCTATCTCATGACAAGTGAAGAACCAGACTCTGAAGCAAGCTCAAGTGACTCGAAATCAAAGGAAATAAGTTATTCTGAACTTAAACAAAATTATGATTTGTTGTTCAAAGCTCTTAAAAAATTTTAAAAAGTTGAAAGTAAAACATATTGACATGATTACTGATTTCAAAATTAAAAGAAGAAGATTTTGATAAAAATATTCAAAAAGAAATAAAAGAGAATGAAAAGATGCATTTGGAAGAATTAAGCAAACTTAGAAAAGAAAATCATGCCTTGAAAACCAATTTTAAAAATACTAAAGTTTGCTGCAACTCTCAGGCTGATAAAATCATTAAGCTACAAAAACAAACAAGTTCACTTACTTCAGACCTAAGTAAGTTTATAAATGGCACTGAAATTTAAATAAACTTTTGGGAAAATCTCATGGTGACCATAACAGACCAGGTCTGGGCTATGTAGAGAAAAATGATTTCAAGCAATCTTCACCTCCCTTATTTGTTTCAAAGAAACAGAAACGTGTTAAATGTAATTATTGTAAAAAGCATGGTCGTGTAATAAATGATTGTGGGAAAAGAAAGAAAAGAAATGAAAGAATTGCTAACCATATAGGACCCAAGAAGATATGGGTACCAAAGACATTAATCATTCTAATTACAAATGTACTTAAAGACAAAGATAAAGCCTCTGCATTGGTATCTGGATAGTGGATGCTCACATCACATGACAGGAAGAAGGTCTATGTTCCTAGACCTGAAGCGGTTTAAAGGTGGAACAGTCACCTTTGGAGGAAACCAGACTAGAAAAATCATAGGGTCTTGTAGAGTGAGTAAAATTCCCTCACCTGTCATTGAAAATGTCTTTTTGGTTGAAGGTCTGAGACATAACCTACTAAGCATTAGTCCCTATGAAAATTCAAATGAAAATTTCTTCTTAAATTAGGAATTCATAGGAAACCACTTATTATTACTTTAGTGAAATTAAACCTCTTTTTCTACCTTTGGGCCAAATTTTAACACCTGTAGTTTCTACCTTTAACATCACTAGTTCTTAACTTTCTACACCTATTATCCTAAACCTATTACACCTGTCGTTTTAGACTTTTGGAACATGTTTCCTTTAATTTTTAACACCATAAAATTTTCAATATTTCTTACCTTTCAAACATTTAAATTTTTCAAAATGCTCATTCAAATCATCACACGACCAATACTAATAATCATAACACGCCATTTTAAACCCCTTTAAATCATTTAAAGTAATTTCTTTATATATCAACTTTATATTCAAAAATCCTTTTTACACGCAAAACATTATTCTTTTTCAATAGAGGGCACCACAGCCACTACTAAACATATTCAATAAATCGTTCATCACCTCCAACTTATTATAAACCTATAAATCAATGTTTTCCAAACTTAAAAATCAGTATGTTTTCATTCATACCTCACGACGACAAAATGCACAAAATTGTCAAGTTCTCAAGGTACCAATCCGTAACATGCACACACCTTAACAAATACATACTCAAGATCAATCATAATTATATAAGACTTCATCAAAAAAATTATTTTTCAACTCACAACATCAAACAAATACTTTTCAGCCACAATTTCCTTACCACCCAAAGCCACCAAATTTTCAAGTAATCACCTCATAACAAGTGTACACATTTCAATTTTATAGCCATCATTAACATTCATGCATCATCATTACTACCGATCATCAAGAACCACAATCATGTTTTTAAACTCATGAAATCCAACTGTAACTCAAGAAACACTAGGATTAAATACACTACTAAAAAAACCTGTTAGCGACGACTATAACATCCCCAAAAATTACCACAATTTAAATAATACAAAAATTCACTTAAATATTTAAACAATTCCACAGACATAACTGCATATATCCAAAATACTTTACTGTATAAACATTTTTATAGATATATACAAAATTATACACTAGTTTGATTTTTTTTTATTACGCTAATACAAAACATAGGTTCAGATTAGTAGAAACCCCAAAAGTCAGACGCTAGCTAATGTCAAAACAGGCTCCAGAAAATGTGAGTAGCTAACTAGTATAACAAAAAGTACTACCCAACCATCAAGCACAACTGGAGTCATCAAAACTACCCATAAAGTCCTACTGGGTTATCCTATAACTAGTTAAGCGTCATCAATAGTGGAGTCACTTCCAGATGAAGCTCCCTCCATATCCTCTTCATCAGCTGGCGAGGGTAGGGGTGGTTGCCCTTGGAAAGGGTCATTATCACGGAGATCGAAAATAAGTCTAGCCCGAAAAGGAAAGGTAAGGGCCCCAAGAGGATCGGGCAAACCAACTATAACTTGAGATAATCTCACAGTAACTATACCATAATATATATATATATATATATATATATATATATATATATATTTCCTATATCCAAGAACATCCATCTCCCTATTCCACCTTGACGAGGTTTGATTCGTACATCTATCAACTGTGGATATTATTCATAGCGAAAAATCTGTGCAAGTTCAAAATTTATACCACATAAACAAGTAAAAGAGTGAGAAACAGAAAATGTCAATATTATACAAGACACATAAATAATAGAGTTTTACAAATAATAAATTTTAATAACAATTTCCTCATACATATTACTTACAACATGAAATGAAAAAATGTAGAGATGACGAGCAGTTCTTAATTAATAAATATTTTTTATCAATTCTTTTATTAATGATAGAGATGCAATGCATGTGGGCCCTTAAATCTTCTTTTATTGGTAGCAGTCAGAAGTTGGCACTATTTCATGATAATTTACCAATATAGTCAACGAACAGCACTATTGACCATAATATGCACTTAAGGCCTAGTCATATTGGCAAGAGCTTGTTGTGAATTTACCCGACACTAGGGAGCGACCTCAGGTCTCCTAGGCCTCTCTTCACACCCTCTTATCCCAAGGTTCACTATTGAACCATCCCTAATGCATTTCTCGGATTATACCGTATCTCCCAAAACATTATTGTCTTTCACTGGTTATATGATGCATGTCACATACTGAATTTGTACAGACTTTTAGCACATACTTTCTATTTTTATTCATAAAATTTTGTCAAAATTTTGGCAGAGTTTCCTCTGTAAATTTAATATTTCCAAAATTTGTCTTTGACCTATTACATTCAGAAAATTCCTAGACAGTATAATACAACCATATTAAATATGTATTTTTGATTCAAACATCAAACTTTACACTATCTAACAAATATAAATTCTCATCATAAAAATATACAAATAACAAAGTATGACATACAAATAATAATTATAAATAAGTAAAGACATAAAAATAACAATTGAAATAAATATTGAGAGGGTTAAGGAGTCCCTTCTATTATTTAACATGTCTTATATTTAGTAATTTCTTATCTCACCTTCCCTTTACCTGAGAAGATTTTTTCTTTCCAAGAAAATCTTTTGAAGTTAACCTAAACACATAAGTTCTTATTGTTAGTAAGTTCATCTTATTTTATTATACTTTTGTTATATTTGACATTTAATATAGTGATATTAAAAATGAGAAAAATTTTGATAACACAATAATGCTAAAAATGGTATTGTCATAAATCTTTAAAAGTGTATAATAATAATTAAACATCCATTAAAAATTATAAAAAGATAACAATTAAATAAATAATTAAGGAATAAAGTAAATAACTAAATACATGATAATTAAATAAACATAATAAATAATAAATATATAACAATAAAAATAGTTCAAATAAGTAAATAAGAAAAATACAGATGAATGAATGGATAATTAATAGATAACTATAAATTTATTAATTAGATAAATGAATAAGAATGACAAAACTAAATGTCGTGACCGAAATCGCGGTGGGACGGCCGACCCTTAAAACATTCATGGTAAAACAGTTCAAAATCCTTTTGAAAAAACAGGAGTCGCCACCAATATTTTTCAAAGGTAAAATACTGGAAAAACCTCTTTTAAAAGCACTAGTTATAAAAGTGAAATTCTAAGTTTGGGAGTCGAATTATAGGTAAGGAAGGTATTAGCACCTCACAACTGTCCGTTATAAAACGGTTACCCCAAATTGATAGGGTGCATTATAAGTAGCCCAAAAATTATTTTTTTTAAAACTTCTTTAGAAAAGGAACAGACAAAATAGACAAAGAAGTTTCGAAATAAGACTAACAGGACGTCTCGTCCAAATTAATCTTAAATCAAACAACTTGACCAAACAGTGACAGTAAAGTACCAAATAGTGACAGTGAGGGACTAAACATGACAGTAAGAAACAAAACAGTAACAATAAGAATCCCAAACAATAATAGTAAAAGATTAAACAGTGACAGTAAAAACTAAACAATGACAGTAGAAGATTAAACAATGACAGCGAGAAACTAAACAGTGACAGTAGGAACCAAACAATGACAGGGAGAAACCAAGCAGTGACAGTAAGGATTAATAGGACGTCCCGTCCAAATTAACCTTAAATTGTAACACAAATTAGATATTAATATAAAATTAAATAAGATGAGATAAAATAAGTTGATTAATTAAAACAAAAAATTAACAGGACGTCTCGTCTAAATTAACCATTTTTATGAGAAAAATAAAATATATTGAAAATATGATAAAACTAACAAGACGTCTTGTCTAAATTAATCCCCCTTTTTTAAAAAACATCATTATTATTGTATATTGGAAAATATGATGAGATCAATAAGACATCTCGTCTAAATTAACCTCTTTTTTAAAATATTATTAAAAATATTGAAAACATGAGATTAACAAGATGTCTCATCTAAATTAACCTCATGTTATAATAAATAGTCTTAAAAATATTAAAAACACGAGATTAACAAGATGTCTCGTCTAAATTAACCTCATTTTATAATAAATAGTATTTTAATAAGAGAGATTGAAAATAAGATGTTAACAAGACGTGTCGTCTAAATTAACCTCCTTGTGATATAATAAGATTTTAAAATTAAGTATTAACAACATAGAATTGATCGAGATAATAACAGAGACTTGGAAATTAAACAAAGGAAAGTGGGCCCGACAGGAATTGATTCCCACTCTTACGTATTCTCAAACTTTCAAGAAATCACGGTTACATAGTTCTTTGAGGAAAATTAACTCTGAAAATATTTAAATTATTTTGATCAGTTTTGAATTTTAATAATGAAAGAAAGTTCATGAGGAAGGAGAAATACAAGGCGAAAAAGATCGCACGTGCATAAACTTTCGAAGTCTTATAAAGCTGATGTAGGCAAAAGTGGTTTTGCACGACACCACTTATAAGATTTTGATTTAGTATAAAAGATTATTCATTTTTATAAAAGAAATGTTTAGATTTTAATATATTGTTATTTTTAGAAAAAAAAGTAAATTCATCACAAACAAAAACTACTTAATTCCATTTTAGGAGAGATACTTTTGGTTTTAAGGTTTTATTATAGATTTATCACTAAATATAAAAAGATGTTTAACCTTCAATATTTCCATTTTTTAAAATTTAACAAGAAGATTATTTCATCCTAAAAAGAAACAATGTCTAGACTTTACTAATTTAAATAATTATTTACTTTTATTTTAGAAAAAGATATTTTTGGGTTTAAGATTTTTATTTTAGCACAAGCAACTTATTATGTTTTGGAAGAAAAGTATATTTAGCTTTTAATATTTTTTCAATTTTTCTTCAAATTTAACATAAATAAAAGAAAACTACTAATTTTTATTCAATTTTTTTTAAAAAAATGAAACAACAGATACCTAATAACAACTAAAATAGTAATAAACAATAACACTAAAAACATGTATTGGCTTTTTCCTTAAGAACTTAAGAAACAATACTCTTTTTTCTTGTTTTAGCAAAAGAAAAGAACTTGGACACTTTTTGGGCTTCAAGTCCATTATCAAATAACCAATAAAAAAACCATCAGGGTCAGGAATTGAAAGTTAAGAGTGGAGAGGTAGTGAGGGGCGGTAGAGAGAGTGGAAGAGATAGAGTGTAAGCGGAGGAGAGAGAAACATGAAGAGATGGGGAGAGAGAAGAGGAAACCGGAGGAGACCTATGTGGCGTCGACGTAGGAGGAGTCGGGGCAAGTGAAACAGCGTCAGACTTGAGGCGCGGTCGCGTGAGGAGGGGACGACCAGTTCGGGCTTGTTGAGAGATCGTTGGTTCACGGAAGGGGTTTTGGTCGGCGACGGAGGTTGGCATCGAAGTTGGTCACCGTCGGGGTGGAACGGAGGCAGGGAACTCTTCTCCTTTTGCTATTTTTGTTTTTGCTGTTTGAGTTTTGGGTTTTGACGATTTTGGTTTTAATGGTTTTGGTTAATGATGGTGATGGTTAAGAGGATGATGATGAAGGTGATTTTTAGGTTCTTTATTTTTGGCTTGTGGTTTGATGATGAAGATGAGATAATGAATTTGATTGTCGTTTTGGGTTTTTGATTTTTGATGAATGGTGATGAGGATGCAAGTGGATTGCTGCTGTTAATAGTATTGTGAGTTTGCTCAATTTTGTTGGTGAAGGAGGCTGGGAGGATGAAGATGAAGTTCGAGTGATCGATCCCCGATTTTGTGAGTTCTTTTTTCTTTTATTTGAAATTGTTGGAGCCTTTTTAGAAGAAGGAATCTTTTGTTATTGTTTATAGTTTGTGTCTTTTTTGGTTAAAGCATTTCAATTGTTCCCACACCTCTGTGCCTTTTTTTGAATTTTCAATGTTTCTCCTCCTTTTTAGGTTGCCCCGTGCTTGTAATGGAATGAGAAAGGGAACTTGTTGTTGTTGGGAAAATGAAGCTTCAGGCCATGGGAGACCAAGGAGGATGGGAGGGAATGGGTCTTTCTTTATTTTATTTGTTAAAAAAAATCTGGAACGTAAATGAATAACAGACACGAAAGGGTGGTGTTCACACTAAATTATAGATGAACAATAATAACAATAGAAATAAATAAAACAAATAAATAAATTTGAAACAACCTTAATTTAATAAACAACCTAAAAATTTCAAGAAAATTTTTTCGCGATTAAACCCAATTTTAAATTAAAAATTAAAAACACATAATTTAATTAATAAAAGATAGCAATTACATTTAAATACCAAGAAATGATAACACCTGGGTTAATTATAGCATTATACAGCAAGTCATGTAAATTTTCATAGAAATAGAGGAGTTACAGATATAGGAATCGATTCACCACATAGGGGAATCGATTCCTGCTTAAAAATTTCCAGAAACAGGGGTGCATCAGGGGGAGGAATCGATTCACTCCCCCTGGGAATCGATACACGCGTCAATACAGGGGCTGGGAATCGATTCATGAAGCTGGAAATCAATTCCCAATAGTGCAGAATCAGTTCTTGGTAAAAACACAGCAGTAGAAAATGCATTTTGGCCAACTTCTAAACACTCTATTTTCTTCATTTCAAATCCAATGATCATGAAATTTTAACACAAGCTATAATATATCATTTGTGACGTGTAACCACTGGCTGCATTCAAAAATTTCTAAAAACGGGGAAGTTATGTGTAAAAATGTGAATAACTTATTTTGAGACTTTTTGAGCAACTAAGAGGTCAATTTTCTATCAAATTGATCCATTCCAGTGTTCACAAGCCACAATTTATATATAGATGCTAGCCAAACTATTCTATGCTATCCAACCTCATAATTTACAATTTGACTATCTCAGTTGATGAATTATGCATAGAATTCACACAAAAAAATCACATATTCATCAATGTAACACATTGCCTCTACACTTTCTCATTCAATCACAATTTCCTGGACATATTATGCATCACATAACATTATATATATATGTCCACAATTCCTGGTCATCAAGTTTATCTGTAAATGGTGGGACCATCCATGGTCTCCACTCTTCCATAACATCAATAAGCATCATTATCCATCACAAACCACATTATAAGCTCAAAGTGGATTCCAAGCTTCTAATTGAAACTGTCAACTATCTAGTCCACTTAAGAAACTCATATACACATACATGTACATACATAACCAAAATGGTATACACAGGATCCGACTAAGGCTACACAAACTACTATACGCATCATGTACCATACATATATACACATAATGCTCCATGCTCGCTGAGTGACCTCATATACCTCCACTGTGTCCTAAATCCATTGTAAAATAACCATAAATAGGGGTAAGCATCATACATAACAAATGACAGCTATAACACTGATTTAATTATCATGTTCTCTATCATACAATAAGGTATACTAATCTACAAACACAAACTACCATTCAACAACATTGACTACTAATATCACCATGCTATGACATCAAGTTATTCTCAATAACATATATATATATATGCACATATCATTCTCATTCAATTGGATCCAATATTTATCATAAAACTTTGTGTTGCAACACTGGCTCTTAGCCATATACTCAGCTCTCAGCTGATCCGACCGTTTTACTGGTACCAAACCATTTGCCCTCTCATGTGACACAATCACTCTCAACGACAATGGTAGTGTCACAGGCTAACCCCGAGTCTCACTCAAGATGTTTGCCTTGAGTCCCACCCAAGGTCTTTCATATATACATATGGCATCTCATGCATTCAAATATCATCAGTTTATCAATTCCAATTCATTGGATAAGCGTCCTACGCTTTTATGCTCACAACCTTTGATTTCAAACTATCAAATGAACACATAGACATATCATACTATTCAAATGTTATCTACTTCACAATTCAAGCATCTTTTGATAATTTCAACTTTATTAGGTTCATTCAAGTATTTCAAGCATAAATGCCATTCCCTGAGAAAATTCATGTCTTTCATAATATAAATACCTCATACATTCATATAACTCAAGGATTTCAAGCATACTTTACATATTATACAATCTTTCTCATTCACATAGATGATAATCAACATATACATAAAGGTTCACCAAAGCCTATTAATTATATATTCAATATATCAATATACCTTGAATCTGCCTATAACTATGCATTTAATTATGTAAAAGCTCCCCCTACCTCAAAATGAAGAATTCCCAAAAGCTCTGAGAGCTATAAACCTCACTAACCGCAAGTTGTAAGTTCCGATCTCTATTCCTCGAAATCAACAACTTCCTAAAGTTCATAATACTTGATTTTAGTCTTGTATTTAACACAAATATCGCTGGCCAAGTTAAGAATAATTAAAGTATGACTATTTCAGTAAGTTACGACTCACCGAACCAAGATGTCAACTTCGAAGCTCGTCTCTGAACTAACTCCGAACTTCGAATCACTCTAAAACCTTCCGAAACCACCTTAATTCATTGAAACGACACTTAATAAGCTTTAATCTTATGGAATTAGTAAGCTAGAACCATTCTAATTCTCTTTTTCATGAAAACTCTATGTTTTAGAAAACCCCAAAGCTGCCCACTTATGAAACTAGCTTCTAAATGCTCCAAAATCCATTAAATTGCAAGAAATGAATAATGAAAGCAAGGTTTAATCAAAACCCATGGCATGGGTCCATTAAATTACCTTAAATTAGAGAATTTCAAAGCTCCATTCCTTGATCTAGGGCTGTCCACGTGAAGAGGGAAGAAGAGGGAGATTGATTTCCACTTCAATTTGATGTTTTTGAGAGAAATTAAAGAAGAAAGGAGATAGTATAGCCAATTGAAAGAGAAGAAGGAAGTAGAAGCAAAGTTTCTCACTTTCTCTGATGCTTTCGAAAGAACAAAGAGGAAAAGAGAAGGATTTTTAATTTAAAAGGTCTAGGGACGCGTTGGTCATTTCGGCAATTGTTTAATTAATTTCCCAATTTCATTTTATTTCCTCTTTATTCTTACTTTGCCACTTAAATCCTATTTTTAGGATGTTACAAAGTTAGTATTTAAATAAGTCAATAAATGAATCAACAAATAATTAAACAAACAAATAAATAATTAAATAAATGATTAAATAATTAAGTAATTAATTAAGAAATTAACTAAACAATAAATAATTAAATAAACATTAAAAATTAATTAAATAAATAAACAATTAAATAAATGATTAAATAATTAACTAAACAATTAAATAAATAATTCACTAAATAATTAAACAAATAAATAAATAAACCAATAAATAATTAAACAAACAAACAAACAAATAAATAAATAAATAAAATCTAAATAAATAAATAAACAAACAAATAAAAAGATTAACAAATAAATAAATAAATAATTAAAAAATAAATAACCAATAAAATAATAAATAAATAACAATTAAATAATTAAATAAACAACTAAACAATTAAGTAAATAATTAACTAAGCGAATAAAAAAATTAACAATTAAATGAACAAATAATTAATTTAAAAAACAAACAAATGATTAAACAATTAAATAATTAATTAAGAAAATAAATAAACAAATAAATAAATAACTAAATAAATAAATAAACAATTTAAATAAATAAATAAATGAACAAATAATAAATAAATAAATATTAATTATATATATAATAACATTTACTGTAAATATATATATATATATATATATATAAAGGAAGAAAGTGAGAGCAGAGAGAACTTACCTCCTGCTTTCTTTTCCTTGAGACGCGCAATACAAATGAACGACAGTGACGGGGTATTTATAGACAGTGAGAAATTATTTTTTTATTTATTTTTTGATAATTATCCATAACTATACTATGGGTATTTTTATGAGATAAATTTTATACTTAAAAGTTTGTTATAAACACTCAAAATATACTTAGTAAAATAAATATAACTTTTTAATGAATTTCTTTTACACTAAATATCACAATTACTAAATGTTTAAATACCCATTTTTATAAGTTCATCGGTTTACTTTTCTAACCAAACGATCTCTAAACTTTACAAAATTTTACACTTAAGCTCATATGCATAAATATAAACTCCCTATCAAGTTTCATAATTTTTTATAACATTTTCTGTACTGGTTTAGACCCAAACGGCTCTATTTTGGATTATTTTCACTTATATCTAAAAATATCTATAAATTTCCATAAAATCCTATAAATTACAACGATCAATCAGTTCTAAAAAACCTTAAGCTAATTTTGTCAAAATTTTAAATTATAATTTTCTTTGCAATTTTATCCTTTTATATAAAAAATATAATAAAACTATAGGACAACAACGGTAAAAACTCATCGCTAAGTCATGATAATTCTGTCACTAAATCCATTAGCGACGGTAATTATGATGGACCGAACGTCGTCGCTAAGTCAATTGTCATTGATACCACACTGACGGAAAAGGCATCCGTCGTAATCGTTTTAATGGCGTCAAGTCATCGCTATTGGGATCCCTATGTTGGTGACGTATCCCGTCGCTATGAGTGGCTACACAGTGACCACATGACACCGTCACTAACTAGCAGCCATAGCGACGGCCGGATATAGTCGCTGTATAGCCACTCATAGCGACGGCTGGATGGGGTCGCTGTGTAGCCAATCATAGCAACGGTCGTATGTGGTCGTTGTCTAGGCAATCATAGCGACGACTGGAGGTGGTCGTTGTTTAACCAATAGTAGCGACGACCTACAACGGTCGCTATTAGTGGCTATACAACGACCACTTATAGTCGTCATTATGATTGGCTACACAGAGACCCCATCCAGCCGTCGCTATGAGTGGCGTTACAACGACCACATCCGGTAGTCGCTATGGCTGCTAGTTAGCGACGGTATGGTATCAGCGACTGCACTGCACAAGAATAATGTTGTTTTTATCAATACTGCATAAGAATATGATGGGAGTGATTCTGGAGCTCGTCGAAATGAGGTTGTCTCATGGGGAAAAATATAGGGATCTGCTAAGACTGTTAAGGTACATCCTATGCATACTTCGGCAACCAGTTTCCTTGTCAAAATTCTTAATCCCTTGCCATGAAAATTGTTGCTAAAGGATTGTTAGTTTTAACATCATTATTGCCATGAATATCAACTTCTTCATTTGGTATTGTTGAATTTTTATTGGTGGCCACTCATACCTGATGGTAGGGATGGCAAAACGGGCCTACGGGCCGGGCCGGGCCATAATAGGAAAACGGGCCAAAAATATTGGCCCGACCCGTTTTCTTTATGGCCCGCGGGCCAAAACGAGCCAAAACGGGCCAACCCTTTTCTTTAATATAATTATACAAAATATTTTTTATTTTAAATTTAAACTATTTTTAAATATTTTTTAAGAAAAATTAGAAATAAAAATTAGATTTCACCTTTCTAAAGCAAAATTTTTATAATTAATCCAATTTATTTTATTAAATGAAAATAATAAATACAAATAATTAAAATTTCAACCAACTAAATATTAATAAAGGCCCGCCGGGCCGGGCCGGGCCAGCCCGTGACGGGCCCGTTTTTATACGGGTCAAAACGGGCCCGGCCTATTCGGGATAACGGGCCTCAAAGCTTGGCCCGGCCCGACCCGTTTTAATGGGCCAAACGGGCCAGCCCGCGGGCCTAACCCATATTGCCATCCCTACCTGATGGATTTCTAAAGATTTACAATAAAACCAACAACTAATAAATATTTAACAACAAACCAATACAAAAAATAAACAAGGGTACTAAACACCCTTATGTACCTTAGATGTCTTTTAATTCCTAGAACCTAGATTGTGCTGCAAACTTTGTTCAAATAAGTGTTTTATGTTGGATATCTCACAAAAAATTGATTTCACTATTTTATGATCATTCATCATTCATCATTTTATGCTCAATTGCAATCCAGTCACACTAATAGAACCAAAATATATTTTAACTCTTTTAATTTAACTTTTTTAATATATATTTTAACTCAAACTCAAAAGGACCATAATCGTATTTAAGATTTTATTGGGAAAAAATATTGACCTGGTGGAAAAATGATCCAAATGTGATAAACCAATATACTATTTTTAATGAAAGATGGCAACCACAAAAGTATACACAAGCATTTCAAACAGAAAACAAACCTCTCTTAGCTGATATATCTAGATTTCTTATCTGACAAATTTTTAAATAATTTCAAGTAAAATCCGACTTCAAAAAAATTGTTTAGTAAATAAAAGAAGCAAATGTTTTAAAATTGGAACTTGGCATATGATTTACAATATGATCATAATGTAGGTGAGTAAAAAATTGAATTTTCTGTCTAAATTACTTTCCCATGAATGAGATTACAAAAAATAGAATTTTTGGAAAAAGATTTAAAACTTTAATTTGTTATCACTTAATTTACCAAGGAATAAGATTTTTATTAATGTCAAAATTTTATTCTCATGTTTGGTTAAAGTAGCTTATTCTCAAGAGTATAATATCAATTTTCAAAAGTACCTTTACTTAAACTTAGGTTGACTCATAAGAATGAATATTGGACAAATTAAAACTTTTTACAAATGTTTAAATAGACTTATAAAAATATTTCAATAGTTTTTATCATATTCCTGGGGTGAAGGTTTTTCTCATGTAACGTTGTGAGAATACAAAATTTAATACTTGTTAATAGAAATAGATTCCCAATAATTTTTTTCTAAAGAGATAATTTTATTATCGTTTACCAAACATAAGAAGTCTTTTTTCTCATATCACTTACCTGGAAGCGTAAAAACATTCTACATACCAAACATCCCCTAAAATCATTAGTGCTAGATCATGTAGAAATGCATTTAGTAAATTAACTAAAATGAAAACTGAGTACTTCAAGCATTAGAATAAGACAAATACATCTCCCCACTCTAACTTCAGCAATTTAATTATAAAGAAAAGAAATCAACAAGCACATGAAAAATAATGAAACCAAGAAACTAGAAAAAATGTGTTAGGACTCAGAGAAAAAGATAAGAGAATTTTTATTGATGTTGAAATAGTTTCTGCACACAATTGTGCCCCAGAGCTAAGCCCCTCAGAGATAAATCTCTGCCTATTAGTTCTAACAATATCCAAAAACTGAGAGTTAACATTTCCCTTCATCCTATTTTAATATATATTTTTGAAAAACACACACATCATTTATTCTTAAAATAAAGTACAAGTACCATTTTGAGTTTTATGGGCATAGTGAGATACCCATTTTCTTAGTTGATTTCTTAATTTTGCAATTTCATGTCATACTGAAAACAATCAGGCATAGGCTCGGGGACAGACAGAAGCACTTTAAGGGATTTAGAATCACCAGTAACTGATAAAAACAAACAGCAAATATCATTTGCTACAGAAATAAGACAATGCTCAAAAAAAGAAGAAAGGATTCCTAAAACTGACCTGACCTGCCCAGAGGGAGTGCACAGTCGCCGGTGAGGGAATGAGGGGCAGCTTCATCTTTGCATAGAGAAGGAGACAAAAAGATGGAGGGTGGCAAGTTCATCTTCGCACGGAGAAGGACACAGAGGGACAGAGGGTGGCACCTTCCTTTTCGCACGGAGCTTCGCCAAAGGATGGTAGAGGGACAAAGACAGACCGAGGGAGAAAGAGGACTGAGGGACGAAGGGAGGAATGCAGACTGAGGGTGAGAGAGGGCCGAGTAACAGAGGGAGAAAGACAGACCGATGGAGATAGAGGGCCGATGGACGGAGGGAGAAGGAGTAAGGCATGGAGAAAAATGTTAGGGCTTGATGATTGGAACAAATGATTAACCGTAGCTGTGATCGAATTAGATTAAATTATTAGCTACGGTGATAGACTGTTGCTACCGGCGTCACTACTAAGGCTAGCTGGCAGACATAGTGACAGACAAATAAACACCATCGCTACTGCAATGAATACACATTTGCGACGGTCAACCAATCCGTCCTTAATTCATCCACCTTAGCCATGAGGAGACGTCGTCGCTACATTCCCTCCAACTTTTTGTTTACCCCTCAGGTTTAATGTTTGTGACGGCCCAACTTCGTCGCTGACATATCCAAAAATAGCGACTGTCGTTTCCCGATGCTACATTCACCTCTGGTTACCCTTCACTCACCTAACGACGAACGTGCACCCGGTCACTGGGTTTTAGTAGTGTAGTGACGGCCAAGTACCGTCGTAACCTTTTGACCTCCCTCCAATTGTTAAACTTTCCCTTCTATGGTTTTATTGGCTCCAAATATAGCAACGGTGATCGAACCGGTCGCTAGTTTTAAACTTTTGAAGGGAACCCAGATATTTGGAGGAGGCCAACTATAGCGACGGTATCCGCGACGGGGTTTTCTAGATGTTCATATAGCGATGGTACAGAGCGGTCACTACAGCTACGCGCCAACAAAAATCGTTGGAGGGAAACCAAAAAAAGGAAGGAAATAAAAGATAGCGACAGTCCTAGTGACGGTTCAGTAGTAGCGATGGATATAGTGACAGATTTTTACCACTTTTAGCGACGTGATTTTTCTGGTCGCTAAGGTAGTCACTAATTTTCTTTTTGGGGTCCCTTTTCACATGTCTGTCGCTAATTAGCGACGGTATATGACGGTCTCTATTTCTAAGTAACTGTTAGTGGTTTTTTTAGTAGTGATACCAAGTGTACATACAGGTAAGAATCAAGAACTAATAAGGCAAGACCTCCCCTTTTACCTTTGGGTATTTGCCACGGTTTTGAAGGGATGAAGGGTGGTACCATTTCTCTTACTTCCAAGTCTTCCAAGAACGATCTAAGCTCCAATATGGTGAGTGTAACTATTGTCTTAATGAAGTGAGGAAGAAAGGCTTCTTATTTTATTATGTGGTGCTCTCGGGTTGGAGGTGGTGGAAGTGGTTGTTGATTCCTTATTCCAAAGCTTCATCCAATGGTGGTTCTAAACCCATTTATGGAAAGTGTAGTTGCTGTGCTTGAGAGATGAAGGAAAAAACTTCCCCATTTGGCCATGGAGAGCTCTCGGGATCTATGAAGAAGGAAGAGGAGGAAGGCTCCCAAACTTGTGATGGTGCTGGAAGTGATGAACCAATGACATGCAAGGTGCTTCCATGAGAGTTGGAGCACGAAAATGGTCAAGCACCATAAGGGTGTACTCTCGGCCAAACTTCAACTAGGAGGGGGGAGCTTCACAATCTTGTGCAGTAATGTAACAAGGGAGATCATAACATGCACGGTGGTTTTGAGGTGATTTGGGGCTGAAAAAGAAATATGCATCATGAGTCTCGGGTTCCATAGCAAATGAGGAAGGGTTAAGGTTTTGTGAGTCTTGGAAACGATGAAGGAGAAGTTCATGGTGAAGAGGAGAGGGTGGTGATGCTACTCATATAAGAAATAAGGAGAAAAGAAAGAGGTGGTGATGGTGGAAGATGCGTAAGGAGAAGGAAAGAAGAAACAAAAAGGGAATGGTTTTTTCCTTAATGGACAAGAAGTTAAGAGAAAGAGTAAATCAAAAAATGCATGAGGAAAATACATATATATATATATAATAAATAAAAAGCAAGTTGAGTGCAGTGAGGGTACCGAGTGAGAAAGGGAAAAATTTAGGCATACAACAATTAAACTTTACAAAGTTTTAACTTAGGAGTAAAACACATTAAGAAGAAAAAGTTGAAAGGACCACGGGTCTAACCGGTTCCTCAAAAAAGTCAAATAAATATCGTAAAGGAATATGTTTATACTGAATAACAAGCACCAAGATACTTTCCATATTTCAAGGTCTTCCAATATTTTCTGTTGCTTGCCTCGGCTTCCGATCGAATTTCTGATTTGATCTTCTAGTGTGCACGCTTCCCAAGAAACCCATTAAAATAACTATTGAAATTTATGATCTTTATTCTTATCAAGGTCAATCTCACTTCACCTATCACCATTTTCATTCAATTATTATTCACAATATATTCCCACATTTCTCCTAATCTCCCATCTTTATTAATTATAAATTAATTATATCTCTCTTTATGGATTAATTATTAATCAACATCAATCATCAACATGAACACGTTACAAATTATCATCATCATCTCATTATTTAGCCACACTATCTCAAAAACTTAGGCTTCTCTACCCCCACAAAACTCACAAATACATCGGCCGAAGCCCATATATACACCACAAATCAATTAACACGGGCCGCAGCCGCAAACACAAGCAATTCACATCAATCAATCTTATTTCATGACTCGTCACTATCTAAGCTTTTCTCGAAAACCCGAGATGTTACAAAGTGCAATGCTAATGTAGTGTTGAATGACGAAGATTATGGATTAAATAATATGCATAGGGTGCCAAGGTTTAGTTAAGAATTGATAAGGATAAGTGCATAAGTAAGATTTTAATAGAGTTTATAAGTGAAGGACATAGTTTACAAGGGGAAATTGACTAATTAAGTTAACTGGATATGTGATTTTGAGTTCCAGTGGGAGGCCAAATTCTACAAAATTCTGCATTCTGGTCTGCTGGTAATTGATTACATGTAATCAATTACAACTTTTCTATAATTGATTATCAACGCATAGTTAAAGGGTTTTGAGTGGTTCTGAGCCACATAATGTAACAGCCCAATTTTTTAAGCAGTAAATTAGATAGTGAAAAAATTAAAATTTCTCAGAGAAATAAGAAATGAAACCTAGAAAATAGGAAATTTAATTATGAATACAAGGATATTTTCAGTTTGACTTAAAACGGAAATAAACGAGAATGGAATGTAGAATAGAATAATAAAATAAAATAAAAATCTACTACAGTAAAATGCTACAGTAAAATGCTACAGTAAAATGCTACAGTAAACGTCACATGAAAAATGTTGAAGAATGTAGAGAATTCGTGAAAATTCTCCAACTTTCCACCGCCTCATGTCAATTTCGAGATGCTACAGTGATTTGCTACAGTGATTTGCTACAGTAATTTACTATAGTAACCGACATTGAAAGCCTATAAATAGAGCCCCAACCTCCCACATTTCCTCAGACCAAAAACCTCACTGATCCTATAACCTTTCATCTCCCTCTTCAAGCTCTCAAAACCTTCTTTCTTTAATTTTCGCATAAGGAGAAATTACGCAAATTTGAAGATTTGAAGAATTACAAAGGAGTTTAGCATAAGGAAAGTTTAACGATCTTCACTTGAGGTAAGAAAGAGGGGATAGGATATTAAATACATAGAAATTAAGTTAGAATTGCTTGTTTAATTGTTTAGAAACTCATTTAGTTAGATTTTAATTTAATTTGAATTAAATTGTGAAATTGATGGTTTGGAATATGATATTAAACAATTACTATAACATGGAAAATGTGTTTCCATATTCTTTGAAATATGAAATATTATGGAAAATATGTTTTCATATGTTTGAAATATGATATGAATATTATGGGAAATGTGTTTCCGTATGATTGAATTATGATATAAATAATATGGAAAATGTGTTTCCATATTCTTGAGTTATAAATAAAGTATGCTTAATTGATTGTTATAATAATTTTATTGTTAAAATTAGTTATAAAGGAATTTGATAATGTAATGCATTCATGCATCATATGCATTGGCCGTTCAAAGAATCCGCGGAGGGGTTCTTTGAGGGGGTTCCCGGTGGGGGAACGCGCTCTGTTGAGCACAGACCTCTGCGGTGGTTTTATACCACGGCCGTCTTAAGGGCTAAGCAGTGTGTCCTTAAGGGGGGTCCCGCAACACTTGTTATTGATATTATGATATTGTTATCCGATGTTGGTGTTGCATTATGGGGCGCGGTATCGGTTGGATATCCGTAAAAATGTTATTGTTGGAAATCACTACAGATGTTCCCACCAGAATGGATCCATCATGCATTTTCATTAAAAAGAACAGAATATAATAATATCAGTATAAAACAAAATATTTGTTTGGCATTTGCATCGCATAGCATCCTACTTGTGATTGTGTTTGTTCTGATTTAATTTCTATTTATTTGATATTTTATCTCACTCTTTCTATTACTTGTGGCAACCCTTTAGTGGTTAACCAGGAGGACATGTGACAAAGTGGATGTTGCTGAATATGGATGAATTATGAAGGTTTTTGATGATGATGCTTGCTTGCATGACTACTATTGCTGTATTATGTATATGCTATGTTTTGGTACTTTACGTCTTTATATTTTATAAGATCTAGGTGCCTGTTGTAAAATATAATATGTATGGAACTCTGATATTATGTATAATAATAAGAAGTTAATTATGTAAAGGTTGCGTACTCTGATATTGTATCAGTAACCTCTGGAATCAGGTTGTGAATCTCTTGATAATTATCAGGTGAAAAATAAGTTATCTAAGAGATTTTATATGGTAAGGGTAATTATCTTGAGATTTGCAAGTTGGCTCCAGGGTGTTACACATAACGCTTAGATTTCTAATCTTTATTGTCAACGACATGACCAATGCAAAAAAGTTACTTTAATTTTATTAAGCCATGAGGTAAATTCTAGAAATTTAGAAAAGAATGTCACAGTATTAATTTTATAAATGATTACAAATAATAATAATAATACGGATATAAATTTTGAGAAGTAATAAACACTGAATTAACAATTAAAAGGAGTATTGTAAAAGAAATAATAATTTTTACTATTAATTTAAATTTATATTTAATCAAAATTTAGGTAAAATATCTTAAGACAATTATTTAAATGAAGTCAATCATCTATAATCATTCCAATCACGTATAATTAATAAAATTTCATGTATTATTCAAAATGTAGTCAATTCATGGTTTTTGTTTTAATAAAACTAATAGATTCATTAGCATAGAAATTCAATTCAATTTCTTATTAATTTTAATTTTCTAAATTATGCTTGATTATCGTACTATTGTGAAAATGTTGAATGAAAAAATATTTAAATTTAATTCCTAATTTTTGTAATACGAAAAACTAACAAAATATTGAGCATATGTATTCTAACCAAAATACACATACTAATTTTAGTTCTTAATTTAAATTTATACCAAGAAGAAAGTATAAAAATATTAAAAGACACATGAAAAATTATTAAAAAAATAATATTAGTATTTTATTATCGAGATATTAATATTCAATTTTTCTTCAATGTTACAACTTTTTTGATAATATATTTTTGAAAAAATTATTTATATTGTGTAGTTAAAGTATAAACGTTTAAAGAATATAATTTAACCTTTTCTTTCATAATATATTAATTATCATTTGCAATATAACACGCATATAAGGCAAAAAAATAATGAAAAACTTAGGGGTCATAATTCAAAAAAAAATCAAGATATTTATATTGATTTAGCATCAACATATTATTTTTATCCAAACTAAAATTAATATTAATTTTAAAAAATAAAATATATTAATCTAAATTATGATTCCAAAATCATGAATAACTGAATGTACCATCTTTAGATAAATATTAATTAGGAACCAATAATATCACATTATATTTTTTTTACTTTATACTTGAGATTTTGTTAGTTTGATGTGATATATTGTCGTGTAATGTTTAAATTATAAAATTAATTAAGGTTAAATAAAAAAAATCACAATCACAATTCAATACAATATAATTCAACTCTCCAATTTTTAATTTTTAAATTAAATTTGATCATGATACTATTATAAGAATGTTGAATGAAAAACATTTAAATGTAATGGCTAACGTTTAAACGGAAAAATAATTTTGTAGTGTTTGTCCAGAAAAACACTAACAAAATGTGAAGCATATATTCTAACAAAAAACATCTATATAATCTTCACAGTTACATTTGATTAAGACATTATGACAAATTATTTTAAAAATCATTGTTGTAATTGATAATGATGAATCTTTTTTTTTTCATTCTTCTTTGTTTATGGCAATTTGATTTAAAGCATCGTCGTACTTCTCTAGGATCCTACATTACAGGAGACCCTAAAAAATTTAATATTGTTGTTAATTTAATGTGTTGAAAATATTTATAAAAATTTAAATCAGTATATCGCATAATAAAATAAATTTATCAATGGTACAACAATTTTAAACAGTCCCAGAAATACAAGAAAATAAATCGTCAGAAAAATACAAATAGAAAAACTCAATCCCTTGTCAATGTTTGTTTAACGTACCAAATTAAGTTTGTAATACAGTAATGGAATTGAGGCTTAGAATTCAATTTCAATTATGTTCTTGGCATTGGTAGAATATTCACTTGTTGCTAAGATCGTTCAAAGAGATTTTAAATAAAAATTTCACTTTTGTTGTGTTAAAAAAAGTTACTTATTTCTGTTCTTTTTTAAGACCCAATTACCTAATTTTACATAGATGAAGAAATCTAATTATTTTAGTTAAATGCATTAATTTTATTCATTATTATTTTCTCTGTTCCTTTTTATATAATGTAATTTTTTAAAAAAATATTCCTCTTTATCTGTCACTTAAGGAGTTTAAGAAATCATTCCTAGTTTTATTATCTATATGATAAAACCATTATTGAGTTTATGTGTCACTTAACTTAATACATATTACACTAATAAGATTGTCAGCTGAACATCAAAACACTTTCATATCACTTAACATATGAGAGACTTATTAATTCAAATCCCTAATTTCACTTCATTCTTAATAATAACCTAATACTTTTGGCTAGTCTTACTATTATATAAGTGTACAAGATTGCATCCTGGAGATAACACATGTGATTTAAAAAGACCCACATGAAAAATAATAGTGAATTCTAAACAAAAAAGTTACAATGGGAAAACAATAAATAAGACATATAATAGTCATTTTTTAAAATACAAATTAATGTCCATAATATTGAGAGTTTTCCCTCAAATTACATATTATAATTAGATAATTGGGATGCATGATAGTTCAATGTTTTTCTTATCTAATTGGAATGACAGGGTTTAAACTCTAACCCTACCACTTATATATCGTCATACCACCCTCTTAACCATTGAACTATCATGATATCAACTAATCTAGCATCCATAAACATAAATCTCTAGAATACATCATATTCTTCATATTAGATCCATTGAATCTCCAAAAGATTAGAAGTGTCTCTATTTATTATATCGATAAAGGTGATAATGGTAATATGAGAAAAACTTGAGGAGAAAAAAAGTGAGAGGTCTCCAGTCATGACTCACGAGAGAAGAATAAGAAGAAGTAGGAGGGGATTAAAGCCATGAGCAGGAGGACTTAATATTTTTTTAAAAAAATATATTACTGACCCAATAATATAAGGTTGTATAAGTGTATTTTTTCCCTATTTTTTTATATAAAATTTCACTTGATTTCATCAAATTTCATTGTTGGTAAGTGTTATCCATGTTAGATTTGATTCTTATAAATGAAAAAGAAAAACTCTTGACAAATAAGAAAGAACTAGTGTGTATATGTATGTATATGATGTTATTATTAGCTCTCATCTTTTTTCTTGCAAAATCTCGTACTCTTTGTGGTAAATGTGTTATGTTTAGTTGAGTTTATGTTCGATTTTGTAAATTGAGCATAAATGTCATTTTGAAGGTATTTTGGGTTTGGGCAATATTTTAGAAGTAAACATGGTCTTGTTATTCTATAGCTTACTATTGTTTGGACGAGTTGAGGGTACCGTAACATTATTTTTAGTGGTGAGACTGTTTGTTTAGATAAAATGTTTGAATTGATTCAAATAGGAGTTAATTTTGACTTAAATCTCGAATGAAAAGTTTCTCTCAAAGTTTGTTGAATGGTATAGGGAACCTCTTTTATGTGTTTCAAGTTTGTAACTTCTTAATGTTGTATAAGGGTTATGGTACCCTTTGTACATTTTTAATGTTATTTTCCTTTGCTGATAAAAATATTTATATTTTTTAAATAATCATTATATAAAATTTTCAAAAATATAAATTTGAATTCATTTGATCCATGGCTGGGACAACCTTAGCTATATTTAAGCTTAAGATACTTTTGAATACAAAAAAATCTAAAATAATTAAAACATATTATTAAAATATTATTAATTAATTTATTTTTAAATCTTATGAAATAAAAAAATATTTATTAGGCATCATAATTAAAATCATTGAATACGTTTTTGAATTTATAATAAAACCATTCCATTTGATCAGTATTGAAGCACTTATTAGTTTTAGTTTTTAAAAAAACTTATTTCAATTAAAGTCAAAGTTATTAACTACACAAAAAAATACCATTGTTATTAGGATTATTAATATTATTTTATACATAATGAATGCATTTGAAAAAGGAATAAATTATTTTTATATAACTTAAAATGCTAATTAGTGAATTGATTTTATTAATAAAGGATTCAATTTCAGGGGATCTTTTGTTTTTAAGCCTAAAACAAGAACTTGACTTACCTAATATAAGATCACCCTAATTATGGGATAAAAACAACGTTTGCAACCACCACTTTCTCTTTGGAGAAGGAATTTCTGCAGTTGTGCTTCCCAGGTGTCATTATTTATTGGTAACATTTAATCATGTGCCAATAGGATTTAAGTATTTAGATTTGTGATCTTTAGGAAGAGAGGCATTTGATAATTATGTGTTACTTAGATAATATTGGTTGAACCCTAACACTGAAGAGTAAAGACCAAGTTGCAATATTATTATGTGAGTGCTTTGTTAGTTGTGACAAATGTATCTGTTTTATACTCAAAATAAAGACTTACACATGCATATGCTTACAGAAAACGACTGCACGCAGATATAAGGTGGTAGATGAAAGAGATGTTTTGGCGCCAAAACAATAAAAGAGGACACTCCAAGTCCCACATATTTACATCCTTTATTGCAATTTTTGGAGGTTGGAAATTTTCATAATGAATGTAGAATTTCCTACTCCAAGCAGTGAAACTTCACTTCAATTTTATACAGTAATTACTTCAACTTTAATTTTGCATCTCAAATAGGATCTAGATTAACTAATGCTCAATTAAATAAAAATTTAATTTTTTCCAAAACTTCACATCCGTCTTAGAACGTCCCCACTTATCTTTAAGGATATGGCATAGGATTAGGGATATCTAAATCTCACCATTAAATGACTAAAAATATAAATTTATAGTGTCCTAACAGAGGTAAAATTTATATGCAAGGACCTATGTAGGTTTTCAAGAGACCCTTCTAGTAATCGATTACCTGAGGACTACTTACACAATTTTGCAATTCAAGTCTATGGTATTCGATTACATTAGCCCTGTAATCGATTACCAACATAACAAAATACAAAATTATACAATAAATTAGCCTCTAAGCCAACTTCTACACTCTCTAACGTTCACAAATGATATCCAATCATCACCAAACTTTGACACAACTTAAAACTCATCATTTACAACGTGTGGTAACAAGCCGCACCTCAAAATGCCTAAAAATGGAAGAGTTATGCATAAAAATATGTTTTGGCCAACTTAGGCCTTTAACAAGCAATATGACATACCATTTTTCATCCAAATAGGGCCATTCCAATTCTCACAAGTTCAAAATATCAAATACAAGCTATTGAGCCTATCTGGAGGTCCCAAAACCTTACAGATTTTATTTTGACTTGTCCAGTTCCTATTTATGCAAGATTTCACATATATGTTGAAACATCCCGACTTAATAAAGACAATCCTAAAAACCGGGGAAAATTTTTCGCGTTCAAATTCCTGAATCAGGAAAGAAAACGGAGTCGGGAAACAGAAAATGGGGTCAGAGTGTCACTCGCTTGGCAAGATCCTGATCCAGTTGAACGAAACCAGTAAGGGTCGCTTGAGCGAGCTCCTACTCGCTAGAGCGAGTCCCTACCCTCGGTGTATTCCTTCATTCGGAATCAGAAACTCCTTTCACTCGGGGATGGTCCCATCAGGCCATGCCTCACTCAGAAATTTCTCACTCAGTCAGATCCTTACTCTTCGCCTGGAAGATCTCATCTTGGACATGGTTCACTCGGAAGCATTTTAACCTTCACTCGGAAATGATTCACCTGATCATACCTCACTCGGAACATTTCAACCTTCCTTCGCTCGGAAGTAGTTCCCTTCGGTTATGTTTCACTCAGAAATATTTTAACCTTTCTTTACTCGGAAGAGGTTCTATCGGTTATGTCTCACTCGGAAATGGTCCTCTCAATCATGTCTCACTCGGAAGTGCTCTAACCTTTCTTCACTTGGAAGAGGTTTTCTAGGTTAAGTCTTACTCGGAATTATTTAAACCTTATCCACTCGGAAGAGGTTCCCTCGGTTATGTCTCACTTGATAATTTGCTAACTTTCTTCACTTGGAAGAGGTTCTTTCTGCTATGTTTTACTTGGAAGTATCTTGACCTACCTTCCCTCGGAAGTGGTCCTCTCGGTCGTATCTCACTCGGAAATATTTTAACCTTTGACATTTCTCTGATAATAATACTCCCTGGATATTTCTAGCAACATCATGGCATTACATATATATACATATATGTTCCCCAATCCTGGGTAGTTCAAACCCATATATATACTTAAAACAAAACGGCATACATAGGAGCCGGCCAAGGCTATATCATAACTATTTACAATATGTACACTACATATGTACAAGTACTCCTCACACGGACATGATGATCTCTCATCTTTCGCCATCCCGGCCTAAATCCACTGAAAATATAGCCACGAGTAGGGGTGAGCATTATACATGTTAAATGACAGTTATTGACTCGGATCATTCATCCAATCCTTAACTATGCAATATGATGTCTCAAACAAACAACAACATACACTGTCATTCAATATAATACTCACATAACATCATCTAATCAGGATTTACTCAACTCAATCAAGGCTATATAATTCATGTTATTCTCAATAACATATACACATAACCATACAAATCACACTACACTCGGCCACATTTATCAACGTACATACATTCAATCAATCGGATCCAATTGTTCATTATTAAGTTTTATGTTGCAACATAGGCTCTCAGCCTTATACTCAGCTCTCAGCTGATCCGGCCGTTTTACTGGTACCAAACCGTTTGCCCTCTCATGTAACACAGTCACTCTCAGCGACAACGGTAGTGTTACGGGCAGCCCTGAGTCCCACTCAGTCGGCTTGCCTTGAGTCCCACTCAAGGTCTTTCATAGTATCACATGTATATACATTTGATTACCATTTTGATAATAAGCGTCTCACTCTGTATGCCCTCGGTATTCACATTATCAAGCCCTGAGTCCCACTCAGTCGGCTTGCCTTGAGTCCCACTCAAGGTCTTTCATAGTATCACATGCATATACATTTGATTACTATTTCAATAATAAGCGTCTCACGTTGTATGCCCTCGGCATTCATATTATCATCAACATGCATCTCATGCAAGCACTCGGCATTCTCATTATCATCAACATGCATCTCATGCAAGCACTAGGCATTTTCGTTATCATCAACATGCATATCATGCAATCACTCGGCATTCTCATTATCATCAACATGCATCTCATGCAATTCAACATGCAATCATGGACGAAAATCAACATAACATTACATAACTCATAGATATCACATATCCGGGTATTTCGTAGGTTATCACTCAACCAGAACACACCAATCATCACATTTCAAAGTTATAAAACAAATAGTATAGCAATTTCACCTGGAACCCGTCCATAAACCATTCATTTGAAATGTACAGCACCCCCTACCTACCTGGAATAAGAAATCCCAGAAGCTCCTCGAGCTAACAAACACTGACCGATCGCTCTTCGGTCACTCCTTCTCGTTTAAACGACCTTGATTCCAATCGTCAACCTCCAAACTCAACTTCGGAGAAACCCAAGGCTGTCAGCTCTCTCGAACCGTCCCAACCTTACCAACAGTGGAGGATTTCGATCCTCTAAGACACCACAACGTTGCTCACGAGGAGGGGATGAAGAAGAAGAAGAAGAAGAAGAAGACTGGTTGAATCTTAGATGGAAACGGGAATGGTGCCGTTGCATGCACGAAAGGAAAAATGAGCTCAGCGTGAGTGGAAGAGAGAGAGACGAAAATCACGTATATTGTCAAGAGGGGCACATGCGTAACTTCCATGCCACTTTTAGTTATTTGGTTATTAATTTAATTTTCTCCTCAATGTTGATTAGGATGTTACATATGTATTTACCAATTTCAACTCTAATGGTACTAAACCATTTCAAACAAATTCAACATCTCATATGCAATCTAATAAACAATTCTCTACCCATAATGCAATCTTATTTCATTTCATCATCAATCCACACTTCTTGGGCATAAGCATCATAATTCATTCACATCATCATGTGTGTGTTCATATATATATATATATCATCTATACTTGAAAAATTATATCAAAATCAGTTCTAGACCTTCAGTAAGGCCATCAGCTACCTAGGTCAACTATGTACATATATTTACAGTATCCAAAATGTGTTGGTCAAGACTATGACAACAAAAGGCTATACAACTAGGGGTGGCAAAATGGGTCAACAGGACAGGTCAGGCCAAAGCTCGCATAGGCCCGTCCAAATACAGGCAAGACCAAAATAGGAAAACTGGCCAAAAACATTGGCCCGACCCGTATTCTATGTGGCTCGTGGGCCAAAACGGGCCAACCCATTTTTTTAAGAGAATTATGCATGCTATTTTTTATTTTAAGTTTAAACTATTTTTAAATATTTTTAAGAAAAATGAGAAATAAAAATTAGATTTCACCTTTTTAAAGCAAAGTTTTTATAATTAATCCAATTTATTTCATTAAATGGAAACAATAAATAGTCATCAAAATTAATTCCGTATCAAATAATCAAAATTACAACCAATCAAATATTAATATTATATATAATATATTAATATATATTTTAATAAAGGCCTATCGGGCCGGGCCGGGTTGTGACGGACCCGTCAAAAGTTTATTCAGAAAAACAGACTTTAAAGGTTGGCCCGACCCGTTTTAACGGGCCAGCCCATGGGCCCAGCCCATATTGTCATCCCTATATACAACAATCATATATACAAGTGAATCCACATTAGGATTCATCCACCACGAGATTCTCAAGCTTTCACTAATCATCCCCGCGATTTAAATTCATTACATCATAAAAATTAGTGTAGGGGTGAGCATGTATAATATATATATATTAAATGACAAATATAGAACCGAATTCGACATCCCACATCATATTTAATCAATCCAGTTCATCACATAATTATTATCGTTTAATTTAACACATGAACACATATTCATACCATCACAATTTCATCGTATAATATCAATCATCCTCAATAGTTGCCTCACAGCTTCTCGTGATCATAATGGCTGCCCTGTAGCTTTCAGTGCACATCAATAGTTGTCCCCTAGCATATCAACGTCATAGTGGTTGCCTCGTAGTTATAATGCAATCCATGCGGATCTGTCTCTAACGATGGAATATCAATATATAATAATATGTCTCAGCTCTCAGCTGATTTGACTGTTTTACAGGTACTAAACTGCTTCCCCCCTCATGCAACACAACTACTCCCAGCGATAACAGTAGTGTTACAGGCTAGCCTTAAGTCTCACTCAAGGGCATCTTTGGAATTCGAAGAGATTATCACAGGGTCTGTGTCTACCCAAAGGCATCTATCTGGGCCAACATTACAGGCCTCCTATAGCCCTGTAAGCCCTCATATGCAGATGCTATACATAAACATCAATCATATTTCATCTTCATTATCAATTTAGCTATCCTAGCTTGTCAACAATATCAACTACATGATATATCATATTATCCCAATTCAATCAAAGCATAGCAAGTATATTAGGTCTTTTATCATTGTCAATACATCATACTTATCAATCACATAGAAACGACAATCATAATCAAATCTTCATCATATATTTATATCATATCATTGATCATCACAATCTCAAAATCAAACACAACAGGGGATAGTTATACAATCGACATATACAAAGAACAAACACATTTATACATATCAAATCAATTAAACGTCACTTATCCCCTGATCCATTCCTAATGTTTATTTCATTGCCGGTTACATATATCGAGCTAAAATCACCAATTCATAGCAAATTCAGTAAGTTTTAACTTACCAATCAACGTTGACGACTCCTGAAATCGATTCCGACACTAAACCCTGAAGCTCCAAAGTTGCCCCCAATGTCGAAATAACTCTGAAACAATTCCTAACCCATAAAATCGAGGGTTAGAGCTAGAATTTATGAAATAGACCCAAACCGAGCAATGAGTGCTTTTGTCACTTACTTGAATTCGAGAAATTAAGAACCCACAATGTCTAGGTGCTACCCATGTGTTCCCACACCATTGATGACCCCTAAAATTGAAAAGAATTAAGCTTGAAACCCATGGGTAGAACCAAAATGAAGAATTGGAGCTTCCATTGATCATACCTTGCAATTACCAATGAAGAACCCCAAGGCTCCTAATACTACCCGTGAAGGAGAAAAGAGACAATGAGAGCTTAAGATTAACCTTACTTTGATGGAATCTAAGAGGAGAATGGTAAGGAAGAAGATAGGTTTCATGTAGTGGTGTGCCACAACAAGAGGGAGAAGTTGGAATTTCCTTTTCTTTCTAACAAGCATGCAAAACGCAAGAGTGAGGGAATGAGTGAGGAATGAGAATGAAATGGAATTAATTAACTAAGGGCAAATTAGTCCTTTCATGTATTTAGTTAATTCCTGAAACCAATCAGGTAACTTCTGGTTACCTGAAGTGTACCTAGGTTAATTTCAAAAATTAACATAACCGTCTTAATTTTAATTTAACACGATCAATTTAATTATTGATTAATAAAATTAATTCAATAATTAAATCCAAGATGTTACATGTGCAGTTAGTGTATCTACTATGGATAATTGTACAAAGAATGAATCATATCAAAAAAATGTAACTTCAATTTTTTTGACAAAAAATGAAACTCACTTTAGACCAATATATAAACGTCAAATGACACATAGTTATCCAATTGCATCAATTAAGTCTGGATGACTACATCAAATCCAAAGCCTCCAAAAATAACTTTTGGTGTGTAAAATTAAAAATAAAAAATTGTATAAGTCACCATTTAAAATGACTTATATAATTAAGTGCAATTCTTTTAAGTAATTTTATAACCTTCTATATCAATTTCCTACAAATCTTTCAGCTTACTAATTCAAGGAAAAATTAAATGTTTTAGTGTATGTTTGGGAATGTTTATTTTAAGTACTTATTTCTTGATTTTTAAGAAAATTTAAGTACCTATTGGTATGTTTTGGTAATTTTTACCCTTTCTATTCTTTTTTATCTGTTTGATTTAAACTTTTATTTTGTTCCTGAATATGTATAGTTATAAGTCCAATACAACATTTAATGCTTATTTTTCAATTATACCATTATGGTCTTTAATTATTTTATTAAAGCATGAGAGCATTAACTAATCATTAACTATAAAATAAATACCATTTTAGTAAAAAGCGAGAGAAAAAACATAATGAATGTGTAACATCCTGAACTTAATTATTGTTAATTTTATTGGTCAAATAATTAAATTAGCGGCATTAAATTATTACAAGGTGATTAAGTTAATTTTTGAAAATTATTTGTGTACGTTTCGGGTAACTGGGGGCACCCGATTAATTTTAGAAATTAACTAAACACGCTAAATGACAAGTATACCCCTGAATTTTAATTCACGTTTCACTTCCCCTCACTTTCATTCTTACGTGCCAGGTGAAAAAGAAAATAGAAGCTAAGCCATTGTTCTTCTCCTCCATCATTATGTATGCCATCTTCTTCCTCACCATTCCCCTCTCATATTCCACCAAGAACTTAATTTTATCTTCTCTTCTTTCTCGGCAGCCATTGTAGCAAAGAGGGAGCTTCTAGTTTCTTAGTTTTTAAGGTACCTTTTCATGTCATTCTTAGTTTTGGTTGGATTCTTGGAACCCTTTAGAGTTGTTTAGAACCATTTCCCACAAGTGGGCAACTTCGTTGGTTTGGAATTCTTGATATTCTTTGTTTTTCGATAAGTTCACAACCACCCATGACTTTGTTGGTTCCATTTCCACGATTTTAAACACTATCTTTGCTATTTTCATGGCTTAAGGCTTGTTGCGGAGCCATTTCAGAGTTTGGGCAACATTGGGATTCCTTTGAAATCAAGTTTCGGTGGTCGAGGACATTATTCGGTAAATTGGAATTATCAAAACCTATGCGTATTGATCACTTTAGCTCAGAAATGCAATTTTAGTAACGTATGGGTTATTGAAAATAATCATTGTTGACTTTAAGAATTTTGTGGAATTTGGAACTAGTGATCGAAAAAGATTAGAAAGCGTTTGGAAGCATTTTGAGCTTCGGAATTGAGGATTCCAGTTCGGGGGAACATTATATTTTAAATGCATAGATTATGAACGGATAGGAGTATATGTATATGTATGATATGTTTGTTGATTTGTGATGTTTTGACAAAATTAATATGATGATGTTTAGTTGTTTTGGCTATATACCCCGCTTGATGTGTTGTTGAAGATTTGATGTTAGATGTTATTGTATTGGATTGTAATGATCGTGATATCGATTATTAATGATGCTAATTGATGTTGAATATGCTATGAAGTTGATTATGAATGGATAAGCTTGAGGTAGCTTAATTAATGTATGAATTAATTATGAAATACTATTATTGCATGTTATGCATGAAATATAAATTGGAATGAAAACCCATGATGATGGTAACCAAGTGGTGGCCCTTGATAATGATAATCAAGTGGTCTGTGGATAAATTGATGTTGTGTTGCATAGCATTGCATATTTAGATAAATCTAGATGTATATATATGTTTTGGAATAGTGGATCTAGGTATCTAATGACGTCACTGGAAGTCTAGTTATGATTTTGATATATATATATACACACACACACACACCTGCGAATGATGATGTTGATATATGATAATGCTTAGCATTTTGATCTATGGATGGATTCATGAGAATTGTGTTGATTTGTATCATTCCCAGGAATTGTATATTGATATGTATATTATGTTGAATGATCATCATAGGCAGGGACTTATGCTTATTGCATTGCATTTAAGTTGTGAATGTGATGAGAAATGGCTTAGTACCATAAGGATGATGAATATGATGTTATTTTGGTGAAAACATGCATAATAAGGAATTGAATAGGTCAAATTGTGATTCATGAGGTTTTGGAGCCTCTTGAAGGATTCAATAACCTCTATATAACCTTTGAAAGTTTTGGGAATTGGAGTGACTCAATTCTAATAGGAATTGATAAGTCAAGTTAGGAGAAAGTGACCTAAGTTGACTAAATTGCGTTTTCACGTATAACTTGCTCATTTTTAGGAATTTTGAGGTGTGGCTAATTGCCATAGGTCTTAATTGGTAAGGAATATCTTGGGTTAAAGTTTAGTGGCATTTGGATGCAAAACAAGTAGAATATGATGCGAAGAAGTTGATTTGGAGGTTAAAGTGTTGATATTTTTGCTCAAGCGAGCCTGTGAGTGAAATAAATCTTGTTCAAATGAGAGTCAAATGGTTAGTTTCTATCAAATTTTTGCTCAAGCGAAGATATCTTCGCTTAAGCGAGCCTTACAAGTGATGTTTTTGTCGAATTTCCACTTAAGCGGGAGCCTAAGCAAAAATCTTGCTTAAGCGAGCCAATTTTCACTCAAGCAAAAGTCAATTCAATCTTTGCTTCCTTCATATAAGTTGTAGATAATTGAGTCTCAGTCATTTTTCCGTTGGAATCACGTCAGTCAGAGGTCCGTAGCCTGAGTTATGCCTAAAATACTACAGAGTGTTCAGGTAACAAATTCATGTGGGCTGATTTCATAATTTTGTGAATTGGGCAATCTTAAGGGCGTAATTGGCCCTTGACTTCTCTATAACAATTATAGGTAATTGAGTTATGGAGGTGTACCAATTGGTTTCACCTTGATTGGAGTTGTGTAGCTCTAATTGGTTTCACCTTGATTGAGCAGTGGCAAGGAACTAGAGTGCTGGAAAATTTTCTTAAAGGAATTTTTGAAATCTCAAGCCTAGGCTAGGTTGTTAGGGACATGTTGAGTCATATGGGGCCATCTTAGGATGGATGTGAATTTTTTTAGAAAAATTATCCCCTGTATTTTTATTAATTAGTGTGATAGAATGCATTTCTTAATCTGTGTGAAAATACAAAACTAGAGAAATAAAAAAGAACAAAAAGAGTAAAAAGTATATTATAATCTATTAAATTATTTTTAAAGGAAAATAATTTTAATCATAATATGATTTTCTTTTAGATTTTGATTATAAAAAGTACATATTTATACTTAAAAAAGTACCTATTTTAACTTATGTGTCTTTTCAATTTTACAATTCTCGTATTTATTTTAGTAATTTAAAACTTAAAAACGTAAATATTAACACAATCTAAACAAAATAGATTATCTAAATCTCTATTTTCATAATCACATCCATAGAGTAAAATAGATTGTAACATAATCAATTCAATTATTAAAATAAATATTTATTAAAATAAAATACTTTTTATTCATTTACCAAGCACACTCTTAATATTTCCAATACAATGTATTTTTTATTGACTTTTTTATTTATCACTTTCTAAGTGATAAGGAGATTAATAGGAAGTTTTTACAGGAAGCTATATATTTATCATTTGTGTTTTTAGTAACCAACTATGGTGTTTAAGAACTTAATTGAACATTTGTAAACAACAACCGAACTAAAAGTCGTAAAATTTGCTAACCATCTAAATCGTAATTGTAAAAATCCTCTCATTTTAGTTTAATTGAGGGCATTTTGTGGTTCTCATGAGTAAAATCGAGCCATATATACATTTAATTTTATTTTATATTTTTATTTGTTTAATGTCTGTTTGACCATTAAGAATTCGATTAGGAAATTTGAATTATAATGTTTGGAATTTTATTTTTTATAACATTTGATGCTAATTTATTATTACTATTACTGGTAAATAAGTGTAACTTATTTGAATTTGAATTATATTCAGATTGAGTTATAAACTTTAACTTGAAGGTATAGATCAATTTTATAATATTTTAATATTTATTATGTTTATTATATATTTGTTAAGCCTTTGACGTTTAAGAGGTTGTTTGGTTCGTACCCCTTTTCTTTGTTTCGCTCCATTTAACGACGTTTTTCGCGTCTGCGCCAACGGCCGTGTGTACGGCTGGGTGATTTCGCTCCATTCCGCCGAGGCAACTACATTACGTTGTCCAAAAGCTCCATTGTGTGGAAGCACTCGGGTGGAGCCTTCCTTCAACGGCGTTTGGTACAAAGTCCATAATACCCCTTCTAACGGTATTAAAGACGTCAACCACAACACCTAGGCCTCCGATCTAAACCTGAGTGGGAACCTACAATGTGTGGCCTCCGATTTGAAGAAAGGGAACCTGAAACACCATTCCTGAGGTATGACACCATCGATCCTTTTTCTTTTTCCCCCGTTTGGTTTTTTCTTTATGCAATGTTGGTTGTTGGTTGTTGGGGTCTGGAATCGGGGGTGGGTTCGGGACTGTTGGGGGTGGTCTTGGGTTTTTGGGTTGGTTGGGGGTGAAGATGGTTTGGGGTTGGGCTCGGGTTGTGGGGTGGTGGGGTGGCTGGTGGGTTGGGGTTGTAGCCATGGGTACGGGTTGTTTGGGGTGGGGTTGGGGTTTGTTAGGGGTGGGTTAGGTTTGTGTTGGTCGTGGATGGTGATGGTCGCAGGTGGTGGTGGAGTTGGTGATGGAAGCTTGGGATGGACGGTGACGATGCAAAACTGGTGATAGATGGTGGTGATGGGTGAGGAATTGTTGTTGGGTGTATGGTAGCATTCTCTTTTTTTGGTTGATCTTGAATTTTTTTAATTTAATTTAGTTTAATTATGTATTTTGTTATATGTATATGTTGTTTAATGAAGTAATATGTAAGGTTAATTATGCATGATGTTTAATTATTTGTTTAAGGTTTTTTAGAATTAGGTAATTTAATTTAGTTTTATAATTTTAGAATTATTTGTTTATGTTTAATTATAGTTTAGCGGTTTAAAATATGTTTAGTTTAATTTTAGTTATTACACATAACGAACGATGAATAACGAGTGACGAGACGTGAAAAATAGTAAACCTTTACATACTTGCAATAATTTAAGTTACAGTGCGTAATTAACAAGGAGCAACGAGTGACGATTAGTTTTAAGTGTCCAACGGTACTCAGAGATAAGGAAATACGTGAATGGTTTATACGGTTGAAAAATCCCTGGGAGCAAACAACGTTTCTAAGTAATTTAATCTCGGACTAATTTGTATTTTGTTATGGACATTGTATTGTGTTAAGGTTTGTATGGTTTAGCTATGTTATGCTAATGTTTGGACATTGTATTATGTTAGACATTGTGTGGTTTAGCTATGTTATGCTAATGTATTGTGTTATGCCCATTGTATGGTTTAAATATGTTATGCTAATGTATGGTTTAATATTGTTAATGTCTTTATTAATTATTTTACAAAATATGTATTATTGCTTAAATTGTAATATGTGTATTATTTTTTAGATGTAAGCAACCATGACATCTACTGGTGATGATAATGGGTTAAACGATGATGATGTAATAAGCAACATTAATTTAGCTATGGTAGGTTGTTCATCATTTTTTTATGGGGAGTGGGCCATGAAATATATATGTAAGGAACCATGTAGGACAAGTGAACTAACAGGCCATGCATGTGTACAAGAGATACTCAACGGCAATGACACCAGATGTTACGAAATGCTTAGGATGAATAAACATGTGTTCTCATTATTGTGTGAGGAATTAGTTAATCGCAGGTTAAAATCATCTAGAAACATGGGCATTCATGAAATGGTTGTTATGTTCTTACATACGATTGGACACGAGGTCGGAAATATAGTTATTCAAGAAAGATTTCAGCATTCAGGTGAAATAGTTAGTAGAAATTTTCATCATGTGTTAAATGCATATTTGAAATTCTCGACTGACGTGATAAAGCCTAAAGATCCAACATTCCAACACGTGCCCTATAAATTACGTGAAGATAGAAGATATTAGTCATAGTTTAAAGATTATATTGGAGCAATTGATGAAACGCATGTCCCCGGTGTAGTGCCTTCAAATGATTATATAAGGTTCATCGGTAGAAAATATTTTACCTCACAGAATGTTATGGTCGTATGTGATTGAGACATGTGTTTCACATTTGTCTTGCCAGGTTGGGAAGGATCTACCCACAACACACATGTATTTAAAGACACAATTACAAACCTAGCTTATAATTTCCCACACCTTTCCAAATGTTTGATTTCAAATTATTTGATCTATACATGTGATTGCATATTATTTGATGTATACATGTGGTTTTTAGGGTATTATGCTAATGTTGTTTCATTTATTTATATATTAGGTAAATACTATTTGGTTGACAGTGGATATCCAATGCCAGTGGGATACTTGGGTCCGTACGGAAATGAAAGATATCATCTTTTAGATTTTAGGCGTGCACATGATTTTAAAAATCACAATGAGGTTTTTAATTATTTTTACTCTAGCTTAAGATGCACAATTGATAGAAGTTTCGGTGTATGGAAGAATAGGTTTCTAATTCTTCATTTTATGCCAAAGTTCAGCTACAAGACTCAAGTTTAATCAGTATGTGCCACAATGACGATACACAATTTCATTCGAAGATGCAGTCTACTGGATATTGATTTTGACAACATAAATGAAAATGAAGATACCTATATGAGTCATCAAAATCATTCTCACTCTGTACCGAACGATGAAGTTGACACAACCTCATTCATAACTCAATTAAAGACCAAATTGTTCATGCACAATTCACTAATTAATCGTGTTTATCATTGTATTATAAATTTATTAGTTTCAATATATGTGGGGGTTTTTAATATATAAAAAAGAATTAAATAAATTTATTACTTTTAATATATAAAAATAATCAAATAAATTTATTAGTTTTAATATATAAAAAATAAAATAAATTTATTAGTTTTAACATATAAAAAGAATAAAATTAATTTATTAGTTTTAATGTATAAAAAAGAATAAAATTAATTTATTAGTTTTAATGTATAAAAAAGAATAAAATTAATTTATTAGTTTTAATATATAAAAATGAAAAAAATTAATTTATTAGTTTTAATATATAAAAATGAATAAAATAAATTTATTATTTTTAATATATTAAAAAGAATAAAATATATTTATTAGTTTTAATATATAAAAAATTAATTTATTAGTTTTAATATATAAAAAATAATAAAATAAATTTATTTTTTTAATATATTAATTCATTTATTAAGTATGTATAATTAAATTTTAATATATATAACCTTTAATATATACATTTAATATTAATATAAACAAATATACACACAAATTCATATATTTAAACCCATACCCTTTTTAGTAATTTTACCCCAAATTACCATTTCCTCAACCCAATTCCACTAAATTTTTTAAACCAAACACAATTATTACTTTCTAACTGACTTTTCCAAAACCCTTAATCAAACACAATTCTGTTTAAAAAATCTCAGTTTTTTAAACTCCGTTTACTCAACTTTTAACTAAACAATCCCGAACCATATTAACAAAACTAGTGCAAACTATAATATATTAATTTGGTTTAATTTTTATATTTTATTTCAATCAAATAAAACTAAATCTAAATATATTTACTTAAATAATTTACCTTATTTATTGCTTTAAAATTGAAATTAACCATACCGCACCCTAGGTGAACATCCTGATACCCAGCAAACTAAAGACCAACATTAATAAGTTGAATTATTGAAAGGTAATTCTAATTTTGATTTGGAAATAATATATTAAAAATTGCACATAAATTTTTTCATAATTTAATGGTACCATGAAGTCTCTTATTTTCATTTGAGGACAACTAGAATTATTAAAATGGATTGGTATAATCAACCCATTAAACCTAGTTCAACTCGGTTCTGGTGAGTTAGTTTGAAAAAATTCAACTCATCTTAAATTCGTGTTTGCACCAATTTAACTCATCTAATCTATAAGCTGTAGTAGGTTAGTTTGTTTAATATATTAAAAAACAGAGAAAAATTACAATAAAATTATAATTCCTAAAATAAAAAAAACTAAGAAATCTTATATAAAGACTAGAATTTTGGTTTTAAATTTGGATGTTTGCTAATATTTGTCGTGTCTGCTTCTATTTTACTTTTATTTTGTTGATTTTTCTAAAAATATGAAAATCTTATTTTTTTTAAAAAAATTAGGTAAATGAACCCAAGCGCCAACCCAGTTTAAGGATTGAGTTAGGTTGAGTTGAGAATTTTTTGCCTTATCTAAAAATAAACCAGTTATATAAGATTGAAAATTTAACCAATCATTTTGATAGCTATAGGTAGAAGCGTATTTAGTTTAAATAATGTGACTATGGGTATAACACAATATTCCAAGTTGTGATCATAAAAATACCAATTAGGGAGGAGGACCAGCTTTAGATCGAGACATGCATATTTAATGAGAAATAGATAACAGCAAGAAATGAGAATTGAGAGTATGTTATATGTCACTGTATACAATAAAAATGGTTGTTTGTTTGCTTGTTGATATACCACCAAAGCCTATTAAACTTACTCTTCGCCTCTTGTTTTTGTCCAACCAAATGCGTAACCATATTATGATAACACTATATAACATAAATAATAGAAGACATAAATCCTATCTACTTTCTACTTTCTGTTTCATTTCTTGTTTTCTGTTTTTAAAAACTTTAAAACATAATATAGAAATAAAATAAAAAATGTTATTTTTCAATATTTCTGTATAAAATTTTAAAAATAAAAAAACATGATAATAATTTTATAATTTAAAACTAAAAACATAAAATAAAAACATGAAATAACTAATCATATTTAGCCTAATAAGATGAATAAAAGATGTAGAGCTAGAAACAAAAATGAAAAAACATAAAATATATATAAAGGGGTTGATTCACTAAAGTGACTCTTTCCTTTGGCTCACTCAATTGAGACTCCACGCCAAAAAGAATGTGCTTAGCTTGGGGTTGTCACCAATGCTATTTAAGGTACTTTTTTGTTATAGTGTTAGACTTATGATTGGAACTTTCTTTTGACCAAGTTTTTCTGTGAAATGACAAGCATCAAATTGATAACATTTGCCTTGCTACCCCAACCCATAGGACCCAGAGAGAAAAATATGGTGGAGACAAAAACAGAAGCAAGTAGGATGTCAACCTCACATAATCGGTGCCTATTTATTTGTCCTTCAACTGATTGAAGGGAAGTTGGTTAAATAAGAAAAAATTTAATAGATGTTTGGTTTGCAGTTAAAAAATAGAAATAGGGAAATAAAAAAATTTAAAAATTGATATTAATTTTTACGTCGTTCGAAATAATTAAAACTTTATTTGATCGTAGGATAAATTTTTTCTTTTTTACTGTTCCATTCCGTTAAACACAAGGTTCTACCAAACATCAGTTTATACAAAAATTTGACCTTTTCTAATAATACAGACAATTAATATTAAATATTAGATATTTTATTTACACATCTACATTTAACTACACTTTGGAATCACACGTCAAGGTAAAGACTACGCATGTAAATTGGCTTTGATACAAATATTATAATATGGTAAACTAAGTCGATGCAACAATACTCACACAAAAAGCTCAACTAATTCCTTAATTTCAGGATTGAGTGAGAAAAGCCAAAAAAAAGAGAGGATGGAAGAGACCATTTACTTTTCTCAATTTGTTATTAAGATTAGGGTTAATATGTTTTTATTATGCTCGTAAATACAGCTCATTTTAGTTATAATTTTTTTTAAAATAGAGTAAATTGTCTAATGAGTTCCCAGGAAAATGTGAGTTCTTATCCGTATACAAAGTCTTTGATTTAACTTTTAACACCTAAAAGAGAGTCTAACAAATTAATATATTGATCAAATTAATCTTTAAATTAAATGTTCTATTTGGTTGTCATTGAAAATTTAGTAGGTGATCATTTTTAATGACCAGTTTAACTATAACTCTTTAAAATATTTTTTTCCAGTTTTTATATATGTAACATTCTGGATTTAATTATTAATTAATTTTATTGGCTAAATAATTAAATTCAAGATGTTACATTATAAGTTTTAAATGTTTTAAAAACGCATTTTTCTAGTATATAAGCTAATAACAACGTTGTTTGCATCTGGAAATACCACCTTAGCAAACATGTTGAGGTGAAATGGGATGTAATATGTCTAAGTGTTTTACAAATATGCAATCATAGAGGTTATTTTTTAAAATTTGTAAAGATCAAAATCAATGATAAAATTTTTAAAAAACTAAATAAAAAATAAATATGGAAACATTTAAATCTTAACATTAATAAATGGGTACAATTAAAACATTTACAATAAGATGAAATATATTCTGTAACCGAAATAATTTATTATAATTTTTTTATTGAGATTAATTTAATACTTGTCTCAATTATATAAAATAATTAAAAAATTATTTTATCCACATTAATTTTAGTTAATTTTAAAACAAATTAACATTTGTTATGTATGCTTTGTAAAATTGGTGTTTGAAATAAAATTTAAGTAAAACAAGCCGTGTTTAAATGATGATCCACACGCTCTAATAACCAAAAAAAATAAGTGAATACTTATTTTTATAGTTGTCAAAACGAGTCAGGTCGGCCCATAAAATAAGCAGATTTGGGAACTAAAAAAAGATCCCTAATAAAAATCAACCTTTTTAAACCAATACGTGAAAGTTTGTACTTGGTCATGCTTTTGTCGAGTTGGCCCGTAGGTAGCTTGCAACATTTTTTAAAATTTGTTTTTTTATTAACATGGAAAACTACTCGCTATATTTTTCTACTTGAAGTAAATATTGTAATTGATTTAGAGCATGTAAAATTTGATATATTTTAATGATTGTATTTTGTAATTTTTTACAAAAAAATAATACGGGATTGTCAAAAGTGTGACCAAAGGATAGCTCGCAGGGTCAATATAAACCCTAAAATTAAAACCCGATTTTAAATAGAACTTTTAACCTGACCCAAACATGGATCCGACAGAACAACCTATTTTAATATCTCTATTTATTATTTTCATAAATCTAGTTTTTACATGGGTCAGCAAGGTCATTTTCGGTAATCTTTTAAAATAATATGGTTTTTAAAAAATATTTGGGAAATGAGGTAGTTTAAAGAATAATTGTTTCACACACACACCATGTGAAATGTTGAAAAGAGAAAATTGTTCCCAAAAGTTGCCTTCACCAAGAATCAAACCTAGATACCATTAAATACAACTTAGCATGACAACCACTAGGACAAATGCTTACTTGTTGTCAAATGAAGAATGCTATTATATGTAACCCTTTCTGTTTCTTTACTAGATTTTTATACATTCAACAAAAAAAACTTATATAGATTTTAAAATATTTTAATATATAAATTATATATATATATTACGCATTAATATATATTAAATACTTTAATATATAAATTATATATTTTAATATATTAACATTCATTCATTAATATAATAAAAATTATATATTAAATTGTGTTTAATGGGTTCTAGGTTCGACTTCTGGTGACATTTCGCCTCCTCGGTATGCGAAATAAAAACATGATTTGATGTTTTCTACACCAGACAAACAATTATTTTTTAAACTACCTCATTTCCCAAATATTTTTAGAAAACACATTATTTAAAAAAACTGCTCATAATAAACAGTTGCTTTATTTATGGAAGCATAGAACTACTGATGCAGTGTGGAAGCAAAGCATGCGTCCCCCCACTCACACCTCAACGTGTCAAATCTCCTCACCAACTCGGTGCTCATCTTTGTTTTTAGCACTTTTGCCCCACTTGTTTATCAATATCAATTTAAAAAATATTTAGTATAAAGAATTTATGATGAATATCATATTTTAAAAATAACTGGTGTTAAAATATTGTTTTGTAGAGGACAACATTAATAACCTCGATAGAGAATTCGTGCCCCTATTTCGTCCAGACAATCCAATCTAATTTATTTTATTAAAACTCTTACCCTTCTTTTTATTTATTACTTTCGTCCTTAAATATAAGACTCTTTTACATAATTGTAACATATTAAGAAAGTTGGTTAATTTAATTAAAATTATTAAGTTTATTTGAATTTATAGTAGTTTTTCAAAATTACTTTTAAAGATATTATCACTTATCATTAAATTTTCTCTACTTATTCTCTCTATTTAGTCTCTCTCCACTTACTACCTAATTATTATTAGGGAGATAAATAATCTAATTGATGTATGTCATTTATTATTATATTGATTCCAATAAAAGTTATATATTAATAGGGTATTTTCATCAAAAAATAATTAATGACATTAAAATTTGAAATAGGGTCTTATATTAAGGAACAAAATTTTTTCTAAAAAAGGTCTTATATTTAGGGAAGGAAGTAGTATAAAACAATTCCTACCAAAACACAATATTAAGAAAATGACTAAATACATATTCCAGTCTCCAATATTTTGTGTTTGTTTTAATTCACACCTCTAAGTTATTTTTTGCCAGCAAGGTCCCCTATGTTATAAAATAATTTCACTTTGTTTCCCTCGTTACATTCCATCTAACTCTCTTAACGAACTGTTTACATGACATGTCGAGATGACAAATATCCATTCAAGTAACCTGTTGACTTATATATTTGTTTTAGTTAAGTCCCCTAACTTATATTTTTGGTCTTAGTTAGGTATTTTTTGGTTTTAAAAGGTTTCAAACAAGTTTTCTAGGATATCAATATGATTCAACTGGGTCCCTTACTTGCCAACAACATTGGCCTAATAATGGGGGAAATAATGACATTTTCACTTTTGTAATTACTCTTATCTCATATGATATATGTTATTATTCCTAATAGTGAGTAGTGACCAAATATTTGGTATTGATGTTCATGTTCCTTCTGGCATTTCATTATCTGTGTAGGAACCTCATTTGACTTCTGTTGTAAATACCTCTTGCATTTCATTCATGGTCATAGATACTAAAGTTGGAAAACACAAGTTTAAATATCAAATGGTATTTGTTTTGGATCTGAATTATTGAAGGGTGTGGAAGATTTTCCCAACAATAATAAATTAAGGTTATGCAGTTGTTAAGCTTAAATTCTCTTTTCCTGACAAGCATATGCTTACAATGGTTGGATATAAGATATCTGAAATCCAAAAAAGTGTTATATATATTTAATTAGCCTTGGGATCAACATGTAGATTGTCATACCACAACATAGTTTGTGATGTTAGGGGTAGTTTTGGGAGCTTATTTAGGTGTAGTTTCAATGTCAGACTTACTAGTCATCATAGAGAATTTGCATGACCAATCTTCAATTATTCATAATAGTTATTAGTCAAGTTTGCCCCTAAAATTACTACTTCCTTTGGTTCTTTTTATAAGATTCTATTACATTATTTTACACAGATTAAGAAGTTTAGTTAGTCTAGGTAAATGCATTACATTGTTAATTATTCTTGTTAAACTTCCAAATGTACCATTAGAAATCAATTTTTTAAATTTTATTGATATCAAGAGAGAGAAGAGGTAATTAGTAATGGTATGTATTGAAAACTAAAAACTAATAAATACACATTGTAAATTGAGAATGGTCTTATGAAAAAGACCAAGAAAAACTGAGAAAAAAGTCTTATAAAAAGGACTATGCGGCATCCTACTTAAATTCTCAGAATTAATCCCTAGGGTTTTATAAAAATTAGAGGAAACTTTTCACGTAGAATACAACACCCTGGTGAACTAATCCTAAAAACCCAAGTGACACATGACTAATACACATAACAAAAATATAAACTAAAAGTTCTAACAGGATATCTTTCCTTCCTCATATATGATGATATGAGTTGGGAACCAAGGAATACCCATCCCAAAACATCGATTATTCCATAATGTCAAAATTTACAATCATTAAAGTTTAAATAGTTCATGGATAGAGAGAGGATTAATTCCTCAACATTATATCATTACAATATTCAAATTAAACCTTTAGTGAGGTATCAACTACCTATCCAATAACAATCAGATAAATATAATCATCACAATTACTAAAAGATGGCATCAAGCCTCACACCCATAATTACTTGCTAGCTTAGGCCATCCGAAAGGCCATACCAAAATCATATATATATATATATATAAGTCAAAACTAAACTTTTGACATCACATACGTGTGTTCGCCAAATTAAGCCTATCAAGGGGCTATAATATAACACCCCCTTGTATACACGAGATATATATAAAAAAACTTTTAGAAAGATATACATATTTATCACTCTTTATCTCGCGTATACAAGGACGTATATACATCTGATTTTCTTTAAATATTGAAAGTAAAAAAAACATTGTCTTTCAATATTTGTCCATGATGATAAAATAATTTATAGAAATCATAAGTGATAAATTATTACAGTAATATATCCGGATGGAAAGTTTATCAAAGTTTAACCTTTACCTTGTTACAATTATCTAACTTGATATTGTAATAAGACAAGGTAAAACTAAACTATACCTCTACTACAAATGTGACCAATCATTTCCTAGTCCTTGAACCATCGAGTTTTGGTATCCTACTCTTGTCATATCTCTTCATCTATCTGATTGAGGATGAGACGACTTTACCCTCTTGTAATTACATATCCTTCCATCTTGAACCGCTAGCTATATATCACATAACATATATTTTGGACACAAAATTCAAACAAGAAGGAGTGAGAAACAGAATATAATACTTCACAGATAAGACATAAGCATAAGGGTTTTCACAACTAATAAATTAATATCATTCAAAATCTTGTACACAATTAATTATAAATATAGGGTTCTTACACACATAGCAATCATACTTTCATTCACAACCATCCATACAGAATATCACAATCACATGTATGACATGTAATACTTTTAATACTACCTCATTCAGTTTATGCATGTGAGCCCTTAAAGTTTTAGTTTGCACTGGGCCAACTAGGAGTTTACACTATTCCATAATTCTGGATAATAATAACATAAATGCCTTCATGGCATATGAACAGCTCAACTGGCGTGGAAACACTTAGAGACTAGTCAGACTGAGAAAGTTTTTATTATGAAAGTACCTGATACTAGGGAGCAACCCCAGGTCACCTGAAGCACCCTTTCACACCCTCTCATCCCAAGGCTCGCAATTAAGCCTCCTTTAATGTATCCTCAGTTTCTATAATCCGTCCCCAGGCAATATCACATCTCATTTCTCTTTAATGATTCATGATTCATGAACTACTCGCATATTAGTTGGTTAAGACTTTTAGAAACTCAATTATTAAATACCATAAAGGTTCACAAAATCATCTCAATAAACTGTACATTTTCATAAGTTCTTCTTTGAACTTTTGTTATACAAAAATAAATTTAGTACAGTCTTCAAATTCAGATCTCACCAAAATTGAGTTTCCAAGCCTTAAATATCTCAAAATTTTCTCTTAAAAAAAACTTCACATATTTACATAATCTTTCCAAATTTGAATCTTAACTAGATTGAGTTTAGAAATCTCGACTATAACAAAATATCCTTTAGTTATTTCATTAGGGAAAACCAATTTAAATTTCTGATTTTTAAAAGAAAATATATTCTTTTAAATTATTAACTAAGAATACTTAAAACTATAAAAATTTTCTTTAATTCAAGAATTAATTATCTCAACCTCTGATTTTCATAAAATAGCTTCTTTCTAATACTAGATTTTATTCTAGAGATTAAAAATAAAGTTAATGAAAATTATTTTTAAGAAGAAATAAAAAACTAAAATAATGATAAAATACTTTCTCTTAGAATAAAAATTTAAAGAGTAAGGTAAGAAAATTCTTACTGAGTTTTAACTTTCCGTCATGTTTGCTATATGCTCAAACTCCATATCACAAGGTCATTAATCATTCATCAATCACAATCAAGTATTGTAATATCATCATTCATAATCAAATATTATCAAATCACAAATATTATTAATCACAGTCTAGTATTATAAATCACAATATCATTAATCAAAATCAAATATTTTTAATTATAATCAAATCAAATTAACTAAATATTAGTCATAAATATAATTCAAATTTTAATGGTTATTTAGATTAATAAGATTAATTTTAAGTTTTTATAGTCCATTTCTCGCATAGGTCTATGTAGGTCCATATAGTCCAATCCTCGCATAGGTATAGTTCAGTCCATACAGGTCATAATAGTCCAAGTCCTTGCATAGGTTCAGTCCAGTTCGCATAGGTTATCCTGGTATTTACATAGGTATTCAAATCAAGTTACACAAGATACTCAATTTAAAATTTATTATAAAATTTTAAGTTAAATAGTTATTATTTTAAAATAATAATATTATTAAATTTTAAAGGACTAGAGGACTCCTCCCATTATTCTTATGTCTTTTCATTATATTCCTATCTCACTCCCCCTTACCTTGAATTGCTACCAAAAGTGAGTTCGGTTTGCACCTCTGAGTTTTAGAAATATTAATACCAACTTATCTCAGTATAGGCATAAGATAAAAATAAAGATTACTACGTAAAACAGAAATGGTAAATTTTGAATAGTGAATAATAAATAGTAAATCGTGAACAGTAACAGTAAATATTAAAACATGAATAGTAACGGTAAATAGTAAATCATGAATAGTAACAGTAAATAGTAAATCATAAATAGTAACAGTAAATAGTAAAACATGAATAGTAAAGATAAATAGTAACAGTAAATAGTAATTTACTATTTGAATAGTAATTTACTATTGAAATAGTAATTTACTATTAAAATAGTATTTTACTATTCAGAATAGTAACTTAAAATAATATTATTTCTAGTATAATAATAGATTTCTAAAAACGATATGAAAATAACCCTAAAAAATATAAAAGAGAGGTATTCTTACCTTAGGTTTTAGCAGAACCTTCTTCCAAAAAAATTTATTTCTCTCTCTTACTTCCAACACTATCTCACTAGCACTATTATATTAAGAAAACTTAATCAGAAATTGAATTTCTTCGTTACTCTTCCTCCGTATTTATAGCCAAAAATAATTACTATGCATTTGAATATTTTAATATAAAAGTACTGTGCAAGAATTGAAAATTTCGTTCCTGGTTACTGTGCAACCTTTAAAATTTTCGTTCATGCACAGTATTTTGTATAGTAAATGTTGGCTGAATTATTAAGCCAAATAGTAACCTTTCACTCGGTATATTTTAAATATTTAAAATCAGTCCTTTTTGAAATTTAGCTATATTATATCAGTCCTCACTAATTTTATAATAAGTAATATAAAGTTTAAATTTTAAAAATCTAAAATTTCCTGTTAATAAAAATTTATTGATACGTTTCTAATTTTTTTATGACTGGTAAAAATCAAGATTTTTCTCAAACCGATCATTTTTAGATAAGTCTACTTGAAATGGATTTTAGAAAATTTTCTTATAATTTAACTTCACTTTTTTATAAATATTTTTAATTTAAGTTACTTTATATGAATTTGAAATTATTTAAAAAAATTATTTAATTAAAATATTTCCAAAATTCTAGAAAATCATAAATAATATGTAAATTAAAAATTTCTAAAGGACCACAATCTAATTCCTTCAAAATTTTATTTTTAAATTCTAATAAGAGTTAAATCATAAATATGTAAAAACGTAAATATAAAAACATAAAATAAAAGTTGTGAATAATAAATATATTTAAAATTCTTAATATAATTTCATTAATCAATGAATACTAATTAAGTCATTCTAAAATTCTCATTCAAAATACATAAATATTATTATTATTATTTTATTTTAAAAAACAAATAATTAAATATAAATACCAAAATTTCATAAAAAATAATAATAATAAACTAACTAATAGTAAGTATTTCTCATTAAAGATATATTAATATCTATTTTCTATTTATGCTGAAAATGAGATGTTACATATAACATAACCAAGTCTATTGTATAAAGATTTTGATGTTGATGGTTCTCGTCCCAAGATTTGTTAATAACAAAAATTAAGACATTTGATTAAATAAAGTCTGCCTATGTGTTATCTGAACTGTCTAATTAAGAGTTTTAGGTCAAAAGTCTAAAAGGGATAAGTTATAAATGAAAGGGGGGCTTATCACAAAAAGTTTGATGTTAGTGCACAAGTCTGTATAGGACTAAAGAAAATTCCAAGAGAAGTCTGATCCCAGTTGCACCATCAGGGTCTGATCTATCAGGCCTTATATCATATGGAAAACGTTCTGTTATCTTTAGACTTTAGACTCAAGACTTCAAAATATATAAAAACGTTATTCTTGTCTTTATATCAAAGCTCAACAAATCCTCCTTAAATAACGTTTAGAACTAATCTTTTTTTTCTAAAGACTACTCGTATAATCAAAGGAGATAAGAAGATAAATATTTGCTTAATAACCAAAGCATACAACAAAAAAATCAAAGTTTATTTTAATGATGCTCTGAATCATGTGCGTATCAAAGAAAACCACATTTATCATTAAAAGAAGAAAGGAGACAAAACAACGCAAAAGTCAAAGCTCTTATGGGAAGAAACCAATGAAGTTGTCCTGTGCATTTCAGATTTTCAGTACGCGCGTCTGAATGCTTTTAGGAGGTCAACTCTTTCTGCTCTGCAAAATGTTGAAAGAGGAAAGCCTACAGAAGGACTTTTGTTCTGAAACTCTCAAGGAACACTATTTTAGTGCAAAGCCCTGATATTTCTTCAACTAGACCTTTTGTTCTCACTTCACTCCTCAAGGTCTGATGCTCTCAACGGCTAAAACTCTCTCAAAGGAGTTACAACGGCTATGTCTCTTCATCAGATCATCAAACGGTCACTTTGAGTGATCTATAAATATGAAGAGATTCAAAGATTTAAAAAAAACCTCTGAGATCTTTGAAGAAATCCTTGCAATCAACTTACAAAACACTCTTCTTTATTCTTAGCTTTTGTCTTAAAAACAAAGACTTTTTTGTAGTTCTACATCCAACAGACCTTCGTCTTTGGCTTTCTTACTTAGTGTATCTATTCATATTTTGTATCCTTTCATACACTAAGTTCTCAGAAACTCCAAACATAATCTATCATTTAAACCTGTATTTGTGTAAAAGTCTGGTGTGTTGCCAGCCTTTAGTTTTTGTTAGGAAACAATTTATGGCCTGAAGAGACTTTGGAAAGAATAATTGAGATTGAGCAAGAAATGGCTTGCTGAAACAATACTTGGGTTTAAGCCAGAAGTTGTTAGAGTCAAAAATACATGTGGCACAGTTTGGTGCTGAGATTGTAAAAAGATTTTTTAATCCTTCAAGTTTAAAGGGACTTGACGTGGGTTCTGAGTTAAAAGTGAACCAATATAAATGCTCTGTGTTCATTCTCTTTTTCCCTACTCTTAATAGTCTGATACAAAAGTCTAGTTGTTTGCGCTTACAAAGTTTTTATTTTTCTCAAGAGTGTGAGACTTATTCAACCCTCATTCTAAGTCTGACTCTGAACCATCAATAATATATAAAATAATTTCTAACAATCTCCCACATGATTTAAAAATCAAAATAACTTTACTATTATAATTTTAGCATATACAACCATGCAATAGGCATTTGGTACCTTCCGGGTTTGAACTAAACACTTCAAAGATGTTTGGTAAATAGATCTTTTTTTGAAACATTCATGTCGTAAAAATATTATTCATAGTCATATGATTCATCTTCCCACAGACTTAACACTGACCTTGATGCCTATTATCATTTTTAGGCTTAGAGTTTTGACTCTATTATTTCCAAATCCCGGTTTAGAGTGCTTAGGTATAAATTTCTTTAAAATTAAAAGGCCTTGGTTTATAAGAATTTTCAACAAAAAAAGTTTTAACTTGAAAAACTTTTTTGAGGATGTTTAGAAGAATGTTGTATATCTTCAATTCTTAAAGCAATTAAAGTAATAAATAATTCATTAAGAGAAACCATTGGGCTTTGTCTTAAAGTCTTAGCAAAATCAGACCAAGATAAGGGTGTCTTTTTAATTAAAGAAGACATATAAACAACCTCACTCTGTTTAATACCTTTCAATTTCATTTGAAAGAAGTTTTAATAATCATTGATTTGATTAGAAACACTTTTATTTTCAACCATTTCAAAATCCAACCAATCATTAATAGAAACTCAAGACTAACTTAGCCACCCCAAATCTATTGTCAAGAGGTTTTCATACTTCAAAAGCAGTTTTAGTGTGACAAAAAATACAATAAATATCATCAATTAGAACACTTAAAATTCTACTATGGCACAATATCTTTATCGACAAGATCATCTTTTGTAGAAATAGGAGATTCTTTAGAAGTAAAGTTTACTCCATTTTCCTCGATTTCCATTTTCTTGATTTCTTCATTTTGAATTACCTTAAAAAATTCCAACTCTGAACTGAAATCTCATGTTGTTACCAACAATAGAATTTTTTTCCCATTTAACTTCTTTGGTTTATTGGTTAAAGACTTAAGGAGATCCATTGATTAAAAAGAATTCCTCTATAAAATTATTGGATAATAATCAACAAAAAATCAAAACAATAATTGTGTAACAACCAAACACACAAAGAAAGAATAATAAAGGAAACAATAACAAATAAAGCACTAAAAATAAATAATAGCAAGAAAAAGGTTTAGTATAGCCTAAGTTAAAACATACTGGCATATTCTCTTTAGAGAGGGACCCCCTCCCGCCCCGTGTTGCACCGGTAATTTTAATAGATGCAACCATCTCTCAATCTTCGATAACCCCTCAGATTTCTTTTATTATAATGAGAAAATTTTCGAAGCAATTGATACCAATGCTCAAATAATAAATTATGTTTAAGAGAGTGCAAAAGAAAATTAAAAAGGAGGGAGAAAGAAATATGTATAGTCAAGTGTATTTCTTTAGTAGGAAGAAGATCTATTTATAGATTAAAAAAATAAGCTCAAACTACTTTTTTTTTTTGTGGGGAGCTCAAACTACTTTTTTTTTTGGTCAGGGAAGCTCAAACTACTTGGAAAATGTAATTGACTTGATCTCCTTAAAAGATTGTTTCTGAAAGCCCAAATCCATTCACGCAAATTGAGTAACGGAAAATTGCCAAGAGATGATTCTTATCTCTTCCAAAAGAATAGCTCCGCTACTACATCTTCATAATCTTTAGAAAAATTAACAACGTTAACAAGTTATTGATAATGCTTATCTTCTCTAAAAAAAAAAAAACCTAATGATACTAGCATAAACACAGCTACAATCCAAGGAAAAAAATCTTTGCACGTCAACGTTCCAAAATTCTTATTTTAAAAAACAAAACACCAACGTTAAAAAAAATAACGTCCGTATTGTTAAACATTTAACATAATAAAATAATTATATAATGAAAATATTAATAAATCAGATACAACATTAAAAAATTTCTAACTGAAACAAATTTAAATAATAAAACAACTTAAATATTCAAATTATTAAAAGAATTTTAAATAAAATAATTTTTAACATTATATTGAAAATTTGAAGTGCTATGAAAACCAAGATAAAATGTTGTGGACAGATTGAAGCGAAGACAGAGCAGTCCATAAGCAGAGTTTTTCACTAACATTGAGGAAGACAACATCTCCGATTCTAATTGATGACAATGAATCTTCTTGAAAGGAGTAGACCATTTTGATTATTAGATAACATGCCATAATTTCTGTTAATATTAAAGTTTGGACCACCTTGTCTTTATCACATACCCATCTTCATATTTCCAACTTATCACTTTCCATAGAAACCGTGATAAAGACCCCGAGACAACCTTTTCCAAAACAGAGTCTAGAGGAGCATTATTAGATATCATCAATTATTGAAAATAAGATGTATCATGGAACAAATCATGTCAATATTTTGCTAGTAATGGAATTGTGTTGGCTAGCTAGGTTCGTTTTAGGACCCTTTGTCGATAGGTTCTGTTCCCCTAAAATTGTTGGGCCGTGCACAGGCCCTAAAAGGATAAACCCCAAATTTTATTTAAGAAAAAGGATAAAGAACCTAAAGGACTTGTCCCCTCTCAACGGGCCCAGTCATTCATTTCAATTTTGAAGTCCTTTCTATTAAAATATTGAGTTACTATACTTCAAACTGCGGGGATCGACTCGAGTTATCGGGGATAAATAAAAATTTGTCTTAATCCCAACTAATTTTGATGGGACAGGGCCAAGTGTGGGGAAGCAACTATTTGCCTCCACTCTACATCTAAACCCACCCCTATATATAAATTTAGTAATTTTATTTATAGTTATAGGTAAGACAACAATAAGTTTATAAATTTTCTTAAAGTAATATATAATGATGGAGTTTATTATTTGTAAATAATTTTAATGTTTATTTTATATATTATTTTAATTAAAATGTTTAAGATTTATATAATTAATTTAAAATTATATATTTAAGTTATTAAAATGAAAGAAAAATAGAATATAGTAAGATTCCCACAGTTTCCCCGAATTTGACAGGAAACCACGAGGGATAGTTTTAAAATTTTAAACTTGTATTATTTTAACTCAACCTTGAACCCGCCAACTTTTATGAGGACGAGGATGATGAAAGCAAAACTCACTCGTAACTCACCTGTTGCCATGGCGTGGTGACAAAAAGGCTATATAAGGAATTCTTATTCAAACTTGTAAGGAGTAATTTGGTTTGAGAAAATGTTTACCATTTTGCTTCTAATTATAAATTTGTTATTTTGTTTTCTATTTCTTAAATTGAATAAGGGAATAATGAAAATAAATAATTTTTTTTTCAAAACTTTTGAGTAAAATAATAAAAACAATAAATTTATAATTAAAAATAAAACAAAAATAAAAAATATTTTACAAACCACCATCCCATCCCATATAATATGGTGACATTATCTTGAAAGGATAATATTTTTGGCACTCCAATATGATTATTCACACATTGTTTTCTTCTTTTCACAATCATTTTTTATAAAGAATACACATACAATTAGAGTGTAAATAGCCATTAATAAGTGTTTATTAGGACCTCATAATTCGAAAATAATAAGATAGTAAGTGTTCATCTAGGTGTTGTAATTTGGAGTTAGTGAGTGGTTCTTGTGACAAGAATGAGACAAGTTGCCCATGACAACACCAATAAGACATGAAGGGATGTTGGCAATTAAAATAAATTGCCTAGTTGAAATTGAGATGCTATAAAAATTATGAACACTCAAGGAACAATTTTGACATACAAAGTATTTTTCTATTGAAAGAATAACACACTTAAAAATTATTGGCCTTTTGCTAATAGTCAAATTACACACTCAAATTAATATTACAACTCACAAAATTCTCACCAAAAAAATAATTAAGCTCGTTGGAGCTTTTTCTCTCTCGTACCTTTCTCTCTATTTTTCTTCTCACTCTCACATTGCACTAAATGTTACATTACTAATCCTTTTATAGCCAAAATATAATAATAAAATATGATGAAACTTGGACACCTTGTTGTCATGTTGCCAAATTGTCAATTTGTCAAATTATGCAATCTTGCAGCCTTGTAAGAAAACGTGTGCCAGCTTCCAATAATTCAAGTCTAATAATTTGCAACCATATTAAATTAATAATCCATCAGGATACAACTCATTAGTTGTAAAAAGTGACTATGATACTACTAGAATATTATTGCACCATCATTTAACCAAGTTGCAATAACCAAGTTTATTTTCAACATCCTCCCTTAAACTTGGTTTTATTATTCTGAGCATATTCTTCAACTTCAAGAATGAATTTGTTTTAAGCGGCTTTGTGAAAATATATGCGACTTGATTTTTTGAAGCACAATACTCCATCACAATTTCTTTGCCTCTAATCAAGTCACGAATGTAGTGGTGCTTGATATCAATATGTTTGCTATGACCATGAAAGACTGGATTCTTTGTCAAAGTAATTATTGATTTGTTGTCACAAAATATTTTTGTTGGCTCATCTTGTTGATGTTGCAACTCGCTTAATATTCTCCGCAACCAAATTGCTTGAGTAGCACAATTTGTTGCTGCAATGTACTTCGCTTCTACTGTTGACAGAGCAACTACTTGTTGTTTCTTGGAGGACCAAGAAAATACACATGTTCCAAGATAAAAGGCATAACCCGAAGTGCTTTTTCGAGTTTCAGTTTCACCAGCCCAATTACTGTCTGTGTATCCAATCAATTCTAGTTTGTTAGAACTTGAATACAAGATACCTTCATCAATTGTACCTTTAACATACCTCAAAATTCTCTTTGCAGCTTGCCAGTGAGATTATCTTGGTGATTCCATGAATCTACTTATAAGCCCAACTCCATAAACTATGTCAGGTCTTGTTGCTGTCAAGTACCTGAGGCTTCCTACTAGCATCCTGAAATTTGTTAAATTCACAAGATCACCGCCATTTTCTTTTCCAAGCTTTAATCTTTCTTCAACTGGTGTCAGCATCGGTTTACACACCTCCATCTTGAATTTCTTTAAAACATCTGTTGCATATTTCCTTTGAGAGATAAAAATCCCTTCATTTGTTTGCTTCACCTCAATGCCTAGAAAATAAGACATTAGGCCCTTATCTGTTATCTCAAATTGAGAAGACATATTCTCCCTGAATTCAGCTAGCAATTTTGAATTATTGCCAGTGAAGATTAAATCATCCACGTATAAACACATAATAAAGATATCTCCAGCTTTGTCTGTTTTGATATATAACGCGTGCTCATATGGACTTCTATGAAATCCATTGCTCATGAAGTATGTGTCAATATGTGTGTACCAAGCTCTAGGCGCTTGCTTTAATCCATATAGAGATTTTTTTAATTTGTAAACCTTGTCTTCTTCTTGTTGTTGTTGATAACCTGGTGGTTGCTCAACATAAACTTCTTCTTCAAGTACACCATTCAAAAAAGCAGACTTGACATCCATTTGAGAAATTTTCCATTTATTTTGAGCAGCAAGAGAAAGAATCATACGCACAGTGTCCAATCTAGCAATTGGAGCAAATACTTCAAAATAATCAATACCTGGTTTTTGTTTGTACCCTTTTGCTACTAATCGTGCTTTCAAACGATCAACCTCTCTATTTGGATTATACTTTGTTTTGTACACCCATTTGACACCTATTGGCTTCTTTCCTTTTGATAGTGTTGTTAACTCCCATGTGTCATTCTTTTCAATTGCATGAATCTCTTCATCCATTGCTTTAATCCAGCAATCATCATCGACTGCTTCCTCATATGTTACTGGATCACAGTCTGCAAATAAAGCATAGTAAACAACTTCTTCTTTTGTATCTTCTGGATCATTATCTCTACCAACTTCATAATCTTGCAAGTGTGGAGGTGGACGCCGCTCCCTTTGTGGATATCTTTGAGGTGGTGAATATGGTGTTGTTTTAGCTGATGGTTCTTCAATTTTGTCTTCTACTTCTCTATGTATAGTAACTGGTACAGGCAATAATTCTTTTGAATTTTCTGACCAGTCCCATGCTTCATCTTCATCAAAAGTAACATCTCTACTGATAACTACCTTTTGGGTTTCTGAATTATACAACTTGTAGGCTTTTGTATATTCACTGTATCCTACAAAAATGCATTTTTCTGCTTTGTCATCGAGCTTTTTCCTTAGTTCATCAGGAACATGTACAAAAACAATATAGCCAAAAACCTTCAAGTGACTAAGATTTGGCTTTTTCCCACTCTAAGCTTCTTGTGGAGTTTTATCATGAACACTCTTGATAGGACACCTATTTAATAGGTATATTGCACAGGCCACAGCTTCGGCCCAAAAACCTTTTGGTAACTTCTTGCAATGTAGCATGTTTCTCACCATATTCATAATTGTTCTGTTCTTCCTTTCTACTACTCCATTTTTTAAGGAGTGTATCTAGCAGTCATCTGATGTTTAACACCATGTTTCCTCAAGAAATCATCACAAATAATATACTCTGTTCCCCTATCAGTTCTTAAGGTTTTCAGAGTATAACCACTCCGTCTTTCAACATATGCTATAAAGCTTTTAAGCGTATCACAAACATCAGATTTATTTTTTAGAAAATAAACCCATATCTTCCTGCTAAAGTCATTAATAAAAGTAACAAAATATTTATTACCTCCATTAGATGGAATTTTCACATAGCATAAATCAGAGTGCACTAGCTCAAGTGGTTTTATGGCTCTCCAGGCACGTCCTTTAGGAAAAGGATCTCTATGTTTCCTTCCAACTACATAAGCTTCACATAGTTGATCAGGAGCTTGGATGACAGGCAAGCCAGTGACTTGTTTTTTATTTGCAAGAAACTTGATACTTTCAAAGTTGAAATGTCCAAGCCGCATGTGCCACAACCAGTTATCATCAATAGTTATAGCTTTGCAACATAAACCAGCATCATACCTGATGTTCATAGGAAATAGACACATGTTTATCATTGCTATCAAGCCCATCTCAACATCATTTATGGTGCAACCTTTCTTGTTGAATTTTAAGTCATAACTTTTTTCAGCAAGTTGACCAATGCTTAAAAGGTTCTGACATATACCAGGTGCATAAAACACATTAGAAATGTAATTCAAAGATCCATCTTTCAATCTGATGGCAATCTTTCCTTTTCCCAAGACTTCAAGCTTTAAGTTATTACCAAGCTTGACTGTGGTGTGGTAACTTTCATCTAAGTCAGAAAAAAGTTCTTTCTTCCTGCTTAGATGATTACTGCATCCTGTATCTAACAACCATTGGTTGTCATTTTTGTCAGCTACCGCATGACTTGTTGTAATCACCATCTTTATACCTTCCCCACTTTCTGCAATTCAGGCATGACTTTCTCTAATATTCAATGTTTTAGCACGACATTCTCGGCTATAGTGACCAAACTTATTATAGTTATGGCACTGGATATGAGATTTGCATTCAGATTGAAAATGTCCATACTTTTGGCATTTGTGACATTGAATATTAGATTTATTGGGAAATGACCCATTACCTCGTGTGGCTTGATTTGAGTCAGATTAAGGATTCCTCCTTCTTCCTTTAAAATTCTGACCCCTTTGATGGTACCTGGCCCTTCTTTGCACAGGTCCCTCATTTTTGACATTTGTTTGAGCTTTTAATGCTTGCTCAACGGTCCCACTTGACCTTTTATTCATCCGCATCTCACGTGACTCTAAGGATGCTTGCAAATCATTTAGAGTCATTGTGTTGAGATGTTTGGCTTCTTCGATAGTTGCTACTATGTAATCAAAACGAGTTGACAACGTACGTAGAATTTTCTCCATGATTTCTTTCTCCTTTATATCATCTCTGTTGTTTTTCATTTCATTGACAAGTTTATCTATTCGTGAAAAATAATCACGAATGCTTTCTTCTTTGCTTTGCTCCATTAGCTCGAACTGGCGTTTCAAGCCTTGCAACCTCGTTCGTTTGACTGGATCAACACCTTTATATGTTTTGAGTAAAATTTCCCAAGCCTCTTTTGCTGTTTTAGCATAGAAAATTTTCTCAAGAACAAATAGCTGCACAGATTGACAGATCAGAAATAAGACTTTTTCATTAAGTAGATAATTTTTCTCTAATTGTTGTATATCGGCTTTTCCTTTGTCTTCTTCAGTTGGTTCAGCAAAACCATCTTTAATTATTTCACCATAACCATTGGTTTTTAAGCATAGCTCCATGAGGCGTTTCTACATGGCAAAATTTAATCTTCCATTAAACTTGAAAACAGTTGTTTGTACTTATTGAACTTGACTTGCTCCCATGCTGGAACTTGCTGCTATTTTGATACAACAAGCTCTGATACTAGATGTTGACAATTAAAATAAATTTCCTAGTTGAAATTAAGATGCTATAAAAATTATGAACACTCAAGCAGTGTTATTAAATCACCGCTATAGCGGAGCAATAGCGGCAACGCGAAGCGGTTTCCAAGTTCACCGCAAACGCCATGGAAAAATGTGGCCGAAATAGCAGTGACCGCTATTCTGCGTATCGTGCCCACTACACGCACAATGCTGTCACACCTGTTGCGGACAATAGCGGTCAAGGCGACGCTTTCCATGGATGTCGGGCTTGGGCCCTGTTGGGCCGGGTCAGCACGAAATGGGTTCTGGGTTAGGGTTTCATTTTTTATTGTCTCCTTCCACTTCTCAGGTTCGAAAACATTCCCTCCCACTTCTCCTTTCACTTCTCCTCCCTCGCACCCAGCACCCATCCATCTCCATTGAGTTTTCCGGTGAAAGAGAGCGGCGACCACCGTTTTCGGCCATTTCTGACCATTTCCTGTGACGTAGACCGGCGACGACTGTGCAGGGCTCTCCGACGACCATTTCCGGCCAAGTTCCAATAGTTTTTTTCCACATTCCTTCATTCAAACAGGTTTTTTCTCCTGTTCTCTATTATTTTTCTCCTCCTCTTTCTCCTCTGTTTTTTTTCAGCTCTATTTTTTCCATTTTTTTGAAAACAGTTTCCCCTTCTCTGTTTTCATTTTCATCTCCTGTTATTTCTAATTTCTGTTTTGTATTGTGAAAATGATTTTTTTTTTAAATTTGTTATGTATTTAATCTTTCATTTCATCATACTCTGTTCTGTGTATTTATTTTTCTGGTTGCAATGCAACAAATACAACGCTGCTATTTGTTGCTGGTGTCATACTCTGTTATATTTGTGTTGCTGGTTCTGTGTTTTGTTACTGTCAATGGTGTCATGGTACTGTTACAGCACCTATGTCATAGTTCTATTTTTGTAATTTGCTAAATAATTCCTCTTTCCCCTTTGTTCCTCTAATACAGCACTAAATGGAAACAAATACCGACCCCATTGATGGTCCTGCCATTGCCACTACTGCAAATGGAAGGGGTAACAACAATATTGGGTGGAAGCATTATTCCACTGTGAAACATAGTGATACAAGCATTGTTCGGTGTAATTTCTATAAAAAAGTGATGAAAGGAGGCATTACAAGGGCAAAGGAGTACTTGATTAGGAAGGCGGGAAATGTTGCACCTTGCCCGACTTGTCTGGTTGAGGTTAGAGAAGAGTTGAAAGTTGCGATGACAAGTAAGAAGAGGAAGAGGGAAGTTGTGGTAAAGCGAGTGGTGGATGACCTTCGAAGCTATAGTGCAAGTGATGATGAACAAGAAGAGATATTGAAAGACTTAGAATCTCGAAACCGAACTGAATCCCAATCCCAAACTGATAGTAATGCCGTACCAAACAAGAGGCTTGAATTGAAGGGTCCAATTGATCTATACTGTAAAAGGCCTGAATTAGCTGTTGCCAAAAATCGAAAGGAAAAAATGAGGCAGCAAAACATAAGGGAAGCGGTTGATAAGGAGGTTGTGAAAAAAGTGCATCAGTATATTTCCCGGTTCTAGTATCAAGTCGGTCTATCTTTCAACATGATTAAGTTGGAAAGTTTCCATGATATGCTGGCAGCTGTTGGCAATTTTGGACCCCATTTACCACCTCTGAGCTTTCATGATATCAGAGTGCCACTTTTAAAAAAGGAGATGGAGTACACAAAGGAGTTGTTGAAAGGCCATCAAGAGTAGTGGGCTCAGTTTGGCTGCTCTATTATGTCTGATGCATGGACCGATCGAAAGCAAAGGTCAATCATTAATTTTTTAGTGAATTCTACAGCTGGGACTATGTTTTACAAGAGCATTAAAACCTTGAATTTTATGAAGACCAGGGAGAAGTTGTTTCAATTGCTTGAGGCCATTGTGGAGGAGGTTGGACCGGAAAAAGTTATCCAAGTCATAACGGATAACGACAGCAACTATGTTCGTGCTGGAAAATTGTTAGAGGAGAAGTATCCTAAAATTTTTTGGACTCCATGTGAAGCCCACTGCATTAACTTGATGTTGGAGGACATTGGAAAGCTTCTAATGATCAAGAAGACACTCAAAAGGGCTATTGTATTGGTTGGTTTCATCTATAGCCATTCAAACACATTAAGCTTGATGAGAAAGTATACCAACAGAAAGGAGCTTGTGAGGCATGCGGTAACTCGATTTGCTACATGTTACCTATCATTGGAGAGGATCCACCAAGAGAAAACCAACTTAAGAAAAATGTTTGTTAGTGAAGAATGGCAACAAAATAAGCTGTCAAGGAAGGCAAAAGGAAGGGAATCAATAAAAACCGTGCTAATGCCTCGTTTTTGGAGGAATGTGGTATACATTTTGAAAGTAATATCGCCATTGGTGAAGGTGCTTAGGCTTGTTGATAGTGAGAAAAAGCCGGCCATGGGCTACATTTACGAAGCCATGGATAAAGCAAAGGAGGCAATTATGACATCTTTTAAAAAAGATGAGAAAAAATACACTGATGTTTTTTCCATAATTGATGATAGGTGGAATTGTCAACTTCATCAGCCATTACATGCAACCGGTCACTTGTTGAACCCTCAGATGTTTTATGCCAACCCCAGTTTGGAGTTTGATGCTGAAATAATCCAAGGTTTTTATGATTGCATGGGTAGGTTGGTGGGAAACCTAGAGCTGTAAACACAAATCTTGACGGAGATGCATTCATATAAAACATCAGCTGGGTTGTTTGGCATTCCTATGGGGAAAGAAATGAGGAACAAAACCGCACCAGGTAAAAGACTATGCAATTTATAGTCAATTAGTCATTTCCTAGGTGTTAAGTGCTAACAATTTGATTGACCATTGCTTTGTAGCTAATTGGTGGCGACTCTTTGTACTACCACTCCTAATTTGCAAATCCTTGCCATTAAGATTCTAAACCTTACTTGTAGTGCATCCAGTTGTGAAAGAAATTGGAGTGTTTTTGAGCAAGTAAGTCTGAAACATGACTTGAAGTTTACTTATAAATTAATTCTAAATTTATACATTTATTCTTATTATTCCCTTTTAATCTTGTAGATTCATTCTAAAAAAGAAATAGGCTTAAGCACCAAAGATTGCATGATTTGGTGTTTGTGAAGTACAATCAAGCACTCCTGCGAAGACGCAACATTAGTGATGAGATTGACCCAATCTCCCTTCAAGGGATTGATGAATCTAATGAGTGGTTAGTGGGAGAGATGGATGGAGAGGATGAAGATAAAAGGGTCCATGAAGGAGATGATCTAAGATGGCGGGATGTGTATAGAATTTCTAAAATTGGAGAGCCTAGAACATACACAAGGAGAAAGAACAAAAGAGGGCAACCAAAATCAGTTGTGGTGTCTAAATCAAAAAGAGGTAGAAGGGCAAGTTCTTCAAGTAGAAAAGGAAAAGAAAAAGTGGTTGAAGTTGAAGAAGAACCAGAATTTGTGGATGATGAAGACACCGAGGATGAATTGGAGGATTTTGAGGAGCTGGATCTTCATGACCACCCATCCGAAGAAGAAGCTGAAGGATTTGTTGCTAACATTCCCCATAAGGAAAATGACTATATTGATGAAGAAGAAGGGGATGAAGATGATGGGGATGATGAAGATGATAACTAAATTGTTTTTTCTCATGATTATTTTATGTTTATTTAACATTTAGATGTTTTCATGACTTGATGTTTTGAGTTATTTATGAGTTATGACATTATGTTTGTTTAACATTAATTTGGATGTTGTTTTGGATGATATTTTGATATGTTTTTTCATTTTATTTATGGTATTATGGTCTTATTTATAGTGTCCGCTATGTGTCCACCATAACCCATTATAGCGTCCGCTATAACTTTTATAAAGTTTTTTTGGCTCGCCGTGATAACCCGCGACCGCTATTTAATAACACTGCACTCAAGGAACAATTTTGACACACAAAGTATTTTTCTATTAGAAGAATAACACACTTAAAAATTATTGGCTTTTTGCTAATAGCCAAATTACACACTCAAATTAATATTACAACTCACAAAATTCTCACCAAAAAAATAATTAAGCTCGTTGGAGCTTTTTCTCTCTCGTACCTTTCTCTCTGTTTTTCTTCTCACTCTCACACTACATTAAATGTTACATTACTAATCCTTTTATAGCCAAAATATATTAATAAAATATGATGGAACTTGGACAACTTGTTGTCATGTTGCCAAATTGTCAATTTGTCAAATTGTGCAATCTTGCAGCCTTGTAAGAAAACGTGTGCCAGCTTCCAACAATTCATGTCTAATAATTTGAAACCATATTAAATTAATAATTCATCAGGATACAACTCATTAGTTGTAAATATTGACTATGATACTACTAGAATATTACTACACCATCATTTAACCAAATTGCAATAACCAAGTTTATTTTCAACAAGGGAGATGGGAGAGTAGGCGTAAAAGGATTGGGCGGGAAGGAAGTAAGAAAGAAGAAACAATGAAAATAAAAGAAATGCAAAAAAGAACCGGGGAAACCATCGAAAAAAGATAAGGTTTAAAATCAAAATGTTATTTCAGTCATTTTAGGTTTAAAAAATAATATAAAATAGTGGAAATGAAACAAATACAGGTGTCAATATAATAAGTTAAATATGTTTTTTATTCCTATAAAATTAGTAAATTTTAGTCCTTTCAAAATTTTTGTTACATTTCTTTGTCTCTATTAAAATATAATATTTAAACAACAATCTACGTCATTTGAGAGTTGTTATTAATAATTGATTAGTTTGACAATTTTTAACATAATTCATTGATATGTCAATTAATTATCATAAAGATGGACATAAAAAGATTTTCAAGCGAAAACATTCAACTTCTCATGATATTTTTTATTACGATGATTGATATATTTATGTTACATATTATTATATTTTTCACATTTTGATTAATAACTTCTAAGTTATATGATACAAAGAAAATAAAACGATGACGTGAGAATATGTTGAGTAAATTACAATTAACATGAAAACATGAGAGGCTAAAATAAAATATTTAAATTAATAAATAACTACTTCCGAACTATTTATATCAGTGAGGGTTGAAAAATATAATATAAATATTAATGAGGAATGAAAAATACAACAAAATTCTTAAACAAATGAAAACTAAAATTTGATAGTTTTAAAAACATGAAAAGATATTTAACCTTAATATAATTCTCACTCCTTTAACTTATTTACAAAAATATTTTCAACTTTTACAAATCACCTGCCTTATATTTGGAAGATGCAAAAACGATAGGAAAAGAATGTGTGTGAAAAAGGGGTGATTCCACGTATTTTCTTATGTCCGTCATTATCTTATTTGAAAATTATGTGACACTTGAATGTTATTTGTTTGGAAAAAGTTTTCTCAGAAAAAATCAATGAGAAAACAAGTCCTGTCTTCACTGTGAATTATGTTGACCATTTTGTTTTCTTACTGATATCCAATCATTTAAAAACAAATAAATTATAATTAATAGTTAGTAAATATTATATATATATATATATTACTTTCTCTATTAGTATTAGTTATAAAATAATATTAATAAATAATAAAGTATGTTTTTTCAATCGGTATCTATTTGAAATTTTAAAAAGGATGTTCTTATTTAAATTTACTTTTTTACCTATTTCATATCAACTAAACAACTAATAAAGAAAAATAATCATTTCCCCCTATATCAATTAGCTTAAATTTTTACACTATTTTCATACTACTTTTTGTATTGTTCTCTCTCATTATTTATTTCTCATACTTTACATATCAACCAAACATAATATTAATATTATAACATGTACACAAAATAATATTGTAACAGAGAAAAAATGACTTTGAGTGGATATTTGTTACACAGATTTCTTTTATTCCTTAGAATTATATTTTCTACAAATTATATTTTATGAGAATTATATTTTTATTTGGCTTAACTAAAATATTCTTAATTCCCTAAAAATATTTATTAAAAGAACCACATCAAATAGGAAGTTAAGGTTGGTTACTTCAAATTCTCAGGAATAAAAAAAATATCCTTATACCACAAAAGTGTTTTCAATTTTTATTTTAAAAAGAAAGACCAATTTAAGATTATCATCTGTCTTATATCTCTTCCTGTACAAGCCCACTTGGTATTGTGTCTAGGTTGTCCTCCATTTTCGGTCTACGGATCAATGGACGAAAGAAAGAACCAAGGCACAAAAGCCCAAAGGCAATACAGAGATTTTTTAGACAGAACCCATCGTTGGGCAGAAAAGACTAAAGGAGAGGAGAATTTTTATTTTAACCTTTTTAATTTTTTTTAAAAAATTTATTCAAAAAAATACCCTTTCATTAGGTTATTCACAAAAAAAATTATTCTCATCATTCAAATGTTTATTTTCACCCCACATTATATTTGAATTTTTTGTCAACCTAAATATCTAAAATCCTTAAAACCCTCTCAATTTTTTATTATTTTTTGTGAATGTAATAAAGGCTCCTCTCATTGGTTCTTTTGTTCATTATTAGCACATTCAATTATTCGCTTTGTGGAATTGTTATTCTTCACTTGGTTATTCGCAAGGACGACCTATTCTAGATTAAATCATCTAGTAACTTTTAAATGTGTTCATCCAATAAATTTATAATTTAATTATCTAATAAGTTTTAAATTTGTCCATCTAATAATTTTAAAATTTATTCATCGAGTGATTTCTGAATTTAATCATCTGGTACGTACCAAATTTGTTCATTTAGAAAAGTCTAAATTTAAAAGATGAACTTCATCGTGCGGATCAAAATCCGTTTGAAGTGGCTTTGCTAGGGATGGAAAAGATGAACTTCATTTTTAAGCAGGCAAGAGAAACACCTTCGTGAATGTATTAATGAAAGATGAAGGAGACAATGATTTAATGAGGGAAGAAGATGGGGAAGTTAAAGAGAAATGCGTGTTGAAGAGAAATATAAACAGAAAAAAACTTATACAAATTAATGAAGGATAAATGAGAAAGGAATTTAATAAAAGGGTATTTGTAACATCCTGATTATGCATTACCGAGGCAGATTAAGACTAATGGCTGACTAACTAAAAAGGGCGTAGAATGACGCATGTGCCCTCTGGTCAAATATAATTGGGTTTTGTCTCACTTTCCCCACTCACGCTGAGAAGAGAAAGAGAGAGTTGAGCCATTCCTCTGATCGTGCATGCGGAGGTACCATCTTGTTCTCTCTGAAGTTCAACTAAGCTTCTTCTTCTTCTTCTTCTTCTCTTATTCATCCTTTTCCTCGTGTGCAGCGTTGAGTGCCTTGGAGTCTTAGAAATCCTCCACTGTTGGTGAGGCGGAGCTGCTCGAGGGAGAGGACAGCTTTTGGTTTCTCCAAAGCTGAGTGCAGAGTTTAACGACTGGACTCGAAGGTCGTTCAGTGAGAATGAGTGACTGAAGGAGCGATCGAAGAACAACCGATCAACGTGAAAGTTTGAGGAACTTCATTGTAGGTAGGGGGTGCTTTACATTTCAAATGCATGGTTTATGGATGGGTTCCGGGTGAAATTGCTATACTGTTTGTTTATAACTTGAAATGTGATGATTGTTGTTTTCTGGTTGAGTGAAAGCTTAAGAAATACCCAGATTTGTGATAGCTATGAGTCGTGTAGTGTTATGTTGATTTTCGTCCATGAGTGAATGTTAAACTGCATGAGATGCATGTGGATATTATTGTGAATGCCGAGTGCATATGCTGTGAGACAGTTGGGTTGATCTCTGTTTGTGGTTTTATATTAAAATGCATGAGATGCATGTGACGACAGTGTGACTGCCGAGTGCATGTGGTGTGAGAATGCTGTGTTGATTCCGTTTGTGATTTTATAATGAACTGCATGAGATGCATGTGACGATATGAGAATACCGAGTGCATGTGTTATGAAATGCTTGATGATTAAAATAGCACTATTGTACCAATGATAATAATAATATGCATGGGATGCACCATTGAAAATACTGAGAGTATTTAGTGTGAGACGCTTATATTTGAATCAATAATTGAATATATATGCATGAGATGCTATGAAAGACCTTGAGTGGGACTCAAGGCAAGCCAACTGAGTGGGACTCAGGGCTGCCCGTAACACTGTCGTTGTTGCTGAGAGTGACTGTGTTACTTGAGAGGGCAAACGGTTTGGTACCAGTAAAATGGCCGGATCAGTTGAGAGCTGAATAAAAGGCTGAGAGCCTATGTTGCAACACAAAACTTAATAATGAATGATCGGATCCGACTGAATGAATGTGTGTACACTGATAACTGTTGCCGAGTGTAGTGTGACTCGTATGTTTATGTATATATGTTATTGAGAATAGCATGAATAATATAGCCTTGAAATAGTTGAGTAAATTTTGACTGAATGATGTCGTGTGAGTAATCATATTGAATGGCAGTGTATGTTATTGATTGTTTGAGATATGATATTGCATAGTTGAGAATTTGAGGATTAATCCGAGTCAATAACTGTCATTTAATATGTAAAATGTTCACCCCTACTTGTGGCTATATTTTTAGTGGATATAGGTCAGGATGGAGATTAACGAGTGCTCTTCAAGCCCGTGTGAGGAGTATTTGTACATATGTAGTGTACATAATATATATAGATATGATATAGTCTTGGCCAGCTCATATGTAATCCGTTTTGTTTGAACATATTTATTTATATATATAGATTGACTATCTGAGTTGTGGACATGTATATATATATATATATATATATATATATATATATTTACATTGTTATGATGTTACCTGAATCGTCTAGGAAGTGGTGTTGTAAGAATAATGTTAAGACAATAAGTTTCCAAGTGGGATATAGTTGGGAGAGCCGTTTCCGAGTGAGACTTCAGCGAGTGAACCTCTTCCGGATGAAGATAGGTTATAACGACTCCCAAGTGAGACTTGGCCGAGAGAATCACTTCCGAGGGAAGAGTGGTCAAGATGTTCTGAGTGAGATATATCCTATAAAATCTCTTTCGAGTGGATAAGGTTATAATATCTCCGAGTAAGACTTAACCTAGTAAATTCTTCCGAGTAAAGAGAGGTTAAAATAATTCCGAGTGAAACGTAACCGAAGGAAAATACTTCCGAGTGAAGAAAGGTTTAAAGGTTCCGAGTGGACATGACCGAGGGAATTATTTCTGGGTGGAGGTTAATGCGCTTCCAAGTGAACCATGCCTGAGATGAGATCTTCCAGGCAAAGAATAAGGATCTGGCTAAGTAAGAACTTACCAAGTGAAGTATGAGCCGAAGGGATCGTTCCCGAGTGAACGGAGGTCCCGATTCCGAGTGATGGAATACACCGAGTATAGGGACTCGCTCCAACGAATAGAGCTCGCTCCAGCGAACAGAGCTCGCTCCAGCGATTGTACTGGTTACGCTTAGCCAAATCAGGGTCTTGCTAAGCGAGTGGCACCCTGACCCCGTTTTCTTTTCCCCAACTCCTAATCTGAACGCAAAAAATTTCCCCTGGTTTCGCTTTTGTCTTTATTTGGTCGGGATGTTTCAGTATTTCATATTTTGCAGTCCAAAAACTTAAATAATATAAAACTTTGGTGTGATGAAAAGAGAAAACCCAAACGACACAAGCTGATTTCCCCCAAATTTAACGTATTATATTTAAGTTTGTTAGAGACGAGTTCTCTCTACAAATTGAACACCTATTTTTATAATGGAATTTGAGATTATATGTAAAGTTAAGGTCACATTGGAAAGAATAGAAGCAGAAGACTGGTTAACATTGAGAAAAAAAAAATATATACTGATTGGCCGTAAAAAGATCTAACATATTGAAATAGGATCCAATAACTTTTTAGTTTTTCTTTTGGGTAGATCTGATTATACCTTTATTTTTGTTGAAAATAATATTATTTCTCCTAGTTTTTCCTTTGTATTTCTAACCTGCTTAATTAGGCCATTTTGTGTGCATTTTTCTTTTAAGAAAATCCAAATGCAGTTAATAGAAATCAAATTAGCTTAGTGTTCTCTTTTTGGCTAGATCTGGTTATATGATATTCCAAGCTCCTTAGACCAGCTCAAAAAAAAGCTTGGTGTGTTTTCTTTTCATCCTAATCAAATTAGTTTATTTAATAGGAATCCAACATATGTTATTAGAGGTATACATCAAGTTACACATTCTGTTCAACCAATTAAATTATACTACATTAACATTAAATTAGCTTGGTATATATTTGACTTTAACTTATTTTGAGTTTCTCCTTTCTTTTTTAAGGAAAAGCTAGGTTAAACAATTTTAAAAAAAATACTTATTATAAAAGAGCTTATTTCCAATGGAAAAAATTCAATAAGTAGCTTCTAATCAGAATTTAAGGAGACTAGCTTTTAACTTCTTGTCTCTCTTTTTTTTCAATAATTTTTTAACATTTCTACTACCATCACTGCTACAGTTGTCATCATCACCATTACCACCACCTTTGTTGTCCCTACTATCATCGTCATCACTACCATCATTACTGGCATCGTCATTGTAACAACCCCGTTTTCGTAAGGGGGCTAGAGTGTGTGTGTATATATATATATATATATAGACATACACACGCAACTTATTGTTATTGATTGTGATTTATTTAAGTGTTAAAGATGAAGCCATGATTGACTCGTATTTTGACTAATGTTTATGAATAATTAAGGGTGTTACAAAGGTGATATTAAAGCAATTTGATTCAATAAAGGCCAAGGCTGTGGTCCACTAGGCCCCACATAGACTCTCTTTGATTGTATGAAGGCCAATAAGGCTTGTTCTTTAGGAATTTCATGTTTAGTACTCTCGATATAGGAGTAGGAGGATGGCTCGTAGGTAAGACAACACGCTCAGCGACTTGTTAACCAAAATGGTTGAAGTAATGGAACGCCAAGGGACTGCTGCTCCTGTTGCTGCCCCTAATCCAAACCATGGTCTCATAGATTTCCATAAGAATAAGCTGACCAAGTTTAAGGGAGGTTACAACCCTAAGGGAACCTAGTTATAAGTAGGCCAACTGGAAAAAATCTATGCTATAATGGGTTGCACAGATGAGGAAAAAGTGAATTACGTTGTGTTCATATTGGTTGGAGAAGCTGAGCATTGATGGACTCATGCTAGACAGAGGCTGATTAGTGCAGGTGTTGTTGTTACCTAGGAGGTGTTCAGGAGGGAGTTTTCTCCAAGTACTTCCCCGAGGATTTGAAAAAGCATGGGCGTAGGGGAGTACACTGCCAAGTTTGATGACTTGTCAAAGCACTGTTCGTATACTTCTTTCATATGGATGATATAACTAAATGATCAAAGTTTAAACAGGGTTAGAGGCATGATATCCGTCAATCGATTGGTTGTTGATAGATCACCCAGTTCATTACTTTGGTAGATCAGTGTCAGATCTATAAGAACATCGCACGAGCAAGTTTGGGACTATTTCTATGTTTAGGCCACAAGGAAGGGCACTATACCAAAATTAAGGAAGAAGTATTGGGTTCAGGAAGCCATACTCTCGACCCAATCGCCCTCCAGCCAGTAACTCGATAGGACCTCGCAAAGATCGCTTGTAGGGAAGCAAAGGTTTTGGTTTGAAGTGCTTTAAGTACGAAGGACTATATCATTTAGAAATTGTCTTTGAAGAAGGATGACTTATTTTAATTATGGAAATGTCAGACACTCCAGCCTTTTTTGTCTAATAAGGAATTTTGGAGCTTGTAGACCTAATGAAGGAAATCAAAAGAAGAGAACCTATGGCCAAGAAGCTGGAAGGACTACTACAAGCAACTTTGTTAATCACAACATCAACAACGATAGTAATTGAAATGACATGACTGTGGAAAGGAACCAATGAGGCATGAGGTAGGGAACGTGGTAGTCTTCATTGTGAGTGGCGTCAAGGCCTCTCAAGCCAACGATCAAAGCTCGGGATCTATGTTTCATAGATGATGTACTTTTTGATGCACTCTATGGCTTAGGCACAACCACCCCTTTTATCTCTAATAGTTGTATGAAAAACTTGAATTTGCTTATTTTTCATTATCCTTCAATTGATAGTACGTACTACAACTAATGAACTTGTAGTAACTTTAAGCGGGTTCTAGATCCTTGTTTGAATTATCATTTTCTAACTTTTATGGAATCATCCAATATACATTTGGTTTGAATTCCCTACTGAATGGGCCTATGTCTTATGAAAGTACCTTTCTAGATTATCAAATTGTCTATTTATTTTTCCTATTATTCTGTTTATCTTAAGAATTCCCTATTCATCTATTAGTGGTTGTTGAAATCTTGTTTCCTTAGAGCATTGAATTTCTTATTAAAGTTTTTTCATAGTACATGCTAAAGTTTCCCTTAAATTTGACTTTGGTCAATTTTCCTTTTATTAAAGTCCTTTGTGATCCATCTCATAGGAAATAAAGTCCTTTGGTATACCATTACTTATATTCACATTGTTTTCTTCCACATTGGCTGAGGATTATGTTCCTTAATCGAACATGTTTCCTTGATTACCTTGGATGTTGTTCTGTCATGGATTTCTTTTGGATTCTATTAATAGAGTTTCTTTCAATAATCTAAATTAACTTTTGTAATTCTAACCTTGCCTTATTCATTGAACCTTCTGACGTACATAGAGTATTCCATTTTTTAACTCCGGGGGTATATTTTGAACTCCGGCCATGAAAACCTTTCTGGTCAAGTCTAAACAAAAGAGAAACCTTATCTATGAAAACCTTGCTAGCCAAAACTGTGGGTTATCACATAGAATAGTTAAAATGAAGGGAATGTAGTTGGTTAAAGTCGTTTGAAATCCAATCAATGAAGGAGATGCTACATGGGAGTTGAATAAGGAAATGAAAAAAAATCTTACGCTCTTTAGTTTGAAGGCAACATAAGAAATTTTGAGGATGAAGTTTTTTAAAGAAAAAAAAAGTATTGTAACAACCTAATTTTCGTAAAGGAGGATATAATATATATATATATATACACATATGTATGTATGTATGCGTGATTAATTGTTATCAACCGTGATTTATTTAAGTGTTAAGGATAGAGCCATGATTGACTCGTGTTTTAACTAATGTCTATGAATAATTGAGGGTGTTACAGTCATTGCCACTAACACCACTTCCATCATTACCATCGTCATCACCATTATTGGCACCATTGCCAGCATCGTTGTTAACATCACCATTGCTGCCATCATCGCCAATATTGCCAAGCCGCCACCACTATAGCCACCGCTAATATTGCTCCACCACTACGACAATCATCATAGTCACAATCATTGTCATCGACAACATCATTATCACCACCGCCACTATTGTCATCATCATTATTGCCACCACCACTGCCATCATCTTCACCACCATGACCATTGTCATTATTGTCTCCACCTCTACCATGTTACTGTTACCATTATTCCCATTACCACCGCCATCGTTTACCCCCCACTGCTACCATAATCATTATCACCATTGCCACAACCACTAGTGCATTCTAGGTGCTTACTCCTTTAGATCTAGCCATACGAGAGGAAGTATAATGCATTTCCGTCATCTAAATCAAGTCAACAAATTACTGCACAAATATGCTCCTAGATCAAGAGCTTCATGGACCAAAATTAGGAGAAGAAATTAAAAATAGAAAGAGAAATTAGAGGGATTAGGTGCCACTTATCTAAGATAGGATAAACCTAATGATTATCCACCATAATAAGATGCTCTATTGATAAGGATCTTAAGGTTTCTAGCTTCTAACAATAAGTCCTCAAGAGAATTTAAGAGTGCTCTAAAAATTACAAAATATGAAAATGATTCAACTGTGAGAAAGGAAAAGGAAATACACATATTTATAAAGCAAGGTTCCTCCATCTTAGCTCTAAGTGGATTTTCAGCCAAGCTATGCAATTATGGGCCTAAGGCCTATTTAATTCCGAAGCTACTCAAATGTGGCAAATACAAGCCAAAAGTACAAATGTGACGTAATACATGACTTAAACCTAATTCTAAACCCAAAACCCAAGTCCATTCTAATCCTAAGGGCATAAATAGAAACTAGAGAATATGTACAAGTGATCTATGGGCTCTGAGGCCTTTGGGTCCACATAGGCAATATGCTTCCCCCCAAAGCCTTTTTAATCCTATAACAAATCATAGGCCCACTATGATAATTCATACTCATATCAGCCACTACTTATGTTACTCCACCACCATCGTCTTCGCCACTATTATCAACAACACCACCACCACCATTATTGCCATCATTGTTATATAACCATATAGATTTTTTGGGGCAGGTTTAATCCAAATTATGTATCCATTGTTGATCATGGCAGATAATTTCAATGGATGAGACAACTAACCAAGAGTCTTAAACCTACTCCATACTAAAGTTAAGAATCAAACCATTGACATTTGGTTAAGGGGGATAAGCAACTTCCACTCAACCACACCCTTTGGGTTTCACATAATTGTATATGAATGATCATAATTATAAGATATTTGATTGCATATGATTACTGTAAACACCCTTTTTCATTCGGTCAACGTCTTTTGATAAAAGAATACCAAAAAGAATAGAAAAGTTAAAAGGTTCTAGGTTGGTATTATTTTTTTCGTTTATCTTATAAAATCCTAAAAATGTCTTTTGTTTCGAAAATATGCTTTATTTTTATTTTATTTTATTATTTTCCTTTATTATAATTTAAAATTCTATTATTTATTTATTTATATTTGTTTTTCTTTTCTTTCTCCTTTTTATACTCTCTGTTTCCTTTGTTCTCTATTTGCTTATTCTTTTCCCTTTCATACCTTACTTTCAAAATGCAGAAGCATTAGAAAAAGATGGACTAAGGATAGAGGAATGAGTAAAAGAATGGAAAGAAGAAAAGACTCATCATAAAGTCAAATGTAGATCAGGGTCTCCAATTTAAAAGAAAGTAAAAATGGCAACCAACTAAAATGGGTAAAAGAGAAACTCAGAAGTAAGAGGGAACAAGCATGAAAGAGGAAATATGGAATGTCCCTAAGGTTGGCTAGTAAGGACCTAAATTTTTTTAAAAAACCAACCTCTGGGTTATAAGAAGAGAGAGTCACATTCAAGAAGGGCTCGACCAAGAAAAGGTAAAAACATAAAAAAGGGAACCAATAATTTTTACAATAGTTCAGAATTTACAACTACCAATCAATAAAAACAGAAAATGAAAAATAAACAAACAAACCTCCGACCAACCATCCCCACCATAGTCCACTGCATGCCAACATCGCTGCTGCCACTATGTTACCGCCCACACTAGACCATAATTCACAACCACCACCACCAACCGCCATCGTCATCGCCCAACCCCACCACTTCTACTCACTCACTACATCATCCACCATCTCCCTCACCAAACCTTCATCAACTTCTTCCACACCTTCACAGACAAACCACCATGCCACCGCTGCCTCCTTCTTCAACATCACCATTGTGCCTCTCCTTCTCCCTTTGTCATGTGTGTGTGTCTCCCTCACTCCGAAGTTGTCACACTCTCTTTTTCTTTCTCTTCTAAAGTGTGTCTGTGTAAAGGGAGAAGTTGATTATGTTGTTTGTTTAAAAACTAAAATTTAAAATACTTTGATTTAAAATATGAGAAACTTTTAAATGATTAGACCCTATTTAATTATATAATTTATAGAATACACTTTATATTAACAAAGAAAGGGAACATGTGACCTTTAAAATGAATAGAGTAATTATTGTTTCACTAATTAATGAAGGAAATAATTTAAGAATTGCTAACAACCTTGAGGGCACTGGTTAAAGAAGCAAAAGTAGAAAATTTTCATTTAAAAACATCAATGAAACTCATTCACTCTAATTTCTAAACAATCTTCACACAACTTCCAATAAAAAAAAACTATTTTACTTTTTTAAACAATAAAGATGAAAATTATAGCTTATTTTTAAACCACATTAAAAATCACTTGTTATTTAATGATTCAAAATCCGAGAGAGTAATCCCCTCTTAAGAAAGAAATATAAAGTGATAGCACAAATATTAATTTTACATGGATTTTCGCCCATACATTTTCTTTTAATATTTTCCTCCCTCCCCTTATCTCCATCCTCTATGCCTTTTGCATCTTTGCACTTAACCATTTAGTGTTAATCAGGAAACATTTGTACTGTTATTTTTGCATGACACGTCATATGGCTCTATACCCACTCCCCCAATATATTTTCAATTTGGTGTCAATCATGCATATGCTTAATGCTATATATGTTGTTGACTATTTTCAGAGCTGATCCAGTTAAGGTGGACATTAACCTAACTTTTGCACTCAACCTTATACTTAAATAAAAATCATTCCACCAGATATTTGAGTAAATAAAGATTAAATATCTATTTTGGTGCTTTATTTTATGTGTTGGCCTGATTTTAATTTTTTTTTATCAATTAGGTCACTTATCAAAGATTAATGACAACAGTTTTTAAGTTTTTAAAGAATGATGTTATCAATTTTGTTTATTTTTTATTAATAATATTATTAATTTAATTATATTAAATATTGACACAAATAATTTTATTTAATTCTATTACTAATATGTTTAATCATGTAAAAGATTAACGAAAATAATTTTTATTTAATATTTAATATAAAATTATTTCCACTAATAAAAAAATTATTTCTATTAATATCTAATATAATTAAATATATTATTAATACAAATAAATCAAATTATTAACAATAATATTTAATAAATATAATTAAATATATTAAAGATTGATGTTAATATAATATTTATTGAATTTTAAATTTTTATTAATAAAATATATTTATAAATATATAATAAAAATATATTTAAATATGATTATTATATTTTAAAAGTATACAATATGATTTATATTTATCATATACAATACCGTACCCATATTATATAGATGTATTATTCTGTATATATATATATATATATATATATATATATATATATAATAGTTCTCTCTTATATATTTATGGTTTAATGGTTAAGTAGGTCTTGGTTCAAGTCTCATAAAAATTAATTTCTTTGTCTAACTCGAACTTTGCTCCTCATTATATAGTTTTTGTGTCTAATCTTCTCTTTGCCAATAAGAATGCTCCATCTAGTCATATTTATAAAATACCCCCTTTCTATTTATAAGATGATAATTGTTTTTCAACTATACTCTTATAAAGAACTAAGAAACTCTATTCCTTAATAAACATATTCTCTCTATTCTTTGTTTATACTTTCTCTCTTATTATTGATAAAATTATTGAAAAGTGTAAAAATGGTATACTTTTAATTAATGCTAACATGGATGACTTTTACTATTTAAGATAAAAAAATTCCTCTGAAAATAACTTATAAATCGAATTAACATTTCATATTAAATATATATATAAAGAAAACATATTAATAATATATTATTTTTTATAAAAAATTATAGTATTTTAATTTTATCCTTATTTAAACTCAAACTATTAATGGTAAGATTCATGAATAGTAAATATAAAAAATGTAAAATGCTTTCAAAATGATGAGATTTATTTTATAATTAAATTAATTATTAAAAATGTTAGGAGAGAAATTTAAAGTGGTGACATTTCCTCTGATCAACCTTGGGAAAGCATTTGATGATTTGTTTTTGCAGTTGGCTTCAAATGCGGTACGATGCCTTTGTAAGTAGTGTACTTGTGTTTAGGTTTGACTCGTACCTCCTTTTTAATATTAAAGTCAAAATATATATTCAAGTGAATGAAGTGATCATTGTTGCACGTTGGTTTACATATAATATCTGTGAGTGCAAAACTTTTTGTATGATTCCAAATCATTATTTTTTCCATGAAATGAAATGGACTCAAGTGAAGTTAGGTTAGGGTTGGAAGATTAATGGATCGAACACGCAATTAAAAGTTACCAGAAGACAGAGCATTATGTTTGCTTTTCTTCTCATTTGCATAATCTTGTTTCATTTCTCAACATTACTCTTAAATACATTATAATATTCTAAATCCAGATCCTAGTCTTTTTTTTATACCACTTAAATCTACCTTTAAAATATATTAAAAATAACTAATTTTACATATATTGAAAATGTTGGTTGAAAGTCGCTATTTATATTATTTTTATTAAATATTTGATTTAATTTTTTAAAATATCTTTAATGTTATTTACTATCAAAAGAATTAGTTGTCTTGAAAATATATAAAGATGATATATGTTGTAATATTAAAAAAATATAATTTTGTTTATGTTTTGAAACATCCTAATGTATGAATAATTAATGAAAATGGGGAAAAACTTTTCGCGTAAAAATACGCCGCCTACGACGACCCCAACACGTTAAAATAACTCATATATTGTGCAATACCAGGCTCGACATCCCATCCCAAAAGCAACCAAAACAAAAAGATCAAATCAACACGAACTCGCTCAAGCAAAATTCAGTTCACTTAGGCAAACAGCCACATTCGTTTTAGCGAGACCTACTCGCTTAAGCGAACACAAGACAATAGCTTTTGTAAGTCATTTCGCTCAAGCGAAATACCCTCGCTTAAGCAAAATCAACACAGTGACACAGTATGCGCATTTCGCTCTACTGAGACCCTCACCGCTTAAGCGAAAATGAAACAGTGGCTACCCAACGTTTACTCGCTCAAGCGAGCTTATCTCGCTTGAGAGAAAATAACACAATGGCTTCCCAGTGCCAACTCGCTCAAGTGGACGCGTCACGCCTGAGCGAAAATGAGACAGTAACCAATCCCATGGCCCCCGCTTGGGCGGGACATCCCTCACTTAAGCCAAAATTGGACAAAACCCAAACTTACAATGCTCGTTCAAGTGACTCCATCTCGCTTGAGCGAAATTTTCATAGAACCAAAACCACCCTCGCTTGCTCAAGCGAGACTCACCTCGCTCAAGCAAGAATTTGACAAAACCTATACAAACGGTGTGGTGAGGCCTTGCATAAGCGAGATAGGCACTCGCTTGAGCAAAATTGGCAAAAAACAACCTAAAACCAACTTACACATGCCATTTCTCTTCCAAACGATATCCAATCAATGTCAAACATTGACACGATCTAATATGCATCATTTTTTACAGGTAGCCTCCAACCGCACCCAAAAATATCCAAACACGAATAAGTTATGTACAATAACGTGTTTTGACCCTTTTAATGCACGAATATGTAACTTAAGAGCTATTTCTCATTAGATTTGGCCCCTTCCAAATTCTACAAGTTTTAAATCATGCATATATGCTATTGGAACCATCCCATGGCATACAAACCTTCTAAAATGTAATATGGTTTATCCAGTTCCTAATTATGCATAAACTTGCTTGAAAACCCCAAATTTCAACTATTCACCATCAAACTATATTTTATAACATAATCTATTTGAAACGCAATGCGATACAATTCCTACCCATCATGTTTATGTAAAGCATTAAAGGTTCTTAACCATAATCCTGGATATATAATGTATCTCATGCATAATGTGGGACCATCCATGGTCGCCACAACAAAATATCACATCATGATATCATCATCAATATCTTCACCTCACATAGGTAATCAAAATACAATCTACGCTTCTAGTGAAGCGGTCAACTACCTAGAATCCACTAAATAGGTATATATATACATCAACAAAATCATTAATCACAAGAGCCGGTCAAGGCTACAACACCAAAATGCTACACAAGTATATACACTATATGCACAAGGTGCCTCTAGTACACGGTGACATCTCACTAATCATCATCTCGATCCAAATCCACTAAAAAGATAACCACATAATAAAGGTGAACATATACATATTAAACGACATGTATTGAACCGGATTTCAACCACGGGACACCAAAGTACCTATCCAATTCCATCATCATAATAATACAAATAAATGAGCATCCACTTTATCAGTTCATCATTATAGCATTACCTTAAATGTACATTATCTTATAAATACATATCAATGCAATGCATATGGATCTGACTAGTGTAATTGGAATTCTACCCATATAACTCTACCTTAATCTAGTCCCTTATGCCCTTCCCTCGTGATACCGATCACCTCGTGACGTCTCGAGACTTAACTCTGGCTCTAACGGTATCACGAACCCTCAGGACCTATACTAGAATATGTGGAGCTAGAAATTCTAATTTTGGGTTCCTGGCCTTCCACGGGTCACCCAACTCAACATGAAATGTGACAATTACAGTTCAACTCATATTTCATCAACATGCCATAAGCTACCTCAAGCTTTATTCATCATCAATAATTACAATCTCATGTAATCAATTCATCATATACAACCATAGCAACCTCATGCAATCAATGTACAATAACATATATGAACGGCATAACAATCATCCATTTCAATTTATGAACAACACATTATGGGGTATATAGTCGACAATACAACATCATGATCACCATGTACTCAAAAAAATATAATCATTTCAACAACACATAATCATGCATATAAACATATATACCCCTATCCGTTCATAATCTACGTATTTAAGATATAATGCTCCCTCTACCTGGAATCTGACATTTCTAGAAACTTTAATTACTCTTCGGTACTCCTATAGAATTAACACCTATATCGTAAATAAGTCGAGACCCTCCAGTTAACAAACCAATCGCTAAAATCACAGTGTTTAACAAAATTCTTAGTTCATAAAGCTCCGAATATCGCTAACAGTGAACATTTTAGCAAAAGGGTATAGGTTTGGGGCACATTCACTTACCAAACAATGTCAACAGACTTTGAAGAAAATCCCCGAAGCTTCAAAGCAAGCTTACAACTTTAAATTAGCTCAACTACATCACAACACAAAGTAATTGAGGCTTGCATTAAGAATCTAAACTAGAAGCATAAATGGGTCATGCAAACTTACTTTGAATCTTAAAATCAAGAACCCAATAAAGTTTCCTGAGGGTACACACGAGTAAGAGAAGAGAAATGGAGCTTTAATTGAAGTGGTTAGAAGAAGAAATTGTCAGAACGGAAGTGGCATACGCGAGAAGAAGGAGAGGATGGCCAATTTTTCCTTTGTTGCATGCGTGAATACTGAGAGAGGAAATAGAACGTGAATTTGAGGAAGAAAAGTGAAATGGAACTCATTTCATTAAGGGCAAAATAGTAAATTCATACTATTTTAATTAATTAATCATTCTAATCTCCCCTGTTTAATTACTATCTAATTTAATTGCCCATAAACTCAAATTAGGATGTTACATATTTTAGGATAAAAATTTCATTAAAATTTGTTTATATTTAAAATTAGAGGTAGTAGATTGTAATCTTTATAATTTAAATAATTTTTTAAAACACCGAACATTTATTTTAGACAATCTATAACTTTTATTACTCCCTCCTATGTGTTTTATAAGGCACAATTTTGAAGTTTTTTCTGTCTTTCTTATAAGGTATGATTATAATTTCTGTGAAGTATTTATTAATGTTTCCTTATTTAGTCTTATTAATAACAATAAGTAATAAATTATTTAAAGATGTGACCACCTAAACCAACCAATGGAAAGAGGGGAGATATTAACATATTCACTATTATCAAACAAAGTAATTAAGTTCATAGGGATAAGCTTGAGATGTCATATTATTTTTTAGGAAACCAATAAACTTAACTACTATAGTCGTCTTTGAATAGAAACAACAAAAAATGTCCTAGAATATAAGTAAATTTGACTAACTCTATTTCATTAAATACACCAATATTCCTAAAATACCATTATTGAATCCATAATTTTATTTTCAATGGAGAAAGAATAAACCTCTTGTGATTGAAATCATGTCACCCTGAAAAGATGGAGTTGTCACCAATATTTATTTTTCAAAAAAATATAAAAAAAACCTCTTAGTTAGGGCACTAGTTATAAAAAAAATGAGACTTGAGTTCATAAATCGAACTAAAATAGGAGGCTCTAAAATAAGGTTAACGAAATATCTCGTCTAAATTAAACTCAATATTCAAAAAATAAGGTTTTGAAAGTAAATAAGTTTAACACGAAGTCTCATCCAAATTAATCTCATTTTTTAAGGAATAAACAAAATTTATTTAGAAAGAAAACTAGGATTAACAAGACGTCTCATCTAAATTAATCCCAAAGACAACACGTTAAAAGAAAATGACAATATTAATAAGACATCTCGCTTAAATAATCTCATCATATAAAAAATTTATTTTTAATAAATGGGAGAGGAAAGCAAAAATAAATAGCCAAATGAATAAATAAAGCGGGGATAAAAATGAATTAGAATGAAAAGACGTAAGTGGAAACGAAAAAAAATCAAAATTACCTTTTTTGTATTTTTTGCATCCCGATGAATAGCTTAGACGAGCAACAGGTAAGGGCACATTTTTTAAACATCTTGAGTGTGAAAAAAAGACCTTAGACATGGTTTTTACAACTTATACATGACAAAACTCAAACATGACATTGATAGGAACATTTCATGCATATTATAGATTTCCAAAATCACATTTTTTAAAGTATTACAAAAGTGTTTACAAGTATAGATGCTAATGGAAACAAGGAAAAATGGTGAAAACCTTCACATGGCTCAAACCAACAAAGCCAAACCAAACTTAAACAAATAACATCAAGAGTAACGTGAAGAACAATTCTTAAACAAAACCTTTTGCATTTATTTAATCATTATAAGTATACATGGATGTAAAAGGAAAAAAAATGTCCTCTAAATATGGGCTATACCTTAAACACTCTATGAAAGAGTTACAAGAACAATAATCTCCTTTCTCTTTCTCTCTCTCTCTCTCTGTTTCTTTCTTTCTCTCTTTTTCAGACCCGTAAGTGTAATAAGAAGAAAAGACTTTTTCTTTTCCCTTTTCTAAAGACCCTATCTTTACTCTTCTAACTCAAATAAACCTATTTTCTTGAAAATCTACTACATGCTCATTCAATATCTAAGAACTTGATTAGTGTATCTCAGTTTTCTAGTGATAACAATGTGAAATTTGAATTTATTGCTAGTAATTATTATGTCAAATCTTAGGAAACTTAGCACACTATTATGGAAGGATACTTTAGAAAAGGACTTTATGTTTTTATAACATTTTTGTATGACCCTCAGTGTGCAATTCTGTTACTACAGAAACTCTAATAGTATTCATGATTTGTCTAGTAATAAATGTGATTAGTATATAATATGGCATGCAAAACTAGGACATGCAAATTATAAAATTGTACATGAGGTTATGAATAAATGCGGTGTTTCTATTTCTAAAAATTCTACATTTTCTTTATGCAAATCATATTGTTTAGGAAAGTTACATAAGCAACCATTTTATTATTCAAATATTGTTTTTAGTAGTCCTCAACATCTTATATACATTGATATATGGCGACCTGCACCAATCCTTTCTTCATCTGGCAACAGGTACTACATAAAGTTTATTGATGCCTTTTCAAAATTCACATGAATTTATTTGATTTCTAATAAAAGCCAAGCACTACAATGCTTTGTTCATTTTAAAAAGGATTAAAAATCAACTTAATTCTAAAGTTAAGTGCATACAAAATAATGGAGCAAAGGAATAATTGGCCTTTTCAAAATAGTTACATGATCATGGCATTTTGCATAGAATAAGTTGCCCATATACACATGAGCAGAATGGAAGTGCAGAAAGAAAACATAGACATATAGTTGATATGGGATTGTCTCTTTTAGCTCATGCATTTATGCCATTCAAGTTTTAGAGAGAAGCCTTTCAAGCCATTGTTTATATAATAAATAGACTTCCAACACCTAGTTTACAATTTGGTTTCACCAACTAAGAAATTTTTTTCTACAAAACCTGAATACAATAATCTTAAGGTGTTTCGATGTGTTTATTACCCTTACTTAAGACCATACAAAAAACATAAATTTGATTTTAGGTTTGAAGATATATATTCATTGGTTATAAACCTTCCTACAAAGGCTATTTGGGCATATCATCTTCAAGAAAAATCTTTATTTGTAGGCATAACCTTTGCTACTAATTTAACTTTCTCTAGTTCATGTAGAAATAGGTCTGATAATGATGTTCCTTTAATAGTTCCTCCATTCCTATTATTCAACCTTCTCCTACATCAAATCCACCTACCACACAGAATATCTTCCCACCAAATTCCCCTACAATTACCACTACCTTACCCCTAACTAATTCTGAAACACAAACTCAACCACTATCAACTAGTGACAACACTATTATCACAAACACTTGTAACAGTACAGATTTTAAGAGAGGATCCCAGACCCTAATAAACCCTGAGGGTGCCCTACTGAGCTTTATGTGGAAAGCATGAGGCTTTGACCTATTCCTTGAGTTGCTCTAGTATAAGAAAATGATAAGAGGTGAGCCTAATCAAGGTATTAGTGTGAGATATAAGGAGCCCGATAGAGTATGAGTAATTAGAAACCAAGCCTAGGAATTATAGAGGTTGTGAGGAAGAACGAGAATGCGTGATGATAGTCAAAGAGAGCTGAGACAAGAAAGGATGAGTATAGGTGAGTACCTCATAACAATAAGAGTAACATAATATGATTAAATAATGTTATTTATTACATTAGTTTAGTATTAGTTAATATTTAATGGTGATAATCCTATTTGGTTAGTATTAATTAATTAATAATACTTATAATATTCCTCGACAATAATATTTAATTATATAATAATAATTAATAATAATATTTAATTTTAACATTTAATCATTAATTAATTAATTAACTATTTAATTAATTAAATTCATATATATATATATATATATATATATATAATATAGAGGATGCATCATATGAGAAAAGTTCTTTTATGTGAGAGTAAGAGAAGCGAATCTGAGCCATACAACCATATAATGGATGGTTAAGATTAATCATGTGAGTTTTTAAAAAGTCATGTGACCTTTTAAGTGATCATGTGATTTTTAAAAACTTTTAATCTCAACCACCCATGTATGATTATACGGCCCAGGTTTGCCCCTCTCACTCTCATATAAGAGGACTTTTCTCATAAGATACATCTCCTATATATGTATATGATAATGATATTTTATTTAATTAATAATTGTTTATTTGATAAATATATTTAATAATAAAATATTATTAGGTTCTCGAATTTAACTTCGGGACCCAATAGATGGTTAGGTGTCAACAATCTGGCCTGAGACTAGTGATCCCCTAGGAAAACTAGTCCTGTTAGGGCAACCTTGTTATAAATTGAGGAAAACAAGTTCGGTCCGTTAGGTCCGACCCGTACCTCAGGTACCTCCCATGTTTAGTTGTGCAAGCACTTTTAGATATCTGATTCCAGCATGGTCAGTCTCTAATAAACTATTTCAATAATCTAAACACTTTTCCCGAAGGGACCCAACTCTAATTCAAGCCCTATCGACCCCGTTTCTTGAGAAAACATCCAGTTAAATCAAGACCCCTGGGTTCGGCTCAAACACCTTCAGTGTTTTATAACTCTTTCATACGACGTTGAAATCAAGCGATTCTTATCTTGGTTCCTTCGTTATAAAAAAACTTAGCAATATCTAATTCCAGCCTCGAACGCCGATTCATAATCAATCATCCCCAATTTGAGAAATAAAAAATTCATACTCTGAAACCCGCTTGTTAATCCCGTTAAATCACATTAGTTTATGAGAAAAATCATATCTTCCTCATACGAGCTCCGAATCAGTTCATTCTAATTTCATAATTCTTATGTCAAATCCCTTTAAAATTCTCGTGAAGAACTCGAAAGCTAATTCTTGCTCAATCAGTGCAGTTACTTCAATCTTTTCAAGGTTGCTTTAGATTCGTAATAACATTTCCCAGTATTAGAAAAATATGTGTATCTCTCTTATACGATGTCAAAACCACCTTGTTCTTTTTTCAATGGTTTTGTGTCAAAAATCCTACAATTTTCATGAAGCAATTGAAGCCCAATTCTCAAATCCCTGATCCAAGTAAATTAGTCTTTTCAACCTTAAAGAATTCGGGAGCTCCGGGAGCATTTTTCCTTGCTTCAGGCATAACTCTTACTTTGTTTACTAGATTTTCACATGCCATATACAGTTTCAAAGAGGAAATGAAGACCTACAACTTTTGTGTTGGGATTTTTTCCTAATTCTCATCCCAAGAATTATTGTAGATTTATTAAAAACTGCTCCAAATTCTAGTTACCGAAAACTCAAGGCATCCCCAGTTTCTTACACATTAAGTAGATTTTTCAGCCACTGTTTCCCGACATCACCACACCACACCACCACCTGACACCTTGGCCCTCTTAGGTGGCATCACACGATTACTCACTCTCTTTATTATAATTTATAGCCCACCGAAGCCACCAAACTTTATTAATTCATCAATATTTCCTTCCACCTTTCACACACTCTCTCTACATCACTTGCTTATTTCTTCTTTCCTCTTCATTTCCAGCCATAAACAGCCACTAAAACCTCCTCCTCCTACCTCTCACCAACCGCCATAAAATCCACTATCTCCCCTTTGTCTTCATGACCATCCCATTCACGACGACCACCACCTCTTAAATCCACCATTTCCTTCTAATTTCCACCACCACCCGTGCCTGCCATCCTCCAAAACAGCCACTATTTGGCCTCTATCATCCACCGTGGAACTTCATTAAAGGTTACCATCACCATTTCCAACCTCCACGCCACCTCCTCCTCAAGGTCGTGGCCCCCTCTTGGTGAATTGGTAAGTGATCGACGATTTTTCTTCGTTTTGACTTTAATTTCTTCTTTCTCTTCCTTTCCCCTTTCAATTTTTGAATTTGCATGGCTGATCCTTCTCCATTTCTTGCTAGTCGTGACTTGTCCCTTCCTCTTTGGTCCTTACATGTTAAGTTTTGCTAACCCCGAGAGTAATCGGGAATGATCAACGCGAAGTAATCGACGATCGGTAAATTTTTGAAGTTCAGTTCCTTTTTCTCTTTCAAAACCATGACTATACCATGAGGTAATGGGAGTTTTTCTTTGCTTGATCTTGTTTTAAATTGATTTAAATTATATTTGTGCCTCTCCAGAGTGTTCCTGTAATTTGTCTTTGAAATTCTATTAACTCTATCGTTGGTTTCGTAATTTTCTGCCACCACTGACAAATTCTGTTGATGGTTTTGAGTGTATGTAGATGTTTTTGTAAGTCGTGCCTCAAAGATTATGAACCCTGCTAGTCCCTGACTGAGTTGTGCCTGAGTTTCGGGAGTCCTGCCGCCTCGAATTATGGTTTATTGGAAGTTACTATAGGCCCAGTTATATTTTTATTTTGGTCTATAATTAATTATAAATTTTATTTAATTTTATACAATTTTCTGATAAGTCCCACCATCCTGTAGAGTCATCCTGCCAGAGTTTAGGAAGTTCTGCCATCTTCCTAGAAGTCTTGTTGAAGATCTGTCGAAGAAATCACACATTACGAGTGTTTCTACCAAGTTTATGCTTAACTACAATTTATTTTAGTTTATTTTAATGTATCACACCGACGACCGTAAATAATTAACTATGCGCATTTAATGATTTAGAAATAAATTTAATGACTAATGTTATAAACTAGTTCAATACCAATAATTCATTTTTTCGTCATTATTCCTTCATAAAACATTCATATCATCCTTAAATGGGTCTAATAACATCATCAAGCAGCATGCAAATCACACACGCTAACTATTCCAACAAATCACGTAAAACACAAAGTATTATTACATACATCCAAATACATATCATCATCAATTTATTTCATAATATCCATAGCTTTTTTGGCATCAACTATCTGCTTGGCACTCCCTCTGGGGCATTCGTGCCTTCCCTATCATTAGTTACTAAAAGAGAAATTACAACAAGGGTGAGTGTTGGAATATCGTAATTAATATAGAACAGAGTTTATAAATAATTACAACCATTTAATACTTACTATTCTATTTGTATCTTACTTACTAGTTTCATGTATTCACATACTTACATCTACCATTCATGATCGTTTATATTCACCTAACCCCAATATGATTTCCAAAAACAACATAAATCACATACATATTGCATCAAGCGTTCATCAATATCCTCATTCCATATTGTATTTACAATCAATTGTTGAATTCATCATAAAACATCATTAATATCAATTCACATATATCACAACTGACTCGCATACATGTCTGACTCCTAGTATCCAGATACTAAAAGGATCGGCCTTAAGCTGGGGGTCCTACTTAACACCCCGTGAATCCTACTTGGTCCACCAAGTCCTACTTGACTCTTCACCTCAACCACTGGGTCCTACTTGACCACTGGGTAGCTCAACTGGGCCTCAAAGGACCACGGGAACAAAAAATGAGGGGCAATTTATACCGTCGGCTGTCCCACACCACATAATCATATACATAGACATATCATACATGGCTCAACATCATCAAACTTATATATAATTATCAAAAACTGACATTTCACAATCACATAAGGCGGTCACACAGACCCGACCCTTAACTGCCATGTTACAACATCTCTAATCATTATATCTTTCTCAATTTCACATGTTTACTCAATTCAATATAATTCCACAATCATAATCTCATACACAACACGAAACATCACCATTATCCACTTTGGTTTACAATTCACAACATACTACATATATTCATAATTTCCATAATTTATTTTATTTAAATCTTATCAATTAACTAACCAGTTCATTACATATTAATACCATATATTTATCTAAATTATCCCTATGCACATATAAGTATATACAACTAACATCCAACCCCATTTCTATATTTTCCCACATTCTATTATTATTTCCTAATCTCCCAGAAGCTAATACACACACCAATCCTAATTAATTACGACTTGAACACCCCCTTACCTAGATGCCAAGCTTCAATAATTTGCTCTTGGTGTCAGTCGTGTCCTACGATCACTTGATTCACTTCTCGGCTTCCAAGCTCAACGCCCGTTTTGCCAATCGATCATCTGGCACTCGTTCCGACACCTACGATCACCGAAACGCAACACCCATTAGTACATTATCATCCTTACCATGCTAAAATCAAGACCTAAGCTTCCCATGTCTATAAAACGTGAAACTCAAGCCCTCATTACCACATACAACTCGGTTAGAGAGAGAAAGTGAAAATTGGGAAGAAAAAACCATGAAATTGGTAGTCCACATTAGCATACCTTGGTCCCTACAAGTCCAAAATGTAATTGATCACAAGTTCCCATCAAAGACCAGCTTGGATTTAAGTCCTACAATGCAAAGGGAAGAAGAGAAAAGAGAAAAGGGTATTTTTAGATCTGTTTTGCATGTCCAGTGCGTAATGTTTTAAAACTAATTGCGACACTAACGATACGGGTCAGCTTTAAAATTTTACCCTGACCCTATGTGCCATTCCTACACTACGCGTCAGGCATAATCCCCTATTTCCTTTAAAATTCACTTTTAAATCATATTATTCACCTCATACCTTCTTACTATTATTATTTTAAGCTAAAATGCCATTTATTTATTTTTCCAAATATAAAATATTTAGGATGTTATATCCCTTCTCAAAGTAGGCTTTACCTATATCACTTTTCATGAACCATCAAAGAAGCTATGGTTATTCCATATTGGAAAAAGGCTCTGGAGGAAGAATATAAGGCCTTAATACAAAACAATACCTGGACTTTGACTACTCTTCCTGCTAGTAGAAACTAGATAGGATACAGATGGATCTTTTGAGTCAAAACTAACTCTGATGGCTCCATAAACAAACACAAGGCACGTTTAGTTGCAAAAGGATTCCATCAAAGAGATGGTTTTGACTTCTCTAAAACTTTTAGTCTTGTTTTTAAACCTACAACAATCAAGATTATCTTAAGTATTGTTGTATCAAGGAATAGGAACATAAGACAGATTGCCATAGCTAATGTTTTTCTAAATAAAGACTTTCAAGAAGATATGTACATGGCTCAACCCCCATGCTTTATTCAACCTGACACAAGCCTTGTGTGCAAGCTACAAAAGCCCTTTTATGGACTCAAATAAGCCCCAAGAGCTTGGTTTGAAAGGTTACACCTATCTTTATTTAAACTTGGCTTCAAGTCTATAAAAATGGACTCATATCTCTTTATCAGATTTCATAAGGATCATATCATCTTCATTCTTGTATATGTGGATGATATAATCATCCGTGGTTCCTCTACATCAGTTATCTCCTTTATAGTTCAACAATTACAAAGTGAATTTCCTATTAGAGACCTTGGTTTTTCACATTACTTCCTTGGCATAAGTTTATCAACTTCCTGATGAAACTCTAATGCTGACTCAAATAAAGTATCTCACTGATCTCTTAAAAAGGGTCAATATACATACGACTAAACCTATCAAAACACCAATGGTTTCTGGTTTGAAACTCCAATCTTTGGAAGGAACAACTCATGATGAAGTAACTCAATATAGATTCATTATGGGTAGTTTACCATATGTCATAATTACAAGACCAAAAATTACTTTCTCAATTAACAAAGTGTGTCAATTCATGCAAGCTCCTAGGGATACTCACTAGACGCCTATCAAAAGAATCCTAAGATACCTAAGTGGAACTCTCAATACTAATCTACATCTCACCAAGTCTCATGACTTCACAATCAGAGGGTTCTGTGATACAGATTGGGGATCGAATTTGGAAGATAGGAAATCAACTATTGGTTATGTAATATATCTTGGAGCCAATCCTATAAGCTGGTTTTCTAAGAAACAATGAGCAGTTTCCATGTCTACAACTGAAGTAGAATACAAAAGTATTGTTGCTATAGCTGCAAAAATGGCATGGTTAAAGAATCTTTATATGAGCTTCACATTCCTACAACAAGTAGACCCACAATATATTGTGACAACCTAAGTTCTATTTTATTATCTATCAATCCTATTTTACACTCCAAGACTAAACATTTTGAGATAGACTTGTACTTTGTTAGAGATAAAGTTCAAAAGAAGCAATTGTCTATTCAGCACATTCTTTCATTAGAACAAACAACAGACATTCTTACTAAAGCCTTATCCTTTCCCACCATCATTGCAAGAACAAACTCAAAGTTTATTCTCATCCCACTCTGAGTTTGAGAGAGGGTATAAGAGATAACTAAAGAATTTTAATTAATTTTAGTTAAGTATGAGTTTGTTATTTGACAACCTATGATAGTTATTTTTTGTTACATCCATAGGCTCTTAGTTTAGTCTTTCTTTGTGTATATAAAGAAGTTCTTTTATACCTCTTTGGTGTGTATTCATTTTCCATTCAATTTAATAATACAAATCTATTTCCTCCTTTCTCAAATAGTCTTTCATTTTTTCCTTTTTTATTTTAAATACTTTTTTCCTTCTTTTCTTTTTTCTCTTTTCCTTTTCTTTTTTCTATTTTTTTCTCTTTGGGTGGGATGAAAATGAGTGTTCACACTCCTTTACAATTTCCAATGAAATGTATTATAATAAAAATATCCATTTTTCTTAGATGAAATCAATGATAATAAATGAAGTCAATTATTTTTAAGAAGAGTATGAAGTAGTATTTTTTTTATACTCAGAAAGAAAGATATATCAATTAACCACTTTTATTGATTATAAAAACAAGGTTTAATTACAAGGTGCAGTGCAAGAAGTAAAAATTCTTAACCGATGTAAGGGTGATGTTTAATTTTCAAAGAATGATTGCTTGTACTCCTCAAAACTTGTACCACTATTTATGAATTCATTCACTTAGAATAGGCGTATGAAGGTTTTAAGTGTCTTTTATGTTTCTTCGATATGATAAGTGTAGTTGATTATTTATGAACAAAAGTGATATCCGCTATAACAAATCAAAGAGTTTCGCCACACATTTTCTTTTTTCCAGTAAGCTCTAGCAGTGCAAGTGGAAGACAACTCAAATCCCACTTTTTGTCTTACACTGTTTCTACTTTTTACGCACCAAACCATGTTCAACTTGCGGTCACTATAGTCTCTCAACCTACTTGTGTTTTAAAAACACATTAATAAAGCTTACACTTTGAATTTTCTTTTCTTCAACGAAGGAATTAAAAAAATATTAAAATTTAGGAATTATAACTTAATTAAACTACATGCTTGAGTTTTCCGATTAAATTTAGAAAGTATATAAAAATGAAAGAAATAATTGTGTGTTACAGTTAGAATCTTTATGTTATATCGATATATAAAATTACCTTCTTTATTCTACTAGTTATTATTATTATTTTATAATCACTAGTTATTAATTTATTATCTTGAATGAAATGAAATTTATGTATATTAAATTATATTAACATTACATAACTATAATTAGACTATGAGAGAAAATTCATCAAAATACATTTAAGTTCGAAATAAAATATTTTTAAGCGAAACGAAGAGTAAAAATTATATATTTCATCTTATGTTTTGAAAAAATTCACTTAATATGAATTAACTGTTATATAAAGTTGATAAATGAATAACAGTATTATCTTATAGAAGTAAAATAAAATTAAACCACAAATAACAACATGTGAAACTAATTAAATACAATGGTTATACGTTTATTAAAGTTAAACAGACATCTAATAAAATATGATTAAAATTAAAAAATGGCGTAAAATTATTAAATCTAAACAAACAAAAATCCTTTGGTCATACTTTATAATCTTATATTTGAACCTTTTTTTACAATAAAAACATTAAATCCTGAGTTCTGATCCTAGATTTCAAAGTGATCATTACCGAAAACTTTCTTTACTTCACTGGACTGATATTAGGGAGTTTATTTTCGAATTATTTTGGTCGTATTTATTTTGTAAGTTTTCTAAGATAAATGGAAAACTATTTTTAAAAAAGTTGAAAAAATAAAAAAAGTGTTTGTTGACAAAATATTAAAAAAAAAACTTATAGAAAACTGAAAACTGGTTTTCTATTTTTTTAAAGAAAAATAGAGAAGTTTTTTAAAAAGTTGGCTGCGTTTAGTTATAGAAAATTATTCTAGTTTTCTGGGAAAAGTTTTTCGTTTGTTTTCCAAAATTTTTATTTCCTAGAATAGCTTGAAAAATTTTAAAAACTCGTTTAGATAATATGACAGTTTTTCAATTTAGAAAACTAGAAAACTAAAAAGGTTGTTCAAGTGAACTCAGTTTTCTAATTTTTTTTAAACATTCTTTAATATAAATTAATCGATACATGTCTTTTATATATATATATATATAATATTTATGACAATATTGTATAGTATATACATCATATAAAATTGTGACAAAAATTTAAAGTAATATTAAAATAAGAACAAATGAGTTTATATTTATATATATATATATATATTTCAAAATAGTTACAAACATTAACATAAGAACTTTTTGAATTAGTAACAGTTTGTTTCATATTCTCATTTGGTTATAGCAGTTGTTATCTTATCTTGTAATTCAATTACCGCTTTTTTTACTTTTTTTACTTTTCTTAGAAAACCTTTTAAAAAAGTTTTCTGATTTTCTTAAAAAATTGAAAATCAGTTTTCTATTTTTCTATGAAAAAATTTTAAATAATTTGTAAATAAACAGTTTTTTAATTTTTAAATTTTTCTAAGAAAACTTATGAACTAAACGTAACATTAGGGTTTAAGAAAAATAGAGAAGTTTTCCAAGAAAACTTAAAAGTGAAAAAGTTTTTTTAAGAATTTTTCTATCTATTCCAGGAAATAAAAATTTTGAAAAACAAACAGAATTTTTTTTTCAAAATTCTTTTTCAAAAAACTAGAATAATTTTCTGTAATTAAAGACAGCTTTTATTTTTCTAAAAAATTTCAACAAATACTATCTTTAAAATATATATTTTAACGATGTATTTTGTTTTTAAAAAAATCATTTAAATACATATTAAATATTTGACTACTAAATAAGATACTCATCGTATGCATGTATTAACTGATATTACATATATAATAATAATAATAATAATAATAATAATAATAATAATAATAATAATAATAATAATAATAATAGACTAAAAAATTGTAAAAGTGGAGGTAAGACAATATCTTTAACTTTATATGAAAAATTATTATTTGCGTGGCAAAATAAAAAATTATAAGAATAGTATTGAAAAAAATAAAATATTTGGTGGGGGTATATACCCATGCAATTTAGAACTGTCCGGATAACAAGTTATCAAAATTTGTTTGAGGGACTTCCCTCCCTCCCTTTATTAATGAGATCCGTCTCTAATTAAAAAAAATCAAATCTAAACTTAATTTCCAACACTTTATATATCACACATAAAGTATATTATTATGATGGTCTTATCTGACGCATACAATCAAACATAATTAATATGCATATTTTGAATTATTTAGTCGAATAATAATAATAAGTATGTGAATATAAACATATTATATTCTTAGGACAGTCTGAACTGTGATAATTTTACTTGAATCTTCATAGAATAGGGCAGCAATAATTGTATTCTCTTTTATTTCTAATGTTGAGAAAATTTGCCGCGGATATTTTGAAGACTCTAGAATATGAATATTTCCTCTATTATTATGTAGAGCTTGGATAATGTTTGGTGAATAATGAATACAAGTATATATACAGGGATAAAAACTCATCACCACCATGTGTAACTGATTGATTAGCTAATATATTGAGTTTTTATATTGAGAGAAGTTTACATTCATACCAAGAGTAAATATACATAGAGAAGGTTATGACTTTCTTGGTTTGTAAAAGGTAAATTAATGCAAATAATCTTTTTCATTCAATTAATGGGCTGGTGAAAAGCATCAATTCCACTAAGATCACTCCACTTTCTTTCCACCCAAATTAAAAAGCAAGAGAACATGCATCTGCCATGGTACTAATGGCCATACCTATGTGCATATAGACTGAATTAAAATAATCTTTTGGCTTTCAGAGGGAATAATCATGATAAGTGATTAATTAAATCAATTTTTTTAATTATGATAATTTGACCAAAGGGGTTTTCTATGGTTATCAGGTTCCGTATGCATGTCACCACTAACGACATATAGAAATTGTCAAACATGAGATTTAAATAACTATATTAGCAACAAAGGTACTAATGAAATTTTGCTTCAAATTTTGTGATCTGTGCTGTAGAATTTCACCTAATATATTCATGTTTGCACTAACATTATTAAATAGTTGCCATTGAATTTATATGGCTTAATGTTTGGCTTTGACACGTTAAAATGTTGCTTGAAAATATCATCTAGTTAAAGTAACTCAAATTACACTTTGGTTCTTCATTTGCTCATAGTTGTTTATTCTAGACAAGAGGTGGTTGTAGACAAGAGAATTAAAATGGAAGTGATAAACAACCATGTCAAATTCAGAGTACCAGAAATTTAAGGAAATTATTATAACGAAATATTGACAATGATATTCCTCATCAATCAATTGAAATTCAGAATACAAAGTTAACATTATTGTAGTTATGATACCCCACATGGCCTAAACAAGTTCAGGGTATGCCTTATGAATACTCAAAATGGTTATACACCATTAATTTTTGTTATGAAAAGTCTGGATCCGATGCTGAAGTCATGAACTCATATTATTATTATAGTCATAATCAATTATATATCAAACTATGTTATCTCGATCTGATACTGATTTTTCACTATCTGTTACAGCTAGTGTTGCCTCCTCAACTAGAATAACGAGTTGGATGCTATCAGTCTTTGGATCCGGTTCCTCACATTCACAGTGTGGAGTTTTTGAGGCTTGATCTGTGTCCACAACATCAAAACGTGTGAGGGTGGCAAGATCATTCACTGAATCTGCTATTTCCTTAGTGAAATCAACAATATCAATTAGTAGTGAAGCCACTGTCACAGCTGGTATAAGTGACAAAAGTTCTGTTTCTTTCCGTTGGCTTGATTGGAGCAATGCCTTTAGGCTCTTCACTGCAGCTTTCGCATTTGCAACATTGGTATCAGCAGAAGCCCTTGTCATTGCTCTCATTGATGATCCTAGTTCCTTCAAAGCTTTGCTACTCTCCAAACACATTTCTGAGCATTGCTCTTGAATGCTACAACGAATTTCTTTAGATCCCTATTGCAATGAAAAACAAAAACTGTCAATATGTATAATCATGCATAACCCTTGATAAAGTTTCTTATTCTAACACATGCAAACTCATTTGGTTATAAGAATGAAAATGGTAAGAGTTTGTTTTCTCTTGAAGATGATGATACTATTCAGGAAAAGGCTCCTAAAGAACAATATTAATTGTTGATTTAGAAATTGAATATACAAGATTAATCCTTGGAAATCAACAGTTAAGAATCATAACTAATTGTATATGTGCATGTATCTTATGACAATTACCATCATTGATTTCTAAATAAATGGCTAATATTTACGCTTCATTCTTTTAAGTGCATTCTCGCACTTTAGAAGAAACAAATCCTACTATTGAACGATATTTTACTTTGTACATAGAATTTGGGAGATAATATTTGTGATATTTACTTGAATATCAGAATTTAGATGAGCATTTAGAGCTTCCATTCGATATGCACATTGGCGTGAGAGGCCACCAATTTTGAGGTATAGGTCCCAAGGATGACGAAATTTGAACTTTCCATGACCAGGTTCCCATCTTGCAAAATTAGCCTGCAAAGTGAAGAAAATTGATTACGTGAGACATGTGCATGAGATTTTCATTTAGATGAAGAAATGAGGGAAATATATACAAAGCAACAACTTGTTGCACTCACCAGAGTGTCATCCATACTTTTAGAATTGAGAACCTTTTTATAACCTTCTAGAATTAACTTGTTGTCACCGGAATCTCCTTCTTTTTTCTCTTTAGATTCTCCTTCTTCTGATATTTTGAAGTATTCACGTACAAATGCTGTAAAATATAACAAGTTATGAGTTAAGTCTCAATAAAAAAAAAAAACCAATTTATAACCTTTTCCTTTTGGTAAATGTAATTTATAACTTTATTGATACTATTTTTTAAAAGTTTTTATTAAATCTAACCTTCTAAGAAATCAGCAAGTATTTCCAACTTGTGAGCAATTGAATAGTGGAACTCTTCACCAGCCCAAACAGGACAAACAAAAATGGAAATCATCACACAAGCTGAACCACCTATAAAAATGGTTGATAACCTCTTGTGTGCCATTTCTAGTACTTCATCATCTCGAAAACCAGACACTGATATCAGAGAGAATGTCAAGATAAATATAAGCATCCCATAATCATATCTTGCCTTCACTTTGGGGAAAAACCTTATGAATGATGCTATAGCAGCTGCAAAAATAAAAAAAATACAAAACATAAGAAAATGATATCATTATATAGTTTTCCTGGTTAATATTAACAAGTACCCACAAGGAATAAAAAAAGTAAACTATTTATATAAGAAAGTATTGCACTTAATATTACCAAAGCTTTTACTCCAGATATTTTATTTATTGAGTCACTAACCAGTCTCTTTTAACTCTGTCTGGCTAGAATTCATTTACAAAGTCTATGCACTTTACAATGTTAGAAAACCATGCTTCAGCATGAAATAATTTGTTTCTTTTTTCTTTTTATAATAATTTGTTTATCTTCTAGTGTGATAGAACCACCAAGTCTAATATCACCTTATCAGGATTCTTCTTCCTTCTTCTTATGATTGTTATTATTATTTTGATGTCAAGACCCTTATTATTATTGACATATTGGTAAAATTTTTGTTTTTGTTATGTTTTTAAATTTTTTTCTACCTTGCACAAAGACAAACACGCCAATCAATATTGGTTCCCCTGTCTCTCCAGATAGACTTGCTAAGTAGTGAGCTCCAACACCTAAAGCACCAGCAACCAGTGTTGCAATTGTCCTATTCAAGCCTTTTCCTAGAGTGGCTCCTAAAAATGTGTCACCACATACACAAGAGTTAGTGAAGAAACAAACAATGGAACAAATATACAAAATCAAAAATGGGTAAAAAATAGTAATTAGCATATGAGAAATGTTATCAAGACACTTTTTTTATACACACTTCAACATCTTATGTAATTGATTAGTTTATTAAAAAAGAGATTAATTTATAAGGTTTATTATCTAACTTTTTAAAAACTAATCATATAGAGGTGTTGAAGAATGCATTTAAAAGAATGAATCATTAACATTTCTCATTACTATATATGATCATGAACAAAAACAACATTAAGAAACTCACCGACTGTGTACTCAAAAACCACCACTACAGTCATCACAGCCCACATTGCTGAAAGACCAAAATTCTCATATAGTGGTTGATAGTAATAAAACAGTGAAACAAGTGAGATTGCAAGTCCCACTTTAAGTGAATGAATGACCCTTCTAGGGTCATCTTGTGCTATCTCTTTTGACAACCTACAAATTCCAAACACCTTCTCCTTAAGAACTTTTGGCAGGGCCATTAGTTGCTCCCATATTCGACAAATCACTGCTTTCTCCTGGTTTGTGTTTTGAGATGATGCCATCTCTTCTTCAACTAGTATTGTAGAAATTGAAGAATGAAGAATAAAGAACAAAGAACAAAGATATGCTGTTCCTTAGTTTGGTTCTGCTAGCAGCCACCTTCAATGTGTATTTATAGATAGAGGGAGGCAAGAGATAGCACCTGATTGAAGATTTCAAGAATAATATTTTAATGTTGGTACTAAACATTTTCGTTAGTGCGCTTAATTTGTACGGTGAGAGTACAAAACACTGACATAGACCCCTTAATAAAGAAAATTAAATTACATAGTGCTATGCGACAAAAAAAAATTGTCAATAATGCTGCATTTTAGACGTGTGTGGATAGTGTTACATGTTGCAACTAGCCCACAAGTTTTGAAAATGCATAAAATTGATGGCTTGAGACACTTGGCTTATGTAACAAATCAGGAAGGCAAAAATAAGAGATGGCCACTTGAATGTAATGGAGTGGTAAAAATTGAAAAAAAAAAAAAGTCATTGTGGTACAGCTCTAGTGGTAACAAGATGTGGTAAAGTTTGTACTTTATAAGATGGTTCTAGCTAGCTGTAATCTTTTTTGTGATAAAAAGAACATCATAGACATTAGACATTAAACTAGTAAGATAAGATAAGAATGGATCAAGTAAGATCCAAGAAGCTTCCCAGGTTCTTTATGTCCAAATGTAAATGGTATGTATTTTCACATGCATGTCAAATTTACACCGTTTAAGATTTTAGTTAGATTTTTAGATTTCACATTAAATAGTTGTATTACGAAATATGATTTATGGAGATTAAACCCCTACTAATATGATTAGAGGACAAAATAGGCTATCACCATACCATATCTCTCATTAGTTTAAAGTTAAATTATTAGATTTTTTTAAAGCAAATAATGCTAAAAAATGGATCATGCATGGTAGAAGAGGCTTGTACTCAACTAAAATTTGTTATGATTTTGAATCTTTTAGGAAAAAGAAGTCACATCTAAAAATCAGGGTACAGGGAGTTAACATCTTGCAATTAAAGACATGGCCAACCATATATGTAATAATATGGGAGTTAGTATCATTTTCAACTATTCAGCTTCGTCTTATACAACATCAGTGATAGGTAAAGCTTTTCATGAAAAGGACTAGTCCGAATTGATTCAATGGAATTTATGACACGGATTTCTTGCTTATCTGTATCTTAGAATGTCATGGTTCGTTGATGCCCATCTGTATGTCCATGTAGTTAAGCCTCTTATAATAGAACTACTTGGCAATTACAATGTATATAGGCATGTAGAATAATCTCTGTAAGCAATTTTTCATGGTTTTAAAAATTTTCAGGGTCTTTAAATTTTAAAAGTCACGCCATTTTTTTTGCCACCTAATTATACTAGCCTAATTCCTTTTTTCTCTCCTTCATAATTAAGTAACATTCCTACTCCCTAAAAAATCAAATCACGACCTCTCAAATCTTCAATTTCAATTGTCCTTCCATCTTTCAAAGTTGCCACCGCAAAATTCTCTTTTTTGCCACCCAATTCTCATTTAATTTTGGTAATTTCTAAAGTTTCCATAATTTTCTTTTTCCTCTCCAAGAAAGAAACACATACTCTAAGTCTCAATCTTCTAATTTGTGAATACCCTTTTTCGTTTGCGTACCATTTTTTTTATGTTCTAAGTTGGTACTTTTAAAAAAAAAATCTCAAAATGTCTCTTGTTTTATTTATTTATTTATTTATTATTTTTATTTTCTATTATCTTAATAAAATTTAAAATTTCAATTTCTTTTTTCCATCTTAACACTCTCTATTCCATGTTTGTTCTTTTCTTTTTCTTTTATTTTTTATTCTCCCTTTCCTTTCGAAGACTTAAGGCAAAACATGAAGTTTGGGAGGAGGATTACTTCCTACAAAAATCACAACACACAATATCAAAATATGAAACCAACCCTAAAATTAAATGCCTAAAGGTATTGATTCAGGCCTAAAAGAATGGAAATGGCAAAAACTTGAAACTAGGGAAACCTTAAATTTGAAAATATAGCATGGAAGAATCAATGACATTTTACAACACCCCATAAGTATTAAGTATAAAGATTACAATTAGAAATGCAAAGGGAAGGTAATTTTTATGGCAACCAAAACTAGAACTAGAATTTGCATATTTTCTTAAAAAACAAGCAAAGCCAAAAACCAAAAATCACTTCATCTTCATCATCTTCCTCACCACCACCTTCAACAACATCACCTACCATTTACTTCACCATAAACAATAACTCATTTCACCACTAACTTCTATCACTACCAAACCAAAACCAACCTTAGACCCCTTGTCATAACCCAAAACCACCACCAGACTTCATCATTTTCATTACCACAAAACCACATCACAAAGGGTAACTAGAAAAAGTATGAGACAGGAATAAGAGGGGAACCATCATTGCCACACGACCGTCACCGACTGTGAGCACGTGCCACCATCCGCCACTGATCAACGGAGACCTCTGTGACAAGCCTAACTAGCATCGTGAATCCTATCCAGTCGGTTGAATACACCCGCTCCCTAACTGTATGAATGACCGCGCCATCGACCACATAAGCCTCTACTAGCCGCCAACCGACTGCTACCTCCATCACCTCTGGCCGGCATCGCACGACCACATCCTCCACCGACCGACCACACTCCCACCGATCGGTCTCTCTCTCTCACCCTCTTCTTCCTTGGCCACCGCCCCTACCTATTTTGGTTTCTTTTTTCCCTTTTTTTCTTACCATTCCTCTTTAGGTTTAGGTCTTTTATTAGTTTTAAGTTTTGAATATTTAGGTTATAGGCCTCAGAATGAGGCTTATTTAGGGTTTTTTGCTAAACTGGGTGATTTTTTTAAAAAAATTGGTTTTGGGGTTTGATGGAAACATTTTAGACGTCTGGGTAAAAAATGTCCCATCCATCTTACAATTCGTATAGCCATTTGAAGAAATGTCAGAAACCAGGAGATGAAGACACTTGTCAAGAGATAACGTATTTCGCATACTGGGTTGAAGAAATATCAGTCTCGTCGATGTGACCATTCACTGTGCTTTCATAGAGTGAAGATATGAAATTTTAGTTGTGTCAATCAGTCACCATTTCGCACACTGACTTAGTGAAATAAGGGGGAGTGACACGTGTTAATTTCATTATCTGGTTGTGCGAAATTGTATTTAAAAAAATCAAAAAACTAGTATTTTTTCCCTATATAAGGCAGATTGTTACCATGAACAATTTGCCATCTTTCAAGTCTTTAGTGAAAGAGCAAAGAGTTCTTTGAAGGTATGTGTAATTTTTATTTTGGTGTATATTGTTTATGACCCCTCTGTTATATTGTGTTAGAGTTTTGTTAAAAAAATTAGAGGGTGATTATCGTTACTTATTTTGTGTTATTGTTATGTTTTGAGTATATTTTAAATATTAAGTTTTTTTTATGCTTAGTTTTTTTAGTGTATGTATTAGAGTTATGTTAAAAAAATTAGAGGGTGATTATAGTTAGTTATATTGTGTTAATGTTATGTTTGGGGTGTATTTTTTAATGCTCACTTTATTATATTTTTTTAGTGTATGTTTTTTAGGTTTACTTTTTTTTGCTCAGAAATTTTATTACTGCAATGGGTTCTAAGGTGTTGGTGATTCTATATACCAATGGGCGAAAAATTAATGGCCCTGATGGTATTTCATTTAAGGGTAAGACTAGTTTGATACAAATCAAACATGAAATTACAGTTGCGTAACTTAAAGAGAGCATTGCCAATAAGTTGAATCTCAATGTCAATCAGGTCATATTGACATTGTCCACTAGGTTAATAATTGATAAAAGAAAAAAGAAATTTTAGGTTTTCAAATAAACAATGATGAAGATATTGATTTAGTGTTAAAATTTTATGAGAAATAATCGAGCATGTCTCATGTAGAGATATTTGTTGAAGTTGATGTTTTGGGGTCTTCGTTGCACCATACACGGGCAATACATCTCAATGTATGACACAAACTGGAAGTAAGTAAAGTTGGGTTTTACTATATTAGGAATGTTTTGTTGAAGTAATTTTTTAAAGTGACTATAATAAAGTTTTATTGTTCTGTTGTTGAAGATGAAATCGATGTTAGCTTAGAAGATGATGAAGACCTAGATTTTAATATTCAACTAGAATGTGAAAGTAATGATGATGAAGGAGCAAATGAGGCTTATATTCCCAATGACAGTGATATGGACACAGATGTTGAAGGTGATTTTGAATCCATACCAGACTCTTCGACTATTGGAAATTCAGATGTTGGTGTTGTTGTACACGGTTAGTGATGTTTATAATGTAATGAGCACGGGGGTTAATGTTAAATAGGCTATTTAATGGCGTTTTTGAAATGTAGGGGATGGAGGAGTGGCATTTTAGATGTCGCCCCCATTTTACAGTGATGTTAACTTGGACCACCCATCCGAGGAAGAAAATCATACTGGGTTTGATGACCAAAACGAATGGCACATTGGAGATAAACTTTATGCGGGGTTGAAATTTCAATCAAAAAGTGCAGTTCAAATGGCGTTGAAATAATATTCAATGAAGATGCATCAGACTTATGTCGTGGTTGAATCGAAACCAACCTTTTTTACTGTAAGGTGCCCAAATCACTTTGACGGTTGTCCTTGGAAGATGAGGGCTATGTTATCTAAAAAAAGGAACATGTGGATGGTAAGTAAGTGAGGGGGCCTATAATTGTGTGAATGCGACTTTGTCTCAAGATCATGCAAAATTGGATTCACAATTCATCTGCTCGTGCATTATAGGTTAGTTAATGTTTTGTTAATTGTGTGTCATGTTTAGTTTTGGGTTTACATATTATGTATGCAACCAAGTGATTTCAAATGATACTTTCTTTTAAACAGGTATGGTTAACCAAGATCCATCAGTGACCATTGCATTGATAAAAGAGTGAATAATGAGTCAATTTGGGTTCAAAGTGTCTTATAGTAAGGCATAAAAGGTGAAGCAAAAGGCAATTGTCCATGTGTTTGGTGATTGGGATGAATCTTACGCTTTTTTGCCTCGATGGCTTAATCGTATGCGCCAGATTTCACTAGGGTCTGCTTACGCAATTGTTACCACACAATATATTATGGGCACTAATGTTGACCAAAGGTTCGCACCTTTAGACGCGTCTTCTGGACTTTTAAACAATATGTTGATGTGTTTCCATACTGCAAGCCACTTCTACAGGTGGATGGCACATTCTTGTATGGAAAATATAGACATACACTACTTATTGCGACGACCCATGATGGAAATAATTCAGTTTTACTAGTTGCATTTACAATTATTGAGGGAGAATCTTTGCAAGCATGGAGTTGGTTCTTATTTCAGATTCGAATTCATGTGACATAAAAGACACGCATATGTCTTATATCCGATCGACACCAATCCATTAAGTCTACTGTTGGTAACTGACAAAATGGGTAGCAACCACCGAATGCACACCATGTATTTTACATCAGACACATTACAAGTAATTTTAATAACAAGTTTAAAAATGATGCATTGAAAGAGGATTTGCTAAAACTTGGTACATGGTTTTTTTATTGTGTTTTTAGTTTTCTTGATTTATTGTTGCTACATTAAAATTAATTATTTTGTTTCAATCACAGGATACACTACGTGTAAATCGGTGTTCGACAGGAAGTTAGAGAAATTTTGTGAGATAAAACCAGAAATTGCAACATGGATTGATGCAATCCCTAAAGAGCAATGGAGTATGGCATATGATGTTGGGGGTCGTAGATTTGGACACATGACCACAAACTTATCTGAGTGTGTTAACAAAATACTTAAGGGTGTGAGAAACATACCGATCACTACATTAGTTAAGTGTACATACTCACGCCTGTTTAAGTATTTATACAACGAGGAGGCACGGCCAGGGTAAAGTTTGGTGATAGAATGAAGTACACAAAAAAATTGGTGGAGATGTTGTCAAAGAACCAGGCAATTGCTTGCATGCACCAAGTTCGTAGATATGATGTACAAGGTAGTAGGTTTGAGGTGCAGGAAAGTTTTGACCCAGTGCAGCAATGAGGTGGTCGTAAATACTCGGTGACATTGTCCACTAATCCTCATTGTGATTGTGGGAGATTTCAGACCCTAAAGTATCCTTGCTCACATGTTATTGCGGTTTGTCAGGTCGTAAGTATTGACTATTTTCAGTTTATCCATCTGGTGTATACACAAGAATGGGTTTTGAACGTATACTCTGCTCAATGGTATCCGATTGGGAATCATGAAGATATACCTATAACCAATGACAGATGGAAACTTACACCTGATCCGTTGCGCTTACGACCAAAGGGTCGCCCTAAATCGTCCCGCATCTGAAATGAAATAGATTGAGGTGACTCACAAAAAAGAAATGTTACATGCAAGCAGTGCAAGTAGACTAGCCATAATCAACGTACTTGCCCGAATAAAGTTGGACAAAGCAGTTTTCATGTTGAAAATTAAACCTGATGTAATGTAACAAATTATGTTGTTTGATGTAAAATTAAGTTTTATTATATAATATCATTATCTAAATAGCACACGTCTTGATCATACAAAACAAACATAATATACACAAAATTACAATGCGTACACTAGCCCCTAATGGGAGTTTCGAGGGTGAGGCTGAGGTGAAAAAATACACGGCCTTATCCAATCCCTAGCATAACGGTATGGGTTTCTTCTAGCTTGCACATCAGGGTTATCCTCAGCTGCTGTAAATAAATCCATGTTAAGGTCTAAACCTTGACCAACAAGGTATGAAGATTCTTCCCTTCTGTGTGTCACAAGAGGTGCGTTAAGAGTATCCAATTCTACCATGAATGCGTTAAGTGATTGTGGTGCTGATGGAACATAATGACTACTCTCCCCTCTTGTTTGCGGTCCCTACGTTCTAAAAAAAGGTTCACCGTGAGGGCTATAATCAAATTGTTGACTTGTGCCATCACCCTGGGAAGGAAACTCATACGTTGAGCATTGAGAAAATGACCCACATTGGGAGGGAAGAAAATATGAACCATGTTCTTTGGGAGGCATGATGGGCAGGTTGTAAACCTAATGCTCTTTAACCGTCCTTCCTCTTACAATCCCCTGATGTTCATTGCGTGTACCTAGCATATTAATGTCAATTTCAACCTGAGATGGCTCTTACATGGGCACGGACGGGGTCTGCCTAGCTTCTAAAACCCTTGACTCTTCTCCCCACATTTGAATCACATTTAAGGATTGTTGTCTAATCTGATCGAATACCAATGCAGGTGACTGCAATGGAACCTGTGCATCCTCTATGGCCAGGTAATGGATACTTTCCAATGCATCAACCTAAAAAAATAAAAAAAAAACACAAGATAAGTAATGGATATTACAATCAAACATACATAATGTAACAAATTGAAATAGGGTTGGATATTACTTAGTGCGAGAAACATACCGAGCGACCTATGATCACATGCTTTCTTGAGATCCACCGTCATGTATGGAGGTTATACCAATGCATGTAATTGGAATTTGCACCCAGTAAACACTCTTGTGGACCATTTGTTTGTACAAAGTTTACACGACTTTCCCATATGGTAACTAGTGGTATATATATCTGAGCCCAATTTTCCCCTTGTTTCCCTTTTTGAGTTAAGCCATGCAAATATTCAGGTTGGTGAGGGGGTAATGGTATGCTGCTACATACCAAATTATCTCATAACACGGTCAGGTTGATGCCATTCCACTATGTTTGTACACAATAGTGGAACTACAACTCTCCACCCCTTTTGTCCTTGTAGACATATAACCAGCAATGTCTGCAACACTTGCTCACTATATGGGGTCTAGACAACCTGTTTGCAACCAATATCATTCTTATTAGATACCACAAATAACAATTTAACCAAGTTACAAAATGCGAAGTATGTGCCTGCAACAACTTACATCAGTCCGTTTCATTTGATCAAATGCCCGACGATAGAAGTCTATGTCCTGTCTAACTGCCTTGAAGGTGTTACCACCCAACCACCTGAAATAGATAAAAATTAGGACAAATTACGTAACTAAACATTACATCTTGAAATTATGATAAACTTATGGCACAAGTCAAATTATAAACCTTACAGCATATGGTGTCCCCGGTTGTCTTCCATTTTGTGAGGGAGTCGGAGCAATCCCGGGAAACCTATCCCACACCCAGCATTGCACTAACAACAAAAGACCAAAGATTGAGACACGCTCATACTTGGTTGCTAGACACAACTCACGATATAAATAGCTGAGTGTAGTAGATCCCCAACTATATTGCCCACACATATCAATGTCTTCGACCAAAGGCAAATACTTCAATGAAACTCTGCCACTGGATTGATCGACAAAAACAACACCACCAATCAATCGTATTATGTATGCCCTTGTGTACCTTAAAATTTGAACATCACTTTCCAAGTGATCCTCAACATTGGCAAAGTTATCTGACAACCATTTCATCTTAAGGCAACCAACATGAAATGCATCATCTGGTGGGTAAATACCAAATAAGTTCTGGACCAATGCTTTCCAATCACGAGGAGATGTGTTTGTTATGATCGGCACGTCATCCACACGCAGTCCAACCTGGATTGCAATGTCTTGAAGGGTGACTGTACACTCACCGGGTGGCATATGGAACGTATGAGTTTCTGACCTCTATCTTTCAACAAGGGAAGATATTAGGGCGGTCTCAACCCAAAGTGCAACACCAAGAAATCCAGTCGTTGCAAAAATGATATAATTTGTTGCGGGACACCCGTTCTACCAAAAAGCAACGTACGTATATATTTTAGAATCCTCTCTGGTTGTCCGTTCCAAACACACTCTGATACATGTACACTTTGAAATTTCAATAACGAATGATCTTCCGGACTGGGATTCACTTGACGTGACCCAGACATTGATGAAGACGAACAATCCATCCTACAATGAGAAATATAAAAAATCCCATTGATTTTGATTATAAAATATTATTATTTTCACAAAAAAAAATAGAACAAATAAAAATTACCAAACTTAATTTCAAACACTTTACTTAACAAAATAAATAAATATTACCAACCTACTTTATCAAACTATAAACCATGTTATAATTATATATGTAATTCATTAAGTTTAAAATTTTGAACATTTATATCTTTAGTTATATTGTACATAAGTTTTTTAAAAGTTGGTTTGCACATATACAAAATCACATAATTTAAAATAACATAACACAACTAAATATATGGTTAACATAACATAATAACATACCTTTACACCACCCTATTATAACACAAAAAAATATATGATGAAAAATCACAACTAAAATGTCTTAAACTAAAACTAACATAATGGATAAACATCAAAATAAATTTATAATATCAAATTTTAAGAGATAACCCTTTTAAGAAATGCATCTAATGACTTTTAAGAATTGCACTATTAAACACTTTAAGAGCAAAAATATAGCATGGACTTACCTTTTATCAACTTAGACAGCAAGTGCAAATGGAAACAGCAAGTGCAAATGGAAACAGTAAATGCAAATGGGGGAGAGTAAAAATTTGAAGCTGAAAATGTGCATTTCAGTCATGTTTTTTGGTTTTTAAAGGGATGATTATCTTTTCCTTTTTCTTTTCGTAGCTGCCACATGTTGTAACATCCTGCTTTTAATATAGCTCTATTTTGTAATTTATGAAGCATGGAAGGCTTATAAGTGTTTATTAATGAATAAAAACACTTTATGAATGGTTTATAATACTCCAAAAATTTCATTTTGGGTATAATTATAGAAATTACATAGATCTATTTTGATAGGATCCAATTTCCGAGTGAAAGATTGAAGGTAGAGGAGTAAATTGAGTGAAATTGGAAGAAACATTCTGATCCGTTCTGACCTCCAAGGCTAGGACGACCTCAAGGTTCCAAAGGGGAAGAACGGATGACAGTAAATGCCACATCACACCGGACAACCGGTGTGGATAGGATTGTCTTTTATGTTGCACACCGGATCAATACTTTACCAAATGAGCTGTAGGACGGATAACTTTGAACCGATATTCAAGACCGGAATTGAGTCCGTCCAAGAAAAGAAGATAACAATAAAAGGGTACGGTTTTCCTAAGTGGAAAGCTTACTAATTGTCTACAAGACTGAGTGACGTCTTGCTGGTTGCTGGACGGTATAGTTTTCCGAGCTGTTGGCTATTGGACGTTGTTAGTTGCTTACTGAATAGTTGGATGGTGTTTGAACTGTTCTTTATTGGCAGAGTAAAGCTTAGGCGGAGTCACGTACCTTGACGGAGTAAAGCTTAGGCGGAGTCACGTACCTTGGCGGAGTAAAGCTTAGGCGGAGTCACGTACCTCGGCGGAGTAAAGCTTAGGCGGAGTCACGTACCTCGGCGGAGTAAAGCTTAGGCGGAGTCTCATGCCATGACGGGGTCATAAGCATTGACGAGGTCTAATGCCTTGGCGGAGTAGTAAATTTAGGCGGGGTCACACGTCTGGCGGAGTCATAAGCATTGACGGGGTCAAATGCCTTGGCGGAGTAACGCGAATATTTTTTAGAACATGGACATCTCTTAAGATACACTCAACACCGCCTTCACATTCAATACCGCCCTCACTCCATACCGCCCTCACACTCAAGACCGCCCTCACACCCTCCACACTGCTCTCACACAGCTGACTTCAGTTCAGGTGACACCGGATGAATTTAGTTCGGATTATCATTAATGAACACCGGACGGCTTCAAGGATGGTTAACTCAGCTTTCCTTAGAACGGATGTATACACCGGATGATTTTGAGCCGATGTACAAGACCGGATGCTCAACCGGACCTGGAAATGGAATTCTGGTCGGTTTTGAAGTGCAGAAGTAACTTTTTGACCCTTTTCTTGTCTTTTAGGCATTATTTATAATATCTTTTAATCCCACTAATCGCACTAGTACGTAGGACGGCTAGAGATGAGCACTAAGATAGCCACCTTCTATTATTAATCCTCCATTATCTCCACTAACAGCACTAACAAACCCACTCACAAAGGGCTTGTTCCCCCCTGCCTTGCTTTTTAAAACAGAACCATATCTCTTCAAAAACTCTGAAGAGAAAACAGCATTACAGTATACCATTTTTCTTCTTCCTCAAGACCTTCGAATAGAACCAGGACAGCCAGGAGACTTTTTTTTTTCAATCAGCTAAAAGTCTTCAAACCAATTAAGAGGGGACAGGGTTGTGAATATTTGTGAAATGGGTAGAGTTGTATGCTGTTCTAGGATTACATTCTTAATTTCGCATCTTGTAGTTCAATTTTGGAATTGAAAACGTATGAATTTGTCTTTGACTTCTTCATGAAATTTGTAGATCTTTTTGTTATCTAAATTATGAGACTTGATTCTATTAATTTGAGTAAGTATAGTAAAAGTTATAACCAGATTACTACTGCATGACCGAGTGAAAGATTTGTTCCATGTTTTGTGTATATTTTGCTATGCTGGGAATTGTACGTGCATAATCAGCCCTTTATGTCTTCATGAAAGTTGTAGATAATTAAGTTGTGGATCTTTAGAAAGTGGTTTCACATTAAATTAATTTTTGTAGCTCAAGTTATGCTCATAATACTGAAGTATGTACAAGCTGTAAATCTGTGAACTTGAAATCCGTATCTTATTGTTAAAACTGGGCATTTTGTGGTAAGAATTAGTGATCAGTGTCTTCATTAAAGTTGTAAATCTTTTTGTTATGTGAATTTTGAGACCTGAACCGATTGATTTGAGTATGTGTAGCAAAAGTTATAGCCAAAATACTATTATATGTCCGAGTGAAAGATTTATTTCATGTTTAGTGCATATTTCGATATGTTGGAAATTATACATGCATAATCAGCCTTGTATGTCTGCATGAAAGTTGTAGATAATTAAGTTGTGGATTTTTAGAAAGTGGTTTCACATCAAAATAATTTTTGTAACCCAAGTTATGCTCAAATTACTGAAGTATGTGCAAGTTGAAATTCTGAAATTCTGGAATTTTGGAAATCCGAATCTTGTTTTCAATACTGGGAATTTTGTAGTATGAATTAGTTATTTGTGTCTTCATGAAACTTGTAGATAATTATGTTAAGAGTATTTTAGAACTGGTTTCATGTAAAAACCATTTTTGTAATTCCAGAAACACTGAAATTACTAACATATGTACGTTTTGAAAAACTCACCTTGAGGCAGTGTGGTATTTCATGAATAAGTAATATTTCTGATCTGAAATTGAAACTGTGTTCTTCATGAAAGTTGTAGATAATTGTATTATTGAGCTATAGAAAGTGGAATCACCTAAAAAGGAGTTGATTTGCCCATGTTATGACTGTTTTGCTAATGTATGTTGCTGTTGGGGATGCTGAAAGTCACTTAAAAAGGCTATTTTGAAAGAAAATGATATTTTCTCTATGGATAAGGATTTTTTTTTATTAAATTCTTGACTGATTATGAATTATTATAAATGATGTTGAGTATCACACAGTTTGTATATTGTGATGGTGAATAATTATGAATGACATGATTAATATATATGTACATGAATGCCTTGTGGTTATTGATATATGTGGTTGAAACAGTAAATCCATGATTTTGTGAATTATTATGTGTATTGTGGCTTTGAGGACTTGTAGCATCCAAGAGGTTTTGGAAACGTGGATATCATGGTATGTTAAAAGAATTAAAGGCATTCATGCATCATAAGCATTCAGACGCACCATGGAATTTAGGGGTTCCATGATTGCCTACCCTGGTGGGGGGTTACTCTATGATGAGTTAAGCCCTATTATGTTGTGTGCCATGGAGTGTAGGGATTCATGGTTTATACAGAAGTCCTACTTATGATATTGTGTACTTCGGTACTTAAGCGTCATGAAGTATAGGGATTCACGGTATATGCTAAAGCCCTATTTGTGTCTCTATGAGACTTTTACTGCAGTATTCCCACCAAGACCAAATGGATCCAGCATGACATCATTTGACTAATTAAAGATCTATTAATGGACTTGTTTGGCATATTCATCACATCATTATGAATTGTGGATTGTGTTTGTACAATTTTATCTATTTTATATTTATTCTATATTCTGTCTCACTCTTACATTAATTTTTACAGTGAATGACACGCAGAATGCAGAGTGATGCCATGATGGATGTCTATTTGCTTTATTACCTGAACTTGAATTCATGGGTTGTAATAAATATAATATGTCATGTACTATTATCTTCACAATCGTTTTCCGCTACTTAAATATTTTCTTGGATTAATTATTCACGACTAGTATGTATGATAATTTTTCCGCTGTTATTAATTGTTATATAAACTCTGAATTAAATTTATAATTTTAAAATGATCTTTCGAAAAAGCGAAAAATTTACTCAAAAATTTTAATCAACGTTTCGGGGTGTCACACATGTCAACCCCCTGGCCATTTCGTAGGGACAATGCATGAAAATCGAGAGCATTTCGTCAACCAGATGGGCAAAATAATGCATGGCCGCCACTTGTCGTCTCCCTGCCTATTTCACTGGTCAAGGGTGTGAAATTCTCATCCCCTTTTCAGACATCGACTGCACAAACTCTGACGTGTTGACTGTTGTGTGGTCAAATCGTGTCCCCGGTTGGCATGCAAGCAGCAGAGTCCAGGTGGCGCCCTCTCATGCATTTCGTTTACTGGGTTTGTGAAAACCAATTAAGATGGGACATTTCTTACCCCAGACAACTAAAATGTTTCAATCAGACCCCAAAACCATTTTTTTTAAAAATCACCCAGTTTAACAAAAAACCCGCTTATTTAAGTTTTATGTTGTTTTGTTTTGTTTTGTTTGTTTTTTATTTTTCCTTTTTGTTTGAGTTAGTTTTACGTCTAAAGTCTATTAGTTTTTTTTAAAAATTTTTAATTTTATTTTATTTATTTGTTGTTTCACTTTTTTAGTTTTTTTAGTTTTTTGTTTTTTTAGTTTGTGATGTAAATTGCAAAAAAAGGGAAAAGAAAAATAATAATAACAAATCCCCTTCCTCGTTGCATATGTGTGTGCGTTAGGTTTATTTTGCTATGTGTTATTCTATCACGTTTGTATTGTATCGTATTTTATTTCTTATGTTTGAGTCATTGATGCAAATGATTCGTTTCCTAAAAACAAAAAAAGAGATTAAAAAGGTTTTTACAAGTCTTTAAAAATACAAAAAGAAAATAGTTCTTCAAAAAACTATTTTGGTTTAAAGATGTTTCCTTAAAAAATATTTTAAAACCATAAAAATAAAAAATCATTTTCACTAATTAACTTATGCAACAATCTTACAATGGTGTCGTGCAAAATACTTTGCTTACATGGACGTTATAAGGTCGTGGAGGTTGATACATGTACGAAGTACTTCATCTTATATTTTTCCTCTTGCATGAAACCCCTCTTTATTTAAAAAATCTAAAATTTAATAGGATCTCTTTTCAAAAAGTATATAAAAATCCAACTCATCATTTCTTCAAATTAAGTCAAAAGTTCAAGTCTTTTTTTCAAAAAATCATTTCCCAAAGCTTTCAAGATCATTAAAAAAACACTTACAAAATTTAATTTTTAAAATATATTTCCAAAAAAGAATTACATAACCCTGATTTTTTGATGTACCTAGGAATACGTAAGAGCATGATTAACTCCTATCGAGCCTGCTTTCCTTTTAATATTTTTATGCCATTGTTTATCTTGATTAATTTTAAAATTATTATTAAAATTGAGGCACTATTTTATTGCGGTAAGATTAATTTAGATGAGATGTCTTGTTAATTTTGTCATATTTACAACCTCTATTTTGTTCATCAAAAATAAAGAGTTTTTGGTGATGAAATTAATTTGGACGAGACGTCTTATTAATCTTGTTAAATTTTAGACGTGTTTGATTTAAGATTAATTTGGATGAGACGTTCTATTAACCTAATTTGAAAATTTCTCTTTTCCTTATCCATGTCATTTAATTTTCTTTTTTAAGAGGTCAACTAAATTTCTGGGCTATTTAAAATACGTGCGATCAATTTAAGGTAATCGTCTTATATATTATTTAATATCTATTATTCAATTTAACATTCTTTATATAATTTAATATATATTTTTACTACAAAAAATTAAATCATATATAATAAAAAATAAAAAGATGTAACACTTCCTATCAAGAATTAAATCATGTTCATTGTTTTTGAATTTTTTTTCTTTAAGACCACGACGGTTATGAAAATACCGCCTTCTCCCATGAAATAAGTAGATTTTTGAAATATTTTTGAAATTAAACTACCAACTTAGATATTGTAGAAACAATTATCTAATATTCACAATTGAAAATATTTTTGAAATTAAACCACCGATTTAGATATTTAGATTCAACCAGATACTATAAGATCATTTTAATGGAATAAATTATACCATATAGTTATAACGCTTATTTAATAAAAAGATAGAGGAATTCTTTCCGATTTGTGAACCTAATTGGGTCACTTGGATATCCTTAGTACTACTCAGATACCCCTAACACTGGGCAAAAAGATCCAAAAAGATTTGGCGAAAGCTAAGTGAAAAAGTCAAAAAATGATAAATATATAAATTTGGTATTTTATACATAACTTGAGCTACGAGACTCTGATTAGGGTGAATCTAATTTGTACCCCTCCTAGCTCAAATACCTACTACTTTAATGAAGAGATAAGAGGCCAATTCGGCCTAGATAAGGCCCGGGACTGCATTATAAAGAACTGTCTTTAGGAATTCCAACAGCAGCGTAGTTCGGTTTTTCATGTATAACTTGTGCTACAAAACTCCAATTGAGGTGAATCCAGTGACTACACTTCCATAGCTTAAATACCTGTAACTTTGATACAAGAGAAAGAGGCTAATTCAGCCTAGGTTGGGCCTAGTACTACATTATGCAGAACTACCCTATTGGGATTCTCTAGTAGAGACATGTTGCGGTTTTCTACGCATAAGTTGAGCTACAAAACTCCAAAATAGGCGAATCTAATTTGTATACCTCTGTAGCTTGAATACCTAGAACTTTCATGAAGAGAGGAAAGGCTAGTTTGGCACGCAAAATTCCTTATGCATCATAATGAAAAACTGCCCTACTAATTTTCTAACAATGGTAGAAAATGACACATTTTATTTAAAAATCCAATTTACTCAGGTACCCAAACCTCAAACCTCGCCTAAATGAGACCAAATTTTACAGACAATATCTATACCCTATTTATGACTTGATGTTCCTTTCCGCACCCAAAAATTCCCAAAAACAAGGGAGGTATGTGAAAAAATATGTTTAGGCCAATTTAAGTCATTTCTAGAAACCTAACCATTGAATTCTCATCCAAATTGGACCAAGTCAATTCTCACACATTCTAAATACTGCATAGGGCCTATCAAACCTATCTGGAGGTTCCGAGACCTCACAAATCTCATTTTGGCTTATTCAAATCCTTATTTAAGGCATAATTCTCACAATTCCACAAACTAACTTTTTCAACATCAATGCTACACTACATCTATTATCATATACTTGTCAATTGTGAACACCACTTTTTTCTTTTTTAAAAAATATTAAATTTTTATTTTTATTTTTTAAAAAGGGCCACTTCATCCTTAAAACCTACCCCAAAACCTAGCCATTTTTTCCACAAAATTTGCCTCAAATCCTGATTTTTCTCCCTATGCAACCAATTTTAATATCTTAAAAGGGGGCCATTTTTTTCACATTCGGGGGATCTACACACTTCATTAAATCATCTTCATCTTCTTTATTATCACTCAACAACCCATCATCTAAAAAACAACAACCTCAAATCACCACCTCCTTCACCCTCCCTTACCAACAATAACCTAAAGACCTCTTTGAAAATATCCCCAACAAAAAATTCCATCAATTAAAAAAAGACACCAAAACAAAGAAAAAAATAAAAAGAAAAAGCAAAAGAAAAAACCGTCGCCGTCATCGGCCACCACCACCACCTGCCGCTGCCACCACCACCGCACTAACCGCCACCGCCGATGGTCGCCATCGCCACTTTCACTTTAGTCGCCGCCCTAATCTCTTCCTTTCTCTTGGTCCTTCTCCTTTCTTTCTCTCACTAACTTTCTCTCTCCTCTTTTCCATTTCCTCTCTCTGCAGCCGCACTCTCCTATTCCATTTTGTATTCTTAATTTAAAATCTAGGTTAAAGGAGTCCTGGTTATGGGCCTCCTGATGAGGCCCATTTTCTTTTTTGGGACAGAGGCAAAAAAATCATTTAGGGGTTAGTGTTTTTGTAAAATGTCAATGTGGTCATGGTAGCTCACTTGGTAAGTATGCGTCATTGTCATTAGGAAAGGAGGGGTTTGAATCCTGGTTCCCTTCTTTCTTTTTACATTTTAAAACTAGAACTGATAAGTTGTGTTATGATTAAACATTATGCTTCCTTTACATGAAAAGATGGTTGTCCTGGTGGTGAAATACAAAACACTAAAGATAAGAGGGTTCAAGGACTTGGGTTCAAGACGTCTTGTTAATCTTTTCAAAATTTTAACATGTTGTTATTCGTTAAAAAATAATATTTTTTTAAAAAAAGATTAATTTAGACAGGACGTCTTGTTAATCTTCTCATATTTTCAATATATTTTATTTTTCTTATAGAGAAAGGTTAATTTGGACGGGACGTCCTGTTAACCTTTACTTTCACTCCGTTGTACCCTTTCTTACTATCACTATTTTGTCAAGTTTCTTACTGTCACTGTTTTTGTCAAGTTTTCACTGTTATTCTTAGTCGAATGTCTTACCGTCACTGTTTGGTCAAGTTTACTACTGTCACTGTTTTGTTATTTACTTTCATTTTACTAATTTTTGTTTATCTGTTTCACCTTGATTAATTTCATATTAGTTACTCTTAACCCCATTTAATCACGAGAAGGTTAATTTAGACGAGACGTCTAGTTAATCTTTTCAAATTTTCAACATGTAGTTATTCATTAAATAATTTTTTTAAAAAGGATTAATTTAGACGAGACGTCTTGTTAATCTTTTCATATTTTCAATATATTTTATTTTTCTTATAGAGAAGGGTTAATTTGGACAGGACATCCTGTTAACCTTTACTTTCACTCTGTTGTACCCTTTCTTACTGTCACTATTTTGTCAAGTTTCTTACTGTCACTGTTTGTCCAGTTTCTTACTGTCACTATTTTTGTCAAGTTTTCACTGTTACTATTAGTCAAATGTCTTACCATCACTGTTTGGTCAAGTTTACTACTGTCACTATTTTGTTATTTCTTACTGTCACTATTTAGTCAAGTCTCTTATTGTCAGTGTTTAGTCAAGTTGTTCGATTTAAGATTAATTTGGGAGAGATGTCTTGTTAACCTTATTTTGAAATTTCTTCGTTTGTCTTGTTGGTTCCTTTTCTAAAGAAGTTTAAAATAATTCTTGAGCTATTTATAATGAGCGCTATCAATTTGTGGTAACTATTTTATAACGGACAGTTGTGAGGTGCTAATACCCCCTCACCTGTAATTCGACTCCCGAACTTGGAATTTCACTTTTTATAACCATTGCTTTTAAAAGAGGTTTTCCCAGTATTTTACCTTAAAAAATATTGGTGGCGACTTCCTGTTTTCCCTTTCTGTTATCTGTTTCCTTTTCGAAAGGATTTCGATTCTCAAGTTGTTTTTTAGGGTCAGTCATCCTGCCGCGATCCCGGTCGCGACATCAATTATAGTATTCTAGGCTCAATGTCATCTAGCAAAATGTGGCCATATCATGAATTCAACAATATCACTATCATATTATCAATTTCCTGGGCATAAACATTAATTCACCAACATCATCACTTATATCTATATAGATAAGTATCAAAAATAATTCTAAACCCCCAATGAGGTTACCAGATACCTACTTCACTATACAAATATATGCATCATTCAAAAGAGTGGACCAAGACATAAAATATCAAAACTATGAAAGTATATATATGCACTAATCTTTCCCGATGATCATCATCACATCCACAATGGCTATTCAGCATTCCTTCGCTTGACCTAAATCCACTGAAATAAAAATGGTTAGGGTTAAGAATATATATGTTAAATGAAAAATATTGAATTGAATCTAGCCTTAACATATATTATTTCCTATCTAGTTATAACAACCACTATATTATTCATCAATCGTCATAATTCATCATCACATCATTAGTTTGCCATTTAACATAAACCGATATATATACATATACATCATCGCAAGTGTAATCAACCACAATCAAATCATCATTAGTAGTTGTCCCATGGTTTTTCAATCTCAATCTATATGTTAATGCATATGCATGCACATCCGACTTCATTAATGGGATAAATACCATAGTGTTAAAATTTTCTCAACTTATATCATTAATTATTTTTACCGGTACCAAACCGCTCACCCATGTTGCAACACCAGTTACTCTCAATGACAACGGCACCTCAACCCAGGTGTTGTGGGTTAGACTTGAGTCCAACTCAAAGGTGACTGTTGAATCCGAAGAAACCACTACAGGTCTATGTCTATCCAAGGGTTGCCCTCCCGTCTAGGCTGGCATCACAGACCCCTGCAATCTTGCCAGCGTCCTTGATGCATATCCTATGTAAAATAACTATCAATCATCAATGAAGCACCCAATTACCATCATCACGGGCCACCACTTGGTTACCATCACCAAGGGTCTTAAACTAATTATTTAATCAAAGCATAACATGCAAAATTAATTACAATCAATCACAATATTAAGCACACCATCTCAAGCTTGTTCAATCATCATCAATATGTTCATCATCAATCAAATATCATAATCCATCATTGCAATCCAATACAAGACATCATGCTCATCAATTAATTAATCATCCACTTCATATCATCAATTTTCATATTTTCTAGCATCAATTTAAAATTGAGGATAGTTATACAATATAATTATGTCATCATTAATCATAACAATAAATTCCAATTTAATTTAAATATCAAATTATCCTCTATACGTTCATAACTCATGCATTTAAAATATAATATTCCACCTACCTGAAATCGATGATTTCGATTCCAAAACTGCTTTTTAATTACATTCCGATGTTGTTTTCAATTACCAATTTCTCAATCTGATAATTCCTAAAATTAATAACAACTATTTTGATGACCCTTATGCTACTAGTTATATATTTTGGAGCTAAATTCATCAATTCACTGTAGTTTTTATAAGTATCGACTTACCAAACAATGCTAATTTCTAAGGCTTTGAAGCTTCTCAAAATCCAAGATGCCTCTGAAATGCCCTATAGCCATGAAAATGAAAGTATTAAAGCTTGAACTCGTGAAATGGAACTAAATTGAACGATGGAACTAAATTGAACGATGGATCAAAGAATCCTAACCTTCTAACGCTGTCCACTACTTGAGAATAATTCCAAAACTCACTAAAAGTATGAATTTGAAGAATTAAAGCTTGAATTTAAAGAGTGAGGTCAAAACTGAAAATGAGACCCCTGGAATTCACCTTTTAAATTAAGAAAATGGAGGAACCCAAGCCTTCAATTGCTACCCGCATAGAGAAAAGGAAGAGTGTAATGAAGCTTGTTCTTGCTTGAATAAAATTGAAGAAGATTATGCAATGATGGAAGTGGAGCTCACAGGTGGGAAAAAGAGATGAAGAATAAGTGCTTTGTTGCTTTTCCTTTATTGCACGCATAAAAGACAAAGGAAAATAAGGCAATTAAAGGCTAGTAAAATTAAGGGTAAAATTTTCCTTTTACGCATTCAATTAATTTCTGAAACTAATATGGTAACTTTAGGTTACCCAAAATTACCTAGATAATTTCCAAAAATTAATGTACCCCTTGTAATTAATTTAATATTCCTAATTAATTGTTTGATTAATAAAAATTAATGAATAATTAAAATTGGGATGTTATAATAGTCATATTAAATAATTTTTTATCAAAATAAAAAATTCTAGTTATTTGTTTCTTTTTTCTTTTTATTTTATATTTTTTATATCTTAATTTTATAAATTATTATCATCTTATCTTTCACGGGAAAATAGAGTATTAAAATAACTATGGTGATCTCATGGAAAAAAAAGTAAAAGACCATGAACATGATTTAATTTTAAATAGGAAATGTTGCATGCTCTTGTTTCTTTTATTGTGTGTTCCTTGAGTTGGGAGGTCCCACAAAATCCCTTTTTTCCCCTTTTTTTAAGAAAGGTATCATTAGTATCCTAATTCCCCATGATTTTAGGTGATCATTGTCAACTCATAGTAATTGGGCCAGGGTCAAGGCCCCTTTTTCCTATTGTATAAATAAGACCTCGTAGCACCCTTGTAGGCTAAGTGACATTTTTGAGTAATAGACTCTAATTTTCCTAGAGTAATTCTGTAGGATTTTAGCCTTACACGCTCAGAGTGAACATTGTGTATGATTTATTTTTGTGTAGTAATAAATATATTAAATTATATAAAGGATATTATATTGAATAATAAATATCAAATTATATATAAGATATCATTTTTTAAAAAAAATAAGATATAGGATATCAACTTTGATAAGACGGAGAATACTACATGTTAGTATTTTAAATTTAAATTAATCTTAACCTTTAATTAGATCTGAATGGTCACAATTAATTTTTTTTTATTTTCACCATAACATTCTCTTTGACAAAACGAGTTTATAACTTATAGTTTTTTTAGTATGTTATAACTTTTAGCTATTTAAGGAGTCTGTTTGGTGGATCTGACTTAAATTATGTTAAATAACTTTAAAGATCATAAAATATTTTAACTATGTGAGAGATAAAAGTTGTTATTAAAAAATATAAAAATGATAGTTAAACAATTAATTAAGGAACTTAAACTTTTGAAAAGTCATAAACCTCATCAGCTTTTCAAAAGCTATAAACTTAATAACTTTAAATAGCTATAAGTTTATTGTGACAAGAGTCCAAGAAAATTAACCAAGTCGTTGAAGAAAACGCGAGTTATTATAAACCTCTAAAGTAACCTTAAGGTAGCATGAGCCTTGGAATCAAGGTCCTTTATATAAATGCTAGAAAATCTTAACCATTGGCCAAATTTTATATTTTGGATTGACTTCCAACAGCGACAGTAATATTCACACTGGTCCAATAAAAAAGCTAATCTATTTAAAAATATTTAATTTTTTCTTAGATTTATTTTTTAAAAAATATTAATATTAACGTTAAAGTAAAATTTAAATTTAAATAAAGATAAAATTAAAATGTTATAATGTCTTTTATAAAAATTAATGCATCAACACATTTTATTAATATATGTGTTTTAGACTAAATTATTATATAAATAATATCAGAGGGAATAATAAATTCATATTATGAAAAATCGATCTTAAAAGACATGAAAAATAATAAATAACAACCAATAAAATGAGTGTGTGTATATATATATTACATCAAAGAAATAAATAATGGTAGCAATCGAAAAAACTCAAACCCACGAACACGCTCATATGGTATCAATAAATGTGAGCTTTCACAGTCATATAATTATCATGATATTGGATAATGGATAATGGATAGCTTGGTAAAGATGCAACGTATATTTTTCAAGAAAAACCAAAATCTACAAGAAGTCCAAGATCATGGCAAGGAGCAACAACACAACGACTTATAACACATTATAAATATTTAATGCTATTCGGTTATTCCCTGTAATATTTAATCAAGTTTTTCAATAAAATCCTTAAAATTTTAAAATTATATGAATAAATTCCTAAAAAGTAACACCATTAAACTATTATTATTATATATTTTTCTTAATAATTGTCTCTCTTTCACATAATTTTATTTTCAGATATTCTCATCAAATTTATAATGTCTTGTGAGCAAAGAATATGTGAAATTGTGCATAAATGAAATAGAATCTCTTGTAGCGATTAACTTTGTCCTATTAAAAAAAGTGTATATTATGATGATAGAGAAAAAAATGATAAAGGAGAGAAACTTGAAGTATACATCAACTCATATATACAACTATAAGAATTAGCTTATTTAAAGAGATCAAAAGCTGACTTCATACACAAAAAGCAAACTTAAATTATTTAGCATCTTCTTAGACAACGTAATTTATGGTAAAAAATATTTTTGGTGAACTTTTTTTTCTATTGACTCTCTTTTCTTTTCTTTTATTTTCTGTCTTGAGAATGATAGGAACATATGTTCTACTTGAGAATAAGGCTAAGTTATGAATAGGTCGGATATGATGATAAAGAATATATGTTTTGTTGTTGTTGTGCTCTTCCTCCTCAACACACATGGATCTGAAATTGTAAGTAGCAATGGTCATGACCAAGTCTAGCGTTTAAAAAGCAAACGACTAATTAATGTTTGTCACAAAGCAGACACTATTATAGAAAAAATCACACTTAATCCCCATATTAGCCATGTTAGCCACGTTTTCATTTTCCTGCACAAAAATGCCTATATAGCTAGGGAAATTCATTTTTTTAGATTGTCTCCTGCCCAGCTATCTTCCCAAAAGGATAAATTGTTATTATTTTCGATTGTTCATCCCATTCCCCTTCTTAAACCAATCATTTTCTATTATACCCCTTTCACCCTCAATATACAACCATTTCCTCTTTAATTACCTTTCTCTCAACCTTCCCTCTGACCATAACTTCCTTCCAGCATTCTAAATAAAGGGATTTTTTGTTAATATTTTCCATTTCCACTTCCTTATAAGGGCTAAATAAAATTCTCTAGTTACTGAATACTTAACCCATCCTTATTTTTAGGCATGCGCACAGTTTCCAATCAACCCAAGTAATTTTCCTCTCCCCCTCAACTCCACCCCACATAGAATTTCTTTCCAAGCTAGATAATAAAATAATGAACTAATAACATGTTTAGGAGCTAAGAAAAAAGAGAGAAAAAAAAAACAAGGATAAAAAAGAAAGGATTGAATTTACCAAACAAAGTCGACCACTAAAGGAAATGTAGCATCCTGAATTAGTTTAAGAGTAATTAAATTAAATCAAGGATTAAAAAGAGGTTAAATGGGTTAACTAATTAAAATGGAAAAAATTACCTTGTTGCCCTTTATGTAATAGCAAATTCACTTCCTTTCTTCTCTTTGTTCACGCGTGCACATCAGGAAAGGAAAAGAAAGAAATTTCACTTCTTCTCTCCCGTGGGTTACATGCAAAGGAAAAGGAAAAATTGAATTGCCAATTATCTAGATGAAACCCGCAGAAGAGAAGAGTAATTGGTGGTTTACATTGTATTTTGATGTATGATATTTACATTGTGTGGTTATGAGATTTTCTGAATTTATGTGTTAAGACCATTATGCTTGATTTTCGTTTAGTGATGATGCTAGCTTGTGGGTTCAACGACCGTTATGTGTGATCTTGATCAAATTTGATTAGGAAGAATTGAAGTTATAATATATGTGTGGTAATGAAGTTGGCTTATGAATTATGTGATGCCTTAGGCAATTGATGGCTCAAAGCCAATATTGTGTGGTTTTTCTGATATAGGCAGGTTCTATTTTGTATGCATTAATGATGAGATGATGTGATGTGTGAATTGATTGGTATGTGGTTGATTTAGTGCATGTTATGGATGTAGAGGAATTAAGAGAAATAAGTGGAAATTAGAAACCAAATAGGTCATTCAAAGATCTGGTGGGTTTATGGACCCCCGAAAGGGACCAATAGGTTCCCTACCATATCTACAAACTATGCATATAGGCTTTGGATGATTTGGAGCCCATTTAGGTAGTTTGGTGTATAGGTTTTTGTATATAAGTGGCTAAATGTATTTTCACACATAACTTGTGCATATGACACAATTTTGGTGAACGGACTGTGCCAACAGCTCTGAAATGAGGGTAATATAGTGTCCATAAAGTTTGGTGAGATTTAGAGTTCAAACGGGCAAATTAGGACCCTTTGAAGTTGGCAAAATGACCAAAAAGTCATGACAACAGCTAGGGATGGAAATGGGTCAGGCAGTCCGTCGGGGGCCTATGGCCCGGCTCATTTAAAGCCTATATAGGCCAGACTTGTTGGGCTAGAAGGCCAGACTTACGCTTTTAAAAAGGTCTTTTAAACTAAACAGGTCAGGTCATAACCTTTCTAAAAAGCCTTTGAAGCCCAACAGGCCGGCCTATTTAATTAAAGTAATTATTAATTAGTTATATATATAATATATTTATAACATAGAATAATATATATATATATATACACATTTATATAATATAAATTAATATTGCAAGTTTATAATTAAAAAAATTAGGAGGGAATGGAACACAATTTGTTTTAGGTTGGTTTTGACATTTTAAAAGTATCACTATAAACGGGCCTTTTAAACAGGCTTTTTAACAGATCAAGCCTTCAAACATACCAATGTAGAAGCTATTTTTAGCCAGTGTCGTACGGAAGTACTTCCGTCTACACTACTTTCCTAGAACTTGTACACGTCCAAAGAACTTCGCCTTGTATGAGTCTTTCCAAGGACATTATCCACCTTCAACCTCTTAATTTTTTCCTGAAAGCCATCATCAAGAACTACGTAACCCTGATTTCTCGATAACTCGAGAATACGTAGGAGCAGGACTTAACTCCTGTCGGGCCCACTTCTTTTCCTTTCTTATTCTCTCTCTTAGAAAATTAACTAAGCTCTTATCATCTTCATGTAAGTCAATTTAGACGTGACGCCTTGTTGATTTCCTCCATTTTACCTGGTCGTCACCACTCTTTACAAAAATTGAATTAATTTGGATGTGACGTCCTGTTAATTTCTTCCACCGACCAACTTTATATCCTGATGGAAAATGACTTATTCGGACGAGACGCCCTGTTAGCATCCTCCCTCCTTCGCACATCCCTCCATTAAGAGTTGGGATTAATTTGGATGCGACGTCCTGTTGATCCCTCATTTCCTGATTTGGTATCTTGACGAAAGGATGGCTAATTTAGGCAAGATGTCTTGTTGGCTTCCTTCCCCTTTTTTACGTTACCCCCATCAAAGCCAGGATTAATTTGGACGAGACGTCCTGTTAATCTTGCCCTAAGCTTTTTCATTCATCTCATCTGCCTCCTTTGAAAATTTTTTAGGAAGAAGTAAATGCAATTTTAAGGCTATCCATGATGCGTATTTTCAACTTTGGTACTGTTTTTAACAGGCGATGTGGGGTGCTAATACCTTCCCCACTAGTAACCGACTCCAAAACTTAGAATTTCATTTTTATAACCTGTGTTTTGAAAGAGGTTTTTCCCGATATTTTTATCCTAAAAAATATTGGTGGCGACTCCCTGTTTTCTTTTCAAAAGGACTTCGAAAAAGTCGTCTTACGCTCATGGGTCGGCCGCGCCGCCGCGATCCCGGTAGGGGGACTCCAGCAATGCGGGGCTCGCGATTCTCTAAACGAGCAATCCTCCTCTCTTTCTTTTCCTCCGCTACCCTTCTTTTGTCGGCTGCCGAAGGTCGGTATCCCAAACCATACCTGTCTTTATTTTCTGGAAGATGCACCGGTTCCAGTCTCCCTTTCAAGCCACGCCCTAAGCCTTTCCTAGGTTGATACCCTCCTTGTAACATCATTTTGGCCATCATCAGGGATGCATTTGGCATATGGGCCCTCCCTTCTACGTTTCCTTCTCCAACATACGTGGCATTTGTAATCTCCAAAGCTTGAAAGGAAGTTTCAAGTGCCTCTTCCGCAGCTTCGATGTAGGGGGTGGATAGGGGTTTACTGACCAGAAAATATTCTTCACCAGAAATGATAATTAGCTTATTATCGATAATAAACTTTAGTTTTTGGTGCAAAGTAGAGGGAACTACTCCAGCTGAGTGGACCCAGGGCTGACCCAACAGGCAGCTATAGGCAGGCATAATATCCATCACTTGGAAAAGAACCTGGAAAGTGCATGGCCCTACTTGAATTGGAAGCTCAATTTCACCTATCACTTCCCTTCTAGTGCCATCGAATGCTTTCACTACCATATAACTTGGCTTCATATAGGTTCCATCAAAAGGGAGCTTGGACAATGTAGATTTTGGCATGACGTTTAAAGATGACCCATTATCGACAAGCACTTTTGCCAATATGTGATCTTGACACTTAACTGAGATGTGAATGGCTTTATTGTGCCCCATTCCTTCCATAGGTATCTCGTCATCAGTAAATGATAGGTAATTGTCAGCAGCGATGTATCCTACTATCCCTTGTAACTTGTCAATGGAGATGTCGTGGTTTACATGTGCCTCATTAAGTACCTTCATCAGAGTTTTTCGATGGGGCTCAGAATTCAACAAAAGTAATAAGAGGGAAATCTTTGTAGGGGTATTGTTCAGCTGGTCTATCACTTGGTACTCACTCTGGCGAATAAATCTCAAAAATTCTTGAGCTTCCTCATCAGTCATAGCTCTTTTGGTTTCTCTATCAGTGTCCCCTTTGACCAACTTGGCCTTCCCACTGCTACTAGCTCCACTCACTGGGCTTGGTTCCTTCCTTAATTCTGGTATAGAGTAAATTCGACCACTCCGGGTCACTCCTCCTATCCCCGATATGTTTGACAAAAATGAGTCATTTATTTTTGAGCTTTCAACTATTACTTCCACATTATATTTCCAAGGAACAGCTAGAGAATCTTCAAACGCAAAGGGAGCGGGTGTCTGGATTATGACAGGCTGATGCGTAGGAGTTGTAGTCGTCGGGGTGTTCTTGGTGTAGTAAATCACCAGTGGCTTAGGAACTGACATTTCTAGTTGCCCATGAACCATGTTCACATCACTATCACGACGCCTATAGACTTGGAAGACATGACTATCCATGAGTCCCTAGAGTACCCTACAAAATTTTTTGCGGCTAGCAGTCTGCTCATTATCATTTTCACAGTTCCATGGTTCTTTTTTTAAACCCCTCCCGAATAATTAAGCGTGAATTTCCTACAATGGCGTCTTGATGTCAGAGACTTTTGTCACGCGCACCTCATCTTTTTCCACAACATTAATCTCAGAACCTTGATGATTGGGTAACGGATTTGTCGTCACATTTGGCATGCCTTCCTTAAAATTTAACCAATTGGCTTTGATCAAATCTCGTACCCTATACTTTAAGGCCATGCAATTCTCTGTGGAGTGCCCAGGTGCCCCAACATGATAATCACATCGGGCATTTGGATCATACCCTCTAAGGTAAGGAGGTTCCAATAGTTTAACAGGACAAGGGACTACAAAGGAGTATCGAATAAGGTGAGGTAGAAGTTCAGTGTATGTCATGAGAATTGGGTCAAATTGGACCTGTGTTCGTTCATTGTTTGGTCTTCTCTGGTTTTGGTTGGGATTAGGGGGCTGAGACCAATGTTGCAGAGAATTATGTGATGTTGGCTGTGGATTCGGTGCCTTAATGATGGGTGGATAGAAGTGGGATTGTGGTGAAGTGGGATAAGGGATCTGGTTATATGCAGCGGCTGCCATATGTGGGTATGGTGCATGAGGAAAGTGATTGGCATGTTGAAAAGTGGCAGGGCCAAATGATCTGGACTGCGCTTTCCTTTGGTCAAAAGAGACGGAGTTGGTTTCCCCATCTCTCTTTCTCCCTTCACCTGGTGCTGACCTTTTTGCAGGGGTGCCCCAGACAGGCTTTGAGAAATCTTCCCCGTCCTTAGACCGCTCTCTATTCTTTCTCCAATAATAACAATATCAGAGAAATTAGATGAAACACTGCCAATCATCCTATCATAGAAAGGTGATTGGAGTGTGTCGATACACATGGCCACTACCTCTTTTTCCGAGAGTGGGGGGTCTACTTGTGCGGCCATCTCACGCCAGCGTTGTGCATACTCCTTGAATGTCTTATTATCTTTCTTTGTCATGTTTTGAAGCTGAATTCTATCAGGCGCCATATCTAAATTATACTTGTACTGCTTTAGAAAGGCATCCGCCAGGTCTTTCCAGCAGCGAATACGAGTCTGCTCCAAATAAGTGTACCAAGTGAGTGCAGCCGCAGCTAGGCTGTCTTGAAAGCAATGTATCAGTAGCTTGTCATCGGAGGCATGGGAAGCCATCTTTCGACAATACATTGTAAGATGGTTTCGAGGGCAAATCATTCCTCGGTACTTATCAAAGTCAGGCACTTTAAACTTTAGCGGGATAATAACATCTGGAACTAAGCAGAGTTCAGAAGCATTTGTAAAGCCAAGCCCTTCCACCCCTTCCATGATCCGTACCTCTAGGATTTCTATCTTCCCTTTTTGCTGGGAAGCTGTGACTGTGCCAAGATCGATAACTGGGTTTACCATTTGAGTCACACTTTGTGGATTGGCAGTGTAAGAGTTCCTGTACCCATACGGGTAACCGTAATATGGGTAAAAAGGTGTTGTCGAATGAGCTTGGTTTGTTAGGCTAGTGTTTAGCGCAGGACCCTGTGGTTGGGCAGTTGCTTGGGCAATATAGATCAGCTGAGCTATTTGGGTGGTTTGAGGCCATAGGGCTTGGTTAACTGGCGGAATGGTTGTTTGGGTAGGGTTTGGAACTTGGGGATTTGTCAACTGTAGGGGATTGTCGTCTTCGGGAATGGTTAATAGAGAAGGGAAGTATCCTGGAGGTAAACCGTATTGTGAAAAGGGTACAGGGTTACCGTCTGGGCCAATGAAAGTGTGTGGTGGTTCATAACCATATGACAGGTCGTAAGGTTTGGGGTGAGGGTCAGCAGCTTGATTAGGGTTCCCAATATTAATGGTGAGGGGAACCGCTGTGGGATTTATAGTTGGACCCGGTGCTGGACCGAAACCCAGGGATATGGTGGGGGTAGGTGTTTGTTCCTCGTTCCCTGCAAAAGAGCCCCCTTCAGTGACCCTCTCTTCCAAGAGCTTCATTAATTCTGCCACTTGTTCCCTTAGCTGATTATTCTCATTCTTGAGGTTCTCATTCATTTGTTCTGTTTCAGCCATGAGCTTCTTCTGTAGTCGGGTTCCGTAAGGGTGTGTCCCCGTGCTGTCTAAAGGAATCATGGGGAGGCGTTAACAAAAGAAAATAAATAGTTAACAGAAATAATAAAAAGTAGAAAAACGTTACACGGGACACGATTCGTGATTTGACGCGTAACCTCTGACCGTTCCTCAGAACGTCGCGTTCAAAAGTACTAGGTAAAGCAGTAAAAGAGAAATTAACATGAGACATGAGACAATATTGGAGACAAAAGAATGCTTCATTATTTCATACTTCCATGGGATACACTGTAAAAGTTTGATTACAATATTTCAGCTTTTACTGGCTTGGGCAATCATAGCCTTCATTTTACAAATCCTTTCATGGCAATAATTCAAAAATGATGAAACTTCTCTTGGGGTAGAGAGGGGATTAACCATCCCTTCAGCTTGTTTTAGCAATAGTGGAAGATCCTCTAGAACTCCATTGGCCAGGTAAGCCAGATTAGCGAAGCGTTCCATCCATGAACGAATGACTTCGTCCTGCCAAGCCAATTTAGTTTCTAAGACTTGTGTGGCCTCTTGACACCGCCGCTCTATGTCCATGGTATTCCGTCGCTCATCATTTATCTCCTGTTCGCATGCTCTCATTATCTCATGAAGCTGTTGCTCCAAGTTATGTACTTGGGATTGTAACAACTCCTTCTCCACTAAAGCCTTTCTTTCATTTTCCTTGGACTGTGTCAGCATATCTTTGAGAAACTGTTTTTCAGCCAGGATGGCATCACTTTGTTTGCTTTTTGTTTCTAGTTGAGAATTGGCTGCTTGAAGACACTGATCTTGCTTTACCCTGTAATCTTCTTTAATCTTCTGCTTTTTCCGCATCTCTTCCATGGCCTGCTTACTTTCTAAATTTTCCCTCCTTTGAAGGATGCATTCTTGTTGATATTTTAGCAAGTCTTCTTCCAGCTTTTGATTCTTGGCCGTTAACTCTTCTAGTTGAGCTTTCAAAGCCTGGGTGGCCTTGTCCTCTATGATAAGTGGAGGAGCGGGAATGCTTGTAGACTGGTATGAGGGACCTCTGAAGGGTAATTTTAAAATCGAAACCCTGTTCAGGACCCATTCATGGTATTCTGCTCCCACGGCGTGGCTTCGAGCCCCTAATTCTTTCCCCATTTTATGGATCTTCTTCCATGCATTGGCTATGTCCCAGATGGTAGCCACACAGTTCCCTTTCGCATAGTATAAAATGAGAGGAGTGAGCAATCCTTCATCTGGTGGTCCGAGTAAGGATAAGCCAACTGACGTTTTGCTATAACAAGATTGTAGTTGATGCATCCTTGTGTGCCAACGAGAGGAACATTTGGATATCCCTCACAGCTGTATATGATCAACTCGACCCCCAGCCATTGAGAATACCATCTGATCTTCTCAGTCATGAGTCCTATAAGGTGATTGGCCCACTCGCGCCCATTCTTTACAGCCAACTGACACCGTTTTAAATCAGAAACAGGACATTCGGCCTTGCAGACCTGATGGAAGGCATGAGACATGATCCATACATACAAGACAGGTAAACAATAGACAATTCTTTTCCCATCTTGCGTATGGCAAAAATCCATGGTGCAGTACACATTGGCCAACACAGCCGTGATAGGGTTCTCAAGCCTGTGTTTGCGAGCCAGGAAGACAGCGATGGCATCATAATCCACGTAGTTATCTAGATTAGGGAACAAGATAACCCCGTAGATAGTAAGGGCCAAAGTGTCGATGAAGGTCTCCCAATCCTCTTTATCTGCCAGAGTCTGCATATGCTTCTCAAGGAACTCTCGAGTGAACTCAGGAATTTGATTTCTATTCATCTGTGTTTTCCTCAAGTCTCAGGATGAATTCTCAAAACACGGGCGACTACAGCGATGGTGGCATGATGATCAAGATGATGGTATGGAATTTTCCCATCCACAGGCATCCCCAGTATTTGTTCAAATTCTTCTATGGATGGGGCCAACTGAAAGTCCCTGAATGTAAAACATCTGAGGGGTGGGTCGTAGAACTGTGCCAAGGCTGTGGTCACCTCAGTTTGTACTTCAACTTCTAAGAGCTTTAAAATCTTCCCATACTTTCTTGCAAAGGCCATTTTCTGACTCAGATTTAACTTTCTCCCCATAGCCTGTAGACTTCCATTATCAACCTTTTTGGCCTTAACATGTAGTATCTTCCTTAATTCTATCACATCTGTACCATGATTGTCATGTCCCATGTTAATTTCTTTACTTGCTCAGAGGTGCGCGTCAAATCCTGAATAGCTTCTTGCGAATATCAAGAAAAAGGAAAAGGAATCAGTCATGTTCAGAAACCAGCGCTTCCCCATTAATTTAACACAAAGCAACTTTACTTGGGGAAGCAGCGATTACCAAAACTCATGCAGGTTCAAGTCTAGAGGACCATAAGTTTTTAATCGTCATTAATGCCCTAGTTAGAGGGAAGTAAAAATTATTTTCCTTTTCTTCTTCTTTTGACGACTAAGGAAACTAATGACTCAGGACTTAGAAGTATACGATGAAGAGGGAACTAGCTACCCGTCAAAAGATTACCAGTTTTTCAAGAAAAGTGAGTCATTATTTTTGAAGCAAAGTAATCCGTTGACAAGTAAATGGGTCATCCATTTGGATTAACAGGGAATTGAAAATGACGTAAGGTAAAGTAAAGTCTGCCCTTTCGTGGCCCAAGTCCGGTTGCTCTGAAGGTCTTTTCTAGGCCCTATGGCTTGTCTAAAAGTGTCTCCTCACATTGGGCGGCTTACACTAGACTTCTAAAAGGTTACTAGAGCCAAGATCCTTCTCATGATATGGTCACAAAAGTAGGGAATCCACTAGGTGCGTACATTATGAAAGATCGAACTCTAGTTGAGGTTCTTACGATCACTGGATGGGAAGTACATCCCAAACGACACCGCTACCAACCCCTCCTAACTTAGATTTTATTTGGGGCCCGGGTATAGGGTGCCACTCATAAGTGTGTGTAAAAATATGAGTGTAGTGTGTGAAAGGGCATTCAATACTTTTTTACCTTACCTCATTCTGCACAAAGGACAAACACAGGATAAAAAAAACAAAGTCTTCTACCTTAGGGTTCAATAATCATGCAAAAATATTAACAGTGCATAAACAACAAAACACAACTAAAATTAAAACAAGCATATACAGAATTAACAAAAATAAAACAAAAGAAGAAATTAAAACAAACAAAAGGGTACATAAGAAAAACGTGCGCTTTCAACCTAAATGGCCTGACTCTCAAAAATCCCCAGCGGAGTCACCATCTGTCGCGACCGGGATCGCGGCGGCACGGCCGACCCATGAGCGTAAGACGACTTTTTCGAAGTCCTTTCGAAAAGAAAACAGGGAGTCGCGACCAATATTTTTTAGGATAAAAATATCGGGAAAAACCTCTTTCAAAACACAGGTTATAAAAATGAAATTCTAAGTTTGGGAGTCGGTTACGAGTGGGGAAGGTATTAGCACCCCATATCGCCTGTTAAAAATAATACCAAAGTTGAAAATACGCATCATGGATAGCCTTAAAATTGCATTTACTTCTTCCTAAAAAAATTTCAAAGGAGGCAGATGAGATGAATGAAAAAGCTTAGGGCGAGATTAACAGGACGTCTCGTCCAAATTAATCCTGACTTTGATGGGGGTAACGTAAAAAAAGGGAAGGAAGCCAACAAGACATCTTGCCTAAATTAGCCATCCTTTCATCAAGATACCAAATCAAGAAATGAGGGATCAACAGGACGTCGCGTCCAAATTAATCCCAACTCTTAATGGAGGGATGTGCGAAGGAGGGAGGATGCTAACAGGGTGTCTCATCCGAATAAGTCATTTTCCATCAGGATATAAAGTTGGTCGGTGGAAGAAATTAACAGGACGTCACATCCAAATTAATTCAATTTTTGTAAAGAGTGGTGACGACCAGGGAAAAGGGAGGAAATCAATAAGACGTCACGTCTAAATTGACTTCCATGAAGATGATAAAAGCTTAGTTAATTTTCTAAGAGGGAGAATAAGAAAGGAAAAGAAGTGGGCCCGACAGGAGTTAAGTCCTGCTCCTACGTATTCTCGAGTTATCGAGAAATCAGGGTTACGTAGTTCTTGATGATGGCTTTCAAGAAAAAATTAAGAGGTTGAAGGTGGATAATGTCCTTGGAAAGACTCATACAAGGCGAAGTTCTTTGGACGTGTACAAGTTCTAGGAAAGTAGTGTAGACGGAAGTACTTCCGTACGACACTGGCTAAAAACAGCTTCTACATTGGTCAAGAGGGACACAAAAATATTTTCTTCTTTTTGCTATTATTGGTTATGGAGTAAAAATAACATAAATTAACAAAATGGCAGATTCATCAAAAAACGATCAAGGCAATAAGAAAACAAGCAAAAGGAACTAAGACAGAATGTAACCAGTGTAGAAAGGACACTGAGGACCACGTGCAGATGTGGGCCGGTGTGGGCTTGAGCAGCAACAGCCGGAGTAATGCTGGTGTAGCTGTGGAGCATAGTATGACGCCGGTGTAGGGTTTAGCGAAAGGACAGTGTAAAGGTTTGGTGGAAGAGCCGTTGTGAACTTAATGAGGGTGATTTATGTGTTCTGGACGATATCCGAGAAACAAAGAGGTTTACTGCAAACTAGGTCTGGGCCGGTGTCCTAACTCGAGTTTCAGCAGTCAAGATGTTCAACAGGGGCTCAGGGATTCGAAGTTCGGAGCAAATTTTCTAGGGGTTTCTGTATTCAAAGTGTCGACCCTTGTGCCTCTTCAGCTGAGGCATTTATAGAGCTTCTGGGTGCTGGCTGAGTGCTTGGACAGCTCAAGCCTCCACTCACCCATGTGCGCAGTGGAGCCAGCCTGGCCACTAACTAATTGTGGGGAGCAGTGGCTGGTGGGGAATTTTTTAATTATTTCCACTTTCGTTCCCTGTCTGCCACTCCTAGGATTCGAGGATTGGCTTGGATATGCGATTCCATGTCACAGCATGGGCAACCGGTCTTGCCAATCCGATGTTAGGTTCATGAGAGCTAAGACATCGGATCATTGGGGACACCGGATCAACATACGGTTCCTTTAATGATTAGACCGGTGTCACCAATTCCATAGTCCTGAGCCGGTGTTCCTCTGCTGGACATCGGACGATGTTCCCTTTCAAAATCCTGGATCGGTGTTCTTTTCTTGGACGACATGCCGGTGTTATTGCTTGTAGACGGGGTCAGTTTAATCCAACACTAACCGAACCGAAATAGGTGTTCACAAGACCAGACCAGGCCTTTAAAAAAAGCCTACGACGGGCTAATAAGTCAAGTTCAGGCCTTGAAAATTTAATGTAGGCCATGCTCAGGTCTTTCAAAGCCCGTTCTAGCCTAGCCTATTTCTATCCCTAACAGTAGCATTGTTGCTATTGTTATGCTAGCGCTACGCACCAACCTAAGTGTAACGTCAGGGCTCCGACGTTAAGCCCCTGTTTCCCTAATGCTTGTTTTCCTGATATGTAATTGGTTTTTAACCTTTGAAATGCCATATAGGAGTGGTTCTGGACCTCTAGGTTTAATTTAATCATTATGGGGATTATTAGCTTGATAATTAATTAATTTTGTGAAAAAATTATTTAGAAATTTAATTAAATGATTAAAATAAAAGTAAATAAATATGGGGATGTCAAATCACTTCTCTTTTCCCACGTGTGCAAGGAGCTTGGGATTACAAGCTTCCTTCTATAATTCCATTGACTAAAGTAAAACTCTCTAGAACCTGCAGTTTGATTCTCAAATTTCATCTTAATTTCTATTGATTTCATGGTCGTAGGAGACATTAGAACCTGTGGGTGTCATCGAGGGCCAAAATTTCTATTTGGAACCTTTGTCAACAAGCATTAGGTATGCTAACTTTTCGAACCTTTTTCCATTTTACTAATTATCATAATTAATAATATTTTGGATTTCTGGGTAGTTAGAATTAAGCTGGATTAGATGAAATTAGACTATGGTTAACAAATCAACAAATATCGATTGTGTTGTAGGTCGGATTCTGGAACAATACTGAAACGGGGAAAAAATTAGAATTCGTAATTCTGGGTAGGTGGGGAGCGTTATATTTTAAATAGATGAATTATGAATAGATGAGGGTATTATTTATATAACTTGCAAATGAATAACGAAATGTTGATAATTGACATTGTTAATGATAGGTATGATATAAATTGATGAAAAATTATTGATAATCATGTGGTGATGAATTATGTGGTGAGTCACTAATAATGATAATGACTGAGACAATGAAAATTGAATTGATATTGTTGATGTTAAATTGATAAATAGTGTTGTTAATGCAATGTGAATGATGGCTTGAGTGATACAAATGATATGGAATTGATGTTATTGACAATGGAATGATATGTGTTGATGAGAATGAATAATTTATATGATGTTGATTATTAATGACGATTAATTATAATAGTATAGTGCATGGTGATGGTAATCATGTTAGACAAGCTAGGTTTAGCTTTGTTAATGTTGATAATGATTACATGCTATGTCATGATGAAAATTGTTGTTAAAGTTCTTGATGATGGTAATGAAGTGGTAACCCCTGGTGATGGTACTTAGGAGGTTTATTGATGTTTGACATAGCATGTACGTTTAACTACTCATAGGATGTAGGAGTCTTGTTAGGGGGCCCAAATGGGAGGGCAATCTAATGGTAAGGTATAGACCCTGCGGTGGTTCCTTTTTAGGATCTACAACAACTCTAGAATTAGATTCTAGGGGCAGCCCATAACACCTATTCAGTTGAGATACCGTAGTCACTTGGAGTGATAGTGTTGCAAATGAGCAACGGTTCGGTACTGAGAACATAGATTATATGTTAAATTTTTAATACTATGGTAATAATCTCATCAAATAGAGTTAGATTCACATGCATATGCATTAGCATAATAACCTTAAGTTGTAGGAGCTACAATCCAGCTGAGGATGAATGATTTGTGTGAACAATTATACACTTATTTGCCTAGGATGATAATCTGATATCATAGTGATGAATTAAATTTGGGGATATGCTGATGATGTTTTCCTACGTAATTATTAGACTTGTGCCTATATTTATTAATGGGTGCTTGCTTGATAATAGTGTGGCAGAACTTGTTTCCTTTCTTGCTTATGCATGTATTTTTGTTCACATAGAAATGATAAAGGTCTTATTTCATATTCATCTAGAGCCAAATAAAGTCCACCTTGTACATAATACCATTGTCCCTAATTTGAGCCTTAAACCATATTTTTTCTTGGAATAATAGAACCTGACATTACAAGCCATGAAAATCCAAAAAAACTGATCCGGTCTGGATACCGGCCCCGATCTTGTGACGTCAGAGTGACCTCATGTAAGGAAAACCGGTGTCCTGGTTCAACATTACCACACCGGATATCCGATGTTTGGCCTTCCGTTCTCATCTCACAACCGCCCCACTTATCTTTTCTATAACGGATCATTGTTCATTTTCACAGAACATTTATATAACTGTTAGTTTCTCAGTCACAGCGAGATAAGAGCCCCTAATAACTTATCAGCGAAGATACTGTATGTAGCAAAATATGTCACGTCAATGGCCTCAGAAAGCAAGTACATGTGTTAACAGATTATGCGGAAAGGTGATTATCCTCTCTTCTACCTATGGGATCGTACTCTGATAATTGACCTACCCCCCTGACACACTCTGAGTACTGAGCCACTTTGATTGACACACTTCACACGCTATCAGAACCAAGGGGCCCACTTGCACCCAACGATTCATTTCCTACGTTCAACTATAAATAGCTCATTTCAATACACATACAAGGTGATGTTGTTCTAACTTACACTTTACTATTACATCGCTTGAGCATTCACTGAGTTCTTACACTCTTCTAACTTGAGCGTCGGAGAATCTTCGCAGGTGGCACCACCTTTCGCCCCCTGCAACGCGAAACGCTGGTGTGAAGGATCTCCAGGACAACAAGACCGGCTTCTCCCACTGAGAGACCGGATTAATACACCGGATACTCACTGTTCCGGTGTGCAAACCCTAAAAACACCTATATTCTTATGGCTGGTCCTACACCGGATCCTAGACCCCGGTTTAAACCAGTTCAAAAACCATAATAGAACCTGGCATGAGATTATTTAGTGTTTGTCTTGTCATGATATAGGGCTGCTAAGGGACTAGCAACATTTAAGTTTGAGGATGGAAGTGTGCCTACACATTACATTTCGGCACATTTTTGTTTTCCAAAGGTACTAGATTTTTTCTTGAGAAGGTTTAAAGGTGTAATGATAGTACAGGTGCTATGAAAGTTAAAAAGAAAGTCCAAAGGACAAGAAACTAAGTTATGAATTGAGCAAATCTCTAAAAGAAGAAAAAGAAAAAAAGGAGAAAAAGTGGGAAAAAATAAAAAAAAAGAAGCATAAAGTCTGAAGAATTACACCCGCCTCAATAAAAAGAAAAGAAAAAGGAACATTAAGGGAAGACTTAGTTGCAAGTCAACCACTAGATCAACACATCCAATTGACCTTGCATTGACTAGAAAGAGAACCAGCACACCAATATAAGCACGTCCAAGTTGGCATAATTACGTGCTAGGAGAGGCCACCAACCATGGAGGACTCAAGATCCCAGTATGGCTACGCGCATACAGTGTAGGCCCACGTCCACAAGCACAAGGATACCAAAGGAAGCAGCAAGGGTTGAGCGTGCCTATGCTCCACCCAGCATAGGACAAGGCAAGACACTTCCAAAGCCAGGATCCAGTTGCTCGTAGGTACGCCCACCAGTGTACGCTTATACTAGATATGTGTTAATAATCAAGTCTTACCAGAGTTATGGCGTACCTAAGCTCGTGTTACGCGTCTCATACATTGGCTCCCAGAAACCATCAGACCTTAAGAATACTTACGCTTAGGCCAGTGTGCCACTACGCCCAAGGATCCCAGCATTAGACTTCACCAAGGTAGTAGCCCAGCGTTCCTACGCTAGTGTCCCGCGCGCCCACCCCATGTATAGACACCATCCCTTTCACCTTTTAGCTTATTATTAAAAAATGAAGAACCCTCTCCCCCTTGTCTCCCACGCTTGCTTCCCCATGCTGCAGCAACAAAAATAATACAAGGGCCATGACCATTTTTACAGAATAAGAAAAGAGAGGAACATTTAAAATTACAACACAAAAATCAAGGACAGAAGAAAAAATTAAAAGGAGGGGCCATCTTCATCAGCAGGGGGGACGAATTCACACACAAAAAAGCCTTCATCCTCAAAATCTAATCTTCACCATCAAACCATAAGGTGAAAAAATAGAGAACCCATCACTCAATCATCCCCTCATCTTCAAACTAAGATCACCTTGGCTTCACAAAACAAAAGAACCAAAAAACCATCATCATTACTTGATCAACATCTTCATCCTTATTTTATTTTCACCTTCTTCACAAATTCAAAGAAATTATCATCAACCCCACCTTCATCCTCTTCATCATCAACCTGTAAAACAACAACCCAAATAATATCCACCACAACAAAACAAAACCATCAATAATAGACCCTAAAAATCTCAACAAACAGTGAAAGAAAAGAGAGGAGGATCCCCTCGTCCGAGTCATCACCACTTGCCACCTAAACCGTCCCTCACCGAAACCACCATCGCCGGTCCGCCCTCCCTGAACCACCCCTGGACCACGAGCAGAACCGCTTCTAGCCACCGAGCACCACCGCGACAGAACCTCCAGTCAGAGCCATCCTCCACTGGCCAAGACGCCGCTGACCTGGTCACGACCCGTTTCTCCTAGCCAGACGGCGCTGACCTCCGCGCAGGCCATCTTAGGTGGTCCCGGCCTCTGCAGCTCCGACACCACCGGTCCGGTCGTCTTCTTCCTCGAGCCGGCCTCCACCGATGAAGATCTTCTGCCGCTCACCGCCAATCCCCTTCGATCCACTCTTCTTCTCTCTATCGGTCCATCCTCTCTCTCATCCGCCTCATCTTCTTCTCTCTCTCTAACTCTCACTTTCTCCATGGAATGTGCCACCCCCTGACTCCCTCATTCTCTATTTTGTTCAAATAAACCCTAATGGGTTATGTTTGTTTTCTTAAGCCTTTTTGCTTGCTCTTTCTTTTCTTTCTAATGGGCTCTAGTGTTTCTGAAGCCCAAAGTGCCCAAGGAAACCATTTTCAAAGAAAAACCAAATAAGGCATTTTTGGAATCTTAAATTCACAGTTAAGAAAATAAGTATTTATTTTATCTTGTTATTTTAGGGCAATTTGTGAATTTTCTTTATTCTGTTTTTTTTAAAGAAGTGAGTAAGAATCAGTGGTTTTTTATTAGATTAAAAATAAATGCTAAAATAAGCACTCTTTGTTTTAGGCATAAAAAATGAATATTTTAGTAGAAGTATTCAAACTCTAGGTACTTTATAAGGATAGAAAAAGACAAATAGTTTTTATGATAAACTCAAAAAATAAGAAAATAAAGATCCTTTTCAGTGATACTAAATGGTCCCTATGTTAAACTAAAATATTAAGTATAGGTTTCTATTGAAATAAATATTTCAAAAATCTTATGAGCAATGTCGTGCAAAATTACTTTTGCCTACATTCGCGATATAAGACCTCGAAGGTTTATGCACGTGCGATGTACTTCGCATTGTATTTTTCCTTCCTTATTTTTCTACTAATTAATTAAAAATAATTTTATATAATTTTAAAATAATATTTTCTCGAAGTTATTTTCCAAAGAACTACGTAACCCTGATTTCTCAACACACTTGAGAATACGTAGGAGTGGGAATCAATTCCTGTCGGATCCACTTTCTTTTGTTTAATTTCTATGTCTTTGTTATTATCTCAATCAATTTTATCTATTTAATATTTTATTTAAAATATTTATCTGTTTAAAATGAGGTTAATTTAGACGCGACGTCTTGTTAATCTCATGTTTTTAGTGCTTTATCTAAAATAGTAATTCGTTTCAAAATGAGGTTAATTTAGACGTGACGTCTTGTTAATCTCATGTTTTTAGTACTTTATCTAAAATAGTAATTTGTTTAAAATGAGGTTAATTTAAACGCGACGTCTTCTTAATCTCATATTTCTAGTGCTTTATTTAAAATTGTAATTTGTCTAAAATGAGGTTAATTTAGACGTAACGTCTTGTTAATCTCACGTTTCAATATTTTATTTAAAATAGTAATTTGTTTTACAATGAGGTTAATTTAGACGAGACGGCTTGTTAATCTCATGTTTTTAGTATTTTTATTTAAAATAATATTTCTTACAAAATGAGGTTAATTTGGACGAGATGTCCTGTTAGTCTTATTTCAAAACTTCCTTGTCTGTTTTGCTTGTTCCTTTTCTAAAGAAGTTCAAAAACATAATTTCTAGGCTACTTATAATGCACGCTATTAATTTGGGGTAACCTTTTTATAACGGACAGTTGTGAGGTGCTAATACCTTCCTCACCTGTAATTCGACTCCCGAACTTAGAATTTCACTTTTATAACTAGCGCTTTAATAAAAGGTTTTCCCGGTATTTTATCCTTAAAAATATTGGTGACGACTCCCTGTTTTCTTTTCGAAAGGATTTCGAAACTCGTTTTATTTTAAAGGGTCGGCCATCCCGCGCGATCCCAGTCACGACAGATGGCGACTCCACTGGGGATGTAAAGAGTCAAGCCAATCAAATTGATAGCGCATGTTTTTTAAATAGTCTGTTAATCATTTAACTTCTTCCTTTATTTTATTTTCTGTCAATGTTTGTATGTGGTTTCTGTTTATTTATATTTTGTCATTTATGTTCTGTTAACATCTGTATGTTGTTGAACCCTAGGCTAGATGAATTTGTTTTTATTGTTCTGTGTTTGTTCTTTGTGAAGGATTGGTGAGATAAAGGTATTGGACGCCCTTTCACACACCACACTCAAAATTTACACACACTTTCGAGTGAGACCCTGTACCCGGGCCTAAATAAAACTTAAGATTAGGGGAGGTTGGTAGCGGTGTCATTTGGGATGTACTTCCTGTCTGGCTATCGTGAGAACCTCAGTTAGAGTTCGACTTATTCATGATGCCCACACTTGGTAGACTTCCTACTATTGTGGTCAACATCATGAATAGGATCTTGGCTCTAGTGACCTTTAGGCAGTAGTGCAAGCCACCTCATGTAAGACATCACTGTTAGACAGACCTTAGAACTGATAAGAGGCCTTCAGAAAAACCCGACTTAGGGCATAAAGGGGCAGACCTTTCCTTATTCTCATTTTCCCTTCTAATCTAAATTGGTGGACTACTTGCCCGTTTAGCGTATTACTTTTTTTAAAAAAATAACACACTTTTTAACCAGTGATCCTTTAACGAGTAAGTATTCCTCTTATTTTGTGCGTGTTCACTTAAGTTTTTGGGTTCTGGGTTACAATTTTTTCCAAATCGTCAAACAAAACTCAAAATGTTCAAAACAATCAAAAATATCAAGGAAAACATTGATGATGATTGGAAGGTCCGTAACCCACGTGACTCTCAATTTGTCACGAGTCTTGTCAATTGCTACTTCCCCAAGTATAAAAATGTTTTCTAAGAAAGTTACTAGGGAAGTAACAATTTACGGGGCACGTCAGACTCCGATGGCTAATTTTCTTTCCGCTCTTGCCGAAAGTTATCCGGGACTTAGCGAGTGCCTTCATAAAAGAATGCGGAAAATAACATGGGATCGAATTTATGGGAGAAGGGTCATGGTTACCCGAGCCAGGAATGGCTAAACGTAAGGCTCTTGTCATATCTTAGAATGAAGGATTTTCCTGTCTTCACAACTATCCCATATTAATTTCCATGTTTACCCTACTTAGTACTTTTGAACGAGACGTTCTAAGGAACAGTCAAAGGACACTCGTTAAGACCTGTGATTGCTTCACGCGCCATTTTATGTATTTTACAGTCCTACTGTTTTATTTCCTTTTATTTTCACCCGACACTTGTGTTTTTCAAAAGACATCATGGGGAAACACCCCTACGGAACCCGACTTCAGAAGAGACTTATGGCTGAAATAAAACAAGAAAATGAAAACCTCAGGAACGAGGTCAACCAGCTAAAGGAGAAAATTACAAAGATGACCAAACTTTTGGAGAAGAGAATCACAGGAGGGGGCTCATTTACAGGTATCGAGGATGCCCAACAAGAAACGCTAACCCCGCTACATCCCCCGGGCCTTGGTCTAACACAGGCTGAAGTTACTCACCCTATGACCACCCCCTCACTGTCAACACTGGGAAAGCAAAGCAAGCAGTTGACCCCCAACTACCTAGTGGCATTCCCTATGGTTATACATCACAGCACACATTCGTTGGCCTAGATGGTAATCTTGTATCTTTCCCACCTTATTGAATACCCCCAGGATACTCTCCCCCATTCCATAAGCAACAAGATGGCCATGATTTTCAAATGATGGATCCCCGTGTATCAAACCCTGCCCATCTGACGATCCCTTTTGCTAACCCTCAGCCAAACGCACAAATCTCTGAGTCACAATCCACCCAAGCTCAAGCTATCCAAATGGCCCAACCAAGACCAATAGCCCCTACTGCCTTTCAGCCTGCTAATCTTCATGCACCTTATCCGTATATGGCCGCCACCAGCCATAACCAAAACTCTTATCTTATCCTACTACAATCTCATTTCCATCCATCTATCACTCGAACACCTGTCCACTTCCATCCGCCCGTTATCAGACCCCCTCATCCACAGTCCATGTCGTATTGTCCCCCACGATAATGGACTCAACCTCCTAACTCCAACCAAAATACAAGAAGACACGTCAATAATCGAACACCAGTTCAATTCAATCCCATTCCCATAACCTACACGGAGCTTTTACCTTACCTTATCCATAACTCCCTTGCGGTACCCTGTCCATTGAAACCAGTAGTTCCCCCTTACCCTAAAGGGTATAATCCTAATGCTCGATGTGATTACCATGCTGGAGCCCCAGAGCATTCTACTGAGGACTGAAAAGCCCTAAAATGTAAAGTGAGGGATCTGATCAAAGCCAAATGGCTAAATTTCCAAGCAGGAAGTCCTAATGTGACCATAAACCTCTTACCTAACCATGGGAGTTTTGGGGTTAATGCATTAAAAGAGGGTTAGCAGTATGGAAGGGATGTCATCACCACTGAAGATGGCCCCACGATGATGTAAACTTTGTGATTACCCGCCAGGAAGAGAGCTTCGTGACTAGGAGACTGTCAAACTCCCTACGACTTTAAATTTTCAATCGAAGAGATGTTTTAATGACTTTCTAACCTAATTACTATGCTAAAGGCTTTGGGATATTTATGTAATAAGGGCAAAAACATGTTTTATCATTCCAAGTTTCTCTTAATAAATGTTTGTCGAATTTCACAATACATTTTCTTGTTTTCCTTATCTCTACCTTGAATCCTTTTCCCTCTGTTTGCTTCTTTTTTATTCACGATGACAAACCAAATAAACGCAGTTCTGAAAATAATTCTCCTGAGAACAGTGAGGTCACGATCCAGTTTCACGACCTCAATTACCCGGTCGATCGCGCCGATGAAAAGGGTAGGGAAGCCTGTGAGCCGCTGCCCGAGTTAACAAGGTTGTTAGAACAGGAGGTTAAAGAGGTTTATCCCTTTCAAGAGGTAATCAAGATCATCAAATGAAGAGGATAAACAGGTCAAGATGGGTATCCATCTGAGTCAAGAACAACCGAAGGAATCGATTAAGCTATTAATGTCCTTTAGTTTGAAAAACACGAGGGCAATCTATCAGAGGGCGTTAGTAACCTTGTTTCAGGACGTAATAGGAGTCTATGTGAATGGCAACACGGCCAAGTCCCGAAATGGACAGGGGCATGCCAGTCGTTTAAGGAAGCTTTGGCAGTGACCAACATGGATAGGGGTAAATTGATGATGCCCATAAATACAGACACAATTGAGGAAGGCTTTGCCGATAAAAAAACAAAAAAATGAAAAATGAAAAAATGAAAAAAATGAAAAAAACAGAATCAAGTTTGGAGTCCTATGCATGTGCCAAATGAGGCAAGTTGATTACGTCCAGATCATCGAGCAAGCTGTCATCTTCTGTATGAGGGGTACGAATGTCATCGAGCCAAGAGCTTGACGAAAATAATATTTCATTCTTGTCATCATCAACACCTCAACCTTAAAGAGGGCGCCACTCCTCATGCCCATGTAACCAAGAAAATAATCTATCAGATCGAGTCATTACATCATCAAGGGGATAAAAAAACAAAAAAAGCAAACAAAAGGAAAAAACAAAAAAAAAACAAAAGAGAAAAGAATCCAGAAAATGGAAAATGATAAATGAGAAAATAAAGGTCAAAATGATGACTCAGAGTAATCCCCTCTCATTGATGCCAAAAGACTCACCCTTATTTTCTTAGGTACATGGCATAGGAGAAGAGTTTCCTATTTGAAGTGACATCAGTTCCCCAAAAGATCAAACTAAATCTGGAAAGGCTGAGCAGGCTTAACTGAAGTGTAATCAGCTTCAACCTTTCACTATAAAGGATGCAGGCAAAAATAAACAAAGAAAGAAAAAAACACATTATAAGGAAAGAGAAAAGCTCGCTAGGCTGAAAACCTGAAAGGACGGCCTAGGCAAAAGTTAGAGCAACCCGGTGAGTCGAAAACCTGAAAAGGCGGCTCAGGAAAAATTAGGGTCAAGATTTCGGTAAAGTAACTAAAGTTTCCCAATACAAAATGTGCGAGTCCAAACTGGGGCACGTGGATGATGGTCGAACTACCTTCTGAGAGGCAAAGACAAAGAGAACATGTTGTGAGTGAGAAGAGCTCGCTGGGCCGAAAACCTGAAAGGGCGGCCTAGGCAAAAGTTAGAGCAACTTGGTGAGTCAAAAACCTAAAAAAGGTGGTTCAGGTAAGAAATTAGGGTTTAAATTCTGAAAATATGATTGAAACCCCCAACACAAAATGTACAACTCAAAACTGGGGCACGTGGACCATGGTCGAACTACCTTCTCAGAGGCAGAGTCAAACGGTGTACTCGAGGTCATGACGTGGGATTGAGATATACACTGTTCACAGAAATTCACTGGAGGATCTGTAAAACCCTCATTGTTTCACCCGATTATCAATGTTTCTTATTTTACCATGCTCGTTTCTTTTCCTTTCTATGCTTTCCTCCCTCTATACTCATCCAACTCAAATAAAATTTCACCTTTTTCATACGTATTCATGTTGTGAGTCTCATTGATATGATGGATGTGTGTTTTCTCTTAATACATAAAATGAGAAAGTAATGACTATTTAAAGTCGTGAGGACAAGACGCACCTGTTACTCAATCTTGCCCGTAAGCAATCATTATGAAGACAGGGCCAGACACGCCTCCTGAAGCTGAGCTTACCTCATTCAACCTGGCCAGGTCCGCTTCCCAAAGCTAGGGTTACCTCATCTATTTCGTTTCAGTCATGAGTCACCTCAAGTCTGAACATGGTTTAATAAGGGGTCTCCTTAGACTCCAATTGGTTTTGTCTTTGCACCACTTACCTTTTTCTGTAGGTTGTTATAGCAGACAGACATGTCAAGTCTTGACACCTTAATCAAGTTCTTCTCCCCAGTGGAATCACAATCACCAAAGCAGACACTTCTCAAAGTCTCTTCCTCAAATCGCCAAAGTAGACGCTTTTCATAGTCTCCTCCTCAATCGCCAAAGTTGGCACTTCTCAAAGACTCATCCTCAATCACCAAAAACTGGCACCTTTCAGAGTTTCCTCCTCAATCGCCAAAGCTTGCTTTTCTCAAGTCTCTTTTCACAAATCGCCGAAGCTGGCGTCTTTTGAGTTTCTTTTCATAAATCGCCAAAGCTGGCATCTTTCAAGTTTCTAAAACAAGCATCTTTTTAAGCACCAAAGGTGTCTTTTTCAACCTTCATCCTTCATTGCCAGGGATTGGCAAATCTTTTAATTTCCAATCGCCGAACAAGGCACCTTTTCTTTCCTGTCGCTGAACGAGGCACCCTTTACTTTTCTGTACCGAACAGGGCTTCAGTTACTTTTCTGTCACCAAACAAGGGACCTTTTACTTTCCAGTTGCCGAACATGGCATCTTTTAAATTTTTGTACTGCCAAAGTTGACATCCTTTTAAGGTTTCATCTCTGAGGATTGGCCTTTTTCAAGCCCTCTGTCTCCCTAAATCCTTTATTCTCTGTCGAATAGCTTCAGGTACACCGCCCTAGGCTATTCTATTTCTCAATTTATTCCAGGGGCATCCCCCTGAGTCATTTTTTTTTCTGACAAACAGCTTCAGGTACACCGCTCTAGGCTATTCCATTTCTTAGTTTATTCCAGGGGCATCCCCCCAAGTCATTTTATCTCTGTCAAATAGCTTCAGGTACACCGCCCTAGGATATTCCATTTCTCAGTTTATTCCAGGGGCATCCCCCAAGTCATTTATTCTCTGTCAAATAGCTTCAAGTACACCGCCCTAGGCTATGTCATTTCTTAGTTTATTCTAGGGGCATTCCCCCAAGTCATTTATTTTTTGGCAAATAGCTTCAGGAACCCATGCCTAGGCTATTCCTTTCGAGCGAAGGGCATCCCCCAAAACATTTATTTTCTGTCAAAGCCTCAGGAACCCATGCCTAGGCTATTCCTTTCGAGCCAGGGGCATGCCCCCAAACACTTATCTTTTGTCACAAAGCCTCAGGAACCCATGCCTAGGCTATTCCTTTCGAGCCAGGGGCATCCCCTAAAACATTTATCTTTTGTCAAAGCCTCAGGAACCCATGCCTAGGCTATTCCTTTCGAACTAGGGGCATCTAAAACATCCTTACTTAATTAAAATAAATACAAAACAAGGGAAAATTTTTCCCAAAATAAAACCAATGGAACCGGGCACAATAAGAGAAGGCAAAGGAAGGCAAGGGAAATAAAACCCAATCCTAATGCAAACAGCGAAAGAAAGGAGCGCCTAAGCGAGCCCCAACACAACGCTCACTCGCTCAGGCGAGATCCAACAAGCTTGAGCGAGACAGCCCAACTCGCTCGGGCGAAACACCGTTTCGCTTAAGCGAAGCCGGCCCAAAAGCCTTCCATCCATTCACACTCGTAGGAACGAATCCTTATTCGCTGAGGCGAGAAGCCACACTCGGGAATTCCCATCACTCAGAATCTGGGGTTCTATTCACTCGGGATTGACCCCCAACATATTATACTTAGTCATTTATTTTTATCCACAAGGGTCACATATACAATCCACTCGGGAAATGAGGGTTATCCCAATCGGGATCCATAAACCTTCCTCACTCGGGATATCACCCAGTCAAATACCACTCGGCATATCTCAACCTCAATACAATCGGAATGTATTTCACATTCACCACTCTGTATATCTCCACTTCTCTCACTCGGAGAAAACATAGACCCTCCTTCACTCAGAAGGGGTCTCCACAATCATTCATCACTCGGAATATTCTAGCCAGATTCACTCGGCATATATCATCTTATTCACTCAGGGAAAACCATTAAATTAAGTCCCACTCGGACTTGTTCTAAATCTTAACCATTCGGGATATAGAACCTCATTCACTCAGAATTATATATATATCATACACTTAGAATACATCCCAATCTGAACCATTACAACAGCTCTTCCCTCGAGAGAGGTTCACTCGGATTTCCACTCGGGAATATTCAATCCCTTTCCCACTCGGGATTTACTCATATTTTTCACTCGGTAATATTTAGGCCTATAATTACTCAGGGAATTCTCCTATCAAATCCAACACAGAATGGGTTCATCAGAAGGAATTTCTCTCAGAAACCTTTTAAGTCTTCTCCACTCGGAAAAGAAGGCCCAATCACTATAGCCTCACTCGGAATCATTAACTTAACATTATTTTATACATTCAACACTCCTCATCTGATACCAATACATGTTATCAATATATCCATATATAGATAAATATAGCCATACACTCGGAATACTTATCATCTTAACATTATTCATTCACCAACCCTTATTATCTGATACAAGTACATGATATCAGTGTAAACCATATATATATATATATATATATATATATATATAAACATGCACTCGGATTCCTATACATATATATATTTGTATTCATTATACATCATTGTTAGGAGCCAGCCAAGGCTTTAATATGACCACCTACAGTCGGTACAATATACTTGTACACTACAACGGCACGAATACCCATCACTCGGGTTAAGGCCTTCGCATCATTCCGAAACTGACCTGCACATACTGAAAATGGTCTAGGGGTGAGCGTTTACATATTAAATGACAGATATTGGCTCGGATTATACCTCAATCCTCAATTATACAAATTTCATATTTTAATCAACCATAACACACACTGTCATTTAAATAGGAATACTTATACATCATAATCCGAACGAAATTCATTCCAGCCAATCCCCTCGGCTATAAAATTTACATTATTTGAAACCACACATAATCACAGCCATAGGCTCACTTTGCACTCGGCGAAAGCATCAACATATATATATATATATATATATATATATATATATGCAATCATCCAATCGAAATATTAAAATTCCCACATGGCCATATAATTCATATCATTCATCCCAGCATATTGCACTCGGCAAATAGATCAGTATACATGCATTAATCCAATCGGATTCATCCCAATCATTTCCATATTCACATATTCAACAATTCACATTGAGCGCAATGACAATTATAAGTGTGCACACATCAATTCACCCGGATCGGGTTACCAATTTCTATTGTTGCAACATAGGCTCCAAGCCTTTCACTCAGCTCCAAGCTGATTCGGCCGTTTTACAGGTACCAAACCGTTTGCCCTCACATGTAACACAGTCACTCCAAGCGACAACGGGAGTGTTACGGGTAGCCCCAAGTCCAACCCGGTAGGCTTTGCCTTAGGTCCAACCCAAGGTCTTTAAGTGTCCAACGCTTAGTGCACTCGGCACTACCTCAAGTCCAACCTGAGGTCTTTCAATATATTTCAACACGTATTCATCTGATTGCCGATCAGTATTAAGCGTCCAACGCTATATTCTCCAAGAATTTCCAGTGACGAATAAGATGCATACGGTCTTACCCATCAGGCGTCCAACGCCCATGCACTCGGCATTTAATATCAATCACATGCATCCAATGCAATATCATAACACATGCACACGGCAATTACATGCACTCGGCAATTTCATGCTTTTCCATATAAAATCCCAAACGGGAATTAACATAACCGACCCGTATCTCATGCACTCGGCAACCACAATGCCATTCACTCGGAATATCATTTACAGCAAGCATCATATGCTAATTCATGAGATTCACTCGACATTAACATTTTCAACAAGCAATACATGCTTTCACACTCCAAATTGCACACGGGAATCAATACCACAACTCATGCACTCGGCTTTCTCATTAGAGGCCATAAGCATCACATATATCCACACAAGATCATAAACAGAACTAGCACTATATTTACACACTACATGCATTCGGAAATCACACTAGTTCACAACATATGCACTCACTCGGCATTTCATTAAAGGCTAGCATTTCCAGGCATGCACTCAGCATACTCATACTTTATCCTCATGCATCTCATGGACAGAATCCTAACAACATCACACAGACCATAATGATCACAAAACCGGGTGTTTCATGCATCAATCCTTAACTACAACATATCAATCAATATATTTCAAACATGACACAACACATTAAAGCAAACCACCCGGAACCCGTCCATAAACCATACATTTGAGATACAAAGCCCCCCTTACCTGGAATGAAGATCCAGAAGCTCCATGAGTTTGCAACACCCAGCTTTAGAGGAGCACCGAGCCACTCGGTCCTACGAACAGCTTCCCCCTCCAAGACACTCCATGCTCTGTTACAAGACAGTGGAGTTCCATGCCTCCAAGGCACCACGCAGACAGCCTTCACACTCGGTCCAGTAAAGGATCCAAGGCTTCTGCTCCCACACATGAACCGACCAGTCCTCGTGCAACCCAGTGGAGGACGCCAAACGCCATTCCATACCCGAACAGCCCAGTCCTTCCAACGATGGAGGACCCCATGCTTTCATGTAACATGGCCATCAATGTTCAGGCAAAACAGAGAAGGATCCAAGCCCCCACAACACACAGCACCATGCTGTTTCTCAACCACCACACAGATCTCTCCCAACCACGCTGTTCCTCTTCATGCTCCACCTCCCACTCGGGCTCTGCACAGCGTTGAGTGGAAGAAGAAGATGAAGAAGACGAAGGAGATGAACAGCGAAGGAAGAAGAGGAAGCCACGGACGTGAGAGAGACAAGGAGGAGTATTTCTCCATATACCAAAGAGAGAATGAGCAAAGAGTGAGTGGAGATGAGAAACCCAAGTCCTTATCTCCTCTGCCCAGCCTGCACTCCCATCAGCCATCACATCCCATCACCATTAACTCCCATCCCATCAGCGTGGGATTCACGAGGGAGAGAGGGAGAGAGAGAGAACCGAAATTCTCAAAAGCCACCAAGGGCACCATTGTAATTCTGCCTGGCCATATTATCATTATTATTAATATTATTATTAAATCAATCCATAATTTTAATTATGCAATTATCCTTAATCAAAAACCAAGATGTTACAGCATCTCCCTTAAACATTTATCTTTTGTCAAAAAGCCTCAGGAACCCATGCCTAGGCTATTCTTTTCGAGCCAGGGGCATCCCCCCAAAACATTTATCTTTTATTAAAGCCTCAGGAACCCATACCTAGGCCATTTTATTTCCCAGTTGGAGCCAGGGGCATCCCCCCAAACATTTATCTTTTGTCAAAAAGCCTCAGGAACCCATGCCTAGGTTATTCCTTTTGAGCCAGGGGCATCCCCCTAAACATTTATCTTTTGTCAAAAAGCCTCAGGAACCCATGCCTAGGCTATTCCTTTCGAACCAGGGGCATCCCCCAATTCATTTATTTTCTATCAAGGGGCCTCAGGTACACTGCCCTAGGCTATTCTATTTCTCAATTTGAACCAGGGACATCCCCCGTCCTTTACTTTCTATCAAAAAGCCTCAGGTACCCTCCCAGGCTATCCCCATTTCCAATTTGAGCGAGGGGCATCCCCCCGAGTCATTTATTTTCTGTCAAAAGGCTTTAGGAACTCTCTCCTAGGCTATCCCATTTCTTAACTGGAACCAGGGGCACCCCCAAGTCATTTATTTTCTACCAAAAAGCTTAAGGAACCCACTCCTAGGCTATCCTCTGATTTGTTCACCTTTTGGGCAAAGCTTCAACTCCAATTACCAAAGCTGACACTCTAAGGATTGGCTCTTTATATCTTCTGTTTGCCAAAGTTGGTACCTATTCAAGTCGAGGTTGGAACTCTTAGATACCTCATATTATCAAAGTTAGCATTGTTAAAGTCTCACTGCTTGCCGAAGCCGACACCTCTCAAAATTCCTTGTTGTTAAGATTTTGGCTAAAGAAACGGTGTCCACGTCTTTACTTCCTTTCCATGACAAATAAATTATTCCTATTCTCGCGAAAAGAAAGTAAAGAGGGGCAACTATAAACACCACCCCTTTCACCTTTTAGCTTATTATTAGAAAATGAAGAACCCCCTCCCCCTTGTCTCCCACATTTGCTTCCCCATGCTACAGCAACAAAAATAACACAAGGGCCATGACCATTTTTACAGAATAAGAAAAGAGAGGAACATTTAAAATTACTACACAAAAATCAAGGACAGAAGAAAAAATTAAAAGGAGGGGCCATCTTCATCAGAGGGGGGACGAATTCACACAAAAAAAAGCCTTCATCCTCATAATCTAATCTTCACCATCAAACCATAAGGTGAAAAAACAGAGAACCCATCACTCAATCATCCCCCCATCTTCAAACTAAGATCACCTTGGCTTCACAAAACAAAAGAACCAAAAAACCATCATCATTCCTTGATCACCATCTTCATCCTCATTTTATTTTCACCCTCTTCACAAATTCAAAGAAATCATCATCAACCCCACCTTCATCCTCTTCATCATCAACCTACAAAACAACAACCCAAATAATATCCACCACAACAAAACAAAACCATCAATAATAGACCCTAAAAATCTCAACAAATAGTAAAAGAAAAGAGAGGAGGATCCCCCCATCGGAGTCATCACCACTTGCCACCTAAACCGTCCCTCACCGGAACCACCATCGCCGGTACGCCCTCCCTGAACCACCCCAGGACCGCCAGTAGAACCGGCTCTAGCCGTCGAGCACCACCGCGACAGAACCTCCAGTCAGAGCCATCCTTCACCGGCCAAGACGCCGCTGACCTGGTCACGACCCGTTTCTCCCTGCCGAACGACGCCGACCTCCGAGTGGGCCATCCGAGGTGGTCCCGGCCTCTGTAAGCTCCGACGCCACCGGTCCGGTCGTCTTCTTCCTCGAGCCGGCCTCCACCGACGGAGATCTTCTGCCCTTCACCGCCAATCCCCTTCGATCCACTCTTCTTCTCTCCATCGGTCCATCCTCTCTCTCTCATCTGCCTCATCTTCTTCTCTCTCTCTAACTCTCACTTTCTCCATGGAATGTGCCGCCCCCTAACTCCCTCATTCTCCATTTTGTTCAAATAAACCCTAATGGGTTATGTTTGTTTTCTTCAGCCTTTTTGTTTTCTCTTTCTTTTCTTTCTAATGGGCTTTAGTGTTTCTGAAGCCCAAAGTGCCCAAGGAAACCATTTTCAAAGAAAAACCAAATAAGGCATTTTTGGAATCTTAAATTCACAGTTAAGAAAATAAGTATTTATTTTATCTTGTTATTTTAGGGCAATTAGTGAATTTTCTTTATTCTGTTTTTTTTTTAAAGAAGTGAGTAAGAATCAGTGGTTTTTTATTAGATTAAAAATAAATGCTAAAATAAACACTCTTTGTTTTAGGCATAAAAAATGAATATTTTAGTAGAAGTATTAAAACTCTAGGTACTTTATAAGGATAGAAAAAGACAAATAGTTTTTACTCAAAAAAATAAGAAAATAAAGATCATTTTCAATGATACTAAATGGTCCCTATGTTAAATTAAAATATTAAGTATAGGTTTCTATTGAAATAAATATTTCAAAAATCTTATGAGCAATGTCGTGCAAAATTACTTTTGTCTACATTCGCGATATATGACCTTGAAGATTTATGCACGTGCGATGTACTTCGCCTTGTATTTTTCCTTCCTCATTTTTCTACTAATTAATTAAAAATAATTTTATATAATTTTAAAATAATATTTTCTCGAAGTTATTTTCTAAAGAACTACGTAACCCTAATTTCTCAAAACACTTGAGAATACGTAGGAGTGAGAATCAATTCCTGTCGGACCCACTTTCTTTTGTTTAATTTCTATGTCTCTATTATTATCTCAATCAATTTTATCTATTTAATATTTTATTTAAAATAGTAATTTGTTTAAAATGGGGTTAATTTAGACGCGACGTCTTGTTAATCTCACGTTTTTAGTGCTTTATCTAAAATAGTAATTCATTTCAAAATGAGGTTAATTTAGACACGACGTCTTGTTAATCTCATGTTTTTAGTGCTTTATCTAAAATAATAATTCATTTAAAAATGAGGTTAATTTAGACGCGACGTCTTGTTAATCTCATGTTTCTAGTGCTTTATTTAAAATAGTAATTTGTCTAAAATAAGGTTAATTTAGACGTAACGTCTTGTTAATCTCACGTTTCAATATTTTATTTAAAATAGTAATTTGTTTTAAAAAGAGGTTAATTTAGACGAGACGTCTTTTTAATCTCATGTTTTTAGTATTTTTATTTAAAATAATATTTCTTACAAAACGAGGTTAATTTGGACGAGACATCCTGTTAATCTCTTGTTTTAATTAATCAACTTATTTTATCTCATCTTATTTAATTCTATGTTAATATCTAATTTGTGTTTCGATTTAAGATTAATTTGGACGAGACGTCCTGTTTGTCTTATTTCGAAACTTCCTTGTCCGTTTTGCTTGTTCCTTTTCTAAAGAAGTTTAAAAACATAATTTCTAGGCTACTTATAATGCGCGCTATCAATTTGGGGTAACCGTTTTATAACAGACAGTTGTGAGGTGCTAATACCTTCCTTACCTGTAATTCGACTCCCGAACTTAGAATTTCACTTTTATAACTAGTGCTTTAATGAAAGGTTTTCCCAGTATTTTATCCTTAAAAATATTGGTGGCGACTCCCTGTTTTCTTTTTGAAAGGATTTCGAAACTCGTTTTATTTTAAAGGGTCGGTCATCCCGCCGCGATCCCGGTCGCGACACCATGCTACTTAGTTGTGATGCCAAGGCCAACATACCCATTCACTAGACCAATATGGGTACGCGTCTGTGTGCGAGGCCATATGTTGTTGTTGGACATTATACTTTTATAACTTTGTTAGTTTAAGTGACTGATTTCCACTTCTCAAAAATAAATTTCATTTTCTAGAAAAGTATGAAAAATTAAGAAAATATGTTCAAATATCATACTAATTTTCCAGTTTGAAAAACTAAAAAACTTGTTCAAAAGCAACTAGTTTTCCATTTTATGTCTTGGTTTTCTTTCACATTTTGGAAAAATTTAAAATACTGTCTTTTTCATTATTTTTATTTTGAAAAGATTTGGAATACTTGCCCCTTTTTTAAATGGAAAATTTTGAGAAACTGTTTTGAATACTTTTTCAAATAGTGGTTCTTTTTTGGAAAATTTTAAAATGTCACGTTTTTCATTTTGCAAGCACTTTCTTTGAAGAATTGGGTTTAGAAACATGTTTTCCATTTTTTGTGATTTTTAAAATATTTTTTATTTTTCTTAAAAAAAACATACTTACTACATACTGACTGAAACAACCCGACTTAAATAAAAGTAAATCCGAGACAATTTTTCCAAAACTCAAACGTTCCAAACATTCACAAAGCAGTCCAGAATAGGAGGCGGGATAAAATAATACAAACCGAAGTCAAGGGAATCAGAAAACCGGGTCAGGGTGCCACTCGCTTGACGAGATCTCGGTCAGTTAAGCGAAACCAGCGCAAAGCGCTTAAGCGAGCCCTTACTCGCTAGAGCGAGTCTCTCACTCGGTATTTTCATATCGTCACTCGGAATCAGGACCTCCGCTCACTCGGGAGCGGTCCCCACGGATCATACATCACTCGGTAAATTCTTACTTAGCCAGATCCTTATTCTGGAAGGTCTCATCACAAACATGCTTCTCTCGGGAAATGATTCTCTCGGCTATTTCCACTCGGAATCAATCCTCGAAAACTATTCACAGAAACATACTCACTCGGGGTTAGAGTCTTAGTCCAGATGTACTCTCCCAGGAACAGAGTCACTCGGTATATTCCAGTCGATACCGTACCACACGTAACAAGGTATCATCTCTCGGTACCCTCCCACTCGGGAATTTCCCACTCGGGTATTCACTACTCAGCTGAGATGTGTCCTAAACTAAAGCTTTTCCCTTCTGAGACACTTCACTCAGAAACATTCCACCCGAAGACGTTTCACTCGGATTTGCCTCACCCAGAGTTACCTTGTCCCTTCATCACTCGAAAGCGTTTTACCCATTCTTCACTCGGGAATATTTTAGATCTTTCTCACTCGGAAAACACCTTAACCCTTCATTTCTCGGAAATGATATCCTTAACCAAGTCTCCCTCGGAAGTACTCTAACCTCTCTTCACTCGGAAGTGAGCTCCCTAATCAAGTTCCACTCGGAAATACTCCAACCCCCTCTTCACTCAGAATATACAACCTTATTCACTCGGAATATACCACCTTATTCACTCGGAATAGCTCAACCTGTCTTCACTCGGAAGAGTTTACTAGATTAAGACTTACACAGAATATTATAACATTATCCACTCGGAATATATAACCTTACTCAACACTCTAACCGTTATTCCTTCGGAAGTGGTTCATTGGGTCAATTTCTCACTCGAAAACGTTGTGACCCTTGACATTTATCATACAATAACGTTCACTGGTAATTCAAGCAACATCTTAGCATTATATATATATGTTCTCAATCCGAGACAATTCAAATTCATAATTATATTAAAAAAAAACAGTGTACTTAGGAGCCGGCCAAGGCTACATCAAAACTATACACATTATGTACACAACATCTATATATATACAAGTACACTTTACACGGTTTGAAGTCCCCCCATCATTCATCGTCCCGACCTATATCAACTGAAAAATATAGCCACAAGTAGGGGTGAGCATTTTACATATTAAATGACAGTTATTGACTCGGATCAGCCATTACATTATCAACCACGCACTCAGATATCACAACCAACATCAACAACATACACTGTCATTCAATCGGAATTCACCCATACAACATCATTCAGTCGGAATTCACTCTAATCATTCAAGGGTATATCAATCATATTATTCTCAATAACAATGCACCAATACACATGCATGCGGATCTGACTTAAACAATAATTTCAGTTACAGATTCCTTCCCGGCCTCACATCTATTAGCCCTTCCCGCGTGATACCGGTCACCTCATGACATCTCGAGACTTAACTCTAGCTCCGTCGGCTATCACGGGCTCTCACAGGATCTGGCCCAAGAATCTATAGCTAGAAATCATCACATAGGGTTTCTGACCTTCCACGGGTCACCCTTTTTCCATATATGCAACCTTATGCATTTCACAACAAGCATCCCATGCTTATTCAGATAAAATCCCATACGGGAATCGACAAACAGTCCACAGTTATGCACTCAGCATTTGAAATGTCAGTAACATGCATCTCATGCATTTAAATATAAAATCACAACAGAACCAGCACAGCATTTTCACACCACATGCATTCGGTATTCACACTGGTTCACAGCACATGCACTCGGCATTCACAATAATATCCACATACATCACATGCAAGTGAACATGCATTCATGGACGGAAATCAACACAACATTACACAGATCACAGCTATCACAAATCCGGGCGTTTCATAAACTGTTACTCAACCACAACACATCAATCAACACATTTCAAGTATAACACAACACAATAAAGCAATTTCACCCGGAACCCGTCCATAAACCATGCATTTGAGATGTAAATTAGCCCCCTACCTACAAGACGTTCCTCGGACTTTCAACATTGATCGGTTGCTCCGATCGTTCCTTCAATCACTCTCCCTTGCTCAACGACTTTCGAACCCAGTCAAACTCTACACTCAGCTTGGAGAAACTAAAAGCTGGTTCCACACTCTCGAATAGTCCGACCCTCGCTAACAGTGGAGGACTTCGAGTCTCCAAGACACTACAATCTCACTGATGAAGAAGAAGAAGAAGAAGCAGAGGTTTGAGGGGATTCTAGAGAGAACAGAGAAGTGGTTCAGCATGTACGAAAGAGAAATGAGCAGAAAGTGGGTAGAAACGTGAAACTGAAGCTATTCTACTGCCAAGAGGGTACATGCGTCATCCCATGCCTCTTTTACTTAGTCAGCACTCAATCTCAATCAGCAATTAATCCTAATCTGTCCATTAATTCAATAATCAGGATGTTACACTAACTAAATAATACCCTGAGCAATTTTAATCACTCCAACCTTTCTTGAGTATATAGTACACTTGTTTTAGGCTCTTAAGGTCATGTAAGACTATAAATCCAAATAACAACAATAAATAAGCTTGAGTTTAACTTCACCGAAGGAGTTTAATTACACTTTGATTCCTCACTTATGATATTTTTTAAATTATTTTAGTCTTTCAATTATGATTTTAATTTTTCAACTCTCAAAAATATAAAATCTTTGTTCTTATACATTAAGGGTTTAATGGCATATCATCAAATGAGTAAGACATAATTATTAACTCGTGTCAAACTTCTAATAACTAGTTAATTGACCCCTGTTTATATATATATATATATATATATATATATATATATATATATATATATATATATATTTGCGAATAAAAGAATCATGTAAGATATTTTTTTATGAGTTACCATATGTTACAAGGAAATAATTAAAAAAATATATCAACACTTAAATATTTTTATGACTTGAACATTTTTGATAAAACATTTTTATTTAATTAAATAGAATATAGAAAAGAGAATTTTTTAAAAAATTACAAATAAAAATTTTCCTTTTTCATATTTTACGATTTCAATTTTAAATTTTTCCAATTTTATATATTTTCAAATAAATATAAAATTAAAAATATTTAATAAAATTGAAATAAATAATTTTTTATTAATATTAAATTTAGTATATAAAATAAATATTAATATATAAATTATGTAAAATATAAAAATTCTAAAAGAAAACAAAATAACAAGCAAAACAATTTTTATTATAATATTGGATATATCAAACTGTAAGCGTAGAATTATAAGGTTAAAAAAAACTGATGAGTTTTTGGTCTTTGCTCAGTTAATGTATAATTAAGTAAAATTCTGAAAAGGACAGACATCACAGTTATTCCATTAAGTTTTGGTCGAACTTTTTAATGGAAGCTCTTCACTCTTTGGAGCTGACAACGCACTCTCTCTGTAATTAACTTGTGCCTCCCAAAAAGAATATATTGAACAAAACTCAACCATAAATTTCCCATCTGCATCATTAAGTTTGGATATGAGCATTTCTCTACTTGAGTTTAAAAGAATATGATTTTATAAAAGAATACTTTGCTATTAAGTTAAAGGGTTTGAAATTTTTAAGTTAGTTTGTAAGAAAAATTGGTATAATTTTGTTCTCACTCATCACAAAATATACTTTATAACATTAGTTAGTTTAAATGTGAGTTTATCAACATGTGGTTAAAAAAAATATGAGATAAAAACCAATTTTAACCAAGCGTTATAAAATGTCCCACTTTAATTTGATAATACTACCATTCTTATTAACTATTTAGAGTGAAATAAAGTTTATGCAAACCAAAAAATTTATTCATTATGTAATAATTATTAAATAAAATTCATAATCTATCCTTTCATTAGATTCTTTCTTTTTTCTCTGGTAATTTATTTCTTGTTGATAAAAAAGATATTAGTTGAAAGTAGTATTATCTTGAACCATTACGCGGATAAATAAAATAGCATAAATTAATTTTTTTAGGACAAATAAAGAGAAAAATATAATATGTTAACATAATTTTTTAAAAATTGTGTAATCTTATGATAAGAAATTAAGAGTAAAATTTTTAATTAAAAATTATGTGAGAATTGTTTAGAAATTGAAGTGGACATTAATGATACTTCTAATATAAAAACTTTCCTTTTTTTAACTTCTTATATTGTGTAAAATTATATGGATTAGATAAATTTTATTGATAAAGTCAAAATATATTTGGTATATATTCCTAATTTAGTACAAAAGATTCATGGTTTATACTTGTAAGGGTCCGGTAAGCATGATATATAAGTATTAATGTCCTACACTAGTTTCAAATATGGTTATGATTATTACCAAAAGAAACATCTGGTTATGATTAAAATGACCATGTACAGAATATCAAATATCTCCCCTGTTTAGTTGAACTAGGCGATGAAGAAAAACACATTATGCAGTTCCATATATGGCATAAAATGGATATGTACCCTGGAGCTAAAAACACAATGGTAAATCAATATTGGGCTAAAAGCAAGCAAGGAAACATTCCCAACAATAGAACTCAAATCAGAAAGATATAGGAGCACCCTTTTAAGAAATGATGTTAAAGCCTCATTTTCAATAATTTCTTCCCTTACATATTCCTCTCATGCATTTAACTTGTTTTATTCTTTCCCATCGTACGTTCAAACAAAGTAAGTGGTGGAGACTCCACATTCTGAATGAACTCATTAGTTTAGGCCAATGACCAATCCAGTAAATTTATACCCTGGGAAATACTTTCTTACACACATACATAACATTAGATTAAAATAAAAAGGCTATGGCGGCAATTGGTATTTATTACCGTGGACACCTTTTTTTCTTTTTTTTCTTTTCTCCTTCTCTTTTCTTTCCCTTTCAATGTTCTCTTACCCTTTCACCTTCTTTGTTTCTCTTTGTCCTTTTCTTTTTTTCTGGAAATTCAAAACAACTTTTCCAAAAGGTCAAATGCTAAATACTACTCTTTTTATAGATTTAGACCTTAGAAAGCAAATATCGCTATTGTAGTCAAATAGAAAGAAGGAAAAGCTTTGATTTTGGAATTGAGTCACAAGCAATGGCACATATTCCCCCATAACCCTTCATCAAAATATAAAGAGAGTAATTTTTAACAAAGAAAAAGAAAAAGACTAAAACCAAAATTTAGAGAGAGAGAGAGAGAATCAAATAAAAAAAAAAAGAAACAACTTCTTTATCATCTACCACCATCCTTTTCACCTTCAACAACCCATACCCATCACTACTAGGCCAACCACGCCCATCTCCGCACCGAGGCACCACCATCGTCGTCCAAGCCACCACCAACAAACCAACAACCGTCCTCTTCTTCCACTGTGAGCCTTTCCTTTCTCCCTCTTGGTTTTTCTCTCTCCCGCTCTGCGTTTTCTTTGCTCTGGCCACCCCATTTGTGCCTTTCTCTCTTTTTTGTGCGTTCGCATATGAAAGGAATAGCGGGATTAGGGTTAATTTGGGCTAAGGTGGACTGAGGCCCAAAGTTTGTCTTTTTTTTTAAAAAAAAAGGCTCTGCCAGAACTTTGAGTAAGTATTTCCGTTGGTCATGTTTTAATGAAAAACGCACTTAGTCCAATGGCAAAACACGAGCGTTTGAGTTTACAGGGTGACGTGTTCAAGACAGTCAAAACTTGACAATTCCTAAGTAAGGAAACATAGGTTTAAATCCCCACCTTAGCCTTTTCTATGTTTTATTTTTATTCATGTTTCATTTTTATTTATCTATGATGTAACTGTGAGTTGAGTTTTATTCTATTTTTATATGTAAATTGCTTCTTGATAAATATGTGCACCAATTGGTTGTATTTTATTTATTTTATATATATTTTTTCATACTTTTATTTCTTAAAAAAGAAAAGTGTAAAAATATTTTCTTAAAAATAGAGATATTTTTAGTAGGCTTTATTTTTTAGAATCAATTTGGTTCAAAGGTGCTTACCTGAGAATCATTCCTTAAAAAAGGTTTAAAACAAGAAAAGCTTTTTTAAAAAATAAATTGTGTAACGATTTTATTACAGAGTCTTGTAAAATGTTTTGTCTACATCGATATTATAAAATCATGAAGGATAACACACGTATGGAGTATTTCGTCTTGTATTTTCCTTATGCATAAAATCTCTTTTATAAAAATCCTAAAAAATGCAATGAAGTCCCTTTTCAAGACACATAAAATTTCAAAAAAAATATTTTCTTTAAATCAAAACCAAAGTTTCAAAAATTAAAAAATAATCATTTTCAATATTCCTCAAAAGAAAACAATTTCAAAACCAAGAACTACATAATCCTAATTTCTCAACGTACTCAAGAATACGTAGGAGCGGGAATAATTCTTGTCAGACTCATTTTTCTTTTAGTAATTTCCGTGTGACATCCTAAGTCAATTTACATTTATTGTCATTCGTTTTATTAAAATTCACAATATATATACATATATATTTTTGATTAAATAATTTAATTATATCATAATTTAAGTAAATATTTATTTTTACGAAAAAGTTCTAAAACTGTAATTATAAAACCACTTGAAAGTGTAAAACCTCATTTAAATTGAAAATCTAAAATTTCAGAAACAGGGGGCCTGACGCTACGCGTGAGCTCCCCTGCGCAGCTCTGACGCTGTGCGCCAGGCTGACGCTACGTGTCAGCATGATAGTAATAGACCTAGTGCTGATACATAATTTAGGTCAACCAGCCAACTTCTAACCTACCCAATTGGCCCGTTTCAGGTTTAATTGCCACGAAACTTCACACCATATGTTTTCCCCATTTCGGAACTGTTGGCGCTGTCCGTTCGCTAAAATTTCATCATATGCGCAAGATATACGCAAAATGTAGTTTAAACCCTTTTTATGCAAAACACTTGCACCAAACACCCTAATTGGATTCCAATTGGCCTAAGGCCAATACACACAGATCCTAAATATCCTAAAGGACCTACTGGCACCTTCCGGGGGTCTCGAAATCCACCGGATCTCAAAACCACCTATTTAGTTCCTTAATTCCATAATTGTTCACTATATGCATAACTTCCTAATTCAATCAAATCATCAACTTACTACCCACCACATCAATCAATTACATCACAAACACACAACATCTCAATCATGCAATTTACAGAACCTACCCATATCAATCATTCACACAACATTGGCTCCGTGTCGCAATTCATAATAATTCACACATTACATTACATAACAAATCATCACAGATTTGAATCACCAACATCATCATCGATCATTTATATCTTCATCACATCACCTACTAACTATTTCACCATGCATTATCATCAACATACCAACCTAAGTGCAACTATTAACCAAAGCATAGTATAGTTAATTCACCACACATAGTTAACTAGTTTATTATACACATATTCAATTTCAACTTATCAAATAAATCCAACAGACTATCACATGCTACAAACTATTACATCGATTCACTTACTCCTTGGCATCAATCCTCCACTTGGCGCACCTCCGGGGCATTAACATCCTCCCTGTCACTGGTCACTAAAATTAAAGAAACAATAGCAAGGGTGAGTGTTTGACATATCATAATTAATATAGAACAAACTAATAAACTTAATAATATCTACTATCTATATTATTTAGTAACTTCCTTTAGTCTCCTGCACACGTGTATATATGTCTATGTATATCCAGATATTTACTATCTCTTTTCATAAATTACTTTACAATACTAACTATATACAGATTATATTATTTGTCAGCCTAATTAGCACCATTGGCCTATCACATACATCCTAGATCACATATCAGTCGTCATCTGCATGTAATTCATTTAATTCATACAATTCACATAATATTGATAGACTTATTAAATATCATAACTAACTCTCATATAATTTGATGCCTAGTATCCGGATACTAAAGGATTGGCCTTCGGACACCCTATGGACCCTGCTTAGCCCACCGAGTCCTGCTTAACTCTCCACCTCAACCACTGGGTCCTACTTGACCACTGGGTAGCTCAACTGGGCACAAAGGCCACGAGAGCCAAAAACGAGGGGCTATACATACCGTCGGCCACCCCACACCATATAATCATATAACAACTCCTATCATACATGGCATAATATCAATATATCTCATACACATAGTCAGAAACTGACATATAATCATCACTCAGGCGGCCTACTTGTCAAGCCCATCATCACAGGCCATGTACATATACATATACTCATCATGACATGAACCCTCATCAAATTCTATACAACAATATCAATAATTATCACACCATACATCACTATCACCAATCAAAATCCATAATTTATTTGATGTTAGCCATGCATATAATTTACATATTTATTTCCTTACTTTTTGGCTCATATTTACTTAAATCAACATAATTATTTATCAAACAATAATATAATCACATTCAAACATGCTTATAAAATAATATTAATTATATTTAACCACTATCCTCAACATTTTCTAAATAATTGATAAGTCTCCCGAAGCTATCATATTATTAAATCCTAATTAATTACGACCCGAACACCCCCTCTTACCTCGATTCCAAGCTTCTAAAATTTGCTCTTGGTATCTATTGCGTCCTCCGGTTACTTGATTTACTGTTCCTCTTCCAAACTCGATGCCCACTTTGTCGATCGCTTGGCCAATGCCCGCTCCGGCACCTACAGTTATCAAAACACCAATCCAATTAGTACATTTTCTTCCTTACCCTTCCAAGACTCAAACCCAAGCTTCCCAAGTCCACAAAACTCATAATCCAAGCCCCCATTACCACATGCATGTTCGATTTTAAGAGAGGAGAAGAAGAGGAGAAGGAAAATCATGCAATTGTTCCCCAGGCTTACCATGGCTTCCAAAGGGTCCAAAACGCAAGGATTTAAGGGTTTCTTCAATTCTTGAGTACAATCTGCGAGAGAGAAGAAGAAAAAAAGAAAGATGAGTGTTTATGCATTCTGTTTTGCATGTCCCTATTTTAAGCTGATCACGACGCTGACGCTACGCGTCAGCTCACTAATTTGCACCTAACGCCACGCGTCAAGGTCTTGATTCCATTTTCCTTAAAATCCCATTTTAAATTCCATTCCCTTTTCTTTTCTTTATTTACTATTATTTTAAACTTAATAATATCTTAATTTATTTCTTACCATTAAAACATCAAGGATGTTACATTTCATGTGTCTTTGTTTTATTCCGATCAATTTTACATTGTTACTATTTAATTTAAAAACACCGTTTTACTACAAGAAGGTTAATTTAGACGAGATATCTTATTTATCTTCTCATATTTTCAATCTTTTATTCATTTATGATGGTACAGAGTTAGACTTACAAGGAAAGTTGAATTAGTCTTAAAGTCTTTTTCGTAAAACATACAGAATCTTGAACAGATTAAAAATTTAATAGGCCAGAGAATAGATAGATAATTACACAAAGGATTTATAGTGGTTTACTTCTAATGCAGAAGCTACGTCTAGTCCCTTCAAACAGAAGGATTTTAACTATTATAAAACACACCTTTACAATATCTGCACCAGCGCAGTGCCTCAAGTATTCTTGACTCTAGCCACTTCTGGCTTATAACCCAAGTATTATTTCAAAGATCCACTCTTGGATCCTGAATAGGGTCTCCATCATTAAGCTCTCATTTAAGTAACTCGATCCCATCCGGTACACGAGCTATCTGCCTCACCTTCCTCTGAAGAAGCCGTTAAAAAGATGAAGAAAGAACTAGCCAAGCTGAAAGCCAAGAACAAGAAGTTAGAGAATAATTTGATGAAGGATCAGTAAGATTGTGCCCTCCTAAAAGTAGAAAATCGTGAAAAAAAGCAAACTCTTAAGGAGGTTGTCAAAAGACGGAAATCGGAGAGGGGCCATATAAGGAAACGGGATCAATGCCTTTGAGCGGCCAACTCTCAATTAAGGATGAAGAGTAGGCAAAGGGATGCCATGCTAGTAGACAAATAGTTGTTGAAGGAGATGCTAACAAAAGCCAAAGAAAACGAGTAAAGTGCCTTAGCACAGAAGGAGCTCATGTAATCACAAATCGATAGCATGAGCAGAAGATCAATTATATGGTGGAGGCTTGTCAGCAAGGAATAAATGACGAGAGATGGTATGTGATCAAGGTGGAAAAGGGGTACCGAGAAACGGTATGACTAAAGAGAATAGAAATGGCAGAACAGGATAAAATTATTCACTCATGGATGGATCACTTTGTGAAGCTAGCATATTTAGCCAACAAAACCTCAGAGGATATCCCACATCTGTTGAAAGAAGCTGAGGAAATGGCAAATCCCCTCACTACCCCCAAAGAAATTATAGTCTTTTTTATTATTATAAAGACCAAATTGGCAAGATAAGAGCTATAATGGCCTAAGCTAGGAAAGGCTGATGATTTGTCTTGATGAAATGAACCTTTTTGAAGTAATAAATTTTATGGTATTTTGGATTGAAAGATTATCCCATATTAATTTCTGTTTTTACTCTACTTCGTTCTTTTGAATGAGACGTTCTGAGGAACAATCCAAGGACACTCGTCAAGACCCACTATCGCTTCACACATATTTTCTATTCATGTATTTATAATTCTGTTTTATTTCTTCTGCTTTTGTTTGACACATTTTGTTTTAACAAAAGACGCCGCGGGGAGACACTCTTACGAAACTCAACTCCAAACCAGACTCGTGGCCAAAACGGAATACACGACTAAAGACCTAAGGAACGAGGTTAGCCAGCTAAGAGAGCAAACGATGGAACTGGCAAAGCTCTTAGAGAAAAGAGTCACAGAAGGGGGATCCCACACGGGCAACGAGGAGCAACCGACTACCCCTCTGCATCCCTCTGGCTTTACTTCGACATAGCCAGGTCACGAATCCCATGGCGTTTCTCTTCACCATTTGTATCGGAAATCTAAACCAAGCTGCCAACCTTTATTCCATGTCATTCCTGCCTTACGACATGGCAATGCCCCACCAATGACCAATCCCTAAGCTCCGAACACTACGCAAATGACCACTCTACCATTTAACCAAACACCGGGCCTTCAGCCCTCTAAGCCTCAGGCCACTCAAACACAAACCGCCCAATTAACCCAGTCAATCCCTAACCCACAAACTTTGTCCTAGCCACCAAATCCCACAAAAAACACCATCACAGTCTAACAGGCATCATCTTCCACTCCCACCTACCCACTATGCAATTTCCCGTATAGGTATATAATGACCAACGTTACCAACTCGTAGGGTTTTATCCAGACTGCAAACCTTATCACTGGCCTTACCACATTCGTGACTCCCTAACCCAAGAGATCCTTGAGGAGCGGTTGCGGGTTGTGAAAGGTGTTGGAGTTCTTAGTTTAATGAACGCTTCTGAACTCTGTTTAGTCCCTGATATGGTGATCCCACTGAAATTCAAAATGTCAGATTTCAAAAAATTAGTACCAGGGACATCCTGCCCTCAAAACCATTTGACCATGTACCATAGGAAGATGGTTTCCTATGTTTTTGACGATAAGCTGCTTATTCATTGTTTCTAAGACAACCTGGTAGGGGCTGTGTTAACTTGGTACATGCACCTGGAACGCGCTTGCATCCTCTACTGGAATGATTTGGCATATGCCTTATCAAAGTAGTATAAGTACAATTTAGATATGACGCCTGATAGATTACAACTACAGAACATGACAAAGAAGGATAGTGATTCGTTCAAAGAGTATACTCAGTATTGGCAGGAAACGATTGCATAATCCCTCACTTTTGGAAAAGGTGGTCGTGGTAATGTTCATTGACACACTTCAATCTCCTTTCTACAACAGGATGATTAGGAGCATGTCTTTCAACTTATCTAATATCGTCATCATCGGGGAAAGAGTAGAAAGAGGGTTAAATACGGGAAAAATTGCCCAAGGCTCATCTGGCGCACCTGCTATAAAGAAACTTATGCAAATAGCTGGAAAGAAAAGGGAAGGTGAAACTAATGCCATCATCTATGACCAAGGAAAGCCCCACCAGAGACCATTTAATCTCGTTATTTTTCAGTCTGTCCACTCATTCCCATTCACACCATACCCTTATGTGGTCACCACTACCAATAGTCATCTCTCTCAGCCTTTTCCCCAGTCATCTCACTTCAGACCTCATCCTATTCAAGCACTTAGCCATCAACACATGTCGTTCCGTCCCCCGCAGCAGTGGTCTCAGCCCCCTAACCCCAATCAAAACCAGAGGAGACCTACTAATGATCATGCCCCTATTCATTTTTATCCAATTCCTATGAGTTACACTAAGCTTTTGCCTCACCTTATCCGTAATTCCCTCATGGTGCCCTGTCCTTCCAAACCCCTAAAACCACCCTTACCTATGGATATGACATAAATGCCTAATGTGACTATCAAGTTGGGGTATTTACGCACTCCACAGAAAATTGTATTTCCTTGAAGTGTAAAGTATATGACTTAATTAAAGCCAAATGGCTTAACTTCCAAGAAGGAAATCTGAATGTTGCCATCAATTCCTTACCTAACCATAGGGGTTTAGGGGTTAACGCTTTGGAAGAATAAGGGGAATATATGAGGAATGTCTCTGACATCAAGACATTGTTGAAGGTGATTCATACCCAGCAATTCAAAAGAGGATTAGTGAAGAAACCCTAGAACCATAATGGTACGAGCAATGATGAGTGGACCATGAAGCTCAACAATTTTCATGAAACCCTCCAAGGGTTAATGCATAGTCATCTTATACAAGTATGCAGGCACTGAGATGATGGCATAAATATGGTCTAAAGACGTTCAAAAACATAAACTCTTACATCATTGGTGATTTACTACACTAAGAACTCTTCATCAACTAATGCTTTTATCCCTCAGTCAGTTACCATCCAAACACTTGTCCCTTTTGCATTCAAGGATTTATGTGTCAAGATGATAGGGTTAATATATAGTCATCTTATACAAGTATGCAGATGTCAAGATGATGACGTAAATATGGTCCAAGTGTTAGGGAATCCCTAGTGCATGAGCAGCGGAAATACAAGGATTCCCATAGGATATGAAAAGTGCCGTGTTTCAAAGCATAAGACAAACATCAAATATTTTATTTAAGCATTTTTGGATTACTTCTTGAAGAAATTTGAAGTAGTTATAGTCTCGTCCTTTAGGAGTCCACACGAGTACTCCCACTAGAAATGCTACACCTTCCAAATACTAGTTTGACAGCGTATAGCTTTTGCAACTTTTATGTATTTTGTGTCTCTTTTTGGTTGAACCGCCTATGAGCAACTTATGCTCTATTTATAGGCTTAGGTTTGACCTAATTTGTTCTCTCTAAAGAGTGGGCTCCTTACTCATTCTAAATGAGTTAGGCCCACTAGCTTTATTTTAGTCCAACAAAAATAAAAGTTATTTTCTGATGGGCTTATTCTATGTTTGTGACCCTATAGGTAAAATATTCAATCATATTAATAATAAACTATTTTATTATTAATATAAAATAAGAACGGCATCTAGTAATGCATCATTATGTCTGAATATTATTTAATATCAATATAACCTATAACTGATAATTATTTTATATGTTTGTTCCTTTTGTCACGATATCCTAATTGGGCCCAAGGAATGGTCGCATCATCCTTGTACGGTCTAATTTATTTTACTTGATATCAGATTAGACTTTATTAGAATAAATATCCAACATTTATTCTTTCTAGTAAGGCCATGCATTTCCTGAGTCTCACTCCATCAAGTGGCCTGTAGATATCACTCCTGTCACATAAGAGAGACAAATCTCATCTAGATCACTCCCATCCCTCTGCATAATTTGTTTATTGCCTAATTACAACCTTTATAGTCCTCATGTTACAAAAGACGTTTGATTGTATTAAAACAACAAACTCCTCATGTAGGAATCGTAGCGACTTTAGGTCGAAGGATACCATTATCACATTGAGAATCGTTTATGACATTCATGTAATGATCCATGCAACGTTCTCATGGTGAGTCTATCCAGTACATCATTACTCTTAATGTGTACACATGTGAAGACTTGATATCATCTATATTCATGATCCATGAGACAAGATCATCAGTATACTCACACACTAGTCTTAATGTATTTACATGTCCCCACGTAAATACTTGACTAGGGACATTTTAGGAATAGCTCTAATAGCCAAAGATAAATAAAGGCTGTTAAACTATTTAACAAAAAATGCCTTATTCAAAATTATGTGTCCTATACAGGCTCTTAGTGCATATTTCTAACAATCTCTCACTTGTACTTAGAGCCGATAAGGTTAATGCTCGATGACGTTTACAGTACCCTCATGCTTTTCCTACGCAATCGGTTTTACTAGTGGGTTCCCAACAATATTGTTGGTATGCACATTGCATATTTTCACATCTTCCAAAGATGGAACTATTTAAATATATGCTTAAATTAATCCACTTCTTATATTGTTCTATGGATCCATTGTCATCATAATGGAAACTCATAGGGTACAAAACATTTGCAAATTAACTTCTTTTGTAATTTAACGTAGCAAAATACTTAGTTTTGTTAGTAAAACCAACGAATATTTCTTGCTTTGAACCTTTTAAGGATACATCGCAACCATCTTGACAACATATATATTTTGATTGCAATCTTAAGTCTTTCAAATTAATCAGAACATTGGCATCGATGTAACCTTTACAACAAGATCATCTTCCATTTATCAAGATCAAATCCTTAGTCCTTCTTAAGTGTTTAAGGATATTCTTGACTATACAATGAGAGTATTAGTTCTAGAAGAAGCATGTATTCTACATGTAATACTAGAACTATAATTATGCAGTTACTAACCTTTTTATAGTCATAAGATTTATCTTCATTATTTAATAAAGATTCTAGCTTCTAAAAGTTTGCTTTAGTCCATAAATGGAACATTTACAGTTTATATACCTTCTTATATATTTCAGCCATAAAAGGCTTTTAGGTTGTGTCATATACACATCTTCAAGATGATTTCCATCTTGACATCTATCTATCATATCCCATAATTATGGTATACTATTACAACAAGCAGGATCTAAACGGTTTTTAAGCTAATTGAATTTTGTCAATCTTAATTTTAAAGGTACTCTTATTACCATTCATGTTTAGTTTTCCTTTTGAAGACCCACTTGCATCATATAGGTTTTACCCTTTAGGTGTGTCAACCAAGGTTCATACCTTGTTAATATACATGAGGCCCATTTCAAATCCCATGGTCTTATGCCATGTCTTAGAATCTAAACTTGCATTGACCTCTTCATAAGAAGCTTGGTCATTTAGCAATATACCTCCTTCTTGATTCATAAGATATCCACATCTTTCAGATTTGGTGATATATCCTATTTGATCTTACATAAGTCTTGTGCTACTGGAGCTAATGATGTCACAACACGTTGTGATTTCTACTCCAAGTCCATCCTTGACTTTTGAATGCTTTATGATACTTGAATTTCTTCAAGTTCTACTATCCTCCCACTAATTCTTTAAGAGATGTACTCTTATTCAAGAATACAACATTCTAAGCAACAAGCCTTTTGTTCTTAGATGGATTGTAGAAATGATAACCCTTAACTTTCTTTGGGTATCTCACATAAGATATTTATCCAATTTGGATTTGATCTTATCAGAGTTTGAAGCTCTATAGAAGCATTGTAGTTCCAAATTATTAGTAAAGATATACTAGGTTTCTTCCTAGTCCATATCATATATGGTTTCTTTAAGAAAGTCTAAGATAGAACATGGTTAAGTGTGGAAATTTTGTCAATAAAGGAACATTGAATGAGTTAGAGATGTTTGATAATAATCAATAATCAAACTGTGTCCAACAAAGTTTGACTTTTCTTGTAGAGATGCTATTATGGTATTCCATGAGGAATGAGTTAAAAGGTAATCTCTCACTCTATTAGATAGTTATCAAACTTGTAGCTCAAATTATTTGCTATCTTGGTCTAATCAAGAGCTTTAATTGTCTTGCTAATTTGGTTTTTCACTTCATTATAAATTCTTTAAACTTTTCAAAGACTTTCTAACTTATGTTACATAAATCCATACTCATTGACTTTTCAATTAGTATGTCGAAGTATTGAAAAACATATCTAGTTATTGTTCCAATAGGCCCACATATATCGTCATGTATTAGATAAAATATTACTCATCTTTCATTTTTCAATGAATGAAGTCTCAACTATCTTTCCAATAAATAAGATTTCCATGTCTCAATTGATTCCAAAATCAAAAGAGTCTAGCTAACCACATTAATGGTATTTAGAAATGTGTTTCTCATTCATTTGCCTTAGGAGACAATACCATGTAAGCAAGGTTCAAAATCACTTACTTTAACTTACTTTGACAGTTATGTTATAGATAGGTGTTTTAAGATTTAGGATATGGAATTCATTACTAAATTGTGCATCAACATCCTTTTGAAGAAATAAAGTTATATTATATATATAAAAAATTTCTTGTCCATCAAGAAACAATATGCACAATCTCTAGTTCACTAACTAGCCCAATAGGTGAAGATCTTATCTTTATTGTAGCAACTTTTGCTCAATTTTATACAGATTTCTCCACCCTTAGCAAGTGATCTACTTCCTTGATCTTTTAAAATGTGAGATCTGCTACTAGTATCTGATACTAATGTCAGTGAAGTAAAATAACTTGACTTCTATAACATGACTTGTAGTGGAAGTATTACTTCCCTTTCTTTTGAACTCTTTCAAGTTCTTTAGACAAATTATTTCAATGTCTTATTTGGATAAAACTGGAAACAATTTCCTTTCTTAATCACCTTCTAGACTTCCAGACCAACTCGACCTTAATAGAGTCTGTATACGATCATACCGTATATCTCCATATATTCATATTTCCTTTTACAACTCAGAGTTTAAGCAGACTCCATAGGGTATTCAAGAGCCGACCATATATATAAGTCAAACATGACACACTGCCGCTTCCTCTTTATTAAAGATAATTCTCAAGTCTCGATATCTATCTAGGCATTTTTCCAGATAAAGTGTCCCTCCAAAGGAAAGATTGCAACAAAATAATATTTAGTTTGTCATGGCTATTCTAAAACAAATTATATGCAAATCTATCACTATTTAAAACATATTTAACTTTTGGTTATTAAATAAATATATTGTCTCCCACTACTTTGATTCAAAATAAATACCCTCACTGAATCAGAAAAAATCCCATTGGAAGATTTTTCTAGTAGGCCAAGATCCATATTTGGCCTAGTGTTGAGTTAGCTTTGGCTGATCGCTCAACCCTTGGTTATTTGGGTAGGAAACACATTTCCAATTGCATCTCATGCAACTCTTAGATGATTGAGTGGGTAACTCTTTACCCTTATTCATCTTATGAATTTAAGCTCAATCTTTACGCCTCTAAGTTATTTTCAATCCAATTGAAAAACTTAGTTAAGTTAAGGCCCAATAAAAACAATTTGGATATTACAATTATCCTATCACGTCTTACTAATATAAATGATAGCACCCTACTTTGGCAGACCCACTATTTATTGACATTAGTCTCGATGAGTGTTACTTATTAGAAGGTGTTTAAACTTAATATTAACGCTTCTAGGTTCTGTAATCTGATTAAAGTTACCTAGATAAGTCCAATAACAAATGGTTGGATAATCCAATTACCCATAATCCTTTACTAATATCAATAAAAATACACTACTTTGGTAGAACCTGTAACATCCTAAAAACTTCATTCTCATCTATAATCATTTTGATTTAGACCATCAATGATATTATCCATTTTATCTCAACTTTCTACATAAATTTTGGTTAGGACAACATCTTCAATTTAACCTTTTACCATGGTAAATAATTTTAACTTTATACCTTAGGTAAAAGTTAATCAAATAACTTATTACCTATTTCCTTAGTTATTAATTTCTTTGACTTTTCCAATTACTCTCATCAAATTATCACATACTTCACTCAAAATGCGTCATCTTGTACACATTTTAATTGTTAGTTAGAGTCCGAAATTGGAAATTTGGTTAACTACAAAGTTGTTACTATTTTTCTTATCTTTCCAACAAGACCAAATTTGTTAAAATCCAATAAGATATGAGAGAGATATGCCCAAAATACCGAAACAGTGTCAAAATTGATATTTTACTTCAATCATATCATTTTGTACATATTTTAAGGCCTAGTTAGATTCCTAATTTGAAAACATGGTAAACTACAAAGTTGTTCCACATTGTCTTATCTTTCTAACCAGACCAAATTTGTTAAAATCCATTAAGATATGAGAGATATATGCCCATAATACCGAAACAGTGTCAGAATTGATATTTACTTCAGTCAAACAAGCTACATTATGTAGGCTACGAAATGGTCAACAATCCAGCCCATTTTTCTCACCTAAAACCTCCATTATCACCACAATTAATGTACCTAACATCCCACTACAATCCCATTATGAAAAGCTTGTCCCCCACTTGTCATTTGAACAATTAAATTAACACTACATCTTGTTCCTAAGTCTGAATTCTTAGAACAAGCTAAAGTTAGTGAAGTCTCTCTCTTATTTTCTTTCATTTTCTCCATCAAGTTCACTCTTGATCTGAAGCTAGGACAATAATACAACACTTTCAACCACTTTAGGAACCTCCATTAAGGTAAGAAGGGATAGGGTTGTGAATAAATATGGAATGGGTAGAATTGTATGCTATTCTAGGATTTTCAGATTTATTTTTGTAAATCGTTACTTAATTTGGAAGCTGAAAATGTGTGAATTTGACTTATACTTCTTCATAAAAGTTGCAGATCTTTTTGTTATATGAATTTTGAGACTTGAACCAACTGATTTGGATATGTATAGCATGAGTTATAGTCAAAATCCTACAGTATGTCTCTTCTGGAATATGTACCTTCCATTGTATGTAAATATTAATATTCTGGGAATTATACATACATATTTAGACTTTGATGTCCCTATAAAAGTTGTAGATATTTATCTTATGGATCTATAGAAAGTGATTTCAAGTTAAAAGGATATCTTTAGCTCTAGTTATACCTAAAATACAGAAGTATGTTCATGCTGAAAATCTGCTGACGTGAATCACTGTTTGTATTTTTAAAACTAGGAATTTGTTGATGAGAATTAATGTTTAGTGTCTTCATAAAAGTTTTAGATATTTGTGCTATGAGTAATTTAGAACTGGTCTCATACCAAAATTATTTTTGTAGCTCCAGAAACGTTGAATTTACCAACATATGTATGTTTTGTTACTTTCTTTGAGATAGTTTAGTATACTATGAATTTGTGATATTTCTGTTTGGATTTGGAATTTTTGGTCTTCATAAAAATTATAGATAATGGAATTATTGAAACACAAAACTTGGCCTCATTCAAAAATTATTTTTATACCATGAGTTATAGCTAATTTACTAAATATTGTTAAACCGGTAAATTTTCCAGCAATTGGTGATAATGAAAAATGATAACCTATTGAGTATTATGTGATTATGTGATGTTTCTGTTTGGAATTTAAAATTATGATCTTCATGAATGTTGTAGATAATTTTGTTATGGAACTACAGAAAGTAGAATTACTTAAAAAGGATTTGATTTACTCACGTTACAGTCATTTTACTAATGTATGTTGCTGTTGTAAATTTCTGAAATTTACCTATGATGACTATTATGGATGAAAATGATATTTTACATGTGGGTAATGATTTATTTATGAATTATTGAGGGATTATTGATTATTATGGATGTTATTGAGTGTCCTATGAATGTCATACAGTATGTATATCTTTGTGATGAATAATTATGAATGACTAAATTAATGTATACATGAATGCCTTGTGGTTTATTGAGATATGTTGTTGAACTGTAAATCCATGATTTTGAGAATTAATATATGTGATGTGTCCTTTGAGGACTTGTGGTTTTCCAAGTGATTATGGAAGTATTGATATCATGGTATGTTAAATTGATAAAGAGAATTAAAGGCATTCATGCATCATAAGCATTTGGACGCACCATGAAATTTAAGGGTTCCATGATTGCCAGCCCTGGTGGGGGGTTACTCTATAATGAGTTAAAGCCTTATTTTCGTTAAGCGCCATGAAGTGTAGGGATTCATGGTTTATGCTAAGTCCTACTTGTGTACTTCGGTTCTTGAGCGCCATGAAGGGTAGGGATTCATGGTATATGCTAAGTCCTACTTGTGTACTTTGGTACTTGAGCGCTACGAAGGGTAGGGATTTGAGGCATTATGCTAAGTCCTACTTGTGTCTCTATGAGACTTTTTACTGTAGTATTCCCACTAAATCAAAATGGATCAAGCATGACATCATTTGACTAAATTAAAGATTATTAAATGTAAATGACCTTGTTTGGCATATTCATCATATCATAATTGTTTGTTGATTGTGTTTGTGCAATTTTACTTATTTTATATTTATTCTATATTTTATCTTACTCTTAAATTATTTTTACAGTGCACGCTTCACAGAATGACGAGTGGTGCAATTAACGAAGTTTTTATGTTTTATTGCTTGGACTTTGATTTCATTTGAGATTTAATGTGTTGTAATAATATTATGTACCTCATACTGCAATCTTATTTATCGTTTCCACTATGTAAATGTATTATGTTTTATTCGTTTACGACTAGTATGCATGATAATATTCCGCATTTATCCATTTTTACGTGACCTCAGAATTTAAATTACGAATTTCAAAATGATTCTTTAAACGTGAAAAATTTATTTCAAAAATTTGGGTTAATTAATTGGAATTTGGGTTTTGGGTTTTGGGTGTCACAGAACCTACACTTTATTGAAACTAGCATTGATGAGTGTTGCTTATTGGAACGCGTTTTAGACTATTCATACCTTTAGGCTTTTCCAATCTTATTGAAAAATGTCTATTTGAATAAAACTTAATAAGTTACACTTGGATAATCCAATTATCCAATCATGTCCTACTAAACATAAATAAAGGCACCTAACTATAGTGTGACCTGCACTTTATCTATATCAAGTTTGATGTTAATACTTATTGGAAGGTATGATTGTCGAGCTTGAGGGATTTTAATTTTTTTATTGTTACCGACTTTCATTAAACGCTTTAACGCAAAATAAAACCCTAAAACATGCAATCAAAAAATGTAAGATGGTTATGGTCTTCCTAGAAAATAAAATAACATAAAATAAAATAAACCTAAAGGAACCATGGTGCCTTGACTTTATGAAGTCCTACTTCTTGAAACCACCATCCTCCTAGAGTCACCACTCTTTTGTTTCTTTCAAGGTTATATCCATCAAGACTCACCACTTTAGGTTTCTTCTAGGTCTCCACCTTGTTGGCTTCTTTAAGATTATAGTATAAAGAAACTCGTTTTACATACAAGTGAAGGGTTGGGACAAGAAGTTCAAGAATAGAGAAAGGCACAGCACACGGGTTGTATTTAAAATTAAATAAAAAAATATAAGACCATAATCATTCAACGCTGGACGTGTTAATTAATAAATTAATAGAGTGGTCAATTGTATTTAAAATAAAATAAATTTTAAAACACATAATTAAACACACGGGGTCATAAAAGGAAAACTACACAAAGAAGTTTGGTGGTTTCATTGACCGTTCAACAGACAGGGTCAAGGGGAGGCTACCCTTTATAGGGTGCCGAGTGGCGTTCCAACCCAAAAATTTAGTACTGTAATCAGGTTAACTCCCAAGAAAGAGATATGGGTCCAGTGTGACCGCTTAAGTACTAAGTCATTCTTATCCAGAACGTCCCACTGACCATTAGCAGCTCAAAATATTTAGTTATGATTTTAAACAATTTAAAATCCTAAATTTTAGAACGGCCAAGGTTTAACTTTCAAACCTTATCTTTTGACCTCAAACACTATCCTAAAATAAGAATAATCAAGGTTTAACTTTTAAACATTATCTCTAGAGTCTTAACAATCATCCTATTTTTAGGAATGATCAAGGTTTAAATTTTAGACCTTATCTCTAGGGTTCAAGATATTTTATTTTGAATCCTATTAAATTTGATAAAGATCCTATCTTTAATTTACAACTTTTGCAAATCCTATTAAATTTCTTAAGGATTAAATATTTAATTTTAAAAATAATTAAATTTAATAAAGATCTTATCTTCTATTTGTAACAATTACAAATCATATTAAATTTAATAAATATGAATCAATTTGTAACTCCTGCAAATCACATTAATTTTAAGATGATCACATACGATGCAAATCCTATTAAAATTAAAAATAATAAATTATTTAAATTTGTAACTCTTACAAACTTTAAATCTAACAAACATTTAAAATTTGATTTACAACATTTACAAATCAAATTTAAAATATAATATTAAAATCAAAATTTTATTTGTAACATTTATAAATAAATAAAATACCATGATTTCAACTTTTGAATCCTAGTTTTCAATTACGGCTAGGGTTTAACTCTTAAACTTTCTAAACACAATCTCACATGAATAATTCAAATTATAAAGAGAAAACATATAGACATGCATTGCATACAACCTTTGGTTTCAATTTAATTAAATGAATGTAAAATTATGTATTATAATTAAAACGTATACAAAACAATCACCATTGCATCATACAACATGTTCATATAATAAAGCATATCCCAAAACATGTTCTTTAATTAAAATGTTGAGAAAAGCAATCAATATACACAAAACAAAAATAAATTGATATTAGCTTTCAAAAAGGTGCAACCTTTGCAACATAGTTCGTAAAAAAAATCAACTTTTGCATAATATCTCATTAAAAATATAACATTTGTATCATATCTAATAAAAGATGCAACCTTTGCAAAAGATTCAACCTTTATAATTCCTTTCGTAAGAGAATTCTTTTTTCATATGTTCAATAAATATTTACCCAAAACATGGTTTTGCAATTAAGCTCTGATACCACTGTTAAGGAATCCCTAGTGCATGGGCAACAGAAATACAAGGATTCTCATAGGATTTACAAAGTGTCATGTTTCAAAGCTTAAGAAAAACATCAAATATTTTATTTAAGTATTTTAGGATTACCTCTTGAAGAAAATCGAAGCAGTCATAGCCTCGTCCTTTAGGAGTCCACACGAATACTCCCACTAGAAACGCTACACCTTTCAAATGCTAGTTTGACATCGTGTAGCTTTTATAACTTTTGTGTATTTTGTGTCTCTTTTTGGTTGAACCGCCTATGAGCATCTTATACTCTATTTATAGGCTTAGGTTTGACCTAATTTGTTCTCTCTAAAGAATGGGCTCCTTACTCATTCTAAATAAGTTAGGCCCACTAGCTTTATTTTAGTCCAACTAAAATAAAAGCTATTTTCTGATGGACTTACTCTATGTGTGTGACCTTATAGGTAAAATACTCGGTCATATTAATAATAAACTATTTTATTATTAATATAAAATAAGAGCGGCATCTAACAATGCATCATTATGTCTAAATATTATTTAATATCAACATAACCTATAAGTGATAATTATTTTATATGTTTGTTCCTTTTGTCACGATATCCTAATTAGGCCTAAGGCATGGTTGCGTCATCCTTGTACGGTCCAATTTATTTTACTTGATACCAGAGTAGACTTTATCTGAATAAATATCCAACATTTATTCTTTCTAGCATGGTCATGCATTTCCTTAGTCTCACTCCATCAAGTGACCTATAGATATTACTTTTGTCATATAGGAGAAACAAATCTCATCTACATCACTTATATCCCTCTGCATAATTTTTTTATTGTCTAATTACAACCTTTATATAGTCCTCTTGTTACAGAAGACTTTTGATTGTATTAAAACAATAAACTCTTCATGTAGGAATCGTAGTGACTTCAAGTCAAAGGACTACATATACCATTATCACATTGAGAATAGTTTATGACATTCATGTAACGATCCATGCAACGTTTTCATGGTGGGTCTATACAGTACATCATTACTCTTAATGTGTACCCATGTGAAGACTTGATATCATCTATATTCATGATCTGTAAGACAAGATCATCAGTATACTCACACACTAGTCTTAATGTATTTACATGTCCTCATCTAAATACTTGACTAGGGATATTTTAGAAATAGCTCTCATATGACCTATTACTCCAAGGATAAATAAAGGTTGTTAAACTATTTAATAAAAATACCTTATTCAAAAGGATTCATCCTATACAGGCTCCTAGTGCATATTTCCAACACCAAGGATGGTCAAAGACACAAATACCTACGCCGTTGGTGATTTACTACACTAAGAACTCTTCATTAACCAATTCTTATATGCCTCAGTCAATTACCATCCAAACACTTACCCCTTTTACATTCAAGGATTCCCATGTCGTACAATGGAAGTACGATGTAGATGTAGTAACCAAAAGGCTCGAAAGTGAGCGACCCATCCTTATTTACCAAAACTAACATATCCGGGGTAGAAGGGGTTACCCGAAGCGGTCGAGTTTTTGCTCCATCAGAATTAAGAAAGAAACCTAGCCTAATAATTAAAAGCAATAACAGAGGTAAGGTCAAGATGGGTGAAAGAAGTACCAGTGGTGAAATCAAAAGGGTTATGATTGACGAGTAGGTCTGCGAATTTCTAAAGTTCATCCGCCAGAGCGAGTATCAGGTGGTAGACTAGTTGAACTGCATACCTACAAAGATTTCCCTTTTATCACTCCTGCTAAATTCAGAACCACATCGGAAAATATTGATGAAGGTTTTGAATAAAGCACATGTAACCCATAACATTTTTGTTGACAAGTTCTAAGGTATTGTGGGGCATGTTGCCACTGATAACTACCTGATATTCTCTGATGATGAGATGCCAGTAGAAGGAATGAAGCACAACAAGGTACCTCACATCTCAGTCAAGTGTTGGGATCACATCCTAACAAAGGTTCTCGTTGATAACGGATCGTCCCTCAACCTTATGCCCAAATCCATGCAAGCTAAGCTACCTTTTGATAGGACCCATATGAAGCTAAGCACCATGGTAATACGAGCATTTGATGGAACTCGAAGAGAGATGATGGTTGAAATCGAGCCCCCTATCCAAGTGGGTCCCTGTACGTTTAAAGTTCTTTTCCAAGTCATGAACATCACACCAGCCTATAGTTACTTATTAATTTGGCCATGGATCCATTCCGTCGGGGTGGTCCCTTCCACTTTACTTCAAAAGTTAAAGTTCATCATAGACAACAAATTGATTATTGTTTCAGGAAAAGAGGACTTTTTGGTCAACAAACCCCTATTCACCCCTTATATTAAGGCTATAGTAGAGGCCTTTGAGGCTTCCTTTCAGGTGTTAGAGATTGCCAATGCCACTTATGTCGAAGAAGAAGTTGTAGTGGTTAAAGCTTATATGCCAAATGCATACCTGATGATGGCGAGGATAATGTTATGAGACGGGTATCAGCCTGGAAAAGGTTTGGGGCATGATCTGAAAGGAGAGGTGAAGTGGGTGCACCTGCCAGAGAATAAGGACGGGTTTGGCTTGGGATACAGATCCATTGTAGCTAACAAAAGGAGGACCACGGAGGAGGAGAAAGAGAGGAAGATGGCCCATTTAGAAGGTCGTAAGCCTTGCAATTCAAGATCCCCCTTTATGACCTCTACCAGAGCTTCCAGAGCACAGGTTTGGTACCCCAGATCAAGTGGCCACTATTGAAGACAGTCTCTGTGATGATGCAAGCTTTGTGATCCCTTTCCTATCAGGCAGAGAACTTTGTAACAGGGAGGCTGTCGAACTTCCCACGACTTTAAATGTTTAATCAAAGTAATTTGTAATGCTTTAATAACCCATTAACCTCTTTGCTATGCCTAAGGCTTTGGGATGTTTATGTAATAAGGGAAAAATATGTTTTATCATTTCAAGTTTTCATTAATGAATGTGTGTTGAATTTCAATATGTCTTTTCTTGTTTTCCTTAACATTGATTCTTTTTTCCCTTTATTCGGTTGTTTCCTTTTTTATGCGTCATAACAAACTAAATAAATGCATATCCAAAAATGATCCTCCCGATAATAGTGAGGTCACGATCCCATTTCACGACTTTGACCACCTGGTTGATTACACCGACGAAGGGGGTGAGGAAGCCTGTGAGCCTTCACCTAAGTTAGCGAGGTTGTTGAGGCTAGAGAAATTCGACCCTATCAAGAGGTGGTTGAGACCATTAATTTAAGGAGTGAGGAAGATAAAAAAGGAAGTCAAGATTGGCATTTCCCTAAGTAAGGAGCAACAAGAAGAGCTGGTTAAGCTATTGATAGAGTTCTATGACGTCTTTGCCTAGTCTTACCAAGATACGTCTGGCCTGAATACTAGCATTGTTGAGCATAAATTACCCTTGAAGCCTGAGTTCCCCCAATAAAACCGGAGAAATTACGCCGAATGAAACCAAAGATGCTCTTAAACTCATCCTTAATGAGAGTTATAACTTTGATTGATCAGCTGGAGTTATCAACACAACCACTTGTGGACATTTAGAATATACCTTGATGGATTGAATATATTCTTGCATGCTGAGACAAATAGCTTTGAGTTCCCTCAATCATATGTAAAAAATAAAATTATTTTCCAACTTAGAATCCTATCCTTCCCTTTCAGTTAGTTCTCTTACTGAAATCAAACCGTGGCCGTTAATTAGATATAAGATTCGAGAACATTATATATTATTGTTCTTCTTTTATTGTACTTGTCTTTCTATAAACTGAGAGATGTGCATATTTCATTATGCCTATAGAGAATTCGATATATTCGGAGACATGTTACTGAACATGTGTACGTGGGGTGGTTATTAGGGGGTGAAACATGTGAATCAAACATACTCTATCTCCTGCTAAGATCTTGCTTTGCCATTTTCTATGTTAAACTTGTTTTTTATGATTATTCGTTAAGTCTTAATGTAGGTTTAGTTCCGTGACTGCGACATGTCCAATCATAGAGAAATTAGTATGCGATTATAGAATACCCGCAGCTTAGGATCTAGTTAATAATTGCATAATGTTTTTGTCAGAAAGAGATGATGTATTTTATATATCTTTAGGTTTGAAAATTTGATTTTTCATATATTTCTATATTGGTAGTTTTATAACCAGTGTAAGTTTTTTTATCTCAATTATCAAAATTACTGGTGTAAAATATTAGTTTTTTAAAATATATTTATATTAGTTATTTCAATGATTAATGTAAAAATTATGTTATATATCAGGTATTAAAACAATCAATACAAAAAATATTTTTATACCAATTATTTAAATAACTAATATAAAAAATATTTTTTATATCAGTTATTAAAATAATCAAAGTAAAAATTTAAAAATATAAAATACGTCTTTCATCAGGATAAAATTTAACGTGTTAAGTAATTATTAACCTAATAGTAGCATCTCCAAGGGACCGTTACATTTGGTTGTAAAAATGAGTCAATCTTTATTAAAAGAAAATGTGGCAAAGCGAAAAATAATTAATGCAAGCACGATGATGAATGCCAGGTTAGAAAAGAGAAATTTTAATATGCACGCACCTTGAATGAAAGAAGTTTTACTTTATATTATGCTTTTTGTATTAGGTAATGCTTTTGAAGAAGAAAAGTTTTACTTACGTAATGTGAATCATTAGTGTCTCACATTATGATATTTAAAATATGATTTCTGATAATCAGTTCGTAAGAGTATTGTTTAAAGAAATAAAACAAAATAATTATTTAAAATTATGTATAAATTTCTTAGAAATCATGGGTTTTAACTATTAAGGCACTTTGTTAGCTGTTTCCTTATAATATTATAGCTAAGGTGGTAGACAATAAATGATATAGGATGATCATTATAAAAAAAAAAAAAATTGATATAAAGTGAGAATATTTTGTGTTGCTCCTAGAAAACTATAAATTTCAGGTTGTGAAAGGAGGATCAACCACACATTTTTGAATCGAAAATATTGCTGATTCTTTGGCACCTGGATTTTATGGTAGAAACATCCACAGAACATTACAGCATATAATCTCAGAATAGATTTTTGCTGTTGCGAGCTAGGTTGTATGGCCATTCAATTCTGCTCCATGATTGACATACAAAAAGGAGTGCTCATAATATATTCCTTCAACTAAATTATTTATTAAAGTAAAATTTATCTAATCATAAAATGTGTTAATAGAATTTAGTTTAGAGGCTTTAAGTTGTATATTTAAAAAAGTGATAGCATCAATTTTTATTGATGATATGCAGCAGAATGAATCTGATAACAAGATCCGTTTTGGATTATGAGTAATTAGGTTACATATGCATGATCGGCGCATCGGCTTTTGGTATAAACTTGAAAATGACAAGCACTAAGATTGGAGATCTCACTTTTACCATTAATTAACTAAAATATTCTTTACTTTATAAGCTATTTGATTAAGACACCCACTTACACCTGCGCCATCTAATTCCTCCTCAATCTTCTAAGTTGACACAATATAATTAAATTGGAGGGTATGTAAAAGTTGATGGAGAATTTATATGAAAATAACATATATGATTCCCATATCCTCGTCTAACATTATTTCAATAAAAAAAATAGATTTAATTTATTCCCACAAATTTTAACTATCATTGTTATTTAGGGTTTAGGGTTTAACTAATATTATTTCTTTAATAGTTGCACAACACTTTAAAATGTTAGTTTAGTAAATAGTTATCAAATGTCGTTCGAAGTTGATTAAATAGATTTTTGACTAACCATAGTTGAAAAATCATAACTGAAAGTTAAACATATCTAAAATTATATAGCATCGATGTTTTAAAAATCGGACCAGTGATCCAACCTATAAAGACATTGATTCACAGTTTATTGGTTCAACTATGGTAAAACAGCGATCAAACCGGTAATAATAAAATATATATTTTTAATATAATTCATGATGTATTGATAATAAATCATATAAAATTAAGTTAACTAAGAATTATATTACATATTTTATAAGATAAAAAATTATAATAAATAAAAATAATTTGTAAATATTATATACGAGTCTTTTATTTATTTTAATGATTTTTTTAAAATAACAAAAGTGATAAAATAATAATTTTTAAAATCAGGCCGGATCAACCCTAATTTTTAGTATCGGTTTTCAATCAGTTTTAACCGGTTCCCAAACTCCTAAGGTTTTTATTTGTTCAAACTAGTACCCTAGTCAATTCTTGATCCAACTGATCAAACCAATTGGTTTGATTTGGTCCAGTTTTCACATCCACGTATAACATTATGTGATGATTTATAATCAAATTATATATTGGTCAGAATTAAACGGAATTTGTATTTTAATTGTCAGAGTTGGATAACGATAAGAAGGAAATGACTTCCCAAGCATTTGCTTTGTCAGGTAAACAAAATTAAGGGAAAACAATAGCAATTACTGATTGTATAAATTAAAACAAAATCTTGGTTCTGTTTCAGGACAAGCATGTAGATCCACGTTGGTGCATGGTTAAATATAACAGTAAATTATAAGTTGTATCCATTCTGCTGATGAATCGAAGTGGAATTACTGATCGCTTGGTGGAGCCTGACATGCTTGGCATCGTTAAAGTGTTATTATACCTTACTTTTAAATTATTTTTGAAGGTTTTTTGGGACTCGGTGGTGGTTCTGAAACAATTCATGAACTTGCTATTATTTGGTTTGCTATTATTTGGACGATTTAGGAGTATCGTAACAATGTCATATATAGAAATCAGGCTGTTTGTATAGCGAAATTGTTTGAACTAGTACAATTTCGTAGTTGGGTTTGGCTTAAATCTCGTCGGAAAGGTTTTTCTAAAGGATTTATAAAGTAGTATAGAGAACCTTTATTATGTCTTTCAGGATTATAATTGTTTGTTCTTTGTATATGGGTTGAGGTATCCCTTATACCTTTTTTAATATTATTTTCTTGCTGATAAAAAAAAACTAACCTCTTTTAAATTTTCAAAAACAAAACAATATAATGTTGTATAATTATTGCGTTAAAATGATTTATTCTATATGATTACAAAGGAACTCTATTATCTATAATCAAGGATCCAAAGATGTTTGTTGTTGTTGAGAGGATCAAGTTGTAGAAGTAAATTTCCATTAAGCTTAACTGAGTTTGGAAAAGCTTATAAAATTACCAACCCTTACGAGTTGTTGATTTTTTCTTATTTCCACAAGTTTTTCTGATGTCGGGTCAAAAAAAATAAGTGATTTTTAAAGGTAATTTTTTATAGTAAGTTATTTTTAACATTAAATAAATTTTATAATTAAATTTATAATAGAAATTTTTATTAAAAAACGACAAACCTAACTCTAACTCAGATACTGGTGGTTACAGAAAGATGTACTATATTAAAAAATGACTAGTATAATTTAATCTAAAAATGTAAACAGCTAACATTTAAATGACCAAACTCTAATATCATATTATAAAAGCCAGCTCATGTTGTGTCAAATTTTCTAAAGAAAATACTAACCATATTTTTAAGTGATATAAAACTTGTTTTAATATTTTCAACAGCTTTACTATGAAAATAATTTATTGTATAAACTTTTTAATTAAGTTAGTCTTACTCAAATAGGTACTAAATCTGATTTCTTTTCAGTTTATTTTGAAACAACACTGGTGGATTGTTAGCTGAATTGTTCTTCACTTGTCTCTAGTTATAATGTAGGCTCTTCTGTATAGTAATTCGGATTCGTATTACTTCTTATACTCCCATAAATGTGTCTTTGTGCTAAAAACTAATTTTTATTATGAATATTTTAATATTTTGGATGTCTATTTTGGCCTATAAATAGGACTCATGTCCTTCACTAAGAATATACATTTTTTTCACTTCTCTATCACTCTCCTTCTATACTTCAATTCTCTACCTTCATTTCCCTCTTCTAAATCTTCTACTTTCATACTCTTATAATTTTAGTTTATAACACGTTATCAGCACGAGGTTCTGACCAACTGAGATTTAAGAAATAACTATGTCGAATATTACCAACCTTGAGTTCGTGGCTCTTGACATATCTGAAAAAAATTATCTATCGTGGACACTAGATGTTGAGATCCATTTAGATGCAAAAGGTCTTGTGTAACGTCCTAGGTTATTTTTGCATTTATATTTTTTTTATTCAAACGATTACGTCTTACAATAAATTTTTCTTTTTCTTAAAAATTAATCGATATTTAGAGAAAAAGCAATTTAATTTGAACACAACGGATGGGAGAAAGGGAATCAGGGCTTCTCGCTTGAGCGAGGCCCCTACTCGTCTAAGCGAGATTCCGGACTCTCACTTAAACGAGGTTCTATTCGCTGGAGCGAACACCTTTCACACATCGGATTATTCAAGACATGCAACCGGACTCTCAAAATTTCACTCTAAAAATGGTTCGGTAAACCCAAAGAGTTACCATGGGAGCATATGCAAGTAACAGTGATATATTTTTAAAATATAGTTTTACATCTGATCCGGTCTTAATTAAACACAACTAATAATTATACTAAGAAGTTCTTATACACATAAGACTCTATAGAAAGTCACTCGAAGTCACTCGGACCCTGGCACCGTTCTCCCCCTTGGCGCGGCTCCATGGCTCCTTCCCCCTCCCTGACTCTGGTTACTAAAAAAAAAATATGCAAGGGTGAGTGTTTGGCATTATAATTAATATAGAACGGAATTTAACACTATACATGCATATTAATACATACACCTCACGCATCATCTGTAAGTAAGCATACCGAAACATAATGAATTTCATACAATAACTGTATTAAACCAACTACACAATCTCCATCACATTCCTCACATTCATCACATTCATCACATACATCACATTCATCACAACTGACTCTCATACAATCTGACTCCTAGTATCCGGATACTAAAGGATTGGCCTTCAGCTGGGGGTCCTACTTGACACCCCGTGAACCCTGCTTGGTTCACCGAGTCCTACTTGACTCTTCACCTCGACCACTGGGTCCTACTTGACCACTGGGTAGCTCAACTGGGCACGAAAACCACGGGAGCCGGAAATGAGGGGCTATCATATACCGTCGGCCATCCCATACCACATAATCATTCCACATTTTACCTTTCACATAATAATACCAATTCCTCATCACTCGAGTAGCCTGCTTGCTAACCCGATGTCCCATAACGATGATCCTTTCAACATTTGATATCACAAAATCATAGCATGATAAACTCAACCACATCCGATCATCCACTAATTAATAAACTCAGTCACACATGCACAAGCATAAACACACAATTACATTTAGCAACATTTTCCTTAACCTGTTTACGTTACCTCAAAGATCTGAACAAGAAGTGAGTCCTATTCTAATTAATTATAACCCGAACACCCCCCTTACTTTGGTTCCACGCTTCGTTGATCTGTTCTCTGTGTCGATTCTTCCCTCCGAGCACTGGTTTCGCAGTCTCAACTTCGTTACTCAGTCTTCCGTGGCTTAGCCTACTACCTACGGATCATAAAGTACAGCTTCATCACTTCAACGTCCTTAGTTCATGGACTCACAGAGGAGTGGAGAACAGCCACGAATATAGCCATGCATGGCTCTAAACGGCCAAAGAATAAAAAGGGATAAAAGAATTACAATTGGAACGGATCAGTAGACTCACCTTGAAGTCCCGATCACAGGAATGGGGTTAAATTGAAGTTTAGACACAAATGGAGTCCCTCTCCAGCGCATGCAAATCAGCGTTTAAGAGAGGAGAGAAAAATGAAAGAGGAGAAATAGACCAACAGCAAAGATAACTTGTAAATAATGAAGAGGGAAGGAAGAGAATTTCCTTATATATATATATATATATATATATATATATATATATAGCTCATGGGCAAGATCATCTTTTCCTTTATTTTATTTGTATTCTTACTAAATTTAATTAATTTCCCTATGTTGAACTATTGCATAGTTATCAAATTAATTACACGTGTTTATTCCCTCAATATTTAAGTAATTCACAATCCTCTAATAATTTGCAAGAGTATAGGCCCGATATAAATATCGGCCCCCGACATCCTAACTTAGTATTCATACCTCGAAAATCCGAGCTACAACCTGAGAGATCGGATACCTCATCCGTACTCACCTCATGGTTACGTATATCCGTTGTTTCAGTCATTATGAGGTTAATCCGGGCTATGACCCCGTGTGAGGCGCTCTCCTCACAACGGTTCGGACCACACCACCTGACTCTGTCCGTTCTTCTCCTACACTCTCGATCTTTAACTCCGCCTGCTCGCTTCAGATACCGATCTCGACACCGGCTTTTCCAATCTTTGGTTCGGACAGAATAAATGTTAAATAAAACTTCTAAAATATTTACTAACATTTCCTATTTCTTATAATTCTCATTAAAACATCAGGGATGTTACATCCACCCCCCCTAAAAGGAGATTTCGTCCCCGAAATCAATGTTCCGGTTGAAAAAGATGAGGGTACATTCGTCTCATATCGGATTCTAACTCCCAAGTGTAGTTTATCCAATGTAAATTCTGCCACTTCACCTTCACCAGCGGTACCTCCTTGTTCCTTAACCGTTTGGTTTGATGCTCTTCAATACCGATTGGTACCGCCTCCACCGTCAAGTTCTCCTTCACTTCAATGGAGTCACTCGGTACAATCATGGTATCACACGGAATGTAGGCTCGAAGTTGCGATACATGGAACACGTTGTGAATGTTAGTCAACGATTGGGGAAGATTCAGTCGATAAGCGACTTCACCAATCCGTTCTAGTATTTAGTATGGCCCAATGTACTTCGGATTAAGCTTTTGGCTCTTCAAAATTCGACCTACACCCTTCGTTGGTGAAATCCTTAGGAACACCCAATCACCCACTTGGAATTCAAGGGGTCTGTGCCGATTGTCATAATAGCTCTTTTGACGGTCTTGAGCAATTTTTATCTTCTCTCGGATTAAAGCGATTTGCTCATTCATCTCTTGAATCATCTCAGGCCCCAGATGAAGGGCATAGCCATTCTTATTCCAACATAATGGAGTACGACATTTCCGACCATAAAGAGCTTCGTATGGAGCCATCCCAATGCTGCTATGGTAACTGTTATTATATGCAAATTCCACCAAGGGCAAGTATTTTTCCCATGATCCGCCCTGTTCCAGCACACATGCCCTTAACATATCTTCAAGAGTTTGTATAGTCCGTTCTGATTGGCCATCGGTCTGGGGATGGTAAGCCGAACTCAATTTAAGCTCAGTACCCAATTGTTGTTGCAAACTCCCCCAAAACCTTGAAGTGAATCGGGGATCCCGATCGGAGATAATGCTTGAGGGCACACCATGCAGTCGTACGACCTCAGCAATGTATAACTTAGCTAATCGATCTAGTGACCACTTCATATTTATTGCCAGGAAATACGCACTTTTAGTTAGTCGATCAACAATCACCCAAATCGTGTTGTATCCGGTTTGAGTGCGGGGTAGCCCGAACACGAAGTCCATAGTGATACCTTCCCACTTCCAGGTCGGAATTTCTGGAGGTTGAAGCAAACCCGGAGGTCGTTGGTGCTCCACCTTGCACTTCTGACATATCACACAGGATTTCACGTACTCGATTATTGCTTTCTTCATGTTTGGCCACCAAAATTCCTTTCTTAAGTCATGATACATTTTCGTTACTCCCGGATGTATACTCAGAGAGCTCTTGTGTGCTTCTGATAACACCGCCTGCCTGAAATCTCCATGTGCAAGCACTACCACACGGTTCCTGAATCTCCATATACCATCGTCACCCCTAGTTATCTCCACATTTTTGCCTTGGTTCTGAGTATCAATCAGCCTCAGTAACTCTTTATCGTTTTTCTGTGCAGCTACCATCGACTCCTGAAATTCATTGGAGATTTTTAACATTCCGATTGTCATTCGGTTTGGTGCGTTCATAACAACTCCAACATTCATATCTCTAAAGCTTTCCAGCAATTCCTGTTCTCTACCCATTAGGTAAGCCACATGCAGTACCTTCCTGCTTAGCGCATCTGCCACAACATTCGCTTTGCCCGGGTGATACTTCAAATCAAAGTCATAATCCTTCAAATACTCTACCCATCTCCTCTGTCTCATATTTAACTCCTTTTGATCAAATAAATACTTTAGACTCTGGTGATCACTGAATACTACAAAGCGAGCTCCATACAAATAATGACGCCAAATCTTCAGCGCGTACACTACTGCTGCAAGTTCCAGATCATGAGTCGGGTAATTCTCCTCATGTGGCCTCAATTGCCTCGAAGCATAACCAATTGCCCGATCAGCTTGCATCAACACACACCCCAATCCAAATTTGGATGCATCACAATATACTTCAAATTCCTGTGTTACATCGGGCAGTGCAAGCACAGGGGCAGTCGTTAAACATCGCTTAAGGGTTTGGAAGCTTAATTCACACTTCTCCGACCACACGAAGGGATTTCCTTTCCTTGTTAACCGAGTCAGAGGAAGTGCTATCCGAGAGAACCCCTCAATGAAACGTCGATAGTCTCCAGCTAATCCGAGGAAACTCCTGATTTCAGTTATTGATTTCGGCCTCTCCCAAGCCATAACCGCCTCAATTTTTGTTGGATCAACTGAGATTCCCTCTTGGGAAATTATATGCCCCAAGAATTGTACACTATTTCTCCAGAAATCACACTTAGATAGTTTAGCGTACAACTTCTTCTCCCGAAGTACTTGTAAAACAAGTCGAAGATGTTGAGCATGCTCCTCGTCCGACCTCGAATATACCAAAATATCATCAATGAATACCACCACAAACTGGTCCAAGTACGGTTGAAAAGTCTGATTCATATAATCCATAAAAATGGCAGGAGCGTTTGTTACTCCAAAGGGCATTACTACGTACTCGAAGTGCCCATAACGAGTCCGAAATGCTGTCTTTGGGATATCCTCCGGCCTCACTCGGATTTGGTGGTATCCCGACCTCAAGTCGATCTTAGAGAACATAGCGACGCCTCGCAATTGGTCCAGTAAATCATCAATCCGAGGTAGTGGATATTTATTTTTGATTGTCAGTTTGTTCAGCTGCCGGTAATCAATGCACATCCGCATACTACCGTCCTTCTTCTTTACCAGTAATACCGGAGCGCCCCAGGGTGAGGCACTAGGTCGGATAAAGCCCTTTTCTAGTAATTCGTTTACTTGTCTCTTCACTTCGGTTAATTCCACTGAAGACATTCTATATGGTGCTCGGGACACAGGTTCTGCCCCGGGAATCAAGTCAATAGAGAAATCAATCTCCCGACTGGGAGGTAGTTCCGGAATTTCTTCCGGAAAAACGTCAGAAAATTCACAAACAATCGGAATATCACTTATCAGGAGGTTATGCCGACCCTCCGAAGCGAATAAAACAACATACGTGGTTAGGACATCGCTCACCCCGTTCTTCATGTCAAGTTCCTGAGAAAAAACAATATTCTTCCGATAACAATCGACCAACACATGATTAGCAGCAAGCCAATCAAGACCTAGAATAACGTCTAAGTCCTTCAATGGCATACAGATAAAATTTACTCAAAAAGTACGGATTTCGATTTGCATCGGTAGTTCCCTATATACTGTAGTTGCACGGAAAGTGGAACCAGTTGGAGTGGAAACAATAAGAGCATTCTCCATTAAACTGATTGGCAGACCAAGCCGTCGCACACAACTTTCCGAAATAAAGGAATGGGTGGCACCTGAATCATAAATCACATCAACCAGATAACCACAGATGAGGCACTTACCCTGTACCAGATTGTCATTCCTCGTAGCTTCTGAAGCATCAAACGCAAATACACGTCCGGTCATGGCGTTCTGAGCATCGCTAGATTGGGCGTCATATCTTTCCGCTTGTGGGTTCCCCCTACCAGCTCCATTCCGACCTCCTCTCGAGAAGTTGGAACCCCGGGTCCCAGAAGAATTAGTTCGGTTATCTGTCCTGCCCTGCTGCTGCCTCTGAGGGCAATCGGGCCTGAGGTGCCCTGGTCGTCCGCACTGAAAGCACACAATCTGATTAGCTTGGCAATGTTTGGCAATGTGTCCTTCCTGACCACAATTGTAGCATGTACGATTCCCAGGGGGATTACTCGATCGACCAGTGGAACCCCGACCAGAGGAGGATGAGGAGGTAGCAGAAGATTTGCCACCCCGAAAGAATTGACTCATCCTCTTAAAATTGAATCCTTTTGCCTTCAGCGGCTTTTTATCTCTCGGGTGAGACATCCGTTGTAACTGTACCTCTTCAGTTAGTCTTGCCTTGTTCACCAGGGTTGGGTAGTCCCTAATCTCCATCGGTACGATTACACTACGGAGCTCAATCTGTAGTCCAGCTTCGTATTTGGCGCACTTGCTACCCTCAGTCCCTTCTAACGAGAAAGGGTGATAAAAATCACACAGCTCATCAAACTTGCTGGTGTACTCAGCTACAGACATCCGGTCTTGCTCTAGCTTCAGGAATTCCATTTCTTTCTGGATTTTGTAGTTGTCCGGAAAGTATTTAACAAGGAACCTCCTTCGAAAATTCGCCCATTCCAACGGCTCATTAGCTGCGTTCATCTGCACCTTCATACGGGACCACCATACTCTAGCCTCATCTTTTAATTGGTAAGTAGCAAATAAAACCTTTTACTCTTCAGAGCACTCAAAATATTCAAAAACCTGCTCGATATCCCTAATCCAGATATATGCCCCATCGTAGTCGTGTCCCCCTTTGTAAGTCGGAGGATTCCTTTTCAGGAATTTATCCAGAGTGGGACCGGACTCGGTCCTACTCATCAGCTGAGTAAATCTAGAGAAGAAATCATCTCTTCCCCCAGAACTAGTCTATCCGGCCATTTAGTAATTCTACAATAAGGAAACACATCACCATTAATAACCAAGATCAGTCAGGGGATCATAAATTTACCTTATATTCATAGAATACTACGCCAATGGAGTGCCAAGAGAACGGTGCCAGACCACACACAATCTCAACACAACAAAATACAATTAACTTTCATAAAACTATCACATTCACTAGATCGGCCCACACCGGCTCTAGAAAGAACCGCTCTGATACCAAGTGTAACGTCCTAGGTTATTTTTGCATTTATATTTTTTTTATTCAAACGATTACGTCTTACAATAAATTTTTCTTTTTCTTAAAAATTAATCGGTATTTAGAGAAAAAGCAATTTAATTTGAACACAACGGATGGGAGAAAGGGAATCAGGGCTTCTCGCTTGAGCGAGGCCCCTACTCGTCTAAGCGAGATTCCGGACTCTCACTTAAACGAGGTTCTATTCGCTGGAGCGAACACCTTTCACACATCGGATTATTCAAGACATGCAACCGGACTCTCAAAATTTCACTCTAAAAATGGTTCGGTAAACCCAAAGAGTTACCATGGGAGCATATGCAAGTAACAGTGATATATTTTTAAAATATAGTTTTACATCTGATCCGGTCTTAATTAAACACAACTAATAATTATACTAAGAAGTTCTTATACACATAAGACTCTATAGAAAGTCACTCGAAGTCACTCGGACCCTGGCACCGTTCTCCCCCTTGGCGCGGCTCCATGGCTCCTTCCCCCTCCCTGACTCTGGTTACTAAAAAAAAAATATGCAAGGGTGAGTGTTTGGCATTATAATTAATATAGAACGGAATTTAACACTATACATGCATATTAATACATACACCTCACGCATCATCTGTAAGTAAGCATACCGAAACATAATGAATTTCATACAATAACTGTATTAAACCAACTACACAATCTCCATCACATTCCTCACATTCATCACATTCATCACATACATCACATTCATCACAACTGACTCTCATACAATCTGACTCCTAGTATCCGGATACTAAAGGATTGGCCTTCAGCTGGGGGTCCTACTTGACACCCCGTGAACCCTGCTTGGTTCACCGAGTCCTACTTGACTCTTCACCTCGACCACTGGGTCCTACTTGACCACTGGGTAGCTCAACTGGGCACGAAAACCACGGGAGCCGGAAATGAGGGGCTATCATATACCGTCGGCCATCCCATACCACATAATCATTCCACATTTTACCTTTCACATAATAATACCAATTCCTCATCACTCGAGTAGCCTGCTTGCTAACCCGATGTCCCATAACGATGATCCTTTCAACATTTGATATCACAAAATCATAGCATGATAAACTCAACCACATCCGATCATCCACTAATTAATAAACTCAGTCACACATGCACAAGCATAAACACACAATTACATTTAGCAACATTTTCCTTAACCTGTTTACGTTACCTCAAAGATCTGAACAAGAAGTGAGTCCTATTCTAATTAATTATAACCCGAACACCCCCCTTACTTTGGTTCCACGCTTCGTTGATCTGTTCTCTGTGTCGATTCTTCCCTCCGAGCACTGGTTTCGCAGTCTCAACTTCGTTACTCAGTCTTCCGTGGCTTAGCCTACTACCTACGGATCATAAAGTACAGCTTCATCACTTCAACGTCCTTAGTTCATGGACTCACAAAGGAGTGGAGAACAGCCACGAATATAGCCATGCATGGCTCTAAACGGCCAAAGAATAAAAAGGGATAAAAGAATTACAATTGGAACGGATCAGTAGACTCACCTTGAAGTCCCGATCACAGGAATGGGGTTAAATTGAAGTTTAGACACAAATAGAGTCCCTCTCCAGCGCATGCAAATCAGCGTTTAAGAGAGGAGAGAAAAATGAAAGAGGAGAAATAGACCAACAGCAAAGATAACTTGTAAATAATGAAGAGGGAAGGAAGAGAATTTCCTTATATATATATATATAGCTCATGGGCAAGATCGTCTTTTCCTTTATTTTATTTGTATTCTTACTAAATCTAATTAATTTCCCTATGTTCAACTATTGCATAGTTATCAAATTAATTACACGTGTTTATTCCCTCAATATTTAAGTATTCACAATCCTCTAATAATTTGCAAGAGTATAGGCCCGATATAAATATCGGCCCCCGACATCCTAACTTAGTATTCATACCTCGGAAATCCGAGCTACAACCTGAGAGATCGGATACCTCATCCGTGCTCACCTCATGGTTACGTATATCTGTTGTTTCAGTCATTATGAGGTTAATCCGGGCTATGACCCCGTGTGAGGCGCTCTCCTCACAACGGTTCGGACCACACCACCTGACTCTGTCCGTTCTTCTCCTACACTCTCGATCTTTAACTCCGCCTGCTCGCTTCAGATACCGATCTCGACACCGGCTTTTCCAATCTTTGGTTCGGACAGAATAAATGTTAAATAAAACTTCTAAAATATTTACTAACATTTCCCATTTCTTATAATTCTCATTAAAACATCAGGGATGTTACATCTTGGAGACACAATTAAAAATGAAAATAATGCATCTAGTCAAAATAAAGCCAAAGCCATGATCTTTTTACGTCACCACATCCATGAAGGATTAAAAAATGAGTATTTAACAGTTAAAGACCCCCTTGTTTTATGGAATAATTTAAAAGAGAGATACGACCATCAAAAGGATATAATTCTTCCAAAAGCCCATTATGAATGGATGCATTTACGGTTTCAAGATTTTAAATCCGTAAATAAGTATAATTCTGTAATGTTTAGAATTACTTCGAGGTTGAAATTATGTGGAGAAAAAGTCACTGAAAGTGACATGTTAGAAAAGACATTCTTCACTTTTCATGCATCCAATTTGCTCCTGCAGCAGCAATATCGCCAAAAGGGCTTTATAAAATATTCTAAATTAATTACTTGTCTCCTTGTGGCTGAGCAAAATAATGAATTGCTTATGCAAAATCATGAATCTCGTCCAACTGGAACTGCTCCATTCCCAGAAGTGAATGTAGCATCACACGATCATCATACTCATGGTCGTGGTCGTGGCCGTAGTCGCGGTCGTGAACGAGGTAATGCTCGGGGGCATGATATTGGTTGTAGTCGTGGATATGGTTATGGCCGTGGTCATGGTCGAAATGATAAGAGGTCATCATTCACATGGAAAAATAAAGAACATATGAAAAAAGAGACAGATGCTCAAAATAGCGAACAAACTAAAAATATCTGCTACCGTTGTGGTAGCAAGGGACACTGGTCTCGACTTTGTCGCACACCAAAGCATCTCGTAGATCTATACCAAAAATCCCTTAAAAATAAAGGGAAAATAATAGAGACAAATTTTACTGGTATAGATGATTATTTCTCTGATTTTAGTGTTGATGATTTTCTTACTCTTCCTCAAGAAGAAATTGACCACTCGATTGGAGAGGGGAGTGCCCCTAAATAAATTGATTTATATTTCATGTAATATATTTTGTTATAAATTTAGTCATTATCAATAAAATCTTATGTTAAATATTTATTGTTGTTAATTATATTTTCACTTATTTTATTTATTATTTGAAGAATGAATGCTCATGTGAATGATGAAGATATATGTCTCGCAGACAGTGCAACAATACATACTATTCTCAAGAATAAGAAATATTTCTACCATATAGTAAAACAAGAAGCAAATGTTAATACAATATCTGGTAGTATAAATATAATTGAAGGCTCCGGCAGAGCCAGTATTTTGTTATCTAGAGGAACAAAATTGCATATTGAAAGTGCATTATATTCTAAAAAGTCTCAAAGAAATTTGTTGAGTTTTAAGGATATCCGCAGAAATGGATATCATATTGAGACCACAAATGAAGGAAAAAATGAATATCTTTACATCACAAAGTTAATTTCTGATAAGAAATGTATATTGGAAAAATTACCTTCATATTCCTCCGGTTTGTACTATACTTATATTAGTACAGTTGAAACAAATGTTGTTGTAAACCAGATGTTTACAAATAAGAATAACTTTGTTATTTGGCATGAACGGTTAGGCCATCCTGGAACAATAATGATGCGAAAAATAGTTGAGAATTCAAATGGTCATTGCTTGTCCAGCAGACAAAGTTAGTTGAGAATTCAAATGGTCATTGCTTGTCCAGCAGACAAAGTCTTCAAACTAATAATTTCTCATGTGCTGCTTTCTCTCAAGGGAAATTAATTACTCGACCATCACCAATGAAAATTGGAAGTGAATCACTTAGATTTTTAGAGCGTATACAAGGTGATATTTGTGGGCCAATACACCCTTCATGTGGACCATTTAGATATTTTATGGTTTTAATTGATGCATCAACTAGATGGTCACATCTTTGCTTATTGTCAACTTGCAACCAGGCGTTTGCGAGATTACTAGCTCAATTATTTCGTTTAAGAGCTCATTTTCCTGATTATCCAATTAAGAAAATACGCCTTGATAACGCTGGTGAATTCACATCTCAAACATTTAATGATTATTGTATGTCCATTGGAATTGATGTTGAACATCCTGTAGCACATGTTCATACACAAAATTGACTTGCTGAATCATTGATTAAACGTTTGAAATTGATAGCAAGACCATTGTTAATGAGATCAAAACTCCCAATTTCAACTTGGGGACATGCAATCTTACATGCGGCAGCACTTATTCGTATCAGGCCTACAAGTAATCATGAATATTCCCCTTTACAATTGGTTCATGGTAAAGAACCAAATATTTCCCATCTAAGAATCTTTGGAAGTACGTTATATGTTCCTATCTCTCCTCCGCAACGCACTAAGATGGGACCTCAAAGAAGGTTGGGAATATATGTTGGATATGAAAGTCCATCCATAATAAAATATCTTGAACCTTTAACAGGTGATTTATTTACAGCTCGTTTTGCTGATTGTCATTTTGATGAATCTGTTTTCCCATTATTAGGGGGAGAAAATAAACAGTTGGATAAAAGGATTAGCTGGAATGAGATATCTCTATTACATCTTGATCCTCGAACAAAGCAATCTGAACTAGAAGTTCAGAAAATAATTAGTTTGCAAAATTTAGCAAACCAATTACCTAATGCATTTGCTGATCCAAAGAGAGAGACTAAGTCACACATACCAGCTGTTAATACTCCAATAAAGATTGATATCCCTGAAGGACAATCTAAATTTACAAATGAGTCTGAAGCCAAAATAAAACGTGGCAGACCTGTTGGTTCTAAAGATAAAAATCCTTAGAAAAGAAAAGTAAATAAAGAGGATGGTCGAATCGAGGATATAAAGACTCCAGTAGAGTCTCCTGACATAATCAAAGTTTCAAATCCAGAAGAAACTAAGGTACCTGAAATTGATACAAACAAAGAGATCTCGATAAACTATGCCATGGATGGTATACAATGGAACCGACCTGAAGTCGATGTTGATGAAATTTTTGCATTCAATGTAGCTCTTGATATTATAAATGATGATAAGAATCATGAGCCAAAATATGTTAAGGAATGTGCATAAAGAAATGACTGGCCAAAATGGAAAGATGCAATGCAAGAAGAGCTAAACTCACTTGCAAAACGGAAAGTTTTTGGACCTGTAGTCCAAACACCCAAAGGTGTAAAACCAGTTGGGTACAAATGGGTCTTTACAAGAAAAAGAAATGAAAATGGTGAAATTGTGCGATATAAAGCAAGACTTGTTGCACAAGGATTCTCCCAAAGACCTGGTATTGATTTCGAAGAAACATATTCACCAGTGATGGATGCAACAACTTTTCGATACTTAATAAGTTTGGTGATTCGTGAAAAGCTTGATTTACGCCTGATGGATGTTGTTGCAGCATGTTTATATGGCTCACTTGAAAATGACATATATATGAAACTCCCTGAAGGATTTAATTTGCCTAAAGCATACAAGACAAATCCTCGAGAAAATTATTCAATCAAATTGAATAAATCTCTTTACGGACTGAAACAATCTGGACGTATGTGGTATAATTGTCTCAGTGAATATTTGTTGAAAGAAGGGTATAAAAATGACCCGATTTGTCCATGTGTTTTTATGAAAAGATTGGGAAAAGAGTTTGTTATAATTGCAATTTATATAGATGATTTAAACATCATCGGAACTCCTGAAGAGCTCTCAAAGGCTGTAAATTGCTTAAAAAAGGAATTCGAGATGAAAGACTTGGAAAAAACAAAGTTTTGTCTCGGATTACAATTAGAATATTTAAAGGAAGGAATCTTAATACACCAGAAGACTTATACTGAAAAGGTGCTAAAGCGATTCTATATGGACAAATCACACCCATTGAGCAGTCTAATGGATGTAAGGTCACTTGAAGTAAGCAAAGATCCTTTTCGACCTCAAGACAAAAATGAAGAACTACTTGGTCCTGAAGTACCATATCTTAGTGCAATTAGTGCACTAATGTATCTTGCTAGTCATACAAGACCTGATATATCATTTGCTGTTAATTTGTTAGCAAGACATAGTTCTTTACCTACGAAAAGGCATTGGAATAGGATTAAACACATATTCCGCTACCTTAGAGGTACAATTGACATGGGTTTATTTTTTCCGTATGTATCTAAGGCAAACCTTATTGGTTATGCAGATGCGGGGTATTTGTCTGATCCTCATAATGGTCGATCACAAACAGGTTATTTGTTTACATGTGGTGGTACAGCAATTTCATGGAGATCCATAAAGCAAACGATCACAACAACATCATCTAATCATGCTGAAATTCTAGCATTACATGAAGCAAGTCGAGAATGTGTTTGGTTGAGGTCTATGATTCAGCATATTCAAGAAACTTGTGGCTTACATGCTGGAAAATTACCACCAACAATCTTATGTGAAGATAATGCAGCTTGTATCTCCCAGTTAAAGAAGGTTATATTAAAGGAGATAGGACAAAACATATTTCACCAAAATTTTTCTTTACTGATGATCTTATAAAGAATGGTAAAATAAATGTCCAGAAAGTCCAATTATGTGAGAATTTAGCAGATATTTTTACAAAATCATTGCCGACCAAAGTCTTCGAGCAACTAGTACAGAAGATTGGTCTCCAATGCTTACACAAATGTTCTGATGAGGGGAAGAATTAAATAGTTGTATATTTAATTATTTACTCATGAATTTACTTTGTAAAGAATGTTGTACTCTTTTTCCTTCACTAGGTTTTTATCTCACTGGGTTTTTCCTAGTAAGGTTTTAACGAGACACATTCTAAAATATGGACATCCAAGGGGGAGTATTATGAATATTTTAATATTTTGGATGTCCATTTTGGCCTATAAATAGGACTCATGTCCTTCACTAAGAATATACATTTTTTTCACTTCTCTATCACTCTCCTTCTATACTTCAATTCTCTACCTTCATTTCCCTCTTCTAAATCTTCTACTTTCATACTCTTATAATTTTAGTTTATAACAATTTTACATTTTAATAGATTTTTCATGTTAAGACAACTTTCTTTTAAACTTTTATCACCTAATATGTATAAGTTTTTTGGAAGTTTACTGTTAAGATCTTCATATAATACTTGTTTAGAGATGGATCCTGGAGACTGCAGTGATAATTTGAAGAGAAAGAGAAAAACTGTTACATGAAAAAGAAACACTTTCATGAAATTGAATATGAGATATTTGATTAAAAGGAAAAGAACAATTCATATTACATTGAAAAAAATTGTTAATAACTGATAAGCTTTTATTTGAATGCATGTAATAATTATGTTATTATGTTATAAAAATAGAAGTGTGATAAATATATATAATTCTAATAAAAAAAAGTCAAATAGAAGTGTAACAAATATACTTAATTCTAATAATCACTACTTCAGTATAACAACAGATAATTTTACTCAAGATTAACAGAGATCAAATAAGAATATTTTTTTCGACCAAAAAAAAAAATAAGAATATTTTTTATGTTCTCATTATTTTTTATACAAACTTTTAAATATAAAAAACAATATTTCAATTTTATAACTAAAACTAAGATAAAAGTTTTGTAAATAAAACAAAAATAAAATATGAAAACAAAATATTTCTAAATTAAACAGACTCTGTAACATTTTAATTGTTTTTAATTAACATTCGAAGAAAATATTTAAACTTATCAACCACAGTTTGACAATTACGGTTTCCTTAAAACAAAAATTCCAGAAAACATAATTCTCACAAATTCTCAAGACATTGTTTAAGAAAAATAAAAAAATATTAAAAATTACATTAGATTAATTAAAAATTAAAATAACTAAATTTTAATGATATTTTTAGAGAAGTATTTTTTATTTTACTTACTTAACGAAGGTCCTTAGAACACTCATTATTTTTCTTTAAAATATTTCCAAACACCTACTGGTTAAATAAGCAAATATATAAAAAATCACATTTAAAAACATAGTTGATATCACCCACACTAATTTATAGGCAATAGCAACAATTTTCAATAAATATATTACAGCTTAGACCCCTAGTAGACCCAAAACCAACATTTATTACATTTTCTAAGGTCCTTCCTCCAACCCAGTGTTCAATAGCTACTAATATTTCTAAATATAATTTCTATTTATCCATATCAAAATATACATATTCAAAATATATATTAATATACCAAATTTTATAAAAAGAAATAATGACTTTCCAATTTAACCAATTGTTTAAATTTAAACTCTACGTTAATATTGATTGTAACATTTTTAAAAATAAAGGTAGGCATAAAAGAAAAACATTAAATATTTATGGATAAATAAACTTTGTTCTACAGATACACCACTTAAACTTTTTCTTTTTTCTTTTGTTATAAATAGGAGTAGCAATAGTAAAGTAATAGATAACTTACTAAAAATCAATGTTTTAACTTAGTTCTATAATCACTGTTTTAACTTGAAAAAATCCTTAATCCTTACAAAAAAAAACCATCTTAGAAGAAACAACATTAAATTTTAAGTAAAATCAATCTTTGACTGTTCATATTAACTTAATCCTTATACAACACGCAAACAATACTAAACTTCAAGAGTTTCATTCTTTGGCAGGATACATAGCCCTCAAATACACAAACCACACAAAGCTGATATTAATAAAATTAATCGGTATATGATATTATAACACTGCCAACATCGCATCACTTCACTCCAAGAAGAAAAAAAACACATGGAGAAAAAGGTCAAAAAGGAGGAACAAGTAATGGTAAAAACGCAATACTTCCCCTTTTCCAAATCCTACAACATCTATACATCTGAATCACAACCACAACTGCTGAGAGCAACAAGCACCCACCAATGGAATCACTCACAGGAAAAAAAAATGGATGCAAGTTATCTTAAGAGTTGCCTAAAGCATCAATCAGTAGACACTGCCAACACCACATTCATATACATTATTATGCAAATGCACATTTGATCTTGAGATGTTCTTCACTATCTAAACTAATCCCTCTCAGATCTGAGTGGTGAAACAGCCGTCAGATTAAATTAACATCACCTTAAGTCTTAAAAGAGAGTGGATTTGATCTGATGTCATCACAAGCATGTGCCAAACTTGCTCACAACACCATCCAGACCAAGAATTTATATATATATATATATATATATATATATATATATATATATAGTAGTCACTAGGTAGCTTATTGCAAACTACTAGGCCTACCAGTTGCTGGTATCTGGGTGGCTTGTGGGATAGAATGATACACCATCATGTTGTTACCATCAACTGAGTTCGATGAAGATGCACCGCCCTTCACCGTTTGATCCAAAAGTCGAACCAGTGACATGAATATTTCCATCCTTGTTACATCCCTGTTTGCCTGCAAAGCAAAACTTGAAAGTAACTAACAAAGTATGTATATAAAAACTAAAATTTAACATGTCTATGGGATTTTTCTCAAATCAGAAGTGTATTGGGATTGGATGTCCCTTCACAAGCTCCTAGATGTAAAGATAACATGGAAATAGACAGTCAAGGAACAAAAATAAATGCACTAAAAGTTGAAAATGTTGAGAGGCAGTATGAAAATAAAGCACCGTGAATATAAAAATCATTGATCCAAAGCCGTACTACAAAGGCCATGAAGTTTAATCTTTAAAAGACTGAAATGCAAATTCATCTATGAACACTAGTACATTACCTTAAAAGAAGTTACCATGAAGTTTAATGTTAGATCAGTTATAACTGAAAATACTTGAATACTAAAGCCCACTACAAATACTGACTATACAAAAGGATGTCTATGTTCATTTTACATGAGTCAAGATTAGTTATTTACCTCAACAGCAAAGCGTGCCCAGATCTTGTCATTGCGAGTTTCCATGACCCCTTTCAAAATGGTTAAACCTAAACCTCTGATTAAGTCAGCTATTTCCAGGAAGAAACCCCGTTCCTCACAAAGCATCTGTAAGAATAACCAAACAAACAGATTAAGGAGGTAAACACAAAACACATAAAAGAGATAAAGGAAATTTACATGATCATAAAGAACAAGTAATTACCTCTACTAGCATCTGACGAGGAGGATTTAGATCCTCAACAATGATAGGACAAACCATTGACTGCGAGCCAACCTCATATGCCCATGTAGCCCCTCCCTCAAAGTTATCTTTTAATAGCAATCCACCTTTACTAACAATCTGTGTATTCAGGAAAGGAAGAAGAATTAATATCTCCTCAATGTCAGCTTTTCATTTTTCTTTATATTCCCGCTTTTCATTAGGGTTGTACATTATTTTTTCCCCATGAACAAAAGGGCTTGGTAAATATTAGATCTTATAATAGACAAGAGGATGTCTCCCATAGGAGTCTGGGCCATGTCTCACATATAAATGGACAATAGGATTTTGAAATACTTCTGAACATATATTGTTTATCTTATAATTCAACAAATCAATGCAATGGCAATGAAAATGAAAACATATCCCATATCATAACTGTACCAATTTACACCTTGACAGAGACAAGGATGTCTATACCTTAGAATCCCCTGTCTGTTTCAGCTTGTCAGCATGCTTTGTTACACTTTGCAAAAAAAGCATATGCTTGATGGTCTTCTCCAAAAGTGCATCTATGCTACACTGTTAAATCATAAAAAGATTATAAAGAGAATGAAGTCAGCACCCCGTATTGATATTTAAATAAGTTCAGGATTTATGGTATATGAGAGCTACATACTTTTGCTCCATTTGGCACAATTTCTCGTAACTCTTTAACTCGATCTTGAATCATTTGGCGGTCTTTAGGCCGTGGCCTAGGATTCTCTCCAGGTTTTAGTCTTTTGCGATTTGACTTGCCAACTTCATCAGGCCGCTTAGAGTATCCAGTTGAAACACTACTTTCACGCTTCACATTGCTACCATTCTCAACCCATGAACTAAGCTTAGACCCATATATGGAAGTAGTCTGAGAACAGTTTCCAGCATCATCCTTGCTACAACCAGACCTAAGAGAACTTGTTTCCACAGCACCTGTTTTCAACCCTGTCTTAGGAAAATCAAACAACTTCCCTAGGGAAGTATGATCAGACATAACCTGCTTGTGGGTAGGAGAAGGAACAGAGGCAGTACTAATCCTTGTCAATGTTGTTCTGCAAGACATTTCATCAGAATTCTGTTTCGAGACAGATTGAGCTTTCGAGACGACAGCATCTAAGAGATGATCAGTGCCTGTTCCAGAGAAGATGCCACTGTCTGATATTCCTTCACTAACTGAATAACTATTATCAGGACCTACACCCTGCGAATTCATAAATGTTGCCTTCTTATCTACATGTTCTCCACCAGCATCTGAATCATTGGCAAGCAACTTATTCCAGTTTCCATTGAGTAGTTTCTTCTTAAAATCCACACCCAATACATCAAAGAGGTCATCACCTGAGGGAAGTTGAGCACAAGTTTCTTCATGCTTAACATTCATATTCATCATATTTTGGCTAGTAACATCTTTATTGAGGGATTCATGAACAAAACCAGGGATTTGATCACTTATAGGCACGTGTTCTTCAGGATAAAGAGATGGGGCCTTAATGGCCTGAAGCAAATCATCATCTATCCTTTGATTTGTTGGAGCCAAATTATTACAAACATGCTTTAAATCATGAGGTAGAAGCTTCTGACCAGAGCTTCCTACGTGCATGTGACTGGTCACTGATTGATTAGTCGAGTTAAGCACAGAGTAAAGCCCAAGATTAGTTGAATTATTATTTCGATGTCCAAACCCAACTTTGGGTGTTCCAGAAAAATCAGCAGTGGATATTTTGGGAGGGTTTGAAACTGAGCACTTAATCATATTTGCCCTCAAAAGATTACTCATTCCACTGCATATAGGGATTCCTCCAAGTGGTGCGGTGCTACCAGGACTCTGACTCTGTTCAAGATTTTGGCCCCCACCTGTTCTTAGTTGAGGCATATTTAAAGCACTTGATGGATTCATGTTAGTATTAACATGACTTAGTCTTCCAACATCAGATATCTGTTGTTCCATATGTTTAATGCCACGGTCACTCAGATTAGATTGATTGAAACTAGCTAATTCATTGAATGTAGGTCCAGCATTATAACCAGTATGCTGTTGCAGAAATGAACCAAGATTTGCAGGCATCACTTTAGCTTCACCCTCCACAACTCTCTTCTCTTGAAGGCCACAGACACTAGTATCAGTCATTGATTGAGCCATTGGTTGGCAAATGCTATCTAAAACCTGGTTCAGGTTATGGTTTTGAGGAGTCAATATAGAACCCTGGTAATTATTTATTTCCACCCTTAGAGGATGAGGTGGCTGAGCAACAGGCCTTGAAGCATCAGATGAATTACTTAGTTGGTTGGAACCATTAGCAACTGAAGGAGTGCAGCTTGAAGTAATGATAGGTGGATCAACAGTCACAGGTCCAGTAAGTCTTCCATTTGAAAGTTTTGTCGAATAGTCTTCAGATAGTAGGGCACCAGGTACACATCCCAATTGCAAGATCAAGTTCTTCACATCATTCACAAATCCCATATCTTCCATTATCTGCAACAATAAGCATGGCTACATTAATTAGAGGAACATTGGGGATGCATATAGAAGCCAACTTATTAGGCTGCCTGTTGTATGAATTAAGCGATTCCTAGAAAGCTCACAACTAGAGAATAGCAAAAACTTTATATGATCAGATAAGTGAGATTTTAAGTAAATGTTTACATATACAATACTTTTTTCTGATAACAGACAATCTAGACATCTATGCAGTTCAAACCAAGAGTAGGCTTCGAACTGTCCAACAACTCATAATGTTTAAGGAAGCACTGAAGGATATCACCCGATAACCATAGATCAGGAGAGCGATTCATATGGAAGTGTACTCTGAGTGAAAGAGCTCATGTAGCACTCTTTCAATTTTGCAAGGATGGACACATTTAAGCCATAAATCATGTGATACATGAATCTCAAGTTAATCTGGAGCATTCAATCTCTATCCAAAGATAGTAAGGAGAAAACTTCTCCGCCATGAAATCATTGGAGACATGATTTTACATTCTTTTAAATTACAGAACAATGGAAAAAGACTTACTGGCAAGAAAGAACCAAGTTGAACAACACCATGAGGAAACACGGGAATAACTGCTACTGTCTGCAAGCAAAAATAGTATGGGATTAAGAGACAGCGATAAAAAGTGTTATAGCAAACAGTGAAGCAAAATAAAATCGCAAACCTGCACTCCAGCTGAAAATTGGTAATGCAACTCAGTATATACCTACAAAGAATACAACTCGTCATTCCAATAATATATAAACACTATCACCAAAAAAAACAGCTCATGTCATTAAATTTTAATTTTTACTTGTATACTGTATTGATATATACTCATTTTGACTAACAGCCAAAACAAAATCTCATTTGCATTTCCATGAAACTTTCGAAATAAACCATAACATTTATCACAAACTGTTTGCACATTCTTTGGGGGAGTAGAACTTTGCTATAAAACTTGCAACCAATAATCAACTCCATACCTCTGGCGGATACGCATCTTTGGTGAAATTGTTCAAAAGAATCCACTGATAGTTTCCTGTAAATGCTGCCCGTCCAATTATCCTAGTTAACAACAGAAAGCAGCACTTGAGTGAGATGAGAATGACAAGAATAACACATAAAACACGGATCTTGATAAACAAGGAAAAGGTGAAAATGGGAAGCACCAACCCTTCTCCCACAATATTGACAGAATTATTCACCATCATTTTATTAATCAACGAAGAAACTCTGTCCTCCTCCTGAATCCCTAGCTGAGACTCAGGAGAAAACCATCCTTCCCCGTCTCGGTAAGGAAGATTAGGCATCCCAACAGTTCGTGAAGGGAAAGGAGATGGCAACGGTTCATAGTAGTAATCTTCCCAAATTATAAGCCTGCCAAGTAAAACATAGTTAAGTCAAACACAAATATGCGATAGACAGCAATCAGGGCATAAAGTCAAAAACATAATATTTCAACATCCATCTGGCTGCTAAGAAAACATAGTGTACAAGCAAACACTAGACTTCGACGATAAGCAACAATAGATCAACACATTAAGTCAAAAAAAAACAAAAGGAAAACAAGAATGAAAAGTTTAACAGGAATCTTTTCATTTTTTATTTTTGACTGTAAAACCATCAATAGAGTGAATCTGAAACCTTCTAAATTCATTTCATATTTTTCTTGCACAATTACAAATTTCAACTTAAAGATCCTTATCTAAACAAACCCTTGTTTCCTTCTAATTGCTCCGGAGACTTAACTAATCTCGTTTAGTTAACTAATTAACATGCTAATTAGTTCAAAAATTCAACAGATTTAACAACTCAAAAATCAAAGCATCATGGGTGACTAGCTTGAGTTAACATATTAACCCCTTTATTGGCAGAAGAAGAAAAGAGTTAGCTTTTAATTAAAGGAGCAATAAGATAACACCAAACAGCATCCAACAACGGAAACAAGTACCACATCAATAGATAGTGCCTTACAAATCAAAGCAAATAAACTCCTTTTCAGTTAAAGAAAACAAACTTGCCTTAACAAAACAAAGATTCTTAAAAACAAAACAACAAAGGCACATATAAAGTTCCAAAACAGGAACTAACATGTGGGCTTTAACTTGAAAACAAACCAACCTCCAGAAATAGAATCTAAACACAAGCTTCACATGAGATTCCAACAAAGTACAAGCATCAAAAAATCACATCCCAACCCATTAATCCCCAACAACCAAAGGCAAAAAAGCATGCATTTTTTTCCTCACCCCATCAATTAAAAAAAACAAGAACTCACTTGGAATTGTTGCAGCCGATCTTCCAGAAAACGGCATAAGACCACTGATTCCGGGAACACAGAGTCTTCAAAGCTTCTTTAAGCAAAAACCCCATCTTTACTTCCCTCTTCTTCAAGTAAAAGGGGTTACAAAACCACCAAAAAGTTTCCTTTTTTTCACTTGTTTCTTAACCCGAAGCAATGGATTTCACACTAGCATTCACGAACAGAGAAAGAGTAAAAGGTACATTTTTGTTGGTCTCCTGAAAAACTAACTACCACGGCACGATCCTCTCCCAGCCTGTTTAGTCCTCAACCCCCCACTTCGCTTTCTCTCTGGATCCAAGTTCACTACCGTAAGTTTCCGGTACCGGCAGGCCATCCTCCGGCAGAGGAAGTTCTAGATAGAGAAAAGGGGAGGTAGAGAGAGAAAGCGAGAGTGAGAGCGCGCGAGAGAGAGAGAGGAGCTAGAAAGTTGGAAACTTTCTAGAGAGCTACACTATCCCACGAGATTCGAGCTTGTAAAGAGCTATCATCTTCTCCATATGAGCAGAGGAAATGGTTGAAGAGGTATAAAGAAAGAGAGGCAGAGAGTGTATGTGTGTTTGAGAGAGAGAGAGAGAGAGAGAGAGAGAGAGAGGAGGATTGGTGTGGTGTGGTGTGGTGAGAATGAGATGGTGTTTATGTTTCAGGTGAAAGGGGTGTGTGGAACCGTGATGTTATTTCTCTTTCTTTCTTTCTCCTCTGTTCTGTTGTGTTCTGTTTTTCTGACTCTGTTTTGTGTGGGGGTGAGGGAGTGTTTTTTCTTTATATATTTCTCTCTCTTTGTTGGGGACCCTTGATGAGAAAATAAATACTAATGGAAGTGGGAGGGTGGAGAGAGGGTTGTGAAAAAGGAGTACAAATTCGAGAGTATTTACGCCGTGCCACTAGGGCCGGGGATTTGTCGGGTAGTGAACAGAGAGAGAAGGAGGGTCTGAAATGTTTGAACAGGAAAGAGGGCAGTGATGGTGCCCTCTGCTAGCTAGTGCTGCTTGCTATATTGCTTACGTCACATAATCATGTCCCTTCCTTTTCACTCAAATTACCACGTTGCCACAACTCCATGTGTGTTGATTTTCCTTCTTCTTTTCTTAATCCTCTAAGATTATCATTAATGGCTACCCTATGTTTTGATTTTCCTCTCATTTGTTATTTTAAATTAAGCTACCAATTCAGAAACTCGGAATTATTATGCATGTAACCTCTGTTTTAGACATTTTGATTTTGTTGTTAAGTTATAATAATCCGATCATGACAATCATTATGGTTGCTTACTTATTTTTGTAATCAATGATTGTAATGTAACTCAACACATGGTGCGAATGTAGAGAAATAATTTAGTACCGGATTTTTGTCATCAGATTTTAATTAGCTACTACATATAGAATTAACACAGGCAATTTTTCAGAAATTTTTAATAACATAAATCAAATTTTCAAGACTACGTCTGCATTAATTTATTTAACTTATGTGAAAAGTGACGATAAATTTAAAAATTCATATCAGTTAGATAAGCAATTACTATTTTGATATAGTGCAATTTATGCACCTAATAATTTACTAGAGATGTGTGCAAACCACAATTTTATTTTTTTTTTACGGCATAGCTGAAAATTTGAATAGGGCATTTTAAATTTTTGTTTTTTGTAACCCACGGGACATGGGAAAAACTTAAAAATGTGGCTTCGTACTAGTTTATTTTATATTATGACTATATATGTGAGGATTTTTATTTCTGTGTATGGGAATAAAATAATATTTTATAGTTATCTGATTATGTGTTTTATATAAGATTGACTTTTGGAAGAGATTGTTTAATAAATTCGGTTGTAAATATGTTAGAGAGAATCCAAAAAATAGACATGATGAAATATAAAAGATTTCCTCTTTTTATGTTAGAGTTCCAATTAGCATCAATTTTTAAGTTTGCGTTCAAGTTATTAAATATGATAATGCAATTATTCCATCATAAAAATCAAAATGTAATAAATATATGCATTTTTTATTTTTAAAAAAAAGTTCACTTTTATAGCTTAAATTAGGATAAGATTTCGGTCAAAGTTCAACATACAGACACTTCGGTCATATAATTAATTAATATAATAAGTTACTATACTAGTTATTTTTTAAAAACTAAGATAAATTATACCAAATTTTTAAATAGTTGATATAAAAATCATTTAATATTTTATTACTTACTACATTGATTGTTTTGAAAATTGGTATAAAAATATAATTTTTTTCATATATTTTAAAGTAACCATGTAAAAGCCTTTTAATATTCATTGCTTCTTTTAAAAACATATTTTTATACAGATCAAATGGTATCTCAACTGGTTTGATGTTTCATTTGAATGCAATGGTGAAATAAGATGAAAAAGAAATTAAAATAAAAGAAATAAGATGGAAAACATATGATCTTTGAATGGATTAAATATAAAAAAAATGGGGGGAAAGAAATCTTAACTCGACCCTCAAAGGGTATTTGATGGAATTATTTTTTAGTTTTGCATGAATTTTAACTTTGAAATCTTACATTATCATATTTGTCATAACCTTTTCTTTTACAACATTCTTGTGAAATTAAAATTTCCAATAAAAATTTTCTAAGTATGAGATGAGAATCTTAGTTTCTTATATAAGTAGAAAGTTTTAGTTATACTTAAATAATATTCCTATGAAACTTTTATGTGTACCAAAAATATTTTTAATATTTTCAATAATTATAATTTTCAAGAAACATGAATCCTAGAAAATAAAATTTTCGGACATCAAAAAATATTCTACATGCCAACACCTCCTTAGGGTTGAGGTTAATAGAACATTTTATGTTATGCTACCTTCGGTTTTTCTTTAACACTTTATTTTAAGAATATTAGTTTATTCATTTTTTATTATCATTTTCTTTATTTGTTTAGAATATTTTCTCTCTCGTCTATGAATTATACAAAAAAAAGTAACTATTAGTGCTTTGAAACTTTAAATTGACAATTAAATAGGAACCAACAAATATCTTCTCCCTATGCAGTTAAATAAGAATCAGATTTTTCTTTTTTTCCCTAAGTATTGGTTTATATAACTTCTGAACTGGTCGGGGTCTAATAATCGGCCTCAAGACAGTCCTTAAATCTCTTGTTTGCTCTCTAACATTACACTGGTCTAATGGGAATCCGGTATTATATTCTCGATTCTTGTGGGGAATGAAGTTCTTTGAGTGATCCTTTGTGCCAAATCACCAGCTTTTATGCATTGTAGAAGCGAAATGGGTGTCACCTGCAATAACACTTCGATGCTTAAGTTAGTGAAAGTTCTAAGGAATTTCATAGCTCAAGCGTGAGTTTGGAGAGAAAGTCCTTTTATGTTACATTAGTGCATGGATATTTATATCTGGGGGGTGAAAGAGCCTTCTTGCTCACCAAGTCTTCCGTACATGGTGTCAATACTTACTCTGTTATTCAGTAGTAAAGTTGACTTGTGATTGTGATATTTTGTAGCGGCTCTACCTACCCATCAGTCACTTTGCAGGCGACTTGTTCAGTACGCTATGTCATATGTCAACCCTGAACCTCTGGTATTGAGTGAGTAACGCAATGAGGTTAGTTTGGGGGACCTTTCGTGTGACCACAGATACTGGTGTTAAATTGGCCCGTTACATGAGATGTCGGTGTTAAGAGAATAGCCCACACCGGTCATCACATCATACTTATTCCAGAGGATGAATTTTAGACAAATTACCTTTAAGCTCAAGGACCGGTCTCCGGACTGGATCAACTTCAATAATTGATTCACTTAAAAGGGCTAAGGTTGAGGTTAACAACACCTTTATGTTATAGTCCCTCTAGTTTTTTTTCTTTGACACTTTATTTTAAGAGTATTAGTTTGTTCACTATTATGAATTCAAGGGAGAACCATTTGTTGTTCTACAATTTTACCATAGCAGTAAATGTATTGAGTATTCATCTTATTGGTTATTCCTAATCAATACTAAATAGAGGTATAATAGAAATTTATTAACACATTTTTTCAATGGTTATCTGATATGTACAACCTTAAACATGATAAGTAATTAAAAAGAGAAAAGTTTTTATATTTGCTTCATTCCTTTTTAATTGTACGAAGAGATAAAGTTACAAAAAAAACAAGGAATACAATTATTTGTCTTAATTACATACAAAAGTTATTTATTTACTATCTATTTATTAAACTGCATATCTACTATCTATTTATTAAACTACATTATGTCTTTTTATTTAGTGTATTTCTTTTCTCGTCTATGAATTACACAGGAGAAAGTAATTATTAATGCTTTGTATATGAGTGTTTATATATTGGATTTGATCAATTTTGGAGTAAAAATTCACTTGATCCTATCATTAAATTACATCATGGTTTGGATGGATTAATTGGAATAAATTTTCAAATTCAATCTTATTTGATACAATTCAATTAAATGCGGCTTGGATGGGTACTACTAGAATGTATTGTTTTAGCTATAGAAATTTAGTCATTAAAACTTATCCAGTGTGAATACCGGCCTCAAAAGGCTAGCGACACCGGTCAAGGTAGAAATATAAAATAAATGCTAAGTCAAATCAAATGTAGAGCGAAGTCCACTAAAGCCAATGTGACCATACGGATTTATGATCATGACCCCGGGCAGAAAAGCTGCCACCTGAATCTAAGTCAATAGCAAGTGGGAAACTTACGCCTAAAAAGTATTGTTCATTGTCAGGAGAGGTCAAATCACCACTTGCACTCAAGGAAGTTCTATAAATACAACTCATTCATTAATATATAAGATACAATATTTACTGCACTTAACTACTTTCGTAATCCTTTTATTTTCCCGTAATACCCGTACTAAATTAAGCATCAGAGCCCATTTTGTAGGTATACTCCCGATGTGTCTCAACGATTATAGTAAGAATTAACTCAGGATTTTATCTTAACAAGAAGAACATAAGATTCCCACTGAATTTATGTGTACAATACTGGTCTCCCACTAAGATGATGTGAAATAAGAGAGTGAGAGGTATATTTTTGACACCGGTTATACGAGGCACTCTTTGTACTCCAGACACTGGTCAGATCAGAAACAATCTCAAATAATTTACAACCAGGAGTTACCTATGGAGGTTGTTTGCAATGTAATTCAGTGACGAAAACATAATTTAGCGAATGAACTCGTTCCATCGCCAATATTTATTGGAACGACATTGACAACGCCATCGTTGAAGTTGAGTATATATTAACTAGACCATCTCCAACTCTAACCTCGATGTTATCTTTTATTTTTTTTATTAGTTCATATAAAAGAAAAAATGTTAGCGATGCCCCCTCATTCTGTCACTCCGTAATGTGGCTCGTCCTGTGGCTAACCTATCAATACATTTGGTGGACCAGTGAAAAAAAGAAGAGGGAAAATAATATCATAATGACGGACACGATAGGGTGTTGCTACAGGCTTTACCAAACCTGTCGTTGTGTCCATTGCTATAATGGGCTAGGCATATGAAAAGACTCTTATGGCTATCCTCTTCACTACTCTTGGTGGGTCAGTGAAAAAAAAAAGAGAGGGAAAATAATGATATCACTAAGATTTTGAAGGGGAAGTAGGATGGTCCTTGAATCTCATTCAAGGATGCACCGCACGATGTTTGGATAACATGGTTTGTGACATTTTTAGTAAGTTAATTTTTTTGTTATTACGCATTAAATTTGAATTTATTTGAATATGATTATTTAGTTGATATTCTATTATAGAACGAAAATACTTTGATATTATTTTGAGTATAATTGTAATTGGAAATTGTACATCAGACTTTGACTTGTAACTTAAAGCTTATTATTTTGATTATAATTACAATTATAAATTGTATTGGGAACCTTTCTGGTTATATGCAAGGATTTTAAAAAATCTTAGTTTCTCTTATTTATAAGGGAAATTTTGCTAAAAAAATTTAAAATTTTTAACTTTAAACATATAGTTTATTGATTTCTATTATCTGAATTAATAAGAGGTTTACCAGACAAAGATGGTTGAGAGGGAGGCAAAGCTCATCGCATAGATAAGGGGTGTGTTAGATGGGAGACACAAACCCCTTCTTCTGCAAACAACAACACTCTTTACCTGTCAAAGACGATAACAAGAAAGGGAATGTGAATGACCTCAGAGAACTCGCCAAGGAGTTCATGTTGTCTTCGCAACATCGTTCCTCATCAACTTCCCCATTAGACTATGTTAGTCATTGAGAACTTGAACAAGGTGCTTGTAGAGAAGAGTGCCCAGACAATAGCTCTCTATCAAATGCATATATCAATAAAGAAGATGATGCTAAAGGAGTAGCAGAAGACCTAAGAGACTTTGTGACCACATGAAAAGATGTTTGCACAACTTATGGCACATCTTGGTCTGCCTACATCTCTCACCCCTCTCCTTTTTCCCTGTTACATGACATTGCATTTAATTTTCGCATAAATATTATTTACTTTATACATATTGTTTATACATTGATTTCAATTATTTAATTGTTAATATTTTTATCATTTAGTGTGACATCCTAATTTTTTAGGGGAAAATTTTTCGCATTTTTTTTAGAGTATACCTGGATCATAATAAAAAGCCACTCCCATATATGAAGATATGAGAGCTATGTCCAATGACCAATCAAGAAGACAAGCAGCGCAAGGCATAAAGGCAAAGTGCCAATCAAAGAAGGGAAATACAAAATGGGAAAAAAGGCAAGGAAAAAATAAAACCGAACACAGCGCCTGAGCGAAGCCCACAACGCAGCGCCCACTCGCTCAAGCGAGATCCGACTCCGCTTGAGCGAGACCGCACAACTCGCTCGGGCGAACCACCATTTGCTTAAGCGAAACCACATAAAAGCCTTCCTAAATAACATACTAGCTGGAGCGAGATCTCACTCGCTGAAGCGAGAAGCCACACTCGGCATTCCCATCACTCGGTATTCGAGACAACCACTCATTCGGTAATGACTTAGTCCACTCGATATAAGGGATTTCCAATCACTCGGGAACTACCCCAATAATTGCCTCACTCGGCAACCCATAACTTAGTCTCTCAATTCTATCCATAAAGTCAACATAATAATCCACTCGGGAAATAAGGGTTATCTCACTCGGATTCATTCCATACTTAAACACTCAAAATACACATTACCCTATTCACTCGGAATAGGTTCCCATATTCACTCGGAATACATTTATAATTCATACACTTAGAATATTTCAAGCTAAACCATTACGACCACACTTCCCTTAGAAGAGATTCACCCGGGTTCCACTCGGAATATTCAAGTTATTTCCCACTCGGAGTTCACCTCCAGTTTCCACTCGGAAATCATTCAAGCTTACACACTAATCATTCATACAACATCATTTCCTAGTCAGTAGGAAGCATCAAATCAACATAAATCACTTATATAAATATATTCTCTAATTCCAAGTCCGACTACCACTACAGCAATACACTTCCACCGATTCATAACCATGTTATCAACATAACATATATGTATATACATACGCATACACTCAGATACTTATTATCTTTATACTTTCCATCACCAACACAATCAGTCGGTATGCATATAATACCATTCACTCGAAGTATGTATATATTAACATGCACTCAGATTCCAGTACATATATATATTTCATATTCATGATACAATATTGTTATGAGCCGGCCAAGGCTTTAAAACAACAAAAGACACTTGGTACATTACATTATGTACACAACCTCATCAATAAATACCCAACACTCAGATTAAGGCCATCACATCATCCAATCCGACCTGCATATACTGAAAAATGGTGTAGGGGTGAGCATTACATATTAAATGACAGATATTGGCTCGGATTAATCACAGAATCCTCAACATGTAATAACATATATCAATCAGCATAACAAACACTGCCATTCAATATGAACAATCACAAACATCTTCCGATCGGGTTCACCCACTTCACTCGGCTATAAGGCTCAATTCACTCAGTAACTAATATACTGATCCACTCGGATTTTACTCAACTCTGAGCCTTGCTCAAGGAGTGTGCCTTAGCCCAGTTCCAGGACTTAACCATATCCATCACATGTTCCATCATCTGATTGTCGATCGGTAATAGAAGTCCAACGCGTTCCAGTGGCGAATCGGATGCATACGGTTTCATTCACTCGGCGTCCCACGCCAATGCACTCGGCATTTCATCAAGCGTATCATTTCATGCTTAGTACCCCAGGCACTGCCCCGAGTCCAACTCGAGGTCTTTCATCACATTCAACGTTAGGACGCCGTCCTCTTCACTCGGGATTATACCCTTGTGGCACCCCGCAAGGTGTTCATATTCAATAACTCAATAACACGTATGCATATAAATTCAACACATATTCATTCGATTTCCCACTCGGAAATCTGCGTTCAACATCATGTGCACTCGGCAATTCCACAACAATCAGATGACTCAGCCAGTATCACATCCACACGGCAATCACTATGCCATTCACTCGGCAATCACTATGTCATTCACTCGGCAATCACTATGCCATTCACTCAGATTATTATCATCTACCATAAGCCTCACAGGCTATTTCATGGGATCCATTCGGCCTTAGCATTTCTAAGCCTCACATACAAATTCACATAGAATTCCACTCGGAATCTAACCTCAATAAACATCCCATGCTTTTACACCAAATATTCCACTCAGCATTAGCACAACAGTCCCCTTTCTATGCACTCAGCATACACAAATTCAATATCAAGCATCACATGCATTTCAAACACACAATTACACACGGGGACCTATACATAACCATACAATGCACTCGGCATTAACATAATATGCATCTCAAGCATTTATTCATCATATGCATCTCATACATTCTAGCATGAACATCATCAACAAGCATCATACTTATCATGGACGGATAATCATATACCATGCAGTAATAAATAACATACATCCGGGTTCAACTCAACAACAGTATACAATACACATCAAACACAACACAATGCATTTATGTCACCCAGAAATCCGTCCATAAGCCATGCATTTGAGATGCAAAGCCCCCCTTACCTGGATGAAGCTTCCAAGGGTCACATGGGCCACTCGGCCCAGCCATAGCAGCTTCTGCTTGGCATTCCAACGTAGGAAGGGCCACACAGCTTCCCTGCCAACCAACATCACTCTTCAGCCTTTCGCTCAAGCTACACATTCACTCGCTTGAGCGAAAATTGTCCAGTGACCATTTCTTCACTGGCTCGCTCAAGCGTGGCCATTCTCGCTTGAGCGAGATACACCCAGTAGCCCATCTGAACGCAACACATGAGCATCAACACTCCAAGCTCCACTCTGCTCACAGCCATGGAAGAATCCATGCTGTTTACTCGAGCAGCAACCTCCAAAGCTTAGTACAAAGCTGTTCTACACTCGAACAACACCATTCTTCCCACTATGGAGAACCACTAGCTTCCATGCAACCATCCATGCCTTCTTCTTCACACAAACAACACAGCCTCACACAGTGGACCCTCATCCACAACCGAGGCACTCACACAGCTGAAGGCTCCCAAACTGAGCCCATCATATGAAGGAAGGAGAAGAGGAAGACGAAAAGGAAGCACCAGGGAACAGGAAAGGGACCTGAACCCAGCCTCCACACACAGCCATACGCTGATTCCTCCACCACAACCACGCTGTTCCACTCAGTCCTATACGATGCGTGAGTGGAAGAAGAAGATGAAGGAGACAAAGGAGAAGAAGAGTCTCCAGAGAGTTTAGAGAGAAGGAAAAGTGTTTCTCTCTTCAAGACATGCAACCAACAAGGAAATGAATAATGTGTGAAGGGAAAACGTGGAAGTGAAGCTATATCACCTTACAGCCCCATCAGCGTCCCACTCACATCATCTCAACATCCCATCCTCATTAATGCAATCCTATCAGCATTAAATGCCAACTCTCACAGCCATCATTGCACTCCACGTGGGCAGAGAGAGAGAGAGAACCGGACCCAATTGACCACCAAAGCACAAGGGTCATTTACAAGTTTAATATTATTATTATTCCTTAATTAATCTATTTAGCCATCAAATAAACCAATCATAATCCTTAATCTGAAATTTATCACACCCGGTAATTAATTAAAAATCGGGATGTTACATTTAGCATTATAATTGTCATGTATAATTGAAAATTTACAGCAAATTTAATTTGTGAACTTCAATTTATGGTCAATTTAGGCTTTTATTTATTATTAATAACCTGAAACCTACTTAAAAAAAACCAAAAAAATAATTATTAAAAAGCGATGACTGCAACTTATTGCTCCCCTCGTGTCATGTACCTAAATATAACATGTGGGATTCTCAACGGAAATTTTTTACATACACAAGGTCTCAAAACTGCTTACCACTTGTAGTAACCTCCATTGGTGCTACATGATCATTTCTCTCTAATGTGAAAGACCAATTTTTAAATTATTTTTATAGAAATTAATTCCAAATGTAGAAATTTTTATGGGAACAAATCACATAATTAATTCAAAATTTAGAAAATTTAAATTTAAACACAATGAAAATGTGAATAGTTATTTTTACATTGTCGCCAAATACTAGATCAATAAATTGTCATACAAGTATAAATGGTTAGCTTTTATTATAATTATTTTAAAAATGATATTTACGATAATTTCTATTTAAGTAAAAATTAACTATATATTTATATCAAAATTAAACTTTAATTTTAATATTAATAATGGACAGTGAATTTTTCGCAGCATAATACTTATTTGTTTTCTCTTAAAAGCCATATAAAGCAATCTATTGAAAAAGAAATTTATGAAAAAACTTATCGTTAAAATGAAAAGCAACGTAACCCTGCGTTGATTCTTAAATTAACAAAAGAAGTAATTTACATCTTCCTTTTAATAAAGAGTTGAGAATTCGATTACTCTAAAGATCTTTTTAGAGTCAAGCATAGGAATCCAGAAGCTTAAACTTACGGGTTGATTTACAAAACTTAGTTTTTATACGGTTTTGAGTGTATAAGAAGTAAACATCTTTAAATACAACTCAAAATGGATTTTACTATGTATCCCATGAGTTCATGGGACAACTTACTTTATTTTATTTATTGCTATTTTAACTAAATATAATAAAATTTATTATTTTATTGTGAAGTTAAACGTTTCGTGGGTTGGTGCAATTGTTCAATGATCCCCTTTAATGAAGTAATCTGATCGTTGAGACAGAGAGTAAGTCTCATGTTTTCTCATTGTGGGGATAACCTGAAGGAACCTTAATTTCAAAAAAAAATTATTTAACCAAAATTTTAAAATAAGAAAAATTATTATTAAAAAGAACATGCGAATAAAAAAAGATATGTATATTTGGGTTGGCATGCGAGTTATTCACAAGCCTCATGTGAACCAAGAAATTCTAGCCTTGTTAAAGTAATAGGTTTTAATAAGCTAGCCTGTTTAACCACGAGTGTAACATCCTAGGTTATTTTTTGCATTTATTTTTATTCAGACGATTACATCTTACGATAAATTTTTCCTTTTCTTGAAAATTAATCGATATTTAGTAAAAATCGTTTATTTTTACTGACTTATTCAAGTGACAGCAGTCACAGTTAGATTAATTAAATGAGGTCTAAAAAAGAAAAGTAAGTTAATTTAAACACAACGGATGGGAGAAAGGGAATCAGGGCTTCTCGCTTAAGCGAGGCCCCTACTCGTCTAAGCGAGATTCCGGACTCTCACTTAAACGAGGTTTCTATTCGCTTGAGCGAATACCTTTCACACACCGAATTAGACAAGACATGCAGACGGACTTCCGCAAGTCTCACACTAAAAATGATTCTGTTAATCAAAGGTTTGTCATAGCTACCACAACAACATATGTAAATGACAGTAATGTATTTTAAAATATAGATTTGCATTCGTCCGGTCTTAATTAAACACAACTAATTAGTACTACTCGGAAGTTCTTATACATCTATATAACTCTATAGAGAGTCACTCAAAGTCACTCGGACCCTGGCATCGTTCTCCCCCTTGGCGCGACTCCATGGCTCCTTCCCCCTCCCTGTCACTGGTTACTAAAAAAAAGGGCAAGGGTGAGTGTTTGGCATTGTAATTAATATAGAATGGAACTTAACAAATATACATGCATATTTATACATACACATCAAGCATCACTTGTAAGTAAGCATACCGAAACATAGTGTATTACATACAGTAACTATATTAAACCAATTACACAATTCCATCACATTCATCACGATCACAACTGACTCTCATACAATCTGACTCCTAGTATCCGGATACTAAAGGATTGGCCTTCAGCTGGGGGTCCTACTTGACACCCCGTGAACCCTGCTTGGTTCACCGAGTCCTGCTTGACTCTCCACCTCGACCACTGGGTCCTACTTGACCACTGGGTAGCTCAACTGGGCACGAAAACCACGGGAGCCAGAAATGAGGGGCTATCATATACCGTCGGCCATCCCATACCACATAATCATTCAACAGTTTACCTTTTACATAATAATATCAATTCCTCATCACTCGGGTAGCCTGCTTTCTAACCCGACGTCACATAACGCTGATCATTTCAACATTAGATATCACAAGATCATAACATGATAAACTCAACCACACCCGATCTTCCACTAATTAATGAACCCAGTCACACATGCACAAGCATAAACACATAACTACATTTAGCAACATTTTCCTTAGCCTGTTTACATTACCTCAATGACCTGAATAAGAAGTGAGTCCTATTCTAATTAATTATAACCTGAACACCCCCTTACTTTGGTTCCACGCTTCAATGATCTGTTCTCTGTGTCGATTCCTTCCTCTGAGCACTAGTTTCGCAGTTTCAACTCTGTCACTCAATCTTCCGTTGCTTAGCCTACTACCTACGGATCGTAAAATACAGCTCGTCACTTCAACGCCCTTAGTTCATGGACTGCATTTGGGCTCACACTCACCAGAGGAGTGGAGAACAGCCACGAATATAGCCATGCATGGCTTTAAACTGCTAAAGAATAAAAGGAATAAGGGAATCACAATTGGAACGGATCAGTAGACTCACCTTGAAGCCTCGATCTCAGGAATGGGAATAAATTGAAGTTTGGACACAAATGGAGTCCCTCTCCAGCGCATGCAACTCAGCGTTAAGAGAGGAGAAAAACGAAAGTGAAGGAACAGACCAACAGCAAAGGTAACTTGTAAATAATGAAGAGGGAAGGAAGAGAATTTCCTTATATATATAGCTCATGGGCAAGATCGTCTTTTCCTTTATTTTATTTGTATTCTTACTAAATTTAATCAATTTCACTATATTAAACTATTGCATAGTTATCAAATCAATTACACGTATTTATTCCCTCAACGTTTAATTATTTACAATTCTCTAATACTTCGCAAGAGTATAGGCCCAATATAAATATCGGCCCCCGGTGTCCTAACTTAGTGTTCATACCTCAGAAATCCGAGCTACAACCTGAGAGGTCGGATATCTCATCCGTGCTCACCTCTTGGTTACCTACATCCGTTGTTTCAGTCATTATGAGGTTAATCCGGGCTATGGCCCCGTGTGAGGCGCTCTCCTCACAACGGTTGGACCAGACCACCTAACTCTGTCCGCTCTTCTCCTACACTCCCGATCTTTAACTCCGCCTGCTCGCGCTTCAGAGACCGATCTCGACACTGGCTTTCTTATCTCTGGCTAAGACAGAACAAATATTAAATAAAACTTCTAAAACATTTACTAATCATTTCCCATTTCTTATAATTCTCATTAAAACATCAGGGATGTTACATCCACCCCCCCTAAAAGGAGATTTCGTCCCCGAAATCAGTGTTCCGGTTGAAAAAGATGAGGGTACATTCGTCTCATATCGGATTCTAACTCCCAAGTGTAGTTTATCCAATGTAAATTCTGCCACTTCACCTTCACCAGCGGTACCTCCTTGTTCCTTAACCGTTTGGTTTGATGCTCTTCAATGCCGATCGGTACCGCCTCTACCGTCAAGTTCTCCTTCACTTCAATGGAGTCACTCGGTACAATCATGGTATCACACGGAATGTAAGCTCGAAGTTGCGATACGTGGAACACGTTGTGAATGTTAGTCAACGATTGGGGAAGATCCAGTCGATAAGCGACTTCACCAATCCGTTCTAGTATTTGGTATGGTCCAATATACTTCGGATTAAGCTTTTGGCTCTTCAAAATTCGACCTACACCCTTAGTCGGTGAAATCCTTAGGAACACCCAATCACCCACTTGGAATTCAAGGGGTCTATGCCAATTGTCATAATAGCTCTTTTGCCGGTCTTGAGCAATTTTTATCTTTTCTCGGATTAAAGCGATTTGCTCATTCATCTCTTGAATCATCTCAGGCCCCAGATTATAACTATGGTTTAACTAAATTTGTTCATTTAGATCTTTTTAGAGTCAAGCATAGGAATCCAGAAGCTTAAACTTACGGGTTGATTTACAAAACTTAGTTTTTATACGGTTTTGAGTGTATAAGAAGTAAACATCTTTAAATACAACTCAAAATGGATTTTACTATGTATCCCATGAGTTCATGGGACAACTTACTTTATTTTATTTATTGCTATTTTAACTAAATATAATAAAATTTATTATTTTATTGTGAAGTTAAACGTTTCGTGGGTTGGTGCAATTGTTCAATGATCCCCTTTAATGAAGTAATCTGATCGTTGAGACAGGGAGTAAGTCTCATGTTTTCTCATTGTGGGGATAACTTGAAGGACCCTTAATTTCAAAAAAAAATTATTTAACCAAAATTTTAAAATAAGAAAAATTATTATTAAAAAGAACATGCGAATAAAAAAAGATATGTATATTTGGGTTGGCATGCGAGTTATTCACAAGCCTCATGTGAACCAAGAAATTCTAGCCTTGTTAAAGTAATATGTTTTAATAAGCTAGCCTGTTTAACCACGAGTTTGTGTGGTGCGGTCCAGTCCTATACCTAACTCTAAAGACATATGATTTGACATATATTGACTTTTTCAAAAATCAAAAATAAAAAAATTGATAAAGAATTATTTTAACCAAGACATATCATGGTACAAATTATCTCTTTTTTGACATCTTATATGAAATTCATTAATGATGTAAATATTAATTTAAGGGCAAAATTGTAAGGTAACAACATGATTTTCTCAATTTTTGTATAAAAAGGATGCTTGAGGGGCCAATTTTGAGCCAAAGTAGAAAACCCAAATTTTTGTTGTTTCACTCAAGCCTAAAAGACTTTGCTTCTGCCAATTTGGGATTTTGAAGATTGCCAAATTTTCTTGAGTGAATTTTCTCACTTAAGCAAATTCACTCCATAGAATCAAACATCCTATGAGCTAATTTTTGCTTAAGCGAATCATAACAACGCTTAAGTGAATACATTCGCTTGCTCAAGGGATACATTGAAAACCTAAGCACCTTCCCTCTTTTGTGGCCATATAAAATGGAAATGCTACTTTTTTCCTTAACAACTATCATCTAAGACATGTACAACACTAGTTTTCCTATGGGAGAAAGAAGCTTTTGGGGAGAGCAGAAGCGATCTGACAATCATGGACTCTCAGAGCGAGGGGTTCACTTTTGGGGAGAGTAGATGCGATCTGACAATCCATAATTATATTATAATATCACAATCAATAAGTAATTAGTAACTTACGATAATTGGGCATATGTATTTTACAATATCATATGTTATATCCAATTATAGTATTGTCCTACTTAATTGTTAAGTATAACCACTCTAGATGAGATAAATTGTAAGGGTCGAGCTTATTCAAGACTCCATAAATAGATGTTTACCCTTAAAAGGTAAATAAATTATTTTAATCACTCTAACATTTCTTGAGTATTTATTAACTTGAACGTTTGAGTCATTTTAGGTACACATTTTTTTTTGGGATCTTAAGTACATACGTCATGATCAAGACATATTTAAAAGAATATGTAATCACATGCAATCCCTTATGTTGTTAGTGGGAGCTCCAAATTTCACTTAATAACAAAAACTAATGCTTCGTTTAGTTCATAAGTTTTCTTAGAAAAATAGAAAATTATTCTTAGAAAAATTTAAAAAATAGAAAAACCGTTTATTTATAAATTATTTAAAATTTTTTATAGAAAAATAGAAAACTGATTTTCTATTTTTTAAGAAAATCAGAAAACTCTTTTAAAAGGTTTTCTAAGAAAAGTAAAAAATAGCCAAAGTGTTTGTTTAATATTCGATTATGAAAAGTAGATTTGATTAATTAAATTATTTAATGATTAATATTGATTTGTTACACTGTGTAAAATACCTTTAAACTTTATATAACCAACAAACTAAAAGTTTACTTATAATCAATGTTAGTTAAAAAACTTTAACTAAGAATCAAACAGATGTAGTGTGTAGGATAATTTGATAATGGAATAATTCAATTCTTTGAACTACATGTTCCTCGAAAGTCGTCAGAATCTATCAAGATACATAGCATTGCATTTTCTTTATTTGTTAGATCTATTGCTAAAAGGAAATATTCTTCATGCTTATGAAACGTATGATAGTGTAGTAGTATATGTATGTTGTTTCCACTAACAGGTAAACGTTGCTTTGGTTCCAACTCTTGCATTTTTCTTATGCAAATAAGTGGGTGGTTGTGCCTTTCTTCGAAAAGACAAAATGCTACTCTCCAAAATGTGTGTATTGATCAGGCTGCAATTGCAATTGAGTATATGCGTGATACCCCTATGAACCTAACCTGTTCATGAAATTGAAACTCAAATAAATTAATTAATGCGATATGTTGATGCCTTAATGCCTCAATGGGCTACTTTTTCTTCTTTCCATTTGTTCTCTGTTATTGGTTTCTGGTGTCTTTATAGAACAGAACAATAACACAGCCAATTCAAGATAATAAAATATGCCACAAAATTTTCCAAATTTTTATAATTCCACTTCTGTGTTCCATTCTTTTTCTGCTCCCTGTGCCAATTTTTATTTGGTGCTGTATCGCTCTGGTTGGCTCATATTCCAGTCACTGTCCCCACCTTTTAATTTTAAATTAAATTCTCCTTTTGTTAACTAAGATGTTTAATTAACTTTACTCGGGACTCGTGCATCTTGCGATCAAATTTCTATTTGGCCTTTTCACTCGTGCAATTTTGTAATGGATGAAAAATTAAAAAGATAAAATTTTTATAAAAAATATATTAAATTTAGAAATCATTAAAGTATTATATTAATATTAATTTTAAATAAAAAAATTTTCTTTTTATTTTTAATCATGTGTAAGATTGTGCATAAACTACTAACATTAATCATGAAGTTTATATTGTTAAGGGACTAGTTCAGTTTATTGGTCCATAAGTTGTTATGAAACACTGACATAATTTTAATTCTCAATTAAAAAAATCATAAAGTTTATATTATGACTAGGGATGTGAAAATTATGTTCTCATGTGATATTATTTTATCAATTTTTTAGTTAATATACTTTTTTAAATTAAATGTATCAAATAAATAAATATTTTATCATGAAAGCATAAAAATACATTTTTTCAATTGATAAGTAAAACTACTTTATAGAATCAATATAGTTGTGAGAGGTTTGAGTTGTTTACGTGAGTTTAGGTTTAAATATCGAGTTTTACAGTTTTTTATAAATAAAAAATATGATAAGTAAAAATAAATACACATGTTATCGCCAAAAAGACATGAAAATACATACATTTTATATTTTTCAAATAACAAGTATCAAATTTATGATGCTAGTTATAAGAGTATTTAAAACTATTTAATTACTAAGCTATTTTGCCGATAAAAAGAAGAAGCTATTTTTATGTGCTCATGTAGGGAGGGAGCAAGTTCTCATTTTTTTATTATTCTTTTTATAAATGGGAAGAGGTTCTCATTCTCATGAATGATTATTCTAAGACAAAAATGATTAAGCCTTCTCTTTGATCTAAGTTTGGCATGTCCCACTAACCTCTTAATTAAATTCTAACTTAGTAGTGAAATTATGATGAAAGTAGTCAAAGTGAGTCCTTGAGTCATTCAACCCAAGTCACATGATATTATATATAATTCTTCTTTTACTAGGGTGTCATATGACACCCTCTTAATTTTTACTGTTAAAAATTATTTTTATTGATTATCTAAATTTATTATCCATTTACTTCATTTAATCATCCACCTTTTTGTATTTTTAATTTTTCCAACTTCAATTTAATATTGTTTAAATTATTATGTTTTTTAAGCAGAAAACTAGAACAACACATAATAGATTTTAAACATAGCAAAATTTTCTTATTTAAGTATATAAATCATTTTTATGGAGTGAGTGTGTTTGTGTTCATAAAATATTTGAACTGGTATAGTTTAGAAGTTGAGTTTGGCTTAAGTCTCGAGTGAAAGACCTTTCTAGGGGTTTTATGGAATGGTATAGGATCCTTTATTATATTTTACAGAGATGTAATTCTTTTAATTTTGTATATGGTTAAGGTACTCCTTATACCTTTTTTAATATTATTTTGTCTGATAGAAAAAAGATATATAAATCATTGATTATAATATAAAAAATCCTTATTCTCATTTATAACTTACCGAAATCATTATTACTATTATTATTATGCATGTTTTATTAGTAGAACATTTGAATTCTATTTATACTAATCATATTAATAGAATAGTTAATTGTTTTATGAAAATATGGCATTTAAAATAAAATCCTTACTTAGTATGATATATAATTAAATTTTCTTTAAATTTTACAATATCATAAATTATTTTTAAAAACAAACAGCATAAAAATAATGGAATAACTAAAAATTATATATAAAGCTATGATATTAACACTATATTAAACTAATAATTTTAACTAAAAGTATTTAAAATTTTCTAACCATCATACCAATATAATGTTGAATAAAAAGATAAATAAAATTAAATGAGTTGCAAAATAAAATTATATTGCTTTCAGTTGATTATAATAACTACATAAAGTAATTAATTACTCGATTGTAATTAATTTAGAGTTATATTTTAAGAATTTAGAGTTAAACATATTACCATATACTTTAACATAATTTTAAGAATCAATGTTATTCTTATTTGACATAATTCAGGAAAACATGTATTTTTATAATTTTGAGTTAAACATATTATCAATACTTTAACATAATTTTAAGAATTAATGTTATTCTTATTTAACATAGATGAAGAAAACATATATTTTTATAATTTTGAGTTAAATATATTATCAGATACTTTAATATACATGAAGGTTATTTCAAAAAATTTATTAGTGAATAACATAAAATAATTAAAAGTTTTATTTAACCAATATTTAAAAATTTATAAATAAAATATAATAAAAGAATCATTTACCTTCAAAGCATATAATAAGGGTATGTTGGGATAAATAACTTAGTTAAGAACTTACGGAATAAGGTATTTTTAAATGAGAGTTTATACTATAAATTTTATAGAAAATTTATTAGAATAAATTAAAAATAACTTATTTTGATAAATCATATTAAATAACTTATCAAAATAAAATAAGTACAAAATAACTTGTTAAAGTCATAATTTATTTATTAACTTTTCCAAACTCATCCTAAGTCCATAAATAATTAGTTTCACATCATATTATTTTCTAAATATAAAAAATGTGTATCTTTTTTTTTTGTTACACATTGTATGTTGTTTTGAGTGAGTTGTAATAATTTATTATTAGTTAAAATATATACTTAATATAAATTAGAAATATAATAGATAATATTATTAAAACTATTATAAAAGCAATATCATAAAATAAAAATATTATTCACTTTAAAACCGTACAATGTATGTGTATAAAGTAGTTCTATAATATATCTTAGCCTTCATTTAGTTTCTCGTTAGTTTGATCAACTTTAAAAAAGATCTTACGATCAAACGAAATTTTGATTATCAATATTAACATTTAAATTTTTCTATTTTTTAACTCCATAGAAAGTTGATTTAAGATTCTTTTAATCTCCCTTTAACTTTTTCTCTTCTTCGCTAATATTGTTAGGCTCGTATAAGTGACTTCTTCTGTCACCACATTCTCTTTAGTGGTCGGTTCATACAAAAATTATTTTTAGAAAAGGTATAATTCTTGTTCTGGCCCTAAATTTGTATGCCATTTTTCAACGTGTCAATTGCTTTAATAAATTGATGAGAATTGGTATTTATATGTTCTGATAGCATTTATGTTGTTTTATATGTTTAAGGCTCAATCCTTGATTCAGTTAAATTAAGTAATTTTTTTTCGTCAATCAAAAGTTAAATTGAGTTAGGTCGGTCACTTTTAACGGAAAAATAAATAAACTGATTATTTATAAATTATTTAAATTTTTTATAGAAAAATAGAAAACTAATTTTTTATTTTTTTAAAAAACCAGAAAACTCTTTTAGAAGGTTTTCTAATAAAAGTAAAAAAATAGAAAAGACGGTAACTGAATTACAAGATAAGGTAATTGAACTACAAGATATGAAACAAACAGCTACTAATTTGAAAAGTTCTACTGCTACTATTTTGAAATATATTTAAACACAAACTCATTTGCTCTTATTTTAATATAACTTTAAATTTATCACAATTTTTGTGTAATGCATATACTATACAATATTGTAATAAATAATATATATATATATATATATAAGACATATATTGTAACATCCTGGTTTAGATTTAATTACCGACTAAGATTAGTTACCGATTAAGATTAATGGTTAATTCAGATTAATTGCCAATTAAGCTAATGGCTGAATAATAATAATAATGCCAGGAAAATGACGCATGTGCCCTCTTGATGGCATAAGGGGCTTCGGTTCTCTCTCTCTCTCACTCATTATTCACGCTGTTGAGGAACAGTCTAAGAGAGCTGAGCATTCTTCCTTGTGCATGCAACCAACTTCCTTTCTTCTTCGCCTTCATCTTCTTCTCTTCATCAGCCACTGTTTTGGTGTCTTGGGGACTCGAAGTCCTCCATTGCTGTGAGAGTCGGACTACAGGAGAGAGTGAGCCACCTCTCTTCGTGCATGCAGAGGGCTGTTGTGATCGACTCAAGCTTCTTCTTCTTCTTCCACTTGAACGTTGAGTAGAACCTCAAGTGGGAAGTGGGGACAGCGTTGTGCCATGGAGGATGACTGAATCAGGTCGTTTTGTTGAGAACGAATGACCAAGGGAGCGATCGGAGAGCAACCGATCGGAGCTGTGAGCTCGAGGAGCTTCTGGAAGCTTTATTCTAGGTAGGGGGGCTGATTTACATCTCAAATGCATGGTTTATGGACGGGTTCCGGATGATATTACTTCACTGTGTTGTGTTGTACTTGTAATTTGTTGATTGTAGTATTTCGATTGAGTGATAGCCCGGATGTGTGATGATTATGAGTTGTGTGGTGCATGTCGATTCCGTCCATGAGATGTATGTTGATAAACATGTGGATGCTGAGTGAATGCATGTAAATGTTACTGAATTTGTGTATGCCGAGTGCATGTGTTAAGGGATTGCTATGCTGAGTTTCGTTTGTAGTTTTATACTTAAAGGCATGTGATATATGTCACTGACATTGCTAATACCGAGTGTATATGTGCGGGACTGTTGGTCGATTCCCGTTTGGGATTTTTATATTAGAAAGCATGAGATGCTTGTTGCTGTGAATGTTAGTGTGATTGTCGAGTACCTTGTACTGTGAGGCAGTGGGTAAGTCCCCGATTGTTGTTTTATGTTAATATGCATGTGAATATTGGGATGAATCTGTTATGATTTTATAATGATTGCATGAGATGCATGTATTATGTGGTGTTAACGAGTGATATGGCACTGTTGTACTAATGAATATGTGTGAAATATAATGAAAGACCTTGGGTTGGACTCAAGGCAATGCCGAGTGCATTAGCGTTGGACGCTTGATGAATAAGACCGTATGCATCTGATTCACCATTGGAAATGCTGAGAGCATATAGCGTGGGACGCTTAATACAGAATCGGTAATCTGATGAATACGTGTGAAATATAATAAAAGACCTTGGGTTGGACTCAAGGCAATGCCGAGTGCATTAGCGTTGGACGCTTGATGAAAGACCTTGGGTTGGACTCAAGGCAAGCCTACCGAGTTAGACTCAGGGCTGCCCGTAACACTTCCGTTGTCGCTTGGAGTGACTGTGTTACATGAGAGGGCAAACAGTTTGGTACCAGTAAAATGGCCGGATCAGCTTGGAGCTGAGAAAAGGTTTGGAGCCTATGTTGCAACAATAAAAATTAATAATGAATAATTGGATCCGATTGAATGAAATCTGTCCACACTTATAATTGTTGTTGAGCTCAACGTGAATTGTATATGTGTAATGTTATTGAGAATAACATGAATAATATAGTCTTGAATTGACTTGAGTGAATTCCGACTGGATGGATGTATATATATACTGATACTGTTGCCGAGTGCAATACGATGGTATGGTTGTGGTATATGTTGTTGTGAATAATATGAATTATATAGCCATGTATGAATTGAATAATTCCGATCGGATGATGTTTTGTGAATGTCCATATTGAATGGCAGTGTATGTTATTGTTGATTGAGATATGTAATTTGCATGATGGAGACTTTGAGGATTAATCCGAGTAAATAACTGTCATTTAATATGTAAATGCTCGCCCCTACTGTGGCTATATTTTTCAGTTAATGCAGGTCGGGCTGGAGGATGACGAGTGCTCCTCAAGTCCGAGTGATGAGCATTCATACTGCTGTAGTGTACATATTGTACCTATTGTATATAAATATCATAAAGCCTTGGCCGGCTCTCATGTAATCCGTCTGTCTGAATGTATTTATTTATGTGGATTGACTATCGGAGTTGTGAACAAGTATATATATATATATATATATATATATATATATATATATATATATATATATATATATATTGCATTGATATGGTGTTACTTGAATCGACTAGGAAGTGGTGGGGAAAGAATAATGATAAGTCAATAAATTCCAAGTGGAATATAGTTGGGAGAGCCGTTCCGAGTGAGGCTTTGGCGAGTGAGCCTTTTCCGAGTGATGTAGGCTCGAACTGATTCCAGGAGATATGTGTTCGAAATGACTTCTTCTGAGGGAAGAATAGTCATGATGCCGAGTGGAAAATAACTGGGAGAACCTCTTCCGAGGGGAGGAAGGTTTAATACTCCCGAGTGAGAATTGACAGAAGTAAGAACGGTTAAAATGGTTCCGAGTGAATAAGGCTGTATATTCCAAGTGAATAAGGTTGTATATCCCTGAGTGAATAAGGCTATATATTCCGAGTGAATAAGGTTGTATATTCCGAGTGAATAAGGTGGTATATTCCGAGTGAATAAGGCTGTATATTCCGAGTGAATAGGTTGTATGTTCCGAGTGAAAAGGGGTTAGAGTAATTCCGAGTGGAACTTGATTAAGGAGATCATCTCCGAGGGATGGAAGGTCAAGGTATTTGCCGAGTGGAACCTAGTCGATGGAACTCTCCTGAGTGAGACATACTATATAGACTCCAAGTGGATGAGGTTATAAAATCTTTGAGACTTGACCTAGTAAAGTATTCTCCGAGTGAGGAAGATTAAAATATACCGAGTGAAGAATGGGTAAAACACCTCCGAGTGAATTGTGATTGAAATACACCGAGTGGTATTGGACTGGGGAAAATACTTCCGTGTGAGGGAAAGCTTATAGATTCCGAGTGGAATAACCGAGGGAATCATTTCCCGAGTGGAGATTAAGACGATTCTGAATGAAGCATGTCTGTGACCTTCTTGAATAAAAATAAGGATCTGGCTAAGAGTTTACCGGGTGAAGCATGACCCGAAGGGGACCGTTCCCGAGTGAACGTGGTCCCGATTCCGAGTGACGGAATTCCCGAGTGAATGGACTCGCTTCAGTGAATAAGGAACCACTCCAGCGAGTAGATGCTCGTTTAAGCGACTTCTGCTGCCTTACGTTAAACCGAAGCTGGGTCTTGCCAGCGAGTGGCATTCTGACCCGGTCTTCTCTTTCTCTGATCGGTTTTCTGCTTCCCCTCGCCTTCAGTTGTTTTATTTTATCCCGACTCCTGTTCTGAATTTTGGAAAAATTTTCCCCTGTCTCGGGTTTTGTTTTATTTAAGTCAGGATGTTTCATATATCAATTAATTTGAATTAAAGAATGTTTGAAAAAACTTTGGAAAACAGAATGCACTTAAACTTTTTTAGTTTTTCAAATTGAAAAACGGTCACATTATCTAAACGAGTTTTCAAAATTTTTCTAGTTATTCTAAGAAATAAAAATTTTAAAAAATAAAAATTAATTTTCTGTAACTAAACACAACATATGAATTACAACTATCTGAGTTAATGGGTCACTTTTTTGATGCAAAAATAATTTGTTAGATTGAGTTACGTGGACCTTTTGAACCAGCCAATGGACACAATAACAAAATCACGACAAAGAAACAGGAACAATAATAAAATATTTGTTATTTATTCACTTATCATTTAGAATTTAATTATAATGACTATTTAATTCACTATTATATGTCTTCACTGAAGTGAACTATCCAATTCCTAGTTTAATTAAATCCAAACATAATGTTATTTCAAATTTGATAGTGGATTCAAGTTTTAAAAATTAGTCTGATCAAAATTTAGCGTAAAATGTTGACAAAAAAAATAAAAACTATACTAATCTTAAAATTTAATTCATGAATTAAATATTGTATCAAACCTTACTAAAAATATATTAATGAAATTTCTAGCTGATATAAGATTTATTTTAATATAATTTAAAATGAGAAAAGAAATTAAATTAAAACAATTCTTAGTGGTTAATCCACAGAGTGACATTTATTTTGTGTTTAAAAAAAGGAGATGAAAATGGAGCACTAGCTGGAGACACAAAGACACATGCATGAGTGTGTGTGAGGTTCGTAGCTTATTAACTTTTATTATTTCACCTAACTGTAGGGCATAGTAATTTTTGTGGGGAAACGGGTAAAAAGATTCCTATTCCTGTGTCTGGTCTCTGAACTTTGATAATGATATTCAATCTTTTTCTAGCCCCCTCTAATGTTGACCCTCTCTTCTGCCGATGCTTGTTTTAAAACTCAAGGAGTAAGTTTTACTCCAACAAGCCTAAACTAATAATTTCATCTGAACAAAATAATGATAGTCCCAGAAAAAATATATATAAACAAAAGACAAGTATGAGAAGAGGTAATAATCAAACAACTTCTATAGCCATCACTCTCTAGGCATGTTACTACAATTAGAAAAATGTTTAATCAACACATGCTTCGCACTCTTTCACAAAATAGATTAATGTTACTTATTTACTAAATAGATAAGACTTATACTATTTGCTGACATTTTTTTTAATTAATGGGTGTGTACTTTGAATGGAAATAAAATATGAAATAGGAAGATGAAAAAAGAAATAAAGGGATAAAAAGTGAAGGTGACTTTCCTAAAGTTTCATCCTAGCCAGAACTTTGGACAGGACGATGCAACTTTGTCCATATCTCTATGTAGTCTATCACGAAGCATTGATCTTATAACAAATTCATGAATTAATATTAGTGCCTCTGTGGATTAATTTATTAAAAAAATAGTTTCTTGAAATCTTTATCCTTACCAAATATATGGAATGCCAACCCTGAGATTTTAGGGTATCCTTAAAAGTGATATATGGCAGTTATAACAGTTGTAAGGTTAAAACGGACAATAATCACCCTGCAACCGGACGTAGTTACCCTAGTTAATGATCCCTACGTTAGCCTCTGTAGTCATGTCATCTTCATCACCTGACAAAGTTATAATTGTCTCTAACAACCCTAAGATTATAAATACATCTCATATTTATTGTACAGGTGGATTCATTCTAAACTTCCACCTAAGACCTACCAATTACTTCGACATGCATATATTGACTTAAGTATTTGAAAAACCTTAAAAAATTTACTCCATTAGATCCTTTAGGCCCTTTTATAAGTATCACAGACAACGACAACCGATAATTGATATCAATAAATATTTTTACAAACTAAAAAGAAAAAAAGTCCTATGATAAAACGACAAGACTGTCATTTATTTTAGGGTCACAGGCAAAGATTTTTGATGGGGAAAATATCTAATGGTTGCTTTGGTTCATTGAAAAACCGCAGGAAAGAAAATATTTTAAAGAAAGTGAGAAAGAAAATAGTGTAAGAATTGAAATTGTTTGGTTCATAAATTTTTTTGATAGTCAATTTAAATTTTTTACTTTTTCAAAATTTTTAAATAGATATTAATTATGTCCAAAATTATCATTCACAAAATTGTCTTTTTAAAACTGAAACTTTCTCACACTTTTATTCTAGAAAAATATTATTGGGATCCAAACAAAATATTCTAGTCACAATTTTTTTTTGGTTAAATATGTTCAATTTTTTCCTATAACCATTTTTCTCTCATTAATTTCATACAAACCAAACACACCAAATTATTCGGATAAAAAGAAAGTAACAATGGGAATTAGTTATGGTGTAGAGGGATTTAAAAAGAAGAGAAGAAAAATACACTATTTGGCCTAGTAAGGTTTTATTATGACATCAGAAACATAGGAGAATGAAAAAAGGTTGATGATTTACATGAATCTATGTATCCATTAACCTCATAATGTTTAATTAATGTAGGGTATTAAGGAATCAGGGGACAAGCAACCCTATGGAACTGTAGAGCAATAGGTTTCGCCTATCTATTGTGTACCCATTTCTTGTAAAAAGTGTGAATGTACATACTTGGTCATGATTTTGAATTTGGCAAATCTATTTATTAACCATACCAGGTGAAGAGAGGCCTTTTGACTTGTTTTGGCGCTAGAAATATGGTATGTCAAACACAATACATGCCCTTTCATGCTGTGATAAGGCTTATATACACATTAAATAAAATGTTTAATTTTTCTTTGTTGTCACAGATTGTAAAGCAGAAAAGGATAGCACATCTCTTTCTCCGTATTTCAGGCAAAGCTACATCACCAAATACCATTTTTTTCTGTTCCTTTTCTGGACACATAGTTATAGTTAATTATTTTATAAAACAAATTCTGGAGGCCGTTAATCTACAAATATATTTGCATGTATCGATGTTCAACTTGTTCTAAATTATTTATGTTTTAAAAGTTTTAAATTGAGGGAATAATAAGATTACTCTATAATTAAAATTTATTTATAATTTTTATAAATAAGTTTGGAGTCAATTAAATCTTATTTTTTTCTTTGGAAAAAACTTATCTCAATTTTGTTTAGATTTCATCTCAAACAACTTATATGTATTTCTATTTAATTAATATTGTTTCTCACTTTTTTCAATATATTTTTTTAGACTTAGGTTACATAAAAAAATCTATTTGATTTTGCTAATTTTGATCCTAAGCTAACATAAAAGAAACTGTTAAACTCTGTTGGATTATGTCGTAGGTGAATAAATCCTTAAAAATAATAAACATCTAATTTTGTAACACAAATAATAACAAAGAGCAAGAAAAATGTGACCAAACTAGTTGCGGGGGTAGAGAATTCAATCTAATTTCGTAGCATTATCTAGACAATGATTAATATATATGCGCAAAAATAAATCTGATGAAATTAGAGTTGTTGAATTTATATATTTATATTTATAAAGTTTGACTATTTTAGCCTTTTGGAATAGTGTAAACTACGGATGGTAAAATGGGTCAAACTCGTTAGGCCAGCTTGCTAAAAAAGGATAAGAAGGTAGACGTAGGATAAAGTTTTTATACCACCAGTCCACTTGGGCCCACTAAAAAAAGGGTCAAAGTGGGCTAACTCATCGAGCTAATCATATTTTAAAAACTAAATAAAAAATAATTTGATATTTATTTAAATACCATTTTTATATGATTTTAAAAAAAACCATTATTTTTAATAGGTTATAAGGAAAAATGGGCCACAATCCTTTCTATAACGTTCCCTTATCAATTTTAAAGTTTCTCCCGGGATAAAAATTAGAGTAAATTTTTCACCTTGGCAACAAACAATAGGAACCTAAGGGTTGCGCTACTCAAACTACCCTAAATTTCCCATTTTTGGCTTTGGTAGTCGATTACACCAGGTTGGTAATCGATTACCAGAATCACAGAATGGTGCTAATCGATTATATGCCAAACTTGGTAATCGATTAAACCAGGTTGGTAATTGATTACTATGATCAATGAATGATGCTAATCAATTATAAGGAGACTGTAATCGATTACCTCCACCAGAATGCAGAAAATTCTATATAGTTGACATTTTCACCAACTTCTGTACTACCTAACTTGCCTGTTTCAACTTTGATTGCTATGAAACTTCATGGACACTAAATTTACCCTATTCCGAACTTGCTGGCGTAACCCATACTAAAAAATTCCTCCACACGACCCAAATATGCGCAAAAATACATTTAACTCAATTTCTAACAACTCTATAACCTAAACCTATTCAATTGCAATGCAAACCTTCATTTCTTCACATACGCAAGTCACAAATATCACTAGGATCTCGTTGGTACCCTCCAGGGATTTTGAATCCCACTGAAACTCCATTTCACCCTCTCGATTGGCTAAAAATCACCCTTTCACACTTTCACCTATTTTTACATGATCAACGTACAATTAGCTTCATGTCATTCAACTATCACATATTCATGCATACATGTGATACACACAATTGCACAACTTGCCCATATTCAATTAAACATCACATTACTGGCTTAGTGCCATGGAAATCAAACAAAACCTGTTAATCATCATCACACATTCATAATCAAAGGCTCTGGGCCACACATAGTACCTGGACATAAAATAACATATCTATTAAAACATCACCATATAATCATATTCATAGATGTAGAATATCACACCCCGCCAAGCATATATATATATTACACAATCATCATCATGGTTCTAACAGCTCAAAACATACTATATATATATATATAATTACACATATACATCGATTTTCTAAATCCCCTTGGCATTGTTTCCCGCCTATCGGGCATTGGTTTCGGCAGCATTTGCAATATCCCTGTCTTCAGTCACTAAAAATAAATGTAAGGGTGAGTGACTAACAATATAAATCAATGTGAATAATTAACAACATATATCCATAAAGTGGGAAAATCATATCATAGTTCACAACACATCTAATCATATTTGATCAATTCCGCTATAGTTATTTTCAATGTCATTCTCAGTTCATTTATCTCATTCTCATTATAGCCAAATACTACAGTTACAAGAATACAATAAATTCATCAACTCCCGTCATCAACTCAAATGACATCAATCTCATCATCAATTCAAATAACACCACCACTGACTCTCAATCAATCATAATACTATAACTCTCTAGTATCCAGATACTAAAAGAATCGATCGTCAACTGGGGTCCTATATGACGCCCCATGAACCCTACCTGGTCCACCGATCCCTGCCTGGCTCCCCACCTCACCATAGTGTCCTACCTGACAATTGGGTAGCTCAACTGGACCACAACTAACCATTTGAGCAAAAAACGAGAGGTAATCTATACCGATCGGTCATCCACACCACACAACATGCATATATAGCATTTATAAGTCATTATGATATCAATTAAGTTAACGATTCTCATTATCATTTAAATAATTCATCAAGATATAGTCCTGACATTATAGTCATCACCCTAGGACAATCGCATAAGCCACTCAGGCAACAATTTCATCAACGCCTTGTTATACTTCACATTCATCATTATATTATCTCTTAATTCTTCAAGTATCGATAGTTTATCATATTAATTTATCACATATATCAACGTCATCACCATTACCATGCAATACATAGGCATAAAACAACATCATATGATTTAGCTATCAACATCATAAAATCAATTATCAATAATTCATCATCCTCTAGGTTCACAATTTACATTAAACTTCTCATATACATATGCAAGCTAACACTACAAATCAGCGGACAATACTACCAAACTTCTATCATGCTAAATCATTATTTAATTTATTTCTCATCATTGCAATTCAACTAATCTACATTTACACATACACGTCTACCATTACACTTATATATATATATATATAAGAATCAATTATTCTGAACTATTCTACCTTTTCCCCTTCACCTGCCAGAAACGACTTTAGCTATTATTTCCATTAATTTAAACACCGAGTACACCCCCTTGCCTTGGCTCCATGCTCCCGAAGCTTCAAATCAACCACCGAGCTAACCGGCCCCTCTGAATATCTGAAGCTGAAGAATTCACATAGCGAAATTAAATGTTGGCTTTCGAAATCGTAATTTAATTTACTGAAACACTTCAAATTAATTCCAAGCGTTTTAGAAACTTACCCCGACGTATTCCAGCTTTAAATTCAAAATCCTTCTCCTTGCCTAATGTTGTTCTGAGGTCCGGTTCAAACCTAACAATGCCGAAACAGAATTTCGTTAGTTAATCTTTAATATCCATTACATCAACAACTATTCCCAAGCTCCGAAGCATCATGAAATGAAACAAAAACCCTTCCCTCCATACATATGCCATTTTGATTATGAAGAGAAAGAAGGGAGACAAGAAATTAGAATCACCCATCACCACTAGATTCCGTCCCACGTTGTAAAATGCCCTGAAATTACGAAAATTGAACCTCTCATAACAACCCCAAATTCGGCTAGAAAGAGGAGAAGACAAAATGTGAAATTAAAACTATCAATTGACCACCTTGTTATCGAGATTCCAAAAACGTATTCAATTTGAAGTTTCAGCAACGAATCAAGGGTCAATTGGACGACACCACCTCACACGGCCATGATCTCTCTCTCTCTCTCTCTCTCGACTTGTCTTTCTTTTTCACGAAGAAAAAGATAGAAAAGAAGATTGGAAATTTAGTTTTTAACTCCAAGAGTAATTTAGTAACTTCACCTCTTTTTCTTTTCTTTTCTATTTTTATTTCCTTTTTTCTTTCTCAATCTCTTTTTATTTAAACTTTAACTAAAACAATCTTCACTTATTTAATTAAATTCTATTAATTCTCAATTAATTTATTCATTAATTCTCTATAATGCAATAAATTTAATTTTAATCACTATGATATTACACTTTTTGCCTAGGTGAGATCATAATTTTTTTGCCCATTTACCTAGGCGAGCTTTGGGAGTTTAAATGTCCGTTTGGTTTTCAGTTGGGGAAACGGAGTTTGGGAAATAGAGAAATTTAAAGGTTGATATTTATTCTTCACGTCGTTCGAGACAGTCAAAACTTTGTTTGACTGTAGGATGTATTTTTGGGGTTGGTTGGTTTGACCAACCAGGAGGGATATCCAAACAGCCTCTAAGTAAATCAAGAAGCAGCAAGTAAGGCATAACTTCCCTCTTTTTCTTTGCCCAATGGGTTTTAATCCTAAAACACTAAACCCCCCAAACCCGCATAGAAAAGCAAAGGGAAAAGTACAAAAAGACATCTCTCCTATAGGTGAACCATGGCATTTGGGCAAGGTTCTTGAAAGCAAGAGAAATAATTAGGGAAAGGAAAGGACTCAGAGATGAAAAAGAGGAAAGGGGGAAGACAAAGGGTCAGACCCCAAACCACCCTCTTGGGACCATAACTAGGGTTTTGAGAAGCTTAAAGGTCCCCTCCCCCTCTATAAAAGAGGGAGATAAAGAAGAAGAAGTGGTTCTTGGCCAAAACCCCTAAACCCTAGGGTAACCGTCATTTTCTAAAGAAATCACAATGGTGAGCTAGGTTTTTAGTTAGTTTTGTTTAGAGTTTAGAGTTTGGCAAAAAGAAAGAGTGAAAATTTTCCTTTTCCCCTTTGTAAGCTCTAACAGTGGAAACCCATTTCCTTCTTAAGTTGGAGAGGAAGGGAGAGTTTGATGCTGTACTACTTTCAATGTTTCAGGTAATGTAAAAACCCCTCTTCGGGGAGCATTTGTACATTTATTCATACTTGTTGTTTATTCATGAACTTGCGATGAATGAGAATCCTTTGTTTTGATCTGTCCATTTTATGTTTTGAATATCTTGTTTAGGATTATAGCATTTTACATGAATTTCTATTTGAACCTTGTTGTGGGTTAAGTTACATTTAATCCTTGCCCATGATATTAACTAGAGCTATGTTAGAATTATGCCATTTTCCCTTTCCTCACCATGCTTAAGTTTGCAAAATGCTTTAAAATGATTGTTGAAATGTGATTTCAGGAGCAATAATGTGTTAAACTTGTTCATGTTCATGTCATATTTGAGTTTTGCCATGTACAAAGTGAGGAAAATGTGTTTAGGATTTTGGTTTCATGTTCTAGAAATGAAAAAATGCGTGGTATGCTGATAAATTCACCTAAGCGAGTCATTTTCGCCTAGGCGAGTGACCCCCTGATTGCCATTGTCTTCAGCTCGCCTAGGTGAGTGTCCTTTGCCCAGGCAAGTAGTTATTTTCCCACCTGCGTAGGCGAGCCTCCTCTGTTTTCCTTTCCTTATATATATATATATATATATATATGTTTATTTTATTGTTTCCTTGTTGGGTTTTTTCCTTTCTGTTTAAGAAAATGTTGAGGACTTATGACAATTGAGCTAATTTGAACGAGACATCATGTTAGTCTTATTCTACTTTTTAAAAGAAAATACAATTTCCAAAACATGTAAAAACAAAGGCTTTCATGGGGCAATAAAGTTAATTTAGATGAGACATCTTGATAACCTCATTTCCTGTCTCAAAATTTAACCTTTTCAAAAAAAAAAAAAGCTCTTTACTTATTCATGCTCTTGTCATAAACGAGGTTAATTTAGATGAGAAGTTTTGTTAATCTTGTTTTCTTTTCAAAATAAGCCACAATCAAAAGACTTTCGACTTGAAAAATAGGTTTAATTTAGACGAGACGTATTGTTAATCTCGCTTTAATCTCCATTTCCCTTTTTTTGCTTTACGTTCATTCATGTCGCTCCATTGTTTTCTTTTCCAAGAGGTTAAATTAATTTTTGCGTCATTTAAATGCGCAAGATCAATTTGAGGTAACTATCATATGATGGACAACGTGGAGTGCTAACACCTTTTCTATCTATAATTCGACTCTCGAACTCAATATCTTTTCTTTTTTAATAACAAGTGTCTTAAAGGTTTTCCTGATATTTTCCTTTAAATAAATATTGGTGATGACTCCTCTTTTCGAACCATTTTTTTCGTTCAATCGGCCTCCTAGTCGCACATGCCCTAAATGGACTAGACCCATTTTCTTGGCCTATTTTCCTATTGTGGTTTGTCCTATCTCGTCCCCTATTTAAACGGGTCTGACCCTAACCTAATCTGCAAACCTATTTTACCACCCTTAGCATAAAGGTAACAAAACAAACTATCTATCTTGCATTTGGTTGTCCATATGCAACAACAAACTATGATGATTAGGACAAAAAAATTGTATTTACTTTGGACGTACAAAAGATATTTAAAGTTAACAAAATCACGTAGAAGCTTGGTCTTTATGAGATAAGGTGACATTGGGCTTCATCATATCAGACTAAAGTTTAGATTTAATTTATGATCAAAATATAAAATTCAATTCTTGCCATTTTAGCATTTGAGTCAAGCTAATCCAATCCAACCAACCTTTTTTGTTTGCCAAATTTAAGGAAGACAATTTTCATCTCTTTCAAATTAATTTGGCGAGCTAACTTGTTTGGTTTCTGTTCTTATTTTTTATTTTCAATGTTAATTGTAAAATCATAATATTATTTTTTATTTTGAAATTTTTTACAGGAAATAATAAAAATAGAAAACATAAAAAATTACTTTCAGTTTTTCCAAAGTATTTTGTCTTAATTTTTAAGAAAGGTCTTACAATAAAAAAAGGTCATTTGTTAATTATACCGTTTGAATATAGATAATAGTATTAATTTTATCTGACATCACAAATCAATCTTAGCATGCATTAATTAATGGCAAAACCAAATCCTTTTTATATTTTTTTTTTCATTTAGAAACTCCTAGCTAGTCCAACCAATCTGGATATGATTGTATATGAGGTAGCAAGATAATGGCTGAAGGGACCTAGAAAAGGCATGAGGGAAAGGGTCCAAACCAAAGCAAATGGGGCAGTGTCCCTAAGAGGTTACCCATAAGTCAAAATTTCCTCCAATTGTATAATCTATATACACATTATAGAAGGAAGGGAAAAGGTAAAGAAAGACAAAAAGAGACAAAAAGATCTTTGGGTAGGATTTTGCAAGGATTATTATTCCCACCGGGGAGTGAAGGTTGTGGAAATTGGGGATATGAGGGAGGGCTTTTTATTGTGGGTGGGTTTGTGTGATCCACTTCACCATACAAAATACAAAAGCCATCTCAAATGATTTTAGTGAGAATGATGATTCCATAAGAAAGGTAACTGTGTCAAAGGAAGGGGATAAGCTACATATTGTGACAAATAAGTATGAGAATCTTGACTATATGGTTTATTGCCAACTACCAATTACAACGTGCAAATGAATCAATTTCCTTTTATGTCCATATTTTACATGTCCCTCTCTTCTCCCCTTTCACATTGGTTACCAAAGATTTTTATTCTACTAAGTATTTGTGCATAGATAATGTGTAGGTAACTGTTTTCCATTTTCTACGCCAATAGGCCAGGACACTACATGATAATATCATCCAATTACTCATCGGATTTTTAAATTTCCCAAAGAAAAAGAATTCAAACTCTCTTGACCTATGAAAAAATATAATTAAAGACTATATTTATTTTATATTATTCAAACTTCAATCTATTTTTATGTAACTAAGTAACTATGCTGTATAAGACTTTGTAATAAATGCCATGCACGCTGGCATAGGTGATATATCATTATATGACATGTGACTATGTTATAAAAAAAATAAGGTCTTTTTTTGACAAAATTAGCAGATTTGAGTTTAAATTGGGGTTATGTCCAGAGTGTATCATAAAGGAGATTAAAGAGCTCTTTTCCTCAGGTTCTTAGTGGTCCTTGGTCCATATTTTTAGACAAAGGCGATTGTCGTGTTGATTTTTTGGTTAATTTTGGTCATTTTTTTAATCTAGAATTAGTTTTTTTTTTGTTTAATTCTTGTCGGAGCTTCACCTCTCATTTTAGGGGATGCTAGATGTGTGTTGTTCTTATGTTCTATGGTAGTTTTGGAATTCTTTATAGCTAGCCCCTCCCATTAAAATAATAATTAACAGTTTAATTAGTTTAAAGTTGAAAAGTTAATTAAAAATTTATTAGTTAACTGAAAGTTAATAGTTTAATTAATTAAAATGTGTTTGATAAAACTAATTATATAATATAAAATGACATAAAAACATATTTTTTTTAATAGATATGAGTGATTTTTCATAAAATGTTAGGAGAATAAAAATATGAAAATAAATTAAGTTTGAAACTTATAAACTCAATTGTTATTTCAAGTAGCATTTCAAAAAATACTACAAGCTAAATAAACTCATTTATCAAACAAGACTATTTTATTTTATAAACTTCTAAGTTAATAAAATAAATTATAAATTAGCTTAAATCACCGTTAATCACATTACCAAATATAGCCTTAATATTTTAACATGTATTTGTTTTATATTTTTTATTTCATTTCTCTGATTTTTGTATTATTTTATTTATGAATTTAATGAGACTATATATATAATCATTGCAAAATTTTTAACACAGTCATCTAATTATAGATTATGAAATAAGTAAAAATCATTGAATTCTACGATAATTATTTCAATAATTATATTTAAAATAAATTTTAATTAGTTAATTGTATAAAAAAATTTATATGACAATGTATTCTAATTAAATTATTCATTTTTTTTCCTGTTTCTATTTTTTTCACTACACGCATAACTTGTACGAGAGTTCAGTTCAGTTGGACTTATTAGTCAACATTGAAGGAATGATATATATAAAAGACACACCAAAACATGTTAATTTTATATTTTAATTAACAAACCGATGAAATGAAGTTTGGGAGGGACAAATTAGTGGACATTCATCAATTGCCGGAAACATAGACATGTATAGAGCCATGATTGGGTTCGGTTCAAGTTCCACACTTGTTGCATGCAACTACCAACAGAATTATAGTGTAAAAAGAGAGAGATCGAACAGGGAAGTTTAGTTATGAACTTTGGCTTTTCTTTCTTTGAATTTAACACATAATCAACAAATTGCCCTTAGCATGGACAGTCTTCATGATCCATCATGCACATGTTTCCTTTTGTTTTCATGTATAGACCGTTGAACCATTAAAGGCTGTAAATATAACAAATTAAACTATTATGCAAATGTCGATATTAATTAATTAGGAAACAAAATTGGCTAGCAACATGGAAAGTGTCTTTGTGAAAGCTTTGTCTTATTCCTAGTGTTTGCTTGTATCCAAATGTGATGGACATATACAAGAAGGAGGGAAAAAATCATCACCCACCTTCACAAATTATAACTATTGATTTTGTGTAAAATGAAATTTGGCTAGTTGCCGAAAAGAAAATTAGAACCTGTTGGCACCAAAGGAAACCAAGTTTCGCGTCATATAATCATGAATTATATATAAGATAAAATAACTATGAAGATTTTTTTTTCACAGCCTACCTCGGAACAACCAAAATGGGTGTTTGTTCAGGGTCCTTAATTAAAGGGACCCAATTTTAAAAGTTATTATACCTATTATAAAAAAGTGGTTTTAGAATTTTCATTAAATTAAAGACCAATGTTTGCTTTGACACTTAATTTTCTCAACAAAATTTCAAAAAAAAATAAAGATAAAAATACGTTAGAGATAAAGGGGTGGAGTGAAAATTTTCTTTTCATGAGGATCAAGGTGTAATTCTTGTATTAAATAGGTTTTGATAATAACAAATAAAGGCAAACATGGAAATATCAAATACTAACTCTAAGATAAAAAGAAATAAGGAATGAACAAATCTGAAGGACCTAGCATAATTTATCTTTTCCATGATGTATGTCCATTTAGAGTTCTTTTTTGTGAGTCTTTAGTATGTTAGGAGCTATGATGCATGAAAACATCGAAGGATTGCCGTACCACGTACCAGAACCGTCCTGAAAACGGAAACGGAAACAATATAGAAACGACATGGAAATGCGGAGGAAACATTTCCTGTAATTCCTCTGTTTTGAGCCCAATCAGAAACGACATAGAAACATCTGGCCCACGTTTCCCAAATGTTTCTGGCCTAATAACCCATGATTTTCATTTTCCTTTTTTCCTTTCAATTTTCACTCTGAACCTTTTCCCCCTCGCGTCGCGTTTCTTCCATACAACACCCCACCCCACCTTCGTCGTCGTCTGTGATGGTCTCCGTTGCTTGTAACATCCTAAAAATTTTATTCTCATGTATAATCATTTTGATTTAGACCATCAATGATATTATCCATTTTATCTCAACTTTTTACATAAATTTTTGGTTAGGACAACATCTTCAATTTAACCTTTTACCATGGTAAATAATTTTAACTTTATACCATAGGTAAAAGTTAATCAAGTAACTTATTACCTATTTCCTTAGTTATTAATTCCTTTGGTTTTTCCAATTACTCTCATCAAATTGCCACATATTCCACTCAAAATGCGTCATCTTGTACACATTTTAATTTTTAGTTAGAGTCCGAATTTGGAAATGTGATTAACTACAAAGTTGTTCCTCTTTTTCTTATCTTTCCAACAAGACCAAATTTGTTAAAATCCATTAAGATATGAGAGAGATATGCCTAAAATACCAAAACAGTGTCAGAATTAATATTTACTCCAATCATACAAGCTCCATTATGTAGGCTGCGGAAATGATCAACAATACAGCTCATTTTTCTTACCTAAAACCTCCATTATCACCACAATAATGTACCTAACATCCCACTACAATCCCATTATGAAAAGCTTGTCCCCCACTTGTCATTTGCATCATTAAATCAACACTACATCTTGTTCCCAAGTCTGAATTCTTAGAACAAGCTAAAGTTAGTGAAGTCTCTCTCTCATTTCCTTTCATTTTCTCCATCAAAGTCACCCTTGATCTGAAGCTAGGACAATAAGAGAACATTTTCAACCACTCTAGGATCCTCCATCAAGGTAAGAGGGGATAGGGTTGTGAATAATTATGAAATGGGTAGAATTGTATGCTGTCCTAGGATTCCAGTTTTATTTTCGTATCTTGTTGCTCAGTTTTGAAATTGAAAACATGTGAATTTGATTCTGACTTCTTCATGAAAGATGTAGATTTTTTTGTTATCTGAATTTTGAGACCTTAATCAATTAATTTGAATATGTATAGAAAAAGTTATAGCCAAAATACTACAACATGTCGGAGTGGAATATTTACCCTATGTTTTGTGTATATATTAAAATTCTGGGACTTATACATGCATAATCAGCCTTTGATGTCTTCATGAAAGTTGTAGATATTTGTGTTATGGATCTTTAGAAAGTAGTTTCAAGTCAAAATTATTTTTGTAGCTCTAGTTATACCTAAAAGACAGAAGTATGTTCATGCTAAAAATCTGCTAACGTGAATCACTGTTTGTATTTTTAAAACTGGGAATTTTGTGATGAGAATTAGTATTTAGTATCTTCATAAAAGTTTTAGATATTTGTGTTATGAGTAATTTAGAACTGGTCTCATGCCAAAATTATTTTTGTAGATCCAGAAACGCTGAATTTACTAACATATATACGTGTTGTTACTTTCTTTGAGATAGTTTAGTATACTATGAATTTGTGATATTTCTGTTTGGATTTGGAATTTTTGGTCTTCATAAAAATTATATATAATGGAATTATTGAAACATAGAACTTGGCCTCATTCAAAAATTATTTTTATACTATGAGTTATAGCTAATTTACTAAATATTGTCAAACTAGTAAATTTTCCAGCAATTGGTGATAATGAAAAATGATAATCTATTGACTATTATGTGATTATGTGATGTTTCTGTTTGGAATTTGAAATTATGGTCTTCATGAAAGTTGTAGATATTTATGTTAGGGATCTATAGAAAGTGGTTTTGAGTTAAAAATATTCTTGTAGCTCTAGATATGCTCAAAATACAGAAGTATGTTCATGATGAAAATCTGTTAACTATAAAATCCGAATCTTATTTTTAAAACTGGGAATTTTGTGGTGAGAATTAGTGGTTGGTGCCTTCATGAAAGTTGTAGACATTTGTGTTAAGAATAATTTAGAACTGGTTTCATGCCAAAATTGTTTTTGTAGCTCCAGAAACGTTGAAAATACTAACCTGTGTACGTTTTAAAAATCCTCTTTGAGGTAGTTTTGTATTCTGTGAATAAGTGATGTTTCTGTTTAGAATTTGAATTTATGGTCTTCATGAAAGTTGTAGATATTTATGTTATTGAGCTATAGAAAGTGGAATCACATAAAAAAGATTTGATTTGCTCATGTTATGACTGTTTTACTAACATATATTGCTGTTGGAAATGCTGAAATTTGCTTATAATGGTTATTATGGATAAAAATGATATTTTCCCTATGGGTAACAATTTATTATTGAATTCTTGAGTGATTATGAAGTATTATGAATGTTGATGAGTGTCTAATGAGCATCATTCAGTTTGTGTATTTTGGTGGTGAATAATTATGAATGATTAAATTAATATATATACATGAATGCCTTGCGGTTATTGATATATGTGGTTGAAACAGTAAATCCATGATTCTGAAAATTATTATATGTGATGTGTCCTTTAAGGACTTGTGGTTTTCCAAGTGGTTTTAGAAATATTAATATCATGGTATGTTAAATGATAAAGAGAATTAAAGGCATTCATGCATCATAAGCATTTGGACGCACCATGGAATTTTAGGGGTTCCATGATTGCCTACCCTGGTGGGGGGTTACTCTATGATGAGTTAAAGCCCTATTTTTGCGATGTGTTGGTCATGGGGCTGTAGGGATCCATGACTGTATAAATTCCTACCGATGTGTTGGTCATGGGGCTGTAGGGATCCATGACTGTATTAATTCCTACCGATGTCCCTATGAGACCTTTTACTGCAGTATTCCCACCAAACCAAATGGATCTAGCATGACATCATTTGTCTAATTAAAGACTTATTAAATATAAATGAACTTGTTTGGCATATTCATCATATCATTATGGTTTGTTGATTGTGTTTGTGCAATTTTATTTATTTTATATTTATTCTATATTCTGTCTCACTCTTACATTAATTTTTACAGTGAATGCCACCCAGAATGAAGAGTGATGCTATGGTTGATGCCTATGTGAATTATTGCTTGGATTTCAAATTTATTCTAATTTTATGATTTGTAATAAATACAACGTGTTATGTACTGTTATTTTTAAAATCGTTTCCGCTACGTAATTATTCCTTAAATTTTATTATTCACGACTAGTATGCATGATAATATTCCGCTATTATCGACCTTTATGTGAACTCTGATTTTAATTTATGAATTTTAAAAAGATCTTTTAAAAACGAAAAAAATTTATTCGGAAAATTACACGGGACGTCACATTGCGCCTCTCGCCACCAGCCGTTTCACGGTCATCTTTTCCGACATCTTCATCTCTGAACGCAGGTGTGTTTTGTTTTCTTCTCCCTTCATCGTCTCTCTTTCTTCTCTTCCTTCTCCGTCGTCAACTCTCATCTCATCTCCCCAAATCAAAAACACTGCTGGCAGGTCTTCTTCTTCGTTTCTTTTCCCTCTATCCGTTATCTTTTCTGATCAGACCACCACGCCTTTGGCTCGCGGGTTCTGCTTGCTACTCCTTTTGGGTTAGTTTTATTTTTCATGATTGTTTCCATGTAGTTAATAATTAGGCTGAATCTTCCACGTGGTATGGTAATGGTTGAATTACATAATTGTTTGTTTCCATTCTTTGATTTTCTCTTCCTTCTCTGTCGTCAACTCTCATCTCATATCCTCAAATCAAAAATCCTACTGCAGGTCTTCTTCTTTGTTTCTTTTCCCTCAATCCGTCACCTTTTCTGACTAGACCACCACGCCTTTGGCTCGCAGGTTCTGCTTGCTACTCATTTTGGGTTAGTTTTATTTTTCATGATTGTTTTCATGTAGTTAATAATTATGCTGAATCTTCCATGTGGTATGGTCATAGTTGCATTACATAATTGTTTGTTTCCATTCTTTGATTTTCTTGTGAAGTATTCTGTTATGTTGTATTGTTTCTGTTGAAAATGATTATGCTATTTTTTTGATTGATTCATTTTCTGTATATTGCTGTTGCTGATTGGCTTTGGCATTTACATTAGCTGATTGATTAGTTTATCTGTTGTGTTGCTGCTGATGATGAAAATGAATGATAAATTAAATGTTTTTTGGCTGATTGTATATACATGAGTTGATTGCTTTATTAATCTATATGTTGGCTGAACGAAATTGAATTGAATGCATACATAGCTGAATGTTAAATTAAATTTTTCTTGGCTATTGTTCTTTGGCTGTTAATCCAGGTTGTTATGGATTTATCTGGTTTTGGTAGTGGTAGTGGGACAAGTAATGGTAGTAGGACTGGTAGTGTTGGGTCATTTGTGGCTGTTGATCCGACACCGTTATGGAAATATGTTACAAAATTAGGGAAAAGTGTTGATACCAGGGGTATTTGGAGGTTTCAGTGTAATTTTTGCAATGAAGTAAAACAAGGTTCTTATTCTAGAGTAAGAGCCCACCTCCTTGTGATACCAAAATAAGGGATATCTGTTTGTAAGAAGGTCCAACCTAATGACGTGCATGAGATGACAAAGTTGGAAGAAGAAGTTGAGATTAATGAAAGAAATACAGCCCTTAGGGACATTTCTTTGCCTTCCAGTACCCGTGGATCCCAAATGCATCCCCTAAGTAGTAATCCCCCTCCTACTAGCAGATCTAACAAAAGAAAATCTAGTATGGGTCCATTGGAGAAAGCATTTGATATGCATATAAGAACCCAACTTGATCAAGAGATTGCTAGGATTTTTTTCACTTGTGGTTTGCCATTTAACCTTGCTAGGAACCCACATTACCTCAGGGCATTTACATTTGCTGCAAATCATAATTTAGGTGGTTATGTGCCTTTGAGTTATAACAAACTAAGGACCACATTACTTCAATAAGAAAAGGCCAATATCGAGAGGTTATTAGAACCACTCAAAGTTACATGGCTAGAGAAATGTGTGACAATTGTGACTGATGGTTGGAGTGATCCACAAAGCATACCCATAATTAATTTCATGGAAATTGGTGGGACTGGTCCTATGTTTCTTAAAGCAGTGAACTATATGGGTGAGGTTAAAATAAATGAGTTTATTGCTAATTTAATGAAGGAAGTGATTGATGAGATTGAAGATCAAAATGTAGTTCAGATCATAATTGATAATGCTGCAAATTGTGAAGGTGCAGGTGAAATGATTAAAGGAATTTACCCTCACATCTATTGGACACCGTGTGTTGTTCATACTCTTAACCTTACATTGAAGAATATTTATGCTACAAAGAATGTAGAAAATAATGCAGAGGTGTATGGTGAGTGTCATTGGATCACTAAAGTTTGTGGTGATGTCATTCAAATCACTACAAGGAAAGATGAAATTACCCGCGGTCAGATAACCACGGTTATGAAGGAACTGCCGTTGCTGACAAATTACCGGCAGTTCAGGCGGTATTTTTTTAAACCGTCGGTGGTTTTAGGGGCTTAGGGGCAGTTTGCATAGCACTTTTAATGAACCGCCCCCGGTTATAGTTTTTTGCACGAAAAAATAAAAAATTAGAACTAAACAAAAAATTTGGCGCTTGGTCTCTCTCTCTACGACTCTTCAGTATCTTTACAATTCTTCCCTCTCACTATACAATTTCCCCTTTCTCGCGCGATTCCTCAGCCTCTCTCTTGCTACAGTTTTTCAAATTGAATGGTGGCTTTGTGGCTTATTCTGGAAGCATATATTCTTTTACCTATTATCCCGTGGGGTCGGGTTTGGTCCAAGCAAAGGTTCCCCCAATTCCTTTTTCTTTTTTTACATTTCATTTCTTTAATCCTTATTTTAACTCTCATTATGCTTGCCAGTAACTACAAATTGAGCATATTGGGAATGCTTCTAGGTTTTGATGTTAGCTAGTTCTGCTCATGGTAGGTCACGACAAAGCAAAAGCGAATGAAGCTATGTTGATTGATATGTTCATTGCTATTACACTAAATATAGAGTGCCCAAACTTTAAATAAAATACGTTGTTTCTAATTCTCTTATGTTCTGTATCTGGTTATGGTTATTGGTAAGCTACTTTATTAATTCATATTTTTTTTAATTTTTGAAAGCACAAAAGAGATTAGGAGGAAAAGATCAACAAGACTCTTCATAATATTTTGATAATGTGATATAATATGAAATTATACTATGCTTCATGTACTGATGTCAGGTACTCTGGGATTCGTTATCGATTAAGGTACCTTTTGAACTATCTAGTGTTATGCCTCCATGTGTGTTTAGTTGGTGTGAAGGGGTTTGGAAAAGCCTTCTATTTTCATTTTTAATTGAAAATTTGTTAACTTGTTTTTGCTTTGAGTGTTCTACTTTGAGAAAAAAATATTAATTTTATAGAATTAATGGTTTTAATCTACTAATATTGAGTTGTAACATTACGTATTTGTTATGTATCTCTTACTTTGTTATAAATGCTGCTAGGTTATCTTTGTAAGTTTGAATGAAGTTTTATCTATTACAAAGAAATTCCAAGTAAACCCATATTAAAATTGTATACTAGAAGCATTTGTCACTTAGTTTGAGTTGCTAAAATTCTTAGTTAGTAGACTACTTCACAAAGTATCATTCATTTTATTCTTAGTTAGTGAGCTATACAAAGTATATATTGTTATGTATGTGCATATAAGTGACTTTGAAGTGATTATATACGTGTGTCTATAATGGGTTTGTATATTTAGATATAAGAATTAATTAAGTGATTAGTTCTTATAATTTTTTTTAGATTTGAGATAAGTCCCTGTAAATTTTTGTTAAGAATTCAAGTGTTAGAAATTAGTCATTATTGTCAATGAAAGACTGTTACATGTTACTTAAACTCAAGCCCCATTCTTTTCTCTTTCTCCCACCTTATCCCCTACTATAACCCATCGGCCATATATTGATTACCAAGCTATATATTGAATTGCTGATTTTAGATCTCGAAGTAGTAGAGGGAATCACAGCTAAAAGGGAATACAAAAGCAATTGAAAGTAAATATTTGTTAGGCTATTTCAGGTAAGTGCACACCATATGTTTGATAAATGTTATATGTTGAATATATAAATAATTATGTGTTATTCTCTGTTAGCATTTAGAAACAAGCATTTAGCCATTTATTTGAAACAATGTCTTGATTGGCGGTGTTGTAATTAAGAGGTTTATAACGAAAGAAAGAAAAAACACTGATATAATTTCTAACACTTGAACTAGTGTTTACCCTTAAAGAAATTATTGACTTGAATTTCCTAATAGATGTTGGATGATATGATTACAGAATTAAAATTTAAAAATAGGTGTATAGTACCCTTTTTCTACATCAGGCTTTGATATGATATATGCTGGTAGATATCATATCATCATGTAATATATAAATGTATGCTTCTGTGTCGTATTCGTATATGGCTATGATCGTTGTGGTGGCTTAAAAACCAAGCCATGCGTCAACTATATCAATGAAATTACGTTTATGTTAGACATTTGTAATAAAGCTGCCCACAAGATTTTATTTAACTGTTTAAGAATTTAGCAAGTTATTCTGATACTTTTTTAAAAAAATTAAAAATTAAAATGAAACATTTTCTAAAAATAAACGGATCCTCACTTTTTTAACCAAATCATTTAACTTAATTTAACTTTACCTTAATTAGGATTTGTATGATAAATTATCTACATGATAATCATGTATAGCTTTGACAAAAGTCTCGTATACTACCAAACATTTATTTTGTTTTGGTTTGTGTATGTGTGTTATTAGACATATATACTCATATTGTTGATTTTAATTTCAAGAAGGACATTCACCCGCACAAGCAAGACCCTCTTCCTCAGCTAGTCACCAACCTTGACTCATTTTATGTTATTGACTTTACTATATAAGCTTGATTTAGTTGTAGAACTATTGGTACAAGATTTTAGTTGTATAAAACTTTTGGTACAAGATAAATTTAGTATTAATTACTATACTGTTTGGGATAAGACTTGTTTACTTTCTTATTAATATAATTGTTATTGAGCTCATGATCTAGAGTATATTTTTATATGTTCAGTTTATACTATTTAAGTATTGATGATGAAATTTAGTGTATATTAACACTTGATTTTATAATATATAAGTGCTATTAAGCTCATGATCTTGAGTATATTTTTATATGTTTAGTTTATACTATTTAAGTATTGATGATGAAATTTAGTGTATATTAACTCTTAATATATATTAACACTTAATTTTATATAAAATCTAAATAATTAGTTTATGAAATTAATATATGATAATAATGTAAGAGAAATTAACAGGTATAAAATTATAATTAATTAAAAAACACTACAAGTATTAAAAAATAATTATTTGAGCTTTGCGGCGGTTATAATCGCAAGTAAACACAACCCGACGATTACACACTTCTTACGACGGTTTATACACTTAGGGGCGATTGTACCAGTGGTTTAAAATAATCGTCGCTAATTACCTAGCGGTGGAGAATTTAGCGGCAGTTTCCAGAACCGCCGACATGGTCATTTACCGGCAGTTTAACCGCTAGGAAAAATCCAAAAAACCGCCAGTAAATGCTCTTTTTCTTGTAGTGAATAAAGAACTTCATCATGAACCATACCATGAGATTGTCCATTTATAACAAATTCATTTCTCTTAAATTGTTTTCTGTGGCTGACACTCGGTTTGATTCTATAATTGTGATGCTTAAGAGGTTCAAGCTTATCAGACGTGGTCTTGAAGCTATGATGTTAAGTGATGAGTGGGCATCATATCGTGAAGATGACTAAGTCAAGGCAAGGTTTGTGAGGGAGAAGGTGTTAAGCGAGTATTGGCAGGATCAAGTAACTTATATTCTTGATTTTATAGGACTGATTTATAGTATGATTCGAGCATGTGACACCAACAAATCATGTCTTCATTTGGTGTATGAGATGTGGGATTCAATTATTGAGAAAGTCAAGATTGCAATATACAAGCATGAAGACAAACCTCATGATAGCCATAGTGCTTTCTACAAAGTGGTGTATGGCTCATTGGGGAAAGAGTTCAACACTGCTTCATTGCTTAGCCCATTCATTGAACCCAAGGTACTTTGTCCTTTTCATTCTTTATCAACGTCATATCATTTTTTATTTAATTCCTAAACTATGGTGTTTTATCTGTCACAAGGTTTTATAACGAGGTTTGGCTTAGTGAGGATTCAGCCATGGTTCCTTCTCATCAAGATGTAGAGGTTTCCCAAGAAAGGATGAAGTGTTTTCAAAGGCTCTACCCAAATAAAGATGATTATGATCAGATTTTGGATGGGTATGTTTCCTTTTCACTTAAGATAGGACCTTTTGCAGATGTCAACGCTCTTTCCAAGATGAGCAGTACTGATCCTAAAAAATGGTGGGCCAACTTTGGTGCTCAAACAAAATTGTTACAATCACTAGCTTTCAGGGTCCTTGGCCAACCCACCTCCTCATCCTGTTGTAAACGTAATTGAAGCATATATTCTTTCATTCATTCACTTAGGAGGAACAAATTAACTCCTAAACATGTTGAGGATATAGTATTTATCAACAACAACCTTCGTTTGTTATCTAGGAGTTCTAACCAATACTAAGATGAGAAGACCAAGATATGAGATGTTGGTGGAGATGAATTTAGGAACTTAGATGATTTAGGGTATTTGGAGTTTGCTACATTGTCCTTAGATGAGTCGGAATTGAAGAGTGTATTTTTCTCTGAACAAAACAATTACTTTGTTAGTTATTTTACTTATTTAGGACGTTTTTGTATGAATGCTATTGTTTTTATGCATTTTGATATGAACAACTTTATTTAGTAGTAACATTATACGTAATATTTTTATAATTTTGACGATGTTTCAATGCCATTTTCGTTTCTTGATTTTTTGGGTTCATGTTTCCTCATCCCCATTTCTGCCCTGTTTTTGTACCCGTGCTACATAGGTTAGGAGTGATTTTGGGCCATGTTTTGGGCCAACTTTTATTTTTGTGTGAAAATCCAATAAGTCTTGGTGGAGGGCTTCTCTATGAATAGATGTAGTTCCGTCTCATTGCTAGATTGGAATTATTCATTTAGTTTTGCAATTGAGTGAGTCTCAAATTCTCTAGTCTTGAGATCCTTATCAAAGAGCACCTCCTTGTGGTGAATCATTATCAGGTTTATCTCATCTTAGATAAGTGACACCTTTCCCTCTTCATTCTCTTTCTACTTTCTCAATTTCTTCCTCCTTTTGTCACATGATGAGTTTTGGCCAAGACATGGTTATATAGAGTTTAATGTTTGAGCTTCAATTGTTGATGGAGATGTATTCTAAATCCTCTCCTAAGGCTAGATCCAAAGAAGCAAGCATCTAGAGTGCATCAGAACCACTGAGCTAAAAGCATAGTATTTCAAATTTGTGACTTATTTTTAGGAAACTTGGTATGCTTTATTTCCATACTTGGTGACACTTTTCACTATAAATACAATCCTTTGCTAAAAGGAAAAATAGACCTTGCTAAGTGAGAAAATCGTAATCAAGCTTTTAACCTTGCTCACTTAAGTTGTTATTAGACTCATAAGCTTCAGTTGTAATCAGTTGCTCTAAGTTTAGATAAGAGTTTTTGTTTTATTGCTCTTGGATTGAGATAGTTTTGGGATTTGGGTGTGAAAAGGTTAGGTACCCGTTCTCTAGGGATACCTTAAAGTAGTTATTGTGAACTTCCGGGTTGTGTTGGGTTATGAAGGGGATTAAGCTTTGGATAAGTGTTCTAAGAGTTGTAATCATAGTCTTGTAACCGAATTTAAGATTAGTGGAAAACTCTAAGCTGTTGTATTAGGAGACTAGACATAAAACACAATGATGGTGATCGAACCAAGACATTTCATGGTTTGTTTTTCTCTTTCCTTAACTCTTTATTTCTACTTTATTAATTTCTACACAGAAAGAAGAAAAAATTCCGATTCTTCAAAAAGAAACCTTTCAGAGGAAAATGTGGAAGCAAAAGATGCTTCATTTACAAGAAGAAATGACATTTCTTAAAAGACTACCAAGAAAAATGAGAAAAAAACAGCTAATCTCTTGCAAACTCTTGTAATTGAAGAAGAAGATGATGTTGAATCACTATATGAGGAATAAAATTCCCCAGATACAAAAACAACTTTTGCTCTTGAAGAATCAGACAGTTTAAAAATCAACTTATCAAGCTTTGAAAGTTCAGAAGAATCACTAGAACATTTTGTAGTTCTAAAAATTCAAGAAGTGCAAAGAGACATAATAATTGCCTCAGCAGCACTTTCACCATTACCAAATCTTGAAGTGTTCATTCTGCCTTCTAAGTATGCTATTCTAATAAAATTCATTGGCTTCGTGAATCCAACTATCCTTTTTTCTCATGCTTGAAAGGATTATAACTAAAGTTTTAAAGCAGCAAATGGTGAGTCCTTTGAAACCAATCTGATAACCAGATAAAAATGGAATAAATTTTTTTCCTAATTGTGTGATTTGGTTTGGATCCGATTTACTAGATAAATATATCTTAATTGGGGGAGATATCTTAATAAAAAATCAAAAGATACAGATTCTAGCAAATGGAATCAAGTATAAAAAGAATTTCAAGCCTTTTTGTTCAATCCCAAAATTGTTCTCTTTAGTCGAAGTCCCTCTAGAGTTTTCTGATGTTAGGGACAAATTAATAAAGCTTTGTATAAACAACCATGATTCTTTCCAACCAAAACCCCTATGGAAAATAAGAGAATTCTATGTGAACCTTCCGTTCAAACTTAATGAAGACATTAACCTAACCAAAGTAACTCATATGGGAATGTCTTCTTCAGAACTCAAAATGGCTCATGAAGAATGCAATCAGTTAATGAAACAAGGACTGATTGAACCCACAAAATCTAAGTGCACTTGCACTGTATTCTATATAAACAAAAGATCTAAACAAGTTCGAGCAAACAAGAGACTTGTTGTTGATTATAGACCGTTGAATTTGTTCCTCAAAGATAACAAGTTTTCGATACCCAAGATTAGTTCACTATATAGTTACATCAAGAATGCTTACATTTTCTCAAAATTCAATTTAAAATTGGGTTTTGGAAAATCGGGCCTTGATCCAGAAGATCGCCTAAAAACAACATTATGTTCCTAATGGACATTATCAATGGACCGTTTTACCTTTTGGACTCAAAGTAGCCCCCTTCATTATTTCAGAAAGCTATGGTTCGAGTCTTCGAGCCCATCCTTCACAGTGCTTTTGTCTACATAGAAGATGTCCTACTTTTCTCTCTAGATGAGTCTAACCATAACCAACTTCTTCAACAATTTCATGCTATATGCATCAATTATGGAATCATGCTATCTGTAAGAAAATATGAAATTGGAACAAAAGAAGTAGATTTTCTGGCAATGAGATTTTCCCAAGGCAAATATCTTCCCCAATCCCATCTTATAAAGGATTTTCCAAACTTTCCTGATGAGAACCTCTCCATAAAACAAATTCAACAATTCCTAGGAATTCTGAATTATGTCCAAGACTTAATTCCTCATATGTCCCATTACACTTCTAAGCTTTCAAAAATGCTTAGAAAGAATGCACCACTATGGGGGAAAAACATACTAAAATGGTGAAATTCTTGAAACAAGCGGAAAAAACTCCTTCTCCATTATAGATTCCCTGAGAATGAAAAAGAATACTGTAGACAGATGCAAGTAATCACCATTGGGGAGCTGCTCTGATAGAAGAATGTTGGAGGTCAAAATCTTTACTATGGACATACCAGTGAACAATTTACAAATGGAGAATATCATTACCATATTACCTTGAAAGAAACTCTTGCATTCAAATATGAAATCAAGAAATTTGATTTTCATTTGAGGACACCAATTTGAGGTACAAATTGATAATTCTTCATTTTTAAAAATGTTAGAATTCAAAAATAAAACACCTCCAAATCCTCAAATTCTCAGACTTAAAGAGTGGTTTTCAAGATATGACTTTATAGTAAAACATGTCCAAGGGAAGAACAATCTGATTCCCAATTATTTGTCCAAAAGACAATCTTTTGAAAAACTAGTCCAAATCATTTCATCCTCTTATTCTTATCCTCTCATCTGATATCTCATCTTTATCAACTCCACCATCAAGTTTTCCTCAGCTTCCCCTAAGTTTAAGTATATAAAAGGAGAGCGGCCTATTGAAATAATTTTTTTTGTCAAAACTCACATATTCTATTATCAAGCTGTCTCTTTATAAAAACATCAAATCACTCCCTCTCCTACCTGGTTCAATCTTGATAAACCTTTCCTAAACATTTTTAGACTTTTCACAGGTGAAGTTTTTAAGGAAGAAGACATGTGGTATTTGTGGTGTGCAACATACTCTACAATTATCCTATCATATTTCCTACTTGGATTATGACAAAAACCGTAGAAATATCTAAAAATCCTAATCAGAGTGTCTTCTTAATTAAAACCTTCATGGGATGGTATCAACCTCTTGAAAACTGGATAAAAGAATTAAAGCAGTAAATAAAATTCATGGAAGAAAAAACTGTTCACTTAAGTTATAGTTTCTATACAGTGGCTATGCTTCATCGACCATACTTCTAACATCCACAAACCAAAAGGTTGTATACACAAAACCAAGTAAGAATTTGGAGGACCTATTTCAAATTCACTGACTTTATGAATGATTACAAGACACCAGATCTTCCTCAATAAGAATTGATTATCTTCCTTCATGAAATCAACAAAGCAATGGTAACTTTCAAGGAAGTTAATTCAACATGTGCCAACCTAAATTATCTTGACATTATTTATCTTCCTGAGAGTGAATGGGTTAATTATCATGATCAACCCTCAATAGTTCCAAAAAATGAAATCCATAAAGTACAAAAGGTTACAAACCATTACCAAAATTACCAAATAATAATGGAGAAAATGACCAATAGGGATGTTGAAGATAAGTTTGATGAAGGTCTAGCTTACTATGCTGATGCTGCAGATGCTCATAGGATAATAAGGATCCAATTGAAAATGATGGACCAAGTCATGAACTTATTTACAAGGACTGACAATTGTTAAAAAGGTCATCTCACTATCTTGTATAATTATCGTCATTGTAGTAGCCTTTATTATGCTTGATAGAAGTCATAATTATTGTTTTTTTATCAACAAAGAAAAAATATATTAAAAAAGGGTACAATGGGTATCCTAACCCATATACAAGAAGTAATTAATTACAATCCTGATAAATATAAAAGAGGCTCCTTAAACCATTCAACAAAGCTTCTAAAGAACCCATTCAGACAAAACCTTAATCAAAGCCATGATCTATACTGAACTAACTTAAACATGTTCTCAACAGACACATTTCCTCCCTTAAAAATTACCTCATTCCTTATTAATCAAATAGTCCAAACAGTAGCAAACCACATTATAACCAACCTAAGTTTAGTCCCATTATCAAACTCGTATCCCATAGTACATTCAAAATGTTCCTTACCATAATGATGCAAAATCGAACAAAAACTCAACCAATCAAAACACAACTGCCATAAAGAATAAGATACTTTACATGAAAAAAATAGATAAGAATAATTCTCCTCGTATTCACTGCAGAAGACACATAGGCCAGAAGAATTATCAAACACAATTCCACATGAAGCTAACTTAATTTTAGTTTGAATTAAAAAATATTAACCTTTATCCAAAACCTCCCACTTTAAGAGGCATAACATTATTTCAAAAGAAACGCACAAAATATGAATCCCACAAATCTAATTGTTGAAGTAATAGATTGTAGGTTGACTTCAAAGAGAACTGACCAGAAGAAGATCCCAACCATAACCAAGAATCTGATGCAGCCACATACATACCAACAAAACTTCCAAGATCATGAAGGAGAGATGACAATAATTCATGTTCCCGGACAAAAAACTCTTTGCGTCATTTAAGATCCCAGACCCACACATTCTCCATCCACGCACCTATATCAACTATAGAATCCTGTTGTTGTATCGACTTAGTGTGATCATCGTGTTTGTTGTTTTGTCTTAGCCGGTTGATAAGAAAGATTCCTTCTTATCTTATTACCTTCAGTGATATCCTGTCCTATCGACTTAGTGTTAGCTGTCGACTAAATTTCTTATAATACACTACGTTCCTTTGTCTATAAAAGCAACTCTTATATAAGATATGAAGCAGAGGTAGCTTTTGAAATAATCCTTGTATGTGTGTTATCAAATATGAGTTTCTAAATTCTTTTCCTTTTCTTCTAAAAGTTTAAAGTGGTTTAATTATGTTATAGTCACCATTTCGAATAAGAGATACAATAGATTCGATATATGAAGTATGCTCTACACTCGCCTCATATATAAGGAACTTGTGTATCAACAACATATATGACTAAAGATCCATTGCTACGATCCTCTTTAATATAGATATAATTGTCAAAACAAGTGACTGGGACTGCAGAAGTAGGCTTGAAGTTGCCAAAAATGGTTTGTCTAAATGTTTTGGTGATTATATTTATGTTAAAGGGGCTCTCGGCCCAATAGTGGTATTAGAGCCTAACTGGTAGTCACAAATTATATCTCTTTTTTCTTGAAACAGGTGTATGTAATATAATTATATTATTGAAAATGAGTAAGAAAAAATTTGGAGTATGAAATAATTGAATTATTCATGCTATATTTTTATTTTTTATTTTTTAAATAGACCGAGTTAACTAATTCAACTAATGATCCAATCAATTTAACCATTGATCTAATGCCTTAACTAGTCTGATGACCGATTTAATTTTAATATTACTAATATAAGTTATCTCTAATTTCATCTTTTAACTAACTCTTTAAAATTTGTAGTTACTAACCAATTTATGATTAACCACCTTTAGTACACATCCCCTCAAGAAACTTACTTTTCCAACATTTCAGGCCATTTATCTCTACCCTCCAAACATAATCAGTTTCTACAAGAAACAGAGTTATGAAAAGATATTTTACATGTCCTTTTAAGTTGACAAATGGAATCAATTTAGAGCATAAACATTGAGGTCCGGGGATAAGCATGAACTTGATGGGCCTTTGTAGGATTTGCTTCTGATTAGGGACACTGCCCAAAAGAAATGGATAAGGCAGAGCACTATGCTTTGACAGGACAATTGAATTCTCCACTTGCTTAATGTGTGGTAAGTATTCGTCTTTTATACACTTATTTTTTTTTTCTCAAATGTGCCAATTATGTGGGAGAAATTTGTACACCTGCTCCAGATGACACCTGAATAAAATTCCAAACAAGTTTATGTTCTCTCTCGGCTTCATCCATAAGAATTATGGATTTGGTATCTTATTCAGAGATTGGTGGGACAAGAAACCATGTTTGAAAAGCACTAAAAAAATATGGAAAACGTTTGAGACTTATTGG